>JAQMRL010000005.1:26699500-36699500 GCA_035578175.1 Catonia carolina | reverse complement strand
GAAGAACATCTACAAAACCATAAAATGCCGACAGGGTTCAACTGCATTGCTTATTCTTTTAAAAAATTGACCTTATTGCCAGTGGTAAGTACTGCCTGTCCCCAAGCTTTGTGTAGCTGCGGGATGAAGGGGAAAGACGAAGTACCAGACTGCTGTTACATCATAACACTGTACTAATCATCTCATTGCTCTTCGCTGGGCAGTAGGCTGCCTAATGCGTGACATACGTGGGTGTTGTTTTCACTATTCACTGTAGATGGCGACACAGAATATATGTAGTTTGGATAGTACCCTTGACTACTACAAACGTAATACAAGCGAAACGTTACTACTACTAATGCAATCTCTCACAGTAGTAGTGACGTAATGCATACCTCTCAGCTGCTCAAAGCTTGGGGACGGGCAATATACTTACCAAAGACCTATAAAGTGTTAAAGCAGCGGTTCTCAAAATGTGTGCTGCGGCACCCAGGGTTGCATACCTCGGCATACACATCATTTTCTTTTAAACATTTTACCTTCTTAACTCCTTCTGTGTGAATGGAATCACCTGTGTAATGTACTTGATGACAATGTACAATGTTTGTTGTAATTATGATTTGTACCGTAAAGTGCAATGGTTAGTTCATAATAAGGGTGCTGGCAGAAATGTTCTGTAGATCAAGGGAGCTTTGTAGCGCAAAGTTTAAGAACCAATAAGTTATATTGCATCATTGAATTTTTGATTAGCATTTGTAAGGTTTGTTACCTTACGACTCCTAATTTGTATTTATTTTTATTTGCTTTTTGATTTTCCCTTGGCATGTCATAATATTTGATTTTGTGAAATTGGGAATGGTGTTTCTATTCATTAATGATCTAGAAAAACATTATTTTTAATTTCTAAATTTGATCTCATTTTTACATATCATAATTCTTTTCTATAAAATTTATTGTTTAATAAAGAACTCACGTTCTCTTAGAATTATTCAAGCTGTTTATTTTTCCATGGTGTCAATAAAGTGCCTGAAAGGGGAACATTTTTCTGTTCCATCTCTACATTGTTTCTGTAGAGGGGTCTCTGGCTTTATCAGTACTTAGTGGGGCCAACAAGCGCTTTTATTTTAGCTGGTTCAGTCACAATTTTCTTAACAGCTTGCGTAATCGGTTTTGCCCCTTCCATATGCTGGTAACAAGTGTCACAGTCAGTTTTGTGTGTGTGAGAAAAAAGGCAGTCTACCTTAACTTTTATGACACATGTGCCTGGTTTCCATGTAGAAATTTTCAAGGTTATTATTAAGTTTTTCACATAATTATATAATAAACTTATTTATACAAAAAATCAAATTAACATGAGGGAGAAAAAAAATTGTAAAGCAAAGAACACCTAATAAATAAAATAATGTAGGAACCACAGTAACTAAAAAATGTAACATGGGGTGAAAAGTAGTGTAAAAATAATAAAATAAAGTTTCTATGTAAATTTAAATTAGAGAAACTTAGATTAGAAATATTTTTAAGTTATTATGAATCAATATTTAGGAAAATTAAAATAATGTAGGAACCATAATAACTAAAAAATTGTCACATGGGGAGAAACGAAGTTTAATAAAAATAGTAATAATAAAATAAAGTTTCTATGTAGATTGAAATTAGCGAAACTTTAATTAGAAAATTTTTAAGTTATAATTAATCAATATTTAGGGTTATGTACATTAAAAATAAATAAAGTTTAAGTTGCAACAATAAAGATAAATTTTTATGGTTTACTAATCACATTATGTAATTGTAAATTGTAAATATTCTAATTATTTCTAAATATTCTAATTTCTAATAAATTGTAAATAATCTAATTGTAAATATCCGGTTTGGTTTACAGTAGAAATAATCAAACTTATCAAAACAAAGGAAAAGATTCGTAAAAAACTTAAAAACGCTAGCGATAACTTCTATGCGGATCAATTCAAATCCGTTGGTAAGGAACTCAAATTTAAAATTAAGAAGGCCTACTCCTTGTACTTGCGTCAAACTGAAAATAGCATAGCTAATAATAGAGTTAATGAATTGTTTCGTTTCCTTAAGAATAAGCGCGAGCGGGTGACACGGGGTCCGATCAAATCAGCGGATGGCAACCTCTGTGGTAGTGATGCGTCAAGCGCAGCAGCCTTTGCTGAATATTTTAGCAGTGTTTATGGTAAGTATGATGAGTTACCTCAGCTCAATCCTTCATATTCGCTGAACTCTAATCTCATTTTTATCCCGAGCTTCATTGAACGGGAGGTTGAGGATGCTATTAGACTTATGCCCTCTCGTCGCTCTTTTGGCCCTGATAACATTCCCCCATATATGTTAAAGGCTTGCTCCCATATTCTGTCTAAACCACTAGCGTTTATCTTTAACTTGTCTCTCAGTAGTTGTATGTTCCCAAATAAATGGAAGACCACTAAGATAATACCATTACATAAAAAGGGTGATGTTTCCGATGTCAGTAATTATAGGCCTATTGCTCTTCTTTCTAGTCCAGCGAAAATTTTTGAACAGCTCTTATATAAGCATATTTTCTTTTACGTGAAATGTAAAATTTCTGAACATCAACATGGTTTTTTTTCTGGTCGTTCAATATCGTCTAACTTGATGAATTTCACGGAATGTATAATCGATAATTTTGAGAAGCGTAATGTTCAAACTGATGCAATTTACACTGATTTTAGCAAGGCTTTTGATACAGTTGATCACCAAATACTTCTTGATAAGTTACAGAATTTTGGTTTCTCCGATAATCTATTGAAGTTTTTTTGCTCATACCTGGTGGATAGACAGCAATATGTGTTTTATCACGGGTTTTCTTCTTCCTTTTTTACTGTACAGTCCGGAGTTCCTCAAGGATCAAATCTAGGCCCTTTACTTTTCCTGATGTTTATAAATGATATTGAATGTTCGATACATAACTCTGATTTACTAATGTATGCAGATGACTTAAACTTATTTCGCTCTGTGAGTTGTTTAGCGGACGCGTTACTGTTACAAGCGGACCTGGATAATCTTGTAGTTTGGTCGGCGAAGAATAAATTGTTTTTTAATGTATCAAAGTGTTCAGTAATGTCCTTTTGCAGGAAAAAATCTACTATTGAGTTTAATTATAATATGAATGAAAAAATTTTGATGCGGGTCTCTGAAGTGCGGGATCTGGGAGTAATCTTCGACTCAGTTTTATCTTTTGATAACCACATAACTAGTATTGTTAAGAAAGCTAGTCGGTTGTTGGGTTTTATTAAAAGAAGTTGTGGGAATTTAAATAACATTTCTGCTCTAAAAATCCTTTATTTTTCTTTTGTCGTGTCAGATTTAGAATTTGGTTCGGTTATTTGGAGTCCATATTATGCTGTCCACATTCATGCCATAGAACAACTTCAGATTAAATTTCTCCGTTATCTGTACTATAAGCAGAACCGTATCTACTCCTTTACAATTCCATATAACACTTTACTAGACACCTTTCAAATGCAAACACTGGAAAATAGGCGTCGATTAGCTTCACTAATGTATTTGAAACAGTTATTGTGTGGTGAAATAAATGATCCTTATACGCTTAGAAAAATTCCTTTTCGCGTCCCAAGTTTTTGTAACCGTTCAAAATATATGTTTTATCAGAAATCTTCTTCCACTAATTATGCAGCTTATTCGCCGGTTAACTGCATGATAGTCAATTATAATATCATGGACAAAATTGCGGCAATAGATCCATTTTGCCAGAGCCGAGCATCGTATAGGTCAGCCATTCTTAAGTCTTTCAAGATGTAAGTTTCCAAGCAATTTCACATTATGTGTGCGTGTGTGTTATTTTTTATTTATTTTTTTTTTGTTTTGGACCTCTATCATGATTGTTAATCAGTAAATTATTTGTAAAATTTTAGTATATAATACTGTTTTAGTTATATTTAATTCTGTTTGCATTATTGACTATTTCTGATTGTGTTTTTCTATCCTTTTATTTGCTTTTTACTTTTGTATTGTCTTTTGCTCTGTAATGAAATATTGTTTCTATAATTGGGCCGTGTTCGGCCTGTTGCAAACAATTAAATGAAATAAATAAATAAATAAATGTAAAGTTTCGTTATTTTCACATCATAATTTTGTTTAACTTAAAGGAGTTTGACAAAGAAGTTTACTGTAAGGAAATTTTGTGAACTTGATTAAATTCAACAGTAAATACTGAAATGTTTTTTTTAAAGTCTACTGTTTTCGATTAATTTTTTTTAACTTTATAGGGTAATAATTGAACGTTTTTATTATGTGAGATTTGTTTAAAGGTTTCAAATAAAAGTAATAAAAGGAAGATATTAGTTTCTTATGTTAAGTTTAGCCTAATATATAATTGTTCATCAGGTCTTGTGATTAGAAAACCAGTGCTTTCTTGCATTTACAAGACAAGACTAACTGCTCTTAGAACCTGTTTGAACTAGTTTTCCATAAAACGAAATGGAAAAATGGTTTTGACTCTTAGATCAAAACTTCCCCCAAAATTATTATTTTTCGTAGGAAATTTCAGGTAGTGGTCGCTGGTTTCAAGGATTCCAAACTCAGCTGGTGGAGGCATCTCTCAGCGGAATAAGTTTTTGTTTGGTCAGATTAGTGGTAAGTGTCTAGGTGAATTTCTAGGCTAACAGAGCAGCTAGGAGAAACAACGTGAGGAAATCACTGCTTTGGCTGATGACCTTAATACTCAGTCGCACTTTCTCACATGAACAACACTATGACATTTACTAGTTTAACTCTTTAAATCCTTTACAAAAGGATACAAAAAATATGTGCTAATGTGCATGGAACAGCATGGGCCTACTAAAGAACTTTTGTCTTGTAGATTTTGTTTAGTCTTATAGGTTTACAGGCTTAATACCATTGCTCTTATGGAAAATAAGCAGGGTTTTTTTGTATAGGCCTACCATGAATATTACAAAAGAAATTTAGAAGTATAGTTATATTTAATTTATTTTGTTTGCTCACAAAACAATAGGCTACCACTGCACCACCCCAAAGGTTCACAGTCTTGGTTTTTTTTTTTTTTTTTTTTTTTGGTTTAACGTCCGACTGTTTTGCAAATTGCTGCTAATGCAGACGGTGAAGGATGAAATGAATTTTTTTGTAACGTATGAAAAAATGCCATGCCCGAGTGGGATTCGAACCCAAGACCGCGTGATGAGAGGCGAGCACGTCATCACAGTCTTGGGCATCATGGTATTCTAAGTAATAGTATTTAACCCCTTTTATTACAGCTGATATAATTAGCATTACAAACATAACAGCCTTGGGTAAAAGTAAAATAATAAGTTTTTGCTGTACATGTTTAGGAATGCGCAGGTTAGGTATTGCACAAGTAGGCACATCATGTTTCATAAATACAAATCTTGTGTATCAATTTAATTAAAATAAGTCCTTAGTCTAAGGTGTTTAGACAGTAAATACACTTTTATAAAAATGTTGACTACAATAATGTTAGTAAGGATATAAAACAATTCTTTTTAAATAAAGCGGTTTTCAAAATCGTTGTCTGTTACATCTATCGATCATCCCTAAATGTCAACGTAAATCGAATATCGTATATAACTGGATATCGATATATTTATTTACAAAGCGATTCTAATAGGTTAGAATTTGAAATGTCAAAGTTCCTTCAGTTGGATCAATGTTCGTTATGGAGGTGTAATTTTATCTTGTTTTTATTCTGTTGATACGATAAAGCCACAATGGCAGTATGTGTTTTAAAGAAAATTTGATGCTCAAATAATAAGCCTTTAAGTATGTAGAATCGAATGTTATAACTATGCGTTAATTTTAAAATAACTTTACTGAAATGGTAGATTTCAGCGTAGGCGTCGTTATTCCTGCCGCTGGTTCGGGGGAAAGATTTGGAAGTAGTATTCCTAAACAGTATTGTACAATTTTGGTAAGTACTTACTGAATTTATTATTCTTATACTTATCATTTGACTATTTATTCGATGTTCGTAGTTACTTTTATACATACCTATTAAAATTACTTGCCGGTAGCGATACAAAGTCGTAGAGTATTTACTAATAGTTTTACTTTCTCTTGGCCCTTATGAATATATAGGGAGGGAAAATTATGTGTTAAGTCCATTTTTAAAAATCGAATTTTCACCTGATATACACGTTTTCAGGCGCATTGAACCTAAGAAAACATGTTTTTAGCGATTGGTTTGTGTGTGAACAAAATATCTCAAGAACGGAATATCGTAAGAAGTTAAAACTTGGAACTTACGTTAGGTACCACTAGGGGACCCGACTTGAACATTTTAATGAAAATCGGTCAACCGGAAGTAGTAGTTTATTCGTGTGTTTTTATCAAAAACGGCTACTAAGAAGAAACAAAAAATCGTACACATTTTGTTATCTTGGATCCCTTATATGAAAAAAGATAATACTGTGTTTTGAATATTTTTATGAAATATTTTATTTCTTGGTTGATCAAAAGTTATACAATTTTTGTTATCCGCAATGTATGTTCATTGCAATCTGATCAATTTAAAAATAATAAGCAACTTCATGACCAATGTCATGAGGTTGACGTGTGTGACACGTTAATGAGGTGTAGTCTTATACAGACTCAGGCCAGCCATTCCTGAGAGAGTATAGCTAATTGAACCCTAACCATCAAAGTAAACTATACCACTGTCTATTATTCAAATCTGTTACTACCTTTACTAGGATTTGAATTACGGACATTTTTGTCTCGGTGACAACTTTACCACTAGATCAGTGTAGACCAGTTTTTTAACGGGGAATTGGAAAATATGAGAAAAAAATTAAAAATAGTTATTGTTACTGTTATTTATTTAAAATAGAGACAAAAATTGAACATTACTTTTACAACATTTTTCCAGTTCAATAAACGCGAAACTTGGGTCTGTTTGGAATTAACCAATTTTGGAATGTTTGGATTTATTTTTGTAACAACATACAAAACAATGTCATTTTCCGGTGCCAAACGATTTCTTAATCTGGGTTTAAAATTATGGAAAATCTTTGTTCGCAGTTGTAGGATGTGCAAACAGTTTAAAAGTTTGTGGAAATGGTTTCAACCCTACTCTGGACAGTTGGTGGTATTCCTTTTTAATACTTAAACTAAAATTTACCAGCACAAGCATTGTTGAAAGTTTATTTCATCTCCTGATTCACGTGGTAGCGCTATCATGATAGTTCATCATGAAGACAAACACTTACACCTAACCATTTTGTACAGGTTGCTCATGAAACAAATTGACTCCCACAAACATCCACTCTTATTGTTTAGTAAAAATTACAACTATTGTACATTTTTTAATTTTTTTTAACATTCAGAGGGGGTCGGCAAAATACTCAACCTAAAAAGGGGGTCCCGGTGTCTGAAAGGTTGAAAACCACTGCACTAGACGAACCCGGTGACTCGTTCATTAGTGAGTTGATTATGTGTTTGTTGTCCAGAGCAGTCAGTAATTATTTTTCTGGTTGCATGATCAGGAAAGTCTCCAAGTTTTCATTGGACTTGGCATTCTTTTCTCGATTGCTTTAGTTTGGGAAAGTTTATTTCTTCCCTTTCAAATCTGTGGGGGTGCAATTTTGTGTTTGTCAGGATGGCTCACCGGCCAGGTGGCCAGCGGGGTAGATTCGGGTCATTACATCAGACAGTACAACTTGTTTCAACATCAACTGAAGATGTTGACTGATGGATGAACTGAGGATATTTTTATTGGTTTGATGAGAACACAACTTGAATAGAAAAAGAGAGAAGAAAACAATTACATTTTTCCTTTTTTTTAGTTTAAAGTTCAACTGTTTTGCAATTACTGCTAATGCAGACGGTGAGAAGGATGATAGATGAAAATGAGTGATGAAAAAATGCCAGACCTGACCAGGAATTGAACTCGGGACCCCGGCGTAGAAGCCATGTGCGCTAACCAACGCCAACGGGCTGGCCTAAATTTTTCCTTGTACCATAGGGTTGTGAATGGTTTTTTTTGTAGTTGTAATTAAATATAATATGATAATTTAAAATTATTCAAACAACTCTAATTTCTCATGCATGCTGTGGCTAAAAACAAGCAAATGAGCTTTTGAGTCATGTATTTAATAATTTTTGCTTTGTATATGGTACTAGCAATCCCCGCTTGCTTCACTTCACAGCAGCTAATGTAGGCCTCATTAAATTATTTTAAAACCTCTCCATATACAGTATTTGTGGTTTTGTTGCCCTGTGGCAGCAAAATGAATTGTTTTTCTGCACTTCCAGCTCTAGAAAGTCCGACATAAAGTTGTCCATGAGTGAAGGAAGCACTCTTGTCTCAAATCGATGCCCACCATTTTAAATGTTTGTCCCTGTGATTTTAACAGAATTGAATTGAATGCACTGACATAGAAGAATACCGATGGAAAAGAAAGAGACAGTTGATATATGGCTGAGAGAGACATATGATGTGGGTGCGTTATGCAGAATAATTGAAAATATATGACTCATTCGCTACCTGTCGATTGAAAACAAATACATAAAATACATTACATAAATAAAAATTTTGAATATTTCCGAATTTGTAATGTTTTTGGAATCGATTGTTATACTTTACGTTTTTCTATGAAATATTAAAGTTGAGTCGTTGATTCTAGCCCAAAAATACACCATCCAGAGGACTTAGAAAAAAATAAAAATGCCATGCACCCAATGGACTAAAACATGCGACATCGTCACAGTTTAAGTTGCTTAACTCACTTAATTAAAGTTGCAACATAGCCTATATTGATCAGGAAGCCCTAAGCTATGCAAAAATGAAAAAAAAATTTAAAATCAGTTCGGTAGTTTCTGAGATTACCTCAAACAAACAAACAGACCTTTCTTCTTTATTATATTAGTATAGATTATGCTTGGTTCTTATGCTTTATCAGTGAACTAAAAGTCCTACAGTTCAGTTAATGTGAGATATACGGTAGTTTTATGTTGTAAACTTTAAAAAATTACTGATATTTTTCAGGGTAAGCCACTTTTTCTATATGCTGTTGAAAAATTTGCTAGTTTCTCTTGGGTGAAAAAAATAGCATTAGTGGTTGATAATGTAGACAAAGTAAATACAGTTCTTCAAGAGGTTGGATCTTCTGATTTTCAAAAGATTAAACTCATCAAGGGTGATGTGACTCGTCATCGATCTATAAAAGCTGGTTTACAAGAACTTGAGAAGTGTGATACTGGTAAGTAGTGTAGTCATAATATTAATTCATAAATTAATTGTATGGACAGTCTTTACTGATTCTGTCTTTAGTTGAATTACTTAATTGTGAGTTGCTAAGCCTGTCTCGTACAAGTTTTTTTCATGTGCATATTCTGATAACGTACTTGGCTGGGAAACTTTTATGAGTGTTGGTGAAAGTGATTTCTTCTTCCTGTGATGGATTAGGCCTTACAATCTGTTCTGACTTCTTTGCACATCTTTTCCACGGTTTACCTACATCTCTTCGCCCAGCGGGTATGTAACTTAATGCCCCTTTCACCCATCTATCTTCACTCATGCGTATTAAATGTTCCTCCCACTTCTTTCTGAATTTTCCAAATGTTCCTAATAAAGGGGAGACATTTAAATGGGCCATATAAAATGCCATATAAATAATTTTATTTTTCTTTATTCTGTTCTCAGTATCAATCTTAGAGCCAATATTGCATCTCAAGTTCCCATTCTCCTTCTAAATCCAAATTGATCATCATGTAACACTTCTTCTACTCTGTGTTCTATTCTCCCGTACATAACTCTTGTATGTACGTCTTGTACATAACTCGTAGTATTTTGGATGCATGGCATGTTGGGCTGATAATTCTATAATGTTCACACTTCTCTGCTCCTGACTTTTGTTGTATGGGAATTACAATAGTTTTTTTAAGTCCGAAGGTACTTCTCCTTTCTCGTAGATTCTGCACACAAGTTGTACAATTTGTTTTATGCAACTTCTCCACAACATAATAATAATTCCGATGGTATGTTGCCATCGTATAATTCCTGCCATCGTATTCATATTCATATCTGTAAGTGTCCAGTCGAATTCCAACCTCAGTACAGGGCAGCAGATATATCAAAGTTATATTCTTGAAATATTGTACTCAGATTAAAAACCCCTTTCTGCAGATCATCTTCAGATTCTGCTATTAGAACCTGATAATCTGTAAATAATAGTGTATTTAAGTATTTCCGTTTCCGTACTTCAATGCCCTGAGAACTAACCATTTGCCAATTTGAAGAGCGTCATTAATGTATAATATTGAAAAGAACTGAAGATAAATTACATCCTTGTCTTATACCTAAATTTATTAAAATCTGCTCTCGCTGCGTGCTGGTTTTAAAATAAATATGCTACCCATTTTAAATTGACTTTATTCTTTTTATAAGATTTGGTGGGTATCCTCAAGTAAGTAAGTTAAAGTGTATCATCAAAAATCAAGTACTGTATGGTGTACAATGTAAAAGAACTTACCTTCCTTTTACAACAAAAAAATAAATAAAAGATGACTTCATTTTTACTTATCACAAATTAAAAAAAAAATGTAAAAATTACGTAATGCCATATAGCCTGTGTTACTGAAACAGTTGTATACTTGTGTACTTGAAACAGAGACTTCTGAATCGATTTCGACAAGAAGGTGAGGACTTTTTGAGACCCATCATCACATGTCATGAGACGTGGGTCCATCATTATACTCCCGAATCGAAAATGACAAGTAAAAAGTGGCAAAGGAAGAAGGCTGCCCAGTTAAGGCCGAAACTCGTCTCTCAGCCAGAAAATTTCTTGCAACGATTTTTTTTGACTCAAGGGGACTTTTACACATTGATTTTCTTCAAGATCAACAAACTGTGAATGCGGCTTACTATTACCAGTTACTATAGTCAGCAAAAATTGCTTACCGAAACAAAAGATGAGGTATGTCCATTAGAGATACCATCCTTCTCCATGACAACGCTATGCCTCACACCGCGTTGTTGACAAGGGATAAATTGTAAAAAATGAGCTGGAAAACTCTCGAACACTCTCCTTACAGTCCAGACTTGTCCCTGTGTGACTATTTTTGTATGCGCCCCTGAAAGAATCACTTGAAGGAAAACTATTTGAAAGCAATGAAGAAGTCCAGGTGCATGTGCGCAATTGGTTGACAACTTGTCCTCAATCTTTGTATGAACAAGGAATATATTCAAGCTTCCAAATCGGTGGCAAAAGTGTGTAGATGACGCAGGAGACTATATTGAAAAGTGTTAAACGTATAGATTGTGTGCATAATATCATTAAATAAATATATTTTTTAAAATTACCGTTTATATTTGATTCACCCTCGTAATATTATAGAATAATAACATAAAATTATGTTAAACTAATTGATTAATTCTTTTGTGATTATTCAGAAGATCTCAAAGTAATAATTGTTCATGATGGAGTTCGACCGCTCGTTCCCACATCACTAGTTATAGAATTGTGTGATGCAGCAATGGTCCATGGTGCAGCGGGCGCAGTTCGTCCACTAGTATCAACTGTTTTAAGTGCAACAACGGATAATTTTCTGGATTCGAGTTTAGATAGATCGACTCATGTAGCTAGTGAAACTCCACAAGCATTTCAATTACCTGTTTTAACTACAGCTTACCGTAAGGTATATTTGTTTTTAACCCAGTTGTCTATTATTATAAATTTGAATAAGTATTTGTATAATTAATTTAATTACTCATACACCTTGATAGGGCAAAAGCCCCAATGTAACATGCTTTTTGGTTGTTCTTACTTTCTTTTGCCTACATGAATATATAGGAAGGAAAGTATCGTTTTCATGTCAATTTTTCGAAATCGAGTTTTCACCGGATCTACACGTTTTCAGACCCCCTGAACCCAAAAAACATGTTTTTAGCTATTGGTCTGTGTGTGTGTGTGTGTGTGTGTAAACAGAATATCTCAAGAATGGAACATCGTACGAACTTGAAACTTAAGTTAGACTCCAGTACCGGGCCCGACACGAAAATTTTCATCAAAATCGGTCAACCGGAAGTAGTAGTTTATTCGTTTAATTTTTCAATTTTTTGTGATTTTCTCAAAAACTGGTCCTACGATTTTTTAAAAAATCGCCTGGTTTATTAAATTTTTATGCTCTACAAGATAGGGTGGCGCCATGTTTGCTGAAAATTTTGGTGAAGCTGTTTTTTCGTAAAAAAATAGTTTTTTTAAGGTTGCGACTTAAATAATACATTTTAGCGAAAAAATGTATTTAATAAAAAATGTAAAAAATTTAAAATCCTGCAACTTTTATTTCAAAAATTTTTTGTATTACGCTTTGTTTAGTGGTAATTAGCGATTTTCTGTTTTTTTTGTCACGAAAACGTGTGAAAAATCGATTTTTTTAAGATTTCAGCCTTAGTATGCATTTTACGACAAAAGTGTATTAATTAAATGTATAGGAAATTAAAAGATCTACAACTTTCATTTAAAATATTTTTCTCTACAAAGCCTACTTTAGCGCGAAAGAGTGATTTTCCGTATTTTTAAGCCAAACTGAGGTTGATTTTCATTGTGCGTCTTTCACTCATGATTAAAATTAGGTTATGATTATTGAGGTTAGTTTTTTGTTTATTTCTAATGTTTTATTACTAATGTTAGGTTTATTGTTAATTATTTGCATTGGCATGAGTTGTGTGAGTATTTCACACCAGATTTTTTAAAAATAAAACCTGATGAACTGGATGAAACACAAGTAACCAACTAACTTAAATTAATGATATTAAACTCAATGTATTATTGAGTATTTTGTGTTTGTTTTATCATCAGTGCACAAAAGATGAATTGGATCGTGGGACAGAATGTCTTCAGCTGGTTCTGAGACATGCTGGGGTCCGAGCTAAGTTAATACCGGGACCTGAAGATTTATGGAAAGTCACATTGAAGAAAGACGTCTACACGGCTGTTTCCTGTATACGAGGTAACTTGTACAATCTATCCGTAGTTTTAAAATTGAAATGTTGTGTCAGTCGCACTAGTAATGCACACCACGCTGCTGTCATCTGTATGTTATCATTCAGATTAAATTAAGATTTCGAGCACACCGAATTAATGATTTAATCATTATCTCACTGGAGGCTGTAAGGCAGCCAAAGCTCAAGGGTTGACTTATGAAGCTCTTTACTATACTTCACAATATACTGCTTTAAATTTAGGAGGTTAATATTTTGATTATGATGCAAGTTCAAGAACCTTCTTCAGTTCTTATATCTAGTTATTGGCTATTATCCTTGTTATTGATTTGTTATGCTTTCTATCAGTTGCTATGCAAAAGAGTTTGGTTAGTGTTAGTTATGCAAAGTACCTAATTCAAATTTTGTACTCTGAATCTTTAAAAAATTTTGGTTATTTATTGCTTGAATGTTGTTTGCTTAATGACCTATTCCCATGATGCTAGTAATAACAACAGTTAGTAACACTAAATTGCCGCGAATTAGCTGGATATGCTGCAAAATTTCTGAGAAATTTTTGATATTTGTGATAAAAAAAATAAAATAATATCACTCAATATTTTATTTTTAAAAAGAGCAAGAGAATAATATTCAAGAACTTAAATTTATTTATAAGGCATTTATTGGCTAACGCCATACAACATTAATGAGAAATTTGAGCTTGTCACTTCTTACATAAAAGTTCAATTCGTGGTGGAATTGAAGACAAACACACACACATTTCCTGTTCAACTGAGAGAAGTCTCTTACGCTTTTTGTTTTTTATGTTTGTTTGTGTCGAAAAGCCCAGCTCCCACGAGTGGGCGGTTGAAAAATGTAACAGGGTATGCTTCCATTGGTATTACTGGGTACTTATTCTTTCTAACTCGTATGTTAGTGTGCTGTGAGAACTCTCTACATAGGATAGTGTGCTGTGACTGAAAAAAGGTTGAGAACTGTTACACTAGTCTACTGTTTATCCGTTACTCAAATTTTTTGATGGTGTTACTTTATTTCAGAAATTAATAATGATGTCTGTATAATATCTGGTGAAGAAACAACTGCTGCTAAATTGTTAGAAGAAAGTTTAAAGAATAAAGTATCTATGGTTAAAAGAGTAGTTGGTGTATTTGATTCCCCTCGTTGTAATGATAAACAGAAAATGTTCAATACCGTCATTTTATTTCATATGCATGAGATTAATCAAGATGAACATCTTTTGGACTTTGCTGCTCTTTTGGATATTGAAAAGCAGGTAAGTTGTGTAAAATTAAAATTATATTATTTTGATGAGGTTAAACTTGGTTAGATGTTTTAACCTTTTGGGAGCTATTGTTGGATTTATCCGTTAGAACCGAAATGCGCAGCAAGCTATTGACAAATGTGTATGCATCCATGTTCTAACCTTAACAAACTATTGGCTCTTTATAAAGTAAGTGGCAGAAATATCTCCCCAATTTTAAAGGCTAATAAAAAATGCATAAAAAATTCAAGTCAAAATTTTATTTACTATCTGAAAGAATATGTTTGCCATTTAGTTAAATTTATTTTAAATTTTAATCCTGAAAAATGAAAATGTGCTTTTGTCACTTTAGACCACAACAGCGTCTCTTAGAACATTTTCCAGGATAGCCTGACAAGATGCAATATGGTTGGCCCAATTACGTTCACTAAGTTCATGCATAACCATAATTATATGCGGATGAAAGTTTAGGTCTTGGTGTAAAATTCTTCTCACACTGCGTTTAGATATTCCCAAGTTGGCTGCATGCCTACAGGCTGGATGTCTTGGAGTTTGGGTAACTGCTTGGTGGAGTAATTGATATTTATGTGGAGTTTGAGCCCAGCGAGATATACCTTGCAGTATATTTTTTAATGCTTACAGATTTCTCTTCTCGCATTCTACAACCCATCGTCTTCTGCCTTCCCAGTCACCACCCTACCGTTAGATTCCTTGCTACCATAGTGTTCTAGACTTCTTGAATTCAGGTTTCTCTGGGTGACCTCTTCTTCTATTTTTGGGATGGAAAAGGAAAGCTTTTTGTGGCATTCTGTTTGCTGCCATTCTTTGGACATGCTCATACCATACCAATTGTCTGGTCTGTTTTGTGTCTACTGTGTATAGCGTGACTTTTTGTGGTCTGATTCTAGAATATTTATTTCTCTAAGATGAATTATTTAATAGCGGATAATTGATTTCAAGCATCTTAATATATTAATATGTTACTAATTGTGTAAATTTTAAAGATACATTTTTGTTTAAACTAAATGGGACTGATCCGTAAGAAAGCGGGGAGTTGAATATCGTAACGTATAAACATATACAGAATTTACATAAAAAATAGAGCGTTGAGAAATAACTGTATGATTGGGCGGATTAATCCGGGCAAGAATGGTGACACGGTCTTGAAGAGTGGAGTGTCCAGCAGCAGTTGTTCATAGGCAGTGGTACATGAGAGTGTTATAGGAACAGTTGTGTGTGAGTTTGGATTCGGACTCTCGTACGTAAACAACAATCAATACGGCCGCTCACTTTAAACATTTTTTTTTGGTTGTGGACATTAAATAGTTATGGTGTGCTGTGAACTAAACACTAAATGCTGAATTTCAAAGAACATCGAAGCAGTTACAGACAGAATATCCACCTTTTCTCCGATTACTAGTAAGGTTAATCCATAAAATCGTATTTAAATTGACATTAGAATAACATGAGTCCCAAGAACTTTTATAAATTTAATAATTAATAATTGCATGGTGTTTAATTTAAATAAATATTTGTTAATAATATATTTTGGTTATTTTGTGTTAAGAGATCCTTTTATCCACAGACACAGGTTTTTGTTGGACACACGTACTACCTTTGGAAACTAAGTAGCAACTTACTGGGTATTACATATACCATCCAAAATTATTTAATTAAAAATTAATAATATAATTTTATTAAATTGAGAAGACTGTTACATATGGTATCCTCAGAACTGGTCACTATAACTTTTGTCTTCTTTTCTTACATGTTCCACTCTGGAAACCCCGCATGACCTTCGTAACCAGTCCATCTCTAAGACGATCCCTTTACTTTTTTTGTAATTTTGTAAAATGGTGGATACTTCTAGAAGATTTTAAAAAAATAATTTGGATTATAAAAAAATTGTTTTTTTTTTAAACAGGGATTGATCGTTCATATAATTGACAATGCTAAAATTGATGGAATGCAAAGTATGTCTGTTTATAATTTACATCGAAGTGGCCGAACTATGGCACATCATTATGAAAAATTACATAAAGGTGTGGTTGTCATACATTGTGTCACGGGTAACGAAGATCAGCAATTAGTTGACCTGGTTCTTACACTTATTCAAGCAGATCCTTCTACATTTACTGGTCAAACATTTTTTTTGTAAGTCAATTAATATTTTGCAAGAGTATTCTTTTAGAATTTAAGTTTTAATCTATATAATTTTTGTCGTTCTTAAAATAAAATTAATAATATTAATGAAATGAGCATTACTGTCAAAGAAAAATAATTTTATTTTTCAACGTTTTGAGCTTACTTTTAAAACTGTCTTTTAACCCTTATAATGCCAAAAAGCTGATTGAGCAGATTTGAATTTTTACGAAAGACTGGCAAGAGCTGTTGAAATTGGCTCTTCATATATTGCGCTGTATTTTGAATATTTCTCAATAGATTACGTTCATATTTTAAAGGATAGTAATATGTGTCTTATCTAACGATGTACTGTGTATTAGCCGAACATATAGATTGTTTCGATTTGTAAAAACATCAATAGTTTAGAGTACACCAACAGCTATGTTTTGGTTACAGCTGTTCTCAGTGTGACTTTCGTTTGAGTTTGTTTCAGTACAAATAATTATTGTTATTTTGCAGGTTTAAAAGCCAAGAAAACCCTTTCTTTTGATATTAATGAAAACAAAATTTAAAAAAATATTAAGACTTCTCCCAACACTCTTGAAAATAACAATTTTTTATTTATAGTTCAAAATTTTTTTTAACTTCAAATTTATTGAAACCATTTAAACTTTTTCCATTACTACTTACATAAGCAGAAAGAGCAGAATTTAAGGTAAAAATTGATACTAAAATCTTTCTCCTGCTTCAATTCTGAAATAGCAACAAAAGTTTTACTGTTTTTAGACCAAATACGTTTTAACAAAGTTTTTATACCAAATATTGTTAACAAAAATAATGAACTTATTGAGAATAAAGTAGAAATTAGTAATTATTTTAATAAATATTATCAGGTGGATCTGGTTAAAGGGAAATTACTGTTGGTGTTTCAAACCATAAAATCCTCATTTCATTATTAATTATAATTATATTTTAATATTATAATTATAGTTATATAATTTATAACCTATTGTACTTTTAATCATTTTATTATTTATATAACTGTTTGTTAACATAATATTGTTAAGTTTGTTAATTAATATTGTTAAATATGTTATTTATATTATTCCTTAATTGATTAATACAATCTTGGTAAATTAAAATCTAATTTCAGAAACTTATAATTTTTGTCTTGCTGAATCAGTCGCTGACTTATAAAAGAAAAAATAATATTGTATAAGTATAAGAATTGTCAAAATTATTTTCTCTCAATGAATTTCCCTGTACAGTCAGTTCTTGGTGAATGAACGAAACGTATGAAGTATTTTTTTTGAAAAAGTATCTGACCCTATTCTGTTGTACACAAACAAATGACAGGAGCATGTTATGTGCTGGTATATTGATGCAATCAGTTTTAACACGTATACCTAGGCAGATCATGTTGTCATGTAATTGCAACAGGTGTAGGCAGCTGAATATTAAACATTGTCTCTGGCAGTATGATGGAAGGTGTTGAACAGTGATATTGCATAAAACTTGCCAAAACATTGGTCATTCTTATGTTGAAAAGTTCTTCTTCTCTACTTCATGGGTTAGGGTAAACGCTCAGTGAACGCTGGTTGCTGGTCGCAGGTACTGATTCATGGTGGCGAACGCACGTAGTGGGAGCATGTAACTACGCGCTTAACCTTCATTCAGTTGCCGGTATTCAACATGAGTTCCAGTAGCAGCAGTGATGATGAATTTTTTATGGTAAACGTTTCCACAAAATTATTATCATTTAAAGACGATACTGTTAGTGACATTAATAAGAACAGAAAATTGTTCGGCATAATCATCTTTTTCCGCAGTTAAAAAAAGATAGAGATAGGTTTTTTTAAATGCATGAGAATGACTCTGGAAACGTTTAATTTTATATTATCTAAAGTAGAACTCGTTTTCAAAAACAATGGTGCATCTTGCACAAGCAACCAATATTACCGGAAGAAAGACTTGTGATTACTTAGAAATATGTTTTTTGAACATTTTGACTACTGATATTAAGTATAAAAAGCATTGTTTGGCCAGTAATAATCTTTTAAGTTATTTTTATAAACCTATGTTATAATTAATTAACAAGATGTTATTATTTACGAATACGTATTATACGATGCCAAGTACACTTAGCAATCTGCTAGCAAGCAGCAGGCAGTTTATGCAAAACAAACCAGTGAGCTGATATCCGCAGATGACCAGTGCGCAGCTTTCTCTACCAGTGTTTACTGTGAGATGTCCGATTAAAATATAATGGCCTATTCCTATTAGCAAGCTTCTGCTTGTAAGCGGCCAGCGTTCACTGTGTTCTTACCCCTAGGGAGTACTGCGCCTGGAAACCACCTTCCCCTTGGACAATCGACACCCCTTCGACTAAAAGTATCAGGAGCGCCACGTTTTTAAAGTCTCAGGGGGAGTTATTTTGAATAAGATCACTCGTTAAAACATAATGATGAATAAATAAACTTTTTCCAAATGAAGATTTTGGTTGGATACTTTTTGAACAAATCTTGTAAGCTGTGTTTAATAATTCCTAATATATTTTTAATCTATTAAGAAAAATTATTTGTTTTCTAGTTGTATTTTCAAAGACAGTTTAACAATTACCAGGGTTGTATAATCATCAGTTAATAATTAAAATAAAAAAAGTGTTCCTTATGTGTACTCTATTATCACATCACTAGAATAACTTCACATTTATTGTTATTTTATATTAAATTAGATAAGGAACAGATCAGTGTGAACATTAAGATTATAAGTTTTTATTACATTTATTATTAGTCCCTATTATAATTGTAAGAGACACTAAATGTATTTTGTACCTTGTAGTTGTGTAATATTCCTGTGCTTGCATACCTATTCATGTGTTGTCAGAAATTTCAAAAATGTGACAGATCTTTATATTCTTGTTCAGGCATACTTGTAGAGGTGTAATGATACATTTGTACTATAACGTGCTTTTATAATGTCGGTTTTTGATACTATGTGTTGGCATTCGCAGGGTCTCCTTGTTAATGTTGAATTATAAATGGAGATATTCAAGTCTATGTTAATTTTATTGTTGTTTTTGTACTTGGAAATCTTTTCCCAAAACTTTCTTCATGATGCTTCTTGTTTCAAGAATTATGATCTTCTGCAGATATATGTATGTGTCTAGTAAGTCCAGCTTTTTGAAGGATTTGCACAGTTAATAGTATTGACTTAATACTTTGTTTATAAATAGTTCTTCCTTTGCTATTTCTGGATATCATATGTCTTTGATTTCATTGTACAATATAAAATACTTGATCATTTTTTACTTTCTCTTGCCTATATGAATATATAGGAAGGAAAGTATTGTTTCCATGTCGATTTTTCGAAATCGAGTTTTCACCGGATCTATACGTTTTCAGACCCCCTGAACCCAAAAAACATGTTTTTAGCGATTGGTCTGTGTGTGTGTGTGTGTGTGTGTGTCTGTGTGTCTGTGTGTGAACAGAATATCTCAAGAACGGAACATCGTACGAACTTGAAACTTGAAACTTAAGTTACATACCACTACCGGACGCGACACGAACATTTTCATCAAAATCGGTCAACCGGAAGTAGTAGTTTATTCGTATAATTTTTCAGTTTTTTGCGATTATTCAAAAACTGGTCCTACGATTTTTTTAAAAATCGCCTGTTTTACTCAATTTTTTATTCTCTACAAGATAGGGTAGGCGCCATGTTTGCTGAAATTCTCGGTGAGGCTGTTTTCACGTAAAAACGTTGTTTTTTTAAGATTACGGCTTTAATATAAATTTCAGCGCAAAAACTTATATAATAAAAGTTGTAGAGAATTTAAAAACCTACAACTTCTGTTTCAAACATTTTTTTGTATAACGCTTAGTTTAGCGGTAATTTGCGATTTTCTGTTTTTTTCTCACGAAAACGTGAGAAAAATCGATTTTTTTAACATTTCGGTCTTAGTATGCATTTTACGACAAAAGTATATATAATAAAAGTTATAGAAAATTAAAAGATCTACAACTTTTGTTTAGAGCATTTTTCTCTACAGAGCCTAGTTTAGCGTGAAAGCGTGATTTTCCGTATTTTTAAGCCAAACTGAGTTCGATTGTCATTTTGCGTCATTCACTCGTGATTAAAATAAGGTTATGTTTTTGAGGTTAGTTTTTGTTTATTTCTAATATTTTATTAATAATGTTAGGTATATTATTAATCATTTGCATTGGCAAGAGAAAGTTGTGTGAGTGTTTCACACCAGATTTTTTATCTTATTTTTCTCTGCATATTACACGTGATAAATGTACAGTATACTTCATTTGAACTAATACGTAAGCCAGTATAAATTATATACACTTTGAAAGTCTTAACGCTGAAGATCAAAACACGTTAGAATGCATGGCAAAGAAGGAATGTCTTTACAATGTTTTACTTTGATGGTTTATATTAGATATTATAGGGCAATTCCAGCCTTGAAATATGGCAGTGAAGCATGGGTGATGAGAAGAAGAGAGGAAAGAAACATCCTAAGTGCAGAAATGAAATGTTTAAGGTCTTTCAAGGGTTGTACATGACTAGACACAATCAGAAATGAAGGTATAAAGCAAGAATTGGTAATTTTTCCACTCATCAAAAAATAAAATTTTTCCATGTCCACTGGGTTGACCATTTAAATAGAATGCCAGAAAGCCACTTACCTGTTTTAGCAAAGAGATATAAACCAATAGGAATAAGAAAAGATGGAACAGGTGGAAGTACTCGTGAAGAGAAGAAGAATCTTTATATTAGACACATTATTTATATTTATGATTATTTTCATATAGTAAGACCTCGACTTACGTGAATTCATGTAAGCGCGATTTTGTTGAACATAATATTTATTATGTAGTGTACAGTAGTTATTCTTATCTTAAGGATGTTTATATTTATGACCATTGTTTTGCTAATTCCTCTTGAAACCATTATTGTATTTGCCCTCTCCATTTTTACACTGGAATTTTGTCTTGATTGCTTTTATTATATATATTAGTAGGGTACTGTTTAGTGCGTTAAAAATATTGGTCGTGTAAGGTTGTATAGATTTAATTGTGCTACAATTTGCAGGTCTTTTGTTTTATTGTTTTTGTTGTTACTTTGCATACACAAATGAGTTCTAATAAAGTTTAAAAAAACAGAAAGCGATTACTTTAGAGGAAAAGTTAGATGCCCTTGAAAGATACGAAGGGGGTGAAAAAACGAAGAGCATAAAAGGAACGACTGGGTTTAGTGAATCGACACTATGGACAATTAGCGGATTTGAATGATACAGACAATTAGTGAATGTTTTAAGGTTAAACCGAACAATTCAAGTTATGCGAATTTCACGTTACCCGATGACTTTGTGGAACGCATCCCTCGCGTAAGTCGAGGTTTTACTGTACATATAAAGATCAACATAGATTAAAATAATTGTCATTTAAAAAGAATATTTTCTGCTGTTTTCAATGTAATTAATTACAATGAAAAACATACGTCTACATGTATTTTCTATTGTTGGAAAAACCATGTAATTAAAAGAAAAAATATATTTCATAAGAAAAAAGAATAGATCAAAGATCTGAACAAATAAATCACGAACAAGGTGGGAAATTTGAGTATTGACAAATACTGAACTACTCCAATAATCTAACAGAACTATGCACGATATATAACACACTTATTGTATGTTTGATACTTTTTTGGCTTTTGAAGCACATTCTGCTAAGAACAATTAGTGCAACTGGACTTTTGAAAATTTATTTTTTATATATATTTTTTTTTGGGAACCACTTGGTCTTAGAAATTATTTATAAACATGTTTGTTTCTGTAAGTATATTTTGAACTTGCAATTACATGAAATCAATAACCTCACAGGTTTAGTGCTATGCAACCCTTTGACAGCAATTTTAATTCGTTTTGTTATCATCAGTTTTTCTCTTTAGTTTGATCTCTCTGACCTTCAGGTTATCAAAATTATATTTTCGAGTCGTCATTATAAATCATTGTGCAACAATGGTTTCACTTTTTCCAGTGAAGTACTTCCTGAGTGTATCAACTTGTTTATAGTAAGGGTGGTATTATCTTTTACTTCCCTTTTTCAAATATCTAGGAGAAATTATGCAAAAATCTGGTCTCAACACAAAATCAAATGAGGAAAGAGTCTCAAAATTACAGAAAGCGTACAAACTCACCTGGTCTCACTACAATAAAAAATGCATCTCCACAGCTGCAAAGTTACGACAGTACAATACGGTGGTTCTACCAGAAGCCTTATATGCATCAGAAACCACAAGTACCAGGGGAATGGCAAAAATTAAAGACATTGAAAAGCAAGAAAGGAAAATACACGGTGCAGTTTTCAGAGAGAACTTCCGGCAAAAAAGACCCACAGAAGAACTATACAGGCATACTGAAACCATCACGACATTCATCAGAAAACGCAGAGTGAGGTTTTTTACACATATTCCCAGAATGAGTGACACCAGACTGACAAAAAGAATATTAAACATAATTTCCACTTCAAAGTTGGGCACCTCTTGGTACAAAGAAACTATGGAAGACCTGCAAGAATTATGCATCACAATGGAAGACATTCATGACCACAAAATTTGTAGAGAAAAAATCAGAAACCAGGAAATTCAATTCAGATCGCAAGCCAAAAGAAGTGGGCAAAAATGGACAGACGAAGAGAAAAAGGCGCAAAGTGAGAGGATGAAAGGTTTTTGGGAAGCTAAACGGAGGAACAGAGCCACCACCAAGAGCTAGATTTTTGTGTTTTTAGCGCTCTCCTTAAGGGGAATATACGCAAATAATAATAATAAGAATGACAACTAATAAGTTTATCATTTGAATTTAATATTGTATCGTTCGTTAAGTGAGGGTATTCAGAAGGACAACTAACTTTTTGCTATGATGGTCATATTAATCTGTTCCAAATGTAATGTGTGTATAGTGAACTTAAAATATTATCTGACATACAAAATGCTTAATTGGAAAATCTTCAATTTTCTGAGGTTATTTAAATTAAATTTTCTTATGTTTGTATATTTGTTACCAAATGTTTTCATTGTGAATTATAGGCAAATCGTCATAAATATATTGTACTGATGTAACTTATTACAGTTTTTGATTGTTTTCAAAACAATTTTTTTTTTTTTTTTATTTAACGTCGCATCAACTGCAATGGTCATTAGCGACGACGTTGGGTTGGAACTTTATGTGAAATTTCATTAAATTTTATTTTATTTTGATAAATAATAGGCCTACATATTATATTAAATATTATGAGACATCAAATTTTCGGCAATTGAATAAGAAGGTTTTTCTACTACTCTGTATACCAAAAGGAGATAGAAGATCTCACGTGTTTACTTAGAATAGCCTAGAGAAACTGTGTGAAAATCTTGATAAACACAACCTATTTTGTACTTTCTCTTGCCTATATGAATGTATAGGAAGGAAAGTATTGTTTTCATGTTGATTTTTCAAAATTGAGTTTTCACCGGATCTACATGTTTTTAGACCCCCTAAAGCCAAAAAACATGTTTTTAGCGATTGGTCTGTGTGTGTGTGTGAACAGAATATTTCAAGAACAGAACATCGTATGAACTTGAAACTTGAGTTACATACCACTACCGGACCTGACACGAACATTTTCATCAAAATCGGTCAACCGGAAGTAGTAGTTTATTCGTGTAATTTTTCACTATTTGCAATTTTCTCAAAAACTGGTTCTACGATTTTTTTAAAAATCGCCTGGTTTACTAAATTTTTTATGCTCTACAAGATAGGGTAGGCGCCATGTTTGCTAAAATTCTTGGTGATACTGTTTTTACGTAAAAAAATTATTTTTTTAATGATTACGGCTTTAATATGCATTTTAGCGCAAAAATGTATATAATAAAAAATGTAGAAAATTAAAAATCCTACAACTTTTATTTCAAACATTTTTTTGTATAACGCTTAGTTTAGCGGTAATAGCAATTTTCTGTTTTTTTTCTCATGAAAATGTGTGAAAAGTTGATTTTTTTTTAAAGATTTCAGCCTTAGTATGCATTTTACGACAAAAGAGTATATAATCAAATTAATAGGAAATTTAAAGATCTACAACTTTTATTTAGAGCATTTTTCTCTGCAGAGCCTAGTTTAGCGTGAAAGAGTGATTTTCCGTATTTTAAATCAAAACTGAGGTTGATTTTGCGTCTTTCACTCATGATTAAAATAAGGTTATGTTTTTTGAGGTTAGGTTTCTGTTTATTTCTAATGCTTTTATGACGAATGTTACTTTTTATTGTTAATTATTTGCATTGGCAAGATTTTTTACAGGTTAACTACATTCTGATAGTTTTCTGCATGTTATCAGGATTTGTATTCACATGGAAATGTGTATATTCATAACCCGATTTACTGTAAATATAGATAAGGGTGCAAATGTGGAAACGCTTTGTTTTAGGCTTGATTGATGCTGCAGAGCACTGATAAAAATGTAACTGGACCATTGCAGTTCCAAAATTCGTCACAGTAGCACTGACCGCTATTTCCAGTCATGTTGTGAACATTGTTCATTGTTTTTTATTTTCAAAACTTTGAAAGGAAAGCTTTAACACACTATTTCACATATACCCACTTATTTATGTTACTAGCTAAAATACCCGTACTTCGAGCGGTTTTCTTGGTGCTGTGAACGTTCTGTTGGTGTACCGAGTAAATAAATAATTTACTATTTGTATAGAGCAATGAAAACTTATGTTTTAAAGATTTACTCACTCACAAATTTGTGTGTGTAATGTAACTGTAGGAAATTTAATTATTCGCTACTGAACAATACAAATTGCTGTTATGATACCGTTAGATGAAAGGTAAATTACAATAGGAACACCCCACGATGGTGAACTACTAAGGTAACTGTCATTCATTTTTGAAAATGCGACTGAGAACAGGTTGTTGTGTGTGGTAGGGTAGTGGTGGAAGGGGTTAAATAGGTAACTAACAGAGCTTCGGAATGAATACCAGCAGCGCTTAAGGCCTATATTGTTCTGTTTATTTTGTTTTCTAAAATATTTATAAACATTAAAGGTGCAAGAGCAGGACATTTTATTAAATAAACAAATAAAATTTAAGAATAATGAAGTTATATTGACTGCTGCTGCTATCTGTAGTACATATGAGAAGGGATAGATTAGAGGTACTCAATTTTAAATCAGTTTTGTACAGATGACTGAAGATATAACATCTTCTATAGATTTTTAAAAAAAATTAAGTTTTAAACGATATAATATACTCTGATGATGGTGGATCTACCGAAACATGTGTAAGTGATAAATAAAAAAATTAAAGGCAGCTTAAAAAAAGGTTAGTGAAATTTATTATATAAAATAGAATTAATTTCAAGCTGCAGGATACATTATAAGGTTTTATTTTTGAATTAAAATATTGCTATGTTTATTTTTATAAAATTGGTAATATCTCTGTTAATATGCATTAAAATGAAAAACTTTACATTATCAAACTTATTTTTGTCTTTAAACATTTTGTAATTTTGATTACGGTATATAACATTTTTTGATACATTGACTTTTAACGGGGATATTCATAGTTTTTTGTTTACCCCTCCCTCTGAACTCCCCCATCCCTTTTGAGTTATTAAAAAAAAATTATAGCCTATTTTCATTTCGATTATGTTCAGAACATAAATACCAAAATTTATTGAATTTTGTTCAGCGGTTCTTGCATGATGCTGTAACATACAAATGCACAAAAATTCAGCTGAACTTATTTTCAGTGTTTACTTGGTAGATCTGGCGTAGAAACAAAATTTTGGGCATTTTTAAAAATTGTACAGATAAAATCACAATTTTATTTATATAGATTCAGAAATGTACTCATCTGATAGGTCATTTGTAGCAACTGTTCCTTAGTTAAATAGTTGGAACTTGAAAAGTGTTAGGTATGAAAAAAGGTTTTGTTAAACATGGCGGTACTGGTAATGTGGAAACATTTACTGTTGGTAAAGTGGAAACGTATTTTTTGTGTTTCCATATTAAAATGCTTCTATATCCGCCATTTCAAATTGTTTTAGATGCTTAGAAAGTACAAGAAAAAGGCATTGTTTTTGATTTTTTGTTCCATTTAAAGTGTCATTTTCAGTATTTTAATGTTTCCAAATTAAACACTTTTTTGAAAAAATTAAAATTATAATTAAAAAAAATTTTTTTTTACTCACTAAATGACCTACAAAACTTACAAGAACTTTATTTTTATTAGAAAACTATTTTTAGTATTTGTGGGTATTTTTATTACAATGGTGTGGTGTAAGAAAAACAAAAATTAAATAAAAAACAAAAAGATTTCCACATTTTGTACCCTTACCTCTACTTAT
Organism: Catonia carolina; assembly: GCA_035578175.1. Lineage (NCBI taxonomy): Eukaryota > Metazoa > Arthropoda > Insecta > Hemiptera > Achilidae > Catonia > Catonia carolina. The sequence continues at coordinate 36,672,766 of JAQMRL010000005.1, read as the reverse complement.
AAAATAACAATGTGTGTATGAATTTTTATCACATTTTTTAGGAGACAAGAAACAAAACTTTAGTTGTGCTTGGTTTTTAAAAGCATAGTTTCATGAAAACATGTGAAATTTATATTGTAATTAGGTTAACAAAAATCCTTTTATAATATTTTAAATAAATATGTAAACTGTGTAGTTGTCCCATTTCTGCATAAATTGAAAGTCAAATGGCTACAATTAATTCATGTCAACTACCTACTTAACATAATAATATATGAAACTTAATTCTGAAAATTAAACTGTACAATAATAAAATGAGAATAAACTTCTTTTTTATCATTGTTCTGTATCAAATTCTGGTAGTAGAAAACAGAAAACCACCATTTAAATACAAATTAAAATTTTCAGTTGGGGTTTAATTAACGATACTCTCTCAGGAATGGTCGGCCTGGGTCTGTACAAGACTACACATCATCCTCATCTCATTGGGTCATGGGGTTGCTTCTTGTTCTGAATTGAACAGATTACAGTGTACACAGATTAGGAATAAACAAAATAATTATTCAATTTCTTTTTTCACGATTGTCTAACATAATAACATTATTAATATGGTAATAAATAATTCTTTAGTCTTGCTCAAAGTATTTTTGCACTACTGGCCATTCTAAGATATTATTTCAAAATTGCAAATTTTTATCAGGTATTAACGCAAGGTTATCTGGATGTTAATCATTTTACTTTTCATAAATAAATTAATAAATCTTTATTTATCAGCGACCAAAAATGGAATAGACACCATCAAATACAGTTTAAATACATACTACGTTTAAATCTATTTTACGGAACAATTTTTGTTTACAATTTTAAGTGTTCACTAAAAAAAAAATAACTTGTTCATTAAATTACTACTTAAAAAATTAACTAACAATGTTTCATAATTCTAAATTCTTCACTCATTAAATTTAAAGAGCCTTGTAAGATAATTTAAGAACTCCTGATCAGAATAAAATGTATGTTTTGTTAAAAAACATAATAGGCTTTCTAATTTCATACGCTATTGCTTTGGGGAAATCGAATAGTCGAATTGGTAGTCAATAGTTTCTTAACATAAACTCATGCATTGTCGAATTTCCAATAAACTTATAGTGCAATGTTTTTGATTAGCCAATGAGAAGTGACTTTATCTATCGTACGACGCATTTAGTCAGAGCTCGTCCCAGTCTATCGCCGCAAACCGTGCCGTTCGGACGTAAAAACGCCTTGGTTATGGTCTCGTTCATTATGCCAGTCTTTATAAAAACGCTTGTTTTATGGTTCCATCCGTACGCTAGTATATCCGTAAACGAATATTTATAAACTGTATAAATGAAATTATTAAAACTATAAATTAATATACGCGAGTGTTGCGTGTACTTTACTTTAGAGTTGAGCACCTACTCAAGATCGTAGGATCGACTCTTGCTTTTTTACCGGTCAGTGCGTAAGCCGTATCACAAGAAGTATCTTATGGTAAGTGCTGTTTAGTTTTTTTGATCCATTTGTTATTTTTATGTATTACAATCTTGTGTGGTTTCGGTTTTGTACTACGCGGGTTATAACTAGTAATTTATATACCGCAACGTTTACATTTCAAGTCCTCGGTGCTAGATAAGAAGTTCAGTGTGCGTAACAAAAAATTCGTTTAATAATCAACTGCATAAAAATTTGATGTAATATTAAAATTCTTATCAACATGTTTAATATTCACGTAGGAATAGACGGATATTTTTTGTTCCGTTTTTATTCTTGTTAGGGTAGTTTAGCTATCCCCTCCCTTCGTTATTCTTTATCCCCTCTATACACATTACGTCCGTCACATCGTAGTGGGGGTATCTGGAACTAAATTCTGGAAACGAGTTCATTTCTATCTAACTTGTGCGGCATCTGATCTACTGATTAATCAAAATAATAATATAACCTCACAATTTACTAGATTTTGGTATAACGTATTGTTTCATTTATTCAAGTCTTCACACTATGAAAAACGTTTTATATACTCGACAATTTAAAAAAAATTTTTATTAGTTATTAAAAATGAAATTACAATCTTTCAAAAAACTTTAACCGTATTACGTTAAAATCATAGTGCACTGTATTCTAATAACGAACATTGATCGAGGCTAAACTACTTACGAAATTTGAAATAGCACAAATAAACATCACTTAAACTGCACAATCCGATTACGAGCAGTTTATACCACTGTTGTCAACAAAATCGTATTAACAGAGTCATCCGATGCTGGATATTTTACATGAATTTTAGAATTCGATAGGAATCATTAAATCAGAACTATTGCATTTAATTTTTAAATAACATCTTCACACGAATGCACTAAAGTAAAGTGTTATTTACCAGTACAACTAAGGCTAAATTGAATTTAAAACATTTTTCAGGTAATTATCCGATTGGATTAATGTCATTAGTTTATTAAATACATACATCCATACGTTACGCTAATTTAACTGTTACTGAAAAATTCCAATTTTACATGACTAACCATTAAGTTTGATTAAGACCTGTTGCTTTCTGAAGCAGACTAACTCTTGTATTAGCAATGTTCTAATACATTTCTAAATAGTAACCATGCCTAAGAACATCAGATATTCTTGTTTAGCAATGAAAAACATTTTTATTAATTTGTTAAAAAATATAAAATTGTGGTATGTCAGATGATAAATGGTTCACTGTTTAGAAAACTGTAATTTCATAATGTTTGTTCAGTATTCCAAATATCACTTTATATTAGCTTTGAAAACAATATTTTAATAAATTTCATCGTTCATATTTACTTTATGTAGCCTATTGCTTTAATAATGTATTTTAATTTATTGATACATTTTTAATCATTATTTATTATTAAAATTTTCATGTATTATTAGTTATTAGTTCTGTTTTATTTTATCATTGTTTTGAATTTTACACGCTTACCTAAAATATAAGGATTGTATATTTTATTTTACTTTTTCTTGTGTATAATTTACCAAAGTATTGTGATATTTTATGTTTTTTAAATTGTGTATTTTACTCTTATTGTAATTAACAAACATTAAGGCATTTATTCAGATAATAATTATTTTATTGTGGTAAAAACTTATTAAATTTTATAATATGATAATTTTTAACAGTTTATTTTTTAATAGAATTAGGTCTGTGTAAATAATATTAAAACATATCCAGGTGCAGATATACAATCTGACCACACCCCTTTGGTTGGGAAGTTTAAAGTTAGATTGAAACGAGTTACATCCCGGAAAGTGAAAAGCTACGATCTTAGAAAACTAAAAGATCCCGTCATGCAGCAGATGGTGAAGAGTGCCTTGAATGAAGGTTTGAAGGAGGAAACAAATGTGGGAAGTACAGAGGGAGGACTTGCTGCAATACAGGAAGTAGTAAGAGGTATAAAGGATCAATATCTGAGGAAGGACTCAAGGAAACGGAAATCATGGATGACTAGTGAAATACTGGAACTCATGGAACAGAGGAAGTGTCACAAGGGCAATCTCACTGAATACAGGCAAATACAGATTATCATTAGAAATAAGATAAGAGAGGCCAAGGAGAGGGAAAAAATTGAGCAGTGTCAGGAGATAGAGTTCCATCAAAGACGATATGATAGTTTCAATGTCCATCGTAAGGTGAGGGAAGTGGCAGGGAGGTTTCGGAAGGGTAATATTGGTCGAATAGCTGATGGGGATGGTAATTTGGTCATTGACAGGGAGGAGAAGAAGACTGTTTGGGAACAATATTTGAAGGATTTATTCCATGACCTCAGAGCACAACAACCTGTCATGGACGACAGCACTGGACCCACAATTCTCTTGGAAGAGGTGACTGCAGCTGTCAAACAGATGAGGGATGGAAAAGCAACAGGCCCAGATGAAGTACCAACAGAATTATTGAAGTTGCTTGATGAGGAAAATATGAAGACAATAACAGAAATCTTCAACTTTATATACTCAACTGGGGAAATCCCAACACAATGGCTAAAATCAGAATTCATTGCGATTCCAAAAAAGGCAGGTGCAAAAGTCTGTGAGGATTACCGAACTATCAGTTTAATGAGCCACATGTTGAAATTGTTTTTAAAAATCATCCACAAAAGAATCTATCACACATGTGAGGAGCAGATCGCACCAAATCAATTTGGTTTTGTGAAGGCTGTGGGCACAAGGGAGGCTTTGTTTGGTTTGCAGGTTTTGTTTCAGAGATGCAGAGATGTGGGTTGTAATGTTTTCGCATGTCTGATTGATTATAAAAAAGCATTTGACCGTGTTCGACATGAGAAAATGATGGATGTACTGAGGAGAACTGGAATTGATGGAAAAGACCTAAGAATAATAGCTAACTTGTACTGGAATCAGACGGCAGTCCTCAGAGTAGATGGAGATCATACAGATCAGGTGCAGATCCTGCGTGGAGTGAGACAGGGTTGCATTATATCTCCAATTATTTTCAATCTATACTCAGAACACATCTTTAGGGAGGCGCTTGGAGACATGGATGTTGGTATCTCAATAAATGGAGTCAAGCTCAACAATTTACGTTATGCCGATGATACCATAGTGTTTTCTGATTCAATAGAGGGCCTGCAGGGTTTGATGGATAGGATCACAGAAACAAGTAAAGTATATGGACTTGATATAAATATTAACAAAACAAAGCTTATGGTCATTAGCAAAGAAAACATTGGAGAGGCAGAACTGTACATCAATCAGACAAGAATTGAAAGAGTCCAAAAATACACCTACTTGGGAACGGTGATCAATGAGTCATGGGACAATTCCCAGGAGATCCGATGCCGTATTGGAAAAGCCAAAAGTGCTTTCTTAACAATGGGTTCAGTGTTTAGGAGCCGTGACCTCACCCTACATACAAAGCTAAGACTCCTCAAATGTTATGTATATTCAGTGCTTCTGTATGGTGTAGAATCATGGACCCTAAAGGAGGACACAATATCGAGGCTCCATGCATTTGAGTTATGGCTGTACAGAAGGATCCTGAGGATACCATGGACCGATAGGGTTACCAACCAAGAGGTACTAAGGAGGATGAATACAGCCCCAGAACTGGTCAACCTCATCAAATGTCGAAAGCTGGAATATTTAGGTCACATAATGCGCAATCAAGGCAGGTATGAGCTATTGCAGAGCATATTACAAGGGAAAATAGAAGGCAGGAGAGCCCCAGGACGAAGAAGAATTTCCTGGTTGGCTAACCTTAGAGCGTGGTTCGGAAAGACCACCACCCAATTGTTCAGAAGCGCAACCAACAAAGTAATAATAGCCAGAATGATCGCCAACGTTCGGAACGGACAGGCACCCTAAGAAGAGAAATAATATTATCATACTGTTTGATATTTGTAGCCTTTCTCTATTTTAAAATGTTTTTCTGTAAAATGTGCGGTTAAAAAATTAATGCATTACTTTTTAATCTATTTAAGCATCCAAAATGTAACATGGTATATCATATTTTGGTGGTTAGTGTTTTTCTATATTGTGTAAATTTCGTAGTGATGTTACAATGGCATGCAAGATGTGATTTTCTAAAGGCATCTATAATGTACTGTTAATGCCAGGAAACATCTGCTTGATGGGATTATTTGTAGGTTACGTACACTTTGTAGTTTGGAACAAAATTACGTTATACATTCTGTGTCAGGAACAAGTTAGTGATTTTACTTGTTCTTTAGGTATGTACCTAGTGTACTAGGCCGTAATTACAACCGCATTGCATCAAGGCGGTGCACTACAACCAAAACTATAAGTATCAGACGAAGTAATGTCCCATAGCCGAGCAAGTGAGAGGGAGATATGTGGCATAACTATGCATGCGCTCAAAGTTCTTTACCGTTATAATCCAAATCTGAAAATATACTACAGTCGTTATCTTGCTTGTTAGTTTATTGCATGCATAAACGCTTGCTCACAACAATGAGTATAATTAAAGACAATGTTATTGGAACGGCTTGTATGGCTTGTGCGAGTGAGAGCGTTATGCATTCTCTCACTCCCACAGCTATGGGACATTAGTTCATCTGAATACTATAGAAGTAAGACATTATTCTGCTCTTGGTACGTACTTATATCCAGTCCAGTATTTCAGCTCATGGTGGGAAGACTACATGAGTCTGTTCATCCTGGTAATCAATTTAGTGTTAATCCGTGTCACTATGTTACCATGTAACTCATCTGTTTTTGACAATAGAATTGGTCCCTGCAAAACGGGGCTGTCTTTTTAAGGTTTTGAGTTAAGTCTAAAAATGGATTCTATAATAATGAAAACATCGTTCAATGCATAAAACTTCGTAGTCGGCTGTTTCCACATGAAGCATACTGTAAGTGTATCGTCATAGATTCATTACTGCCAAGATATCTAAAGCGGTACACTTCCTTGTTGTGCACCATGTTTTTTTTTTATGAATTTTCGTAAGATATTTTCATATGAAGCAGCAGCGTCGTGTAATCGTCAAAGATTACAAGCTGTATGGGGCCAGGCGTATTGTCTTGTGTGCCACTAAGCATACTGCTATTGATATTTTTCTTATTATACATGTAATCGGCGTTGCAATTGGTTTTACAACAGAGGGGTTTTCCAGACTAGTACTAGTATTTGAAAAATATAGTTAATAATTTAAAAATGGCTGAAATGACAACCTTTGTGCAAGTGGTGGTTTACGTTTTGTTGATTTCCCTGTCTATGACAGATAGTGTTTACACATATTGGTATTACGTTTCGTAATTATTGATCTGATTTTACTCACTAACTCCCTGAACATACTCTTACTCTTCCTGTAAAACAACTTAAATTTCATGTCGGAGTCCGTTCTGAGCTGCAGTGGCAAGGAGATGTGCTTCTTGGTAGTTCCGCCAACTTTTCCTACCCCAGTGGTGAAGTTTATTACCAGTTGACATGTATGTGTGTGCATAATACGTAAACGGTTTCTGACATTTGTTTTAACTGCTCCTGGGGGGAGCTCCCTGACCTCAATGACCCTCGAGTCGATCTATGAACTCTTACAAGTGGTCTAATTTTATTTTTATTTATGTGTTACATTGGGACCAGCTGATAGAGGGTTTTTGACGTGTTGTGTTCTGTGTTAAAATAACTATCCTGTGTCTGTAAATCATTTTACAATCCGTATTCAGCAAGTTGTTTTTTTTTTCGAGTGAGCTGAAATTTTTCACTGGAAACACAGACTACATAGTATTATTGTATATCATCTGTATAGTGTAAAAAAATTGCGTTTTGGAGGACATGGGGGTTAACAATACATTCCAAGCCACTTCTCACAAACAATCTCTCGGTGACAAAACAGGTTTGCGGGTCTCTAAGCAGTAATGTCTTACAGCAACGAATCCTTTTTCGTACTAGATGTTGATATTGAAGGCGATGAAGTACCAACTGGAAATAATACTAATCCAATAAGAAAAAAGTCACCACCACCAGTTATTATCTATAATATAAAAAATTACAACGCTTGCATGATGACCTAAAAAGTTTTAGAAAATAATTTTACGTGCTCAGTCAATTTTATAAAAACAAAGGTTAAAACTAATATTCCTTCTCACTACTGGAAGTTAATACAATGTCTGCATAACGATCAGGTGAAATATCACACATACCAAGTGCCAGAGGAGAAAGCTTCCAGAATTGTGATACGAAGGCTGCACCACTCTACGTCAACAGATCTTATAAAAGCGGAGATTGAACAAGAGGGCCATTTGGTCAGAAATGTAGTCAAGGTAGTGTCCAAGGAGAAAATACCGCTGCTGTTGTTCTTTGTTGACTTAGAACCGGAACGTAACAATGACCACATCTTTTAAACTGAATTTATTCTGCACTGTGGAGTGAAAATCGAAGAACTGAGAAGACGCCATCAGATTTCTCAATGTACCCGTTGTCAGTCGTACGGCCACTCCAAGGTATATTGCAATAGGAACCCGAAATGTGTTCGTTGTGGATCAAAACCACTTCTCGAGAGAATGCACGGAGTCAAGGGATACACCAGCCATTTGCGCAAATTGTAGTAGAAACCACCCTGCAAACTACCTTGGCTGCATGACATACCAGCAGTTGCAGAACCAACGACGCCAAACTAGTGGTAGAACATCATCCAAACCCTTAAGACAAGAAGCATTATCATTGGTGTCACCATAGGTTAAGAATGTTTTGTTGATGGATACTAAAACTTTTCCTGCCCTGAATACGCGTGCCCCTTGTCCTTGTAGTTGGCAAGACACACAAGGGCAGTGCCAGCAGACATTATCTCAACAGGTACCATCGTATTCGTCTACAATGAAGTGGATACAACGTCCCTTCAAGCTTATCACCGTCAGCATCTCCCTGACTCAACACCCAATACGCACCATCATCAACATCATCCAGACTCACACCAAACATGCACCGTCAGTCATCCGTGTCATATGCTCATGTAACCACAGGTAAGCACCATCCATCACAGCAGGTTGATCCGTACATTGTCATGTATGATTTCCTTACTTGAAAAGCATTATCATGCCAGTCATTTCGTTGTTAAATCAGTTACTTCCCACCCTTCTTACCCGTGATAGCAAATAATTCCTTTATTTCTACCTCTTTGGTCATCTTATTTTGGAATTGTAACAGTGTGCCGAGGTGTCTAGCTGAGCTTCAGTATACGCTAAATGAGAAGAGAGTGGACATTGCTCTTCTTAGCAAGACCCACTTATTACAGAAGTACAGAATACATCAAGTACAGGTCCGATCATCCTGACGGAACAGCACATGATGGCACTGTTGTCTTAATAAAACGTTCTCTCTCCCATTATCTGCTACCCTCCACAAACACTAATTCATTGCAGTCCACGACTGTTTCGTTGGCATGTCTCAACCCTTTGTTAAATCTTGCTGCAGTTTATTGCCCTCCAAGATTTTGTCTGACTTCCCAAGACTTCTATAATTTCTTCAATTCCCTAGGTGATCAGTTTGTAGCTTAATTTTATGTTTGCATCCGACAACTCTCTTATGCAAATACACAGTCTACTATGAATATTTCTTTCAATATATTGAACTCAATTTTCTTTGTATTCTTTTTTGTCGACAATGATGAATGTGATACAAAATTATGTCTTCATCTCTAGCCATATAATTGACCGTGCAGTAAAATACCCAGCATTCGACTAACAACTATCGTATGCTTTCATTCTGCTTTGTGTATGTCTGCAGTACGCCTCTTGTGAAAAAGTAGTAATCGTCATGAAGGCTTGCTGCATGACGAATTCAGTACGAATCTGTGATGATACGCTTAAAGTACGGTCCATGTGAAAATGGCCTAATGCTCCTTTGACATTTTTTCTTTTCTTAAAATTTTCAATTCATGCATAAATGTTCTGTGTCCCTGATTTAAAACATTTTTGTATGGACTGGACAGTCGGTTAATGACTTAAAATCTTTTTGCAGGGACATATTCAATGGTGTTACTACCAAACAGTGGACAGACAGGCATTTTTAGAGTAGCTTCACTAACCAATTCAAAATAAAGTCACATACGATTGGAATCATATGTGACTTAGCATTTTTACTGTTACCATTTTTCCAGATTAAGTGAATTTTTCTTTCATGTACTAAAAAATAATACATGTATAGATAATAATAATAATAATAATAATAATAATAATAGATGTCGTTTGGAAATGAAAATGAACAAAATTTTTGTGATAACAATGAATTGTAAAAAATATGATGAACCAATATATCATTTCCATCTTTTGTAGTAAACTTGTACCAATAATTTCATAAACTTATTTTCATGAATTTTAATATTATCTCGGTAAATAAATCCACAACTTCATACACAGTGAGATGTTGATTATCCGAACATCTATCAACCGGACGACCAGTTATCCGTAAATTGTAAAATATGTACCATGTACATTTATGCACGGTAACTAGAAGAGAATGACCGTGAATTTAATTAATTACAATTCTTCTTCTAATTACTGTGCATTTATGTATATAGTAATTGTTTTGCTGAATTTTGTAGATATACAAATGTAAAATATTGTTTATTGTATTGAAACATCGTATGGTAGTATATAAATGCTTTGTTTGACATACATTTATACTAGATAAATAAATTTATTTTGAGTAGGATTTGGCTGCTAGCAAGAGAGTTGATTTCCTGAAACATTGGAAGATTTACAATTTTTTTTAAAACTAATTTTGTGTACAAAATTCTGATTCTTTAGTATTTTTATTTTATACTACACGCATGTATTTTGTAAACTACAATGTAGTGAATTGTATGAAAACATAGATATCTATGTATTTAATAAAGATTTAGTGACAAGTGCAATAATGTTGTGTATATTATAGCATAATTTTTATTTCTAGCTTCTGTAGTGTAAGTTCGGAAAATCAATTATCCGGAAAAATCCATTTACGAGACGATCAATTCTCCAATTAATCTGGATAATCAACGTCCCACTGGAATTTTATTTTATGTTTAAATAACAAAGGGCCCAGAATGGATCTTTTCGGTATACCTCTATTGATGTGATATGTTTTAAATATTCTTACATTCAATAAATTTAAATTTATCTATTAAAATGACATTATTAACTTAAATAGTACATTTTATTCCGATTTATAAGAACAACATTCTAAGATTATAGTTTGTCCAATCTGAATTGGCACATGTAGCTATTGAGTTGTGGTCATACCTCTCTCTTCATCTCTCACCTACATGTGCAAAATAACTCACAAACAACGTGACAGAAAATGAGTGAATTGTTTATTTATTTTTCTCGTTTAGAAGGTTTGCTGTTTAGGTCAACAGCCAAAAGGCTGGTTTGAACCTCTAGAGGTTTTACTAAGTAAAAACGAGGAGTAAGGTGGTTTACCATTGCCTTCCTCACTGAGTTGAAAGAGTATGCTTATCAGCATGCCAGGCCCTCTGAAAAGCACTCACTTTCCACCCTGCAAATGACAACTTCACTTCATTCACCACAGGGTCTGGCTGCATAGTGAAATTCATTACTCTCAGAGGAAATAACTCTGACTAGTGTCTTTTACACCTCTACCTCTTCTGTTCTTAAATAGTTCAGTCATATAAGTCGCTGACTATGTGATAAGAAACAGAACTATTTTTTTTAGCCCTGGACCAAACAGATAGAGTGCAATTAAAATAACACTCCACCTGCCCGTTTTGGGCATGTTTAGAAGGATAAAATGTTTAAACAGTCTGTGGTCTCAGGAAACACGCTTTACTTGTGTACCTAATCAAGTTGATGCACCAGTTCAGTTTGGACATACTGTACATCCCTTTCAGGTTTGTCATAAAAAGACTGATTTAATTTTTAACAACAATTCCGTAACAATAGATCCTTAACCACAAATATTGGCATAAAGTACATCCTGTGTAGTTTCATTTAACATTAGCATTATTTTAATGAATATATTATTATGATAATTAAAAGGCTGAGTGACGTAATGTTCTGTGTTAAAAAAAATAAATAAATAAAATAATAAGGTTAGTACAAAAATCTAATCAAAAAGAAGCTTTAATAATATTGTATTTAAATTAAATAGCTTTAAAATGTGTAGAATGTTTTATAAAATAATGAGTTTAACATAAATCTGATGTAACGTTTTAACTGCATAATGGTTGTTTGTTAAAAAAATATAAGCAATAATAAATTATTATCTCACTGTCTTTAGCTGTAAAGTTTGTAATTAATTAAATTGGAAAACTACAGTTACAATGACAAATCGAAAGAGTCATTACTTATACCCAGTCATTATTTAAAAAAAAAACTATGTAATCTATTTACAGTAAGAATAGTTCTCATGTAAATAAACTGAATTTGAGAAAGAGATAGTGAGGTTAAGTTGAAAATGACGGTTTTTTATGAGAGTTACGCAGAAAATAAGTTCTGGGGAGTCTATAAAAAATAAATAACTAAGTATTTGGAAAATTTTGATATTATCTTTTTGCCAAATTGTGACAATAATAAGTGGTGTTCATCCTTACTAAAATTGTCGACTCTGAAAATTAGTTTGTGTCATTCTCTTGGAGCAAGCAGATTAGTGTCGGAGCAAGGTATGGTGGCAGTTACAGCATTCTGTTATCCAGTTAAAATATCATCTTCTTTTCTTATGGACTTCTTGATTGTATGTTCTTCTGCTCAGGAGTTTAATCTTTTGCTTCATTCTTATACTCTCAAGCATCGATTCAATCGGATTCTTACGTCATATTATACAGTTTTGTAAGCAAATGTTAACAATAGAAATTCATTTTTATACCCCTTTAGAACTTACTTTCTGGATGTACTTCATTTGAATTTATGAATTCAATACTACTGCTTGTCTATAACTTGATGGCCTTTGGCAGAGAGGAACAATATGCGAATTGTAAAACCCTTTCAGAAAACATTTCTAATTTTTTTAAGTAACTAAAACCGTGAAACACGATGTAGCAATCCATTTAATTAGATGAAATAAAAAATTGATTTGAATATTGCTTCTTTTTATTTATAATGATTAGTATAATAGTATTGATATTAATATATTATTGATAGTATTGAAATGAATGTAGTAATATTGGATAATATTTTATAATTAATAATATAGTAATGATTCGTGTAATAGTATGTAACTCTGAAAGTGTACAGTTTTTATAGATAGATCTTGTAGGTATTTTCATTTTCCTAAAAATAAATCTTTGTAATGCATCCTGTAGTTTGAAATTAATTCTATTTTATATAATGAATTTATATAATAAATTTCACTAACCTTCCATTTTAACTGCGTCAACTTTTATTTTCACTTACACGTGTTTCGGTGGATCCACCATCATCAGAGTAAATAACATATAATTTAAACTAAAAACGTTATTTATTAAAAGTCTACAGAAGATGATACATCTTCAGTCATTTGTATAAAACTCAAAAAAGTTCTTGTAAAAAACTCAAAACAAAAAAAGTCTTGTAAAAAGTTTTATACAAATGACTGAAGATGTATCATCTTCTGTAGATTTTTAATAAATAAAGTTTTTAGTTTCAATTATATGTTATTTACTCTGATGATGGCGGATCCACCGAAACACATGTAAGTGAAAATAAAAGTTGACGCAGTTAAAAAGGAAGGTTAGTGAAATTTATTATATAAAATAGAATCATTTTCCTAGTATATATTTATGTATGTTGTGTAGTTAAAAATTTTTTGATTTTAAATTTATATCAGCTATACTGTAAATATTTATAAAATAACATTGTAAACATTTAAGGTATGGCTGGACATAACACACGACATAATTTGAATATTTTTCGCAATTTTACAAAATTTATTTGTGAAAATACCTCGTAACTTAAAAAATAATGATTTTTTGTTAAATTTTGCATCATCATTTTCATAACTATTACTGAACAAACTTACCAAATATTATGTTAATCCATGAAATAGTTGTTGAACAATGAAAATGTATTTGAATAAAAATATGGTTTTTTCTTCAAAAACAAAGCTTTTACTAAATTATACATTATCTCATTAAACTGTGATTTTCAAAATATTTTTTTTAGAATAAAAAACATGCGAAATACTTTGCGTTTTAAAAGTATGTCATTTCTGAAAAGTTTTAAGTTACTTAAAAAAAATTAGATGTATGTTTTCTGAAATTATTTTACAAACGTCATATTGCTCCTCTCTGCAGGAGGCTATCACGTTCTTGACAGGCTGTAGTCATATACACTAAAGCCAAGAGTTTGAATTGTTTGTGTCATGACAGTTTGTAATTTGACTTCATTACTTCCAATGTACAAGTGCAAACTCACCACACATAGTTTTGTCAGTTAATTAGAAAGAACTTCTATTACAATTCATTTTACATCAGGACTAATCTAACAATAAATACGTATGTCCACACTCGTGCGCTTTCTTTTTCAACTTGCGATGTCGCATGCTACATCGCATGCGCTTAGAGTCATACCACCTTCCCGCACTCGGTTGAAGAGTTTTATCTAAAAAAACACTTAACGAATATTTTTGAACAATACACTAAATTAAAGCCTGTTCTTTCCTGCATTGATTGGTTTGATTTAGATTGTTTTATTTAGAAATTAATCGGAGGTAACTCCAGCAGTTTACGCGAAAAAGTACTCAGTTTTTAGCCGGTTTTCTGTTAATGTGGTTTTTAAACGTTCGTTACTCCGTCCAGGCTTTTTATAAAAATCGGCGTTTAAGTATGTTGAAGATCAGAGTTTTTTCTATAATATGAATATTTTAAAAGTTAAATCTCATGTTCCATTTCAATATGTCGGCCATTGTTTTAAGTGTTTTTTTGGCTACATGTAAAGGTAGGGAAATGATTTTTGGACTGAACTATGCATTTTCACAACAGTATTATGTCAAGCAAAGTATTTTTTTTTTTAATAAAAAAATTGTTAAATAATTCAAAATGAGGTATGGAATGAGTTACAGCAGGATAAACACAACAGATTGTTTTTCTAAACGACTATACTCGGAGCGGATACCGCTAGAGCTCAGTTTCCCCTCAAGAAGCTTAAAGGCTAATAGAATTTTCTGTTAACACCACATATCTATTTATAATTACAAATGCAAAAAGGTGCAATACTGCTGTAAAAATGCATGGTTCAGTTCAAACATCATTTCCTTATCTTTACGTGCAGCCAAAATACGCTTTTTTTTTTTAAAGAAATGGCTGGAATTTTAAAATGGAACATCAGACTTCTATTTTAAAGTATTCATATTGAGAAAACTTTGATCTTCAACGTACTTAAATGCTGTTCTTTTATGAAAGGCCTGGACAGAGTAACAGACATTTAAAAACCACATTAACGGAAAACTGGCTAAAATCTGAATACTCTTTATGCGTAAATTGCTGTATCTCCAACTAGTTGCAAAATAAAATAATCTAAGTCAAACCAATCAATGCAGGAAAGAGTAGGGTTTAATTTAGTGTAGTGTTCAAAAGTATTCGTTATGTTTTTTTGAGATAAAGCTCTTCAAACGAGTGTGGACAGGTGAAATGGCATGCCTCTAAGTGTGCCACACTCATGCTACATCGCATGAGTGTGGACATAGCTAATGGGTACTCTTCCATTATGTGGATGCACCATTCCAATTTCCACTGATGTTTACAATTCTACGATACGGAATGATTAGATTATTTAGTTTGGTTATCTTCTTAATGAAAACTGTAGTAAAATATTTCGTGTTATTAAAAACCAACTAATTGTCAAATGTAATAAAGGCATCCACATAATGGATTTGATGCCCTATATGTGAATGCCTTTCCAATTTCTGTTGATTTCTTCCTCTTTTATTACTTTTAGATCTTAAGAGTGAATTTAGTTTCAGTCATTTAGCCTATAACCTAACTTAAATTCACCAGCGAGGTTAAGGTAAATCTGAACTAATGCCCTACCCTGTCCATTAGGTAAAAAGTCATTTCATGAGCTCTCTCACAGACTCAATGTTGTGGCAGTATGCCCGATTCCTGGAAAACTTCATCGCATCTTCGTTACACGCAGGATGATTTCAAATTGTCATTCACCGTTGTATCTCGCTATCAACTCGCAAAAAAAACAACAAGTTAATCTTAGGAATTAATGCCCAACCCATCCATTAATTAAAAAGTCATTTCATGAGTTTTCTCACAAACTCAATGTTGTGGCAGTATGCCCTATTCCTGGAAAAATTTCATCGCATCTTCTTTACACGCAGGAAGATTTCAAATTGTCATTCACTGGTCTATCTCGTATCGACTTGCAAAAAAAAGTTAATGCACAGAAAATAATCAGTATATTACTGATATAACTACTTGTACTCCAATACTGCTATCATACTTAAATTAGTGAAATTGTTACTTTAATACCATTTTTAATTTTATGTATCAAATTATTAACACAAACAGATAACGTTGAAATTCATACACTATGAGAGACAAGAAGATAAATGAATTGCGCTCTAATAACGTGGCACCTAGATAGTGAAGAAATGGCAAGGATCATTTAACAGTTATGTGGATGCATGGTTTTACTATAATAAATCAACACAATTCAAAATTTATAAATAAAGATATCCATATTCAGTTCACTTCCACATTGACAACCCGGCAATTAAATAAAAAGAAATCTGAATTAGGAGCGGTGTCCACGTAATGGAAAAGTACCAATAAATGTAATATAATTATAATTTAATGGTTTTATTTTTTAATGATAGTTTGGTACATTATGTACCAGATCAACTTGTGAATTCAATATTATGATAATCTCTCAGTCTATTAAAAAATAGTATTAAATTTCATCAAAAGTGTATTGTTTTTTTATTACATGTAGAATTTACATTATAATATAGAAGATTAAAATATGTTTTTAAAGAAAGTATCTAGATTTTATTATGAGTGTAATGTATGAATCTTTATTTTCATATAATATTTTTAATAAAAAATTTATCTGTGAAAGTATTATTTTATACTGTTGGTTATATCTATGTTTTTTATAACTCTAATACATGAGCTGGTTCTCTGTTACATATCTTATTGATGCTTAATCCACCTATTGTTGCTTTAGTTGTTCTAATAATTGATGTCTAAATTATAGTTAATAATGTTTATCAGTACAATATTCTATGTAATGTAAAGCTGCATGTAAATTTAAAGAGAAGTGTTTGTGTAAAATTGTTTATTCTAAAAGAAATTTGTTTTCTGGCTTTCTATGGTTTTGTTGTTTAGAATTAGATTACGCTGAACTGTAAAGCTGAACATTCCAGGTGTTAGCGTGTTGCGGTGCGTTTTCCCTGAGCGGAGACAAAAAATGAATAGAGGAAAATCCCATGGAACCCTCCTGAGCGGTGGACTGAATGCGCGGCCTGCATGTGCGTCTTGTGGAATTTTTTATTTAGTTGATCCACCCGGAAATGCGATGTGAAGAAATAATGAAACCTCTTATCTCCTGTAGCTGCGTGAAACTCGTGATGAGTTGGGGTAAAAAGGGGGAAGATAGGAATATAGGGATAGGAATACCCACTGTACTGCTGTCTTCTTTTAAGAAGCGATTTCTTCTTTTGCCTTCCTTGCATGTGGCTCCAGATGCACAAATAAGTAATGTACATACCAACTGTACACTGTGGTGAGCGAGTGCCATCAGCGGACACAAAACAAAGCGACAGCGGTGTCCTCAACCCTCCAAATTCAAATGATGGTGCTACCACCAGGTTGATTTCTGGTCAGGGACTGGAAAATTTGCCTGTTGAAATTCTCTGATACAGATAATGAGTCATGGGAATGCCTTTTGTGTATGGGTGGGCTGTGAGGAAGGGAAGAGAAAATCTGACAGTGAGACACTACATACACACAATTGCACAGTTTGTTTACTACATGTTGCCTTTAAATTATATATTTCGTTGTGACTAAAACTTTTTAAACCCCATTTTCTTTAAAATTTTTCTTAATGTAGAAAATTTCAAACTAAAATTTAGCCTTTCTTTTAAAATCGTTAGTAACTTTTCACGTATTAGGAACACATTATTATTGATATAAAATAATATCTTCCATAATTTCAACTACCCACATTTTTTTTTTGTCTGTCAAAGCTGTTAAATGAGGTATTCCTATATACTGGCCATTTTCTTTATTTACCAGCTGTCAACAAAATTGTTGATGAAGAATTTTCTTCTTCACTGTCTTGTAAACTTCCTTCTTTATATTTTGAATTGTGGAAAGAGAAACATCACAGTAGTTAACCACTCGCTCATGGCTTTTGCTAAGAGGCACGGAAGGGCATTGTTGTGTAGGTTTAACTTTACTACGTTTTATTACACTATATTAAATTACGTTCAGCAGTGTGAATAGTTCAACAATTTTTTCAAGAAATCAATATTTCTGTTTACAGTTACAAACAAGAATATTAGTACAGTTAACCTACAAAAGGTTCCACGATATACTGTATGTCCTCTGGGTATAGTTTACATTGTTGTGTTGGCGAACTGATAACAAAGCAGTCGTGCATGCGCACTGCTTCTTTTCCCCCTTTCCCCTTGTTAAAACTAAAGGCAAACTCATGACTCAAGAACTATACTGTACTATAAATCACAGTAGTTGCTCATGACCATGGATGATATTTTACAAAAGATCAGTTAGTTTCAACCATATTGTTCAGCTTTGAAATTTTGTATGATTATGCATAGATTCAAGCATTTTACCATAATAAGGGCTTCTGTTACTGGCAAACTAAAAACATTGCTTGTTTCTAACCTTCTTTTTTAAACGTTTCGTAGGCTGAATTATTAAAATTTTTTTGGGTTATAATACCCAAAATATAAAAATATTTGTTATTGTTGATACTAGTTATAAATTTGGTTTTTAATTGTAGCATTATTAAGCCATTAATGTTTTCTGTCAGGTTGCCCAGAATATAGGCTAATAGTTATTTTGTGGTAACATACAGGATCTGCCCTAAAAGTTTCAGTTTTTTTTTTATAATTTATTGAACATAAATTTACAATCTCTTTAGAACTTTTTGAAATGCTCTCCTCCTGACTCAGTGCACATTTTTCAACATTTCACACACCCCTCATAGGGTCCCTTGAAGGCCTCAATGCAATTAGACCAGGCCGTCAAAGCTTCTTTTACCCTCAAAACAAAAAGAAGTCAACTGGTGCCAAATCGGGGCTGTATGGCAGCTGGGGAAGCGTTGCCACACCCATTTTTTGGGAACAGGCGCTGTTCCTTCAAGTTTCGATTAGAACTTTTGGTACCATCTTGGCGCATTAAAATGCAATGAACAACTAATTTGGGTATCCCATTTCTTCGGATAACATCTGAATACTTATTCATTGGTCGTTGTACAAAAGTTGTTGTTGATAGTGCACTTGTCGTGCGCTCGTCGTTGTCAACGGTCTCACAAACCTCCAGAAACATCTTGCTATTCAAAAGTTCTGGTTCTGTGACAATACATCCTCTCTTAAGGCTTGCCTTAGCATTTTTATCATATCTAAACCTTTTTTTCCAGTTTTAACGCAAAATTTAATTGCATAATGATGCTCCAAATTTGCATTATCATTTTTTAATGAGGGTGTGGTGACACACTTTGTACTAAGCATGATCTTCACTCAACCACTGTCTGCAGGCATTTGTAAACAGTAGCATTCTCTGCCTAAGACCTCCACCACTTTTTCTGCTAAGAGCCAAATCGCAAAAGCATAAGTGGCCGGCTGTGGAAATTCATTACTGGAACTTTTGGGACAGACCCTTTAGATGCTTTACCATCTGTGTTACATAAGCTATTCAGAAACAGTATTCCCTCATCTGCGTTACATTTTCTCTCTTAAGTTTTCATATGCGCATAAACATGGTTTTCATTGTAGAATATTGTCACTGATAGTAGTTTAAAATATATGATTATAAAATATTAAGTGTTGTAATATTGTTGGAAAAATAAATCACATGAGCTTGGTTCTTAATTTAATTAACAGTAGATGTCTGTATTACAAAGATTAAATTTTATAAATGATAAAACTAAATTAATAGTGAATCAACCACGCAATTTTTGCAGTACCAGGATAAAAACATAGTTAGTACTAAGTAATAATTAATACTAATCTTATCAAGCGGTAAGAATAATCAATATGCTTTTAACGGTTACACTGACCTAAACAATAGGTTATTGGTTACTATGACTCAAAAGATGTTCGTATTAGTTTCTGTAAATATACAGCAACACATTTATTCAAAAAATAATTTAGGGGTTTTGAAAAAACAAATACATAGTATTTAAATTTTTACATACCTTTGTACCTTTCTTCTGTTGAAAAACTCTGTAAAATGCCTGGTCCACATTGATAATTAGTTCCTTCAGGTTCGTACCTCAATGTTTCGAGGGAATTTTTCCTGGTGCATCCTTTAAACATTATCCCTTCAACTTCTTTTGTACTCTCTGATTTTAATATTCATTGTATTGACTTCGAACTCTGCTTGAATATTTACATTGTGGAGTCTGTCTAATCTGGTCCAACTTTTGACAGCCTAAAGCATTTCCATTTCTATTAAAAGCAGTCTACTTTTCTCTTGAATCTGTATTCCATATTATAAGCCAATGTCTTCTTCTTCTTCCTTCAAGGCAAGGAACCTGTCCCCTCCGTCGCCTGTTCTGAAAACTTGAAACTCTCAGCTTATATTCATGTTTTCCGAGGTCGTCCCACATCTCTCCGTCCAACTGGTGCATAACGGTGTACTTGGAGGGGTATTCTGTGGTCCAGCATTCTGTCCAGGTGTCCCCTCCATCACTTGATACCCCTCAATCTTCTCATTCAGGCAGTAGACTTGGAGCTCCTTGCTTGTATCCATATTCTGTACTTTATCCAATCTCGAGCATCCCTTAACTCTTTGCAGGAATCTCATCACCAATGTCTTATACAATTTAAACATAGTAATTATCTTTTCTTATCAATTTTTTCAGATTGTAGTGTATATTTCCATATTTCGCCTGAAGGTTTTTAATCTTGCTATCAATATGTATAAGTTTTTTGTAGGTTAGGGTGCAACCCAAATAACTGAGAGGAGATACTTGCTCCAACACTGAATCTCTTACCTTTGTCTTGAATCTAATTACCTAACTACATAATTTCCTTTAAAAGTCATTACTACATTTTGCTCATGTTAACTGGCATCTTTAGTACTGATCTCGTAATTAATTTTTACTGTGACCATTTTCATGGCACAAGTTTACCACGTTATGTTGCAAAGCAGAAGGTCTCAGGTTCAATTTCTGGGTAGGGCCCTGAACATTTTTAACACGCTTAATTTCACAGATCATTATCCCAAATTAATTATTGATGCAACTTCAAACAAAATTATAAAATAATTATTTTTAAGATGTGCAAAATCTGTTAACCTGAAATTATAAAAAAATTAAAAATCAAGCTCTGTGTATTATTAATGTAAATATTTGCAATAAAACCTAGATTTTGATGTAATTTATTTTAAAGATGTTTGATGTCAAAGTAAATGTACACTATAAATAAATGTTCTGTCGTTAATTAATTTTTTTATATTTTCTCTTTTAAATTTGTGTGTTTATTATTGACAATATTTGTATTTTATGTATTATTACTTATCTTTTAAGAATTTATTACATAGGTTAATTACGATGTTATTCTGTAAACTATATTGTTGCTTATATACTACATATGTTGCCTTTTTAAATAATTTTTATTGTTTTTATATATTAATCTGTAATGGTCACTTTAACTGGTTTGTTGTTGGTGACCACAATTAAATAACATTATCAACGCACAATTAAACAATTTATACTAATATTAATCAGTACTCAGCTTTGTAAAATGGAAATTAATTTTATTAAAATTTATTTCGTTTAGTTATTATATTTTTAAATAAGATTTATTGGTTTTAATAGTAGTTTAAGAGCTTAGTGGATGAAGGTGCTGTTGTGTTGCATAGGTCATCAGCGGAAAGGCTGGTTTGAACCTCTAAAGGCTTTACAAAGTTCAACGAGAAGTGCAGCGCACTTCTATCCCTGCCTTCTTCACGGAGTGGATGAGTATGGTATCAGCTTGCCCAGTCCCTCTGAAAAG
This sequence comes from Catonia carolina, assembly GCA_035578175.1. Lineage (NCBI taxonomy): Eukaryota > Metazoa > Arthropoda > Insecta > Hemiptera > Achilidae > Catonia > Catonia carolina. The sequence continues at coordinate 36,651,159 of JAQMRL010000005.1, read as the reverse complement.
CATCTACTTTCCACCCTGCAAATGATACCTTCATTTCATTCACCTCAGAGTCTAACTGTATAATGAAATTCATTACTCTCAGAGAAGATAACTCTTGACTATATTGGGCACGAAATATTTAGGCAGGTAGATTTCTTGCTCGTGTATCCCCTCCACAATCTCCTATATACTCATATACTCCCCTTACGCTCTTTGCAGCGTTACAAAAAGTACACTATTTTTATGCATTAGATTAAATAAAAGTAGTTTATTCACTGTATTTTTTTATTTACTGTATTTATTATTTATTGTATTTATTTACTGCAGTCGGATATTGTTATTATTAATAAAGTATAAAATTTATACTGTTATGTAGGCTATACTATTTAATAGTATAAAGTATAAATCATATAATATGCACAAAAACGAAACATCATTTTGTAATACACTAAATTCATACCACAATAACCTGAAACATTCTATTAAAATAATCATTATAAAAAATCAAAATTAATGAAACACTGGGAAAATAATCACAACCGAACTGAATTACTACGTCAAGATATAATAACTGAACTGAACTTCATGACCAATATCTATCTTTTTGAGACTAAACGCCAACTGACCAATCAACTGGCCTACTTGTAGGCTATAATCATATCGTTTTGTTCTCTATTATAATATTTTTGACTATTTATAATACTGTAGTTTTTAAGCTCATTTATTATGTGGGTTTATAAACATACATAAAGAAATTGTAGCATTATAGCAGCACTGAAGCCAATAAATTATTGATGTAGACAAAACTTTTATATCTGGGTGACTGGAAAATAATAAACAACCTTTCGTATTTTATTTTCATTTTGATATTATAGTCATAACAAACTTATTACATTACATCTTATACTATAGGCTTAACAATGTTTATACCAAACTATGTTTTTTTTTGTAATTTTGAACCCACGCAATTGAATTATTTATTAGAAAAGCTTTATCTACATTAATCGTAGGGTGTGAAACAAAATTAAATTTACATTTTGTTTTATTTTTCATACGAAATATATATAAACTTTACAGGTAATAAAACATACGTGCAGTAGTCCTCTACAATCAAATATGATAGGCTAATTTTTAAACACAAAAATAGAACAAATTGAAATTTTTCTTTTTTTAATTTGAATTTCTTTTAATGCATACATTGCAAATATAATAAACTATTACTTGATGTGTATCTGATATTATAGAGGGAGTACATTTTTTGAGCGTAAAGGGTGAAGTAAACTTTAAAATAAGGTATAAGTTTCAAGCCAACAGGAGCAAAGAGAGGAGCAATCGCTCCACTGGTGGGAGTGGTGAGGTGAGGAAGTGGCGAAGTGCACAGAAAACTCCCACAAAAATAAAAAAATAAAAAAATTGTAGAAAAATAAATTGCCTAAATAAATTGTGCCTATTATAGTATCTTTTACACCTCTACCTCTTCTGTGCTTAAATTCTTGAGTCATATGATTGGCTGACCAGGTGATTAGAAACAGAACTATTTTTTGTAGCCCTGGAAGTAGCAGATTGAGTGTCAATAATTTAACACTCCACCTGCCTGTTATGGGCAAATAAAATATCATATGAAACGTTTTTAAAAAAAATGTTTTAAAACCTACAGAAGATGTTACATTTTCAGTCATCTTTATAAAACTGTATTTTTAAAAGTATCAAATAGCAAACAGTTTTAAATAGATGATCATAGCACCGATTCTATGATTCTATGTCATCTGCTAGAATAAATATGCACTTAATACTTCCATCAATCACAGAAACTTAAGTTTATAAAATAATATTCCATTGCACCTTTATCCATTCAGCTCTTGTTAATGAATTTTTATATTAAGACTTGTATTTGTTAAATAATTTTATTCAGCTAATCTCAGGAGTTGTGAAACTTATAAGTGTGTCAAAATTTTGTCAGTAATGCAATTCACCCAGAAATTTAGTATTTGAGTATTGTTTTTAGATGGAAAAAAATGTGTAATTATTTAAGTTATTAGCTAGCATCATAGTAGTAGAATCCATATTGATATTTTGTTTTTTATGGTATATATAAAAAACTTTGTAATTTACCTTATACTGCTTTCAAAATTCTTCTTACAAGTACTTTTGTGGTGCGCACCGCTTCTTCAAGTAATGATAATAAAAGTTCTAGAATATTTTATGAAGATTGCATCTTCCTTTGTCAATGGTTTGATTCAAACCATTTTATTATCATTACCTGAAGAAGCGGTACGCACCGCGAAAGTACTTATAAGAAGGATTTTGAAAGCAGTATACGGTAAATTACAAAGTTTTGTATATATACATAAAAAACCAAATATTAATAAAAGAATGTATGTATTTAATCATATATTTTTCTTATAAATTTTTTTATTAAATTAATTCAGTTTTTGTTAAATTTTCTATAATTAAATCCTGGATGGCAATAAATATTAATTTTTTTAGTATTTATTTAATCCATTAAGATATTTATAATCTCACTGACAAACCTCGCTAGTCAGTATATCCATCTCTGAATTTTGAATTCATGTATGGTTCAGGAAGAGAGAGAAATCTTCAAAGTGTCACAACTCACCGGTTTTTTTGTTTAGTAATTTATTAATTTTTATATTCAGTGATTTTGACAAATTAAGTAATTTTAAATTTAAATTATATATTAAAATGATGTATAATTGCAGATCATTTTATTTTTATATTATAGAGATCTATTTTTATGTGCTTTAATATATAAATATATTCATTTAAAAAAATCAATATATAAAAAAATCCATAAAAAATTGTAAGATGTTAAATTTTTGTTTTAACTAGTTTTTTTAGGTATTACTAGTAGTATTTCTGTTTATTAATGGAGATGTTTTTCAGTGTTCCACTGTTGTCAAAATGTTTATGTACAAATTATAAATGTTTATAATAAAATTCTTATGTTAAAATGAATCAATTTTGATGTGTATTAAAAAATAAATGTTAAGCAATGCATTATTCTGTGTTATTGAAATTTTTGTTGTATATATATTTTATTTCAGCATTGTTTTGTAATTTCTGTTGTTTAACTACATGTAAATGAAAAGTATTTTGAGGGCAGTTTTTCAGTCTCTATTAGGCCATAAATAAAAAACAAGTAAATATAGGAAAAATGTTTTATTAATAAAAGTTACGTACACTTATGCCTACTTTTAACATAATAACCTTGGTGATTAAGACATTTTGTTGTACTTGTGGATAAGCTTTTCATAAAATGTTGCCTGCAATGAATTTAAATGAGCTTTTATGTTGTCTTGTAGCTCCTTGTTAGTTTGGAAGTGCTGCCCTTCTAGCCACTTCTTCAGCCAGGGAAAAGATGGAAGTCACTTGGTGCTAGGTCAGGACTGTGTGGCGGGTGATCGATAACATTCCATTTAAATTATTCAAGGAGCCATTGGGTTACACCGGCACTGTGAGGACAAGCGCGCTGCCATGGATCAGAAGAGTTTGTCACACTGGCTGGTGTAGTCCAATCGGTAGAGTCGACATAGGCCTGGCCAGAGTGGCAGGGCATCTGGCGGCGTAGATGAGTTCAAAAGGAAAAATGGTTGGGGAAAACCCTTGCCGCTGCTTCAAGAGGAGTGGCCGCTGGCAAGCGAGTAGGGGATTGTCTATACCGGTGCTTAAGGAATAGAAGCGAACACCATTTACCGCTGCCTACAGGAGGAGCAGTCGCTGGTGAAGTGAATGGTAGGGTAGGGAAGGGAAGGGAAGTGGTCAGCGTGGAGCAAATAAATACTCAATGTTTAGTGAACGATCTTTCTCCATATTGACTTTCTCTAAGCGATGATCGATACTGACTGGCTATTTCCTTTTTGATCCTGCCTCAACCAGTTGTTCGTCTATGTCTTACCCATTGGCACACGCACTGTGAGAGGTTTGCTGAGTGCGCTTTCTACCGGCAGCAGAAGCAACAACGTTCACAGCGCCAATAGCAGGAAAAACACAAACGATGGACCGTCGTAGAAATAGTTCAGTATGAAGTGCCAAAAGTCAACATGCATCTTCTTTTCTTTTGAGTGGCTCGCCGCAAACTTTGTAAAGTTTCACTATAAACAGCTGCGTTAATCTTGCTAACTTCTGGAATTTTTCTGAATCCATGACAAAGCCCATTCTTACAGTTCTGATATAACCCAATTGCTCCTTGAGCAATTCCAATGGGATATTTTTGATTACCTGCCATTCAATCCTGACCTAACATCATGTGACATCCTCTTTTCCCTAGCTGAAGAAGTTGCTAGAAGGGCAGCGCTTTCAAAGTAATGAGGAGCTTTAAGACAACATAAAGACTCATTTAAATTCTTAAGTGGCAACATTTTATAAAGAGGATATTGGAGAGCTGTCTACAGGTACGGAAAATGTATCAACTGTTGTCGAGGTGATAGTCAAAAAGTACGTAGCCATATGTAACTTTAGTAGTAAAACATTTTTCCTCTCTTCACTTGTCAATTACGAGTATTTATGGCCAATCTGATGGTGAAAAAAACGGCCCCCTTACTATTTTTCAATGAAATTTTTATGCTGTTTTAATTCTATTATTTCACTTTTTACAATGAAATATTTTGATGTATTTACCATTATCAGAGTAGCTGTGCAAAATTTGAGAATTCGAAACTAATGATTTATTAAAAACTTTTTCACATGTTATGTTTTAAAACTAACTAAATTAGTTTTAAAACTAAAACTAATTTTAGTTTTAAAACTAAAACTAAAACTAAAACTTTAGTTTTAGTTTTAGTTTAAAACTAAAACTAAAACTTTAGTTTTAGTTTTTAACTAAAACTAAAACTAAAACTTTAGTTTTAGTTTTAGTTTAAAACCAAAACTAAAATTTTGGTTTTAAATTTTGGTAAATTTAAAACCAAAATTTTAAATTTACATTTTTAAGGCAAGTAATTGCAATAATTCTTAACAAAAGAGATAATTTGACTTGAATTATCTTCATCTGGTGGATATTTACTGGCTGCTAAACTTCAACAATTTACGTTTTTTCACCATTTCCCCGACTTCTTGATTTGACACTTCACACTTTTTTTTGTTTTGGTTCTCTAATTTCTTAGCCATTTCTTTCGAAACATTTTTTTCATTTAACAATTTTACATAGTTAGTTATAAACATATTGGACAGTACTTAAACACTTTTTTGATTACTTTCCTTAAAAGAGTTCCACACTTGCACCTATCACCAAAATTACTAATAAAATTTTCACTTAACTGAATGCCTAAACACATTGAACCATCTCTTTGATTTTGTAATTTTAAAAATTCAGATTCATAAGAGCTACTGATCAACACTTGAAAGAGTTTATACACATCACAGGACAAAGAAATGATATTGTAAACAATTAACACTATTAGTTCACATAACCACTAACAAAACAAGTTTAACTGCAAATTAAATAAAACCGGAATCGTAATAAACACACAGATTACTAAGAGCTACGAATACTACACACAATTTATAAACCTACAAACTACACAACAATATCATATAAATACTCTTATAATGAAGTTGAACTGTACTAAATGCTAACCTCTATCACACTAAAAACCCTGTAACATATAATCTGTTGTTGTTGTTTAGGTCATCAGCCAAAAAGCTGGTTTGAACCTGTAGAGGTTTTACTAAGTAAATCGAGGAGTGAGGTGGTTTACCATTGCCTTCCTCACTGAGTGGAAAAGTACACTTATCAGCATGCCAGGCCCTCTGAAAAGCATATATTTTCCACTCTGCAAATGACACTTTCACTTCATTCACCACAGGGTCTGGCTGTATAATGAAATCCATTACTTTCAGACGAGATAACTCTGATTAGTATCTTTTACACCTCTACCTCTTCTGTTCTTAAATGATTCAGTCATTTAATTGGCTGACCATGTGATAAGAAACAGAACTATTTATTTTAGCCCTGCAACTAACAGATTGAGTGTAAATAATTTGACACTCCACCTGTCTGTTATGGGCAAAACATATAATCTAATAACCCTATTACAGATGACACTATACAGAACTTATAAACTTTAAAACTACACTAAAATATCATAGAAATACTCTCATACCAAGTTGAACTGTAAATGCTAACCTCAACCACACTGAAAACCCTAAAAATAACCCTATAACATATAATTTAATAACCCTATTACAGATGACACTATACAGAACTTATAAACTTTAAAACTACACTAAATTATCATAGAAATACTCTCATACCAAGTTGAACTGTAAATGCTAACCTCAACCACACTGAAAACCCAAAACTAACCCTTTAACATATAACATAATAACCCTATTACACTGATAACACTACACACAACTTATAAACCTTAAAACTACACTAAAATACCGTATAAATACTCCGATAATGAAGCTGAACTATATTAAGCGCTTAACTCAACCACACTGAAAACCAGTAAAAACACGTGTAATTCAAAATTATGAAGCCCTACGATTGGCGCCATTTTGTCCACTATCGATACATGCATTGAGGTCTGAGTATTGTAGTCGGTCTTGGTTTATTATAAGTAGCATTACAAAAATTAAAATACTGTACTATACGTTGTTACCCTCATAATGCATTCAACTATCTAATAACCTTATTCGGAAAAATTGTTTTTGTTTTAAAAATTTCTAGAATTTATAATTCGATATCAGAGGACACTGTTGTATCTGCTGATAATTATTCAACAATCACTTACAGATATGTTGAAATTAGTGTATTTACAGTATATGTATAATTAGTATTTTATCACTATTTGGTTAGACATTTCTTTTAAAATGCCATTTAATGGAAATTACACTCGCTTCTTGTGTGAAATAGGTACTGTCTGTCTACAACTTGATGGCCTTCTGCAGAGGGGAGCAATATGCGAATTGTAAAACCATTTCAGAAAACATACATCTCATTTTTTAAGTAACTGAAACTCGTCAGAAATTATGTATTTTTATAAAACAAATTATTTCACATATTTTTTGTTCTATTAAATTATTTAAAAAAACACGATTAATGAGATGATGTATAATTTTGTAAAAGTTATGTTTTTGAAGAAAAAACCGGATTTTTTTTGACTATTTCACGGATGTAACATGATATGTAGCAGGTTTGTTCTGTAATAATTATGAAAAACGATGATGCACTAAAATTCAACAGAAAATAAATACTTTTTAAGTTACGGGAACAGTTTTTTCTTTTACTACATTATACACTGTCTCATTAAGTGTATTTTTCAATATAATTTTATTGAACAAAACCATGGGAAATACTTTGTTTTATAAAAATATGTTATTTCCTACAAGTTTCAGTAATTTAAAAATTAGATGTATGTTTTCTGAAATCTTTTTACAACTCACATATTGCTTTCCTCTGTCGGAGGCCATCAAGTTACAGATAGACAGTACTAACTCTTTTGCTTTTTTCACAAATGGAATAAATGGATGATATCGCTGGGACAAGAAATTAAACCAGGAGAAATATTAAACGTCCTTTCATAATTCAAGTTTGTGAATGGGTCAAAACTTCTTGGAACAATGTTGACTCCAAAATTGTTGTGAATTCTTTCAAGAAGTGTGACTTCAACAATTCTTTGGATGGAGCTGAAGATGGTTAATTGTTCGAATACAGCTCAAATTCTTCAAGTGGTAGTGACTCTGACCAGGACTTTTGTGTATCGTAATACTGTATAAGCAAGAATATACTATTTCAGTTAAGCATAAGTGATATTCGTGTAGCTTAAAAAGTTATAGCTCATGTCATGTAATATTGATATTTTTCATGTAGCAATCTTTTAATATTGATTTTTTTAAATCACTGATCTAGCAATACAAATACATATTTTTTGTTTTACAGTGCTTGTTTAGCCACAATGGACCACTTTAGTCAATTTGGAAGCTTTCAGTCTCTTTTTGGCGTGATATTTTCTCATATTCTGAGCATGCTTCTGTTTGGCTGCTTCTGAAAATTCCCTTATCTTATACTCTCTTTTCTGTGTTGTGAGCCGATCGATGGTTGTGGTCCTTGATGACCTGTTTGTATTTGGGTGATTTTTCTGTTAGATCTTTGTGAGTTAGTCCAAGTTCTTAAAAATCCCTTTTGATTTCTTTGTGCTACATGTATGCGTTACCAGTGTCTGTTTTTCATCTCATTGCACGGTCAATTATTCTACGTAAAAGTCTGGTGTTTGGTGTTCTTAGTATATGTCCAAAGTACGACAACTGTTTCTTGCGCATGGCCACTGTTATTGGTTTTATGTCTCTGTAGCCTTGATCATTAGACAAAAGTGTGTAATGATTGTCTACCTTGTGCTTCTTGTTTATGCAAGTTCTGAGTATCCTGCATTCTACTTTTCTGTAGGTTTCCTTTATTCCTCCCCCGTCTATCCACGCTAGAGTTTCGCTGCTGCATAAGATTTTGGTTCTTAAAGTTGTTTTGTAATGTTTAATTTTTGTTCTTACTGATAGTGATTTTTTTATTATATGTATGTATGTGTTGCTACAATAAATACACATTTATTATATTAAAAAAATTATTAATTTTGTAATTAAAATTCCAATTCCATTAATAAAAATAAAAGTAAAGTATTAAATTTAACGTTAAAGAATGAAATCATTCTTGAAAATGGGAGTGCGCCTTATACACCAGCAAATGCGGTACATTTCTCTCATATGAGGGACATAAAAGTGATAAAAATACTGTACTCTGCACTAAATGTGTTAAAAAATAATTCAGAATGTGTTGTCAAATTTTAACCTGCTATAATGGCATTAAAAATAGGTTAATTATAATTCTATAAGAGAGGTGGGTAGGTCTGAGTTTATTAATAGTTCATTTTATTTAATGAAATCATCTGAGGCTTGCAATATGTCTGCAGGCAGCTCAAGCAAAATAATTGTGTTGTTTAGGTCATCAGCTGAAAGGCTGGTTTGAACCTGCAGAAGTTTTACTAAGTAAAACGAGGAGTGAGGTGGTTTACAATTGCTTTCCTCACTGAATAGAAAAGTACGCTTATCAGCATGCTGGGCAACCTCTGAAAAGCACATATTATCTACTCTGCAAATGACACCTTCACTTCATTCACCATTAGGTCTGGCTGTATAATGAAATTCATTACTTTCAGAGGAGGTAACGCTGATTAGTGTCTTTTACACCTGTACCTCTTCTGTTCTTAAATGATTCATTCATTTAATTGGCTGACCATGGGATAACAAATAGAACTATTTTTTTTTAGCCTTACAACTAACAGATTGAGTGTAAATAATTTGACACTCCACCTGTCTGTTATGGACTGGCACAATAATTAGTCCTTCTATAAACCTCATTTTTGGCTTCAGGGCATAATTTTTTTTCTCGTATGAAGCCAATTTTCCTTGTCAGGAAACTTCAGATGTCTTGGGAAGGTTTTTTGCAGCCCACATGCTCAGTATTCGCTCATTGTAGGCTTTTCTCCTTTCTTCTGTCCACCCGGTGTTATGTTTTTGCTCTTTATGGAAGTTCTTAAAGTCCTTCACGGGTCTTCCAGAAGGCTCAGAATCCAAAGGCCTGTGTGCCCCCCTTGTAAGGGTGATTACCAATGGGGTTGTTCTATTTTAGAGACACTCCATCATGCTTTTTTCTACAGTGAGATGAAAATAAAAGCGGAATAGAGTAAACTTGTTTCACCTGATTAGTAGTAAAATTTAAGAGACATTCCATTGTGCGGTCTAAAGTCACCTAAAGAGTAAAAATGTTGGAATAGAGTTACCTCGTTTTATCAGATTTAGTACAATGGTTGTAGGCTGTAGGCTCCCCTCTTTAGTTCAGTAGAGCAGATGCTCTACCTGTCCAAGCCCACTACAGGTGCTCTACCTGTCTCCACCACAAGTGGAGATCGCACCTTGGAATCTGGACCTTACCCACCATCCCCAACAGAAGCATTTGCCGGTTTTGATCCCTCAAGACTTTTCGGTGCAGGAGAAACAGCCCCTCAGGAGGACATAATATGTAAAGATCAGTTGAAATCTGGGTATAGAATAATTCTTTTCATTTTAATACTTTCCCAGTTTTATAGATAGTTTGTCAATACTATAGATAGTTTCCATTAGAAACAATAAATTATTAAAGCACACTCAATTTACTTTATATACAAATTTAAATTCATTTATTTAAAATTAAATTTACATCATAGTACAATTTTCAATTACAAATATAATTACACTTTTTACAAATTTCTCATAGACAGTTTTTTCTCAGTGAAGACACAATACTTTATTTTCTTTTCTTGTATGATGTTCACTTTTATGTCACGGCAAAATGAAGTATACACAATGTTGTTATTAAACAGTGATTACTCAATTTCATATTTATCGAATTTCCTACTTTGACTGAATCATCAGACATGACACTGCTTGCCAAAACAACTCCAGCACCTTGTCTGTTATTATTATTATGCCTGGACCGATCTCTCCTCAAATCTGGTATAACACAATCCTGTAACAGAGATTAATATTTAATACAGTTTTTCATTACATGCAATATGAAATTATAAGTCGCCGAAGTAAAAACGTGAGGCGGTCGTTCTACATTTCCACTACAGATCTTTCAGAAAACATTTACAGTATAATCTGCTTAATACGATTTTTATGGGTCCGATACAAATTAGTGTCTTGGGCAGAAAATCGTTTAGCCGAGCAGTCGAGACAATCTTAAGAGAGTGCCTTTTAAAGAGATTATTATTGAAGGCAAAAAAGTGTTAATGTTTTAACATTCTGCGTTATGTGGGGAAATATTTATAACAGTAATTACATATAGGTTATGTATAAATAAGAAATGTATTTGTTTACACAGCTTACAAAATGTATTAATAAAACGAGTTTAAAAATACTTTTTATACTTCATTTTTACACAAGAGCTTCCAAAAATATCACAAAAGCTTCCAGAAATATTATGAAGAGTGCATTTTTCTTTGTCAAAGTTTGAATTTAGACTGATTTTTTAATAGAAAACTCTACAGCTATTGCTTTTTTATTATGCTTCTGTGCTTTTCTATTTAATAATCAGTCTGAATTCAAACTTTGACAAAGGAAAATGCATTCTTCATAATATTTCTGGAAGCTTTTGTGATATTACCTGATGAAGTGGTGTGCACCATGAAAGTACTCATAAGTTAAGAAAAAAGATAAAAGGAGCAGTGTAAAAGGTGAATTTAAAGAGTTTTTTAAAACTCATTATATTAATTTGAATTCTGCTGCTATGATGCTAACTAATCACTTAAATAATTATGTGTATGTAGAAACTGCACAGTAGTGTCTCACTGTTGAGGTTGGGTGCACTGTCACATTTTCACTTCCCTTCTTCACAGCCCATCGATATGCAAAAGGCACTCTCGTGACTGAAGTATCAATACAAAAGATTTGGCTATGGGTTTCAGGTAGATGGAGTAAGTAAGGATAAAGCAGAAGTATGTGTTATGAGAGCTAAGGAAAGGAGAGGTAAAAGGGATGAAGGGTTCAATAGAAATTAATGCCGTTTTGGGTTGTGGTAAATGACATAGTGCTATAAAACATACCCTATAATAATACATAATTGAAATATATATTCTTTAAAACCAACAGTAATACTGTAAAGTAGTAAACATTTACCAATTACAGCTTTTTCGAGTATAAAATACACATCTTCAGTAATTTTTCTTAATCTTTAATTTGTTAACATTTAAAATTTAAAAATTTACAACTTCCTATTTCCACTATGGCAAATAAGGAATAGTCAATTCTTCATCATCATCATCATCTTCAGTTCAAGGATTAGGCTGGTTTAAACCTGTTCCGATACCCATCTCTTCCTCGGTCTCCCTATATCCCGTTTTCCTATTGGCTTGTAATTCATAATTTCAAGCGGTAGTCTTCCTGGTTCCATTCTATTTAAATTACTGCACCAGCGTCTTCGATTGTGGATAATTTTTTCACGCAGGGGTGTGACACCCAAAGCTCTTCTGATTTCTTCATTTCTAATTCTATCTGCTCTGGAACATCCATACACACTACGTAGAAACCTCATCTCCACTGCTTGAACATTACTATCAATTTTCCTTGTATGGATCCAGTTCTCACTTCCATAAAGTAATGTGGGGATAGCTATTGTATTATAAAATTTTATTCTAGTTTCTTGCCTTGTTCTGTTTTTGAGGTTTCTGTGTATGCTGCCACATATCCTCTGGAATTTCACCATTTTGTCATATACATCTAGTCAATTCTTATATCTAGAAAAGTCTTGTTAACTTAATTTCGGAGACGAAGGTTCGTGGTTCAAATCCTAGTAAAGGTAGTTACTTTTATATGGATTTTAATACTAGACAGTGGTTACCGGTGTACTTTGATGGTTGGGGTTTAATTAACCGTACTCTCTCAGGAATGGGCTGCCTGGGTCTGTACAAGACTACACCTCATTTACACGTCATACACATCATCCTCATCTCATTGGGTTATGGGGTTGCTTATTGTTCTAAATTGAACAGATTGCAACATACACAAATTAGGAATAAAAAAAAAACTTAATTACATTGTTCTTAAACTTAATTTTGTTCACAGTAATAAGTTTTAAATTTCTTAAATTCAATACACTGCAATAAACTGATAAGTGTTAACTGTTTTACCATATAACTGGTGGTTTTAAAGAATATTATATTTCAATAATTGAAATATAATATTCTTTAAAACTAAATTAATAATTATTATCAATTTAATATGGCTGTTGAAAATACCTGCATAAGATGTTTGATAAAATAATAATAAATAAATATAATTACCGGTAGAACATATGAGAAATTGTCGTGAACACATCGCATTTTGTACGGCCCAATACAAGCCGCATATGCCATAGCGTGTGGTATATAACTTTGATCAATCGTTGCTGTAAATAATGATGTGGCAAGCGGGCCACTGGCATAAACCGGTACATCTTCTCCACCATGAGTCGCCCAATGTCTTGGCGCAGCTGATCCATGTACACTATTTTTATCATGTGCTATTGATATATTTAATGCACTATTAGGAACTGTTCTTGGGATCGTGTACCCTGGTCCATTTCCATATAGTAAAGTTGTGTACGGCAATCCATCTATGTCTGATGATTTTCTGTCGCTACCTGAAATCAAAAATGCATTTACTTTGTTAATGATCACAAATAAATGATAATGAACGGTAAGCCATACAAATTTGTTCATCGATCTTCAATTGCATCTAGATTATACACAATTATTATTATTTTGATCACTTTTAATGTTTGTATTCACTGCAAATTTGGGAAGTGGATTTGAACATTTATTGAATTATTATTTAATACATTTATTAAATTTATTTATTAATTATTAAACTTTTCCACCTTGGATAAGCAGATGTGCTATTTCTGATCCACACCATTCAGAAAACATACTATGACTATCTCCTTCAAGGCTTACCCATACCTTTATTCTCCGTAGTCCTCAGTGTTTTAAGAAGGGTTGTTCTTGGAGTTGTTGGGTTGTTCTCGTTGAACAGGATGATCCGATGAATTGATCGTTGGGTACAATGGTAACTGTAACACCTTACAATGTGAATGGTCCTACACCATCTGGGATTTCTCAGAAAGTCTTTCTGCTTCTTCTTCCAGCCAAGGATTAGGCAGCAGCTTGTTCTGAGCTCACAAACTATATCATCTATCTCCATCTTCTCCTAGGTCTACTGACATCCCTTTTCCCTTCTGGAGCATACCAGTGTGCCTGCTTAGGTAACCTGTGATCCGACATCCTTGCCATGTGCTGTCTCCAACTTTGGCGATAATCCTTTATCCTTTCATTAAAGTTGTAGATACCTAATTCTGACCTGATTTCCTCATTCTTATTCTTTCCAAGCAGGTACACCCCTTAGTTCTTTTAAGAAATCTCATTTTTTGCTGTCTGGATTCTCCGCTCTTGGGTTTTCATCATTTCTTGGTTTCTTGGGTTTTCTCAGAAAGTAGCACACATAAATTTTAATGGCGTTAAGAAAAGTAAAATTAGCCTTTGGGAAAACACAGTTGCGGAGTTGGTGTCTATTAAGAACAAATCCATGTATTGTTTACATGACATTTTATTAATCACACCTTTGGAATTTCTTCTCCCAAACAGAAGGGTGAGAGCGTGTATCCAATGTTTAAAAACTAGAACCTTGGGGGGCTAAGGTATGGTAACTCGGTAGTCCTCCAGGTTGGAGGTTTTACTGTGTGCCTGTAGATAATGAGATGTGTTCGTATAAATGAATACTGTTTTGAGTTGCGGTAAACATCAAAGTACTTTAGAACAGCTGCTGTAATAATAAATAATATTATGATACAGGTTAACAATAAGTACATGAAAACCGAACAGATTTATAATTAAAATAGTTACCCAGTATTGGATTTCCTCGAGGTGTTGACAAACCTCCCATTGTCATGACATGTGAATGATCAGAAGTTATGACTATTAAGGTTTCTGACTGATCTACCAACGATAAGACTGCTGATAAAGCTGTCTCAAGGGCCAACGTTTCATCTAATGCTCTGTATGGGTTGTTATAATGATGAGCATGATCAATTCTACCACCTGAAAAAATAAATTCCAAAAATCATGCATAGAAATTAAAAAAAAAAAATTTAACATGTGTTTCTTCTGTTTACCAACCGATAGTGCATTTGCAATAATTCTGTTATGATTGAAGAAATATTTAAAAGTCCTTTTGGTTTCTATGTACAGTACTAATCATTAATTTTCATCATACAAGTATATTTCTTTACTCACAAAAATTGATGTTTAAGTCGAGCTATATTGATAGTTATAATAGAGCTTGCAATTAATCAATAATTTTCAATTTATGTAAAAAATATTTTAGTGTTAAATTTTCTCTAACAAACCAATAAAGTTAATTTTTTTGGAAATTTTTTTTGTTTTACTGTAGACTACTTTAAATGAACCATAATTTTATTATGGATTAACAAGATAGATAAAACATTTTATATTTCTACAGCTAGTATTTCTTTGTCTATTAACAGGATGTTATGATTTCTCTCCAAAATTGTAGAAAAATTTGATAAATTGTTTTCTTCTAATATTTTGAAGCAATTCATATTTTGCTCTGCTGTGACTGACACGGGCACTTAATTAGCCAATTAAGAGTAAATGGTAGGAATTTTTAAATATGATTTTAAAACGTTTTAACTCTGCTATCACCGGTGGGTGACAATGACGAGGGTTTGTTCTGTGACCGTAAAAATTTGTTAACCCTGAAAAGGGCTGTTTGGTTGTTGTTCTACCAGGGCAAGGAGGCTGGCGTGGGGCAGCCAGTGGGTACAGCGGTGGAAGATATCGTGACATACTTGTACACTATTTTGTTGTTCAATGGTGACGTGATTCGTCGGAGTCCGGAAGCTGTGTCTCTCTGTTGGTTTACAATTGAACCAACTTTCATTGTAATTCTCAGATTACTTTCATTGTAATCAGAGGTGTAGCAGTATCTAACTCGCTCTTTGATTGGAAGAAAGTCTTCTTCAATTGGTGAAATTTATTTCGCTGGTCTTTGTGACCTATGTTCGCTCCGCTTCTCTTGGCGTGATAGTGTAATGTTTAAGTAGAAGAGGCATTGGTACAAATACTATAAAACTCTCCTTGTGTAACATTGATATAAAACATTTAAAAATAAAAAAAATTATTATGTGGCTTAAATGTGTTTAGGTCATCAGCCGAAAGGCTGGTTTGAACGTGTAGACGTTTTACTAAGTAAAATAAGGAGTAAGGTGGTTTACCATTGCCTTCCTCACCGAATGGAAAACTACACTTATCAGCATGCCGGGCCCTCTGAAAAGCACATATTTTCCACTCTGTAAATGACACCTTCACGTTATTCACCACAGGGCTTGGCTGTATAATGAAATTCATTACTTTCAGAGGAGATAACTCTATTAGTGTCTTTTGCACCTCTACCTCTTCTGTTCTTAAATGATTCAGTCATTTAATTGGCTGACAATGTGATAAGAAACAGAACTATTTATTAGCCCTGCAACGAACAGATTGAGTGTAAATAGTTTGACACTCCACCTGTCTGTTATGGGCAAGTGGCTTAAATATATGCAAACTTAATTACCTTCAATAAATAAAAAGTATCCTCTTGAATTTCTTTGTAAAATGCTTAAAGCTGCTATAGTCATTTCAGCAAGAGATGGATCACCATCGGGTCCTCTATCTCTGTCAGCATCGAAATCCATATGTGAATATGCAAATAATCCTAAAAATTTAAATACAAACCAAATTATTGATAATTCTGACTGAAAACCATACATATAATATGTAATGTAATATTATTTGAGAACTTACAAATAAGAGGTCTCACTATTATCTAAAATACTGTAGAGCAAAAAATCAAAAGATGAAATTCTGAAAATTTTACTGTGTAATCTGCTGAAATATTTTTGGTGAATTGAATAAATTTTTGGATAAGTTTTGCTTGCCACTGTTAAAATCTACGCGTCCAAACTCAAGTTCATTCGAATAATTCTTCAGAATTATTATATTTTTATTTTTGTCACTTCATTTGTTCTACGTTAAATATTATTAAACGAGTACAACATGTAGAAAGTATTTTTTTTAAAACTTCAACGTAATAAAAACTTCCATACCAAATTTTTTCCACCGAAAGCACGCCGAGAAACATTTGTAATCTATTGTAGTCTACAAACCCACCATCCAGTTCCATAACCCAAAGTAATCTTTAATAACACAGTTGTTAATGCGACTTTAAATAAACTGAAAAAAATATTACTGTTTCTATGTTAAAAAAAATCCAGAGTTAAGTTAATATGAATAATTTTTCTGAATATATGAACGTTCGACTCAGCTTAACAATTTACTGACAGTGGCATTTTAAAATTAAATTATTAAATAAATAAAAGTAAAACACTTGCCAAGTAGATTATCTGTGTGGGAAGGATTTACTTTATGTAATTGTGATCTTGTCCATACGTATTCAGCATTCACTCCATTTTTCTTTTTATCTCTTAGCCAATCATCTATCAGATTTTTCCCATCCAGTCTCCGTCCTTCTTCATTGCCACTTTCAGGATCACGTGCGACTTTAGGAAGCCAGTGACGTCTGCCACCTCCTAGGAGCACCTTAAACAATAAATTATTCATTTAGATTTATTCTATTACACAGTTTTTAAATATTTAAAATACTAAATTTACTCTGATGTTGTTTTTTTAGAGGGTGATTTTTAAGTACTATGGTTCCTAATTAAAAATTTGGTTTCTTGACTTCCGGTCGAAACGGAACTTCAAACCCAATCCATGCCCACTTACTTTTTGTGTACATTACGAATCCGAAAACCGTTTGTTGCCATCTTTCGTAGTTTCTGACTTTGATTTCTTGACTTTCGTTTTTGGGCCATTTTCAGTCAAAACCGGACCTTGAAACCACATTCAGGCGTACTAACAGTTTGTGTACGAATCCGAAAACCGTTTGTTTTAATCTCTTGTAGTTTCTGACAACTGAATGTGAGTGACGGACGGATAAAGGAAAATTATAGATTATAATTTAAAAAATTTCCACCAAATAATATGGTAACAACTAAGACTAAGTTCATTCGAGATCTTGGTTTAATTAATAGCAAACAGACTTTCGTTTAACTTAACAATAATATTTATAATGCCTATAATAAATTGATAATTTCGGATAATACTATTTAACAAATCAAAAGAAGTTATTTCCTGGATAAATCCACTTGCTACCATTCGCACGCGTACACAGTATTGACGTAATTTAAAACCGGTCCCGTAATTACACTATTTTTCCAAACGGCCGACAACAAGTTAAAAACAGTCCAATTCCTGACTAACACACATACAAAGGCGTTAACTGTTTTTATACTTGCTGTCTGATAGTTTCTTTAAATAATCGAGACCCTTCGAATACTTTTCCGGTTTGACTGGTTTGTGATGTGGTAGATGGAATCAAAATAAAAAGAAACGTTAGGCTACTACTAGTTTCAAGTTCCGAGAATTACTATTCAACACATTTCATTCATCGTAATCAATATTATCCTTGTTTAATACAAACCGCTTCATATAATACATAATTTATTATCTTAACTATTTCTAAACCCACCGGGTTGGTCTAGAGGTAAAGTCGTGGCCAAAATCAGCTGTTTAACAGCTGATTTTCGGAGACGAAGGTTCCTGGTTCAAATCCTAGTAAAGGTAGTTACTTTTATACGGATTTGAATGCTAGACAGTGGTTACCGGTGTACTTTGATGGTTGGGGTTCAATTAACCATACTCTCTCAGGAATGGTCGGCCTGAGTCTGTACAAGACTACACCTCATTTACACGTCATACACATCATCCTCATCTCATTGGGTCATGGGGTTGCTTATTGTTCAAAATTGAACAGATTGCAACGTACACAAATTAGGAATAATAATAAAAAAAAAACTATTTCTAGAATATCACAAACTATTACTATTATTAATGCCACAAGTCATTGCACAATAATTAAAATTTTAAATAAATAAATATTATTACTTAATTACCGATTAGTTATGTTATAAATAAAATAAGTAGCTTTAAAAAATATGTTGCCTACCTTCAAGATATGATTAAAAGAAGTGGCTAATGTAATTAAATAATAAAATTTAGAAAATAAATCTTAAGTATGGAAATAAAAATGATAATGTTTTGATTCACAGTGAACTGTGAAAAAATGCCAATAAAATACTTTTCCTATTGAGAAGTAAATTATAATTTCACTTGTTGAAAATGGTTCCTGTCAAAGTTTAAACAGTCAGAAACAATAACGTGACTGTTGATGCATAAATATTTACATCTATGGTAAAACATTCCACATGTGTTACCACTTATTTAACAAGCTTACTTGCTTCACTGAATATTGTCAAGTCAGTAACTTCCATCAAAATATTTTTAAGAGCTGGTTTCTCTCCTACTTTTCCTCCAGACCACTTTTATTTTTATTTCTTCCCAACCACATCAGAACGCACTTCTTTTCGCATTTGTATTTTGTACATCTTCTGTTAAGAATTGTATTTAAATATTTCATAAGTGTTTTCAGTGTTCAGTGGCGTTTGGTACTGCGTCCTATCCTGCCAATCACTTTTGTTCATGCCCAACACCCGGATTGAATTTTCTGCCATGTTTTCTTAGCTTTCCGTTTTTGCTTGTCATTCCAAAACAAAAATTCCTGTACAATTTATACACCGCCGATTACCTACTGACACGAACTCTATATTAGTTACTTTTTCCGACGATACAATCAATCCATGAAAATCCAGTTATAGCTATATAATACACTGCCCATTGATACGAACTTTACATTAGCGTGTCAACTCAATTATTGTCTCCACATACGTGAAAAATAATCGATTTTTTTAAAGATTTCAGCCTTAGCATGCGTTTTACGACAAAAGTGTATATAATTAAATTTATCGGAAATTAACAGATCTGCCACTTTTATTTAGAGAATTTTTCTCTACAGAGCCTAGTTTAGCGTGAAAGAATGATTTTCCGTATTTTTAAGCCAAACTGAGGTAGATTTTCATATTGCGTCTTTAACTCGTTGTTGTTTAGGTCATCAGCCGAAAGGCTGGATTGAACCTGTAGAGGTTTTACTAAGTAAAACGAGGAGTGAGGTGGTTTACCATTGCCTTCCTCACTGAGTGGAAAAGTACACTTATCAGCATGCCGGGCCCTCTGAAAAGCACATATTTTCCACTCTGAAAATGACACCTTCACTTCATTCACCACAGGGTCTGGCTGTATAGTGAAATTCATTACTTTCAGAGGAGATAACTCTGATTAGCGCCTTTTACACCTCTACCTCTTCTGTTCTTAAATGATTCAGTCATTTAATTGGCTGACCATGTGATAAGAAACAGAACTATTTATTTTAGCCCTGCAACGAACAGATTGAGTGTAAATAATTTGATACTCCACCTGTCTGTTATGGGCAACTCATGATTAAAATAAGGTTCTGTTTTTTGAGGTTAGTTTTTTGTTTATTTCTAATGTTTTATTACTAATATTAGGTTATATTGTTCATTTTTGCATTGGCAAGAGAAAGTCGTGTGAGTGTTTCACACCAGTTTTTTCTTTATTTTTTTATGGTATTGTACAACGGTTGCACAATTTCCGTATATGGTATTTAATTTAATGGATGTTAGGGAATTTACTTTCAGGAGAAGAGGTACCCGGTGGTACACTATTTAGAACTATGGGTGTTGACATTATTCAGACCAATAGGTCTCTACTCCAGTTTCGTTTTAGACGTCGTACAGTTAACAGTTCTTTGTAGTTAGGTTACGGGCTAGTTGGTTTATCTAGTCGTTCGTGAAATCACGAGTTTTTTTTATAGAAGGAGTAACACAGTATGGATACGGAGTTTTAAAACAACATTTTCTTAAACGCATAGTTTTTGGTTGAAATTACATTTAAAAAAATAATGTATTTTGCCTTAATATTTATTGTTTAAAATGTTAAGTAAGCGTTCATGACGTTGTACACTTTTCAGATAACATAAGGTTTTTAAACCAGTTTTGTTATTGACTGCGAAGTAAAAAATATAATTCATGATGTAGCAAATTTTTATATTTTTGTGTTTTTTATTTAAAGTTAGTTTCTCCTGAAAGTGTATTCCTTATTTTTTATTTCTTTATTGGGTAAAACTATGTAAATCAGTGCATCTATTTTATGTTTACTTGCATAGTATAAAGTTTATAACAGCATCACCGAATGCATTATCAATGAAAAATCATTAGATATTTCAGTATTTATGAACATTAAATATGCACTTTTTGTATCGATACCACTATTTTATTTTTAAGTATATTCTAAAGCACGATTCTTTCAGTAAGTTCTAATAAAAAAAAAACACTTACTTATGATCTGCAGACATAAAAGTGTACTATACAGGGTGTTTATAAAAGAACTCCTTAATTTCAAGTGTTATTTAAAAAGCTTTAATTAAAAGAAAAACTTACATGATAATACATTCTGGATGAGAAATTTTTTAAGTATTTTTGTATATTTAATAAACTTCGATATGTGCTCCATTTTGTTCCCCTCCATATGTCCTAACGGTAATCCATTTCTTCCCACATACTTGCCAGCATATCGGGGGTTATTGCTGCTACTGCTGCAACAACCCTGTCCCGTAGGTGTTCAATGTCACAAATTTTCTGCGAGTTAACAAAGTTTTTAACTTGCTCCCATAAAAATAAATCGAGCATTGGTGGCCATGGGATCGGCCCTGTTCTCCCGATCCACTGGCCTGGAAATTGAATGTTTAATACAGCATGGACACAGTTCTTCTAATGCGGTGGAGCGCCGTCTTGCTGAAAGAAAATTAATCCTTTTTCTTCTTCAATATCGTCAATCTGTAGAAAGGCACACTGCTTTAATATATCACAGTAACGAGTTCCGTTAATTGTTTTTTCGGCATATATGAACGGGCCAACGACGCGGTCGGATGGCCTGCCTAAAGATGTCCCTTTCAAGACGCTGCCTGTTGCCTTAAAATGGTTAAACCATTGCAGAATCGTTTTATTCGTAGGCGCAGTGTGGCTGTATTCGCGACGAAAATTACGATGAATTGTAATACCTGAACGCGTCTCTGTAAACCAAATCACGCACTGTCCTTTCTGCTGCGACGACGCCATGACTGGCAGACTGGCACCACGTGAAGGTCCGGCAAGTTAACCAACAGGTTGCCCAATGCAACATATTGAAACTTTATGAAATGCCTGTCAGAACTATGAAAACCAAATGCTTTTAACTAGTTAGGTTATTTTATTATGATTTATTGAAATCGAGGAGTTCTTTTATAAACTCCGTGTATTGTAATATATTCTACTTTGTTATTGTTAATTTTTTTAAATTTATGCAAATTTTAATTTATAGTGTTTTTATCCCTAATTTGTGTATGTAGCAATCTGTTCAATTTAAGAACAAGAAGCAACCCCTCGACTCAATCAGATGAGGATGATTATGTATGACGTGTAAATGAGGTGTAGTCTTGTACAGACTCAGGCCGACCATTAAATTAAACACCAACCATCAAAGTACACCTGTAACCACTGTATAGTATTCAAATCCGCGTAAAAGTACCTTTAGTAGGATTTGAACCAGGAACCTTCGTCTCCGAAAATTAGTTGTTAAAAAGCTGACTCGCGGCGACGACTTACCCCTAAACGAACCCGATGGGTTTTTATTTATAGTAGAACTGTTAATTACTGTGACAATGCTGTTAAATTTTATCCATACGGTAGTACCAACGTATTTCGCTTGTAGTAAGTATTTTATATCATTATATTTTCGAAAGGAAAAGTGATTTTCCCCAGTTTGATCTCAGTTTCCACTGGTCTCCGGTCAGCTTTTATAAAATTTAGCTTTCCACGCGTAGATTTTCTTTTATTTGTGGTTATTATTTCCAAATTACCGATTAACATAGGAATTATAAAATAAACTTTTTTCATATACATAATTTGATTTTTTGAAGATTTAACGCACCGATGCCATGCTGAATCATTTTGTGATATCTGCAGATACTAAGTGGTGTTGTTTTAAAAACGTTTTCCGGAAGTTTTCTTTGTTTCGTATGAAACTATACAATTTAAAAAATCTGGGAATCCGTAACAGTTTGTATAGGCCTACCCATTCGGAAATTAGATAGAATTTTTAGGTTAGAAAACTAAAAAAAAAAATATTAGATATTTATTATAATAATAATATTATTATTAGATAAAAATATCTAATAATAATATCTATCTATAATAATAATATCTAATATCTAATATGATTATAATTGATAATAATTATTATAATAATATTATTATTACACGATTATAATTAGATAGAATTTTTAGGTTAGAAAACTAAAATGTCCTTACCTAGTCCATGTTTTTACTATTAACCGAAAAAACCAATATCGTTTTTCAATCTCATTTTCAGAATCCACATCAAAAATTAGTTCAGCTCAGTTGCTTTTATTTTATCATTTCTACTCATTTCCTATGTTTGATTATTTTTATTATTTTACGTTGGTGTTGTTATTATACGTAACAGTTTTTTTATAACATTTATGGTTCTAAAACGTATAACCTATAACTACAGCTTTTCTTGAATTTTAGTCTTTCTCTTAACTCACAAAATCTACAGGCTTATTAATTTTCAGTCGCCTAACTATTACACTAGTGTTCAAACAATTGAAGTAATTTATCATTGATGTGATCGTGAAGGCGATCTTCATGCTTCTTGGCATTCTTACACTCTCTTCTGCTACTTGCAAGTTACGATGGATGTTCTTGTTGCGGGACCATGGAGCGTTTACAAGTTCCTGGCACCTTGTTTTGGGACCTTTAGTAGGCATTAAGATTGCTTAATTTTGTGTACCACAACATATGTCCAAACCGATTTTACCACTTGCTTATGTAGAAACACAAGCAATGTTATTGAACATTGCGAGTACAGAAGTCCGACCGAATATTTGTAATTATTCCTTTTTTTAACATGTTCCTGCCCCCCCGCTTTGCGTCATCCCAAGACACTTCGCTTTGTTAGCAAAAGGTACTGGATTACCATTGACAGTTATGGGAATGTGATTACTTCTTTTAATGGTAAAATTTACATGTAGGCCTACCGGCTTTTGTTCATTAAGTTTGATTTTCCATTTCATGGTCCACCTACTAACTGCAGTTACAGATCGCTGTAGCTTTTCGGTTGAATCCTCTACCGAACGGCCTGGCGCTGGTATGGCTGTGTCGTTAACAAACGTACGAATAATCGCTTTTAAGCTTAACGGCAGGTTACTAGTGTAAATCGTATACAAAACAGGACCCAACACGTTTCCCTGTGGAATGCCAGCATTGATACACTTCAGAATAACTGTCTTCCTGCAGTTTAACTGTTAGAATTCCAAAAGAACTAAAATTACTATCTTTTGTAATATGTATTAGTTAAACAAGATCCCCAGTTGATGTGTTTTATATTAAAATCGCTACCTATGATAAATTTATTACCAAGCTTATGTAGCAATGCTAGATAATACGTATAATCTTTCTTACTTTTACACCATGAAGGATAATAAACTGCTAATTTATTTAAATTACTTTTGTGTTTATTTAAACTGTTATAGAAGTTGCTTGTATACAAGCTGTATAATATTTATCATTTTCATAATGTTTGTTTTTAAATCCAGCAAAAATTGTAATCTATTCTTACGCAGAATAATGTAAAATACAGTAGAGTACCGATTTTCCGTGGATCGTTTAACCGGGGTTTGGATTAACCGTGCGATCACGAGAATTTTTTTTTTTTTTTTTGGTTTAACGTCCGACTGTTTTGCAAATTTCTGCTAATGCAGACGGTGAAGGATGAAATGAATTTTTGTAACGTATGAAAAAAAGGCATGCCCGAGTGGGATTCGAACCCAAGACCGCGTGATGAGAGGCGAGCACGTTACCAGCTCCTAAAATCAGTTTCAAAGAAGCTTTAACCGGTGCCGAAACATTACTAACTTTCATGGAAAATCAGGATGACACAGATTAAGTGGACATTTTACATATTCGTGGTTATATAAGAGAAATAAAAGAAAAAATATTGCGGCATAAAATGAAACAAAGTAAAATAACAGATTTTTTGTGATTTTTTTTGTTACGTAGTTTAAGGTAAGATTTATATAAATTTATGTAGTAAATATTTTTATTTCAATTCAATTTGTTTATTTATTTCCGATATCCGATAGTATTAACATGTATTAATCAGTAGAATAAAACATACGCGTAACTGGTGGTTTTGTTTATGACGTAAGTGGTCTCGACCGAATTGGGTTGCATTATCCGTGTTTTCCGGTTATCCGGTATAGTTATCCCCCTAATTATCACGGATAATCGGTATTATACTGTACTATTTTTTATTAATATAAATTAGCTGTACCACCCCACCCATTGTTGTCAGTGTGGTTTGCATTGTGTAATACCCTCTCACTTTTATTATATTCTGATTTTTGTAAAATGAACTTGTTTCAATTAGATAAAAATTTGTATAACATTCTTCAATACTTGTTTCAGGTTTAACATATTTCAGCTAGTATCAATAATTAAAAATAAAATTGCAATTGAATTCCTCTTTTGTTAAAAAAATTGTTTTTTATGTAGTTATTTGTTAATAATTATTTTTCTGTATTTCACCTACGCAAATATTTTTCCATAAAATAATAAATTAACATCTCTGTTTAAATTGATAACTACTGGAATGCAAATTGTGTGGGTAAATGGTTCTTAAATAACGGTAGTAGGTGTTTTAAGTGGGTTTATCATTTTATATAGTGT
The DNA here is from genome assembly GCA_035578175.1 of Catonia carolina. Classification (NCBI taxonomy): domain Eukaryota; kingdom Metazoa; phylum Arthropoda; class Insecta; order Hemiptera; family Achilidae; genus Catonia; species Catonia carolina. Next base: position 36,625,772 of record JAQMRL010000005.1, on the reverse strand, counting down.
TTCTTTTGCCTTTAGAAATTTTTTAAAATTGCTTGAATCTTTTAATACGTTCGAAGCGATTATAGGAAAAATGTTAATGTATCGATTACAAAGTAAAGCTGTTCTTATAAAATCGCGTGGGTTAATTTTACTTGTAATTAAAACGGGTTTGGTTGTCTCTGCCTTGCGTGTTTTACCTGATTAATTATTAAACGTTGTAGATAACTAAAAATCACTTGAAAATTCTCTCAAAAATTAAATTAATTTTTTTAATTGTTTTAATAAATTGTAAATATGCTTGAAACAGGCAGGTGAAGTGTTAAATTATTTTCACTCGATCTGGTAGTTCCAAAGGTACAAAAATAGTTCTGTTTATCACACATGGTCGGCCAATTATAGATGGGAGCTCACTTGATTGCTAGCGTAAGGAATTTGGTTGGAGAGGATTGTTTACCTGATTTTTCACATTACTCTCTCAAAACTATAATTCTGACTTGTGTCTTTTGCACCTGTAACTATTCTGTTCTTAAAAGCTTCAGTCATATAATTGGCTGACCATGTAATAAGAAACAACAATTTTTTGTAGCCCTGAAACTAGCTGATAGAGTGCAAATAATTTAACACTTCACCTGCCTGTTATGGGCATAAAAAATTAAAAGTATAAAAATAAAAATCTGGTCTTAGTAGTTTAATTATAATTCAGCAGTACCTATAACCGTAACAATTTATTTTAATTGATTAATTTGTTAATAACGTTTTTTCACTTCAGGCTCCTCAGATGAAGGTTCTTTGACGGTTCCTCAAGGATTGGATTTTTGGCCTGAGCTATAGTTGATTATTAAACAACGCAAGTTGGAGTATCTAGATTTTTCATCTTATTTTATGCCTGTAATAAAAGATGCAACCTTAAATACTACAAAGCAGTTCTAAGATCACAAGCAATGTACGGCAGTGAAACCCTCTTCAGTATTGATGGAAACGGAATAAAAGAAACAATCAGAAAAATAGAAAGAAGGATTCTTAGAACCTGCATAAACAAGAAACACATATTTGACAACCAGTACAGACTTTTACCAAGAGAATAAATTTATAAAGAAATAGAACCAATCACTGATGCAATGCGCAAAAAGAGACTTTCTTTCTTTTCGCATATCCTCAGAACTCCAGAAAACCGATTATTAAGAAAAATTGTAGAAAAATTCATGTGTGCAAAAACAGAAGGAGCTACAATTCCTTGGCTTGAAGAAATCAAAAAAGATAGAACAGAATTAAATCTAATAATTGCTGATGTCAAAGATCGCACACCGGTTTACAAAGAAACAATGACAAAAACAAAATTTTATCAGTAAGAACAATTAAACGAAAAGAACAGGTTTGTTCAGACGAATTGAGAAAAGCAAGATCCGACAGAATTAAAAGGTATTGGAAAGAAAGAAATGAAAAGGAAATAAACTGCCGAAGAAAAAGAACTAACCAAAGAGACTAACGTGATCCTTTGTGGTCATAAAATGAAAACAAAAAGATGCAACCATTTTTTTAAGAGCGGAGTTTCTGCGAACCTTCCCATAGATATCAATTTCGCTGTCTTTCTTTATGAAAAATTACTAAATATTTAAAAAATAGAAGTTGAATAAAAACTATAGAGCCGGTTTTCAGAAAATTAAATGTTTTAAATTTTAGATCAGAGTTTTCATAATTTTAGGGCAACATATTGAAGGTACTTCTAAGTTTCTATCGGCGAAAGGGATTCGTGTAAAAACCTTAATTTTTAATGATGAGCTTTATAAAAATTGTAGGATTTACAGCTTGGAAGAATAAAGCACCCAAACTTACTGGTCCATACACAAGGCCCATGGTGTAGTGGTCAGCGCAATTTTTTTGTACGCCGGGAGTACTAGGTTCGATTCCCAACAGGTCTAGTATTTTTAACCACTAATTTTTATCTATTACCCTTCTAATCGTCTGCATTAGTAGTAATTGTAAAACAGTCGGCCGTAAAACAAAAAAAAAGACGAATATCCTTCCATAAAATCAATTTTGAGGTGAAGAAATCCATGCAATATTAAGAACAGTTAAAATGAGCGTCAAATTATTTGATGAAATCATTAGTTTCTTACTGTGCGCTGTTCTATGACGAGAAAACTGAGTGAGAGAGAGAGAGAGAGAGAGAGAGAGAGAGAGAGAGCGAGAAGAACGAAAGGTTGTGATGGGGACGGGAAGTGAAAGAGGGAAAAACATTGGGAGGGGGACCAGGAGGAGAGAAAAATAGAAAGTATTTTTATCAAAACATTTTTAAAATTATAATAATATTTTATTTCAAAACAGTTTGAAATAAAATGAAAAAAGAAATATTAATGCTTTCTTCTGTAGAAATATCATACAACCTTTATTTTATTTCACATGGACAACTGTACAATTTTATCTCTCTTGTCTCGTAATATTGTGGTTTGTCTCTTGGATGAAAATTTAAGTACAGTTCCATTACACATCAGTAAATTCTTGTCGTTTTCTAGATGCCTAGCATGCCTCTCTAAATAATTCATTATTATTTTTACTTTTTGGTGATTTTACAAGAGTTGAAAAAACGTATTCGAAAAAAATAGCAACTCTTTGCAACAGATGTTCTGGTAATGAGGCCCTTAAAAAGTGTAAAAATTTTAATTCTGAATCAAACGGTCCTATTTTCCCTTTCAACGAATCAGAGCTCGTCGTTATTAATGAATAATTGTGGCATTGCTGTATGAAACAAATGTTATTATTTTGGATAAGATTTGAAGTAATAATTCTATACTGGGTTATTAATTTTAAGGTAAAAAAATAAACCTAAAGATTTCGGGTAGGAATATCTAAAAAAGTTACATGTATTTCGATTATCTTATAATTTTTCCATTTTTGTATTTTCACGGTATAAAAGAAGAAATAAGTTACATCAGAAATGTGCAAGAAAAGGTCACGGTAAAATGAATTTAATCTGAACTTCCAAGAATAAATTCTTGAGATTTATATCTAATTTTCTTTTTGTACTATATATTTTTGTGTTTCTCCCCTGTGAGCTGACGCGTGATGAAATGAAGAAACCATCATTCTTCAATCGACTGGGACGATGTCCTGCCGTCTACTGAACGGTGACGGTGAAGATTAACTGATGAAACGAATGAAGAAAGGAACGATATACTTGCCAAATCTCGGTGTTAATCTGACCGTTTGGATAAACGCCAATTTTAAAAGACAAGTCACTCTTTCACTTTTCTAACCTAATCTTATACATAACAATCTTTCACATACCGTACGTTCTTCCGATTCTTCCATTCAAAACTACTGTACTCCGATTCACTAGGTACTAATTTACTTACGTTTATATTCCTTCCTGGCTCGTCTTCAACCAGCTGTCTCGTTATATCTTTACAAGTTTTTCTAGCCGTTGGTGGAACTTTGCTATCGTCTTCCCAGTATCTGCTAGGTGAATGTGCAAATAAAGCTGCTGGAGTCGCATGACTTATTCTTGTGTTCGTTACGATTCCAGTCGATTTACCTAAAAAATAAAAAATTACAATCATTCAAATAAAGGTATACTAAAATATAAGTTTAGACACAGTATCAAAGTTCTTAAAACAAAGTCACGATAATTAGCAGAGAGTCGGTGAATGGATCTCACCTTCGTATCAAACAGACCCTAATAGAGGGAATATAACAGTATTGTTACCTGGAAACCATGATAAATGAGCGGTGGTGGGAAAATACACGGGAAATAAAATGGTGTATAGGCAAGCTAAGAGCAGTATTTATTAAAATGGGTCCTTTTTTCAAGAACTACAACCATACTCTTGCAACAAAAATGAGGCATTTAAGATGTTATGTATTTCCTATGCTTCTACAGTCCTGCACCTTGATAAAGCCATCACAAGAAACTGGAAGAGTTTGAGATGTGGCTGTACGGACGAATGTTGTGCATCCCATGGACTGCTCGGATGACAAATGTAGAGATTCTCATGAGAATAAAGAAAGACGTGGAAGTCATTTGCATCATTTAGTGAAGGAAGCTCCAATATTTTGGACATATCACGCGAAATGACTCACGATATTCGTTACTACAGCCATTCTGCTGGAGAAAATATCTGGAAAACGAGGACCTGGCAGAAGAAGAGTGTCGTGGCTTTAAAATGTGAGAAATTGGTTTGTAAAAAGCTCAGAAGAACTATTTCGCAGTGCAACGAACAAAGTAAGAGAAATTGCTATGATGGTCACCAACATTCGGAACAGATAGACACCTGAAGAAGAAAAATTTGGTGTGAAACACCCACACGACTTTCTCTTCCCAAAGAAAATAATGAACAATATAACCTAACATTAGAAATAAAACATTAGAAATAAACAAAAAACTAACCTCAATAAACTTAACCTAATTTTAATTTTGAGTGAAAGACGCAAAATGAAAATCAACCTCAGTTTGGCTTAAAAGTACGGAAAATCACTCCATCACGCTTAACTAGGCTCTGTAGTGAAAAATGCTATAAATAAAAGTTGTAGATCTTTTAATTTCCTATAAATTTGATTATATACACCTTTGTCGTAAAATGCATGATAAGGCACGATCGGTTTTTTATATTTAAAAAATCGATATTTTTACAAAATTTCGTGAAAAAAACAGAAAATTGCTAATTACCGCTTTACTAAGCGTTATACAAAAAAATGTTTGCAAGAAAAGTTGTAAGATTTTAAATTCCCTACAACTTTGATTATATACATTTTTGTGCTAAAATGCATATTTAAGCCGCAATCTTTAAAAAAAAACAATTTTTGAACGAAAATCAGCCTCTCCAAGAATTTCAGCAGATATGTGTCCTACCCTATCTTGTAGAGCATAATAAATTTAGTAAATAAACCTATTTAAAAAAAATCGTAGAAATCTTTTTTGAGAAAATCGCAAAAAGTGAAAAATGGCACGAATAAACTACTACTTCCGGTTGACCGATTTTGATGAAAATGTTTGTGTCAGGTTCGGTAGTACTATTTAACTTAAGTTTCAAGTTCGTACGATGTTCCGTTCTTGAGATATTGTGTTCACACACACACACGCACGCACGCACACGCGCACACACACACGCGCGCGCGCGCACACACACACACACACACAGATCAATCGCTAAAAACGTGTTTTTTTGGGGTTTAGGAGTCTGAAAACGTGTAGATCTGGTGAAAACAATACTTTCCTTTCTATATATTCATATAGGCAAGAGAAAGTAAAAAAAAGAAGAAAAACAGAACTAGAGATTTCTTTCGAGAAAACTAAATACATGACGAACATTAAAAGAGCTGATTGAAACTTTTGCGATAAATTTTGTGGTGTGATGAAGCCTTCTTCAAACTTAATGAACTTGTCAACCGGTATTGTTACATGTTCTGATCGGGTAAAATCCTTATAATGTAATTCATACGAAGTTGAATGTATCTCGTGTTATGGTGTGGGGAGGAACTTCGAGTGCTGGGTTAATAAGACCTTATTTTTATAGAAAACCAACTCAGAAGCCTACTTAAATTTTCTGGGGGACATAGTGTCTCCGGAACTTAAAAAAGTCCAGTTTTGCTTATGTAACAACAAAAAGAGGCCCCAGCCCACTTCGAAAAAAAAGTCCAGTTTTGCTCATGTAACAACAAAAAGAGGCCCCAGCCCACTTCGAAGTAGAAGTTAAAAATTCTTCACATTTTCCAGTTTTGCACACGAAAGTAACAAGCCAGCCATCTTATAACAATACTTATATTAATACTTGTAACAATACTTATGTTTTGTTACTACATCTACTTATGTGTTACTTAAGCCATCTACTTGTGTATTGTTTTAAAAACAGTAATACAAACACAAACATCCAGAATTATCCTAGTTTATCCAGTATATTTTGAACACTTTTCCGGGAATATCCAAAAGTTTCCGTAAAATTTTGCAGGATTAACCCAAAATTTCTGGGGGAGAATCCCAGGATTTACTTCTGAACATAATTTGTGAATCGGTTATGTAAAAAATATTTTTTTAAATATTAAGGAATTTTATTAAAATATTTTCCTGGAATTTCCTGTGTTTTTTTCTGGAGAATTTTAAAATGAATGAGTTGTTACTAATTTCCTGTAATTATTTCGGGTTATCCCAATAGAATGTTTTTATAGTAGATACAGGATCAAAATCGGTCAATTAACGAACAGCGTGGTTTGTTTAGCATTTTTCTTCTGTGTTCAAAATGTAATTCTTTTTTGAACGGTTGTAGTTTTGTTTCAGTTTTGTTCCTTTATATTATAGAATACTTGCTTTGTCAATATTACAAAATCTATTATGTAAATATCTATCATAAAAAGCAGTTTATGATAAAAAAAAATAGCGTTAGTAGTTTAGATATAAAGGTAAACCCGTTTACAAATCAGAACAACGGATTGAACGATAAAGTGCCAACAAAGGACGCCGAGTGTGTAGTCGATGGTTTTGACCTATTTAAGTTTATACATACTTTTTACAAAGAAATATCCTGCAGATTGTAATAAATTTTCTCGCGTCATTTTGTAAACAAGTTCTGATATCATAATTTTTGTGAACGGCCTGGCAAAAGGGTTTTATTTTAGTTTTGGATTTCAAAAGAATGGGTTAAAATTTTGTTGGTGGTCTATTATTGACATTTCGAGTATTTGTCATATCTGTAACTGTATTGAGATGCAAGTTATCAGTGTTAAATAAATCAAATTAAAAAAACTTTGTTATCATTACTTATTATTACTAAGTTAAATAATTATGTAATATTGTTTGAATAAGTAAAATCATTGTTTGAGTTAGTTTTAAGCGACTCAAAATATAGGCGTTTATCAATTCAACAAGTTTGTATTTTCATGTGTGTCCGAACATTACTCTGAAACTTTCGCATCGAATTCAATGAAATTTAGAACACACATTCAAAGTTATGCTTCAGTGATCTTGTTCAATTTTTATCCAAATCCGTTGACTAGTTTAAAAATATATGTTATTAATGTTTTTGATTTATTTGTTATTATGTAAAATGTATAAGTTAATTCCTGTCTCTAACTTTTTCCATATCTTTGTATTGCTTTCTTTCAAACCAATGCCATAAATTTGGGTTTCATAAAATATATTTAAACGGGGATGTCATTTTGGATCAACTTTAAAATTTTAATGGGAACAGGGTCATACGAAACGTCATTGAACATCGTCTCTTAGTTTTAAAATTTACCCCATGAACAGATTTCAATATCTTTGAATCTAAAACCTTTGAACTTTTTTTTTGTTATACGAGGTGTGGATATTAAATAATGAGATTGACTGTAAAAATTTTTTTTTAAATTTTATACATAATCACATATTGTCACCTTCAATGTACACTCCTCTGTCCCTACAACGCTCCATGGGAATTTTCCATTGTTGGAAACAGTGCTGGAAGTCATCTTCTGTCAGCTCCTTCAGGACACGTGCCGCTTTCTCTTTTACAGCTTGCACAGGCTCAAATCTTGTTCCTTTTAATACAGATTTCACCTTAGGGAACAGGTAGAAGTCACATGGTATAAGATCTGGTGAATAAAAAGGACGTTCTAACGCTGAGATGCTATACTTGGCTAGGAACCTCTTGACAGATAACGCGGAATGACCTGGCGCATTGTCTTGGTGAAAAACCCATGATTTGTCCTTCCACATTTCGGGGCGTTTTTTCCTTACTCTTTGATGTAGTTTAGGAAGTACCTCAAGGTAGTAATATTGATTAATTGTTTGACCTTCAGGAACCCAGTGAAGGTACACAATCCCATGGATATAAAAAAACAATCATCATTGCTTTAAATTTTGACTTGCTCATTCGAACTTTTTGGCTCTCGGTGAAGTTCGGCTCTTCCAGTGCATGGATTGGCGCTTCGTTTCCGGATCATAAGTACTGTAAAAAACAACGTTTCATCACATGTTATTATCTTCTACCTGTTCCCTAAGGTGAAATCTGCATTAAAAAGGACAAGATTTGAGTCTGTGGAAGCTGTAAAAGAGAAAGCGGCACGTGTCCTGAATGAGCTGACAGAAGATGACTTCCAGCACTGTTTCCAACAATGGAAAATTCGCATGGAGCGTTGTAGGGATAGAGAAGAAGTGTATATTGAAAAGGAGTGTATATTGAAGGTGACAATAAGTGATTAGCATGTATAAAATAAAAAAAATAAAAAAATACGTCAGTCTCGTTATTTAATAGCCACACCTCGTACGTTCGATTGTTGAATAAAAAATCGTTTTATACCTAATGTGTGTGCGGTTCAATTTAAAAACGATAAGCAACGCCATGACCCAAAGAGATGAGGATGATGTATGTACGACGTGTAAATGAGGTGTAGTTCTGTACTGACTCTTTTTCGGAGTTGGTTATTTTTTCCGTATACCACCGTTTTAAACTTTAGACGTTTTGGAAGATCTTTATGAAGCCCATATTCTCAAAATTCTTTCACTGTAGGCTTTTTGCCTTTCCTTTGACCATCCGGTTTTCTTCTTTAGTTTTTTTTAAAGCCTTTTAATTCGGTAATCGGTTGTCCAAACTTGGTTCGGTCCATTATTTTTTTACGGTTTATTCTAACATTATCTATCCTTTTTTGACGTCTTTAACAATTTATTCGACACCTTAAGAGTATTGTTTAGTGTCAGAATTGATTATTTGTATAAATATAATCAAAATTTTGTATTATTAAATTGGTTTTTATGTTGTTATTGACATGTAAATTTGTAATTAGGGAGGGAAATAACAATGACAATGCACTTTGAATAGAGATAACAATGTTTACTATTTGGTTCGATATGTGTGTGTTGAATTGCACTCATACCATACTGATACGGCAAATGAACAATTCTGTTTACGGAAACGCAATATTATTTGAATGGAACTAACTTATACCATTTATTGATCTTATAATGAACGCCATGTAGCTGCACATTAGTAATAAAGTAATTTCATTCGTTATCTTATAGCCTAAATAAAGCTCGTCGGCCTTTTCATTGTGCGCATTTAAGCTTCATCTCTCTCTCTTCCCCCTCTCTCTCTTCTCATGCAGATGCAGACAATAGAAATAATTAAAAAGGTATTTTGAATTAGTCTTTGTAAAGTCTCCAACGTTTAATTTTAGTACTAACAAAGAAACAACATACTCTGTGTTCTGTAATATTGTTAAACAAAGGAAACCTAACAATACCTCCTAACCAATTTTGGACTTAATTTTTACATAAGAAAGTGTCCACAAATGTGTTTCTAAAGCACATAAAAGTTAATATAGTCATTTTAATCCTGTCTACCATCTTTACAGAATAGAACTGAGTTATTGATACTGTTGTTGTTTAGGTCATCAGCCGAAAGGCTGGTTTAAACTGTAGAGGTTTTACTGAGTAAATCAAAGAGTGAGGTGGTTTACCGTTGCCTTCTTCACTGGATCTGCACGTTTTCAGACCCCTTGAACCCAAAAAACTTGTTTTTAGCGATTGTTCTGTGGTGTGTGTGTGTGCGCGCGCGCGTGTGTGAACAGAATATTTCAAGAACGGAATATGTTACGAACTTGAAACATGAAACTTAAGTTAGACACCACTACCGGACCCGACACGAACATTTTCATGAAAATCGGTCAACCGGAAGTAGTAGTTTATTTGTGTAATTTTTCACTTTTCTGGTTTTCTCAAAAACGGCTCCTACGATTTTTTTTAATCGCCTAATTTACTAAATTGTTTATGCCTTACAAGATAGGGTAGGCGTCATGTTTGCTAAAATTCTTGGGGAGTTTGTTTTCTCGTAAAAAAATTGTTTTTTTAACATTGCGACTTTAATATGCATTTTAGAGCAAAAATATATATAATAAAAGTTGTAGAGAATTTAAAATCCTACAACTTTTATTTTAAACATTGTTTTGTGTAACGCTTAGTTTTGTGGTAATTAGCAATTTTCTGTTTTCTTCTCACGAAAACGTGTAAAAAAAATCGATTTTTTTACGATTTCAGCCTTGGCATGTATTTTACGACAAAAGTGTATATAATAAAATTTATAGGAAATCAAAAGATCTACAACTTTTATTTAGAGTATTTTTCTCTACAGAGGCTAGTTTAGCGTGAAAGAATGATTTTCCCTATTTTTAAGCTAAACTGAGATTGATTTTCATTTTGCGTCATTCACTCATGATTAAAATTAGGTTATGTTTGTTAAGAGTAGTTTTTTATATATTTTTAATGTTTTCTACTAATGTTAGTTTATATTGTTAATTATTTTTATTGGCAAGAGAAAGTCTTGTGAGTGTTTTGCACCAAATTTTTCACTCTGCAAATGACACCTTCACTTCATTCACCACAGGGTCTGGCTGTATAATGAAATTCATTACTTTCAGTGGAGATAACTCTATTAGTGTCTTTTGCACTTCTACCTCTTCTGTTCTTAAATGATTCAGTCATTTAATTGGCTGACCATGTGATAAAAAACAGAACTATTTATTTTAGCCCTGCAACGAACTGATTGAGTGTAAATAATTTGACACTACGCCTGTCTGTTATGGACAATTAATGATACTATGCATTTGTAAAACTGGATGTATATAATTATGATTATAGAACTGAATGTCCACACAATATTGTACAAGATAAAAATTCTATAAATCAATCACATTAATTTAATGTGATAATAATGTAATAATTAATTATTAACTTGTGAACATTAATTATTAATGTTGACAAGTTAATACACTTGCCAGAGTTATCTCCTCTGAGAGTAATGAATTTCATTATACATCCAGCCAGACACTAAGGTGAATGAAGTGAATGTGTCATTTGTAGGGTGGAAAGTAGATGCTTAAAATTTTGAACCACAAAACTACTATACCAGGTTGTCAAAGAAGATATTTATTGAATACTTTAGAAATATCTTTAATTATTTAATATTCCTATTCTGGGAAACGGAAATCCTAAGGTTGTGCGGGTGGAAGAGAATACTTAAAATGATTTATTTGACACGTTCAAAGTCATGTTTGGACGGGAATTATTGTTTTCTAGCAAAACTAAATCAATGGTTCAAAAGAGCTGTGCCCCGAGGCAGTATTTTTGAGGAGTCAGCATTTTTAAGATTTTTAATTCAATTCTATAATTTTAATTCTATTTTATTTTATTTTTATTTTAGATTTTTAATTTTATTTGTTGTAATGTTAAGCCCTGGTAAGTGTACTTACCAAGGAACGTTTATTGAAATGGAATCACATAATGTTTAGTGGTAAGAATGCTTATTAACAACTTTTAGTACTACATAACAAAAAATGTGAATATCTTATGTTAACTTTATATTAGCATGAGTGTTTGCTTTTCCGTGAAAAGAACTCGAATTTTCTAAGCACAGTACAAAAGTAACAACTAAACAACACGGTAGCGTACGCTGGTATCAATCCTTACCACATTCGTGTAACTCACGAAGCAAATTGTCGCTGCGCGCTAATTTAAAAATGTGGATAGCCTATTTATCAAAGAACTTACAATATAACACCATAAAATGCCAAAAAGGTTAAGGTCACCAATATTTTTTGAATAAACAATGTTTTTTTTGGTATCTCACGTTCAAAGTTCGATTTTAATTTATCACTTGTATGTGGATATTTTTTAAAAACGTTTTAAACATCCCCCTATAAAAAATGCTGGTGTAAGAATAAACACACGTTTGTCTTTGAAAAATGACATAGTTGACTCTTATAGAGACGGATTTATAGACTATATATATTGGAATAGCTCTGGTGAACAAGAACGACATTTCAATTGTCAAAAGCTGTTAATATTCAATACAGTGTTGCCAACTGATATTTAAACATACATTAAATTTACCTATGCGTTACTTTTACCTTCCTAATGTTACGGTTGCGTTCTTTTTTAAACACTCGTTATTATAGGTACTAGAGAACGATATCGTGGGGTTACTGCAAAAAGTTGGTAACTACAAAAATTTTAAATTTAGTTAACTACAACACGCAATTCTAGAGGTTCAATTCTATGTCTGGTAAAACTTTGAAAGTGATCCTGCATCTCTCAGACCTACAGTAATACATTTAATTTATGTTGTAAGTGCATTTGGCACATATTCGTTCACGAAGAAATATGTAAGTATCTTAGGTGAAGTTTGTGTACAAAATGGTGTTTAATCGTCATTAAACAGTCTGCAAAAAGTGCGTAAGTACGTTTATAAACTTTTTGCAGTGATTCACTATATTGAAAATCATAAATTAAATTATACTGAAAATTGGTAAGTTATATTAGTTGTTTTTAGCAAAATAATATTTGACAAAGTGAACAGTAATAGTTCCACTAAAAGTAAGTAATACGCTTTACTAACTTTTTCATGGTTTACTTGGTATCAATTTCTCTTTTTATTCATCTTCGTCTACCGTATATTTTTGCGCGCGAACAATCTATTTTCAACGATGGAAGCTACTGATGATTTAGAAATTAACAGATAAGTCTACTAATAATGCAAAATAATCGTATGCACCAATATTAATAAAGTTAATTATTTCTACTTAATATATAGCATTATAAAACTTCTTTTTGTTCATAGTGTTTTACTGACAGTAATCAACTTGCTTTGTGTAAGATCATTATAATAATAATTTATTCAATTAAAATATTAATTACAAAAGAGCTATTAATTTAACTTTATTTAGAACGTTTCATTATAAATTTATTAAGATTGTAATTTCCGTTGGGTTTTCTTGTATAAAATAACTTTATTAATATAATAACAAATTAAGAACCTGTTGAAAACAAATTGGTTAGATTGAGCTTATTAACAACCTTTAGTAAATTTATCTGCATGTTAATTTCTCTTGTGCTAAAATTATATCAGAAATAAGTCAGGGTTTTATTTGTAACTAAAATTAAATTAAAATTTATCTAACTATGCAATAAAAATGATTTTTAATACTTCCTTGAGTTAAAAGAATTGAGTTTTACATAATTTATGTTAATTTGTTTAATTGCAGTTTAAAATAAAGTAACGTTCAGAACTCTTTAAATAGAACAAGATTAGATGAAGGAATAGTGAGAACATATCAATTACAAACAAAGAGCTGGTGATTTACTAGAAGACATAAATGTTGAAAGATATTAAATTGAAAAAGTTGTTACTATCTCTAACATGCTGGTTCCATGTCGGGACAGTTATTGGGGATCAGAAACATTACTGGGCTTAATCCGTAAAAGAAAACAGAACATAGATAATAACAGTAATAATAGTTTTTTTGATTAGTCTTTTTACTTTCTCTTGCCTATATGAATATATAGGAAGGAAAGTATTGTTTTCATGTCAACTTTTCGAAATCGAGTTTTCACCGTATCTACACGTTTTCAGACCCTCTGAACCCAGTGAACAGAATATCTCAAGAACAAAACATTGTACGAACTTGAAACTTGAAGTTAGGTACTAATACCGGACCCGACACAAACATTTTCATTAAAATCGGTCAACCGGAAACAGTAGTTTATTCGTGTAATTTTTCACTTTTTTGCGATTTTCTCAAAAACGGCCCTTGCGATTTTTTTAAAAGTCGCCTCATTTACTACATTTTTATGCTCTGTAAGATAGGGTAGGTGTCATGTCTGCTGATTTTCTCGCAAAAAAATTGTTTTTTAAAGATTGCGGGTTTAATTTGCATTTAAGCGAAAAATGTATATAATAAAAGTTGTAGAGAATTTAAAAACCTAAAATTTTTATTGCTAACATATTTGTTTGTATAACGCTTAGTTTAGCGGTAATTAGCCATTTTCTGTTTTTTCACGAGAATTTGTAAAATAAATCGGTTTTTTTAAGATTTCAGCCTTAGTATGCATTTTACGACAAAAGGGTATAATCAGATTTATAGAAAGTTAAAAGATCTACTACTTTTATTTCATGCATTTTTCTCTACAGTCTATTTTAGCGTGAAAGAGTGATTTTACGTATTTTAAGCCAAACCGAGGTTGATTTTTATTTTGCGTCTTTCACTCATGATTAAAATTAGGTTATGTTATTTAAGGTTAGTTTTTTTTTGTTTATTACTAATGTTTTATTACTAATATTAGGTTATATTGATCATTATTTGCATTGCAAGAGAAAGTTGTGTAAATGTTTCACACCAGATTTTTTTAAAGTTGTATTAACAACATGGTCATTAGCAACTGATACGGGATGTGGGACGATGAGTTTGAAGGTTCCGTAATTTCAAAATCGTGGCCGAAAAATCTAACTTAGAACTTTCGGCTTTGTAGTCCAGCGCGCTGACTCCTATGCCACGAAGGCGGTCAATAATAAATCGATGAAACACACAAGTATTTTATGTTGTACATTTAGTTGACGTGCATATAGAAAAAGAAGAAGGCGTGTAAAGCTACACGGCGTACTTTGTCACAATCAATAAGCACTTTGTAATGTAATGAATAATACAAATTTATTAAACACAGTAAAATATTGGATAGTATGTAATACTGCTGTATACGTTGAACTGAAATAAATAAATAAATTTATACTGTCATGTGAAATAAAATACATTTTTTTATGGCGTACATTTAGAATAAGGAAGGGGAAGGTATGTACTGTTCCGGCATTACATATCTAAATGGAAGGACTAAAAGAAGTCGAGATGAAACCGTAGTCAGAACAACTAACAATAAACTGTTAGAAATAGCTAAATTATTGGAAGTAAATTATCGTTCATAAAAATATTTGATTTCTTCTTGATTTTAACTGAACTTCCTTTGATGGCTTATAACAATACATTTGCCTCTCATCATGCGGTCTTGGGTTCGAATCCCATTCAGGCATGGCATTTTTTCATACGTTACAAAATATCATTTCACCCTTCACCGTCTGCATTAGCAGTAATTGCAGAACAGTCGGACGTTAAACCAAAAAAAAAAAAAAAAATATAACAATACATTAAAAATTTTTTAGTAGCGGTTCAAAACATAATAAATTTTTTAAAATTTAACAAAATTTCAGATTTAATATAATTGTAAAATCACATTCGTTATTTTCATTGTGTCATTCTATTTTTTAGTTTTTATTTCTCTGTTATCTAAATTTTAATTGAACTTAACTAATTTTTCATTATGTATTTATATAACGTATCATGTATTTATATGTAAAGTGGTCGCTAATGACCTCGTAGTCGATGCAACCTTAAATAAATAATTAAAAAAACGTTTTTGAGAATTACATTTATTTAAAATGTAAACAAAGATTGAATCAATTTCTGAACAATATTTAAGAAAATTTTCAAATGATTTTATAATTGCAAAAACTAATAAGAAATTATTCATTAAAATTCCATAGTTTAATTTTTTGACTGCCTTCATGGCTTAGTGGTCAGCATGCTGGACTACAAAGTGGAAAGTCTAGATTTTCTAATTCCCGGCTAGGACCTAGAAATTATATTCTACTTTCAAATCCACCGTTGCATATATCAAAGTAGTCACTAATTACCAAGCTGGTGATGTGAATTTAAATAAATTTAAAACATGATAGTTGTGTCAAAATCGTTTTGAACAAAAACTAAATGAAAGTTTGAATTCTGAATTTTCGTACGCACATCTTTTAATATTTTATTCATTTTGTTCTAAACGAGTAAGTTCTTATGAAAATATTTTACTTCAGAAAACAAGTAGGCCTACCGTACCTTTTGAAAGTAATAAAATTTTTAACTTTAGATTTCGGCTAAAAGTATGAAAGAAAGTTAATAAATTTGCGGCTAAGGTAAATAGTTTATCTTTAAATAAGAAAAAAGTTTTAAACGTTTAAAATTCCTTCAGGAATGTCCTGGGTCCAGACCAAGCCTTGGGAAATTGCATATTTCTACTTTACTTTTTATTCTTCTAAGGATTTTAAAACGGCGAGATTCTTACACGTATTAAAAGACAAATGATCTAAAATGTAAATTGTTTTTCGTTGTTGTAAAATTTTAGTATTACATACTTATATATTAGTTATTTTTACTTTTTTTGATTTTATTTATACAGTAGACTATAGCGTGGAGTATTTAACACCGGGATTTTAACTGATATTTGAATTTTTTAACCCGTGAAGCCAAAAAAGTTATTTAACTTCAAACGAAAAATATAAAAATTCAATTACAGTAACAGTATCGTTAGTTCGTCACTTTCCATAATTCATCATACGCAACTCTTGAGAATATGATGATGTTATGTGTCCTCGTAATGGTCATTTACAATAAGTTTGTTTCCAACTTGTTCTGCTTTCCATTAGCGTATTAAATTTTTGATAGTTCATACCATCTTTCAAATAGTCTACAATTTTTTTTATTAAGAACCGTAACTCGCGTTGGTGATCCTTTCGGGATGTTCACTGCGTTTTGGTGCGTCTTTATAATTACGTAGTTCCCCGGTCTAAAGCTGACAAACGTCTAAAAATTGAGAATCCTTGAACGATTGTTCAGAAGAATAGAGAGATTGGTCTTTGTCGATTACTCGTAAAATGAGCTTTATCATTTTCTCCAGAGCGTCTATGTAAAAAGGATAAGTACCGTCTTATCCCAGTGTTCAGTAACTGATTTCTGAATGGACAGTAGAAAAATATCAAGTTTTTAACGTTCTCTAATCACCTATTCTTCTCGTCTTCTTGAAAATAAAGATTAGTTTCCTGATTCTTCGACAAAGATCTTGTACATGCTCATCACAGCAAAAGGATTTTCAAATATTTAAGGGACATCTCCTGCTGGAAAATTTGACCGACCAAAATTGTGGAGTCAAAGCATGCACCTGCGGATTCTGAAATGCAGACGCTTTCTGAATGCTTGGCGAAAAACAGGGAAAGTAAATCTTCTGGGAATTCATTGTCAATAGATTTGTGTCAAGTCTTCACGACTTTCCTTCCTGATTTATCCTTATTCTGATTTTAATTCAATCCTGAGGACAGCAACACTGTATCATCTAAAAAATTGACAATTTTTCTACCAAAATTAATCTGACCAAGGTGATCGATGTAAATCAAAAAGAGGATTGGTCCGAGTATTGTCCCTTGTGGAACTCCATGTTTCATTATTGGTGCCAATTTTTTTAAATTGCCATCTATCATTTTGTTTTGTCCGTCCGTCCGTCACACCCAGATGTCAGAAAAACTACAAGAGATAATAACAAACGATTTTTGGATTTTTATTCTACACAAAAAATGCCTACATTGGATTTTAAGTTCCGGTTTCGATCGGAAGTTCCTTAAAACTGGAAGTCAAGAAATCAAAGTCAGAATTTGGAAACAAAAATAGAGTCTTTGGATTCCTATTAAAGAGTAGATACAGAAATTATTTGGTTTGAAGCTCCGGTTTTAAACGGAAGTAGCCAAAAATTGGAAGTCAACTAAACAAAGTTAGAATTTGAAAACAAAAATAGTGTCAGTCGATCTTTTTTAAGAATAGATACAGAAATCACTAATGGCTTATGCCATAATTTAAAGATAAACCTTTTTAAAAATTGCCACTAGCTATGAGACGCATCGTTTCATAAAAGGAATTTTTAAATTATTGATTTACCTCTCACTTACTTAAGGGTACCTGGAATGCCTATCTCCGTAATGTTAATGTAAGGAAAATTTTCTCAAAAACTATTACAGTTATCCTGACCATTTTTTTTGTGATTACTTTTCAGGGTATTCTATACCCAGAGAATTAATAGCACCTTTATATATTGTTAGGAAGGTAAGAAAATATTTTTTGAAATTTTCACTTTTAAAAATCATTATTTTTTGCCTATTTAAGTGGAAAATGAATATTTAAATACATTATTTGTATTGTAATATTACCTCAGTACATTGTTATTATGGTATAAAATGCTGTGCAAAAATGCCATTAAAATCCGTTCAATCTGTCAAAAATTGCTATTTACGGGAAACAAGAAAAACTAAAAGAGAAAACATTATAAATACTGCAAAAGAGTAAACTATCTAGTAATACATTTCAGGATCATAATCTGGAAATGTCTCAACTGTTACATTCACAGCTGGTCTAAAGTCAACGTAAAATTTTAAAACAAAAAAAAAAGAATTTTATCGCATGTCATCCAAAAAATATATGTGTTTATGCAAACTGGTAACGTATAGAAAATAACGTAAGGGTTCAACATATTTTTTTATTTTGGGGGGGATAAAAACTGCAAAAACCCCAACAAATCCATACATTATTGGATGTAGAAAACTCTTGAATTTTAATAATGTGCAAAAAACCGGATATGTGAACATTTTTAATTTTCTTCGTTCCGGGTACCCTTAAATTCCTTAAACTCAATCCTATAATTAACTACCAAAGAGTTTAAAAGCTAAACCTCGGACATCGTTTTCACTTAATCTCCTTAGCAGGATGTATGTGGTTGTATCGATACTAAGTGCCGATTCATCCTGGCTATTCATATTTTTTTAAATTCTGGGAATACAATTACGATTATTTATGTCTGAACGTTGCCGAGAAAGTTTAGTTTGTCGTTACTATTTGTTTAAAAGTGTTGTCAGTACACCAGCTTTAACATTTTGTTATTGTATAACAATTCGCAACAGTACTTACACCGTTATTATTCTAGACAGACAATTGTACCAATGTATGTATGTATTGGACTTGTTAAAATGCAATAGGAAAATTTATCTTTAAAACATAAAACTAATTTACGTCCTAGTTCATTATAAAAAAGACCATCAGTTTAATAGTGGATCCCGTTGTCAAAGCAACATGGATGTTACGATTAAACGTATTACATCAGGATAAAACATTCCACATCGTTTTCGTTTATAATGTGAAAAACTTCATTCCAGTTAATCCGTTGAAATTTATTACAAGATCTTCTTGTGTACACTTCATTATCTTCTACTCATTTAAATTTATTATATAATCATTTTCAATACCAGGCGAAATGAATGATCTTTAAAAATATTATTTTTTTCTTGTAAGGGTTAAAGTAATTTTTTATAAATTTATAACAGCTGGAAGCTTAAAAATGTATTTGTAAGTGATGTAATTTATTGCGTGATATAACTTTTAAATTGTATAATTTATTCGAGTACCCAAACGATCACTTGTGAAACCAGTATAATTTACCATTTTTACTTACAATGTGTACGAAGGAAAGTATTGTTTTAATGTCAATTTTTTGAAATCGAGTTTTCACCTGATCTACACGTTTTCAGACCCCCTGACCCAAAAAAACATGTTTGTAGCGATTGGTCTGTGTGTATGTGTGTGTGTGTGTGTGTGTGTGCCACTAGAGTACCACTAGGGTACCACTAGAGGACTCGACACGAACATTTTCAACAAAATCGGTCAACCGGAAGTAGTAGATAATTCGTGTCATTTTTCACTTTTTTGCGATTTTATCAAAAACGGCTCCTACGATTTGTTTTTAAATTCACCACATTTACTACATTTTTTATGTTCTACAAGATAGGGTAGGCGCCATGTTTGCTGAAATTCTTGGGAAAGCTGTGCTCTCGTAGAAAAAATGGTTTTTTAAAGATTGCGGCTTTAATATGCATTTTAGCGCAAAAAAGTTATAGATAATTTAAAATCCTACAGCTTTTATTTCAAACATGTTTTTGTATAACGCTTAGTTTAGCGGTAATTAGCGATTTTGTTTTTTTTCTCACGAAAAAGTGTAAAAAAATAGATGTTTTTAAGATTTTAGCCTTAGTATGTATTTTACGACAAAAGTGTATACAATCAAATTTATATTAGGAAATTAAAAGTTCTACAACTTTTAATTTAAGAATTTTTCTCTACAGAGCCTAGTTTAGCGTGGAAGAGTGATTTTCCGTATTTTTAAGCCAAACTGAGGTTGATTTTCATTTTGCGTCATTCACTCATGATTAAATTAGGTTATGTTTATTTAGGTTAGTTTTTTTATTTCTAATGTTTTATTACTAATGTTAGGTTATATTGCGAATTATTTGCATTAGCAAGAGAAAGTTGTGTGAGTGTTTCTCACCAGATTTTTTTTGTTAAAAAATATTAAATATTGCTTAAAACGTAACAGAAATGGACCTGGCACATTGAACATTGAAGACTTTACTTTCATTTTAATTTTTCTTGAAACTCAGTGAGAGTTGTGAGGTAGGCGTGCTAGTCATTAATACAGAGTGTAAAGCACGTTGTTAACGTATAATTTTTAAAAAGACTAACTAATTTTGTCGTAACAGAGAATTTTCAGAAACGGAGCAGGTCGGAAAATAGAGAGGTTACTATGGATGTGAAAATGATGTTGTTCAAAGCCGGTCTACGTTACAAATAATATTTGCTTTCCGAATAATATAATAATAGATAGGTCTATTTTGGTCTCCACAAAAAAATAGCAGAAAGTAAAATTATTAAAAAAATTTAATTAAAACTTGAAAATGTTAAAAGCGAAAACAACAAATTTAATCATTTATGAAATGAGTTTTCCGATAATAGATTTTTCGTCGTAGTTTACTTTTCTGCAAGGAGTTAAAGTGGAGTGTTTCTTAAGTCTTATTCGACTTACTGTTAATGTGAAAATCAAGTAGATAGATCCCTGGTGTTGAAATAACAAACAGGCGCTACGTCCATTAAGATCTTCTGGAAATCAATTTAGCAAAAACTACTTTTCGCTTATTCACTTTGACTGTTACACTTTACTCATTTACACTAAAAGTACGGTTACTAATTTAAACTTTTACACATTTCGAAATAAAAATTAGGTTTACCAACTAATATAAAGTTTAAAACAAAATTTGGCCAAACAATTTTATCCTTACTTTTTCTTTTTGTCACGTAAATATTGATTAAAATATTGTAACGCTTATTCCAGGTTCTTTCGGGATTTGGTTATTAATGATTGATAAACAAACTTCGTATTAAACTTATAAATATACCACTTTTCAGCGTTAATGAGCTCTGAACGTACGCATTATCTCCTACCCATTTCATAGCTAGCCAATGACTTGCCAGCAACGTTGCTAATATTGTGCGATTCCAAGCTCTGTGTAGTTGCGGGTTGAAGGGCACGGGTGAGGTATAATGAATGAGTGACGCATGCTGGGAGAACGATTGTTGTATTGCTCTGTATAAAACATTCATTTCGTACTTTCCGTATTTAACATATTTTTTTTTACTTAACGTCGCATCAACTACAACGGTCATAAGCGACGACGTTGGGGTGTATTGTACAATGGAGGATGAAATGATTTTTTATAACGTATGAAAAAATGCCGTGCCTGAGTGGGATTCGAACCCAGAACTGCATGATGAGAGGCGAGCACGTTACCAACTGCGCCAATGCGGCCGACTTAACATATTTCTTTGTATTTATTACATTTATTTTATTTACATATTTTGATATAAATTGGTGAG
Source organism: Catonia carolina (assembly GCA_035578175.1). Taxonomy (NCBI): domain Eukaryota; kingdom Metazoa; phylum Arthropoda; class Insecta; order Hemiptera; family Achilidae; genus Catonia; species Catonia carolina. The sequence goes on along the minus strand of JAQMRL010000005.1, from coordinate 36,604,439 downwards.
TTAAATATTATGAATCCGATCAAGTTAATAACCCGGTAGGTATTTGTTAAATTAATGCACCAGATGATAAGAATATTTTTTTAGTCTAGTTAGTACACGCCACCACTACAAAATGCATCAGTTGTGAAACACTACATTCATTCTCCCACTACTATAACAACGCACTGCATTCCTTCCAACTACACGGAGCTGCGACTTTAGCAATACTTCCTCTCGTAGCTTTGTTACATATTTTGCCAGCCTTTTTCGGCCTTTCAATGACAATTATCTATACTTGCTAATATTATAATGACAAAGCGTGTTTTTTTTGTGCAGGCTTATTTCCAAAACTACTGAACGGATTTTCATGAAATTTTGTCAACATATTCGTATTTATATTCACGAACTATAGATACTACTACCGGACCAGGCACGAACATTTTCATCAAAATCGGTCAACCGGAAGTAGTAGTTTATTCGTGTCATTTTTCACTTTTTTGCGATTGTCTCAAAAACGGCTTTTTCGATTTTTTAAGAAATCGCCTCATTTACTAAAATTTTTGTGCTCTACAAGATACGGTAGGTGCCGTGTCTACTGAATTTCTTGGGGAGGTTTTCTCGTAAAAATTTTTTTTTAAGATTGCGACTTTAATATGCATTTTAGCGCAAAAATGTATACAATAAAAGTTGTAGAGAATTTAAAAAACTAGAACTTTTATTTCTAACATTTGTTCGTATAACGCTAAGTTTAGCGGTAATTAGCGATTTTCTATTTTTTTCGTACGAAAGCGTGTAAAAAATAATCGATTTTTTCTTCAGATTTCAGCCTTAGCTGAATTTCACGTCAAAAGTGTAGGCCTATATAATCAAATTTAAAGGAAATTAAAAGATCTACAACATTTATTTTGAGCATTTTTTTTCTACAGAGCCTCGTTTAGCGTGAAAGAGTGATTTTCCATATTTTAAAGCCAAACTAAAGTTTATTTTCATTTTACGTCTTTCACTCATGATTAAAATAAGGTTATGTTTTTTAAGGTTAGTTTTTTGTTTATTTGTAATGTTTTATTTCTAATGCTAGATTTTATTTTTCATTATTTTCATTGGCAAGAGAAAGTGTGTGCGTGTGTCATACCAGTTTTTTTATTTTGAAGTCCACTATATTTCTGTTTTTTATTAAAATCTTGTTAAATAATATGATTGGAGGAAAACAAAAAAGAAAAATATATAGAAAAGTAGAAATTATTGTTAAAACTGTAATATCTTACATACAATAGTAAATGTACTGATTTATTCATTCAAACTGTAAATATTTAATAGTGATAATTTATGTCCGCTATTTCTTTTCTACTACATTTAAAGTTTACAAAAAAAGAAGAAAACTTAAGATATTACTGTGATAAAAGCCTGTGTTTGTTAATACTTTGTTACTAATATGATTGAAGAAATGTTTTCTCAAGTGAATTGCTTAATATCAGTTGATCAAAGCTGTGTAAGATCAAAAGAACATTTAGACTTCAATTGTATTGTAGCAATCAGGCCTATCAGCTGGTGATGTACAGGTTGTAGGGAGAAGGGGTAGATACAACCGATAGCAAAGTTGTTAAACTTTTGTACAATTGCATTTCAAAATTGTTTCGTAACTTCATCTCTAATGAATGAAGGAAATTGACAATAGCGCTCTGTTTAGGTGATTCTAATGTCCTCAAATCCCATTAGTTGCAACTTAATTGATAGGTCTAGTATAAGTATTTTGATCATTAATTTTGAACAATGAAACACTCACACGACTTTATCTTGACGATGTAAATAAGTAGGTAACATAATACCTAAATGATGCAAAATGAAAACCAATTTTTGTTTGGCTTAATAATACGGAAAATCACTCTTACACGCTAAACTAGGCTCTGTAGAGAAAAATGCTTAAAAAAATAAAAGTTGTAGGCCTAGATCTTTTAATTTCCTATAAATTTGATTATATACACTTTTGTCGTTAAATGCAAACTAAGTCCGGAATCTGTGAAATGTTCTACTATTTTGATTATATAAACTTTTTCCCTAAAATGCATATTAAGATCGCAATCTTTAAAAAACCATTTTTTTCTTCTTGTGCACAGTCTCCCCAAGAACTTCAGCAGACATGGCTCTTATCTATCTTGTAGAACATAAAAAATATGGTAAATGAGATGATTTAAGATGAACATCATAGGAGCCGTTTTTGAGAAAATCGCAAAACAGTAAAAATTTACACGAAAATTTTCGTGTCGGGTCCTCTAGTGGTACCTAACTTAAGTTTCAAGTTTCAACTTCGTGCGATGTTCTGTTCGTAAGATATTTTGTTTACGCGCGCGCGCACACGCACGCACGCACGCACGCGCGCGCACACACACACACACACACACACACACACACACACACACACACACACACACACACACACACACACACACACACACACACACACACACACAGACCAATTGCTAAAAAAAGATTTTTGGTTTCAGGGGGTCTGACTGAAAAGTGTACATTCGGTGCAAACTCGATTTCAAAAAATCGACATGGAAACAATACTTTGCTTCCTACATATTCATAAAGACAAGAAAAAGTAAAAAGTTAATGTTTTTTTCATGGGAGTCGGAATTCCTATTTTACTAATATTAATCCTTTTAACCCCGGACGATAAACTTTGTAAAAAAAAATTTTTACGTACACATCACTACGAAAAATACCGAAAAATACTCGTGCTCAAACGGCAGATTTGTGGAGTTTTGGGTAGAACTTCATATCTTTGCTAAAACTCATGTTATTGTATCAAAATGTAGGGAATGAAGCGTTCTAGAGAATAAAAATTATTTCTATAATTATTTAACCATTTCTTAATCATAAAAAATATATAAAATTTCAAAACAAAGTAAAAAAAACAGCAAAACATTTTTTAAGAATTTTTACAAAATAAAAATAAATAAAATTAGGAAGAATTTATCTGTGGGAAACTATTTCGTATCGAAATATAGAATTTTGTTCTATAGTCCATTTGAAATAACATGATTGTCTCTGAATGATGGTAACTTTTTAGAATAAATAGTCCTTTTCTAAAATAAAATTTACCTTTTAATCATTCTTACAAAATATAATATAAATTTTTGTTTTGCAAATTAAAAAATCATATGGAATTTTCGTTATAATTATTTTACTGGCATTTGTTATTGTTGCATTCAATACACAAGACGTACCGTAATTAATTAATACATTAATATTTAATAATTACTCGAATTTTAATAATAATATTTAATAATTACTCAAATTACTAGAATGTTTTGCTGTAACTTTGGTTTGAATTAAGCTAGCGTGATGATTTTTGTTTTGAATTGTTTATAAATTCCCTATAGTGTTCCAGTAGTTATCAAGACAGCCAAATAATTTTGTGAGTATGACCATATCTAGGACCTTGCCTGTTTCAATACTAATGGCTGACACTACTCGTATTAGTGACTGATGGCCCCTTTTTGGCAGGTTCCGTCGAATCCTGCAGATAAATTTCTATTTCCATTGTCACAATCAATCTGTTTTCAAGCACAGCGTTCTCAACAGGTCGCTTCATACTGTATGAAGCAAGTTTGTTAATACAATCTTAGAGTGATCATGAAGCTGGGATGGACTAATGTAAGTTAAATTTTTCAGTTTTTGTCATTTTTGAAAAATTAATTTTTTAGCACAAAAGGAACATTTTCTCAGCAACCAGTCAACCAATTTTGCTGAAATTTTCAGTGTACTTAACCTTCATTAGGATGCATAGTTTCTACAAATAACAAGTATAAAAAATGTTTTCTTTATTATTTTACAGCTATACATGTTTCAAAATTTCATAGGTCTGCAAGGTGAGCCGAATTTATTTTTTATCTTTGTTAAAAATCAAAATATTACAAAACTGTATATTAAAAATGTATATATAAGCATAATAATGTTCTAAGAAAAAATACACAATGTTTTAAGCAGTACAAGCTGAGAAAATGTTCCTTAAGTAAGTATGGTGAAGTATAGGACTCCCGTGTCCCCTTAATGGAAAAAGGTCTACTTATAATATTAATTTTATAGATTAGATGAAATGTCTGTGATGACCTTATTATTGTAGGAGCAACTTGCACGATAAATAAATACATAATGTAATACACGATATATACGTAAGCCATAAATTTCCTGAAAATTACGAGAAATGTTATTAGTATTACACAAGATAATACTAAATAATATTATTTCGTATTTCTTTTGTAGCATTTACAGAAATGCGGGCACTCTAATCAGCCCTGTCATAAATGCATCGGATTGCTACTAAATCGTAGATTAGGTGAAATTAATTAAGTTTATATCTGAACCACAGTTTGTGGTTTCAATTTGCACGTACTAGCTTATTTACGGGACTTGATTATTCTACTGAAACGTATTCATTATCAGACTGTAAACGTAATTGGAATTGATCAAAGCTTAAAATTTATCCGTTATCTGACAATACATTTTATTAGGTATATTCTACTCTTATGTAATATTCTAATTTTTTTTACAATTTTTAAATCTCTGTAAAAGGAGTTTTGGTATTCCAAATTTGGGAAAATTATTTGTCAAACGATAGTACAAAATTTTGCCTATAACAGGTGGAGTGTTAAATTAATTACACTCGATCTGTTGGTTCCAGGGCTACAAAAAATAGTTCTGTTTCTTATCACATAGTCAGCCAATTATATGACTGAACTATTTAAGAACAGAAGAGGTAGAGGTGTAAAATACACTAGTCAGAGTTATCTTTTATGAGAGTAATGAATTTCATTATACAGCCCGAGCTGTGGTGAAAGAAGTGAACGTTTAATTCACATGGTGGAAAGTAGATGGTTTTCAGTGGGCCTGGCAAGCTGCTAAGAATACTTTTCCACTCAGTGATGAATGCAACGGTAAACCACCTCACTCCTCGTTTTACCATTTAAAGTCTCTAGAGGTTTAAACCAGCCTTTTGGCTGATATCCTAAACGACATCATATTTAAGTATTTAGGAAGTTGGATTACTGCAGATATGAAGCCAGCAGTAGAAATAAGAGCTCATATTGAAATGGCTAAGCTGGAATTTTTTTATCATGAAATATTTACTTGTTAACAATACAATTTTACTTCCTATTTAAGTATATATTTGAAAAGACGTCGTATCTACTCTGTCCTGCTATATGGCGTGGAAACGTAGACTTTGCGTGTGCATCGTTTAGAAATGTAGATAAACTCACAAAAAAAGTTCTTTGGATTTCGTGAACCGGTCATTTTACCACCTTCGATGTTTTGAAACTTATGGGTTTGGACCTTGAGTTGATGATTATAATCAAAAGAAGAAAGACTGACTACCGTGGTAATTTATACAGGTGTGATAATTATTAGCTTCTTTGACTAATCTCGCTGGTAAAGTTGAGGGCAGGCGCAGATCTGGGTGAAGGAAATACTTATGGTTGAAGAGTCTTAGAGACTGGGCAAAAATGAGTTTTTGAGGGTGGTTCATGAGAGCGATTTACCAGAGTTATGACCAATCTTCAGTGACGGAGTCGGCACTCTAAGAAGATGATACCTTCGTGGGGTTTTTAATTAAGTTAGATTTCTCATACAGACCTGACTATAGAGTCTTAACTATAGGTTAAACATTTAGTACAGTCCTTCCGAAAAAAGTACACTATACCCAAACGAACTGGAGACTGCAGATGAAGGCGGAGCATAGTGACATAGATCACAGCACAGAGCCAATTGACCTTCGTTAATCGTATCCTCGTCACGTTGTGGTCTAGCTGTGAATGACAGCCTAACAAAAAGTCAGTTGGAGTTCGGTGGAACAGAGTGCGACTTAGCGAAGGGGCAACCTCACACTCGACCTTGGCTGTTATTGGCTAGAACTCATATGCATTCTTTAGTTAGGGTATAATGAACACTTAAGTTATATTTATTTTCTAATTCAAACATTAGGCTCCAAAGAAAGTTTTACTTCTACTTGTTACTTCACATTGTGACGTTGTTTGTTAGATATCTGGATCTACACTTGGATTTTAATTTATCGCCTTATGTGAAAACAACATATATCTGTCAAAGTAAAACAACAAAATCTAAATTTTAAAAATTGTATTGGCTTTTGGGCAATAAATTTCTCATATCGAAATCTAACAAAATAATTGTGTACAAATCAATATTCAATGGAATAAAAATTATAAAATACAAAAATTTGGGTTACTTATGCTAATTCCAATATAGAAATTTTAGAACGATTCCAGTCCAAGAATATCAGAGACATGTTTAACATCAATAAGCAACAATTTTTTTTATAAATATTTATTCAAAAAACATTAAAAAAGAAGAAATATCAGAACTTGGTGTTTCTCACACTTGGTTTGGCTACAAGAACGAAAAATGTATTAGCAATCAATTTATTAGACAATAGTTTTAACTCGAAATTTAAGGTTATGAGATTGATTTTTTTTAACTTGCCTTATAGAAATAAAAATAAAAATTTAGCGAACATTTTTTGTATTGTAATCTTTTTCTTTTATTTTCTCTTAAATATCACAGAATTCAAAGATCAATCGATTTTTGACTTCTTAGAGTCAACTATTTTTGCCATGTCAATTACTTATTGTTCAAACAATAATGAACAGATTGTATTGAAGAAGTAAGGTATTAAAAAAAAATCAGTACTTTGAAAGAACGTTTTAAAATTACCTTCACGTTGAGCCCAAGTTAGCAATGAATCAACTCTAGAGTTGTATGATGAAAAACAGTCCTCAAATCTTCCACCACCATCCAAACCGACTGTTTCAAAATTTGCCTTTACTCCGCACAATAATGCTGTTGCACATGCTGAGCTCTCTCCAACTTGAGCATCCAAATTATAGGTCTGAAAAAGAAATAGTTTATTTTTAGTAAAAGAAAATAATTAAAATAAGTTTATTTCTGTGGCGCGCTTTATTTTGTAACAGAATCTGTAATGAAACGAAAAGAGAACCTGGCCTTTTCCGAATTAAATCTTCTACGGAATACGTCTTCAGCAGTATTCGATTCACGTTTTCTTCTTTACGCTTGATATAAAAATCTGGTGTGAAACAGTCACACATCTTTCTCTTGCCAATGCAAATAATTAACAGTATAACCTAACATTAGCAATAAACATTAAACAAACAAAAAAACTAACCTCAATAAACATAACCTAATTTTAATCATGAGTGAAAAACGCAAAATGAAAATCAACTTCAGTTTGGTTTAAAAATATGGAAAATTTTTCTTTCACGCTAAACTAGGCTCGGTAGAGAAAAATGCTTTAATAAAAGTCATAGAACTTTGAATTTTCTATAAATTTGGTTATAATACACTTTTGTCGTAAAATGCATGCTAAGGCTGAAATCTTAAAAAAATAAATTTTTTTACTCGTTGAGAAAAAATCCCGAAAATCGCTAATTACCGCTAAACTAAGCGTTATACAAAGCAAATAAAAGTAGTAGGGTTTTAAATTCTCTACAACTTTTATTATTTTAAAAAAATCGTAGGAGCCGTTTTTGAGAAAATCGCAAAAAAGTGAAAAATGACACGCATACTACTTCTGGTACTACTTCTGGTTGACCGATTTTTGATGAAAGTTCGTGTCGGGTCCGGTAGTGGTATGTAACTTAGGTTTCAAGTTTCAAATTCGTATGATGTTCCGTTCTTGAGATATTCTGTTCACATACACACACACACACACACACACACACACACACACACACACACACACACACACACACACACACACACATACACACACACACACACACACACACACACACACACACACACACACACACACACACACACACACACACACACACACACACCAATCGCTAAAACCATGTTTTTGGGGTTCAGGGGTCTGAAAAAATGTAGATCCGGTGAAAACTCGATTTAGAAAAAATCGACATGAAAACAATACTTTCTCCTTCCTATATATTTACGTAGGCAAGAGAAAGTAAAAATTTATTGAATATTTATTTTCGTAAATTCCATTCAATTTAATTTTAGTTATTGAACAGATTAAGTTTATTATTAGTCATCTCAGAAGAGAAGATGCAAATTTTGTCATGATTGTATCAAATATACGGTTTTATAAACCCTCTAGCTAAAGTATCGTTCTCAACTGTTACTGAACATGACTGATGTTTAATGAGCCCAACGTTTTGGTTTAATCCATTATATGTAATTTACTAGTGCACCGATAAACCATCTTGACACCTTTACTTAAACCTTCGAAATAACCTGAAGGTAATTTGATACAAGGCAAATTAATTTACAAGCCCAATTATAATCTAGAAATTTACAAACGTTTGGTCAGGAAAGTGTTTTTAGTAATTAAATTATATTCAAAAGCCATCTAACTTCTGGTTATCTCTGACAGTGTATTGTTTTCCATTGTTTGTATCAGAGCTTTGTCAGAGTATAATTTATATACCTTTCTCTAATTCAATCACATGCAATTTCTCCGGTTTTGCGGCTATTTAATTAATCGTATATCATTTTGTAGATATAACAATGTAACTTTTACGCTAAGTACTGACCAAGGAAATTAAAGAAAGTATTTTTGTAATAATAAATGTACTGGGAAATGATTCCAGTTTTCATTGCCTAAATACATTTTACATCAAAGTTTGGTCAACTGTAAAACATTTTTGTTGTACTGTACAGATTTTTAATTTCTACATATTATTAACGTTCATTAAAGAACTTATTATTATAATTATTATTATTATATAATATATTATTAACATTCACGTAACGTTTACAATAACGAAGCCAACTTATCTAGGGGTCATCTTGATCGGTATAATATTCCCGTAAAAAGAAGTTAAATATCTGATATCACGTACATTTAGATCGAAGATTCACGTGGAGAAGTCATATAATGGACAAAATGAAAACAACTTGGGCGGAAGTTTCTCTTAGGCAGTAAGTCTCAACTTTCTCCTCCTCCTCCTCCTCCTCCTTCTTCTTCTCCTCCTTCTCCTTCTCTTTCTCCTTCACCTTCTCTTTCTCCTTCTCCTTCTTCTTCTCCTTCTTCTTCTCCTTCTTCTTCTCCTTCTCCTTCTCTTTCTCTTTCTCCTTCTCCTTCTCCTTCTCCTTCTCCTTCTGCCCTTCATAGGTCAGGCAGTCCTGCCTGTTCTGAACCTCTGAATCTGCTTATCTCTTCTCGGGCGACCTTCGTCTCTCCTTCCCTCCGGTTTATAACCCAGTGCCTGCGTAGATATCCTATTCTCGCTCATCCTGTTCGCATGCCCTATCCACTGTAATTTATTTTGCAGAACCCTATTGTTTATGGCAAAGACGTTTTTCTACGTTCTCTATTTTCATATAACGGTCTGCTCTACTACATCCATATATTTGCCGTAAAAATTTCATTTCAGATGCTTGCAGTCTGCTCTTATCTGTCTTTGTTAGCACCCGAGTTTCGCTGCCATAAAGGGTTGGCCAGTGCCAACCCTTTATGGCAACTTATTGCACACATTGCACGTATGTCTGTCGAAAATAGTCCCGGAAAATCAACTGCGTCAGACGTAAGAAGCTCAGGCACCGAACTATTCTCTCTGGTTACACCAGGATTGACCGGCCCAAGGATGCCAAGAGACGAACTGTTGGGCACCCGGCGACATCCCCAGGGTTGGATAGGAGCATCCTCCCACAACACTTAAGGGTTAATGCATACAATAGCAGTTATTGTTTTATAAAATCTCAACGTTGTATACCTACTGGTGTTGTTTTTTAAGGTTCTGTGGATAGTCCCGCATATATATTGGAATCGGTGCATTTTTTTGAAGGCATCTTTATCTTGTTGATATGTTACGTCTCAACTTTCTCTTGGAAATAAAGTTCTGTTATACAAAGTAATATTCAATCCAGTTTGGACTTACGAGTTAGAGCTGTGGGGTACAGCTAGTTCATCAAATATAGAAATACTGCAGCGCTTTCAATCAAAATGCCTTAGACTGATCACTGTAGCCCAGTGGTACGTAACCAATGAAATATTACACAATAATTTAAACCTGCCCTTCATTTCTTTTTTAACTCCTAATGTCCCTAGTCTCCAGTGATGTAATAATCACAACGTATTGCGGATGGACCACTAAAATGGCTGCCAGCGTTATAGGATGGAGAAGACAATGGAAAATTACTGCATTGTTGATATCAAGAAGTACAAAATACCGGTAGTAATTACGTAAGGGTTCTTATTTAAAATTCCGGAATAAAATAGAGTCAGCTGAAATACTATCGCAAACCAATTATTAATAATTGAATTGGTAGCCAAAGATGAAGAAGTGGAGGAGGTGAATTCTTTTGTTTTGCGTTCGGCTGTTTTGCTAATGGAGACGACGGAGAGGGATAGATGAAACTGAGTGATGAGGAAACGCCCGACTGATCAGGAATTGAATCCGAGACCTCTTTTGTAGAAGACAGTTGTGCTGACCACTGCACCAACATACCGGCCAGGAAGGAGTGGAGAAGAAAGAGAAGGAGTAGAAGAAATAAAAATCTGATATATTTATCTGAAGTATTTATAGTGAGCAAAACTTCAAAAGAGAGAAAAAAAGAGAAGGTGTTAGAATCCCGTCTAGGATTTGAAAGATTGCCATACGATAAAACGAACAAATTATATACTATAACCTATCATATATATTTTTTATTTACTTTATGTTTTAATTTTTATTTTACTATCATTTTTATTTTTTATTAAAATAGTAATGCTATTGTATAGTTATGTTCTGTAAAATTTCATTTGTTAAAAAGTTTATGAAAATTAAGCCATCAAACAATAATAAGGTTAATTCATAAATAATAAATATGCAAAACTATGCAAAAAATAATAAATATGCAAATATACAAAAATAAAAAATATGCAAAAAATAAACAATAATAAATATGTAAAATAAATTACAATTAAAAATTGTAATTTATTTATGAATTAAAAATCTACTGTACTATACTTGATTTAAGTTAATAAAAAATAAATTGCACTACAACTGTTGTTAATAATTTGCGTGTATTGTTTAAAAAAATACAATAGGCTACTGTACTAATACTGGATTTAAGTTAATAAAAAACAATTGCACTACAACTGTTGTTAATAATTTGCGTGTTTTGTTTTATTGTTAAACACTGCCTAGAAACCCATTTAACACGGAAAAACACGTATCTCGTTAAATGCTGTGTTTAAGGTAAGTTGGAGAACCTCGTGAGTCATCTACAGTTAAGATGAAATATTTTAATTAAAAATAAAAGCACCATAAAATGTAGAATTAATTACATTATTACTTATATTTAAACATTTTAATGATAAGTAATAAAATTCTGTAAATAAATAAATCACTGTTTTGTGTCTACTGTAATATTAGCATTCCTTACATACGAGGTTTTCTATCTAAGCCAGCGATTTATGTATCGTAACGTACTCGTAGATTATCAAGCAGTTATTCGGAGTTTTAATGAGCAAATAAATAAAAATTACTTCTAACATTGTTACGTAAGTATTGAGAAAAACAGATAGAATGTTTGTAAGATGATGTAAGAAGGTACCACTGTACTCTATTTAATTTTTTAAGGTTGTTTGATCGTAACTGATTAAATAATTTGATCATTTATCGTGCTTAAGATTAAACTCTACTATTTATCCACACTCGAGAGATTAAACTCTTTATTCAATACTTTGTCGGTATTAAAAGTAAGTAACTTAAAGTTACACAACTACTAAGTTTTAGCCTTAAATGCATAATAAGTAGATGTTAATGAGATTAGTTACTTCAGATGTTTTTCAACATATTTTTATCTCTTTTTCTTTTATTAACTTTAAAATAAAGGGTTTCTATTTTACAATAAAAATAGGGACGTGACTTACACCGGTTCCGTAACGATGCTTTTTTTAAACAGCTTCATAATACAAATTCATTCACAGTTCAATTACTAACGAAATCATTACAAAGGTGCTAACTATGTTTATACCTGCGGTCTGATAGTTTCGGAAACAATTGAGGCCCTTCTAACAGTTTTTCCGCTTTACCAGAACATAGTATAAGAAATAAAAAAACATTTCTACTAGTTTCGATTTCCGAAAAGTCCTATTGAAAATATTTAATTCATTGTTCTTGTTCAACACACACACCACTTCATAGAATACACAATTTCTAAAACACACCTTTTCTAGCACATCACTATTGTAATGTTACAATACGTATACAGTTTTTATTTAATTATTTATTTATGTAACGTCACATCAACTGCAAGGTCATTAGCGACGACGTTGGGGTGTAAATGTGCATAATGAGGATGAAATTATTTTTTGTAACGTATGAAAATATGCCGTGCCTGAGTGGGATTCGAACCCAGGACCGCATGATTGGAGGCGAGCACGTTACCAATTACGCCAATGCGGCCAATGTGGTCTTGTATTAATTAATGTTAAACAGTTCAAAAATACATAAACTATAAAAAAATCTATGTACACATCGTTTTTTTTTTATTTGTTTAACGTCCGACTGTTTTGCAATTACTGCTAATGCAGACGGTGAAGGATGAAATGATTTTTTGTAACGTATGAAAATATGCCGTCCCTGAATGGGATTCGAACCCAAGACCGCATGATGAAAGGCGAGTACGTTACCAACTACGCCAATGCGGCCGGCATGTACACATCGTGTAGTATGAAAAATATTATGTATTTATATGAAATGTCCTAAAAGTATAACATATTTAATTATTTTAAAAATTATTTTAAAAACTTATAAACAAATAGAAGAAATTTTATTGAACTTTAAGTAATTTATAAATAACATATGTTTGTATGCTATAGTCTATATTTTTAATTAGTAGGCTTACTTATTTTAACATTATTTTTATTTTTTACTCTCTCTTACATATATGAATATGTAGGAAGGAAAGTATTGTTTTCAAGTCGAATTTTCGAAGTCGAGTTTTCACCAGATCTACACGTTTTCTGATCCCATGAACACAAAAAACATGTTTTTAGCGATTGGTCTGTGTGTGTGTGTGTGTGTGTGTTGTGTGTGAACAGAATAGCTCAAGAACGGAATATCGTACAAACTTGAAACTTGAAACTTTAAGTTAGATACTACCACTGACCCGACACAAACATTTTTATCAAAATCGGTCAACCGGAAGTGGTAATTTATTCGTGACATTTTTCACTTTTTTGCGATTTTTTTAAAAACGGCTCGTACGATTATTTTAAAAATCGCCTCATTTACTACATTTTCTTTGCTCTACATTTTAGGGTAGGCGCCATGTCTGCTGAATTTCTTGGTAAGGCTGTTTTTTTAAAGATTGCGGCTTTAATATGGAATTAAGCGCAAAAATGTAGTAATACAAGTTGTAGAGAATTTAAAAACCTACAACTTAATTTCAAACAATTTTTAGTATAACGCTTAGTTTAGCGGTAATTAGTGATTTTCTGTTTTTTTCTCACGAAAATGTGCAAAAAAATCGATTTTTTTAAAGATTTCAGCCTTAGTAGCTATGCATTTTACGACGAAAGTGTATAATCTAATTGATAAGAAATAAAATATCTACAACTTTTATTTACAGAATTTTTCCCGACAGAGCTAATGTTCGGTTATATTTTTCATTATTTGCATTGACAAGAGAAAGTCGTGTGAGTGTTTCACACCATATTTGGTTTTAAATTAAAGAACTAATTAGCATTTTAAAAAATGCTAATGCTATGTACGCTTTATTAACTTAATGAATTAAGCTGTTAACTTCAGTTATGCATGCGGGTGAAAGCTTGTTATTCACTTCATAAAACTTGTTTTAAAATGTCCACATGCGTTAACACACATGCGTGTATCAGCTAAACAATTCCACACTCAGCTTTTGAAGTATGTACTCGAAATTAAAATAAAAAAATTAAAAAGGACATGTTAAGGTTACAACAAATGTTTGTTACACAAAAAATATTTACCATATCTTATTATTAATTTCAAATATTATATTTTGATAAAATCGGTTATTTGGTTTGTTTGGTTAACTGTTAGTCAAAATTTTAATTTTACTTTTTTGGGTATGAATAACAATACTAATAATGCTATCATATTACAGTTTTAAATTTAAAAGAATAAAAATTTACCGTTGTGATTTTTACTCGTGATCGAAGTAAATAGCTTTTTTGTGGTCAAGAACTTTCTTTATTTTATCAATAAACAACTTTCCAATTTGATAATTGCATTACGTTGAATTTTCGTTATATATTTGAACAGAATTTCTCAGTTTGATTTGTTCATATATAACTTTGTGCCAACATAAGATGTCTTACCCCAAGCAATGTTACGAATATAACAATACAAAGCGACCTTCTGTCAATTAACTAAATTCTGTCAATCGACTGAGCTGCAGGCTGGAGGTAGGCTACATCTCGAAGGAAAATTGTACAGTAAATTAGCAGAAAATTAAGTTTTTCTCTTTCATTTTGAAATTTAAAATATATTTTGAAAGCCTCCATGATAGTGGTTAGTATTATTTCGGAAAGTGATCCTGTAATGTTTCACCTTAGGTGATTAATGTGTAACAAGTAAATATAATATATCTGAAAATCTTATAATAAAAATAAATAAATTTGTGAATAATAGTCAAGTAAATTATAACTTAGTTTGGTTTAATTGCATCCAATCTTTGAATATAATTTTTAAATGTTTAAACTTTATATTTTAGTATCTTGATATATTTAATTATTTATTTAATTCAATAATTGAATCAGTATTTCAGACCCATAAGTCAAAATTTGACATTTCTTCTTTAGTATTTTAGGAACAACTGAATGTATTCCTACAAAAATAACATATAGTCCAGTCAACCTGTGTCGTAAAATATCCGATAGAGGAAAAAAATAGTATATATAAAGGTAATTTTTTTCCATCGATTAGTATAGTTTAGATAAGTGTATTGCCAAAAGAGTTGATAAGTTTTCTTTTTCACGATCGAAGAAAACCCTTCAATCAGGGAACTTTCTGGATTCAATTTATATGTGGTCTTGTCACTTTAAAATAAGTCCGAAGGATGTTTTTGTATCATCCGGCGAGTTTGGATTGTCTAAGAGTGGATGGCGAGGTGATTTGTGTGATTCGAGTCTTTGGTATTTTATACAGTATGTGGTGATTTCTTGTTAAGTTGTGGGAATGTGTAAAATGTTGTTCGTTTTGTACCAAGGTGATTAAAATATATATTCTAACAATGTTTAAATTTACATGCATATTTTATTGTTGCATAGGGTTGGGTTGTAAATTGTTACAGTAAGTATATAAAATTATATGTATTTAGTTTAAAATATTGTTTGTGAATTTTTTTTAAATGTTTTTACAAAAGCGGCACTTCTCAAAAATTTACTTTTTGTACTTGGTTCCTTCTTGCACGACTAAGTCCATTTGTAATTGGTGTCACTTACCCTTCTGCTTCTTTCTGTCTTTAAAAACTTCAGAAAATAAATTTATTTGCCATGTGAGAGGTTACTAATTTCTTGATACCCCTGTTACTAGTAGGTCAAGTTCAATTAATTTGACACTCAATCTGCTTGTGACAGGCAGGCTGCTGTGTTAGGTAGTAGCTGGTAATTACAGGGATAATAGTAATAATAGAAATTGGGATGCGTTAGTCCGAAGCGTGTTTATCCGAAATAAATTTATAATGTAATTTTTTATTAAAATTTAAATAATACAAAATAAAACTAACGTCAAGCTGCAATGAGAGGGAGATTTAGGAAAAATAAAACAATTTTATTACTCCAAAATAAAATCTTTGTAATAAAAAAATATTTTGTGAAATTAAATAATACAATACAGACTATAAACTGGTAAGTTTCTAAGGAGTGGAAAGAATTATCGGAAACAAAACACAAATACAAAGTAAGAAGCAATGAAAATAAAAATTGTCGTAAAATTTATCTTGAAAACATTACAGAAACTGAAGAAAGACGAAATATACCAAACCAAGAACTTTTACAGATACTGAGACTTGAGCAAATACCTTACAAAATTTGAGCAAGATTTTTGGAGACATGAAACTTGTGAACGAAAACCGTTCAAACAAAAATATTATCTATATTTGCAACGGCAAAAACAAAAATAAATTTTTTAAATTCATAATTTTTTAAATTCGTAATGTGCGTACTTTGCAACCTGTTCAGTTCAGAACAATAGGCAATCCCATGACCCAATGAAAAGAGGATAGTATATATGACGTGTAAATGAGGTGCAGTCTTGTGTAGACTCAGGCCGACAATTTTTAAGACGTGGTTAATTGGCCGCTAACCATCAAAGTACACTGTTGATCACTGTCTAGTATTCAAATCAGTATAAAAGTACCTTTACTTGGATTTGAACCAGGAATCATCTTCTCTGGAAATCATCTGTTAAACAGCGAGGTAACTACTTTACCACTGAACAACTCGATGGGTTAAAAGCAAGTTAAATCATATAAAACGACTTGAACTTGACGAAACCAAATATTTCTATAAAAGTAAATTCAGAGACAAATTTTATGGGTTAGTAATTCCTTTGGTGATTAAGGAAACCCCCAAACAGAAACGGATTTTATAAAATGCTAGAAAGTCCAGATCAGAAAAGATGAAAAAATATATATAAAAAATATAACATCAAAGGAAGTACAGAGTTTTCTGAAAAGTTAGAAATATGTTAATACAATGAAATGAAAGCTTATTGATGGAAAAGGAAAATCAGAGAAGGTGTAGGATCAATAATAAGAAATGTAGGAAGTAGGAGAACTCAATGATTCCAAAAAGTTCATTGCGACTGAATTCTTATAAATAACAAGAATTTTGTGTCAAAGGATTTTTTAATTTTACGTCCGACTGTTTTGAAATTACTGCTGATGCAGACTTAGAAAAAGGGTGATTGATAAACCAATTCAAGAACTGACCGGGTATCAAACCCGAGATTCCGGTGTAGAAGCCAGTCGTGCTGACCTCTACACCACGTGCCGGCGAAAGGAGTGTCAAAGAGTGAACGTCAAAGAAGAGCTGTGTTAATAATTTCTCATGTAAAATAAAGTTTGTACTCAAACAAAAATAGGTTTGTTATAGATTCAATCAAATACATACAGTAAAATTGTACCGTATGTGATAGAAGCGCTGTGTGAGATATAATATCCCACCTGCAGAGCGGGAGCTCATAAAAACCGCAACGAGATCGTTTTGATATCCTCTCCTGACAATAAATAAAACTCTAAATAATATTCCCGCGTATCCAAGATTTTCTTTATCCGTAAAAGATTCGGTCCTATCAAGTTCGGATAAACGTAACGCTCCCTAGTGTAATTAGTTATCTGTACACAAAGCGAAAGCTCTTGTTAATTAACTGAATTACAGTCAGTCTAAACACAGTTAATCATTAAAGTTCCGGAATAAATAGATTTTCAAAATTTGAAACGTCTGTTCCTTACAGATTGAACAAAAAAATAATTTGCCATGTTGTTGTTAAAACCAAAAGTCATCAACCAAAAGGCTGGTTTGAATCTGTAGAGGTTTTACCAAGTAGAACGAAGAGTGAGGTGGTTTACCATGCCTTCCTCACTGAGTTGTAAAGTATGCTTATCAGCATGCCAGGCCGTATGAAAACACATAATTTTTCACTCTACAAATGACACCTTCAATTTATTTACCACAGGGTCTGGCTGTATAATGAAATTCATTAATTTCAGAGGAGGTAACTGTGATTAGTGTCTTTTATACCTTTACCTCTTCTGTTCTTTAATGATTCAGTCATTTAATTGGCTGACCATGTGATAAGAAACAGAACTATTTATTATAGCCCTGCAACGAACAGATTGAGTGTAAATAATTTGACACTCCACCTGTCTGTTAAGGGCAGAATTTGCTCATAAGAAGTATAAATTGGTGGCGGGGGGGGAACTTAAAAATATACACACTATTTTTCTGTACCCCTCCAACAATCAGTAAGTTAATTCTGAAAATTCGGGATTATTATGTTTGAAGTGATATTTAGATAAAGTAAACTATGTAGTGTGATCGGGTACATCGAGAAATATAATAAATCAGTTTATTTATTACACGTCTATAAAGTTTGTAATTACACCCGCACAAAATATCAATAAATATTTAATTTTTAATCTCTCTCGCCCTGTATAAAAATTTGTTTCGTTTATTTAATTCTGATTTTTGTACATTGCAATATGTTCAATTTAATAACACTAAGCCACCTTATGATCCAATGAGATGGGGATGATGTTTATGACGTGCAAATGAGGTTTAGTATTGTACAGACTCAGGCCGATTATTCATGAGAGAGTATGGTTAATTGAACCAAACCATCAAAGTACACCGGTAATCACTGTCTAGTATTCAAATCTGTATAAAAGTAACTGACTACTGGGATTTGAACCACGGAACCTTCATCTCTACAAATTACCTGTTAAACGGCTGACTTTGGCGGCGACTCTACCGCTAGACTAACCCGGTGGTTTTTATTTATAGAAGAATTGTATTATTGTGACAATGCTTTTATATTTGGGTTATATTAAAGATAAGTAAGGAAACTTCTAAACTTTCCAAAGGACAGCAAATTACTAAAAACACTTACAACAAAAAATGTCTTTCCATTCACACAAAACTTATTCACTACAAAGCAGTTCTAAGATCACAAGCAATATACAGCAGTGAAACCCTCTTCAGTATTGATGAAAACGGAATAAAAGAAACAATCATAAAAATAGAATGAAGGATTCTTAGAACCTGCATAAACAAAAAAACACATAGCTGACAACCAGCACAGACTTTTACCAAGAGAACAAATTTATAAAGAAATAGAACCAATCACTGATGCAATGCGCACAAAGAGAATTTCTTTCTTTTCGCATCTCCTCAGAACTCCAGAAAACCGATTATTAAGAAAAATTGTAGAAAAATTCATGTGTGCAAAAACGGAAGGAGCTACAATTCCTTGGCTTGAAGAAATCAAAAAGGACAGAACAGAACTAAATCTAACAATTGCTGATGTCAAAGATCGCACACCGGTTTACAAAGAAACAATTAAAGACAAAAACAAAATTTTATCAGTAAGAACAATTAAACGAAAAGAACAGGTTTGTTCAGACGAATTCAGAAAAGCAAGATCCGACAGAATGAAAAAGTATTGGCAAGAAAGAAATGAAAAGGAAATAAACTGCCAGAGAAAAAGAACTAACCAAAGAGACTAAAGTGATCCTTTGTGGTCATAAAATGAAAAAAAAAGATAAGTAAGGGAAGTTATATTTTTATATCGATTTTCCGAAATCGAGATTTTACCGGAAATACACTTTTCTGGTCCCTGATCCCAAAAATATGGTCATAGCGATTTGTGTGTGAGCGCGCGCGCGCGTGTGTGAATAAAACAACTCTAGAACGAAAAATTATTCAAAGGTAAAACTTGGAATTTAAGTTAGGTATCATGAGGGTACCTGACACGAAAATTTTCATCAAAATCGATTTACCGAAAGTATCTGTTTATTTGTAAAATTTTTCACGTTTTTACAATTTCCTCAGTAACTACTTCTGATCTCTGAACCCAAAAACCAGGGTTAACTGAGTTTGTGTGGTGTGTGTGTGTGTGTGTGTGTGTGTTGTGTGAAAAAAATAACTATAGAACGAAAAATTGTTCGAAGTTGAAACTTGGAATTTAAGTTAAGCATAATGAGAGGAACCTGATTCGAAAATTTTCATCAAAATCGATTTACAGAAAGTAGGCCTACCAGTTTATTTGTGCAATTCTTCACGTTTTGCTATTTTCTCAGAAACGACTCTTTCAATTTTGTTAATAATTACCTTATTTACTACATTTTTGTTTTGCTCTGGAAGAATAGAGTAAGCGACATATCTGCTGAGATTCGTGGGGGCTGTGCTCTTAAGGCAAAAAATTTTTTTTAAGGTTGCGGCTTTAATTTCAGGAACATGTGAAATATGCTAAACAAAGTTACAGAATATTGAAAAACCTACAACTTTTATTTTTCAATTATTTTTTCTACAATAGTATTTAGTTTTGCTTCAATCTGTAATTTTTCATATTTTCTTTATTGAAATCGGTAAAAAATGAGATATCTTAAGATTGAAACTTTAATATGCATTTTAAGGCAAAAGTATTAAAAAAAATTAGAGAAAATTAAAACCCCTTTAACTTCTAATTCAAGAGGATTTTTTCTACAGAGCTTAGTTTAGCGTCCATTAGTGATTTTTATAATTTTACTTATCAAAATTTAAATTTATTAGATTTTCATGTAACGTCATCCACTCATGATTAAAATCTGTTTCTTAGTCATTTTTTACATTGGCAAGAGTATGTCTTGTGAGTATTTTAAACCAGATTTTTATTAATTGAAAAACCTCAATCAATCCTGAAGTAGAATACACACTAAATTTCAAGAAGTTTGAAATAATATCTTTTATTGAACATATACTTTACAAAATTTAAAAAAATTGCAATATATCTTATAGAATTACTTTTATAAAAAATTACAACTGAATACAGTTTTCACAATGACATTTATTACTGGGTTCTGTCGCACAAAATTTATGTAACTTAAATTATTGTCCGTGTTACTAGAAAATTTATATTTCTCAAGAAACCCATTAAATGTTTTACCAAAATGATATTTATCTTATTCTTCTTACTTGTTGTGGCTTACGAGAAAAAATTTATACTAAATTGAAACCCCTCCAAGCTACATAATCTGTTTAGTTGATCTTTCTATTGGATTAATAAAACTTAAATGGATGAAAATACTAAAATTCAAATTGAGTTTGAAATATGGTTTTCTATTTTATCCTTGGATTCTATAATAAGGAAATATAAACCATAAAATTAAATAATAAATAGTATTTATTACATATCTTGCAAACACAATAAAAACTTAACTTTGTATTGAACTGTAAATTGAATCTGACCCTTGAGGATTAGTCAAAGTAATTGTTTACCAAAGTTCTAATTTGTATTATCAGTAGGAAGAAACATATCCGGTAATAAATTAATAATTTTGATTCAGTTTTAATTACACATAGCAAATTTTTGTTTAATTTTTGAAACTTTGCGATGAACAGAATTAATGTTAAATATAAGCATTTTAAGATTTTATATTGGCTGTTTTTTTATCTTTTACTCTTTTGCCGTTAAACTTACTTCTTCCTCTTCTCCTTTTTTCATTTTCTCCTCTTCCTCTTAATTTTTTCTCTTACTTTTCTTCTTCTACCTTTTATCATCTGGTTAAGGATTTCGGTCTCTTCTTATTCCTCCAAAATGCCCTGACGTAAACTCTGCTGGTTCCACGAGGTTTCAATTGCACCGGTCTTTGTGTACATCCTGTCATGGCTCTGCTTCACTACATATTCAACGAATTTCCACTTCAGACCATGACTTCAGTTACCGTTGCTTTGTGAAATTACCTTCCTGAAATCTTTAACATGGTACTTTCTATTGATATTTGCGCAAATATTACTTTGTATTTCAATTCCATGTTTCCAGTCAATAGGTAAATACTGAAAATAGGCAGTTGCCATTTTTATAGAACTTTGCTTTTTCATATAGTATATTTTATTTGTATAGTATAGTATATTTTACATGGTATAGTATATTTTTACTTTCTCTTGCCTATTGCCTTTATGAATATAGTTAGGAAAGTATTGTTTCTCGAGACTGGATCTAATACATAACGAGGAAATTAGATCTGAGTTGGGTGTATTTTGCCTGAATGAAAAAGTGGAGATATACCGTAATCAATGGAGGCAACATTTGGAACGGATGCCAGAGGAGAGAATACCCTTGAAAGTGACAGAATATGTTCCAGTTGGAAGAAGGGAGGTGGGAAGACCTCGAAGAAGATGGCAGTAGTAGTCAAAATGTACGGGTTGGAAATATCGTGTCTGTGTAGTACATGATGGTTTGTGAGTTCGGAACAGGCTTATGCCTAATCCTTGATAGTAAGAAGAAGAAGATCAATTAAATATAAATTACAAGAATACAAGTGACACTCACTTTTGTTGTGTAATGTTCCATACAAATAATCCCTTTCGTGAGACGACACGTCTCATGGCTGGTGGCAATTTTTAAATGGCCTTTGACGTGTGACGTGTAGACTTTTGACTTGTGGCAAAAACCATTAGTGATTTTATATCTACTCTTTAAGAGGAGTCGAATGACACTATTTTTTTGTCTGACTTTGATTTCTTAACTTCTGGTTTTGGCCCTTCTTACGGTCGAAAGTGGAACTTCAAACCCAATAATTTCTGTATACACTCTTTAAGAGAAATCGAACGACACTATTTTTGTTTCAAAATTATCACTTTGATTTCCTGACTTTCGGTTTTGACCCACTTCCAGCTGAAACCAGAACTCTCATTATTAAGAGGAATCGAATGGTACTATTTTTGTTTCCAAATTCTGATTTTTATTTTTTAAGGGGACCCGGAATGCCTATCTCCGTAATTTTAATGTAAGGAACATTTTCTCAAAAACTGTTAGAGTTATCCTATCCAATTTTCTTGTGGTTACTTTTCAGGCTATTTTACACCAACTGAGTTAGTAGCATCCTGATATATTGTCAGGAAGATAAGACATTTTTTCTTTTAAATTACCATTTTTGAAAATCATAACTTTTTGCCTATTGAAGTGGAAAATAAATATTTAAACACATTATTTTATTGTAATAGTAACTCAGCACGTTTAAATTAAGGTATGAAAGGCTGTGCAAAAATTTTATTAAAATTCAGTCACAGTTGGCTGAGAAAATTTTCCTTATGCGTCAAAAATTTCTATTTACGGGAAACAAGAAAAAACTAAAAGGAAACACATTATTCGTTAAATAATTCAATATGTTATTTTTTACAGTTCAGAGGTTAATATATTATATTCACAGGTGAGCCGGTGCTAAATTAAAGTTTTACAACAAAAAATATCGCACAAAATAAAAAAAGTTATGTATGTATTTATCCGTTGCCATTCTAAAAAAAATAGAGATGTTATGCAAATGGTAACGTTTAAAAAATAACGTTATGGTTATGTAAGGTAAGTATGTATGGTTACGTAAGGGGTATGTATTTCCATAACGTTATGGTTAAATAACGATATGGAAATAAAATATTATTAATAACTATTGGGTAAAAGAAAGTAAAAATGTATTCACAAAAAGTTTATTGCTACTTTCCATACCTTGTGTATTTCATTTGTGATGTTCTGAGCACTGAGAATAACGTACTAGGAACAGCCGGTAAAATATATCTGATAAAAAATTAAATGATTATAAATAATGGACCTGTCAAAAGAAAACTTTGTTATGAAACAGATACGGTTTATCGATAAGGGAATACTTTCGTATTGCTTTAATATGTAGTTCAGGAAACAAATTTCCATGGAAGGCCTATGAGATTTTACCCGGTTACATCTATCTCCATATTTCGTATGAAACTACCCTTAATTCTACGGCGTTACTTTATTTCACTGGACCGTACCACATTACGATTTTCATCTAGTGACCCCTTCAACCGCTTTATTCACTTTGATCATGGAGCATAACACTTACGTCATGGATATTACCGTATTGAAAATATCAAAAGGTCGGTTTTCCATACATCACTGTAAAGAAAAATAGGAAATTTATTCCTGAATGTAAATCAATGCGTTTCACAAACTTGTTACTTTTTACCAGAGCTTAATTTGGTTATAGAATACGCACAAATATCTTTTAACAGATAGAGTAATATAAATTTCGAAACACAGAAATATAATTTCAGTATATAATATATGTAATGCCCAAAAAAACAAATTTTCAAAACGATTGTTATTTTGTCTTCATTTACTTATTATTGCCTACTTATATTGCATGAACATATTTTTCACTAAATTAGGTAAATGATTTACACAAATTTAAAGTCCAATTTTAATAAAAAATTCACGTAAAACCTTAACGGAAATCCGTGGCCTACATAAAGCCACATATGGTTACAAAGCCTACAAAAAATAAAAAAATAAATGAAATATATATAAATATGTATATAAAATAAATATAAAAATATTAAAAAAATATGACTAAAACAGCCTACATAATAGGACCTGATACAAACATTTTCATCAAAATCTATCAACCAAAAGTTGTTGTTTATGAGTGAAACTTTTCACTTTTTGTGATTTTCTTAAAACAAGACTCCTACGATGTTTTTAAAAACATTCCTGATTTGCTAAATTTTTTGTAGTTAAGAGATAGGGTACGGGCCATGGCTGCTGAAATTCGTGGAACTGTTCCCTCGTAGTATGTTTTTAAAAGTTTGTGGTCTTAATATGCATTTTAGGGTCAAAGTGTGTAATTAAAGTTGTAAAAAAATAAAAAACCTGCAACTTTTGTTTCAATTATTTTCATTGCCAAAACAAAGTCGTGTGAATATTTCACACCTTCAGACATTGAACGTAGACTGCCAAAGTCTGAAGAAGAAACACAAACCACGAAAATTTAAACGTAAAAACTATATTTTTTTATTATTTTTGTCTTTGTGTTTATTCTATTTAGTGTTTTGCAAACACAAGTGTTTAAAGTTCGTTTTCAAATGTTTTGATAATGTAAAAATGTAGGCGGAAATACTTTCAAATTTTGTTGGCTTCAGGAGTCAGAATGTAGTTCAATCTAGACTATGTAATAGCGAAAAATTCAAAATGATTTTGAAAATTCTGATAATAGCAAATATATATAAAAGAAAATATAATTATGTATCTGATTTTATTTACATAAGTTATTAAATTCAAGCGATTGAAATAATAATTTATATTTCGATCGAAACGTATTTCTGTATTTGATAACTAATAATTTAATAAAATTTAAACCGAGTGACGTCTGAATGTAGACTTCAAATGCCGATTTAAAGGAACGTGTACGTTTAGTTTCCTGAGAAAGATAGATAACGCTTTATTACTTTTCTTTAAACAAATTGCAAAATGAAAATGTCACTTAACTTTAGGAAGAATTCCATCATTTAAACAGACACAAGACGTTAAATGAATTGATTTAGAAATAAAATCCCAAGTCTACGCTGTTTTCTTTCTCAATTATTTTTTAATTTATATTTAATTGTTTTTCTAATGAGTTTTCATTTTACATTGTTTTATTGTAACAACAGAATTGAAAACTTTGGCGTTTTTTGTGTTAAAACAAAACTTGATGTGAAAGCCTCACATGACTTTCTTTGCCAATTAAATAAAGAGGAACATAATCTATGTTTTATCATGAGTAAACAATTTACAATTAAAAAATCAAATCATGAATAAATAACGTTAAATGAGTAACAACCTGTGTAGAACTTAAACATACGGAAAATCCCAAACTGCCGCTAAACTAAGTTCTAAAGAAAAAAGATTAGTGGTTTTGTATAAATAATAATAATGACTTAAGTTATTAAGTTAAAAAATACACATGAGTAACTTTAAACTAAACATTAAACCATAAGTAAAACATGACATTCAATAAGGTGTTGCTGAAATATAAAGAAAGGCGAATATGTTCCAAACCGTATGAGATATCTACGTGTGGTTTTCGCCATTCAACTTGTCTTTAACCCTTCTGGGACTGATAGGTTTTAGAATACTTATTCCGAGATCGCGGCGATAGACTTAGCGTTTTTTATCCAAAAAATTGAAATTTTTATGAGACATTAAGAAAACTTCGAGAGATGTTTTAAAAACCAATCATGAAACTCCGTTTTCTTACGCTAGTTACAGCGAATATACGAAAACTATTGAAATTTACGCAGTCGCGCGTTTTTGTCAAAATTTGGCAATCGATATTTTTTTTAGTTGGTATTATAGAAAAATGTCTAGCAAAATATTTGATATATCAAACGCCTTCGCTTACCACACTATACGACTATTCAAGCGTTTGTAAGAGTCAAGTGTATATGGATTCTGTGCTAATATGCAGGCTGAAACAATTTCTCTCTTTGAGCTGATGACATTGACCCATTCCTAGTTATTTATATGACATGTTATTCTATGAAAGCCCCGAATTTTGTGAATACGCCTATACAGAAAAATATTATAAAAGATAATATTAGAACATTTTAGTTCCATTGTGAAAAATATCTGGAAATAGGCTATTCTACGAATTTCGGAGCGTTTATTCCCTCTTACAGGTCATATTCAATTCAACTGGTTTTGCTATAATAGCAACATTGAACAATTTACCTACTTTTACCATTCAAGCTTTTAAACGCGGTTATAACGGTATTTTTAAATGAGATACGGCTTTTACACGGGTTTCTTCAAAAAGAACCGGAATTGAGTGGTATCCCAACATTCACAAATCAATAGAAATTTTCCCACTAACCTGATTGTGTTTCTAAATAGCTTACTTTCTTCCTCATACATTGAGCTATTGTTTAACTATAATGTTTACTGGTGTGCACATATATTGCCTTCACTATTACACAAACTGTTGAGTACTTAATACTCATCATCTAACAACCATATATATGGGCTACCCGGCTTCTTAGGGTTAAATTTTGCATTGAAATCGTGTGAGACATGACCACTTTTTTCATTTAAAAGAAAAAAGTTACATTTAAGTTGGCCGACAAAATTTTTTGATAAATCATAAAATATATTTTGTATTCGAGTGAATTCATATTTGCATTTATATCGTGAAATTTCCCTTACATTCGTAATATTTTGGCGTACTCAGACCTTTTTGACATCGAGTATAAGAAAACTCAGTAGGCTAAAGAAAACCCAAACAACTAAAGTGACGAGTGCAATTTCATTGGCAACTATTGTCTTTGGTTAGTTAAGTTTTATAGTACGTCAAAAATCTGGTGTGAAACACCCACACGACTTTCTCTTGCCAATGCAAATAATAAACTCCATTAAAATTCCATAAGTAAGTTCCATTTTAACATGTGTTTAGGTAGGCTACCGATTACTAATCCTCTTACATACTCGTATTTTTTGTTCGATTATTATTTTACCGGAAATTTAATTTGAATTTTCTGCTGAAACATACTGAAATTGACTTATTCGTTTCAGTCATTCCACATTGTCGTAACAGATAAATTGTGTATCTGAAGTAAGAAACTACTTCACGAATAAAAAAATATGATTAAAAATCACTTTCATGAGACGACGTGTCTCATCGTTAGTGGAAATTTTTAAAAAGGCTTACCTTTGACATATGGCAAAAACCATAAGTGATTTTTCTATCTACTCTTCAAGAATAATCGATGCCACTATTTTTGTTTAAAAATTCCGACTTTGATTACTTGACATCCAATTTTGGACCACTTCCGGTTGAAACCAGCAAAAACTATTAGTGATTTCTGTATCTACTCTTTAACAGGAATCGAGTAACTCTGTTTTTGTTTCTAAATTTCGACTTTGATTTTTCTTGACTTCCACTTCCGGTTCAGGCCACTTCCGGTTCAGGCCACTTCCAGTCGATAGCAAAACTTCAAACCCAATTATTTCTGTATGTGTACTCTTTAAGAAGAATCCAATGAAAGTATTTTTTTTCAAATTCTGATTTTAATTTTTTGACTTCCGGTTTTGGGCAACTTCCGGTCAAAACCGGAACTTTAAACCAAATGATTTATGTATGTAATCTTCAATAGAAATCTAATTACACTATTTTTGTTTTCAAATTACAACTTTGATTTTTACTTACGGTTTTGGGTTACTTCCGTTCGAAACCGGAACTTCAAACCCAATCCAGCCCCACTAAATTTTTGTGCAAATTACAAATCCGAAAATTGTTTGTTGCTATCTCTTGTAGTTTCTGTCATCTGGATGCGACGGACGTACATAGAAAAATGATAGATGACAAATTGTAAAAAATTGGGACCAATAATGAATAAACCTTTCGTACAAAGATTGTAGATTTGCGAGAAGGTCTGTGCAATTTGTAGACCGTTTATTTTCCTTTGGCACAGTGAATGTATTAAAAAAATACTGTTTAAAAAATGTTACAGTATAAAACTTATTTAAATTGAAGTGTCTATTTTAATATTATTATAATAACCTCATTAAATATATAAAGGAAAAATTTCCCGGCTATTCGTTTAAAATACGTATATATTTATTTAAATTATAAATTAAACACATTTTAATGAGTTTGCTGCTGATAAATTAACTAACTAAGGGTAGATAATTCTTCCCTTAGGTAGTTAATTTTAATTAGTGTAATTACTTTCAGTAGAAAAGTGAACTTAACAACTTTTTAAAAAAAATTTACCCAATTTTTATTTACATTATCATTCGTATACTCTAAAAATTTTTTTTAATAACTTTTCTAGCAATCCCTGCCCGCTACACTCTCAATATTATAAGCATTGTATTAATGAAAAGGCAATCTTAAAATAACTTTTACTGAAATATTTAGAAGTACTGTTTCATTAAAATTGGTACATTTAATCCAGGTGCATTTCGAATCTGGTTGTAATAAATGACAGAAATCTCTTTAAACTTATTGGTGTTGTTTAGGTCATTACCCGAAAGGGTGGTTTGAACCTTTAGAGGCTTCACTAAGTAAAACGAGGAGGAGGTGGTTTACCAGTGCCTTCCTCATTGAGTGGAAAAGTATGCTTATCAGAATGCCAGGCCCTCCGAAAAGCATCTACCTTTCACCCTGCAAATAACACCTTCACTTCATTCATCACAGGTTCTAGCTGTGTAATGAAATTCATGATTCTCAGAGGAGATAACTTTGAATAGTGTCTTTTACCTCTACCTTATTTTTTCTTAAATACTTCAGTCATAAAATTAGCTGACCAAGTAATAAGAAACAGAACAATTTTTTGTAGCCCTGGAACAAACAGATCGAGTGTAAATAATTTAACGCTCCACCTGCCTGTTATGGACATTAAATTTATTATAATTATTTATTAACGAGTAATAAATTGCAGTTAATTATTACACTTAAATTACTAATAAACAACAGTTAATTACTTTAACTAGGTTCTTTTAACTAATAAATAATTCTTTAATTAATTTCGTTAAATAATTCTTTTTGACATGATTTTTATATCAAAAATGTGTTTTAAAATAAAATGAAGCAATTTTATTACGTAAAAATTATTTTTAATAGCCTTTTAAGCCTAAAAATTGAATTTAAAAATATTATAAATTAGCTGTAACGTGCGCGCGTTGCTACGCCTACAAAAAACAAATTTAAACGGAAGTACAGTGACCGGCGAGTAACCTTGCACTGCTGTTTCATGCATACGTAGAGCGGATGCCAAGTAAGCTTGCCGGTTTTCTTATGTGCGCAGAACGTTTATTTTGGTAATGGCTCGCTCGTGTGCCTCGGCGAGTGGTGAGGGTCAGTGCTGTATAATTGTGATCAGAGTTAAGTCGCTCTCGCAGCATTATATATCAGCTAACCTGAAAACATTAGTCTGTAATGTGTTGTATGTGGTAAGGGTTAATTGTTGTATTCAGTGTTTACACCTCTGAACAACTTTTTCTGAACAGCTTCAACCTTATCCGTGGAATTTATTTTCTTGCTATTCCAGATCACCATATATATTACAAAAGTGGTCTAACAAGTGCCTTATACGGATGCAAAATCGTCTCGGCTGAACGGAAGTATCTACAAACTGTCGCCGACTACCCTACCAATATTAGCGTCTGCAGACGGTCCCAGTACCTTCCGCGAGTAGCGCTACAGATGCGCAGAGCCTACAGTGCCTTCCCTCCATCTAGTGGACTAGCCGAAGGGGAATTTAAGCGACAGCCCTGGCCCGCGAGAGTCAATCTTCAATTAACTCTCAACTGGACAGAAGAAGAAGAGCCCAGCCGAGACCGGGCGCACCATCCCTGGTCTACGCTACCGGTGGCGAACGCTACATTTCCGCACCGGTCAGCTTTCGCCGACCCGGAGAGAACTGCCACGCTGCAGTGTGGACCCAACTGCCGCTGAGGGAAGGCTAGGCCTGAACCCGGTAGCCGAGCCGTCACTCTTCGGGCTCCGCTTTTACCACGCCGGCTGGACGCTTCCGACCGCCAACAACGGCCCTTTTCAGGGCCACCAATTTTCCAAACAAGGTTTTGCCACGTATCGTCAGCCCCGGTCGGCGACAAACCATATAAAAGTAATCCAAGATTCCTTCGAGCCTTAGAAACTACTCCATCAACATGAGCTGTAAACAGTAGCTTCTCATTAAAGAGTACGTCTAGGTCACGGACTGTGTCTTCACGGCGTATCCTCGTTCCATCAATGCAGTAATTATACTTCATTCGAAGTACCTTACGCGTATAAGTGACAACCACAGTTTTACCCAGGTTCAGGGGCATCCGGTTTAATTTCGGTTGTGCAGTTACCGGTAAAATATTCCATATAGTTCATTATAAATTACAATAGTATATTATACTTTTTTACTACCGCCTGGTTACATGAAATTACTTATTGTTTGCTGTTGTAATGCCGAAAACATTGATGATCTTGCAATATTTCACCAGATCCTCATAAATATGACGTCTGTGTGCGTAATGTTATTGTACTGCTCTACGTACTGCGGTACTTAATTATACACAGTTGGCCAATACCATTCCGATAATGTGTAAGTAATAATAAATTTAGTTATTTCTGGATTACTTTTTGTTGTTTGTCACATTGTTCCAATAAACCGAAAAGGCCCCGGTCACAATTTGTTTCGATTACTGGGGTTCTATTGTTGTTTAGGTCATCAGCCGAAAGACTGGTTTGAACCTGTCGAGGTTCTACTAAGTAAAACGAGAAGTGTGGTAGTTTACCATACCTTCCTCACCGAGTGGAAAAGTGCGATTATCAGCATGAAAAGCACATATTTTTCACTCTGCGAATGACGCCTTCACTTCATTTACCACAGCGTCTGGCTGTATAATAAAATTCATTACTTTCAGAGGAGATAACTCTGATTAGTGTCTTTTATAACTTTTCCTCTTCTGTTCTTAAATGATTCAGTCATTTAATTGGCGACTATGTGATAAGAAACAGAACTATTTGGGTTCTGTAAAATCGTAATTTTATTTAAACCATAGCCATTTATTAATGCAAAAGTTTTCAGTAATATATAAATTTCATCTGATTGATAATATATTTTGATATTGAAAAAAAATTAAGTGTACGGTACATGTTATAAAATTGACCATTCCAAAAAGGATGTGACCTGTACCACACTCAAACGAATTGAACTTTTAAAAATCAATACCAGACACCATTACAGAAGAATGAACCTAATTCGAAAGATTCATTAAAGAATTCCTCTATAAAAGCCTCTTGGTTTTTTGACCTCTCCTCTTTCACAACGATTTACCACGACATCCACTTTAGTGTGAAGTTAAAAAGAATTTATCTGAAAAAAGTACCGGTGATTAATATTACACCTCAGCAAATTTTATAATTGGATTGCAAAAGATTTTACTTACGGAATAATTCGTTTGTAAATTAAAATTTTTGTCAGTAATGTAATAAATCTCAAGGATATTTACATTGTACTAAATAACAGATCTCTTTCATTTATTCGGATTATTGCCGAATTTCCCAACAAGAAATGACTGAAATCTTTCCGAGTTTTAATATTAATTATTTTTGTTAGTGAATTACAAAAAAATTAATTTTAATTGAATTCTTTTTATAATTTTAAATTTGAAATAATATTAATTGAATTCTATGAAAATTAAGAAGCTTTAAAAAGTAATTTAGTAACACACATACAGAACAAAAGGAAACAGCTGAACACAAAATTGAAACAGTTCTATTGAATACTCTGTTAAGTCAGTTCTACATTCAATCTTAACTACACTCTTTTAATTTACAAATTCATTCTTTAACCAATTTGGACGTTTGGAATCCAACTGTGAAGCTCAGTAAGCCATTCAAACATTGAAATCCTGCAAAGGTTTCAATCAAAATTACTCAGAACAATCACAGGATCACGTTAGTACATTACGAACATCATTCCTACAGTTCAACAAAAAAATCACCACCTACAATACGAAATATCAAAGATGACTCGAATCACTCAAGAATCACCTTGCCATCTCTCTCTTAGACAATTCAAACGACTATCATTAAGAAAACTGTATTCGGAAAAGCGAATAGATTGTTTTAAAATAACAAGACAACACAAAGTAAATCCACAAAGTTCCCTCATTGGGAGGTTTTCTTCAATCATGAAATAACAAGAAAACTAATTTACTCATTATTCTACTGAAAAATGGATTGTAGATTTGGCTGCAATAGAAACAAAATTAATTTCCCCTTAGTAAAACACTTTTTTCTTTTTTCTAGTTTATTTTACGCTGCATCAACAGCTTGATTATTAGCGACTGCGGTAAGTTATGAAGCCAGGGGGTTTTAACTTGAGAAACGTTCTGACTAGAGTCTGGACATTTTCCGGATAGAGCCGGGAATCGAACCCGGGACCTTCGCGTTGTAAGCTATCGCGCTACCACTACTCTACAGAGGCGGGCTAAAACTCTTTGATAAAAACTATACGTTTCATGAAAAAAGATTTTGATGTTCTTAATTTGTTTTTTTATTTATTTATTTAACGTCGCATCAGCTGCAAGGTCATTAGCGACGACGTTGGGGTGTAACTGTGCGTAATGAGGATGAAATGATTTTTTTAACGTATGAAAATATGCCGTGCCTGAGCGGGATTCGAACCCAGGACCGTGATATTCTTATTGTTTACACAATATGCAATTTTTTTTAAATTTTTTAATTCCTAATTGTGTACGTTGCAATCTGTTCAATTCAAAACAATAAGCAA
Organism: Catonia carolina; assembly: GCA_035578175.1. NCBI lineage: Eukaryota > Metazoa > Arthropoda > Insecta > Hemiptera > Achilidae > Catonia > Catonia carolina. Next base: position 36,571,648 of record JAQMRL010000005.1, on the reverse strand, counting down.
CCCCATGACCCAATGAGATGAGGATGATGTGTATGACGTGTAAATGAGGTGTAGCCTTGTACAGACCCAGGCCGACCATTCCTGAGAGAGTATGGTTAATTAAACCCCAACCATCAAAGCACACCGGTAACCAAACATTTTAATATGCAATAACACAATATTTATAACGTTAGTAGGTTTTAAAATTGTTGGTACGTTCAGCTGCATTGACCATGTTATAAAAATTATTATCAGTCTTATTGAGACTTCAAGAAGACTACGGCGGGTGGGGCACCTTCCTAAAGGGAAGTTTTCATATGTTATAAAATATTTCTAAAATGTTTGTCTAACAATAACGATTTCTCTCTGTTTTTTTGCAGTGTTTTTAACGTATTGCAGTTAATTGAATTCCAGGCTCCTGATTGGTGGTAAGTGTCTAATTCACTAAATTATATTCAATAATTACGCCTATAACACAGCTTGAGGAACTGACACTAACTTTAGACTGTATTGAAATTAAAACAGTATAATTATAAAAAAATGTGTTATATAAGTTTGAATAAAAGGTTCATTGACTTGAAGACATACATTTATGGATTTAAAAGAAAATGAAGGTAAAATTATGTACGTCATCATTCGTCGCCTTTCTCAACTTAAGTTTCCTTTCATCATCACAATTTTATTAGCACATACATTTACAAGATTAATTTTCCATGTGTTCGGTATTGAAGTCTTTGACATATTAAACATCTATGAGAGTTATTGCATAAACGCAAAGTTTCACCTTTTCCCTGGGCCATTAATTCTTTCGTTGCAATTTCGTTATATGCCCCAAACGACTTACGTTTTTCTTTCTTAAGACAAATAACGATGTAAAACGATATTGTTTTGTTACATGACTGACAATTAACAAAACAGTAAACTCTTGAAGCTATTCCAATCAGCGCTGTTATCATATCATTGTGAATTCATTTGGCGCAAACGACTTCCAGAAAAAGCGAATCCGTTGAAACGATACTGCAGGACATTGCTACGTTTTGGCCTGCCCAATCAGCATGAAGTATTTTATAGCCCTATCTGTATATGTGTGAAGCAGTAGAATAGCAGTCCATGTTTCATTGGATTGTTAATATGAACCACTTAATAAATTCATTGCATTGTTGAAAAATTTAATAAATTATAAAATAATCCATGAAAATAAATATTTTAAAAATAATTATATATATATTTTTTAAATTAATCGCTTCAATTAATATATTTTGTATATTCTACATGATAGGGTAGGCGTCATGTCCGCTGAAATTTTCGGAGAGGCTGTTCTCTCGTAGAACAAACGGTTTTTTAAAGATTGCGGCTTTAATATACATTTTAGCACAAAAACGTATAATAAAAGTTGTCGAAAATTTAAAAACCTACAACTTTTATTTCAATAATTTCTTTGTATAACGCTTAGTTTAGCGGTAATTAGCGATTTACTGTTTTTTTTTCATGAAAATCTGTATAAAAATAGATTTTTTACGATTTCAGACTTAGTATGCATTTTACGACAAAACTTTAATATTAAATTTATAGAAAATTAAGAGATGTACAACTTTTGTGAAAAGCATTTTTCTCTACGGAGCCTAGTTTAGCGTGAAAGAGTGATTTTCCTTATTAAGCCGAACTGAGATTGGTCTGTTCATTTTGCGTCATTTTCACTCATGGTAAAAAATAAGTTATGTTTTTTGAGGTTAGTTTTCGTTTATTTTTAATGTTTTATTACTAATATTAGGTTAGGTATATTTTTAATTATTTGCATTGACAAGAAAAAGTCGTGTGAGTGTTTACATCAGATTTTTGTTGTAAATATCATTTCTACTTTATATTTTCGTATAGAAATTAATATTTCCTCTCGTTGTTTTATCGTACATTGCCAAACTTTATGGTTTGTTAAAAGATGATCTTTGTATTCAATTTTGTTGATTAGTGTCCTTAATATTCATCATCTTGGCAGGGGAACCTTATACCGTGAGCCAATATATGGCACAGCAAACAGAATAGAGAACAGCACTAGGTTTCTCATCCCAATTTACTTTTGAGAGTCCTAGATGAGGGTTACAGTACTGAATCGTCGGTCTGATTAGTTCCCCCTTCAATTGTAACCAGTAAACTATATATAGTCTACATCCTCATGTAGGGTAATGCAATAACATTCTCCTTTACCACTTCTCCACTCTATTCGACTGTTTCAAAATTTAACATTAATGAATATTGTACTTTGATTAAATTATATTATTAAAATTATTATTAACATTCATTTATAATTCTCTGTCAAAGTGGATTTATTTCATATGTTTAAAGTAGTTTTTAACGTTGTTATATACCGGGTGTCCCACAAAGAGCAAATGAAAGGAAAAAAACAAAAGAAAAACAAGAGCAAATGAATCGGGTGTTCCACTAACTGCAACTGTGTTCATAATAACTGTGTTCATAACTGTGACTAGTGTATTTTACACCTCTACCTTTTCTTTTCTTAAATAGTTCAGTCATATAATTGGCTGACTATGTGATAATAAACAGAACTATTTTTTGTAGCCCTGAAAGTAGCGGATCGAGTGCAAATGATTTAACACTCCACCTGCCTGTTACGGGCATCTACGTATTTATCAGAAAATAGATAACAAAAATACTATGATTAAATAGATGAAATAAACTTATTCAGTTAGTTTCACAGAGTTAAATTTTTAACAAACATTAAATAAAAATCAGTTAGATACGGCAATAAAATTTATTGTCTACTGTTCGTTCATAATTTAATTATAATGAAGGAACATAAATTATTTATGTATTTTATTTATTATGAAACTAAGTTTGGATATATTCAATTTTAATTCAATTCTAGTTTCTATTACGAATATTAAAATTCGTGTCAATGATTCTAATATACCGGTTGTCCCACGAAGAGGTTGCTATTTTTGAATTAATATGCCGGACGTATGGCACACTCTATAGACTGGAAATTTTACAGTTATAATAAATAGATATGTAAAAAAAGTACCCTCGAATTTCATTTGCTTATGATTAATCAAAACAAAATAGTGGTAATTTTATTTGCATAACATTTAAAATTGGTGATTTGTTACAATGTTACTTAAGTAATAAAATGAAAGAAATATGAAAGTGATAAATTATTAATGAACACAATTTGTTTCATTAACCTTTATTCGAACTGATGTCCATCAATAGCTATACACTGATAGCAACAGAACAAAAATGAGTCATAAGCGTTTTTGAAAAATTTTCAAAGTATCAACAGCAGTTCTTCTTCAATCAGCCTCATTAATTCATCGTCTTTTGCAATGGTGTGAGAACAAACCTTTTCTTTCAAAAAGCCCCATAGAAAAAAAATCGCAAACAGACAAGTCTGCCAATCTTGGAGTCCATCCATGAGGCCCCTGTCATGACCCATCCTACGGTTAGGAAGACTTTGGTTTAAAACCGCTTTGGCCACATTAGCATAATGTGAAGGAGCTCCATCATGCTAGAAAAAAATGTCGAGCATTTCCGCCTGAGAAAGATTAGGAACTATGTGATTAATTAAAATTGATGCGTATCTGTCTTCAGTCATTGTCTAATGGAATGTGTCATAAAAAGAACATCATCCTTAGTGACAGCAGCTTACACTGTTATACCCCTTGATTTAAAGTTCTCTTCGTGTTTGATATGTGGATTTTGTGTGTTAAATAATGACAATTACGTCTGTTTACAAATCCTTTTGCAAATGAAACGCGAGGGTACTTTTTTACATATTTATTTATTATAACTGTAAAGTTTCCAGTCTGTAGAGTGTGCGATACGTCCGGCATATTAATTGAAAAAGAGCAACCTCTTCGTGGGACAACCGGTATATTAGAATCATTGACACGAGTTTTAATATTCTTAATAGAAACAAGAATTGAATTAAAATTTAATATATCCAAACTTAGTTTCATAATAAATAAAATATATAAATAAAATTTATGTTCCTTCATGATAATTTATTGTCGTGTCTAACCGATTTTTATTGATTGTTAAAAATTTAACAGTGTGAAACTAACTGAATACGTTTATTTCATCTATTTAATTATAGTATTTCTGTTATCTATTTTCTGATAAATACGTAGATGCCCATACCGGGCAGGTGGAGTGTTAAATCATTTGCACTCGTTCCGCTACTTCCAGGGCTACAAAATATAGTTCTGTTTATCATCACATAGTCAGCCAATTATATGACTGAACTATTTAAGAACAGAAAAGAATGAGGTGTAAAATACACTAGTCACAGTTATCTCCTCTGAGTGTAATGAATTTCACTATACAGCCAGACCCTGTGGTGAACGAAGTGTCATTTGAAGAGTGGAAAGTGGGTGCTTTTCGAAGGGCCTGGCATCCTGATAAGCATACTCGTTCAACTCAGTGAGGAAAGCTATAGTAAAACACATCACTCCTCGTTTTTACTTATTAAAACCTCTAGAGGTTCAAACCAGCTTTTCGGATGTTGATCTAAACAACAATACGTTGCAAGCTGTTCAATTTAGAACAATAAACAACCTCATACCCAATGAGATGAGGATGATAAATATACGTTTAAATGAAGTGTAGTCTTGTACTAAGTCAGGCCAACATTTCTGAGAAAGTATGGTTAATTGAAAGGGGTAGGGACAGCGCTTCGGAATGAATACCAGCGGCGTGAAGACCTATGTTTATTGTTCTGTTTATTTTGTTTTCTAGAATATTGCTATATTTATTTTTATAAAATTGGTAATATCTCCGTTATTATGTATAAAAATGAAAAACTTTACATAATCAAACTTATTTTCTTTAAATGTTTCGTAATTTCGATTATATAACATTTTTTTGATAGATTGACTTGTAACGAAGATATTCGCAGTTGTTTTTGTTTACCCCTCCCTCTGAACTCCCCATCCCTTTGTGATATTAAAATAGTTATATCCTATTTTCATGTCGATAGTGTTTAGAAACTAAATACCAAAATTCATTGAATTTGGTTCACCGGTTCTTGCGTGATGCCGTAACATACAAACAGACAAAAATTCAGCTGAACTTATTTTCGGTGATTACTTAGTAAATTGGAGTAGAAACGAAATTTGGGGCATTTTGAAAAATTGTACAGACAAAATTACAATTTTATTTCTATAGATTTGAAAACAGTTAAATATTTTATAAAGTAGGCCTAATAATAAGTTATAGTAACAATGCAAAGGATTAGCAATAAAGGAATGGCATTTTTGAATCCCTTATAAAATAAATTACCTACATTAAATAGAATATCCGGACAGCTGTAAAATCCAACATGGAAATTGAATAAAATTTAAAGATTCACCCAATTTACATTGTTAAATGAAAATGTTCACAGTAAAAACTACTTTACAGAATGAGAGTGAAACTGTGAACATCAGTGACCGCACCGTCACCCACACATAGGAACCAACACTCCTCAATTCTCTTTCACCAGCTCGCTATTACCGTATACAAAGACACCGATAGAAATTTTCAACTGTACGTACACAGACGACAAGATCAATAATGTATATATAGAATGAATAAAACCGTAAAACCGCTATCCATTGTACTCCAATTGTGAAGACAAAGTCTATCTAACGATGTGTCGGAACATTTAAGGGAAACCACAATCTAACTTTCACTATCATTGGGTAAATGTATTATAATAGTAAAATTAAATTCGTCTTTAATGTGCTATTAAATTAATTTTAATTAAAACAATTATATTTAGCACAGTAAGGTATACTGTGGACAATTCAAATTGGCACAACTCTTCCTCTACGTGTACACACAGTTCCGCATAAAGTATATCCATAACCTATTCTTTCAACAAGGTCTACAAATGTTATTGTATGCAAATGCCATTACCCTTATTTCAATGTACAAACATACAAATAATTATTTCATTTTAAAATAAGTTTTTAATTTCTCCCTGTAAAAATTTAAATTAGCCTAATAATTACAAGAACTTAACTGCAAAATCTCACTATACTCTAAGTGTTTAATAATTTAAAATGGCGGCTCTTTTCACCGTAGTGGAGTGATTATGCATAGGAACATGGGGACTACTACCAACTGGGGGGCGTGAGTCATACAAGTAGATGAAGGGGCATGGGTATATAAGAGGAATACAGGGCGGAATAAAAATGTGGCAACTCAAAATTTTGATAAGTGGGTCATACTGGAATTTAGATAAAGTCGTGGAATGGTAATGGCATAAAGACTTCGGGCGGATGTGGGCGTCGGTACAAGTCCTGAATGATCTGGGGTCCGTCAGTTTTCCCGGCGTCGTGGAGCCGTTTCGAGGTATTGTAAATAAAGTCCTCCATAGAGGGGAAGAGAAGGTGTTCGTGTACGATGCGATTGGAGATAAGATAGTGAAACTTTGTGATGCAACGGAGGACTTTGTTCTGGTATGCTGAAGTACGTTTTTTGTTGGTCCTGGAGAGAAAGGGCCACCATACCGGCGACCCGTACAAAAGGAAAGGACGTAGAATGGAGGAGTACATCAGAAGTTGTACCAATAAAATTGTACCATTTGTCCACGTTAAGTACGGTGCGTGCCTTCCCCTCCTCAAGACAATAAAACTCCCACATAACTGAAAAAGGCCACTGAAAAACAAAAAAAAGAAAAGAGCCGCTCTTAAACCCACTTGTCCCTTAATATAAATTTTCATCCACGAGTAACTTCTTAAAATACATTACCTCCTTTGAAGTCCCAGACCCAATCCCGCAAGAGCCAGAATCCTATTTCCTAATTTTAAACTATAAAATTCCCCCTAAATTTCATGAGGTTGCAATTATTCGGTAAAATTGTTCCCCGAGCGACCAGGTGTTCCTTAACACGATGTCGCCATCATAGGGCTTCTCAGCCCTCTCAACCAGGATTCAGGATTCATTCACTATACTCTACAGACGCACGCAACTAACTAAACAAATTGGTCTGAATTTATTATAATGAACCATATATGAAAACATATATTTGTTTTCATATATGAAAACAAATTAGTCACATCATTATGTCTGACAGATTATTAATAACAACAGTGAAAATAAAGCGTAGTGACCCGTGCGTGAGTCGCACATAACAAAAGCTATTGTATACTTTTGTGACTGTACCGTCGTTGCATGGCGAGTGCCGAAGAGTGGAGTAGACAAATACCAAAGCTGCTTGTGCCAATTCGAATTGTCCAAGGTATATTAAGATATTTAAGTAATTCACTGCAAATTTTATATGAAAGTACCCACTATCTGCAAATAATAAAGCGCAAGTTTCATTATGCAGACTAAGTGTTTATTTTTTTGATTAAACATCTGGTGTGAACACTCACACAACTTTCTCTTGCTAATGAAAATAAGGACCAATATCACCTAATATTAGTAATAAAACATTAGAAATAAACAAAAAAAATTAACTCCAAAAAACATAACCTTATTTTAATCATAGGTAAATTATACAAAATGAAAATCTACCTTAGTTTGGCTCAAATATACGGAGAATCTTTCTTTCACACTAAACTAGGTTCTGTAGAAAAAAATGCTTTAAATAAAAGTTAAAGATCTTTTAATTTCCTATAAATATGGTTATTACACTTTTGTCGTAAAATGCATACTGCGGCCGAAATCTTAAAAAATTCATTTTTTACGGATTATCATAAAAAACCAGAAAAATATCACCAATTATCGCTAAACTAAGCGTTATGCAAAGATATGTTTGAAATAAAAGTTGTAGATTTTTAAATTTTTTACTAATTCTATTATAGGCCTACTTATTGTGCTAAAATGCATATTAAGGCCTCGATATCAAAAAAACAAATTTTTTCCACGAGAGAGCAGTTTCTCCAAGAATTTTAGCGACTTGGCGCCTTCTCTATCTTGTAGAGCATAAAAAAATGTAGTAAATGAGACGATTTTTAAAAATATCGCAGGATCCGTTTTTAAGAAAATCGCAAGAGTGTAAAATGACACGAATAAACTTCTGGTTACTTTTGGTTAACCTCAAAACGAACATTTTCATCAAAATCGGTATTCGGCTCCTATGATTTTTTTTAAAAATCGCCTCATGTACTATGTTTTTTATTCTCTAGAAGATAGGGTAGGCGCCATGCTGCTGAAAGTCTTGGGAAGGTCGTGTTCTCGAACAAAAAAAGAATGTTTTCTTTTAAAGTTTGCGGCTTTATTATGTATTTTAGACCAAAAATGTATAATAAAAGTTGTAGAGAATTTAAAAACCTCCAACTTTTATGTTTTTGTATAATGCTTTTCAACAAACATGTTTTTGTATAATGCTTTGTTTACCGGTAATGAGTAATTTTCGATTTTGTCATGAAAATCTGTAAAAAATGGGTTTTTTAAGATTTCAGCGTTAGTATGCATTTCACGACAAAAGTGTATAAATCAAATTTATAGGGAAGTAAAAGATCTACAACTTTTATTTAGAGCTTTTTTCTCTACAGAGCCTATTTTAGCGTGGAAGAATGATTTTTAGTATTTTTAATTCTAACTGAGGTTGATTTTCATTTTGCATCATGCACTGATGATTGAAGTTAGGTTATGTTTTTTGAGGTTAGTTTTTTTGTTTATTTCTAATGTTTTATGTTTTATTTATATTTCATTTTTGCATTGGCAAGATAAAGTTGTGTGAGTGTTTCACGCCAGATTTTTTGTTATAGATCATTTAAAATGCAGATCAGTTTAAATCTCGGTATTGGAAATTTAGTATAATTCATATTTTCTCATTCCGTCTTTACAAGGAAGTAAACACAAGTAAAAATTTCTTCACAGTTGACAAAATTAATTTTTATTTGTTTTATTTTTATATCTTAAAAATTGAAATGCACGTACTAATACAAAGATCTGAATTTTTAATATTCGATCAGTGAATAAACGGTTTGTGTCTGCACGAACATGCCTTTTACTCAATTCATGGTAAAACGATTCAGTACTCACTAACTTTTTAAAAATGCATGAAAAACTTTAGTTCCACCCAGTGTATTCCTCATTTTCAATTTTGATATTATCACTTGATTCAGTCATATCAATTTGGTTCTAAATGAGTCATGAAAATTTCTTTCATTCCAACCAGTCTAACAAAAAATTAAATTGTACGATTGTATAAAGGTAATTGTCTGGCATTGCAATTTTCAAGCTATTCTGTTTGATTGTTTTTTATTCTATTGTTAATAAAATGGAATTGTATTGTTCGGGAGCATTACAAATAGTAAATAGTATTCTTTAATAGTATAATTAAGAATGTATTTTTATTCAGTGAATTGATAAGAAGAATACATGAAAATTTTATCTAATAAAAGTTTTGTATCTATATATAAATGAATGAAAAAACCCTGAATGACTGACTGATTCATCGTTGTGTCGCTAGTTTTCTCTACTTGCTGATAGCACGGAAAACTTAAATTTTTCCAATATACTATTTTCGTTCTTGTTTATAATATCAAATTATGCACTGTTAATAAAAAGGAATGTTTCATGAATGGCATGATAAAATTGATCACCCATTAGATGTTTCTTGTTTAATATATTATTTAGTACGATTTTTAAGTGTTTATTGAAGAAAATGATTATTTTTATACCCTACATGATTATTTCTAATTCAGCAGAAAATATATTTTATTTAACCTTTTACATGGATTATAAGGTATAGAAGTCAGGAGTATAAAATGATCTTCTTCGTACGTATTTTCTCATGTTGATGTTTTCTCTTTCTCATTACTATTTTCCGTCTTTCCCAAGCCTTTTTTTCACTAAACCGCCGTTTGTTCCTTTCTTTTGACCATTCGTTGTTGTTATTTTGTCGTCTTTTCTTCCTCTTGGAAACCTTTAACTTCCCTAACTTCTTCTTTTTCTTTGTCATCATCTTCCTCCTGCTCATCCTTCTTCTCTTCACGGGTTAGCCATTTCTACCTACTCCGGTGCCCTTTTTCTTCAGCTTGCCATTATCTCGCTTCTTCTGATTTGTATCTCCTTGCTAAACCATTTTTTTTTGTTTAACGTCCGACTGTTCTGCAATTACTGCTAATGCAGACGGTGAATGATGAAATGAGTTTTGTAACGTATGAAAAAATGCCATGCCTGAATGGGATTCGAACCTAAGACCGCATGATGAGAGGCGAGCACGTTACCAACTTCTCCAATGCGGCCGGCCTTGCTAAACCAGGTAACCAGGTCGTCTTTCTGGCATTCTATTTAAATGGTAACCCATTGGGCCTAGTACAATTTTATTTATTTGTCGATGAGAAAAATTCTCAATTTTGGCCTTATATCTTCATTTCTACCCACCGGTTTAGTCTAGTCGCCCCGAGTCAGCTGGTTAACAGCTGATTTTCGAAGACAAATGTTCCTGGTTCAAATCCTAGTAAAGGTACTTTTGTACGGATTTGAATAGTAGATAGTAGTTACCGGTGTACTTAGATGGTTGGGGTTCAATTAACCATTCTCTCTCAGGAATGGTCGACCTGGGTCTGTACAAGACTACAACTCATTTACAAGTCATTAACATCATCCTCGTCTCATAGGTTACGGGGTTGCTTATTGTTCTGAATTGAATAGATTGCAACGTAACACACGTTAGGAATAGAACAAATTCTTCATCTCTGATCCTGTCTAGTCTTGTAGAACTTTTAACGTACCTTAAGAATTTCATTTTCGCAGTTTGGATGTTTCTTTCCTCCCTTTTCTTCATCACCTTCATATACCAAAGCTGGAACTGCCACCATCTTAAAAAAACTTTAACCTTGTTTCGGGTCTTGTCTTTTGCCCAATCCATGAATCATCCCGCATATCTGATTAAATTTGGTTAGTTTATTTTTCACGGCATAGTTAACTTTAAAGTGTATTCTGTTTACAAGTAAAAATATAATTTCTTTTTAATCCCTAATGAGTATACTTTGCAATCTGTTCAATTATGAACCATAAGCAACCCTATAACCCAATTAAATGAGGACGTATGACGTGTAAATGATGTAAAGTCTTGTACAGACTATGACGGATAATTCCTGAGAATGTATGGATAATTGAACCCCAACCGTCAGTGTGCACAACTAACCATTGTTTGTTATTGCAGTCCGTAAAATATTAACTACGTTTACTAGGATTTGAATCATAGAACCTTCGTCCCGGAAAATTAGTTATAACAGCTAACTTTGGTGACGACTTTACTGCTTGACCAATCCGGTGGGTTATGACCTAAATTAAAGCAAATTGAAGTGCTATACATTTTATATTTAATACCCTCATGCTCCTCTACTTATTGCATACACCTGATTCACAGTTTGTGTAACTCTGGCTTGGCAAACGACATTGTTTACGCCAAACTGGGCCGGAGTTGGGGAAGCCATGCATTTCTGAAAATATACGTCACACCTTCACTGTTCTTTTAAAAACTGTTAACACACGCTGTTTGCGTTCGAGTAAATTATAAACTGATTGTCATCACACACATAAAATCATAGACAAAACAAGAATTTATAACAACATTAGAATGTTCATGTTTATCTGATTTTATTACTGTGAGTAATATTAAATTATACTTTAACTTCAATTTGTAGTGTTGATATCGTATAATTCGTTTCTCTCGCATTATCAGAGTAGTGTTCTAAAAGTGAATGCTTACATATTTTGTGTTAATGTACTACAGGTACTTACGTACAAGTATTAGTGTCAATTGCATGATTCTTTTTTTAATTCACCTTTTCAAAAAAAATGTCGGGAAATAAACTGCAGTCGAAACTAAGTGGTAGAGGTATTCACAGCCAGAGTAGGGAAATTGTAAGTAATGTTTACAACTTCATGAAAACTGAAGGTGACTCAGGGACTGTCACAATTCCTTTATCCAAGTCACGTCAAAGAACTGCAGCAACTACTGGCGTTTCAGAACGAGCTGTAAGTAGAATGAATAAGGAATTTTTAAATATAAGTAATACAGCTGAGAACGAAGAAATATCATTTTCAACTCTGAACAAACACCGCAAATCGCGTAGGCCAACAAGGAATATTGACGAATTCGACAAATGCGTTATAAGGACTACGACTTTCATCTAAATATGCTTAGGCAGCCGACCACTAAGTTATTGTTAAAAGCTTAGAAAGAAAAAATAAACTTCAAGGGATGTTGCAAACCTTTTAGACTAATTTTTAAAGAATTAGGATTCAAAATCCTATTAAAGTATTATTTAGTAAGGTATTAAAGTAAAGAAAATAATAAATGCATTAGTTTAAAGTGACATGTTTGAGTAAATGCTTAGGCGTTCGTATTGTACCGAGTCGATGTTTTTGGAGAGACTAGTATGGCGACGGTCTCCGTGTGCCGAGCTGCAGTTCCACACACTGTACCAACACCTTTAATATTAAGCTGTAATAATATTCACTGACAGTATAAATGTTCTAACGACAATAACTATAAGTATGTCATACTTACATTAAATCATTACATTAAAATTTTACACGGATGATGCAATAAACGGAAGATAAAACTCAATAATGATAAATTTCAACATTAATAACGTTTACATTTAGACGCAAAACGTGTTCTCCTGTGTATTTTAACAATCAACCGATCCCCAAGCAACTCTGTTAAATCTGGAAATTACATCAGACAGATGATTGACTTGAAACAGACTCACACACTTAAAATGCACTGCACTGAACTAGCGACTAAAACAGGGAGAAAATACATCAATAACCTTATCACAAGACTTAAAAAAGTAGAAAGTCTGTATTTATTTTAAAATAAGCTAAAACATACTTGATGGATAAAATAGCTTATAGCACTAAACAAGAATCCCCTTATGAATAATTTTTTGACAATAAATCAAATTCTAAGTAAACGTTAACATAAATTTTGTATTTTTGGGTAACGTAGTACATAACACACTAGTTGAATGTTTGTTTATAAGTAGGTAAGTAAGTAATACTAATAATAATAATATGAAACGAACTGGTAAGTTTAGAATCATGTTGTTAATATCACAATTTACCTTGACATTTCTTAAACTTGATGTCAGACTTAAATTCCATGGACACATGAGAATTGGTGAAAACAGACAGACCAAGAAAATTTTTGATTACAAAAACAGTAAAAAAGCAACTATAGCCTGATTTTCGTAAGGAGAGCGCTGGGGAAAACGTGCTCTGCATTAGTATAGTCTTGTATGTACTGCAATATTAGTCCAGCGTATGTAATCAACCATGGAAGAGCATGCTTACAAAATACATTAGCTATGTCCACACTCGTGCGATGTCACATGCGCTTAGAGGCATGCCATTCACCTGTCCGCACTCGTTTGAAGAGCTCTGTTTAAAAGAAACATAACGTATATTTTTGAACACTAAGCCTGTTCTTTCCCGCGTTGATTGGTTTGATTTAGATTATATTATTTTGAAACTAGTCGGAGATGCAGCAATTTACGCATAAAGAGTACTCAGAATTTAGCCGGTTTTCTGTTAATGTGGTTTTTAGACGTCCGTTACTCCTTCCAGGTTTTTCATAAAAGAACGGCGTTTAAGTACGTTGAATATCAGATTTTTCTCTGTATAAACATATTTTTAAAATAGAAGTCTGATGTTCCATTTTAAAATGCCGGCCATTTGTTTTAAAAGTGTATTTTGGCTTCACGTAAAGATAGGGAAATGATTTTTGGGCTGAACCATGCATTTTTACAGCAGTATTGTGCCATGTATCATATTTTGCATTTGTAAATAGAAATAGATATATGGTGTTAATAGAAAATTCTATTAGCCTCTAAACTTCTTGAGACGAAAATGAGCTCTATAGCGGTATCTGCTCCAAATATAGTCGTTTAGAAAAACAAAGTTCAGTGTTTTTCCTGCTACAACCCATTCCGTAGCTCATTTTGAATTAGTTAACGATGATTTTATTAAAGAAAATAAACGCTTTGCTTGACATAATACTGTTGTGAAAATGCATGGTTCAGTCCACAAATCATTTCCCTACCTTTACGTGGAGCGAAAAAAGCACTTTTTTTAAAAATGGCCAGCATACACAAAACATAGGAAAAAAAGCCGAAAATTAAACTATTTGTCTTGGTCCTTTAGAAAGCAGTATTGAAAGAATTTCCGTCCGATTCCTTTTGTGTCGTTCCACGTCGCTGATACTACTACTAATTGCTACTAATTTAATTAATAGTTATTACATAGAATTTCATTTATTTAGGGAATATAGTTTGTACCATATACTATTTCGTTATAAATAAAGCATCAAAATTTGTCTTAAAAATGAGTAAAATGTAGTTAATAGCCTACTTGAAGAATATTTAGAAAGTAAATGCGGTTTGTCGACCGTCAGTTGAAAATTACTAAATAATACGTACGAAAAAATATAACTAAGTTAATTTATTATAAATTATGTTAAATCATCTCATGAATAAATTTTCACTTGAAACTTTATTATTTATTTCCGTCAAATAGTATAAATTTATTTTTTACTGTATTCAATTTTAAGATTTTGGCAATTTGCATTTATATATTTTTACACTAGAGACGAAATCATCACTGTCATTCTTTCAACAACTTTCCTTAATTCCTTATTAGAATTTTCTATTTACTAAATTTTTCTGTTTTATTTCCCTTATTTTTTTTGTTTTCCATAAATATTAATGCTGATGTAAACGTTGAACATATGAAAATGAGTAAAGAGAAAAGTAAAATCTGAATGGAAATCTAACCCGGGACACCCGCCATTGAAGCCACTTGCATTGATCCCTTTATTAAATAAATACGAGAAAATTACCGCTGTAAGATTAGAGTAATTAACAGTGTTTTTTTAACAATTTAATATTGTGTATTGAAATGTTTCGTGGCTTATTTCGTTCTATCGTCGACTTACAACCTCTCCCCACCTAAACCGTCGTTGGTAGGGAGAGTATTACAAAATTTACAAAAATATTTATTACTATGTCACCGGATAGCGACATTTAGTGGTGAGTTGAAACCTTCCATTTTTTGGTAGCCCTGAAAAGGGCCGTTTAAGCGGTGGTCGTCTTGATGAGAAGCGTCGGTCGTAGTCGTCGTGGCGGTCGAGGAGCTGGGTGACACGGCGTGTCGTCGTCCAGCGAAGACGTCATCTTCTTCCCTCGCAGTAGTGCGTCGATGGCTGCTTCGTCGGATCCGGTGGGCGTAAGGCTCGGTCGAGGGACCGCTGTGGGCATCGATCGCGGTAGCGAACGATGATGTTCCGGTCGACGGCTTACGCTGTTGGGTCGGCGAGCGGAAGAATTATCTTCTCTCTTGCGGGGTCGTCAATAAGCCCTCGCTGGAGTCCGATCTTTGTGTGTGTGTGTGTGTGTGTGTGTGTGTGTGTGTGTGCGCGCGCGTGTGTGAACAGCATGTCTCAAGAATGGAACATCGTTTGAACTTGAAACTTGAAACTTAAGTTAGATACCACTAGAGGACCCGACACGAACATTTTCATCAAAATCGGTCAACCGGAAGTAGCCTAGTAGTTTATTCGTGTAATTTTTCACTTTTTTGCGATTTTCTCAAAAACGGCTCCTACGATTTTTTATAAATTGCCTCATTTACTACATTTTTTATGCTCTACAAGATAGGGTAGGCGCCATGTCTGCTGAAATTCTTGAGAAGGCTGTTCTCTCGTAGAAAAACATGTTTTTTTAAAGATGGCGGCCTTAATATACATTTTAGCACAAAACCGTATACAGTAAAAGTTGTAGACAATTTAAAAACTTACAACCATTATTGCAAACATTTCTTTGTATAACGCTTAGCGGTGGTAATTAGCGTTTTTCTGTTTTTTTTTTTGCGAAAACGTGAGATTTTTTTTAAAGATTTTTTTATTAGACTATGCATTTTACGACAAAAAATTATATAATAAAATTTATAGAAAGTTAAAATATCTACAACATTTACTTTGAGCGTTTTTCTCTACAGAGCCTAGTTTAACGTGAAAGAATGATTTTCCGTATTTTTATGCCAAACTGTAGTCGATTTTCATTTTGCGTCTTTCACTCATGATGATAACTAGGTTATGTTTATTGAGGTTAAGTTTTTTGTTTATTTCTAATGTTTTATTACTAATGTTAGGTTTATTGTTAATTAATTGCATTGGCAAGAGACAGTTGTGTAAGTTTTTCACACCAGATTTTTAGTTGTGAATTTTTATTATGTTTTCACTACTAGTAACATATTGTAATAAATTACTATGTCAGTCATTTTAGTGCATTTCAGATCAACTGTACACCTGCTAAATTATTGTGTCTTCAGTTACAGACGTTGCAATTGCATTATAGGGGGTTTCAGCAGATTCAATCGGTTTCTTGATTCAATCAAATTACTAAGTAGAATAGTAAGTAAGATAGGGCAGTGTAGAATAGTAACATTATTATATAGTCTGTTCCTTTAAAAGAGGTAAAGAAAAAAATAGTAAAGAAATAAAGAGAAATAGTTGGACTACAGTTTTTAATTTATACGAGGTTTGATCAAAATATAACAGGAATTGTAGTTTTTCTTAAAAAAATATATTTATTCTTCTATATCAATTTTGTTCCCTTCAAAGTAATCTTCCTCAGATTATAATACACTTGTGCAAGCGCTTTTTTCCAATCTTTTAGCTCCTTTAGTGATTGTGTTTTATGACATCAATGGCGGAAAAACGTGTTCCTTTCATGGTTCGCTTGCCCATGTACCCATATACTCATGTTTCGTCACTTGCTATAACCGTTTGCAGTAATTCTGGATCAGTGTTGACTTCATTCACCAATTATTGGGCGATATCCACTCAACGTTCTAGTTGTTCGAAATTCAGTAATTTCGGAACGAACTTTGCTGCCACACGTTTCATCCGAAACTTCCCAAAACATCCGAAAAAATTGCTTGATCATGATCCAAATGATATACCGACCTCATCAACAAAACCTCTCTGATAGTGATTCTGTGATCTATCAGAATCATTTTCCTCACTTCTACGACGCTGTAGTCGGTATTGATGTCCTAGGGCGTCCAGGGTGGTCGTCATCTTCAACGTTTTCATGGCTATTTTTGAACTGTTTGTACCACTCGTAAACTCTTGTGTTCCTCATAGTAGATTCGCCAAAAGCCAGTGTTAACAATTCGAATGTGGTACTACACTTGATATAATTTTTTACACAAAATTTAATGCTAACCTTTTGGTCCATTTTTTCGGAAGTAACAAATCGCCGAGCTAATGCAAACACGTGCACTCTTTTCAACGGTTAACACAACAAATTGTACATTCAAAATTGCTGTAAATGCGAACAAATGTTAGAAACAGGTGTACCAACTAGGTAAAAGTACAATTTTGGAAATCAAATTTACAAACCTACGAAATTAAAAAATTCGCGTTAGTTTTTATCAACCCACCGTGTTGGTCTAGAGGTAAAGTCGTCGCCAAAATCAGCTGTTGAACAGCTGATTTTCGGAGACGAAGGTTCCTGGTTCAAACCCTAGTAAAGGTAGTTACTTTTATACAGATTTGAATGCTAGACAGTGGTTACCGGTGTACTTTGATGGTTGGGGTTCAATTAACCATATTCTCTCAGGAATGGTCGACCTGGGTCTGTACAAAACTACACCTCATTTACACGTTACACACTTCATCCTCATCTCATTGGGTCATGGGGTTGCTTATTGTTCTGAATTGAACAGATTGCAACATACACACATTAGGGATTACAAAAAAAAAAAAAAATTTTATCAACCCACCGGATTGGTCTAGAGGTAAAGTCGTCACCAAAATCAGCTGTTTAACAGCTGATTTTCGGAGACGAAGGTTGCTGGTTCAAATCGTAGTAAAGGTAGTTACTTTTATACGGATTTGAATGCTAGACAGTGGTTACCGGTGTACTTTGATGGTTGGGGTTCAATTAACCATACTCTCTCAGGAATGGTCGACCTGGGTCTGTACAAGACTACACCTCATTTACACGTCACACACTTCATCCTCATGAAGTAAGGTTGCTTATTGTTCTGAATTGAACAGATTGCAACGTACACAAATTAGGGATTACAAAAAAAAAAGTTTTTATCAAAGCTTATATGTTTTTGAAACACACTACTGAGCTCATTTTCATTCACAAAGTATTTTAAATTTAGACACATATACAATGTTTGCTTAAAAATTATATTTGTAATTACAAGAATCTGGTGTAAAACACTCACACAACTTTCTCTTACCAATGTATAGAATGAAAAAATAACCTACAATTAATTGTGAGTAAACAATGTAAAATGAAAAACATAACGTAATTTTAATTACGAGCGAATAACTCAAAATGGAAATCAATCTCTGTTCGACTTAAAAATATGGGAAACCACTAATTGACGCTATGCTAGGCTCTGTAGAAGAAAATGCTAGAAGTAAAAGGTGCAGATATTTTAATTATCTGAAACTTTAGTTATATCCACTTTTGTTGTAACATCCATACCCCATTTTTTTTTACAGATTTTCATTAAAAAAAAATAGAATATCACTAATTGTTGCTAAACTAAGCGTTGTACAAAAAAGTGTTCCAAATAAAATCGTACGTTTTTAAATTATCTACAATTTTAATTATATATATTTGTGTCTTAAATGCATTAAAGGCCGCTATCTTTAAAAAAATTTCTACGAGAGCACAGCTTTCCCAACAATTCCAGCAGAAATGGCGCTTACCTTATCTTGTACAGCATAAAAAATGTAGTAAATAAGACGATTTAAAAAAAACGCAAAAAGTGAAAAATTACTAGAATAAACTACTACTTCTGGTTGACCGATTTTGATAAAAATGTTCGTGTTGAGTCCTGTAATAGTACTTAACTTAAGTTCCAAGTTTCCACTTCGTACAATATTCCTTTCTTGAAATATTTTGTTAAGACGCGCGCGCGCGCCCGCGCGCGCGCGCACACACACACACACACACACACACACACACACACACAGACTAATAGCTAAAAACGTGTTAATTTGGGTTCAGGGGGTCTGTAAACGTGTATATCCGGTGGAAACTCGATTTTGAAAAATCGACATGAAAACAATACTTTTCTTCTTATACATTCATATAGGGCAAGAAGAAGTCAAAATTGTTTCAATATACCAAGCACTTTTTTTAAAAATGAAATATAATTTATTTCAGTAATACTTTTAGTTACTCCTCATTTAAAATTTGAATAAAATAAATTTTATTAAATAGTGCGGACGTAGCATATTTTATTTCAACCGAAGAAAATACTTTCCTATGAATTTTTGTCTATTGAAACATAAATACACTTACTTTTATTCAATTCCAAAGTGTAACTGAGTTGGTATGATTTATCTGAATTCTAAAGGAATATTTTGGATATGAAATATTACCAAGAAAGGTTGGTAGCAGATTTCGGGATACTGGTGAACTGGAGGAGACAGCTGTGGTATGAGAGATAGGCCGATCTTTCGCCTCGTTGATTCTTACTTAACCAGGGACCCATATTCAGTTTACAAAAACACTGTGCTATATATCTAATAAATACACCTAAAATAAATTGTTACCTATAGACAAATTTTATGAATACTGTTGTATACCAGAAATAATTGATTTCATATAAAAAAAAAAATCTGGTGTGAAATACTCACACAACTTTCTCTTGCCAATGCAAATAATTAACAATATAATGTAACATTCGTCATAAAACATAAGAAATAAACAAAAAACTAACCTCAAAAAACATAACCTAATTTTAATCATGAGTGAAAGACGCAGTATGAAAATCAACCTCAGTTCGGCTTAAAAATACGGAAATCACTCTTTCACGCTAAACTAGGCTCTGTAGTGAAAAATTCTTAAAATAAAAGTTGTAGATCTTTTTATTTGCTATAAAATGTATTATATACACTTTTGTCGTAAAATGCATTCTAAGGCCGAAATCTTAAAAAAATTGATTTTTCACACGTTTTCGTGAGAAAAAACAGAAAATCGCTAATTACTGCTAAACTAAGCGTTATACTAAAAATGTTTGAAATAAAAGTTGTAGGACTTTAAATTCTCCACAACTTTTATTATATAAATTTTTGCGCTAAATTGCATATTAAAGCCGTAATCTTAAAAAAACTATGTTTTTACGTGAAAACAGCCTCACCAAGAATTTCAGCAAACATGACGCCTACCCTATCTTGTAGAGAATAAAAAATTGAGTAAACTAGGCGATTTTTAAAAAAATCGTAGGACCGGTTTTTGAGAAAATCGCAAAAAAGTGAAAAATTACACGAATAAACTACTACTTCCGGTTGACCGATTTTGATGAAAATGTTCGTGTCGGGTTCGGTAGTGGTATGTAATTTAAGTTTCAAGTTTCAAGTTCGTACGATGTTCCATTCTTGAAATATTCTGTTCACACACACGCACACACACACACACACACACGCACACACACACACACAGACCAATTGCTAAAAACCTGTTTTTTGGGTTCAGGGGGTCTGAAAACGTATAGATCCGGTGAAAACTCGATTTCGAAAAATCGACATGAAAACAATACTTTCCTTCCTATATATTCATATAGGCAAGAGAAAGTAATAAAGCTGGTGTGAAACGCTCAGACGACTTTCTCTTGCCAATGCTAATAATGAACACTATAACGTAACATTAGACGTAAACAAAAAACTAACCTCAAAAAACATAATCTTATTTTTAACATGAGGGAATGATGCAAAATGAAAACCAATCTTAGTTTGGATTAATAATACGGAAAATCACTCTTTCACGTTAAACGTACGGTTTCTATTCTGTAGAGTAAAACGCCATAAATAAAAGTTGTAGATCTTTTAATTTACTATAAATTTGATTTTATGCTTTTTGTCGTGAAATGCTTACTACGGCCGAAATTTTAAAAAGTCAATTTTTTTACAGATTTTCATAAAAAATGCACAAAATCACTAATTATATCGCTAAATTAAGCGTTATACAAAGAAATATTTGAAATAATAGTTGTAGGTTTTTAAATTGTCTACAACTTTTATTATATACGGTTTTGTGCTAAAATGCATATTAAGGCCGCCATCTTAAAAAAAACATTTTTTTCTACTAGAGAACAGCCTTCCCAAGAATTTCAGCAGACATAGCGCCTACCCTATGTTGTAGAGCATAAAAATGTAGTAAATGAAGCGTGTTTTAAAAAAAATCGTAGGAGCCGTTTTTGAAAAAATTGCAAAAAGTGAAAATGACACGAATAAACTACTACTTTTGGTTGACCGATTTTGACGAAAATGTTTGTGTCGGGTCCACTAGTGATACCTAATTTAAGTTTTAAGTTTAAACTTCGTACGATGTTCCGTCTTGAGGTATTTTTTTTTAAATATACACGGCACAGACACAGACCAATCGCTAAAAACATGTATTTTGGGTTCAGGGGGTCTTTAAACGTGTAGATACGGTTAGAACTCGATTTCAAAAAATCAATATGAAAACAATACTTTTCTTTTTATATATTGATATGAACAAGATAAAATCAAAATAGAATATCGGGTGGATAGAAAAAAATAGAAATTCATTCAGTGGCGAATGCTAAGAACGTGGGCTTCAAAAAGAGCTTCCAGAAACGTCGGAAGTCACCGCACGCAGTCAAAAGAAATTGGACCTATACGAGGAAATCGTTTTTTGTAGGTTTTTCACTTCTTTTAAAATATTAAGGCACAAATGATCGGAATGAAAATATTTTACTGTTTCTACTTGACACTTCTTCTTCTTCATGTAGCATCTCCATTACGAAGGTGTGCTAGCATCATGGCAATCCTGACCTTGGAAACTGTAGCTCTAAATAGGTCGATGGATGACAAATTAAATCACTCTCGCAGGTTCCGTAGCCAGGAGGTTCTTCTTCTTCCAACCGATCGTTTGCCCATAATCTTTCCCTGGATGACAAGATGAAGGATTTCATATTTTGGACCTCTCAAGACATGGCCGAGGTACACCAGCTTTCTCTTCTTGATTTCGATCATCACTTCCATTCCCTTCTGCATCCTCCTTAGGACTTCCATGTTTGTGACTCTCTCTGTCCAAGATATTTTGTGCATCCTTCTGTAAACCCACATCTCAAAGGCCTCAAGTCTTCGTTCACATTGCCTATTGGTAGTCCAGGCCTCTGCACCATAGTACAGCACCGGAAAGATGTAACACCTCAGCACACGAATTCTCAAGTCCAGACTCAGATTGTGGTTGCACAGCATCCTCTTCATTTTCACAAATGCGGCCCGGGCTCTCTCTATGCGGATTTTGATCTCAGTAGAGTAATCAAGGTTACTGTTCACCGTCATACTACTTGACACTAACAATACATATTTTATTATGTTATCGGAAAATGAAAGAATTAGTGATAGGCCTACTTAGCGAGTCAGTAAATTTAAACAAAAAAACTACAAAAATAGCAAGGAATGATTGGAACTGGCGTGTTGTCAGTTATCTCGTAACAGAGGAAAAGGTATGCAAAATGCTATTATATTATACGCTTTAACTCTCTGCAACAACATTATGTTACCCTCTGTAATAAATACCATACACTTAAAAAGAAAAGATAAATCAGAGCAATTTTAATCTTATATATTCAGCAACATGTAACGACCAAAAGAGGAATGGACCAACTTTAACATGATTTTCAAATAAAAGGCTATCTTGAATTGCCGCTAAATTGAACATTGAATGAAAAAATATTTTATAAACAAGGCGTGATATTTTTTATTTCTGTTAACTTTTATTTTAAGCATCTTTGCTGTACACTCGAGTGCACTTTATAGACATAATCTTGAAAAACAAAACATTTTAATGGTTTGTAAAAGTAAAAGATTCTTGTCTCATGTTTTATAATGATGGGTTCTTGTAGAAAAATGGTTCATATTTTAGAAATTTGTAAATATGAGCTTTTGTCACAAATATTTAACGAACATCAAGGAAACGGGATTCTTAAAGAAGCTTTGATTAATACCTTGGTTTTTGTTTCATGAATCACTCTTAAAAAATTAAGACAAACTAAACTTCAAGAAAAAAATCTGGTGTGAAACACTCACACAACTTTCTCTTGCCAATGCAATTAATCAATAATAAACCTAACATTATTAATAAAATATTAGAAATAAACAAAACTAACCTCAAAAACATAACCTTATTTTAATCATGAGTGAATGACGCAAAATGAAAATCGAACTAAATTTGGCTTAAAAAAAATGGAAAATCACACTTTCACGCTAAACTAGGCTCTGTAGAGAAAAATTCTCTAAATAAAAGTTGTAGATCTCTTAATTTTCTATAAATTTTATTATATACACTTTTGTCGTAAAGTGCATACTAAGGCCGAAATCTTAAAAAAATCGATTTTTCACACGTTTTCGTGAGAAAAAACAGAAAATTGCTAATTACCGCTAAACTAAGCGTTATACAAACATATGCTTGAAATAAAAGTTGTAGGTTTTCAAATACTCTACAACTTTTATTATATACAGTTTTGCTCTAAAATTAATATTAAAGCCGTAATCTTAAAAAAAACACTTTTTTTACGTAAAAACACCCTCACCAAGATTTTCAGCAAACATGGCGCCAACCCTATCTTTTAGAGAATAAAAAATTGAGTAAATGAGGCGATTTTTAAAAAAATCGTAGAATCAGTTTTTGAGAAAATCGCAAAAAAGTGAAAAATTATACGAATAAACTACTACTTCCGGTTGACCGATTTTGATGAAAATGTTTGTGTCCGGTCCGGTAGTGGTATGTAACTTAAGTTTCAAGTTTCAAGTTTGTACGATGTTCCGTTCTTGAGAAATTTTGTATACACACAGCCACACACACACACACACACCCACACACACACACACCCACACACACACACACGCGTACGCGCGCGCGCACGCACGCACGCGCGCGCGCACACACACACACACACACACACACACACACAGACCAATCGCTAAAAACATGTTTTTTGGGTTCAGGGGGTCTGAAAACGTATAGATCCGGTGAAAACTCGATTTCGAAAAATCGACATGAAAACAATACTTTCCTTCCTATGTAGCCTATTCATATAGGCAAGAGAAAGTAAAAATATCAACTACCGAAGTTATAACTTCATTGATTCTCCTCAATTTTTTTAAATTTTTTTATTTATTTATTTAAAGTCGCATTAACTGCTTGATAATTAGCGACTACGGTGGGTAATCTAACATTGAAGGTGGGATTTGACACGTGAAAATTTCCACACCCTGGCCGGGAATCGAACCCGGGACCTCCGCATGGCAGGTCAATGCGGTAACCACTACGCTATGGAGGCGGCCCTCCTCAATTTTTATTTTGATGTGTTTTTCCAAAGATGTACCGTAACTTAGTCTATAAGATGTCATTTTCAAAAAAGTATACCTCTTTTCGATAAGAAAAGTGCTTTCCTTAAATTTTAACAGACGTGCTGCAACTGCTCTTTTATTGGACCCAGCAAATTTAATATTATTTAACACAAATGCGCGTGCGCGCGCGCTCACACACACACACGTATACAACAGGAATACATATATTTAAATTATTTATCACAATACTTCTCATTTTGTTTTTTTGAAAGTTGAAAATAAATAAAAATTTGACCAAAAACTAAATAGTTGATATATAAATTATTTAAAGTACCGTATTTTCTAGTGTACAAGACGAACTCCAATTTTAAAGAAAAATTTCATTCTTTTATTAAATTGTATTTTATTTTTATTTTTATGAAGGGACTAGGAGCTTTATTTTCATAAAAAATGTTTTTTTTAAATACAATAAATGTGTAACTTACTTGTATTGCTCAAACAATGATTTAGAAATATCGATATTTAAAGACTGATACACGAAAAAATCTATATGTATTACAATAGCTACTACTTTTTAAGCTACGTTAATATTTCCCTAGGTGTAAGTGAAATAGAAAATTTTGGTTATACAGTATTACGATACATATCAGTCCTGGTCGGAGTCAATGTCATTTGAAGAATTTAAGCTATTTTCAAACAAATCATCTTTAGCTTCACCTAAAGAATTGGTGATGCCACAATCCTTGAAAGAATTTTTGCCCTACGGTACTGACATTATGGTATTCTAGGAATTTTACTTTCTCTTGCTTGTATGAATAAAACAGGAAGGAGAGAATTGTTTTCATGTCTATTTTTTGAAATTGAGTTTTCACCGGATATTCGTTTGCAGACCCTCTAAACCCAAAAACATGTTTTTAGCTATTAGTGTTTGTGTGTGTGTGTGTGTGTGTGTACAAAATATCTGAAGAATGGAACATCATACGAACTTAAAACTTAAAACTTAAGTTCAGTACTACTAGAGGACCCGACACGAACATTTTCATCAAAATCGGTCAATCGGAATTAGTAGTTTATTCGTTCATTTTTCACGTTTTTGCAATTTTCTTAAAAATGGCTCCAACGATTTTTTAAAAATCGCTTAGTTTACTACATTTTTTTATACTCTAGTAGATAGGGTAGGCACCATATCTGCTGAAATTCTTGCGGAGGCTGTGCTCCCGAAGAAAAAAATGGTTTTTGTAAGACTGCGGCTTTAATATGCATTTTAGCGCAAAAATGTATATAATAAAAGTTGTAGAAAATTTAAAAACCTACAACTTTTATTTCAACATTTCTTTGTATAACGCCTTAGTTTAGCAATAATTAGTATTTTCTGTTTTTTTCTCACAAAAATCTGCAAAAAAATGTTTTTTTTAAGATTTCAGTCTTAGTATGCATATTACGGCAAAAGTGTATGTTATTAAATTTATAGGAAATTAAAAGATCTACAACTTTTATATTGAGAATTTTTTCTACAGAGCCTAGTTTAGCGTGAAAGAGTGATTTTCCGTATTATTAAGCCAAACTGAGGTTGATTTTCATTTTGCATCATTCACTCATGATTAAAATTAAGGTTATGTTTTTTAAGGTTAGTTTTTTGTTTACTTATAATGTTTTTTTACTAATGTTGGGTGTTGGGTTATATTGTTCATTTTTGCATTGGCAAGAGAAAGTTGTGTAAGTGTTTCACACCAAATTTTTTACAACGGAAACACTTTTTCCGAATAAGGTTATTGGATAGTTGTATAGCGTTATGACGCTAACTACAAACAGTATAATATTATGATTTTTGTAATACTAAAAGGGTGATTCATAAAGAGCGCCGGTTTTGATATATCAAATAAAGAGATTTATTTTATTGAAAAACTGAAAATAAATACATCAACAAGTTCATCTTACCTTCCGATTTTATGTATGAAAAATGATGTCATGCATGTGTCCTCCTCTACTGCGCTGGCACGCATCAACTCTGTCCATGAAATTGGATATTACTGCACAAGTTTCGACTTCCATTTGCTCGATAACCCGTCGAATTTCCTCCTTCAAGTCATTGATGTTTCGGGGTTTATTGGCATACACCAATGACTTCAGATGACCCCAAAGATTAAAGTCACAAGGCGTCAAGTCACACATCATCCATCACAGACCATCAATGGCCACCTTGGTGGCCATTGATGGTCGAAATTACGAGAAATGATGCGATCCTGGAACCGTTCACAGAGCAACAACATTGTTTCTCGTGCAGCATGACAGGTGGCACCATCCTGCTGAAACCACAACTTGTCAATGTCCATTCCATCTAAATGACGCCACAAAAACTCCCTAATCATCGTTCGGTATCGGTCTCCATTTACTGTCACGGCTTGTCCTTCTTGATTTTCAAAAAAGTAAGGGCCGATGACACCGCCCGACCAAAAGCCGCACCAAACTGTCACTCGCTGTGCATATATTTCCCTTTCATTAATCACGCGAGGGTTTTCTAAACCCCACATACGGCAGTTCTGTTTATTAACAAAACCGTTTAAGTAGAAGTGCGCCTCATCACTGAAAATGATTTTGTTTGCGAAGGTGTCATCATCCTGCCGTTTTCTCAATACCCAGTCAACAAACTGTCGTCTCTTCTGGTGGTCTGGTGGTCACGTTCAAATGATGCGTCAACTGAATTTTATACGGGTGATATTGGAGATCGTACCGAAGAATTCTCCGTACAGAAGAACATCTTAAACCCAATTGTTGAGAACGGCGACGTATTGATTTTGCTGGGCTAACAGCCACACTGTCACGAACCAACGCAACGTTCTGCTCAGTTCGGCCAGAATGACGACGTCCAGAACTTTTAAGGTCGACTGTTGAACCCGTCTCAAAAAACTTTTTCATGAGCCTGCGAACTGTTGATTCATTCGGTGCTTCATTACGTCCTAGAGTACCGCGAAGTCGCCTGACAGTAGCCGCATAACTCTCTCCACTCTGGTAAAATGTTTTGACGATTAACACTCGTTGCGCAATAGTAAACTTCTCCATGGTTAGACACAGACTGTGAGAGTACTACACTGCGAACAAGAGAAACTACAACTGAATCGTCAATCGGAATATTCTCCGAAATAGAAATGAGGTCAAACAATGTTGCCAACCGATAAACAAATATTTACCAGCCGTTTAAAAACCGGCGCTCTTTTTAAATCACCCTTTATAATAGTTAAACTCTTTAAAACAGTTACAGAAAATTTCCGTCTTTTGTATAAGACGCGCCATGTTTTTTAACGACATACAGAAGGAAAATGTGCGTCTTATACACCAGAAAATTCGGTAATTTCATTTTATAAAATGTTAAAGTTATATTAGGATTATATATTTTGATTTTACCTTGGCTAAAGCTAATGCTGGAAATGATTCCCAAGCTAATGCTGTGTCTTCACCTGGCTGTCCTAACCTTTGACCTTTTAGTATTCTAGCTGCTGTAATCGTTGCTAAACTAAGTCCATCCCCTACAAGTAACACTAAGTTTCGTGCTCTCGGGCTGTGTCCAAGTCCTGGACGAAGTCCTAATTTTCTTCTTAACACTCTTTCTGCTTCTTCATACCAATGTTGTTTTCCTAAAACAGAAGAAATAAAATAATATAAATATTATTATAGAGAAGACAGCTCTAATATGTTTTCCAATCCAATGTTTTCATGTCGATTTTTCGTAATCGAGTTTTCACCGGATATACACGGCGTATAGTTGGTAATACTGTCTATAAAATTATTAGACAATTAAACTTTGCATATCTACTTATAATGCTTCTTTAATTTTTAATGTAGCTGACCAGATTTTATCTACAACCAACGTTTGATGAAATCTCTCTAAACATATCAATTTGATTTTTAGAATATTATAAAAATTGAAATTTTATTTTAGTAAGTAAAGTTTAATTTCCAAACAGTCTTTCATAATTGGTATTACCAATTTTGTAAATTAGATTATTTGGGAAAAAAATGAAATACTACGTTCAATTAAAAGTGAAAAACCTTTGATATGAACAAACCGTTTATAATAACATATAGGCCTATTCGACGTTTGTGCACAATGCTTTTGTACATTGAATATAAAAAAAAACTAAATATTTCTCTGATGGTTGTTGTAAAATATGTGAAATTAAAATACAACACATAAAAAGTTTCGCCATATGTGGGATTCATGTTAACCCGTAGGCTCATTGAAATTAGCTGCAGGAAATATTATACATTTGCGTGTTTAATATTTAAATAATGTTTAATTTTTACTCTGAAATTACGTTATTCAGTTTTTTAACAAAATAATCTTCACGCTTTTATACAAGGTTTCATAGTAATACATGAATTTGTGAGTTTTTGATAACTTTAGGAGTTTTCGGCACTGGTTTCATTTGTGCATTTTTACTCCCTTTCTGATTATCAAGAAAAGTATGATAGTTTTTCGCACCTAACACAACATTAAATTTTTGTATTTGTACTTATAATTTAAAATTTATGCACATATTTCTTAAAGTCCCCATGTCTTACAATAGGTTAATGCAATTCTTCTTATTCAATATGTCTTTCAAAACCAAAAGTACAGCTCGTGAACTAAAAAAGTTTCCGTGTTTTCCCATGTTTTAAAATATATCAATGCAATGCTCCTTGTTCAAAGTTTCTTACAAAACCAAAAGTTCGGCTTGTGAACTCAAAAAAATCAAAAACGTCCCCATGTCTTACAATAGGTCAATGCTTCTTGTTCAAAATTTCTTCCAAAACCAAAAGCCCGGCTTGTGAACAAAAACAGATGTTTTGTATCGAAGCTAAAAACCATTTATGCAATTGAAATTTAAACCATATAATATTTCGTGTACTTTTATATTTTAGAGAAGTCGTTTTTACAGTTTCGGGACCATTTGAAAAATTTCTTATTGTTAACACTTTATTCAAAAGATTTCAGAAGGGCGTATAGGGATATTTCAGGATAAAAACTGATGAGACTAGGATATCAACACTGTTAAATTTATTTCTTACCCATTTAACCTATTACTATTACTTAGTTAATTAATTGTTTAATAAGCATATTGTCTAGTTTTAACCAAGTATTACATAATTTACCTTTGCCTTAACTTAAGAAATTTGTTTCAATATTATAAATCTATTTGAAAAAGAAATACTGTTCACTGTAAAATGTTATCAATCAAGTATGTTTTAGCTTTCTTTTAAAGAAATGCAGAATAAACAGGATTTTGTTCAAACAACTTAGTATTGTGGTTAGCAACACAGTAATCAGTTCTGTTTCTTGTGTTGTAATTAAGGATATATAAATTCAATAAAAACATATTTTGTCTTGCAAAGCTGTCTTTGGAGCTTCTCAAAATATAATGTTTTACAAAAGTTATGCCTAACGAACTAGAGACTCCAGGTGAAGGCGGGGCATAGTGATCTAGATCACTGCACAGAGTCAATTGACTTTCGTTAATCGTATCCTGCGTTATCACGTTGTGGTCCCGCTGTGGATGACAGCCTAACAAAATGTCAGTTGGAGTTCAGTGGAACAGAGTGTAACTTGGCGAAGGGGCAACCTCACATCCGACCTTGACCGTTATTGGCTAGATCTCATCTGCAGTCTTTAGTTGGTTAGGGTATAGATTGTTTTCTCCACTATTCACCCGTTTGTTGTTTTTACTGAATTTTAGAAAATATTTCCATATACCAATTTTAATTTTTTTTTGTTTTAGGTTTTTTTGTGGCTCTGTGTAGAGGAAAGAAATTTTTATTTTTGTATCATTTTGGGAACCTTTCTTAGGTTTTAATGCAATTCTATAATACGTGCATAGTTCTATAAAATAACATTGACGGAAACCTTGAATTTTAAAATGTTTGAATAACTTCTTGAAAGATTTGAGCTGGTAGTTCTTGTTATTATTTGTAAAGTATGGTTTGCTTTTTTCCTCTGGGGCTATAAAATATTAGTCTAACTAGTTTTATTACTTTGATAATTTTCTGTGACGCCATGATGTTTTTAAGTTCAAAATCAGTATACAGTATTTAGAAAGATGCTAGATTTCTTGTATTTTTGATCATTAAACTACTCTAAATCTGGATCGAAGAGAATGATTTCACGCTACAAATCATTAGTCTTTAAAATATATCGGACATTTTGTATAAGTCTGCTAAGGAAGAAAAATGAAATATACAAAATGTTCCTCCACAAAACTTCTTAAAAATTAAGTATGATTATTGAAAATAAAATTAATACATTAAGTAACAAATGAATTCCTTTTCAACCGGGGCGCTTTACATCATAAAGAAAGTTCTATTGCGTACAAGACAAATTTCCGTTAACGCGCTCACGTCTACCTCAACTTTATTTGAAGCGTCTCAGTGGGTTGCCAAGGGTTCTCGTAAAGTTTATTTTACATATAAGGGACCATATGTCAAGGTCTAGTTTACCCTTGAACCTTCACAAAGTTCAAATAAAACTGACTAAGTATTTGAAAGATCGTCTTGTCGTATTTTCTTTAATAAATGGGAACATTAGTAATTAACTATAGAAACTTTTTTACTTTCTCTTGCCTGAATGAATATATAGGAAGGAAAGTATTGTTTTCATATCGATTTTTCGAATTCGAGTTTTCACCAGATCTACACGTTTTCAGACCCCCTGAATCCAAAAAAATCATGTTTTAGCGATTGGTTGTGTGTGTGTGTGTGTGTGTGTGTGTGTGTGTGTGTGTGTGTGTGTGTGTGTGTGTGTGTGTGTGTGAGTGTGAACAGAATATCTCAAGAACGGAACATCGTACGAACTTGAAACTTGAAAATTGAGCTAGATACAACTGGAGGACTCGACGCGAACATTTTCATCAAAATCGGTCAACCGGAAGTAGTAGTTTATTCGTGTAATTTTTCACTTTTTTGCGATTTTCTCAAAAACGGCTCTTACGATTTTTTAAAAAATCGCCTCATTTACTAAAATTTTTATGCTGTACAAGATCGGGTAGGCGCCATGTCTGCTGAAATTCTTGGTGAAGTTTTTTTTTTGTAAAAAAATTTTTTTTTAAGATTGCGACTTTAATATGCATTTTAGCGCAAAAATGTATGTAATAAAAGTTGTAGAGAATTAAAATTCTACAACTTTTCTACTATCTTGGAAATTTGGTTTCAGCCCTAGTATGCAGTTTACGACAAAAGTGTTTATAATTAAATTTATAAAAAATTAAAAGATCTACAACTTTTATTTAAAGCATTTTTCTCTGCAGAGCCTAGTTTAGCGTGAAAGAATGATTTTCCGTATTTTTAAGCCTAACTGAGGTTGATTTTCATTTTGAATCTTTCACTCATGATTAAAATTAGGTTATGTTTATTGAGGTTAGTTTTTTGTATATTTCTAATGTTTTATTACAAATGTTAGGTTTATTGTTAATTATTTGCATTGGGAAGAGAAAGTTGTGTGAGTGTTTCACACCTGTTTTTTAGTTATCTCACTAAATTTTTCGTTACTTTCAATTTGATTACGTTCATTCGCAACTATAACTTTACAGTTACGAGTAAATTTTAATTTTTTGTTAGGTTGGTATGTGCAATATTTTTATACATCAGTTTCGGTTGGTAAATTCATTATTATCATTACAATTAAGTATCGTAAAAACAAGAGTTCGACCACAAATATCCATTATCCCAGTCTATCCCGAACTTTTCGAATACTATTCCAGGACCTAAAAAAGTACCTATTTTTATTAACTGTTATTTGGATTTTATTGAAGTAGATTGATTAGCCCGTATTTTCCGAAATTTTTACCAAATTTTTCAGAACGAGAATTTTAGAGTTTTAGAAGTATTATTTATGATATTCGTAGCATAACCTCTGAACGTTTATGCAGTAAATTGATTATGCTAAGAATATTAGAGATAAGAGTTTTAAATCCTGGAATTCTCCCTCGAAAAGTTTGGTATAATCTCGCAAAAG
This sequence comes from Catonia carolina, assembly GCA_035578175.1. Classification (NCBI taxonomy): domain Eukaryota; kingdom Metazoa; phylum Arthropoda; class Insecta; order Hemiptera; family Achilidae; genus Catonia; species Catonia carolina. The sequence goes on along the minus strand of JAQMRL010000005.1, from coordinate 36,539,363 downwards.
TTTTCGGAAAATTTGGGATAACCAGTCTACTTCAGTAACGTCCAAAAAACAGTTAATAAAATTAGATACTTTTTTATATCCTGGCAATTTTTAGAAAATTTTGAATATTCCCGGAAAAGTTTTCAGGATAGATTGGGATAATTTCTGGATGTTTGTGCTCGAATTTTATTTTTTTTTACATTACTTATTACTTCCATTACCTCAACGTTGTTCAGAACAATTGGCGTTCAGAAAATATTTAAAACTCAGATTTATTAGTTGCTTAAACCGTTTTCAGTTGATATTTTTAAATTTAAAAGGAAATCTGGCCGCCTCCGTAGCGTGGTGGTAGCTCGGTGGGCTACCACGCGGAGGTCCCGGGTTCGATTCCCGGCTAGGAATTTCCACCCGGGAATTTCCGGGGCTAGGAAATTCCCGGCTAGGAAAATCCCGGGTTCGATTTAACGGTCTGGAAATTATAACAAGTCACAACCCAACGTTCCATAACCCACTGTAGTCGCTAATGACCGAGCTGTTGATGTGACTTTTAAATAAATAAATACAAAGAAAGGAAATCTTTTTAAACAGCTGTTCTGTTGCTTGTAATTTTTTGTCTAATATTTACCTATTTCCTTATTTGACAAAATTAATTATAACTGATCGTATTGAAGTTTGAAGTAAAAATGCAATTGAAATGTAGCAGAATTATTGATTAAATTTTCAAACATTTTAAAATTTGAAAAACGACTACAATAGTTGTAATTAATGATTAACGATGTAGTGCACGGTACAGTACTGCATTGATTTTTTTCACTTTAATTGCTAGTGCTTCTACTTAAATTACATTTGCAATCTGATAAGATTTATTTATTTCTAGAATAAATACTATTGGTGGAATAAAATTTAGATGTTCACTAGAATTTATTGATAAGGAAGTACAGAATGTTCAGCAAGTTGAACAATTTATTTTATAACGAATTTTAGTTGTTAGAATATAATAAAATGAAAATTTGAATCAAAATAACCATAATTCTGAAATTTTAGGTTGTTGGATTATTTCAATTTGTCTATAAATATTATTGATCCACTGTGTTATCCTACAACTTCCGAAACAAAAACACCCTTCTTCTTCTGCCTTTCAAAGATTAGGCAACTCTGCCTGTTCCAAACCTCTCAAATCTGCCCACCTCTTTCTCGGGCGTCCTCGTTCTCTATTTCTGGTTTATAGCCTTGTCGTTACCTAGGTATCCTATTCTCCATCATTATGTTCTCATGCTCCAACCACTGCATTCTGTTCTGAGATACCTTGTCGTTTATAGAGAAGATGTTGAGTTATTTCCATATCTCGGTATTCTAGTAACGATCTTCTCTACTACACCCATACTTATGTCAAAGAAATTCCATTTCTGATGCTTGCAATTTACTCTCCGTTCGATTTGATAGCACTCAAGTTTCACTGCCATAGGGTAGGCCGGCACTGCTATTTTATTAATAAAATCTCAACCTCCTGGTTTTTCCTAAGTTTTTCTGTGTTTTTCTGGCATTTTTTAAGGTTCGGGGGTTAGTCCCGCATATTTGCTGAAATCGGTGAATCTTAACGTAAACACCTCTATCCTGGTAACAAAATTAGTTAACATTTGATTTCGAGCGATAGGGCGAAGCTTCACAACGTTTCACACTTATTCTGTTTTATAACTAAAACTTAGATACACAGTTTTCCATATTATCAATGGCTTTTTCAGATAAATAAATTAATAAAAAAGAAACGCAGTACTTCTGGAAAACTAAAATATATGCCGTAATCCGTGAGAAAATCAATACAGTCTGTCCAGCGGTTCTTTATTCTAATTCCCTTAGTTGTGCAGACACTAAAAATCTGCATAAAACATTACAGGAAAATAAAATATTTTAAATCAATCAGAAAACGAACAAAAATCTTATTGTCTAACAATTTATTTTTAACAAATAATAAATATATAAAAGATAAAGTATTTTATTCTAGTTTATTTTTGTTTTTGAGAAAAATAATTTGAAGAAAAGGAGATATGAAAGAGAGAAATACATAACGTACTTCAGGCTAAGATAACAAATGAAATAATAGTAAACGTTCAGGGATTCCGATATGTACAGAATGCGAAAAGAATTTTTACTTAACCCCACACAAAGAGGTTTGTTTAGTATACGTAACATGTGTATACCAGTATCGTATCCTTTATGAATTATTTGAGGACGATAAAGCTTTTTACTCGTATGGTGGTTAGCTTAAAAGTTATACGCAACTCGGTCAAACAAACGAGGTACCAAGTAAACATGATAAACATTTGTATTAAAACAAAATTGCTTTTGCAAAAATATTTACTCTACCAAACCCCAAAAAGAATTTCAGTTTAAAATTTTTTTATCAAGGTCATATTTTAAACTATCGTGCATTGCTTTCTAATTTGTAAAACTATAGTAGTTTGATTGAATTAAACTAAAACTAAAATTCTGAATTAAAGTAGGAAACTTATAAAGGAATGAAAATGTCTGCAGGTGGTAAAATATTTTAATTATTATTATTGAATTATTTTTGTCATATATCAAGATTACTCGATACCAGGCTAGTGAAACAGCTCTTTTACTTCTTTTTTTACTTTTTGGAAAAACCAAGTATGATTGGTTTAGAGAGGGCCAGGATGATTTACAGGAGTTAGGTGTAACGATGGAACAAATTGCATACAGAAAGGAGAAGAGGATTCTAAGAAACAGAGAAATGAGACTAGAATTTAAAATATTTGAACGAAAACAATACACCATAACTGGTGAACAAAGGGCGCTCAGGTCGTTGAGAATGAAAAACTTTTGGAAGCAAAAGAGGAAGCTGAAAGCCAAATCCCTAGCTCGTACTTTGAGGACTTAAGAAAACCCGGTCCTAAAAAAAAATTTACCATATTTTTTTATCTGTTAATTTAATTCTACTGAATTTTCTGAGTAAGCTGATATACAATAAGTGATTTTTTGACAAGTTTTATACTTTTTATTGATGTTTTAAATTAATACCATTCGATTTTACTGTTTTTCAGGAACCTGTCAAAACTTTTAGTTGGATAACTTGTGATTCTCTTTGTTTAGAAATTTGTCTTATTTTTATTATAAAGGTAACTTTTCGTACATATCGTTGGCAGCGGTGTTGTTTATCTTGCTTTCTAATATTTTACCGCTGACTTTTTCTTACGAGTGAGGTTATTGTTTCTTTGTTTTCTTCGTTTTCCGAAAATTTTGTTTTTTCACATAAAAGAAAATTCTCTCAAAAACGGTTAGAGATATTGACTTGAGATTTTCATGGTATATTCATTGCGTAGGAATACACATTTAGACATGGCAGTTTAACAAAAATGTAGCTAAAACCGATTTTATAGTTTTTTTATTTACAAATAGGTTTTTTTTTGGAAATTATTGACATTACCGTGCCCATAACGGGCAGATGGAATGTTAAATTAATTGCACTCGATCTGTTGGTTCCAGGGCTACAGAAAATAGTTCTGTTTCTTATCACACGTTCACTGAACATGTGTTTCTTATCACATTGTATGACTGAACTATTTAAGACCAGAAGAGGTAGAGGTGTAAAAGACATTGGTCAGAGTTATCTCTTCTGAGAGTAATGAATTTCATTATACAGTCAGACCCTATGGTGAATGAAGTGAAGGTGTCATTTGCAGGGTGGAAAGTGGGTGCTTTTCGGAGGGCCAGACATGCTGATAAGCATACTCTTTCAACTCAGTGAGGAAGGCAGTAGTAAACCACCCCACTCCTCGTTTTTACTCAGTAAAACATTTAGATGTTCAAACCTGCCTTTCGGCTGTTGATCTAAACAACAACATTGACATTACCAAAGACAAAATTTGTTTTCTGATAAACTAAAAGTTAATTTGAGAAACCTTCATGGTAAAATATGTATCAAGATCCAATAAATCTGTTTAAAAAAATTCAGCCAATTATCTTTACTACATGCCAATAAAATGTTCCTTATGTTGTACGGAGAAAGATAAAAGGACCGCGTTCTCTTAAATCTGTATGAGCTAATTTAAGTGTTCCAATGTGGGCGTAAAAAAATATTTTTATTATTAAATATTTTTAATAATCTTTTATGTCAAAAACCTAATGTTACTCAAAGACTTACAAATACCATAAATAACTGAATCGCGAAATAACTATAGAAGACGAGCACGACAAATTTGAATTACATAACAACCATCTCGTACAAAACGTGTACACTAGGGCGATACCGGGTACTTAGCACAGACGTTTAAAACGCCTCTGGCCAAGGGATCTTCTTGGCCAATTATATGACTGTAATGATGACTGCAAGCTCAAGCAAGTAATTCCAATTTAAGTAACTTTTTCGTCATATTTTAAAATCGTTGTAATAACAGGATTTTAAATTTTCTATAAAAAATGTTACAAATAAAACACCCGATTTTACGTACCACAAAATTTTTTGTAACATAATTCCATTTATATTTATTTAAATTCATGAAATTATTATAACTCGTCGGGAAGTTTTAACATTAATTCTTTCTTTAGGGTAGTTACATTTTTAGTTTCTCTTGCCTATATGAATATAATATAGGAAGGAAAGTATTTTTGTTTTCTTGTCGATTTTTGAAATCGAGTTTTCACCGGATATACACGTTTTCAGACCCCCTGAACCCAAATACTATGTGTGTAAACAATATAAGTGTGTGTGTGTGTGTGTGTGTGTGTATGCCGGAATCTGAACAGAATATCTCAAGAACGAAACATCGCACGAAGTTGAAACTTAAAAATTAAGTTAGGTACTACTAGAGAACCCGGGACGAACACTTTCATCAAAATCGGTCAACCGAGAGTAGTAGTTTACTCGTGTCATTTTTCACTTTTTTGCCATTTTCTCAAAAACCGCTCCTATGATTTTTTTTAAAATCACCTCATATACTATGTTTTTTTTATACTCCACAAGATAGGGTAGGCGCCATGTCTGTTGAAATTCTTGGGGAGGCTGTTCTATCGTAGAAAAAAAATGTTTTTTTTTAAGATTGCGGCCTTAATATGCATTTTAGCGCAAATATGCGTATAATAAAAGTTGTAAAAAATTAAAAAACCAAACTGTTATTTAAAACAGTTTTTGTATAACGTAACAGTTTTTGTTTAGCAGTAATTAGTGATTTTCTGGGTTTTTTTCATGAAAGTGTGTAAATAAATAGATTTTTTAAAAATTCAGCCATAGTATGCATTTTACGACAAAATGATTTAATCAAATTTATAGGAAATTAAAAGATCTAAGTTTTTTTTAGAGCATTTTTCTCTGCAGAGCCTACTTTAGCGTGAATGAGTGATTTTCCGTGTTATTAAGTCAAACTAAGGTTGATTTTCATTTTGCGTCTTTCACTCATGATTAAAATTAGGTTATGTTTTTTGAGGTTTTGTTTTTATTCTAATGTTTTATTACTAATTTTAGGTATACCTATCGTTCATTATTTGCATTGGTAAGGGAAAGTCGTATGAGTGTTTCATACCAGATTTCTGATGATTAAGTTAGTTAGTTAGTTGTTGAGGGCTTTAATATTTTTATACTCAGACGTACAGGTCACGTGGTAAAAAAAACGCATCAATTTTTGAATTTTATACCAGAAGGCTTCCTTAAGAACTTGAGGAAGGAGCACACGTTCCGAAAATTGATCAAATAAATCTTAGGTGATTCCAAGGTTTAGTTCTTAGCTTGTTAACCTACAAAGTGAAATGCTCCGGATTAAATTCCTGGCTAGAATCTGAAAATTATTAGACTACAAGTTCAAATCCACTGTTCCAGTTATTCACAGTAGTCGCTATTACCAAAACTGTCGATCACTTTAAATGAAAGAAAAATCTAAAATACGTTTAAAGATTTTCTTATTAAAACCAGTAAATGTTCTTGTATGCCCTATATTTTTGTCAGTAATTTAAACACACCGGTCGGTAAATTTTCCGTGTCGTCTTACAAACAAATAATGTTAGTATATTAAATTTTTTTTTTCAAAACTTTTAATGTATCCGATTAAAAATTTTCAAAAGAGATATTTAAGAAACATTTTGAGTATCAGACTTTTTAATTAAAAGAGATAAAATGTCATTATTTTAAATAAATCTCATTATTTTCACGAAAACTGATGAGATTCAGAATTTTCCCTAAAATATTGTAGGTACATGTCTATTGACCATAAAAATATAATAAATTTTAAAGGAATATTTCATCAAAAAATCGTTCTATCCATTGTTGGAAAAAATTGTTCAATTTTTACTGATGTGAATGTATGTTTGATTTTCGTGATAAATCAAAACATAATTGTGGAAAATGTCTTTAAAGAACTGTTAGAGATCTTAAGGGTAGGTACCCGGAACAAAAGAAATTGAAAATTGTCACATTTCCGGTTTTCTTGCAAAATAAATTCAGAGTTTTCCGCATCCAACGATGTAGGTATAATTTGTTTTGGCGATTTTGTATTTTTTTTTAAATTTAAAAATTGGCCTTCGGGCCAGCCCAATTAGTCAGCTGGTAGAAAGTCGCTATCATTTGTTAAGTAACACTGATTGGGCAAGCGACTTTTTTTGGTGACCAGCTGACAACCATCCGTGAACAAACTCTCCTGGGAGTCCCTGTTCAAACTCACGCCTCATTCATATCGAAATAATACAACAGCAGCGTTATAATTACCAGAAGCAGCGATCAAATTGGGTAGTTGTCAACAATGTACAGTTCCCGATTACAATAATAAGAGCTAAAATAAAAATAAAATAAAAATTTGTTGAATCCTTACGTTAATTGTTAAACGTTACCCGTTTGCATAACATCTCTATTTTTTTTTATTTTATTTTTTTTTAATTTTTTTTTTTAATAACAACAGATAAATTCATAATTTTATTTTGGGCGATATTTTTTGTTTTAAAACTATTAAGTTAGCACCAGACTACCTGTGAATGTAATATATTAACATCTGAACTGCAAAAAATAACATGTTGAATTATTTAATGTATAATGTGTTCTCTTTAAGTTTTTTCTTGTTTCCTATATAGGCCTATAGCAATTTTTGACGCGTTAGTAACATTTTCTCAGACGACTGTAAATGAATTTTAATGACATTTTTGCACAGCCTTTCATACCATAATTTCAATTTACTGAGGTAATATTACAGTAAAATAAAGTGTTTCAATATTTATTTTCCACTTCATAAGGCAAAAAGTTATGATTTTCAAAAGTGGTAATTTCAAAAAAGAATTTCTTATCTTCCTAACAATATATCAAGATGCTCTTAACTCAATGAGTGTAAACCAGCCTGAAAAGTAACCACTAGAACATTTGAAGAAGATTGGACAGTTTAACTTTAATAGTTTTTGAGAAAATGTTCCTAACATTAAGATTACGGAGACAGGCATTCCGTGTCCCCTTAAGAGGTTAAGACCCCCGAAATGAAATTACATCAGAATCGGACCCTCAATTTCGCGTTTTCGTATTTCTTCTTCTTTTTCTTCTTCTTCTTCTTCTTCTTCTTCTTCTTCTTCTTCTTCTTCTTCTTCCTTTCAAGGATTATGCATCTCTGCCTGTTCTGAACCTCTCAAATCTGCCCATCTTAATCTAGGGCGTCCTCGTTCTCTATTTCTGGTTTGTAGCCTAGTGTTTGCCTAGGTATCCTATCCTTCATTATTCTGTTCACATGCTCCAACCACTGCATTCTGTTCTGAGATACTCTGTCGTTTACAAAGAAAATTTTTAGTTCTTTCCTTATCTCGGTATTTCTGTAACGATCTTCTCTGCTACACCCACACGAATGTCAAAGAAATTTAATTTCAGATGCTTGCAATTTACTCTCCTTTCGCTTTGATATTGATAGTACCAAAGTTTCACTGCCATAGAGTGGGGTCGGCACTGCTATTGTTTTATAAAATCTCAACCTCGTGTTTTTCCTGGTGCTATTTTTTAAGGTTGGTGGTGGATAGTTCCGCATATTTGCTGAAATGGGTGCATCTTATTTTAAACATTTTTATCCTGTTAGCGTGTAATATTGCAACGTAGATACTGAAAGTAGGATATGTGCTCCAAAATATTATTCTTTATAACAATTTTACTTCTGATTGGCTCCTTCCCCCTAATTTCCATGACCTTTGTCTTCTTTGTCGAACTGTTGAATATCATTATTTGCAGAATTTGTTCAGCATGAAGCTCTCTGCAAGTCATCCTCATTCTCCTGTGGCACTGTCTGGTCATCGCAAATAATAGACAGTTTACAACCATATCTTCTCTTATGAGAATACCAGTGAGTGTTTGAGACTTCCATCTTCTGATCATGTCATCCAAATAAATATTAAACAAACTGGGTGATAGACCACACCCTTGTTTTACTCCTCTATCAATAATTACTTCTTCAGAATTGGAGTTTTCCACTGCTATCGCTTTCATATTTTTAAATATATTTAAGACAGAATTTTCATATAATTTTTCAAAATCTTAGAAGCCATCAGAAACCATAGAGTCCATTAGAAACTAAACAATAAAAAAAAATATGTGGAGATAGTAACAGATAAACACTCGTTGCATTCAAAGAAGGTTTGATTAAGTACTTTATTTTTGTTCTTACAGATAGGGCCTATATTTTAGCGTCTTGACTAATTAATTCCTTCTCTAAAGTTGTATTAAAATACTACTTAAATACCTCGTACTTCTCTTATAATAACTTAAAGATTTAATAGCATGTAAATTTGTATTTTTATAAAATATTTTTTAAGATAAAAAGCTGTTTAATTATTTAATTCTCTTTCAGCAGAAAAATATCTAAATCAACATTAGAGAATTACTTTAGCCTTTTATTTGAAAAACGTTACGTAGCAGTCCCAAAAGAGGTGTAAGCTCCCACATGTATACGGTTCTTCAAGCTGTTATGTCACAGGATTTTGTTTCTATTAGTTGAGAGGATTATTTAGGATATATATTTTATTACAAAAATTTCATCATCCCATTTTATTTTATTTTATATTTTGTACATTCTCTTCTAAAATGAAATAGAATCATTGTTTCTGAATTCAACTAATGAATTTTATGAAAAACTTTGTATACGATATGTGGCTATTAAATAGTGAGACCAACGTTGTAAAAGATTTTATATTTATTTTATACATAATCACTTATTGTTACCTTTAATATACACTCCTTCTCTGTCCCTACAAGGCTCCATTCGAATTTTCCATTGTTGGAATTAGTGCTGGAAGTCATCTTCTATCAGCTTCTTTAGGACACGTGCCGCTTTCTCTTTTACAGCTTCCACAGAATCAAATCTTGTCCATTTTAATGCAGATTTCACCTTAGGGAACTGGTAGAAGTCACATGGTGCAAGATTTGGTGAATAAGGTCGATGTTCTAACACTGGGATGGTGTACTTGGCTAGAAACGTTTTGACAGATAACGCAGAATGAGCTGACGCATTGTCTTGGTGGAGAACCCATAATTTGTCCTTCCACATTTAAGGGCGGTTTTTCCTTACTCTTTGACGTAGTTTAGAAAGTACCTCAAGGTAGTAATATTGATTAATTGTTTGACCTTCAGGTACTCAGTGAAGGTACACAATCCCATGGATATAAAAAAAAACAATCATCATTACTTTAAATTTTGACTTGCTCATTCGAGCTTTTTTGGCTCATGGTGAAGTTCGGCTCTTCCAGTGCATGGATTAGAGCTTCCTTTCCAGATCATAAGTAAAAAACCACGTTTCATCACATCCATGTTATTATCGTTTCCAAAAATTTGAGTAATTTTCAATCGCGTACCAAGTGTCAGTACAAACATTTTTGCGAGCTTCATTTCAAACATTTTTGAGCGGCACGTGTCTGAAAGGAGCTGACAGCCGATGACTTCCAGCACTGTTTCCAACAATTGAAAATTCGCATGGAGCATTGTAGGGATAGACAAGGAGTGTATATTGAAGATAAGTGGTTATGTATAAAATAAAAATAAATTTTTTTACATCGTCAGTCTCGTTATTTAATAGCCACACCTCTTATAGTAAGTTGCAGTTTTTGAAATAAATTTATCCACGTTAGAATCAGTCTGAAAATGGAGAATTAATTATCCAGATTTGAGAATTGAATTTCCGGAAGTGATTATTCTTATACTTCATTTTTAAACGTATAGTAAAATATCTGAAATGAAACCCCAATTGCTTTACTCAGTTGAATTAATTGGCACGAAAGCTGTGATATTTTATGTATCCTATTTGTTTTAAATCCACTGATATTCAATCTTTAAATGATATGACGCGTAGAATAATCTACAAACTAAAAGTATATTTATAATTCTTTCAATACCATGTCGTCAAATACAGCGTCTTAATAAATTTCAACCAAATTCTTCCAGTACTTTAACTGTTTTTTTATGATGCTTCCACCACAACTGAAGCATATAAACTCGTTATTCAGTTGTAAACATTTTAAAAGTACTATTACGAAGGAAAAAATTAGTAACTACATGGAGACGTACCTCACTCTAGCCACTGTTACAGACAACTAATGAATGTTGTACGTGATGCTGCCAACATTACACTATTACCAACTTATCAAATTGAAATGTCCCATGTCGTGGGGAAACCGACATATGGGCCACCCGGTACATGTACAGTTCATATAATAATTTTTTTTCTGAAGGTTTCTTATTCCATTAACCTTTCTTCCGATTTCCGTAAATATTGGGGAAACCGATATACGGGCCACCCTGTATTAAAATATTGTGTAAATTAATTAAAAATTTAAGAGGAATTTTTTGTAGTTGTTAATCTGGAAATAGTAAGTAAAAATTTGAGAATATTTGAATTAAAAGGCAAAATACCTTTAAAATTAACTTAAATACAATAAATAAGTAAAAAATCTATTAACAATGGTACGGGGTTTAGTTTGAAAGTTGTCTGAAAGTACTTTATCCATTAACTTTATATATTAGCCCAACTTAAGACTTTTAGTGTTAATAACTTATTTCAGAGCATTGTTCTGGTAACCCCTTATTCTAAAGTAACCCCTACGCCCTAATTAATGGTTATTGTTATTATTGAAAGTATTTACTTGAAACGACTTAAAACCAAGTTAATAATCTACAAAGCCTATTAAGGTGAGAAGGAAGAACTGCCAAAATTTTGTCTAAAATATTTAAGTTACAAGGTAACATGTTGAAGTTGAGGTCAGAAGCTTTAACCTGTTAATTCCATGACAGTGTTCAATGATGTGCTGTTAATAATCATTATGTTACTATTAAGTTCTGACCATAACAGACAGGTGGAGTGTCAAATTATTTACACTCAATCTGTTCGTTGCAGGGCTAAAATAAATAGTTCTGTTTCTTATCACATGGTCAGCCAATAAAATGACTGAATCATTTAAGAACAGAAGAGGTAGAGGTGTTAAAGACACTAGTCAGAGTTACCTCCTCTGAAAGTAATGAATTTCACTATACAGCCAGACCCTGTGGTGAATGAAGTAAAGGTGTCATTTGCAGAGTGGAAAATATGTGCTTTTCAGAAGCCCCGGCATGCTGATAAGCATACTTTTCCATTCAGTGAGGAAGGCAATTGTAAACCACCTCACTCCTCGTTTTACTTAGTAAAACCTCTAGAGTTCAAACCAGCCTTTTGGCTGATGACCTAAACAACAAGAACTATTAAGTTGATTAAAGTAATTATCACCTACGATAATTATATTTCTTAACTGAAGTGATATAACGAGTATCTTGAAAGCTAAAATTATCAGTAATATGATAATTTTGCTACCAATTGTCTAAAATTAGGAAAATTTGCCTGACTTATTATGATCTTTTTTTTAATGAAGAGTGGCTATTTATTTGCACATAACAGGCAGTTGGAGTGTTACATTAGTTGCACTCGATCTGCTAGTTTCAGGGCTACAAAAATAGTTATCTTTCTTATCACATGGTCAGCCAATCATATGATTGAAGCATGTAAGAACAAAAGAGGTAAAGGTGTACAAAATATTAGTCAGATTGATCTTATCTGAAAGTAATAAATTTAATTACAGCCAAGACCCTGTGGTGAATGAAGGGAAGGTGTCATTTGCAGTGTGGAAATTAGATGTTTATCAGAGAACCTGGCATGGTGATAAGCATAATTTTTAGCTTTTGAGGAAGGCAATTGTAAACCACCTCACTCCTTGCTTTACTAAGTAAAGCCTCTAGAGGTTCAAACCAGCCTTTTTCGGCTGATGATCTTAAAAAGGATACGGAAAACCATTGATAGGCTAAATTTTAGCAAATAAATTTTTTTTATTTTGTTTTTTAGTTTATCTATACTCTGTCCAACAGTCGGAAGATACCATTGCTTATATGGCCAGAGCGCTGTTACGTACTGTACTAAAAACATTGATTCGCGCAATGAAAAGAAAAGTTGGTCTTATTGTAGACTATATTATAATAATTATGATATTGAAACAAATTACGTTTACGATCAAAAATGTTTACGTTATTATCTGAAATATTTATAATTATTATGTGACAAAATTGGTATTACATTATTGTAATTGAATATAACTATTTATAGGGTAATGTACAGCATTTTGTTTGTAAAACCATTTAAAATGTTATAAAGAGATATAATTATGTTAAACACTTTTTTTTGTTCTTTCAAAATCTATAATTATCCATTTCATCGCCATAAGCTTATAAATTCTATTAATGTTCTATTAATTTTAATCTATAAATGTAAATCTATTTACATTTAAATTTTTTTAAAACATTTCATTTCTTTTTAATTTTAAATACTGCGTCTTTTAATCGAATATTGGGGCCGAACATTATTCATTAAATACTCGTAATAGGCACTTCCCAAAACAGACAGGTGGAGTGTCAAATTATGTTCACTTAACAAACTGTTCGTTGCAGGGCTAAAATAAATAGTTCTGTTTCTTATCACATGGTCAGCCAATTAAATGACTGAATCATTTAAGAACAGAAGAGGTAGAGGTGTAAAAGACATTAGTGAGTTATCTCCTTTGAGAGTAATGCCAGACCCTGTGGTGAATGAAGTGAAGGTTTAATGTTTAGGGTGAAAAAGAGGTGCTTTTTGAAGGGCCTGGCGTGCTGATAAGCGTATTTTTCTATTCAGTGAGGAAGGCAACGGTAAACCACCTCACTCCTCGTTTTACTTAGTAAAACCTCTACAGGTTCAAACCAGTTTTTCGGCTGATGACCTAAACAACAACAGGCACTTATCATTTTAACTTTAGCTCAAATTATAATTACAACTAAAACTTTACGTTAATAATTAAATACTCATGTTTGTAGAACAGATAGTAGCGGAGAGCGTATTGCTCTATAGTTGTATAGTTGTATACAAATACAAAAAACCAAATTACAAACTGGAATCGCCTATCTTTCTCACAGTTTCAAGTGACTGCTGGATGTAGTATAGAAGCATTAACAGCTTAGTCATTAGTGACTACGGTGGGTTAGGGAACTGGAATGGTTGGTATTGACACGTTATAATATCCAGACCCAAGCCGGGTTTTGAACCCGGGACCTCCGCTTAGTAGGCTAGCGCGCTAACCACTACGCTTCGAAGTTGCTTAGGTCATCAGCCGAAAGGCTGTTTTGAACCTGTAGAGGTTTAAGTAAGTAAAACGAGGAGTGAGGTGGTTTATCATTGCCTTCCTCACTGAGTGGAAAAGTACGCTTATCAGCATGCCGGGCCCTCTGAAAAGCACATATTTTCCACTCTGCAAATGGTACCTTCATTTCATATACCAAAGGGTCTGGCTGTATAATGAAATTCATTACTTTCAGAGGAGATAACTTTGATTATTGTCTTTTACACCTCTAACTCTTCTGTTCTTAAATGACTCAGTCATTTAATTAGCTGAACATGTGGTTAGAAACAGAATTATTTATTTTAGCCCTGGAACGAACAGATTGAGTGTAAAATGACACTCCACCTGTCTGTTATGAGCAGACGCTTCGAAGACGGACCAAATAAAGTTATTATTATTTTTAACCCTAATATGAAATATGTAAATGGAATGTATAAGTTGTGTATTTTTTTAATAATTTTATCATAAATTTTTAATTGAACGCCAACTTTACTGAAGAATAATCCGATTTTGTGTTAAGTCATGAAAATAGGAGTAAGATTTTGAACAATTTATATAAAATAATCTCGTTGAAAGAAAAATATTTGTTAAAATTTTGATGCATCTTTAGTTCTAAAATAACAAAGCTTTTGTTGTTTGCATGAGTAAATGAAATATTTCTAAAATCCCGTAAGCAGTACAATATGTAAAAATGTCGATAAAAAAAGTACATTGTAGCCATTTGTTCGCCAAGTGAGGAAATTCGAATACTATCTATCAGGCGGATGGAGTATCCCCATGAGTCCGAACATGAATTCAAAAATTTCAACAGATAGAGGAAATACGATTTTGTTTTGTTATTTTTGTTTCGGAAAAGGAAAACAAGTTTATCAGAATTGAATATACAACACAATAAAAGACAAGTTATGAAGAATTGGAAACTAAAAAAGAACAGAATGAAAAATCAGATAAAAATCATGTAATGGAAAAAGGACACTAGGGACAAAGTTAAAAAGAAATCAATTAGGTACAATATAAGTAATTCACAGGCAATATTGTCCTCTTTTATTTTTTCGTAAATGAATTTCATCTAACTTTTTAAACTAATTACGATTCAGACAATGAACTTTCGTGTTATCCCCAAGAACAAATCCTATGAGAATAAATTACAATAACTGGATTTAAATTATACAGACGGTACTACAGTGTTTATTAAAACAATTTAACTATACTACTTTTCAGTGTTAATGAGCTCTGAATTCACGCATTGCCGCCTTTACCCACTTCATAACTAGCCAATACTTGCTTTTGTACATCTGTTATCTATTTCGACAGCCATTTTTTTAGTCTTTCAATAACAATTATTATGACCTATATACATACAACTAGCTGATTATTATAAAGTATTGCATGTTAACGCGCTCTATAATCGACGTGTTCAGTACACGATGCAAGACATAAGTGAACTACTGTGGTTCTTATACGCATGCGCGGGTAATCTTTGTCAAACTGATACTTTCGTGCAATCTGACAACACTGGCAAACATTCTGTTTAGTCTAAACGCGTGAAACGGCAGTTCGTCAACGGTGAAAAACATTATAGGAAAGGAATTCAAGAAAACTATTTTAGTTCCATTTGTATTATTTTAAATAAATGTTACATTCACTAAGATCCGTACAAAATATTTATTTTAAATTTAATATTTGGCATTAAGTTAATTTTAACCCACTGGGTTGGTCTAGGGGTAAATTCGTCTCCGTGAGTCAGGTGATATAACAGCTGATTTTTGGAGATGAAGGTTTCTGGTTCAAATCCTAGTACAGATAGTTATTACTTATATACGGATTTGAATACTAGACAGTGGTTACCAGTGTACTTTGATGATTAGGGTTTAATTAATCGTACTCTCTTAGGAATGATTAGCCTGAGTCTGTATTAACACAACACCTCATTCACACGTCATATACATCATTCGGTCTTAAGGTTGCTTATTGTTCTTAAATTGAAGAAATTGCAATGTACACACATTAAAAATTTAAAAAAAATTGTTTTAACACCTTGTCACCTTCGTCCCCTTTGATTAGATACTGTGCTGCCGGCTATCAAAGCTTCCGACTCAGTGACGACCGAGAGAACCGCCAGTAGTTCCGAAAGAGGCGGTAGGCCTGTGGCGGCGTACCGACAGAGGCCTTTGTCGCCAAGGCCGAGACCAATAACCGCCCCCTACCACAGCGCTCTCGGTGACTACATAAAGAGCGCTCCACTGATTCCTGGAGATTAGATTCCACGCTTCTTTACAGGATCGACGAGACTTCCTACATCGGCACACGGCTACCGGACTCCAGCGAAGACTCATCGATGACCCCGCAAGAGAGAAGATGATGCTTCCGCTCGCTGACCCGACACCGTAAGCCGTCAAACCGGGGCCGTCATCCTCAGCGATCCCTTGACCGAGCCTTGCGCCCACCGGATCCGACGAAGTAGCTAGCTATCGACGCATTACGCATTACGCATTAGGGAAGAAAATGACGTCTCCACTGGACGACGACACGCCTTTTCCCCCAGCTCCTTGACCGCCACGACGACTACGACCGACGCTTCGCCAAGACAACCGCCGCTTAAACGGTCCTTTTCAGGGCAATAAAAAAGCAAAGATTTCAACTCTCTAATTAATGTCGCTATCCGTTGATAACGCCTTATATTTTTTCCAAACTTTATATACTATGTTGTTGTTTAGGTCATCAGGGTGGTTTGAACCTCTGAAGTCTTTACTAATTAAAAAAAGAAATGATATGGTTTAGAATTGCCTTCTTCACTGAGTGAAAAAGTATACTTATCAGCATGTTAGGCTTTCCGAAAAGCACTTAATTTCCACCCTGCAAATGACAACTTCATTCACCACAGGGTCTGGGCTGTATAATGAAATTCATTACTTTCAGAAGAAATAACTACTACTAGTGTCTTGTACACTTCTACTTCTTTTGTTTTTAAATACTTCAGTCGTATAATTGACTGACCATATGATAAGAAACAGAAGTATTTGTTGTAGACCTGGAAGTAGCAGTTCGATTGGAAATAATTTAACACTCCACCTGTTATGTGCATCAACTACGGACTTCATTTTATTTTTAACTGCAAAATCGGCTTCCGGGTGATGTCTTGGATGTCTTGAAATTATCAAACGCACTGTAGAAACATCTACTTACATTACTCTTTGATACTGTAATAGTCAATATAATTTTTTAGCAAAAATGAACCTATTTTTGGGTATTTACTGTTTGAATTTCATAAAGTTTGATCCAGATTTTATCATTCCTCACTGCTAACAAGCCAAGAATTTCCGTTATAAATTTACACAAAAGTTTTGTTATATTGTATTTACAATTAATTTTTATTTCAGTTTTATAACATTATTTACGAGGAATGTGTAAGCCTACTATTAGTTTTCGTTATTATTTGTTAATTAACATTTATTTTAGATTCCTGTGTAATGAACGTCTATTTTACTTTTAAAATGCAGAATTAGCTTCCGAGAGATGTTGTAAACTTTATTAAACGCACTGTATAAACATTACTTTTTGTTAATGTAATAGTCGATACATTTTTTTAAGCAAAAATGGACCAATTTTTGTGTATTTACTGTTTGAATTTCATAAAAATCTATCCAAATTTTTATCAAACTAATTTTATAATTGTTCACTACTAACATGATAAACTAAACATTTTTGTGATAAATTACAAAAACACTTTTGTTAGATTCAATTTACAATTTTTATTTTTATTTTATAACATTATTTACGAGAAATGTATAGGCCTACTATTAATTTTCGGTATTATTTATTAATTAATAATTAGTTCAGTTTATTAAAGGAATATTCAATACTCATTGTTATAGTTTAGCTCTTTATGAGAGTAATGTTAAATATTTGCAAGAATTGATTATGAAACACAAACGTGATGCATTGCAGTAGCTACTTGAAGTAGTTCTTCAAATTGCATTAGTACATTATTGCTCGAGTCCCAGCTCCGTGTAATTGGAAGAAATGCAGTGCGTTGTTATAGTAGTGAGAGAATGAATTAGTAGTGTTTCACAGTTGATGCATTCGTAGTGGTAGCATGTACTAACTAGACTAAAACAATATTCTTATCATCCGGCGCATTAATTTAACAGATACCTACCGGGTTATTAACTTGATCGGATTCATTATATTTACTTACCAATTTATATCAAAATATGTAAATTAATAAATGTAATAAATATAAACAAATATAATAAGGAAAGTTTGAAAATGAATGTTTTGTATCAGAGTAATACAACAATCGTTCTCCCAGCTCCCGTCACTCATTCGTTATACCTCACCCGTACCCTTCACCCCGCAACTACACGGAGCTTGGATCCGCACAATACATAATATACACATACAATCTATATTAGTCTTTGAAATATGCATGTATTAAGTTAATATAAACTATTTCTGTAGTAAAACAAAACAGATGCATTACAATATTATTCCTAGTTTCAAATTTAACAAACAGAAACTGACTAGTAAGTGGATTTATACTCGTTATTGGCTTTTTAGAGGAACGGAATTTGTACTGTTAAAATACATAGAATTTTATTTGGAATTTATGCTTCTGAATATCTAACACTGTTGGAAGTTACAACTAATGGTTTATAAAACAGAGCAGTCTAAAAGTAACATGAACAAGAAAACAAGAAATATAGAGTAACATTTCATTGGTCTGTTATGTAAGTACGGTTTTATTTTAAATTTTTAAAATTTATTTTATTCAATTTTTACTTTCTCTTTCTTATATGTATAATGTAGAAAGAAAAGCATTGTTCTCATGTCGGTTTTTCGAAATTTAGTTTTCACCCCATATACACGTTTTCAGACTCCCTGAACCCAATAAAACATGTTTTTAGCGATTGGTCTGTGTTTGCTTATGTGTGCGTGTGTGTATGTGTGTCTGTGTGAACAGAATATCTCAAGAACGAAACATCGCACGAAGTTGAAACTTAAAACTTAAGTTAGGTACTACTGGAGGACGTGACACAAAGATTTTCATCAAAATCGGTCAACCAGAAGTAGTAATTTATTTGTGTCATTTTTCACTTTTTGCGATTTTCTCTAAAGCGGCTCTTACGTTTTCTTTTACAATGCGCCTCATTCAATACATTTTATGTGCTCTACAATATAGGGTAGGCGCCCTGTCTGCTAAAAGTCTTGGGAGGCTGTTCTTTCGTAGAACTATTTTTTAAATTTCAGCCTTAATATGAATTTTAGCCAAAAGTATTTACAATAAAAGTTGTCAATTTAAAAATTTACTACTTTTATTTCAAATATTTTTGTGTGTAACGCTTAGTTTAGCGGTTATTAGTGATTTTCTGTTTTTTTTCATAAAAATCTGTAAAAAATCGATTTTTTAAGATTTCGGCCTTAGTACCATTTTACGACAAAAATGTATATAAATTAATTTATAGCAAATTAAAAGATCTACAATTTTTATATTAAGCATTTTGCTCTACAGTCTAGTTTAGCGTGAAAGAGTGATTTTCCGTATTAGTAAGCCAAACTAAGGTTGGTTTTCATTTTGCATCATTCACTCATGATTAATATGTGGTTATGTTTTTTGAGGTTATTTTTTTGTTTATTTATAATGTTTTATTACTAATATTAGGTTTTATTGTTCATTATTTGCATTTGCAAGAAAAAGTCGTGTGACTGTTTCACATCAGACATTTTTAGTTTATTTAAAGTCGTGTCGACAGCTTATTCTTTAGCAACTAGTAGATTCTGTTTCTGTAACGGTGGGTTTTAATAAGTTAAAATTTCCAGACCCTAACCGAGAATCGAACCCGAGACCTTCCGCTTTGTATTATTATTTATTTTTTATTTCTATGTCTGTACAATCTGTTAAATTCATAAAAAAATCAGCAAATTTATTACCCAATGAGACTAGAATGAGATGTATGACAAGTAATTAAGGTGTTATCTTGCAGCGAATCAAACCGACTGTTTCTCAGTGTATTAATTGAATCCCGAAAAACAGAGGTATACACGGTCTATTATTCAAATCCTAGTAAAGGTAATTCCTTTACTTGAATCTGAACCACGGAACCTTCGTTTCCGAAAATCAGCTGTTAGACAGTTGACTCGCGGCGACAACTTTATCACCAGACCAACCTGGTGGTTTATGTTTTTATAACTAGTAATTCCGCCCTTGTCGTACCCGGGTTTTATTAAAATAAGGATGCATTAATCTGGTTTATTACTTTTTCCAGTTTCAACCCACACTTTTATTTTCCTAGGTACAGCTTTAAAATATTGATCCTGCTTAAGATATTTCACCTTTGTACCTCAAAACGATTGAACACTCGATTGTTCTGAGGGGTTTTAAGGAAGCGGCTATTAATAAACAATAAAAGAAACCTTCCTTTAAACTTAAAACAAAAAACTATATAAATTTTTTTAAATAGCATTATTTGCAATCAATTTTTTTTAAATAAACTATAAACAAATCTTTTGAATTTACAAATCAAAGTTAAGGCCTCATTACCCTGAATATTTCACATTATATAAATTACTCATGTGTTAAAAGAGAAAATTACTATCTACAAAGATATTTTACATTTTACAATATGGAACACTTTTCACTATAATTTTTTGTACATTTAAACTCTTTCAGACAAGTCCAAAACATGGTAACGTTTCAGGCGCTTAACTTCTTCTGCATTGTTTACGTAAAAGATTTATGGCTAATATATAGTCTATTAACAAACTATATATTAACACTTTGGTAAATTACCATTGATTATTATTGTTAAACTACTATTACACTACTTCTACAATTAAACTACTACTACAATTAAATTACTTATATTAATAGTAGACAAATTTAATACAAAATTTTATCAAAAGCTTAAGACAAACTAAACTTAACTAAAAAGAAATATGACCATTTACAAACAAACAATTAGTAAATGAATTCTTACTTAAACGTTTAACTATAGAACAACTATTTTCCCATTACATATTAACTGAGTATGTTGGTAGGCAGAAATGGTTCAACACACTCTAATAGCACTGGATTCAAAACTTATTCACTACAAAAAGCTTGGCCAGCATTCACTTAAATGCGCTACTGAACTCTCGACAAAATAACCGGCTGTTTTACATATATGTACTACTTTACAATTTCCAGTAAAATAAAGAAATAATACATAGTAATCAAATTCTACTTTAATCTACCTGTTGCCAGAAAACAATAAGTAAATGAAAATAACCCACCATTATGGAAAATAATCCATACAAAAACTATTGTCGAAACATAATGTCCCTTTTACACTAATAGATTGTCAATACTGCCCATAACAGACAGGTGGAGTGTCAAATTATTTACACTCAATCTGTTCGTTGCAGGGCTAAAATAAATAGTTCTGTTTCTTATCACATGGTAAGTCAATTAAATTACTGAATCATTTAAGAACAGAAGAGGTAGAGGTGTAAAAGATACTAATCAGAGTTATCTTCTCTGAAAGTAATGAATTTCATTGTACAGCCAGACCCTGTGGTGAATGAAGTGAAGGTGTCATTTACAGAGTGGAAAATATGTGCTTTTCAGAGGGCCCGGCATGCTGATAAGCGTACTTTTCCATTCAGTGAGGAAGGCAATAGTAAACCACCTCACTCCTCGTTTTACTTAGTAAACCTCTAGAGGTTCAAACCAGCCTTTCGGCTGTTGACCTAAACAACAACAGATTGTCAATATAAAGCAATATTATTCTTAAAACAGTTGTTCGACAAACGTTCAAAATTGTCTTTGAAAAATAGAATAATATCATTTTTGAAAGACGCAGATTGTAAATAAAACAGATTGAAGTAAAATATTATTTTGAATTGCTTTAAGTTTTCAGTGAATTTTTTAAAAATTTTTCAATGAAAGGAATTTTGAAATTAATGAAAACAAAACAAGGTACAATATTTACAACTAAATTAATATATGGCTATTCATAGCTTCAACTAAAATGTTTTGTATTCATACCTCATGTAAAGATGGGACTGTAAATAATTTATTTATCTATGAAGGGATTATTTTGAAATGTCCGTACCGGAAATTGAGTTTGTAATTTACTCTAAATAAGAGGCGCATTAATGGTGCTGGGTCACAAACAAAAAGTGGCCAAATTATAAATCTCCCTCGTTTCTTAAAAACTTATAATATCCAAGAACATTTATAGTACATCAGTACTTCATCGTAAATACTAAGGTCGAAATCTTAAAAAAATCTATTTTTTACAGATTTCCATGAAAAAAAAAACACAATCACTAATTACCGCTGAACTAAGCGTACACAAAGAAATGTTTAAAATAAAAGTTGTAGGTTTTTACGTGTTCTACAACTTTAATTTACAATTTTGCCCTAAAATGCATATTAAGGCCGCGATCTTAAAAAAAACAATTTTTTTTCTATGAGAGCACAGCCATTCCAAGAATTTCAGCAGACATGGTGCCTACCTTATCCTGTAGAGCATAAAATATGTACTTAGTAAAAGAGGTGATTTTAAAAAATCGTAGGAACAGTTTTTGAAAAAATTGCAAAAAAGTGAAAAATCGCAGGAATAAACTACTACATCTGGTTGACCAATTTTGATGAAAATGTCCGTGTTTGGTCCTCTAGTAGTAGTACCTAACTCAAGTTTCTAGTTTCAACTTCGTACAATGTTTCGTTCTTGAAATATTTTGTTCACACACACATATACACACATACACACGCGCACGCGTGCACACACACACACACACACACACACAGACCAATCGCTACAAACATGTTTTTTTTCAGTCAGAGTGTTCAGAGGGTCTGAAAACGTGTAGGCCTATATCCGCTGAAAACTCGATTTCGAAAAATCAACATGAAAACAATATTTTCCTTCCTATATATTCATATAGGCAAGAGAAAGTGAAAATAAGAACGTAAATAAATAAAATTTATAGACTCTGCAGAAAACTTAATGCTGATTTCTGTACCGTAATTAAGAGTTAAACAGTGCACAGGATTACTGTTCCAATTCATATGTTTGTAGATTACTGTAAACAATAATCATTGGGGTTAATCTCGACGCTAGTCATTGTTCTCAAGAACTGCATTAAGCGGCAGCAACTCCCTAATACGGTAGCTGATCTGTTTATTTAGAAATATTGGCTGATTGAATAAAAGTTCTTATCATTGTCATTTAGTTAGAATCTAGTTCTGTAGCCGGCAGCTAGAATTACACCTTGATGTTATCCGTACGTTCTGTTCATTCCAAAAACATCTGTCTGCGACATGAACAGCCACCAGGGTTTTTGTGCGTAGGTGGTTTATGCGCAGTAATTTTTTACTCGCTTAGTGACGGGTGGGAATTCTATTGGAGGGAGAACGCTGGTTGAGCAAAGATCGTAAGAGCTACACAGAAAACATCGGGAGGGGAAATTAACCATTATGCTGTATGAAAATGCTCTTCTCTTAACCACTTTCCCCCACTCTGAAAATGCTGTAATACATTTCCCCAACGGCAAGAAGTAGGTCTATACTCCTTTCTACGTGCGCAAAACTAACATTACATAACTTGGGGTTGTATCACATTGTATCCTGCATTACACCAGTCATAATTTATGAGGGTTATGTTGAATTACGTATATTTTTGTGACGTCACTTACACAAGATGGCTTTAGGCATGCGATTTGGGTCTGACGTGAAGGATATTGTTCAACACTCTTGCTTTTACGCAATCGTTCAAATTGTAAAGTCACACGCAATGCTAGCAACCGTTCTACATGCAACATATAGATGAGATCTATCACAGTCACGTTGCCCATAACGGGCAGGTGGAGTGTTAAATTAATTGCACTCGATCTGCTAGTTCCAGGGCTACAAAAAATTGTTTCTGTTTCTTATCACATAGTCAGCCGTTTATGGCTGAACTGTTTAAGAACAGAAAAGGTAGAAATGTAAAAGACACTAGCCAGAGTTATATTCTTTGAGAGTAATGAATTTCATTATACAGCCAGACCCAGTGGTCAATGAAGTGAAAGTGTCATTTGCAGAATGGAAAGTAGGCGCTTTTCGAAGACCCTGGCATGCTGATAAGTATACTCTTTCAACTCGGTGAGGAAGGTAATAGTAAGCCACTTCACTCCTTGTTTTTACTCAGTAAAACCTCTAGAGGTTCAAACCAGTCTTTCGGCTATTGACCTAAACAACAACACAGGCACTTCTGAAATTGACACTACTGTTCGAAAGTTTAAACGATTTCGTCCAAACTCTTTGCTAGAACGACCGAATTCTGATCGGAGCGGTAAAAATAAAGACTTTGTTCTCAGAACAATTTCCTTTAAATGTTCACGCACGATATGAATCACATGCGTAAAATAACTGAAACGGCAACGATGATCGAGCAGAGTTGCAATTTCTTCCGGTTAAACAGCTAATGCGATTAAGTAGCCCGGTAGTGATAAATCTGAGAGTCCTGCGATTGCAGGAAAGTTCGCATTTATTGATTCCGACCATAAAACTATAAGCTTCTTCTTTTATTCATGGATTAGGCAGTACTATTTGTTCCGGAAACCACTTTTCCCTCGGACAACCAACACCACTTCAACCATTAAGCATATAATTCATTGACAATCTAGGCAAACGGGTTTCCTTCATGAGTTCTAGACGACTACTCCAGTTGATTCCATACTCATTGATCTTCTTCTCCAGGCTAAATATTTGCAACTTTTGTCTTATAACGTCACTTCGTATCTTGTTCTTAAGAGTACAGCCCTTCACTGCTCGAAGAAATTTCACTTACGCATCTCTGACTTGGCTTTGTTGTATATTTGAAAGCACCTATGCCTAACTGCCATATATCGTAACTGATACCACCATAGTTTTGTAGAACTTCAGTTCTATTTCCTTTCCTGTCTTGTGCTTTACGGTTGTGTGAATCGTCCCGAAAGTGTGCCTAACTCCATCGATTTTATTCGTCACATCATAGTCCTTTACATAAGACACCTCACACCCAAAATAACTGAAACCAGATATCTGGTCCACAATTACTTCGTTCATGATAATTTTCGATCTCGCTGAGTATTTTCCTATGAAAGCGATCACTTTCGTTTTCTTAGCGGATATCGTCAGGTTGTAGTCATCACAATATCTCTGTAGTGTGTGTAGTCCTTTCTGTAGCATGTCCTCTGTCTCTTGTACCAACACAACATCATTAGCGTACGATGTAATATTACATTTTATAATAAAACTAAAAGCAATTTTTTATATTGATGCGCAATAAAGGAGAAAAATATCACTGAGGAAATGTGTTATCGCGTATTCAAACGTTACGTCGTCTTATACGTAAAAAGCTCGCATGGATATGAGTTATATATATTATAGTCGAAATTCTATAGCTCGAATTTTCTATATCTCGAATTGTGTTTCAGTGCCCTGTAGCCTTCCATGCATTTACCATATACAAATCCATCTATAACTCAAATTCCGCCATTTCTCTAAGTCGGACTATTTTTTTCATTTCTTTTGACAAAAATATGTACATAGTTCTCCAAATAGTGTTTTTGATCTTTTGAAAAATGTAGGTACAGTACTGTTTTTTTCATTATAAGAGGAAATGTTTGACTACAAAAGGGTACAGCCCCTCAAAGTCTCCTGTTTGCCTTTGTATAGGCCGAACAGGCGTAAACCAAAACAATCAATGTCTTTGAATTGACGAATCTTTGGTCGACCACAGAACAATAGAACCTTAGTCTGTTGGTACAATGTACCATATTCGGTACTGCTAATAGCGTAATTTCGGAATATTGTATACAATATGTACAGTACTTAACACTGTATGGAAGTGAGTCATGGGTTACCACGAAACGCCAAAAAAATAAGATCCAAGTAGCTGAAATGAGGTTTTTAATAAGGGTGAAGGGCGGCTGCCCGAGGCTGGATCTTATACATAACGAGGAAATTAGATCTGAGTTGGATGTATTCAGCCTGAATGAAAAAGTGGAGGAGTACCGTAATCAATGGAGGCAACATTTGGGACTGATACCAGAAGAGAGAATACCCTTAAAAGTGACAGAATATGTTCCAGTTGGAAGAAGGGAGATGGGTAGACCTCGAAGAAGATGGTTGTAGTCGAGATGTACGGGTTAGAATTCTGGTGTTAGTGTAGAAGTACAGGATGGTTTGTGAGTTCAAAACAGGCTCATGCCTAATCCTTGATAGTAAGGAGAAGAAGAAGAAGAAGATGACTTAACTCTGTAGCCAATAGCTAAGCTAAATGCAATGTACTGTACCGTATTACGAAATTCTCATGTGCAGTAGGCCTACATATTTCACATCTTGTAGGCTACTGTATTATTAGCCTATGTGGAATGTTCTGTTTTTGTTATTTTTAAATAACTGCTTGGTTGTTATTTTTTTCCATATCTCGAAATTTCTGTAACTCTAATTTTCCCCATCCCTTGAGAATTCAAGTTATAGAAGTTCGACTGTAATTGTAATTAATGCAGACTACATGCAAGTAATAAATAAGAAAAGAATGTTTGCAGGAGGGTATTTACCCTTCATTGTGACTTTGTGAGTCAACCATTAGGAGTCTTTTGCTAATGTGTGAATCATTGAGAATATTTTGCTACTGTTTTAAAGAGAGATATACCATTCCGATGAATGTATTATAAAGACTAACAAGCATATATAGTTATAATTAATATTTTTATTCATTTATCCGTTTTATGTAATAACTTGCTTATGTTTTGTAATTTTCATTATCTATTAATGTAATCTTCAACAGTACATAACGAAATATGAATATTTATTACGAAATTTATTATAATTTAGGTGAAAAAGATAAGTTTTTAGTTGTTGCTAAACGCAATGGTTAAAATGGTGATACGTGTTGAGATGAAGAGGCAAATAATTCAACAGAAAATGTTGTTTAATTTACATAATAATCTAGTCTCGTACCCTGTTACATTTAGTTTAATATCACGTGTAATCCTGGGGTTTTGTTATAATTACTTTACTGAAACTATAAACATGAAAAAGTATTAAGTCATAAATAATTTTTTTTTAATAATTTTAAAATGATTTTTTATCCTTTATGACAAAAAAGTGATTAAAATTTAGTTTTCAAAAGAAAGTTCATCTTTACAGTTGTGTGTATATGCGTGTTTTTTTTATTTTTTAGTTCATACCTCCCTTGTTGCTTTTTAGGTAAGATTTATATACCTTTATCAGTGAACGATTTAAAAATGTTATTAGGAATAAGTAATTCCTTGATGATCTTTAACGATTCATTTTACTAATTGATTGATTGACGATAAACCATGAAAAAAATACTAGGACACGAGTTGAACACTTGAGAATGAAATCTTTTCATTTAATTACATGCTAACCCTCCGGGTTGGTCTAGAGGTAAAGGTAGCTATTTTTTTAACGGATTTGATTACTAGACAATGGTTACCAGTGCACTTTGATAGTTGGGATTCAATTAATTTTACTCTCTCAGTTATGGTCGGCCTGGGTCTGGGCAAGACTACACTTCTTTCACACGCTATATACATCACTTTCATTCCATTTGGTCATCGAGTCCGAGTCCTGAAAGAAGTGAGCTTGCGCTCGGGATGACGAAGTCGTAGCTAAGCTACCTTGTTGTTCGGAGAATTGGATGAAAGGAACTTTTTTGGAATTTTTCTTTATTTGGAATTACAGATGATTAATTGGGGGAAAGTTGGGCTCGGAATCGGGATAACAGCGAGAACATTGCCTTGGGAAGGGAAGCTTTTTCTAGTCGAGAGTGTTCTTTTTCTAGTAGGAAATATTTATAGGGATGTTTGTAGGGAGTATATAGAAAATCGTGGAATGGCTGTTTAATCTTTACTTGTGGCGGGCGAGGTGTCGTGTAGATTTCTCTGACAGCTGACTGTAGTCTACAGAGCGTTGACCGGCGTCGTGAAGGACTCTTGAAGTTCGGTATATGAAATCCTTCAGGGTGGCAGTGAGAACGTAGTCGTGGACGGTTTTATTATTGATGAGGTAGTGAAGGTTGGAAATTTTTCTTACCATGTGGTTATGAAGGGAGGAGAGGACGGGCCACCAAACTGGTGCACCGTAAAGAAGGAAGGATCTGATGATAGCAGTGTAGATGAGGAGTTTAAGGGTAATTCTGAGAGAGCGGGAGCGTAGTAGGGGGAAGAGTTTATAGTGTAAGACTCTGCGTTTTATGATTGTTTCTGTGACATGGGTGCGGAATGTTAGACGTCTGTTGAAGGTGATTTCTAGGTATCCGACTGTAGTAGCCCAGGGTAAGGCATGACCTTCTATTCTGAGTGGTGTGGTCCGTTTCCTGTGTCTTACGTTTCCTGTGTTTGCGCTTGAACATCTGCAAAAAATATTTGGTTCGCTATGGTAACGAACAGGACAACTACTTAGACAGGATCATTACTGGTGACGAAACATGGATCAATCATTACGAGCCGGAGAGTAAACGGCAGAGTATGGAATGGAAACAACCAAATTCGCCGTGCAAGAAAAAATTCAAGACCCAACCGCCCGCAGGAAAATTGATACTTACGGTTTTTTGGGACTCACTAGGTCTAGTACTGGAACATTATCAGGAAAGGGGCACAACAATAAACAGTGTACGTTACAGTGAGAGCTTACTGCCAAGCTAAAGCCTGCAATTCGAAGCAAACGCCGAGGACTGCTGTCAAAAGGTGTTGTGTTGTTGCACGACAACGCCCGTCCGCATACTGCTGAAACGCTCCAGAAACTCAATTTTGAAGTACCTACTGGCTCATCTTCCATATAGTCCCGATCTTGCTCCTTCTGATTATCATTTATTTGGTCTACTCAAAGAGGCATTAAGGGACCGTCAATTTACCTCGGACCAAGCATTGAAAGAAGCGGTGCATTCCTGGCTCGCATCTCAACCAAAAACCTTCTTTTATGAGGGCATCAGGAAACTTGAACAACGATGGACCCGGTGCGTTGAAAAGCAAGGGGACTATGTCAAAAAAATGATGTACTTATAAGTTTCCTATTTGATTAAAATAAAATTTTATACCTACGTTGCGGATAATAATGGACTTACCCTCGTATTAGGCTAATTATTGTATTTTTAAAATGACGTCTAAAAGAAATACAGTTAAATTAGTTTATTATTTGCAATTCAACAACTAAAATAAAACATTTTTGTTAATAGTATATATTATATTAACAACAATATTAATGTTTTGGGCCAATAACCTTGTAAAGAATAGAAAAGGATGGCCAATTTAAAATTAACTGATGAGAACGATGTACACTTTGTGGATCTCAAAATAATTTTTAATTACATTCGGGGTAGTGATAATGAAGACAGTACTTTTCAATAGACCACAACTAAATCATGAAAGTCGTCAGGGAAAGAAGGTTTGTGCGAACTACTGGGGGTAGGAAACATGCACATGGCCAGGGGAAATCAATGTGGACACTTGGATACGCCTCTAGCCAAAACCCGGTAATGAGGCAGTACGCTTGGACTTGCCTTTGGTAAGCAACAAGAACGGAAGGCCATCCCTTCTTTACCAAATTAACAACCTGTTAATTGGGTAAACCACACCCATTCCATTCAAAACTAAATTATAAACAACCTCTCTCGTCATCAAGCTATAATTTTAATTAATATCATTACACACTCGTTATTAATTCCTTTTAGAAATTGAATTTTTTTGATATGAACATAAGTTATAACAAAAAACGCTGTTATATCCACCGGAAGCAGACGAAAGCGGAATGAATCGTACAAGAAAATTTCGAATATACATATCTGATTTACATATCTGACCATTGCAATGTTAAACTGTGCTCTGTCACATTGAATAATGAAAAATCTAGTGGGAAACACAAAACTTTCTCTTCTCATTGCAAATAATAAACAATATTACCTAACATTAGTAATAAAACATTAGAAATAAACAAAACGCTAATCTCAAAAAACATAACTTTATTTTAATCATGAGTGAAAGACGCAAAATGAAAATCAACCTCAGTTTGGCTTAAAAATACGGAACATCACTCTTTCACGATAAACTAGGCTCTGTAGAGAAAAATGCTTAAATTAAAGTTGTAGATCTTTTAATTTCCTATAAATTTGATTATATACACTTTTCGTAAAATGCATACTAAGGCTGAAATCTTTAAAAAAATCGATTTTTTACACGTTTTCGCGAGAAAATAACAGAAAATCGTTAATTACCTCTAAACTAAGCGTAACCTATACAAAAAAAATGTTTCAAATATAGTTGTAGGATTCTCTACAACTTTTTTTTATGACCACAAAGGATCACTTTAGTCTCTTTGGTTAGTTATTTTTCTTCGGCAGTTTATTTCCTTTTCATTTCTTTCTTGCCAATTCTTTTTCATTCTGTCGGATCTTGCTTTTCTCAATTCGTCTGAACAAACCTGTTCTTTTCGTTCAGTTGTTCTTACTAATAAAATTTTGTTTTTGTCACTAATTGTTTCTTTGTAAACCGGTGTGCGATCTTTGACATCAGCAATTGTTAGATTTAATTCTGTTCTGTTACAACTTTGTTAACAAAGTTAACTGTTGTTCAAAGTTTGTTGTTGTACAAAGTTGTTCTGTTGTTCTCTACAACTTTTATTATATACATTTTTGCGTTATAATGCATATTAAAGCCGCAATCTTAAAAAAAAAACATTTTTTTTGCGAGAAAACAACCTCTCCAAGAATTTCAGCAGATATGGCGCATACCTTATCTTGTAGAGCATAAAAAATGTTGTAAATGATGCGTTTTTTAAAAAAATCGTAGGAGCCGTTTTTGAGAAAATTTATAGACTATATAAAAGAAAATCCATACATAGAAGTTCGACTGTATTAGTATTTTCTATTGCTATTCTTATTTCTTGTATTAAATTTACCTAATTGCAGCCTATAGCTACTCCTATGTATAATAAATACACAACATACATAATCACTTAAGAATTAGAAAAAATTTATTGATTTATTAAATTCATAAGAAATATACAAAATATTACATTTTTGTTTTCACCGTTGATGAGCTCTGCAGTTACACGCGTTTAGACCAATCAGAATGTTTGCCAGCGTTGTCAGATTGTACGAATGTATCAGCCTGACAAACATTACGTGCGCATGCGTATAAGAGCCACAGTAGTTCACTCGTGTCTTGAATCTCGTACTGAACACATCGATTATAGAGTGCGTTACATGCAATACTTTGTGATATAATCAGCTGGTTGTATGTTTATAGGTTATAACTCTTATTGAAAGACCAAAAAAGTGGCTAACGAAATAGTATACTATAACAGAGCTACGAGAGCAAGTATTGGCAAGTCATTGGCAAGTCATTGGCTAGCAATGAAGTGGGTAGGAGGCAATGCTTACGTTCAGAGCTCATCGTCTTGGAAAAATAGTATAAGATCAAAAATTTGGGTAGGTAATCTTTTCTAAATATGCTACAAATTTCTTAGTTTCTGACATAAAATAGTCTTATTTTCTAAAATAAAACGTTCTTGTTTTCTAAAATAAAAATATTCTTACTTATAAACAAAACAAGATAATATTATTACAAATGCGATACAAGATATTTTATTAAATTGATAATTATTACAATTGATCATAAAATAGAATAGTATATAAGACTTTATTTTCTAAATGAAACCAAGTGTAAGTGTTGTGGCGTTTCAATTTCTCTTAAAGTTTGACTTGTCAAGGAGTTGCAGCATTTCAACATTTGTGTGACGTAGAAGTCGGGCTACGTTACTCCTAGCGAATAAGATTAAAATGATAGATTTCAATTTAATATTGAAATATTTTTGTGTATCGGACAAATTTAATTAATTTTTACTTTTAGTTATAGTTTTATTATTATTATTCCGTTTTGTTAACAAAGATAACAATATTTAATTTTATAAAAGATTGAAAGTTAAATCGAATTTTCAGTCTAAATATTTCTGCACCCTTTGGATACAATCCAACGTTGTACAAACAATGAGTATTTTCTCAGAAGTATACAATGACAGTGAAAGAGAAATAAACAGTGTTCATTGTTCAACTTGGAGTCGCTATAGAAGAAGCATTTGAGATACAATGGACATTGTAGAGTTAGGTCTTTATACGTGTACTGTAGCCTACGTGTATAATTTAGATATATAAGTTTATAGATAGCTGCTTGTTCAGAAACGAAATGTGGTATCTAAAATTAACTGAAATCTGTAACCGTGTTAAGTAAACTATGATTATATACTGCTAATATTTCTTCCTAGTTAATTAAGATATACGAGGTGTGGCTATTAAATAACGAGTCTGACGTTGTAAAAAATTTCATTTTTATTTTATACATTATCACTTATTATCACCTTCAATATACACTCCCTCTCTATCCCTAAAACGCTCCATACGAATTTTCCATTGTTGGAAACAGTGCTGGAAGTCATCTTGAAACGCACTTCTTAACTTCAGGGGTTCACGAAACGTGAAAATCAATTTAACTGCGGGTATAAAAAATTTCCCACCTCAATTTTACTTTTTTGAAGCATTTCTCTCTACAGAGCTTAGTTTAGCGTGAAAGAGTGATTTTCCGTATTTTTAAGCCAAGCTTAGGTCGATTTGCATTATGCGTTTTTCACTCATGATTAAAATAAGGTTATGTTTATTGAGGTTAGTTTTTTGTTTATTTCTAATGTTTTATTACTAATGTTAGGTTGATGGCTGTGAGGATGCCCTCTCATTCTACGGGCTTCAGAGTCTGAGCACGCGACGTAGAGTGATGGAAGTTCTACACATTTACAACATTCTGCATTCACGAGTTGAAGTTCCGGATATCTCGAAGATTTTTCTGAGGGTGCCTTGCACAGCTTTAAGAAGTTTCAGGCTGTTTGCTGGAGCCACGAAAAGTAAAATAGCTCCAATCAATAGTTGTATAGCTACACCCAATGAAATAAATGGAGAGGTAGATCTGTTTCACAGAGATGGTAAAATTAAAGAAAAACTGTACAGGATACTGTGAAGGAAGGCTGTAAATACTGCGTGATCTTTATGTTATTTTATGTATTTTTATGTTGTTTGTGTCTATGTGGGGTATGTTGGGCTCGTCGGCTGACTGTTTTTTTAGTGAAGAAAGAATGACTACGTTAAGTTATAATGGTGCGGTATACTGAGGCGATATTCTATTGCTGTTCTACTGTACCACCTCGCATCCTTGCGACCAGCCATAGTAGTGGGTGGAGACGCGGGGTGACGGGGAGTTTGGGAGCCCCCCAAAAAAAAATTTGATAATTATTTGCATTGGCAAGAGAAAGTTGTGTGAGTGTTTCAGACCAGATTTTTTATTCTGTAATAAATGAAAAGCGTGCGAGAAAGTAAAAGATCACCTATTTGATCTTTATTATTTTCAGTGTAAAAGATATTTATAAATGTTTATTGCTCACTGTATCAGTTCAGATTATTAATCTCTTTCAGATATTCAAAACAAAATTCTATGCCTATCAGATGTATTTGAATACCACAAGAATTCCAGTAAAGGAAAGAGTTTATATCCGACTGTTACCACAAATCAGTGTTCCAAATTTTGTCTCCGAGTCGATTTATTGAACCGTTTTATCATAGCTGGTGCAGCCACACGAAATATTGTGTTCTACTAAGTTTGATTTCCTTGTTTTTCTTTACTCGACATACTTTTCTGTATTTTGCAGTAGATGAAAAACATTTCTGTAAATTTTATAAATTTACATAAGTTTTTGAAATATTAAGTAGGTGTTACATCGTAATAAAAAAATCTGGTGTGAAACACTTACACAACTTTCTCTTGTCAATGCAAATAATGATCAATGTAACCTAAAATTAGTAATTAAACATTAGAAATTAACAAAAACACTAACCTCAATAAGCATATTCTTATTTTAATAATGAATGAAAGACACAAAATGAAAATCAACCTCATTTTGGCTTAAAAATACAGAAAATCACTCTTTCACGTTAAACTAGGCTCTGTAGAGAAAAACGCTCTAATTACAAGTTGTAGGTCTTTTAATTTCCTATAAATTTGATTATACACTTTTATCGTAAAATGCATAGGCTACTAAGGCTGAAATCTTAAGAAAATCGATTTTTTACACGTTTTTTGTGAGAAAAAACAGAAAATCCCTAATTACCGCTAAACTAGCGTTATTCAAACAATGTTTGAAATAAAAGTTGTAGGAATTTAAATTCTGTACAACGATTTATATACATTTTTGCGTTAAAATGCATAATAAAGCCGTAATTGTAAAAAAACAATTTTTTTATGTCAAAACAGCCTCACCAAGAATTTCAGCAGACATGGCGCCTACCCTATCTTCCTATCTTGTAGAGCTTAGAAAATTTAGTAAATGAGGCGATTTAAAAAAAATCGTAGGACCAGTTTTTGAGAAAATCGCTAAAAAGTGAAAATTGAGACGAATAAACTACTACTTCCGGTAGACCAATTTTGATGAAAATGTTCGTGTCTGGTCCTCTAGTAGTATCTAACATAAGTTTTAAGTTTCAATTTCGTACGATGTTCCGTTCTTGAGATATTGTGTTCACACACACACACACACGGACACACAGACCAATCGCTAGAAACATGTTTTTTGGGTTCAAGGGTTCTGAAAACGTATATATCCGGTGAAAGCTCGATTTTAAAAATCGGCATGAAAACAATACTTTCCTTCCTATATATTATAATAGGCAAGAGAAAGTAAAAATCATAAGAAATTGGACACCAGTTTTCTTATCTTAAAAATTAATGTAAATTATAAATTTAACGTTGTATTTTGCCGTAAGTTTTTTTTTTCAAGCTGGTGTAAGTATGATGTACACCTTTACGAGTATGCTTAACTATTGGCATAATGTGTTGAAATATTACATACGATACCAAGAGACAAGTTTTTTCTTGATTATTTTTCCCGTATTATTTATCTATTACTTAATGTACCGGCTGTCTATAAATTGTGATAAAAAAATATAATTTCTATTAATGACATTTATGTTAAAACACAATATTTTTCTGTTCTTATACAAAATTAATCCGTTATTTTTTTATTTATTCATTTCTTTCTCAGAAAATGTTTTACAGATCAGCAGATCTGAAAATAATTTCCTGTCAACGGTTGTTCTGATACAAATTTAATATTCTTTTTAAAAGAACTCAGATTTCGTTCTCGCATTGTCAAATAAAAAATATAATTAAATAAAATTGAAATACGGTTATTTTTACAAGGTTAGGGTTTTAAAAATGAGTTTACTCATTGTTTTCTCAATTTAAAAAAATATATTTTTATAAATTCAAAAGTATTTACTGATTCATTTAGTTATTTATAATTTTCTAACTTTCCTCTCGCGTACAATAAATTCGTTCCTTAGGTGATGAATATGCCCATAACGAGCAGGTGAAATTATTTGCACTCGATCTGTTGGTTCCAGGGCTACAAAAAAAATAGCTCTGTTTCTTATCACATAGTCAGCCAATTATATGATTGAACTATTTAAGGACAGAAGAGGTAGAGGTGTAAAAGACATTAGTCAGAGTTATCTCCCCGAGAGTAATTAATTTTACTATACAGCCAGACCCTGTGGTAAATGAAGTGAAGGTGTAATTTTTAGGGTGGAAAGAGGTGCTTTTTGGAGGGCCTGGTATGCTGTTAAGTATACTCTTTCAACTCAGTGAGGAAGGTAATAGTAAATCACCTCACTCTTCGTTTTTACTTAGTAAAACCTCTAGAGGTTCAAACCAGCCTTTCAGCTGTTGACCTTAACAACAGTTATTGAATAGGAAAATGAAAATATTTGAAATTCAGTCAATTACGCTTAAGGGGTAAAATGGAGGTAGGCCTAATTAAAATAAACATTTTTTTGTCATCAGTCTCTCGACTGATTTGATACAGTTCTCTAAGCTGTTCTATCTTGCGCCAGTCGTTTCATGTCTACATACCTGTAACACCCTACATCTTTTGTAATTTGCTTTATATATTCTAATCTTTGCCTCCCTCTACAATTTACTCCCTCAGTATTACCCTCCATTATTGATAGCCCAACACCTGGATGTCTAAGGATATGCCCCACTAGCCTATCCCTTCTTTTAGTAAGATGCTTCCATATTCTTCTTTTTTCATCCACTCCCCTAAGAACCTCTAAATTACTTATTTTGTCCACCCACCTAATCTTTAACATTTTCCTATAACACCACATTTCAAAAGCTTCTATCCTCTTTTCTGCAGCCCCTTTCAACCACGTTTGACTTCAGTATAATGCTACACTCCAAACATAATGTTTTAAAAAATTTTTCCTTATCTGTAAATCAATGTTTGTAGTCATTAAGCTGTTTTTCAAAATAAACATAAACAACTTATAATAAACTTCTAACTTTTGTAGTTTTAATTATATAACTTTAATGATAATCATTTTTACTATTGGAGACCTCAAAACAATCTTTCCTCCATTATTATTCATGTAGGGCAAAATAAAGTAAAGTACCGTATTATTAACCATATAATGAAATAATTACCCTTAATTCCTGTCATATTTTTACTTTTTGAGTGATTTAAAGTGCGTAAATTTCCCTGAATGAGTTACTAGCCGGATTAGAGGAACGACCATTTTAGGGAGGCTGAAGGAAAAGGATCTGGATCGACCAAAGAAAAGATGGAAATACCGATTTCATTGAGTGATGTAATAGGCTCTGGGCCTTATACAAGATTCAGTTTATAAAGACAAATATTGTTTAAATAGGGAACGTATAAAGTGGTTAAAGAGGGCAATTTTTTGTTTTTATTTATTATCCGCTAGACGGATTTTTTTCATAATTTTGTAAATCACCATATCAGCCACGGTAACTTTACTAGACGGTAGGGATCATCAAAAATATGCGCAGTGACAAGCCCCACCCTCTGACGTCACTGGTCACCAGCGACAGCTGACGCACCATACGTACCGTGTCGGTCTGTGATGTTTACTAGTCGTTAATAATGGTGTGTTGTGCGATTCCCGGGTGTTCTAATCATGATAGACACCTAAAGGAGTTGGGCAGTATATGTTTTACCGTTTTCCAAAGGCCATTGAAACTAGATTGAAGTGGATAAATGCTTGCAAGCGGGCCGATTCATTTTCTGCTGATAGTGGTCACGTGTGTTTAGTACATTTCGACGAATCGGATTATGAACGCGATTTAAAGTCTGAGTTGTTACATCTTCCATTAAAATGTGCCTTAAAGACGACTTCAGTCCCACATTTAAATTTTCCGATTTTTAGTGCCGTTCTACGTCCGGTAAACCCGACTTGTAGTGAACGTAAAAATCGAGCAGAGAAACGATACGCTTGTAAGGAAATTTATGATATCTTAAACTCATCATCCAATTACAACACTGGCAGTTCACATAATGAAGATATAGCCGTAGAGAAAGGTAGGCCTCATTTTAATGAAAAACCGCCAAATTTTAATGTTGCGCATTCAGACGAAACTTATCTCTTAAATCGTAAAAACGCCGAATTAAAAGAAGAAAACAAGTTATACTAATAGGAAAACTGCAGGTTGCAAACGAAGAATTATTAAAATTAAAATCTATTTCCCGTGTTAACATACCTAAACCGCTATGTTTGTAAAAATAATGCAAAGATCCTACCGTCACTATAAACCGGCCGAGTTGTTGGGGACCAGCTACGTCATCTTATATCTCACAGCAGCTGCGCGGGACCGCTACGTCTAGTATAGCAACCGTGATATCAGCTGTTTGACCCTTTCAATACCAACGTCCGGAAAACAGGACGTCGATATATTTTACGTAGTTATAACATCCGGTTCACCGGATTTCCGGATAACCGAAAATTTCCAAAAAAAACTTTTAACAAAAATTAATGGAAAAATGTATTTTGAAACCGCCTCCGTGGGGTACGAACTAGCGCGCTAGCCTGCAAAGCGAAAGGTCTATTCCCGGCTAGGGTCTGGAAATTTTAACTCGTTAAAACCACCGTTAAGGTATCAAAACCCACATTAGTTGCTATGGCCAAGGCCAAGAGATCAGTTTTCTCTGACTGCGCAATATAAAAATTTGACGGTTCTTCATTAAAACGAATCATACCTTTCTCTACGGCTATCTCTTCATTTTGTGTACTGCCTGTGTTATAATTGGATGATGAGTTTAAAATAATATCATAAACTTCCTTACGAGCGTATCGTTTCTCTGTTAAATTTTTACATTCACTATAAGTCCCGTTTACCGGACGTAGAACGGCACTACAAATCGGCAAATTTAAATGTGGGACTGTATTCGTCTTTAGGACACCTTTTAATGGAAGACTCGTACTTTAAATCGCGTACATAATTCGATTCGTCAACATGTACTGAACACACGCGACCATCAGCAGAAAATGAATCGGCCCGCTGCAAGCATTTATCCACTTCAATCTAGTTTCACTGGCCTTTGGAAAACAGTGAAACTTAATGCCCAACTCCTTTTGGTGTCGTCATTAGAACACCCGTAAATCGCACAACACACCATTATTAAAGACTATTTTGTTTGATTTTTTTTTTTATTTAACGTCTGACTGTTTTGCAGTTACTGCTAATGCAGACGGTAAAGGTTGAAATGATTTTTTGTAAAGTATAACAGACAAGCACCATACGCATTGTGGGTCACTTGTCGCTGGTGACCAGATGACTTGAGGGGGCGGGGCTTGTCACTGCGCATATTATTGATGATCCCAACCGTCTTGTAAAGTAACCGTGGCTAATACAGCATTGATCCCCACCACTCGCTGAGGCAACCGAGCTCGCCATTACCAAAATAAACTTTCTGCGCACTTCAGAAAACCGACAAGCTTTTTTGGCATCCGTTCTACAAGAATTTGTAGTTACCGTTGTAAAATATACCTTTTAATTCAACGAAATGGGAAATTTTGAAATTTCTGTTGGCAGCCGTGGGCGATTATTAACAATGAATACCTTACGCCAGTCTGTCCACCACACCTTACCTTAGTTATCGTGGAAACTTGGAGTGGTGCGCAATGTGCTTTTGCGATTAAAACTTTTTACAAGAACAACGACAGTGTGGAGGCGGTACGTTGAGAATTCCGCTGTCATTTTAATTTGAGACGCCACGATCTTGTTCATTCAGCACATCCTCGACACCTTTGTTGAGGAAAACTTATAAACATTTCACAACACTGCCTGGTTTCAACAAGCCGGATCAATGTCTCACACTGCACGAATATCAATGGCTGTACTCCAATTGTTTGGCGAACATGTAGTTTTCGAGAAATCACGACATTCCATGGCCTCCCAGATCCAGAGATCTGTCACCTTGTGATATCTTTTTGTGGGGTCACCATAAAAACTAAGTTAATCTTAGTTGACCTGCTACAAAGGAAGAATTGCAAGCCAAGATGCGAGAAGCAATTGTCAGAATTCCTGTTGAGATGTTACATCGAACTATGCACAATGTAATGATGAGTCTGCAGGAATGTTTGCGTAAAAATGGAGTTTACCTGCAAAATATCATTTTCAAGAAATAAATTGTTCTGTCTGTATTCATAAATGGCATTATTTTTACTATTTAATTATACAAAGTAGTTTTATTAAAAAAAATCTTTCATATTATTTCATTTTCAAAATTTCCCGTTTCTTTGAATCACCCGGTAACTTAAATCATTTTAAAAACTTTAATCCTAAATAAAAATTGTTATAATATAAAATACTTTATGCTAGGTAAATAAACTTTTTATTAACATATTTTATGTAACATTATTCTATGAATTGCAACAAAATAAAAATAAATTAAAACTTGTAATACAAACAATTAAAAACATTGTTCAGGGGAATTTTTTATTCAAACACGGAAATTGTTTTAAAAAAATCTAAAATATCCCTCAGGGAAAAAAATAATAGGCCTATTACCTTCATAATTTGAAACAACTGTACTTGCCAGGTAGAAGAAGATGAAATATTTTTTTAAATACTGTAATCATTTTATTGCTATTACAGATGATATATTTTTTCATCCCTAATATGTGTACGTTGCAATCTGTTTAATTCAGAACATAAGTAAGCCCATGACCCAATGAGATGTGGATGATGTGTATGACACGTAAATGAGGTGTAGTCTTGTACAGACCCAGGCCGACCATTCCTGAGAGAGTGTGGTTAATTGAACCCTAACCATCAAAGTACACCGGTAACCACTGTCTAGTATCTAAATCCGTATGAAAGTAACTTCCTTTACTAGGATTTGAACCAGCAACCTTCGTCTCCGAAAGTCAGCTGTTAAGCAGCTGACTCACGGCGACGACTTTATCGCTAGACCAACCCGGTGGGTCTTGAGATGATATTAATTTAATAAATTGCATTTCGATTGAAATTTAGTAAAACTGTTTCACGGTCTTATGTCAGAAAGCTTCTTTCGTAGTACATTTCAATTGTTGTCCGATTAAATTAAGCAGTTTCCAATCGTTGGTAATTCTAAAAACAATAACTAATCTATAATGTCAGATACTCTGTAACTTAAAAAGAAATTAATGCAAAATGAAAATTCATAATAACAATAAGAGATCGGTTGGAAACAAAAATAATCCTTTCTGATTGAATCCAGTAAACGTTGCTAATATTACTATACAAAATTAATTTAATGTTTTATACTTTTGTTTGAAGTACTGTTTGGTCTGTTTTGCCTTAATGACTTTTAATCTGCCTAAAATTAAAGTTATAACGTATTAAATGAAAGCGAAATGTTCTTTTTTCATTATTAGATTCTGTTTAAAGCTTTTGTTAAGTTCTAAATAATTTTCCATAACATGAATGCATTAAAATTTACCCTTTAATTTACACTTTTGTTGTACAACCAGCTTTAATTATTAACAGTTCTACCCTGAAATTAATGATGTGGTGTTACATTTTCCTCTGATTACACAGTAAGTATTTCCTTTGAAATTTGTATTTATTAGTTTTCACACAATTATTTCATTAACTTAAAAAACTTCATATAAGCAAGAGAAAGTAAAAATTATAAATCAGTTCGGATTATCCGAAATTTTGAAAACATGTACATTTTATAAAATTTGTGAAAAATGTAATGTAGTTTGCTATTAAATCTATATCACACATTGATAAGGCAAACTAAATAGTTATTTAGTCTGCCTTATCAATGTATGCTATATACATAAGGTGCATAAGTTTACGTACCTAATCTATTTAGTTTGTATGTATAAGAAATTGAATTATATTCTAGTAAAGCACTCCATGTATTTAGTTTAAACTTAAACAACGAATTATAAATCATATATAAACACCCATGTTTGAAATTCAATGTACAAAGTGTTATAGAATAATGTAAAATTTGCTTAAATTCCTTTATTAACTGAAAGTGTCTATTTATTGTTCGTAGTTGTGGAGTACTTAAAATATTAAGTCTCTAAAAGTTTATGAATTGATATAATAATACGAACAACTTTAGCTTTTCAAAATGAGAACTTTAAACTTTTCCTATAGTAGTCTATAGTGTACATTTTGATGTACTTTGTGGTACTCACGGAGTACAAGTTAATAGTAGAAGGTTTTAAAGATGAAAAGCACTTTGTAATTTACCTGCTTCAGAGAATGTTACTAAAATCAATACAGTTACTCTGTGTACTTGTTTTTACTTTGAAGTAATTTCTTACAACTCTAAATGCAATTTTGACTTTGACAGTATAAATTGTTTTTTGGTTTATTTCCTTTCCTTTAGATTTTATTATCGGTGTCACCAGATGGCGACATTAAGTGGCAAGTTGAAACCTTTACTTTTTGGTGGCCCTGAAAGGGCCGT
Source organism: Catonia carolina (assembly GCA_035578175.1). Lineage (NCBI taxonomy): Eukaryota > Metazoa > Arthropoda > Insecta > Hemiptera > Achilidae > Catonia > Catonia carolina. The sequence continues at coordinate 36,497,914 of JAQMRL010000005.1, read as the reverse complement.
TTATTTGTGTGTCCGCTGAGGTGGACAGAGTCGGTTGATGGCCCTGAAAAGGGCCGGTGTAAACCTTAACGAGTTGGTCCTGAGAAGGACCGTTGTGTCGGTTTCGAAGGTGACCAGTTTAGGCAGCGCGTGGCTGTGGCGAGAGCCATGGCTCAGGTTGATGGCCCTGAAAGGGCCGTTCAAGCGGTGGTCGTCTTGACGAAGTGTCGGTCGTAGTCGTCGTGGCGGTCGAAGAGCTAGGCGACACGGCGTGTCGTCGTCCAGCGGAGTCGTTATGTTCTTCCCTCACTGTAGTGCGTCGATGGCTGCTTCGTCGGATCCGGTTGGCGCAAGGCTCGGTTGAGGGACCGCTGTGGACATCGCTCACGGCAGCGGGCGATGATGGTCCCGGTTGACGGTTTTCGGTGTCGGGTCGATGAGCGAAAGCTTCATCTTCTCTCTTGCAGGGTCGTCGATGAGTCTTTGCTGAAGTCCAGTAGTCGTGTGCCGATGTAGGAAGTCTCGTCGATCCTGTCGATGCGTGGAATCGAATCTCCTGTGTGGATTGGAATCGAATCTCTCGGAATCATTGGAGCGCTCTTTATATAGTTACCAAGAGCGCTGTGGTAGAGGGCGGTTATTAGTCTCGGTACTGGCGACAAAGGTCTCTGTCGGTCAATTCTACCTTTGTTGGTAAACTTAGATTTTTTGAAAACTTTTTTGAGACCGTCTTTTAGATGAATTCCTAAAAATAGCCTATTTTTACTTTCCTTTGTTTTTATGAGTAATAAAAAGGAAAGTATTGTTTTAATTTTGATTTTTCGAAATCGAGTTTCCACCGGATATACGTACACGTTTTCAGAGCCCCCCTAACCCAAAATAAACATGTTTTTTGCTATTGTTCTGTGTGTGTGTGTGTGTGTGCGCGCGCGCGCGCGTGTGTGTATGTGTGTGTAAACAGAATATCTCAAGAACGGACTTGACTGGAATAATTTAACTGTCTTAGTTGTTGGCCTTGAGTACACTGTTGCCAACATACCGATTGGGGGACAGAAAATTTACCGATGTATTACTTCTATCTTCTTATAATTAGAGTTGCGTTCTTAATAAAAACACCCGTTACTAACCGAAGTTGAACTCCTTAGTCCTTGATCCTTCCTGATAAACCTTAGACCACTTATTTTGTTTTATCGCGGAGTACTAAAACTTTTCGTAGACCAAATAATTTGATGTGATAAAAAATATTTTCAATATGTAACGAATCAATATTAATTTATTCTATCATGGAAATTTATTATAAAATTAGTTACAACTGATTTTGAGACATTTTTGGTTTTCTCACAATATATCTAATAAGACCAAAATAATCTGAATTCTGAATGTACTTGGATAATTATTAAATTCTCTCGGGAGAAAATGAGAATCCTTAGTTTTACAAGTTTTAGTACAAAAGGAGAAGTAGTTTTTCTGTAGAAGGAATACAGACGAGCGCGCACGCACACACAACCCACAAAAACTTTCATCCTTTCAGTGTTTATTTTTAATTCAATGTACGTATGAAATTTTATACAATAAAAATGAGTAATGAATTTTTTATTATTCAACTGAAAATGACAGCTTTTACATAAAATATGACAAAACTTTATTAACAAAATATTATTTTAACTTAACTCAAATTAATTAGACGCAATATCCACTTTGTAGCTAAAGGGTAAAGTTTTAGATACAGTTATAACAAAACAAATTTACTTTTAGTAATTTTGAGTTCGAGGAAAAAACCGAGTTTATTCTTTAAAAACTGTTTGTTTTTCCAATATGACATTTCCGAGAAAATTGTGAAAACAGAATCTTTCGTACGGAACTTAAAAATTATAAACTTCAAACTTCAGTTTGCAGACGAAGTTATTATTTTAATTATAACACTTTTGTTTTTATAAAGAAATTAATTGGACTACTGACTACATTAATTTTCTCGCAGCACTTCAAACAGTAGGCTACATTTTACTCGTTCATTGACTGTGTTGCATCTTTTTTTACTTTCTCTTGCCCTATATGAATATACAGGGTGATTCATGAAGTTCTCCCCCCACTTCTACAGCACATTGTACTAGTAAAAATAATGAAAAAATGTTATATAAACATAGGTCCGAAAACGCTTCGTTAGCGAGTTACAGCTAGCGAAAGTTTCGCCTGGATTTCAGTTCACCAGGTGAAATGAGGTCTTCCTGGAATTGTGGTAAGGTAGATTAAGGGGCAAATTCAATCATTTCTTATGGTTTTTGATCTGATAAATTGAATAAAACAGGTCCCAGAACTGTAAGTTAAATAGTTTTTGAGAAAACCAGTGTCAAATGCAAAAAATGGAGTGAAAATCACATTTTTTCATCTTTGGGCAAGAATAACTTTGTTATTTCACCAAGAAACAGTTAAAAATTTTCAATAAAAAATGTAGAAAATTTTATTCTGAACAAACCGGTGTAAATAAAGTACACAGAAAGCGAATAGTTTTTGAGAAAACCAGTGTCAAATGCAAAAAAATGGAGTGAAAAAAACACATTGTTTCATTTTAGTTTTTCCGGTTAATTTTACTTTGTACTCTTATGAATAAAAACTCATTTAATCAAACATCTATTCGCTTTCTGTGTACTTAATTTACACCGGTTTGTTCAGAATAAAATTTTCTACATGTTTTATTGAAAAATTTTAACTGTTTCTTGGTGAAATAACACAGTTATCCTTGCCCAAAGATGAAAAAATAAGTTTTTCACTCCATTTTTTGCATTTGACACTGGTTTTCTTAAAAACTATTTAACTTACAGATCTGGGACCTGTTTTATTCAATTTATCAGATCAAAAACCATAAGAAATGATTGAATTTGCCCCTTAATCTACCTTACCACAATTCCAGGAAGACCTCATTTCACCTGGTGAACTGAAATCCAGGCGAAACTTTCGCTAGCTGTAACTCGCTAACGAAGCGTTTTCGGACCTATGTTTATATAACATTTTTTCATTATTTTTACTAGTACAATGTGCTGTAGAAGTGGGGGGAGAACTTCATGAATCACCCTGTATAGGGAAGGAAAGTATTGTTCTCATGTTGATTTTTTTAAATTAATGTTTCACCGGATGTACAAGTTTTCAGCCCCCTGAACCCAAAAACACATGTTTATAGTGATTGGTCTGAGTGTAGACAAAATATCTTAAGAATGGAATAACGTACGAAGCTGAAACTTAGAACTTAAGTTAGGTATCACTACCGGACCAGACACGAAAGTTTTCATCAAATTCGCTCTACCGGAAAAATTAGTTTATTCATGTGATTTATCACTATTTTGTGATTTTCTCAAAAACGGTTCCCGCGATGTTTTTACATATAGTTTAATTTACATGTAGGCTTCTACATTTTTTATGCTTTTGAAGATAAAGTCAGGGCCATGTCTGCTGAAATTTTTGGGGAGGCTGTGCTCTCGTAGAGAAAATGGTTTTTTAAATATTGCGGCCTTAATATGGATTTTAGGGCAAAAATGTATAATTAAAGTTGTAGACAATTTAAAAACCTACATTATTTATATCAAACAGTTCTTTGTATAAACCTTAGTTTAGCGGTAATCAGTGATTTCCTGTTTTCTTTTTCATGAGAATCTTTAAAAAATGAATTATTTTTAAAATTTTGACTTTAGTATCCATTTACGACAAAAACGCGTACAATTAAATTTATAGAAAACTAAAGGATTTGCATTTTTTATTTCAAGCATTTTTCTCTATAGAGCTTAGTTTAGCGTCAAAAAAGTGATTTTCCGTATTAAGTGCAAGATAAGGTAAGCGCCATGTCTGCTGAACTTCTTGTAAAGGCTGTGCTCTCGTAAAAAATGGGTCTTATGAGATTGCGGCCTTAATATGCATTTTAGGGCAAAAAATTATATAACTAAAGCTGGAGAACATTTAAAAGCATACAACTTTTAGTCAAACATTTTCTTGTACTACTTTTACTTTAGCGCCAATCGAATTGATCAACGTAAAAAGTACCTAACAAAAACAAATTTTTACAAAAAGTGAAGATACCATCTGATTCTTAGCTGTACAACGTTTTTTCACTATTTGACGATTTTGTTTCAAGAATTTCCGAGATTTTAGTGACAATTCTACCCGTTAGAATTCACTATTATGATGAAATAGAGGATTTATAGAACGTATTCCACTGAAACCACACTTTTATAAATTTTTTCAGTTGCAACGTTTTTCTGTTGAGCCATTCTGCGATTTTCTGTTTTTCTTTCATGAAAATCTATAAAAATGGTTTTGTTTAAGATTGCGGTCTTAGTATGCAATTTACGACAATAGTGTGTAGGCCTACTATAATTAAAGTGATAGGAAAAATAAAACTATTAATTTTTATTTAAAACATTTTTTCTACAGAGCCAAGTTTAGAGGCAATTACCGATTTCCATATTTTTAAGTTCTACAGAGGTTGATTTTCATCTTACGTCATTCATTAGACTACTACTAAGTAGCAAAGATTTTATTGTCCCTTGTGGAGAGGAGCAGAATTGTCCAGCTACTAGCCTTTTCAAAACATTTAATTTAAAAATAATAATTGTATAACACTGTAAAATGCTCTAATTATGTAAAATCATGATACACATTTAAATTGTCTTATTATTTTTTACTTTCTCTTGCCTATATTAATATAAAGGAAGGAAACTATTGCTTTCATGTCGAATTTTTGAAATCGAGTTTTCACCGGATCTACACGTTTTCAGACCCCCTCAACCCAAAAAACATGTTTATAGCGATCGGTCTGGGTGTCTGTGTGTCTGTCCGGTTGTGTGTGTATGAACAGAATATCTCATAAACGGAACATCGTACGAACTTGAAACTTGAAACTAAGGTTAGGTATCTTTAGAGGACCCGATATGAACATTTTTATCAAAATCGGTCGACCGGAAGTTTCGTGTCATTTTTCACTTTTTTGCGTTTTTCTCAAAAACGACTCCATCGTTTTTTTTAAATCGCCTCATTTACTAAATTTTTTATGCTTTAAAAGGTAGGGTAGGCGCCATGTCTGCTAAAATTCTTGGCGAGATTGTTTTCTCGTAAAAAAACTGTTTCATTATTTAAAACTGCGACTTAAATAATATGCATTGTTTTCTTATTTGTGTACATTACAATCTGTTCAATTCAGAACAATAAGCAACCCCACATGACCCAATGAGATGAGGATAATGTGTATGACGTGTAGATGAGGTGTAGTCTTGTACAGACCCAGGCCGACCATTCCTGAGAGAGTATGGTTAATTAAACCCCAACCATCAAAGTACACCGGTAACAACTAGCGCAAAAATGTAGATAATAAAAGTTGTAGAGAATTTAAAATCTTACAACTTTTATGCCAAACATTTTTTTGTATAACACTTAGTTTAGCGGTAATTAGCGGTTTTCTGTTTTTTTCTCACGAAAACGTGTAAAAAATTGATTTTTTAATGATTTCAGCCTTAGTATGCATTTTACGACAAAAGCGTGTATAATTAAATTTATAGGAAATTAAAAGATGTTATTTTTTTTTTCTCTTTAATTCTTTATTTACAACTGTAAAATGTTACAACAAGCAAATGTGATGATTATCATAATAATGTAAATGACATGATAGGCATGAGAGGGGTAGGGCCCCCATTGGTGCCTCCCCAAGAATGAAATTTGTATATCAAATTAGCAGGTCTCTACTCTAGCGTCTTTTAAGGCGTCTAGGGGGGATTATTAGATAAATGGACGGAGGAAAGTGAACGCACCAGAGGGTTCTCGTGTTCGTGTGACTTGTCGTGAAAGCGTTTGTATAGGTATTCAATGGAATTTTGTACAAGTGGTGTTTTCAAATCTGTATGTAAGGTTTTATTGCTAACGTAAAGAGGTGCATTTGCTATAAGGCGTAATGTTTTTGACTGGAATGCTTGAATTCGTTGCAAGTTAGAGGGTTTGGTTGAACCGTAAATTTGGGATCCGTAGGTCCAAATAGGTTTCAAAAGAGAACAATATATGCGTAATTTTTGTGCCATTGGTAATTTTGATCGTTTGTGAAGTAGAGAATATAGAAGTTTAAGTCGGGAATTCAGTAATAAACGTTTCCGTTTGATATGTGTGCTCCAAGTTAGTCATTTATCAAAAGTCAGACCGAGATTTTATTTAAGGCATTTTTCTCTGCAGAGCGTAGTTTAGCGTGAAAGAGTGATGTTCCGTATTTTTAAATCAAACTGAGGTTGATTTTCATTTTGCTTCTTTTACTCATGATTAAAATAAGGTTATGTTTTTTGAGGTTAGTTTTTTGTTTATTTTTAATGTTTTATTACTAATGTTAGTGTTCAGTACTATGTCCGTTTAAATTTGAATTCCTGCGCGTTCTACTAGCGCGCCCTTTCCCAACCTCTTTGTACAATCTGTATCCTGCTACGTCACTAACCTGCTTCCGTCCTGTTCCTTCACTCTCTTGTCCGAGCCTGTCATGGCTGCCTGCCTCCGTTGAACCTGCTCTTGTTATCCGCATTCATCCAAGTTGTTTACCGCAATATGACTAACTTGTGTGTATTTTAGTATTGTTTGTGCATTATGTGTGGTGTCTCTTCAAATTGTTGTTTAATTCAAGCTGATTTCTACGTATTATAAGCCGTTTCCCGCCTAGCTGTTCATCACCTCGTAGTCTTGCCGACGCCGCATTGCTGTGTACAAACTTTCTGCTGTATATGTGGTATTTTCAATAAACGTAATTACATTTCAATGCTATTTGCTCACTGGTTAGTTCATTTACTGTGTTTTTATCCTTTTATTGTGTTCCTTTCTTATTCTACCGTTACACGTGTAAGTTGCTACGTCGAAAGCAACTTCGGACTTTAAGTGTTCCAATTAAGTAATTATCGATGGTACAGAAAGTCTTTAATTACACTCCGTTTACCGATCTATACAGTTAGGTTTTATTGTTCATTATTTACAATGATATGAGAATGTTGTATGAGTGTTTCACACCAGATTTTTCATTTAAAAATATTCAATTCTTTTGGCGTTGTTTTCATTAAGTAATTAAATTTTTTTTAAATATTTTTAAGAATACAAACAATATGAAGGTATTTTTTAAAATAAATCATATTACTGAAACACTTCGGGTCTTAAATTTCCAAGAAAATTACCTTTAAAAATATCAATAAAGTTTGTCGAAATACACATTGTATGAAGTACAAGAATAACTGGAGATGTAAAATAAAAAATTCCTGATTCTCTTTGTTACGTAATTCAAAAGGTTATAAACAGCCTTTGATTATTTAATGTTAAAATCCAACAAAAAGCAATGGGAATAGTCTACTTTTTGTAGATTCTTTAGGGAATAAACCCGGTTTATAATACTTTTACCCCCCCCCTTCCTGAACGCATAGGACAGATTTTAACGCTAGAATAAAAAAAAAGTTAATATCTTCTGAATTAAATATACCAGGCCTTCGTTTCTATTTATTAATTTTTTATTCAGATTTTGGGACTTTTATTATTTTTCAAATAATTAAGCTCGTTTTACTAATTACTGATAAGCAAGCGTAACTGATTTGTTTTAATATATTTTTATGTTTATTTAAAAATTTCTCTTTCTGTGGAAGGCTTAGATTGATTGGTGAAAACATTTCGACATTTTTTTACTAAGATCACACACTAATTTTTTACTCCTGAAGCCAAATTACAGATTTACGTTACATTGTAAGGAACAATGCACTAACAAAAGTTAAACGTGTCTAAATTGATACAATGTTGTGTTTAACATTTCTGTTAAGTTAGTATTTCGAATTTTGTGAGAAAAACCATATCACACGTGGTTTGTTCTGAAGTTGTAAACTTATTATGCACACCGAAAAATGCACGTAACAGTAATATACAAGGAATAAAAATTTATTAATAAATACATTTTTTGTCACATAAAATAATATAATATATAAATAATTATGAAAAGTCAATATTTAGGGTAAAACGAATATATTAGGCTGCTATTAGAGGCTTTATTAAGTAAAACGAGGAGTGAGGTGGTTTACAATTGCCTTCCTCAATGAATGGAAAAGTATGCTTATCAGCATGCTAGGCCGTCTGTAAACCATCGACTTTCCACCGACTTGCCGGGGCCTCTGAAATACACAAATATTTTCCACTCTGCAAATGAAACTTTCACTTCCTTCACCACAGGGTCTGGCTGTATAATGAAATTCATACTTTCAGAGGAGATAACTCTGATTAGTGTCTTTTACACCTCTACTTCTTCTGTTCTTAAATGATTCAGTCTTTTAATTGGCTGACCATGTGATAAGAAACAGAACTATTTTACTTTACACTACCGAAACTCACAGAAGTAATAACAGTATACAGTATAGTAACCCGCAGTTGTTGCATAGCTGTTGGCCGGCCCGTTAGCGTTGTGGTTAGTGAAACTGGCTTCTACGCCGGGGTACCGGGTTCGATTCCCGGTCGTCTGGCATTTTTTGATCACTCATTTTCATTATCATCATTATCTACCATCTGCATTTGCAGAAATTGCAGAACAGTCAGACGTAAAACCAAAAAAAGAGGCTGATGCGACTTTAAATAAACTTAAAAATACCTTCATCAATATTGGTACACCCTTATTGACATATTCGATATTTGTTACCGTAAAAAATTATATTATTGTTTAGGTCATGAGCCGAAAGGTTGTTTCGAAACTCTAAAGGATTTATTTAGTAAAACGAGGAGTGAATTGGTTTATAAATGCCTTCCTCACTGAGTCGAAAAGTATGCTTATCAGCATGCCGGGCTTTCTGAAAAGCATCTACTTTCCACCCTGCAAATTACACCTTCACGTCATTCACCACAGAGTCAGGCTGTACAATGAAATTCATAACTCTCAGAGGAGATTACTCTGACTAGTGTCTTTTATACCTTTACCTCTTCTGTTCTTAAGGGGAAGAGCCTATAACTGCAATGTTAAATTTGGTATATCTGATGTTCCTGTTGATTGTTTTCATCGCAGATAAGACTTTGCAGTTTTTTTTATTTCCAAGATTACCTACACTTTTATACAATTTGATGGAAGGATTTTTTTATCGTTTTCGATACTTTTTTTGTTAGACCTTTCAAATTTAAAAAAAATTTCCAATACGTGTGATGGACATTTTTGAGAATAATTCTAAAAGTACAAAATATGTTTTAAAACCCGTAACATCACTTTTTATACCTATACAAGGAACACTTGTCTGCAAAGTTTCATCTCTATATCTCTCACCAAAGCCCCAAAAAAGAATATTGAATCTGAAAATAACCAATTTTCAGTAAATTGACCTCAAAGTACGGTAATGTGTTTTGTTGAATGGATCTAGGAGTGCTTGCACTCAGATTAGTTGATAGTTCCACATTTTCACTAATTACATACTTTATTAGTTATTTTTTTAAATTCCTAGCCCTAATACACTTGTTCCTAACCTAAGGAAAACAAATTTTACCTACTGAAACCCTTTTTCTTTTACAAGAAATGCAAGAAAAAAGTTACGGAAATATCAGTGTGTGTAGATCTGAATCGATACAGTTACATGGACTAATTTTATCACACAGTTTATCTCAATCAGATTCTTATAAATTATACATAATTTTAAAGAGAAAATTCTGGGTAATATAATACATTTTTTCTGCAGAAATTGATTGTTTACAAAATGCCCTTCCGACTCCCCTTAAATGCTTTAGTTATATAATTGGCTGACCATGTAATAAGAAACTAAACTATTTTGACTTAATTTTGAAAGTATATCAACAGTTGTGAATACAACATTACCTAAGAAATTAAATATTTCTTGAAGATCATTGAGAAAGTTCATACAGTTTCCCGTACCATACACTTACGATGTACTTTTGAATATAATAATTCAAGAAAGTTTTGATAAGGGAAAAGTTTCTAGTCACTATTTCATCTTAGTAAATACGTTTTTCCATTTGTCTAAGTTAATAATCTGTTTTCTTTTTCTAATTTTCTGACATTGCTTTTCTTTACGTCATATCTATGAAGAACTTATAAAACTATTTTATTATACAATCTGACATAAGTCCTCATCATGTACTTTTTACAGCTGATACAAATCTTTTACTACTTGATGTTACAACCAGTGTCATGTAAGAACTGTATTTATAACAGGATATGTGAATTTCATACTGAGGTTTTTACTACTTTCTAAGATTTGCTCCATTCATATTTTCTTTTCATAAAGTTTTATGCGCTTTTTCAAGTGTTACTAATCTGGATACGGTGTATCCTCTTAAGGTGTTATCTTACTTTCTTATGTTTTCTTTTAACTGTTTTGTTTAAATTTATTATAAAGTACTAGCATCAGGAGGATGCAGTAAATCGATTAGTCTATCTCTCTTGTCGGTTTCATTCAACACTCGTTTCTCTACGAATCGCTTTAACAATAGACTACTTTACCGATTTTCAGAATTGCTGCTTATTGAATAGGTAAAGAATTAATTCATATCGATTCTAAGTAGAGCGGACGCCAAATTAGCTTGCCGGTTTTCTGAAGTGCGCAGAAGTGTTCTTTTTGGTAATAGCACGGTTACCATACTAGACGGTAGCGATCACGCGCAGCTACTATAAGATATAAAATGACGTAGATGGTCGCTGACAACTCGGTAGGATTATTGCATTTTTTTTACAAACATAGCAGTTTAGGTATGTTCACACGGAATCGATTTTAATTTTAATAATTCTTCGTTAGCAGCCTGAAGTTTGTCTCTAAGTAACTTGTTTTCTTCTTTTAATTCAGCGTTTTCCCGTTTTAAAAGATCAGTTTCTTCTAACTGCCCAACATTCAAATTTGGCAGTCTTCATTACAAAGAGGCCTACCTTCCTCTACGGCTATCCCTTCATTTTGTGAACTGCCTGTGTTAATGAGTTTAAAATATCATAAACTTCCTAACGAGCGTATCGTTTCTCTGCTCGATTTTTACGTTCACTACAAGTCGGGTTTACCGGACGTATCAGCACTAACAATCGGAAAATTTAAATGTGGGACTGAATTCGTCTTTAAGACACGTTTTAATGGAAGATGTAGCGACTCAGACTTTAAATCGCGTACATAATCCGATTCGTCGAAATGTACTTAATGCACGCGACCACTATCAGCAGAAAATGAATCGGCCCGCTTGCAAGCATTTATCCACTTCAACCTAGTTTCAATGGCCTTTGAAAAAACGGTGAAACTAATAATGTCCAAATCCTTTTGGTGTCTATCGTGATTAGAACACCCGGCAATCGCACAACACACCATTATTAAAGATTAGAAAAGTATTACAGACCGTATTAAGACTATAATAGTAAACAACTTAGACCGACACTGTACGCAGCGTGTGAAGGCTGTCGTTGGTGACCAGTGACGTCAGAGAGCGAGGCTTGCCACTGCGCATATTGTTGATCCCTACCGTCTAGTAAAGTAACTGAGGGTAATAGTGCGCTCGGTTGCCTCAGCGGGTGGTTGGGGTCAGTGCTTTACTAGATGTGATCAGAAACACGTCGCTCTCGCAACGATAAATATCAGCTGACCTGAGAATATTAGTCTGTAATATGTTATATGTGGTAGGCGTTAATTGTTGTATATAATGTTTACAATTGAATGTTTTTAACGTCGCTAATAGATGATAATTTACATCGTTCAGCGCCTGTGATTTAGTAGGCAGTACGGTACTATAATGCGTGCACAAACAAAAGAACCTCCTAAAAATGAACTGTACTGCGCAGAGAGAGAGAGAGAGAGAGAGAGAGAGAGAGTGAGTGAGAGAGAGAGTGAAAGAGCAAAAACGATGGATCCGTCACATTCTTTCTCTCTCGCACAGCCTACCAGTGGCGGGGATCAGTTGAAAACAGTTCGTCTATTGATCCTCTCCACCAAAATACGTATATCAAAAAGACGCAGACATCTCTCAATAATATCGGATCGTGCGCATTCGCACAGTTCACTTGCCGTGGCAGTAGGGTGAAATGTTCATTACACTTGCGCTAAGGTTCTTTTGATAGTGTTCTATCTATAAGACACGAAATTTACCGACTGAATTCGAACTGTTCGCGCACCTACACCGGCTATTTCATTTGGCGTTCGCTCTAGTTATCCCCTTCTACTTTTTAGGAGCTTGTGGTCAAAATAAAAATCTTTTAGTACATTTTCCATAAAATCGCTTTCAGAACATTTTTTATGCCGATATTTAGAATTGTAAGCTTTTCGTGATGGTATAGAAAAAATGTGCTTAGCCAATGACATGACATAAGTATTTAGGAACAGAAGAGGTAGTGGTATAAAATACACTAGTCACAGTTATTTCCTCTGAGAGTAATGAATTTCATCATTATACAGCCAAATCCTATGGTGAATATAGTGAAGGTGTTATTTTTAGGGTAGAAAGAAAAGTAGATGTTTTTCAGAGGGCCTGGCATGCTGATAAGCATACTGTTTCACTCAACGAGGAAGGCAATGGTAAACCACCTCACTCATCGTTTTTTCTGCTGATGACCGAACATCCCTTTTAAAGAAAGCACATCCTAAAAATACTTTGATTACTTAATATTTTGGTCAAGTTTGTTTTTCTCCCTAAATCTCTTCACTCTTTCGGATCTTTCCTGCTTAACTTGTTCTTAGATTGTGGGATTCATGTCTCTTCTTTCCAATCTTTCCCCCGAAGAACACTTTCCAAATTTTTTCTAAAAATTTCTCTATTTTGTGTGCATTCTGTGCCAATATACATCATCTTACATCTGTAAGCCTTACATCTGTGAGGCCTTACATTTGTAAGGTCATTTAATGTTATTGCGAACCATACTGGTGTGGTTTTGAATGTTTTTATTTTATAGAACATTTGTTTTGTCAATCTGCTATTGTTCATACTTGCCACATGTCAGAAAAATACAAGTCTACTTTTTCTCATTACATGGAATATGTTTTCAATTTTGTTGTATAACTCTTTGTTTGAACGGAGGGGGTCTTTTACAATTGTCTTCTTCTTTCTTACGTCCTAGGATGTTCAGAACTATTCTCTTTTCTATTTATGTTATTATTTTATTTAATAAAGTTTTTACTTATTGTATTTTTAATAAAGTTTATTTTATTTCATTGTTTTGTATTCAATAAAACAATCAATTTCTGTATACAATGTGTCCCTAAAATTGTGGTAAAACGTATCAAAATTCTTATCTTCAAAATAGACAATTTTTTCATTGAAATGGTATTGATTCTTATCTAACAAGTGAGTGGGACATCACAAAAATGTTTAAAAAATTAGCTTTTGAATACCTTCGAAAATTACTAACTAGCGAATAAATTTAAGTATTACAGAGCGCTATGGTCTGTTATTTTCCTTCAATAACACAATAACACCTTTTATATTCAGCCTACTTTCATTCTTTTTTTCTCTTTGTTTATTTAACGTCGCATCAACTTCAGTGGTCATTAGCGACGACATTGGGTTGTAACTGTGAAGGATGAAATGATTTTATTTTTGTTGCAACGTATGGAAATATACCGTATCTGAGTGGGATTCGAACCCAAGACCGCATGATGAGAGGCGAGCACGTTACCAACTACGCCAATGCGGCCGGCAGTTCCATTCTTTAATTATTTTTGTTATTCTTGATTTATGTACATTGCAACCTGTTCAATTTAGAACAATAAGCAACCCCATGACCCAATAAGATACTTAGATGTATCTTATACTAACTAATACTTATAAGATACTTAGATGTATGGTACTTAGATGATATGTATGATGAGTAAATGAGATGTAGTCTTGTACAGACCCAGGCCGACCATTCCTGAGAGAGTATGGTAAATTGAACCCCAACCATCAAAGTACACCGGTGACCACTTTCTAGTATTCAAATCCGTATAAAAGTAAACTTTTATCTTTTACCTTTACTAGGATTTGAACCAGGAATCTTCGTCGCCGAAAATCAGCGGTCGAACAACTGACTAATTATTTAAAAACGAAAATATTGAATTATTTTTACTTTTTCTTGCCTATATGAATACATACATAGAAAGAATATACATATAGAAAATATTGTTTTCATGTCAATTTTTAGAAATTGAGTTTTCACGGATCTGTACGTTTTCAGACCCCCTGAACCAAAAAAACATGTTTTTAACGATTGGTCTGTGTGTGTGTGTCTGTGTGTGCGTGCGTGCGCGCGCGCCCGTGTGTGTGTGTGACAGAATATCTCAAGAACGAAACATCGTACGAACTTGAAACTTAATTTATATACTACTAGATAATATACCCCTACAGAACCCGACACGAACATTTTCATCAAATCGGTCAACCGGAAGTAGTACTTTATTCGTATCATTTTTCACTATTTTGCGTTTTCTCAAAAACGGCTCCTACAATTTTTTTTTAAATCGCCTCATTTACTACATTTTTTATGCTCTATAAGATAGGGTAGGTGCCATGTTTTTTGGAATTCTTGGGGAGCTTGTTTTCTCGTAAAAAAATTGTTTTTTTAAGATTGAGACTAATTTGCATTTTAGGGCAAAAATGTATATATTAAAAGGTGTACAGGATTTAAATTCCTACAAATTTTATTTCAAACGTTGTTTTGCATAACGCTTAGTTTAGCGATAATTAGCGATTTTCTGGTTTTTTCTCACGAAATCGTGTAAAAAATCGATTTTTTAAAGATTTCAGCCTTATTATGCATTTTACGACAAAAAGTGTATAATCAATTTTATAGGAAATTAAAAGATCTACAACTTTTATTCAGAGCATTTTTCTCTACAGAGCCTAGTTTAGCGTGAAAGAGTGAATTTCCGTATTTTTGAGCCAAACAGGTTGTTTTTCTTTTTGCGTCTTTCACTCATGAATAAAATTAGGTTAGGTTTATTGAGGTTAGTGTTTTTGTTTAAATCTAATGTTTTATTATTAACGTTAGGCTATATTGTTCATAATTTGCATTGGGAAGAAAAAGTCGTGTGAGTATTTCACACCAGATGTTTTTTTTTTATATTTCTTTTACGATTTCATAGTAGCCTATATGCGCTGGGTCAAATCCCACCATGAGTAACTCGGTCCCGTATTATACAACGAAATAAAAAAGTTGAAATTTAAACGTTTTTCAATAAATAATTCACCGTGTTAACAGAGAATCTATCTCAGTTTCACATAGATTACTACCGAACTCAGTAACATTACTTCGTATTTTAACAAAAATCCACTAACGTAATTTATAGAATATTCAACAAATACATAAAACACTTAAATAATACACGTCAAAACCGAAATGTTACTCTCCTTATACTATTTTGATTGTAAATTGAAATTTGAAAATCACATCGTCGTGTCAATTATCATTAGCAAAACAATCTAATTTTACACAGCAAGAATACTTTGATAATAAAAACATCTCTTAAAACTAGACTAGGTTACGGTTTTTACCTACTTAAACTCTAAAAATAGGAAACTCCTTGATTCAATTTTAAGTTCTGTAACAACAAATTCAATTACAAAATTCATTGTTCGTTTATCTACTTCATTTAACAAACTTTTAAATATATGTAACATAATTAACTTTCTTTTTGTAAAAAAATGTCAAGAAATTCAATTTGTCTTTTATCGTTATCAGATTGATTAAGTTTTAACTTCGTTAAATATTTATTTTATTGATCGTTAGCACGTATGATTTATGCGCAAATTTCCTTCATCAAAAGATTGATTGTGTTTTTTTTACCTCTACCTCTTCTGTTCATAAATGATTCAGTCATATTATTGGCTGACCGTGTGATAAGAAACAGAACTAATTTTGTAGCCATGAACTAGCAGATAAAGTGCAAATAATTAAACACTCTTCCTGCCTATTATGGGCAACAAGTATATTAATGTTTTATAAAAATTATTCTTAGTGTGACCCGAACTCGCCGAGAACGGCTGGATCTTGGAACACGTCTACCCGCCGGCCCATTCGTCGTTCATTGTGCAAGAGTTTTTGGCGAAAAAGGCATTCCAGCGTTGCCGCACCCACCCAAACCCCGTTATCGCCCCCCGAGGCTTCTTTATATTCCCCAAGATGAAGTCGCACCTGAAGGGAACTCATCATGGCGGCATACAGGAGGTCAATGAAGTTGTAATCATGGTGATGAATGGAGTAATTTCGGAGGATTACCAAGGGTGCTTCCAATCGTGGGAGTAACGTTGGAATCGTTGTATATATTTAGAGGGAGACTATTGTAACGGTTGATAATAAAGTTTTGTTCGTAACTTAATTTCCTTGTATTTTATTGACAAATTCCCGGAACTTAATTGCCACACCTCTAACAATAGGATTTGTAAATTTTTTAGACCTTACTCAGTTATTGGACCTAGAATTCTCTTATTATTATGCTGTCAAATACAATTAGTCAAATATGCTGTTATTTGAACCACGAAAGTGACCGGTTATGAATTACTTATCATTAATTAAATCACGTAATACTAATTAAACTGACATTTTTGGTTTAATGTAATTATTTATTTTCTGACTAAATACGATTAAATTATAACTAGTAGAATAATATATATTTTGGTTCAGTGAGCCTCTGATTTATGGAGTTTTTGGCAATGCGAATATATGCCAAAACTAAAACTTCTTCCACAAGGATAGAAGTTGTAGTTTGTAATACAGTCGGCTTATAGATAAAGTATGTTTAGATAACAAATATTCAGGCGCCGAAATCACGACGATATTTCTAATTCTTATAAATCAGATTTAACTCCATTTGTGAAATGTTTTAATGGATTTCTTTCTAAAATATTTATTCTACATGACAGGAATTCATATTGTTTAAATTTTAAAAATAAAGATTTGGTATTTTTTCTTGAAAGGTTTGGCACCAGAATTATTATATAATCGATTCCTGATTCCTGGTGGTATCAGAATTATTTTACAATAGATAACTAAAATTTATTGCTAAATAATCGATTTTTCGATGTCCGTCCGTCACATCTAGATTTCAGGAACTACATGGGAAAGCAACAAAAGGTTTACGGATTCATAATCCCATTAAAATTTAGTGGGCTTGAATTGGGTTTGAAGTTTTGACCGGTTTAATAGTGTCATAGTGAATAGTGTCATTCGCTTCCTTTTAAAGAGTAAATACAGAAATTATTGGTTTTGAAGTTCCCCTTTCCACCGGAAGTGGCCCATATCCGGAAGTTAAGAAATCAAAGTCAATTTACCAAACAAAACGAGAAGTGAGGTGGTTTACCATGCCTTTCTCACTGAATAGAAAAGTGCGCTTATCAACATACCGGGCCCTCTGAAAAGCTCTTGATTTCCACTCTGTAAATGACACCTTCACTTCATTCATGACCATGGAAGGACCGTGGAAGAGCTTCAAGCAGCAATAAAGGGTTCCAAGAATAGAAAAGCGCCTGGGCTCAATGGAATCAATATGGAGCTCCTGAAATATGGAGGTATAATGCTACACTTGCGACTCCTACATCTATTTAACATCTGCTGGAAGACTCACACTGCTCCAGAGGAATGGAAGATGGCCAAAATAATCTCTATTTTTAAAAAAGGGGATCGAACAAATCCAGAAAACTATAGAGGGATCAGTCTTCTAGATACAGCTTACAAGTTATATGCTACGATAATCTCTAAACGACTTCAAATTATAACAGAAGTATTATTACAAGAGAGTCAAATGGGGTTCAGGAGAGGGCGATCCTGTATCGACGCGGTATTCACTTTGAAAATTATTATAGAAAAACGCCGAGAGTACAACTGTGAAACGCACATGGCCTTCGTGGACTGGGAGAAAGCGTTTGACAACGTCGATAGGAAACTACTCTGGAGAATAATGGAGAAACATGATTACCCCAAGCACTTGATAAGTAGCATACGAAGTTTGTACAACGATTCTTCAATAAAAATGGAGGTGCAGTGTGGGAGACTGTCCAGGAAAATTCCTACGAATAAAGGTGTTAAACAGGGGTGTCCAATATCTCCAACACTATTCAATATATATGTTAGTGAGCTTATGTATGAATGGCAATCAAAAGTTGACAAAGGCATTCCTCTTGCCCGAAATACTTTTATAAATAATTTATTATTTGCTGACGACACAGTTATACTGCAGGAATCTGAAGACAAGCTACAAATTTCAATGCATAAGCTACATATTTTGAGTAAATGTTTTAATATGAAAATTTCAAGAAAGAAAACAAAAATAATGGCTTTCCAGGGGAAATGGCCAACAAGGTCCAAGATAATGATTGACAATACTATTTTTGACCAAGTGAGCAATTTTAAATATCTTGGTTGTGACATAACATACGACCAGGATAAAGATGTCCAGCAAAAAATAACAAAGTTCAGCTCGGTATGTGGGGCAATAAGTAGGTCCCTGAAGAACAAAGCTAGGAAGGATACGCTAATGAAATTTTATAGAGTTATGGCGATACCTACATTAGCTTATGGAAGTGAAGCATGGGTGCTGTCTAAGAAACAAGAATCCAAGATTCAAGCAGCAGAGATGAAATTTCTTAGACATATAAAGGGATGCACCAGAGAAGATCGCTTCAGGAACGAAGTAATAAGGGAGGAATGTGGAACACAACCGCTAGCTGACATAATCAAGCAATACAAAGGAAAATGGTCAGAACATCTTTTCAGAATGCCGCACGACCGCCTTCCTTTGAACGCATGGCATCATATACCAAGAAGAGGTATTGGAAGACCGAGGAGGAGATGGACGCCGGAACAGGCTTAGCTCACAGCTAAAATAGCCTAATCCATGACGACGACGACGACGACGACTTCATTCACCACAGGGTTGGCTTTATAACGAAATTCATTTCTTTCAGAGGAGATAACTCAGATTAGTGTCTTTTACACCTCTACTTCTTCTGTTTTTAAATGATTCAGTTTTTTAATTTGCTGACCATGTGATAAGAAACAGAACTATTTATTTTAGCCCTGTAACATATAGAATTAGTGTAAATAATTTGACACTCCATCTGTGTGTTATGAGCTAATATAAATATTAATAATAATAAATTTTGATAATTTTTTTTATGTTATCTACCTCCAGTATTCTTAGGAATTATAGTGTTCTAGAATATAACTGATTGTAATGTACACCTATATTGTATAAATGATATTTTTTGTGCGAGTTCGTACGAAATAAAAATTAATGGCGCGTGTTATTTTGATGATTAAAGCTATTATGAATAAATTTAAATTTATTTTACAAGTTTTAACGTCTTAAAAATAGTCAACGAAGGTAAAATTTTGAAGTTTCTTAAATATTCTCTACAGGACTTTTGTGTTTTAATTATTTATTTATTTATTCGGATTGCACGTATTTGTATTTTGAAGACCCGAGTCGCTTCTGATGAGTTGTCACAATGAATAATCAATCCCATAGGATAGTATGGAGTGGAAATATGCGTGATAAATTTGTATACTAATTAAAGTGATACTGTTTAAAACTTATTTTAACCATTTTAAAATGAAGCAGACGTATGAGAGTTTCTAACAAAGCTGGGAAATATGATTTTTCAATTTAGACGCTTGTCTTTACGAGAATAATAATTACAAATAGAAAAGGTCTTTAAAATATTTAAATAATCTGAAAGTCCGGTGAAAGAGTATTTAACAAATAGGGATTGTACTGTATTGATGATTACAATATTATGTTTTTACAGGAAAGTTTTTTTGTGTACTTCGTAACCCTGTCAATTGAATTAAATTTTCAATTCTATTTTATAAATTTAACTCAATATTTTAATTACTTGAGATTTTAAATGTGTAAAATTCTATATTGGTAATATATACAACTATAATAATTAATTTATAATTAAAATATATATGTTGTAGTTGTTTAGGTCATCAGCCGAAAGGGTGGTTTGAACCTCTTATGGTATGGCCGTTTTTTAGAAAATCGCAAAAAAGTGAAAAATTACACGAAGAAACTACTACTCCGGTTGACCAATTTTGATGAAAATGTTCGTGTCGGGTCCTCTAGTGGTACTAACTTAAGTGTCAAGTTTCAAGTTCGTACGGTGTTCTTTTCTTATGATATTCTGTTCACACACACACACACACACAAACAAACACACACGCACGCACGCGCGCGCGCACACACACACACACAGACTAATTGCTAAAATTATGTTTTCTTTGTGTTCAGTGGTCTGAAAACGTGTAGATCCGGTAACACTCGATATCGAAAAATCGACATAAAAACAAAACTTTCCTTCCTATATATTTATAGAGGAAAGGGAGAGTAAAAAATATTTAAATATATATTGATAATACAATAAATACGTAAAAAGTTTTATGATTTCACACTATCTAGATTGAATTCTTAAATTAGTTGATTTTCTTTAAACAATAATTATTTGCTAAATACAATCTTATTTCCTTTCTGTATTTATCCACATAAAAGTTTTTAGAATTTACTTTAACATGTACTCTAATTATGTAAGTTTTGTATACGTTTAACATTAATTAATAGGTGTTACTGGGGACCCCTTAATTTAGAGGTCTACTTAGAAACTTCATAATGTTATACAACTTACTTCAATTTAAGCTTACTCTTGTTGTAGTAACTTTTAATTGTGTTTTCTATTAGTTATAACAATGTTTTGTTGTTTTCAACGTTAAACATTCATACGGTTAATTTAGGTCTAATTAAAGTTTTTATCTACTAATTAAGCGTTAACAAAATAAATATATAATTTTAATTTTGGCTTTCGCTGATGATTTGCTGTTTCCTTTGTCTGAGATGATTTGCATTATATCTTGTTTAGGTGGTCAGCCGAAAGGCTGGTTTGAACCTCTTGAGGCTTTACTAATAAAACAAATGTCAGCCAATTAAAGGACTGAACTATTTAAAAACAGAAAACAGAAGAAGTAGAGGTGCAAAAGACATTAGTCAGAGTTATCTCCTCTGAGAGTAATGCATTTCACTATACAGCCAAACCCTTTGGTGAATAACGTGAAGCTGTCATTTGCAGGTTGGAAAGTGTGTGCCTTTCGGAGGGCCTGGCAAGCTGATAAGCATACTTTTTTAACTCAGTGAGGAATGCAATAGAAACCATCTGACTCCTCAATTTTACTTAGTAAACCCTCTAGAAATTCAAACCAGCCTTTCGGCTGTTGACGTAAATAACATCTTCAGTAAAAACAACTCACATTCGGTAATCTAGAAAAATTTGTAATCCGGTATCTCCCGAGTCCTGAAAGTGCCGGACTAAACAGAGGTTACTGTATTAGGCACGAACTTGATGTGTCACGGGTGATATCAACTATCCGGATATAGAGGAAAGTGGTATAATCAATTGTTATGGATACCAGATGATCGAACACCCAAACAGGTATTTGCTTGCAAGTCAACCGGATAACATGTTTTTGGATACCTTTGGAAGAGATAGACATCCCAATTTCTTTATTAAATAGCAGACAATTAAGTTTCATGTTGAAACAGGCCGGAACAACTAATCTGCATTGTTTATGATGCAAATAAAAATACTATTGGTTAATTAATTGATGGATTGATTACGGATTGTAATCAATCCACTGGAATCCGATAACAACAAACTGTTATCTGATTTGTAATCTACATAAAATATTTATAGGCCTGTATTAGGTTGAAGTTCCGGTTTCGACCGCAAGTGGCACAAACCGGAAGTCAAGAAATAAAAGTAGGAACTTTTAAACAGAAATATACTCGGTTCATCGTAAGAAAGATATGTCGCGTAAACAAATAATGACGTCACTGAGCATGCGCGTTATTTAAAAATGTGTACACGCTAATTAAAAAGTAACAACAAATTACTTTCAAAAGTATTTAAATACAAAATACTTTTAAAAGTATTTTTATAAATGAAACTTTTAGTTCTACATCATAATCATGACTGATATTTTAAGTACTGATCAATAAATTTGTAAAAACGTTAGGCCTATTACTTTATTTCCATTCTTCTTCATAAATAAATGTGGTTACAAGTTATAGGTACGTATTAACCTCTGATCTGTATGACGAAACAAGAAAACTTTAAAAGTAAGCATTTTTATTTTAATGATTTGTCATCTAATATTAGTTTAGTCGCTCGTTATTTCACAATTTAATTTGCCGATGACTAATACAAACCCACAAATCTCTTTCCACATTTTTGACAAAGAATAAATGTCGTCGTTATATGCTACCAGTTCGCTTTTGACATCGTATTGTCTCGCATCGCTCTTACGTGCATTATAATTTATTTTCAATTAGAAATTTAGTGTTATAGTATAATTTGTTTTTTCATTTCTATTTATCATTTAATTCTGTATATGGTTAAAAGCGCGTAACGGTTATCATTGTGATGTTTTCATTAAAAGTGTTGCATTTTTTCTGAGTCACTGCTTTAGCAGCTGATTCGGTAACCGCTGTTTGTTTACATATCTTCCTTACGTTGAACCGGATATAGTTTCATTCTATTCCTCTTAAAGAGTAGAACAGAAATGAAATCTACACTACACCTCGCCCGCCACAAGTAAAGATTAAACAGCCATTCCACGATTTCCTATATACTCCCTAAAACATCCTATAATTATTTCCTACTAGTAAAGAACACACCCAACTAGAAAAAGCTTCCCTTCCCAAGGCAATGTTATCGCTGTTATCCCGATTCCAAGCCCCCATCTTCAAGAAATCAAAATCGGAATTTGGAGACAGAAATAGTGTCATTCAATTCTTCTTAAAGAGTGGAACAGAAATCATTGGGGTTAAAGTTCCGGTTTAACCGAAAGTTGGGAAAACCGGAAGTCAAGAAACCAAAGTCGGAATTTGGAAACAGAAATAGTGTAATTCGATTCTTCTCAAAGAGTAGATACTGAAATCATTGGGTTTGAAGTTCCGGTATCGACCGGAAGTCAAAAAATCAAAGTTGGAATTTGGAAACAAAAATATTGTCATTCGATTCCTCTTGAAGAGTATTTACAGAAATCATTAATGGTGTTTTACCATAAGTCATAGTTTAGCCTTTTTAAAAATTGCCACCAGTCATGAGACGCGTCGTCTCATGAAAGGTATTTCTAAAATAGAATTAGTTTCAGATTATGATCTTAAAATCATCTAACTTATTTCTTTTATTAGAAATACGCTATTGAAATGTAATTTAAGTCAGTTACACCAAAGGATTTACTTGACATTTTGATATGAAGGAAAACCACTGGTCATTTATCACAAAGTGCAAGGAAATCATCTATACCAAAATAACTAGCAAAAACTTGACATATTACAAACTGGAAGAAGATAATTAGTTTTGTATTACATAACATTTTCATTTCCTTGAACTTATACATTTCATTTCAACAAAAATTTAGAGTAATTGCAACGGTTTACCGACATTTTTTGAATTTACGTACATAATTTATATCACAAAGGTAAAATATTTTAGTACTAGCAACCCCCCCTCGCTTCGCTTCACAGCAGCTAATGTAGGCCTCATTAAATTATTTTAAAACGTCTCTATATACAATATTTGTGGCTTTGTTGCCCTGCGCAAAATAAATTGTTGTTCCGCACTTCTAGCTCTCGAAATTTCGACATAAAGTTGTCCATGAAAGAAACACTCTTGTCTCAAATCTATGCATACTGTTTTAAATGTTTGTCCCTGCGATGTAACAGAATTGAATCGAATGCATAGAAGAATACCGATGTGAAAGAAAGAGACGGTTGATATGTAGCTGAGATAAGAGAGCTGAGAGTACGTGGTGCAGTACGCATCGTAACTGGAAATAATATAAGACTCATTCACTTACTGTCGAATGAAAATAAATACATAAAATACAGTACAAAAATAAAAATTTTGAATATTTCCGAATTTGTAATGTTTTTGAAATCGAATGTTATTCTTCACGTTTTTCTATGAAATATAAAAGTTTAATCTTGCTTCTAGCCCAAAAAGTACACCATCCAGAGGACTTAGAAAAAATAAAAGTGCTATGCACCCGATGGACTAAAACATGCGACATCGTCACAGTTTAAGTTGCTTAACTCACTTAATTAAAGTTACTTACAGATGCAAAATAGCCTATATTTATCAGGAAGCTCTAAGCTATGCAATAATGAAAGATTTTTAAAATCAGTTCCGTAGTTTCTGAGATTACCTCATACAGACGAACAAACAAACAAACAAACAAACAGACGTTTCTTCTTTATTATATTAGTATAGATAAAGTAATTTATTAATGATATCTAATGGGTCTTCTTATAGTTCTCCCTGTCATACCTCTTAAAAAATGTATTAACAATAATAATTTGTTACATTAGGACAGTCCTGTCCAAAGCGTTTAACAAGTTGTCTGCAGTAGGGAATTCTTTTTAATCAAATTATGAGGTACATAATAGCCATAGTAGTTTTTCTGCTTGGGTTACGGAAATATTGTCTCGAACGGAGCCGTGGTTATAACAGTAGCTCATTTATTAGCAACAGATGGTTTATGGAGCAGTGTTTATCTAATAAATGATATGCGCCCATATATTTACAAAATGAAAGCCCACACTGGTTGATTGATTGGCTCATCTCTATTCTCTAATTTCCCGATAACCCAGAGAGTTGAAGCATTTACATTTTGACCAGTTTTGCCTGAGGGATGAAAACCCTAAATTGAAACAATAGATACTAATTTTATACCTTAGTAAGTATCCCCATAACAGCGAGGTAGAGTGTTAAATTATTTACACTCTATCTCATAGTACCAGGGCTACAAAAATAGTTCTGTTTCTTATTACATAGTCAGCCAATTATATGTCTGAAGCATTTAAGAACAGAAGAGTTAGAAGTGTAAAAGACAATAGTCAGAGTTATCACTGAGTGTAATGAATTTCATTATGCAGCCAGACCCTGTGTTGAATGAAGTAAAGGTATCATTGAAGAGTGAAAATAGATGCTTTTCGAGGGCCTGGAATGCTGATAAGCATACTTTTCCACTCAGTGAGGAAGGTACTTGTAAACCACCTCACTCTTCGTTTTACTAAGTAAAGCCTCTACTGAGTAAAACGAAGATCTGACAACAATCTTATCAGCATGTGTATTCTGTTACCGATTCCCAGGATATTAAAATATTGGAGTTCTAGTCATTTGTTGTTAAATGATATATTTTTTTATTCCTAATATGTGTACGTTGCTATCTGTATAATTTAAGAACAATAAACAACTCCCTGACGTAATAAAATAAGGACATTTATTTGTCGTGTAAATAAGGTGTAGTCTTGTACCGACCATTCTTGAGAGGTATGGTTTATCGAATTCCAACCACTAAAGTACACCGGTAACCACTGTCTAATATTCAAATTCCTACAACAGTATACTATAATCGGTTCGTCGTAAGAAAGGTATGTCAAGTAAACAAATAATGACGTCACTGAGCATGCGGATTATTTAAAAATGTGTACATGCTGATTAAAAAGTAACTACAAAATAATTTCAAAAGTATTTAAATACAAAATACTTTTAAAAGTACTTTTATAAATGAAACTGTTACAAGTTATATGTATTACCTCTGATCGGTATGACGATACAAGAGAACTTTAAAAAAAAAAACATTTTCATTTTAATATAATTAGTCACGTAATATTAGTTTAGCCGCTCGTTATTTCACAATTGAATTTGAAGATGACTTGTCCAAACCCATAAATCTCTCTCCACATATTTGACGACGAACATGTCATCGTTTTATGCTACCAGTGATGATATATGAGTGATTATATTATTGAGTGATGATGTCTGCATAAACCTTGGGCTTGTGCGTAGGTAATGATATGTGGTGTTTTACAGATGAAAAAATGCCAGACCAGACCGGGAATCGAACCCGGGACCCCGGCATAGTAGCCAGTTGCGCTGACCACTACACCACGGGCCGGCCAAACACCACGGGCCTTTTGACATCGTATTGTCTCGCATTGTTCTTACGTGCATTATAATTTATTTTCAATTAGAAATTTAGTGTTATATAATTTTTTTTTTTTTTTTCATTTATATTTAGTCATTGTTTAATTCTGTATATGGTTAAGAGCACGTATAACTTGGACAATTCGAATTAGCACAAGCAGGTTAGTTGTTTATCTACTCCACTCTTCGCCACTCGCCATGCAACGACGGTACAATCACAAAAGTATACAATTGCTACTCGTAATGTGCGAATCACACACGGTCACTACACTTTGTTTTCACTGTTGTTATTAATAACTGTCAGACATAATGATGTGACTAATAAATTTGTTTTCATATATATGATTTTCTGTTCATACCAATTCAGACCAATTTGTTTAGTTAGTTGCGTGCGTCGGTAGAGTATAGTTTAGTGAGTTATTGCAGTTTAGTTCGTGTATTTTGTAATTTAAATTTTTACTGGAACAAATTAAATACATATATTTCAAAATGAACTCATTATTTGTATGTGTGTACATTGAAACAAACAAGGTTGTAGGCATTTGCGTACATTAAAATTAGTAGACTTTATTGAAAGAATAGGTTATGGATAGACTTAATGCGGAACTGTGTGTACACGAAGAGCAAGAGTTGTGCCAGTTCGAAAATTGTCCACAGTAGACTATATCAATTATCATTGTGATGTTTTTCATTAAAAGTGTTGCATTTTTTCTGAGTCACCGTTTAAGCAGCTGATTCAGTGACTGGTGTTTGTTTAACATATCTTTCTTACGATGAACCGAATAAAACTCACGGCGAGAACGTTACCACTAGACCAACCCGGTTGGTTTACTCTGTAAATCTGATTTACTCTTATGTAACAATTTCAAGATTTCTCTCATGTTATAGACATTGGTGATGTGTATAACAATAATACATGAAATTATCTTACTGTACTATTTTCTGTTCATTTACGTAAGGAAAATAATACCTTAGAATCTGTTTGTTGAGGTAGAGGTTTAGGTGCGGATTTCGATAACGTATAAATTGACAAAATTCCAGATTTTTCATCATCGAATACAAACGAAACTTTTAAGACTTGGAGAAGTACAATTTAAATCGATAATTTTTCAAAAGAAAGCTGTATATCACTCATAAATAAAAACGGATTTTCATTTTTCGAGTAATAAAAGAAATAATACCAATAAAAATAAAGGGTAGAAATAGTCTTTGCTCAAATTGGCAGTCTTTCAAATAATATCCGTAACCCTTCTGTTAACAAAGTCGTTGGGAGTTTT
The DNA here is from genome assembly GCA_035578175.1 of Catonia carolina. Lineage (NCBI taxonomy): Eukaryota > Metazoa > Arthropoda > Insecta > Hemiptera > Achilidae > Catonia > Catonia carolina. The sequence continues at coordinate 36,470,711 of JAQMRL010000005.1, read as the reverse complement.
TTCGGGCAGTTCAACACGAATGAACGGTATAGAGAAGAGGAGTCGGTTTATCCGACACGCACTTAAGTTGGTGCAATTCGCCCTTTTCCGCCCGCCACTTCACTAAGCCCACTACGTATTCGCTAAACGTCTTTTCCGATACAGCCCATGCCATACATACAGTGGCAGCACGCACAAAGACAAATGGAGATATAAATCACCACTCAGTTCTGGAGCGGAGGAGGTTTAGACGACAACCTTTCACCTTCTATTATTACCGGATTTTGCTCTGCAAACTTTTAACTACTTACTACTATCTTGAAAACTAGAAGAAGAAGAAGAAGGTTAATAGAAAAACTTTTACTATAATTTATTTTGTAAAATGTCATCGCGAACAATTAGATTTCGTGTCATTCATTTTACTTCGGAGGAATTCCTTATTAAATTATGATCACGTAATCAGTTTATAAACACAAAATGCTTTAACAATTTCGTTCTTACAATACAGCTTTATTGGCTGTAAATCAAAATTATATTTGTGTTAGATTTTATAATCAACATACTTCAGAGTTTCCTTTTGATGTAAGTTTAATATAGTACTACTCTATAACATAAAATTTAACCATATAATTAACGACAGAAACTTAAATGAAGTTTTCTTTGTGATTTTTACTTTGTCTTGCCTATATGAATATATAGAAAGGAAAGTAAGCTATTGTTTTCATTTGAAATTTTCTAAATCGAGTTTTCACCGGATCTACACGTTTACAGACCTCCTGAACCCAAAAAACATGCTTTTAGCGAATGGTCTGTGTGTGTTTAAACAAAATATCTTAAGAACGGAACATCGGATGCACTCTTTTTTTAAAATAACATTATTTGCAATCAGTTTAAAAATAAACTATAAACAAATCTTTTGAATTTATAAATCACAAGTGAGGTCTCATTACCCTGAGTACCTCTCATTACATCAATTATTCATATGTTAAAAGAGAAAATTACTATGTACAAAGATTCATTCTACACTATGTACATTACGATTATTTGATTACTATGTACATTTTACAATATGGAATTTTATTCACTAAAATTTTATATACATTTAAACTCTTTCAGACAAGACAAAACATGGTAACGTTTCAGGCGCCTAACTTCTTCTGCATTGTTTAGAAGATTTATGGCTAATTCGTTTTCGTGACTTTCAAGTCTTGCCTGAGATTTTCTATTAAAACGCCTGACCTCGTCCATTTTAAGTCCTGACGCACTTAAAATTTGAAACTTAAGTTCGGTACTACTAGAGGAGCCGAAACAAACATTTTCATCAAAATCAGTCAACCAGAAGTAGTGGTTATCACTATTGTGTCACTTTTCGCTTTTTTGCGATTTTCTGAAAACGGTTTTTACGATTTTTTTAAAAATATTCTCATTTACTACATTTATTTATGCTATATAAGATAGGAGGGTAGGTGCCACGTCTGGTGCCACCACTGTCACGCTGCAGTGGGGACCCAACTGCCGCAGAGGGAAGGCTAGGCCTGAACCCGGTAGCCGAGCCGTCACTCTTCCGGCTCCGCTTCCGACCACCAACAACGGCCCTTTTCAGGGCCATCACAAAAACTCAACGGTCCTTCTCAGGACCCCCACCCAATCAATTAAACGGCCCTTTTCAGGGCAATCACGAAAATTCAACGGTCCTTGTCAGGACCCCCACCCAATCAATTAAACGGCCCTATTCAGGGACATCACAAAAACTCAACGGTCCTTCTCAGGACCCCTACCCAATCAATTAAACGGCCCGTTTCAGGGCCATCTTAAAAACTCAACGGTCCTTCTCAGGACCCCACCCAATCAATTAAACGGCCCTTTTCTGGGCCACCAACCTCACAAGCAAGGTTTTGCCACGTGTCGTCGGCCCCGTTCGGCGACAATATAAACCAAAAAACTAACCTCAAAAAACATAACCTTGTTTTAATCATGAGTGAATGATGAAAGATGAAAACCAACCTTAATGTGGCTTAATAATAAGGAAAATCACTCTTTCAAGCTAAACTAGATTATGTAGAGAAAAATCCTTGAGATGAATAATGTAGATCCTTTAATTTCCTATAAATTTAATTATTACACTTTTGTCGTAAAATCCACACTAAGGCTGAAATGTTAAAAATCCAATTTTTTATAAATTTTCATGGAAAAAAACAGAAATCACTAATTACCGCTAAACTAAGCGTTATACAAAAATATGTTTGAAATAAAAATTGTAAATTTGTAAATTGCACCATTGCATTACATTGCTTTTTAAAACATAGGTTTTTAAACTAATACTTCCGGTTGACCGATTTTGATGAAAATATTGGTGTCGGTTTCTCTAGTACTACCTAACTTAAGTTTCAATTTTCAACTTCGTACGATGTTCCGTTCTTGGGATATTTTGTTTACACACACACACTCACACACGCGCGCGCGCACACACACACACACACACACCAATCGCTAAAACGTGTTTTTTGGGTTCAGGGGTCTAGAAACGTGTAGCCTATATCCGGTGAAAACTCGATTTTGAAAAATCGACATGAAAACAATACTTTCCTTTCTATATAATCATATAGGCAAGAGAAATTAAACATAAATGAATAATGTGTATATATCTGCTGGATTTATCTACTTTGTTTTTAATTAAAAAAAGTGTATAGATATTTAATGGTCACTTGCAATGCATTTTTATTTAGGTTTTGATACAAATGAGTTCAGGTAACTAAACGTAGAAACTTTTACCCAATTCGTTTGATTAATTCACTGAACTGTATATTTGAGCTCCATACATTCACTTTGGTTGTTGTTAAGGTCAGCAGCCGAAAGGCTGGTTTGAACCTCTAGAAGTTTTACTAAGTAAAAACGAGGAGTGAGGTGGTTTTTTATTGCCTTAATCACTGAGTAGAAAAGTATGCTTATCAGCATGCCAGGCCCTCCGAAAAGCACCCTATTTCTACCCTCCAAATTACAACTTCACTTCATTCACCACAGGGTCTGGCTGTATAGTGAAATTCATTACTTTCAGAGGAGATAACTCTGACTAGAGTCTTTTACACCTCTACCTCTTCTGTTCTTAAATAGTTCAGTCATGTAATTGGCTGACTATATGATAAGAAACAGAAATATTTTTGGTAGCCCTGGAACCAACAGATCGAGTGCAAATAATTTAACACTCCACCTGCCCGTTATGGGCAATCACTTTGGTTATTTAACATCAATTAATTGTAATGATTTCCTTTTTTCTTAAAAGGTAAGTATGATCTACAAAGGATTAAATAACTCATCTTATATTTATGTAATAAAATTGATTAAAATATTTTAAATTTTCTATTATTATTGCGTACGATAGGACACGGTGGAATCCTCAAAATTCTCTCGTATGTGAATCCTTCTAAGTTAAGAAGTCATATAAAATATTCTTCGGTTCATAAAAATAGCTGATATTGTTTTGTTGAAAAACAAACGTTGTTATGAATCTTTGCCCGTTTATTTACGGGATTTTTTAAAATTAAAAGTTGATTTTTTAGTAATACTCTTAAGGCCTTTCCTACGCTGATAGTTTACTAGCTGCTAGTACTAGCAGCTTATTAGTAACTAGTCACTTTCCAAATATTCACACCGAGCTAGTTTACTAGCGCTAATCAATCACGTAACTTTTTCTCCTCTACTAGCGTTAGTAAAATCAAACATGTTCTAAATCATTAGCGTGGTATTTAATATTTGCCCTTTAACTTAACTAGCTGCTAGTTGTTCGTTCCCACGACGCTAGTTTACTAACTTCCAGTAGACTGGAAGCTAGTGCAAGCGTCGTGGGAATGGGCCTTTAGGATTACAATTCAAATTATCATAATTTATTTATTTATTTAATTTATTACTCCTCCAAAAGAGCAAAGCCCGTGCTTGGGGAGGATTACTCTAATTACAAAAAATACATTCCACAATAATAAAAATAGAATACAACAATAAAAGCTTTGATAAAAAAACAAAAAATACCAATACATCAGTTATTACATAAAATAATAAATAAATTAGACTAGTAAAAATCATTTTTTAATATGTACAGTTCATAAATATTGTTCCTTTTACGATATGCTCCACAAAGATAATAAAAATCATTATGTAAACTAAATCAGGCAAAAAATGATAAAAACTTATAGTTCATTAAAATTATTTTTAATATTTCATTAAAATCAGGCACAATCATTTTTTGTAATTTTTTATTTATTTTTGAGACCTCATAGGATCACTCTCGTTCAAGTTTAGGTCTGTTCCATTGTTGGGTTTGTTTGAAAAGCGCGCTCTCCTAAGCGTGGCTTCCTTTCGTTTGGCCCACATTTTCTTAAAACGTTCCGATCTCTGTTTCCGGTCTTCGTCGGTAAACACCCTGTTGTACACTCTTCTGGTTTTTGGTTCGAATGTTACCATTTTAGTCTTGACTAATTGCATATTGTTTTTGTATTAAGGAATTTTCAGTTACAGACAGGCGGAGTGTAAAATTGGTTGCTTTCGATCTGCTAGCTCAAGGGCTCTAAAAACAATTCTGCTTCATATTATACGGTCAGCCAATTATATGACTGAAGAATTTAAGAAGAGAAGAGGTAGAGCTGTAAAAGACACTAGTCAGAGTTATCTCCTTTGAGAGTAATGCATTTCATTATATAGCCAGACCCTGTGGGGAATGAATTTTTTTTTTTGGTTTAACGTCCGACTGTTCTGCAATTACTGCTAATGCAGACGGTGAAGGATGAAATGATTTTTGTAACGTATGAAAATATGCCGTGCCTGAATGGGATTCGAACCCAAGACCCAGTGGGGAATGAAGTGAAGGTGTCATTTGCAAGTTGGAAAGTAGATGCATTTCAGAGAGGCTGACATGCTGATAAGAATAAATTTCCGCTCAGTGAGGAAGGCAATTGTAAACCACCTCACTTTTCGTTTTAATAGTAAAGCCTCTAGAGGTTCAAACCAACCTTTCGGCTGATAACCTAAACAAAAACTTATTAACTATACTTTTTTGTTTTAGTAGTTCTGGAATAGTTTTTTAGTTGTTAACCGAGATTGCGGAATTGTAATTAGTAATGAGAAAAAGTTTTAGTACATGATTTTTAACACTGTTTATAAAAATTAACATTATCTTTAACGTGTATTTTTTATGCAAAAGGTCGCTTTATGTTCAGTTACATTTAATTACTGTTTTCTTTACATTTATATCTACTTAATAAGAGAATTTAAAAGAAAAAGCTGGTTAAAATAAAAAAGAAGTAAAAAGAAAATGAGACAAATAAAAGTTTTTAACGTAGCGGAAAACTTTTCTTTTTTTTCTTTTGCCTTCTTTTTATATTCAGTGAAAAGAAAATGTACGATACCATTTTTAATTTCAGTGTAAATAATAATATAAAATAACATCTGTTTGAATATCGGAATTAAAATGAAAATTAAATTAAATTTTCAACGATAGAAAAAATGGTTTTCTTTGAAACGCTGTTTCAATATGCGGGAAATATAATTTTAAGAATTATTATATCAATATATATACCTATAAACTTTGCTACTTTAATACTTTGTCATGTTCAAATAATATTTAAATAATAAACCAAAATTAATTCTGCATTCAATTTAACTAAAACAAAAACAAAAACTGCGAAAAGAGAAACTGTTGAGAAATGTTTTGTCTGTTATTTTCAAGCTTAATTTGACTTGGATTACAGTTATACTCTTTTACAGTGAAGTAAACTGTTTCAGCAAGTGAAACAGTTATACGCATAAGTATCCCTAAGGCTGAAATTACACCATACGATAGATCTAAGGAAACAGGTACTTTTATTACCTAAATAAAATCTCCGTAAATTTTACACCGAGATGCTTTGCTAACGGTCCATCTGTTTTAAAGAGCTCCCTTCTATTTAAATTGTTACTTTTTTGTTTATTCTTTTCAGTTAATATAAAAAGGCCTTAAAACATATAATGTGTACTCATTTGTTTGCATACACTTTTATAAAAAGTAATTGGTTTGCATCGGTTAAATGGTTCTAGGAAGTTATTTATATATTCAGTGCCCTCCAAGCTCGAGGGGTCCTAACTGATGGTTAAAAAAAATTATAACTTCATTTATAAAATACCCAGATTCTAGCAAAAATTTAACAAAATATTCATCAAAGTGTTGTAAATTTTTTGCGTGTCTGTTCAATTTGTAACTAAATCTTGTTTTTTATGTTAACATTAGTGTAGCAAACGTAGCCAACATTTATCACATATTTCTAACGTGTGATTTTAATCAATTTTTAATAATTAATAGCCTACACGCTTTTTAGAAATTGTGCTTTTGAAAGTTTTCTGCATCATTCACCTTATTCTTTTTACAAACATACTCACTAAATATTTTATTTCTAAAATTTGTATCATAAATAATTTATTTAATAATGTTAATTGTACAGAGTGTATTTTAGTCCTGTTACCCAATTGTTAATGACTGGTAATTTTTTTTCTAATAAAGGGAAATTTTGTTTTGCGACCCAAAGTTGGTAGCCCTACTTATCTGATATAGAAAAGGCAGTGTGAGTTGATTCCCCTTTGAGCTGTGTAAAAATTTTTGCCGTTTCCGGTCGTGTTACGAACAGAATGTATTTTACCCTAGAACAACGGGTTTTCATTCTTGAACAATATTTTGCTACAAAATCGTACGCGAGTGTAAAAAAAAATCATTTCAAATTAAATTTGTTGGTGTTCCTCCACCAAAAAAAAGGAAATTTCTAGGGTAACAAGCCGATTTCGAGAGACAGGTAGTGTTTGCGACAGAAAACGTAGTGGTTGACCAACTCTCTTGACAGATGACGTTTTAGAGAATGTGAAAACAAGATTGCTCAATTCTCCACGGAAAAGTTTACGAAAACTTTCCTCGCAAATTGGTTTGTCATATTCGAGTGTTCAGAAATTTGCTAAAAAATTGAAGTTGTACCGTATCGCGTACGATTAATCCAAGAGCTTCTGCCTCCAGATTTAAACAAGCGATTGTTCTAGGGTAAAAGACATTTTGTTCGTAACACGACCGGAAACCCCACAAAATTTTTTACAGCTTAAGGAGAATCAATTCATACTGCTTATACCAGTTGAGTAGGGCTACCAACTTTGTGTCACAAAACAAAATTGCCCTTTCTTTGAAAAAAATTACCAGATATTAACAATTGGGTAACAGAAATAAAAAATCACTCTGAAGGCTACCAGCTAGATAAATAGAAGTTTTTTACCTTTGCATTTTTTGTTGATCTATTCGCCAATAGATACGACCTATACAATTGTGGGACGTAATTGTCTCAATTTTTCAGGTTAAAAACCATAAGAAACAACTAAATTGCTCCTTAAATTTACCTTCTCAGAATTTCAGCAAGTCTTAATTTCAACGAGGGTACTGAGTTCCGGGTGGATTTTTTCGGTAGCCGCAAGTCGCTACCAAAGCGTTTAAGGACTACATTTATAAGTTAAGTCTTTTCTTTTTTTTTACCTGTAGGGATTCGTTTGGCCTCAAAGCACCTGTTATCTTCGCGAATCGCTCTGTATAATCCGGCCAATTATTTTCCACAAGATAATTCATGAAATTTTTTCTCATTATTTTATAATTTTTATTTACACATAATGGTATTAAAGATTTCGTAATTTCTCCTCTGCATAGATAAAATTTCTTACCATCATAAAATGTATGCAAAAATAATACAAAAATTTTATCTAATATTTTTAAACGTATTGTATACACGTAAAACATACAAAAAATATGCCTGTTTTTGTATGCATACGTTCCGACCACCCGGATTTCATGTATTTGTTTCCACGAAATAACTTGGAGAAAATGTATAAAAACATCTTACAGAATAAATTTCAATTTTAGAAGGACGCCTTCAGTACATAAAGGGAATAAAAATTTTATTAATTTTTTGTTAATTATGTTTTTTATTTATAAAATATACAGTTTAGTATAACCAACCAAGAGTAAATTAACTAAAACAAAAAATAAATTAGGCTACGTAATATAAACAGAAACTTTTTTTATAGAATACACCCCAGTGAATAATTCGAGTTGAACAAAAAATCAATCAGTCATTTCAGAAAGCCCATAAGTCAAAATTGTACAGTTTTTTTTAGTGCATTTTAGGACTAACTGAATGTAAACGCACCATGCCAAGAAAATGTCACGTAAGTCTGGCTTTCCTTAAGGAAGTCGGGAGTCCGAAAATTTTATTTTATGATTTTTTTGGTTTTTTACATTTTATAATATTTTAATATCTTGTGATTAATTTAATATATTTACTTATGTTGTACGACATACCTTTCTTTTTTTATATATTTTTTAACATTTTTGCTGTAAATTGACTTTTCTCCTGTATTTATTATTATTATTATTATTATTATTATTTGCGTATAGTTCCCTTAAAGAGACCGCTAAAAACACAAAAATCTAGCTCTTGGTGGTGTCTCTGTTCTTCCTTTTAGCTTCCCAAAAACCTTTCATCCTCTCACTTTGGGCCTTTTTCTCATCGTCTGTCCATTTTCGCCCATTTCTTTTGGCTTGTGATCAAGCCAGTCACAGAATTTTGTGAGTATGGCCATATGTAGGACCTTGCCTTCTTCAATACTAGTGGCTGACTACTCCATTTAGTGACTGCTGGCCCTTTTTGCAAGGTTCTGTCAAAACCTGCAGATAAATTTCTGTTTCCGTTATCATAATCAATCTTATTTTAAAGCACGGCCTTCTCAACAGCTCGCGTCATACTGTATGAAACAAATTCGCTGAGAGAATTTTAGTGACTATGAAGCTGGGATGCATAATGTAAGTAAAATTTTTCAGTTTTTTGTCATTTCCGAAAAATTAATTTTTTAGCACATGAGGAACATTTCTTCAGAAACCACTCAACCAATTTTAATGTAAATTTCAGGATAGTTAACATTCATAAGGATGCATAGTTTCTACGAATAATATGTATAAAAAATGTTTTCTAAATTATTTTACAGCTATAAATATTTCAAAATTGTATAGGTCTGAAGGTAAGCCGAATTTTATTTTTTATTTTTGTTGAAAATCAAAATATTACAAAACTGTTACATTCAAAATGTAGTCTCCATAAAAGCATAATAATGCTGTAAGGAAAAACATCATAATGTTCTAAGCAATATAAACTAAGAAAATGTTCCTTAAGTTAGTATGATGAAGTATAGGACTCCCGTGTCCCCTTAAGTAATATATAACAATAATAAGAGGCCCTTACTCATATAAGTGCTTCCTTCTAATTAAAAGGTGAAAATGGATAATTTTTGAAGTTTAAGTTTTACTTTCTAGTGGAAGAGGTTTTACAAAGTTTCTATACAAAAATCTTTTTAAGGGAGATAACTACTGTTTTTGACGACGACAAAAAACGTAATTAGTTCTAAAAACCAACATTTTTCTTTCTTAAAGTTCAGAATTTCAATTTTATTACTTAAGAAAGCTATTTGAAGTCACTAATGTAAACTAGTGAAATAAATAAATTAATACCATTGTACAACACAATTTTCTTCTGGTCTAACAACGCATTTTATAGAAAACCATGTAAGTTAGCATTTTAAGTCATTTTATTTGTTTCAAAAATGCCTTAAGTCAAATTTTTTTATTTTTTTTTAACAAATTGCTTGTCTTTAAAAAGACAATAGTATACATTTTATATTAAAGGGGACAGCACTTTGAACAAATTATATTTTTTAATCCTTTTTTTTATTGAAACGTAGTAACATATTACCAGTTTTTTATTTTTCTAAAAGTAAGTTTTTTGACTTGTGGCCTTTCTGAAATGACCGATCCAAATAAGAAAAATTTCTAAGAAATCATACTGGGGGTCGTAAATTCGGAAATGGCTTAATATTTCGAATGGAAGGGACATTTATTATGTATGCAAATGTGTACCTCACTCGGAATACAAAATACTATTTTATGATGAATCAAAAGATTTTGTCCGCCATCTCGAATGTAACTTTATTTTTTTAAATGGGATGGTGAGCATATGATACATAATTTCAAGGCAAAATTTCAGAAACGCCTTATTGAATATCATGTGTAAAACTTAGGATGGGTGAAAAGTCCGAAAACGAGTTAATATTTCAAATGTGAGAAAATTTTAAGATGTATGCAAACCACCACAGTTTGTACTGTATGAATCTGAGCTTTGTGCAGCTGTGGGATGAAGGGGACAGACGAAGTAGACCTACTAGACTGCTGTTACGTCATAACACTCTACATATCATCTCATTGCTCTTCGCTGGGCAGTAGGCTGCCTAGTGCGGTGACATACGTGGGTGTTGTTTAGACTATTCGCTGTAGAGGGGTGACATAGAATATGTAATTTGGATAGTACCCTTGACTACTACAAACATAATACAAGTAAAAAGTTACTACTACTAACGCAATCTCTTGCAGTAGTAGTGACGTAATGCATACCTCTCAGCTGCACAAAGGTTGGGAACGGGCAGTAAAGTAGATGCTTTTCAGAGAGGGCTTGGCATGCTGATAAACATATTTTCCCATCAGTGAGGAAGGCAATTTTAAACCACCTTACTCCTCGTTTTATTTAGTTAAAACCTTCAGAGGTTCAAACCAGTCTTTCAGCTGATGACGTAAACAATATTTACTGTATTAGGGGATTGATATGGTCTGTTAATTTTCCGTTAAATTTTAAATATTATAATTTTAGTAACTTTTGTTATAAAAGAAATTGTAAGTCGGAATGGAAAGTAAAGTTTGTTACGTAATGTAGGGCGTTCGTTATCATGCGAAGTATTTTTGATGATGAGCTTGACTTCTCTGAATGTGTCTTTTCTTTTTGGGCCCAAAAATGTTGATATCGTTATTCCAAAATCGGTCGTTATTTCCAATTAAAAATAAATAAATTAATTTCTTCAATTTCAGTATAAGTTAAAAATTGGAATTTATGTTACGACGTAATTAAAACTGATTAAATCCTATTCGTTTGTCTTTTCCAGATTTTATACACCTGTATTCCTTGAACAAAACAAATTAATACTTGATTTGTTTAAATAGAATTTTCCTGTAGTCCTTGTATAAATAATCCCTAGCAAAGCTTTTTGTCTTGGCTTGTTTTAAAGAACTGTTGAGTTATGTCTTGTTTTAATTTAATTGAAACTCTCACTTAATAAATACAAACAAAAAATTGGCTTCTCCAAAAGATACCTACAATCCGAAGATTGTAATGAATCGACACGTTTTAAGGTTCCTTCAGTTCGTGAATAAAAGTGTTCTTGAAAGGCACTCCACCCGTCTCTATTTATAAATTAGATTACTGCTTGAAATAACTTTGATGATGTTATTTTATTATTTAGTTTCAATGATCATATTTCATTAAATTTTCGGAATTTTAAATTTTAGATTACGACCTGACAAATGAAATAAACACGTATCGTTTCATATTATGACATATACTAATTACAATGAATTACTTTAATAAAAAAGGTTCAGTAAATCACAGTAGACTTCTCAAGAAGACAACTTTATATCTAACGATTTGAAAATTATGTAGTTTTTCACAATACTCATATTACTTCGACATTCTACGATTTGGGTAGGTCTTTATTTCGGCATAGCTTGGACTCGTTATTCCAAATGATCTCATCTAAAAAATATTTAGATTTTAACTCTTGTTTTCCTTCTTACTCTAACTTCAAATATGTGTGTACAGAACTAATTTGTAATCTAATTATAAAATTCTCGTGTCACAGTGGTAGTAGCCATACTCTTTCGAAACGGCTTAACCGATTTTGATGAAATTTTCTATGTACACTTGGTAGGTCTGAGAAAATGTTTTTATCTATTTTTTATACTCCTAAGTGATAAGGGTAGCCCACCCCAAAAAAAAAAAATTTTATTTTTTGGAGAAAAATTTTATTTTTATTTTTTTACAATGTGGCATTAAAAAATACATACACTCCTAAATTTTCACTCTTCTACCACCAACCCCTATTTTTTTATAGCAATATTAGTAATTTAATAATTTTCTACTCTCGGCGGTCGATAAATGATCAGTTGTCACTCGATCAGTTATTACCGCCAGGCGCCTACCGGTGTCACTCTCACTTCGTAAACAGCACAGAGTAGGGATGAGAACGAAGCCGGTCTCCGGTCTTTCTCACACAATAAATAAGCTTTCTCTCACTCCCTATGCTGTTTTCGGCCATTATTATTATTTGTGGATCGATCGTAGTAGTGACGTTTATAATTATCATTTTATGGCCCTGGCATTAGTTTTTTTTGTTTTACGTCTGACTGTTCTGCAATTTCTGATAATACAGCTGGTGGATAATGATGGTAATGATGAGTGATGAAAAAATGCCAGATCTGACCGGGAATTGAACCCGGTACCCCGGCATAGAAACTACTTGCGCTAACCACTACACTATCGGGCCTTAGATAAATTAAAATAAATTTCACATTTACATTTTTGTCGTTAATTGTGGGTGCTTAAACCGTAGACAGTCCAGCCGCATATTTGTAATTTTTGTTCAAACTATAAGCTCACGAGAGTCGTAAATAAGGGAACGAGCCCTAAATTTTGTAACTTACTGTTAATGAGGAATCTAAAATGTTATGTCTTCTCTGTGCTCTGTATGGTGTAGAGTCCTGGACTTTTGATAAAGCCATAACAAGGAAACTGCAGGCATTTGAGATGTGGCTGTACAGACGTATGTTGAGGTTCCCCTGGACTACTTGGTTGCCAAATATATAGGCTCCCAGAGAAATCTTAAAAAAAATCGATTGTTTTACACTTTTCGTGAGAAAAAAAACAGAAAATCGCTAATTACCGCTAAACTAAGCGTTATACAAAAATATGATTGAAATAAAAGTAATAGGATTTTAAACTTTCTACTACTTATAGGCCTATTATATACATTTTTGCGCTAAAATGCGTATTAAAGCCGCAATCTTAAAAAAAAAACAAATTTTACGCGAAAACAGTCTCCCCAAGAATTTCAGAAGACATGGCGCCTACCCTTTCTTGTAGAACATAAAAAACGTAGTAAATGAGGCGATTTTTAAAAAAAATCATAGAAGCCGTTTTTGAGAAAATCGCAAAAACGTGAAAAATGACACGAATAAACTGCTACTTCAGGTTGACTGATTTTGATGAAAATGTTCGTGTCGGGTTCCGTAGTAGTATACACATATAACTTAAGTTTTAAGTTTCAAGTTCGTACGATGTTCCGTTCTTGATTCTGTTCTCACACACACACACACGCGCGCGCGCGCGCGCACACACACACACCACCAATCGCTCAAAACATGTTTTTTGGGGTCAGGGGGTCTGAAAACGTGTGTATTCGGTGAAAACTCAATTTCGAAAAATCGACATGAAAACAATACTTTCTACATATTTATATAGGCAAGAGAAAGTAAAAAAGAGACTTACAACTAAAAAGCACTAAAATATTATTTCTATACATTCCGGATGAGCTACTGTTCTAAAAATTGGCATGCGTATTCTGTAAGTTTTACCAGGGAAAAATGAATAATTTTGGAACCACTTAGACCTATGCGTATGGCGTAAAGTGGTATTTTAATTACATTTGATTGATTGATTTCTGTTTATTTATTTTTTAAACATGAATTATTTTATAAAAATGGTAACAAAAATTAAATGGGCACGACTGTCTAGATTATTATTTCTTGATAGAATTCATTAGGCTTAAATAAAAAAGTTATATATGCACAAATGAAATAATTTTATGGTTTAATTAACGCTAAGATCTAGATGTAGAATTCTGTACACGTAGGTAGTGTTATATGTATAGTTAGCTGAATACTTCTGTGCAACGATACAGGAATGAATACATTTTGCTTTGAACACTATTCATGTAAAACTGAGCAAATCTACATTAAATTTTAGTAGGAAATTACATCTATGAACTATAGAAGCTTCATACAATTACGTTTCATTAAAATTAATGATTTTTTAAGCACATGGATAAAAAAACGTTGTTATATCTTACACATTCTTCCAATTCTATTGTATTGTGATGTATCATGATTGCGCCCGTGCTTCACATGGTTTTATTAATATCATCGGAAGTGGTTGCAAATATATGTTGTGCAAACATAACTAGAAAAGTTATAATTAAACAGTATCCAAGCGAGTAAATACTTAATTTTTAGTAGATTTTGTTCCAGTTCAACTGAAGCAACATCATGTTGTACAATCACCTGCTGAGATTCGTTCATTGCCTTTTGAATAATAAAATCGCCTCTTAAAATTTGAAATCTATAATTCATTCATTCAAATATAATATTGAAGCTTGAGGCGTTAGAACAGGAACACCAATTCACAGGCGGCTGTATTTAATGAACAATCTATTTGTAGCACTTACTTTATAAGTTGGATAATATCACTGTAAAAATATTCATTGAAAGTTAAGCGTAAGCAACTATTATACTCTGTTTTACTTTTTAAAATCTTCATTCACATTTATTGTAAAAACAATTTACAACCACTGAATATGATGAAAAACATAAAATACGACTTTACTTAAAGACTTTTTTTAATTATGCTAAGAGTAAAAGCTGACAGTTTTAACACAGAAGACGAGGGTAATTGCGTTCTGAGGGAAAGATCCAGGTAGGAGGAAAATTGTTATAGAGAACAATATTCTGGAATAGCTGTATCCCACTTTCAGTATCTGGGTTGCAACATAATATAAATCAACAAGATAAAGATGTCTTTATTATAATGCACTGATTCCTAAAAGTATGCGAGATTATTCACAGAACCTTAAAAAACAACACCAGTAGGGATACAGGGTCAAGATTTAATAAAACAATAGCAGTGCCAACCCTTCTTTATGGCAGCGAAAGTTGGGTGCTACCAAATACAGATAAGAGCAGACTACAGGCATCTCAATTGAAATTTTTACGGCAAACGTATGGATGTAGTAGAAAAGACCTTTATATGAAATGCAGAGATAAGGAAATAGATTAATATCGTCTCCATAATTGATAGGGTACTACATAATAAATTATAGTGGATAGAGCATGCGAACGGGATGAGCGAGAAAAGGATACCTAAGCAGGCGCTGGGTTACAAACCGAAGAGATCGAGGACGCCCAAGGAAAAGATGGGCAGATTTCAGAGGGAGACTGCTTAATCTCTGAAGGATAGAAGAATAAGACTTAAGGACTTAAAGTACGTATTTTAAAAATAGAGTACTCTCCATTAAAAATAGAAAAACTTAAATGAATTCTTGGTTTCAATAATTTAATATCTTTTCTTGTAACCAATCAAGATATCTTTGGTGACCCAGACTGGTGTTTGAATAAATTCACTTTAGCCTATACTTTAATTCGTTAAAGTTTTTTTTGTCACTACGGTCAATACTGACTGACTTGTTTGTCAATTCATTTGTCAATACTCAGCACTTTTTCCTTTTACGACCTTATTGAACCACTTGAATCAAATTTAGAAATCCTTCTTGGTTTGGTTTTAGGGTTCTTACGTTTTTCCCATAACAGGCAGGTGGAGTGTTAAATTATTTGCACTCGATTTGCCAGTTCCAGCGCTACAAAAAATAGTTCTGCTTCTTATCACATAGTCAGCCAATTATATGGCTGAACTATTTAAGAACAGAAGAGGTAGAGGTGTAAAATACACTAATACGCTTTTCACGGTTGATGAGCTCTGCTGTTCCACGCGTTTAGACCAATCAGAACGTTTGCCAGCGTTGTCAGATTTTACAAATATTTCAGCCTGACTAACATTACGCGCGCATATGTTTAAGAGCCGCAGTAGTACACTCGCGTTTTACATCTCGTACTGAACACATCGACTATAGAGCCCGTTAACATGCAATACTTTATAATATAATCAGCTGATTGCATGTTCATAGGTTACAAGTGTTATTAAAAAACCAAAAAAATGACTGACAAATTATATAACAGAGCTACAAAAGCAATTTTGGCAACGTTGCTGGCAAATCATTGGCTAGCTATGAAGTGGATAGGGGTCAATGCGTACATTCAGGCTCATCGGCCCTGAAAAATAGTATAGTCAGAGTTATCTCCTCTGAGAGTAATGAATTTCATTATACAACCAGACCCTGTGGTGAATGAAGTGAAGGTGTCATTTGCAAGGTGAAAAAAGGGTGCTTTTCGGAGAACCTGGAATGCTGATAAGCATACTCTTTTAACTCAGTGAGGAAGGCAATAGTAAACCACCTCACTCGTCGCTTTTACTTAGTAAAACTTCTAGAGGTTCAAATCAACCTTTCAGCTGTTGACCTAAACACAACATGTTTTTCCAATAATTCATCATATTTTGGGATCTAATCTGTCTGATTTTATCTATACAAATCGTTGAAAACGGAGCTCGAGGTTTTCGACGAGTCTTGTGTCTTTATTTTTAAGTACTTAGCTGTTCAAATTTTTCTAAAAGGACTGAGCAATTTTATTGCACGAGTAGTCAATTATATGGTTTATCGGTGTTAACCATCTCCTACTCATTACTGTGGATTGATAGCTAAGCGTATTTAAAAGCCATAGCCTTCATTCATTACAAGAGAACTCTATAAGAAAATGAAATGTAATTTGGTGTATAATTTATGTTCCCAAAATTTAATTTATTTTCTAAAATATGACATATTCTTAGATGTCATGCATCATGATGTGTATGATATAATTCAAGATCAGGTTAGAATTTTTATCAAGCTGAACGTGACGAGGGTACAATAACGTCTTACTTTAATGAATTCTATTGGAATTTACAGAAGTCTAAATTCACTGATATCCAGTGCGTTACAGTCTATACCGATTCATTTGAAAGAGAATTTCAGTCCTTATTTATACCACAACTTTTGTTTTCATTAACAATTTACTATTTCTATTCCATTTTTATTTCGTCGTATCTGGTTTCCTTTTTCGTTTGGTAGTATTGTATTCTACTGTATTTTAAATTTCTGAAGAATTCTAAGATATTTCTTCTCTCTTACCTTTCTTATACGTAGAAACAATGTAGAAAAGTAAAATGTCGTATTGATTAACACTCTTATACCAACTGAGTACTGAATTAGTTTTACTTTCTACTCTGAAATAAGAAATAGTATTTTTTATACGAATATTTTTATTTGCTTCTGTTATTTAAAAAAAATTGCAAATGAGATGATTAATTTGAAAACATGAAGAAAATGATCACCCACTTGACTCTACATATTTTTACTTTCTATCCTACAAGCTAAAGTAGGTGCCATGTATGCTGAAATTCTTGGGAAGGCTGTTTTTTTCGTAAAAAATTGTTTTTTAATATTAAGGCTTTAATATGAATTTTAGCGCAAAAATATTTCCAATAAAAGTTTTAGAGAATTTAAAATTCTACAACTTTTATTTCAAACATTTTTAGCAGTAATTAGTGATTTTCTGTGTTTTTTGTTCATGAAAATCTGTAAAAAAATCGATTATTTTGAGATTTCGGCCTTAGTATGCATTTTAAGACAAAAATGTGTAGAATTAAATTTGTAGGAAATTAAAAGATCTACAACTTTTATTTGAAGTGTTTTTCTCTACAGAGCCTAGTATAGCGTGAAAAAGTGATATTTCTTAATATTAAGCCAATTTAAGGTTGGTTTTCATTTTGCATCATTCACTCATGATTAAAATTAGGTTATGTTTTTTAAGGTTAGTGGTTTTGTTCATTCCTAATGTTTTATTACTAATGTTAAGTTATATATTGTTCATTATTTGCATTGGCAAGAGGAAATCATATGAGTGTTTTACACCAGATTTTTATTTGTTCCTGTTATTAAAAAAAAATACAAATGAGATGATTAATTTGAAAGTAACATGAATGTCTTGAAGAAGATGATCATGCATGTGAACTTTCAAATTTTATGTATATAGGCCTACTGTAGTTTAATTCAAAATTTGTTTTTCACTTTTTAAAGTCGCTTCAACTGCTTGGTCGATTGCTAGTACGGTGGATTATATGACTGTAACTGTGGGTTTTGACTTATGAAAATGTCCAGACCCTGGCCGGGTATCGAACCCGGGACCTCCACGTGGTAGGTTAAGGCGCTAACCACTACGCTACGGAGGTGGCTAAAAATTTTGTGACTTTTATTTTCATAATGTATTAAATTTTAATTGTATGTTAATCCTGTAGTAAATTTCTGCTTCATTTTCCTTCAACTTCGAAAACTTCAGGTAGGTTTGGTGTATGCATTCTTTTAATTGAGTCGTTTTTATGTTTGTCAGTTTTCCTATGAAATCTTCTGTACTACTCTTTGATAATATTAGTAACGTAAGGGATTCGTAAGTCGTTGTGCACGGTTTCGTTACGCACGTTCTACGTAGAGTTGGTGATAATCCTGAGTACTTTACAAAAATTTTCTTCAAAAACATTTAAGTCCTTAAAGAATTTCTTTATTTTAACACCTGTCCATCCTGAAACTGAAAATAAATGTTTAAATCCATTAAACTGAACATGATGAAATTTAATATTTAATATTTGTATGTTTTTATTTAGTATCAACCACCGATTAGCGTATTAAGCTGCAAAGTGGAAGGTTCCGGGTTCGATTACTATTAGGAAAGAATAATTACATTTTACAACTCTTCATTATCCCTAAAGTAATGTCCGAAACTGTTAACGCAACTTGAAGTAAACGAAAAAAGTTAGTTGGTTCGTACAAAATTAAAATATTAAATTGAATAATAAGACAGAATTGAACGTAAAAAATTAAAGAGAATCAATAAATTTAAAGACCGGCCCGCGATTTAGTGATCATTGCAATTAGACTCTGCACCAGAGGTTCCGGGTTCGATTACCGGTTAGGGTTGGAATTTTTCATCTTCTGCATGAGCAGTAATGTAAAATAGTCGTACGTAAAACCAAAAAACAATATTATATTCTTTAAATTTTGAATCTCCTTTTTCAGTAACCATTTATTGAGTTATTTCTTTGTTAGAAACCGAATAATTTCTTGTAATACAATCAATCCATCACATTATATTTACAGTAAGTAATAAAATAATATTATAATGATCTTGTGAAAGTTGACAGTTAGTACTACAACTTGATCATTGATCCATGCGAATTAAACTACGAGTGTATCCTGTGAAGACATGGGTTGATGTGTGTACGTTTATTTTAAAGTGCATTGTTTTGTACAATTGTTGTGACGAATGGTACGTTTAAATCACTCCAAAGTGTGTCATTACATAAAAAGTAATTTGAAGTCGATTACTCGTTGTAGTTGTTAGGTCGTAGAATGTCATTGTCAAACTGATATTGAAGCAGCATAGCAAACGATTCACATAATCCTAATAATCTTAGTAAAAGAAGTCATGCGAAAATTTTCCCGAGCAGTGGTTAGGGACTAAGTAATCTATAGGTTGATTAGTTCATCAGCCGAAAGGCTGGTTTGAACCTCCGGAAGTTTTACCAAGTAAAACGAGGAGTGAGGAGGTTTACCAATACCTTCCTCACTGAGAGGAAAAGTACACTAACCACCATGCCGGGCCCTCTGAAAAGTATATATTTTCGATTCTGCAAACGACACCTTCACTTTATTCACCACAAGGTCTGGCTGTATAATAATATTCGTTACTTTCAGAGGAGATAACTCTGATAAGTGTCTTTTGCATCTCTACCTCTTCTGTTCTTAAATGATTCAGTCATTTAACCATTTAAAGGTCTTTGGCAAGTATGCTTACCACTGGCAGTAAGGTCGATTATTTTAAACGAATAAGCTATGCAGTTGAACTTTATTGGCATTTTATGGTTTTATAGATGTGTTCTGGTAAGTAAGTTATCCACATTTTGAAATTAGTGCGCAGCGACCATTATCTTCATGAGTTACACGAATGTGATAAGGATTCATACCAGCGTACACAACCGTGTTGTTTTGTTGCTACTTTTCTACAATGATTAGAAAATTTGAGTTTTTTATAGGAAAGCAAGCATTCATGCTAATATAAAGTTAAGATAAGTTATTCTACACATTTTTCAATTATATAATACTACAATTTGTTTTAATAAGCATTCTAATCACTAAAAATTATGTGCTCCCCATTTCAATAAACGTTCCTTGGTAAGTATAGCCTACTTACCAGGGCTTAACATCAAAACAAAGAAGTATCTTACTGTTCTGGCATTAGAAGTACATTATTCAAGTCCCTATAAAACAAAATTTAACTTTTTACATGGTTGTATCTATATTTTTCCCCGTAGTACTGCCCTATAAAGGGTTAATTGGCTGATCATGTGATAAGAAACAGAAATATTTATTTTAGCCCTGCAACAAACAGATTGAGTGTAATTGATTGTTAATAATTGATTGATTTGACGCTCCACCTGTCTGTTATGGGCAGATCTATTGGATTCTAGGCTTTCCAGATTTTTCCAATATTTATAACTAAATTGTGGCAAACTTCCATAAAAGTGGAAAGTACGCTAAACGAAGCGCTGTATTGAATAAATTCAGGAGGGTATCGTTCAAGAATTTAAATTTTTATTGCTTGAATATGTTCTTTGTTTGACAGCTTCATCAAAAATTTTAATTGTTCGACTGACCAATCAGTAAGTTTTGTAAATTTTTTGTTTGTTTCATGTTTAATTCTTAGCGTCCCTCAAATAAACATTTTATTTTATAAAATGGAGGGCTTAGTAACTGGAATGAATATTCTAGAGCAGAGTTCTTACGTAGGCCTACTTGACATAATATTAAAATTATGTCAAAATAATAATATTAAAAAATAATATTAAAATTATGGCCGCATTGGCGTAGTTGGTAACGTGCTCGCCTCTCATCATGCGGTCCTGAATTCGAATCCCATTCGGGCACGACATATTTTCATACGTTACAAAAAACATTTCATCCGTCACCGTCTGCATTAGCAGGAATTGCAAAACAGTCAGACGTTAAACCGAAAAAAGCAAATAAAAAAATATATTATTGTTGAGTACTTTTATTTCTGAAATCTTAATATAGAAGTAATTATTTATTTGGTGCTTACAACTAAATACCATTTTCTGAGTTAAAGAAGAAAAATTAAAATAACAATATGCATTTCAATAATACACTAACTTTATATTACGTTATTGTAAAGAAATTGAAAATCCAGCTTTGCCCGTTGGGCACAGCACAGCTTAACTTATTGTGCAATCCCTTGGAAAACGGGTAAAGGACTGAGTTTAAAAGGAGAAAACTATCAACCTGTGGTGGATTTGATACAATACCTACCTTAGAGTTTTTCACAAAATTGTTGACTATTTTGTAATCATCATCTTCTTCTACTTCAGGTGCCTTCTCCATTACGAAGGTTGGCTATCATCAAGGTCAGTCGTACCAACAGACTGATCATCAACAACAGTAATCAACATCAACAGATCTCAAAATATTTATGTTGCTTTTCTTGATGTTATCTTTTGTTACTTCGTAGGCTACCTAAGTATTTTGGTAAATATTCTGTTGTTTACAAGTTGAGAATTTTAAGGGGGTCTCAACGTCCTAACTCAACTATGTTAAAGTTTGACCCGTTATTTCAGGAATACTTAGAGATGATTACTCCAAATTTACAACACATATTTATCAATTATTTTGTAACTTTTAACATAGTCATTTGTTGGTACGATCATTTTTTTTTAAATAAATCATTTTTCCGAAATACCCATTGTATATTCCATATTTCACATAAGAAAATAAATAATAACAGAGAAACAGACTAACCCTTAAGTGAAAAGTTCTAAAACATATCCAGCGATATGCGTATAAAATTTCAAGAGATTATCTCTACCCATTCCTAAGAAAACGGGTGATTTGTATTAAAAAAATGACTTTTCAGTAAAACGAATTTAAAAATTTACTTCAAAAATGAACACTAAATGGTGCTTTCTGTGATCACTACACTAATGTATAAAAATGGCATTTATCAAAAGCTACTCACCTTTTAATTACCACATTTTAATAAATTATACCTTAGATTAGACACAAAAACTAGTAGAATATAATTCTACAAAAAAAAAAAAAAATTTAAAAATTTTCACCAAAATTGGATTGAGATTCCCTTAAATCTCCTTCAAGAAAATAACGAACGGCAAACTGTTGTAACTTAAATTTAAAATTTGAATAAAAAACTGCAATTTATTGTTTTTGCTAAATATATTGCTGTTCTCACTACATAATTTAATTTTTCAATATGAATTATTTGTAATAGTAACCTACGTAAAATTTGACTCAGTTGTCACAAGTGGATCCAGTTTAATTTGATTTGAACAGAAAAATGTATTTTTTTTTTTTATTGGAGGGGGTTTATAGTTTTTGGTGGCATGACTGTCATGGTCATTAGGCTTTTTGTTTTTTCTTAAAAATAACTACAACGTCTTTTAAAAGAAATTTTATAATCCTCCCTGCAGCTTGTATTCAATCCTATTGTAAAAATATTCAATTTTTCACTGGCCTGTTTAACAACTGCTATATCACTTGGTTTTTCTATCTTTTTATACAATTTTACTTTCTACTGATATGTTCGGTGGATCCACCAACATCGGAGTACATAAAATTGAAAATAAAATTTTATAAAAATTATTAAAGCTTACAGAAGATGTTATATCTTCAATTATTTGTAACAATCTGTTTAATTATTTAAATTTAATTTAATTTTTATTCTGCGCAGTTAGCAGTAGCAGTCAATTATTATTTTATCATTTTTAAATTTTATAACCTGTTCATTTAAAATTCCTTGCCTCTATTTATTTAAATGTTTGTGTGTATGGAACGTCTCATATTTTTTGAATTTTACTTTTACTTATTTATTTCATTATTTATTTGCTGTAACGATCTTCTCTACTACACCTCGATTGTTACAGGAAAGAGAAGATAGTTACAGGAATACCGAGATAAGGAAAGAACTCAACATCTTCTCTATAAACGACAAGGTATCTCAGAAGAGAATACAGTGGTTAGATCATGTGAACAGAATGAGTAGGATAGGATACCTAAGCAGACTTTGGGCTATAAGCCGGAGGGCAGGCGAGAACGAGGGCCCCCAAAAAAGAGATAAGCAGGTTTGAGAGGTTTGAAACAGGCAGAGATGCCTAATCCTTGAAAGGCAGAAGAAGAAGATTATTTATTTGCTGCTTACAACTGAATACAATTTTCAGAATTAAAGTAGCATAAAAATAACAAGAGATATAGCAGCTGTCAATGAAAAATAAATATTTATACAATATTTTCCTTTTTATTTCAAAAGTTTTCTTCTACAGAGTCTAGTTTAGCGTCAATTAGTGATTTTCTGTATTTTTAAGTCGAACTGAAGTTTTTTAATTTCACATTGTTTACTAATAATTAAACGTATTTTTTATTATTTACACTGGCAAGAGAAAGTCATGTGAGCGTTTACACTAGAATTGTGTTTTCTTGTCTTGTTACTTTTAAAATAAGTTTGTAAATGTTGGAAAGTCTTTCGAGTAAAAATGAAATGAATTAAATATTAATTTATATCCTTAGTTTTATAACTATAAAATAATTCCGTAAGTCAGTGTTTAAGAGGAAAATTTGTCTCCTAAGTTTTTACCTCTATCAGACTCTGTAGTTTGTCTTTTAAGAAAAATCTTTTTACTGATCCAGATATGATCTTACAAAAAACAAAATTGTTGACATAAACGGATCATAAAACGTGAAGATGGGTGGAAATTGGGATATCAATGTTTTATCACAATACTTTCTCACCCTACTATAAAATGGTGAGAGACTGATAAAAAGTAGGTTCAAATCTATAATAAAATTTTCATTATTCGAGGGTAAACTAACTTCCTTCATTCTGAAATTAATGAGTTTCTAAGTCGTAAATTCATCTGTGAAATATTGTTTATTGCCTCGAATGAAATATTAATAAAAATGTACAATTTGTAACAGGGCTATCGTATTTTATGACTACAATTAAATTTTATGTCTTCACTAATGGTTTCGCTTACCAATTAGGGATACATTTTTGAAAGCTCCTTTTTATTACGGTAAGTTAAATTTATTAGTTATTATTATGAATTAGAATACTGTTACAGGCCTACCAGTAGGGGGTTAAAGTAAGGTACGATATTTTTTTAATAATACCATAAAACAAAAATCAATGAATTTCCCCCTACATTGACACATAGCCAAATTAAGTGGAACCTATCTTGTTTTCAAAGGGCATTTGATATTTTATTAACCTCTATATCCACCCAGTCAGTTAAATAGTAAAAAGTGAATTCGTAATCTTAAGTATCATCGGATTGTCAAGCGACTTCTACGATGACCAGCTGACAGAAAAAAAACGAACGAATATTGTTAGATATCCCTGTTAAATTTTCCATCTAATTACATAGAAATTTACCCATAAAAACAGGTGAAGGATTAAATTATTTGCACTCGATCTGCTAGTTCCAGGAAAACGGAAAACATTTAAGAACAAAAAAGGTAGAGGTGTAAAAGACACTACAATGCTTTTCACCGTTGATGAGCTCTGCTGTTTCACGGGTTTAGACAAATCAGACATTTGCCAGCATTGTCATATTGTACGAATGTATCAGCGTGACAAAAATTACGCGCGAATTCGCATAAGAGCTGCAGTAGTTCACTCGTGTCTTGCATCTCGTATCGAACACATCGATTATAGAGCGCGTTAACATGCAATACTTTATAATATAATGATTGTATGTTTATAGGTTATAGTTGATATAGAAAGACCAAAAAAATGGCTGACGAAATATATAACAGAGCTACGAAAGCAAGTTTGGCAACGTTGCTGGCAAGCTTTGGCCAGTTATGAAGTGGGTATGGGGCAATACGTACGTTCAGAGCTCATCAACTTTGAAAAATAGTATAGTTGGAGATTTCATTGTAAAATAAGACCCTGTGGTGAATGAAATGAAGGTCTCATTCGCAGGGTGGAAAGTAGATACTTTTCAGAAAGTCTGGCATGCTGATAAGCATAATTTTCCACTCAATGGGGAAGGCCTGGTAAACCACCTCACTCCTCGTTTTTACTTAGAAAGCCTCTAGAGGTTCAAACCAGCCTTTCGGTTGATGACCTAAACAAGATATTAATTTTATTTTTAATTTATTAATTATTATTATAGCATTTATCCACCATTTAATAAAATTTTTTGTTTTTATTTTATTTCACAGAGAACCTGTAAATTACATGACTCCTGAATAGGTAAGTTTTTTTTAATTCTTTTTGACTGGTCTGTGGTGGTATTTTAATAATCTAAAAAACTAATAATTTATGTAATTAAATTTTTTTATTTCATAACTAAAATTATATATAACACAATAACAATTAAAAAAGAATACTTACTAAACTTAAAAGTGGTTACAAAATTAGGTATCCGTAAGCTGTTGTAAACCTGATCAGGAATTACCGTTATTATACACTGAAATTTTTAATTAGACGACATATGAAATAAAAGAAAACGACACATCAGTAAACAAGGCCAAACATTAATATAAAAATTTATCCAAATTTTTACTGAAATTTTAATTTTTTTTAATTCCTTTTTTTAGGATCCAACGCTTGCAACCCACAACAGTTGTTTAAAATGTCCTTTAAAACTATTTTAATTTTGTTTAGTTCAGAATTACTGCCTAAAGTTTTATTTTAGAGCATACGTGCAGATAATAAAAATGAACCTAAAAAGTTAAAATGCTTTCCTATAAATTTTCTTTTGCAGACCATCTAATTACCATTAACAACAATTTATTGTGAAAGCAGCGTGTAAAAATCTATCCATTAATTTGGAAATCAAATTAATAGAATCATTAATTAATTTAGTGTTAACAGAATTTTTTTATATTAATTTTATTTGTTACATGCGGTATCGGCTATATGAATTCAGTCTGGTGTTTTAATACGTGTTTCAAAAAAATGACAAGTTTATATTTTTTTCTTCTAGAAAATAAAATGAGAAAAATTCACAGTACAATATTTTGTTGAATAAGAAATCAAATATTACAAATATTTTGTGATATATGCTTTTTAACTTTTCTTTATAGTTTTCCAAATGTTTTTCCACTACAACATGTCCATCACTTTTGAGTTTCTTGTATGAAAGTTGTAAAAGTAAGTTATAAAGAAAGTATTTTTTCTTTCGTTTAGTTTGAAGTCACTTTTTACCTTTGTTTTACTTTTATGCACTTTTAAGACATTCTGAACTTTATAATTAATTACAAAAAGTTTTTGATTATTAATTATAATTTTTCTTTCTTTTAGAAGAGCAAAAATGATCGTGCTTTTTAATATTTTTATTGAAATTTTATAATATTTTAACCCCTTGTTTAATATTTTGATGTATTTTGCGCCTGAAATAATATATTTTATCCTTGAAAATTGTGGAAATGAAATTAAATCGTTTAGAAAAGAATTTTGTTGGGAAGCCCTTATTTCACTTGATAAATTTTTAATATTTTTTTCTATGTCGTAAAATACTCAAGTAAGAATTTTATGGAATATTTTTTTACTTTTGAGACCTCATAGGATCACTCTAGTTCAAGCGTAGGTCTGTTCCAGTATTGGGTTTCTTTGAAACTCTCCTAAGCGTGGGTTTCTTTCGTTTGGCCCACATTTTCTTAAAACGTTCCGATCTCTGTTTTTGGTCTTCGTCGGTAAACACCCTGTTGTACACTATGGTACATTTATGTATAATTTTTCCTTCTTCTTTTTCTTCTTCTTCTTCTCCTTCTTTCTCCTCCTCCTCCTCCTCCTTTACAGATTAGGCACATTGCCTGTTCTATCTATCCATCTTCTTCGTGGTCTACTCGACGACCGTACTCCTTGTGGAAGGTTGTGATACGAAATAATATTTATTTATTAATTACTTGAGAAATCTTTTCACTACAAATAAATTTGGTTGTCTGAAATATTAACGGTTTTTTATCGGTATCACCGGTAGTATTAATTGTCTCCCGTAAAAATATTTTTGCGTAGAAAGTTTGTAAGTCCTCTTCGTTCTAAAATATAGGACTTCAGCTTCAAAATATCGCCTATTTTATTTTCAATCGGAAAAAGCCTTTAGGATAAGCTTTATACGAGGGTAGGCTGATAAGTAATGCACACATGCTTGTAGAAGACGAACAAAAAGAAATAGCAAGATGGGGTAAATAACAAATTAAAGTACAAATCTTAACCTACCAAATTATCTATTTATTTTTCAATATAGTCACCGTTAAGCATTACACATTTCTCCCAACGTTTAACAAGTTTTTTCATTCCGTCACTGAAAAATTCTTCCGACTTTCCTCGAACCCAGGACGCAATAGCTGCCTTCACCTCATTGTCCGAGCTGTAATGATTACCCTTAAGGTCTCTCTTCAGTAGAGGAAAAAAATAAAAATCGCAAGGCGCAAGGTCGGGAGAATACGGAGGGTGTAAAATTGGTTGAAACTTCAGGTTTCTCAGAGCCTCTCCAGTTGCACGCGAAGTGTGTGGACGAGCATTGTCGTGTTGCAAAATTATTGGCGCCAGGTTGCCTCTAACACGACAAACTCGACGTCGGAGGTGTTTCAGAGTCTGTATATACTGAGCAGAATTTACCGTTGCCCCTCGTTCCAGATAATCAGTCACATAAACTCGGCGAGCATCCCAAAACACAGTCAAAAGAATTTTTTTTGCGGACGGTTGTGTTTTGAACTTTTTCACAACAGGAGAATGTGGATGACGATATTCAGCGCTCTGCCTTTTTTCTTCGGGATCGTAATGATGAACCCATGACTCGTCCCCCGTCACAATATTCAAAAGAAAGTCGTCTCCTTCGTCACGGTAGCGCTTCAAAAGTTGTTCACAGCATTCCAATCGACGCTGTTTATTCTCGTCTGTCAGACGGCGTGGTACCCATCGTGCACAGATTTTACGGTATCCCAATTGTTCAATAATGAAGCCAACACGTTCCTTAGATATTCCAATTTGGTTTGCGATACGCTGTTGAGTGATTCGCCGGTCATTTTGAATCAAATCATCGATGAGTTTGCGACGATTATCGTCTGAGGCAGTGATTGGTCGTCCACTGCGTGTTTTGTCAACAATTAAGGCTTTTCCAGGTTGGCAATCACGAAATTTTATTACCCAACGATTCACAGTAGACCTATCAACAGTATCGTCACAATAAACAGCCTTTAAACGACGATAAATCTCACTAGGATTCACTTTCTCAGCAGTTAAAAATTCGATAACAGCGCGTTGTTTAATTCTCGTTGACATAGCACCAGAACACGACGCCATACTTCCACTACTCAAAACAAACTGAATGAAAGCAACGCCTTCAAACTGCGCAGGCTTGTAGAGGAGAAATAGTACTTCCACATGCCACCAGGCGCGCTACTGAAGTTTATTTAGTTGTCTTCTACAAGCATGTGTGCATTACTTATCAGCCTACCCTCGTAGCATAAGAATAAGCTCTTAGCACTGTATTAGTGAAGAAAAGCTTAACGTGCATACGTTTTTTTAGGGAGTGATGTGTTTGCATTCAATCAATCCGAGAATGTACAAAAGGAAAATAAAGGAAATTTCTGACTTATGGGCTTTCTGAAATGACTGATTCAAATGGTTTTTAAGATATATTAGGAACCGTTAATTCTATATTTTCGGAATCTAAAATTGTCCTTGTTTGAACAAAATAAATGAATCAGAAAAGTTTATGACTCGGTCGTAATACTGTTGTCATGAGAACAGTTAAGTGGTTTAGAACAAATAAACTATAAATTATTACCATTCCATATTTAAAAATAAATTTTCGATATATGTAAGTTACCCATAAAAGTTATGTAACATTTAAGAGCCATAAAAATTTTACATCTTTAAACTGTTCAAAAATTTGTTTATTCTATTAAAATCATCCTTATAATGTTTTTCTTTTATAAAATTATTGTAAAGAAGTATTAGTAGTTAAAGAGAGTTTACTAGCTTTCATAATCCCGGATTAATATAGAAAATACTTGAAAACTTTTTATTATAATAGATTTTCAAGTCCTGGTTTTTGACTATTTATGTCTAACAGTAGCAGGTGTGAGGTATTAATGTGGCGCCCACTTGTGGTTTAAATAACAAATATTATTCTAGACAAGAAAGCTGCTATCTTCAGTCTTACATTTTCTTCTGAATTTCATATCTGCCCTACTTTTCTTTAGCAAATGCAAGATCATAATATTTTAATTTGTTTAAAAAACTATAGTAGATAACTTATAAGTGTAACTTTTTAATTTGTTTGTTATGATTACAACGTTTATATTCTAAAAGAATTTGTGTATCAAAAACCTGTTTTTATCAAACAAGAAGCATGTTATTCGGTTGATTTTAACATATACACGTATGAGTAATATAATATAATTTATTTTAATATTAATTATAATTTATAATTGATGCTAAACAAAGTGTTGTAGAAAAATGTTTAAAATAAAAGTTGCAAGTTTATTCTACAACTTTTATCACGTACACCTTTGCTCTAAAATTCATATTAAGGCCACAACTTAAAAAAAATTGCCACATGAGTACAGCTCCACGAATTTCAGCAGACATGGGCAATTTCAGACGAGACAGATTTGCAGAAAATAAAACATTTTATGAGATGATTTTTTCAGAAAATTTTGGAGCCATTTTTGCGTAAATCGCAAAAAAGTGAAAAATTTCACGAATTAACTGCTACGTCTGTTAATAAAATTTTGGTGAAAATGTTCTTGTCGGCTTCCTCATGGTACTCAACTTGGTTCCAATTTAAAATTTCGTACGTTATTCCGTTCTTGAAATATATGTTATTTTGTTATTTTTTACACACTCACAAACACAGACCAATCGGTAAAAACATGTTTTTATTTGTTCAAGGGGTCTGAAAACGTGTATATCCGGTGAAAATTTGATTTTGAAAACCGACATGAAAACAATACTTTAGTTCCTTATATTTCATATGGTTGCCCGTAACAGGCAGGTGGAGTGTTAAACTATTTGCCCTCGATTTACTAGTTTCAAGGCTATAAAATATAACTCTGTTTTTTATCACATGGTCGGCCAATTATATAACGGAAGCATTTAAGAACAGAAGAGGTAGAAATGTAAAAGACACTAGTCAGAGTTATCTCCTCTGAGAGTAATGAATTTTGTTATACAGCCAAACCATGTGGTGAGTGAAGTAAAAGTATCATTTGCAGGGTGGAATGTAGATGCTTTACAAAGTGCCTGTATGTATACTATTCCACTCAATGAGGAAGGCAATTATTGTAAACCACCTCACTCCTCGTTTTACTTAGTAAAGTCTCTAGAGGTTCAAACCAGCCTTTCGGCTGATGACCTAAACAACAACATTTCTTATATCAAGTAAAAATTAAGTAAATTTAAGTTGGGGGACATTTAATTTTGGTAGAAAAGTGTTTTATATACTAGATAAGAAATTATATACCTTTATAATATTTAACATTGAAAGAAATGTACCAATTATATATGAATTAAAAATGTGTTCTCTTATTTTCTTTCCCTAAATTGTGCAAGTTTAAAACCCCAAGAGGAAATTCAGTTTTACCGACTACTTGTTATGTAAACCCTATGAGACACACTTATGTACACTTGATATAAATATTTACTGCAAGGTGTACAACAGAGGTGAATTTTCACTATTATACAGAAACCCCAATGTGAATGCGTGTTGTTATTTTATGCATAAGATGTTATGCAACTCGCTTTTTGTCTAGTAATGCATCTCCTTGTTAAAACTGAACATTTCGTTCCGTCTTCCTCAAATAAATGTCTACACGCGTTAAAAGTTATGTTACTTTCCAAGGTTCTTTAAAAAATGAAATTGGTGAGGCATTTATGTAAAAGTACATTATAAATATCATTTTACTAGAGGTTGTAAATTCAATTCCCAGATCGACTATTTATTTAAATTTTTCTTCTTATTATATGTTTGCTCCGTATGGAAATAATATTCCCTTGATGCTGTTTTGTTGGTAAACTCCTATGTTTTTTGTTAACTTATATTTTTATATTAAACGCAACACTTTCACTTCTGTATTGATTCACAAACAGTTGTTAGCCTGCTTTTAGTCTTTCAAATTTATATACGAGGTGTGGCTATTAAATAACGAGACTGACTTTGTAAAAAATTTAATTTTAATTTTATACATAATCACTTATTGTCATCTTCAATATACACTCCTTCTGTATCCCTGCAACGCTTCCTGCGAATTTTCCATTGTTGGAAAATTCTGCAAGTCATCTTCTGTCAGCTCCTTCAGGACACGTGCCGCTTTCTCTTTTACAGCTTCCACAGACTCAAATCTTGTCCCTTTTAATGCAGATTTCGGCTTAGGGAACGGGTAGAAGTCACATTGTCCAAGATCTGATGAATAATGTGAGTGTTCTAACACTGAGATGCTGTACTTGGCTAGGAACCACTTAATAGATAACGCGGAATGAGCTAGCGCATTGTCTTTGTGGAGAACCCATGATTTGTCCTTTCACATTTCGGGGCGTTTTTTTCTCTCTCTTTGACGTAATTTAAAAAGTATCTCAAGGTAGCAATACTGATTGATTGTTTGACCTTCAGGAACTCAGTGATTGTACACAATCCCATGGATATAAAAAAAACTATTACCATTGCTTTAAGTTTTGACTTGCTCATTCGAGCTTTTTTGGCTCTCGGTGAAGTTCGGCTCTTCCAGTGCATGGATTGGCGCTTCGTTTCCGGATCATAAGTAAAAACCCTTGTTCCATCTCATGTTATTACCGTTTCCAAAAAATTCAGGTCATTTTTAATCGCGTTCAAAGTGTCAGTACAAACATTTTTGCGAGCTTCATTTCAAACATTTTTTAGCGGTACGTGTCCTGAAGGAGCTAACAGAAGATGACTTCCAGCACTGTTTCCAACAATGGAAAATTTGCATGGAGCGTTGTACGGATAGAGAAGGAGTGTATATTGAAGGTGACAATAAGTGATTATGTATAAAATTAAATTTTTTTACGCCAGTCTCGTTATTTAATAACCACAACTCGCAAGTACAACGGATATCCTTCCATTAAAATAATGCTGGAAGAGTGACTACCAGTCAATAGATTTAAGTGCGGTATAGACCACTTATTAAAAGAGATAGAGCGGATGACACCGAAACGAACTACACAGCTGATCTATGAAATGAGAAGTTAAAAACGCTGTAAATTTTAAATATACTCACCAGTAGTGCAAATCCGCTTTATGATTCAAATAAATACGGTGAAAAAGTTATTTTTATTTTACTTGTTTTGTTCCAGTAGCATTATTAATCCATTAAGCCTTTCAACTTTTGCCCTTCTGTGACAATTATTTGCAGAGTTTTCTTTTTTATTTACCTTTTATTAGTTCTTTTCTTGGTGTTTATTGTACCTTAAAATACACTGAGCACTTTTCTTCGATTCCTATGTCAAATGCAATCGGTGTTCAGTAGTTACCAATAACGTTATCTTCACACTCTTAATATTTTCGCCACTTAATGTTGTTATAAATTAGGCAACAAAATCAGTAAACATAATAGAATAGAATTAGGGGTTTTTAATATTTGATTTACATTATTGATTGTTATTTTAAAAAATTAACTTTTTATTTTCTAATTTAATTTATAAAAAAAATTTGGTGTGTTTGAAATCATATACCTACGCGTATTATAAATATTTTTTTTTAATTTTAGTTAGACGTCTTTATAAATCAGAAAAGTCTAGTGTGATACACTCACACAACTTTTTCTTGCCAATGCAAATAATTAACAATTGTATCCTAACATTAGTAATAAAACATTAGAAATGAACAAAAAACTAACCTCCAGGTACATAAACATTTTAATCATGAGTGAAAGACACAAAACAAAATCAACCTCATTTAGGCTTAAAAATATGGAAAATCACTCTTTCACGGTAAACTAGGCTCTGTAAAGAATAATGATGTAAATAAAACTTGTAAATCTTTTAATTTTCTATAAATTTTATCATATACTTTTTGTCGTAAAATGCATACCGAGACTGAAATCTTAAAACAATAAATTTTTTACAGATTTTCATGAAAAAGAAATCAAAAAATCACCAATTACCGCTAAACTAACCGTTATACAAAAACATTTTTTTAATAAAAGTTGTAGGATTTTAAATTCTCTACAACTTTCGTTATACATTTTTGCGCTTAAGTGCATATTAAAGCCGCAATCTTAAGAAAACAATCTTTTTACGAGAAAACAGCCTTCCCAAGAATTTTAACAGACATGGCGCCTATCCTATCTTGTAGAGCATAAAAAATTTAGTAAATGAGGCGATTTTTAAAAAAATCGTAAAAGCCTTTTCGTGTAGTAAAAGAATCGTAGATTTTTGAGAAAATCGCAAAAAAGTGAAAAATGACACGAATTAACTACTATTTCCGGTTGACCGACATGGTTTTTTGGGTTCAGAGGGTCTGAAGACGTGTAGATCCGGTGAAAACTCGCTTTCAAAAAATCGACATGAAAACAATACCTACTTTCCTTCCTATATATTCATATAGGCAAGAGAAAGTAAAAAATTGCATATATTAGGCAAATTTATAATGTTTGCTGGTTAAATATTATGAATTAAGCAGTAAGTTCAATCGATACTTTTGGACTTTTTTCTCAAGATTTCAAAATTGAGTACAGTCTAATTATAATTTTATTAGTTCTATTATTAGGAATAAGAATAACCTATTGTGTTCGTCTAGTGGTAAAGTCGTTGCCGCGAGTCAGTTTTTCAACAGCTGATTTTCGGAGACGAAAATTCCTTGGTTCAAATTTTAGTAAAAGTTATTATTAATTTTATACGAATTTGAATACTAGAGAGTGGTTATTAGTGGACTTTGATGATTGGGGTTAAATTAACCACACGCTCTCAGGAATGGTCGGCCTGAGTTTGTACGAGACTACACCTCATTTACACGTCATATCATTCTCATCTCATTGGGTTATAGAGTTGCTTATTGTTCTAAATTGAACAGATTGCAAAGTACTCATATTAGGGTTTTGATAAAAGAGTTATGAATAATTTAAAAAGTAATAACGTTTAGTAATAAAGGAAAATTAATTAAATTCAAATACTGTCAAAGACGATTTACGGATAAATGAAATTTTTTCACAGAATAATTTAAGTATGCGATATACACAATTGTTTTTTTGTCAATTTTTTTGGTAATAATATTACCTTTAATTAACTTTTCTGCCTTGAGCTGTCACTTAAAAATATGCCATTTACTTTGCGTTAAAATGTTCATTAGAGGCTTATAAGCTATTATTTTGAGTTAAGGAACGGTGGATTTGAACGTGTAATAATTTCCCAGTCCCAAGCCGGTAATCAAATCCAGGACCTCCATTATTCAATGCAGTACGGTAACTGGATCTTGGATCATGAAGACGGCCAATATACGAGATAAATATTTGTTTTAACAAAAATAGCCTTTATTGATCTTTAAGGAAATTAAAATATCGGAAATATTTATGAAGCCTACAAAGAACATTGTTAATATTTTCGATTTTAAAATGCTAATTATAGGTCTATAATTAAAATGGTTAGACAGGAATACCGAGAAGCCAGATCAGAAAGGTTAAAGAAAGATTTTAAATTTAATGAGCACGTGGAAATGAAAAGAATGGTTGCTAAAAGGGACATAATTACAGCGACAAAGAGGGCGTTTAGAATATGAAGGGATTAAAGCTTTATCAAGGTAATAATGTCGAATTTGATACTTTGTCTCAGTTTGCTCGAAACATCGAATAAATAAGTTTTCACTGTAAATTCACATAAAATCAGAAGTACTAACTGCGCAAAAGTTACTAATGTTCTAACATTTATCTGTTTAAAGAAAATATAAAAAAATATATAGAGAGAGAAAGTAGGTACTGTTTTTATGTCGAATTTTGGAAATCGAAAGTTTACCGGAAATGCACGTTTTCAGGCCCCCGAACCCAAAAAAATAGGTTTTTAACGATTGGTCTATGTGAGTTTGAAAAATATATCTCAAGAACGGAATATCGTACGAAGTTGAAACTTATAACTTAAGTTAAAAACCACTATGGAATTCAACACGAAAATTTTTATCAAAATGGTCAACCGGAAATAGTAGTTTTTTCTTGCGATTTTTCACTTTTTAGGATTTTCTCAAAAGTGGCTCCTACGAACTTTTTAAAAATCGTTTCATTTATAGCCTACTATATTTTTTATTCTCTGTATGATAGGGTAAGCGTTATGGCTGGTGAAATATTTTGGGGTGGGGGGATGGTCTCGTGGTCAAAAATTTTATATTTTTAAGATTGCGGCCTTAATATAATTTTTGGACAAACGTATATAGGCCACTATTATAATCAAAGTCGTAGAAAGTTTAAAAATCTACAACTATTACAACAAACATTTTTTTCTTTCTACAGAGCTTCAATTGAAGATTTTCCGTATTTTCTCATAGAAATAAATAAAAATTTGAGGTTTTTAAGACTACAGCCTTAGTATGCATTTTACGAAAAAATTGTAGTAAGTTATTATAATATTAAAATTATTTTGTTTTTTTTTTATTAAACATCCTATGTAGGATTTTAAAACACCCGTATTATTTAAATTGAAATATATCTATTTCTAACCACCAGAATGCGGTAACAGAGTACACTTACCAATGTTTATAGCGCTTTCGTGTATCTTGTAGGCCTACACAAATCTTCAGTAAATTCAAATTCATTAAAATTTTTCTACATCAAAATTTAAAACTTCCTACTCATGCCATGGTAGATAAGGAATAGTCGATTCTTATATCTAAAACAGTTTTGCCAACTTAATCAGTTGATTGTCATATTCAATCTGTGTGTTCATTAATTTTTCCCTGTTATTGTATTTATTCTCCAATGTAGCTGAACACATGATCAAAAATAAACATACTAGGTCGAGTATTAAAAATAATCTATTAGGAATGAATAAGAGACAAAATGAAATTGCAATTTCAATATTAAAATTATAGAAAATTTACAAAACCCTTAACCTTTATTTCAAGAATTTTTCATACAGAGCTTAGTTTAGGGTCAATTAGTGATTTTTCTTATTTTTTTTTTTTTTATTATATAACGTTGCTTGTTTTTCATTTTACATTGTTTAACACTTTCAGTGCCGCTGACGCATTTATGCGGTTTATCGGACACTGCCAGGTGAGCACAAAAATGCGGCCAATTTGTACGTTTTATAATCTCTTCTTTCTACGTTTTTGTCAGGGCGAATAGTATTTCTTTTATCGTGTAGTCCTAGGAAAAGGTTCATTCTATGCTAGTATACGATCAGTTTTTGAACAAAGGTCACAGGTTTTTTTTGATGGAATTTTAAAAACCAATATGTTTAAAACTCAGTTTCAAATTTCCTGTGAAATTTTATTTGTTACTTAATAGATTATTAGTTTAAATGAAATACTTTAATGCATTATTGGTTATTAGGCTACATATATTTCATAATTACAGATATTGATCATATTATTTCGGTTACATTTACGTAATCACGTAAGTAAACTTGAATATTTACATAGGCTAATTTTCTTGTGTTTTCTAGTCATACTGTAGTAATAATACTCGTATTATAAAATATTTTTTATATCAGTACTTGCGTTACAATCACTCGATTACGCAAAATTAATTGTAGTAAGTATTAATTAATTGTAAAGTATTGCTCCGACATGGCGAATGACATTGGTTCTACTAGGCAGCATTGAACGTGTTAATGATTAAATATATGTTATATTTTTTTATCATTTACTTTAGCAAGAGAAAGTCGTGCGAGTGTTTCACATCAGATTTTATGTTTTAATTAGGTCTAATTAGATGAAATCAGTTTGTATGAAATAACCATTTTATATTATCGGTAATTGTTTACTTATAGGACACCAAACAAATTTGAACCATTTTGTTTAAAATCGATACTTTTTTGTATGCTGAATCCGAATATGAACTCATTTTTGCGCGCAAACCGCTGTGAAAATAGTTATAGGCCCTTTTATATCATATAACGACATAACCTCACTTTCCCGCAATAGTTGTCCATTTATGCCGTGGTTTCCACAGCGGTTTGCGCGCAAAAATAAGTTCATATTCGGATTCAGCATACAAAAAAGTATAAATTTTAAACAAAATGGTTCAAATTGGTTTGGTGTCCTATAAGTAAATAATTACCATATTATCAATACAATTTTATGTTATACATTCACAGACGCAATTTTGGTTCAGTTAAGTGTGTTCTGAATATAAAGTTTTTCGCTTGTAAGCACATACCAAAAGCAAAGTTACACTACGACACAACAATATTTCACGTACATCGATAACACAGAATGCGACACAAACAGCTGACAACAGGGACAACTTTTTAGAGGCGACAATACATCACTGGTTATATTCTATCACAAATGGTTTACTAGGCAATCTGAGAGCATAGGCATTTAAGGATAGTTTATTGTTAAAGCGAGGTCTCTGTATTACAGACTTACACGTTCTATTACTCTACTAAAGTTTGTTTACTTCGTTTTTCTGTACTTAGAAAAACGCGACACGAATTCGATGTCGTTCTTATGTATTGTATGTACAAATGCACACGTTTACTCCTCACGATCTTTTGCCAAATTCCCAACTACTCTTTTATCTAATCCACATGCAGATACATGCTTTCTTTTCCGTATCGTAAAAATCCTCTTTACGTATTTTGAATTACTTATTACCCAACAATACAAGAATGCAATCTTTTACCGAATATCAATCATTGTTTACCGTTATCTTCACCGTTAATTTTCTTGGAAACACTCGCTACAACAAAATCTATTTTAATAATAAATTTTGTGTTCATAACTTCGCATATCTGGAATTTCGGATAATCTGAACTGATTTATAATTTTTACTTTCTCTTGCCTACATGTTATAAATAGGAAGGAAAATATTGTTTTCATATCGATTTTTCGAAATTGACACCTTTTCAGACCCCCTGAACTCAAAAACATGTTTTTAGCAAACAAAAAGGTATGTGTGTGTGCGCGCGTGCGTGTGTGCGCGCGGGTCTCTCTGCAAAAGTTGAAGGTCTTTTATTTTCTACAACTTTCATCGTACTTTTTTGCCCTAGAATGCATATTAATGTCGCAATCTTAAAAACATCATTTTAACCACGAAAGCTTATCCCTCATTCCCCCTCATCACTAATTTTCAGGGTGAAAAGGAGATGCTTTTTAAAGGCCTATTTTTAAAGGCAGATGACCTAAACAGCAACAATATTGTATAGATACTGAAGTCACGAGATTGCCTTTTGTGTACGGTTGGGCTGTGAGAAAGGGAAGTGAAAATTTGTCAGTGCTGCCAACCTCATCAGTGAGACACTACCCGTACATTTCACTACCGTGCAGTTTATACATACATTTTGTAAGTGTGGTTTATTCCGAGAAAATGTTTTCTTTATAAACCTTATAAGAAATAAATGTGACTTGTAATATTGCCTATAGCTTAATTACATGACTAGAAATGTTTGACTTACTGTAATTACCTTATTCCATCAGAACAAAATTTTCTAAGAATGAATCGCCTTCTCTACTATCGCTGTCACCGGCGTCTTTACTATCAGTCTCACTAGTGTCTACCAAACCGTTTCTTTTTTTTACCAGGTCTCATCAGAACTGTTGAAGAATAGCTTCTTCACGTCTTTAATTTCTTTCTTTATTTTTCGAATTGCGAAAAGAGAAACATCTCGTAGTTAGCCACTCGCTCATGGCTTTTTTAGGAGGCAGGGGAAAAATGTTTTGTTTAGTTTTAACTTCACAGCATTTTATTACACTGCATATTAGATTTCGTTCAGCACTGTGAATAGTCTGCCCACGTTTTCGAGAAACTAACATTTCCGTTTACGGTAACAAACAGTTATATAGTTAACCTACAAAAGGTTCCGCGATATACTGTATTATGCTCTGGGTATAGTGTAAGTTGTTATGTTTGTTGTACTGAAATTAAAGCAGTCGCGCATGCGCACTGATGCTTTTCCCCCTTCACTCCTCGTTGCAAACAAGGGCAAACTCGTGACTTAAGTAACTATACAATAATATTGGAAAATTTAACAAATTTTTTTACTTAATTGTGTTTTTGTTGTATTGTTATGCTTTTTACTGTTAAAAAGTTTTTTATTATCTTAATAAAAAAATTACAATTTGTTTTTACATCCAAAAAAATAAGAAGAAGAAGATATATTGTTAAAAAAATGTTCGTTGGTTTGTCAACCTGGCAGAAACTGAGGTCATTTTCATTTTTGGGTTGTTCAATATGTATGTGTAAAAGAAATAAATGTTTAAAAAGAATTTTGAGTTATTTTACAATTACTGTAAAATTATGTACTAGTATTTGTAAAATGTAAAATAAAACCACATTGTTATTTTTATTATTATATGTATAAAGTTCGCTGTTATTTAGTTATTATCTTGACAACACTTGACATCCCTTCTTTATAAGTATTAAAAACGAATCTAAACATCGCGACAGTTAAAGATGAAATATCCGGATATAGCACTTAATATTACAGAAAATAACTGGAATATTATTTCTATTACTAAAACTATCTTGCCAGGAATTTACTAGACAACTCAGGAATGACAAGATTATTAAAGCACAAAAGGAAATTATTAATAGTACCTAAAAGAACTTGTATTAAATAGACCTTAAAAACTCATTACATTTCGTTACATGTTACACTTTACTAAATTATCAATAAGATTTTAACTAAATAACAATTCTAAGAAGTTTCTCCGCCATAAGATTACTTCATTCAAGAGACAATGCAAAATAACTTATCTACGGTATTGAATGTTTTAAATTTAACAATTTGTATATTCACGGTGTAAATTGAATTATATGGTCTGGGTAAGGAACGGTTGGTTTGAACTTGTAATAATTTTCCAGACCCTGGCCGGGGATCGAACCCAGGACCCCCGTTTTGGAGCGTAGCACACAAACACTGGACCATAACGTAACCATAACCATATGGGCCATAACCTAACATTAATCATGAGTGATTGACGCTAAATGAAAACCAATCTCTGTAGAACTTAAAAATACGAAAAATCAGTAATTGACGCTAAACTAGATTAAGTAGAAAAGTAATACTTAAAATAAAAGTTGTAGGGTTTTGTTTTACTTTCCTATAGGCTACGTTTTATTTTATAGTATACTTTTGTCGTAAAATGCATACTAAAGCCGAAATAAAAAAAAAACATTTTTTTACAGATTTTAATGAGGAAAATACAGAAAAACACTAATGGGCATGAAATTAAGCGTTGTAGGAAAAATTGCTTTAAATAAAAGTTGTAGGGTTTTCAATTACCTACAACTTTGTTTACACACGTTTTGCTCTAAAATGCATACTAAGGCCTAAATTTTTTAAAAAAGTTTTACCACGAGAACACAGCCGCCCCAAAATTTCAGCTGACATGGCACTTACCCTAGCTTGCAGAGCATAAAAATATAGTAAATGTGTTGATTTTTTTAAAACAAAAATCGTATAAGCCGATTTTGAAAAAATGGCAAAAACGTGAAAACACGAATAAATTACTACTTCCGTTTGACCGATTTTGTTAAGAATTTTCGAGTTGGATTCCCTTGTAACACCTAATTTAAGTCCCAATTTTCAACTTCGTAGGCTACAATAGGCTATATACCGTTCTCAAAATATTTTGTTCACTCACACAAATTCCTAAAAAATGGTATTTGGGTTCAATAAGCCTGAAGCGTGTGTTTCCTATGAAAACTCGATTTCAAAATATCGGCATAATAACAATACTTTCCTTCCCTATTTATTCATATAGAGCAAGAGAAAGTAAAAATCTATATAAAATTGAAACGTCTGTTTGTGTGCCCGCAAAAATTCTAAAAGAACCCTAAACCAATCATCTTAAAATTTGTCAATAGGTTCATTAAGCAATTAGTATTAAAATTAGGGTTATTTTATTATTAAGCAATGATAACACGCTAGCCGTAAAAGGCGAGAGACGTGAGGTATAACTTGCTAGTAAGTATGCGAATAAAACGATTTCTGATTGAAAACTTCAAAACGATTCATTTTAGGTTATATATTTAGTAGAAATTGCATGTTTAAAGCAAATAAAATAAGTTGTTTGTTACTTACATGTATAATGTACATTACTAAGTCTAGAGGAATTTGTTTACATTCGTTTTAGACTGTAAATTGCATTGAGTGTTCAAATATAATTAGTTTAGATTGTGTTTAAACTTCAAAATTTTGTAACGGGTAGCCCAAAGTTGAGAAAGAGAATTTATAGTACGTAATTCGAATTTACTTGGTGTTTATTCATGCAATCATTATTAATAGGTACAATCGTAGAACTTATGTCTCGTATGGAATTTAGTACGTTAGTTCTGTGCAGAGTTATCCATGTAGCCTACTGTTTGTCTCTGAAAAGAAGAGAGTTGACGGAGAGGCGCAAAACTGGATGTATATTGCTGTTTCAGAAAACATTTTCTGTTTTTTAATTCATAAAATTTATTGTAAATGCACTTATATTAT
This sequence comes from Catonia carolina, assembly GCA_035578175.1. Lineage (NCBI taxonomy): Eukaryota > Metazoa > Arthropoda > Insecta > Hemiptera > Achilidae > Catonia > Catonia carolina. The sequence goes on along the minus strand of JAQMRL010000005.1, from coordinate 36,429,148 downwards.
TATAGAAAAAAATCTAGTGTAAAACACTCACAAAACTTTCCCTTGCCAATACAAATAATGAACAATATAACCTAACTTTAGTAATAAAACATTGGAAATAAAAAAAAACTAACCTCAATAAACGTAACCTTATTTGAATCATGAGTGAATGATGCAAAATAAAAATCAATCTCAGTTTGGCTTAATAATACGGAAAATCACTCTTTTACGCTAAACTAGGCTCTGTAGAAAAAACTGCTCTAAATAAAAGTTGTAGATCTTTTAATTTTCTATAAATTTGATTATATACACTTTCGTCGTAAAATGCATACAAGGCTGAAATTTTAAAAAATCGATTTTTTTATAGATTTTCATGAAGTAAAAACAGAAAATCACTAATAAATTACCGCTAAACTAAGCGTTATAAAAAAATGTTTGAAATAAAAGTTCTAGGATTTTAAATTCTCTGTAACTTACTTTTATAAATTTTTGCGCTAGAATTCATATTAAAGCCGCTATCTTAAAAAAACATTTTTTGACATACCCTATCTTGTAGAGCATAAACAATTTAATAAATGAGGCGATTTTAAAAAAATCGTAGGAGCTGTTTTTTCAAGTTCGTACTATCTTCCGTTCTTGAGATATTCTTTTCCACACACACGCGCGCGCGCGCACACACACACACTCACACACGCGCGCACGCACACACACCAATCACTAAAACACGTTTTTGGATTCAGGGTGTCTGAAAACGTGTAGATCTGGTGAAAACTCGACTTCGAAAAATCGACATGAAAACAATACTTTCCTTCCTATACGTATATTCATATAGGCAAGAGAAAGTAAAAATGGAGGCGTATATTTTTTGTCCTGTGAAATTTTCAGAGGCATGAAACTGTAAATAATTTATTTCAAGTTTTTCTAAAAATTCCATTTTCTGAATTTTATTTTCGTTTACACTGTCGTTTCTTTTTTTCTATCCAACTGAATGCAGAGGAATTTTGTAAGCGTGCCAAAAATTTGTCAAAAAAATCTAACGCCAACTGTTATAATAGTAATTTCACACCAACTGTAAATTGCATTTTTTGTAAAGAAAACGTCGTGTGTCTTGTTCAAACGTGTAAATAAAATTTTTCTTTATTCATTACGTTAGGCTTCTTGACATATAACGGCACGCTTACAAAATTCCTTTGCATTCTGTTGGGTAGAAAAGAAAAAACGACGGTAAAAACGAAAATATATGAAAAATTTCAGAAAAATGTAATTTTTAAAAACTTATTAACGGTTCCTGAAAATTTCACTGGGCAAATGCGCCCCCACTTTTTCTATTATATAAGTGTATTTTGTTCTCCCAGAGGCGCTTTGCCCCAGTGAAACTATTTTCCAAATTAAGAACGAAGCTAAAACTGACCAACTCCTTAAAAGAGAACGCACATTTATCAGAACCTGCCTTAACAAGAAGTATCAAAAGAAATGGCGTATGGCGTATGGCGAATACCTTCTAATGAAACTGTTTATAAGGGAATTGATCCGATTATAAGCGTGATGAAGAAAAGGAGGATTTCCTACTTTTATCACATTTGAAGAATGCCGAATAATAGAATATTGAAACAACTGATCCTCAGGAACTTGAACAGGAAGATTGCGGGAAGATACATCGAAGAGATTAAGAGGAATCTCGATGAAATTAGACTAGCAGTTGAAGACGCGTTTGATAAAGAAAAAATAAGCAGTACTCTCAAAACACATAGATTTTATTGGGAAAAAGCAGAAAGACGCTCGGTGGAGATTACAGATGAGATACGGAAACAAAAAGATCGGACCGTCTCAAAAAGTATTGGCAAAACCGAAAGGCTAGACCACCAATATGTTATCCGAAGAACACTAGAAATTGATTGGCTTGGTGGTCCAATGTGACCTCAAAATCTAAAAAAAAGTGCATTTACAATAAATTTTATGAATTAAAAAACAAAATGATTTTTAAAATGGTTGTATATATACCCAGTTTTGCGCATCTCCACCAATTTTCTTCGTTCCACAGCCAAATACAGCAGTACGTAAGTTCTGTATAGAGTTGTTGTTGTTAAGGTCAACAGCCGAAAGGCTGGTTTGAACCTCTAGAGGTTTTACTAAGTTAAACGAGGAGTAAGGTGGTTTACAATTGCCTTCCTCACTGAGTGGAAAAGTACGCTTATCAGCATGCCGAGCCCTCTGAAAAGCACATATTTTCCACTCTGTAAATGACAACTTCACTTCATTCACCACAGGGTCTGGCTGTACAATGAAATTCATTACTTTCAGAGAAGATAACTCTGATTAGTGTCTTTTACATCTCTACCTCTTCTGTTCTTAAATGATTCAGTCATTTAATTGACTGACCATGTGATAAGAAACAGAACTTCTTTTTCTTTCTCTCTCCCCATGTGCCTTACAGCGTCGGGGTAGTCTCGGTTCCGAAAATTCCTGTCCTGTCCGAGGCTATTTATGTGACTTTGAATCCGCTTTTTCAACGTGTGGGTGATTGGCCCAACGACGTCGTTTTTGGAGTAGGCCTACTTCTTCGTCTGGCTCCTACCCTTTGACCTGTCCGGCTTGGGAGGCCCTGCTGGTAGTTACACTACCGCCGGCATAGCTCTCCGGGTTTTGGGAGCACGCAAGCCCCTCCACCATCTACAAGGTCCTGTACTCCCTAGGAGAGGAGAAACAGAACTATTTTATTAATTAACTATTTTATTTATTAAGAACTATTTTATTTATTATAGAGTTATCTATGTACAAAACAAGTTAAAACAACCTACCTACTCAATTTTAATTTATCCAACATTGTTCGCCATCTCTTTCCTCTCAATTCAATCATCTCTCTCTTTCTCTTTCCCCCTTCTACACTTATCCATCCCCTTCCCCACACCCTCACGCTCATTCACTCCCCCTCCAAAACCATTTGCCTGATCAAACTTTGTTATAAAGTAGATCAACTACTAACCTACCCTATAGTTAGGGACTGTATGTTGTACACGTAGGCTAATGTGCGATGGTAAATTTTCGTAAACACATTAGCTAATTATGTACAGTATCATGAATAAGCCCGGTTAAACTATGAATAAAACCATTGTATTGTAATTACAGGCCTTGTACAATACAGTCCTTACTAGATAACTAATACATGATATCAACCTCATTTAAATTTAATTGAAAATATAGCTGATGGGAAATTCAAAATGTACAGCTTACTGATAAAGCGGCTGATGTAAAATTTATCTTGCTTTAATAAACAAATTGATCTGTCTCAACAGTTTACATTGTTTTGTAACATTATGTTTGTGTTTAAAACAAAACAATTACCTATAAGCATTGGTAGACCAGTAAACTCAATTGTAATTTGAAAAGTCCTGGATTTTAACACCTAGCTTTTTGAAATTTCATCATGTTCCACAACCCGCTGTAACCGCTAATGACCAACCAGTTTGTTGTGCAGTGAATCGTTAACCAACGGCGTTGACCGGTAAACTCAGCCGATTGGAAAACGTATAAATTTTACTAGAAAACTATTTAATAAATTTAAATCACTACTGAAACTGTCTCTACAAATAAAGAAACGAAATATCAGATAGAACGAAATTGATTTTATTAAAAATATTATTGTTAAAATGGAAAAATCTGGTGTGAAACACTGACACACCTTCTTCTTGCCCCCTGGGTTCGAATCTCATTCAGGCACGGCATATTTTCATACGTTACAAAAATTCATTTCATCCTTCACCGTCTGCATTAGCAGTAATTGCAGAACAGTCGGATGTTAAACCCAAAAATCTTCCTCTTGCCGTTATACTTTGTTAGTAGATTTTTTATTCTTTTGTTACAGAAAAAAGACAGTTTATTTATTTTTTTATATGTAAATTTAAATACCTACCTATTTAAGTGTAATATTTAAGTGACTAGTTGAAAAATTGTATCATAAATCTCTTGTGTGTGATATTATTTTTGCTATAGATAAATAATTATTTTAAGTGCATCTATGAATGAAGCCATATCCTGTTAATGTGTACAAATAAGATTGTAAATTATATTGTTGTGTTTTTTTATTCGTAAATATTTACTATCATGTTTGTTTTATAGCAGCAAATAACAGAAATTTTTTTTCATCATCATCAATGCCAGTAATTTAAAATATAACCTAATATTAGTAATAAAACATTAGAAATAAACAAAATAATTAATCTCAAAAAACATAACCTCATTTTAATCATAAGTGAATGATGCAAAATGAAAACCAACCTCAGTTTGGCTTAATAATACGAAAATTATTTCTTGACGCTAAACTAGACTCTGTAGAGAAAAATGCTTACAATAAAAGTTGTAGATCTTTTAATTTGCTATAAATTTTATTATACGCTTTTGTCGTAAAATGCATACTAAAGCCGAATCTTAAAAAATTCATTTTTTACAGATTTTCATGAAAAATATACCAGAAAATCGCTAATTGCCGCTAAACTAAGCGTTATACAAAAAATGATTAAAATAAAAGTTGTAGATTTTTAAATTGTTTACTACTTTGATTATACACTTGTTTGCGCTAAAATGCATATTAAGGCCGCAATCTTAAAAAAACGATTTTTTTTCTACGAGAGAATACCCTATCCAAGAATTTCAGAAAACATGGCGCCTACCCGACCTTGTACAGCATAGAAAATGTAGTAAATGAGCCGATTTTTAAAAAATCGTAGAAGCCGTTTTCGAGAAAATTGCGAAAAAGTGATAAATTGCACGAATAAACTACTGCTTCCAATTGACCGATTTGATGAAAATGTTCGTGTCGGGTCCTCTAGTAGTACCTAACTTAACTTTCAAGTTTCAAGTTCGTATGATGTTCCGTTCTTGAGATATTTTTACACGCACACGCGCCCGCGCGCGTACACACACACACACACACACACACACACACACACACACAGACCAATCACTAAAAATATGTTTTTGCGTTCAGGGAGTCTGAAAACGTGTAGATCTTGTGAAAACTCGATTTCGAAAAATCGACATGAAACAATACTTTCCTTCTTATATACTCACATAGGCAAGAGAAAGTAAAAACAATGTGATAGTTGTAATAAAGTTTTTCCTGAAATTATTGATAAGTTTACAAATAATATCCGTGTAATTAATAAAATAAATTAAATCGAAGCGAAATAATAACATCCATTTGCCAAAAAAAAAAAAAAAAAAAAAAAAACAATAAAACAAATAGGTATTTCTAAAATATAAAAAGAATGAAGAAAACAGTAGCTAAACAAATCGCTTTACTTAAAAAATCACGAAATTTGTGAAAAATTAATTCAATTTATGATCAGAATGAGAACGTAATTTTAGTACGATGAACACTTCAGACAAACTAAAAATGTTACTTAAGTTTTTTACATTTTCTAAGAACCATTTTAAAAATACTAAGCTGTTTTTCAGAATTACACCTTTTTTGGGAGACACAGGTGTTTATTGACTGCTTTAGGGGAATTACATTCTGGCTAGCCAGTAGAAACAAAATTTTCGAAATTCGAATGCTTTACTGCTAATTATCACATTGATAATATGCATAGAAATTTTATAACTGTACATTTTCATGAAAGTATAAAAATAATATAAATTACTTTGGGATAGTAACCCACTTTTTATATCTCAGATGCATAAGGCGAAATGTAATTGCTTTAAGTTTTTTGTTAAAACCTTAAGGACACAAATTTCCCGAATTTTAATTTTCTATGTGATCGAAAAATTAGAGAATCAGAAATAGTGAATTAGTGAAAATAATACTTTACAATTTTTATCTATTTATCCATATATTTAAGAGCTTGTACTACGATTTATGTTTTTAGACATAAAATGACGACATTATCAAATCAATGACAGTTTTTGAAAAATAAAAATAGATGGTAACACTGATTATACCTAATAAATTTGAAAAAAATTATCCGATAAATATTATAAATCCTTCTTAAATAACAGATATATTATTAAAACATTATAATTTACAATAAATAATTTATCTAATTTAAATTTGTCCGCGAATATATAAATAAAAAAAAGTGATTCCGGCCAGGATCGAACTGGCGACCTTCTGCGTGTAAAGCAGATGTGATAACCACTACACCACGGAACCGATGTTGGTTACATTTGTGTTAAGTTCTTGTTTACAAAAGTATAACCGATTGAAGTGGAATGAAGGTCACGTTCTATTCATGACGTAGTTACATAAACAGCTGTTAGTACTACTCGTATATATAATTATATTTTGCTACAGTACTTTATAATTAAATTATTCAGTGTTCTGTTCACACCTTTTACAATATAGGTTACATTTTTTTTAACCCTACCACAAAGAAATTATCTGATCACCGTAGGCTACATTGATAAAATTTGTTTTTTTTATAACGAATGTTTATTTAATAGTTAACATACACTCAATTACAGTAGGTATAATAAATTAAAATATAAATATGAATATAATATTGGCCTAAAAAGTATTTTAACATTATAAAGTAAAACTTTACACACTCGCGTGCTTAAAAAAACAATAGATACAGTTGTAATTTTTTTAAATAAATTAAATAGACTCTAAATAATAAATTTTAAAAATCGGTTGTGAAACACACAAGACTTTCTCTTGACAATGAAAATAATGAAAAATACAATCTAATTTTAATCATGAGTGAATGACGATAAATAAAAATTATCTTTTTGTTTTAAAAATTACGGAAAAACACTAATTAACGCTAAACTAAGCTCTGTAGAAAAAAATACTATAAATAAAAGTCGTAGGTTTTTTAATTTTAAATAACTTTAATAATGTACACTTTTGCCGTAAAATTCATTTTAAAGCCGCAATCTTTAAAAAAACCCCATTTTGTCTATTTCAATGAGAAAATTGACTAAGTGCTGTAGAAAAATGCTTATAATGAAAATTATAGATTTTTAAATTTTTCTACAACTTTCATTACATAAAATTTTGCCGTAAAATTCAAACTACGGCCGCAATCATAAAAAAAAACTTTTTTTCCCGCAAGAGCTAGCCTATCTTTTACAGCACAAAAAATTTGTAGTGAATGAGGCAATTTTTAAAAAATCATAGAAGCTGTTTTTCATAAAATCGCAGAAAAGTAAAAAATCCCATGAATAAACTTGGTATTTCTTTCTCCGGTTGACCGATTTTGATGAAAATGTTGGTGTCGGGTTCATTATCGATAGGCCTACTTACTTAAGTTCCAAGTTTCAACTGCTTATGATGCTTCGTTCTAGAGATATATTTTTCACACGCACACCCGCGCGCACACATCTTAGATGATAGAGGCTAACAATCCTCTGTCAACAACTTACGGTACCTGTATAAAATATGTTGATTACGGGATTTAAGAACTTCCAACCAGAGAAAAACCAAAAAAGAACTGCATAAAATACTACGAATTTAATTAGAAATTGTGAAACCTACTGGTTATAGAGTTTAAAGGCTTCCACAGGGAACAAAACCAAAAACAAAAGAAAATAAATAAAGGAAGAAATAAGAAAAGCTTACAGTGAAAAATTCTGTGAATATGGAAAGCGGGCATTAGGCTTCCCGAAACATTTATTTAGTCTACGTGATACTTTTACAAAGATTTAAAAAAGATTGTTCGTATTTGACCAGATACAAAAAGCGTTTTAGAACTATTCAAAATTGAATAACCGGTTTGATAAGCGCCGTACTATTCTTCTGTTAAAATTTATACTAGGTAACCTACCAGGTCATTTAAAAGTTCGTTTTTCATTGTATACGTTTAGAAATACTCAAATACGTTTCATAAAATAATTAATTCTTTAAAATCCGGTGAAATCAGTTTCTGAATTACCGGATTCAGTTGTCTCGTTCGGTTGTATCATCTGTTACCGAGTAAGTTTTTGGAAATAAAATATTTCCGTTACCTTACAATATGAACAGAACACCTACTCGTCTTTGTACATTATCTGGTAAATTTTAAGATATTTATAATACATAAAGTGTCAAATGTTTTTATTATTCTTAATTTTTAAATCTTCCTTAAAATCATATTAAAATTTTAATTTTGAAAAAATCGTTTATAATCACCCAAAGAATTTCAAGAATTTTCCCAAATGTACCTGTCATACATCTTATTCATCACAAAAGGCACAGGGAATTTGTTCTTCATTACTAACAGAATATTAAATAGGCTACTGAATTTTACTTGACAGAAAGGTGGGACAGGAAAGTTTTGAGGAGTATGACTATAGGAGATGGGGAAATTTCAACAAAAGTTCTGGTTGAACTGTCATGCTACTTGAATATTTCACTGGAAAATTAATAGGCCTACTTATACAAAAATTTTCTGTTCATTTTTATTTTTTGCGGATTCATTTGAAATTTCATAGATCCCTGAAGCTGAAATTTGTTTTTGAAAAAATGTCTTTGAATGTGTTAATGTAAGAAAGAGTGACTATATAAAGCAGCGGTTTAAAATAACTTTTCCGCGCGTAAAATTCTTACAAAATTATTTTTTGTCAAACTTTGATTATATCCCTTACTTCTATAACATGAATACAATAAGTAGTTAAATATTTATTTAAATTTTAAAATTTTATAGAATTTAATCAGGTCTAAAAGACACCGTTACTACGTCATTTACTTTTTATTCATTTTTTTTTAAAGCTACATAGGACTACATAAGTTCATCAAACTAAAAAGAGCTCATTTCAATTTTTGCGGTTCAATTTTTCAGTTTTTGGAGTCCTTTCCTGATGTTTCCTTTTTATTTTATAATACTTTTTATAACGGTAATACTTTTTATTACTTTTTACTTTCTCTTGCCTATATGAATATATAGGAAGGAAAGTATTGTTTTCATGTCGATTTTTCGAAATCGAGTTTTCACCGGATCTATACGTTTTCAGACCCCCTGAATCCAAAAAACATGTTTTTAGCGATTGGTCTGTGTGTGTGTCTGTGTGTGTGTGTGTGTGTGTCTGTGTGTGTGTGTGTGTGTCTGTGTGTGTGTGTGTGAACAGAATATCTCAAGAACGAAACATCGTACGAACTTGAAACTTGAAACTTAAGTTACATACCACTACCGGACGCGACACGAACATTTTCATCAAAATCGGTCAACCGGAAGTAGTAGTTTATTCGTATAATTTTTCAGTTTTTTGCGATTTTCTCAAAAACTGGTCCTACGATTTTTTTTAAAATCGCCTATTTTACTCAATTTTTTATTCTCTACAAGATAGGGTAGGCGCCATGTCTGCTGAAATTCTCGGTGAGGCTGTTTTTACGTAAAAACGTTGTTTTTTTAAGATTACGGCTTTAATATAAATTTTAGCGCAAAAACTTATATAATAAAAGTTGTAGAGAATTTAAAAACCTACAACTTCTGTTTCAAACATTTTTTTGTGTAACGCTTAGTTTAGCGGTAATTTGCGATTTTCTGTTTTTTTCTCACGAAAACGTGAGAAAAATCGATTTTTTTAACATTTCAGTCTTAGTATGCATTTTACGACAAAAGTGTGTATAATAAAAGTTATAGAAAATTAAAAGATCTACAACTTTTGTTTAGAGAATTTTTCTCTACAGAGCCTAGTTTAGCGTGAAAGTGTGATTTACCGTTTTTTTTAAGCCAAATTGAGTTCGATTTTCATTTTGCGTCTTCCACTCATGATTAAAATAAGGTTATGTTTTTGAGGTTAGTTGTTGTTTATTTTTAATATTTTATTAATAATGTTAGGTTTATTATTAATTATTTGCATTGGCAAGAGAAAGTTGTGTGAGTGTTTCACACCAGATTTTTATTTTTATAATACTGGAAATTATTATTAAATTTTAATAATCTTATAGTTTACAATTTGAGGCCTACATCCAACTTGCATCCTGGTATAAGGCACAAGATGATTTATCAAAAAGTGAATTTCAACTAAAAATACTTTTTGGTTTTAAAATAGTTGGAATAAAAACTTTACTTGTTATTAGTTAATAATATTTTGTGAGAAACACTTATTTGTTTATAATTTTACTGAAATAAAACGTCATTGATTCGGAAAACTATTGGTGTGTTCTTCCCATCTCATTTCTTGAAATCACATTTTTCAACATTAGCTGTTACTGGAGTAGTGGCGTGAGATATTTCCCTTCCTATACAGTTCAAACTTTTCTTAAATCTTCCACTTGATTCTTTTTGGAATTATAATGTAAAATACTCTACTTGTAGATACATGGCTTCTATTCAGTCAAGTGGACTGGTAGGCCCTTTAATGCTAATTTAGGTCCATATATTCAGAAACTATTTGAGATAACTCCGTAAATATTGTTCAGTCTAAATTTCAAATTTTTTTGTAACATTTAACGTATCCTTTTTAGATATTTTTACTTATTAATTTTTTACGAATATATTTTAGAATTAAGCCTGCATGATGAGCTGAAAAGAACATAAATCTTTTACCCCGTCCTTATCTAATGTATTCAAAAAATGATACAATAAAAGTTAGTTCTATGACCATAGATGATGCCCTGAAAATCTGAAGCAATCTGAAAATTTAAAAATCAGAATTTGTGTACCTTAATTTGAAAAATACAGGTTTTTTATTGGCAAGGAGCGTTAAAGTCTAGATGGAAAATATATAGATAAAAGATTTTATTCATAAGAGCGAAAACGCAATCTACTAAACAATTAAATATTAGCAGTAATTTTTCAATACATAGCATGAAATCGGGTTAACTAACACGTGACAAAGAGCAATAAAAATTAGTTCTGAAAGTCACAAAATATTTTTCAATTACCGTTGAAGTAGGCCTACTCAGGGAAAATGTACATAAATGAAATGGAAATTTTCAAGGAACTTGTTACATTTCAGGATATTTATATAAGTTTTTCTACTTAAGATTGTCGATTTCCACAAATTTAAATCACCATTTAAAGAGGAAAATCTTTACTGTTTATTAGTGGTAAATTTCAAAATTGACTTCTTCGTATTTTTATGCACTGATGATGCCGTTAAGAGTATGAAAATCACACTTTTTATTATCATATTATACTTTAATTATTATTACAGGGCTACACGTTTCCTGGTCTCGATTTAATGAATGTAAAAAATTGCCTGTTGCTGAAATAACCTGCTACTGTATCTGGAGATTAGATATTGCCTCTTGGGTTCATGCATTTTGGACACCTTTGCATAGTTATTTCTTTTCCCTTGGAAATACGTTTCATTTGTTCAACAGTATATTTTTATTCTTTAGACTGTATTAAATTAAATAAGAAAAATAAAACAAAAAGTTAAAATTAAATAATTAGTAGGCTTATGTTACGTCTTCTGAATATATTATTCGATATAAGAAGTAGTCGTCTAAATTAATTTTACAATTTTGTGGTAGATTCTAGAGTAATTTCAGTAAAATATATTGACAAAAAATATACATGAATGTTCAAGCGGTTTCACCTGTTTATTTACCATAAATTAGATTTAATTGTCTGACAATTGAGGAGTGAATGCAGTAAAGGGTGTAAGTGCCAAAAACATTTTTTTTCAGTATTAAGAAAAAACTAAATAAATTCCTAAATAACCAATAGAAAATTTTCAAAAAATATGATGGTATTTTAGTCTGTATTTAAAACATTATTCTGTAAAATTACTTATTGCAATGTACTTACATGATATACTTTCTCAGAAAATATCGTATGTGTTATACATGTAGTACGCAGGAAAGGGTGCAAGTGCCAGTATACTTCCTTCAACACATTAACATGAACGAACACAGTAGAAAAATGATAACAACCATTTCAGTTTGTAAAAGTGTATTAAATTAATGAAAGAAACCATACTTAAATATTTTACTACAAAACCTACTTTCAAAGCATCTTCTTGGGGTCATTACATGCATACGATTTAATAAATATGTCCCCCTTTCTTCATCACTTAGTTTAGAAAAGTCAGTAAAAATAGAATCAACATTTACTTGAAACAGTTCTGGGCATTGATGTTTATATTTACCCGTACACTTACTTTCACTTAGATTCGGAATGAGAAAATCTTCATTTAGTACAGTTTTGTCATATGGTTTGTGCCTTGGGCGTGGTATTGTACATTTACGAGCAACTTTAATAACACCTACTTGATCCATCTTGCAACAAATGTACACTGATAGTGCAGAAAACAACTGTAGTATTAATATTACAAAAGAAAACAAGTAGAAACAAATAGGCTAAAAACATAAACGAAAGATATAAGCAAACGAACTATTAGTAGCAATGGGAACTACAGTGGATGCCGTTTGGCGCTTGGCACGTACAGCCTTCTCCATGTTTGAACAGCTGGCACTTACATCTAACGCTATCTATGAAAAGCTTTTTAACCTACTTATAAACAGAAATGGCACTTCCAACCTTTACTACATTGTGCCCGACGGCACAAACAACCGTTTCCACGAAAAAAACAAATTTTCGTTGTTGTGGCACTTACACCCATTTCCACATACACTCTTCAATTATTATGTAAAATGTTAAAATTAAATTTAAAAAAAATTGTAGCATGAATACATAAATGTTTAAAACGTAAAATACAATTACATAACAAATTTTAATACAAATACATGTTAATGTGTTGTGGTGATTTATTAAATTTTAAATAAATTATGTTAAAAGTTTTGTCCATTATCTTCTCAATGCTCTTTTTCTCTTTTTATGTTTTGGTCATATAAATTGTTGTCATGATTTGTTTTATTTTAGCTGTATAAATTAAAAATAGATATGACATTTTCAATAAAATAAATAGTATGTTGTGAGTTATTGTAGAAAGGAAAATATAATATGGTTACTGTTCAATTTAGCATAAATATAGATACTCCAAAAAGTATACAAGTTGGACGATAAGTTGTCGACACTGTGCCTTTGTAATATTGATAGGCGAATGACGATTGCCAAAATTCTATAAAAATTTATTAAAAAAATATATGAAGTTTAGATTTTTGAAAGCCTTATTTTATGAGAAATTACGCAAATACCAAAAGATTACTAAAAGACAGAACAAACTCTGCAAAGAATATAAGTTGACAGTTTCGACGAAGTAGACAAAGGTAATGGCATTCAGGGGGGAAGTAGCCAGTCGGAAGCAAAATTGTTACAGATAATAATATTTTGTAACAGATATCCCACTTTCAGTATCTGGGTTGCAACATTACATACCAACAAGATAAAGATGCTTACAATGAGATGCATCGATTTCAGAAAATATGCAGACCTATCCAACCACACTTTTAAAAATAGCACCAGCAAAAACACTAGAGTGAGATTTTATAAAACATTAAAAGTGCCGACCCTACTCTATGGTAGTGAAACTTGGTTGCTATCAAAGCGAGAGGAGAGTAAATTGCAAGCATCTGAACTGAAATTTCTTCGACATACGTATGGGTGTAGTAGAAAAGATCTTTAAAGGAATACCGAGATAAGGAAAGAACTCAACATCTTCTCTATAAATGACAGGGTATCTCAGAACAGAATACAGTGGTTACAGCATGTAAACAGAATGAGGGAGGCTAGGATACCTAAGCAGACACTGGACTATAAGCCGTAGGGCAGGAGAGAACGAGGACACTCGAGAAAGAGATCAGCAGATTTGAAAGGTTCGGAACAGGCAGAGATGCCTAACCTTGAAAGGCAGAAAAAAAACTAGATTGCCCATAACAGAAAGGTGGAGTGTTAAATTATTTGCAGTCGATCTGCTAGTTCCAGGGTATAAAAAATAGCTCTGTTTCTTATTACATGGTCAGCCAATTATATGACTGAAGGATTTAAGAACAAAAGAGGTAGAGGTATGAAAGACACTGCCCAGAATTACATCCTCTGAGCGTAATGAATTTCATTATACAGATAGACCTATGGTGAATGAAGTGAAGGTGTCGTTTGCAAGGTTGAAAGTAAATGCTTTTCGGAGGTACTGGCATGCTGATAAGCATACTTTTCCACTCAGTGAGGCACTGTAAACCACCGTGCTCCTTGATTTTTCTTAGAAAAGCTTCTAGAGGTTCAAACCAGCCTTTCAGCTGATGATGTAAACAATTGTAAATTAAGTAGGCCTACTAATTAAAACTAAGTGTGTTTAAAATAATTTTTATCTAGTAATGAGAATTAATTTCGTGACACACATTACAGTTCAAAACCGTAACAGAAAGAAACCGTTTTAATTGTAGTATTGTAGATCAGTATTAGATTGAAAGCAGAACACTTTATAACGAAATCAAAATGATTGTTAAAATTTAAGTATACAAAAAAAGAAAAGTTCATTTATTGTTATTAAAATTCATTGCAATTTTTAAATAAAATTACTTAGTCTTAACTTAGACTAAGTTAGTAAATACGTAGCAAACAAAATAGATTAAAATTTTGTGTATTAAACGCCTGTATTTTGCCCACCCTGTATTTTGATATTGTATACTCAGTGTTTTAAACGCGACGCATTTATTTTGCTTTCAAAATTTTACTGTGTACACATAAAACAACGGATGAAAATTGGCGTATAGTGAACAATGATAGGGCCTTGACTGAGGATATTGCTATTCCAAAACTCATAGTTCCAAACTCATTATGTGGGATGAACTCCGCTTTATATTAATGCACCACTCCAACCCCCTCCCATCTCATTACATAATACCATTTATTCATATATTCAAAGCTATATTCCTCTCTCATACACTCTCGTTAACCTTAAAATACTATAACACAAACGTTAATGTACTTGCTACTGTAAATGTTACTATAATAGTTTTCAGTAAAATACAACACTTTGTTGTGTTTTAAATGTTCATTTTTGTCATGTATCATTTTATATTTTGTTTTATTTGTTTAAATAATATTCACTACATTTTGTGACAGTCTTAAAAACGTTTTAATGGTTTTATTACTGTTTTATATGTTCACAAACAATTAACCTTTATATTGTTTGATAGTTATCTTCTTTTATTATAATATAATGTATTTATAAACAATGATCGTTTTTATTTACTCGCTCTTTTAACAACTGATTAGATTTAAATGTTTCACGGTTGTTAGTTTCACCCATTTTGGAAATATGGCTATGGAAAGTTTTCAAAATCCGGTAAAAATCACACAACGGCCAAAATTTTAAATATTAATAGCTCTTCTCATAATTAAGATATAAATACAGGAAAAATATATAATTTTGTAACATTTTTAATACCTTTTTCTATGACGTATAAAATACCATAGGTTGTGAGAAAAATAAATTTCCAAATTCAGAAGAAGAAGAAGATATAAAAACTAATATACTATTGTAGAATATATTATAATATAATATAACTGATAATAAATAATATAATAATAGAATATAATATAAAAGTACACAAAACACTACAATTCGTAGACCATTTTTAACATTTTATAAAAAGTCATGTGAATTTATTGCTCCTAATATATAAAACTCTCTTCCACGTGATTTCAAAATAATAAAAAAGTACAGTAAATTTAGAATGAACATAATTAAATAAATACTTATTTACCATAAATTTTCGAATTTTCATGAATTTTCGATTAAAATAAACTGGTTAGTTACAATTTCACTTATCCAAAAGTGGCACTGAATTTATTTGATATTAGGCTATTGCTTTTTTTATGTATTATTTGTAATTGTATTTTTTTGCATTAATTGTATTTATATGTATGATTGTTATTTGTCAGCTGCAGGCAAATAATATTACTGATGGAACCTCTAAACAGGTATTGCCTTGGAGGCCCTATTTTACCCTTCTTGAAGAATAAGGTTGTAGTCTTTTTTTAATTTTTATTTATAATTAATTATGATTGTTTTATTGTTTACAATAAGAATATCTTTTATTATTTTTATGTTCTATGTTTAATTTTTATGTTTTTATTGTATTTTTTGTAACATCTGTTTCCAGATTGTTACGTTTTTGTTTTTGTTCGGTTTTTAGCGTTCGCTTGTTGTTTTCTTTTGGTTGCCGATAATTCGTATTTACTGTGGCGATGTTAATTAACTCACCGTCCGGTGGTGCGATCTACCGCTTTTCCTTCTAACTAGCGTCTCCCATCTCATCACGAAACGGGCCTTCGGCAGGTTACGACACTCAGTGTTGAATTTTCATTGTGTACTGTTCGTTCGTAATGTAGTTGTAAAATTTTATTACGTCTATTTTCAATTTGTAACTTTTGGAAAAGTTAATTCTACTTGCCCATAAAATATGGTAAGTTAATTTGATTTTATTTTAGCATTCCGAAAGCTGGAAATTTTTCACGAGTTGCATAAATTTATATTTTATACTAACGAATCTATGTTGCAGTTGTTCTTGCAATTTTATAACTACTAAATTCGATTTTGGTTTATGTAAAACTAAATTGTGACTTATGATAAATTTATTATAACCGATATAACGTTTTGTAATTTGGTAAATTGTATTCTACTTCGAAATGTAATTGCTTATTTTAATTGTTTTGATTTTTTTTTAAATCTTCCTTATTGTTTATTAATTGCAACTCGTATAAGGTTTCTACTTTTAAATTCAGATCTTTGTAATATTTTACTGTTCATTTAAATTGCATAATTTATGCGTTTGTACTTTTGCTTGCGATCGACGATTATTTTACTTAATATTAACACTGGCTCGATCTTTTGTCTAGGGTCCAATCCGGGGACGGTAATAGCCGTTCAGTGTATCATACCATTTCAATATTCACTACATGGGGTTCGACTCCCGAGAAGGACGAATGTTCACTTCGTCAACATCCTTTAACTAACATTCAATGTTTCCTGAAATTTTCTGTTATGGAGTTACATGAAGTCCAATATGGGTGAAAATTTCATCTGTAAATCTTCAATTAGTTATCGCATACGTCTGTAATACTGCGAAATAAGTCTTAACTACTATCGGGTATGTCTTGTTATTTTATTATCATGAGAGGAGCTCATCCATCTAACTTAAAGTGTTTTAAAGAGGTAACCGATACATTTTTTTTTGGGAGAAGATCATGCCACAACTAAGATCCATCTTGTTAATTTCTTGTTTTGAACAGGAAATTTAGTGCATTTAAAGTGACCTGCTTGGACTATTTTCCTACTAAACCTTTTGCAAAACATAATGCAATCAGGAACATTGATTAATAAAAATTTAACTAATTCATTCCATAATAATTTTTTCTTAAAAATTATTATTCTTTTATTTACTTTTTATTAAAAAAGGTTGAATTTAATTTTAAGTATTTCTAAAATTTAAAATTCTAAAAGTTTAAAATTTAACTTCTGTTTTATCAATTATTATATTTGTGAAACAAATTTATAGTACGACCTAGAATGTTTCTACATATTTGCACATTCATATATATATATATATATATATATATATATATATATATATATATATATATATATATATATATGTATCTATTTCATATAATGAATTAATACAATAATTTCACTAACCTTCTTTTTAAACTGCGTCACCTTTATTTTAATTTTTACTTACACGTGTTTCGGTGGATCCACCATCATCAGAGTAAATAACATATAATTGAAACTATTTATTAAAAATCTATAGAAGATGATACATCTTCAGTCACTTGTATAAAACTGCAGTTTTATACAAGTGACTGAAGATGTATCATCTTCTATAGATTTTTAATAAATAGTGTTTTTAGTTTCAATTATATGTTATTTACTCTGATGATGGTGGATCCACCGAAACACGTGTAAGTAAAAATTAAAATAAAGGTGACGCAGTTTAAAAAGAAGGTTAGTGAAATTATTGTATTAATTCATTATATGAAATAGAAATATTTAAAACTGCAGGATGCATTATAAAGATTTATTTTTGAATGAATATATATATATATATATATACAAAAATATTTTTATAACTTATGGAATTTAAGGTAATAATAATAATATATTTTGAATAGGAAGCTGCTAGCATGCTAAGCTTGAAAATAAAAATTTAATTCAAAAATATTTTGGCCACTTCGATTTTCAGTATCATTTAATGAGTATATCTTTAAATATTTTTTTACTTGATATTAACAATAATTTACCTCAGGAAGTACTATTTTTGGATCTGATCTTATATTTGATTGTTCAGCTATTTAAGACTGGGTAACTTTGTATTAATTTTTGATGTTTACATCATATATTTATTGTTATAATTAAATTGTTTTACTACATACATTTTCTAGATTTATTTCATTTGTGCAACGATTTACCTGAGTGTTTTTTTTGGCTTCCTAAAATTTTTTTTTTTTCTTTTTTTAACACCCTAGCCGACCTATCGCTTTTGTCGCCGTATGTGTTCCCGGCAGCGATAGGGGTGTTACATTTTTTACATGTGAAATAAATTTTCTTATTCTGATTTCAAATTTTGAAAAAAAACGCGTCATCAAAAGTTTAAAACATGTAGGACATGGGTTATGTTATTGTCTTTTTTCGTCTGAAGGTTTTGCAATTTCTGCTAATTAAGACCGTGGAGAATGATGATAATATGAAAATGAGTGATGAAAAATTTCAGATCTGACCGGGAATCGAACCCGGGACCCCATCGTAGAAGCCAGTTGCGCTAACCACTACGCCAACGGGCCGGTCTTATGTTATTGTTAAGTCTTATTTATAAAGTTTGAAAGTGGAAGGATTATGGGTTCAATAACAATAAGTTAAAAGAAAGGTGATTTTTCACTTTATTTCAATTTTATTTGTAACTATGGTCATTGGAAATAGAGAACTGGGCCTGAATCAAAAAAATGTCTGTAAATAAAATAAAATTATCCAAGTAATATTGTATTTAATAGTTTCTGAACATTTATAATATTGTCCTAGTATATACGGAACACATAAAATTTATTTTATCAGCTGTCTTCATTTTCTTTAATAGCTGTTTCTCTTTAACTACGTAGGTAAATTCAGTTTTTTAAATTCTACTCTTTTACATAAGTATTTATTAAATTTTAATAAAATAAAAGGTTAAAAATTATACTTTTGAAAAAATTATTAACTAGTGTAAATGGTATTCAGCTTCAAGGCAATAATAATATGACCGCTTAAAAATGTAACAAATATTGCAGTATTTCAAAAAAATCTAATGAAAACAAATTGCTTTTTATAAATTACAAAATTTTTATAAAGGTACATAAGCTGTAAGCATTTAAATGTTTTGTGCACTGAACATTTACTGAGCAAACGGTTATACTGTATTTGTAAATTTTCGTGTATTTCACCATTTTAATTTAAAAAATTTGAACGAATTAAACAATAATTTTTATAACATATTCGTTTATTTTCTCTAGCCCTGTATGGATATATAGGAAAAAAAGTATTGTTTTCTGGTCGATTTTTGGACGTCACGTTTTCATGCACAATGAATCAAAAATCATGGTTTTAGCAAATGGTGTGTTTTTTAGTGTCTTTTACACCCCTACCTCTTCTGTTTTTAAATGATTCAGTCATTTAATTGGCTGACAATGTGATAACAGAACTATTTATTTTAGCCCTGCAACGAAAAAATTGAATGTAAATAATTTGACACTCCACCTGTCATGGGCAGAACATGATTTTACATATAGGCTTTAAAAGAATTGTAATAATATACAACTTTCATGTACACACACTCATGCGTACTTGTACTCACAGAAACACACATTTATGTTCAAATAGATTAATTAATTGTTGATTTATTAACCATGTGTGGTTATAACTCTTAATTAATTAATAAATTGCATAGGTTAAATTTAAAATTAATTTATTTACTTGTAAAATGTAAATTAATGTAAAATGTTTGTTACTTGTTGTCGTTACACTAATTGTTCCTGTTACAGCTCAGAATGTCACATGGTGTAATTTGTCTTCACTAATTAACTTTATCTAATGAAACCCATCTCTGTAATTGTTATGGAACTCTATTAATGGGCTTCTAAATTACTTGCCAAACTGTTATACACGTATTATTCATGAAAATTTAACCCGTACAATTTGGTAATTTTAACTAATCATTCTATAATAATCAATTGTTTGTAAAGTAAATTTATTTATTTTTGATAATTATTGGTAAACCCGCAATATAAAATTGGTTTATTAAAAAGACCTGTGTCGTACAAAAATGCACTTGAAGGTTACTCACTATTACAAAATAGTAATGTAATTGTAACAGCTACTTTTCGCCTCTCGCCTATTAGATTGTCATCTTCCAGTGTTAAATATTACGCCTTGTCATGCGACAAAGTTGAGGAAATACCGAGCATCAATCTTGTAATGCAGTGCGTGGGCTGAAGTGTGTGATTCGGAAATACTGCAGTGACCGTGAAGCTTATTTTCGTGGGACGCAGATTTTATAGAAATTACAGTTTGTGGAATTCTGGCTTGGCACACGACCTAGTGCACGCCATACTGGGCGGTATAGGGAAGCCATGCATTTCTGAAAACATAAGTCACACCTTCATTGGTTTTTTTAAAAACTGTCAAAACACGCTGTTCGCGTTCGAGTAAATTATAAACTGATTATGTCATCACAAACATAGAATCATAGGCAAAATAAAAATTTAATACAACATAGAACATTTATTTTTTTATCTGATTTTATTACTGTGAGTAATATTTAATTATCCTTTAACATCAGTTGTAGTGTCGATGTCGTATAATTCGTTTCTGTCGCATTTTCATAGAAGTGTTTCTAAAAGTGAATGTTTACGTGTGTTTTGTATTACTATACTACAGGTACTTACGTAGAAGTATTAAAGTGTCAATTACTTGGTCCTTTTTTTAATTCACTTTTTCAAACAAAATATCGGAAAATAAACTGCAGTTGAAACTAAGTGGTAGAGTTATTCACAGCCAGAGTAGGGAAATTGTAAGTAATGTTTACAATTTCATGAAAACTAAAGGTGACTCAGGGACTATCACAATTCCTTTATCCAAGGCACGTCAAAGAACTGCAGCAGCTACTGGCGTTTCAGAACGAGCTGTAAGTAGAATAAATAAGGACTTTTAAATATAAGTAATACAGACGAAAATGAGGGAACATTACTTTCAACTCCGAACAAACACCACAAATCGCGTTGGCCAATAAGGAATATTGACGAATTCGACAAATGCTCTATAAGGAGGTTAATCTGCGACTTTCATTTAAATATATTTAGGCTGTCGACCACCAAATTATTGTTAGAAGCTTTGAAAGAAAAAATAAAATTCAAGGGATGTTGCGGACCTTTTAGGCTAATTTTAAAAGAATTAGGATTCAAAATCCTATTAAAGTATTATTCAGTAAAGTATTATTAAAGTAAAGAAAAAACTGCATTAGCTAAAAGTGACGTGTTTGAGTAAATGTTTAGGTGTTCGTATTGTGTTGAGTCGATGTTTTCGGAGAGTATGGCGACGGCCTCCGTGTGCCAAGCTGCAGTTCCTTTTACTTCTTCTTCTTCTTCTTAAAGTTCCATCTCCTATCGGAGGTTGGATATCATAATGGCTATGGTCACTTTACTGGCTGCTGCTCTGAATAGTTGCAATGAACTACAGTTGAACCATTCTCTAAGATTCCTCAGCCAGGAGATGCGTCTTCTTCCTACGCCTCTTCTTCCTCGGATCCCTCCCTGCATAATAATTCTCAGCAACTCATATTTTTCTCCTCTGGTTATGTGACCCAAATATTCTAGTTTTCTTGTTTTTATACTCTTCATAACTTCCAACTCCTTATTTAAACGTCGGAGCACCTCAACATTGGTAACCTTTTGGACCCACTGAATTTTCAATATTCTCCTGTAACACCACATTTCGAACGCTTCTATCTTCTTTATGTGTTGTTTCTTCAATGTCCAAGCTTCCATCCCATATAGTACGATAGAAAACACATAACATCTTAGAGCCCTCAATCTGAGAGGTAACTGAAGGTCTTTGTTTGTTAGCATTGTCTTCAATTTTATGAATGCTTGCCTTGCAGTTTCAATTCGTACTTTAATTTCTTTACTTTGGTCATTCTTGCCATCAACCCAGGTTCCCAGATATTTGTATGTCTCTACTTTTTCTATTTGGGTTTGCTCTATTGTTAATGTTTCATTTCCATGTTCTGCTTTCGAGACAATCATAAATTTAGTCTTTCTCTCATTTATTCTAAGTCCATATCCAATGCAATGATCGTTAACTCTATTCACCAACTCTTGCAGCGACTCCAGGGTGTCTGCCATCACAACAGTGTCATCAGCGAATCTTATGTTATTTACTATCCTTCCACCCACAGAGATTCCATCACTCAGTTCTGTTATGGCTTCTTGAAATATGGCTTCACTATACATGTTGAACAGTAGTGGCGACAAAACACAACCCTGTCTTACTCCTCTCTTTACATCAATATTCTCGGACTTTTGTTCTTCGACCTTTATATTGGCCTTTTGATTCCAATACAGATTGATGATGATTCGCAAATCTCGTCTGTCTATATTTTTGTTTTTCAATAATTCTATTAGTTTTTCATGTCGGACCCTGTCAAATGCTTTTTCAAAATCAATGAAACAGGCATATATATCGATGTTCATATCTAAGCATCTTTGAGAAAGGACATTAAAAGCAAACAATGCCTCTCTTGTTCCCAGTCCTCTGCGGAACCCAAATTGAGTATCGTCCATATCATCTTCCAGTTTTCTATATAATCTTCCATGAATTACCTTCAGAAATATTTTAAGGGTATGGCTTATTAGTGATATTGTCCTATAGTCTGAACAATCTTTGGCATATATTGTCTTTGGTATTGCTACAAAGGTAGAAACCAGCCATTCCTGTGGTATTTGTCCGGTTTTATAGACTTCATTAAACAGATCCAGCAGTATATGTAGAGTTTCATCATCCAGGCATTTCAATAATTCCGCAGGTATTTCGTCTGGACCTACAGCTTTTCCGTTTTTTGCATTTCGTATTGCCTGTTTGATTTCCTCCATCATGATCTCCGGTCCCGTTTCACTGTCAATTTCTTCCGGTTCTTGACGATTATCCTCAAACAGGTCTGTTATGTATGTCTTCCACTTACTCAATTTCTCTTTGACCTCTATAATAATTTTTCCATTATTGTCTTTAAGAAGACCATCTTTCCTTTTTCTCTGTGTATTTGTCATTTCCTTTATTTTCTTATGCATGTTGAAGCTATCATACTTTTTAGCATATTCCTCTATTTCACTGCACTGATTTGTAAGCCAGGTGGATTTTGCCTCTTTTATTTTTTCTCTTATCAATCTCTGTGTTTCCTTGTATTCTGCCTTATTCCTGCCTTTATACTTCCTTCTTTCCCCCATTAGCTCTAGGATTTCTGAAGTCATCCATCTCTGTTTTTTTCTTATTTGTGTCTGCAATATCTTCTTGCCTGTCTCTACCAAGGTCTTCTGTATAATGCTCCATTTGTCATCAACATCTGTCGCCTTCATCACATCTTGTTTTCTTTCCTTTAAGTTACCATTTATTTCTTTTTCAAAACTCTGGCGTATAGGTTCTTCTTTTATCCTTGAGACATCGAACCGTGGTATATTTGATTGTTTTCGAATCTTCTTCAATTTTATCTGCATAACACTTACTAATGGATTATGATCTGAATTTATGTCAGCTCCGGGGTATGTTCTCGCAGACTTTATCATGTTTTTATATCTGGAGTTTATTAAAATGTAGTCTATCTGATTTCGAACAATGTGATCCTCTGCATCCGCAGGTGATTTCCAAGTATAAAGTCTTCTGTTAGGCAATTTAAATATTGTATTCATTACTACCAGCTCCTCACTTTGGCAGAATTCGACAAGTCTGCCCCCCCTCTCATTTCTTTCTCCCAAGCCAAACTCCCCCACACATCCATCCACTTTTCCCCTTCCAATCTTGGCGTTGAAATCACCCATTACCAACAATATGTCATCTTTTTTTGTGGATCTTATGATTTCGTTCAATTGCATATAGAACCTTTCTATCTCTGTCTCATCTTTGTCGGCAGTAGGTGCGTATATTTGGACAACGTTTATCTTTTTAGAGAATGTCTGTAGCTGGATCATCATTAATCTCTCCGAGTAGGGGGTAAAACCAACAACCGATTTATTTGTCTCTTGGTCCACAAGTATGGCAACTCCATATCGATGTCTTGGATCATTGTTACCAACATAATACATCATGCCATTGTTTGTGGCTAGTTTTCCTGAATCCGGCCATTGAACATCGCTGATACCGAGTATATTTATCTTAAGGCGATCCATTTCAGCTATTAGGTTATCTAGCTTACCCGGTTGATATAAACTCTTCACGTTCCATGTGGCCAGTCTTAGGGTTCGTCCTTTTTCTATTTTTTCTAAACCAATGGTTTTCCTGGTTCCTTTCTGCTTATGAGGATTTCGCTTGCTGACGACCTGAGAGGCCTCATATTCTTCAAGTGTACCTCCCCTGCCGGATCTTGGTTTCCGACTCCCATGATCAGTAAGGTATCTATGAGTTTTTGTAAATGCCATTTTGATTTTCTAGGAATGTCATTTGAGACCTTTAATACGGTGGTTTTCCGTTCCCTTCCGTATCCTTACGCCTTTGACCACTTCATTGGTTCATCTGCCTTCAGGGCCAATTTCTTAACCCTAGGACAAAAGGGTGCCCTACCATTTACCAACTCGTCCGCCCTAAGCCGTTGGTCAGTAAATGGAAGATTGCTTATACCGGCAATCAATCGGTGTTCGCATACAGACACATGCAATGGTGACTTTATACTAACCCTAAAATCTGGGCTGCCACTTCCGCCATTCAAGCCGTTCTAGAGACACTCTCCTTCGCCATGTCTGCCGTTGTGGTCTTCACCCGTATCCCTGGGCAGGGGTCCGTGTTATACCCCACAGAACTGGGTCCCTACCTGAACTTGGCCACCTATTCACTCCGGCCTACCTGAGTGAGAGGTGCCCACCCCCGCGACTTGGACGCGCCAGGTAAGAATTCCTCATGTGGGTATCAGAGAAGGGAGCTCTGATTCCCCATGAGGCTTCCTCTTACTGTACAAGTGTAAAAGCCCTCAATGACTTGACCACGATTCACTCATAATTTCTCCAACTTCCTGGTGTAAGTAAGTTCTCAAACTTCCTGATGTCACAGAGAGCTGCAATTTTCAACATACAGGTGGTTTTTAAGTATGGAAACGGCTATATATTGCGTAACTGAGACGTACTTGTTGGAAGAAACCCATGCGGATCTGTGTAGTTTTAAAAATTAAAACTTTTTGGTGGCTTTTGTCCGCTATCTTGGATCCACCATATTGGATTAAACTTTATATTTCTAAATGGGATAGTGGTCAAGTGACACGTCGTTTCAATGTGAAATTTCAAGCAGAAAACAATGGTGCAAACTGTTTTTCGATAGATGCCTTCATTTTGAGTTATAAGCATTCAAAGTTGAAATTTTGCTAAGTTGCACTGCATAAACTATTTGCTTGCATTCGCGCCCTCGTTATTATCATCTTCTTCTCTTCTCAGGATGCCTCTCCGTTCTGAAGGTTGGCGACCATCATGGCGATGCTTACTGTATTGGTAGCTGTCCGAAAAAGTTCTTCTGAGCGTTTGTTAAACCATACCCTCAGGTTGACCGTCCATGAAATTCTTCTGCACCCTAGTCCACTTCTACTGTCAATTTTACCTTGCAGAATGCGTTGGAGCAATTCATACTTGCGCTCATCCCGCATGATATGACCGAGATATTGCAGCTTTCGCGCCTTCACTATGCTGACCGATTCCGCTGCCTTGTTCATTCGACGTACAACTTCCGCATTAGTAATTTCCTGCGCCCAGGATATTCGTAGCATTCTCCTATACAGCCAAAATTAGAACGCTTTCAATTTGTTGATTGTTCCCTGTGTTAGAGTCCAGGCCTCAACTCCGTACAATAGGACTGAGAACACACAAGACTTCATGAGTCACGTTTTAGTGTCAAGGGTTAAATTGTGGTTTTTAAAGACAGAATTCATGGTGTTGAAGACATTTCTGGCCATGGCAATGCAACATATTGTCTCTTGTGAATTATCCCACCTCTCATTAATGCAGGTACCCAGATATTACCATTGTGCGATTCGTTCTATTCTGATCTTGTTGACCAATATATGAACATCAGAACCGATCTGCTGTTTGTTGATGATCATAATTTTTGTTTTGTTGACATTGATGTCAAGTCCATATTATGCACTAACAACTGTTATACTGTCCATTAGTCTATGCAAGCCCTGTATGGTGTCGGCAAATACCCTAGTGTCATCAGCATATCTTATGTTTTTTGTTGTTTAGGTCTTCAGCCAAAAGGCTGGTTTGAACCTGAAGTGGTTTTACTAAGTAAAACAAGGAGTGAGGTGGTTTACGTGCCTTCCTCACTGAGTGGAAAAGTACGCTTATCAGTATGCTGAGCCCTCTGAGAAGCACATATCTTCCACTCTGCAAATGACACCTTCACTTCATTCACCACAGGGTCTGGCTGTATAATGAAATTCATTACTTTCAGAGGAGATAACTCTGATTGGTCTTCTTTACACCTCTACCTCTTCTGTTCTTAAATGATTCAGTCATTTAATTGGGTGACCATTTGATAAGAAACAGAATTATTTATTTTAGCCCTGTAACTAACAGATTGAGTGTAAATAATTTTATGTTTGTTAAACCTTTTATGCATAGTTTTCCAAAATCTAGTTGCGATTCAAACCGGGAAACTCAGCTCTATTGTTTTTTAAATCTGCAACTATTTTGAGTAGCTGGTTCTTTTTAGTTTTTAGTTAATAGTTTTTTTATATATAAGGAAGATACTAAAAGTACTTAATGTAAATTAAATTATACAATTTTCATATTATTTAAAAATATTTTAATCTTATATTTCACGTTTAACGTGAATAGAATTTTTAATTAGAAAATACAAGCTCGATATTTGTTTGTTACTAAAGCATTCATCTGTTGAACGCAACTTACACTGATCTACGCTTTGCAAAATTTCTACTGACGTTTTATTATTCATAACAAATTACTGGCTGAAATTTTAACTTCATTATGTTTATTAAAATCCGTCTGCAATAAATGAAATCTCATCTAATTTCTTTTCGTCTTAATTGTTCTGCTTTAATTAAAGAATAATTGTTATAAATTAACGAATGTTCCTGTTTAATTATTTTAGATTTTTGCAACAATAAATGATTTTTCTGATTACTTCAGCTTACGTTGCTTCTACCCGTTAATTCCCTAGCGACCACAGTTACTATCTGACGTCCAATCGTATATCCTTATCCTTGTAGGGTTAAAATGGGGTATAGGGTTCTGTTTACTCATTACTTACTTTTGACAGCTTACTCACTTTCTTGTAGAGATCCTGTTTACACTGGAAGTTTACATTTGTGTCAGTGTTAACAGCAAATGAACACCAGATTGAAACTCCAAATCAGCCAGAAAACGAATTCGTCCTATTTTAAGGAAATACCATCTGAATTTCGTAATTTTTTATTCCGTGCTATTAGTCCAATTTATTTACGTTCCATTCATTTACATATAAAAATAATAATGTAATAAATAACGCGGTTGATATCCAGTATTTGACCATATTTAAATTATATTGGCGGGTTTTTATGTTTTACGTTTTTAGTAAAATGAAAACTTACTGCCCTTTCACCAATAATTTTATGTTACAGTTGTACTACTTTTCATAAATCGAATTTTCTATTATTCAAATTAAATATGGTTTCCCTAGGATTCATTGTTAATTAACGTCCATAGCTCGAAATTCTTCTTTGAGATTTTTTTAAAATTCAAATTTTTTTTTGTTTTCAACGTAAATCTGTACGAAAATATGTTTTTGTAGCCTGGAATAGAAGAAGTCGTGTTAAATTGGCTGCAAAATGTACGCGGGAAAAACCAATATCAGGTGTTATGCTTCGACAGAAATCAGATCAATTAGCGATGCAACATGGTGGTACCAAATTTAAAGCCAGCAGTCGAAGAATTAAAAAAAATTAAAAATCATCATGGAATCGTTCAAAACGTTATTTGTAATGAAACTAAGTTCCTCAGTTTCTAACGATGACTTCTAAAATAATTACGAAAACAAACAATCAATATTACTCCACTAAACAAAAGTAACAGCGCAGATTTATTTATGCCATTAACAGAATTATTTTTTAAATGATTAATATTGTTCTTAAAAATTGATCAAGATTCTATAGTTTTGTCGTTCTGTATTTCGAATTTTCTTTAACTCGAATTAGTACCATGATTCCCTACGTGGTTCGAATTATGGAGATTCAAGTGTACAACTCTTAACGCGTTTATACTGGACGACAATTTAACGGTTTTCACATGTTGATTTTCTCCAGACTGAACTGAAATAAGAATAAATAAAATTTAAAAAATATATACTCGTACATACATTATGAAAACCTCTGAATTTTTTGTTTGGATATTGTTTTTTTTTACGTTCGACTGTTTTGCACATTAACGCTAATGAGAATCAGTTAAAAGAGTCAGATATATAGGTTTAGTGTAGGTTAATTTTAGAGAAAATCTCTCTTGGAGAGCGAAACGCGTTAGGGTTAATATTAAAAAAATTGTTGTTGAAAGGGCAGTAAGTTTTTTGTTTTGATCAATACCAAGGTACCAAGGTACAGTAAAACTTTTTTAACCGAAATAGCATTTCACTGAAACGGCCCCGAAAAGTAAAAAAAAATTAAATGTACAGGACGTACTATACACTTTAATGCGGGCTATCTATGTATACGTCATGTGTATTTCAAAATTTTCCGTAGTAAAAGTTTTGTTCTGTATTAAAGTACACCGTAATTTCTTGCCCTGGAATATTTTTATTATTAATTAAACTTAATCAAATTTTTCAACATTTAATGCTCTAAAAATTTTATTCTAAAATTCGATTGTTTATTGTAAAAATTTTTTCAAAGTTATTGCAGTTTAAACGTAAAAAACGTGTTTTTTATAAATATTTTGTGTTTTATGTCAGATGTCTTTACTACTAAAGATACAGTTCTTGGACTTGTTTCATTAAATTTTTCAGACCAAATATTATATAAATACATCAAATTTGTCAATAAAAGTGCCCCCAAAAAATTCAGTATAACCAAATTTCACCGGGGGAACTGAAATCGAGGCGAAAATTTCCGCTAGCTGTAATTCGCTAATGAAGCATTTCCGGACATGTGTTTATGTGAACTTTTTCATATTTTTATGAAAGGAACACGCCTGATAAATCCTCCCAGGACACTCTGTATGTATATGTAAAAACATTAACAGGCTCACTCAAATTATGTTTTTAACCTAAAATTGTATATTTACTTAATTACCTTCAATATTTTTACTTTGAACTTAGAAAAACATTTCATTTCTTCATCGAAATTTTGGTTATCCTTCACCCTCTTTATTCTGAATAACGGAGGTTATACTGTATACATAAGATTAAGATTTTAGATTTATATATTTAAAAGTTGCTCATAACGGGCAGGTGGAGTGCTAAATTAATTGCACTCGATCCGTTAGTTCCAGGGCTACATAACATAGTTCTGTTTCTTACCACATAGTCAGCCAATTTTATGACTGAACTATTTAAGAATAGAAGAGGTAGAGGTGTAAAAGACACTAGTCAGAGTTATCTTCTGTAAGAGTAATGAACTTCACCATACACCCAGACCCCTGTCTGTGGTGAATGAAGTGAAGGTGTATGATTTGTATGGTGGAAAGAGGTGCTTATCGGAGGGCCTGACATGCTGACAAGCATACTCTTTCAACTCATTGAGGAAGGTAATAGTAAACCTCCTCACTCCTCGTTTTTACTTAATAAATCCTCTATAGGTTCAAACCAGCCTATTGGCTGTTGATCTAAAAAATAATATATTTATAAAATGTAAGTAATGCAATGTGACTCCAGTAATAAGATAGGTTATCCAATTTATTTTTTAAACAGTCAGAAGTTATGACATGAGGGATTGAAATAAAGAAATTAACTTGTAGTTGCTCGTTAACACGATCGTACTATTTGAAGATTTCATGCGGTCTTGGGTTCGAATACCATTCAGGTATGGCATATTTTCATACTTTACAAAAAATCATCTTTCACCATCTGCATAGCAGTCATTGCAGTAAAGTCGGACGTTAAACAAAAAAAAAATATACAGGGTGATTCACGAAGATATACATAAACTTTGGGAGCGCATTGTACATGTAAAAATAATGGAAAAAGTTTATATAAACATGGGTCCGGAAATGCTTCTTTTCCGAGTTATGGCTAGCGAAAGATTTCACCCAGATGTCAGCTTACGAGGTGAAGTGAGGTCTTTCTGAAATTTTGGTAAGGTAGATTAAGGGGCAAATTCAATCGTTTCTTATGGTTTTTGACCTGATAAATTGAATAAAACAGATCCCAGAACTGTAAGTTAAATAGTTTTTGAGAAAACCAGTGTCAAATTCAAAAAATGATGTGAAAAAAAAACAATTTTTCATCTTTGTTTTTCCGGTTAATTTTACTTTGTACTGTTATGAATAAAAATTCATTTAATCAAACATCTATTAGCTTTCTGTGTACTTTATTTACACCGGTTTGTTCAGAATATAATTTTCAACATGTTTTATTCAAGAAATTTAACTGTTTCTTGGTGAAATAACAAAGTTATTCTTGCCCAAAAATGAAAAAATGTGTTTTTCACTTCATTTTTTGCATTTGACACTGGTTTTCTTAAAAAATATTTAACTTAAAGTTCTGGAACCTGTTTTATTCAATTTATCAGATCAAAAACCACAAGAAATAATTGAATTCGCCCCTTAATCTACCTTACCAGAATTTCAGGAAGACCTCATTTCACCTGGTGAGCTGAAACCCGGGCGAAACTTCCGCTAGCCGTAACTCGGAAACGAAGCATTTCCGGACCCATGTTTATATAAACTTTTTTCATTATTTTTACATGTACAATGAGCTCCTAAAGTTTCTGCATATCTTCGTGAATCACTGTATGTGAAGATTAGTAAGAAATTCAAAGCTGTTTGCTGTCTTATTTATTTACAAAATTTTCGGTTTGAACCTTACTCATCATTATGTTTATCTTGACAAGTCTACCTGTTATAAAAAATGTATTGATCGTATAAAAAAGGACGAGATACGTATATTTTAAAATTTCACATGAAATAAGGCAAAGAAAGAAAATTTAAATCTCTGGAGATATTGAACACTATAGTACAGTTTATTCATGATGGAAATGCTGATGCATGCTAAACTAGAAGGTGTCGGTCGTTGTTTGAGGTCGCATCCCCAGTACGATACTGGAAACAAAAACAAACAAATTTTATTCAACGATACTATCTGAAATTTTATATGAAAATACGTTTGATAAAAAATCCAGAACATTGCTTAAGGCATTTTTAAAGAGATAAATACGTTTAATTCTGAAAACTTTACAAAATACCGTATAATTTATTGAGACATACTCTCGTATTAAACATTTTTTAGTGTTTTTGTTCTTTGTTTATTCAACGTCGTATCAACTACAGTGGTCATTAGCGACGACGTTGGGTTGTAACTGTGAAGGATGAAATGAGTTTTTGAAACGTATGAAAATATGCCGTGCCTGAGTGGGATTCGAACCCAAGACCGC
Source organism: Catonia carolina (assembly GCA_035578175.1). Lineage (NCBI taxonomy): Eukaryota > Metazoa > Arthropoda > Insecta > Hemiptera > Achilidae > Catonia > Catonia carolina. Next base: position 36,397,545 of record JAQMRL010000005.1, on the reverse strand, counting down.
ATGATCTGAGGCGAGCACGTTACCAACTACGCCAATGCGGCCGGCTTTTTTAATTCTATTTTACCTATTTTTGTAAAAACTTATTACTGTTATTTTATTTTACCCAGTTTTGTTTAGCAAAGTCTATTTAATATAATATATATAAAGTAAATATAAAGAAAATTTAAAATTTTGAAATTCTACATAGGTGTTGTTGTTTAGGTCAACAGCTGAAAGGTTAGTTTGAACCTCTAGAATTTTTACTAAGTAAAACGAGGAGCAGGTTGTTTACTATTGCCTTCCTCACTGAGTACAAAAGTAGCCTATGCTCATCAGAATGCCAGGCCCTTCGAAAGCATCTACTTTGCACCCTGCAAATGACACCTTCACTTCATTCACCACAGGGTCTGGCTGTATAATGAAATTCATTACTTTCAGAGGAGATAACTCTGATTAGTGCCTTTCACGCCTCTACCTCTTCTGCTCTTAAATGCTTCAGTCATATAATTAGACCATGAGATATGAAGCAAAACTATTTTTTATAGGCCTGGAACTAGCAGGTCGAGTGAAAATAATTTAACACTCCACCTGCCTTCTACGGGCAAATAGGGTTTGGGTAAATAGGGTATGGGCTACATAGGGTACCTCCGTAAAAAAGGTTAAACGCCTCTACCATGGAATTTCATTTTGACCTGATAGTTTATAGTGTCTTGAGGTGGAAAAATAAGATACTGCAATTTTAAAATTTACTAGTGTTTTCATCGACCACATTCCAAGAAAAACGTTATTTACTAAAAAAAAGTTGATTTTAGCCTTGTTAGGGTGCAGGGGTGAGTGTTACATAACTGCTGAGGGTACCTTATTTTTTACCCCATGACACCATACTTTCTTAGTATCACGTTATGAATGCTGATGCCGCTTTTTAAAATTACGGGTTTTGTAAAGGTACGGAAATAATAACTATCGGTTTAGTATAGTTTTACTTTTTACTTCTTCGGGGTCAAATTGTAGATAGTTTGCTTTCCCTAGGTATCAGTCACAGAGTAATTATACATCTCTATAACTTACGAAAACCAGTTTGATTTTTAAAAAAATAATTTTAAGCATTAAATCAGAAATCACTTCAATTAAATTTGTAGTAGGAACTTTTATGTCTTTGCAAATATATTTTTCCATGTTTAAGAGTAGATCAATTTAGTTTTTTTATCACTGACCCACTGGGTTGGGCTAGCGAAAGGCGTCGCTAGGAGTCAACCTTTTAATAGCTGATTTCGGAGACTAAGGTTCCGCGGCTTAAATCCTAGTAAAGGTAGCTACTGTCATCCGGATTCGAATACTAGGCAGTGGTTTCCGCTGTACTTTGATGGTTGGGGTTCAATTAACCATACTCGCTCTGGAATAGTCGGCCTGAGTCTGTACTAAACTACACCTCGTTTACACATCATACATTTATCATCTTCATCTCACTGGGTCATTGGGTTGCTTATTATTCTAAATTAAACGTATTTCAATATGCACACAATAGGGATTAAAAAATAATATAAAGATTCTAGAAGTGAAAAAATGTAATAAAGCATATTTAAGGGATAAGCCTTTTGTCAGAAATAAAATATAATTCAAAAAAACTATGATTAATTCATTTACTTAGTTAAAAACAACAAAAAAGAAATAACTAAAGGATAAAAAATTCTAGTTTTAAAATAACAGTAGAACTACTTTTTTATTTTTTCTCTCTACTGTAGCTACATTCACAGTAACTGTTTTACACTAATCATAGAGTCAGAAAGCAAAGAAAACAAAAGACAAAGTATACATGGAAAAGTGAAATGAGAACTGTAAATACATTTTAGAGCTTTAAGCTTTAAAGTAATGTAACTAGAAACATTATTCTTTTGTATGAAAAATGTATATCAAAGATAATTAAAATAACAGTCGCTAAACCGTACTAAACTTCTTACTAATCTGTATCCAGTACTATAATTTACTGAATTTATGGCAGATTGTGATGTTTTATCTACAAAATTTATTATTTTATGAGATCGGTAAATCCAAAGAAATAGACAAATTTTAATGCGGGAATTTTTTTGTTACAAAAAATCGATATAATAGCCATTAAATTGAGTGATCAACGAAAAAATATGCTACATAAAAATCTCTTAAATAGTTTTACTTTCTTTTGCTTATATGAATATATAGGAAGGAAAGTATTGTTTTCATGTCGATTTTTCGAAATCGAGTTTTCATCGGATCTACACGTTTCCAGAGCCCCCCCGAAACCAAAAAACAAGTTTTTAGCGATTGGTGTGTGTATGTGTGTGTGTGTGTGTGTGTGTGTGAGAGAGAGAGAGAGAGAGAGTGAACAGAATATCTCAAGAACAGAACATCGTATGAACTTGAAACTTGAAACTTAAGTTAAATACCACTAGAGGACCTGACACGTACATTTTCATCAAAATCGGTCAACCGGAAGTAGTAGTTTATTCGTGTCATTTTTCACTTTTTTGCGATTTTCTCAAAAAGGGTTTCCACGATTTCTTTTAAATCATCTCATTTACTAAATTTTTTATGCTTTACAAGATAAGGTAGGCGCCATGTCTGCCGAAATTCTTGAAGGTGTTTTCACGTAAAAAATACTTTTTTTTTAGATTGCGGCTTTTATACGCATTTTAGCGCAAAAACGTAGCTACATAATAAAAGTTGTAGAAAATTTAAAATCCTACAACTTTAATTGACACATTTTTTTGTATAAGGCTTAGTTTAGCGGTAATTAACAATCTTCTGTTTTCTCTCACGAAAACGTGTAAAAAATCGTTTTTTGAAGATTTCAGCCTCCGCATGCATTTTACTACAAAAACTTATATAATCAAATTTACAGGAAGTTAAAAGATCTACAACTTTAAGCATTTGTCTCTACAGAGCCTAGTTAGTGTGAAAGAATGATTTTCCGAATTTTTAAGCCAAACTAAGGTTGATTTTCATTTTGCGTCTTTCACTCGTGATTAAAATTAGGTTATGTTTATTGAGGTTAGTTTTTTTGTTTATTTCTGTTAGGTTATATATAATTATTTTCATTGACAAGAGAAAATTGTGTGTGTGTTTCACACCAGATTTTTATTTCTACGTTAATCTTGAAAAAATATATCACATTATGGGTAAACAAACAACCCTCTTTCGTTTTTGGAATTTACGCTATGTTGGTGAATGATGAATGTTTAGTTGGTACTTCTCTGATGGTAGGCCTAAGTAAATTGATAAATTTTAAAAGGGATCTCCTTTTCTGATGTTGAAATTCAACCTATAGCATTTATGAGTTTAACATAATGGAAATAACTCCTTTCATGTTGGTTATTTATGAGAGAGATGAATTCTCTTTAAAATCTAAAAACGTTCTTTATTAACGAATCTGTTTCCTGTATCACTAAACATAAGGATGTCTTTATCAAAATACTTGTAGAGTTTTATCTTTTCTTCGTTATGAAATGTATTACAGACGGAGTTTTACATAACTTTTATTTATGTTATTTTAAATTTTTTTATCCGAGGTGGCGAGAAAACTCATGTTCACTTCACTCCCTCACGATGGGGGAAGTTGGGTTGGACTCAAATTGAGGCGTCCTCGTCCAGCTCCAAGGAGGCCGCATCCGCCTACCAACCAAAAATCCGCCGCCTGGCCACTTGATCTGACATCAGCAAACAACCCTCCACCTCTCTCGGAATTGTTTGTATAATACTACAAGGGAAATTTCGGGTTAAAAAATTTACATATTGTCAGCGGGGCGTGGATGGGAACCGTAGCCTAACTCCCCTCTCGCTGTCACTGACCAACTCCCATTCTCTCACTTTCATTCATCTCTTTCATCAACAACTCAGGAAATTAGTGCGCCTACATTACCTTCTGAGATTGGGACAGGATTGATTTACTGTGGGAGAGGGCGATCCCGCTGATCTCCAGATGTCTCCTCCCTCCGCAGTTTTCCGACCACTCTCTCCAACTGAGCGACTAACTTCCAGCTTTCCTCATCCCGCACCAACGCTGCCCCTACTCTCTCTGGGATCCGCTATGCAACGCCTATCTTCTTAGTTGTCTCCATTTTGTCGAGGCCAAAATAAGGAAATCTTTCAAAAATATGCGCAATGGACTCCTCCTCTTCACTGTCGCACAGTTGACATTTCGGTACTTCATGAAGTTTGAACCTCGTCAAATATTTCCCAAAGCAACCATGCTCTGTTACCAACTGCGTCAGTTCGTGGGTGGTATCACCAAATGTCCTTATCCAATTACAATTTTTTAATTTAATTTCAATTTTAATTAAATTTTAATTATTTTTTAAATTTTAATTAATTTTTAATATAATTTTTTTACAATTTTTGAGTTTATCAATCATAAAACCGAGATACAGTATAAACTGTAACCATAATAGTTTACTTAACGCACCCCTTTGATTTTACCTATTATTCCGCTCGAAGCGTGGGTGCAATTACATTTTAGTCATCAATACAACGTAAAAATTAGGTAAATACGATGAAAATAAAATTCATAAAACAGGTGCTGTGAAAATATTTTTGTTTATCTTTGTTTTTATTTATGAATAGCTAATTTAAAATGTTTATTCGGTACAGTTATGGAGTTTCAATAAATTAGTTTTTCGAATAATTATCCTCTCTAGTACTTTAGTTATACAAAATATTATTAACAGCATTTTCTTTTCTGCCAGATTAAAATTTTAAATTATTTCACTGTGTTCATGATAATAATTCTGAAATTTAACTTGATTGATAAAAAAGATAATGTTGTTGTATAGTATTATGACACTTATCTCTAAGGTCCGTTTCGGGATCTGGGTAAATTAAATAATTAACATACTAAAGTTTAAAATTACAAGTATTTATTACAACTAAATATTACAATTAAATAAGTGACTAAACTCTACAAGTAGCCTATATTACAGTTAAATTATTTAGTAAATAACAAAATAATTATAATTAACTAATGTAATAAATGACTTAACCATTTTACTTAATATTACTTACAGAAATTATATAGAATAAATAAATAGGCCATCAAGTTACAGAAAGACAGTAGTTTTTAAAAGTTCCGTTTTCAGACCAATTTGAAATCAAATAGGCTAGGAACAATTACACAGGTCAACAATAGAAAAGTTGTTTGAAAACTAATGATTGATTCTTACAGATTTTTGTGGGCTGGTTTCAGGAAAAATCATCAAAAAAAATCCATCACGTACCATTTTTTTCACAATATTAATTTGTCTTAATATTGTCAAAATTGATAAATAAATGTATTTTATTTCTAAATCAGGGAATAAAAATGTGGCATGAATTAATTTTGTTGATATATTATCATTAGTTTGGTTGTAAGGAAAAGTCTTTACTCCTTACTTTTCTATGACCACGCAGGGTATTATTAGAACTTACAGTAGGACCAAAAATGTAATACGGAAAAATTTGGTTGATCCACTGAAAGTACTCCTATCTCCACTTAACATTAAACTCTGATTGATGAAACAATTCGTTAAAGCTTTAGCAAACGAAGTAGATTGTTAAGCCAAAAATTTCACAACTGTCAGAGATCAGAGTGAAAGAAAGTGTTTTCACTAGTCCAGTATTCGTAAACTTTTGAAAGATAAAGCCTTTCAAACCAAAATGGAAGAAATTGAAATCAAGAAGCATGGAAATCATTTGAAGAAATCGTAAAGAAATTTCTTGAAACAGTAAGGACCCAAATTTTAAGTGCGCAGTGGAAAACATGCTAGAAATTCCAAGACTTAAATTGTTCAATGAGCTTGAAGGTGTATTTTCTGACTTCTCATATTGATTACTTCTCTGAAAATCTTGGTGATGTAAGTGAAGAAGGTAAGTAGGTGAAAGATTTCATCAAGACATAAAAGAAAATGGAACGTTGATATCAGGGAAGGTGGAATGTGAACATGATTGCAGACTATTGTTGATGGATCCATAGAGACAATCCGCAAGCTAATTACAACAGAATGTCGCCTGAGAAGCGTTGAAAGGAAAAGAAAAAGGCAGTAGAAATCTTCATAGAAGTAAGAAAATATACCACAATTCTGTTTTTAAATCCCAATATGTTTTATAAATGAAAGTTTTCCATGAGAAATATGAATAGGCCTGTATATACACAACAAAAATTTCCATTTTCTTTTTTCAGTGTTGTGAAAAATCCTTACGTGATGGGAAAACGGTGGCCATATTATTGAAATCAGGGCACAAAATAACATTAAAATCAGTTATCAGATTACAAACAACTTACAATTTCCTTAATTTTGTTGACTTGTGTTATTTGTAAATTGTGTAATAGGAAAATTGAGATTTTTAAAATTTAGTAGAATAGTTTAGGGCACGATATGGTTTTATATTCTTATTAATTTTGTGTAATTATTTCTTGTATTTATTTTTTGTAAATATGTATTAAAACAAATACTTTAAGTATCTCATTCAAAGAATTTAATGCTTAACTTATTTATATTAAATTTTAGCTATAAATCAATACTATAAATATTTTACTGCTGGGAAATACACATTTTTGTATTATTCATTTTGTTTCTCTTTTCAACAAGCCATCAACAGATGACACTTTCCTAATCAATCAAATTGAAGTAGATGTAGTCCGCCCCTACTCAAAATACAGATGGTATAATACACTTGAGTGACATTTATTTGATTTACTGTCGCTTAACTGTATCGTTGCAACACATGTATCCGCTGAAATTTCGTCAAATATTCATTGATTGCTACCACAAACACTTTCATTTTTGTATCAAATTGAAACAGAGTATTTTCAATAAAGTTTCGTCAGTGTACTCTTTTGATAAAGACAGTAAACCGCACTAATAAAATAAAATGTCTCACTAATTTTTTAGCAATACACTTACCTTATGTCCGATTTTGATGCGGTATTCGTAACAATTATAACTTCATTTGATTAACAATTTCGATGGGATTGTTGTTTAGGTCATCAGCCGAAAGGCTGGTTTGAACCTGTTGAGGTTTTACTATGTAAAACGAGGAGTGAGGAGGTGGTTTACAATCTCCTTCCTCACGAAGTGGAAAAGTACGCTTATCAGCATGCCGGGCTCTCTGAAAAGCACATCTTTTCCACTCTGGAAATAACACCTTCACTTTATTGACCACAAGGTCTGGCTATATAATGAAATTCATTACTTACAGAGGAGATAACTCTGATTAGTGTCTTTTACACCTCTACCTCTTCTGTTCTTAAATGATTCAGTCATTTAATTGGCTGACCACGTGATAAAAAACAGGACTATTTATTTCAGCCTTGCAACGAACAGATTGAGTGTAAATAATTTGATACTCCACCTCTCTATTGTGGGCAGTCGATCGAATTATCATAACTTAATAAAGGCTAAATAATAACAATATCATATACGCCAATTTTAATGAAATTTCTATTTCAGAATATTAATTATTGGCACTTAAACTCGGTGTTGAAAACAATTTAAATTCAAAAATTTTAGAATACTAAATTATTATTGGAATTTGTTTTTGCATTTTTACTTTCTATTGCCTGTATGAATATACAAAGAAGGAAAGTATTATTTTTATGTTGATTTTTTAAAATCGAGTTTTCACCGGATGTACACAATTTTAGGCCCTCTTAACCCAAAACAACATGTTTTTAACGATTGGTTCGGTTCCCGGCTAGAGTCTAGAAATTATGAGTCATTACTGTTTCTTAACATACCGTAGTTGCTCTTGATCAAGCTGTTGACGCGGCTTTAAATAAACAAAAACCTGAAAACCCAATAACCTAATTTTAATCATGAGTTAAAGACGCAAAATGAAAATCAACTTTAGTTTGGCTAAAAAAATACGGAAAATCTCTTTTTCTCGCTAAACTAGGCTCTGTAGAGAAAAATGTTCAAATTAAATGTTGTAGATCTTTTAATTTTCTATAAAGTTTATTATATATACACTTTTGTCGTAAAATGCATAATAAGGTTGAAATCTTAAAAAAAATTGATATTTTACACGTTTTTGTGAGAAAAAACAGAAAATCGCTAATTATCGCTAAACTCAGAGTTATACAAAAAAATGTTTGAAACAAAAGTTGTAGGATTTTAAATTCTCTACAATTTTATTATAAGTTACATTGTTACGCTAAAATGCATATTTAAACCGCAATATTAAAAACAATTTTTTTTACAAGAAAACAACCTTCCCAAGAATTTCAGCAGATGTGCTGAACATTCAGCGCCTATTCTATCTTGTAGAGCATAAAAATTTTAGTAAATGAGGCGGTTTTTAAATAAATTCTAGAAGCCGTTTTTGAGAAAATCGCAAAAAGTGAAAAATGACACGAATAAACTACTACTTCTGGTTGGCCGATTTTGATGAAAATGTTCGTGTCAGGTCCTCTAGTGGTACCTAACTTGAGTTTCAAGTTTGAAGTTCGTACGATGTTCCGTTCTTGAGATATTCTGTATACACACACATACACGCGCGCGCGCGCGCGCGCGCACGCACGCACGCACACACACACACACACACACACACACACACAGACCAATCGCTAAAAACATGTGTTTTTGGGTTCAGGGGGTCTGAAAACGTATAGATCCGGTTAAAACTCAATTTCGAAAAATCGACATGAAAACAATACTTTCCTTCCTAAATTTATAATCATATAGACAAAAGTAAAAATCCAGATTTGACCGGGAATCAAATCCGGGACCCCGGCATAAAAGTCATTTTCGTTGACCACTACACCATGACCCGGCCATTTAAGTTTCTTTATTGATCGTGTTGGCTTTGATTACCTAAAAAAAATATTTATTGGAACGAATATAGTAAATAAATTGATATTTAATATTCAAATGTTTTGCAAACCACATTTTAACGCAATCTCTCTGAGGCAGCTTGCACTCAGTGCAACTCATGGTTTACTTTATTGAATTGAAAAAACTAAGGCTTTATTAATCCTGTACTTAATTTTTATAAGTACAGCTGAAGATTTTTGTAACAAAATTTAATATTAGCCTAATATTACTGCTATTATTTTAACAACTATAAAACTAAAATTCATGAAGCAACAATTATACTTACAAATTTAAATTTTTACCAACGAGTTTATGTAAACAATACAGTAAAACTATGAATTTAAACATTTAAATTTGCATTTTGGTTCACGAAAATCTTTTAAACGAGCGTATTATACTAAACAGAAATCATTTTTTGCATAACAATTTTACAAAAAAACATGTTTAAACAGTTTGTACAATTTTTAAATTGAATACATAATTTAAAAACAATACTTAACTAATTTATACAAAAGTATTTATAATAAAAATACTCATTAGGGAAATGGAATACGAGGAAAGGATTAAACCGTGATAATAAAATACCCCTGAGGGTTAAAACGAACTAAGGAATAAGTTACCGACCCAGAAATTAAATCTTTTAGTAAGAAAAATAATTAGTGAAATAAAAAGAAAAATATCAACAAAAAAAAACCGGATTCATTAATCTAAAAAAGAAAATGATAGGAATAAGAAAAAAATCTTCTTTTAAATATTTCGTTCTTTTTCTTGAACAACCATCTTAATAAATATAAATTCACTGGGTGATTAAAAAATTTTGGAAGTTGTTAAATACCAAAAGGCCTACGAACAACGATTTAGACCGGATTATAATTCTTGATAGATTAAAAGATACTTTGGTATATAAAAAAAGTTATATAAGAAAACAACAAAAAAATATAAATATCTTAAAAGGTTTTTGAAGAGTAAAAGGGTTTCTTGATGTAATACAAAATATAGAACAGATAAATTACATAAAAAATATTTTAGCTTGACTACATCTTTAGAACATTGACAGCGCACTAGACTACAAAGCGAAAGGCCCCAAATTCTATTCCCACAAAGAGATTTAATCACTTTATCACGTAAGAGCCATTCTGTGACCTTTTAAAAATTCAAAAGGCTCATGTATTTAATTTTATTGATCGATTCTTCATTCCAAAGCTATAAAACACTGTATAAACATCAAAAAGTTCAACATAATTCTGAACAGAAAACAAATTATATAAAAACAAATCGCAAACATTTTTCAAAGAATGTATCCCACTGGATAATTCAAATATCGAACAAAAAAAAGTAAATTAAAACATAGGAGAAAAACCTAAGAAAGATTGAAAAATAGAATAAACGGACTGTGATAATACTACAAATTGCAAAATCGATTTTTTCAAAATATCAGTTCATTAAATAGAAAGCCAATGAACAAACCTATTTTGATATTGTAAACAAATATTGTAATATAGGCCTATTTGTATTATTAGTGGCATTTTTTAAAATTTGTTAACTATGATATTGTTTTGTCCGTGTGTCCGTCACACCCAGATGTCAGAAACTACAAGAGATAGTAAGAAACAGTTTTCGGGTTTGTAATCTACACAAAATGGCAGTGAGTCTAAATTGGGTTTGAAGTTCCGGTTTAAACTGGAAGTGGCCCAAAACTGGAAGTAAAGAAATCAAAGTCAGAAACTACAAGAGATAGAAAAACGGTTTTCGGATTCGTAATTTACACAAAAAATTGGGTTTGAAGTTCCAGTTTCGATCGGAAGTAGCCCAAAACCGGAGTCAAGAAATCCAAATTGGAATTTGGAAACAAAAATAGTGTTATTTGATTCCTCTTAAAGGGTAAATGCAGAAATCATTCGGTTTGAAGAGCCGGTTTCGACCGTAAGTTAAGAAATCAAAGTCAAAAACTGGATATAAAGAGATAACAACAAATGCTTTTCGGGTTCGTAATCTACACATAAAGTTAGTGAAACTGGATTGGGTTTGAAGTTTTGGTTTCGACCAGAAGCGATCCAAATATCAAAGTCGGAATTTGGAAACAAAAATAGTGTCATTTGATTTCTCTCAAAGAGTAGATACAGAGATCACTAATGGCCTAAGGTGAAGTGTTAAATTATTTCCACTCGATCTGCCGGTTCCAGGACTACAGAAAATAGTTCTGTTTCTTATCACATGGTCAGCTAATTATGACGAGAGCATTTAAGAACAGAAGATGTACAGGTGTAAAAGACACTAGTCAAGAATTATTCTTATCTCCTTTGAGAGTAATGCATTTTATCATTATACAGCCAAACCCTGTGGTGCATGAAGTGAAGGTGTCATTTGCAGGGTGGAAAGTAGATGTTTTACAGAGGGCTTGACTTACTGATAAGCTTACTTATCCACTCAGTGAGAAAGGCATGGTAAAACACCTTTTACTCGTCCTACTTAGTAAAGCCTCTAGAGGTTCAAACCAGCCTTTCGAATCATAGCTTAAACAACATGCCTATTACCATAAAAAAAATAATTTTACTTAATGTGTCAAAAAATTTGAAAGACATGAGAAGATTAGTTATATATCACATCAAACAAAGTATATCTTCCAGAATTTACATGGAAAAATAAAAGAACTATGGTAATAAATTAAAAAATTCGTATACAATAACTTCCATCCCATATTCAGAATACTACGTACAATTGTAAACTTTTCGAATCACCCTGTGTACATTCGAACCCTTTTATAATTATAGAATAATGTAAATGTGCAATCATTTACCCGTACTTCGATGGAAATCTTTTCTTTTTTCCCCTTTCATTTAAAATAAATTAATCATGAGATAAACAAACGGTCGTAATTTATGCTCCAATACAATTCATCAAAAAAAGAAGGTCTAAAAATACTAACATTAGTAATTCAGTTGACAGTTTTCTTTTAATAAACAACAGAAATATTCCTCGAAATGAATAAATTAATTTTAATTTTAGAAAAATTTGACATACATTTTGATATTCAATGATTTACATTTTAACGTTTGATTAAAGATAAAAATATTTTGTATTGTTTATTTCTATAAAAGTTCTGGAGGAAATAATTAAGTATTTTCCGGTGTATCTTTTTCTTTTTCTTCTTTAGGTTTCTATCCGTTCCGGATATGCCCGTAACAGGCAGGTGGAGTGTTAAATTAATTTCTCTCGATCTGCAGGTTCCAGGGCTATAAAAAATAGTTCTGTTTCTTATCACATGGTCATCTAATTAAATTACCAATAAACAAACACTAAAAACGATATTAGTCATAGTTATCTCTTCTGAGAGTAATGAATTTTACTATACAGCCAGACCCTGTGGTGAATAAAGTGAAGGTGTCATTTGCAAGGTGGAAAGTATATGCTTTTCGGAGGGCTTGGCATGCTGATAAGCATACTCTTTCAACTCAGTGAGAAAAGGAATTGTTAACTACCTCACTTCTCATTTTACTTAGTAAAACCTCTAGAGTTTTAAACCAGCCTTTCGGTTGTTTACTTAAACAACAACCGTTCCGTATGTTGGCCACCATATTAACAATCTGAACCTTATTCACTGTTGCTCAAAACAGCTGTGTTGTCTTCTTCGAGTACCACATTCTCAGAATTTTCAACTTGGAAATACGTATTCGCCCCACGCTACGTTGTGCAGCTACGTATTCGCCCCACGCTACGTTGTGCAGCTATTCTTCCTTATAATATAGATTTCAGATTGCAGAAACCTATAATTATCTTTTTCGTTACGCATTATATGTCCCAAACACTCAAGATTCCTAATCTTTATCGCATTCGTGACTTGTTTTCACTGAAATTTTCGAGTGCGTCTCAATACCACCTAATTAGAGATGCGGTCCACCCAGGAGACTCTCAGCATCCTTACGCCGGTGTATAAGACGCACTTTTTTCCTTCAGTAATTCGACAGAAAACAGGTTGCATCTTATACAACAGATAAGAATTTTCTGTTGGCCTAACTGTCTTAATGTACAGTATTAAAAAATCGAAATACCGTACTGTTCATTATAAGCATAATAAGGTTATTCAACTGAATAACCTGTCACCGGATGGCTACATTAAGTGGCAAGCTGAAACCTTTACTGTTTTGTGGTCCTGAAAAGGGCCGTTTATGTGTGGGTTCGCCGGGGCGGACAGAACTGGTTGATGGCCCTGAAAATGGCCAGTATAAACTTTAACGAGTTGGTCCTGAGAAGGACCGTTGTGCCGGTATCGAGGAGACCGATATTGGCAGCGCGTGGCTGCGGCGAGAGCCGTGGCTCAGGTTGATGGCCCTGAAAGGGCCGGTTAAAACCTTAGTGAATTGGTCCTGAGAAGGACCGTTTTGCTGATCTCAAAGGAGACCGATGTAGGCAGCGCGTGGCTTTGGCTGCTGCGGCGACAGCTGCTTCGTTGCTGGCTGCTGCAAGTCCCAGAGCATCTTCCTTCTTTCTCTCGTGAGTGTAGTCAGTCGATCTTCGTCGGAGATGTAGAGCGTAATGACGAACGGCTCAGTGCAGTGCGCTTATATAGTCACTGAGAGCGCTGTGGTAGGGGGCGGTTACTGGCTCGGCCTTGGCGACAAAGCTCTCTGTCAGTATGCAGCCGAAGGGTCTGCTGCACCGACAAGGGCCGGGAGAATTATTGAAGACTGGTAACACTGTAAATAATTTATTAAAAGGGGTGACGGTGACAAACCTTATTTGAAAAAAGTGTTTCCGTGGTAAAAATTTCTAGAATATCATAATTCAGTATCAAAGTAGGCCTACATGTTTTTATATATTGGCAATGTGGAATCAGCAAACAAGTACGGTATATGAAATTACTAAATGTCTCATCGCTGTGTGGTTAGTCATTTGTTTTGAAATGTCATTTATTGGAAATACATTCCTGCATCTGAGATAGGTACTAACTGTTTTACTATCGTCACGAATGGAATAAATGAATGATGTCACGGGGACAAGAAATGATAATTGGGAAAACGGAAACCTTCCATAACTCAGATCTGTGAATGGGTAAAAACTTACTGGAACAATGTTGACTCTAAATTTGTTGTGAATTCTTTCAAGAAGTGCGGCATCAGCAATTCTTTAGATGGATCTGAAGATGATTCATTGTTTAAAAAGAGCTCAAATTCTTCAAGTGACTCCGGCTAGGACTAATGTGTATCATAATACTGTATTAGCAAGAATTTTAGACGTTATCTTCTCTTATTGGGTTATACAAATTGCTTGTTGTTTAGGTTATCAGCCAAAAGGCTGGTTTGAACCTGTAGAGGTTTTACTAAGTAAAACGAAGAGTGACTTGGGTTACCATTGCCGTCCTCAATGAATGTAAAAGTACGCTTATCAGCATGCCGGGCCCTCTGAAAAGGACATATTTTCCACTCTGCAAATGACACTTTCACTTCATTCGCCACAGGGTCTGTCTGTATAATGAAATTCATTACTATGGGAGGAGATAACTCTGATTAGTTTCTTTTACACCTCTGCCTCTTCTCTTCTTAAATGATTCAGTCATTTAATTGGCTGACCATATGATAAGAAACAGAACTATTTATTTTAGTCCTGCAACTATTAAATTGATTGTAAGTAAACAATTGCTTATTGTTCTGAATTGAACAGACTGCAATGTACACACATTAGGGAAAAAATTATGCCTATTTGCAATTGTTGTAAATAACAGTACTTTTTAAACTCAAAGCACTGAAACATTCGTTGGAGGAACAAATATATAAATTAAGGTTGTATAAGGCATTACTGGAAAAGATTACGTCGATTTCTTAACAGACTTTTATATTTAACGATGAAAGCAATAGTTGTAGAGGGTGGTTTTTCTTTCACACTCATCAATTATAGATCCTTAACCTCAATTTTTTGTGTTTACTTTGATTCTAAGTTGTCTACTCTGCTGAGGTTTTTACACCACGTTTATCAGTTTTCGCTCTGTAACAATATAATCGATAGTATTCTTGAGTAGCCCATCAAAAAATTTCCAATAGCGTAATTTCTGTCTTTTAAATTTATTCCTGTTTGTTAAGGTTCCTGGTTAAAATCCTAGTAAAGTTAGTTACTCCTATACGGATTTGAATGCTAGACAGTGGTTACCAGTGTACTTTGATGGTTGGGGTTCAATTAACCATACTCTTTCAGGAATGGTCGGCCTGAGTCTGTACAAGACTGCACCTCATTCACACGTCATACATATCATCCTCATCTCATTAAGTCATGGGGTTGCTTATTGTTCTGCATTGGACAGATTGCAACGGACACACATTAGGGATTAAAAAACAAAAAAATTATTTCTAGTATAAAATTTAGTGGAATAGTGTAATTCGCGATCGTCAATAATTGTTTTTCTATTTAATAAATTTTAAAGTTGCATTTTCACATTCGTTACATTTTTGGCTTGCCCAACTTTGGGGCTTTAGTAAGTCAAAATTGTTACAGTAACTCGTTACAGGCTTTCATTTAAACTGTGGAATGACTGATATATAAAACATTTTGTTATTTTTTCACATGTCGTCATGTGACATGCATGATTTTTCTCTTAGAGGTATATTGGATCATTCGTCTAACTTTCACTGCGTAAGCCACCCTGTTACATTAATTTTTTTTTATTTTAATTAAAATTATTTAAAGTAAAATTGATAACCAAATCATTACCGGTCACGTCACATGATTGTAGATGTAGATACAATGAAAATATAGACACAACATAAAATGAAAAACTAAAAAAAAAACTGATACGTAAATCTTTACAAAGTAAAAACTAATATTGAAGGTTTTTAATGTTCTACAACTTTGTTTATATTCTCTTTAGCCCTGAAATGCATATTAAGGTTGCAATCTTAAAAAAAAACATTTTTTTCCCAACAAAAGCACCCCCAAGAATTTCAGCAGGTATGGCGCATACCCTACCTTGTAGAGCATAACAAATAGTAAATGAGGCGATTTTTAAAAACAATCTTAGGAACCGTTTTGAGAAAATGCCATAAAAGTGAAAAATCTCACGAATAAATTACTATTTCCGGTTGACAGATTTTGATGAATCGTAGCTAAGAACACGCTCGATTAAGTCACCCTGTCAAACAAAAACAAAATTAAATCAAAATCGGTTCATTCTTTTGGGAGCTACAATGCCACAGACAAATAAAAATTAGTTTTTTTTTTAAGATTCCGGGCTTAATATATACATTTTAGAGCAAAAGTGTATTAATCAAAGTTGTAGAACCTTTACAAATCTAGAATTTTTATTTCAAACATTTATATATATAACGCTTAGTTTAGCGGCAATTAGTGATTTTCTCCATTTTACTTTTTGTTTTTTTTTGTACCTAAGAACACGATCAAGTCTCTTTGAAACAAAAGAAACTAAATCAAAATCGGTTCATCCGTTTGGGAACTACGATGCCACAGATAGATACATAGATTGAAACTTATAACACCCCTTGTTTCCATCGGGGGTTAATAAATCGATATAATAAATAGATACAATGAGCTTTAAGTTTTAGTTCTAACAATTTATTTTTTACAAATAAATTAATGTTCCTGGTTATTGAGGATCACTATAGATATCTATCGGTAGTTTAATATGCGTTTGAATTGTGCGTAAATTTTCCAAATACTAATCGTAAATCGAATGAGAACGTTCCATTTGCCAATCTAAAGCTTAATAATAATCTACCATTAGGCTACTTCTGTATTTCAAAACCACAATTAAAAATTCTATTGTAACATTAACTTACAACTTAAAAACCCTATAATCGCATTATATCAAAGTTTTCCCATTTACAAAATCAAATGATCTTCCAATAACGTTTACTTGAATCATCTAAAATTAAACGTAATGATAAAGAGATAAGAACGGATTGCGTCATAATACATTGTAACGATAATATGTCAGAAGTTTAACTTTAAGAAAAAGCTGAGATTGCTTTACGGCAATTTGGGACGGCAAATGCCATGGCCTATTCAAGAATATTACTCAGAAGAACATGGCTGTCTTACAACAAGCAACGCCCACTTGCAAGTTTAGTCCATGATCAAGTTTAATTAAGTTGAAGTCCGTTTCGTCTCCCTATACACATTTTCAGAATACACTAAGGATCGCCTCTGGAGTTTTGGCTGCGCTCCGGATTTACACCTTCCATTTTAAAGCATCTGCGAATCGCTTCATCCCAAACTTTTCATCGTCATCAAATTACGTTTCTTTTTCTATTATACGTTTTGTAAACAAGTTTATTCGTTTTCACTACTTTTGTAAATAAGAAAAGTAAATAATTGGTTTAATTTTTTAAACTACTTTTTCATTTGAATTTTAATTCTTATTAAATGAACCCTTAAACCTAAAAAGAAACAAATTCTTTAAATTAATCTTTTATCAACAACTATATATTAGAAAACAAATCTAGTTTGAAACACTCGCACGGCTTTATCTTACCAATGAAAATAATGAACAGTATAACTTAACATTAGTAAAAAACGTAAAAAAACGGAAAAATGGCCGCCCTCGTGACGTAGTGGATTACCCGCTAGTCTACTAAGTGAAGGTTCCGGGTTCGATTCTCGGCTAAGTTCTGGAAATTATTACATGCAAAAACCCATAATTACAGTTTCTTAACCCAATGTAGTCGCTAATGATCAAGCTGTTGATGCGACTTTAAATGAACTAAAAAAACTAATCTCAAATAACATAATCTAATATTTTAACCATGAGTGAATGATGCAAAAAGAAAACAACCTCAGTTTGGCTTAATAATACGGAAAATCACTCTTTGACCCTAAACTAGGCTTTGTAGAGTAAATACTTAAATAAAAGTTGTATTTTTTAATTTTCTATAAATTTAATTATATACTTTTTTTCGAAAAACCATACTGAGACCGAAACCTTAAAAAACCATTTTTTACAGATTTTAATGAAAATAAATATAAAACCACTAATTACCGGTAAACTATGCGTTGTACAAAAAAAAGTTTGAACTAAAAGTTCTAGGTCTTTAAAAAAACATTTTTTTCTACGAGAGAACAGCCTCCCCAAGAATTTCAGCAGAAAAAGCCCTTCCCTATCTTGTAGAGCATAAAAAAATGTAGTAACTGAGGTGGTTTTCTCAAAAATCGTAGGAGCCGTTTTTGAGAAAAGCGCAAAAAACTGAAAATTACACGAATAAACTACTACTTCCGGTTGACCAATTTTGATGAAAATGTTAAGGTGTTCTTGTGGTACGTAATTTAAGTTCCAAGTTTCAATATTGTACAATACTTCGTTCTCGAGATATTTTGTTCACACACAGACTAATCGCTAAGCTAAAAACATGTTTTTCGGATTCAGGGGGTCTGAAAACGTGTATATCCGGTGACAACTCGATTTCGAAAAATTGACATGAAAGTGATACCTACTTACTTTTTTCTATATTCATATAGGCGAGATAAAGTAAAAAAACAGTTTAAATTTCGTTTATTTCAGTCTTGTCAAGTATGTTACGGTTTAAAACTTTCCAAATATATTCCAGAATTCAATTCGGGGATTTTCAAAACAATAGCCAAGGGTGTTACAAACTAATTCACCGAGATTACACAAATAAATTTGCGTAATAAAAGTTGTTTAGAGTAAAGAAACTAAAAAAACATGTGATAAATCGAAAGCTTTATCTACCTACACTTTACACAATTACTTACACAAATACACAATTATTTACACAATTACTTTACACAAATTCTTATGTTTCTACATAAAATGTATAACAAATATGTTCAGATACTTTGAAACGTTACCTATATAAAGAAATAGAGCAGCTAAGAAGAAAAAGTGTAGTTTTTACCTTTAAGATTACTTTAGAAAATTGATCTAATTTTATATTAGTAGCCTACTTCTAGTTTGAAGTTATAACTAAATCACTCACGGGTTTTAGTGTATTGTTTTCGACAGCCCGCTAGACTTGTGTGATAAATTGGAAATAAGTTAGATTAGATTTCTATTGTATTGAGCGATTTGATAAAATAAATAAATAAACGGGAATTATACAGAGTGTTTCGGTAAATGTTGCCGGCGCTTTCTGAGCTCATTGTACCAGTAAAAATAATGAAAAATTTCATATGAACATAAGTCCGGAAATGCGTAGTTAACGAGTTACGGATAGCGAAAGATTTCGCCAAGAATTTGAAATGTTCAGGTCGCACCCTTTTCCCTGGGGTTGGGGTTGTATTTCTTTATCTCTTAAACGGTGAATAAAGGGACAAAATGCATCAACCTGTTTTGTGCCCTAGAAAAAGTAATTCAAGATTATATCACCAAAGTTGCCCTTAACACACTGGTTTGCTGAGTAAACCAGAAAAACCAAATTTCGGTTTTTTGGGGCTTGCCGTTTTCAGGTTTTCCTATCTTTACACCTTCAAAACGGTGTTTTATGGCAAATTTTTATTAGCAAAACGTACAGGTACTTATAGCATCACGGGTAATTTTTTAAATTTCAGATCGGGGTCTTGGGGGGGTTACTACCCCTATACAAAAATTATGAAATTTCTAAATTTTTAGAATACAAATATATGTTAACGGCATGTTTTTTACGTTCAAATTAAATAAAAATTTTGTAACGTGAAAACTTTGAGGTTCAACCCCTTTACGTCTGGTAGGGGGAAGTAATTTTTACCTCCTGAACGGTGCTTCGTAGAGAAAAAGTGTATAGAATCTTTTTTGTGTCTCTCCCAAAGTACTTCAAGCCCATGTAGCTAAAGTTTCTCTTAACCTACCTCTTCGCTGAGAAAACTCAAAACACTAGCATTCCGGCTTTTAGGGCTTGCCGTTTTTACGTTTTTCTTTTTTTACACCTTCCCAACGGTTTTTTCACAAACGTTTATTAACAAAACGTTACACATACCCCTAGAGTCACGAAGAATTTAGGTCGGGGTCCTACGGTGATTCATATCTTGAAATTTTTAAATGTTGTGATCCACCCAGCTCCACTGGCGGCCGAACTTTATCTTGTAGCAAATTATTCTGATCCACTTATGAATTCTGATCCACCTACCCCTCTGAGGTCGAGACACGGAAGCGGCGCGAAGCGCCGCTGGAGTGGCGAGTCTATTTTATAAAAACTTATATTATAGAATAAGAGTTCTAAATCTGAAATTAAATGTTGGTACAAAATAATGTACATGAATATCAACTAAGTCATTAACAAGTTAAAATTTTTAAACTTCAACTTTGTATATTTTGCTTAGTAGTTTAGTAGTACATTGATTACTTCACCAAGAAGACAATCATAGTATTTGTATTCTGTCATAATAGACTACGTATAAAGTTTATTATTTCTTTACAGTATTTTTTTGTTTACTTTCTGGTAACATTTATCTAGATAATCTGAATTAACACAGTCTGTATGAATGGGTATCTATCGGATTGAAGTCTTAGAACACAATACTCAAAATTTCTACACGAAGTATTGGTCGCAGTAGAGGCTTTTGTCTTCTTTGTATACTTAGTAATCGCTAGTTCAGCAAGTTAGGGAGATTAATTGCTGAAAATCGAATTTGAAAGGGCTATGTGAATATTGTGTAAATTTAGTTAAGCTCTAGTTCATGATGTTGGTAACATGCATCATTAATTTATTTGTAAATTTCTCATTTCTAGGCTTTCTAAGTGAAATATAAATTATTGTTTATTCAGCTGTTGCTAATATAATAAAATAATCCATAAAATAGAATAATATAATATAAAAATTATACAGAGTGATTTTTCAGTCCTGTTACCCACTTTGTAATGCAATTTATGAAAGGGAAATGTAAGTAAGATGTAATAAAAACTGTACCTATTTGGTAAATACATAAGAGATTAATAAAAAGCTGTCATTCATTACTTACATAATTGTTAGAGAATATGCTCAAAATACCCATCCCTTGCTTTTATACATGCTCGGACTCTTTTCAGCATATTAGCAGAAACCTTTTTAAGATTTGCATTGGATACATTCGTGATTGTGTCATATTGACTTTTAAGTTCATCAATAGTGTGACGATTGTTTTTGAAGGCCTCGGACTTAATATTGCCCCACAAAAAGTAGTCAGGAGATGTGAGTTCTGGGGACCTTGGAGGCCATAAGGCCTTGCTTATTATTCGACCACCAAAGAACTCTTGCAGAAAATCCATGGTTTCTCGAGACGTGTGGCATGCAGCGCCGTCTTGCTGAAACCGCCAATACCGTTCTTGAGGTTCCAGGAGGGACACAAATTTTCCGACAATATTCCTCTATACTTCATCATTTACTGTCTGTTCGAAGAATATGGGTCCGACTATACGATGACGAGATATCGCACACCACACACCAATTTTTGCAGGATGTAAAAATTTTTCGTGTAAAGCATTAGGATTTTCAGCCACCAAAATTCGAGTGTTTCGACTGTTTACATAACCGGCAACATGGATCCAAGCTTCATCACTAAAGAAGACTGTGTTTAAAACTTCGATTCCGTTATCATTTACAGAAGACCTAAACCAACGGTAATATTGCAATAGTTTGTTTAAATCTGGAGGCTGAAGCTCTTGGACTAATCGTACGTGATACGAATACAATTTCAATTTTTAGCAGCTTTCTGAACACTCGAATATGCCAAACCAACTTACGAGGAAAGTTTTCGTAAATTTTTTGTAGAGAGTTGGGCAATCTTGTTCTCATGTTCTCTAAAACGTCATCTGTCAAGAGAGTTGGTCGACCACTACGTTTTCTGTCGCAAACGCTACCTGTCTCTTGAAGTCGGTTTGCTAGCCTAAAAATTGACATTTTTTCTGGTGGAGGAACACCTACAAATTTAATTTGAACTGATTCTTTTACACTCGCTTACGATTTCGTAGCAAAATATTGTGATTTCGTAACAGAATATGCTGCTAAACATATTCTTTCAACTCAGTGAGGAAGGCAAACGTAAACCCTCTCACCCCTCGTTTTACTTAATAAAACCTCTAGAGATTCAAATTAGCCTTTTGGCTCCTAAACAACAACAAACCCGTCTCATGCCCGTTACAAGCATTAACTGCATTTCGTCTCCTCGTTTCAGGAATATAAAAAGTAGTTATGTTTCTTCTCACATTATCATTATATTAAGAGATTAAGAGATTGAAGTACTGAAGAACGTAAGAGGTAGATTCGTGACACATAATGAATCAATAATGAAAATTATGAGTCAAATTCTTTAGCTCGGCTCTGTCTGTGGTGAACAATTTAGAGGTTTCATTATCAGAGTAAATAGTTTCCTAAAGACTGACAATCATTCATTATTACCTTCAAAAATAAAACCGGAAATACATAATAAACCCGTCACTTTAATGATATCAGAATTAATTTATTTGAAGAACGAAATTCTTATCCCTTTTGTCTAGCTTAAAATACCGTAGATGCTCTGATAACAAGAGCTATATTAAAATGTTTCTTGAAACTTCGGAAGTGCTACAATATGGATTGAAAAAATATGTGTTACACTACACCGTCCAATCAATAAATCGAGACAACTGAAACGTAAATGGTGCAGGGATTTATCAGAGTAGCTTTGTATTTTACAGATTTTCTCTCTTCTACGATTCCAAAGCTCACACTAATGCGTATTGGTTTTCATTTCTCTATTTTTCCTTTTTTTTATTCGGTTCATACTCGAAAGTAGGACTGTGTATGGCTTTTTAAGTCACCCCCCCCCCAAAAAAAAATCACTCATTTCAATATACTTAATAAACCAACTATTGTACCTGAACTGCTTGCTAAATACGAAGATCTGTTCACTTGCACATCATTAATACTAAACTGATTTCAACAAACGAAACACAACTAATCACATTTACCTTATGATGTCCGACACTCAAACTCAAATGACTGAATGTCTAAAATTTCAAACAAAGGAGTGAAAAAACCAAAAAATGACGTTAGAATTAACAAAATAGAATAATATAATTTTACAAATTAGATGGGTTTTGTTATATTATGCCAAATGACTGATTCAAGACCGGTAGTATTGCAAAAGTGCAGTTGATGATAAAGTCAGTATACAATCAATATAGAAGACCAAACATTTTCTGGTTGATATAAATGTAGTTCAAATGTATTTGCGTACATGTAAAAGTTATACTCGTAATGATGTGTTGCTGATAAATATGATTTAAATTCAATTTAATAGAGTAATGTATTTTACTACTGATAGATGTTGAATGTGCTTACGTTTCCATTATAATGAAGATCTGTAGTTGTGACAATGGTGTAGATTTTCTTTTTTTTAAATTTTAATGAATTTAAATTTACCAGCTGGAACAAAGTACAGTAGAGCTCCGGTTAACCGAGTTCCGGGTTAACCGAGGTAGTCCCAAAAAGTACTGCGCAAAACGAAATCCGCATGTAGCGGCAAATCTATATAAATAAAATTGTGATTTTGTCTGTACAATTTTTCAAAGTGCCCCAAATTTGTTTCTACACCAGATGTATGCTACCATGTAAACTGTGAAAATAGGTTCAGCTGAATTTTTGTCTGTTTGTATGTTACGGCATCACGCAGAACCTTTGAACCAAATTTAATAAATTTCCGGATCTAGGTTCTGGACATAATCGACATGAAAATAGGCTGTACGTTTTTTTAATATCACAAAGGGTTGGGGGACTTCAGAGAGAGGGGTAAACAAAAAATTACGAATATCTCCGTTAAAAGTCAATGTATCAAAAAATGTTATATAATTGAAATTACGAAACGTTTGAAGACGAATAAGTTTTTCATTTTCATTCATAATAAGGGACATATTACCGATTTAAAAAAATCCAATATTTTTAGAAGAATAATAACATACAAAATAAACAGAACAATAAACACATGCCTGCGCGCCAGTAAACCCCGTTATTCATTCAGTCAGTTAACTACCTACCTACCCATTCCTCCAGTATCCTATACACCTTTTCTCGGTCACATTGTCAAAAATTAATCAGTCGTCTTAATAGTGTTCACCATCGTGGTGTTCCTATTGAGATTCACCTTTCATTTATTATGAAAATAACAAAGCGCTGCATATCTTAATTTAACAACACCAAGATCTCGCTTTTATTTTACGTTTAACTATTTTTTTTTCATAAATAATAATGCTGACGTTGAAAGAAGGTAGATAACAATGAATAGTTAAAGAATATCAGATCTGACAGGGATCGAACTCGGTACCCCCAACCGACCGTCCTCGGCACCAAGGAAACCATTCGAAGAACGGGTACTTTAGCTTGTGGATAATAATACTGTACTGCGTAGTACAATTCTGTATTGTACTTATATTAGTCACATACGGTTTCGTCAAGAAAAGTTCCGGTAAATGAAACGCTCAGTTTTTAATCATTGTTAAATACTATGCAGTACAGTAATGTCAATGCTTTGTAGCCTAATCGTCAATACAATTTTGTTAATGTTTTTTACGACATTTAGAATAAGACGAAATACAGTATGTACACTAAATGTCATGTTATTCAATAAAACTCAAACTCGTTCTGCTGTGCAAATGTGTGTGCTACTGCGAAATGTTTAGTACAGTGTTCTACGGTGAGGAATTCCGTGGAAATAATACTAACTATACCTAATATTTTTAAGAATATTGTTCAAATTTTTTGTTTTACGTTTGACTTTTGTAATTTATGCTAATGCAGTCGGTGAGAAGGATGATGTGTGAAAATGAGTGTTGAAAAAATGTCAGACCTGACCGGGAATCTAACTCAAGACCCCGGAGTAGAAGCCAGTCACACTAACCACTACGCCAACGGACCGGCCTATTGTTGAAAAATGGGTATATTTTAATTATAGTTTCAGGTACAAGTTACAGCAGGAATGCACGAAACAAAAAATTTAACTCTAACTTTTTGAAGATAAGTTTTTTGTCTGACGGACGTTTGTTTAACTGCAACTTGTAATTATGGTAAAATATCACATAAAATCGGTCAAATATTACAGATCTGAATTAATGGTTTTGAAGTAATTTTATGTAAAGAATAATATTAAACTACTTAAATGAAATTGACCAATTTTTAATATTTTTTTTCACAGAAAATATTGCCTAAACTAGATTTTGGATAAAAAATATCATGTACAATAATTTTAGAACTTTTTTTTATTTAAAAAAATTCGTTGGAGCTGTTTTTGAGAAAACTATATTTTTGTACCTGTATTAAATAAATATTTGCAAAGTTGTAAATTAACTTAGTTTATAAGTAACTTTGTTTAAGAACTTTGTAGTATCTTGTAAATTTATATCTTAATACCGGAATAAGTTTCGCTTAATTTCAGGGATAAATACACAGCTAATTACGTATAAACCCTCTGGCGTTGGTTGAAAAAATTTCACCACTAAAATTTTATTCCAATCAGTTCACTAGTTTTTCACCGTAACTAATTACAAATTGCCTCCTTAGATTATTAAAAAATTTTTTGCATCTCAAATTTTTAAAGGGTTTCCTATGTTTGTCCCCGCCGCCCCACCCTGAACCACTGCTTATATTTATTCCTATCTATCCAATCCTCTTCCTGCACTCCATTCTGTTACCTACGCTATCCAACTGCCTTCGTCCACCCTTTTCACTTACCCATATACCATAATTATCACATTCTTATCATAAATGTATCTCAAATCTCAATTTAGCCCTTCTGCGACGGAAGGCAATCTCAGTTCCCCTGGTAGTTACCAGCTTTAAAAGCGTATACCAAACGTATTTATGAAGCAATTCGTTCGGTTTATATAACAAATTATTTTTCTTGATTGACTCTTTAATTTCATATAAAACACGATGCAAATGTATTGATAGTAAGGTTGAAACGATCGTTGTAAGTTGCCAAGTTACTTTTGAAGTCGTCCTATCATCAAAGCAATGTAACTTATAGAATATTTCATCATAAAGTTTCGTAGAACTACCTACTAAATCAGAATAATGCGTAGATACTATAAAATTAAATCTTTTTGTCCTACGTGCAACTGTTGGCGTGATATGCGAAAATTCTGAGAGTAAACAGTGTCTTTCTTCGTCAAAGCTCCCACGACCTGTTTCATGGGCTATTACAGACCCTAATCATTTGCCATTTTACCACTACTACATAATTTTGTGTATGTATTTGTAACTGTATATGTGTTCGATGTCAATACAATTCACAAACGTATTGTGAACAAGAGGGTGGATAATGGCAGGAATTTGACTACATACAACACATTACAGATGAATGTTTTCAGGTTAGCTGATATAACGTTGCGAGAGCGATGTGACACTGATACAGTCACTGATGCAGAGTTTGGTAGCTGGTACAGCACTGACCTCCTGTACTCGCTGAGGCAACCGAGCGCCCCATTACCAAAATAAACCTTCTGCGCACTTCAGAAAACCGGCAAGCTTATTTGGCGCCCGATTTAGGAACGAATATCGTGATTCATTCTGCATAAAATGTCCAAAATATTGGAGATTCCTACAATCGATGGTGGAACTTTTACATATTTCTTTATTTTTCTGAGAACCTCCATACTTGGGATCCGAACAATCCAGGGGACCTTCAACAGTCTATCTGTATAGCCACATCTCAAAATCCTCCAGTTTCCTTTTGATGGCTTTATCCAAAGTCCAGGACTCTACACCGTACAGTAGCAACATGACACATAGAGACTCTTCTAAAAAAAACAACTCATTTTTGGCTTCAGGTGGTCATGAAATATGAAGTTCAGATGAAATTTTAGGATGAGTTTTTTCTATCACAACACTTTTTCTTTATATACACTGTAGACTGAGCACTATGAAGTTAAAGTACACAAGTAAAAGCTTTCGTGTTTTATTTTTAATCCATTATTAAATTTTCAGTCTAATTAACTTTATTTAAGTAAGCGTGCAATAGTAACATAATAATTATCAAAATTTTCAGCGTAGTTAATTTATTTCTCTCCATTCATATGATTTTAAACGAGTATTATAAATAGGAACGATTCCATTTTATCTATGTACGATATTATAGTACGTAGAGCAACGGTATTGTATTTGTATCCGATTCAGTTTTACAGCTTTTATCAGAGGAGTGTAATAAATTTGATCAAATTACTCAGTTAACAATGTAAGCCTTTTCCTCCATGATAATGGATACTGATGATACCATGTTATTTAATACAAAATGAAATAAATTACCTTTAAAGTTATAAAAGATTATGTTTTTGTATTACAAAATAAAAAAGCTGCTTTATTTTTTTGGGGAAATAAAATACTTTTTTTATCTGATACATTGTTAGTTTTTTTTTTAGTTTATTTAAAGTCGCATCGACAGATTGGTCGTTAGCGACTGTTATGGATTTTGGTATTGCAACGGTGGGTTTCAGTGTGTTCAATATTCCAGAACCTAGCAGGGAATCGAACTCAAGACCTTCCGCTTTGTAGGCTAGCGCGCTACTCACTACGCCACGGAGGCGGCCGTAGTTTTAAATAATTTACTTTGTTTCATTAAGAAATTTAATACTGTTAATAAGTTTACTCAGATACAATAGTAATATTCATAATAACCTCAAAGACTGAATTCTTATTTTTATTACTTTTTCTTGCCTACATGAAAATATAGGAAGGAAAGTATTGTTTTCATGTCGAATTTTCGAAATCGAGTTTTCGTCGGATCTACACGTTTTCAGACCTCCTGAACCCAAAAAACATGTTTTTAGCGATTGGTCTGTGAGTGTGTGTGTGTGTGTGTGTGTGTGTGTGAACAGAATATCTCAAGAACGGAACATCGTACGAACTTGAAACTTAAAACTAAAGTTAGGCACCACTACCGGACCCGACGCGAACATTTTCATCAAAATAGGTCAACCGGAAGTAGTAGTTTATTCGTGTAATTTTTCACTTTCTTGCGATTTTCTCAAAAACGGGTTGAACGATTTTTTAAAAAATTGCCTGGATTACTAAATGTTTAATACTTTACAAGATAGGGTAGGCGTCATGTCTGCTGAAATTCTTGGTGAGGCTGTTTTCTTGTAAAAAAATGTTTTTTTTTTAAGTTTGCGACTTTAATATGCATTTTAGCGCAAAAATTTATATAATTAAAGTTGCAGACAATTTAAAATCCTACAACTATTATTGCATTTTTTTTATAACGCTTAGTTTAGTGATACCTAAATAGCGATTTTGTTTTTTCTCACGAAAACGTGTGAAAAATCGATTTATTTAAGATTTCGGCTTTCGTATGCATTTTACAACGAAAGTGTATATAATTAAATTTATAGGAAATTAAAAGATCCACAACTTTTATTTATAGCATTTTTCTCTACAGAGCCTAGTTTAGCGAGAAGGAGTGATTTTCGTGTTTTTAAGCCAAACTGAGGTTGGTTTTCATTTTGCGTCTTTCACTCATGATTAAAATTAGGTTATGTTCATTGAGGTTAGGTTTTTGTTTATTTCTAATGTTTTATTACTAATGTTAGGTTATGTTGTTAATTATTTGCATTGGCAAGAAAAAGTTGTGTGAGTGTTTCACACCAGATTATTTTTTATTGGTGGGAATTTTAAAAATTGTTTTCTATCATTTTGTTTTGTCAGGTCGTCTGCCCGTCACACACACTTATTATACAATAATACACCTATTATCAAAAGTCTTATTTTGATATCTTTGTATTGTCATTAATGTTTTCAACTAGTGGATATTTACGAGTAACGTTTACAAAAACATGAATGAAGTTCTTCTTATACTACCACAACATTTTCGTTCACATGAATAATATGAAAGAAATTTATCAGCTTGGTCAACAGCTTTTACACAAAATATACTGTAAAATACCAACCGCTTATTTTTAATAATACGATACTTCTGAACAATAATTTCTCTGCCCAAACAAAAGCGTTGATCAGAAGGGTTCACTTATCAAAAGAAACTTAAAAATACATAAAAAAAAGAAAAATTTCATGTACATAAACAATATTGTTTGGATGAAACAAACCGGTATCGTTACATTAGGTGTATTTGGGTAACTAACGTACAGTTATAAAATTATTTTTAGATAAAGTTGTACTAAAAAATATTATTCAGTAAAATTCGTAAATAACAAGGCCAAATTCGTAATGATTGCTATTAAAAAGATATAAAAAGAAAAAATATTTTTTAATTATTATCCTAAAATTAGTTAATCCAAAGCTAAAAATATAAAGAGAACTGTTTGCTCTGAGAGCAGACCTTCCACAGCTGTCAAATTCGCGCTGACTTCTAAAGTTTCAGCATGGGTACTTGTAGCTGCAGTGCTACTACCGTATTTTAGCTAAAATCCTTGGATTTTAATGGATGATCCGCATTTTGGTGGATAATACTGGAAAGAAATTTTTGTAGTAATTTTCAATTTTCTGTAATTCTGAAATGGGTAGTCAAAATTTATTTTTTCTGTTACACTGTTATTTCAGGTATGATTGTTCAGTGCGTTCCGTTTCCGTAGTCTTAGTTATTTATCACATAAAGAACTTTCTTTTAGTTTATTAAAGTTGTACGCACATATTATCAGTGACTACGGTGGGTTGCGGAACAGAATCAGTGGGTTTTAACGTGTATTGGTTTTCTGACCGTAGCCGGGAATTCCTTTCGACATTTCAAATTGCGGAATTAATTTTTTGATAGGACAATCAAAAATTACGCTACTTGTGAATATAATATACATTTTAGTGTTTATTATTTACTTTAAATCATATAAATTTTTATTTTTTGATAATTTATTTCTAATCTTTAACTGTAGAATTGAAAACAAACAAATGATGAGATAACATTGATATTACGTTCAAACTAACTAGAACAGGTGCGAATGTAAAATATAACATTCAGCAATGTTAAATTTGGTATCACAATGAACGTAAAATATACTAAAGTAAAAAAAAATAAAAACAATAAAAAGTTCATATTGTTGTCTGAGTTTAGGTCAACAGCCGAAAGGCTGGTTTGAACCTCTAGAGGTTTTACTAAGTAAAACGAGGAGTGTGTTGATTTACAATTGCCTTCCTCACTGAGTACAAAAGTAGCCTATGCTTATCAGCATGCCAGGCCCTCCGAAAAGCACCTACTCTGCACTATGCCAATGACACCTTCACTTCATTCACCACAGGTCTGGCTGTATAATGAAATTTATTACTTTCAGACGAGATAACTCTGACTAGTGTCTTTTACTCCTCTACCTCTTCTTTTCTTAAATAGTTCAATCATATAATTGGCTGACCACGTGATAAGAAACAGAACTATATTTTTTAGCCCTGGAACTAGCAGATCGAATGCAAATAATTTAACACTCCACCTGCCTGTTATGGGCGTATTCATATTGTTAAAGGAAAGTTATTACCAATAGAAATAAAGCATATTTAAAAAAATTACATCTAATGTTTTACATTTAGGTTTTTAGGTATACTTAAACATTTAGAAGAAATTAAAGAAGATCTCTGCTACATCTTCTAATTAACCTTCTAATGAAGCCTGGGATTTGTCATATCATGATCAGCAGATTTTTATGAATTTGTAATTTCGAATAGAATTTAAAATAAAACTATTTTTGTTGATGTCGCAAATGAATGGTGCTTCATAATCGGGGTGTAGTGTGTAATTTGAGACAAAGTAGGGTGAACCGGTAATTATACGAAGAAATTTACACTGGAATGCTTGAATAGTTTTTAAATTACTTTGTTTTGCGCAACCAAAAATTTTAATACCGTACAACCAGGTAGGTTGTAAGAGAGAATCGTAGAGTGATAATTTCTGTTTTTTTTTTTTTTTAGATATATGGGTGGTTTAGAGTGAAAAACCTGTATAGTATATAAAATTTGATTCGATTATCTCAATTGTAATTAGATGATGTTAAGGTTAATTGATTTACAGACTAGGAAAATTTTTTAAAACATTATGTTTGGAGTGTAGCATTATACGGGAATGAAACTTGGGTGATAGGGGCTGTAAAAAAGAAGAGGAGGGAAGCTTTTGGAATGTGGTGTTATAGGAAAATTCTGAAGATTAGATGGGTGGACAAAATAAGTAATTTAGAGGTTTTTAGACGAGTGGATGAAAAAAGAAGTAGGCAATATGGAAGCATCTTACCAGAAGAAGAGATAGGCTAGTGCGGCTTATCTTAAGACGTCCCGGTATTGGTTTATCAATAATGGAGGGTAATATTGAGGGAGTGAATTGTAGAGAGCCAAACGTTAGAATATATAAAGCAAATTACAAAAGGGTGTTACAGGTATGAAGATATGAAACAACTTGCACAGTTTGGAGAACTGCATTAAATTATTCGAGAGACTGATGACAAAAAAAAGGTTAGTCACCTAATTTCAAATTGAAACTTAATTTTACTAATAAGAAAATTTGAACTTTATTGTTTGTTTAACAAGCCACGTCAACTTCCAACTCATTATTAGCAAGTAGGTCTGCGGTAGGTCAAGGAGAAAAAGTTTTTTAACAGAAATACATTTAAGATTTTATGTAGTTAGAAATTGAGTTCAGGACCTTCTGCTTAACATTTCAGGTTGAAAACTATGTTTCACGGAGGCATCCAATCGTCTTATATTGATTTGAATTAGGTAGTATATGATGTGGTGCCTGAATTCTGCAACAGTTCATTGCGAACAAATTAAACTGAGACCAGGCACCAGTAGCCAATTGATGTAATCCCCTGAGATGATATAAGTTAATTTAATTTATACAAGTATTAATTCAAGAGGTCTCTTGGTTCAATTTATATGTAGATATCTTAAATAACAGTCAAGAATATTCGCTATATTATTTAGTTGGTCATTCATTTAAGCAAATGAGTACCTATTTCAATAAAATGGATGTGATAAAACAATCCTTTTAAGTTTGAAAATTTTTATTATTAAAATTTAATTTGGCCCCCTCAGTAGCGTTGTGGTTAGCATATAACGCGGAAACCTCGGGTTCGATTCCCAACTAATGTCTAGAAATTTTCACAAATCAAAACCCACCGTTCCAGTTAAAAATCCAACGTAGTCACTGATGACTAAGACGTTGAGGCGACTTTAAATAAATTAAAAAAAAGAAAATTAATTTAATAGAACAGATGAAATGAAATTCATATTTGGTTTTTATGACGCAAATACAAGAAGCTTATAATCCGGTTAATTGGGAAACATATGACCAAACATAAACTGTTCCAATAAAGCGGCTGTCCCGATAAACCAAAGGAACATGTTATACGGTATAAATCACAAAATTGTTTAATTAGGGAATTAAACTAAATTTAAGCTGTTTATAAATAGGTAATAATTTTATGCATAAATGAGAGAGTTGTTGCTGTTGTTTAGGTCATCAGCCGAAAGGCTGGTTTGAACTTTAGGGGCTTTACTAAATAAAATGAGGATTGAGGTGGTTTACTATTCCTTCCTCACTGAGTGGAAACCCTTATCAGTGTGCTAGGCTCTCCGCCCTGCAAATGACACCTTAACATCATTCACCACAGGGTCTAGCTGTATATTGAAATTCATTACTCTCAGAGGAGATAACTCCGACCTAGTGTCTTTTACACCTCTACCTCATCTGTTCTTAAAAACTTCAGTCACATAATTGGCTGAATAGGCCATTAAAAAACAAAACTTTTTTTGTATCCGTGGAACTAGCAGATTGAGTGCAAATAATTTAATACTCCACCTGACTATTACGGGCTAAAATGAGCCTATTATGGTCAAAAGATTACAGAATAAATTATGGATCAAAATTTATGTTATGAAATTATAATTTGATCAGAATTTATGTTGAGTCAGAACTATTGATCAAGATTTAGGTTATGGATCAAAATTTGATCCGAATTTGTTATGCGTAAGAATTATGGATCAAAATTTAGGTCATAAATCAATATTTTATCAGAATTTATGTTATGTAGGCCTATCAGAATTAATTATGGATTAAAATTTGATCTTATAGATCAAAACAAAATTTCTTGAGCCACAAACCTTAGAAAATTTAAATTTGGTATTTAATTCCCATTTGGATCAGAGGTTTTCATTGAGAAAGGATATTTAGGAATTTTAATTTTAAAGGAAGAGACAATGAAAATTTTTAATGCTGCGAGCGATTTTCAGTTGCCTGTTGAAAATTAGAGAATTTTATATTAATAAGAAAATACATTTGTTCAAAAAATTTTAATGCAAAATATTTGTAAGACCAGTGAACAAAATAAGATAGTTATGAATAAAAAGTGAACGGAAGTTGCTAGTAAATAATAATTTAAAGGTAGCAAAATTATTAATTAATTATAATAAAAGTTAGTTTATTGTGAAACGACTGAAAATAAAATAAATAAATATATTAATTAATTAAAAGTCGAAGTAAAAAAGATAACTTAATGAACAATGCATTGAAAGATACTGAAAAAAAGAAAAATGACATGCACTTAAAGTAAATCTCTACTCGACTGACGTTTTAATCTTCTTTTAGGGTTTCCTGGAAAAGAATCACGCGATAAAGCTGAATTACTGTTAGTTAATTGAGAGCGATCAACGAATCAGCTTGCGGATCGTAAGTGCAAAGCTTTGTTCATCAGTTTACATGCGATGGAACATGCATCCACGTTTAAAACAAAATTGTTTCACCTTTATAAGCATTTTAGTGTTGCTATTAACTTCGCAGATCTGTTCGCGATTCCTCGAATCAAATTTAATGTATTTATCAATCACAAATTTCTGGGTAATGTAATTTAGATTGAGATGTTTTGAACTTGTTACGTTGGAGTAATTATGGGTTTCGGATACAATCATTCATTATATGCTTCCTGAACACTTTCCTGAAAATCTGTTAAACGTAAACATAAGAAAACAATTTCGGAATTGACTTGTGTTATTTGATACAATTAAAACTTGATCTTATCATTTACAATTTTGAAGTTGCTTTCAATATGAAAATTTTAGTGGTTAATTTTTAATATTTCTTTTAAAATTATCTATTTTATAGTCATATTTACTGATTGATTATTAAAATGTCACTACATTGTAAAAATTCTCGATGTCTTTAACTAGATTTTTATTATTAAGTTGCTTTTTTTTAAATGAAAATGTAGGAAAACATTGGGACTTGGTTAATTAAACCGAGCAAAATAAACGTTCAGTGATAAAATAAATTTTTTTATAATATATTTTGACTTTTACGAAATTTCAACGATCATTCAAAGACCATAAAATCGTAGTGTTACATTAGCTGAATATATTATTGAAAACAAATTTGTAATTTCCCTATCTACGTCGTAAAATGGAGGTCTGATTTGGTTTTAAAGCCTGTTAACTAACGGTTTTTGCTAGCCCACGATAGAGTATTTGGCTCTTACTAGTTATTGCTAATATATGTAAATGATAAAATACATTTCCTCTTTTACAACAAAGAATCTATCTTGGTTTATTAAGATGGAATATACTATATTAGATCTGTTGTACGTTAGAAATAAATGTCTTGGTTAAATTATTGCATAAGGGTGTCCTTTGCATTGGTTTTACTGAAAAATAAAGCTTTCCTTAATAACTTGTTGGCAAACCCCACTAACTTTCTAGCTAATCTTCAAGCAGTACTACATTTTACTAACGCTTCATTAAAAGTTATGGCTTTTCAAAAGAATATTCCATCTTTATATTCCATCTATACAGCTCACTGACTACAAGCATTGACTTACAGATTAGGAAAAATTTCTTAAAACACTATGTTTGGAGTGTGGCATTATACAGGAGTGAAACGTGGGTGATAGGGGCTGTAAAAAGGAAGAAGATAGAAGCTTTTGAAATGTCGTGTTATAGGAAAATATTAAAGATTAGGTGGGTGGACAAAATAAGTAATTTAGAGGTTCTTAGGCGAGTGGATGAAAAAAGAAGTACTATACGGAAGCATCTTTCCAGAAAAAGGGATAGGCTAGTGGGACATATCCTAAGACATCCAGGTATTAGTCCATCAGTAATGGAGGGTAATATTGAGGGAGTGAATTGTAGCGGGAGGGAAAGGTTAAAATATACAAAGCAAATTACAAAAGATGTAGGGTGTTACAGGTATGTAGATATGAAACGACTTGCGCAAGAGAGAACAGCTTGGAGAACTGCATCAAACCAGTTGGAGACTGATGACATAAAAAGAAGAATATTAAGGTTAAAATGGACGCAGAACGTCACTAATGCAGAAATCTTGTAGAAAATGAATAAAGTTCTAGATTTAGTCAACACAGTCTAATATCATAAGCTGTAATCCCTCGGGCATATCATGGGTAATCACAGAAGATATGAACAATTACAACGCATTCTGCAAAGGAAAATAAATGGGAAAAGAAATCCTAGTTTGCCAATTTGATGGCATGATTTGATTAGAGGTCCGCGGAGGTATTCTGAATAACAACCAACACGATCAAACCAGCCACGATGATCACCAATATTCAAAACTGTTTGATGAACTAATTTACAAAAAATCCAAAACTGCCACTAAAAAAAATCGTCGAACAAATAGTATTTTACAACAATAATTTTGAATTATCTTTAACTTTTTTTAGTGCATTTTAGCCATAAAATTCCCCTGATGGCTATAATAAAAAAAAAAAAACAATTTTGATGCAGGTATTCACAAAAAACTACAAGTAGCAGCTAAACTAAGAGTTGAGCGAACAATGTAAAATATAAATTGTAGAATTTTTAATTATCTCATTTTTTTATTCAAACAAGAATTTTAAACAAGAGAGAGAGAGAGTGAGAGAGTACGGATTTTTTCAGGGATGAAATTTTTATCAACTACTTCGCGCTTTTTGCAGGCGCTATTGTTAGCTATAAGAGAGTGCTTTATTTAAAATGGTAGAAGAATAATAGATACAAAATAGTTATGAAAAATTCCAAACTTGACCGGTAATTGAACCCGGGACCACTGGCATAAAAACCAGTTGTACTGACGACTACACCAACAGCTACTATAAACACTTCAGTTCTTCGAGAAAGTACAGAAAAACTACTTATTGCTTCAGGGTAAAATCCCCCTTTTAACCTTTTAGGAGGAAGTGGTCAAAATTTACATGCTATCCTTTTCCTATGTATCATTCAGATAATAAACCCGCCGATCGAAAACCTTTTTTGGAAGTAATAATATGCATTGTTTGAAAGTAATCCCCCTCTTTACCCCATCATGCTATTTATACTACTATTATATTACTTTGCTATTATATTACTATTAAACACTTAATGAACAAATGTGCATAATATGTGCTTTTTTAGTCACTGGGAGGTTAACAAAAATGTATAAATAATTATTTTTATTTCTTTTTTTTGTAATCCCTAATGTGAGTACAAAAAGCCAGATCAGCGTTCAACCAAATGTCAAAACTGTTCAAGGCACACAACTTGAACCTTGAATTGAAAATTAGACTACTTCGATGCTATGTATTTTCCATCTTGCTATATGGAGTAGAATCTTGGACTCTTAGTGAAGCAACAGCAAAGAAACTGGAGTCATTTGAGATGTGGACCTACAGAAGAATTCTGAGAATATCATGGACAGATAAAATATCCAATGAGAGAGTTCTTCAAAAACTAAATAAAAAGACTGAAATAATGTACACAGTCAAAAGAAGAAAATTGGAATACCTAGGACACATCATGAGAAATGACACTAAATATAAGCTGTTGAAATGCATAGTGCAGGGGAAAGTGCATGGCAGGAGAGGCGTTGGGCGAAGGCGAATATCCTGGCTGAAAAATTTAAGGACATGGTTTTCAGTATCCACCCCTGAATTGTTTAAAGCGGCTGTCAACAAAATCAGCATTGCCAGAACGATTGCCAACATTCGGTAACGGATAGGCACTGGAAGAAGAAGAAGAATGTGAGTACGTTGCAATCTATTCAATTTAGAACAAGCAACACCGTGGCCCAATGAGATGAGGATGATGTGTATGAAGTGTAAATGAGGTTTAGTCTGCTACAGACTCAGGTCGACCATTCCTGAGAGAGTATGGTTAATTGAACCCCAAACATCAAAGTATACTGGTAGCCACTAGCATTCAAATCCGTATAAAAGTAACTACCTTGACTAGGATTTGAACCAGGAACCTTCGTCTCCGAAAAACATTTTTATATTCTAACCTATTATTCTAAAAAAAAATGTAATTTTAATTAATATCTTTATATAAAATTTTAAGATTATATTTTGCACAAATTAATTTGTACTTATTCGAAAGGGAAGAATGAAGTGAATTTAACAACATTAGAAACACGATAGCTTCGAAATTGAGTTGGCACCCATAAACGCCTAAGGACTCGATCATATCAACCAATTCCGATCGAGATATTAAGTCGTTTCGTTGGGACCATTTCTACTAATCACAAAAATAAAATTGCTTTAGAAGGAACAATTTTTGGTCATTCAATTCTTATTAATTTACAGTAAATATCAAATAAATTTCTAATAGGAATTATTTTTATTTATATTTAAATACGTTGAAATATAAAACAGATTTGAAACATTTTATTATTTATTAATGATTCTGGAATAAATATTCATTTATAAAATTTATGTATGTTACATAAAAATGTAATTGTAATAAGTACATCTTTTCAAGTTTGTTGTAACAGGATATACTATTTATTATTTATTCATTAAATTATTGTTCACCATTATTATTTATCACTAATTTTTCTACAATATTCATCCACCGGAAATATGTTCGACTATTGTTTCTTCGTATTTAAACATAATTTATAAAAATATTAGAAGTCTGTGTAATCTATCTAAAAATACTGAATACTTAAGAACACTTATTTTATTTTGTAAGTGCTTTTGATTCATTTATTTTACAGATTTATCTACAGGGAATTATCTTTTCCTAAAAGAAGAATAAAGAGATTTATTACACAGTTAAATATCATTAAAAGGTATTTCCCAGTGGATATACATTGAAAAATCTGGTGTGAAACACTCACACAACTTTCTCTTGCCAATGCAAATAATTAACAATAAACCTAACATTATTAATAAAATATTAGAAATAAACAAAAAACTAACCTCAAAAACATAACCTTATTTTAATCATGAGTGAATGATGCAAAATGAAAATCAACCTCAGTTTGGCTTAGAAATACGGAAAATCGCTCTTTCTCTCTAAACTAGGCTCTGTAGAGAAAAATGCTCTAAACAAAAGTTGTAGATCTTTTAATTTTCTATAAATTTAATTGTATACACTTTTGTCGTAAAATGCATTCTAAGGCCGAAATCTTTAAAAAATCAATTTTTCACACGTTTTCGTGAGAAAAAAACAGAAAATCGCAAATTACCGCTAAACTAAGCGTTATACAAAAAAAATGTTTGAAATAAAAGTTGTAGGTTTTTAAATTCTCTACAACTTTTATTATATAAGTTTTTGCGCTAAAATTTATATTAAAGCCGTAATCTTAAAAAAACAACGTTTTTACGTGAAAACAGCCTCACCGAGAATTTAAGCAGACATGGCGCCTACCCTATCTTGTAGAGAATAAAAAATTGAGTAAAATAGGCGATTTTAAAAAAAATCGTAGGACCAGTTTTTGAGAAAATCGCAAAAAACTGAAAAATTATACGAATAAACTACTACTTCCGGTTGACCGATTTTGATGAAAATGTTTGTGTCGCGTCCGGTAGTGGTATGTAACTTAAGTTTCAAGTTTCAAGTTCGTACGATGTTCCGTTCTTGAGATATTCTGTTCACACACAGACACACACACACACACACACAGACCAATCGCTAAAAACATGTTTTTTGGGTTCAGGGGGTCTGAAAACGTATAGATCCGGTGAAAACTCGATTTCGAAAAATCGACATGGAAACAATACTTTCTTTCCTATATATTCCTATAGGCAAGAGAAAGTAAAAAATTGGTTTATTATAAAACAAATAGTTAAACTTTTGAATGGTTATAATATATTATATTGTTTGCCCATAACAGGCTAATAGAGTGTTAAATTATTTACAATCGATCTGCTAGTTTCAAGGCTACAAAAAATAGTTCTCTTTCTTATCACATGGTCAGCCAATTATATGTTTGAAGTATTTCAGAACTAACAAAAAAGATAGAGCTGTAAAATACGCTAGTCAGAGTTATCTTCTCTAAGAGTAGTGGATTTTATTTTACGGCCAGACCCTTTGTTGAATGAAATTAAGGTGTCATTCAGGGTGGAAAGTAGATTTTCAGAGTACTTGGAATGCTGATAAGCATACTTTTCCACTCAATGAGGAAGGCATGGTAAAACCACTCTACTCCTCGACTCCTCGTTTTACTTAGTAAAGAGTCTACTATCGGTTTCATAATCATAGACACCCGAGTTTGAACCCTTGCATCTCCAAAACTATGAGTCGGATTTCAATATACGTATTTTACATCAAAATTTAGCTTATTACTTTCTCTTGCCTATATGAATATATAGGAAGGAAAGTATTGTTTTCATGTCGATTTTTCGAAATCGAGTTTTCACCGGATCTATACGTTTTCAGACCCCCTGAACCCAAAAAACATGTTTTTAGCGATTGGTCTGTGTGTGTGTCTGTGTGTGTGTGTCTGTGTGTGTGTGTGTGTGTCTGTGTGTGAACAGAATATCTCAAGAACGGAACATCGTACGAACTTGAAACTTGAAACTTAAGTTACATACCACTACCGGACGCGACACGAACATTTTCATCAAAATCGGTCAACCGGAAGTAGTAGTAACTTAGTTTATTCGTATAATTTTTCAGTTTTTTGCGATTTTCTCAAAAACTGGTCCTACGACTTTTTTTAAAATCGCCTATTTTACTCAATTTTTGATTCTCTACAAGATAGGGTAGGCGCCATGTTTGCTGAAATTCTCGGTGAGGCTGTTTTCACGTAAAAACATTGTTTTTTAAGATTACGGCTTTAATATAAATTTTAGCGCAAAAACTTATATAATAAAAGTTGTAGAGAATTTAAAAACCTACAACTTCTGTTTCAAACATTTTTTTGTATGACGCTTAGTTTAGCAGTAATTAGCGATTTTCTGATTTTTTCTCACGAAAACGTGTGAAAAATCGATTTTTTAAAGATTTTGGCCTTAGTATGCATTTTACGACAAAAGTGTATATAACCAAATTTATAAAAAATTAAAAGATCTACAACTTTTATTAAGAGCATTTTTCTCTAAAGAGCCTAGTTTAGAGAGAAAGAGTGATTTTCCGTATTTTTAAACCAAACTGAGTTCGAATTTCATTTTGCGTGTTTCACTCATGATTGAAATATGGTTATATTTTTGAGATTAGTTGTTTGTTTATTTCTAATGTTTTATTACTAATGTTAGGTTTATTGTTAATTATTTATATTGGCAAGAGAAAGTTGTGTGAGTGTTTCACACCAGATTTTTTTATTCTGCGTTGACCTCTAATAATCCTGTATTTTAAGGTTCTTTAACAATTGTCATATCAAGGTTGGCAGACAAAAAGACCCGGTTTTTTGCTACCGCAACAGATTTCATGCGTTTAGAGGCGTGTTACTCGATAATTATTTGACGGCAAAGTTTGAAATTTTAACACAACATAGACAATTATATTTTTACAGCGTGTACGAAATTTTAAATTCGTACGTTATTTAAATTTTGATTTACTTACAATATTTTGAACCCTTGCTATCTCGGTAACCACTCGATCGTTCGACACGGGCAAACTATCGTTTTATTCAGCGTAAAAAACTTAGTACAAATATGTTAATAACATGAATAATATTGGCCAATGTTGCGGTAGAATTTTGAAAATTTTGTGAAAAACTGATTTGGTAATGCGGGGATGGACGCTACTATCAATGTTGCCTGAATCTGACTGTCTGCCTGAACTGACAATGCAGTTTTTTTTGCGCCCTCGAGACTCCAGGAGGAGTATAGGACATGTCAGATAAATTGCTGTCACCCCCCTCTCATTACCAAGTCTGTTCAAAATTTTAAAAATTCGACCACAACATTGGCTAATCAATATTTTGTGTTAATAACATATTTGTACTATGTTTTTTACGCTGAATAAAACAATAGTTTGCCCGTGCCGAACGATCGAGCGGTTACCGAGATAGCAAGGGTTCAGAATATTGTTAATAAATAAAAATTCAAATAACGTACGAAGTTGACATTTCGTACACGCTGTAAGAATATGATTGTCTATGTTGTATTAAAATTTTAAATATTTTGGTCAAATAGTTATCGAGTTACACGCCTCTAAACGCATGAAATTTGTCGCGGTAGCAAAAAACCGGGACTTTTTGTCTTCTAACCTCGATATGGTAATTTTTAAACAACATTAAAAATATAGGACTCTTATAGGTCAATTTAGAATAAAATAAGCTAAATTTTGATGTAAAATATGTAGAAATTTGACTCATAGTTTAAGAGATGCAAGGGTTCAAACTCGGGTGTCAATAATTATGAAACCGATAGTAGTGGTTCAAATCAGCCTTTCGGCTTATGACGTAAACACCAACAACTATATTGTTTAGTTTTTGAATAAATTATAAAAGTTGAAAATAAAGAACAAAAAATATAAATATACAGATATACTAACACTTATTTACAAAGAATAGCTACTTTTTTATAAATTTTCTTTGTTACCTATTATTATTTTTTACTTCTATGTGTTAATATTTAACAAAATTGAATGTATTTGACTACTTCGTATAGTAGTATAATATTAGATAGATTAGTATAATATTAAATTATTACATATAATGTATTAAAATGCATTAGACACATAGATTACATGTATGTAACTTTACTACGATTTAATTTTACGATAAACATGGACATAAAACCCGTACCAAAGCTAGTTAATTAAATAATTTTAATCAACGTAAAAACAAAATGGACTACAAATTTAAAACGGTCATACGTAACGAAGCTACTGTGTATCATAGTTGTAGGAATAATTACATATTCTATTAGCATTAAATTTTCATAAGAAATAAAAATAGTTTTTTGGATAATTTTGATTTAATACTAATTTGTCAAGCGAATGCCGTTAAATTAATAGACCTTTATATTAATTAAATCAGTGTAACACAACCCCTGTCGTTCCTTAGGTTAGGCAATTTTCATTACTGAATTAATCTTGTAAAGCATCAATCCAGAACGTAAATCTGTATGTAGATGCTTAAGTAACTTAATCCTGCTGTATTATTGTGATATTTACGAATTACATTTAACTAAAATTACATGAGTTATAACAAACAGAAATTCTATACTCGCACTTCGCCTTGAATTATTACAAATATCAGTGAATTATATAGAAAAGACAAAACCTACCGTTAAATTTTCCTCTAATCTCCCCTGAATTCGAAGAACTATCAACAATTTATTTTCAAGCGTTTTACCTGTAAAACATGAAAAAAATGTTAATTTTTTTTATAAAAATTCGTTAAAAGTGTTAATTTATAATTTTAAATTATTAATAAAATCGTAAAGATAGGTCCAATGTTTTAAAACGTTTCAGTCTGTGAGTATCTTGGCTGATGTCAAAGAGGTTTGATGGGGAAAAATTTTAATACTCTTCTAAATTATTTTAAAAATGTTTTTCGCTATGTTGCTGTGTTGCTTCGATTAAAGTTTGTCTTTACAATTTTAAAAAATCTGGTGTGAAACACTCACACAACTTTCTCTTGCCAATGCAAATAATTAACAATAAACCTAACATTAGTAATAAAACATAAGAAATAAACAAAAACTAACCTCAATAAACATAACCTAATTTTAATCGTGAGTGAAAGAGGCAAAATGAAAATCAACCGCAGTTTGGCTTAGAAATACGGAAAATCACTCTTTCTCTCTAAACTAGGCTCTGTAGAGAAAAATGCTCTAAATAACAGTTGTAGATCTTTTAATTTTCTATAAATTTAATTATATACACTTTTGTCGTAAAATGCATACTAAGGCCGAAATGTTAAAAAAAATCGATTTTTCTCACGTTTTCGTGAGAAAAAAACAGAACATCGCAAATTATCGCTAAACTAAGCGTTATACAAAAAAATGTTTGAAATAAAAGTTGTAGGTTTTTAAATTCTCTACAACTTATATTAAATAACGTTTTGCGCTAAAATGCATATTAAAGCCG
Organism: Catonia carolina; assembly: GCA_035578175.1. NCBI lineage: Eukaryota > Metazoa > Arthropoda > Insecta > Hemiptera > Achilidae > Catonia > Catonia carolina. The sequence goes on along the minus strand of JAQMRL010000005.1, from coordinate 36,354,662 downwards.
CAATCTTAAAAATAAAATGTTTTTACGTAAAAACAGCCTCACGCAGAATTTCAGCAAACATGGCGCCTACCCTATCTTGTAGAGAATAAAAAATTGAGTAAACCAGGCGATTTTAAAAAAAATCGTAGGACCAGTTTTTGAGAAAATCGCAAAAAAGTGAAAAATTATAGGAATAAACTAAGTTACTACTACTTCCGGTTGACCGATTTTGATGAAAATGTTCGTGTCGGGTCCGGTAGTGGTATGTAACTTAAGTTTCAAGTTTCAAGTTCGTACGATATTCCGTTCTTGAGATATTCTGTTCACACACACACACACACACACACACACACGCACACGCACACGCACACGCACACGCACACGCACACGCACACGCACACGCACACGCACACACGCACGCGCACGCACACGCACGCACACACACACACACACACACACACACACACACACACACACACAGACCAATCGCTAAAAACATGTTTTTTGGGTTCAGGGGGTCTGAAAACGTATAGATCCGGTGAAAACTCGATTTCTTAAAATCGACATGAAAACAATACTTTCCTTCCTATATATTCATATAGGCAAGAGAAAGTAAAAATTTTTTTTTTTTTTTTTTTTTTTTTTTTTTTGACTTTATTTAAGAAAATAAACTACAACTGTGTAAGAAGTTAACACAACCAGCAGTTATAATGTCAATAGTTTTATATAAATGTCTTGGTCACTTGTGTGAGGTAGTCGCCCAGCGGCAACCCCTCAGGACGATTCACAAAAGGTCTCTATTCCATTGCCTTTTCAGTCTTCTAAGTGGGTTGTGTGGTAGGTGAGGAGCGGACAATGACTGAATTTGTGGATTTGTGTGATAGTGTAGTTTGCTATGAAAACGTCTGTATAGTTTCTTTATTGTTTCGTCCACCGTTTCAATGTTAAGGTCTCTATGTAATGTTTTGTTACTAACGTATGTTGGACAGCCTGTGATGATGCGTAAAGTTTTGTTCTGGAATGTCTGAATACGTTTTATGTTAGATATTTTAGCTGATCCGTAGATCACAGAACCATAGGTCCAAATAGGACGAAGAAGTACCTTGTAACAGTTAAGTTTCTGAGTAATTGGAAGAGGAGATTTATGGTGAATAAGACTGTAGAGAAGTTTTAACCGCGCGTTAAGAGATTGCCTTTTGAGTCTAGTATGTGGATTCCATGTCAGTCTTCTGTCTAGTGTCAGTCCTAAGTATTTCACTGAGGTTTTTTGTGGGATCGGTGTATTGTGTAAATAAACTGGGGGACAAGTTTGTCGTCTGAGAGTAAATGTAATGTGTTGTGATTTTTCAGCATTAAGTTTAATTTTCCAAGTATTACACCAATGTTGTACAGTGTTTATGTGATGTTGAAGATTAAGCGTTACGTCTTCACACCTGGCTTCGCTGGCTAATATTGCTGTGTCATCGGCAAATGTTGCAGTTATAGTTTGTTGTGTGGTAGGAAAATCGGATACGTAGATGGAGTACAAAAGGGGTGACAAAACTGCTCCTTGGGGAACTCCTGCATTTATTGGACGACACGAAGATACAGCAGAACCTTGTTTTACAGAAAAGAAGCGATGTGAAAGAAACGACTTGATTACAAGATAGTACGTAGACGGTAAAATAGATTTCAATTTAAATAAAAGACCGTTATGCCAGACCTTGTCGAAAGCCTGACTGACATCAAGAAAAATTCCAGCCGAATACAATTTCCGTTCTAATGATGACGCTAAAATATCGACAATACGGTGTAATTGGTGAATAGTAGAATGGTTTGACCGAAAGCCAAATTGATGATCAGGGATGGCATGTTGTGGAAGAATAGTTAAAAGCCGTTTGTGTAAAATCTTTTCAAATATTTTGGAGCACAGTGGAAGGAGACTAATTGGGCGGTACGATGAAGGAATAGAGGGAGGTTTATTAGGCTTTAAAATCATACGAATTTGCGAATGCTTCCACTGTATAGGGAAGGTTGCTGTACGAAAGATAGAATTAAATAAACATGTTAGAAATACAATACCCTTTCGAGGCAATTCTTTGAGTACTTCGGAGCATATAAGATCATATCCAGGGGCTTTTCCAGTTTTTAAACCGGCTATTTCGCGTTTGATCTCAGAAGGTTTAATCGGATCATGGGGAAGCGAAACCGGCAAAGGTGTGTCTAGGGATTGTAGGACATAACCATCATGTGTGACGTCTGCTAAGTCCTGATGTGGTTGGAATATCTGCTCTAAATGGTCAGCAAAGAGTTCTACTTGCTCTTCGTCTGTGATTCTCCACGGCTCCCCCTCGTTACGTATTGGAACACGCACTTGCGACTGTCGGAGCATAGCTCGTGTAGAAAGTAAAAATGACTGCAAAAGAATTACAATTAGTTAAAAATAAACTTAATATGTTTACAATCCATTTATTCCTATACGTAGCGGTTAAATGGTTGGATATTACAGATTTTCCGACTTTTCTTTCTAATATTCCTATAGTACGATTTAAAGAGAAAAAGTTTTTCTAACAATTTACTTGTTGTTTAGGTCATCAGCCGAAAGGCTGGTTCGAACCTGTAGAGGTTTTAGTAAGTAAAACGAGGAGTAAGGTGGTTTACCATCCATGCCTTCCTCACTGAGTGGAAAAGTACGCTTATCAGCCTGCCGAGCCCTCTGAAAAGGACATATTTTCCACTCTGAAAATGACTCTTTTATTTCATTCACCACAGGATCTGGCTGCAAAATGAAATTTATTACTTTCAGAGGAGATAACTCTAATTAGTGTCTTTTACACCTCTACCTGTTCTTCTATTTCTGCTTCTGTTCTTAAATGATTCAGTCATTTAATTAACTGTCCATGTGATAAGAAACAGAACTATTTATTTTAGCCCTGCTACAAACAGATTGAGTGTAAATGATTTGACAGTCCACTTGTCTGTTATGGGCAAACAATTTACTTATAAAACAAAAAAATCCAAGGTTTACCGAATTTTATACATTTTTTTATCCCTTATGTGTGTGCCTTGTAATTTGTTCAATTTAGAAGAATATGCTACCGTAGTATCCAATCAGATGAAGATGGTATGTTGTGTAAATGATATGTAGTGTTGTACAGACTCAGGCCGACCATTACTGAAAGACTATAGTTAATTGAACCCCAAGCATCAAAGTACACCGGTAACCGCTGTCTAGTGTTCAAGTATAAAAGTAACTTTGCTAGGATTTTAACCTGGGAACCTTCGTCCTAAAAATCAGCTGTTAAACAATGATTGGAGGGTTAATTTTACACACAAGTTAGAAATAACTTAAAATGAACACGTTGTATTTTAATTAACAGTGACTTTCTTGTATTAAACATGTTTTCGGATTTTCCGGATATGTCCGCAAGTGATATTACTGAATTTGATATTCAAAACAATTTACATATTTCAACAGTTAAAAATGAAATTAAAAAAATATTGTAGCGTATGAAAAACGGCTAGAATTGCACGATAATAATTATTATTTGGCTTTATTTACTGTACAATGGTGAAACGATATAAATTGTAAAATGGAGGCCTCCAACAAACTTATTTGTTTAGTAAATTAAATTCCTACCTTCGTTTTCCAAAATTATGTGAACACTATTATTTTTTTATTTTGTAAAGGTATCTTCTCTGGAAGTTAACTTTTACGTAATTTTCCCCTTTTAAAAATGCATTTGTAATTGTTTAAAGAATATATTGAAGATACATTTTTGTTAATTAAAAAACCTGGCTTAGAAAAGGATAAACCACGGTGTTGGTCTAGTGGTAAATTTTTCACTACGAGTCAGCTGTTTAACAGACGATTTTTGGAGACAAAGGTTCCTTGGTTCAAATCCCAGTGAGGGTAGTTATTTACTTTTAAACTAATCTGAATACTAGACAGTGGTTAGCGGTGTACTTTGTTATTTGAAGTTCAATTAACCATACTCTCTCAGGAATGGTTGGCCTGAATCTGTACAAGACTACATATTATTTACACTAGCATACACATCATCCTCATCTCATTGTACCATGGGGTTGCTTATTGTTCTTAATTTGGACATATTGCAACAAACATATTAGGGAAAAGAATAATCTGGTTTTAAACACTCAAACTTTATCTTGCCCAATGTATTTTTTGTCATCAGTCTCTCGACTGGTTTACTGCAGTTCTTCAAGCAGTTATATCTTGCGCAAGTCGTTTCATATATTTACATACCTGTAACACCCTACATCTTTTGTAATTTGCGTTATATATTCTAACCATTACCTCCCCCTACAATTCACTCCCTCAATATTATCCTCCATTATTAATACACCAATACCTGGATGTCATAAGATATGCCCCATTAGCCTATCCCTTCTTCCCTTCTTCTGGTAAGATGCTTCCATATACCCAATGCAGATAATGAACAATATAACCTAATATTAGTTATAAAACATTAGAAATAAACAAATACTAACCTCAAAAAAATGTAAACTTATTTTAATCATGAGTGAATGATGCAAAATGAAAATCAACCTCAGTTTGGCTTAAAAATACGGAAAATCACTCTTTCACGCTACACTAGGCTCTGCAGAGAAAAATGCTCGTTTTAAAATATACATTTTCAGACGTCCTGAACCCAAAAAAACAAGTTTTTAGCGATTGGTCTGTGTGTGAGTGAACAAAATATCTCAAGAACGGAACATCGTACAAACTTGAAACTTGAAACTTAAGTTAGATACTACTACCGAACCCAACACGCAATTTTCATTAAAATCGGTCCACCGGAAGTAGTAGTTTAATCGTGTCATGTTTCACTTTTTTGCAATTTTCTCAAAAACGGCTCCTATGATTTTTTTTAAATCACTTCATTTACTACATACTTTATGCTCCTATCAGATAGGATAGGTGCCATGTCTGCTGAGATTCTTGGGGAGGTTGTGCTCTCGTAGAAAATTGTTTTTTTTTAGATAGCAGCTTTAATACGCATTATAGCGCAAAACTGTAAATAATAAAATTGTAGAGAATTTAAAATCCTTCGACTTTTATTTCTACCATTTCTTTGCACAACGCTTAGTTTAGCGGTAATTAACGATTTTCTGTTTTTTCTCACGAAAACGTATAAAAAATCGATTATTTCAGATTTCAGCCTTAGTATTCATTTTACGACAAAAGTGTATATTCAAATTTATAGAAAATTAAAAAATCTACAACGTTTTTTAGAGCATTTTTCTACACAGAGTCTAGTTTAGCGTGAAAGAGTAATTTTCCGTATTTTTAATTCAAACTGAGGTTGATTTTTTTTTTGCATCATTCACTTATATGATTAACATAAGGTTATGTTTTTTAGGTTATTTTTTTGCTTATTTCTAATGGTTTATTACTAATGTTAGGTTATATTGTCCATTATTTGCATTGACAATAGAAAGTTGTGTGAGTGTTTTACACAAAATGTTTTAGGTACGAAAATAAATCTTTCAATCAAGCTTCGTATTTTATCCCAAAGTATCTCAATAAAAACTTAGTAAAGTACGTCATTAAAATTTTAAAACAAATTAAGAACATTGTTCCGTTAGTAACTATTTAATGGTTTTAAAAATGGGATATAAATTTCTTTAATAAAAGTTAGGAGGTTTAAATGACAAATAATCTAAATTTTATGACATTATGGATGTCGTAAAGAACTTTTTGTTTGATAAATTGTGGTTCAAGAAGTAAGTGAATGTAATGTGAAGAAATATTTCTTTTGTTTTTTCCAAAGTAAAATACCTTAGAAAAGGTGAAATTATTTTACAGCTATATTCTTATAAAAATAACTGCGGAAAAGATTAGAGCTAATGCATTGTTGTTTTTTTGCGATAAAGACAGCTGTATAAAGGCAGAAGTGTAAAGCCTATGCGTATGAATTAACTGTTAACCTAACTCCTTACGTTATTTACATTGAGAAACTTCATTAGCAAAGAATTTCTTAAAAATTTCTCTTTTATAAAACTCATTAAACCAGGGCTTATAGAAACCATTTTTATAACTAATTACTTTTTTTAATTGGCACAATATTTTGATTTTAATAGCTTATGTAAAATGATACGTGATCTGTTAATTATCTGTCACATGGCATAAATTTCAGCCTTAATTAAATATTTTACTTTTTTAAAAACATAACTTTAAGAACTACTATTGAAGGCGTACAAAAATGAACTGTTTTATCTGTAGATTTGTATTCTTCCCGGTTTCAAATGTTTTTTTAAAGTGTTTTGGCTGGTTTAAACCTCTAGAGGTTTTACTTAGCAAATCGAGGGATGAAGTGATTTACCGTTGTCTTCTTCACTGTGTGGGAAATTATGCATATCAGCATACTGAAAAGCATCTACTTTTCACCTTGCAAATGACACCTTCACTTCATTCACCACAGGGTCTGGCTGTATAATGAAATTCATTACTCTCAGAGGAGATAACTCTGACTAGTGTTTTTTATACCTCTACCTCGTCTGGTTTTAAATGATTTTGTCATATAATTGGCCGACCATGTAATAAGAGACAAAACTATTTTTTGTAGCCCTGGAACTAGCAGACCAAGTGCAAATAATTTAACACTTCATCTGCTTGGTATCGGCAGCTGTTTGAAGAAAAAAAACCAACAAAATAATCTTGAATTATGTGATAAGCATACACCATGAATGCCAAGGGAAAGCTCCCATGTAATATGACGTCATATTAACAAGTGTAGGAAAAAAGTGTTTGTGTTTTAATTTTTGAATTTATATAAAAAAATATAAGTGTTTGCTTCAAAGTAATGAAATAACTGTGTTCAATAATATCGTACCTTTGCATGTCAATCTTAAAATAAATATCTGCTCCATTTTCTCTTTAACCTTCTATACGGAAGTTTAGGTAGGTTTGATGAATGCATTATTTTAATTAAGTCATTTTTGTGTTTATTAGTTTTTCTGTGAAATCATTTAGTATTCATTCATTATGTTAGCAACATAAGCAACCTAGACAACTAAGTTTTTAGAAAGTACAATGTTAGCATATTTTTCTAAACGTTTTCTGGGAATCGAAAACTAAATTTTCGTCTCGGTATTAAAGAACTTTACTTCTGAGTTTAACTTTTAATATTTCAATTATTTAAATAGAATGGAAATAACCAAATCCGTAGCAAAAAGGGGTTGACTGCTAGGTCACAAAATGCAGAACTTCCCAGGTTCTACTTTTGGCTAAGGTCTGGAAATTCTTACACATAAAAATCTGGTGCGAAATACTCACACAACTTTCTCTTACCAATGCAAATAATGAACAATATAATCTAAAATTAGTAATAAGACACTAGAAATAAACAAAACACTAACCTCAAAAACATAACCTTATTTTAATCATGAGTGAAAGACGCAAAGTTAAAATCAACTTCAGTTTGGCTTAAAAATACGGAAAATCACTCTTTTACGCAAAACTAGGCTCTGTTCAGGAAAATGCCTTAAAAAATTGTAGATATTTTAATTTTCTATAGATTTCATTATATATCTTTTTGTCGTCAAATGCACAAGTTACTAAGGCTGAAATCTTAAAAAATCTATTTTGTTTATACGTTTTCGTGAGAAAAAAACAACAGAAAATTGCTAATTTCTGCTAAACTAAGCGTTAAACAAAAAAAAGTTGGAAATAAAAGTTGTAGAATTTTAAATCCTCTACAACTTTTATTATATACATTTTTGTGGTAAAATGGATATTAAATTAGCAATCTTAAAAAACAATTTTTTTACGAGAAAACAGCCTTTCCAAGAATTTTACCTGACATGGCGCCTGCCCTATCTTGTAGAGCATAAAAAAAGTAGTAAATGAGGCGGTTTTTAAAATAATATCGTGAAAGCGGTTTTTGAAAAAATTGCAAAAAAGCGAAAAATTACACGAATAAACTACTACTTCCGGTTGACCGATTTTGATGAAAATGTTTGTGTCGGGTCCTCTAGTGGTAACTAACTTAAGTTTTAAGTTTCAAGTTTGTACGATGTTCCGTTCTTGAGATATTCTGTTCACACACACACAAACACACACACACACACACACACACACACACACACACCAATCACTAAAAAACATGTTTTTGGGTTCAGGGGGTCTGAAAATGTGTAGATCCGGTGAAAACTCGATTTCAAAAAATCGATACGAAAACAATACTTTCTTTCGTAGTCTATACATTCATATAGGCAAGAGAAAGTAAACATTACCGTTCTACTACCGACAGTAGTCACTAATGAGCAAGATGTTGATACGACTTAAAATAAACTAAAGTATTTTTACAGAAACTGAAATATTATATAGCAATATTAAAGTAAAATAAAAATAAATAGGTGTCTATTACTTTGGGCGGATAATAGATGGAAAGTATTTTGTAAGAATACGACATAACACTATTTGTTATGATTATTTGCATACTAAATTACTTTAAGAAATGTTGTCACTGTGTATACACTCCGTCATTCGTTGGCTTTTTATTATAAAAGTAAAATGTTTTAAGAGAAGTTGAAAAATAAAAAAAAGTTATTCCTTATTATTTTCTGTATTAGTTTCCAGAATATTATTTATAAATTGGTGTAGGCTATAATTTATTGTTTTATGATGTTTCTTTATATTTTTAAACAATGTTTTTTAGATTATGCTGACAGAGAAATTTATCTATTTTTTTACAAATAAATTTATAAATTTTGCTATGACTTTGATTAAAATTATGCTAGCATCGTAACTAACCTACCAGGTTGGTCTAGTGGAAGAGTCATTGCTGTGAGTCAGCTGATTTTCGGAGCAAGTTTCCGTGGTTCAAATCCTAGTAAAGGTGTTTACTTTTAAGCGGATCTGAATACTAGCAGTGTTTACCGGTTCAAGTTCAATTAACTATACTCTTACAGGAATGGTCGGCATGAATCTGTACAAGACTACATTTCATTTACACATCATACATATCATCCTCATCTCATTAGGTCTTGCGTTTACTCATTGTTCTTAAATTTAACAGATGGTAACAAACACTCATTTGGGATAAAAACCATCGATTTAATTTTTTTAATTTTACTAAGAGAAAAAGTCAAATTGACTGGGTCTAAAGGAAAAATTGATTGTTTAAACAAATATGCCCTTTTTTGGTGAAAACCATCAGTGTGCATGCGCGACTGCTTTGGTATCAGTTCACCACCACAATAACGTAAACTACACTTAGAGGACATTCTATATACCGCGGAAGTTTCTGTAGGTTAACTGTTTGAATATAACCGTTTGTTATTGTAAACGGAAATGTCGGTTTCTCGAAAACGCGGTCGAACTGTTCACAGCGCTGGTCGAAATTTAGTATGCGGTGCAATAAAATGCTGTTAAGTTGAAGCTAAATAAAAATACCTTTCCGTGTTTTTTTTAACAAAAGCCGTGAGCGAGCATGGAATTACTACTGTGATCTTTCTCTTTCCACAATTCGAAATATGAAGAAGGAAGTTAAAGACAATGAAAAAGATAACTCTTCATCAACAGTTTTCTTGACTTGATCTTGGTTAAAAAGGAAACAGTTATATCAATAAGAAAGTGACGCCTAAATGTGAGATGTTATTACCTGTTTCGAATAAAGGCTAAATTTTAGTTGTAAACTTTGTACGTTAAGAAAAATTTTAAAGGAAATGGGGTTTAAGTGGAAAAAAGTGTCAGTCACAACAAATTATATTGAAAGGTAACAACAGGTGGGTAACAAACGGTGCAATTGCACGGAAGTAAAATATTGTGACACTTATCTCTAAGGCCCGTTTCGGGATCTGGGTAAATTAAATAATTAACACACTAAAGTTTAAATTTAAATTATTTATTACAACTAAGAATTACAATATTAAATAAATAACTAAAATCTACAAGTATATTACAATTAAATTATTTAATAAATAAAAACCTAATTATAATTAACTAATCTACAATAAATAACATAACCGATTTACTTAATATTACTTACAAAAATTATACAGAATAAATGTTAAACAATAGACAGTAACGTTGACCTTTTCTAACGTAACTGTTAAACACTACGCGATTCACTCACTCACACACAGAAAAATCGAGACTAACTTGACCGCAAACAACCCAGCGCTTATATAGGTGGACTAATGGAGAGTTCGAGAAAAGACAGAGATTTTCGATATAATAATAAAATACAAAATCCTTCTGCTGGCTTCTGGATACATCATAAATACTGTAAACAAATTAGGATTGGATAGAAGGTGTTACAAAAAGGCCAATTATCTAAATAGGTACCCGGCTCTCACAATACTCGTACGGCAACGAACCTGTGCTACCGGTATAATGAAAAACAATTTATATTACACATAACATTTTTAGCTATTTCTCGGAAAACCTTATTTATTACTACTCTTATTATTTACGTTAACATTTTTAAACTCTCGGTCATTCTCGAACACTCTTTCCTTTCCGATATAAAAAGAGCTTAATGTGCCTTTCCGATATAAAAATGTGCCTGGTGTTATGGTATTGGGAGGTATTTCGAGTACTGCACTGATAGGTCCTTATTTATTTTTTTATTTTTATTTTTTTTTTTGAGGGAAATGTTAACTCGAAAAATTACTTACAAATGCTGCAGGAAGTAGTATTCCGGAACTTGAAAACAATCCTGTTTACAATATCCAATCGCTCATTTGGCAACAAGATGGCGCCCCAGCACATTTCGGTATCGAAGTTCGTGAGTTTTTAAATTCCAAATTTGATGAATGGATTGGTCGTCGTGGTACAATCAAATGACCTGCGCGCTCACCAGACTTAAGCCATGTGATTTTTTACTATATGGCTTTGTAAAAGAACTAGTGTATTCTTCCAAGTAACAAAACCTGCTCGACCTAAAAAGTTCAATTGAAACTGCATTTAACTATGTAAATGACGGTAAAATGTTAAACTACTGTTGAAAATTTTTGAATCAGTTTTAAGTCCCTGTATAAAGTGTATAGAGAATCATGGTGGACATTTTCAACACCTGCTATAACATTTTCAAGATAATATATATTCAGTTCATATAATATAGAGTGATTCAAAAAGAGCGCCGGTTTTGATATATCAAATTAAGAGATTTATTTTATTGAAAAACTGAAAATAAATACATCAACAAGTTCATCTTACCTTCCGATTTCATGTATGAAAAATGATGTCATGCATGTGTCCTCCTCTACTGCGCTGGCACGCATCAACTCTGTCCATGAAATTGGATATTACTGCACGACAAGTTTCGACTTCCGTTTGCCCGATAACCCGTCGAATTTCCTCCTTCAAGTCATTGATGTTTCGGGGTTTATTGGCATAAACCCCAATCAACAATGACTTCAGATGACCCCAAAGATGAAAGTCACAAGGCGTCAAGTCACACGACCATGGTGGCCATTGATGGTCGGAATTACGAGAAATGATGCGATCCTGGAACCGTTCACGGAGCAACAACATTGTTTCTCGTGCAGCAACTGAATTTTATACGGGTGATATTGGAGATCGTACCGAAGAATTCTCCGTACAGAAGAACATCGTAAACCCAATTGTTGAGAACGGCGACGTATTGATTTTGCTGGGCTAACAGCCACACTGTCACGAACCAACGCAACGTTCTGCTCAGTTCGGCCAGAACGACGACGTCCAGAACTTTTAAGATCGACTGTTGAACCCGTCTCAAAAAACTTTTTCATGAGCCTGCGAACTGTTGATTCATTCGGTGCTTCATTACGTCCTAGAGTACCGCGAAGTCGCCTGACAGTAGCCGCATAACTCTCTCCACTCTGGTAAAATGTTTTGACGATTAACACTCGTTGTGCAATAGTAAACTTCTCCATGGTTAGACACAGACTGCGAGAGTACTGCACTGCGAACAAGAGAAACTACAACTGAATCGTCAATCGGAATGTTCTCCGAAATAGAAATGAGGTCTAACAATGTTGCCAACCGATAAACAAAAATTTACCAGCCGTTTAAAAACCGGCGCTCTTTTTGAATCACCCGTTATTTATTTTTGTCTATAGGTTTCTTATTCCATTAATCTTTCTTCCGATTTCCGTAAATATTGTGGAAACCGACATATGGGCCACCCTGTATAACTACCGGTTTCATAAAGATATTATTTTTAAAGCGTTAAGAAATTTTTTAAAAACCTTTTTTGAATTAAATCTTGAAACCCCTTCCCCTTGCTAAGATTATTATTAAGGATCAATAAAGTAAAAAAATCATAATATCAAGTTAGTGCAAGCTGAGAGAAAGTTCCTTATATCTGTACGGAGTAACATACATCTCCCGTCTCCCCTTATGTATTTACATTACGTATTTCTGTACAATGTAGTTTTTCCCCAGATCAGTACTTCTTCCAATCAACAAAATAAATATTTATTTTAAGTAACAATACAACTGGATTACCTGCGTTTTCGAAAGTGATATAGAATATTAGAAAGTCGATAAGTAAACACACACAAACTAAGCTTGATGTTTGCGCAAACGGTGTTCTTAAGAAATAAATTTAGTATTAAATTGAACAACAGTTTTCACGTTTCTTTTTTATTTTTATTAAATAAGTGTTATGTTTTATTTATAGAACATATTTTCCCCATATTCTTCCTGAAAGTACGTTAACGAACTATTTGAAGAACCAAAAACGTTTAATTGGTTTTTCGTTTTACAGAAAAACCTCCGCCTTCGATCTCTTTTCCAACGTAACCCCGCTTCCTAAATGAACCTGTTATTTTTGGAAACCATAAAAATTACAATAATTGACTGTACAGTTTTGCCCTCAGAATTAATCTATTTAGTATCCGATCGCAGAACAGAAAACAAACTTAAAGTGATCAGTTTCTTGAACACAAACAAAGCTATTATCCATTAGAAGTCATATTATATTATTGTTGTTGTTTAGGTCATCAGCCGAAAGGCTAGTTTGAACCTGTAGAGGTTTTACTAAGTAAAACAAGGAGTGAGGTGGTTTACCGGTGCCTTCCTTACTGAGTAGAAAAGTACGCTTATCCGCATGCCGGGCCCTCTGAAAAGCAAATATTTTCCACTTTGCGAATGACACCTTCACTTCATTCACCACAAGGTCTGGCTGTAAAATGAAATTCAATACTTTCAGAGGAGATAACTCTGATTAGTGTCTTTTACATCTTTGCCTCTTCTGTTCTTAAATGATTCAGTCATTTAATTGGCTGACCACGTTATAAGAAATAGAACTATTTATTTTAGCCCTGCAACTAACAGATTGAATGTAAATATTTTGACTTTCCACCTGTCTGTTATGGGCAATTATAGTACATTAGTCTGTTATTATTATAGTACATGATGGAAAAATGATTGAATGACTTATCTATAAGTCAGTATAATAATCAAAATCAATGTAATAATCATAACAATATTGTGACATAAAGAAAATTATGTACATTTTTTTCTATTACTGTATTAGTGAAATTCACACTAATTTGTGTAAACAACCAGTAAATTTGATATTCGATAAAATAATAAGTGACGTGCTTTGCGAACACTTTGTGACAGGTCTCTGACAATTTATTTGTGTTTTATAATTTTTTAATTTATTACTGACTTATATTTCATAAAATAAAAGATTCCTGCTCCGTTTTTTTCGTTCAAAGTTGTTTGTAAATTATCGGTTTTACCGTCAGTTACAGTCGATAAAAGAAGGAGTGACGTGTTTTGCGAACACCATCTACTGACAGGTCTCTGACAATTTATTTATATTTATAATTTTATTTATTTACTATTGACTTAAATTTAATAAAATAGAAGATTCTTGCTCCATTTTCTTTTTTTTCTTTCAAAGTTGTTTGCAAATCGGTTTTATCGTCAGTTAACAGTCGATAAAAGAAGAAGTGACCTGTTTTGCGAACTCCATCTACTGGCAGATCTCAGACAATTTATTTATATTTATAATTCTTTTCATTTATTACTGACTTATATTTCATAAAATAGAGGATTCCTTCTGCATTTTCTTCTTTTTTTTTGTTTTTCAAAGTTGTTTGTAAATTTTTATTTTTACCGTCAGTTACAGTCGATAAAAGAATGAGTGATCTGTTTTGCGAACACCATCTACTGGCAGATCTCTGACAATTTATTTATATTTTATAATTTCATTTATTTATTACTTACTTATATTTCATAAAATAGAAGATTTCTGCTCTATTTTCTTTTTTTGTCTGTCGAAGTTGTTTGTAAATGATCGGTTTTACCGTCAGTTAATTATTTTTTTGTCTTAAATTTTATTTTTATTAAGGTACTGTACAATTAGCTGCACATTTTCCATATAATATAATATAATATTATTTAATTTAATGGGCAGGGGGAATTTTACTTTTAGGAGGAGAGGTAACCAGTGGTACATTTTCCGTTTAGAACTACCGGTTGTCCGTTATTCAGACCAAGAAGTCGTCGTTCAGTTGGGAAGTTCGTTGTAGCTAGTTCACAGGCTAGTTGGTTGGGACGATCATGTAGTTGTGTAATATCGAAATTTACTTTAGAAGAACGCGGTTAGTTCCTTTACTTTCGAAATTTTAAAATTGTCTTGTAGGATTTTATTGCTCACATAAGAAAAGCACCAGAAGTCTTAAGAATTTTGACTAAAAGGCTGGATTGACTTTAAGTTATTCTCTGTCGCTGCTCCAAAGATCTGTACACGATAAGTCCAGATCAGTCTCAAAAAGGTTTTGTAAATTAAAATTTTGAAACTAAAGTTCAATTTTTATCCAGGTTTAACAAAGCAGAAGAGTATCTTCTGGCGGTCAGTTAATTCAAACGGTAAATTCAGTTTATCGACCATGATTATTGTGGAGAAGTTTCACTACAAAAATATTGAAAGAGTCAAGACTATTTTCCATTTGCACTAGTGAATTGTATAAAAACTTGAAATTTATATAACCGTTCAAATTTAATGTTGCTCCTTATTTCATTATCATCGGACAATTGAGTCGGGAGATGCCGTGAATAGTAACTGCTCCGCGGCTTTGTTTTCAATTTTTGTTTTTGCCTCTAAGCAATTGGAATCTCCTTTTTTTAACCTACTTGAAAGTTAATATCACTTTTCATATTCAAAAAAAAAAAATTAAAATAAAACGAAACATTCAAACAAATTTTATAATTTTAAGATGTTTATGCTATAGATTCAGAGATATAATTTATAAAAATTAATTAGGTCACTAAAAGAAGCTTGTGTTACTGAAAAAAATAGTATTTTTCACAAATTTAAATAAAGTGAGGAATTAAATTGCCTACAATTCCGCATTAAATTTAACTTAAGTATATTATTTATAAAATGTTACAGATAGTTACAGTTATCATTTCTAAAGAAACACAATACTGTAACATTAGGTAACATTAGTAACATTAGTAAAATTAGTAACATTTAATTTTACGAATATAAAATATCGTTAAAGTTTTATTAATAAATTAGTTAGTATATTAATAAATTTGCCCATAACAGACGGGTGGAGTGTCAAATTTTTTACACTCAATCTGTTAGTTGCAGGGCTAAAATAAATAGTTCTGTTTCTTGTCACATGGTCAGCCAATTAAATGACTGAATCATTTAAGAACAGAAGAGGTAGAGGTGTAAAAGACACTAATCAGAGTTATTTCCTCTGAAAGTAATGAATTTCATTATACAGCCAGACCCTGTGGTGAATGAAGTGAAGGTGTTATTTGCAGAGTGGAAGATATGTGCTTTTCAGAGGGCCCGGCATGCTGATAAGCATACTTTTCCACTCAGTGAGGAAGGCAATGGTAAACCACCTCACTCCTTGTTTTACTTAGTAAAACCTCTACAGGTTCAAACCAGCTTTTTGGCTGATGACCTAAACAACATTAATAAATTATATACAATTTTAAACTGTTAAAAATAGTTACTGTTAAAAATACTCCTACTATAGGAGTAGGGCAGAAACAAATTATTTCAAACTTTAAGTATATTTTTTAGTTTTTTGACTCGATAATTTTACAAAAGAAAATCTGTAGAATAATAATTTGCCTGTAGGAAAATTTTTATTTTCGGAAATTTTAATTACATTTGAAATCACAATTTATAATTTTCCTTTGAGAGAACATGGATAATCATCTTGTTTCTTGTTTATTCAATTTCTATTTGTATCTAATTTTTTTAGTTCTTTTTAACTCATTTAATTTTTAATTATGTTTATCAATCTCTTTTATTTGTTAATTATACACAGTATTTATTTTTCTCTTCAGTTAATTCAATAGAATAAACTGAAAAATGTTTGTACTTTTAAAAGCGTAGGCCTATTTTATTACTATCTTAATATTTAAAAATATTAATCAAATTCTGGTGTGAAACACTCCCATGACTTTCTCTTGCCTATGTAAATAATGAATAATATAACCGATGTTTTATCATGAGGTAACAATGTAAAATGAAAAACATAACCATGAGTAGACAACGCAAAATGAAACAATAATCTCTATAGGACTTTAAAAAAATACGGATGGACGCTTAAGTAGGCTCTGTGGAAAACATTCTTGAAACAAAAGTTGTAGGTTTTCAGTTTCTATAGCCTTTGATTATGTATTATAATTTTGTCGTAAACACATAACCTATCAAGTCCGTAATTTTAAAAAAATTAGTTTTTACCGATTTTAATGGAAAAAAAATACCGAAAAATCACCTTGAAACTAAACTATGCGTAGTAAAAAAATTGTTTGAAATAAAAGTTATAGGGTTTTTAATTTTCGACAACTTTAATTATAATATGTTTTTGCCCTAAAATGCATATTAAGGCCACAATCTTACCAAAAAACTTTTTTTTTGTGGGTATTCGTAATAATTCACGTGTAGACATCTCAATATTTATTTATTTTGAAATAATATTTACGTTTTTCCAAACCACTTTCTATAATCAGTCAACTAATTTCTTTTTCTTGTTTAGGTCATCTGCCGAAAGGCTGGTTTGAACCTCTAGATATTTTACTAAGTATAACGAGGAGTATGGTGGTTTACCTTGGTCTCCCTCACTAAGTGGAAGAGTATGTTTATCAGTATGCCAGACCTTGTGTTAAGCACATATTTAGAAAATGTTCCTTACGCGTCAAAAATTGCTATTTACGGGAAACAAGAAAAAACTAAACGAGAACACATTAGACGTTAAATCTTTTAATATGTTATTTTTTACAGTTCAGAGGTTAATATATTGTATTCACAGGTGGTCTGGTGCTAACTTAAAGTTTTAAAACAAAAAATACCGCATAAAATAAAAAAATGATGTATACCTATTTATCTGTTAAGATTAAAAAAATAGAGGTGTGTGTTATGCAAATGGTAACGTTTAAAAAAAACGTAAGGATTCAACATATTTTATTTTTAATTTTAAAAAAATGGAAAACCACCAACAAAATTATATACCTATATCGTTGGATGCAGAAAACTCTGAACTTTAATAATTTGCAAAAAACCGGTAATGTGAAACTTTTAAATTTGTTTCGTTCCGGGTACCCTTAAACAGTGTCTTCAATTTTATTATTTTAAAGAAATTTTTATTGCTTTAAACACCATTGCACGGCAATATATTAATTAAACAGCAATTTTCATTGCTTTTCAGTTGTGTATAGCTATCGTAGCGGGGGAGGAGGTCCGTTTTTTATTTAGTTCCGCTTTTATTGTAGGTTCAAAATTTTTAGTTGAAGCGAAGCGAGTGCAGGTCCGCTAGTTTCTTAATAAATAGAATAAAAAGATTGATTCAATTTTCTGTAGAAACAATTTATTCTAAATTTTTTAGATAAAATTCTAACAGAATTGCTTCTTTCATTTTATTTTTACTAGTAAATGTAAATTTAAAGATTACGCTGTACAAAGTTGTTGACAGACATAGGATGTTTATTCATTGTGAAAACATATATTACCTGCAGTATTTTCACGTTAATGGAAAATAACTTGGTAATAAAACCAATTTCACAGAAGATGACTGGTATAGAAAAAGGTGTTTCGTAATGTACTGAGGATTTTAAGCTTAGCTTACTACTGGTTGAAATAGAAAAAGTACGAATACGTTTTATGTTACAGTATTTTCAAGAGAATAAAATAGGTACGCTATAAAGGGTTTTATAATCCGTAACCCTACACCAGAGAATATGAAAAGCTTTTTTTACATTTTTTCATTTCATTAAAGTATAATAAATTAACATAAATTCTAATACAAATTGCCTTTTAAAAAGTACTATAATCTGTTATAAAAAAATGTATCACCATCTGTTTGACGTTGTTTTTATGAATCAACAAACAATGTGACGATGTAAGCGATCTACGAAAAACAATGTTTTTTTTTAATGTACATTATAAAACTTTTCATTATCTCCCGTTAACATTTTTAATTATAATATTTATTACAAAAATATTTATACATAACAAGGCTTCTCACTGGTTGATTGACTGAGTCATTCCTTTATCGTTTGCTTCACTACTTAAATCAGTCATTTCAGAAAGCCCGTAAGTCAAAATTTGACATCTTTTCTTTAATGCATTTTAGAACTGATAAATGTAAACCAAGAAGAACTTGATGAATATAGGACAAGGAGAGATAGAATAAAGAATACCGAGATTAGAACGGAGCTAAATGTGGAAGGTATGAGGGAGAGGGTGGAGAAAATGAGGATAAGATGGTATGGCCATATGAAGAGAATGGGGGAGGAAAGGTTGCCTAGAAGGATGGAAGAAGGAAGGGTGGACGGAACGAGATCAAGAGGACGACCAAGAAAAAGATGAAGGATGAAATTAAGAGGAGTTCGGGGATACAACTGGGAACGAATAGAGGAGGAGAAATGGTGGATGGACAGAAGAAAATGGAGAGGCTTAATGAACACCCAGACCCAGCGATAGCTGGAACGGGCACTCGATATAATTATATATACATAAATGTAAACACACCATCCCTAAAATCAACCCCAAAAATCACATAAGTTTGGCTTTCCTTAAGTAATATATAATCCTAAGTAAAGGCTTATCCTTAAGAATATAAAGTGTTTCCTTCTAACTAAAATATGAAAGTGGATGTTCTTTTGAAGCTTAAGCTCTACTTTCTAGTGAAAGAGGCCATACAAAGATTGTATGCAAAAATCTTTTTAAGGGAGATAACTACTGTTTATGATAACGATGAAGAACGTGAATAGCCTTGAAAATCAACAATTTTTATTTCTTAAAGTGAAGAATTTCAATTTTTAGTATTGCAGAAAGCTATTTTGTCATAATGTAAACTACTGAAATAAATAAATTAATACTATTGTACAGCACAATTTTTTCTGGTCTAACAACGTATTTTACAGAAAACAACGTAAGTTAATATTTTACTCCAATTTATTTCAGAAACACTTTAGTCTAAATTTTCAATTTTTGCTTTCTCTTGCCTGTATGAATATAATAGGAAGGAAGTATTGTTTTCATGTCAATTTTTCGAAATCGAGGTTTCACCGGATATACACGTTTTCAAACCCCCTGAACACAAAAAACCTGTTTTTAGCGATTGGTCTGTGTGTGTGTGTGTGTGTGTGTGTGTGTGTGTGTGTGTGTGTGTGTGTGTGTGTGTGTGTGTGTGTGTATGTGTGTGTGTGTGTGTGTGAGAAGAGAATATCTCAAGAACGGAACATCGTACTAAGTTTAAACTTGAAATTTAGGTTAGACACCACTAGAGGACCCAACACGAACATTTTCATCAAAATTGGTCGACCGGAAGTAGTAGTTTATTCGTGTAACTCTTAACTTATTTCCGATTATCTCAAGAATGGCTCCTACGATTTTTTTAAAAAATCACGTCATTTACTTCATTATTTATGCTCTACAAGATAGGATAGGCGCCATGTCTGCTGAAATTCTTGGGGAGGCTGTTCTCTCGTAGAAATAAAACGGGTTTTTAAGATTACAGCCTTAATATGCATTCTAGCGCAAAAGTGTACATATTTAAATTTTTAGGTAATTGTAAAATCTACAACTTTTATTTGAAACAAGTTTTTGTGTAACGCTTAGTTTAGCGGCAATTAGTTATTTTCTGGTTTTTTTCTTTCATGAAAATCTGTAAAAAAAATCGATATTAGTTTCGGAAATGCAAGGGTTTAAACTCGGGTGTACATGATTATGAAACCTACAGTAGTGAACCTACAGTAGTATACGGATTTGAATACTAGACAGTGGTTACTGGTGCACTTTGATGATTGGGGTTCAATTAATCATACTTTCTCAGGATTGGTTGGCCTGAGTCTGTACGAGACTACGCGATATTTACTCTTAATACATAAATTATCGTCATCTTATTGGCTCATAGGTTTGTTTATTGCTCTAAACTGAACAGCGAAAACTGTGCAGCTTGGCACAAATAAAAAAAATTTTAAAAATTTAAAAAAATATTATGTTTAGCTTATTTTACATCACTTTACCAATTTTAAAGAGAATACCACTCAACTTAAAACTCCATGACATTGAAAAAACAAACAATATTAAACTATTGGTCGTTTATACAAGAAAATGCCTGTACAAAGATACCAGAGGGATAATAGCAATGGAGAACTCCAATTCTGAAGAAGTAATTACTAATAGAGGAGTAAGACAAGGTGTGGTATATCACCCACTTTGTTTCTTATTTATTTGGATGACGTGATCAGAAGATGGAAGTCTCAAATACACACTGGTATTTTCATAGAAGAAGATAGGGTTGTAAACTGCCTATTATTTACCGATGACCTGGTAGTGCTACAGGAGAATGAGGATGACCTGCAGAGAGACTCTTCATGCGGAACAAATTCTGCAAAGAATATAAGTTGACAGTTTTGACGAAGAAGACAAAGGTAATGGCATTCAGGGGGAAGGAGCCAATCAGAAGGAAAATTGTTATAGATAATAATTTTTTGGAACAGATATCCCACTTTCAGTATCTAGGTTGCAACATTAAATACCAACAGGATAAAGATGCTTACAATGAGATGCACCGATTTCAGCAAATATGCGGAACTATCCACCGCACCTTCAAAAATAGCACCAGCAAAAACACGAGGGTGAGATTTTATAAAACATTTGCAGTGCCGACCCTACTTTATGGCAGTGAAACTTTGGTGCAATTAAAGCTAGAGGAGAGTAGATTGCAAACAAATGAAATTTCTTCGTCATGCGTATGGGTGTAGAAGAGAACACCGACAGGCGTACCGAGATGAGGAAAGAACTCAAAATCTTCTGTATAAACGACAAGGTATCTCAGAATAGAATGCAGTGGTTAGAGAATGTAAACAGAATGAGGGAGGGTAGGATACCTAAGCAGACACTGGGCTATAAGGCGGTGGGCAAGAGAGAACGAGGACGCCCGAGAAGAGATGGGCAGATTTGAGAGGTTCGGAACAGGCAGAGAAGCCGAATCCTTGAACGGAAGAAGAAGATACAATAAAATGTCATGCTACAAAATATTGATTTGATAATTAATTTAGTTAAAAATACGATTACATAAAAGTAACAATGCAAAAATTTTAATAATTCTTTAATAAATTATAATCAATTTTTAATCAGTTATTCCCAAAGTAACCCTTTCAAAGAACTCTATGGGCAAGAGGGTTATTTAATTTTTAACCAGGATATTGCCAGCAGGACTTAATCGCATTAAAGCATTAACTCTTTATTCAGTTCAATACGTGCTGGATTTTCTGAGCCTAATAATTTTCTGGGTATTAGTCTAAAAAAATTTGGACTAAATTATGATTAACTGTCTTTTATTTTAGTATTATAGTAAATAAATATTGCGACACTTATTGCTAAGATCCGTTTATGGATCTGAGTAAAATAAATAATCAACAAAATATCGTTTAAAATTACAAGTATTTATAATACACTACAATAATAATTATAAATTATAGTTTAAGTTAAATCTGCTGATAAGTTACAATTACAGTGGAGCGTCAATTATCGGAACTAATTGGGACCAGAGCGGTTCTGATAATCAAACACTTCGAATAATTAAACACGCTATTATAGTCT
This sequence comes from Catonia carolina, assembly GCA_035578175.1. Lineage (NCBI taxonomy): Eukaryota > Metazoa > Arthropoda > Insecta > Hemiptera > Achilidae > Catonia > Catonia carolina. The sequence goes on along the minus strand of JAQMRL010000005.1, from coordinate 36,332,655 downwards.
ACAATAATTTGATACACTTTACCGTAACAATGTGATATAACCTAAATTTTTAATAGGTTAATAAAGGCTAACATAAACTTTAATTTAAAAAAAAACACGAATGGCTACCTGGAAGAACTTTGTATGGCACACAAACAATTTTTAACAGATCCTTGGTCGGCCATGTTTATTACCGTACAACCTTGTTCCACACAAGACAAAACTAACTACTATAAATAGTTTCATTTTTATCCTGTAGATGGCAAGAAACTAACTGTTTTGTTATTTACAACTGTAACGATTCAAAAATGAGTCACAAATAGATCTGTTTATATTTGGTCTAGTAGTGAGTATAAATAAACCCAGCTGGTTTAAAATAAATATTTAAAAATTATTTAATTTGTCTAAACAAAGTTTCGTTGCTAGGAAACCAAGTAGAAGAAGTAAGATTTGTGAAATTTAATGGTAGTGTGAGGTTGAAAATCAACCAAAATGGAAGGTCCTCACATTTATTTCTGAGTTATAAAAAATGTTCTTATATAAGGAATATTTTACAACATGTATAAAATCAACAGTGAAAAGAACTCTAAAGTTTAAAAGTTTATGAAGAAAAAACAAATTGATTGAAAATAGAATGTAAAAAAATAAACCAAAAACTTTATACATATAAAAACAAATTAACCTAGGCTATGAAAAAATTCGAAATTTAAATAAAACAATAACTATTTCATTAAAATTATCATAAGTCTGTTTATTTCATAGCACAACATTATTCCACAAAAATATCAAGTTTGAAAATATTGTACTTTACAGCGTCGTTCCAGGCAGCTATTCTTATTGCTTTTCATTGCATTTATTGCAAATGTAGAGAGAGTATGACTACTAAAGATTATAATAACGAAAAACTGAATATATTAACGAAATTAACTACGGAAAAATTTTTATGAAATATTTTTTAACGTAGGATATTTTTGTCAACGATCCATCAAGGAAAAAGTTCTAAAGAGTCTCCTCGTTCACAAGTTGAACAAGGAACCTTTTGTAGTATAACATTTCATTGAATTGTACTTAGGTTATGTCCGTATTTTGGTAGTAAATATATATATATATATATATTTTCTATTGATAGTGCCGGCCGCATTGGCGCAGTTGGTAACGTGCTCGCCTCTCATCATGCGGTCTTGGGTTCGAATCCCATTCAGGCACGGCATCTTTTCATACGTCACAAAAAAATCATTTCATCCTTCACCGTCTGCATTAGCAGTAATTGCAGAACAGTCGGACGTTAAACCAAAAAAAAAAAAAAAAAAAAAAAAATCTATTGATAGTGGTTCGGATAATTGACAGTTCGGATGACTGACGTTCGGATAATTGACGCTTCTGTGTATTACATAAAGATAATTAGAATAAAAATAATAAACTAATGACATTAAATGAATTTGACTAGTTACTAGATTATCTCGCACTTAATTTAACTAAATCCTTCTTACAACCAATTAACGATTCACAGAAAACGTTAGACCTTCTCTAAACGTAACTGGTACATAATTTACTCACTGAATGACAATTTAAGACCGATACCAACCAAACCGGCCGCGCTTATTGCTACGTAAGCTATGGAAATTGCGAGATGAACAAAGATTTTCGATATTATAATTAAAGAAGATATGATGAAAGAAGAGGTAGAGGTATAAAAGACACTAGTCACAGTTATCTCCTCTGAGAGTAATGAATTTCACTGTACAGCCAGACCCTGTGGTGAATAAAGTGAAGGTGTCATTTTCAGGGTGGAAAGTGGATGCTTTTCGGAGGGCCTGGCATGCTGATAAGAATACTCTTTTGACTCAGTGAGGAAGCAGTAGTAAACCACCTCACTTCTCGTTTTTTACTTAGTAAAACCTCTAGAGGTCCAAACCAGCCTTTCGGTTGTTGACCTTAACAACAATGAAAATTCAAAGTCTTTCTTTTGGTTTCTAGAAAGTAAATACATTAGGATTGAATAAAGAGTTACAACACCATACCAAAAGAGCTAATTATAAATAGATACACTGACCCTTCTCAAGTATTCGTCACAATAATAAGCCTATACTATACCTAACTATTTATACACTACTATAATATCTAACAATTTCTTGAAAGTAACCCAATTTATCAACTTTTATTATTAACATTGTTGTTGTTTAGGTCATCAGCCGAAAGACTGGTTTGAACCTGTAGAGGTTTTACTAAGTAAAACGATGAGTGTAGTGGTTTACCCGTGTCTTCCTCACTGAGTGGAAAAGTACGCTTATCAGCATACCGAACCCTCTGAAAAGACATATTTTCCACTCTGAAAATGACACCTTCACTTTATTCACCACAGAGTCTGGCTTTATAATGAAGTTCATGACTTTCAGAGGAGATAACTCTGATTAGTGTCTTTTACACCTCTACCTCATCTGTTCTTATTGGTTCAGTCATTTAATTGTCTGAACATGTGATAAGAAACAGAACTATTTATTTTAGCCCTCCAACGAACATTAACACTTCTAAAACTCAGTCATGCGAGAGAATTCTGGGACACCACTTTCTCTTAGATATTATCACAATACTTGTATTTTTAAATGTTGTTGATTGTATCTGTGTAAGCAATAAAAATATTATAAATGAATTGTCTTTTTTTATATAGGCCTACATAATTTTTTAGAAAGAATTTAGATTCTTGTAAATCCTGTTGGCAAAGTTACTTAGATTTTTATCGGTCATCAAGAAAATAGTTTTGGATGGTTTCTCAGTGGGTAAGATTAGGTTAAGAGGCTTTCATTAACAAGAAAGTTTTGTTTACTAATTTCACAGTAAACAAGTTAAGACGAAGTTTGGAACTGCGGTATGCTCACCTTCTCGGAAATAAGTTGACCTAATCTAGTTGTACGTCAGATACTTTCTTCTATTATAAAAAATGTAAGGGAAACTACTATCGGTTTCATAATCATAGACACCCGAGTTTGAACCCTTGCATCTCCAAAACTATGAATCGGATTTCAACATAATTTACATCAAAATTTAGCTCATTTTATTCTGCGTTGACCTTTAATAGTCCTTTATTTTTAATGTTGTTTAAAAATTGCCATATCGAGGTTGGAAGACAAAAAGACCCGGTTTTTTGCTACTGCAACAAATTTCATGCGTTTAGAGGCACGCAATTTGATAATTATTTGACCGTAAATTTTAAAATTTTAACACAACATAGAAAATTATATTCTTACAGCTGGTACGAAATATCTAATTCATACGTTATTCAAATTTTGATTTATTAACAATATTCTGAACCCTTGCTATCTCGGTAACCGCTCGATTGTTCGGCACGGGCAAACTATCGTTTTATTCAGCGTAAAAATCTCAGTACAAATATGCTAATAACATGAAATACTGATTGGCCAATGTTGTGGTCGAATTTTTAAAATTTAGAAAAATAGACTTGGTAATGCGGGGGCGCTACTATCCATGTTGCCTGAATCTGACTGTCTACCTGAATTGACAATGCAGTCTGCCAATTCAGATAGACAGTCCGACAGGATGTGCCGTACACAACCTGCAACATGGATAGTAGCATCCACCCCCCCACATTAGCAAGTCAATTCTTAAAAAAATTTTAAATTCTACCACAACATTGGCCAATCAATATTTCATGTTGGTTTAAATGTTTAAATGTTCTTAAATGATTCAGTCATTTAATTGACCGACCTAGAACTAGACAAGAAAAATAGACAAGAACTATTTTTTGTAGCCCTGGAACTAACAGACTGAATGCAAATAATTTAACATTCCACCTGTCTGTTTTGGATAGTTAAATAAACTAAAAAATATTGTAAAAATATTAATTATTAAGTTAAACAAACCTACCGGGTTGGTTTAGTCGCAATGTAATCGCCTTGAGTCAGCTTTTTAACAGCTCATATGCGGAGACGAAAGTTCTTTGGTTCAAATTTTAGTAAATGTAAACTGTTATGTGGATTTCAGTACTAAACAATGGTTACCGATATACTTTGATGGTTGGGTTTCAATTACCCAAAGGCCTACTCTTTCAGGAATGATTGGCCTGAGTGTATACAAGACTACACTATTCATTGACACATCATACATATCATCCTTACCTCATTGGGTCATGGGGTTTGCTTATTGTTCTAAATCGAACAGATTGCAACGCATAAACATTCGGGTTAAAAAAGTTAAACAAAAATATCACTCAATCTACAATCTTATGACAGCAAGTTTTATAAAAACGAATCTTTCAAAATATTTTTTTTCTTCAAATATTGACTTTTGTTGGAAGCGTTATTCTACTAATTTTTACTTTCTTTTGCCTATATGAATATATAGGAAGGAAAGTATTGTTTTCATGTCGATTTTTCGAAATCGAGTTTTCACCGGATCTACACGTTTGCAGACCCCGTGAACCCAAAAAATATGTTTTTAGCGATTGGTCTGTGCATGTGTTTGGACTAAATATCTCAAGAACGGACATCGTACGAAGTTGAAACTTAAAACTTAAGTTAGAAACCACTAGAGGACCGGACACCAACATTTTCATCAATATCGGTCAACTGGAAGTAGTAGTTTATTCGTGTCATTTTTCACTTTTTTGCGATTTTTTCAAAAACGGCTCCAACGATTTTTTTAAAAATCGCCTCATTTACCACATTTTATATGCTCTACAAGATAACGAAGACACCATGTTTGCTGAAATTCTTGGGGAGGTTATTTTCTCGTAAAAAATTGCGACTTTAATATGCATTTTAGCGCAAACATGCTAAATGAAAGTTGTAGAGAATTTAAAATCCTACATTTTTAATTTAAAATATTTCTTTGTATAACGCTTAGTTTAGCGGTAAATAGCGATTTTGTTTTTTGTTCACGAATGTGTGTAAAAAATAGATTTTTAAGATTTCAGCCTTAGTATGCATTTTACGACAAAAGTGTATATAATATAATATATTAAAAATTAGGAGATCTACAACTTTTATGCCAAGAATTTTTCTCCAGAGAGTCCAGTTTAGCGTGAAAGAGTGATTTTCCGTATTTTGAAGCCAAACTGAGGTTGGTTTTCATTTTGCGTCTTTCACTCAAGATTAAAATAAGGTTATGATATTGAGATTAGTTTTTTGTTTATTTCTAATGTTTTGTTACTAATATTAGGTTATATTGTTATTTATTTGCATTGGAAAGAGAAAGTTGTATGAGTGTTTCACACTAGATTTTTTTTATTGGTCCGACTGCTCTGCAATTACTGCTAATAAAGCCGATAAGAATGGTAATAGATGAAAATGAGTGATGGAAAATTCCTGAAATAACTGGGAATTGAATCTGGGACCCCGGTGTAGAAATTAGTTGCACTATCCTCTACACCATGGGATAACCGATTGATAACACTTCAGTTATCAATTTAGGTATAATAATATGTTTAACATGTTTAATAATCAAAATGTGAGGCTATCTTTTTGCTTCAGTCCCGGGTTCGATTATTGAAAAAAGTCTAAAAATATTTACACATTAAAACTTTCTGATTCCATACTATTACCTTTGCCCATAACAGACAGGTGGAGTGTCAAATTATTTACACTCAATCTGTTAGTTGCAGGGCTAAAATAAATAGTTCTGTATCTTATCACATGGTCAGCCAATTAAATGACTGAATCATTTAAGAACAGAAGAGGTAGAGGTGTAAAAGACACTAATCAGAGTTATCTCCTCTGAAAGTAATGAATTTCATTGTACAGCCAGACCCTGTGGTGAATGAAGTGAAGGTGTCATTTACAGAGTGGAAAATATGTGCTTTTCAGAGGGCCCGGCATGCTGATAAGTGTACTTTTCCTCTCAGTGAGGAAGGCAATGGTAAACCACCTCACTCCTCATTTTACTTAGTAAAACCTCTACAGGTTCAAACCAGCCTTTCGGCTGATGACCTAAACAACACACTATTACCTATAGTAATCGATAATAACTAACAACGTTGATTCGACTTAACATATATTTTTTAAATCATAAAATTTCTAAATTTCTAACTAACAAATAACTAAAGTTATTATGTTGGTAATGATTACAAGGATGAGTTACTACCATCTGGGAAATTTCACATGTTTCAGCCTGTTACTAAATATTTAATCCTGGTTTTAAATCATTATCGATGTTGATTCAGGGGCTTCCTATATCATTATTCTCGGTAATAATTTGATTAAGCTTAGGTCTTCATTACAACATAGGCCTAATAATAAAACATTATTTAAGTAACTCAAATAAAGAAGTATATACTTTATTCCATAGCTTATTTATTGTATATTGACTAAAACAAGACATTTCAGAACATAGAGTATACATTTTATATGATAAAAGTTCAGTCAAATTGTAATCTAATGAATCCTTAAATTTCTATAATTAATGAATAATTATTTATTCATTTAAAACTATATACGAAATGAAGACAATTAGATTTTAAAATGAGAAATATATTTCAGTTAACTGGGAAACGCTCACAAAACTGTCAACTGAATCAAAACTGACGCTATACAAGATAATTTTCAACCCAGTGTAGACTACGAGATAAAACTGGAAGACAACAAAAAAATACCAATATTGACATTTTAGAACGTTATCAAACATTTTTACAAAAAGCTCTTAGGATACCATGGTACATACGAGACAAATATATCTAGAACGACGTAGGACTTAACTCAGTAAGACAAGAAATTACTCGATGTAGCAGAACGTACAAAGACTGAATGGACATCCGAATCATTTCGCTTTAAACTTACTGGACAATAGCGCTTATACGGTTACGAGACTTAACAGACACAATGAGTCTTCCCACGAATAAATAAAGACTTGTTATAATCAAAAATCATTAGAAAATGTTTAGACCTTTAAAAATGTCAATTTAGATATATTTTAAGCTGTATGTTAGCTTAAAATACATAAGTACATAAATCTGTAACCGTATTCTATTTAAGAGTATTGTAAATTTTATAAAGTAGTTGACTTTCCTGTGTGGAGTCATGGTAAGCGTTGTAATGTATGGAGGTGGTAATTGTTGGTTCGAATTCACCTGCGGTAAATTGTTTTTATTGTTAAAACAATATTGGAAATAAATTATAATTATAAATAATGTTACAATTTATTTTTTTAATTAAAAAATATTATAAATGAAAAAAATTAATTTTGTTACTCTACTATAATAATAGTAATATTACAATAAAACCATAGCAATAAAACCGTAGCAATATAAAACCATTAAGATTAAGATCTGAACCTGGGCTTTGTCAATGATGGATTAGTAGCTGCGCTAAAAGTGACTCCTCAGAGATCACAGAAATGTAATCTAAAACTTGAGGTATTTAAACAAACACCATTGCATTTACGTATATATTTTTTAAACGATTTTAAGCTTAAATACAACTTTAAATGTTTCCATATTGATACTTTGAAAAGGTCTAATTAATTATTTTTTAATGATTTCTGATTACAATAAATCATTATTTTCGTAGGACGATAATATTAACAAGCTAAAGAAAATCAATGCCTTTTCCCTATATTTCAAATCCGGTGCGGTAACCGGTACATGCACAACGGTAAAAAATTTAGTACATTGAGTAGTTTTTGTTTCACCTTGAAAATGCTCATATTGGGCAGGTGAAGTGTTAAATTAATTGCACACGATCTGTCGGTTCTAGAGCTACAAAAAATAGTTCTGTTTCTTATCACATAGTCAGCCAATTATATGACTGAACTATTGAAAAACAGCCAGACCCTGTGTTGAATGAAGTGAAGGTGTCATTTACAGGGTGGAAAGTAAGTACATTTTGGAGGGCCTGGCATGCTGATAGGCGTACTCTTTCAACTCAGTGAGGAAAACAAAAGTAAACCACCTCACTCATCGTTTTTACTTAGTAAACCTCTAGAGGTTCAAACCAGCCTTTCAGCTGTTGACCTAAACAACAATACCTTGAAAAATTATAGATTTGCGAAATAGTTAATTTAGTTTACCATTTTATTTATTTATTATTTCATAAAAACTTACAAACCTAAAAAAGGGCTACAAAATAGTTCTGTTTTTTATCACATAGTCAGCCAATTATATGACTGAACCATTTAAGAACAGAAGAGGTAGAGCTGCAAAAGACACTAGTCAGAGTTATCTCCTCTGAGAGTAATGAATTTCTTTATACAGCCAGACCCTATGGTGAATGAAGTGAAGGTGTCATTTGCAGGGAAGAAAATATGTGCTTTTCAAGTCCGGCAAGCTGATAAGCAGACTTTTCCACTCAGTGAGGAAGGCAATTGTAAACCACCTCAGTATCCGTTTTACGTAGTAAAACCTCTACAGGTTCAAACCAGCCTTTCGGCTGATGACCTAAACAACAAAGTCTTTCAAACAGCTTGCTTATTACAGAAAGTGATTTCATGAGACTTAATTATTAGCTTTTAGTAAGGTGTGATAATTTTTAGGATTCTAGCTGGTAATTAAACTCGTTTCTTTCGGCTTAACAAAAGACGCTTCACTGATTTAAACATAACGTAACAGTTTTAGTACTTTTTTTTTAAATAAAAGAAGAAAAAATTTTAATATCCGACTAATATTGTAACTCATGTTTCGTATTGGATTCTCACATGTCTTTTTGCAACGGTTTTTCACTAACTATTAAAATATTTTTTGTCGTACAGGATATTAGCTCCTGTTGCCTACATTGAAATATAATCATTCGTTTTAAATATTCAATTTCAATTTTCGAACGGTTTTTTCTAGTTTTAATAAAAGCCTCTTTCATTTTTTTCCTTTTTCTCATTTCATTTCAATCCATCTTTCCGATTTGTCAAATTGTAAAATTTCTCACGTGGACGTTATAATCCTATACAATGAAATGATATTGTTAAATCAAAAGTCTGGTGTGAAACACTCACACAACTTTCTCTTGCTAATGCGAATAGTTAACAATGTAACCTAACATTAGTAATAAACCTTTAGAAATAAACAAAAACCTAACCTCAATAACCTAACCTCAATGCCGGCCGCGTTGGCGATGTTGGTAACGTGCTCGCCTCTCATCACGCGGTCTTGGGTTCGAATCCCACTCGGGCATGGCATTTTTTCATACGTTACAAAAAATTCATTTCATCCTTCACCGTCTGCATTAGCAGCAATTTGCAAAACAGTCGGACGTTAAACAAAAAAATAACCTCAATAAACATAACCTAAAATTAATCATAAGTGAAAGACGCAAAAATGAAAAACAACCTAAGTTTGGTTTAAAATACGGAAACTCACTCTTTCATGCTAAACTAGGCTCTGCAGAGAAAAATGCTGTAAATCTTTTAATTTCCTATAAATTTGATTACATACACTATTGTCGTAAAATGGATAGTAAGGGTGAAATCTTTAAAAATTGATTTTTTACACTTTCGTGAAAAAAAAACAAAATTGCTTATTACTGCTAAACTAAGCGTAACACAAAAAATGTTTCAAACAAAAGTTGTAGGATATTAAATTCTCTACAACTGTATTATATACATTTTTGCTCTGGAATGCATATTTAAACTGCAATTTGTAAAAAAATCTATTTTTTACGAGAAAACAGCCTCCCCAAGAATGTCAGCAGACATAGCGCCTACCCTATCTTGTAGAGCATACAAAATTTAGTAAACGAGGCGATTTTTTTAAAAAAAATCGTAGGAGCCGTTTTCAGCAAATCACAAAATAAGTGAAAAATGGCATGAATAAACTACTACTTCCGGCTGACCGATTTTGATGAAAATGTTCATGTCGGGTCTTCTAGTAGTACCTAATTTACGTTTTAAGTTTCAACTTCGTACGATTTTACGTTCTTGAGATATTTTGTTCACACACACACACACACACACACACACACACACACACACACACACACACACACACACACACACACACACACACACACACACGCACGCACGCACACACACACACACACACACACACACACACACACACACACACATACACATACACATACACATACACGCATGCACGCACACAGATACAGACCAACCGCGAAAACATGTTTTTTGGGTTCAGTTTGTGTGAGAACTTGTAGATGCGGTGAAAACTCGATTTCGGAAAACCGACATGAAAACAGTACTTTCCTTCCTATATATTCATATAGGCAAGAGAAAGTAAAAAACATTAAAATTTACGGCACACCAATGGTTTATTCAATAAAATTTGGATTGAAAATTATCAAAGGGGTTGGTTACAACATTATAATGATTATTTAACAAAATTTTTATGAATGAAACCCCGAATTCACCATATTAAAGTTATTAACAAGGATATCGTACATAATCGAAAGAAGCTTGTTTTAAAATCAAAAAGGATAGGATTCTTATCGTGTAAAACCAATTTTTAAGTAGAACGATAAATTTATATGTTGGTCATGAATAGAGAAGAAGGTTTAAAATTAATTTTAAAAATATTTGCATATTTTAATGCATAAATTTTTTTATTTATTCATTCATAAATATTTCTCTCAAAAGAGCAAAGCTCGTGTTTGTAAGAGAAGTACAATAAATAACAAGAAAAACGCAGAATCAAATTTACAAAAATCACAACATAAAAACGAATGAAAAAGTGGCAGTACGACCAAAATTGTATACGAGGTGTGGCTATTAAATAACGAAACTGACGTTGTGAAAAATTTTATTTTTATTTTGTACATAATCACTTATTGTCACCTTCAATATACACCCCTTCCCTAACCCTAAAACGCTCCATGCAAATTTTCCATTGTCGGAAACAGTGCTGGAAGTCATCTTCTGTCAGCTCCTTCAGGACACGTGCCGCTTTCTCTTCTACATCTTCCACAGACTCAAAACTTGTCCCTTTTAATGTAGATTTCACCTTAGGAAACAAGTAGAGTCACGTGGTGCAAGATCTGGTGAATAAGGTGGATTTTCTAACACTGAGATGCTGTACTTGGCTAGCAACCTCTTGACAGATAACCCGGAATGAGATGGCGCATTGTCTTGGTGGAGAACCCATGATTTGTCCTTCCACATTTCGGGGCGTTTTTACCTTACTCTTACTTACTTTTTACTTTTACTTTTTACTTACTTTACTTACTTTTTTCCTTTGACGTAGTTTATAAAGTACCTCAAGGTAGTAATATGGATTAATTGTTTGACCTTCAGGAACCCAGTGAAGGTACACAATCCCATGGCATCAAAAAAATAAAAAACAATCATCATTGCTTTAAATTTTGACTTGCTCATTCGAGCTTTTTTAGCTTTCGGTGGAGTTCGGCTCTTCCAGTGCATGGATTGGCGCTTCGTTTCCGGACCATAAGTAAAAAACCATGTTTCATCATGTTATTATCGTTTCCAAAAATATTGGGTCATTTTCAGTCGCGTACTAAGTCTCAGTACAAACATTTTTGTGAGCTTCATTTCAAACATTTTTGAGCGGCGCGTGTCCTGCAGGAGCTGACAGAAGATTACTTCCAGCACTGTTTCTAACAATGGAAAATTCGCAAGAAGCTTTGTATGGAGCTTTGTAGGGATAGAGAAGGAGTGTATATTGAAGGTGACAATAAGTGATTATATATAAAATTAAAATTAAATTTTTTACAACTTCAGTCTCGTTATTTAATAGCCACACCTCGTATATAGTTAGTTACACACACTCACGCAAGTACTTGTGTACTTGTGCACATTCGTTAAATATTGTAGCACATTATCACTGTTAATGATTTTTTTAAATTTGATTATAAATAGTTATTAAAAACTACATGAAACGGTCAACGAATAAGTACGAACGCTTACCGTTTAATATTATTTTTGTGGCCTTACCACATCATCAGCTTACAACAATACTTAAAATTACACAAATTGTAGTAATGTTATAACTGTATGATGAGCTGACGATGTAGTAAAGCCACAAAAATGTCTAAACATAGTGGTTTATAGAAATATGTGATTAGAAAAATGTACGAGTACTATAAAAAATTATAATCAATCATGATTTTTCTATACAAAATTCTAAATTCATTAGGGAGTGCATTTCAAAATTACAATACTGTTCGACATTTTTTTGAATAATAATTAAAATATAAACAAAATTTCATGTTTGTCATGTATTTTTCTCTTGGGAGATTGAAAAAGGTAAAAAAATTCAAACTACGAGCAAATTTTGTATTAGTAGAAAAATGTAAAAATGCGTAGCGTATCTGTGAAATTGTGGGTTTGTGGCCGTGTTTTTTTACGCTTATTTTCATTATTTGTTTTTTTTACAGAAACTCATCGTAGAAAAAGTAATTTATTTTCAAAAATAATTTCGTCTCGTTTAAAATCATCAGAACGCTTCAAAACAAAAACATAATTAAAATTTTTGTATCTTTTGCTTCGTGGCCTATCTAGTTAATTAGCCAATAAAATTTTACTTAATATCAATTAAATCTAAACCTTATATAAAGTGATTACCTGACAACTGGCCAAGAAAGAACAGAGCAACACTATGAATGTCCCTCTTCTACAAGGTATGTAATATCAGCTGAAGGGTGACAATTTCCATTTAATTTTTTTATTTTAGTTGTAACTGTTTTGGTTATTAATGATAAAACAGACCAAGAAGAGTATTTTATGAAAATAAGTGTTTAAAAGAGACGGACCTGATCGGTAATCAAACTCGGGAGTTGAAAATGACCATTCCTAGACTGCTTCTTCTATAAAATACTATTGGCGAAATATATATTGTTTGTGGAAAGCATTATTTTTATGACAAAAGACTTAAAAGTACTCAAAGGGGATGATGGGACGAACAGATCAGCTAGGTCGGTCAGATGAGCTAGAATGTTTTTATCGGTGATCGCACGTCGTTCTATTGAATTTATAACTACAGTAATTGACTATTTTCCGTCATAAACCGACCAAAATCTATCTTATTGCGTGATTTTTTGAGGAGGTTGGATGGTTGGTAAAAATTGAAAGAATCCCTATATTAAAATGATTGTTGAACATTTTTTCAAATCGCTTAATACTTAATAAATTTTGGTAAGTTTTTTTGAGGATATATTGAAATTAATGTTAAATTAATATAATATAATTGCCATCCCAACATCTCTCCACCCACCCTTCTGTATTTCAAAACACTGTAGGAATCCTTCCTTCAGGTATTCTCTCTACGTGGTCCGTCCATCAATTTCGACATTCTGCAATCTTCCCATTCAGGTTGTAAACATCCAGTTCCGTTATTATGTTCTCATTTCTTAGCTGGTCCCTACGACTGTAACTCTTGTTTCTTCGCCGGAATCGTATCTCTGCTGCCCGTACTCTACTCTCCTGTGATTTGGTACTAATCCACGATTCAATTCCGTAGAGTAGGACTGAGGCAGGCATTACATTGTAAAACTTTATTTTAGGATGATATTTATCACGCGTAATTGAGGTGTAGTCTTGTACAGACTCAGGCCAACCATTCCTGAAAGAGTAGGCCTATAGTTAATTGGACCCCAATCATTAAAGTACACCGATAACCACTGTCTAGTAATCAAATCCATAAAAATTAACTACTATCACTGTCTTCCTCTTTGATTAATTACTGTGCTGCCGGCTACAATGCTTCCGACGTAGCGACAGAGGTAGCCGCCAATAGTTCCGAAAGGGGCGGTAGGCTTGTGTGCGTACCGAAAGAGGCCTTTGTCATTAAGGCCGAGCCAGTAACCACCCTCTACCACAGCGCTCTCGGCAACCATATAAAGAGCGCTACACTCAAAAGGTAGATTCAATTCCGATCCAGATAGCAGACAAGACATCCACCATCGGCACATGGCTACCGAACTCCAGCGAAGACTAATCGACGACCCCGCAAGAGAGAAGATGATGCTTCCGCTCGTCGACCCGTCACCGTAACCCGTCGACCGGACCGTCATTGCCCGTTAACGCGAGCGATGCTCACAGTGGTCGCTACGAAGCACCCATCGACGCACTACTGCCAGGGAAGAAGATGTCTCCGCTGGACGACAACACGCCGTGTCGCCCAGCTCCTCGACCGCCATGACGATTACGACCGACGCTTTCCATCAAGACGACCACCGCTTAAACGGCCCTTTTCAGGGCCACCAAAATGAAAGGTTTCAACTAGCCACTAAATGTCACCATCCGGTAACACTATCTTTACTAGGATTTGAACCACGGAATATTTGTCTACAAAATTCCGCTTTAAACATTTGACTCGCGAAGACGACACTAGACCAACCCTGTGGGTTTAAAATATAATAAATTAAATAATTGTCAATTAAAGATTGATTAAAAATGAAATGTCTACATTATTAAGTACCTTCAAAAAATTTAAATATTGTAGATATAGAGGTAACTGAAAACGCAAAAACCATTTTACCGTTTTTGGTTAAGTTATGCAAACGTTGAATTTATGAATGAATAAAGTTTATGAAGCATGGAAAATGAATTCAAATAAATTTAATATAATAGGTTGTTTACTTAACTTGCAATCAATAGCATTATCTGAAATGAAACCCACAGGAAAGACAGACAGATCTAAATTGAAAATCTACCACTAATATTTTTCTGTCAGTTTTAACAGAACTCTGCTGTGAAATAAAACTTTGAAAAATCATAGATCTTTTATTATAAAAAGGGTAGATTATCGTTAGCTAATGGAAAAGGGGAAAGTTTACTCAATAAAGCATAAAAGTATAAGGTAGAGTTTTTTTTTCAATAACATTGATAAAAATATTTTTTAAATTCAGAAGAATATTGATTTGTTACAACGTTGTCAAAACTAAAGGAACTTACAATTATTCGTTTTCTCAAATTACTGTTTATTTTTTATAATTAAAAATCTGGTGTGAACACTTATGCGACTTTATCTTGTCAATGCAAAAATGAACAATATAACAAAAATAGACTAATAATAAACCCTCAAACATAACCTCGATTTAATAAAAAAAAAAAAAAAAAAAAAATTTAAAAAACGCTATTATTTAACAATTAATCAAAAAGAAATGAACTAAAAATAAAAAAATTTACAAAAAAAAATCACAGACATTACAGTTAAAAATAAAAGCGTGGCTCATTAATATATATAATATTTATTGTAAAATATTCGTTGTAAAATATTATATATATTAATGCGCCACGCTTTTATTTTTAACTGTAATGTCTGTGATTTTTTTTTTGTAATTTTTTTCTTTTTTTCTTTTTAGTTCATTTCTTTTTGATTAATTGTTAAATAATAGCGTTTCTGAAAAAAAAAAATTTTTTAATTTTTTTTTTGATTTTTTTGTAATTTTTTTTGTAAATTTTTTTCTTTTTTTCTTTTTAGTTCATTTTTTTGATTAATTGTTAAATAATAGCGTTTCTTAAAAAAAAATTTTTTTGATTTTTTTTGTAATTTTTTTTGTAAATTTTTTTTATTTTTTATTTTTAGTTAATTGTTTTAAGTAATTGTTAAATAAAAGCGTTTTTTAAATTTTTTTTTAAATTTTTTTTTTAAATTTTAAAATTTTTTTTTACCAACACCTCCACAGCGTATTGTCATCGCAGATAAACAAGTGTGCAAAGTTTGATTCATATTGATACGGTAGAAGTATTAAAATTTTAGTTGCAAGATTTGATGCTTCCAAGAGTAAGTTAAATAAAAGCGTTTAATAATAAAAACAGTCACATTTTGGCTATTGGAAGTAGAGAGAGAAGCTATAGAAAAAATAGATACTCTAGGTAACATATAGTTTTGTGAGCTCTTTTACCGGTTTCGATGTTAGTTTCTATTTTTAAATAAATCTTTTGTTTTGCATATTTTATTGTTTGTTATGTTTTTCATTTGTACATATAATTATACAATAGCAAATTTTTTTAATAAAAATTTATTAGTAGTTTAATTACTATATAAGCAACTAATATGTAGTAGTAATTACTAACAAACTAATAGATTACCGTTGTAGTTGCAGTAGTTAATAAACAAAGAAGCACTGAATTGATCTATCCTTGAACATGGGAAATCATAGTTGGGTGGATTAATTTTCCCACCACGAATTAAAATAAAAAATAGTTTTAGATTTTCAAAGAATAATTTAGGAAATTAACATTTATATTGTAATGATATTTTATTGTAAGCAATGGGAAAATAGATAAATAAATAAATAAAAATCTCGAGTGAATGATGCAAAATGAAAATCAACCTTAGTTTGGCTTATTAGTACGGAAAATCACGCTTTCACGCTAAACTAGGCTCTGTAGGGAAAAATGCGTAAATAAAAGTTGTAGATCTTTTAATTTTCTATGAATTTTATTCATACACTTTTGTTGGAAAATGCATACTGTACTAAGGTTGAAATCTTAAAAAATCAATTTTCTTTTACAGATTTTATTAAAAAAGGGAAAATCACAAATTACGCTAAACTAAGCGTTGTACAAAGAAATGTTTGAACTAAAATTTGAAGTTTTTTAAATTGTCTACAACTTTTATTATATACATTTTACGTTAAAATTCACATTAAGGCTGCAATCTTAAAAAACATTTTTTTCTACGAGAGAACAGCCTCCCCAAGAATTTCAGCAGACATGGCGCTTACCTTATCTGGTAGAGCATAAGAAGTTTAGTAAATGAGGCGATTTTAAAAAACATTGTACGAATCATTTCTGAGAAAATTGTACAAAAGTAAATATTACTCTTATAGACTACTACTTCCGGTTGACCGATTTTGATGAAAATGTTCGTGTCGGGTCCTGTAGTAGTATTTAACTTAAGTTTCAAGTTTCAACTTCGTGCGATGTTCTTGAGATATCTTTTTCACACACACACACACACACATCTATTGCTAAAAATATGTATAGGTTCGAATACCTTAGCAGCAGAAAATTTATCTATTCTTTTAGAGCTTTATACAAAATTAAAAAATTACTTTGAAATAAACATAATCGATGAAACAAAAATTAGGACACTTACCACACATTTCATTTAAAAAATACTGTAACTTTGTACAGTGATATTCTAAAAATGTTTAAGGGAATAAATTGCTCATTTTAAGGAATTCTGTATTCTATTTATAGTGTTGTGTATTAAACGAGGATAATGAATTGCGATGAATAGGAATTCTCGGAAATCGAAACTAGTAGAAACTTTAGTTTTTAATCTGATTCCTTCTACAGTGTTCTCTATTGTTTGAAGAAACTGGTAGACCCCATGTATAAAAACAGTTAGCGTCTTCGTAGTTTGTTAAACAATACTTGAATTGTGAGCGGAAATGTCGGGGTGTTTCGAAATACTGTCATTACGGGACCGATTCTGAATTATGTTAATCGTGCATGTGCGTACGGGTAGAAACTATTGGAATAGATTGAAGTAGAATATTGCATTATAACTAATTACAAACAGTGCGTTAATGACAAATATTAATCAAAAATACTAAAATTTATAAAACTTTCAAGTATTCAACGTCAGTTTTAATAAAAAATCTAATAAAATCGTTCAATCATTATTGTAAACCTAATGAACATCATAGTAATCATTTTTGTTTCTTGTTTTTGTTATGTAATGCGGTCACTAAAAATTAAAGATGTTGATACAACCATAATAAAACTGATTGTAATAAATTAAAAAACAAAAATTGTCAAAAATAATAAAAGGTTATACCCTATACAACATATACGTACATACGTACATTAAAATAATACAAAATATATTTTTTGTTGTAAGCAAAGGCAGAGCCTGTATGCGAACGAGTCTCATCGTATGTAATAGAAGTTGTACATTTTTTTTAGGGCCTATACATTTCTGTTGCAATATTTTTGTGTTACATTCAGTTCTTTTTTTATCTTTAACATGTTCGCTAAAAGCTATGAATTTTCTTTTTACCATAATAAAACCGACTGAACTAAAAATTACTTGAGTAAGTAATTCAAAGAGAAATATTACTTATATGAGGAGGTAACATGCAAACCGTGTTTTGTCACAATAATGTCATTTTACACTAAGACCAAAAAACTGTTGTTTTGATTTTACTGCAGATTTAATACGGGGTTTAGCTACCAGCATTTAAAGGATGATAAAAAACGCTAAATAAACAATTTTTGAAAATATTGATGTGGGAAAAGTGTTCAAAAACATTATTTTAAATTTGGACAAAACACGTTCTGCATGAAAGTAATGGACATAACTTGGTTTGAGTGGAAATTATGTAGACAAAGTTTTTTTGTAATGGACTTATTTATTATTTTAAGACAGTATAAAAATTTAAAGTTACTTATAATTCATAAAAATTATAAGAAGACATATTGAAAGTAATTAATAATAAATTAAAAAAAAAAATGATACACTAAAAAATGATATTATATAATGAATTTTTATGATAATTTTTTATATGATATATTAAAAAATGATATACTGAATGTAGGCTACCTATTAAAAAATTATTAAACATATTATACGAAGTCTTATAATAAAAATAATAAAAGTAATAATGATTCGAAAGTTTAAATCCGAATATCACATCTTTCTTCTTCAAGACAGTCACAGAAGATGACCTGTGCTTCACACTTTGCTGACAGCTCTTCGAATATCAATGATGAATACTATTTAAGGCGGTGATCAGATGATGTTACCCAGTCATCACCAAACATCTTTTTCAATAATTAATCTATATAACTTTTTTTTCACTAAACAATTTAAGCAAAGTCTTGCCTTTAAATTCAACTGTTGAGAAATGGTTGTACAGTGTGGATGATACCTCAACACTATTATAGAATGGTAAAAGTGTGAAATAATGAGAATGCATTCCACACAGCTGATTGGTAGACTGAAGCGCTCTTATTGGTCAGATGGACAAAACACTTTGTGACTGAATCTTGATGATGGACAAAACATGTTCTGCACAAAACAGTAATTTTTAATATGCTTTTAACATTGGACAAAATTTTATTTGATTGAAAACACAGCTAAATATAATGTATTTCATGCAGGAGAATGCAATGGCGGCCCTAACTCAATTTTTAATTTTTTGTGACAAAACACGTTTTGCATGTTACCTCCTCATATATGAAATAATTAATTATGCCATTAGTGTTTAGTCAAATATTACTAAATGAATTGAATATTACCTTAAATACACAAAAATTGCAGTTTGATTTACTTTCTGAGTTTTCTATGAATTTTTCTACCATCAATTTGTCATTTAGTACTATAAAAATAAAGTGAAGAAAATAAATTAGCCGTGAGCATAATATTTTCAGTTGAATTGAATAGACAAGAAACGTTCATTGTTCATCATATTTTATAATTACATTGAAAAAATTAAAAAAAAGTATTTTTATAACTAACGTTAAAGTTCATATTTTTACTTCGCTTGCCCTCTATCAATGAATTGGGAAGGAAAGAAGTGTTGTCATGTTTATATTTTGGAAATCAAGTTTTCATCAAAAATACAAATTTCCTGGCCTCCTAAATCAAGAAAAACATGTTAGTAGCGATTTGTCTGTGTGTCTGTTTGAAAACAAAATATCTGTGAAGGAATTTTTTTTACCTATTCCTAATTTGTGTACAATCCAATCTGTTAAGTTCAGAACAATAAGCTACCTCATGACCGATGTGATGAAGATGGTGTGTATAACGTGTAGATGAGGTGTAGTCTTGTGCTGAACCAGCTCGACCATTCCTGAGAGAGTATGGTTAATTGATTCCCAACCATCAAAGACCCCGGTAACCACTGTCTAGTGTTCAAATCCGTATAAAAGTCCGTAGTAAATCCTTTACTAGGATTTGAACCAGGAACCTTCGTCCCCGAAAATCAGTTGCTATAAATTGCTGACTCGCGGCGACGACTTTACCTCTAGACCAGTGATTCTCAAACTTTTTGCTCCACGACCCCCAAATAGTAAAAGTAAATAAAATTAATATTTCGCGACCCCCCCCTTCCGATAATAATAATAGTAAGCCTTACTATTAATAATTGAATTTTGACTATAATTAATTATGAATGTAAAATGTTTTTTTTTTAATATTATGTAATCAAACTGCACTAATTTTATGTCTATATTTTCCTCGTCTTATCTCTTTGAAATGGGGTTTTCCTCTATGGTTGCTCTAAAAACTAAATATAGGAATCGTATGTTATCACTCGAGAACAATTTACTTTACATGTTTCTATCGAAGATCTACGTATCAAGGAAATTTAAAATGAAAACAAAATACATCAATCACATTAATAAATAAATAAATTATTAATTTCATTTTTTTACAAGTAAGTGTACTTATTACATGTAAAATTTCTATAAGTAAGTTTATAATAATTGATTTTTTCTCATAAAATGATTTCATTATTGTTTCGAGACCTCCTATAATATAACCACGACCTTCGTGGGGGTCGCGACCCCTAGGTTAGAACCACTGCTCTAGACCAACCCCGAACGAAATAGTGTACTGTGTTGAAATTTGAAAGTTAAGTTCCACTAGTAAACCTGACACGAATATTTTCATCGAATAGATCACCCGGAAGAATTAGTTTATTCATGCAATTTTTCACTTTTTTGCGATTTTTTCAAAAACAGCTCCTACTATTTTTTTTTAAATTTCGTCTCATGTACTAAATTTTAATGCTCTATAAGATCCCTATAAGATCTCTCCCTATAAGATAAGCAGACATGCCATGTCTGCTGAAACTCTTGCGGCGCTGTGATCTCGTGGTAAAAATGCGTTCTCGTTAAAGCAAAAGTGTATATAATTAAAGTTGTAGGAAAATAAAACACTAACAACTTATATTTCAAACATTTTTTCTACACTTTTTCTTAGTTATTAATTTAATTTTCTTCGTTATAATAAGCTAATAAATATTTATTTTTTGCTTGTTTCTTTTATAATTAGTTGGTTTTATCTTTCGTTTTACTATTTTGCATTTTTTTGTTTTACTTTTTTTATTGCTTGTACGTACAAAAAGTAAGACACTTTACTTGGTATGATAATTTTATGCGTATTCTTTTGTTGAAAATTACTAAGTCTTACTGAATTAGACCTGTTGTGTTATTTTAGATGTACTACTTTTTCCAAACGAATAAAATTTGCATCTTTCTTAACAGTGTTTATTTAAGTTTGTGGTTTTTAGTTAAAAAATTAAACCGCTTCTGGTAATACTGATTTACATAGTAAATACAGAAACTCCCAGATTACAAAAATCATGTATTAGGCTTACTTATGAATTTTGTTCTGTAAAAAACAGTTACTTTTGGAAATTAAATTCATTATTTTTAAAAAAATACTTTTTGCAATTTGTGCAATTGTTATTAAACGCGGTAGATTGCAGCGAAGTCGTTCTTTTTCTATTTTTTTCTTTAAGGTTATTTAAAGTCATATCAACATCTTTGTTATTAGTGACTACGGTGGGTTTTGACTTGTAATCATTTCCAGACCCTAGCCGGGAATCGAATCCGGGATCTCCGCTTTGTAGGCTAGAGCACTACCACTCCGCTACGGAGGCGGCCTTTTAAAACAAAATTTTCCACACATGCACGTAAATATTATTTTAAGGCCAAAGCTGATTAAGCTGAAACCCGAAACTAAGATTTTTCAACTAAACCGTGGGGTTTAGAGAGTCTATACGGTGTAGAATGCTGGACCTAATTAATCAACCGGAAGTAAGTTAGTAGTTTATTCGTGTCATTTTTCACTTTTTTCATTTAATTATTCCACGGTGTACGTTGCGTTAGGTTCTTCATGTTTAGGTCGAGTTTTTCATGTCGTTTTGAATTTCTCTGAGCCAGATTACTACAGCTTTTCCAAATTTAGCGGTAAGTAGTTTTTCAGTGATTCTTTTTAGAAGGCGTGTTGCTGGAGTTTTCAGTGTGTATCCCAGGAAGCAAATCCTCTTTTTTCTCATTGCAATTGTGACTAGTTCTATATCTTTGTAGACTTGTGAGTTGGGTAAAAGCCTGTATTGTCCATCGATTTGGTGTTTTTTGTTGATAAAAGTCCTTAAGATTTTTTTCTCGACTTTTCTAAGTTTCTCTTTGATTCCACCACTTCTACAACTTTTAATGTAAGCATTTTTCTCTACAGAGACTAGGTTAGCGGCAAAAGTGATTTTCCGTATTATTAAACCAAACTAAGTTTTGTTTTCATTTTACATAATTCACTCATGATTAAAACAAGGTTATGTTTTTTGTTTACTTCTAATGTTTTATTACTAATGTTAGGTTATAGTGTAATTTTTTTGCATTGGCAAAAGAAAGTCGTGTGAGTGTTTCACGCCAGATTTTTTTTTTTAAACAAACGCGTAGTTTAGCAGTAATTTGTGATTTTCTGTAGAATGAAGTTACAGAAAAATAAAGTGTAAATGAAGTTATTATAATTGGTTCATTCCATCTTGAGTCATTCCGTATTGTTGATCACATAAAATTGTAAGTGTTGTTACCTTTATCAGTGTTTACAGTGAGTAAACTGTATTACTGTTTGATTTTTACTGAGAGAATTAGTATGGTTTAACGTTTCATTTATTACCTAAAATTTTACCATATGATTTAAATACGAGTTGAACAGCCATTTTATTTATGAATGAAATATTTGTGGTAATAATATGTGGTCCAGTGCATTCACTAGTTCAACTCAAATACAAATATTATAATAAAAATTACCACATTGTCTCCCATGAGATTTATAATTTCAACATGAATGATTTATTCGATAAATTCATGAATAA
Source organism: Catonia carolina (assembly GCA_035578175.1). Lineage (NCBI taxonomy): Eukaryota > Metazoa > Arthropoda > Insecta > Hemiptera > Achilidae > Catonia > Catonia carolina. The sequence goes on along the minus strand of JAQMRL010000005.1, from coordinate 36,309,979 downwards.
TTAAAACAATGTCACTGGTGAGAGTTATATTTCAATAAATTTATATACTGTAATCCGCATCCTTCAAAAACCACGATTAAAAATTTACGACATGAAAACTATAACAATCAGTTCTATTCTATCTGAATTTTGATTTCACTGTTCTTCGAATATTTCAATTCGAAACCCGTCTCAAAATTTCCTTAGAATTATACTTAATGTATAGAGGTAAATAGAAATGCCAGTATTCTATTTTAGGAGTATTTTTCGTATTGTATAACGGATTGAGTAATAATTCATAACAAAATTAATTAGGTAATTAGAATTATTGTATAATCAATTGGAAATTGAATTATTATACCCCAACGAACTAAAGACTGCAGATGAGATCTAGCCAATAACAACCAAGGTCGAGTGTGAGGTTGCCCCTTCGCTAAGTCACACTCTGTTCCACCGAACTCCAGCTGACATTTTTTTAGGCTGTCATCCACAGTTAGATCACTACGTGACAATACAGGATACGATGAACGAAAGTAAATTGGCTCTGTGCTGTGACCTCGGTCACTATGCTCTGCCTTCATCTGCAGCCTGTAGTTCATTAAAGACTTCTTCTTGTTCTTCAGGTGCCTATCCGTTCTGAATGTTGGCGACCACCTTAGCAATTGTCATTTTGTTTCTTTGCACTGCGAAATAACTCTTCTGAGCTTTCTCCAAACTAAGTTCTCAGATTTCTAAGCGACGACACCTTTCTTCCTGCCAGGTCCACGTTTTCCATGAATATTTTTTCCCTGCAGAACGACTTGTAGTGACTTATTAGACTTAAGATTAGGAAATTATGTATTAAAATATTTAATATTGTTTTTATGTAACATTGTAAATAAATTAAGTGTAAATATAAAATAAATAGTTAAGTAGTACAATTATTAGAATTGTTTTTTTAATTAATTAATTAATTAATTATTTTAGAATACTACATTACACGTCACATCATAGTGAACTTAAAGGTCAGCAAAGTTAGTCGTTATGGTAAAATAAATTAATTAATAAGTATAGTCGATCTACTGTAAGAATACTCCGCGTGAGGCAAGCGCCTTTAGGTTGTAAACGAAAGTTTTACATTAGTTGGCGCGTATCTACCTCTCCGCCTGACAAAATTATCTTACACTACGTTCCATCATAAAAATATCTACATCCAGCTAAAATATACATTATCTTTTAAACGTTTTCAATTATATCGCTCAAATTACTTGTAATTATTGTAGTTTCGTAAAGCGACTCCGTAATGAATTTTTTAACCATTACATTTAACAAAGCAATTTTTTCTTACTAAGGGAATTAAAGACATTTAGAACAATTTTTTTCCTACTTTTTAACGGTTTACCGCTTTTGTTTCAAAAATTTCACACATTCACTATCATACGTGTTAACAAAACATAACTTACAAAACTTTCCAACTTCAGTGCACGAAGAAAATTGAAACGAACCGATACCAAAATACCAAATATACAGAATACCAAATAATAACTGACGAAACTACAAATGAGTTAAACACGGGCAAGTACAAACAGTTGTATTAAACTAGTCACAGACATTAATTTTAATGATACGAAATGAACAATCTGAAATGATAAACAACGAATTACTGGAATCGTTTACTGTCCTGTTATAATTCAAGCGCATTAGTCTTTAATATTACTTGTGACCAAAAATAAAACTGAGTCTACAGTAAAAACGTACCACATATTCGTAAATAATAATGCAATAATTGTAAATAATGTCACGAAAAAGAACGATGTAAAAGTAACAATAGTAAAAGTTTTAGTTATTAATGGTAAACTAATGTTCAATTTATGAAACATTTTCTAACAAATGAATTGAACGTGTTTGTCATAAGCTTACTACGAACGATTTAGTCATGCTGTACGGAATTTTTCTTTTTGATCATACTGTGCGTATTTTAAATTAATACGCATGCTCGCTTGTATTGTTGGTTGCCTACTGTCTGAGTACTCTTATCGTAGACAGACTTTAGTAGAGTTTCTTTTAGAATACTATACTACATGTCATACCATAGTGAGCTTGAAGGTCAACGGAGTTAGTCGCAGTATTGCCGGATTGTATCTGTTAAATGTTACTGATACAATTATCTTACTGACACACTAAAATGTCATTACGATAAATATGTCATATGTCATTATCAATAAATACAAGGTGATCGTAAAGTCGCGCAACCCAAAATGTTAACAGTCTTCGAAAGCTGTAATGTATTTTTTATTTTTCTTTCAAAGTTTAAACAATACAAGTTATAATTACAACTTACTTACTTACAAGTTCCCAACAAGTGCTGGAAATGTCCACCGTGGTTTGCAATGCATGCATCAACGTGTTTTCTTACATTACACGCAACCTTTTTGAGTGTAGCAGTAGCAATATTTGATATACAGTCTTCAATGTTTCTTCTAAGTTTATCTATTGTATGCGGGTTGTTTTTGTACACATTATCTTTCAAATAGCCCCATAAATAAAAATCAGGAGGAATCAGATCTGGTGACCGAGGAGGCCACAAACCACGAGAAATTATTCGGTCATCAAAGAAATCGTGGAGAAATTGGAGAGTACTGTTTGCCGTATGTGAAGTTGCTCCGTCTTGTTGTAGCCAGCAATAACGTTCGTCAACATGTAGCAGTGCTACGAACTGCATGATTATTTCTTGATAACGTTCTGCTGTGATTGTATCCGAAAAAAAGATAGCCCCGACAATTCTCCGACGAGATACACCACACCACACCCCAATTTTTTGAGAATGTAATGGCTGTTCATGGAATTCATGTGGATTCTCTGCAGACCATACTCTAAAATTTTGACTATTAACACATCCACTTAGATGAAACCAAGCTTCATCGCTGAAAAAAACTTTGTCTTGAACAGATATGTCATTTTGAATGAAATTTTTAAACCAATGACAATACCGCAATCGCTTCTCCTTATCTGGCTCTTCGAGCTGATGAGTTACGTTAATCCGGTACGGATGTAATTTTAATAACTTAATGGCTTTATGAACACTTCCATAAGACAGTCCAGTCTGAGTAGAAATTTTTCAAAGAGACTTTTTTGGAGAACGAATAAACGTTTCACTTATCGTCTGCAGACTGTCGCCAGATAAAACACTTGGTCGGCCGGTACGATTACGGTCATTCACGCTACCTGTATCCCGAAAACGATGAAACAAACGAAATATGGTCGATTTGTTTGTCACTTTAGCATCTGGAAAGGCATTGGAGAAATGTTCTTGACACTTCGCGTAGGATTTCGATTAACAGTAACTCAAAACGATAGAGACGCGTTGTTCTTGCGTAAAAGACATTGCGACTCGAACTGAACAAACCAACTGGTTTCTGGCTAACTGTCGCCCGGGGCGTGATCTAGCAGTACTGCCACATACTGTACTACTAAACGAAAAATTCCCATATTCTAATCATACTTTACAAATTTACCTTCAATTCCTACACGGCTTCAAACATTTGGTTGCGCGACTTTACGATCACCCGGTACAATGTATTCTGTATTCATTATGTAAAAGGTTTTTTACGTTTCTACTGTTTTATTCTAAATTTCATAAAACTCATTAAAAATAGTTTTATTTAACAGTAATAAATTTATCATAATTTATAAATTAAAATTACAGTTAAAACTTTTTCCTTTTAAGTTAAAGTCATCGAGACGGACTTAGGAGAGACAGAGTTTAAGTCGGAAGAAGCTATTCTTGTCTAGATGATAGCCATGAAAATGTTTTAGTATAAACGGATATACGTGAAGAAACTATGTCACATGATACGGCTATTACCACAGCAATTTGCGTCTATCAATTTGAATTACCCTTGAAGAGAAGGTAAAGCTTACGTTACCATCGATTTTCAAGAGAAATATACGTGTTCTAAGGAACATGAGGAAGTGTTAAACGAAACTAAACCTTCTTTGATATTTCATATTGTAAGATATTTAAAACTATCAGATGTCAATAATGGATGCGACTCTTTCAATAAATATTCACCTTCTTAATATTAAATAAATGGACGACAAATGGTTCTACTAACATCTTGCAAATTTTCTACCCATACAATATAGTACAGCTTAGTTTATGTCCTGTTTTGATGTTGTATACATAAATTATTTGCCCAAAACGGGCAGGTGGAGTGTTATTTTAACTGCACTCTATCTGTTTGGTCCAGGGCTAAAAAAAATAGTTCTGTTTCTTATCACATAGTCAGCCACTTATATGACTGAACTATTTAAGAACAGAAGAGGTAGAGGTGTAAAAGACACTAGTCAGAGTTATCTTCTCTGAGAGTAATGAATTTCACTATGCAGCCAGACCCTGTGGTGAATGAAGTGAAGGTGTTATTTGCAGGGTGGAAAGTGAGTGCTTTTTGGAGGGCCTGGCATGCTGATAAGCATACTCTTTCAACTCAGTGAGGAAGGCAATGGTAAACCACCTTACTTCTCGTTTTTACTTAGTAAAACCTTTAGAGGTTCAAACCAGCCTTTCGGCTGTTGACCTAAACAACAACATAAATTATATGAATAACTTTATCAGGCCACTTACGTGGAACAATTCAACATGGAATGGACCAATTCAAATTTGTGGTTTTACAGAAATTTTCAAATCGCCGCTATATTAAAATTTTCTTTACTGCTAATTTACTATCTGTACATTTTAATTTGCCCATAACATGCAGGTAGATTGTCAAGGCAACCCGGAACATTTTCTCAGCAACCATTTAGGTAATATAAATCACCTTCAAATTTTTACCAGAATTTCATCAACTCTTTTTAGAAACTTGAGACCAATGGATTTGAAAATATTCTGAAAAATAAATGAAAAATTAAATTTTTTGTTTGATATATGCGAACATTTTTGCGGTTTTGCATAATCTTTGGTGTGAAAAAATTATTAATAGGTATTTCATCAACATATCCTCTGGTCATAAATTTCACACTTATGACATCAACATACCATAAGATTATCAACAAATTATGTGTGACTGTAAGAAAATTTTCCTTTGACCTTAATAATACATATTTACGGGAAATCACAAACAACTGAAAGGGTTTAACAAAACCTTACTCTTACCTTAAAACATTCCAGTTTCATAGTCATATATCATACTGTTTTTCCAGATGTTTTATATAATTCTTTTTCCTCCTAAATCCCCTTTCATAATCAGACATTGAAACTGATAATTGAAAAATTCAAACTAAAAATTTTAAAAATTTCAACTTGAGTGTGCAAAAACCTGACGGTGAAGCTAGATTAAAATTATTTTACTTTCTCTTGCCTACATGAATATGTAGAAAGGAAGGTATTGCTTTCATGTCGATTTTTCGAAATCGAGTTTTCACCAAATCTACACGTTTTCAGACCCCCTGAACCCAAAAAAAACATGTTTTTACTAATTCGTCTGTGTGTGTGTGAACAGAATATCTCAAGAACGGAACATTGTACGAACTTGAAACTTGAAACTTAAGTTACATACCACTATCGGACCCGACACGAACATTTTCATCAAAATCGGTCAACCGGAAGTAGTAGTTTATTCATGTAATTTTTCACTTTTTTGCGATTTTCTCAAAAAGTGGTCCTACAATTTTTTTAAAAATCGCCTGATTTACTAAATTTTTTATGCTCTACAAGATAGGGTAGGCGCCATTTTTGCTGAAATTCTTGTTGAGGCTTTTTTACGTAAGAAAATTGTTTTTTTTAAGATTCCGGCTTTGATATGCATTTTAGCGCAAAATGTGTATAAAAAAACTTGTAGATAATTTAAAATCCTACAACTTTTATTTCAAACATATATTTGTATAATGCTTAGTTTAGAGTTAATTAACGATTTTCTGTTTTTTCTCACGAAAACGTGTGAAAAATCGATTTTTTAAGATTTCGGCCTTAGTATGCAGTTTACGATAAATGTATATATAATAAAATTTATAGGAAATTAATAGATGTTATTTTTTTTTTTTTTTTAGCTTTTTTTTGTTATCGGGAACTGTACATTGTTGACAACTACCCAATTTGATCGCTGCTTTTTGCTGTATTTTTTTGACTTAGATTAGACATGAGTTTGAACAGGGACCCCCAGTAGAGTTTGTTCATGGATGGCTGTCAACTGGTCACCATACAAAGTCGCTTGCCCAACCGGTACTTAACGAATAATAGCGACTTTCTACCAGCTGACTGACTGAGCTGGCCCGAAGGCCAAGATGTTATTTAAAGCATTTTTCTCTACAGAGCCTAATTTAGCGTGGAAGAGTGATTTTCCGTATTTTTAACCCAAACTGAGGTCGATTTTCATTTTGCGTCTTTCACTCATGATTAAAAAAAATAAGGTTATGTTTTTTGAGGTTAGTTTTTTGTTTGTTTCTAATGTTTTATTACTAATGTTAGGTTATTTTGTTAATTATTTGGCAAAAGAAAGTTCTGTGAGTGTTTCACACCAGATTTTTGTATTAGTAAAAGCAAATTACTAGTACTTTCAGATTATACATAATTTTAAAGAAAAAAATTTGGAGATTTAATAAATAAAATAAAAAAATTGTAATTTTTTTTTGGGTCCGAGTTATCTTAAATTATTTGTGATAAATTTTAATCAGACATTTTTTACTAAGTTATAAAATGTAGTTATTCTGGTCAAGGTTTTTACACATATTCTTTGACTAAACCAAGCAAATTTGTCAGCCACTTTGTAGATTATAGCAGCCGTTGGCCAATGATCATCCGCATATTGATATTTCATAATAGGCTACTTCATTTTATCATTCCACAAAAGTTTTAGTACATATCTTTAATTTTTGTTATATTATTAATATATTTTTAGCCTAATAATATGTATAAAATTCTTAAGGCTGTAATTTTCAAAAAACCTTTTTTCTTAACGCGTGTTGAGCCTCTTTACAAATTTTCTCAGGAATATAAATTTACGCAGTTTTTATGAGCCCCTTATTCAGAAGGATGTTGAGGATATCGTGGACCAGTCATATTGCCAAAGTTGATGTTTTGAGACTAATGATTTTGGATTGTGAGTTAACGACCATTATCAAAAAAGGAAGACTTTGGTAATTTATGTATAGGGGTGATAAGTACCTGTATGTACTTCTAAAAATAATTTTCGAGAAAGTTGAGGGTGGGGCAGATTTGGACGAAAGAAAATGTTCATGTTTCAGAAATATTGAACACTGTACTACCTTGAGTACGTAGAATCTTTTGATGGTGTTAAACGATAGAAAGCGACTTACGACTGTCGTACCCATTCTTCATCGATGAAGTTGACACTATAAGAAGAAACCATCCTCGAAAACATAATAAATAAGTAAATTTTAACGAAAATCGATAGAACCGTTTTTGAGAAAAATAATTTTTGTATTTTCCTATCGTAGTAAAGCAATCTTCATTTTGGCGTTAACTATTTTAAAATCTTCGTCTGGGGTTTGTTGAAGTAATCTTAGTTTTAAAATTTTATTCTAATCGGTTCACAATTTTTTTTTGAGAACGAATAAAATACATACACGAACATCATTCTAAAGATCCCATTTAGTCTTCAGAGGATGTAGCGATCAGCTGTTGTGTCAGTTTTTAAATTTATGTAGAACAGTTGATCCCTACATTTTGTTACTGAAGGCAAATATTTAATTTATTTCTTTTTCTAAATTTTAATTTAAATAGTATAAAAATGTAAACCACAATATGTAATTTTTTTAATTTCATTAACTAAAGTAGTAAGTAAGGTCTTGGTTTCGAATCCCTTTCAGGCGCGGCACATTTTCATACGTTACAAAAAATTATTTCAGCCTTCACCGTCTGCATTAGCAGTAATTGCAGAACAGTCGGACGTTAAACCAAAAAAAAAAGTAGTAAGACAAAATTGTTTTTTCTAAATTTAATTAATGTTTCATTTTATTTTATTTGTTCCTAAGACATTATGTAGTTCCTGAATTATAGTTACAACAATTGAAAAACATTTGTCTTGAACTAACCATCGTACCGTAAAGATGGAATTTTGTGTTTTATTTCAAGTAACAATATAATTTAATAATTAATTAGTATTATGTTAACGGAATTATTTTAAATTAATACAGAAACCGTTACAAGGGGTCGTGAATTGTAAAAATCAGTTGAAATTTGGGTATCGAAAATTTTGTCCTGTCGCAAAACTTGCTCCCCATTACTTATTGTAGATGGAGTGGTAGAAAGAAAAATAAAAATTTTAGATTAGATTTTATGATTAAGATTTTAAAATAAAAATACTTCTTGATAAAAAAATGAAAATCTGTTTCAAGCAGAAATGATTGCCTACAAAAGTATTTTAGATGGAAATTACTTCCGTTTTTTATTCGATAAATAATTTTCCTCTCTTTTCCACAGAAACAAACTTTATCTGACTGTTAAAACCGACTTTTTTATGAGATTGTTAATACTGCCAATAATTGTATATTAAAATTATGATTATTATTAAAAAATTATTCCATATAAATATTTTCTTAATCTTAAAATTTAATATTAGTTTTCAGTTTTTAACTTAATTGTCTATAAAATAAAAATATTGAATTATTTGATATACCGTTACCTGCAATAGAAAATTTGTGTAAACTCTAGAAATACAAAAAGACATGTAAATCTAATAAGGAAAATTGGCAAGAGTAAAGAATTTTCATTCTGATGTTTCTTTTGAAGTGAAATGAAGGAGCTGAAATTTATTGAAAGATTTGAATTGAAAAGACTGAAACAAAATGAAATAGGTCACCGATCCATCTGTATATATAAACTCAAAAGCCCTTACTGATTGAATGACTCATCTTTAATTCACTGACTTTCCAATAAAACAGCTGAAATTTAGTGTATTCGTTCCTTTGGTGATTAATAGAAAAATATAGCGTTTGTAAATTGATCACTTACACCTAAGTGATAAAAAGGGGATAAACACCCTAAGGCTACGTTTTGCAGGCAATCTTTTACTGCTTCATTTTTTCCCCTAATGTGTGTACGTTGCAAACTCTTCAATACACAACAATAAGCTACTCCATGACCCAATGAGATGAGAATGAAGTGTATGTCGTGTAAATAAGGTGTAGTCTTGTACAGACCCAGACCGACCATTCCTGAGATAGCATGGTTAATCGAAACCCAACCATAAAAGAACACCGGTAATCAAAGTATTAAAATCCGTATAAAGTAACTACTTTTACTAAGATTTTCTGTTTATAAATTTTTGTACGGTACTGTACATTGAAATATACAGTTTCTGTATATAATATGTAAAGGGCGATAGGGAATTTTAATTTAAGGAGAAGAGGCACCCAGTGGTACATTCTCCCTTTATAATATCGCCGACCGGGGCCGACGATAAGTGGTGAAACCTTGCTTGTGAAGTTGGTGGCCTTGAGAAAGGCCGTTTTATTGGTTAGGGGTCCTGAAAAGGATCATTTGGGTTTTTGTGGTAACTTTGAAAAGGGCCGCTGTTTGGTGGTCGGAAGCAGTGAGCCGGCGTGTAGAGAAGAGAGCCCGAAGAGTGACGGCTCGGCTACCGGGTTCAGGCCTAGGTCTTCCCCAGTGGCAGTTGGGTCTCGACTGCAGCGTGACAGTGGTGGGCCCCCCCCCACTAAAAATCACATTAATCAACAATGAAAAGAGCCGTCTCTCTACTCCCCCACCTATCTTACAACCTTTAAAGAATTACCACAGTCCCCAACATTTAAATTTCCCTCAACAAAATTTTATCACACTATCCCACAAAATTAATCTCTTCCCCTGCCATGCTCACGGCAAACAAATCCACCAGCCTTCCTATCCAATTTAAATTATATCTTATACAATTTTCCTGATTTTACCTTGAGGTTACGTAAGTTCTGTTATTTTGTTCCACTAGCGACCTGGTGCCAGCACGACGTTGCCATCATAGGGCTTCTTAACCCTCTCAACCTGGATTGGATTGGATTGGTGGCCCCCAGAGCCCCGCAGTGTTGGGTCGGCGTAGGCCGTCGGCCGATAGCACGGCGAGGTGGTTCTCTCCGGTCCGGCGCTGAACTCCAGTCTTCACCGTGGTGCCATCAGGCACGCACGGGGTTTTGTCGGCGGCCGGGTAGGTGAAGGCTGACCAGGGAAAGTGCGTCCGGTCTCGGCTGGGCTCTTTTTCTTTCTTGTTCTTCTCCGTTCAGGAGTGGGTTGGCGAGTCTCACTGCGGCTGCTTAAATACCCCTCCGGCGAGTCCTCTTTATAGTGGTGGGGAGGCACTGCTGGTTGCGCTCCCCGCGGTAGGCAGGTTCTGGGACCGTCTGCAGGCGCTGATAATGGTGGAGCGTCGGCGACAATAACCACGGGTGTTGTGTAAGAGGTCTCTACTCCAATTTTGCATTGTTGGGATTTAAACGTATCCAGACGTCGCACTGTTGGGATTTGAACCAGGAACCTTTGTCTCCGAAAATCAGTTGTTGAACAGCTGACTCGATTTTACCTCTAGCTAGACTAATTCGGTGGGTTACTACTACTTCATGAAGCATTTCTTTTACTGCCTTTCGGATGCGGCTGCACAAGCAGTAAAATTCCTGCCTAATAAAAGCAGTAAAATAACTGATAATTATGAAATTGCAGTAAATAAACTGCGATAAAGGTTAACTGATTGATTGTATAAACAAACACATAGTTTTATTGTCTACACGTCAATAGTCAGCGTTTATAGTCAACGTTTATAGTCAGACGTAAAACAAAACAAAATAATTGGATTATTACATTTTAAAACAATTATTTCGCTGGAAATAATCTGTTCGGTAAGTTTATTAATATATTTTCCCTGATTTCATTTTATGGACCCGGGGGAATCAACAAATATTTAAATAAAATGAACGAAGAATGCTACTGCTCAGAAATTAGAAACCAAGTTAGTGCAGTTTGCTACCCATTTTTTATTTGTTACAATCGAATATTTGCTGCTTTTTGTCAAATCTGATATTTTTTCCTATTTGTGAATTTTGTTTATTTTGTTATCAACTTTTCTGATTGCCTAATTTGGTGTAGATTTACGGTCGAAAATAAAATGGAAGGAATTAAGAAAAGTTTTAAAACTCTTGAAAATTGTAAAGTTCATCAGAGAATTTTTCCAATAACAGGATTTTTAGTTATGTGGTTACAAATTTCCTTATTAGTACTATTGTGAAACTACCAAACTTTTTTGATACTTTAATGAAATTGGCATTAAACTCCCAACAAGTTTGGCATTGAATTGACTTCAGATTGCAAAGTATCTTCCCAATAATGTTTCTTGATATAAACTTTTCTTAGTACCAATTTTATTTAAAAATATTTTCGACTGATAGTACTATGTCACAGAAATATTATTTATAAATTTAGTTTAGACTAAATAAATTTAAAGGAAAAGTTATGAAATAATTCAAGTTTTATTTTGAAAAGAATCTAAACTATTTTTGGGAAACTAAACATAAATCTTCTGCTTGCGTTGACCAACGTATGTAAGTGGAAAATGAGAGAATTAGGGCACAACCGCATCTGTTGTTGACTTAACTGTATGAACAGAACGTTTTCTACCGTAGGGGTTGTTGTTAATGACATATAATTTACTTGACACGTACCCTTAAACTGTTGCCCTCCATAATTAAAGCAGGCAGTATTTAGGTAGACAAAAAAATATTTATACTGTTAAGGATTAATGTAAAAAGGTCATAAATTTAGTGAAAGAATTCAAAAAATTAAAGGAATGTTTCGGTGAATTGTGTATGTATATAATTTTTTAGATATAAATAACATAAATTTAATTGTAAGAATCTGGTGTGAATCATTCACACGACTTTCTCTTGCTTATGCAAATAATAACCAATATAACCTAACATTAGTAACAAAAGATTAGAAATAGACAAAAAATAACCTTATTTTAATCATGAGTGAGACGCAAAATAAAAATCAACTCCTCAGTTTGGCTTAAAAATACAGAAAATCACTAACGCTAAACTAAGCTCTGTAGAGAATATTGCTCTAAATAAAAGTTGTTGATCTCTTAATTTTTTTTAAATTTGATTGTATTCACTTTTGTCTTAAAATGCATACTAAGGCTGAAATCTTTTAAAAAATTGATTTTTTTACACGTTTTCGTGAAAAAAAAACCCAGAAAATCGCTTATTACCGCTAAACTAACGGTTATACAAAGAAATGTTTCAAATAAAAGTAGTAGAATTTTAAATTTTCTACAACTTTTATTTATACATTTTTGCGCTAAAATGGATATTAAAGTCGCAATCTTAAAAAAATTATTTTTTTACGAGAAAATAGCCTCCCCAAGAAATCAGCAGACATGGCGCCTACCGTATCATGTAGAGCATAAAAATTTAGTAAATGAGGCGATTTAAAAAAAAATCGTAGGACCAGTTTTTGAGGAAATCGCAACAAAGAGAAAAATGACACGAATAAACTACTACTTCCCGTTTACCGATTTTGATGAAAAAGTTCGAGTCGGGTCCTCTAGTGGTATCTAACTTAAGTTTCAAGTTTCAAGTTTGTACGATGTTCCGTTCTTGAGACAACATACACAAGTCTTAGCTTGTGCGTAGGTAATGATCTGAGATGATATAAAGATGAAAAAATAATAGTCTGACCAAGTCAAAACCGGGACACCTGGCATTGAAATGTTGACTACCAATGGGGTGGCGTTTGAATTATTTATATACGTGCTTACTGTTGGTTTACTTATCATAGACACCCGAGTTTGAACCCTTGCATCTTTGAAACTATGAAACGGATTTCAACATATTATACATCAAAATTTAACTCATTTTATTCTGCGTTTACCCATAATAGTCCTTTGCTTTTAATGTTGTTCAAAAATTGCCATATCGAGGTTGGAAGACAAAAAGACCCAGTTTGTTTGCTACCGCAACAAATTTCATGTGTTTAGAGGCGTGTAACTCGATAATTATTTGACAGAAAGGTATGAAATTTTAACGCAACATAGTCAATAATATTCTTACAGCGTGTACAAAATTTAAAATTCGTACGTTATTTTAATTTTGATTTATTAACAGTATTCTGAACCCGTGCTATCTCGGTAACCGCTAAATCGTTCTACACGGTAAAACTATCGGTTTAGTCGGCGTAAAAACTTAGTACAAATATGTTAATAACATGAAATATTGATTGGCCAATGTTGTGGTAGAATTTAAAAATTTTTTAAGAATAGACTTGCTAATTCGGAGGGTGGGCGCTACTATCCATGTTGCAGGTTGTGTACGGGACATCCTGTCGGACTGTCTGCCTGAATTGACAGACTGCATTGTCAATTCAGGTAGACAGTCAGATTCAGGCAACCTGGATAGTAGCGCCTCACCCGCATTACCAAGTCTATTTTTCTAAATTTTAAAAATTCGACCACAACATTGGCCAATCAATATTTCATGTTATTAACATATTTGTACTGAGTTTTATACGCTGAATAAAACGATAGTTTGCCCGTAACGAACGATCGAGCGGTTACCGAGATAGCAAGGGTTCAGAATATTGTTAATAAATCAAAATTTAAATCACGTATGAATTAGACATTTCGTACAAGCTGTAAGAATATAATTTTCTATGTTGTGTTAAAATTTCAAACTTTTTGGTCAAATAATTATCGAATTACGCGCCTCTAAACGCATGAAATTTGTTGCGGTTGAAAAAACCGGGTCTTTTTGTCTTCCAACCTCGATATGGCAATTTTTATACAATATTACAAATATAGGACTATTATAGGGGTCAACTTCAGTATTTGGGACACGTCATGCGGAATGAGTCCAGATACTCTTTGATACAGCTCATTGTGCAAGGGAGAATAGATGGAAGGAGAGGACCAGGAAGAAGAAGAATATCCTGGCTACACAACCTCAGGGAATGGACCGGAAAGACATCTGCTGAACTTTTCCGTATTGCTGTCAGCAAAGTGAGAATTGCCTTGCTGGTCGCCAACATCCGAAACGGATAGCGCACTAAAAGAAGAATAGGGGTCAAGGCAGAATAAAATGAGCTAAATTTTGATGTAAAGTATGTTGCATACCGTTTTATAGTTTTGGAGATGCATGGCTTCAAACTCGGGTGTCTACAATTATGAAACCGATAGTAGTTTCCTTCTTTTAACCATTTATGCGACACCTTATTACCATATTGTTTAGTATATTAAAAATTTGTTGTGTCAACCGGTTGTCATCCATATTTTATATGAGCCCGTAACATTTTAGTCTTCTTTTTCTAATCGTCTCCATTAATTGTACGTTTTCCTTGTAAAGTTATTCTCGATCTTGTAAGCTATTTTCTCCGTCTACTGTCTCCGTACCCATTACCTTGTGAAGGATCAATCTCAGCGTCTCTTATACCAGCCTCCCCTTTCATTCTAAAGAACTCACTCGGGTAAGGACACAAGGGTTTTATCACAGTAGCCTATTATAATTTACAATTTTGGTTTGTCTTGAAAATGCTTTCTTCTTATACAAGTGGTGAATTCCTTGGAGTACACCAGCCATCTTTCCTCGTCTGTTGATGTTCACTTTCTTTTCGCTGGTCTTCGTTTTTATTCCCCGAGGTACATGAAGCTATCCACTATTCCAATTTTTCCGTACTGTGACGTCAAGTGACGAGGGGTTGTTTTAATGGTTTTTTATGTATTTAGTTAATTTGAAGGAAATCTGTAGTTCTTTTTTTTGCTTTTTCTTTTAACACGTTGATTTGTTCTATTGCTGTTTTTGTGTTTCTAGAAACGATTCCTATGTCATCTGCAAAAGCAAGACAGTTTATCTTGCTTAAACAGGGTAATTTCACAAAACACCTTTCTTCTAGCAGGTTTTTCATAATATTTTTCCCTGTATAATGGCTTGTAGTAACAGAAATATCGTGAGTCATTCTGCATAATGTTTAAAATATTGGAGGTTCCTACATTTGATAGTGGAAATGACTTCTATGTTTTTCTTAATTCTCCTGAGTACCTCTGTATTACAGGATATAAATTTTTTTTAAATAGGGTAACTACTTAAAGCAATTAATATTATTTCTACACTTGTCTATAGTATATAGCAGTTTTGATTTATTGGAAGCGCATTTTGAAAGTAATACCTTAGAAACTTAAGCATGGATTGAAACAGGGATAAACGGAAAAAACTTAACCAATTTATGTAAATTAGCCTTTCAGCGAATTTTCTGCCCTAAAGAAATAGTAATTAGCTTGGCCTGTTTACATTTATAATTTGATACCGATAGTAATGAATTTTTGTTTACATTTCATTATAATGTTTAGTTAATAAACCTAAATGTAATTTGATGATTGCGTTTCAATTCCAGAGAAACGTTTTCATTATACAAAAATTATATTCAAATTATTTTGTAATATGAAAATTTAAATTTATGTTAGTAATACTGAACTATGGTAGTATGTTATTCATTGTGTACGTGACTATATTATTTAGTAAACTGAGTTTACAGCGGGGTACACAAAGTTTGTAACTAATAGGTAATATATTTCTATGTGACACAGTAATATAATAGAATACGTTATCCTACATGATAGATAAATAATTCAAATATGTATTAAAGGGTTCTAGATAAGAGTAATGAGATAAATTGACACAATAAATTAACCTAAGGTCATTTTGTGGTAAGTAAATTATTTAAAAGGATTTGTTTTTAACCAAGTTTTTTAGTTTTAGTTTTTTTCAAGGTTATTGGTGAAGTTACTGACACAGCAGTCCTTGTACAGTAAAACCTCGTTATCCCGGACCTCTTTAACCCGAACCAGTTTTAGAAAAAAATTGTTTAGCGTAGTAAAATGAAGAATTGATATACTAACGAAAAATCACTATTCTCAGTAGGTACATTTCTCGAATTCACTTGCCAGCGAGCGAGTTAATCGCAGTCTCCTCACCTGTTGTTGCTACGCAGCAAACTGGAGACTCAACGCTCTCCTTCCTCTCTCTTTAAAAAGTCCCTTTGATAAAATCATGGAAAAAGTTGTGACCCGGTGTGTGTCACTTGCCAGAAAACAATGAAATTGTAGAAGAAAAACAAGCGTGGTAGAAGATTTCATAGACTTTTTTTAAATACCGTTCGGATGTTCCGATGTTTATTAAGAGGACATTTACAACTAATTGTAAATTGACAATGATGGAGGTTATGAAGCGTTCACAGAGGAAGAGATTATTGCGTCATGCAGTGCTGCAGAAAATTAAAATGAAGTGATTCAGACAGTGTTGATGAACCAGTGTGGTTATGACTACGCAAAAGTTGTAAAAAAACATAAATTAATAATTTATTTCGAGAGTGAGCTGAAACATCGCCAAACGAGCTAAAGCAGATGCGAGATCGCGCTCCTCGTAACCGATACACAAAACTGAGGCAGTAAAAGCTCACTGCCTTTTTTATTGCCGACTAGTTCGTTAATACAGTGAATACAATAAATTATTGATGAGAATGTGGGCTCCAAAAAATCCATAAACGTCAAAAATCACTTCAGTAAGTCGGCCCGTTGGCGTAGTGGTTAGCGCAACTGGTTTCCACGCCGGGGTTCCGGGTTTGATTCCCCGGTCTGCCATTTTTTCATCACGCATTTTCATTATCATCATTATCCATCGTCTGCATTAGCAGCAATTGCAAAATAGTCAAACGTAAAACCGAAAAGAAATTCAGTAAGGATAAAATTGGCTCTGTACGGGAACCCTCTGAATCTCAGAGGACTCCATTAAGTTATTATTAGTTTATGGCTTTTCCAGGTTATTATAAAATGCACTCCACACTTAATTCTTTTATAGCTCTCTCTTTTAATTGCCGATTTTCACAAAAGTGGCTCTTAGGAAGGTAAAGAAATAATATTTAATTCTTTATAAAAGCTCTTTTTAACTTATTTTAAGCAAATGTCCGAAATTTAATAAGTTTGCTTTATGTAAGTATAACTTACACTTGCCGATTTCTGGAAACATATTTCTTTGGGAAAATATTGAAATAAAATGTATTCCTGTAGAATAGTCGCTTTTACTCCTTTGTCGTGAGTGGTTAAAGTATAAAAATGCTTTCATTAGTTTTTCTGATCAACCCCTTAAAAACAAATATGCCAAATTAAAGCTCTCTAGTTGATTGCAAAGTTGTAGAATTAGTGATAAGTATCTAAGTGAGTCAGTCATTGAATAAATGAGTCACTAAGGGCTTCCGCATTTATAGGCTAATATACAGATATACACGTTAATGAATTCAGGGTCTTTTCTGTTTTCCATCCCACTGGATTTTTATTGTTATCGCTGGGGATCCGCTTCAATAGGTCTACTATTCCATTTACAGGATTTTAATCTTCTTAAATAATTATTTAATTGACTCAAATTAGTTTTGTAATTATTATTTTCGTTAATGTTTATTTAATTAAAACACATTTATTATCTTCATGGTCGTATTTTATCAGTTATTGTACACTATGTTATATTTATTGATATCAAAAAAGTTGTTGTATGCATTCGTTGATAATTTGATGGATTTAAATTTTATTGATTTAACGGTTATTAATTTTTATTTTCTCTTGCCCTAATATGAAAATATAGGAAAGGAAAGTATTGTTTTCATGTTAATTTTTCGAAATGGAATTTTCACCGGATTTACACGTTTTCAGGTCGCCTGAAACCAAAGAAAAAACATATTTTTAATATCTGGGTGTGAATAAAATATCTCAAGAACGGAATATTGTACGAAGTTGAAACTTGGAACTTAAGTTAGGTACCACTGCAGGACCCAACACGAATATTTTTATCAAAATCGGTCAAGGAGTAGTAGTTTATGCGTATCATTTTTCACTTTTTTGCGATTTTCTCAAAAACGGTTCCTTCAATTTTTTTTTTAAAAATTACCTCATTTACTTAAACTTCTTGTGCTCTATAAGATAAAGTAAGCGCCATGTCTGCTGAAATTTTTGGGGGTACCTGTACTCTTCTAGATAAAAAATAGTTTATTTAAGATTGCAGCCTTAATATGCATTCTAGAACAAAAAGTATATAATAAAAAATGTAGAACAATAAAAAAGCATACAACTTTATTTTTATATATTTTTGTAAAACGATTAGTTTAACGACAATTAGTAATTTTCGGTACTTTTTACATAAAAATCGATAAAAGATGAGGTAATTTTAATACATATATTATATGGCAGGTCTACTTCCGGTTCGAGTTAGGTGTAGTGCATAGTTTATCGTTCCTGATATTATTACAAAATACTTTGTTACTCAGTTTGTTTTCTTCGTGTAGTGTTATTTACTTGAATTTAAAATGTGAGTTAATTATATTTATTTTTGTTTCTCATAAAAGACTATTATATACATTTTTTTTTCTATTGTGTTATTTTGTAGCACTTTAATAGGTTAAGTTATATTTTTTTCTGTAATGGCTTTGAATTCTTCTTCTTCTTCTTTAACGTCATCGGCAAATTTTGCCGTGTTAAATGAACAACTTCAACCTGACAACGGTTTGCGAAATACAGAAAGCACTGGATCAGCTGGTTCTTCTCAGCAGATCTTTCCGATCTTATCCGAAGATACACGATTACGGCGGAGCCAACGAACTGTGACTCATAAACGAACGGGCCAAATTGATGACGTACCTGTCAGCGCACAGGAAAGTTTCAAAACGGTGGAAGCAAAGAATAAAAAACGAAAGGCAGAAAAACATTCCAACGAATTGCATGCATTTAAAAAAATTGGAGAAAATTGTGTTACCACGAAAAATTCATTTGATCCATTATCAGATAACTCTGACATGGAGGAAGAATTAACGCCGTCTGAACCGAAACCTCCTCCCATATTCATTCCGAGTATTAGTAGTGTGCCTCAGATGACACGAATTATTCAGGGCGATAATGTAAATCCGAAGGATTATATATATATATAAAATATTGTTGCGGAACTATATGAAAATTAACGCGAATAGTAGTCACGTTTATTCTCACATAGTTAATAATCTTCGAAAATCAAATATAGATTTTCACACATACCAATTGAAACAAAATCGCGCATTTCGAGTAGTTTTACGACATGTGCATCACTCGATGGATGTGGTTGAAATTAAACAAGAACTACAAAGTTACGGTCATCAGGTACGGAATATCTGCAACATACTTCATAAGGTCACCAAGGAACCGTTATCATTATTTTATGTAGACTTGGAACCTGCTGGCAACAACAAGGATGTCTACAAAATTGAATTTCTCCAAAACGCCAAGATTCAGTTTGAAGCTCCATACAATAAACGAGAAATAATCCAATGTAAACGCTGCCAGAGATATGGTCATTCAAGATCCTATTGCTCGCGGCCATTTCGATGTGTTAAATGTGGCGATAACCATGAAACATCCGCATGCAGAAAACTTAATGACACACCAGCAAAATGCGCGTTATGCCAAGGAGTCCACCCTGCTAATTATAAGGGATGTGAGGTCTACAGAGATATAAAGAAACGACTATTTCCACCCTTACGGGAACGAAACATTACGTCTTTGCAGACTAAACCTTCTGAAAATGAACGAACCACTGGGCCTACTAAAGGCCAGGATACCCACGCTCCTGTTCATGAGACTTATGCGGATGCACTCCGAGGTACAACTCGCCGACCAACAACTTTCGCGATGCAAGATGATTATATGAGATTTTTTCAGAACTCTTTTGAGGAGTTGAGAAAAGTTATTGAGAAACAAGCAGAGCAAATGGCCACACTACTAAATCTTTTCACCATCATCGCTTCAAAATTAAACTAAATGCCGGATTTTATGTACAAAATCTCTCTATGGAACGCTAATGGTTTAGTTCAGCATTATCATGAATTCATCACTTTCATTAATTTAAATAAATTTGATATAGTTTTAATTTCAGAGACCCATTTTACAGACAAGAGTTTCTTTAGTTGTCCAGGCTATTCTTTGTATCACTCAAATCACCCCGACGGAAGAGCACATGGCGGAACAGCCGTAATTATAAGGAATAATATTACTCATTATGCGCTTCAGAAGTCTGAAAGTGCTTCGTTGCAAGCTACTAGTGTTGCAGTGAAAGACGTGTACGGTTTTCTCACACTGTCAGCAGTGTATTGTCCTCCCAGGCATAGGATACCCGAAGCTGAATTTACAAATTTCTTTGGTTCTTTAGGGAATAGGTTTATTACCGGTGGCGACTTTAATGCCAAGCACCAACTGTGGGGATCCAGACTCGCTAATCCTAGAGGCCGATCACTTTATAACGTAGTACGACAAAATAACTTGAATACATTGTCAACAGGAGAACCTACATACTGGCCGTCTGATCCTAACCGGCGACCTGACCTCCTCGACTTTTTCATCACAAAAAATGTTCCTCAAAATTCAGTGCAACTCGAAGCTAGTCTTGAGTTATCATCAGATCATACACCTGTCATAGCAGTAATTAATTCGAGGCTCATTGTTAAAGAACCACCTCCGACGTTACATAACAAACACACTGACTGGCAATATTTCCGACTGCTAATAGAAAACCAAATTACATTAAATGTCTCGTTGAAAACGGTAAGTGAAATTGAAAATGCGATTGAACATTTCAATGAAACAATACAAGAGTCAGCCTGGGAATCTACACCAGTTAAGGACAACCCTACGAGACAGCATTTTTATCCTGAAAATGTCCGGGAAAGAATTGCTGAAAAAAGACGACTGAGACGCATTTGGCATAACACTAAACATCCAGACGATAAAAGACGATTTAATAGAGCATCGAGAAGACTAAAAGAGTTGCTTTCCGAAATCAAGAACGCCTCCTTCCAAGAAAAACTATCCAATCTTTCTCCGTCCAGCGCATCTGATTACTCTC
The DNA here is from genome assembly GCA_035578175.1 of Catonia carolina. Taxonomy (NCBI): domain Eukaryota; kingdom Metazoa; phylum Arthropoda; class Insecta; order Hemiptera; family Achilidae; genus Catonia; species Catonia carolina. The sequence goes on along the minus strand of JAQMRL010000005.1, from coordinate 36,289,126 downwards.
TCTGGAAGGCTACAAAATTTTTGAAACAACAAAAGAAGATGGTTCCACCACTAAATACCGGAGACGGAAACTGGGCAAGAACTCCAGCAGAAAAGGCATATTTGCTAGGCATCTTGTGGAAGTCTTCAAATCGAACGAACTTCATAATCAAAATCTTACTGACGAAATTACAGAATATCTAGAGGCGCCCTTCCAGATGTCTCCACCCATCAAACCATTCGGCCCTGCAGAAATTGGGAGGACTATCAAAAATAATCTTAACCGGAAGAAAGCACCAGGATACGACTTAATATCAGGCGAAATCTTGAAACAACTGCCTAAAAAAGCGCTCTTGTTACTTACAGCGATTTTTAATGCTATTATACGTATCGGATGCTTTCCTGCTCAATGGAAATATGCCCAGGTGATTATGATCCTTAAACCAGGCAAGGATCCTTTACGACCGAGCTCCTATAGACCAATCAGCCTGCTTCCAATTACCTCTAAAGTATTTGAGAAAATGTTGTTAAATCGTTTAAAGCCTTTTATAGAAGAGTATAAACTGATTCCAGATCATCAATTTGGGTTTCGTGAACGACACTCGGCTGTAGAACAAGTCCACAGACTAGTCAAACTTATTCAGAAGAGCTTAGAATTGAAGAAATTTACTTCAGCTGTGTTCTTGGATATTCAGCAGGCGTTCGATAAAGTTTGGCATCTAGGTCTGTTATACAAAATTAAAATGAAATTAGAATATCCATACTTCTTGATTTTTAAAAACTATCTTTTAAATCGTTTCTTTCAAGTTAAATATGATAATGTCTTTTCCAAATTCTACTTATTAAATTCCGGCGTTCCTCAAGGCAGCATTTTGAGCCCATTCTTATATACGCTTTACACAGCCGACCTTCCAGAACATGAATCTGTAATGACGGCAACGTTCGCAGATGACACAGCGATTTTAGCGACGGACGCTTCTCCGACATGTGCCTCGGAGAAGTTACAAACCCATCTTGACAACATTCACGAATGGTGTAAGAAATGGAGAGTGAAGATTAATGAGGATAAGTCAACGCACGTAACATTTACATTAAAGAAACCAACATGTCCAGTGGTCAGCTTGAACGGTACAGTTATCCCACAGAAGGATGAAGTTAAATATCTGGGTTTACATTTAGATCGAAGACTCACGTGGAGAAGTCATATATGGGCGAAACGAAAGCAACTTGGGCTGAAGTTACGTCAATTATTCTGGCTCTTAGGCAGTAGGTCTCAACTCTCCCTTGAAAATAAAGTACTCGTATACAAAGTAATACTCAAACCAATTTGGACGTATGGGTTAGAGCTATGGGGTACAGCTAGTTCATCAAATATAGAAATACTGCAGCGCTTTCAATCAAAATGCCTGAGACTGATCACTGCAGCCCCATGGTACGTAACAAATGAAATACTACACAATGACCTAAACCTGCTCTTCATAAAAGAAGAAATTAAACAACATAGCGAAAAACATTTACAAAAACTAGAAGACCATCAAAATCCATTAGCGATTAGCCTCCTTGACAACAGCGAAGATACTTACAGACTGAAACGCTTTAAACCACTGGACTTACCTCTACGATTTTGTTAGTCATTTAAATTCTTTTTTTTTTCATCTTTTCTACTTCAACTCCTAATCACCAGCATCTCATAATTGGCGTCGTTTTTCATCTCTACCATCGTCATTGTCATCTCCAACTTCAACACTTTGTGTTTCGGGATGTTGATTCACGGTTCATCAAGTTTGATTTTGTATAGATATATTTTTGTTTTTTCACAGTTTGGTCTTTATCAAACACACTACTGAGTGTCGTTTGTGTTTTTAATTCTAAGGACATTGCTCAGATTTTCTCATATTTGCTTAAAGTTATTGTATTTATTAACTGATTGCAAAAGAAAACTATACTGTTAAAAAAAAAAAATATTATATGCCGGTAGTATGTCATTTTACGACAAAAATGTAAATATTTAAAGTTATTGGAAATAAAAAATTTACTACTTTTATTTAAACATTTTCTTTTACTTATTTTAGCATCAAATGTGTGATTTTCTGTATTTTTAAGTTCCACAGAGTTTGATATTCATTTTTCATCATTCCACTTATGATTAAAATTAGGTTATGTTTTTTATTTTACATTGTTTACTAATGATAAAACGTAGGTTACATTTTTCATTATTTACACTGGCAACAGAAAGTCTTGTGAGTGTTTTATACCAGATTTTCTTTTTTATAGCCAATATACAAAGTATGTAATAAGGAAAAAGTGTTTTTCGTTTCGCAACTTACCTTTTAACTTACACTACATTTACTTAAATAAGTGAAATTTTTCAGTAGTATGAAATCAAATGAAGGTATATTAATGTTGTAAATGACAACCAAACAACTAGGCTAAAAGTTAAAAGGATCAAAATAGAAAAGGCTCACAATTCAATCACAGAAAATCAGTTGAGATTTTTCTTGAGTAAGTTTGAGAGGTCAGTCAATTCAATAGACTGTTGAACTTTGTCAATTCTTGCTGACTTACTGATGAAGACAACTTTTTCTATATTTTACAACCGTTCTCTTTCGACGAATAGACTGAATATAAAAACACCGTCGGTCATATTTATTCCACATTAAAGTTTATTCATAATTTTGTAGTTCTACGTCCACCTAACTTCATCCTCCATAGTTATAAGCTATTTGTTTTTTTTTATATATACTTGCTTTTTCTTCGGTAGAATTTTATTGTATAAGTTTCCAAAGATTATCTTATGAAGACTATTAATTTTTTATTTTCTCTTGCCTTAAGCTTATATGAATATAAATAGGGAAGAAAAGTATTGTTTTCACCTGATTAAACAAGTTTTCAACTCCCTGAATCCAACAAAAAACATGTTTTTAGCTAATGATTTGTGTGTGTGTGTGTGTGTGTGTGTGTGTGTGTGTGTGCGCGCGTGTGTGTGTGTGCGCGCGCGCGCACGTGTGTGTGTGAACTGAATATATATTATGGAAAGAATACTGTACGAATTTGAAACTTTAAACTTTAGTTAGGTACCATAAGAAAACCCACCACGAACCTTTTTTACAAAATCGGTCAACCGAAAAAATTGCAAAAATAAATTTTAAAATCACATGAATGTACTACTACTTTCGGTTGGCCGATTTTGATGAAAATATTCGTGTCGGGTTTTCTTATGGTACCTAACTAAAGTTGAAATTTTCAAATTCGTACGCTATTCTGTTCATAATATTATATTTTGTTCACACACACACACACACACACACACACACACACACACACACACACACACACACACACACACACACACACAAGTAGTAGTACATTCATGTGATTTTGAAATTTTTTTGCGATTTTCTCAAAAACGGCTTCGACGATTTTTCCAAAAATCGCGCATTTACTATATTTTTATGCTCTAATGCTCTAATTTTTATTTTATATTTATATTTTATGCTCTAATTTTTATGCAATGTAGCTGAAATTCTTGTGAGGCTGTGCTCTCGTAGAAAAAAATGGTTTTTAAAGATTGCAGCTATAATTTACATCCTAGAGCAAACGTCTATAAAATTAAAGTTGTAGAACATTTAAAACCCACAACTCTTATTATTTCATGCGTTATCTTCTTCAGAGGTTAGTTTAGCATCAATTAGTGATTTGAGCTCATCAAAATCGGATAAAAGGCATTTTTAAGTTTGTCGCCTTAGTATGGGTTTCACGACAAAAAGTTTTAAGGCCCTATAATTAAAGTTATAGGAAATTAAAAGAATCTAAAACTTTTATTACAAGAATTTTTCTGTACATAGCCTAGTTTATAGGCAATTACTGATTTTCCGTATTTTTAAGTCGAATAATAGAGGTTGATTTTCATTTTGCGTTATTCACCCATGATTAAAATTAGGTTATGGTTTTAATTTTGCATTGTTTACTCATGATTAAACATGTTTATTGTCTACATTGGCAAGAGGAAATCCTTTGAGTATTTCACACCACACCAGATTTTTTATAATTGCTTTTCTTCGGTAAGTTTTTATTTTATATTTTCAAAGATCAAATATTAGGTTATGAATACTAATATTTTTTAAAGTTGCAAATAATTGTAAAAATATTTTTATTTTCATATTGTTTCTTACACCCAGAACTTATCAAATTATGAAACGAAATGTATGATATTAAAAACAATAATATTAACACATTTTTACTATTAGCCACAGATGACTACCTTTGGGACAACTAAGAAACTCTAAAACCATCTCAGTACAGTATAAAAACAGGTGTGAGAAATGGAAGGTCAAAAATAAACAATAAATCTAGACAAGTTACATTTACTTTGAGGGAAGACTCATATCCACCAATACAAATAAACGACAGACTAATTCCTCAGTCAGATAATGTGAAATACTTGGGGATCAACTTAGATCGACACATTACCTGAACCAAACATATTTGGAATATATGTGGAAGGTTAGGGTTGAAATTGAGAGATTTGTTTGGATGACGAACAAACGTTCACAGTTGTCATTGGAGAGCAAGCTTCAATTGTACAAAGCTGTATTGAAATCACTGTGGGTTACCGCTTTCGGGATCACTATGAAATCGAATGCTGCTATCATCCAACAATTTCAGTCAAACGTTCTACGAATTATAGTAAATGCTCATGGTATATGACAAATGATACATTGAATGAGGACTTATGTGTAAGTACTGTGAAGCAAGAAATTATAAAACTTAGTTCAAAATATCAAGTAAAATTAGAAGATCATCCAAATTCTTTGGCACGTAGTTTACTTGATAATAGCAAAGACTTAAAAAAGCTAATATGAATAAAATTACATGACTTTCCGTTGATTTATACAGAATAAATTACATTGTTAATTTTTTTTGTGTATTTCTTTTGCAATCAGTTTTGAAATACAATAATTTTAAGCAAATATGACAAAATCTGAGTTATGTCCTTAGAATTAAAATATAAATCATACTCAGTAGTGTGTTTCAAAAAGACTAAACTGTGAAGAAAAAAAAAAATATATATATATTGTATGTACAAAACTAAAGTTGAATAACTGTTAATCAACATCTGAAACACAAAGTTGTTGAAGCTGGAGATGACGATGACGATGATAGAGATGATAACGATGCCTATTATGAGATGACGATGATTAGTAGTTGAAGTAGAAAAGAAAAAAAAGGTTTAAATGATTAACAAAATCTTAAAGAAAAGTCTAGTGTTTTAAAACATTTTAGTCTGTGAGTATCTTCGCTGTTGTCGAGGAGGTTAATTGCTAATGGATTTTGATGGTCTTTTGCTGGTGATTTGATGGTCTTCTATTTTTGTACATGCTTTTCGCTATGTTAATTTAAGTTCGTATTATTCACTATCATCATCGCATTCTCCTCCTCCTCCTCCTCCACCTCCTTCTTCTTCTTCTACTTCTTCTTCTTTTTCTTCTTCTCCACTTTCTATTCTCATCTCTGCTTTTATTATTATTTTGAAAAATTAAGATCATTTTGTTTTCTTTTGGAAACATTGCCATCAGGTATTGTCTTCATCGTGTAAATACTTTCATAACATTTACTTATAGTAGTTATTTTTTTGTCACCGTCGTCCTCTTTGCTTAAGTACTGTGCTGCCGGTTACAAAGCTTCCGACGTAGTGACAGAGGGAGCCGCCAATAGTTTTGAGAGGTGCGGTAGGCTTGTGTGCGTACCGACAGAGGCCTTTGTCATCAAGGCCAAGACCAATAACCCCCCTCTACCACAGCGCTCTCGGCAGCTATATAATGAGCGCAACACTGAGCTTAGAGATTCAATTCCGATCCAGACAGCAGACAAGACGTCCACCATCGGCAACACGGCTACCGGACTCCAGTGAAGACTAAAGATGAAGATGATGCTTCCGTTCGCCGACCTGTCACCGTAAACCGTCGACTGGACCGTCATCGCCCGCTGACGCGAGCGATGCCCACAGCGGTCCCTCGACTGAGCCTTACGCCCACCGGACCCGACGAAGCAGCCATCGACGCACTACTGCGAGGGAAGAAGATGATGTCTCCGCTGGACGACGACACGCTGTGTCGCCCAGCTCCTCGACCGCCACGACGACTACGACCGACGCTTCCCATCAAGACGACCACCGTTTAAACGGCCCTTTTCAGAACCACAAAATATTAAAGGTTTTAATTCGCCACTCAATGTCGCCATCCGGTGACATTATACTGATTTTAATTAAACTCAGTTGTTAAAAAATACAAAAAATGTATCTATAAATTATTTTATTTTACCATTTATTTTCGTTTTGGAAAGTATTTCATTTAAACATTCACACCCAATTTGATCCTTGGTTTATTATACTGTATTGTAACATCATTTATATAAATTTTAACAGGGATATCCAGGTGTTAAATGTTCGTGTACTGATCATCACAGTGTGCTCGTCACTACAACGATGCGCTCCTCCGACTGGTGTTGCTTAGAAATTCAAAATAATTTTCCACCTTATGAATCAGTAGGCTAACCTGGAAACTAAATATTTATTTAAATAATACGGATATAATGGTTGCAATCTAGTTGAATATCCTGTTGCAATTTTGTAATACTAGACTGTAATAGATTACGAAGGAGAGATTCTTGGTTCATTATCGAAAATTTGAAAATTCTTACACGTTAAATATCTTTTACTATTCCAGTGAATTCACGGATGGAAGTTATAATTTTTACATCCGTGAAATAAGTTTTGAAATCGGTTGGGTTGGTTGTTCCTGAGGTTACCTCGTACAAACAAACGTTACGTAGATTTTTATTAGTATACATATAGAATAAAATTTTAAGAGAAGGTTGTGTTTATTTCTGTGGCTTATGGCAAGTTTATGTGATGGATATTAAAATTTTTGGGAATGATGTAGATTCACACGAGTAAACAAAAAATATGATTAAGCAAATAATCCTTTCCTAAATGAAAACGTGTGATTTTCATTTTGTGGAATGAAATAAATTACGATTTTCTTCCATTTTCTAAATCAGAGCTTCGTCCTAGGTCATTAACAACTTCATTAGTTTTTTGAACTCCACGGAACATCTTATAAATCGTATCCCATAGCCCGATATCGATCCTAATACGTTCAGGTTAGTAGCTTATTACCTTTACCAACGTACTTTACCGAACCGTTAAAATTTATGGGTTTCCAGACTTAAAACGTACCTTAATTTACCTTTACTACTAAAAACAGTGGTACAAACGGTACGATTTGTTGACATAAAATCTCTATTCAAAATTAAAACTGTTTAAATTAAGCTACTTAACAAAAGGATTCTATACAGGATAACTTGTAGAAGTATTATAATCACTGCACCGTTTATGTAAGCATTTTTTTGTGATATTATTTTAAGTTTAAATTTTTGTTTACAGAACAGTAGCCCCTAATCATTCTTTTAACTAAAAAAAACTTTTAAAATTACAAAAGTTCCGCGTTATCATTATAAAACACTATAGGAATAATCTTTTACAAGAAAACAATTGGTGTGAACACTCACACAACTTTCTCTTGCCAATGCAAATAATGAACAATTTAATATAACATTAGTAATAAAATATTAGAAATAAACAAAAAAACTAACCTCAATCAACATAATTTAATTTTAATCATGAGTGAATGATGCAAAATAAAAATCAACCTTAGTTTGGCGTAATAAGACTGAAAATCACTCTTTCACGCTAAAGTAGGCTCTGTACAGAAAAATCCTCAAAATAAAAGTTGTAAATATTTTAATTCTCTATAAAGTTTATTAAACACTCGTCATAAAATGCATACTAAGGCTGAAATCTTAAAAACCTTTTTTACAGATTTTCATGGAAAGAGAAACAGAAAATTACTATTAGAAAGATTAAGATAATCAGAATAGGTAACCTTTAACCACGAATGTTAGATGTTATTAAACATTTTAATAAAGTTAACCACGAACTAAAACAATGAGTTAATATTGTTTTCTGTGAGGAATTCTGTAATAATGTTTTTCTGGTATTACATAAAGTTCATAGTAAGTTATTCTTGAAAGTATTTTACTTACTAAACTTTCACTAGGATTAAAGCTTCACTAAACTAAATTAAAAGCTTTACTAAATGTGTAGTGTATGCTATAGAAATATCAGTAAACATTCTAAAGTTCTGTGTACGATAATTTTAATAATTATTAGAAGTTAATAAATTGTAGTTTCTTGTTTGAATCAAATTAATATTTGGGTAAAAATAAAACTATTTTGGTTTTATACACTACGATTTTTCACTTATTTGTTAACTTTTTATTAATTTGTTTATGTTACCAAGATAATTTAAAAACTTAATTTAAAAAAGGTTTAAAAACTTCTTTAGAAATCTTCTTTAATTAATTTTAATTTCTTAATCTGTATGGGCTTGTTTGGCATAATACAGAGTGATTTTTTAGTCCTGTTACCCAATTGTTAATGTCTGTTAATATTTTTCTAAAAAAAATAAATTTTGTTTTGTGACACTAAGTTGGTAGCCCTACTCAACCAGTATGGATATGGCAGTGTGAGTTGATTATCCTTGAGCTTTGTAAAATTTTGTGCCCTTTCCGGTCGTGCTACGAACAGAATGTCTTTTATCCTAAAACAATCTCTTGTTTAAATCTGGACGCTGAAGCTCTAGAACTAATCGTATGTAATACGGATACAATTTCAATTTTTTAGCAGCTTTCTGAGCACTCGAACATGACAAATCAACATGCGAGGAAAGTTTTTGTAAACTTTTCCATGGAGAATTGAGCAATCTTGTTTTCACATTCTCTTAACGTCATCTGTCAAGAGAGTTGGTCGACCACTACGTTTTCTGCTGCAAACAATACCTGCCTCTAAAAATCAGTTAGTTAGCCTAGAAATTGACTAGAATAGAGTGGAGGAACACCAAAAAATTTAATTTGAAATGATTCTTTTACACTCGCATACGATTTTGTAGCAAAATATTGTTCAAGAATGAAAACCCGTTGTTCTAGGGTAAAAGACATTCTGTTCGTAACACAACTGGAAACAGCACAAAATTTTACGCAACTCAAGGAGAATCAACTCAAACTGTCGTATCTATACCGGTTGAGTAGGGCTACCAACTTTGTGTCGCAAAACAAAATATCCCTTTTTTAGAAAAAAATTACCAGATATTAACAATTGGGTAACAGGACTAAAAAATCACCCGGTAGTAAAAGAATTCTACTTTTGAGCTTAATTTTGCAGAACTCTAGATGAATAATCTTTTCTTGGAATGAGAACTTATTTTAACTGTTTCAGTTGCAAAATTTATTAACCGACTTACTCACGCGCTACTCCCACGAAATCTTTAGTACTACAAAACCGGATAACTTTAAATTTATGTAGAATTTCATTCAGTTTAAATAATGGTGTTTTTCACCTTTCTACAATTTTTTCTTTTAAAGAAGAATTTTTTTGGGGTATATTTCAGCCTAAGAACTCGCAAGCGTTAACGATATAGTATCTGCAGCCCAGTAGTTAAAACACTGGACTGCATCGCATTGGAAAGTATTAAGGTCTCGGGTTCGATTCCCAACAAGGATATCGAAAATACTACACGTTCAGACTTATTATTACTTATCTATCATTAGGCCTACTTACATCCAAAGCAGTTGATGTGATATGTAATAACAAATAATGATTTTAATAATTTACAAATGCTACAACTTCTGGCATGTACTGGTTTATTTTCCTTACACTTAGCTCATCGGCCATTTATTGGTCATTGCTAGAAAACCTTGTTCAACGACATTTTATTTATTTTTTTTAATTAAAGCCTTACAATATTTTAACCAAAAATACATTACACCAATAAAAAAGACTTAAACAACTATTGGAATTAAGTCTACAGATTTATTAAATTTGTTTCTATCCGATGTTTAGCAGGTATTTGCCTATTTTCTTTAAAATTTCATCGAAATTTCAATTAAATCGTTATGGTAACTGGATGTGAGAAAATATTTAGCAATAATTTTTAGTTACCTACTAAACATTTCAAAAGTTTTATTAATGAAAATTTAAGCTTCTCTAAAATATTTAAAATACGCCACTGATCGACCTGATTATAAAATATAGTAGCTATTCATGTATGCGACTCGAACGAAAAATTTTAGTTAGTCAAAAATATACGTGAATAACTTAAAACAAAAATTAATTTCTCAAAAAATTTTTAAAAATAACCTACACATAAAAAATATAAAACGTGTTTAATCTTTTTACAAAAAAATCTACCTTGAAACAGCGTAAAAGTATGTTGTCACTGAAACATTTTTTACTAACACTAACTTAAACAGTTTTGAAAGTGACAAAATGACCGCAGGTAGTATAATAATTTTCTCTTTGTTGAGTAAGAGTAATTAAATTATCATATTATTCTTTGTATGTAAAACATTTATTACATTAATAACATAGTGCATTCTATTTTCAATTAACTTAATTATGGATTTCATTTCTTAATAAAAATATTCGTGAGTTAAAGCCTATTACAAATTAATATTGATAATTATATCAAAATTTAGTTATCATTATGAAAATAATATTTTTATAATTCTATAAATCTATAAAATTTTATAGATTTCATTTGCAAAAAAATCGAAATTAATGACAACTGATAACAACTTTAAGAAAATGTCATCAAACAATGAGTACGGTAGAATACGCGTGTTAGCAAATTTAAATATCTTTAGGAAATTGTTCAGTACAATAATCTCTCAAAATCAACGAGGAAATCTTAAAATCTGTTTAGTCTCATCAAAAATCTGTACACAAAGTCTAATATAACAAAAAACTCAAAATTAAGACATTATCAGATAGTTTCTAAAATCCGTGATATTTTACGGGATCGAAACGCTTCATTGTAAAATAGGAGAAATCAACAAACTCAAACCGACCTGACATGTTTTTGGTATTTTTTACATGACTGATTTTCATTATCATCATTATCCACCGTCTGCATTAGCAGAAATTGCAGAACAGTCAGACGTAAAACAAACAAAACAAATCTGGTGTGAAACACTCACACAACTTTCTCTTGCCAATATAAATAATTAACAATAAACCTAATATTAGTAATAAAACATTAGATATAAACAAAAAGCTAATCTCAATAAACATAACCTTATTTTAATCATGAGTGAAAGACGCAAAATGAAAATCAAACTCAGTTTGGCTTAAAAATACGGAAAATCACTTTTTCACGCTAAACTAGGCTCTGTAGAGAAAAATGTTATAAATAAAAGTTGTAGATCTTTTAATTTTCTATCAATTCTATTATATACACTTTTGTCATAAAATGCATACTAAGGACGAAATCTTTAAAAAATCAATTTTTCACACGTTTTCGTGAGAAAAAATCAGAAAATCGCTAATTACTGCTAAACTAAGCGTTTTACAAACAAAATGTTTGAAATAATAGTTGTAGGTTTTTAAATTCTCTACAACTTTTATTATGTAACATTTTGCGCTAAAATGCATATTAAAGTCGCAATCTTAAAAAGAAAATGCTTTTACGTGAAAACAGCCTCACCAAGAATTTCAGCACACATGACGCCTACCCTATCTTGTAGAAAATAAAAAATTAAGTAAACCAGGCGATTTTTAAAAAAATCGTAGGACCAGTTTTTGAGAAAATTGCAAAAAAGTGAAAAATTACACGAATAAACTACTACTTCCGGTTGACCGATTTTGATGAAAATGTTCGTGTCGGGTCCGGTAGTGGTATGTAACTTAAGTTTTAAGTTTCAAGTTCGTACGACGTTCCGTTCTTGAGATATTTTGTATACACACACACACACACACACACAGACCAATCGCTAAAAACATGTTTTTTGGGTTCAGGGGGTCTGAAAACGTATAGATCCGGTGAAAACTCGATTTCGAAAAATCGACATGAAAACAATACTTTCCTTCCTATATATTCATATAGGCAAGAGAAAGTAAAAAATTCAAAATATTAGAAAGAAACTTTTTCAGGATAATAAGAGGGGCACCCAAAGAAAATACATAGTAACGTTAAAGAAAAATTTAAGAGAAAAGACATCAAAATATGGAAACCATCGAAGAAACCATAGACGAAAGAGAGCTAATATTTTTGGACACATGGTTAGAATGAACGAGTTGAATAAGAAAATATTCATAATATGATGTTTTTCAAATTAATTCCTGGGATTCTTTAAAAACAGAAAGATGCAAAATTAGGAATAACAGAGATCGAGTGGCCTTGATCGTGACGCGATCAAGGGATTCGAGGGACGCAATCTCAAGGAATGAGCTTTCAGTTTGAAAGTTAAAACTGCAGTAGTAATTTTCTCTCAAAAAGATACAGAAAGAATATCTACGTTGATGAAAGAACGGTGGGCAAAACCTAAAAAATCAGGAATATCTGGAAAATGAAAAACTTAATGTTTGATTGAGTACTTGAGCGTCAGGGTTCATCCGCAAAACCAAATTATACATGAAAAGACTAAAAAATAACTTTCACCCCATAAACTTTGCATACGTATATATTTATAGTTAATTCTAAATTTATGTACGGTGGGAAATTTAATTACTCAACTATGGCTTCCAATGTCCTTGGATAATTTAAATTTTCGTTTTAGTCAACTTAGGACTGCGATACTCATGCATGAATTACTGTTTTAATTGTCTTGTTCGAGTTTTTATTTTGAAGCTTGAGTTTTCTTTCGTCATTTTTCTTCATTTTTCCGGAAATTCCTTTTTTCTTTCATAGCTCCGCTTCAGTGTGTTAACTTTCTTAACTTTTCCATCTGATAAATATTTATGATATTTTCATTTAACTGTTTTTATCTTGTATTATATTTTTATCAACGTTTCGTGTCATTAGATATTTTTCTGGTTTTTTGAACTGTCTTGGTTTTTTTGTAATCCTTCAGCTTTTAAAATATTTGTTTTGTAAGTATTTTTTAGTTCATTCTTACCTACTAAATCTCCATAAAATCTAATTCTTATCTCTCTTAAAGTACAAATTTCTATCATAAAAGGGTTTGTATGTCATTTAAATTACTAAAACTTGTGTTATATTTCTTAAATTATATAATTTGATTGATTAATGAATTCTATCAAAAACGAAAACTAAGTTCTACAGATGCATGTACAGAATAAAGGATGAAGGGTTGATTAAATATATTTTTGGGACACCTGATAAAAGTTACAGTGATGTCATGAAGATGACAGGATGACGTCAGTGAATAACTTAACTCTGTTACTATACAGTAATAACTATGAAAAATATTTTTTGGTGACAATAGCGCTCAAAATGCTTGGGTAATTCGAAATATAAAGCGCCGTTAGCAGTATCCTGCAGTATTATCTCAACACACCGGGTAAACAGTACATTTGGTTGGGTTGCAAATAGTATTCTGGGAAATCCTCGGGGAAGTTCTCTTGTGTTGATGTTAAATAAATTTACGTATGGATACAATGTAAGCAGATAGTAAATATTAAACTGTAATATACACTAAATAGTCCATTGTTTGCTTTTTTATCGCACTTTCTTTAATTAACTTATTCCTTCTCCAGTATACAAATATTATAGAATTATTGATTTTATGTTGACCGTGATTAATGTGAAGTATATTTTCTCAAATCTAACTGAAAATTTTGGTAGTCGTATATTTTTATTTATGTTAGAAAACATTTGTAGCTTTTAAAATAAGAAATTTATTTGATTTCGTTTTTTAACTTGTGCTGGCATCAGCGGTTTGGGCTTACTGATATTTAGCCTACATAAGAGGAATATTTTAAGTGTGGCAAGTAAGTTCCGGGAATTTAGTTATTACTCGGGAATTGACAACACTACGTCGTTCGTAAACATATGATGAAAAATAAATGACATTCCTTTTGTTACAATTGAAGTTTAAAGTCAATAGCACGTTTGGTTTGTGTTTTATGCGTGTTTTTCGAAAGTAGAGGCGTCGTGAAAATAAGTGACTCGGATTACAAGCGAGGTTAGCGAGGATTTATTTTCCCGCATTCAGAGTGACGGTAAAGATTGGATGAGTCGGGTAGTCACTGGAAATGAGACCTGGATATTTGAGTATGACCCCGAGATCCATAAAGAAAGTCAGCAGTGGGTGGAAAAAGGTGGGGAGCGGCCAATGAAAGCGAGGATGTCCAAATCGCGACTGAAGGCAATGTTGATCGCTTTTGCGATATCCGCGGCATTATTCATCGTGAATATGTTCCTGCCGGCCACATAGTGACTGAACAATTTTATGTTGGCGTCCTGGATCAGCTGCAATCACGCATTTTACATTTGCGGAACTCGCCGAACTCGCCGAGCACGGCCTGATCTTGCACCACGACAACACGCCGGCCCATTCGTCGTTCATTGTACAAGATTTTTTGTCGATAAAAGGCATGCCAATATTGCGGCAATATTATAGCCCCGATATCGCACCTCCAACTCCTGATCCCCACGATGAAGTCGCACTTTATAAGAACTCATCATGATGGCATACAGGAAGTGAAGGAAGCTGTTACCGCGGTGCTGAATGGAGTAACTTTGGAGAATTACCAAGGATGCTTCCATTGTGGAAGCAACGTTAGAATCGTTGTGTAGAGTTATTGTAAAGGTTGATAACAAAACTTTTCTCGTAATTTAATTTGCTTGTGTTTTATTGACAAATTACCGGAACGTAATTGCCACAATTCAACGCGACAGAATTCGTAACAGAATATCCGCATTAGTTTTACATCTTATATACAAATCATTCTTACATAATTGTGATATTTTCTTTTTTGTATAGTAATTATTTTGACGCCAAATTGAAATCTGTCCAATAAAAAATTAAAATTACTCTACAGTGCGTCATATCATTGTGATCTTGAAGGTCGATGGGGGTCAGCCACAGTATTATCAAATCGTATTTTCTATGTTTTGTGTACGATTACCTAACTCATACTAGCACACAAACGTATTAAAGCACCTGCGACGCATTACTTTAATGGGGTATGATAATTCTGTTGTATTTTCAGTTCATTATATAATTTCCTTGGTCTGTTTATTGTCTAACATAATCTTATATTACTTTTACTTATCTGTGCACGTGGCAACGCTGGAAGACGAGGCGTGTATTGGAACTGTTATAGATGGTAAATGTTAAAGTTCACAATGATATAATGCTCACATTTTTCGTTTTCTATGGAATTTTTTGAGTTTACAGTCGAATTAAAAGAAAAGTTATTAGTAATTAGTTTAGTTTGGTTTATTGATTATTGATTAACTCCGAGCGGAATAAATCAAACCCAGAAACTTTGATTTGATAGTTGAAAACATTACCGACTTGCCCATAACAGGTGGAGGGTTAAATTATTTGCACTCAATCTGTTAGTTCCAGGGCTACAAAAAGTAGTTCTATTTCTTATTTAATGGTCAATTAAATGACAGAATAAAGAACAGAAGAGGTAAAGGTGTAAATGACACTTATCAAGTTATCTCCTCTGAAAATATGAATTTCATTATACAGCTAGACCCAGTGGTAAATGAAGTAAAGGTATCATTTGTAGGGTGGAAAATGTGTGCTTTTTGGAGGGCCTGGCATGCTGACAGGCATACATTTCAACTCAGTGAG
This sequence comes from Catonia carolina, assembly GCA_035578175.1. Classification (NCBI taxonomy): domain Eukaryota; kingdom Metazoa; phylum Arthropoda; class Insecta; order Hemiptera; family Achilidae; genus Catonia; species Catonia carolina. The sequence continues at coordinate 36,273,482 of JAQMRL010000005.1, read as the reverse complement.
GAAGGCACGGTAAACCACCTCACCCTTCGTTTTACGTAGTAAAACCTCTAGAGGTTCAAACCAGCCTTTCAGCTGGTGACCTAAACAACAACAACGTTACCGACACGACAAACTACCTGCTATAAATTAAACATTTTTATTTTTCACCGTAATTATAAAAATCCCTCATCCTAAGGTTATCTTTCTTGGTAAATAATATTAACAAGCGAAATATGACTTCCTGTCAAATACATAAATAAAAGTATGCATGCAGATTTGTTTACGAGAAGTTAATCATTTTGTAAAACTTTACCGTGAAACTTAATTAATATTTTTAGTATTGTAACTAGAAAAATTGCATGTTAATTAAAAAATAAACAAAAGTTTTGTTTATAACGTTATCCGGTACGTAAAAAGAACAATATATGAATCTATGTCGGCATTATGTAAAACAAAAAATATCTACCATGTTATGTGACACATGTGTATTTGAAATGAATAAAAAAGTCAGCAAATTTTATTCAGCATACGGTGTCTGATCAAAAATGGTAACGTAATAAATACTGGATGACCAGAAAAGAACTCCAATGTTTATAAAATAAATAACGGCTTTTCTTTTCAGCATAATAAATATGGTTTTATACCGTATTACAACAGTTAATTGCTAAGGTCCGTTTCAAATTCTGGGTAAAATAAATAATTAATTGGCAAGCTGTTGTTTAGGTCATCAGCCAAAAGGCTGGTTTGAACGTGTAGAAGTTTTACTAAGTAAAACGAAGAGTAATGTGGTTTACCATGCCCTTCCTCACTGAGCGGAAAAGTACGCTTATCAGCTTGCCGGGCCCTCTGAAAAGCAAATATTTTCCACTCTGCAAATGACACATTTACTTCATTCATCACAGTGTCTGGCTGTATAATGAAATTCATTACTTTCAGAGTAGATAACTCTGATTGGTGTATTTTACACCTCTACCTCTTCTGTTCTTAAATGATACATTGGTTGACCATGTGATAAAAAAAACAGAACTATTTATTTTAGCCCTGCAACGAAAAGATTGAGTGTAAATAATTTGACACCACCTGTCTTTTATGGGGAAAAATTTAAAAGCTATCGTTAAAAATGCCACGTATTATTTACACACTATAAATTTCAATTAATAATTTTACTTAAATCTATAAATAATTATAATTACTACAATTAAGATACTTTAGAACAAATAATAAACTAATTATAACAAATTAATGACATTAAATAAACACTAGGCACTAGATTAACTCACAATTAATTCACTAAATACGATACGATATGAATAAAAATTAATTGCAAACCCTTGAATTATTTTTGGGACACCTGGTAAAGTTAACTGTATCTGTCCATCTGATTTCACAAATAGGTTTGAAACAAGGGTGAAATTCGATGGGTAATGGGAAACTAGGGGTTATATACGATTGTTGGTATATTCATTAAACGTAACGGCGTTATTCTCAGCCCTTTTCAGGAGGGTGTAATTTTATGTTTCGGATCACACCTACCAGTTACCTATTTGTATCTACCTCTGATGTTATTCTCATGTAATTGTACTGTTGTCGAAAACAGTAATATTGTAAATAGTCGAGAACTGGAAATTTAATGTTATATTCTTGTTGTTTGTAATTATATCCTTTATTGTTGTCATAATAATCATTGTTATCTTACTATTCAAATTAATTAAAATGACTTATAATTGTTTTACTTTGTTAATTATTTTGTTAATAATATTGAAAGCATTTTTGTTTATATTTAGTAACTGTTGTTTTTAGTACATCAGCCGAAAGGCTGGTTGAACTCTCTAAGTAAAACGAAGAGTGAGGTGGTTAACAATTGCCTTCCTCACTGAATAGGAAGTTGTGATACTATCTAAAAGGAAAGTGTTGTTCCAGAATTCTCTACCAGTACTGAGAATTCAGAAGTATTAGTGTAAATAATAGTTGATAAATCGGGTTAGTTTCAAGAAATGGTTTAAAATATAGTGTACAAATGGTTAGGTATAGTAAAGGTTTATTGTTGTGACGGCTACTTGAGAGGGTTGGTATATCTATTTAGATGATTAGCTCTTTTGTAATGGTTTCGTAACTCTTTTTTCAATTCCTTATTCAATGTGTTTACTTCCAGAAATTGACAGAAAGACTTTGCATTTTTTTACTATTATGTAAAAACCTGGTGTGAAACACTCACACAACTTCCTCTTGCCAATTCAAATAATGAACTATATAACCTAACATCAGTAATAATACATTAGAAATAAACAAAATAATAGAAACATAAAAAACATAACCTTATCTAAATCATGAGTGAATGATGCAAAATTAAAATCAAACTTAATTTGGCTTAATAACAAGGAAAATCACTCTTTCACGCTGAAGTAGGCTCTGTAGAGAAAAATGCTGAAAATAAAAGTTGTATGTTAATCTTTTAATTTTCTATAAATTAATTTAAATACACTTTTTGTCGTAAAATGCATACTAAGGCTGAAATGTTAAAAAAATCGATTATTTTACACATTTTCGTGAAGAAAAACAGAAAATCGCTAATTTCCGCTAAACTAAGCGTTACACAAAAACATATTTGAAATAAAAGTTGTAGGTTTTTAAATTCCCTACAACTTTTATTATATACAAGTTTGCGCTAAAATACATATTAAAGCCGTAATTTAAAAAAAACCATATTTTTTCTACGACAGTAGAGCCTTAGGTACCAATTATTTTAGCAGACATGACACAAACACCCCTATCTTATAGAACATAAAAAATGTAGTGAGACGATTTTCTTAAAAAATCGTTGAAGCCGTTTTGAGAAAATCGTAAAAAGAGTAAAAAATGACACAAATGAACTACTACTTCCGGTTGACCGATTTTGATGAAAATGTTAGTGTCGGGTCTTTTTGAAACTAACTTAAGTTTCAAGTTCGTAGGCTACAATGTTCCGTTCTTGAGATATTTTCACACACATGCACGCAGACCAATCTCTTAAAACATATATTTTGGGCTCAGGGGGTCTAAAAACGTGTAGATCCGGTGAAAACTCGATTTCGAAAAATCGACATGAAAACAATACTTTCCTTCCAATATAATTCATTAAGGCAAGAGAAAGTAAAAATCTTTGTTCTGGTAATTTTCATAGCTTACGTATTCAAGCGCATATTAAAGTTTTGGAATAAGAAATCACCTATTCGACAAACCCTCGCCGCTATTTTAATTAAGATCCATATTCCTGCATCTTTTTAATCTCTTTTAATGTTGTTGTGGAAAATATGAGTGTGACAATATTTGTATCACTGGATTCGTGTAATTTATTAATTTTGGGTGGAAAACAGTGTATAATTTGTTAATGGTTGAGTTTATTGTGTCTACGTTGTGGTCTCAATGTTTGATAGAATTTCGTACGTAGTAAGGAACTACAATGTGATTAAATGTATATTTGTTTTGAAAAGTTTTTATCCTGTTTACGTTTGATTTTTTCGCTGACCATTTCAAAGCTCCATCCAGTGAAATTAAGACCATTGAAATACTTTTAACAGCCCTCATGAAAGTCTATAACACAAACAAACAAACCTAAAAATCCTGGATTCGATTGCCAGTTAGATTTTAAAACTTTTTAACAAGCTGTTCCTACTCATAACTTAACTGAATTAGCTCTAAAAGTTTGTTTGACGATGTGACTTAAAAAAACTCAGAATCTTTATTATTTTACTGTATAAAGCGGTGGACAAAGTATTCAAAGTATAACTTAATATTTTTAGATTAGCTAATTTACATAAATGTTTCATAATAGGCCTACCTAGTGTTATATTTAACAAAAATAATTTTCTACACTTTAAAAATGAACAATTATAATAATTTAATTAATTAATTTACAATTAACTAGCAACCCCCTCCTCGTACTTTACGGAAAAGTAAACTTAAAGAGTTTAACTTTTCACATAACCTTCACGTCGAAAGCAAAATGACGACTGTTGAAACGAACCAAATAGTATTAGAAGCAGGAATTTTTTGGCATCACTATGTATCACCAGTGGAGAGAGAAATTAGACGTGAGAATAATTATTGAATTTGTGTGTACGTTGCAATCTTTTCAATTCAGAACAATAAGCAACCCCGTGACCCAATCAGATGAGGTTGATGTGTATGACGTGCAAATGAGGTGTATACCTAGTCGGGTATAAACCCAGGCTCACGTAAATATTTTTTTTCAAAATCTTTCCAAAAAAAGGGAGAGAAATGAGGAAAAGAAGATTATGTCATATTGTAGGGAGAACTGTAGCGCACTCGGTACCTGACTGAATTATACCTAATTTCATAATACAATACATTAGTGCATTGTATTTATAATATTAGATAAAAGAACTAACCTTCCGAAATGCATAAAATTAAAGATTAATTTATTTTACCAATCACAAATTTCTTCAACATTTCAAAATTACATAATGCCTTACAGGTTATGCTACCTAGGAAGCGCTAAGCTTTTTCCTACCGTGAAAGAATTATTGAAATCGGTAGAGTAAATAAGAAGTGAAGTTATAAGACATAAGTTATAAATATTTAGCCTGGAGAAGAAGATCCATAAGTATAGAATCAACTGGAGGGATTAGTCATCTGGAACCCAAGAAGGGAAGCCGTTTGCCTAGATTGGCAATGAATTATATGGCTAATGGTCGAAGGGATGTTGGTCATCCCTTAAAAAGGATGGAAAGGTTGTTTCCAGAACAGGCAGTACTGCCTAACCCATGAATTGAAGAAGAAGAAGGTAGGATAATTACTGAGATTACCTCGAGCAAATAAACAAACAATTAAACTTTACTTCGTTACAATATTAGTTTAGACAAAATGGTAATTATAGCAAACAGCAAAAAAAAAAATGACTGGCGAATACGCAAACTTCCTATTTTCTTGTTTTGTCTGCAACATAAATTATGAATGACATGTCCAATTTTGGGCTAAGGATTGGGAAGATGAAAATTCATAAGAAAATGTTCACAATTTTAAAAAAAGTAACTTTTTCTCTGAAATTTTATATTCAATTGATCAAATATGCAAACGACTTAAATAAATATCAATGAATAATAATGTACCTACGTACTGCTTAAATTTTAGTTTATAATTAACATGAAATTTGTAATTAAAATTTTATAAGCATCTTCTATTTCAGTAACAGAAAATTAAACTGAACTTGTAAAACCTAGTAACTGCACTTTTCAGATATTACAAACTACACGAGTGTTTTTATCTAGTGTTAGGGGAATAATTTAATTTCTATTTTATTAAAATGCATATTGTATCTTCCTGAATGCGGAATATAAAACTTGTGTCGGTAACCGTGACAAATACTTTTCAGTAATTACAAACTCACAGTACTCTTGAAATTTCTAAAGTACAGTTACAAATATAATTTCAAATACTGTGTACGCTTTTCCCGAGTTGGTTGTGGTGCTCCTTTGTTATTATTGCAATGTAATCATATTTTCTGGATGAAAATTCATGGAAAAAGGAAAACAGATACTTTTATTAAAAGATTGTAATAAAGCTGTGCTATTTTTACTTTCTCTTGCCTATATGAGTATATAGGAAGAAAAGTAGGCCTATTGTTTCATGTCGATTTTTCGAAATCGAGTTTTCACCGGATCTACACGTTTTCAGACCCCCTGAACCCAAAAAACAAGGTTTTTAGCGATTGGTCTGTGTGTGTGTGTGTGTGTGTGTGTGTGTGTGTGCGCGCGCGCGCGTGTGTGTGTGTGTGTGTCTGTGAGTGTGTGAACAGAATATCTCAAGAACGAAACATCGTATGAACATGAAACTTGAAACTTAAGTTAGATAGCACTAGAGGACCCGACACGAACATTTTCATCAAAATCGGTCAACCGGAAGTAGTAGTTTATTCGTGTAATTTTTCACTTTTTTGCTATTTTATTATTTTTATATTATTATCTCAAAAACGGCTCCTACGTCCGGTTTACTAAAGTTTTTATGCTTTACAAGATAGGGTAGACGCCATATTTGCTAAAATTCTTGGAGAGATTGTTTTCTCGTAAGAAAGTTGTTTTTTGAGATTGCGGCTTTAATAAGCATTTTAACGCAAAAATGTCTATAATAAAAGTTGTAGAGAATTTAAAATCCTACAACTTTTATTTCAAATATTTTTTTGTAAAACGCGTAGTTTAATGGCGATTAGCGATTTTCTGTATTTTTCTCACAAAAACGTGTAAAACAATTATTGATATTATAAAAATTACCGATTTTCTGTTTTTTCTCACGAAAACGTGTAAAAAATTGATTTTTTTAAAATTTCAGCCTTAGTATGCATTTTACAAAAAAAGTGTATAATCAGATTTATAGGAAATTAAAAGACCTACAACTTTTATTTTGAGATTTTTTTTCTATAGAGCCTAGTTTAGCGTAGAAGAGTGATTTTCCGTATTTTTAAGCCAAACTGAAGTTGATTTTCATTTTGCGTCTTTCACTCATGATTAAAATAAGGTTATGTTCATTGAGGTTAGTTTTTTGTTTATTTTTAATGTTAGGTTAGACCCTATATTGTTCATTATTGGCATTGGCAAGATAAAGTTGTGTGAGTGTTTAACACCAAATTGTTTCCTTAAAGAAAACTAATTTTTATATCATCATAATAACTAAGTGAAATGTTAGTCAGTAATGTTGTATTTTGATCGCCTCTGTGGCTCAGTTTCTTTTGAACGAATACGATGTTTGATTCCTTAAAAGGTCTGAAAGTAGCCAAAAGCTTTTATTCTCTGAAAATATTTCAGATACAGTTCCGTCTGTAAGAACCCATCTTGAATAGCTGTGAATTAAAAATGAAATTATCTTTAAACTAATTTATTTATGGTACATCATCCAAACGGCTTTAATAACTTGGATTTTTGCAACTGTTAGAATTCAATTTACCATTTTCTGATCTGTAGTCTACGTTAAACTTAAGAGTTATCTTTTACAAGTTTTAATTACGTTTTGAAAAAATCTGGTGTGAAACACGTACACGACTTTTTTTGCCAATGAAAATAATTAACAGTATAACGTAACATTAGTAATAAAATATTAAAAATAAACAAAAAACTAACCTCAAAAAACATAACCTTATTTTTATCATGAATAAATTATACAAAATTAAAATCAACCTTAGTTTGGCTTAAAAATACGGTAAATCACTCTTTCACGCTAAAATCTGTAGAGAAAATTCTTGAAATAAAAATTGTAAATCTTTTAAGTTCCTATATATTATTTTGATTTATACACTTTTGTAGTAAAATGCATTGCTTAGGCTGAAATCTTAAAAAATCGATATTTTTACAAATTTTAATGAAAAAAACAGAAAATCACTAATTACCGCAAAACTAAGTGTTATACAAAAATATGTTTGATATAAAATTTGTAGGTTTTTATTTATTTTACAACTTTTATTACATACATTTTAGCGCTACAATGCATATTAAGGCCGTAATCTTAAAAAAAAAACATTATTTTTTTTACAAGAGCACAGCCTCCCCCAGAATTTCAGCAGACATGGTGCCTACCCTATCTTGCAGAACTAAAAAATTTAATAAATGAGGCGATTTTTTAAAAAAAATCGTAGGAGCCGTTTTTGAGAAAATGGCAGAAAGTGAAAAATGACACGAATAAACTACTACTTCCGGTAAACCGATTTTGATGAAAATGTACGTATCAGGTTATCTAGTGGTACCTAACTTAAGTTACAAGTTTCAATTTCGTCCGATTTTCCGTTCTTGAAATATTGTGTTCACACACGCACACCAATCGCTAAAAACATGTTTTTAGGTTCAGGGGGTCTAAAATGTGTAGATACGGTGAAAACGCGAATTCGAAAAATCGACATGCAAACAACATTTTCCTTTTAATATATTAATTATAGGCAAGAGAAAGTAAAAATCTGTCGATTCAAATATCCGTAAAATCACTTTATTATACATACCCCTGAAGGGAATAATGAATTAATTTACTTAGATGAATATAACAAATATTGTTCCAAAAGATTATTTATTGAATTAAAATTATATTTATTTTCTCATTCACAAATTTCTATCATGTAAAAGATTTCCTTTCCTATTTTACCTGGAATTTATTAAGGTAACGTTGGTTTTTAAATTACTATAATTTTCAAATCCGTTGAAAAATTACAGAACAGAGGGATATAAAAATTAAAGGGTTCCGGACTAGGATGTGACGTTATTTTTAAATTTTTGATACAGAAAACATTCCCACAGAATTGCGTCGTGGAGTATCCTCGACGTAGTATATATTAATTTTTCCAGCAGAGAATCTTGACATTTTTTATATGGTTTTTATTGGATTGAAGGTATCCACGTAACTAAAAGAATATTAATAAAATACGCAAAGAAAAAGAACAGGTCAAAGAAGAGTATAAAAGCTACTTTTTCAACAAAAATGATAAAAAAGAAAATGTGGTTTGAAATATTCACACAACTTTCTCTCGTCAAAGCACATCATGAACATTATTATCTGTTTTTTGTCATCAGTCTCTCAACTTGTTTGATGCAGTTCTCCAACAAGTCGTTTCATATCTAAATATCTGTAACACCCTACATTTTTGTAATTTGCTTTAAGAATATTCTAACCTTTATCTCTCACAACATTTCACTCCCTCAATATTCCTCTTCTTCTTTACATTATTAGCAATCTGAAACTTATCCACTGCTGCTCGAAACAGCTGTGTTGTCGTTTTCAAGTACCACATTCTCAGAATTTTCATCCAGGAAATACGTCTTCTCCCACGCTACGTTGTCCGCCTATTCTTCCTTGCAATATAGATTGTACCAACCCATATTTTTTCTCGTTGGGTATTATATGTCCCAAATACTCGAGCTTCGTAATATTTATCGTGTTCATGACATTTTTTGATTTTTGCATGCGTCTCAATACCTCCTCATTAGAGACGCGATTCACCCAGGAGACTCTCAGCATCCTTCTGTGGAGCCACATCTCAAACGCTTCAAGTCCCTTAATATACTTACTTTACGGCGAGATTCCTATAGATGATCCGCTTCTCGCATACCAAAAAGCCATCGATCTTGATCCCACCAGTCCTTTTCTGTCAATTGCCTCTTCACCGTTGCGGACCTAGTACATCGTGGCCTTCCTCTTCTACGCCGACTTGAAGGACAGTACTCCGAGAGTCTCCTTGGCCATCTATGCTCCTCCATGCTCTGAACATGGCCATACAACATCAACTGCCTTTTTCAATGTCCTCCACTATTTTACTCCCACAACTATCCTCCCCATGACTTCCTCGTTTCTAACCGTATTCATCCGGGAGATCCGACATGAGCGCCTGAAGCAATTCATCTCTAAAGCCCTCAATTTGTCCTAACTTCTTCTATCCAGGATCCAAGCTTCACAACCATTCAACAATAGGCTTCGCTACAGCATTAAAAATTCATTTCTTTGTGTCAATCCGGTTTTTCGGTGACCAAAACAGGGAATTCAATCATCTTATTGCTTTCCTACCTTGAGCAATCCTACAACTAATATCTGTTGTAGATGTGCCTTCCGTCGCGAATATTGATCCGAGGTTTTTGCATTGTTTTATACATCTAATATTTTCCCCATCCAGCTGAAAGTCTTCCTGAGGTCCCCGACTGCCAAATACTCTGTCTTCCCACAATTGATCTTCAGCCCCCATCTCTCATATTTTTCTTAACTTCCTAACCATATAGGATAGATCCTCCTCATCCGCAGCCACAACTACTTATATAATATAGGTGTACAATATACGTATAATTTAGTCCCTTAATATTACCCTCCATTATTGATAGAGCAATACCAGAATGTCCTAATGCACGACCCACTAGCGTAAGGCTAGTTGAGGCCTGGACTCTAACAGAAGCAACAATCAACAAATTAAAAGCGTTCAAATTTTGGCTGTATAGAAGAATTCTGCGAATATACCCAGAAAATTACTAATGCGGAAGTGCTACACTGAAGGAACAAGGCAAAATCGATAGTAGAAGGGGACCAGGACGCTGAAGAATTTCATGATGGCTAACCTGTGAGTGTGGCTTAACAAAAGTTAAGAAGAACTGTTTCGGATAGCTACCAGTAAAGTAAACATCGCCATGATGCCATGATAGTCGCCAACCTTCGGAACGGAGACGCACCTTGAAAAGAAGCCTAAGACTAATGGAGTACTAATCTTACATCTTCATTTCTTATTGTATCCAACCGAATATATCCTTTTATTCTTCGAAAAACCCTCATCTCAGCTGTCTGGATTTTCAGTCCATCTGACTTCGCAGTTCTCCATAACTCATTTTTATTAAAATCACTTCCATTTTTAAAAAGAAAAATTGAAATAATATTGAGGGCCAGGGTTGTTAATAAATTTTGTATATATACAAATAATTTTATATTTTATTATTATTATTATTATTTATATTATTTTTAATTTTTTATTTAATATTTTGCACGTTGTTTTAACATTTAACTACGGACGCAAAGTTTCATAATTCAATTTAAGTGTTTATTTATTTCATAAACGAGTTATATTGTTAGAGTTGACTGAAATTACCATAAGTTTTATGTATTATTTAGATAATTATAAATTTATGTAGGCTTATTTAATTAGGTAACTAAAAATGTTGTAAAATTAATAATTAATTTTTATTGCGTATGAAATGTATTATTGACATTATTAGACAAGGATAGCGTACCTAACATGTTTAAAATTACATTGCGTAATTGAGTTGGTTTTTGAAGTTAAGTTTCTATTCATAAATGTAAATATTAATGCTGTAAATTTAATATTGTTGTTACAGTTGTCAAGTAATATTTTCATTTTGTATTGTTTTTAAAAGTATTTTAACTACTCGTACAGATATACAGAAACCTAGTTTTTTATACCATGACACTAACCTGAAAATAATTAATTTCTTTTTAAAATAAAACCGTAGGAAATAAAAATATATTTTTACAGTAATGAAAATGCTTCCGGATTTATGTTTCTGTCAACATTTTCGAAATTTAAATTAAATTTTGCTACATAAACTATGTAGACTATGTAAACTATGTATACAATATTTATGTAGTAGCTATCAAGAGAACTTGATACTTTATTATAACCGTTGTTTGGAAAGAAGAATTCCAAAAGTCATTCGTTTCTGTCATTGCATACATCAATTTATTTTATTATTATTTTATTTGTATTGTTTTTAAATATTTTCTAATTTCTTATTTGAAACTAAATAATTTATTTATTGTTATTTTGTACTGATCATCGGGTAGATACTGAACGACGGATCCGTCGTAAAACCATCCCACCTGTATTTAACTAGGTGTGCAAATATCGGCGAAAGGTGGAAGTGCAGAATACATTGCAGTTAAAAATGGAAAAGAAAGATCTGCGTAAAATCAATTTATTCCATAAATTGGAGCCATAATACAGATATGACCTTCGTTCGGGCCAGCCCAGTCAGTCAGCTGGTAGAAAGTCGCTATTATTTGTTAATTAACACCGTTGGGCAAGCGGTGTTGTATGATGACCAGGTGACTGGCATCCGTAAACAAACTCTACTGGAGGTCCCTGTTCATTCATATCTAATTTACGTCAAAAATACAGCAAAGCAGCGATCAAATTGGGTTTTTGTCAATAATGTACAGTTCCGGATGACAAATAAAAATGCTAAAAAAATAATACAGATATAAAAAATAAAAGGCGAATGTATAAAGCAGTAATTGAAAGTGTCGTTTCGTATAAAACAGAGGTGTGGAAGACATCAGATAGATCTCTAAAACGCGTGGAAGTAATGGAGATGGACTATTGACGTGAGAGTTCTAAAGTCACAAGATTGGACAGACTTAGAAATGAGGTTGACAGGGCTACAGCTGGGTTTGATAGATACATTATGGAAATAGTGGATGTTAGAAGATTTAACTGGTACGGGCATGTAAGGAGGATGCCTGAAAATGGATGGTCTCAAGTGATATGAAGGTGGATGCCGGAGACAAGGCGTCGGGAATGGAGAATAACCAAAAGCAGAATAAAGACTAACCTGTTAAATTTCTTCTAGGATTGTACCAGGTTAGTCTTTATTCTTCTAGAAATTCCTTTAAGTAGGTTAAAATTTCTTCTAGAAATTTTCTCAGGTTAGCCTTTTTTTAAGAAAGAAACACACTATAAAAGAGGCTGTAAGAAAGGATAAGAGACGTCGGACGACGACGAATATCCTGGCTAAAGAACTTGAGGACCTGGTTTACAACTTCTACTGCAGACTCTTCGATTCTTCAAAGCAGCAGCGAATAGAACTATCACTGCCAAAATGATTGCCAACATTTGGTAGTGGATCGGTACCAAAAGAAAAAGTATTTTTTCTACTTTTGGTTATTTGGTATTTCCGGGGATGAAAATCCGTGATATAATCCAGAACAGTGAGGCATCTTTTTACTCTAATGGACCCTAAATTTATCAACATTAATTGTTAAAAAGAACTCCACCTATCTCTACAGCATATCAGCCATAAAATAAACCCATCGTAATACTACTAAATTCCCGTGTCCGTATCCCTATTTCTTTACGCGGTTTTTCTCAGGGATGCTATCGTACCTGCCACCAATATCAAAAATTTAAGCATGTACAGTAAACATCTCTAAAGCTTGCTTAAATCCACTTTTAGTTGAACTTTACCAACTACTATCATTGTTTTTGAGGGGCCTGGACAAAGTAATTTACAATCCTTATTCGACGAAATTTCACCCACAGCTTCAGGGGACATCTGTGTGAATGCATAATTTCTGATCTCATCCGCAAGTTATTAATTAAATCCCACAGCAGGGTTCTCTGAAGAAACTAAATTCAGAAAACGAAAGCTCGATCCCAATGTCTGCCCTCAGCCGAATCAGAAAGTTTTAGGTACAGTCCCAAACAACTTTGTGAGTAAATTTGCTGGTGTAAGTCTGGTCAAAGTTGTCTGCCTTCCTCAACTTTAGTTTAATACGAGTTGTCTTTTTTACCAACAATGTTGTTTAGGTCAACAGCCGAAAGGCTGTCTTTGAAATCTCTAAAGGTTTTACTAAGTAAAAACGAGGAGTGAGGTGGTTTACTACTGCCTTCCTCTCTTAGTTAAAAGAGCATGCTTATCAGCATGTCATGCCCTTCAAAAAGCACCCACTTTCCACCCTGCTAATGACACCTTCACTTCATTCCTCACAGGGTCTGGCTGTATAAAGACATGTATACTCTCAGAGGAAATAACTCTGACTATAATCCAACGAACTAAAGACTGCAGATGAAACCTAGCCAATAACAGCCAACGTCGGGTGTGAGGTTGCCCCTTCGCTAAGTCACACTCTGTTCCACCCATCTCCAGCTGACTTTTTGTTAGGCTGTCATCTACAGCAGGACCACAACGTGACAATGCAGGATACGATTAACGAAAGGCAATTGGCTCTGTGCTGTGATGTAGGTCGGTATGCTCCGCCTTCAACTACAGTCTCTAGTTCAATAAGGTATAGTGTCTTTTACACCTCTACCTTTTCTGTTCTTAAATAGTTTAGTCATATTGGCTGACTATGTGATAAGAAACAGAACTATTTTTGTAGCTGTTAATTGTTATCAACAATATCAGTAAATACTTAATTTTGTTTGGAAATCAGGTTTCTTGATCTGAATCATTATTTAATCGGTTTATATTACAATTTTTATAATTCAATCGAATTTTGTAAAAGAAAATCAGATATGTAATAAAAAGATTCTAAAATAGGCTCTGCTAGAATTATCAGAATAATTATTCTGCTGCAAATAATTATACAGTTCATGGATACATGTGTAAGTAAGGTTTCTAGAGTTCAGTAAAATCATCACTGTTAATTCGTCGTATGATAAATCAGTATTTGCTTAATCAGCATTGAAAATAAGAGAAATCCGATTTGAAGAGTGAATAGAATTAATGAGATGTGAACTAGAAATGTAACTATGTTCTGCGGTGACGGTGTTTATTTAGTTTTGTATGTGTGCACATATTTATGTAGAGCAAAATAAACTCATCGGGACAAATGTTTTTCCAAAATTAACATTTATACTTACATGTTTACCTTGTTTCCCCCGCTTATTTCCTTTAAGGAAAATAACTGAATGTTACAACATCCATTAGAGCATGATCTGATTCTACTGTGAAGTAAACCTTTGAAAATATTTATCATTAATAGTAATAATGTGATAGTGTTTTAATTATATGTTTAGCTGTCCTCTTCAAGGTTTTGGTACATTTTTCCCAAAGCTACTGCAAGCAAATTACTGGTCAGGCTACTTTTCTACCTTATTATGCTGTAGATTTATAAACTTTATAACCTTCCCATTTCCTACCAAAAATGCTTGACTTGTCATTTTTATTATATTGTGACAAATGGTAAAAGGTGGGACAGTTGAAGCGGCTAACACGAACGGATAATAAGAAAGAAAATGCAATATCTTTTTAATTAACGTTCTTCATAAACACAAAACATTTTAGCCTAATTGCTGAATCTTTTATTTCAATATACATACCTTACAAATGGTGTTAAAAATGATTTCCTTGGTCATTTGTGCACAATCTAGCGCGTTTAATGAAACCACGTGTAGCCTTTCTGATACCATCTCGGTTGTTCTTGAGTAAATTTTCTGTCTTATTATTCGTTCGTGTTGATGTAATAATTAAACACTAATTTTTTAAACTTTGTGTTTGTTTATTATTGGCCTATTTTACATCATTCTCTGTAGAATTAAAATCTCTACAAGTTTTGCTAAATAAATTTACACATTTATTAGTCATTAACACAGTTATTGTTCTTCAAACCTAAAAAAACGTATTTTTATGCACAGATTTGTCCGTTTTTCATTGGATATTACAAAAACTACTGGAGATATGGTTCTGGAACTTATTTTATTCAATTTTTCGGGTTGAAATACATAAGAAACCATCAAATCTACTCATAAAATTGGGTTCCTAGACCTCTAGGATGACTTTATTTAGGCGTATGTTCTGAACCCAGGGCGAAATCTTTCGCTAGCCGTAACTCGATAACGAAGCGTTTCCGGACCCATGTTTATATAACATTTTTTCATTATTTTGATGAGAGGAAACCACCTTAGAAGTTTGTCGGGTTACTCGTGAGGCACTCTGTATATAAAACAAAATAAATTTTACTAGTGTAATTATAAGTAATTCTAAATCATATATAAGTATATATTATAATAAGTAATTCTCATGTGATAGTCTATGTATCAGTAAAAATTGCTGATATTGATCTCATTCTTTGTTCATTATTTTCTTGATACTTTTTCTCTTGATTTTCCAGTAATCCCTCCTTTGTTATAGTAACAACAGTGGTGTAAATGATGCTACGAAGTAAAGATACTCTTTAAAACTTTTTACAGTAATTCATAACACTGCTCAGCTCTTTTCGTACAATAGTAGTTCTTTATTTCTAAAACTAGAACAAAAGTTTTTACACGAGCTTTCGTTTTCAGTAGATTTACTAGTAAAAAGAAGATACTTTTATAAGCCGTTCTTTGTTGTTTTTCTACACTCATTGGTAACTAAAAACTATTATTGTACTACAAGAATAAATGGCGCTAATATACCAGATATTATCTCATGTGGACTTTTTCTTTGTATAAAAATACTAATATAGGTTTACTTTTAATTACATCATGTAATCTCCATTTCCACCTGTCCTAAAATCCTGAATTTATTTCGATTAATAAACTTTTACATTATGTAATCTGCATCAGTCTTATTTTATTACACGTTTTCAATTCAATCAGCTTTAAAACAAAAAATCCGGTGTGAGCACTCACACGGCTTTCTCTTCCCAAAGCAAACAATGAACAATATAACCTAACATTAGTAATAATACATTTGAAGTAAACAAAAAACTAACCTCAAAAACATAACCTTATTTTAATCATGAGTAAATTAATTCAAAATTAAAATCAACCTTAGTTTAGCTTAATAATACGGAAAATCACTCTTTCACGCTAAACTAGGCTCTGTAGAGAAAAATTCTTTAAATAAAAGTTGTAGAACTTTTGATTTCCTATAAATTTGATTACATACACTTTTGTCGTGAAATGCATTCTAAGGCCGAACACTTCAAAAGTAATTTTTTTTTATAGATTTTCATGAAAAAACAATAAATAAACCACTAATTACTGCTAAACTAAGCGTTATTCAAAGAAATGTTTGAACTAAAAATTGTAGATTTTTTAAATTCTCTACAGCTTTTATTACATACCCTTTTGCCCTAAAATGCATATTAAGGCCGCAATCTTAAAAAAACATTTTTTTCTACCAGAGAACAGCCTCCCCAAGAAGTTCAGCAGACATGGCGCTTACTCTATTTAGTAGAGCACAAAAAATGTAGTAAATGAGGCGTTTTAAAAAAAATAGTGGTAGCCGTTGTTTAGAAAATTGCAAAACATTTTAAAAAGACACGAATAAACTACTACTTCCGGTCGACTGACTTTGATGAAAAAGTTCGTGTCGGGTCCTCTAGTCGTATTTAACTTAAGTTTCAAGTTTCAATTCCGTACGATGTTCCGTTCTTGAGATATTTTGTTCACACACACACACACCCACACCCACACCCACACACACACACGCGTGCGCGCACGCGCACACACACTCACACACATCAATCGCTAAAAACATGTTTTTTTGGGTTTGGGGGCTCTGAAAACGTGTATATCCGGTGGAAACTCGATTTCAAAAAATCAACATTAAAACAATACTTCCTTCCTATATATTCATACAGGCAAGAAAAAGTAAAAGATAAATTTAAATATTTCAAAGTACTAAAACTGTAAAGTATTTAAATTTCACATTAATAACCGCGAAGCAGGAAATTTCAGTAGAAGTGGAAAAATGTGAATAGAATAGATGAACAGTACAGTTTGCCGTAACGAGAAGTAGCGTGCAAGAAACACGATGATTAAACAGAAACGATCAGAAAACGAAAACTTAAATTCTATGAACACCTGTACTTGGGTAACTGATGATAATGGGTTCAAAAAACCATTTCAAGACACTAAATAATAAACCTTAAGTGTCGGATAATGGGTTTAAGAAGTCAGTAGAAAAATTGAGAAAACCGGAATGTCCCGAAAAATATAACAGATGGACGTACATTCTGGCTACTGATTACTGGCTTTAAACGCAAAATCAGTACATTCGATGAATTGGAAAAAAAAGGAGAAAAGCCTATAGTGAACGAATGTAGAAAATGTGGGTTGCAAAAATATTTCCAGGGTTGTCTAAAATTATTTTTAATAGTTTAAAATTGGCCCTATACGCCACCTTTGATTCGTTTGTTGGGTTTTATTCTTCATATTGAACCGCCCTTTCCATGTAAATCTTCGTATAATTCTACACCCCCTCCTTAAAACTGTAAAATTCTAGAACTGTTTCTTCGATTTAAATCATAATTTTATTTATTAGGTCGAGCTACAAAAATATTATATCACATTCATTTCTAAGAAATTCTTCTTCTTCTTCTCTTCACGAATTAGGCATTTCTACCTGTTCCGGCATCTATCTTTTCTTTGGCCTGCCAATATCTCTACTTCCCACTGGTTTAAATCTTCTAGCTACACTAGAATTTCTGGCATTCTATGTACATGATCAACCCATGGCACAATACAATTTTAGTTCCTCATTGAGTGGAAAAATTCTCAATTCTTTTCTTTTATCTTAATTTCTCTGATCCTGCCTAGTCTTGTGCAATCTTTGACAAACCTTAAGAACTTCATTTCTGCAGTTTAGATGTTGCTTTCCTCCCTTTTTTTCATTACCCATGCTTCACTGTTGTATGTCAAGGCTGGAACTCCCAACGTCTTATAAAATTTTTACCTTGTTTCGGGTCTTGTCTTTGAAAATGATTTATTAAAATGAAAATTACAAAACCAAGTTGTAATGTTATTTCATTACTATTAAAATTATCCGCAAAATCATATTTGAAGTAATAATGAAATATCAAAGTTTATTAAAGTACCTCTCTTTTCAAATGCTCAGAAAGACTAATTTGACTGCAAGTCAAATCGACTCGTCAATTGACTCGACAAGTTAAAAGTTTTAACCGAGTTAGTCGCTTTGCATTTAAAATTGCAAATTTTTTTCAACATTTCTTATATAAGACATTTGTATAATATTTAACTCTTTTAAAGTTAAACGAGTTCTTTGTTTAATACTTTCAACAGAATCTTTTCTTTTGTTATAAATTTTATACCCTTTGTTCTGATTCTTGTACTTTGAAACTCTATTAAATCGTATTTCTTCAACTTTATATCAACTTTTATTTAAATGAAACACATTACAACTTACTTGTAAACAATAAACTTAAATCGTGTATTTCAGAAAGAGAACCCAGTCACCTACTTGCGTTTATACTTTCTCATGCCTATATGAATATATAGGAAAGAACGAGCCTAATGTTTTCATGTCAATTTTTCGAATTTGAATTTTCACCGGATATACACGATTTCAAACCCCCTGAACAATAAAAAATATTTTTTTAGCGATTTGTCTTTGTGTGTGAGCATGTGCGCGCGCTCGTGAGTGTGTGTATGTGTGTGTGTGTAAACAATATAATATCTCAAGAACGGAACATCGTACGAAGTTGAAACTTGAAACTGTTACTGCTAGAGGACCCAACACGAACATTGTCATAAAGATCGGTAAACCAGAAGTTGTAGTTCTTCTTCTTACTTTCAAGGATTAGGCAGAAGCCTGTTCCGAACTCACAAACCATCCTGTACGTCTACAAAACACGAGACATTCCAACCCGTATATCTCGACTATTGCCATCTTCTTCGAGGTCTTCCCACCTCCCTTCTTCCAACTGCAACATATTCCGTCACTTTTAAAGGTATATTCTCTCCTCTGGTATCCGTTCCAAATGTTACCTCTATTGACTCCGATACTCCTTTACTTTTTCATTCTACCTAAATACACCCAACTCGGATCTAATTTCCTCGTTATGTATTAGAACCAACCTCGAGCAGCCCTTGACTCTTCTTAAAAACCTCATTTCAGCTGATTGGATCCTACTTTCTTGGCGTTTTGTGGTAACCCATGCATCACTTCCATCAAGAAGGACTGGGGCTGCCTTGTAGAACTTCACTACTGTCTCTGCTCTAGCTCTTTTACCCAGTGTCCTTGTAATTAAAGTTGTATTTATTCGTGTAATTTCTAACTTTTTTGCGATTTTCTCAAAAACGGCTCCTACGATTCTTTTTAAAATCGCCTCATTTACTAGCTATATATTTTATACTCTACATAAAAGGTAGAAACCATGTCTGCTGAAATTCTTAGGGAAGCTGAACTCTCGTAGAAAAAAAAGGTTTTTTAAGATAGCAGCCTTAATATGCTTTTTAGAGCAATATAACCAAAGTTGTAGAAAGTTTAAAAATCCTACAACTTTTATTCCAAACATTTCTTTGTATAAGGCTTAGTTAAGCGGTAACTTGTGATTATCTGGTTTTTTACATGAAAATCTCTAAAAAAAATAGATTTTTTAAAGATTTCGGCCGTAATACCTATGCAGTTAACAACAAAAGTGTATATAATCAAATTTAAGGAATTTAAAAGATCTACAAAATTTTTTAAAGAATTTTTCACCACAGAGTCTATTTTAGCGTCAAAGAGTGATTTTCCGTATTTTTAAGCCAAACTAAGGTTGGTTTTCATTTTGCATCATTCACTCATGATTAAAATAAGGTTATGGTTCTTGAGGTTAGTGTTTTCGTTTATTTCTTATGTTTTATTGCTAATGTTAGGTCTTACTGTTCATTATTTACATTGGGAAGAGTGTGAGTGTTTAAATAGATTTTATCTATTTTTTCTTATAAAAGATATTGATTTTCAGGTCGTATTTCTTCCTTTCCACTGGTGATTCATTCTGATGTCAACAAAATTCCTGTTTCCAGTACTAATTGGGTTTTATTTGTACAGTCGTGATTTGGCTTTCAACGTCTAAAGCTGAGTGAGTAGTTAAACACTTTAAGTTTAGTTTGTAAGTTTAAGCTTAAGTTCAAATTTTGCACCTTACGTTTAACTACGCGCAGCAAGCTCGCCGGCTAGCTCAGAGTCCTTAGTCATTAATAAACTCTAAGAGTAAAAGTTAATTTTTCTTATAGAAATATACTTCATTATTAAGCTATTTCAGCAGCTTTTATAACATGATTATTTATTATAAGCGTTCTTTTAACCCTTTCAGTGCCGAAACAATATTTGAAAGTTTGATCTTAAGTGCCATTTACTTTGAATAAGTGTGTACAAAAAGTGCCAGCCCTTATTTCGAAAACTTGCTGGCGTAAGCCTGCCATTGCCGACCAAAATTTGAACCTTACAGAAAAATTAAGTTTCCTGTTAAAAATTAATTTTTATTGTGTTCATAAAAACATAAATCGTTCTACCACTAAAATATTCAAAATAGTTTTTTTTAGTTAATTTAAAGTCGCATGGTCAATAGCAACGACTGAGGGTTTTGGTACCTTAACGGTGGTTCTAACGTGTTAAAATTTCCAGACCCTAGTCGGGAATGGAACCCAGGACCTTTTGCTTTGTAGGCTAGCGCGCTAGTCACTACGCCACGGAGGCGGTTTCAAAATGAATTATTCCATTATTTTTGTTTTAACGTTTTTTGGAAATGTTTGGTTATCCGGACGTTGGCACTTTATGCATAACTTACGGACGTCCGGTAAACCGGATGTTATAAATACGTAAAATATATTGACGTCCTGTTTTGCAGGCGTTGGTACTGAAAGGGTTAACCTAGAATATTTGTTTACATTGATCATTTAGGAGTATCATGTTAACTTATTGATACAAAGCGAGTTTTTCTAAGGTTTTACCATAATTTATTTTGATTCTCCAGGACAATTCCGGAACAGGTTATAAAACTAAGTTTTAACCTTAATAATTTTCAGACCTTAGCCGGGAATCGAATCCAGCCCCGTCCGATTTGCAGGCTACCACGCTAACCACTACGCCATGGAGTCTCTTTGCTTCTCATGGATTTGCCTTTCCCTGTTTTTAATTGATGACTTGTGCACATAACATAACGATTTTTTTTATATGATAATAATTTATTAAACTACCTCTATGGTGTAAATGTTAGCCTCCTAGCGTACAAAGCGGAAAGTTACAGGTTCGATTCCCGGCTAGGGTCTGAAAATTATTAAAAGTCAAACCCAGTTCCATAACCCACAGCAGTCGCTAACGACTGAGATTTTGAGCAACTTTAAGTGATCTAAGAAAATAAATAATATTTACACACATGTATTTTGTTTAATTTAAATACTACTCGACGATCCACGAAACAAATATTTTCTCTAAAACTGTTCTTTTAAAAGTACCTATACAGAAATAAATATTTTGTAAAATCCATACATTTCTTTATAAATTTAGTACAGTTTTATCTCAGGTTTTCCAAACTTAAATTATAAATATGAAATATTTTTTACCGATTTTAAAGGAAATGAACTAGAGTTAAAATATTTTTATAAAATTATTGTGGAACAGAATTTTCTATAATTTTCTGTTTTCGTTTTTGTTAATGCTGTCCTTCAAAATCTTCAAAACTCTAGTTTATACCCACAAGTGTTATAAAAATTTAATTTGACAAACTACACATCGAGTAACGACATGAACGGAAATCCAGAAGCACACAGTTCTTTGAGTTTGTTATCACACCAATAGATTAATTCATTTTCAGTTCTTATTCGGGAACCAAAAGAGAATTCAATTGTTTTACAGTTGAGTTTGCTTCTGACTGAACAATATGTAAGACTGTTTGTGTTAATTTTTCCACTTTTTTCCGAAAATTACAATTATATCACAGCCATACCTTAAACCTGTTAAATATCTAAATAAATTTACTTTTTAATGAAACAGGAATGTTAGATGTTTGAATTAGACGCTTAAGCTACTTTTTGTTAATTAAATTTATTATTCCAAACACTAAATACATTTTTAAAATTTAAAACTGTGAATAAAATTTTTCAGATCATAAAAAAATTTATTTTCTTTTTATTATCAACTAGGGATAGATTTATTTAAAACTTAATAACGAAATTGTTAATGGTGGTCCAATAAAAGCGTTGTTCATTTACAGTTCTAGGTGAGATGTGGACAGTAAAAGCTCAATAATAAAATGCAAATGATGTTTGTTATCGTGCGTTATATTTTAATTTCATTTCATAAAATTTTATAGATAAATTCGGGTAGTTTTATTGATAAATCTGTAGAAATACTAAACGGTCTTGACAAATTTCAAAATTGTAAACCTAATATTAAATTAAATGGAAGCTGTCGCTTTTTTTAGATAAGAAGTAA
This sequence comes from Catonia carolina, assembly GCA_035578175.1. Classification (NCBI taxonomy): domain Eukaryota; kingdom Metazoa; phylum Arthropoda; class Insecta; order Hemiptera; family Achilidae; genus Catonia; species Catonia carolina. The sequence goes on along the minus strand of JAQMRL010000005.1, from coordinate 36,251,115 downwards.
ACAAAGTTTAACAGAATATTAAATTTATAGTACTAACTATTTTATATAATAAATTTCACTAACCTATTTTTATTTATATTAATCACTTACACGTGTTTCGGTGGATCCACCATCTTCAGATTAAATTATACCGTTTGAAACTAAATTTTTTTAAAATTATAGACGATGTTACTTCTTCAGTCATTTGTATAAAATTTATACAAATTTATACAATGTTATGTGATTAATACAAATAAAGACAGCTTAAAAAAAGGTTAGTAAAATTTATTATATAAAATAGTATTGATTTCAAGCTGCAGGATTCATTATAAGGATTTATTTTTAAATAAAATTTTTAGCTCTAAATTTTCTTTACAATAATGTCGGTCACATTTGTCAAAAATTCCTTAAAAGGCCTAAGTCAATAAATTGAAATTTACTAGTTGCACATAATATTAGATATTAGAGGATTATCTAATTTATAATTTCTGTTTTTAATCAGTGTGTTATTCGTATTCTTTCATACGCTGCACAAACACCTTTATAAAAGATATAAGGTTTATAACCTTTATAAAAGATATGCTCGAGACCCTGGACAATACTCTAAAGATCCATGGTATGACTGGTACTGAATAATAAAATTGAAAGACAGTAAAAAATTAGGCTATCCAGCAGAAAATACTTAAAACAATAGTTGTAAAACAGCAAGAGACATCATTAAAATGGCGATGGACCGAACAAACAATTAGGCAGATGGATATTCATGAAACTAGGAAGTTAAACAGAGGAGTCACTGGCTGGGAAAGAGAGTAGTGGTCAATCAAAAAACCGGTGAAGAAATGTGAAACTGATGGCCAGATTTAATTGGGCAGGAAGGCACAGAAGGGGAAATTGTGTAGGCAAACTAGGGAGGTCTTTATTCCAATACTATGATAACACTTCGATTGAGAAGAAGAAAAAAGAAAGAATATATATATTACTTTAATAGGAGGGCTCAGTACCCCGTTTTTTAAACTTAGAATCAAAAAAATCAACTTCTTCATGTTTCCGTTAATAATTTTTTTCTTGTTTGACTACATTGGAAAACTTTAGTTAATTACTTCTTGGATCTCTTTTGAAGATTTTATTCCCAGTAATTTTTTCATCTTGCTTTTCTTTCCTCGTTTGAAAACACCCTTTCCGTGTATTTTCTAGTTCTAGCTTTTCTTCTAGCTAGTTTTTCCTGTTTTGTGCCTTAAATCTTCCAGTGCAATCTGCATTTCTTCCATATCTTTTTTAATTTCCTTGAACCATTTTATTTCCTATTTCTTATTCCAAATAATCTCAATGATAGTTTTAAATAACTTACTCTATTTCTGGTGTTCTTATTATATGTCCTAAGAAGGTAATTCTTTTTACTTTCTCTTGCCTATATGAATATATAGGAAGGAAAGTATTGTTTTCATGTCGATTTTTCGAAATCGAGTTTTCACCGGATCTATACGTTTTCAGACCCCCTGAACCCAAAAAACATGTTTTTAGCGATTGGTCTGTGTGTGTGTCTGTGTGTGTGTGTGTGTGTGTGTGTGTGTGTGTGTGTGTGTGTGTGTGTGTGTGTCTGTGTCTGTGTGTGAACAGAATATCTCAAGAACGGAACATCGTACGAACTTGAAACTTGAAACTTAAGTTACATACCACTACCGGACGCGACACGAACATTTTCATCAAAATCGGTCAACCGGAAGTAGTAGTTTATTCGTATAATTTTTCAGTTTTTTGCGATTTTCTCAAAAACTGGTCCTACGATTTTTTTTAAAATCGCCTATTTTACTTAACTTTTTATTCTCTACAAGATAGGGTAGGCGCCATGTTTGCTGAAATTCTCGGTGAGGCTGTTTTCACGTAAAAACGTTGTTTTTTTAAGATTACGGCTTTAATATAAATTTTAGCGCAAAAACTTATATAATAAAAGTTGTAGAGAATTTAAAACCCTACAACTTCTGTTTCAAACATTTTTTTGTATAACGCTTAGTTTAGCGGTAATTTGCGATTTTCTGTTTTTTTCTCACGAAAACGTGAGAAAAATCGATTTTTTTAACATTTCGGTCTTAGTATGCATTTTACGACAAAAGTGTATATAATTAAATTTATAGAAAATTAAAAGATCTACAACTTTTGTTTAGAGCATTTTTCTCTACAGAGCCTAGTTTAGCGTGAAAGCGTGATTTTCCGTATTTTTAAGCCAAACTGAGTATGATTGTCATTTTGCGTCATTCACTCATGATTAAAATAAGGTTATGTTTTTGAGGTTAGTTTTTGTTCATTTCTAATGTTTTAATACTAATGTTAGGTTTATTGTTAATTATTTGCATTGGCAAGAGAAAGTTGTGTGAGTGTTTCACACCAGATTTTTGTTTTAATATTACTTATTTTACTGGTTCTATTTCCTAATTTACGGATTCATTTGATGCTATCTTCCAGGGACCATTTTACCATGTTTTCTTGTTCAAGTACGTTCTGATTATTTCTTTCTAGCTTTAGAATTTTATCCACTTCTATGGAGTGATTCAATTATTAATATTATTTATTCAATATTATTATTAATAACCCGCCGGTTTGGTCTAGAGTTAAGATTGTCGCCGCGAGTCAGCTTTTTAACAGCAGATTTTCGGAAACGGAGTTTCCTGGTTAAAATCCTAGTAAAGATAGTTACTTTTATACGGATTTGGATACAAAACAGTGGTTATCGGTGTAATTTGACGGTTGGAGTTCAGTTGAAGGGTTTGGCTGAAGAACGTGCTAACCCACAAAATTTCCAGTATGATGTTTCTTAAATATTCTGTAAAAATAAAATATACAGCACGTTTTAAACAGGGTGCTATACTTACAATCTTAAGAACCTAGATTAACAAAAAATAGCAAATGTTTGGACCCCAGATCATTCAGGACTTGTACCGACGCCTACATCCGCCCGAAGTCTTTATGCCATTACCATTCCACGACTTTATCTAAATTCCAGTATGACCCACTTATCAAAATTTTGAGTTGCCACATTTTTATTCCGCCCTGTATTCCTCTTATATACCCATGCCCCTTCATCTACTTGTATGACTCACGCCCCCCAGTTGGTAGTAGTCCCCATGTTCCTATGCATAATTACTCCACTACGGTGAAAAGAGCCGCCATTTTAAATTATTAAACACTTAGAAAATAAAAGGCCGGTGATTATGCCAAACTCTACCCTTTCCGTCTCCCCTAAAATCATAAACTAACCCCTACCTAAAATTGTACCATTTGTCCACGTTAAGTACGGTGCGTGCCTTCCCCTCCTCAAGACAATAAAACTCCCACATAACTGAAAAAGGCCACTGAAAAACAAAAAAAAGAAAAGAGCCGCTCTTAAAGCCACTTGTCCCTTAATATAAATTTTCATCCACGAGTAACTTCTTAAAATACATTACCTCCTTTGAAGTCCCAGTCCCAATCCCGCAAGAGCCAGAATCCTATTTCCTAATTTTAAACTATAAAATTCCCCCTAAATTTCATGAGGTTGCAATTATTCGGTAAAATTGTTCCCCGAGCGACCAGGTGTTCCTTAACACGATGTCGCCATCATAGGGCTTCTCAGCCCTCTCAACCAGGATTCAGGATTCAGCAATCGTTTAACAAAAATTCGAAAAACATGATTTGTAAATTTCAGTAAACTTTTAAAATGAAATTGCGTAAAATTATGTTGATGTGGGTTAGCACTGTCTTTTTCCAACCCCTTCAATTAACCATACTCTCCCAGGAATGGTCGCCCTGGATTTGTACAAGACTACAGTTCATTTACACGTCATACACGTCATCCTCATCTCATTGGGTCATGAGGTTGCTTATTGTTCTGAATTGAACAGATTACACCTACACATTAGGGTTACAAAAAAAATTATTAATATTTCAATTATTTTGAATTAAATTCCAGAAAGATTTTAAGAATAAGGTATTTTTCTTTTTAGGTTTGTCATTTTCCCTATCTTGTAATAAAAAAGGAAACTTATTACTAAATGGAAAATGAGCTAAGAAATAACTTAATAAAGATTAAATTACTTTATTGCTTTTTCCAAAAAAAAACGAAAGAAACGTAGGTCCTACTTCCTTGACAGACTAGATTGGAAATACGTATTTCTATTTTTTACTATAGGCGTATTTGAGTGCAGTAAAGTAAGTTTCATTCATTGTTGAAGCCTCAGTTGGGGTTTAACCTTTCAATAGGTTTCACATCTATATCGGAACATTTTCAAGATGAGAAAATATCAATTTCACCTTTGGGAATCGAAAATCGTACCAGGCAATCTTTCACTGTGTTACTAAGCGTTACATATTGGCCTCTGTAATACTTCTGTTGCAAGAAAATACAAATATAGCTTACACAAGCACATTCGAATTTAAGACACACACGTACAAATTGAAAATTTTACTTCTCTATTTTCCAGACACGTTTAAATATGTCTGAATAAAATTTATACTTTCAAAGTGCCAAGTTAAATAAAAAAAATCTGGTGTAAAACACTCACACAACTTTCTCTTGCCAATGCAAATAATGAACAATATAACCTAAAATTAGTATTAGAACATTAGAAATAAACAAAAAACTAACCTCAACAAACATAACCTTATTTTAATCATGAGTGAATGATGCAAAATTAAAATCAACCTCAGTTTATCTTAATAATACGGAAAATCACACTTTCACGCTAAACTAGGCTTTCTCTGTGGAGGAAAATGCTGTAAATAAAAGTTGTAGATCTTTTAATTTCCTATAAATTTGATTATAATATACACTTTTGTCGTAAAATGCATACAAAGGCTGAAATCTTTAAAAAATCGATGTTTTTTACACATTTTCGTGAAAAAACAAAAAATCTTTAATTACCGCTAAACTAAGCGTTATACAAAAAAATTTTTGAAATAAAAGTTGTAGGATTTTGAATTCTCTATAACTTTTATTGTACACATTTTTGCGCTAAAATGCATATTAAAGCCGTAATCTGAAACAATTTTTTACGAGAAAACAGCCTCTTCAATAATTTCAGCTGACATGGCGCCTACCCTATCTTGTAGAGCATAAAAAATGTAGTAAATGAGGCGATTTTTAAAAAAATCGTAGGAGCCGCTTTTGAGAAAATCGGAAAAATAAGAAAATCGGAAAATGTGAAAAATTACACGAATAAACTACTACTTCCGGTTGACCGATGTTGATGACATTGTTCGTGTCGGGTCCGGTAGTAGTACCTTACTTAAGTTTCAAGTTCGTACGATGTTCCCTTCTTGAGATATTTTGTTCTCTCCTACATACACACACGCGCGCGCGCGCGCGCACACACACACACACACACACACAGACCAATCGCTAAAAACATGTTTTTTAGGTTCAGGGGGTCTGAAAACGTGTAGATCCCGGTGAAAACTCGATTTCGAAAAATCAACACGAAAACAATACTTTCCTTGCTATTTATTTATAATTATAGGCAAGAGAAATAAAAATAGGGTTTTCAACAATGGTATCAGTTTTGTAATATATTACTTAAATATATTGTGAGGTGACAAGTATTAAATAATCAAATGTAATAAATAATTATGTAAATCATAAATTTGAACTTCATATCAGAAACTGAATTATAATTTTATTAAATATTTAGAACATTGAAAAAATTGAATTTTTAGTGGCTCCCAATTTATAAAATTAACTAGGCCTAAATGTATATTGATATTGATATTTCTGCTGTACGCCTTGACTCGACCTTGCGTATGATTTAGAAAATAAAATTCGTCATTTTCCTTCAATATTACCACTAGTTATCTCTCGAAATCAGTATTATTTATATAATTTTATATTGTTGTTATTTAGGTCATCAGCCTAAAAAAGCTGGTTTAAACCTCTAGAGGCGTTGCTAAGTACAACGAGGAGTAAGATGGTTTAATATCTTCCTCACTGAGTGGAACACTATGTTTATCAGCACGCCCACCCCTCTAAAAAGCATCTACTTTCCACTCTGCAAATGACACCTTTACTTCATTCACACCAGGTTCTGGCTGTAGAGTTAAATTCATTACTCCCAGAGAAGAAAAATCTAACTACTGATTTTTACACCTCTACCTCTTCTGTTCTTAAATGCTTTAATAATATATTTGGCTGACCATGTGATAAGAAACAGAACTATTTTTTGTGAACCTTGAACTAGCAGATCAAGTGCAAATAATTTACCACTCCACCAGTCTGGTATGGGGAAATTTTTAAATAAATAACTTAATTTATGTTTAAAACAGAACTGTTGTTGTTTAGGTCATCAGCCGAAAGGCTGGTTTGAACCTGTTGAGGTTTTATTAGATAAAACGAGGAGTGAGATGGTTTACCAGCCTTCCTCACTGAGTGGAAAAGTGCGCTTATCAGCATGCCGGGCCCTCTGAAAAGCACATATTTTCCACTCTGCAAATGCTACCTTCACTTTTTTCACCACAGGGTCTGGCTGTATAATGAAATTCATTACTTTCAGAGGAGATAACTTTGATTTGTATCTTTTACACCTCTTCCTCTTCTGTTCTTAAATGATTCAGTCATTATTAATTGGCTGACCATGTGATAAGAAACAGAACTATTTATTTCAGCCCTGCAACGAACAGATTGAGTGTAAATAATTTGACATCGACCTGTCTGTTATGGGCAGAAAACAGAACTATGGTGGTTTAATCTATGATGGTCTGTGGAATGGAGAAGTTTAAACTGCGGAAAAGAATATTGTATTTGGAGATGTGGGGGAAAACCAACGGGCAGACCAACAGTGAAAAGGATGGGTTTAGTTACGGATGGATTGGGAAAAGATACGTTGCTGAGAGAGTATTGGAGAAGAGATAGATGGAGTGCGATAGGGAGAGGCGAAGAGGAATTATTTTTCGTCCGATCCGAGACGTAGATAATAACTTTTTATTAATTGGAATAAATTTTTTTGTTCAAAATTTGGTAGGAATAATGTATATTAATGACATTTTGTTTTTAAAATTTGTTTTTGTTACAGTATTCACAAAAAATTAGTTATCTAAATTAAAATAACTTCTAAAATAAATGATAACAACCATAGAACTTTCTGATGGGCTTGTAACAACGAATGTTTGTTATTCTTTAGAACTGACGTGGCGTTTTTTTACTGTAAAATATTCGTAGCCCACATACATCCTTTTTACCACTGAGTAATTAAGAAAAAAGCTGTTAATCAAATGAAATATATTATTGAAAAAATGCAAATTTTTTAGAAGATATTTTGCATACACTTTAAGGTAATGAAGAATGGAAAATTGTAAAGAAAGATGTTTAAACTTTCATGGAAATTTTTAAAGGCGTAATGATTCATTTCATTATAAAATCATACCAAAACTTCAGAGCGTTGGATTGAATGACCCTCTTTGGGAATGTGTAACGTACCCTTGAACTCCATTTTTTGCAATAACTCAATTTTAGGTTTGCTATAACTTGTTAATTTTATGTTCAGTACATATTTATTTGTAGTATATTTATAAAAAGTTTACTTAACAGACGCGAAATTTAATCAAGTGGGTGTAGAAATTAGAATGAAGAGCTTCCAGGAACTGAATTCGAATTAATATTTGGAGTTATTCCGTTCTCTATAAAACACACACGTTATTACCATATATGCTTTCTTTCAATGGTTGTATGTGTATCAAAGTCTGTTTTAACTTTTCAGCCTATTCAATTTTACTGCAAATTACAAAACGATGTAGATTAAATAAATGTTTAAACATTTCGGTCCAGTTAGTAAATGTAGTTTGTTTTGCCCATCTCTTATTAAACCAAGCTTTTTATTATGAACTAATTTTGACATAATATTTTTTACTTTCTCTTGCCCTACATGCAATATAGGTAAGGAAATTTATGTTTTCATGTAAATTTTCCAAAATCAAATTTTCACCGGAAACACACACTTTCAGATCCCGTGAACTCAAAAAGCATGTTCTTACGATTATTCTGGGTAATATATTTATGTCTGGCTCCGTGCACGTGTATGTTTGAAAGAGTATATAATGGTTGTGCGCGTGTTTACATAATAACTCAGAAAGAGAAAAATAGTACGAAGTTGAAACTTAAGTTGATACCATGGTGGAAATCAGTGGATGTCAAGAAATCAAAGTCGGAATTGAAATAAAAATAGTGAATTCAATTCCTGTTAAAGAGTAGGTACAAATCACTAATGGTTTTTTTCATAAGTCAAAGGTAAACCTTTTCAAAAATTGCTACCAGTTATGAGACACGGTGTCTAATGAAAGGGATTTCTTTTGCTAGTTTACTTAAAAAAAAATTATTTTAAAAACTGTTGAAAAGCAAAATTGATAGTATATCAAAGATCTTCATACACAAGTTTTTTATTCCGTTGACATAACTTTTTTTAAAGTATTTTCATCTTGTACGTTTAGGCCTATAGAAAATTTAAACTCTATTTTTTTACTCAAATAATTTTAAATTTGATGTAAAATTAGTGTTTATAAATTTCTTATCATAATAGACAGTAAATAAATGATCTATTAATATAATTATCATGGTTTAACTTAAATTTTGTAATAATCACTTTGCGTTTTGGTGAAACGATAAATTTCTCAATTAAGAGATTACAGCCCATCATTAAATCACCGTTTAATGGTTGCCATAAACGAGGGTTACGACTACCAGTACTAGAATTACCTTCTAGTTTAACATTCTCGGGTTACGTGTGATAAATTTAAGCGATACTGATTCATGGAGTGTTAATTTAATGGACTGGGTGTGATCTGATGTCACAGATTAGTAAAACTAACTTTACTTACTAAATTCTTACAGTTACTTATTTATTGTTTATTTATACAGGGTGATTCACGAAGATATGCAGAAACTTTAGGAGCTCATTGTACATGTAAAAATTATGAAAAAGGTTTATATAAACATGGGTCCGGAAATGCTTCGTTTCCGAGTTACGGCTAGCGAAAGGTTCGCCCGTATTTCAGCTCACTAGGTGAAATGAGGTCTTCCTGGAATTCTGGTAAGGTAGATTAAGGGACGAATTCAATCATTTCTTATGGTTTTTGATCTAATAAATTGAATAAAACAGGTCCCAGAACTGTAAGTTAAATAGTTTTTAAGAAAACCAGTGTCAAATGCAAAAAATGGAGTGAAAAACACATATTTTCATCTTAGTTTTTCCGGTTAATTTACTTTGTACTTTTATGAATAAAAATTCATTTAATCAAACATCTATTCGCTTTCTGTGTACTTAATTTGGTGTAAATTAAGTACACAGAAAGCGAATAGATGTTTGATTAAATGAATTTTTATTCATAAAAGTACAAAGTAAAATTAACCGGAAAAACTAAGATGAAAAAATGTGTTTTTTTCTCTTTATTTTTTTGCATTTGACACTGGTTTTCTCAAAAACTAATTAACTTACAGTTCTGGGACCTGTTTTATTCAATTTATCAGGTCAAAAACCATAAGAAACGATTGAATTTGCCCCTTAATCTACCTTACCAGAATTTCAGGAAGACCTCATTTCACCTGGTGAGCTGAATCCTGGCGAAATCTTTCGCTAGCCGTAACTCGATAACGAAGCATTCCCGGACCCATGTTTATATAAACTTTTTTCATTATTTTTACATGTACAATGGGCTCCCAAAGTTTCTGCATATCTTCGTGAATCACCCTGTATACCTCTACCACACAGTAACTTAGACCGGAAATTAAATTTGAAAAGTATTTCCAGGAGTTTTACTAAAAGAAGTTAAGAATGTATTATTTTCTGTTCTTGATTATTTTTTTGTTCTTGTGTTGGTTTTGAATGTTTACATTGGTATAAAATACTGTGACAGATCGAAGAAGGGGATGGTTCGCGAGGGTTCTAGTGCTCAGTCATAAAAATAGTAAGAGTAGATAATAGAGTGAAAAAGGAATAATAGGACAAAAATAACAATAACACAATAGTAACAATAAAAGTACGCCTATAATAAAAGGGTATTTGTGTACAGCTGTTTATGAAAGGGTCGACCGGTAACACTTCCTATTAACAAAAGATCTTTTGTTGACTTGTTTACAATAGATTTTTCTAGCACTCATTCATAAAGGGTTTTTTTGTACCTTACTATTTGTTCGGTGTTTTTCGGGAAGGTTCTTTTGATTCACTATTAAAGAGACCCCCGAGTGCGGTCAGCGGTCAGTATTCGTTTGATCTTTGACGAGTGGTCGTCGGACGCTGTGCAGGGTGCGTTTCCGAGCATTGTGTTGGTCAACGATTGTTATACTGTCTTTGTTTGTGTGTGTATTTTGAAAAGTCATTGTGAATCTGTGTCAAATTCAGTTTTTGTGTATTAAGTTTCATTTTGTATGTGTATTCTAGAAAATTGATTGTAAGTAGTGCTAAGTAAATTATTAAGTTATTTATTATTTATTTTAAGTGAATTATTAAATCATTTATTGTATTACTTAATTATAATTAGTTTAGTTTAATTATTTATTTTGTAATCTTTTAGTGTAATATATATTTGTAATTGTAAACTTTAGTGTATTAATTATTTAATTACCTAGATCCCGAAACGGACCTTAGCGATAAGTGTCACAATACTGTCTTAATAATTTTTCTGTTAGAAAAAATTTGGGTTACCAACAAGAAAATAAATTTCAGATTTCAAAAAATTTCTTACATAAAATTCCAGTGATACGATAAACAATTGAAAAGATTCAGGAATAAGATGTTAAGATCTGAATTATAAATAAATTACGAGTGAACAAATTGAAAGATTTTCCTCAACAGATGAATTACTCTTTTCTAAAGAGTGCAGAAGACACTGTACAACTTTTAATTACTCGCTTTACAAAATAAAATGGAAGAACGATCCAGGTTAACCTTTGAGGCGATGGATAATGAAGTAGGCTGTTTAAGCTTAAACCTTGGACGACGACGACTAGGATTATGATGATGAAATTGTTTAACAACCTAACCCGTTTCGGGATTTTCAGTCGCTAACCGGTTGAAACCGTTGGGTTCGCAACTGAAAAACAAATTGCGGAACCGAATTGATATATTTCTAGTTTTATTTTCTAAGTAGATCTAGATATATAAACTAAAGAGCTTTAGGATTAAAGCTAAAGAATTAACGTAATTAATCTTAGTGTGATCAAAGTTCTAAGACTTTTTTTTGTCAATTGTCTGAGTTTTTTCATTTTGGCAAGTACACCTTCACAGAAATTTTTATTATGCAATTAAAAGTTCTTCATACTTTTTTCAATATTACTCTTCATAAACGTTTCTTATGTATTAATCCACAATGAAAATTGCATTGTACACGGTCTCCTCTAAGAATGGCTCAATATTATTTTAGCAATAAAAGACAAAGTTTTTTAAAACTCAACTTGAAAAAACTTAACGCTTTTTACTAATGAAGATGCAAATGAACTGCTTGACTAAATCTTCTTGGAAATCCATCAAAGCGATTGCGAAAATTGTGGAATAGAGATCTGATGTAACATTAATAATTTGCATTTTTTTTAAAAGTGTTTAAAATTGAAAAGGAAAATCTAAATAATACATTTTCTTTTTTCTTTCTTATTTTTCGAAATTTAGTGTTATAAAATTAATATATTTTTTTCAAACTAGAATATTTACCACTGGTTCACTGATCTATTGCATGTATTTTTCTTCTTGTTTAACAAATTTATCTGTAATTTTATAGTTGTAAATGAAGATATTAAAAAGTTTTAAAAATTAAGTTTGTCATCGAGCAACTAAATTTTCTGTGGTGACATCTGAAGTAAATTAAAACTGATCAGAAATTCCTTAAAAATCAGTTTTCCAATAATTAGAAGTTTATGAAACCCGTTTTTGGGAGTTATTAATGGAACTATACTGCACCCGGTACGATTAATTTTATAACTGAAAATTTAATTTTATTATTTTAATTAAATTGATTAATTAATTACTGAAGTAGTACTTGTTGTTACTTATGTGTGCTGTTGATGCCAAAAAACATCTGGCTAAGTGGCAAACAACTATACCAAAATTATTTGTTCGAGGTTCGCATATTACGTGCACACGCATATTACTCGAATATTTCATTATAATTCTCCCCCTCTAATTTTTGGCCTTTCTTTTTAATGTACCCTTGAAATTGAATGTTTTAAAATAGCCATTACACAGATTTTTTTTTAACTTCAATTTTTTTTCTTTTTACGATAAGTGTCTCAATAATTTATTTTTTCTTAAGTACGATTAATGATAACAATGATATGTTAATTATAATTTATAAACTTAAGGTGCTGCTGCATAATTATTATGTAAACTTACAATAAAGTAATTATAATTATACTTTAGAATAACGATCTCCAAACATTAAATAATACTAACAAAAATTATAGCCGATTACCAAAAAAGATCAAAGGCCAAATGAATTAATAATTGAATAGATAGGCAAAAATTTCAAATATTTTTTTTTTTTGAAGTTGCATTAATAAGATGACCATTAGTAACTACTACAATTAACTTTTAAACAATTTTGTTAAAATTTTCCAGATCCTAGTCGGAAACTGAACACGATAACTTACGCTTAACATTCTAACTCATTAACATTATATCACATATTCGGCTAAAAATATTTTTCTTTCCATAAGTATTGTAAAAATTTGTTCACATTGTGTATAAATAACACAAACACTTTCACAATATTTTCTCTGTCAATACATAAACTCAACAAACAATATTGGCTGAAGATATGACAGAAAAATATTGTGTTACCTCAGGCTGATATTGAAAAATTCAACATATCGGAAAACTTGTAAAGAAAAGTTTACGATCGTTGAAGTACAAATCATACTGATACCATACATATGTTTTTGTCTTGTTTAAAAACTACAATTTTAAATAGTAAGTAAAAATATGTAAACAAATAAATATATATTTTAGCATTAATATTAAGAAAACTTTATTTAAAAAGTGTATCTAAAAACATTATTAAGATTTATTAAATATGTAAATTGTTTTCGGCCGCCTCCGTAGCGTAGTGGTTAGCGTGCTAGCCTACCACGTGGAGGTCCCGGGTTCGATTTCCAGCCAGGATCGTTTGCAAATTTTCACAAGTCAAAACCCACTATTCGCGGTGCATTACCAAATAACAAAGCGGTTGATTCGATTTTAAATTTAAAAAAAACCTTTTGCATAGCCTTTTTTTTGTAAATTGTTTTTATTTGTAAGACCACAAAATTTTAATAAATTAGTAAAATTTGCGGTATAATCAACTAAAATAATAATATTAGGAGCAGACTCATTAATACTAACTAAGCTAATGTTCAGTCACAACGGAAAAAAAATTGTACTTTGGGAAACAAAATATAATTATTGGCCTCCTCTCCATAGCGTAGTGGTAGCGCGCTACCCTACCACGTGGAGGTTCCGGGTTCGATTCCCGACCAGTGTCTAGAAATTTTCACAAGTTAAAACCCACCATTACATATCCTACCGTAGTCGCCAATGACCGAGCTGTTGATGCGACTTTCATAAACTTTTTTTGTCTAATTTTTATTACGGTACTGTACATTGAGCTACAACTTCCGTATTTGATATTTAAATGGCGGTGGGGAATTTTACTTTAAAGGGAAGAGGTACCCAGGGATACATTCTCCGTTCAAAACTTCGGGTATTGTCCGTTATTCAGACCAAGAGGTCTCTACTCCATTTTCGCTTTAAACGATGCACAGTTGGGAAGTTCCTTGTAGCTAGATCACGGACTAGTTGGTTTGGATGGTCATCTAGTCTTTCGTGAAATGTACTATACAAGGACGCGGTTAGCTCCTTTACTGTAGAAATTTTGAAATCATCGTAAAGGGTTTTATTACTTACGTAAAAAGGAGCGCCAGAAGCAAGTCTTAAGAATTTTGATTGAAAGGCCTGGATCGACTTTAAATTACTCTCTACCGCTATTCCAAAGAGCTGGACACCAAAAGTCCAGATTGGTCTTAATAGGGATTTATATATTAAAATCTTGGAGTGGAGGTTCAATCTTGATCGAGGGTTAATTAAGCAGAAGAGTAGCTTCTGGCGGCGGTTAAGTTCTAAACGTTTTGTATGCAGATGATGCTTCCAAGTTAGTCGCCTGTCAAGCCATAAGCCAAGATATCGCACCACCCGGCCTGTGAGATATGAATGTTATTCAGCATCACAGGTGGACAAGTTTGACGTCGTAAGGTGAAAGTAAACTGTGTTGATTTAATTGGGTTCACCTTAATACGCCAACGGGTAACCCAGTCCTGTATTAATAAAAGATGTCGCTGCGCCAACCTGGAAGCCTCATCCGCGTTCTTTTCCCGTACAAGAATTGCTGTATCGTCAGCATACGTCGCGGTTACCGATGTGTTCAAGATAGGCATATCCGATGCAAATACGCTATACAGAAATGAGGATAGTATTGCCCCTTGGGGTACAAGTTTAGTTTTTCATAAACTAAAAAAAATTATTGGTAAAACAAAATTATCAAGTGTTTTTAAACACATTTGAATTTTTTATTCTCCCTATTCAAATTTCCAAACTCTCTCAAGAAAAACATCTTTAAGTATGAAGATTATTCCCAATAACAATACTGAAATAATGTTAGGAAAATAAATTTTCAGTAATAATAGTAGAAAATTATGTGTATGCAAATTTTACATCGTTTTGAACGCTACGTGTAAAACACTTTAGTTGGTTTTTGCAGAATAAAACAATGAAGATTTTTGGTTAAACAAGGCAGTTCCCGTGTATAAAAACACATTTGAACTAACGATAACACGTTTTTTAACTTTTAATATTCTGTAAAAATTGTTTCTATGCACTTACTTTTTAACTTTTCGGAATTTAAAATATTTATTTTTAATTTCAGAAATTTGTTTACGCTGCGTTTATAACGCTGAAAGCCTTTTTCTTCGTGACTTAATTTAATAAAATGTTTAAAAAACATAGCTCGTCTAAATCTACACCATATCTAGGCCGCTGAGTTTTTTTTATGGTTTTGTATTCCAACCACATAAATAAATTTCTCCCCCTTCGCAAATAAAAGCATTTCTTGTTAAAAATAAATAACCTCAATCTTTCAGTTGTACTCTCGCTTTTGTTTTTATTTCTTGCATTTCAAATGATAAATTTTAAAAACTAAAGGGAAAACTTTTTAACTTTAACGTATAGTTTCTCCTTGTAAGACATATGTTTATTAGGTATAAAATTTATTAAAACGATAAAAAATAGTTTTCGTAATAAATCTATTATTAAATTACACAAATTCGTCTGACATAAATATTTACAATTTTTACAAAAACTAGTTTACCTGTTTAATTTGATAGCTGAACTAACTATTATGCTCAAATTTCTGATTTTAAAATTTCATTAGTTTGAAACAAAATTGTATTACAATGTCGTCTTCGACATTCATCAAAACAAATCATTAACTCAATAACTAAGTTTATTATTAGATCCAAATTTAAGAAACTTACGCCTCACCTAGAATGTAAACTTGATAAACTAATGTTATGGAGGGTACGTAATCAAATCAAACTAAGATAAAAACTAAACAAAAATATTTTAAGATTAAATTAATTAGTAAGTACTTTAATTGTAACTGTTGATATTTCTTAGATGATATTCTAATGACCAATACTTTATTTTATTCTGTCTTCCCTGTATTATTTTAGTCTTCGAAAACGAGAAAATTGGTAGTTTTACTTTTTAGATATTTCTAATTCTCGAAAAAAAATTCACAACCTCTTTGGTTCAATCAGTAGCAAACACAACTACTAAACCAAAGATCCCAGGTTCATTTCCTGGATTAAATCACTTAAGAATTCTTGGTTTTAAAACTTCAAACCTTGTAAATATTCATTTAAATAAATTGAACGGAAAATATTTTAAAAAACTTGTTGTTTAGGTCATCAGCCGAAAGGCTGGTTTGAACCTGTAGAGGTTTTACTAAGTAAAACGAGGAGTGAGATGGTTTACAATTTCCTTCCTCACTAAATGGAAAAGTACGCTTATCAGCATGCCGGGCCCTCTGAAAAGCAGAGTACTTCCACTTTGTACTTTGTATTAATTGTACTTTGTACTTTCCACTCTGTAAATGACACCTTCACTTCATTCACCATAGGGTCTGGCTGTATAATGAACATTACTTTCATTACTTTCAGGGGAGATAATTCTGATTAGTGTCTTTTACACCTCTACCGCTTCTGTTCTTAAATGATTCAGTCATTTAATTGGCTGACCATATGATAAGAAACATAACTATTTATTTTAGTCCTACAACGAAAAGATTGAGTGTAAATAATTTGACACTCCACCTGTTTGTTATAGGCAGGTTTAAAATCTCATCTTCGTCATTAACAACACGGATTTGGCCTGATGGCTTGTTAGAACTTCAAACCTATTCAATTAAATCTATACAAATTGAACTATCAATTTTGATAAAAATTTCGTTTTGGGTCCTGTACTGGTTTCTTACCTAACTTGAAAATATCAACGTTGTACGATATTCCATTCTTGAGATCTTTTCTTCCCCCTCCCCCGTCTCAAACACACATCTAACACACGCACGCATACCCACACACGCGCACACACAGACTAATATAGCTAATATAGCACTATTATAGCTACTTTGTTGTCGTAAAACGCATAAAAAGATAGAAATCTTAAAAAATTTATTTTTTCCACGATTTAGTGAGAAAAAAAAACAGAAAATCATTAATTACTGCTAAACTAAGCGTTATACAAAAAAATGTTGGAAATAAAAGATGTAGGATTTAAATTGTCTACAACTTTTACTAGATACATTTTTGCGCTAAAATGCATATTAAAGTCGCAGTCTAAATAAACAACTTTTTACGTGAAAAAACCTCTCTAAGAATTTCAGCAGATATGGCGCCTACCCTATCTTGTAGAGCATAAAATGTGTAGTAAATGCGGCGATTTAAAAAAAAATCGTAGGAGCTGTTTTTGAGAAAATCGCAAAAAAGTGAAAAATGACACGAATAAACTACTACTTCCGGTTGACTGATTTTGATGCAAATGTTCATGTCAGGTTCAGTAGTAGTACCTAACTTAAGTTTTAAGTTCGTACGATGTGGCGTTCTTGAGATATTCTGCTGCTACACACACGCGCGCGCGCACACACACACACACACACACACACACACACACACACACACACACACATACTTACAGACCAATTGCTAAAAACATGTTTTTTGGGTTCAGGAGGTCTGAAAAGTTTAGATCCGGTGAAAACTCGATTTTGAAAAATCGACATGAAAACAATACTTTCCTGCCTATATGTTCACATTGGTAAGAGAAAGTAAAAATTGAACAAAATTGGTGATAGAGATTGTCTGTCAAACACCTTCCGATTAAAAAATATAGTCATTTATTTGAATCTCATCTTAAAAGATTGTATTTTAACGATTTAAAATCTTTAGTAAATTAAGTTAAACTTAATAGAAATTAATGAAAGATTCATCAGCTAACACAACATGAAGGTCTTAATGTAACACAAACAGGTGCAACAGCCATACAGTTCCTATTAAACTGTAGAACGATGTTTAAATAGTAATTAGCTCTCGGGTTATTATATACTGATAGACATTTCAACCAAATGCGCTGTCCAAATTGCTTTGACGCAGCTCAGAGCTATATGGAAACCGCAAATCAAAACCCAATTTCTATTTTACTTGACTTTAGACCACTTCATTTTAGTCGCATTTAATCCTAATAATTTTCTTCCTTTGTAAATTGTAATCAATAACTAAGAGAGTCATTCTATATTCTACTAGCAATGTTCTCAGTCTCACTTCGCTTAAATTTAACAATATTATTTTTACAGAAAATAGTTAAAACAAAATTGAATTGCTTCTATTTGCTTTACTTGCTTCTAGCGTTTCCTTTTACATAACTACTGAAATCCTCCATGACGAATTCAAAATTCCGATAGTAAATTAACTAACCGCGTCACTCTATTACTTATATTAAATTTAACGGTCGAGTAGATAATCAGCCAAACTAATTACCCTCTGATCTAGCTGCAAGCAACTACCCAACCGTACCACGACGACTGAAACGGAAATGAGAAGTATTTGATCCGAACTACAAATAACACCCGTAATTCCCACCGGAGAATATAAGCCTACCACTGTTTACCTCTTCTCATGGTAATAAAATTTATCACCTCTCACACCTATTATTTTAATAACACAAATGTTTATTATTTTGGAAAAAAGTTGACTGGAGTACCATCACCGGAAAGTTACTTCTTGTTTTATGAGGTAATCACATATTTTGTGACACTAAAATAGAATCTTCTGTTCTTTTTCTTCTTCTCACAATCAAGTACTAGGCTTCCGCCTGTTCCGACTCAATACAGATGATACAGTGATACAGATTTTGAGTGCCGTGGGTTAGTTTTGGTTTTGAAAAATGGACACTGAAAAGCTGATTTGTCTCGTACAAGGATATCCTGAGTTGTACAATACAAGCCACCCAGGGACCTACTCCGTTATTTTACATCATATCATCTGTAAAGTCGTCTCGTGTAAACGCATCTTTACTATTTTTAAACGCTTTTATTTAACTTACTCATGGATCCATAAAATCTTGCAACTTAAAATTTTAATACTTCTACCGTATCAATATGAATCAAACTTTGCACACTTGTTTATCTTCGATGACAATACGCTGTCATAAAAAAAAATTTACAAAAAAATTTTTTTTAAACGCTTTTTTATTACAAAATAACTTACTCTTGGATCCATCAAATGTGGCAACTTAAAATGTTAATACTTCTACCGTATCAATATGAACCAAACTTTGCACACTTGTTTATCTTCGATGACAATAGGTGTTTGTAAAAAAAAATTACAAAAAAATTTCAAAAATTTAAAAAACGCTTTACTTTAACAATTACTTAAAAAAAGTAACTAAAAAGAAAAAAAGAAAAAAAATTTACAAAAAAAATTAACAAAAAATCACAGAAAAAAAATTATAAAAAAAAAAAAAAAAATTTAAGAAACGCTATTATTTAACAATGATTCAAATAAAAAATGAACTAAAAAGAAAAAATAAAAAAAATTACAAAAAAAATTACAGACATTACTGTTACAAATAAAAGCGTGGCGCATTTTTATACAACGAATACTTTACAATAAAATGCGCCACGCTTTTATTTGTAACAGTAATGTCTGTAATTTTTTTTGTAATTTTTTTTATTTTTTCTTTTTAGTTCATTTTTTATTTGAATCATTGTTAAATAATAGCGTTTCTTAAAATTTTTTTTGTTTTTTTTTTTTTTTTTACTGATGACTCCCACTCACTATAAATAATTGTAGGTATTGTTTGCACGTTTAATACACATTAGTTGATTGTTTACTTCTCACGTGTGTTCTGTTTAATACATAATGAATCTTTTGGAATTGACTTATATTATTTCTACTAAGGAAAGAGCTATACGTTTCCTTTAAGAGAAAGGAATATTGCATAATCCGCGCATTATTATTTTTTTATTTATTTATTTAACGTCGCATCAACTGCAACGTTTATTAGCGATGATGTTGGGGTGTAACTGTGGAGGATGAATTGAATTTTTGTAACGTATGAAAATATGCCGTGCCTCAGTGGGTTTCAAACCCACGACCGCGTGATGAAAGGCGAGCACGTTACCAACTACGCCAATGCGGCCGGCGCACATTATTTTGTTTAAATGGACACGATAATATGATATTCAACACCACTGGCCAGGATCATTGGGTATGCAATAAAGCAATCTGCAGAAATAGTAAATCTCTAAGAAGCGACACATTTCTCGCTAATAGCCTACGAAGTTGTATTATCGAACAACCATTCTCTTCATTTACAGTTCGTCCAGAGTTCGCATCAATTGAATGGTGCGAAGATGTAATTTTTAATAAACTTGTGTTATTTTCTGTATTTCTTAATGTTTATATTGTGTAATTGTTTGATCTTAATTGTTTTGTAATTTGTAAAATAAAGCTTGTAAATTATTTGTGAAACTTGTAAAAGAATAGAGGAATAAACCAAAAGTAAATTAAAATGAAAACAACCGAAAATAAAAGAAAGGCGATTTCTGTTCGACGGTACTGAGCGCGTGCTGGGATTGCTTTTCGAACAGTAAAGGTTCATTCACACGAAATTTTGATGTTGTGAAATAACGGAATAGGTCCGCCACCCAGATTACTTGAGAGCGAAGTTGAAAGAAGATATGGGTGAAATATATTGAACAGAAAAGAACATTTTCTGGGACTTCTTGACATAGCTTAAACTCTCCTTGCGTACTCCTTTTACGTAAATATTTATTTCGTTTAGTTTTTATCCACTTTTTAGTCAATAACGTCAGTACTGCACAATTTTCCTCATCAAATTCTGACTGAAGACCGAGAAGCATCATGGCAGCGTTGTTCATGGCTGGGTTGTGGCTGCGTTCAAAATGCGGTCACAGACCCATCCGTGGGCGTAGGGTTTGCATGGGTTTTGCGTGTGCTGGGTTCAATATGCGGCTGGCCTTAGTGCCTGTAAATACACAACACGCGTGGCCTTGGGTGAACTCTCTGCAGGCTAACCGATGATCTAAAAAAAAGGCACCCACTCATTACATTCTGTCAATTCAATCGTCAGTGGTATAATTTAATAGGCCTAATAATAAAATTTGAATTGTTTTGTCATTTTTATACACAAATAGTTTCATTTCTCATGACATTATCAGTTATTTATACATTGGTGCAATGTAGGAATAACAAAATAAATCTTTTAGTATATAAGTCAGTCACATTTTGGAATACATGGTGTGATGTCTTCATGATTTAGTGTGCGATTTGATGTACAATTCTAATTATTCGCATCAATTTTCGTGTTTTTCTTAGTTTTTGGGTGTTAGACCTAGTGCGTAGTTGTTTCCGTGATTGTGCGACAACACTTGTATTGACGATGGCGGACGAACCTTCTTCTTCCGTAGTAATATTAAACAAAAAAGGGAAACCTTTGCGAAGTGGGGAAAAGACAATCGTAATTAATGTTTCAATAAGTTTGCTAATAAATATCCTAACCTAGAATTCCTGAGAGAGTATGGTTAATTAAACCCCAACCATCAAAGTACACCGGTAATCACTGTCTAGTATTCAAATCCGTATAAAAGTAACTACCTGTACTAGGATTTGAACCAGGAACCTTCGTCTCCGAAAATCAGCTGTTAAACAGCTGATTTTGGCGACGACTTTACCTCTAGACCAACCCGGTGGGTTAACCTAGAAATTAAAGAGATAGAATCCTTTACGCCCCCGGCTACGGGGTCTTCGGGGGCTACGGTATCGGCTACGGTTAAGAACCGTAGCCGATTCCTTGATTATGGAAGAACAGATGGGGTTCCGGAAAGGTAGATCGTGTTCGGATGCTATTTTTACTTTAAAACAAATTATAGCTAAGAGACGAGAATACAACCTTGAAACCCATCTTGCATTTATAGATTTTGTAAAAGCTTTTGACAGTGTTAAACGTTCGCTTTTATGGAGGGTTCTGGAAAGGAGAGGATACCCTAAACATATTATCAGGATATTGCAGAGCCTGTACGAAGATACTGTGATTTTACTAGATTTAGATGGGAAAGTGACAGAGCCGATTAAAACCAATAGAGGAGTTCGACAGGGATGTTGTATATCGTCGACATTGTTTAATATATATGTGGACGACATGTTGAGAACGTGGAAATGTAATGTAGACCCAGGTATACGGATCTCGGATGGCTTCTTTATGAACTCTCTTTTATATGCGGATGACAAAGTTGTAATACAACAGAATGAAGACGAGTTACAAAAATCGGTATTTATGTTGGAACAAGTTGCAAAACAATACAATCTGGAAATATCATCCACAAAATCTAAAACTATGACTTTTAAAGGTAAATATACAATAAGGACGAGAATAGAGATGAATGGAAGGGCAATAGAACAGGTTAAACATTTTCAATATCTTGGGAGTGATGTTTCATACGATTTTTATAAAGACATAACAGTTAAACTGGCCAAATTTCAGAATGTTTGTGGAAATATTCACAGACATCTGAAGAATAAAACGAGGAAGGAAACACGCCTCAAATTTTTCAACACTATTGCGGTTCCAACACTCCTATATGGCAGTGAGTCTTGGGTGCATACTGCTAAAAGCGATAGTAAAATTCAAGCTGCGGAAATGAAGTTTTTACGAAGTGTGCATGGATGTACCAGAATGGATAGAATAAGGAATGTGGATATTAGAAGCGCACTATCAGTTCAGTCTTTGCATGAAAAGATAATAAAAAATAGACAAAGATGGTGTAGTCACCTGGACAGAAAGCCAAACGAAAGGATGCCAGTGGCAGCTTTAAATTATCAACCAGTTGGCAGAAGAGATGTAGGGAGGCCGAGAGGGAGATGGGTACCGGAACAGGTTCATGTAACCTAATCCTTGGAAGTGAAGATGATGATGATGAGAATCCTTTACTGCTGAATTTACTGATGTATCTTGTTCTAATGTTCATAGAGTACGAAAAGAATTTAAACAGAATCGTGTTTTAAAACCCCAGTTAAAAAACGAAAAACGTAAAACGCCTGCTTTAGACAAACTTGATAATATCAGCAAAACTGCTTTAAGACTTTATGAATTTTTCTCTAGAAACGAGTTACCTACTTTAAATAAGATTTTGTCGGTTGTCACAAATGATCCTGATTTACCCAACATTAGTCGGTCCACTCTTCATAAACTAATTCTATCTATGGGGTTTAAATTCAATAGTTTTTACTTTCTCTTGCCTGTATGAATATATAGGAAGGAAAGTATTGTTTTCATGTCGATTTTTCGAAATCGAGTTTTCACCGGATCTATACGTTTTCAGACCCCCTGAACCCAAAAAACATGTTTTTAGCGATTGGTCTGTGTGTGTGTGCGTCTGTGTGTGAGTGTGTGTGTGTATACAAAATATCTCAAGAACGGAACATTGTACGAACTTGAAACTTAAGTTACATACCACTACCGGACCCGACACGAACATTTTCATCAAAATCGGTAAACCGGAAGTAGTAGTTTATTCGTATAATTTTTCACTTTTTTGCGATTTTCTCAAAAACTGGTCCTACGATTTTTTTAAAAATCGCATCATTTACTCAGTTTTTTATTCTCTACAAGATAAGGTAGGCGTCATGTTTGCTGAAATTCTTGGTGAGGGTGTTTTTACGTAAAAAAAGTGTTTTTTTTTAAGATTACGGCTTTAATATGTAGGCCTATTATAGCGCAAAAATTTATGTAATAAAAAATGTAGAGAATTTAAAAACCTACAACTTTTATTTCAAACATGTTTTTGTATAACGCTTAGTTTAGCGGTAATTAGCGTTTTTCTGTTTTTTCTCACGAAAACGTGTAAAAAATCGATTTTTTTAAGATTTCGGCTTTAGTACGCATTTTACGACAAAACTGTAAATAATAAAATTTATAGGAAATTAAAATGTCTACAACTTTTATTAGGAGAATTTTTCTCTACAGAGCTTAGTTTAGCGTGAAAGTGTGATTTTCCGTTTTTTTAAGCTGTTTAAGCAATAAAGAACAAGCCTTAAAACGAGACGGGAAGCAATGCTAGCGCCATTCGAGACGCCAACCGAGAGAGCCACGACGAAAGCACAACCGCACACGACACGACACAATTTACGAAGCCTGAAGACGAAGCCAGAAGACGAAGCCTGAAGACGAAGTAGCAGAACGGAACATTTTGATGTGGCGTGATGCACGCGCGGGTGCACCCGGCCGACGTCGAACGGACATTTTCCACAGCCTGCGCGGAGGCAAACGGAAGCGGAGTATCTTGATGTGATCACCAGCGAGGGCTGGCAACCAGTAACGACGCAAAAAACAAAAAAAAAACAAAATGAAACGAAGAACGAAGAAAACAGCAGAAGAACGAAGAAAGCAAACGAAGAACGAAAACGAATGGAGATGAAACTGAATCTAATTGTCTGGTAAGACAATCAGTTTCGAGACGGGCCGAACGTAAATGCCCTGTACGGTTTTAATTTCAGCAGTGCGAATAGTGTTGTCTTTGCCGGGAAAAACGTTAGTAATTATGCCCAGTGGCCATAAAGCAGGAGCAGTATTTAAATTTTGCACAATAACTGTGCAACCGATTTTAACGTTGGCACAAGCGCGCGACCATTTGTGGCGCTGTGTTTGGGTATGTAAATAGTTACGAGACCATTGTTTCCAAAACGAGCGAACGAGTGTTTTGAGTTGTTCCCATCTGGATGAAGGTTGCAACTGGTCTGGAGCGGTGCCTTCGGGAGGTTGAAGTAATGAAGTTCCGGTGATGAAATGTCCAGGAGTCAGCATTAATTTTTCTTCGCAGGGATCCGAAGAAAATTGAAACAACGGCCTGCTGTTTAGTACAGCTTCGATACGAGCGAAGAGAGTAATATACTCTTCGAAGAGCAAAGGTTTATCGCCGATGAGTCGATTTAAGCAATGTTTTGCAGATTTGACAGCTGCCTCCCACAAGCCTCCAAAATTAGGTGCGGATGGTGGGTTGAAATGCCAGTTAACTCTCAATAAGGCAAGGTGATCGCCTATCGCAGTAGATGAGGCGCGAATTTGTTGATAGATTTCGGCTAACTTATTTTTAGCGCCGACGAAATTTGTACCATTGTCCGAGTAAATGTGAGAGGGCAAGCCTCGACGAGAAACGAAGCGGTCTAAAGCCGCGAGAAAGGCATCTGTTGATAAGTCTGACACGAATTCAAGGTGTACAGCCTTAGTAGACATGCAAACAAATATACATAAATAGCCTTTAGAAATTGATGACTTTCGCAATCGATTATTTTTCACAAAGAATGGACCTGCATAGTCAACTCCCGTTGATGAGAATGTTCGGGCAACAGCAACACGAGAAGCAGGCAAATTAGACATAATTGGCTGTGAAGGGCGTCCGCCGTATCTGATGCAGCGAACACATTGGTGAACGCGCTTACGAATTACGGTTCGAGCTGATAAAATCCAAAATTGTTGAAATATGAATGCTTGCGTAGTGCGCGGTCCAGAATGTAATGACTGCCGGTGGAAATAATCACAGACTAATTCAGTGAGGTGACTGTGCTTTGGCAACAGGATAGGATGTTGCGCCGTTTTAGCAATATCTGAGCGACTTAAGCGACCGCCTACAACAAGAATGCTTTGATTATTTACATAAGGCGACAATGAAATGATCGATTTGCAGGCAGCTTGCCATTAGAGATTGCCTGAATGTCACTAGCAAAGTACCGAGACTGAGTGAGTTTAGCGCATAGAATTGCTGAGTTATTAATCTCCTCAGCAGTTAAGAACGGTGTAAAATTAACAGAAGGAGTTTTTAAACGTTTAATGAAACGAGCAACATAAGCTAGTACTCGCAGCATACGAGAATACGAAGAAAATCTGAATAATATTTCGTCGGAGTGCGAATGTTCGTTGGAGACGGCGAGACATATTTTTTCTTGCCGTAGGTCAAGTTTTTCAGCA
Organism: Catonia carolina; assembly: GCA_035578175.1. Lineage (NCBI taxonomy): Eukaryota > Metazoa > Arthropoda > Insecta > Hemiptera > Achilidae > Catonia > Catonia carolina. The sequence continues at coordinate 36,225,565 of JAQMRL010000005.1, read as the reverse complement.
GCGATTGACGGAACGACAGGTGCAGGCCAGCCAGTAGACTGCGTGCGATAAACAGGCGGACCTTGCCACCAAAGCGGATGATTTAACAAGTCAACAGAATTAGAACCGCGCGATGCGACATCAGCGGGGTTTTGATCGCTAGAAATGTGTGACCAGTGTTCTATGTTGGTCAACTCAAGAATTTTATGCACCCTATTGGCAACGTACATTTTTAAACGGTGTTGCGGCGTTTGTAGCCATGCTAACACAACACTGGCATCAGAAAATAGCCTAACTTCACAACAAGAAATAGAATTTTTAAAACTTGACAACGATTCAAATAAACGCGCTAACAAGAGAGCGGCACACAGTTCAAGCCTTGGAATTGTAACATTTTTTAGCGGCGACACTCGACTTTTAGATTTAAGCAAAAATACACTGACTGAGCTGTTTGTTTGTACGTGAAGGTAAATGCATGCAGCATACCCTTTTTCCGAAGCATCACAGAAGCCTAATAACCGATATTCAGCATGGTTGATAGAAATTAATCTAGGTAAACGGAAGCCTTGTAGCACAGATAACTCGGACGTGAATTTGTTCCAAGCATCGTCGAAAAGTGGAGGTAATTGATCGTCCCATTGCAGGTTACTATTCCAGAGTTGTTTTAGAAAGTGTTTTATCCAAAATGTAAGAGGCGTGAGGAAGCCAAGCGGATCAAAGATTTTAGCAAGATATGATAATACTGTTCGTTTAGTAGCCTCTGAATCGAATGGAATAACATGGTAAGAAAAGGAATCGCTCACAGGATCCCATTGAAGGCCGAGAATTTTGATCGCTGAAGTATCGTCGGAAAAACTGATAGGATTTTCAAGATGATCGTTTGGAAATCGCCATAGTAGTTCTGCATTGTTTGAAGACCATTTGCGCAGTTCGAAGCCTCCTAGAGCGAATAATTCGATTAGTTGAGAAATAAGCAGTTCTGCTTCTTCGTAGTTAGAAGCGCCGGTTAGAATATCGTCTACGTAGGTATGCGATTGTATGGCATTTGACGCCAACGGAAAAGAAACGCCTTCGTCTTGTACTAGCTGAAGCAGAGTGCGCTGAGCTAAATACGCAGAAGGTTTAACGCCATAAGTGACAGTGTTTAATTCATACTCCTGAGGAGCGGAATTAATGTCAGAACTATAGAATATGTGTTGATGAGAGCGATCTTCAGGCCTAACAAGTATTTGCCTATACATCATTTTAATGTCCGAACAAACGACAATTTGATGTTTACGAAATGAAGTTAGAATCTGACAAATGTCCCTTTGTAGCTTGGGACCGGACAATAATTGGTCGTTTAGCGAATTGCCTTTAAAATCAGGAAACGAGGCGTTGAACACCACACGAATTTTACCATTAGGCTCAGCAGTTTTAAACACACCATGGTGCGGTATTACATAGTTAGAAGGAGCAGGCGCGATTGACATGTGATTTAAATTAATATACTCACGCATGAAGGCGTGGTACTTTTGTTCGACAATTGGCTGTTTAGCAACTTTAGCGGTAAACTTGTTAGCAGCGCGTTTTACAATTTCTCGATTGGACTCTAATTTGACGGAATTAGTTTTGAATGGTAGCGCAACCATATAACGCCCTGATTTGTCACGAGAAGTTGTGGCGGTGTACAATTTTTCGCAGTGCTCATCATCCGGGTTAACGACTGGAGTGGTGGCAATTTCTTCCGAAGCCCAAAAACGTTGCATGATCTCGGGAAGCGATTCAACAGCAGCGAAAAGCGATGTACATTCTTGCATGGAGTCGATGGCGGACAAAGCCGGTAGTTTCCCGAAAATAACCCAACCGAATTCAGTAGAGATGGCCGATGGAGTGCCTTTAATTATGGCATTACTATGCGATAAGACAATATGCGGAAAGACTTCAGCTCCCAATAGAATTTCGATGGGACCAGAGTGTGTAAATTGGTCGTCAGCAAGCAATTTGTCAGAGAATAATTTGCCTAGTTTATCCGGTAAACATACGGAAGGTAAATTGTTGGTTATTTTCGAGATGACTAGCGCCTCAGTACTTAAACGGAAAGCCTTGTTTTTATTGGATGAAATAACAAGCTGAGTTGAACCTTGTATTTCCGCTGACGCTGCCGAAATGCCGAGCAGGCTTTGTCGGCACGGAGTTATTACAGAATTGAGTACATTAGCTGCACGAGTTGTAATTAAATTAGCCTCTGAACCAGAGTCAAGAACACAGCGAAGAGGTTTGTAATCACCATTAGCCGATTGAACTAAAATAACGGCAGTGCCTAGTAAAACCCTTTGATTGCCTGATCTACATGATAACGAATTATTATTTATTGTTTCAGTTGAAGTACTGTTGTTAAAAGCCGGTACAGAAGCATCGATGTTTGAACGGTTTGTTTGACAATTGTTAGCCTGAGGTGCAGACGAAACGTTAGGTTGACTTGGAAACGATGATCGGTTAGGCCTGTTAGATTGGCCAGTGGTAGCATGTTGTTTATTAAGTACAACAGCAGTGGTACTATTTTCTCGCACAGTATTTGCATTTGAGTTACTTTCGGATAAGTGCAACAGCGTGTGATGGTTAGCTGAATTGCACACACGACAAGTTTTAGTAGATTTGCAGTCGCGCCTCGCATGTTTACCTAAGCATCCGAAACATTTATGCATTTGAAATATGGCCTCGTGACGCGCATTGACAGGCATACCGAGAAACTCTGTACAATTGAATATATTGTGTGCAGAAGAACTACAAAATTGACATTTATTTACCGCCTCATTACTAGCACTTGAATTGCTGCCTACTAATAACGAGTGTTGACGCCTAAGCAAGTTAGGTGATGAGTTGTTTATGCGAAAGGCCGGTTTATGAATAGCCGGTTTGACGAGTTTCGGTTTAGCGCCGTTTGAAACAATAGCGTCAATGTTTTGCGCTTTGTTCAGCATTTCAAAGGATTGCATTCTGGAAGTCACGAAATTTAATAGTTCAAAATAACTTGGAATCTTAGTAGCATCGTGTTGAGATTCGAATAATTCCCTCGTGGTATTATCCAAATTGTTGTATGCCATAGAAAACAATAGAAAGTCCGCTAAATCTATATTTAATAGCTGCAGAGCGCCAACGGCGGAAGTATGAACGCTGACATATTGTTTATAATTTTGATAGGATGGACTTGCGAATTTATCGAAATTACTGATTTGTGAAAAATGCATATGAGCGACACGCCTGTCGTTAGCGTACCTGTTGTTAATTAATTGGTAAGCTAATTGGTAATTTGCAGAAGTCAAAGGTAGATGAGATATTATTTGCAACGCCTCACCACGCAAGCTAGATCTAAAATAATGCAATTTTTGAATATCGGACAGTTGTTCGGATTTATGTACAAGTTCATTGTACAACGATATAAAGTTTTGAAATTCAGACAGATTTCCATCGAAACTAGGAATTTTTATTTTTGGTAGATATGTAGTTGGCGAAATTACATTAGGTTTGATGTCGATTAAACTGGTATTAGACATGCTAGTGATAATTTGAAAATATTTTGTTTCAAATTCGGTTTGGATGATAGCGATTTGATTTTCAAATTCCTCAGAATATGCCTTATTTAATAAATCCATTAATTGATTTTGCAGTGGTTGGAAATCGGAGAATATTCGATTAGCCTGAATCTTGAATGCATCGTTTGAGCCAGTACCGGATTGGACATGTGTTAATGTGTCCAAAGATCGGATTAGTTGACGACATTTTGTGAAAATTTGCTCAGCATTGTCCATATTGAATGCAGTAAACGAGAATAACGACAAAGGATAAGCAAAAATCGGATAAACAACGTTGGTGCGATATTATGAAAATGATTTAATGTTGTTGAAGTAATACAAAAAATAACAAATGTAAATAAACAATTCGATTAAATAAACAGCTGACGTTTCAATGAATGAAAAATCCCGACCAATCAGAATGAGACAGCGGACAGCTGATGACGGCGCAGACCGCACTTACTACATGTGATAGTAACAACTGCGCAGTATGAACCAAAATTACAAAGATGGATTTGATTTGTAAGAAAAAATGGCTACCGAAGTATGAAAACGTGCGTGAATCGGCGCGAACACAACGAAGCGTGGGTCCACCCCCCTCTCGCGTACTATACGAATACAAACACGAATGTTTAGCAATTTTAAGACACTGTAAAACCAATAATGCACTGATTTTATCCACGACCGGAGGACCAAAATGTTTAAGCAATAAAGAACAAGCCTTAAAACGAGACGGAAAGCAATGCTAGCGCCATTCGAGACGCCAACCGAGAGAGCCACGACGAAAGCACAACCGCACACGACACGACACAATTTACGAGTGGCCAACAAAGGGAAGAAGAAGGAAGAAATAGCAAAGAGGTCCACAAGACAGTGCAAACCCCGGTGCACAATGCCTTAACATAAGCCAAACTGAGTACGATTTTCATTTTGCGTCATTCACTGATGATTAAAATAAGGTTATGTTTTTGAGGTTAGTGTTTTGTTTATTTCTAATATTTTATTATTAATGTTAGGTTTATTATTAATTATTTGCATTGGCAAGAGAAAGTTATGTGAGTGTTTCACACCAGATTTTTAGTGTACAAGTATGCAACAGGATGAAAGGTACGATGGCGTACTGTAAGCAAAACTTTTTGAACAACCTGTTCTGTTCGTTCCACTCACCCGGTGGCTTGTTTACGTTAGGACTCAACTAAGAAAAAACGAACTATAGTTACATTAGGTACGTTTACTACTGTCGCATAGTAACATCTTTTTTCACCTCATTTTGACTGTTTAAACTTCATTTTGACTGTTTAAATTATTTTAGATCTGTCACTGTCTTACAGTAATTCATATTTATTTTTTCATCACATTTTGATTGTTTAAATTACTATTTTAAGATAATTTTACTCTTTAAATTACTTACTTTACGTCTACCACTCTCTTACGGTAATATTTTTTTTCACCACAGTTTGATTTGTCTTAAATGTATACGTTATACAACCGAAGAATAAGATGTTAAACAAAAAAAATATTAAAAATATGTAAATATTTTTGCAAGCGCATTGTTACTGCAAAGAAACGACATAACTTGTACTAATACGAGTACATATTGTTGATTTAATCAAAACTCAGTGCCTCGAGAAAGAGTGTATCTAAAAAAAGTATATGAAACAGAAGAAGAATAACTATAAGTTTACCAAACGTATTCTGCGATTTTGTTATGTGGTAGGCTTACTGCAAAAAGTAACTGTTTGGGCGGAGATAAATGGAGGAGTATTTTTATATTATAAAAATTATTTTGGAGTTTTTGAAAAACAGTTTTAGATAAACTTTAAGAGAATGAATAAAATTTTATAATTTAATAATAAGACATGATAAATCAATAAAAACGTACATAACTAAAATATAGACGTACCTTGATATGTTGCGGTTTTTGCACTTCCAGAGATTAACAGTAGAATAGCACATAAAATGATAATATATTTTATGATATACATGTTGTTCCACATTAATTCATTTCCACTGTAACTTAACTTTTAACTTATCTATGAAAAGTTATCGAAAATTGTGTCCGGATATGACAAATTGCATTCACGTTACACCATAAATCATGCGGAAAGTTATGCATTATTTAACACTTTTATTTCATGAATTTATTTTAGTTTAAAATTCCTCGTGATCTCTTTTCTTTCATCTGTAACAAAGAAGTAAAATATTATTAAATTTAACAGAATATAGTTAGATAAACTAGTTCAATAGATTATGTAAAGCTATAAATTTAGTTAAACTAGAAAAATATTAAAAAGTTAATTTAAGTGAGAAATAGTCTGCAAAATATTGTTTTATAATTCTAGTGCAAATAAGTTTTGTACTAACTTTTTTTATAAGTATTCATTAATAAATTTACTTTAACAATAAAGGCAAAACCAAAATCAATAAAGGTAAAACGATTTGGAATGAGAAAATTGGTAGGCTACATTCGATCAATTCATTTGTTCAGATTCTAACGGCTTGTTGGTAGGCATAAAATTTTTTTAATACTTACATTGCTTCTACTAGTCACGAAATAATAAATCGGCAAAATTATACTAGTAACCATGAACTTGCGAGCCTGGATATAGTTAGACAGTAATGCAATGTTGCCATATTTGGCAGAGTGGGAACGAACTTTTTATCTTTTATTATTATCTTATTATCATAATAATTAGAAATCTAATATGGTTCTTGCTTCAGGATTATTAGCCAAATTTTGGAAAAACCTTATAAACATTACTGATTAATTCTTTACTTTGTTTTCTAAGGTGTTTCTTTCAATAACGACGGTCGCTGTTCGGTGTCGATTTACCATGTCGTTCGTCAAAATCACTGAATTCATTCATATTGCTATATGATTAAAGTGAAGATTTATCCACGCAAGGATATACCATTATTTTCTATAATAGAAACAGTATTTTAGTTAACCCCACAAAGGATTAACATTTTTGTTGTATGAAAATGTGACGTTAGGTTCGTTCCACAGAAATTCTTTACTGTATGGAAAGGTTTGAGATGAATAAACAAATATGAATATAATTAGATACATTTATTTTTAAACAATTATTTATAAAAAAATCCCCCTATTTTACAAATAACAATTTATTAAATTTTAAATTTATATAAAAAAAGAAAAGAAAACCTTTTATTATTACCTTAAAATAAGGTATATTTTTTCTTTTAAAGGTATCTGTACTTAACTAAAGTTGAAGAAAATTAAAAATCTACAACTGTAATTTCAAGCATTTTTTTAGCCTTGTTTACCGTCAATTAGTGATTTTCCGTATTTTTACGTTTACAGAGATCGATTTTCATTTTGCGTCATCCACTCATGATTTAAATTAGGTTATGTTTTTCATTTTACATTGTTTACTCATTTTTAAACTATTTTATTGCGTCATGGAAATTCCCGAGGGAGTATCGGACATGTCTAGAAGTTAAAACTCCTGAAATATATAATTCAATCACACATTGATCTACTAGCTACTTTTTAGAAAGAACATTGGTTATATTCTTCATTATTTACTTTAGCTACAGAAAGCTGTGTGAGTGTTTCACACCAGATTTTTACAAGTTTTTGGGTGTATTAGTTTATTGTTCGTCACACAATACTTTTCCCACCTATTTCTATCAGCCACCCTTCCAAAAAAAAGCAGTGCTGCTAACGATTTAATACGTGATTGGTTTAGTAGTATTAACTGAATTTATAATATTTTATTAAGCCTTTTAATTTTGTTTCTTAAGCCTTCCCTTTTCTCTCTAACTCAGCATCTTACTAATAAAAAATTCACAACATAATCATAGTGTCTTAGAATGTGTCCAATTCATTTTGCCTTCCTTTTATTCAAACTTGCAATGAATTCTCTTTTGCATTCGATATTCAGTAATACTTTAGTATTCGTCTTTCCTCAATCCAGCTGATTCTCTACATTCCCCTTCAAAGCCCTCCATCGTTTCTAATCTTGCTTTATTCTTCTCTCCCAACGCCCGTATTTCTATGTAGTAAAACAGTATACATAAGTATTTTCACAAACCTTTTCTTAGGTCGGTATTTGTATGATTTCCCGTTGGCAGTTAGTTATTGTATAAAAAGATCGAACATTAGAACAAATATCTTTAGTTTTACAATTTCAATTAAATAAAATATTAAAGTATAACCCTAGAAAGCTAAATTTCTAGAAACGAACAATAAAGCTAAAGTGTAGTCTGAAAGACTACGATTTACTTAATTTAATTTACAGGCGGCCCGTCGTGTAGTGGTCAGCGCAACTGCCTTCTACCCGGGTTCGATTCCTGATCAAGTCTTTCATTTTTTCATCACTCATTTTTATCTATCACCCTTCTCATCGTCTGCATTAGCAGTAATTGAATCAGTCATTACAGAAAGCTCACAAGTCAAAATTTTACATTTTTTCTTTTGTGCATTTTAGAACTAACTGAATGTAAACACACCATCCCTACAAAAATCAGATAAGTCTGGCTTTCCTTAAGTAATATAACACTAAAAAAATGGCTTATCCTTAAGGATATAAATTGTTTCCTTCTAATAAAAACATGAAAGTAGATGTTTTTTGAAGCTTAAGCTTTACTTTCTAGTGAAAGAGGCCATACAAAGATTCTATGCAAAAATCTTTAAGGTGTATAACTTCTGTTTATGATGACAATAAAAGAACGTGAATGGCTTTGAAAATCAAAATTTGTTTCTCTTGAAGTTAGAATTTTAATTTTTATTATTGCAGAAAGCTTTTTTAATTCATAATTTCATGTAAACTACTGAAATAAATAAATAAATACTATTGTGCAGCACAATTTTCTTCTGGTCTAACAACGTACGTATTTTACAGAAAACAACGTAAGTTAACATTTTACTCCAGTTTATTCCAAAACACCTAAAGTGTAAAATTATTTTTTTATTTTTAAATAAGTGGCTTGTCTTTAAAAAGACAAAAGTATATTTTATATTAAAGGAGACAGCTCTCTGAACAATTTTTTTTTAATGCAAACATAATAAATTAGAAGTTTTTTATTTTTCCAAAAGTTAGTTTTTTGACTACGGGCTTTCTGAAATTACCGATTCAATTGCAAAACAGTCGGACGTAAAACAAAAACAAAAAATTTACTTTTGCTACCTACGGTAGAACTACGTTTTGGGTATTATTAAAAAATCTGGTGTGAAACAATCACACGACTTTATCTTGCCAATGTATATAATGAACAATGTAACTTATATCTCATCATGAGTATGTAGTGTTCTGCAAACGTTTTTATTAAACTCGTTATTAGTTTCATTGCAACAACATTTATATCATATTTGTTTCTTCCCTCTGTATATATTTAAATGTATAATCATTAATAAATTGCAATACATTTAAACTCTTTCTTTATTAATTCTCAATTCAGGTTATAGTAACTTTTTTTTTAATTCCTAGTGTGTACGTTGCAATCTGTTCAATTTAGAACAATAAGCAACCCCATGACCCAATGAGATGAGGATGATATGTATGACGTGTATAATATGAGGTGTAGTCTTGTACAGACTCAGACCGACCATTCCTGAGAGAGTATAGTTAATTGAAACTCAACTATCAAAGGACACCGGTAACCACTGTCTAGTATTCAAATCCGTATAAAAGTAACTACCTTTACAAGGATTTGAACCAGGAACCTTCGTCTCAGAAAATCATCTTTTAGTAACTTGATACATTTTTTAAAATTCTGTTTACATTAGTTTCTTATATATTATTTTTTAATCAGCTGAGACTTATTATTTTTATTAATATAATCAACTTTTATTATGTATTAAAATTTAGGTACTCCTTTTTTCTTTAATTTTATAATTTTAAAATATTTCATTTCAAATTTCTAATAAACTCTACTTAAATTTACCATATCATGCCATGCTACAAGTAAACAATGTAAAATGAAAAACAACCTAACATTTATTAATTTGTTTATTTTATTATTATTTTTAATCATAAGTGAACGATACTAAATAAAAATAAACTTTTTTGACTTTAAAATATGTTAGATTGACGCCAGAAAGTGAAAATCTATTTCGAAAAATCGTTATGAAAATAATACATTCCATCCTTATATTCATATAGAGCAAGAGAAAGTAAAAATGTAAAAGTAGTTTCTTGACGATATGACTATAAATTGTGCCGATTTATTTGCATGATTGTTAATGCCCTTTTTACGTAATGTGCAAGATTTTAAACTTTCCATTCTGTCAACAAAAATTTTGTATTAAATAATTATAAATTGTGTCAGAATTAGCTTCTGATCTACATTTATTTAAACTGTCAAGTATTTTAGCTCTGCTTAGCCAAAACTTACTACAAGTTCTCATGAATATTCCACGTTTTCCAACTCAAAACATACAAATTATCATAGATAGTGGTATACATCAAGTAGATGACGTTGCGACTTATTTATACTGTATACTTCAAAGTCTTTCATGGCACAGCTTATGAAGAGTAACACGATACATAAAACTGCGTACCATTAAATAAATATTACAAGACGACGCACTTATTGAAGTACGGAGAAAGTAAACATGTAAGTTGGTTAATTTGTAATTTAGGTAATTAAGTTAGTAACATGGTTAACATAGTGCTAATGATTAGGCGCAACAGTTCTTGACATATCCTATACAGTAGAATTGCGGTAGTCCGGCCGTGCAGTTGTCCAATTACTCCAGTAATCCGGCCCTTCAAATATTAGGCCTAAAAGTATGAAACCTCACCCAGGACAGATTTTGGTAAAAGATTTAAATTGAATTAGGGAAATCAACTCGACCTAATTACGGCGGATTTAATGTAACACGTATGTTTAGAATTTGAGTAAAGAAATGAATAAGCAGACCTTTAAATTTTTGTTAAATGGAATAATTTTTGGCCTTTTATCCAAAACCCAGAACTGGGTCATACTCTATACCTCATGCTGAATTGACAACGAAACGTAATTTTCAGAATACGAGCACCCCCGCACCGCACTAGGCGATGTCAATAGCCAATAAAATTATGTTAAGTACAATGACTACAAAAGTACTCAGCAAACCTTTTTTAATTGGTTAATTTAATTTAAAATCACTTAGAAATCAATGCATATTCATTTTTGTTTAAATTTATAATTTATAGTTCCAAAATTTCAACACATCCAGTGATCCGGCATTTTCAGTAATCCGGCACCCTCTCGGTCCCGAACAGGCCGGACTACTGAGATTCTACTGTACTTCCTTCGGAAGTTCTCTGGATTTATGAATTCATAACACTACATTGACGGAATTCTAAGAATATATAAAATATAAAATGGGAAAATAAATGAAATTCCCTTTCGATAGTATTTTTGTTTTAGTTTAGGTTATGTATCTAGAACAGTAGGTTTTGACTTGTGAAAATTTCCAGACCGTAGCCGGGGATCGAACCCGAGACCTCCGTGTTGATATTTTTAATTTCCGTAATTTCAACTCTCGTTGGCAATTATTTTTCAGTTTACTCTTCATCATTAGAATTAAATAATTATGAATATTGATTTTTTTAGCCGACCGGAATTAATCTAGCGATAAGATTGTCGCCGGAAGCCAGCTGACTAACAGCAGATTTTTGGAGAAGAAGGTTTTATGGTTCAAATCGTAAGATATTTACTTTTATATGGGTTTTGAATAAAAGACAGTGGTTACCGGTGTACCTCGATTGTTCGGTTCAATTAATCATACTCTCTCAGGAATAGTCGGCCTGAGTATGTAGAACTCTACACCTTGTTCACACGGACAAAAAGTTATTTTTCAGTTTATTTTAAGTCGTGGTAACGGAAAGTTGATAAAAAAGTTTTTTTATTGCCATGTTAGAAAAATCTACGTTTTGGAAAAACAAGCCGCTTTAATAAAGATATTTCAAGTAATACATTCAATAAATTTGTAGTTTTAGATAGGAAATTTGAGTAAAAGATTGGGAAAGCTCAGATTTAAAACCGGGAAAAGAGAAGAAATGAACAAGAGTATGCATTGGTTAACCTGTGTTAACAGAATTCTTAACTTAACTATTAGTATTGTACGGCGATAAAACGCTAAACAAAGCCTTATACAAAAAATGTTTGAAGTAAAAGTTGTAGGTTTCTAAATTTTCTACACCTTTAATTATCATTTTTGCGCTAAAATGCATATTAAAGCCGCAGTCTTAAAAAAACATTTTTTTCTACGAGAGTACAGCCTTCCCCCAAAATTTCAGCAGACATGGCGCCTACCCTATCTTGTAGAATATATAAAACATAGTAAATGACGCGATTTTTAAAAAATCGTAGGAGCCGTATTTGAAAAAATCGCAAAAATGTGAAAAATGACACGAATAAACTACTACTTTCGGTTGACCGATTTTGAAGAAAATGTTTGTGTCGGGTTCTCTAGAAGTACCTTACTTAAGTTTCAAGTTTCAATTTCGTACGATGTTCCGTTCTTAAGATATTTTGTTCATACACACACACGCGCGCACGCACACACGTGCTCCTACACCAATCGCTATAAACATGTATTTTGAGTTTAGGATGTCTGAAAAAGTGTAGTTCCGGTGAAAACTTGATTTCGAAAAATCGACATGAAAACAATACTCTCCTTTCTACATATTCATCTAGGCAAGAAAAGCAAAAATGTCATGCAGATTACTGTACGTTTTAAATGAAGCCTTTTTACAAAGAATTTCTGATTTTCGATCTGACTGCCTAAAAATGAATTAATACTGCCTAAGGAGTAATACCGGTTGAACAAGCGACTTAAATTCCGTTCCAAATAAAATTGAGAACTGTTCCAAAATTTGTTCAGAGAACTAACGATGTGTAAGAGAATCATTCAATGAATCTTAGTTTATGTACCCACGCACGTAAACATTTACAAAAATATATCAACAGATCAATAACAGCATGATAGATATTCTAAAATTGTGATCGTAGAATAAGTGCATAAGATTTAAAGTGCTTTAGTGGCCCATAAATCAGGGGCTATCCCATGGGTGCCCTTCAATTCCGGGTACATTCAAAGTAGAGGTCTTATATGCGTTGTATCTAAACTATAACATCTAAATCAAGATGGTTGAAATTTAAAAAGGGAAAGTATGGGTTTGTTTCTATCTAAAATGATTGCATTCAACGGAGTGAAGAGATGAAAACGGTTTGTTTTTTCACTTTACTTTTACGAACGCACTGATAAATAAATTTAGATATGTTACAAATGTATGGATAAAATATGTGAGTAAAGTTCTCTAACCAATTTATTTTTGTAGTTTATTACCCCTTACTTTTAAAAAAATTTCCATTCATAATTCATTCATCTCTCTTGTGATATAATGTACTCTATCACTACCAAAAAAACCCCTTTTTGTTCCTTTTTTAAATAAATCAGAATTAACTTTACTTAAATTCAAAATAATCCAGTCTGACACTTTCTCTGTCCTCTTTTGTCTAACTTCTATAACCGTCGAAATCAATTAATCTACGTCCATCCTACATACTTATTCTAATAACAAAAGTTATATTGTTACCTTCTCTATTATTTTATATAACTAAATGAAAAGTAATTTAAAATATTGGTACGTTTCCTAAAATTAATTTTTGTACACTATAACATAGTCTATAGTTATGGAACAGTTTTTCTTTTGTATTTTTTGCCCAGCATAGGACAATAATTCTAAGAGACAATTTTTATTTTTATTTTATTTATTTAATAAAAAAGTACATGATTATTCTGTCAGACCGAAGTCTGTCGACAGAAACAGTAAAATAACAATATTTTTTAATTAACATAAGAAAAAATCTGGTGTGAAACACTCACACAACTTTCTCTTGCCAATTCAAATAATTAACAATAAACCTAATATTAGTAATAAAACATTAGAAACAAACAAAAAAAACATAACCTTATTTTAATCACGAGTGAATGACGCAAAATGACAATCGAACTCAGTTTGGCTTAAAAATACGGAAAATTACGCTTTCACGCTAAACTAGGCTCTGTAGAGAAAAATGCTCTAAACAAAAGTTGTAGATCTTTTAATTTTCTATAACTTTTATTATATACACTTTTGTCGTAAAATGCATACTAAGACCGAAATGTTAAAAAATCGATTTTTCTCACGTTTTCGTGAGAAAAAAAAAACGGAAAATCGCAAATTACCGCTAAACTAAGCGTTATACAAAAAAATGTTTGAAACAGAAGTTGTAGGTTTTTAAATTCTCTACAACTTTTATTATATAAGTTTTTGCGCTGAAATTTATATTAAAGCCGTAATCTTAAAAAAACAACGTTTTTACGTGAAAACAGCCTCACCGAGAATTTCAGCAAACATGGCGCCTACCCTATCTTGTAGAGAATAAAAAATTGAGTAAAATAGGCGATTTTAAAAAAAATCGTAGGACCAGTTTTTGAGAAAATCGCAAAAAACTGAAAAATTATACGAATAAACTACTACTTCCGGTTGACCGATTTTGATTAAAATGTTCGTGTCGCGTCCGGTAGTGGTATGTAACTTAAGTTTCAAGTTTCAAGTTCGTACGATGTTCCGTTCTTGAGATATTCTGTTCACACACACACACACACACTCAGACACACACACACATACAGACACACACACAGACCAATCGCTAAAAACATGTTTTTTGGGTTCAGGGGGTCTGAAAACGTATAGATCCGGGGAAAACTCGATTTCGAAAAATCGACATGAAAACAATACTTTCCTTCCTATATATTCATATAGGCAAGAGAAAGTAAAAAGTACGTAACTAATCTAATTAACATAAAAATTACTGTAAGAAAAATCTTACAATTTTTACAAATAAAAATAAATAAATATAAAAAATATGTCTGCATACTTAAAACAAAATTTAAAAAAATAACATTTTAAAAGTTTAATAAAAAATAATAAATTAAAATATTATAAAATGTTACTTAAAAAGTTTTAAATAGTAATTAATAATTTTTCCTGTATAAATTTTATATAAATTTAAAATATTTGTACTTATAAACTATAAGTAAATTAGAAATTATATTAATTATAATATACCGTTTGTCTAAATTTATATAATATAATAAAAATATTAACTTAACAATATCATAGGCTAATAATTAATTCTTTATTTTACAATAATCAACTGCATAATTTTTAATTTTAAAAGTATTTCATAATATTCAATTTAATTTATTTTTTAACTAATTTATAATTTATTTGTAAGTTATAATTGTAATTATAACAATAATTATAATAGTTAATAATTTAATAATTAGTAGGCCTATAAAATTGTTATTATTATTAGTTCATGATAACAATTATTTGATTATTAATAACTATGTATAATAACTAGTAATAATATAAACAATATGTCAAAATATATCAAAACCAAAATAAAACACTACAAAACGGTCGTACAACCAAAGATAACATATGGGGGCGATACTCTATTCAAATTAAACCAGTAAAACAGAATAGATAAAATCCAAAAACTTGAAAGGACGATCCTTAGAACCTGCATCGGTAAGAGACACCAAGTAGATGGAGAATGGAGATTACTAGCAAATGAACAGGTCTACCAGGAGACCGAATCGGTAATAGAAACTATGAGGAAAAAGAGAATATCCTTCTTTGGACATATAATCAGGACGCCCAAAGATAGAATCACGAACCAAATAGTCAGAAAACTCTACCAGAAAAAGACAGAAGTAATACGGTTAAGAGAAATCAAGAAAGATATGGAAGAATTAGGCATCACCTTCGAAGATCTAAAAAATAAAAGTAAACAGCTGAAACTATTAAAAGATAAAAGTATTAGATTCCAAGGAAAAGTAGATAAAAGAGGAAACAGGAAAGTGATCTTTTCGGAAGCAGAAAGACAAAGAAGATCTGCCAGAATGAAAGAATACTGGAGGAAATTCAAAGAAAAGAACCAGAAGAGAGTGCCCAGAAATTGACTCAAGTGATCCACTGTGGTCTCAAAAGGAAAAACAATTAGTAATAAATCTGAAGCAACTTACGTTAGCGAAACACTATTCAAGTTGAACACGAAATCAACAACACATGAGCTACAGAAAGCAGATAGAAGAATCATCAGAACAATCATCAACAAAAAAACACCAAGTGGATGGACAATGGAGATTCCTGCCAAACACAATTATATATCGGGAAAGCGAGTCAAAGGTAAATACAATGAGAAAACGGAGAATAACCTTTATCTATCATATATTAAGATAACCCGATACTAGGCTGGTGAAACAGCTCTTTTAATAGTTTTGAAAAAATAAAACCAGGAAAGATTGGTTTAAAGATATCCAAGATGATTTATAGAAGTTAGATATAACTATGCAACAAATTGCAGGCAGAGAGGAGAAGAGGATTCTCAGGAATAGAGACATGAGACTAGAACTAACATTTGAACGAAAACATACACCATAACTGGTTAACAAAGGGCAGCCAGATCGTTGAGAATGAAGAAATTTTAGAACCAGAAGAGAAAGCTGAAAGCCAAATCTCTAGCTCGTACTTTGAGGACTTAAATGTGTATGGACTGATTCAAGTGTTCCAATGTGGGCGTAAAATAATAAAAATTTTATTTCAAAAAGAATAATGCCTTAAATTCTTTGCAATAATTCTAATGCTTATTTTTGTATGCGAAAAATCTTAAACTGTTCGGTTGAGTTGCCCCACTGTGTAACCCCACAGATAAGTACAAAGTAGAATAACGCAAAATAAATACCTAACTATTATGTTTTCTTCCGAAAAGATTTTTTGGATATTTCACAAAATAAAACACACTGAGCGTACAAAATAATAAAACACTTATTAAAAGCGCTACATCGGGCTTAAGTTCAAAGAGAAAGGTTTCGATAAACAAAAAAATGTAATGGGATATTTGACATTAAAAAGGGAAGATTTTTATTTCGCCAATTCTCCCTATGTTTGAAATTTTAAATTTGAAAGTAAAAAAACCGGAAATTTGACATTTAGAAAGGACATGTTTATGGGAAAATTCCATCCATTCAAACATGCAATATCATCCGATATTAAATGGACTGTTATAATAAACTGTTTCAACAAAAGCACAAGTTCAAAAAAACTTTTTTCGAAATACGAATTGTTAAAAAATATTTTATTGATTCTTTGTAGGTGTCAAACAAAAATTATTTTTCTCTTTCCACATTAATATTCCGGGAATTGTAAACAAAATCATCAATTAATACACAGAATCGGAGTGTAAATTTCGAATGATATTCTCACTTACGAATTGTATTTTTAAAACAGAAGTTTATTTTTTTTACCCGCAGTTTTAGGCAATGTTTTCTTTATTGTAAACAACTGGATTTTAACCATTTGGTTTTTGAATTTAAAAAAAATCATGTAATTTTCACTTATGTAAACTGTCAATCATAAATAAGTAACGCTTTAACAAAATGTATCGAATTGTATAACCATTGAGAACTTTAGGCCTATTAACCAGAAACTCATCAGTTCGTTATCGACTTTTTTTAAATTCTATATAAAACAATATATTTCAAATTTTAATTAAAACGGTTTGTTTTTATTTTTCTGTAAAATAAATGTTCACAGATGTTGAATTAATATTTTTAGGTTATTGTACCGTACGTGATGAATAAATTGAACCGGGTAGAGAGTAAAGAGTAATCCAACCCAGTATTTTTAAAGTACTTATACGTTGTAAATATGATTCAAAGTAGTAAATAAAGTACTGAAAAATTCGCAATTTATTACACCAATTTTACTTATAAGTATTTTTACTTCTCTTGTCCTGTATGAAAGGAAAGATAAGGAAAAATATGTTTTTATGTAAAAATTTCTAAATCGAGTTTTCACGCCTCTAAACCCAAAAAAACCGTGTTTTTAACGATTGATGTGTTTTTATGTGTGTCTTTTTGTATTTTTCAACAAAATGTATCAGAAACAAAGTCATACGAAACTGAAACTTCAAACCAAAGTTAGGTACCATGAGGTGATCGGACAAGAACATTTTCATTTCACTCAGTCAACCGGAAGTTGTAGTATACTTATGCGATTGTTCACGTTTTTAAATTTTCTCAAAAACTTCTGAATTTTTTTAAATCTCCTCAATTACTACATTTATGTGTTGTACAGGATGCGGTAAGAGGCATGTCTGCTGAAACTCGTAGGGTTGTTCTCTTGTAATAAAAACTTCATAATTTTAATACTGCGGCCTTACTATGAATTTTACGGAAAACGTAAGACTACATACTTAAAGTTTTATAGAAAATGACAAAATCTACATTTTTTTATTTCAATACTTTGTTTACAGAGCTTAGTTTAGCTTCAATTATTGATTTTCAATGCTAATTAGAATCCAAGTTCAACAGAGGTTGATTTTCAACCAAGATGGATAACCATGCCTGTTGAAATTTCAGTCTTTATCCATAAGTTATATCTTTTTTTTAAAAAAAGTACTATGTTTTTCTTAATATCTATTTATTTAAGACTAAAATTAAAAATTTAATTTCTTTTTAGCTTGGCTCTAGGCTTTTCTTTCTTTTTCTGAGTCTGATGGTGCCTCAACACGATTTTCAATGTGGTGCCTAACCACATTTTTCCCAGTTAATGCCAATATAATGATGTTGTACGTTTGATTAATTAATGTGTTACAAAATTGGTTTATAAAATGCATTTTGTATGTTTAAGTAATTACTTATTATATTTTTTCAAAAACCAATGTAAAATTTGTAACTTTGAAATTGTGTGTGAATAAAAAAAAATCTTGAGGGCTGTGCTCACGTGGTTAACCCGGATTTTTTTTAATTCCGGCGTTAGTATGCATTTTATAACAAACGTATATAAAGTTCAATTAATTTAATAGAAATTAAAAATCTACAACTTTTATTTCAAGCATTTTTTATACAGAGCCTACTTTAGCGTCAGTTAGTGATTTTCCGTATTTTTAATCCGTACACAGATTGACTTTCATTTTGCATTATTCACTCATGATTATAATTAGATTGTATTTTTTTATTTTATATTGTTTACTCATGATTAAACATAGGTTGTTTCATTTTTTAAGTTGGCAAGAGAAAATCGTGTGAGTGTTTTACTCCAATTTTTTTTCAAAAATTATTGAAGTTACCGTTCTTCTTCTTAAAGTCCCTCTACTGTCGGAGGTCGGAAATCATCTTCATCAAGCGGACCTTATTCGCTGCTGCACGGAAAAAATCCGTATTAATCCAGCCAAACCAGTCCTTCAGGTTCTTTAACTAAGATGCCCTACATCTGCCAACGTTCCGCTTGCCATAATTTTATCTTCCCCTGCGTGATTAATTGTAAGATGTGATGTTCAGGTCCTCTAATCACATTTCCAAGATATTGATGTTTTCTCTTCTTCAATGTGTCAACCAACTCACATTCTGTGCCCATTTTATCGAGCACATAAATCTATTAGTTATTCTGACTATCCACGGAATTCGCCTTTTCCTACAGTAGCACCACATCTCTAAGGCCTTTATCTTCTCTTTTCTCCTCAGGTTACAGTTGTAGGATTTTTTTATTCGATATCTTTGGTCAATAAATATGAAAACATTAAAAATATACTTTTTCTCAAAAACTGCTCCTACGGTTTTTTTAGATCGCTTCATTTACTTCATTTTTTATGTTCTAAAAGATAGGGGAGGCGCCATGTCTGCTGAAAATCTTGGGGAGGCTGTGCTCTCGTAATAAAAAAACTTTTTTTTAAGATTGCGGCCTTAATATGCATTTTAGGAAAAAGTGTATATAATTTAAGTTGTAGAACATTTAAACCTACAACTTATATTTCAAACATCACTTTGTATAACGCTTAGTTTAGCGGTAATTAGCGATTTTCTGTTTTTTTCTCGCGGAAACGTGTAAAAATAGATTTTTTAAGATTTCCGCCTTAGTATGCATTTTACGACAAAAGTGTATGTAATCAAATTTATAGGAAATTAAAAGACCTGCAACTTTAATTAGAACATTTTTCTCTACAGAGCCTAGTTTGGCGTGAACGAGTGATATTCCGTATTACGAGTATTAAGCCAAACTAAGGTTGATTTTCTTTTTACATCATTCACCCATGATTACAATAAGGTTATGTTTTTGAGGTTAGTTTTTTGATTATTTCTAATATATTATTTCAATGTTAGGTTATATTTGTCATTATTTACATTGGTAAGAGAAAGTCTTGTGAGTGTCTTCACCAGATTTGTTAGAGTAAGCTCTTAAATTACTTATACTTTTTTCTAAAACATCCTGTCTAAGCATATTTTAGAGGTTTTGTTTTGTTCTTGTAGTGTGTATAAAGTTATGTTCGTGAGAAATTAGTATGATTTCCAGATATTTTTTGTAAGTAGTTTATTAAACGTAATCACTGAATCTTATTACAGTCAATTGAATATGACAGATTATGTAACAATATGAGAACTTTTGATTTAATGAAATGCTTTTGACAATAATACAGTGTTCCATTCTGTCACAAAGCAGTATGAATTGCATAGTTTAAATACCTTTCTATGGGATTCCAGTTCTGAATTACATCCATGATAGTTCTCAAATGATTTTGATGCTCAGAAAATCGATGTTGCGTTGGCACATCATGAAATCTCAGTGTGTTGGTTTGTTTCATACAAGGGAATTTGATTTTACTTTATTTTTAGTTTTCCTATCGTGTACAGAATGTTCTGAAAATCACATAGAATTCCGGTTCTTCCAAAGTAATTTCCGTTATATTTAAATCCGTTAAATTAAATTAAGTAAATCCGTTATAATTTGGATATCTTTAATAATATAGTGAATAATAGTAGATGAATGGAATGTTTCAGTGTGAATATTGAACATAATTTTGAATGAACATTTCTAAAAATCATCTGGAAAGTTTGGTGTACATAAACATATTTGCAGATCATGTATAATGGGTATCTTGTCTTTTGTTATTTTATTTATTTTAAATTTAAAGAAGTTTTTTATAAATATTCATTTAATCCACTGTAAATAATAAGGACAGAATATGTTTTTTCCCACAACTAGCTGGTGGAGTGTTAAATTAATTGCACTCGATCCGTTGGTTCCAGAGCTACAAAAAATAGTTTTCTTTCTTATTACACAGTCAGCCAACTATGTGACTGAACTATTTAAGAACGGAAGAGGTAGATGAGTAAAAGACACTAGTCAGAGCGATCTCCTCTTAGAGTAATGAATTTCAATATGCAGCCAGACCCTATAGTGAATGAAGTAAAGCCGTCATTTGTAGGGTGGAAAATGAGTGCTTTTTGGAGGGCCTGGCTTGCTGATAAGCAAACTCTTTTACCTCAGTGAGGAAGGCAATAGTAAACCACCTCACTCCTCGTTTTTCACTTATTAAAACCTCTTAGAGGTTCAAACCAGCCTTTCGGTTGTTGACCTAACAAACAGTATGTTTTCATGTTGTCATTTTATCAGCCGAAAGGCTGGTTTAAACCTGTAGAGGTTTTACCAAGTAAAACCAGGAGTGAGGTGGTTTACAATTGCTTTCTACCCTAAGTGGAAAAGTATGCTTATCAGCATGCCAAGCCCTCCGAATAGAATCTATTTTCCACCCTGCAAATGACACCTTTACTTCATTCACCACAGGGTCTGACTGTTCAATGGAATTCATTACTTTCAAAGAAGATAACTCTGATTAGTGTCTTTTACACCTCTTCTGTTCTTAAAACCTTCAATCATTAATTAACTGATTGCATGATAAGTAACAGAACTATTTTTTGTAGCCCTGAAACATAACATTTTGGGCTTTTTTTATGTATTGTATTATTTATGGGCTCTTTTTATGCAATAAATTGCTAATTATACCACTATGTTGTAATTTTTTCATGTGTTCTAAGCGTTATGTTGCATTTTTAATATTATAAAACAGATTCTATTAAGAAAAACTATGAACTATTTATTATTTGTAAGCAGTATAGAAATTGGTATTTCATGGCATTTAAATTGAAATTTATTAGGGCGTATTTTACCGCTAAACAACTTGGAGGTTTCCTATGAACTGCGGGTATCTATGCTTTTCAGTAAATTAACCATGTTTGTGGTTCTATAAATTTTAATGTCTCTATATTTTACATAGGTTTATTTTAAACAGTTACAGAATAAAGGGTTTATAGGTGGTGTTATTTTTTCACTTATTCTCTTGAGATTTGTTTAATATAAGCTAATACCGGAAAATATATTATTTGTAATTGAAATTATTAATTTATTTTTAGTTTATTTAAAGTCCTATCAACAGCTTGGTCATTACCGACTACTGTAACGTTATGTTTTAATGTGCTAAAATTTTCAGACCCTAGCCGGGAATCGAACCCGGGGTTTTTCACATTGTAACGTAACGCGCTAGTCAGTACGCCACGGAGGAAATCTTCTTCTTCTTCCTTTCATGAATTATGCCTTCCGACCTGTTCCGACTTCTCTGCCCATCTTATCGCTGCCTACCTACAGCTCTTCGTCCATCAGATATGTAGCCGAATGCCGTTTTCACTCATTCGTATTAAATGTTCCTCCCATTTCTCTCTGTATTTGCAGACTGTTTGTAAGAGAGAGGAGACATTTAAATGGGCCAGGATTTTCTCATTCTTAATGTGATCCATCAAACAACACCTCTGAGCTCTTCTCAAGAACCACATTTCCGCTGCCTGGATCTGATGTTCATCTTTCCTCCCAAGTATCCAGCACTCATTATCGAACAGCAATATTGGAACAGTTAGAGTCTTTAAATCTTCAACTGGGTTTCTTTCCGAACTCTTTTATCGAGTGACCACGCTATTGTCCCACATAATAAGGATTCAGTTTATCGATCATGTCTACATATCTAGTGTACCTTAAATCAAATCCCAGGTATTTAAAATGCTGCCGCTTCTCTACCAGGTACCCGTTGATAACTATTTTTGTTCGCACGGGATTTTTTCCCAGAAGGCCAAGGAGTTTGTCTTTTACAGCATATAGGCCTATATAAGAGTTATACTGTTGGGAATGTAACGGAGATATTATTAATTAATTATGATTTGGGCGTTTAAATTTATATTTTCGGGACCTTTTCCGTTATTTCACATCATCAAAATATCGTGTGATCGCACCTTTACTGTTCAATCCAGCAATCTCCAGCGCATGCTCTGTACTGTTCGACCAGCAATTTTATTTCGGTTGTTTTCATTTTTATTTAACTGTAACTGTATGTTATTATTTAAATGTAACTGGAAGGATGGTTCGATAATCCAACTTCGTATTAGCGAGAAATATGTCGCTTCTTAGAGGTTTACTAATTCTGCAGATTGCTTTATTACACACCCAACGATCCTGGCCAGTGGTGTTCAGTATCATATCGTGTCCATTTAAACAAATGCACTAATTATGCAATATTCGTTTCTCTTGAAGGAAACGTATAGCTCTTTCCTTACAGTAGAAATAATAGGAGCCAATTCCAAAAGATTCATTATGTATTGAACAGAACACGTACGAAGCAAACAAGCAACTAATGTGTATTTTTTCGTATTTTTAAGTTCTACAGAGGCTGATTTTCATTTTGCGTCATTCACTCATGATTAAAACTGGTTAGGTTTTTCATTTTATATTATTTACTTATGATTAAACATAGGTTATATTTAAAATTATATAAATTGGCCAGAGAAAGTCGTGTGAGTGTTTTACACCAGATTTTTAAAAATATATATTTTATTAATATATGCGATTATGATATCCTAAACAATATTTGTGACCGCTTTTGTCATACACTATCACCTTTCACGCACGAACTCAAACTAGCATAAAATTGATTTTTATAAAAAACATTCTGCCTATAAGTCTACTTGTGTGGGAGTTTTTCATTTTAGATAACATCTATTATTTCAATCGTGCTTAAACTTAGAAATAAGCTCTCTCATTCATCCGTTCGTGAATTTTGGTTATAGCTATTTAACCTCAAAACTAAAGGAAATTTCCTCTGATCATTTAAACAATTTTCAACTAATTTTTATTTAATTTTTTTTCAATTATATAGGGATTCTGTACTAATATAATCAGCTGTTCGCCCATGACCTTCCAAGGATAAATTTTAAAGAGTGTGTTAGCTTACAAGCTGTGCATTTATAACAATTATGAACCATAATGAATAGCGTTACATAAATTTCTTAAAGAAAATATCTAATTAGCTTACAAGATATACTAAAACTTGTACGTTTTAAGAAACGTATTAACATAAAAATTACTAAAAATATTGTTTTTTACGAACCTAAGAAGTGCAAACTAAATTTAAGGCCGATTTCTGTTTCAATTTTTACAATAGGCTACGTCTTCAATGTAATAAAAACAAATTGTGATTAGCTTTTTATTTCCTTTGATTTGGACTGAATTTGGTTCAAATTAGTTTTAAGTTAGCGAAATCTTCCAGTACTTTACTAAAAACAATGTATGCGTGCGGACCTGTGCAAATTCGGCTTCTTAGGCTACCAATTGTACTGTTTACCACGGAAGTAGAGCAGTACTCTTCCATTATTCCATAAGAGAAAGATAAAAAAACTGGAATCGGCAGTCAAAAAAGTGGAACCCACTTGTTACAAACTCACACCACAAACTGAAAACATACTTCTATCAACTGAAACGGTTACTCGATAGACATTAAGTTAAACATATCACATTAATTAACAATCTACAAGACAATCCATAAGATCAATCTGGATATCAGGAGTTTAAATTTGGGGTTCTTCTAAATCTTCACTCGTAAAACGTATACAAGTGATTCAAAACAATATTCTACGAGCGATAACGCAACGCCACTTTTACGTCACAAACCTAATTTTACACAAAGACAAATCTCACACGTAACAGACTTCGCGGAACAACTATACCCTACAAGATGACGCACGACAAATTTGAATTATATGACAACTCTCATCATCATCATCTGTCAAGGATTAGGTTCAATGGCCTGTTCCGGTATCCATCTCTTTTTAGGTCTTCCCAACTCTCGCTTCCCTCTAGGCTTATACTTCCATGCTCGTAGAGGAAGTGTGTGTGCTGGTATGCGAAGTAAAATGGTTTGAACAGGTTCTCTTATATAATCTTAACGTTTTACAGAGTGACCGAATATTTAACTCGGTGCGTATAGCTTCGTTACGTACTCTTTATAACCAGGTACAAACTTTAACTTTCTTTAACTTTAACTTCTCGCAAAAATCTCATTTCAGCGGCCTGGATACGAGATTCATTCCTCTGTAATGACACCCATGTTTCACTCCCATATGTTATGACTGGTAAGCCATTGTTCTTTAAAATTTCATTTGAGTGTCCTGTCTCGTTTTCTTTCCTATTGCCCTGCGAATAGAACCGCATACAGTGCTGAATTTTACCAGTTTTCACTCACGTTATCATCTTTTTCATAGGAATTCTTGCATCCTAAATATTTAAAATCTCGAACCTGTTCTATAGTTCGGTTGCCAAGTATAATTTTTGAGCCGACCGGACATCTCCCCTTGAATGCCATAATCTTTGATTTTTGCGCCGATATTCTCAAGCCAAACTCTGCGGTAATCTTGTGCAACTTATAAATGGCATATTAAAGTCTGTCTTTTGTGTCAAAAATAATAACTGTGTCATCTGCGTACAGCAATGAATTTAGGAATAGGATATTCCAAAGCTGAATTCCTGAGTCAACTACCTCTCTTGTCAACTACAACCCTCTCATGCAAAATAAATGTACACTAGGGTGATACCGGGTACTTAGCACAGACGTTTGAAACGCCTCTGGCCAAGGGATCTTCTTGCCTAATTGTTGAACTGTAGTGATAACTGCAAGTTCTAGCAAGTAATTCAAATTTTGGAACCTTTAGCGTCATATTTAGAAATTCTTATAATACTGTTATAATATATACTAGATTTTCCATAAAAAATATGTCAAAAATGGTTATTTTATAAGCAAAAATTTTTATTAATTATTACCACCAGGTCATAAACGTCAAGGTGTAAAGGGAACACGAAGAATTAAGGCAAAATATTTTAGAAATATTACAAATATTAGAGTTAGTGTAACACAGAC
The DNA here is from genome assembly GCA_035578175.1 of Catonia carolina. Taxonomy (NCBI): domain Eukaryota; kingdom Metazoa; phylum Arthropoda; class Insecta; order Hemiptera; family Achilidae; genus Catonia; species Catonia carolina. Next base: position 36,199,952 of record JAQMRL010000005.1, on the reverse strand, counting down.
AAGGAAACTGAGTACGGATTTCACAGATTGAAATTAACGCCTAAACATATTTTTAAACGAATAATTAAAATAACGGTCTATTATTATATAACATTAGGTTTCTGAGCTGTAAATGGGTTTACTGCAGGATTAACATTAAAAACAGATAAAACTTAAGAACCTCTATTACATTTATAACATACATGAGAAGAATCTACTTCACTCCAAATTTGCAAATAGTCTTGGGCAGAATAGCAAGGACGAAAAGGGTAAAACTTAAAATAAATGCTACATATACTTAAAAGAGAGTTAAAAGTCTGCAGATAGTAATTTTTACTACAATAATGCTGTAGCAACTGTATAAAAATCACTTTAAACAGCTGTAGTACCGCAAGTCGCTTGATAAGCATTACTGCAGTTAGAATATAAAAGTTACTATACATTTTTGTAAACAGCAAAGAGGTAAAAGTACCGCTTTCCTCAAAAAATTTTTGTTATTGTTGTTGTTCAGGTCATCAGCCAAAAGGCTGGTTTGAACCTGTAGAGATTTTATTAAGTAAAACGAAGAGTGAGGTCGTTTACAATTGCCTTCCTCACTGAGTGGAAAGTACGCTTATCAGCAAGCCGGGCTTTCTAAAAAATAGATATTTTCTACTTTGCAAATGACACTGTCACTTCATTCACCAGAGGGTCTGGCTGTATAATGAAATTCATTACTTTCAGAGGAGATAACTCTGATTAGTGTTTTTTACACCTCTGCCTCTTCTGTTCTTAAATAATTCAGTCATTTAATAGGTTGACCATGTGAAAAGAAGCAGAACTATTTATTTTAGCCCTGCAACTAACAGATTAAATATAAATAATTTGACACTCCACCTGTCTGTTATGGGCAAAATATAATTTATATCAGATTTAAAAAATACAATTTAGAGGTTTATTTCAATGTAAAAATGTGCATAAAATAAATTTAAAAATGGGAATTGCCTAATATACATGATACTTTTCTTCACAACCAATTTTTAATAATCTTTGTTTTATAAACGAAGTAGGCACAGTTTTCTTAATGAGTAAATTGTAATAAAACATAAAATTTTAATAGGATATGGTGTCGTAAATTCCGATGATTTTAAAATTATGTATAAATTACATTTATGTAAATATATTTTAAGAGCAAACATTTTAAATTTAATATAAAATTCAGCTATAAAAGTGAAAGAAAAGGAGGTAGTCTTGTCGGACAATTTAACGTAACAGAAGAACGTATAATAAGGGACCCATATGGCATTATATTGGATATAGAAGGTAATACGCAGTCTTGATAAAAATTTTATAACTACAATGTATTCTAACGAATATTAGGTTACATGCTTGAATAAATCCTCCTTGAAAGGATGCAATTTGTTAAAAAAAGTAATAAATGGTTTTTCTGTTTAATGTTACTAAGTATAAGTTTTAGATTTTATAGCCTAAGTCTATTGAACACCATAGGGAAGCGAAAAAACTCCAAATCGGTGAATTTATTAATTAAAAATAAAGCGTTTGAAAATTGGCGACGAGACGTTCTGTACCAGTTTAATTGATTGGTGTAGAATTTGGAATGAATATTTTACGGCAAAAATCTAAATTCCTTAATTTCCAGCCTATCCTTTCCAGGGCTGGGTTACATGGATAAATCCTAGAGCTGGTTCAATTTTTTACATTCTCTTGATTTATATAAATTTATCGCCGACCGGGGCCGACAACACGTGGCCAAACCTTGCTTGTGAGTTTGGTGGCCCTGAAAAAGACCGGGTGTGTTTTGTGGTTGGCTTTGAAACGTATCGTTGTTGGTGGTCGAACGCGGCGAGCCGGTGTGTTCAAAGCGGAGCTCGAAGAGTGACGGCTCGGCTACCGGGTTCAGGCCTAGCCTTCCCCGCAGCAGCAGTTGGGTCCCCACTGCAGCATGACAGTGGTGGCCCCCTGACCCCTGCAGTATCGGGTCGGCGTAGGCCGTCTGCCGATAGCGCGGCCGAGGTGGTTCTCTCCGGGTCTGCGAAGGCTGACCGGTGCGGGAATGTGCGTTCACCACCGGTAGCGAAGACCGGTAAAGGTGCGTCCGGTCTCGGCTGGGCTCTTCTTCTTGCTTGTTCTTCTTTCTTCTCCTCCGTTTGGGAGTTGGTAGGCAAATGTGACTCGCCAAGTCCAAGTCCTAAAAGAGTAGAGCAGATGCCTCTAGGGATGACGACGTCGTGGGATAACCACCTGGTCGTTTGGAGAACATGATAACGGAATTTTGGGAGTTACTTATTTATTATTATAGGATGTATTACTGAAAAGGAATTTTTATTTTTGGCCTTCGAAATGGACAGGTAGTAAAATTTATTTAGACGTTAGGGGAGGTAGAATACATAAAGGAGAAGGGTAGAATTAATTAAGAATTACTTAAAGGTACTCGTGGAATGGCAGTTTGATGCGGTTTTCTAGTGGATGCGGTGAATTGTAGATTGATCGTATAATCTCGTTGTTCGCTGTTTTCCTCTGTCATGTAAATTCCTGGAAGTGTTGTGGATATAGCCGTCAATGGTGGGAAATAGAAGATTTTCGTGGACAATTTTGTCGGAGATTAGATTATGGAAGTAAGTTATAGAACGAAGGGCTTTGTTTTGAACGGGACGGATTTTATTTCTATTGGTTTCGGACAGGATGGGCCACCATACTGGTGACCCGTAACGGAGAGGGGAACGGATTATAGCTGAAGAGATTAAGAGTTTTACTGGTTTAGGTAAAGATTTAGAGATAAAAAATGAAAATAATTTGTGGAGGAGGATTTTGCCCATACGAATGTGACTCGCGGGTCAGTGTGGCTGCTTAAATACCCCTCCGGCGAGTCCACTTCATAGTGGAGGGGAGGCACTGCTGGCTGCGCTCCACGCGACAGGCAGGTTCTGGGACTGTATGCAGGAGCTGATAATGGTAGGGGGCGTCGGCAACAAAATATATTCCGGAGAAACGTACTGTTTTCTTGTCGATTTTTTTTAAAATTGAGTTTTCACCGGAAATACATATTTTCAGGCCTCCTGAATTTAAAAAACTTGATTTTAGTGATTGGTTTCTATTTGTATCTGTGTGAACAAAATATCTTAAGAACAGATTAGCGCACGAAATTGAAACGTGTATAGTTAGGTACCACTAGGAGACCCGACATGAACATTTTCATCAAAATCTATCTACCAAATCTATAAAAATACATAAATAATAAATCTATCTAAAGTCTATACATTCTAAGTTGTAGGAAATTTAAAAACCTCCAACTATAATTTCGAACATTTTTTCTACAGCGCTTATTTTAGTGACAGTGATTTCTGTATTTTTTTCATTAAAATAGTTAGAAAATGGAATTTTTAAGATTGCGGCCCTAGCATGCATTTAACGATAAAATCGTATATTATCAAAGTTAAACGAAATTAAAAATTGGTGTGAAACACTCATGCGACTTTCTATTGCCAATGCCAATAATGAACAATATAACATAATATTAGTAACAAAACATTAGAAATAAACAAAATAACTAACCAACCTCAAAAAACATAACCTAATTTTAATCGTGAGTGAATGATCCAAAATGAAACCCAACCTTAGCTTGGCTTAATAACACGGAAAATCACTCTTTCACGCTAAACTAGGCTCTATAGAGAAAAAGTCTTGAAATAAAAGTTATAGATGTTTAATTTCCTATAAATTTCTTTATGAATTTTTGTCGTAGAATGGATACTTCGGTCGAAATCTTTAAAAAAATCGATTTTTTTATAGATTTTTATGAAAAAAGAAACAGAAAATCACTAATTACCGCTGAACCTAAGCATTATACAAAAATCGTTTGAAATAAAAGTTGTAGATTTTTTAATTGTCTACAACTTTTATTACATTCTCTTTTGCCATAAAATCCATATTAAGGCCACAATCTTAAAAACTGTTTTTTTCTACGAGAGAACAGTCTCCCCAAGAATTTCAGCAGACGTGGCGCCTAACCTTTCTTGTAGAACATAAAAACTGTAGTAAATAAGGTGATTTTTAAAAAAATCGTAGAAGCCGTTTCTGAGAAAATCGTAAGAAAGTGAAAAATGACATGAATAAACTACTACTCACGGTTGACCGATTTTAATGAAAATATTGGTGTCGGGACCTTTAGTTTTACCTAATTTATGTTTTGAGTTTCAACTTCATTCGATGTTCCGTTCGTATGACATTTTGTTCACACACACAGACCAATCGCTAAAAACATGTTTTTCGGTTCAGGGGGTCTGAAAACGTGTAGATTCGGTGAAAACTTTATTTCGACATGAAAACAATACTTTCCTTTCTATATATTCATATTGGCAAGAGAAAGTAAAAAATCTACAACCATTTTAATATTTGTTTATACAGAGCTTAGTTTAGCGTCAATTAAAGATATTACGGTTTTTTAAGTTCTACAGAGGTTGATTTGCGTCATTCACTTATGATTAAAATTAGGTTATGTTTTTCCTTTTTTCCATTCATTTCATTAAGCATTTAGTAATCCGAAAAGTATCTATTTTCTGATAAGCCTTCATCTAATAGGATTATAAAAATTCTACTATAAACATTTCCTAACGGATTTGTGTTCCTCGAATTGGGACAAACATATATACAGAACAACTAGCATTGACCCAGTAAGTTTACTGTACCTAACTAATACATTATTTGAAGGGCCAACCGCTTGACAAACAGTTTATTACTCCCATAGCTCTTAGTTTTCAATTCCTTCGGGGAATATTTTACTTTTTGTACGTAGCCGTAACTGAGCAGTATATTTTCTATTGCGACGTATCCTTGTACCTACAAGTCAAGAAAAGAAAACATTGTTAATAAGATAGTGCGGTTAGTTATACGTGCATTAAATATTTTGTATTGCTGATATTTTATGTTGATGATCCAGATATTCATGTCGTTTTACTTTCAGCCAATACAGGAAGATCAAATAACATTATCAAACAAAAATCTGATGATTTTAAATTTTATAATCCTGAAATATTTTTTTTCGATTGTATCGTCTTGTATACCCAAATGTCAACTAACTAAAATAATAAATTAACGAATCTTGATGGAACTTGATATCTCTTAGCAAAATTCTTTTGAGTATAATATATTCTGGAGATTATTTCAAATATTATTTAAAGTTAACAGTTCAATTGGACAGCATTTTTTGAAATGGAACCAACCCACATTTTAAACAGAGATATTCGCTTTTAAAGATTTTTCTAATTTCTAGTTCTATTTCTGAAAATTTTTTCGGTTTTTTTAAACAAATATGTGTACAGTAATAGTATAATTTTATTAACGGAGCAAACACACACAAATTTTTATTTATTTTTGAAAAATATGAAAATATTTGGGCTGGTTCCTTTTTGCAATAAATGATATGAACCATTGTTGTGGTTCTTATAAGATGTTCCTTTTTGCAAAACTGAAAAATAATTTAATGTGGAAAAAGAAGACTAAAAGTTTAATATAGTATTAAATATAAATATTGTTTTATTAAAATGCAGACAATATGTTAAACATAAAGAATATAATTGAATACAGATTAACATGTTTCGTCTTCTTTATGCATCTCTTGAGCTAAAATTACTATTTAAAAAAATAAATAGGTTCTGAGATCTGGAATTAATAAAGGCTTCCGGCAAATCCATTACTTTTTTCCAAAATTAAATATTTAAAACGATTAAACAGCTACAAATTCAAAGTACGCTGGCCTATTCCAAACGTAACTGTTAAGCACTACGCAAATGTACACTCGTGGAAGATAAATCAAATACTGACTCCCGAGCGTAAACAAACCGGCGCTTAAATAGGTGGGCGAATGGAGAGTTCGAGAAAATAATGAGATTTTCGATATAATAATAAAATACAAAATCCTTCTGACGGTTTCTGGATAAATCTTAACAACTGTAAACAATACTTAGGATTGAATAAAAGGTATTATAAAAAGTATTGAATAAAAGGTTTATTACCCTATTAATACTCTTATTATTTACGTCAACATTATTAATCTCTCGGTTTTCCTCGAATCGTCTCGAGCCCACATTCCCGTCAGATATTGTCACATTATGTTAATCCGTGTCATTTCCGACAAATTTCAGCTACTTAAAAAAAGTTACATTTTATGTTTTCTAAAGTGATCCGCATATTTCTCCTCCCTACCGTAGACCATCAAGTTACAGAGAGACAGTAATTTTCTGGTAAATTATCTAAACAGATAACAACCCGACTCACCCAATACCGAGTGACACAAAAGCCAGGCTTACCTTTACTATATAAGACCATTTATATTACTCATAATATTCCCTAACTTGTTCTCAAAAACACTGGTTATTGTTTATTACCCTATTACTACTCTTCTTATTTACGTCAACATTATTAATCTCTCGGTTTTCCTCGAATCGTCTCAAGCCCACATTCCCGTTAGATATTGTCACAGTATGTTAATCCGTGAAATAGTAACCCGTTGAACAATGACAATGTATTTGAAAAAGTACAGTTTTTCTTAAAAAAAAAAAAAATTTTACTAAATTATCTAAATTCTAAAAATCTAAATTATACATTATCTCATAATGCGTATATTTTTCGAAATAATTTTATGGAAAAAATGCGAAATACTTTGTTTTATAAAAATACGTCATTTCCGACAAGTTTCAGTTACTTAAAAAAAGTTACATTGTATGTTTTCTAAAATGATCCGCATATTTCTCCTCCCTACCGGAGACCATCAAGTTACAGAGAGACAGTAATTTTCTGGTAACTCGTTCTCGCTACCGCCCTTCATGTCAGCATGTGTAACATGTGAAAAACAGTCGGACGTAAAACAATAAAGTATAAAATATTAAAAAATACTGTGATTGAGTATTTTAATATTAATATAACATCAACTGCAACCAAAATTTTATTTGTTTGTTTGTTTTTCCATTTATTTGCGGGCTGCGTAGATTGTTATATTAATTGGAGTTCATTATTTATTTAACGTCAGCAGTTAACATAGTGTGTTTGTCTACATATTTTTTGATAACAATTTTCGAATAATTTACCGTGCTTGTTAAATGAGTAAATGTATTGTGCGGTTTATTGAACGGAAATATAATATTAATAAACAGGTTTGGTTTTATTTTAAATCACATTTCAACGTAATTGCCGTCATGATTTATTCATACAAATATTGTTATTAGTTAAAATTTTCATTAGCTTGAATGAACTTTCTTTGCACGGATTTCATGATTCAAATGAGTTAATTTTGCGTTAATTTTCATGGAAAATTAGATGACAAAATATTTTAAACTAAGTTTCCTACTTTCACGACAATTTAAGTTACCAGTCCTAAAATTAACAGTTAATAAGTCCTTAATTAAACCTATCTGGATATACCTAACACTAAATATTAACACGAATGATACTATAATGCTTTTCACGGTTAATATGCTCTGCTGTTCCACGCGTTTACACCGATTAGAACGTTTGCCAGTTTTGTCAGATTGTACGAATGTTTCAGCCTGACAAACATTACGCGCGCATGCGTATAAAAGCCGCAGTTGTTCACTCGTGTCTTGCATCTCGTACTGAACACATCGATTATAGAGCGCGTTAACATGCAATACTTTATAATAAATTCAGCTGGTTGTATGTTCATAGGTTATAATTTTTATTCCTAATTTGTGTACGTTGCAATCTATTCAATTTAGAACAATAAGCAACCCCATGACCCAATGAGATGAGGATGACATGTATGAAGTGTAAATGAAGTGTAGTCTTGTACAGACCCAGGCCGACCATTTCTGAGAGAGTATGGTTAATTAAACCCCAACCATCAAAGTACACCGGTAACCACTGTCTAGTATTCAAATCCGTATAAAAGTAACTACCTTTACTAGGATTTGAACCAGGAACCTTCGTCTCCGAAAATCAGCTGTTAAACAGTTAATTTTGGCGACAACTTTACCTCTAGACCAACCCGGTGGGTTTAGGTTATAATTGTCATTGAAAAACAAAAGAAAAAAGGCTGACAAAATATATAACAAAGCTACGAGAGCAAGTATTGGCAACGTTGCTGTCAAGTCATTGGGTAGCTACGAAGTGGGTAGGGGGTAATGCGTACGTTTAGAGCTAATCAGCCTTGAAAAATAGTATAAAGGTAAACAAATACAAAGGTCCTTTACTCAATGGAAAAAAATTATTTTTCCTTAAACAGTCTGAATTTGTAAAAGTAGGAAGCTATTTCTAATACATTAAAATTAAGTTTTATTTTAACAAACTTTTATTAACAAAGTTTAGTTCTTTTTAGTTCATCTTAAGTCGCGTCAATAGCTTGATCGGATAGCTTGGTATTTGTATAATATGTGTTTGAAACGTTATGTTTAAGAACAAAGCATTAACACATTATTAAAGTTATTTTCAAATCAGTGTTCGATCAATCAACCTTCAAATAATTGTGGTAGTTGAAATTTTGTAATGTCATAGTATTTTTGTTATTTAGATAGATTGGTCATTATCACTTATTTTACAATATCAAAAGTTTTACTGTGTAACAATTTTCCAGACCCTGTCCAAGATTTTTATTAACCACGTCACTTCCACGATCATCCGTTTTAGCTCAGCTAAAATTTTACGTTAATCTTCTTCTTCTATCAATCAACGATTAGGCTTCCACCTGTTCTAACTTACAACAGCTACAAAAAATTTAATTATTGCCATCTCTTACGTGGCCTCCCAACATCTCTCCTCCCCATCGGTCTGTATTACGAAACAATAAGGAGGATCCAGTGTGCCTGCCAGGTATCCTGTGATCTGACAACCTTGTCATATGTTGTCTCCAACTTTGGCGATAATCCTTTATCTTTTCGTCCAAGTTGTAAATACCCAATTCTGATTACCCTCATTCCTTATTCTGCCCAAGCGTGTACACCCCTTAGTCCTTAGTTAAAGTATATGGACAAAAAATCTTTATTAAATTATAAAATTGAAGAAAGGTAGACTACAGGTATATACGACACTGTCATCTGCGAAGAATGGAGGAGACATGTTGTTACAGAAGATTAGGCTATGGGTTAAACCTAGATGGAAGAACCAAGGATAATTCAGAAACAAATGGATGGTGTTTCGAGAATTATGGTGAGGAGAGGTCTAAGGGATGAAAATATTTATGTTCAATGGGAATGAATGGCGTTTTCGGTCGCAGTAAATAGCCTAGCGCTGTAAATCAGCCGCTGGAATAATATAAACGGAACTAGAATACAACTAAAAATATAAATATGCATGACAGTCTCAATAAAACTAGAAATTCCATTCTGTTTTGTTTTATATATATATATATAATTCAAATATTCGCTAGACTGCTCAATCACTTAAAAAAATCTTCTATTCTATTTTTAAAAACTATTTTCTGAAATATTGTTAACATTTATAAAGGTACTGAATATTTTTCTATGAATCATTCGGAATTTTATTCTGTTACCCGTTTTTTTAAATACATCCATAGATAAGTGCATTTAAATTTTTATATTTATTCAGAACATCCCTCTGTTTTTATTATCAGATATGTATTATTATTATTATATATTTTATATATTCAGTATAAACTATTCATAGCACGTCATAGCAGTGCGCTAAAGAAAGAGTTTAAAATATGTTTACTTATTTAAAATTCTTTTATAACAATATTTTTATAAAGGTTTATTAAAAAACAGTGTATCTTTTATTACTTCATTACGTTGAAATAATAAAAGAACGTTCAAAAAATTCTGTAAACTAAATTAAGAATCTTTAAATTAATGTAGATGAAAGAAAATTTAAATTTGTTCTATATTAGGTTAGACTGTACGATATATTTATTTCTAAAAACTAAATTTTTGTCAAATTTCTGGGTTCTTATTTGAATAAGATGTGTTTTAGACGTTAGGTTTGAGAATAAAGCAATAACACTTAATAAAAGGTGCTTTGATTGAAAACCCGGCTTAAAAAGTTAGAGTAAATCAATGTTTGTCACCGGATGGTGACATTATGTGGCGTGAGGAAACCTTAAATATTTGGGAACCTGAAAAGGCCCGTTTAAGTGGTGGTCGTCTAGGCGGGAATAGTCAGTTGTAGCCGTTGTGGTGGTCGAGGAGGTGGTTGACACGGCATGTCGTCATCCAGCGGAGACGTCATCTTCTTCCCCCGCAGTAGTGCGTCGATGGCTACTTCGTCGGGATCTGGTGGGCGCAAGGCTCGGTCGAGGGACCGCTGTGGGCATCACTTGCGGCAGCGGGCGATGACGATCCCGTTCGATGGCTTACGGTGTCGAATCGGCGAGCGAAAGCATGATCTTCTCTCTTGCGGGGTCGTCGATGAGTCTTCGTTGGAGTCCGGTAGCCGTGTGCCGATGGTAGATGTCTCGTCAAAGCTGTTGAGTGGATTGGAATCACATAGGGCTCAGAAGAACCGCTCTTTATATAGTCTCCAGTGCGCAGTGTCCAGTTCCTCTGCAGTGCCGACACAGGCCTACCGCCCCCGTCGGTACTATTGGCGGCTTCCCTCTGTCGCTAAGTCGTAAGCTTTGATAGCCGGGAGCACAGTACCTAATCAAACGGGGTGACGGTGACAGTTTGATTAATTAATCCTCCAAAATTAATAGTGGTGGTTGAAATTTTGTACTGTCATATAGTATTTTTGTCAATCTACCGGGTTTGTTTTCGTGGTAAACTGGTCGCCGCGAGTCAACTTTACTAGCTGATTTCCGGAGACCAAGTTTTTGTGGTTTAAATCGTAGTGAAAGTAGTTTAGAATACTGGCAAGATAAATTGAGCGCTGGAATTGGGATACAAGTTCAGCTGTAGCCTACAGTCGCTTCTTGTTATATTCGTGCGCCCTCGCTTCCGTACGTTGAGGCCTAGATTCATTACCCTAATATGCGTTTTGTCAAAAAAAAATGCGTTTTGTTGTACTTGGTCACAACATAACCTCATTGTTTTATTAAAAAACATTTTCTAGGCGGGTAAAATTAATGGTTTCTAAATTTTATGTTTTTAACCCTTTCAATCCCAAATTTTTTAACTTTACACAAACAAATATGTGTACATTGTTTCATACACTTTACTGACATTTAAGTGAAATAAAATCACTTTTAGACCTTCAGCCTTTTTTTGATGGCGTGATAAAAAAGTGTGACACATATATCACATTGGGCTTGATGGTATCAAAGTTCCCAACAATATGAATACGTTAAAATCATGTGCAGGCTTCCTAAACAAAATTCTCTTGCTTAGATTTGTAGCAAAGCATTATTTAAGACTTAAAAAAAGGTTACAATTAAAAAAATATTGGTAAAATGGACAAAATCAGTATTTACAGCCTAAAAAATATACTTGTATGTACATTCAACATACTCGAAGAAATGCTACTTTATTTTAGTAAATGAACACGAATATTTAAGACTAAAATTAACTTTAAAAAAAACTAATGGTCGCGTCCGTCATGTAGTGGTCAGCATCTTACCCTGCAAAGCGGAGTTCTCAGGTTCGATTCCTGGCTAGGGTACAGAAAATTATTACACTTCACATCCAGCGCTCTTTAATCAAAAGTAGTCACTCCAATGTGACTTCTATGCCACACTGGGTAAGAAAGGGTTAATCAATCGTGCGTTTCTTCTAATTTATTATTATAATTATTTCTACATAAACTAGATACTTGCCCATAACAGGCTGGTGGAGTGTTGAATTATTACTCGATTTGCTAGTTCTAGGGCTAAAAAAAATAGTTCTGCTTTTACAAACATTACCTGGCTTTTGTTAAGCCTTACAATAAAACTAAACGAAAAAGAAAAATGTATTATGAAATTCCTATTTAATTCTACAGATACATTTTTATTCTAACTGTGTATTAATTAGTTATGAAAACACAACTTGACAGCTGTCTCTCACGTTTATTGCGCCATTTTTTTTCTAACCCGTCTACGGGGAAAGCAAAGTGAGGATAATGTTTTTGTTTTTGACACATCCGTGTGTGTGTGTGTATGTATTTAAATTAGACTTACTGCAAAGTTTAAGTCTGTACTAATTTAATAAAGGATGTATCTTTTGATTTGCCCATGATATTCCGAAAAACCAAGAATATTGTGATGTCACAGTCAAGATCGTGACCATTTGCAGCCATTATTTTTTCTTGCCTCGGATAACCGCCTTGCTTTAATCCTAGAACTACTACTCCAGCAGTATTTATGTTAATATTTAAATATTATTATGTCCTGTATCTTTTTCTTTGATCCAGGAAATCGTCCAGTAATTTCAGTTTTTAATCATAAGTTTACACAACAATCAAAAATAATTTATGAAAAAATATTTTATCTCTATTTTTAAATTTTTTTATTTAACGTTGTATCAACTGCAACGGTCATTAGCGACGACGTTGGGGTGTAACTGTAAACAATCATCATCATCAACTATACGGCTTAGGCTTTACCCAGCCTGTTCCGTTGCTATGGTAGTTGTTTTCTTCTTTTGTTGCTTTCTTTTGAAATTGTCATTTGTTAAAAGATTGTATATTTTAAAAGTATACTTTGTAATTTAGTAAAATTCATCATCTAAACCTGCGTCTATACATAAATTATTGCTTCTAATTGGAAAGTTCGAGTCCATTCCGATCGATGCGTTCCTACAGTTGGTCCTTCCATCGCTTCCTCGGTCTCCCAATTCTTCTTCTTCCTCTCGCTCTATAGTAACTGTAAACAATGGAGGATGAAATGACTTTTTTTGTAACGTATGAAAATGTGCCGTGCCTGAGTGGGATTCGAACCCATGACGACATGATGAGAGGCGAGCACGTTACAAACTACGCCAATGCGGCCATCTTTGTCCAATCAAATTATCTTTTTGACCGCTCTTTTTATCTTTGTCCAATTAAAATTACAAGAGAAAATGTATTTTTAACCACCTTGTACTTTACATCCCCAGAACAGAGTATTAGAATAATTTTTATTTAACGGATTGTGTGAGTCTTATTCAATTATATTAACATTGTTCAAATTAAAATTAAATAATTCGATAAAAATATTATTCCGAGAAAAAAGTTTAAAAGCAACTCGTTCTAACTTTTCTGTAGTTTACCTGAACGTATGTTATTAAACAGAATAATTTTAAAAGTTTTATAAACGAAGCTGATGAATTTAAAACTATTGTCCTTTACAGGTTTTAAATTCTTCTATTTTTATGATTTTATCCCTTATAAATGGCAATCTTTATAGAAAAATTGTTGCAGTTTTTTGCAGAACATAGGTTGAATTCACCTGCCCAATGAATATAGATCGGATAGGGCTGTTGATGCATTAACTGTATTCTGTAATGAGGGTGAAAGCCCTCATTGACAGAATCATTACAACAGAATATTCAAAAAACCTAAGAATTCAAAATCGACGTCATTAGATTCAACCACATGCCTCCAGTCCTGTTGGAACAAAAACGTGTTCTGTTGATCATAAAATCAATATTTACACGAACATTCAAAACACTGTCACTATCAAGAACTCCAATACCGATACCAAGATATACAGCCCTATGGTCCGTTATATTTGTGTCTATAACAGCACTTTTGAGCTCATGTTTATGAAATACGGATTTAAAAAATACTTAATCAATACATGTAGCACTTACAACAGTCACCCTCGTATCAAGATTTATTAAAAAACCAAATCCAAAGGCCCTAAGAATTTCTAAATATTTATCGGCCGTTTCATCCCTCTTGGAATAAGTGTTTTTATTTAAATCACCCATCAATACAAAGTCACCCAAATGCCTATTAATTTCCAAACAACTACTACATATCTTAAAAGCGGTGGAAATGGATTTCTGGATGCGGAGCTGTGGCACACCACAGCTCCACCTGTGGATCGATCGCGGATCGATCGAATTCCGAAATTAGGCGAAGAATCGGCGTTCAAGAAAACATCATGGATTCCATATCCCGGAAACAGTTAAAATGGTTTGGTCATTTGCAGAGGGTGGAGGATGGTAAGTGGCCAAAGAGGGTATGGGAGTGGACTCCAACTGTTTGAAGAAGGAGGGGTAGGCCTGAAATGACATGGTTGGATCGGGTGCAGGAGGCAATGTCTTTACGGCGGCTCTCCGATGGGGACTGCCGAGACAGAGAGAGGTGGTGCTTAAAGCAAGATACGGCTGGGGCTGTAAATCATCGCATGAAACTATATACCGGGTGTCCCACGAAGAGGTCGTTATTTTTGAATTAATATTCCAGACATAACTTCGTACGATGTGAGTGTGTGTGCGTGCGCGCACACACAGACCAATCGCTAAAAACTTTTTTTTGGGTTCAGGGGGTCTGAAAACGTCTATATCCGGTGAAAACTCAATTTCTAAAAATCGAATTGGAAACAATACTTTCCTTTCATATAAGCAAGAGAAAGTAAAAAGCCGCATCCCCGTTTGTTAGTGTACATCTGATGTATAGATAATTTATTAAAAATGTGCATAAGGGTGCAATTATTGTTACTAGTATTTATTTAAAATTATTCACAGTTGATTTTATTTTCAGAATATGCCTACTAGAGTTAACACCAAACAAACAAACAAAATTAAATATAAATATATCAACATAAATTATCTGATCCACGCCTCTGACGTAAAAAACATAATTTGGAAAATAGAAACGGTTTAGTAGTTAACGAAATAAAAACAATCTGAAAAAATTAGGTTAGTTAAAAATCGAAAATTGTTTTTTTATTTTTGTAAAAAGTTGTCCATATATAGGCTTTACATTGTTTTATTTATCAGTTAATACTTGGTGAAATTTCATTTTCTCGGTTCCGAAATATTAAGGGAGGACAAACATTTTTGTGAAGTTGCTAATTAATTGGTATCTCCTTTTCCTCAGCTTATCTTTCCTTCCCAATCAACTTTTTTGTACCCGTTTTCCCTAGTTTGTCCCTTCCTAAAGGATTTTTACCCTTTATTTTCAGTATTTAATTATTTCTTTTTATTATAAACCAACTTAATTAATAATTCCATATTGTAGTGTAAATTAATTGAATTGATTACAAAAATAATTTAGTTTGAATTTTACTTTGTTATAAATAGGTCATTAATGTGTTCATAATATTGATTTGTTGATGTATGACGGATACGTTAACGTGGTTTAAAAATTATAGAACTTTTCATCGCCTGCTAAGCAAATATTATGGTTCCTTCATTTATAATTATTTAGTTTTTTCACTTTTTACGATAAAAACTTTTTAAATTAGCAATCTTAGAACCCTCTTGCGCCGCTCCGCATTTCGCGCTAATGATAAATAAATGTTAATGAATCTTTTAATTTTTTATAAATCTGATTATATGAAATTTTGTCGTAAAATGGATACTACGGCTGAAATCTTAAAAATCGATTTTTTTAACCGATTTTCATGAAAATAAAACAGAAAATCACTAAATACTGCTAAACTAAGCGTTATACAAAAAAGTATTTGGAATAAAAGTTGTAGATTTTTAAGTTGTCTACAACTTCTGTTATATACACTTTTGCGCTTAAATGCATATTAAGGCTGTAAACTTAAAAAAAAACATGTTTTTCTACGAGGAAACCGCCTTCCCAAGAATTTTAGCAAACATGGCGTCTACCGTATCTATTAGAGCATAAAAATTTAGTAAATGAGGCGATTTTTTAAAAAAAATCGTAGGAGCCTTTTTTGAGAAAATCGCAAAAAAGTGAAAAATGACACGAATAAACTACTACTTCCGGTTGACCGACTTTGAAAATGTTCGGGTCGGGTTTGGTAGTAGTATCTAACATAAGTTTCAAGTTTCAACTTCGTACGATGAATCGTTCTGAGATATTTTGTTCACACACACACAGAGACACAGACCATTCGCTTAAAACATGTTTTTTGGGTTTAGGGGTCTGAAAACGTGTAGATCTCGTGAAAACTCAATTTCAAAAAAATCTACATTAAAACAATACTTTCTATCCTATTTTATATTCATACAGGCAAGAGAAAGTAAAAAGTTATTTGCTTCCATTTCAATTTTAAAACAGACATTTACTTTAACCTTTTTTTCTTAAGATAGTCTTATAAAATTTGTTGTGTACACTAAAGATGTTGTATCAACTCGAGTAATTCTTTGGGTTTTATATATTACGCTTAGCAGTCGACATCAGCACCGCCTTCTAAGATTCATTGCCCATTTGGCTTTCAGAAGATACTTCTTGCTATAAGAAACACAATGCTGTAATTGAAAAGAAATAAAAAATCACCATGTGTTCACCATATGAGAAAAGTTTTCTTCCTGAATCGATTTTATAAAAATTTATCAGACTATTTTATTAAATTAAACGATAATACTGAGGTTACAAGTATGCATACCTAAGAATACTGTAGGCCTACCGTGGTAATTTTTATTTTTCTGGTCGTATATTCTCCTATCTCTCAGGTCTTGAGTGTTTAGGGTTAAATAAAGAAAACGAATTACTAATTTTATATTAATTACACCCTGTTGTTGTTGTTGTTTAGGTCATCAGCCAAAAAGCTAGTTTGAACCTGTAGAGGTTTTACCAAGTAAATCGAGGAGTGAGGTGGTTTACAATTGCCTTCCTCACTGAATGGAAAAGTATGCTTATCAGCATGCCGGGCCCTCTGAAAAGCACATACTTTCCACTTTGCAAATGACACCTTCACTTCATTCACCACGGGGTCCGGCTGTATAATGAAATTCATTACTTTCAGAGGAGATAACTCTTATTAGTGTCTTTTACACCTCTACCTCTGCTGTTCTTAAATGATTCAGTCACTTCATTGGCTGACCATGTGATAAGAAGCAGAACTATTTATTTTAGCCCTGCAACGAACAGATTGAGAGTAATTAATTTGACTCTCCATCTGTCTGTTATGGGCAGGAATTACACCCTACATTAAAAAAAACGAAATTGAATAATTAGAAAACGAATTTTTGTTTTCGATTTTATTGTTTGAAATTACTGTTTACTTTCTCTTCCCTATATGAGTATATAAGAAGGAAACTATTGTTTTCATGTCGATTTTTCCAAACCGAGTTTTCACCGGATATTTTTCATACATTCCCGCACCGGGCAGCCAAAGGAAGTCCGGGCGTGCCTGATGGCACCACGTGAAGACTAAGTTCAGCGCGGGACCGCAGAGAACCGCCTTAGCCGCGTTATCACTGCGGGGCTCTGGGTACCACTGGCACGCTGCAGTGGGGACTCAACTGCCGTTGAGGGAGGGTTAGACCTAAACCCGGTAGCCGAGCCCGTCACTCTTCGGGCACCGCTCCCAACACCCCGGCTCGCCGCTTCCGACCTCCACCAATGACCCTTTTCAGGGCCAACAACAAAACACACCCGGCCCTTTACAAGATCATTACAAAAACCCAAACGGTTTTTTTCACGGCCACCAATTTCGCAAGCAAGGTTTTGCCACATGTCGTCGGCCCCGGTCGGCGACAAGCCATAGCGAATTAGAGTGACTTGTTTTGTAGACCTAACCTTTTGGAGAGAGCTGATTAAAGTGAAATAGTTTATAAACAGATAGACCTCGATCATATCTGACAATGTTTCTATAGAAATTTTAGAACATTTCAACCGATAATGTTCTAATATGAATGTTCCAAACATTAAACAAACAAGAAAAAATAATAAATTATGACAGTAAACCAGCTCAACCCAAGAACAGAACTTTAATGGTCTTCGGCTGGTTTATCAATCGATACTCTACTTATACATTTCCTGAAGTCATTATGACATTAAACGTAAAGGGTTAAATTATCTTAGAACACGTTTTCTGCGGTTTTCCTATTTGAGAATCTACTGAAATAGCATTCTCTCGTTTGCCAAGTTATCAACAAAACAACTGGAAATCTCGGTATTAGAACTAAAGCCCTTGCTTTAATCAGGCTAATGTAAACTACGTATCTCTGTTATATAGAATAGTAATATTACAAGATATAACTCATACCTAATTGGGTCTAATTTTCAAAAACAATAAAATCAATAAATAATTTTTGGTATTCATTCAGTTAAGCAAATATTATTGTAACGTTTATTCTAGGTGTTCTGCTAAATTTTGTAATTAAAAACAAGTCTTCCTTTTAAACTTACTTATATTTCTATTAGTTAATTAATTAATTATAATAAATTATTACGGTTATAACATTTATTTAATTATAATTGAATTACTTAAATTAATAGCAAGGTAAGTTGATTACAAATTGTTATTAAAAACTTAAGACTTATAAGAATTAAAATTATAAAAAGGAAAATATAACTATTTACAATAAAATAATTAGTTTACCTAAATATAATCGCACTGTATTTGCCCGTTCGGGGAATCTATTCCAAAACTGAATACACAAAACTGGTTCAGTAACATTCGCTTTACAATGGTTAACTAATAATTAAACTGCCTTCAAAGATGTTTAGACTACACTCTGACCTTCTGACAAAATTGTTGTCGTTTTAACAAATTATTAACTGTTCTCAAACGGTGATAAACAAGCAAAATGTATAAACTAGAAAAAAAATATATCTACCATTTTCTAGAAAACCACAATAAACGGGAATAATTTTTCTACGTTAAACCATATAAAAAGATATTGTTTTCAAAACCTATTTGTCACAATATCTATGAAATAACAAGAAAAATCCTTTTCTTTGTAGATTCTAGAAATTTTCTGATAACTAATACTAATAAAATGAGAGTGACATGTAATTTCCATTAAAACCATCTCAAAATTTTTTCCAATGAAAATTTTACCCCTCTATTCTCCCGCTCCCTTAGAGCTAAGAGGTAAAACATAATGGGGAAAACCCCCAGAATCTCTATTTAGACTAGAAAATAGTATGCTATGTATCTGTAATTTCTTGTTATTGTTGTTTAGGTCAATAGCTGAAAGGCTAGTTTGAAACTCTTAAGGCTTTACTAAATAAAACGAGGTTGAGGTGGTTTACCGTTGCCTTCCTCATTCAATTCTTCTTATTGAATGTTTGTTGTTGTTTAGGTCATCGGCCGATAGGCTGGTTTGAATCTCTAGAGGCTTTACTAAGTAAAACAAGGAGTGAGTTGGTTTACAATTAGTTTCCTCACTGAGTGGAAAAGTATGCTTATTAGCATACCAGGCTCTCTGAAAAACATCCACTTTACACCTTGCAAATGAAACCTTCATTTCATTCACCACAGGGGCTGGCCGTATAATAAAAGTCATTACTCTCAGAGGAGACAACTCTTGACTAGTGTTTTTTACACCTCTACCTCTTCTTAAATGCTTCAGTCACACAATTGGCTGACCAAGTGATAAGAAACAGAACTATTTTCTGTACCCCTGGAACTAGCAGATCGAGTGAAAATAAATTAACACTCCACCTGCCTGTTATGAGTAATTAAATGTTTTAAATTTTTTTAAATTTTCAATTAAGTAATTAATAGTAGTAATAGTATCTAGGATGTAATAAATATATTTCTGTAGGGATTTTCAAAGTTAAATTTTGTCACCTTAAGTCTAATTTTTTTCAGGTACAAATTAATAAGGAATCTTTACAAAGATAAATAAAAATTCAGTTTAATAGTGAATTTTTTAGTAGTTTCCTAAAGTTGCCGTCACCTTCCCTCTCACAATTTCTTTCTCCATTCATCCCAATCCATTCAATCTTCCTCCCAATGTCCTCTCTTCTCAATAACTTCGTTTTGTTACGGACCGTCGGGGTCTATATCTTATGCACTTGCCCGTTGAACTCCAATCTGTTATCTGCACTGTCCATCTGTCTCCGTTTGTCCTTATCACAAGCCCGTTACCATATCAGCCTCTTTTGCATTAAACTCAAAACATCCTCCAGAAAACAACAACTCCACCCCTATTCTCCTTCGTATTCTCTTTTCTGGTATCTCCAGAGCTCCATCTTGATCGCAATATTATTATCCCAATTTCTATTGTTCATCATCCTCTCAAGTAATTATTCTATGTACTATGAATTTCAATTTTTTATTTATTAATGAAATATTTTAATTTTTATAAATTTATGTTTCTTCGGGTGACTTTCAAAAACCGTTAAAGTGTAACAAAACATGCCAATTTTTGGGAAATATATCGTTTTCCGGGAAGGTGTACAAATAATTTGTATTGCTACAGAGCAGTCACTTTTTACATACACATTTTACCCCTGAGGCGCAAGTGATCGAAATACCAATTATTTAGTCTTCCTGTTTAATCTTTCAGGAAAACATTTACCGAATTTCTGCTCCGTGAGTAATTTAGAAAATTAGTGATAAGTAAAACAGTGAAGACTTCCGCATTTATATATAAAATATTTTAAATTCTAATTTCTTCACACACATTCTTTAGATTATGCAGTTATAACAAACACAAAGGGTAAATTAAAATTAAAGATCGCAATATTCTTCTAAGCTACATTTTACAACTGAAAGAACAGTAAGTAATTTTACTGAAACGTTTTTAATAAAGCTTTCCAAAGAGAACAAAGCGTTCTGACATTTTTATAAACCGTTTCAGTACGGTTTTTCTACATTTTTTTGTATAAATCAACAGAAGTAAATTTTGAAGAAATCACGTTATCTCTTTAGGGAAAAATTATATTTCAAGATTCTTATTTTCGTTTAAATGTTCTCTACTGGAGGTAAAAAGACCGTATTAAGTGATATTTATTTCATTTACGTGCAATTGTGTTTTTGACGGTTAAAAAAGGAATGTTTTATTAAGACCATTGTGTACATAATTAAGTCTTCGTTGTCCGTTACATAATGCTCTGGTATTTTATTTAAATTTTAATTTATAACGTTTTACCTACTGGTTTATATAGAAACTTAGTTTACAACATCCACTTTGTTTAAAAAGAAAATCTTTAGTTAGTTTTGATAAAGTTATTTAATAATAAATTTTAATTTATTATTTTCATATTATTTCCTGGTTCAAATCCTAGTAAAGGTAGTTTCTTTTAAACAGATTTCAATACTTGTTGTTGTTTAGGTCAACAGCCGAAACGCTGGTTTAAACCTCAAGAGGTTTTACTAAGTAAAAACGAGGAGTGAGGTGGTTTACTATTGCCTTCCTCACTGAGTTGAAAGAGTATGCTTATCATCATGCCAGGCTCTCCGAAAAGCACCCCACTTTCCTCCCTGCAAATGACACCTTTACTTCATTCACCACAGGGTCTGGCTGTATAGTGAAATTCATTACTCTGAAAGGAGATAACTCTGAATAAGTAGTGTCTTTTACACCTCTACCTCTTCTATTCTTAAATAGTTCAGTCATATAATTGGCTGATTATGTGATAAGAAACAGAACTATTTTTTGTAGCCCTGGAACCAACATATCAAGTGCAATTAATTTAACACTCCACCTGCCTGTTACGGGCTAGACAGTGGTTATTGATGTACTTTGATGGTTTAGGTTCAATTAACGATACTCTCTCAGGAATGGTTCACCTGAGTCTGTACAAGACTGCACCTCATTCATACATCCCCATTTCATTGGGTTGCTTATTGTTTTAAAATCGAAAACTTTGCAACACACACACACACACAAGCTAAGAAGTTCTCTTCTTCTGCCTTTCAAGGATTAGGCAACTCTGCCTGTACCAAACCTCTCAAATCTGCCCATCTCTTTCTCGGGCGTCCTCGTTCTCTCTTTTTCTTTGGTGTATAGCCTTTGCTTTGCTTTGCTTTGCTTTGCTCGTTCTCTCTTTTCCTTTAGTGTTAGCCTTTACGTTTGCTTTGGTGTTTGCTTAGATATCCTATTCTTCCTCATTCTGCTCACATTACCCTCACTAAGAAGTTACAAAAAAAATCGTTTAATAAAAAAAATTGTGTTTAGCTGTTTCCTTTTGTGCTGTGTTTAAGTATGTTATCAAATTCAGGCTTCTGTCACCAAGGTATTTATTTATGAGAAGTATCAGTTTAACAAAAAAATACTTTATAATTAAGGTTGTTAAGTTCGTTGCTTTCTTTCAAGTGTATTCTTTAATTTTTTTGTATAAGATGTTTATGAACGAAGATTTTTACAATTTTTTGAGTGATCTTGATTTTTAAGCAATATTGTTCTATAAGTCCAGGTACATTGCTTACAAAAATGGTTTTAGTGGCTTTGTCCGTCCGTGGCACAATGGTTTAGAGCGTCAGGGTACGCTGAACTGCCAATCAGAATGTTTGGGGTTTGATTTCTTTCTCATCTAAACGCAATTTCTTTCTCATCTTAACGCGTTAAGAAATGATTATTTTTTACAACAAAATGTCCAAGCGAATGATCAATGACAAAGTTGATACGTCTACTAAAGTAAACACAAAAAGAGCACGAACGATTTTGTATCTGCGTAGTTTATACTCTATTGTAACGAATTTAATTCTTAATATTAACAAAGAAATTGCGAAGATGTGAAATACTTCACATGAATAATTGAATTCTTGTCCAATTGTTTTGTTTGCAGCTAATTCTATTAACCAGGAAAACTGGTTTAATAATACTATAAGAAGTTTTCGATTTAAAATCCTATTAAACTAAAGAAATGAATTGTGTTTAGAACATAAATACAAAAGTCATAAAGAGAAAACGTTCTATCTGTCTGACGAACATTTTGCAGAGTCTCAAGTGATAAATGTCCAGGAAAATGTTTGTAAGAGAGTTGCTGAGGAAATTACAAAGTAAGACCAATAAGTACCACACAAGAAACAAACACCTGCTCCTTTGAGACAAAGCGAGAAACGCACTTTATGAGTGACACCTTCTCTCACCTGTCTACCAAGATATATTATTATTACGTAAAAATATAACAGAACAAACTAAAATTGAATTCAAGGATTAAATTAAAAATGGGTTTAAAGGGTATCATGAAAGTGACAGTAAATATAATGCAAAATTTCACTGTGAGCTCACTTATCATAATTTTTGTGGTAAAATAATGAAAGATTAGTGAACAAAAGATGCATTTATTAAAGTTGATGTTTCAGTAAAGGTTAACATTTACTAGTCATAGTTGTCTCTCCCTAAGCATCTTAGGTTGAATAGTGAAATTGATCAATCAACATTCACTAGTCAATGTCAACAATTCCTAGTGAGCGTCAACTTCACCCACGATGCTGTAGGGAAAGTTAAAGAGATCATGTTAAAATATAAATAACCTCTCAAGCTCTTCCTAACAAAATTCACCGTGTATATTTAGTATTCTAAATAAAAATTAAAAATACGACAACTCCTTTACTATAAAATAAAATGAACTACCTATTGTTTGTTAACATTTTTCAATAAATGATAAATGATCAGGAACAACTTTGGCGACTTTTTCGAATTGTGGAAAGGGAAACATTACAGTAGTTAGCCACTCGCTCATGGCTTTTGTTAAGAGACAGGGAAGCCATTTTTGTTAAGCTTCAACTGCACAGCATTTTATTATATGCTGTGTATTATATTGCGTATTATATTTTGTTCAGCACTGTGATTAGTCTGCCCACGTTTTCGAGAATCTAACATTTCTGTTTACGATAACAAACAGTTATATCCGTACAGTTAACCTATAAAAGGTTCAGCAATATGTTGTATGTGCTCTGGATGTAGTATACGTTGTTGTGCTGGTTGTAATGAAATTAATGCAGTCGCGCATGCGCACTGATGCTTTTTCCCCTTTACCCCTCGTTGCAAACAAAGGCAAACTCATGACTCGAGGAACTACTTTCTGCTCTGTTTCATTCGTACATAGGCTTCTCATGATACACCTGTGGTTAAATACATGAAGTCAAAGTTAATATATTCCAGTTTTACGTATGTAAACTTTTGCATATTTATGCATATTTGCTTAAGGTTACATCGGCTACAAGGTCATTAGCGACCACGTTACATGTAAATACATGTAGTATAAAATTTTCAAAGAAGGCACAAAATATAACAGACACAATGTCACCGTCGTCTCCTTTGATCAGGTACTGTGCTGCCGGCTACAAAGCTTCCGACTTAAAGACAGAGGGAACCGCCAATAGTTTCGAAAGGGGCAGTAGGCCTGGGGCGGCGTACCGACAGAGGCCTTTGTTGCCAAAGTCGAGACCAACAACCGCCCTCTACCACAGCGCTCTCAGCGACTATATAAAGATCCCCCCCACTGAGCCAGTTAGATTAAATTCCAATCCACACAGGAGATTCGATTCCACGCTACTCTACAGCATCGACGAGACTTCCTACATCGGCACACGGCTACCGGACTCCAGCGAAGACTCATCGACGAATCCGCAAGACAGAAGATGATGATTCCGCTTGCCGACCCGACACCCGCTGCCGCGAGCGATCCCTTAACTGAGCCTTACGCCCACCGGATCCGATGAAGCAGCCATCGACGCATTACTGCGAGGAAAGAAGATGACGTCTCTGCTGCACGACGACACGCCGTGTCGCCCAGCTTCCCGACCGACGCTTCACCAAGACGACCAACGTTTAAACGGCCCTGTTCAGAGCCACCAAAAAGTAAAGGTTTCAACTCGCCACTTAATGTCACCATCCGGTGACAACAATAAGGTAATCAATGAAAACAGAATGAAAAATTGGTTAGGTTCAATGAAAATTTAGACAACATAAAAATTTAAAATAGAATGACTCAATGAAAAAGTACATTTATATGATTTTACAATATAATCAAATCTGAAATTTTGTGAAAGTTCAAAAAATTTAGTGTTTTTTCAACCGGTACTTTGTCTACCAAATTGAATACTAAATTATTGTTAATTTTAAAATAGTGTTTGTGTGGAATGCGTAGTTTGGCAGTCTGTGATGATGTTTTTGATTAAAAGTAGCGTGTTGCAATGTGTACAATGTTGTGCTTCATCTTTTTTTAGTAAGTGTTTGTATGTAAGTGTAGAGTGTCCAGTGCGTAATCGTGTAAGTAGTACTTGATGCCTTTGAAGTTCCAAGTGAGGTTAACTAATTATCTGTAAGGTTAATTTTAATGAAATTGTAATTGAATGTAATTAACTTAAATTAAGGTTAACCTTATTTGTGGCTTTCAGACCTTTCAATCAACGCTTACCAACTGTACCCGTATAGGTTGACTTTCACTAGGGGAAGCTGACTGCACATAATTTAATCTATTTTCACTGGCCATTTCAGTGAAGATTGATAATGTTAACCACACGGTTAAGCTTTCACAACATTCAGCTTTAACTGTAACTTATGTATATCCCACATGGTTTTTAATTTCTCTTGGCTAGCCTATACAGTATAAATATATACAAAGGAAAGTACCTATTGTTTTCATGTCGATTTTTCGAAATCGAGTTTTCACCGGATCTACACGTTTTCAGACACCGTGAACCCAAAAAACATGTTTTTAGCGATTGGTCTGTGTGTGAACAGAATATCTCAAGAACGGAATATCGTACAAACTTGAAACTTAAGTTTGACACCACTAGAGAACCCGACACAAACATTTTCATCAAAATCGGTTAACCGAAAGTAGTAGCTTATTCGAGTCATTTTTCACTTTTTTGCGATTTTCTTAAAAACGGCTCCTACAATTTTTTTTAAAATGTACTTAATTTTTTATGCTTTACAAGATAGGGTAGGCGCCATGTCTGCTGAAATTCCTGGTGAAGCTGTTTTTTCATAGAAAAAATGGATTTTTTTAAGATTGCAGCCTTTGCATGCACTTTAGAGCAAAAGTGCATAAAAGTTGTAGACACTTTAAAAATCTACAACTTTTATTCAAAACATTTTTTTGTATAACGCTTAATTTTGCAATAATTAGTGTTTATCTGGGGTTTTTCATAAAAATTGTTAAAAAATTGATGTTTTTTTAGATTTCGGCCTTAGTTTGCATTTTACGACAAAAGTGGATAAATCAAATTTATAGGAAATTAAAAGATCTAAACTTTTATTTAAAGCATTTTTCTCTACAGAGCCTAGTTTAACGTAAACGAGTGATTTTCCGTATGTTTAAGCCAAACTGAGGTTAATTTTCATTTTGCGTCGTGCAATCATGATTAAAATTAGGTTATGTTTATTGAGGTTAGTTTTTTTATTTATTTCTAATGTTAAGTTATATTGTTCATTATTTGCAATGAGAAGAGAAAGTCGTAGGCTATGAGTGTTTCACACCAGATTTTTAATCATGTCTGAATATGTGAATTTCCACCGCCATGAAAATGAAATGAGAGTGATAATAGTAAATTGATGATAAAAACAATAGTAAAATAGGGAAATGAGAGTGATGGATACCTACATATGTAAAATTAATTAGTTTTTGTTTTTCTTTTTGTTATTGTAAATAAAATTAAAGAACCATCTTTGGCTTTGTAAACTAATATACCATCAATTGAGCTTTCAAGGAGTTCTTCATAAATTTTCGTATGTAAATTATTTAAATTGATCGTTACTACATCTTATATAAATAAGTTAATCTACAGTAAAATAGTTTGTATTTAAACAACATCAATAGCTGTCTTTGTGTATTGCTAATTAAATTCTGTATACGTAATACAAAGAAGGAAATGTGCAATGAATTCCTGGTTAGTTTGAAAATTTTATCACATTAAAACTCAATACCATCGCTAATGTCCCAGTTGTTGATCCGATTTACAACAAATTAAACAGCAAATAAAATTAACTTTTTTTAAATGACTAGAAAACTTTCTTTTAAACTGTTTTGAAATTGATTCAAAGTTCCTCAAGTACAAATTGGATGAAACTTAACCCACTAGAAAATTCACGTATTTCCTCCTTTTTGCTGATAAATGGGATAACCAAATTTTCCATGTCAGAGGACATAGAATCGTGATAAGAAAACTGATAGTTCTTTTCAAACGCTAACTTTTATTTATAGTACTCACACAACGGAAGTAAATTGTTGGTGTACTCGTACACCCTCCAGGGTATCCATTCGTTCAGTGGGTAGAAATTTGTTAAGTTATCCTGATTCAGTGACCGACTTACTATGTTGACCAGCAACTTACTTTTACAACCATGTAAAAATTATTAAAATATTTTGACAATATCTAAAGGGAATGTGGGTTTGAAAACTTTAAAGAGGACCGAGAAATTGGAAATGTTGTTGTGAATAATAAGAGTAATAAATAGTGTTTTCTGAGAAATACTAAGGAATATTATGTGTATTATAAATGTTCTTTTATAGTAAAGATAGGCCTGGCTTTTGTTGTCACTCGGTATTGTGAGAGCCAGGCACCTATTTAGATAATTGATTTTTTTATAGCACCTTTTATTCATTCATCCTAATTTTTTTATAGTCGTTAAGATTTATCCAGAAGCCGTCAGAAGGATTTTGTATTTTATTATTATATCGAAAATTTCTGTATTTTCTCGAACTCTACATTAGCCCACCTATAAAAGCGCCGGGTTTTTTATGATCCGGTTAGTTTACATTTGTCTGTGCTTGAGTGAGCGTATTCGATAGTGCATGCAGGTACGTTAGAATAGGTCAACGATACTGCGAATAACTGGCTATTATTTAACTTTTATTTATTCTTTTGTCATTTCTGCAAGTAGTATTAAGTAAATTAGTTAAATATAGCCTAATTAGTTTGTTATTTATTAAGTAGTTTCATTGTAATATACTTGTAGATTGTAGTCAATTATTTAATTGTAGTTATTAGTTGTAATAAATACTTGTAATTTTAAACTTAAGTGTTAATTATTTAATTTACCCTAATCCCAAAACGGACCATAGAGATAAGTGTCACAATATGTTGGGTAGAACTGTGTATTTAAGGGTCAATAGAAGCTCTATTTAAAATAAAGTCGACGATATTTTGTGCATTTTATTTTTGATAATTGAAAATCTTATACCTCTTATAAGGAGAACTTTGTCCACTTCTCAGTTTAACAGGAATAGCTAATTTTCCAAAAAAACCGTATTAGGATTAGACCAAATCCATTCCATATTAGTCATTGTGTGTTGCTGATTGCGTTTAATGATAAATTTAGTTGATACAAGACAGGTGGAGTTTTAAATTATTTGCACTCAATCTGTTAGTTTTAAAGTATTTAATAACAGATTCGATAGAAGTTTAATGGACACTAATCAGAGTTATCTCCTCTGAAAGTAAAGAATTTCATTATACAGCCAGACCCTGTGGTGAATCAACTGAAGATATCATTTGCAGGATAGAAAATATGGGGTTTTCAGAGGACCTGGTATTCTGATAAGCATACTTTTTAACTCTGCTAGGAAGGTAATGGTAAACCACCCACTCCTCATTTTACTTAGTAAAACCTCTCGAGGTTCAAATCTGCCTTTCAGCCGATCACCTAAACAATAGTTGATACAGCATCAAAATCGGTTTTAAAGTATTGAACTGCTTATAATTCTTGCGAGAAATTTAATGTGAATTTCCGTACCATTCATTAATTTTTATAATTACATACAGATATTGTAAATTTTTTAATTTATTTTCAACGACTGCTTCGTTACGTTTGAAAATTGCAATTTGAATAGAGTAGTATACAATGTGTGTAATTTTATTTCCAACCAGTCTTTCAGATTAAAGTTTTATGATATAATCATAATTAATGTGTTATCAACTCTTGAAACAACCCTCTTGGGACATTATTATAGCCACAGTTAAGGGTGATTAAAGCTAGGCCTCCTCTGTACCCCACTCTTTAATCATGAGTGGACCATTCATTGTATAGCTTTCTAAAATATAATTTTATCGTATTTTTTTCTTGTAATATCAGTTTTGTAAAATGTTCAAATCTTTAAAAAATTTATTAAAATGAAATAAATTTTTTACTTATTATTTTTCTTATAACAGACGGGTGTAGTGTTAAATTATTTAATCTAAATCTGCTAGAGTTCTAGGGCTACAAAAAATATTTTGTTTTTTATTACACGGTCAGCCAATTAAATGACTGAATTATTTAAGAACAGAAGAGAATCTCTTCTGTTAGAGGCAAAACTGTAACCTCTATCTGAAAGAGGTGTAAAACACACTAATCAAAGTTATCTCCTCTGAAATTAATGAATATCATTATACAGCCAGACTCTGTAGTATATAAAGTGGAGGTGTCATTTGCAAAATGGAAAATAGATGCTATTCAAAGGACCTGGCATGCTGGTAAGCATACTTTTCTTTTCAGTTAGAAAGGCTTTTTTTGGTTTTACGTCTGACTGTTCTGCAATTTCTGCTAAATACAGACTGTGGATAATGATGTAATGATGATAATGAACATGAGTGTTGAAAAATGCCAGACCTGACCGAGAATCAAACCCGGTTCCTGGTGTAGAAGCCAGTTGTGCTAACCACTACGCCAACGGGCCGGCCGTTAGGAAGGCAATTGTAAACTACCTTATTACTCGTTTTACTTAGTAAAGCTTCTGAAGGTTCAAACTAGCCTTACGGCGAATGACTTATACAACAACAATTATAATTTCGTAAAATTTGACAATAAAATACGTATTAATTGTTATAATTTATATTATAATGAAGGTAAAACAATTGTCTTCGATCTTTCATCGTTAAATCTTCAGAGGAAAAAGGTCTAAAAATTTTTTAATTCAGTTTATATGTGAATTAGATTGTAGGTGAATGATTTTGAAACATTGTGCTTGAACAAGAAGTAGGAAGCTTACAATGCTACAGTGAAATTATCAGCCCTTAGTGTAGTAATCAGTGCAATTGGCTTCAATGCCAGCGGTCCAATTATTAATAAAACTTTATCTATTTTCTAGTGTTTACTATGTTAGCCCATAATATGGGCTGATATATTATATTTAAATATATTAATATGTAAAACATTAATATATAAAAATATATTATTTTTTTACTTTCTTTTGCCTATATGAATATAAATAGGAAGGAAAATATTGTTTTCATGTCGATTTTTCGAAATCGAGTTTTCACCGGATCTACACGTTTTTAGACCCCCTGAACCCAAAAAACATGTTTTTAGCGATTGGTCTGTGTGTGTGAACAGAATATCTCAAGAACGGAACATCGTACGAACTTGAAACTTGAAACTCAAGTTAGACACCACTTCCCAACCCGACACGAACATTTTCATCAAAATTGGTCAACCGGAAGTAGTAGTGTATTCGTGTAATTTTTCACATTTTTACAATTTTCTCAAAAACGGGTAGTACGATTTTTTTAAATCGCCTCGATTACTAAATTTTTTATACTTTATAAGATAGGGTGTGCGTCATGTCTGCTGAAATTCTTGGAGAGGCTGTTTTCACGTAAACAAATTGTTTTATTACGATTGTGGCTTTAATATGCATTTTAGCGCAAACATGTATATAATAAAAGTTGTAGAGAATTAAAAATGCTACATCTTTTAGTTCAAACATTTTGTTTGTATAACGCTTAGTTTAGCGGTAATTAGCGATTTTCTGTTTTTTCTCACGAAAACGTATAAAAATCGATTTTTTTAAGATTTCGGCCATTTTACGACAAAATTATAATCAAATTTATATGAAATTTAAAGACCTATAACTTTTATTTAGATAATTTTTCATTTTTTTCATTTTGCGTCCCTTTATTAAAATTAAGTTATGTTTATTGGGGTTAGTTTTTTTTGTTTATTTCTAATGTTTTATTAGTCTACTAATTTTAGATTATATTGTAAATTATTTTCATTGGCAAGAGAAAGTTGTTTGAGTGTTTCACACCAGATTTTTTTTCTGAAAGTTATATTACATTTATACTAATTTACAACGTACGAGGTGGAGGAAATTAAATGACTTACCCAACTATGGCTAAAAGCCATGACCTAGGGTAGTAGTTTTCTTCTTTTATAAAGTAAAATAGTACAAAAAAGATTTAAAAACTAGGCTAGGACTTAAAACCAAAAAAATTTCAAAAATTATACGATTTCTAAAAAATGTACAATCTAAAAGTCCAGTAAATATAATTAACTAAACAAAATAGTTTTTTTTAAATCGTGCAACTACTAAAATTATTTTAATTATTTAAATAAATTATTGTTTAAAAATTAAATAAACTTTTGTTGTTTAGGTCACCAGCCGAAAGGCTGGTTTGAACCTGTAGAGGTTTTACGAAGTAAATCGAGAGGTGAGGTGGTTTAAAATTGCCTTCCTTACTCAGTAGAAAAGTACGCTTATCAGCATGCAGGGCCCTATTGAAAGCACATATATCCCACTCTACAAGTGACACCTTCACTTCATTCACCACAAGGTCTGGCTGTATAATGAAATTCATTACTTTCAGAGGAGATAAATCTGATTAGTGTTTTTTACACTTATACACTCTTCTGTTCTTAAATGATTTAGTCGTTTAATTGGCTGACCATGTGATAAGAAACAGAACTATTTATTTTTTCCATCCATTTATGTAACGACCTAAAAATCACGTCATATTAGACGAAAATATATTATGTTTATAATTTTAATTCACAACTTTCGTATTTAACAATGTTAATAACAAAATTTTCATAAAAATGTTTTTTAAATAATAGCATAATTTTCCTTTGTTTTGTGAATAATAATAATAATTCAATTTAATTAAAAATGTTTTTATTATTTAAAATTTTACAAGTGTTTTGTTAAATGAATCTCTCCAAGTTAAATTTAACTTATGTAAGAGTTTTTTCACTTAATTTAACTAGTACACAAATATTAACCAATATACAGTATTATTTATAATAATTGTGTTCTGATGAGGTTTCTAAGTCGACTAGCTTATTAATGATTTATTGAAAGTACCAAATAATAGTAGTACAAGTTATTCTTTATGGTGATAAAAAGTGTTTTTTAGTTTTCTTTTTAATTCTGAATAAGTTGTAATTTGTTTAAATTGTTGTAATGAATTTAAAGTTTTTGAAACAAAAGATTCAAGAACTGCTTTTTATTAATAATATTGTTTAGGTAATCAGCCGAAAGTTTGGTTTGAACCTCTAGAGCTTTACTAAGTAAAACGAAAATTGAAGTGGTTTACCATTACCTTCCTAACTGAGTGGAAAAGTATGCTTATCAGCATTCCAGGCCCTCTGAAAATCATCTACTTTCCACAAGTGACACCTTCACTTCATGCACTACAGGTCTGGCTGTATAATGAAATACATTACTCACAGAGGAGATAACTCTGACTAGTGTCTTTTACACCTCCACCTCGTCTGTTCTTACATTCTTCAGTCATATAATTGGCTGATTATATGATAAGAAACAAAACTATTTTTTGTAGCCCTGGAAGCAACAGATCGAGTGAAAATTATTTAACACTCCACCTGCCTGTTATGGACATACAATAATAATAATAATAATAATAAAACTGTCTTAGTGGACTCCAGATTTATCTGGAATAAAAATTTTATTTTTTTATTTTTTTTCGGTGTTCGTTAAATATTTTGGTAATTGGGTACACTATTATTGTATGCTACTAAATAAAATTAAAGTTAGAAAAAGAATAAAAAAACTTACGAGTTTAGTATACAACATTTTTAAATATTTATATTAAAATATATTTTTCTAAAATGATAACCTTATAAATGCAATGGATATTTTAATTAAACATACCATAATATTCGTTTTTTAAGATAATAATTATATTATAACTTCACCCGTTGTGACGCGTACAAATAAACTAACGCGCACCGCTTCAAAAACGCGACTGAATGTACATTCACTGTGAGGATCCTCGGATTCGGTCAGAAACATTAAAGCGCATGCTTTAATTTACCACCTACTCCATCCTGATGAAGAGAAGATACCTTTAAAACATCTATCTCACTCCTCCATCTCCCATTTACTATGTTTCGGTTTTCTCGGTCTCAATTTACCCACTTTCCTTTTTATTACTTTTTCTTTAAAGTATCATCTAAGTTTTTATTGTCACTTATAATTACTCTACTCTTGTTTCTTGTCTTTTTTGTTTTATTTTTTTCACAATTTTAACAAAAGAGTTTATTAAATTCATAATTACTGTATGACTACAAAATTTTTCTTCCCTCTGTTAATTAGTTCAATATTTTTTATTTCGTTTCAATTTAAATTGTATGCATACTTGCGAAATAAATTATCTCACTCACTCATCAAAATTCTCTAACTTCCCCACTACCTGAGAAGTTGAAATTTAGAACGTTTGTTTTTTGGAATTGAACAGAAAAAAATCTGATGTGAAACAATTCCACGATTTTCTCTTGCCAATGTAAATGAACAATATAACCTAACATTATATATAAACAAAAAACTAACCTCAAAAAACATAACATAATTTTAATCATGAGTGAATGGTGCAAAATGAAAACCAACCTTAGTTTGTCTTAATAATACGGAAAATCACTCTTTCACGCTGAACTAGATTCTGTAGAGAAAAATGCTAAAATAAAGGTTGTAGATTTTTTAATTTCCTATAAATTTGATTGTAACACTTTTGTCGTTAAATGCATACATACTAAGCTTGATATCTTAAAAATCCATTGTTTTACAGATTTTCATGAAAAAAAAAACAGAACATCACTATTTACCGCTAAACTAAGCATAGTACATCTACTAAGCATTGTTTTTTATATTAGGTGAAAAATATAAAAAAAAACTGGATGGACAAGAAATATAATGCTTGAAACTTTTAGCAAAATTATTTACAATTTAATATATTACTTAATAAGCCTGTATCTGTACCCACAGATATGTTGTTTAGGTCATCAGCCGAAAGGCTGGTTTGAACCTGTAGAGGTTTTACTAAGTAAAACGAGAAGTGAGGGGGTTTACCTTTTTTTTTTTTGAGGAAGGCTCCTCACTGAGTGGAAATGTACGCTTATCAACATGCCGGGCTCTCTGAAAAGTGCATATTTTCCACTCTGCAAATGACACCTTCACTTCATTCACCACTGGGTCTGGCTGTATAATGAAATTCATTACTTTCAGAGGAGATAACTCAGATTAGTGTTTTTTTACACCTCTGCCTCTTCTGTTCTTAAATCTCATTTAATTGGTTGACCATGTGATATGAAACAGAACTATTTATTTTAGCCCTGCAACAAACCCACAGATACTGGCAGTAATACTGAACGAAGAGCGGCTGCAATAGTTACGTCAATGTAATTTTAAGTTCATCTAGTTTTATGTCTGCAGTTGACATTACATAATCAGTTCTATAAGGTTGTATTGTACATATTTAGCTTCGACAAGTTTCTAATAAATGTTCTTACTGCTTAAGGACAGCAATTATTTACATCAACTACCAAGTTTTTGTAATTTGAAATTACGAATAGAAGAGAATCTCAATCTATCTTTTAGTTTATCGAACTTTAACTATAGTTATAGCTAAATTTTTATACCGGGTTTTCAATTGATTGTAACGTTTCATACAATTCCCTAAAGCCAAAAAAATACATTTTAGCAGAATGTTTATCTATTTGTTGTGTGCGAGCTCTCGGGTGCGTCCATACGTGTGAGTCATTCTTTCAGAACCTAAAACCAATGGGCCGAAATAGCGTAAATTTGGAAAAGTTTTCCTTAAGGTAAGACGGAATCCCTAAGTAGCTACGTGTTAACAAAAGGAATATTTTCTCATAAACTACAGAACCAATTTACTTCAAATTTTTACAGCAGTTTTATTGGGGTTTGTTACATATGGTGAGTTTTTTAGTAAGTTGTAAAGAACAGAGAATGAAAAAAATGTTATTCATTGGACTACTTCAATTTGCTTAATTTTTGTAAATTTGTCACAAAAAATGTGTTAAATTAGAATTTATAATTCCAAAAAACTCAGCGCATGTAGTAACTCTAAGATACACAGCGTGTGAAAATTTCAGAAAGATTAATTAACCGGTTAAAATGAGAAAATGTTCCTCATGTATTAAAAAAGTATATTTTTGGTAAAAGGCAAAAAACGAAGAAAATGTCGGTAAATGTACATGCACAGTAGTAAAATTTTTAACTACTTTTATTTTTCCTTTTCTTCATTTTTCTCTTTTTCCTAGCTTCTTATATACATAAGTATATATGTATATAATTATTATATATTTTATATATAACATAATTAAGCAAGGTGATAATATAAATGAAAGTATACGAAAATTTGGCGTGCAATACTTTTTAAAAAAATTAATTACATTAGTAATCCACCGTCAAAAAACATGTATTACACACTAATAGATGCAGAAAAACTTGAACTATCGATTGGCGTTAAAAACAAAAAATATCGAAATTTTTTTT
Organism: Catonia carolina; assembly: GCA_035578175.1. NCBI lineage: Eukaryota > Metazoa > Arthropoda > Insecta > Hemiptera > Achilidae > Catonia > Catonia carolina. The sequence continues at coordinate 36,164,822 of JAQMRL010000005.1, read as the reverse complement.
CGATATCGTCTTTTTTTATCCGAGGTGGCGAGAAAAACTCATGTTCACTTCCTCACGATGGAGGAAGTAGTGTTGGACTAAATTGAGGCGTCCTCGTCCAGTCCCAAGGAGGCTGCAACCGCCTTATCAACCAAAAACCCGCCGCCTGGCCACTTGATCCGACGTCAGCAAACAACCCTCCACCTCCCTCGGAACTGTTTATATAATACTACAAGGGAAATGTCGAGTTAAAAAAAAATGTACATACTCTCAGCGGGGCGTGGAAGGGAACTGTAGCCTAATTCCCCTCTCGCTGTAACTGACCAACACTCACTCTCTCACTTTCATTCATCTCTTTCATCAACAGCTCAGGAAATTAGTGTGCCTACCTTACCTACTGAGATTGGAACAGGATTGATTCACTGTGGGAGAGGGCGATCCCGTTGATCTAGATAATTATGTCTCCTCCCTCCGCAGTCTCCCGACCACCCTCTCCGCAAACTGAGCGACCAACTTCCGCTCTCCTTATCCTGCAGCATCCCTGCCCCTACTCTGTCAGGGATCCACTGTGCAACGCCTATCTTCTCATGATGTCTCCATTCTGTCGAGGCCAAAATAGGGACATCTTTTAAAAATATGCAAAATGGACTCCTCCTCTTCATTATCGCACAGCCGACATTTCGGTACTTCATGAAGTTTCGATATCGTCTTACCTTAACCAATCCTATGGTGCGTTGTTTCAGTATAGTCCATTTTACAGCTTTCATTTCAAAACAAACTGATATTAATGTGTTATTTCATATCAATTAGACTAGATATAGTGACTGAACTAAGTACTAACTAACTACTTAAGGTGCACAACCTTAAATCTTGCGGGTGGGAAAATACTTCGGTACGGATTTAAAACAACGAATAATAATTAGAATATATTGGGCGTCAGCTCTATCGGTAGAGCATGAGAAAATTGAATAAATACAGCACGTTCTTTGCATTCAACTACAATAAATGCGTCACTTAATAACAAAATTATTCTTAAATTTCACTAACCTATTATAAATTATAGCCAATCTTTTTCTACCGCGACTTTAATGCAAAAACAAAACTTTAATAAATAGGAAATGAATTTACCTCATTTTAAATATTTTTCACCTTTCTTCTTTTTCTCCTCGTTCTCCTAGTGACTTCTTTAAATACCTAGTACTTCTCCTTCTTAACTAACTGTTTCAAACTTAAGTCCCAAGGGAACTGATTTCTGTCTCCTATATCCGAAATCAAGAAACCTTTGATCAACAAGCCTCCCTCTCCTACCAACCCTGTTAAATTATTTATTATAATTAAATTATTTAATATAACTATAAACGTATAAATTATTTAATATAATAAATTTGGGGCTTGCTCAAAAATACTTTGCTGGGTGTGTAAGAAATAACTTGTTTTCAAATTTTAACCTTATTGATTGTAAATTATCACAATAAAAATACATACAAATTCGGAAGTTCTTCTGAAAACCACTTTTTTGCTTCAGGAGAGTTATAAAATGTGAATATATGTAAAAAAATTCAGGTTTAGAAAATTGTTCCTCATTGCAATACTGTGTTTTTCTACTCTACATTGACCATTGCACTACTGCCGGCCTGTGGTGTCTGTTTAACTGTTTAACTGTCTTCTATTAAAAGGTTCCTGGGTTCATTTACAGGTCAGATCTGGTATTTTTGTCACCCATTTTCATTTATCACCTTTTATCATCTTCTCCATTAGCTAGCAATGTGCTAATTTTAATTAAAGTGCAAAGCAGTCAGGCATAAAACAAAAAGAAATAATACCCTTGTTTTTTTTTTGTAAAAGGGTAAGTAAAAGAGGTTGTAAATAAAGATAACTGTAATTAAAATTAATTTACATACCAATAAAATAAACATTTTGTTCAGTAAACTGTAGGTAATTGACAGAAAACAAGGTCTCAATAATAAAGTAAAATTTTCAATATAACTTAGTTTTGGATGGTTGAACAAAACGTTGTCTGTACTAATGAATTTTTCCTAAAAGTAAAATAATGGGTGTACGTTAAAATTGATGTCTATATTTTGTTTCACATTGCCTTATTTGACTCATTTTTATGAATTTATCAGAATATTGATAATATAAAAATAGATATTAAATATATATTCCAAAATACCTCAGTAATTTTTTGCAAATTTTTAAGCAGTTTTTACACAACATTATTTACTCATTTTATGGCGAATTTTGATGTGATATCCACAACACCTATTTATGTTGTAAAAATATAGATTGAGTCAATATATGAAATAGGAAAATTTTAGTAATTTTTTTTCCATAAAATGACCGCTTAATTAAGTGTTTAATATAAAATATTAAAATATACAAATCTTGTAGAATTTTTAATTATATTAATTTTTTTTACATATGCAGTTTTCCTGTGTAATGAATTTTAGCCTGTAAATTTATTTTTCTTTTAAGTTACAAGAATCATTACAATAATGTTAATTATTTTAATTAAAATGTATAAATCTAAAACTGTTTATAGGTATTATTTATGGTGGAAAAATTATTGGCCCATCCAAAAAATTAGCAAATTAACATCGTTTCATGTTATTAACATATCTGTACTAAGTTTTTTACGCGGAATAAAACGATAGTTTTCCCGTGCCGAACGATCGAGCTGTTACAAAGGTAGCGTAGGTTCAGAATATTGTTAATACATCAAAATTTAAATAACGTACAATTTGAAATTTTGAACACGCTATAAGAATGAATTGTCTATGTTATGTTAAAATTTCACACTTTTCGGTGAAATAGTTATCGAATTAGACGCCTCTAAACACAAGAAATTTGTTGCGGTAGCAAAAAAACGGATCTTTTTGTCTTTCAACCTCAATATGGAAATTTTTTAACAACACTAAAACTATAGGTTTCTTATAGGTCAACGCAGAATAAAATAAGCTAAATTTTGATGTAAAATACGTTGAAATCTGACTAATAGTTTTGGAGATGCATGGGTTAAAACTCGGATGTCTATGATTATGAAACCGAAAGTAGTTATCGAATTTTAGGAAAATGAATTTTCAGCTACAAAATAAACGCACGTGTACGCACTCAGGTGCAGATTTTAAAAATATCTCCCTTCTGTTTTTATAGGGTCAAAAAACGTAAAGATCAGTTGAAATCTGAGCATCATACTTTTGCTCCACGTCTCTCTTTCTCTCTCTTTTGTGTTACATACACAATGAGAGCGATGGAACATTCTTATTATTTTCTGTGAAAACAAACACGAATAATGAAAATTAAAGACTTACTTTAAGCATTTCCTTCTAAATTAAGGAATTAATTCCTATTTGAACTTAAAATATAGTAGCCTACTACTTGTTAATATGAATTGGCAGAGCACCTTTGTACATAAAAAGGTTTTGTGTAGGAATATAATATCTTATTACTTGCTGAAAGACAAGATGTCGAATTTGCAATTTCGTGAAGGAGTTACGAGTCGACAAACAAAGCGAACTTCCTGTCTAAAATTACTACTTCTTGTTTATCTTTTATCAAGCCTAAAACAAAACTGATGAATTCTGAAGCGTTAAAAGCGTTTAAAAAGAAAATGTTATTAAAATACTTTCATAAAATTTAATTCAAATATAGAATTTAATGACTAAAATTTAATTTAGATAACCTTTATATTTAATTAAGTCTTTGAGAATACTAAATTATAATTTAATTATGTTGTATTAAATTATTTTAATTTTGTAAAGGTCTAAATTAAAAATTGTTCGAATTACTAACTAACCAGCAATTGCGGACGCGCTGAGCACATAATTATTGCTTTAAGTCTTAGTGGGTTTCATTAAATAACCTGGTTAATTGATTTTCCTAGCTTTACTCCATACCTTGTTTTTGTAAATAAATCATTAAGGGGAGATTGCACGATAGTTTTAACTCAAAATTCGAATTTTGGTTTTTTTATATTTTTTAATAGTTTAGGCATAGATCTACCAGAAAATCATTAAATGACGTTAAAAAAAATTTTATGTAAAAATTAAGTTTTTATCAGGTTTACATAGAAAAATTATCATGTTACGAAGAACGAATATTTTTTCATAATTTTATTATGCTCTTTTTAGTGCAAAAACTTTAGTTTTTAAAATATCTGGATCACGGTTTTTAATATTCTCGGCTGTTGATTCAGCTTTCTAAACAACTGTTGATGGGAAGTTTACTTGTTTGTGTACATATTGTTTTTGATTTGTGCCTTCTTGTTTCTTACCTTTCCTGTAAATTTAGATTTTTAACACTACTTAAAGTACATTTTTCTCAATTGAACCTACAAATGAAACAATTGAACCTACCAGGCTGAAATTTTTACCAATTAATTATCTTGTATAGCCACATATTCAAACATTTTTATAACTTCCTCAGATGCTCCAAAATTAGTAATCCGCAAAACACGTGAAAAACAATTTGTAAAAATTTTATGTTATCGTAATTTAAAAAAAAATGGTATGGTCCAAAGATTAAACTGAAAAAATATCAGTAGCTCTAGAAGAAACCTGACACCTATAGTGTGTAAAGTTTCATTTCTCTATCTTTTACAATACCTATGAAAAATGTACCTAAAAATAGCAAATTTAACATTGGCGGGATACAAAGTACAGTCTCCCCTGAAGGAAACTTTTCTTCTTGTCGTGCCTATCCAGTTCGGATGTTGACGATCATCATAGCAATTTTGACCTTATTAGTCGAAATCCGGAACAATTCCGTGGAACTCTAACCGATCCAGGTCCTCCAATTGCCAGAAAGTTCTTCTTCTACCAGGATTCCTCTTTGCCTCTATCTTCCCTTGCAGAATGCGCTGCAGTAGATCATATCTTTTTTGATTTCTCATAATATGACCGAAGTATTGCAGCTTAAGGCAATTAAAAATTTTGACCAATTCCGGACCCTTGTTCATTCTCAACAAAACTTCAATATTAGTGTTTCAGTGGTTCAACATTAAGGAAACTAGGTAATACTTTTAGAACTATATTTGTAAACGTAAATTGATAGACCGAAAGGCAAAACTTTAGTTTTATGAAACTCTGATAAGACAAGTCGAAACCTACGGATCAGAGACTTACGAGGAAAATACCGAGAGTATTCTATGGATCAATACAAGAAATTAGAAAATAATCAGGAACTAGTCTGAATAATTCAGGTTAGCTATATTACCGTACTTTTTTTGTAGATTCAAAGACTTCAATGGTTTGGGTTTGTCAACAGGATAAATGGGAGACTGATGCCAAAAGAATGTTAATCCTTTATAGGTCTTTAGTCGGTATACTTACCACGCAATAAGGTTGATTTTATTTAAGAATAAGCTATGCAGTAAAACCTTATTGGCATTTTATGGTATTATAGAAATTCTCTGGTAAGTATTAGGCTATCCACATTTTAAAATAACGCGCAGCGACCATTTGCTTCGTGAGTTGCACGAATGTGATAAGGATTCATACCAATGTTGTTTGTTGTTACTTTGTACAGTGCTTAGAAAATTCGAGTTTTTTTACGGGAAAGCAAGTATTCATGCTAATGTAAGTTAAGATAAGTTATTCTACACGCTTTTTTGTTATACAGTTCTACAAGTTGTTTTTAATAAGCATTCTTACCACTAAACATTATGTGATTCCCATTTCAATAAACGTTCATTGGTAAGTATACTTAACCAGGGCTGAACATAAAAAAAGAAATATCTTATTGTTTTGGCACTAGAAATACATTATTCAAGCTCTGTAAAGCAAAATTTAATATTTTACAACGTATATATTTTCCCCCGTAGTACTGCCCTGTTGTTGTTGTTTAGGTCGTCAGCCGAAAAGCTGGTTTGAACCTGTAGAGGTTTTACTAAGTAAAATGAGGAGTGAGGTGTTTTACGATTGCCTTCCTCACTGAGCGGAAAAGTACGCATATCAACATGCCGGGCCCTCTGAAAAGCATCTACTTTCCACCCTGTAAATGACCCCTTAACTTCATTCACCTCAGGGTCGGGTTATATAATGAAATGCATTACTCTCGGAGGATATAACTCTGACTAGTGTCTTTTACACCTTTAACTTTTCTATTCTTAAATGCTTCAGTCATATAATTTGTTAACCATTTGGTAAGAAACACAACTATTTTTTGTAGCCCTGGAACTATAGCAGATGGAGTGCAAAAAATTTAACACTCTGTCTGCTTGTTACGGGCATACGACGCTGTACTTGGGCAAAATACCCATGGGCAGACCAAGAGTGAAATGGATGGGTTCAGTTATGGATGAATTGGGAAAAAGATGAGATGCTGAAAGATAAACTGAGGAGAGATGGCCGAGATTGCGAGGATTTCGAGGATTACAATTACGAGGTAATACCGAGAATATTCTACGGATCAATACAAGAAACTTAAAAATAATAATCAGAACTAGTCAGACTAATTCAGGTTAGAGATATTACTGTATTTTTTGTTTGTAGATTCAGAGATTTCAGTGGCTGCGGCTTGTCAACAGGATAAAGGGAGGATACCGGGATATAGGGAGACCGATTCCAAAGAGAATGTTAAACGCAAGAATGTACGAGCCAAAAAAAGGAGTCACCTGAAAAATCATTATGGATAAGTGATGGGCTGGCGGATCTGAGAATGATTGGGTTGGCAAGATGGAAAGTGAGTATGAGAGAGAGAAAGTGAAGAAGTAAGCTTATAGTCGAGGAAACTTGGGTATGTAGCGCTGAGTATAAGGAAGGCTAGTGGAAGGCCGGTGGAAGAAATACAGCTCTTTGGAAAGTTTCATAAAAAAATTCTATTGCTTTAAGGTAATTCCTCCTTTCTACACCTTCGGTAAAAAAGGTCGAAATTTAAATAAATGTATTACTTTTTCTAGTTGTCTCTCATAGAATTTTTAGAAAGCCAATTTTTGGAACTGCAGCTCTTCGTGGAGGTATAAAAGTAGTTGTTGTTGTTTAGGTCAACAGCCGAAAGGCAGGTTTGACCATCTGGAGTTTTTACTAATTAAAAATGAGGAGTGAGGTGGTTAACTATTACCTTTCTCACTGAGTGAAAAAGTATGCTTATAAGCATGCCAGGCACTCCGAAAAGCACCCACTTTCCATCCTGCAAATGATACCTTCACTTCATTCACCACAGGGTCTGGCTGTATAGTGAAATTCATTATTCTCAGAAAAGATAACTCTGACTAGTGCCTTTTATACCTCTTCCTCTTCTATTCTTAAATAATTTAGCCATATAATAATTGGCTGGCTATGTGATAAGAAACGGAACTAATTTTTGTAGCCCGGGAACCAACAGATCGAGTGCAATTAATTTAACACTCCACCTGCCAGTTGTGTGTAAATAGAAATAGTATGTATTGCATATTTCCAGAACTATTCTCTTAAGGCCTTTTCCCATAACGCTAGTACTAGCTGCTAGTATTTTTTTCTTTTTTTTTGTTTAACGTCCGACTGTTTTGCAATTACTGCTAATGCAGACGGTGAAGGATGAAATAATTTTTTTTGTAACGTATGAAAATATGCCGTGCCTGAGTGGGATTCAAACCCAAGACTGCATGATGAGAAGCGAGAACGTTACCAACTACGCCAATGCGGCCGCAAAGACTTGCAGCTAGTAATAGCTGCTAGTAGACTTGCTGCTGGTACTAGCGTGGTGCAAACGAACAACTATCAGCTAGTTTAGTTAAAGCGCTAGTGACTTTGAACATATTTGATTTTACTAGCGCTAGTAGAAGAGAAAAGTTCACGTGATTGACTAGCGCTAGTAAACTAGCTCGGTGTAAACGTTTGGAAACTTTGCTAGTTACTAATAAGCTGCTAGTACTAGCAGCTAGCAAGTTATCATCGTAGGAACCGTCACCGACGTGCTAATAGGGCCAGCTAGTACTAGCAGCTAGTAAACTTGCGTCGAGGAAATAGCCCTTTAGGTTATTCGCACTCATATACAGAGATAGACTTAAATATCCCTGTAATCACAGCAGGTGTAAAAATAACATCATATATTTTATTTTAAAATGTCCAGTTATTGTATTATTTTTGGATTAAGTCAAGTGTGTTATGAAAAAGAAAATAAAAAGAGGTCCTTCACACGTTGTCGTATGATCACAGATGTTCAGAATCACTTAAGTGAATCATGTTGCAAGTGTTAGTATGCTATAGTGATAGTGAAAGTAAGAAACAAAGAAGGAAAACGAAGACACTCGCCGACAGACTAATATTGTAACAATCGATTCTTGTTCAAAGTTCGGCCAACTGTATTGCGTCGTCGTACGGTAACTTAGATGACATCCATTACGATACATTTTGTTATGTATCATACATTGTTCATTTTTTTCAGAACAACTGGAAAAATGTTTTTATAATATTTCTAGTACTAGTAAACTTTTAATATTTTCACACTCAATCTCGAGTACAGAGGGAGGAAAAATTTTTGATAACTGGATTTTCATTTAACTTCATGTTTCATGGCCCACTGAAGCCAAAGACTGAATTTTATAAAAATGTCCATTTATGTATGAATATTCGTGTTGTTAATTATAGAGGAAAAAAATAAACTTCCGACTAAGCTGAAATAATTCGAAAACTAGTTTTCTATCAACCGACCTTATAACGAGTTTTCAAATAAGTTATTTAGTTTCAAAATTAAGGATATATTAGGCCTACTCTGGTGTAAAAATATTAAAATCCAATTTTTCAAAAACCGTTGTATATATTTTGACTAAATTTTCCTTGTTTGGCCCTTTATGTGGTCGGCCCGTTGGTGTAGCGGTCAGTGTAACTGTCTTCTATTTCGGAGGCCCGAGTTCGATTTTCGGGTACGTCTGGAATTGTTATTTTACTCATTTACTTTTGTGACTCTTTACCGTCTGCATTAATCTTAATGTCATAAAAGTCAGATATAAAATCAAAAAGTAATCCCATATTAACTACATGTTTTTGGTCTTTTTATGGCGATATAAATAGTATCACGATAATTTTTTGGAGGCTCTATCCTCGGAAAGAAAATAAATACTTTAATAAATTATAAAAATTAAAAAATATTATATGTTTATAAAATCTTGTACCAGTGCTGTAAAAAAGTTTGTTTTCATGTCGATTTTTCGAAATGACAAAAGTGTATATAATTGAATTTATAGGAAATTAAAAGATCTACAACTTTTATTTAAAGCATTTTTCTCTACAGAGCCTAGTTTAGCGTGAAAGAGTGGTTTTCCTTATTATTAAGCCAAACTAAGGTTGATTATTATTTTGAATCATTCACTCATGATTAAAATTAGGTTATATTTATTGAGGTTAGTTTTTTGTTTATTTCTAATGTTTTATTACTAATTTTAGGTTTATTGTTAATTATTTGCATTGGCAAGAGAAAGTTGTGTGAGTGTTTCACACCAGATTTTTTTATATTTTTCTGTATAAAAAAAATTCTAGCCTTCTTGGTTTTTTAAAGCAGTGTTAAGGTAAACAAACTGCAGAGCTCATGGTTTGATTCCTAGTAACACTGAAATTTTGATCGCGTTAAAACCTAATTACTCTTTACGGTAAGTAATTATAAATTCAAAAGCTCTCATTAACCTTTTTTGACATCAGTCTCGACTGGTTTGATGCAATTCTCCAAGCTGTTCTATCTTGTGCAAGTCGTTTCATATCTACATACTTTAAACACCCTACATCTTTTGTAATTTACTTTGAATATTCTAACCTTTGCTCCCCCCCCCCTACAATTCACTCTTTTAATATTATCCTCCATTACTGATAGAGCAAATCTTGGACTCACTGACTTATTGGATCAATTTTTCTTTACTTATATTCTCTGACTTCCTAATTATACAGACAGCTAAAATTTAACACATTTCTTCTTAATGACAATAGAAAAACTAAATATTTTCATTTTTACCACTTGCGCCTCATTGGTAAAAAGAGATTAAGTCCTAAAAGAATAAATACTATTTCTACACCTCCTCAATCATTTTTTTGTTTGGTCCCGTCTTCTCTAAGAAGGTTGGCAACCATGATTTTGGATGTTGTAGTTCTACAAAATCAGTGGAGGTGCACCAGAATCACACATTCAAGTTGATCAGACACAAAATGTTTCTTCTACTCCAACAAAAAAATCTTAATTTTCCCCTGAATATTATATGAAGTTTTGCTTCTCCCCACTCATCACATGATCCAACGATTGCAAAAGGCGTACTATTCTGGTTCTTACAATTTTTTTCTCATTCTCTATCACACTGACACCACTCTCATTTGTGACACGATCTACTCAGCTCAACCTGAAAATCCTTCGATATGACCACATTTTGAATGCCTCTAATTTGTTGGTAATTTTCTTCTTCAAAGTCCAGGCCTCTATCTTAAAAAACAATAACGAGAACACATAACATCTAAAACTTTGAATTTCTTAACTTTAATTTAAGTAATCTTTGCATTTTATTAAAAGCGGTTCTTCCTTGCTTCACAAACACTTTCTTCTTCTCCTCCTCCTCCTCCTCCTCCTCCTTCTCCTCCTGCTCTTAAAATAAAAGTTTTGTGGTAATGATACTTGCAATCTATAGTCTGATTCACGAAAGAAAACACCTGTCTTTAAACAGCAATATCTTTTGAACTGTTGTATGTAAAAAAAATTACGATACATGAATTAAAGCTTGTTTTATTTTTGGTTACACGATTACATTAAGCTATACTTTTTATCTGTATGCATTTTAAAGTACGCATGAACAAAGTAATAGTACCTTCAAGAACATGAGTTTTCTCGCCGCCACGGATAAAAAATAAATAAAAAAATAGTACCTTCAAGTTGGGTATACTGGAAAATTCATTAAAATAGGGTACTTTTTATGCGTAATTCGTTATATTTAAAACACTATTTATTAAATGTTAATGTAATCCTATAACCAACAATAACACAAACATTAATGTGATGTATCGTAATTGTTTTTACATAAAACGGTTCAAAAGATATTGCTCTTTAAAGACAGGTGTTTCCTTTCATGAATCGGACTATAATTCTAACGGAACTCTACTGAGAAAAAATCCATTGAGCAGTGCGTTGCAACCTCTAGTGTTTTAAAACTCAGTTTTATTCCATAAGTTCGAATGAAGAAACAATAGACGCGAATTTAGATAAACGAGAAAGATTAATTATTCAGGAATAGACTTGTTCATCATGTGTTCTAGAAAATTTCTGAAATGTTAACATGTAATTTAAATTGAAAGCAAACTTCAGGGAATATATTTTAAACTTCGACATCTCAATTTAATGGTTCCTAATGAATATAATAGAACCATCAAATTTCTTACGGATAAATTTAGCTTTATTAACAACCAATTAATGCCATAAAGTAACTGTAAACTCTTTTAATTATAACATTGAAGTTACGAGTTATTTTAGACGAACCTTATAACTAACTTTGAGCTTGGAGACTACTTGAGAATATTAAGTCTCACGGGATTTTCGTAAACATGCGGGGTTAGTATTAACATACGTTTCATCATTCCCACTAAACTAAGTTGTAAGTCAGAAATGAGTTACTTTAGTTTAGTAGTATCTTAGAAAGTTAATGAAGTAATATGGATTAAATATTAGGCATATTTTAATTCAATTTTGCCATAAATGTTCTAAATTTTCATATATATGAAATAAGTTAAGGTGGGCAGACCATTTTCATTATCCTTATACTTGCAATAATAACTTGGTTGATTTTTTGTAGGATTCTTTAAAGCTAAAAACCTGAGCTTTGACACACCTATCTACAGTACACTTTTACAAATTTGCACCTGAGTTTTTCATTTATCTTTATTTAATCAAAAAATCTGGTGTGAAACACTCACACAACTTTCTCTTGCCAATGCAAATAATTAACAATAAACCTAACATTATTAATAAAATATTAGAAATAAACAAAAAACTAACCTCAAAAACGTAACCTTATTTTAATCATGAGTGAATGATGCAAAATGAAAATCAACCTCAGTTTGGCTTAGAAATACGGAAAATCACTCTTTCTCTCTAAACTAGGCTCTGTAGAGAAAAATGCTTTAAATAAAAGTTGTAGATCTTTTAATTTTCTATAAATTTTATTATATACACTTTTGTCGTAAAATGCATACTAAGGCCGAAATCTTAAAAAAATCAATTTTTCACACATTTTCGTGAGAAAAAAACAGAAAATCGCAAATTACCGCTAAACTAAGCGTTATACAAAAAATTGTTAGAAATAAAAGTTGTAGAATTTTTAATTCTCTACAACTTTTATTATATAAAGTTTTGCGCTAAAATGCATATTAAAGCTGTAATCTTAAAAAAACAACGTTTTTACGTGAAAACAGCCTCACCCAGAATTTCAGCAAACATGACGCCTACCCTATCTTGTAGAGAATAAAAAATTGAGTAAACCAGGCGATTTTTAAAAAAATCGTAGGACCAGTTTTTGAGAAAATCGCAAAAAAGTGAAAAATTACACGAATAAACTACCACTTCCGGTTGACCGATTTTGATGAAAATGTTCGTGTCGAGTCCGGTAGTGGTACGTAACTTAAGTTTCAAGTTTCAAGTTCGTACGATGTTCCGTTCTTGAGATATTCTGTTCACACACACACACACACACACACACACACACACACACAGACACACAGACATACACACAGACCAATCGCTAAAAACATGTTTTTTGGGTTCAGGGGGTCTGAAAACGTATAGATCCGGTGAAAACTCGATTTCGAAAAATCGACATGAAAACAATACTTTCCTTCCTATATATTCATATAGGCAAGAGAAAGTAAAAATTATTTTTGTTCTCAAAAAATGTTCAAATGTAGCCTAAATTTTTTAATGAAAAAGACACCCAAAAATTAAAACTCCAAAATTTTTGAAATACCTCTGGAGTAAATACACACATTAGTACTAAAATGTAGTGCGTGAAATTTCACACTCCTAGGTGGGATGGTTCCTGAAGTAAGTGTATCTAAAGTCAAAAAATACAATATGCGAAAAATGCGGATATAGTAAAAGTAATACTGCATCAGAAACACGTATTGCCAATTGGAATTAAATTCCAAACAATATCACACTAATATTTTATCTTGCGTTACAGCTGATTCTTATATTTTCTAGAAATTATTGTTTTTATGAGAAAGCGATCTCCATAATGTTAGAGCAGTAACGTGATTATATTAATCCCAATTCACAAGAATGAAAAACGTGAAAAAATATCGAAATAAACGGTACGTACCCCACCAACGTAAAAACATAAATTTTCTCAACAGAAAAAGCAACCAATGTCGTGTTATATATCAATTTATATAGGGGAAAATTATCTATCAATAAATGGTAAAATTGAAAAATCAATATATTTTTTCTAATTAGTCTGTTCCCCTTAAGCACATGCGTGTGCGATAAATTTTAATGATCGTTGTTTCAGATGGAAATTTAGTGTTTTACCTCTTGTAGCACTATTAAAGAGTACAGGACAGTTGCACTCGGGACCGAAAACCAGTCCACTGATATAATAATTATGTAATTTTTAATCTTATATGACAATAAAGTAAAAGCCATATGCCTTTCAAACTTATGATGGAAATAATTAAACAAATTCGTATTAATTTTATTACATAACATTTAGATATTAGCTTACATATTACATTTACTCTTCAACATAAAGAATTTTCCTACAAATATTTTAACATCACACAAATTCTGCATTCAGACAACTAAATAACTCGAATTAAAGACATATGCTTAAATTGGAGAACACAAATTTATCAGATATAAAAACAGTTAGACTTAAAATTCCGATAAATCTTTCAAAACAAACTTTCATTTTTAAAGCTTCAAAACCAACTTTTTTTACTCTATTTAAAGTCGCATCAACAGCTCGGTCATTAGTGACTACGGTGGGATATGAACAGTAGATTTTTACCTTGTGAAAACTTCCAGACCATAGCCGGGATTGAACCCGGGACTTCCGCGTGGTAGGCTAGCGCGCTATCACTACGCTACAGAGGCGGCCCAAAATAAACTTTTTAAATACAAAATAGTTCTCAAACCAGTCTTGACCCATAGTATGTAATTATGAAACGCATCTAGTAATTCAAGAATCCAAATTATTCAGCGTTTTCAGTCAAAGGTCTTCTAAGCCCAACCAGTTTTACCTTGGTACATATCAAACAAATACATCTACAAAGATCTATTTATGACAACGTTAAAGAAGAAATTTCAAATGTTAGTGTATGAAAAATGGCTTGAAGCATGAAAATTAATTTGCCATCAATTTATTGGGAAACGACCTTACAGTACGAAGGCTAAGAGGGACACACCCTACAGATTTCTTTGTTCAGTAACTTAAATTGTTGTTTAGCTCATTAGCCGAGAGGCTCGTTTGAACCTTTAGACACTTTACTAAGTAAAATGAGGAGTGAGGTGGTTTGCTATTGCTTTCCTCACCGAGTGGAAAAATGCCCTTACAGCATGCCAGGGCCTCCGAAAACCACCTACTTTCCACCCCAAATGACACCTTTACTTCATTCACCACAGGGTTTGGCTGTATAATGAAATTCATTACCCTCAGAGGAAATAACTCCAAGTGTTTTTACACCTCTACCTCTTCTGTTCTTAAATACTTCGGTCATATAATTCTCTGACCATGTGATGAGAAACAGAACTATTTTTGTATCCCTGCAACTAGTATTAATAATTATTATACTACAGTTGAAAAAGGCCAAAGAAGTTGCAAGTGACAACTTAAGAAAAAAAAATCAAATTTTATAATATATACTGTACCATTCTTAAAGTAGAACATTCCACTGTTAAATTCATTATTAATTTTCTTTGCTAAAATTAATAAGTTAAATTATTAACTTTATTTTATTTTTTACTTCATTATATTTGTAGTATATATCAAACTGTTAACAGTATTTTTTCTTTAAAAATTCACTGTGAGATAACTTTTCATGAGAATTACTTTTTGCCAATCTTTGTATAGTTCTGTAGAGAAGAGATTATAGATAAATCTGTGAAGAAAATGTTTTATTTCGGAATGAATAAATTGACGAAATAACCATTTTATTGATTTTTTTTATTTATTAGGTTTTCCAGGCATGGACTGCCATAGCATTAGCCTAATTACCATGAGCTTCATTGCTTTTCCTCGTAGGCTATTAAGTTAATAGTATTACCAATTGTTATCCGACACTAACTCAGCAGAAATTTATAATTTCCTTAAGAGCTACATCAAAATTATTGGTATACAGTATCTCATTATAGCGGCTCTTTCTATTAAGCTGACAGCAAACACAATAGGTTTGTAAAACCTTTATAAAGTAGACAGCACGACTTTTTCAGATTCAATTTTAAATAATTAGTACTTTTCCGTGCAAAAAAATATTTCAAAAATTTTAACTCTTCAATCTAAATTCATAAAAACAATTACAAGTTCTCCTTACTACGTGTCAAATTTAACCCTTAAAACGGTCTAATTTTTGTGAATGAAGTTTCTCAATCGATGTATTTAATATTTTGTAGCCAAATAAACCCCAATCCAAATTCCTTAGTACAAAAGCTAAGAAGAAGAAAAATAATACAATCAAGAAGATTTAAAAAAGATAAAGTTGTAATTTATTAAATTAAGAGTAAAATATAAAATTAAAACAGCATGAGTTGACAAAATTAATGTCAATGGATATTTTACTTTCATGAAAAACGATATATAAATATAGTCTATATATTTTTTTGTTTGTTCCGAATTCTGCGTAGTGACTATATATCATAAGTATTGTTTTAAGTGTCAAATAAAGATTAAAACTGTTTATTACTGTGTCACTCACCTCGTTTTAACGATGTTTTACAATAAAGGATTAAATTTTACTGTCCAGTTTTCACAAAGAAACGATTTCTAATCTCAAAACCAGCAGTACGTTTCTTAATACATTTAGAATACGTCCTCTCATGTTTTGAATTATCTAGAGACCTGATTATTGCCACCTTGGGACTGATTCCATTCTTCCGACAAATCCAATACATACTTCAATACAAGGAAAGTCAATTCTACAGAACAGGAAAAAATTGGTTCGAAAAATCAAACAATACTATAGTCTATACTTGTACAATTTTTTTTTTAACCATTCAAAAGACTCCAGAAGGAATATAGAACTTGTTAAGATGCAACTGATTCGCCTAAATTTTAACTTTATGTTAACTTCATTACTTACCATTTCATATATTACACTACGTACTTACTTCCTGACTTTAATAATCGGGTCATCCAATCATGTATATTAAATAATAAACAATTTTCCGCAGCGTTTGCTTGAAAGTTTATATAATTATTTTTTAAACAAAAATTATTTAGAAAAGAATCCATGTACACTGTAAAATTGTCCATCAATCAAGTATTCTTTTGTGCTTTTTAAAACAAATTTAAATTACTTCAACTTTTAAAGCTTGTGGTAAGTTATTGAAGTACTTCTTCTTTCCTTCTTATCCTCCTCCTCCTCCTCCTCCACCTCTTACTTCTTATTTTTCTCCTCCTCCTCCTCCTCCTCCTCCTCCTCCTTCTTCTGATCCTTCCTCTTCTCTTCCTTCTTCTTTTTCTTCTTTGTCTTCTTCTTCTGCTGTTCCTCCTCCCCCTCCCTCTCATCCTTCTTCTGCTTTGTCTTCTTTTTCTTTTCCTTCTCCTCCTCTTCTTCCTTCTTCTCGTCCTTCTTCTCCTTCTCCTTCTTCTTTTTCTTCTTTGTCTCCTTCTTCTGTTGTTCCTCCTCATTCTTCTCATCCTTCTTTCCTCCTCCTCCTCCTTCCTCGCATCCTTCTTCTTTGTCTTCTTCTTCTCCGGTTCCTTCTTCTTCTCCTCCTTCTTCTTCTGCTTCGTCTTCTTCTTCTTCTTTTCCTTGTCCTCCTCCTCCTCCTCCTCCTCCTCCTCCTACTCTTCCTCCTCCTCCTCCTTCTCCTCCTCCTCCGGCCTCTCATTCTTTTTTCCTTCTCCTCCTTGTTCTTTTTCTTCTTTGTATTCTTCTTCTGCTGTTCCTTCTTCTCCTCCCCCTTCTTCTTCTTCTTCTACTTCTTGGTCTTCTTCTTTATCAGCCCAACATAATCCGATGGATATAGATAGGCCTTCTCTGTCTGCCTTCACAATCTCCTGCTCTGCGACATTTCTGTCCAATTAAATCAGATCTCAAAAAAAAGGTTTTTTTTAATTAGAAAAAGGTGACAACACCGGGTTTTCAGTTTCCAGTAGATTTATTTTGTGGGTGTTTTTATCGAACAGAATTTTATGAGACCCAACGACCATGGCAGCCGTTACCTAATAAACGTAATTCAAAAACTCAAAAAATTAGAAGATGAAATACTGTAAAATTCAACATAATTTTTTGTGCCTTATAAAAATATAAAATCCCTGATCCACAGTAATTGATCAATACTAATATAAATGTTTTATAGATACCTATACAAAGAAGAAGTAATCACTTTCCAATTGAAAAGTTTACTAACTTTTGTAATATGAGTAAAGTCATTACAAAAGTTTCAGGTTAAAATTTCCCTCTATATAACGAAGGACAAGAAGAAAGTAAATTTCATTATTTTTACTTCCATTCGACTTTTCTTGTTCAGATTTTGTGTTGTGTGTTAGTTGTCGTAGTAGCTGAGAAGCTACTTTTGTGATGTAGACGATGTAAAGTCAAAATATCTTGGCACTGATATGCCTCCATATAAAAATAAATAGAAAAAGATAAAGGTCCAGTCTCCTTGCCCTCGATCTTTAGACTTTATATGTTTATATATATATATAAATACGTATGCCTAGAAGGAAATATGTGATACTTATCTGTATACGTCTGTCGGGTACATATCTTCAAGTATTTTGTATACATACGAAGAGGGCTCGTTTACATTTTGTAGTGCATTTGAAAACATCAAGGAATGAGTATTATGTTAGAACATTACAAAGGTTTTCCAGTTGCCACTTTTTCTAGAAACGTCAAAATGGTTTCTTTGTTGAAAAAAAAAGAACGGCATTACTTATTCTTCCATCTTCAGTCACATACTCACTTTACTCATTCTTCTTTCACTTCTTTTCATTCGCAGACTTTTCTTTCTCTCTTTTTACATACACGCACGCCAATTTAACAGTTTCGACTTCAATATAGATCTTACTTTAAAAGGCTTCATCTTCCGTTATTGAATAAAGAAATTGTATCAAATGATTCTAAAAATTTCTATCAATATAAACTTATTGATTACATTAGGTTTGTTATACTGAGTAATTTTTTAGTCCTGTTACCCAATTGTTAATGTCTAATAATTTTTTTCTAAGAAACGGAAATTTTGTTTTGTGACACGAAGTTGGTAGCCTTACTCAACCGGTTGGTAAAGAAATGAGGGTAAAATTTTTTTAAATATTTTTTGTTGAGAGTTTAATAAACGAAATAGCTTAATTTCAGGACAAAAAGCAAGTTTTTCACTAATTTGTAAGAAAAACACCTTATTTTTAAGGTAGATGTCGGCTTAAAAAAATTTTTAAATATTGTAAACTTCGAATATTAAGTAAGAGTGATTTTTTTTAGTCCTGTTATCCAATTGTTAACGTCAGATAATTTGTTAGTTAGGTAATGATAGTTATTCGTCATTTACAAAATTTGTTTTGAAAGTTGAGATAAAATTAGCATCAAATGAAGTATTTAGAATAATTAAAACATGTGAAAGGTCTTTTAATTATTTATTTCTTCAAAATGACTCAGTTAAAGAAAGTGCTTTAAAAATATTTTATTAGACATGATTAAACGGGAATTACTAAACAGTCCGGTACACGTTCCAACATTATGATCATTAGTTATTTTTCGAGTATGGAAGTGCACCTCATTGATGGGAGCTAACAAATTTAATTTGCAATATGTATTGTAATTTACGACTCCATACCTATAGAAACTGCCCATAACAGACAGATGGATTGTCAAATTATTTACACTCGATCTGTTACTTGCAGGGCTAAAATAAATAGTTCTGTTTCTTATCACATGGTCAGCCAATTAAATGACTGAATCATTCAAGAACAGAAGAGGTAGAGGTGTAAAAGACACTAATCAGAGTTATGTCATCTGAAAGTAATGAATTTCATTATACAGCCAGACCCTGTGGTGAATGAAGTGAAGGTGTCATTTGCAGAGTGGAAAATATGTGCTTTTCAGAGGGCCCGGCCTGCTGATAAGCGTACTTTTCCACTCAGTGAGGAAGGCAATAGTAAACCACCTCACTCCTCGTTTTACTTAGTAAAACCTCTAGAGGTTCAAACCAGCCTTTTGGCTGATGACCTAAACAACAACACCTATAGAAAACATTATAAAGTAACTGCAATTTTGAAAAGTACCTAGTTCTTTAAGAAGAAAATTAACAAAATTATTCCAAAATGTATAAACCCAATAAAAATCCTTTACATTCGTAAGGACAAATTAAAATTTAACATTAGTTCACACTTAAAAATGACTGTATTTATAAATACGTACAGAAAATTAAAAATATTATTTTATAACTAGAAGTTAAAGATAATTATGATTGGTGTTTTATTGTGCATTTTCGTTTATTAATAAATCCTATGTAGTGATATATTAATAATTTGTAATTTGTGTATTACTTGGGACGACGTTGCCGGGATGGAGTGGGGGTAAGGAGCGATGAGTCGGCTCGTTTCTGCGCCTCATGTTGTTTCTCCAGTAATTATAAGTGTACCTCATTGAGCTTTACGAACTAGAGACTGCAGATGAAGGCGGAGCATAGTGACCTATATCACAGCACAGAGCCAATTGTTTTTCGTTAATCGTATCCTGCGTTGTCACGTTGTGGATGACAGCCTAACAAAAAGTCGGCTGGAGTTTGGAGAAACAGAGTGTAACTTAGTGAAGGGGCAACCTTACACCTGACCTTGGCTGGTATTGGCAAGATCTCATCTACAGTCTTTAGTTCGTTGGGGTTTAAGTTCTATTCTGTTACTTAACGGTCCCCGACGCAACGACGTCAATCCTAAATGTACTGACGAATGTCAATACATATTGCGACACTTACCTCTAAGGTCCGTTTCGGGATCTGGGTAAATAATATAATTAACATACTTAAGTTTAAAATTACAATTATTTATTACAACTAAAAATTGCAATTAAATAAATTGACTACAATCTACAAGTATATTACAATGAAACTACTTAATAAATAACAAACTAATTAGGCTATAATTAACTAATACAATAATTAACTTAACTAACTTACTTAATACTTCTTACAGAAATGACAAAAGAATAAATATACGTTAAACAATAACCAGTTATTCGCAGTATCGTTGAAATATTCTAACGTACTGGACTACTTGTATGCACTATCGAATACGCTCACTCAATCACAGACAAATGAAAACTAACCGGATCATAAACAACCCGGCCTTTTATAGGTGGGCTAATGGAGAGTTCGAGAAAAGACAGAGATTTTCGATATAATAAAATACAAAACCCTTCTGACGGCTTCTGGATAAATCTTAACAACTGTAAACAAATTAAGATGAATGAATAGAAGGTGTTTTAAAAAAACCAATTTTCTAAGTAGGTACCTGGCTCTCACAATACCGAGTGACAACACAAGCCAGACCTACCTTTACTATAAAAGACTATTTATATTACACATAATATTCTTTCACTATTTCTCAGAAAACACTATTTATTATTTTTATTATTCACAACATTTCTAATCTCCCGGATTTCCTCTAAAATTCTCGAACCCACATTCCGTTTAGATATTGTCACAATATATATTATTTTTTTTAAAGTTCTTTTATCGGGGGTTTTCTAAATTTAATTTTTTATTACAAAAGAATATTTAATATCTTTTCATAAAGACTTCAGTTAAAAATTAATTATTATATTTCAATTAAATTATAAATAGCTTATAATATTTATATCAAAAATGTTTCTCTGCTAATTAAAGAGATTATTTCATGGAAATTAAATAGAATTAATTTTACATTATAAAATTTGAATTTCCCTATAGACTTATGACAACCGTTTAATACCATTGAGGGAAATTAATGTAATTAATGTGATCATATTACAAAATTATTAATTTTTCAGTGGAGAATAAATAACTTATTTATCAAAAAAATTAAACAGAACGGCTAAATATAGCCCTTTAAAATAAATCCAAAATTCCTAATTAATAATTTAATTGTAGTAGGTCTAAATATAGGACAACAATATTTAGGTTATTAAAATTTAAACTTCGTACTCATGGTTTTTTTTGGATTTTCCTGCCAACTACTTGAAGATTTTTGATTATTTTAACTAACGTATTTTCCTAATCACAAACATTAGGATAATTGTCTCTAATTAAAATGTATTATCACAGTTCTGAAACAAATAAAGATTTATTTATTTTATTTACCCAAATAATCGGCTATATTATCAAATGTTTTGAATGCATAAAGGTTTCATTCATAATAATAACCAGTTTAATGTTAGTTTATAATGTGGTAAAGCTAAATCAATAATAGATAGCCCTAAATATTGTAAGATACTTACATTCAAGCTTAACCTGTAATAATCACGTAGAAACCAAAAGCACCGGAAAAACTTGGACACCAGAAAACTAGTTGTTCAGAATCGTAATATATGATTGTTGACACATTATGTACGTCAGGGAAATGCAGGTAGCTATCGTCCGCAAACGTTTATTCACAAAACGGTTACAGACACTCCGATTTTCTTTGTACAGAATGTAAAAGTTTAAAATGTTCTACTCATAAGATACGCAGTAGACCTAGGGTATCCTCGCTTTCAAGATTGGCAATTGATATTTTAGATATGGTAGAAGGAAGAATTTTACGTGGGTTGACAAAACCGGTAGACAGCTTAACTCACATTGCCACTTGCCTGTTGCTTTTTGAACAGTATTTTCAGTATGTTTTCAATACTAACTTTAACAGTATATTTCAGTACTAACATAAACAGTCTTTTCAATACTAACTTTAACAGTATATTTCAGTAACAATATAAACAGTATATTTCAGTACTAATATAAAACAGTATTTCTCAATACTAACATAAATAGTATTTTTCAATAGTGACATAAACAGTATTTAGTATTTTATATAACGTTGAAAAATTATAACTTTTGGCCAGTCGATTAATAATTTTATTTGAAATGCTCTGAAGAAGCGTAGATACTGGATGTTTGACGGTATTTCAGTTGTGGCTTCATATTTGAAAAAAACAATGCATTAACATTTTGCTGTACCAAAGATCATAAAAAAATATCGAAAAAGACTAAACAAGTAATCTCGTTTCTCTTCTTCTTCTTCTACCATTCAAGAATTAGATCCAGGACCGGTTTCGCCATCCACCTAGCCACTGAGCCATCTGGACCATGTCTTCCATCAGATCTGTAATCTTTGCCCAGTCTAAACATCCTCTAAACTTTCTGTTCTGTTAAAAAAATAATACAAGTTTATCTTGCTCTTCAAATTATTAAAAAATGGCTTCCAGGAAATCTATATTTTGTGGAACAACCTTCTTACAAATAAAAACTTAATCGTTAAAAAAATTAAAATTAAAAAACTTATTTAAGGTTAAACCCTATTTCTTGATTTCTTTTCATCTTTGGCCTTGTCACCGGATGGCGACATTATGTGGCGAGTTGAAACCTTTAATTTTTGGTGGCCCCGAAAAGGGCCGTTTAAGCGGTGGTCGTCTTGGCGAAGGTCGGTCGTAATCATCGTGGTGGTCGAGGAGCTGAGCGACACGGCTTGTCGTCGTCCAGCGGAGACGTCATCTTCTTCCCTCGCAGTAGTGCGTCGATGGCTGCTTCGTTGGATTCGGGGGGCGCAAAGCTCGTTCAAGGGGCCGCTATGGGCATCGCTCGCGGGAGCGGGCGATGACGGTCCCGGTCGACGGCTTACGGTGTCGGGTCGGCGAGCGAAAGCATCATCTTCTCTCTTGCAGGTTCGTCGATGAGTCTACGCTGGAGTCCGGTAGCCGTGTGCCGATATAGGAAGTCTCGTTGATGCTGTAGAGAGTTATCTTTTCTGAAAGTAATGAATTTCATTATACACGCAGACCCTGTGGTGAATAAAGTGAAGGTGTCATTTGCAAGGTGAAAAGTAGATGCTTTTCGGAGGGCCTGTCATGCTGATAAGCATACTTTTCCACTCAGGAAGGCAATTGTAAACCAACTCACTCCTTGTTTTACTTATTAAATCCCCTAGAGGTTCAAACTAGTCTTTCGGGCGATGACGTAAACAACAAATAAGTAGGACTATATTAGAAAAAGGTAACAAACAATTTATCAAGTAGCTGTAACAGTTCTGTGAATTTTTAAGTATTTTTACAATAGGATTGAACTTATTATAAAATTCTTTTTATTTATACCTCTACGTAAAAATAGATTAAAAGAAAATTTGTTGTTTCTTTTTAAACGCACAACATGTACGGGTGTGCCTAATAGTCACGCTTAGCTCATAAAAACAATAATTTTATGCATCAAAATTGTATACTGTTACTCATTTTCAAGCGAGGTGTTTGTGCGTGATTACTGACTGTTTTCAATAAATTTTCTTTCCCCTTTTCCTTTTAGTCGCCTTTTAAAAAGCAATCTAAGAAAATTGATGTTTAAACATTTTGTATATTTTCTTATTAAAGTATTTTATAAATTCTTTGTTTATCTTTTAATATTACACTTGTAATATAAAATCTTAATTTAAATTTTTTTTATTTTTAAATTGCTTAATAACAATATTGTATAGTTTCATGACACGTATAACTTGTACTATACTTAAAATCAAATTTATTTATGTAATTGATGCTGGTATTTTCTCACGCTACTTTTATGTATTATTTTGTTATCGGGAACTATTTTAATTTTCAAACTGTTTCCGTTTTTAACTGGATTTTATTTTTTTGATGTGAATTTGGCTGTAATTTTCATTATGGTAACCGTACAAAATCGATTTATAAACAGCAATGTTTTTTTATCATCAGTCCCTCGACTTGTTTGATGCAGTTCTCCAAGCTGTTCTATCTTGCGCAAGTTGTTTAAGGTCTACATACCTGCAACACCCTACATCTTTTGTAATTTGCTTTAAATATTCTAACCTTTTTCTCCCCCTACAATCCACTTCCTCAGTATTACCCTCCATTATTGATATAACAATACCTGGATGTCTTGAGATATGCCCCATGGCCTATTCCTTTCTTTTGGTAAGATGTTTCCATATACTTACTTCTTCTTTTATTCACTCGTCTAAGAACTTATAAATTACTTATTTTGTACATCCGCCTAATCTTTAACATTTTCCTATAACAATACATTTCAAAAAGCTTCTATCCTCTTTCTTTTTATAGTACAGCCCGTATCACCCACTTTTCACTCCCGTTCAATGCTACACTCCAAACATAGCATTTTAAGAAATTTTTCTTAATCTGTAAGTTAATGTTTGTAGTCAGTAAGCTGTTTTTCATTTCAAAGGCTTTTTAGCTGAGAAATCCTACTTTTGATATCACTTGTGCTTCTACCATCCTTTGTTTTTTTACTCCCTAGATAGCAGAATTCCCTAACTTCCTGTAGGTTTTTGTTGCCTTCTTTTAAATTTCCCATCTCTTCTAAACCACTCTTTCTACTACATGACACTTTCATTTTGTTCTTTTTAATTTTTATTAAGTAATTATTTATCAGGAACTATTTTCATTTTTAAACCATGAAGTTTAGTATTGCTGATTTTAACTGGATTTTCTTGAATTTCGTGAATTTGGCTGTATTTCACATATGGCCTCACCAATACGAAATCGATTCTAAACAGGTGTTCCTTAACAATTTTAATCGGCCTCCTACCAGTTGTCACGTTCTGACGAGATCAGAAGTGACGTTAAAAGGCAAGAGTTGCAAATATTTCCCCTGGAGAAAAAACTCAATGAGTACAGAATCAACTGGAGTAGTCATCCGGAACGCATGAAGTGAAGGCGTTTGCCTAGGTTGGCAATGAATTATAAGCCAAATGGTCGAAGTAGTGTTGGTCGTCAAAGGGGGAGGGGGTTTTCGGAACAGGCAGTACTGCCTAATCCGTCAAGTGAAGAAGAATAATACGAGACTGAGTAATTTTACGGCCCCTTATAAATAATACAGGGTGATACACGAAGATATGCAGAAACTTTAGGAGCTTATTGTACATGTAAAAATAATGAAAAAAGTTTATATAAACATGAATCCATAAATACTTAGTTTCCGAGTTACGGCTAGCAAAAGTTTCGCCGGGATTTCAACTCACCAGGCGAAATGAGATCTTCCTGGAATTCTGGTAAGGTAGATTAAGGGGCGAATTCAATCGTTTCTTATGGTTTTTGATCTGATAAATTGAATAAAACAGGTCCCAGAACTGTAAGTTAAATAGTTTTTAAGAAAACTAGTGTCAAATGCAAAAAATGGAGTGAAAAACACATTTTTTCATCTTTGGGCAAGAATAACTTTGTTATTTCACCAAGAAACAGTTAAAATTTTTGAATAAAACATGTAGAAAATTTTATTCTGAACAAATCGGTGTACAGTAAGTACACAGAAAGCGAATAGATGTTTGATTAAATGAATTTTTATTCATAAGAGTACAAAGTAAAATTAACCGGAAAAACTAAGATGGAAAAATGTGTTTTTTTTCACTCCATTTTTTGCATTTGACACTGGTTCTCTCAAAAACTATTTAACTTACAGTTCTGGGGCCTGTTTTATTCAATTTATCAGGTCAAAAACCATAAGAAACGATTGAATTTGCCCCTTAATCTACCTTACCAGAATTTCAGAAAGACCTCATTTCACCTGGTGAGCTGAAATCCGGGCGAAATCTTTCGCTAGCCGTAATTCGGTAACGAAGCATTTCCGGACCCATGTTTATATAAACTTTTTTCATTATTTTTACATGTACAATGGGCTCCCAAAGTTTCTGCATATCTTCGTGAATCACCTTGTATAATATAAAAAATCTGGTTTGAAACACTCACGCAACTTTCTCTTGCTAATGAAAATAATGAACAATATAACCTAAGTAATAAAACATTAGAAATAAACAAAAAACTAACCTCAAAATACATATCCTTATTTTAATCATGAGTGAAAGACGCAAAATGAAAATCAACTTCAGTTTGGCTTAATAATATGGAAAATCACTCTTTCACGCTAAACTAGGCTCTGTAGAGAAAAGTGATATAAATAAAAGTTGTAGATCTTTTAATTTCCTATAAATTTTATTTATACAATTTTGTCGTAAAATGCATACTAAGGCCGAAATCTTAAAAAAATTGATTTTTCGCTCGTTTTCGTGAGAAACAGAAAATCGCTAATTACCGCTAAACTAAGCGTTATACAAAAAAATGTTTAAAACAAAAGTTGTAGGATTTTAAATTCTCTACAACTTTTATTATATACATTTTTGCGCTAAATGCATATTAAAGCCGTAATCTTAAAAAAGGAATTTTTTACGTGAAAACAGCCTCACCAAGAATTTCAGCAAACATGGCGCCTACCCTATCTTGTAGAGCATAAAAAATTTAGTAAACAAGTTGATTTAAAAAAAAATCGCAGGATCATTTTTTGAGAAAATCGCAAAAAAGTAAAAAATTACACGAATAAACTGCTACTTGCGGTTGACCGATTTTGGTGAAAATGTTCGAGTCGGGTCCGGTAATGGTATGAAACTTAAGTTTCAAGTTCGTACGATGTTTCGTTCTTGAGATATTCCGTACACACACGCGCGCGCACACACACACACACACACACACACACACAGAGTCAGACAGACCAATCGCTAAAAACATTTTTTTTGGGTTCAGGGGGTCTAAAAACGTGTAGATCCGGTAAAAACTCGATTTCAAAAAATCGACATGAAAACAATACTTTCCTTCCTATATATTCATATAGGTAAGAGAAAGTAAAAAAAGAACGTGCATAAAAAATTATAGTCAATGTGAATATAGTTGAATCTATCGACCGGCTAACCGTATTGTGGTTGTGTAACTTTGAAACTTCAAACTTTAATTTTTGAAAGTTTTTAAGTTTTGAATGGGTAGTATACTGAACATGACACTGAGTACGCAGTTTTGTACTTTATTTCTTTCTACTCTTACTATGATATTACTTTCTGAAATTTGCAAGGAAAATACATAAGTGCTGCTCTTACTTTTATCTACTTTTCCAGACAATTTATCTTATGATAAACCACAAATGAAATACATTCAAAATACAAACAATAAAATAAGCTTAAAGTTTTCTGTATAGTTCTTAAGTAATATCCTATCTACTCGATTTATAACTGTCACTTAAGTAAATTAGAATTTAAGTGTTAAACTTAATCAAACTCTATAAAACTGTAAATATAAAATTAATATAAGCTTTCTGATAGATTGTATATTCCAAGAACTCATTAATTTTAATGGTGCATTGATATTAATGTTGTTTGCATCAACAGCCGAATTCCATTTCTCACCAAAATCTATTCCTACAACGCTCCATGCGAATTTTCCATTGTTGGAAACAGTGCTGGAAGTCATTTTCTTTCAGCTCCTTCAGGACATGTGCCGCTTTCTCTTTCACAGATTCCACAAACTCAAATCTTGTCCCTTTTAATGCAGGTTTCACCTTAGGGAACAGTTAGAAGTCACATCGTGCAAGATCTGGAGAATAAGGTGGATGTTCTAACACTGAGATGCTGTACTTGGCTAGGAAACTCTTGACAGATAACGCGGAATGAGCTGGCGCATTGTCTTGGTGGAGAACTCATGATTTGTCCTTCCACATTTCGGGGCGTTTTTTCCTTACTCTTTGACGTAGTTTAGAAAGTAAGTTAGTAATATTGATTAATTGTTTGACTTTTAGGAACCCAGTGAAGGTACACAATCCCATGGATATCAAAAAATATCATTATTGCTTTAAATTTTGACTTGCTCATTCGAGCTTTTTTAGCTCTCGGTGAAGTTCGGCTCTTCCAGTGCATGGATTGGCGCTTCGTTTCCTGATCATAAGTAAAGAACCACGTTTTATCACATGTTATTATCTTCTACCTGTTCCCTTAGGTGAAATCTGCATTAAAAGGAACAAGATTTGAGTCTGTGGAA
The DNA here is from genome assembly GCA_035578175.1 of Catonia carolina. Taxonomy (NCBI): domain Eukaryota; kingdom Metazoa; phylum Arthropoda; class Insecta; order Hemiptera; family Achilidae; genus Catonia; species Catonia carolina. The sequence goes on along the minus strand of JAQMRL010000005.1, from coordinate 36,136,701 downwards.
GCTGTAAAAGAGAAAGCGGCACATGTCCTGCAGGAGCTGACCGAAGATGACTTCCAGCACAGTTTCCAACCATGGAAAATTCGCATGGAGCGTTGTACGGATAGAGAAAGAGTGTGTATTGAAGATGACAATAAGTGATTATGTATAAAATAAAAATAAAATTATTTACAACGTCAGTCTCGTTATTTAATAGTCACACCTCGTATGTACGTTATAATCTTTTCAATGTATTAGAACCATAAGCAACCCTATGATCTAATGAGATGCGGATGATGGTATGACGTGTGAATAAGGTGTAGCCTTATACAGACTCAGTCCAACCATTCCTAAGAGAATATATTTAACTAAATCCCATTCATCAAAATACACCAGTTACCAATGTCTGGAATTCAAATCCGTGTAAAAGTAACTACCTTTACTACGATTTGAACCAGGGACATTTGTCTTCGAAAATCAACTGTTAAACAGTAGTGATGATAACTTTACTACTAGACCACCCGGTGGGTTTTAACTGATTGTAAATAAATACTAAGATGTTATAAAAAAATTACGACAGCTTCCATGGCGTTATGGTTAGCGTGCTAGGCTACGAAGCAGACGGTTCCGAATTCGATTCCCGGCTGTGTTATGGATACCTGTAACTGTTCAGACCGACGTTCCATAACCCAAAGTTGTCAGTTACGACCAAGAAGTTAATGCGACTTTAATAACAATAATCTGAACAAAAGGTTTTGAATATAATCTAAAAATATGAAGAGTCATTTCTATTAGTAGATTTACTTATTGTATTTTATTTTGAAATTCTGCAAAAACAACTAGCGAAAATAATGAGTACTGGAAATTCTAAAGGAGCTAACAGCCAAAAATGGTTTTGTCAGGATTCAATAAAAACAGTATTTTTGTAATGTGGAATTTAACACTGCTATCTGTCGGCAATAAATCAAAATACTTCCAGAGTCCGAGTCCTGAAAGAAGTGAGCTTGCGCTCGAGATGAAGACGTCGTAGCTAGGCTACCTTGTCGTTCGGAGAATTGGATGAAAGGAACTTTTTTGGAATTTTTCTTAATGTGGAATAACAGATGATTAATTGGGGGAAAGATAGGCTCGGAATCGGGATTATAGCGAGAACATTGCTTCGAGAAGGGCAGCTTTTTCTAGTCGGGAGTGTTCTTTTCTAGTAAGAAATATTTATAGGGATGTTTGTAGGGAGTCTATAGAAAATCGTGGAATGGCTGTATAATCTTTACTTGTGGCGGGCGAGGAGTCGTGTAGACTTCTCTGACAGCTGGGTGTACAGAACGTTGACCGGCATCGTGAAGGACTCTTGAAGTTCGGTGCATGAACTCCTCCAGAGTGGGGGTGAGGACGTAGTCGTGGACGGTTTTATTATTGATATGATAGTAAAGGTTGGAAATTTGTCTTACTATGCGGTTGTGAACGGAGGAGAGTTTTCTTTTGTTGACGGAGGATAGGACGGGGCACCAAATTGGTGCACCGAAAAGAAGGAAGTATCTGATGATAGCTGTGTAGATGAGGAGTTTAAGGGGAATTCTGCGATAGCGGGAGCGTAGTAGGCGGGGGAGAGTTTATAGAGTAAGACTGCCTTTTATGATTTTTTTCTGTGACATGGGTGCGGAAGGTTAGACGTCTGTCGAAGGTGAAAATACTTCCAGGCTGTCAATGTTCATAGCTCTTGCACCAATACATTGGCGTTGTTTCGTAGCTTAAACAGATGTTAAAAACTCTTTTTCGAAAAAAATGGCTGTTAGCTCCTTTAGAATTTCGAGTACTCATTATCGGATGTTTAATTGGCGTTAATGGCATAGAGGAGGACATCAACCAGTGATTGTGCTCCAGAAAGTTAAAATTGAGTAAAATTACATTTTTTTATTTATAAATTTGTCGGTATCAATAGTGTTGGGTTTATGTAGCTTATCTCTACTCCATCGGATTTTCAGTGGTCTTTATGTGATTGCTGATTGATTGGGAGAATCTGTGTTGCATATTAAAGGATTGTTATGTTTAAGTCTCTCTCTGTATGTGCGGTACAGTTTCAGATATGTTAGTTTTAGATGTTAGATATGTTAGTTAATTTTAGATGTATGCTAGTTCAAATTAAATTGTCAATGATTTTCCCAGAAGAACGTTTGTTTATTTAAAAAAATAAGTTTTACGGTAAATCTCACTTAATTAAAAATTTCTGATTAAGTTTGTTTTGCCATAAATTCTACAGATATTAAATTACAAAAGTATTAAACATTATTAAATTTATGTATATTAATTTAAATAATGAAGATTAATTATTTCGGGCGTCAGGTTTTATTTGAATTTAATCCATCTTAAACGTTGCTTTTCTGGTTTCGTTTAATTCAGGGAAAGAAAATTTGTTTTGAAAGTTTACATAATGGCGCTGCCGTCAGCCTGTATGTTGAAAATATTATTGAAGTTTCGTAGACTAATAACTTTTACTATGTCAGGTCGGGCACGTTTTCTTAAAAATGTCTGAAAAGATATATTTACTAACAACATTAATAGATAATATTAGAACGTTTTTCAAGTTTGAAAATTTCATCAAATAATTATAGATATTACAACATTTGTGTGTATAATTTATAGATAATTTTATTCTGCGTTAAACTTTATGATGTTTTGTTTACTTTTGTAATTTTGGGAAATAGTTTTGGGGTCCAGGTAACAAATATACCTTTTTAATAGCGTTTTTATAAATCTGTGCAACATAAAAAAATGCCTATTTCTTATATTGTGGATTCATGCGGGAAGTTTTCTACGTTTTTGTACGCTAGTATTACTAGTTCTTTGAGGTAAAGTTGGGGAACGTATTGTGTTCTTGAACAGTTGCTTAGAAGGATAAAAAGGATTAATTTGTGTTGATTACTCGAAAAATGAATTTTTGTAACTTACTTACTTCAGGCGGTCTAAATAATAAATAGTTATAAAGACACATCCATTTTATATTAAAATTGAACACCTGTCATTAACGTTTGAATTGGAAGCATTTTTTAATTTTCTCAATGAAACATTGAAAAATTAATATTTCCTTGAAAAGTTTTGAAATATTTGTACCAATTTTCTTCTAATAACGATATTATGTTACCAGATGAATAATAACTATTATATTAATTCGGAATGCATTTAAAGTAAACTGATTTCATTACTTCCGTATAAGCCCATTACTTTTAATATAATTCGTATAATGCTTGTTGGAAGTTTTTCAAATAACTTGTTCTTCAAATATAGAAATAAACTTTTATTTATTAGGAGGATTTATTGCAAATATTAAAGTGCTGTAATGTCAACAAAATAACCGTAATATTTTACCATCAACGAGGTACTTTTCGTCTTTTTTATTATTTATTCTTATACAAGAATAAAAGTTATATTGGATCGGAAAACATTCTTTTGTTCTTTTGGATGAAAGGAATATGAAGTATTCTTTATCTGCAATACTTTATGCATACCACCTTTTTGGATTTGAAAGTTTTCATCACATTTTTCTGTGCATCGAGTTTCTAATTTCCGTTTCAGTTAACTTTGACATTTCAACTGAAAACTAGCTGAATAATACAGACTTGCATTACGACGGTTTTAGGAATATTTTTATTTGTTTTATACAGATGATAGTAACCTAATTCTTAACTTGTTGGCTATTACTTTCTTATAAAGTTTTAAAATAATAAACCAATTAAATAACAGATCAGTTTTTAAAATAAAAATTTCAATCGATATACCTTCAGACTCAATCCAGACCCATTAACTTTTTGTGTAGATTACGAATCTGAAATTATTTGTTACTATCGCTTGTAGTTTCTGACTTTGATTTTTCTGACTTCCAGTTTTGAGTCACTTTCGGTCAAAACTGGAAACTCAAACCCAATTTAGGCCTACTAACTTTTGTGTAAATTACGAATTCTAAAACCGTTTGTTGATATCTCTTGTAGTTTCTGACTTTGATTTTTTTGACTTCGGGTTTTGGGTTACTTTCGGTCAAAACTGGAACCTCAAATCCAATTTAGGCCTCTAACTTTTGTGTAAATTACGAATTCGAAAACCGTTTGTTACTATCTCTTGTAGTTCCTGACTTTGATTTATTTGACTTCCGGTTTTGGGTCACTTTCGGTCAAAACTGGAACCTAAACCCAATTTCGGCCTCTAGCTTTTGTGTAAATTACGAATTCAAAAACCGTTTGTTACTATCTCTTGTTGTTTCTGACTTTCATTTTTTTGACTTCCGGTTTTGGGTCACTTTCGGCAAAACTGGAACCTCAAACTTAATTTAGGCCCACTAACTTTTGTGTAAATTGCAAATTTGAAAACCGTTTCTTACTTTCTCTTGTAGTTTCGGACAAAGGAAAATTATAGATGACAATTTAAAAAATTGCCATAAATAAATTGTTATAAATTTAAAGGAAGTTTATTTGTCATTTTTTAAATAACCAGGCCAAAATTAAACGTTCTAATATATTTACAATTATAATTTTTGTTTACACGCTAAAAACTATTACAAGTGTACTTAGCTATGTAAAAAAATAAGAATAATAAAATAATTTAATTATTTATCAAACTACTTAAGATTTTCTACAAGAGCATAATTGTACAGAGAGTAATACTAAAACAAGTTTTGTTTTTTATTACATTAGATCTTATACATGTAAACAAATAAAAAATTTAAAGTTAATCTGGCAAGAGGTTATATACCTGTAAGTTATAATCACACTGGATATACTTTTTTCTGGCTGCACTTCCAATACAACTTTTTTTAAATTTTATATTTAAATTTCTTAAACCAACTAGTTATATAAAAATACACACGTTGTTAAAAAACCGCATGAATATAAACAATGAGATAAAAATTATCATGGTTATAAGTAATATGAAATTACAAAAAAAAAGAATTTTTAATTCCTGATAATATTCTTCAATAAATAATTATAATCACAATCAATTTTTCGTTATTAAAACGCTTCATCGATTTAAAAGTCAATCGTGGGACACCACATTCGTCCATATATTATACTTATTCCAATCAATGCACTTTAATACACTTTTTAAAACGTACATCTTCAACCAAAGTAGAGTTTTGAGATATTTCTTCAACTTAACAACGGTGATATCATTGACCACATCAACCTCAAAAAGAAAAATCCAACCACAAGTTTTAAACCTTTATGTAGAATCAAAAACCTGAAACATAAATTAAGTATATAAGTTATAACTTCATTGACATCTTTAACTTAACAAATTATTCTTATTTTTAAATTACAGCAAAATCTATAATCTATTCATATGTGGAATAATAAGTAAATGGGTTTTCTTTTCACTTGACATGAGCAAAGAAAACCCCCAATGAAGAAATCGTAAATGTATTCCTTTATTGTCTTGTCAATTTTGAAATAAGTTCTTAAGCTACGATATCTTTATTTTAATCAGCGAATACCTTTTGAATTTTCTATGAATGAGATCGCTAGATGGTTTTTATGTTTGTAATTTTGAGTATTCTTAGGTATTTTCTTAATAAATGTGTTATTTTCTTGTTGAATTATAGGAATGTTCAAATCTCCTTGTAGTAAATTATTTGTTATGTTCCAAAATGATGCTCTAATTTTGTTTGGAGGCAATATTTTGAATGTTATATAATGTAATATTTTTGGTTGGTTTCAATATTTGAATGGATTGCTGAGCTCTATAGTTAAATCTCATACTTCCAAATTGGTTTGTTTATTGGACAAAGTTTTGCAAAAAGTAACCATCCCTAACCATCCCTCAAAATTTCTGTTATTGAGTTAGCGATGTGAAAATATCGGAAAAAGTTGCATTTTTATTTTGCAAAGTAGAACCAATGTAAGATTCGCCTGTATTTTGTTTAAAACAGCTGTTAACCAACCCACAACTCTGGTTTGAGAAACAAATTTACAAAAAGGATATAAGCGGTTTGGTTCTCATCTGTGTAATAATAAAGTATTACAAAACGGAACCAAACCACCACACGCAGTGGGTTGGTTCCATTTTGCAAAAATAAATTTGTGGTTAGGTTATAGTTACACACAGAGTGAAAACCGTACCTATATAAATGATTGTATTTATTGAATTTGTAGCTGTTTAATCGTTTTAAATATATATTTAATTTTTTAAAAATAATGGATTTGCTGGAAGCCTTTATTAATTCTAGATCTCAGAACCCATTTTTTTAAAAGTAATTTTAGCTCAAGAAATGCAAAAAGAATACGTAACACGTTTATTTTTATTCAATAATATTTTTTATGTTTAAAATATTGTCTGCATTTTAATCAAACAATATACATTCAATATTATATTACACTTTTAGTCTCCTTTTTCCACATTAAATCATTTCTCAGTTTTGCAAAAAGGAACCATCTTATAAGGACCCCAACAATGGTATATTATTTACTCGTATTGCAAAAAGGAACCAACCCACTTATTTTCTTATTTTTCAAAAATAAAAATAAATTTGTGCGTTATTGCTCCATTAATAAAATTCGACTATTACTGTACACATATTTAAAAAAAAAAAAAGATTTTTCAGAAATAGAATTAGAAGTTAGAAAAATCTTTAATTGCAAATATCTCAGTTTATACTATAAATGTGGGTTGGTTCCATTTCGCATAATGCTGTAATAATTATTCTTAACGGAGATATTTTTATGCAATATTATTGATTTATCTAATTCTAAATCGGTTAAGTAATAGTTGCATTTCATTTATGTTCCCTGGCATCTAACTTACTTAAACTAAATTTTTACTTTCTCTTGCCTATATGAATATATAGGAAGGAAAGTATTGTTTTCATGTCGATTTTTCGAAATCGAGTTTTCACCGGATCTATACGTTTTCAGACACCCTGAACCCAAAAAACATGTTTTTAGCGATTGGTCTGTGTGTGTGTCTGTGTGTGTGTGTGCACAGAATATCTCAAGAACGGAACATTGTATGAACTTGAAACTTGAAACTTAAGTTACATACCACTACCGAACCCGACACGAACATTTTCATCAAAATCGGTCAACCGGAAGTAGTAGTTTATTCGTGTAATTTTTCACTTTTTTGTGATTTTCTCAAAAACTGGTCCTACGATTTTTTTTTAAATCGCCTCATTTACTCAATTTTTTATTCTCTACAAGATAGGGTAGACGCCATGTTTGCTGAAATTCTGGGTGAGGCCGTTTTCACGTAAAAACATTTTTTTTTTAAGATTGCGGCTTTAATATGCATTTTAGCGCAAAATATTATATAATAAAATTTGTAGAAAATGTAAAATTCTACAACTTTTATTTCAAACATTTTTTTGTATAACGCTTAGTTTAGCGGTAATAAGCGATTTTCTGTTTTTTTTTTCACGAAAACGTGTGAAAAATCGATTTTTTTAAGATTTCGGCCTTAAAATGCATTTTACGACAAAAGTGTGTATAATAAAATTTGTAGAAAATTAAAAGATCTACAACTTTTATTTCAAGCTTTTTTTTGTACAGTGCCTAGTTTAGCGTGTAGGAGCGATTTTCCGTATTTTTAAGCCAAACTGAGGTCGATTTTAATTTTGCGTATTTCGCTAATGTTTTTTGAGGTTAGTTTTTTGTTTATTTCTAATATTTTATTACTTATGTTAGGTTTATTGTTAACTATTTATATTGGCAAGAGAAAGTTGTGTGAGTGTTTCACACCAGATTTTTAATTTTAGATTGTAAAAATCAAAACAACATTATAAAATTCAAAAGATAAAGCTTTCATAAGTTATTATGGAATTTCAATATCTATTGAAAGAAGCAAGGTACTATTAATGTTAGGTGGACCATACATGACAGATATCGTTGGACTTTATACAAATTCAACATAGTGTTGTATGTCACGTGTCTGTTTGTATGATTTAAACCCCAATATAGGAGAAACCTTCTTCCCACTGATTCTTCTAACATAGTTGTAATTAAACCTTCTTTTCTCATTATTTGTCCTTAACCAATTATTTCCTCGATTGAACGGTTTTAAAAAATAAATTATACAGCCCACGTACACCGATGTACCTGTCCTTCTTCTTCTTAAAGTTCCATCTCCTATCGGAGGTTGGATATCATAATGGCTATGGTCACTTTGCTGGCTGCCGCTCTGAATAGTTGCAATGAACTACAGTTGAACCATTCTCTAAGATTCCGCAGCCAGGAGATGCGTCTTCTTCCTACGCCTCTTCTTCCTCGGATCCTTCCCTGCATAATAATTCTCAGCAACTCATATTTTTCTCCTCTGGTTATGTGACCCAAATATTCTAGTTTTCCTGTTTTTATACTTTTCATAACTTCTAACTCCTTATTTAAACGTCGGAGCACCTCAACATTGGTAACCTTTTGGACCCACTGTACCTGTCCTACATAAGTTAAAATAACCTTACACTGGGAATTGAGAACATTTAAAATTTATCTTGCCTAATATGAATAAATAGGGAAGGGAAGTACTTAGTCTATTGCTTTCATGTCGATTTTTCAAATCCGAGTTTTCACCGGAAATTCCCGTTTTCAGACCCCCTGAGCCCAAAATACATGTTTCTACCAATTGGTCTGTGTGTGTGTGTGTGTGTGTGAAAAATATATTTTTAAAATATAAAATTTCATCAAAATCGGTAAACAGGAAGTACCTATTAGTTTATTCGTGCAATTTTTCATTTTCACAAAATAAACTTAGTAATATTTCACATCAATTTTTTTATTTCTGTAGACAGTTAAAAATTATTTAGAACATATATATAACTTAAAACAGGTGTATTTAGCTTTTTTGTTGTTTCTTTTTTTAGTTGTCCTTTCTTTTTAGCGTTGAATATTACAGATTAAAATTTAATTATTACACGTGGAAAAGAATGGATTAACTACGCTTAGCTAAATGGATAGGTTTTAAAGGAACGTTCTCGTACGAGCATTTTCTTAAACACAGATTCGTTCTTGTCCGTCAAGAAATTTACTTTTCTACCATCTAAAATACTAGAATATGTATCCTGTTTTTGTTATTTAGGTAATCAGCCGAAAGGCTAGTTTAACCAGCCTTAGTATAGCGAACAGAGAGGTGGTTTACAATTGCCTTTCTCACTGAGTCGAAAAGTATGCTTATCAGAATGCCAGGCTCTCCAGAAAAGCATCTACTTTCCACCCTGTAAATGACACCTTCACTTCATTCACCACAGGTTCTAGCTGTATAATGAAATTCATTATTCTCAGAGGAGATAACTCTGACTAGTGTCTTATACACCTCTACCTCTTCTATTCTTAAATGCTTCAGTCATGTAATAATTGGCTGACCATATGACAAAAAAAACAGAACTATTTTTTGTAGCCCTGGAACTACCGGATCGAATGCAAATAATTTAACACTCCACCTGCCTGTTATGGGAAAAACTAGAAGTAAGAAATTTTAATTATTTTTTTATCAGAACTGGACATTTTTAAGAACTGATATTACTGGCAATAATTTGATAAATTTACATTTTAGTAAGCTGTACAATGAATGATCCACTCTTGATTAAAGAATGGGCTACAGAGGAAAAACACTTTTCTTTTACCTCTGCCTATTCTGTACTTAAATGATTCATTCTTATAAAATTGGCTGACCAAATGATAAGAAACATAACTATTTTTTTTATCCCTGGAACTAGCAGATCGAGTGCAAATAATTCATCACTCCACCTGCCTGTTATGGGCAATTTATTCTTTATTCGTTGTTATATTTCACCATTCCAATTCTTTTGATAAACTTTTGTGCTCAACATGATTTTATTTTTAATTTATCAAATAATTAATGAATTTATAATGTTCGTGTGCTTTTAGGGGTGGTCTACATAGTAATACAAGAAAGCATTTTTAAAGAATTTTCTACATCAGGTTAATAATATTAAGACATTAAGTATGATAATGTATTTATACAATGTACATTAATAAGAAAGGTTGTACATACCGTTTAAAATTTACGTTTGTATACCTATTTTTCTTCATAACGGATGTTTAACACGCAAGTTATAACTATACAATTGGTCTTATGAACCCCCTTTATCATACAACATTTTCTAAAACGTAAAACTTCGTTTTGATGACAGTTTAAAACGCAACGTTTTCGACAACTTATACTTTGGTTAAATGTTTCTATAATATGGAAACTAGATCGTACATTATATGCGATTTAAAAAAGGAATTATTAGAGTTACAAATTAGTCTTGTTAAATATTTCAAATAATTTAATCTTATTTTACTTTCTCTTGCCTATATTAATACATAGGAAAGAAAGTATTGTTTTCATGTCAATTTTTCGAAATCGAGTTTTCACCGGATCTACACGTTTTCAGACCACCTGAACCAAAAAATTTTTTTATCGATTGAAAATCTGTAAAAACATTTTTTTTAAGATTTCGGCTTTAGTATGGACTTTACGACAAAAGTGTATATAATAAAATTTATTAAATTAAAAGAACTACAACTTTTATTTAGAGCATTTTTCTCAACAGAGCCTAGTTTCGTGTCAAAAAGTGATTTTTCATTTATAAATAAGCCAAACTGAGGTTGGTTTTCATTTTGCATCATTCACTCATGATTAAAATGAGGTTATGTTTTTGAGATTAATTTTTTTGTTTATCTAATGTTTTATTACTAATATTAGGTTATATTGTAAATTATTTGCATTAGCAAGAGACAGTTGTGTGAATGTTTTACACCAGATTTTTGTTTTGTTTTACGTCTAACTGTTTTGCAATTTCTGCTAATGCAGACGGAGGAGACTGATGGTATATGAAAATGAGTGATGAAAAAATGCCAGACCTGATCGGGAATCGAACCCGGGACCCCGGTGAACAGATTTCAACGTACGTAAACATTAGAGATTAAAAATAAATTTTATTACTTTCTCTTGCCTATATGAATATATAGGAAGGAAAGTATTGTTTTCATGTCGATTTTTCGAAATCGAGTTTTCACCGGATCTATACGTTTTCAGACCCCCTGAACCCAAAAAACATGTTTTTAGCGATTGGTCTGTGTGTGTGTCTGTGTGTGTGTGTGTGTGTCTGTGTGTGAACAGAATATCTCAAGAACGGAACATCGTACGAACTTGAAACTTGAAACGTAAGTTAAATACCACTACCGGACGCGACACGAACATTTTCATCAAAATCGGTCAACCGGAAGTAGTAGTTTATTCGTATAATTTTTCAGTTTTTTGCGATTTTCTCAAAAACTGGTCCTACGATTTTTTTTAAAATCGCCTATTTTACTCAATTTTTTATTCTCTACAAGATAGGGTAGGCGCCATGTTTGCTGAAATTCTCGGTGAGGCTGTTTTCACGTAAAAACGTTGTTTTTTTAAGATTACGGCTTTAATATAAATTTTAGCGCAAAAACTTATATAATAAAAGTTGTAGAGAATTTAAAAACCTACAACTTCTGTTTCAAACATTTTTTTGTATAACGCTTAGTTTAGCGGTAATTTGCGATTTTCTGTTTTTTTTCTCACGAAAACGTGAGAAAAATCGATTTTTTTAACATTTCGGTCTTAGTATGCATTTTACGACAAAAAAGTATATAATTAAATTTATAGAAAATTAAAAGATCTACAACTTTTGTTTAGAGCATTTTTCTCTACAGAGCCTAGTTTAGCGTGAAAGCGTGATTTTCCGTATTTTTAAGCCAAACTGAGTTCGATTGTCATTTTGCGTCATTCACTCATGATTAAAATAAGGTTATGTTTTTGAGGTTAGTTTTTGTTCATTTCTAATGTTTTAATACTGATGTTAGGTTTATTGTTAATTATTTGCATTGGCAAGAGAAAGTTGTGTGAGTGTTTCACACCAGATTTTTTTTAATTTGTTTTATCAAGAATTGTAATATTTTGTGAAACTATCACCCAATTTTATTTTTGCATTATGCTGAATATTTAAGAATGGATTGAATGAACAAAGACACTCGGTGGTATATTTTTTTTGTGTTTTTGTCATCATCATCATCATAATCATAACAATAGCACTCCGCCAATTGTTGTTAAAATTCAATTGTTCTTAACAATTCAAAGCGTTATTTTACCGGCTTCCTCGAAGTTCAATTAATGTGGTTATTTGTTCGACCACAACCGATAGTAAAGATGAAAACAAATAAATACCGGTAACAGAAATAAAAATCAGAACATGGTAAAGGGTAGTGAATTAGAGTATAATTAAATGATGAGTTTTCGTAAACACTTTTTTAAAATTCTTGTGAAACTGAAATTAAAAATTATATTTAGCTGTTGCAACTATCAAATGGAATTAATTAGGTAAATTAAAAATCCAATTAAAAGTTAATTAAACCGTGCAACTGGTCTTTATAAAAGTAATTTAACGGTTTTCTCATAATTTTGTAGATATACCTAAAAGGCCTATGTGCCCTTTTTATGCAGAACGGTTATTTGACTTCCTCATAGTACCAGGTATTTTACACAATAAAATTTTCAAAGGGATATCTTGAACTTTCATTTTGGTACACCGATTTATGGTCAGCTGGTACAACATTTTTTAATAACAAAAATTTTTCATAATAAAAATTCATCAAATTACTTATTTTAATTATTAAATGTTCTTTTCTTTTTTTCTTTTGTCCCTAATGTGTGTACGTTGCAATCCGTTCAGTTCAGAACAATAAGCAACCCCATGACCCAATGAGATGAGGATAATGTCTATGACGTGTAAATGAGGTGTAGTCTTGTACAGATCCAGGCCAACCATTCCTGAGAAAGTATGGTTAATTAAACCCCAACCATCAAAGTACACCGGAAACCTCTGTCTAGTATTCAACTCCTTATAGAAGTAACTACCTTTACGAGGGTTTGAACCAGGAACCTTCGTATATTAAAATCAGCTGATTTTTGTGACGACTTTACTTCTAGACCAACCCTGCGCCCTTTTTACGTAACAGCCTTAATTCTTGTAGCCCTACTAACTAAAATCTTGTAACTTTATTCAGTAAGATAGATTTGTGTATGCCTGTAACTCCATCTTTCGAATTACATTATCTTGCAATTCATCATCATTATCCCCTATTTTAATATTAAGAACGGCATTTCTTAGATTTATACAATTTTTAAAAATCATTGTTAAATTCACGGATTCATTAAAAATTGCTTTATTTGTAAATTAGAATGAATCCAGCCCTAATTTCATACAAACACTGTTCTTCAATTAAATTTAATAATCAACATATTAAAAATTCTGTGGGAAACAATATCTTATTCATAGAACGTTTATGTTCAGTAAAATTGAAATAAATTATAAACTCAATATTCTTTTCCCATAACGGGCAGGTGGAGTCTTAAATTAATTGCACTCGATCGGTTGGTTCCAGGGCTATGAAAAATAGTTCTGTTTCTTATTACATAGTCAACCAGTTATATGACTGAACTATTTAAGATCAGAAGAGGTGTAAACGACACAAGTCAGAGTTTCCTCTTCTGAGAGTAATGAATTTTACTAAACAGCCAGACACTGTGGTGAATGAAGTGAAGTTATCATTTGCAGAGTGGAAAGTGGGTGCTTTTCGGAGGGCCTGGCATGCTGATAAACATACTCTTTCAACTCAGTAAGAAGGCAATGGTGAACCCACTCACTATTCGTTTTTACTTAGTAAAACCTCTAGAGGTTCAAACCAGCCTTTCGGCTGTTGACCTAAACAACAACATTCAATATTCTAGTATATTAATATATATTCTATTATATAATCCAGTAATATTTAAACCCTTACCTCCTAAATCTAACTTTTCCTTGAGGAACCGTTGAAATATCTTCCTTTAAAATATATTGTCTTACACCTCTAACGTAGTAATAAAAAAATCTACTCCAGTCCAATGATGACATATCAAACGGGAAAAGCTTTTTGTCTTGTTCACTTAGTCCTTTCCATAGATTCTGAACGTTACTGTTACTAAATTTCCAATCTCTGATTGTAAAGAAACCCAAGACGTCGGCAAACTTGTTTATTTTCTTATAAATTGATAGCATGCTGCAACAAAAAAGATTTTATAATGAATCAATTTTGAACGTAAATAATGTTAAAATTATTTTAACAGTTTATAAAATTCTGCAATTTGAAATTTAAAATTTTTGTTTGATGTTTTGTATGCAAAATTATTATTTTGTAGTAATTATACATTAAGTTAACAATTAAGTTATAATAATAATTAAACACATTGATTATACTTAAAATCTTTCTTCCTCAATGCAATTTTTTATGTCGCACTTATTTTATAATATGAAAATCAGATTTAATTTTTTAATTCGTTGAAATACCTAATGTGGGTACGTTGCAATCTTTTCAATTAAAAAACAACTATGACCCATTGATATGAGGATGACGTGTAAATGAGGTGTTGCCTTGTACACACTTAGGCGGACCATTCCTGAAGGATTATGATTAATTAAATCACAACCATCAAAGAACACCGGTTAACGACTGTCTAGTATTCAAATCTATATACTCGTAAAAGTAACTACCTCTACTAGGGACCCACCGGGTTGATCCAGAGGTAAAGTCGTCGTCGCGAGTCAGCTGTATAATATCTGATTTTCGGAGACGAAGGTTCCTGGTTCAAATCCTAGTAAAAGTAAATACTTTTATACGGATTTGGACAAAAAATTATACTAATAACTACTAACTACTAATAATTAACTAATAAACTAATAATACCGGCGTACTTGATGGTTAGGGTTCAATTAACCACTCTCTCAGGAATGGTCAGCCTGGGTCTGTACAAAACTATACCTCATTTATACGCCATACACATCTTCCTGATCTCATTCGGTCACGGGGTTAGTTATTGTTCTGTATCGAATTAATTGCTCGTACACGCTTTAGGAATAAAAAAAATCAATAAACCTTTACTAGGATTTAAACCACAACCTTCGACTCCGAAAATCAGCTGTTAAACTACTGACTCGCGGAGACGACTTTACCTCTATCTAGACCAATGATAGTTTTTTTAGCTGTTAAACGTCTGACTGTTTTGCAATTTCTGCTAATGCAGACGGTGGAGAATGATGATACATGAAAATGAGCGATGAAAACTGCCAGACCTGACCGGAAATCCAACCCGGGACCCCGGCGTAAAAGCCAGTTTCTTTTTTGGTTTGTTTTTGTAGTTATACGTCTGACTGGTTTGCAATTGCTGCTAATGCAGACGGTGAGAAGGATGATACATGAAGATGAGTGATGAAAAAATACCAGACCTGACCGGGAATCGAACCTGGGACCCCGGTGTAGAAGCCAATTGTGCTAACCACTACGCAAACGGGCCGGCCAGACCAATGATATAAATCTTTTAATTACTGTATTTTTTGAGCCCATAATATTTTTTCAGAACATAAACACACTTTTTTATTTTACACACGTGACTGAAGTATGTGCTATTTACAGAACAAACTTAAAGAATTCATTTAAAAAATTATTTCTTTCAGTAGACTTGCGATAGCTCATTATTATGATGACTAATAAACTAATATTGTTAGAAAAAATAATTATAATTGTATGCGATAACAATAATTTTTGGTAAATCTGTTGTAAAATCCAGCTGGTTATATTCATTTTACTCATTCTGCTGAAAGCATAGTTTGATGTTGGAGAACAAAGTCTATAGATGTACTTGCATTAGGATATTAAGAGCGGAATATTACAAGTGAATGGATTATATATATAACAAGAAGTCTATAGAATATTTTCCCATAGACATACTTGCTATAAATACCTTCTGTAGTTTTGTGCAGATGATATACTACAATTTTTTTTTAAATTTATTTCATTCTTTCCTTTGGAAATTTCATGCCTTCTAGCAATTTTATTAGTGAATGCTAGTTGTATTTTATTAAAAAATTTAGTTATAAAAAGAAATATAAAATTGAATACAGTCTGTGTTTACTATTAAATATTATACAGTTTTTAAAATAATACATGCTAGTACTTTCGTAAGCGCCATTCTCTTTGTTGAGTTGAAAGAAGGGGCTGTATGGTACAATTTACTCCAGATTTCCCGGAACAAATAGATCGTTACAGTGATAATAAATTCCACTGACTGAAAGAACTCAACTTGCAGGCCTAAACTTAAAAAACTTTACAATTTAAAAAATACGACATTTCTTTCTTTTACCTTAGGTCCGCTTTGAAACCGTTAATACAGATTTATTGGATGTTATTGTGGTTGTTTTGATTTTCAAAGTATTTCTTCATCCTTTTGAACTGTTGTTTCCTTTCTTCTTCTGTTCTAGTTCTTGGCTTACGTGGTCTTGATTCTCGTACCTGTAAATTACCGAAGTTATTGCCAAATATTTGCCCATCTTGTGATTCTGCTGTTTCTATTTTTATTTATTTTAGATCTTTCATTTCTTCAAGCCACCCCGGTTTGATTTTCTCGTTTAGGAAGTGGTCCATTAGTAGTTTCGGTATTCTTGTGTTTTACCAATTTGAAGATATATCCAAAAAAATTTCCTCTTCTTTTTCTGATTGTGTCTGACATTCTTTCTTGATTTTCGTATATTTGTTTCTTTGATTTTAAGCAATATTCATGTTTTTCGTTTTTATTAGGTCCTAATAATTTTCTTATAATTTTCCTTTCTATTTTTTCTATTGCTTCTATTTCCCTTTTCTTTATTTGCATTTCTTTGTTTTATATTGAACTTAGTTTTTGATTGTTGCATTTTTGTTATCATTAACTATCTTGCAGCACATCTACGTATTCTAGAGTAATTATGGCTTTTAAAAAATTGAGGTTCCTGGTTCAAATCCTAGTAAAGGTAGTTAGTTACTTTTATACGGATTTGAATGCTAGATATTGGTTACCGGTGTACTTTGATGGTTGGGGTTCAATTAACCATACTCTCTCAGGAATGATCGACCTGAGTCTGTACTAGACTACACCTCATCTACACGTCATACTCATCATCCCCAACTCATTGGGTCATGGGGTTGCTTATTGTTCTGAATTGAGCAGATTGCAACGTACACAAATTAGGGATTACAAAAAAAATAGAATATTTTCAGATGTTTTTAGCCTTCTATTTAACCTGTCAAGTACAAATAATTTGAAATATCATCTGACTGTAACAGTTATATAAGTTATTATACATGTACATATAAATCAATTACTTACTTGGTGCGTTTTCCAAACAATGAAGCGACACGATCCATAATAATAGCCGGTAGAAAATGTAAAAATATAACATAAAGCTTATTTAGTAACCACGATTTATTTAAAGTCAAACAATAACACCACATCGCGCAAACTGGAGGAACTTCACTACCATGTTCAACAGATAGATCCATTAATTCACCCCACTTGATTTGCTTCTCAACTGAACTTACATAGTTGTACACTGGAATATCTTCTGTATCTAAATTATTTCTATTCGTGTCTTCTATCATCCTGTCAAAAAAATAATAAACACATTTACATCACTATTAAAGCGGAAACTTAAAGAATTAATGTAAACTTAGTTTCAACGGGATTGACAAAAGTCCACAAGTTCCCTGAATTCAAAAAAGAACATACTAATTTTTTGTGAGTTGTTTACGATTTTAAGATTTCCGTTTCTTATATTTCAGACGCCACCTTTCGTCTATTAAATTATGACATATATCAATACTAAATAATGCTGTATAAAGTACTGAAAATTACACCAACCCTTAAGCTACGGCCGCACTGCAGAAGGCAAGTGTCGAGGCAAGATGGAAATGGCGCCCGGATGCTTCTTCCACCTGAAACCAACTGTAATGTTGTGGCGGTCGCCGCATTGGAGCCGCCTAGCATTTTTTGAAAGCGGATGACTTGCCAGGCGAGCATCCTAGCTAACTAACTTGTCGGTTCAGTAGGTGTCGAGGCTGGTGTCATACTGGTGGCTACACTTTTTATTACCTGTTGGGTGTACTATGATTAGTGATTTTTAAGCGACTTGAGTAACATCTCTTTAAGAATATTGAACGTTTTTCTTCTCATTCTTAAATATTCCACAAAATTATCATCGTACAAACAAGCGTCTTTGTACAATTGATTATATTCGCCGAAAACTTCCGTACTGGTATTAATATCGTGTACCCCCTCATTTACACAATATTGTCACCTAATTTTAAATCTAAATTTTCCATAAGCATTAACTCCTTGTACAAATCTAGATATGACATCGTGTCTAAAATCGACTGAGCTAGTTGCAATGTGCCATTTCCTTCCTGTAGTTCGGCCTGCTAGGGCAATAAATTAGAGCAAAGTTATTGCAACCCTCAGAGGGTTGGTTTAAAAAATTACTGTTTATTACAAATTTCCCAGTTTACTCCAAATTTGACCAAATTCTGTTTTGACCAACTCTAGTTTAACTAAATTTGGAAGAACTTTCAAAATACGTTTACCAATTTTTATAACTTTTGTTCTTTGGAAATGCATGGAATTAACATGTATTGCTTCATATTAGTAACCACAGTTTTACCCCTTAGGCTCTAACTAGTGGCTGAATTCCATGTGTTTTAATTTTTTCATTCATGAACTAAAGAAAAAATGTACTGAATTTTAGCCCCTTGTTTTACTGGGAAGTTAGAAAATTAGTAATGGTTCAATCATTGAGGGCTTTCGCATTTAAACATACTACACATTACAAATCTTCAGCACCTGAAAAAAACTTTTTTGTTTGTTTAACGACTAAATGTTTTGTACACTAATGCAGACGTTGATTAATTACAGGTGACAACCAGTGATCATTTAGGCCTATATGCCAGACCGGATTAGGAATCAACAGGACTCCTTGCGTGGTAAGTCCTAACCAGCACATTTACATATATTTTTGTTTATTCGACAATTAATAAAAAATAGGCCTATTTGTCTTAAAATCTCTTCTAATATTTCCTATTAAATACAGTCGGACCTCCATATTATCGAAACTGTAGGTTCCTTATAAAAAATTTGATAAATAGAAACTTCGATGAAGAGAAACGCTACTTTTTTTCTCATTATGACTGCTATTTATATGTGAGATTACTCGACAGTAACCATATTGCCTAAAAAACAGTATTTGTTTACAATTTTGTTGTGAAGACGGATGTGCAGGGCAATTGTCCACAAGAAGAACAGCTTTTCTTTTTGCTTAGGCCTGTTTTTATCTCTTACACTTTAACCCATTTGAAAACTGCTTCGTCCACATCGTCGTATTTACATATGTTTGATCGTACATTGTATAAAAAAATCACACTATTCTTGTACGTTGACTGCAGTCGTCAACGTACTGACGTAGACTACTGTTATGCCTCTTATTGATCATTTCTATGTTTTGAATTTTTCTCGTAAAGCGGCGAAATTGTTTGAGAAACTATCAGACCGCAGGTATAAAAATAGTTAGCTCCTTCGTAGTGAGTCAGTTGTTACTCGAATTGTGAATAAAACGTCTTGTCAGGCGGTTATGAATTACGTTAATAGTGCGTGTGCGTACGAGTGGTATCAAGTAGTTTTGGATAGGTAATTTGTTTTGATTGTTAAGTGACGGTTTCTTAATTATAATAAAGTTTTGTTTAACCTTAAGTTTTGTAATTAATTTAATTAAAGTAATCTAACTGTTATTTGTTATTAACCTGATTTGATAATTATTAATATTATTATTAATTTGCTAATAAGTAATTTATTGTTATAAGTTTAAAGTAAGTCCGTTTATTAATCATTATATTCAGAGCCCGAACGAACCTACGCTTAGGTGTTACAGTGTATATACGAATTACGTTGCAATATACTTCACGCTATTTGAAAATTGAACCCAGGATATACTATTCGAACAGTTGATCGTAAAAATGAATACAGTTGTATGTTTAAAAATTATTTTCCGTAAAATAATAACTGACTTCGTGAAAAGTAATAAATTACAATGTATTTTAGAGTTCATTTGTAGCCATGTCCATTCGGAAAAAATAGAAAATTCATCCGCTTAAAGGATTAAACGTTTCAATGTTTGAAAAAAAGCAAATAGTCTGATATTAAAACTGTGACAATAGACTGATGATAACTGGAAAACATATTAGAACGGGATGAAATTCGATATTACATTGATAAAGGCCTGGGATTAGTCACTTTTTTATACGAATAACATTTCAAATTATCGTTGTAAATCGCTCAATAAAAACAATAAAATGTATCATTGTTTTCGGCAATCATTTATCATTTTTGAAATTATAAAATATCAATGACATCAATTTCTTCAAAATTAAAATACAGTTTTTTGTAAGGCAAACATGAATTCAATCGCCAGTAAATTTTGTTAATAATGCTTTATCATCTCTCACCCTTAACTGTCGCCACACAAACGATAGTAATTCATACAAATTGAGAAAAATAGTTTGACGTTAAAAAACGACATAAATTTCGTCAACAGAGTACATGTTTAGTTTAATAAATCATTGTTTCATGTAATAGTTACCCTACAAATAAAACATTAAAATAGATTTTTCTAGCACATAACGTAGGGTCCGGATAGTGGTTTAAAAATTTTGAGGAATTTACTCACATAAATTGCTCACATTTGACGTAAATTAACGTTAACGTTACCGTAACTTAATGTTACGTTAGTTGTTTGATGTTAATTTCTTTTTATTTTGATGTAAATTAATCTTCTAGGTCAGCAGTTATTTTCATACTATTATTAGCAAACCATACTTTTCATCGTATTGACCATGGATCAAGTTACAATTTCATTTTTCATGACGTTACTTAATCCTTTGACAGTAAGCATTCGTTCATCCAGAATATGTCTTCTTTCTGCAGCCCATGTTTTGCAGGATATTTTAGATGTATTTATTTTCCGAAATTCCTTTATTGCTACTGTTTTAGTAATAATTTTATTTGTATTCTCACTTTAATTTTCTCTTCTTGATTCCTCTTCAATAAAGTTGAAACCCTTTTTGGTGAGTTTTCAGTCATTCATTATTGAAACGTGGTCATAGAACAAAGGTCGTCTTTCTCTCATCGTTGTTTAGAGAGTCTCCTGGTATGCATCTTTGGCGGTTTTAATCTTGACCTTTCGTCCACTTTTGTTAGCTCCCTTAATCTTTATCAAACATTTTCTTTCAATTATTTCCAGATCCTCTTAACAATTTTTTGTTATTTAAGTACAAAGTTGTATATCTATTGATTACCTAACGTTTGATAATGTTATTATCTAAATATTGTTTTATTTTTTTGAACTTCGCACATATTTACTAATGATAGGCCTATACACATTGATATAGATTATATTAGGCCTACCAATATGTTATTATACTATTTACTATTATTATCGATTTTCTTATCCTTCTTCTTCCACAGCAAATAGGCAAACGTGCCTGTTCCTTTCCACACCGATCAGAAAACTGATTCTGGGATTCTGGCCATCTTCTCCAAGGACTTCCCACACTCCTACTTTCCCACTGTTCTTCAGTACTTCGAGGGTGATTCTTCCTTGGAGCATCCTATGAACATGATCTCCTTAATTACTTACTGATTTTAGAATTCAGTGCTTAGACTCCAAGCTTTCCTGGATCGTATTTTTTTTAAGCCTTTCTATTCTGGAACAACCTTTGAAAACTTGAAGGAACTCATCTGTGCTACCTGCAGTTTGCTTTCTTCTCTTGAACTCACAGTACCGATTTCACTTATGCAAGCCAATATGGCAAATGCCAATTTATTATCTATACTATATATATTTAATCGCTTATTGTGAATACCAAGAACAGAATATTTTATAATAGAAAATTACAATTTACTGTATAATGGCAAACCATAATTTAATACACGAATAATTTGTGTTTCAACGAGAATTCCTATCATCTATTTTTTTCTATATTATTCTTTATAGAGAAAACTCATGTTTTATTATATAGGCCTACTGATATGATAACAGATATTTTTTTTGAAAAATGAATCTATTGAACGTTAGACGAGCAGCAATATTCTTTATAAATTATGGGTAAAGTAGACTTTTCCTTATAACCGAGGCTAATTTTATGGTATATCAAAAAGATCTCCAAAACTCGGTTTATATAGTTTTCTTCGAGTGTTATTTAACTGTTATCAAATAATTATGTCTTTAAGTGTTGTCAACGTATATAAGAAATATTAAATTAATGTGTAAAGGTAAAGGGTTTGTTTAATGACTCGTTTTCAGATCCTTTATATAAAATTAGGAAAAGTGACCTTCATTTGTTTTGTATTTTTTTAAGAATTATTTAATGTCCTAAAATGTTTCCGTCGTAAGTGCTCCTCAGGTTGTAATCTTTATTTAATTAGTCACTTTATATTTTTTTTATTTACGTTTAAAACTTTTTGTTTTGTCTTTTGAATTAGTCCTGGGTGACGTAAATCGCAATTGGTTAATATCGTTATTTTTTGTGGTTATTTTATTACTAGTTTTTACAAACGATCATTATTAATCAATCAGAAAAGATTACAAGTGTACAAAAATTATGTGTATTTGTTTTTAAATTTTTCAGTTTTCTTATCAATTTATTTAAATCGCAGAATAGCTTCCAATGTATTTTAAATGGGAGATTTATTAACTCCTAAATACAGAGTTCTACCGAACGGATTTTTATAATTTTTACATGGATTTACAGAGTATTCTTTCCTGATTTGCCTAAAAGTTCTAAACTTGAAATTCATGCTAATATAAGCTTCATTTTACGAAATGAAAAAGAGTAAATTTCATTTACAACGTAGCGGTAATACAGTCTAATTTAATGCGGTTCCCACACGTTTACCTCATCACAGCCATTCCAAAACCAAATAGATATGTTTCTTTTCTCATCTCACAACACACTCAATCCGTATTAGTCATTGTATTAACGTTGTTTTAGTTTAAAACCGTTCTTTTCAGGACGAAAATATCGTACTACTGTGCTTTAGTCGTTACTCACCGTTCTTTTAAGTCCGATTAAGTTTGTGGTTAGCTTAAATCATTTATTTAATGATTGGGATTTGAAACCCAAAAAAATTGTGCGAATTTATTCGCACGGATCCCCTATGCTATAATAGTTGAATTTATTTTATAATTTTTTATAACACGTAATTGAGTTATTCTTCCCTGATGATTCAAACTGATGTCAACTAAATTCGTGTTGCTATTACCAATTTGTATTTTTTTTGCACAGGCGTGATGCTTTCAACTTGTAAGGTAGTGTGAAAAGTTAAACATTATAAGTTTCGTTTTTCGTGTGAGTCACAAGCGAGGGTTTCTAGTGATAGTATAAAACTTTCTTTATTAAGTTTGTAAGTTTCTTTTGATTTGTTGATTTGAACAACTACCTTCTTAATTCTTGTAAAATCTTTTTGGATCATCCTGTAAGGATTGTATTCAATTCATAACAAAATTACACTCTACTTCAATTTCTTTAAATGTTTAATAAATCAAAGTAAACGTTGTAAACAGTAACTCCTTTGTGCGTTTATTTACCTTGCTTTGTTAAATAACAAGATTTAGCTATTCAAATTAAGATTTACATAAAATAGTCTTAAACGGAGTCTCTTTTGAATATCTATTTGGTATTTAACGAATATATATATATATATATATATATATATATATATATATATATATATATATATATGTAGAATTTATTCTACTGACTTTCTCTTCCTTTGTATTATATTTGTTATTTCAATACATTCAACGAAATATGCAAAGGAATTTCTTATAAAACAACATATTTGAATTTAAATTAATTATTTAAATGTTATTGATAAAACTTTATTTACGTAACTTCTTGTTTTAATTTTAATCGAAACGTATGTCTAAATACTGTATATTATTTCCGGTTAAATGTTTTTCAGTAAATATTAAAGGGAACGGTGCGCATCTGTACGCTGTAATGTTAATTTATATACACACGTCTCTAAAACTATTTGAGATAACTCCATAAATATGTTTTAAACAAAACTTCACGTTTATTTCTACCTTTACTTTTTACGTAGACGTTTTTAATTAATAAGTTGTTTAAGAATTTTGTTTTCTACAGCCCTACCCAATACGTTTAAAAAATTGTACCTTAAAAATAACTATAGTAATATTATGGTTTATACCTGTCAAATTTGATCCAATCAGGACAGAAATAATAGTTAATGGAGTACTTCTGAAGTAGATCATTCATTTTGCCTATTTCGGACGTAAAGTGTCATATGAAGAGAAAAATAATGTACCACAAAAAGTAAAAAAGTGTAATAGAATTTGTGGTATAATACCTCGATATTTAAGAGAAAAACCTTGAACTGATACAGTGATGAAATTCCATAAGAGAGTGGCTGTTCCAATCATGTCATATGGCTGTGAGGCCTGGGGATGGAAAAAGTTTGAAAATTCCATCTAGTCTCTAAAAGATCTATCCACCGCAAAAAGATTCACTTTTTGAGAAGCCTTAAGAGCTTTAGTGGACTGTATCGGTTAAAAAATGAAGATATAAGGTGAGATTTAGATTTCTTTAACTATTATTTTTAAGGTAATAGTTTTTCTTTATCTATTTAAGGTAATAGTTATAGGGACCGATCAATTACGAGCGGATCATCTACAGGAAAATTGTTTCCACATCGGATTCCTAGACTGGCCAAAAGTTACGAAGTTTATCATTAATATTATTAATAAACAAATGAATATTGAATGTGAGGAATATTGGTTTTGCTTATAATAAATCTAGTTAGAGTCATTTGTAAAGATAAATTCCAAATAAAGTCAATAAACAAACAATACACTTCAGGCGAGACGGATAGTAGCAGTTTTATACCTTTCCAATAATTCGTGGGGGCAGGTTCACAAGCGATATGAAATCGCACTATCTTTAGAAATTCTTATCCAATAGATAGCCAATATATTTGTGTTAGATGACGAGTGTGCAAGTACTCAACAGTTTGTGTAACAGTAAAGATCAATGTACGCCCACACCAGTAAACATTATAGTTAAAATGTAGCTGAATGTATGCGGAAGAAAGTAAGCTAATTAGAAACACAATCAGGTTAGTGGGAAATTTTCTATTGATTTGTGAATGTTCGGGTACCACTCCATTCCGGTTTTTGTGTAAAATAACTGTGTAAAGGTCGTATCTCATTTAAAAGTAGAGTTATAACCGCGTTTGAAACCTTGAATGGTAAAGGTAAGTCTATTGTTTAATCTTGCTTTTATAGCAAAACCGATTGAATTGAATATGACCTGTAAAAGGGAAGAACCCCTCCAAAATTTGTAAAATAGCCTATTTTCAGACAATCTTCACATTGAAACTAAAGTGTTCTTATATTTTATCTTTTACAATATTTTTTTCTACGTGCACGTGTTCAAAAATTCCGTGTTTCATATAAATAACTGTACGAATAGGTCAATGACATTAGCTCAAAGAGAGCAGTTTTTTCCGCCTTCATTTTACCTCAGAATCCATATTATTTTCACTTGACTCCTACATACGCTTGAATAGCCGTATAGTGTGGTAAGTGAGGGTGTTTGATGTATCAAATTTTTTGCTAGACATTTTTCTATGATAACAGACTAAAAAAAATAAAAATAAAAAAATATTTACTGCCAAATTTTGTCAAAAAAATTTGGCATCTAACAAAAATATATTGGCTATCTATTGGATAAGAATTTCTAAAGATAGTGCCGTTTCATATCTCTTGTGAACCTGCCCCCACGAATTATTGGAAAGGTATAAAACTGCTACTATCCGTCTTGCCTGAAGTGTATTGTTTGTTTATTGATTTTGCATAAATTACAACAATTTGTTGGTAAATTCGCTGTAACTGGCGTTATAAAAAGGAGTTTCATGTTTGTTTTTTTTAAACATCCCTCGAAGTTTTAGTAATGTCTCATAAAAATTTCAATTTTTTTTTGGATTAAAGATAGATTAAAAAAGCCAAGTCTTTTGGCGCGATCTCGGAATTTGTGTTTGAAGAGTTAATATTTTCAAACCTATTAGTCGCACAAGGGCTAATATTTTCATTCTATTAACTCCGCAGATGCAATATTGATTTACAGATTAGGAAAAATTTCTTAAAACGCTATGTGTAGCGTATCAGTATACGGGAGTGGAATGTGGGTGATAAGGACTGTTGAAAAGAAGAGGATAGGGGCTTTTGAAATGTGGTGTTACAGGAAAATGTTAAAAAGCCTGGAAAATGAAAATGTCAGAAAAGCTTGAAAAACTGCATCAAACAAGTCGAGAGACTGATGACAAAAAATGCAATATTATAATTAGGCCGGAATTGCTATCAAACTACTACTTAAATCTATAGTAGAACCAACTAACAAGCGACATTTAATTTATTGTACGTATTATTTTTATGACATAGCACATAAATCTCCAAAAACTATTAAATTGTTGAGATAGGTTTCCAGTCAGTTAACAACACGCTCACTCGCCTAATGAATTCACAAAACGTTTTTTACTATATCCAATATCTAAATTTTTATATTTACCTATTTGCTTTTTTCCATGCTGTTGCAATCAATGCATTTACTGTCATATCAACTGGCACTACATCAGCAATTACATTTTCATCGCAATTTAATGTTCTCAAAACTCCCGTTCCAGTACCAGCCATGACACCTGTTACTCCATTCAAATTATCAATCCATCCTGGCACTGGTTCCTCATTAGCTGCGACCACTGAAATTTTTTTCAGAACTTCAATTAGTATAAATTTATTTATGTTTTATTTCTTTTAATAAATTATTCTATATAGTTGTTTTAAATTATGAAGATTGTAATTTTTTCCGTAGAGGGATATTTTAGATTCTTTTTTAAAAAATTTCCCTTTTGAAATCGAAAATTTCCCTCTACAATTTTTTTTAATTGTTTTTATTACAAGTTTTAATTGTAGCCCTATATTATTTAACATTCAAATTGTATTGTTAATTTATCGATCATTATTTATTTAATTTTTATTTCACAATGTCAATAAAGTTTTCAGAACGATTTAAACTATAATTTTACAATGGTAACTACAAATTCTTGTAATAGGCTACGCGATATAAATAAAACGATTACTATTTTAAACAGCTGATATGGTAATTTACAAAATTATGTAAAAATTCCTCTAGCGATAACGAATGCAGTTGTTTTTAGTTCCTAGCGTACGTTCCAATCTGTTCAATTTAAGAACAATAAGGAACTCCATGACCCAATGAGATGAGAATGATGTGTGTGACGTGTAAATGAGGTGCAGGTTTTTAACCTAGTTAATTTATTTACAACTGTAAAAAATACAACCAGTGAATGTGATGGTGTTATTTACGATGAAATTGGTGTTATGCCATTAAGGTGATTCAATTGTGCCACTTAAACTGTGGGATAATTTTGAATAAGAAATTGATATAATTTACAATTGCACTATATCTATCTAACTAATCTTGAATTTGAAAAATAGTTTTGAATTATTTTCTGAAGTAACGTGAAAAAATATCTGAAACTAGGGATTTATTGCAGAATGTCTCAAAATTGTAATTCTTTTCGGTGTTGAAAAAATTCGTTTAATAGTTACTAATTTATCCTTTAGATTTTGATTCAGCCTCTGGACAATTGTTCTGTTTACTACCCCCACACCTTCCAAAACCCACGCCAATCATGTAACCACAATTGAACCACATGAGTAATAATACAGCACAGGTTACGTCTTCCAGGGATAGTCCCATATTATAAACCCAATTGTGTGTATTCAGATAATGCTAATGTTTGAACTTGTAATTATGGCATACACAAACAATATGTCACCCCATTCTAAACCCAACAACCTCAAGAGGGACTGGTCTGAATAACTGAAAATCATGTAAATACTATTCGGTTCCATGCGTTGTAACATATTGTAAACTAATTCCTACCGTATTCTGTTTTGAAATACACTGCAATTATTATTATTATTTTTTAACAATTTTTTCTGATTTTTACTTTCTCTTACCTATATGAATTTATAGGAAGGAAGTATTGTTTTCATGTCGATTTTTCGAAATTGAGTTTTCACCGGATCTACACGTTTTCAGACCCCCTGAACCCAAACAACATGTGGTATTATTTGCATACAAGTGTGAGAGAAGGTTAGTGATATTTGCAAATCATTTATTTTAACAAAATTTTTTTATTTCTTAGGTATGCCGAGCCGGATAATATAAGCAATCGGATGACCTGAAGTCGTATTAGCGTCTACTACAAGTGGAAAACCATGTTAGTTTTCCTGTTCTATTACATTATACACAGTTTGTGATGAAAACCCAATGTTACTTTTAATAATGTTAATATTTGTTCATCTGATACGATGAAAAACCGCTGTTAGACCTCAATTGAAAATTAATATATCATGCTCTTAGCTTTACGTGATTGGTACAACCGGTAATTAATATTTAAATTACAAACAAAACTTCTGTTGATGTTTGATGATGTAATCAATAGCTTTATATTAAACATATATATTATTTTATATTAAATACAATTTAAACACCGTCAAGTGGGTACAGAATTCAGTACAGTACTTCTATATTGAATCTTCATCTAATCTACCGGGTATTTATATAAATATACAGAGTGATTCTCGAAGGTTACCGGTGGCTTTTGAGGTCATTCTTCAAGCCAAAAGAAAGAAAAAAATTATTTGTACATAAATTTCCTAAACAAAACCTTAAAAACAATTAAATTTTCCACCATGGAATAACTAGAGAGAAAAGAAAGAAAAATATTAAGGAAAATTTTAGAACCCAAGATAATAGGACCAGGATACAGGTTAAAATCAAAAAAATTTACACAAACGTGGAAAAGCTTTCACATACAATCAGAAAAAGATTACAATTGTATGGTCATATTTACTGTATGGACGAATCCAGGTTAATCAAATAAATCTTCAATATTTAAAAAAGCACAAGGCCAAAATCACGTGATACCAACAAATAGGGAAATAAAGAACTGGGAATTCACACAATCACCAGAAATCATCTGCTATAGAGATGAACACAAATTACAATTTAAGACCATCAAGTATTACTTTCAGATTGGATCATGTAAAACTAAGTATTTGTCAAAGACAGATGTCCTATGTATCATCAAGATTAATCAATTTCATTCCATACTATTTCATTTCAAATCACGTTAATAAAAAATTAATTACTGATATGGATTAAATTAAATAACAATGTTATCGATTTACTATTTTAATACCACTGTATGAATCAAGTTTCTTTTCATGGTATGTATTATCTTTGTAATTTTGTAATATTTTTCCTTATCAACTGCTTTTCGTGTCGTATCATCCATGGATGCTTCATATAAATATTTTTATTCCCGCTACTCATGCCTGCGCACAGGTGATTTAACCTTTGCAGGCGTGATTTCCGGTAATTTTCGTAATGTAGGGAATGAGGAGGGGTAAAGAGATGATAAGATTTTTATTACATTATTTTTTGTTTATTTTTCTCTCTCTCTTTTTTCCTTTTGGATATATTTTTACTCTGTATCATTGTTTGTAAAATAATTATTATTGTAACTTTGTATGGGAAAATAAAGTTAAATTTTAATTAATTTCAAAAAGAAAAAAATTCAGGAGTTTAATAAAAAAACCTACAGTTCAAGAAGTAAAACCAACAAACGCTAAGAAATAGTCCAAAGAAAGAAGGAAAAAGCATTCAGGCAAGATGGAAGAAGCATAGGCCAAAATGTTGATTAATCGTACCCATTAAATTAGGTGATTCTAAAAAGTCCTAAAACGCTTTGGTAGCGAGTTAGTATTTAAATATTTTAAATAATGTAAAGATGAAGTAGTTTTTTGTATTTACAATTTTATTTCTGTTAGACAATTAATTTCATATCTTACCTATGGCTGGCCTGAATATACAAATAGGAAGTTTCTTGGAGTATGACTTAACAATATCTTCAGCTACATTTTTCGTGTACACGTATGTATTCGGCCATTTATCCAATAATCTGAAAAAAATTATAAGACCAATTTTGTACTCAGCGCAATACGAACTTAACAAGAAATACAAGATGTGGCTATTAAATAACGAGACTGACATTGTAAAATATTTTATTTTAATTTTATCCATAATCACTTATTGTCACCTTCAATATACACTCCTTCTCTATCCCTATAACGCTCCATGCGAATTTTCCATTGTTAGAAACAGTGCTGAACGGAGAG
Organism: Catonia carolina; assembly: GCA_035578175.1. NCBI lineage: Eukaryota > Metazoa > Arthropoda > Insecta > Hemiptera > Achilidae > Catonia > Catonia carolina. Next base: position 36,106,538 of record JAQMRL010000005.1, on the reverse strand, counting down.
ACGGCGTTTGCTGTAAAATTAATCCGTAAAAAAAATGTATATAAGTTATGTATGTACGAGTATTAGTAGTGTTACTTGTTTGTGGTTTTTTTTTATGAAACGTGGCGTTCCAAAGAAGGTACGTATCTTTACGTTTAGTTATGTAGTACATGTAACCTATATATTTATTTATGTAAAACCTATATGTAATTACTGTTATTAATATTTTCTCACACAACGCAGAATGTTAAAACATAACACTTTTCTGCCTTCAATAATAATTTCTTTAAAAAGCACTCTCTTAATATTGTCTTGGCCGCTTCTCGGCTAAGACGATTTTCTGCCTAAGATGCTAATTTGTGTCGGACCCATGAAAATCGTATTAAGCGGATTATACTGTATACACAAAATTCACTTCTGCTCTGTGAATGTCCTCTACGCTCTTTCGTTCAGGTTGTCAAATAAATGTCCACATTATTTGTGGCAGTAACTAGTAAACCACTCATTTGGTAATGGAATACAGTTAAATCCGTTTAAAACACTCACGGTTAATACGATTTACCGCTTAATACGAATTTCTTATTAAGTCCTTAAAGTTAGTATGAAAAAATAATTTAGATATACCCTCCTAATTCGCGCTAAATTCCGCGTAATACGCTTTGTTTTTGTTCAAGAAACAAACATTTTAACGAATAATAATATGTAATAATATGTTTATTATAAAGAAGAAAAAAATTCCAGTCTTGTGAACCGGCTGATCAACCACTTTTGGAATAAGGTGTCGAGACCTAGGTTGCTGAAGGTGGTACAGCGGGATGTGGAGGAACTTGGAATCACTCAACAAAACCTGCTAACAAAATCAGCTAAGTACAACTAACTAGTCAAGATTATTATGGTAACATTCGAACCAAAAACCAGAAGAGTGTACAACAGGGTGTTTACCGACGAAGACCGGAAACAGAGATCGGAACGTTTTAAGAAAATGTGGGCCAAACAAAAGGAAGCCACGCTTAGGAGAGCGCGCTTTTCAAAGAAACCCAACACTTGAACTAGAGTGATCCTATGAGGTCTCAAAAGTAAAAAAAGAAGAAAAAAAAGTGACTTCATTTGGCTTGACAAAAAATAGAGCCTAGTCTACCTTCCTTCCCCTAAAAAGGAAAGACTTAGATACCATCATCTAAACCCCAACGAACTAAAGACTGCAGATGAGACCTAACCAATTACAGCCAAGGTCGGATGTGAGGTTGCCCCTTCGCTAATTTACTCTCTGTTTCACCGAACTCCAGCTGACTTTTTGTCAGGCTGTCATCCACAGCGGGACCACAACGTGACAACGCAAGATACGATTAACGAAAGTCAATTGGCTCTATGCTGTGATCTAGATCACTATGCTCCGCCTTCATCTGCAGTCTCTAATTCGATAAGGTATAGGACAATCGACTCTTACAACCGCGTGGTAGTTGTGACAATTCAGTAGCCTCGTAGTGCAAGTTATGTGTTACATTTTAACAGAAACGTACTCGAAATTGCAAAAGAACTGCAGGTTACTAACTTCTCTGGTTTCAAAGAACCAACAAAACAACAGAAACCGGGTTTCAGGGTTTTTGGATTTATGTACTGATTAAAAAGGTCATTAAATTGTTTACCGTCAGATTTGTGTGTAGAGGCATTTAATGAAAGTAACACTTATCTACTCGTAAGTAAGAAAATGTTTAACCTCACTGCTAAAGTATTACCGAGGGACGTTTTTAATCTGAATGAGTTGAGTATATATTTTAATATTTTTTTATTCACACACAGATTCCAAGTTACAAATTTTACATTGGTTTTTGAAACAATAAAATACGTTAATTACTTATCCACACACAATACATTTTCAAATTAAACTAATTTTATTACACAATAATTAACCAAACTTACAGCAACATTATTATAACACTAACTGGGAAAAATGTGGTTAGGTACCTCATTGAAAATCGTGTTGAGGTACCATAATTGATACCAAATGACACACTAGTTTATAAAAATTGAAAATATCGTGTTGGCAGAAAACCCAAAAATAAGCATTTATAAACTCCTTAGTACTAATAGAGATTGGCCGATTCTATATGTTTCCCGGCTAAGACGCTTTTCCGTCTAATATGATAACATAGGGTAGTCCCTTGAAAATCGTATTATGCGGATTTTACTGTAAATGAAAGTTTTTTTTTGTAATTTAAGTACGTGCACGTAGATTTTTATACTCAATTAAATATATACTTTTTTATAAGTTAAATTCCTTTTCAATGTCAAAAAAATGTCGCACCGTAAATAGGATATACACATCAGATCAAAAAATTTGATTATCAATTATTTTAGTTATTTTCATGCATAAATTACTTTAAAGAAATTTTTAACAAGCAGCCATTACGGATTTTTTTTGATTCGATCATTTTTTTAATAAGCTTCTAAAAGAACGTCTACCTTGGTGCGTTTCATATTTCCGTGTCAATTACTAAATATCTCATCGTTCATAGCCCACGCATTGCCTTTGAACATATTTTACCTTAATAATATCATGATTATTCCTATGTAATATTAATTTATTTTGTTTTACGTTCTGGCTTGTTTGGTTGTTTAGGAAACCCATAACTGGAAATTTGACTCGCCTTATATAAACAACTGCAACTTGTTATTAATATTAAAATATACATTTTGAATTTTCTTATAGTAACTCTCTGGGAAAGTGTAGAAATGAAAATGTATATTTTAAGGTAGGTTTTAATTCCCTATAGAAAAAAGGGCCGATATTAAAATGGTTTATTTTTCAAAATATTAATAATTAATTAGAGAATAAGAGTATATTAAAGCATGAAAATTTTTTAAGAAAATATAGATATGTTTGGGTTTAGGTGAGTTTTTACCCCAAGAAAAAAAGGTCAGAATTTAAGTGTTTGATTTTCCAAGTATTAGTTGCAAAATAGCATAACCCTACCGTGAGATATCAATAGAATCTCTGTCGATAACCAAAGGTTATCAATAGATGGAGAAAGATCAGCATATATAAGTCTGGAGGAATTACCATGGTGCGTTATATTCAAGATTTCTGGTATAGGTCCATGCAGAATGGGCGTTTCTTCTGTTGAATTTTAATAGCAAGATCAGATGTGCCATGGAACACTAATCAGTCAGGGTTGGTCTACAAAACATCTCCACAACATGAGAATGCATATTGATGTCCTGTTATGTAGATGTTTTAGATTACAGATATACTATAGCGATTCACTTAACCTTCGATTCTTCGGCTCTGTAAACAAATTGAATTTAATTTTTTGTCCTGTGAGGGAGCTTAACAGGATACTCCACGAAAATAAACTGGTCCAAGAGTAACTATTACTTTGATTACTTTGTAAGAATAGATCTTTGTGTCTTAGTGTTTGAAACTTGTGGTGTTTGGTAGCACACTGGCCCGGGAGGATCAAGCTTAAGAGGCTTTTAACCTGTTACTTGTTTAATCAAAGTCAAAACATAATACAATCTCGATATTCAAAAGTATTGATCTTTGGAAAAGTACATACAAAATGTATTAATATTTACTGGTTTAGGGCAATTGCATTTTTTACCCTCAAGGTGTAAGTGTTTGAAATGCTAAACTACTTCTCATTTTAAACTACTAAAGAAAAGAATGTGCCAAATTTGAGCTACCTGTGTTATCGAGAGATGTGGGAATTTGTGCTATTGGAAGGTGGGGACATTCGTTTTATCGGGAGGTGGGGGAATTAGTGTTATTGGAAGGTGGGGCATTAGTGTTATCGGGAGGTGGGGAATTAGTGTTATTGGAAGATGGGGCATTAGTGTTATTGGGAGGTGGAGAATTAGTGTTATTGGAAGGTGGGTCATTTGTGTTATCGGGAGGTGGAAGAATTAGTGTAATCGGGAGGTGGAGGAATTAGTGATTAGCCTATAAATCGGACAGTCGATAAAATGAGGGGTTTGTACCTGTATAAACATACATGTAGCCTATTCTGTTCCGATTTTCTATTTTATTCAAGTTATTGTAAAAAATTCGCAAAAAGTTGACAATAATATCGTTAAAACTATATAAAATATACAGTAACAATTTAAATATTAAGTTAGTTTTTAGTAAGTTACTAAAGTACGCGTAATATCATTGTGAGCTTCAATGTCTAAAATTACGAATAGTTCCACCGTGCCAGTCGTCTTCCAGCGTTGCCGCGTATAGAGATCAATAAAGTTAATGTACGGTTACGTGTAATGTACGTATTTATAGACACATAATTTCGTTTTAATGTGCTCGTTTGCTGGTGTGATTGAAGTAATCGTGAAAGTAGCTCATGGAAAATGCGATTCGGTAATACTGCGGTAACTTAATCGACCTTCAAGCTCTCAATGATACTACGCAAAGTATATTTAAATGCGGAGAAGGCATCTTGACTGTTTTTGTTTGTGAATGTCTAATGGCATTTTCAGATTTTAATTTAATATTGTTGTATCGAATGTCATTTCCTTAATCATTGTTCATTAGAAGTTAAATTAAAATAAACCTATTATTATTATAAGTTTCCTAAATGTGGAAAATTATGTAATACATATTTTAATTATAGTTTATTACAGTAATTTACATATAGTCGATGATTGATAAATTTAATTACAATTTTTTCTAACTAAGAAATAAATGATTTTAAATAATTAAATTTAATTAAATCATTGATAAGTTAATATGAAATAATAGAGAAAAGTTATACGTTCAAAAGGCATTACGCTAACATATTTAAATCTATTGCACAAAGTAAATGGTTAGGTTATGAAACAGTGTACTCATTAATATCCGATTTTGATGCCGTATCAATAAAAATTATAACTGTACTAGTATGTACTAGTATGCAGTTAAAAATGTTGCACATGGAATTTGGGTTTTACAGAAAATCACAAATTGTCGCTAAAATTTGTGCAGGCTTTTCCGTTCCAGAGGGAACTAATGAACATTAATAAATTTAATACTGCCATGATAGGCAGAAGAAGTGTTAAATTATATTTTCACTCGATCAGCTAATTTGACGGCTACAAAAAATAGTTCTGTTTCTTATCACATGGCCCGCCAATTATATGATTGAAGCATTTAACAACAGAATTAGAGTTATCTTTTTTGAGAGTAATGAATTTTATTATACAGCCAGACCCTGTAGTAAATGAAGTGAAGGTGTCATTTGCAGGGTGGAAAGTATATGGTTTTCAGAGGGTTTGGCATTCTGATAAGCATACTTTTCCACTCAGTGAGGAAGACAATGGTAAACCACCTCACTCCTCTTTTTACTTAGTTAAAACTTTATAGGTCTTTGGTAAGTATACTTACTACTGGCTCTAAGATCGATTTTATTTAAGAATAAGATATGCAGTTGAACTGTATTGGCATTTCATGGTTTTATAGATGTTTTCTGGTAATTACGCTATCCCCATTTTGAAATTAGCACGCAGCGACCATTTGCTTCGTGAGTTGCGCGAATGTAGTAAGGATTAATACCAGCGTACGCAACCGTATTGTTTTGTTGTTACTTTTGTACAGTGCTTAGAAAATTCGAGATTTTACGGAAAAGCAAGCATTCATGCCAATATAAAGTTAAGATAAGCTATTATACAATTTTTTTGGTTATATAGTACTATAAGTTGTTTTAATAAACATTCGTACCACTTAACATTATGTGATTCCGATTTCAATAAACGTTCCTTGAGAAGTTTAATCACCAGAGCTTAACATCAACAAAAAAAATCTGGTGTGAAACACTCACATGACTTTTTCTTGCCAATACAAACAATGAGCCGTGTAACCTAACATTAGAAATAAACAAATAATCTAACCTCAAAAAACATAACCTTATTTTAATCATGAGGGAATGATGCAAAATGAAAATCAACCTCAGTTCGTCTTAATAATGCGGAAAATCACTTCTTGACGCTAAACTAGGCTCTGTAGAGAGAAATGTTTAAAATAAAAGTTGTAGATCCTTTAATTATCTATAAATTTGGCATTGTTGTCGTAAAATGTCTATTACGGCCGAAATCTTAAAAAATCCATTTTGTACAGATTTTCATTAAAAAAAAACAGAAAATCATTAATTACCACTAACCTAAGCGTAATACAGAAAAATATTTGTAATAAAAGTTGTAGATTTACAATTTATACAATTTACAATACAATTAATTATTAATTATTAATTATTTATACAATTTTACGCTAAAATGCATATTAAGGTTGCAATCTTAAAAAAACCATTTTTTCTCTACGAGAGAATAGCCTTTCCAAGAACTTGAGCAGACATGGCGCCTACCCTATCTTGTAAAGCATAAAAAATTTAGTACACCAGGCAATTTTCTCAAAAATCGTAGAGCCATTTTTGAGAAAATCGCAAAAAGTGAAAAATGACGCGAATAAACTGGTACTTCCGGTTGACCAATTTTGATGAAATTGTTCGTGTCGGGTCCAGTAGTAGTACTTGACTTAAGTTTCAAGTTTGAACTGTGTACGATGTTCTGTTGTTGAGATATTCTGTTCACACACACACACACACACTCTCACACACACACACCAATTGCTAAAAACATGTTTTTGGGTTCAGGGGGTCTGAAAGCGTGTATATCTGGTGAAAACTCGATTTCTTAAAATCGACATGAAAACAATACTTTCCTTCCTTATTCATATAGGCAAGAGAAAGTAAAAAGAAATATCTAACTGTTCTGGCACTAAAAATACATTATTCAAGTCCCTATAAACCAAAATTTAACATTTTACAACATGTATAAATTTCCCCGCAGTACTGCCCTTTAAAGGGTTAATCCCCTAGACATTCAAACTAGTCTTTCGGCTGATGACCAAAACAATACACAAATACAAGGGCAAAACTATGATTAATTTTTACGTTAATATTTTTCAGAAATTTATACAACTTCATTAAAACTAGTATTCCTACGTCCCAAAATAATAAAACAGTTTTGCTACGTTTTTCAGTATTTCTATTGAAAAACAATGTATCAATATATTGTGTTTGTGGAATGTGGGAATGAATAATGTTCTGTTTTACTCAGCGATTTTCTAACGTGTTCGTAGTAGTTTATACTAAAGGTGACAGCAGAAAAGATAAAAAAATATTGGATCAAGAAAGATAAATATATAGAGTATATATTGTTTGGAGTGTGATAGAGAATAAGATTCAAAGAATGCGTATTGTCTATACATAGGTTGAAATAAAATATCGAAAAATAAAAGTGAAAGTACAGTACGCCACCATGGCGTCGAAGTCTTTTGGTGATTTATTTTCCAATAGTAATGCAAGGATATTTTTAGAATTTTCTTGTTTCATTTCTTTTTAACTTTCGTTGTTACAACAACGAAGGACTAGTTGTGTTCTATAAAACATGCTGTGTAAAATGCTGATGAAAAACAATTATTATTTGATCAGCGATTTTCTTTGATCTAGAATTATTTATCCGTGTATTAGATTAACTAATGCTACCATTTTTAAAGTGGGTTTATTGTTAGCTTCAAAGATGTAAATTATAGAAACGGGTTAATAGTTTTATGTCATATATTTTTACTTTCTCTTGCCTATATGAATATGTAGGAAGGAAACTACTTATTGTTTTCATGTCGATTTTTTGAAATCGAGTTTTCACCGGATCTACTCGTTTTCAGACCCTCTGAACCCAAAAAACATGTTTCAACTACTGGTGTGTGTGTGTGTGTGTGTGCGCGCGCGCGCGAGCGTGTGTGAACAAAATATCTCAAGAACGGAACATCGTAGTAAGTTGAAACTTGAAACTTAAGTTAGGTACTACTAGGGAACCCGACACAAATATTTTTTTCAAAATAGGTCAACCGGAAGTAGTTGTTTATTCGTGTAATTTTTTACTTTTTTGCGATTTTCTCAATAACTTCTCCTATGGTTTTTTTTAAATCGCCTCATTTACTACTTTTTTTAAGTTCTACATGATAGGGTAGGCGCCATGTCTGCTGAATTTTTTGGGAGGCTGTTGTTTCGTAGAAAAAAACTGTTTATCAAGAATGCGGCTTTAATATGCATTTTAGCGCAAAAGTGTTTATAATAAAAGTTGTAGACAATTTAACAATCTACAACTTTTATTTCAAACAATGTGTTGTGTAACGCAAATTAATTTATTTTATTAACACAAATTTAATTCGTAATTTTCTGGTTTTTTTCACGAAAATCTGTAAAAAAAATCTATTTCTTAAGATAACAGCTGAGGTATCCATTTTATGACAAAAATGTATATATTCAAATTTAGGTAATGAAAATTAAAAGATCTACCATTTTTATTTTAAGCATTTTTCTCTATAGAGCCTATTTTAGCGTGAAAGAGTGATTTTCCGTGTTATTAAGCCAAACTAAGGTTGATTATTATTTTGAATCATTCACTCATGATTAAAATTAGGTTATGTTTTTTAAGGTTTATGTTTTTTTTTTATTTTGCAATGTTTAACTACTAATGTTAGGTTATATTGTTCATTATTTGCATTGGCAAGAGAAAGTCGTGTGAATATTTCACACCAGTTTCGTTCAGTTCTACAGTCTACTTGCTCATGTCCTACTAACGGAATTGTTTGTAATACGAAGAGAGTATATTTTTCTCGTTAGTATTAATTGCGATAAAGATATGAACAAACGCAATTTAGTTACCTTACGTCTAATTGGTTGAAATTTATTTAGATAATAGTTCGTTAACAATTCTTTAATTAATCCTGGACGTAGCAAGTTTTATTTTCAAAGTTCATTTTATAAACATTGATCTTCTTTTATTCACGTTCATAATACATCGGTTTTTGCAATCATTACTAAAAAAATTATGTTGCATCATAAAATATGAAGTCACATTGGTCTACAGCGCTCAAAACTTTTAAATTAATTAAAAATTAATTTAACGAACTTTTGCCATTCATTCTGTATCGTACTTTATAAGTTCAGTAATTTTAACATAATTATTAAGTTTTATGATTAGTTTGTAATATACTTTACTGACCAGTTTACTTACATTGATTGCTGTAAAAGTACTTATTAAGGTTAATAAATTTCATAGAACTATTCAGCACAATTCTATGTTACAATTAAATAAAAATTTTGTCATTTAGGTCATCAGCCGAAAGGATGGTTGAACATGTAGAGGGTTTACTAAGTAAAACAAGGCGTGAAGTGGTTTGCCATGCCTTCCTCAGTGAGTGGAAAAGTACGCTTATCAGCATGCCGGGCCCTCTGAAAAGCATCTACTTTCCACCCTGCAAATGACACCTTCACTTCATTCACCACAGGGTCTGGCTGTTTAATGAAATTCATTACTTTCAGAGGAGATAACTTTAATTAGTGTCTTTTACAGCTCTGCCTCTTCTACTCTTAAATGATTCAGTCATTTAATTGGCTGACCATGTGATAAGAAACAGAACTATTTATTTTAGCCCTGCAACTAACAGATTGAATCAAAATAATTTGACACTTCATTTGTCTGTTATGGGCAGAAAAAAAATTTAAACAATAGAAAACTGAATAGACGTGATGTAATATGAATGCATTAAAGTAAGGTGCTAAAAACTTTTTCTCAAGACGCTAGTTTACTTGCTGCTAGTACTAGCAGGACCTACTAGCGCGTCGGTGACAGTTCCCACGGAGCTAGTTTATTATTGTCAGTGCTCTGAAAACATGTATGAGTTGTTTTGTGTGTTGCTATACAAAGTACAGCTTAATAGCAGCTAGCAGCATTTCCAAACGATCACACCGAGTTAGTTTACTAGCGCTATTCAGTCAGGTGACCTTTTATTCCCTACTAGCGCTAGTAAAATCAAACATGTTAAAAGTCACTAGCCCGCTAGTGAATACTAGCGCTTTAACTATACTAGCTGCTAGTTGTTCGTTCCCACGACGCTAGTTTAATAGCTGCTAGTAGACTAGCTTGACAAACTGGATTAACTTTCTTACAAAATATTAAAATTATTTTTATTTTGTTCTTCATATATTATTATTTAGTTCTGTTTCTTATCATATAGTTAGCTAATTATATGACTAAACTATTTAAGAACTGAAAAGGTAGAGGTGTAAAAGACTCTAGTCAGAGTTATCTCCTCAGAGAGTAATGAATTTCACTATACTGCAGACCCTTTTGTGAATGAAGTGAAGGTGTCATTTGCAGGGCGGAAAGTGGGTGCTTTTCGGAATGCCTGGCATGCTGATAAGCATACTCTTTTAACTCAGTGAAGAAGGCAATTGTAAACCACCTCACTCCTTGTTTTTACTTAGTAAAACCACTAGAGGTTCAAACCAGCCTTCCGGCTGTTGACCTAAACAACAACACATTATTATTGTTGATTTTGGCCGATTTTCCTACTGCATCTAGTGAAAAATCGTAGTTAAAATTGTTTTTCCCTGATATGTGCACCTTGAAATACGGCGGGTGTTGTAATGAAGTGCAAATAAATTCTAACCCCGGATATTAAACCAACTAGTTTTATGTAAAACGTATATATTATAATGAATAGATTTTAATAATTATTTATTAAAAAACCTTAATATAAATATATGAAATTTTTTTTATAATTTACCGCGGTTTAGTTCAATATTTTTGAAATAGTTAATACAAAAGTTTATTTGGTTCCTTTTAAAAAGACAAACGTAGATATCTGAAAACTAATTATATAGACAGCACTCCTACGGGCTATTCAACTACTGCCTATGCATTTAAATGTGGCATTTCTTTCCATTATTTTTTTTATCATTGCCTGAAGATTCGTCACCTCATCTTATAGTGTTGAATGATGAAATTTTTCCCCTAGAGCTTAGTGGCCGTTCTATGGTTATTTTCTAAATCCTACTACTTGTGGAATACATAATTTAAATTAGTTTTCACAAAAATTACAGACAACCGTAATGCTGTATTTGATATAAATTATATAATTTAATGATACAGATGTCCAATACTAAACAAAAGGTACGACAAATATCACTAATTGTTTTGGTAATATGACAGGGCTACATGTACTCACAGTCTGGAAGAACAACGCAATATGAAATAGATCACTTTAATGTGGTTACTCGTAGAAAGTCACGATTTACCGCTAAAGAGTAAATAATTTTGATTTATTTTTGGTTTTACGTCTGACTGTTTTGCAATTTCCATTAATGTAGACGATGAGAAGGATGATGAAGATAAATAATAAAAAAAATGGCAGATCTGACCGGGAATCAAACCCCATACCCCTGCGTAGAAGCTAGTTGCGCTAGTTACGCCAACGGACCAGCCAAAATAAATAAATAAATATACTTTTTACTTTAGCTTGCCTATATGAATATATAGGCAAGCCTATATGAATATATAATATATGTATAAAGGAAGGTATTGTTTTCGGGTCGATTTTTCGGAATCGAGTTTTCACCGGATATACACGTTTTCAGACCCCCCAAACCCAAAAAAACATGTTTTCAGCTATTGATATGCGTGTGCGTGTGCGTGTGTGTGTGTGTATGTGTGTGTGCGTGAACAAAATATCTCAAAAAAAAAACATCGTACAAAGTTGAAACTTGATCTTAAGTTAGGTACTATTAGAGGACTCGACACAGAGATTTTCATTAAAATCGGTCAATTGGAAGTAGTAGTTTATTCGTGTCATTTTTAACTTTTTTGCGGTTTTCTCAAGAACGGCTTCTACTATTTTTTTTTAAATCGCCTCATTTACTACATTTGTTATGTTATACAAGATAGGGTAGGTGCTATTCCAGCTGAAATTTTAGATTTGGGCCGTAGTATGCATTTCCTGATAAAAGAGTATGTAATCAAATTTACAGGAAATTAAAAGATCTATAATTTTTATTTTAAGCTTATTTCTCTACAGAGCCTAGTTTACCGTGAAAAAGTGATTTCCGTATTATTAAGTCAAACTAAAGTTGAATTTTATTTTGCATCATTTACTCATTATTAAAATTAGTTTATGTTTTTTGAGGTTAGTTTTTTGTTTTATTCTAATGTTTGATTACTAATATTAGGTTATATTGTCCATTATTTGCATTGGTTAGAGAAAGTCCTGTGAGTGTTTCACACCACATTATTTTTAGTTAAGTCACATCAATATTTTGGTTATTAACAACTACTTTGGAGTAAAGAACGGTGGGTTTGAACTTGTAACGTGTTTCCAGATTCTGGCCGGGAATCGACCCCTCCACTTTGCAGCGTAGCACACTAAACACTGAGCTACGAAGACGACAAAATACTTGTATTATCACGTAAGATAATGTACATTATTAAATAACAAGTCAAATTTTAGAATAGAGATTGAGAAGGTTATGCTGTTACACAAAATTAAAAAAGGACTAAGCAGGGTTGGAGTTGTCAAGGAAAACTGTGGAAAAACCTCAACAAGAACATCCGTATCTATTACTAATTGATTAATTAATATAAAAATCTTCTTTAGTTTTAGATGTGAAATATAAACAGACTTTGTGGTAAGTGACAACATATATGAACAAAAAGTGTAGTACTTTAATTCTTAATAATTTTTATAATTTCCGTTTTTGCTCTAAAATAAACCTTAAGTTAATTCTGTGAATGTAAGTTACTTTATACTTACGACAATCGTTAGAGCTGTTTTTGAGAATTCCTGAAAACTAATATTGTATATTTTCTTATGAGTAATGTACTTCTAATTTTAGAATTATAAAGACCTAACTAATTCCGAAAAACTCTTTACGGTTAGTTGAGAAAAAATCGCTTCTCAAATTTCAGTATAATCAGTTCAGCAGTTTTTTTCCAGAACAAATAGAAAACACATATACAGACAAAGGAAATCCTTCTAAAAAAATATGTTAATTCCATATTGAGGGAAAGACTATTTTTTTTTTTTTTAATCCTTGTCAAGCAAGGATAGGTAAAATGTAAGGTATATCAGAGAAAGGGGGAGCAATAGATTGTGCGAGGAGTAGAGGTTCAAGGGAACAAAGAGATTGATGAGGTAAAAATTTGCATAAAATAAGCCAACTGGAATGGTACCTGGCCAACTACTCGATAAAAATTATTTTTTACTTACTAAGGCTTTTTGATTTTTTACTTTTGATATATTCTTACAGATCTGAAAAGTATTAAGGAGAATTACATTAAGCCTACTATATTTATATAATTATTTATTGGCGGCAGTTTTTAAAATTGTCATCTATAATTTTGTTTTGTCCGTCAATTCTTCACATCTAGATGTCAGAAACCAAAAGAGATATAACAAACGGTTTTCGAATTCGTTATCTACACACAAAATTAGTGGGTCTAAATTGGGGTTAAAGTTCCGGTTTTGACCGGAAGTCAGGAAATCAGAGTCGGAATTTTGAAACAAAAATAGTGTCATTCGATTTCTCTTAAAGAGTTGATACATAAATCACTAATGGTTTTTGCCATTAGTCAAAGTCAAACCTTCTTAACATTTCCACCAGCCACCAGTTATTAAAATTAAAACTGAAAATTTTATAATAAAAACTTGAAATTTCCACCAGTTCAACCATGAGACGTATCGTCTCTTTTACTACGTGAGCTAGGCTCATTATGAATAAACTGTGATATTTATTCCGGTTTCTTTTGGATCTGTTGTAGTTTTTATCAGCCAAAAGGCTTGTTTGAGCCTTTAGACGCTTTCATAAGTAAAACGAGGAGTGAGATAGTTTAGGACCTAGTTATTTATAAAATAAATTTTTCTCTAAATTTAAAATCAATACTTGCTTTGACGAAACTAAAACGAAGTGTTAAATCTAAGTGTTAAACGAAGTGAAATATGATCATTTAAATTCAAATAAATAATCGATTCCAACTTAAAACCCTATTGAAATTAAACGCTATTTCCCTGTCACACCGAAACTGCCTCAAGATGCGACGTGTTAAGTAATCGTACGACCCGTTTTTAACACTTACTTCACAACTGTTCAAATAACACTAACTATAAAAAGACAGCCGCTCTCTACATAAAATAACTATAGAACTATCTCGATTGATAAAAATAATAGTATAACAGATCAATATAGAGAAATAATAAACAATAAAACATTCTATTAGCTATGTCCACACTCGTGCGATGTCGCATGCGCTTAGAGGCATGCCATTTCACCTGTCCACACTCGTTTAAAGGCCTTTATCTCAAAAAAAACAACGAATATTTTTTAACAATACACTAAATTAAAGCCTGTTCTTTCCTGCGTTGAGTGGTTTCACTTAGATTATTTTATTTTGAAACTAGTCGGAGATGCAGCAATTTACGCATGAAGAGTACTCAGATTTTAGCCAGTTTTCCGTTAATATGGTTTTTAAACGTCCGTAACTCCGTCCAGGCTTTTCATAAAAGAATGGTGTTGAAGATAAGAGTTTTCTATATATAGAAATTTTAGAATAGAAGTCTGATGTTCGATTTTAAAATGCCGGCCATTTTTTTATAAAAAAAGTGTATTTTTGCTTCACGTAAAGATAGGGAAATGATTTTTGGGCTGAACCATGCATTTTTACAGCAGTATTGTCCCATGTATCGTATTTTTCATTAGTAATTAGAAATAGATTATGTAGTGTTAATAGAAAATTCTATCAGCCTCTAAACTTTTTGAGAAAAATTGAGCTCTATAGCGGTATCCGCTCCGAGTATAGCCGTTTAGAAAAACAAACTTCTGTGTTTTTTATGCTGCAACTCATTCTGTAGCTCATTTTGAATTATATAACGATGTTTTTATTAAAAAACATAAACGCTTTGCTTGACATAATACTGTTGTGAAAATCCATGGTTCAGTCCAAAAATAATTTCCCTACCTTTACGTGGAGCCAAAAAATCACTTAATTAAAAAATGGCTGGCATATTAAAACGGAACATGAGATTTAACTTTTAAAATATTCATATTATAAAAAAACTCTGATCTTCAACGTACTTAAACGCCGATTTTTATGAAAAGCCTGGACGGAGTAACGGACGTTTAAAAACCATATTAACGGAAAACCAGCTAAAAACTAAGTACTTTTTTGCGTAAATTGCTGGAGTTATCTCCGATTAATTTCTAAATAAAACAATCTATATCAAACCAATTAATGCAGGAACGAACAGGCTTTAATTTAGTGTAGTGTTCAAAAATATTTGTTGTTCTTTTTTAGATAAAGCTCTTCAAACGAGTGCGGGAAGGTGGTATGCCTCTAAGCGCATGCGATGTAGCATGCGGCATCGCAAGTTGAAAAAGAAAGCCCACGAGTGTGGACATACCTATTTTATACTTAAAAAACAACAAGACTGGTGGCAATTAATTACCTGGAGACAATTAATTACTGTGTCAAAACGTGAAGCTCATTCACACTCAAGCGCCGCATATCGAAATACATTAGTCCAGCCGACGTAGGCCTATATCACAATGTATAATATTTCTGAAAAAATTGGTTCTTAACCCAGTGTACGGTACAAGAGAATACAACAGTAATTTAGGATTTTTTTTGTTTCATTTTTACTCCAACGTTTTGTTTAGCGGCACTTTGTGAATTTTTGTAAAAATTATTCCGCATTAACATTGCTTCATTTCTTATAGAGTCATTCAACGTTGTTGACCTCATATTAAATAAATAAACAAATAAGTAAAATATTAATAAATTAGTGAATATATAATTACAGATAATATGTAAATAATTAAAAAGTGTGGATTAGTATAAAAGTTAGAACGATTTGTCGACCATTTATTTTAAGTGATATAAAGCAATTTGAATGAAGTTTTTCCTTAAAAAGAAAAACCCTTTCGTGAATGACGCGTGTGTGAAGCTCCATCATAATAGGCGTACGGTACGCATTTGTAATTCAATTGACGCGGTGATCCTGTGTAATTTCATTATCATTATTGCATTCTCCATAGTAGTTGTGCCAATGATCTGAATACGCAATTACTCTACCTATATTATTAATTCTTTATATCATTCATACCTGTGTTATAATATTAGATAATTGACCATAAAAATTCAAATTCACTAGAATTTTATTGCGTTATTATTTTCTTACGTCATCGATATTTATGTTGAAGCTATTTTTAACTAGTCCCCCCCCCACCACCGAATAAATTCCAAATTAAATAGTTAAGAATAAACTATTTATCTTTATAATGATATCCAAGAAAATTTTAGCGCAAAAGTATATATCAAAAGTTGTAGATAATTTAAAACCCTACAACTTTCATTTCTAACATTTTTTTGTATAACTCTTAGTTTAGGGGTAATTACCGATTGTCTGTTTTTTTCGCGAAAATGTGTAAAAAATCGATTTTTTTAAAGATTTCAGCTTTAGTATGCACTTTACAGCAAAAGTGTATGTAATCAAATTTATAGGAAATTAAAAGATTTAAACTTTTAGAGCATTTTCTCTACAGAGCCTAGTTTAGCGTGAAAGAGTGATTTTCCGTATTTTTAAGCCAAATTGTTGATTTTAATTTTGCGTCTTTCTCTTGTGATTCAAATTAGGTTATGTTTATTGTGGTTAGTTTTTTGTTTATTTCTAATGTTTTATTACTAGTGTTAGATTATATTGTTCATTATTTGCATCGGCTAGAGAAAGTCGTGTGAGTGTTTCACACCAGATTTTTATGTATAATTCCGCTCCAATGGTCATTTTAACGATTCGTTGTTATGTTACTAAATATATCTGTTGCGCAAACCAACGTTAGTGTTTGATCTAGACTTTTAAAATATATATTTTTCCTGAATCCTGAATCCTGGTTGAGAGGGCTAAGAAGCCCTATGATGGCGACATCGTGTTAAGGAACACCTGGTCGCTCGGGGAACAATATAACAGAATAATTGCAACCTCAAGAAATTTAGGGGGAATTTTATAGTTTAAATAGGAAATAGGATTCTGGTTCGTGCCAAACTTATGCCAAACTCTACCCTTTCCGTCTCCCCTGAAATCATAAACTAACCCCTACCTTAAATTATACCTTTAGTCCACGTTCAGTAAAATGCATGCCTTCCCCTCACCAAAATATTAGGCCTCCCACAAAACTGAAAAAAGGCCACTGAAAAATAAAATAAAATAAAAGAGCCGCTCTTAAACCCACTTGTCCCTTAATTTTCCACAAATATTTTTCCTCTACAATTTATATTTCTGAAATAATAACCACGCGCTAAGTGCGGGCGCGATTGTTACTCTTAATACATTTGTCAAAACAAACAGTAATACAGTTTATATTACAGACTACTTAAGCTCAAACTTTGGGTTTAAAAATTCAAACAAACTTTGTTTCAAAATTTCATGTACAAGTTATGAATGCAAAATTGTTTATGATACCGGATATACGACATAAAGTACAAGGAAAAACTTCAAGTAGTGTGTCAGTTGCAAATATGGAAACGTTTTGTTTTCTAACAAACTTCCTTTTTCCCTTGTTTCTCTACTCCATTCATTTTACTAAAACAAGCAAAGCTTCAGAAAAATGACGTCACATGTTCACTAAACTTTTTCCTCTTGACTCGTGTTAAAATATGTTACCTTCTTTCGTTAAAGTAAAATAGATACATGTCGTTAAATCTCGGCTTTTTATTTTACTACAAAAGTTGATTACGCACGATTTTTTTAAATGTTTCAACTTCAAAATGAAATATATATACAGATTTATTGTTTATACTATATACAGATATACAGATGTATTTATATTATATATATTACATCTGTAGTAATATTACATTCTTTTAATTTCAGGATAATTATAGAATGTAGGAAATATCATTAATATTTTAATTAATTTTTAATAACATCGAAAAATTTTCTTTAGAAAAATATAAATCAATATTGCTATTCCTAGATGATTTTTTCCTAAAGAATTTCTAAAGAATTTTTTGTTGTCATGTTTAGTAATATATTTTTAGTACTATTGTGCTTAACAAGTTTTTAAAAAAATACATTACCAAAAAATTTACACGATAAAAAAATTTTAAAAATTTACTTTTTCCTAAAGCGATTCTGATTACTTAATTACCCATTCTCTCAATTAACTTCTTGACTCTTTAGAGCTCGGATAATCGGTGCTTTCTCATGTAGACTGAGAAATTAATTAAAGTATTGAACCCAATTACAATATTTTTGGGCTCATAACAAGAAATTGTTTTCAAATCGGTGTTTAAACTACATAAAAAATTTAAAAATATTTCTACAAAATTTGAGTTTGACTTACATTGGTGTTATTTGATCCATAAAATTGTTGTCGATATTTTTTGCTAGACTGATCAGATTTTCAGGTTTAGTAGGCGGTGTGTAAATTTTTTCATCAATTTCTTTCAAGTTACAATTTGAATATGCTGTTGACACATGAACATAAGCCTGAAAAATTTAATAAAAGTTCTTGTAGTTTACTCATTATACATTTAATATAATTACATTTAAGGGGAGCACCTCGAAAATCGAAAAAAATCGATTTTTGTAATTTTGGCGCTATTGCCTTCTGTATATTTTTCTGTGTAATTACATAGTATAAAATTTATAACTGTACGATAGAAATTACGGAAGCTATACGGATTTTTGTTAAGTAATGTTTTGACCAGAATTTTTTTTAATTGAGTTAATCTGTATAAACCATGCCTTTGGGCATGGACCAAACATGCTCATTAACCCGCCTCATGGGGAATCAGAGCTCCCTTCTCTGATACCCACATGAGGAATTCTTACCTGGCGCGTCCAAGTCGCGGGGGTGGGCACCTCTCACTCAGGTAGGCCGGAGTGAATAGGTGGCCAAGTTCAGGTAGGGACCCAGTTCTGTGGGGTATAACACGGACCCCTGCCCAGGGATACGGGTGAAGACCACAACGGCAGACATGGCGAAGGAGAGTGTCTCTAGAACGGCTTGAATGGCGGAAGTGGCAGCCCAGATTTTAGGGTTAGTATAAAGTCACCATTGCATGTGTCTGTATGCGAACACCGATTGATTGCCGGTATAAGCAATCTTCCATTTACTGACCAACGGCTTAGGGCGGACGAGTTGGTAAATGGTAGGGCACCCTTTTGTCCTAGGGTTAAGAAATTGGCCCTGAAGGCAGATGAACCAATGAAGTGGTCAAAGGCGTAAGGATACGGAAGGGAACGGAAAACCACCGTATTAAAGGTCTCAAATGACATTCCTAGAAAATCAAAATGGCATTTACGAAAACTCATAGATACCTTACTGATCATGGGAGTCGGAAACCAAGATCCGGCAGGGGAGGTACACTTGAAGAATATGAGGCCTCTCAGGTCGTCAGCAAGCGAAATCCTCATAAGCAGAAAGGAACCAGGAAAACCATTGGTTTAGAAAAAATAGAAAAAGGACGAACCCTAAGACTGGCCACATGGAACGTGAAGAGTTTATATCAACCGGGTAAGCTAGATAACCTAATAGCTGAAATGGATCGCCTTAAGATAAATATACTCGGTATCAGCGATGTTCAATGGCCGGATTCAGGAAAACTAGCCACAAACAATGGCATGATGTATTATGTTGGTAACAATGATCCAAGACATCGATATGGAGTTGCCATACTTGTGGACCAAGAGACAAATAAATCGGTTGTTGGTTTTACCCCCTACTCGGAGAGATTAATGATGATCCAGCTACAGACATTCTCTAAAAAGATAAACGTTGTCCAAATATACGCACCTACTGCCGACAAAGATGAGACAGAGATAGAAAGGTTCTATATGCAATTGAACGAAATCATAAGATCCACAAAAAAAGATGACATATTGTTGGTAATGGGTGATTTCAACGCCAAGATTGGAAGGGGAAAAGTGGATGGATGTGTGGGGGAGTTTGGCTTGGGAGAAAGGAATGAGAGGGGGGGCAGACTTGTCGAATTCTGCCAAAGTGAGGAGCTGGTAGTAATGAATACAATATTTAAATTGCCTAACAGAAGACTTTATACTTGGAAATCACCTGCGGATGCAGAGGATCACATTGTTCGAAATCAGATAGACTACATTTTAATAAACTCCAGATATAAAAACATGATAAAGTCTGTGAGAACATACCCCGGAGCTGACATAAATTCAGATCATAATCCATTAGTAAGTGTTATGCAGATAAAATTGAAGAAGATTCGAAAACAATCAAATATACCACGGTTCGATGTCTCAAGGATAAAAGAAGAACCTATACGCCAGAGTTTGGAAAAAGAAATAAATGGTAACTTAAAGGAAAGAAAACAAGATGTGATGAAGGCGACAGATGTTGATGACAAATGGAGCATTATACAGAAGACCTTGGTAGAGACAGGCAAGAAGATATTGCAGACACAAATAAGAAAAAAACAGAGATGGATGACTTCAGAAATCCTAGAGCTAATGGGGGAAAGAAGGAAGTATAAAGGCAGGAATAAGGCAGAATACAAGGAAACACAGAGATTGATAAGAGAAAAAATAAAAGAGGCAAAATCCACCTGGCTTACAAATCAGTGCAGTGAAATAGAGGAATATGCTAAAAAGTATGATAGCTTCAACATGCATAAGAAAATAAAGGAAATGACAAATACACAGAGAAAAAGGAAAGATGGTCTTCTTAAAGACAATAATGGAAAAATTATTATAGAGGTCAAAGAGAAATTGAGTAAGTGGAAGACATACATAACAGACCTGTTTGAGGATAATCGTCAAGAACCGGAAGAAATTGACAGTGAAACGGGACCGGAGATCATGATGGAGGAAATCAAACAGGCAATACGAAATGCAAAAAACGGAAAAGCTGTAGGTCCAGACGAAATACCTGCGGAATTATTGAAATGCCTGGATGATGAAACTCTACATATACTGCTGGATCTGTTTAATGAAGTCTATAAAACCGGACAAATACCACAGGAATGGCTGGTTTCTACCTTTGTAGCAATACCAAAGACAATATATGCCAAAGATTGTTCAGACTATAGGACAATATCACTAATAAGCCATACCCTTAAAATATTTCTGAAGGTAATTCATGGAAGATTATATAGAAAACTGGAAGATGATATGGACGATACTCAATTTGGGTTCCGCAGAGGACTGGGAACAAGAGAGGCATTGTTTGCTTTTAATGTCCTTTCTCAAAGATGCTTAGATATGAACATCGATATATATGCCTGTTTCATTGATTTTGAAAAAGCATTTGACAGGGTCCGACATGAAAAACTAATAGAATTATTGAAAAACAAAAATATAGACAGACGAGATTTGCGAATCATCATCAATCTGTATTGGAATCAAAAGGCCAATATAAAGGTCGAAGAACAAAAGTCCGAGAATATTGATGTAAAGAGAGGAGTAAGACAGGGTTGTGTTTTGTCGCCACTACTGTTCAACATGTATAGTGAAGCCATATTTCAAGAAGCCATAACAGAACTGAGTGATGGAATCTCTGTGGGTGGAAGGATAGTAAATAACATAAGATTCGCTGATGACACTGTTGTGATGGCAGACACCCTGGAGTCGCTGCAAGAGTTGGTGAATAGAGTTAACGATCATTGCATTGGATATGGACTTAGAATAAATGAGAGAAAGACTAAATTTATGATTGTCTCGAGAGCAGAACATGGAAATGAAACATTAACAATAGAGCAAACCCAAATAGAAAAAGTAGAGACATACAAATATCTGGGAACCTGGGTTGATGGCAAGAATGACCAAAGTAAAGAAATTAAAGTACGAATTGAAACTGCAAGGCAAGCATTCATAAAATTGAAGACAATGCTAGCAAACAAAGACCTTCAGTTACCTCTCAGATTGAGGGCTCTAAGATGTTATGTATTTTCTATCGTACTATATGGGATGGAAGCTTGGACATTGAAGAAACAACACATAAAGAAGATAGAAGCGTTCGAAATGTGGTGTTACAGGAGAATATTGAAAATTCAGTGGGTCCAAAAGGTTACCAATGTTGAGGTGCTCCGACGTTTAAATAAGGAGTTGGAAGTTATGAAGAGTATAAAAACAAGAAAACTAGAATATTTGGGTCACATAACCAGAGGAGAAAAATATCAGTTGCTGAGAATTATTATGCAGGGAAGGATCCGAGGAAGAAGAGGCGTAGGAAGAAGACGCATCTCCTGGCTGAGGAATCTTAGAGAATGGTTCAACTGTAGTTCATTGCAACTATTCAGAGCAGCAGCCAGTAAAGTGACCATAGCCATTATGATATCCAACCTCCGATAGGAGATGGAACTTTAAGAAGAAGAAGTATAAACCATCAAGAGTTACGATATTTAAAGAAAACAGAAAGCTGAGAAGGCAATGGAAAGTGTGTCAAAAGAAGCAATACAAGAGAAAAAAAAGAAAATTATTTGAGGAAAAGAACAGTCTGGTGAGGATCAATATTATAGTGCAGGCCGATTTTAGGGTAAGTAA
Organism: Catonia carolina; assembly: GCA_035578175.1. Lineage (NCBI taxonomy): Eukaryota > Metazoa > Arthropoda > Insecta > Hemiptera > Achilidae > Catonia > Catonia carolina. The sequence goes on along the minus strand of JAQMRL010000005.1, from coordinate 36,084,193 downwards.
AACTTTACAGCTCATTTCCCGCAAATTCAATTTTTTCTCAAAAACTGTTTGACTTTGAAGGTTGAAATTTTTAGAGCGTGTTTCCAGTATAATTGTGACTTATGCTACTAGAATCCTTGCAGTATTTTTACTAAGTTCGAAATAAAATAAAAAATTCTACAAAATAAATTAAATTGTTTTTGCATTTTTCCAAAAACAATTTTGAAATGGTATCGCTAGCTCTATATTAGTAATTCTAGTACCAGAGCTTAAAAATATGTCGTAGAAAAGGCACAAAAAAATTAAAGCCCTAACTCTTAACGGTTTCTTAGAAACGTGTACCTAAAATGAGGTAAATTTAACATGGGTTAGATAGGAGGTATAGTGCTCCCCTTAAATTTCCATTAACGACATTTTGTAGACCTAAAAATGTTATTTGTCTATTTATGTACTTAATATATTGAATTTTTTGTATATTTTTGTACAGTAGGTCTCAAACCAATACTGTTTTTATACTCGCTAAGCAGAAATCAAAAAGTTGGAATTGGTTGGGCTGATTTTATTTAACTTTTGTTAAAATGGTTATTTTCGATTTGTTGGCTAGTTCTTCTGGCCAACAGTTTTCAATAGTTGTCTTTGTTCTTCTAAGCCAGTGATTCTCAACCTGGGGGTCGCGACCCCATGGGGATCGTGGTGATAATATACGGGGGGGGGGGGTTCGCGAAACAATAATGAAATCATTTAATCATTAAAAGAAAATCACTTACTTATAAACATTTTACATGCAATAAGTACACTAACTTGAAAAGAAAATAAATTAATCGTTAATTAATTATTAATGTGATGGTTGCATTTGTTTTTCATTTAAAATTTTCTTCATACTGAGATCTTCGTTAGAAGCATATAAAAGTAAATTGTTCTCGAATGATAACATACGATTCCTATATTTAGTTTTTAGAGTAACCATAGAGGAAAACCCCTTTTCACAGAGATAAGACTAGGAAAAAGGTATTAATATTTTCAATGCTTCTGTGACTAAATTTCCATATTCATGTCGTCGGGCAAGCCAAAACGTACACGTTCATACCCGTCGCTACAATAAAAGTATAAACGCAGCAATATAAAATAATAGCAATAGTTGTATTCCATTTTTTTTTACTTTCTGAATTTTCTTTAAAGATATAAAATTAGTGCAGTTTGATTATATAATATTAAAAAACATTTTACATTTATAATTACAGTCAAAATTCAATTATTAATAGTAAGGCTTACTATTATTATCGAGGGGGGGAATATTTAAATTATTTTTACTATTTGGGGGTTGCGGAGCGAAAAAGGTTGAGAATCACTGCTCTAAGCAAATACCGGAAAAATTTCTTTTATATTTCATGGAGTAGCACAATTCCCATAAATTTTTCACGTGTTTATTCGCTAGTTACTCATAAAAATGTAAAAATATAGATTTAACAAATATAAAAATGTATTATTTGTCACATTCTATGTAAAAAATAATTATTTTTAGTTTATTTTGAATCGTATCAACATCTTCGTCATTAGCAAATGCTGTGGATAATGGGACTAGAGACGTGACTGTTAACTTGTAATAATTTTCAGTCCTTATCCGAGAATTGAACCCGGGACCATCCGCTTTGTAGGCGAGCGCACTAACCAGTAGGCTACTCCTGGTGGCAGTCAATAATATATTGTTTTTTTAGTTTATTTAAGGTCGTGTTAACAGATTGTTCATTAGCGATTACTATGGGTTGTGAAACAGAGACTTTTGAATTTCCAAACCCTGGCCGGGATTGAACCCGGGCCTTATGCTTTGTAGTGTAGCACATTAACCTGTATGCCACAGATGCGAATAAACTATTAATAAACTAAACTATTAATAAAATATTTTTGCCGACTGAACTTTTTGCCGAATTGATTGTATAAAATTAAACTAATTTATTTTACTAATTTGGAAATGTTTTTTTCTGTAGTTACTAAGATTATCAGCAGCAATTTAAGACAGTTGGTTGAAAATTTGTACGTATTTTTAACAGTTATTAAGTTTCTAAAGGAGTGTCCTTATTTCTGCAATTATGTAATGGTTATATTAAATTAAAACTATGATAAGATTGCCGGGAGTTCCAGCTTCGGTGTGCTAAGCACTACACCACGAGCCAACCTCCCTTCATCATTTGCAATAGAATTTATGTGATAAACAACTGGATGTAAAACAAAAATTAAACATTTAATAAGAGAAGCTTGAGTACAGAGGTATAAAATTCATTTTAAAATTTATAAAATTATGGCTTTAATAGGAGAATTTATCATTAAAATAAAATTAATAGAACACACTTGCTATTTTATAACCCTGTTCTTCAAGTATTTATGAATAAAAACTCACCTTAAGATTTTTCATTTGACCCGCCAACTCCAACATTTCTTTAGTTCCACAGACGTTAATCGCTACCGCTACAGGAAGAGCTTCATCAAATCTAATTGTAGCTGCTGAATGAAACACAACTTCAACATTTTCTTTCAAGATTTTTGTGTGTTCATCGCTTAAAGCAAGTCCCGGCTGTGATATGTCACCAGGTATTCCAATTATTTTTAATCGTGATTTTTGATCCAGTCTTGAAAATACCTAAACAAAATTTAATGTATTTTTATTACAAATCGATCACAAACATATTGTATTAAATTGAAATACATAATTTTACATTTTAATTTCTCTATGTAAAGTAATATGAAAGTTTAAAAAAAGTAATAATTAAAGTGAAAGTTATAGTAGAAAATTCTCGAACCCTGGACTTCAACTGACCTTTTCTATAACATAACTTCACTACATAATAACAACTTTAAGTAAGCTGACAGCAGGGCTTATAGTGAGCGAATGCTGATAATGTGGCCTGCCAAAGAGCTTCCAGAATTGTGTAAGGTCATCTCATGTGGTCTTAAATTGGGTATATATGAAAAAATTATGTAGAAAAACCGATTAACCAATTAATCGGTTAAATTAACCTATTATTTAGTTAAAAACCAATTTATCTAGAAATATACAGTAAATATTGAGAAAACAGGAATAAACCGTGAAAACTTAATGAATCCAATCAAATTCAGACAAATAATTATGGAATTTAAGGGCTTCTATGAAGAACAAAAACAGAAAACGTATAGTGATCGAATGCTGAGAAGGTAGGGTGCAAAAAGAGCTTCCATAAACGTTTAAGGTCGCCTCATGTGATCTAAAATTGGGTATATACGAGAAAAAAACAATTTTGATGCAGGAACAGGCTGTTTCCTATGCCTTGAAGAGAAGAATAAAAACCTGGTGCGAACACTCACACGTCTTTCTCTTACCAATAAAAATAATGAGCAATATAACTTAACATTAGTAAAAAAAAAACATTAGAAATAAACAAAAAAAATAACCTCAAAAAACATATGCTCACCTAAATTTAATCATAAGTGAATGATGCAAACTTAAAACCAACCTTAGTTTTGCTTAATAATTATAGTCACCTTTACACGCTAAACTAGGCTCTGTAGAGAAAAAAATTTTAAATAAAAGTTGTAGATGTTTTAATTCCCTATAAGTTTGATTATATACACTTTTGTCGTAAAATGCATACTGAAGCCAAAATCTTTAAAAAAAAAACATTTTTACAAATTACGGCTAAACTAAACGTTGCACAAAGAAATGTTTGAAATAAAAGATTTAGATTTTAAATTTTCTACAACTTCAGTTATATACATTTTCGCCCTAAAATGCATATTAATACCGCAATCTTTAAAAAACCGTTTCTTTCTACGAGAGAACAGCCTTCCCAAGAATTTCAGTAGACACGGCGCCTACCCTATCTTGTAGAGCGTAACAAATGTAGTAAATGAGGTGATCTTTAAAAAAAATCGTAGGAGCCGTTTTTGAGAAAATTGCAAAAAACGTGAAAAATTTCACGAATAAACTACTACTTCCGATTGACCGATTTTGATTAAAATGTTCGTGTCGGGTCCTCTAGTGGTATCGAACTTAAATTTTAAGTTTTCAACTTCGTACGATGTTCCGTTCTTGAGATATCCAATTCACACACATACACACACTCACACACACCAATCGCTAAAAACATGTTTTTTTTGGGTTTAGCGGGTCTGAAAACGTGTATATCCGGTGAAAACCCGATTTCGAAAAGTCGACATGAAAACAATAGGCCTACTTTCCTTCCTATGTTATCCAACCAAAATTCATTCGTCATTCATATAGACAAGAGAAAGCAAAAAAATTATGTAAAAAAACTGATTAACCAATTAATCAGTTAACAACCAGTGTATCTAGAAATATACTATTTATATTGAGAAAACCGGAATAAACCCTGAAAACTTAATGAAACGAACCAAATTCAGACAACTAATACGGATTTTAAGGGCTTCCATAAGGAGCAAAAACAGAAAGCCTAAAGTGACCGAGTTCTGAGAATGTGAGCTGCAAAAAAGAGCTTCCAGAAATGTCAAAGGTCGCCTCATGTGGTCTAAAATTGGGTATCTACGAGAAAAAACAATTTTGATGCAGGAACAAGCTAATTTCCTATGCCTTAAAGAGAATAATAAAAAGAAAAAATTGATTACACAATAATTGTGTATGAAAATTATTTTCATACATTTCACTTTATTATATTTATATTATATAGCTACAGAGTTACGAAATTGTAAAAAAAACTACTTAAAAATTCGGTTATTGAAAATAAGGGAATATTTAACGGACAACGGTTTTGTTCTAATAAAATATTATAGAACGTACCTGACGTGATTAAATGATTTAGTTAAGATCAAGAAACAAAAATTTGTCAAAGTAGGCCTAACGTAAATCAAATAAGGTTTCCGGATTCTTCAGTTCAACATATTGAACTACCCAAATTTCATTCGGTTACGTGACGAGACTAAAAATTTTATGTAATTTGAAACATTTTTCTTGTCTTTTTACCTTCTTTTATTATTTCGATTTGTTAAGTTCAAGATAAAGTTTGTTGATCCTTTATTTTAAATTGGATTAATTTATTTTACCTAAACTATTTATTATAAGTAATTATGATTACATATTACATAAATTACAGTTATTATTAATTATTTTATTATTCGAAGCTAAAAATATTGTTCAATTTTTTTAATTTATAGTAAATGAGAAAAGTTGAAACCGTTTTTGAGATAATAGAATTTTTTTTTTCATTTATTTACCAGACGGCTTGATGAATGAATGGCGTCTGATCGTGCCGTTAGGTTGATCTTTGAATATTGTGTTGTGCTTGCTGATATATGTGTAAACAGTGTTTTATTAACATAAACTGTGTGTAAAAGTGAAATTAAAGGTATTTATATCTTATTCTGTTTCGCAAATTAACTTCCATTTTATAATTTTGTTTTATTTTAATTTTAAAATAAGTTATATTCATTGTTTTTAAAATATTGTAAACAAATACAGAAAGTATTTGCACGGCCTGCATGATTAACGCAGCCGACGCGTCGTTAAACACAAATGTTTTGCAAACATCGCGACTAATGGCGTTACCTGTTCATTCAAATTCATTTCCCTCCAGAGAAGAACAAGAAGAAAGCATCGATAGGCTAACAGCTGATATTTCTCATCCAACGTTAGATTGGAATAATGTTGTTTCCAAAAGGAAGCGCCAAACAGAAAACGCAAACGCAATTAGTAACGTTAGTTCCGCTAAACGATTTACAAGAGATCCGAGACTTACAATTGGTAGTCTCTACACTGCCAATAAATTTAGCGTATTAACGGATATGGAAACAACTGCGACAGACAACACTAATAATGAATCTCCAATAAAAACAAGACCGCCTCCTATACACTTACATACTAATGTGCAATTTTCAAAACTCATTGATTTCCTTCAAGGCATAACTGAAAAAGATTCCTTTCATTGTGGGAGTACAAAAGCAGGAGTCACCATATATCCACACACACCGGATGCTTATAGGAAAATAGTAAAATGTTTAAGAGAAAACCATGCGGAATTCCACACGTACCAACTTGCCGAAGACAAGGCGTACCGCGTAGTAATACGTGGATTGCATTGGTCAATCGGAGAAGAGACCATTCAGAACGAAATTTCTAATTTAGGTTATCAAGTTAGAAGTGTTACAAACGTCATTTCTCGGGACAAAGTGAAGCTCCCGTTATTCTACGTAGATCTTGAACCCAATAAAGATAATAATAAGATATTTGATATTAGATATTTGTGTTATTCAAGGATATGGGTAGAAGAACCAAGACAGAGGAGGCAGCCCGTGCAGTGCGTGCGCTGCCAGAGATACGGCCATACGAAAAGTTATTGTAATTTACTGCCTCGATGTGTAAAGTGTGGCGCAGGTCATGAATCTAACTCATGTACAAAATTTAAAGAGGAGCCGGCCGTATGTTGCCTATGTTCGGGACCACATCCCTCTTCCTACAAGGGGTGTTCAGTCTTTCGGGATCTGCAAAATCGCCGTTCACCAGCCACTGCAGCACGCCCTCAAGAGAGCTCGCAACAATCTCCATCTGTTACAGAAAAATCATTCCCCTCCCTTCCGAAAAGCGCAGTAACAGGAAGAGAAACTTTTTCACAACAAAACCAAACTCGTAATCTCCAATTCATCAACCCTCATAAACAGTCAACCATCACCTACTCACAAATCGCCGCCGATAATTTTGGAGAGCAAGAACGCCGGTCACAATTCAGTATTCAATCGCAGCTAACAACTTTCATGACCGACCTAAAAGCCCTCTTCACACCATTGATCACCCTCATGAGTCAATTAATACAATCACTCACTTTCGCATTTAATGGCAAATAACATGTCTAATTCTATATCGGTGCTATTGTGGAATGCGAATGGGATCATCCAACGTTTGGCGGAATTTGAATATTTAATAAATGAAAAACGTATCGATATTGTTTTACTCAGCGAAACACATTTAACAAAAGACTCAAAATTTTACATAAAAGGTTATAAAGTTTATAGAGCTGATCGCCCTGATGGAAGAGCTTTTGGTGGTACAGCGGTGCTAGTTAGGAACAATATCAAACATCATATATGCACAGTAATCGAACCATCGGAAAGTATTCAATCAGTGGGTGTGGCACTGGAGATAGATCAAGAGGAAGTCTCATTCATCTCGGTTTACTGTCCCCCGAGACACCGGATTACAGTAGACAAGTTTACAGAGTTGTTTTCAAGTTTCGGTCCTCGGTTTTTAGCAGGAGGCGATTTCAACGCGAAACATGCTCAATGGGGATCGCGTCTGATAAATCCACGTGGCAGAATGATGATTCAAGCTATTTTAAACCTCGGACTGGAATTTCATTCAACTGGATCACCAACGTATTGGCCGTCAGCTCTGACTAAACATCCCGATCTTCTGGACTTTTTCGTATCCAAGGGCCTCTCGAGATTCTACACAAAAACGGAATCACTTGACGATCTTTCATCCGACCATTCGCCAGTTCTCTGCACCCTGTCGGGCACAGTTTTGGAAGCACCGGTGAGACAGTGTTTGATAGATGGAACAGTTGACTGGGACTTGTTCAGCAGTAACATAGAGAACAATATACGGTTGGACTTGCCTCTTCGCACGGCAAGAGAGGTGGAAGAAGCGGTGGAACATTTGACAGTAACAATACAATATGCAGCTTGGAACTCTACACAACCCCGTAGACCAACTCCAAAAAAGGAACACTGTTATCCGAACTATATAAAAGAACTTGTCAGGGAAAAAAGGAGAGCAAGACGCATTTGGCAGCGTACCAGACTTCCTTCGGACAAGAGAAACTTGAATTACATGACTAACGAATTGAAGACAGCTATATGGAACATCAAGACGGAAAGGTTCAATGAAAATGTCGCCAACCTGACAGAAAGAGATGGAAGCCTCTGGACTGCAACGCAGCGTCTTTTGCGTTACCAAATGCAGTCGCACCCACTTAAACACCCCGATGGATCTTGGGCTAAATCAGACAAAGAGAAGGCCGACATGTTTTCCGATCATCTAGCGCGCGTATTTCAGCCCAATGACAATTCTTTACCTGGTTTCACTTCAGATGTAGAAAATTTCTTGTCTTCACCATTGAATTTGTCATTGCCTCCGGAAAACTTCACAAGAAGGGAAGTGCAGGCGGCTGTCCAACAACTACCATCAAGAAAGAGTCCGGGGTACGATTTAATAACGGCGGAGATTCTTCAGAACTTACCATTATGTGGATATACCCTTATAACTCAAATATTCAATTCCATCCTCAGAACGACGCACTTCCCGATTCAGTGGAAACTGTCTCACGTCGTCCTATTTCTGAAGCCAAATAAACCACCAAGTACTCCATCTTCGTATCGGCCAATAAGCTTACTCCCAACTTTATCCAAATTATTCGAAAAATTATTACTAGCCCGCTTATTGCCGATTTGCAACGAAAATAACATAATACCACACCATCAGTTTGGTTTCAGAAGCAGGCACTCAACGATTCATCAGTTACATCGATTGACGGACCAGCTAGCTGTTGCGCTGGAGGAGAAGAAATTTACCACCGCTGTCTTCCTAGATGTTCAAGCAGCCTTTGACAAAGTTTGGCATCCAGGTCTGTTATATAAATTGAAAAGATTCCTCCCGGATACGTATTATCACGTACTGAAAAGCTTCCTAGAAGATCGTTTCTTTGTAGTGAGGCAAGGATCATCAGTTTCTGACTACCAAAATGTAGGTGCAGGAGTTCCACAAGGTTCTATACTCTCACCACTACTGTATACAATTTACACTGCGGACTTACCATCTGATCCACGAATAACGGTAGCAACATACGCTGACGATACTGCTATCTTGACTTCATCCCACGATTTAACGCAGGCCAGTACCAACTTACAACACTTTCTCAACACAATTGAAATTTGGCTGAAAAAGTGGAGATTAAAAATAAACACTAATAAGTCAGTACATATAAGATTCTCATTATGTAAAGGAGAAAGTCCTACGGTATTCCTCAACAACGAACCCATTCCACAAAAGAACACAGTAAAATACCTAGGCATCACGATGGACAGACGACTAACCTGGCAAACACACATCCACAATACACGACTGACTTTGGATAAAAAAGTAAAACAATTATACCACCTCATAGGACGCCATTCCCGATTACCGTTACGTTCAAAATTACTCATTTATAAATCATTCATTCGGCCAATTTGGACTTATGGAATTGAAATCTACGGAACAGCAAAGCCAAGTAATATCAGAAAACTACAGGCATTTCAATCAAAATTATTACGACTCATCACCAATGCTCCATTCTACATTAACAACAGAATACTACATGACGACCTCAAAATAACACACATAAAAGATATGGCATACAGCTGCTACAGAAGATTCTTCGGAAAACTTCAAAACCATCAAAATCCATACATCAAAAACTTATCATCTCGTACTCTTCCTGGAAATCCTCGCCGACGACTTCGCCGTTCATGGAATAGAGACCTGCTCTTATAAGACAATGACTCGTGGCACCTACAAAGATTAGCCACTGGGTCTAATCTTTGTTATTGTAAATTTTCCTATGTTAAAACCAGCTCATTTGCTTATTGTAAAATTTTACAGTTGCAAATAAATAATTAAAGAGAAAAAAAAAAAAAAATTATTTACCAAATCATCACAATACATTCTTAATATTTACAATGTAACCCACCGAATTCGTCGAGTGATTAAGTATTCACCGCGAAGCAGCTGGTTAACTGCCGATTTTCAGAGACGAAGATTCCGTGGTTCAAATCCTCGTAAAGTTAGTTCATTTTGTACCGATTTGAATTCTAGGTAGTGGTTACCGGTGTATTTAGATGGGTGGGATTACAATTAATCATACTCTCTCAGGAATGGTCGACCTGAGTCTGTACAAGACTACACCTCAATTGCACGTCATATACATCATCCTCATCTCATTGGGTCATAAGGTTGCTTATTGTTCTTAAATTGAACAGTTTGCAACGTAACATTAGGAATAAAAAAATATTATAGTGGTATAGTTGTCGCCAAAAATCAGCTGGTTAACGGCTGATTTTCGGAAACGAAGATTCCTGGTTAAAATCCTAGTAAAGGTAGTTTATTTTTATACGGGTTTGAATTCCAGGCATAGGTTATCGGTGTAATTTGCAACCTACACATTAGTGATTTAAAAGAAAACCTAATAAAAATTTACAACTTGTTATCTAAATATACTTATATTAACTTGGCGGGAAAATTAATCTCCACAAGTTTGGTTTCCCGTGTTCGCGGGGAAATCAATTTAATGTTTCTGTGTTTATTTTTAAACTACTTCATTATTACAATATTGTATTAGTGTGTTAGTCATTGAACCTATATCTTAGATACTACTTAAAACACTAAGATATAGCTACTTGAGCTGCAATATATATGAAAACAAGTCTAAAAATCTGGTGTGAAACACTCACACAACTTTCTCTTGCCAATGCAAATAATTAACAATAAACCTAACATTAATAATAAAATATTAGAAATAAACAAAAAACTAACCTCAAAAACATAACCTTATTTTAATCATGAGTGAATGACGCAAAATGACAATCGAACTCAGTTTGGCTTAAAAATACGGAAAATCACGCTTTCACGCTAAACTAGGCTCTGTAGAGAAAAATGCTCTAAACAAAAGTTGTAGATCTTTTAATTTTCTATAACTTTTATTATATACACTTTTGTCGTAAAATGCATACTAAGACCGAAATGTTAAAAAAATCGATTTTTCTCACGTTTTCGTGAGAAAAAAAACAGAAAATCGCAAATTACCGCTAAACTAAGCGTTATACAAAAAAATGTTTGAAACAGAAGTTGTAGGTTTTTAAATTCTCTACAACTTTTATTATATAAGTTTTTGCGCTAAAATTTATATTAAAGCCGTAATCTTAAAAAAACAACGTTTTTACGTGAAAACAGCCTCACCGAGAATTTCAGCAAACATGGCGCCTACCCTATCTTGTAGAGAATAAAAAATTGAGTAAAATAGGCGATTTTAAAAAAAATCGTAGGACCAGTTTTTGAGAAAATCGCAAAAAACTGAAAAATTATACGAATAAACTACTACTTCCGGTTGACCGATTTTGATGAAAATGTTCGTGTCGCGTCCGGTAGTGGTATGTAACTTAAGTTTCAAGTTTCAAGTTCGTACGATGTTCCGTTCTTGAGATATTCTGTTCACACACAGACACACAGACACACACACACACACAGACACACACACAGACCAATCGCTAAAAACATGTTTTTTGGGTTCAGGGGGTCTGAAAACGTATAGATCCGGTGAAAACTCGATTTCGAAAAATCGACATGAAAACAATACTTTCCTTCCTATATATTCATATAGGCAAGAGAAAGTAAAAAAAAAATGTTTAATGATTTGTTTTTATCCCTAATGTGCATACGTTTCAATCTGTTCAATTAAAAATAATAAACAGCACCATGACCGAATGAGATGAGGATGATAGTACTATGACGTGTAAATGAGGTGTAGTCTTGTACAGACCCAGGCCAACCATTCCTAGAGTAAGATTAATTAAACCCAAACAATCAATTTATCACTGTCTAGTATTCAGATCCGTATGAAAGCAAATACCTTTACTAGGATTTGAACCAGGTACCTTCGTCTCATATAGCAGCTGTTAAACAGCTGACTCTATGCGACGAATTTACCTCTAGACAAACCTGGTGTTTCATACAAAAATATAAATCACAAAAACGAACAGATTTATTGAAAAAAAGAATATTAAGAACGAATGGTATATGGGAATGCGCATAGTCTTCTGCATACTATGCAAGGCAATCGTATTGCAGTTAAAATTTAGCACCGCCGCAACACTTTCTCTCTTTTTACAAAAGATAGAGCACGGAAAAGTTAAAGATAGTAAGATTGTAATGTATACATATTATCTATCATCCAAATAAGTACTAAATGACTTCGCGGTATTTTTAATGACGGCACAGTCTGCAAATCCGGTTATAGTAATTGATATTATTCATTACCCATACATGTCTAATACCAAACAGAGATCTTCAACCGGATATCTAATCCGTACCTATTTCTTGGAAACCAGTTTTATCTCAAATTATAAAAATTAATTATTGTCAGGAAGGCGTATATTCTTAAATTTGATGTGTAAACTCATATAATTACGAACCTCCTGTTCATAAATTTTAAGTGATTTATTTATTTTGTGTTAGTCGTTCGTCATCAAAGAGATGTTATGTAACGTCGTCTCGTTACTTGGAAGTTCGTTTCGTAATTTGAATTTGTCGCGGCGTTGTGACGTCACCTGGTATAGTGCGCTCTTTTGGGGAGTTTCGCTATCTGCCTGTTTCTGATTATTCTTTCTGTTGTAAGATGTTGTTCGGAACGTTTTGCTTGTATAGGTTATGTACTGTACTTTGTTGGTGATATTTTCTTGATTTTGTTAAATCAAATTTATTAATTTGTTAAATCATTTTTATTTATTATGAGTACTCCTTTTACCCTATCCGTAGGGTTCTACTTACGGTTTCTACCTTTGGTTTCTATTAATGGTTTCTAATAATGATTTCAACTTCTATTTTCAACATTTGATTTCAACTTATGATTTCAAATTATAATTAAGAAATGTAAAAGAGCATGCGTTTGTATTGATGGCTTATTATTATTCAAAGAAACTGGATCTGGTAATGTACTCTTTTAATGTTTTTATATCATTATTGGATATCTTCATCGAGTAGTTTTTGGATATGACTGGGTAAATCTACCTCACCGATATAAGAAGGGGTATCGCCTAATCAACTACTTCTACTATTTTTGGAGACTTACCTGTTTTTTAAATTAACTAGTTTTGTAAAAAATATAAAGTGTTGAATTTTTATTAAATATTTTTAATAACAATTTATTAAAATATTAATAAAATTATTAATTATTAAATTTATTTAATAAAATTTATTAAATTTTTTTAATAGAAATAAAAGGAAAATAATAATTACGTGATATGATAATCTGGTTATTTGATATTGTATGCCGTTCTATAAGATGTATTAATATTTTTTTTGGGGTTGTCGACAACACAATTTTGTTAGTTTTCGCAGGGTGCACCCACCTTTTGTGATTAGTTTTTTTTTTGTAATTTTTTTAACATGGAACGACTCCATATCTTGTAACAAATCTATAAACTTAAAAAAATATTTTTATTGATGAAATTGATAATTTTCACATATAAGAAATCTTTGTATTGTGTCTATTTAAATTAACTATTATAAATTTTTGATATTATTTGAATATAAATTTTTGGTAAAATTTTGAGCCATCCATAACTTTTTTGCATGCATTTTTTTATTTTTATTTTTTTTTGCTCTTTTCTTGTTGATTTAATTTAATATTAAAATTTCTTTTGGTGCAACTATTACTTTGGTTAATTTATGTTTTCCCTTAGCAACCACAATTCTACGCTTCCTGTTTTTTTTACTTATTGTTGTGTTTTTTTATTTATGTTCACCTCAATTAGTATCGTTTTCACGAGGTGTTACAGTTAAAATAACTAAGGTGTGTTATAAAAACTTAATTTAACACTAGAAAATATCATTACAGTTTTTGTCATTTAGGCCCATTTCTGATCAGGTTAACTAACCTTTCAAAATTTCTCAATATTCTTTTACTGGTGGAATTTCTCCTTTCTTACTTTCATCCGGTGTTCTGCTTTCGTTTTCCGTAGAATCCCTTGAATTTAATAATCTGTAGTCTACACTTGATTCGATCCTACACGTTACAGCGGGTTTTTAAGTTTTTGTAATTCTTTTTGACTTTTTAATCCCTTTTTTGACATTTTAGGTAGAACTTGTCTAAAACCTCGAGTAGGAACAGTGGGGGGATAGTTTGTTTACTTAAATGTTTTTTTTTATCCGAGGCGGCGAGAAAAACTCATGTTCACTCCCTCACGATGGGGAAAGTAGTGTTGGACTCAATTGAGGCGTCCTCGTCCAGCCCCAAGGAGGCCGCAACCGCCTACCAACCAAAAACCCGCCGCCTGGCCACTTAATCCGACATCAGCAAAAACCCCTTCACTACCCTCGGAACTGTTTATATAATACTACAAGAGAAAGGTCGGATTAAAAAATTTACATACTGTCAGCGGGGTGTGGAAGGGAACCGTAGCCAAGTGACATCGAGAGGGGAATTAGGCTACGGTCCCGAGATTTCCCTTAGTATTATATAAACAGTTCTGAGGGTGGTGGAGGGTTTTTTGCTGATGTCGGATCAAGTTTTTTTTTGTTTTACTTAAATGCTAGTTTGTTGTAAAGTACCAGCAACTTAACGAAGTGTTGTTAACACTTTAATACTACTGTACGTAATTCATTCATTTCGGCTTCACAAACATTGCAGTATTATCGTACAGCTAAGGTGTAATTTCAGTAGTATTACCTTATTCTATGCCCTATTAACAAGTCTTTATTTTAAATATCTCCACTTCTCTAAGCCAATCTTTCCTATCACTCAAAAGTGTCTAACGTTTCAACTATGGTGAAAATTTAAAAGTTCAGTTGTTATCAGTTAACCCTTTGAATCCCAAATTTTTAAACTAAACGCAAACAAATATGTGTACATTGTTTCATACATTTTACTGATATTTAAGTGTAATAAAATTTCTTTTAGACTTTTAACCCTTTTGATGGCCTGACAAAAAACTGTGATATGTACGTCACATTAGGACTTGATGGTATGAAAGTTTCCAACAATAAGAAAAGTCAAATATGTTCAGGCTTCCTAAACAAAATATATTCTCTAACTTAGATTTGTAACAAAAAAAAACTAAGAATGATTTTAATAATATTATTTCAAGACTTCAAAAATTTACAATTAAAAAATATTGGTAAAATGGATAAAATCACTATTTTTACTAACAGTTTAAAAAATATACTTGTACATACATACAACATATTCGAAGAAATGTTACTTTATTTTAGTAAATGAACACGAATATCTAAAACCAAAAATAACTTTAAAAAGAAACTAATGGTTGCCTCTGTGGCACAATGGTCAGCATACTACACTGCAAAGCGAAGGTCTCAGGTTCGAATCTTGGCTAGGGTACAAAAAATTATTACACTTCACACCCAGCGTTCTTTAATCCAAAGTTGTCTTTAACATCTAAAATTTTGATGTCTCTTATTTCACTCCAATTCTCTTCTATGTGACATTGGGTTAGAAAGAGTTAACTAAAAAAAAGTGAACAAAATGGAAACTACATGAAGATTAGCAATAAACTTATTAATTATTGTGGTTATGTAGTGCTACCTCACTTAATAACCTGTCTATCCAGCAAATTGAAAAGCAGTGATAAAGGAATCTTCGAACATTACAATAACAAACAATTGTATTTGCAATTATAATTGCAAAAAGTATGCATTTTAATGGAAGTAATTTCAGTTTTTCATAATTTTCATCGAGTTAGATTCATTATGTTTGTAATAAAAGATTAAATACAAGATAATATAAAATTAATACCTTCAAAACTATTTATTTCAATAAATTATTGTCCTTGGGTATTGAAATGTTTTAATAAAGTCATTATACGATTGTCTCGTAAACGTGTATTTCACTAGGCCTATATTATAAATGTAATATATTGTGACAATATCTAAAGGGAATGTATGTTCGAAAATTTTCGAGGACTGAGATTTTTAAAATAATAACGTAAATAATTAGAGTGATAAATAGAGTTTTCAAGAAATATTATGTGTACTATATATGATCTTGTAGTACAGGTAGGCCTGCCTGTTGTTGTACGGGTATTGTGAAAGAGTCGAGTACCTATTTAGATAATTTGCCTTTTTTTAACACCTTCTATTTAATCTTAATTTGTTTACTGTTTGTTAAGATTTATCCAGAAGCCGTCGGAAGGATTTTGTATTTTTAATATTATATCAAAAATCTCTGTCCTCGAAATCTCCATATCTACCCGAGCCGGTTTGTTTAAAGTCAGTTGAGTTTTTGATCTTCGACGAGTGTATATTGCGTAGTGCTTAACGGTTACGTTAGGAGAAAGCCAGAGTTACTGTGTACTGTATTGTTAAACGTAATTTCTGTATCTTTTGTAAGTAGTATTTAGTAAATTGGTTAAATTTATTTATTGTCACTAGTTAAATATAATTGGTTTGTTATTTATTATAAGTAATTTAAGTGAAGAGATTTTAGCAAAACCTACCATAGTCCAAAAAATGCCAATTTTAGTTATGTATGCCATCTTGTAGTGCACCCTGGCGTCCATTATGTGTACTAATCATTATAGAAAAAACAGCTATAGTTATATTAATACAATGTGTTAAAATTAGCTAGGTTTGCAAAAACAACTGTAGTCCATCTTGTTTTATACAAAAAGTGCCATAATCCTTGTGCCAAGGTTGATTTTAATCAAAATTAATATACTGTTCAAAAAAGTGTATTCTTTACTTGGTTTCTTTAACTATCGTATAAAATGGAATCACCGAAAGTGATAGAAATCGAAGTGATTTATTGTTTTTTATAATTTCTTCGTTATAAATAATTGACTTTACTTTGGAAGTAAAAAAATACAGCTGATAAAAGTTTTGTCAAAAAGAACCTTGGTCCGGGTTTTAATTTTTATTTTATTACATAACATAGACTACTATTGACTTTTAATAGACGTTCACATAATGACTATTCTTTTCTCAAAAAGTATGCTGAATAAAGTTAATACCGTATCATGTGTTCAAAACAATAACAAAATACTGGAGGACTTTTTTTAATTCTCGTGAAAAATTATAATTTTTGAACTTTAGTTGTTTTTGCCAAAACCTCTTCAATTGTCATTCACTTGTAAATTTTAGACACTTAATTTAATTGTAATTTTTAGTTGTAATAAATACTTGAATTTAAACTATAGTGTGTTAATTATTTAATTTACCCAGATCCCGAGACGGACCTTAGAGATAAGTGTCACAATATTAAATGGTCTGCCCATAACAGACAGGTAGGGTGTTAAATTATTTACACTCAATCCGTTAGTTCCAGGGCTACAAAAATAGTTGTTTAAATTATTAGTATTTAAGAACAGAAGAGGTAGAGGTGTAAAAGGCACTAGTCAAAGTTATATCCTCTGAAAGTAGTGAATTTTATAATACAGCCAGACCCTGTAGTGAATTAAATGAAGGTGCCATTTGCAGGACCTAACAAAATCAATTTTTCTTCAAGCTCGCTGGACTTATAGTGATGTCATATTTCATATTCTTTTAAAATAAACATATTTCTTAACAATGACAACATCCACTTAAATTAATATTTTAAAACTGTTTCTGAAAGTATTTTAATTATTATTATATGTTTATAATTAATCACAAAATAATTTAAATTACTAAAATAATCCATTTCATTAAAATTGCATAATCAAATAAAACAATAACATATTGATCTATCGATTGTCCCAGCTGTACTGTTTCAAAGATAATACTTTATTTACACGTCATACACATCATCTTCATCTCATTGGGTCATTGAGCTGCTTATTGTTCTGAATTGAACAGATTGCAGCAACGTACTTACTTTAGGGATTAAAAAAAAATAGTAAATACTTTTGAAATCAGAGGACGAGAAACTTTAGTCGTTAAGTTCAGATATTCAGTACAAAAGGTCATAAGTGCAAATCTAGCCCCCTGCGCCCATGCCATTTGAATATGCGATTTAAAAAATAATCAATGAATTTGCATACTAAGAATAATTAACTGGGTGGGTTTCAAGGTACGGGCATATTGCATCCGTCTTTAACAAATTTAGTAGTTTATTCATTTCCTATTTAAATTTTTAATTTACATTTTGACACATTTCAATAAAGTTAGTCTCTGTATTGTCTGGTATGAATAAGAAAACTAGGTTAATTTAAATAACCATCGAATTTTGAAGTTATTGTTATATAACACATTATAACTATGTTTTCTTTTGCATAAATTAATCTATCCGTGAATACATGCATTAAAATTTTGAAGGTTTTGAACTTTAGTTTCTAATCGCAACAGATTTTTGTGATAGTTTCTTCGTTTCTATTATTGTATTTTAAAACTGATATGCTACAATCGTTTTTTTAAATTTTTAAATTGTTTTACTTTCTCTTGTGTGTGTGTGTGTGTGCGTGCGTGTGCGCGTGCGTGTGTGTGTGTGCGTGTGTGTGTGTGTGCGTGTGTGTGTGGACGCAATATCTCAAAAATGGAATATCGTGCGAAATTGAAACTTGAAAGTTAAGTTAGATACTATTACCGGATCCAACACAACATTTTCATCAAAATCGGCCAACCGAAAGTAGTAGTTTATTCGTGACATTTTTCACTTATTGTGATTTTTCTCAAAAACTGTTCTACGATATTTTTTAAAAATCGCCTCATTTACTACATTTTTTATGCTCAACAAGATAGGGTAAGCGCCATGTCTGCTGAAATTCTTGAGGAGTTTGTACACTCGTAGAAAACAATTTTTTTTTTAAGATTGCTCCCTTAATATGCATTTTAGCGCGAAAGTGTATATAGTAAAAGTTGTAGACAATTTAAAAATCTACAACTTTTATTTCAAACATTTCTTTTTATAACGCTTAGTTTAGCAGTAATAAGTGATTTTTTTTTCATGAAAATCTGTAAAAAAAATGAATTTTTTTTCAGCCTTAGTATGCGTTTTACGGCAAAAGTGTAATCTAATTTATAGGAAATTAAAATATCTAGAACTTTTATTTCAAGCATTTTTCCATTGCTTTGTGTAGGCTACTTTTTTACTTCATGTCGCAACGAATTCAAGCATTCCAGTCAAAAACATTACGCCTTGTAGCAAATGCACCTCTTTACGTTAGCAACAAAACCTTACATACAGATTTTAAAACACCACTTGTACAAAATTCCATTGAATACCTATACAAACGCTTTCACGACAAGTCACACGAACACGAGAACTCCCTGGTGCGTTCACTTTCCTCCGTCCATTTACCTGATAATCCCCCTAGACGCCTTAAAAGACGCTGGAGTAGAGACCTGCTAATTTGATATACAAATTTCATTCTTGGGGAGGCACCAATGGGGGCCCTACCCCTCTCATGCCTATCATGTCATTTACATTATTGTGATAATCATCACATTTGCGTGTTGTAACATTTTACAGTTGTAAATAAAAAATTAAAGAGAAAAAAAAGATTGCTCCCTTAATATGCATTTTAGCGCGAAAGTGTATATAGTAAAAGTTGTAGACAATTTAAAAATCTACAACTTTTATTTCAAACATTTCTTTTTATAACGCTTAGTTTAGCAGTAATAAGTGATTTTTTTTTCATGAAAATCTGTAAAAAAAATGAATTTTTTTCAGCCTTAGTATGCGTTTTACGGCAAAAGTGTAATCTAATTTATAGGAAATTAAAATATCTAGAACTTTTATTTCAAGCATTTTTCCATTGCTTTGTGTAGGCTACTTTTTTACTTCATGTCGCAACGAATTTAAGCATTCCAGTCAAAAACATTACGCCTTGTAGCAAATGCACCTCTTTACGTTAGCAACAAAACCTTACATACAGATTTTAAAACACCAGTTGTACAAAATTCCATTGAATACCTATACAAACGCTTTCACGACAAGTCACACGAACACGAGATTTCCCTGGTGCGTTCACTTTCCTCCGTCCATTTACCTGATAATCCCCCTAGACGCCTTAAAAGACGCTGGAGTAGAGACCTGCTAATTTGATATACAAATTTCATTCTTGGGGAGGCACCAATGGGGGCCCTACCCCTCTCATGCCTATCATGTCATTTACATAATCACGATAATCATCACATTTGCTTGTTGTAACATTTTACAGTTGTAAATAAAAAATTAAAGAGAAAAAAAAAGATTGCTCCCTTAATATGCATTTTAGCGCGAAAGTGTATATAGTAAAAGTTGTAGACAATTTAAAAATCTACAACTTTTATTTCAAACATTTCTTTTTATAACGCTTAGTTTAGCAGTAATAAGTGATTTTTTTTTCATGAAAATCTGTAAAAAAATGAATTTTTTTCAGCCTTAGTATACGGTTTACGGAAAAAGTGTAATCTAATTTTATAGGAAGTTAAAATATCTAGAACTTTTATTTCAAGCATTTTTCCATTGCTTTGTGTACTTTTTTACTTTATGTCGTATAGAGTGAGGAATTAAAAATTAAAATTAAAAATGTTTTAAATACATTTTGCTTGTTTAATGGGAATCTACGATTTCGTTGAAAAGAAACCCGCGTTTCCATTGTTGTACAAGTAAACTTATAGCTGTTACGAATACATCTAATATTATACATTAAGGGAGTAATATGTATCATAGATTGAAGATTATGAACAAAATTAGTGTGGGAGAAGCAATAAAACTGCTACAACCAGTATTTATCAAAAACGATTCAGTTCAAATGATACGTCAATTACTAAAACGACTCGAAAAGAAATAAGGATTGCTAACTTGTCGGCAATTCACTAAACTTAAATGGTCCGCTTACATTGGAACTTTATCGGAGAATCAGGTTTAGGTTGTTATCAGGTCACCGAACCATGTAGTGGACAAGATTTATGGGATAGGCTTATTTTATAGAAAGCAATAATACGTTCTCCCAATTTTAGTAAATCGTTTGGGTTCTCATTTTAAGCCCACAAGGGGAGTCTTCGCACATTTATTTAGGTTTATAGAGCGCGTATATCATTTCAGTATTGACTATTTTATTGATGGTATATTGAACATTTGTAACATGTATAAACAGTAATCCGCTTCGCTTCGCATTCATAAATATTTTTTTTAATTTTATTAATTTTTATGAATTTATAAAATAGTTACTTTCTCCGTACTTCAATCAAATCATCAATTCTTATGCAATCTGAAAAAAATCGGGTGTGAAACACTTATGTGACTTTCTCTTGCCTCTTGTAAATTGTTGTTTAGGTCATCAGCCAAAAGGCTGGTTTGAACCTCTAGAGGTTTTACTAAGTAAAACAAGGAGTGAGGTGGTTTACCATTGCCTTCCTCACTGAGTGAAAAATTACGCTTATCAGCATGCCAGGCCCTCTGAAAAGCACAGATTTTCCACTCTGCAAATGACACCTTCACTTCATTCACCACAGGGTCTGGCTGTATAATGAAATTCATTACTTTCAGAGGAGATAACTCTGATAAGTGTCTTTTGCACCTCTACCTCTTCTGTTCTTAAATGATTCAGTCATTTAATTGGCTGACCATGTGATAAGAAACAGAACTATTTATTTTAGCCCTGGAACGGACAGATTGAGTGTAAATAAACTGACACTCCACCTGTCTGTTAAGGGCACTTGTAAATTATGAAACAATAATTTATGTTTATTTAATCATAATTACATTGCCATCAGTTTTTTTGGTTCCGCATATACCAAGAGAGTATAAATTTACAGAGGTTCCAATTTCAAACAAGTAAATAATGAATAATTTAAAACATAACCTAATTTTAATCATGAGTGAATAACGTAAAATGAAAATACATCTCTGTAGAACTTAAAAATTCTCAAAATCAGTAATTGCCTCTAAACTAGGCTCTGTAGAGAAAAATGCTTAAAATAAAAATTATAGGGCCGGCCGAATTGGCGTAGTTGGTAACGTGGTCGCCTCTCATCGTGCGGTCGTGGGTTCGAATCCCACTCAGGCACGGCATATTTTCATACGTTACAAAAATCATTTCATCCTCCATTGTATAAGTTACTCCCCAAACATCGTCGCTAATGACCTTAGCAGTTGATGCGACGTTGAATAAAAAAAATTTTAAAAAATTGTAGGATGTTAAATTTCCTATAACTTTAATTGTGTAGTAAAATGCTTACTAAGGCCGGAATCTTAAAAACCTATTTCAAAAATTTTCATAAAAACGGATAGATCTTAAAATTGTCAATATTTGTATTCTTTTTTAACCAAATTTCCTGTGCGATTTTACTAAAATTTCCTTGTTGTCAATTGTATACAGTTGTAAATACGAGTTGTATACTCGTACAAATATCTTGTATAGTAAAAAAAATTTAGTTATATTTAGTATTACCTAAGATATTATTAACAAATTAATTACCTCGTCTTCCAAATATTCTTGTATCCGTTGTTGACAGTCTTTACTCTTTTTCTGGCGAATTAATAAGTACAAACTGTTTACTTGCGGACAAGATCGTAGTAATTTTTCAACTAGAATTTTTCCCAAAAATCCAGTACCACCAGTTATAAATATCGATTTATTTTTGTAGAATTCTTGTATCGGCGAACCCGTTTCGTTTTCTGCGTTGTGGATATCCTCCATCTGAAAAAAAAATAGTACTGAATACAAAATCTTGTGTAAAATACTCACACGACATTTTTTGTCAGTGTAAATAATGAAAAATATAACATAAGTTTAATCATGAATAAACAATGTAAAATGAAAAAATAACCTAATTTTAATCAGAATTTCCG
This sequence comes from Catonia carolina, assembly GCA_035578175.1. NCBI lineage: Eukaryota > Metazoa > Arthropoda > Insecta > Hemiptera > Achilidae > Catonia > Catonia carolina. The sequence continues at coordinate 36,061,697 of JAQMRL010000005.1, read as the reverse complement.
TTTTCAATATAATAAAAATGATATTCCGTCTCCGTGGCATATGATTAACGTGCTTGACTTCTACAAAGCGGAAGATCTTGTGTAATAACAATTATCTCTACGAACTAACATAATACAATAAAAACATAAAGTGCATTTTTTAGATTTCAGCAAGGCAATATAAAAGTAATAACACTGACAGCCTCCGTGGCTTAGTGACTAGCGTAAAAAGCGAAAGGTCCCGGGTTCGATTCCCGGCTATAGTCTGAAAATTTTAACTCGGTAAAATACACCGTTACACTAACAAACCGACAATAGTCGTTAATGTCTAAACTGTCGATGCGACTTAAAATAAACTAAAAAGAAATTAATTACTAATGTTAAACAAATTGTAAACTTTGATAAAATCCTTACCTTAATATAATAATCTTAACAAAATGTACCCGTACATAATTTATTACAGTAAAAAATAAAATATAATCATTTTATTAAGCTTTATAATAATTTTTTCAATTAGATTAGAACGAGTAGATCTTTATAGTATTTTCTAAGTAGACGACGCGACGGCGTGTTAAATTCCGTCTGGACATTGCTGCATTAAAGTATTGATATGGTCTGTTAATTTTTTGTTAAATTTTGAATATTTGAGTTAAGCAGTTTCTGTTACGAAAGGAATTTTCAAGTTGGAATGTAATATTAAACTCGCCACTCCAGCGGCGCTTCACGCCGCTTCCGTGTCTTGCATCTGTGGGTTGGTGGATCAGAATTCATAAGTGGATCAGAACCATGGAAGTGCGTGCGCTACGCGCCCATTCTTTGACATAAGGTGAAGTTTGACCTTCAAAGGGGTTTGGTGGATGACAATAATTTGAAGTTTAAAGATTTGAAAGTTTTAGGTTGATATTTGAAGTCCGAAGGTATGAAGTTTCAAAATTTTAAGTTTTAAGGTTTTGAAATTTAAAAGTTTGAAAGTTTTAGATTAATGTTTGAAGTTACAAGGTTTTTTGAGGCCGATTTTTTTAAGGCGAAAGAAATGAATAACATGTAACCCGGGGTGCAAATCATCAAAATTTGCTTTTTTTAGTTTTCCAGCGAACCAATGGCTTAAGAGCACTTTCAGCTACGTGGTCTTGAAGTACTTTGGGTGGGGCACAAAAAAGGTTTCATACATTTTTCGCTTCGATGCTCCGTTCAGGAGATAAAAAATACTACATCTACCTTAAAGAAGTATGTGCGATACGAAAATTTTCGGGTTACCAAAATTTTATGTAATTTTGAAAGTCAAACAAAATGCCGTTTAAAGATACTTTGTATTCTGAAAATTTTAAATTTGGGTTGTGGTGAGCAACCCGGATAAAACGCCTATCTAAAATATAAAAAATTATCCGTAATGCCGAAGGTACGTGTGACTTCCAATAAAAAAAAATTTTCAAATAAAAATTTGCAGATAAAAACAGTTCTGAGGGTGTAAAACAAAGAAAATTAAAGCGGCAAGTGCCAAAAAGCCGAAATTTGATTTTTTGATATTCCTCAGTAAACCGGTAGATGAAAAACAACTTTAACTAAGGTCTTAAATACTTTGGGAGGGCACAAAAAAGTTGCTATACATTTTTTCGCTGCGATGCACTGTTTAGGAGATAAAAAATACTGCTTTCCACCTTTGTGGATTGGGTGCAACCCAATCCACAAAGGGCTTCCACATTTTTATTTAATTTTAAACACCAAACATACATGCCTTTCAAAGATTTTTACAGGACCCCAACCTAAAATTTAAAAAATTACTTGCGATGCCAGGGGCAAGTAAATTAATTAAAACTATAAAAATTTGTTGTGAAACACAAATTTCTCTTGCCAATGCAAATAATTAACAATATAACCTAACATTAGTAATAAAACGTTAGAAATAAACAAAACAACTAACCTTAATAAACATAACTTAATTTTACTCATGAGTGAAAGACGCAAATGAAAATCAACCTCAGTTAGGCTTAAAAATACGGAAAACCACTCTTTCACGCTAAACTAGGCTCTGTAGAGAAAAATGCTTTAAATAAAAGTTGTAGATCTTTTAATTTTCCATAAATTTGGTTCTATGCTTTTGTCATAAAATACATACTAAGGCTGAAATCTTTAAAAAATCGATATTTTACTCATTTTCATAAAAAACAGTAAATCGCAAATTACCGCTAAACTATACCTTATACAAAAGAAATATTGGAAATAAATGTTTTAGGATTTTAAATTCTTTACAGCTTTTATTATACACTTTTGCGCTAAAATGCCATATTAACGTCGCAATCTTAAAAAAACAATATTTTACGAGAAAACTGCCTTCCTAAGAATTTTATCAGACATGGCGCCTACCCTATCTTATAGAGCATAAAAATTAGTAAACGAGGCGATTTTTTTTAAAAAATCGCAGAAGCCATTTTTGAGAAAATCGCAAAAAAGTGAAAAATTACACGAATAAACTACTACTTCCGGTTGACCAATTTGATGAAAATGCTCACATCGTGTTCGGTAGTGATATCTAACTTAAGTTTCAAGTTTTAACTTACTATACTTTTCCGTTATTGAGATTTTTTGTTCACACACTGACCAATCGCTAAAAACATGTTTTTTTGGGTTCAGGGGGTCTGAAAACGTGTAGATCCGATGAAAACTCGATTTCGAAAAATCGACATGAAAATAATACTTTCCTTCATATATATTTATATATACAAGAGAATGTAAAAATTTATATTTGTAATATAAGTTAAAACAACACTGACCTTTATTGAATAATAAAAACCTCCTTTACCCACAGTCATTTTGAATGGTTTAATAAAACTGAAAATAAACAAGTCGAACAGCAACTGAACTCGCTTGGACGGGGCTTGGAAAAGAAAAGATTGATAACTGATTTAGTGATTCAGTTAAAGCAATGTGCAAAAAATTTTAACCATACTCAAGGTTAAAAGTATTACGCAGGTATCTTTCATATTACCGCAATTAATAATTTATCATCTACAATATTCACAATGAACAACTAATAATTATTAATTTATTGAAAACTATTCACTTTACGTTTTGCTTCTATTAAAAAAACATACGATTTTCAAATAAAATATTACGCTTTGATGGAATTTACCGAAAAATATTCGGCTGTTTTTTTAGTAGGTTTTTGTTAAAACTGTCAAGATAAATAAAAAATATTGTTAATTTATATTAGTTACTTATTAAATTTCATATAAAATCATAAACAAAATAATTATGTTAAAAACATTTTGTTTAATTTTTTTTTAAATTACAAAAGTGTAAAAAAATTTCCTTTATTTTATCGGTTAAAAAAATCACAAGTGATTTATATATTTTGAAAAAATATTACCGCCCATATTCTCAACGATCTCACATTTTTTCTATTTATCCAATATTCATTTTTTCTATTTATCCAATATTCTGCTTCCCTTGAAAGCTCTTCGTAAACTATCATTGCTTTGATTTAATATGTTTTCATATTTAACTAAATCTTTCCAACAACTTTTCTTGAAAACAAAATTATTTATCAGACATCTTAGGTTTATTATCGAATGTTTTAAAAATTTATTTGTTAATCGTTAGGTATCAATTTTGTAGAGATGTTCGTAGGAGTCCGTTATTTTTTTTTTTTTAGAAAATCATAAAAAGTGAAAAATCGCACGAATAAACTCATATTTCCGGTTGACTGATTTTGATGAAAATTTTTATGCCGGGTTCCCTAATTATACCGAAATTTCAAGTTTCAATTTCATACAACATTCATTTCTTAAGATATTTTGTTCACTTCAATTTCAGCAGACTTGTCGCTTAAGTTTATACTTTTAAAGCATAAAAATGTAGTAACTGAGGCGATTTCCAAAATATTTTTGGCCCAATTTTTAAAAAATCACCAAAAGTGAAAAAACACAAACAAATCCTTCTGGTTGACCGATTTTGGTGAAAATGTTTGTGTCGTATCCCCTTTGGTACCTAACTTAAGTTTCAAGTTTTAACTTCGTACAATTGTTCCATTCTTAAGATATTTTGTTCACACATATACACACAACAATCCCCAAAAAAAATGTTTGTTCAGTGGAACCTTAAAAAATGTATTCCTTTAGAATTGAACAGTTGATTTTCGGAGATGAAGATTCCTGATTCAAATCGTAGTAAAGGTAGTTACTTTTATACGGATTTAACTACTTGATGGTGGTTACCAGTGAACTTTGATGGTTGGGGCTCAATTAACCATACTCTCTCAGGAATGGTCGGCCTGAGTCTGAACAAGATCTCACACACACGTCGTACACATCATCTTCATTTCATCTTTCACGCTAAACTAGGCTTTGTAGAGAAAAATGCTCTAAATAAAAGTTGTAGATATTTTATTTTCCTATAAATTTGTGAATATTTTTTTGTCGTAAAATGGATAATAAGGCTGAAATCTTTAAAAAATCGATTTTTTTACACGTTTTCGTGAGAAAAAAACAGAAAATCACTAATTACCGCTAAACTAAGCAGTATACAAAAAATGTTTGAAATAAAATTTGTAGGATTTTAAATTCTCTACAACTTTTATTATGTTTACTTTTGCGATAAAATGAATATTAAAGTCGCAATCTTAAAAAAACAATTTTTTTTACGAGAAAACAGCCTACCAAGAATGTCAGCAGACATGGCGCCTACCCTATCTTGTAGAGAGAAAAAATTTAGTAAACCAGGTGATTTTTAAAAAAATCGTAGCACCAGTTTTTGAAAAAAATCGCAAAAAAGTGAAAAATACACAAATAAACTACTACTTCCGGTTGACCGATTTTGATGAAAATATTCGTGTCGTGTCCGTTAGTGGTATCTAACTTAATTTTTAAGTTTAAAGCTCGTACAATGTTCCGTTCTTGAGATATTTTGTTCACACACACACACACACACATACAGGCCAATCGATATAAACATGTTTTTTGGGTTCAGGGGGTCTGAAAACGTGTAGATCCGGTTGATTTCGAAAAATTGACATGAAAACAATACTTTCCTTCCTATATATTCATATAGGCAAGAGAAAGTAAAAATTAACTCCAATAAAATAATATGTTTATCTCATGGTAAATATGTCATTGAAATCTATTATCTAATGTTTAAGTTTCTCTGAAATATATTTATAAAGAAAAAATGCGATTACATATTATTAGAGGTCTTGTACATTAAAGTTTACGTTTTAGAAAGTATAGGTTAAAAATTATCGCTTTTTTAAGGACATTTTAAAGTAAGGATTATTGTTTTTATAAAAATATTACGGTAGGATTTATTGTGTAACTTGTTTTATCTTAAAATACTATCCTACTGTGTTTATTAAGAAAGAAAACATATATTATTACTTATAAAATTTGTTTAAGCTTACTATGTATGCATTGTTATCTATTCTTATCTTTTAATAGCTTACACATTTTTATGAGAAATAAATTTCATTCTCTAGTAATTATTTATTATTCGAGGATAGCGTTACTTACATCGTCTTTCAATTACAGATTTATTAGCCTATGTGTTAATGCATCTTGTAAAATAACTACGAACATAAATTTTACTTTCTCACACTCCATCTATACTATAGAGTGAAAAAGTATTGTGTTTAAGAAAAATTGATAAATATTTTAAATAATCTTTATCTGAATCTAAAAACTTGTTTTCAGATAAATATCCGTTGTGTGTAGGTTCCGAAACAAAAACTAACAAATCGATTGGGCTAACATAAGAAAAACTGATATTCCTCAAACAAATATCGAAATGTTTTTAGGAAGCTATGCAAGCTAAGTTAAACACACTTCACTCCGTTGTAAAAATAGAAAATCCTAATTTTTTCGAAACAGCTTTTCTTCTTCTCTTTCTCTTTCTCCTTCACCTTCTTCTTCTCCTCTTTACCTATCTCCTTCCTTCTCCTTGTCATGCTTATTAAATCTAATGCTTATTAACTGATTTGAAGAACTAAGAAAGGATATCGAGAAAATTGGAATAAACCTAAAAAAATAATAAACCGAAATAAATTTATACACTAATTACTGACTTCCACGACCTTCTACGCAAAGCAAAAGCAGAACTACGGACAGAAGAAAGAAGAAAACCATACAGTGAAAGAATGCTGAGAATGTAGGCTAAAAAAAACTTCCAGCAATGTCTAAAGTTACTTAACTTGATCTAAAATGATCCAATTTTAAAAGTGAATATAATGAAAATTTAAAAAGTTATGAACCGTGAGGCTGTAATTTTTAACAAAACTAAATTCTTGAACGAGAGCAGATCCCCAACAAATTTTTCCTCGGATATTACTCGTTGTTGTTTAGGTCATCAGGTGAAAAGCTAATTTGAACCACCAGAAGTTTTACGAAGTAAAATGAGGAGTGAGGTGGTTTACGATTGCCTTCCTCACTGAGTGGAAATGTATGCATATCAGCAGTCGGGTCCACTGAAAAGCACATTTTTCCAGCCTGATAATGACACCTCATTCACCACAAGGCTGAATAATGAAATTCATTACTTTCAGAGTAGATAACTGTGATTAGTGTCTTTTACACCTGTACCTCTTCTGATGTTAAATGATTCAGTCATGTAATTTACTGACCATATGATAAAAAAACAGAACTATTTTTTGTAGCTCTGGAACTAACAGATTGAGTGCAAATAATTTTAACACTCCACCAGTTTGTAATGGGCAATGATATTACTTAAACCACCTTAATGAACTTAACAAATCTAATAAATGAGATAAGTAGACTATTGTATAATCAAAATCACTAAAGCTATTTTTGAGAAAACTTAAATATTGTATTTTTGCATCGGATTAAAGTATCCTAAATTTAAGACAACATAGCTGATTTAAAATAAAACATCTTTTGAGGATGGTTCAGGAAATCTTAGTTTTAAACACAGTCTAGCAGTTTTAGCTTCAGAAAGAAAAAACACGCGCACGCGTTAATGGACATAAAATGCGCAACTTATTCTTCCTTTCAATTAATGTCTAACCATATTTAATGAACTTAATTTATTTTATGTAACTTAAAAAATAATGTATTTGTTTATAAATAATTGTCATAAAATTTCAACATAGGAAATTCCAGCGGGGGTTTGAACATTAATTTTCAAGGTCTTTATCATCTATCTCCGAGTTGTATAAGAACTTTTTGTCTCGTAACTTAGTTGCAATGTCATACTTGTAAACCAACAGCAAATGAAGAATGATAACCTACTTTGAGTAGTATCATAAAGTAATTGCAGTACAGTCTGAACTTAAAGGTCTCGCGCAAGTATTTCCTGCCCGTTGTTCTTCAATAACAAACATATTAATAAAATTAAAATTCAATAAAAACTGTATTAATGTTTTTAGTTTACATTTTTTTATATTTCACTGTTTTTCTTTACTTTCTAATAAAAAAAAAAATGACCTTTGGGAATACTCGGTCAGTCACTCAGTAAAAAGTTGCATTGACTTATTGAAATCACGCTCGTTGTCCTAGCGATTCATGATTAAATTAGTTTTTATATGACGTGATTATTCAGCAATCCAGTTCCTGATTTAAAACTATGTGTTTATACCTAATGTGTGTATGTTACAATCTGTTCAATTCAGAACAATAAACAACCTCGTGACCTAAGCAGATGAGGACGATGTATATGACGAGTAAGTGAGGTGTAGTCTTGTACAGACCCAGGCCGACCATTCCTGATAGAGTAAAGTTAATTGAAACCTAACCATCAAAGTACACGGGTAACCACTTTCTATACTGTTTTTCAAAGATTATGAGCATGAACGCACGCATTCCACCCTAATTCACTTCATAGCTAGCCAATGACATGCCAGCAACGTTGCCAATACTTGCATTCATAGCTGTGATATATATTCCGTCAGCCATTTTTTTGGTCATTCAGTAATAATTATAACATATAAACATACAACCAGCTGATTATATTATAAAGTATTACATATTAACGCGCTCTATAATAGATGTGTTGAGTACGAGATGTAAGACACGAGTGAACTACTGTGGCTCTTATACGCAAGCGCGCGTTATGTTTGCCAGGCTGATACATTCGTATAATCTGACAACGCTGGCAAACGTTCTGATTGGTCTAAACGAGTGGAACAGCAGAGTTCATTAACTTTGAAAAGCATTATAGTACTCAAATCCGTATAAAATAATTTACCTTTACTAGGATTTGAATTTACTAGGGTTCCCGGGTTCTATTCCCGGTAAAGTCTGGCATTTTTTCATCACTTATTTGCATTACAATCATTATCCACCGTCAGAAATTGCAGAACAGTCAAACGTAAAACTAAAAAAAAACTAGGATTTGAACCTGGAACTTTCGTCTTCGAAAATCAGCTTTAAACAGCTGATTCGTGGCGACGACTTTACCTGTAGACCAGTGTTTCCCAAACTTTTTTTTCTCGCAGCACACTACAAAAAAAACGGCCAATAGCCGCGGCACCCCTATTATGTTATGCCATTGATTACACTTAAGTACTTGATATAAACGTACTTATATCATACTTATACATAGTTACTTATAGTCATCGGCTAGGCATTATTTAGTTGGACCGTTTAAATTTAATTTAATTTATTTTCCTTGAGTTCCGCGGCTCACTTGGCCGGCCTCGCGGCACACAGTTTGGGAACCTCTGCTTTAGACCAACCCGGTGGGTCTTAAAAAAAAAATAATAAAAAAGTAATTTCAAATTATTTAAAAATAAATTAATAAGTAGGAAAATAAATATTAAAACATACATGAACTTCGTAAGATTGTCGCCTAATTCTGTGAAACGTACGAGTACGTTTACCAGAAACAGATTTTAACATGTTAAGGAGGTTTGAAAGAAATATTTTAAGAAAGATTTCTGAAGAACTAAAGGAAGAAAATGACAGGAAAGGAGGTAAAAAATGAGGAACTGAACATTCTCATTGAAACCAGACATAGTCTGTTTCATGAAGGAACGAACACTGAAATCGTTATTTTAAGTGAAAATCGGTTAGTTTTTGATACAAATTTCATGGTTGTTTGAAATTAAATCACTTTTTGTGTTCAGGGAGCCTGAAAACGTGTATGGTTGCCAATAATGTATAGTTCTTTGATAACAAATAAAAAATTAAAAATTTTTTCCGGTATAATAAAGCACGACTCATAAAGACAAAATTGAGGAGACGTCTTTCAACATTAATTTACAAATTATAATACTTCAGTGAAAATCTAGTACATAGAAAAAACTCCAACGAATAACTGAATGTAAAAATGTCGGACATTATTGCATATCGAGCATAAACATTTTAGAACGTGTTTTTCATTAAACTACAAACAGTTGATTGATAAAATATTTGTATACATAACACATACACACCTTGTTGGCGTTGTTCTAAATGTTACTGCTTGATTTTCATTCATTAATTTTAGTGTCACTGAACATCTGTCTAAAAATGCAGTTAATTGTTTAACTTTACGTTGTTTTATGTACCTTGTAACCCAAATTCATTTGAAAATGTAAAAACAAGAAGGTGAAAATACAGATTTTATAAATTTAAACAAATGTAATTTTATCATAAAATTATTTCGTTTAATTTAAGTGATTACTTGGCTATTTTTCCCCTTGTACCTATAAAGGTGAGAAAGTATTGCAATTGTGAAAAATCTAGTGTGAAACACTAACACGACATTCTAATGCTAGTCTAAATAAAGAACAATATAACCCATGTTTAATCATTAGTAAAGAATATAAAATGAAAAAATTACCTAATTTTTACCCATAACAGGCAGGTGGAGTGTTAAATTATTTTCACTCGATTTGCTAGTTCCAGGGCTAAAAAAATAGGTCTGTTTCTTATCACATGGTCAGCCAATTATATAACTGAACTTTTCAAGAACAGAAGAGGTAGAGGTGTAAAAGAGACTAATGAGTTACCTCGACAAGTATATTCGACAAGTTTTAGTTACTTAAAAAAATTAGAAATGTTTTCTGAAATGGTTTTACAATCCGCATGTTGCTCCTCTCTGCCAGAGGCCATCAAGTTATAGACAAACAGTACATAATTATTATGAAAGATTTTCGTGTGGGTATTTCTACTTAGTTCAAAACCAAACTGTACAGCGTTCATTTGCGGCATGCAACAACTTGCTGCCGAATGCACATTTTTAATGTAAGTTTTTTTTAATATTTCCCATACAACTGAAAAAGAACCTTCACATTTATAACATTTTGCAGTGTAATTTCATTCCCTTGTTAATTATAGGGATGATAGCGTTGGTTCTAACTCGTTACGTCTATCGGGAACGAAAATAACATTTTTTTAAAAAAAAGCGCCTTAATTCCTTTACCCTTTGTACTGAAAGGCTGAATTTCAGCTAAAGTTTATTAGAAAACATCCAGAAACACTATTTTAAAACGTCATATTTTTCCTTTTAAAATTGATTGTGCTACATGTTCTGAAACATGGATGAAGTGAAAAATGCGCTAAAAAACGGGCACATATTTTGTTTTAAGTCGCTAAAAAATGTCTAATACACTTCCGTGTTTCGTAATTTATACGAATAAAATAACAAAACCCAAGCTTTTAAACGAGCCGTACTTGAAATGTTTTTGTTTCTCTTGATAAGTTATTTACTTGATGAGATACGCGTTTCCAAACACAGGCTTAATCTTTTATTTTACGTACTATAAAATACTTTTTTTTTAATTTATTTATTTAACGACGCATCAACTGCAACGGTCATTAGCGACGACGTTGGGGTGAAACTTTATGCAATGTAGGATATGTTTTTTTTGTAACGTATGAAAATATGCCGTGCCTGAGTGGGATTCGAACCCAGGACCGCATGATGAGAGGCGAGCACGTTTTTAATTGCACCAATGCGGCCGGCTATAAAATACTTATGTTATTATTTTTTTCAATGTTTCAATGCAAGATTTAAAAAATCAAAACAGTATTTTCAGTTTCCTAAAAGTGTAATTTTAGAACTTTTGTTTTTTCGAAAAAAATGTATTCAAATATTGCAAATGTATTCCATTTTTATTTTTTATTCTTTCATTAGATTAATTCATTGGATATTAAAAGTTTATTACCTAAACGAAAGTAACTTCAATAAAACGAAATACATTATTTCATGTTATTTAAATTTTTATATTTTGTTGTAACACATGAAGGAAATACGACCTAAAGTATTTCTGTATTCAAAAAAAAGTTGTGAATTTATAGTCTAACCACAATCTCTTTTATTTGTGATTTAATTTTACTTTTTTACTGTCCATACTTAAAATATATAGTACTGTTTGCACCACTAAACCCAACTCAGTCTCTTTCATTTACCCAGTAAGTATTACGACCAACTGAACCTTTTTGAACGAATATGATCTCATACATCCCTTTACCCGAACCATTCCATTTAGAAATAAGATAGAGGAATGAGTGGTGTGACAGAGAAGTGATAATAAAATGAGATAGAATAAATGGGTAATGGCTACTGCGACATTTATATATATACACGGTAGAACGGGAAAAGCTTTCAACGATTCTAAATTTTATGTGAATTAATTCATACCCTAATTTTGGCAGTTTTCATTACCATTACATAGTGTAATTTATATATTCAAGTTTATTACTGAATACCATTTTTTTTTTAAGTAATTTAAGATGAAAAAAAAACACTCCATAATTAATCATATCAATCTAATGCTATGACATATCAGATATCTTGACAAAACCTTAATCGATGTTTCTGTTCATGTCTTAGAAATATTACATTACATAAAATTCGATACATTATAATGAAGTCATCATAATTCTACTAATGACTAATCGATATTTAATATCTATGTGAACTACATCTGGATACATTATAATAGAAACTTTTCGGTGAGAAAGTCAAAAAGAAAATTGTGATTGCGGTGAAATCATATGAAAGACAAAGTGTTTGTTTTTAATTCGAGTTTTTTTTTTACTTTCTCTTGCCTATATGAATATATAGAAGGAAGGTATTGTTTTCATGTCGATTTTTCGAAATCGATTTTCACCGGATATAGGCTATACATTTTCAGACACCCTGAACCCAAAAAACTAGTTTTTAGCGATTTGTCTGTCTGTGTGTGCGTGTGTGCGCGTGCGTGTGTGCATGTGAGGGAATTTGGAAGCAAAAATTCGATTCCTCGTAAAAACTTGATACAGAAATCATTGATTTTGAAATTCTGGTTTCGACCGAAAGTGGCCCAAAATCAGAAGTCAAGAAATCAAATTCGGAATTTGAACAACAGGGAAATAGTACTTTCAGTCCCACTTTCAGTATCTAGGTTGCAACATTACATATCAACAGCATAAAGATGTTTACAATAAGACGCACCGATTTCAGCAAATATGCGAAACTATCCACCGCACTTTAAAAAATAGCACCAGCAAAAACACGAGGGTGAGATTTTATAAAACATTAGCAGTGCCGACTCTACTCTATGGCAGTGAAACTTAGGTGCTATCAAAGCGAGAGGAGAGTATATTGCAAGCATCTAAAATGAAATTTCTTCGACATACATATGGGTGTGGTAGAGAAGATCGTAACAAGAATACCGAGATAAGGAAAGAACTCAACATGTTCTCTATAAACAATAAGGTATCCCAGAACAGAATGCAGTGGTTAGAGCATGTAAATAGAATGCGGCAATGCGGGAACGAGGACGCCCGAGAAAAAAATGGGCAGATATGAGAGGTTCGGAACAGGCAGAGATGCCTAATCCTTGAAAGCCAGAAGAAGAAGAAGAAGAAGAAGAAGGGAAATAGCTTTGATTTACATTATTTTTTTAATATTTTCTTCCCACGAGTAAATGAAGACTTGTTATAGTCAGGAATCATTAGAAAAAGGTTAGACCTTTTAAAAAATATCAGTGTTGATACATTTTAAACTGTATTTCAGCTTAAATACTACATAAATTACATAGGCCTACATAGATTTGTAACCGTTTTCCATTTAAGTATTTAAATTTTATCAACTAATACGTTGTTATATTTGGATTAATGGTAACGTTCTGGATTGGAGATGTAAAAATAGATGGATCGAATCCATCTGCGGAAAAACTTTTTTATTTAAAAAAATAATGAATTATTAAAACAAATATTATTTATTTTTTAATTTTGACAATTAGTTTTAACATCAACAATCCAGATAGTTGCAATAATCTAAAATTATTGCAACCATCTGAAAATTAAATGTTGCTAAAGGAAATATTTTGTAGTTTAAAATAATACTACTGAATTTGCTAAAAAAAAAAATATTTAAGTAAATAATTTTTGATGATAAAACAAATTTTCAAAATTAAAAAATATTAATTTTTAAAAATATTTCTAATATTTTTTGAACAATAAAAAATTTTCACCGCTGATGGATTCGACTCACCTATCTTTACATCTCCGAACCAGAACGTTACCATTACTCCAAACATAATGCGAAAATTTGATAAAATTTACAATACTTAAATGGAAAACAGTTACAAATTCATTTATTTCCGTATTTAAGCTAAAATACAGCTTAAAATATATCAACATTGATATTTTTTAAAAGTTCTAAACATTTTTTAACGATTCTTGACTATAACAAGTCTTAATTTATTCGTGGGAAGAAAATATTAACAAACTAATGAAAATCAATTTTATTTCCCTATGGTTCAAATTCCGTGAGACAACCGGTATACGTTTTACGTTGAAATTAGTAACGGATTTAATAATTATTATGTTGGACGCATGCCTAAAACCTCATCAACCTTATAATAGCTTTCTCTACGTTTTTAATCTTAATTGTTACGATGTTGTACTGTAACAAACAATGATTATGATACTAATATCAATTAACAATAAAATTAATTTCATTGTTTTATTACGGTACATAATTATTTATAATTAAATATATACTTTTATAAATACGTAATTAAATATCGTTACTGCAATGAAAGTTTGTTTCTTTATTCTCATTATTAATATGTATTATTTTGAATGTATTATTTTATTATTTATTACTTATTGTTTTATATTATTAATATAATATTTGATATATGAGATCTATATCTTCTAATCTAAAGCGGGGGATCAAAGCCCTACTTTTTTAAATAAATTAAAGGATCCATTAACTTTCTTTTAACATTGTTCATTAAGGATCGTATTATTTAATCTTCTTTGTTCACAAACAAGAAATCATTATCAATCTCAGCGGAAGTCCAGAAAAATATTAATAAGTAGGACAATGTTAGGACAATAAGTTTAAAACAATGTTTAGTTGGCTCAGTTGGAAACATATTCGACTATCCTAGATTCGATTCCCAGCAAGGTGCTTAAAAACTTTCACATCCTCATAAAATTCATTCTATTAATTAACTTTTACAGTTCAAAAACCATCGCGTAAATCAAATATAAAAGTGTCTGGCACTGTTAGTAAGTGTATGTAAACCACCATAATTATCATAATGAAAAGAAGAAATATTGTTGAAAGTAATTAATGATTTTCCAAACAGTTACTGTCCTAATTAATATCTTCTTGAAGAATTTTATACCGATTAAAAGATCAAGTGATTCAACAGAACATATGGAACATTTAAAAGAAATATTGAAAGAATTAAACTATGTGAGAAATTCCTGAATTTTTTTTTATATTCTTAAGTTCCTGTTTGGAAGTGAAACATCGGAAATGAACTGCTCCTCACAGGTAAATATTCACGAGTTCGGAAATTTGGGTTTTGAGGGTTATTTCAGATATCAGGTAAAGTGGATATTTTGTCACCAGTTGATATACTGAAGGAGTTCACAACAATACAACGTAATGATTAACGTACGTATATATATATATATATATATATATAGCCAATTTCCAAACCGATTAAAGGGTACAACCTAACGGGGAGGGGCGGGGAGATGGAACTTGAGAAGATCAAGAAAACTACAAAACAACCAGTAATTTTGGGAGCTGGCTGACTTAAGAGGCTGTGTGCCTTGTACCTGTTAATAAAACGAAGAAGTTATAGATTTATAACTTAAATCTATATTTCTTCACTCGGTAATTATTGTGAAGATAGTTTATACATTGAAAAAAAAAACAACTAACACGTTCCTCTACTTTACTTTTTATGAAAAAAACGAGAAAATCACTAATTACCGCTAAACTAAACGTTATACAAAGACATTTTTGAAATGAAAGTCGGAGATTTTTAAATTTCCTACAATTTTGTTACACTTTTTACACTTAATTTGAATACACTTTTGTCCTAAAATGTATATTAAGGCCGCAATCCTTAAAAAACCGTTTTTTGGTACGAGAGAACAGCCTCTCCAAGAATTTCAGCAGACATGGCGCCTACCCTATCTTGTAGAGTATAAACAATATAGTAATGAGGCAATTTTTAAAAATTTCGTAGAGCAGTTTTTGAGAAAATCACAAAAAAGAGAAAAATGACACGAATAAACTACTGCTTCCGGTTGACCGATTTTGATGTAAATGTTCGTATCAAGTCTGATAGTAGTATCTAACTTAAGTTTTAATTTCCAAGTTTGTACGATGTTCCGTTCTTGAGATATTTTGTTCACACAAACACACACGCGCGCGCGCGCGCACACACACACACACACACAGAACAATCGCTAAAAACATGTTTTTTGGGTTCATGAGGGTAATTTTTCTTACCCTACATGAATATATAAGGAAGGAAAGTATTGTTTTCATGTCAATATTTTTAAATCGAATTTTCCCATATGCACACGTATACAGGCCCCTTGAACCCAAAAAGCATGTTTTTAGCAATTGGTCTGTGTGTGAACAAAATATGTCAATAGCGGAATAGTATACATACTTAAAACTTGAAACATATGTTAGTGATATCACTACTGAATCCGACATGAACATTTTCATTAAAATTGGTCAACTGAAAATAGTAGTTTATTCGTGCAATTTTTCACTTTTTGCGAATTTTTCAAAAACGATTATTTTTAAAATCGTCTTGTTTACTACATTTTTTATGCTCTACAAGATAGGATAACCCCCATGTTTGCTGAAATTCTTGGAAAGGCTGTGCTTTCGTAGAAAAAAATTATTTTTTTAAGATTGCAGCTTTAATATGCATTCTAGGGCAAATAAGTATAAATTATATACAAAGTTGTAGAAAATTTAAAAACCTACAATTTTTATTTGAAATATTATTTTGTACAATGCTTAGTTTAGCGGAAATTAGTGATTTTCTGTTGTTTTCATCAAAATCGGTGAAAAATGGGATTTTTTTAAGATGACGGGCTTAGTATTCATTTTACGACAAAAGTGTGTATAATCAAAGTTATAGAAAATTAACAAACCAATAACTTTTATTTTAAGCATTTTTCTCTACAGAGCCTAGTTTAGAGGAAATTACTGGTGTTCCATATGTTTAAGTCGAACAGAGGTTGATTTTCATTTTGCGTCATTCACTCATGATTAAAATTAAATGTTTTTTTCATTTTACTTTGGTTACTCATGATTAAACGTAGATTATATTGTTCATTATCTCCATTGCCAAGAGAAAGTCATGTAAGTGGTTCATACCTGATTTTTTTTTTTAGTTCGTATTAGGTTAAAATTAATTTAAAGCAAGACACCGTTAGTAAACAACTGTAATTATCACATTAGACACTTTTTTACACAATTTAGGTCATAGAATTTGGTTTTTTTTTTTTTTTTAGTTCGTATTAGGTTAAAATTAATTTAAAGCAAGACACCGTTAGTAAACAACTGTAATTATCACATTAGACAACTTTTTTACACAATTTAGGTCATAGAATTTGGTTTGAAAAATCAATTCCAATATTTTTCACTATTTCACAATTTTGTATTCAGTAACCGAAAATTTAATTCTTAGCAATTTTTTACTATTAATCAGAAAGTGATTAATACCGAAAATTAATATCTTCGACTCAAAAAATTTTATGAGCGGAATAATTAATTATATTTTATATCAGTTGATTTCCATGATATTTCAATTTTCCATATTTTTAAAACATTTCACATAGATATTTTTGCAAATAATAATAATAATAATAATAACAAACTCATTTTAAAACTGTTACATTACACCACAGGAAATAAAATATAAGTAATTTAACATGAATTTATTACCCCCACTTAACAACCGGAAGTGTAACGGCATCGAGTTTAACAATTAAATTGTGGTAAAAATTTTACAATTGAACATAGTATTTACTTTAGGGATTTCGGAAGTTTTTTACTTTGTACAAGGGAAAAAGAAAGAGACCTGTGGGGCTCTAGCAATTGTACATTTTAAAGTAATGGTTTTTAAAGTATTTTTGAACATTTTTTTTATTACCTTTTATTAATAAAGTATTATTAAAGTTTAATTATGTATTAAATTAACAAATACAAGAGCGAAATATTAATTTATAAACAATGTAAACAATTTATTTATGGTTCAATACACGTTAATAATAACTGTCTAATAAGAACAGAATAGGATTAAAATAAGCCCTTCAATGACCTATATGATATTCAAATTTAAATTCATCGATATTAATTAAAATTTGGTCGTTTGTAATTTAATCTTAAACGTATTATGTGAAAAATTAATTATATATTTTTGTTAATTACAGTTGCTAATTCATTAACTAAATTAGTATTTCTAATTCAGTTGGAACAAAAGATCAGTAGACCGCAAATAAATTCTTGCTAATTTTCAAGCTAAAGTTGAAAAACAAAATTTAAATAATTTCATTGGATTTTAAAGAAAAACTATCTGCGCTTTCATTTAACAATACTTTGTTGTTTAGTTGCTGATTCTAGTCCATTTAGTGACTGATGGCTCCGTTTTTTAAAGGTTCCGTCGAAACCTGCAGATAAATTTCTTATTCCGTTGTCACAACCCATGCTACTTTCAAGCACAGCTTCCTCAACAGCTTGCTTCACACTGCTTGAAGCAAGTTTGCTAAGACAATCTTGGTGACTATAAGCTGGGATGCACTAAGTTAAATTTTTCAGTTTTTTTAATTTTCGAAAAATTCATTTTTTAACACGAGGAACATTTTTCTACAACCACTCAACGAATTTTGATGAAAAACTTCAGGATGCTTAACCTTCCTAAGGATGCAAAATTTCTATAAATAACTTGTGTAAAAAGTTGTTCTAATATCTACAGCTATAACCGTTTAAAAATTTCATAGGTCTGAAAGGTGAGCCGAATATAGTTTTTTATATTTGTTAAAAATCAAAATATTACAAAATTGTTACATTCAAAATGCATATTCATAAAAGCATAGTATTGTTACAACTCGTTATAGTGAAGTAAAATTTCAAACTTTAATTTAACTAATTCAAGTATATTTATTCAACAAAATTATTTGACGAAGTTGGTAACGTTGCATTGACGTAGATCGCCTAACGTGATCGCCTCGTAACGTGATCGCCTCTCATCATGCGGTCCTGGGTTTGAATCCCACTCAGGCACGGCATATTTTCATACGTTACAAAAAAAATCATTTCATCCTCATTACGAACAGTAACACCCCAACGTCGTCGCTAATGACCTTGAAGTTGATGCGACGTTAAATAAATTTAAAAAAAAATATTTGACAAAAACTAACCAATGAAAATGACAACAAAGAAAATAATGAGTTCATGAAAATTAGTTATTAAACATTTAAGACAATGCAATTCACGCATTTATCAACAATAAAATAAAAAAAACATTTCCCTTTACCAAAAAAATCATAAAATATAGTGTCTTACGACAAAATAACAAACTTCACCGTAACGAAAATTCCCGTACAATTTAGGTCACTAACACGTCAGCCATTCAAACCGCGGCCCGCGCTCCAACAATCGAAATGCATCTTTTTATAATTAATCAGTCAGCTGTTTTTTTTTTTGAACAGCTGACTTTATTTTCCGCCGCTTCATTATAACAGTATTGTAAAAAAATCTGGTGTGAAACACTCACACGACTTTCTCTTGCCAATGCAAATATTGAAAAATATAACCTAATATTAGTAATAAAACATTAGAAATAAACAAAAAACTAACCTCATTTCAATCATGAGTGAAAGAAGCAATATGAAAATTAACCTCAGTTTGGCTTAAAAATACGGAAAATCACTCTTTCACACTAAACTAGGCTCTGTAGAGAAAAACGCTCTAAATGAAAGTTGTAGATCTTTTAATCACCTATAAATTTGATTGCTTTTTTGTCATAAAATGCACAATAAGGCTAAAAATCTTTAAAAAATCGATTTTTTTTACACGTTTTCGTAAGAAAAAAATAAATAAAATCGCTAATTACTGCTAAACTAAGTGTTATACAAAAAAATGTTCGAATTAAAGTTGTAGGATTTTTAATTCTCTACAACTTTTATTATAGACATTTTTGCGCTAAACTGCATATTTAAGCCGCAATCTTAAAAAAAAAACATTTTTTTACGTGAAAACAGTCTCACCAAGAATTTTAGCAAGCACGGCGCTTACCCTATCTTGTAGAGCATAAAAAATTTAGTAAACCAGTAAATAAATAACCATAATAAATCATAAATTAAGTTCCAGAACCATAATTTCAGTAGTTTTTGTAATATCCAATGAAAAACGGATAAATCTATGCATAAAAATACGTTTTTTTTAGGTTTGAAGAACAATAACTGTGTAAGTTTATTTAAAAAAACTTGTAGAGATTTTAATTCTGAAGAGAATGATGTAAAATAGGCCAATTATAAACAAACACAAAGTTTAAAAAATTTATGTTTAATTCAATCAACACATACGAAAAATAAGACAGAAAATTTATTTGCGGTTTATTTGCGAATACAATATTCAGTCAATTAATAAATTATAAAAATTTACATTATAACACATTGTAGACACAGTTATTGTTTTTCAAACCTAAAAAAACGTATTTTTATGGCCAGATTTGTCAGTTTTTCATTGGAAATTACAAAAACTACTAGAGATATGGTTCTGGAACTTATTTTATTCAATTTTTCGGGTCGAAATACATAAGAAACCATCAAATCTACTCATGAAATTGGGTTCCTAGACCTCTAGGATGACTTTATTTAGGCGTATGTTCTGAACCCAGGGCAAAATCTTTCGCTAGTTGTAACTCGCTAACGAAGCGTTTCCGGACCCATATTTATATAAACTTTTTTCATTATTTTGATGAGAGGAAACCACCCTAGAAATTTGTCGGGTTACTCGTGAGACAGCCTGTATATTTTATATAAATTTACACAGATGGTCACATATTTCTAAAAACCCCTTTTCTGGATTCTAGGGTTCATAAAACTTGAAAATCATTTGAAATCAAGATAATGAAGATTTTTCCATTGCTATAGGTGTTTTCTTACATTTTGCTGTATTCCAACGAAAGTAAGAAAAATGTTCTATATTAAAAAAACCCTTTTTATATGAGGTGTGTTTAAACATATAAAAAACAAAATAAAAATTTGTTTTAGTATCTGCTTGGAAGACTAAATGAGAACCACTATAAACCTTGGTCAATAAAAACTTCTATTGTTAAAGAAATTTTTTATATAAAATAGTAACTTACGTAGTGTGTGATTAAATTTTTACTAATTAATTTTTATTGTTAGGTCTATTACTAAATATTATTTTCGTTCATTTTTAAATGCACTAGTACCCTTGAATTAGACAAAAAACAAATAGCAGTGTATAAGGAACTAGTTAACATTATGTGAACTACGAAACTAATTACCGGTAACCTACTAAGACAATAACAAATGAACTATTTGCTGCGACAGACCGTATTATTGTTCTGCCTAATATTTAAGCAAAGCTTAAATCACGTTATTTATCATTTTGTATTTTTGTTATCGTATTTATTTATGTTATTAGCTCTTAATTTCACTCGATCTGTTGGTTCCAGGGCTACAAAAATTAGTTATGTTTCTTATCACATAGTCAGCCAATTATATGACTGAAATATTTAAGAACAGAAGGGGTAGAGGTGTGAAACACTCTAGTCAGAGTTATCTTCTCTGAGAGTAATGGATTTCATTCTATAGCCAGACCATGTGGTGAATAAAGTGAAGGTGTCATTTGCAGGGTAGAAAGGAGATGCTTTTCGGAGGACCTGGGATACTGATAAGCATACTTTTCCACTCGGTGAGAAAGTCATGGTAATCCACCTCACTTCTCGTTTTACTTAGTAACGCTTCTAGAGCAGTGATTCTCAACATTTTTTGCTCCGCGAACCCCAAATAGTAAAAATAAATAAAATTAATATTTCGCGGCCCCCCTCTCCCAGCCGATAATAATAGTGAGCCTTACTAATAATTGAATTTTGACTGTTATTATAAATGTAAAATGTTTTTTTTTTTAATATTTTAAATCAAACTGCACTAATTTCATGTCTTTAAAGAAAATACAGATAGTAAAAAAAATGAAATATAACTATTGCTCTGTGAAAAGGGGTTTTTCTCTATGGTTGCTCTAAAAACTAAATATAGGAATCGTATGTTATCACTCGAGAACAATTTACTTTTATGTGTTCCTAATGAAGATCCACGTATGAAGAAAATTTAAAATGAAAATCAAATGCAACCATCACATTTATAATTAATTAATGATTAATTTATTTTCTCTTCAAGCAAGTGTACTTATTGCATATAAAATTTTTATTAGTAAGTTTATAATAAATGATTTTTCTCATAAAATGATTAAATGATTTCATTATTGTTTCGCGACCCCCCCCCCCCCTTATAATATCACCACGGCCCCCAGGTTGAGAATCACTGCTCTATAGGTTCAAATCATTTATGACATTATATATGAGGGCCATATTTGACGAGGTTCAAACTTCATGAAGTACCGAAAGGTCGACTGTGCGACAGTGAAGAGGAGGAGTCCATTGCGCATATTTTTAAAAGATGTCCCTATTTTTGCCTCGACAGAATGGAGACATCTGAGAAGATAGGTGTTGCACAGTGGATCCCAGAGAGAGTAGGGACAGCGATGCTGCCGGATGAGAAGAGCTGGAAGTTGGTCGCTCAGTTTGTGGAGCGGGTGGTTGGGAGGCTGTGGAGGGAGGAGACTGAAGACAGACATGTGGAGATCAGCGGGATCACCCTCTCCCACAGTAAACCAATCCTGTCCCGATCTCATATGGTAAGGTAAGCACTCGAATTCCTGAGCTGGTGATGAAAGAGATGAATGAAAGTGAGAGAGTGAGTGTTGGTCAGTGACAGCGAGGGGGGAATTAGGCTACGGTTACCTTCCACACCCCGCTGACAGTATGTAAATTTTTTAACCCGACATTTCCCTCGTCAATCTCAAATAATTGAGTGCAGAGACACGATGTAGTCCTAATTGTAGACAATCAAATTACAGGAGAATTTTTGTGTGAGCTCTGCCCTGTTTGACACCCGGTAACTTCGAACTCCCATTTCCCTCGTAGTATTATATAAACAGTTCCGAGGTAGGTGGAGAGCTGTTTGCTGATGTCGAATCATGTGGCCAAGCAGCGGGTTTTTGGTTGGTAGGCGGTTGTGGCCTCCTTGGAGCTGGACGAGAACGCCTCAATTTAGTCCAACACTACTTCCTTCATTGTGAAGGAGTGAACATGAGTTTTTCTCGCCGCCTCTGATAAAAAAAGAGGTTCAAACCAGCCTTTCGGCTGACAACACATAACAACAACACATTTGTTTGTATTATTAGCTCTAAGGTGTTTTTCGTCTCATGTTGGAAGTTGTATTTCTAATAACAAATAATTGGTCAACAATTATTTGTTAACAAATAGTAACAAATAGTCAACAAACAGGTACTGGGTGATTCAGATAAGTCGAAACCGTAAATATTTATGCAGTTAGGTTAAAGCGTGTTAAGGTTTCTTTGCTAAGATCTCCCCGTAAATCACTTCGTCAGTTGTATCAACAACTTGGAGCACCTTACTGATAAGTTGGGTCTCATGCAGTGTGTGAGGATTTTCTGCGGCCCAAATGCGAGTATTTTAGCTGTTCACATATCCGTTTAAGTGAAACCATGCTTCATCACTAGTAAAAGTATTTTTTAGCTTATTAATCATATTTTTACGAGTGAATTTCTTAAACTACTGACAATAGGTGACACGCTTTTCCGAATCCAAAGCGATGGAGTTCTTGGACTACTTGAACTCGGTGTAGCCGCAACCTAGGACGTTTGGTGGGTCTTTGGCATTATCAGTATTATTTTTATTGTTAAACCAAAAACTAAAAACGTAAAGAATGGAATTAAACCATTAAATCCCTCTGAACCTATTAATATTCCCGCGATGAGTGCTGAAGTAATTACTAATTTATTACAGTTAGTAAATATTCAGTAGGAGCACGAAATAAAAAAATAATAAAACTAAGATTGATATGATTTTAAAGGAGAAAAAAATAGAAAATTACTTCCGGTGATGTAAAATAGACTATAGACAACGCTATGAAGTTCTAAGATTTGTTGTTTACTAAAGTGTACTTTATTATAAAAACTATTTTGTATCTTCGTCCTTGCCTATAAGTTTTTTATCAATGTACGTAATGATAATTTTGAACGATAAAAATCACCAAAGAATAATTACACGCTAATTATGAACATTAAAATTATATCTCACCCACGAATATTAATTTTAAAAATAAACTCTAATTATAAAACTACATTTTATATTTTTCCAAATTTATACTATTTTAGTTTTGTACAAAAAATTACTTAAGTAAATCGTCTGAGAATTTAAACTTAATTACTTGTTATTTTAACTAACTATAATCAACATCTTAATTAATTTTTAATACTTAAGGTTACGTAGATAATAATGTAGTTCTTAAACAAAATTATTCTACAATTTTAAATTTGAAAAAAGGTTTTTCTCAAATTTAAAAATTATTTCTATTATTTTATTACTGATATTAGATTATATTGTTCATTATTTGTATCGGCAAGAGAAAGTTGTGTGAGTGTTTCACACCAGACTTTTTTTAGAATTGTGTCAATATTTGCAAGTAAGGAAATTTTTATTTTTGGAAAAGTGTAATTTTATTATTTTTGAAAATAAGATTGGTTCACACACATTAAAATGTCACGTACTCGAGTTTGTCAATTTAATAAAATGTATCGACTGCTTGGTTTTTTACAATTCCAAATGTTTACGAGCCGTGTTTTTTTAAAAAAAAGTTGTTTCTAAAATATGTTAAGGTTTCCAGATTCTAGCCAGGAATTGAAACCGGGACATACATCTCCAGTTTTGCCAACATATATGCTACCATTTCACTCTTTAGAAGCAGCCAATTTTATTTTTGAAATTCGTTTGGAAAACTATGTTATATTTTTCTTCAAAAGTATCGCGTACGAAAGGATTGAAAGGAAAAAATTTGATGAGTTTGATTCCCACCAGGGCCCGGAAATGTTTACACATTAAAATTTATTGTTTCATAAACTACAGTAGTCGCTAATGACCTAGCCATGCAGTAATGCAAACTTAAAGTAAAAACGTAAAAAAATATTTGGGTCGTTAGCGTTCGGATTAAAGTACCAAGAATACATGAAAAATTAGTTAAAATATCGATACTTTAACTGAAACCTGACACAGAATATTCGGGTGAGTAGTTCAAAAGTGCCAATTAAGCTACTCGAGGCGTAATCTGTGCATGTCAATACGAAAGCTCTTATTGACTGATTAACCCCCACATATTGACTCATCACCAATTCTCTAACTTCCCTGTCCCCTAGAGGACTGAAATTCAGCACATTTGTTTCTTAAGGGTTGACCAGAAAAACTTAAAAACGGGGTGACTACCCTGCAACAATACATATTTCATCATTTCTGCGCTTTCCTAAAGAATACCATTAAAATAATAACTTTGCATCATATTTTGCAAGTGATATTTAGCGAAAATTTAAGTTTGTAATTTCTGACTATTTGCTCCTGCTGAAGGTTTAACAAAAGATGTAACTCCTCTGAAGCAGAAGACATAAGTTCTGTATATTCCCAAAGAGATATAATTTTGAAAATCAATATTATTTTCATAAAGGAAATCCTACGAAAATTAGAATGTGGATTGAAAACGTTTCTTTGGGAAAATAAGTTTCTATTTATATTGGGTTTTATTGGCATTATTATTAGTAAATGTATTATTGGTCGCCTCCTTAGCGTAGTGGTTATCACGCTAGTGTATAACGCGGAGGTCTCGGGTTCAATGCCCGGCTATGGTCTTGAAATTATAAGAAGTTAAAACCCACCGTTCCAGTTACATAAAACCAAACATAGTCGCTAATAATCAAGCTGTTGATGCGACTTTAAATAAACTAAAAAAAATTATTATTATTATTATTATTATTATTACTATTATTATAAATAATAATAATTATCACATCAAATAACCAAAAACGTATACAACAAAAAATGCTTATCTATACAAACAAAAATTAAACACTACAAAACAGTCATACAACCACAAGTTACATATGGCAGCGAAACATTGGCAAAAGTGACCAAGACAAAAGCAATAGACAATGTCCTAAAACTCGAAAGACGAATCCTAAGAACCTGCATAAAAAAGAAAAATAAAGTAGATGGGCAATGGAGAATTCTAACAAACGAACAAGTCTATAAAGAAAGCGAACTAATGACAGAAACAATAAGGAAGAAAGGATTTATTTTCTTGGACATCTTATCAGAACACCTAAAGACAGAATTTTAAACAAGATGATTACAAAACTCTTTCCAATGGTAACGTCAGGAGCATGGACGCGAAATATCAAAGAACACATGATCTAACTCGGATGAGAAAAGGAAGGTGAAATCTGCTTTAAAAGAGACAAGATTTGAGTCTGTGGAAGCTGTAAAAGAGAAAGCGGCACGTGTCCTGAAGGAGCTGACAGAAGATGACTTTCAGCACTGTTTCCAACATTGGAAAATTAGCATGGAGCGTTGCAGGGATAGAGAAGAAGTGTACATTGAAGGTGACAATAAGTGATTATGTATAAAATTAAAATTAAATTTTTTACGTCAGTCTCATTATTTAATAGCCACACCTCGTATATATCAGACCTACCTTTTGTTTTTGACTTCACAAGATATTTTTATTTACAACTGTATAACATTAACAACAAGCAAATTTAATTTAAAAAAAGGATACAAATATTGACAAATTTTTAGACATTAAGGAGATCGCTGCCCATTGACAGTACTCCAACCGTAATCATTAATTTATTTCATTATTTACTTAATTTTATTTTGTTTTTCTTTGACCTACCTGTTAAATTAAATCTGGAATACTTCTTCTCAAATAATATAACACTTTAACTTAAATACACTGAAAAAATATTTTGAAATTATTGTTACACCCACTCACTGTAATCCCAATTGTTCAAATGATGTTTACTTAAGCTCAATTAATTTATTTATATGTTGTACAGTATGCATGAATGACCTTTGGCAAAAACCTATTTAATTAAATAAAGGAATAACTTTACGGAAACCTCCCTATTATTTTTTATTTTTATTCGATGAATGAATCTTCACTTTCAAAGTTTATAATTATTTAAAATATTATATTGTGTGTAAATAAATACCCTTTAATAAATTTATTTATCATAATGTGATGACGATAAATATTATTTATCCAAATAAATTAATTACTCTTTTTAATTTGTTTACGTACTTTTAATTATGTATTTGTATGTATCATACAACATTATTAAATTTAATTTAAGCCATTTAATATTTACGTTTTATACATACAACCTGCAAAATTTATTCTAGAAAATTGAAAATTACTATTTATCTACTTTACCAATTTATTTATATGGAAATAGCTGAATCTACTTCTCGTGAAATATTTTCTACATACGAGGTTTAATTGTTTACTTGTTTATTAAATATCTAATAATTTCCTCGGGTTATTGATTGCATCACAACGGGTTTTGACTTATTAAAAATTTCCAAATTCTGTTCTGGAATGAGAGTTGACCTTCAGCTATGGATATAATACTAGACACACTGCTTGGGTTGAATTTTGATATATTTCTTCTTCTTCTTCTTCTTCCAATCAAGGATTAGATCCCAAGGACTGTTCCGGGATCCACCTAGCCACCGGTCGGCCCGGATCGCGCTGTCCAACCGGCTTGTAATTATTCACCAGTCTAGGAATCCTGTGTGGAGACATTTGTATCTATTAAAAAGGTTGTAAAGTTGCACTTATTAGCATCTCTGGGAAGGTTTCACTGACTGTTTTTTACTATCTCTGGAAGATTATTTTATGATTTTATTGATGTTTCTGGAACTTCTACGTGGATAGTTTTATTAGAATTACTTTATCGATATCTCGGGAAGCTTATATTGAAGGTTTTATTGGTATCTCTTAAAAACCTTTATATTTTTTTTATCCGAGCCGGCGAGAGAAACTCATGTTCACTCCCTTACGATGAGGGAAGTAGTGTTGGGCTCAATAGAGGCGTCCTCGTCCAGCCCCAAGGAGTTCGCAACCGCCTACCAACCAACCCGCCGCCTGGCCACTTGATCCGGCATCAGCAAAATAACTTTCCACTCCCTTGGAACTGTTAATATAATACTACAAGGGAACTGTCGGGTTAAAAAAATTACACATTGTCAGCAGGGCATGGAAGGGAACCGTACTAGCTTAATTGCCCTTTCACTGTCACTGATCAACACTTACTCTCTCACTTTCATTCATCTCTTTCATAACCAGCTCAAGAAGTAAGTGTGCCTAGTTTATAAGTTTGGGACATGAAAACTTTATTTATGGCTCTATTTATATCTTTGCGAAGCGTTTGTTGATAGTTTTATTGGTATCTCTGGAAAGATTTTATTGGTATCTCGAGGAAGAATTTTTTGATATTGTTAATAACTTATACCTATGCCTTATACTTTTACTTATACCTATAAAACTTATACTTTTGACTTATGTTAACTTAACTTAACTTTGTTAATAAGAGTATTTGGTAGTCGGGGGACCTCAGGAAGACTTGCAGCTTGATAGGGAAAACATTAGATGGTAGAACAATGCAAGTACCTCGGATCAATATTCATGAAGGAAGGCACATCTGCAACAGATGTAGGATTGTCCAAAGTAGGAAAGCAATAAGATGCTTGAATTCCTAGTTTTGGTCACCGAAAATCCAGTTTGACACAACGAAAAGAATTTACAAAGCTGTAGTGAAGCCTATTACGATGTATGGTTGTGAGGCTTGGACCCCGGATAGAAGAAGTCAGGACAAATGGAAGACTTTAGAGATGGATTGTTTCAGGCGCTCGTGCCGGATCTCCCGGATGGTTAGGATTAGAAACGAGGAAGTCAGGGGGAGGATAGTACAATAGTGCAATAGTGGAGGACATTTAAATAAGGCAGTTGGTGTGGTATGGCCATGTTCAGAGGATGAAGGGGCATAGATGGCCGAGGAGACTCTTGGAGTACTGTCCTTCAAGTCGGTGTAGAAGAGGAAGGCCCCAATGTTTTTGGCTGCAGGGAATCAGCTCCGCAATGGAGAGAGGCAATTGACAGAGGAGGACTGGTGGGATCGAGATCGATGGCGTTTTAATATGTAAGAAGCGGATCATCCGTAGAAACCTCACCGTTAAGTAAAGTAAGTACAGTAAAACCTCCACAAATGACCACCTCTTCTAAGCGACCAACTCTCTAACCGACCAGTTTTTTCGGGAACTAAAATATTAACTATTCTTCCCCATAAAAATTTACCTCCGCTAAACCACCACTCTCTAATCCTACCGCGACCGGTAAAAACGAGCAAAAGCGACCACTTTAATTTAATAATATAATAGAAATTAAAGGTAGATGGACAAACGTATGTAATACAGAATAGCCATGCGCTACATATTGATACTGCTACCTCGAGTATTGACAGATTTATAAGCTTATACAGTTTATACAGTATAACACATACAATTTAACAAGCTTCAACTTCTATTATATTAGTGGGAAAACCACAAAAACTACATAAACATCTTTGGCTCCTCCCCTACCAGAAATGTAATGTTCCACGTATGACGTTATGTACAGAACCCAATAAACATTCATACAGTTCAGTAGTGTAGTTTATTCATTTCGGTCGGTTTGTAAGTACGTCGGATGTAGTGTTACAGTACAAAAAATTAAAATTTTATGTAAACAATATTTTTGGGGTAAATAATCATACACATTTTGTAATAATGAAGTTATTTTAACTAGGGTATTGTCCTGACCTCCACTTCTCCAAAATGACCACTTATTGAGTTCACCGTACGTGGTCGTTTTGAGGATGTTTTATTGTAATAACTTCATTGGTATCTCTGCGAGGTCTCACTCAGAGGCCCTCTGGTTCCATATCTACGGAGGGAATTATTCACATAAAATCTTTGCTAGTTACAAATAAATAAACGTGTTCATCACCGAGTATTAATTCCACAATAAGCAAAGCTTACATAATTCATTAAACGCTTTTATTTAACTTACTCTTGGATCCATCAAATCTTGCAACTTAAAATTTTAATACTTCTACCGTATCAATATGAATCAAACTTTGCACACTTGTTTATCTTCGATGACAATACGCTGTGGAGGTGTTTGTAAAAAAAAATTTTAAAATTAAAAAAAATTTTTTTTTTTTTAAATTTAAAAAACGCTTTTATTTAACAATTACTTTAAAAAATTAACTAAAAAGAAAAAAAATTTAAAAAAAAATTTTTAAGAAACGCTATTATTTAACAATTAATCAAAAAGAAATGAACTAAAAAGAAAAAAAGAAAAAAATTTACAAAAAAAAATCACAGACATTACAGTTAAAAATAAAAGCGTGGCGCATTAATATATATATAATATTTATTGTAAAATATTCGTTGTAAAATATTATATATATTAATGCGCCACGCTTTTATTTTTAACTGTAATGTCTGTGATTTTTTTTTTGTAAATTTTTTTCTTTTTTTCTTTTTAGTTCATTTCTTTTTGATTAATTGTTAAATAATAGCGTTTCTTAAAATTTTTTTTTTGTAATTTTTTTTTCTGTGATTTTTTTGTAAATTTTTTTTCTTTTTTTCTTTTTATTTA
The DNA here is from genome assembly GCA_035578175.1 of Catonia carolina. Classification (NCBI taxonomy): domain Eukaryota; kingdom Metazoa; phylum Arthropoda; class Insecta; order Hemiptera; family Achilidae; genus Catonia; species Catonia carolina. Next base: position 36,031,662 of record JAQMRL010000005.1, on the reverse strand, counting down.
AAAAATAAATAAACAATTCTGTCTATTAATAAATAATTCATCTACCTCTGAAGATGATGATGATGATAATAAACTTAGGAAATTTACTTAAAGATATAATAATGTATAGGCTACTATCGTCGAGAACCAAATACGAACATAGTTTTTGATACTTTGTATGGAAAATAAATATCTCTTGGTCGCGTGACTTGCTTATTTATTTTGTTAATAAAAAATATATAGTGCTTACTTCATCATTACTTTGTTTGCAGTATGCCACTGTCATATAAATAAATTTTAATAACAATATTTGTTTATATTTAAGTTTTTTTATGCAAGTAAACATGTATGAATATCATTCTATTTTAAATAAATATTAAATTTACAATCGTAATAAGTATTAACAATTTACAAATAAAATCATATGCAATTTTATTATTCTACAAATAAAATATATTTGTCTGTGTCTCTTGGACCAGATCACTCGGAAAAATCTAAAAGTGTAAGAATTTATTAACCAAATCTGTATAAATCATGTTCATTTTCATTCCCTTATTCTAAGGTTTTGCATTCATTAAATAAAATCTACACATCCGGGTTGTAATTTTTTTTAATACAAAAAAAATAAGTTTATTATTGAGAAATGACGTATTTCGTTTTTTTGGAAATGTTCGTTTGACAAATTATTACATATAGTTTCATAGAATAAAAATACAAAAATATTTTATAAGAATCCTTTTGTCGGATTTTGTGAATTAAATTAATATTTTACATTAAGATTTCTTATTGTCTATCATAAGAGATCAACATTTCGTCTAGTGCAAACCTCAATTCTGAAAATCTCAGTTCTGTAGAATCTACACATTTCAATATGCTCAATAAGAAAGAAATGCTTGATAGGTTTAAAGAAGAAAATTTAATTTTTCATGATTTTTTAAATTATTCTTGGAAAAGTGTAAATAAAAATGAAGACAGGCCGCCCCCGTGGCCCAGTGGTTAGCGGTGCTAGCTTCAAAGCGGAGGCCTCAGGTTCGATTCCCGGCCAGGTTCTGGAAAATTATTACAAGTTTAAACCCGCTGTTCCTCACAACGTTGTCGCTAGTAACCAAAATGTTGATGCGACTTAACATAAACTAAAATTAAATTAAACTTACCAAAATTTGAAGAATAAATTTTCAAAACTGGTATAAATGACTGGAGAAAAGTAGCCTACAAGGAAACGGTAAACGCAAAAAGCTTAAGGTATTGTGTTATAATAAAACTTACTTTTTGAGGAAAATTTACTACCAAATATTTATTACAGTTGGTCGTTGTTTTAATAATAATTAAAAGTAATCTAATATAAATTATTCATTTAAAAAATCTTCTTATGCCTTCTTCTTATGCGCTAAAAAGATGTGGAGACAAGACAGAGCTTTGAGAAACCCCTTAAACGGCTATTCTCTTCCTCAATCACAAAAAATACGCGTAAATACGGATAGGCCAACCACTTGGAATGCTCATGTAGATATTAGACGGAAAACTTTAGACGACTGTGGAAACGGTTTTACTTTTTACTTTCAAACGGTCTAAATTACCACTACATCTTAAACTTCTTATTTATAAAGCTTATCTCCGGCCTGTTTGGAGGTATGCCTGCCAAATCTATGGAACTGCTAAGACACCCGAAATTTCAAAAAGTTTACGATTTCAGTCAAAATTCTTACGAAAAATTATAAATTCTTCCTTCTACGTTACTAAAGACTGTTTGTACAATGACTGTTTGCCTCAAAATTCCGTAAGTAAACGACTTATTTCATAAAATTTACACAAGATTCCGTAAGAAATTATTTCATCACAGCAACAAACTGGTACGCTACCTATACCTACCATACCTTCCTGGAAATACCCACAGACGTCTACGCCGACGATGAAGTAGGAACATCATTTTGTAATATTTAATAATTTCGGTTAGTAAACACAATTATGTAATCCGTTCACAGGAAATTCCTAGCTGAAGCCTACTGTTAAGTGGTAATCTCCTTTAAGTCTTAAAGCACATTTTATCTCATTTCATAATCCCGGGTTGGTCTAGAGGTGAAGTCATCGCCGTGAGTCAGCTGTTTAACAAATGATTTTCGGAGACGAAGGTTCCTGGTTCAAATCCTAGTAAAGGTTTTATACGGATTTGAATACAAGTCAATGGTTACCGGTGTACTTTGATGTTTGGGGTTAAATTAACCATACTCTCTCAGGAATGGTCGGCCTGAGTCTGTACAAGACTACACTTCATTTAAACGTCATACACATCATCCTCATCTCATTGGGTCATGGGGTTGCTTATTGTTCTAAATTGAACAGATTGCAAAGTACACACATTAGGGATTAAAATAATATTTCATAATCATCTCATTCACTTGTTGTTAAATACAGTAAAAATCTGGTGTGAAACACTCACACTACTTTCTCTTGCCAATGCAAATAATTAACAATAAACCTAACATTAGAAATAAACAAGCAAACTAACCTCAATAAACATACCTAATTTTAATCATGAGTGAAAGACGCACGCGCGCGCGCACACACACAAAGACAAATCGCTAAAAACATATTTTTGGGTTCAGGGGGTCTGAAAACGTGTATATCAGGTGAAAACTCGATTTCTAAAAATCGACATGAAAACAATACTTTCTTTCCTATGTATTCAGGCAAGAGAAAGTAAAAATACAGGCCATGACTATATTTTTCAGAATACAGGTTGCAGAATCAGAAGGACAGACTTAATTGTAACATTGAGTACCGAATCAGCTGATCGTTCGAAATCGCGGTTTTTTGCTGTATTTATCTGTTGTTAATTTGTGTTTATCTGGCTTTATATGATCAGCTGATTAGGTACTCAATGTTACAAAATGAAGTCTGTCCTTCTGATTCTGTAACCTGGCGACTAATTTTTGAACTACATATACAAAGAAATGGCTTCGGATATGAGATGGAACATAGTGCGTTCGTGTAAAATATATTTTAGAAATATTTCATAGCTGATATTGGTTTGGGTCTCACAATACCCGTCATGCAGTGTAGGGTTAAAATACAGTTATGAATTTTCCTAATAAAGTAAAAAAAAAATTTTTTTAATTCATTCATTAAATAATAACTTGTATAAAACTATCTATTAATTTATATAAAGTAACCATTAATGGAATCCAGGTTAAAGGAAATTTTCAAAGGAGCAAAGCTATTAAGTATAACCTTCTTGGATATTATACAGACATCTAAATATTAACCAAAGTTAAATCTAAGAACATTAACTACCATGATTACACTTTCATGAAGAGAGAATTCTGATTATGATATTTCCCGTTAGATAAAGCGAAGATACTCTGTTTAATTTCGTGTAATTTCCATGAACATGTTATAAAATAAGACCTGTATTTCTTTGTTTCAACCTCTTCAAAACTGCTAAAATAAACCATAACAAAAGTTTAATTCTTCAGGTTAAAATGAAAATTTAACATAAATTATAATGTTTAATACAATAGCCTGATTATTTGTTGTTCTAAAAAAAACACAAAGGTAGAATTAAGATCTAATACTCTGTTGTAGTGCATAAAAAATACTTCATGATTCAAAAACCGAAACTTTGCTCAAGTACTTTCTACGTAAGAGAAAAGCCGAGATGAATTTATATTTTATGTAGTAAATAAACTTCACGTTTTCCTTTTGTTACCAAATTTAATACTGAGTTTATATATCTTAAAAACACAAATGATTGAAATTTAAATTCATACGTTTTAGATAATCAGATATGATTTCAGTTGTCTTTAATAATTAACTTAAAATATTAATACATTTTATAGACTAGTTTCTACATTGTTGTTGTTAAGGTCAACAGCCAAAAGGTTGGTTTGAACCCTTATAGGCTTTACTAAGTAAAACGAGAAGTGAGTGGTTTACCTTATCTTCCTCACTGAGTGGAAAATTATGCTTATCAGCATGCCAGATTTTCAGAAAAGCATCTATTTTCCATCCTGCAAATGACACCTTTACTTCATTCACCTGGCTGTAAAATGAAATTCATTATTCTCAGAGGAGATAATTGTGACTGTTTTTTACTATCTCTTGCCTAAATGAATACATAGAAAGGAAAGTATTGTTTTCATGTCGATTTTTTTAAATCAAGTTTTCACCGGATATGCACGTTTTCAGACCCCCCGAACCCAAAATACATGTTTTTAGCGATTGGTCTGTGTGTATGTGTGAATAAAATATCTCAAGAACGAAACATCGTATGAAGTTGAAACTTCAAACTTAAGTAAAGTACTACTAGAGGACTCGACACAAACATTTTCATCAAAATCCGTCAACCGAAAGTATTAGTTTATTCGTATCATTTTTCACTTTAATGTGTATTTCTCAAAAACGGCTCCTACGATATTTTTTAAAATCGCCTCATTTAAAAAATTTGTATGCTCTACAAGATAAGGTAAGCGCCATGTCTGCTGAAATTCTTTGGGAGGCTGTTTTCTCGTAAAAAATTGTTTTTTTTTTAAGATTACGGCTTTAATTTCCATTTTAACGCAAAAATGTATAATAAAAGTTGTAAAGAATTTTATTTAAAATAATAATACGGAAAATCATTCTCTGACACTTAACTAGGATTTTCATGAAAAAGCAGTAAATTACTAATTACCGCCAAACTAAGCGTTATTATAGAAAGAAATGTTTGGAATAAAAGTTTAGGTTTTAAAATGTTCTACAACTTGATTATATACACTTTTGCCTTAAATTGCATGTTAAGACCGCAATTTAAAAAAAAAATTTTTACGAGAGCACAACCTCCTCATTTTAATAAATTTTTAAAAGAAATTTAGTTTCAATTTCGTGTACTCTGATGATGGATCCACCGAAACATGTTATTAGAAAGTAGGGTTATACAGGGTGATTCAACAGCTGTCAGCTGTTACTCCCAACCTAAATATTAGTTAATATTTTATGCAGTTAAAAATGTGCGTTTTAAATAAATGTTTTGATTTTAAATAGAGCGAAATTTCAATATCTATTATTCTTTTTTTCCTGAGTAATTCACTTTTCAGAATTAAATTTTTTACAAATTTATTTAAGAAAAAATACACCTTTATTTACCATTTATGGAAGTAATCTTACGTTAAACACAAAAATGTGTTATTTCTTTGCACCAATTCTTGTGTTTTATGTAAGATATCTCTGAAAGTATTGCATTTACAGCTCTGGAACCAATTTTATTCAATTTTTCAGATTAAGAAACATAAGAAACAATCGTATTTGTATCTTTATAACTACCTTTAACATTTTTATACGGCCTTACTTCACCGAGGGTACAGAGTTCTAGGTGAAATTTTTCGCTAGTTGTAACTCGCTAACGCGTTTTCAGGCATATGTTTATATGAACTTTTTTTCTTATTTTTAGCTATAGAATGAGATCCCAAGAGATTGCCGTATAGTTTTGAATCACCTGTATAAAAAAGGGTTGATAACTACCAGCTGTTACTGGACAGTAAAAAATTTAAAAATAAAAAATTTTGTAAAAAATATTTTATAAAAAGATTGAGTACATGCTGCGGAATGCATTATAAAGATTTATTTATAAATGAATTGTATATCATTGTGTAACCCAACAACTGTCAACTGTAGAAGTAAAGTGAGATTCAAAGAAAGTCGTCTGACCACTTTATTATGTCACCGCACTGCAGTTAACCGGCCTAAGTTATTTAACAGAATAAAGAACGGACAAGTTCACGGACTTAATCCCTTCCATTTTAAGATTACATACAGGATATGCACTGGTTTATATAAAATCAATAAGCGATCATACCGTGGTATTTTATGAAAACAACAACAAAGTGAAAGTTCCTTTAAACAGCTGATCATATAATGTAATAATAAACGATACAGTAATCTTTCCTAATATAGCATGAGTGGATTCGATTACAAAATAAAAAATCTACGTATAGCTAATAATGATTTCCACGAATTTAGAACTAGAAACTTTAAACGATTTACTTGGTTTTACAATTTTGTCAAATTTAACAATGTGATGTGAAACACTCACACGGCTGTCTCTTGCTAATGAAAATAATGAACAATATAACTCAACATTGGTTAAGTTTCAATTAACCACACTCTCGCAGGCATAGTCGACCTGAGTCTGTACAAGACTACACCTCATATACACGTCATACACATCATCCTCATCTCATTGGGCCATGGGGTTGCTTATTGTTCTGAATTGAACAGATTGCAACGTACACAAACTAGGAATTAGAAAAAAAACATTGGTAATAAAACATTAGAAATTAACAAAAAACTAACCTTAAAAAACATAATCTTTTTTTAAATCATGAGCGAAAGACAAAATGAAAATCAACCTCAGTTTGACTTAAAAATACGAAAAATCACTCTTTTACCCTAAACTAGGCTCTGTAGAGAAAAATGCGATAAAGAAAAATTGTAGATCTTTTAATTTCCTATAAACTTGATTATACACTTTTGTCGTAAAATGCATACTAAGGCTGAAATCTTCAAAAAAAATCGATTTTTTTTTACACATTTCGTGAAAAAAAACAGAAAATTGCTAATTACCGCTGAACTAAGCTTTGTACAAAAAACTGTTTGAAATAAAAGTTGTAGGTTTTACATTCTCTACACCTTTTATTATACATTTTTGCGCAAAAAAAAAATACATATTTAAGTCGCAATCTTAAAAACAATTTTTTTACGAGAAAACAACCTCCGCAAGAATTTCAGCAGACATGACGCCTACCCTATTTTGTAGAGCATAAAAAATGTAGTAAATGAAGCGATTTTTTTTAAAAAATCGTAGGCGCCGTTTTTGAGAAAAAGTCGCAAAAAAGTGAAAAATTACACGAATTAACAACTACTTACGGTTGACCGATTTTGATGAAAATGTTTGTGTCGGGTCCGGTAGTAGTATCTAACTGAAGTATCAAGTTTCAAGTTTGTACGATGTTCCGTTCCTTGAGATATTCTGTTTACAAACGCGCGCGTGCGCACACACACACACACACACAAGCACACACGCACACACTCACACACAGAGTCCAATCGTTAAAAACATTTTTTGGGTTCAAGGGGTTCTGAAAATGTGTAGATCCGGTGAAAACTCGATTTCGAAAAATCGACATGAAAACAATACTTTCGTTCTAATATATTCATATAGGCAAGAGAAAGTAATAACATTGATAATTAGTGTTATACGTAATTCCTGTAAGGCTGGGTTGATGGCAAGAATGACCAAAGTAAAGAAATTAAAGTACGAATTGAAACTGCAAGGCAAGCATTCATAAAATTGAAGACAATGCTAACAAACAAAGACCTTCAGTTGCCTCTCAGATTGAGGGCTCTAAGATGTTATGTATTTTCTATCGTACTATATGGAATGGAAGCTTGGACATTGAAGAAACAACACATAAAGAAGATAGAAGCGTTCGAAATGTGGTGTTACAGGAGAATATTGAAAATTCAGTGGGTCCAAAAGGTTACCAATGTTGAGGTGCTCCGACGTTTAAATAAGGAGTTAGAAGTTATGAAAAGTATAAAAACAGGAAAACTAGAATATTTGGGTCACATAACCAGAGGAGAAAAATATGAGTTGCTGAGAATTATTATGCAGGGAAGGATCCGAGGAAGAAGAGGCGTAGGAAGAAGACGCATCTCCTGGCTGCGGAATCTTAGAGAATGGTTCAACTGTAGTTCATTGCAACTATTCAGAGCGGCAGCCAGCAAAGTGACCATAGCCATTATGATATCCAACCTCCGATAGGAGATGGAACTTTAAGAAGAAGAAGAAGAAGTAATTCCTGTGTTGACATAAGATGTTTCCCTAAAATTTCAGTTTTAATATACTATGTAGTTTATAAATTGTATATGGTTCTATCAAATTTTAATTATAATGATAATTTCTTTTGCCTCCATCCACCCCTTCCAGCCATCCGAACCTCCATGAAAGGAACTAACAGGGAAGCGGGGACGACCTACATGAGTTGAAGAAGTGCAGCAACAGATAGAAATCCTGGAAAACGCTGCATTTATCTATCTGGACGTAAATCCAGGTGACGTCAAAGGAAAAACACTCAATTAGCTACATATGCCTATAAGTAAACTTGTGCAGGGATTGGCAATGATACAACACCTACAGCGTGGAAAGATAACTAGGAGAAAGAATGTAAACACTAACAACAAGAAAAACCACCAAGCTAACAGACAAATAAAATAACAATTATCAAAACTGGAGTCCTACATGACTTAATAACGCTGAAAGGCAACTCAGTTCACCTACCAACTTGTCATGTGGATGTCCCTACTGGATCAACCTATCCAACATAACACAATATTCCTCTTAAACGATATTCCTGTTGAATATATCAACCCCGCAACCATCAACAACATTCATAATTATTGGAACGCATCTCGCCAGGGGAGATATCCGAGTCTTCACCTTATAGTCTAAGAGCTGTGCTCTCTGGACTTAACATATTGCACTCTGTACACTACATGCGCGATATCAGCATCAATAGCTCCATATATTATCTAAAATAACAACATGGCATCTCCAATATCCCGCCTCTTATTATTATAATACTGTTTAGGTCAACAGTCGCCAGGCTGGTTAGAACCTCTTAAGGTTTTATTGTGTAAAACCGAGGAGTCGGATGGTTTACTCTTGTCTTCCTCACTGAGTTATAAGAGTATACTTATTAGCATGTTCGACCCTTCAAAAAGTACCTACTTTCCACCCTGCAAATGACACGTTCATTTCTTTCACCAAAGGCTCTGGCTGTATAATGAAATTCATTACTCTCAGATGAGTTAACTTTGATTGTCTTTTACACCTTTACCTCTCTGTCTTTAAGGGTACCCGGAACAAAACAAATTGAACATTTTCACATTTACGGTTTTTTGCAAATTATTAAAATTCAGAGTATTCTGCATCCAACGATATAGGTATAATTTTTTGAGGTTTGCAGTTTTTTTTAAATTCAGACTATGTTGAATCCTTACGTTATTTTTTAAACGTTACCGTTTGCATAAGACCTTTATTTTTTTGAGCGACAACAGATAAATACATTATTTTTTTTATTTTGTGTGATATTTTTTGTTTTATAACTTTAACTTAGCACCAAACCACCTGTGAATTAATGTCTGAACTGTAAAAAGTAACATATTGAATTATTTAACGTATAACGTGTTCTCTTTTAGTTTTTTTTGTTTCCCGTAAATAGTAATTTTTGACGCATAGACTAAGGAACATTTTCTCAGATAACTGTGAATGGATTTTAATGAAATTTTTACACAGCTTCTCATATCATAATTTCAATGTACTTAATTAATATTGCAGTAAAATAATGTGTTTAAATATTTATTTTCCACTTAAATAGGCAAAAAGTTATGATTTTCAAAAGTGTTAATTTAAAAAAAAACAGTTTTATCTTCCTAACAATATATTAAGATGCTACTAACTCAGTGGGTGTAGTACAGCCTGAAAAGTAACCACAAGAATATTGGACGGGATAACTGTAATAGTTTTTTTAGAAAATGTTCCTTACATTAATATTACGAAGATAGGCATTCCGCGTCCCCTTAAATGCTTCAGTCATATAATTGGCTGCTATGTGAGATAAGAAACAGAACTATTTTTTGTAGCCCTGGAACTAGAAGATCAAGTGTAAATAATTTAACACTCCAACTGCCCAATATGAGTCAATTATAATAACAATTATATTATCTCTTCTTCTTCGGCCTTTCAAGAATTATGCATCTCTACCTGTTCCGAACCTTTCAAATCTGTTCATCTCTTTCTCGGGCGTCCTCGTTCGTTCTTTCCCTCCGGTTTATATCCTAGTGTTTGTTTAGCTATCATATCCTCCCTCATTCTGCTCACATGCTCAAACCACTGCATCCTTTATAGAGAAGATGTTGAGTTCTTTCCTTATCTCGGTATTCCTGTAACGATCTTCTCTACTACACCCATACGTATGTCGAAGAAATTTCATTTCAGATGCTTACAATCTACTCTCCTCTCGCTTTGATAGCACCCAAGGCACCTACTCCGACCCTACTCAGTTATAATTATAATATATTATAAGTACAATTGTTTCTATCAAATTTTGTATAAATGTAGTATATAGTATAAATGATTCTATAAAATTAATCACTAATTATATATATATGTTTTGGGTTTTTATACAAATTGAAAATAAATGTTAAAATAATGTTTAAAAAATTTAAATCACTAGATTCTTTCATATTCATGTATTACATAATAAACTTCGTGCAATGTGTGTTCAGTTTAAAAAAACACCGGAAGACGTTTTATGTGTTGAATTACTATTAGTGCTTTTAAGAAGGTATATTTTAATTAATTTCATAATTTATGAGATTGTTAACTATTTTTTTTCTCACACTAATGATTACTTTCTTGTGTTTTCTAATTAGTTTGTAAGAAAATTCAATATCTAGATTTTTAACAGAAATACACGTTTTGTCACCTCTAGAAGCTCATACATAACCTAATTCGTTTTTAAGGGTGTCCTACTGTGAGTGTGTGTGTTAAACTTATGTTAACAACCACCCTTATCCAGTGACCACTCCCGTTTATGACCAATTCGTTTCAAGAGTCGATTTTATTTTGCGTGAAGCCCATGATTTTTTGACCTTTTAAAGTGACTACCTTAACTTTTCCTGTCACCACCATGCATGTTGACATTGCATTTATATTGCGATCATGAAATAATCTAAATCTAAAATTTTTTGACTGGCCAGAATTTTTAAAATCCTACAACTTTTATTCCAAACATTTTTTGTATAACGCTTAGTTTAGCGGTAATTAGAAATTTTCTTTTTTTTCTCACGAAAACGAGTAAAAAATCGATTTTTTTAAGATTTCAGCCTTAGTATGCATTTTACGACAAAAGTGTATAATTAAATTTATAGGAAATTAAAAGATCTACAACTTTTATTGAGAGAATTTTTCTCTACAGAGCCTATTATAGCGTGAAAGAGTGATTTTCCGTATTTTAAGCCAAACTGAGGTTGATTTTCATTTTGCGTTCTTTAATTTTCGAATTAGCATCACTCATGATTAAAATAAGGTTATGGTTTTTGAGGTTAGTTTTTTGTTTATTTCTAATGTTTTATTACTAATGTTAGTTTACATTTTCTGTTATTTGCATTGGTAAGAGAAAGTCGTGTGAGTGTTTCACACCAAATTTTTAATGGTCAGCCTTGTTCTGTTACACATTTTTGGCGTGTTTTAATTTCGAATTAGCATCACCGGCGAAACAACTTTTAATGTAAATTGTGTAGCCTATAGTGGCTTCATCGAATTTAAAAATTCAATTGGGTAATTCCTGCTTATTCCTCATCCATCACGTATCAATTAATTTTTATTCGACTGATTTTCCGGGCAATTGCAATTGAATTTGTTCATTGAGCTTGTTGATATCATCAATTTTGGTGGACCAAATTGCATTCATGGCAATAATAACTGTTGTATGGATTGACATAAAATAAAATATTTTGACAAACAAAAATTTTTACTATTTATATTTTTTTTCTGCCCATAACAGACAGTTGGAGTGTCAAATTATTCACACTCAATCTGTTCCTTGCAGGGCTAAAATAAATAGTTCTGTTTCTTATCACATGGTCAGCCAATTAAATGACTAAATAATTTAAGAACAGAAGAGGTAGAGGTGTAAAAGACACTAATTAGAGTTATCTCCTCTGAAAGTAATGAATTACATTATACAGCCAGACCCTGTGGCGAATAAAGTGAAGGTGTCATTTGCAGAGTGGAAAATATGTGCTTTTCATAGGGCCCGGCGTGCTGATATGCGTAGGCTACTTTTCCGCTCAATGAAAGGGGCAATTGTAAACCACCTCACTCCTCGTTTTACTTAGTAAAACCTCTACAGGTTCAAACCAGTCTTTCGCCTGATGACCTAAACAACACATATATTTTTATTAACTTTATTAATGAAATTCACAACTGTTACAAGATAAACAACCTGTGAATATTATGATGGTGGGTGAAAGAATGAATGAAATGGCATGAGTGACGTGCATAGAGAACACCGTCCACTGACAGTTCTTCGACATGTTATTAGTTACTTCTTATTAAATCATAGATTCATTAATAACATTAACCGTTTCTAAAACAGGAGGAAACGGCAGGAATGTTTATTTATCAGTTCGTTTGAATGAGCGAAAGTCGGTTTTATTTTTTTAATTTTTACCAACAAAAATTCACGGGGAAAATCAGGAAAAAGTTGAAAATGGCGTAAAACCCTTTCTCTTTTATTCGATCGGCACCAAACGTCTCAGAAACCATCCCAATTCTACATGCGTCTTCCCTGTAAAGTTTTTCTACATGTTCCCTGAAAATTTTATCAAAATCGGTCGAGCGGTTTAGGACTCCATAAAGAACATACATATGCACATCCTCTTTCATTTATTATATAATTATAGAAATTTAGATAAAAATATAATGCAGTAATACAAACAAAATATGTGTGTTATATTAATAATAATTATAATAATACTATATAATTATATTATAATAATTAACTAGCGGGTCCCGCGTGGCTTCGCCCACGCAAACGTAAACAAAGAATCAGCTGTTCTAGTATACTCTCTGTATTTTTTATGGGAAGGTATTTTTGCAAATTCTACCATTTAAAATAAAAATTTTGTAAAATCCTTTCTTAGCGACAGCTTAGAAAACTTAAATTGATCTATAAATCAGGACATCTCTTTTTATATAATAGATAGCGCTCCGTCGTGGCTTCGCCCATGCAACTTTAAGTCTATGATTCTGTATTTTAATTTGCTAATAACTTAAGTCACAAAATATAATTTTTTTTTTGGAATTACGTATAAAGAACAATTCACACACATCAGTCACGTCACCGTTCCGAAACGGAACCGGCACGGCCACTCGAAGTCAAAAATGACGACAGTATTCACACACGTACATCAGTTTTCCTTCCGTCAAACTCCATTGTCATTTTACATAGAGACAAACTCGTCCGTAAAAAACAAAATATCGTCGAGAAAAAATATCGTTTTGACGGTTCGGTGACGGCGACAAGACTGACGCGCCGAAGTCGGGACGGTGCCGATGCTCAGTGTACACAATGTCATTAATTTTTCAAGAAAGAATATTTTTCTGTGACTGATACTTCTCGGAATGACGGAACTGAGACGTGACGTGACGGATGTGTGTGAATCGACCCTTATGGTGGAAAAATGAAAAATAGAAGGATTATAATAGCATACTGCCTGAACTTACATAAATAACTAGTTTTATTTTAATTTAAGTTAGATTTAAGAAAATAACTACCGTATGCATTTTACTGAATTGTTTGGCACATTTTTTTAAATTAAATTTTAATTGTTCGGTTGCAAAAATCATTTTTACAATGTCAGTCAAATACATTGTGTGACCTAAGCAATGAGATTTGTATCTCGCATAATAAGTAATAATACTTTATAGCATAAAAAAACAAATCACTTATTATGCTAATTACAACAATTCTGGAATTAATTCTGGTTAAAATATTAATCCAGTTTAGGTCAAAAGATTAAACACTACGTACAGTACAACATCCGGAGTGACAAATGTAAAACATAGATTAAAATCGTTGTTAAAGTCAATTCAACTTCTGGGAAAATAGCTATAGTTTTGTAATTGATCTGCTATTTACGTACGATAAGAATGTGTTTAAGAATAGAATGCGAGTTTTAACATCCGGTGTAGGCCGACTGTTACTGTTTTAAACGAATCATATATATATATATATATATATATATATATATAAGTATAGGCTATGTGTATTTCTTATGAGACGAAATTTTTGCGATTTCTACTCTTTAAAATCAAAATTTTGCAAAATCCTTTATTAGGATTTTACATAGGCCTAATAGTTTTGCAATCAAATTTTTTTAATCAATAAAACGGAAATAATTGAAAATTTTTATAAATAGCCCGTTCAAATCATTTAATTCTGAATATGTAAATTTGTATATTTTTGTTTTGGTGGTTAGGCCTACTATTCGTAATAAAATTGATGATAAATCAATAAAATGTAAATAATTTTAATTTGTAATTTGTAAAGAGAATAACAGGCTACGACTTGCCGCTAGCGTAGAGATACAGTACTGGTATGCTATGGAATATGCCTATGGAGGGGGTAAATGTGTGTCGGAGAACAGCCACTTCATTAGCGTAGCGCTTCGCGTTGATTCTTCATCCTCGCATCAGTGGGGGGAATTTTTTCTATTTCTTCCCTTTAAAATCAAAATTTTGCAAAATCCTTTCTTAGTGCGCGCTTACACAATATAACAAAGCTAACTTCCAAATTTCAAGTCTCTAGCGTCAGTAGTTTCAGCTGTGCGTTGATCTGTAAATAAATCACTCAGGACATGTTGTCCTTTTATAATAATTAATAAATAAATAATATTAACAATAGTAATAAAAATAATATAATTATAATTATATTAATAATAAAATAAATGCCAATAAAATATATCGGTTCTTGTATTAAACATTCTTAGACCTTCAATACCACAACTTTATACTTTATACTCCCCCCCTTTTTATACTTAATACCCTCCTTTATACTTTTATTTGAATATAAAATGTAATCTGAATCTGATATCCGGTTCTTTCGTTTTTTTTAAAAGTCAAGTTGTTATAAATGTTCGTACAAAGTTCACTAACATAAAAAATTGTATGATTGAATGGTTGTCACGTACAACATTTTTTTCATCCTACCAGCTAACAAAATATGTACCTATTTGTCTTGATCAAGTAGGATAATAAATAATTTTTTATTATATAAATATTAGAGCTACTATATAAGATTTATTTAAAAACTTTTTAAATTAATCAACACGTCTTCGTTTTTAGATGCAGATTAATAAAACTAAATCGTAGTGGCTTCTTTAGTGGATTATTTACTAAACCGGTTGTGATGTTTGGTTTGTTTCTAAAAAAAATGAAACTTCTTCAAACCCATTGTAGTTATTAGAAAACCTGCTGTAAATGTGTACTAACCAATAAGACAAGAAGTAAACTCAAATCAGACTCATGTTCATTTTATGTAAACTGTAATAAAATTTTGATCGTTTCCGACGAAAAGTTTGTCATGTAGTTTTTTAAATTAATTTTTTACTTTCTCTTGCTTATAAGAATTTATAGGAAGGAAAATATTGTTTTCATGTCGATTTTCGAACACGTTTTCAGACTCCCTGAAACCAAAAAACATGTTTTTAGCGATTGGTCTGTGTGAGTGTGCGTACGCGCGCGCGTGTGTGAGTGAACAAAATGTCTCAAGAATGAAACATCGAACGAAGTTGAAACTTGAAACTTATATTAGTTACTATTAGAGAACCGGACATGAACATTTTCATCAAAATCGGTCAACCCGAAGTAGTAGTTTATTCGTGTAATTTTTCATTTTTTGCGATTTTCCAAAAATCGGCTTCTACGATTTTTTTTAAATTTCCTTAGCTACTACATTCATTATGCTCTACATGACAGGGTAGGCGCCATGTCTGCTGAAATTCTTGGGAAGGCTGTGCTCTCGTAAGAAAATTTTTTTTTTTTAAGATTACATCCTTAATGTGCATTTTAGAGGAAAGTTTTATATAATAAAAGTTGTAGAATAGTTTAGATACAATTTTAGAACAATAGTTAAAAAATGGGAGGTTAAACCAGAGACAAAAGCTCCAAGAACCGGAACAAAATGGAGTGAACAAAGAAAAGCTGAATTCTCACAAAGAAAGAAAAACTGGTGGGCAGATAAAAAGGACAAGAAATCCCAAAAACAAATCAGATTTACTTAGCGTCTTCCACTTCGGGAGCTTTACGATATAATATTAATAATAAAAGTTGTAAAAAATTTAAAACCCTACAACTTTTTTCTAAACATTTCTTTAAATAACGCTTGGTTTAGCGGTAATTAGCAATCTACTGTTTTTTTATTCATGAAAATCTGTAAAAAATTGATTTTTTAAGATATCAGCCTTAGTATGCATTCAACGACAAAAAAGTAGTCTATATAATTAAATTTATAGGAAATTGAAACATCTACAACTTTTATTTAAAGCATTTTTCTCTATAGAGCCTAGTTTAGCGTGAGGGAGGGATTTTCCGTATCATTAAGCCAAACTAAGGTTCGTTTTCATTTTGCATCATTCACTCATGATTAAAAGGTTAGGCCCTATCTGTTTTGAGATTAGTTTTTTATTTATTTCTAATGTTAGGTTATATTGTTCATTATTTGCATTGGCAAGAGAAAGTTGTATGAGTGTTTCATACCAGATTCTTTTAAAATATTTTGTGATAAATTTATTAATGGTAAAATATTATCATGTATATTTTATCAGCATATCAGGACTTTTCCACTTAGACGGGAAGGCAGTGGTAAAGCTCCTCACTCCTTGTTTTACTTAGTAAAGCCTCAAAAGGTTCAAAACAGCCTTTCGAGTGATAACCTAAACAACAAATTATCCTGTAGATTCTAAAAATAATTGTTTATTGTTATTTTATGATGGAAGATAAATAATTACAGTGTTATTTAACTTTTCATTTCCAATCGAGGTCAGTAGTGTATGCATTTATATAGCCAAAAAAAGATCAAATTAATTTAACCAATCACCACTTACGTTTTCATTCTACGTATAATTAGGTACAAACATATCCAATTTACATGCAGCTAGTGTTATAATAACAAACTATAAAAAATTGTTTCAGAACAATATTCTCCCGCAATCAGATTACGATCATACTTAATTACTACATGATTCTTAATTTAAGAATATCACATATTTAGTCCTTGAACTTTTAAAAAAATTAGTACAATAAATTATGTAATATATGCGAACATGTAACGGCTTGTAAAAAAGTTCCTTTGGCCGCTTACTTTAAAATGTTCACATAATTATTTAAAGTTTAATTAATCTACAACTGTATATATAATATATTTTACCATATATCTCTCAACAGGAAATATTAACTATTACAAATATTTAATCATTTATGCAAGGTTTTCATGATGGTTTATAAATAGACGGTTCAAAAACATTTTTTAACTACATCCAGGAAACTCTAAAAATGGAGTATGTGATTTGTCAAGATATAATTTATTTATATATTTACTGCAATATAATTTTTTTGACTTTTAACAACTACAATATTGTATATTTATCATCAACTGTAACTGTAAATATATATTTATTATTTGTCAGTAAACAATAAAATTCTTGGGAATAAAATTTGACTGTCTTCTTAAATTGACTGAGTGCATTCAAGGTCTTTGTCAGCATCTAAGAAAATAGGTATTTACATTCAAGAAAACTGACGATTACCTCAATGCATTGCTATTTGCGGATGACATGTAGGTCATACAGGAGAGTGAAGATGAGCTTCAAAGAGCAGTTTATGTTTTTAATGATTTATGCAAAAAGTATAATTTACGAGTTTCGGTTGCTAAATCAAAGTTTATGACATTCAGAAGGAAGTATCCCATTCGTTCGAAGATTGTTTTAGACAATGTAGTATTAGATCAAGTGTCTAACTATAACTATCTGGGCTGCGATGTGAGCTTTGATAGGGACTTGGATGTCGAAAATAAAATAAATAAATTTCAAGCTATTTGTGGTACCATTAACAAGACATTGGGTCACATAGCTAGAACAGAGACAGTACTGAAGTTCTATAAGGCAATGGCAGCCCCAGTCCTTCTTTATGGAAGTGAGTCATGGGTTACCACAAAACGCCAAGAAAGTAGGATCCAAGCAGCTGAAATGAGGTTTTTAAGAAGGGTGAAGGGCTGCTCGAGGCTGGATCTAATACATAACGAAGAAATTAGATCCGAGTTGGGTGTATTTAGCTTGAATAAAAAGTAGAGGAGTACCGGAATCAATGGAGGCAACATTTGTAACGGATGCCAGAGGAGAGAATACCTCTAAAAGTGACGGAATATGTTCCAGTTGGAAGAAGGGAGGTGGGAAGACCTCGAAGAAGATGGCAGTAGTCGAGATGTACGGGTTGGAATGTCTCGTGTTTCTGTAGACGTGCAGGATGATTTGTGAGTTCGGAACAGGCTTAAGCCTAATCCTTGATAGTAAGAAGAAGAAGAAGAGACATCCAAGAAACTTAGAGGAGTACTAAATAAAGACACATTAAAAATAGTTTAATTATCTATTATGCGGTCGGTACCACGGTTACTTTACTAGACGGTTGGGATCATCAAAAATATGTGCAGTGATAAGCCCCCCCCCCCCGACGTAATCTGGTCACCAGCGACAACCGACACGTTTTTTAATGCAATTCAAAAATTTTAAATTCAAACATTTGTTTGTATAACGCTTAGTTTAGCGGTAATTAGTGATTTTCTGTTTCTTTTTATGAAAATCTGTAAAACAAATCGATTTTTTTAGGATTTCAGCTTTATTATGCATTTTAAGACGAACGTGTATGTAATCAAACTTATAGGAAATTGAAAGATCTACAACATTTATATTAAGAATTTCTCAGTACAGGCCTAGTTTAGCGTGAAAGAGTGATTTTCCATATTATTAAGCCAAACTCTAAGTTGATTTTCATTTTGCACCATTCAGTCATGATTAAAATAAGATTATATTTTTGAGGTTAGTTTTTTGTTTATTTCTAATGTTTTAATACTAATGTTAAGTTAGATTAGTCATTATTTGCATTGGCAAGAGAAAGTCACGTGAGTGTTTCACACCAGATTTTCTTTTAATGGTAAATTCACTGGGAGATATCATTTTATGATAAAATTATTTTTATCAAATCTATTTATTGTTCTATTAAAGAACAGATTATGGATATTTCGGTTAATAAACAAAAACTTGTATTTATTATAAATGAATATCTAAATTCCACGCATTGGTTTAATAAAATTTGACCACTTATTGATTCATCAATTTGAAATTTCCTATTTTAAAGTTTTATCTATTTATATGTTATAAAAATGTGTTTTAGTTGAATCTATTATAACCGTAATGTAACAAATTTTTCATACGTACTTGAATAAATGTATTGTTCATGTTATTATGCATAAATTAATAAATTACTTAACACTTTATTCTGACAATTATTTTTCACTCTAAAAGCTTTTTGGAAAAAATATTTTAGTAATATTTACCAAATTTAAAAGTCATAGTAATATCACATTAAAATATGTTAGCATTAAAACGTGCAACCTATGCATGTAATAATAATATTTGTGGACGCTATAAAAAATAATGACTATTAAAATTCAATTCAACAATACATTTTTCTTAAAAATGTATTCGCCACGGCCCCATTTAAGATCTAGGACATTGAAAGATTTTTGTCACGTATTGCATTAATGTATGGCCTGTTCTACATATCTTGTTTATAATAAATCTGAAGAGATAAGGAATATTGTATGAGAATTAATATATTTAAAAGCCAAGGTAATGAGAATAGGAAACAATAACTGAATGAACTACTTATACGGAAGAAATAAAGTCATGTTGACCGTGTAAAGCAATACAGGTTCTTAGAAGCGTACTGAAAGAAGATTGTAGATGAAAAAACTGCAATAAAACCAAAATCGGAATGGCAAGAGAAGCGTTCAAGATGAAATCAGGTCTAAGGAAACGTTAAGTAAAATGGTATGTACTCGTTCAAGGATACGTAAAGTAAATTAAGACAAAAACCAGAGACTTTTGGGAAGTGATTTTGAAAAATATACCGTGGCGTTGTAGTTACCACTCTAATCTACTAAGCGGAGTTCCCGCGTTCGATTACCGGCTAGGGTCTGGAAATTATTACGTGCCAAAACCCACCGATCCAGTTTGCTAACCCACCGTATTCGTAATGATCAAGCTGTTAATGCGACTTTAAATAAACTTAAAGTACCGACAAAGTGAGGAATATTGAAGTATCACAAATACTAGAGAGGGAAAATTTGATGGAAATCATTCGACGGAGAAAAGCTAATTGGCTAGGACAGATATAGGAAAGAGCTTAATTAAATTTTTTTTGAGAAGTATCAGTAGAAGTGAGTTGAAAGGAATTCGTGGAATACAGGTTAAAGATGGTTTAAAAAAAAGGGGTGAACTATCAAGAAATTTGGAAACTGGTGGAAAACGAAACAAGTTGGAGATAAACATGGTTGACCTGCCTAAGCGCAGATAACCTTATTATCATAATAAATTAATTAGGTGTTTTTAAATTAAAAAATATAGGTTTGATAAACTGCATCAACTTTATACCCAATTTTGTAATTATTAAATATTTTTTCATCCTTTGACTGATTCTAATCAAAATTTTAATTTGAAAAAATCAGTTTTTATATTTTTGGTTCTCATATCCGTCATTTCCAAAAAATATTCTGCGTGATTTTTTTTTTTTTTTTTTTTTTTTTTTTTTTTTTTTGGTTTAACGTCTGACTGTTTTGCAAATTGCTGCTAATGCAGACGGATATTCTGCGTGAACCGATCTAAGTATCTCTTGCAGCTTCATAAACAATTACTGGTGTGCCACCAGCTCCGTGTGTCTGAGAGGTTTACGATACGGTATAAACGATTATTTTAGCCTACGCTAAAACATGCGACCCATATTAAATTTTTATTATAACTTTCATATTATAATATGCCTAATTATTAACCTAACAGACAAAGTTATCTGAATCTTAATGCTTTAATTTTATAGTGTTTCAGCTATAGATTCATTGTCACATTTTTTAATGATCCGAAAATTATATGCCGAGTTTCACTGTGAATACAAAAAAAATTTTTTTTTTGTTAAAACACTTGCTGAAGCTCAGACATTTTTCCTATAAGAATACTGCACCAAAATAACAATAATGCACAGGAGAATATTATTTAATTCTAATTAAAAAATTATGTTATTTAATAGAATATTATCATTAACATTAAATATTTCATTTTTTTATCCCTAATACGTGTACGTTGCAATCTGTTTAATTCAGAACAATACACAACCCCGTGACCCAATGAGATGAGGATGATATTTATGACGTGTAAATGAGGTGTAGTCTTGTACCCAGGCTGGCCATTCCTGAGAAAGTATAGTTAATTGAACCCCAACCATCAAAGTACACTGGTTACCACTGCCTAGTATCCAAATCCGTATAAAAGTTTACTAGGATACCTTTACTAGGATTTGAACCAGGAACCTTCATCTCCGAAAATCATTTGTTAAACAGCTGACTCTTGGCGACGACTTTACGTCTAGACTAACTCGGTAAGTCAACGTTAAATATACTATAAAATTTATCGTTACCGACGGTACTGTTAGATTTTATTGAAGTGGTAGTTATAGGCAGAATACGTTACTAATGACAAGGAACTTTATTTTTTGTCGGAATAACTGTCAGTTTGAAACCGTACCAACACTATAGTCGATTTCACGTTCAGAATGCAGTACGTAAAGTCCATAAGCAATGTATTTTATATGGGAGTTTGAGCGCTACTACACTAAGTAAAAATATCGACTCCGCGCCACATAACCTTTTCATTTACAAACTCTTATTGAATAACGTAGTACAAAACATACTTAATATTTTTATCGTTTTAAAGATCAGGTATAGATATCAGACGAAATAATGCCCCATAGCCGTGCGAGTGAGTGGGAGATATGTGGCATAACTACGCATGCGCTCAAAGGTCTTTACCGTAATAATCCAAACCTGAAAACATACTACAGGCTTTATCTTGCTAGTTAGTTTACTGCATGCATAAACGCTTGCTCACAACAATGAGTAAAATTAAAGACAATGTTATTGGAACGGCGCGTATGGCTTGTACGAGTGAGAGCGTTATGCATCCTCTCACTCCCACGGCTAGGAGACATTAGTTCATCTGAATACTGTACTGACAAGTATTACAGTAATGGAATGTTTACCAATTTTATTGTCTTTTTAATTATTTTAAAGTAAAATATAGTTATTGTTCAAACTGATGTCAATAGTTATTGGGTTGAAAAAATACTGTTCTCCAAATAAAACTGACGTATTCAGTTCAATTGTCGGTATTTCTGTAAGGGACATAATAAATATATTTTCATAGGACTATAACGACAAGAATGTCGCAATTATTGTGATATATAGTTTTATAGGTTTACATAACGGATAAACAAAGTTTTTTTTATTTATTTATTTAACGTCGCATCAACTGCAAGGTCATTAGCGACGACGTTGGGGTGTAACTGTGCGTAATGAGGATGAAATTAATTTTTGTAATGTATGAAAATATGCCGTGCCTGAATGGGATTCGAACCCAGTTATTAACAAAACAAAGTTATTAGCTGGTGAAATAAATAAAAAAAGACATTATTTACCTACGAGATTATTTTTCTGGAATAACACGATGATAATTCCTTCTGAATGGGCCGGTGTTATGAAAAAACGTAATTATTTCAAACTAGTTCATTATTTCTGTTCCCGTCCAACATATGACTTGTCATACATCAATTATTACAGATAAAATTCTATATTTTATAACAAAATAATAAAACTTTGATGTCGTCATGAAAATAAAAGAGATATTTAATGTGAAATACAAAAAAGTGTCGAGATTTAAAGGTCTATTACTTTGTATGAGCGTATCTTATCTAAATATCAGAGTATAATAATAACATTAATAGCGTAATAAAATGCGATTCATTAGGAAGCGATACTAATTTTTTCAGAATTTTTTTATTAAAAGTGAGCTTTGTTAGAGCGTGATAAGCGAAACTCTAAATATTTTTGCCCGTGACCTTCGGATGGTGTCGGCGGAGGAGAGTTATTGTATTGGCTGTGCCTGATGTTTTCCGTACGCCTGATAACACAACGGGTTCTCATAACAGCTGTAGTGCATTCTGAACGTGAAATAGAGTATAGATGAATGTCTCTTATTGATGACGTCAGGCTTCAACTCCAAACACACGGAGCTGGCGGCTACGCAGTAATTTAACCTATTTTTCTCTCTAGGTGTTCTGTGTACATCAATCGATTAAAAAAATATATATATATTTTTTTTTAAATATAATCTGACATCCTCTTCAGGTAACGAATCACCTAACCATGGTTTTTAACAATTTCGTGTTACAATGATCAAATTCTGATATGATCTGAATGATCATATGTATTTTTTTAATACTATATTATTCTATCCGTACTATCAATTCTAATATCTGAATGATATGAACAACTTCCGTATTTTGAATGTAATTTTATAGCTCTGTTTCATGTTGAGAGCATTTCCAACTGTAATTAATAATGCATTAGATTCTAACTAAATAAAAATTAAAAATATCTTTCATCAAGTTTGCTTTTTATTTTATTTATTTATTTATTTATTTGGCCGTTGACTCTTATTTGGGAACAGACTAAAATTATTAAAATTATTATTCTATAGTTTACAATTACGTAAAAATATAAATTACATACTACAAACTATCATGTCGCTCTAAATGTTGCATTATACACTATATGAGGGGTCTAGTATTAAAACCAGCTACATCCAAAAAAAATGTTTTTTTGTTTCTGTTCTTTTTTACAAGTTTTCAATGTTATGAACATAATAAATAGGAGAATCTACATCAAAACGATCCTTATCGAATAAAATTGCTCAACGAAATTCTGAAATTATTTTGAAAAAAGCCACATCCATACTTATAGAAATAGTCAACTAATACGCGGATGATGATGTAATAATGTACTCCGCCGATAATCCCGCTCAAGTATCGTGTGTCCTTCAACAGCATATTTCTCGCCTAGAATCATGGCTTACCAAATGGTAAGCCATGAAAAATCTCATAAATCATGAATCATCATGAAATGAAAAATCGCTAGAATAAACTACTATACTTTCGTTAAACTGATTTTGATTGAAATTTACGTATTGGGTTCCCTATTGGTATATAATTTGAGTTCCAAGTTTCAACTTCGTAGATATATTCCGTTCTTCAGATATTTTGTTCTTACACAAACCAATCAATAAAAATATGCTTTTTTAAATCTTGTGTAATGACACAAAATTGATGCACACCTGGAGTTGTTTATTTCTGAGTCTATTGAAATAAAAATAGATATCTCCAGCTGATTAAAATAAATACTTTAAAAATTATTTAATTTACGTTAACAAAATATGGTTACTAGGCAACTGAGAAGAAGAAGATAGAATTGTAAATTATTTTAGTGGGGGACTGGAGGCCAAACCAAGAGAGTGGGTCCCTCGTTCGTTCTTAACAAATAGTTTTTCTACAATGATATAATCAATTAGATTATTCTTATTTTGTGTGTATATTTTGAGAAAGTTATTTCAGATTTATTAATTGATATTACGTTAAATAGTTTCATAACTTAATTGAGATTTAGTTGTTGACAGATTGTTTGTTAATTAAGTCTATTTCAAATTTGGCACCCGATGGTGGGGAAGGATGTATCGACCTTGGAGGGATTATAGAAAGGATTAATTTAGTTTCTTTCACTTGATTCCAAAAAATCGCCATGAAAACAATACTTTCCTTCCCTACATATTCATATACGGCAAGAGAAAGTAATAAAAAACTGAAATAAACAGAAAAAATTAATGAGTAGAACCAAATTCAGACTACTAATTACTAACTACGGGCTTTCATGAAGAGCAACAGCAAAACACTAAATGGACGGAATAAATGAGAAAGACTACAGTGAACGAATGTTATGAGTGTGGGCTGCAAAAAGAAGTCTAAAATTACTTTAAAAGTGTCTTAAATCAGCCCTTAGCAAAATAACAAATTATAAAACAAACAGATGTTGCGGGATCGTAGAAAGGGCAGTATACCTACCGTATTCTTGGTAAAAACTTTTTTTAACCCCCGACGAAAACAGAGGGGTGTTATAAGTTTCAATTTGTGTCTTGTCTGTGGTATT
The DNA here is from genome assembly GCA_035578175.1 of Catonia carolina. Taxonomy (NCBI): domain Eukaryota; kingdom Metazoa; phylum Arthropoda; class Insecta; order Hemiptera; family Achilidae; genus Catonia; species Catonia carolina. The sequence continues at coordinate 36,006,724 of JAQMRL010000005.1, read as the reverse complement.
GTAGCTCCCAAACGGATGATCCGATTTTGATTCAGTTCTTTTTACTTTCTCTTGCCTATATGAATATATAGGAAGGAAGTATTGTCTTCATGTCCATTTTTTGAAATTGAGTTTTCACCGGATATAGGCCTGGCCTACACATTATTAAACCCGCTGAATTCAAAAAACATGTTTTTAGCTGTGTGTGTGTGTGTGTGTGTGTGTGTGTTGTGTGCGAGTGAGTGAGTGTCTGTGTGTGAACAGAATATCTCAAGAACGGAACATCGTACGAACTTGAAACTTAAGTTACATACCACTACCCGACCCGACACGAACATTTTCATCAAAAATCGGTCAACCAGAAGTAGTATGCGTGTCATTTTTCACTTTTTTGCAATTTTCTCAAAAACGGCTTCTACTATTTTTTTAAAAATTACCTCATTTACTACATTTTTATGCTCTACAAGATAGGGTTGGCGCCATGTCTGCTGAAATTCTTGGACAGGCTGTTCCCTCGTAGAAAAAAATGTTTTTTAAAGGTTGCAGCCTTAATATGCATTTTAGCGCAAATGTGTATGTTACAAAAGTTGTAGAAAATTTTTAAATCTGCAACTTTTATTTCAAACAAATTTTTGTGTAACGCTTAGTTTAGCGGTAATTAATGATTTTCCGAATTTTTTCTCATGAAAATAAGTAAAACAAATTGATTTTTTAAGATTTCATCGTAGTATTCATTTTACGACAAAATGCTTATAATCAAATTTATAGTAAATTAAAAGATCTATAACTATATTTGTAGCATTTTTCTCTACAGAGCCTAATTAAGCGTGAAAGAGTGATTTTCCGTATTATTAAGCCAAACTAAGGTTGGGTTTCATTTTGTATCATTCACTCACGATTAAAATTAGGTTATGTTAATTGAGGTTAGTTTTTTGTTTATTTCTAATGTTTTGTTACTAATATTAGGTTACATTGTTTATTATCAGTATTAGCAGGAGAAAGTCGTGTGAGTGTTTCACACTAGATTTTTTAAGTTGTTTTAGATTTTTTGTGTCGGGTATTTTTTAAATTTTTATATACTGGTAAGTTTATTTACTGTAACATTAACTGCTTGGTTATTAGCGAATACAGTGACTTGTGTTGTACGATTAATGGATTTAAAAAATAGAATTTTGTTGTATGTTACGAAACTCTGCGTTTACACTGAAAACAAAATTATCAAGAGAAATCTGTCGGCAGGATAAACACGTAGTTCACAGGTAACCACATTACATAGAGTAATTTAACATTTTTAAAACTATTGTTACTTCTAAACTCAAATTAGTTACACTTGTTATAATCCTAGTTTCTATTACTCTCAAAGATTTTAGAAATATTCCAATAAAAGATTTTATAATATACCTGCAATAATTGACTAAAATATACTTCATCGAAGAATTATGTCAATTAGTGATTTTACGTAATTTTAAGTTCTACTGACGATTTTCATTTTGCGTCATTCACTCATGATTAAAATTAGGTTACGTTTGTAATTTTACATTGTTTACTTGTAAACATTTTTACTTGCCCATTACAAGCAGGTGCAGTGTTAAATTATTTGCACTCGTTCCAGGGCCACAAAAATAGTTCTGTTGCTTATCACATAGTCAGCCAATTATATGACTGAAGCATTAAACAACAGAAGAGGTAGAGGTAGGCCTATAAAAGACACTAATCAGAGTTAAATCCTCTGAAAGTAATAAATTTCATTATACACCCAGACCCTGCGGTGAATAAAATGAAGGTGTCATTTTGTAGCGTGAAAAGTAGATGCTTTTCAGAAAGCCTGGCATGCTGATAAACATATTTTTCCACTCAGTGAGGAAGGCAATGGTAAACCTCCACACTCTTCGATTTTCTTAGTAAAGCCTCTAGAGGTTTAAACGAGCCTTTCAGCTGATGACCTAAACAACAATGTTGTTTACGAATAATTAAACATAGGTTATAATTTTAATTATTTACATAGGTATGAGAAAGTCGCGTGAGTGTTTCACACCAGATTTGTGTGAAATTGTTTTCTTGTCGATTTTTCTAAATCGAGTTTTCACTGGATATAGACGTTTTCAGACCCCCCCCCCCCCCGAATCAAAAACCATGTTTTTAGTGATTGGTCTGTGTGTGTGTATGCGCGCGCGCGTGTATGTGTGTGTATGTGTGAAAAGAATATCTCAAGAACAAAACCTCGTACGAACCAATCTCTTGAAACTTAAGTTAGACACCACTACCGGACCCGACACGAACATTTTCATCAAAAACGGTCAACCGGAAGTAGTTTATTCGTGTCATTTTTTACTTTTGTGCGATTTTCTCAAAAACTGGTCCTACGAGGTTTTTTAAAATCGTCATTTTTACTAAATCTTTAATGCTTTACAAGATAGGGCAGGCGTCATGTCTGCTGAAATTCTTGGAGAGGCTGTTTTCACGTAAAAAAATTGTTTTTTTTTTGAGATTGCTGCTTTAATATGCATTTTAGTGCAAAAACGTATGATATAAAAGTTGTAAACAATTTAAAATCCGACAACGTTTATTTAAAACATTTTTTTGTATAACGCTTATTTTAGCGGTAATTAGCAATTTTCTGTTTTTTCTCACAACACGTGTAAAAAATCAATTTATTAAGATTTCAGTCTTAGCATGCATTTTACGACAAAAAAGCGTATAATTTAATTTATAGGAAGTTAAAAGATCTGCACCTTTTATTTCGAGAATTTTTCTCTACGGTGCTTAGTTTAGCATGAAAGAGTGTTTTTCCGTATTTTTAGCCAATCTAAGGTCGATTTTCATTCTGCGTCTTTCACTCATGATTAAAATTAGATTATGTTTATTAAGGTTATTTTTTTGTTTATTTCTAATGTTTTATTACTAATGTTATGTTATATTATTGATTATTTGCATTGGCAAGAGAAAGTTGTGTGAGTGTTTCACACCAGTTTTTTTGAATAATTATTCATAAATCTGGTATTTATAAAAGTCGATATTTCCTACATTGTAACCTTAAGTAGCACCAAATTTCTCACTGTTTTTACTTTCTCTTGCCTATATGAATATATAGGAAGGAAAGTATTGTTTTCATGTCGATTTTTCGAAATCGAGTTTTCACCGGATCTATACGTTTTCAGACCCCCTGAACCCAAAAAACATGTTTTTAGCGATTGGTCTGTGTGTGTGTGTGTGTGTGTCTGTGTGTGTGTGTGTGTGTGTCTGTGTGTGAACAGAATATCTCAAGAACGGAACATCGTACGAACTTGAAACTTGAAACTTAAGTTACATACCACTACCGGACGCGACACGAACATTTTCATCAAAATCGGTCAACCGGAAGTAGTAGTAACTTAGTTTATTCGTATAATTTTTCAGTTTTTTGCGATTTTCTCAAAAACTGGTCCTACGATTTTTTTTAAAATTGCCTATTTTACTCAATTTTTGATTCTCTACAAGATAGGGTAGGCGCCATGTTTGCTGAAATTCTCGGTGAGGCAGTTTTCACGTAAAAACGTTGTTTTTTTAAGATTACGGCTTTAATATAAATTTTAGCGCAAAAACTTATATAATAAAAGTTGTAGAGAATTTAAAAACCTACAACTTTTGTTTCAAACATTTTTTTGTATGACGCTTAGTTTAGCAGTAATTAGCGATTTTCTGATTTTTTCTCACGAAAACGTGTGAAAAATCGATTTTTTAAAGATTTTGGCCTTAGTATGCATTTTACGACAAAAGTGTATATAATAAAAGTTATAGAAAATTAAAAGATCTACAACTTTTATAAAGAGCATTTTTCTCTAAAGAGCCTAGTTTAGAGAGAAAGAGTGATTTTCCGTATTTTTAAACCAAACTGAGTTCGAATTTCATTTTGCGTGTTTCACTCATGATTGAAATATGGTTATATTTTTGAGATTAGTTGTTTGTTTATTTCTAATGTTTTATTACTAATGTTAGGTTTATTGTTAATTATTTATATTGGCAAGAGAAAGTTGTGTGAGTGTTTCACACCAGATTTTTTATTTATTTTTTCAGTATTATTATTATTGATTTTCTACTTATATTAAAAAATGTAATACTGTAAATTACATACAGTATGACGTTCTTTGTTTTACTTGTTGTACGTTTGTATGCATACGCAGATATACGTATTGTGTATTCATGTTTTTTATGTTGTTCGTAGACATAAGAAGTAAATAGTTACATTGTGTTATTTCCATTCATGTTTTGTATATAACTATTGTTGTTTTTTTTTACTTTTCATACAATGAATGAGGAACGAATGAAATTAAACTAATTTGGAAGATTCCGTGTTCAAATTCCATCTAGTTTCGAAAACGTTTACTTTTGAATTCATTGTTATCTTTTCATTGCATGCTGTGATCTTTAATAAGAAATTTCGGTCATTTAAAAAGAATGATTTTGTACTTCAATCAAATTTTAAATTTTTTTATTTTGTACCTCAAATTTTAAATCGAGGTCCTACGGGGGTTGCTACCCTCATCTAAAAATAATTAAAATTTAAAATTTTTAGAATACAAAAAATCTGTTAACGGCATGTTGTTTGGCGTTAAAAATTACACAAATATTTGACAACCCGAAAATTCTCAATTAGCACCCTCTAGCCTGCGGTAGGGGTTGTATTTTTTTATCTCCTAAACGGTGCATCGTGGAGAAAAATTGTATAGAATATTTTTTGTACCCCTTGCAAAGTACTTCAAAACCATATAGCTATCGTACCCTTCACTTGCCGGTTTGGTGAGAAAACTCAAAAAACAAAGTTTCGGCTTCTTGGGGTTTGCCGTTTTCATATTTTTCGTTCTTTACACCTTCAAAATGGGTTATTTCGTAAAATTTATATTTATAAACAGTTACACGCACCTGTAGGATCACGGGTAATGTTCCAAATTTTAAATCGGTGTCCTACGGGGGTCGCTACCCTTATCCAAAAGATATGAAATATTTCAAATTTTAGAATACAAAACGTCTTTTAACGGTATGTTTTTTGGCGTTGCAGTTACATAAAAATTTGGTAACCCGGAAATGTTCAGGTCGCACCCTCTTCCCTGGGGTTGGTGTTGCATTTCTTTATCTCTTAAACGGTGAATAAAGGGACAAAATGCATCAACCTGTTTTGTGCCCCACAAAAATTAATTGAAGATTATATAACCAAAGTTGCCCTTAACACACCGGTTCGCTGAGTAAACTAGAAAAACCAAATTTCGGTTTTTTGGGGCTTGCCGTTTTCAGGTTTTCTTATCTTTACACCTTCAAAACGGTGTTTTGTGGCAAATTTATATTAGCAAAACGTTACAGGTACTTATAGCATCACGGGTCATTTTTTAAATTTCAGATCGGGGTCCGGGGGGTTTACTACCCCTATTCAAAAATTATGAAATTTCTAAATTTTTAGAATACGAAATATCTGGTAACGGCATGTTTTTGACGTTCAAAATTAAATAAAAATTTGGTAACGTGAAAACTTTGAGGTTCAGCCCCCTTACGTCTGGTAGGGGGTAGTAATTTTTACCTCCTGAACGGTGCTTCGTAGAGAAAAAGTGTATAGAATCTTTTATGTGCCTCTCCCAAAGTACTTCAAGGCCATGTAGCTAAAGTTTTCCTTAACCTACCTCTTCGCTGAGAAAACTAAAAACACAAGCATTCCGGCTTTTAGGGCTTGCCGTTTTCACGTTTTTCTTTCTTTACACCTTCACAACGGTTTTGTCGCAAACGTTTATTAACAAAACGTTACACATACCCCTAGAGTCACGAAGAATTTAGGTCGGGGTCCTATGGTGATTACTACACCAACAAAAATTTTAAAATTTTCGGAATACAAATAATCTTTTAACGACCTGTTATTTAGCGAAGAAAATTACATAAAAATTTGGTAACCCAAAAATTTTCAGGTCGCATGAGAAAACGAAAAACTCAAAGTATCATACATTCAAACCACAACATTTAAAGTTGAAATTTTGAAACTTTAAACATTGATCTAAAATTTTAAAACCTTCAAATTTTAATTTTTGAAACTTTAAACTTCATCTTTAAGCTTTCATATCTTGAAATTTCTAAATATTGTGATCCACCCAGCCCCTCTGGCGGCCGAACTTCATCTTGTGGCAAATGATTCTGATCCACTTATGAATTCTGATCCACCTACCCCTCTGAGGTCGAGACACGGAAGCGGCGCCGCTGGAGTGGCGAGTTAAATACTAAAAGTTAAATAGTTAATAGTTTAACTAAATATGGCAAACTGCAATAAGTGTCTCGTGAACCTTCAATTTCTTATTTTAATGTTGTGTCCATAACTGTTATAAATTTACCTGGTCACCAAAGTGAATCGGTTCGATATAGAATGGACTTTAAGCTTTCTTTACCAAAATTTCGAAAACTGGCAATGAGCTTGGAAGTACTGGGCAATATTTTAAATCATATTTAATTTTTGTTTTTAATGTTTTGTCTTTACCTTACCGCGGCAGGACTGCCCTCCGATTGTCTAAACGGCCATCCTCTTCCTCGATCACAAAACGTACGTACTCAACATTTACACATGGATAAACAACTCTCTTGGAACGCTCATTCAGATATTTAACGGAAAACTTTAGGCGACAAACGAAAACGGTTTTACTTTATAAACGGTCTAAATTAGCACTGCATCTTAAACTTCTTATTTATAAATCTTATATCTGGCCTCTTTGGATAAATGCCTGCCAAATCTATGGAACTGCTGAGACTTCCGTTATTTAAAAAATCCAACGATTTCAGTCAAAATTCTTACGACATATTACAAATGCTCCCTTTTATGTTACTAATGGCTGTTTGCACAATGACCTCAAAATTCCGTACGTAAACGACGTACGTAAGACGATTTCGTAAAATTTACACAAGATTCAGTAAGAAATTATCTCATCATAGCAACGAACTTGTTGTACGCCACCTATACCTAACATACCTTCCCAGAAATCCCCTCAGACGTCTCCGCTGACGATGGAGTAGGGACATCACTGTGTAATAAATAATTTCGAATAGTAAAGACAATTATGTAATCCGTTCACAGAAAATTTCCAGGTGGGGGCCACTGTTAAATGGCGATCTCCTCTATGTCTTAAAGCACATTTTATCTCATTTTTTAACAATCTCATTCACTTGTTCTTATGTAAAGTTGTGAATTTTCCTAATAAAGTCAAAAAAATTATATTATACTAGAATAATTAGTAATTATTATTATTATAATTATATATTATTATTTGCACAGTGATAGTGAAATAAGTAATAGAACACTACAAAATGATTTTAATTGGTTTGTAAAATGGTCTTATAAATTGACTTGTTGATAAATGGTGGTAAGACTAATTTCATGTATTTTAAAACACCACATGCCTCAAATAAACATTAATGATATATATTTTTACATGAGTACTCATGCTCACAACTAACACAGCTTCTTGTATTTGTGATAAACTGATGTATGTTCCAGAATTTAATTACTTATGAGTAATTTTTGATAATAATTTGAATATAAGCACATTGATAAAGTCTTTAACAAAGCTAAAAAAATTCTGGGTTGTATGTATTTGCTACAATCATATGTTAGTAAGAGGGTTTTAAAAATTGTTTATAAATCATTATTAGAGTCAATACTAAGATACGGAGTTCAAGTGTGGGGGGAACTAGCTTTTCACACATGAACAAACTTACAAATATGCAAAATAAGGTACTGAAATTAATCGTAAAGGATAGAGATTATGACCAGCTTAATTTGATGAAAATTTGTGATACATCAAGTCCGAAAATTTTTTATAAATTCTTTCACATAATAAATAACTTCAATGAAGATAAATATAAAATTTTAATTGAACACCTATATGGAGTAAGAAGATGTAATTATGTTGTGCCTCATAGTTTAATAATTACGGCGAAAGAGCTTTAAATTGTTTGATACCCCAGTTATACAATTCTCTGCCTAGGGAAATAGTTAATTATAGGAAGTTTACTGATTTTAAAGGGAATGTAAAACTGTGGTTACAAAATGATAATTAAGATAAGGATATCAATAGCCTTAAGAAGTTGTTATGGATATTCTCTACAGCGGCTGCCTATGCGCCGTGTGGTAATACAGTAACAGTATCACTAACGAGAATGTAAATCTAGGTAAATTAGTTTGAGTTACAGTAATCTAATTTTTGTTTATTACTTTCTCTTGCCTATATGAATATATAGGAAGGAAAGTATTGTTTTCATGTCGATTTTTCGAAATCGAGTTTTCACCGGATCTATACGTTTTCAGACCCCCTGAACCCAAAAAACATGTTTTTAGCGATTGGTCTGTGTGTGTGTCTGTGTGTGTGTGTGTGTGTGTGTCTGTGTGTGTGTGTGTGTGTCTGTGTGTGAACAGAATATCTCAAGAACGGAACATTGTAAGAACTTGAAACTTGAAACTTAAGTTACATACCACTACCGGACGGGACACGAACATTTTCATCAAAATCGGTCAACCGGAAGTAGTAGTTTATTCGTATAATTTTTCAGTTTTTTGCGATTTTCTCAAAAACTGGTCCTACGATTTTTTTTTAAAATCGCCTATTTTACTCAATATTTTATTCTCTACAAGATAGGGTAGGCGCCATGTTTGCTGAAATTCTCGGTGAGGCTGTTTTCACGTAAAAACGTTGTTTTTTTAAGATTACGGCTTTAATATAAATTTTAGCGCAAAAACTTATATAATAAAAGTTGTAGAGAATTTAAAAACCTACAACTTTAATTTCAAACATTTTTTTGTATAACGCTTAGTTTAGCGGTAATTTGCGATTTTCTGTTTTTTTCTCACGAAAACGTGTGAAAAATTGATTTTTTAAAGATTTCGGCCTTAGAATGCATTTTACGACAAAAGTGTATATAATTAATTTTATAGGAAATTAAAAGATGTACAACTTTTATTTAAAACATTTTTCTCTACAGAGCCTAGTTTAGAGAGAAAGAGTGATTTTCCGTATTTCTAAGCCAAACTGAGGTTGATTTTCATTTTGCGTCTTTCACTCATGATTAAAATTAGGTTATGTTTATTGAGGTTAGTTTTTTGTTTATTTCTAATGTTTTATTACTAATATTAGGTTTATTCTTAATTATTTCTATTGGCAAGAGAAAGTTGTGTGAGTGTTTCACACCAGATTTTTTTTTATTGTATCTATAGTATATGTATGGGCACCTGATGTTAAGTCAGACTGCTGACTTATCGGGACCCAAAAATAACTGATGATAATAAAGATATTTCATTTCATTATTTTTATTATTATTTAATTATTATTAAATATTTATTAATTTTTTTATTATTATTAAAATTATGAAAAATTTACAAGGCGAAGATAATACCCAATGGTATTGGTTCCAAAAGAAAAACAAAATTATTTACAATTTTTGAAAACATTAAAAATCTAGATAAAAGATGAACACTAAATAAAAATTTAACAAAAATAACAGAGATAAGAATAGATTGCATAGAAGAAGATGATTCTATAATCATCATCGAGAATATAATATGATCTTATGCTCGCCTCTCATCATGCGGTCCTGGGTTCGAATCCCACTCAGGCACGGCATATTTTCATTCGTTACAAAAAATCATTTTATCCTCCATTGTTTTTCACACTTGAACAAACTTACAAATATGCAAAATTTGTATATTACAAATTTGTATTTGTATATTACGTTACACCCCAACGTCGTCGCTAATGACCGTTGTAGTTGATGCGACGTTAAATAAATGAATTTAAAAAATATATATATGATCTTAAATTAAAAATTATAAATCATTCGGTAAATCTAAACTGAGTTAAGTATTCGCTATTATTAAGAAAATTTATCTTTTAAAAATATTTCAGTACATATTATTCTTTCAAATAGTGTAATATTCATGTTTTTTTAATTTATTTAAAAACACATCCACAGCTCGGTTATTAATGACTACGGAAGGTTATGAAACATTGGGTTTTTTAACTTGTGAAAATTTCCAAACCCTACCTGGGTACTGAACCCGGGACCTCCGCGTTATCGGCTAGCACGCTACCACTACGTTACGGAGATTGCTTTTATGGTTCTTATTGTTTAAAAGGAACCGCAAGTTTCTTTTGAAAGAATGAAAAATGTTCAAACTATATTTGAATCCAAAAATGTAGGTGTAATTTTTTTTTTAATTATGGAAATATATTTAAATGATTATTTAATTAGTTAATGATTAGTTTAATGATTTATTTAGTTATTAGTTCACTCGATAATGAAGATTATTATAAACTATATTATTATTAAATTTTTATTTTAAAAACCAACTTACCGTTTACTCCTGTTAGTGTTATTTTAACTAATTGAAGTAATTTTGTTATCACTCTAAAAAATAAACGATAAAACGAAATGATTTCGTGAAAATTTCCAAACCCTATCTGGGTATTGAACCCGGACCTCCGCGTTATCGGCTAGCACGCTATCACTACGTTACGGAGGCGGCTTTCATGTTTCTTAATTGTTTAAAAGGAACCGCAAGTTTCTTTTGAAAGAATGAAAAGTGTTCAAACTATATTTGAATCCGAAAATGTAGGTGTCATTTTTTTTTTAAATTATGAAAAAAATGTTCAAACTATAATTGAATCCGGAAATGTAGGTGTATTTTTTTGTTAATTATGGAAATTTATTTAAATAATTATTTATTAGTTAAATCGATAATAAAATTTATTAAAAACTATATTATTAAATTTTTATTTTAAAAACAAACTTACCGTTTATTCCTGTTAGTGTTATTTTAACTAATTGAAGTAATATTGTTATCACTGTAAAAAATTAACGATAAAACGAAATGCTTTCTCGGTTATTTCTAATCTTGTGCTAACTTATATCATCAAACAGAACGTAACAGGTGAAAGAAACGTTGTGGAATGCACCGCGTATATTGAACAAGTAAATCTTTGTAGTCTTGTATATTAGATATTAAAAAGCTGTACACGATTTCTCCCTACTCCTTTCTTTCCTAGTAAAAATGCATCATGAAATCTATTTATTACTCCCCACTGTTCATAGAAATATGTCCTTTTATTTTGGTTTTTTTTTACTTTGACTATTATCCAATGAGTATTCATGTAAGTTTGTGTGTGTGTGTTCTTTGGATTACACAGACACAGATCTGTGAATCATGAGAAACCAGTTTATTGTGATTCCTCCTCCGACCTTTCTAGTGTCCAATAATTTTTTAAAAATATGAATCTTCAAGTTTTGTATTGTATTCTGGAATTACCATAACAATAAAAGTGGTAAATATATTGAACTTTTAAAAATAACAATCTTGAATAACTTTTTATATCGGTATTCCAATTAAGTTAACATAAATTTATGTAAACAATTAATTATCTGATTTTATCCACAATAAATTTGAAAATATTAATTAAATGTTCTTTTTTTAAATGTCAATGTTAACCTTCCCTTGTGTGTATGTACCTCCTTCATACATAACAAACTATGATTGTTATTTAAAACGAACTGGTTTTTATAAAATTATGTTCTAATCTATTTTAAATCACTTTTGTGATTTAGTTGGCAATTCGGTCTTCCTGGTTATCTCGTGGAAAATTTTCAGCTTCTTTCTAAACTAATAAAAGTTTCCATTCCATAAATTCATTTGCCCATAACAGGCAGGTGGAGTTTTAAATTATTTTCACTCGATCTGCTGAGGCTACAAAAATTACTTCTGTTTCTTATCACATGCTCAGCCAATTTAAGACTGAAGCATTTAAGAACAGAAGAAATAGAGGTGTAAAAGACACTAGTCAGAGTTATCTCCTCTGATAGTAATGAATTTCATCATTATACAGCCAGACCCTGTGTTGAATGAAGTGTAGTCATTTGCAGGGTGGAAAGTAGATACTTTTCAGAGATCCTCGCATGCTAATAAGCATACTTTTCCACTTAGTGAGGAAGGCAATTGTAAACCACCTCATTCCTCGACAAATCCACATCAACCTCAGTTTGGCTTAAAAATACGGAAATCACACTTTCACGCTAAACTAGGCTCTGTAGAGAAAAATTCTCTCAATAAAAGTTGTAAATCTTTAAAATTCCTATTAACCTGATTAGTCTAAACAATTTTTTCGTAAAATGTACACTAACGCTGAAATCTTAAAAACATCAATTTTTTACGTTTTCTTGAAAATAAACAGAAAATCGCTAGTTACCACTAAACTAAGCGTTATACAAAAAAATGTTTGAAATAACAGTTGTAGGATTTTAAATTCTCCATAACTTTTATTACACACATTTATGCGCTAAAATGCATATTAAAGTATAAGTATTAAGTATATCTTGAAAAACTATTTTTTTACAAGAAAACAACCTCGCTAAGAATTTCAGCAGACTTGGCACCTACCCTGTCTTATAGATAATAAAAATTGTAGTAAATGAGGTAATTTTTAAAAAAATTGTAGGAGACGTTTTTGAGAAAATCGCAAAAAAGTGAAAAATTACACAAACTACTACTTCCGGTTGACCGATTTTGATGAAAATGTTCATGTCAGGTCCGGTAGTAGTACCTAACTTAAGTTTCAAGTTCGTACGATGTTCCCTTCTTGAGATATTTTGTGTACACACACACACACACACACACACACACACACACACACACACACACACACCAATCGCTAGAAACATGTTTTTGGGTTCAGGGGGTCTGAAAAAGTGTATATCCGGTGAAAACTCGATTTCGAAAAATCGACATTGAACAATAATTTCCTTCCTATATATATTCATATAGGCAAGAGAAAGTAAAAAACCGTGAATATTTTAGACAATTATTTTTTTGAAAGTCAAGAATTTCAATTTTTATTGTAGTGAAAAATTCCTCAAGTCACTAATGCAATAAATAATATTATAATAAAATTATTAAATAATGAAATAGAATAACACAATTTTCTTAGGTTATTTAACAAAGTATTTCATAAAAAACGGAATACGTTAGAATTCTACCCTTTTTTATATCAGGAACAACGCAAGTGTAAAGATTATTTTGTTTTATTGGTTTTCTGAAATAACCAGTTCATTTTACGAATTAGTAATGATTGTTCAATTTTTCTCTAATCAGACACCCATGTAAACACTTTTTTACTTCAGAATTGCTAATTTTAAAGCATTTAATAAACTTAGATTTCTGATCACAAAAAAATATTTATAGAAAGATTAAAAATTAATTTAAAAATAAACTGAAAATTACCTAATATTAAATAGTAACTTTAAACTAGATGGAATTTGTGTAGCTACAACTTTTATTCGTTTTATTTTAACTTTCCTTGAGAAGTCAAGATGTTTACCATCAAAAAACCCACGTGTGAATGATATTAAATACCTTGAACTTAGATTTTACTTGAGGCTAGATTTGTATACAAATATACAACAGTGTGTACAAATAAATATACAACAGAATATTACGTAATAAGAATACTAAAAATAGTATTTTTGTAAGAATTTCAATAAATGAATGTAAAATAACTTATTTATTTTATTTTACTAATTATTTTATAACTTCATCAATAATTTGGCCATTAGTGACAGTGCTAGACATTTTAGTCTAGCACGCTCTCCACTGGACATGTTAAAAATTATTTATTAGAATAATTTTAATATTACTAATAAGAAAATCAGTCTTCGCCGATTCTTATGTACGTATATATTAGACAGTTGATATATTTATAGATTAATTTTTTAACGAGTTTAGAACACTCAGCACGCGTTTATCGTACCGTTTTTCTTGTAATAAATCAATATTCATACTGTAATATTGTACAATGCTATTCTAGATATGGCTAAAGCCGCTCTCACACCGGTGAAACTTGACCTCGACGCGATTAAAATGACTGGACCGGAAAACGAGTCGCGTCGTGTATGTTCGCACATCGAGAAGACTCGACCTCGACGCAACTGTTCAACCTTTTCTTCGAATCCATCTGCAGTTTACAAAATGTCAAATGATGAAGACATAGTCGTTGCTTATTACTATTTAAGAAGAAAACAGAAAAAACCGCAGCTGTTGGATATCACCGTATATAAGTAATAATCGTTATGGAGGAGCGTATGTGTGAGCCCAGGAGCTCTCCTGGGATGAAAACAAATTTTTGCCTTTTTATCGTTTTTATTTGCCAAAAGAAAGGAATGTCTCGCCTAGAATATTCCGTCAAATTAATTGTACAGACACGGATATTTTTCAACTTCAAGCACAAAGGCTACGTTGGCTGCTTCGTCTGCCATGATTATACGCGACTGGTCGAGCAAATGTTGGACAAGCTGAGTCGCATGCGATCGGTTCGATCGAGGTTGCATCGAAGTCGTACTGGTGGGAGGGCAAACATATTAATGTAAGGGTCGGACTCGTATGGGACGTCGAGTCGCAGTCGAGTTTCACCGGTGTGAGAGCGGCCTAAGGGAATAAATTATTCATTGTAAGAAATTGTGTATCGTAAAAGGTGTTGTGTATTGAACACGGTCAAGGATTACGATGATGGAATGTTTTGAATTAAAGTTCTCGGAACTCAAAATTAGTAGAAACGTTTGTTTTTATTTTGATTCCTCCTACTATCTTCTGGTAAAAATTGTAAGAAGAAACTATCAGACCCCAGGTATAAAAGCAGTTATCGCCTTCGTAGTGAGTAAGTCAGTAATTTAATTGTGAATGGAAAGTGTTGTCAAGCTGTTTGAAATTGTCCCGTTACGGGACTGGTTCTGAATTACGTTATTAGTGCATGTGCATACGGGTTTTGTTGTTAAGGTCATCAGCCGAAAGGCTGGTTTGAACCTCTAGAGGGTTTTTTACTAAGCAAAATGAGGAGTGAGGTGGTTTACCATTCCCTTCCTCACTGAGTTGAAAAGTATGATTAACAGCTTCCCGGGCCCACTAAAAAGCACATATTTTCCACCCTGCAAATGACACCTTCAATTTATTCACCACAGGGTCTGCCTGTATAGTGAAATTAATTTCTCTCAGAGGAGATAACTTTGAGTAGTGCCTTTTACACCTCTACCTCTTCTGTTCTTAAATGCTTCAGTCATTTAATTGGCTGAACATATGATAAACAGAACTATTTTTGTAGCCCTAGAGCTAAAATATTGATTACAAATAATTTAACAATTCACCTGTCCGTTACGGGTAAAGTTTAAGTCTTGTAATAAAGTCTTAAGACCAAAGTCTAAAAATACAATAAAATACAATACACTTAGTCAAATCAATACACTAAAAGTCTAAAGTCTTAAGTCTTGTGATTTATTTCATCAGTGTAATCTAATTGTATTTGTTTAATAAGTAATTTTAATGCCCATAACGGGCAGGTGGAGTGTTACATTTTGCACTCAATCTGTTGGTTCCAGGGCTACAAAAAATAGTTCTGTTTCTAATCACATAGTCAGCCAATTACATGACTGAACTATTTAAGAACAGAAGAGGTAGAGGTGTAAAAGACACTAGTCAGAGTTATCTCCTCTGAGAGTAATGAATTTCACTATACAGCCAGTGGTGAATGAAGTGAAGGTGTCATCTGCAGGGTGGAAAGTGGATGCTTTTCGGAGGGCCTGGCATGCTGATAAGCGCACTCTTTCAACTCAGTGAGGACAGCAATAGTAAACCACCTCACTCCTCGTTTTTACTTAGTAAAACCTCTAGAGGTTCAAACCAGCCTTTCGGCTGTTAACCTAAACAACACCAAGTAATTTTAATTAATTTTGTGCCAATAAATAATTGTTATTAGTTTAAAATAAGTCTGTTTAGTATTTATTATACCCAGATTCCGAGAAAACCTAGTGTTAGGTGTAACAATACGTACTCGTATAGTCAGTCATATCCTACATGAGCTAATTTTGACTCACGAACATCTGTGAGATCTGAACGCTCAGTTTGGTGTATTATTTCACCTTGGCCAGATATAAATAATGCTATTAATTATGATTCCAGGAAGTTTTAATAATATTTTGCACATAATTTATGGAAAGCAATCACTAATAACAATAAAATATCATTTTCAAATTTATTATTTAAAACATTCCACTGATATTTTTATAATCACGCTTAGCACTTCCATTTTTTATGTTTTTTTTTAATTTCAAATACACCTACGTTTTTTATGTAACAAAACTAAAAAATAAAAACTCTTCACATTTTGTTTATTTATTAACGCATAAATAATAACTAAATTGAAGGTTAAAATAGATAGTTGGTAAAAAGCAAAACGTGAAATCTTATGATATTTATTACATCAAATTACAATACTGATCGGTATATTAAATAAATTTGAATTGCAATTGCTGAAAATGTGAAGCGGGTGTTTATACTGAAATTTTATTAAGTTTGATTTCCTATTTAGAATATAATAGTTTTATTCTGTATTCATTTCAAAAGTAAAAAATATACTTTTTTATCCGTAATACTTTTCCTTACCAATCTTTAAACGTACTTGATTCTTTCATTGACCATTTCTGTAATTCTGTGTAAGGAAATTTAATACTTATTACTTCTTTATATTGCTTTTTAAATTTTAAGTAAAAACGTTTATCTCTATGATATAATTTATTAAAACATTTATATTTTTATGAAGTCCAGATTGAGTAAAACGACTCAAAATGAATGGACCGAATTTAATAATCAGTTTAAAAGGATTTTCTTTATTTTCGTTTAACAAATAGTTAGAAAATATTAACGTTTAAAATTAAAATATTTTTAATTTTCTTTAAATTTTATTTACAGTCAGGCTAATGAAAAAAATACCTGAGTTTAGACAGCCGTATCTTTTTAATAAGCAGACAGCGAAACTGCGGAAAACACGATTTTTATGGCCCATTTTTGGTTAACCCATTTTCCACTTCGGTAACTTCAGTAATAAAATTTTCTAAAATGAGCAGTTTAAGTATGTTAAAATATGGGCTTTTATATTTATCCTCGACAAATTTCAGGTTGTTTCACTTGATGGTTTGCCAATGACTGACGTTTAAAAAATTTGCTATTTCCACAACCCGTTGCAATATCAAAATTATGTTTTAGGGTATAAACAATTTTACAACCGAAGTTAATTTACGTTATTATTGAAAAACGTCAATTAATATAAATGATGGAAACCGGAAAAGTAAATTGAAAATATTTGTATAGATTCAGTGGCTACAGCTACCGCAGCGGCAACAGTAATTTTTCATTATTAGGTTCTTGTGTCGTCGTTAGGTAACTGTGTGTTAATTTAGTGTGACCAATTCAAAGTCGTGTCATGAAACGGACATAATCCTTTTCGTGAAGTACCAAAGATTGAGATGGTTAAATATTGAAAGAATGGAGTCAACGAGAATGGTTAAAATGATATAGAAAGAAAAACTGCATAAAAGAAGAAGGAAGGGTGTCCTAGGAAGAGGTGGATGGACGATGTTATGGATGATTTTATTTTGAAGGAGGGAGAGGATGGAAGATACTAGCAACTAGTAAAGAGAATTGGAAGAGGATTGCAGAGGAAGCCAAAGTCCACAAAGGGGTGTAGAACTAAAAGATAATGAAGAATTCATTATCATTAGAAAAATTATGAATACATAGGAAATTAGGAAATAGGAATTAGGACATAGGAATAGGAAATTAGAAATACATTATTATTATTAGGAAATCATATGTCACTTGATCTAGTGTGTTGACAAAAATTTGTGATTGTAATTCATAAGTGGCAGTCCATACAATATGTATCCGTAGATTAATTTGTTAAGGTCCATGCCAAATCAAGCACTAATTAATTTATTTCAAATTAATCTTAACTTCATTTTGAAAATCTTCTGTAGATTAATTTAACTTTTGTTAAATCGTTGTTCCGTAAATTTAACTATACGTAAATTTAACGTATTGTTAATTTAAAAATAAAAATATTTGTTTAAAAAAACAAATATTTTTATGTGGACACCAGAGCCTATCCACGAATTTTCCAACAAGATTTTCCCCTGAACGACACCTGCCAATTTAATATTAATATAGAAGTGTATTCAAATTTTTGTAAATTTACCCCTTTAAAGCGTAATACAGAGATAAAATTATGTGGTTATTTAACCATTTAGTGACCGATGATAAAATTAAAAGCTGAGAAAAACTACAAATTTTCCAACGAGACTTCCCCCTGAATGATCCCTGTCAATGTAATAATTAACAGAAGTTTATTCAAATTTTTTGTAAATTCACCCCTTTAATACAGAAATAAAATTGAGTGGTTATTTAAAAATTTAGTTGCCAATGATAAAATAAAAAGTTGAGAAAAATTACAAATTTGCCAACAAGATTTCCCCCTGAATGATCCCAGCCAATGTAATAATTAAGAGAAGTTTATTCAAATTTTTGTAAATTCACCTTTTTAATACAGAAATAAAATTGGGTGGTTATTTAAAAATTTAGTTACCGATGATAAAATTAAAAACAGAAAAACTACAAATTTTTCAGCAAGATTTCTACCTGAATGATCCGTGCCAATGAAATAATTAAGAGAAGTTTATTCAAATTTTTGTAAATTCACTCCTTTAATGCGTAATATAGAGATAAAATTAGGTAGTTATTTAAAAAATTAATTACCAATGAAAAAATTAAAAGCTGCAAAAAACTGCAAGATAAGCTGGCAATGAAATTTATGAAGCGTGCGTTATTTCTAACGTAAGTAAGGTAGAAATTTACGGATAATCCATTGGAAGCAGGTGCAGATAATTAGTAGCAAGTGTTGTATAACGGATTTCAATTCGGTGCAGGGCGTATGGTGTAAAGGCTGATATTATATTCAATTTGAATACATACGTATTCTGGTGAAATATTAAATATCATGACAAACAATACTATCTTATAATATATATACATATTCGACCGGGTGTCTGACGAAGAAAAGGAGAAACCTTCAAAATATGTTCTATCGGTAAAACTTAAAAAAATATTTGTTTAAGTATAGGTTCGAAAATACTACGTTATCGAGTTACAGCTGGCGAAAAATTTTCCTGTAAATTCTGTTTCACTAATAAAATGAAATACTGAAATTGATTTTCCGAAGGATGTTTGTGTGTATGATTCATTTTGGAGTCAAAACGTCTGTACTAATTGGACACAATCTTGAAAACTAAGTTTAACACATTTATTAAAGTACCTAACATAAAAGACACTCCTCATGCAAACAATCGTAAAAGGGCTTAATTTTATCGTTTGAAAAATTGTTGTATTAAAAATTACGGCCGTTGGTACATTTTAGGCCAAAAGAGTAAAAATTAAATGAGACAAAAATGCAAAAACTTTGATATTTAATTCGTTTTATCAGAAATATAGTTTTTTCGCTATTTGTACATTTTCTGTGAAATAACGCAAAAAAATGGTTCTTTTAAAGTACAACTTTATGGTACATTTTATAACAAAAAGTTATAAAACGCAATGAAAAATTGGGAAAGGTTTCAAGTACCTGAAAAAAATAATACAACCAAAAACCAGCGAAAAATAAGCAAACAACAGACGAGGGAAGATGGCCGGTGCACTTCGAGGAACTCATCACTTGTATAAAAAGATAGCACTCTCAAGACAAGCCAAGATTTTACACATAATACTCTGATAAAACCTATGTGTCTGTACGTGAGTGAGTGCCTTAGAATGACCGGGAAGGCTGGTCTAAGATAAGCAGAGAAGTTGGAGAGAAAGATCTTCCGCAAGACAATGGGTCCAAAGATAGTAGACGGACAACTTATGTTATGAGGCCAAGAAGAACTGTACAAAGAAAATGAACGATTAGAACAAAAACTAAAATTTTATGAATACGTATATAGAATGGATGACAACCGGTTGATAAAACAAAATTTTAAGACACTAAACAATAGACCTAAGGTGTCAGATAAATGGTTTAAAGAAATCAGAAGAGATATTGAGAAAACTGGAATAAAGCGAGAAAACTTAATGAAACGAACCAAATTCAAATAACTAACTACGGTCTTTAAGGGCTTCCATGAAGCGCAAAAACAGAATACCGGATGGACAGAAGAAAGGAGAAAATCATGCAGTGAGCGAATGCTGAGAATGTTGGCTACAAAAAAACTTCCAGAAACGTCTAGTCATCTCAAGTGGTCTAAATTTGTCCTTACACGAGAAGAAACCTAACACACATATATTGCTGTATTTTATTGGTTAAAGTAGCGAAAATAACACAGAAGCACTAAATTTATCTACTCTTTGAACTGGGAAACAATGGTTGGTTTGATTAATTTAACCTAAAAAAGTTAATAAAAATTAATTTATATATGTTGTAAATTAAGAAAAGCAATTTAAGGAATCTATTTACTTTAATAAATTTTGTTAATAAATGGGAAAAAATACTTTTGTTGGAGACACTTACTTAGTTTGACCAGAGAGTTTATTTAGATATGCACATACCTTGCATTTAATATGGAACATCAGATCTGTTGAACATGCGCACATTTCTTGAATTCCTCGATGGATTTTGAATTAGAAATGATGCTATCGAGGTAGGTATCAATTCATGTTTAATAATGACTATTCATAACAACTCTACAATGTTAGACAATTAAACCAATGACTCTGTTATCAGCTGTATTCAAACAATACACGATGTAACAATACTATATGAAATATCTATATTATTATCATCCGACTATATTTATTACTAGAGAACAAAAACGTTTTTCGATTCTGAAAAACTCAATTCATTCATTTACATAATTCAAATGCTTCGATTTTGTTTATTTCTCGTTTCTTAGGAATTTTATCTTTTGACGGCATATTATTTAGTGTTTAAAATTAGATAAAAATTCGGTAACCCGAAAACTTCGGGTTACACCCCCTTCCCAAAGGTGGGGGTAAGTATCTCCTAAACGGTGCAATGTAGCAGAAATGTGTATAGAATCTTTTTTGAGACCCTCCCGAAATCCTTCCAGACCATGTAGCTAAAGTTGTTCTTAAACCACCTGGTTGCTGAGGAAACTAAAGAAAAATTCAAACGTCATATGTTCAAAACTTCAGACCTTCGTACTTCAAACATTGCGTAAACTTTCAAACCTTAAAACTTTAAACATCATCTTTAAACTTTAAAATCTTCAAACTTTAAATTATTGTCATCCATCCAACCTCTTTGGCGGCCGAACTTCGCCTTATGACAAAGTACGGACGCGCAGCAAATGCAATTCCATGGTTCTGATTTATAAATTCTAATCCACCTACCCCACTGATGTGAGACGTGGCGAGTTTATTACTGCAGAACAGAAACGTTTTGCAATTCTGAAAAACTCAATTCGTTCATTTTCACAATTCGTTTCTTTCTCATTTTGTAAGAATACACACACCTCTATTTCATATAAAAGTACAAAAACAATTTTAATTTTTTTGACAGAATATTTATTTTGAAATATTTATTTTTGAAAAAATGAAAAATTGCACAAATAAACTACTACTTCCGGTTGACCGATTTTGATTAAAATGTTTGTATCGCGTCATCTCGTGGTACTTAAAGTTTGTTCTGATCAAACTAAAATACCATCGGATCAAAAGACTATTTTATTATTTGAAGACTCACTGGAGGCTATAGTTTTAAATAAATCTACCTTATCCCCATTGCGTATTATTAGAACAAGAAGAAGAAGCAGAAAGTTAAAAAGTCCAAATAACGCTAATTAAAGCCATCCAAATCATTTTAGGGTAAACAAAATAGATCCACAACCCTTCCCGAGAGAAATCTATCCTATTCTATTGCGAATATTAGAAGAAAAGCCAAATAATGATAATTAAACCCATCCAAAACACTTTAAGGAAAACAAGACAACCCTACAACACTTTTTGAGCAAGAACAACCCAGTTATTATTATTGAGCAAGAACATATTACAGTCATACTTTTCAAGTTTCAACTTCGTACGATGTTCCATTCTTTAGATGTTTTGTTCCCACGCGCGCGCGCACACACACACCCACACTTACACACAGACCAATCGCTAAAAACATGTTTTTTGGGTTCAGGGGGTCTGAAAAAGTGTATATCCGGTGAAAACTCGATTTTGAAAAATCGTCATGAAAATAATACTTTCCTTCCTTTATATTCATATGAGGCAAAAGAAAGTAAAAATGTGTTTAATTGATTTTTTAACCATTGCAAACATTTTGACCTTTGTCGCACTGAGGTTACTGCTGCGTTGTTAGGTTTATCTAATGAGGGAAAAGAGAGGCTCTAAGCTGATTACTAATGTTAAACTGCCTATAGTAAACACTCCTGAAACATCCGTGGGGACACACACGAACTTAGAACTTAAAATCCTATTTAAACGTTAATTTTAGATAGGAAACCTTGATTACCTCCAATTTACTTCTTATAAAGCTGTTTGAATGTTTATATGTACAATGTTTTTTAATACAAATTTAGTGAACATTAGTTAAGTAAAAAGCTCCTTAAAAAACCTTTGCAGTAAATATCACCGAATTTAAACAACAGTTTAAAATATTTAGGTACATAAAGTGGGCTCTAATTGGTTAAGGAAAGTAAAACTATCCTTTGGTTTGGGACAACCAAAATTTTAGTTTTAAAAAATCAGTAGATGAACTTTTAATATTTAACACACTCTTAAGTTTGGGCTTACTTAAAAAAATTTGGTGGAGGTATTTTTTTAACATGCATTGTAAATAGTCCAAATTAAAAGATATGGGGTTGTGCATAATGCAGCATTCCTTTTTACATTTCCTTTCTTTGCGTCATCTATCTCGCTCGCATAAATGGTCTGCCATTGTAGTGGAGAGCGCAATTGGCTTCCACATAAGGGCCCTGGGTAGGATCCCGGTCAAGTCTGGCATTTTTTCATCACTTTTTTATCAATCACCCGCCAATAGCAGTAATGAGTAAAACAGTCAAACGTAAAATTTAAAAAAAAATAAAATATCTCTCATAATAAATAAACTTTCATGTTAGGTACGTAAAATAAAATAGGCTTCACGTATTATTTTCAGGACTATTAAATTTTATTTCTTTAACCTACTCTTAAAACTTCATAATTTCTCCTCCTCCTCCTCCGCCTCCTCCACCACCACCACCACCACCTTCATAAACACACGTTTTAATAAAAATTGTAGAAAATTTTATTCTTAAATAAATTATATAAATAACGCCTACGAAAATAAAACTCATTAAAACGTTTTGTGTATTTATTCGCAATTTAACAAAGTTATTTTTACGCTAAACTTACAAAAAAGTATTTTCTAACCTAACTTTTTAATGTTTCACGTAGTTTTCTTTAAAAAAGTTAAAGCAATAGTTAGGCTATGGGACTCATTTTTTTAAGTTTCGCAGGTTAAAAATCATAAGAAACCACTGAAATTTCCCCTTTCTTTACCTTCTCAGAATTACTGTAAGGCTTTATTTCATTCTTTGCTCAGGAATCACGGTGAAATCTTTCGCCAAGCATAACTCGCTAGCATTTCCGCACCTATGTTTATATGAACTTTATTCTTACTTTTGGCTATAGAATCATCTCCCTAGAGATTACCGTGCAATTTAGAATCGCCCGGTATACAGGGTGATTCATGAAGTTCTCCCCCCACTTCTACAGCACATTGTACTAGTAAAAATAATGAAAAAATGTTATATAAACATAGGTCCGAAAACGCTTCGTTAGCGAGTTACAGCTAGCGAAAGTTTCGCCTGGATTTCAGTTCACCAGGTGAAATGAGGTCTTCCTGGAATTGTGGTAAGGTAGATTAAGGGGCAAATTCAATCATTTCTTATGGTTTTTGATCTGATAAATTGAATAAAACAGGTCCCAGATCTGTAAGTTAAATAGTTTTTAAGAAAACCAGTGTCAAATGCAAAAAATGGAGTGAAAAACTTATTTTTTCATCTTTGGGCAAGGATAACTGTGTTATTTCACCAAGAAACAGTTAAAATTTTTCAATAAAACATGTAGAAAATTTTATTCTGAACAAACCGGTGTAAATTAAGTACACAGAAAGCGAATAGATGTTTGATTAAATGAGTTTTTATTCATAAGAGTACAAAGTAAAATTAACCGGAAAAACTAAAATGAAAAAATGTGTTTTTTTCACTCCATTTTTTTGCATTTGACACTGGTTTTCTCAAAAACTATTCGCTTTCTGTGTACTTTATTTACACCGGTTTGTTCAGAATAAAATTTTCTACATTTTTTATTGAAAATTTTTAACTGTTTCTTGGTGAAATAACAAAGTTATTCTTGCCCAAAGATGAAAAAATGTGATTTTCACTCCATTTTTTGCATTTGACACTGGTTTTCTCAAAAACTATTTAACTTACAGTTCTGGGACCTGTTTTATTCAATTTATCAGATCAAAAACCATAAGAAATGATTGAATTCGCCCCTTAATCTACCTTACCACAATTCCAGGAAGACCTCATTTCACCTGGTGAACTGAAATCCAGGCGAAACTTTCGCTAGCTGTAACTCGCTAACGAAGCGTTTTCGGACCTATGTTTATATAACATTTTTTCATTATTTTTACTAGTACAATGTGCTGTAGAAGTGGGGGGAGAACTTCATGAATCACCCTGTATATAGCACGCTCCTACACACCTGCTGATCAGATACTGATTCAAAAAGGCTGAGTTACATTCAATTCCATAGATAGCCTGCAAGTTGGAATTTGTTTTTCTTTTTTTTTGGTTTAACGTCCAACTGTTCTGCAATTACTGCTAATGCAGACGGTGAAGGACGAAATTATTTTTTGTAACGTATGAAAATATGCCGTGCCTGAATGGGATTCGAACCCAAGACCGCATGATGAGAGGCGAGCACGTTACCAACTACGCCAATGCGACCGGCAGACAAGTTGGAAAAACCTGGAAGAGCCGGTGCTTCCAAGTTCTGTGACAGGTCAGTCACAGTCAGCTTGACCGGAAAAGCTATTGATGCTTACTCGTGGAAGAAGAAAAGAAGGAGGAGGAGGAGGAGGAGGAGGAGGAGGAGAAGGAGAAGAAAAATAAGAAGAAGAAGAAGAAGAAGAAAGGGAAAGAGAAGGAGAAGAGGAGGAAAACAAACAAACAACAAGAATTGCACCAACGGGCGATTTCAATTAACAGATCTAGTAATTGGCCTTCTGTTCATATATTATATTACAAAAATAGCTATTTCTTTCACTTAATCATGTTTTAAATAACATATATTTAACTTGTTGAATACCTTCATTATTCTAGTTATTGTTTACCGAAGATACATAATAATATTCCACATATAACTAACACAATTATGCTGGTAAATTATTTCACTACCTTAAACATCATCAACTGCTATCAATGTGTTTCTTTCAAATTAAATTAGATACACTACATAATTGCAAAATGCATTTCCGGTTTGTTTTCATAGTTTAATATACTTTAAATGACGCATGAAGGTCATTGACTTTTTAAATTTCACACTGTTCGTAAAGTATTCATTAAAAAGTATAAAATAATTTTCAACCAAAATAATTTTCTCGCGAATTTGATATTATATTCACTAAAAACATTGTCTGTTGATTTGTTTAAGCCTTCAGGCGAAAGTCTGGTTTGAACCTCTAGAGACTTTTAAAGTAAAACGAGGAGTGGGTGGTTTACCATGCCTTCCTCACTGAGTAGAAATGTATGCTTATCAACATGCCGGACCGTCTGAAAATTAACTACTTTCCACCCTGTAAATAACACCTTCACTTCATTCACCACAGGGTCTGGCTGTATAATGAAATTCATTACTCTCAGAGGAGATTACTCTGACTTGTGTCTTTGACACCTCTACCTCTTCTGTTCTTAAATGCTTCAGTCATACAGTACCACTCAAATTAATTGGAACACTATGGGAATTTCGCTATATTTTTGTAACAGACTTATGAAATATATGACCTTTCATGGACCAGGATCATTGATTCCAGTAAAAAGAATGATGAATTCTAAAAAGTACATACGAGTATATTTACTCCAGAGAAGAGTAGTTCCAACCTTAAAAAAATTGTTTCCAGCTAGCAACAGGATTTTCCAGCAAGATCTTGCTCCTTGCCATTCATCTAAAAAATTGCTAAAACTTCTACACTGAAAATAATATAAATGTTCTTCCATGACCTGACAATTCACCAGACCCGATCGAGAATCTGTGATTTATTTGTTAGCGAAACTTGATAAAGAAAACTGTAAAACAAAAACTTCTGTGATTCCTTCATTGATATATGGTTTCGTGATGGTGAACTAAAAAAACATGTGAGAAACTTGTTGAATCAATGTCTAAACATTATCAGGAAGTCTTAAAGAACGAAAGAAGACATATCAAATATAGAAGTTTAAGTGTGTTTGTACATTTGTTTATAAATTGTGTATTAAAAGAAATTTGTTGTTTTTTTATTGAGTGAACTCAAACCTTAATTAAAAACTGAATTAAGGTCAGGAATATTATAATAAGAAAAGAATCCAAGTGAACCAGAAATATCTTCTCATGTTGTCTTTACAATTAAATTAAAAAACTATCCGCTTGTTAGACTGTAACACGGTATCTCATAAGAATGAAGTATTACTTTGAACTTAATTTTAACAGAAGAGCTTTTGATAATTTAAGTTGTAGAAGATTAAAAACCCTACAACTCTTTTTCAAACATTTTTTATACAACGTTTAGTTTAGCGGTAGTAATTTTCTGTTGTTTATTTTTTCATCAAAATCGGTAAAAATCTGGTCTTTTTCAGATTAAGGCCTTAGTATGAATTTTATGATAAAAGGTGTATATAATCAAAGTTATAAGAAATTAAAAAACCTACAAATTTATTTTATGAATTTTTTTCTATGTAGCTTAGTTTACAGTCAATTACTGATTCTTCTATGTTTTTAAGTTTCACATAGGTTGATTTTCATTTTGCGTCATTCCCTCATGATTAAAATTACGTTATGTTTATTTTTCATTGTTTACTCATGGTTACTGCCCATAACAGACAGGTGGAGTGTCAAATTATTTATACTCAATCTGTTCGTTCCAGAGCTAAAATAAATAGTTCTGTTTCTTATCACATGGCCAGCCAATTAATTGACTGAATCATTTAATAACAGAAGAGGTAGAAGTGTAAAAGATACTAATGAGAGTTATTTCCTCTGAAAGTAATGAATTTCATTAAACAGCCAGACCC
The DNA here is from genome assembly GCA_035578175.1 of Catonia carolina. Taxonomy (NCBI): domain Eukaryota; kingdom Metazoa; phylum Arthropoda; class Insecta; order Hemiptera; family Achilidae; genus Catonia; species Catonia carolina. The sequence continues at coordinate 35,979,577 of JAQMRL010000005.1, read as the reverse complement.
TGTAATGAATAAAGTGAAGGTGTTATTAACAGGGTGGAAAGTAGAAGCATTTTAGAGGGCCCGGTATGTCGATAAGCGTACTTTTCCACTCAGTGAGGAAGCCAATTGTAAACCCCCTCACTTCTCATTTTACTTGGTAAAACCTCTGCAGGTTCAAACCAGCCTTTCAGCTGATGACCTAATCAACTCTCATGATTAAACATACGTTATATTGTTCATTATTTACATTGGTAAGAGAAAGTTGGGTGAGTGTTTCACAACAGATTTTTGAAACACCCGTTTACAGTTATTGACATAAATTCATTAACGTATACATCAAATATCCATGAACTTGTTTGTGAGAACGATTGATTTAATTTACTTAGATTTATTTACTTTGGTCCTTGTAAAAAGTAAAAAATAGACATCTTAGGTAAATTTACGTAAGCTATTTTCTTCTTTCAGATAAATGCCAAAAATATTATTTGTTAAGTTTTTATTTGACAAACAAGTAAGAAGAAGTAAAAACAGAATATTTGCCAAAATAATTTAAACTTATTTTTTTTAATAAAAGATGTAGTTTTACTAAAAGGTGACCATTAACTTGAAATAATGATGATTTGTAAATAAAAATGACCTTGATTTGTTGAGAGACCATGTCATTACATTACTACTTCTCTACCTACATTAGATAATTACATCCGTATCAAAAATCTCCAGCACTTCTCACAAGTTTATTTATGTATCCAAAAGAAAAAAAATGGGTTTTCCCAGTTTGGTCTTAACTACTTCTACTAAAGGGTGATTCGAGTCAGTTTTTTTTAAAATGACGCTTAACTCTCCACGTCCAGATTTGGCCATCGCCCATCTTTATTATTTACAAATCCTAATTAACGTGGCATAAAAAAATTATGGTGAGAAACACTCACACGACGTTCTCTTGCCAATGCAAATAATTTCCAATATACATTAACATTAGCAATAATGTTATTAACATTAGTAATAAAACATTAGAAATAAACAAAAAAAACTAATCTTTAAAAACATAACCTTGTTTTAATCATGAGTGAGTGATAGAAAATGAAAACCAACCTTTGTTTGGCTTAATACAGAAAATCACTTTTTGACGCTAAAATAGGCTCTGTAGAGAAAAATGCTTAAAATAAAAGTTATAGATCTTTAATTTCCTATAAATTTAAATTTAATTGTATACACTTTTGTCGTAAAATGCATACTAAGGCTGAAATCTTAAAATATCCATTTTTACAGATTTTGTGAAAAAAAAACAGAAAATCACTAATTACAGCTAAACTAAGCGGTATACAAAAAAAAATGTTCAAAATAAACGTTGTAGATTTTTAAATTGTTTACAACTTTAATTGTACACATTTTTGCGCTAAACTGCTTAATAAAGCCGCAATCTCAAACAAAAAAACAATTTTTTTACGAGAAAACAGCCTCCCCAAGAATTTCAGCAAACATGGCGCTTACTCTAACTTGTAGAGAACAAAATTTTAGTAAATGAGATGACTTTTAAAAAAATTCGTAGAAGCCGTTTTTGAGAAAATCGCAAAAAAGTGAAAAAATTACACGAATAAACTACTACTTCCGGTCGACCGATTTGGATGAAAATGTTCGTGTTGGGTCCTTTAGTGGTATCTATCTTAAGTTTAAAGTTTCAAGTTGGTAGGATGTTCCATTCTTGAGATATTCTGTTCACACACACCAGTCACTAATAACATGTCTTTTGGGTTCGGGGGTTCTGAAAACGTGTACATCCGGTGAACACTCGATTTTGAAAAATAGACATGAAAACAATACTTTACCTCCTATATATTCATGTAGGCAAGAGAAAGTAACAAGTGATGCAGCAGCTGTAAAAAGTCATTGAAAAATTTAATATTCTTTCAATAGCTTGACTATAGGCTGCAGGATGCATTATAAGGATTACATTTAAAATAGAGAAAATTTGAAATGACAAAAATTAGTTCAATAAAAAATTTACATCTTTAGACTCTAAAATGAAGACACGACTAAATCTTGAATATGGATCATAAAACTTTTATCAGAAGAATAGTCTTAAAATTGGAATAGAAATGAAAGAGTAAAAATTTCTTAGGAAAATTTATAATGGTAATAATAAAATGAAAATGTAGAATATAGTTAAGAAATAGTAAAAATATATTTATGGAAACAGAAAAAAGAAAAGATAACAGACTTTATGAGGAAAAAAGAAATTCACTTTTATAGTCATATCTATGGAATGAACCAGAAAATATTTAAGAAACATTTATTTAATAGGTGTAAAATTACAAAACACAGAATAAATGGTTCATAGAAACTGAAATAGTTCTAAACAGACAGATGGAGCGTTAAATTATTTGTACTCGATGTGTTAGTTCCAGGGCTACAAAAAAATAATTCTGTTTCTTGTCACATGGTCAGCCATATATGACTGAAGGATTTAAGAACAGAAGAGTTAGAGTCGTAAAAGACACAAGTCAGAGTTAATCTCCTCTGAAAGTAATAAATTTCATCATTTTACACCCAGACCCTTTAGTGAATGAAGTTAAGGTGTTATTTACAGGGTGGAAAGTAAAAACTTTTCAGAGGGCCTGGCATACTGATAAGCATACATTTCCACTCACTGCGAGGAAGACAATGGTAAACCACCTCACTCCTCGTTTTACTTAGTAAAGCCTTTAGAGGTTCAAACCAGCCTTTCGGCTGATGACCTAAACAACAACAAAAACTGAAAAATATATGAAGAAAATGAATGTGTTAAATAGATAGGTGCCCATAACAGACAGATGGAGTGTCAAATTATTTACACTCAATCTGTTCGTTGTAGGGCTAAAATAAATAGTTCTGTTTCTTATCACATGGTCAGCCAATTAAATGACTGCATCATTTAAGAACAGAAGAGGTAGAGGTGCAAAAGACACTTATCAGAGTTGTCTCCTTTGAAAGTAATGAATTTCATTATACAGCCAGATCCTGTGGTGGATGAAGTGAAGGTGACATTTTTTTTTTTTTTTTTTTTTTTTTGTTTAACGTCTGACTGTTTTGCAAATTGCTGCTAATGCAGACGGTGAAGGATGAAATGAATTTTTTGTAACGTATGAAAAAATGCCATGCCCGAGTGGGATTCGAACCCAAGACCGCGTGATGAGAGGCGAGCACGTGATGAAGGTGACATTTGCAGAGTGGAAAATATGTGATTTTCAGAGGGCCCGGCATGCTGATAAGCATACTTTTCCACTCAGTGAGGAAGGCAATCGTAAACCACCTCACTCCTCGTTTTACTTAGTAAAACCTCTAAAGGTTCAAACCAGCCTTGACTCGGCTGATGACTTAAACAACGGATAGGATAGAGGAAAAAATTAAATTTAGAATAAGTTTAAGAATTAACAGATTCCAAAATGAAGAGAAGACAACTAGCTAAAAGAAAGAGAAAAAGTTTAGTAAAAAAACCTAAAAAGATAACGAAAAGAAGAAAAATGACAATGAAAAAGAGAAATCATGCGTGAGTAAAACTAATTTACCGTAGTCCTAAATAGACCAAAACGACAAAAAAAGATTTGAACTTACCTTGCAAAATCGGTTCATGATGTCTTCTTTTACGTATAAGTTAATAATTAAATTGTATGGCAAAACTAATAGTTAATTAAATTTGTTGTATTATTAAGAAAACATTTTGTAATACTGATAGAATATTATTTTCCCGAACTAAATGTAAATGTTAAACAATTTCATACTGTCCACAATCAGTTGAGCTCGTTTTGCAGTACTAAAGTGTGTCGTCTTAAGAAATGCATGACACAAACTATATTTGCACTGCTAAAAATAGGCCTAGCATTCAATAAAAAATAATACATGTCCAATATTATTGAATATTTATGTTTTATTATTGCTGATTTGGAAATATTTTCTTCGCTATTATTTATGCATGTCATCATCTTTTACTTAGAAAAGAAAACAATTAGACTGTACGGTAACAGCCTAATTATATCAATAATTTAGTTATTACAGTATATTTTTTTTCCACGTATGGGAAAGCTGTTCTTGCAGCCCACATTCTCAGCATTCGCTCCCTATAGACTTTTCTCTTTTCTTCTGTTCACCCGATGTTCTGTTTTTGCTCTCTATGGAAGCCCTTAAAGTAGCTACGTAATAATTTTTCTGAATTTGGTTCAGTTCATAAAGTTTTCTCGGTTTGTTCCAGTTTTCTCAATATCCTTTCTGGCTTCTTTAGACTATATATCTGATACCATAGGTCTATTGCTTAGTTTTTAAAAATCTGGTGTGAAACATTCACACAACTTTCTCTTGCCAATGCAAATAATTATCAATATAACCTAACATTAGTAATAAAACATTAGAAATAAACAAACAAACTGACCTCAATAAACATAACCTAATTTTAATCATGAGTGAAGGATACAAAATGAAAATCAACCACAGTTTGGATTAAAAATACGGAAAATCACTCTTTCACGCTAAACTAGGCTCTGTAGAGAAACATGCTCTAAAAAAATTGTAGATCTTTTAATTTCCTATAAATTTGATGATATACACTTTTGTCGTAAAATGCACACTACACTAAGGCTGAAATCTTTAAAAAATCGATTTTTTACAATTTTCGTGAAAAAAACCGAAAATCGCTAATTACCCTAAACTAAGCGTTACACAAAAAATGTTTGAAATAAAAGTTGTAGGATTTGAATTCTCTACAACTTGTATAATATACATCTTTGCGCTAACATTCATATTAAAGCCGTAATCTTAAAAACACAATTTTTCACAAGAAAACAGCCTTTTCAAGAATTTCAGCAGTCATGGCGCCTACCCTATCTTGTAGAGCATAAAAAATTTAGTAAATGAGGCGATTTTAAATAAAATCGTTGGAGCCGTTTTCGAGTAAATCGCAAAAAAGGGAAAAATTACTTGAATAAACTACTACTTCCGGTTGAATGATTTTGATGACAATGTTCTTGTCGGGTCCGGTAGTAGTATCTAACTAAAGTTTCAAGTTAGAAGTTCGTACGTTGTTACGTTCTTGAGATATTCTGCTCACACACAGACAGACAGACAGACAGACATACACACACACACACACACACACACACACACACACACACACACACACACACACACACACACACATACACCAATCGCTAAAAACATGTTTTTTGGGGTTCAGGGGGTCTGAAAACGTGTAGATCCGGTGAAAACTCGATTTTGAAAAATCGACATGAAAACAATACTTTCCTTCCTATATATTCATAAAAAAACGTGTTGATAAGGTCATCAACCAAAAGGCAGGTTTGAACATCTAGAATTTTTACTAAGTACAACAAGAAGTGAGGTGTTTTATCGTATGCCTTCCTCACTGAGTTGAAAACTATGCTTATCACCATGCCAGGCCCTCTGAAAAGCACACATATTTTCCACCCTGGAAATGACATCTTCACTTCATTCACCAAAGGGTCTGGCTGTATAATGAAATTTATTACTTTCAGAAGAGATAACTCTGATTAGTGTATTTTACACCTTTACCTTTTCTGCTCTTAAATGAATCAGTTATTTAATTGGCGACCATGTGATAAGAAACAGAACTATTTTTTGTAGTCCTTGAACCAGCAGATTGAGTACAAGCAATTGAACACTCCATTTGTCTGTTATGGACAAAAATTAACCTTATAAATGTTATAAGTTAGCCTTAAATTAAATTAAGTTAACCTTTAGTCTACGTTTTTGAGATATCCTGTACTCCCTTTTGAGGTCTCCTGAGTACGATTAACAAAATAAAGTAGATATGTACTCCGAAAAGTTTGGTTGAATGCTATTTTCAAAACGGAAGTTCCTTGGTTCCGTTTTGGAAATTTTCAACATTGGAACTCACTGACTATATTTTTTAACCCGTGTAATCAATTATATAAAAATCAGTTGTTTTTCAGATTTTAAATAAATGAAATCAACAAAAAAACAGGCATATCCTTTAAATTTAAAATAAATAAATTTTACGAAAAACAAATGACAGTAGAAATGACAATCATAATCAAATTAAATTACTTACGTTTTAGTAGTCATCTATTCCAGAAGCTGTCAGAAACACAAATATTTTTAACAAAACAAAAAAAATGAAAATACTTTATATACATTATTTGGACGTTTCAGTTAAATAAAATCAACTTTATCAGTTTTAGCTTTGTCAGATTTAGTGTGAAATAAATATTCCAATATTTTAAATAAATCATAATTCGTCGTTTGTTTAACCAATTTTCCGTTTTTTACAAAATGGACTGTTATGAAATTCCTTATATTTTTGTTATTATTTTTATGCACCCACCGGGTTGGTTTACAGGTAAAGTCGTCGCCGCGAGTCAATCTACTAGAGTCTAAGTAAAACGAGGAGTGAGGTTGTTTACATTTGCTTTCCACTATGAGTGAAAAAGTATACTTATCAGCATGCCGGTCCCTCTAAAAAGCATCTACATTCCACCATGCAAATGACACCTTTACTTCATTTACCACAGGGCCTGGCTGTATAATGGAATTCATTATTCTCAGAGGAGATAACTCTAAGTGTCTTGTACATCTCTATCTCTTCTGTTTTTAAATGCTTCAGTCATATAATTAACTGAACATGTGATAAGAAACATAACTTTTTTTGTAGTTCTGGAACGAGCAGATCGATTTAAAATAATTTAATACCCAGCCTGCCTGTTATGGGCAGTTATGAGATATGAAAAATTTATTATATGAAAAAATATGCCCATAGCACGCAGGTAGAGTGTTAAATAATTTGATGTCGAACTGCTAGTTGCAGAGCAACAAAAAATAGTTCTGTTTCTTTTCACATTATCAGCCAATTATATGACTAAAGCATTTAAGAACAGAAGAGGTAGAGATGTAAAAGACACAAGTCAGAGTGATCTCCTCTGAGAGTAATGAATTTCATTATACAGCCAGACCCTGCGGTGAATTAAGTTAAGGTGTCATTTGCAGGATGGAAAGTAAATGTATTTTAGAGGGCTTGGAATGTTGATAAGGATACTTCTCCATTCAGTGAGGAAGGCAATTTCAAACCACCTCACTCCTAGTTTTACTTGGTAAACCCTCTACAGGTTCAAAACAGCCTTTCTGCTGATGACCTAAACAACAACAATATTAAATTTAATATTTTTACGATTTTTAGAGGGCCGGGCATGCGGATAAACATACTTTTCCACTCACTGAGGAAGGCATGGTAAACCACCTCACTCTTTATTTTACTTAATAATAATAATAATAATAATAATAATAATAGTAATCTTTATGCCACATAATAATAGAAAAGGCAAAATACACAAATCAGTATAGCAATGAAACGAAATTAAATTAAATTAAACAAAATAGGAATTTTATAAAAAATGTGAAACTAGGTTTTTCCTATAGCAATAGCAGTGATGGAGGATTCCATCCATGAAAATACAATGTCAAAGATGTAGCAACGTATAGACAATAAAACAAAAATATATTATATAAAAATACAACAATGAGATAAAATAAGAATTAATACAAATACGACAGACTTTGACCCCAAAGCAGAAGCAAATAACTAATCAAAAGTAACTGTAGAAAAAATGCCAATTACATGTTTTTCACATAATAACAAAAAAAAATTATAGTAAATTAAGAAATTGAAATAAACTAACATCAGAAAAATGTCTCTGTTTCTTCAACCGTAAACAGCCACTCGATCATCATTGTGGAAAAGCGTTTAAAAATTTTAGTATTTTTCATATCCTTTGGTACGCAGTTGAAGGTTTTAGTAAAGCCTTGCACCACCATCAACTTTGACTGGTGGGCAAATACTTTAATGTGAACAAAAAAAAATAATTAATAAAAATTGTTGGGCGCCAGCTCTGTCAGCAGAGCATGAGAGAAATAAATAAATAAGGCTATATCTTCTTTCTTTTACTAAATATTTAAATATTTAATTAATCGACTGCTAACTAAATTAACTAACTACTAACAAATTAATCCTTAACCTATTTAAAAATTTGCCAACTTTGCTGCGACTTTTACACAAAAACAAAAAACTTAATAAACCCTTAATAAATATGCGTATAAATTTACCTCCGATATTTTTCCTCTTTCTTCTTCTCCTCGTTCTCCAAAAACTGCTCCTTCTTTACAAACTCCTCTGTTCCACTCATAAGTCTTAAAGGGACTGATTGGAAATTTCCTGGGTCCGAACCAGGAAACCTTTGGTTGACAAGCCTCCCTCTCACACCAACCGTTCAACCAACCTGGAGGGCCAACGGGAAGGAGAACTACCCCAATGATTGGATGAAAGTTGGTAGGTGGAGGAAAGCCCCAAAAACACAGAGGGAGAAATATACCTGTCAAAAGAATATCAGATGATTGACCATTGGCTATATTTACAAGTTTTTATCTATCAGCTATTCTAATGTAACTTACTCTAACATTGGGGGTTTTTCCATTACATAATTTATTTGGTTGTTACTGAGTAATGGAGGTTATAGTAATTAGGACCATAACTTCCATTGTTTGTACAATATTGTACTTTTACAATGGTACAGCCACTAGAGGTTCAAATCAACCTTTCAGTTGATGACCTAAACAAAAACACGTTTTTTTATGAAATATGAATACAAAATTTTATATATACCATTTTAATACACGTTATGAAACAAATATGCCGAATTTTAGCTCTCTCAGTGATCGACTTGTTAGAGAATTAGTAATGAGGCAGTCAATCAGCAAGGGTTTCAAGTTTTTATCAAAGAAAATACTTGTCTATTCCACAATTCTCTTCACGTGGTCAGTTAAAGAACGAGTTTTCCAGTTGTGCTAGTTTTACAAAAGAAAAATATTGCAACTCACTTTTCTTGTATATTTCTTAAATTGGACATTTGAGATAAAGTTATCGTAAATGATACGTGTTCTTGTTGTGAAAGAGGATTTCATGTGACTGCATGAAGCAGAACAACAAAAGACAAGACTGTTAAAGATCGTAAAATTGATGGAGACAGTCAACACATGACAATAGAATGGTCAGTATTTTTAAGGACAGGGAAATAATTTAAGGCTTTAGTGAAAGCTATTTAGAGCGTTGGAAATACTAAAGAAAAGAAGATAAAAGTTCTGAAAAGTAAATAATCCAAAATAACAAGTGAAGTTAACAAAAAAAAGAAATATTACAGAAATGTAATTTACAAAGCCTGTAATCTATATAAATAAAATTGTAATTTTGTCTGTACAATTTTTCAAAATGACGCAAATTTTGTTTCTACGCCAGATGTACCACGTAAACACCGAAAATAAGTTCAGCTGAATTTTTGTCTGTTTCTTTGTTTGTATGTTACGGCATCACGCAAGAACCGCTGAATGAAATTCAATGAATTTCGGTATTTAGGTTTTGGACTTAATTGAAATGAAAATAGGCTATAAATTTTTTAATAGCACAAAGGATAGGGGCGTTCAGATGGAGAGGTAAACAAAAACCTACGAATAACTCCGTTAAAAGTCAATGTATCAAAAAATGTTTTTAATCGAAATTACGAAACGTTTAAAATCGAATAAGTTTGTTTATGTAAAGTGTTTCATTTTCATGCACAATAATGAAGATATTACCATTTTTAAAAATAAACCAATGTTTTTACAAGAATATTAACGTACAAAGTAAACAGAACAATAAACATAGGCCTACGCGCCGGTAAAACCCGTATTCATTCAGTCAGTTACCTACCTACCCATTCCACCAGTAGGCCTACCCATACACCTTTTCTCGGTCACATTTTCAAAAATGAATCAGTCGTCGTACAACATAAACGGTAGCTCACTGGAATGTGTTCGTTCTATCGGAGTTCTTGGGATGATTTTTCAAAACACATTGACCTTTGATAAGCATATTGAATTGTTTATAAATAACACGTACAGACTTCTAGGTTTTCTCATGAGAAATTCAGTCCAATCCGGTAGTAGTATTTAAATTTTAGTTTCAAGTTTCAACTTCGTATGATGTTCCGTTCTTGAGATATTCTGTTTACACACACACACACACACACACACACACACACACACACACACATACACACACACACACACACACACACACACACACACACACACACACACACACACACACACAAATACATACACGCACACAGGCCAATCGCTAAAAACACGTTTTTTTGTTTCAGGAGGTCTGAAAACGTGTATATCCGGTGAAAACTCAATTTCGAAAAATCGACATGAAAACAATACTTTACTTCCTATAGGCCTATACTCATGTAGGCAAGAGAAAGTAATATATGATTTTTAATAAACTTTAAATACGTATGGTTTTTAAAATTTTGCGGTGTAAGGCCCACATGAGAACTGTATGGTGTCGGTTAGACAAAGGAGTACTACACTGACATTGTACGCTCTATTATATTACGCAATCGTGAATGTGAGACAGAAGATCGATTAAAACCGTAGGCACTATTTCAGCTGAACCTACTCATATGTATGGTTCAAGTGCATTTTCAACTTTAAGCCGACGTTGTATTACGAGAGATAGATATAACGTGTGTACATTGAACGACTGTGCGTGTCATCTCTTTAACTGAAATTATTTCTACAACAAGCCTGTAAAGCTCCCATTCGTTTCCATTTTGAACTCTCAGTATAGAATCGAAAGGTGTTCACAATTTTATTTTCCATAAAATCAATAAATTTGTTGCGTATATTAAATTTAAAATTAAATTTTTCTTTTCCTGTTTGTTTGTTTGATAAGTTTAAAATGAAATTAAATACCTTTCAAAAATATTTATTATGATACTATAGTATATTTCTTTTAAGCTGAGACCTTTGATCTTTTAGCGTAGACACAATGGATCCAACCTTACTTCGTAAAATGTTGTTGACACTAGGTCTTAGCTTTTTTTTTTTTGTTGTATCGGGGGCGGCGAGAAAACTCATGTTCATTCCCTCACGATGGGGGAAGTAGTGTTGGACTTAATTGAGGCGTCCTCGTCCAGCCCCAAGGAGGCCGCAACCGCCTACCAACCAAAAACCCGCCGCTTGGCCACTTGATCCGGATCAAGTGACCCAGAAACCAAGCAAGTGTCAAGCCAGTCTTCCACTGGCTTGACGCTTAACAACGTCGCAGATATAACATGATAACAGTAAAAGAAACACAACACTACGATCAAACCTTAATTTACAAACTTATTCTATTGTTGATTCTATCAAAGTTTGTTCTTAAAAAATACTGCAAATAATTATTTTAAATATAAAAAAACACTAGAGAATAAGCTTGCGTTATTATAGTGTTGTCTGAAACAAAACAAAATTCAGCAGAGTAATACAATTTATTAATAAAGTAAATTGTATAGTTTATAAATTAAATATTATAATTACATAATATTGTGACATACAAAGGGCTGAACAATAGTAGATGGCTATTGTTTTTTGTTGCGAAAAATAATATACTCGTATTATAAAAATAATGTATTATACATTTTTTTTTATAATAATTGGTTTATTATGGTCGCGAGTGACCTTGAAAAACGGATTGGTGTGTTGTGAAGTGCACTGCTGTATTTGTCCACTGTTTTTTCGTTAAAACATTATTAATTTAATAGTTATTATTGTGTGATTGTGTGTGAATGTTACATCAATATGTAAGTTGGTAATTTTTTTTATTTTATTTGTTGCTGAAAGACTTTTTAAATTTATATTTTTTGTTTATTTTATTAAAATAGAACATTATTAGGTTAAATTTTTAAAATGTCGACACAGGGTTCTTCTTCTTCAACCCAATCATATGATATTGATTGTTCTAGTGGTATGTCTATAAATAACAACTTATCGGTCGCCAAATTTTCAACCTCTTCCGATCAAGAAGGCGCTGCTAAACCATGTGTTGATAGATTTGCAAATCACACATCGGAAAAACGATTCATTCGGGATCCAAGACTCGTTAATGAATCACGTAATTTATCGGTTGACAAACACATACCGACATTACCATCAAAACCTCAAGACGAGTTTACTGTTGTAAGAGCGAGAAATAATAAAAGAAAGGCGGAAAAGTCATCAAATGATTTGCGTGCAGGGAAGCGACTCGATAGTGCAGCCACAGCGTTTCCACTTAGCAACGCTTACGATGTGTTGTCAGACAATTCCGACATGGAAGACGATTCATCTACAACTGAACCAAAGCCGCCCCCTGTCTTTATTCCCAGCGTTAGCAACCTGCAACTGCTTTTAAATATAATCACTAGCAATGGTGTAAACAAAACAGATTATGTGTACAAAATTATCTCTCGAAGTCAAATGAAATTGGACGCCAGTAACAGCCGTGCATATTCGACGATAATAAAAAATCTGAAGTCTTCTAAAATCGACTTCCACACCTACCAGCTAAAACAGTGCCGTGCATTCAGGGTTGTTCTACGTCACGTCCACTACTCAGTTGACGTCAACGACGTGATACAAGAACTGGCTACGCATAACCATGCCGTACGGAACATCTCGAACATACGGCACAGAATTACGAAGGAACCTCTTTCGCTTTTTTTTGTGGATTTAGAACCGGCGTCTAATAACAGAGATATTTATAAAATAGAATTGTTGCAAAACGCCAAAATAAAATTTGAGCCACCCTACCAAAAAAACGATATTATTCAATGTAAGCGATGTCAACGGTACGGGCACTCAAGAGCGTACTGCAACAGACCATTTCGTTGTGTGAAGTGCGGTGATAATCATGATACTACTATTTGTGGTAAACAGAAGGACGCCCCACCATTATGCGCTTTGTGTGGAGGAGACCATCCCTCTAACTACAAAGGTTGAGAAATATACAAACAGATTAAACAACGAAAATTTCCACCTTTACGCGAAAGAACAGTTACACCACCGGAAACTCAGACGGTCAGCTCAAAATTTGTCACCCAAGTTGTTGCAAAAAACAGCGTCCAGGAAACATTACATCAGACACCTAACGGTAACAGTATTTTAGACTATGCGAGAGCCGTAAAGGGCAATTCTACGCAACCAATCCCAACCAATCCGTTGCAAACTGATTCGATTTCAAATCTACAACAATCATTTCTAGAACTACGAAACGTAATACAAAAACAAACAGAACAAATTGCGACACTATTAAATTTACTTACAATCGTTGTTTCGAAATTGAATTAAAATGGAGCAAGTATTATATAAAATTGCACTCTGGAACGCCAATGGCTTAAGTCAACATATTCAAGAACTAATCACATTTTTAAACATATACAACATCGATGTCATGCTTTTGTCAGAGACTCATTTCACTAACAGGAGTTACATCAGGTGCAACGGTTATTCTCTATACTTTACTAATCATCCTGATGGTACGGCGCATGGAGGCTCCGCTATATTAATAAAAAATAATATAAAACATTACGAACTTCAAAAATTCGAAACACCTTATCTACAAGCAACAAACATTGTCATTGAGGACGTGCGCGGACAAGTAACAATTTCAGCGCTATACTCTCCCCCACGGCATCACATTACGGCCGCTCAATTTGAAACTTTTTTTGAAAGTTTAGGTAACAAATTTATTGCGGGAGGTGATTACAATGCGAAAAATCAGGCATGGGGTTCTCGTTTATGTAATCCAAGGGGTAGAACTCTGTTTAATGTTGTACAAAAAGATAATTTAGGCTTGTTATCGACGGGTGAACCAACGTACTGGCCAACCGATCGACGCAGAATTCCGTATCTCCTCGACTTTTTTGTTACCAAAAATATAAGTCAAAATTCTATTCGAGTAAAATCGGTCCTGGATTTGTCCTCAGATCACACTCCTATAATCGCCAGCGTTGGTTGTAAACTACAAAAAAAGAAGAAACTCCCTATTCTGTGTAACAAAAACACAGATTGGGCCTCCTTTAAGCGTCTGGTTACCGAAAATATAATTCTAAATGTATCATTAAAATCGCAAGACGAGATTGAGGAAGCGGTTGAGCATTTTAATACGGTAGTGCAAAATGCCGCATGGAAATCAACTACAGACGCCAACAAAAACACTCATGGCAACAGTTGTCCTGCTACCATTCGAGAATTGTTAAACTACAAACGAAGATTACGTCGAATTTGGCAGCATAGCAGACACCCAGATGACAAAACAAGATTCAATCGTGCAGCACAACATCTAAAGTACACGCTTCTAGAACTGCGTAATCATTATTTCCAAGACAGGTTGGTTCAATTATCTCCAACGGCAGCTACTGACTATTCATTATGGAAAGCTACAAGATACATAAAACGATCAAAGAAACAAATTCCACCTCTTCGTCTAACGGATGGAAATTGGGCTAGGACCACAAAAGAAAAAGTGGAAGCGTTTGCGGAATATCTGTCCACTGTCTTCCGTCCACACGACGATGATATCGATCGAAAATTAGAAGAAGACATTTTAGAACATCTTGAAGCCCCATTTCAGCCATCACCTCCTATCAAATCTTTCACTCCGGCTGAAGTGATAACTACAATCCAAACGCGCCTGAGTTCAAAAAAAGCCCCTGGCTAAGACCTAATTACCGGTGAGGTGTTAAAGCAACTCCCAAGGAAGGGAATTTTACTCCTGACATTCATTTTCAACGCAATTCTAAGGACGGGTTGCTTTCCATCTCAATGGAAAGTTGCCCAAATAGTCATGATTCTCAAACCTGGCAAGGAACCTACCGAAATTACGTCATATAGACCGATCAGTCTTCTATCCGTGACATCAAAAGTTTTTGAAAAATTACTACTTGATCGTCTAAAACCTTTTTTGGAAGAAAGTGTTTACCCGGATCATCAATTCGGTTTTCGTGAAAAACATTCTACGATAGAACAGGTACATTGGATAGTTAACCAAATTCGATATACCTTAGAAAAAAAGGAATTTTGCTCAGCCGTCTTCTTAGACGTAGCTCAGGCCTTTGCCAAGGTATGGCATTTAGCTCTTCTACACAAAATTAAATTAAACCTGGATCATAATTATTTTCCTATTCTAAAATCATTCTTAACCGATCGTTTTTTCCAAGTGAAATTTGATGATGAGTTATCGACCTTGCACCTAATTCGTTCTGGTGTACCTCAAGGTAGCATTTTAAGTCCTTTTCTATATACTCTATTTACAGCAGATATTCCTGTAAATGAACATGTAACAACAGCAACTTTTGCCGATGACACTGCTATTATTGCATCTGATGCCTCCCCAGTCCACGCTTCTGAAAAACTACAGCAACATCTAAATGACATTCAAGACTGGTGCCAAAAATGGAGGATCAAAGTAAATGAACAGAAGTCTGCACACGTAACCTTTACGATGAAACGAGAATCATGTTCACCAGTAACGTTTCGCAACAACGTAATTCCACATTCAGATGATGTGAGATACTTGGGCATCTATCTAGACAGGCGATTGACGTGGAGAAAACATATATGGACTAAACGGAAACAACTTGGACTCAAATTACGACAACTATATTGGCTTGTTGGGAGGCGATCACAGTTGTCTTTGGAAAATAAATTGACACTGTACAAGGTGATGATAAAACCAGTTTGGAGTTATGGAATTGAACTCTGGGGCACAGCAAGTACATCTAATGTAGAAATATTACAAAGATTCCAATCGAAGTTTCTTCGACTTATATACTGTGCACCTTGGTATGTGCCTAATGAAGTACTCCATCATGACCTGGGCATACCTACGGTGGGAGAAGAAATTAGCAGTCGGAGTGAAAAGTATTTAACCAAGTTGAACACTCATTCCAATCATTTGGCTATAAATCTTCTCGATGACAATATTGAACACCAAAGACTCAAGAAGGCGAGAATATTAGATCTTCCATTCCGTTTCACCTGATCAAAAATGTTTAACCATCCTTTTAAGATCAAAAACACAAAATTATACTGCGGTTGTCAACTCTTATTTATTAATAAACTAAATCTTGCTAACTCTCATTAATCTAAAATTAATCATCTAATAAATTTTCTATCATCAGTTACACAGATCATCAGTATCACGTTTTCATTCGCTCCTTTTCACACCTTCATTCACTTCATCCGTATAAAAAGAAAAAAAATTTGTACGTCACCAAGACCAAGAAGAAACCCTTCATCAACTATAACCAAACGATGACATGGAAGCAACGCTGCTGAGTGCTGTCTTCTTCAAGTTTTATTCATCATCAACACATTTACTGAAAGTTTTTGTTAAACTGTTTGTAAATAATTCTTACTGTTAAAAAAAAAAAAAAAAAATTATGGTCGCATCAACATTCTAAGTTTTTAGCGACCCCATTACATAAAAAACACAAATTACTTTTATGACTTTTAAATTATAAATTATTTTATATGAATTGCATTGTTATTTGCACTAAAATTGTCTTTGAATATTTAAAAATTGTATAAAGTCTAGTGTCTTTGTGTACTGTGTGTGACTAACGCAATCTTTGTAATTGTCTGGTAAGTGAAATTGTCTTTGTATACTTAGATTATACATATTATTACTTGGTAATAAAGGACGTTTTTGTATTTTTACATTAAAGTACCTTTAAAATTTTGGAACTTTTCTCCATAATAGCTTTTGGAAGTTCGTTAAAAGAACCGTAGTTTTTAAGTTTCAACCTACTCGTAGCAGTTTTAGCCCCAAACCAAAATTTTATAAAAGTGACAAAATAAATTCGGGAAAAATATTATTCGGGTAAATGACCGGGAACGATTTTCTGATACGTAGACATTGACGGTTCAATTACATTTCCTGGAACTGCGCAGTTGTAAATTATGCATTGTTCTTGTAATTGCGATGCAGTACACCTGAGCTTATTAGCTTCTTCTTCTCTGTTAGAGCGTATTTTCTCATTAATATGTAAAGTATAATGCAATTTAGGCCTACTATCTGATCAAAGCCTATTTCAGAATGAATCTTGTAAGAAATTGTTTCTCTTTTTTGTATCAGCCAAAATGCAACCTTCTTATTACTTCTCATTTTACATACTACGTATTTATGTAACGTAATCGCTTTGATTTTACATAAGTGCAATAAATTAACTTTTAATCAGTCTATAAAAAAACGGTTATTCGATACCGAAAATACATCCATATTTATTTTTTTAATATTATATTTAATAATAATCATATATTTTTTTAATTATTTTAATTATTATTTTTATTATTTTAATTATTATTCATTATCGAGTTTTCACCAGATGTACACGTTTTCAGACCCCCTGAACCCAAAAAACATGTTTTTAGCGGTTGGTCTGTGTGTGTGAACAAAATATCTCTAGAACGGAACATCGCACGAACTTGAAACTTGAATTTTAGGTTAGATACCACTAGAGGACCCGGCACGAACATTTTCATCAAAATCGGTCAACCGGAAGTAGTAGTTTATTCGTGTCATTTTTTGCTTTTTTGTGATTTTCTCAAAAACGGCTCCTACGATTTTTTTTTAAAAATCGCCTCATTTACTAAATTTTTTATGCTTTAGAAGGTACGGTAGGCGCCATGTCTGCTGAAATTCTTGGGGAGTCTCTTTTCTCGTAACAAAGTTATTTGTTTTTTGAGATTACGGCTTTAGTATGCATTTTAGCGTAAAACTGTATATAATAAAAGTTGTAGAGAATTTAAAATTCTACCACTTTTTTTTAAAAATTTCTTTGTATAACGCTTAGTTTAGCGATAATTAGCGATTTTCTGGTTTTTTCTCACCCAAAACGTGTAAAAGATCGATTTTTTAAAATGTCAGCCTTAGTATGCATTTTACGACAAAAGTGTATATAATCAAATTTATACGAAATTAAAAGATCTACAACTTTTATTTGAAGCATTTTCTCTACAAAGCCTAGTTTAGCGTGACAGAGTGATTTTCCGTATTTTAAGCCAATCTGAGGTTTTCATTTTCATTTTGCATCATTACTCATGATTAAAATAAGGTCATGTTTCTTAAGGTTGGTTTTTCGTTTATTTCTAATATTTTATTACTAATGTTAGGTTATATTGTTAATTATTTGCAATGGCAAGAGAAAATTGTGTGAGTGTTTCACTCCAGATTTTTTAACTGTCTTTGGGGTTTCATTCATGCTACGTTTTACTGTTTAATTAAGTACCGAGCATAAGATTGACGAGCGTCCAAAATGAATTTATAAATTTTAAAAAGTACAAGGACATACATGACGACATTTTAGTAATAATTAAAAACGTTTTAAAAATTAAAACTAAAATAACACAACGCGTTGCTACCTTAAAAGTACTGCCTGCAAAAAGAATGTGTCAGTGATATTCACTGATATACTAATTCAGTTTTTTTTAATATTTTCAGTGATATACTAATATTCATACTAATACTATTTTCGAAGGTGCCAAGAATATTTTTTGTATAAATTAAATTAATTATAAATTAGTTTGGTTTTTCTAATACTGCTACAAGATTAGTACTTACGGTTTGCTAAATATTTAGGCCTAATTTGATTAACGGCCAAATAATACAGAAAGGAGTAAGACAGTAGGGTGTGTGCTATAAACTTTACTTTTTATTTTAATTTTAATTCGAAATTATATTTGAAGAAACTTTAGATGGCAAACCCATAAACAATATGAGATAATACCGACAACATCTAATTATGGCTTAGAATACCCTAAGATTTGTAGAGAATGGTAGAACACAATTAGCCAAAAGTATGGCCTAAAAATCAACGCCAAGAAAATTAAATTCATGCTAATTTCTAAAGGATTAACTCCAGGATGTTTAACAATAAATAATACCACGCCACAGGATTCGAGAAACGAGATATTTGTAGGATTTTAATAGATTTTATAGGTTTTTAAACTTTCGTTGTACCCGCCTTTTGTTAAGTACCATGGACGGAGAGAAAACATTAAGGAAGTCCTGCGTTTAAAAAATAAAATAAAGATAGCTTATTTGTTTCCCCTAGTATAAAGCCAGTATTAGACCATGTGAAGTAACTTTAGATATTTTTGAAGTTCTTTATGCAACCCACATTCTCAGCATTTGCTCACTGTAAGCTTTTCTCTTTTCTTCTGTCCACCCGGTGTTCTGTTTTTCCTCTCCATGAAAGCTCTTAAAGTCCGTAATTATTTGTCATTAAATTTTCTTTATTCCGGTTTTCTCAACATTCTTTCTGATTTCTTTAAACCATTTATCCGACGTTTTAGACTCTAATGTTTAGTGTCTTAAAATTGTGTTTTGTCAACCGGTTGTCATCCATTCTATACGGTATTCGTTGAATTTAAGTGTTCTTTTTCTAATCTTTTTTATTAATCGTACATTTTCCTTGTACAGTTTTTCTCGACCTCGTAACCTATATTGTCGTCTACTATCTTCGGACTATCTTACGGAAAATTATCTGATTAGTAAAAATGGAAGGATAGAATAACCTTGCTCTAGCCGATTTAGCACTACAGTTGTAACCCATAAGGTCTCCTCTTCAGTTCAGTAGAACAGATGCTCTTTTTTTACCAAGGCTCCACCAAATGGAGGTTGCACCTCGAAATCTGCGACCAGATAAAAAGAGAGAAAAGCATTTTTCTCTACAGAGCGTAGTTTAGCGTCAAAAAGTGATATTCTGTATTATTACGCCAAATTAAGGTTGATTTTCATTTTGCATCATTCACTCATAATTAAAATAAGGTTATGTTTTTTCAGGTTAGTTTTTTGTTTATTTTTAATGTTTTATTACTAAAGTTACGTTATATTGTTAATTATTTGCATTGGCAAGAGAAAGTCATGTGAGTGTTTCATACCAGATTTTTTTTTCTTATTCAGTGGTAGAAGCAGCTCCAATTTTAATGCAACCTTTCTGAAGCTTGTACGAGGAGTGCTTATAATTGAAAATAAAAGAATACATTGTATTGAAAGAATTATTTAAATATTTGAATTGCCTTCGGGCCAGCCCAGTCTGTTAGCTGGTAGAAAGTCTCTGTTATTTGTTAAGTAACACTAGTTGGTCAAGCGACTTTGTATGGTGACCAGCTGACAGCCATCCGGGAACAAACTCTACTGGGGGTCCCTGTTCAAACTCATGTCTAATTCACGTCAAAATAATACAGCAAAGCGCGAACAAATTGGGTAGTTGTCAATAATGTACAGTTCCCGATAACAAATGAGAAGCTAAGAAAAATCATTTGTATACAATTTATTGTAGATCTATTTATTTTTCTAAACCATCTGTGTTTAAAGTCATTGACCAATGCTGGTCATTTACCAATAAACTGGTTTGTTTATTTAAATTCGGAAATGCACTATTGTACTGCTATAATTCAATTATAAACCAGTTTTTATATTTTTTGAATGAAGAAATAATTATTCAGAAACAGAATATTTGAACAAGTTTTTATAAAAGAATGTTTAAGTTCAAGGATTGTTTTTTAAGTTACGAAATCATGATATAATATTTTGTTACTGACTTTTTCAACATTTCTAAAAATAAATCTGTCAATATAGTCGAATACTTTTGTGTAGTTTTCTTTCAAGATACAAGAATAGATTTTTAACGATTATTTTCATTTACAGACCATGCCAAATAACACTTCTAAAAGCTTTCTTTGTAGTCAATCTTTTTAATATTACTTCATCCTGTTGGTTTTTCTTTTATTTTCCGTCTATTTGTTATTAACTTTTATCAGAGTTTTTCGTAAAAAGCCGTTAAAGTCCATACAGGAAAAATCTGCGCGTAATTCAAAACCGCGTATGTCAAGACCACGTTTCCTATAAGATTAAAATTGTATTAGCTACTTATACGTAGTGTCTCGTTCCCAATAAGGTACGCTTATAACTAGTGCTCGAATTTTGCATATTTTGCATATCTTTTTTTTTAAGTTCTAAAATAAGTTTATCATCCGTTTTGAGTGTTCTGAATGATTTGCGACCAAAAAACCCCAATTTTATTTTGAATATTTGTGCATATTTCGGACCCTTTTGCATATTTGTGGTATTTTTGCATATTTTAGACACAAATTTCCAGAAAACTTGTAAAAAAACAAAAGTATTTGTGAAGGCACCGAGCAGAATAAGGGCATTCAAGAATGCTTATCCTAACGTTCCTCTCCCACCTCAACCTATAATCACAAGATGGGGTACTTGGATATCTGCAGCCAATTACTTTGCTGAACACCATGAAAAAGTGAAGGAAATAATTGAAAGTTTTGATGAATCAGATAACCAAGATCAAGAATCAGATAGCTCAAGCTAATGCTGCACTAACCAGGTCTTCAGTGGTTCAACAACTTGCTTATGTTCATTCCAATTTTGGATTCATTCCCGATTTAATTACAGCATTAGAATCAAAAGGAAAGAGCCTATGTGATTCAGTCGGCCTCATTGATAGGTTAAAAGAAAAAGTAGAGAATGGGGAGGATCTGTCGGCGAAAAGTTGAGGAACGAATTGGACGCTGTGTTGAAGAGAAACCTAGGATGAAAGGCAGCTCAGGATGTTTCAAGAATTTTGAAGGGAGAGCTTGCGGATGAAATGGAAATGCAAATGAGTGACCCCCTAGCAATTTCAGCTCTGAAATTCCTACCAATTGTTTCATGTGATGTTGAACGCTCCTTTTCAGCAATGAACAACGTCCTGTCTGACAAAAGACGGAGCTACAAAGTGGAAAATTTGGAAAAAAACTTTGATTATTTTATGCAATTAACATAATTTATTTATTTAAAACTTCAATTTTTTTAAATGTGATGATTACGGTTAAAGTGGTTAAATTATGATTAGATTAGCGTATTCATTATTTAAAACATTTTAAAAATATATTGTATTTCAAAATTAAATTAATTAAACAAAATTATTAAAAATAACTTGTTATTTTTCATATTTCAACTTTTTTGGTGCATATTTTCTCTTTTTTTGGCATATTTGCATGCATATTTTGGGTCAAAAAAGTGCATATCGATCCGAGGACTACTTATAACTTCTGGAGAAACTACATGAGGCGCAGAAACGAGCCGACTCAATCTCTCCTTACCCCCACACCACCCGGGAAACAATCGTCCCAAGAAATACACAAATTATTAATACCTCACTTCATAGGATTTATTAATAAACAAAAATCTGGTGTGAAACAATCACACAACTTTCTCTGTTCAATACAAATAATTAGCAATATAACCTAACATTAGTAATTAAACATTAGAAATAAACAAAAAAACAAACCTCAATAAATTTAACCTAATTTTAATCATGAGTGAATGATGCAAAATGAAAATCAACCTTTTTTGGCTTAAAAATACGGAAAATCACTCTTTCACGCTAAACTAGGCTCTGTAGAGAAAAATGCTTACCGGTAATATAAAAGTTCTAGATCTTTTAATTTCCTACAATAATTTGATTATATACAATTTTGTCGTAAAATGCATACTAAGACTGAAATCTTTAAAAAAAATCGATTTATTTTATGAATTTTCATGAAAAAACAGAAAATCGCTAATTACTGCTAAACTAAGCGTTATACAAAACAATATTTGAAATAAAAGTTGTAGGATTTTAAATTCTCTACGACTTTTATTATACGTACATTTATTTTTGCGCTAAAATGCATAATAAAGCCGTAATCTTAAAAAATACCATTTTTTTACGAAAAAAACAGCCTTCCTAAGAATTTCAGCAGACATGGCGCCTACCCTATCTTGTAGAGCATAAAAATTTAATAAATGAGGTGATTTTTAAAAAAAATGTGTATTGAGCCTTTTTTGAGAAAATCACAAAAAAGTGAAAAATGACACGAATAAACTACTACTTCCGGTTGACCAATTTTGATGAAAATGTTCGTGTCGGGTACGGTAGTAGTATTTAACTTAAGTTTTAAGTTTCAAGTTTGTACGATCTTTTGTTCTTGAGGTATTCTGTTCACACACACACACACACACACACACACCGTGCGCGCACGTGCAGACCAATCGCTAAAAACATGTTTTTTGGGTTCAGGGGATCTGAAAACGTGTATATCCGGTGAAAACTTGATTTCGAAAAATCGACATGAAAACAATTCGTTCCTTCCTGTATATTCATATAGGCAAGAGAAAGTAAAAATCCGGTAATGTAGTACAATATGTTATCGGTGAATCGAGTATTACCTATATCTAATATAGGTTCGCGAAGGTTCTAGAATTTCATTCATTAAAATAGTAAAGAGAGGGTAATATAGTGGAATAGCAACAATAAATGACAATTGGACAATGACGACAATAGGACTGCGCGCCACAGGCGGGATCTGGGGGGGGCAAGGGGGGGGCACTTGCCCCCCCCAATATTCTATTGGTATACATTTTTAACCAAGTTAGTGTATCGAAATCAATTCAGATGTTCAGATGCATCTGAATCAATTCAGATGTTCTTCTTATAAGCTGTTCTTAGTGGAGATGTATTTAAACTTAAAATTAATTAATCAAATGGTCCAATAAAAATGTGTTAATGGTTAAATAAGTTAATACTATTTTTTAACATTTAAAAACATTGTTATTGGACCATTTTAGATCAATTTTAGGTTTACATCAATTGGGAGTTAAAATGACGTTTTAACGTTAAAATCCCAACAAAATTTACTTTTTAATTTAGCCTAAAAACAGCCCTAAAATTGAGTTGAAGGCTAAAAAAAAATCTCAAAATTTTCCGGGGGAGGTCCCCCGGACCCCCCCTTGTGCTGGGGGGTATTCCATACCCCCCAGACCCCCCGGTATTTGCCCCCCCCCCAATGACTCCCGCCAAATCCCGCCCATGCTGCGCGCTATTGTATATGATAAAAGGTCGGGTATTGTTTGTTGTACAACTGTTATGAAAGGGACCCGTAACGACTTTTATTCTATTTACAATAAGACCTATTGTTGACTTGTTTACAACGGATTTTTCTAGCACTCACTTATAAGGGTTATTTTTTTGTACTTTATTGTTTCAAGGTGTTTCTCTGCTCTTCTCGAATTATCTTTCTGAATGAGTACATAATGAAACCCCCGAGCGCGGTCCAGTCAGTATTCGTGTGATCTTTGTCGAGCGATTATCGGGACGTTATTTCAGGTTAACGTTTCCGAGGTATTGTTCTTTATGAGTGTATGTATTGTGTAAAGTTAATGTGCAGTTTTTGTGAATTCAGTTTCTGTGTTTTGTGTAATCTATAAAATTGATTGTAAGTAGTGCTAAGTAAATTATTAAGTTATTTATCGTTTATTATTTATTTTAAGTAAATTATTAAATCATTTATTGTATTACCTAATTATAATTAGTTTAATTATTTATTTTGTAAATCGTTTAGTGTAATAAATATTTGTAATTATAAACTTTACTGTATTAATTATTTAATAACCTAGATCCCGAAACGGACCTTAGCGATAAGTGTCACAATATATTAATTAAATTGTTATCATAATCTCCACCAGCATCATCAGTGTTGTTGTTGATGGATTTTGTTTTTGTGATGGGAATTCTAACAGCGAAAATGGCTCTTCCAAAAACTGACAGTTCCATTTACCTTGATGCTATTTCGAAACGACAATTATCGTATAGCCCATTTGAATTGTAATGTATTAGGATTATTATTCCAACCTCCCCTTTGACTTTACATACGAGAAGAATAAGTAATTCTAAATGATCTTGTAAAAATCTGTAGGTTCGAACAAAATTAATTTGTTCTATTTAAAATTATAATTTGAAATAATAATAATAATAAACACTATTACTGCAGCATGATACCGGCTAAGTTTTCAATGTTTTTCTTGCGTGGATACAGTGGGGGTGAACAAGTACGGCTTCAGACCGGTTCGACTACTAGGTTTCAAGAGGAAGTAGTTTCTCCAGTTATATTTACCTCAAAGCTCGTTTCACAGCAAAAATAAAAATAATTTTAAAATGTTGTTTTGGCTTTAACATGATGTAATTTAAACTAAAATGACAAAAATATTACAGATTTAGCACAAATAATACGTAATGAAACTATTTAATTACACCACAAAAATCATATACCGTATTTTTACTTTCTCTTGCTTTATTATTGTTTTCATGTCGATTTTTCGAAATTGAATTTTCATCGGATCTACACGTTTTCAGACCCCCTGAACCCAAAAAACATGTTTTTAGCGATTGATCTGTGTGTGAACAAAATATCTCAAGAATGAAACATCGTAGTGCGAAAATAAAACTTGAAACTTAAGTTAGGTACTACTAAAGGACCTGACACGAAGATTTTCATTAATATCGGTCAACCGGAAGTAGTATTTTCGTGTAATTTTGTACTTTTTTGCGATTTTCACAAAAATGGGTCCTACAATTTTTTTTTACATCGCCTCATTTACTACATTTATATACAAGAAAGGGTAGACACATGTCTACTGAAATTCTTTGAAAGGCTGTTCCTTCGTATAAAAAAATTGTTTTTTTAATATTGCGGCCTTAAAATGTATTTTTGGACAAAAGTGTATACAAAATTGTAGAAAAATTAAAAACCTACAACTTTTATTTGAAACATTAATTTTCATAACGCTTAGTTTAGCGGTAATTAGTAATTTTCTATTTTCATGAAAATCTGTAAAAAATGAATATTTTAAGATTTTAGCATGCATCTTAATACACAAGTGTATAATCAAATTTCTAGGAAATTAAAAGATCTACAAGTTTTATTTAAGCATTTTTTCCTACAGAACCTAGTTTAGCGTGAAAGAGTGGTTTCCATATTTTAAAGTCTAACTTAGGAATATATTTTTTTTAACGTCATCCAAGAGACTCCAGATAGGGAGTCTTTTTTTTGGTTTAACGTCCGACTGTTTTGCAATTACTGCTAATGCAGACGGTGAAGGATAAAATGAATTTTTGCAACGTTTGAAAAAATTCCATGCCCGAGTGGGATTCGAACCCAAGCCCGCGTGATGAGAGGCGAGCACGTTACCAACATCGCCAACGCGGCCGGCATAGGGAGTTTTGGACATGTCAAGAAAAAAAGTGGTGGTCAACACAACTGGTGTCTATGCTAAGGGTTCTGGGTTTGATTCCCGGCTTAGCCTTCCATTTTTTCATCAATCGTTTTCATCTACTACTCTCCAATTTCTGTATTTGCTAAACAGCCTGTCACGTCGTTAAACAGAAGACAGCTTCATCTTAATTCAGCCGCAATACTTTGACGTCATCAGCGTATTGCTAAGGCTTTGCTATTGTATTACAAGTGTCACAATTTAATGGGACTGCGATGTGCTACGTTCGTAAAATAATAAGTATTCCTAATTTTTTATTGTTTATTTAGAATATTAACTTTTGTTACGCAAATTGAAAGAATTTTTAAGGTAATATTCTGAATTTTTGTTTCATTTAAGATATTTTGAACGATGTAATGGGAATTGTTAAATTACAAGTAATGTAAACATAACCTACAAAACATTTTATAAGAAAATAAGGAAAAGTAACACTGCATCATTAATTATTTGGTGTTTATTTAAAACAATGTGTTGGTAAAACAGTGGATAAAATTTATGATAACGTATTTAAAGATCTGATATTTTTGTTCCAAGTGGTAAAGCTGTCAACAGAGAATAATGCTTGTAGTTTGGCAACAAGTTTTTGCACTAGACGCAAAATTTAATGGTCACCGAGCACCAAACCATCCAACTTTCCGTAAGTAATCACAAAATCTTTTCTGTTATTTTATAAGTGTAAGAAATACATCGAGAATGCAATAAATGATAATTTTAGACGTGTAGGCTGTATGTTTTTTGAGGTACATGATCCAAACACATTATGTTTTTCACGTAGTTGTCTGATTGAGACTAGTGTGGTATGTTAGAAATTAATATAATACGTTGTTATTGTTACCTTTTCTTGATATAAAATTGTGTCATACAAATAATTTACATAATAATACGTTTAGATGATTAGATTTTGTGCAACTGCAGTTTGTAATTTTTCTCTATAATATAATTTTATGAATTTTATAACGGTAAAAATATAAATAAACTTTATTGCCACGTAAATTGATAATTATACTTTTTTTTAATTTTATTACCTCATTGGATCACTTTAATCAGTCCATTATCCAAGTTTCTTCGACGAAACAGTTTCGAGGCCTTTCGGTCCTTCCAGTATCTTTTCGTACGCTCCAATCTTTGTGCCCTGTCTGGTGTTGAAAATATTCGTGTTGTGTGAGTTTCGTTCTAGGAAGTGTGAAGAGCTGGTGTTTTTGTCCTGGATCTTATTGTTCAATTTTTTTTGTCTGTGGTGTCTTCTGGTGTAAGATCAATTTCCTTCAGATCCTCTCTTATTTCTCTGATCCGTCTGCATCCTGTCTTTGCGTTTCTCGAGTTGAGATTGTACTGAACCAGTTGTTTCAAGAGTCTTGAATCTTGCATCCTCATGATGTGACCAAAGAATCCCAGTCTCTTGTTAAACATAATTTCAGTAATGGGTTCAAGTTCCGTGTACACCAGTTTGTTTGGTACGATTCACCATTGTCCATCTTTCTGGTACTTTTTGTTGATGTAGGTTCTTTTAATTTTCTGGAGTCAGTCAGTCTTTGATTGTTCATTTAGGTGAAAGAGTCTTCCAAATGCATATGTAGCCTCTGGTTTTAATATACAGGGTTATTATAAATGATGGACCCAATTTAATAAATTCATATTTATTTAAGTATAAATGCAAAATGAACAATTCACATACCAATGGAAAGAGGAAGTTTCAAAGTTTTTTTACACATTTACAAATGTTCGATGTGTCCTCCTTGTGCAGCACGGCAAACATCTAAACGATATCCAAACTCGTCCCACACACATGCAAGCATATCTTCCATTACTGAGTACACCGCAGTCAGTGATATGGTTCTGCAGGTCGGCCAGAGTTGTTGGTAGAGGCGGGATGAAAACTCTTTCCTTAACGTAACCCCATAAGAAATAGTCACATGGGGTGAGATCAGGAGATCTCGGTGGCCAGAAGTTTAGAGCCAGGTCTTGATTTCCTATTCATCCGATCCAGCGCTGAGGAAGGGTCTGATTCAAAAAGTCTTGGACATCGAGGTGCCAATGGGGTGGAGCTCCATCCTGTTGGAAAATGAAGTCCTGTGAATCTACCATAAGTTGAGGGAAGAGCCATTGTTCCAACATGTCAAGGAATGTTTAACATGTCTAGGAAAAATATTAAAGAAATATTAAAAATATTAAAGAATTTAGGCAGAAAAAATATTAAAGAAAATATTAAAAAATATTAAAGAATTTAGGCAGGAAGACCAAGGGAATATTAATTGTTTGTTACATAGTTTATCCAAAGAGGATTGGAAGACGGTTTTCAATTCAACTGACATTAATCAAAAATATCATAATTTTATTGAGACATTAAAATTTCATTATAATAATAGTTGTCCAATTAAAAAGAAAGATGTAAAAAATATTGTCAGTGAAACAGATGAGTGGGTCACAGGGGAAATTTTGCAAATGAGGTCTGAAGTTAGAGATGTATACTCAGATTTTCTTTCACATAGAACTACCTTTAACGAACAAAGGTACAAAACTATTAAAAAACATTATGCCAGAGAAGTCCAGAGAGCTAAATGTAAAAAAACTGCTGAAGTTCTTCATAAATCACCAAATCTAAACTCAGCAATATGGGAAATAATTAATAAGAATCGAGGTGTAGTTAGCAACAAAAGTTTTACTGATATACCTAATATTGTTAACAAAAACAATGAACTTATAGAGAATGGTATAGAAATTTGTAATTATTTTAACAAATATTACTAGGAAGTAGCTTTAAAACTTAAACAACAGATTAGGGAAACAGTGGGATGTTATGATCCAAAAGGTAACAAGGTAGTTAATCAATTGTTATTTAGCCTAGTTTCAAGGGAGGAATTAGAATCAGTTATTGATAGTTTGAAAAGTAAGAAAACATGTGGGTTAGATGGGATTTCTAGTATAATTGTTAAAGAATGTAAACATCTTTTAATTACTCCTCTCCTTCATTTGATTAACTTCTCACTTGAAGCAGGTGTATTTCCAAACAAACTGAAGGAGGCTAAAATATTACCTATATTTAAGAATGGAGATAGCCAGTTAGTTGAAAATTATAGACCCATAAGTATTTTAAACACAATCAGTAAAATTTTTGAAAAGGTAGTATTTATTAGGTTAATCAGTTTCTTGACTGAAAACCTAATCATCTCAGAGGATCAGCATGGTTTCTAAAAAGTTAGATCAACTAAAACTGCAATTGTTTCACTTGTGGAGCAAGTAGTTGATATATTGGACGCCGGGGAGAAAGCATTGGCAGTGTTTCTGGATCTGAGTAAAGCTTTCGATTGTGTTGATCATGAAATTTTATTGAAAACACTAGAGTCATTAGGCGTTAGGGATGTAGAGTTGAAATGGTTTCAATCTTACCTTATTAATAGATTACAGTGTGTGGAGTTAACTAGGGTTGTTAGAGGGAAACTTACAAAAGTTGTATCTGGAAAGCTTGAAGTCAAAGCAGGCGTTCCACAGGGGTCAGTTTTAGGTCCAATTCTGTTTCTATTGTACATTAATAGGTTACCAGAAGTCATACCTAATGGCAGAGCTTTGTTGTTTGCTGATGATACTTCAGTAATCAGTAACAGTTTACTGGTAGATGCTCTTGAAGTAAATACACATGTTAACATAGAGTGCGTAGTGCAGTTCTTGAATCAAATGTTATTAACAGTTAATGGGAAAAAGTGTCAGTACTTGCAGTTCAAAAATAAACATAACGTTAAAGAAAGTAGAGAAGTGGATGTATTTATTCATAATAATAG
Organism: Catonia carolina; assembly: GCA_035578175.1. Taxonomy (NCBI): domain Eukaryota; kingdom Metazoa; phylum Arthropoda; class Insecta; order Hemiptera; family Achilidae; genus Catonia; species Catonia carolina. The sequence goes on along the minus strand of JAQMRL010000005.1, from coordinate 35,949,811 downwards.
TTTAGAGCATGTAGAAACAGTGAAGTTCCTGGGCGTATCTCTAGATAGATCTTTGTCTTGGGACTTCTATACCAATCAAGTTTGTAGTAAAATATCATCTGGAGTATTTGCACTAAAACAAATTGCCAGATTAAATGATAAAAAATTACTAATGGCAGCTTATCATGGCCTCATTCTGTCTCATATCCGTTGTGGTATTTTAGTATGGGGTAATTCTAGCATGGGTAATATGAATAGGGTTTTTAAAATTCAAAAGAAAGCTATTAGGTGTATGGTGGGAGCTAACCAGCTAACCTCATGCAGGCCACTATTTAAGGAACTTAAATTGCTTACAGTTCCCTGTCTCTACATTTTTGAGGTGATTATGTATGTTAGGCAAAATAATTTTATGCAGAATTTCAATGTTCACAATCATAACACGAGAAACAGGAATGATTATTATGTGGCTAATCACTCCACTAAATTGTTTGAACAAAAACCTACGTATGCAGGGAGAAAATTCATAAATAAATTACCCCAATCTTTAAAGTGTTGTGAGGATTTGAATTCCTTTAAAAAAAATCTAAAAAATTACTTGATATAGCGTACAAGAATTTCTTTCTTGATAGTAGTGATACATAGTGTGTTTCTTATATGTATTTCAGGTGTTATATCTGACGACATGTCCTATACTCCTCCTGGAGTCTCCAGGGCGCAAAAAAAAAAAAAAAAATGTCATTCCAGTCACAGTTCTTTCCCCAAAAAAGAATGGTCCATAAACCTTTGTACGCGATAAGTGCTCTAGCGGCCATTTCTGCAACTATAGCCGCCCACTTGCGTGCATGTACAGGCTAAGAATGTGTAAAAAAACTTTGAAACTTCCTCTTTCCATTGGTATGTGAATTGTTCATTTTGCATTTATACTTAAATAAATATGAATTTATTAAATTGGGTCCATCATTTATAATAACCCTATACTTTATAATATTTTATTTCATTATAATAAATTTCACCAACCTTTTTAAGCGCCCTTAGTTTCTATTATATGTCACTTACACATGTTTCGGTGGACCCTCCATCATCAGAGTACGCAATACCATTTGAAACTAAAATTTATTTATTTAAAATCTGTAGCAGATATTACATTTTCATTTATCTATATAAAACTGTATTAAAGATTCTAAATAAATAAATTTTAGTTTCAAATAGTATTGTGTACTCTGATGGTGGATCCACCAAAACATGTATAAGTGACATGTAATTGAACTAAGGCAACATAAAAAGGTTAGTTAAATTTATTATATGAAATAGAATTGATTTCAAGCTGCAAGATGCATTATAAGGATTTACTTTATAATAAAACAAATAAAAATTTCTGGTAGGGAATTTGAAAGTTTTGCTACTGCTCAGAATTCACAAAGGAGATTGGACTGACGAGGCATTTGCTAGGAATGGTGAAAGTCAACTGTGCAATAGGTTAAAATTCAAAATTTTTGTGAAAAGTAATTTTCTGTGTAACAAATTTGTTCTAATTAAACTTTCCATATTTAATATTATTCCATTGAGCCTATATGATAATTTCATCGTTTATTTTGTTGAAAGTTATGTAATTTTTATGGATTTTTGTTTCTCAATAGGTACTTTGTACATCAGAAGACGAAATCAGTTGCTGAGAGAGTATGCCAAAGGAGACGTGAGTGTAGCTTACATTTTTTTAATTACTATCAATACAAGTTTGTTGTAAAAAAAATTTAGTGTACATAGTTCAAACAGTTTTTAATTGAATAAATTTTGTCTGCTTTAAAAAATTTAGTAGGCTAATTTGTTAAATGAGCTGAGAATGAGAATGCTACATGATGTTATGTTGTACGGGATGGAGGTGTGGACACTTAAAAAGATCCATTTAGAGAAAATACAGGCCTTTAAAATGTGGGATGTGGCGAATACTGTAGACAGATAGAATAACAAATAGAGATATCCTTGATAAAATGGGCAAAAAATATGAGTTGGTTGAAACAGTGAAAAAGAGAAAACTTCAATATCTCGGACATGTGATTAGAAGTACTAAATATCACATCTTATTAGTAAACATGCAAGGGAAGATAAAGGGCAAGCAGAACATTGGTAGATGTAGGGCATCCTGGTTGAAGAACCTGAGAGACTGGTTTGGCTGCAGTAATTCGGAACTGTTCGTGCAACAGCGGATAAGATCCACAAAATGATAATGATTACCGACCTCTAATAGGAAAAGGACTTTAGTAAGAAGAAGTTAAAACTGCTTATGATATTAATTTTATAATCATGTGTAATATTTTTTTTTTAGGATTCGACTACCAGGAAACAGTATCTGCGCATTAGAGCACAACTTTTACAACAACGTTATGGTACACCATTTGATCAGGCTAGTTTACACAGTCGTAGTATCAGTGCGAGAAGCAGTAGTCAAGTTAGTGTGTGTAAAATTTGTCTACGTTTTTATTAGATTATATATTATCTTATTTTATAATGTTTGGGTTTTCCCACATTGCCTTTTATCAGATTGTTTAATCATGTCGATCACTTTATTAATACTGGATGATTTTTATCCTAATAATAATTTGCCTAATTTTACAAATTTGTATACGTAGTAGGGGAAAGTCATCTGGTATCGGACAAATAGTATTTAGCTCGTTTGCCACTAAAGGGTAGCACTGTCGCACCGCTATTATGTGCGTCGAGGACAGCTGAAACAACCCTCGCGATATTGGTTTGATACTGTGGGTTGTTTAGTTGTAGTAGCTCTTTGTTTTGTTTTGTTTTTTACTGTATGAAGATAATTTTGGATGCTTATTTATCTTCACTACATGTGAGTATTAATAAGTTTTTTGTTTATCATAATGAATATGCTTTGAATATCTAAAAGTTAATAGGTTAAATAAGTTTCTAACCTAACTAATAACAGCTGTGTAGTTGATTACAATGTTAGTTGTCGTTCGGGTGGTATCAGACAATTTGGTTTCGGGTGGTATCGGACAAAAACGAATGCTTAGAATTTTTACGAATTGAAATCTAATCAGCTGGTATCATTTTTTTAGAGAGAAACCAAAGCACACAAAGAAGAAATAGCCGCTAAAATTGCTGAGAAATGAAAGTTAAGAGAAGAAAATAAAATGAAAAATGAAGATGCCAAAATAAAAAATATCGTGGATAAAAGTTCTAAATCATTGAAAAGACAGGGAGGAAATGAAAAGAAAAGTTATGAAAAAAAGCCAGGAAAATATTAGAAAAGTGCAATATCAAAAAAGCTTTAAATTTTTCTGAAGAAAATAGCCCGATCAAGACTAGAGCTAACGATGTTACTCACTGCATAATTTGCAGCAAAAGTTTCGAAGAAGACTGGATGCAGTGTCACACATGTAAAGATTGGGCTCACGAAAACTGCGCTAATTTAGAAGGACATTGTTCTTACTACCAATGCGATGTTTGTAATCAGAAATGTAAGAAATAGAATAAATTGTAAGAAATCTTGAAACAGAAGAATTATTTCTATGCAGATAGGCTAATGTTAATTTTTTAATTATTATTTTTATAAATAAATTAATTATTTATCATTATCAAAAATCATTATTATACTACAAATTATGGTTAGGACGTATTTTCTTACATTACTTTTGTGAAACATGTACTATATATAAATAAATAAACAGTTATGAGCGAACGAAATTGTATTTATTAAACACGAGATGACCGTCCGATACCACCCTCCACAGTTTTACAAACAAAAAATGTAAAGGTTTTTAAATTTCTCAGAAACAAACCAATCTTTCACATTTTAATAAAAACCTATTTAGTAGAGTTAAGGTAAATCTATAAAGGTTAGAATGACAAAAGATAAAATGATTGTATGTTCAAAAATAAAAAGTTGCATGAAAAAAAGCTAAGGTGGCCGATACCACCCGCCATTCCCCTAATATGTAGCAATGTAAGTGTTTTATCATCTTGTAGAAATCACTTGTTTAAATGACACCACTATAATAAAAAATCTCGTATGGAACTCTCACACGACTTTTTCCTGCCAATGTAAAATATAAAATATATAATCTATGTTTAATCATGAGTGAATGACAGAATAAAAACCTAATTTTTTTTCTACCTCTGTAGAAAAAAAACAAAAAATATTAAATTAATCCTTAATTAGGCTATGTAGAAAAAATGCTTGAAATAAAACTTGTAGGTTTTTTTAATTTTCTACAACTTTATACATTTACAATTATATATGATTTTGCCCTAAAGTGTTTAAGGCCACAATCTTAAAAAAAATTATCACAATAGCACAGCCCCCCTCCCACACACGTAGTTCAACAGATATAGTGCTTATCCTGTCTTCTTCTCTTCTTAGGGTGCCTGTCCGTTCCTATCCTGTCTATCTCCTGTCTATCCTGTCTATCTGTGTATGTCTGTGTGTGTGTTTATCCTGTCTTGTAGACCATAAAAATGTAGTAAATATCGTGATTTTTAAAAAAAAATTTGGGAGCCGTTTTTGATATAAATCGCAAAAAAGTGAAAAATCACACGAATAAACTTCTACTTCTATTTGACTGATTTTTATGAAAATTAAATTATGCATATAACTTCTTCCATGATGCGTAAATGATTCGAACAGCATAGCAGAATTTATAGACTAATGCATAAGAATAAATTGCAGTGGATATTGATCAGTGTTATTTTTAATAAATTACATGTAAAGCAGATTAACACATAGAGAAATTCATACATTGGCTTCAGTTATCTGTGTTTTGTTCTGTTCGGTAGTTTTTAGTATAATAACAATCATAAGCTCATTTTAGGTGTGTTATAAAAGGTATATGTGAGGTTACGCAAAGGTTAACCTCACATTTCAGTGAAATCCGTATTGTCCAATTTTTTGGGTATCTGAGCTTCTCCATAATTGGCCGGCCCGTTGGCGTAGTGATTAGCACAACTGGCTTCTACGCCGGGGTCCCGGGTTCGATTCCTGATAAGGTCTGGTGGCACTTTTTCATCACTCATTTTCATGTATCATCCTTCCCACTGTCTGCATTAGCTGCAATTGCAAAACAGTCACTTGTAAAACCAAGAAAAAAACTTCCACAATTCTGTACATATTAAAAGTTTTAGTGTATTCGAAGTATTTTTTTTTTTGTTTAACGTCCGACTGTTCTGCAATTACTGCTAATGCAGATGGTGGAGGATGAAATGATTTTTTTTTAACATATGAAAATAAGCCATGCCTGAATGGGATTCAAACACAAGACCAAATGATGAGAGGCGAGCACGTTACCAACTCCGCCAATGTGGCCGGCCATTCGAAGTAGATACTTGAAGAACAGTAGATAGAAAAACAGTAGTAATTCTTGTTTTTTTTGTTTGCACTCAAATTAATAAATTGATTAAATTTTTTATTATTTAGGTAAGTGAATCACCAGATTGTGTTGGTGGTATTGGTTGGGAAAGTCATGATAGTAACAAAGATTCTGTAATTGAAGGGGTTGTTCCCACAAAAGAAGCGGAAGCATCAAGAGCTATTGTTGGTGGTAACACAATAGCTGAAAATTATGCATTTGTTGGAGTTCATCATATTTTTGATCAGGTAAATCATAATGAAATTAATTAGTAAATCTTTTATAGGGCGAAGGGTTATAGGACAGTTAAATTCTGTCCTTTGGAATAATAAAATATGGAAGGAGACAAAGATAAACATTTATCATGCTATCCTGGAGTGTGTGTGTACAGATATCAGATGAATTGATGTCCCATAGCCGAGCGAGTGAGAAGGAGATATGTAGCATAACTACGCATGCACCCAAAGGTCTTTACCATTATAATCCAAATCTGAAAACATACTGCAGTCGTTATCTTGCTTGTTAGTTTCCTGCATGCATAAACGCTTGCTCACTAATGACTAAAATTACACAATGTTATTGGAATGGCGCGTATGGCTTGAGCGAGTAAGTGTAATGCATTCTCTCACTCCCACGGCTAGGGGACTTCAGTTCATCTGAATACTGTACCTACGCTGCAGAAATGTGGGTATTGACAAAGAGACAGAAGGATCGCTTAAAAGCGGTGCGATGGATTTCTGGATGTGGAGCTGTGGTGTGTCGCGGATCGATCAAATTCCGAAATTAGGAGAAGAATCAGCATTCAAGGAAATATCATGGATACCATATCCCGGAATCAGTTGAATGGTTTAGCCATTTGCAGAGGATGGTGGCCAAAGAGGGCATGGGAGTGGAGCTCAGCCGGTAGAAGAAGGAGGGGTAGCCCGAAAGTGACATGGTTGGATGGGGTGCAGGAGGCAATGTCTTAGCGGTGGCTCTCCAATGGGGACTGGCGAAACAGAGAGGTGGTGCTTAGGAAGCAAGATACGGCTGGGGCTGTAAATCCTCGCGTGAATATATTTATCTTTTATATGATTGTGAACATAATCTATGGTAGATTAAAATTAGACAGCCCCTAAAGATTACAGAACTCTGACAAAGTAACATTTATGAATTTATTGAGATAATATAGCGTGAATTAAGTTTCCATGTGAATATGCTACATTGTAGAAAAACAGGTTTATTAATAAATACTTGTCATTCTTCATTAATGGTCTATTTATTTTCTAGTATGTTATTCAATTTATTCAACACAATGTACAGCTGATGGGCACGTGTACTACGATATTCTTTTAATTATTTTCAACTACTCTTTCCATTTAATTGTGGATTGTTTTGAAAAAACCAGTTGGACCAGTTATTTCCTTGCTCAATTCATTTTTTAATATTAATGAATCGTGCATTTCCAAAACATTGTAAGTGACAAAAACAAGATTTTACAGTGGAAGGAATAAACACATTTCCATTGCAATGTTTGACGTGTACAGATGTTTCTTAAGTCCAAATTTTTGTCTCTAGGATCAGTAGTACGTAGACTATTGTATTGTGCCAATGTTAAATTTACAACGTGAATTGTTGTAAATTTACGTGTTTTTGTAATACTTAAAAACAAATTTTAGCCTAAATGGCACTTAACAATATTTTGAAAATGCATGATTCAATTGCTAATGCAGTTGGTGAAGACTAAAGGTTAAAATCATAGGAGAAGCAAACCCAGTACTCCTAATATAGAAGCCAGTTGTGCTGACAATTAAAACTGTTCAGATTTAAGCCAAAAACGAAAACCTGGCTAATAGCAGTACAGTTTTGGTAATTGGTTTTTCAGAGTACAACTGTTCTCTGCAATTATATAAAAGCCAGGGCAGATTTTACTGTCTAAATATAATCTTTTAACTTATTAGCTGTGGCAGCCAGGGATGGTAACGTCTAGACAATGTGTTGCACTGGGCATAGCTTTCGTCATTAGAGGTACGACTGGCCGGAGTGGCAGGGCATCCGGCAGTGTAGTTGAGTTTAAAAGGGTTGGGGGGAACCTTCATTGCTGCTTCGGAGAGGAGCGGTCCCTGGCTATTCGAGTGCGTCTACACCGCTACCTACGGATAGGAGCAGTCACTGACGTGGTGAACACCTTCGCCGATGCCTCATAGAGGAGCAGCCGCTGGTGAAGCGAGGGGAGATAAAGGGGTCAGTGTGGCGAACAAAAGAATATATTCAATGTTGAGTGTTTCAATCTTTCTCGGTCTCAACCTTCTCGTAGAGAAGATTGATACCGACTGACTGAGTGCCTTCAACTAGCTGAATCCCGTCGTATGTGTTACTCACTCATAGTCATACAAGCGCTGTGTGAAGTTTGCTGTCTGCGCTATTTACCAGCAGCAAAAGCAAATACCTCGCAGCGCCTACAGTGGCCAGAACACTAACGACAGACCAGCATGGAAATTGTATGGTATCAAAATTGTACAAATCGTCTACAACATAACTGAACTCCATCAATAATCTGTGAAGGGTTAACACTTTGTCATATATTTATATAGACATTATTTTCTGAATTCATTGCGGTAAAAGAAATCATTAACATTACAGTAGTATGGTTACAAATAAAAAGGAACTAATATTTTATTTATTGTTTATAACTTTACTGTATAAATATTTGAAATATTTATACAGTAATATTTGAAATATTTATACAGTACAATTGATTGCAAGCTGCAGGATGCATTATAAAGGTTTATTTTAGTATTGAAATTGTTTGTATTTTGACATTTTTTTGTTCTTAGCATACTGCTGCAGTTACGATGATTAAATTCGCCAACAATGATCGGTCTCGTCTTGGTTGTGCTTCGTTTGATGGTACATTATCTGTTTGTAATGTTACATCAAATCCACCATTTGTTGAATGTATTTTTCAAGGACACAACAGTTCTGTTACCGGTAAGTTCATAGACGTAAATTTTTGAAATGTGCATATTTTAGATTCAAATTTTTATTCTAGTGTTTGTGAAAAATGTAATTTTTCGAAGGAGATAATAAATTTTTATTTTGGAAAAGAAATATTGAAATAACTTTCATTTTGTCTTTTATTTGCAGGTTTTGATTGGTCAGTTGCTAATGATTTAATTGTAAGTTGCTCTTTGGATGGTACAATTTGCCTCTGGAATGTTGCTGCAAAATCTCGACTACGTTCAGTAAAAGATCCATCTGGTTGTGAAGTTCTCGCTTGTTTGTTTCATCCTGTTAATAACAATATGGTTATTGTATCCTTTTTGATTAGAATTAAACATTGATTGAAAAATTGATGATTAACTTTCCTATTTGTTGCGAGTTCTTCATGATTAGTGGATGTTGTTGTTTAGGTCATCAGCTGAAAAGCTGGTTTGAACCTCTAGAGGTTTTATTTAATAAAACGAGGAGTGAGTTGTTGTACGATTGCCTTCTTCACTGAGTGGAAAAGAAGTTATGATTATCAGTATGCCACGCCCCCTGAAAAGTATCTACTTTTCACCCTGCAAATGACACCTTTACATCATTCACCACAGGGTCTTGACTAGTGTCTTTCACACCTCTACCTCTTCTGTTCTTATATGCTTCAGTTCATAATTGGCTAATTATGTGATAGTAAACAGAACTATTTTCTGTAGCCCTGGAACTGTGTACTGTTTTTAGCGCAATTTAGCACAATATTTAGTAATATTGGGCCAAAAATATACATTGTCAGGACCCAAGAAAAAACCCTGTATCGAACCAAACGATTACATATAAGCAAAGCTGCTGAGTACTGTCTTCTTCAAGATATATATTCTAACATTTTTAACACATTTTCTGAATGTTTTTGTTAAACTGTTTGTAACTAAAACTGTTAAAAACAAACTTATGTGGTAACATTTCAAAGAATTAATCTTGCTAAGAAAATTTACTGAGTGGCCCTGGAAAATAAAATAAATTAACTGCGTTTAATAATTTTTTTATTATTAAATCTTTTGAGGTTATAGTTCAATTAGTCTAGCTATGTATTTTTTTAAAATTTTCTTTTCATTATGTGTAACTATTTTGTACCTCTATGTTAATTTTTTTTTCAACGATATTTTATACTTAACAGTGTTGTGTAGGCTGGTAATTCTAGAGGTGCTGTTGAAGTTTTAAATATATCAACTGGAATCTATCCTCGGGGTGGAAGTTGTAGAGTTGATGGCAGAGTCCTTACACTTGCATTTGAAGCAAATGGACAACTATTATGGGCTGGAAATAATAAGGTGATTAATTATTAATTAGTTTCTATTTTGAATTTCTATTCCCTGGAACAAACATCAAAATATCTGTTATCAAATAATATGGCGTTTAAGAAGACCGATGAAAAGTAGGAATCAATACAAGACCCAGAACTGGTTATTATTTCATTATTATAAAATTCAATATTCTTATAAAATAGTCACAAGATCTAACTCCAAGACTTAACAGATAAATAAATTAAATAGATAACTTTTATTTTTGTATAATATTGTGGCACTTATCACTAAGGTCCGTTTCGGGATCTAGGTAATTAAATAATTAATACACTAAAGTTTACAATTACAAATATTTATTACAACTAAAAGATTTACAAAATAAATAATAAACGGATTATATTGAAGTAATACAATAAATAACTTAATATTTATTTAGTGCTACTTACAATTAATTATATAGAATACACATACACAATGCACATATACAAAAACTGAATATAATATAACAATAGTTAACCACTACAATGCTCGGATACGTAACCTGTACTACACACCGTTAGCCACTCGTCAAAGATCAACCGAATTCTAACTAACTGACCGCACTCTGGCGCACTTTATATAGCTCGATCAAAAAGAATCCTCTCGAAAGACACCGAAATTCGATCCCTTTATAAACATAAAATAAAAATACATAAAACATAAAATAAACTATAAATAACCCTTTATTAATGAGTACTAGAAAAATCTATTGTAAACAAGTCAACAATAGATCTATTGTAAATAGAAAGTGTTACAGGTAATTAACTGGCCTTTTCATAAGTAGTTGTACAACAATAACCCTACCTTCTCATACACAAAATAGCGCAGTCCTTTTTAAATAACCTTTTATAACCATCCCTATTGTTACTTTTTCACTCTATTATCCTCTCTTTACTATGTTATTTATTTATTTAATAAAGTTTTACATGTGAGAGCAACAGGTAAGACCCAATACTGCTCTCTTAAAACGTATATAACAATACAATAATTAGCTTATAATACAATAATGATGCTTATAACCTACAATATTATAACCTACAATATAATAATGAATTTACTAATGATTGTAACATATGAATATGAAAAATATAAAATATGACCATGATGAATATAATATTTTAATATGAAAGTATATAATATAAGTATGTAATAATATAATGGTATAAAATTGAATATAATGCACACAAACATAAAAATTTAAAAGAAACTTTTACTGTATATACTTACAAATAAATTATAGTATAATTTGGAAAGAAAAGAAAAAAAAGATTAAAGATAGAAAGAAAAAATAAAAGAAAAAAAGAAGAAGAAAAAATATCAGAACAGGAGCCGTGGAACAAAAATTCGAATTTAGGAATACATTTTTTTTTATAACTTAACTGATTGTCAAAAAAGGTCAATAATACGAACAGATTTATGAATGAAGTACTAGAAATTTCTTGAACCATATTCGTCTTCAATATTGTCACAATATATTTTATGTATTTTTTATAACTTTACATATTGTGAAAAGTCAAAATAATTTTTTTAGTTGAAAATGGGATGGTTATATTGCTGCACAGAATGCAAATATAAGACTGACCAGGCATTTGCTTAGAGTGATCAAGGAAAGCTGTGCATATTATATTGTGCGGTTCCAAGCTCCGTGTAGTTGCGAGGTGACGGGTACGAATGAGATATAATGAATGAGTAACGCATGCTGGGAAAACGATTGTTGTATTACTCTGATACAAAACATTAGTTTTCAAACTTTCCGTATTTAACACATTTGTTTGTATTTATTACATTTATTTATTTACATATTTTGATATAAATTTGTAAGTTAAATATTATGAATCTGACCAAGTTAATAAACCCAGTAGGTATTTGTTAAATTAATGTGCCGGATGATAAGAATAATTTTTTAGTCTAGTTAGTACACGCTACCATTACAAATGCATCATCTGTGAAACACTACTCACTTATTTATTCTCCCACTACTATAACAACGCACTGCATTCCTTCCAACTACACGGAGCTGGGACTCAAGCAATACCTTAATCAGGACAACCAAACATAAAACTTTTTTATAAATAAATTTTTGAAATGCATCCTGCCATCCATTAATATAAATTACTGTATAAATGAAATTTATCACCTTACCTGTGGTTGCTTTTTAAGTTTAATGAGTTTTAATTTAAATAACTGAATGGAAACATCGTTCTAAATTTTAATTGTTAATTTTAATAACATGCTCTGATGAAAGTGGTACCACCGAAACGCGCGTAAGTTTTTTAAACTTCAAAAGCAACCTGAAGTAAGGTGATAAATTTCATTTATAAAACTTATTGCAATCAGCCCAGTATTTCATGATTCTGTCTGATTGTGAATTCATTTTAATTCTTTTGACTAGATGACCACTGTCTTTAACTTGCTTGTTCAGTTTTAAAATTTCTTAATTTCATTAATCATCTTTCTGAAATCACATCTGTTGTAGGCTAACAATTTTTGCTCTCTCAGAGACATTTTTTCGATATGCCCACAGAAGATGCTGCCTTTTCTTCTTAAAGAATGTTGTGTTTCACACCGTTTTTTCTTTCATAGTTTGTAGTATTCTTACACCATCTCCTAGATCTTAGGGTCTTCCTCATGATTTTTTTTTCTAGATTTTCTAAGAAAAATTCCTGCTGTATGGGATGAAATTCATCTTGATAAGACTGTCTGGCTTTATCATACTTTTGTAATGTCTGATTTTGATAATCGAAAGAAATTTCTTCAGTAAAGGATTATTTATTAATTTTATGTTTTTTTCAGGGTTCTATAACATCATTTGTATTTGATCTTGCTACTGGAAAGTTAAGTAAATGCCGTAAAATTGTATTAGCTGATGGTTCCCCTATAACTTGTATTAGTTGGCGTGCATGGATTAGTAGAGAAGCTCGAGATCCAACATTGCTTGTTAATTGTGCTGCAAATATTGTTTGCTTATTTAGGTAAGGTTGAATTTAGATTATCTTATTTTAATTTTTTAATGCGTTAAAGAATGGTTCCTAGTAATAGTTACTACCTGAGTCTGTGGGTGATATAAACGATACAAAAAAACAACTTTATTTCAGATTTTCTGGTCAGAAATTCTAAATCCATCATTGTACTATGGTGATCCAGTTCTAGTTGAGGTGGCTTTGCTTTCAGGAAATAATTATTCATGAAATTAAATTCTTAGATTTGTTGTTAAATTGCAATACGTCTGTGATCATCCAAGTTTTGGGTTGTCCAAGGTACTTAACTAAAAATTTGTGCGGAGAAATTATACATGGAATGCCTTACATCATGCATTATACATTATACTGTTTCTACAGTGCCACAAATGAATTGAAGATTCTGAAATGGAATTCTACTAAACAAGACAAATCTGTTAGCTTGTTTATTTTACTTTACTGTAATGGTGAGCAAAGGGATTTTAGGAGGAATGTCTTACAAACTGGGTATTTGTGTTAAAACCATGTTTGAAATACTCACATGACTTTATCTTGCCAGTATAAATATTGATATAACCTATGTTTAATCATGAGTATGACTCAATGAAAATCAACCTCTGTAGAACTTAAAAATACATAAAATTACTGATTGACGTTAAACTAAGCATTGTAGAAAAAAATGTTTGAAATAAAAGTTTCTATTTCATATAATGAATTAATATAATAATTTCACTAACCTTCTTTTTAAACTGCGTCACCTTTATTTTATTCCTACTTATACGTGTTTCGGTGGATCCACCATCATCAGAGTAAATGAAAAATTGAAACTAAAATTTTTTTTCATTTATTTAAAATTTACAGAAGATGATACATCTTCAGTCACTTGTATAAAAAAGTGACTGAAGATGTATCATCTTCTGTAAATTTTAAATAAATGAAAAAAATTTTTAGTTTCAATTTTTCATTTACTCTGATGATGGTGGATCCACCGAAACACGTGTAAGTAGGAATAAAATAAAGGTGACGCAGTTTAAAAAGAAGGTTAGTGAAATTATTATATTAATTCATTATATGAAATAGAAATATTTCAAACTGCAGGATGCATTATAAAGATTTATTTTTGAATGAAATAAAAGTTGTTAATTTTTTTAATTTTCTGCAACGTTCATTACATACACTTTGCCCTAAATTCATATTAAGGTTGTAATCTTGAAAAAAAACATTTTTTACCTTGATAGCACAGCCTCCCAAGAATTTCAACAGACGTGGCATTTTCCTATCTTGCAGAGCTTAAAAAAATGTAAGGGAAATTATTTTTTTTTAAAAAATCATAACAGTTATTGATAAAATTGCAAAAAGTGAAAAATCACGTACGGGTTTTCATGACTGTTTGAACAATTTTGATGAAAATGGTCATGTCGGGTTCCCTAGTGGTATCCAAGTTAAGTTCCAAGTTTCAACTTCGTACAATATTCCGTTGTTGAGATATTTTGTTCGCACGCAGACTAATCGCTAAAAACATGATTTTTGGGTTCAGGAGGTCTGAAAATCTGCATTTCCGATGAAAACTCAATTTTGAAAAATTGACTTGAAAGCAATAATTTCCTTCCCTATGTATTCATAATGGGCAAGAGAAAGTAAATAAAACAATTGTAGCCACCAGAATGTTTAGCTCAATAAAATTAAAATTTTATAAATTATTTTTTGGGGGTCAGTCTGGTTCACAAAAATGTGGAAAATCACAGTCCTTTACAGATCTATGTTGTTTTAATTGTTTTCTTTTTATTTAAATATTTTTCAGGGTTTTAGATCGTGAAGGAAGTTTGAAACTGAAAAGACGATTTTTTGTAAGACATAAAAATAGTAGATGTCTTGTGCGTTCAACTTTCTGCCCTATAATGTCTTTTAGACAAGGTGCTTGTGTCGTAACGGGAAGTGAAGATTCCTGTGTTTACTTCTTGGATATCGAACGGGAAATTAAACCAGTTGTGAATAAATTACAAGGTCATGCTTGTCCTGTTCTTGGTGTCAGTTTTAATTATGATGAATCTCTTTTGGCTACAAGCGATTATCAAGGACTTGTTATCGTTTGGTCTCGTGAAAAGCGATCGTAGTTTTACATAATAATCCAACAAATATTATTTTATCACTAATTTTGATTGTTTTTTTTATCTGATTAGTGATACTGGTTTTAATGCTTGATTTTTTATTTGTTGACTATTTTTTAAAATAACTACGAGGGCCATCCGGAAAGTAGTACCCGTTTGTGAAATAAAGACACAGAAGTAAATATTAACAAATGTAAACATTTTTATTGAAAAGAGCATACCTTAAACTACTTCTCCACATAATCTCCAAGCAAATTTAAGCATTTGTCATAACGTGTGACGAGTTTTTGTATTCCAGCATCATATTCCTCCGCCGCCAGCCGATCGAAATACGTAGTCACACCTTCTTTAAGTTCTTCATCGCTGTCAAATCTTTTTCCCGCCAAAAACTCTTTAAGTTTTGTAAAGAGATGAAAATCTGAAGGGGCCAAGTCCGGGCTATACGGTGGATGGTCGAAAATTTCCCCATTGAATTGCTGCAGAAGTTGTTGTGTTATCCCCGCTGCATGAGGCCTGGCATTGTCATGGAGGAGAATGACGCCATCAGACAATAGACCTCTCTGTCGATTTTGTATTGCCCGCCGTAATTTCTTTAATGTTTCACAATACGCATTAGCGTTAATAGTGTCTCCACGGGCCATAAAATCAATAAGCAGTATACCACGTCGATCCCAGAAAATGGTTGCCATAAGTTTCCTGGTGGACAGAACAGTCTTAAATTTTTTTGGTTTCTTTGGTGAATGAGGATGATGCCACTCCATTGACTGTCGTTTACTCTCAGGTGAAGCATAACAAACCCACGTTTCATCACCAGTAACTATGCGATTCAAGAACGCGTCTGCTTCATCAGAATAACGTTCCAAAAATGTTAATGCAGCAGCCATACGCTTGGTTTTGTGCTCATCTGTAAGCATGCGAGGGACCCACCTTGCGCAAATTTTTGAATAATGCAGATGGTCTTTGACAATTTCATGAAGAATTGTGCGAGAAACATTAGGGAAATGTTCACAGATGTCATCAATTGTAACGCGCCGATCGTGCCTCATGAATTCGTCTACTGACCTCAGCAGTTGATCTGTAATGACAGATGGTCTCCCTGAACGCTCATCGTCGTGTGTGTTCCCCCTATCCAAGTTAAAATTACGACACCAGCGCCGAACAGATGACTCATCCATCACATCGTCTCCATACACTTCCTTTAATTGGCGATGAATATCACAAGGTCGAACGTTTCTTTCATTGAGAAATTTTATTACAGCCCTCACTTCACAACTGGCGGCGTTCTCAATTTTTTTAAACATTATGAACGGTCACAGAAACAAGACAGGCAATGCTAGCGTCGCGGAACTTGCAACAGAGAAGGCAGACAAGCCACTGAAGCGATCTGACCTTGACCGGCGGCTGCTCGCCTCGTCAGCGCCTCATGCGGCGGAAACGGGTACTACTTTCCGGATGGCCCTCGTACATTCCAGTGAAATGAATTTAATTTACAGTTTTCGTGAAAGAAAACTTTTTTGCTCATTTATTATTTACAGTGTTAATTTAAACTGCACGGCAATCTCTCAGGATCTAATTCTGAAATTTAAAATGTGATAAAAACTTCAAATTGGTTCGATATAAAGTTACTGCTAGCAAAATGTTCGAATTCAAATTTCATGAATAACCTTTATTAATTTTCTCAGAATTAAATTCCCTACTAAGTAAATTAAAACATTATTTGTTTATTGCTTAAGTCATTGCACATCAAACTGAAGTGTGTTTTCGATTCAAAAATTTGTATTGCATCCCTTTTTACAAAAACTACAGGAAATACTGTTCTGGGAACTAATTTATTCGATTTCTCTAGCCAAAGACTATAAAACCACTAAATTTACCCATTAATATTATAACCCTATTAATTTCAGTATGGCTTCTTTTAGTAGGGGTAGCTGAAATTGAGCAAAACATTTCATTAGCGTAACTCAAAAATGAATCATTTTTGGACATATGTTCATTATAAAGTATTTTTACCTCTAAAATCAGATCCTGAAAGATTGGCATGCACTTTAGAATCACCCTGTTTAAAAATACTAGTTCTTAAGCTTATTCTGAGATAAGGAAATCTCTTCAGAATTTAATTTATTGATTTGTTCTTTATTCGAAATGTAACACATACTTTTATGTATTCATCAGATATTTATACAACAGTGTTGTAGTATTGGTATTCTGGTAATATCATCATGTATACGTTATATTTTAAAATGTTTTGTAATACAATTGAAACATTTATTTTAAGTGTTCTACTACTTGGAAGTGAAACTTGTGTGTTGGGTGAAAAACTAGAGGGAATGGAGATCAGCTGGACTGAGAAAAAGATGAATAATTTATTATTACTAGGAATCGGATGTAAAAGATAAATAAATTTAACCTTGGACAGAAGGAAGGCAAAATGTATTGGTCATGTAATGAGACACAATGGTTTCATAGTGAATACGTTGAAGTGGTAAGTTGCTTGGTAAGAAATTAAAGGGAAGGCTGAGGACTAAAAATTTAAGACAGTTAATAAAATTCAGTAAGATCTAGATATGAAAAATAATTCCCAAAATTAACTCATAATTCCAGTTATTAAGCAAGCTCTTAGAACAAGAATGAATATATTACTGATAAAAATTAAAGTGGAGGTGACAGTTTATAGAAAGGACAATTTTAAGATGGCTGAATTCGTTTGTGTGGTCATCTTCAAAAAATCATCATCATCTCTACAACCCATTTTGGGCTTCAGCTTCCTCCAATCCTCTGTTAGTTGCTAGCATTTTCCGTCCTCTCACTCCAATGAAAATCAAACCATTTATTATATAATCATCCATCCACCGCTTCCTAAGATCGTCCTTTTTCTTGTAGTCTTTCCTTCCATATTACCTTAACCATCCTCATTGGCTCCATTTTCTCTATATTCCTAAACCAACTCAATCTTTAGATCTTTATGAAATGGAATATATAGTTACCTTCTATGAGAGACCTCAAATCTTAATTTTTACATACTCTTCAGTCATCTAGTACTTTTTTTACTTGTTCAAAAATTCTCCTTAAAAACTTGAAATATGGATGAAGTTAAATGGTGAAAAGGAATTTCAGAGTGACAGTGGAAAAGATGATCGTCATTTACATCGTTAAGTCACATTGAAGCCAGAAATCAGACTGAAGTATTCAATTTCTTCTCCTAATTTCCACAATAACCCAGAAGAGAATGCAACTAAAATTGTCAATAATTATGCGTTTTGGTTGCAAGAGACTATAATCGTTTGCTCGTTCAGTTGACACAAAGGAGCAGTATAGGACATTGTATTTCTTATGGAGCTTTGACTACTACTAGCACATCCACAAACATCAGCTTTGGAGATCAATCAATGCCCATAATCAATAACATTCCCTTCCTCTGCACCCAATCAATAACAAACCTTTATAATGTAGAGAAGTCTATATGACTATTAATTAATAATTAACACTATAAGTTTATATTCAACTTCATATGCGGATTCCAAATGTGAAATAATTTTTTCTACTGGGAAAGATTTTTTAGATTTGTAATAACCGATTGCGTCTTTTATCACGCACTATTTAGAAAGTTTGGTGAGGGAATGTGGAGAAGGCATTAGTAGGTCGCAGTAAAATAGATAAGATATTTATTTTAACCCCCCCCCCCTTCCAATAGAAGAAAAGGTTTTTACTGGTTTTTTTTATTTTAATAATTCATTAAACATTCTACATAATTCATAATTTCTTTCTGTTAAGCAAAACTTGAATTGTAGTTCTACATTAAAAAATATGTGTTTTGTAGAGGTTTAAAAAATGTATTAGTATACGCATCCAGATGCCTTTAATTGATGTTTTTAGTTGCCAATTCCCATAAGATCCATTGTGTTAACTGAACGTGCAAACGACTATAGCAAGGAATTTTCAGTTACTCCTGATTTTAACTCTAGTTGTTCAATTCCTCACCAAGGAGTAATAAATTTTTATTGTTTTTAAGTCAATATACAAATTAAATATTATGTTGTAAATAATCTTGAGCTCCAAACATTTAAACATAAAAAATGGTGAATTTAAATACCTGGGGACATACAAATAAAATACTATTGTTGATATTTATATTTTATCAATATAGTAAGACCTTGACTTACACGAGGGATGCGTTCTGCAAAATCATCGCGTAACATGAAATTCACATAATTTGGATTGTTCGATTTAATCTTAAAACATTCGTTAATTGCCCGTACCATTAAAATTTGCTAATTGTTAGTAGTGTTGATTCACTAAACCCAGTTGTTCCTTTTATGTGCTTCGTTTTTTCACTTCTTTTGTATATTTTATCGACATCTAAGACGTCCTTTAAAATAATCGCTTTCTGTTTTTATAACCTTTATTAGAACTCATATTGTATGCAAATTAACAAAAAGAAAACAAGAAAATAAAAGCCCTACAAATTGTAGCATAATTAAAATCACAATTAAATCTACGCAACCATATACGACCAATATTTTAACACATGTAAGTTTAGAACAAAAGCAAACCAATATAAAATTCCAGTGTAAAAATGAAGGCAACTACTATAATGGTTTCAAGAGGAATTAGCAAAACAGTGGTCATAAATGTAAACATTCATATGATAAGAATAACTATTGTAAACAATATATATTATGTTCAACAAAATCGCGCTAATGTGAATTCGCGTAAGTCAAGGTCTTACTGTACTTTTAATTCGTTTCCATTTCAGTAATAACATTTAATCATGTATGTATGTAACTTGATGATTTATCATAATACCTAATTCTTAATAAGTTTTATAACTTTCATTTATTTAAAGTTGTGTTAAAAAATTATAAAAAACGTTTGTATGTTTTGGGAGTGGGTTAATACTACTTTGTAATTTGTTCTTGTGATATTTTAAGTGATTTTATTATGTTGTGTTATATATTCTGTTATTGTTATTTATATTTATAGTTTAATAAAATGTTGTACTGTCAGTATTAATATATTGACCTCTTGGTATTTTTTTTATTTTGACTTTAACATAGATATATGTACTTATTCATTGTGGATGTTATTTTCATACATAGTTATTACTCTTGGTCTAGAGTTTAGTTTTGTGTTTGTTTACTGTACAGCAAACTCACTCACCTAACCGTTTCAGTGCCAACATCCGGAAAACAGGACACCGATATTTTTAATGTAAAGTCTCAATATCCAGTTTTCCAGATGCCTGTAAGTTATGCTTTAAATGCCAACGTCCAGATAACCGAACGTTTACAAAAAACTTTTTTAAACAAAAATTAATGGAATAATGTATTTTGAGACCGCCTCTGTGGCATAGTGACTTGCACGCTAGCCTACAAAGCGAAACGTCCTGGGTTTGATTCCTGGCTAGGGTCTGGAAATTATTACGTGCCAAAACCCATCATTACAGTTAATCCGCAGTAGTTGCTAATGACTAAACTATCGATGCAACTTTAAATAAACTAAAAAAATATGTATTTTAATATTATTAGTGTTTTCAGAACAATTTTTTTTTATTAACACAATATAAATTAATTTTTTACAGGAAACTTTATTTTTCGGAAATGTTGAAATTTTGGTTGGCTATGCTTACACCTGCAAGTTGTCGAAGAAGGGCTGGCACTTTTTGTACATTCTTATACAAGTTACACGGCACTTTACGATCAAACTTTTAAATATTTTTTGGGCCCTGAAAGGACTAAATTGAGCCAAAAAGCTGGTGTGAAACACAGCTTTCTCTTACCAATGTAAATATTAAAAATTATAACCTAATTTTAATCAGAAGTGAATGTCGCAAAATAAAAATCAACCTCTGTAGAACTTAAAAATATGGAAAATTGCTAATTGATACTAAACCATGCTCTGTAGAAAAAACAGTGCTTTAAGTAAAAGTTGACTTTTACTTAAAAGTTTTTAAGTAAAAGTGCTTTAAGGTCGGCCTGAGTCTGTACAAGACTACACCTCATTTACACGTCATACACATCATCCTCATCTCATTGGGTCATGGGGTTGCTTATTGTTCTGAATTGAACAGATTGCAACGTACACATATTAGGAATTAAAAAAAAAAAAAAAAAAAAGTAAAAGTTGTAGGTTTTTTAATTTTTTTTAACTTTGATGTTAACACTTTTGTAGTAAAATACATCCTAAATCGCAATCTTAAAAAATCCTATTTTTTACAGTTTTTAATGAGAAAAATTCAAAAAAAAATCAATAATTGGCGCTAAACTAAGTTTTGTAGAAAAAAAATGTTAAATCAATATTGTAGATTTTTTTACTTTTCTACAATTTTATTGCGTATACTTTTGTCCTAAAATGCATATTAAGGCTGCAATCTAAACAAATAATTTTTTTCTGTAAGAGTACAACCTCTTTAAGAATTTCAGCAGACATTGTGGTCTCCCTATCTTGTAGAGCACAAAAATGTAGTAAATGTGGCAATTTTTTTAATAGAGAAGCTGTTTTTAAGAAAATTTCAAAAAGTGAAAAATCACACGATTAAACTACTACTTTTGGTTGACCGATTTTGATGACAATGTCTGTGTCAAATCCCCTTTTAGTACTTAAGTTTCAACTTCGTACAATATTTTGTTCATGCACACACACACACTAATTGCTAAAAACATGTTTTTTTTTGTATTCAGAGGGCCTAAAAACGTGTATTTCCGGTGAAAACTAAATTTGGAAAAATTGACATGAAAGCAATACTTTCTGTCCCTACATACATATAAGGCAAGAAAAGGTAAAAAAGGAGTATAAGATAGAAAAAACTGCAAGTACCTGATCAATCTATATTTATAGAATAATTTTAATAATTACTTCTTTCACAAAGAGCAAAAGCAGAACGGTAGATAGATGGAAGAAAGGAGAAAAAAAGCCTACCATGAAAAAATGTCGAGAATATCGGCTGCAAAAAGATCATTCAAAAATTTCTAAAGTTACCTTAGGTCATCTAAAATGCCCTTTTATGGAAAAAGGGCAAAAATTTTAAATTCTCAATAATAATAATGAAACAATAAATCAAATTCATGGTTAAAATTTAATAAACATTTTTAATAATTTCATTTCCAAGCAACAAAAACATGACATATATATTTTACAAGTAATACCCACGAATTGGATTATTTATTTTCAGGAAATTAACAGTCAAAATTGTAAGTATCTGTGAAAATGTCATTGTTATAGGTAATGTAGAAATCAACTCGTAGGACAATAATTTAAAATTGGATTAATACCTACTTAATCCTGACTAATAGGAGCTCATGGAGAGATTGATGGAAGACATTAATTAACTACTAAGCTGACTGAAATAGTTTGTCAACTAAGTCCAATAAGTTGCCAAATATCAAGTTCAATGTATCAAGTTCAATGAGGTCGCCCCATCAAAATGGGCGATGTGGGACAAATTTAACGAGAAGGGAAATAGTGATATTGACGAGATTACAGTTTTGATGTACCATGTTAAAGGTCTTTGATACTTTTTGTATAGATTAGCTTCGGATTAGCTAAAACATCCATTAGACCATTCCGTCACTGGCCAACAACATAGCATGCCATGCCCATTCAATCAACAATTTGCCGGCCAAAATACTTTGTAGGTGACGTCACGCTCCGTGCATGATACGTGTTGTTGCCAAACTGCGTATGCTTTGCATTGCAACCCCGTTCTGACACAAGACTACATAGTTCTTTGTTTGTCGATAGAAAACTGAAAAACTACCAAACCGGTATCATAAGGTTTTCATATAGGTATAGAATGCTGTTAATACATTGCAGTGGGCATAGTAGTGATCAGAGCAGGTTTTTTTCTCGACACGGTCATGGTATCTTATGTCCTAGTGGGCAAAGACCTTTATCTCTAAATTCATGGTATTCAATATCGATAGACTAATGTGTGGAAACTGTGCTACACCTCTCACAGTAAAACATGATTTAGAAGAGTGCACAAACTTCACTAATCTCAGAAGGAAATTAAATATGAAAGAAATAATTAAAGTTAATTTACAACCCGATTTCGAGTATGAAAAGAAGAAGAAAGGCTTTTTGAAACCAAGTGGATTTAGTTATTTAAATAAAATAAGTGTGGGCTTATAATGCGACTTTAACTCAACTACAAGTGTATAATACAACAAAATATACTTTATTCATCATTGAAAGTGCTAGCCTATTGGTGTAGTGGTCAACACAACTGGCTTCTATGCCACGAGTCTGGGATTCGAAATGATAGAATGATTTGGGCTTGGTCTTAATTTTTGTTTTATATCAAAGTGTTACACTCATTAAAGCTAATTGTAACAGTGAAGGGTGTTAGATGGAAATAAGTGATGAACGAAAGCCAGACCTAATAGGAAATGAAAGCCAAGGTCCTTGACGTAGAAGTCAGTTAGTTGTGCTGACCGCTACATTAACGGCCCAAATGGAAAAGATTTTCTCGGTCGAGAAGTTGTCAACCTGTGTTCTCAGTACTACAAGATCCTCTGATGATATGACAGTGTTCCAGATGATTGTCACCATTGATTATAGACATGGCACCTCAAAGATTTCATCATGCGTACTCATCTTTTCACCATTCTATGAGAAAGTTATCATATATCATTACACTGATATGTATATGATCTTTAAAACTATTCTTGTAGTGAAATCAATTTTCATATTTACTATACTGCAGAAGAGGTATAGTGGAGAGATGACTTGAATGCTAATGTGAGACGAAGTCGGGAACAGGAAAGCTTGTCCATAGACAGGACAAATGCCTCAATCGTCAAGAATATATTGAAAAGTATAGTGGAGAGATGACTTGAATGCTAGTGTAAGACATTGTCTCACACTAGCTTGTCCATAGATAGGACAAGCTGTTCCCCGCTTCGTCTCACACTAGCATTCAAGTCATCTCTCCACTTTTGTACAGTTGTGTTAGTGTATTGTGCACTAAGTGAATTTATTTGGAAGCAACATAATTTTTTGTTTAATTATAATGCACTAGAAAATTATAATAATTTCAAATAATGTAATGAAAAAATTATAATAATTTTTAATGTATTTTCCAATTGAAATAGTTATTTTATTCATTTATTTATTTTTAATGTAGACCACAATGAAACTATTAGATTTGGAGTAAAAAATATTTTTGATTTATTTTTCAGTATGTGTAGTCAAAATGCCAATGAGAGTTAAAAGAAAGAAAATTACACCATTTCCTTTACCTTATATTTACCAAAGACACAGTGCTATAGCTCCAAGAGAATGTTACACAAAAAAACCTCGATATTTTAGCAGAAGAAGACACACACGTAAAGTAGTTAAAGAATTTTCAGAACGACCTCAACGTCGCAATCTACGTATAAGAAAATCTGTAGAAGAATCTGTGAAATCACATATCGATAGATTAGCTGAATATCGGCGAAACAGTTTCTTTAAATCAGATGTATCAATGGGGCTCCCTAACAGCCAACCTGGTGTAAGTTCTAACACACTGTGCTTTCATAGTCAACTTACCACAAAAAGATTATTGTGGTATTTAATTATTTTTGTATATTTGCCCATAACAGGCAGGTGGAGAGTAAACCTTTCAGTACCAACATCTGGAAAACAGGATGTTGATAATATATTTTACGTACTGACAACATCCAGATAACCGAACTTACAAAAAAAACTTTTAAACAAAAATTAATGGAATAATGTAATTTGAAACCGCCTCCATGGCGCAGTGATTAGCACGCTAGCCTGCAAAGCGAAAGGTCCCAATTTAGATTCCCGGCTAGAGTCTGGAAATTTTAACCAAAACAAACGTTACAGTACCAAAACCCGCAGTAGTTGCTAATGACCAAGCCGTCGAAACAACTTTAAATAAGCTAAAAAAAACTATTTTGAATATTTTTAGTGTTTTTTAACAATTTTTGTTTTTTATGAACATAATACAAATTAATTTTTAACAGGAAATTTTATTTTTCTGTAACGTTGAAATTTTGGTTGGTAATGGCAGACTCACGCCTGGAAGTTTTTGAAATAAGGGTTGACACTTTTTGTACACCCTTATTCAAATTAAATGGCTTTAGATATAACTTTTAAAGATTGTTTCAGTACTGAAAAGGTTAAATTATTTGCACTCAATCTCCTAGTTCCAGGGCTACAAAAAAATGGTTCTATTTCTTATTACATTGTCAGCCGATTGTATGACTGAAGCATTTAGGAACAGAAGTAAGTTACAGGTATGAAAGACACTATAATGCTTTTCACTGTTGATGAGCTCTGCTGTTCCACACGTTTAGACAAATCAGAACGTTTGCCAGCATTGTCAGATTGTATGAATGTATCAGTCTGAAAAAAAACATTATGTGCCCATGCGTATAAGAGCCACATTAGTTCACTCGTGTCTCGCATATCGTACTGAACACATTGATTATAAAGCGTATTAACATGTAATACTTTATAATATATTCAGCTCGTTGTATGTTTATAGGTTATAATTGTTATTGAAAGACAAAAAAAATGGCTGAAGAAATATATAACAAAGCTACAAGAGCATTGGCAACATTGCTGGCAAGTCATGGGCTTACTATGAAGTGGGTAGGGGGCAATGCATATGTTCAGAGCTCATCAACTTTGAAAAATAGTATAGTCAAGAGTTATCTCCCCCTGAGAGTAATGAATTTCATTATACAGCCAGACCCTGTGATGAATGAAGTGAAGGCATCATACGTAGGGTGGAAAGTAGATGCTTTTTAGAGGGCCTGGCATGCTGATAAGCATTCTTTTCCACTCAGTGAGCGAGGCAATTGTAAATCACCTCACTCCTCGTTTTATGTAGTAAAGCCTCTAGAGGTTCAAACCAGCCTTTCAGCTGGTGACTTTAACAATAATTGTGATATATTTCCTGAAACAGAACTCTACAATCTTTTAGATATTATCATTTTACAATAATAAAGTTTGTCGTAAAAAATGGTAATCTTTATCAGTAAAATGAGTTTTACAATTTGTCATGTACAATTGAAATATCGGGTCATCCATTCTCAGAGGACCCAGAGTAAATTTTTAGTGAGTGAATTGTTGTATGGATAAGAAAATAAGTTTTTTTAAGACTTTATTTTTAAGTTTAATCAACAATTAAGCTTTTAGTGACTTCCAAGAAGATTATTTTACCACATTACCAATAATAAAATTTACATCTTAACTTATTTTTTTTTTTTTTTGGATTCATAATCTACACAAAAAGTTACTGGGCTTGAATTGGGTTTAAAGTTCCGGTTTCGACTGGAAATCAAGAAATCAAAGTCAGTATTTGGAGACAAAAATAGTGTCATTTCTCTTTGAGTAGCAGAAATTATAGGGTTTGAAGTTTCGGTTTTGACTGTAATTGGCCCAAAACCGGAAATCAAGAAATCAAATCAGTATTTGGAAACAAAAATAGTGTTATTCGATTCCTCTTAAAGAAAAGATTTAGAAATCATAGGGTTTGAAGTTCCAGTTTCGACCGGAAGTGGCCCAAAACCAGAAGTCAGAAAATCAAAGCCGGAATTTGGAAAGAATAATAGTGTCACTCGATTCCTCTAAAGAGTAAATTCAGAAATCACTAATGGTTTTTTCCATAGATCAAAGGTAAGCCTTTTTAAAAATTGTCACCAGCCACTAACCAAAAAATAAAATTTCTATCAGCCATGAGAATGCTTGTCTTCATGAAAGGGATTTTTAGAAATTAATCTTATTTTATTTTTATTTATCAGCAACATCATGCCTGTCCGCATACACCTAAAAGCAGTGTTCAACAAATTAAACCATCTTTTAGCCATGCAAAAAAAACAGGCGTTAGAAGGAGACGCAAGAAAGTAAAAGAACAGGAGTTAAGGTATTTTTTTAAGTATTTGTTCAAGTAATATAAAATTTTGTTTAATTGTTAAAAAAATTATAAATTCACTTCAGAGTTTGATAAAAAGGTTAACAGTAAAATCTTTATGTATTGTATACTTCCTCAAGAGTCTCTAGGACGCCATTAACAAAAAACCTTTAAAAGAATATCTCATTAGTTTAACTGACATGAAATCCTTAGTACTGGTTTTTTTCCAGTATTTTAAGGACTGTGGATTTACTCCACAGTAACTTCTCTCCTTGTCTCCATGATTTTACCATGACTGTGGCCACCTGCCCCTTTTACCTTGAAACCAATATATGTAAATAGAACAAAACATTTCAAAAATTAAACTATGATACAAGAATATTTTTATAGCGCATAGAACTCTTCATGTAGTTAACTAAGTTTAACCAACTCTTCTCGTTCAAATATTCTATAATCTCATCCTTCTCTCATAAGTTTTGTTGAAGGTTTTCCTCTGGTCAGAAGTATTGTCTTGTGTACTACACCCCAACGAACTAAAGACTGCAGACGAGATCTAGCCAATAGCAGCCAAGGTTGGATGTGAGGTTGCCCCTTCGCGAAGTCACACTCTGTTCCACTGAACTCCAGTTGACTTTTTGTTAGGCAGTCATCCAAAGCGGGACCACAACGTGACAACGCATGATACGATTAACGAAAGTCAATTGGCTCTGTGCTGTGATCTAGGTCACTATGCTCCACCATCATCTGCAGTCTCTAGTTTGTTAAGGTATAGTCATTCAAATAACATCAGTCAGTTATTTATTTATCACAGGACAACTCAGGAATGATGTCATCAGCTACATAGTACAAGCATTATTTTTGACTTCGCATGCTTCACCTCTCCTAAGCCACCCATCCATTCAGTCCTCAAGGATAGGAGCAAAGCTTTAACAAAAGTATATTACCTACTTATTGAACCACTTTCTTCTAAACTTCGCTTAGACAGGACAATGACCCACAAAATGGTTTACCTCTTTTATCTCTTGGACATTACACAATGATTTCAGCTTAGCATTACCCTCACATATTGTGCTATCATTGCATAACCTATATCATATTAAATAAAAATATTCTATGTTTATTGAGATCACTGTCCAATTTAGAAATTATACAATTAACGTAAATTTAAATACTTAGTGGCCTACCGACCTAGAATCAAGAAAAAATGTTTCAGCTGCATTCTTTTTGTAATCAGTCACAGCCATATTGCATAACATTCACAAGTTAAATAAATTAATGTTCAAGGAACGCGATATATCTGATAAACAGTTTAATGACAACTGCTTGAATTTTAATACAAAAGATACATTTTGAGAAAATTGATGAAATAATGAAATCATAGTGGATTTAAAAGAATTCTAGAGGTCAACAGAAGATGTTTAGTGACTAATAGAATAGATCAAAGTGAACAAAATATCATAAACCAATTTGCTGTTGAAAAGAAAAAGCTGTTTAGTTTATCTCATCAGCAGTGAAGTCATGTACAAACTATGTACTTTAAATTATGGAATAGTGGGTTTCAACTTGTAACTCCAGTCCCTACAAAGAATTGAAATCACCATCTAGCATGCTACATTACACTCCAGAGATGGCCAAAAGAAGATGCTGTTGTACTTTGATGCATGATAAAACTTACAATTTATGAATTTTAAATAATTAATTTGTACATAACATTGATTTTTTTTTCTTAAAAATAGGTCTATAGATTTGGAAACATTTTCAAAAGAGGCATTAGACATTGATGTTCAAAAAATTACAGAAACTGTTCAACATTTTGAAAAACAGAAGCAAGCATTTTTATCTACTCTTGAAAAAATGCATGCTCAGGTTTCAAGTAAGTTAAACCACATACAAAACTAGTTAAGTTTAGAGCAGATTTAATAATTTTAACTTAATTAATTTTTGAAATGCACCAAAATTTCACTTTCAAGAATAAATGAAACTAACAAAAAATTTTATTGACACATTAAGGGAGGGTTTCTACTTTCAAAAAGTTATTTTTATTGAAAAAAAGGTATTTTCTCTTAGTCTCCTGCCACAGTAGAACTACTGAATTTTAGTATCTTATCTTATCTTAATTGTTCTACTCAATTGTAGTATCCTATCTTAATGTATTGTACACTCTGTAGTATAAAATATTAAATTACATAAATTAAACCAGAATGGAAAATAGGTTAATATTCAGTTATTGTTATTCCTCACTGTACGGTAATTTTTTTTTTTTTTTTTTTGTTTTGTTTAACGTCCGACTGTTATGCAATTACTGCTAATGCAGACAGTGAAGGATGAAATGATTTTTGCAATGTATGAAAATATGCTGTGCCTGAATGGAATTTGAACCCAAGACTGCATGATGAGAGGGGAGCATGTTACCAACTATGCCAATGCTGCCGGCACTGTACGGTAAGAAGCTGCTATTGCTACAATGGCAATGAATTTGTTTGATTTATTTTTTAGTGTTAATTTTTAAGAAAAGGCTGTGAATATTTGCAAGAACGAAATATTCCACACAAGCAGTGTGTCTTGAGGAATGGTCATGATATGAATATTGCTTGCACATAAAAATGATTTATGGCGTCACAGCTGCGCGTGTCGAGTTGAAGAGGGATTTGGAGTACGTACCTGGCTCAAAGGTAGTAGACTACCCCTAGGAAAAGTTTTTTAGTTATTTTACTGTTGGTGTAAAGAATGTACCTTAACGAAATTCAGATATTGGGGCGTTTTACCCGCTGGAAACACTAATGTGCAGTAGAAACAGTAAGTGGTGAGTTGCCTGTTAATTAAGTCATATTTGCTGTGGGTAGATTTAATAACATAATTAATTTATAAAATATTAATGTAGAATTTTTAAAACTATTTTTCCCATTTTTATCGTTCAAAATACTATAAGATTACATACAAAATGTAAAAAAAACATGCTGTCAGGGGACTAAGAGAAAAGACTCGAAAAAAGTATTTTCACTATTTTAATAAAATAAATATTTTCACTAGTATTTTAGATAAAATTATTCTTAATAATATATGTTATAGACTATTTATTTTATTTATTTTGTTTGTTAAAAATTACAGCATGTTATAGCAAAATCTATAATTTTTTGTGAAAATTTCAACTTTTTATGTTTCATTATCTTGAACAATAATTAAAACACATCAATATGGGATACTTCATTTAAAAGCACGATTTATTCTCTAAGTTTTTGAGGTTTCACAGAGATAAAAGTAGATCTAATGTAGAGGGTACAACACAATATAAAGAAAGAAAAAAAGTACTGGCTTCTATACTTTTTAATCACAGTTTACCTACTAAAATTTTACCTTTATAAAATTTACCATTTATCAGAAATCATAATTTTTTATATATTCAACCAATTCTTAAAATTTTTCAAAAATTTCTCCTGAATTTTTTTCTCTAGAGCTCCTTGTATATTAACAGATTAAAGAGAATACTGCAACCATACAAGATGTTCTAAAATGGAATTTTTCCTTCAATTTGACACTAATTTTTCATGTATGTTTGTCAAAGTACGCCCAAGTTACGATTTCTGAAACTAGTGTTTGCTTTTCAACCTCAAATTTAATTTTAGGGGATATAGATAAAATTTTTAAATAATTTCTAGTGAAGACTTATAAAGAGAATAGTTGTATTTTAAGCATAAAAACTGTTTTCACTAATTTGCAGCACAAAATTTTTTGTGTTGTATTTAAATTTTTTTTTTTTAAACAAAGATTCCCAAAGGTGGGGGGTGCACCCTGTAAGGAAGGCATGAAGATAAGTCAAGAGGGGCATGAGACGTTGGAATAGCTTTGCCATCCGCACGTCTATTTACCTTTTTTCAAGCACCAATTTGTGGGAAAAAAGAATTTTCAACACTTGTTGCAATATAAACAAATTATCGGGGCAAACTTGATGTTGCTAATGGTTTACGTTGTAAACTTTTTAATATTACGGAATCTTGTAAAAAAAATGAAAGGTCATCCATGTCACTGATTTATTTTGTCTCTAATTTTTACTTTCTCTTGCTTGCCTATAAGAATATATAGGAAGAAAGTATTGTTTTCATGTCGATTTTTCAAAATCAAGTTTTCACCGGATATACATGTTTTCAGACCCCCCTGAACCCCAAAAATCATGTTTTTAGCGACTGGTCTGTTTGAGCAAAATATCTCTAAAACTGAATATTGTACTAAGTTGAAACTTGGAACTTAAGTTTAAAACTACTAGAGAACCCAGCTCGAACATTTTGATCAAAATCGGTTTACCGAAAGTAGTAGTTTAATCGTGTAATTTTTCACTTTTTTGCGATTTTCTCAAAAACGGCTCCTACGATTTTTTTAAAAATTGCCTCTTTTACTACATATTTTGTGCTCTACAAGATAGGGTAGACGCCATGTCTGCTGATATTCTTGGGGAGGCTGTGCTCTCATAGAAAAAATTGTTTTTTTAAGATTGCAGTCTTAATATGCATTTTAGGGCAAAAAATACAGGGTGCGGCAGCATAACTTCCTTTTTTCAAAACTCAATAAAAACTATTGTATGCATCGGAAAATATTTATTTATTTTTTATAATGTAGGTACATGTATAAAGTTTTTATTTACATTGTTTTGAAGATCAAATCTGTTAGGTGACGTCCCCCATTCTCCATACATTGCGTAAACCGATTTCTGGCGTTTGTCATGGCTCTTGTTAGCATAGCAGGTGTTATGTTGGCAATTTCTTCTTGGATGTTGGTCTTCAAATCTTGTAGGGTTCTTGGACGGTTCACATAAACACGGGATTTCAAAAAACCCCATAGAAAAAAATCACAAGGGGACAGATCGGGAGAGCGTGCCGGCCATTCCAAATCGCCTCTAATTGAGATAAGGCGCTCTGGAAAGTGTTCCCTCAAAACAGCCATCGATGCTCTTGAAGTGTGTGCTATTGCACCATCTTGTTGGAACCAAGTGTCCCCCAAATCCAACTCTTCTAGCCGTGGGAAAAAAAAATTCTGTAGCATGTTTACATACCGGTCCGAATTCACTGTCACTGTAACCTCATTTTCCTCAAAAACCAGGGACCAATAATTCCAGCTGAGGAAATTGCACACCACACTGTGACTTTGGGTGAATGCAAAGGCCTTTGATGCAATTCTCGAGGGTTGGTATCAGCCCAGTAGCGCATGTTTTGTTTGTTAACCGACCCACACAAATGAAAATGGGCTTCATCGCTAAAAAAAACAATAGCACCCTCGGGAACGACATCAAGAAGAAGCTCACACGCGTTCATCCGAGAATTGAAGTCACGTTCTGAAAGTTCCTGCACTATCGCCATCTTATAGGGATGAAAATAAAGATCATCACGAAGAATTCTTCTCACAGAACGATCGGATAGTCCAAGGGCATATGCGTGTTTGTGCGCAGAACGCCGTGGTGATCGCAACATTGACGCTCTCACTGCTTCAATGTTCTCAGGTGATCTAACGGGCCGAGGGACTCCACTTCTTCGTTTTGTCGCACTTGCAGTTTGTCTGAATGTAGTGACCCATGTAACAATTGATTTGCGGTCTGGGACGGGAGCCAACGGGGCTAAATTAAAACGATTCCGAAATGCACGCTGTGTTGCAATAACCGAACATCCGCTTGAAAAGTAGGCCTCAATGGCAAAGGCACGCTCCTCACTATTCCAACGCATGATGGCGACTGAACTGTGTCGGGACAAAACTTTACAGTACCCCGTCTTGAACGAGACCACTAGCGCTCCGCTATGACATCAACTAACTGAATGGCGCGCATTTTAAAAAAGGAAGTTATGCTGCCCCGCACCCTGTATATATAAACAAAGTTGTTGAATATGTAAAATGTACAAATTTTATTTCAAACATTTCTTTGTATTATGCTTAGTTTAGCAGTTTTGTTAAGATTTCGGCCTTAGTATGCATCTTACGACAAAAAAAGTATGCAATCAAATTTATAGGAAATTAAAAGATCTACAACTTTTATTTAGAGCTTTTGTAGATTTTTCTCCACAGAGCCTAGTTTAGCGTCAGAGTGATATTCCATATTATTGAGCCAAACTAAGGTTGGTTTTAATTTTGGATCATTCACTCATGATTAAAATAAGGTTATGTTTTTATTACTAAAGTTAGATTATATTGTTAATTTTTTGCATTGGCAAGAGAAAGTTGTGTGAGTGTTTCACACCAGATTTTTCAATTTAAATCAACTTGTAATGTTATAAAAAAAATAGAAAATAAATTTTATGTGTATTCAATGTACCCACGGTAATTAGGGTCATGCGCATGACCTCTACCGTCTCTTCTATTTACTGTGAATGTACCTACTTATTTATTTCATTACCACATAAAATTGCGAAAGGAGGCATATAGGGAGTTTTCTTCTTGAAAGAAGGGGCGTGGTTAAAAAGAAGCAGTTTGGGAACCGCTGTTTTAAAATAAGCAAATAAGAAAACTACTAAACTACTTATTTCTAGCTTGCAGTAGCTTACAGATTATTCAGAATAACTATGTAATTAATTATTAATATATACTTTATTTTCTTGAAAATAGGTCTACGTTTGCCATCTAAAACTGCATTAAAACAAATCAAAGAATCTGAAATAAAAAATTTACCAAAATCATTTAATACTGAAAGAACTGCTAGTAAAATTGCCATTAATAAAAATGTATGTACAACAAGTACAAGCACTAGTACAAGTCAACATCATTTCAATGCAAGCAGTACTAAAAGTAACGCAAATGTTATTAAAAACTTAGTAGCATCAACACCGACAGCACCTACAAAGTCAAAGAAAAAGATGTTAGTACCTAAATCAAAAAGTTCTAGAAAAATTAAATTGTCTGGAAACATTATGGATAATTTAACTAAAATGTTAATCAATACATCTCAGCGAACTTCAAAACCAGAACCTTTTAATAACCCATTGTTATCTGGAGGTTTAATGAATATTGCACAAACCTTTTGCCAAATGGCAATGTAAATTAAAACTGTATTGCTTCTTATAAACATTGTACACTAAATAACCTTGAATGTTTTGTTATTGTGTTAAGTGTTGATGTAATAAAAACTTGTTTTGTTTACTTTCACTTTTTTACATTAGTATATTCTAACGGGTGTTTTATTAAGGACGCAACCCTGATTATAAGAAGATAGAAGTAATACATTGGTAAATTTTCTGTCCCCGAATCAGTATGTTGACAACAGTGTACTGAAGGCCAACTACCTAAGACAGTTAAAATGTTCCAGTCAAGCATTAGTGTGGTGACAGCAGTCGTTTTGTTATATTGTGTCAGCAATGGTTTTTTCCAAGGAAGAACGCGTGTTTATTGTAGAGACTTACATAGCGAGTAAATCTTACAAATGTGGGCAAGATAAGTTTCAGTTGAAATTTCACCGTTCTGCCGTTCCGAATAAATCGTCAATATTGCATTTGATAAATTCTGTAGAACTGGGAGTGTACTCAATGAGAAACCACCTCGCCAGCCAACAAAGTTAACCGCGGAAGTTCTCGAAGATTTGAAAAATTGTTTGACTCAATCACCTAAAACATCGCTTAGAAGATTATTATCGCAAGCTGGTTTAACATTAAATACTGTTTTCAGAGCTATGAAAAAGTTACATTTGCATCCTTAGTTAATGCGATTTTTTAGGTGATTGAGTCAAACGATTTTTCAAATCTTCGAGAACTTCCGCGGTTAACTTTGTTGGCTGGCGAGGTAGTTTCTCATCAAGTACACTCCCAGTTCTACGAAATTTATTTATCAAACGCAATATTGACGATTTATTCGGAATGGCAGAACAAGGAAATTTCAACTGAAACTTATCTTGCCCACATTTGTAAGATTTACTCACTATGTAAGTCTCTACAATAAACACGCGTTCTTCCTTGGAAAAAACCATTGCTGACACAATATTACGAAACGACTGCTGTCACCACACTAATGCTTGACTGGAACATTTTAACTGTCTTAGGTAGTTGGCCTTGAGTAAACTGTTGCCAACATATCGATTGGAGGACAGAAAATTTACCAATGTATTACTTCTATCTTCTTATAATCAGGGTTGCATCCTTAATAAAACACCCGTTATTTTAAAATATGGTTTTATTTTTGGTACTTAAAGTACCATAATGTACCCTAATATTTAGAGGGATAAGTTGCGCTTTATTCTATACTCTGTCCAACAGTTGGAAGTTACCATTGCTTATATGGCCAGAGCGCTGTTACGTACTGTGTTAAAAACATGTAGCGGAGAGCGTATTGCTGTATACAACCAATGTTAAATTGGAATCGCCTATCTTTCCCACTGTCTCAAGTGACTGTTGGATGTAGTATAGTAACTTTTTTATATGTCACTGGGAAGGTCTTTGTATGAATTCATACAAGACCTGGTGGATGGTATGCCTCTAGTGTTTATTTAAGGACATCGGGAGTCCGGATCCTCACTGGTCATGGTGAGTTCGTGGCTTATTTGAAAAGGTTCCGTCTGCTGGATGATGATTCGTGTGTCTGTGGGGCAGTACAGACCTGAGACCATCTGTTGTATGAATGCCGCACTCTGGAGGGGTCCAGGCAGCAACTGACCCTGGAGCTTCAAGGCCAAGGGGAAAATTGGCCCCTCATGGTACATGAGAGCTTGTACCGTGAGGTGCATAGCTCTCCGGTGTGGGAGTTGTCAAGGCAGCTTCATTCTACCGTTGTCATGTAGTTAAATAAGGGTATTATCCTGAAACAGATCTGATTCTTTGGAGCCGTTCACTAAATTTTCCCAGCCAGGAACAAATTAATGGTGTCGAGCACTTGCTGGTACAATATATTATGGCGACAGGTCCTAACTATTATTTTAACTTTTAATTGTAATTTTGCTTCTGACCCTTTTTTTCTAGACTGTTAGGACTACATTTTATTCTTAATGTTCTTGATGATGGACACCTTGTGCGTCAAGAGGCTTCCCTGACAAAAGAGCAAGCAACACGCATCCCTCTGGTTGCCGACCAGGCTCACCCTTGCTCTCAAAAATTTTAGTTTAGTAATAAATTAGATATGTGATAGTCGCCAGTCACGGAAAATTAGAGTTCTACAGAACAGCCTCCGGGTCTATGCTTTCGGGCGACCAATCGGAGGGGAGGTGGCGGGAGAATTGCCAGCAACCAATTACCAATTTACCAATGTCACTTGATTTAAGTAGTACAGCACTGTGTCAGAATTACCTGTCGAATATCATCATATTTATTAATAAATACAGTCAGAACGCTTACTATTAGCAAAAAATGGAAACAACATACTAGCACTCCAAAGAGCAAGCCAGCTCACTTACAAGAATTTCTACATATCTGAACTAAAAATGTATTTTCCTGCTTATTATTATACCATAAAACTTCACTAATTCAGAATTCGCAGTAATTCAGCCTGTTAACTAGGTGCTAGGTAGAGGTCATCAATCAACATTCTTGGAACAAACTCTTGTACAATAAGCAATGTGAATTTGAAAATGTGGGGCTAGAAGATTAAGCTTTCAAAGAAGCTTTCAGTACTAAGGACATCCAGGAAATAAGGCAATGGTTATCAATAGATGAAGATAATTTGGAGCAGAAAACTTAAGTGAAGATGAAATAATAGCTCATATGCAGAGACAGATGTTGAATATGAAAATGGTAGTGACAATGAAATTAACATTAAAAAAATATTAAGCTTTCTATAGTTTCGCAACATCTGGACGAACTAATACAATTTGTGGAAAGTGATAGTGACTTCCAAAAATTTTATTTAACATTAAAAGAAATGAAGCAAGAAGTTAATAAAAAACAATACAAATGTAACTAAAATTTTGAACTTTTTCTACCCTTTACCAAAAGTATAGATAGCAAATCCAACAATTTTGGTCAACCAACTACTAGTGGAAGTAAATAACTTCTTGTAAAATCAGTAAAACTTTTGAGCAATTACAATAATATAGATTACTTTAAACTGTAAATATTTTCATACATAGGGTAATGAATTATTTTTGCAATTGTTGATAGTACTAGTAGCAGTGTTTGTTTTGTAGATTAATCCTTCATTATGTTTCATGTTTGGACACAATTAAATTAAATTCTATTTTATAATAAATACTGTAATTTTAAGTTTTAAATGGAATAAATGTGTTTTAAAGTTATTTTTTGTCCTTTTCCAATAGTTTATTAAGTGTGAAATCACAAATTTAACCACTACATCATGCATTCTAATATACATTAGTAGTATTGTATTTCAAAAACTCTACTAATTCGGACTCGTCTTCCCCCCATATATTCCAAATTAGTGAAGTTTGACTGTAGTAGTGGACAGCACAACTGAATTTCATGCTTCGAATATTGTATTACAATAAATCAATATTTGTTTGCCTCTTTTGTTGAAATATTAATCAATTTCTGATCACATACTACAAATCTGAAATACAACATAAAATAAAGTGTGGTAACATGTGTAGTAAAAACTTAAACCATTTTCACCTAAGCTTCTGAGGTTGAAAAACTATTTTTGGCAAGTCAACTAAGCACTTTCCTGTTGCTAGTAATAAACATTCATTAGATCATCTCTTAATTAATCAGTGATTGAATGTTTATGTAATTTTTTTCTAAAATAGTTCATTGAATTTTGACTACCAAGAGAAAGTATGTAGTATGAAAATTGTTCCAAATTTACTGATTTAGTAAATTAAAAAAATTTCATATAGGCCTACTATAACCACCTTATGAGAAGTGTTCTGGGAGTCAACAACGTGTGATTCCAATATTGCACTACATAACAAATTATTAGCTTTATGTAGCTAAACATAGTAATAAATTTAACTTCTCATGAACACTATCTAACTCAGATATGTTTTCAAGTTCAGAATACACACAATTTGCATACACATAAACAGGCTCCCCATTCAGCACCCTAGTATGGTAGAATATTTTGTGTATGTAGGAAATTAGACAATACAATTTTTACAATATTTCTTAAAATTCACGAAGAGTATTCTAAAAAAATATTTAAATTTAAAGATTCTTGTTTCTATTTGAACTAAAAATATGAAATTTAGGGATCAGTAAATTATTTTTAAACCTGTGTTTAAAAATAAATTACCTTAATTATAATAAAAATAGCTTTCTTTTTTCACTGAGCCCTTGTGAATTTTATGAAAAATTTGCCTCATAATTAGTTTTGTACCGTAAGTATGATTACATATTCTTTTTTGTAAATTGTGTGTTAATTAGACATTGTGGATAGAATACCATTATCAGACTATGGCAGTCTTTCCGTCAAGACCCGACTTATTTTTCCAAAGATTTCCTTCGGGTATTCAATTCCTCCCGCATTTGAAACAACGGTGTTCGAAGTCCAGAATATTTCGAGATATTCTATACAATACGATCGTATAGAATTCGATTCACTCTTATCACGCTTTCGATACATCGAATTCTAGTAAAAGTGTTGCTGTTTGAATGTAGAAAGATAGGTTATGTGCGAAGGTTTGTAAAAGCACTTGAACTATCATTTTTGTAAAAAAATATTGATAATAATTATTTACCAGTATTCTGTAAATGAATATTTATTTTATTTTGTTGTATGATAATTAAACATTCTAATTTGTTTGGTATCAAAAAGCATCATGAGCAACGCAGTTGCGCTCGGCGTGAGACGATGCACCAGTCTCGTAAATGTTATAACAAATAATACACAATTTCGAGTTTTTAAGAACTTTTACAGCAGTCCCGCTTATGAAAGTGCAGTAAGTTTAAGGTCTTTGTATCCTACTAGTTCGCTTCATATCAGTACTCCAACCCAGGTAAGCGAAGTAAACCTAACTTTATTTTATTCTTTAACTCGTAACTCTTGACTGCATATGGCGTTATGTATGTAAATTATTTTTTATGTGATAATTTCTTGCCTGTGAAGTATGTCTATAAATATAATTGTAATTATTATATGTCTATATTTGTTTGTTGCTCCTACAGTCAACAAACCAAAGCCACCTACTACAAGGTGCACGCTGGAGTCCGCGACTTTATGGATGTCATATTCCTATAAAGTTAACTAAGTTTTAAGTTAAAAGTACTTAAAACATCAGTTATGATATGATGTAGACCTAACAGTTTCATTTGTAAAAATACTTTTAAAAGTATTTTGTATTTAAATACTTTTGAAAGTATTTTGTTGTTACTTTTTAATCAGCGTGTACACATTTTGATATAATGCGCATGCTCAGTGACGTCATTATTTGTTTATATTAGGAGCAAACTAAGAGAGGCTGGACTTTACATGTTAATGTATGACCCTCTAACCTCTAAGGTTGTAGGTTACAGTTTTCTTTAGCGCCGGTGAGACAGCGTAATCTGTCTTTACTAAGTTAAAGATCTTTTTTGATGTAATTGTTCAGATGTACACTCTTTAATATCTGTATAATATGTACGATTGCTACAAAAACTGAAATATTGCTTCCATAATAAACTTGTACTAGCCAATTTGGCACAGGTCCATAAGTACACACAGTTTGAAATAAAGTGTAGGCTTATACCAATGCCCAAAAAAGTATATGAAGTTTTTAACATACAAATATAGTAATTAATCAGTAGGTATTTAAATTATCTTGTTAAAAAAAGTAGTTACACATAGCTCAGAGTCTAAGTTAGCTTGAGTATGTTTGTAAATGTATCTAAAAAATGATGGGAAAACCATGCCCAATACCAGCTGATCTTACTGTACCTATTCTAATTGTATACATTTTTAACTAGGCCATTTCCCTGGCTTAGTGGTGAGTGTGCTATGTTGCAAAGCGGAAGTCCCGGGTTCGATTCCATACTAACATCTGGAAATTATTACATGCTCAAATCCAATGATCGTTAATTCAAAGTAGTCACTAATGACCAAGATGTTTATGCAACTTTAAATTAAAAAGAAAACTTTTATGAAAAGATAGGTATACTAGTAAATTGATAGTGCAGGCATTTTATTTTTGGTGGTAATTTTTAAAATTGTCATCATTTTCCCATGTCTGTCTGTCATCCAGATGTCAGAAACTATAAGAGATAACAACAAACGGTTTCTGGATTCATAATCTACACAAAAAGTTAGGGAGCCTAAGTTAAGTTTGAAGTTCTGGTTTCGACTGGAAGTCAAGAACTCAAAAGTCAGAATTTGGAAACAAAAATAGCGTCATATGATTCCTCTTAAAGAGTAGATACAGAAATCATAGGGTTTGAAGTTTCAGTTTCAACCGGAAATTGCTCAAAACTGGAAGTTAGGAAATCAAAGTCAAAATTTGGTATAAAAATAAAAATTTGGTTCGATTCTTCAAAAATTTTCAAAAATAGTTTGTTTCTTCTTGAAGAATAGATAAAGAAATCATTAGGTTTGAAGTTGTGATTTCGACCTGAAGTGACCCAAAACCAGAAGTCAAGAAATAAAAAGTCAGAATTCGGAAACTAAAATAGTGTTACTCGATTCTTCTTAAAGAGTAGGCTAGATACGGAAATCATTGGGTTTGAAGTTCTGGTTTTGACCTGAAGTGGTCCAAAACCGGAAGTCAAGAAATCAGAGTGAGAATTTTGAAACAAAAATAGTGTCGTTCGATTCCTTAAAGTATTGATACAGTAATCACTAATGGTTTACCATAGGTCAACGGTAAGCCTTTTTAAAAATTGCCGCCTTCACAAGACGCGTCGTCGTCTTTCAGTCTTAAAGAACAGTTCCTTAAAAAATATGTCCGCAATGTACTGCAGAAAAAAATATTACAAAAAGTATATTTGATTTATATCTTCTTTAAAGTGATAAATGTTAAAATTTAACATGTAGGCTACCTTTAACTAAGTAGAACATTACATAATCATTATTATGTAACCTTAATAAGGAAGATTTGATGGATAGTAATAGATTTTGATAGTGTCTGTTCATCTTCTTCTTCTTCTAACAATCAAGGATTAGGCTTCTGCCTGTTCTGACCCACAACAGCAACGAACTACTGAATTATTGCCATCTTTTGCATGGCCTCCCAACATCTCTCCTCCTCACTGGTCTGTATTGGAAAACACTGAGGGGGATCCTTCCCTCAGGCATTCTCTCTATGTGCTCCCTCCATCAATTATGATATTCTGCAATCTTCCCATTCAGATTGTAAACATCCAGTTCCGTTCTTATGTCCTCATTTCTTAGTTAGTCCCTTCGACTACAACCCTTTGTTTTTCGCAGGAATCGCATCTCTGTCGCCTGTACTCTACTCTCCTTTGGTTTGATACTAATCCACGACTCACGTCCATACAGTAAGACTGGGGCAGCCATCATCTTGTGTCTTTTTATTCATTCAATATTTTACATTTGCTTTAAAATTATCTGGGCTATAGTCTAATAAGCATTACATGATTTTAAAGTTTCAGTAACAGTAAATACGGTAGGCTACTAAGTATTAGTGGAATAAATTCAGTACCTATACTGTTTTGTGTTTTTAAAAAATTTATATTTTTCATGTCCTGACAAATATGTTTTTGGTTTCTTTTTAGTTACCTGAGAGTCGAGATGGGAAATTTTCAGGATATATACCATTAGGTAAGCATTTTAGTTAATTAGTAACATGTGTGTTATTAGTTTTAAGATTGTTTGATTCATGCAAAATCATTACGAACATGGTAAGCTTGTTTTTGTTGTATTCAGAATAGGTTGTGTGGTTATTCTTATTGTTGGGCAGTTTACATTTCAATACTTATGTTAATCAGCATTTGTCAAGTCTACATTTTTTGTGTGGTCATTAAAATATTTTTTATTCATTAGTTTATACAATCGATCAACCACGGACAAACTTCAAAAGATAGACAGAAGAATATTAAGAACAGCCATTAATTTCAAGCATCAAGTCCAAGGAAAATGGTGGATAGTCCCCAACAATATAGTTTATAAGGAAAATGAGCCGATATTGGACACAATGAGGAAGAGGAGAGTTGCTTTCTTTGGCCACCTTAGCAGACTGCCTGACTCAAGACTCATTAAACAGCTCCTTGACTACCAAATGAAGAATAAGATCCAAAACAAATGGATACAGGAAGTCATGTCAGACATGAAGAACTTGATATAAATGAAGAAATGATCCAGAGATGAGAAGAGAAGACCATCCTATAGGAAAAGAGGATAACCCAACTGCCTTTCAGAGAGAGAAGACAGCCGAATGCAGCTGTAGCAGAGAGATTGAGAGCCACCAGGTCAAGGAATATGAAATTGATGTGGGAACGAAGAAAACAACAGTGTGGTGCCACAACTAACTCCTCAAGGAACGCATGTCCATGAGTGACGTGAGTGCTCCAATTGGGGCATAAATTAAGAAAAGAAGAAAAAAAAAGTTTATACAATATTTGGTTGGAAAAAATTGGACTGGTACTGCTGCAGCAAGAAAATGAACGTGATTCGGTCAAAAGTCATATGGATGGTCACAAAACACCCATCCACTTTTTTCTTTCTCTTGCCTATATGAATAGGAAGGAAAGTATTATTTCATGTCAATTTTTCGAATTGGTATGTGTGTGTGTGTGTGTGAACAAATGATCTTAAGAACGGAACATCGTAAGAAGCTGAAACTTGAAATTTAAGTTAGATACCACTAGAGGACCCTTCACAAATATTTTTATCAAAATTGGTCAACCGGAAGTAGTGGTTAATTCGTGTCATTTTTCACTTTTT
This sequence comes from Catonia carolina, assembly GCA_035578175.1. Lineage (NCBI taxonomy): Eukaryota > Metazoa > Arthropoda > Insecta > Hemiptera > Achilidae > Catonia > Catonia carolina. The sequence continues at coordinate 35,907,526 of JAQMRL010000005.1, read as the reverse complement.
TGCAATGTTCTCAAAAAATGGCTCCTACAATTTTTTTTTTTTTGCCTCATTTACTATGTTTTTTATACTCTACAAGATATTGTAGTTGCCATGTCTGCTGAAACTCTTGGAAAGGCTGTTTTCTCGTAGAAAAAAAGGTTTTTTTTTAAGATTGTGGCTATTTTAGCACAAAAATGTATATTATAAAAGTCATAGAGATTTAAAATCCTACAACTTTCTATACATTTCTTCTATAAAACTTATTTTAGCAGTAATTAGTGATTTTTTGTTTCTTTTTTTCATAAAAATCTGTATAAAAAGTCGATTTTTTTTAAGATTTCAGCCTTAGTATCCATTTTACAATAAAAGTGTATATAATCAAATTTATAGGAAATTAAAAGACCTAAAATTTTTATCTCAAGCTTTTTTTTCTCTACAGAGCCTAGTTTAGCGTGAAAGAGTGATTTTCCATATTTTTAAATCAAACTGAGGTTGGTTTTCATTTTGCATCATTAACTGATGGTTAAAATTAGGTTATGTTTTTGAGGTTAGTTTTTTGTTTATTTCTTTTTTTTTCATTCCTAATTTGTGTACGTTGCAATCTGTTCAATTCAGAACAATAAGCAACCCCATGACCCAATGAGATGAGGATGATATGTATGACGAGTAAATGAGTTGTAGTCTTGTACAGACCCAGGTCGACGACTCCTGAGAGAGTATGGTTAATTGAACCCCAACCATCAAAGTACACCGGCAATCACTGTCTAGTATTCAAATCCGTAAAAAAGTAACTACCTTTACTAGGATTTGAACAAGGAACCTTCGTCTCCAAAAATCAGCTGTTAAACAGCTGATTTTGGCAACGACTTTACCTCTAGACCAACCCGGTGGGTTTGTTTATTTCTAATGTTTTTTTTTTACTTAGGTTGTATTGCTCATTATTTGTATTGGCAAGAGAAAGTCTTGTGAGTGTTTCACGCCATATTACTCAAGTTTTGTCTTGCTCATTTATTCAGTCACCCCATACTGCTAGTTCAAAGTGGTTTATGTTTTGATGCCATTTTGAAAAATGTTGATTAATCAGAGAGAGCAACATGTGAATAACAATTTTTTTTTTGTAATCTTGGAAAATCTGCTACTGATACCTTTCTGGTGTTGCAAAAACTGTATAAGGATGATTGATTATCACTTTATACAAAAGGTTAATGGTTCAAAGGGTTGTAAGATAGCTGCAAAGAGATCAGTGGTGATTCAAGCACTGGGAGACCATCTTTAGACAAAACTGATACAATAAGCTTGAATTGAGTACCCAAGGGACAAAAAATTAAATCAATGTTACTATATTGGTATTCTAAGTAAGTATAGAGAAAATGAGACAATGTCCCAGCGCCAAATGCTTTGTCCCATCAACTGTTTTTGGCGAAGCACATCATCCCTGCCTTAAACCATCTGCCCTACTCACCTGATTGGTATATCAGGCTTTTTTGTACCCTAACATTAAGACAGCTCTGATATGAACGAGATTTGAGTCTATTGAAGCAGTAAGAGTGCTTATAATTTTTCAAGAAGTGTCAATATAAACCACCTTCAACTAGCACTATAGGTAACCTTTGTGAGGGAGCTAGATAAAATTCAAGTAGAATGTAGAAAGGAGTTACATGACCTTTGGATAAAAAATATCAAAACATAAATATCAAAGAAACGTGTAATAAATTTATGTTCTAGTAATGGGTAAAATAAGGGTCATGAAGATTTATTATTTTAAAGCCTATGAATTTGTTCTTAATATTTCCAAAAATGTTGTTCTTCTGGTGGAAATAAATAACAGAAAAGTTATTTGGTTGTAAATGTCCATATTTTTGTTTTAGTTAAAATTAAGTCTTAAGATTTTAAATTTTTTTGTGATCAATTTAGTTTGTAATTAGGCTAATTCTTTTGCTCTGCAAAAGTTAGATTAGTAGTTAGATATAACTAACTATATTAATTGATGTAAGTTATTAATTGTAATAAATAAATTTTTAAATTTGTTTGTACAATTGTACTCTACAACGATACAGAATAAAAAGTTATTTTTGAGTATTTGTTACGACTGTTGAATTGTAAGTTTTTGTTTTTGAATTTTAGTATAATTTTCTGTTTATTTTGTTACAAAATATTGAATTGTATGTGTGTTTGAATGGAAATACAGTGGGTCCTCGACTTACGAACATTCAACTTACGAACATCCGGAGATACGAACGCCAGAAACTATTTTTTTTTATCTCTTGATATTATTTGGAATGTAATTACAACAAAGTTTCCAAAAAATGTTTAGAGCGGTCAATGAGTTTAGAGCTGTCATGTGTAACAAAATTATTTTGGAAGAAAAGAAACTTGTAACAGTTCAAACATCCATTCAAAACTTTTTTCAAACAAAGCCAAAGCTGTAAATATTGTAAAACCATCTTCAATATGTTTTAAATTTTTATGAAAATGTTTATTTTTTATTTTATATTTTTGCTATTTTTTATTTTTAATGGTCTTTTCTTTCTGTATAAAGTATTCAATGTATTTATGTGTTAACTGTATTCAGTTGCTAAAAGTATATACAGTATGTATTAAGTTACTATAAGTAGGCCTACATATTAAAAACGAATAAAAAAATTTAACAGATTTTATCTTTATTTAGTTGCTGATTACAATTTCACTAAGTATGCTAGTTTTTGTACGTTATGAAAAGCAATTAGGTCGCTAGTGTCCGCTACGAAATCTACTGACGTGTATTCCGACTTACGAACAATTTGACTTGCGAACACTCGGTCGGTACGCATTATGTTCGTAAGTTGAGGAGCCCCTAAAATGATCATTATTATTTTAAAAAAAAGTAATTAAACTAATGTAATGTTTATTTGAGTACAGGTTTTAACGATGTAAAAACTTTATCTACAGTTAAGAAATTTATAAATTTTAAATTTATAATGAAACTCTTTTAATAAATTAATGTAAATTTTAACAATATTTTAATTTTTAAATTTCAGAAAAGCTCACTGTTACCTACAGTCGTAGTTCGGGCGCTGGTGGACAGGCTGTGAATATGATCAACACTAAAGTGGACTTACGGTTTCATGTAGATACTGCAGAATGGCTTAATGAAAGTACGCGTAAAAAACTAAGAGAAGCGGTCAGTTTACTTGTTGATTATTTTCTCATATTTAATATTTATACACTGAGTGATTTTTTTAGTCCTGTACCCAATTGTTAATGTCTGGTAATTTTTTCTGAGAAAGGAAAATTTTGTTCTGGTAGCCCTTCTCAACCAGTATAGATACGGAAAATCAACCCACAATGTGGGTTGATTTTCCTTGAGCTGTGTAAAAGTTTTTGCCGTTTCTGGTCATATTACAAATAGAATATCTTTTACCCTAGAACAATGGGTTTTTATTCTTGAACAGTATTTTGCTACGAAATCGTACACGAGTGTAAAAAAATCATTTCAAATTAAATTTGTTGGTATTCCTCCACTGGATAAAAGTGTCAATTTCTAGGCTAACAAACCGATTTCGAGAGACATGTAGTGTTTGTGACAGAAACCGTTGTAGTCGACCAACTCTCTTTACAGCAGACAGATGAAATCTGAAAGCTGAAGCTCTTGGACTAATCGTATGCGATCTGGATACAATTTAAATTTTTTAGCAGCTTTCTGAATACTCAAATATGACAAATCAACTTGCGAGCAAAGTTTTTGTAAACTTTTCCGTCAAGAATTGAGCAATTTTTTGTTCACATTCTCTAAAACGTCATCTGTCAAGAGAGGTCGACCACTATGTTTTCTGTCGCAAACACTACCTGTCTCTTGAAATCAGTTTGTTAGCCTAGAAATTGACATTTATTCTGATGGAGGAATACCAACAAATTTAATTTAAAATGATTCTTTTACATGTACAATTTTGCAGCAAAATATTGTTCAAGAATGAAAACCCCTTGTTCTAGGGTAAAAGACATTCTGATCGTAACATGACTGGAAACGGCACAAAATTTTACTTAGCTCAAGGAGAATCAACTCACACTACCGTATCTATACCGGTTGAGTGGGGCTACCTACTTTGTGTCACAAAACAAAATTTCCCTTTCTTAGAAAAAAATTACCGGACATTAACAATCGGGTAACTGGACTAAAAAAATCACTCTGTAGAATATTAATTGTATTTCAGGAGTTATCAAGTGTGTGAAGTATACCATGCCTTATGGTTTACAATGTTGTTTATATAGAATGGTTAAAAATTAAACAGAAACCTCTAAAGAGTTTATTTTCGAGCAAAAAATAAGAAAAGTAAATAACTGTAGATCCTGAATCACTTCATTAGCAAGTTACAGTTTGCAAATTATTTCGCTTGGAATTCAGTTACTCCCAGTAAAATAATGAGGCCGTGCTGAAATTTTTATACTTTTATTTTAATTTATACTATTATTAAATTTCAGGAAAAATTGAAAATCTCAAAAGAAGGTTTCTTAATTGTTCGATCAGAAAAGACAAGGTCACAACAGTTAAACTTAGCAGATGCATTACAGAAATTACGTTCCTTAATTCATTCAATTGAGGAAGAACCAGCTGCTCCTTCTCCTGAAACGGAAGAACTTATTAGAAAAAGGTAAATAAAAATTTTTAGTTACTTTCTCTTGCCATGCATGTATGAAGGAATGTCAATTGTTTAAATTTGTTTTTCATCAAAAGTACACATTTTCAGGTTCCCCATGAGCCCAAAAAAGATGTTTTTACCAATTGATGTGTTAGTGTGTTAACAAAATATCTCAAAAACAGTTAAAACTTGGAACTTAAGTAAGTACCATGAGGGGACCCGACATGAACATTTTTATCAAAATTGGTCAATCAGAAGTAGTAGTTTATTCATGCAATTTTTTTAATTTTCTCTAAAACTACTCCAGTAATCTCCTCATTTTCTAAATTTTTGCTCTGTAAAATAAGGTAAATGTCACATCTGCTGAAATTTGTTGGAGGGGATGCTCTCGTGATAAAATATGTTTTTTTGTAAAATTTCATTTTCTGGTCAAATTGCATATAATCGAACTGATAGAAAATTAAAAAACCTGCAACTGTTTTTTAAGCATTTATTCTACATTACGTAGTTTAGCGACGATTAGTGATTTTCCATATTTAGCTCATCAAAAGTCAAAGTCCTACAGATGATTATAATTTTAACCTCTTCCACTCGTGATTAAAATTTGGTTATGTTTTTCATTATTTGCATTAGCATGAGAAAGTCGTGTGAGTGTTGTATACCAGATTTTTTTTGTTGGAATTTTTTATTTAGACTGTTATAATGTATAATGTTACCATAATTAATTGTAAGGGTATTTTTAACTTAACCCTTTCAGTGCCCAAACAATTTTTAAAATTTGTTCCTAAGTGCCATATAATTTGTGTAAAGATGTACAATAAGTGCCAACTCTTATTTTGACAACTTGCAGACATAAACCTGCCCATTACCAACCTAATTTTCAACGTTAGAGAAAATAAAAATAAAACTTCCCATTTAAAATTAATTACTTTCTCTAGCCTTTATGAATACATAGGAGGAAAGTTTTGTTTTCATGTCAATTTTTCGAAATCAAATTTTCACCACATTTACACGTTTTCAGACCTCCTAAACCCAAAAACCATGTTTTTAGCGATTGGTCTGTGTGTGTGTGAACAGAATATCTCAAGAACGGAACATTGTACGAACTTGAAACTTAAGTTATACAACACTACCAGACCTGACACTAACATTTTCATCAAAATCGGTCAACGGGAAGTAGTAGTTTATTCATGTAATTTTTCACTGTTTTACGATTTTCTCAAAAACTGGTTCTACGATTTTTTTAAAAATCGACACGTTTACTAAATTTTTTATGCTCTACAAGATAGGGTAGGCGCCATGTTTGCTGAAATTCTTGGTGAGGCTTTTTTCACGTAAAAAATTGTTTTTTTAAGATTACGGCTTTAATATGCATTTTAGCGCAAAAATGTATCAATAAAAAATGTAGAGAATTTAAAGTCCTACAACTTTTATTTCAAACTTTTTTTGTCTAATGCTTAGTTTAGCGGTAATTAGCGATTTTCTGTTTTTTTTCCTCACGAAAACGTGTGAAAAATCAATTTTTTTAAGATTTCAGCCTTAGTATGCATTTTATGACAAAAGTGTATATAATCAAATTTATAGAAAATTAAAAGATCTACAACTTTTATTTAGAGTATTTTTCTCTACAGAGCCTAGTTTAGCGTGAAAGAGTGATTTTCCATATTTTTAAGCCAAACTGAGGTTGATTTTAATTTTGCGTCTTTCACTAATGTTTTTTTAGGTTAGTTTTTTATTTATTTCTGTTGTTTTATTACTAATTTTTAGGTTTATTGTTCATTATTTGCATTGGCAAGAGAAAGTTGTGTGAGTGTTTCACACCAGATTTTTTTATTGTGTTAATAAAAGAATAAATCGTTCTGATAACTAAAATATTCAAAATACATTATTCCTTTAATTTTTTTTACTTTCGGTTATCCGTACGTTGGCACTTAATGTAAAAGATATTGACGTCCTGTTTTCCGGACGTTACCACTGAAAGGGTTAAGTACTCTATTCTTTCTGAAAAGATTCTGTACTGAGTCATACTATGAGTATACTATAGTTAGTTAAGTATACTATAGTGTACTATAAGTCATATATTAGTTGTAAGTATTTCTCTTTTTTTACAGGAAAGAAAAAGCAAATCAGATGAGACTTATTGAGAAACGGACTAGATCATTTAAAAAATCTGATCGTAAAACGCCACCTGTAGATTTGTAAATTTGAATCATAAATGTAGTTGTAAAGAATTAAGTATATAGACAGTAATTAAAAATTTATTATGTTCATACTTTTTAAAATAAATGTTCATATGTTAAAATGTTTGTTTTTAATTTGTGTCTGTAGTATTTTTATTGTGTCTTTGAAATCTGAGATATAATTAATGAAATGTATTCAGTCACCGGCCGATTCTACTTCAGCTGACAAGTAGTAATGGTAGGACTCCATCTTCTGTGTGTGATGTAATTTGAAAAGCCGACCAAATTGAGCAGTTGGACGAGCACACCCTCTTATCTTGATGCCATGATCATTACCTCAAGCCAAGGCGTATGTAGGCATCATTATTTAAAGGAAAAATCCATATTTTCTTTTTCCATGACTTCCACCTAAGGGGTAAAAAGAAAGCTTTAACCCTTATAAGCCGGATAGCCCGTGTACGGTTGTTAGGTGACAACGGTGTAAGTACACAACAGTTTGTGTAATAGTGAAGGTCAATGTACGCACACACTAGTAAACATTATAGTTAAATTGTAGCTGAATGTATGAGGAAGAAAGGAAGCTATTTAGAAACACAATCAGTTAGTAGGAAATTTTCTGTTGATTCGTGAATGTTTGGGATACCACTCAATTTCAGTTTTTTTTTTAAGAAAACCGTCTAAAGGCCGTATCTCATTTAAAAATAGAGTTATAACCACGTTTAAATGCTTCAGTGGTAAAGGTAGGTAAATTTTTCAATGTTGCTATTGTAGCAAAACCGGTTGAATTGAATATGATCTGTAAAAATGAATAAACGCTTCGAAATTCGTAGAATAGCCTATTTTCAGACCTTCTTCACAATGAAACTAATATTTTCTAATATTATCTTTCATAATTTTTTACTACATGCATGTGTTCACAAAACTCCGTCCTTTCATATAATAACATTATATGTCATATAAATATCTGTAGGAATGGGTCAATGACATTAGCTCAACGAGAAAAAATTTTCAGCCTGCATTTTACCACAGAATCCGTATTCACTTGACTCTTACATACGCTTGAATAGTCGTATAGTGTGGTAAGCAAGGGCATTTGATATATCAAATTTTTCGCTAGACATTTTTCTATAATACCAGACTAAAAAAAAATATTTATTGCCAAATTTTGACAAAAACGCGCAACGTTGCGTAAATTACAAGTTATTCGTAAATTCGCTGTAACTGGCATAAAAAACAGAGTTTCATGTTTGATTTTTTTTTTAAACATCTCTCGGAGTTTTCTTAATGTCTCATAAAAATTTCAAATTTTTTGGATAAAAAATGGATAAAAAAACCAAGTCTATCAGTGCGATCTCGGAATTAGTGTTCGAAGAGTTAATATTCTAAAACCTATTAGTCGCAGAAAGGTTAACATATTATTGTACACTCTATATCTATTATGGTGACATCCCAATAACCAATATAATTTCATATACCGTCTACCCAACAGATCTGACATATAGGGAAATTACATTAGACAATGTCCTGTCAATATTAATCTCATTACAAGGGTATAATCTTGCTTTTATCACTCCACTCCTTTGGAAACAGAATAAAAATGAGTCTACAAAAGATTTTAATAGCTAATAATTTAATTATTAATAAGTAAAGGCAAACATTTTATTCTATTTCAGTACTTACAGAAGAAAAATTTCGCAAATGCTGATATCTGATAAGTAGCTATGTATGCATGTTTAGACATCACTTGAAATTTTACTTCTGATATCATAATAAGAGGCATGGGTTCGAATCCCACACTAACTAAAAGTTTTTTATTTTATTTCTTTGCTAAATCATTTTATCATAAATATTAAAAGTAATTTGTTAACTAATTCATCCAATCTGATTACTTGTCAATCAAAAAGTAAAATTTATATCTGTTAACTTTTTATAAAAATTATTCAAGATGGGTTATAGTTAGTCAGATTTAGAAGTCTTTTAGCAACTTTTTCATTGGTTGTTAAGTGAAGCATTGTTTTCATTGTGTGACGTTTACTATACGAGAAAAAAAAATTTTATGAATTAAAAATTACAATTAGTGTGGGATTTGAACTCACGACTCTCGTATGATAATATCAAAATTTTAAGTGACGTCTAAATATGCACAGCTACTGAACAAATGTCGGCATATGCAAAAGTTTTTTTGTGTAAGTACCATGTATGTATATCGAAATTGAATAAAAATTTTGCCTTAATTAATTAAAAAATAAATCATTAGTTATTAAAATCTTTTGTAGACTCATTTTTATTCTGGATCCAAACGACTGGAGTAATAAAAGTAAGATTTCACCCTTATATTTAGGTTAATGTTGACATGACATTGTCTAATGTTAATTTCCCTATAACATCAAATTTGTTGGGAAGCACGGTATGTGAAGTCCAACTCCTCAAATTTTCACAGCTACATTTATATTGTTTTACTTTATGTCCAACTGTTTTGCATATTATTGCTAATGCAGATGAAGGGTGATAGATGAAAAAATGCCAGGCCTCATTGGGAATCGAACCCAGGATTCCTGCCTGTGTTCAGAGATAAGGATTTTAATAACAGTTGCTTCCATCTGAAACACTGTGATATACCTCCCTAGCAAAACAGGAATGTAACTTCTTCGTTGAACACCATGTATTCAGGCAAGTGAACAATGTATAATCCAACTCAAACCAAATTACCTTTGTAATTCACACACCGGCTGTGTGAGAAAGAGCTATTTAAAAAGAAATGGAAAAACTGTGAAGCCCTCAGTACAGTCACATTGAAAATTTAAACTAAGTTTCGGAAAATATATTTTATTCGCGGCACTAAAAAATTTTGTTTAGGTCATCAGCCAAAAGGCTGGTTTGAACCTGTAGAGGTTTTACTAAGTAAATCGAGGAGTGAGGTGGTTTATACAATTGCCTTCCTCACTGAGTGGAAAAGTACACTTATCAGCATGCCAGGCCCTCTGAAAAGCATATATTTTCCACTCTGCAAATGACACTTTCACTTCATTCACCACAGGGTCTGGCTGTATAATGAAATCCATTACTTTCAGACGGGATAACTCTGATTAGTGTCTTTTACACCTTTACCTCTTCTGTTCTTAAATGATTCAGTCATTTAATTGGCTGACCATGTGATAAAAAACAGAACTATTTATTTATACTAAAAAATTAACTACTTGGAAAATAAATATTAATATTTACTAGAAATGAACATAATATTTAAGATGATATTGAACTAGAATTTATGACACTCCAAGTTAACTACTCACACTGAAGAAATATACTAAATAACGTTGTTGCTGCTGAGTATTCAGGTTGTAATTGGAATGCGGACTGTACCGGACGGCTCCACGGTCGTTCTAGGTCAGACTAGACTACTGTACATCCACCATTGAAAGGCAACTTTGTTTGAGTTGGGTTATAAAGACCTACATAAAAATACAACTATTCAACTTTCCGTAAAATGTTTTAATATTTTACGTTTAGCTTCCCTCATTTACTTAATTTGATGGGTAAGATAGCATATTTATCAGAATATGCTTTGCATTATTTAAAAGGAAAATGGTTTATTTTCAAAACCACAGCTATCAGGTGCATTCAAACAAAAATTACGAATAATTACAGTTTCTTTAACATATATCTGATATTTAGTTTAGTTGTTTGTAATCTCGAGTGGAAAACCATGTTAATACTGGTGCTGTTCCTACTTAAAAGGAGGATTTCCTACTTTTTCCACATTTTAAGAATGCCAAATAATAGAATATTGAAACAAATGAATCTCAGGAACTTGAACAGGAAGATTACGGGAAGATACATCGAAGTAGTTAGGAGGGATCTAAATGAAATTTGACTCGCAATTGAAGACGCGTTTGAAAAGGAAAAAATAAATAGTACCTCAAATCACACAGATTTTATTAGGGAAAGGCAGAAAGACGCATGGTGGAGGTTACAGATGAGATACGGAAACAAAGATCTGACCGTCTCAAAAAGTACTGGCAAAACCGAAAGGCTAGACCAATACGTTATCCGAAGAACACTAGGAATTGATTGGCTTAGTGGTCCAAGAGGCCTCAAAAAAAAAAAAATATATATATTTATAAATTATAAAAATAAATGATATAAATTTCAAATTTCTTCAGGAAAAAAAGAATTTCACTCTTGGGGCTCCTACTTGGAGCAGAAAACACCAGACTTGCTAACCAAATAATCAACTTTTACTGAGAAAGAACAACAAAACCGAAAAGGATAAAGAAAGTTCAGTAAGGTATGGAAGAGTTGAGAATTTCAGGGGAGAATCTGATTACAAAATCTGGAAAATACAACGAGCTAATTAAAACTAATATGATAATATTTGAGCCTAAAACTAGAAAGGAATCCAACTGGGTGTATTCGTGGGCAAAAAGGAAAGAAGCAAGAATGAAACAACTTACACGCTTCAGGAATACGAAAAACCGATTATAGAATGGACTGGCCCAGAAATTGGACTAATGTAATCCTATGAGGTCTTAAAAGCAAAATAAAGCTTGAAAATTTATTATTAAATGTTGCACTTCTTGAAGATTTACAAGAAAGTTGTTGCTGTTTGCGGTCTTATTTTTATTGTATTGTACTGGGTTTTAAAATTGTATCTCTGGGAAAATAGTTTATGAGGGAAATTCAGAATGTAAGAAAACTAAACTTTTTAAACTTGTATCTCTGGGAAAATAGTTTATGAGGGAAATTCAGAATGTAAGAAAACTAAACTTTTTAAAAATTGAAAAATTTGAATAAGTCATTATCTTTCTCACTTAAGCTTTCCATTAAAACTGGGTTTACGAAAAGAGACTGGGTAAATCAAATTACTAGTAATATTATTGTATTATACTGGCTTTTAAAATTGTCTTACGTGATAGCACTAACTTAATAAAGTTATAAAACCTTATAACCATGGTAACTAATCCCACCATTTTTTTACGTGTAAAAAATTTTGTATATTTTATGTAATATATACATATAATTTATTATATATATGTGCTTATAAGTTACATAAATTAATGTGTATGCTAAATGCGTGTGAAATAATTAATTAGCGGGACTAAAATCTCAATTTCAGTTTATGAATATTAATTAAGCTTTCCATTGATGCAAAAAAGTAAGTGTTCATGTATGTCTATTTCATATAATGAATTAATATAATAATTTCACTAACCTTCTTTTTAAACTGCATCACCTTTATTTTATTCCTACTTACACGTGTTTCGGTGGATCCACCATCATCAGAGTAAATGAAAAATTGAAACTAAAAATTTTTTTCATTTATTTAAAATTTACAGAAGATGATACATCTTCAGTCACTTGTATAAAACTGATTTAAAATTAATTTATTTTAATTTATCCCTTCTCATATTTACTGTAGATAGCAGCAGTCAATATCACTTCATCATTCCTAAATTTTATCTGTTCATTCAAAATGTCCTGCTTTTGCTCTTTTAAATATTTATAAATATGGAACATCTCATATTTTTCAATTTTATTTTTATTCTCTATATTACATTGTTCTATTATATTGAAATGTTCATCTATTTTACCAAATTTATGTTTTTCTTCTTTTATATGATTGGTATAGTTAGATATAATGTAGTCACATTTCAGTGCTTTTTTATGTTCATTATACCTCACTTGAAAATTACAACTAGTCATACCAATGTAAAATTTTTTACAATCCTCATTACCACAATCTATTTTATACACACCCTTTTTATTGCTTAGTGTTTCATTTATATTATTTTTAATTATATTTGTGGACAGTAGTTTTTTATTATTACATGTGTATGCGATTTTATAATCGCATACACATGTAATAACATGTATGTTCGTTAAAAACTAGAACGTACCGACAAGATTATATTTTGGGTTGTATTAAAACTGGGTTTACGAAAAGAGACCATGGGTAAATTAAATTACTAGTAATATTATTATATTATACTGGGTTTTAAAATTGTATCTCTGGGAAAATAGTTTATGAGGGAAATTCAGAATGTAAGAGTACTAAACTTTTTAAAAATTGAAAAATTTGAATAAGTCATTATCTTTCTCACTTCACCTTGTAGCTAAGGGATGAGCTTGATATAAAAATTACCTCATCATGAGTCGAAAACTTTTTTCCACAATAAACAACTTTAGAGAGGTGAAAAGATGAAAATTTGAAGGTGCCAGATCATGGTTGTGAGCAGGATGATTGACAATCCTAACCAATTGTTATGTAGCACTGACTGTTTGGGGATTTGCATTTTCATGCAACAGACACTCTCCTTCTGTTAAAATTCCCCTTTTTTATTTATCGCCACCATGCAGTTTTTTTTTTAGGATTTTACAGTACCGTACAGCATTGATTCTCTCCTGGGACGCCGGCCGTATTGGCGTAGTTGGTAACCTGCTCACCTCTCGTCATGCAGTCTTGGGTTCGAATCCCATTCAGGCATGGCATATTTTCATGTATTACAATCATTTCATCCTTCACAGTCTGCATTAGCAGTAATTGCAGAACAGTTGGACATTAAACAAAAAAAAATCTGGGACAAGAATTTAATTAGGAGAATACCTTTATGGCCCCAAAAGACAGAAGCCATGATTTTTCGTTTTAAACAACAGTTTTGAATTTTTTGCTGGTGGTGAGAAGGGATATCGCCATTGCATTAACTGTCTTTTTGCCTTGGGAGTTTCGTTGCTTACGGAGTTAAGAAATTTTCCTCCTTCTAGTTTGAAGCGCTTCAAAAATTTCTGTAAAGATGCAATTCTGTTGACTTTTTTGTTCTGTAAACTGTTTTGAAATATACCTTGCACACAATTATTGAAAACCATGTTTCAGTTAATATTTCATGGGAAGAGATCTGGAGATTTGTTGAAACACTCCATTCATCTTGTCTGAAATCATTTGACAGTCATCACGAACTGTTTCTTTGATCTTGTGAGCTATTTCAGAGTCATAACTGATGGATATCCATATTCTTTGTTCATCATGAACAATGTTTGTTTTTCTGGGTTTAAACTCGTGACAATCCAGATATTTTTTTATTTCGTTAAAAAACTGGAACAGTGCCTTCCCTTTTGCAAGTAGAAACCAGATTATCCTCCTTAACTCCCAGCTGGTGGGATTTGGACACTCATTTCAACCCGGCTATTACAAGAAGATTTTTCAACTGGCTGAAATAAATGAGCGTTCATTTATAACCCAAGATATTGACTTTGATTGAAGAAAATACCTTAATGCAGTATTGCCACTTTTGTTGAAAAAATTTCCATTGAGTAGAGTATTCTTTCTTTCTGGATTTCTTCTTCTTCAGAAGCGTATTCTTTTTAAATGTTGGCGACCATCGCAGCCATTCTAACTTTTTTTGTTGCTCTGGGAAACAGCTTTTCTGAGCTTTTTTCTGACCAAGTTCTCAGATTTTGAAGCCACGACACCCTTCTTCTGTCAGGTCCTCATTTTTTGGATTTACCTCATAGATTTATTTGTTGCTGTAGGGTAATTTTCCGCCTTTCTAGCCCTTCGGCTCGTGGTTGTAATTAAAATATTTTCTTAGGTGTCACTTAAGCAATTCTTCTGTAGACTTTCAGAACTGTAGCTCTTCAGGAAGGTATTGAACTAACATTCTTATATGCTTTATTATTGTCAACCCCTTGTTACTCCGTCGACACAAGTAATAAAAATGCAAATATGTTTTATTCCAATTTTATGCTTCCTGCTTTTTTCACCACTTCCTATTAGAATGTCAATCTGGTAAGTCATGTTACCACTTCTCTTGTCATCTCCCGCCTAAGGGTAAGCGCACAGTGAACGCTGGTCACAGGTACTGATTCACGGTGGTGAACGCTCAGAGTAGGAGCATGTAACACGCTTAACCTTCATTCAGTTGTCGGTGTTCAACATGAGTTCCAGTAGCAGCAGTGATTATGAATTATTCCTAATGAAAAACGCTCATACAAAATTGTTATCTTTTAAAGACGATATCATTAGTGACATTATATAAGAACAGAAAATTGTTTGGCATAATCATCCACAATTAAAAAAAGATAGAGATAGGTTTTTTTAAATGCATGAAAATGACTCTGGAAGCGTTTAATTTTATATTGTGTAAAGTAGAACTCGTTTTCAAAAACAATGGTGCAACTTGCACAAGCAACCAATATTACCGGAATAAAGACTTGTGATTACTTTGAAATATGTATTTTGAACATTTTGACTACCGATATTCAATATTACAAAGCATTGTTTAGCCAGTAATAATCTTTTAAGTTGTATTTTTATAAACCTATCTTATTACTATTAATTAACAAGTTATTATTTATGAATACGTGTTTTACAACGCCAAGTACATTTAGCAACCTGCTAGCAAGCAGCAGGCAGGTTTATGCAAAACAAACCAGTGAGCTGATATGCGCAGATGACCAGCGTGCAGCTTTCTCCACCAGCGTTTACTGAGACATCCGATTAAAATATAATGGCTTATTCCTACTGGCGTATTCCTACACGCTTATAAGTGGGCTTATTCCCACTTGTAAGCGACCAGCGACCTATGACCAGCGTTCACTATGCACTTACCCTAAGGTGACTTTTCTGTTGTTTTTATTGTTATGTTTCAATGAACATTGTTTCCCGAATATCAGTATTACTTGCTAATTGTGTTGTGTATATTTTAAATATTTCACGTGTTGTTTTCGAGCGTAACTTCATTGGTTTAACTTAGCGTCATTAGGTGCAATTGCATGGCTGCCTTGTTACCTACATCGTTCCAGTGTCTTTCATTCTTCAAGTCACCTCATGCGTATCTACGAAGAACTTAACTACTGTAAGTAACATTTATTCAGTTGATTATTTTAATAGCTTGTGATTGATTCCTACTACCCTTTAATGTATTTCCCTTCTTCTATATACGAGGGTTGTCCAAAAATTAAAAACCGTTTGAATTTTACCGCCACACCGGTGAAATATTCCGCTAGGTGGCAGAACTACCTTGTAGCTTCGCCTCTCCCCTCTAAAATGAGGCGTCGCGCACATCTGTACCTTTATTAGTGTGTCCGTGGCAGTCGTTAGCGATGGATGTCCCAGTACCGAATCCCGCCAGTTGTGAAGTTCGCTCGTATCCGATTCCTTCACGCGGAAAAATTGCGCCCTGTCGATACTTATCGACGTGTGAAGGCCATTTACGGTAATGTAATGAATGAACGCATTGTCAGGAAGTGGTGTACAGAGTTTTCAAGTGGCAGAACCAACGTCCATGACGAAGAAGGGAGGGAGAGGAAATCATCCGTCGACGAAGTTTCGACAAGAATCATCTTGTCGAATTTTTACCTAATGGCACAGCAATTAACGCTGCTCGGTATTGTGAAACCCTAAAAAAGCTTCAAAGAGCGATCCAAAACAAGCGCTGAAGGAGATTGAGCAAGGGAGTCTGTTTGTTGCACGACAATGCTCGGCCCCACACTGCGGCGGTCACCACCGCGCTCCTGGATTCCTTTAAATGGGACGTTCTTAGCCATCCTGCTTACAGCCCTGATGTGGCACCGAGCGATTTCCATCTATTCCTTTACCTGAAGCAACATTTGGCTGGAAAACACTTCGAGACTGATGAAGAAGTCCAGGAAGAGGTGGAGAAATGGTTGCGGTCACAGGCGGGAGACTTCTATGACCAAGGCATTAAGAAGCTCATCCCCCAGCTAAGCAAGTGCATAGATGTTGACGCGGACTACGTTGAAAAATAGTTTTTATATGTACTTACAACTCCATGTACTTTTTTTGTTAAAATAAAATTTTCCTACTTTTTAAAATGAAAACGGTCTTTAATTTTTGAACAACCCTCGTACCTTGCCTCAACACCCAAACCTCAATACGTTTACTAGCATTTATCTCAGGTTATCAAATTAAAAGATTTGGTCCTCCTGAGCTAATATACCAGAAATCCGTTTAAATAGCACACCAACAGGAGTCCAATAAATTTGTCTTTTTTCCATTAAATTAATTGTTTGTTTTTCTTGTACAATTCTTCTCTTCCTAGTAATATCCAAACCCATTATCTTGTGGAGGGCTTTTCTCTCAAATTTCTCTGCTTTTCTTATACCAGGCTTCTTAGTTATTTAAAGGCATCAATTTTGACATGCAGGTTTCATCACAGGATTATAATGTCTGATTTTGGCTGTCTTGTACAGGTTGTGAGTTCTTCAGAATGCAGGAGCCATTTTTCTTCATCTGCTGTTGTTCAATTTTTTACTTTCTCTTGCCTGTATGAATATATAGGGAGGAAAGTATTGTTTTCATGTCGATTTTTCGAAATCGAGTTTTTACCGGATCTGCTTGTTTTCCGACCCCCTAAACCCAAAAAACATGTTTTTAGCGATTAGTCTGTGTGTGTGTGCGTGTGTACAGAATATCTCAAGACGGAACATCGTACAAACTTGAAACTTGAAACTTAACTTAGAAGTTGCCAGACCTGACCGGGAATCGAACATTGGCGTTATAAGGGTTAACCCTTATAACGCCAAAAAGCCTTTGAGATAACAACAAACAGGCAAAGTTCAAGGACTGGTAGCATTTATTCAGTAATATAAATTTTGGAATTTTGTGTAAGAAAATTACAATATGTGTATTTTTTGTTCCAGACAAAAACCAATGAATACTTGAACCGATGTTTAGCGCCACGATGGAAACTTTCTGTAATTTTAAAGTGATGAAAATACAAATTTCTTACCTGTGAACTCAACTGGACCCAAAATGGCCCCAACAACAAGTGATTCAAGTTTAGCTAACAAACCATTAACTGTAATTATGACCAGGCTTATGCTTATCATACTAACCTTAATAGTATTACTAACAGTATAACCTAGTATTTTGTTTGTTTATTTTTGACCATCCATAGAAAAAGGGACATTATCTTCACCCAAGTCAAAAGTGAGGTTATGGGTGTTTCTTATAGAGAATTTAATGCTGAAAACAATTGTACTCGTATATTTTTACTTTTTTATCATTATTTATAAAAAAGTTAAATTTTAAAAAATGAAGTTCAGGAAACATTTGTTTTCGGGAAATTGCAATTAAAGTAGTTTAATATTTTAGTGATAATATTGTTCAATTAGTATATAACTATTTTTTTTTACTTTCTCTTGCCCTTATGAATATATAGGAAGGAAAGTATTGTTTTCATGTTGATTTTTCAAAATTGTGTTTTCACCAGATCTACATGTTTTCAGACCAACTGAACCCAAAAATCATGTTTTTAGCGATTGATCTTTGTGTGTGTGTGTGTGTGAACAAAATATCTTAAGAACGGAACATCGTACGAAGTTGAAACTTGAAACCTTAGTTAGGTACCACTAGAGGACCCGACACGAACATTAAAATTTCATTAAAATCATTCAACCGGAAGTAGTAGTTTATTCGTGTCATTTTTCACTTTTTGCAATTTTCTCAAAAATGGCTTCTTCGATTTTGTTTAAAATTGCCTAGTTGACTGTATTTTTTATGCTCTACAAGATAGGGTAGGCACCATGTCTGCTGAAATTCTTGGGGAGGCTGTTCTCTTGCAGAAAAAAACGGTTTTTTAAGATTTCAGCCTTAATATGCATTTAAGCGCAAAAGTGTATATAATATAAGTTGTAGACAATTTAAAAATCTACAACATTCCGAACATTTTTTTGTGTGACGCTTAGTTTAGCGGTAATTAGTGATTTTCTGTTTTTTTTTATGAAAATCTGTAAAAAATAGGTTTTTTTTAAAGATTTCGGCCATAGTATCCATTGTATGACCAAAATACATAATGACCTCAAAATTCCGTACGTAAACAACTACTTATTCTGTAAAATTTACTCAAGATACCCTAAGAAATTATCTCATGATAAAAACGAACTTATACACCACCTGTACTTACCATATCTTGCCGGAAATCTGCGTAGACGTCTACGCCGACGATGGAGTAGGGACATCATTTTTTGTAATAAATAATTTCCGATAGTAAACACAACTATGTAATCCATTCACAGAAAATTTCCAGCTGGGACTTACTGTTGAGGGGTAATCTCCTCTAAGTCTTAAAGCACATTCTATCTCATTTCGTAATCATCTCATTCACTCGTTTTAATGTACAGTTGTGAATTTTCCCAATAGTCAAAAAAAGCTGGTGTGAAATACTCACACAACTTTCTCTTGCCAATGCAAATAATTAACAATATAACCTAACATTAGTAATAAAATATTAGAAATAAACAAAAATACTAACCTCAAAAAACATAACCTAATTTAATCAAGAGTGAAAGACGCAAAATGAAAATCAACCTCAGTTTAGTTTAAAAATACGGAAAATCACTATTTCACTCTAAACCAGGCTCTGCAGAGAAAAATGCTTTAAATAAAAGTTGTAGATTTTTTAATTAATTTCTTTTAAATTTGATTATGTACACTTTTTGTCGTAAAATGTATACTAAGGCTAAAATCTTTAAAAAATCAATTTTTTACAAGTTTTCGTGAGAAATAAAAAGAAAATCGCTAATTACCGCTAAACTAAGCGTTATATAAAAAAATGTTTGAAATAAAAGTTGTAGGATTTTTAATTTTCTACAACTTTTATTATATAAATTTTGCGCTAAAATGCATATTAAAGTCGCAATCTTTAAAAAAAAACAATTTTTTACGAGAAAATAATCTCCCCAAGAATTTCAGTAACCATGGCCCATACCCTAACTTGTAGAGCGTAAAAATTTAGTAAATGAGGCGATTTTTTGCCGGTTTTGAAAAAGTCGTAAAAAAGGGAAAAATGACACAAACTACTAATTCCGGTTGACCAATTTTGATGAAAATGTTCGTGTCGGGTCCGGTAGTAGAATCTAACGTAAGTTTCAAGTTTCAAGTTTGTACGATGTTCCGTTCTTGAGATATTCTGTTCACACAGACCAATCGCTAAAAACATTTTTTGGGGTTCAGGGGTTCTGAAAACGAGTAGATCCGGTGAAAACTCGATTTCGAAAAATCGATATGATAATAATTTCCTTCCTTATGTATTCATATAGGCAAGAGAAAGTAAAAAATGATACCAATATTTTTAAAGTTAGCGTTAAAGTTTTTCCCTTTTTCGAGTTAACCTAAACTATTTATTAAAAATCATTTAATTTAATTTAATGTTCTTGTACTCATTGAGTTTATATTTTATTATTACATACAGTAACAATATTGAGAAAAAGCAATGTATTTACGCTACCTATTAACCTTAACTTGAAGAATATTGGTGTAGGATTTTTTTAAATATTTTTCCCGATTTTATCGTTAGAAATACTGTAAGATTGTGTACGAAATATTCATAAAATGTGATAAATTATGTTGTCGGGGATAACAGAAAAGACCCCGAATTTGTATTGAAAAATAACAGGCAACGCATTCAGCTTCTTAGATGATGTAATGCCAAATGAAAAAAATCTGGTGTGAAACAGTCACACAACTTTCTCTTGCCAATGCAAATGATTAACAATATAACCTAATTTTAGCAATAAAACATTAGATATAAACAAAACACTAACCTCAATAAACATAACCTTATTTTAATCGTGAGTGAAAGACAGAAAATGAAAATCGACCTGTTTGGCTTAAAAATATGGAAAATCACTCTTTCACGCTAAACTAGGCTCTGTAGTGAAAAATGCTTTAAATAAAAGTTGTAGATCTTTTTATTTCCTATAAAATGTATTATATACACTTTTGTCGTAAAATGCATTCTACGGCCGAAATCATAAAAAAATCAATTTTTCACACGTTTTCGTGAGAAAAAATCAGAAAATCGCTAATTACTGCTAAACTAAGCGTTATACAAAAAAATGTTTGAAATAAAAGCTGTAGAATTTTAAATTCTCTACAACTTTTATTATATAAATTTTTGCGCTAAATTGTATATCAAAGCCGTAATCTTAAAAAAACTATGTTTTTACGTGAAAACAGCCTCACCCAGAATTTCAGCAAACATGACGCCTACCCTATCTTGTAGAGAATAAAAAGTTTAGTAAATAAGGCGATTTTTAAAAAAAACGTAGGACAAGTTTTTGAGAAAATCACAAAAAAGTGAAAAATTACACGAATAAACTACTACTTCCGGTTGACCGATTTTGATGAAAATGTTCGTGTCGGATCCGGTAGTGGTATGTAACAAACCAATGACCAAAAAATAAAACTTGAACTTAATCGTATCTTGAACTTGGCTTTAGGCTTGAACTTGGTTTCAAGTTTTAAGTTCGTACGACGTTCCGTTCTTGAGATATTTTGTACACACACACACACACACACACACACACACACACACACCAATCGCTAAAAACATGTTTTTTGGGTTCAGGGGGTCTGAAAACGTGTAGATTCGGTGAAAACTCGATTTCGAAAAATCGACATGAAAACAATACTTTCCTTCCTATATATATTCATATAGGCAAGAGAAGGTAAAAAAATTAAAATATTGAAGAGCGCACGGCAGATAGGCAATGTTCGTTGGTGAAGTGAAGAAATTATAGGGTTGGTCAGAAGCGGTAGGCCTAATAGGCTCACGACTGAAGGCCGTAGTCTGTTTTACAAGGTCGCCAACCCCTATTTCACAACATTTACGTCCTTCTAAAATTATGTGCGATGATTTTTTATTAATCCTAACTACTTTAGTAGTACACTAGTACTGACATTGTTTCTCGTGTCGTGTGTGTAGTATAGTGTAGCTACGTATCGACAGCCTGTTGTGCGACAAAAGTTTTTTTTTTATTTAACTTATTTATTTACAATCATCAGCCTTACAATGTGGCTTTAAGCAAATCATTATACAAGAACTAAACTTACGTGAGTGAAGTAGACAGCCTTTGCTCTCACTTCAACTAAATAAAATTAGCAAAAAAAGTTAATAAAAACTAAGAAATTTTGTAAAGTTACAAAATTAACAAAAACAATGTAAAAGAAGTAAACAAAAAAAATGAAGAAACAATGCAAAAGAAGTTAACAATAAAAAAGTAAAATAAATAAAATTTTGAAATTTCACTTTAGATTAAAAAGTAGTGATGAGGATGAATGGTGAATTTAACTTCGTGTATGTATTAAAATCGTTGGTCTAAGTCGAGGATGTGGTGTCTTTTGAGGAGCTTCGTTTCCTCACTGTTGTCCAGTAAATTTAATGCCAGGTGGTTCTGGTGATTGTTTAATCTTAGCTGGTACCGGAGGCTCAGCTCTCTTATCTCTTCTGTTACGGTACGGATACGAAAATGGTCATGCATTTCCGAGTTTCTTATAAACCACCCAGCGTTACTATGCGACAAAAGTGCTACGCAAACTGCCATCTTCAATTTTAAGAAGAAAGAAAGAGAAGCAAAAGAAGTAGAAAATTATGACCGACTGTTTCAGTCGTCTATAACATAATTTTTTTAAGGTTATTTAAAGTTGCATCAATAGCTTAGTTATTAGTTACTACGGTGGGTAATATTTTAACTTGTGATAGTTTCCAGACCCTAGCCGGGAATCGAACCCGGGACCTCCGCGTTGTTGGCTAGCGCCCTACCACTACGCTACGGAGGTGGCATATAAAATAAATGGTTAATTTTAAATGTTGTAAATCATTAATCAATATATTTTGTAACGATTAATAAGTTAAATTTGTAACTACAGCGACATTGTGAGCATTTATTTTAGTTTTTTCCGTTTTCTGTATGCCACTATCAAATCTGAATTCCCTGAAGGTTACACAATTCTCCCACTCGTGCGTCTAGCGCGCCAATCTGACTATCAATATCCTGTGTAATGTCAAATCCACTCCCATTTCACAGTTAATTACTGGGAAATCTACATAGTCAGTCTACTATGAATTTTGTAGTTACTAAATAATATTCGGACGTAGGATGATGCTGCAGAGTTCCTTTTGGGTTATTGTATGATCCCATATGTGACAACTAAAAAAATCTGTGTGAAACACTCACACGACGTTCTCTTCCCAATGTAAATAATTAAAAAATATAACGTATTTGTAATGTAATACAAATTTAATGTAAAATATAATGTAAATAATTATAATAAGTGAAAGTAGCGTGTAAATAAAAAAATATAAAATAATAAAAAATTGAAAATAAAACAATCTACTTAACGTGCAACATAGTATACTGTTCGCCAATTACGGCGGCATGTAGGGAGGGTAATGAGACAGAGAGAGAATGTTTTGTGTTGCGTCCGCCGTCCCCTCAACTCATTTCAATCAGTGCACTGTGTTCAAGCACAATAGTGACAATACGCGGTACGGTAGGGCACTCTGCCGGCCAGTTTCGTTCATTACACTCTAACAAGCTTATTTTTCATCAAAAAATTCTGAGAAAATTACTTTCGCTTCCTAATGAATCTTATTTTATTACGCTATAAATTTTATTATTATACTGTGATATTTAGATAAGATACGCTGGTACAAAGTTAGACGTTTAAATCTCATCGCATTTTTGCGTATCACGTAGGCTAATATAACTTCTTTTCCAGGATTACATAATATGCGTTTTACTATTTTGTTATAAAATATAAAATTTTATCTGTAATTTGATACATGGGCAGAAAGAGAAATAATAAACGAGCTTGAAAAAATCACTTTTTGAAGGGAAGTCAAAGATAGATGACCATCGTGTCTGGTGTCTCCTTCCTGTTAGTATTCCAAGAAGCTGAATCAATTTTTATAGTTGAGAATTTTATACCAAACATACGTCAAATTTTAGAAATCAACTACACACGCACAATATCAGTTGTATGAAATTTTAACAAAAAGAACCGTATAGTAAATATAACAGAATGAGGTTATGACGTACCTCTCTTTCGGGCCTGTCAAAACTTATGGTAGGTACATCATTTAGAAAAAAACTTATTGCCTATTACCCCAAAAGGAATCGCAGAAATTTTTCCCTGCATTTTGTGCTCGCGCAACTAATTTCGATGGCATGCGGCTTTCGACAGCGACACAAATGCCAAAACGATTACCGCGTGAACAGAACACAATGAGTAGCGAGTACTACTTTAGAGGCAGCCTGTATCTTTAGTTGACGCTGTGGTGGGGGAGCTACTTACTGCGCATGTGCGGCCCGCATGCCACCGTAGTTGGTTACATTTATACTACAGTCAAACTTCTACTAACGGACACTTCCGATTGCGGACAATTTTTTAAAAGTCCCGGCGTTTTCCCGTTAGACAATCTAAAATATTTCCTAATAACGGACCCTCCACATAACGTACGCGGACAGTTAATTTGTATGGTTTTGAAAATTCAATTTCTGGAAAGCGGACAAAACTTGTCCATAAAATATGTTTGTACAATGTATGCAATACATTGCATTTCCAAAAACTGACGGATTAATCATAGACAGCATAACATATTATGATTGATTTGTACAGCGCGTGCAAATTCATTACCATTATCCGGTCCGATAATTCGTGAAAAAGCGTTAGAAGTAGCCGAATATAGGTATTATGTAATCAACTTATGCACAATCCTGGAATACAAGCGTAAAGTATTTTTTTTTTGGGTTTAACGTCCGATTGTTCTGCTAATGCAGACGGTGAAGGATGAAATTATTTTTTGTAGTGTATGAAAATATGCCGTGCCTGAATGGGATTCGATCCCAAGACCGCATGATGAGAGGCGAGCAAGTTACCAACTACGCCAATGCGGCCGGCGTAAGGTATGTTGGATTACTTATAAGTACTGTACATGCATGGATATTTTTTATATCACATAATATTAGATAACACGTTTCTTTTTTGGTAATTTTATACACAATGTACTATATACTATATACTTAAGTATTAAATTTTTTTTTCATTGCATAAACGTACATGATGTGTATTTTATATATTCTTGTTAAATATGTTGCATTACGCAATGCATTATGTAAATACAGAAAACTGTACAGTTCACATATTTCTCATTAGCAGACACTTCTTAATAGCGGACAAATGTTTTGGCCCGCGAGTGTCCGTTTTCAGAAGTTTGACTGTATTATGTACTGGGACTGGGAAGAACGTGTGTACGCGTGCGTTTGTCTGTCAGTTTGAGTACTCAGTATGGCAGTGATCGGGAGAAATGAACTCGTGTGCAACCCTTCAGGGAATTCGGTTTTGATAGTGGCATACAGAGAACATAAAGGTCCATTTATTTATACGATAATGAAGGAAAATATAATATAATATATAACTGAAATTTTTAAGAGGAAGTGAGGTTTATGTTGGTACGTGATAGTAAAGAGATTATAACTAATTTCATAATGATTTGGAATATTTATTTTTTTTATGATTTCATAATGATTTGGGGGTGGGGGGGAATAAGTTCAGATTCGGTTTAGCACACAAAAAGTATATCGATTTCAAAAAAAATTGTTACAATCGGTGACGAGCCTTGATTCTATGTAATTACCAATAATTTTATTTCGTTGCTTTGCTTGTGTTGTGTCTGTAAATAAGTAGTGTTTTGTATTTAGTATGTGTATTGGACTTGTACTGTTTCGTCAACTGGTTATGTTCGTGATTACTAACGTTCAAAATGGATTTTAATTGTTCATTTCCTAATAAGAGCACGTTCAGAACATCCACTTTGAAAAGTTAGGCCTAAAAAATTATTATACGAAATGTATCATGCTAAATTACACTATACACTGTAGGTTTAGTCATTAGGTACTATTAGCTGCCGGTGATTTGACCGTGGTTTTTGGTTGTCCGTTGCCTTCCTCCCCACCCTTAATAATCGAAGTACTAATGCATAATGAATTTTTAAAAAACTCAGTTATAAAGATACCATAATAAGATTAGCGTATTGCGACAGTGTTAACTCTGAAAACTGTTTATTAGGTATGATAAATTTAAAAGTCGAAATGAGTTTGTGAACTGAATTTTACGACTTGCACATAGACAGATGGTAATATTGTCTCCTACATGTGCACATACTTATCTCGAAAATAAGTAAATGAGGTCAATTTGGTGACATGTTTTGTAGAAAAACCAAAAAATGAAGGACTACTGTAAAAGACTTCAGGTTATGTAGTAATAAAAACAACCAAAAAATTATTGTTGAAAATTTTAAAAACCCGTTTTTAATTAGTCACATTTTTGCAAATACTTTGAAATTATACTAAATTATTAATATTTTCCGCAAGATGTTTAAAATAATCTAAGCCTTAATTGGGTAATTATGGTTATTACCTAATGATTCATATGTCCTAACCTATTTGCTAATCATTCAAAACAACACCATATGTTTTCGATAGAGGTAAACATAAACATTTGTTATGATACTTATAGTAATTTAACTGAAAAAAATATGGATATTAGCAGATATCCCTCTGACACCTGGTCATTTACAATATCGGAATATGAGGTATGGGTATGTATTTCATGCAATGCTTTTTTGTGATGGTACAATTTACCTGCACATAAATTTAAAAAATGTTTGAACCAATTGCTATAGTTGTACCCTTCCTTCAAACAAACTGCTTGGCTTGATTGTATTTTCCTTAACACTTAATTGAGGGATTTTAGAAGACAAGAGGTACACAGGGGCGGTTCCAGGGCTGATTTTGGGGGGGGGGCTATCTTGTTTTTATGTAGCGCTTACTACATAGTTTGTAATAGTCATTGAAAAGTCTTCTTTTATGCTGTATTGCTGTAACCATAATTTTTATTCATAGAGAAATTTTCAAGGTGCTGACTGGATGCGAGTGGCTTTTGACTACTGACACTGATTGTTATCTTAATACTATTTAAAAATAGATACTTTCTGTTTGACTCATTTTTATACTAAAATAATTATTGTTAATTGATAGGTACGAGTATTGGGATTCAGTTTTGTTAGAAATAATAGCTTATAGAAAATATTAAACTAAGTTTTCTTAGTATTTTGGGGGGGGCCATGGCCCCTTCCCTGAAACCGCCCCTGGAGGTACAAGTACCAAACCCTAGTTTTTCAGTGAATTAAGTTTAAGTTTAATAGAAAATATTAATTCGAGGTAAATTGAGCGAAAGTGAAAGTTTACATTCCTGAGGGTTTTAGTGTTAGAAAATAAATAGATTGTGATTATTTTAACTCGTATTGTGAAACAATTTGCAAACACAATAAGTAAATTAATCAAGGAGACTTAAACAGACAGAACTCAAAAACCTTCTCTAATTTCTTCATAATTGTATGTTTTAATCTGTTTACATAAATATTGTCTACTTCAGGTTCTGTCGAAATATAATCTTAGCAATCCCATCTATTTGTCAAGTTTTCCATCTTGTTCACATTGCTATCTGTGGATTACCCTCTACAGCAAGTAATTTGAAAAAGTCATGTTGAGCTTTGTAGTCATGTATAAGTGGTACAGTAAATAGCAAAAGGATTACTAAATCTTTTGTTGTTAACCACTTTTGATTCCTTTCTTATCTTTTCTGAGTGTGAGAGAAGGCAGTTCATTGGTTTTTCCTGCTGTTTTGAATTTCATGCTATAGAATAAGTGCTATAAATTTTCATTCTATACTTTAAGAATAGCATGTCTTTATTAAAAGGCATTTGGGTTGATCCATATGAAGTGATCCAATGAAGATTGTTTGACCATCATATATATATATTTTTACTTTCTCTTGTCTATATGAATATATAGGAAGGAAAGTATTGTTTTCATGTCGATTTTTCGAAATCGAGTTTTTGCCAGATCTATACGTTTTCAGACCCCCTGAACCCAAATAACATGTTTTTAGCGATTGGTCTGTGTGTGTGTGTGTGAACAGAATATCTCAAGAACGGAACATTGTACAAACTTGAAACTTAAGTTACATACCACTACCGGACCCGACACAAACATTTTCATCAAAATCGGTCAACCGGAAGTAGTAGTTTATTCGTATAATTTTTCACTTTTTTGCGATTTTCTCAAAAACTGGTCCTACGATTTTTTTAAAAATCGCCTGGTTTACTCATTTTCTTATGCTCTACAATATAGGGTAGGCGCCATCTGGGCTGAAATTCTTGGTAAGGGTGTTTTCACGTAAAAACTTTGTTTTTTTAAGATTACGGCTTTAATATGCATTTCAGCGCAAAAATGTATATAATAAAAGTTGTAGAGAATTTAAAATTCTACAACTTTTATTCCAAACATTTTTTGTATAACGCTTAGTTTAGCGGTAATTAGCGATTTTCTGTTTTTTCTCATTTTCACACGAAAACGTGTGAAAATTGATTTTTTTAAGATTTCGGCCTTAGTATGCATTGTATGACAAAAGTGTATATAATCGAATTTATGGAATTTTATATTGAGCATTCAGAGCCTAGTTTAGTGTGAAAGAGTGATTTTCCGTATTTTTAGGCAAACTGAGATCGATTTTCATTTTTCGCCTTTTATATATGATTAAAATTAGGTTATGTTTATTGAGGTTAGTTTTTTCTTTATTTCTAATGTTTTATTACTAATGTTAGGTTTATTATTAATTATCTGCACTGGCAAGAGAAAGTTGTGTGAGTGTTTCACACCAGATTTTTTTTTAAAAATATATTTCTATATGTACTGGAAGTACAAAAATGATTTTATTACTTTTTCATTTTTACCAAAAATGCTCGTTAGTCATTAGTCATTATAAAAATGGTGTGGAAGTAAAAATTTATAATATGATGTAAATAAAAAAAAATCTTTTAAAAAAACAAATTAAGGAACAAGGTGTTCTCCTTCGAAGATCAAAATTGGATGACGGAAACTATTTTCAAACTGAACACCTAATTAACTTCTGAAAAATCTCAAAAAGATAGAAGATTTTTAGAACAACTGTTGATTAAAACACCAAGTTCTCAAAAAATAGTGAGTAATACCTAACAGCATTGTCTAATAAGGAAAACTAGTCGATAATAGATTAATAGAAAAAAGAAGACTCTCCTTTTATGGCCACATCTGCAGACTCTCTAAACAGCTCTTAACACTTTATAGGTCTTTGGTAAGTATACTTACCACTAGCAATAAGGTCAATTTTTTAGGAATAAGCTATGCATTTTAAACCTTCTTGGCATTTTATGGTTTTATAGATGTTCTCTGGTAAGTAGGCTATCCACATTTTGAAATTAGTGCGCAGCGACCATTTGCTTCATGAGTTACACGAATGTGGTAAGGATTCATACCAGCGTACGCAACCATGTTGTTTTGTTGTTACTTTTTACAGTGCTTGGAAAATTCAAGGTTTTTATGAGAAAGCAAGCATTCATGCTAATATAAAGTTGAAGATAAGTTATTCTATGCATTTTTCTGTTATATAGGACTACAAGTTGTTTTAATACGCATTCTTACCACTAAACATTATGTGATTCCCATTTCAATAAACATTCCTTGGTAAGAATACTTACCAGGGCTTAACATAAAAAAATAAATATCTTACTGTTCTGGCACTAGAAATACGTTATTCAAGTCCCTATAAAACAAAATTTAACATTTTACAACATGTATATTTTCCCCCATAGTACTGCCCTGTAAAGGGATACCTACCAACTCAAGAACAAGACCCAAAATAAATGGATTCAGGCACACTGCCAGAATTTTGGTTTGGGGGGCTGAGTCTAAAGATTTGATTTTTTATGGGAGTCTGGTAAACTGAACCAGGGACCCATGGCATATTAGTATGGAATGAAATTTGATTTTCTGTTTGGAGAGTTTCTCCAGTAAAACTTTATTTTAGTGTAATGTTATTTTTTTATCATTTGTAGGGTAGAAGAAGAAGTTATGGAAGTGTGGAACAGACTTTTAGGTTTCTGCATCGCAGAAGAAATTATGGATATGAATTCATTAAAAAGGATTATGAAGTAAGTATATTATCATTCTCTTTATCACTCTTCCAACTGACCTCTTCTCCCCCTCTTTCTTTCATTGAACAATCACTCCACCATTGCTCTCTTGCTGTCATCACTTCTTTTCCCAATTCATCCATTACAGAGCCGTCATGCTGACATGTCCAAATCATTGTATCTGTTCAACCCTCCTTATCAAGCGTTCATTTACAGTTAATCTCTAATAACATCATTTCTGACTTTACTTTTCTTTCCTAACATACTTTCTAAAATTTCATGTTTGCTGCCAGCATTCTATTCTCTCCTTCCTTCCACATGACCATGTTTTTTCACAAAATATGCAGTACACATAATTTTGTTACAATACAGAGAGTTCTTGATCCTAGACTAAGCTTCTTACATTTTCGAAGAACCATTTGCTTTCTGCACCCTTTTACTTGACTCCTTTTCTAATTTTCCGTCTGGTGAGAACACAGTCCCTAAATATGTAAATTCTTTAACTTCCTGTGGCACATTACTGTTTACCCTTAATCCATGTTGTCTTACCTTCTCACTCTTTTATACCTGCACATTACTTTTTTCCGAGGCTATTATGTGATGCTTGCCTGTGTACTGAAGTCCTCAGATCATGTTATGAACACTGCACTGAGTTATTTTGGTGATGGGACTAGCACCTCACTGTTTCCAAACCTACAGGATTTGGTGTCAGGGTTTACTCCCCTCCAGTTCTTCCATATCTTCCGTTGTTGGGAATCTCCTCCTCATCTGTCTTTAGGGCCTTTGACCATTTAGGTTTTTGCTTCAGTTGATCCACGGGTTGTTATGCAGTATTCCTGCATATCCACTGGAGTGTTCCCTATCAGCCATTGGGACGCGCCATGTCAGGGTTGAGGCCCCCCATCCTGTCGTCTCACAAAAGCTTATGCCCAACCCTTACTCTATTCTGAGCTGAACAGAAATTTTTTACATCAGGAATGAAGTGATAAGAAAGAAATATGGAACTCAACCGCTTAATGAGCTCATTATGAAGTATAAAAGATCAATTGACAGATCATTTATTTAGAATGTGACAGGACCGACTTCCTGTGAGTGCATGTTTTTATAAACCAAGAGGTACAAGAGGAGTGGGTAGACTGAGGAAGAGATGGACACCGGAACAGGCTAAATTATACCCTATTCCATGATGGACAATGACAACATTACTTTTACTATATCATTTTACTTAACTCTTTTTCTATTTTTTCAATCTGATGAGAAAACAGTCTCTAAATATAGTAGAGCCGCAGATATCTGAGCCCCGACTAACTGAGTTCTGGGTTAATTATTGTGGTAATCCCAAAAAGTACCACGCAAAGTGAAATCCGCATATAGGTCAATTGATCCTATACTGTATATACTGTAAGTCTTTTTCATTTTGTATTTTTTATTTTATTTTCATTATGTACGTCATTTTTTCTTTCGATAATACAGTAGATGCCTTTTTTCACAGCTTTGACCACATTTTCATTCCTTTTATCAGTTTACCGTTTGTTTCCCTCTCGATTTTTGAAAAAGTCCATGTTGTTCGAGTTTTTTAATACCCGAGGTACCCTCAGTCCACATTTCTTTGGATAATTGAGTCTTACCTCCTCTTACCTCTTTCAACCCTCCATGTCTTTAACTATTCTCCAAAACTCAACTTCTGCCTCTTCGTTGCTCATCTCAAATATTAGTTACATGAATTATGATGAATCAAGTCTAATGAAATCATCTAAAAGGATTACAGCCCATCAGACTTCACTTGTCAGAGAAGACTAGCTTTATTTGGCAACATTATGAGGACACCAGACTAGAGTTTATTAAAAAGATAGTGGTACATTTTTGGAACCAGAAGAACAGCACAGGAGGTTGCTGATAGGTTAGAAAGATAAAGGAACTCAGACTAATTATTGAAGACACTCTAAACAAGAAGAAAATAACAGAAAAATTAAAAGATAAAAACACAGGACTCATCTTACAAAAATAAGACGAACAAGAAGTAGTACCAGATTAAGTAAGGAAGTACAGTTGATTTGACCGTGGTTAAAAATAGCATTGGTGAAGCAAATTACTGCTAATTTAATCGTTAAATTTTTAACCATGGTTAAATACCTTGACTGAGGTTGGAGAAACTGGCCATTATACTACTATTGTTATTCATCTTTTCATCCAATTAATTTAATGTAAGTTTTTTACAGTAATTAAAATGAATGTGTTTGTTTTAGTCTTTGGATTACGATCTTTGCGAAAGCGAAATATATTTAAACAGCATTAAAAATCAATCATTCGTCAATGTAGCCATTACTTTATTTAGAAGATATACCAATTTTGCTTTAGTTGGAATTATTGTTGGACTTATTGGCAGTTTTGTTATTCTTTCCATAAAAGTGTTGGCATCTTACAAGAATTATAAATTAAGTAAATGTATCCTTTTTTTATTCAAGTAGTAGTTGTTTATAAAATTTAATGTGCGTAAGTATATTTATCCTTGAGTATGAAATTAATAATAAGTTTGAGATTTTTAAAGTCTGTCTGTCTGGACAGTATCAGAAATGAAGATGTAAAATGAGCCACAGACATTAGCTATGTCCCCTTTAGTGCGATGTAGCATGCGCTTAGAGGCATGCCATTTCACCTGTCCGCACTCATTTGAAGAGCTTTATCTCAAAAAAACATAACGAATATTTTTGAACACTACACTAAACTAAAGCCTGTTCTTTCCTGCGTTGATTGGTTTGACTAAGATTATTTTATTTTGAAACTAGTCGGAGATTCAGCAAATTACGCATAAAGAGTACTCAGATTTTAGCCGGTTTTCCGTTAATGTGGTTTTTAAACGCCTGTTACTCTGTCCAGGCTTTTCATAAAAGAACGGCATTTAAGTACGTTGAAGATCAGAGTTTTCTCTGTATGAACATTTTAAAATAGAAGTCTGATGTTCCATTTTAAAATGCCGACCATTTTTTTTTTTTTTTAAGTATTTTGGCTAATTAATAAAGGCTATTTGGAAATGATTTTTGGACTGAACCATGCATTTTTACAGCAGTATTGTGTCATGTATTGTATGTTGCATTTGTAATTAGAAATAGATATGTGGTGTTAATAGAAAATTCTATTAGCCTCTAAACTTCTTAGAGGAAACTGAGCTCTATAGTGGTATCCGCTCCGAGTATAGTCGTTTAGAAACACAAACTTCTGTGTTTTTCCTGCTGCAACTCATTCCGTAGCTCATTTTGAATTATTTAACAGTATTTTTATTTTTAAAAAAATATACACTTTGCTTGGCATAATACTGTTGTGAAAATGCATGGTTGAGTCCAAAAATCATTTCCCTAGCTTGACGTGGAGCCAAAAAAGCACTTTTTAAAAAATGGTCGGCATATTAAAATAGAACATGAGACTTAACTTTTAAAATATTTATATTATAGAAAAAACTCTGATCTTCAATGTACGATTTTTATGAAAAGCCTGGACGGAGTAACGGACGTTCAAAAACCACATTAACGGAAAACTGGCTTAAAACTGAGTACTTTTTTGTGTAGATTGCTGGAGTTATCTCTGATTAATTTATAAATAAAACAATCTAAATCAAACCAATCAATCAATGCAGGAAAGAACAGGCTTTAATGTAGTGTATTGTTCAAAAATATTGTTGTTTTTTTTTTAGATAAAGCTCTTAAAACAAGCGTGGGAAGGTGGTATGCCTCTAAGCGCATGTTGAATCGCAAGTTGAAAAGAAAGCGCACGAGTGTGGACACACCTAATGCAATTTGTTGTACAATCTTGGTTGGTCCAACCGTTTGATCGATAATTGCAACATGTGTGATATTGTAGTTCAACCAATTGTACAACGGGGTTGAGTTGTACAGAAGTATAGCATGTAAAAAATTTGTCTTACAACTCGGTTGGATATACAACAAATTGAATGTATGTGTCTATTTAAGGTCGTATAGGAATTTAATTAAATTTAAATTAAATTTAAGGTCTTCATAGAAATTTTCAGTAGTTAATCTTAAAGTAACAGTTAACCTTTATTCTGCACTAATTGCATCTCTCATGACTATTTTTTTTCGTAATTTCTGGCCGCACTAACTAATAAATGTTTGAATAAATTCGAGGGGTTAATGTCAAACAACACTATCTACAAAAACCTAATTTTTCAGGCGAGCCATCACCATTTATTTACCATTTTTGTTGTTGTTGTTTAGGTCAACAGCCGGAAGGCTGGTTTGAACCTCCAGAGGTTTTACTAAGTAAAAACGAAGAGTGAGGTGGTTTACCATTGCCTTCCTCACCAAGTTGAAAGAGTATGCTTCTCAGCATGCCAAGCCCTCCAAAAAACACCCACTTTCTACCCTGCAAATGACACCTTCACTTCATTCATCACAGGGTCTTGCTGTATAGTGAAATTCATTACTCTCAGGTGAGATAACTCTGAGTAGTGTGTTTTACACCTCTACCTCTTTTGTTCTTAAATAATTCAGTCATAATTGGCTTACTATATGATAAGAAACAGATTATTTTTTGTAGCACTGGAACCAACAGATAGAGTGCAATTAATTTAACACTCCATCTGCTCGTTATGGGCACATTTACCATTAAGAAATAAATTAAATTACACTAAATTATAGTTGACTAGATGTATAAATAACTGAGATAATAGGAAGACAATCAGATTATAAGTAGTTTTTTCGCTCTCCTGAAAAATATTAAAAAAATAGGTTTTTGTAGATAGTGTTGTTTGACATTAACCCCTCGAATTGTCGTCCATTCATAAATAATACTTAAAAATCTGTTTGTTCTGTGACGTGTAGATCGTTAAGTAAATTCATATGTGAATACTTATGTATTTACATTAACCACTTTTTACAGCACACTCTTTTCTTCTTTTCATCTCATTATTAGTATCATTCGAAAACAATCCGATTACTGCAGCAGCTATCGCTTTTTTTATAACACAGGGTGCAACGGTGAACAATATTTAACTAACTAGTACAAAATATACTTAAGTAGAGTACCCTGCATGTAAATGGTGTATTAGCGACAACATAGACAGAGCCTTTCGACCTGCATCCTTCAAGGTTTTTTTTTTTTGTTTAACATCCGACTGTTTTGCAATTACTACTAATGCAGACGGTGAGAAGGGTGATTGATGAAAATGAGTGATGAAAAAAATCACAGACCAGACTGGGAATCGAACCCGGGATTCCGGCATAGAAGCCAGCGCTTAGCCACTATGCCAACCCTTCGACGTTGCCATGTCTAATGTTGTATTCATGTTTCTCGGAATTTGGTGTTTCTAATAAATAAAACCCTGTTCTAGTGATATTTTTGAAACAAAACAATGTATTGGTAGTGTGCATGTTTTGTGTCATTTCTAAAAAAAGATTCTTGAAGTGAGAATTCTAGACTGACAGAGCGCAAACAAACAGATCACCGTATTCGGTAAGTTACAGAGTAAACTTTACGTTTTTAGCCATATTTTAAAGAAAAATAACTATTTTGTTCCTCTGTAACCTATGACAAGTAATATATGAAATTAAAGCTAAAATTCTAAATTTTATAACAAAATAATAAAAAATAATAAAAATAATAATATATGTCGTCAATTTCAAAAAAAGTTATTCGTTGTCAATTGCAAATAATGTCGCAAAATTTAGGTTGCCTAACTTTGCGTGCGCACAACTGACCTAAAAATAGTGTTGCCGATTGGGGCCGACGACACGTGACAGAACCTTGTTTGGAAAATTTGTGGCCTTGAAACTGTGTTAAAGGGCCACAACTGAAGGGCCTTTTAATTGTGTTGGGGCCCTAAAAAGTGCCGTTGTTGGCGAGCCGGTGTGGTGGAAGTGGAGCCCAAAGAAAGACAGCTCGGCTACCGGGTTCAGGCCTAACCTTCCTTCAGCGGCAGTTGGGTCCCCACTGCAGCGTGGCAGTGGTGGCCCCCAGAGCCCCGCAGTGTCGAGTCGGCGTAGGCCATCTGCCGATAGCACGGCCGAAGCGGTTCTCTCCGGGTTGGCAAAGGCTGACTTGTGCGGGAATGCAGCGTCCGCCACCGGTAGCATAGGACAGGGATGGTGCGTCTGGTCTCGGCTGGGCTCTTCTTTTTCAGTCTGGAGCTCTTCTTCTGGTTCTTCGGTTGCAAGTTGAGTGTAGAATGACTCGCGGGCCAGGGCTCTCACTTAAATCCCCCTCCGGCGAGTCCACTTCAAGGTGGTGGGGACACGCTGTAGGCTCTGCGCATCTGTAGCAGCAGGCAGGTAGTGGAACCATCTGCAGGCACTGAT
The DNA here is from genome assembly GCA_035578175.1 of Catonia carolina. Classification (NCBI taxonomy): domain Eukaryota; kingdom Metazoa; phylum Arthropoda; class Insecta; order Hemiptera; family Achilidae; genus Catonia; species Catonia carolina. The sequence continues at coordinate 35,871,629 of JAQMRL010000005.1, read as the reverse complement.
GTTGGTAGGGTAGTCGGCGACAAGATAAATATCACAACAAAATAAAAGGTAAAGATCACAACACAATAATAACTTTTATATAGTAATAAAATACGCATCATTAGGAACCGACAGTATTTTTTCCGGATTATTTTGATTAAAAAAGAGCTTAAGACAGCTAGTTAGGGAGACTTCTAAAAATTCTTACAGACTTAAATGAATGTGCGTGCAGAGATCTGGCAACAATGCTTCAACAACCATCAGACCATTTTTGTGCGGGTTATTATTGTGCGCCTGGCCACACAATAATAACCCGGCCGTGTTATTCTTGTGGATAGTGGTTAGTGCAACTGGCTTCTACGCCAGGGTTCTGGGTTCGATTCCCAGTCAGGTCTGGCATTTTTTACCACTCATTTTCGCCCTTCTCACCCCTTCTTCCCTTCAGATGCCCTTCTCACCGCCTGCAAAACAGTAGATGCAAACAGTAAACAGATGCAAACGATGAAAACAGTAAATGCAAAACAGTTTGACATTAAACAAAAAAAACATATAGTGAATAAATATACTAACTTGTTTGTAATAACGATCGCTTGGAATCTTTAATTTTTGCCCTCATCAAAAAAATAAAATTATTCCGTGGGTTGTTCATTTAAATAGAATGCCAGAAAGCCGCTTACCTGGTTTAGTAAGAAGGTACAAATTAATAGGAAGTAGATATTGGCAGGCAATGAAAAGATAGATACTGGAACAGGTAGAATGTCTAACTCGTCAGAAGAAGTAGATTTATAACTTAAAGAGGGTAGAGGTGAAAATATGGTCATTTTTTGCTTTAAAAGATCTATTTTTGTATTTTATATCAGTTTATTATTTTTGTAGATACCAAAAAAATATTAATTTATGCCCCTACACTCAAAATTAGCTATGTAGTGATGCTTTTTGTGCTGGCCCCATGCCATTTGATGTATAATTTACCATTTCGTGGGTCTACTTTTTTTTTACCTACTGACTATATTAAGATTTAACTTATTAACTTATTTTGATAAAAAAAAAATATTAATTTCTGCCCCTACACTCAAAATTAGCTATGTGGTGATGTTTTTTTGTGCTGGCCCCATGCCATTTGATGTAAGATTTACCATTTCGTGGGTCTACCTTTTTTCTTTTACCTACTCTGACTATATTAAGATTTAGTATTTTGATACTGTTTATGTCTTCTTCTCACATTCAGAGTTTAGGCTTCTACCTGTTCCAACTTACAACAGCGACAAACTATTGAATTATTGCCATCTTTTGCATGGCAACCCAATATCTCTCCTTCCCACCGGTCTCTATTGCAAAACACTGAGGGGGATCCTTCCCTCAGGCATTCTCACTATGTGCTCCCTCTATTGATTTTGATATTCTGCAATCTTCCCATTCGTTGTAAATATCCAGTCCGTTCTTGTGTCCTCATTTCTTAGTTGGTCCCTGTAATTGCAACCGTTTCTTCTTCGCAGGAATTGGCATCTCTGTTGCCTGTACTCTACTGTTTATGTTTATGTTTTTCCTTAATAAAACATTTGTACAGTTGTAGAAACATGTATAGGAGGAGAGTGTTTGACAGAAGTGTATTTTGTTTGGCTTGGCTGGATTATGATATTTGTTTTCATAGGAAGCTTTGTTATTATCTACATTGAGGTATGTTTGTTTGTTTGTTTATGAAAATAAGTTTACATAAAATATTGTTATTTTCATCCCTTTAAAAATTTATTAATGACACACCAGGTTGGTCTAGAGGTAAATTCGTCGCCAAAATCAGCTGTTAAACAGCTGATTTTTGGAGACAAAGGTTCCTGGTTCAAATCCTAGTAAAGGTAGTTACTTTTATACGGATTTGAATGCTAGACCATTGTTACCGGTGTGCTTTGATGGTTGGGGTTCAATTAACCATACTCTCTCAGGAATGGTCGTTCTGAGTCTGTACAAGACTGCACCTCATTTACACGTCATACATGTCATCCTCATCTCATTGGGTTGCTTGTTGCTCTGAATTGAACAGATTGCAACGTACACACATTAGGGATAAAAAAAAAATTATATCTTATTATTTTGCTTTATTGTAAAATTTCTTGATATAGGTAATATACTTTTGAAAAGTAATGTCAAAAACATTTCCACTGTATTTATTCAGACCTTTTACAGAAGTTAAGAGGAAATGTATGATTTTTTTATAAAAAATATTATGTAAATTTTATTTATTAAGTAAATTTGTCGCAGCAGTTACAATGAGGACAGTTTATCAGGTGATTGTAACATGTCAACTTTTCAAACTTTTACAACAAAAACCTGTCAAGAAAAAAACTGTAATTAAATATAGTGATTCAAAATTCAATGGTAATGTCTCGGGAGCTAATTTCTATAACTAAATTTTTATTAAATTTTCATATAAACATAGATCTTGAAACACTTTATTACTGAGTTTACAGCTAGTGAAAGATTTTGCTTCACTTCAGTTACCCCTGCGAGGTTATAATTAGGTATTGAAATTTTTAGGGCTTTATTTAAGAGGAAACACTGGGGCATCTTATGGTTTCTAACCTAAAAAATTGAATAATTGAAATAGCTCCTAGAACTGTGTCCTTCTTAGTTTTAAAGATACGTGACATAAAACACAAAAATCATTAAAAAAATGTCTGTTCTTCAACAGAATAAAATAATTTTTTTCAGTAGTTGGCAATAGCAGCTTGTAAACTATTTAATTCAATCCTAAAAACAACGTAGAATGAGATTGAAAAGAATAAAGATATTGTTTCCTACTGATCTGCTAAAAATGGCCTCCATTTTGTTCAGTGTATAATTTCGCTAAATGAATCCATCACAATGAGTCATAAAGGCAGGAGTATTCTTAACTTATTCTGCAGATTTTGTTACCTGATACCAAAGATCATTTTGTGTGTTAATCCATTTTAAATATACAATTGGTTTCATCCAACCCCACAGGAAAAAGTCTGATGTCATGAGGTCAAGAAATCATGGTGGCCAATTCATTATTGTAATACAGTCAATCCGGATAATTGGGGTACATTGGGACCGGAGCATTTTGGCCCAATTAAACGGCTGGCTCTAGTAAACGAATTCATAAACTGTGGCGTATACGATACTGTATTTTATTAAAATTATCACATACATAAATTTTACATGCAAGTTCTATCCATATATACACAAAAAAATAAAAGGGTATCAGAACAATGATTTAACTTTTGAGCAAAACATTTTGCTTTGGTTTTAAGCATTGGACTATTGACACTAACACCTTGTGAAGTTACAGTGGCAAATCATTCATTCAACGCTTCTCAACAAATGGATCCTTTCTTCACGCTTTCTTTTCTGAAATGTTCCATGATCTTTTAACACCCACTCTTGGCGTATTTTATTTTCTTGGAGTACAATATAAGCTATCGTAATTATTGGTACACCGGTTTGTTTTGATAGTTTATGTTAGGTGGATATGTTTTTATTTTGTTAAGAAGCTTTATTCATTCACACAGTCCTATTGTACGCGGCATTTAACTCACAAAGACCTTGATAGTAGGTACTATACTGTAAGCCTACGCATAAAAATATTTACAAAATGTGTGAAACGAATGAATTAAAAAAAAAGTATGCCTGCAGATAACAAAAGAACCAACTCAAAAAATTGTGTATTACAGTACACTCATGAAATCACAAAAACTGATGAGACGAACGTTCTATGTACATATGACAAGTGACAACTAACCATAAGTTGCAAGGAGGCTGGCTATACAGTTTGTAGGGTTGGGCATAACTAGTGGATATGACTTACTGAAATTTGTGCAATGACGATTATGTAGCCTACACATTGTACTGTAAATAACATCTATTATGACTGATGTGTGATTACTGTTGTTTATCTATCGAAATGTTTACTACCTCTATCCTTCCCATTATCTTATCTTGCCGCTTAGAACCACGTGTTGTTTGTCGCTGGCCTGTTATGGTTTTAATAAAACATATAATCTACATACATCAGATTGGCCCCAATAAGAGCGGTATTATGGACCGAATAAACGGGGTACGTATCAATGTAAAATCCCGTTCTGTATTTGTTCATTAAAGAACTGCCCCAATTAACCAGTGGAGCAATTATCCGGAATTGACTGTACTCATATTTGGGTTGCTGAAAACCCAAATTAGACTCCAATAAGGTATTTCTAGTATACATTTTCATTTATTGTCTAATATGGTATTCTTGATAACATGACTGGTTCATTTTTCTTACCAAGCAGCTTCTAAGAGGAGGGCATTTCAATTTTCACAAGATGGATTTCTTTCAATTATTCTAGTCAAATTTCAATATCTTGTGTTTATTTTTTATTTCTTTAAATTATTTATCAATTTTTCAGATGCTTATTTTTTTCTACGTGTTGAATTAAAAAATTAATTAATTAATACTTAGTTAAACTTAAAATATTGTTATTTTCATCCCTTAAATTTTTTATTTTGTATCATATATCTTTAAAACTATGGCAGATTCAGTTTTAGGACTTATTTTATTCAATTTTTTAGGTAAGAAATCATAAGGTGCCACTAAATTTACATTTTTAATATTAAAAGCCCATTCCACACAGTACGTGGTGTGCGTGTCTGGACATATGCTAGCCACTTTTAAAAATATCGCTTCTCTGCTGTAGGGCCATGGCCATATTCACTCCCTAAGAAAGTTGTGTTTCTCTTTGGCCACTCTCACACCGGTGAAACTCTACCGTGACTCGACGTCCGACACGAGTTGTACCCTTACATTAATATGTTCGCCCTCCCACCGGTGCAACCTCAATCTAACTGATCGCATGTGACTCAGCTTGTTCAACATCTGCTCGACCAGTCGCGTATAATCATGGCAGACAAAGCAGCCAACGTAGCTTTTGTGCTTGAAGTTGAAAAATATCCCCGTGTCTATACAATTCTTTTTGTCTGTACAAAGACTGTCTGTACAATTCATAATAAATAGTAAACCACAATAGGAACACAACGATGGTGACCACTATTAAGACGACTTATTCATTTTTGACAATATGACCAAGAAAAGGTGTACAAGGTACTGGTGGAATGGGTAGGTAGGTAACTGACTATGAATACCGGTTTTACCGGCGGGTAGGCCTGTGTTAATTGTACTGCTTATTTTGTATGTTAATATTCTAAAAATATTGGTTTATTATTTTTAAATTGGTAATATCTCTGTTATTATCGATGAAATGAAAACTTTACATAATCAAACTTATTCGTCTTTAAACGTTTCGTAATTTCGATTACCTATATAAAAATTTTTGCATTGACTTTTAACGGAGATATTTGTAGTCTTTTGTTCACCCCTTCCTCTGAACTCCCTTATCTCTTTGTGATATTAAAATAATTAATAGTCTATTTTCATTTTGATTATGTCCAGAACCTAGATACCGAAATTCATTGAATTTGGTTCAGCGGTTCTTGCGTGATGCCGTAACATACAAACAGACAAAAATTCAGCTGAACTTATTTTCGGTGTTTACGTGGTACATCTGGCGTAGAAACAATATTTGGGGCATTTTGAAATATTGTACAGACAAAATCACAATTTTATTTATATAGATACGGAAAGAGCAGGTTCTTGTGACGTATGAGATAGCATATTTGTACTAGCAGAGTGACAGACTAAACTATCTTTTCAAATTTAATAGTAGTACTCATGGTTACTATAGGGATATCACAGACTATAATGGCAGCATGGAAATGACTCGCCCCGCCACTTTACCCCTCAAAGACTTACTTATCAGTGCCTCTAGTGATGACCCAGAATATTTCACCATAAATGATAACTCTGATTCACAGAAGAACAAACTACTGTAATTAAATCTGAAAATCTTATGGTTTCAGTGAACGAAATCCAAGCAAATTTCAAATTAAGAAGTTTAATTTTAACTTGTTCAAACCCACTAATATTGTTCTATTGTCCACTATAATTAACATTTTGTATTTTTATTTAAATACTTGTTTTATACAGGGTGATTTTTAAGAATGGAAACTACTTCATATTGTGTAACTGAGAAGTACATGGTGGAAGAAGTTTATGCGGATCTGTGTAGTTTTAAAAATTCAATTTTTTGGTGGTTTGGACATTTTTGTCCATCATATTGGATCCACCATATTGGATTCAACTTTATATTTTTAAATGGGATGGTGGTCATGTGACACTTCATTTCAATGTAAAATTTCAAGAAAAAAAACAATGGCATAAACTATTTTTTAATATATGCCTTTGTTTTTGAGTTATAACCATTCAGAGCTGCAATTTTGGGAAAATTGTGTTACAATAAAAAAGGTAGAACACACTGCATAAACTATTTTGTTGCGTTTTTCAGTTATAAAGTATCTAGTAACTAAGTCATTAAAAGTTAGTTTTAAAAATTCAACGTTTTGGTGATTTTGAAATTTTTGTCCGCCATCTTGGATTTAACTTTATATTTTTAAATGGAATGGTGATCATGTGATACGTCATTTCAATGTGAGATTTCAAGAAAAAAAACAATGGCGCCAACTGTTCTTCGATAGATGTCTTCATTTTTGAATTATTAGCAATTTTGCTAACACAATTTTTCCAAAATTTCAACTTTGAATGCTTATAACTCAAAAATAAAGGCATCTTTCGGAAAATGGTTTGCGCCAATGTTTTTATCTTGATATTTCACAATGAAGTGATGTGTCACATGACCACCATCCTATTTAAAAATATAAAGTTGAATCCAAGATGGCAGATAAAAATTTCAAAACCACCATAAAGTTGGATTTTTAAAAACTACACAGTTTTGCATAAGCTTCTGCCAAGTACGACTCAGTTACACAATAGTAAGTCATTCCCAGACTTAAAAATCATCCTGTTTATTTATAAGGTTATTAAAATGAATGTTTATTAGCCAGGAGCTACTGGTGGTGGAATTGCAGGTGTTGTTGCCTACCTAAATGGTGTGGATGTTCCAAGAGTTTTGACTGCACAAGTTATTTTTTTCAAAGTAATCAGCATGATATGCGTGTGTGTTTCTGGTATTGTTGGTGGAAAGGTAATAAATAATTAAACTATTGTTAGATTCTACAGGGTGATTCATGAAGTTCTCCCCCCACTTCTACAGCACATTGTACTAGTAAAAATAATGAAAAAATGTTATATAAACATAGGTCCGAAAACGCTTCGTTAGCGAGTTACAGCTAGCGAAAGTTTCGCCTGGATTTCAGTTCACCAGGTGAAATGAGGTCTTCCTGGAATTGTGGTAAGGTAGATTAAGGGGCGAATTCAATCATTTCTTATGGTTTTTGATCTGATAAATTGAATAAAACAGGTCCCAGAACTGTAAGTTAAATAGTTTTTGAGAAAACCAGTGTCAAATGCAAAAAATGGAGTGAAAATCACATTTTTTCATCTTTGGGCAAGAATAACTTTGTTTTTTCACCAAGAAACAGTTAAAATTTTTCAATAAAAAATGTAGAAAATTTTATTCTGAACAAACCGGTGTAAATTAAGTACACAGAAAGCGAATAGATGTTTGATTAAATGAGTTTTTATTCATAAGAGTACAAAGTAAAATTAACCGGAAAAACTAAAATGAAAAAATGTGTTTTTTTCACTCCATTTTTTTGCATTTGACACTGGTTTTCTCAAAAACTATTCGCTTTCTGTGTACTTTATTTACACCGGTTTGTTCAGAATAAAATTTTCTACATTTTTTATTGAAAAATTTTAACTGTTTCTTGGTGAAATAACAAAGTTATTCTTGCCCAAAGATGAAAAAATGTGATTTTCACTCCATTTTTTGCATTTGACACTGGTTTTCTCAAAAACTATTTAACTTACAGTTCTGGGACCTGTTTTATTCAATTTATCAGATCAAAAACCATAAGAAATGATTGAATTCGCCCCTTAATCTACCTTACCACAATTCCAGGAAGACCTCATTTCACCTGGTGAACTGAAATCCAGGCGAAACTTTCGCTAGCTGTAACTCGCTAACGAAGCGTTTTCGGACCTATGTTTATATAACATTTTTTCATTATTTTTACTAGTACAATGTGCTGTAGAAGTGGGGGGAGAACTTCATGAATCACCCTGTATATATTTAAAATGCAAAATCACTTCCAATGTATTATAATTGGGAATTCTATTTACTCTTAAATACGAGTTAAACTTAACGGATATTTAAAATTTTTACATTGTTTTAAGGAGTATTCTTTCCTGGTTTTCCCAAAAAGTTCTAAACTTGAAATTCATGCTAACATGAGTTCATTTTACAATGTAGCAATAATACAGTGTAATGTAATGTGTTCTACCATGTTTACCCCCTCTACAGCCGTATTCCATTAGCTATGCTACATCGCACGCGCTTAGAGGCATGCCATTTCACCTGTCCGCACTCATTTGGAGAGCTTTATCTCAAAAAAACATAACAAATATTTTTTAACACTACACTAAATTAAGCCTGTTCTTTCCTATGTTGATTGCTTTGACTTGTTACATTTTGAAAATTTCTGTGACCAATTTCTTAAGTTTCGTGGGCAATTTGATGTTAATTTTTTGTTCAGTTGTCACACTAGAAGTTTTTCCAGCAGAATACAGTTGCATGTATTCACTTGTTAATGTAATACTTCCGACTGGCACAACCGTGGCCGACTCCAAACTCAAAGTGCGAATCGAGAAGGAATGCAGAATGACATCACCAAAACAGTTGTTGCCAATTCTACTATTTTTTACTTTCTTTTGTCTGTATAGGAAGGAAGGTGGTAGTGTTTTCATGTCAATTTTTCAAAATTGAGTTTTCACCAGATATACACTATTTCAGACCCCCTGAAACCAAAAAATATGTTTTTAGCGATTGGTCTGTGTGTGTGTGTGTGTGTGTGTGTATGTGAACAAAATATCTAATTATAATTACAAAACATCGTATGAAGTTGAAACTTTAAACTTAAGTTAGGACCCGACACGAATATTTTCATCAAAATTGGTCAACCGGAAGTACTAGTTTATTCGTTTATTTTTTTTACGGTTTTCTCAAAAACAGCTCCTATGGTTTTTTCAAATTGCCTCGTATACTACATTTTGCTCGACAAGATAGGGTAGGCGCCATGTCTGGTGAAATGCTTGGGGAGGCTGTGCTCTCGCAGAAAAAAAGGTTTTTTTTTAGATTTCAGCCTTATTATGCATTCTAGGGCAAAATTCTATAATCAAAACTGTAGAAAATTTAAAAACCTACAACTTTTATTCCAAACATTTCTTTGTATAACGCTTAGTTTAGCAGTAATTAGAGATTTTCTGTTTTTTTTATGCAAATCTTTTAAAATGGATTTTTTAAGATTTCAGCCTTAGTATGCATTTTACAACAAAAGTATAGTATTTAATCAAATTTATAGGAAATTTGATTATAAAAACCTACAACTTTTATTTGTAGCATTCTTGTCTACATAGCTTAGTTTAGCATGAAAGTGTGTATTTCCGTATTATTAAGTTAAACTGATGGTTTTTCATTTTGCATCATTCACTCATGATTAAAATTAGGTTATGATTTTTTGTTTATTTTTAGTGTTTTATTATTTATGTTTAGGTTAAATTTTTCATTATTTGCATTGGCAAGAGAAAGTCGTGTGAGTGTTTCACTCCAGATTTTTTTTTCAGAAGGCTTTGTTACAAAATTGGAATTTTTTTGCAGGAAGGGCCTATGATACATGTAGGTGCTGCAACTGGTGCTGTTATTGTACTACTACCATGTATACGTTTTTTATGTCGACCATTCCGATCCCATACTGAGATGCGAGATCTTGTAGCAGCTGGTGTTGCTAGTGGTGTTACTGCTGCATTTGGAGCACCTATTGGTAGGTTATATAACACTTGTAATTAATTTATTAATTCATGCAAACAAACTTGTGATTGTGTCTGTACAATGGAGCAAAATGCCCCAAATTTTATTTTTCGTTGAATCTAGCCTACAAAGTAAAGACTGAAAGTAAGTTTAGCTAAACTTATCTGTTTGTGGCTTATTATTTTGAATTTTTTTGTAGCGTTATGGTCTCTTGGGACCGGATGTTCTCAGAGTGCTCAACTTCCGGTCAGCCTAGTAGGTCTTCACTCTCTGGCTGAGTGCCTGGCATTGTTCTCAGTCCAGACGCTCCTACTTCTAGGCTCAACCCCATCCTCCTCGTATACCGTTCGCCAGATCTTCTGGTGATATATAAGGCGGACCCAGATATCTTCCTGGGAGTTGTTTATCCTAGACATATCGGTCTGGACAGCTAGTGCCCATTTGTCAGGGTTCTTGTACTGAGCCAGTTGAGTGTGGATATGTTTGGTGAGGTGGGAGTTAGCCATGTGGACGATGTGGCGATAGAAAGCCAGTTGTCAGCATCTGAAGGACGTTGTAAGAGATTTAATATGCTGGTACACCTCATCGTTACTCCTGAGGCAATATTCGAAGTCCTGGTTGAACTTGGGTCCCAGAATCTGATTAAGCACCTTTCTTGGGTAGCCAGCTTGGACTTAAATCCTTCACGAGTTATGTTCAGGGTCTCTGCCCCCTATAAAGCTGTTGGTGGGATAAATGGCTTTTAATTTTTTCAAGTATTTTCTTTTTTTTTAACTTTTATGGCCAGCATGGGACCACTTTAGTCAACCATAAGAAGGGTCTTTCACCCTCCTGGTTTTTCTTGTAGATCTTTTATTGTTTTTCTTGTCGCCGACTGCCCCACTAATATTGGCGCCTGCAGACGGTCCTGGAACCTACCGTGGGGAGCGCTTCCAATACACAGCATGCAGTGCTCCCTCCTTCAACATGAAGTGGACTCACCAGAGGGGTATAAAAACAGCTGCACGGAACTGTGAGAGGCACTCACAGCCCCCGACCAGGAAAAAACACCAGAAGAACAGCCCACCCGAGACCGGACGCAGCCATCCCTGTTCAACGCTACCGGTGGCAGACGTCACATTCCCGCACCGGTCAGCCAAAGGAAGCCCGTGCGTGCCATGGTGAAGAGTGAGTCCAGCGCAGGCCCGGAGGGAACTGCCTCGGCCACGCTATCAACTGACGGCCTATGCCCACCTGACCCTGCGGAGCTCTGGGGGCCACCACTGCCACGCTGCAATGGGGACCCAACTGCCACTGAGGGAAGGCTAGGCCTGAACCTGGTAGCCAAGCTGTCACCCTTTGGACACCACACTGCACATTCCGGCTCAACATATCCGGTCACCTACAACGGCCCTTTTCAGGGCCACCCATTTTGCAAGCCGAGGTTTAGCCACGGGTCATCGGCCCCAATCTGCGACATTCTAAGTTCTTTCAAATCTTCCTTATTTCTGTGATCCACTTACGTTACTTTTACTCTCCTGGAATTTTTCTATAATTTGTCTTGACAATCTGTTTTGAGGTGTTCTAATTGAATACCCTAAAAAGGAAATTTGTTTTTTCCTAATTGTGCTGGTTACAGGTTCTTTCTCTTAACATATTGTTTCATTGGATAGAATTCTCCAGTGTCCATCTTTTTGACATTTTTACTTTCTCTCACCCTATATGAATATATAGAAAGGAAAGTATTGTTTTCATGTCAATTTTTTAAAATCAAGTTTTCACTGGAAACACATTTTCAGACCTCCTGAACCCAAAAACCATGCTTTTAGTGATTAGTCTGTGTCAATGTGTACGCATGTCTTTGAACGAAATATCTCATGAACGGAACTTCGTACGAAGTTGAAACTTGAAAATTAAGTTAGGTACTATTAAAAAACCCAACATGAACATTTTCATCAAAATCGGTCAAACAGAAGTAGTAGTTTATTCGTGTCATTTATCACTTTTTTGTGATTTTCTCAAAAAGGCTCCTATGATTTATTTTAAAATACCTCATTTTAATCACCTCATTTATTACACTTTTTATGCTCTGAAGATAGGGTAGGCGCCTATCTGCTGAAATTCTTGGGCAGGTAGTACTTAAGTTGAAAAACCATTTTTTTAAGATTGCAGCCATAATATGCATTTAGGGCAAAAGTATATATAACCCATCAATGTTAAGTTTGCGCAGTCATCGCGCAGAGTGTGGTTAGGAAATTGCCGTAGTGGGGAGGCAGAGTGATGTTCACACATTCATGTACACTCGCATTCCCCCTCCATTATAGGCCAACAACACGTAAATTGAACTACTGCGCATCACGTGATCACGCTTACTTAACATTGATAAGTTATACCATGAACGTTGTGGAAAATTTAAAAACCTACTTCTTTTATTCCAAACATTTCTTTGTACAATGCTTAGTTTAGCAGTAATTAGTGATTTTCTGTTTTTTTTTTCATGAAAATCTGTAAAAATGGATTTATTAAGATTTCAGCCTTGGTATGCATTTTAAAACAAAAATTGTATTGATCAAACTTATAGGAAATTAAAAGATCTATAACTTTTATTTTAGGCATTTTTGTTTACAGAACCTTGTTTAGTGTCAAAGAGTGATTTTCCGTATATTTAAGCCAAGCTAAGGTTGGTTTTCATTTTGCATCATTCACTAATGATTGAAATTAGGTTATGTTTTTTGAGGTTAGGTTTTTGTTTATTTCTAATGTTAGGTTATATTTTCATTTTTTTAATTGGCAAGAGAAAGTTGTGAGTATTTTTTTACACCAGAATTTTTATTAATGCAAGTTTTTACTATCCTTCTCTCGATTTTTCAAGATTTTGTCTATGCATAATCTAACTATGTAATTTATAATACCAATGATTTTTTATTTTATAGGTGGATTTTTATTAGCAGTGGAAGAAAGTGTAAGCTTTTTAAGTGTAAGTCTCTTATTTAAAATTTTCCTTTCGGCGTTATTCTCTTGTGGAACTGTGAGCTGCATTCTATCCATATACATGGGAAAACCAGGTATGTTTATTAGATATTTTTAAACTGCATGTGTATGAGCGATATCTTTAAGGGAAAGACCAACTTGTTACAAAAACAAAATATACATATACAAGGTGTAATCAAATGATTTTATTACAAATGAACTGCAGACACGTTCATTTGAAGTAAAAAGTACAATAGCCTGGTTCTTGGAGATAATCAGTATCAAATTTTAACAAGTTACAATTCGTCAGTTGGCTTCCAGAGCTGGAAGAGTAAGGTCATGTTTACCAAGTCTGTCATGCATCATGGATTTTGAACTTCGCATAAACATTAATTTTGTTAAACTTCCAAAAAAAGTGCCATTAGAAGCTTATGAAATGTTAAAATTAGTGTATGGCGATAATATGATAACTCTCAAGACTGTTAACAAATGGTATAAGTGATTTAAAAGCATAAATGAGTCCATTGAAGACAAGAAATGGTCGCGATGTCCTTTGACCTCAAAAACAGACGAAAACATGAAAAGTGGTAAAATTGATTTGTTCAAACATCCAATTGACTATTCAAGAGCTTACTCGTACGAGTAAGCTCTTCTTTCCTTATTATGCATTTTACGACAAAAAAGTATAATCAAATTTATAGGAAATTAATAGATCTACAACTTTTATTTAAAGCATTTTTCTCTACATAGCCTAGTTTAGCGTGAAAGAGTGATTTTCCGTATTTTTAAGCCAAACTGAGGTAAATTTTCATTTTGCATCTTTCACTGATGATTAAAATAAGGTTATGTTTTATGAGGTTAGTTTTTTGTTTGTTTCTAATGTATTCTTTACTTAGGTTATATTGCTCATTATTTGCATTGGCAAGAGAAAGTTGTGTGAGTGTTTAACACCAGATTTTTTTATTTATACTTTTCTCTTACAGGTTTCATAGGACACAATGACCTACTATATATGGGTTATATATCAGATGATGATGCTGAGTACACAATTCATGAATTGCCTGTTTTTATCTTAATGGGTATTATTGCAGGTTTCATTGGATCTTTGTTTGTTTACATACAGAAACACTTTCATGTATTTCGTCGAACGTAAGTCTTAAATCTGTTATTTTACCAAATAAATTACATGATTCCTGTTTATCAGAACTTCTGAAGTAGAATACAGAAAGATTTTCTATGGCTGAATTAATTTTTGTGATAACTGTTTTTGACATAGGTATGAATAATGTTTCCGGCAATGGAGCTCAAAATTTAATGGGATTTGTAACCGTAATCAATTTTATAAAAATGACATTATAATAATCACAAAATTCATACAACCCCAGTTGAATCTAACCGTTTCAAACATCACGATATAAAGAGTTACTACCTATACGAAGGGGTACCCAAAAGTTACCAGAATAGCTCTGCCGTGGGCGGAGCTTATGCAGTACAAATTCCCGCCACTAGGCTGCTTGTAGTGCTACTCATTGCCAGTTCAGTGCTGCCTTGTTAGTTGATCTAGCTTGTTCTGTTCCTGTGCAGTGATAGTTTTTGCTAGTGCTGTTTTGTGCTAGTCTCGTTTTTCACGATGGCAAGTTTGAGTGAACAACGTGCAGCTGTGAAATTTTGCTTCCTGCTCGGTAAAAACGTCGCTAAAATAGTTGTAATGTTGAACACAGCTTACAAAGATACATATTGGAAAAACCCAAGTCTATGAGTGGTTTTCTCGCTTTAAAAATGGTGACATGTCGATTGAGGACAAACCTTGTTCCGGTCGACCATTGACTTCCCGTACAGACAAAAATGTTGTGAAAGTGAAAGAAGATGTACTTGCAGATCGACGACAGACCATTGACCAAATATCACAGGTTAGTGGGTTATCTTGGAGTTCAGTCCAACGCATTTTAACAGAAGACTTGACAATGAAAAGAGTTGCTGCCAAGTTTGTGCCTCGGGTTCTGACATGACACTCAAAAGGAACGTCGAATTGAAACCTGTCATGATTTGAAACAACAGCTTGAAAATGATCCAGATTTCATGTCAAAGATCATTACGGGTGATGAGTCTTGGTCCTATGGGTACACAACCCAGAAACCAAACAACAATCCAGCCAATGGAAGACGTCATTGTCGCCTCGACCAAAAAAATATCGTCAAGTCAGATCGAACATCAAAACAATGCTTCTTTGTTTTTTTTTGATGTGAGGGGGATTGTCCATTCAGAGTTTGTTCCACCAGGCCAGACGGTAAATGAAGCTTTTAATCTTGAATTGTTAAGAAGACTACGGAACAGCATTCATCTAAAAGATCTAATTTGTGGCAGACAAGGGACTGGTTTTTCCACCACGACAACGCGCCTGCACACACGGCAATCTCTGTTACCCAGTTTTTGGCCAAAAATGGCATGGTTTTGCTACCACACTCACCGTACTCACCCGATCTGGCTCCATGTGATTTTTTTTCTTGTTCCCACGCATGAAACCCCAATGGGGCATGAAAGGGTCTCCAATTTGACATTGTGATGATGTCAAGAAAAAAAACGAAGGAAGAGCTGGCAGCCATCACTGAAGAGGAGTACAAAAAATATTTCGAACAGTGGAAGCACCGGTAGGATAAATGATCTTTTGTCCTTGAGATATTCTATTCCAAGACACACACACAGACCAATCACTAAAAACATGTTTTTTTTGGGTTCAGGGGGTCTGAAAACATGAAAATACGGTGAAAACTCGATTTCAAAAAATCAACATGAAATCAAGACTTTCCTTCCTATAATATTCATACAAGCAAGAGAAAGTAAAAATGTTTTATTGTTTACATTGGCAATGAAAGTTATGTGAGTGTTTCACACCAGATATTTTGTAAATAGTATTTTTGTATACACACATGGTGTGTTTATAAAATGTTATTAAATTCTTTCATTCAATAACCATTACATTGTAATATTTTTTACGTTTAATACAATTTTACATTTACTTAATACATCTCAGTGAGGATTGCGTTAAATAAAAACATAGAAAACAAAGTTATATTTCATATTTTCAATATTTTTTGACAGTCAACGTGAATAATCTAAACTATGAATAGCGTAGAATTACCGTACCTGGTTGTTTTGCATTCATTTACTACAAAACCAACATTTCTTGTATGTCGTTCCTTTTCTTATAGTAACTATTTTTAAAACCATTTCTCTTTTTTTATATTTTTTTCCTTTCTCTCCTCCTTTTTAACATTATATTGAAGTACATAAATTTCAGCTGTTAAAAACAAACATTGGTGTTTTATAACCAATAAATTATTAAAATAATTAAGAAATTACATTTTGTTCAAGGTTCATTACGAGAAAGTGGCTAAAAATGCTAGAGGCAATGTTTGTCGCAGTTATGACCTCAACTACTCACATGTTGTTAACTTATTGTTGGATGAATTGTAAGGACTTCGATGAACCTGGTCATGCAGTACACGTAAGAATTTTTTTTTAATTTCATTTATTTTTCTTTATCCATCCATCTGTCACACCCAGCAAACGGTGTTCGAATTCGTAATTTACACTAAAATCTAGTGGGTCTAAATTGGGTTTGAAGTTGTGGTTTCAACCAAAAGGCCCAAAACTAGATGTCAAGAAATCAAAGTTGGAATTTGGAAACAAAAATTGTCATTTGATACGTCTTAAAGACTAGATACAGACATCTTTAAATGGTTTTTGCCATAAGTCAAAGGTAAGTTTTTAAAAATTGCCACCAGCCATGAGATGCCTTGCCCCTTGAAAGGGATTTTTTCTTCTTACTTTTCTTGAAACCAGCATTGATAATTCCATTCTTTTCATCTTATTTTGCTGCATCAGAGATTTCCTTCTTAGGGCGGACGGCCACTGCGAGCAGAATTGAATTGAGTTCAGTGAAGTGGACTCAGCTGACAAAAATGAACCCGTGTCTTTCTGTGTCTGGGCAGCCACAGGATGCGTAGCGGAGTGAGTGGCATCGCTGGGCTCAATTCCACTCAGCTTCATTGCTGTCTTGGTCCGTTTTGAAAGCTGACTACACTTCCCCCCACTAATCGACTTTGTATACTTTGCGACGAAATTTCTGCCACTCGCATGGTTACAGTGTATCTGTGGCGTTCTGTATATTCTGTTGCTTACGAGTTTATCTAGTTTATTAGAAATGGAGAGCGAAGGGAAGCTAATTGAGTGCGTTAGAGAGCGGAAAATCGTGTACAATGTATCCAATAAAAAATACATGGATGCCCAATTGAAGGGACGTATTTAAATTGAGGTAGCAGCAGCATGCAACTTACCTTCAAGTTAGTACATTTTCCTGAAGTTTGTGTCTTCACTCAACTACGCTGCGCTCAACTCAACTCAACTCCGCTTGCAGTGGCCGTTCGCCCTTAGTTTCCTCAGAACAGACTCTTCTTGTAATTGTTTGACTTGCTTGGTAATCACTCAACTAATTTTTTTCTCTAGGTGTATCCGTGTTTAGGTCATCAGTCGAAAGGCTGGTTTGAACCTCTAGAGGTTTTACTAAGTAAAAACAAGGAGTGAAGTAGTTTACTATTATTTTCCTCACTGAGCTGAAAGAGTATGCTTATCAGCATGCCAAGGCCTCCGAAAAGCACCCACTTTCCTGCCTGCAAATGACACCTTCACTTCATTCACCACAGGGTCTGGCGATACAGTAAAATTCATTACTCTCAGAGTTGATAACTCTGTATCTTTTACTGACTAGTATCTTTTACACCTCTACTTCATCTGTTCTTAAATAGTTCACAATCATAATTGGCTGACTATATGATAAAGAAACAGAACTATTTTTCGTAGCCCTGGAACCAACAGATCAAAAGCAATTAATTTAACCCTCCACCTGTTCCTTATCAGCAAAGATTTCTCCATCAAAACAATTAGAAAATTTTATCCTAAAAATATTTTTTTTGACTTAGTTTTTTAAAATTCTGTGTTAAAATTTCCTTATTTTAATTTAAGCAATTAAGGTCCAAGATAAGGAAAGAGCTTAACATCTCCATAAATGAATAGGGTACTGCAAAAAAAATTACAGTGGATAGTCCATGTGGAGAGGCTGAGCAAGAATAGGGCACTTAAGCAGGCGC
This sequence comes from Catonia carolina, assembly GCA_035578175.1. Classification (NCBI taxonomy): domain Eukaryota; kingdom Metazoa; phylum Arthropoda; class Insecta; order Hemiptera; family Achilidae; genus Catonia; species Catonia carolina. Next base: position 35,853,679 of record JAQMRL010000005.1, on the reverse strand, counting down.
TGGGTTACAAACCGGATGGAAGGAGAGACTGAAGATTCTCGAAGAAGAGATAGGCATATTTCAGAGGTTCAGAATAGGTAGGGATGCCTTATTCTTGAAGGGTAGAAGAAGAAGAAAACTTTAAGCAATATACCCTGTTTTCAATCCTTCTTAAATCATAGATTGTTTTCAGAATTCTTCTTTCTATTTAAAAATTAATCTTTAATTCATTTTCTTTTAAATTGAGTTGCTTTGATCTCATAGAGAATAACAGGTTTCAGAACTGCTAAATATTGTCTTAATTTGGTGTTTATCTAAATTCTAAACGTTTCTTTTGTTGAAAATGTGTCTTCTTTGAAAAAATAATTTTTTAAACTTTTGTGCTCTTTCCTCCATTGCACTTTTGCAGAAACCGTTAATCTGAATTTTATCACCCAGATACATAATTAAATTCAGTTGGTTTTTAGGTTATCAGCCAAAAAGCTTGTTTGAACTTGTTGGGGGTTTACTAAGAAAAATCTAGGTGTTAGGTGGTTTACCTAATGCCTTCCTCACCGTGTGGAAAAGTATGCTTAACAGTGCGCCAGGCTCTCCTAAAAGCTACTTTCTACCCTGCAAATGACACCTTCACTTCATTCAACACAGGGTCTGGCTGTATAATGAAATTCATTACTCTCAGAAGAGATAACTCATAATTTAAGATAGGATAAGATAACAACCGTAATTTGAATTTGTATTGTTTTACTGTTTTCCAGCTAAGATGTAAAGAAGGCTATAATGAGTTTTCACTTTTCACGTTGAACAATGTAGAAGAAGTATTGCACTGGCTTATCCATGCTAAGGTTGGTAAGTCAAACCATTTAACAACTGATCAATCATTCCACTACTTTATTCACAACTGTTGAATGTGTCATTTCATATGGCTTGTGAACCTCTCCCTACCATCCCTCAGGAATAATATTGGTATAACCCATCGAACCTTAAGTGCACAGTTTGTTGGCTTAACTTTTGTTGTATAATTACTTATTTTGCTTATCTGTCAGATGAGTCTTCTTCTTGTCATGCCTATCCGGTTTTGATGTTGGCGATCATCATTATTTTGACCTTGCACCTCCATCAGCTTCGACGGGTGGGCAAAGACTTTAATGTGAGCTAAAAAATAATTAATAAAAATTGTTGGACGCCAGCTCTGTCAGCAGAGCATGAGAAAATAAAATAAAAAAGACTATCTCCTTACTTACAGTAAATATTTAATAAATAATAAACTGCTAACTAGTTTAATTAACTACTAACAAAACAATCCTTAAATTACCCTAACCTATTTTAAAGTAAAGCCAATCTTTTTTGTCGCAATGTTAATTAAAAACAAGTAATTAAAAACCCTTAATAAAATATACAAATGAATTACCTCGAATTAAATGTCTCCTCTTTCTTCTTCATCTCTTCGTTCTCCTAGATTTTTCACTCTCCTAGTATCTTCTTCAAATTCTGCTCCTTCTTAACAACTCCTCTATTTGACACTTAAGTCCCAAGGAAACTGATTGTGAATTTCTTGGGTTCGAACCAGGAAACCTTTGGTTGACAAGCCTCCCTCCCTCACCAACCGTTCAACCAACCTGGAGAGCCAACGGGAAGGAAAACTACTCCAATGATTGGCTGAAAGTTGGTTGTTGGAAGAAAGGCCCAAAAACACAGAGGGAGAAATGCCGGTGACCGCTCCTGGCTTCAGGTAGCAGTGTAGACGTACTTGCCTCACCAGCAGCTGCTCTTCCTCACCATGGCAGCAGCAAAAGGTGGCGCTGCATCGGCGACCACTCCTCTTTGAGGCAGAAGCGAAGGTTCCCTCCCATCCCTTTTCAAACCTAGCTACGCCAGTCCTATCTCGACCGACTTTTGAGCTACACCCACTGCGACAAAGTATTGTCAATACTGATATTGACTATATTATTGATCGTGTATGGTCTGCATAAGACACGAGCGATAAATGGTATAAAACATGGGAATAAACAAAGGACATAGGTTGACTTCTGCCCCAAAACATGCTAATAAACAATATAAAGAAATTTCTTATAGGTGTAAAAGTTCTTGTAGATGAATAACGTAGCACAAACGTAGTATGTTTGTAGACAGGAGTTTATGAGTACTGTATGATCGTGCACTAAAAGTTTAAAAAAGCAAATAACATAAGATAATGAGAAAATAACACACAGCAATACTTTCGGATAATAGTACAAATAATAAAAGCCTCGGTACGAATGTAAACCAATTGCAACCATGATGTGGCCACCGACAACGAGCAGAATACAACTTGTTCATTAGCACGCTCAAACACAAGAGGGTAAAAGGACAAAGGGAGCAAGAATGATACAAAAGTAAATAATACAGACTCAAGCGAAGGCGCAATTAACAGGGATTATTCGGTATGAGATCAATAACACAGATCCATAATATCAGTGTAGAAGCCCACTAGATAGGGCGCGGCCAAGCAAATGAACAAAACCAAAGCAAATGGATAATTACTGATTACCTTGGTTCTGGGTCTCACATTTAATATTAATTTTTTGTTTGTAATATTCCATTTATTAATGGTTCAAAGAAAATGATTATCTTGTTATTATATTTTACGAACTGGTTTTTTTTATTCCCTTGCCCTATACCAATATATAGGAAAAGAAAGTACAGTAAACCCTCGGTTATCCAACCCAAGGTTAACCGTCCTTGTCACAAAAAAAATTAATTTTTAATTTTTTTATTCAGCCATAAGTGCTTTCTAGGTGGAGATTGGAGATGAATTGAAGAATCGGAGGACCGAGGTGAACTGAAGAACCGGTGAATTGGATGAATCGTGAACAAACTGAACTGAGCGTTAGCAACTGACGGGGGACTCTAAATCCGATCCTGGTTCCCTGATGGATGGATTCGATTCTCACCCTGCTTCCTCACCTTACCATACAATAATTCCCTCTCACCGTCCCACCATCGGAACTGAATCATCATCAGGAATGGAATGAAGATCTGATTCTTTTACTGAATCGATTCATTTGATACCCTGGTGGGGGACTCAGCTTCACACTCTGCTTCCTCACCTTACCACACAACAAATTCTCTCACCTTCACAACTAAATCATCATTAGGAACTGAACAAAGCTCCAATTCATTTACTCAATCGATTCATTTGATGCCCTGAGGGGGGAACTCGGGCACCCTACTCAAATTACCAAATGACGATCCCTCCTACCATCACAACAGAATCAAATGAAGATCAGATTCTTTTACCAAACTGATTCATTGGAATCGATTCACTTGCACATGACTACTTCAAACCAAATCTTGGCCCACTATGAAGATTTCGAATCCGAAAACCATTTTTTGCTATCTCTTGTAGTTTCTGACATCAGAGTATGATGGACGGACTAAGGAAATTGATAGATGATTGTTTTAAAAATAGCCATCAATAAATACATAGACGTATTATTTATGAATCCATTCTTAAATTACAACAAAATCATATTGGTAATTTGTATAATGAACTGATTTGTTAAAGTAATCTAATACATTTTTACTTTTTCTTGCCTACAGGGTGATTCATGAAGTTCTCCCCCCACTTCTACAGCACATTGTACTAGTAAAAATAATGAAAAAATGTTATATAAACATAGGTCCGAAAACGCTTCGTTAGCGAGTTACAGCTAGCGAAAGTTTCGCCTGGATTTCAGTTCACCAGGTGAAATGAGGTCTTCCTGGAATTGTGGTAAGGTAGATTAAGGGGCAAATTCAATCATTTCTTATGGTTTTTGATCTGATAAATTGAATAAAACAGGTCCCAGATCTGTAAGTTAAATAGTTTTTAAGAAAACCAGTGTCAAATGCAAAAAATGGAGTGAAAAACTTATTTTTTCATCTTTGGGCAAGGATAACTGTGTTATTTCACCAAGAAACAGTTAAAATTTTTCAATAAAACATGTAGAAAATTTTATTCTGAACAAACCGGTGTAAATTAAGTACACAGAAAGCGAATAGATGTTTGATTAAATGAGTTTTTATTCATAAGAGTACAAAGTAAAATTAACCGGAAAAACTAAAATGAAAAAATGTGTTTTTTTCACTCCATTTTTTTGCATTTGACACTGGTTTTCTCAAAAACTATTCGCTTTCTATGTACTTTATTTACACCGGTTTGTTCAGAATAAAATTTTCTACATTTTTTATTGAAAATTTTTAACTGTTTCTTGGTGAAATAACAAAGTTATTCTTGCCCAAAGATGAAAAAATGTGATTTTCACTCCATTTTTTGCATTTGACACTGGTTTTCTCAAAAACTATTTAACTTACAGTTCTGGGACCTGTTTTATTCAATTTATCAGATCAAAAACCATAAGAAATGATTGAATTCGCCCCTTAATCTACCTTACCACAATTCCAGGAAGACCTCATTTCACCTGGTGAACTGAAATCCAGGCGAAACTTTCGCTAGCTGTAACTCGCTAACGAAGCGTTTTCGGACCTATGTTTATATAACATTTTTTCATTATTTTTACTAGTACAATGTGCTGTAGAAGTGGGGGGAGAACTTCATGAATCACCCTGTATATGAATATATAGGAAGGAAAGTATTGTTTTCATGTCGATTTTTCGAAATCAAGCTTTCACCGGATCTACATGTTTTCAGACCCTCTGAACCCAAAAATCATGTTTTTAGCGATTGGTTTGTGTGTGTGTAAACAGATTATCTCAAGAACGGAACATCGTATGAACTTGAAACTTAAAACTTAAGTTATTTACCACTAGAGGACCCGACACAAACATTTTCATTAAAATTGGTCAACCGGAAGTAGTCATTTATTTGTGTCTATTCACTTTTTTGCGATTTTCTCAAAAACGGCTCCTACGACTCCTATTTTTGTTAAAATCGCCTCATTTACTAAATTTTTTATGCTCTACAAGATAGGGTAGGCGCCATGTCTACTGAAATTCTTGGTGAGGCTGTTTTCTCGTAAAAAAATTGTTTTTTTAAGATTGCGATTTTAATATGCATTTTAGCACAAAAATGTCTCTAGTAAAAGTTTGTAGAGAATTTAAAATTCTACAACTTTTATTTCAAACATTTTTTTTTATAACGCTTAATTTAGCGGTAATTAGCAATTTTCTGTTTTTTTCGAAATCTGTTTTTACACGAAATCATGTAAAAAAACGATTTTTTAAAGATTTCAGCCTTATTATGAATTTTACGACAAAAACATATAATCAAATTTATAGGAAATTAATAGATCTACAACTTTTATTTAGAGCATTTTTCTCTACAGAGCCTAGTTTAGCATGAAAGAGTGATTTTCCGTATTTTTAAGCCAAACTGAGGTTGCTTTTCATTTTTCTTTTTTCACTCATGATTAAAATTAGGTTATGTATATTGAGGTTAGTTTTTTGTTTATTTCTAATGTTTTATTACTAATGTTAGGTTATATTGTTCATCACTTGCATTGTCAAGAGAAAGTTGTGATAGTGTTTCACACCAGATTTTTTCTAAGAGTTATTCCCTTATTTATATTTTACATTTGTTTGTTTTAGATAGATGAGATTTCACTTACAGCTGTTGCGTCGATGCTCTGTATGTATTTCATACTTACTATGTACACAATTGGAATAAGTATGGCCATTGGAATATTTGTACCAAATTTAATGCTTGGAGCGTTATGGGGACGATGTATTGCACTTCTTGCTTATAAATTCTTTCCAGATAATAGTGTAAGCCATAAGAAATATTTTTGTATTTATATTACAACTAGCAACCCCTGCTCACTTCGCTTCACAGCAGCTAATGTAGGCCTCATTAAATTATTTTAAAACCTCTCTATATACAATATTTGTGGTTTTGTTGCCCTGTGGCAGCAAAATAAATTTGTTTTTCTGCACTTCCAGCTCTAGAAAGTCTGATATAAAGTAGTCCATGAGTGAAGGAAGCACTCTTATGTCTCAAATTGATGCCCACCATTTTAAATGTTTGTCTCTTCAATTTAACAGATTTGAATAGAATGCATAGAAGAATATCGATGGAAAAGAAAGAGACAGTTGATATATGGCTGAGATAAGAAACAGTAATACGTGGTTTGCGGTACGCAGAGTAATTGGAAATATATGATTCATTCTCTACCTGTCGAATGAAAACAATATATGAAAAATACAATACAAAAATAAAAATTTTGAATATTTCCGAATTTTTAATGTTTTTGGAATCGAATGTTATTCTTCACGTTTTTCTATAAAATATAAATGTTGAATCGTGCTTCTAGCCCAAAAAATACACCATCCAGAGGACTTAGAAAAATAAAAGTGCTATGCACCCGTTAAACTAAAACATGCGACATCGTCACAGTTTAAGTTGCTTAAGTCACTTAATTAAAGTTACTTTAGTTGCAAAATATCCTATATTGATCAGGAAGCTCAAAGCTATGCATCAATGAAAGATTTTTTTAAATCAGTTCAGTAGTTTCTGAGATTAGGTACTTCATACAAACAAACAGACGTTTCTTCTTTATTATATTAGTATAGATGAAAGTTGATCATAATGACCTTTGACTGGTATCTTGACACCTATAAAATATAGAACTACTTATATATGACCAGTTTTCTGAGAAATTGTTGAGGATAGCCAATTAAAACTTTAAAGGCCTATCAATAGATGTAATTAGTAAGCGTAGTACTAAAATCATTTATTTTTGTTATTTATGTTTGAAATAAAAAAAAATACTAAAAAATTTGCAAAAACTACTCAGTTTTATCAATACTATGTTTGAAAAGAAAGTAAATTTTGTAAAAATGTTTAATAATTTTAGTACTGTAATTTAGAATAAATATAGGCTTAAAAGTATTGTGCTTCCAAATTTCAGCTCGATACCTTCAACAGTTTCTGAGATAATGGGTCATTTATATAGAAAAAATTAATGAATGGATGAATGAATTCGCAGGAATCTTGCGTCATAGTTTTAAACTTCAACAAATAAAGTCACTTTAGAACTTGAAAGTAACCTCTCAGCACTTAGTTACAGCAAAACCAACACTGTTTCAAAATGTAATTCTAAGGTTGAAATGTCTCTTTCTAAGATGAAATTCCCTTCAAAAATAACAAACCACGCAGAAGAAAGCAATAAAATATTTTCGGTTAAAAAGCCGAAATTTTATTTTTATTTTCTATTGGTCTATATGAATATATTTGCCCGTAACAGACAGGTGGAGTGTCAAATTGTTTACACTTAATCTGTTCATTGCAGGGCTAAAATAAATAGTTCTGTTTCTTTTCACATGGTCAGCCAATTAAATGACTGAATCATTTACGAATAGAAGAGGTAGAGGTGTAAAAGACAATAATCAGAGTTATCTCCTCTGAAAGTAATGAATATCATTGTACAGCCAGACCCTGTGGTGAATGAAATGAAGGTATCATTTGCAGGATGGAAAGTAAGATGCTTTTCAGAGGGCCCGGCATGCTGGAAAAGCGCACTTTTCCACTTAGTGAGGAAGACAATTGTAAACCACCTCACTCCTTATTTTACTTAGTAAAACCCGTACGGGTTCAAACCAGCCTTTCAGCTGATGACCTGAACAACAACATGAATATACAGGGAAGGAAAGTATTGTTTTCATGCTGCTGTTTCAAAATCGAGTTTTCACCGGATATACCGGGTGAGCATAAAGTCTTACCCTGATTATAAAATTTTATTACAGAATAATCGTTTGACGTAATAATTTAAATCTGGCGCTGTTACATAGGTTATTGTTAGTAGATTTTGTGACCAATAGATGGCGCTAGTGCTCCTCAACAATGACATGGTCTGTTAGTTCACGTTAGTTGCTGGCAAAATGGCGTTGAAGCAGGAGAAAGCACAATGTGTGCTTTGGTTTCACGAAACGAAATCGCCCATCAGTGTTCAGCGTAATTTTCGGGCTTTTTATGGACGCAGCCCTCCTGATGTTAAATCAATAAAGCGATGGTATGAAAGGTTTAAAGAAACAGGCAGCGTTGAAGATCTTCCTAGAAGTGGCAGGCCTAGTGTGAGTGAAGCAACTGTTGATCTTGTTCGGGAATCGTTTCAACGGAGTCCGTCTAAATCAACTCGTCAAGCATCACGTGAACTTCAAATACCGCAAGCAAGTGTGGTGAAAATTCTTCATAAAAGGCTTAGGTTGCATGCTTATAAAGTGCAAATCGTGCAGGCCTTGCAACCGAATGATTTGCTGAGACGTGCAGAATTCGCAACTGAGATTCTCAACAGGATTGACGGTGCTAACGATTACTTAAATCGCATATGCTTTACCGATGAATCCACCTTTCATGTCAGTGGAATGGTAAATAGGCATAATGTCCGTATATGGGGATCAGAGAATCCACATGCTACTGTACAGTTACAGCGAGACAGCAAAAATGTGAATGTTTGGTGCGGCCTCATACATAATAAGGTTTTCAGGCCGTTTTTCTTCACGGAAAACACCATTAACGCTAAAATTTACTTAGATGTTTTGCAACAGTTCATTGCACCACAGTTAGAAGAATATCAACCATGGATAATTTTCCAGCAAGATGGGGCACCGCCCCACTGGGCTTTGATAGTGCGTAATTTCCTGGATGAAACATTTCCGGATCGGTGGATTGGAAGGGATGGTCCAACACCCTGGCCACCCCGCTCTCCAGACATTACTCCCCTTGACTTTTTTTTTCTGGGGCTATGTCAAGGATAGAGTCTTCGCCACACCAGTTGCTGACGTTGACGAACTGAAGGCTAGGATACAAGCTGCTGTGGGTACTGTGACAGAACACATGTTACAAAACACCTGGCGGGAACTGGAATACCGCTTCGACATTCTCCGAGCTACCAAGGGGGCACACGTTGAAGTTTACTAATGTAAGTAATCTTAAAAAAAACTATTAACACTAACCTATGTAACAGCATCAAATTTAAATTATTATGTCAAACAGTTATTCTGCAATAAATTTTTATAATCAGGGCAAGACTTTGTGCTCACCCGGTACATGATTTCCGGCCCCCTGAACCCATGCTTTTAGCGATTGGTATATGTGTTTTGAAAAAATATCTCAAGAATGGAGCATCATACGAAGTTGAAACTTGAAACTTAAGTCAAGTGCCACAAGAGGACGCAACACAAACATTTTCATCAAAATCGGTCAACCAGAAGTTGTAGTTTATTCGCAGCAATGTTTCAATCTTTTACGATTTTCTCAAAAATGGCTCCTATGGTTTTTTTAAAAATTGCTTTATTTACTACATTTTTTATGCTCTACAAGGTAGGCTAAGCGCCATGTCTGCTGACATTCTTGCGGAGGCTATTCTCTCGTAAAAAAACGGTTTTTTTAAGATTGCGGCCATAATGTACATTTTAGACCAAACCGACAACTTTTAGTTCAAACAGCAAAACCAACACTTCTTTTGTAAAACACTTAGTTTAGCAGAAATTACTGATTTTCTGTTTTTTTTTTTCATGATAATCTGTAAAAATGAAATTTTTTAAGATTGTAGCCTTAGTATGCATTTTACGATAAAAATGTACATAGTTAAAGTTAGGAAATAAAAAACTACTACTACTTTTATTTCATGTATTTTTCTCTACAGAGCTTAGTTTAGCATCAATTAATGATTTTCTGTATTTTTCTTATAAAAATTTGTAAAAAAACATGGAATTTTTAAGATAGTGACCTTAGATTTTACGACAAACATGTACATAAAAGTTCTTGAAAATTAAAAAAATCTACAACTTTTATTTCAAGTATTTTTCTCTGCAGAGCCTAGTGCAGAGGTAAATTATTGATTTTCCATATTTTTAAGTTCTACAGAGGTTGATTTTCATTTTGCGTCATTTGCTCATGATTAAATATAGGTTACATTGTTCATTATTTACATTTGCAAGAGAAAGTCGTGTGCGTGTTTCACACCAGATTTTTTAATAAAAATTTATTTTTCAGGATTGGGCTAACCCTGTTAAATATACATTTCTCGGAGCTGCTGCACAATTGTCTGGATCACTGCGTCTCACTTTTAGCATTTGTGTGATAATGATAGAAACAACTGGAACTGTGCATCTAACTATACCATTAATGCTGATATTATCTATTTCTAGATGGGTAGGAAACACTCTTACACCTGTGAGTATTCTAATTTCGATACCCTATTATGTCATTTTATACTTTTTTTTTTTAATTCCTAATATGTGTACGTTGCAATCTGTTCAATTCAGAACAATAAGCAACTCCATGACCCAATGAGGTGAGAATGATATGTATGATGTGTAAATGAGGTGTAATCTTGTACAGACTCAGGCCGATCATTCCTGAGAGAGTTTGGTTAATTGAACCCCAACCATCAAAGTACACTGGTAACCACTGTCTAGCATTCAAATCCGTATAAAAGTAACTATCTCTACTAGGATTTGAACCAGGAACCTTCGTCTCCAAAAATCAGCTGTTAAACAGCTGATTTTGGCGACGACTTTACCTCTAGACCAACCCGGTGGGTAATTTTATACTTAACAAATAGTTTTAATTGCAAGACTAAATAATGTCAGCTATCCTCCTTTTATTTTTCCATATGGGGCTATTTTAATCTCGTAAAGTAACTATAAGCCTTTTTTTTTTGCAGCCTGCCCACATTCTCAGCGCTCTTTCACTGTAGACTTTGCTCCTTTCTTCCACCCATCTGGTGTCCTTTCTGAATTCTTTAAACCCTTTATACGACACTTTAGGTCTGTTCGTCAAAATAACCAAGTAACATATCTCAGTTTTTAAGATTTTTCAGGAGAGCTCTGCAAAGTTATCTTTTTTCCCCGTATCTCAACAACAGTTGGTAAGATAAAAGCTGATGAGTGTATTCTTCTATAAGATAAAATTCTAAGTTCTTTAGACACTTTTTTGAAATTGAAAAAGTTGTCGTACTTTAGAGGTAGCGTAATGTACGGTTATTTCTTTCTTGCTAAATTAAATATAGGAAGAAGCTATGTGGTACAAAAATATCACCAGAATGTTCAATGGTGACATTCAATTCATCTTAAAGAGTAGATACAGGAATCATTAATGGTTTTTGCTAGGCCAAAGGCCAAAGTCAAAAGTAAGCTTTTCTAAATTGCAACCAGCCATAAGACACATTGTCTCATGAAAGGGATTTTTATTTTTATTAAAGTGGCACACCTGGACTGTGTTTTTTCCATGGGAAAAATCTTTGGTTTGCCGTCACGTCACGCTTGGCCTATCAACATATTAATTAATTTACAAAAATCTTTTTAATTTAAGTTGTTAACTTAATTAAGAATTAATTTCTGTTGGTCAGCAGTGCTACAGCAGATTTTTTAAATGTATTATTTAGTGGCTTTTCTATAGCCCTATCCCACTTACTGCAACCCAAAATATCATGAATTTCTGTTGTACACATCTTCATTTTTTAGACCCCTCCTTTCCATAGTCTCTTATCACCATCTGTCCACTCCTTTCTGGGTCATCCTCCCTGCCTCCATCTAACTGGAATCCATAGCCAAATCTTCTGTGGCAATCTGTCGTTTTCCATTGTTGACAGATAACTTAACCCATGTGCTACGCGAAGCCACTTCAGTGGCTATAAAAATAGGTAGTGTAATATGCAATAAAACTGGTTGCAATGAGGTCAATAAACGTCTGAAACCAATTATTATTGTATTTAATTTGTAGAGAATTCTTCAACGCAACTAATAGCATTTACAGAAATAGAATATGTTAAAAGGGAAATATTTTATTATCGTTTTAGTGTGAATGGTAGGCTTACCATGGTAGGTTTTAGTGTTGAAAAATTTTTATGTAAACAGTATGCAGGCCATCCATAAGTCGACATGCAAACACGTTTCTTAGTTTGTGTGAAAGCTGTGACGTTTTTCTGTAGGAATTTGCTTTTGTTACAAACTGTTGCTTCTAATGTATGTTGTAGTATAGAGGGGAAGGGTATGGTGCACAGCAAAATACTACCTGTAGTGTTCCCAAACAAGACACCCTCATGCCATTCTCCTGCAACGTACAGAATTGTGAAATATACGTATGTGTAGATAAAATTATGCTTTACTAATGGTTTTTCACAAGTAAATTCTAACTACTGCTTGAGTCTTAGTTCCGTGTAGTTGCGGGTTGAAGTGTACAGGTGAGGTGTATTGAATGAGTGACGCATGCTGGGAGAACGATTGTTGTATTATTCTGATACAAAGCATTCATTTTCAAACTTTCCGTATTTAACATATTTGTTTGTATTTATTACAATTATTTATTTATATGTTTTGATATAAAATGGTAAGTTAAATATTACGAATCCAACCAAGTTAATAACCCGATAAGTATTTGTTAAATTAATGCACCGGATGATAAGAATATGTTTTTAGTCTAGTTAGTACACACTACTACTACAAATGTAGCAGCTGTGAAACACTACTAATTCATTCATACACTTATTCGTTCTCCCACTACTATAACAACGCACTGCATTCCTCCCAACTACACGGAGCTGGGACTCAAGCAGTATATGAATGCGTGTGTAATGTATGAATGAAATGTAATACAGTCGCTGTGTATTAGAAGCGGAACAGTGCAGAACAGCTTGAGCCTTAAGGTTAAAATTTTTTTTTCACCTTCAAAGTTTCTTTACTCCCAATTTGATCCAGTTCAGTCAATTGACAACTTCTCCGCAAACTGAATTCCATAGCTGCTATTCTGCTTTTGTATCTTGGTTGTGTAGTTTAAACCTCTGACAAACAATTTTAGTACTCTGACAATTTTCCTCAAATTTCAAGGTCTACTCTTAAAATTTCAGAACAGATTTTGTTAGGTGGACAATACATAATAAATGGTGATGGATGCTATCTTAGGGCTATAATTTTGTAGTGACAATGGACAGCCTCATACCAATGCTAGCACTAAAGCTGTACTAAACAAGGATAAGGGGAGGTTTTGACCATTCCCTTTACAACCCTGACGTGGCTTCAACCAGTTTCAATCTTTTCATAAAATTGGAAGTATTTGCTGGCTACTAAACACGTTGAAAACAATGATGAGCTCATGAATGGAGCTTAACCTCCAATTGGATCGATAAATTGGCAACACAAGTTTGTGTTAAAATAGATAAGTGCTTGAATTTGGGCGAGGACTACATCAAATCTTTATGTAATTTTGTATACATTTTTTCTCAGTTTGTGTTAATTTTTAGTTTTGACCATAAGTTAATTTATGAATAACCTCATAAGCACCATTTGAATTTTAAAATATAAAGGCAATTCATTTTGAAATAAAATTTATTATTGTAAGACAAACCATCCCTATTTGATGACAGAGTTTGTATCTTTGTTGTTGTGTGGAACCAAATTTTGGAATAAGTTTTTCATATAAGTGCCATTTGTGAAGAGAGCCTATGTTGCACAGCATTTTTTAAATACATGAATAAGTGAAAATCACTTTAAGTCTTGGCGCTGTAAAATGGATAACCTGTTTCTTCCCAGCCTAATAATGTGGTAAGCATTTGATTACCTTGGCAGCGTGTAGTTGATCACTATCATGAAGCAATACAAAAATTAGTACACTAGAGCCTTGTTTTGAATGGTGTTCTCCAATTTCTGTGACAATTTTATATGAAAATAATTGTCAAGATTTGTGTTCCTCAGAAATGAGGTTCCTTACACATGTTAAAGAATTTACAAAACAAGATATCTGGAATGAGATAATAAGAAAGGTATGTGGAACTCGATCGCTTAATGAGCTCATCATGAAATGTAAAGGACAGTGGACAGATAATTTATTCAGAATGTCACAGTAATTTTGAGTGTATGGCTTTATGCACCAAGAGGTACAAGAGAAGTGGAGAGATCAAAGAAGAGATGGATGCCAGAACAGACTCAATAAAAAATGCAGCCTAATCCATGATGGACGACGACGAGATTTGGGTTAATTGGGACTATAAGGTAAGGGATTTTTTTGAAATCCTATTTTGTAAGAATTTCCTGGAAATAATTTCTGATATTAATTTTAGTTCGGTATCATAAATGTCAATGTGTAAAAAGAAGAATTTAAAAATGTTGAATAAGTTTTTGAAGAATGTGGTTATATTTTTATTTCCTCAAGTGATAAATAGGGTGTAGTGACCAATCCTAAAAATTTAATGAAATGATTTTGTTTTCTTTGCAGCCGATGTTTCACGCTCAAGTTGTACTTTCTGGTATGCCATTAATGCATGCAGATCCACCAGCTTTTTCATCCGAAATACCAATCAGGGTTATAATGGCTAGACCAGTTGTAACATTAACAGTGGTTATATCTGTCAGCGAAGCAGTAACATTATTGAAAAATTTCAAGCACAATGGTTTCCCTGTCGTTGACAATCAAGTAAGAGTTCTTTTTAGTCATTTTGGTGGGCTTTTTTGGTTTTACATCCAACTGTTATGTACATCAATTCTAATGCAGACGATGAAGAGTAATAACGAAAAGAGTGATGAAAAATGCCAGATCTGTCTGACAAACCCAGTACTCCTGGTATTGAAACCACATGAGCTAATTTCTATACCATGGGCCAGCCATAGTGGGGGAACAAATAACTCTTAAAGAACTTAGTGGCTGAAGGTTGATACCATGCTATTTCTATACCGGTTTATCTCTGTAGGCAGTATGAATGCTGTGGGTGGTTACTTTTGCTGCCGCAAGATAGCACAGACAGAAAACTTCTCACACCGCATGTAGGACTACGTGTGGGTAAGGTGTACATGTACGAGTGGGTAAGGCCAATTCCGCGATATGGCGGAATTGGCTGGTCAGTCAGTTTGGTATTAATTTTCTTCATGAGAAAGTCAATATGGAGATAGCTTAGAACACTCAACATGAGTATATTTTTTTGCTCTCCACAACCGACATCTCCCCTGCTCTTTGCTTCTCCTGTGAAGGGGCAACTGCTCCTATTCTTTAGGTAGTGGCGTAAACGTACTCGCCTAAGCAGCGTTGGCTCCTACCACAGGCAACGGCGAAAGTTGTATACACCCTGTCTACGACATCTCCTGGCTTCTTCAGGCTTCAGTAAAGATGTACTCACCTAGCCAGTGGCCACTTCTAAACTCTATTTCACATTCAGAATGCAGTACAGCTCTTAAGAGAACCTGCTGAACATCAGGCCAAGTCAATACAATAACTCTCCTCCGCCAACACCATCCAAAGGTCACGGGCAAAAATATTTAGTTTTGCTTAACACGCTCTAACAAGCTCTTTTTTAATAAAAAACTTCTGAAAAAATTGCTTTTGCTTCCTAATGAATCGCAAGTTGTAAATGAGAAGGTTATGCGGGGCGGAGTTGATTTTTTACTTAGTGTAGTAGTGCTTAAACTCCCATATGAAATACATTGCTTACGGACTTTGCGTACTGCATTCTGAACATGAAATCGACTAAACAAGGCAGCAGCAAAGGTCACCTCCAGTTCCTTTCTCTACTTAAAAAGCAGCTATGCCACCGGATGCCCTGCTGCTCCGGTCAGTAGAAGGATGCCACCTACTCAACCGACAAGAGCTACAATCATACAAAGTGTTATGTAACACACACAGAATTGTGAAGAATTTAGTCAAATCTCTAACAAATTTGATCATCACCAAACAAGCAATAAGGTAACTAAACTAGCAATATGATTGCATGCACACTCTTTTTTTGAACATGTTTGGACAGTTTATAGTGGTGTCAGTGCTGTATATGACATGCAAGTGAGTGGTTCTCAACCAACACAATGTTGCAGTTCAAACAGCATGGGAACATCAAGTTCAAGTGCAAATTATGAAAGTCGGCTTAAGAGACACTGTAGGTTCTGCAGCAAGTTTACAGTGATAACACACTAATAAAATCCATAGTTTACGATTGATTTGCATGGTTTAAGAAAGGGCAGGAGATGTAAGAGGACAACAAGCGCAGCATGAGATTGTTGACATCCCAAAATGATGAAATGATTGCAAAAGTGAATCAATTGATTCTAGATGGTTGAGGAATAAAATTATGGAGTTGGTATCTCACAGGGATCAATTCATGCCATTTTACGGGATGAATTGAAGATTAGACATGTCAATGCGAAGTTTGTTCCGAGGCTGCTGAACATGGATCGGATGGAATGTTGTATGACAATTGTTGACAAACTGTTTGAGACATGTTCGAAGGACCCAGTGTTCCTCCAACAGATCACCACTGATTCGTCTACCACTTGCAGAGAAATAGCTATTATCGGAGTAGCACACAACATCATCTCCCAGACCAAAGAAGGCGATCGAATCAAATTCGACAACTCAGCTCCAACAGATTTCGAAAGAATCACACACACACACACACACACTCATGCGCAATCCACAAATCTTCCATTAATAGTAAAACATTCAGGTAAACGTCATTGTTTAGCCTAATTCCCAAACTAACCTTGTTTTTCCATTGGCCCACACACTCACAAACAGCAGTAACAATTCAGAAAAGGTGGAAAAAACAGATAAGTCGTACAGCGAGATGATGACCACTGTGTTTTAGAAACCCAGCAGACCAGACAGCCAGCTCCTTAACCTGACAAGAACGGAGATTTTTAACGATCACACGGACTGTCATGTTACGCCTAATAAAAACTCTTATTTCATTCCTAAAAATTTCAAAAATTACCGTTTATTTATAGTGAAATTGTTATTAGAACAATGTTTAAACCAAATTTTTCCGTTTTCATTTACGACCAGAATAAAAATTGAAAATTAAGAAAAAATATTTTCTTTTAGTAATATAAATTTACGTACGAAAAAGTGTCACTAAATCAGTAAAAAATACAAAAACATATGTGTAGCTATATATACATAAATAAAGCAATTCATTGCAAAAATAACAACGTTTAGATATTGCAAATTGACAGACGCATTCAAAAGATATCATACATTTTGCTCAACAAAGTAACATGCTGGATGAAAAAAATGGGGAAAAAATCGCCTCAAAATAATGTGGTGTCTTATCAATTTTTATTTACTCCTCTTCTATGAAAGTTCTATATTTTTCCACATGTTGTTTTGTGTATTATCCTTTTCTAAACAGGATAGCATAAATCAAAATGTGTTATCGTTTATTTTGACGCTAATTGTAAGGTTTAACCAAGGGTTAGACCAGACAGGTAGTGTTAACCTTCTTTGTTCGATTTTAGGGTCATAAAATTTGTCGCCGGCACTTCTAATTTATTGATTCGATTGTTACATTTAAAGCTAACTGATGATGTCATTCCCAAACAAATACGTTTTTTTGTTGAAAAGTTATGGATAAAAACGTTCAAATTTTAGTACTGGCTGTTCAAAAAAAAATATCTTGATTTTGCGTAACACCACGTCGTCAATTTTCATCGTACAAATATGCAAGATACATCAAATGAAAGGAGAAAAAAATTTCTATCTAATAAAACTAAACCCGTTAGGAAATAATGAATAGTTGCGGAGATAATGATAGTTGAGTTTAAAGAAAGATGATGACGAATGAGTGATATTGGGCATTTCGGTTTGTAAGGGTTAAGGGTTAATACAATCTCATCCCTTAAAGGTTAATAAATACAGTGCAATCTTGAATAGTGGTCAAATTAAACAGGGTGGTCAGCTTCACAGGTTTCTTTGTATTGAACAAAATGAGACTGAATATAGTAGTAAAAAAATAAAAATTGATTAATTTTATTTTACAGCAAACCTTACTAGGTTTCGTCTTAAGATCACAAATACTTATTATGCTAAAATACAAAATATTTGCAAACTCAGATCGTACATTAAGTGAAATGGATCGAATAATGAACCGAGAATTTAAATCAGTTATTAAACTTGAGGTAATATTTTTAATTTTGTATATATTTATAAACCAATTTAATTTTTATTTAAAATGCTATATTACTTATAATTTTGCACGAGGCAGTAAAAAAGTTTTTTTTGTCATCAGTCTCTCGACTGGTTTGATGCAGTTCTCCCAGCTGTTCTATCTTGCAAAAGTCGTTTCATATCTACATACCTGTAACACCCTACATCTTTTTTGATTTGCTTTATAAACTCTAACCTTTGCCCTCCCTCTATAACTCACTCTCTCAATATTACCCCATATTATTGATAGACCAATACCTGGATGTTTTTGCTCTTCATATGGAAGCCCTGAAAGTCTGTAATTAGATTTCTTAGTTCATTCTGGTTTTCTCAATATACTTTCTGACTTCTTTAAACCATTTATCTGATACCTGAGGTCTATAAAGTTTGTTTTGTCAACCGGTTGTCATCCATTCTATACACAGGTGTTCATTATATTTTAATCTCCTTTTTCTAATCATTTTTCTTTTTACAGTTTTTCTCGACTTCGGTACCCACATTTTCCATCAACTAACTTCAGGCCCTTTCTGTAACTACGCCAAATTGCAGGAAGTGATTCTATTGCTAAAAATAAGAAAAAATGTTCAAGTAATGTCTGAAAACACTTAGTTAGCGAGTTACAGTTGACAAAAGTTTTCACCTTGAATTCAGTTACCTCAGTGAAATGTTGTGCAAAAATTTTTAAGGCTTTAACTAAAAACAAAACTTAGTGGCATCTTGTGGTTTTTAACCTGAAATATTTATTAAAACCGTTCCAGAACTGTATTTTTAATAGTTTTTTTTAATATCTAACTTATAACACAAAAATTATGGGTAAAAAATAACACTAAGTTAATTGCTGAATAATGTATTTAACTTTCTGTAAATCAACATGTAGAAAATTAAAATCTGAGAACATTGAAGAACATTTAAGTAAGTAAAAAGTAAATTCAACAAATTAAAATCCAACTTTTAATAATAATAATAATAATAAAACAAGAATATTGTTACAGACTACATTGTTTTGGAAAAATCTGAGACAAACTATAATGGTCTACATTCGGAACTCTTAGGTGCCTGAAGAAGAAGAAATAAAATACTGTTGCTAAAAGTTTATTATTTTTCAACAGAATGAAATAATGTTTTCATAGGTTTGCAGTAGTAGCTTATCAAAAACTTAATTTAATTCTGAAAAGAATGGAAAATGAAATTAATACCATTTTTTTTGCAGGATATCCAGTTGTCTGAAACAGATCTGGTACAAAGAATAAATTTTCAACCTATGATGAATCCGTGTCCATATGCAGTAAGAATGGTAATTAAACATCTTTTATTGCAAGGAACGCTCAATAAATAACATAATATATTGATGTAGAGAAAAAATATTTTGGCCTATTCAATGACTTCGAAACTTAAGACTACTTTTCAACTTAGTTTCCAGCAACATTTTAAACACAATGTCTCACTGCTCTGTGAGCCTTCTGATTCCTGCAGCGTGGAATTTTTACTTTCTCTTGCCCATATAAATGTATAGGAAGGAAAGAGGAAAGTATTGTTTTCATGTCAATTTTTCAAAATAGAGTTTTCACCGGATATACATGTTTTCAGACTCCCTGAACCCAAAAAAACATGTTTTAGTGATTGTTCTGTGTGTGTGTGTGAACAAGATATCTAAAGAATGGAACGTCATACGAAGTTGAAAGATGAAACTTAAGTTAGATACCACTAGAGGACCCGACATGAACATTTTCATCAAAATCGGTCAACCGTAAGAAGTAGTTTATTTGTGTCTTTTCTCTTTTTTGGGATTTTCTTAAAAACGGCTTCTGCAACTTTTTTTTTTAAATCGCCTCATTTAATACATTTTTTATGCTCTACCAGATAGGGTAGGTGCCATGTCTGCTAAAATTCTTGGGGAGGTTGTTCTCTCGTAGAAAAAAATGGTTTTCTTAAGATTGCTTAAGAAAATGCATTTCAGGGCAACAGTATATATAATCAAAGTTGTAGACAATTTAAAAACCTACAGCTTTTTATTTCAAATATTACTTTGTATAACGCTTAGTGTAGCGGTAATTAGTTACCATCTAACTAACTACCTTTACTAGGATTTGAACCAGGAACCTTCATCTCCAAAAATCAGCTGATTCACGGCGATGACTTTACCACTAGACCAACCCGGTGGGTTACTTTACATTAAGAATACTCTTTACGAGGATAAGTCAATTATTATTCACAATTTAGTTATATTTTTGTTTATGTTATGTTGCTACCTTATCAAATCTGAAACGACGGCTGCATAGGGTTCATCCAGACAAAGAGCCAATTCTGCATCGTAACAAAGCTCTCGTCCTCACAAAATCTGAAAATGCATACAGCACTAGAGACGCTTGGGTTTCAAGACGTTTTATCTCATGCACGTTACAGCCCAGATCTTGCACCCTGTAACTTTTTCCTATTTCTGAAGCTTAAGGAACATCTCGAGGGCATGCATTTCTTTTCGGATGCAGAGGTGATAGTGGAGGTGAGGAAACGGTACCGTACATCTTTTGTGATGAAAGCGTAGTACATTGGTGTAAATGTGTTTGCTGTTAACAGCAATTATTTGGGAAAGTGATAATATTGGTGAGTAGAGGACACGTTAATTTATCATTTTACATTAATATGAAAACAATATATCCATTACTAATAAATTTATTGTGATTGAGGCATTACTTTTCAATACACGCTCGTATAATCCAGTAACTATTGAATTTTAAATGACTATTTGGTTTGTTACAGCACATGTCATTTGAGCGAGTGTATTACCTTTTCCGAGATTTAGGATTGAGACATGTTGTAGTTGTCGATTCAAAATATCAGGTATAGTATTTACTTGTAATCATGAATACTCTTGAAATATTTAGAATCTATCTGCATATATCTTGAAGTTATAAAAATATTAGATTGTCAAGTGGAAGCCACTATCTAACCATGAAAAGATAAATGCATGTTTAAACAATGATTGGTTTAAGAACGCAAAAGAATTTACAAAATTTCTTATGGTTTTAGTATTTATAAGGTATTATCAACGAGTTAAGCTTGTCAAATTATTACTTGACCTAACTATAGTCTATTCACTGAGGTTGGAAACACGCAGTAAACAAATGGATCACATCATAGCTGTTGATTGAACGCATAACCAAGGTCATTTTACATTCTTCAAACACCAGTCTTTGTTGCATTATCCCTAGCGTTGCAAGTTATTTTTAATGACATAGATCATGAAAATTTGTTAAATTTTTAGAAGGAAAGAAAGGAATTATATTTACTTAAGCACGGTTCATTATCCAATAGCCGGCGTCAGTTAGGCAAGTGGCAGTACTAATATCACGTAAACAACGCATGTATTTGTTGATGCATGTCTCTAGACTCTGTGAATTCAGTATAGAGTGCAGCATGTTGTATTATTATCAGTCAAGATAAACAATTTTCCAAGGCATTGTAAAATTCTAAAAAATTACAAATTCTACCTCTTTAATTACAAATCTCTTCTATCAACACATTCAGTCCCCCTCCCCCCTCTCCCTCTCCCTCCCTCTAAAACGATATTCAAGGGCATTTTAATCGTTATATAGAGAGGAACCAAAATTTGAAGAAACAGGTTTCAAAATGAAGTAATATCATAAATTCAGGTATAAATACCCAACATCACAACCCTCAGATGTTTTTATGTTTTTAAGTCAACAATGTCAAGCTTCGATGCATTCTGTTTTAGTTTTGCCAGAGACCCAGAAAGTGGAATATTGTTTATACGCTGCAGTTGTAACCACTGCGACATGACCCGATCCAAATATTCATGCTGAGGCTTCTGTAATTTCTTCCTGCTGTGCCTCTCTTTATTTCCGTATCAAGCCACTTCTTTCTGTCCTTCCAGATGGTAACTGCAGTTGACTGGGAAAGCCCTGTTCGCCCGAACAACATCCATTTCTTTCTTGTGTTTCTCTATTGCCCAAATCAACGATAACTTTCTTCAACTTTACGCTTTTTAGAAAGCATGTTGACTGTTCATGCACCGAAAAACAAATGAGACTGTACAGTAGCGGGAAACAAAATACACCAGGTGACGACCTTACTATTCAGGTAGCATGCATTCATGCTGTAGAAACAACAGAACGTGATGAACTACTGACTGATATACTACCATCGTTATAAAAAGTTTTTTTTTTTTTAACGTTCAACTGTTCTGCAATTACTGCTAATACAGACTGTGAAGGATGAAATGATTTTTTGTTATGTATGAAAATATGCCGTGCCTGAATGGGATTCGAACCCAAGACCACGTGATGAGAGGCGAGCACGTTACCAGTATAAAAAGTGAGCAATATCAGTTTAGAGAAGAACTAAATACATTAATGGTTACAAAAACCAAACAATCCTTGTTTATTTCATCGTTATAAAAAGATACTATTGTATATTAAAATAAGTAAACAAATTTTATGTTGTTTTTTTTTCAGATTGCTGGAATAATAACGAGAAAAGATTTAGCCAAGTACCATGAGAGTTTTGATGGTATATCTCAGTTGCCTGTTATATGAATTAATTCAATAAAATAATCAACTCCTGTGTATTACTTGTATTATGTGAGAAAAATGATATGGAGTTATAAGGATATAAATGAGTATTTAAGTTGTCTATGTATTGTGAGCCATTATTTAAAATTAGCTAAAGAAATGATTGTTGAAATATATGTAATTGAAATTAGTGTTTATAATATTATATTCATGATTGCTTTTAATAAATGAAGGAGATTTTATGGTAAATTTTTCATATTTTTTGAGGTTAATTAAAATCTCAGGATTAACCTAATTAATTATGTTAAACCTTAGGGGACTGGCACTAAAAAAATAACATGAGGGCTGGCGCCATTGCATTTTTGCAACATCTTGTAATATTGTGCAAATATTCCTGCCAATGATGATTACCTTCTTAAATATTATTTATCTTATTGTTGAAGTAATATTATTAAATACAGATTTGAGTAATTTTGCATTTTTGTGTAAAATATATTTAGAAAATATGAAAATTACAATAAATTTTAAACTATTACAAAAACATAAATTATATCATTAAAAAACAAAATATTACAGATTGTAGGGCACAATTTTATAAGATATTTTAAAGTTACTACAATACTCGGTTCATCATAAATAAGATATGTCAAGTAAACAAATAATGATGTTTTTTTTCTTTTTTTTAATGCGTTCTGGAGACTCCAGGAGGAGTATAGGACATGTCAGTTATATAACACCTGAAATACATATAAGAATCACACAATGTATCACTACTATCAAGAAAGAAATTCTTGTACGCTATAAAAAGTTTCACCGACCAAGTAATTTTTCAGATTTTTGTTAAAGGAATGCAAATTATCACAACATTTTAAAAATTCATCACTGAGTTACTGAGCATTCACATTATTTTAAAATGTGTACACGCTGATTAAAAAGTAACAACAAAATACTTTCAAAAGTATTTTTATAAATAAAACTGCTAGGCCTACATCATAGGTCTATCATGACTGATGTTTTAAGTACCGATCAATAAATTTGTAAAATCTGTAGGCCTATACTTTATTTCCATTCTTTTTCATAAATAAATGTGGTTCCATTTATACGTATTAGGCCTACCTCTGATCTATATGACAAAACAAGAGAACTCTAAAAGTAAACTTTTTTTATTTTAATGATTAGTCATCTAATATTAGTTCAGTCACTCATTATTTCACAATTGAATTTTATAACTAATCCAAACCCATAAATCTCTTAAAATATTTTTGAAAAAAATGTGTCATTGTTATATGCTACCAGTTTGCTTTTGACATCATATTGTCTCGCATGTTCTAAAGAGCATTATAATTTATTTTCAATTAGGAATTTAGTGTTACAGTATGTTTTATTTTTTTCATTTCTATTTATCGTTTAATTCTGTATGTGGTTAAAAGCACGTATCAGTTATCATTGTGATGTTTTCATTAAAAATGTTGCATTTTTCTGAGTCACCACTTTAGCAGCTGATTTGGTTTGTTTACTCGACATATCTTTCTAATGATGAACCGAGTATACAATATTATTGTTTTATGAGTTGCACCTCCTTCAACTATACCGGTGGGCAAATACTTTATTAGAGATTTAAATCAATGACTGATGATAAAAAAAATATTGGGCGCCAGCTCTATCTGCAGAGCATGAGAAAAATAAATAATATTTTATTTCCTTGCTTTAAACTTAATATTTAATGAATACTAAACTTATAAAACTAAATACTAAACTTGTGTACTAACTTGTACTTATGACTACTAAACTAATGAATACTAAACTATTAACAAAATAATCCTTAACCTATTTAAAAATATAGCCAACCTTTTTTTCTTACAAACCCTTAATAATTATACAAATGAATTAACCTCCAGTTAATTATGTTTCCCCTTTCTTCTTCTTCTCCTCATTCTCCTGGTCACTCCTCGTTCGTTTAGTCACTTCTTCAAATACTGCTCCTTCTTAACTAAAACTCCCAATGGAACTCATTTTAATTTCCTGGATCTGAACCAGGAAACCTCTGGTTGACAAAACTCCCTCTCCTACCAATCGTTTAACCAACCTCAAGGGCCAACGGGAAGGAGAACCATCCCAATGATTGGCTGTAAGTTGGCAGATGAAAGAAAGGCCCAAAAACACAAAGGGGGAAATACATTCGCCTAATGAATATCAGGTAATTGACAGTTGGCTATATTCACAACTTATTTTAATATAACCCTACTCCTATACTCCTATACTCCTATTTTAATATAACTAATCCTAACAAAGGGGTTTTTCCCTACATTATTTATTGGGTTTTTACGTATTTATGGATGTTACGGTAATAAGAAATTACCAGAACTTCCATTGTTTGTACAATTGTACTTTTACAATGGCACAGAATATTTTGTTTGTAATGTGTTTTATTTAAAAATATCATCCAATCAGTATTTGGCCGGCTTTTGTGGCATGTACTGAATCCAGGAGCGAAAGGCATGAAGCATTTCATCTAAAGTTATGAATTCGCTCAATGCTGTGACAATTTATAATATTTGACTCAAAGTACTGAAATATTTCCCTGATTGCGGACAGTTTTTCATCTCTCATCCATAGTGGAATGATCATCAAATCTTGACACAGTTCAGAAGAAATAAGAATCCCTTCTCATGGCTCATGGCAGCCCTCAATAACTGCCTGCCTGTCCCATGTGATAAAATTGTATTGTCTAAAGACATGGTACGAATTATGCAGTGTTAACATACAGCACCAATGAGCCCAAAAGTATGACATCAGGACTGGCATCATTGCGAATTTACCAAATTCCTGCATGGCACCAGTAAAACTCCCGTATCTCAGAAAATAATAATATTTTTGTATTTTTGATGACATGATTATATGCAGTAGGAATGTGTTGAGGAACCCACGAAGGGGATCCAACTTAATTACTTATATTAAAAAAAATACAAAAAATGACATTGTTGCAAAAATGCAACAGAACCAGTCCCCGAAGTTTAAAATTTTTGTCATACAGTGAATCATTATTGTCTGAGCTACTGTGTACCAAAGCTCAGATAACCTAAAACCCACACATATTATTGGAATTTGAGGCTAATCTTTCCACGCCTGCAGTTCTTCTTCTAATAATAATAATAATAATGAAGTGTGTTTTATTACTAAAATACATATGTATATACATTGCTTTAGACTGTTAGTTTCAGTACAATAGCGTAAAAATAGTAATAAATACAAATAACATTTGACAATATGTTGTTTGAATGAGGAGGAAGACATTGTGCATTTTTTAGGAGTTTGTCCCATTCTTAACAATTACAGAATAAAATGGTTTAATAACGATGTACTAAGTGAAGACAAAATTATTAGGGTGCTAAATGGAGACAACTGGGTGAGCTTAGTTGCATATATCAGAGAAGCAATAAAATACCGCAAGATACTGGTGCAGGAATTTAACTACTAATTAGTAAAGATCATGTAGTATTATTTATGTATGTAATGTTTTGTTGTTTTCTTTTGTTTTAATTAAGGAATTAGAGAGATAAGTACTGTAATATAGTTTTATGTTTTGAGTTATTTTTGTTACTTGATGAACTATAACAGAGGACTGTTTTATGCAGTTCTTCTAATATAAATATCTGTACATTTTTGCAATATTTGCCCAAAATGTTCTTTTTCATTATTGTAATAAAAGTTAAAATAGTTTTTTTTGAAAATTGCTTAAGATTAAATGAAACTTGGTTGATAAGCTCAAATAATTGGCATTGTACTGTACATACATACATACATATCCAGTACCCGTTCCAGCTATCGCTGGATCTGGGTGTTCATCAAGCCTCTCCATCTTCTGTCAATCCACCATTTCTCCTCCTCTATTTGTTTCCAGTTGTATCCCCATCCCTCCACACTTCTCTTAACTTGATCCATCCATTTTTTTCTTAGTCATCCTCTTTAACTCGTTCCTTCCATCCTTCTGGGTAACCTTTCCTCCCCTATTCTGTTCACCTGGCCATACCACTTTATCCTCATTTTCTCCACCCTGTCCCTTATACCATGCGTTCTGAAAGTCGCTGTGCACCAAGTGACATGACAGGGAATAATTTCATGGCTAGGTTGGTAGCTCTGTGCTGTTCAATTGTTGCCGAACACGTCGAGGCCTGTCAGTCATTGAGTTGAAGTTGTATATGTTTCATTTATTGCAGTTCTGTTGCACGTTTTTTGTTGTTGGACGCGATGGTTCTTTCAGTAGAGGAGCGCATTTTCCTCGTTGAATACGTATTTCGCGAAGGTGACAAGTACAGTGATTTAGTGAAGCGCAAATTTTCTGAAAAGTTTCCAGATTCAATTATTCCTCACCGTAATGCAGTAAGAACACTGATAGAAAAATTTCGGGCAACTGGCTCTGTTGAGGACGCTGAACGTAGTGGTAGGCCCCCTAAGCTAGACAAACAAAAGCTGCTGGATATTTCTGATTCTATGGCACAAAGTCCAAAAAAATCAATGCGTAAGTTAGCACAACAGCATAATATCGGACTTGCTACCGCACATAAAGCTGTCAGACAAGAACTTAAACTATTCCCATACAAAGTGAGGTGTGTTCAAGAGCTGAAACCTTCAGATAATGACAAGAGACTAAATTATTGTCATTGGTTTCAACGTTTCATCAACCAAAATTCCGAAGACATCCTTGACGTAACGTTTTATACAGATGAAGCGTGGTTTCACTTGGGAGGGTATATAAGTTCACAAAATACTCGAGTATGGTCGACAACTAACCCTTGCGCTTTACATGAACAGTCCTTACACGAAGCAAAAATTGGAGTCTGGGTTGCTGTGAGTAGAGCACGTATTGTTGGACCAATTTTTTTTGCAAACACAATCAATAGTGAACGTTATTGTTCTGATATTTTAGAGAACTTTACGCATCAAATAACACAAGTGGAAATGAATAATGGTTGGTTCCAACAAGACGGGGCAACAGCACATACATCTAACATCTCAATGGCTTTCCTGCGCAACGTGTTTGGTGAACGAATAATTTCAAAGAATTTGTGGCCTGCAAGATCTCCTGATCTGACTCCCCCCGATTTCTTTTTATGGGGTGCGGCGAAACAAACTGTGTATCGGAACAGACCACACACGATTGACGAACTTAAAGCCGCAATAACGGCATACATTCAAGGAATCACTGTTCTTCAGTTGCGAAAGGTGTTTGCAAACAAAATGAAACGAGTGCAATGCTGTATTGATGCCAATGGAGGTCATTTCGAACACCTTCTATAAACAATGTAATCACGGTTTAACAATGTAATTAAGGTATTGAATAAATTTTTTTCCAAAATGCTTAGTCATTTCTTTATACATATTTTCATAAATCCATAGCCACAATTCCAGTGCACAGCGACTTTCCGAACGCACGGTACATTCCACATGTAGCTCCACTCTTTTTTTTTATTCCTAATATGTGTACGTTGCAATCTGTTCAATTCAGAACAATAAGCAACCCCATGACCCAATGAGATGAGGATGATATGTATGACGTGTAAATGAGGTGCAGTCTTGTACAGACTCAGGCCGACCATTCCTGAGAGAGTATGTTTAATTGAACCCAAACCATCAAACTACACCGGTAACCACTGTCTAGCATTCAAATCTGTATAAAAGTAACTACCTTTACTAGGATTTGAACCAGGAACCTTCGACTCCGAAAATCAGCTGTTAAACAGCTGATTTTGGCGATGACTTTACCTCTAGACCAACCCGGTGGGTTTAGCTCCACTCTAATCTCAGAATTCTTTATTTTATCTCTCCTTATCTTACCCTTTATTGCTATTAAGAACTTCATCTCCCCTGCCTATAACCTATTCCAATTCCTCTCTTGCATCCCCAACATTTCCGTTCCATACAGCACTGCTGGTGCATAATACAGTTTTACTGTACTGTATAGAAAAACGTTCTTTTTTAGTTTATTGGAAGTTGCATCAACATCTTGTTCATTAACAACTACTTTGGGTTAAGGAATGGTGGGTTTTAATAAATGTAATAATTTTTTTAATCCTAGCTGGAAATGTAATTAAACCCAGTTCTTCACTTTATGGCAAACCATGCTAATGGCTGAGCCATCGGTGCAGCTATAAAATAACTTACCTTTATAAAGATAGAACCACTTATGAGCTAATTGCATAGATTTCTTATAAAATTTGAAAAGTTTATAAATCTTGGCCATTAGTTGCAATTGGAAAAAAATTTATGTTGTAAAACATTAACATATATGAAAGAATCATTACTTACATAACCATTACCAGTGCAAGATAATGAATGGACAGTACACATTACACTTAAGAAAAATAATTAGAAAATGAACGACTAAAAAAATTGGTGGTATAAATAAAACCTATAGACACCTGTACAGATTCGGATGGTAAAGGTTACCTGTACAGATGGTATGGATTGACAGAACAAACTTCTAGGAAAAGGTGTTTTATAGTATATTTTAACCCTTTCAGTACCAATGTCCAGAAAACAGGACGTCGGTATATTTTACATAATGATAACATCTGATTTACCGGATGTCCGTAAGTTATGCATAAAGTGCCAACGTCCGGATAACCGAACATTTCCAAAAAAACTTTTAAACAGAAATTAATGGAATAATGTGTTTTGAAACCGCCTCCGTGGCGTAGTGACTAGCACGCTAGCCTACAAAGCGGAAGGACCCAGGTTCGATTCCCGGCTATGGTCTGGAAATTTTAACACGTTTAAACCACCGTTAAGGTACCAAAACCCACAGTAGTTGCTAATTTTAAAAAAAACTATTTTGAATATTTTTAGTGTTAGAACCAATTCTTTTTTTTATGAACACAATAACAATTAATTTTTAACAGGAAATTTTATTTTTCTGTAACGTTGAAATTTTGGTCGACAATGGCAGGTTTACGCCTGCAAGTTGTTGAAATAAGGGGTGGCACTTTTTGTACACCCTCATTCAAATTAATTGGCACTTAAAATCAAAATTTTAACTATTGTTTTGGCACTGAAAGGGTTAAAGAAGTCAATAGGGATTTCAAACAAGATTGTGCTGATTAACAATTTTAAAGACTTTATAAAAATTAAAACATGTTGGATGTACAGAAGAAAGAAGAATAATATACAGTCAAGTAGTAAATAATGTTAAGAATGTGAACTGCAAGAAGAATTTGCGAAAACTTACTTGACACGGTTCAAAATAGATTCAAATGAAAAAAAAATATATCATACAGTTTTGTAATGGTAGTTGATCTTCGCAGGACTTTGAAGGGAAAAACTGGTAAGATGATTAAGTTTACTCAGGTGAATTCAAAGTTACCTGTTATTGTTTCTTCTGAAACAACAATAATGTAGTGTCATCATACAATGTTACAATGTTGGGTTGATTATGATTTGGTATGCCAATATAGTATTAAATCTATTTTATTAAATATATTATTAATAAATAATCGTGTTCAATAACCATTGTTGGGTTGATTATGTGGTATGCCAATATAGTATTAAATCTATTTTCCGTAAATTAATCACCCAACCTATAGTGTTTCAACTAACTGCGTTTAATTAATGTATATAATTCGTGAGCTGCTTATTAAACCGTGGTCGTTTTTGGTGGCACAGTAAAAAAAAAGAATGCACCACAGTTGTAGGTGCGTTCTGGATTGCTTAACCAAACATATCTAAATGAATTCCGCTGAAAAAACATGTCAGGCTTGGAGGTAAACAGTATGTAGCCCTAGTTAAAATTAAAATTTTGTCACAAAATTCTTGAAAACAGAACTAGGTATCTGACTAACTTAAACAAATAAAAAAACAGGTTTTTGTATCCGTTGGTCTGTGTGTACGGAAGTTATCTCAAAAACAGAATAGCGTACGATGTTGAAACTTGGAACTTAAAGTAGGTACGACAAGGAGACCCCAACACGAAAATTTTCATCAAAATCAGTCAACCGGGAATAGTAGTACCTAATTTATCCATGCAAATTTTAAAGTTTTTTCTATTTTCCCAAAAACTGCTAGGTACTACGATTTTTATAATAAACATCGCCTGATTTTTGCAACTTTTATGCTCAACAAGACAGTGTAAGCGGCACGTCTACTGAAATTCTTGGGAGGGCTGTGCTCTCGTGGAAAATCTTTTTTAAGATAACGACATTAATATGCATTGTAAGGGAAAATCGAATATAATCAGTCATAGATGGATAAAAACCAACTTTTATTTTAAGCATCGTTTCCTACAAATCCTAGTCCAGCGTCAATTAGTAATTTTCCGTATTTTTAAGACCTACAGAGGTTGATTATCATTTTGCGTCATTCACTCATTATAAAAATTATGTTGTTTTTTATTATTTACATTGGCACGAGAAAGTCGTGAAAGTGTTTAACACCAAGTTTTTTTTGTCAAGGAAGCTGTAAATAAATCCCAGCGTTGTACAGATATTTCCTTAGCTTTAAACCCAGAAATCCTTTTGAAATTCTGTACTATTTCAAAAGATATTTTGATAAGATAAATATATCCATATATTTATTGCAATAAATAACTTATTCTCTCAAGTTACATTTGTTTGCAGCTCTTCCCTTCTATCGCAATTTCGAATTTCTGTCTATCCTTGTAAAACCCTTAACCCTTTGTAGTTCGTAGAAAACTAATCTCCGCAGCTAAGCTATCTAAGAAATCAAATATACAATGTTAATAGGCTGAAACTGATAATTACTACGAAGGAACTAAGTTTTTTTGGAGTACATAGCAAACTTTAAAAAATAAAAATATTTATATCATGGATTTTCAGGCGCCAATTTTTGTACTCTTTTATGTATTGATTAAAGATGTTATACTGAACTAATCGAGACACATGATCTCAGTTTGTTTTCACAAGAAACGATCTTGCAATGACCGTGTTGTTTGTAACTATAATATTCCTTGGAATTGTTTTATTTCAACTAATAATATGTTTCGTGTTTGACAACACCATTCTGTTACTAATTCACACGTTTTCTAGGCGACAGCTATTACGTGGAACTTATGACGTCGGGTAACATTTTGTAATTTTTTGTGGTTTCATTTTCAAACTGTCAGTGAAAGTGAAACAATGAGGTTAAAGATTAGTGCTCTATTTGTTTTTTTAATTATAATTAATGCCCATTGTTCTTCGCCTTTAGAACATGTTAACGATGATGAACTTCTTAACTTGTTTATTTCAGAAAAACATGTGGTTGTGTTATTTGGTACGTAAACTGCATTAAATTAAAAAAAAATTACATGATGTAGATGTACACCATGTTAACATTTCTAGGTGTTAAAAATATAATTATTGTTCCATGTTTGGTTTTAAATACAGTCAGACAATATCAGACTAAACTAGAATTTCTCTAAATTATTAATCCAACTGTTTGTTTTAAATTTCTGGAATAGATAGTTTTTGACAAATCCAGTTGCCGGCTGTTTTATGCAGCTATTAAAATAAGGGCATAAGTCTTAGATGTACGATTAATTGGTGTAACCATTGATTTTAATTTGTTGAAATGAATTCATTTATTTCGTAAAATTTATTATTCAGACATACCAAAGACCTATTGTTACTTGTGTTAACCTCAAATCTTTGACACTGAATGTTTCATCAAATAATTTACATCCATTTTTTTACTTTGTTTTCTTTTTAATCAGTTTGGTAGTATGTAATGCTTTTGAAAACTGCTGTAATTTTTTTTTAATTGTACAAATTGATTATATTTTAGTGACACAAAGTTGATCAGTAGTTGTGTTTAATGTTGAGTTAGGTTAGTAATGTATGGAGAAAGTATAGATCTGTTGAGTTTGATATAAATAGAATTATGGTATAAATTTTAGTACTTTTTGACTCAGATCTCTCCAGTGTTATTGGTTTTTGTTTCTTATAGACTCTGATATAATAATCTTGGTTAGTTTAATGCAATTCCATTCAAAATCATTTAACATGTGAACAGCTCCCAAGACATAGGCCAATTTATCCTGATATTTACAAAACTATGTTTAAGTAATTTCTGATTTTATGAAAATTACTTCAATTAATTATTATGTTAATGATATGAATAGTAAAGTTTGGCCTAGTATGGATATCTTGTTACTTTGATTTATAAGTTTGAGTATTTTAAAGCATCAGTGTTCAATTAAAAGTTAAGATATAATTAAATTTGACACAAATGCCTAATTTAATTAAATTTCAGAACAAAAACAAATACTTCCAAGACAGAAGTGATAAGATTATAGGTCAATTGTTATTTGTGTGTTGTATGCCTTTAATATTTTTTTAGAAGTTGTTTTGAAATTGTCTTGTAAGCTAAAGTTGTGTAATTTATAAAATAAATTTCAAGCTATTTGTGGTACCATTAACAGGACACTGGGTAACATAGCTAGAACAAATATAGTAGTGAAGTTCTACAAGATAATGGCAACCCCAGTCCTTGTTTATGAAAGTGAGTCATGGATTACCACGAAACACCAAAAAAAGTAGGATCCAAGCAGCTGAAATGAGGTTTTTAAGAAGGGTGATCTGAGTTGGGTATATTTAGCCTGAATGAAAAAGTGGAGGAGTACTTTAATCAGTGGAGGCAACATTTGGAATGGATGGCAGAGGAGAAAACACTCTTAAAATTGACGGAATATGTTCCAGTTGGAAGGGAGGGAGGTGAGAAGACCTCAAAGAAGATGGCAGTAGTCGAGATGTACGGGTTGGAATATCTTGTGTTTCTGATAAGTACAGGATGGTTTGTGAGTTCGGAACAGACTTATGCCTAATCCTTGACAGTAAGAAGAAGAAGAAGATTAAGTTTTAGAATACCATAAAAACTTATTGATTTTTTTACTAAAACACCAAAAATTGTGTTATTTCTATTGACCAGCTAGCGGTGTAGTGGTAAGTGCAGCTGGCTTCTATGGGAATCCTGGGGTCCTAGGTTTAATTCGAGGTTAGGTTTGGCATTTTCTCATCTACCATCTTATCGTCTGTGTTAGCAGTAATTGCAAAACAGTTGGACGTTAAAACAAAAAAATAATTAAGAAAATGTGTTCTGTTGAAAATTGATAATAAATGTATTTTTATA
The DNA here is from genome assembly GCA_035578175.1 of Catonia carolina. Classification (NCBI taxonomy): domain Eukaryota; kingdom Metazoa; phylum Arthropoda; class Insecta; order Hemiptera; family Achilidae; genus Catonia; species Catonia carolina. Next base: position 35,820,175 of record JAQMRL010000005.1, on the reverse strand, counting down.
TTGTGTAAAAATATATGAATGAAAGTTACTAATTATTTATATTGTAAATTTTTCTATTAGCCAAGAAAGAATGTTCTGAATCCGAAAAATTTGAAACCGAGGTGATAAATGTTAGAGAGGACTTGGTGGATTCATTAAACGCTTGGGTTGTGAAGGCAGTCGACAGTCAGTTGTTAAGATTATATTCACCTGGTAAAGAACCAGCTATTGTGTTTTTCCGTCATGGAATCCCATTACTGTATGATGGTAAGTTTATAATGTTATTTATCAATTTTATATTAATTTCTGAGAATTAGAAAATTGCAAGATGAGATGGAAGATGGGGCCTCAGTATAAATGTAAACAAGACTGAACACCATGCTGTTGGTGAACCAGGAAATGATATTCAGCTAGGTATGGGTAGGGATGTGAAATACCCAGGTACTTATAAATCGGGGTAAATACCCAATTTGGGTAAATACCCGGGTATTTTTGATATTACATTAAAAATCATGTGTCACAGAAAGTTGAACTTTAAAAAAGGTACCAATATGCAAACTAGGCCTATTCTATATTAACTTTCTAGAAATATAATAAGATTAGACAGTTAATAACAATTTAATTTAATTATGACTAATTGGATAAGAAGATACAATTCAATATTTATAACCTGAAAACTCAAGTTACAGCTGAACTAGGCCTTTTTGCAAACAATGAGATAACAATTAGTGGAAATTAATTTAGAGCATTGGCAAAGTTCTACAAAAGGTGCAATATACCGTTTTCAACACAATGTTTATGTTTTACAATGAAAAATATCAGTTGAGTAGTAGAAGTACAACTTGGGTCAAATCAAAATCAAATTTTGTTTAGAATAGTTTTTATCATTTACTAAAGAAATTCAAAGTAATGTAGGCCTACATCAGAAGAATTACAACACCTTTTGATGTAAAAAAACAAAATATCATAAAGTAGCCTAACAACATTTTTTCTAATTTGAGTTTTCTTCACGCTCAGATAGGTACTCTTTATCCGAGAGCGAAATGTGGCCATCATCGCTGCCCTCGTTCTCGCTATCGTCACTACAGGAAACTTGCATTTGATCATTATTTTTGATTTCAACTTCTGTTTCACTGTACCCACTTTGTTTCCTTGGTCTCTTTTCTTTTTGTGATTTTGGAGTTTTGTTTAGCAGATTCCAGTTGTGTGACAAGTAAGCTATCTGTCCAGCCCTTTCTGTTGTAAGTCGGTTTCTTTTCTTACAGTGGATCCAGCTGAATGTGCTAAACGTTCTTTCAGTAGCAGCAGATGTAACTGGAGCGCCTAAAATCCTCACAGCAACATCAGCTAGCACACATGTTCCTTTCAAGCCCCTCCACCACAACATTGGGCTAATTGCTTTCTCTTTTTCAGAATCTTTTAATCCTTCCCAAACAAAGGGCCGCTGCCACAGCCCCTCTTTGTCTCTGTAGTCTGCAATTTCTTGCCGAAGTTCAACTACTTTTGTTCCCTTGCTACTGCCGACTTCACAGACAAACTCAATAATTAATAAATAATTAATCCTATTATAAGCATTTTTTTATAATTAATGTCCTTTCTATTAAATATTTTGTTACTTATTGAGTTCTGAAGTACACATCTTTCAATTATATACATATAGCCTACTCTTACTACAAAAATAGCAAGCACTTTTCCCTCCTATGTCTTTGTTGCTCATTTTCAGTACCGGTCGGTACCCTAATGAAACTCGACCTTCTCAATACCTTGGTAGGCCTATGTATTAAAAATTTTAAAAACTAAACAACAACAATATGTTATCCAATATATTACTTTAGTTTAAGAAAAACACTCTTTAAGAACCAATACAGAAAGGTTACGGTGTTACAGTGCCAAAACATATAAATACCCGCACGTCAATTTTCCTTTAGTTTAGTTTTGAAGGATGAATATTGTTCCTGATTTCAATTTAAGGCATCAAATAGCTGTGTTTCAGTCCCTGTTCGTCCAACACTTCATCAACAATTAAAAAAGTGTAATAAAAAGCTCAATAACTGAAAATACCCTCATTTTGGGTATTTAAACGACCACTGGGTAAATACCCTATTTATATTTACCTTCCCACTGGGTATTTACCCGGCCCACATCTCTAGGTATGGGTGTAGTGAATTGAATGACACTATTTTTATTTCCAAATTCCGACTTCAATTTCTTGACTTAAGGTTTTGGCCCACTTTTGGTTTGAACTGGAACTTCAAACCCAATCCAATCATGCATGTCATTCTACATTATGGCAGCCTTGAAAGGACCTCTGTCATGTTGGTGTAGTGGTCAGCACTATTGACTTGTATGCCAGTGCTCCAGGTTTGATATGTCATCAGATCTGGCATTTTTCTGTCTGTAACTTAATCATCAACATTAATTTAACATAATAAAACCTAAAAGATGCTTGTAGCAGTAAAATTAAACAGTTCTATTGTTTTTACTTTCTCTTGCCTATATGAATATATAGGAAGGAAAGTATTGTTTTATGTTGATTTTTCGAAATCGAGTTTTCACCGGATCTACATGTTTTCAGACCCCTGAACCCAAAAAACATGTTTTAAGCGATTGGTCTGTGTGTGTGTGTGTGTGTGTGTGTGTGTGTGTGAACAGAATATCTCAAGAACGGAACATCGTACGAACTTGAAACTTAAAACTTATGTTACATACCACTACTGGACCCGACAAACATTTTTATCAAAATTGGTCAACTGGAAGTAGTATTTTATTCGTGTAATTTCTCACTTTTTTGCGATTTTCTCAAAAATTGGTCCTATGATTTTTTTAAAAATCACCTCATTTACTTAATTTTTTGTGCTCTACAAGATAGGGTAGACACCATGTTTGCTGAAATTCTTGGTAAGGCTGTTCTCACGTAAAAAAAAAATTGTTTTTTTAAGACTGCAGATTTATTATGCATTTTACTGCAAAAATGTATATAATTAAAGTTGTAGAGAATTTAAAATTCTACAACTTTTATTTCACAACTTTTATTTATTTTTTATTTTTTGTATAACGCTTAGTTTAGCGATAATTAGCGATTTTCTGTTTTTTTTCTCACGAAAACGTGTGAATAATCAATTTTTTTAAATAACTAAAAATTTATTTAACTATGACCCATCGAGTTGGTCTAGAGGCAAAGTTGTTGCCACGAGTCACCTGTTTAACAGCTGATTTGTGTATTTGAAGGTTCCTGGTTCAAATCCTAGTAAAGGTAGTTACTTTAAAGGTCCGTTCATATCATCAGACAATATCTGGCAATGGAAACCAAAGTCTTCAGTAATAATGTAGCGTGAACAGTTATAAGTTTCTTTCATTTGCATCAAAATGTTAGGTTTGACTTCTGAAGATTTGTGTATGATATAAATTTTATTAGAAGAAGATGACGAAGAAAACAATCAACTTAAATGTAATAGGTTTTCCACACATAAAATGTTCAAAACTAGGAAGGTTGAGGGAGAATATTGGATTTTATTTAAAGAACTGATCGACAACAAAGAAAAGTTTTTCCAATACTTTCGTGTGTCTCAGTTTCAGTTTAATCTTTTTACTTTCTCTTGCCTATATAAATATATAGGAAGGAAAGTATTGTTTTCATGTCGAGTTTTCACCGGATCTACACGTTTTCAGACCCCCTGAACTGAACCCAAAAAACATGTTTTTAGCGATTGGTCTGTGTGTGTGTGTGTGTGTGGTGTGTGTGAACAGAATATCTCAAGAACGGAACATTGTAAAAACTTGAAACTTAAGTTATATACCATTACTGGACCCGACATGAACATTTTCATCAAAATCGGTCAACCGGAAGTAGTAGTTTATTCGTGTAATTTTTCACTTTTTTGCGATTTTCTCAAAAACTGGTCCTACAATTTTTTTTAAAATCGCCTGGTTTATTCAATTTTTTATTCTCTACAAGATAGGGTAGGCGCCATGTTTGCTGAAATTCTTGGTGAGGCTGTTTTCAAGTAAAGAAATTGTTTTTTTAAGATTACGGCTTTAATATAAATTTTAGGACAAAAATTTATATAATAAAAGTTGTAGAGAATTTAAAAACCTACAACTTTTATTTCAAACATTTTTTTGTATAACGCTTAGTTAAGCAGTAATTAGCGATTTTCTGTTTTTTTCTCACAAAAACGTGTGAAACATCGATTTTTTTTTAAGATTTCGGCCTTAGTATGCATTTTACGACCAAAGTGTATATAATTAATTTTATAGGAAATAAAAAGATCTACAACTTTTATAAAAAGCATTTTTCTGTACAGAGCCTAGTTTAGTCACTGAAACAGTAATTTTCCGTATTTTTAAGCCGAACCGAGTTCGATTTTCATTTTGCATCTTTCAGTCACGATTAAAATAAGGTTATATTTTTAGAGGTTAGTTTTTTGTTTATTTCTAATGTTTTATTACTAATGTTAACCCCTTACCGGTTTCTTTTTTTTTAAGAAAATGATACTAAGTTGCTCTATTTTTTTTATTGCATAGAAAGTTTTGTATATCCTAGTTATGACTTATTAAGTAACAAACACTGGTATTTTGCATGCAGTTTAGATGTTATTACAATAATAAGAAATGGATACCTAACCTGTCATAACTGCTTTTGGTGACTGAAGTTTTGCGTCATTTTGAAGTCATGTGTCATTTTCCCTATATTAGAAATTATAATAATTACACTACACTGTTTTACACTAAACTAAACTAAACACTAAACTCTTAACAATACATATAATACTCAACAAAACTACACTAACTCTTTACAATAGTAAACATGTGGGCTGGCTAACACTAACCTAAAACTGTCCGAGAACCGGTAGCAGAATAGCTACGTTATTTCGAAGATAGACTTCTACAAAAATATTTACTAGCGCTATATGTGTTAGAATATAGAACTAAAATAGCTATACAAAGAGATACGCAATAGTTACGACGGAATAGTCCGACAACTGACGTTTTAAAACTGGACAAAATCTATCGTCGGAATATTCCGTCAGTGGCCCTTTTTATGCACTTCTCGTACGCCGGAATATTCCGGCAAAAACCAGTAAGGGGTTAAGTTATATTGTTGTATATTTGCATTGGCAAGAGAAAGTTGTGTGAGTGTTTCACACCAGATTTTTATCGTATCTTTTAGTTATATCTTTTATCTTGTAAATCATACAGAAATGAATACTTGCGAACTAGTTCTATTAATTTTTTGTCATCGTAGTAACAAAATGTACAAAATATCTTCTCACGAAAGGCAACTGAACCTTTACGATAACTAATTCATACTTAGCGTAGCAATGCGTTCCAACACATTCAGCTTCTGGCAAATATTGTCGCCGACAATTCCGTACGGAGACAGAACGTGCCGCATCGTAACGTATACGCTACACTTGATATGAATGCTCTCATTCGCAAAGCATGAAAGAATTTTTGTTTTGTAGAAAACGCTCCGTTACGGAAACAATTGGTGCATGATGATATGAACTGACCTTTATATGGATTTAAATACTAGATTGTGGTTACCATGTATTTTGATAGTTGGGGTTAAATTAACCATTCTCTTTGGAATGGTTGGCCTGGGTCTGTATAAGACTACACGTCATTCACATCATCCTCATGAGTTGCTTACTTGAACAGATTGTAACGTACACACATAAGGGATAAAAAAATTAATTAATTAATTATGTTTAAGGTCCACTTAATGAAGAACTCATTCTACACACATTTATTGAAAATAAAGAACCGGTTGTTAGAGAGTTAACTGACGACACATTTGAACACTTGACCCAAGCTTCTACTGGTGCTACTACTGGAGATTGGTTTGTTATGTTGTAAGTATAATATATTTTTTTCATTTTTCAACTTTTAGAGTTTTATCAAGTAATTACACTTTATTATTCAAGCATACAATTGGGACAATTGAGTTTACTAGTCTTTAGTGATTTTTGTTGAAAATAAAAACACGTAAGTTAGCTATAATTTAATTTGAAAATTGTAAAATTCAAATTAATCGACTATCTTACACATAAAGCAAAGTCAATGTTAGGCTGAACGCAGACTGGTTAGTCAAGACAAGACTAGACTTGAATAGTCAAGTCAAGACGAAACACCTTTAGACAAGACACGTTTAGTCATAATGATTTAACACACACCGGTTGGTCAAGACAAGACAAATCACACACATCAGTTTTCATTAAATCAGTTCATTGTTAGTTTTAGTCAAGAACAATATGGCAGACACTAAAGTTGTAATGGGTGCGCTTATGATTTTGGAGTGAATATGCAAGCAAGATGTAGGAAATAGAAGATTTTGGGTTCATCCATATAATAGAAAGTGGGAAGAAGAAAGAACATTGGAGAATTTAATTCTTGAACTGAAATCTGATAACGAAAAGTTTTACACGGTTAACGCCAGAGACATTTGACTGTCTGTTGGGACTTCTACTAGATGGAATGGCTAAAAAGGATACCAATTACAGAAGATGATATATTTTGGTTATGGTGTTCCTTCAATTTTGTATTGTATAATATTTCTCTATCCTGCACCAGCAAAACAAACTTTTCTTCGATCACCATAGTTAAGAACGTGTACTACTTTACAATAACCATTTTATTATTATAAAGTAAAAAACCAAAAATCACAAGGATATATATGCCGGCCGCATTGGCGTAGTTGGTAACGTGCTCGCCTCTCATCATGCGGTCTTGGGTTCGAATCCCACTCAGGCACGGCATATTTTCATACGTTATAAAAAATCATTTCATCCTTCACTGTCTGCATTAGCAGTGATTGCAAAAGAGTCGGTCGTTAAACAAAAAAAAAAAAAAAAAAAAAACAAGAATATACTAGGTATTGAACGCTGCCGTTGTCTAAAGGTGTCTGATAGGAATACTGCAAGCGCTATTCCATAAAGACACGCCATTAAGACATGACTAATTGCAATGTCTAATTGTTATTCATTGCACCATTAACTTCACCGTGCTGTGCACTACAGTGACTAAAAAAAATGTGTCTCATCTCATCTTGTTTATCGGTCTGCGTTCAGCCTTATGCTGCAAAATGCTTTGGGGCCAAAAGATACCTTCATAGTCTGAGGGAAGGAACCATAATTTACAGTTTGGAGGAGTGATTTACCATTTAAAAACTGTGGTGGAACATCTTCCATGTCCAGCTGAAAATCCAATTCAAGTTCAAAGAAATTAATATGCGTTTAAGGGCAAAGGCATATATTATCAAAGTTGTAGGAAATTAAAAAACCTACAACTTTTACTTCTGGAACTTTTTACAGAGCTTAGTTTAGCATCAATATTGGTGATTTTTTATATTTTTAATTCTATTTTCAAGTAGCATCATTTACTATAATAGAACTACTGTAAGATTACGGATGAGATCTAGCCAATAACAGCCAAGGTCGGGTGTGAGGTTGCCGCTTTGCTGTCACACTCCGTTCCGTCAACTCTAGCTGATTTTGTAACTGTGATTTAGTAACGTGAACTGTGGGACCACAATGTGACAACGCAGGATACAGTTGGCGAAAGTCAATTGGTTCTGTTTTGTGTTCTAGGCCACTATTCTCCACCTTCATCTGCAGTCATTCATCCGAATATAAGGTTATATGTTTCATTACTTAAATTGACAAAAGAAAGTTATGTGATTGTTACACCATATTTTTTACCTTAGGATTAATTCCAGGATACATTATTAGGATTTATTCAGAGTTAGAATTTATTTATTTAGGCATGAATGGAACAGATGAAATTGTAGTTACAATTACATAAAATAAAGCTATAAAATCATTGCATTCAAAGCCAGAATTTTATCATGTAAGTCAAAAGGTGGTTGTGTAAAGCTGTAATTGAAAGTATCAATTATCTATGAAGCAGATGTGTTAGAGATGACCGGTAGAAATGCAAAAGCATGGAAGCAATGGTGTATACTATTGTTGTCGAAGTTGTGGAGTTATGAGATTAAGCAGTCTTAAGGTAATATTCGGTTCGTAGCAACCCTTGACTAGTGACTGGAACTTACAGCCTCAATGGTTTAATACGAAGGAATGACAGATGCCAGTGACCAATGAATCGCATCGGTCATGCAACGCTGTCACTCTTGAAGTAGTGCAGTCGAGGAGACCAGCCTGTTGTGTTTGTTCACCATGTCTTTTGCTACAGAGGAGGATGAAATTTTAGTGGAATTTCTTCCTTATCATGCAAATATCTTTTTATGAGTGCTTGAAAACAGCCTTCTTCTCGTGTCGATCGCCATATTTTTATCTGAAAACATTGCTAACGTTAAAAGAATATCATCGTCTTCTGCTTCATCCACTAAAAAATGCTGTATAAGTCTTTTTCTAGTCAAAATTAAATTATCGGAAGTAATACACAAAATCCACAACCATTTGAATAGATTGAAAGACTGAGTAGTATCTTGGTAGCGTGGATACGTATGCATACAGTGGCTTGGCAGTGGGTCGCGATTGCTAAGAACCGAATGCTATTTTTAGAAATAAGGTTGTCTGAGCTATCTGTAGCAGATATCAGCATTGTGAAAATTGGAGTTTAAAAGGCTGGTTGTAAGAGAACAAGAGGAGGATGCTTGAAGGTATATTTATGTGGTATGGAGACAAGGCATCGGAAAGGGAGGCAAGTAAGTTATCATGATGGGTGAGTGTTTGTCAGTTGATGAAGGATGACTGGCAGGATACGCCTGTATGGAGGTTTGGATGTGAGGAATCCCAGAAATGTTTATCTGTTTTATACTTCATATATCTTGGATAATATACAATGCTGAAATATATTCTTTTCTTTAATTATTGCATTCTTTTAATCTTATTGTTTTTTTTTCTAGCCATGCTACCAACTGTGTTGAATGCAAAAGATTACAAGCTACTTGGGAAGCTGTCGGAGCGAAATTAAAAACTAGAATGAATGTTGCTATGGTCAACAGACAGACAACCGGTCGAGTAACATCACGGCGATTTGGAATTATTGAAACTCCTACATTTGTATTGTATGTATTATAAAGGAGCAAATTAATAATTATTTATAAGAATAGATTTTTTGATGTTATTAAAATATATGCATTGCAGTTTGTAGTTGTTAATACGTGGTGTGGTAATTAAGTTCCGGGAAGTTGTCAATAAAATACAAGCAAAATTTTATTATCGATTTTCACAATAGCCTCCCTGTAACTCAACACAACGATTCCAATGTTGCTCCCACGATTGGAAGCACCCTTATATATTATAAAAAAATATTCCCTATGCAGAAAATATTAACCCTTAAACTTCGAAGTGCGTCCTTTTTGAAACACCCGTTAGTAGTAGTAATACCATTAGCATTAGCGCTCTTCGAAAAGTATTACTCACAAACCATTTTGAATAATTACTTGTACCAGGCCGACAAAGGTATGGCGGCCTTGAAGGAAGTATTGTTGGCTTCCCTCTGTCAGTATGTTGGCCTGAAGCACAAGAACCTAATTAAAGGGAACGACGGTGACAGTAGGAAGAGGCGATATAGAAAAGTGAATATCAAAATAAACTTTTTTGTCTCACTTATTTTTACTTTCTCTTGCCTACATGTATATAAAAGAAAGAAGTATTGTTTTCATGCAGATTTTTTTGAAATTGAGTTTTCACCGGAGTCTTTTCCCATTTTCAGACCCCCTAAACCGCAAAAAAAAAACATTTTTTAAATGATTGGTCTGTGTGTGTGTGTGAACAGAATATCTCAACAACAGAACATCGTACGAACTTGAAACTTAAAACTTAAGTTAGATATGGAGTACTGGACCAAACACGAACATTTTCATTAAAATCGATCAACCGGAAGTAATAGGTTATTCGTGTCATTTTTCACTTTTTTGCCATTTTCTCAAAAATGGCTCATACAATTTTTTTTTTTAAATCACTTCATTTACTACATTTTTTATGCTCTACAAGATAGTGAAGGTGCCATGTCTGCTGAAATTCTTGGAAAGGCTGTTTTCTTATAAAAAAGTTTTTTTTTAAGATGGCAGCTCTAAAATGTATGTAATAAAAGTTGTAGAGAATTTAAAATCCTACAACTTTTATTTCAAAATTTTTTTTTATAATGCTCAGTTTAGCAGTAATTACCAATTTTCTGTTTTTTTTTCATGAAACTGTAAAAAATTGATTTTTTAAGATTTCAGCCTAAATATCCATTTAACGACAAAAGTGTATATAATCAAATTTATAGGAAATTATAAGATCTACAACTTTTATTTAGAGTATTTTTCTCCACAGAGCCTAGTTTAGCGTGAAAGAGTGATTTTCCTTGTTTTTAAGCCAAAATGAGGTTGATTTTCATTTTGTGTCTTTTACTCCTGATTAAAATTAGGTTATGTTTATTGAGGTTAGTTTTTTGTTTATTTTAATGTTTTATTACTAATGTTATGTTTTATTGTTCATTATTTGCATTGGCAAGAGAAAGTTGTGTGAGTGTTTCACATTAGATTTTTTTAAATGTACATATAACATGATGTGGTAATAATAAAAAATTGGTATGAAACACTCACACAACTTTCTCTTGCCAATGCAAATAATTAATTTAACCTAAAATTAGTAAGAAAACATTAGAAATAAACAAAAAACCAACCTCAAAAAACATAATATTATTTTAATCTTGAGTGAAAGACGTAAAGTGAAAATCAACCTCAGTTTAGCTTAAAAATACGGAAAATCACTCTTTCATGCTAAACTAGGCTCTGTAGAGAAAATACTCTAACTAAAAGTTGTAAATCTTTTAATTTCCTATAAATTTGAATTACACATTTTTATCGTAAAATGCATAATAAGGCTGAAACCTTTAAAAAATCGATTTTTTTTACACTATTTTGTGAGAAAAAAAACAGAAAATCGCTAATTACTGCTAAACTAAGGGTTATACAAAAAAATGTTTGAACTAAAAGTTATAGAATTTTAAATTCTCTAAAAGTATTATTAGATATATATTTTTTTGCGCTAAAATGCATATTAAAGCCGTAATTTAAAAAAAAACAATTTCTTTATGAGAAAACAGCCTTTCCAAGAATTTCAGTAGACATGGCACCTACCCTATCTTGTAGAGCATAAAAAATGTAGTAAATGAGGCGATTTTTAAAAAAATCATAGAAACCGTTTTTGAGAAACTTTCAAAAAAGTGAAAAATAACACGATTAAACTTCTACTTCTGGTTGTCCGATTTTGATGAAAATGTTCGTGTCGGGTCCTCTAGTGGTATCTAACTTAAGTTTCAAGTTCGTACGATGTTCCGTTCTTGAGATATTCTGTTCACACTCACACACACACTAACACAGACCAATCGCTAAAAACATGTTTGTTTGGGTTCAGGGGGTCTGAAAACGTGTAGATCCGGTGAAAACTTGATTTCGAAAAATCGACATGAAAACAATACTTTCCTTTCTATATATTTATATAGGCCAAAGAAAGTAAAAATAAACTCATGCTTGTTAAATGGAACAGTATATTTCATGAACAGTCAGATTATCTGAAAATTTCTGTCTTGTTTTCGTATTTAATTGGACATAGTAATGAGCTGTTATAAATTACTGGCTATCTTTTACATGTTTACACAGGCATGAAGGTTATTGTGATAGTCTATATTTATGATAACTTTGTTCACTTACAAGTGATTGTAAAACATTTGTTGTATATAGTTTGGGAATTTATATTTAAGTATCGGTTGTACATTATATGGTATTTTGAGGCAATGTTACTGATGTTTTATGATAATTATCTCTGTTTCTAAATGGACAGACATTCTAGATCCATTTTTTATTTTAAATATTTGATATTTTTTTCTGTTGCTATCATGAAAGCGACTGTAAATTTAAAGAAACTTTTTAATACTTGTAATCAGAAAAATATAGGTTTGATTTTTACTATCTCTTGCGTATATGAATATAAAGGAAGGAAAGTATTGTTTTCATGTTGATTTTTTGAAATAAGAGTTTTCACTGGATATACACATTTTCAGACCCCCTGAACCCAAAAAAACATATTTTTAGCAATTAATCTGTCTGTGAACAAAATATCTCTAGAACAGAACATCGTACAGAGTTGAAACTTGAAACTTAAATTAGATACTACTACCGGACGCAACATGGACATTTTCATCAAAATCTGTGAACAGGAAGTAGTAGTTTCTTCATGTCATTTTAAACTTTTTGCGATATTCTCAAAAACGGCTCTGATGATTTTTTTAAAAATCGCCTCATTTACTACATTTTATATGCTTTATAAGATAGTAGGCGCCATGGCTGCTGAAATTCTAGGGGAGGCTGTTCTCTCTTAGAAAAAAAAAGTTTTTTTAAATTGCGGCCTTATAATGCATTTTAGGGCAAAAGTGTATTTCATAAATGTAGAAAATTTAAAAACGTACAACTTTTATTTTCAACATTTTTTGTGCAACGCTTAGTTTAGTGGTAATTAGTGATTTTCTGTTTTTTTTTCATGAAAATCTAAAAAAATCGATTTTTTGAGATTTCAGCCTTAGTGTGCATTAAAAATCAAATATATGTTTAAGTTGTACAAAAATTTACTTATCATTATTATTTATTATTAATTTATGAGGTTAAGAACCTAATATTCATAATATCTTCTGTTGTTATTGTTATAGGTTGTTATTGTTATAGGTTGTTGTTGTTATAGGTCATCAGCCAAAAGGCTGGTTTGACCCTGTAGAGGTTTTACTAAGTAATACGAGGAGTAAGGTGGTTTACCATTGCCTTCCTCACTGAGTGGAAAAGTACGCTTATCAGCATGCCGGGCCCTCTGAAAAACACATATTTTCCACTCTATAAATGACACCTTCACTTCATTCACCACAGGGTCTGGCTGTATAATGAAATTCATTACTTTCAGAGGAGAATACTCTGTTTAGTGTCTTTTCCACCTCTACCTCTTCTGTTCTTAAATGATTCAGTCATTTAATTGGCTGACCATGTGATAAGAAACAGAACTATTTATTTTAGCCCTGCAACGGACAGATTGAGTGTAAATAATTTGACACTCCACCTGTCTGTTATGGGCAGAATATCTTCTATAGAGTCAAAATGGTGACCATTAATGTGAATTTTAATTTTTTTTTAAATAGAGCAAAGTCACAGGGGGCTAAATCTGGTGAATATGGAGAATGTGGACGAATGGCCATATTGTTTTTGGTCAAAAATGTTGTTTTTATTGAGGTTTTTAAAATGTTAATGAAATTTTCAAACTGTAAGGTTTTTAAATTGTTAATGAAATTTTCAAATGTTTACAGGTTTAGGCAAGGAAAGATGTACCACTACAACATTCCGAAATATAATGTTGCGTCATTTCATACATTTGCCACCGATTGGTATAGAAATGCTCGTGCTATTAATGTACCAGTACCGAAATCTCCATTGTGCGTATATTATTTATGTTCATTTTATATTATTAGTATATAGTATTCAGTAAAATTTCAATATACAGTGACCTCTCTTTTGTCCGGCATTCTGTAGTCTGGGACACCTTGAGTTCAGAGCTAACAAAAAATATTGCTATATATTTTGCAGTAATATAAATTTTGTAATATAAAACTTAGCTGAATCAAATTAAGCATACAATTTTGCAGAATTTCAAATTTATGTATAATTCGAAATGATTTTTTGAAGAAAAAATTGGAATCAAGAAGGCAAAGGACATTACAGACTTTTTTTAAGTAAGGTAGGATAGGGCTGACATATATCAATAACTACTGTATAATACAGATACAGTAATGTAAGGGTAATTTAATTTTTTTTCATATTAATTCGTTTACTGTTTTCTAAAATCCATATTACTATATGTCTAATCTTGCAATGTTTTAATTAATTTTTCATTCAAATCTCTTTTACTTTAGTCAAAAGCGCAAGCTTTTGACCATATTTGGCACGAATGCCTGCTTTCAAAATTAAGATTCTTACCAGCAACATATTTTTTAATCATCAGATCTTTCCTTAAAGACAGATTTTTCTTTGTTAATCATGGCTCGGCTCAAACAGACTATTTTCCAATCCTTGCAGGCGTCCCTCAAGGTTGCATTCTAAGCCCTTTCCTTTACAGCATATACACTTATGATTTCCCGACGTCTCCAGACACGTTTACGTGTACGTACGCAGATGATATGACCATATTATGTGAATCGGGAATTCCAGGTATTGCTTCAGAAAACTTGCAGACACTTAAGATACAATTCAGTGTTGGCTCCATAAGTTGAAAATCAAATTAAGTGTTGATAAATCACAACAGATGACATACACACTACGACCGATAGGCTGCCCAATTTTACGCATCAATGACACAAGGCTTTGTGTCGCAGATAAAGTCCAATATTTAGGGTTAACACTTGATAGACGCCTAACATGAAACCCTCACATTTCTCATGTCAGAGCTCTCGGATTTTAGATTTGGCAGACTGTATGGTATTATTGCTCGGAAATCCTCTCTCCCTCTAAACTTAAAGGTTATCTTGTATAAGTCACTAATCCGACCAATCTGGCTATACGGTGGCTCCATTTTTGGTTCCTGTCACGCATCTACATTAAATATTCTTCAATGACACTAATCAAAAGCTCTTCGAGCCATCACCAATGCCCCATTTTATGTAACTAATCATACTTTACACACAGACTTGAAAATCCCTACAGTTTTTGATATCATTAAAAGCACATACAACACTTTTCACACAAAAACCCCAACATTCGTTCGATCTCATCAAATACCCTTCCTATTATCAGGTGCCTGAAAAGAAAATGGAATCGTGATCTACTACAACCACCATAAGATAAAACAAAAAACTCATCCGTAAACACTCTCACGTACATCATTCATCCATTAATCATTGTCATTCACATCTCATTACTACATCATACTCATACTGTATTTATCATACCATCATATTATAAATTGTACTATTTCATGTCATTTAATTTTTATTTTGTATTTTTGATTCATGTCGAAATTGGCTGGGTTCACTTCATGTCACACAAGTTACTATCATAAACCTTTCATCTCATTCACTAGTTGTTATGTTCTGTACAGTGTGAATAAAAAATAAAATTTAAAGTAAAAAAAAAAAGTTCAGTCTATTATACAGACATAACTATGAAGTATTATAAAATTTGTCTTGCTTTATAATTTGTTTTTTGTTTTAGTGATGATCTGGTACAAGCAATTGTCGATTATCTAAAAGAAAATCCATGGACCTGGAAAATAGTGTCAATAATTGTTTCACTCATACTACTTGGAATCGTAGCATCCAAATTCAGAACGCCTGAGAAGAAATCAAAATCAAAGAAAGAAAAGGATGAAAAATCAAAAGAAAAATCTAAAAAAGTTAAATAGGTAATTTTACAATAATAAATACACCACATGGGTTAAGCCGAATATAAGACTGTTTTTTTTTAAATTTAGTACAGGTGTAAGTTTACGTAAATTATTTTGTACCAGTTTGCCAGATATTTGTAAATTTTATATCATTTTGTGTTAAAATTTATAATTTTTTTGTGATTTTTAGTGTTAATAATAATTATATTTAATATGTAAATATTTAAATCGTCTAAATTACTTTAAAATGAGTTTTTTAATATTCATCAAGTTATCTAGTTGCAGGAGGCTTGGTAAAAAAATTTCAAGGAAAACTGTTAAAGTTTTGTGATTAAAAATTTATTAATATTTTATATGAAGAGACAATGGAGAAGGGAAGGTTAGATAAAAGGAATAAATCAGTACTTGCTGCAAAACATTGGGTGATATGAATAAAATTGAACAAATACTTTTTCTTTATTTTTTAAGCAAATCCTTCGATAATATGTATGACAAAATCAAATGTTTAAATAAATTATACTTATTCTTAGGAGCAAATATTCTCTACGTATTTTATATAAACTAACGTAAGTAAAAGGTCATGGTTTGGAGCAAATCTCATAAAATTTAAGCATGCTTATTAAGTAGACTAACGTTGAAACATGGTGCTAACTCTGGTGTGTAATTACATTAGAAAAAACATCGTTTATAATAATTAGCTAATTAAAAACAAAGTTTCTTTTGTGTAGTTTTTTTTAATCGCGTCAACTGTTTTAGTTATTTACAACTATTATGGATTATGGGTTGGAATCAGTCGGTTTTAATATTTAATAATTTCTTGATCCTAGTTGGAAATTGATCCTGAAATCTTTTTTGAGTATATAGCGCATCTTAGTGCTCTAACCGCTAGCCCACAGAGTTGGCAGGATTAAATCTTATAAAACAACTGATTTTGAGTAAAATAAAATGTAGAGCAAAACCTTCTGAAATGAGGAGTAAAAGATAAAGGTTATTCGTGTGAAAAACTAAATATTCTTACTTGTACCATCATCTCAAAAGCTTAACATTTTGCTTTTATGTTCTCAAGCATTTGATTCATTTATTTCGTACGCAACCCATTTTTCCTTTTTCACATAAAATTCATTTGAATAGACACCTTGGTTTTTTCTTCGAACTAATGTTGTCTTTGGTCTACCTTTCAATCTTTTTTTGGGCACTTAAGTGTAATTTTTCATATAAAATATTCAGTATTTTTTTGGCTATGTTGTTAGTTTTCTGTTTAAAAGTGTACCATGTAGCTATAAAAACTTTTTAAATTCTTACAAGATTTGTTATTCCATTGCTAATTTATGAAGCAATGTTTAGCTTTTAAAGTTGTAACAAGATCAAAGTATTAACATTTCAAAATTAAAATACTTAATTATCTTTATCAGTATAATATTAATATTATACTTTTTATGTAAATTGTTTAAACTGCTTGTGTTTTTATGATAATATTTGTTTCAAATTTTTGTTATACGTTTTCAGTTACCTTTACTTCTTTTTTTCGTAAAGTATATATCATGTGTGAATGGTTTATGAATATTTTTTTGAACTGAGAAACTATTGATATCCCTAATAATATTTTGGAGTTTTGTAACCATTAAAATTTAAGTCCAAAAAAAATTTTCAAAATTTAAATGTCACTACTTTAGTATTTAATGTAATTTTATTCTATCCTTATACAATACTCTACAAAAATAAGTTTAAAAGTTCTCCAAAATTACAGCCTTTGTTAGTGGGATGATTTTTTTGTTGAAATTTATATATATACAGGGTTTGTTCATAAGTAATGACTGAGTCTAATAAAAATAATTTATTGATCCAATGAGTACAACTTGTTAAAGTCTTCAAATAGTCTCTTTGGGCAACGATACACCACTGCCAATGCGATTCCCTTGCTGCAATGGCCCCTGGAATTCAGCTACCATAACCTCTTTCAAGAGACTCTGTGCCAACCTGTTGGATAGGGAAAACATCTTTTAAACAGTGACCTTTCAGACTTCTCTTGAGCTTTGGGTACAGAAAATTCTCCTGGGTTTACATTGGGGCTGTATGGTGGGTGTGGCGAGGTTGCAACCCCTATCTGGGCCAGGTAGGCCAGGTGGGCCTCAACACTTCTAGCACACAACTTTCCTCATGTTCAAATTTTCAGAAATAATTTTGTGAACTGTTGTCTTGAACATGTTGAGATCTTCAGCATAATCTTACACTCAAACGGCAGTCGGAGTGCAGAGATTTTTTACTTTGGCCACATTTTCCTTGAAACTACTTATTGAACGGCATCCAGATCACTCACTCCGTGTCTTCAACGGTCTCCGGTCTGTTTTTGAAAATCTGGAAAACCTGAGCCCTTGACAGGGCTTGTCTTTGTAAGCCTCCTTAACCAAGGCAAGCGTCTCAGAACCGGTTTTTCCCATGTGAAAGTAAAAATTAATCAGATAATGCTGCTCCAGTGAATGCTCCATTTTTGATATTTTTTGCTGTGACAAAAACTCAAAAACAACTTTTGCGCCTTGTATGATCCTCTTTGCATCAGAGCTCAGACATGACTGCTGCCTGGTGTGTTGCTTAACTTAGACCCCCTCACCACAAATCCTGCCACCAGGGACTACACTGCTGCCGACTGAAGCATGGCGCAGTCTCATTACTTTACGGACAAACAGTGTATATTTATTATTTTTCTCCATAATAATTAAAAACCTTGGTCCTTCCATTGTATCAATGTAATAGCATAGTCAAGTAGTTTTCTGTGACTATTCTTAGGTGCCTGTTGAACATTGTAAAAGTTTACTTCACTAAAAAAGTAAAGTTATGAATATTTCAATGGAGTGTTGTAAAATACGTAAGTAAAGTTAAATATTTATAAATCTAAAGCAAGTGGTGGTTGGTAGTTTATTATACTTCCTAATACATCCCTATTTGTCTTAACATTCTGGTGTTAGTAAATGTTTACATTACAGTGGAGCGTCAGTTATTCAAACTAATCTGGACCAAAGCGGTTCTGATAATCAAATACGGTAATTCAATACACAGTATCGTAACAATATAATACAAAACCTAAATGGTTATAATGTATTATCCTAACCTAAATGTTTCAATAACCTACTGGTTATCAACCCTTATGCTGCCAAACTGCTTGAACTCACTAGTCCAAAGAATGCTAAACTGAAATCCCGTTGTTTTATAAAAAATTTTAGAAAAATTATTAAAAAATTTTAGAATTGACATAGGAGAATACGTTTAGTCTTTAGTTTTACCTTAACCCTTTTAGTGCCAGCCCTCCTAGTACTAGTTGTGCTAAGATTGCCAAGCCATTTTTCGCTGTTGTGACATGCAAAAGTATTAAATTACATTATAAAAAAACCATGCACTGTGGAGATATGAAAATTTACACTTACCATAAAAAGATATGCAGAATTTAGTATCTATAGTTGAATATTTATTTTGATATATACAAATATTAAAAATAAAATGTTTTTTTAATCACAAACTACCACATATAATTATTTTTTTCACTTTCACTCAAGTTTTTGACACTAAAGTTACTTAAAAATAGTTTTATTTTATTTCTACCAGAAAGCACATTTAATTTTGATTAATTTGATATAATTTGTATTTACATATGTTAACAATTAGTTTATTTACAAAAAAAAACAGTTCAGAACCGACACGGTGAAAACTTGGTGGGTTGACTTTATGAGTTCCTAAAATTACTTTTTACGCAAATTACTATTTATAATAATAATAATGTAACATTTATTTATTTTTAATAATTTATTTATTTGTAATAATAATGTAATAACTATTTATAATGCGTAAATTACTTATTTACGCACAAGCGGCAGACGCATGGGTAACATAAACAAACAAAATGGAAGTACACAGCACCGGCCTATTGAATCGCCAACAACTTCGTCGCTGTATATGCTAAGAGGTTAAAATTATATTCATTTTGTACACAAAAAAACCACTCTTTCAATCAGTGTTAATACTAACGCTATCTGTTAGAAATTACGAGAACTAGAACCATTCAAACTTTGCGGCCGATTGGATCGGCCATGGCAATCTTCGCAGTAGTACGAATGGCCGATCATATCGGCCGCTGGCACTCTAAGGGTTAAATTCTGCTCTTCTCTTCATATAAGTTGT
Organism: Catonia carolina; assembly: GCA_035578175.1. NCBI lineage: Eukaryota > Metazoa > Arthropoda > Insecta > Hemiptera > Achilidae > Catonia > Catonia carolina. Next base: position 35,800,655 of record JAQMRL010000005.1, on the reverse strand, counting down.
AATGGAAAAAAGTTTAAATAGTTTCAGTAAATTTAAGTTAAAATATATTTTGAACTGTAAATAAAAAATTTTCATTTTCAAAAGTGTTGGAAGAAGTCTTAAGGTTTTTGTTTTATTTTTTCATTTATATTAAAAGAAATAGGGCTTTCTTTTCTTTTTAAATTGTTCAAAATTACAAATAATTATCTATATCGTAACAAAATCGTATGAAAATCACACCGGGAACTGCTGTAACCAAAACAAACATTGCTGTTGGTGTACTCGAAATTATCAATGTTTGTAAGAATCGAAACAATCTATTTGTTCGGCTAATACACAGTACATCGTTAGATAGACACATACTACTATCCTTTAAAATATGAGCGTGATCTATTGGATATATTCAAAATATGGCGCAATGTATGAAGAGCCAATTTCATCAGCTCTCAGCAGTCTTTCATAAAAATTCAAATCGGCTTTTTGGCATTATAAGGGTTAAAGACGTAAACTGAAAAAAAAAAACACTAATTTATTATATTATTACAAATGTTGAGTACTAAAGATTTTAAAAACAAACAGAAAAATACGGAATTTCAAAATTGAATAAATTAACAAAATAAACTACGGTAAAGTCCTTTATGAAATTGTTTTTTAATGCACTTGTTCATACTATACAGTAATTTTTGAAAAATCTTGAATTTTATTCTAAATAGTCTTCACTGTTGCCAATTTGAACAAGAAAACTACTGTACTATAAATTTTTCAAAAATAAATCCTTACAATGCATCTTGCAGCTTGAAATTAATTTTATTTCATATAAATTTATTACTTACTACTAATGTTTCGGTGGATTCACCATCATCAAGCTATATAATATCGTTTGATATTAAAATTTTTTTTAAAATCTATACAGTTTTTTTATAGATGATTGAAGATGTAATGTCTTCTATAGATTTTTTAAAAAAATTAGTTTCAAATGATATTATAAACTCTGATATTGGTGGATCCCCCAAAACACGTGTAAGAAATAGAAAAAAAATCAAGGCAGCTAAAAAAGGTTAGTGAAATTTATTATATGAAATAGTACAAATTGTTCATTGAATTATTATAATTCAATGAAAAATTTGAATAATTTTATGGATTAAAATATATCCATATTTTGGTAGTTAAATTTGTATTTTTTTTAATCAATGGTTTGAATGACTGACGTTCAGATAAATCGACGCTCCTGTGTATATAATAGTAAAGGCCTAACATGTTATTACTTGAATAAAACGTAAATATTATTGTTTCAGTTTGTTACATCTGTTGTACAATAAAATATATTATAACAGTGTAATTTATTGTTGTTTTATTGATAATGTTAATTAATTACATGTACTTTATTGTAAAAATGTGTGATATACGTTAATTACTAATAATCAAGGTTGTAAGAAATAAAATATTTATTATTACAGTAAGCACTCGGTTATCAGAACTAAAACTAAATTTTCAATTTTCGTTACCGAAATGGTTAAAAATGGAATAGTGGAAGTTGCAGCTGGAATGTTGTTTTATCAGATCATGGAGGTTGTAAAAAACCTGCCTGGCTGTGAAGTAATCAATGACCATGAATTCAATAAATGGTTAAGTGAATAAATTAATTCAACAAAATTACAGACTGTGACATCATAGAAATGGTGTACAATATGAGAAAATCTTTGAATTCGAAAAGAATGACAAGCCTATAATGAATCACTCTGAGGCATTCAAGACCATCAATCAGTTTTTTCAACATCCAAGACAAAACAAGTGAAACTGAAGTGATCCCATTAACACTTCTGCGACTGATAGGTTTTAGTTCAAAACAAGGTTTTAGTTCAAAACACTAATTCCGAGATCGCACTGATAGACTTGGTGTTTTTTATCCATCTTTTTCCAAAAAATTAGAGATTTTTATGAGACATTAAGAAAACTTAGAGATGTTTTAAAAAACAAACATGAAACTCCGTTTTTTTTACGCCAGTTACAGCTAATTTACGAAAAATTTGTTGTAATTTATATAAAGTTGCTCGTTTTTGTCAAAATTTGGCAAAAGTACGTTTTATTTTTATTTTTTTTTATTATTATAGATAGATTTTTTATTATAGAAAAATGTCTAGGGAAAAATTTGATTTATTAAATGCCCTCGCTTACCACACTATGCGACTACTCAAGCAGATGTAAGAGTTAAGTTAATATGGATTCTATAATAAAATGCAAACCATAAAAGTTTCTCTCTTTGAGCTTATGTCATTGACCTATTCTTACAGTTATTATATGAAAGTACGGAATTTTGTGAACACGTGCATGTAGAAAAAATTATAAAAGATAATATTGGAACATTTTAATTCCATTGTGAAGAATGTCTGAAAATAGGGTATTCTAAAAATCTCGGAGGCTTTATTCCCTTTTACAGGTCATATTTAATTCAACCAGTTTTACTATAAAAGCAAGATTGAACAATATACCTACCCCTACCATTCAAACTTTCAAACGCGGTAATAACTCTATTTTTAAATGAGATACGGCCTTTACATGGTTTTCTTAAAAAAAAACCAGAATTGAGTGGTATCCAACATTCACAAATTGATAGAAAAATCTTTCAAATCTTGGAAGTAAAGAACAATAAATAAATGTAACCTACACAAAATTAATTGTTAAATTTGTACGCTGATTTTTTATTTTTGGGAACTGGTAGACACCTTGAATAAGATGAGAATGATATGTATGAAGTGTAAATGAGAGTAGTCTAGTACCGACCTAGGCTGAAGGTCTGTGCGGAGAGGCGTATTGTAAGGCGCCTCAGTGGGTCGCACATTTATATTTTTGCAGTTGCATTGTGGGTGGCTGCAAAGGTATAGCACTGTTGGGTGGGGATGTGTTAACACCTGCTCAGGTAAGTGCATTAAATCCTAGGCAGACCCTGCGCTTTATCGAAGGTGCGGGCCTTGCATAAACTAGGAATGGGGGCAATCACAAAAGATCTTTTAGGTCGCGGTGAGGAGGGGCTGGAGAAGCCCGAACGCCCTTGTTATAATGAATGAATGAATGAATGACCTAGGCTGACCATTCCTGAGAGACTATGGTTAATCCATACCCCCAACCATCAAAATACAACGGTAAATGTTGTCTATTCAAAAATATTTATTTAACAATTATTTACACATTAACTTTCTAATAAATAAAGAATATGCTAAAATGCGTATTACGCTGTCATGTTTGTTTGTATTGCGTGTTTACTTTTTCTAACATGTGATAATAACCTTAAAACAAGCTTCAGAAATAGCCTGTTGCTTCTAATAGATCAATTAATTTGTAAATAAATCATAGATGGCAGTTGTATAGGCTTTCAAGGTCAAATTATGAGTTTGTAAGCCCCAGTTTAAAGTGGGGCGGCGAGGAGAGCAACAAGATTGCAAAGAGGTGAACACATATAGTAGAGCGGTGAGGAGCGCAACGTCGAAGGTAAAACATCTCAACTTATCTATGTTGAAGGAACATAAATTGGCGTATTTGGAAAGTAGTACTATAAAATTGCACGTTTTACAATCATGTAAGCCAAGACAATGGTTAAGTAGATGGTCCGTTCATCCAATAAATGCTGATAGAGAAAAAAATGGAGAATTTAATCGCTTGTCCTTAAAATTAAACAGATATAAAATGTTTATATCCGAATAAGTTTATCCGATACTTTAGAATGTTAATCTGCACTTTTGATTATTTTTTGCGTCAAGTAAGCTTATGAATGCAGCCAACGTGGATGAATTTCATTCGCAATCCTATTAGTACTGAAGAACGATTAGCTCTTAGTTTGCGGTGAGTATGTAGATTCAAAAAGAAATATTTGTTATCTTCGATAAGCCTATTGTAGCGTACAGAAACGAGTTGTAATAAGTGAGGAAGGATCGCTCGAACTATTACTATGATGGATACTTAAATCCGTGGTTAATTTTGATGTATTAACCCCAGCGAAGCGGCAAGGTAGTAACAAAGGAACCACAAGGTAATTCATGGACAAATGGAACACAATGACAATGCTAACATACTAGTCAAGTCAAATTGTACTTACTTAGAGTGCAGCGTTTTGTAGAACTCAGTATGAAGTCGGCTTGACGTGAGGCATCGGATGAAGTGAAGCGTGGTATTACATCAAATTGTGATAAACTGCTATTACTGCTTATTTATTTGTACTAAAACATCAGTAACGGATAACAAAAACATAATCAACTTAAACTAGCAAGTTCACTTGTCATTTCGCGGTAATCAGCTTGGATGCATACAGATATGAACAGCAAGGCAGCTTACATGATAGAAGCTATGAACGGGAGAGAGTGATCAGGACGGAAACAGGTTGATGACGTAGGAAGGAAACACGTTTCTATAGGGCAATTAGAGCGCCGAGGCAGGAGAGAGCTGTGATTGGCTCACATGCAGTCAGCACCAGAGACAGCGGAGGGAATAGAAATTTAAAAGCTACATCAGTACTGAACACCTACCTTAATTGTTAACGAAAAATTAGTTTTCAGCTGAAAACAAAAGTTCAACAACACAAAAATGTACTGTGCTAATGAATCACGAGAAAGGGATATACATTAAAAATGGAATGTGTACCCTTGTAGTAAGTTGCTGAATATGTCCGAACGTGCTGATCTATGCGTTTATCACCGCTAGCAAAACCAACAATTTTGTTCTTTCAGTGCAGCTCTTATACACCTCTCTCTTGTTTGCTCTCCTCGCAGCTCTAGTATAAACGCACACTATAACATGTACATGTTCGTTTACGCCTCTCTGCTATCTGAGGGAGAGAAAAAATAGATTACTGCAAATTAATACAGAATATGAGTGAAACGATAAACAGTACAGAATTGCATTTCTTATAATCTGAAGTTCTGTTAATTGAGGGTTTATTGTATTTAGATAAATAATAATCAGTAAATATTTGAAAAGTTGTGAATTTAATCTCAGTTACTGTGATTTAGTTTTTTGTTTGTATGGTTGAAAATATTTTAATATATATGTGTGATGTATGGGTATAATTGTATTTATTTGGAAATCTTTTCATATTGTATTTTGGTTTGTTGCTTATCCATTTAATGTATTACAATTTACTGTTAAGAATATTCAGATTAGTTAATGTATTTAAAAGAAATTATCACGCCATCCAACTTTTATTTTTAACTCAACAAATGTATTACTAATACTGAAGTAATTCATGAATCTGTTAAAAATAAACTAATAAAATTAATAACGTAAATGTTGTTATACAATGTTATTAACATTTATTTACATTAATAAATTTTGTAAAACTGTTAATATTTTTTGTAATAATAAATTGTTGAAATAATTTTGAATGAACGTAAAAAATGTCTTGTTTCTTTATTTATTTCAGTATTCTAGAACCATGAAAAATAACTCGTATTTTTTATAATTTCCTCTTTTGTGTGTTAGTTGTTATTCTTTTTACTTCTCTTGTCTATATGAATATACAGGAAGGAAAGTATTGCTTTCATGTTGATTTTTTGAAATTGAGTTTTCACCGGATCTACACGTTTTCAGACCCCCTGAACCCAAAAAACATGTTTTTAGCGATTGGTGTGTGTGTGTGTGTGAACAGAATATCTCAAGAACGGAACATCGTACGAAGTTGAAACTTGAATCTTAAGTTAGATATCACTAGAGGACCGACACAAACATTTTCATCAAAATCAGTCAACCCGAAGTAGTAGTTTATTCGTGTCATTTTTCACTTATTTACAATTTTCTCAAAAACGGCTGATTTTTTTTTAAATCACCTCAATTACTAAGTTTTTTATGCTTTACAAGATAGGGTAGGCGCCATGTCTGCTGAAATTCTAGGAGAGGCTGTTTTCACGTAAAAATATTGTTTGTTTAAGATTGCAGCTTTAATATGCATTTTAGCTCAAAAATGTATAATAAATGTTGCAGAGAATTGAAAATCCTACAACTTTTATTACAAACATTTTTTTGTGTAAGACTTAGTTCAGCGGTAGTTAGCAATTTTCTGTTTTTTTTCTCACAAAAACAGGTAAAAAATCGATTTCTTTAAGATTTCAGCCTTAGTATGCATTTTACGGCAAAAGTGTATGTATCAAATTTATAGGAAATTAAAAGATCTACAACTTGTATTTAGAGCATTTTTCTCTACAGTCTAGTTTAGCGTGAAAGAGTGATTTTTGGTATTTTTAAGTCAAACTGAGGTTGATTTTTATTTTGCGTCTTTCACTCATGATTAAAATTAGGTTATGTTTATTGAGGTTAATTTTTTGTTTGTTTCTAATGTTTTATTACTAATGTTAGGTTATATAGTTCATTATTTGCAGTGGCAAGAGAAAGTTTTGTGAGTGTTTCACACCAGATTTTTTACTTTCTCTTACTCTATGAACATCCCTTTCTTTGCAATAAAATGCATATTAACACCGTAATCTTAAAAACCCATTTTTTACCATGAGCGCACAGGCTCCCCAAGAATTTCAGCAGACATGGTACTTACCTTGTCTTACAAGCCGAAAAAAATGTGGTAAATGAGGTGATTTTCTAAAAAAAATCGTAGAAGCCATTTTTAAGAAAATCACAAAAAAGTGAAAATTACATAAATTAATACTTCTGGTAGACAAATATGAATAAAAAGTTTGGTGTTAAGTCCTGTTGTGATATCTAACTTAAGTTCCAAGTTTCAACTTAGTATGGTACTCCGTTATTGAGATATTTTGTTCACACACAGAATTACATAATTGCTAAAAACATGTTTTTTTGGGTTCAGGGACCCTGAAAACATGTATATCCAGGGAAAACTCAATTTCAAAAAATTTAGGTACATGAAAACAATTTACCTACTTTCGTCAAATTAAACATTATTTTTTGTGTAATTTTGTTTATGTATGAAGAAATTGAGTGGAAATAAAGAATTATTATTATTCCTTTCCTATTTATACACAAGGTGTGACAAATAAGTTACAGAAATTCAGTTATAACTCAGGAATGGGCAACACTGCATCGTTCGTAAACATATGACCAGAAATAGGGGATTTTCCTTTTGTTGCAGTCAAAGTTTGAAGTCACATTTGGTTTGTTTTGTGCCTGTTTTTCGAAAGTAACTTTTTTAGTGGCTTCGTGAAAATGAGTGACTTGCATTACAAGCAAGGTTAGTGAAGATTTGTTGTCCTGCATTCAGAGCGACGGTAGATATTGGATGAGTTGGGTAGTCACTGGAAATGAGACGTGGATATTTGATTTATGATCCTGAGATCCGTAAACAAAGCAGCAGTGGGTGGAAAAGGGTGGGAAGCGGCCAATGAAAGCGATGATGTCCAAGTCATGACTGAAGGCAATGTTATAGCTTTTTCCATATCCATGGCATCATTCATCGTGAATATGTTCCTACTGGCTAGACAGTGACTGGACAGTTCTATGTTGGTATCTTGGAGTGGCTGCAAGCACGCATTTTATGTCTGCGCCCCAAACTCACTGAGAACAGCCGGATCTTGCAGCACAACAACGCGCTGGCCCATTCGCCATTTTACTGGGCAAGAGTTTTTGGTGAAAAAAGGCATTCAGTGTTGCCGCACCCACCCTATACCCCGGTATCGCCCCCTGCAACTTTTGTTTATTCCTCAAAATGAAGTCGCACCTCAAGGGAACTCATCATGGCGGTGTACAGGAGGTCAAGGCATTTCAATGTTGCTGCACCCACCCTATACCCCGGTATCGCCCTCTGCGACTTTTGTTTATTCCTTAAAATGAAGTCGCACCTCAAGGGAACTCATCATGGTGGTGTACAGGAGGTCAAGGCATTTCAATGTTGCTGCACCCACCCTATACCCCGGTATCGCCCCCTGCAACTTTTGTTTATTCCTCAAAATGAAGTCGCACCTCAAGGGAACTCATCATGGCGGTGTACAGGAGGTCAAGGAAGCTGTAAACACGTTGCTGAATAGAGTAACTTCGGAGGATTACCAAGGGTGCTTCCAATCGTGGGAGCAACGTTGAAATCGTGTAAAATTAGAGGGAGACTGTTATAAAGGTCGTCAATAAAATTTTGCTCGTAACTTAATTTGCTTGTTTTATTGACAAATTCCCGGAACTTAATTGCCACACCTTGTATTCATATAGGGCAAGAGAAAGTAAAAGTTTATGTCTGCATTACTGGTGTTGACCTCGTTCTGTTGTAAATTTGATAACTAACATGTAGGGAAATTTTCTTATTGTTTTATTTCACCACTAATCATGATTTATGAATAAATGTTCACAAATTACTACAATCTCTTATATTAAAATAAGATATCTGATTTATTATGTAAAACCCATTTTTGCCACATAACTTTGTAGTTATAACATCAGATTAAACATGAATTTTACTGCATTCCTTTTGTTACTGATAACAGAATACTGTATTAAAGATTGTATCAATTTTTAATGCTACAATGATAGAGAATTTTAAAATTCAACAAATAAAATAAAATGAGAAATAAAATTTTTGAATGGTGTCTGTTTTGGAAATATTTTTGATTTTTATATTTGAGGAGTTGGAAAAGGGTTGAGAGTGTTATTTTTTGTCGATGTGGAAAAAGATTTTTTTTAAGGAATGAGACAAAGTTCTATTAGAATAATAGTGACGCTATTAAGCGTCACATTATCGTACTGTGCTCTTCCATGTCCTAAACAAAGAGCTGTAAATAATGATAAACAACCGTCTTCATTTGTTGAATCTTCATTCAATGTAAGTATAAATTTATTGTAAATTTTACATCTAATCTTTTTTTAGATATAGTCAACTAAAAGTAAAAAATATTATTTCTAATCGTAAGCAGAAAGAATGTAACTGCATATATAAGAGGTATTGTTCCTCAGTTTTTCTTTTTAATATTTTATCAACTTTAAGAATTTTGGAGTGTAAATTATATTAGAGATTTTAGCTGGTAATTGAAGCTTAGAATTTTGACTTAGCACTTATTGTAGGACCATGTTTATTTAAGTTGTTAACCAGTTATTTTTGGATACTTAGAATTCAGATAATATTGATCGTATTATAATTTGAGGTTAACTTTCCAGTACCTGGACTTATTTTTATGACACAAGTGCTTAAAGGATTCGTGCATATCATTATCTATACTAATATTATAAAGAAGTAAAGTTTGTTTGTATGATGTAGCTTAGAGGCTTTGGTCAGGAAGCTTAAAGCTTTCTAAACGTCATAGGCTATTTTTTCCTTGTGTAGGGCAGATTTTAGACCATGTGCGATTACTTTAGACATTTCTGGAAGCTCTTTTTGCAGCCCACATTCTCAGCATTCGATCACCGTAGGTTTTTCTCATTTCTTCCATCCACCCGGTGTTCTGTTTCAGCTTAAAATCTGTAATTACTTGTCTGAATTTGGTTTTCTTAGTTTGTTCCAGTTTTCCGAAACCTCAGGTCTATTGTTTAAGTGACTTAAAAGTTAGTTTTGTCAACCGATTGTCATCTATTCTATACAGATATCCGTAATTTAACCTTCTTTTTCTAATTGTTCATTTTCCTTATAAAGTTCTTGACCTTGCAACCTATATTGTCTGTTAACCATCTTCAGACCATTATCTTCCAGAGGATCTTTCTTTCTCTGCATCTTGACAGAGGCAATTCGGTAATACAGAATTTTTAAATTTTTAAAAAATATATTTTATTGGTAGAATTTAACCTAATGGGTTGGTCTAGTGGTAAAGTCATGCTGTGAGTCAGCTAGCTGATGAATGGAGACGAAGGTTCTGTGGTTCAAATCTGAAAAAAGGTTTTATACAAGTTTGGAAACTAGACAATGGTTACTGATGTGCTTCGATGGTTGGTGTTCAACCAACCATATTTTCTCAGGAATGGTCAACCTGAGTCTGTACAAATTTCGCCTCGTTTACAAGTCATACATATCATCCTCATCTCATTGGGCCATGGGGATGCTTATGTTCTAAATTAAACAGTTTGCAATGTACACTCATTAGGGTTTAAAAAAACATGGTTGAATAAAGTCGATCATTTATTTATTTGTTTGGGAGATAGTTAATTTATCTATCTATTGTATTGTAAACAATATATTATATCATCCTTTATGCTCCCTTTTTTCAAAATGTTAGAAAATCATTTGAGGGTCAGATATCGAAAAATATACATCACATCGAGTTTTAGCATAGAAATTTAATGTAAACATTTTAAAAAATCAAAGAAATTTAACAATTTTTTTTTTTTGAGAAATAGCGTTTACCTACTTTTTAATACAACACACATTCATATAATCTCAGGTCATATTTTTCCTTTTCCACTGGTGGGTTCTTACTGATGTCAACAGAATTCCTGTCATCCATGTACAGTTCGTGACTTAGCTGTTAAGTACTTGTTTAGTTTTCCATGAAAACTAATCCATAGTTAATATTAAAACTAAAAACTATACCAGTAGCAGGCTAGTAGTAAAAATAAAAGTAAAGAAAATCATTTATGTGAAATGCCATTAAACAAATTTTATGACACTAATTTTTAAGTTAACTAGGTGAGTGTTTTATTTTAATGTTTGCTTATAAGTTTAAATATGTTTAAAATTGTAATATTCAGTATCTACACGACTTTTTACTTTCTCTTGCCCTGTATGAATGCATAGGGAAGAAAAGTATTGTTTTCATGTTGATTTCTTGAAATCAAGTTTTTACCGAATGTACACATTTTCAGGCCCCTTTAACCCAAAAACATGTTTTTAGTGATTAATTAAGCTTTGTGTGTGTGTGTATGAACAAAATATCTCATGAATGGAACAGCATACAAACATGAAACTAAAGTTAGGACCACCATAGGACCTGACATGAACATTTCATCAAAATCGGTCAACCGGAAGTAGTAGTTCATTCGTGTGATTTTTCACGTTTTAAGTTGGCTCATTTACTACATTTTGGATGCTCTACAAGATAAAGTTCCATGTCTGCTGAAATTCTTGGGGAGGCTGTGCTCTTGTAGAAAGAAATGTTTTTTTTTTAAGATTGTGGCCTTAATGTACATGCTAAGGTAAAAGTATATCTAAGTTATACAGCAATAGAAAACTACAACTTTCATTTCATAATTTTTTATTTAGACATTTGGGTTTTAGCAATGATATTGGTGATTTTCTGTCAATTTTATTTACTAAAATCGGTAAAACAATTAGATTTTTTTAATATTGCGGCCGTAGTGTGTATTTTACGACAAAACTATTAAATAATAAAAGTACATTAAAAGTAATAATAAAAAAGTGTTAATAATTAAAGTTACAGGAAATAAAAAAAATTACAATATTATTTCAAGCATTTTCTTTTATAGAGGTTAGTTTAGTGTCAATTACTGGTTTTCCATATTTTTAAGTACTGTAGAGGTTACTTTTAATTTCACATTGTTTACTAATGATTAAACATAGGTAGGTTATATGTTTTATTACAACAACATGTTAGCACGAGAAAGTCTTGTGAGTGTTTTAAACCAGATTTTTGTTAAGCAGAATTACAGCTAAGATTTCACTGGAGAATAATACTTTACTGGATACCAATTACGTGTACTATATATATATTTTTGAATAAACTAAAAAACGGTTTTATTTTTCCACAATAACACAAATAATAAAATAATAAAACATATGGTACAAGAGTCATATTGATATTGTTATAAAGGTTTTTCTTATCAGGAGTGATGTAAGAGTTGTGCTTAGTTTCACTGAATAATTTTTTTTTTAACGTGCTGGGCATAATCATACTCTTACTGTACTTATGCTACAAACTTCACCTCCGAGTTGGCAATTCTTGTTCTGGGACTCATTGCTACAAAGTTAATCTTTGAAATAACAAACACTGTTGACTTAGTTCCTAGTTGAAATAGTTTTAGAGTGAATGTTATTAAACAATAGATTTGTTTTTTTAAAGCAATTTAAAAAGATTTTACGTATTAAAAGTAACAACCATCTTTCCTATTTTTTTTTTGTGGTACATTATTGGTGTTTGTTAACTTGGGTGTGGTTTCGTATCAATGTAATTAATTATAAAAATACGTCTTTAATTTATTCTTTGATTTGTTATTTTTTATTTAACACTTAATATGTAAACTTATACAAACTTTTGCCATTTGTGTTAGCTTTCTCCAACTGTCAAAGTATTTAATAATTGTAAAATATAACATTGGGTTCCCCATTTTTATTCAACAGAATTATCTTCATGCTGAGGCATCTTAAGTTAATTTTTTGTTCTATTAACCTTTTTTTAATCCCTAATGTGTATATTACAATCTGTTCAATTTAAGAACAATAAACAATCCCATGAACCAACGATACTTTGGTCTTGTACAGACTCAGGTTGACTAATTGTGAAAGAGTTAATTGAACCCCTACTATCAAATGAATATTAACTTTTCATTATATTTTTATTATCTAGGTTAGATCTTAGAAAGTATCAGAATTAATCTTAAGAAACAAAAATATCTAAAAAAATATATTATCAAGATAAGAAAAATATTTCCAATTTAAGAAACCATAGTATGATTTAAACAAAGCTCATCTAAAAATCCAGTGTTTAATACATAACTTGTTGAAAAACATACTAAAATTGAGGTAGGTAATGACTAACCTAATAAAGGAACACCTGTGAATTTGCTTCTTTTATGTAGAGTACTCTGTTTTTGAGCAAAATATAAAGAATATGTTTTGGAATTTAACATAAAATAAATCTGGGAAATTAAAATTAATTTGTAATTATAAACTGCAGTAATTCCAGAATGTGCAACAGTACTATTTATACAGTATAAGTGCACCTATTAAAGAGGGCTGTTACGAGAAACTGAGTGATTTATGTACACTTATCTAAAATAAATTTATTGTAGATCAGAAGATTAAAAAGATAGTCCAGTTAAGCTTTTGTTGTATGATAATTTACCACAGTAGGTAAATAACCTGTCTTTTTAGGTAGCCTAATTATAATTTACTGTAGTGGCCTACTGAAATCAACTGATTTGCTGAAGACAGTTGCTTATATAATTTTATGTAAATTAATGTAGTTAGTTTTCTTTTTTAAATATTCAATACAAAATTATCTACACATCATCGGCAAAAGCATTTAGACAAATTTTTAAAATACTGAAGATATTTTATAGAACGTAAAAAGAATATTTTATTCGTGTCTACTAGGTACCTTACTGTATTCGAATTTATGGATATTGCTTTAATCATAAATGTTTTTAATGTAAATTAAATTGAACGTAAAATGAGTCATGTTGTACATAAAAATAATGGACAATTTCCTTATTCTAAATAATTTTATTACTGCATTCACATTTGAATTAAAAAACAAACTGTACATTGATTTCGTTTTCTTAGTTCTGACAATCGTACTGTTTTTAATCTTTAAAGTTGTTTGAAAACGGGTCATCGTATCGAATAATTTAAAACCTGATACTGTTTTATACTCTATTAGGTAATGCATATCGGAAAGTTATGTAGAGTGGAACAGTTTTAATTAAGGAAAGTAATCGTTTTAAAAAACTTTTCATATCCATCCAAAACTTCGGTTTCCGTAACAGTTGGCTGCCATAGAAATTTACTCTTTTGTGATTGGTTAGGTTGATGGCAGTTCATTCTGGCATTGGAAAAATCAGCTGTGTTGATGACAAAAATCTGAAAGATGACATTCGGCCGGTGTCGTTTCAGTAAAACAGTCACGTGGGTTTATGTGGCGTAGTTTGTGTTACGTTTTGTATGTCTTGTTCGGTTTAATGATGGTTAATTTTGGTTTGTGTGTATTTTGTGATAAAATGATATTGTGTTTATTGTTTTTCGGACGTGAACAGTTGTCTTACTTGCACTGAGACTTTGCATCGTTATCAAAACGAGATCATCAAATTTCAGAGGTAGGATTTGTTAACTAATTAATTCTTTTACGTTTTCCTCGTTTTAAGTCGCTTAAAGATGTAATTGGATTAATTATTTCGTCTCGTACCTATGTTGTATAGTTTTGTCTGTTTTCATGGTAATATTTTTCCTTAGGTTAGGCAGTTGTCTTTTGAGCTTGTACTGTATTTTTACCCATGGGGGTAAAAATTATTTCTTCCGCCATGGTTTTTCTTGAACAAATAGTATCGTGAGACTGCAAGAAAAATATGATGTGCTATGCTGTATTTTTTGTATCGGCATACTGTTTTAAATTTTGTGTAGATTCTAAAGTGCGACCAAACTGTCAGTATCTTGGGATTTAATCTCGAAACTATAATTTTTGTTGTTTTTGTGGTGTAGAGATGGTAGTCTGGGTTTTTGTAAACATTAGGGCAGTTTAGAATCTAGTTAATAGTTACATCTGGAACTTAAATGAAAATATGAAAATAAAATAAAGTAATAAACAATAGGGTAAAGTCATCTAATATGGCGATATACATAGTTTGTGTATTTTAACTGTTTCCTAATTGTACAAGTGTGTCACCAAATTAAGTTACTACTATCATCAAATAAGAGACCCTATCACTGTATAAAGTATATTAGAGGTAAGCCAGTATTTTTGGTTTTTCTTGTAAATTAGTTATTTTTAAAATAATCTATCACTGGCATGTAGCTAATTAAATAACTGACTACCCTATTTTCAATTTTCTTTCATGGTTTTTAAAATATAGAAAATTGTGGTTTTGTAAAACTATCACCGTATTAGATGACTTTACTGTTCTCATAACATCAGTACGTAAGGGACATAATTATGTGAGCTATCATTTTGGATTTCCATTTAGAAAAGTACAATTATTTGGACCTACATGTTTCAGTGCATTAATTAATTGTACATTTTATTCGTTTTATTTTACTTTCTCTTGTCTATATGAATATATAGGAAGGAAAGTTTTGTTTTCATGTCGATTTTTCGAAATCGAGTTTTCACCGGATCTACACGTTTTCAGACCACCTGAACCCAAAAAACATGTTTTTAGCGATTGATCTGTGTGTGTGTGTGTGTGTGTGAACAGAATATTTCAAGAACGGAACATTGTACGGACTTAAAACTTGAAACTTATTTAGATACCACTAGAGGACCCAACACGAACAATTTCATCAGAAATAGTAGTTTATTCGTGTAATTTTTCACTTTTTTCGATTTTCTCAAAAACGGCTTATACGATATTTTTTTAAAAATCGCCTCATAATATACTACTTTTTTTGCTGTACAAGATAGGGTAGGCGCCATGTCTGCTGAAATTCTTGGGGAGCCTGTTCTCTCTTATAAAAAATTGTTTTTTTTTAGATTGCGGCCTTAATATGCATTTTAGCGCAAAAGTGTATATAATAAAAGTTGTTGACAATTTAAATATCTACAACTTTTATTTCAAACTTTTTTTGTATAACGCTTAGTTTAGCGGTAATTAGTGATTTTTTTTGTTTTTTTTCCACGAAAATCTCTAAAAAAATTAATTTTTATAAGATTTCGGCATTAGTATGAATTTTACGACAAAAGTGTGTATAATCTAATTTACAGGAAATTATAAGATCTACAACTTTTATTATAGCATTTTTCTCTACTGGGCCTAGTTTAACCTGAAAGAGTGATTTTACGTATTATTGAGCCAAACTAAGGTTGGTTTTCATTTTACATCATTCACTCATGATTAAAATTAGGTTATGCTTTTTGAGGTTAGTTTTGTTTATTCTAATGTTTTATTACCTTCTAATTTTTGGTTGTATGGGTTATTTTTTGGATTGACAAAAGAAATTCGTGTGTGTTTCACACCAGATTTTCTAATTTATTTAAGAATTTAGTTAACAGTATGTGATTTATAAACTTGAGTAATCTTTTATGTTGATTATTTATAAAACAGATGGTTTAAACGTGTATTTTATGTCTTGGGCCAACTTGATTTTTCCCACATTTACCAACTTTTCAGTTCATCCAGTGCCTTTAGTTACTGAAAAAAAATGGCATAATGTTTTTCAACTAACTGTACAATAATATATTATTGTGACACTATCTCAGTCCTATTATCTAAGTCCGTTTCGGGATCTGTGTAAAATAAATAATTTACACACTAAAGTTTAAAATTACAAATATTTATTACAGACTAAAAATTACAATTAATATAGTATCTTAAATCTATTATTAGATTAAGATCTATTATATTATATTAATAATATAATAATAGATGTAATAGTTTAAATATAATAGTTTAAATATGTAATAGTTTAAAATTACAAATATTTATTACAGACTAAAAATTACAATTAATATAGTATCTTAAATCTATTATTAGATTAAGATCTATTATATTATATTAATAATCTATAATAATAGATTAATTGTAATCTATTATTACAATTAAATTAATAATGAAAATAAATAAACTTAACTTGCACTTAATTAAACTAAATTCTACTTACAAATGATACTAAACGTTAGACAATAATTCGCTGGCCGCATTGGCGTAGTTGGTAACGTGCTCGCCTCTCATCATGCGGTCTTGGGTTCGAATCCCATTCAGGCACGGCATATTTTCATAGCTACGTTACAAAAAATCATTTCATCCTTCACCGTCTGCATTAGCAGTATTTGCAGAACAGTCTGACGTTAAACCAAAAAAAAAAAAAATAAATAAATAAAAATAATTCACAGTAACGTTGAACATCTCTAACGCACTGTTACGCACTACGCGATTCGCTCACTGAATTACAGATAAATCGAAACTGTCCGAATAAATAAATCGCTGCGTTTATATAGGTGAGCTATGGAGATTTCGAGAAGGACAAATATTTTCGATATAATAATAAAAATACAAAATCCTTCTGACGGCTTCTGGGGAAAATTAGGTTTAAATAAAAGATGTTACAAAAAGGCTAATTATTTAAATAGGTACCCGAATCTTTCACAATAGGCAGGCCTACCTGTACTATACATAACCATTTTTAAGTACATAATATTTCTAACTATTTCTTGGAAACCTTATTTATCACTCTTATTATTTACGTCAACATTTTAAAAATGTTTGCCCTCCTCGAAAATTCTCAAACACACATTCCCTTTAGATATTGTCACAATATTTTCTATCTGTAAAGAATAAGTTTTGAATTCTTTTACAATATGATATACAGTTCAGCCGTTCTTAGTTTGCTCCTACTGTCAACAAACAAAAGCCACCTACTAGGGTGCACGCTAGAGTCTGCGACTTTACGGATGTCGTATTCCTATTAAGTTAACTATTTTTTAAATTATAAGTACTTAAAGTACTAAAAACATCAGTCATGATATGATGTAGGCCTAACAATTTCATTCAGAAAAATACTTTTAAAAATATTTTGTACTATTTAAAAACTTTTGAAAGTATTTGTTGTTACTTTTTAATCAGCGTGTACTCATTTTGATACAATGCGCTTGCTCAGTGACGTCATTATTTGTTTACATTAGGAGCAAACTAAGAGAGGCTGGACTTTAGAAGTTGTTGCTTTTAGGTAAAAAAATCTTTTGTTAATTTTTTTATTTTTATTATTATTTATTTAACGTCGCATCAACTACAAAGGTCATTAGCGACGACGTTGGGTGGAACTGCTTACAATGGAGGATGAAATGATTTTTTGTAATGTATGAAAATATGCCGTGCCTGAGTGGGATTCGAACTTAGGACCGCATGATAAGAGGCGAGCACGTTACCAACTGCGCCAATTCGGCCGACTTAAGTAATTTTGTTTAACTGTTGTACTTAAATAAATTACATGTTTCTATTTACTACTGTGAAGTTTTATTCCAGTTCAGTTAGTCACAATTTTTCTCCAGCGTAATGCAATAATTATGCTTAATTTAAATAATATTGTAATTGTAGCAGAGTTATATTAAATTTGTAAATATTAATAGAAATGCTTTATAGCCTATTTAAACCTTACAAAACCGATTTTTACTTTCTCTTGCCTATATGAATATATGGGAAGGAAAGTATTGTTTTCATGTCGATTTTTCGAAATCGTCGAGTTTTCACCGGATCTATACGTTTTCAGACCCCCTGAACCCAAAAAACATGTTTTTAGCGATTGGTCTGTGTGTGTGTGTGTCTGTGTCTGTGTCTGTGTGTGAACAGAATATCTCAAGAACGGAACGTCGTACAAACTTGAAAGTTGAAGCTTAAGTTACATACCACCACCGGACACGACACGAACATTTTCATCAAAATCGGTCAACCGGAAGTAGTAGTTTATTCGTGTAATTTTTCACTTTTTTGCGATTTTCTCAAAAACTGGTCCTACAATTTTTTTAAAAATCCCTGGTTTACTCAATTTTTTATTCTCTACAAGATAGGGTAGGCGTTATGTTTGCTGAAATTCTTGGTGAGGCTGTTTTCACGTAAAAAAATACTTTTTTTAAGATTACGGCTTTATTATGCATTTTAGCGCAAAAATTTATATAACAAAAGTTGTAGAGAATGTAAAATTCTACAACTTTTATTACAACATTTTTTTGTATAACGCTTAATTTAGCAGTAATTAGCAATTTTTTGTTTTTTCTCACGAAAACGTGTGAAAAATCGATTTTTTTTAAAGATTTCGGCCTTAAAATACATTTTATGACAAAAGTGTATATAATCAAATTTATAGGAAATTAAAAGATCTACAACTTTTATTTAGAGCATTTTACTCTATAGAGCCTAGTTTAGCGTGAAAGAGTGATTTCCGTATTTTTAAGCTAAACTGAGGTTGATTTTCGTTTTGCGTGTTTCACTCATGATTAAAATAAGGTTATGTTTTTGAGGTTAGTTTTTTGTTTATTTGTAATGTTTTATTAATATTGTTAGGTTTATTGTTAATTATTTGCATTGGCAAGAGAAAGTTGTGTGAGTGTTTCACACCATATTTTACATTTTTTAAATATTTTCTGAATTCCTAAAGCGTCGTATGTCAGGCTAAATGTTACTTGAATCCGTTCAGTAGAAATCGGTGTTAAGAGCAAACAGAATCTACATTTAGATAAATTGGAACTTATTTTGCGTTTTAAATAATAAATAGATGTAACATTTTGTTAGGGAAATTTTAACTTTGGAAGTACATTAAATATTTTTAACTTAAAAAAAAGAGAATAATGTTGATAATTTATTAATTTCGCAATGTTGAAAATTTTATACTTTAGTGTTCTACAACATTTTCCTTGGAATAATGATAAAAATATTATGTAATAGTAAATTTGATTATTTAAAAATTTGTATTGGCTTGGATTTTGCTTTTTTTACTCAAAATTTATTTTAGTGTTCTTTTTACTTTCTCTTGCCTATATGAATGTATAGGAAGGAAAGTATTGCTTTCATGCCGATTTTTCGAAATCGACTGGATCTACAAGTTTTCAGTCCCTCTGAACCTTAAAAGCATGTTTTTAGCGATTGATGTGTGTGTGTGCGCGCGCGCGTGTCTGTCTGTGAACAACGTATCTCAAGAACAAATCATCGTACTAAGTTGAAACTTTAAACTTAAGTTAGATACTACTGAAGGACCCGTCACGAACATTTTCATCAAAATCGGTCAACCGGAAGTAGCAGTTTATTCGTGTAATTTTTCATTTTTTTGCGATTTTTTTAAAAACGGCTGTTCCGATTTTTTACTTTCTCTTGCCTATATGAATATATAGGAAGGAAAGTATTGTTTTCATGTCGATTTTTCGAAATCGAGTTTTCACCGGATCTATACGTTTTCAGACCCCCTGAACCCAAAAAACATGTTTTTAGCGATTGGTCTGTGTGTGTGTGTGTGTGTGTGTGTATGCGTGCGTGCGTGCGTGCGTGTGCGTGTGCGTGTGTGTGTGTGAACAGAATATCTCAAGAACGGAACATCGTACGAACTTGAAACTTGAAACTTAAGTTACATACCACTACCGGACGCGACACGAACATTTTCATCAAAATCGGTCAAACGGAAGTAGTAGTTTATTCGTATAATTTTTCACTTTTTTGCGATTTTCTCAAAAACTGGTCCTACGATTTTTTTTAAAATCGCCTCATTTACTCAATTTTTTATTCTCTACAAGATAGGGTAGGCGTCATGTTTGCTGAAATTCTGGGTGAGGCTGTTTTCACGTAAAAACAAAGTTTTTTTAAGATTACGGCTTTAATATGCAATTTAGAGCAAAACCGTATATAATAAAAGTTGTAGATAATTTAAAATCCTACAACTTTTATTTCAAACATTTTTTTGTATAACGCTTAGTTTAGCGGTAATTTGCAATTTTCTGTTTTTTTCTCACGAAAACGTGAGAAAAATCGATTCTTTTAACATTTCGGCTTTAGTATGCATTTTACGACAAAAGTGTATATAATAAAATTTATAGAAAATTAAGAGATCTACAACTTTTATTTAGAGAATTTTTCTCTACAGAGCCTAGTTTAGCGTGAAAGTGTGATTTCCGTTTTTTTAAGCCAAATTGAGTTCGATTTTCATTTTGCGTCTTCCACTCATGATTAAAATAAGGTTATGTTTTTGAGGTTAGTTTTTGTTTATTTCTAATATTTTATTAATAATGTTAGGTTTATTATTAATTATTTGCATTGGCAAGAGAAAGTTGTGTGAGTGTTTCACACCAGATTTTTTAAAAATCGCCTCATTTACTACAATTTTTATGCTCTACATAATAGAGTAGGTGTCTTGGCTGTTGAAATTCTTAGGAAGGCTGTACTCTCGTAGAAAAAATGGTGTTTTTAAGATTGCGGCCTTAATGCATTTTAGGGCAAAAGTATATATAATCAAAGTTGTAGAACATTTAAAAATCTACAACTTTTATGCCAAAAATTTGTTTGTGTAACGCTTAGTTTAGCGTTATTAGTGATATTCTGTTTTTTTTCTCGAAATCTGTAAAAAACTGGATTTTTAAGATTTCGACCGTAGTATGCATTTTACGACAAAAGTGTATAGACTATTATCAAATTTATTGGAAATTAAAAGACCTACTCCTTTTCTTTAAAAAAAATTTTCTCTACAGAGTTTAGTGTCAGAGTGATTTTTCGTATTGTTAAGCCAAACTAAGGTTGATTTTCATTTTGAATCATTCACTCATGATTAAAATTAGGTTATGTTTTTTGAGGTTAGTTTTTTGTTTATTTCTAATGTTTTATTATACTAATGTTAGGTTATATTGTTCATTATTTGCATTGGCATGAGAAAGTTGTGTGAGTGTTACACACCAGATTTTTAAATATTGTAAACTTTGATTGTGGTAAAATGACAGTTTTATTAAATTTTCTGTTTTGCTTAAATTAGGTGGTACTTAACAATTATTAAAAATTAAATGCATCACCAGTTATAATTTTGATAATAGAACGTGTTAATTTAAATTGGTAATTTTTGGTCTTTAAATTGTTTGTTTGTTGGTATAATATCAAGGTTTCTGAGTTTTCTTTTTTTTAGAACAAAGCGTTTAATAGAATTGTAGTTGATTTCTATCTTCTTAAATAACTTGAAGTGAAGACGATAATTTTCATTAAATTTAAAAATTTGGACATCATTTTCTGAATGAAAAATTCAATTATTTTTTCTGTTCGCATTCAGGACGGTAATCGGTTGACTGAGGATGATGATGTTGATTATTTAAATGGGAAACGAAGCATGCGAGTATTATTGTTTGCAAAAAGGAAAAAGAAAGGAGGACAAGAAATGAAATACCAGAAAAAAGTTGATAAAGTTAAAAGAAAACGTTTGCAAAAATTAAGACCGTTTTTACTTAAAAAGTATCCTAAACTGACTGGAGTTTTAAAGTCATTAGTCGTAAGGATGGCAAGAGGGGATAAAGAATACACTTTAGAAGATCCTATGTGGGTCAGGTTGGGGAAATATGGTGGTGGATTAGGTAGTGGTGTTGGATCAGGTTTTAGAAGGAATTTCGATAGAGAAGGGGATGAGAGGCGAGGTTGGGATGGATCACAAAGTAATCGTATTTTTAGACGGCGAAGAACGTTTAGCTCGGATTATGAAGTTGACAATGATGAATCTTTAGAACAAGAACAAGAAAAACTACAACAACGTTACAGTAATAAATCTATGTACGGACTTTATAAGTTAGCTTTGGAGGGTTCATTACATGGTATCAGTCTTAAAGGTAATCTCACTGGAATTGAACCGCTAAATAGAACACAAGGACGAGGAGTTTTTAATCCATTTTTTACAAGACGATCTGAAGGAGATATTTTTAATCGTGGTAGAAATTGGCTTGGAGGAACTCAAAGAACATTTATATTTCAGACTAGGAGACCTCTGGATTCATTTTATGATCTTAGACGTTACGGTAAGGGAAGAAAATACACATATCCATCTTTCAATGCAACAGTTCAAACAGGATTCTTGTTACGTTCTAGATATGCAGCGTATAATGTAACGTGGATGTTAAGATCACGAATGAAGCAATTCCAACGTAATGTAACATTACCAAGTTTAGATCAAAGACCTTCTAGAAGATTTTATTACACGTTTGCTACTAGGCCACGTCCAACAAGTAAAATTGATGAGTTTTTACTGATGAATAGAACAATGTTACCTCCTGATATTAAATTTCCAACGCGTGCATATATTGTAAAAACACGTTATCCAATTCATGCTGAACCGTTTGTTAAACCGCATCAGCAATTCAGAGATAGATTCATTGGGAATTTGGGTCGTGGTTATTTTCCAAGAAGATTTGATGGTGGAATTCCTCAAAGATGGCCAGTTCCACCCCGATTTCCTCATCCAGGACCTCCACCACCTCGACGACCACCAGTATTTCAGGGTGGTCACCAGTATCCACCACTTCCTCATCAAGAACAACGTATTTATGGACAGCGTAGATCTTTTCATGATGAAGATAATTTTGTTGATAAATTATATCGGCCAACAGCAGATGATGAAAGTGAGGTTATCGGTTTAAATCATTATGAAGAAAAAGAACCCGGTTTGTTTCCACCGTTTGATAAATCTTCTGGTAGAGATGAAAAGCAAGGATATGAACAAAAGGGTGAAGACAATGAAGGAAACGTTCGTTTTAATCAGTTTGACAATAGCGTTACTGGTGAAGAAATGTGGAAGTTCGAACAAAATGAATTCGGTTTGGAAAGTTATGAAACACTTTATAGAAAACAAGATGTTGATAGGAAAGACAACAATTTTAATGTTCCATATTTTTCAAAAGAATCCAATATTGATAATCAAGATCGGTTTTATACTCCACCAACATTTACAACAAAATTCTTTACGTTTAAAATAACAGAACATAATAATTTGTTACATACAGGGAGTAACCAATTCCCTAGTGATAATAGATTAAAAAGTAATATTATAGAAACAAATACTTATTCTACTAATAACTACAATACTAAATTTTTTACGACTGGAATAGCGTCATATAATTTTGAAGATACGAAACCAACTTATTCGAAAAAAAAGAAACTGTATTCTAAAGTATTAAAAAATGTTACCCGAAGGAGTTACACTAGAAGAAAGTATACGAGACGGCAGCTTCGTTCAAGAAAACCAAAGACAGTTAATTCATGATACAAATAAAATGTATAGGCCTATTATTTATGAAAACATTTATTACAAAGTTTTTTTATTACAAAATTACTTCTACTTGTATTTCTTTTGTGTGAATGGAATTGTAAGTCTGAAAATATAATTATTGGTTTTCTTATTGGGTTGTGTTAATCGTGTGGCAAATTTATAATCAGGATTATTTTTAAGATTGTTGTTTTTTCATGAATATTCCATAAAATTATAAATTGTAAATATTTTGGTTATAAATTTTTGTAACAGTCATTGGTTCTTTACTCGGCAAGTTATTAATAATTTTATGTGAATCGACCATGTATTGCTGTAGTAATTCAGTTCAAGTATTTAAAAATAAATTTAAGGTAAGACTAGAAGCCTTTTTCTGCTTATGTTAAATTTTTCAAATTTATGACTCATTATTTCAGAAACCACTTGAGGTATATGTTCCGTATTATTTTTTATTACTGCTGAGCCTCTTGGGTTTAAATATTAACGTTCGGGTAAATATAAAAATATTTTTGGAGTCCTAGTCTACCAAAAATTATACTTATTTTATGTTTTAAATAGGGAACTACTTACCAGAAAATTATGAAAGTGGATCCTTAGAAGGAATTAAATTCTGAAAAGAAGCTGTACAAATTTTAACCATGTGTGTTGAGTACTTACTGCGAAACCTTCATTAGTTTGTCAGAAAACATGGAAAACAATAAAGATATCAATACTGTTTAAATTCAATGACATTAGGTAATCTATAAGCCTCAAGCCATGTAATTCTCATCCTTCTTTGAATTCTGCAGTATTTTTCTGCTTTTTTGAAGTTCTTGCGATCCTAGAAACATTTTTTATAATTAGTTTTTAATATTTATTTTAGCTTTTCTAATGCAGTCCTTGTAGAGTGGTTGTAATGTCTCTATGTTATTTGTCCTTTCTGAACATCTGAATTTGTAAGTATTTTCAACCTACCAATATTTCCATAATTAAGAAATAATTAAAAACAGCCCAGTATTGTATAAATCAAGTTCTGGAGTATGTCATCCAACAATAATTTCTTTGTAACACATTTTTAATATTGTTGAAATACCTTGTTTACATTTTGAGTATTTGAATGAAGACATATCGTCAGCTATTTAGGATTAGTTAAACCTCTAAATACATCTTGAGAATTCACTAAAGCTCACAAATAAAACAAGATTTAAAAAATACAACAAATCCCAACCAAGACTTAAAAATATGAGACTTAACTGAAACTACAAAAAAATGTCATATTTTTTGAGTTTGTAAACTATTTTTAAAACTGTTTAAAAATACTTGTATGGTAACTTCTCTTTAATCCAGCATTTTTGGGACTCAGGTGATGCCGGATTACAAATTTTTCCGGATTACCAAATGTGGGTTATTTTATTGGATTATTTAATCAGGCAATTTAAGAATCCGAGTGGGCAACCAAGTACAATATACTGTGTTTACAATTCTATGTGCATTCTTGTACATGTAGATTGTAAATACCCGATCAGACCACACGCGTTTTTACCATTTAAATCTTGGTCAGAAGTAACTGTAAAAAGAAAAAATAAGAATAAATAAAGCAGACGGGCATAATGGCCACAGCGGCGGGAATATTAGCCACCTACTGGCCATTGAGCCTGCCCTGATGGCATTAAGAAAAGCTAGTTGTCAGTTGTCAAAAACTACAATAAACCATTTCTCAATATAAACTTTTGTAGCTGAGTTATCACTCTTAAAAAACAATATAATTTTTAATAATTATGTGAAGTGAGGACTTACTTTAGATCAGAGGGTATGAAAAACACAAAATTACAATAACTCTTGATGTCGCCGTTCTTTTTTCTTCTAGTCATTCAACACAACTAAGGGGATTATGAGGGTAATCTCCGCTCGTTTTCCCCAGGATAGCAACACTTACAGCCTTAAAAACACGCCTGGCCGTTATACCCGTCCTTCCCCTACTTGAAAATTTCACTGGACAAAAAATATATGCCTCCATTTTTTATATTATAAAATGCATTTACAATAAATGTTATGAATTAAAAAAAAAGTTTTTTGAAATTGTAGTATACACCTAGTTTTAGGCCTCTTCGCCAAATCTTCTTTCCACAGACAAATAGTACAAAATTATAAACAATAAAATGATTTGTTTTTTCTTTACTGTTGCATTTCATGTAGCTAATAAAATACGGTATTCAGATGTACTGAAGTCCCCTAGCTGTGGGAGTGAGAGAATGCATAATGCTCTCACTCACACAAGCCATACACAACGTTCTAATAACATTGTATAATTTTACTCTTCATTATGAGCAAGTGTTTATGCATGCAGTAAACTAACAAGCAGTAAACTAACTTATTCTTCTTTGTTTATCTGTTGAATTGTTTTTCAGTATGCTTTACAATTTTTTGAAGTTCTTTCAACTGGTTTATTAATAGTTAAAATAAGTCTATTAAAATTAGCTTTCTTCTCACAGCACATTAATACATGTAATATCAGATTTCTTTCTCCGTTATGGATTGTTTGCTCATGTTTACGAACACTTACATTAGTAGACATTATTTTTATGCCACATAAAATATACCGCGAAATCTCAATTTCAGTTAAAATTATATGTAGGCTAGTAAGAAATCAGAGTCCCATAACAAATACCGATCAAGTGAATATTTTTGCAAGAACAGTGTATAATATGAAAAGATCAATCACAGACACACACACGCGTGCGCACACACCACGTACACAATAGCATGGGCCAAGATAATGACTGTAGAATGTTTTCAGATCTGGATTATAATGGTAAAGACCTTGGGAGCATGTGTAGTTATGCCACATATCTCCCTCTCACTCGCTCGGCTGTAGGACTTCAACTCATCTGACAACTTTACAGCTCAGAAAAAGTAAAATGATAAATACAAAAATACTTAAATTGGTTTGATTCACATGTTTTTAAAACACACATATTCTTAAAATTTGTCAACAGGTCTTAAAAATTTCTGTACCTCATGAAATTGCTCTGTTACATGTTGTAACATGTGATAAAATTATCCTGTAAATTAGAAACATATGTTGCTTTGTAAGATAACAATAAAAAGTGAAATTCACTAGCTTGCAGGTAGTTATCTTCTAATAACTATTATATCAGCAACTTTTGTGGTGAATTGGTTTTAAGCTTTAGTTACACTGAACTGCAAAGTGGAATGTCCAGGGTTCGATTATCAGGCCGCATTTGGAAAATCATACTCATTAAAATCTGTCATAACTCTTACGAAAAAACAATTGAAACAACTTTAGATGAACTAAAAAAAACATCATATATATTTTTCCTAAAATAACGAGCAACACTAATAATTCGTGTATAATTTTTGTTTAAATTACAGTATAAATGCAATTTATCACCTTACCTTTAGAGTATATTATTAAAATTAAAAATTAAAATTCAGAACGGTGTTTCCATTCAGTCATTTAAATTAAAACTCAAAGTTTTATAACTGAATGGAAATACCGTTCTGAATTTTAACTTTTAATTTAAGTAATATGCTCTGAAGAAGTGGTACCACCGAAATGCGCTTAAGTTTTTTAAACTTAAAATGCAACCAAAGGTAAGGTGATAAATTTCATTTATCTGTAATTTATATTAATGGTTGGCAGAATGCATTTCAAAAATTTATTTATAAAATTTTTGTTTAGAATAATGTTTTTCCTTCTTAGTATTAATTAGCTATAATGAATTGTTAAAAAAATTGTTATGGTATTTTCCCTGTCTGATGGTGAATATAATTTTCCTTTTTGGGCAGTTTTGTTTTTTCTTCTGTAAAAAAAATTAATATAACATAACTAAAGCACTCTAGGGATGTTTAGGTGAAATTACTCATCGGTTTAAAGCAGTGTATTTTTTTTTTGTTGTAAAAACAACGGGTTTTAATAACAAATTTCTATGTAGTGAAATAATTTTTGGTAAAATTTAATTAAAATAATTTAAAAAAATAAAGTTCTATGTAACTGACTGTGTGATAATTATTCTCTAATCCAGTAACAGATTTCTGGAAATATTCATTAGCATTCAAGTAAACTAGTATAAAACTCGACTGGTTTGATGCAGTTCTCCAAGCTGTCTATCATGCGCCAGTAATTTGTATCTACATACCTGCAACACCCTACATCTTTTGTGATTTGCTTTAAATATTCTAACCATTGCCTCCCTCAATATTCACCTTGTACAATTCACTCCCTCAATTTTAACCTCCATTACTGATAGAACAATACCTGGATGTCTTAATATATGCCCCACTAGCCTATCCCTTCTTCTGGTAAGATGCTTCCATATTCTTCTTCTTTCATCCACTCGTCTAAGAACCTTTAAATTACTAATTTTGTCCAACCTCCTAATCTTTAACATATTCCTAAAACACATCAATTGAAAAGCTTCTACCCTCTTCCTTTCTATAGCCCCTATCACCCACCTTTCGCTCCCATATAATGTTACACTCCAAACATAAGGTTTTGAATATATATTTATAATCTGTAAATCAATGTTTGTAGTTATTAAGCTGTATTTCATTTCTAAGGGCTTTCTAGCTTGAGCAATTCTGCTTTTGATATTTGTGCTTCTACTATCCTTTGTTATTTTATTCCCTACATAGCAGAATTCCTCAACTTTTTGTATGTTTTCGTTGCCTACTTTCAAATTTCTTATCTCCTATAAACCATTTTAGCTACTGCACAACATTTTAGTTTTGTTCTTATTAATTTTCATGAAGTAATTCTTTCTCATGATCTCATCCATTAGTGAATATAATACAAGAATTGATGAAAATATTAAAAATGTAGTGTAAATTTAACATTAAATTTTACGAAGTTATTTTTATGGTGTGTTATACCATTTATGCACTTATAATTAAGATTTTGTTGTAATAAAACATCTTTTTCTTCTTCTTCCAAACAAGGATCAGGCCGCAGCCAGTTCTGAATTAACACACTGTATCATCTATCTCCATCTTATCCGAGGTCTACCAACCTTTTACCTTTTACCTTTTGGAGCATACCAAAGTGCCTGCGTAGGTATCCTGTGCTGTCTCCAACTTTGGCGATAATCCTTTATCTTTTTGTTTAAGTTGTAAATACCTAATTCTGACCTTATTTCCTCATTCCTTATTCTGTCCAAGTGTGTACACCCCTTAGTCCTTCGCAGAAATCTTATTGCTGCTGTCTGGATTCTCTGCTCTTGGGTTTTTGTAGTTGTCCATGCCTCACTTCCATACAGAATAACTAGAACTGTTATAACTTTATATAAAACTTTAATAAAAGATAATACGTATAGTTTTATGTATTGTTAACAAAATGTTGATGATTGTTTGTAAATTAATATGAAATAGAGAAAATAAATCGAAACAACATATATTTTTTTCTTTTCTTTGTAGGCGGTAAGTTTAAATGGGATGAATCGTCGACATAAACGACACATGATATCATCCAAAGAAGATGCATCAAGAAAAGAAGAATTCGGCAGAAATAACAAGTCAGAAACAACTGTTTTATATTCTGTGAATTCAAATACATCGTCAATAAATTTTACAGTTAATAATCATAGTAATATTAATGGATTAAATATAACAAATTCAAATTTCACCGGTGTCAAAAATATTACAAGTACATATAGAAAAATTCATTTTCAAAATCGAATGTACCCGAGACGAAATGATTTTCGTATACCATACAGTGTGTACTTCACTCGGAAATTTTATAATAACAGGGATAATTATAGAAATTATGGTAATAATATTCCATTTTATCGTAATGAACAGTATTACAGAAACTATAATCGTAGGTATGTTTACGATAGGTATAGTCCTGTAAGGTCTCAGATAAATCGTAGAGATTATCAGTACGATTATCAGAATTATAAGCGAAATTATGATTATGATTTGAAACCATCGAATGGTTTAGCTAGAGATCCTTACAATCTTAGGAATATTAATGGAAGACAGAAGAATTATTACCAAAATTATCCTGACACTCAAAATTATGATTATGATTATTATAAACATAATTACGATACTGGTGGTGGGTATTATACAAAAAGAAATCAATATGTACCTCAGAATTATAATAATTATAAAAAATTGTATCCCAGTAGACGAGATTATGTTCGTCAACAAAAATTCCCGTATCAACAACATATGGGTTACGGAGATCGTCCTGATTTTCTTGGATATCGTAAGAAAAGTCGTGTTGGTTTAAATAACGAAGATTTATATCCTATACAGTTACGTAAAGTCGATGCAAGAATTACTTACAGACCTGTTTCTTCTATAAGAGATAATTCGACTTATCGTTTTATTGTTGAACGAAGCGGAGAAAAATATCCAGAAAAACGATTAGAAGATCCTTTTAATAATTTTTTGTTTAATAAATTCAATAAAACTAGCGATGAAGGTTTAACTAATGCCGAACCTAGCCATTATCGCTTGAAATTAAAAGATCGCTATTATAATGTGTATGAAGAAAGAGAAAAAGAGATTCTTGAGTTCGCACCAACAACACCTCTTCCTATCGAAGTTGAAATCACCGATTCTGGTGAAACAAGAACTATCATTGGTAGAAAACCATACACGAAACAACTGATGGATTACTATCCATATTTAACAAGTATGTATACTGGAGCAGTTAATCTTAATTCATCAAAAAAGGATGATCCGTATTTAAAATTGGAAAGTGTATATACTAAATTTCCAGATAGGGATATATACACTGGGAAAAATTCTTCATATCCATATTTAGAAAGTAAATTTAGAAATGATACAAGTCCAAAATTATCATACCCTAACTTAACAAGTTTGTTTAATAGTACCAGTAAAAAAATTACAGAAGAAAAATTTACAATAGTTAAATCCAGTAGAAGAACACGAAGGAAATATTCTAGGCGAACGCTAAAGAAAGGAAGAAAAACGAAAAAGAACAGAATTAGACGTAACATAAACAATAATTTTTTTTATAACGATAGGAATTTAAATTTAAAAGGATCAAATTATAATTTTTTAGATAATTCTGAAAGCGTTAATTATAAGCGGAGAAAAAAATCAATAAAAAATTCATTGAAAAATCATTTTTTATCCGATGATAAATCTGAACACAAATACGTAAGGAAAAAAAGAAAGATCAAAAGCAGTGAAATTGTTATAGAGAAAAAATTATTAAATGAAACAGAACAGAAAAATAAAATGAATCTAATTAAACGTAGGAAGAGAGTGTCTGCTAAAAGAGTCTTTAGATCTAGAGGAACTTACAGAAAAAGAGGTACTCAAAATATCAGACTAAAACAAACAAAATATTTAAAAAAATTAAAATCTAGAATTACCAGAAAAGGAATCACGAGACGATATAAGTCATTGAAACTTAAATTGGAAGTAACTACATTAAAAAGAAAGAATACTAGCAGTAAGATTTTTACTGTTAAAAAAAGCGCCGTAAAAAATGTATTAGAAAAGCCAATCATTAGTGTAACTTTAAATCATTCTGAACAGAAATTTTATGTAAGTGAGCATACTGTGACGTTACCAACAAGTACCAAAAATTTTTCATCCAATTTAACTTCGAAACAGTATTTCAGAGGAATCACAGTTTCTTCAGCAATTAGAAAAAATCTGTTTAGAAATCAAATTAGATTAGGATATGAAAGAATGCAATATAAAAATATAATTAAAAAGAAATACAGTACTGGCCCAAAAATGTTCGTGAATACTACAAGACAAAAACGACAAAAAACTACATTTTCATATTTTTGGTATTACGGTGATGAAATTTTACGAGAAAATTTAAGGGATTTAGAAAGATTTG
Source organism: Catonia carolina (assembly GCA_035578175.1). NCBI lineage: Eukaryota > Metazoa > Arthropoda > Insecta > Hemiptera > Achilidae > Catonia > Catonia carolina. The sequence continues at coordinate 35,769,333 of JAQMRL010000005.1, read as the reverse complement.
ATTTCGATAATATTGTAGTACCAACGCCTGATTTACGATACGTTTATGAATATGACGAACAACAAGGTACATTTGTTCGTCATAAATTCGACAGGAATCCAATACCAAAAAACCAAACATTTGTTACGGAAAAGAAAAGATATGTCGGAGGTGTATTTACAGTAAGGTATAGACAGTTTCATGTCACTGAAGAGGGAGATGTATCTGAAAAAGAAAGTCTTGACAGTAAAGGAAATGTAAAAGTAACTCCAAAATATGAATACTGGTACACATTCCCCGATAATAAGAATTATTATCCAAACCATTTATATAATTCTTCAGAATTAAATTATGAACTGTATCATAAAATTTTAACTAAATTAGGACAACAAGATCTTCTCAATGAAACTGAACCGACCTTGTCGACATTACAAGAAACTACTTTGTATTATAACGAATCAATAAATGGCACAACTCAAGATCCAATTAATATACGATTACGCCCGTCTGAAGAAGAATGGTTAGATGACTATTACATGAGACGAGCAAAAATAAGCGCAGAAAAAAGAAAATGGAGACGTGAACAAAGAATATTTAAAGGAAAGCAGTTCGAATATGATAGTTACGCTCTCTGGGAAGATAGATTTACTCGTTCACCCTATCTAGATTATGATGAACCTGTAAATGGTACAACTACAGTCAGGATGCGAATCAGCCCATATTTACCTTTATGAGTCGGTTCAATTTTTTTTTTAGTTTTAGCGTTAAACTGTGTTTAAATTCATTGACGGAACTATTTTAGTTTAATTAACCCTGTTAATCCCTGGGATATTTTAACTAGTGTGTGTCAAAAATCAGACATTTTTCAAGATACTATCTATGTTCAATTTAACGAACTAACTGACAGATACCGGTGTCCGTTGTTGTGAAAGTCCGTTAAATTGAAAATCATTCAGTTACAAAATAATCGATAAACATTGGATTACATTGGATTTTTTGATTACTCTTATTAAAATCATAACTTTAAAAAAACTTTACTTTAAGGAAAGAAAGGTACTGGTTTTTCTTTACAAAAATTAACATTCCTTAGATTTTGTAATTTTTAAACCGTTTTATTTATTTAGGAGGCTAGTCTGGTTAATTCAAGTTCGTTAAATCGAGAATTGACTGTATAAGCATGCTACTTTTTGAAATTATTATACCTTTTTTCTTATTAACAATATTTTGATGATTATTTTTTGTTTTAGAATTTTCGTTTTGCTTTTATGTAGTATGCACCTTAAAATACATTAATAATATACCTGACTGATTTATACTAAAACAGAATATCCAGTATTTAAAACAATTAAATAAATCTAAAATAAAGAAGTAGAACTTTTATTTTAAGAAAACCTTGTATTCATTAAAAGAGAATTTAGTTCTGTAGATCGTACTTTAGTATTTTCAGGAAATACCATAATATTTTTTGATAGATATATTTTTTTTATCCCTTATGTGTATGCTTGCAATCTGTTGAATTCAGAACAATAAGCAACCCTGTGACTTAATGAGATGAGGATGATTTGTATGATGTGTAAATGAGCTGTAGTCTTGTACAGACCCAGGCTGACCATTCCGGAGAGAGTATGGGTAATTAAACCCCAACCATCAAAGTACACCAGTAATCACTGTCTAGTATTCAAATCTGTATAAAAGTAGCTACCTTTATTAGGATTTGAACCAGGAACCTTTGTCTCCAAAAATCAGCTGTTACACAGCTGACTCATGGCAACGACTTTACCTCTAGACCAATCCGGTGGGTTATAATTATTAATATTTAGTTTTATAAAACCACTGAAATATGGTTAACATTTAACAATATCTCTATAAAGTGCTTTCATGTTTTTTAACACCACCAGTATTTTTGTGATATATATTTGAATAACAAGTATTAAACTTCCTTTCTTCACTTTGGTAAAAAAGGAATCCAAAAATACTGAAGATGTGTTAAAAAACAAAAGCATTTTATAAAGATATTGGTGATTGTTTACCTTATATTAGCGGTTTTATGAAACTACTAGCATGCCCCGCATGGCTTCGCACATGGAACATGTGTAATAAATTTTTTTTAAATATATATATGTAACAGAAATTGTGTAGCTGCTAGGTTGACTGTTTACTCCAACTTACTCACACAAGTTTTGATAAATACGCGTACGTCTCTCGCTTGTCTTTATACATATATACTGTCTTCAACAACAAACACACACACACACACACACACACATATATTTATGAAAATCTTCATTAGAGCCCTTATGGTTATTTTTGAAAATTTAAAAATAAAATGATGTAGTGAATATAAATACAAATACACTGTCAAAATTTCGTGAAAATCCGTTTAGTAGTTTTGGAAATTAGCCTGCCCAAAAAAACACGCTTTGTCTTTATAATGTTAGTATAGATATACTATTAATAACATTTTTTTTATCAAACATTATTGCCTTTGTATTTAATACGTGATATAAAGAACAGCCGAACAAAAATTATGTGCAACACTCACCTCAGAGTATTAAAATCAAGATATTTTTCGTCTTATTCAGTGACATCTTCAGGATAAAACATCTTCATGTTATCACACATAAACACGTATAACATAAATATAACACATAAGGTTGAAGACCACGTCAAGAAATACATTGTTAATAAATCAAGTTGCAACTATTAACATTGTATTCATTAATGTGGTCTTTGACCTTATATTTTATGTTATATTTATGTTATTTGTGTTTATGTGTGATAACACAAGATGATGTCTCCGAGTGAGACAAAAGATATCTTGATGGTAATACTCCTAGGTGAATATTGTACATAATTTTTGTTTGCCTGTTCTTTATGCCATTTAATAATATTTATCTTTTATCTTTTTATTAAGGGTTGCGATTTGGAAAATAAGACAACCCTTATTTGGAAAACTTTTATAATATGTAATATTGTCATTATGGTATTATATAACTGTTTTATGAAACGATGTGTTTTTTTTTGATGTTAGAAATGGCTGTTGTTTATACTTACAATTTCTTTAAATTTTTTGGTATTTTTAGTGAGATTTTACTGGTTTTGTTACGTCAGTACTTTCCTTCATTTTATTGTATTTTTTGTAACTAATTTATGACTTAGTCAGTCATCTGGTTTTACTTGAGACTGAATTTTGATAGAATTTTTACTGAACAAAGCTCATTAAGGCCTGGTATATACTGGAGTGCAGGTGGCTTAGTTCAGGACAGGAAGGGCAGGAGTAAAAACTGTGCAGCTGTTGTTGCCTGTAGCGTACCGTATATTGGGAGGCACACAGTGTCTGCCTCCCAATTTCACACATATCTGTGTCGAGCAACCACAGTTTGTAGTCCAGGCACAGTTTTAGTGCATGCATTGAGCAGGAAACGTGTTGGTTCAAGAGAAGTTAATTGAACTCGTGCATACCTAGTGTAATTCTTGAATGTAGTATCGTCAAACTCTTGTGTTAAACTTGAACTCATCACGCGTTTTACATTTCTTCATAAAATCTTTTTGCCACAAACTTTACTCCCTTTGCTTTGAAATACAATACAGTAAAATTAATTCTGTACTGGAATCGTACGAATCTGAAACTAACCTATCGGTTATTAAAATTATCCGTTCCGCTAAATGGCCAAATATGAACTAATTTCTGAACCTGAAAAAAATATTCGCTTGTCCTGCGTCTCCAGTATATGCTGGAAGAAATGTCTGCTCTGGCTGCCCTGTCCTGCACTTGTCCGTCTCGAATGTACTTTGCCACCTGCGCTCCGTATACGCCCGGCCAAAATTTTGGATTTTTTTATAATGTGTCCTGGGAACTACATAGCGGGGGTATGTGACATGTCAGTATAAAAACTGATAAGTCTTAATATATATTAACACTTAGGTTAAATGCAACTTATAAATTCATTTTATAACCTATATACACAATTTACCTCAACCTTTACATAGAAATTTCCATCAATCACGTTTTTTCGCTTTTTTAAACTAATACAATGTCCATAACATGCAGATGAAGTGTTACATTGTTTTGCACTCGATCTGATAGTTCTAGGGCTACAAAAAAATTGTTCTGTTTCTTATCACATGGTCAGCAAATTACATGGCTGAAGCATTTAAGAACAGAAGAGGTAGAGGTGTAAAAGATACTTAGAGTTGTCTCCTCTAAAAGTAATGAATTTCATCATTATACAGTTAAGACTCTGTGGTGAATGAAGTTGAGGTGTCATTTGAAGGGTTGAAAGTAGATGATTTTCGGAGGGTCTGGCATGCTGATAAGCATACTTTTCCAATCAGTGAGGAAGGCAATGGTAAACCACCTCACTCCTCGTTTTACTTAGTAAACCCTCTAGAGGTTCAAACCAGCCTTTCGGCTGATGGATCTAAACAACAAACTAATAGAGATTACTACAACTTTTTAAAGCTTGTGGTAACTTATTCCTGTATGTTTTTACTTTTTTTAGTTCGTTTTTGTTCTAAACATTTTATTGTATCATAGTTATCAATTCTGTTTCTTAAATTATGTCTATGGGTGAGTTAGAATACAATGGTAACAGCTGATATCTATCTCAATTGTGGAATTTTGTTGATGAAATTTTTAAGTTGTTAATATTTAAAACTGAAACAAACTTTGTAATACTACATTAGTTTTTTTATAATTTTTAAATTATATTAAAGTAAATAAATTTTTCATGTTATGAAATTGATTTGCATTATTTTTAAAAGTTGTCTCGTTTTTGGTTATTTTCTTTTCTTTCTTTTTAAGATGATGAAAATTTTTAGTTAAAAAGAATTTACAGAGTAAATAATTTTACACTAGTATAGCTAAGTCATTACATTTATAATAACTTCTTCTTTTTTGTATCCGAGGCAGTGAAAAAAACTCACGTTCATTTTCCTGCAAAATAGTATTGGACTCTTGATCCTGCCCCCTTGATCTGAACTGCAAAAACCCTCCACTTTCCTCGGAACTGGTAATAAAATACTATAAAGGAAACGAAGGGTTAAAATTTAGCAAATGTTCTGTGGGACTTGGAAAAGAAATGTAGCCTAATGCTCCCTCGCCATCCCTGACCAACGCTCATTCTCTTTCTTCATTCATCTCTTTCATCACCAGCTCAGGAAATCAGTTTATTTGTGATTGGGACAGGATTTGTTTGGGGAGGGATAGGGCAATTCTACTAGTCTCCGGATGTCTCCTCTTTCCGTAGTCTCTCGATCATCTCCTCTGCTAACAGAGCGACTAACTTCCAGCACTCCTTATCTCACAGCATCACTGCCCCACTCTTTCTGGGCCCCATAGTTCAACTTCTACCTTTTCAGATGTCTCCATTCTTTCGTGGCCAAATTAAGGACATCTTTCAAAGACATGCATAACGGACTACTCCTCGTCACTATCGCATAGTTAACATTTCCACATTTCACCAAATCTAAACTCGTCAAATATGTCCCAAAGAAACCATGCACTGTTAACAACTGTATAAATTCATAGTAACTTTTATCACCAAATGTCCTCCTTATCCATACCTTGACATTTGGAATGAATCTCTTTGTCCACTCCCTGATCGTAGCTTAACTCCATCTCCTTTGCCACCTGCCTCATCTCCACCTCCAGCATTCCTCTTTATCATCACCAGCTTGCTGCTTTTCCCTTCCGCACATCACTAGATTCCATGGAGGCATTCCTGAAATCACATGGGTTACCTCTTTAGATACAGTTCTATAGGCACTGCATATTTTTAGTGCTAGTTTCCGCTGCGTTCTTAAAACATATCCAAGTTAACATATGTAAAAATAAAAATAATAATAACAACCCAAATATTTATCTACTACTTTCATAATTTTACCATATATAGTTAACCTCTTCAAAAATATTACAACTTGGACATTAAATTTTGGGGTCTTTTCTGTTATTGCCCCCCCCCCCCAGCATAATTTTTCACATTTTGTAGATATTTCGTATGTAGGTATTCTTACAGTATTTTTAACAATAAAAACAGGAAAAATACTTAAAAAAAATCATGTATCAATATTTTTCAAGTTAGCATTAAAATTTTCTCCCCTTTTTCAAGTTAACTTTATACTTAAACCTTGTTTGACATATGGCATTCAATTATGGGGTACAGTGAGTAAGAGCAGTGTAGAAGTAATGCAGAGGTTCCGAAACAAAGTGCTTAGAAATATAGTGAATGCAGCATGGTATATAAGAAACAATGAAATACATGAATATCTCGACGTACCCCAAGTTTGGGATGAAATACAACGGTTTAGAATGATGTACCAAAGACTTCTAAATTGTCATAAAAACAGTTTAGCAATTAACCTCCTGTATAATAGTCAGACAACCAGATGCCTCAAAAGAATCCATGTTTTAGATTTGTAAATAATTTTTCTTCTTAACTGTATAGTTATTATAAAATGTATAAAAAATTTTTATTTTTATTCTGTTAATGTAAAGGAGCTTCAACCTATCTATATTCTTGTTTAAATTTTTTTTCTAACTTTTAATGTTTTAAATTCGTTCAGTTTTGTAGTAAAGTTAGTTCAGTGTAGCCTATATTATACTTTTATGAACTTTTTAAATTTGTGTAATGTTATCAAAACTTCAGTTTTAGTATTTTTTTTTGAGGACAATCACTGGGTGGTCTCTTCTCTTGTCATATTTATTTCATAATCATTTACTTATAGTTACTTACAAAACTGATTGCAAATAAATATAATGTGTAACAAAAAAAAATGTTAACATTAAACTATTCATTACAAGTTATTTAATCGTATTTAATTTAATTATGTTAAATTTATTTAATGATGTCATGTACTCAATCAGTTTATATTTCATTATTACATACAGTAACAATATTGAGAAAAAGCAATGTATTTACCCTACCTATATTTAACCCCTTGAAGCACATCGACACATTTGTGGACATTAACACCACAGCACATCTAACACCACAGCTTGATATTTTTTTAATACTTTTAACGCCCAATTGCCACATATGTTGCCAAAAACCTTTGTTGGTTGCACTGCTCTCGTCTCATTATCAGGTGTTATTCATATGCATGGTTTTCAGAGCGAGATTATGATTAATTTTCAAAATTAACTTGTCCCTCAGCCTTCGGGCCAGCCCAGTCAGTCAGCTGGTAGAAAGTCACTATTATTTGTTAAGTAACACCGGTTAGGCAAGCAACTTTGTATGGTGACCAGTTGACAGCCATCCATGAACAAACTCTACTGGGGGTCCCTGTTCAAACTCATCTCTAATCTACGTCAAAAAATACAGCAAAAAGCAGCGATCAAATTGGGTAGTTGTCAACAATGTACAGTTCCTGATAACAAATAAAAGCTTTAAAAAAAAATTGTCTCTCAACAGGTTAACCTTAACTTGAAGAATATTGGTGTAGGATTTTAAAAATATTTTTCCCATATTTATCATTAAAAATACTGTAAGATTGCATACAAAATATTCATAAAATGTGAAAAATTATGCTGGGGGGGGATAACAGAAAAGACCCAAATTTTGTTTGCAGATATTCTGTGAATTAGTTTTAATCGGAGGGTTAATGTTAATACAGAGGTTGTTACACATTAAAAAAAAAATTACATAAGAATAATTTTGAAGGTCTTTCAGTCTGATATTATGTAATTTAGTACATGATCTTCTATATAATTAATGTTTGTTTATTTGTTTAATATTTCATTGTACACAAAAGGCCATATAAATGTTAATTGTTTGTATTACACCTAAACTCTTAAATAATACGATCATTGTAAACCGGTGTAATGATGTATTTTAAATAAAAACATTGAGTGGTAAAACCACAGAAGTACTACTAACTAATTTTCATCTATCACCCTTCATCGTCTGCATTTGCAGTAATCTGCAAAACAATTAGGCATACATTTTTTTGTAGAATTCTTTAAGTATAAATATGGTCTGGAAGTTCTGTTAAAATTTTGTGTTAGGAATAAGTGTTAAACAAGTTTTTTTTTGGTAAGAAAAATGTAATTATTCTATATTATGTATATTTACCAAGTATATTGTAACCTTTATTACATATTTTAAACCGTGTATTTTGTTGTCATATTTAGGGGAAAGTACAATTTAAGAAGATTCTTACAACTGATATTGAAGATGATGATGTTGAAAGAAGAATAAAAAGAGATTTACTTTTAAGTGAAAATAATTATGGTTTTTCCATCGGTAGAAAATTGTTGTATAGGGATAATGAAGATAATAATGACATAAGCAAAGAGAAGAAAACTGTTTCGAATTGGGGAAAATTGAAAAACTTTTTAAAAAAAATTGGAGGTAAAAAGGACGATGAAAGTTCAAGTGATGATAATGAAAAGATGGTAAACAAAATGGTAAGAACACGAAGGAAGAGGAGAAAAGTAAGTGATTCTAAAAAGGATATTGAAAAAGACTTTTTACAAAAATTAATTCATGAAGTTAAAACAGAACGATATGATCTTCAAGAAAGCAGATCAATAATAGGTTCTGAAAATTTACAAGAATCTTATAAAAATGTGAAGGAATCGAACATCTTTTCTAAAATGAATTATGAAACTGAAAGGAAAGCAATAAATACAAGTCCCAGTCATATGACATTTAGAACAAGATTTGTAAATTATTACAGATACTGGACTAGAACTAAATCGAATTTGTTATTTTCAAAACAAAGCAATTTACCTGTTCATAGCAAAAACAGTGATAGCCCTTGGATATCATACCAACCACCTCATTTACAACAAGATCAATATTTTAGTCCACAGGCTGTTCAATTTGTAACAAATCAACCATCACAAAGTTACCAGCAATTGGCTGGACAAAATACTTTCCGAACACAACCAGTACAATCACCAAATTTTATTCAGAATCTTGGACAAGTTAACCAACAACAAAGCCCCATGTATCAGTTTCCATCTAATCAACAAAGCCTTTCTGCAAATCAATTTTTACCAAATGCTCAGCCGGTTTCTCCAGGTATTCAGGGTACGAGTCCTCCAATAAAGGATCCAAATGAATTACAGCAAATTGGACAAATTGGTACGCAACTTGGATATCCTGGAGTTGTACCGAACAGTCTTCCAGTAATTCCACCGTTTGTTCCATTGCAACATCCTTTATATGCTCAACAACAAGCGTATTGGTTGTATCTACAACAGCTTCAACAACAAAAATTACAAGAACAACAGCAACAATTGCAAAATCAAAATGTTCTCTATCAACAGCAGTTCTTTCAAAATAATGAGCCTCCATTAAATCAACAGAATTTACAGAATCAACAGTTCGTACAGAATCAGCAATATCAACAAAAACAGGTTTTGCAAAATCAAGAATTTCCTCATCAACCACAACAAATGCAAAATCATGAGCAACTACATCAGCATCCGGTTCCAGCAGGACCAAACCAGAACCAACAGCAACAAGCTTTTCCATTTTCATATACACCTCCAGCAAATCTTCATTATCAAGTAAGGAATTTTATAGAACCACAAGTTACTGATTACAGATGGCAATTATTACAAAACGGAACTGATCTATCAGATTCTAAAATTAATGCTAACATAATGTCTAAAAATGAGAGATGGTATCAGCAAAACTTTAATTTGGATATAGGAGCTTTAAAAACCGGAGCCAAATTCAAATCAAGTACTAATTCACAGTACAAAAATGTACCGTATAATGAACATTTACCTGCTGGGCAATCTGATAATCAAATTTATCCTCCTTCAAATTTCATTCCTGTTAACATTGGACAACATACACAAAATAATTATTATTCGGTGTCGCCATTTTATCAGTATTCACAGAATTCACAAATGTTTCGGTTTCAACCATCTCAAACTCAAAGCTACAGAAATTTTCAGTCGCATAATGTGCAGCAGTATACAACTACAGATCCTAGAAATAGGATAGGACATATAGGTAAATATAATGATGCTATATTGTTTTTAAATCAATTAGGTAAAAAAAGTGATTATGATGAAACATATATTTCTCATTTAATGCACAGAACTAAAAAACGTTTTGATACATATTACCATTATTTTATTCATGATCCTTTCAATTTAGGTAACGATACTGATGTTAAATTAATGAAATGGGACACTGGTTACCCAGAGCGTATAAACTACACTAATCTAAACAATCCTTTTCATGGAAATAAACGTTATCAAAGTATTTTAAAATGGAATGAAATGAAATCTAAGAGAACTAGTTATGTTATAACAGATCGCACTGTAATTTCAAAAATTAATATTCGGGATAAAAGAAATATTGTGTTTAATACAACGCAAATATTTACGTTACATAATAAATCATTAGATGAAATTAAAGGTTATTTAAACGACTCAAATAATTTTACTGTAATTTATAATAATATTTTTAAATTAAATGAAACAGAAAATTTAAATTGTACAACTAAAGTTAAATTTAGGGAAAAAATTATTAAAGATGCTATCAATAAAGTGTTAAACAAATTTATTTATAAATTAATTAACGATAGCAAATATAAATTAAATTTGAATAAATCTGTTAGCAATATTAATTATTTAAATAATACTTTTAATATAATTAATAATACAAATTACACCAATGAATTTAAAAATAATATTTATAATTTGTTAAATGATAGTTTTCGGTCGGTTTTTAACGATTCTATTTTATTTTTTAATAATAGTAATAATTATAATAATAATATAAAAAATTTAAGTAAATTATTTTATGATGTAAATGATGACTTTAGTAATGATATAAATTTTTTAAAAAGTATTCGTATCAAAAAAGATAGTAAAATTCAAAATTACGGAATGGATAGTACAGAATATAAATCGTTAAACACGGATGAATATTATGAAGCAATTGCCGATTTACCTCCTGGAATTTATTATCCGGAAAATACAACAATAACCATAGATCGTACTAAGACTAAAAAATCGAAAATTAATAACGAAGTAAATAATAATATTAATTTTCAAACCAATCTTAAATCAAACGATGTGAATTCATACTTACGACCATATAATGAAACATTTACGATAGATCCATTATATCGTAAACCTTTACTAAATCCACAAAATCCATCTGCTACAATAGATCCATATAATTCTATTTATTACAGCCCACTTGAATATCATACAGACCGATATGGAAAATTTCTTACGAATCTTCCTATTTATAGTAAGTATGATGAAAGTAACGATATACATCATTTTACAACACCATTGTATCATGGTTTTAATCAATACAATGAAAATTCATATTACAATAAATTCATGAAAAATAATTTCAATGTAACTAGAGCTCCTGTCAGATAAAATTAAATTATAATTTAAGGTATAACTTAACTACATCAGAGATTTTAAGTTTATAAAGGTTGTCTGATGGCTTGAGTCAGCTGCGTGAATAGTGGGGAATAGTTTATTTTTCTGTGCACTAGAATTCTAACCTAAATTAACAACAATTTACGAGTGTTGTGAGTATTAAATATTAAGTATTTAATGACCTTGTCCATAACAGGCAGGTGAAGTATTAAATTATCTACATTCGATCTGCTAGTTCCAAGGTTACAGAAAATAGTTCTGTTTCTTATCACTTGGTCGGCCAATTATATGACTGAAGCATTTAAGAACAGAACAGGTAGAGGTGTAAAAAACACTAGTCAGAGTTATCTCCTCTGAGAGTAATGAATTTCATCATTATACAGCCAGACCCAGAGGTGAATGAAATGAAGGCGTTATTTGCAGGTTGGAAAGTAGATAATTTTGAGAGAGCCTGGTATGCTAATAAGCATACTTTTCTACTCTGTGAGGAAGGCATTGGTAAACGACCTCACACCTTGTTTTACTTAGTAAAGCCTTTAGAGGTTCAAACCAACCTTTCTGGTGATGAGCTAAACAACTACATGTAATGGCCAGAAAAGAGATTAAATAAAAAAAACTAAAATCATATGAACCTGCTTAAATAAATATCTTTGTTGGGATGGGGTTACAAAGTAGCATCAAAAGAACAAGTTTACAAAAATATAAAACCAGTAATTGGCATAATTAAGAAAAAGAGGATATCCATTTTAGGACATGTAATCAGAACACTGGAAAATAGAATAGCTAGAAAAGTCATAGACGAGCTTTCTTTGGGTTTAACGTCCAACTGTTATGGAATTACTGCTAATGATGCAGGCGGTGAAATGATTTTTTGTAATGTATGAAAATATGGCGTGCCTGAGTTGGATTCGTACCTGAGACCAAATGATGAGAGGCGAGCACATTACCAACTACGCCAATGCGGCCGGCCATAGAAGAGCTATGGGATAAAGGAATAGTAAGCATTTGGGGTCATAGAAGAGCTATGAGATAAAGGAGCAGTAAGCATTTGGGGTCATAGAAGAGTTATGGGATAAAGGAGTAGTAAGCATTTGGGGTCATAGAAGAGCTATGGGATAAAGGAGTAGTAAGCATTTGGGCTCATTGAAGAGCTATGGGATAAAGGAGTAGTAAGCTTTTGGGGTCATAGAGGAGCTATGGGATAAAGGAGTAGTGAGCATTTGGGGTCATAGAAGAGCTATGGGATAAAGGAGTAGTAGACATCTGGGATCATAGAAGAGCTATGGGATAAAGGAGTAGTAAGCATTTGGGGTCATTGAAGAGCTATGGGATAAAGGAGAAGTAAGAATTTGAGGCTGAGAAATTAAAGAAGCCATGAAATTGCTAAAGACCACATTAGAAGACCTAAAAAACAAAATCAACTTAACTCTTATCAGGTGGACAGCCAATGTATTTTTGTTAGATGACAAGTGGATAAGTACTCAACAGTTTGTGTAATAGTGAAGGTCAATGTACATGCACACCAATAAACATTATAGTTAAATAAAAGCTGAATGTATGTAGAAGAAAGTAAGCTATTTAGAAGCACAATCAGGTTAGTAGGAAATTTTCTATTGATTTGTGAATGTTGGGATACCACTCAATTCTGGTTTATTTGTAAGAAAACTGTGTAAAGGCCGTATCTCATTTATAAATAGAGTTATAACCGCGTTTGAAAGATTGAATAGTAGGGGTAGGTATATTGTTCAATCTTGCTTTTATAGCAAAACCGGTTGAATTGAATATGACCTGTATAAGAGACTAAAGCCTCCGAGATTTTTAAAATAGCCTATTTTCAGACATTCTTCACAATGGAACTAAAATGTTCCAATATTATCTTTAATAATTTTTTCTACATGCATTTGTTCACAAAATTCTGTGCTTTAATATAGTAACATATGTCATTTAAATAACTGTAGAAATGGGTCAATGACATCAGCTCAAGGAGAGAAGTTTTTTCCGCCATTGTTTTACCACAGAATCCAAATTCACTTGACTCGTACATACGCTTGAATAGCCGTATAGTGTGGTAAACGAGGGCCTTTGATGTATCAAAATTTTCGCTAGACATTTTTCTATAATACCAGACTAAAAAAAATAATAATTTATTGCCAGATTTTTCGTAAATTCGCCGTAACTGGCGTAAAAAAAAATGGAGTTTGTGTTAGTTTTGAAAACATCTCACGAAGTTTTCTTAACGTTTTATAAAAATTTCAAATTTTTTGGATAAAAGATGGATAAAAAAAGTAAAGTCTGTCGGTGCAATCTCAGAATTAGTGTTCGAAGAGTTAATATTCTCAAACTTAAAAAAAACAATTATGAAAAAATTAGGTTGGAAAAAATGAAAGAGTAATAGTTAAAAGGGAAGAAAAATTCTGGAAAACCTGAAACACAATTGACTATGCTGGCCTAAACAGCAAAAAAATACAATTTTAAACTCTCCTAACAATCTTAAAATTGTGTTTACATTGACAATGTGGAATAACAATTTGTTTGTTGTATGTAATGAGGTGAACTTAAAAAACCACATAGGCCTAGATGTTAAAAAATGAGAAAAATAACTGTACACAAAGCCAACAGTTTCATGGTGCAGAACCAATTCAATGACAGTACAGAATGGCCAAGGGGCTTAACTCATTCACAGCGCATCTGACTTCAGCCATCAGACAAGCGATATATGTATAATTATTTCTGTACAAATATATTTTATGTTGCGGTTTTCTTTAGTTTAACACGTTCAGTATGGACATAATACAAATGTACTGTGCTGTAAACTGAATGTGTTAACCAAACAATATTAAAAATCAACCATAATGTGTTGACTTCTGAGGCGGTCCACTTATGAGGTAACATTATAGCGATTAATCAGTGATATGATCCCTGTCACTTCTGAGGTAAAAGAGTAAACATTCACCAACAGGGCAATATTAAACTAATTTATTTGCCATGTATTCAACGGGTGTTATCTGAGCAATCTGCTATGAAATCACCAGCAGATACTAAGTATTGTTCTTAGCTCCTCCAGATATAGTGGTGTTTAATGTGAAATCTGTGGGTTCTGTTTTAAAAACATCATATTTTTCTTTCTTAAGCACTGATAATCTCACTCATGTTATTTTTATGATGAAGAATAAGGTTAATAATTTCAGCATCTGCAGTATATAACCTTCAACATTTTGTAGAGAGAAAGAATTTTTACGTTACGTTCTTGCATTCGTTTGGTTGCCACGAATTGCCTGTATCGTATGAGGTGTGGCTATTAAATAACGAGACTGACGTTGTAAAAAATTTTATTTTTATTTTATACATAATCACTTATTGTCACCTTCAATATACACTCCTTCTTTATCCCTACAACGCCCCATGTGAGTTTTCCATTGTTGGAAACAGTGCTGGAAGTCATCTTCTGTCAGCTTCTTCAGGACACGTGCTGCTTTCTCTTTTACAGCTTCCACAGACTTAAATCTTGTCCCTTTTAATGCAGATTTCACCTTAGGGAACAGGTAGAAGATAGTAACATGTGATGAAACGTGGTTTTTTACTTATGATCCGGAAACAAAGCGCCAATCCATGCACTCGAAGAGCTGAACTTCACCGAGAACTAAAAAAAGGTCAAATGAGCAAGTCAAAATTTAAAGCAATGATGATTGTTTTTTTTATATCTGTGGGATTGTGTACCTTCACTGGGTTCCTGAAGGTCAAACAATTAATCAGTATTACTACCTTGAGGTACCCTACTTTCTAAAATACGTCAAAGAGTAAGGAAAAAATGCCCCGAAATGTGGAAGGACAAATCATGGGTTCTCCACCAAGACAATGCGCCAGCTCATTCCGCGTTATCTATCAAGAGGTTCCTAGCCAAGTACAGCATTTCAGAGTTAGAATATCCACCTTATTCACCAGATCTTGCACCATGTGACTTCTACCTGTTCCCTAAGGTGAAATCTGCATTAAAAGGGACAAGATTTGAGTCTGTGGAAGCTGTAAAAGAGAAAGCGGCATGTGTCCTGAAGAAGCTGACAGAAGGACTTGCAGCACTGTTTCCAACAATGGAAAATTCACATGGAGCGTTGTAGGGATAGAGAAGGAGTGTATATTGAAAGTGACAATAAGTGATTATGTATAAAATAAAAATAAATTTTTTTACGTCAGTCTGGTTATTTAATAGCCACACCTCGTATATTACTTTATTGTAGGGATGAACCCAATATTTCAGTTTCTTCTTGGTTGAGATTTTATGTACTACTACGGGTACATTTCTTCCTTCATTGACTATTTCGATATAATAAAAAATTTTTTTTGTTTTTCCTCCAACTGTAAAACAAGCAAAAAAATACCGATGAAAAACAATATTGGATTTTACAAACCTTTTTGCGGAAACTACTACACATAAGGAGGTATTCTCTTCTTGGAAGGCATTAGTTGATTATCTAAAATTGTACCATTTGCAAATGCCCTGTTGCTCAGATGATAGATATCGCTAATATTACACAGTGATTTTAATTGTTTTCGTGTTGGGCGTACAACACGAAATTGTTCTTTTTTGGCCCTTAACACATTCAGTGCTAGAGACTCGCCTAGTGAGTCATGGGCAGGTGTTATCGCCAGGCTGCCGTCTAACCTAGTGGTTTTGGTTTTATTATCATTTTAAATAATTCCGGAGGAACACCGCCTGCCGGATATCAGTTTGTTGCTATTATATAGCCATTAGACAGTTTTTGTTCTCTGTAACTGTGCAGTTTGTTTTTGAATTTTCGTCATACGATCTTCTACCCTCGCATAGTATACTCGTTCAGTATTTTTAACGGGTTTTCAGGGTACAGTTTTAGCCGTGAATTTAGTATCTTTGCAGGTATCGATTCAAAAAAGCTTACACTTTTAGATTTACTTAAAAAGTATATTTTTGTAGTTTAAAATTATATAAGAAATTAACGGTAAATGGAAAAATTCAAACAAGAAATACATTTATTAACAGGCGAATATAAACGTAAAAAATATTGAATTGTTTACTTTCATGTTATTAGCAAATATAAATCCATGTATAGGTTGCAAATAAAACATATCTATAAAAACGTTAGTAACATAAGTTGTAGGCTCTTCATAAAGCTAGCGGAGAACACGCTGCATGAGTAATCAGCCCAAAGGGAGAGATACTTCATAATTGCTCAGCATTGAATATGTTAATGAACATCTGCCATTATCTTACAATATCTGGTAAATTACATATAATTCTGGTGTTTTCATTCTATTTACGAGGGTCATTCGTAAAATAAGGTTCCCTAAGCTGCCAAAACAGAATCCGATGTGCTGGGAGAAATCTGGCAACACTATCTTACTCATCAGCTCTCCCTCTCTTTTTCCGCACCACTCCCGCCTCGCTACGTCGATCAGTGCCAGCCTAGCAGCCATCGAAGATGGAGTTCTCTATCGCTGTTACCGCCAGATGCGAAATTCGCGCTGTGATACATTTTTTTAAATGCAAAACGGATTTCATCTATTGACATTCATCATGGAACAACAGTAAACTCTGACAGATATTGCGACACATTAAGAAAACTGAGACGCGCGATCCAGAACTGCCGGAGAGGAAGATTGTCCAGTGATGTGAGGCTTCTCCATGACAACGCTCGACCTCATGTCTCACATCAAACTCAAGAACTGCTGACAGATTTTGGCTGGACTGTTGTGCCCCCCCCCCTACAGCCCGGACCTAGCCCCAAGTAATTATTACTTATTACCAAAATTAAAGGAATACTTGGGTGACCTACGCTTCAGTAACGATGATGAAGTCAAGGAAGAGGTTATTCGATTCCTCAAAGGATTGGCGGCAGAATTCTACAACATGGGGATAGAAAAGTTGGAGCATCGTCTGCAAAAGTTTTTGGACAGAAACGGCGATTATGTAGAAAAATAGTGTAAGTTTTAAGCTTTAAATTAATGTAGAACATTAAGATAAAAAATATAGCTGTCTATTTTTAAAATTCATGGGAACCTTATTTTACGAATGACCCTCGTAATAAATCATCACAAACCTAAAAATGGTAAATTAACGTTGAGTTATACCTGACAATTATAATTATTATTATGAGAAATACTTATTCCTATTTGTTATAACAATATTTAGCAAGTTTTGACTTAATAACCCCTGGAATTTTCAGATTTAAGTGTATGACATCATATTATTCTGTTGGTAACAATTTTTTTTTAAATCTAAAATGTTACTTTTACAACTTTCATTTAATTCTGTAATATGTACCCCCTGTTCAAAGTTTCAGTACTCTAAGAACTTGTTTATACAAAGTTTATAGGATCAGAACTGTTACGAATAAACCTAATTTTTGGGTTTTCACCATAATTATGTGTTAAGACTTATTATACAGGTGATTCATGAAGAAAAAATACTTCAGGAGATGAATCTGCATCGAAAAATAAGAAAAAATTCTTAGAAACATAGGTCTAGAAATGCTTTGTTAGTGTGTCACGGCTAGCGAAAGATTTTGCCTGGATTTCGGCTCATCTCATGAAATAAGTTCACAATGAAATTTTTAGGGCGTTAATTAAAATTAAAAGTGGTGGTTTCTTGTAATTTTTGACTGGTGAAAGCGAATAAAATAGGTCCCAGAACTATATGGTTTTTGGTTCTGGGGGTAAAACAGATATTATAAATGAGCAATAAACACATAATGGTTGTAAATAAAACTTGTAGAAAATTTAATTCTGAGAAAATTGGTGTAAATAAAGTCAACTACAAAACAAAATTGCAAAAGGTAAATTTTATTAAAATCCAATATCCAAAACTTGGTGGAAAAACACGTTAGTATAAACACGTTTATATGGGAAGAGTAATACTCTCCAAGAATATTTTTAAATAAAACAACTGAAAAAAATAAAGTAAATTAATAATTACATCAATTTCCTACAAGTGTTATTTAAAATAATTTTGTGTTTATTGCCCATTTAATGAAGTTATTGTACAAAATACATAAAAGAAACAGGGTTTTCAGGGTACAGTTACTAATTATTTCAGTTTTATCCCAGATTTCTCAAAACGTACTGAAGATATGGTTCTGGATCCTGTTTTATTCTCTTTCTCAGGTCATTAACCATAAGAAACCACCCTTTTTTTAACTGTAAATGGACATTTAAAAGAATTTATTGCGAACTTACTTCATGGGATGAGCCGAAATCTTCTGCTAGCCGTAACTCGCTAACGAAGTATTTCTGAACCTATGTGTATACAGACTTTTTTTCTTATTTTTCAATGTAAATTCATGTCCTGAAGTATTTAGTTTCTTTGTGAATCACTCTGTATAAGTTTGTTTTGTTCTGCAGTCAGTTTTAACCTAGTGAGATCCTACATAACATTTAAAGGAAAACCCTTATTAGCTATAAAGAAAACCTGTAAGTATTGTGTTAATTTCACACTAATCTACCACCTTAGGTTTGGCTTCTGTATTAACAATAAATGAAAGTATGAGATTAATAAATTAAAAATCTAAACCAAAACTAATTTATTTTAATAGTGTACATTGTGTGCATATTCACAATCCAACTTATTAATTAATCAATTAAAACTCACAGTTTCCACTTTAATTTATGAAGAAAAGATGGAAAATAAAGTTATATGTTCTACATTAAAAAATATTTATGTATACACAACCCATTAAAAAAATTGTTACTCCCAGAAACCTCTATAACAATAATTATTTGAATTTTTTGCTAATTTCAAGTGACAATGAGGTTAAAAAATTGGAGATTTGACTTTTTTTGCTGGAAAAAAACATTAATTTTATTTATTTTTTAGTATAGACAGATTTGTATTCAATTTTTGTAATTACTTACTTAGCCATAAATTATGTTAAAAGCGTTATAAAGATGGTGGCCACAGAGGGGTGTAAGCATACAAAATTAAATAAATAGGACCTTTTCAAAAAGCCAGTAAAATTAATTTTATTTCCACTACTTTTTTCATTTTTGAAATTCTCTAAATTACTGACCTGTTAAATTTAAAATATTTTGCAATTTTAAATCTGATGTGGTGCGAATTAGCTGTTGCAGGGGTTATTAAGCGTTAAGGGGTTTTAAGAGGGGTTGAAAATGAAACTGGGTGTCATTCCAAAATTAGTCTTTCTTTTGTCTCAATTATTATATTATTTGATACATTGTTTTAAGTTTGAGGGTTATTTTTTTAAGTTTCGATTGGTTATAAAACTAATGAGAGTAATAAAATAAAAATATTATCAAAAGTTACATACATTTTAGTCAGCACTGTAGCAAGGTCCTTCTATGCCCTTGGCGAATTTGACAAATCTGCGCCCTCCAATACTGGGGTGTATTAATAAATAATTTTTAATAACCTGAAAGATTTCTTCCATTAACTTGGAATTTTTATTCTTCTTCTGCCTTTCAAGGATTTAGGCATCTCTGCCTGTTCCGAACCTCTCAAATCTACCCATCTCTTTTTCGGGCGTCCTCATTTTCTTTCCCTCCGGTTTATAGCCTACTGTTTACTTAGCTGTCCTATCTTCCAATTTATTGCTTGATAAATTGAACCAGTCTTAAAGAAGGGAGATTTCTCATGGTTAATTTTGCGCCCACTTTGTACCTGTATCTTTGGTGGGGACACATCTCGCCACCGCCTAGCTACGGCTCTAATCCTTGGTTACTTTTTAACATAATCACCATTTATATACGCTCTTCATGAAACGTTGAAATGGGTCTTCACAGTGTCTTGGAGCTCGTCTTCTTTTCAGAAGCTCTGAAACCATCGCAAAGTTTCACAGTAACCTTCCGGATTTATCATGGTTGCAGAGAGCCATTCAAAACAATAGATGAGGAATGCTCACTTCTGAAGTTGTGCTCACCATGATAAAGCTTGTCCTCACAGTACTGCAGTAACAAAACTGATTATTGACAAGTTTCAATATGATATTTTTTATCATTCGTTGTTCATCCCCGAGCGACTTTCACCTGTTTCATGAACTTTTTATTTGCCTCAGAGGGCAGAACTTCCTCCAAACAGACAACAAGCTCCAAAACACCGTGAAGACCCATTTCAAGTCACTGGCAACGTTTCATGAAAAGGGTGTTGGAAAGTTTGTATACTGATATGATAAATTCCTCAATTTAAATATTGATAATGTTGAAAACTAACCAAGGATGTTTGTAACTTTTAATGATAAATTTATTTTATTACTCTCATTAGTTTTATTTTTTAAACAATCGGAAATTGGAAAAAAATAACCGTTATAATATGCAATAGTCTATAATCAAAAATTTAAATTTTAAGTTGGTTTTAAATTTTGTAATTATTATGACGATTATTCGGATAATAAAAAATGTTTTGGTGTGACGAGCCACACAGTTACCCCACCATCTCCACTGCCGAGTCATTGATTTTTCACTCACCTTGGACTAGTCTGGTTGTAACAGCTATTGGTAATCAATACACGACCGATACAGTTGTGTATTGATTATTTGTAACTCTTTAAAATGTGTGACAAAATTAACAATTCTGCCAAGTGTGAGGTTCATAGTGTAGTATGCTTTTTGAATGCTAAAGTAGTGCAACCTATCAAAATTTACAGACAAATAACGGAGGTTTGTAGTAATGCGATGAACGAGGCTTTAGCTTGAAAATGGTGCATTAAGTTTGCGCAGATTATTGTCTAGTGGCGTTGTGTTTCTGCACGATAACGCACGACCACATTCTGCTGCATTGACAAAAAACTTGCTGCAACAGTTTTGATGGGAGCTTTTCGATCATCCGCCTGATAACCCAGACTTGGCCTCGATTGATTTCTATCTGTTTTCCTAACTGAAGGACTTTTTGGGTGGGAACCACTATGGAAGTATGTTCAGTTAACCATTCATGGAAAGTTTTTTTCATGTGAAATTTAATATGATGGGTAAGATAGTAAAAATCAAAAGTTTTTTTTCATTGTTTGAATTAATTTTTTTTAAAGTAAATAATTTGGTATCGTACGCCTACTTAGTAAGAGTTACATTTAACTGATAGAAAAGCTGATGATTCCCAGATAAGTTCTTAACGTTATCCATCGTTAGTATTCTGTTCAAATAGGTACTCAAACCCCAAAATGGACGGTAATGGTTTTTAGTCGTTTATGCGACTGTAAATCCAAAAATAAAGATTGTTTGATAATGTTTCATGAAAAGGATTTGGGTGATAGTAATTAAGGAGGGTGCTTTTGTTGAGAGCACCATATTCCTAAACTATCTCGTTTCTGTTGTAGGACTTCGTACCAGTAACTTCAAGTTCTGATAATAAAAACAATCAGTATGTTTAGAACTCGAAATTATTTTTCAAAAAAATTGTTATGATTATAACCAATAATTGTTTTTAAAACAAAATTCTTAAAAAGTAATTACTAAAACTAAAGAATATGAACTGAAACTGTTTTCTTCCGAATTCAGGGAAGAGATGCAAATGATGGGGTGAATATGCCGAGGCGGGAAATTGGTGAGATGATAAATCCAAGTTTTTTAATGGATCCAAATTTTTTAAATTATTTAAGAAGTATTTCTACTTTACTGAGTAATATAAATGTGAACAATATGAATATTCCAAATTACGTGGAATCTGGAAATAAAGAAACATCTCAGTTTAGTAATGTAAATTTAAATCAACCGAACTTGATGTTTTTGAATGAACTGTGGAATAGTTTTAAAAATGTCATTGAAAAAATGCAAAACAAATGGGTTGAAAATAAAAATCAACCGTTTACTGTAACCAACTATAACAAAAGTACAAGCACTCCTGAACCAATTCATACTCAGCAGATAATTATAAGAAACTTTACAGAAATGCCGTACGAAGAGACAACTAATGAAAGTGAATTTGATACAGCTACAGAAAATCTATTGAAAGTTTCATTAAAAAAACCGTTAAAGAAAACAAATTTAGAGTTTAACGTAAAAAATAAATCCCAGTTAATTCCCATAAACGAATTAATTAAACTGAAAAATATCTATCATAATTACACGGTTAAATATTTTAAATTTTCAACATCTCCTAATTATACTTATCAATTTAAAACACGTTTTAACTCCCCATTAGTGCACAAAAAATTGAAAAAACTTCTTACTAAAAAACATATCGATTATGATAAAAGTGATATAGAATTTTTAGATTTGACTTCATCAATAAGTACTAGTAGTGAAGATAAAACTGATAAAAAAGATACAAAATTATTTCCTGCATTGACATCACCAATTATTTTAAAATCTAAATTTGAAATTGATAATTCATCTGAAATTCTATTTGATAATATTACTTCAAAATTAATATCATTGACAGATTTATTAAAGAGAAGGAAAAAGTATTTTTTTACGAATAAAATTATCAAACGTACCGTAAAATTAAAACGTACTTATTCCAAGTGGAAGGATCTTTATAACCATACTATAAAATTTAATACGAGGAAAAGTGTTCTAGAAGGTGTTGGCACTAATTTGACTTTATTACCGTTAAGCGTGTATTATTTAAAAACTACTACGTCGTATACTACTGCTCCTAGAACTTATATATGGACGAATCGTGTCGCTCTTTTAGAACATTATCGAAATAGAGTCAGAGAAAATTTAGGTTATATTCCAGATGACGAACAATTTGAGGAAGAGTATTATGATAATTTTCAATTATTTAATGCTGCTAAACATCCATATTTTCGCCTCCGGTATAACATGGAAAAAAATTTCAAACCTTATGTAGCGTTTCAACAATCAATAACGCATCCAGTTTTTAAAAATTTTACTTTAGATCCTTACAACACGATTTTTATAAACCCATTTCAACCAAATCTACTTAAGTCTTTTAATCAAAATCAAAATGAATTTCATTTTCCAGTTGCTATTAACGATCTATTACGTAAACCCAGAAAAAAATCATTCGTAAGTTACAAAACTCGGGTAACCAAAAGTATATATTATATGAACAACCCATATCAGTATTTATTACGTAAAAAAAAAATTAGAAAACATCAGAAATTTACTACAAAAATAAAACAACCTTATGATATAAACATTAAAATTAAAACTGAAAAATCAACACCAAAAATTAGCAACAAAAATATGAAAAAAGTGTGCCGTGTATCAAAATTTACTAGCTTGACTACTAAAAATATTTTGTTAATCAAAAGTCAAAAAGAAATAGATACAAGTTTATCTCAAGAATATAACGTTCAGAAAAAAGTAGTACACAAAAGATCTGTGACACAAGATAATGAAAGAAATAATTTCAAAATTGGATATAAAAATAAACATTCATTCACAAAAAATATAAAGCAAAAATTTATATCTAATAAAAATTCATTAAAGAAGAGCAAAACTAAAATAAATGTGTCAGCTTTTAAAATTACTAAACGATATAGTAAAACTAAATTCGCAATTACTACCACACGTAAATTTAACAGTTTTCGTTCAATGAATATAAAAACTATCACAAAGTCAAGTTCGAAAAATAGAGATCTTAAAAATAAATTGTCAAATGCTAACAAAATTTTTAATGAAAATTTTTTAAAATTTGATAAAACCGGGGAAAAATTTATTAAAAAATTAACATTAAATTTATTTAAAACAAATAAAATTAATGTGCATAAGTTTAATACTACTAAAGATAAATTTTCAAAAATTAAAGGAATACATCCAGAATTTCAATTATTGAATAAAAAATCATTCCACACATTAAAACATAGAAGATATAACAGTACAAAAAATAATTTTAGTGATAAAAATAACCCAACCGTTTTAAAGAATAAATTGTCATCAGAATTGAAGTTTAATAAACGTACTAAACTACAAATGTTAGAAGACATATTAAAAAGACGGAAAATTAACAAACAAATCCGAGAAGAAAATAAGTTATTACAACAGAAATATAAAGATGAAGCTATAATGAACAGGATAAACGCTGTAAAAAATGTGAATCAAATGTATACAACATTCCGGCTACCTCATCCTTACAAGTCTGACGTTATGGTCGACCCTTATAATTCAATATTTTACATGCCCAAAGAATTAATTGATCATTCTTCATCTGAACTATTAAAAAATCAACGGTTGGGTGTAAAATATCCAAATTTTCAAAAAGTTGTTTCAACAAAACCATTATCTATTAATTATTTCACCCATCCATCTTTAAAAAATATAACATTAGATCCATATAACAATAATTATTTCCAATTAGATTATGTTACCCCCGATATTGATACAGGACGTAATATTCATAAGATATTACCAGAATATTTAGAAAGTTTTGAAGACGGCGATAATACAAATAATACATTTTATGATTACAATAATGAAACATCAAATTATGAGATAGATCGTCATCTGATATCAAATATAACATCTAAAGAATGTACCAGTAAAGAACAACGTCTTAAAAACATCATTGAAAATATTAGAAGTAATTATCGAAATAAATCGGTAAATCCTACGACAAAACCATTTTATTCCTATAATGATTTCAATGAAAATTTGTATGAAAATTCTGTTGAATATCCATTATTAGATTATTTAACGCATCCAAATTTACCAAACGTTACAATCGATCCATTTAATAATATTTATTTCACACCAGATGAATTAAAAGACGTTACGCCTCATTATATATCGAAATGGTTCAAACGAAGATTTAATCAGTCAAGTGAAGATGAAGAGGATGAAGTTGAATTTATAACTCATCCGAATTTTCCAAATGTAACTATTGATCCATATAATAATATTCTTGATGATACTACTGAAACTAATGAGGATTTAAATTTATTACTTCGTCCGTATAATGATAGTTATTTACTATCAAAATCTGGTGTTTTACCACAAGTCGATAAAAATAAACCAAATTCGACAATTATTGATCCATATAATTCAATATTTTATAGTCCGTTAATACATCATTTAAATTATTTAGGTGAACCTCCTAGACATTTAAAAGTTTTTAGTAAATTCGATCGACCTACATTTTCACCTCCAAAAAAATGTAATTTTCCGGAAAATAGTAATATGTATTTTCATCAGTTCATGAAAAGGATGTCGCATGTAACATTTCATACTAATCCTAGTGTAACGACCGAACATATATTTTTACCTCACACTTACGATCCAAATTCATATTTTAATAAATATATGAAAAATTATAGTCATATCACTGTTCATACTAAAAGTTACGAACATAAATTTGCACATAAATTTAATGAAAATTCATATCAAAATCAATATTTTCGAAATGCAACTTATCGAGCATTTCCAAAATTTAAACAAGTTAAATTTCCGTTAATGTTTGATCCCGATTCTTATTTTAATAGATATATCAATAGATTTAAATATTTACCTCCAATTCATCAATCGGCATTTAATGCGATTACTAGAAAAAAATATCCGTTTTTTAATCCACACGATTTTCATTTCGTTTCGAATACAAGTGATCCACCGGAATATCTTTTAAAAGACGAACCAAAAGATGAAATATTAGAAACTTATTTTTCTAATTATTTTAAACGTTTAAATTCAACTCCACCTCATTATGAATATTTTTTTAAACCGAATTACACCAGATCTCCATTTTTTGATCCTCGGCAATATATGAAATTAAATACAATGGATTCACCAGAGATCATTTATGATGATCATATTAATATTAAACCAAATGAAACCGGTTTAAATTATCCACCACAAGAACGATATCATTTTTTTAGTTATTCAAAAGAAAAAATGTTGGAGGATGATATAATTTATCAAACTATGAAACCTGGAGTTGATGAAGTAAAAGAACAAAATTTAGCGGTACCAAGAATTTTACAAAATGTTACGTTAGAAAGTATGCAAAAAAATCAACATATACCGAAAAATAAATTACTTGATTTAAAAAGTTATTTAAAATATCGAAAAAATTTGTATATTAATAAAACATATACATTCCGTACAGGTCCTGTTTATAATAGAAAATATAATTTAAATTTATTAAGAAATAAAACTATAATATATAATCAATTTAAAAATTTATATAATATTCATACGTTTAAACCTAAATCATTTATTCCTATTTTTGAAACAAATTATACAACATTTAAATATAATCTGTTTATGACCACACACTTGTATACATTTAAACCTAAACCGTATACGCCTTTTATGAAATATTTTTATACGAATAAAACTTTACGATACAATACTACTGTATATCACAGGTGGTTTACAACAAAATACGAAAATAAAGATGCATATAAAATATTATATAATAGAAAAAATATGTTTAATAATATTTTCCATAATAACAGATTCGATAAAAATTTAAATTTTAATAAAAGTAATACTAAATATTTATCGTCTTCGTTATCATCTTCATCCTCATCATCATCATCATCATCATCATCATCATCATCATCATCATTATCCTCAGAGGTTAGTAATGATAATTCAAATGTATTTTTAAGTATTTCTGGTGAATCGAATGATGGTAGCGTTAGTCGTAATGAAATTATAAGTAGTGATAGTCACAGTTCTTTTCCTGATGATGTACCAATTGATAGTGGATTAAGTAACTTTGATGAAAGCGATTACACTGATGATAATAGTAATTTTAATATTTCTTAAAATTTTTTAGTGTGTATGTTAAATGTTGTTTGTTAATACTGTATTAATTTAAGGAGGAACGGACATGAAAATATCAACTTCATTATTAATAATTCTATAACTTTGAATAAATTTTATACTGTAGTCAACATATTAAGACTTCCAATTCCTGGAAAATTCAACGTTTAATACCAGTTATTTTGACCTTTCATGGACTATTCCCATGATACTAGTTTATTAGCAGGACCTTCTAGCATACAGGTGACGGTTCCCACGGATCGTTAATTAATGCCAATGCACTGAAGGCACACACGAGTCGTGTTGTAAGTTGCTGTATTATTGGTTTGCTTGCATTTCTCCTGCTACCTCCCTTTCGATTGGTCATCCGAAAGCTTAGACCCAGAGGCTGTTCCGCAGAACTCTTATATATCTCGTGACTGGCGAATGTCACAGACTAAAGTAATTATTATAATAAAACTTAAAACTAAATTTGAAGAGCTAGGGTGAGCCAGGTTGGCAACCTTGGGAGTGTGCATGAACTTGCTCTCACGTCCAGAGAAGCCTCTTGTCGCAAAAGGCACCCATCATCAGAAATTAAATAGAAGATGGTCCTTACCGCTGAAAGAAAATGGTCAGAAAAATAGAAAATTTAAACTAATAATGTAAAACCTAGTTAGGACTATTGTCGCCAATTTACATCGTACCAGCTAGTGTTTGTCACCATTATATGTTTGTGGCAAGGGAAAAATAAATTTGTGACCCGGTGTTGTCTGATTTAGACCTGGGACAGCCCCTTAGTTATACTACATGACGACGATAGAACTTCGCTACCTCGTCCAGGAACTCCCTCACCAGAGCGCTATGCACCTCTCGGTACAAGCTTTCACGCACTGTGAGGAGCCAATTTTCCTCTTGGCCTTGAAGCTCCAGGGTCAGTCACTGCCTGGACCCCCCAGTACATGGTCTCATGACTGGACCTCCCCGCAGACACACGAATCATCATC
The DNA here is from genome assembly GCA_035578175.1 of Catonia carolina. Lineage (NCBI taxonomy): Eukaryota > Metazoa > Arthropoda > Insecta > Hemiptera > Achilidae > Catonia > Catonia carolina. Next base: position 35,741,352 of record JAQMRL010000005.1, on the reverse strand, counting down.
CAGCAGGCGAAACCTCTTTAAATAAGCCACGAAATCACCATGACCAGTGGGTTGCTGTATTAAGTATATGTTACTTAATAAATAATGTCTTTTGTGGGTGTAAACTATAAAACTATGAGACAAATCTTAAGGATGATAGTATACGAAGCAACCCAGAGAGAGTTGAAAAACCGCAGTGAGTGGGTCGTTAGTAAAGGAAAGTTTGGGGCTTCCTTAAGACTTGCGAGGGAACTAGCTTTGGAACTAGCTCCCCCTAGGTTGATTCCTAGAGCCCGCTTTGGAAGATCCGAAAGAATATACAAGTTACTGGAATAACAGCTTACTAGCAACTAGTGACGTTTCCAAACTTTCACACTGAGCTAGTTTACTAGCGTTAGTCAATCTTGCGACCTTTCTCTTCTACTAGCCGCTAATAAAAGTTCAAAGTCACTATAGTGCACGCCACGAAAGAAGTCCGCTGTGAAGGCCAGTTGCCCCTTAACCAATTTAATAGAATTTTCTATTTACATCACACGTCCATTTATATTTTATTTGTTATTAAAAATGGATGGTTCAGTTGAAAAATCATTTCTCTATCTTTACATGTAGCTGAAATAGCACTATTTTTAAAACATGGCTGCCATATTAAAACGGAACATCAGATTTTACTTTTAAAATATTCACATTACTGAGAAAACTGTGCTCTTAAATATACTTAAACCCTGATTTTTTTATGTAAAGCCTGGATGAAGTAACAGACGTTTAAAAGCACATTAACAGAAAACCGGCTAAGAACTAGGTTCTTTTTATGCGTAAATCGTTGTATCTCCGATAAATGTTTAAATAACAAAATTTAAGTCAAACAAATCCACGCACGAAAGAACAGCCTTTAATTTGCTGTAGCGTTAAAAAATTTTTGTTTGGTTGTTATTGAAATAGAGCTCTTCAGACACAACGGAGTTCTTTCGTAGTGGGCACTATAGTGCACTAGTGAATAATAGTGCTTTATTTCAAATAGCTGCTAGTTGGTCATTCCCATTACGCTATTTTTCTACTAGCATCGTGGGAATAGGTCTTTAGAACGGAACAAAGTAACTGGATTAGAAATTTAAGTAATGACAGGTGTTGAACATTGGCAATGATGTAAAACATTTATTGGTCAACTCATTTTGTTTACAGCTGTAGATCCAGTACCAATAGGTATTCAAATTTGACAACTGTAGTACTACTGCTGAATTCATTAATCTTAACTCATTTTTTATAAAAAATCACTGACTGTTCTTTAGAATTTTGGGCAGATAAATATTATTCAAGTTTAGGAATGTTGTTGATGACCATCTGATAAGTGATGTTAGATACAAATCTTTAACATTATTAATTAATTAATTGAATTACATAAACAGATAAATGTTGTTAACCTGCTTAGTTAAATTTTGTTCCGTAATTGTTGACTGTTATTTCATATTTATTTAAAAACAAATATATTGAACTTAATTCTGTTAGTAATTATATTTTCTCTTATTCGTAAAGATTATATTTTTATTAATTTTGATTAATAAGTATGTTAACATCAGAATTAAATGTGTTTACTTCTTGTTGAAATCTAAGGAAATAAAATTATTTTCTTTGGTAAATTTACCATTTTGTTTTTATTTTATTCTTATTGATACCATGATCATTAATGTATCATTTGTGTTATTTTGATCTACGTTGAACATTGTGGTTTTAAATTTATCTGTATAAACCCTGACCAAAAAATAAATATAATTTATACATAATATATTCTTATGTATTGTGTGGTTCCAAGCTCCGTGTAGTTGCGGAGTGAAGGGTACGGGTGAGGTATATTGAATGAGTGATGCATGCTGGGAGAACGATTGTTGTATTACTCTGATACAAAACATTTGTTTTCAACAATTTAACATATTTGTTTGTATTTATTACATTTATTTATTTGCATATTTTGATGGAAATTAACAAGTTAAGTATTTATGAATCCGACCAAGTTAATAACCCGGAAGGTATTTATTAAATTAATGCGCCGAATATATTTTTAGTCTAGTTAGTACACGCTACCACTACAAAATGCATCAGCTGTGAAACACTACTAACACTCATTCATTCTCCCACTACTATAACAACGCACTGCATTCCTTCCAACTACATAGAGGTGGGACTCAAGCAATATGTATGTACTAGTTTTTAAAATTTAATTGTAACCTTCCAGTTTAGTCTTGGTGTAAAGTCGTCATTGTGAGTCACCTGTTTACCAGCTGATTTTTGGAGAGATAGTTTCTGTGGTTCAAGTCCTAGTAAAGGTAGTTAAGTTACCAATGGTAACTACTTCAACACTTTATAGGGCAGTACTTTGGGGAAAAATATATATGTTGTAAAATTTGAAATTTTCCTTTACAGGGACTTGAATAATGTATTTCTAATGTCAGAACAATAGGATATTTCTTTTTTTTATGTTAAGCCCTGGTAAAGTATACTTAGTAACGAACATTTATTGAAATGGGAATCACATATTTAGTGGTAAAAATGCTTATTAAAACAACTTATAGTACTGTATAACAAAAAAGTGTGTAGAATAACTTATCTTAATTTTATATTAGCATGAATGCTTGCTTTCCCGTAAAAAACTTGAATTTTCTAAGCACTGTACAAAAGTAACAACAAAACAACATGGTAGCGTACACTGGTATTCAAAAATAAATCTTTATAATGCATCCTGCAGTTTGAAATATTTCTATTTCATATAATGAATTAATATAATAATTTCACTAACCTTCTTTTTAAACTGCGTCACCTTTATTTCAATTTTTACTTACACGTGTTTCGGTGGATCCACCATCATCAGAGTAAATGAAAAATAGAAACTAAAAATTTTTTTCATTTATTTTAAATTTACAGAAGATGATACATCTTCAGTCACTTGTATAAAAGTTTTATATTTTTAGAATTTAATATTTTAAAATTTTTAGTTTCTATTTTTCATTTACTCTGATGATGGTGGATCCACCGAAACACGTGTAAGTAAAAATTGAAATAAAGGTGACGCAGTTTAAAAAGAAGGTTAGTGAAATTATTATATTAATTCATTATATGAAATAGAAGTACACTGGTATGAATCGTTACCACATACATGCGATTCACGAAGTAAATGGTCGCTGTGAGCTATTTCAAAATGTGGGTAGCCTACTTACCAGAGAATATCTGTAACAACATAAAATGCCAATAAGGTTCAACTGCATAGCTTATTCTTAAATAAAAGTGACCTTGTTGCTTGTGGTTAGTATACTTACCAAAGACCTTTAAAGGGTTAATAAGAATTTGAATACTAGACAGTGGTTACTGATGTACTTTAATGGTTGTGGTTCAATAAACCATATTATCTCAGAAATGGTCAGCTTGAGTCTGTACAAGACTATACCTTATTTATACATTACGAACTGTGGCTATTAAATAACGAGACTGACGTTGTAAACAAATTTATTTTTATTTTATACGTAATCACTTATTGTCACCTTCAATATACACTCCTTCTCTATCCCTACAACACTCCATGCAAATTTTCAATTGTTGGAAACAGTGCTGGAAGTCATCTTCTGTCAGCTCCTTCAGAACACGTGCTGCTTTCTCTTTTACAGCTTCCATAACTCAAATCTTGTCCCTTTTAATGCAGATTTCACCTTAGGGAAGAGGTACAAGTCACATGGTGCAAGATCTGGTGAACAAGGTGGATATTCTAATACTGAGATGCTGTACTCTGCTAGGAACCTCTTAACAGATAATAAGGAATGAGCTGGTGCATCATCTCGGTGGAGAACCCATGATTTGTCCTTCCACATTTCAGGGCGTTTTTCCTTACTCTTTGACGTAGTTTATAAAGTACCTCAACGTAGTAATATTGATTAATTGTTTGACCTTCAGAAACCCAGTGAAGGTACACAATCCCATGGATATAAAAAAAAACAATCATCATTGCTTTAAATTTTGACTTGCTCATTTGAGCTTTTTTGGCTCTTGGTGAAGTTCGGCTCGTACAGTGCATGGATTGGCACTTCGTTTCCAGATCATAAGTAAAAAAACCACGTTTCATCACATGTTATTATTTTTTACCAGTTTCCTAAGGTGAAATGTGCATTAAAAGGAACAAGATTTGAGTCTGTGGAAGCTGTAAAAGAGAAAGTGGCACGTGTCCTAAACGAGCTGACAGAAGATTACTTCCAGCACTGTTTCCAACGATGGAAAATTCACATGGAGCGTAGCAGGGATAGAGAAGGAGTGTATTTTGAAAGTGACAGACAATAAGTGATTATGTATAAAATAAAAATACAATTTTTTACAACGTCAGTCTCGTTATTTAATAGCCACACCTCGTATATTATACACATCATCCTTATCTCATTGGGTCTTCAGGTGCTTATTTTTTATTTAAACAGATTGCTAAGTAAACACATCAGGGATTTTTAAAAAAATATTGTAGAGATGGCCACTTTGAAATTTTTCAGTATAAATTTCAAGAGTAAATTGCCTTACTTTGTTATCGACAAATACTGGATCAATAGATGTATGTGATATGCCAGAATGTGCTGAATTAAGTGGCTTTTGTTTCAAGTCTCTATTTTTGACAAACTTGAAATACGTTCATTACAACTGCTTACAAATTTGCATTGAAAAGACTGTAAATTTGGCTGTCTGCAACAGTTTTTGAGATAGGAGTTGAAATAAAATAAGAGAATTATTTCTGTAGAAAAATCTTATCTCTGTATTTTTTTAATTTTTATAATGGTGTCAAATTAAAAATTAAATTAATCTCTCTGATGTGTCAGAATTATGTTTAAATATTCATTTAAAAGTATTTTTATAAATACGTTAAAATAATATTATTTACATATTGTGACTAACAAATTATTCGAAGTGAAATAAAAGTAGATGAGTAAAATTTTATGTAAAAAGCTTAATTACAAATACTTTGGTAAAAAAATTGTAAGTACCTATCATAGAAATTCAGTTATGATTATTCTAGACTAACCAGACTTGTAAAATGTAATGTATGGGAAACGTTAGAGAAAATTCCAAGAGGTGTTTAAATTATCATGGCAAAACTTTCATTATTTTTTAAAAATATATTTTGGATACTGTAGGAATAAAGTAATTATACAATTTATTTATTTTTAGTGTATTTAAAGGTGCATCAACAGCTTGGTTCCTAGCAACTATAGTAGGTTATCTAGTTTTAATGGTGGATTTTGACTTGTAATAATTTCCAGATCCTAGCTAGGAATCGAACCTGGGACCTCCGTATTATAAGCCAGTACATTACCATGGCACTATAGTGGCAGCCTGTAACATTTTGTTTAGAATAATGAATATATGAGGTAAGGGTATTAAATAACAAGACTGACGTAAAAAAATTTATTTTAATTTTATACATAATCACTTATTGTCACCTTCAATATACACCCCTTCTCTATCCCTAAAACAGTCCATGCGAATTTTCCATTGTTGGAAACAGTGCTGGAAGTCATCTTCTGTCGGTTCCTTCAGGACGCGTGGCGCTTTCTCTTTTACAGCTTCCACAGACTCAAATCTTGTACCTTTTAATGCAGATTGCACCTTAGGGAACAGGTAGAAGTCACATGGTGCAAGATCTGATGAATAAGTTGGATGTTCTAACACTGAGATGCTGTACTTGGCTACGAACCTCTTGACAGATAATGCGGAATGAGTTGGTGCATTGTCTTGGTGGAGTACCCATGATTTGTCCTTCCATATTTCGGGGCGTTTTTTTCTTACTCTTTGACGTAGTTTAGAAAATACCTCAAGGTAGTAATATTGATTAATTGTTTGACCTTCAGGAACCCAGTGAAGGTACACAATCCCATGGATATCAAAAAAACAAAACAATCATCATTGCTTTTAATTTTGACTGGCTCATTTGAGCTTTTTTGGCTCTCGGTGAAGTTCGGCTCTTCCAGTGCATGGATTGGTGCTTCGTTTCTGGATCATAAGTAAAAAACCACGTTTCATTACATGTTATTATCGTTTCCAAAAAATTTGGGTCATTTTCAATCGCGTACAAAGTGTCAGTACACAAACATTTTTGCGAGCTTCATTTCAAACATTTTTGAGCGGCACGTGTCCTGAAGGAGTTGACAGAAGATGACTTCCAGCACTGTTTCCAACAACGGAAAATTTGCATGGAGCGTTGTAGGGATAGAGAAGGAGTGTATATTGAAGGTGACAATAAGTGATTATATATAAAATTAAAATTAAATTTTTTGCAATGTCAGTCTCGTTATTTAATAGCCACACCTCGTATATTTCAGAATTTAGTTAAGAATAATATAGGTATACATTTACCCAAAAATATTAAATTTGTTGAACATTTTTTTTTGTTTTTATCAAGGTAGATTTTCTTCTAACATGGGTCCTGTTACCGATTTACGGGTTGCCCTAAAAATGATATGTATTAATGTTTAATTTATTTAAGTAAATGATTTTAGTTGAATAAAATTTGAATCATAAAGAATTTTATTTAAATTTTAAATAATTTATATAATAACAAATATCTGAAAGATCTATTAAATTTATAACATGCTTTCATGAAAATTTAGTATGTAACATTAATTAATTGTGTCGTCTTTAACTTTTATCAGATGTATATTATCAGTATGATTTTTCTGATGATATGCAGCCGTAAAAATGTTTTATCACGCAATATATTAACTATTTTAATAACATATAATGAGAATAGAAATTTTGGTACATGTAATAAATAACATTTTTGTCGATTTTGTATTGTTTACTTACTTCGATTTCAATAAGTACCATGTTGTTTACACTTTACAATCTTCGCATCATGTTAAAAGACAAATGGTAATTTATTAATTTTTATATTTAAATATTATTGATTGATATTTAATAGTTATATTTACTATAAGTCGTGTGATTATGAGTAAGTATTATAACATTTTAAAATTTTGTTAGGTTTAATCATTTAATAGTGATAAACCTAACAAATCCATTTTTATTAATTGATTTAATTTACAATTTAATGTATTTGTATTCTGATTAATTTATGAGTTATTAAAAAAATCTTGTATTTCTTTAAACACCTGATTTATTCACTATACTGAGAATCATATCATTGTGAGCTTCAAAATCTATCATTACTAATAGCTCCAATTCGCCCTTCATCTTCCAGTACTGCTGCGTAAAATTAATGTAAGGTTATGTCATAGAATAAATAGTTGAAGTAAACTTATAATAACCAAAAATTAAACAGATATAATAGATCTGTTTTGCCCATAATAGGCTGGTGGAGTGTTAAATTATTTGCATTCGATCTGCTAGTTCCAGGGTTATGAAAAATAGTTCTGTTTCTTATCACATGGTTAGCCAATTATAAGACTGAAACGTTTATGAACAGAAGAGGTAGAGGTGTAAAAGGCACTACTCAGAGTTATCTCCTTTGAGAGTAATGAATTTCATTATATAGCCAGATCCAGTGGTGACTGAAGTGAAGGTGTCATTTGCAGGGTGGAAAGTGTATGATTTTCAGAGGGCCTGGCATGCTGATTAGCATAATTTTCCACCTAGTGAGGAAGGAAACCGTTATGCTTTACCATAAACCACCTCACTCATCGTTTTACTTTGTAAAGCCTCTAGAGGTTGAAACTAGCCTTTTGGCTGATGACCTAAACAACAACAATAAATTTGTAACTTATTGTATTTATAGATACAAAATGTCATTTTAATGTGCTGTTGTGCTTGTGTGAGTAAAATAATTGTACAAGTAGCACATGGAAAAAGTGATCTGTCAATATGATGGCTAACTCTGTAGATCTTCAAGCTCACAATGATATGACACGTAATATAATAAATTAATAGCCAGTAAACGTAAATGGTTTTCTGAACGATTAGTACTCTTGACTCATTCCTTTCATGTATTTACTCATTGAATTACACATTAAGATTTGATGTATTTCATACCCACCCGGTATTATTTAAGACATACTGTAACACTATTCTGAAAAATGTTTGTTAATTTAGATGTTTCAGTAGTAATTAGGTGAATTACTCGTACTGTTTTTGTTAATTCCAGTATTTAATTTCCATTTAACCTCTTGTTCTAGCCATTAATATGCTGGTCTTTAAATTAAAGGACTTAAATTTTTTCTTTAATCACTTTTATAATTAACCATCAGGTTCTATTAGCCATCTTCTAAATGCTTTCTCTCTATTGCCGTTATTTTTTTTAATTTCATTTTTACTCCATTTGTCCTATCTGAATAAGGTCGTTCTGTTTCACTTACAGAAGGTTATTTGTGTAAGTAGATTGTTAGCCGTACAGTAGTAGCATATCAAGATGGTCAAACTGTCTACTTAAGGCTTTTTAGACAGTTTGTTGTGTGGGATTTCATCCATGAAAGCTCAATTCATGACCAGACTAGATATTTGTGATCATTACTACTTGAGATTTCTCAGTTGTTAAAAGATCAGCAAGATGTGAGATCTTTTAATCTTTACAATTCATGTCTGTTCATCAACTCGGTTTTCCGCTGGGGTTTTACCCAGTTTTCCACTGGCGTAGCAGGAACTTTTCTTGCAGGTTTATGACTGGCCGTTGAAGAGGTGAGGAAATAAGGACTCTTTTGATAAATCCTTATTAATTGTATGGTTCGGTTACTCTATAGCTCACATACTCTTCACTTTTCCTTTTGCCAGAGTTTTGTCATTTCCCAGGGGCTCTCCCTGGGTACTTTCCAGGGCCTATGGATTGTACCTCAGCCTTCTCATTTTGAACCGTCTTATTTACGTCTTCATAATGTTATAGCTTTTGATTGGCACTTGGCAGTCAGCAGTACCTTCTATTATTTCACACTTATAGAAATCATCACTTGTGATGTCATTCATCCACCTTCTTCTTAGTTGCCCCTTTTTCTTCTACAATCTTATTATCTCGTCAGATACTTCTTTCATTTATTAAATGAACCAAGAAAAGTACATTATCGTTATCTGCATTGTTTGTCTTACTGTGTGGGTGTTAGGTGAAACATGTAGCAACATTGTACCCTTGACACTTATCAAATAATAAAAAAAAAATAATAATAATAAAAAAAGTTTATTTTTATAGTACCATAACTGTACAAACATGTAGTTCTTAATTCTGCCTTTGATTGGTTTAGTAATACCTGGTCATGACCCTTACACTTCGTATTGCAATTGATGTACCTATATAACTCTTTATTTCATTGGGAATTCTGTATTCTTAATCTGTAATAACTCAAGTTCTTGGGTTCTCTATGCAAGTTGTTTTGATTTTGAAGCATTTGATGATTTTAAATGTTGGTTTGTTATTTCTAATCCCAAACCCCAACCTTGTGGATTTTTTCTGATTATTAACTCTTTGTTAAGTATAGTTTTGTGGTAAGAATCAGATTAGGAATCCATTCTGAAAACAAACTTACAGTTAAATTTCTGTTAAATATTTGTTAAGAATACTTTGAATAATATAATGCATGCTCAAACAAAATAACCTAAAAATGAACTCTATTGTGCAGAGAGAGCAAAAACTATGGTTCCGTTACATTCTTTCTCTCTCGCACACCCTGCCAGTAGAGGGGATCAGTTGAAAATAGTTCGTCTAGTTGTGCACTACTTACAGCGCGAAGGTTCTTTTGATAGTTTTCTATTTATAGTTATTAATACTATTATGAAAATTAGTTATGATATAATAAATTCTTTTGAGGTTTATTGTTACAAAAATATCAATATGTGTGAATAAATATTCAGCAGGGAAGATTTTTTTCTAGTCAACAGGGGCGGTAATGCAACTCCAAACATTATTATTATTATTACCAACAATATGGTTTTCACTTAACTAAGCATTGGAAGGTCCCGGGTTTGATTCCTAGGTATGTCTGGAAATTCTTATCTTAATAAAAACATCCCATGAGATGACGCGTCTAATGGCTGATGACAATTTTTAAAAAGGCTTACCTTTGACTTATGGCAAAAACCATTAGTGATTTCTGTATCTAGTCATAAAGAGGAATTATATGTCACTATTTTGGACTTTAAATTCCGAATTTGATTTCTTGACTTCCGGTTTTTGATCACTTTCGGTCAAAACCGGAACTTCAAACCTAATGATTTCTGTATTTACTCTTTAAGAAGAATCAAATAACACTATTTTTGTTTCCAAACTCAGACTTTGATTTCTTGACTTCCGGTTTTGGCCCACTTCAGGTCAAACTGGAGCTTCAAACCCAATATAAGCGCACTAATTTTTTGTGTAGATTACGAATTCGAAAACCTTTAGTTGCTATCTCTTGTAGTTTCAGCCATCTGGGTCTGATGGACGGATGGACAAACAAAAAAATGATAAATGAAATTTTAAAAATTGGCACCAATAACTGATACTCTTCTTTACTATTTTACTATATTTAGTAATGATCAATTTATTAATAATTAATAAATAATGTAAATAAATGAAAATACGGAGATAACTTGAAATGCATTAAAAGATTTTACAAAAATTATTAACATTTAAAATTATTTTAAGTAATCGGAAAGACTTCTACGGTAACTCAATCTGTACATCTGCTGAAGATCCCAGATTTGATTCCTTATAAAAGTAATTTAACTATAGTGTTTTGTGTAGTATTGTAGCAGTTTAATGAGACTTGTAGTTACTGAAAATTTCAACTTTTATGTCAATTATCCGGGCCGTAATCAAACTTGTTAAATTATAATTTGTTTTCATGAAATCTGTCTGAAGGTCATATTTAAAAAAAAAAAATAAATCTTGTGCTCTTGATATTATGTAGAAATAATTACAATAAATGTTTCTCAATTTGTGAATGTAGTTCTTTACAATTCTTTTATTTTTTTTTAATTCCTAGCATGTGTACGTTGCAATCTGTTCAATTCAGAACAATAAGCAACCCCATTACCCAATGAGATGAGGATGACGTGTAGTCTTGTACAGACTTAGGTCGACCATTCCTGAGAGAGTATGGTTAATTTAACCCCAACCATCAAAGTACACCGGTAACCACTGTCTAGCATTCAAATCCGTATAAAAGTAACTACCTTTACTAGGATTTGAACTAGGAACCTTCGTCTCTGAAAATCAGCTGTTAAACAGCTGATTTTGGCGACGACTTTACCTCTAGACCAACCCAGGGGGTTTTTACAATTCTTAACAAAATAATTTATTGTGTTAACAAATTTTCCTGCACCACATCATATAACATAATACATATAAATTATAATATTTATGAAATAACTACCGAATCTGTACTCAATTGGCTTTGTCAACTAAAATTAAATACATAAAAAATACTAAAATTAAAAACTACCATAAAAGCGTAACATAATAAATAGCAGACGTCTCCCTTGGCTTCGCATGAGTGATAGGTTATAAAAAAATTTTCATTAAATAACTTTATTTCTGCTGAAAACAGTATTTTTCCCAAAATATGGTTTGAAACTAAATTAATTACATTTTGAAACTGAAATTGTTTAGTTTTCTCGGTCTAGGAATTCTTTGGTGAAGGTTACAATTTGTAACTTTAATGGTTATGGAGATACCTAATTTTCTTGATTTCCAGTAGGATTTTCCTAAAAAAACAAATATTTGGGAATTTTTAGCAAATCTTTATGGAAATAGCTTTCAAATGACACCAAAATCATTAAAATCGGGGTGGTACAACTCCAGAAATAGTTCTTTCAACAATACTTTTTATTATTTTATATAGTAAATAGACATTTTTATATAAATAGATTAGCGGCCATATCTTGCTCTATTGTAATATTAAGTACGCAAATGAAAAATAAATTGATTATTGTTATAACTGCTTAATATTATAATGAAATGGTATAAGAAATATCAGAAAAAGAATCCTTATTGACTGCTCGGTTTTCCTACAGTTTAATTTTTTGTTCCAATTCAGGGATATAAGAAAAGTGAAATGGAAGGTTTTCATCAACATAGTTCATGGTTTGAACGAGAAATATTGAAAGCAAATGGAGATATTTATATTAAAAATTTAAGAAGACTTTTAAGTGATAATTACAAATATAATGATATTAAAAGACATACTGTAAAGTATAGTGGGAAAATATTAATTAAAAAGAAAGTAAAAAATGTTTATAAATTTTTACGTGAACATGTTAAAAAATTTAAATCATTTTTTGGAAATGCATTTGGTAAAAATTCAAAATCTATTACGGGTAATAATGAAATCCTTTTTAAGGGTTTTAGAAAAATAACTAATAAAAAGTATTCAAATAATTACAAGAAAAGAAAAAATAAAACCGAGAAGATATCAAAACAAATATCTTCGACCTTGACAGAAGGACTTGTTAAATATCATCCTTTATTATCAACTACACAAATAAAAGTAGAATCGATTCAAAATAACATTCTGGAATTGAGACTAAAAAATATTAACAGTACTGCTATTTCAAGAACATTTGTTCCAAAATTTGAGAATAACAACACAGTTTTCTACAAATCTTCACCAGAAATTCATGAAAAACAACAATTAGTCACCAAAATATTTCCAAAAATTGAAGAAGATAATTATATCCCTGATTACCAAAATAATTTTTTATCCAGGAAAGATGTCTTTACTTATAATCCAAGCAACAGATCAGTAAATCAGTGCCTAAATTTATTACAATATCCAACCGGGCAGTACACTTTAGAAAACTTTTTAAAATTTCAAAATCACTCAAAATTTTTTAATTTAGGTTACCCATTATTTTATCAGTCATATATTCCATATTTTTATCCATATTATGTTCAGTCATCATATTTACAATTTTTTTATTCTAATTTGCCATATTATTGCAATTTTTATCCGAAATATTATCATCCAATTTTTTATCGATATGTTAATCGTAGTATTATATATCCAAATAAATTTCCATGTAATAATACAAATTTATTGCATAAAACTAAAAAAATATTTGTACATAAAGTACCAGTTAAACATAATTTTACAAAACATTTTACTACGTTTCAACCGACTTTTGTTTCGTTTAAAACTAATAGGATTATATCATATCCAGGATCAACACAATATACTGTAAAAAAAAATTTTTCTCATGAATTAAATCAATATAGTACGACTTGTAAATACCATAAATTGTCTAAATTTCCAAAATTAATACAAAATAACACACAATACCCCACCCAAAAAATATCATTGTATTCTTATATAACTAAACATAGTTTCAAACAAAAAATTCAACAGTTCGTTAATAAATTTTTTCATAAACAAAACACAAAAAGTACTTATACAAATTTACCAAATAAAATAACTACTTTATCAAATAATTTAAAGTTAACTACTTCAATGGTGAAGCCTACATCGATTGATTTTAATAAAAGTATGAAAAACTATTGTGAAAAAGGTACAAAATTACCATCGCATGTAGAATTTGTAACAAATGGATATGATTATTATTTTACTGTTCCAAGTAACACTATTCGTACTATCGCACCAGAGTATTACACAGTGCTGCCTCGTGAAACAATTGTTCAATCTTCACAACGAACGTACAAGTATTATGTAGAACCATCGCTTGCTTATTTTAAAGATCACACTGATCCTCCGCCCTTAACATTTCAACGTCTTGTAAAATATGGTTACGATAAAGTGATTACAAAAAGAACTTTTATCAACAATTATATCAATGACGATAAATTACATTCTGATTTAACTGAAACTCCTTCGTTACTGAAACGTACTCTAGATACTAGAGTTTCGTCAGATGATCAATTTCCTCCGCAAGCAAAGAAAGTTAATTATCCTGTTCCATATAATCCTCATTTTTCTAAACGGTTGGCATATCACACTCGGTATGCTTTAGGAAATAATCCTTTTCATTCTTTCAGAACTTATTATAATCATTTCCGTTACAATAATTATTATAATGAAAATTCTAAACGTTTTGTAAACTCTTTAAGTTTAACTACCGAAAAAAGTAGACTCAGTAATCTAGATTTATCGGATGTTTATCAAAAAAAGAAAGAATTTGTATTCTGGTGAGCTGTTCAGTAATTATGTGGTAATTACAATAATTATTATCATTTAACAAAGCCGATCCCAAAGTGTTACGTGTATCCATATTTCAAGAGGTATGATGTACAGATTAAGAAATTTTATTGAAATTGTTAAAATTCATTTAATATTTTATGTTATACATAATTTCATTAAAATGTTTTAATTGAATTAAATTATTCCCAGTGTTGTAGACATCTTTCCTAGCTTTATCTTCTTTCACCTCTGTATCTTTAAACCTCAGCGCAATTATTATCTTCTATGCCAGGGATCCTGGTTTTGATTCCCAGTCAGGTCTGGCATTTTTCATCACTCATCTTCATCCAACATCCTCCATTGTCTGCATTAGCATTAATATGCAAACATAAATTATAAACTCAAAGAAATTATGTTTATTGTTATTTTATTATACTCACGAGACTATCTGGATTTACAAAATAATTATCTAATTACCAGACCTGACTGGGAATCAAAACCAGGATCCCTGGCATAGAAGATAATAATTGCGCTGAGCATTGTCTATAATAATAATAATGCATTGTCTGCATTAGCATTAATATGCAAACATAAATTATAAACTCAAAGAAATTATGTTTATTGTTATTTTATTATACTCACGAGACTATCTGGATTTACAAAATAATTATCTAATTGCCAGACCTGACTGGGAATCAAAACCAGGATCCCTGGCATAGAAGATAATAATTGCGCTGAGGTTTAAAGATACAGAGGTGAAAGAAGATAAAGCTAGGAAAGATGTCTACAACACTGGGAATAATTTAATTCAATTAAAACATTTTAATGAAATTATGTATAACATAAAATATATATTTAATATATATTTAATTTTTATTTACATAATAATATTCATGCCGGCCGCATTGGCGCAGTTGGTAACGTGCTCGCCTTTCATCATGCGGTCCTGGGTTCGAATCCCACTCAGGCACGGCATTTTTCATACGTTACAACATATCATTTCATCCTCCATTGTACACAGTTACACCCCAACGTCGTCGCTAATGACCGTTGTAGTTGATGCGACGTTAAATAAATAAATTAAAAAAAAAAAAAAATATTCATAGATAACAATAGTATTAACAATTATATCTATTAAGTTCTTTTCAAAAAGTAATTGTAAAATAATATATCACGACTGAGTATTAGATAAAACAATATGGTACCCTTCCATTATGTGGACGCCACTCCTATTTTTTATGTTTCCTTTTTAATTTCCAGGTTATTAATGCAGAAGTGAGTGGAATATGGATACCTGTTATCTATAAATGGAAAACAACATCTCTTATTATTAATTTTAAATTTCATTGATATAACGGGTGTTTCAAAAAGGACGCACTTCGAAGTTTGAGAACGCTAATTTATTACATTAAGTAATTACAAATTATACAAATTATACGGTATGAGATTATTACCTTTGTAACATTCAGATTACCTTTAAAACTTCACAATAAATGTTCAAAATGACTTCCTCCGCTTGTAATGCAAGTTCGGACACGTTTCATAAAATTTGCAGCCACTTTTCGTAGTGTTTGCTCAATAATGTTTGTAGCCCTTAATTTTTTGTAGCTTTTGTAATTTTGTAATTTTTGTAGCCCTTAAAGCGGAAGATAGTGATAATCCAGCCTGTGAAGATAACTTTCTAAGTGATTTGCCGGGTGAGGTAGTCAAACGTTGTTTCACATCGTCCAAAACTTGTTCTGTTAACACTGATGTTCGACCTGTGCTTTTCCGATCCTGTATACTGCCAGTCTCACGAAATTTATTAATCAGACGCGATATTGTGGTGTTATTAGGTACTTCAGAATTGGGAAATTTTAACTGGAACTCGTCTTTCACTCGTTCGTAAGATTTATATGCGCAATAACTTTCAATAATAAAAACACGTTCATCCTTTGAAAAAACCATGTTTGAACTTACACAGACACTACAGACACAAATGAATACCGGGATAGCACTAGTACATGTCAGTAATACACAATGGGTCAACAATGAGTACGGTAGTGCCAACTGTTATTTGGGGGGAAAAAAATATTTTCTATGCAGAAAATATTAACCCTTAAACTTTGAAGTGCGTCCTTTTTGAAACGCCATTATTATTGTAAAACCATGTGTCCACATAACCGCCAATTGACCCTTGGCATTTCTCTGTTATCTGGACACTACGTTATCAGAGTGCAACTTGCCAATTGTGTTATCTCTCCCGGTGTATATTTCATTGTATCTAATTCGTTCATAATTTTATAAAAACAATTAAAAACGGTATTAAAGTATGATACTTAAACTACTATGTTACATATTAAACTACTTTATGTGTATAATAGAACTACCCATAACAGACAGGTGGAGTGTTAAATTATTTACACTCAATCTGTTGGTTGCAGGGCTAAAATAAATAGTTCTGTTTCTTATTGCATGGTCAGCCAATTAAATGACTGAATCATTTAAGAACAGAAGAGGTAAAGGTGTAAAAGACACTAATCAGACTTATCCCCTCTGAAAGTAATGAATTTCATTATACAGCCAGACCCTGTGGTGAATAAAGTGAAGGTGTCATTTCCAGAGTGGGAAATATGTGCTTTTCAGAGGGGCCGGCATGCTGTTAAGCGTACTTTACCATTCAGTGATGAAGGCACCAGTAAACCTCCTCATTCCTCGTTTTACTCAGTAAAACCTCTACAGGTTCAAACCAGCCTTTCGGCTGATGACCTAAACAACAATGTACGATAGAAGTATTGGAGTACAAATAGTATTGTACGTAGAGTATTGATTATTTTCTGTGCTCTAATTTGTGATTTTTTTGAGTCCATAGCGAGAAGGAATAATGAATGATAATTTGGAACCGTCCTGTGTTTGAAAAATGTATGGTGAAATTTTTCCAGAAACTATGTATACTTCTACAAAATTGAATCTGTGAGAAAACTCATGAAATGACTTTTTGCCTGACGGACGGGGTTGGGCATTTGTTCTTAAGATCTACCTTAACCTTGCTGTTGAATTCAAATTAGGTTATATTTTTAATTAACTGTAACTCAATCGAACTAAGATTGGTGGGGCTCATATAAAAGAAGAGTGTATAGTCCATTAGTTCCATTATGTGGGCATCTTTATTATATTCGATAATTCGCCAGTTTTCAGCTTCGACAAATATGTTATTGTCGTTTTCGTTTGTAAAATAACCAAATTATATCTTTCGCTTGGTACTAGAAGGGCTTAAGTCTTAAATTCTGTTTTTCCAGTAGAAACCTACACAGTTTTCATCAAATATTTGAAGAACTGCAACTTGTATAATTGAGAAGATATCAATTCGTGTTTTCTGGTTAGATTTTTGGGATATCTCACAATGTTTTCAATCTAGTGATATTTTTTATAAACAATAGAAATGACATTGACTTTAAAATCTACCCCTTCTTACAAAAATACCTTGTCACATTAGCCGATTTTCTTGTGAGTAATTGTTGAATAAAATAGCTGAAACATTAAGAAGTGAAGAGTGCCTGTTAGATCAGTGTAAAACATGCATTTTTCAAGAAAAAAATGTAATATATCAAAATGTTTGCTCAAACAATATTTGGAATCAAAAGATGTAATGGCGTGAGTTAACATTTACTGCATACTAAATACACAATCTGTGCAAGAAAGCGCTCAAGTAAACTTTGGTAATTCTAATAATAATAATGAGCATATAGTAGGGCTTAACTTGGGGTCAGATGACCGTATCTCAGCAACGGTTTATGGTAAACTTGCACCCTTTTTACAATAGAAAATGTGTGTCGAGAAACGACTTTGGCGGTGCTAACTTAATTTGCAATAATCTAACTTTGAGCCTTCTAGCTTCAAACCACAAATATAATCTTATTTTTGGGTTTGGTTGTGTAGCGTAAAAGTGCAAGAAATCGGAATGGCTTCCACATAATAGAAGCGTACCAACAATATTTTTAACCATTAGATTTCATTACACTAATTTCCCGATTCATATTTTCCCGGTGTTAATAATAATCATATTATTAACAAAAAATATGCAAGTTTAAATATATAATATCATGTTGTAGTACCAGGGGATGAAAGCGGGCTTTTGGTAGCAATACTTTAACCAAAAATAAAATGTATGACTGAATTAAAAAGTTATTATTAGTAAATATTTAAAGATAATTCCAGAGATAGTTCAAATGAACAAGAGCTGGTTAAATGGTAAATGACTGTAAATGAAAATAGATGTAATATGCTGTATGTAGTTACATTTTGACTGTTATTTAATTAATTTAATCATCTTATTTCTAAAAATGTAGCATATAATTGCAATTCTATTGATATCTAAAGATTGTAATACGTAACAAATTTTGAGATCATACTTGCATTCTGTGTACATTTGTGGTGTATAGTTAATTTTACTTGTTTTAAACATAATATTTCATTCTATTATAGATTACTTTGTTAATTTTAAGAGAGATTATAATTTTCAGGTTTGTAAAGTAGTATTTTTTTGTATCTGGTATGTAAAATTATCTTTGATATTATATTTTTGTTGTATAGGATTTTAAAGAGAGAATTAATAATAATTTACTATCTAATCCAATGACAGTTGAAGACGAAAACCTGAATGATCATGTATTAAGTAATAAAAACATTAATTCAAATAAATTAGAAGATTCACAAAGTTTTGGTGGTAATGAAGAAGTGAAAAATATTTTTAAAAGAGATGTTAACACTGATCAACCTTCAGATGGGTTTGTACATTACTCGGAAATTCCTGGAAATCCTTTCGGACAATTCGTTTTAAATAGTCCGTATATTCATCATCCACCTCAGCCTATTCCTATTCCTTTTCCTTATTTTGTCTCACCTCCTTTAGTACATCCTATTTTTCAACCTTCGTGGCCTTCCCAATTTTATAATCAAGCATTTCCAGTTCATCAACCAATACCTATTCAGTACGTACCAGTTCCTGCCAATATCCCACTACCTACTTACATTCCAGTACAATCTCAATACCCTGTTTATTTAGATCAACATTTCCAACAACAAATTCCATTCTATCAAAATCAACCACAAATTACATCAACAGTTCCTACGATAATAACATCATCGACAGAAATACCTTTAAAACAGTTTACAACTACAAAACAAATACAATCACAGCAGATAACCTCACAACGGATTCCAAAAAATATTACTTCACCAATAATTTCAACCTCTGAAAAATCTGTACCATTACAACAATCTACTTCACAACAACCTACAACTACAAAATTTACAACGACAAAACAGTTTCAAATAATTCCTTCATCACAAATTCCACAAGTTCAATCACAATCTCAATTTCAAAATTTAGCGAATTATCGTGCAACATCATATCAAAAATCACCACCTTTTCAATCTTCAAAATTTGATTCACCTTTACCAAATTTTTACCAACAAATATCACCATATCAAATTCAAAAACCATATCATCAAATTAATAGACCAACAAATTTAAACTATTATCCTCCAACATATGGAACAGTACCACTTAATATCAAATTTTCAACATTTTCATTACAATATTATAAACCAGAAATAAATAAATATCCACAACATTCACAAAATTTTGGTCTACCGTATAAAATTCCTTTAAATTATTATTCTTCTTTTCCTACTGTTATCAGTTCAACAACCAAGAAATATGCATTTGTTTATCAACAGCCATTACGGGATCGAAAAATTTATGCGGATTTCTCACAGGCTAACAATTTCTTTACCAGTAACCTAAATAAATATACATTGTCATATCTTTATCCTAAAAGAACACATCCTAGATCCATTGATCAAATTACATCAGAACAAACAACAAAAACATCAAGAGATAATTTAAATAAAAATTATTTTTATTTTCATGATAATAATAGTAATAATTTAGGTAATTATTTATCTCCTAAAACAACGTATGTACCGAAATTTATTCAGAATTTTACTTCATTATGGTTACCTTATTATACTAGAAGACTTTGGAGAATAAATAAAGATTATTTTCCAGAACCAGATACCGGACCGATTTATACAATACCATCATGGAATGATGAATATAAATTAAAACATACGCATGATTTAAAACGTCCATTTATTACATTTACGTGGAATCAAAATTCATCTCAGATAAAATTAAATACAACAAATTATCAACCAATAAATAAATATTCTGTTAAACAAAATACAAAAAGAATCATATTTTCAACAAAAGATATTTATAATAATAATAAACAAATTAATTACATAAAATATTTTCCAACTACTTTAACTACAAAATTACCAGAAATTACTACAAGTAGATTATTATCATTAAATATTACACGAGGTGAATGGTTTCCTTATAATATTAAAAAATCATGGGATGAATTTTTTGGAAACCCACCTTTAAAATACGAAGGTCAAAACAAATATAAATATCGTTATAATAATATTCAATCAAAATGGTCTACAATTACTAAAACTTCAGCTACAACACCGTTCAAAATAATTCAAAAAAATACTACTACGAATATTTACGGTACTTCATTTACAAGTAAAAATATTACAAAAACTTCAGTTTTAACAAAAATTAAATTATCTAATTTATCGTCTTCAGAAATTAATTTCAATAATATTTCACGTATTAACATGAATTTTTCACAAGAATTTATTGACGGAATAAATACTTCTACACAAAGTGATAAAGTAATTACAAAGAATGTTACTCATCGTAAAACACCGGTAATAACTTCAGTTAATGTTAGAGATCAATTTAATGCATTTAATGATTTGTTATATCACGTGAAGTTAACAACTCCTTTTTCTACTGCATCAAAACCTATAAATTTATTAAGTCATTTAAATATGGAAATTAATCATCTACAAAAATTAGGTCAAGCGTTATTAACAAATAATAAAGAACCTCATAAATTTCCGAACGAAAAACGTAATATTCAGGAAATGGAATGCATACTGTCAAAGAAGATTCCTAAATTAATTAAATCAATTAAATTTAGTTGTACAATTCCTTCATCTTCATCATCATCATCATCAACCATTGAAGAAAATTTACAATCTTTTAATAAAATATTTGGTTTCTCTACAACGTCACCAAAATATAATATGACAACTGTTACTACGTCATTGAGTGAAATGATTAATGTAAGTGCAGATTCTGATATCAGTAAACGATACGATAAGTTATTTATAGAAAAATTTATCAATAAAATTTTATATCAGTCTAAAAGTACACATGGAAATGTATTTACAAAACGACCGAAACAAAGTATGCCAACAAGGAGACCTCGAATCCCGCCTCCGACTCATAGAAAACGGCAGGCACCTCCGACTAGACGACCTAGAATTCCTGTACCAACTAAACAAATTAAAAATTCACTATATTTAAATCTTGACATTAATGACAAAAGTGATGAAAATATTAAACGTGTTCGTAGACACGATCAATCGGTGGATGATGATGCGTGTATGTATTATAATATTTGCCCGTCTGAGCTAAGGAAATTACGACATCAATTTTCAAAGCACAGAAGTTCAAGTACAAAAATACCGACTCAGAAGAGTACAAGTAAAAAGTTGGATAATTTTTCAACTTCGAAAAACGAATTTATGTCTACTACCGAAGATATGGTTCCATTTATTACTTTAAAGAAGGATTTATTAGCTGATGATGAACACACCGAGTTCATTCCAATAAAATACGCGGAGAGTGATGAGGATGCTCTACGTTATGGACATGTAGATGGATGGAAAAAATATCATTTACCGATGTCATTTATAGATTGGCATAAGTGGTTTATGAGAAATAGAAATCGAACTTTTCGTCCAAGAACTTACAAGACTTGGACTCCTCATAAATACTATATTAATCCCGAAGATGAGAAAAAAGAGAAGTACGGCTCATCAGAATCAGATGAAGATAAACATTCTGATGAACATCAATCAGTTTGTACTAAAAAACCTCAGCAACCATCTCCTACTAGACGACCTCGTCAACCACCTCCTACTAGAAGACCTCGCCAACCACCTCCAACTAAAAGACCTCGTCAACCGCCACCGACAAGGAAATCAAAACTGTCTCCAATGAACGAAGATGTAGAATCAACTACAGCAGATATGTTGCCGTTCATCACGTTAAAAAAGGATTTACTAGCTGATGATGAACACACCGAATTCATTCCCATAAAGTACGCGGAGAGTGATGAGGATGCTCTACGTTATGGTCATGTGGATGGATGGAAGAAATATCATTTACCGATGTCGTTTAGAGATTGGCATAAGTGGTTTATGAGAAATAGGAATCGAACCTTTCCATCAAGAACTTACAAGACTTGGACTCCTCATAAATACTATATTAATCCTGAAGACGACAAAAAGATGAAGAGGGGTTCCTCAGAATCAAGTGATGAGGAACGAAGTAATCTTGAGCAACAAACAACTGTTGAGTCAGATTTTGATAAACCATCTGGTATAGAATCAACTACCGAAGATATAATTCCGTTTATTACTTTAAAAAAAGATTTATTAGCTGATGATGAACATACTGAGTTCATTCCCATAAAATATGCGGAGAGTGATGAGGATGCTCTTCGTTATGGTCATGTGGATGGATGGAAAAAATATCATTTACCGATATCATTTAGAGAATGGCATAAGTGGTTTATGAGAAATAGAAATCGAACTTTTCGTCCAAGAACTTACAAGACTTGGACTCCTCATAAATACTACATTAATCCTGAAGACGAGAAAAAAGAGAAGTACGGTTCATCAGAATCAGATGAAGACAAACATTCTGATGAACATCAGTCAGTTCGTACCAGAAGACCTCGGCAACCACCTCCTACTAGAAGGCCTCGTCAACCTCCTCCAACAAGACGACCTCGGCAACCACCTCCTACCAGAAGGCCTCGTCAACCGCCTCCAACTCGAAGACCTCGAATAATCGACCGAAGAAAACGATACGTTTTTAATGCTGCTGATTATTTTTCGTGGAATTTTAATGTTACAGATAACAGAAATTTGTCGTATGTACATCCTGGCGTAAGTAGTGTAGGAACTAGAAAGAAATATGAACCTCCTTATGTGAATCTTTATAAAAATTTGTATAACTCTAGTAAATTTGATGCGGCAATGCAGAATACGACCTATGGTGTTTTCATTCACCCATTACACGGACATCAAGCAGCTTTGTACAAGAGTAGTTACAGAAGTCAATACAATCAATATTCTCCGTATTTAGCCCCAATTAGTCACAATGTGACTAAACCACAAATATTCGTAGTCGAACGAAAGAGGTGGAATTATAGATTACGAGAACCTAAGGTACTGAATGATGATATGTTCACACTTCAACCTAACGTACCGAAAGGACAAATTTTCATTACACAATCTCTTGTAGAAATGAGGTACACTAAAAATAATGTATATCTGCAGTTATATGCTGGATTATATACAAAAAATCCTCCTAGATTCATTCGTAATGCAACACGGGGTACACCATATCCTAGAGTATTATTTACATTCAGTAAATCGAATACAACTAATACTACTAGTAAAATAGATGACATTTTTTCGGAAAATATTTCAAATGAAATGAACAAAACTGTTTCTGAAAGGACACAAACTTATTCCAGTGAACCGTCTGCCAAACAGTCAATAGAAGTTGACCAAACACCTAGTAAAACTATTAAACGAAGGACAAGGAAAAAGTACACTAGAAGACGGAAAACTGCCAAGAAAAAACTGGTGAAAGTTGAAGACTCTAATAGTTCATGAGGTCATACGTCAGTAATGTTACAAATCTGTAAGATTATTGTATTAAAATATCACGTTGTAAATAAATTTCATGTGTTTTGCCACTATGTATTGTCTTTTTATTTTTTTGAAGTAATCTCTTCCAAGTCAGAGTAAAATACATTTACTGGCTTGTATCATTTTCTATTTCCTCCAGTGCTTCAACACAAAGTGATTCTTGGTTCCTCATGCATCCTCTCACTCCCATTGTACCTACTATCGGTTTCATAATCATAGACACCAGAGTTTGAACGCTTGCATCTCCAAAATGATGAGTCGGAATTCATCATACTTTGCATCAAAATTTAGCCCATTTTATTCTGCATTGACCTATAGTAGTCCTATATTTTTAATATTGTATAAAAATTGCCGTATCGAGGTTGGAAGAAAAAAAGACCCAGATGTTTTGCTACCGCAAAGAATTTTATACGTTTAGAGGCATAAAACTCTAGAATTATTTGACCGAAAAGTTTGAAATTTTAACAAAACAGTGAATTATATTCCTACAACGTGTACAAACTTTCAAATTTGTACAATACTTAAATTTTGATTTATTAACAATATTCTGAACCCTTGCTATCTCTGTAACCGTTCAATCATTCGGCACTAGCAAACTATCGTTTTATTCAGCATAAATAAATTAGTATAAATGTATTAATAACATGAAATATTGATTGGCCAAAGTTGTGGAAGAATTTTTAAAATTTTTAAAAATAGACTGGACCATGCGGGGTTGGGCCCTACTATCAGGTTTTCAGTCTGACAGTATGTCACGTGAATTGGACTAATAAAATCCCTTTCATGAGATGATACACCTTTTGAGTATTCTATAGTATACTCAAAGGTTGATGCACCTCATGGCTGGTGGCAATTTTTAAAAATGCTTAGGGCTTACCTTTGATTTATGGTAAAAACTATTAGTGATTTCTGTATCTAGTCTTTAAGAGGAATCGAATGACACTAATTTTGTTTCCAAGTTTCATCTTTGATTTCTTGACTTCCGTTTTTGGGCCACTTGTGGTCAAAACCGGAATATCAAATGCAATGATTTGTATCTACTCTTTAAGAGGAATCAAATAACACTATTTTTGTTTCCAAGTTTCGACTTTGATTTCTTGACTTCCAGTTTTGGGCCACTTTCTCAAAACCGGAACTTCAAACTCAATCCAGGCTCACTAACATTTTGTGTACATTACGAATCCAAAAACCGCCTGTAGTTTCTGAGTTTGTGTTTTTTGACTTCCGGTTTGGGCCACTTTCAGTCAAAACTGGAAATTCAAACCAAATCAGGCCCATAAAATTTTTGTGTAGATTACGAATCCTAAAACATTTTGTTGCTGTCTCTTGTAGTTTTTGACATCTGGGTGTGACGTACGGGTGGACAAAACAAAATGATGGGTGATAATTTTAAAAATTGCCACCAATTAAAATAAATTAAGTCAAATCTGTATTCCACAACATAATTCAAATATAAAATCAAAAGTAATCTCTGAAATTAACCAAAAAATAGTGGTAGCAGTGAGATTTGCTATCTTGTTTGGATCCACTAGTGCGATTTCCCTGTGAATCCCATATCGGACGGAATTTAAAGATTGCAGAAAATATTATCCTGCAGCATATCAGATTCACTGCAACAATGAACCAGGCTAAAAATAATCAGCGGACAGTTGTCCATTGTATCTGAAGTTCTTTAACACTGGCATCCGATATACGAGGTTTTATTACCTACATTCTTTCTTCGACCTATATCTTTATATAACCCTTTTTAATTTCCAGCATATACACTTCAGGACTGGCCAAAACTGCCCGTAAACAGGCATGTAAAATGTTAAATTATTTGTATTCAATCTTCTGGTTCCAGGGCTACAAAAAATAGTTCTGTTCTTATCACATGGTCAGCCTTATCACATGGTCACATGGTCAGTAAGAACAGAAGAGATTGAGTTGTAAAAGACACTAGTCAGAGTTATCTCCAAAATGCCAATGGTAAAAATGCCCATGACAAGTGGATTGTTAAATTATTTGCAATTGATTTGCTAGTTACAGAGCTACAAAAAATCGTCTTGTTTCTCTTATTACATGTTCATCCAATTATATGACTGAAGCATTTAACAACAGAAGAGGTGGAAATGTAAAAGACACTACCCAGAGGAGTTATCTCCTCTGAGAGTAATGAATTTCAATATACAGCCAGAACCTGTGGTGAATGAAGTGAAAGTGTCATTTGCAGGGTGGAAAGTAGATGCTTTTCAGAGGGCTTGGCATGCTGATAAGCATACTTTTCCATTCTGTGAGGAAGGCATATAAACCACCTCACTCCTCGTTTTACTTAGTAAAGCTAGAGGTTCAAACCAGCCTTTCAGCTGATGATCTAAACAACACACTCCAAAACAAAGCAAAAAAATTGTGGTTATGAAAATTCTATATATATGTAAAATATGTAAGCGATAAGAATATAAATCACAATATATATATATATATATATATGTATATGTATAAAATATGTATTAATGAATGTTTATTTGTCCCTTATGCATTCCTAAACTGTTAACCGATTTTCTATAAAATTTATTCTGTAGTTTTCTCAGTTTCTGGGTCAGGTTTTAAGCTTTTGAAAACCTCGATCTGATCACTAGAAAAAAAGTTAGGGCTTAAATGTTGTTTTTGTGCTTTTGAACAAGTCAGATGTTCGACTTTAAAATACAGATGTTTAAAACAAATGTCAAATAATAACTATGACCATCAACAAAACTCAAATTGATACAAATTTGCGGATTAAATTTGGAAAGTCCATGTTTCTCACATGGATGTATCTGGCTACCTCATGCCTCATAAAGCCTTCCGATTTAATCTTGTATGCACCAGATGGAACAACAAAAATAGTATATATCCTAGAGCACTTCAATAAAAAAAGAGCACAGAATTGTTATAACGAGTTCTCTTTAAATTCAATTTTGTTGGCGTAGCAGCGCGTACAGGGTACAGCTAGTTTTCTGATAAAAACAGATGGTTGTAGGTTTTTAACAACTACACGATGAAATGATGTGATATAGTCATAACAATAAATTCCAATCTGTATTGTGAATAAATTGTATAAAAAATTACTGTATTCGGTTACATGGTTTCATTCTTTTTATCAATAAAACTAATCATATTTTATGTGATATTATTTTTTTATTATATTAATTATGTAATGCTTTCATTTTTGTAATATTTAGAGATCAATGTTGTTTTTATAATTTTTAATTAAATTAATTATAGGCTATTTATAATGAAAAAACATGTTTTTACTATATTATTAACTACATTTTTTATTGGTGTTTCAACAGAATGGCAAGGAAATGAAAAATCATCTTACATTGTTGAAAGAAATCATAACGCAAATTCAAAACCAAACGTAAGTGTTTTCTTTTCAATCTTAATATATTTTTAAGGTAGAATCAAAAATAACCAGTAACTTGTAATCTAAGTCGGTGATACTTTTTAGTATAATTCGGGAATTAAAATTTATCTTGATAAAATTTATTTTTGATAAAACCTGATGGTTTATTCCAGTGAGGAAGATAAAAAGGTTTATGATTAAATATTTTTATAAATGGATTTTAAAAATTATTTTTTATGATTTGATAGTATTTTCCTAGCTTAATATTATTTTTTTTATTCTGACAATAAAAAGCACATCCGGGAAAATGTATAGTAATGAGAAAATTTTAGGTAAAATTGCTTACGAAGTAAAGGGATGTAAAATTATAATAATAATTGAAAACATTTTTACTTTCTCTTGCTCCATAAGAATATATAGAAGGAAAGTATTGTTACATGTCAATTTTTTGAAATTGGGTTTTTACCGGATACACACGTTTCAGGCACCCTGAACCCAAAAAACATGTTTTTAGCGATTGGTTTGTGTGTGAACAAAATATATCAAGAATGGATTAATGTACGAAGTTGAAACTTGAAACTTAAGTTATGTATCTTGTAACATAAAAATCGGTGTATCGGAAGTAGTAGTTTATTCATGTGATTTTCTCAAAATGGTTCTTACATATTTTTTTTAAATCACCTCATATACTAAATGTTTTATGCTTTACAAGATAGGGTAAGCGCCATGTCTGCTGAAATTCTTGTGGGGTGTTTGCTCTCATGGTAAAAAATGTTGTTTTATTTGTAAGATTACATAAAACAACATTGCTTTCAGTATGCATTCTAAAGCAAAAGTCTATAATCAAAGTTGTAAGAAACCTACAACTTTTATTTAAACATGTTTTTTGTACGCGTAGTTTAGGATCCATTAGTAATTTCCTGTAATGTTTTTTTTTCATTCCTGGTTATGTTTTTCATTTTACATTTTTTACTAAGATAAACATACGTTTATGTTTAATTATTTACATTGGCAAGAGAAATTCATGTGAATGTTTCACACCAGTATTTTTTTTTCTCTGATGCTTAGTTTTTAGCCATGACCATGCATTTATCAAAAATTAATTTTGATTTTATTATAAAGTTCCATGTAGTTGATCCACATAAAATGAAACTGTTGGTCCTAAAATGAAGTATTATACTCGTACTTTGAAAAATTTTGTTAAGAATCAGTGTTTACGATTCTGGTTAATATTTTGACTGATTTGAGTTTGTACCAACTGTATAATTACCGACTGATTCTAAGTAGAATGCTTCGGAATAAGAACTATATTCCACAAGTAAAGAGCCTAATTGAAAAGAAGAAAGAAGTTAGTTGCATATACTTGAGTACATAAAAATGTCCTTATACTTTATTTTAATCTAAAAATTACAAACGATGTTTCTGTCGATAATTTAAAATCTTACATAAGTTCTTTTTAATACATTTAAATCGTTCAAATTAACAGCTTGGTCGTTACCGACTTCTGTGAGCTATAGAAAGTTGTGGTTTAACTTAACTTGGCCTTCGGGCCACCCCAGTCAGTCAGCTGGTAGTAAGTCGCTATTATTTGTTAAGTAACACCGATTGGGCAAGTGACTTTGTATGGTGACCAGCTGACAGCCATCCATGAACAAACTCTACTGGGGGTCCCTGTTCAAACTCATGCCTAATCCACTTCAAAAAAAAACACAGTGAAAAGCAGCGATCAAATTGGGTAGTTGTCAATAATGTACAGTTCCTGATAACAAATAAAAGCTAAAAAAAAAAAACTTACTATGATTTACAAAACCTAGTTGGGAATCGAACCCAGAATTTTTTTCTTTGCAATCTGGAATAAATTTTTGATTCTACCTTGATAAGTAGTATTTTGTTTAATATAATTTTATTACTAACAGGGAATTATTTATGTATTTTAACAAAACATTTATATTTTTTTATCAAATTTGTTGGTAGTTATGTATTTCTAGAGTAATTTATTGATAGATTTTTTGTGAAAATACAATACATGCAATTTAATAAAGATTCAGTTATTAATTACTGAATTCATACATTAAAATTTTAATTGTTTACTATGTGAGTATGTTTTTTTGAGGTGTGAATTTAAATAGTAATTGAAGAGCTAAGTGGATAAGGTGCTATGTAACATTTTTCAAAAATTAAGTTTTTGTGACTGATAAAGATGCCATGTGTACACTTAGTTATATAAGACGAAGTTATATAAGACAGAATACTTTATCTCTACATTCTAAGAAAACCGTAGTGGATTTATGTGCTTTGTACTGCTTAATTTATGCTTTTTAGAGAATGAAGATGTTATGATTACGTGGCACTTTTCTTCCTTCATTATGCAAGACATTTTCGTTATAGAATAAAATCATTAACTATGGTTATAGATATTAATCTTTATCAGTAAAAGTGCGAAGTAATGTATTTTTTTTTTAATTCCTTTATAAGAAACTTGTTTTGAGTTATTTACAGTAAATACTGTTCATCCTATCTCAGAGAAGTGTGCAATACAAATTTTTAATGGATAAAGGCATTACAATCATAGAAAATTATAAAAAAATTAGAAGTAAAGTTGAAAATATTAAATTTAATGATATAAATTTTCATGAAGGAGCAATTATATACGAGTGCCAAAATGAAAGTCAGATAATTCACAAAATGACGGTACCCGTAGAACTTTTGATCATATTTTTCTCAAAATTATATTTTCGTTACGTAGCACTTTTATCCACTAACCCCTTCAATTTTATACTTTCATACTTTTTCATAGTATTTTTTGTTTTGATTACTTAATCGTGTTGTGTTGAAGCTTCTTTCTTTAATTAGCTTAGCTTTTTAGTATTTTTGGTTTTACATACTTTATTATACAGTTGTAAAACAGGGAAACAATTTTATGCCTTAAAAGATTAATTAAAATACTTAAATACAAATATTTACAGATATATCACTTTATAAATTTACATCCATGTAAATTGATTACTACAGGTCCATCAAAATAGACATAAATTCTTCTAAAGGTCATTGTATGATGTGTGGCTATTAAATAACGAGACTGACGTAAAAAATTTATTTTTATTTTATACATAATCACGTACTGTCACCTTCAATATACACTCCGTCTCTATCCCTACAACGCTCCATGCGAATTTTCCATTGTTGGAAACAGTGCTGGAAGTCATCTTCTGTCAGCTCCTTCAGGACACGTGCCACTTTCTCTTTTACAGCTTCCACACACCAAATCTTGTCCCTTTTAATGCAGATTTCACCTTTGGGAACTGGTAGAAGTCACATGGTGCAAGATCTGGTGAATAAGGTAAATGTTCTAACACTGAGATGCTGTACTTGGCTAGGAACTTCTTGACAAATAACGCGGAATGGTGGCGCATTGTCTTGGTGGAGAACCCATGATTTGTCCTTCCACATTTCGAGGCGTTTTTTCCGTACTCTTTGACGTAGTTTAGAAAGTGCCTCAAGGTAGTAATACTGATTAATTGTTTGACCTTCAGGAAACCAGTGAAGGTACACAATCTCATGGATATCAAAAAAGCAATCATCATTGCTTTAAATTTTGACTTGCCCATTCGACCTTTTTTGGCTCTTGGTGAAATTCGGCTCTTCCAGTGCATGGATTGGCGCTTCGTTTCCGGATCATAAATAAAAACCCACATTACATCACATGTTATTATAGTTTCCAAAAAATTTGGGCCGTTTTCAATCGCGTACAAAGTGTCAGTACAAACATTTTTGCAAGCTTCATTTCAAATATTTTTGAGCGGCATGTGTCCTGAAGGAGCTGACTGAAGATGACTTCCAGCACTGTTTCCAACAATGGAAAATTTTCTTGGAGTGTTGCAGGGATAGAGAAGGAGTGTATATTGAAGGTGACAATAAGTAATTATGTATAAAATTAAAATTAAATTTTTTATAACATCAGTCTTGTTATTTAATAGCCACACCTCGTATATCTATAAAAAAACTATTAGCAAGTTATATTTAATTTTTGCCAAGTAATATTTCTATTACAAATGATATAAGTACTCTGCAAAAACCTCAAGAATAATGTGTTAGTACGCCATACAGACACAGTGAACTAGTCGATCGTACTCTTTGGCTGCCTCGTTGATGTAAAGTTTATCGCAGCTGGCTTCTACGCCAGGGTTTCTGGGTTTGATTTCCGGTTAGGTCTGGAATTTTTTCGTCATTGATGATCTTTTATTATTATTTATTTATTATTCATCTAACATTAGCACCAGTGTGCAAAAAAGTTGGATGTTATTTTTTTTTAAATTGCTTTTTATTGAATTTACAAGAATTTAATTGTAGATGATATTTTTAACATTTATTGTCTTTATTGGGTTTGGGTGTTTTATTGTAATTTTAATGTGAAATTTCAAAAAATGAGCTGCAGTTCTTAAAATATTGATTTTTCAAAGGTTAAATAATTATAATTTATAATTTGAATTGAAGGTAAAATGTTTAAAAGCATCTCCCTACAGTATAAGTACCATAGGGATTTGCTCTCTGGTCTCAGCCATAATTGGTAATCTAGTAATAAAACTAGATTACCTTCTGCGTGGTTATGTTTTCAACTAAAATTATTTGTAATACTTCATTTATTTTTAATCTTTTTTTATGTATGTACGTTGCAATTTGTTCAATTCAGAATAAAAAGCAATCCCATGACCCAATGAGATGAGGATGATGTCTATGATTTGTAAATGAGGTGTAGTTTTGTATACCTTGGATAATTCGAATCGGCACAAGCAGCTTCGGTGTTTATCTACTCCACTCTTTTCTCCTCGTCATGCAATAACGGTAGTCACAAAAGTATACAATTGCTAGTGTAATGTGCGACTCACTATGCTTTGTTTTCACTGTTGTTATTAATAATCTGTCAGACATAATGATATGACTAATTGGTTCTCATATATGATTTTCTGTTCATTATATTCAGACTATTTTGTTTAGTTAGTTGCATGCATCTGTAGAGTATAGTTTAGTGAGTTTTTGCAGTTTAGTTCTTGTAATTTATAATTTAAATTTTTACTGGGACAAATTAAATATGTATTTTAAAATGAAATAATTATTTGTATGTTTGTACATTGAAATAAGGTTGTAAAATGTTGGGTTTCCCAGGGGGAATATCTTGAACTTTTAAACACAATAAAATTACCCGCGACGGGAACTATTGAATTTAATAATACGACAAATAAACTATTGTTTTGGAGGACCAGATTGCGTTGATAAGATAGCCCGCAATCACGGCTAAACGATTTAATGACTTTAACTGGCAAATTTAAGGTAATTAAGAACGACTGACAGATTAAATAACAAAATGAATTAAATGACATCGAAAGGAAACATAGGAATGAATACAAGTAACAAACAATACGACAAATATTTAGCACTTACCTTGACTAAGTCTCGAAGATTGCGCACTGGTAGGTAACACGTGAATAATAGGTAGTAACGTTACTAAAACATAATTTGCAAATTATAACAATTAAAAATGCATAATACACCATGAAATTTCGCACAATAGAATTCTCACACAGAGATCGAACAATGTACATTATCGACGGACATATTTAAGCAGCGTGGTCATAGCGCGTCGCTAACGACCGGACCGAGAAAAGTGCCTCAACCTGCAGCATCGCTTGCCAACTTGCGAGTGAATCTGGAAGACAAAGGACAAAGGAACTGGGGTAGGGAGAGTGACGTATGTTATGATGTCACAGGAACTGCATTATTTGGGAGATTTGAAATGTGAGTTAGCGGGAAATTTAGTACGCGATTGCCAGTAAAGAAAAGCGCCTTAACATAGACATTTGCGTACATTAAAATTTGTAGACCTTATTAAAAGAATAGGTTATGGATATACTTTAGTGGAACTGTGTGTAAACGTTGAGCAAGAGTTGTGACAGTTCGAATTGTCCACAGTGTACACACCCAGCTCGACCATTCCAGAGAAGTATGGTTAATTGGACTCCAACCATCAAAGTATAGCCTGGTTTTCGTAAGGAGAGCGCTGGGCAAAATGTGCGTCTGCATTAGTATAGTCTTGTATGTACTGCAATAGTGCAGCGTATGTAATCACTTTTTTAAAAAGGCAGAAAAAAACTTTTTTTCTGCCCATAACAGACAGGTGGAGTGTCAAGTTATTTACACTCAATCTGTTCGTTGCAGGGCTAAAATAAATAGTTCTGTTTCTTATCACATGGTCAGCTAATTAAGTGACTGAATCATTTAAGAACAGAAGAGGTAGAGGTGTAAAAGACACTAATCAGAGTTACCTCGTCTGAAAGTAATGAATTTCACTATACAGCCAGACCCTGTGGTGAATGAAGTGAAGGTGTCATTTACAGAGTGGAAAATATGTGCTTTTCAGAGGGCTCGGCATGCTGATAAGCGTACTTTTCCACTCAGTGAGGAAGGCAATGGTAAACCACCTCACTCCTCGTTTTTACTTAGTAAAACCTCTAGAGGTTCAAACCAGCCTTTCGGCTGTTGACCTAAACAACAACATGTAATCAACAATGGAACAGCATGCCTACAAAATACAATGGGTGTTGTGAATTTTCAACAACACTCTGACTGTACATCTAACTGTAGGTCGGAGGGGTATGCAGGATCAAAGTGAAATATGCGCATGCGTAGCCCAGCGCTCACAGCAATTGGCTTGGCCTTTACACCGGTAACCTTTGACTAGTATTCAAATCCATATAAAAGTACTTTGATGGTAATGGTTTAATAAACCATACTCTCTCAGGAATGGTCGCCCTGGGTCTGTAAAAGACTACACCTCATTTACACGTCATACACATCATCCTCATCTCATTGGGTCTTGTAGTTTTTTACTGTTCTGGATTGCACAGATTGTAACGTAGACTCATTAGCGATTAAAATAAAAAATATACAAGTAAACAATCGCTTTAATCTAATAGAACAATAACCTACTACATTATACTGGGTGTGGAGTTATGATACCTTAATTTTGTTAATACACTTTTGTACATTGTCAAATCGTTTTTGTCTAAAAACAAATTCAGGATCCTATTGCTCTGACACACTTAGTCTATATATATTGGGGTATCGCTTTCATGTTTTTGATCATTTGGTTACTTTATTTGTTTTGTGTAAATATCTGTGTTGTACTTTATTTATTAAGAATAAACAACTCTGGTCAGTGTTTTTGTTTGACCAAAGAAATTATTAGTAATATTATCCTTCATGATCTTAATTTAAATAAATAAAAATTAAGATAAATTTGTCATCTCTCGAAACAGTAACTTATCTTAAATTTTTTTTTAATAACCTTGAACTGAAATAGATAATACTCGAAAATTCCTACTGATATAAAATTCACTAATTTCAGGAACAAAATAATATTCATTCTGCAAAAACAAATAGCGACAAAAGTGTATTATTTATCAGAAAATATAATCAAACATTTTCAGCAGCAATTTTAGGAAAGGAAAATCAGTTTGAATTTAATTTGGGAGAACATATTAGAAAGAAAAGAGATTTTAAGAAAAACATTACAAAAAAAGTTTATAAATATTGTGCAGATAATACGTATTATAATTTAGTGAAGAATCGATTGATAAACGAAAAACAAAATAGGAATAAAAACGTTTGAAGGGTTATAAGATTAACTTACTTTTTAATGATCAGAAAAACGAGTTGTGGTTTTTAAAATTTTTGATTTTGAATTTTTCAAAAAAATATTGGGGCAATATTACCTGTACATATGTGCTTATATACGAATGTGTTTCCTCCTTTAATTTTTTCTCACAAAAAGTATGAAAATATTCGTAAAACTTTTTTATAAAAATGTATAATGAGGAGAAAGAAAAAAACATATTGTGACTCTTATTTGTAAGATGCGTGTCGGGATCTGGGTAAAATAAATAATTAACTATCGTTTAAAATTACAAGTATTTATTACAAACGATAAGTTATAAAAATAATAATCTTATTTAAATTCAAAGTTTTTTTTGTCGAGTTCTGGAATTCTTTACAGGAGGTAAACAAACACATAATAACATGACACCATTACAAAAGAGCCTATAAATACACCAACACTTCCAGGTAGTCGTCACAACAATAGGCCTATACTATATCTAACCATTTGTATACTACATTTCTAGGAACTAACCCGATTTATCAACTATTATTATATGGTCTAGGGAAGAGAAATGACAGAGGGAGTCGGCTGGTAGATTTCTGCTCCAAATATAATTTAGTGATAGGCAATACACTTTTTAAGAATCACAAAAGGAGGTTATACACTTGGATGATGCCAGGTGACAAGGGAAGATACCAAATAGATTACATAATGGTTAGACAAAGATTCAGAAACCAGATTATGAACTGTAAAGCCTATCCAGGTGCAGACATAGGGAGTGATCATAACTTAGTGGTAATGGATAGCAGGCTTAAACTTAAAAAACTGAAGAAGGGACAGGGAAATGCTAGGTGGGATGTAGACAAACTAAGAGAACAAGACAACCAGGTAGGTTTCCAGGAGAGTATTCAAAAAGGGATAGAAGAAAGAGGTAATGACACAGGAAGTGTAGAGGAGGAGTGGATAAACTTCAAGGAGGTGGTAGTGAAAGCAGCGGAAGAATGGTTAGGACATACTAAAAGAAAAGGTAGGAAACCGTGGATTACTAATGATATTTTAGAACTGATGGATGAGCGAAGAAAATATAAAAACGCAAAGGACGAGAGAGGTAAAAGGCAATATTGCTACTTGAGAAATACCATAAA
The DNA here is from genome assembly GCA_035578175.1 of Catonia carolina. NCBI lineage: Eukaryota > Metazoa > Arthropoda > Insecta > Hemiptera > Achilidae > Catonia > Catonia carolina. The sequence continues at coordinate 35,705,295 of JAQMRL010000005.1, read as the reverse complement.
CAAAAGGTGTAAGAAAGCGAAGGAAGAGTGGATCAGAGCGAAATGTACGGACATTGAAAGTAAAATGGTAGTTGGTAAAGTGGACGCAGCTTATAGAAAAATAAGGGAAAACTTTGGAGAACGAAAGATGAAAGCTGTTAATTTACAAAGCGCAGGTGGTAAACCATTGTTGAATGGCCAAGAGAGAGCTGAAAGATGGAAGGAATACGTAAATCAACTCTACATGGGAAAAGAATTAGAATATGATGCGATAGAACAAGAAACTGATGTTGAAGAAGATCAAAAAGGGGACCCTATACTACGAGAAGAATTCGATCGGGCACTTAAGGATATGAATATGAATAAGACACCAGGAATAGATAACATACCATCGGAATTATTATTACGATGTGGCAAAGTTGCTCAAAACAAATTGTACGAACTTGTGTGCAGAATGTATGAGAGTGGAGAGGTACCATCGGACTTTAAAAAAAATATTATGATTCCAATACCAAAAAAGTCAGGAGCGGAGAAGTGTGAACATTACAGAACCATCAGCCTAACATGCCATGCATCTAAGATACTGACAAGAATTATATACAGGAGAATAGAACACCGAGTAGAAGAAGTATTGGACGATGACCAATTTGGATTTAGAAGGAGAATGGGAACTCGAGATGCAATATTGGCTCTGAGACTGATTATTGAGAAAAGGATACAGAAAAATAAAACTACTTTTATGGCATTCGTAGATTTAGAGAAAGCATTTGACAATCTGGACTGGAGTAAAATGTTTAAAACTTTGAAAAGGCTAGGAATTAAATACAAAGAAAGGAAAGTTATCTACAGTCTGTATAAGAATCAAACGGCTGTTTTGAGAATCGAGGGGTACGAAAAAGAGGCTGCTGTAAGAAAAGGTGTACGACAAGGTTGTTCTTTGTCACCACTACTTTTTAACTTGTATATAGAAGAGGCTATAAATGAAGTGAAGGAGAAATTTGACGTAGGAATAAAAATTCAAGGAAAAACAATAAAAATGTTGAGATTCGCCGATGATATAGTAGTATTAGCCGAGGCAAAGAATGAACTAGAGGATGCCTTAAATGGAATGGATGAGATCTTGAGGAAGGATTACTTCATGAAAATTAATAAGAACAAAACGAAAGTGTTGTGCAGCAGCAAGAGTGGTTTAGAAGAGATGGGAAATTTAAAAGTAGGCAACGAAAACATACAGGAAGTTGGGGAGTTCTGTTATCTAGGGAGTAAAATAACAAAGGATGGTAGAAGCACGAGTGATATCAAGAGTAGAATTGCTCAAGCTAGAAAAGCCTTTGAAATGAAAAACAGCTTACTGACTACAAACATTGATTTACAGATTAGGAAAAATTTCTTAAAACATTATGTTTGGAGTGTAGCATTATACGGAAGTGAAACGTGGGTGATAGGGGCTGTAGAACGGAAGAGGATAGAAGCTTTTGAAATGTGGTGTTATAGGAAAATGTTAAAGATTAGGTGGGTGGACAAAATAAGTAATTTAGAGGTTCTTAGGCGAGTGGATGAAAAAAGAAGTATATGGAAGCATCTTACAAAAAGAAGGGATAGGCTAGTGGGGCATATCCTAAGACATCCAGGTATTGGGCTATCAATAATGGAGGGTAACATTGAGGGAGTAAATTGTAGAGGGAGGAAAAGATTAGAATATATAAGGCAAATTACAAAAGATGTAGGGTGTTACAGGTATGTAGATATGAAACGACTTGCGCAAGATAGAACAAGTTGGAGAACTGCATCAAACCAGTCGAGAGACTGATGACAAAAAAAAAAAAAATTATTATATTTACACTAACACTTCTAAAATCTCAGTTCTGCTAGAAAATTCTGGAACAACACTTTCTTTTTAGATATTGTTACAATATATTGGTCAATTCAATATCATTTATACGTAATTCTAAAGTTAATTTGTGTATTTTTAATGGCAATTTATGATTTCTACTTTGTAATCTTATCCATTTTTAGAATTTAATAAACAAAATTTATTTGATATAATTTGTTTTGTACTTTCTTTTTCTTTAGTTACTTTTATGGGTTAATTACTCTGTATTCATCACTCTGTCCAACCCTCCTGTCTTTAAAAGGGTAAGAAATGAAATATCTTAAATTTACGTGCATTTAATAAACCATAAAACTATATTTTACGTGTAAACCAACCGCTCCTAATATTGAGGTTGTCATTAAGTTAAAGAAATTGAAAAGTCTTATCAAAAAGATATAACTTATGGTAGCCTACGTAATAACTTATGGTAAAAATTGTACGTGAGTTAATCCTATTTGAATGTCTAAAATCTTTAAACGTTTAAAATCTTTGGGAAATTGTCACCCATCAAACCATGAAGCAATGCTAATTATAGTGAGAAATATTAGCATCAATGCAAACACGGGACGTCTCTGTGGCCCAGCAGTTTGAGCTTGCTGCACAATGTAAAGCGGAAAGTCCTGGGTTCGATTCCCGCCAGGTTCGATTTAAACCTACCGATTCTACCCAGTAACCCATAGTAGTCGCTAATAACCAAAATAAATAAATAAAAATAAATATTTGTCAGTGACCAAAAATGGAATAGACATCGTCAAATATAGTATATACTATTAATGTTTTGTTTTTTTACTTTCTTTTGCATGTATGAATATAATAGGAATGAAAGTATTGCTTTCATGTCGATTTTTCGGAATCAAATGTTCACCGGATCTACACGTTTTCAGACCCCTTGAACCCAAAAAACATGTTTTTAGCGGTTGGTCTATGTGTGTGTGAACAAAATATCTCAAGAACGGAACATTGTACAACTTGAAATTTGAAACTAAAGTTATACTCGTGTACTAGAGGACCCAACACGAACATTTTCATCAAAATCGGTCAACCTAAAGTAGTAGTTTATTCGTGTCATTTCTCACTTTTTTGCGATTTTCTCAAAAACTGCTCGTACGATTTTTTTTAAAATCGCCTCATTTGCTACATTTTTATGCTCTACAAGATAAGGTAGGCGCCATATCTGCTGAAATTCTTGGGGAGGCTTTTTCGTAAAAAAATGTTTCTTTTAAGATTGCGACTTGCATTTTAGCGTAAAAATGTATATGATAAAAGTTGTAAGAATTTAAAATCCTGCAACTTTTATTTCCAACATTTTTTTGTATAACGCTTAGTTAGTTTAGAGACTAGTATGGATTGGTTTGTTGCTTTCATCCACTCGTCTAAGAATCTCTAAACTACTTATTTTGTCCACTCTTCTAATATACTGTATAACATTTTTCTGTAACACCACATTTCAAAAGCTTCTATCATCTTCCTTTCTACAGCCCCTATCACCCACGTTTCACTTCCGTATAATGCTACACTCCAAACATAATGTTTTAAGAAATTTTTCCTAATATGTAAATCAATGTTTGTAGTCAGTAAGCTGTTTTTCATTTCAAAGGCTTTTCTAGCTTGAGCAATTCTACTCTTGATATCACTCGTGCTTCTACCATCCTTTGTTATTTTACTCCCTAGATAGCAGAATTCCCCAACTTCCTGTATGTTTTCGTTGCCTACTTTTAAATTTCCCATCTCTTCTAAACCACTCTTGCTGCTGCACAACACTTTCGTTTTGTTCTTATTAATTTTCATGAAGTAATCCTTCCTCAAGATCTCATCCATTCCATTTAAGGCATCCTCTAGTTCATCCTTTGCCTCGGCTAATACTACTATATCATCGGCGAATCTCAACATTTTTATTGTTTCTCCTTGAATTTTTATTCCTTCGTCAAATTTCTCCTTCACTTCATTTATAGCCTCTTCTATATACAAGTTAAAAAGTAGTGGTGACAAAGAACAACCTTGTCGTACACCTTTTCTTATAGCAGCCTCTTTTTCGTACCCCTCGATTCTCAAAACAGCCGTTTTATTTCAATTACTCATTAATTTACTACTACAAGCTGACTCACAACAAAAAGAGTATCATCTAATATTTAGACCCACCGGGTTGGTCTAGAGGTAAAGTCGTCGCCTCGAGTCAGCTGTTTAACAGCTGATTGTTGGAGACGAAGGGTCCTGGTTCAAATCCTAGTAAAGGTAGTTACTTTTATACGGATTTGAATACTAAACAGTGGTTACCGGTGTACTTTGATGGTTGGGGTTCAATTGACCATACTCTCTCAGGAATTGTCGGCCTGGGTCTGTACAAGACTACACCTCATTTACACGTCATACACATCATCCTCATCTCATTGGGTCATGGGGTTGCTTATTGTTCTAAATTGAACAGATTGCAACGTACACACATTAGGAATTTAAAAAAAATCTAATATTTACCCAATAATACATAATTTTCTTAGCATTCGCTTCAATGTTTTGGGTGTTTATTTCTTTTGTTATTTTTACTTTCTCTTGCCTATATGAATATATAGGAAGGAAAGTATTGTTTTCATGTCGATTTTTCGAAATCGAGTTTTCACCGGATCTATACGTTTTCAGACCCCCTGAACCCAAAAAAATGTTTTTAGCGATTGGTCTGTGTGTGTGTGTGTGTGTGTCTGTGTGTGAACAGAATATCTCAAGAACGGAACATTGTACGAACTTGAACCTTAAAACTTAAGTTACATACCACTACCGGACCCGACACGAACATTTTCATCAAAATCGGTCAACCGGAAGTAGTAGTTTATTCGTATAATTTTTCACTTTTTTGCGATTTTCTCAAAAACTGGTCCTACGATTTTTTTTAAAATCGCCTGGTTTACTACATTTTTTATGCTCTACAAGATAGGGTAGGCGCCATGTTTGCTGAAATTCTGCGTGAGGCTGTTTTTACGTTAAAACATTTTCTTTTTAAGATTGCGGCTTTAATATGCATTTTAGCGCAAAACTTTATATAATAAAAGTTGTAGAGAATTAAAAATTCTACAACTTTTATTTCAAACATTTTTTTGTATAACGCTTAGTTTAGCGATAATTTGCAATTTTCTGTTTTTTTCTCAAGAAAACGTGAGAAAAATCGATTTTTTAAACATTTCGGCCTTAGTATGCATTTTACGACAAAAGTGTATATAATTAAATTTATAGAAAATTAAAAGATCTACAACTTTTATTTAGAGCATTTTTCTCTACAGAGCCTAGTTTAGAGAGAAAGAGTGATTTTCCGTATTTCTAAGCCAAAATGAGGTTGATTTTCATTTTGCGTCTTTCACTCATGATTAAAATTAGGTTATGTTTTTTGAGGTTAGTTTTTTGTTTATTTCTTATGGTTTATTACTATTGTTAGGTTTATTGTTAATTAATTTCACTGGCAAGAGAAAGTTGTGTGTTTCACACCAGATTTTTTTTGTTTATTTTGTATAATATTATTTACAAAGAAATTCTTGTACGCTCTACAAAACAACCATATCTGCTGAAATTCTTGAGGGGAGCCTGTGCTCCCCCCCCCCCCCCCCACGGAATATTAAAGTACATTTCATTGTAAAAAATTTGTTTTTTTAAAGATTGCGGCTTTAATTTGTATTTTAGGGCAAATTGTATGTAATTAAAGTTGTAAGAAATTAAAAAACCTATAATTTTTATTTCAAACTTTTTTCTATGTTTAGTTTAGCGTTAATTAGTGATGTTCCGTATTTTTAAATTCTACAAAGGTTGGTTTTTATTTTGCGTTATTCAATCATAATTAGGCCTACAATATTATTACGTTATGTTTTTCGTTTACATTGTTTACGAATGATTAAACATAGGTATATTTTTCATTATTTACATTGGCAAGAGTTGTGTGAGTGTTTCGTTATTTATTTCCTATTACGAGGGTTATTCGGAAAGTAAGGTCCGATTTCTAAAAAAAACTAAACAATGTAAGATTTTTTTAAATACCTTTTTTATTGTATTTGTTACATCTTTCTTTATTTTTCCACATAGTTTCCATTTTTATTTAAACATTTATCATAACGTTCAAGAAGCTTTTGTAGGCCTGTATAATAGAAGTTCGCCGCCGGTGAGGATAACCAGTCTTGAACAGCTTCTTTCACGTCGTCATCTGTGCCGAACCGCTTGCCACCGAAAAACTCCTTTAGGTAGCAGAACAAGTGAAAATCACTTGGTGCCAAGTCTGGACTATACGGCGGGTGGTCAACCTGTTCCCATTCAAATGATTCGATCAGATTTTTCTTTCGAATGACAGAATGGGGCCTGGCATTCTTAACGTGAACACAATTAGTGAAATTGCAAATTTTCAGACACAATTTTATACAAAGTTGTACTGCTCACATTCAGAAATTCCAATGATAAATTTGAAACAGTGAATCGCCGGTCTTCACGAATCTTTTCTTCCACGGCATTAACCAAATCTTCTTTCACCACTGATGGTAGGCCTGATCGCGGTTCATCATGGATTTTGTCCCGTCCATCTTAAAATTTCTCACCCACTTACGCACTTTGCTGTCACTCATCGCATTGAGGCCGTACACTTCAGTTATCTGGCGATGAATTTCTGCCGCTGAAATGTTCCTTGCTGTCAAAAACCGTATATCGGAACAAATTTCACAGTCGGCGGGCTGATGAATTGTTTGAAACATTTTGAACTAATACTGTAAACAGTATATTGCAACAATACGAATGCAAATAGTGTCGTTTTACACGCAAGACATGCCGGGAGTCGACGCGCATGCGCAATATGATGTTTGCGTCACGTTTGTTTAGTTACGGAGATTCGGACCTTACTTTTTGAATTACCCTCGTATTATAGTTTTCGTACTCGCCGCTTACCTGTCTTGGCTTCAGAGGGGTAGGTGGATCAGAATTCATAAGTGAATCAGAACCATGGAAGTGCGGGCGCGCAGCGCACGCACTTTGCCACAAGGTGAAGTTCGGTCGCCAAAGGGGTTGGGTGGATCACAATATTTTTAAATTTGAAGATATTTTAAGATGAAGTTTTAACCCTTTATAAGTTAGTGTTCTAATATCAGACCACCGTACAAAGTACTACCTGAATGGGCAAATTTTTTTTATTTTCTTTTTTAACTTTTATGATATTTATGATACTTAACTATGCACTTTGATACATTTAAAACAATTTTGAGTATGTTTTGTGTTGGAAACGGGTGTCCTTTTTTTAGCCACCAAGCTTCTCTGCAGTTGACAGTTGCAAAGTGACTTGTTGTATTTATTTATTTTTTGTAATCCCTAATTTGTGTACGTTGCAATCTGTTCAATTCAGAACAATAAGCAACCCCATGACCCAATGAGATGAGGATGAAGTGTATGACGTGTCAATGAGGTGTAGTCTTGTACAGACTCAGGTCGACCGTTCCTGAGAGAGTATGGTTAATTGAACCCAACCATCAAAGTACATTGGTAACCACTGTCTAGCATTAAAATCCGTATAAAAGTAACTACCTTTACTAGGATTTGAACCAGGAACCTTCGTCTCCGAAAATCAGTTGTTAAACAGCTGATTTTGGCGACGACTTTACCTCTAGACCAACCCAGTGGGTTAAAGTGACTTGGCAAAGTGACTTGTGTATTAAAATTCATTCACTAATGCTAGTGCCTTTAATATCATATAAATCGAATTATAACAATAAAATAAATAAAATACACTTTGTTTTATTATACTAATGTTTAATACTGAAATTTGCAAATAACCATTACAATTACCGAACGAATAGTGTCTTCGTATAAGGACACTTTTCAAGTAGAGTGCAGCACCAGCCACACAAACATTTTAATTTTGACAAGTGTGCATAAAAAGGAGCTCCAAGCGTTTACGAATGTACCCCAGCATTCCTCGTTATGTAATGTTCAAATTTGTTCATCCTAAGACAAAAACTTAAGTGTCCTTATTTTCAACCACTATCCAAGGTTTTTATGAAAATTAATTCGCCCTATAAACGGTTTTAAATTTTAAATTTGAAGGTTTTGAAGTTTTAGGTTAATGTTTAAAATTTCAAATTTCAACTTTGAATGTTGAGGTTTGAATGTATGATACTTTGAATATTTTCGTTTTCTCATGCGACCTGAAAATTGTCTTGTTACTTACCAAATTTTTATGTAATTTTCTTAGCTAAATAACATGCTGTTAAAAGATTATCTGTATTCCAAAAATTTAAAAATTTTTGTAGGGGTAGCAATCCCCATATGACCCCCATCAAAAATTTAATGAATTCTTCGTGACTATGAGTACGTGTAACGTTTTGTCAACAAATATTTGCCAAAAAAACCGTTGTGAATTGGAGTTCTGATAGATAGATTTTCATTGTTGTTTGTTAATAAAATTTACAAAATATGCCTATATTTAAAATATGCCTATATCTCTTGCCTATATGAATATATAGGAAGGAAATTAATGTTTTCTTGTAGATTTTTTGAAGTCGAGTATTCACCGGATACACACGCGTGTGTGTGTGTCCGCGCGCGTGCGCGCGTAAAAAGAATATCTCAGCGAAACATCGTACGAAGTTGAAGCTTGGAACTTAAATTAGGTACCACTAGATGATCCGACACGAACATTTTAATCAAAATCGGTCAACCGAAAGTAGTATATTTTTGTGTAATATTTTACGTTTTTGCAATTTTGTTCAAAAAACGCCCTACAGTTGTTTTTTAAATTGCCTCATTTACTACATTTTTTATGCTCTAAAAGATAGAGTAAGCGCCATGTCTGCTGAAATTCTTGTGGAAGCTATACTCTCGTAGAAAAAAATGATCTTTTTAAGATTGCGGCCTTAATATGCATTTTACGACAAAAATGTATATAATCAAATTTATAGGAAATAAAAAAATCTATAACTTTTATTTTAAGCATTTTTCTCTACATAGTTTTGTTTAGCGTGAAAGAATGATTTTCCGTATTATTAAGCCAAACTAAGGTTGGTTTTCATTTTGCATTATTCACTCGATTAAAATAAGGTTATGTTTTGGAGGTTAGTTTTTGTTGTTTATTTCTTATGTTTTATTACTAGTGTTAGGTTATATTGTTAATTATTTGCATTGACAATATTATAAAGTTGTGTGAGTGTTTCACACGAGATTTTTAAATGTAATATAAATGTATATATTTTTTGATGTATAGAATTTCATTCAATTTGGGTGTATTGTAGTAGCCTAGTCGACGTATTCAAGTACTGCACACTTCTTTATTATTTAATTACTTCAAGAGAAATGATCATTCCTGGAAGAAAGTTGTGGTAAACAAACAGATCTTTGAAAAAAAAATTGGTAAATAATGAAGGAATCGCATCAATACATTCTAAGAGATACGTTTGCTCATTAAAGCATATTTTGTAATTTTTGTGTATTTGGTAACCAATTCTACTGTTTCCATCCAATAGTTTTAAATAAACTGATGAACACGAAGATTTTTAAAAGAATTCAATTATTTTATTTAAATTTCAGGATGGAAACACAACGTTGAATGAGAGCGAGAAAAACCTTTATTTGTCAGATGGAAAACTAATGTTGATAAGAAAATCTAAACCGAAGAATATTGAGAAGAAATTAAAGATTGATCATTTTTTGTTGAATCGAAGTATTAAAAGTAATTTAACAAAAAGTTTAGCAAGAAATCATTTAAAACATTTTATAATAAATAGGTTTTATGTAAACACAAATTTGAATAAATTAGAAAACAAGTTTCGAACAATTTATAAATTACATCGTTCTCGGTCACAATTATTATGTTTTAAAACGGGTATCAACGAATTTTGTAAATTTAAGCGTATAAGTATACCAGTTCATTTAATTAAACGTAGACTTTTTAGAATGAGATATTTTCAGACAAAGAAAAATATTTTAAGACTATTACATAAGAAACGTATAAAATCAAAGGATTTAATATTTAATTACATTAAACATTTTACAAGGAAACATTACAGCAGACTTTATAGACGAAGACCGTTCAGTCGAAGAATGTTTACTATAAATCTAAGAGGAACTTATAAATTTAGATCTTTGAGAGTCACTCGATATAGTAAGAGATTATATTCGTTCAGAAAAAATTTAACTCGAAGAGTATTTTCGATGTTTGATAAAAGGTTTGGGTCAAGAATTCCTAAGTTAACTAGGGGTTCTCGTATGAAATACATATCCAAAAGAAAAGCTACACGAAGAAAATATAAAACCATTAAAGGAAATATTAATAAACCTACTAAGGCGTGTATGTATAAAAAATTCACAAAAAATTTAAAAGGAATTTCTAAAAGGTTTTACACAAGGAACTGGTGTAAAAGAAGAACTTATAACACGGTAAGAAGGAAATCGAAAACAAATTTAATTAATAAGAATCGAATTATTAAAACTAATAGAATACTAAAGAAATTATCTAGGTCTAAAAGTAGAACTTATATGACGGTAAGAAGGAAATTAAAAACAAATTTAATTAGTAAGAATCGAATTATTAAAACTAATAAAATACGAAAGAAATTATCTAGGTGTAAAAGAAGAACTTATAAGACGATAAGAAGGAAATTGAAAACAAATTTAATTAATAAGAATCGAATTATTAAAACTAATAGAACACAAAAGAAAATATTTAGAAGGTATTACACAAGATCTGTCCATATCAGAAAAACGAACATCGTTGTGAAGAAAAAATCAAAATTTAAACTAATTTCTCGAAATAATTTTTCTAATAATGTAAAACTCACAAGACGAGTACGTCGACATCGGAATCAAAAGGATAAAAAAGTTCTTCAAAGAAATACAGTACTAAAAAAATATTCATTGAAACGATCATCACGTAAACATTTCAAAAGATATTCTACGATAATGCCACATTTGTTTCGTTTACGTAGTAAAACTAATTATAAATTTACACGAAAAATATTATTTGTCTCTCGATGTCGTAAAAATTTATTTAAATTAAAATCTTATCGCCGAAGAGTTTCCAAAGATGCATCGTTAAAAATTAATAGTGTAAGGCAGTAGTAATATCTTTCTTAATCAATCTAATTTGTGGCACTAGGTGTTTAAATACTCTTACAAAATGTTTAATGTTTGAGTATTGATTAGAATATGTGTAGTGTCTCTCTCTCTCTCTCCATGTGCTATGTTAGTTCCACCTAACTTTCTTTATTACTTTAGCGAAATAATTCACTAGTCTGTTGGCTTAGTGGTAGCGCAACAGCCTTCTACGCCAGGGTCCCAGATTCGATTCCCGGTCAGGTAAACTTCATCTATTGCAGCTGACTAAAGAGTATTATGGATTAATGAAGTTATGTGTATAAAGTTTTATGTTTATAAAATTAAGTACATCAAATGCCTCTAATATTTAATAAAATATTGATAAATTCATTAACTCCAAAGGTTACGAATTTGTAATTTTGCCTTGTTAGGATCGACAATCAGGGATAGATTAAGAAAAGACAAAACACATATCAGACGTATAATTAAATATAATTAACCGTTAAATGAAAAGCACTTGTTACATAAAAAGTAAATCATAATACCGTATATCCTCGATTCTAAGACGCAGCTTATTTTGAGAGTACGAATTTTGGAAAAAATGAAATATAGAAAAAAAATCATCAAAATTTTATTTTTGATATAAAGTGATTTTTTTTACCTGAAATGGGCGATAAAACAGAATTAAATGTAACACGATATTGATAGAAATAAGAAATTTCTTGAATTCAATTTTTTGATAGAGTATCAAACAAGGAGGAAGTTTGTTTCCATCGGCTGTTATGCATAACATACAGTCTGTCTATAATTTCGTGGCCTTCCGTAGAGGGGAGCAATGTACGGATTGTAAAACCGTTTCAGAAAACATTTTAAATTTTTTTGGTTCGTCCAATTTAAATAGCTCTTTCACTAAAAATTAATTGAAAAAATGTTCTTTTTATCTCGTTTCTTACAGGTGTACAGTTATCTTTTAAGACCGGTTTCTCGTATCCTGACTTTTTATGTCGTGTTTTGCGATTTTACTATATGAAAATACCTAGTAACTTAAAAAATAATGATTTTCTATTAAATTTTATTGCTTCATCGTTTTCCATAATTATTACAGAAAAAACCTGCCAAATATTATGTTGAACAATGACGATGTGTTTGAAAAATACGGTGTTTTTCTTCAAAAATAAAACTTTTACTAAATAATATATTATCTCATTAAGCGTGTATTTCTAAAGAATTTTATAGAACAAATCATGTGAAATACTTTGTTTATAAAGATACGTCAGTTCCGACAAGTTTCAGTTACGTAAAAAAATTAGATAATGTTTTTTGAAATGGTTTTCAATCCGCATATTGCTCTCCTCCGCCGGAGGCCACCAAGTTAGACAGACAGTATTTTATTCTTAGCTTCTCGAACCCAGTAGTTTTCTATTATACTTGACACCTTTCACATAGAAAGTGTAGTTTCTAGGCATATCGAAATAGATTGGAGTTTCCTCTGTATTACCTATCTAATCAAGAGTACAAATATTTTCAGTTCGTTTTTAATAACATGGCGCTGGAATTCACAAACTGCGTTTCAAAATCAAAGATTGCGTTTATGTGCGTGTCGCTTCTACGAATTCCGATAATTATTTATAAATTTTAATTTTAAATAAAATTTATTTTATCTTGAATGCATAGTAGATGTCTCATACGTAATTTAGAGTGCTAATATACTGGTACAAAGATATTAAGTGAATGTGACTGCAAGACACCCTCGAATGTTAGGGTAAGCGCACAGTGAACGCTGGTCGCAGGTCGCTGTTCGCTTACAACCGGGAGCCTGCTAGTGGGAATAGGCCATTATATTTTAATCGGACGTCTCACAGTAAACGCTGGTGGGAAAACCTGCGCACTGGTCATCTGCGCATATCAGCTCACTTTTTTTGTTTTGTATAAACCTGCCTGCTGCTTGCTGGCAGGTTGCTAAGTGTACTTAATATGTCGTATAATATGTATTCATAAATAATAACAACTTGTTAATTAATTTTTAACTTAGGTTTATAAAAATAACGTAAAAATATTATTACTAGCCAAACAATGCTTTATAATATTGAATATCGGTAGTCAAAATGTTCAAAATACGTATTTCAAAGTAATCACTAGTCTTTCTTCCGGTAATATTGGTTGCTTATGCAAGTTGCACCATTGTTTATGTAAAAGAAGTTTTAATTTTGACAATATACAATTAAACGTTTTCAGAGTCATTCTCATCTATTTAAAAAAACTGTCTCTATCTTCTTTTAATTGCGGAAAAGATGATTATAGTCGCCGTACAATTTTCTGTCCTTATTAATGTCACTAACAGTATCGTCTTTAAATGATAATAATTTCGTGGAAACGTTTTCCATTAGAAATAATGGAAATCATCATCACTGCTGCTATTTGAGCTCTTGTTGAATACCGATAACTGAATGAAGGTTAAGCGCGTAGTTACATGTTCCCACTATGCGCGCTCGCCACCGTGAATCAGCACCAGCGACCTGCGACCAGCGTTCACTGTGCACTTACCCAGACACACCTTGCTTTTCGAGGTATAAATTGTGAAAAATGTGCGTCGTAGAATCGAGGAAATACGTATATAGATCTTTAAGGACCTTTGCAACGTCCAATGTGGCTTTAACCCTTCTGGGACTGATAGATTTTAGAATACTAACTCTTCGAAAACTAATTCCGAGATCGCGGTGATAAACTTGGCTTTTTTCCATCTTCTATCCAAAAAAATTGAATTTTTATGAGACATTAAGTAAACTTTGAGAGATGTTTTAAAAAAACAAACATGAAACTCCGTTTTTTTTACGTCACTTACAGCGAATTTACGAAAACTTTGTTGTAATTTATGCAAAGTCACGCGTTTTTGTCGAAATTTGGCAATACATTTTTTTTAATTTATTTTTTAGTCTGGTATTATAGAAAAATGTCTAGCAAAAAATCTGATATATCAAACACCCTCGCTTACCACACTGTACGACTATTCAAGCGTATGTAAGAGTCAAGTGAATATGTAAAATGCAGGCCGTAAAAATTTCTCTCTTTGAGCTGAAGTCATTGACCCATTCCTACAGTTATTTATATGAAATGTATTATATGAAAGCACGGAATTTTGTGAAAACGTGTATGTAGAAAAATTATAAAATATAATATTAGATCATTTTAGTTCCATTGTAAAGAATGACTGAAAATAGGCTATTCTACGAATTTCGGAGCGTTTATTCCTTTTTACAGGTCATATTCAATTCAACCAGTTTTGCTATAATAGCAACATTGAAAAATTTACGTAACTTTATCATTCAAGCTTTCAAACGCAGTTATAACTCTATTTTTAAGTGATATATGGCCTTTACACGGTTTTCTTCAAAAATAGTGGAATTGAGTGGTATCCCAACATTCACAAATCAATAGAAAATTTCCCACTAATCTGATTGTATTTCTAAATAGCTTAATTTCTTCCTCATACATTCAGCTATTATTTAACTATAATATTTACTGGTGTGCGCGTACAATGACCTTCACTATTATACAAACTGTTGAGTACTTGCACACTCGTTATCTAACAACCATATATGGGCTACCGGGCTTCTAAGAGTTAAGGTTCTGTGGATAGTCCCGCATATATGTTGGAATCGGTGCAGCTTTTTTCTTGTCCATATGTTACGTTTTGCAACCCAGATACTGAAAGTGGGATACCTGTTCCAGAATATTGTTCTCTGTAATAATTTTGCTCCTAACTGGATCTGGGTTACTTAATGATTAATTACCCCAAACTAATATGGCATACCGGATATGATATAGAATTAAACTGTGGTCTGCTATTACCAATTTTATGAGCATATCATTTAATTATTCCAAATACCTAAGATGATGTTTTACCTCAGATTTGTTCGGTATAAAAATTCTAAGATAAAGATTTATCTAGTGACCTTCCTAGAAACTTCAATGTTTCTACTTATTCTAGGATATTATTATGTATAAATATAGAATATAATATTCTATTATTACTATTTAAAGAATTTATTTTATAAACATAATTCATTTTTCAGAGAAGATATTACAAAAGGCAGTCATATAATAAAAGAAGAAATTCTAATAAGTATAACACAAGATGCACTCATTTTGTAAAATATCATACGAGAGTAAAAAGATTTTCTGTCAAGAAAATAATTCAGAGAACGTATCCTTATAAACGAGCTTACAGTAGACGCACTGGACATACTAGAAAGAAAACTGGGAAAACTAAAAAAATTAAACTATTTAAAAAACTTGAAACATTAAAAATCACAAAAACAAGAAGGATAACTGGTTCTTATAAATTAAAATTACTAACAAGAAACACAAAAAGATTTAATAGATTTAAAAGGAAAAGTAGAATATTAAACTTCAGATGGAAAACTGTTGAAAGAAGAATTTCAGTAGGAAAATTTTCACCTTGGTTTACAGGTTTTTCAAAAAGTTCAATACGCAGGCGGTGCGTGAAACCGTACACTAGATCTCGGTACTTCAGTAGAAGAAGATCCGTAAAACCAACATATACTGAACTAGCAACAAAAGTGATGACTAATCGTTTGCTGACCTCAGCAAAGACGGAACTGAAATCAAAGCATATGAGTGGAGATAGTGACTATTATGACATGTTTCTTATGAGTGATTTAAGTTAAAATAAGGATGGATTTTATTAGGCCAACTGTATACTTATTTTTAAGCTAAAAATCACAACTATTTAGTGTTTTAACATAGTTGAAGAACTTTGTTGGTGAAATTGTGAATCTTGTGTGAGATTGAGGGTTTAAAATTTCGGATTAGGGAATTTATTCGAATAAATGTGTGTTTATTAGAAATTTCATACGACAAAATGAAATATTTGTATCCGTATGATAGTCTCGTTACTTCCATTCTGTTTGGTTCACTCGCGCTCTGTCGGTATTTATTGAGAAAGTACTGCGAAGGGAAATTCATTATATTTTTTGTCTTTATTCACGAGTTTCTATAATTGGATGGTTAAACATGTTCAGGTGAAGTAGGTGAAGAGCCTCTTCACCTATTTTCTGGACAGCATCGAGATTTATTTCTCTCACAAAATAAGTATAATTTCTGTTATGATTATTTTTTGTTTTACAATAAATGAAGAGAATATCGTATAAAAAGTGGGCTACATAAAATGATTGTATCTGCTTAGAGCGCTTTCTAATGTTTTAAATACCCCTTGTAATAGCCCTAAGATACGTAATAAATGCTCAAGTGAAGAGTTAGACAAGTGACCGCCGCTTCTCTTCCAGCGCGAGCGGGTTGACATGCCAACGGCTAATATGCACGCCTAGCTCTCCCCATCTGTCCCCGAATAGTAAAGAGATTGCGGCGGGTCGACCACCCTAAAATCGATCTACCGTAAGAGTACTCCACCTGAGACAAGCGCCTATATTATGTCTACGCTAAGAGTACTCCGACGTAGGCAACCAGCAACACAAGTGAGCATCACATTAATTAAAAATACGCACAGCATGATCAAAAATAAAATTCCATACAACACTGATTCGCTCTAAGCTTAATATTATAATGAAAACACGTTCAATTCATCTGTTAGAAAATATTTTATAAATCGAACATTAGTTTACCATTAATAACTAAAACTTTTACTATTTGTAGTAAAACTACTTATTCCTCAGAAAGGATGCGTCAAATTTTGCAGTGTGATTGATTAATTATGTTATCTTCTTACTTTATATTGTTCCCTGTTTCGTTAAATAAAACATTATTCATAGTAATAATTAATGAGTTTATTCAGTTTAAATAATAGAATTTAATACCACTTTATCCATTAGGATATATACACATCCATCTTACAATTGTTACTTGATACATGTTTTAACATTCAAATCTGATACGTATCTTAATTTGTTTTTTGTTACTTTTACAAATTTTTACATTCCAAGTATTCCTTTTGTGGTTTTATTGTATAAATATTTCCATTAATGTTTCTGTTATTAAAATTTTACTGTTATGATTTTTTCTTTACATTAAACGAATTACATCTTCAAACATAAACACAAATGTATACATTGTTTTCGTTTCTTATATCAATTTTGTTATTAACTTTTAAAGAAAAACTTATTGTATGAAAAAACATATCATAAATTAAATGGGACGCTTAGCTAAGCCAAAACATGTTCATTTCTTTAAGTTTAACGTCCCACTAACATAAAATATATATCATATTCTTCTTTTCAGTTGCCTAGTAACTAAATAAATAACTCTTTTAAATATTTTTTGATAATGTGAATTAAATAATTTTTAAAGTATTTATTTTAGTCAGCTGGAGATGTTTATTTTATTTCAATAGACTCAAAATTAACAACTCCAGATGTGCATTAAATTTGTCTCATTACATATTGTTACTCTTACCTTGTTATTTTTCGTTACATTATTTACTATTATTACATTATTATTTATGATTAGTAGGTTTTTAATGAAGACTCAGTTTTATTTTTGATCACAAGTAATAATATAAGACTAACGCGCTTATAACAGGAGAGTAAACAATTCCAGTGATTCGTTGTTTATCATTTCAGATTGTTTACTTCATAACATTAAAATTAATATCTGTGACTAGTTTAATGCAACTGTTTGCACTTTCCCGTGTTGAACTCATTTTTTCCATTAGTTATCTTTTGGTATTGTATCGGTTCGTTTCGATTTTTATCGTAGACTGAAGTTTAAAAGTTTTGTAAGCTGTGTTTTATCAACATGCGTGATAGTAAATGTGTTGAGTTTTTGAAACATAAAAGCGGTAACCATTAAAAAGTAGAAAAAAATTGTTTTGTTACATGTAACGGTTAAAATAATTAATTAAGGAGTCTCTATATGAAACTACAATAATTACAAGTAATCAGAACGGTATAATTGAAAACGCTTATAGGATTATGTTTATTTTCTGGATGTAGGTTGTAGATTTTTATGATTATGATGGAACGTAGTGCAAGATAATTGTCAGGCGGAGAGGTAGATACGCGCCAAATAAAGTAAAACTTTCGTTTACAACCTATAGGCGCTTGCTTCACGCGGAGTACTCTTACAGTAGATAGACTATAGGTTGTAAACGAAAGGTTTACACTAGTTGGCGCGTATCTACCTCTCCGCCTGACAAAATTATCTTACACTATGTTCCATCATAAAATAAACATTATCCTCTAAACGTTTTCAATTATATCGCTCAAATTACTTGTAGTTATTGTACTTTCATAAAGCGCTTCCTTAATTCATTTTTTTTTTGATTTAAGAAAACAATTTATTTTCTTACTAAGAGAGTTAGAAATTAAGAACAATTTTTTTCTACTTTTTAACGGTTTACCACTTTCATGTTTCAAAAACTTGACATATTCACTACACTCATGTTAACAAAACACATCTTACAAAACTTTTCAACTTCAGTCTACGAAGAAAATCGAAACGAACCGATACAATACCAAAAACTAGCTGACGAAACTAAAAACGAGTTAAACACGGGTAAGTGTAAACAGTTATGTTAAACTAGTCACAGACATTAATTTTAATGATATGAAATAAACAATCTTAAATGATAAAATGGTCAACAATCTTAAATTAAATGGTCAAAGAGAAATTGAGTAAGTGGAAGACATACATAACAGACCTGTTTGAGGATAATCGTCGAGAACCGGAAGAAATTGACAGTGAAACGGGACCGGAGATCATGATGGAGGAAATCAAACAGGCAATACGAAATGCAAAAAACGGAAAAGCTGTAGGTCCAGACGAAATACCTGCGGAATTATTGAAATGCCTGGATGATGAAACTCTACATATACTGCTGGATCTGTTTAATGAAGTCTATAAAACCGGACAAATACCACAGGAATGGCTGGTTTCTACCTTTGTAGCAATACCAAAGACAATATATGCCAAAGATTGTTCAGACTATAGGACAATATCACTAATAAGCCATACCCTTAAAATATTTCTGAAGGTAATTCATGGAAGATTATATAGAAAACTGGAAGATGATATGGACGATACTCAATTTGGGTTCCGCAGAGGACTGGGAACAAGAGAGGCATTGTTTGCTTTTAATGTCCTTTCTCAAAGATGCTTAGATATGAACATCGATATATATGCCTGTTTCATTGATTTTGAAAAAGCATTTGACAGGGTCCGACATGAAAAACTAATAGAATTATTGAAAAACAAAAATATAGACAGACGAGATTTGCGAATCATCATCAATCTGTATTGGAATCAAAAGGCCAATATAAAGGTCGAAGAACAAAAGTCCGAGAATATTGATGTAAAGAGAGGAGTAAGACAGGGTTGTGTTTTGTCGCCACTACTGTTCAACATGTATAGTGAAGCCATATTTCAAGAAGCCATAACAGAACTGAGTGATGGAATCTCTGTGGGTGGAAGGATAGTAAATAACATAAGATTCGCTGATGACACTGTTGTGATGGCAGACACCCTGGAGTCGCTGCAAGAGTTGGTGAATAGAGTTAACGATCATTGCATTGGATATGGACTTAGAATAAATGAGAGAAAGACTAAATTTATGATTGTCTCGAAAGCAGAACATGGAAATGAAACATTAACAATAGAGCAAACCCAGATAGAAAAAGTAGAGACATACAAATATCTGGGAACCTGGGTTGATGGCAAGAATGACCAAAGTAGAGAAATTAAAGTACGAATTGAAACTGCAAGGCAAGCATTCATAAAATTGAAGACAATGCTAACAAACAAAGACCTTCAGTTACCTCTCAGATTGAGGGCTCTAAGATGTTATGTAGTTTCTATCGTACTATATGGGATGGAAGCTTGGACATTGAAGAAACAACACATAAAGAAGATAGAAGCGTTCGAAATGTGGTGTTACAGGAGAATATTGAAAATTCAGTGGGTCCAAAAGGTTACCAATGTTGAGGTGCTCCGACGTTTAAATAAGGAGTTGGAAGTTATGAAGAGTATAAAAACAAGAAAACTAGAATATTTGGGTCACATAACCAGAGGAGAAAAATATGAGTTGCTGAGAATTATTATGCAGGGAAGGATCCGAGGAAGAAGAGGCGTAGGAAGAAGACGCATCTCCTGGCTGAGGAATCTTAGAGAATGGTTCAACTGTAGTTCATTGCAACTATTCAGAGCAGCAGCCAGTAAAGTGACCATAGCCATTATGATATCCAACCTCCGATAGGAGATGGAACTTTAAGAAGAAGAAGAAATGATAAACAACGAATTACTGGAATCGTTTACTGTTCTGTTATAATTCAAGTTATAATTTGTGTCTGTTGTATTATTTGTGACCAAAAATAAAAACGTAGTTCTCGTAAATAATAATGTAATAATAGTAAATAATATGAGATCAAAATCCGCATAGAGAGAGCCCGGGCTGCATTTGTGAAAATGAAGAGGATGCTGTGCAACCACAATCTGAGTCTGGACTTGAGAATTCGTGTGCTGAGGTGTTACATCTTTCCGGTGCTGTACTATGGTGCAGAGGCCTGGACTAACAATAGGCAATGTGAACGAAGACTTGAGGCCTTTGAGATGTGGGTTTACAGAAGGATGCACAAAATATCTTGGACAGAGAGAGTCACAAACATGGAAGTCCTAAGGAGGATGCAGAAGGGAATGGAAGTGATGATCGAAATCAAGAAGAGAAAGCTGGTGTACCTCGGCCATGTCTTGAGAGGTCCAAAATATGAAATCCTTCATCTTGCCATCCAGGGAAAGATTATGGGCAAACGATCGGTTGGAAGAAGAAGAACCTCCTGGCTACGGAACCTGCGAGAGTGGTTTAATTTGTCATCCATCGACCTATTTAGAGCTGCAGTTTCCAAGGTCAGGATTGCCATGATGCTAGCACACCTTCGTAATGGAGATGCTACATGAAGAAGAAGAAGTAAATAATATCACGATAAATATTAATGTAAGAGTAACAATAGAAAAAGAAGAATAACAATAGTAAAAGTTTTAGTTTTTAACGGTAAACTAATGTTCGATTTATGAAACATTTACTAACAAATGAATTGAACGTGTTAATTGTTTATTATAATTTTAAAGCTTAGAACGATTTAGTCAAGCCGTATGGAACTTTGTTTCTGGTCATATGTGCGTATTTTTAATTAATACGCATGCTCACTTGTATTGCTGGTTGCCTACTGTTGGAATACTCTTAGCGTGGACAGACTTTTTTTACTATACCTGCATGTTCTATGTATTGCTTGAGTCCCAGCTCCGTGTAGTTGGAAGGAATGCAGTGCGTTGTTATAGTAGTGGTAAAATGAATGAGTTTTAGTAGTTTTTCACAGCTGATGCATTTGTAGTGGTAGCGTGTACTAACTAGACTAAAAAAATATTCTTATCATCCGGCGCTTTAATTTAACAAATACGTACCGGGTTATTAACTTAGTCGGATTCATAATATTTAACTTGTTGTTTCGGTCAACAGCCGAAAGGCTGGTTTGAACCTTTAGAGGTTTTACTAAGTAAAACAAGGAGTGAGGTGGTTTACAATTACCTTCCTCACTGAGTGAAAAACTATGCTTATCAGCATGCCGGGCCCTCTGAAAAGCACATATTTTCCACTCTGCAAATGACAACTTCACTTCATTCACCACAGGGTCTGGTTGTATAATGAAATTCATTACTTTCAGAGGAGATAACTCTGATTAGTGTCTTTTACACCTCTACCTCTTCTGTTCTTAAATGATTCAGTCATTTAATTGGCTGACCATGTGATAAGAAACAGAACTATTTATTTTAGCCCTGCAACTAACAGATTGAGTGTAAATAATTTGACACACCACCTGTCTGTTATGGGCAGATATTTAACTTATCAATTTATATCAAAATATGTTAAATACGGAAAGTTTGAAAACGAATGTTTTGTGTCAGAGTAGTACAACAATCGTTCTCCCAGCATGCGTCACTCATTCATTATACCTCACCCGTACCCTTCACCCCGCAACTACACGGAGCTTGGAACCGCCCAATACGTGTACTTCGTGTAAGTTGGTCGTTTTGTTTTGGTGGTATCACACAAACTACGTGTTTATTTTACATTTTTGTACTCTGGGACGTCTCACGGTTGCTTATTAGTATTTTTCACGGTTTTTGCAATTCTTCTATTTTTGAAGGCATACAAACAAATATGATATTCACGGTTAATATCTTCCACTGATAATAATACTATGACTTAAAGTTTCCAATCGTTGTGGAATCCAAGATAGATATCTAGCATGAAAAATAAAAAAACATGGAAGTATGAGGCTGTTGTACATCTAAAATGTGAAAGTTTTGTTGGGAAATTTAATACTATAATTTATGTAGTACGATAAATTTGGTATAGTTCAGCCGCTCTAAGTTTGCTCCTACTGTCAACAAACCAAAACCAGCTACTACAGGGTGCACGCTAGAGCCCGTGACTTTATGGATGTCGTATTCCTATTAAGTTAACTATTTGTTAAATTATAAGTACTTAAAGTACTAAAAACATCAGTCATGATATGATGTAGGCCTAACAATTTCATTTATAAAAATACTTTTGAAAGTATTTTGTTGTTACTTTTTAATCAGCGTTTACACATTTTTACACAATGCGCATGCTCAGTGACGTCATTATTTGTTTACATTAGGAGCAAACTTAGAGAGGCTGGACTGTAGTTGTTAGAAGTATTTTTTTCTCAGTGATTATTATTAAGTTCATGATTGCCAGTTTAATATAAGTTAACTATATTTAAAACCAGACAGTATTTGATAGAATATAAAATAGAGTAAGTAAAATTGTCATAAGTAATTTAGAAATTTTGTTTTAAAATTAGTAATCTAGCGTAGTTGTATTAGTTTTTTAGAGTTATAAAAATTTATGTTTTATTATTCTCGTCAAATTACATTGCGTCTGTAATGACTATCGTCATACTAATTAGGAAACCTCGTTACTCCATTTTTTTACTTTTATGATATTAGTTCATACTTAACGAACAGAATGCGCTCTATTCACTTAGCAAACCTCATTTTTCCGTAAAAATTATTATAAAAGAAATAAGTTTTAAAAGAACACTCGTAGCTCCAGTACTAGCATTAGTGTATTTGCAAACCTACTAAATCCCAACGGTGCTATTATTCTAACATTGCCTTGTGGTGGCAGATAGTCTTGAATGTTGTTTTTGTTTATATGCAGTGGTTTTCTTCGTTCTGTTCCTCGGTTAATACCGACATTAGAATTAAATAAGCACTAAAAGGTTTTGAAAGAAAGGTTAAATTTCAGTTGTAAACTTTGTCCGTTAAGAAAATTGTTAAAACAAATAAGGTTTTAGTGAAAAAAGTGTCAGTTACAACGAAGTATATTAATTGAAAGGCAATATGTGGTTAACTAACGGTGCAATTGCACGGTAGTAAAATATAGTGTTTTACTGTTGAGGTTGGCAACACTGTAAGATTTCTCTTCCGTTCCTTACAGCTCATCCATAAAAGGTATTCTTGTGATTCAATATCTGAACATCTCTACCGGCCCGTTGGTTCAGTGGTTAGCGCAACTGGCTTCTACGCCGGGATCCCGGGTTCGATTCCCGGTCAAGTCTGGCATTTTTACATCACTCATCTTCATGTATCATAATTATCACCGTCTGCATTAGCAGCAATTGCAAAACAGTCAGACGTAAAACAAAACAAAAACCTCTACCTCTTCTGTTCTTAAATGCTTCAGTCATATATTTGGCTGACCATGTGATAAGAAATAGAACTATTTTTTGTAGCCATGGAACTAGCAAATCAAGTGCAAATATAATTTAACATTCCTTCTGCCTGTTGTGGGCAATAACTACATTAGGAATTAAAATAGGAAATTAATTCTAATTTAAACACGTTACTGAATAAAGACGAAAATATCAATGACTCATTGTCCATTGTTAATGAATTTAACTCATATTTTGTGGAATTACCAGAAACTGTTTTAAATTCTCGAACAAAAAAGTGGTGGGGGCGAAATTTTTGTTTTCTGAAATGAAATGAATGACTTTTAAATCCGAGCCTCGGTTAATGCGAGATCGGTAAATGGAGGTTCTATTGTAAACTCAATTTATTTCAGTACTTGAAAAAAATTGAACGTTAGCAAGTAAAAATAGTTACTAAAAACACAATTTATAAGTTATGTTGTTTGTAAAGATTTGCATTTTAGTCCGCCAGGCAAACAATAATCAGTATTTATAACCCAAAACTCCTGTCAAATGTGTGATAAAAAATTAGTATTTGAACCAATTTAATCCTGATTATGCATGCTTTATTTACAAAACTTATGGATAATTATAAAGTCAGTAATTCTTTAGAACGGAACAAAAATTAATGGAATAGAGAGTTTAGCAACAACAGGTAACCGGCCTGCAGTGAGCACGGGCACGCTGTCGAACGGTCTGTTGGGTCGACTTGTTTTTATTTACTATAGTCGTTTGCACGTTCAGTTGACACACTGGATCTTATGAGAATTCATGTCATTGGTATTAACGCAACTAAAAACATCAATTAAAGGCACCTGCATACGTATATAAATACAATTTTTAAACCTCTGTAGAATACGTATTTTTTAAGGTAGATCTACAATTCAAATTTTGCTTCACCGAAAAAAATTATGTATTATGTAGAATGTTTAATGAATTGTAAAAAATAAAAAAACTGTATAAAAATTTTCTTCTATTAGGGTGTGGGGGGGGGGTTAAAATAAATATCTTATCTATTTTACTGCAGACCTAGTACGTTCCCCGCGTTCCCTCCACCATGTTCTCCACGTTCCCTCGCCAGTCTTTCTAAATAGGCCTACTGCGTGATAATTGTAAACAAATGACGCAATCGGTTATTACAAATCTGAAGAATCTTTCCCAGTACAGATATTGAAAAAATATTTCACATTTGGAATCCGCAGTGAAGTTAGGTATAAACTTATAGTATTAATTTTATTAATTACCCTAATAGTCATAAAGACTACTTTATAAATGTTTATTATTGACGGGGCGTGGTGGAGGGGAATGTTATTAGTTATGATGGCATTGACTGCTCTACAAAGCTTATGTTTGTGTACGTGCTAGTAGCAGTAAGAGCCCCTTAAGAAATACAATATCCTATACTGCTCCGTTGTGTCAACTGAACGAACTATAGTGAACTATATAGTGAACTATATAGTGAACTATAGTGAACTATATAGTGAACTATAGTGAACGGCTATAAGCCGCATTGTAGTTTGGCATTACAGTAGTAGAAGTTTTGTTGTAGAATGTTTGTTGTTCTACTACAAGATAATAAACCTTTTGATTCTTCTTTTTCTCCTCATTATTGTTAGTCTATTATATAATGTTTTTATATCTTTATAAATTAAAGTAAAAAACAATAAAATTATTATTGTAATTATGAATTGTAATATTGTTTATAACACCACCCTTTATTTTTTGTTAGATGTTTAAGGATTTATGCTATTTCTATTTACATACTATAACCCAACTCAAACCACTTGGCCCCTGAGATGCACATACCGGCTGTGTGAGGAAGAGATAGAAATACTGTGACGCGCTCGGTACAGTCTGATTAAAAATTTAAACTAAGTATCGGAAAATATATTTTATTCGCGGCACTAAAAACTAAATTACTGTGAAAATAAATATTAATATTTTCTAGGAATCAACGTAATATTTAAGAATATATCGAATCAGAATTTATGACACTCCAAGTTAACTACTCACGCTAAAGGAGTATGATGTTATTTAGGTTCACAGCCAAAAGGCTGGTTTGAACCTCTAGAGGTTTACTAAGTAAAAACGAGGAGTGAGGTGATTCACTAATGCCTTCCTCACCAAGTTGAAAGAGTATGCTTATCAGCATGCCAGGCCCTCCGAAAAGCAATTACTTTCCACTCTGCAAATGACACAATCACTTCATTCACCACAGGGTCTGGCTGTATATTGAAATTTATTACTCTCAGAGGAGATAACTCTGAATAGTGTCATTTACATCTCTTCCTCTTTTGTTCTTAAATAGTTCAGTCATATAATTGGAAGATTATATGCTAAGAAACAGAACTTTTTGTAGCCCTGCAGCCAGCAGATCGAGTGAAATTAATTTTGACACTAAAGGAATGTACTAAATCTAATTGGTGCTGCTGTGATATTTGGCTTGTAATTAGAGTTCGGAGAGTACCGGTCGGCTCTGCGGTCGTTCAAGGTCGGACTAGACTACTGCGCATCCACCATTAGAGGCCACGTGGTTTGAATTAGGTATACTTATTTTCTAATATTGGAGTGTCAGTTTTCAAAATGTAACTCTCATAACGCTTATGTAGGTCGAATTGTGTGAGAAATTAATTTCACTAATTTCTCCAATGTGGTCGTATAGTGGAAATTAAAAATTAGTAGCTTTAAATTGTTACTTCTTTTGAACTATTTATAACTATTTTTCCACAGAGCTTAAGTTTAGCCTCAATTAGTTATTTTTTAAAGTTTTTTTTACTTTCTTGTACCTATATGAATTTATAGAAAGGAAAGTGTTGTTTTCATGTTGATTTTTCGAAACTGAGTTTTCACCGGATCTACACGATTTCAGACACCTTGAACCAAAAAAAAAACATGTTTTTTTTTGGTTCGCGCGCGCGCGCGCGCGCGCGCGTGTGTGTGTGTGTGTGTGTGTGTGTGTGTGTGTGAACAGAATATCTCAAGAACGGAACATCGTACGAACTTGACACTTAGATTAGATACGAGAGGACCCGATACGAACATTTTCATCAAAATCGGTCAACCGGAAGAAGTAGTTTATTCGTGTCATTTTTCATTTTTTTGTGATTTTCTCAAAAACGGCTCCTACGATTTTTTTTTCAAAATCGTCTCATTTACTAAATTTTTTATGCTCTACAAGATAGGGTAGACGCCATGTCTGCTGAAATTCTTGGAGAGGCTGTTTTCTCGTAAAATAATTGTTTTTTTAAGATTGCGACTTTAATATGAACTTTAGCGCAAACATGTATAGCCTATAATAAAAGTTGTAGAGAATTTAAAATCGTACAACTTTTATTTCAAACATTTTTTTGTATAACGCTAAGTACAGCGAAAATTAGCAATTTTCTCTTTTTTTCTCGCGAAAACGTGTAAAAAATTAATTTTTTAAAGATTTCAGCCTTAGTATGCATTTTATGACAAAAGAGTATATTCAAATCTATAGGAAATTAAAAGATCTACAACTTTTATTTAAAGCATTTTTCCTCTAAAGAGCCTAGTTTAGCGTGAAAGAGTGATTTTCCGTATTTTAAAGCCAAACTGAGGTTGTTTTTCGTTTTGCGTCTTTTACTCATGATTAAAATTAAGTTATGTTTATTGAGGTTAGTTTTTTTGTTGAAATCTAATGTTTTATTACTAATGTTAGGCGATATTATTCATAATTTGCATTGGCAAGAGGTAAGTTGTGTGAGTGTTTCACACCAATTTTTTAAAATTCTGCGATTGATTTTTATTTTTGCATCATTCACTTATGATTAAAATTAGGTAATGTTTTTAATTTTACATTTTTTACTAATGATAAAACATAGGTTGTATGTTTCATTGTTTACATTGGCAAGAGAAAGTCATGTGAGTGTTTCACACCAGTTTTTTTTCTGTGTTGCTTGATGAGTTAGTTCATGACAGTTAGCAGAATCGTACAATTGTTCTTCAGTTAACGGGGTTTTATGATTGTTTCTTGAACATTCTTTTTTTATTATTTTATTAAAGATTATTTATATAATTTGCCTATTGCTTAACGAACTAGAGACTGCAGATGAAGGCGGAGCATATTGACCTAGAACTCAGCAAAGTCAACTGACTTTCTTTAATCGTATCCTGCCTTGTCACGTTGTGGTCCTGCTTGTAACAGCCCCTCTATCTACATCGATAGGTTGGTAGGGGCGTTAACAAAAACAGGAAAGGAAGCTAATAAAACAATAAATACATTCAGGTTGTGCTGCATAAATGAATGAATACAATTTTAAAAGTGGATAAAACCAAAATAATTTAATACAATAAAATTAAATAAAAGGTGTTAATACCAATGTTGTTACAATTATTGAGTCTTAAATATTAGTTAATAGTAAAAAAAATAATATTTAAAGATAAATTAATTAAATGAAAGTAAATTTAAAATTTTATAGCCAAAATTATTTAAATTCAGTCTTAATTTTCAGCTAAGCATGCCAGCTTTCTATCAAAATACAAATTAATATTCTTTAAATCAAAATGTTCCAGAAATATACATATTTAAATAGCACAATCACATTTCAGGCTCTCACTGGCCAACCTTTAAGTTACGTAGCCGGGACTCGAACAACTTGGCCAGGACTCGAAAAACTGGGCTGGGACTCGAACCCTGCACAAACAAAATAGTTCGAGCCTTCGTTACTAGTAAGCAAGTAACTTCAATCGTAATTAAATAAAAAGGTACAAACGCATAAATTATGCAAATTTGAATAAACAACAAAATATTACAAAGATCAGATTTTAAAGTGGAAAATTAATGCAAGTTGCGATATTAAAAAAAGAAGTTAAGAAAAATAGTTTAAACAAAAGCCAACACATTTTAGATTTTAGTGTATTCGACAAAATTACAAAATACTACAGGATTTATAATAAATTGACCATTGGTCAACATTTAAATTTACATAACCGAGAATCGAACTCAGTACTCATATAAATTTCAAAATAACAGCAACTAAGTTTTGTTAACAATTACATAAATTTACACAACTTGCAGAAATCTTCAGCCCTCGGAGTGCTATAATAAAATCAAATTTTCTTACCAATTTTAAATTGGGCGTAATAGAATCACATTTCGATTTAGTAGAACGAATAGCAGAAGTACCGAAAAGACTCAAAAATTTACGGAAAACCAAAATTATTAATAACGGTAAACGGACAGCAGAATACATATTAAAATATTAATAATAAAAATACTTTTACTAAAGTAATAAATAATCAAATAGGAACGGACATTACGCGAATGGTAAAGCCGGCCTTTAAACTTGAAAGAACAAACTCGTCTGTACAACCAGGAAAGTTTTCAATTAAATCCAGCAATGACTAAACAGAAAAAACAGGCCACCACAGTACAAACAGCACACGCCAGGGGCGCCAGCTCTCGGACACAACAAAAGTGCAGTTAATAAATCAGCAGATGAGTAGTAAAATTAAAACAACCGCCAAAATACGAAATTTAAAATAAAATATGTAACGGTCTGAAGACCAGACGTTACATGCTGTGAAAGACAAACTATCAAAAAGCCAGCTGGAGTTCGGTGGAACAGAGTGTG
Organism: Catonia carolina; assembly: GCA_035578175.1. NCBI lineage: Eukaryota > Metazoa > Arthropoda > Insecta > Hemiptera > Achilidae > Catonia > Catonia carolina. Next base: position 35,676,061 of record JAQMRL010000005.1, on the reverse strand, counting down.
ACTTAGCGAAGCAGCAATCTCACCCGCGACCTTAGCTGTTATTGGATAGATCTCATCTGCAGACTCTAGTTCGTCAGGGTATAATGATCGTTTCAATAAATAGCAAATTTTAATTGTTGATGTTAATATGTGAGCTAGACGCGTTTGTGTTTTACATTTTTTATTTTTTTCTAAAAAACACTTTGGAATACGGTGACACTTATCGCTAAGGTCCGTTTCGGTATCTGGGTATAATAAATAACTAACAAACTATAAACTGCAAATGATAATCTTACTTAAATCTACAAATAAATTACTAATACTACAGTTAAATTTATTGATAAGTCCAATAAATAATAAACTAATTACAATAAATTATTGGCATTAAATAAACTTAATACAAGATTAATTTTGTACTTAATTTATCAAATCCCGCTTAAGTACAACCAACGACGTTTATAGTGTACGATAAGCCTTTTTACAAACGTAACTGTTACGCGGTATCGCATTGGTTTTAACTACGCACTTCACTTACTGTTGTTGGTTAGGTCATCAGCCGAAAGGCTGATTTGAACCTCTACTAGTAAAGGCTTTACTCAGTAAAACGAGGAGTGAGGTGGTTCACAATTGCCTTCCTCACTGATTGGAAAAGTATGCTTATCAGCATGCCAGGCTCTCTGAAAAGTATCTATTTTTCACGCTGAAAATGACAACCTTCACTTCATTCACTACAGGCTGTATAATGAAATTCATTACTCTCAGAGGAGATAACTCCGACTTGTGTCTTTTACACCTATACCTTTTCTGTTCTTAAATGCTTCAGTCATATAATTAGCTAACCATGTTATAAGAAACTGATAATATTTTTTGTAGCCCCGGAATCAGCAGATTGAGTGCAAACACTCACTGTTGAAACTCAAAGACTAAACTCCTAACCAAACCGGCTGCGCTTTTATATCAGAGCTAATGGAAATTACTAGAACAAGATTTTTTGATGTAATGATAAAAATACAAAATCTTTCTTCTGGATTTTAGAAAGTAAACACATTAGGTTTGAATAAAGGGTTACAAAAAAATCAATTATCTAAATAGATACACCGACCTCCTCAGGCATCGTCACAACAATAGGCCTATTACTATACCTAACCATTTGTACATTATATTTCTAACCATTTCTTGAAAGTAACCCGATTTATCAATTATTATTTTTACTCTTAACACTTCTAAAATATCAGTCCTTGCGAGAAAATTCTGGAACAACTCTTTCCCTTTAGATATTGTCACAATATATCGTAATCTTTATAAGTTTTACTCATTTGCTAAAAAATAAAACAATACAGATTTATTCTTTGGATAAGTTGAATTTAAATACTTCAGTTTACAGCCTAATTTTACAAAATGAATTTCAGGAAAAGTATGGAACTTCAGAGAAACATTTAAAGTCGTTTACATTGGAGAAATATGAAAAAATTCTAATATTCAAAGAAAATTTAATTACATATACTTTTAAAAAGAAAGTACAAAGATCATGGAAGTGGAGGAAAACTAAAAAATTTGCAACGAGAAGAAAATGGAGAGTTTCTGCTTTCAAATCAAGACGAAGCGCCACAAGACCTCGTTCTAGATCATATTTTACTAGAGGAACTTATAAACCTTACACTCAAAAAACTTTCAAAAAAATTAATAAGGAAGGTTCTCATAAACATCATACAAGAATTCCGTTTCGTTTTAGAGCTTATAATATTACCAAAAGAAAAACATACACAATACGAAAATATCAAAGAAAGTTCCTTGCAAAGAATATTTTATTAAAAACTACACTTACTACTACGACTTCAGAATCAGATGCCGATTTTGATATTGATAGTGGATTTTCAATTTTGTATTATAGTGGAAAATGAAAGTACATTTTTAATTCAATAAATTTAATAACCTCTGTGTATTTCGTTGAATTGTAAAAGACATGAAAAAATCAATAATAGGTCGGCTCCAAAAGCGGGTCATGAATTCGATGGGTTCACATCAAAAGAAATAGAAAATTAAACATACATAATGTCCGACAACATTAAGTTTATCGGCTATCCGCCATTTTGTTTTTTTTAACATAAAACTTTTTATTCCAGGAACGTTTAAGCGAGTGATAAGCGAAGTACGGCCCACAGCTTGGTGTAATCCAGCCCGTGAGTCCTGAATGACACCTATCTATAAACATTAATTACCTTGTTCCCAGGAGAGACAAGTGTTTAGCTTTGTCAACCAAAACCAAAATTTATTTTTTCATATTTTCAGTAGCCCATGCCATTTAATTTGGATTGCGGGAAAAATTCTGTGTTTTAAAAAATCTTTCTAATTAGTTAAGTAGGTAAAAATTGACTTAGTTTAGATTTGCATCTAGATTTTTGACTTACGGGTATCCAGAACGAAAGAAATTAAAAATTTTCAAATTTCCGGTTTTTTGCAAATTATTATAATTCAGAGTTTTCTGCATCCAACGATGTAGATATAATTTGTTGGTGGTTGTGCAGTTTTTTCTTTTTTTAATTAAAAATATGTTGAATACTAACGTTATTTTTTGAACGTTACCATTTGCATAACATCTCAATTTCTTTTTTTGAATGGCAACAGATAAATTCGTATGGTTTTTTTGCGATATTTTTTGTTTTAAAACTTTTAAGTTAGCACCTTACCAACTGTGAATGTAATAGCCTATAATAACCTCTGAACTGTAAAAATAACATATCGAATTTTTTAACGTATAATGTGTTCTCTTTTAGTTTTTTCTTATTTCCTGTAAATATCAATTTTTGACGCATAAGGACCATTTTCTCAGCCAACTTTAAATGGATTTTAATGAAATTTTTGCACAGCCTTTCATACCATATTTTCAATTTATTGAGGTAATATACAGTGAAATAAGTGTTTAAATATTTATTTTCCACTTCAGTAGGCAAAAGTTATGATTTTCAAAAGTGGTACTTTCAAAAAAATTCTTATCTTAACAATATATCAGATGCGCTTAACTCAGTTAGTATAGAACAGCCTGAAAAGTAACCACAAGAAAATTGGACAGAATAACTTTAACAGTTTTTGAGAAAATGTTCCTTACATTAACATTACGGAGATAGGCATTCCGGTTACCCTTAACTCATAACCGTTATTAAAACAAAAACAAAATGGAGAAAAGCGGATAAACTAAAAAACGTTTCAGACATACGAAACATACTTGTATTCTGGTTTTAAGTTTTCTCTTTTCTTTGATATAAACAGCCTTTTTCGGAGTTCTTTAACTTTTAATACTTTTTGAGACCACTTATAAAATTATTAGTGTAGCTGTTGCGACAAATAAAAATTTTCTTTTGTAGTAAACTGTTTTGGTTGTCATAAAATTGTATATTCTCATTTACGAACTCATGACAATAATCAGTAACATGATACTGAAGTCACGAGATTGCCTTTTGCGTATGGATGGGCTGTAAGGAAGGGAAGTGAAAATGTGTAGTGCTGCCAACCTTAACAGTCGACACTACTCGTACATTTCAGTACCGTGAAGTTTCTACATACATTTTGTATGCAGTGGTTTATTCCGAGAAAATATTTTCTTCATAAACGTAGAAATGTTTGATTTACTGTAATTACCTTATTCCACTGGAATATCTGGGTCATATAATGAGAGGACAGAAATACAAGCTTCTTCAACTGATAGTCCAGGGAAAGATTAGTGGAGGGCGGAGCATCGGAAGACGCCGTGTGTCCTGGCTAAAGAACCTGAGGGATTGGTTTAACTGTGGCAGTGTTCAACTGTTCAGAGCTGCAGTCGACAAGGTCCGGATTACTGTGATGATAGCAAACCTCCGATAGGAGATGCACTATAAGAAGAAGAACTGGAACAAAATTTTCTATGAATGAATCACCTTCTTTACTATCGCTGTCACCGGCGTGTTCACTGTCAGTCTAACTAGTATCTACCTAAGAATTTTCTTTTCGTCGTTATTTTTCGATTTGTGAAAAAAGAAACATCACAGTAGTTAGCCACTCTCTCATGGCTTTTGTTAAGAGGCAGAGAAAGGTTTTTTGTTTAGCTTTAACTTCACAGCATTTTATTACACTGCATTTTATTTATTCGTTCAGCACTGTGATTAGTCTGCCCACGTTTTCAAGAAACTAACATTTCTGTTTACGGTAACAAACATATATTCATATTCGTACAATTAACCTACAAAAGGTTCCGCGATATAATTTATGGTCTGGGTGTTGTATAAGTTGTTATGTTTGTTGTACTGAAATTAAAGTAGTCGCGCATGCGCACTAATGCTTTCCCCCTTTACCCCTTGTTGCAAACAAGGGAAAATTCGTGACTCAAGTTACTGTTTCTTAATTCATTTTTCCGGAGGTACCGTATGATAATTGGTGGCAATTTTTTAAATTATCATCTATCATTTTGATCTATCCGTCCATCACACCCTCATGGCTGAAACTACAAGAGATAGCAACAAACGGTTTTCGGATTCGTAATCTACACAAAAAGTTAGTAGCCCTAAATTCCGGTTTTGACCGGAAGTATCCCAAAACCGGAAGTCAAAAAATCTTAAGTCGTAATTTGGAAACAAAAATTGTGTCATTCGATTCCTCTTAAAGAGTAGATATACAGAAATCATTAGTTTTAAAATTCTAGTTTCGACCGAAAGTGGAATAAAATCAAAAGTCAAGAAATCAATTTCGGAATTTGGAAACAAAAATACGAGTAGTTGCATTCCATTCCTCTTAAAGATTAGATACAAAAATCACTAATGGTTTTTGCCGTAAGTCAACAGTAAGACTTTTTAAAAATTACAACCATTCATGACACCCGTCGTCTTATGAAAGGGATTTTTCATATTCTATTATTAGTTTAATTTTTAACGCAATTAGATTAAACTAGTGAAACTACAGAATGAGCAGAAGTAAAGTTGGACAATTTCTTCCATTTCAGGAGAAGATTGGTTCCAAGAGAAAACTATCAGTATGGAATATATTTGAAATTGAAATGTTCAAGAATATTAAAAGGCACAATATTATGTGTGATAAAAATGGTCAAAACTTTTTATCATTTTTTATTTGGAAACATTATGTAAAATTATTTAAAAAACAACGTAGTTTGTTTGTCGTTAATCAATGTAACTCATGTGGCAAAAATAAAAATAATTATTTAATCAAAGAGGACATAATTAAAAAATTTAACTTACTTTCTTTTACGCAAAAATCTAGTAATGTATACAAGAATACAGGATTTAATTATTTGAAACATATTGTTTCTTCTATACGTATTCTACTATATTACAACGCATTATAATAAAAAATAAACACTTGTGGAATATTAATTTCAATATAAATCGTACACAAAAAATATTTAATAGAAATGAAAAGTTGTTTTCTTATATAACATATAAATTAAAAACTTTTCGTACCAATAAAAAGTTTAAAAAATTTAAAAACAGAACATTAATTAAGAATATCAGGCTGAAAAAAGAAAAAAGATTAAAACGGCAAATTAAAAACAACTTTAAGAATGGTCGTGTCAATCAGTTTTATTTAAAAAGAAACTATAAAAAAATAAATATAAAAAAAACTAATTTGAATTTTAAAAACAGGGTAATTACTACTTATTATAGAAATAAATTTACACGTAGCACTCGATTCAAGAAAACAGTGGGTAGATTTTTCTCGAGGGCTACACACACTCGTTCAAAGTATAGAAAATTTTCTTTATCTTGTAAACGATGTCAACATACTAGAAGAACAAATAAAACGAAGCGAATATTTACGAAAAGAACTAAACCTAAATCAAAGATCATAAATAACAGAAAACTTTTACATGAAATTATATCTCGTAAACGAAGATATTCTCGAAAATATCCAACGAATGCGGTGAAACCGTCAAGGCGTAAAGGTTATACTAGAAAACCATATATATGTGTTATTCGGACAAAAAGGAAATTGATTTCAGTTAAAAAGAAACGTTTAAAATTTATGCGATTCGGTACTTTGATGGTTATTTTACCTCAGACTTATCATCAACGTAAAAGCAAACGTAATACAAATAAACGATTGGTTACTAATCACACTTTAAGATTTGGTAGTCGTCGAGGTTTCTTTTCTAGAAAACCTTGGACTTGTAAAACGAGGAAACTTGGACGAACCTGGTCACTAACAAAAGTATTTTCCAGAAAATATCGTAGAAAAGATAGATTAAAAATTAACGAAATTGTACATAAAGAATTGAAAAGATTTCGCCGACGTTCATTTACTACTATTAAAAAAATTCTAACCACTACGGAAGATAACTATTACGATTTTTTTTCTGATATGGAATATTTATTGTAAATACTAAATATTATTATTATTAAATTTTTTTTAACATTTTTCTGATAATTAAAATATTTTAGGCTTATTGGTAAAAATATTTGTCGTTAAATTAGTCTCATAATTAAATTGCATTTGTATTCAGTTTATGTAACGCTCTATTTTTAGCACGACGATAAAAATTTTCACGTTTCTTGAAGTAGAAAATCTGGTGTGAAACACTCACACGACTTTCTCTTGCCAATGAACAATATAACCTAACATTAGTAATAAAATATTAGAAATAAACAAAAATAAACTAACCTCAAAAACCATAACCTTATTTTTTAATAATCATGAGTGAATGACGCAAAATGAAAACCAACCTTAGTTTGGCTTAATCCGGAAAATCACTTTTTGACGCTAAACTAGGCTCTGTAGAGAAAAATGCTTAAAATAAAAGTCGTAAATCTTTTTATTTTCTATAAATTTCATTTTACACTTTTGTTGTAAAATGCATACTAAGGTCGAAATCTTTAAAAATCGATTTAATTTTACAGATTTTCATGAAAAAAAATGAAAATCACTAAATCACTGCTGAACTAAGCGTTTTAAAAAAAAACTTTTTGGAAAAAGTTGTAGATTTTTAAATTGTCTACAACTTTTTATTGTATACATGTTTAGGCTAAAATGCATATTTAGGCTGCAATCTTAAAAAAATCATTTTTTTCTTCGAAAGAACAGCCTCCCTAAGAATTTCAGCAGATATGGCGCCTACCCGTCGTGTGGAGCGTAAAATATGTAGTAAATCAGGCGATTTAAAAAAAAATCGTAAAAGCGTTTTTGAGAAAATCGAAAAAGTGAAAAATGACACGAATAAACTACTACTTCCGGTCGAGCGATTTTGATGAAAATGTTTATGTCGGGTCCTCTAGTGGTATCTAACTTATGTTTTAAATTTCAAGATTGTACGAAGTTCCGTTCTTGAGATATTGAGCTCACACACACACACACACACACACACACACACACACACACACACACACACTAATAGCTAAGAACATGTTTTTTGGGTTCAGGGTTTCAGTAGAGGTTTTTTTAAGTAAAACGAGTAGTGAGATGGTTTACCTTGCCTTCCTCACGGAGTGGAAAAGTATGCTTATCAGCATGCCGGGCCCTCTGAAAAGTATCTACTTTCCACCCTGAAAATGACAACCTTCACTTCATTCACCACAGGGTCGGCCTGTATAATGAAATTCATTACTTTCAAAGGAGATAACTCTGATTAGTGTCTTTTACACCTCTGCCTCTTCTGTTCTTTAATGATTCAGTCATTTAATTGGCTGACCATGTGATAATAAACAGAACTATTTATTTTAGCCCTGCAACTTACGGATCGAGTGTAAACAATTCGCCACTCTACCTGTCTGTTATGGGCAAAAATGAAAATGTACAGTGAATAAACTAAATTTATTTAATCTAACACGTAAAAATAGTGTACTTATTATAAAACTGCACAGAGCGTAAGAGGAGCACTTTGAGTACATATGTGGTGGTGGAAGGGATACACGAGTGAGAACTTGACCCGCCTAGATGTTTCGTTCTTAGTATAACGTATGTTGTATTTAAAATAAATAAATAAAAAAGTAAAACTATAATTTACTTAGTTTTGTAGTCGTATGTTTATTTTCAAAATGATCGTACTTTTTTTATAAAATTGTACTCTAGCAGAGTGTAGCATTCGATTATTACGATACCATGGTAATATTGTCCTACTCTGGCAACAATGTGATCAGGCTTCTGTTTCATATTTCGATCTGACATCAGTGTTCAAAGGTAGCACAGTGCCTGAAATGTTGAGAACTACTGCTTTAGCATGCAATTATTCACATGTTTCTTTTGTATCACGTTTAGATTTTATCAGTCAAGGATAACCAACTTATTGTACATTCTATTTTTAGGTGAAAATGCATTACAATGTCGAGATTCAACATGATGAAAAATCTTCCGTGCTACGAAAACCTCGTGATGTACAAGGTCAACAACCACCTCCATTTTACCCCGATAGACAACCTCCTCTTGGTGGACCTCCACCTGTATATCCTTACCCTCCTCAGGTTCAACCTTATCCTCAACAGCCTTACCAACCTGCACCCCCAAATTATCCAAATCAAAATATGTACCAATGGAATTATGATTATGAAAATCATTTTTGGTATTATACAACTGAAGGCTATTCATCAACAACGGATATCGAAGGTAATCTAACGAAAAGTCAAGAACTTAAATTCGTTGACGATCTAGCTAAAAGAGTTTTAGGTGATGAAGTAAAAGAAAGACCGATCACAAGAATTGCACCAAGACATTATTTCGCTTCATATTATGATTCAGAATTTTATGAACAATTTAATAAATTTGAAAAACGCTTACGAACGAGAAGAAAAAATACAATAGTCCCTGAAACGTATCCTCCTGGTCTCAGAGAATTGAGGAAATATTTTTATCATGATGATTTAGCTAGCTTAGATTATTTACCTAGTTTTTTAAGTCATGGTAGCGATTCTAGAGTTTCTGGTCTATCTGCTGGTCCAATTACTATTCGTACTGAAGGGAACACTACATCACCAGATTATTTGTTTATTTTTACCAGAGTCCCAAGGACTACATTAAAACCACGTAAAAGTTTTCATGAACCGTCTTATGAAGATTATTCATTTGAGGATTTTGACTACACTAGCACAGTACCACCTTTTGAGGATTCTAAACCTACTGAGAATATTTTAAAAAAATATTCAAATTTTAAAACAAGACAATATCTTCATAACAATAATTTAAAAAATAATATCTCATCTAATCATGTTTCCATGAATTTTAAAAATAAATCAGATCATTTACATGTTTTAAGACAAATTTCTAATCAGTTTTTGACAACAATTCCAGTTTATTTTACCCAAAAATTTCCGTTGAATATATCTAATATCAATACAAAACCTTTAAATAATATTTTAACAAAATTTAAATTAAATCAGAAATCACAGTATCATAAAATGATGAAGACAAAATTATTGCATCAGTCAAAAAAACAAATAAAGAGTGATATTAATGATTTAAATTTGGAACATATTATTTTATTGCAGCGTAAATTATTCCAGAATAATTCTACTACTAAAAAATTCAATAATAATTTTAAAACTTATAAAATATTAAATAGAACAAAACTATACAGTAAAGGATTTAAAATTAATTTTACTTCTAAACCATCTAAAAGTACAAATAATTATTTAAACAGTAAAAACCATTTTATAAATTTTACAAAACCATTTTTTAAACGCTTAACTCGTATGTCTACTTTAAGAAAAACATTTAAATCAACAAACAATTTTCCAAATCAATTAGAAAATTATAAATATTTAACAGATATACCTTTACATAATTTAAAATTAATTCATAAAAAAATTAAAAAATCTTCTATTAAATCAAAAACATTTACTTTTCGAAAGAATAAAAAAAATGATTACAAACATAAAAAATATAAAAATTTCAGTAAATTTAAAAATTGGCATTCAATAAAATATAAAAATTACAAGAATATGAATAAAAAATTAACTAAAATTAAACCTAAATTTAAATTTTCACATCATTCATTTAAATTAAAGACAAATATTAAAAAAGTACGTTTTACAAATTATAAATATTTAACATTACATAGAAATCACAAATCGAACAAGAAAAAATTAAAACTCAAAAATAAAAACAATAAAAGTAATAAATTGAAAGTAAAAAATCTAAAAATTTCATCGAGAATTTATAAAAATAAGGTCTCTCCTTTATCAATAAACAATAAAAAAGTTAAATTTTCTAAGATTCATTATTATGATGAAAAACATGTTAATTACAATTCTAAATTTAAAACAAAAACAATTATAAATAAAAAAGTATTTAAAAGTAAAAATAAATACAAAACAAATACATATAAACGAAGAAGAAGAAGAAGAAGGAGAAGACGAAGAAGAAAAAGACGTTCAGTAATTATTTAAGTTGCATTTGGTTTATTAGAGTCTTGTTTTTTTTTTGGTTTAGAGTCTTGTACCTGAACATTTAAAATATATTTCTGGTTACAGATAAAATATATTCTGTTGTTCTTTTATGTACTATGAATTTTAATTCTTTTATACAAAATGTATTTTGCCGTAAAAGAATTTTTTTGCTGATGATCTAGTGGTGTTGGCTGAAAATGGACTTGAAACTTTTTTGTCATCAGTCTCTTTACTGGTTTGATGTAGTTCTCCAAGCTGTTATATCTTGACAATTAACTGAATTAACTAAATATGGACATAACACCATCAACACAAAAATTCTGGTTTTGAAAAAATATACATAGCATTTTCATCCACTAAGTTCTTTTTATTTTTTATTACAGTTTATCTTAATCTAATATAATAATTTTTAATCTAATCCACAAAAATCTGGTGTGAAACATTCACACGACTTTCTCTTTTTTTGTCATCAGTCTCTCGACGAATTAATACTGGAACAGAAAATTCATTGCCTTCAGTATGAATCGCCAGAAAAATGGAAAAAAGACGAACTGAGAATACCGAATGTGTCTAAAAGAAAAATTAAGTAAAATATATTTCTTAAAAAGACTGTACCATCTCGTTGATTTTTTTATAGGTTCATATAATTTGCAGATTTGAATGAACGAATATTTCATATTCGTTTGCAGAAATATTTGTTTGCGGTACAATACAGTACCCGATTCCCGATTGCGTAATACAATAAAATGTATAATACTGATAGATAAAAGAACTAATTTTAAGTCTCTCGACTTAATTAATAGTACTCTCTCGACGAATTAATACTGGAACAGAAAATTCATTGCCTTCAGTATGAATCACCAGAAAAATAGGGAAAATACGATCTGAGAATACCAATTGTGTCTAAAAGAAAAATTAAGTAAAATATATTTCTTAAAAAGACTGTACCATCTCGTTGATTTTTTTATAGGTTCATATAATTTGCAGATTTGTTAATTTGATTTCATATTCGTTTACAGAAATATTTGTTTGCGGTACTATACAGTACCTGATTTCCGATTGCGTAATATAATAAAATGTATAATACTGATAGATAAAATAACTAATTTTCTAAATAACCTTTCACCAAACAAATAAAAAAAAGATAACTTCATATTACCATTCACAATTTTCTACAAAATTTAAAAATTACGTAGTGTGTACTCAAGAAATGCGTAGCTTCCAATAGAAAATTTTTAAGATCAATTGGGTAGTTTCTTGAATTATTTATACAAACAAACATAACTTTTGTAATATTATTGTAGACAATTCAAAGATAATATTTTACTAACAATTCCTTTTGGTTCTTTTATATTAATTTTACGTAGCATCTATTTTTTTCTTACCATATGCTGTTGTCTTCCCAATTATTCATACTTCTCTTCTATCAGTAATTATACAGAGTGATTTTTTAGTCCTGTTACCCAATTGTTAATGTCTGGTAATATTTTTCTAAAAAAAATAAATTTTGTTTTGTGACACTAAGTTGGTAGCCCTACTCAACCAGTATGGATATGGCAGTGTGAGTTGATTCTCTTTGGGCTGTGTAAAATTTTGTGCCATTTCCGGTGGTGCTACGAACAGAATGTCTTTTATCCTAAAACAATCTCTTGTTTAAATCTGGAGGCTGAAGCTCTAGAACTAATCGTATATGATACGGATACAATTTCAATTTTTTAGCAGCTTTTTGAGCACTCGAACATGACAAATCAACATGCGAGGAAAGTTTTTGTAAACTTTTCCATGGAGAATTGAGCAATTTTGTTTTCACATTCTCTTAACGTCATCTGTCAAGAGAGTTGGTCGACCACTACGTTTTCTGCTGCAAACAATACCTGCCTCTAAAAATCAGTTAGTTAGCCTAGAAATTGACTAGAATAGAGTGGAAGAACACCAAAAAATTTAATTTGAAATGATTCTTTTACACTCGCATACGATTTTGTAGCAAAAAATTGTTCAAGAATGAAAACCCGTTGTTCTAGGGTAAAAGACATTCTGTTCGTAACACAACTGGAAACAGTACAAAATTTTACGCAACTCAAGGAGAATCAACTCAAACTGTCGTATCTATACCGGTTGAGTAGGGCTACCAACTTTGTGTCACAAAACAAAATATCCCTTTCTTAGAAAAAAATTACCGGACATTAACAATTGGGTAACAGGACTAAAAAATCACCCGGTATTAATATGCTTTTCACGGTTGATGAGCTCTGCTGTTCCACACGTTTAGACTAATTAGAACGTTTGCCAGTGTTGTCAGATTGTACCTGACAAACATTACGAGCGCATGCGTATAAGAGCCGCAATAATCCACTCTCGTATTGCATCTTGTACAGAATACGTCGATTATAGAGCGCGTTAACATGCAATACTTCGTAATATAATCAGCTGATTATATGTTTGTAGGTTATAATTATTATTGAAAGACCAAAAAATGGCCGACGAATTATTTAACAGAGCTACAAAAGCAAGTATTGGCCATGTTACTGGCAAGTCATTGGCTAGCTATAAAGTGGATAGGGGGCAATGCAAACGTTCAGAGCTCATCAGCCTTGGAAAATAGTATAGTAGATATTTTACGACAAAAGTGTATAGTCAAAGTTATAGAAAATAAAAACTTACGATTATTAATATTAAGCATTTCTTCTACAGAGCCTAATTTAGGGTCAATTAGCGATTTCCTATATTTTTAAGTTCTGTAGAGGTTGATTTTCAATTTTTATCATTCACTGATATTAAAATAAGGTTCTGTTTTTTTATTTTACATTGTTTGCCAATGATTGAATTGCCTACAATACGGAGGTAGAGTGTTAAATTATTTGAACTCGATCTGCTAGTTTTAGGGCTACAAAAATTAGTTGTTTCTTATCTCATGGTCAGCCATTTATATGAATGATACATTTAAGAACAGAAGAAGTAGAGGTGTAAAAGGCATTAGCCAGAGTTATCTCCTAGGAGAGTAATGAATTTCATTATACAGCCAGACCCTGTGGTGAATGAAGCAGAGTTGTCATTTATTTGCAGGGACAAGGTAGATTATGTTTTGTTTTTATGTATATATAAAAAAAATTCATTTACCTTATACTGCTTTTTATACTTTTTCCTCTTACTAGCACGTTTGCGGTGCGCACCACTTCTTTAGGTAATACTAATAGCTTGGTTAAAATATATCATAAATTAATTATGTATAATAGAATTTAGTTCCAATTGATGACACAGATAGCAATGGCAGTAGATTTTTCCATGTTATAATCAGTTTGATTCAAACCATTGACACAGGAAGTTGCAATCTTCGTAAACAATTTCTAGAAGCTATTATTATTACCTGAAGAAGCAGTGCGCACCACGAAACTAGAAAAGCCTTTGAAATGAAAAGCAACTTACTGACTACAAACATTGATTTACAGATTAGGAAAAATTTCTTAAAATACTATGGAGTGTAGCATTATACGGGAGTGAAATGTGGGTGATAGGGGCTGTAGAAAGGAAGAGGATAGAAGCTTTTGAAATATGATGTTGCCGAAAAATGTTATGTATTAGAAGGGTGGACAAAATAAGTAGTTGAGAGATTCTTAGACGAGTGGATGAAAAAAGAAGTATATGGAAGCATCTTAACAGAAGAAGGGATAGGCTCGTGGGGCATATCTAAAGACATCCAGGTATAGATTTATTAATAATGGAGGGTAATATTGAGGGAGTGAATTGTAGGGGGAGGCCAATGTTAAAATATATAAAACAAATTACAAAAGATGTAGGGTGTTACAGGTATGTAGATATGAAACGACTTGCCCAAGATAGAACAGCTTGGAGAACTGCCATCAAACCAGTCGAGAGACTGATGATAAAAAAGAGAAAGTCGTGTGAATGTTTCACACCAGATTTTTGTGGATTAGATTAAAAATAAAACAATCCAGCTACTGTATTACGATTCGTGTTTCAAGATGTACTGTATTAAAAAATTTAAAAAAAATCTTAGTTGATGAAAATTGTATGTAAATTTTTTCAAAACCAAAAATTTTGTGTTTGATGGAGCTGTTATGTGCATATTTAGTTATGTAACGATACTCCAGTCATGAGAATGCCTTGTGCGTACGGATTGGATGTGAGGAAGGGAAGAGAAAATTTGACAGTGCTGCCAACCTCAACACTGAGACACTATTTTACTACCGTGTAATTACACTGTTTGTTAACCACATGTTGTCTTTCAATGAATGTATTTCGTTGAAACTGAAACTTTTTCCACTTAAACCCAATTTCCTTTAAAATTTTTCTTAATGTATAAGGTTTCCAACTAAAATTTGAAATTTCCTCTTTATGTGTTGTTTAGGTCATCAGCCGAAAAGCTGGTTTGAACCTGTAGAGGTTTTACTAAGTAAAACTAGGCGTGAGGTGGTTTACCAGGTTTTCCTCACTGAGTGGAAAAGTATACATATCAGCATGCCAGGCCCTCTGGAAAGCACATATTTTCTACTCTGCAAATGACAACTTCACTTCATTCACCACAGGGTCTGGCTGTATAATGAAATTCATTACTCTCAGAGGAGACAACTCTGATTAGTGTCTTTTACACATCTACCTCTGGTGTTCTTAAATAGTTCAGACACATAATTGGCTGACTACGTGATAAGAAACCGAAATATTTTATGTAGCCTTGGAACCAACAGATTGCGTGCAATTAATTTAACACTCCACCTGCCCGTTATGGGCACCTTTATGAGTAAGAAAGTTATAAGAAAAGCATTAAATTTTTATTTGATAAGTTATATTGAACAGTAAAATCTGTAGAACTTTTAAGAATTGCACAATATAAATTTTAGTTAAGAGGTTACTTGTGTGTACCATAATGAAAGACAATTCAAATAAAAAAGATGGATCTTAAAACTGTGATTGCAATTTTTTCAAAATTTTGTTCTACACAACCTTCATCCAATAGGAGAGAGTGGGGTAATGCCGATCAGTGAGTAATGGCGATCACAACAGCTCAGGTCGGCCCGTTGGCGTAGTGGTTAACACAACTGGCTTCTACACCAGGGTCCCGGGTTCAATTCCTGGTCAGATCTGAAATATTTTTATCATTCATTTTCATTATCATCATTGTCCACCGTCTCCATTAGCAGAAATTGCTAACAGTGAGATGTAAAAAAAAAAAAACAACACCTTAGGGGATTGGGTTGGTCGTGGATGGTTCTGTATGGTACTACCTTTTGCGAAACTGGTCCGGAAACTAACTTAAGAGTAATAGTCGTCCAGAAGCTATAACACTTGCATCTGTGCAGTGTAAAACAATTTCGTAATTTGTGTTATAATTTTTATGGAGACTTTTATCACCTGTAATTACCATAATGCCATTACTTTTAATTCCATTATTTACACTGGTCTGAAGATCATTTTATTCTAAACGTTTCCATGTAGGTAGAAATAAATTAAGGTACTGCTTGACAACGATCGAAATAGGATTCCTTCCCTTTCCCACTTCTTCTATTCCCGTTCGCACTATGTGCCGGATCGAGTACATCGGTACGCACAACACAAATGAGCAATTAATATGAATATCACTTATACTAGATTCTTGTTATCCATAACATTTTGTACAGATTATGTGACCACCAGCAGAAGAAAGTCATTAGTGTTTCCATTATTTTTGTTTACTATTAGGTAGTGTAGTCATAATATAACTCAGCAAGTTCTTAATTTATGATGTTGACTGTTAATGTAATTAATTGATATGATTTAATTATTAAATGGAGTAAGCATTATTCTTTATTTACTTGAGAGCAGCTAATAAAAACTATGCTTTTACTTCAATTGTACAGTTTTAGTGGTCGTGCAATATTGATTTTGTAGTCAGTGCAGTTCTATTATGTTTTGGGTTTGATCGGTTGTTCAATATTCAGATAAATTCTTTTCGATTAAACAAATAGGCTACATTGTAAGTGTATATTTGTGATTTGAACAGGTACAGGTTAAATAAGTGCAAATAATAATAAATAATAAAATAATAGTAAGTATGAATATAAATACTGTTGTATTAATGAACTGTACTAGTAGGCTGACTGTCCGAGCTAATGTTTTTGGGGTGGTGCGTAATGCGAGGTGACGCAGATGAAGTGCGGATGGGAGGGAAACCTATTTCGAAACTTGTCGGACAGTAAATAGATTTTCCTGAGTTTAGAAATGTAGTTGCTTACATCATGGGGTAATGCCGATCGTATGATCAGTATTATTTTAAACGTTAAGTATGCAGTATATTACTTTGTAGTGGATTTGATACAACAGATGACTGCGTGTGCGACAAAAGTCACAGTTTAAAAAATTAGGTCTTAGCTTTTACTGTTAACAATATTTACTGTTAATTAAAAATGTAATTAAAAAGTAAAAATATCTTTTTTAAATTTTTTGGACTAAATTTTTATTTAAATTTAATTTTTTTGAGATTTAATATGTTTGTATTTTCATGATAACATTTATAATTTTATAAATTGAAATATATACCGGGTGGCCCATGTGTTGGTTTCCCCATGAAATGGGACATTTCATTTTGATAAGTTGTTAATAGTGTAATGTTGGCAGCATCATGTACAGCATACATTAGTTGTCTGTAACAGTGGCTAGTGTGAGGTACGTCTCCATGTCATTGCTATTTTTTCCTTTGTTACGGTACTTTTAAAATGTTTACAACTGAACAACGAGTTTAAATTCCAAAGTTGATGAATGAATTGGTTGTCATGGTACAATCGAATGGCCTGCGTGCTTGCCAGATTTAACGTCATGTGATTTTTCACTGTGCGGCATTGTAAAGGAACTAGTGTATTCATCCAAGCAAAAAAACCTGCACGAACTAAAAAGATCAATTGAATTTGCATTTGACTACGTAAATGACGATAAAAATTACTGTTGAAAATTTGTGAATCAGTTTTAAGTCGCTGTTTTTAAAGTGTATAGAGAATCATGGTGGACATTTTGAACACCTGCTATAACATTTTCAAGGTAATATATATATATATATATATATATATATGTACAGTTCATATAATAAATTTTTTTTGTCTATAGGTTTTTTATTCCATTAACCTTTCTTCTGATTTCCGTAAATATTGGGGAACCGACTCGTGGGCCACTTTGTATTTCTAACCACCAGAATACGGTAACAGAAAACACTTACCAATGTTTATGGCGCTTTCGTGTATCTTGTACACATCTTCAGTAAATTAAAAGTTTTTAAAATATATTTCACATAAAAATTTAAAACTTTTACTCCTACCATGGTAGATAAGGAATAGTAGATTCTTATATCTAAAATAGTCTTGCCAAATTAATCAGTTGGTTGACATATTCAACCTGTTTGTTCAATAATTTTTCCCTGTTAACATATCTATAAATATAATATTTTTCCAAAGTTTCAATTACATTTGGTCTGTCATTTATTTCTAATATTTCTAGATTATTTTTTACATTTAACATGTATGTTTATTTTTGTTCATGTGTTCAGTTACATTGGAGAATTTTGGGTTGCCTTTTGACTCTCTCTTGCCTATATGAATATATATGAAGGAAAGTATTGTTTTCATGTCGATTTTTCGAAATCGAGTTTTCACCGGATCTACACGTTTTCAGACCCCATGAACCCAAAAAAACATGTTTTTAGCGATTGGTCTGTGTGTGTGTGTGTGTGTGTGTGAACAGAATATCTCAAGAACGGAACATCGTACGAACTTGAAACTTGAAATACATTCCACTACCGGACCCGACACGAACATTTTCATCAAAATCGGTCAACCGGAAGTAGTAGTTTATTCGTGTAATTTTTCACTTTTGCGATTTTCTCGAAAACGGGTCCTACGATTTTTTTTAAATCGCCTGGTTTACTAAATTTTTTATACTTTACAAGATAGGCTAGGCGCCATCTCTGCTGAAATTCTTGGTGAGGCTTTATCACTTAAAAAAAATTGTTTTTTTTTTTAAATTACGGCGTTAATATGCATTTTAGCGCAAAAGTTTATATAATAAAAAATGTAGTAAATCCTACAAATTTTATTTCAAACACTTTTTTTTGTATAACGCTTAGTTTGTGGTAATTAGCGATTTCCTGTTTTTTTCTCACGAAAACGTCTGAAAAATCGACTTTTTTAAGATTTCGGCCTTAGTATGCATTTTACGACAAAAGTATATATAACCAAATTTATAGGAAATTAAAAGATCTACAACTTTAATTAGAGCATTTTTCTCTACAGAGCCTAGTTTAGCGTAAAAGGGTGATTTTTCGTATTTTAAAGCCAAACTGAGGTCGATTTTCATTTTGCGTCTTTCACTCATGATTAAAATTCGGTTATGTTTATTGAGGTTAGTTTTTTGTTTATTTCCAATGTTTTATTACTAATGTTAGGTTGCATTGGTCATTATTTGCATTGGCAAGAGAAGGTTGTGTGAGTGTTTCACACCAGATTTTTTATAGTTTGAATAGTGTTCTGCAAACCGTTTGTTGTATGATCTGGTGGTTTTACCTGTATGTATATTTCATTACATATAATTTTATTCATTCCATATGAATTAAATTTATTATTTTCTTTTTCTTTACCACTCACAGTAATATTATTATGTTCTTGTAAAATAAGTTTTATAGAAAACTGGGGCTTATATGCTGATGAACACACACGGTGGATGTGACAATCAACTGATTAAGTTGGCAAGACTTTTTAGATATTAGAATCGACTATTCCTTATCTACCTTGGTAGGAGTGGGTAGGAAGTTATAAATTTTAATGTGAAAAATATTTTAAAAAATTTTAATTTGCTGAAGATGTGTACAAGATACACAAAAGCACTATAAACATTGGTAAGTGTTTTCTGTTACCGTATTCTGGTGGTTAGAAATATATATTTCAATTTCAAATAATACGGCTGTTGATAATCCTACATAAGATGTTAGATAAATAAAAAAAATATAAATATGTATAAAATTGTTTGAAATAAAAATTGTGTTTAGGTAAAATGTTATTTTTATAATTTTCCTCATACAATTTCCATCGTATGAAAATAACTGATCGCCATTACCCTCAATTTGGGGGAATACCGATCAAAGTAATTTAAAAAAAAATTGTATTCAAAAAATATTTACTTTTATCTTATTTTTTTAAATTCTTAATATGTGTACGTTGCAATCTGTTCAATTCAGAACGATAAGCAACCTCATGACCCAATGAGATGAGGATGATGTGTATGACGTGTAAATGAAGATTAGTCTAGTACAGACCCAAGTCGAACATTCATGAGAGAGTGTGGTTAATTGAACCCCAACCATCAAAGTACACCGGTAACCACTGTCTAGTATTCGAATCCGTATAAAAGTAACTACCTTTACTAGGATTTGAACCAGGAACCTTTGTCTTCGAAAATCAGCTGTTCAACAGCTGACTCGTGGCGACAAGTTTATCTCTAGACCAACCCGGTGGTTTTAACTTATTTTAACATTATTATTTTATAACTAACAATATTATCCATTAAATGATTTTGTGTAAACTCATTTGCCAGAATTTTTCAATTTTTTATTGAATTTTTTCCTTAGTGATTGGCATTACCCCATTCTCCCCTAAGCTTTCCCAATGAATATTTATTTATTTATTAGAATCATTTATCATTTGTGGTACTTTTAAAATATTTGATTTTCTTTTAATTTTTGATCTATCTATTTCTGTCCACCAATTGTCATCTGCTTT
This sequence comes from Catonia carolina, assembly GCA_035578175.1. Lineage (NCBI taxonomy): Eukaryota > Metazoa > Arthropoda > Insecta > Hemiptera > Achilidae > Catonia > Catonia carolina. Next base: position 35,655,975 of record JAQMRL010000005.1, on the reverse strand, counting down.
TGGATCCCCTCTTTCTGCGGTATTAAATTCATATTTTGATATTCTTGGTAAACTATCTGTCCAATCGCTTCTGTGAAATGATTCTTGCTTTTCCGCAGAATCAGATTCGCTTGATGTACTAGACTCTTCTGATTCTGTTAATTTTTTTTGTATATCTGTTCCATTATTTTTTTTTCTTAATGCTTTAAGTTTATCTTTTCTTTCTAATTTTTTCCAAATTTTGTCCAATAATTTTTCTTCGTCTGTTACTTTGTAATCCCCGTCACTTAATTGTCTTCGTACTCTTTCTTTACGTTTTTCTCTTCTTTCTGAAAATTGTTTTCTTCTAATATTTGACCATGTAAATGGTTTTCTTCTATATTTTCTTTTTGTTGGATAATTTTGTAAACTGTCAACTGCAGGTTTGTCATCTTGAAATACATCCTTTTTATCTGGTCCGTAGAAAACAAATCGGTACAAGTTATATAAAAATGTTTTTATTGCACCACATACTTTCTTTAAAACAACTGAATTGTTAATGATATTTTCCCTTTTGATTTGTTTTTCTTTGTAAGGGTTGAACGTACTATATTCTGCATATAAATATGGTTTTTCATTATCATGTTCATATTCCTAAAACAAAATAAAAGATATAAAGTTATTTTCTTTAAATATTCATCTCTGTTGTAGTGGTTGCATTCTGAACTTTAAAGCACAAGAATCCTTTTAAAATTTTTGGGGAGGGTCTAAAAATTTTTAACATTTCAAAATCCTTTTATATCGTTCTAAATCTTGTCGTAGTCACTAATGAGAAAACTATTGTGTGACAATTAAATAAACTAAAAAGCAAACTGAACTATTTTGAAATTTCGATCACACAAACAGTTCAGCTTATTTGAGACAATAAAATGTAGATAGGTAATTTTTTTAAATTATTGAAAATCTAAATTTGTTTCCATTTAATGAAAGTAAGGAATGTTATTTGATTTTTGACATTCTATATTATTATATACTAGTGGTAGGCTATCTGGTGTGCGTTGCTACACCCAAGATTACCAACAAAAATTCATGTGGGAAAAATGGCGAAAAACCCTTTCTTTTTTATGTGGTAGGCACCAAACTTTACAGGAACCATCCCAAGACTACTCTACATGTTTCCTAAAAATTTTATCGAAATTGGTTTAGTGGTTTATGAGTCTATAGAGAACATACAATCATCCATACATACACACACACACACACATTCTCCTTTGTATATATGGATGAATAATCTAGAAAATTAAAATAATTTAAGGCGTACGACAAGGCTGTCCAATGTCTCCGACGTTATTTAATATTTCTGTTGATGAGATTTTAATAATTTGGAATCAATTAGTTGACGCATTCAGCTTTAGAATAACATATTCCTAGATTCATTTCTGTACGCAGATGACAATGTTATTATTTTTGACACAGAAGACCGGCTCCAAAATGGCATATATAAATTGCACAATATTAGCGCAGAGTTTGGCGTGAGAATATCAGCTCCAAAATTATACTTGGCAACCGAACTATAGAACAAGTTCAAGATTTTAAATATTTAGGATGTAGGATTTCCTATGACAAAGATGATGATGTGAGTGAGAAACTGGCAAAATTCAGCGCTGTTTGCGGGGTTCTATTCACAGGACAATAGGAAAGAAAACGAGACAGGATGACCAGATGAAATTTTATAGAGCAATAGCTGTACCACTCATAACTTATGAGAGTGAAACATTGGTATCATCACAAAAGAATGAATCTCGTATCCGGGCTGCTGAAATGAGATTTTTGCGGGCAGTCAAAGGTTGTACTCGGTTAGATTGAGTACATAACGAAGCTATAAGCTCCAAATTAAATGTTCAGTCACTGTGTGAAACAAAGAATATATGAGAGAAACTGTTCAAACCATTTACTTCCCTTGCCAGTACACAGAATTCCTCTACGAGCATGGAAATATAAACCTAGAAGGAAGCGAGGCTTGGGAAGACCTAGAAAGAGATGGTTGCTGGAACAGGCCTTGAGCCTAATTCTTGATAGATGATGATGATGAGATGAATAAGCAAACCTTTTTTAATGCTTTGTTGTAATTTAGCTTTATAGATTACTTCTCAACAATATAAAATATGAGGTGTGGCTATTAAATAACGAGACTGATGTTGTAAAAAAATTTTATTTTTATTTTATACATAATCACTTATTGTCACCTTCAATATACACTCCTTCTCTATCCCTACAACGCTCCATGAGAATTTTCCATTGTTTGAAACTGCTGGAAGTCATCTTCTGTCAGCTCCTTCAGGACACATGCCGCTTTCTCTTTTACAGCTTCCACAGACTCAAATCTTGTCCCTTTTAATGCAGATTTCACCTTAGGGAACAGGTAGAAGATAATAACATGTGATAAAATGTGGTTTTTTACTTATGATCCAGAAATGAAGCCCCAATCCATGCGCAGGAAGAGCGGAACTTCACCGAGAGCCAAAAAAGCTCGAATGAGCAAGTCAAAATTTAAAGCAATGATGATTGTTTTTTTTTATATCCATGGTATTTTGTACCTTCTCTGGGTTCCTGAAGGTCAAACAAGTAATCAATATTACTACCTTGAGGTACTTTCTAAACTACGTCAAAGAGTAAGGAAAAAACGCCCCGAAATGTGGAAGGACAAATTATGGGTTCTCCACCAAGACAATGCACCAGCTCATTCCGCGTTATCTGTCTAGAGGTTCCTAGCCAAGTACAGAATCTCAGTGTTAGAACATCCACCTTATTCACCAGATCTTGCACCATGTGACTTCTACCTGTTCCCTAAGGTGAAATGTCCAAAAGGGACAAGATTTGAGTCTGTGGAAGCTGTAAAAGAGAAAGCGGCATGTGTGCTGAAGGAGCTGACAGAAGATGACTTCCAGCACTGTTACCAACAATGGAAAATTGGCATGGAGCGTTGTAGGGATAGAGAAGGAGTGTATATTGACAATAAGTGATTATGTATAAAATTAAAATTAAATTTTTTTTACGCCAGTCTCGTTATTTAATAGCCACACCTCGTATATATAATCTTCTTCAATGTTTTGAAAATTATTAATTAAATAATTAAAATTTAAGTACTTACGGAATAGTACAATTCTGATTCACCTCTTTCCAATTCTGGATGTACATTGTGGTATAAATTAATAAATATTAATATGAAAAATATCTTTCTTGTTAATATCATTTCATTTTAAATTCTTATTAAAATTTGTGTTGTTGCAGATTCATATGTTATATTTTTCTTTTAAAATAACTACATAAATATGCATAAATTTCCTTTTTTAAGTGATACACATTTTGAACGTTTTATCTTATTTTTCAGATTGTTTTAAAATAGTTCTACATAATTAATCAGATAAAAATGAAATAAATGTGTTCGTTTTGATTTCAGATCTGATTGTAAACTAAATCAATTTTATTTTAAATATTATTTTGTAGTTTATTAGTAATTTGTTTCAAATTTTAGAAAAATATTTTTGTAATATAATTTGATAATTGGTTGATTTTTACAATGAGAAATATTTTGATGATAATATTTTGATGATAATTTATTTAATTATTTGATTTTTAATTTATTTATTAATAAAATTATTAAGGTAATATTTTTATTATTCAAATTCTCTTTTGAGTTATAGGCTATACAGAGTTTAAAAACTAACATTGTTGTTTTTCAAAATCTGTGTTGTGGAAAATTAATCTTAATTGGAAGGTTTTGTAAAAATTTTCATATTCATATTTAATTTTTTTTTAAATTTTTAATGGCCTCATAAGTTATATAACTCTTTAACATTTTCTTTTTGTTTATCATTCGTAGTTGGCTGATCTGATGGTGTAGTGGTCAACACAGTTGGCTTCTATTCTGAAGTCCTGGTTTCGATTTCCAGTCAGGCCTTGCATTTTTCATCCCTTATTTTTGTTCGTCACCATTCAACATTAACAGTGATTACTGAAAACAGTCATGTGTTGAACCCAAATAAAAAATAAAGCAGAAGATCTTAGGAGATGGATTTCTAAATGAAATCCTGAGTACTTTCAAATTCTTTAAGGTGGCAACCCTACCACTTTTTTGCCTTATTTGCTTGTCTTATTTGCTTGCATTCGGGTCAGTAGCCCTTTTGAAAAATTCATTATGGCTTTCAATTGTCCAGAAGAGAAAATCTGAAATTTAAGATGAAAATATGAAATTTTAGATTTTCTGACTTAAGCACCTTAACAGGAAACAACAGGTTATTAAGCCTTGTATTTAAGTTACTATCTCTTCACTGTTGTACAACTTAAAAATTATTATTATTATTATTATTATTATTATTATATATATATATAATATATATATTATATAAAATAATTATTATTATTGGTTAATTTTTTAAATTTTGAACCATTTTACTTTTTAAAATAATAATACATAATTCTAATAATACATAATTTTTATATAACTTGTACACACACAGATTTAAATGATAAGATAAAAATGAACAGAATTTATAACAAAAATAATGTTTTCATTCCAGAATAATAAAGAAGAATGTAATTAAAATATTCAGATTGTAACGTATCAACGAACTCAAATAAAAATATCTAATGTTCAAAATGGTGTGAGAAACAATAATGAGCTTTACGTTTAATATTACATTATTTATTATCATTTTATTGACAATATTACATTCAATTACAGGAAATATTAATAATAAAATTAATAACAATCGTAAAAAGTTGGATAAACATTATGAAAAATATAAAAAAAATCTTGTAAGTAATCAGTTATAGTTTTTTAATTTTTTAACAGTTTAATCAAAGGGTTTAGGTATGTCAATTGTTTTTTTAAGTTAATTATAGTGGGTGAGGTTTAATATTTCAAGAGAAAAACTGTTATATTTACTTTTAATGATCGTACATTTTTAAAATATAAATATTGTTGATTTTCTTCTGGTTATGATAAAAAAAATTCATATATTATTTTACTTTTTACATTCTCTTGCCTATATGAATATTTGTGAAGGAAAGTATTGTTTTCTTGTCAATTTTTTGAAATTGAGTTTTCACCGTTTATACACGTTTTCAGTCACTCGACCTAAAAAGCTTGTTTTTAGCGATTAGTGTTTGTGTGTGTGTGTGTGTGTTTGTGTGTGTTTGTGTGTGTGTGTGTGTGTGTGTGTGTGTGTGTTTGTGTTTGTGTGTCTGTGTCTGTGAACAAAATATCTCAAGAACGAAACATCGTACGAAGTTGAAACTTGAAACCTACGTTAGGACCTACTAGATGACACGACGCGAACATTTTCATTAAAATAGTAAAGGAATAGTATAGGAAGTAGTAGTTTATCGTGTCATTTCTCACTTTTTTGCAATTTTCTCGAAAAACGGCTCCTACGATTTGTTTAAAAATTGCCTCATTTTCTACATTTTTTACACTCTACAAGATAGGGCAGGCGCCATGCCTGCTGAAATTCTTGGGGAGGCTCTCATAGAAAAAATTGGGTTTTTAAGATTGCAGCCTTAAAATGCATTTTAGGGTAAAAGTGTATATAATTAAAGTTGTAGACAATTCAGAAACCTACAACTTTTATTTCTAACATTTTTTTTGTATAATGCTTAGTTTAGCGGTAATTAGTGATTTTATGTTTTTTTCATGAAAATCTGTGAAAAAAATATTTTTTTAAGATTTCGGCCTTAGTATACATTTTACAACAAAAGTGTAAAATGAAATTTATAGAAAATTAACAGATCTACAACTTTTATTTAAAACATTTTTCTCTACAGAGCCTAGTTTAGTGTAAAAGAGTGATTTTCTGTAAGTTTTAGCCAAAATGAGGTTGATTTTCATTTTGCGTCTTTCAGTCACGATTAAAATAAAGTTATGTTTTTTGAGGGTAGTTTTTTGTTTATTTCTAATGTTTTGTTACTAATATTAGGTTATATTATTCATTATTTGCATTGGTAAGAGAAAGTCGTGTTTGTTTCGCACCAGATTTTTTCATTTAGAATTATTTTATACCACATAAAGTAACTTTGAAGACATTTTCAGTAGCTCTTTTTGCAGCCCTTCATTGTAGGCTCACTTATTTCATTCAACCTTGGTATTCATTTTTGTTACATTGTTCTTTGGGCTTCTTAAAGATCCCAATTTCTTCATGCATGTTGATACAGGCTCTCCAGAATCCTCAAGCCTGTGAGCACCTTGTAAAGTGACCATGGATTTCCATTTGTGAGGGTTGTATCTGGGTTAGTTCTATTTAAGTAATATTACATCATGCATGCTAAAGTAACTTTGAAGTAACAAACGTGGGACAGATCTGATTTAAGAACTGTGTTATTAAGCTTTGGAGCTCTATGCCAGATACAATAAAGCAGATTCATCACCTATCCGAAATTGCTACGTGGAGGATGCATCTCAAAATCTGGACTGTCTCCAACAGAAGTTTTTGCCAGTTCTTGCTTCAAACTTTTTCAGTGCAGAAGAAAAAGCTCCATGTCTACATTATATATTGAACCCTTTGCTACCATCGGGACATATGTGTCCTAACAGGCTTGAAAAATTGATCGGTGAGACATAGATCTTTATTTTTTGAACGTGATTATGCCCCAGTGGTGCTATAACTTCTTTTCTATTGCTATACTAGTTTATGTTTTCAAAAAGGTTTCACAGTTCTACAGCGCTTCGAAGTAATCTTCTGCTCAACCCTTCATTGCCAGTTGTTTCCCTCCAATTTTCTTCTGTAGTGATTCAACTGAGTTGCGTAGCTCTAATTTTTGTGTATTTTCCTATTATATAATCTGTAAGTAATAGTGTGCAAAAGAATTTTCATAAATATTTTGTAAGGGGGTTGTGGGGGGGGACCCTGAGATATATTGTTCCACTGGTATTTTATAGTGGGACTATATGTCCCAGTGTTATATTATGGTGGATTAGTCTCCCACTATAATATACCACTGGAACATATAGTCCCACTATAAAATACCAGTGGGACAATATATCCCAGGGTCGCCCCCACTGCCCCCTTACAAAATATTTATGACAATTCTTTTGCACACTATTACTTACAGATTATATTATAGGAAAACACACAAAAATAGTTGCTATGCAAAAAAACATTGGTAGTGAAAGGGTTAAGGTAAAAAATTCTACTTTCACAATACGTTATCTCATTTTAACTATTTTGTGACTTAAACTATTTTTCCACTTCACCATATAACTAACTATTGATTAGGGATGTTTTTTCTTTACCACAATTATTTCGGAATTTATGAAAGATAGTAGTGAATTGATCTCAAAATAAGTTAGTCATTGTGATTAATTGTGTGAAAATACTTAAATTAGAATTGGGTCTTACCCAATTCAAACGACATACCATACAGTGTAGAAATTTGTAGTTAATCAGTTTTGATTCTTTTATCTACTTTTTTTAGAAATAAGACTGAGTGATATTGTGTAATGATTTTCTGTTTTTTGAACACTTATTTAGAGATTTAATAATGTATCCAATGTTCATTTTGAGTTTTTTGTGCACACAAATTTGAAGTCAATTATGTATTACCAACATAGTTATTTTAGTGTCATAGGAGTATCAGAATAATAATATTTTATGTTGTGTATGTACTTTCTGTTGAGGTTAATAAATTTTCAGAAATTATCTTCGATCAGTTTATGTTGCATTAATATTCGAACCCCTTATTGTTATCAGAAGTTATATTAGAAAAATTTTAAATAGAATTTATGAATTTGGGTGAATTTTTTAAAATCCTTAATCGTTACAAGACTAAATCATTTAAAATTGTGGGTAGATGAATTTTCAGTAGATTCAAAATTAAAATGTAATTGAAAACAAATATTCTGAATAAATTGTACTTGCCTGGGTATCTTCCTTTTTTGGGTAAAAGAAAATAAAAACTTCCTTTCATGAGACGACGCATCTCATGGCTGGTGGTAATTTTTCAAAAGGCTAACCTTTGATTTATGGCAAAACCATTAGTGATTTCTGTATCTATTCTTTAAGAGGAATCGAATGACACTAATTTTGTTTCAAAATTCTGACTTTGATTTCTTGTCTTCCGGTTTTGGGCCACTTCAGGTTGAAGCCGGCCGCGTTGGCGATGTTGGTAACGTGCTCGCCTCTCATCACGCGGTCTTGGGTTCGAATCCCACTCGGGCATGGCATTTTTTCATACTTTACAAAAAATTCATTTCATCCTTCACCGTCTGCATTAGCAGCAATTTGCAAAAACAGTCGGACGTTAAACAAAAAAAAAAACTTCAGGTTGAAGCTGGAACATCAGACCCAATGATTTATGAATCTAGTATTTAATAGGAATCAAATGACACAATTTTTGTTTCCAAATTCTGACTTAAATTTCTTAACTTACGGTTTTGGGCCACTTCCGGTTGAAACTGGAACTTCAATTGGATAATTTCTGTATCGACTCTGTAAGAGGAATCGAATGACACTATTTTTTTCCCAAATTCCTACTTGATTTCTTGACTTACGGTTTTTCCACTCGAAACGTTTTCCACTTCCACTCGAAACCAGGACTTTAAACCAAATTAGCCCCACTAACTTTTTGTGTAGATTGTTTTTGTTCAGGTCATAAGCCGGAAGGCTGGTACGAACTTCTGGAGGCTTTACTAAGTATATTGAGGAGTGAGGTGGTTTACCAACGCCTTCCTCACTGAGTGGTAAAATATGCTTATCAGCATGCCAGGCCCTCTGTAATGCATCAACTTTCCACCCTGCAAATGACACCTTCATTTCATTCACCACAGGGTGTGGCTGTATAACGATAAAATTAATTACTTTCAAAGCAGTTAACTCTGACTAGTGTATTGTACACATCTACTTCACTGTTCTTAAATGCTTCAGCCTTATAATTGGCTGACCATGTGATAAGAAACAGAAGTATTTTTTTTTTGTAGCCCTGGAACTAGCAGATCGAGTGCAAATAATTTAACATTCCACCTGCCTGTTATGGGCAATTTTACAAATCCCAAAACTGTTTTTTGCTATATTTGTAGTTTCTGACATGGGTGTGACGGATGGACAAAGGAAAATGATAAATGACAATTATTTTAAAAACTGCCACCAAAAACATATTGCAGAAGTAGTGGAATAATAGTACTCATATCGGTCTTCCAGTCAAAATTTATACAGTTTACAGAAAATTCAATTCGTGATGAATTAGAAACGTGTTAAAAGATTAAAATTTTTAATTTATTTTATTGAGTTAAGGATACTCATGTTTAAACCACAGTCGTGTAACCTACGCAGTAAAATAAAAAAAAAACTTGTAAACACTTTCACTACCAATGTCAAATATGTGACACGTACATTTATCTTTGTGAACAGTGTCATATATATGTGTAAAAATGTCTGGTGTTTGCAAGATATCTTTAAGTGTCATTTGTAAAGTAAGTCAAAAACCTAAAACAAGTGAAGGTCTGGAGAATTATATATTTCTTGTAAGACCATATGTCACACATACGTGCATTAACAATATGTGATATGTATTTAATTAGATTTTTATTTTTAAATAATTTTTATCTAATAGTATTGTAATACCTAGTAATATGTGTTTATAAAGAATATTTTTAAACGTAGGAGCCGTTTTTGAGAAAATTACAATAAGTGAAAAATTGCACGAATAAACTTCTTCTTCCAATAAAAATTATTAATAAAAATTAAATAAATAAATGAAATTGAATAAATAAAAAATAATAAAAATGTTTGTGTCGGGTTTGATAGTGTTACTTAAGTTCCAAGTTTCAACTTCGTACGCTATTCCGTTCTTAAGATATTTTGTTCACACACTACACACTTGCACGTAGAAAAATCGCTAAAAACTTGTTTTTTTGGGTTCAGGCGCCAGTAAACGTGTATATCCGGTGAAAACTCGATTTTTAAAAATCTACATGAAAACAAAACTTTCTTTCCCTATATATTCATATGGGACAAGAGAAAGTAAAATAATATTACATAATATTTTGTAAGGAAAGTTTTGTTTCCATGTAGATTTTTCGAAATCGAGTTTTCACTAAAAATACACTTTTACTGGCCCCCTGAACCCAAAAAACAAGTTTTTAGCGATTTTTCTATGTGGAAGTCAACATCTCATGTTCTACTATGTGTGTACAAAACATCTCAAGAACGGAATAGCGTATGAAGTTGAAACTTGAAACATATACTACTGTTTGTCTGTGACTTGATGGCCCCTCGCAGAGGGGAGCAATATGCGGATTGTAAAACCATTTCAGAAAACATCTAATTTTTTTTAGGTCACTGAAACTTTTCGGAAATGACGTATTTTTATAAAACAAAGTATTTCGCATGTTTTTTGTTCTGTAAAATTATTTCGAAAAACACACGCCTAATGAGATAATGTATAATTTAGTAAAAGTTTTGTTTTTGAAGAAAAACCCGTATTTTTTCAAATACATCGTCATTGTTCAACAACTATTCCACCGATTAACGTAAAATTTGGCAGGCTTGTTCTGTAATAATTATGAAAAACGATGATGCAATAAAATTTAACAGAAAATCAATACTTTTTAAGTTACAAGGTATTTTCATTAATATATTTTGTAAAATCGCGAAACACGACATAAAAAAGTCAGCATGCGAGAAACTTTTTTGTCTTTAAAGATAACTGTACACTGTAAGCGAATGAAATAAAGAGAAAATTTTGAATTAATTTTTAGTGAAAAAATTATTTAAATTTGACGAACCGTATAGGAGTTACAAAGATTTAAAAAACGCTGTACTTTGATTGTACTGATGTAAAGTATAAGAAAAAACGATAATATTTTCGAGCGCGGTTTTGAAAAGTTAATATCGGGAAAATATTTCTGTCATTCGAAAAAGTGCACGCATGAAGTTTATTAACATAGCTTAATAAGTTATATTTTCTCTAAAAAAAATCATTCAAATCGGATCATCCGTTTTAAAATTAACACAGTTCAAATTTCGCAACTGCGCGGCGTGCATTGCATGATAAACTGCGCTGGTATTCTACTACTACCATTACTTATCACCAATATTTATTTGAACGAATAACTGTATTGGAATCTTAATTTAGGGAAATTGTTAATTACAGCTCCTTGCGTAACTTTCTGTAAAGGAAGACTAAGTAAATTAGTAACCCGTTCTTCATCTCAACGTTTAGTGACATTGTTTATTACATTTCTTCCATCACTGTGAACGGTTTGCCCATGTTTCCGTTTTGCATCCATATTTGTTTACGGTTTTAATATATGTTATAAACCATAAAGGCATAACTGAAACTAACATCTTCCTAATTACTTAAAGTATTGGTGAATATAATATGAAACTATTATCAAACACACATGACCCGAGCAAGACACAACAATTGAAGCACCATTCACAAGTAAATGAAATGTTAATGTAGTAATGTAGTGTTCATGTAGTAAACGTAATGTGTATGTAATTTATAATATTTGTTTAGCAAAAGTAAACGATAACCTAATATAAATGATAAAATAGTTACGACTACAGTATGTAACTTAAATGTATGCCCGGAAAGTAAAAGTTACGTCCGACGCATTGCAACGATACTACAGAACTGGTTGAAAAAAAGACAACATGCTTACTGAAATATTCGGAAATGGTTTCTTGAAAATAAAAAAAACAATATTTTAGTTTTTACAAAAGCGTTGTCAAAACATAAATTTTACGTGACAGAACAGATAAACAATAAGGGTGTAATTTTATACATGTACTAAAATAGCCTATAATACTATTACGTAGGCCTACGCCTTTCATGCGCTTTGGACGCGTGTGGTTGTCATTGATGGAATACTTAAATCCTTGTAACTCCTATACGGTTCGTCAAATTTAAATAATTCTTTCACTAAAAATTAATTCAAAATTTTCTCTTTATTTCATTCGCTTACAGTGTACAGTTATCTTTAAAGACAAAAAAGTTTCTCGCATGCTGACTTTTTTATGTCGTGTTTCGCGATTTTACAAAATATATTTATGAAAATACCTTGTAACTTAAAAAGTATTGATTTTCTGTTAAATTTTATTGCATCATCGTTTTTCATAATTATTACAGAACAAGCCTGCCAAATTTTACGTTAATCGGTGGAATAGTTGTTGAACAATGACGATGTATTTGAAAAAATACGGGTTTTTCTTCAAAAACAAAACTTTTACTAAATTATACATTATCTCATTAGGCATGTGTTTTTCGAAATAATTTTATAGAACAAAAAACATGCGAAATACTTTGTTTTATAAAAATACGTCATTTCCGAAAATTTTCAGTGACCTAAAAAAAAATTAGATATGTTTTCTGAAATGGTTTTACAATCCGCATATTGCTCCCCTCTGCGAGGGGCCATCAAGTCACAGACGGACAGTATTAGGTACCACTAGAGAAGATCTGACACGAACATTTTTATCAAAATCGTTTGTTACAATCTACTGATTGTAGTAGTTTATTCATGCAATTTTTCACTTTTTTCGATTTTCTGAGAAATGATTCCTACAATTGTTTTTAACAATGACCTCATTACATTTTTATGTTCTACAAAATAGGGAAACACAATATCTGCTGTTATTTTTGGGGAGGCTGTCCTCTCGTGGTAAAAATATATTTTTTTTAAGATTGTAGCCTTCAAAAGCATTGTAGGACGAAAGCGTTTATAATTAATGTTGCTGACAATTAGAAGACCTACAACTTATATTTCAATGTTTTTCTATAACTTCAGCTTAGTTTAGTGTCAATTAGTGACTTTCTGTATTTTGCTCACCAAAATCGGTAAAAAATTGATTTTTAAATATTGCGGTCTTTGTAGACTATGCATTTTACGATGGAAGTAAACGTATAATTAAAGTTATATAGAAAATAAATAAACTCTTCAACTTTTATTTCAGGTATTTTTATCTACAGAGCCTAGTTTAGCTCTCAATGAGTGTTTTCTTGTATTTTTAAGTTCTGTATTAAAAGTTGATTTTCATTTTGCGTCATTTACTCATGATTAAAATTAGGTTTTGTTTTATTATACATTGTTTATTAACGATTAAACGTAGATTATATACTTTATTATAACATTGGCAAGAGAAAGCTGTGTGGATATGAATAAATATTATAAATTTTTTAATTATTATTATAATATTATATCATTATATTATGAATATTACCTATATTGCATAATTATTTAAATAATATTCCATTTGATACGTTGCTAAACTTTTATCCCGTTATACTTGTCGTTCATGTCAATTTGAATGCGCCCAAAAGCATAAATATTTTGAGCATTTTACCTTTTCATATTCCCAGCAGGATTTGTGCTTACGTTTTATAACCATGATAGAATACATTTTTTATTTTTATTTTTCTTAGAACTATGTTTTAATTTTTAGATTTTTAGTGTTGTATATTATTTTTTTCTAAATTCAAAGAAGATTGGATTTTATGAAAGTAATTATAGTTTTATATTTTGTAGGGATTGAATACACTTAAAATCGATAAATATTTGCGAAATGAAGAGTTAGTTACACAAGTGAATGTAATAACTGTTCGGAAAAGAAAGAGGAAAAGAATCATTTCTGTCAAGAAACAAAGAAAAAAATTGGTGAAAAAATCAGTGAGTTTACGGAAATTTAAGAGAAAAACTTACCATGAATATACGAGAGGAAATAAATATACTCAAAAACCAAGGAGTGCGAATAGAAAAATTATAAAAGTTAATAGAACACGAAAATGTAAACTATTACGTCATCGCAAATATTTTCCCCGTAATTCTACTGTTAAAAAAATATTATTTACCAGAAGTCCGTACACTATAAAAAAAGGTCTCACCAGAAAGAAAACGTCCAGAAATATTAGCTATCGAAATGTTAAATCAAGACGTACATTCACTATTAAAACTAGAACGATGCCAACTCGTCTAACAAAAAGAAAATTTTCAAAAAGATATTATTATACCATGAAATTTCATACGAGAAAAAAACACACTTTAAAAAATTTAAGTTCTCGTACAAAAAGAGGTACTTATAAGGTACGCTCTAGTCATTCTTGGAGTTTAAGAATAATTTTTACTAGAAGACGGGGCAGAACAAAAAGTTCTCTTTGGTTTTACACAAGACATACAAGGACAAACGGATATACAAGAAAGCCATATAAAACAAAAAAATCTATTAAAAAATTCTCTCGTTTAGGTAAAAATTTTCGAAATGGAAGAACTAACTTATTTAATACAAGAAGATATTTTTCAAGAGTTTTTATTACAAATTCATCAGGTCGTATAAGAAGAGGCAGAAGTAGAGCTACAAAAAGGAATCACAGCAGAAAACGAGGTTCTTATTTACATACGAATCGTAAACATACCCGAAAGAAACGTAAAGGATATACTCAAAAACGGAATCTCACTAGAAAAACTCGTACCTATCAAAGTCAACAATTATATAATATTAACAGGAAAAAATTGAAAAAAAGACTTTACAACAAATTTCTGTGGAATTTAGTTACACTTCGTCCTACTAATTTTAATAATTCATCTAGTTTAGTAGATACGTATGAAATTATCGAGCAGTAAAATTTAAATGTAAATAATTTTATATGTAATAAACTTATTTTAAATACTTAAGTTAATATGTTAATTTAGAAAAATAAATTTTTTTCTATAAATTTAAATTAGTTATTAATTTGCAATAAGTAAATGATTTTGTATTCATAATACTGTATTACTGTCTTAATCGGTCGTGTTGGCATCGACGTTCCCCAGAAAGCATATATCAGATTTTATCGAATCGATTAGTAATTATTGGTTTTGTGATGTATTCAGAATGTTGTTTTTGTTTTGAAAAATCTAACTTTACCTTAGTTTATAAAAATGATCTTAACATATTCAAAATTTGTTGCTGAAATACTTTATTTCACAAAATCTAAGTTGGTTTCCAAAAAAATTGTAATATTTTTTTGTAAACATATGTTATACAGGGTGATCGTAAAGTCGTAAACCCAAAATGTAACAGTCTTAGAAAGCTGTAATGTATTTTTTTCTTTTTCTTTCAAAGTTTCGATGCAAGTTATAATTACAACTTACTTACTTACAAGTTCACAACAAGTGCTGGAAATGTCCACCGTGGTTTGCAATGCATGCATCAACGGGTTTTCTTACATTGCACGCAACCTTTTTGAGTGTAGCAGTAGCAATATTTGATATACAGTCTTCAATGTTTCTTCTAAGTTCATCAACTGTATGCGGGTTGTTTTTGTACACATTATCTTTCAAATAGCCCCATAAATAAAAATCAGGAGGAGTCAGATCTGGTGACCGAGGAGGCCACAAACCACGAGAAATTATTCGGTCATCAAAGAAATCGTGGAGAAATTGGATAGTACTGTTTGCCGTATGTGAAGTTGCTCCGTCTTGTTGTAGCCAGCAATAACGTTCGTCAACATGTAGCAGTGCTACGAACTGCATGATTATTTCTTGATAACGTTCTGCTGTGACGTTCGAAGAAACTTTTTTGGAGAACGAATAAACGTTTCGCTTATCGTCTGCAGACTGTCGTCATATAAAACACTTGGTCGGCCGGTTCGATTACGGTCATTCACGCTACCTGTATCCCGAAAACGATGAAACAAACGAAATATGGTCGATTTGTTTGGCACTTTAGTATCTGGAAAGGCATTGGAGAAATGTTCTTGACACTTCGCGTAGGATTTCGATTCACAGTAACTCAAAACGATAGAGACGCGTTGTTCTTGCGTAAAAGACATTGCGACTCGAATTGAACAAACCAACTGGTTTCTGGCTAACTGTCGCCCGGTGGCGTGATCTAGCAGTGCTGCCACATACTGTACTACTAAACGAAAAATTCCCATATTCTAATCATACTTTACAAATTTACCTTCAATTCGTACACGGCTTCAAACATTTGGTTGCGCGACTTTACGATCACCCGGTATATATAAACCTAAATTATCATATGTAGGTTTCTTTATAAATTATAGTATAATCGCTTAATACGATTTTCATGGGTCCGACATAAATTAGCGTGTTAGGCAAAAATCGTCTTAGCCGAGAAGCGGCCAAGACAATCTTAAGAGTGCTTTTTAAAAAAATATATTATTGAAGGCAGAAAAGTGTTAATGTTTTAACATTCTGTGTTATGTGAGAAAATATTAATAACAGAAATTACATATAGGTTTTATCTAAATAAATATATAGGTTATAATATAACCTATAACTACGAATAAAAAGAATCACGCATAAAAAGTACCCTGTTTTTAATCACTTTTCCAGTGTACCGAACTTCAAGGTATTATTACTTTGTTCACACGTACTTTAAAATGTTTAGGGCTACAAAGTATTCTATGTTATTGTAATTCTGTAACCAACAATAAAACGAGCTTTAATTTGATGTATCGTAATTGTTTTACATAATACAACGGTTAAAAAATATTGCTGTTTACAGACAGGTTTTCTGTCGTTTTCGTTTTTTTCTGTTTTCTTTCGTGAATAGGACTATAAAATATTAGAGTATGTATTTTATTAGTTGTTAAACTATTAATCTACTAATGTAGTTAAAAATAAATCTTTATAATGAATTTATATAATAATTTCACTAACCTTCTTTATTAAACTGCGTCAACTTATATTTTTATTCTTACTTACACGTGTTTCGGTGGATCCACCATCATCAGAGTAAATAAAATAATTGAAACTAAAAACTTGTTTTTCTCAGTTATTAAAAATCTATAGAAGATTATACATCTTCAGTAATTTGTATAAAACTCTTTATACAAATTTTTATACAAATATACAGTTTTATATAAATGATTGAAGATGTATAATCTTCTATAGATTTTAAATAAGTGAGAAAAACAATTTTTTAGTTTCAATTATTTTATTTACTCTGATGATGGTGGATCCACCGAAACACATGTAAGTAAGAATAAAAATATAAGTTGACGCAGTTTAAAAAGAAAGTCAGTGAAATTATTATATAAATTCATTATATAAAATAGAATATTGTAGTTAAGTTAGTAAGTTAGTAATACAGTCGAACTTCTATAACTCAAAGGATGAGGAAAAAATTCGAGTTACAAAAATTTCGAGTTGTGGAAAAAGAATATCAAAGCAGTTATTAAAAAATAACAAAAATAGAACATTCTACAGGGTGATTCATTTAAAAATAGCCTGCTGCATTTAACAGCGGCCTTCGGCACTCAATTGGATTCAAATAGTAAATGAATAAATAGAATTACTTAATACATAATTTTACATATTTATTTAAAATTTATATACAAATTTAGTTGAAGGGAACTAAAATTCAATTCGAAATGTAGAAAATTTGAGTTATAGACGTTCGATTTATAAAAGTTCGACTGTAGTAAGTAGTTCTTAGTAAAATATTAGTTTAACTGTCTGTATAAGCCTGTAATGTAAAAGCCGTATTGTTGTTTTGGTCATCAGCCGAAAGGCTAGTTTGAACCTGTAAAGGTTTTACTTAGTAAAACAAGGTGGTTTACCTAAGCCTTCCTCTTTGAGTGGAAAAGTACGCTTATCAGCATGCCGGGCCCTCTGAAAAGCACATATTTTCATTCTGCAAATGACACCTTCACTTAATTCACCACGAATCTGGCTTTATAATGAAATTCATTACTCTCAGAGGAGATATTGATTCAGTCATTTAATTGGCTGACCAGTGATAAGAAACAGAACTATTTATTTTAGCCCTGCAACAAACAGACAGTGTAAATAATCTGACATTCCACCTGTCTGTTATGGGCAGTTGTTGTTTAGGTCAACAGCCGAAAGGCTGGTTTGAACCTCTAGAGGTTTTACTAAGTAAAAACGAGGAGTAAGGTGGTTTACCATTGCCTTCCTCACTGAGTTGAAAGAGTATGCTTATCAGCATGCCAGGCCCTCCGAAAAGCACTCACTTTCCACCCTGCAAATGACACCTTCACTTCATTCACCACAGGGTCTGGCTGCATAGTAAAATTCATTACTCTCAGAGGAGATAACTCTGACTAGTGTCTTTTACACCTCTACCTCTTCTGTTCTTAAATAGTTCAGACATATAAGTGGCTGACTATGTGATAAGAAATAGAACTATTTTTTTAGCCCTGGACCAAACAGATAGAATGCTATTAAAATAACACTCCACCTGCCCGTTTTGGGTCTGTTATGGGCAGTATAAGCCGTATAAGCATATGATTGGCTGATCATATGATAAGAAACAGAACTATTTTTTGTAGCCTTAGAACTTGTAGATTGAATGCAAATAATTTAACACTCCACCTGCCTGTTATAGGCATAAAAAAATATTTATTTACGATCTTAAGGATATTCTAGAAGCTTCCATTAGTAGTAGTGTTAACTAATACTTCTGGAATTTTGGTGGTGTGATTAAAACAGTCCGTAAACTTGAGCACTTTGTAAGTTTTATTTAAATCTTATGGTATTAAAAATTCCTCATATGTCGAGAAGATATTAAATTTTAGTGAGTCATACTGATTGGTTTTAATGTTTATTTAATGGTAAGTTTAACATTATGCAAATTTTCTGAAACGTTATCGGGAAATCACCTTTGAATTTTTTGCTTGGTATTTAAAAACGTTACCAAATGAGCCACCTGGACGATTACATGATCTTTTTATAAAAAAATTTATTACACAAAAAATTGGTGTATTTCTTCGTAGATGTATTATATATTTTATTGTTTTTTATCTCTGTTTGGTTTACTACATTTTTTTAAATGGTTTTACTTTTGTTAATTAAATTCGATTAAGATACCAATGATTTACTGTGTTATATAAATTTATTAGTATTAATGCACCCAAAAAATTGTTTCAGATCATTCTGTTCAATTACAATCCATGAATTTTAAAAAAAATTGCATTAAAAACACAATAACTTTGTCTTAAACTATAAAAACAAATTGGAATATTCATCGGTAAGAAAAACAAAACAATTCAAAGTACATTGAAGACAACTTTAAATGTTTGTTTCAGCGCCAGAATGGTGATGGAATTAATTATGAAAATAAACTTAAGAACAGAATTGACAATAATAAAAAGATGAAATTTGTAAAAGAAAATGTAAGGAAATTCAACAGATTTTTGTGGGGAAATGTAGTAGCTGGTAAACCTGATAAAGTAATTAACTGGCGTATTAATAAAAACATTTATATAACTCAAAAATATAACATGAAAAATTATTTTAATGGAAAATTTAATGATTTTTCTCATTTTGGAAATAAAACTAATTTTGATGAATGGAAAATGCATAGAAAAGTTATAAAAAAAATAATACCAAAACATATGCACGTTTTAAAAAAGAGAAATTGTCATTTAACTGCATCAATTTGGAATCGGAAAAAACTAACACATTTTTATATCCATTTGAAGACACGAAGGAAAAAATATCTTTTATTAAATGGAATTTGGGTACGTGCAACTATTAGGTCAGGTACTAGAAGATATTTTTCTAGAAAAACGTTCAGAAAAAGAACGTATATTGTAACTCGGCAAATTCCCACTGGTTTTACTCGTAGATTAGGATTTACCAGACGAGGACGTAGACCGTATTTTTCGTTAACAAAAGGAAAATACAGAAGAAAAACATACCCTTTTGGGTATAGAACTAGATATCCATATACTTTAAGAACATCACACACCAGAAAATTTCATTCTAGAATTACAGGTGTAACTATACGTTTTCGGTCTGCTAAACGAGGTTACAGTTTTAAGTGCCCCAGTAAAGCCAAGAAAAGTTATACATATCAGCTGTCATATAGAAGAACTTATTCTGGAACTTTTAGAAGAATTACTTTTACAAGATCTGGTAAATTTACAAGAAGCCGTTATACCGTGTCCAGAACATGGATTCGATCTTTTAATAAGTCTGTGAATTACCAATTTCGTAAAAGATCTAATATGAAAAGAAAGACTCCAAGGAAACACACACGTCGCACAAGATTTCGTTATAGATCCGTTATTAAAGTTCGTGGATCATATAAACTTAGATCTAAGAAAATGTTATTAAAAAAATATATTGCCGCATATTTAACCACAAAAATGTTCTTAAAGAAATCTCTTAAACCGTATACAAGACAAAGATTTACCAGAAGACGCCGTACTGGTAGTTACAAAAGAAGAATCAAATCATATACAAGAGGGCATTTCACTAGATCCCGTGGTAGTATCAAAAGAACTTTTACTTTCACTGTTAAAACCGGTCGGACTTTAAATCCATGTAGAACAAGACGTTATTTTACAGAAAGAAGATTCACGATGAAACCTCGAACACTCAATTTTAAACTTTTGTTAAAGAATTTGATTACTTTATCTAAACAAGATAGAATTTTACGATTTCGCCGTTTAAAAAGGTTTAGAAGACTAAAGTTACGGTTATTTACTCATACTGCTAAATTTTTAAAATTTCATCGCAAAAAATATGATCATCGTTTTGATTTAAGAAAATATCGTCTATTTAAATAATTATTATTACTACGTTATTTAATGTTGCTATAAAACTTTAATGTGAAAGTAACGGGAATGTTATTTTAGTATCACCACGAAAATTAAATTAATCTAGTCATAATTTAACATCTTTCCACTATAAGTAACCCACCGGAGTTGTTCTAGCGGTAAAGTTGTCGCCGCGAATCAGCTGTTTAACACATGATTTCGGAGACGAAGGTTCCTGGTTCAAATCCTTATAATGGTAATTAGTTACTTTTATACGGATTTGAATACTATAATGTGTCCAGAGTTCGGTGGCACCTAGAACATACAAGGTGTCGCTATTAAATAACGAGGCTGACGTAAAAAATGTTACCTACTTTTATTTTATACATAATCACTTATTGTCACCTTCAATATTATACTCCTTCTCTATCCTTACAACGCTCCATGAAAATTTTCCATTGCTGGACAGTGCTGGAAGTCATCTTCTGTCACCTCCTTCAGGACACGTGCCGCTTTCTCTTTTACAGCTTCCACAGACTCAAATCTTGTACCTTTTAATGCAGATTTCACCTTAGGGAACAGGTTGAAGTCACATGATGCAAGATCTGGTGAATAAGGTGGATGTTCTAACACTGAGATGCTGTACTTGGCTAGGAACCTCTTGACAGATAACGCGGAATGAGGTGGCGCATTGTCTTGGAAAACCCATGATTTGTCCTTGCACATTTCGGGGCGTTTTTTCCTTACTCTTTGACGTAGTTTAGAAAGTACCTCAAGGTAGTAATATTGATTAATTGTTTGACCTTCAGGAACCCATTGAAGGTACACAGTCCCATGGATATATAAAAAAAAACAATCATCATTGCTTTAAATTTTGGCTTGTTCATTCAAGCTTTTTTGGCTCTCGGTGAAGTTCGGCTCTTCCAGTGCATGGATTGGCGCTTCGTTTCCGGATCATAAGTAAAAAAACACACGTTATTATCTTCTACCTTTTCCCTAAGGTGAAATCTGCATTAAAAGGTACAAGATTTGAGTCTGTGGAAGCTGTAAAAGAGAAAGCGGCATGTGTCCTGAAGGAGCTGACAGAAGATGACTTCCAGCACTGTTTCAAACAATGGAAAATTCGCATGGAGCGTTGTAGGGATAAAGAAGGAGTGTATATTGACAATAAGTGATTATGTATAAAATAAAACTAAAATTTTTTAGGTCAGTCTCGTTATTTAATAGCCACACCTCGTAAACCGACCTTATACACATATACGCAGCAACCCCTTACCTGCGTTCCCAGCCTCCCTTAAGCTGCCTTACCAGCCTTCTTCATTGTTCAGCAGTGAGTCACCTACTAGGCGCTTGACTGCAATACTACCATTTTAGTTGTAATTATTACTTTCTCTTGCCTACATGAATTTATAGGAAGGAAAGTATTGTTTTCATGTCGATTTTTCGAAATCGAGTTTTCACCGGATCTACACATTTTCAGACCCCCTGAACCCAAAAACCGTGTTTTTTTTAGCGATTGGTCTGTGTGCGTGTGTGAACAGAATATCTCAAGAACCGAACATCGTACGAAGTTGAAACTTGAAACTTAAGTTAGATACCACTAAAAGACCCGACACCAATATTTTCATCAAAATCGGTCAACCGGAAGTAGAAGTTTATTCGTGTAATTTTTCACTTTTTTGCGATTTTCTCAAAAACGGCTTCTACGATTTTTTTAAAAATCGCCTCTTTTACTAAATTTTCAATGCTCTACAAGATCGGGTAGGCGCCATGTTTGCTGAAATTCTTGGAGAGGTGGTTTTCTCGTAAAAAATTTGGTTTTTTAAGATTGCGACTTAAATGTAGCCTACACTTTAGGACGAAAGTGTACTTAATCAAAGTTGTAGAAAATCTAAAAATCTACAACTTTTATTTCAAACATTTAGTTGTAGGCTATAACGCTTAGTTTAGCGGTAATTAGTGATTTTCGGTAGTTTTTTATGAAAACCTGTAAAATAATAATTTTTAAAAAATTTCGGCCGTAGTATGCATTTTACAACAAAAATGCTTGTAGACTAATCAAATTTATAGGAAATTAAAAGATCTACAACTTTTATTGAAACATTTTTCTCTGCAGAACCTAGCTTAGCGTCAAAAAGTTATTTTCTGTATTATTAAACCAGACTAAGGTTGATTTTTATTTTGCATCAATCACTCGTGATTAAAATTAGGTTATGTTTTTTGTTTATTTCTAATGTTTTATTACTAATGTTAGGTTACACTTTTCATTATTTGCATTGAGAAGAGAACGTTGTGTGTTTTTCACCCAAGATTTTTTTATATATATTCTGTACAAAATAAGAAAGTATAAGATGGTTTTAAAAACGCATTAACAGAAAACCAGCTAAAACTGGGTATTTTTTATGCGTAAACTTGTGTATCTCATAATTACATTTAAATTTAAAAAGAATTTAATCATACCAATCAACGCTGAAAATGATAACATTTTATTTGGTATAAGATTCAAATTTTACCGTATGTTAATATGATACGTTTTTTTTCTTTTGTTTAACGTCCGACTGTTCGTTAAACAAAAAAAAAAAACGTATCCGTTGATACAACGGATTTCTTTTGTGGCGAGCACTATAGACGTTGATTATGCAACAGGGTTGACAGACGTGAGTACTATACTTGCATTTAAAAACGTTCGTTATGATTCTAGACCAATTGAAAATATTGTCAACTAATTATCGGTTTAATTTAAAATCAAATTTATAAGCAGCGCCAAATTTGTGATTTATTATTCCCAAAAACAAATAGATAAAATAATTGTAATATGTTTTTAGTTTTCCCGTTACAAAGGCGATTTTACGAGGTGCTACCCAAAAGTTCGGGGATTTTGAATGTCGCGTGCGAACCATTGGTGGTACGACCTGCTGCTGTTAGATGTGGCTAACAGTACTCTTTGTGAATCGGTGTTCAAACAGCTGTTACAGTGAGAGCATGCATTGTTGAGTTTCGTGCGGTTGTGTAACGTTTTGTTTTAGTGTTTTGCGATTTTCTAAATAGCAGATTTTAAAGAGCTAAAAACCTGCGTCAAATTTTGCTTCAAGTTAAAAAAAACTGCTGCGGAAACCAATTGCATGCTTGTGGAAGCATTTGGCGAGAGTACTATGTGTCAAAGTAAAAATTTTTTTGGTACAAACGATTCAGGATGGACGAACGACAGCCGACGACGATAAGCGTTCAGGATGACCGTCAAGTCCATGATGATTGTTTTTGGTAACATTAAAGGCATTATCAACAAGGAATTTGTTCCTTCTGGTCAAACTGTCAATGGGGAGTTCTATTGCTAAGTTTTGAAGCGGTAAGTGAAAGCATTATGCGCAAACGTTCAGATCAATGGGCTAACAACAGCTGAGTTCTGCACCATGACAACACACCCGATCACACATCGCTAGTCGTTCGGAATTTTTTGGCTCCCAAAAAGAAGGTAAGGATTTCCCACTCACCCTATTCGCCTGACCTCGCTCCGTGCAACTTTTTTATCTTTCCCAAAATAAAATTTCAGTTGAAAGGCCGTCGTTTTAACACAATTGAGGAGAACCAGGAAGAAACGCAGAATGTGCTTTGAACACTTACACTTGCAGACTTCCAGGGATGCATGGAATCGTAAAAGAAACGCTGGGATCGCTGTATAAATATCCAAGAGAATTATTTTGAAGGAGACGGTGGAAATTAGAAGTTATGGTAAGCTATTTAATTTTTTTGGTAAAATTCCCCGAACTTTTGGGTAGCACCTCGTATGTAAAGTGCTATAACAGAAAAACATATAAAAAAATTATCTGTGCGCATGCCCCAACTGAAGACCGAAGTGTGATAATTTTCCAAACCCACACCATGAACCAAGGAACCCCGCTTTGCAGCGTAGCACACTAACCACTATGCCACGGAAGTAGCCAAAAACTCAAATGTTTTGTTAATAAAATAAAAACATTTCATCTTATCTCTTTATTTTCATTAATAGTAAGTTCTTACATTTATTTTTTCTATTATGGTGGTATGTTGTGTTAAAAATAACATATTCAGTTATATCATTGCTTGTAAAATGTCACGTTGGAAAACATACGTTTTCCTCTTCTTTTTTTGTTGACTTATTTTTAAATATTTTAACTTATAGGCACATTTTTCCAGGAAATATGCTTATAGTTATAAGTTTTAGTTAAAGTTACAATGAAGGAATCTTCAAGTTCATTCAATTTTCTTCATCACCAATAATCATCCTTGATTATCCCTTCGTCCTTCAGCGTTACCAGCAACCTACCTATGAACAAAAAAAATCTGGTGTGAAACACTCACACAGCTTTCTCTTGCCAATGCAAATAATTAACAATAAACCTAACATTAGTAATAAAACATTAGAAATAAACACACAAACTAACCTCAAAAAACATTAGTGAAATAGACAAAATTAAAATCGACCTCAGTTTGGGTTAAAAATACGGAAAGTTACGCTAAACTAGGCTCTGTAGAGAAAAATGTTTTAAATAAAAGTTGCAGATCTTTTAATTTTCTATAATTTCGATTATATACACTTTTATTATAAAATGCATACTAAGGCCGAAATCTTAAAAAAATCTATTTTTCTCACGTTTTCGTGAGAAAACATTAGAAAATCGCTAATTACCGCTAAACTAAGCGCTATACAAAAAAATGTTTGAAATAAAAGTTGTAGAATTTTAAATTCTCTACAACTTTTGTTATATAAATTTTTGCGCTAAAATGCATATTAAAGCCGTAATCTTAAAAAAACAACGTTTTTACGTGAAAACAGCCTCACCAAGAATTTCAGCAAACATGGCGCCTACCCTATCTTGTAGAGAATACAAAATTGAATAAACCAGGCGATTTTTAAAAAAATCGTAGGACCAGTTTTTGAGAAAATCGCAAAAAAGTGAAAAATTACACGAATAAATTACTACTTCCGGTTGACCGATTTTGATGAAAATATTCGTGTCGGGTCCGGTAGTGGTATGTAACTTAAGTTTCAAGTTTCAAGTTCGTACGATGTTCCGTTCTTGAGATATTCTGTTCACACACAGACACACACACACACACACACACACACACACACACACACACAGACCAATCGCTAAAAACATGTTTTTTGGGTTTAGGGGGTCTGAAAACGTATAGATCCGGTGAAAACTCGATTTCGAAAAATCGACATGAAAACAATACTTTCCTTCCTATATATTCATATAGGCAAGAGAAAGTAACTATAAAAAAAAATTTTAGATGAGCAACTTTAATTTAACAAAAGATTGTCTGAAGAGATTGGGTGTGGTAAGCTATTATATTGTTTTGAAAAGGTATTAGGTTTAATGGTAACAACCTGTCGATTTGCTGAAAACCTTCAGAATTTCTATATTCACACACACATGACAAATGTAATATAATCTTACTTGCAGTTTAAATAGTATTTTTAGTTGTTTTTCTATTTACAGGCTTAGTTTTTTTCAGTCGCCTGATGCATTATTGTCCTACAATTGAAGTGCTTCAATGTTGACGTGATGGTAAAGATAATCTTCATTTTTCATATTTATTAGCACATTTTACACTTTACAGGGGCCACGATTATCAATATTAGGCCTACATACCAACAGGATAGGGATGCTTACAATAAGATGCACCGATTTCAGCAAGTAAGCGGAACTATCCACCTCACCTTAAAAAATAGCACAAGCAAAAACACGAGGATGAGATTTTATAAAACAATTGCAGTGCCGACCCTACTCTATGGCAGTGAAACTTAGGTGCTATCAAAGCGAGAGGAGAGTAGATTGCAAGCATCTGTACTGAAATTTCTACGACCTACTTATGGGTGTAGTAAAGAAGATCGTTACAGGAATACCGAGATAAGGAAAGAACTCAACATCTTCTTTATAAACGACAAGGTATCTCAGAACAGAATGCAGTGGTTAGAGCATGTAAACAGAATGAGGGAGGATATGATACCTAAGTAGGCACTGGGCTATAAGCCGGAGGGCAGGAGAGAACGAGAACGCCCGAGAAAGAGATTGGCAGATTTGAGAGGTCCGGAACAGGCAGAGATGCCTAATCCTTGAAGGGCAGAAGAAGAAGAAGACTTTTACACTTCTTCTACTGTATTCACTGGCAAGTCACGATGTTTGTCACTGTTGCGGGCATACCACAGAGCATTTACAATGTTCCTAAGCACCTTGTTTTGGGACCTTTAGAGGTTGCATTTAATTTGCTCGTATAGAAGTAATTTTTTGAAGATTGGCAGTTCAGAGGTCCGCCCGAACAGTCATCTTTAAATATCTTTCTTTTCTTTATTTGTATGTAATTCTTCTTAACTTGTTCCTTTCACCTCAGCTTTGCGTCTGCGGTCATCTCAAAATACTGCTTCAAGGTTCACTCAAGATACTTTTGCTGTGTTGTCAAAAGGTACTGAATTACTACTGACAGTAATAAGAATGTGATTGCTTCTTCTATTAGTAAAATTGATACGCACTGACTTGTTCTCATTAAGTATGATCTTCCATTTCTTGATCCAAAAACTGACTGCAGTTGCAGTTCGCTGTAGTTTATTGATCAAATCCTCTGCAGAATTTCCTAGTATGCCTATGTTGTCAGGAAACGAACCAATAATTGCTTCTTAACCTACTGGAAGATCACTGGTGTAAAGCATACACAAAAGAAGACCCAATACGCCCCACTGTTACAAGCATTGATTGGCTTGACTTCAGAATAAAAACTGTCTTCACTTATAAAACTCTTTCAGAGATGTACGAATTCAGTATTCGAAACAAACAAGTCTGCAGCATTCTTCTAATTTGTATGGCAAACCATCCCAGACTACCAAACTTTGACTTAGTAAAATGCACTCGCCAACAGGATTATACGTTTTTTTTTTTTGGCTACACCCAGGAACCCCACTGAACAGATTTATCCTTTTTCCAGTGAATTTCATGTAAATTCGTAATGCAATGTACTGATCGATTATTAATCTGTGTCCTTTTGCTTTCTGTACTGTAGCACTGATTTCCTACTATATATTTAAAAGGTTAAGAGTTTTTGCCCAGTTTCGTCTCAATTCCTACTGGACTGATTCCTGTTAGCTTTTTTATTTTTTTTCTCTTTTTAAATCCACATAGGACTACATAAATTAGTTAAAAAAGAAAAATCTTATTTCGATTTTTGTTATTACATATTTTTGAAGATCTACGGCGCCAATACCATGCTTAATCACTTTTTAGTCTCCATGACTAGAAGTATAGTTAAACGGAAGCCCTGTTTAAAATAAATGTAAATCGTATAATGTACTGTACTACTTTTCAAGGCTGATGAGCTCTGAACGTGTGCATTGCCCCTACCCACTTTATAGCTAGTTAGTGACTTGCAGCAACGTTGCCAATACTTATTCTTGTAGCTCTGTGAAATATTTCGTCAGCCATTTTTTCGGTCTTTCAATAACAATTATAATTTATAAACATACAATCAGCTGATTATATTATAAAGTATTGCGTGTTAACGCGCTCTATAATCGATATGTTCAAGACGAGACTGAATTATTGCGGCTCTTATACGTATGCGCGCGTAATGTTTGTCAGGTACAATCTGACAACGCTGGCAAACGTTCTGATTGTCTAAACGTGTGGAACAGCAGAGCTAATCAACCGTGAAAAGGATATTAGCGTACGTTGTTAGTGTTTTATAAAGAGTGTTGGATGGAGAAATGTATGTAGTCTAACGTTTCTTCACCGTCATCATTTTTGGTGATGTATATCAGATCACCTTATTGCGCTAGTTCTATTAGCTGTAAGAGTTAGAAAAAAAATACTTACTGCTCATTCGGCAATTATTGTATTCGGAAATATACTATACTTTTATGTTTTGCACAGAAAAATATTGTTTTCCTTTAAAAAACCTATATTTTCTTTTAGTTTTAAGAAGTTAATGAGCTCAGTTGACCGAGAAACCGTAATTGTATGTTCAAAACTAAGTTAGCTCGGCGCTGTTTGTTTAAATTAAAACAACAAACTTATTCTCCTGTCACTAACAATTTTATAATTAGTTTTAATTTCTATAAACAAGACAGAACTACTTTAATTTTGAATGTTCAGCTCAATAAAGTCCAAGAACTTAAAAAAAGAAATTAGCTGGCCTGTGCGAATTGATCCTCACAATGAATTCTGAGTGACATAATGTAGCCTATCCCTAGAACAGATTTTTGCTTCAATAAATTTGATGGACTTGTATTCGGTATATATCTTATTTATCCCTAACTGTTCACACAATTTTTGTTCAGTCAATAAATTTTAAACTTTATATATTACATGGTGACAACAAAATTAAGTGCCAAAGGCACGTCGTTAGCCGTGAAAATGGTGGGCTGCTTAAAAGGGTTAAAAATATCTGGGCCTCATGCAAAGTAAAATCGTTTCTTAAAAATATTGGTTTTAAATAGAGGCTATAGCTGAATAAAGGTGATTGTTAAGAAAGGTTTGACGTAATTAAATTAAATGTGGGCTGTTTAGTAGCAATGGGGAACAGGTTGTGTGGTAAATCGAAATTTTCAATGTTGCCATTAGAGTAGCAACACAATCAAATTTATAATTTAAATTATTTTAAAATTTATTTCCCATAAATTTACTTTGATAGCTCAGGTTTACGGTACTGTAAACTTTACTCGTACTATCACCGCAAGAACTGTAAAGAGTGACCGGTAAAAATTCCAAAAATTAAACTTGTATTACAATCACTAAGTGGTTTTATTTATATATTGGGTAGTCCATGTATCAAATTCTTATTTACTTATCAGCGTCACCGCCAGAATAGCAGCACTATCGATACTTTAATTCAATTATGTTGTTATTTACGTCGAAAAATGTAATTTCACATAATGGTTAGTGATAAGAATGCTTATTAAAACAACTTGTAGTCCTATACAACAGAAAAATATGTAGAACAACTTATCTCAACTTAATATTACCATGAATGCTTGCTTTCCCGTAAAAAACTTGAATTTTCTAAGCACTGTACAAAAGTAACAACAAAACAACACGGTTGCGTACGCTGGTATGAATTCTTACCACATTCGTGTAACTCATGAAGCAAATGGTCGCTGCGCACTAATGAAAATGTGGATACTACTTACCAGAAAACATCTATAAAACCATAAAATGTCAATAGGGTTCAAGGGCCATAGCTTATTCTTTTAAAAAATCGACCTTATTGCCAGTGGTAGGCCTAAGTATACTTACCAAAGACCTATAAAGGTTAACGTAATCTAAGATTTCTTCGTCATCTATTCTATTAAAAAGGTATTTTAGCAATGACTTTTTTACTTTCTCTTGCCTATATGAATATACGAGTATAGGAATAAAAGAATTGTTTTCATGCCGATTTTTCGAAATCGAGTTTTCACCGGAACTACGCGTTTTCACACCCCCTGAACCCAAAAAACATGTTTTAAGCGATTGGTGTGTGTGTGTGTGTGTATGTGCCCGCGAATGCGTGCGTATGTGAACAGAATATCTCAAAAACGGAAAATCGTACGAACGTGAAACTTGAAATTTAAGTTAGATACTACTACTGGACCCGGCACGAACATTTTCATCAAAATCAGTCAATCGGAAGTAGTAGTTTATTCGTGGAATTTTTCACTTTTTTGCGATTTTCTCCAAAACGGCTCCTAAGATTTTTTTAAAAATCGCCTGGTGTACTAAATTGTTTATGCTCTACAAGATAGGGTAGGCGTCATGTCTGCTGAAATTCTTGGAAACGCTTTTTTCTCGTAAAAAAATTGTTTTTTTTTAAGATTGCGGCTTTAATATGAATTTAAGCATAAAAATGTATATAATAAAAGTTGTAGAGAATTTAAATCCTACTTTTTTTTTATTTCAAACGTTTTTTTGTACAACGCTTAGTTTAGCAAAAATTAGCGATTTTCTGTTCTTTTCTCACGAAAACGTGTAAAAACCTTTTTTTTTAAGATTTTCGTCTTAGCATGCCTTTTTGTCAAAAGTGTATGCAATCAAATTTGTAGAAAGTTAAAAGATCTACAACTTTTATTTAGAGCATTTTTATTTTTCTCTACAGACCCTAGTTTAGCGTGAAAGAGTGATTTTCCGTATTTTTTTTTTTTGCCAAACTAAGGTTGATTTTCATTTTGCAAGATTCACTCATGATTAAAATAAGGTTATGTTTATTGAGGTTAGTTTTTTTTTAATTCTAATGTTTGATTACTAATCTTAGGTTATATTATTAATTATTTGCATTGGCAAGAGAAAGTTGTGTGAGTGTTTCACTCCAGATTTTAATTTTTACTTATACTCATCACGTTTGGAACCGTTTTCGACAACAGCACGGTACAACGGACAGAATAAAAGATTCAAGCACAATATTTCGGTGGCGATGTTCGCTCCGCTAGTCTGGTCAAAATAGACATTTCAATTTACAATTCGCATAGATCTGAAAATTGGTACAGGTCTTAGGTACTGGTAACGCGCTATAAGTTGACGATTGCGCCTATCATGCGAAGGACAGTATACTATCTATGCTACTTTCATCGGCCAACCCGAAAGCATAAGACATGAGTCAAGCGTGTTACTCAAAATGTAACCACCACAAACACTTAAATTACGAAATTCAGTTCATGACCCGTCACACTAAATAAGTAAGGAGTAATGTAATTATTTAAAGAAAGCTAATTGTTTAAAATTCAATTGCAATTTAACTTAACTTTACTGAAAATAATGAAATATGAAAACCCTAAAAATTCAATAACATTTTGAAATTACCATAAAGTTAGTATTATTACTCACGATAATAATCTAGCATCGACGGAACTCTCGGACTAAATTATCTATTACTACAAATGTCAGAGTGCAGTAATTCAGTGTACTACTGATGACCAAAAAGGATACTAAATATAGCTTAGGCCTAGTATTACGACTTATTTAGAATGAATGTTTATTATTTAGGATAATTATTAAGAATTAATTAATAATGCAATGGGATGTTTATAAAACGACATAGTTGTAAACATAATAAATCAATGTAAGAGTAAAACTACAACATGGTGTCATTTTTAGAGTTGTCGCTATGATGTATTTAGAAAAGCACATATAGAGTAGCACTTCCAACCCCCGCATAGTCCAGTCTTACTCTCGCTGGCGATCGTCAACTTATATTGCGTTACCAGTACGTATAAAATATCAAAAATCCCCACCGATCGTATGTCTGCTAAAAAACTTATTAGAAGTCAAAAATGTTTTTGAATTTTTCTCGTAAACGGTAAGTGTTGTTATAACAAAGTCAGACAAAAGTTGTAGATCATGCAATTATCTACCAAAATTGTTTTGGTATAGTTATCGAGTCCCGTGTTTGCCTTTGTTTGCAACGAAGGGTAAAAGGAGAAAACGTCAGTGCGCATGCGCGACTGCTTTAATTTCAGTACAACAAACACAACTTATACTATACCTGGAGCATATACAATATATCGCAGAACCTTTTGAAGGTTAACTGAACAAATATACTTGTTTGTTACCGTAAACAGATGTGTTTCTCAAAAACGTGGGCAGACTATTCACAGTGCTGAACGAAATCTAATATGCAGTGTAATAATGCTGTGAAATTGAAGCTAAACAAAAATGCCTTTCCCTGCCTCTTAACAAAAGCCATGAGCGAGTGGCTAACTACCGTGATGTTTCTCTTTTCACAATTCGAAAAATAAAGAAGGAAATTAAAGACGTCAAGAAGCTATCCTTTAACAGTTTGGTTGTCATCTAGTAAAAACGGAAACGGTTAGGTAGATACTAGTGAGACTGATAGTGAAGACGCCGGTGACAGCGATAGCAAAGAAGGCGATTCATTCGTAGAAAATTTTGTTCCAATGGAATAAGATAGTGTAAGTCAAACATGGCTGGTAAATCAAACATTTCTAGTCGTGTAATTAAGGTGTATGCAATATTATAGGTCACATTTATTTCTTATAAGATTTATGAAGAAAACATTTTCTCGGAATAAACCACAGCTTACAAAATGTGTGTAGAAACTGCACGGTAGTGAAATGTATGAATAGTGTCTCAATGTTGAAGTTGGCAGCACTGTCAAATTTTCACTTCCCTTCTTCACAGCCCAACCATACGCAAAAGGTAATCTCATGACTTCCGTATCTGTACTTTTTTCCTACGAATCATCATTCTTGAGATACCGATTCCAAAAGTTAAAGAAGATCTTATGTAGAATTACATAAGATGCACACATTTCTGCACCACCTGTGACGTAGTGTACTTGGCGCATTTTTTTGACGTGGTTTCCCCCGGTAGGCATACTCCACGATCTATTGTTATTTAATTGTATTAAATAATATTCTATAAACTAAAAAAATGGAACTATTAAAAATTATTAAAGTGGCACAAATTTATTGTTGATTTCAGGAAAATTTTAGTCCTAATGATAATCTACGAATAATGTTGCTCAAGGTTATGCAGGCAAATGAAATTAGGGACTGAGTTTCTTTAAGTATATATTTTCAGAATCGTATAATCTGTATGGATAAGTTACACAAACCAATATTTTTACTTATAATGAACGTCCGATGATGTACGAGGGGGACCCAAAAAAAACCCGGATTTTTGTTATAAAAAATTTATTTAATAAATATTTTACAAAACTCTGTCAGTCACTTTCAAAGTAAACTCCACTAGATGCTTGACACTGGAGAAGTCTTTTTCCCACAGTTTGAAGCACCTCTAGAACTCTTCAACTTTGATATCGTTCAGAGCCCTTTACGAAGCTGTTTTTACCGGCTTTGCATCATCAGAAACCTTCCCTTTTAGATTTTTCTTTCATTGTCGGGAATAGAAAAAGTCGCATCGGGCTAGATCTGGCGAATAAGGAGGGTGGAGAACAACAGATCACTCCTGAGAAGCCAAATAGTGGTTCACTCGTAAGGCCGTGTGTGCGGGGGCGATGTCGTGATGAAGGAACTAGTCACCTGATCGCCAAAGTTCTGGGCGTTTCCTCCGCACATCCGCTCACAAACGTCTTAAAATTTTCAAATATAAGTGCAGGTTAACAGTCTGACCAGAGGCGGCCAAATTCCCGATGTACAATTCCACGAACGCAAAAAAAAAAATAATAATCATTGTCTGCACATTCGACCTCACTCTTGTCTTGTTATTTTTGGTCTGGGGAAGCTGGAAGTTTAAAGCGCCTAAACCTTTTGAAAACTCGTGTGCGGCTTATAGCATCCTCCCTGAAAGCCTGTTGAAGCATTTGGTAAGCTTCCGTTGCTGATTTTTCAAGCAGGTAACAAAGTTTCAAACACATTTTTTATTGTTTTTAAATCTTCCATAATGACTTCGCCAGCGAAACGCAACAATAATAAGAGAAACCATCACTACGATCAAAGGAATTGTGGTGATTCGTAGGAAAAAAGTATAAGAACAATTTTTGTTAATAATTTCAAGATGTACAACTTTTGTCTGCCTTATTTTTATGATAAAACTTACCATTTACTAGAAAAATACAAAACCCGATACCTTTGACCTTGAATAACTTTTTTAGCAGACGTTGGATCGGTGGGGATTTTTTATTTTTATTTGTAATAGCGTATTGTGCGGTTCCAAGCTCCGAGTAGTTGCGGGGTGAAGGGCACGGGTGAGATATAATGAATGAGTGACGCATG
Organism: Catonia carolina; assembly: GCA_035578175.1. Taxonomy (NCBI): domain Eukaryota; kingdom Metazoa; phylum Arthropoda; class Insecta; order Hemiptera; family Achilidae; genus Catonia; species Catonia carolina. Next base: position 35,621,807 of record JAQMRL010000005.1, on the reverse strand, counting down.
CTGGGAGAACGATTGTTGTATTACTCTGATACAAAACATTCGTTTTCAAACTTTCCGTATTTAACGTATTTGTTTGTATTGATTACATTTATTTATTTACATACCTATTTTGATATAAATTGGTAAGTTAAATATTATGAATCCGACCAAGTTAATAACCCGGTAGGTATTTGTTATATTAATGCGCCGGATAAGAATATTTTTTAGTCTAGTTAGTACACACTACCACTACAAATACATCAGCTGTGAAACACTATTAACACTCATTCATTCTCCCACTACTATAACAACGCACTGCGTTCCTTCCAACTACACGGAGTTGGGACTCAAGCAATACCTAAGACCTGTACCAATCTTCAGCTCTATGCGAATTATTGTAAACTCAGCACTAATGTTTTGCCTACTTTGACCGGATTATGCACAATGTACCTTAAATTAGATTGTTTTTAATTTTTCATTGCTTACTGCTGATTAAATATACATTATATTTTTCATTATATACATTGCTAATAAATGTTATGGAGTGTTTTACACCAATTTTTTTTTAAATAATAAAAATTTTTAACTTTGATAAATGTTTATAGGTATAAATCTTCGTTTTGTATAGTTCCTTAATCTTGTATAAGGTTTACAGGAGAATTTACGAACTGTTTTAAATCGAGAATAAGTCTTACATGTAAATCTACCCTTAGTAAATCTTACATGTTTCTTTCTGTAATTAAACATCGGTCTCGCACGTGAAAATATTCTACGACTGTGTAATGAAGGTTTTGTATATTTTGTTATACGTCTAATTCTTGAATGAAATCTCTTTGTGTAACGTTTCGTATTTTGTAATTTAGTTATTTTAATTTTTATTTTTTTAATACGTGTTAGAAATTGACCTTTCTTATTTCTTTTCATATTATGATACCAGTAATTTTTTAAATATTTTCGAGAATAAATATATATTCTTTTAATTCTTTTTGTTCCTTTTGTTACACCATTTGGATTTTTATAATAAACAAATCTTTTTATAATGTATATATACGGTTTTGATTTTAAAATTTTTGTTGTATTAATCTTAGTATATTTTTTTCTATATGTTATATATTTCTTACGTGTATACGTTCTAAGTATTTTAGAAAATCTTAAATTTGAATTTCTTTTTCTTGTGTATGTTATTCCAATCGTGAATTGTTTTCTTGACTTAAAACTTCTAGGTGCTAATGTCCAATGATGCGATACAAATCTAGTTCTTCTTGTATGCCATTTTTTAGTGTTTCGTATTTTTCTGCTGAATCGTCGACTTGGGTTTGTTACTTTTCGTTTATATTTAATTGTGTGTGTGTAGTAATAAATTGTTGCTCGTCTTTTTCTTGTATGTTTTCGGTTGTTTTTATTTCTTTTAAAATAACTACGTTTAGAATATTTATATGTATTTATTTTTTTCTTTGTAGTGTAATAATACTTGTATCGTGATTTTCGACGTTTTTTTACTCTGTAAGTTCTTTTACTAAAGTGTTTATGTATTCTAGTAAAGTATTTACTGATTTGACTTTTTAATGTTTTTCTTTTACGTTTAGTATAAGGCCGTAATGTCATTCCTCGGCGTAATAAACCGTACAGAGATCTGTGAGTAAATGAACGAGGCGAAAGTCTTGTGTGCGAATAACGTCGTTCTTTGTTTCTTCCCGTTCGCAGTTTATACGTTCGAGGTCCTGTATGTATATTTCGTATTTTTCTAACTGATTTTCTATAAGTCATGTTGGTTTTTCGTTTTATCATACTTTTATGTCGGTTCAATAAACGTTTTGTATAATAAGTTTTTCTTGATATAGGTTTTCTTGTATATTTAGATACTGTTCTCGTTGGTTTACTTCTGAAAGGTCTTGTGTAAGGTCGACATGTGTATGGTTTTACTGTCATTGTTCTACTGTTTCGTGATGGTTTATAACTTGCTCTTTTCCCAGTTTTTCTTTGATACTGTTTGAAAGTTATTTTTTTATAACTTATAAATCGTTTTTTACGAGTTTTCTTATATAATGATCTTGTTTTAAAGTTTCTTTTTGAATATGTTCTACCTGTAAATCTTGTCACTAATTTTCTGTTAGATTGTACCCGTTTTGAATACGTCATTCCTATCCTTTTCGTGTAATTTCTTTTTTTGGTGTACATTCTTCTTCCTCTGATTCTTTTTATTCCAAATCTATATTTCCTACGTTTTATTTTACGTAATTCTGTTTTTATTATGAATGGGTACCATGTTCCTAAACTTTGTTTAAAACGTTCAAATGCGATCGGTCTTAATCTTCTCACTTGCCGCCCAGGTCTACCACCTCGTCTTCTATTAAATAATCCTCTTCTAGGGTATGCAGCACGTTTTTTCCTTCTATGCACTCTTTGATAATTTTCCTCATCTTTTACATACAAATTGTTTTTATTTTCTATCAAATCTATTACACTTGGGGTTTTTAATTTTATCCGATTTATTTTTTTAATTAAATTCAATAGTTTATTGAAATGCCATTTTGATTTTGGTCTTATATAATTTTGTTCTAATCTCTTCGCATTTCTGGTCGTCGAGATAATATGTTCTTTCTGGTAAATGTTCTTCCAGTATACATTGATTTCCTAAATGTATAAAAATATTTATGTTACCAAAATTCTTTCTTCATTTTTATTTATTTAAATTAAATTAATTTCTGTAAAAAAAATTAGGATCATTACAAATTTAAGATTTTTTATTGTTAATTTAATTTCAAGAATACCTAACTTACTTTTTATTGAACGTAATAATCGGTTTTAGTAATAATTATTTCTTTTGAATTCTAGTCATTAAATGTATTGTGTAGCCGGCAACTCCATGTGTTTGCGGGTCGAAGGGCAAGAGAAATGTTTCATCCAATTGTCTCATTCATCGTACGTCATGTAGATTCGGAAACACTGAACAATAATTTAACTGAAAGTAAGTTTTTTTGTCTCTAGTTGTGAAGTAGCCTGCCTGTGACTACCAGCTTAATAGTAAACCTAACTGAACTAACCTATTTGAACTTAATAGTAAACCTTACAGTACGTGCTTCGTTTATATGTTTTAATTTTTGTGTTGCATTTAACGGCAGTGATAGCATGTACAGAATTGTTGTGAACTCATATCAAGTGTGTGTTGATTATAAAAAAAAACAGTTCGGAAAAGATTATAACTTTTGTTTAGCATGTTTTAGAGGTGTGTTCGGAAATTTTTAAAGTAAATCTAGTTTAATTTAGTGAATTTTTTTTAGTTTATTTAAATTCGTCTTAACAGCTTGGTCATTAGCGATTATGGTGGTCTAGGAAACTGGAACGGTGGGTTTTAGCATTTAATAATTTCCAGACGCTAACCGGGAATCGAACCTGGGACCTCCGCGTTGTAGGCTAGCGCGCTACCACTACGCTACGGAGGCGGCCAATTTAGTGTATTTAATGAAACTTGTTTGGAATGTCAAAATATGTTTTCATTCAACTTTATTACCCACCGGGTTGGTCGAGAGGTAAAGTCGTCGCCGCGAGTCAGCTGTTTAACAGCTGATTTTTGTAGACGAAGGTTCCTGGCTCAAATCCTAGTTAAGGTAAAGTATTCAGATGAACTAATGTCCCCTAGCCGCGGGAGTGAGAGAATGCATAAAGCTCTCACTCGCACAAGCCATACGCGCTGTTCCATTAACATTGTCTTTAATTTTACTCATTGTTGTGAGCAAGCGATTATGCGCAGTAACTATCAAGCAAGATAACGACTGTAGTATGTTTTCAGATTTGGATTATAACGGTGAAGACCTTTAAGCGCGTGCGTAGTTATGCCACATATCTCCCTCTCACTCGCTTGGCTATGGGACATCAGTTCGTCTGATACCTATAGTTACTTTTATACGGATTTCAATAGTAGACTATGGTTACCGGTGTTGTTTGATGGTTGGGGTTCAATTAACCACACATCTTAGGAATGTTCGGCCTGGGTCTGTACAAGACTACACCTCATCGTCCTCAACTCATTGGGTCATGGGGTTGCTTATTGTTATGAATTGAATAGATTGCAACGTATACACATTAGGGATAAAAAAGAAAAATTCAATTTTGTCAAAATTTCCTCAACAGATTTTTTGCGTAAACCAAACGAACTGATACATGAACTTTCTTCCCGTCATCAACCAAACAACATTCAAAGACAGTTAAGGAGGAAGTAGAGCAGGGATATCTCGCTTTAGAAACGGTTATGTTATTAATTAATTGATGAATTAGTAAGAAGTTACTAAATAACTAGTCGGAGACCTGTCAGTGTATGGTGCTTTCCATGCACGTCACTCGTGTCATTTCATTCATTCTTTCACCCACCATCAATCATATTATTGGTTGTTAATTTTGTAACAGTTGTAACTTTCATTAATAAAATTAAAAAAAAGATTATCAAAATTTTAATATTTAATTTTTTTTTAAATTGTGTAAATTTCATATGATTCTGAAGAGTGCAAACGCATTGTGGGGTTCTTTTGTGGTGCTTGTAAACGGGACATAGAAGGCGGTTTTTTCACCAACTCCAATAATGTTTAAAAATAATTTTTTTGTCATCAGTCTCTCGACTGGTTTGATGCAGTTTTCCAAGCTTTTCTATCTTGCTCAAGTCGTTTCATATCTACATACCTGTGACACCATACATCTTTTGTAATTTGCTTTATAAACTCTAACCTTTGCCTCCCCATACAATTCACTCCCTCAATATTACCCTCCATTATTGGTAGACCAATACCTGGATGTCTTAAGATATGCCCCACTAGCCTAACCCTTCTTCTGGTACGATGCTTCCATATATTTCTTTTTTTATCTACTCGCCTAAGAACCCCTAAATTATTTATCTTGTCCACCCACCTAATTTTTAACATTTTCCTGTAATACCACATTTCAAAAGCTTCTATCCTCCTTTCTACAGCTCCTATCACCCATGTTTCACTCCCGTATAATGCTACACTCCAAACTAAGTGTTTTAAGAAATTTTTCCTAATCTGTAAATCAATGTTTGTAGTCAGTAAGCTGTTTTTAATTTCAAAGGCTTTTCTAGCTTGAGCAATTCTACTTTTGATATAACTTGTATATAAAATATATCATACATTCATGCATTAACTTTTAAGTAATAATTAACTATTTCGTATAGCCTACGTCAAGATGGTAATAAAGATGTTGTTCAGGTCATCAGCCGAAAGGCTAGTTTGAACCTCTTGAGGCTTTACTAAGTAAAACGATGAGTGAGATGGATTACCAATGTCTTCTTCACCGAGTGGAAAAGTATGTTTATCAGCAAGTCTGGTCCTCTGAAAAGCATCTCGTTTCCACCTTGCAAATGACATCTTAGTTTCCACTATTGAATGTTCTTAGCTGTTTGTTGTCAGCTTTATCTTTAGCTCTCTGTAGTCTTACTGATGTTTGTAGCTTACCCAATCTAGTAATTTTTATTTTACTTCTGTTATACTTAACTTGTCTTCTTCAATTGTTTTTAGTCTCGCTGCTGTTTTTACTTTACGTAGTCTTCTTACGTTTTTAGCTTACTTCGTATTCAGATATTTGTATTCTTACTTTTTTAAGCATTATCTTAATAAAACAGAAGTATATCAAACATAAAACGAAAAATTCAACCAACATTTATTATGTTGGTCCATAACAATTTTCTGACAAAGACAGTTATAAGGGTTTGTGTAAAACATGGAAATTAAACCCTCTGAGTAAGCGTCGTGGATTGGTGTTGGCGTTGTAAGATCTTGCATGGATATGTTGATGGCGACGTTTTTTGACTGGGTTTAAAGGTTCACCATGCAGGAGTGAGGAGATATAAATTGTTTGTTGCATCTAACGGGATTAAAGTCATCTCACCTCTGGCCCGTTGTGTTTGGTATTGCGAAAGACTTTGGAAACGAAGTAAACTTTTTTAACTGAAAAATTGACATTTTTAAGGTTGCATTACTGAGGAGTGTGACGTGATGTAACTGACTGTGATAGTGTGTTGATATAATTTATGTTTTTATGTTCAAGCCCTTTGCACCTACTTGTTATGTGTGTCTATGTTCACTTCTTCGTGTCTTCAGACGTTCTTCGTGTATAAGTATGTGGATATATGGTTTGGTAATTTGGAAATGTTAATAAAAAATAGGAATGGTGAAATAGGCCTATAATGTATAAAATTAAGTATATAATGATTCAATATAGCAAGTATATTAAGGCTGTTTGCCGTTCTACTTGCTGACAGACTTCCGTAAAACACTGGCTGCACATTCCTTTGTGGGAGGAGACGGCAGGGTGAAGGGAGTGTGGGAGCCCTGACAAAAAAAACATTGTATCATACAGTTCAGGGACAAATCACCAGGACACTAATTAATCCAATGGATTTTTTTTTTGTAAAATTAACTTTAATTGTCTATTTTAGAGGCGCAAATAAATTTAAATGACACTTTTTTTATTGAAAATTTAGTATCTACTATTATAATATTATAACAATTTCTAATTATGAAGCTAAAGGTTCCAAAACTTTAATTACTTGCTGAAGCTTGCAGTTATCACTACAGTCCCACAGTTGGCCAAGAAGAACCCTTGACCAGAGACATTTTAAACGTCTGTGCCGAGTACCCGGTATTGCCCTAGTGTATATGTTTTGTATGAGAGGGTTGTCATGTAATTAAAATTTGTTGTACATCAGCTTGTATTGTTCTTTTGTTACGTCATTTACGTATGGGATTTGTAAGTCTTTGTGCAACATTAAGTTGCATTATCGCTCGTAGAATCTTGTTTTGAATCGCTTGTAGACATTTTATGCGTAAACGTTTAGCAGATCCCCAAAGTTAAACTCCGTAATCGCACTGCCAGAGCAGTACTGTTAACTCAAAAATTATGTTTTGAGAAAAACAAAGAAGAAGTTTCTTAGAGTAAAAATATCAGGGGCTTGTAAAAGCTGTTCATGTATTAAAATGTTTATATTGTTACAATGTTTGTTGGTGATGTCTACTAATACATTATTAAGAATTTTTACTACAAACAAATGGTTGTAATTTAGGAAATAAAATAATTTAAAATATTTGAGTTAATACACTACTGCTCTGATAGTGCGATGCCCAGATTGGTCTTATAACTGTCTTGTAGATTGTTACTTTATGTTACATATTACAGCTTTAGGAAGGAATGTGTGTGTTTAGGTTACTATTGTAAAAATTATAGAAATAAAATTTCATTATTATTATTATTATTACCTATCGTACTGTAGTACTACTGTCTGTCTAAAACTTGATGGCCTCCCGCAGAAAGGAGCAGAATCGGCCCGCTACTAGCCTCCTCAATAACACTTCATTATGTACTACTACTAACTAATAACTGGACTTGGAACATAATGAAGTATTATTAAAAAGGCTAGTAGCGGGCCGATTTTGCTCCTTACTGCAGGAGGCGATCAAGTTATGGACAGACAGTATATGACTACCATATTTACCCGAATATAAGGCGAGGTTTTTCGCGAGATTTCCTCTTAAAAATTACTGGTCGTTTTATATTCGAATATTTACATAAGCCAAAACGAAAATGTAAAAATTAAAGATTTAAAAATGTTGTATAGGCCTATAGTAAAAGTAGTGTAGGCATCTAATGATTGTACTTGGAATGGACATATACGATAAACTAAATGATATCTATTGAAACAATGCTTTAGAAAACCATTACCTGTCTTTTGGGTTGAATGGGCTATAGGATTGCCTAGAACCCAATTTGTTCAAAGATGAGAGATGTTATTTACGTTGATACATGGAAGATTTCTAAGAAAAGCATAATGAAACGTAGACCTGTCTTGTTTATAGAATGGGTTATAGGCCCATGGCCTATTCTAGAGCCCATGGCTTCCCATACTCATCACAGAGTAACCTTCCGCATTGGCCTACCGTATTAGTAGCCTAGTCTAGTTTAAATAGTGAAGACGATGAGAATGGAGTTGAAGATGTTTGTGAAGCTTAAAAGAAGTTTGAAAATTTAAAGTTTGTTTTGTGTATAGTGTTTCATTTGTATAATGTAGTATTAATTTCATTTTTAATTAAACTATTAACATTAAAAAATTTGTTATTTTTCTAAAACTTTAATTAAAGTTTTAAGGGTCGCCTTATATTCGGATCGCCTTATAGTCTGGTAAATGTGGTATATTGCGACATTTCTATTCAGTTACATTTTTAATTCCTGAGAATAAAAAATCCGAACTGCTTTATTCAGATAGAGGAAATTTAGCAATAACGTTGTAAATGCTGATGAGTTTGGTTTCAATTTCCTTTTAATAGTTGAAATATTTAAAAAATATTTTATATTTGCACTACAATAATTCTGTATTTAGTCTAAGTAGTAAATTTTAATTATGTATTGATATAATTCATGTACATACAGTAGGACTATGATTATTCGAGCCTTAGTCATTTGAGTTTTGGATTAACCGTGCTATTTTTCAAAAAGAAAAATGTCTAAAATATTTATGCTTGGCGCTTCGGTTATTCTTAATGAACGTTGAGGGTTCAAAACTTATGGATTTGGATGGTAAGCCCATCTCGGGCGCAGACCAGGACAAAGGAAATGCTCGTAGTTAAAACATATTGTAACATCATAATAATGATATTCTAGAAATTTGTTCATAACAAGTAGGTGGATTGTTAAATTTTTTGCACTCGATCTGGTAGTTTCATTAAAAAAAACTCTTTCTTATCACATGGTTAGCCAATTATATGACTGAAGCATGTAGGAACAGAAGAGGTAGAGGTGTAAAAGACACTAGTCAGAGTTGTCTCCTTTGAGAGTAATGAATTTTATTATACAGCTAGACCCTGTGGTGAATGAAGTGAACGTGTCACTTGCAAGGTAGAAAATGTACTTTTATACACATATTTTTTGACAGAAAACATAGTAGTCGACCATTTCTCTTGATGGATGACGTTTAAGAGACTGTGAAAACACTACCTGTCTCTCGAAATTGGTTTGTTAACCTAGAAATTAAAAATTTTTCTGGTGGAGGAACCCACTGACCCTGTGGTGGGTCACCATGTGGTTCATCACTAGACCCTGTGGTGAATAAAGTGAATGTGTCACTTGCAGAGAAGAAAATATGTACTTTTATACATATATTTTGCGACAGAAAATGTAGTGGTCGACCAACTGTCTTGACAGACAAAGTTTTAGAGAATTGAAAGCACTACCTGTCTCTCGAAATCAATTTGTTAGCCTAGAAATTACAATTTTTTCTGGTTGAAGAATACCAACAAATTTAATTTTAAATTATTCTTTTACACTCGCGTACGATTTCGAAGCGAAATATTGTTCAAGAATGAAAACCCGTTGTTCTAAGGTAAAAGACATTCTGTTCGTAATACGAACGGAAACGGCACAAAATTTTACACAGCTCAAGGAGAATCAACTCACACTGCCGTATCTATACCGGTTGAGTAGGGCTACCAACTTTGTCACAAAACAAAATTTCTCTTTCTTAAAAAAAATTACCAGACATTAACAATTGAGTAACAGGACTAAAAAATCACTTTGTAGTAATGTATTATAAATGTTTTGTTTCTAATATTTCTTTTATAATAACAAGCATACTCAATTTAAGAATATTTTTTGGCAAAGTTTTTGGGTATTGATTCTACTAGGTCCGGTCTTGAATAGCTCAGATAATTTCAGTCCTACTGTCTTTAATGTAATGAAATTTTTTTTTGGAGTTATTACAATACATATTCAGTCATACTATATATCTAATACTTGTATTCGTGCATAACTATTTCAGTCATTAATGCATTCATATAACTAAGATATAACTGTAGAACGCCGATTTTCTGATGTATAGTATCATCCAATTTGGATACAATATTATATTCTTGAGTATTTACTTATGTTTACGATTTCTAGGCAAATGTGAACATATTTTAAAAAAACCACTCTTAAATACGGTAGTAAAATCTCAGGGTTACCGTGTACCATATGTATAATATATACAGAGTGTTTCAGGAGGACTGCCATTCTGCACAAGCTTATTCCTCTCATCAAAATAATGAAAAAATTTCGTATAAACATGGGGTCCGGAAATGCTTCGTGGGCGAGTTATACAGGGTCAAATATTTCACCTGAAATTCAGCTCCCTCAGTGAAATTAACTCACACTGAAATTTTTAGGGTGTTAATTAGATAAATTTATGTAAAATGAGCTGACAAATCGTATAAAACCTATCCCAGAATTCTATCTCCAATAGTTTAGGAGAAAATTGGGGTAAAGCAAGAACATTTTTCTTTGTTTATAGAAAATTTAACTGAGTCATTGTATTCCAAACGCAAAAAAGTGTGTTTTTGACCCTAACCTTTTTTGCTTTACCTTGATTTTCTCTTATTCTTTATAGTAATTAAACTTTCTTTCAATGAATATTTTGTCCTATTTTTCTTAGTTGCATAATTATTATATTCATTGATTTAATAATGGTATCTTATAAAAGTTAGACATAAAATACTACCTTACATTGATTTTTTTGATTACCTGAATTCGAGCTTGTTAATTTAATCGGCGTTCTACCATATCTAACAATTCAAACAAAATATTCCTGATATAAGGGGGGATCCAGGGATCCCCCGAAATGTAAAAAAAAAGTTATAAAGATTAGTAACTTTACCAATAGCAAGAAAACCTACCAGATAAATTACATAACTAAAATAATTGAATCAATCATTTCAGAAAGCCTGTAATTCAAAATTTTACATTTTTTCTTCAGTTTGTTTTAGGACTAACTGAATGTAAACACACCATCCCTACAAAAGTCACATAAGTCTGGCTTTCCGTAAGTAGTAACAGAACACTTAGAAAAAGCGTATCCTAAGTGATATAAAGTGCTCCTTCTAATTAAGAAATGAAAGTAAATGATTTTTAAAGCTTAAGCTCCACTTTCAGCAATAGTGGAAGGTACGGTGACATATGGGGCAGAAGTGTGGACCATTACACAAAACATGAAAAATAGAATCTGTACAGTGGAGAACAGATATTGGAGAAGATGTTGCAGATTGACGTTACGAGATAGGGTAACGAATTTAAGAGTAAGGGAGATAATGGGCATTGAAGACTCAATAATAGACCGTATTGAGAGAAAACAACTGCACTGGTATGGTCACATGCGAAGAATGAGCAACGTACGAATCCCACTGAAGGCGTGGAACTGGAGACCGCAGCGAAATAGAAAAAGAGGAAGACCGAGAGGGAGATGGATGGAAGGTATTGACAGAGCTATGGGGAGAAGAAACATGGAGGAGGAATCATGGCAAGACAGGCAAAAATGGCGTTTTGACTGCGACAAACGACCCATAGTGTTGTAAATAGTCGCCACTATATATATATAAGCTCCACTTTCTAGTAGATGAGTTACACAAAGTTTCTATGCAAAAGATAACTATTGTTTGTGACAACGACGAAGAACATAAATAGTCGTGAAAACCAACATTTTTCTTTGTTGAGTTACAAATTTCAATTTTTATTATTCCAAAAAACTATTTTAAGTCACTAATGTAAACTAGTGAAATAAATAAATGAGTACTATTATATAACACAATTTTCTTCTGGTCAACAACACATTTTACAGAAAAGAACGTTAGTTAACAATTTACTTCAATTTATTTTAGAAACACCTGAAGTCAAAATGTTCAAATTTTTTTTTTTAAATGAGTGGCTTATCTTTAAAAAGACAAATATATACGTTTTTTTTATTAACCCTTACAGTGCTACATTACTTTTTTTTATTATTTTTTTTTTTGGCGTCCTAATATTAGGACGTCTAGATTTAGACTAAAAAAATACTAGCGTTCTTATTCTATTATAAGGACATCAGCAGTGTTACCAAAAAATGCTGATGTCGTCCTTTTATTAATACGTTGACTAAAAATTCATAGAATTTTTATTTTTCACTCAATTTTTAAAAACAACGTATGAAATAACCAGTACGAAATGTAGATTGAAAAAATACATGTAGAGTTTTTTGTGAATGTAATTGATTATAAAAATTAAAAATTGAATTTTAAAAACTTTTATCGCAATATTTTTATTTTTATAATACATAAATAATCTTTTGTAATTTTTGTATATTTAAATTGCCTTTTAAGTGGTGTAAATGAAATTCAGTAACATAATTTTCTAGGGTGATTTTTTTAAATTGAAAAGGTAATTTCCACTAAAAATGACTACGTATCATTTTATTTTTAAATTGTAAGAAATGTGTTCAAAGTTGAATGTTATACAAGATCAATTCATTATGAACAAAACAAAAAAGTCCTTAAGATACCTTGAAAAATAGCCATTTTATGGATACATACGTAGATGCCTCAAATTGCACAAAAGTAGGCTGACATTTTTCGGTAAGAACTCACAATATCTCCTGGCACTGTAAGGATTAAAGGGGACAGCCCTCTGAACAAATAATATTTTTTAATATTGGTTTTTATTGAAACGTAGTAAATAACCAGTTTTTAATTTTTCCAAAAGTTACTTTTTTGACTTACGGGCTTTCTGAAATGACTGATTCAATTTAAACTTGCTTCGTTTAACAAACTTCTTCAATATCAGTTATTATTCAGATCAATGTAAAATCACCCCTTGTTTTTAGGTCGTTTGGGTTTAGCATCGCTCGGCTTTTTAGGTTATGTGTATAAACATCCACCAATGTATACTAGGTGGAAGGGGCTCGTTCTCCTGCACCAAAAAGAGTTTCAAGCGATCGAAATCGCCAAATACTTCTGCCAGGAGTGGTCGGTATGTACGACAGGGAATGAATGACAACCAATTCACAAAACAAATTTTTAAGACTAGACAGTAGACTGAAGGTGTCAGATAAATGGTTTAAAGAAGTCAGAAAGGATATTAAAAAAACCAAGAAAACTTAATGAACCAAACCAAATTCAAACAACTAATTATGTATTTAAGGGCTTCCATGAAGAGTAAAAACGGAACACCGGGTGGACAGAAGAAAAGAGAAAATCTTACAGTGAGCAAATGCTAAAAATGTGAACTCCAAAAAGAGCTTCCAGGAACATCTTAAGTCACCTCACATGGTCTCCAATTAAACCTATACGAGGGGAAAAAGTACTGGGTGGAAATTTTAAGTAGAAATTTCCCATTGAAATTATTTATTAAAACACTTTGAGGAAATATAGATATTAGTACATTATATCAAAACCAACATCCCCTGAACAAATTTTTTATCTACGCCATTGAATTCAATAAAAAAATAATTTACTCTACAATACCTGAGAATATATAATCGAAAATTGATTATGTTTACACAAAGACTTAAATATATAAACACCTATCATTGATTCATACTACAACTTAAATTACAATGAAAAGATTTGTAGAAAATCAATACTGATCTAGACCTGATCAGTTTAATTATGAAAAAGTTACGCAATTAATGTTAAAAATTCATTCATTTTATCGGGATTTAGCGTATTAACATTCCGTTTTCTCTTCTTTTGTTTATAAATCCTATTTTTAATTTGAACTCTCTTCCTTGACGCTCTAGAAAATGATCTTCTATTTGTCACCCTTCTAGTTCGACCTGGACGTAAAGTGTATTTTCTTCGTTGTTTTGAAATTCTCAGTATTATACTACATTTTCTTTTTTTAATCGTAAATTTTTTAGAAGGCACATAAATTGTATATGGTGCCCATGTACCTAATCGTTTCATAAAATTTTCATATTGTACTACAACTGGTTTTAGGCGTGAGAATTTTGAACGAACCCTTCTCTTTTTAATTCTTGGACGATATTGCATTATTATTACAGATTTTATTAATTTTATAATCTCTTTAAAATTATTTAATTTATTTTTATTAATAAATGTTTTTCCATTGTTTTCTTTTCCTATTTTATTGTCTAATATTTCTTGTAGATTATTTTTGTACGCCATGATGTTCATATCCTTTGTTTCTTCATTTCCGATTTGTATGTAATTTTCTTTGTTGTCCTAAAGATGAAAAAATTTGTTTTAGTTAACTTTTTATTTCCTGTTTTGATATTTTAAATTCACTTAATATACCTATTAAATTTTGAAAAATATCTATTCATTCATGTAGTACAATATGAAAGTGATACTTCAAAATCTTAGAATAAAATTTAAATTTATGTATAAGTCTAATGTTAATTTCTTTATATATTTAAATAAATTACTTTGTTTTAGATTTTATTAACTTATTTATCGTACAAGTAGGTCTACCAAATTTCATTTACAGTATTATAAAAGATATATATAGGATAAAGTACAGTTCAACCGAAATAAGTATGAATGCGTGAGGAAAAGAGCAGTTGAAGAGCAAAGGTGATAGTCCATCGTCTTTGCTCTTCAACTGCGTACTGGAATTTGTCATGCGAGAGTGGTACAAACTGAATCCTAAGAACATCAAAATAGGATGGGAAAAAGATAACATCAGATTTAAACTATCTAGGATTCGCGGACAATTTGGCTTTACTAGGAGAGAGTGTTAAGGAAGCTAGATACTAGATAGAAACCCTAGAACAATTAGCAGGAACAGTTGGATTAAAAATCTCTAATGAAAAAACTAAAATGATGGCTAAAGAGACACTCTGCATAAAGTCAGTAAACATAAACGGAAACCAAGTAGAACTAGTTAAATCGTTTAAATATCTGGGCGAACACATAACACACAACAATAAAGAAAACATAGCGTGGGAAGAGAGACGGAAAAAATTATCTAAATCACACCAAAGAACCAAAAACGTATACGATAAATGCTATACAAACAAAAATTGAACACTACAAAACAGTCTTACAACCACAAGTTACATACGGCAGCGAAACAATAGCAAAAGTGACCAAGAGAAAAGCAATTGACAATGTCCTAAAACTCAAAAGACGAATCCTAAGAACCTGCATAGGAAAGAAAAACGAAGTAGATGGCCAATGGAGAATTCTAACAAATGAACAAGTCTATAAAGAAAACGAACCCATAACAGATACTATAAGGAAGAAAAGGATATCTTTTCTTGGACATTTTATCAGAACACCTAAAGACAGAATTTTAAACAAGATGATTAGAAAACTCTTTCCAATGGTAACATCAGGAGCATGGATCCGAAATGTCAAAGAAGACATGATTGAACTCGGATTAACCATTGATGATTTAGAATACAAAACAGAAATATTAAAAATCTTTAAAAATGAAGAAAGTAGGTTTGAAAAAAAATCACGTGGAAGAACAAACCCAAGCAGGAAGAATCCAGTCATTTCAGAGGAAGTTCGGCAAGCAAGATCAGCCCAAATGAAGGCATTCTGGCAAAACATCAAGCTAAAGAATATGAAAAGGAAGAAGATTTCTAAATTTGACTAAAGTGATCCATTGTGGTCATAAAAGACAAAAAAAATATTAGTTATTTATTAAGTAAGTTAATTGTAATTCACTTGTAGATTTTAGTCACTTTATTTTGTAATTATTTCAGTTGTAATAAATACTTGTAATTTTAAACTTTTGAGTGTTAATTGTTTAATTTACCCAGATCCTGAAACGGACCTTAGAGATTAGTGTCACAATATTATTAAATTGGCTGACAATGTGGCGATGCCACAAAAGTATTATTTTTGTTTCGTAAACGTAAAAACTCTTTAAAACCATAAAATAGTAAAAAATATTTTAATTTGTATGATCTGGTGTGTAGTTAGTAGTACCAAACAGCAAGATTCTAATTTGTATGGAAAATTATTTTATTTATTATTATAATATATTATTTACTTAATAGTTATATGAAAAATTGTTATAGAAAGTATAAAAATTAAATTATTTGAACTCAGTCTGTTAGTTCCAAGGATATAAAAAATAGCTGTTTCTTATCCCATGGTCAACCAATTATATGACTGAAGCATTTAAGAACAGAAGAGGTAGTTTTTATTGTTTTATATCTGTCTGTTTTGCAATTGCTACTAATGCAGACGGTGAGATGGATGATACATGAAGATAAATGATGAAAAATGCCAGACCTGGCTGGAAATTGAACCCAGGACCCCCCTGTGTAGAAGCCAGTGGTGCTAACCACTACACCAACAGGCCGGCCAGAAGAGGTAGAGGTGTAAAAGACACTAGTCAGAGTTTTTGTTTAGGTCAACAGCCAAAACTGGTTTGAACCTGTAGAGGTTTTATTAATAAAACGAGGAATGAGGTGGTTTACTTTTGCCTTTCTCACTGAATGGAAAAATGCTTATCAGCATGCTTTTATTAGCCCTGCAACTAACAGATTGTTACCTCCTCCAGTCAGAGTTATCTCCTCTGAAAGTAATGAATTTCATTATTTACCCAGATCGTGCGGTGAATGAAGTGAAGGTGTCATTAGCAGGGAGGAAAATATGTGCTTTTCAGAGGCCATGGTATGCTGATAAGCATACTTTTCAACTTGGTGAGGAAGGCAATGATGAACCACCTCACTCCTCGTTTCACTTAGTGAAGCCTTTAGAGGTTCAAACCAGCTAAACCTTTCGGCTGATGACCTAAACAACAACACAAAATATATATTTTTTGTTTATATGAGCTCATTTACAAACTAATTTCAAAATGATCAAGTATTCATTTACTTTTTTTGTTATTAATACTAGTTAAGAGAAAATTTTATGTACTGTTGTTGACTCCTTCTCACACACTTTAAATTTGTGGGGTTGTATTGTTTTATCTGTAGAAATATTGTAGGTATTATTTTCGTATTTATTTATTATTTGAATTTCTGTTGTATCTATGTGTAACTAACTTTGTATTTTTATTTGATGCAATAAAAATTATTATTATTATTAAATAATGGGAAGAAAGATTGAAGCTCCGAAAAAGGAACTCTAGCAAAAAAATTACGTAGGCTATAATTAATTATCATCGTTGTTGTTTAGATCATTAGCCAGAAGGCTGGTTTGAACCTCTAGAGGCTTTACTATGTAAAACGAGGAGTGGATGGTTTAACATGGTTTTCCTCACTGAATGGATATGAGTATGCTTATCAGAATGTCCTTTGAAATGCATCTACTTTTCACCCAGCAAATGACCCCTTCTCTTGATTCACCACAGGGTCTGGCTGTATGATAAAATTAATTACTCTCAGAAGAGACAATTACTCTATGACTAATATAGAGTAAAAAAATAAAGATACTATTAGTATCTTTTACACCTCTACCTGTTCTGTTCTTAAATGCTTCAGTCATATAATAATAATTATTGATGCCAGTGTATAAGATTGCACTTGTATATGCAACCCGCAGAACATGTGTACTACTCTACCTAAAAACAACAATTAAAGGAAACAGCTGATACAAATTTAGATAATAATGTCATAGTTGCTTTTGACAGTATGATGACGTGTAAAAAATCAGCTGTCAGCATTACTGTATTAATACGATGTTATTAGAAAGGCATTACTATTGCACCGCGTACCTGACCCAGCCAGCACTATCTCTCTCTAGCAGAAATGCAATCTTATACGCCGGCAAAAAACATAACTATAACATGATAAAAAACATAACTATATTTTGTAGCCCTGTAACTAGCACATCGAGTGCAAATAATTTAACAATCCACTAGCCTGTCATGACCGAGTATAAATATCGCAGTCATAAATTGATTGAAACTAAAGAGATAAATTAGAAGTTAAAAATTATTGCTGAAAAATTTAATAAAGGAATCAAAATTTCCTCTGCGTTTCTATATGCATTTTGCATGTAGAAATATTTTGCGATTTGGTACTCACTGATATTTTTGTATATATGTTGTCATTATTTACTACTGCTAATAACATTATTTTTGTCTTAATGTTAAATTGTTTTGACTATGAAGAGTGTGAACGTAATTTATAAGCACGTTTTTTAATACGTTTAGAATGTTTGCAATATCTGATACCACGTGTTCTTGTGCAACGAAAACGTCTTGTAAATCTAACACCTCTAGATCTTTGTCGAGTGTATATTTTATTTCTAGTTTGATGTAAACCTGTTTTCAAATTTTTTACAGTTCTTCTGTAAGTTCGATATCGTTTTGATGGATTTCTTGGTAAATTATATCTTGCATGAGGTTTAGAAAAATATTTGAGTCGTTTATTAAATTGATATGTGTTGCAATCTTTTCGTTTTTTATTCGTATGACTTCTTGAATTTTGTTGTCTATAGCTGTACGATACATATCGATAACGGGTTCTGGATATGTTCCTTCGTTTTGTGTATTTTCTAACCGTGAACGTTTTGTGAAGTAATCTGTTTTTTGTAAATGTTCTTCGACTTGGATATGAATATCGTGTTATATGAGGTCGTCTTGTGTAAGGGCGGTAAGTTATTTTACCCCTTTTTCTAATTTTATTTGGGTTAAATTCACGTAAACAATCTGGAAATCTTCTATAAGCAAAGTATTGATGATATGTGTATTTATTTCTTTTTAGCCTCAATGAACCTGATTCACTTTTTATTCCACGTTGTTGCTTTATCGGATTTTCTGGTCTGAATAATATATTTGAATTAAAATTATTGGGCATCCATGTTCCAAGACTCTGTTTAAAATTCATAAAATATACATATCTATTTTTCTCCCTATTTCTCAAACGAAATTGTTTTCTAACTCTTCTTCTTCGGCGGAAGTTCAGTGCACGTTTCCTTCTTCTTAAATTTTCATTATGAACAAAACCATATTTGATAGGTTTACTATTTTTCAAAAATGTATTTTCTTCTTGTGTCTTCTCCTTTAAATTATTATTTAATTCATCATTTTTCATATAGTTGAATCCGTTGTTTTCCTGAAATAAAGCTTTCCGTCAAATCCCAGATAAAATAATCTCGAGTAATTTTTTTGACTCAATTTGTTGTATTGTTTCACTGCCTTCATTATATATATAAACTTTTCATTTTTCATAACTTGTGTTTCATTATTAAACTTTATTATATCTTTCAAAGTAAACCCTATTTAAGAACAAAAATTATTGTAAACTATGTTTAGAATATTTTTAATATTTCAAAAATTCAATACAGTAAAATTCGGTCATAACAAAATTTAAGGGACGTGCATTATTTGTTCGTTATAACCAAATGAGCCTATACGCCGTAACATCTATGTAACACTCAATTATGTTCGTGCCTGCCCAATTACCGGAATCACCCACCAATATTAGTCTTAATACTTAATTTTAGTAAAACATCACGAATGAAAATCTTTTACACCGCCTCCGCGTCTGAACGGTTAGCTACGATTTGTCATCAGCTGTTCTAGGCCTAAAAAAAGTCGCGGGTTTGATTCATGGTGGGACACTAGTGTCCACTACTAAAAATCTTCTACTATTTAGAGTTGGTAGTGGACACCCAAATAATGTGTCCTAAAATACAAAATAAGTTTCTAAAATACAAAAAAAAAAAACATTCATGAATGCTATCCTAATAGTCTGCAACGTACACATTGATATGAAATGAATTTTAAAAATTATACATTTTGAAAAACTTAACAGTTATCTCAAGAAAAAGAACAAGTAAACAGGAATATATCTTGGAACACTGCACTCCACATTGTTGAGGTAAAAATTTCCCATCATGCATTAAAACACCGATCGAGTGTACTCCTAAATAAATATAACGATTTAAAATGTTTTATTATGTTTTTTATGGGTTGGACTCAACAGAGACATTTTTCTTTTCTACGCCTAAGAATCAATGATCATCGTGAATCTCCGAACGAACACGAGTCTACGAACAGCTGCAATTATCGTATTTTTCAAAATGGTGTAATTTCATCCGAAACGAAGAAAATTTCTGCACTACTTAATCTTTATTAATTTTTGTTTGGAATAGGATTTTTCTGTATCAATACAGAAATACTAACTGACCAAAGAAAGAGATTATTATTCTTTCTGTATTTCGGATCTAGTGTCGAGGTAAATCCTAGAAGACCGGTACCTTTTAACTGGTACAAGCGAATAGTAGGAACACAAAAGCTACTGCTACAAAAATTCCTACTATTGTGCTTGATCTTCTCTCATAACCGATCAACTGTACTCACCCGGCCTGCACGAAGCATTTAACGAGTAATAATATGTAACATTGTACTGTGAAACAGTTGAGGGAATATAATTGTTTATTGTAAGAAACTATGTATTTTATGGGATGTGTGTTGAACAAGGATAGTGAGTATTAATACTCACTATCCAATATATTTCAATATTTTGGTCTATCAATATATTTTGGTTGAATGGAATGTTTTAAAATGGGAGTTCTTGGCAAAGAGATGGTGGGTCTTTGTTATGCCTGTTGTTGATCATTTCTTTCTTCCGGTAATATTGGTTGCTTGAGCAAGTTGCACCATTGTTTATAAAAACGAAATCTACTTTAGACAATATAAAATTAAACGTTTCCAGAGTCATTCTCATGCATTTAAAAAAAACTGTCTATCTTTTTTAATTGCGGAAAAAGATGATTATGCCGAATAATTTTCTGTTTTTATTAATGTCACTAACGGTATCGTTTTTAAATTATAATAATTTCGTGGAAACGTTTTCAATTAGAAATAATTCATCGTCATTCTCATGCATTTTAATTAAAAACCTGTCTCTTATCTTTTTTAATTGCGGAAAAAGATGATTATGCCGAATAATTTTCTGTTTTTATTAATGTCACTAACGGTATCGTCTTTAAATGATAATAATTTTATGAAAACTTTTCCATTAGGAATAATTCATCACTGCTGCTACTGGAACAACTCATGTTGAATACCGACAACTGAAGGAAGGTTAAGCGCGTAGTTACATGCTCCCACTATGCGCATGCGCGTTCGCCACCGTGAATCAGTACCCGCGACCAGCGTTCACTGTGCGCTTACCCTTAGATACGACGGGGAAATACCGACAACTGATGTTACGGAACGGCGTTACACTGCATAATATCGTCCCAAATATGATTCACGACGGTGTTACGATACGGTGTTCTGTTCGCATATCGCAGTTTAAAATATCATACATCCAATTAAGGTAAGGATGTCGGTAAGCCGAAACGAATGAAAAATGTTCTTGAAATTTGAATCATAGATTATGGAAATAGCTAAAACAATTAAGATGTGTTTGTAAATCTCTTAATATATATTTTTTTATTTAAGATTTCTTTATACTTATTTAATAGAATTGAATAATTTTTGTGTAGTACCTGTAACATTAACTTGGTGGTTTATTAAAATGATGAGATCGGATTAAACGGCAAACCCTTATGTGTTTCTATTGAATTAAATGACTAATTATTAATTATAATTTTATCAGTACAATTTTCGTTTTCCGTCTTTTCCGAAATGTTAATCTAGTGAACTTCAATCGCCTTGAAAATGTACGTCTGTGCGCATGTGAAAATCTTCCTTTTGTGTAATTTCTCGGAGATTTTCTAGAATACCATTGTTTTCTTGTTTTACCGCTTATTTTTCTTTGTGTATGAACTTTCCAAAAAGTTCTAAAAAATGTGATACCGTACGTTCTATTCGTAAATCTTCTGGATGAACGTTTGTATGATTTTACAGTAAATCTTCGTTTTGTATATTCTCCTTTTGTATAAGGTAGTATTTTTTTTGTTATTTTTCTTGCATTCTTCCTGATTATTCGAATCAGTTTTCGTTTCTTTGTTTTTTTACTTCGTTTTAAAGTAGAACGACGATACGTTACTGTATATTTTTTTCTACTGGTTCGAATTCTTTTTCGTTTTAAAAGTGTCTTCTTTGTTTTTAATGAGAATCGAAGTAATGTTCTGCGTTTTCTTCTGGTTCGAAATTTTGCTGTTCTTCGATGTCCCAATGTAAATGATTTCGTTTTAAAAGATCTTTTCAACGAATATGTTCGCCATCTGAAAGTTCGACCACTCATTCTTAATTTGGCTTCATCCCTAAATGTTCTTTTCCATCTACCCCTAATAGTATGTTTGTATCCTTTTGGTCTTGAAAACCATTTTACTGAATGTTTTACTCTTGTAAAATACATACGAGTGTACGAAGAGATTTGTTTTCTTGTAAGCCCACTACGTAATTTTTTACCGCGTACCGTAAAAGTTTTACGTTGTTTTGTATTTGTTGTCATCAAATTTCTAGTTCGTTTTGTTATTTTCCATTTGTTTGTATTTCTCGTATATTTTCTTAAACTCATGTTTTTTCTTTTCAGTTTATGTGTAAATTTTCTACGTGTAAAACTGCGTAATGATATTGTTTTACGTCGTATTTGTGTATAATTTGTTTTTCGTTTCCTTTTAATTCTACCGTAATATGTAAAATCTATTGGAATTTTTTTCCGTCTTAAATGATATACTCGTTTAAATTTCTTTAATGGTGTTACAAATTTTTCTTCTTTTTTGAATATTGACTGTAATCCTCCCAATAAAAAGTATAACGAACTAAGATCTTGTATGTTAGGTTTTTCAGTTATCAAGGATTTTGATGCAGTGTCGTTGTTTGTTGGAAAAGTTATACCAAATTTATTGATTATTTTATTAAGAAATCTTTTGTGGAAAGAAAATTGTTCAGTTTTATTAGACGGTATTTTATGAAAAATATGTTTGTATAAGTTTTTGTTCAATATTTTTTTTCTACCAGTTCCTTTCGTATTAAATTTATTATAACATCTAGTTACTCCAAGCTTTCGCCTTCTTGTTATAATTCCGGTTATAAATTTTCTGTTTGTGTTTCCATGCATATACCTTCCTAATCGTAACATTACTAAGGCATTCTTACCGATCGTTCTGCCTTTTCTTTTTGTGTATTTACTAAAATAAAATCTTGTATGTTGTTGCCGCTTTCTTGATATTAATCGAAGCTTTTCGTACAATATTCTTGTGTATTTTGTAAATCTATATGTATATCTTCCTCTTGATTTTCGAGTGACATTTCTCATTGTGTATCTTCTTTTCTTCCATGTTAGATTTTTCCATCTGAAGGACGCCCTTAACGTTATCTTGTATCGTCTAGTATTGTATGTCCTTGTCAGGCGAAGTCCAGGTCTCCTTGTAAATTTTCTTCTAGTATATTTCGTACGAGTGTTTCTTTTTATAACTCTACTGTATAAACGATGACGTAACCTATATATTCGTTTTACCGGTCGGGAATCGGGCTCTATTGTAAATGGTCTCCATGTACCAAGTGCTTGATGAAATCTTCTGTACCGTATCCAAAACATTTTATGTCTTCTCCCGTGTTTATCACCTATCAAATCTACAAATTTTTTAAATCTTCGTATTCGACGGATACCTACAAATCTTCTTTTTCCTCCAAATCCTGGTCGTCGTAACCCACCTCCTATTACACGGACATATAATATTTTTCTTTTTTTATAATACAATAATTCTGTCTTTTCTTTATTTTTTTGTAAACAATTTAATGGACCGTTTAAAAATAATTTCATCAACGGAATCGATTCAAGATTGTATTGTTCTAATCCACAATTGATGGAATTTTTATTTCTCTTCGTTAACTGGCCCTTTCTCCATGTTTCATTGTGATCCTGAAAATATAGGCCATTGTCAATTTTTTGTTTTCTGTTCTTCGACCTGTTTGTTATTCTTTCTTATTCTCTAACACGTTCTGAAAACAAGAAAATTTTTTCTTCCGTATTTAAGATATAAGCCATTAGGGAAAAGTGTAATTCTAATTTAACGTAATTTTTTTATTAGTAAATTTAGTGAAGAATCTTATCACGGCCGAGATTTAAATCCAAAAAACACGATATGCTATGCATAATCACCATGCTCGTTTAAATTTATAGTACCGAGTTACGGAGCTTCGCTCGGTTTCAAATTTTTATTACTATTCAGCCCATTTAAAAAAATTAATGTTCAATATTCTTTAAGACTATAAAATTACATTTAACGCTATAAAGTTACGCTATATTTTTTAACAAACCTGTACCATAGAGGTAAAGGTTGTAACTCCAATTTTGGCGAAATTGAGTTAACTACCTTTAAGGGAACATGGGAGGCTGAAATTTTAAGTTTTGGCTATTTTTCTTTTTTTCTCTTACTACGTAGTTCAAATCTTTCTCTTTAATGATATGCAAAAATTTTATGTTTGTGACTTTTTAAAAAAAGTTATGATTTGTATTAATATTGCTAATCCCGATTAGTTTTCTTAATATGTCTTGAATTTTTATTTACTTGTAACTTGGCCCTACCGGGTTGGTCTAGAGGTAAAGTCGTCGCCGCGAGTCATTTTTTAACAGCTGATTTTCGGAGACGAAGGTTCCTGATTCAAATCTTAGTAAAGGTAGTTACTTTTATAAGGATTTAAATACTAGACAGTGGTTACCGGTGTACTTTGATGGTTGGGGTTCAATTAACCATACTTTCTCAGGAAAGGTCACCCTGGGTATGTACATGACTACACCTCATTTACACGTCATACACATCATCTTCATCTCACTGGGTCATGGGGTTGCTTACTGTTCTGAATTGAACAGTTTCCAACGTACACACATTAGGAATAAACTTGTAACTTTAGTTTAACTATAACTAGTTACATGTTCTTTTTTAATTTGAAGGTAATTTTATGCTTATTATGTTGGTTGTACTGTTGTTTAACTACATCAAAAAGCAGCTGTTTTTTTTTTAATATTTGGGTTGTACAACCATATTTATAATCAACGTGATTGTGTACGTAAAATTTTCAGTTAGTTTCATTTTTCTGTGAACTGAATTTTTTTGCACTAAAGGAACATTTTCGTAGCAATTGCAGAATCGAATATGATGAAATTTTCAGGGTAGGTCTACAATATCAAAATACATATTGCATCATTGGTGTTTCCTTCTAATCATTCCCATTATAATTTTATGTGCTATTTAATGTCATTTTCATATTTATTATAGTTTTGTAGGGAAAATTTTTTTCCTGCGACATAAATTGGAAAATGGCAAAACCCGTATGACACAATCTGTGTAAAAGTACTCTAGACAAAGACAAAAAAATTGAGAATGATCTATCTGGCCTATGAGAGCTGAGAAAATGTTCCTTACGTTAGTATGGTGCGGTAAAGGACTCCCGTATCCCCTTAAAATCAAAAAGATTAATGCTCTAAAGGTGTTCAATATTAACTCTTTCCTGCCTAACTTGCAATTTTAGAGCTTTTAATAACCGTATTAAAAGCTCAACAATTACATCAATTTTGTAGTTGATGTACAAGATTTTTTTTTAATCTGTATTGAAAAATTATTTTACTGTTTATTTTGGCAGGTTTGTTCCGTAATAATTATTGAAAACGATGAAGCAATAAAATTTAACAGAAAAAGATTACTTTTTAAATTACGAGGACAGCTTTTTCTTCAAAAACAAAACTTTTACTACATTATTTCCTTAAGCGTGTTTTTAGAAATAATTTTATACCTAGAACAAAAACATGCGAAATACTTTGTTTTGTAAAAATATGTTATTTCCGATAAGTTTTAGTTACTTAAAAAAATTAGAAATGGTTTTACAATTCGCATATTGCTCTTATTATATATTACTATTATTTATATTGCTATTACAGTAAAATCTCTCTATAGCGGAATTGAAGGGACCATGAGGTACCGCCGCTATAAAGAGAGTTCCGTTATAGAGAGAGCGAGTAATTAACGGTGGGAGGGAAGTTGGAGTACTAATTTTTCTGTACAAAATAACTTATATACGTACGTAAATGGTGCATGGAATAAGTTTTTGAAACTTATGTGAACTTTTATGACGAATGTTTAATACAGTAGATTACTTCAATACAGTGAGATATTTAAATTAATTACCTAAAGTGTAGGTTATTAACTTAACCAGAAATTTGGATACAAACTGGTTTTATTAGAGGTTGTGTTACTATTGTTAAACAATAGAATTTCACTTTTTGTATTGAACTTTTTTCAATAATCATTCAACAGTACATACCGTAATAGACAGCCTAAAATTAACTAGCACTGAAACTCGTTTTTCACTGAACAGTAATAAACATACGATACATACAATTAAAATCTCCTAAAACATAGGCTACACAAACACAAAAAAATACATAGTACATTATATATTTTTACGTTATTAAGGAAACAATGACTGTGAAGTACATTTCATTTCGTAAAATAAGTTGTAAATTTTGTTTCGCTTTCAATTCATAAAACATGTCTTCAATCTCATTTTCAGTGATTAAAACTTGTAAATTTTCATTTACATATTGGCAATGACAGTACGTGTAAACAATATGAATAGCGTCTAGTGCCTGTTTACTTGAAGGGACAACATTTCTGTTTCCATTTCATCGTCATCTTCACTTTCTTGCTCGTTGTTTTGGGCTAAGACATTTTCGATTATTGCATCATCGCCAACATCTGCTGAAGTGGCTAATGCATTGTCTGCCCCTACATATGCGTCTAAATCGATATCCTGAAGATATTGTTTAGCCGCTATAGAGAGATTTTTGTGCCGCTATAACGAGAGTTAAATACATTATCGTAGTATACGAAAGGGTCGGGGTCGGCAAATAATGCCGCTAAAGAGAGATTTCCGCTATATAGAGTTCCGCAATAGAGAGATTTTACTGTATTATATATATAATATTTATTTAATATTATACTAGCATGCCCTGCGCGGCTTCGCACGCAAAACATGTGTATGGCCTAATCAATTTTTTTAAAATAAATATGTAATAGAAATTGTGTAGCTGCTAGATCGACTGTATACTCTAAAACGCACGCACGCACGCACGCAACGTTTTGATAAATTCCCCCGTACTGTCTCCAACAATAATTTGTGCGCGCGCGCACAAACACACGCGTTTACATACACGCGCTCTCTCTACCTCTCTCTTCCCCTCTAACTCTCTTTCTCACCTTTTCCCTCCCACCCTCTTAACCCCTTCCCCACCTATCACTCCCCATCCCTCACTTTCTCCCTCTTCCCTCTCCCTCTCACCCTTTCTATCCACCACCTCCCCCCGCTCCCCTCACTCTCATTCTTACACGCACGCATGCACGCAACGTTTTGATAATTTCCCCCGCGTACGTCTCTCTCTCCGTTATCAAACCCCTTCATCTATTTAACAGCAATACGTACTCACATGTACACACACATACATATTTATGAAAATCTTCGTTAGGGCCTTTAGGGTTATTTTTGAAAATTTTAAAATGAAATGTTGCTGTAAATATGAATACGAATATGGTGTCAAATTTTCATGAAAATCCGTTCAGTAGTTTTGGAAATTAGCCTGCTCAAAAAAACACGCTTTGTCTTTAAAATATTAGTATAAATTTTTATTATATTATTTTGATTTATTGTTTTATTTATAAATGTATGTATAAAAATAAATATAATTTTCTATAGTTCATGCGAAGTAGTGCATGAAGATGAACGGACACGCTAACACATTTACTCTAGCACTTTGATGAAAATTTTGTTAACTTTTTGCTAGAATTAAGGAACTGGGTATTTTATAAGAAGTTAGATTAGGTATTTAAATAATATTTTTTTTAAACATCAGTTTGGGGCTCCGGCGGTAGTTACGGCGCCTGACCGCATATAGTGAAACCCGCCGCGTATTCGGGGTAATTGTAAACAAATTACACATAAATTAAGAGTTAACTGTACTAAATTTTTTTGTCGATTATTTGAGAAGAGAATCCTTACAATATAAAATCAAAATACATGTTATTTTTATACTGAAAAAAATTATATCATTTTTGGTTTTTTCCAGAACCGTCTTGTATAACGTCTCGTAAAATGTCTTGTTATATATTTCCTTCTAGAAAAATATCTGTACGTTCTTCGATTTGTACATTTAAATAAATAAATTTTTCTTGTATATGATGATTTTGTATAAAATTTTCTTGTATTTGTTCTCATTCGTTGTGGTATTCTTGTATGTAAACGATTTGTTGGATATTTTCTTTTAAATGCTGGCATTGTGTATTTCAGTCGTTTTGTAAAACTTCTTCGTCTTACGGACATTGATCTAAGATGTGCTGGCTTCATTGTAAATGGTGCTTTCGTATATGATCTTACACTGTACTTTTTATAAGTTCTTCTGGTAGCGATCCGTCGTTTACTTTTTATATCGTATGCTATTTTATATCTTTTTTTGTAAGTTCCTCTAACTTTTTTCCGATATGTCATACCTTTTCTTCCGATTCTAATGATTTGCTTATGCGTAAATGTTTTTCCTTTCATATCAAATCTTAATCTTCCGATTTTATTGTGTTTTCTCTCTCCTAATAAATAAAATTGTCTCCCCGTAAATCTTCTTATTCTTCTTCGTTTTACCAAATGAACCGTGTACGGTCTCCATGTTCCAATACTTTTCCAATAATTATTATCATATTGTACACAAAAATTTTTAACCCCTTTTGCAAAATTCTTTATTCTTCTAAAATTTCTTTTGTAATAATAATTATTAAAATTGAAAGAATTTATAACACATTTTTTTAAATCGTCTACAAAATTTATATTATTTTCTTTACCAAATGTTCTTTTAATTATATCATAAATTCCTTTTGATTTAATTTGAAATTTTTTTATTCCATCCAAATAAAGTTTTTCATTTTTTGTTCTTCCTTTGAATATTGTATTTATCATATCACTGATTACGACCTCCTGAAATGAGAGTATCATTGCTGTTGATTTTTCTGATTATTCTTCTTTTTTCATTACAATATAAATAGTTCTTAATTAGATACTCATTTCAACTGTTTTTTACTTTCTCATGCCTATATGAATATATAGGAAGGAAAGTATTGTTTTCATGTCGATTTTTCGAAATCGAGTTTTCACCGGATCTACACGTTTTCAAACCCCCTGAACCCAAAAAACATGTTTTTAGTGATTGGTCTGTGTGCGTGCGTGCGTGTGTGTGTGTGTGTGTGTGTGTGAACAGAATATCTCGAACGGAACATCGTACGAACTTGAAACTTAAGTTACATACCACTACCGGACCCGACACAAACATTTTCATCAAAATCGGTCAACCGGAAGTAGTAGTTTATTCGTGTAATTTTTCACTTTTTTGCGATTTTCTCAAAAACTGGTCCTACGATTTTTTTTAAATCGCCTGGTTTATTCAATTTTTTATTCTCTACAAGATAGGATAGGCGCCATGTTTGCTGAAATTCTTGGTGAGGCTGTTTTCACGTAAAAAAATTGTTTTTTTAAGATTACGGCTTTAATATAAATTTTAACGCAAAAATTTATATAATAAAATTTGTAGAAAATTTAAAAACCTACAACTTTTATTGCAAACATTTTTTTGTACAACGCTTAGTTTAGCGGTAATTAGCGATTTTCTGTTTTTTTCTCTCGAAAAGTGTGAAAAATCGATTTTTTTAAGATTTCGCCTTAAGTATGCATTTTACGAAAAAAGTGTGTAGAATCAAATTTATAGGAAATTAAAAGATCTACAACTTTTGTTTAGAGCATTTTTCTCTACAGAGCCTAATTTAGCGTGAAAGAGTGATTTTCCGTATTTTTAAGCGAAACTGAGGTCAATTTTCATTTTGCGTCTTACTCTCATGAATAAGATTAGGTTACATTTTTGGTTTATTTCTAATGTTTCATTACTAATATTAGGTTATATTTTTCATTATGTGCATTGGCAAGAGAAAGTCGTGTGTGTTTCACACCAGATTTTTTTTTTTTTTTTTTTGATGGATTGCGCTACATGGTAGTTTTATTTAAAACTGTTTTAACCAGGTTTCAACTTAGCTGACATTGCCTCAACTTTACCCTTGAGAACAAGTGTGAAAAGCTTATACTGATCACCTCTGTACAACTGACCAAGGTAGGCAGGTATTTTTGCTTCTTTTGATTGTATTCATTAACTCACAATACACACCTTTACATCTCAAGACGTTTAACATGTGTACAGATAAATACTCTAACGTTATTTATTCCATTCTCTCATTATACAGGCATGTATCTAGAAATTGTTTTGGGGGCATAAAATGTTGTATACAAAAGGTCGCGTTCACACACACACACACACACACACACACACACACACACACACACACACACACACACATAGGTATTTTCCTCAGTTTAGACCAGCTCGTGATGTAATTCTAGGCGGTTTCTGGAAGCTCTTTTTGTAGCTCCATTCTCAGGATTCGCTAACTGTATGCTTTTCTCCTGCCTTCTGTCCACCCGGTATTCAGTTTTTGGGTCCTAATAGAAGCCCTTAAAGTCTGAAATTAGTTATCTGAATTTGGTTCGTTTTATTAAGTTTTCGCAGTATCCTTTTGACTTCTTTAAAGCATTTATCCCACACCTTAGGTTTATTGTTTAGTGCCCTAAAAATTTGTATCGTTGACCATTCTATACAGGTGTACGTATAATTTTAGCCATCTTTTTTGAATATTAGTTTCCATTACTTGTTCATATTGCTTGCACACACACACACACGCACGCGCGCGCGCACGCACACACACACATACACGCGCGCGCGCGCACACACACACACACACACTTTTTTGGGAGGCAAATGCCTGTTTTGTTCTCTTGCAGATAAGTGCCTGCGTTATAATATACTTATTTATAAGGCAGTTTTACCATATAGCTAATAAATACGAAACAAAAGTGTTGAGCAGCAGCAAGAGTGGTATAGAAAAGATGGGAAATTTAAAAGTAGGCAACGAAAACATACAGGAAGTTGGGGAATTCTGCTATCTAGGGAGTAACATAACAAAGGATGGTAGAAGCACAAGTGATATCAAAAGTGCACAAGTGATATCAAAATAGAAAAAATTTATCTATTTTTCCAACATACGAGGTGTGGCTATTAAATAACGAGACTGACGTTGTAAAAAAATTTAATTTTAATTTTATATATAATCACTTATTGTCACCTTCAATACACTCCTTCTCTATCCCTACAACATTCCATGCGAATTTTCCAATGTTGGAATATTATACAATAATATTACTGCTCAAGCTAGAAAAGCCTTTGAAATGAAAAACAGCTTACTGACTACAAACATTGACTTACAGATTAGGAAAAATTTCTTAAAACACTATATTTGGAGTGTAGCATTATACGGGAGTGAAACATGGATGATAGGGGGTGTAGAAAGAAAGAGGATAGAAGCTTTTGAAATATGGTGTTACAGAAAAATGTTAAAGATTAGAAGGGTGGAAAAAATAAGTAATTTAGAGGTTCTTAGACGAGTGAATGAAAAAAGAGGTATATGGAACCATCTTACCAAAAGAAGGGATAGGGTAGTGGGGCATATCTTAAGACATCCAGGTATTAGTGTATCAATCTTCTTCTTCATGTAGCATCTCCATTACGAAGGTGTGCTAGCATCATGGCAATCCTGACCTTGGAAACTGTAGCTCTAAATAGGTCGATGGATGACAAATTAAACCACTCTCGCAGGTTCCGTAGCCAGGAGGTTCTTCTTCTTCCAACCGATCGTTTGCCCATAAAGTGTATCAATAACAGAGGGTAATATTGAGGGAGTAAATTGTAGGGGAAGGCAAACATTAGAATATATAAAGCAAATTACAAAAGAAGATTACAAATTAAAATAATTAATTAAGGAGTCTTTATGAAACTACAATAATTGCAAGTAATCAGAACGGTATAATTGAAAACGCTTAAAGGATAATGTTTATTTTAGCTGAATGTAGATATTTTTATGATGGAACGTAGTGCAAGATAACTGTCCGGCGGAGAGGTAGATACGCGCCAACTAGTGTAAAACTTTCGTATAAAACGTATAGGCGCTTGCCTCGTGCGGAGTACTCTTACAGTAGATCGACTATAGGTATAGAATTAATTATGGATTTATAGTAGCTTAGTTTCATAAACATTAAACTATCTGATAACTAATTAGTATTTTAGTATTTTTAAGCCTAAGTACAATAAAAGTAGCCTAAAATATAATAAATTATTACATTATTAACATTTTTAACACACTTTTTCCAAGTGAATATGATTACAGAATTTTTTTAATGTATTGTGACATTTATTCTCCTAGGCCATTGGATAATACCTACAAAGTTTCCATAAGCAAAATATCAACAATCTTTATTTGTGAAGTGAAATGAAAAGAACAATTTCTATCAACTTAGTTTTCATATAATAACTAATTTATATAAATTTTTTCACTACAAAAGTTTTTATAAATATTTTTTGTTAAGTTGTTTTGATCCAATTAATGACATGCAAGTAGAAAGTAAAATACTTAGTATTAAACTGACTTGAAATCAGTGTCCTGAAAAAATTTATCTATTTTTCCAACATACGAGGTGTGGCTATTAAATAATGAGACTGACGTTGTAAAAAATTTAATTTTAATTTTATATATAATCACTTATTGTCACCTTCAATACACTCCTTCTCTATCCCTACAACATTCCATGCGAATTTTCCAATGTTGGAAACAGTGCTGGAAGTCATCTTCTGTCAGCTCCTTCAAGACACGTGCCGCTTTCTTTTTTACAGCTTCCACAGACTCAAATCTTGTCCCTTTTAATGCAGATTTCACCTTAGGGAACAGGTAGAAGATAAAAACATGTGATGAAATGTAGTTTTTTTACTTATGATCTGGAAACGAAGCACCAATCCATGCACTGGAAGAGCCGAACTTCACCGAGAGCCAAAAAAGCTCAAATGAGCAAGTCAAAATTTAAAGCAATGATGATTGTTTTTTTTATATCCATGGGATTGTGTACCTTCACTGGGTTTCTGAATGTCAAACAATCAATCAATATTACTACCTTGAGGTACTTTCTAAACTACGTCAAAGAGTAAGGAAAAAACACCCTGAAATGTGGAAGGACAAATCATGGGTTTTCCACCAAGACAATGCGCCACCTCATTCCATGTTATCTGTCAAGAGGTTCCTAGCCAAGTACAGCATCTCAGTGTTAGAACATCCACCTTATTCACCAGATATTGCACCATGTGACTACTACCTCTTCCCTAAGGTGAAATCTGCATTAAAAGGGACAAGATTTGAGTCTGTGGAAGCTGTAAAAGAGAAAGCGGCACGTGTTCTGAAGGAGCTGACAGAAGATGACTTCCAGCACTGTTTCCAACAATGGAAAATTTGCATGGAACGTTGTAGGGTATATTGAAGGTGACAATAAGTGATTATGTATTAAATAAAGAAAAAAATTTTTATGTCAGTCTCGTTATTTAATAGCCACACCTCATAAATATAGGCCAATTATCAATTTTTTAACTCAAAATTGTTGTTTTAAGACATTCGATGATTAATTAGTATGTAGATAATAGCTTACAATATAGATTAATATCTTGTAATAATTTATGAAGCACATTTAGTTAAGATCTATCATGTTTGTATTAATTATCTAGAAATTCAACTTTTGTCTTTTCGCTCACCAGCTGTAAGCTTAATCAGATTCATTTCTGCATGTAAAATTAAATTAAGTATGATGTATCTATTCGACTAGACATATTCCTTCCTTATTGCTGCTGAGACTACTGCAAGAAGAGGTGTACGTCAAGGTTGTTCATTGTCACCACTACTTTTTAACTTGTATATAGAAGAGGCTATAAATGAAGTGAAGGAGAAATTTGATGCAGGAATAAAAATTCAAGGAGAAACAATAAAAATGCTGAGATTCGCCGATGATATAGTAGAATTAGCCGAGACAAAGAAAAAACTTGAGGATATCTTAAATGGAATGGATGAGATCACGAGAAAATTCATGAAAATTAATAAGAACAAAAGAAAAGTATTGAGCAGCAGCAAGAGTGTTTAGAAGAGATGCGAAATGTAAAAGTAGGCAACAAAAACATACAGCATGTTGGGGAATTCTGCTATCTAGGGTGTAAAATAACAAAGGATGTTAGAAGCACAAGTGATATATCAAAAGCAGAGTTGCTCAAGCTAGAAAAGCCTTTAAAATAACCAGCTACAAACATTGATTTACAGATTAGGAAAATGTCTTAAAATATTATGTTTGGAGTGTAGCATTATACGGGAGTGAAACATGGGTGATAGGGGCTGTAGAAAGGAAGAGGATAGATGCTTTTGAAATGTGGTGTTATAGGAAAATGTTAAAGATTAGGTGGGTGAACAAAATAAGTAATTTAGAGGTTCTTAGGCGAGTGGATGAAAAAAGAAGTATATGGAAGGATCTTACCAAAAGGAGGGATAGGGTGGTGGGGCATATCTTAAGACATCCAGGTATTAGTCTATCAATAATAGAGGGTAATATTGAGGGAGTAAATTGTAGGGGAGGCAAAGATTAGAATATATAAAGCAAATTACAAAAGATGTAGGGTGTTACAGGTATGTAGATATGAAACAGCTTGGAGAACTGCATCAAACCAGTTGAGAGACTGATGATAAAAAAATATTCCTTACTGGAGATTGTACCATTGGGTATATTTACTTGAGTCACGGTTTGCTTTGTTGTTAACGATGGGTAAAAGGGAGGAAGGCATCAGTGCGCATGCACGACTGCTTTGGTATCAGTTCAGCCAACACAACAATGTATACTATATCCAGAATACAGACAGTATAACATTGAACCTTTTGTAGGTTAACTGTACAAATATAACTGTTTGTTACCGTATAAAAAAATGTTTGTATCTCAAAAACGTGGTCGGACAATTCACAGTGCTGAACTAAATCTACTATGCAGTATAATAAAATGTTGTGAAGTTTAAGCTAAACAAAGGTGCCTTTCCGTGCCTCTTAACAAAAGCCATGAACGAGCAGCTAACTCCTGTGATGTTTCTTTTTCCACAATTTGAAATATAAAGAAGGAAATTAAAGACAAGAAGAAGTTATTATTCTTCAACAGTTTTGTTGACACCCGGTAAAAAAAGGAAACTGTACAGTAGATTCTAATGAGGCGAATAGTAAAGACGACGATGATAGCTATAGTAAAGAATACGATTCACTCCTAGAAAATATTGTTCGTATAGAATAAGGTAGCTAGCTGGTAATTACAGGTCAGATTGTTTCTTATTGGGTTTATGAAAAAAGTATTTTCTCGGTAATAAACTACTGCTTACAAAACGTATGTAATACGAGGGTTATCTAGAAAATAACCTCCGTTTTGGAATAAAAAAAACGAGTGAAGATACAAACATTATTATATACATATTAAAACTACAGTTTTTCTCTATTTTTCGACATAGTCGCCAAACAGATTCAAGCACTTGTCATACCTTGGAACAGTCTTTGAAGTACCCTCTGCATAAAAATCTGCCGCCTGTGAATGTAGCCAACCATTCACGGCGTTTTGAAGCTCTTCGTCATTGGCGAACCACTGAGATGCAAGCCACCGCTTCATGTTCGGGAACAGGTGAAAGTCACCAGAAGGTCACGACGTGACCTTCTGACACGTGGTGTTGTGTTTGTGCATGACAACGCTCGCCCTCATACAGCTCGAAGAACAAATGAACTTTTGGCCAAGTTTAAATGGGACGTTTTCGATCATCCCCCATACAGCCTGGACTTGGCTCCTAGTGACTTTCACCTGCTCCCAAACATGAAGCGGTGGCTTGCATCTCAGCGGTTCGCCAATGACGAAGAGCTTCAAAACGCAGTGAATGGTTGGCTACATTCACAGGCGGCAGATTTTTATGCAGAGGGTATTTCAAAGACTGTTTCAAGGTACGACAAGTGCTTGAATCTGTTTGGCGACTACGTCGAAAAATAGAGAAAAACTGTAGTTTTAATATGTATATAATAAAGTTTTTGTATCTTCACTCGTTTACTTTTTATTTCAAAACGGAGGTTATTTTCTGGATAACCCTCGTAACTGTTTGGTATTGAAACATATGTGGTATGTATGTGTATGTATTGTATGTGTGTAATGTATTGAATGTAGTGTCTCACTGTTGATGTTGACAGAACTGTCAAATTTTCATTTTCTTCCTCACAACCCATCCATATGCAAAAGGCATTCTCGTGACTGGTGATCTATACCTCTTTTCCTGGCAGAAAAATTCACCACCACCCGTTAACCCATTATTATCACTTACAGAAATTGTCTCTCTCAATAATCAGTGGTAATTTGGTACCATACCGATAATTAAAAAGAAGAAAACTTAATTGTATATTAGTTTACTTCAGTGGCTCAGTTTGTACGATACCAAACTGATAAGTTGAACGTCCTTGGTTTGATCAGGATAGGATCTGGTAATTTTATATAGTTCATAATTTATTGAGAAAGTTAAAAACCTTTTGCAATCACTAGTTATAGTTAAGCCGTTGTTAGTTTGCTCCTACTGTCAACAAACAAAAGCCACCTGCTACAGGGTGCACGCTAGAGTCCACGACTTTACGGATGTCGTATTCCTATTAAGTTAACTATTTTTTAAATTATAAACACTTAAAGGACTAAAAACATCAGCCATGATATGATGTAGGCCTAACTATTTCATTTATAAAAATACTTTTAAAAGTATTTTGTATTTTAATACTTTTGAAAGTATTTTGTTGTTACTTTTTAATCAGCGTGTACACATTTTGATATAATGCGCATGCTCAGTGACGTCATTATTTGTTTACATTAGGAGCAACCTAAGAGAGGCTGGACTGTACATAAATTTTTACGCAATTTGAAATACAAGACTATTCAGTTTATAACAATTATATATAATTCATGATTAAATACATCTTATTAAGCCTTATTATGTATCCGTTAAGTATCATTTAAGTATATAATGTAATCCATCAATAATAATATCTAATAATAATAATAATAATAAATAAGCATAAAGGCTGAAAAATCTTTGTAAAATTAAACTGTGTCAAATATGTAATCCAAACAAACATTGTAGAAATCATCTTGTTGATGTAATTCGTGATACAAAAATTGAATCATACACCAAAAAGTACAAAGTTTCATTCCTAATAGGGAATTAGAAAATTTTAAAACTGTTTCAAGTAAGTAGTTCCCAATAATTGTAAAACCATTGTTGTTCATAAAGGTACAATGACCAAACAATGATTTTATATATTATTTATGAATGGTGCTTAAGTTGTCATTTAAATTAAAGTTTCTTTCAGAGGAGTCTGACTCAGCGAAATTAAAAACCAATTAATTTCCAGATCAACATTTTTTTATATTTTAAAATATTACCAATTTCATATGTTTATGACAACTAGATTTTTTTTTATTTTGGAAAAGTGATATCATGTTGTAATTCAGTTTTTTGTGTGAACAATTGTATTGAGTATTTGCTTGTTTTCCAAAAATTCCTTTTTCAAGTTCTTATGCCAGATCTATTAGAATTAATGAAATGTTTCGTAACCAAATTTTCAGGGTTTGTTTTACGTGTTAAATTTTAATCTGATGTGTAGAAGAATTAAAATATATATGTATATTTTGAGAAAACTTTTTTTTTGTGTTTTTACCTTGTACGGAATTAAACAAAAAGATTTATAAAAAATTAATTTAAGTCCTATTGTTTACAGATTTTGAGAAATGTTGAAAAAGGTTAGCATTGAGTTAAGCCTAAATAAAAGACAGACTCTCTAAATAACTTATTGTAAAGTTTATGCTTTTCAACTTGATTATTACATTTCAAATTCTGTTTGCCTTAATTTTTTTTTAAATATTTTTTATTCAATCTTTACTTCTGTCATTCATTTGAATCTTTCTTCAAGTTAATATTTTCTTCAAGTACTATACTTTTTCTGAATTTTTTCTCATGTAGTTTCTATCATCTTCAATTTTATCATAAAGGTTTTATAACTGGTTTTAAGCAATTTGTTGTTAATTTGATTAACATTTTTTTCAAGATTGAATTTATAGTACAAATATTGTTGTATTTCTAATGAGGTATTAAACAAATTTGTTATGTTACTTCATATTTTTAACTTACGGGTTACTATAAACTTGTAGGTACAGGAAAAAATAATGGTAGGTTTCTTTATAATAATTAAAAATCATAAAAATCTATTAACTTCTATTAATAAATGAATGTAAAATTGAATTCTGAATCCAGAAACCCAACATGTCTTATCGCAGCAAATTTTTCAGATTGCACAAAATATTTTTATTTGCCAAGCTGTATTTTTCTTTTAAGAAATTGCATTCAATGTTATTTTTCTTTTAAGAAATTGCATTTAATTTTCTACGGGCTTCAGAGTGTGAGCACATGGGCAGAATGTTGTAAATGTATAGAACTATACATTTACAACATTCTGCATTCACGAGTTGATGTTCCGGATATCTCAAAGATTTTTCTGAGGATGCCTTGCACAGCTTTAAGAAGTTTCAGGCTGTTTGCTGGAGCCACAAGAAGTAAAATAGCTCCAGTCAATAGATATATAGCTACAGCAAGTGAAATACATAGAGAGGTAGATCTGTTTCACAGAGGTGTTAAAATTAAATAAAAACTATACAGGATACTGCGAAAGAAGGCTGTAAATATTACGTGATCTTTATGTTATTTTATGTATTTTTATGTTATTCGTGTCTATGTGGTATATGTTGGGCTCGGTGGCTGACTATTTTCTAGTGAAGAAAGAATGACTATGTTAAGTTTTAATGATGCAGTATACTGAGGCGATATTCTATTGCTGTTCTACTGTTCCATCTCGCATCCTTGCGACTAGGCATAGTAGTGGGTGGAGACGGCAGGGTGTAGGGGAGTTTGGGAGCCCCTAAAAAAAAATTAATCCAGTGCATGCCATATTGAAACTTTTAATTTGTGTATCATCTGTATTTTCTTTTGATATTTAAATAAATTTGGTGGACTTGATGAAGGGTTTCTGAAATTCATTTTTGTTGCCAGTTACTTCAGGCATTAAAAATAATAGGTACCCACTGGATTAAAATATGTAAAATTCTTAATTTTGGCCTTTATGTCAGCACAGTCAACCACCTGACTGTAATTTGTTGACATCGGATGGGTGAGAAACTCTGTGTGGTAACAGCTGAAAGGCACACATGAACAAACTCCACTAGAGCATATTGAAATTCACTTGTATTCCAAACCAAAAATTCAGCAAAAATATTCAAGCATGAAACATGCCTCATTAAGCTCTTTTTTCAGGCATTACATTTTAAATATGGGATACAAAACAAAACTAACCTTAAGTGTTTTTTGTATCAGTAACTTTTCGACTTTGAACAACTACTAAATTTTAACTGTGTTGTACTGAATTTTTGTCATTAGTAGGCATGGATTTCAATTATGACATCCAGTGGTATTTGTTCATATTTGACTGTTCACTGGTCATCATTTAAATCTGTTCATCCTATCAAAGTTACTTAACAATTCAAAACAACTTTCTACTTGCTGACGTAAGCTAACAAGCTGGCATGGAGGCCAAGATCAAGAAATTAGCAGTTTATTTGTTCAAAATTAGTGTAATAGATCGTGTTTCTCCTGAAAATGATTATCATTTGTGACTTCTAAAAGCCAATTGAAGTATTGACAAAATTAGCTTAATAAACTGCAGAAATGTCAAATGTCCAAGGAATTGTGGTATTTCTAAAATACATAGTAAATTAAAGATGTTATTACATTTTTTCTATGTAACATAAGGGGTTTCTACGCCAAATATAAGATCTATGGAGAAATATTATTTACCAAAAAAAAAAAAACTGAACTTTTGGCATTTATGAAATTCACAATTAAATTTATGGTCTAACGTATAATTTTATTTTATTAAATTTTAAAACAAAATCTTTAAAAATAAAACAAGAATAAAAAATTCTAATCTAGATCAGTCTTAGTTCAAAAATTATGTAACCAATGAAAATAATTTTCATAACAATTTTACAATTTAATTAATTATTTATTAATCAAGTAGATTTACTTACGTTTTACATTTTGGTGTGAATTCTTGTTCCCCGAAAAAATAAGTATGTTGTAATTTATTTAATAATAATGATAATAATACAGCCCTAATTTCTAATATAATTAATAATAATAATAATTTATATGTTGTTTTTGTAAACTTACATTTTTAGGAACGTCAACCCAACCGTCTGGATCCAAACCATTTTCATTGTAGTTTAAATGTGGTTGTTGTGTGTATACTTTGTTAAAGAAAATGATTAAAATCATCGATATGATGTATATTTTCATCTTTTATCGCCTCATATATAAAAACGTAAGAGACATTTTTCTTTCATTAGAAATACAAATATTTGATTATTTTTTTCAAATTTTCCCATGATTAATTCACAGTAACATTATGATAAATTAGTATATTATAATTTTTAATATATTAAAATTGTGAATTTCATTCGAATTTTTGCGTTTTGTTCAGTATATTATTTTTCTAATAATTTTATCAAATCGTAAGGAGATGATAGCTGGTACAATTTAATATTAATATTGATAAGACATTATATAAATTCTTTTCTTATCTTTAATATCTTTTATACAACTGAGGAACAAAACATTTAATCTGATTTTAATGGTTATATATTGTTTTTTATATTAAATAAACCTTTACCAACAACAGTTATTTTATTAAACCCCTACATTAAAGGATTCTTCCGTTTTTATTGTACAGTATTCCCCAATTGGAAAATGACAAAGGGGAGATAGTTAAGACCCGTGTTATAAAGCAGGCATTCCACCTGAGTACCATGGCAAACGTTCTCGCAAATGTGATGTCGCAAAATGTTATTAGCCAATATGTGCGACTATAATGCTTTTCACCAGTGATGAACTCTGCTGTTCCACACATGTTTAGACCAATCAGAATATTTGCCAACATTGTCAGATTGTACGAATATATCAGACTTGACA
Source organism: Catonia carolina (assembly GCA_035578175.1). Lineage (NCBI taxonomy): Eukaryota > Metazoa > Arthropoda > Insecta > Hemiptera > Achilidae > Catonia > Catonia carolina. The sequence goes on along the minus strand of JAQMRL010000005.1, from coordinate 35,581,096 downwards.
AACATTACATGCACATGCATGTAAGAGCCAAAGTAGTTCACTCGTGTCTTGTATCTCGTACTGAACACGTTGATTGTAAAGCGTGTTTTTTTTTTATTCCTAATTTGTGTATGTTGCAATCTGTTCAATTCAGAACAATAAGCAACCCCATGACCCAATGAGATGAGGATGATGTGTATGACGTGTTAATGAGGTGTAGTCTTGTACAGACCCAGGCCGACCATTCCTGAGAGAGTATGGTTAATTAAACCCCAACCATCAAAGTACACCGGTAACCACTGTCTAGTATTCAAATCCATATAAAAGTAACTACCTTTACTAGGATTTGAACCCGGAACCTTCGTCTCCGAAAATCAGCTGTTAAACAGCTGATGATTTTGGCGACGACGTTACCTCTAGACCAACCCGGTGGGTTAAAGGTGTAAAGCGCGTTAACATGCAATAATCAGCTGGAGAGGAGAAAATGGAATGAGAATTATTGTAAAAAAGACAAAATGCATGGTAATAAGTCGAGGGATTAATGTCAAACAACACTATCTACAAAATCTAATTTTTCAGGAGCCATTACCATTTATTTACCATTTACCATTAAGAAGTAAATTCAACCAGTTAAATTATGTTAAATTATTGCTCGCCTCTCATCATGCAGTCTTTGGTTCAGGCATGACATATTTTCATACGTTACAAAAAAATCATTTCATCCTTCACCATCTGCATTAACAGTAACTGTGGAACAGTTGGACGTTAAATAAAAAAAAAATATATAGCTTCATACATCTGAAAATAACTTAGATAATAGGAAGAGAATCAAATTAGAAGTAGTTTTTTCGCTTTCCTAAAAAATATTAGGTTTTTGTAGATAGTGTTGTTTGATATTAACCCCTCGAAGTAGTACATCAAAGAACATGATGGTAAGCCTGAAAGGGAATAAAATAGGGCTGTCAAGTCTTTTAGGTATCTTGAATTCCTGGTAACGGAAGATATGAGGTGTGCCAAAAAAGTGAAGGCGAGGATTGGAATGGCCAAAGAGGCATTTGGCAGGAAAAGATGGATTTTGTGCAGTGGACTTGATTTGGAATTGTGGAAGAGGTTGGCGAAATGGTTTGTTTGGAGGGTGGCCACGGATGGAGCAGAGACGTGGACTTCAAAAAGGGATGATGAGAGGGGGTTGGAGGCCCTGGAAATGTGGATTTGGAGGATGGAGAAGATTAGCTGGATGGAAAGTGTTCGTAATGAGTAGGTGCTAAGGAGAGTTGGGGAGAAGAGGGGACTGCTGGAGACAGTGAAGCAGAGGAAATACAGGTGTTGAGTCACTGGTTGAGAAGCTGGAGGGAGCAGTTAATGGAAGGAAGACAAGAGGACGCAAAAGGTACAAGATGCTTGATGACTTGAAACAGGGAAGAAAGTATGAGGAGGTGAAGAGGTTGGTGCGAGTTAGGGAGAGATGAAGGACTGAGTGGAGAGACCTGCTGTGAAGCAGAACACAAATGATGAGGCCATCCAAACTTGAATACTTGCTTCTCAAATTTCTTTTGATGAAAGAAACAAAATTCTCTGGTTGACATAAATGTATTTAATTATTTGTGTATTCAAATGAAGTCAAATATGATTGTAAAACACTTACGATGTATTACATATATTAGAGATATCACAGATTCAAACTCCTTAGTTTAAACATAAAGTTTTTTTACTACATGACAATTCTGATGTATGTTCTTGTTTGTGTGAAGTATATTGCAACAATAATGGTTTTTCTTGTTTACATAAGTTTTATATAAAAATTGAAATTTGTCAGCTGGGAACAATTTTTGAATACAGTCTGGTGCAAAATATCCAACTACATGAAGTTCTACTTTTACGTGGACTACAGATTATCAAAGGAAAAATGACTGCCTACCTTGGTTATTCATACAGAGGTGATAAATACGATCTTCTCAGACTTATTCTTGAGGGAAAAATTGAGGGTTGGCGAAGAAAATACTCATAGTTGAAGAATATTAAAGATTGGAAAAACATGAGTACACATAATTTTTTAAGGGAAATTTATGATAGAATAGCCAATCTTCAGGGATTTTTTTATGGTGTTATATCTGACTGTTTTGCAATCATTGCTAATTCAGATGATGAGAAGGGTGATAGATAAAAATGAACGATGAAAAAATTCCAGACCTGACCAGTAATCAAACCCGGGACCCCAGCATAGAAGCCAGTTGTGCTGACCACTACACCAAAAGCCAGCCAATCTTTAGTAATGGAGATGGTTTGCTAAGAAGAAGATGTGGATTTGTACAAGGTTCACAATGCGAGGTTGTCTTTCTACGCAAACCAATGAGTTTTCCTTATCATATTAAATACAGTACTTAATTAAATTGAAAGAAATTCTCTTGATTAACAAAACTAAATTAGCTTTAACTTTCTCACATAATTAATTTAAATATTTGTTTTTATTTTATTGAATTGAACGCAATATATTTCATAATTTATTATAATTTCAATAATTATACAATCTGTAATCTCGTAGAAATCTTAATGGCATTTTAAAACTAACGAAACATTCTTAAGGAATTTGCCTCTTTGTATCGAAAAAAATAAAAACACTATTTATATGACTGCATTAACATTTGTTTATAAATTTATACAATTTATTTGATTCAAACTACATTTTTGTTAATTTAAAGTAGTATTATGAAATATGAAAATTATAAAAAGTTATATGTTTTCATTTTGATTTTGATTTGGATTTCTTTCATTATTTTATTAATAAATAAACATTATAATGTTAATAAAAAAACCACTTCATTTGATTTATTGCAGGTACGCTATTTATTTATAGTTAAATTTTGTATAGATTAATGAATATATTTTTAATATAACAATGGAAATTTTATTTCTGAATAAGGTTGCATTAAGCGTAATCAAATTACACTACAGACCTAAGAAACTGCATAAAAGTTTAAAAATATAAAATGTTTTTAATAAAAACAAATTAATATTCTTCAACCCTTCGAGTTCTAGTGAGTTAATTTATTATTAATTGATAAACTTTTTATGTGGGTTTAAATGTAATATATTTTTCATAAGTTTAGTATCAAACTATTTACACTTATTCTGTTAGTTGCAGGACTAAAATAAATAGTTCTTAAATAATAGTTTCTTATCAAATGGTCAGCCAATTAAATGACTGATTCATTTAAGAACGGAAGAGCTAAAGGTGTCAAAAACACTAGTCAGATTTATCTCCTCTGAAAGTAATGAAATTCATTATATGAGGGTTATCCAGAAAATAACCTTCGTTTTGAAATAAAAAGTAAACGGGTGAAGATACAAAAACTTTATTATATACATATTAAAACTACAGTTTTTCTCTATTTTTCGACATATTCGTCAAACAGATTCAAGCACTTGTCGTACCTTGGAACAGTCTTTGAAATACCCTCTGCATAAAAATCTGCCGCCTGTGAATGTAGCCAACCATTCACGGCGTTTTGAAGCTCTTCGTCATTGGCGAACCACTGAGATGCAAGCCACCGCTTCATGTTCGGGAACAGGTGAAAGTCACTAGGAGCCAAGTCCGGGCTGTATGGGGGATGATCGAAAACGTCCCATTTAAACTTGGCCAAAAGTTAATTTGTTCTTCGAGCTGTATGAGGGCGAGCGTTGTCATGCACAAACACAACACCACAAGTCAGAAGGCCATGACGCTTGTTTTGGATCGCTCTTCTTAGTCTGTTTAAAGTTTCACAGTAGACAGCAGAAGTGATAGTCGTTCCACGTTCCATAAAATCAACGAGTAAGATGCCCGTAGCATCCCAAAAAACGGTAGCTATAAGTTTCCTTGTCGACAAAGTTTGACGGACTTTCTTTGGCTTGTTTGGAGGAGCGGTATGTCCCCATTGCATTGACTGCTGTTTTGTCTCAGTATTCACGTAGGCCCGTAGTATTCACCTGTTCCCGAACATGAAGCGGTGGCTTGCATCTCAGCGGTTCGCCAATGACGAAGAGCTTCAAAACGCCGTAAATGGTTGGCTACATTCACAGGCGGCAGATTTTTATGCAGAGGGTATTTCAAAGACTGTTCCAAGGTACGACAAGTGCTTGAATCTGTTTGGCGACTATGTCGAAAAATAGAGAAAAACTGTAGTTTTAATATGTACGAGTATATAATAAAGTTTTTGTATCTTCACCCGTTTACTTTTTATTTCAAAACGGAGGTTATTTTCTGGATAACCCTCGTACAGCCAGACCATATGGTGAATGAAGTGAAGATGTCATTTGCAGAGTGGAAAATATGTGTTTTTCAGAGGGCCCAGCATGCTGATAAGCATACTTTTCCACTCAGTGAGGAAGGCAGTGGTAAACCACCTCACTCCTTGTTTTACTTAGTAAAACCTCTACAGGTTCAAACCAGACTTTTGGCTTATAACCTATACTACAACAACAAGCTTAGTGTAGAGTGATTGTTTTCCAGAATTTTTCACTAAGAAAATTATGAAGCTTGCACCACAAGCTCAGTCTGGGGTCTATACACTTTTAACATTCACTGCAGGCTTATACCTACCAAACTACCTCCCTAGCATGTAGATTATACCAGATGACAAAAGTAAGAACAAGAGCACTACATTACTGTGGTCCATATGCCGAGTAGAATCATAACCACAGCATACAATCTGCACTGAAAGTGTTAAATCCTGTTTTTGAGTCCGTCATCAAGGCCAGCTCATTCAATCAGTAAAAATCTGGTGTAAAACACTCACATGACTTTCTCTTGCCAATGAAATAATGAACAATATAACCTAACTTTAGAAATAAACAAAAAACTAACCTCAATAAACATAACCTAATTTTAATCATGATTGAAAGATGCAAAATTAAAATCAACCTCAGTTTGGCTTAAAAATACGGAAAATCACTCTTTCACGCTAAACTAGGCTCTATAGAGAAAAATTGTCTAAATAAAAGTTGTAGATCTTTTAATTTCCTGTAAATTTTATTATATACACTTTTGTCGTAAAATTCATACTAAGGCTGAAATCTTAAAAAAAACAATATTTTTACAAGTTTTCATGAAAAAATAAACAAAAAATTGCTAATTACTGCTAAATAAAAGTTATGCAAAAAATGTTTGAAATAAAAGTTGTAGGATTTTAAATTCTCTACATTTTTTATACACATTTTTGCACTAAAATGCATTATAAAGTCGCAATCTTAAAAAAAGCAATTTTTTTTTATGAGAAAACAGCCTCACCAAGAATTTCAGCAGACATGGTGCCTACCCTATCTTGTAGAGCATAAAAAATTTAGTAAATGAGGCGAGTTTTAAAAAAATCTCAAGAGCCATTTTTCAGAAAATCACAAAAAGTGAAGAATGACACAAATAAACTACTACTTCCGGTTGACCGATTTTTATGAAAATGTTTGTTTCGGGTCCTCTAGTAGTACTTAACTTAAGTTTCAAATTTCAACTTCGTACAATGTTCCATTCTAGGGATATTTTGTTCACACACGCACGCACGCACGCACGCAGACCAATCGCTAAAAACATGTTTTTATGGGTTCAGGGGGTCTGAAAACGTTTAGATCCGGTGAAAACTCGATTTCAAAAAATTGACATAAAAACAATACTTTCCTTTCTATATGTTCATATAGGCAAGAGAAAGTAAAAAATTGAATATCATCTGGTTAATAAATTTTGTATGATACTATTTTAATTTGGTTATTTATTGTTGGTAACTTTCAATTGGTTTTAGTAAATTTTTATAGCTAGTATTTTAATTTAATTTTTCAAAATAATTTAATTTATATTAATGTCAAAATTTATCAAAATATTTGTTATCGTGAAGTACAAAAATTCTGCTAAGTTCTACTTTCTTTTAATTAAATAAAGTAATTTGTATAAAAATGATAGCATATATTAAATTTCATGTAACAAAAAAATTTATGAAATTTCAATGCATGTGTTTCATCTTCAAATCATTTAACATGAAATACATGATGATTACTCGTCAAGGATTTGAAGAAGAAGGCACATCCCGGGTTCGATTCCCAGTCAGTTCTGGCATTTTTTCATCACTCATTTTCATATATCATGAAAATATATATGAAAATAATATATATTTTATATATATTATATAAAATATAATTCCGTGAAAAATTTAAAATTTCTCCACGGAATCTTTATCTCTGTACATTAGAAATTATCAATAGGAAATAGCCTCAGAAATGCTGCAGAGTTAATTACAGTTGGCTACAGCAGTTACTTTTAAAATAAAGGTATAGATACTAAAGTCACGAGTTTGCCTTTTGCGTATGTATGGGTGTGAGGAAGGGAAATGACATATTTACAGTGCTGCCAAACTCAACAATGAGACACTACTCGTACATTTCACTACCGTGAAGTTTTTAGATACATTTTGTAAGCTGTGGTTTATTCCGGGAAAATGTTTTCTTCATAAATCTTGTAAGAAACAAATATGACCTGTAATATTGCCTATAGCTTAATTAAATGACTAGAAATGTTTGATTTACTATAATTACAAATGAATCGCCTTCTTTACTCCTGCTCTCACCGGTGTTTTCATTATCAGTCTCTCTAGTATCTACCTAACCGTTTTCTTTTTTTTACCAGGTGTCAACAAAACTGTTAAAGAATAGCTTCTTCATGTCCTTAATTTCCTTCTTTATTTTTCGAATTGTGGAAAGAGAAACATTTCAGTAGGCAAACATTTCACGGATAGGCATTTTTGTTTAGCTTCAACTTCACAACATTTTATTACATTGCGTTCAGCACTGTGAATAATTCGACCATGTTTTCGATAAATGGACATTTGTTTTTACGGTAACGAACAGTTATATTCGTACAGTTAACCTACAAAAGGTTCTTTCAAAAGGATATACTGTATATGCCCTGGGTATAGTACAAGTTTTTATGTTTTTTGTACTGAAATTAAAGCAGTCACGCTTGCGCACTGGTGCTTTTCCCCCTTTACCCCTCGTTGCAAGCAAGGGCAAACTCGTGACTCAAGTGACTATATTAAAAATCAGTATTCTAATATTATTGATGCAGTAAAATACCAGCATCTAAGAAATTAATAGCAGGGTTTAATGTCTGTGATTTCATGTGGTAGAAAACAAAATAAATAAAACACACTATAATTAAGCCTTCTATAAAAATTACTGTTAGTATTTAGAATGAAAATAGTGAGTTTCAGAACTATAGTTCTCTGGGAAGTTATAGAAATAATAATAATTACATTAAAACACACACAGCCTCAACAAATATTCATTGGAAACATATGTATGCTTAAAACCATGCACTGCCTTCTAGAGTAGAGTTATCTGAATTACATTTTTATAGGTTATCGACGAAAGTTTGGCGTACATTTTAAATTCTGCAGAAAAAGGTTATATAGAGTTATGTTCCCTTTTTCCTGAGAACATCTCAAGTACTTTAGGGATACCTCTTCTTGTTTACTTCTTAGGTACAAATGGACAAAATTTGTATCCTTTATTTTTTCTTGTAGATATTGTTTAGAGAATATTATTTTATACTGATCTTAAGAACTTTAGTTCTTTGGAATGTTATAAAAACTATATTTACTGCAATACAATAATCATCACCTTAACAAATGTTCTAAATATTAATTCAGTTCTTTGAGTTATTCGGAAGTTAAAAAATTCATGGTGAGTGAGTCAGTCAGTCTTTGATGAGGGCATGTATATTTATTTTTTATTTTTTTTATATATTTTGAACTATTAATTGGGCTGTTTCATTTAAAGGGATTATTATAATTACACATTTTTGTGAATTCTTCAAATTTTTTTAATAAATTCTATAGATAAGAACAAGAAATTTCTATCTTATACCTACAAAATTATAAAGTTCTAAAATTGCTTTATTCAGTTAATTTACTTCTTTAATGCAAGCATTAACATCATTAAAATAATTTTAATTAGTTTCTTGGCTTCATGTATCTAAAGTTTAAGAAACTTGATCTAATTCATGCTGGAATCTTATTCATTTTATTATCTGTGATATTAGATCCAGTTTGTGTCGTGCTGTGATTCCAGTTGGAGAGCAGAAATCGCTCTCTGTGTTCTCAAAAAATAGAAATTTAATCTCCCTCTGCTAGAAAAAAACTATAATTACAAAAGAGGTGATTTTAAAAATTCTTTGACTGCCAAAAAATAATTTGATTCATCTAGCTAGAGGATACAATGTGTATTTATTTAAAAAAATATTTTGCTGTAAACAGTGGCTAAGAACAGACTGGCTTTTATAAAACGTGAAAAAAGAGAATGTGTAAGCAAATTCATAATTCAATGAGATATGTACAAGGAAATAAAAATTAAAAAATGAAATTAAAAAGTTTGATAGAGTGGTTGAAAAATGAAATAGTTTATGGAGAGACAACAGTTGTGTCTTAAATATGTCCCAAAAAGTAATGATTATGACACCTTAAGTATTGCTTGAGTCCCAGCTCCGTGAAGTTGAAAGGAATTCAGTGTGTTGTTATAGTAGTGGGAGAGTGAATGAGTGTTAGTAGTGTTTCACTGCTGCTGCATTTGAAGTGGTAACGTGAACTAACTAGACTAAAAAAATATTCTTGCCGTCCAGCGCATTAATTTAACAAATACCTACGGGGTTATTAACTTGGTCGGATTCATAATATTTAACTTACCAATTTATATCAAAACATGTAAATAAATAAATGTAATAAATACAAACAAATATATTAAATATGGAAAGTTTGAAAACAAATGTTTTGTATCAGAGTAATACAACGATCGGTTTCCCAGCATGCATCACTCATTCAATATACCTCACCCATACCCTTCACCCTGCAACTACACGGAACTTAGAACCGCACAATAACTATTGTCTAAAATTTTACAAAAGTTTTTTATATTCATCTACTTTTTAGCACGTTAGAGGTTGATAAAAGAGTTTAACCGATTTTGATGAAAATGTTCGTGTCGGGTCCTCTAGTCGTACCTAATTTAAGTATCAAGTTTCAACTTTGTCCAAAGTTTCGTTCTTGAGTTATTTTGTTTTCACACGCACGCACGCACGCACGCACGCACACACACGCGCGCGCGCGCGCACGCACACACACACACACACACACACACAGAGACCAGTTGCTAAAAACATGTATTGGGTTCTGAAAACGTGTATATCCAGTGAAAACTCAATTTTGAAAAACTGACATGAAAACAATACTTTCCTTCCTATATATTCATACAGGCAAGAGAAAGTAAAAAGGTATATGCTATTAAAACAGATACATTTTCCAATTTTGTCATAAAATATACAGTACTGTAATTAAAAGAAATTGAAATAATTCTAATTTTGTTTCTACATTTAGGAAAGAATCAATAAAATTACAAATCAGATGAAGTTAATAAAAAATAATGCAGAATTAAATAACAATTATAACGTAAGATATCACTTAAGATCACTACTTGGGTTTACTTCCGGTGATTCTTATGACAGCAGCAGTGGCAGTGATGACTATTACTATTATTATTCTACAAAAGAATTACAAAGTGAATTAAGTTCTTTGGAAAAAAACGTAAGAAAATATAAAAAAAATTATAAAAAACAAAAAAGAAGACATAACAGTCGTAAAAAGAAAAGACAAAGAAGGAAATTTAGAGTATCTACTAATGTTTTAACCACTAAAACTCCAGATATTTTAAGTACAACAATGAATACACACGAGAAAAATTTATATGATGAATTTCGACAAAGATGGGAATCTTATTGTGGAACATTTACACAAAAACCTACTACAGTTTATCAAAATCCTAAATTTGTTGATTTATTAGAAAAACAATGGACGTATCCAACTACGACAATACCTTCTATCATTACAAAAATTATTTATCATCATTATCCTCCAACAGGAATCTATCAACAACAAATGAATCAAAAAATAGGAGACTTAAACCAAAATCCAGTTAACACACCATCATCAATGAATAAAAATGGAGATTCTTATAAACAATGGGCTAATTTAAAGGATATATTTATGAAAAATACCATCCCAACTGTTGTAAATACTACAATTATCAACGGTTTCAATAAAGTTACCATACGTCTTTGGGATTATCAACCCAAAATGTATGTCGTCAGGACACATCCATCTACTGTTACAAAACTCAACGATACCGAGCACGTACTTACTGTTAAACCAACACCTCATTCTACAGTAATATCAACAAGATTTGTTCCAGAAGAATCTGTGTCTAAAAATGTTCCTTTTAGAGAAAAATGGGAAAATTTCTTTAGAAAATATAAGGAATTCCGTAATAACTAACATGATATATCATTTAAATTACGTACTTCGAGATCATGTGAACAGTTTTAAATTGTTTGCCGTATTGAACTAATTCCAACGTCTTAATTCGTAATGTAGGTTCTTTGAGAATATCCATCCTTCATACTTCTTGTTTATCGAACCATCTTTATATCTCATCCCTAGGAACGAGTATTTAACTGTTTTCAATTTCAACCTCTGCTCTTAAAAAATTGATCGAGGAATTTACTATGCAAAAATTTTAAAAATTCAACATAATAAATGAACAATTTTACTAATATATTACCGATTATTTTTATTTGTAAACAGTACTTAAATATTTTGTGGGAGAAGACTACATTGTATTTGAAAAATAAATTTTCTTTCAAAACATTTTAATACATTTTACTTTAAAATTATTTACATAATAACATAAATTAATAAATACATCAAATAATAAAAGTACTTTAGATTGCCTCTGTAGATATCATATTACACTGTAAAATGGAGTCTCGGGTTTGATTCCCAGCGAGGGTCTGGAAAATTATACACATTCATTCATTCATTCATTAACAACAAGGGCGTTCAGGCTTCTTCAGCCCCTCCTCACCGCGACCAAAAAGATCTTTTGTGATTGCCCCTATTCCTAATTTATGCAAGGCCCGCACTTTCGATAAAGCGCAGGGTCTGCCTAGGATCTAGTGCACTTACCTGAGCAGGTGTAAACACATCCCCACCCAACAGTGCTATACTTTTGCAGCCAACCACTATGCAACTGCAAAAATATAAATGTGCGACCCACTGAGGCGCCTTACAATACACCTCTCCGCACAGACCTTAATGGCCCATATTTCATCTTGGAAGATAGTCATGTTACACCCAAGGGCCAGGGAACTCATTCCCCCGGCCCCCAATCCCACTCTTCCGCTCATCACAGGGCCGTCAATATACCAAAAGGTAGCCCCTTCCGGCATCACCGGCCGTCCCTCCGCCCACTCCTGACGATCAAAAATTTCCATCCTCAGTGTGTCGGAGAAGTTGTATGCTCTGTTCATACGGTCCCAAGGACCACCTACCACACCCATCCCTTCAATCACCTTGAAGATCTCAGTGTGGCCCATCTCCACTGATGGGACCCCGATCCCGTCCTCCAGCCTCAAGGCAGTTCCTATCGCCTCTCCCTTCACTTGCACATGAATAGGAGGCAAATCAAACATCGCCTCCATAGCGGCCGTTGGACCAGTGCACATTGCACCACATATCCCTAGGCAGGCCAGTCTCTATAGCTCCTCAGCCGATCCTGCGCCGTCCTAGATCTGTTGTTGGCCACCATACAACATCTTCGTACGTGACCATTGGCAGAATGATGCCCACACAAGCCCATTCCACCATACGAGGCCCAAGCCCCGGAGTCCTCCCCAGCAGACTCTCACATATCCATAAGGCCTTTATAGCCTTCTCCACAGTCCTGGACATGTGGCCTTTCCAGGTTAGGCCACTATCCATGACAACCCCCAGATACTCTAACTCAGGGGAGTAGTTTAAATCCACTCCTTCCAGAGTCAAAGCATCCATAGCTGTTTTTCATGATTTCAAATGAAATGGGTACCATCTGGTCCCCACGTGCAGCTAGGGAAATAATAGGTCCGCCCCTGCATAGCCCCGCGTACAGAGGTAAGGCAAAATACTGTAGGAGGAGCCAGGTATCCTACAGGCACCGTTAGACACTGATTAAATGCCCCAGTGCCATCCACCCTTCGGCACGGTACGACTGACACCACTTGGGTTGGGCAAAAGCTACAGTAGGAGAAGTTGCCTCTAGCACGGATAGAAAAAGTGCTAGATGCCAGGGACAAGGATTAGGATAGACAGACAGAAGCCCAGCATCTCAGCTCACCTCGGCGAGACCAGAGCATGGCTGAACAGTAGCCATTATATGCCGAGGAGTTTCCAGAGGCACGGGCACGAAAAACTGCTACAGAAAGTAAGGGAGCAGGTGTGCTCTCTTGGACGTGATGCTTCGGCACATGCAAGCCAGCCGACCACTGACTTGCTTCGCCTCCAAATTATACACATTGAAACCCACTGATCTTAAACCAAAGTTGTCGCTAATGCCCAAGGTTTCGAGGCAACTTTAAATAAACTGTTGTTGTTTAGGTCATCAGCCGAAAGGCTGGTTTGAACCTCTAGAGGCTTAACTAAGTAAAACAAGGAGTTTGGTGGTTTACGCTTGCCTTCCCCACTGAGTGAAAAAGTATGCTTATCAGCATGCCAGGCCCTCTGAAAAGCATCTATTTTCTACTTCCAAATGACACCTTCACTTTATTCACCACAGGGTCTGGCTGTATAATGAAATTCATTATTCTCCGAGGAAATAACTCTGACTAGTGTATTTAGCACCTACACCTCTACCTCTTCTGTTCTTAAATGCTTCAGTCTTATAATTGGCTGAACATGTCATAAGAAACTGAACAATTTTGTAGCCCTGGAACTAGCAGATAGAGAGCAAATAATTTAATACGCCACCTGCCTGTTATGGGCATTTTAAATCAACTAAGAAAAAAAAATTATTTTGGCTATTGTATAAATTAATAAACCAAAAAAAAAAAATTGTTTTCGCTATCATATCTAATTAGGTTAAAAATTTACCATACGATTCACAACTGTAAATTAACAAATAAGTTTTTTTGTTATTTTACATTATTTAAAGTCGCATCAACAGCTCGGTCATTATCGATTACGGTGGGTTTTCACCTTACGAATATTTTCAACCCTGGCTGGGAATTAAGTCGCTCACTTACAGCTTTTTTTAAGAGATTTGGAAAGATATTTTTGTTTAGCTTCAACTTCACAGCATTTTATTACATTGCATATTAGATTTCGTTCAGCACTGTGAACAGTTCGACCGCGTTTTTGAGAAACCAATGTTTCCGTTTACGGTAACAAATAGTTATATTCGTACAGTTAACCTACAAAAGGTTCCACGATATACTGTATGTTCTATAAGTATAATTTACATTGTTGTGGTGGAGAACTGATACCAAAGCAGTCACGCATGCGCACTGTTGCTTTCCTCCTTTTCCCCTCGTAAAAACCAAAGACAAACTCGTGACTCAAATAACTATACACAGTTTTCTGATGCATTATATTGTTTGTTTTCTGATTTCTTTTTCTTGAAGTGTTGGTAGGAATGAAGTTCATTATTTAGTTTTTATTTAAATTAATTAAAAACCTATAATAACTTACTAATATTCTTTTTATGCGCATAAAAACACATAATATGTAGTTATATAGTAAAGAAGAATTGTTAACAATGAACTGGAAGGTCCTATTGGAAATTTTAATATATTTATGAATTGTTGTTCCCCTTTATTTCATAATTACTGACCTAATTTTGTTACGCCTTTAAAAAAAACAGTAATATTAAGGAAGTGATAATACAAAGCAATACATTAGATATATGAAATATCTCAATGATACTTAAATGTGACGTATATTTTTCTCTTCTAAGGATCCCAGTCAAGAAATATTTATAAATAATCAAAAAAGTGAAATTACTCTTCACTGGCAAAACCGTCAACTGTTTGAAATTAAGGAATTGAACCAATCAAAAGATGAAAATCTGTATAATAAAACTTCTGTCATTGATGAAACAACTCAGAAATCAATGCCCATTAGTACTAAGTTGAGAATTAGACCAGAAAAACAAATATTTCAAGATTTCTTTGAAGATATTTGTGGTACGGATAAACACTTAACTGAACTTAATAAAAAAATTAACAAAGCTTATGGTAAACTTGAAAAATTAGCAGAAACAGCTGCTACACAAGATTCAGACAGTTTGTCTACTAGAGAAATATATGATGTTCTTGATAAATATTCTACCACTAGAAGAACCATTAAAATATAATTTCATTTCATGTGCCAAATTGAGTTTTGTAGTATTTATTAAATGAAATTTTTGTACTGTATAATTGAGTACTAAATAAAATTACATTTTTACTAGACATTGTTTTTAAATGTTTTTGAATAGTAATTTCAAATATGAGCCTTTTTGCTCAGAATTTTTGGTAATTGCATAGATAATTTTACTCTTACAGGAATTTTAGTATGTATGATTATTAATAAAGAAAATAGCCTGTTGCTGTAGTGTGTGACTGGCCTGTGGCGTAGTGGTTAGCACAACTGGCTTCTACAGCGGGGTCCTGGGTTTCTCTCATTTCTGAGAGAGTATGGTTATTTGAACCCCAACCATCAAAGCACTCCCGTACCCACTGTTTAGTATTCAAATTCATATAAAAGTAACTACCTTTACAAGGATTTAAACTAGAAACCTTTGTCTCCGAAAAACAGCTGACTCATGGTGACAACTTTACCTCTAGACCAACCCGATGGATTAAATATATTATTTTTCAGTATTTATAATTGGGTAGAGTTTGTCAATGTTATGTATGGTGTAGTTTTAGCGCAGGCTAGAAGAATACACAGCCCGGGTGGGGGATACATCAGGCCGGATTTCCTGTGCTTCTGAGAATGGAGTGGGGACATACGCACGCACTACAACATGCACTGCTCATAGTAGAACTACAGCTCCATTGCTGACAAATGGATACCATCTCGTAGCCTTTCTATAAATCTGTTATTTATTTTATTGTTTTGAGATATTATATAAATATGCTATAGTGTGTGACTGGTTTGTGGCATAGCGGTTAGCACAACTGGTTTCTACACCGGGGGGGTTATTTATTTTATTGTTTACTTTTATACGAATTTGAATACTAGACAGTGATTACCTGTGTGCTTTGATGGTTGGGGTTCAAATAACCATATTATTTTATTCTTAAGAAAGTTCCAGTTGGTGTGTGGAACCATTCGACGAGCGCTCTCCAAGAAAACTAGGAAGGAGACGCGATTAAAATTTTATAAGGTGATGGCAATACCAACATTACGGTATGGTTCAGAAACATGGGTGAAGAGTCGGAAACAATTAAGGAAAATTCAGGCATCGGAAATGAATTTTTAAGGTCAGTAAAGGGCTGTACAAGCGTGGATAGATTATATAACGAAGATGTGCGTAAGGAATTGAACATCTTTAAGTTGGGAGACCGAATAATAGAAAACAGGCAGAGATGGCTGGCACATTTGGAAAAAATGCCTGATGGGCATATACCTAAGGAAGTGTGGAGGTATACGCCGGTTGGCCGAAGAGATATTGGAAGACCCAGGAAAAGATGGTAGCTGTCCTTAAGAAAATTTCAAAAAAAAAACTTTGAGACCGGAACAGGCAATTCGCCTAAACCCTGTAGTGAAGAAGAAGAAGATTTTTCTTTTCTTTTGTATTTTTTTTTTATAAAAGCTAACCTACGAAACAGAAGGTCCCAGGTTCAGTTCCCTACTAGGGTTTGAAAAATTTAACACATTAAAACCCACTGTCAATGTGCCAAAATCCATGGTAGTCACTAATGAGCAAACTGTTGATGCAACTTTAAATAAATTTAAAAAATTAGTTGGTTTGTTGTAAAATTTTAAACTATGAATTTAAGGTATCTTAATTTGAATCTCTCATCTCTGGTAGGTCAGAGCTATATTGTGAATGTACAGATCAATTTCATCTTAAATTTGTTGCTCACTTCTGTCATTTTTGGTCAGCTCATTGATTTGACGGTCAATACAACTGGTTTATTTGTGAGGGGTCATAGGTTTGATTCCTGGTTAGTTATGACATTTTTTATCATTCATTTTCATCTATCATCATTCATCACCTCTCCGTTAGCCCTTAATGCACATAACAGTAGGACACAATAATTTTTAAAAAATTTGTAATTTTATTTGTAAGTGTTTTCCATTTGTTTATATTTCTTCTTCTGAATAATATTTTAAGACAAAATTAAAAGTTACTTTAAAATTGATAAAAATAAGTTAAAAATTTTACCAGCAAATTTAAGTTAGTTTATGTTACACATTTTAATTTCTGAAGAGGGTTCTTTTATTACAAACAGTTGATGTTTTTCTTTGCAATTTGCTATTATCTGGATTAAAAGTGCATTGTGCATCAATTTTTATATTTATTATCATTTTTATTCGTTGGAAAGGCTTATCTGTCACTTTTCAGTACCATAAACCGGGGTTATATTGGCCTACTTTTCTAATTCCGTTTTACTTTTTGTTTGATTAAAAATAGGGAAAATAATTGTAGTATTGTTTTACACTATTTTTTATTACTTGAATCATGGGTTTCAAAAACAAACCTAATTCATTCTTATACTCATGTTTAAGTACCAATTTTAATTTTTAAAATTTTGTCTGTGTCTATATATGATTGGGTAACTTTGTAAAAAATTACATCACATTAAAATTTTTTTTTGTTTGTTTAAAGTTGTATCAACAGCTTGGTTATTAGCGACTACAGTGGGTTATGAAACAGTGGGTTTTCATGTGAGAAAATTTCCAGATCCTAGCCAAGAATCAAACCCAGGACTTCCGCGTTGTAGGCTAGAGTGACATTACACTACCTTTAATTAGATTTAGGATTTAGGAGGCAGCCTTAAATTAATTTATTTCATAAATTAAAAGAAACCAAATCACAATTATTCTCTTAGCCACTTCTGTAATGTAGTGGTAGCGTGCTGGCCTATAAACACGGAGGTTCGGGTTCGATTCCCAGTTAAAGTCTGGAAATTTTTGCAAGTTAAAACCCACTGTTTCATAACTCAACATAGTTGCTAATAACCAAGCTGTTAATGCGACTTAATAAACAATAAAAAATAAAACAACTATTCTCTTGTAATTAGTAGTAGATTCGAAGTACGCTTATTCTAAATCTGTATGAAACTATATGTTTCTGGTACACTAAAGTGCCCTCTTTTATTTAAAATTTTTGGAGGGTAATTTTTTGATACCCTTTTTTGAATTAAAAAATAATAAATATCCTTTTGTGAATGATAGACCAATGTTATCCCATATGAGCCAAAGTTATTCCAGTTTACGATACTTCTGATTTCATTCAAGGGCACTATTTAAAAGATATATAAAAACTAAAATTAGGAAAAATTTTGTAGAGCACTCAGACACAACTTTCATATGTTTGAGACATATTATTTACTGAATAAAAAAAATTAATTAAGTTGCAGTTAGGTGTTTAAACTTAGCAATACTAATTTATACAAAGCCAGATTTTAAAAAACTGAAATCCCCAATATTCATTTAATATAAAATATATTTATTTTCCAAGGTGAATGAAGAATATTTTCAGTATAATCGTAAAAGATCATCGAAGGAAATTAATAAGAAGAAACGTATAGCACGTGAAATAAACATACAAAATAATTTGAAATTAAATAAAACAAAGAAACAAAAATTAAAACCTATCACAGAAAAAAGAAATGTCGCATTCAATGTATCAAATCGTTATTTAGAAGACAGTATTTGGGATGATGTCACACAACGAGATGTAATTCCTAGTGAAGATTTAGAAGAAATAATTTTTCCATATATTGATAAGATGATAGACAACATGAAATCTGAAAGTTCTCCTGATGAATCAGATTTTTTCCCTATACCGTATGATCAAGAAGTGTATACAGAACCTAGCTCTAGTTACCTTAGTAGTTTTTTAAATAGTAAATAGGGGCTGATATAGTTACTTGAGTCATGAGTTTGCTTTGGTTTTAATGAGGGGTAAAGGGGGAAAGCATCAGTGTGCATGCACGACTACTTTGGTATCAGTTCGCCAACACAACAACGTAAACTATACTTAGAGTACATACAGTATAATGTGGAACATTTTGTAGGTTAACTGTACAAAAATATAACTGTTTCTTACCATAAATGGAATGTCGGTTTCTTGAAAACGCAATCGAAATGTTCACAGTGCTGAACGAAATCAAATATGCAATGTAATAAAATGCTGTGAAGTTGAAGCTAAACAAAAATACCTTTCCGTGCCTCTTAACAAAAATCATGAGCGAGCGGCTAACTACAGTGATGTTTCTCTTTCCACAATTCGAAATATAAAGAAGGAAGTTTTAAAGAAGAAATGAAGAAGATAATTCTTCATCAACAGTTTTTTTTGACACCTGATAAAAAAAGGAAATGGTTATATCAATAAGAAAGCGATGCTGACATGTGAAAAGTTATTAACGATTTTGAAAAACAGCAAATTTTAGTTGGAAACTTTGTATGTTAAGAAAAATTTTAAAGGAAATACGGTTTAAGTGGAAAAAATGTCAGTCACAATGAACTATATTAATTGAAAGGCAACAAGTGGTTAACAAACGGTGCAATTTCACGGTAGTAAAATATTGTGTTGAGGTTGGCAGCACTGTCAGATCTCACTTCCTTTCCTTACAGCCCATCCATCTGCAAAAGGCTATCTTGTGACTCAACACTATACATGGATTAAAAGTTATATTCTAATATTAAATAACTATAACATCTTCTAGGAGTTATCTTCAGTTCTACAATAAAACATAAATTATAAAAATTTTAAATCGTATTTGGAGACAAAAATAACTCATTTCAGAACTGATAAGTTTAAATATTAAAATGCATCACTTATCCAATTGTTTCATATTTATTAGTTGTATTTACGCACTTACTTAAATAAATACTAAATTTTATAACTACCGTATTTATAATGAGTAGTTGTAATTTTATGACTTCTAATTTTTATCCAATAATGTACTAATAACCTACTGTAAAAATAATTAATTTTTCACTGACCTGTTACAGCTGCTATGTCACTTGTTTTTTACCTTCTTTATATAATTATCCATTCTACTGACATGTTTCGACATATCCAACATCTTCCGTAAATTTTAATAAATTTTTAATTAAATTTGTGTACTATGATGATGGTGGATCCACCGAAACATGTATTGTTGTTTAGATCATCAGCTGAAAGGCTTGTTTGAACCTTTAGAGGCTTTACTAACTAAATGAGGAGTGAGGTGGTTTACCTTTTGCCTTCCTCATTGAGTGGAAACGTATGCTTATCAGCATGCCAGGCCTTCTAAAAAGCATCAAATTTCCACCAAATTACACCTTCACTTTATTCACCACAGGGTCTGGCTGTAATGAAATTCTTTACTCTCAGAGGAGATAACTTTGATTTCTTTACCTCTTCTGTTTTAAATGCTTCAGTCATATAATTGGCTGACCATGTGATAAGAAACGGAACTTTTTTTTGTAGCCCTGAAACTAGCAGATCGAGTGCAAATAATTTAACACTCCACCTACCTGTTATGGGCAACACCAAAACATGTTGGTAGAAATTGGATTTTATAAAAAAAAGTAAAAAAAAACAAGTGAAACAGTTGGTGAAAAATTATATTTTAACAATAGATTGAATATAGACTGTAGGATGCATTATAAAGATTTTAGTATGAATAATATACTATTTACCTATTTATAAATTTATTTATATTTATAACAAAAGAAAAAATTATTTGGTCGTCTTCTTAGCCCAGTGGTTAGCTACGCTCTAAAGTAGTAGGCCTGGGTTTGATTCCCAACTAGGGTCTGGAAAATTATTACAAGTTCTTTACCCGAAGTAGTTGTTAATAACCAAACTGTTTATGTGACTTAAAATAATTAATAAAAAAAAATTGTGTATAAAGGAACTTTTGTATACTATAAAATGTTTCATTCATAAAGTATATCTTTTAGGTTTTTTTAACAAATACAGATTATCACAACTTTTTAAATCTTTTGGTAAATTATTGATTTTCTACTTGTATATGTAGGAAATTCTGTGTTTTGATTAGCAATTTAGTAGTAATAAGTTTGTGAGTCATTTGTCGTAAAACTAATTCTTACCACAGATAAAATATTGCTAGATCTCATTGCTCTTTTATAAATTTATACGAGGTGTGGCTATTAAATAACAAGATTGACGTAGAATATTTAATTTTAATTTTATACATAATTACTTATTGTCACCTTTAGTATACTTTCCTTCTCTACCCCTACAACGCTCCATGCGAATTTTCCATTGTTGGAAACAGTGCTGGAAGTCAGCTCCTTCAGGACACATGCCACTTTCTGTTTTACAGCTTCCACAGACTCAAATTTTGTCCCTTTTAATGCAGATTTCACCTTAGGGAACAGGTAGAAGTCGCATGGTGCAAGATCTGGTGAGTAAGGTGGATGTTCTAACACTGTGATGCTGTACTTGGCTAGGAACCTCTTGTCAGATAACGCGGAACGAGCTGGTGCATTGTCTTGGTGGAGAACCCATGATTTGTCCTTCCACATTTCGTGACGTTTTTTCCTTACTCTTTGACGTAGTTTAGAAAGTACCTCAAGGTAGTAATATTGATTAATTGTTTGACCTTCAGGAACCCAGTGAAGGTACACAATCCTATAAATATAAAAAAATAACCAATCATTATTGCTTTAAATTTTGGCTTGCTCATTCGACCTTTTTCGGTTCTTGGTGAAGTTCGGCTCTTCCAGTTCATGGATTGGCGCTTCGTTTCCGTATCATAAGTAAAAAACCACGATTCATCACATGTTATTATCTTCTTCCTGTTCGCTAAGGTGAAATCTGCATTAAAAGGGACAAGATTTAAGTCTGTGGAAGCTGTAAAAGAGAAAGCAGCACGTGTCCTGAAGAAGCTGACAGAAGATGACTTCCAGCACCGTTTCCAACAATGGAAAACTCACATGGGGCGTTGTAGGGATAAAGAAGGAGTGTATATTGAAGGTGACAATAAGTGATTATGTATAAAATTAAAATTAAATTTTTTTACATCAGTCTCGTTATTTTATAGCCACACCTCGCATAGAAGATAGGGTATTTCATATTTTGATATTAGTACATAGAGAATAATGAGCTGGAGCACATTATATCCTGTGACTTGTCCTTAAATAATTTATTTGGTTCAGTATTGTGATAACATTACTTTTTCTGTTGTATGAAATATGTATTAAAATATATTAATTTTAATTATTTTATACTGTATTTTTCTGAAGGATGACCAAGTGATTAAGAAAAATATACTAATAGATAAAGAAAGTAATCTACTTGCTTGGAAAGGACGATCATTGTTAAGTGAACCGGGCCAAAAAATAAAATTTAAGGTTCGGACAGAAGGTAAAATGACGATCATAGATTATCCAAGTTCCAGTAGTAGCAGTGAAGATTCAAGTGATGATGCTATTAGTGACAAGTTTTCAAACTTAAAAGGAAGTATTAATAGATCAAGTACTGGGACTGAAGAACGTGAAAAATATCTTGATAAAATTATAGAAAAAGCCAATAAACGACGACCTTCATCTGATGAAACTTTAAGGTCGTCAGAATGCTCATTTCCAAATATTGGAAGTCTCAGTTAGCAAGTCGAAGAAATAATGTGAGCACTCATCATATATTTAAATACCACATTATGGCAGATGAATTTTTAAAAAATTGGTGTGAAACACTCACACAACTTTCTCTTGCCAATGTAAATATTGAACAATATCACCTAACATTTGTAATAAAACATTAGAAATAAACAAAAAAACTAACCTCAATAAACATAACCTAATTTTAATCGAGAGCGAAAGATGCAAAACGAAAATCAACCTCAGTTTGGCTTAAAAATACAGAAAATCGCTCTTTCATGCTAAATTAGGCTCTGTAGAGAAAAATGCTCAAAATAAAAGTTGTAGATCGTTTTATTTCCTATAAATTTAATTATATACACTTTTGTCGTAAAATGCATACTAAGGACGAAATCTTTAAAAAATCGATTTTTTTCACAAGTTTTCATAAGAAAAAAACAGAAAAGCGCTAATTACCGCTAAACTAAGCATTATACAAAGAAATATTACAAATATAAGTTGTAGGATTTTAAATTCTGTATACTTTTATTGTATACATTTTTGTGCTAAAATGCATATTAAAGCCGCAATCTTAAAAAAAACAATTTTTCACGTAATAACGGCCTCTCCTAGAATTTCAGCAGACATGGCGCCTACTCTCTCTTGTAGAGCATAAAAAATGTAGTAATGAGGCTATTTTTAAAAAAATCGTAGGACCCGTTTTTGAGAAAATCACAAAAAAGCGAAAAATGACACAATAAACTACTACTTCCGGTTGAAAGATTTTGATGAAAATGTTCGTGTTGGTTCCTCTAGTGGTATATAACTTAAGTTTAAAGTTTCAAGTTCATACCATGTTCTGTTCTTGAAATATTCTGTTCACACACATACACACCTATCGCTAAAAACATGTTTTTTGGGTTCAGGGGGTCTGAAAACGTGAAGATCCAGTGAAAACTCGATTTCGAAAAATCGACATGAAACAATACTTTCCTTTCCATTTATTCATATAGGCATGAGAAAGTGAAGTCCTCAGCATGTTTATTTCTTGTTCCCTCATATTAGGTTTGTTCAAAAAGTACCAACATTTTATTGTGTGTAAACAAATGACTGGAGTACATTATGCGCTAGCATATCAACCAAAACAATTTCATCACTTGACTATAGCCAACTGAATATTAACCCTATTATTCAATGTTCAGTTGAATGAAGTCCAAATATTTTGGAAGTTTATAGCTTAAAATTGAATCTAGTATTTCAAAACAGAAAAAAATCAGTAAGGAAAGGAAAGCAAACTTCAAAAATAATTAGATGGCTAACAACTGAATGTTTCCAGTACATACAAAGCAAATATAAACTTCTGAATGGTAGCAAACTTCTCTTTGATAATTGCAATGCATTTTATGCGCAACTGTTTTGCACATTTATGCTAATGCAGACAATAAAGGGTGGCAGATAAAAATTAATAACAAATAAATGCCTGGATTCAATTCCTGGTCAGGTCTGGACCTGATCACAAGGCAGCCAGCATATGAAAGGGTTCATAACCATGTTTGTATAGGTAATACTTTTCTATAACAACTCTGCGCCCAAGTAAATGTGTAGGTTGAAAGCGAGTCTATAGTTGTCACATGATGAGTCTGAGAGCATAGGACCGCCCACTTCTCCCACTCTAACTTTCTTGAAGTACACTGGTTTTCTTTTTATTCCCTATTAAAAAACCTTCTTAAATTATTAAAGTAAATATAAATAACTAACTTCGTTAAAATACTTCACTTTAAGAAACTATAAATGAAACTGGTTTTTAATAACTAAAATGAAATATATGCCCATAACAGGCCAGTGGAATGTTAAAATTATTTGCACTCGATCTGCTAGTTCCAAGGGTACAAAAAATAGTTCTGTTTCTTATCATGTGGTTAGCCAATTATTGACTGATGCATTTAAGAATAGAATAGGTAGAAGTGTAAAGACCCTAGTCAAGAGTTATCTCCTCAGTAATGAATTTCATTACACAGCCAGACTTTGTGGTAAATGAAGTTGAAGTGTCATTTACAGAGTGAAAAGTTTTTTGTAGGGCCTGGCATGCTGATAAGCATTTCAACTCTGTGAGGAAGGCATGGTAAACCATCTCAATCCTTGTTTTATTTAGTGAAGCTACTAGAGGTTCAAACTAGCCTTTCAGCTAAAGACCTGAACAATTAAACAAGGATATCTGTTCTTTTCTTACTCAGTAGGATTCTAACTGACATGCATACACTCTGTGACAATCATTCATTCTTATGCTTGCTTGCCAGATGCAAAGCAAATTTTAGAGTTGTTATGGAAGTATGACCTATATCATATATAGGTCATATTATATTATAATATACATATGTACGAGGCGTGTTTTTTAAGTAAGTACCGTTTTGGAATTAAAAAAAGACGTGCAAAGATATCGCAATAATTTTATTTTTACATGAAAGCCTGTACCTTAATCTACTTTTCTACATAATTTCCGTGAATATTGAGGCACTTGTCATAACGTGGCACCAGTTTTTGAATACCCTCCTGATAAAATTCTGCCGCCTGATTTGTTAACCACTGCATCACAAATGTTTTGACTTCGTTATCGTCTTGAAGACGCCGACCGCCCAGGTGTTTCTTCAAGTGCAGGAACAAATGGTAGTCGCTGGGCGCCAAATCAGGGCTGTATGGAGGATGATCTAGAGTTTCCCATTTAAATGATTTGATGAGATCTTTGGTCTGATTAGCCACATGTGGACGAGCATTGTCATGCAGCAAAACGATACCCTTACTGAACTTGCCACGTCTTTTGTTCTGGATTGCACGACGCAGATTTTTCAATGTCTCACAATAAGACGCTGCATTGATTGTCTCATTACGAGGCAGAAACTCCACTAGCAATACTCCTTTTCTGTCCCAAAAAACTGTGCACATGATTTTCCGGGCAGAAATTGTTTGCTTAAACTTCACTCTTTTGGGTGATGATGAATGTCGCCATTCCATGGATTGTTGTTTCGATTCTGGTGTGACGTAGGCCACCCATGTTTCATCACCAGTAACAATTTGGTCTAAAAAATCTTCACCTTCATTGTGGTACCGCTCAAGGAAAGTCAATGCCGCTCAACATTTGTGATGCAGTGGTTAACAAATCAGGCGGCAGAATTTTATCAGGAGGGTATTCAAAAACTGGTGCCACGTTATGACAAGTGCCTCAATATTCACGGAAATTATGTAGAAAAGTAGATTAAGGTACAGGCTTTCATGTAAAAATAAAATTATTGCGATATCTTTGCACGTCTTTTTTTAATTCCAAAACGGTACTTACTTAAAAAACACGCCTCGTATATGTTAGTATATTATACTACCTAAGTAAATATGATTGTTACCGTTTTTTGGTTTAATGTAAACTCACCTATAGGTTAACAGCACTTGATTGTAAAGACGAATACAAAATGCTAATTAAATAAATATTTTATTTATTTATTCTATGTACATAAAAATTTGTTCACTTTTTACTACTAGAAAACATTTTAACAAGTTTTCTACTACTATACCTAAGAGATCTAACAAAACCAGCCGTAAAAATACCTTTTAAAGCTTGAGCTATACTAGATCTCCAAACAATATGTTTAATTGAATTTTCTACAATCGCGTCTATATCTGAATCAAAAGAAACAGCTCTGAGAACATCTTCCGTATCTTGTTTTTGACCACCAGCTTGTTTATTCCAAAATCTAACGATAGCTCTTTGAGGAGTTCTAGGTAATTGATTCAGATGATGTAATCTTGCTACTGGACTAGTATCTTGCCTACACATTTTACTCGAGTCGTCACTTTGAATCTCTACAAACTCATGTAACGTTTTAATAACAGGTTCATAAAGTTCCCGAAAAATATCTACTTGTGGTTCAACAATATTATACACTTTATTTTTATCTTCACCAAAAATTGTTCTGAAATCACCGGAATATGATAAATTAGTAATTGTACGATATAATTCTTTTTCTGTAAACACATCGGGTAATAAAAGTAATGCTGCGTGTATTGCACTGTATAGATTTTGATTTAAAGCTAACTGTAATGTAGTATCTTCAGCCGGTAAAACTATTCGAACCGGTTTATGTAAACGACCGGCAACATATAATTCACTCCAATCTAACAGATCAGTAACCAAATCTGATGTCGAAATTACGCCATATTTAATCATTATATTTTCTTCTTGAATAGGAATTAACGTATTAAAATAAACTTTGGCACTAAAATTTTCTTGTACGTTTGCTAAAGCTTTATGTCCGAAATATTTAACGGATGAATAATGATTTGGATTGATTTTTAAATTATCTTCATGAAAGTTCACCGCATCTTTTACCACAAATATTAAGTCGATCATCGGTCTACCAATTATTTTACCGGCTTGTTTAAAAACACCGGAACCATAACCGAAACAAAATGTAAAATGTTCTTGCGGAAATTTCAACAAAATATTTTGATAAATTTTCGGAACAGGAAGATTTAATAAACTTTTCTGTAACACAGCCATTTTAAAAATGATTTCACAATAAAATTAAAATGCTGAAGAATGTTTATATGTTAAAAAAAAATACCACAAGGTTTCAAATAATTCAAGTTTTTAATTTGGTTAATGAGAATGTAATTATATTAAGAAATATTTAGTTTTATTACTCTTGAAATGTTGTAGTTTTTTATTTTGTCAATAAATTATAAGAGAATTTTTTAACTAATCTGATAAATCATTGTCATTGTCATCACCATCATCACAATTTTTATCTGAAACAAAAATTCACAGGTATAAAAAATACATCTATGAAGTGATTATCAAAATAAATGGTGAGCTAAGAGCTAACTTTTTTGCTAATCTTCAGAAAATATAAAATTTTACTTAACTATTTTCTGATAGATTTTTATATACCCACAGCAAAATAGTACTTGCAACTATACAAAATTAGTACTATAGTGGTTTCATCATAACTAGTTACATGGTGAGGGAGGACAGAGCTCTCTCTTCCACTTTAAGTATCCAGGACTAGTGCCTTTCCCTTCCCCTGCCTTTTACACCATAGTTTGTAATAAATAATATGGTAGGCATTCTCAGAATCAGGTAAACCCCGGTTTGTATTAGTGTGTATGCGTATATGCTTACGCACGCACACATTTTTAACATTCAGCATGGTTTTACAATACAATGAAGAATAAATTCAATGAAAGTGTTATGTGGAGTCTTCAGTAGGGGTTACTATACCTTAGCCGATTCTGGTTATAGCGCCAGAGACTCGCTTTTGAAACGACTGTCATGAACAATAAATTGGCATTTCTCTAGATTTATGGCGTTACATACTTGACATTTGTAAAACCGTCAAGACCAATTATTTATAGTATACACGTAGATGTTGGAGGGGCGGTGGCCTTGGTAGTAGTGGTGGGGGCTCACTTTACTAACCATGGCAGAAATAGTTGGCGAAGAAGGGGAAATTCTGTGAGAGAAGTTGTGTAGTAAATGGATTATTGTACTGGTATGGTGGATACTTAAAAATTTCCTAATTTAACTCCTGAAGCAAGTCATAGATCAATACAGCAAAGTACAGATGTGTGGTTTTTTTTGTAACAGATGTGTGTTATCACCTTTCGTTTGGTTGCTTATTTAAGTTTAAAAAACTTACGCGCGTTTCGGTGGTACCACTTTCTTCAGAGCATATTTTAAAAAAATTTAAATTTAGAACAGTGTTCCATTCTGTCATTTAGATTAAAACTGAACTTTAAGTTTTAATCTAAATTACTGTAATTCATATTAATGGTTGGCAGGATGCATTTCAAAAATTTGTTTATAAATTAAATATATAACCTATATTTGATCATTAATGAATGGCACTATACTATTTTTCAAGGCTGATGAGTTCTGAACGTACGTATTGCCCCTACTCACTTCACAGCTAGCCAATGACTTGCCAATACTTGCTCTCATAGCTCTGTTATATATTTAGTCAGCCATTTTTTTGGTCTTTCAATAACAATTATAACCTATGAACATACAACAACTGATTATATTACAAATTATTGCATGTTAACGCGCTCTATAATCGATGTGTTCAGTATGAGATGCAAGACACGATTGAACTACTGCAGCTCTTATAAGCATGCGCACATAATGTTTGTCAGGTACAATCTGACAATCCTGACAAATGTTCTGATTGGTCTAAACGTACAGAACAGCAGAGCTCATCAAACGTGAAAAGCATTACAAATTACTTACTCTTTTTTTTTTTCTTTTTTGTCATCAGTCTCTCGACTGGTTTGATGCAGTTCTCCAACCTGTTCTATCTTGCGCAAGTCGTTTCATATCTACATACCTGTAACACCCTACATCTTTTGTAATTTGCTTTATATATTCTAATCTTTGCCTCCCTCTACAATTTACTCCCTCAATGTTACCCTCCATTATTGACAGCCCAATACCTGGATGTCTTAGGATATGCCCCACTAGCCTATCCCTTCTTTTGGTAAGATGCTTCCATATACTTCTTTTTTCATCCACTCGCCTAAGAACCTCTTAATTACTTATTTTGTCCACCCACCTAATCTTTAACATTTTCCTATAACACCATATTTCAAAAGCTTCTATCCTCTTCCGTTCTACAGCCCCTATCACCCACGTTTCACTTCCGTATAATGCTACACTCCAAACATAATATTTTAAGAAATACTTACTACTACTCACTCTACTTACTACTTACTTACTTACTTACTTACTTACTTACTTACTTACTTACTACTTACTCTATAGAAAAAAAATGCTGAAAATAAAAGTTGTAGGTTCTGTTATTTCCTATAACTTTAGTTATAAATATACTTTTGTCATGATATTAATACTTAAGTTGTAACCTTAAAAAATCCCATTTTTTACAAATTTAATTAGAAAATATGGAAAATCATTGACGCTAAAGTAAGGGCTGTAGAACAAAATTCTTGAAATGAATGTGATAGGGTTTTTAATTTTCTACAACTTTTCCCTTAAAATGCGTATTAAGGCCACAATATTTTTTACTACGAGAGCATAGGGCCCCCCCTACAAATTTCAGTATATGGCACTTATGCTGTTATGTAGAGCACAAAAATTTAAGAAATAAGGTGATTTTTACTTTCTCTTGCCTATATGAATATATAGGAAGAAAAGTATTGTTTTTGTCGATTTTTCGAAATTGAGTTTTCACCGGGTCTACATGTTTTCAGACCCCCTGAACCTAAAAAACATGTTTTTAGCGATTGGTCTCTGTGTGTGTGTGTGTGTGTGTGTGTGAGAACAGAATATCAAGAACGGAACATCGTACGAACTTGAAACTTAAGTTAGATACCGCTAGAGAACCCGACACAAACATTTTCATCAAAATGGGTCAACCAGAAGTAGTAGTTTATTTGTGACAATTTTTACTTTTTTGTGATTTTCTGAAAACAGCTCCTATTATTTTGTTTTTTAAAATCGCCTCATTTACTACATTTTTTTTCTCTACAAGATAGGGTAGGTGCCATGTCTGCTAAAATTCTTGGTGAGGCTGTTTTCTCGTAAAAAAATTGTTTATTTAAGATTGCGACTTTAATATGCATTTTAGCGCAAAAATATATCTAGTAAAAGTTGTAGAGAATTTTAAATCCTACAACTTTTATTTCAAACACTGTTTTTGTATAACGCTTAGTTTAGCGGTAATTAGCGATTTTCTGTTTTTTCTCACGAAAACTTGTAAAAAATCATTTTTTAAAGATTTCAGCCTTATTATACATTTTACGACAAAAATATATAATCAAATTTATAGGAAATTAAGAGATCTACAACTTTTATTTCAAGCGTTTTCTCTACAGAGCCTAGTTTAGTGAACAAACAGTGATTTTCCGTATTTTTACGCCAAACTGAGGTTGATTTTCATTTTGCGTCTTTTACTCATGATGAAAATTAGGTTATATTTATTGAGGTTAATTTTTTTTTTTATTTCTAATGTTAGGTTTATTGTTAATTATTTGCATTGGCAAGAGAAAGTTGTATGTGTTCAAGTTTGTGTTTCTTAATCAAGTTTGATGAAAATGTTTGTTGTTACACATTTTAAAAAAATGCAGTAGACCTAACATGCAAGTTTAATCTGTTAGACTTTTAAGTTTGAACACCCATATAAATTGTACTAAAATATGTTTGAAAGTTTGTGTAAATAAGTTATGGGTTAATTTAAGTTCCTTGAAAAGATGAACATAATTTTATTTAACCAGTAATAAAAAAAATGTTTGTATTAACTTATAGAGCAAGTTAGTAAAAATTTGCTTATGTGTACGTGTCAGCTGAAGGCTGTAATTAATAAATTATTTTAAATAACTGAATAAATCTACGTCGTTAAAATAAAAACAGTTACATGCAATATTTTTTTAAAAGATATTAAAACTAAATAAGTAAATCTTTTGTTATTATTGCTCAATTTTATTGAAAACATTAGTTTTTACTGTCCAGTTATTTTTGTGATCTAATGGTACTTGCCTGAGTCCTTAAAAGTGACACTATTTCATAAAAGAAATTTAATAATATTTTAAACCCAATTTTTGTGATAAACAGTGAAAAAAAATAATCTTATTACTACTTTAAACCCACAGTTGGATTCCACTGATTATGGATATTGTTGGTCTAAAAATTGATAGCAGAAGCAGTTCAGGATAATTTAATAGCTAGATTCACAGTATGGGAATAAAAGCAATGCACAGTAGTAAGTTGCAAATAACTTTAACAAGGTAATTCACGCCTTCCAACGTTTTCGTTTTTAGGTAAGATTATATTGTTACATAAAAAAGTTTTTTTTAAATTACAGAACCAATTAACTGTAGGCGTTATACAAAATTATTTTCATAAAAAGTTACATCTTGGCAACAAAAACGTGTGGTAAACTAATGCATAGTTTTTGTAATAATAAATTTGAAAAGATCACATATATATAAGGTGTATTATTAAAGTTCTATAAAATTAATATTAATGTGCAATGAGACAGAACTCTACCTTTTTGTGTACTATATCTGAAATATACTATTGCTAACCATGTTTTCCGTCTGCTAATCCTCTATTGACAGAGAAGATTCCAAGAGATCTCAAACATATATTGTAATTGTTTTGACATATAAAATTCAAATTTATTAAATTCCATGATACAGACCTTTGCCATTCGAATTTTGTTTTTGCTTTTCAACTAAATTAGTTAGAAAGCTATTTACATCGTCTTTAATTTCTTTTAGTTGAGAAATCAATACAGGTAATGATGAAACATTTCCTTCTGGAACTTTAATGGATTCGTAAAGTACGTTACCAGTATTATCGATCACAGAAACTTTATTTTCTTCCATATTAAGAGCATTTTACGTTACAGAATTTTACAATACTTTCTGGAGCCGGGAGACAATTCACAACATAACCTCAAAGATTAGAATATCAATGCCTTCTTTACTAGACGTTTAGTAATCACAAAAATTCGATTATGTAGCGTATAGGCTATAATAAGAAAATTATATTTTCATTTCAGGAATGTGGTATTAAACTTAAAAATATGAATAAAATTTTTGTAACTGACATGGGAAAAATTCACTGACAGCACACTACAGAAAGCTATTATGTTAGTTTATGTGGTCATTGAAATAAACCCTTAAAGTTTATTTATCGTGAACAATAAATTTAAATTAACTTTTGTTTCATTGTATAAATTCATTGACAGATACATTGAGAGCACACTAGAAAAATTTAGATTTTAATTAATTACTCTATTGAAGGCGGCTGCTATTATATTGTGATGTCATTTATCGGTGTTCTGCGGCAAAAATTGTATGGTTGGAACATTTCTATCTAGAAGGCCGTGACTGTTTCGCAACCGCTTTGAACTAGCACTCGGTTGATGAGCAAAGTGTTCGGTTTTCAAATTTGTTTCTGCGTATTGCAGTGCTTAAGAACAATAAAGTTTATTTATTGCAGGAATTTCTTGGTTTCCAATGCTGTTGAAGAGATTACCAAAGAGATTTTGTGCTGTTGTTTCACTGTAAGTAAAATAATTTAAATATATAAATTTATAGTCACGTTAAGTAATATCATGTATGGCAGGTCAAACATTTTCGGTACAGGAAATGTGCAAATTATACTACTTGAAAAGGGAATGACTACGCATTTACTTACGAAAAACTAAAACTGTTTTAGCAGGAACAGATTGGTTTGCAAATCATCGTTGGCTGGTTTATTTTCTTGATAATTAAACTGTGTTGTCTAGTCAAATTGTTATTTATGATTAATAGATTTAAACTAAAGTATATGACTGATTTGATTGACATCTTCGTGATATTAGGACAGTTTTTTAAGGGGAGATTTACTGTCCTAACCTCACAATGTTATTTTTTCAACTTCCATGTTCCTTTTTCTAAAATACTGTTAGGGAAACTGCTATCAAATTCATGCCATATATTTTAAGGTATTAGTTATAAAAGCCCTACTAAAATAACTTTGCACAAAATTTCTTAATTTGATTTACCTAAAAAATGTGCTTAATTTTTTTATCATAAACCTATTACTGTTGTACAGCTATGATTTTACTATCAGTCTTACAAAATAACTCTAGTATGATACTGTGAAAATTTCACCTGTGCTTCTAATTACAGTAGTTTTTGAAAAAAATTATGTTAAACTCTCACACAACTTTCTCTTGCCAATATAAATGAATAAAACATCTTACTTATTTTTAATGAGTGAACGATACAATAAAAATCAATCTCTGTTCAACTTAAAAATATGGGAAATCACTAATATTTATGCCAAACTAGGCTCTGTAGAAGAAAATGCTTAAAATAAAAGTTGTAGATTTTTTTTTATTTTCTATAACTTTGATTTTATACACAGATGTTGTAAAATGCATACTAAGGCTGCAATATTAAAAAATTCCATTTTTTACAGATTTTGATCAGTAAAATGCAGACAATTGCTATTTGTTGTTGTTTAGGTCATCAGCCGAAAGGCTGGTTTGAACCTGTAGAGGTTTTACTAAGTAAAAACGAGGAGTGAAGTGGTTTACTATTGCCTTCTTCACTGAGTTGAAAGAGTATGCTTATCAGCATGCCAGGCCCTCCGAAAAGCACCAAATTTCCACCCTGCAAATGATACCTTCTCTTCATTCACCACAGGGTCTGGCTGAATAGTGAAATTCATTACTCTCAGAGGAGATAACTCTGACAAGTGTCTTTTGCACCTCTACCTCTTCTGTTCTTAAATAGTTCAGTCATATAATTGGCTGACTATGTGCTAAGAAACAGAACTATTTTTTGTAGCCCTGGAACCAACAGATCGAGTGCAAATAATTTAACACTCCACCTGCCTGTTAGGGGCATAATTGCTATTTACCATGAAAAAAACTTGAAATAAAAATTGTAAGTTTTTATTTACTTCAACTTTCATTATACTCACTTTTGGGACGTATTCCGTTATTTCACATCATCAAAAGATCGTGTGAATGGATCTTTACTGTTTGGCCCAACAATCGCCAGCACTTGCTCAATTCCATTCAACCAACAATCGCGTTTCTTTTCTTTTTTCATTTATTTAACGTTCCATCAACTGCAAGGTCATTAGCGACGACGTTGGGGTGTAACTGTACGTAATGTGGATGAAATGATTTTTTGTAACATATGAAAATATGCTATGCCTGAGTGGTATTCGAACCCAGGACCGCATGATGAGAGGCGAGCTACCAACTACGTCAATGCGGCCAGCCTGCGTTTCTTTTATTTTTGGTTGTTTTCATTTTTATTCTTTTTTTGGTTGTTTTTCCTTTATTCTTTTATTTACAAGCTTTATTTTACTAATTACAAAACAATTAAGATCAACAATTACAAAACATTAAAATTTAAAAATACAGAAAATAATACAAATTTATTAAAAATTACATCTTCGCACCAATTAATTGATGCGTACTCTGCACCAACTGTAAATGAAGAGAATTACTATTCGATAATCCAACTTCATATTAACAAGAAATGTGTCACTTATTAGAGGTTTACTAATTCGGCAGATTGCTTTATTACACACCCAACGATCATGGCCAGTGGTGTTCAGTATCATATCTGTCCGTTTAAACAACTCCGCGGATTATGCAATATTCCTTTCTCTTGAAGGAAACGTATAACTCTTTCCTTTGTAGAAATAATAGGAGCCAATTTCAAAAGATTCATTATGTATTGAACAGAACATGTGCGAAGCAAACAAGCAACTAATGTGTATTAATAAACATGCAAACAATATCTATAGTTAATTATAGTGAGTGGGAGTAATCAGTAATGATAGTAAAGATGCGTTTACACGAGATGACTTTAAGGTTACAGATGATGCGATGTAAAATAACGGAATAGGTCCCACTTTTGCCCAAGAATGCATATTAAGGCTGCAAATTTTTAAAAAAAATTTTTACTTCAAGAGCAGAGCCCCTCCAAAAATTTCAGCAGGCAGCGCTTATCCTACCTTGTAAGCATAAAAAGTTTAGTAAATTAAGTGATTTTAAACAATATCATAGGAGCAGTTTTTGAGAAAATCAAGAATAAGCTACTTTTTCCAGTTTGTGTCGGTTCCCCTAGCGGTACTTTCAATTTCAATTTCATCCGCTATTTCGTTCTTGAGAAAGTTTGTTCACACACAGACCAATTGCTAAAAACATGGTTTTTTTGGGTATATGGGGCGTGAAAACATATATTTCTGGAGTTTTCCCTCGAACAGCGCTAAATTCTGTCGGGAAACATAATGCATAAGAACACAAGAACAAGCAGTTTTAACATAAGTTTTATTTTTTACATAGTAACTTGTTTATAAAGCAGTTAATATGTTTTTAAATTGAACAAATTTGTCGAATTTCCAAACAATACTATGTTGTAATAAACTATGAAACAAAAATAAAATTATTTTATTTTTCATTCTTTTTTTTAATAAAATATACATATACAATAAAAAATGTATAGACAGCTAAATGTTATTTAATAAAAGTCTATTTAATATAATTTCTACATATTTCCACTACATTAAAAATTAAAAATGATAAATATTTTTTAAAAAGATTTTATATTAAAAATAACAGGATTTATTAAAAATATTTTTAATACTATATGAAATATAATTTCTGCTATTCAATAATTACAATATTTTAATAAAAAAAAACATAAAATCTAAAATTGTTTGCCAATTACTGGTCTTAATTACTAATATAATTAAAAATCAAATTAACAGAAAACTATAAATTTTTGGAAGATCATGCAAATAAATTTACTGTAGAAATCGTTTAAATATCTTGTAATTCACAAATAAAATAGATTATCGAAAATTCTGTAAATTAGAAGTTTAAATTATTATAACAAACAGCAGTTTTTCCAAAAAAATGTTTTTCTTCGATAATTTAATAGTTACATTGCAATCCTGTTTATCAATAATTCTGGATTATCCTCATCTTTGGACATTTTAAAACACTTGGTCTGTGGATGGTGAAGAACAAAAACCTCGTATCATAAAATCACGTTTATCAGAATAATTGACAAAAACGTACTAATTTTTTTAAGTAGTTTAATATAACTTCTACTAATTATTATTAAAATTATAAAGTTATTGATGTGTTGTTTAGATCATCAGCCTAAAAGCTGGTTAGAACCTGTAGAGGCTTAACTAAGTAAAACTAGGAAAGCAATGGTTTACGATTGGCTTCCTCACTGAGTAAAAAAATATGCTTATCAGCATGCCAGGCCCTCTGCAAAGCATCCACTTTCCTCCCTGTAAATAGCACCTTCATTTCATTCACCACAGGGTCTAGCTGTATAATGATGAAATTCATTACTCTCAGAGAAGATAACTCTGACTAGTGTCTTTTGCACCTCTACCTCTTTTGTTCTTAAATGCTTCGAACATATAATTGGCTGACCATATGATCAGAAACGGAACTATTTTTTTGTAGCCCTGGAACTAGCTGATTGACTGCAAATATTTAACACTCAACCTGCTTGTTATGAACATTATTAAATGTAAAAATAAAATAATTTACAGAGGATTTTTTTTTGTTGTTCACCATTCATAGAATCTATTAAGTATTTATTTCTTTTACTCTAAAAAAATTGCTTAAAATTTTATGTTTTTGTTTTTTTTACAAATTGGTTATTTCCAAATCAATTGTGCTAGTATGTGCTTTTGTAATTTTGGACTGATTTTCACATTTAAGGTTAGTAAAAAATTTGAAAAATAGTAAAATGAGTTTTATTTTAATTTTCTTAACCTTATGGTTGACTTTGTAGATTTCATGATACATGATTTTTATGATACTTATCTGGAATAAGTCCAGTTCTGTATAGCTCAGATAAACAGGATTGTACTGTTTCATCTTTTCCCGTTAATATTACAGCATATCTGATATAGCACGATAATACCTATTTGAAAAAAGGGAATTTAATGCAATAAATTTTATTCATTTTATAAGTCAAAGTCTCGATTTTATATTTACTAATTTATCATTTTACAATGCTTTTGTGAACAAACAAACAATAAAAATTATTGTTAATATCCACAATAAATAATAATCACGTACAGGAAATTTTAGTAACATCAGTAAAACATGGAAATTGCATTTCCCTTCACATTTAAACTTTTCTAAAAATTACCTCTATCAGCATAAAAATTCCCTTCTATTAGTTAATTAATATACTATCGTGTTATCGTATATGAGCTATAATTTATATCAATCAATTAATATAAATTTATCAAATATTAAAAAGAATTTGTTACAATTTATTAATGAGACAGTCTACCTTCAAAAAATTGTGTTGCAAATTTGTGAAAAATTTTTGTGCTTAAATTCAAGTATTCTTTTTATCAAATCTTTAATTACAGTAAATTAAATCTTGCTCAACGTAACTCTGCTTAACTGAAACTGATCTAAATTTTGCTTTTTAATTTGGGGGATACTTAATTTCAATACTGTATAAATGTGTACTGTACAGCATGTTAACATGTAAGCGTAATTTAATATATAAAACAGTGTAAAATGAAATAAATTATGGATATAAGTTTTCACTATTCTGGAAATTTATTAACTAATGCGTTGAACTGTTATTTATCTGTTGTGATGAAAATATCTACTGTATATTGTAGAAGGCTCACTATGTATTTTTAGGAACTTGACCCCAGTACTATCCACCTGTGCAATGATACTGCAATAATATCGTCATAAATAGTATTAAGGTTTCATCAAAACCCTAAGACTTTTTTAAAGACTAAATAATTGAAATTACTGTATATTCACTTTTAACTGTTGATAAAATCCAAAATATGTTATTGTGTGTTATCCGGAATTTTGTGTATCCAAAATTGGATCTGCCTGCTATATTTCGGTAAAGCGGAGTTTTACTGTATATCCTCATCACCTGCAATCAAGGTGGAGATTAACTCTTACAGTGCCAGCGTCCTAATATTAGGACGTCAGCAGTTCAACCAAAAAAAAATGCCAGCGTCGTTGTATTATAGTACGTTCACTAAAAAAATTATAGAATTTTTATTTTTCGCTCCATTTTTATTTATATTACTGCTGATTTTTTCTTGTGTTTATAGTGCTATACACACTTTTAATTTACAAATTTTAATGTAATTATT
The DNA here is from genome assembly GCA_035578175.1 of Catonia carolina. Taxonomy (NCBI): domain Eukaryota; kingdom Metazoa; phylum Arthropoda; class Insecta; order Hemiptera; family Achilidae; genus Catonia; species Catonia carolina. The sequence continues at coordinate 35,543,806 of JAQMRL010000005.1, read as the reverse complement.
AGAAACTAGGATGTTCTACAGTAGATTAGTACGGACTTTCCAAAGTTAAAAAAATTAAAAATTGGATTTTCAAAACATTTATCGCAGTATTTTTATATTTTACAATACGTAAATGAGTTTAAGTGGCTTTGTACATAATAAAATAATTTTTAAAAATGATATAAATGAAATGGTTAACTTCATTTTTAGTGTGATTTTTTTAAATTAAAAAAGAAATTTCCACAAAATAAAATTTAATTTTTGTATTTTGTAAGTTGTCTTTAATAATAGTGAAGTTATGGATAGACACATAAAATGCTACATATCGCACAAAAATAGGCTGGCTTTCTTTAAGCAGTACCTAGTGGAAAATACCTGGCATTTTTCTTAGGCACTCACAATTAGAGAAGAGACAAAAGAACTGTCACTGTGAACGAGTCACGGTTACTTATAAGTCACGGTGACCACAGTTATTCAGATAGGCGAGTAACCGTTCCCCAGTCACTGTTACATAGATCGCTTGCTCTTCTGTCACTGGAAGACAGGACGACACGGCGAATGTTCACCGTACTATTCTACAATATAGCACAGCCTCTCGTTCACCAGTCAAAGTTACAAAGATCGCTTACTCATTCACTGTTTAAGGCAGGACGACCGTAATTCTACAGTTCCTTCAATCACTTTTACAATAATCAGTTACTCATTCGCTGTTCACTGTCACTTTTAAGAGAGAACGAATTCTTTACCTTAGGAACTAGTGACAAATTCACTCGCTCATTCACTGTTCACAGTTAATAGACAAAACGACATAATATGCTTACTCTTCTTCAAGGCCCCTATGATAGCTACGTAAGATATGTTGGTCTTTTCACTGGGCTTAGTGCTCTCCTTGTCGCCTCTCCTTTGATAACCGGCACGTCCTTTATTTTTTTACTTCAATCTTTATTGCACTCTTCTCTCTCTCTCATCCTCTCTCCCTCTCTCAGTCTCTTCCCCTTGTTATGTTTGTCATCTACTAGACTAAACAAAACGAGGGTAGTTCCTTTACATCTCTGATCGCGGTAAAACAATTACATTACAGTATTATTTTTATTGCACGCCGCGTTCTACCTAGCTATTTTATTTATAATGTGCGTTGTTATTTTTCAGTTGTAAATATTGTTTCTTGTACTTTCTCTTTTTTACACAAAATGTTATTTTTATTACTAATTTTGGATACCTTGTGTTAATTAGTTTTAGGCTAAATTTTTATTTTAGTTATATATGTAGCCCATTTTTTTAATCTATCAAAACTTTATTTATCATGAAATAACAACTGAAAACATTATTATTGTTTCATGATAACAAATGAAAAATGTACTAAGAAAATACAAAGTTATTGCTAAATCACAAGTAACTATTAAAAGTAACGGTGAACGCAAAATCACTGTCACCGTGATCACGGTGACTGGTTGAAATAGTGAACGCTCTTCACTACTCACAATAGTCTCCTGGCACTGTAAGGGTTAAAAAGCAGCCAATAGTTTCAGAAATTATAAGTTGTGTGTATTTTCTTCATATTCATTTGTACTAACATTCACATGAAATTGGTATCAATCGAAGGAAAAATCTAATTTTAGAGCACTATGGTTGCAGTATTCACTCTATATAAAAATCCGTATTTTATATTTTTTTATAAACATGGAAAACCTTAAATTTTCTTATCTTGTGGTTAAAAAGGTACACTACAAAATTCCAAGTACAAAAATTTAAACAAATATTGTTTAAAAAGTATAACAAAATTTAAAATCGAATTGGAAATCTGTAGAGCAGGTAAAATTATGATTCAGAAAAATTATATAGCTTGATTTTCGTAAGGGAGCGCTGGGAAAAATGTGCGTCTGCATTAGTATAGTCTTGTATGTACTGCAATAGTGCAGCGTATGTAATCAACAATGGAACAGCATGACTACAAAATACAATGGGTGTTGTCAATTTTCAACAACACTCTGACTGTACATCTATCTCAGTGGTTCCCAACCTTTTATGGGGCATCACCCCTTTGTGAAGGATGACTTACACCTATCGCCCCCTTCTCTTAGCATCGTATACCTAATTTAATTTGAAGTAATGTGTTGATAAATAATAAAGTATGTTATTTTGTAAAAAAGATTTATTATTGTTCACAACAAATAATCAACCAAAGCAGTTGTGTCCAGAATTTTTCATCTCATGTGTAGGAGCTGGACCATAAAAAATGTCAACAAAGAGTTTAGTTTATTTGTTTGTAAAAACTAAACTATTTGTTTGTAAGGAAAACATGTATCCGCGACAGTAAAGATTCTACTCTGTAGTACAGTTTTATTTTTCTGTCTTTGAATACTCATCGCCCCCCTGCGAACCCAAATCGCCCACCAGGGGGCGTTCGCCCCCAGGTTGGGAACCACTGATCTAACTGAAGGTTGGAGGGTTATGCAGGGTTGAAGTTAAGTATGCGCATACATAGCCCAGCGCTCACAGCAATTGGCTTGGTCTATAACAGCCATGTATATTTTAATGATTAAACAAGATAGTTAACTATAAAACGATTGAATTTTCACAAAGAAATTGTTGATTTTCCTATAATATTACTTTTCTATTTATTTGTTGACATAAAACAAATGTTAATGATAAAATAAATGTACCATTTCGTTCACAATAATTTGCTCTACAAAAAAAAATATTTTTTGAAGGTAGACCCAAATGAAATTAACCAATGGATAAAAACTAAACATAATGTTGATTGGATAACAAATTATACTACTTAAATCAAATTTCTATCAATAAGTTTAGCTTTATTAAATTTCAGACCAGTTGTTCTCAGATATATGAAAAATTATTCATGTCTCATCGAATATTTATTTATATAAAACCTACATCATTAGTAAGGCAAACATCAGGATTTTAAATTCTTTTCAAACTATTCTCAGATATTCAATTCAAAAGATTTGATGTTCTTAACCTAAACTGCGTTCTCTGTTACAATTACATACAAAATTAAAATAAAATGGAATAATATTTTACATCTTAAAAATTCTTAATTTAAATAACAATAAAAACAAACTGAGGTAGTGTAATGAATGATAAAATATTGTTGGTTAAGAGAACTTCATCAAGTAATATGTTTGTTTTAAAATGCATTTAATCACCTCCATGAAGTAGAGGTAATGCATTAGCTTACAAACCTGAAGGACCTGGGTTCGATTCCCAGCTAGCATCTTGAAATTATTACAAATCAAAACCAATAAACTGCATGTTGACATTAAAAAACATTCAATTGATTTGATGGACCTTTAATAGTAAGTAAATATATTTTTTACAAATATGAAATGGAATTATTTATTTTCTTAAAAGCAATACATGTATTTCTAGTGTGACGGATTTAATGAATGGTTTGTGTAATGAACAATTATATACAATAATTATAATAAAATTTATTTCTTAATATTTGTATATTACTAACTAATATTTACAATAATTAAAACAGATGTCTGTAATTTAAGAATTTGTAAAATCTAAATGTAGGTAACATTAACGTATTGATTCTGTACTAACAAATTTTGAACTGCATCTAATTAAATATAGTTTTTACGGCTTGCAATTTATTCTACTTATGTCATGATAAAAAGCTGAATGTTGTTTCACTAACCCTCCAAAAGTGCAATGGATTTACCAGATACTATATACGTCAATGTAAATTGATGTATTTTTCCATGATAGGTATCTTATAGACTTTCATTTAGTAAGTAGTATCTACTTGCCTAATGTCCTAACAGGCCGGCTCGTTGGCGTAGTGGTTAGCGCAACTGGCTTCTACACTGGGGTCCCGGGTTCAATTCCTGGTCAGGTCTGGCATTTTTCATCACTCATCTTCATGTATCATCCTTCTCACTCCATACATTAGCAGCAATCGCAAAACAGGCAGACGTAAAACCAAAATAAATAAATAAATAAATAAAAAAATAAAATGTTCTGTATGAACTCTTTAAAACAATTTTTTTAAATTTTTCGACATTATGCCCAACTATAACAAACAATTTCAAAATTAGTCGATATTTCAAAAAATAAAAGGTTATTAATTTAACAAGAATTTTTTCATGTTTGGTCAATACTCTGGAATTTCAGACCTAAATTTCATTAAATTTAAAACATGCCCGTATGGTCTCAATTTATTTTTATCAGACTTGGTTTAGAAGTTTTTTCAGATAATAAATAGTTTCTGATAACTTATTTAAAAAATTTAATCTTGGAAAATGTAGATGTAAAAAAATACAATAACATTAATTGAAGAATTTTCAAAAAAATGTTAAAACTGGAAAGTTGTACAAGAAATTATTAACACAACGGTTGAAAAATGTTAAAATACATTTCTCGTATATGAGAAACACAAAAGTGAGCCAAACTTCCTTGCGGACAGAATGTAACTGATAGAATTATGAATAGGTGCACTGTATGTACTGTGCATTACATTTTCTTTAGACTTTTTCTTTTTTTAAGTAGCTAAATAGTGTATTTTTTAACTTTCAAAATTAAACAATGAAAAAGTAAAATTCAAATGAAAGAACCTGTACTATATGGATTTACCAGATACACTGAACTCAATGGAGGGTTTAATGAAAAAGGATCAAGAGGCTTCAAACACATGGACAGGCAATTATAGAAAATCACCTGGACTGTATGAATAAAGCCTCGTTATAAATGCAAAAAAATATGTACAGTAAATAAATTAAGTCAGATTCCTCAAATCAAAACTACAAACTATGGTATTCAAAAGTTATTTTTAACAAGCACAGAAAAAACTATCGCATACTGAAAATTTGCGGACAATTTCATTCTAGCAGAATATGTTTTTAATGATTAGTTTTCTCACTTAGCTATAATAAAGAAGATTCTCCTTCTTTGTGCTGCAGACAGTCAAGGAAAATTATAAAAATTGCTTTGCCTCGTAAATTCAGAAATAATTCATGGAACAGAAACAAATGCAGGGTAGATTAGTAGAATATGCACACATCTACACCTGAATCTAGTTTACCGTTTTATCTCAAAAAAAAAATTTTTAACCATCTGAAACTAACATTATTAACAATAGCTGCACTAAGAAATGTACTAAAATTATGTAATTTTTTCTCCAAGAGACACTTTAAACTACATAAAATAAAAGTGTTAACGATATGTCAGACACAGGTTAATTTCTGACAAAACTGACAATAAAATACAGGATTTTTAATTGAGAATACAAAAACTGATATGCATGGATGACAGTACCCATTATTTTTCTTTTTTCTCTGGTACCACAGCTCTTGAGTAATAGTTTGATGGTAAAGAAAGGAAGTAGTGTCCTTAGAGTTCTTTGATTCTTCAAGGCCTGAGCTTGACTTTGACTCAGGCAGGCACTCTCTGTTACAGAACCAAGCCTGAGTCTCACTCGAGCTGTGCTATCTGACTGCATAGTAAACTATAAATGTATTTAATTCGTTTTTAGGTTGTCTTGACTTATTTGCCCATTAACAGAGAACGATAAAGTGTGAATTACAGAGTTATCTAGTGCATGTCAAATACACACAAAGTCCACGTTTCTTAATCAATTGTGAGGTTATATGGCCATGTGTAAATAAGGAGCTGATACATTGTTCTCGATTTTTGTATTTATGAAAGTGCACAGGTCTCAAAGTGTAAATACTACAGCTCTAGAGAACCTATAGTATTATCCCATCCTTTCTTATTTACTTTTCAAACAGACTCCTCCCTTATCTAAGTTTTACTAGTGGAGGCTGGCTTACCATGTATCTCCATGGAAGATTGCTTATTCCAAAAATGGAATACCTCCTGTCAGTTAATACTTCATATTTGTATATGATACACTTCCTAAGGTGATGGTGCCCAATTAAGGGAACCCGGTCCTCAAAAAAAAAAAATATTTTCACCATTTTTGAAATTTTTTTTTATTAAATTCTACTGGATTTTCTGAGTAAGCTGATTTACACTAAAAGACCTTTTGATAAGCTTTAATATTTTTTATTAATTGTTTTAAATTAACACCATTACAACATTTATACTGTTTTTCAGGGACCTGTTAAAACTTTTATTAGATAACTTTTGATCCTCTTTGTTCAGAAATTTCTTTTATTTTTTAATATAAATTTATCTTTTTATACATATTTGTTGGCAACTCTGTTGTTCGTCTTGCTATCTTACGTATTTTACAGTTGATTTTTTCTTACGAGTGAGGTTATTGTTTGTTTCCTTCGTTTTTTCGTAACCCGAAAATTCAGTTTTTTTATACAAAAGGAACATTTTCTTAAAAAAGTAAGAGATTTTGAATTGAGATTTGCAGGGTACATTTATTGCATAAAAATCCATGTTTTGACGGTTTTTTTTTTGTTTTTTTTTTTGGTTCAATGTCTGACTGTTCTGCAATTACTGCTAATGCAGGTGGTGAAGGATGAAATGGTTTTTGTAACGTATGAAAATATGCTGTGCCTGAATGTTTTGACACGTCAGTCTAACAAAAAATTAGCTAAAACAGATTTTATAGCGACAAATATGATAAATTTTTAAAAACTATTGACATTACCAAAGAGAAAAATCTTTTTCTGGTGAACTAAACGTTAATTTAAGAAACCTTCATGTTAAAATGTATATCAATGTCCAATAAATTAATGGAAAAAATTTGAGCTAATTATCTCTACCACGGGCTGAGAAAGTGTTCTTTATGTTAGTATGGAGAAAGATACGAGGACCAGGTTCCCTTGACAAGCCCAATGTCACCATACTATTTTTCAAGGCTGATGAGCTCTGAATGTACGTATGCATTGCCTCCTACCCACTTTATAGCTAGCCAACAATTGACTTGCCAGCAATGGCCAGTAATGACGTTGCCAATACTTGCTCTCGTAGCTGTGTTATGTATTTTGTCAGCCATTTTTTGGTCTTTCAATAACAATTTTATAATCTATGAACATACAACCAGCTGATTATATAATAAAGTATTGCATGTTAACGCGCTCTATAATCGATTTGTTCAGTACGAGATGCAAGGCATGAGTGAACTATTGTGGCTCTTATATGTATGCGCCCGTAATGTGTGTCAGGTATAATGTGACAACGCTGGCAAACGTTTTGAAGTCTAAAAGCTTGGAACAGCAGAGCTCATCAACCATGAAAAATATATTAATAATAATTCAGTCAAATTTTATTTCCACGAATAAGAAAAATAATAATCACTTAACTTTTTTTTACGTTTCAAAAATGAAATTTAAAATAAAACATTAAAACTGATCACCTCCGTGGCGTTGTGACTAGCGCACTAGCCTACAAAGTGTAAGGTCCCGGGTTCAACTCCTGGCTAGGGTCTGGAAATTTTAATTTATTAAAATCCACTTTTATAGTATCAAAAACCTGCAGTAATCTCTAATGATCAAGCAGTTGATGCGACTTTAAATAAACAAAAAAAACCAAAAACTGATAATATAGATTATATTTAAATTTATTCAAATAATATTTTTTATTTAACAGTTTGTACTAATGATACTGTAATAATAAAATAAACTATAAATGCACAACACTGCGTAGTATCCAATACTACTAAATAAATTTAACAACAAAATGAAGTATATTATTTAACATAAATATGAAATAAGGTACAGTGAATGTTGAAAGAATATTTTATAAAAATAAAAGTAATCTCAAGAAATTAATCTTTAATAAAAATTCTCTTAAAATATCTGAGATTTTTTTACAATGATTCAAAAATAATTATTTAAAAACTCAAGGTTGAACATTCAATTTTCGTTTGACGAAAAGAATACATTGATATAAAATTTGTACTTAATTATACATACTAAGGAAGGAATCTGTTATATCCACAACCAATAAAATAATTTTTAAACATACAATTTCATGACATTTACAAAACTATTAAATTTCTGGACAATCGGAATTCATTCTTTATAAGTAGTTTCAATTTGACCAGCAAAAATTGGTTTTTCTATTAATTTCACTTTAGTTGAATTCACTTTTCACAATTTTTTATCATTACTAGACAATTTAAAAAAAACTATATCGATTCAAACCGATTTATTTATAATAATTACAAACTTACTTCCTGTAATTAATTAATAGGCTTTCATATAAATCAATTTTAAACTAATTTTATTTCTGTACAAAATTTTTTTAAAAGTGCTTTTAAAAATAGTACTAAAATAGCATTTAAAATGTGATTGTACTAAAGAAACCAATTACAATGCAAGAAACATTTTTTGTGCTGTTCGATAAAATTATTTAACTTAAATTTTTTACTACATTAATTTTTATCATAGGGTGCTTAACCCCATGTTTATTTCATCTGCCACCTCTCGTTTTTTGTCTCTTATGTAATCTCCAATGACACCCCATGGCGCTGTGTATTTATTTGTTTAAAAATAAATGAACGCTTTAATTCTTGATATGGTTTAAATTAATTTAGCAGTTTCAATCATGTATTTATTGACTAATCATTGGAATTGATTTTTTAATCAACATTATTAATTCAGATTAAAGTCTATGTGAAATCCACATAGACATTAAATGTCCACACATGTGCATTTTCGCTAGTGCTAACCGCATGCCTCGGCACAAGGGATGCCTGAGATGAGTCAAAAGTTGCAGATTTTCCAAGTGTACAGCGTAGTGCAAGGAGTTCTACCAGCCTTGGATTTCTGTGGGTTTCAACGTTCAATTTGTTTTGTTTTATAATGTGCGCCATGAAAGAAGTCCGTTGTATTTGACACGATAATTTTAGTTTTAATATTACAGAAAGATACTACCAACACATCAGATTTTCTTTAATTTAATACACTTAATGTTCTTGATTTTCGCATGGGTTTCTCAAAAACAATCACGTGCAATAATAACATAAATAAAAGATTTTTCATGCTTTAAAACATGCATAATAAACTTTTTGTCTGATGGCTGCTAGATAGTTGATGAAGTAACAATAATAGTCATGTTATTAGGCAGTTGTATCCAGCAACCAGCAACTTAACACGAAAAACAAAATTTTAAACTATCAAAATACATAACAAATAATGAGCAATAAAATTGCATTTTATTATTTACATAATAAGCTTATATCTGTATAACATAGTCTCTTTAACTCTACTGTATTAGTCCTAATTTTTGCATTAAACTAAAACATAATCAAAGCCTCCATAGTTTAGTGATCACAATACTGGACTACAAAATGAAAGGGCTTAAGTTTGATTCCCGGCTGGGATCTGGATATTATTACACATTTAAACCCATCACTCCACAACCCACAGTAGTCACCAATGACTACGATGTTGATGTGACTTAAAATTAACAAAAAGTGATCAAAAATATACTTACAATAATTTAATTTTATCAGAATTATCTTTTTCCAAATAACCATCCAATTTGAATGCTGCTTATAGCTAGATTTTGTTCTTTGGCAGAACCAGGACTATAACAGTTAGTTAGCTATTTTTTTTAATTTAATTATTATTGGTCACCATATTATAAAGTTGTTCTCCCACTTGATCTTAATTTAAAAATCAAAACCAGCAGACTCAGCTATACCACCAAAGTTTTTTATTTGCTGTTTTGTAATCTTCCAATTCTGAGGCTTTTTCTAACCATCAAGCATATTTTATAAAGATTTTTTATTTTTTCAAAAAGTTTCTAAAAATCAAGGGCCCTGGGTTAGAAGCCAGCTGTGCTGATATAAAAATTTAATCTGAATTAATAAATAACAAAATTATATATATGCTGCCACTGTAGTTTAGTGGTAGCATGCTAGCATACAACATGGAAGCCCTGGTTTCGATTCCCAGCTAGGGTTTGGAAATTATAACAAGTCAGACGCATAGTTACAATTACACATTCTACCAAAGTCATTAATAACCAAGATCTTGATGTGACTTAAATAATAAAGGACTAAATTGTATGTTTCTATGGAAATGTAAAATTTATAAAATGAACCTTTGATATTTACCATTCTCTTCATGCCACAAAAATGTAAAAATGATTTAGTGACGTGTCAAAAATTATTATATTACAGCATTAGACAAATAATGTAAATTTAGCAAAACTAAGCAGTTAAACTTCCAGTACTCTCAATTTAATTGAATACTGGGAATTAACTGGTCGTTATGTACTGCTGTTAATATTTTTATCATAAATAGTAAATTAATTTCTTTCTAGTATAAACTATTAATGGCAGAATGTAATTTGGAATTTAAAAAGATTTTCTCCAAAATTCAAATCTTATTTAACTTTTTTGTTTTGCACCCGTTTAGAAACTAGAAACTGGAATATTTTTATTTTATGCGATTAACAACTATAATGAATTAGGCCATAGCAGAAAATATTTAAAAATTGATACTTCAATTAAAGAGACTATACTAACAGCAGAATTTAATATTTTGTTTCCTAAATCTCACAATTCATTTAATACACGTACATACAAACACGATTCAATGCTAATCATTCATGTTTACTTTTTTAAAGTAAATAAATATATATTTTTATACATTTATAAAATTTTTCAAGCTCTGTACAATTTACACACACATATACACACCGACACAATATACTTTTTATTTCAATTTACGTAGTTTTATATAATTAGTTCATATCAAGGCATTTTTATACATGGATCAACGTTTCATGACGATTTAATTACAAAATATACTATTTTAATTATTTGAAAATAAACTACTTGTTAAATTACAAATAGTTATAATGAATTGAATGTAAGTTTCAAGGTCATATAAAAATTGCAGTCATCTGAATTTTGAAATACTGTTGCATTACATAAAGATATAATGCACCAGTATTCTCAACATTAAGTATAATTATTCGATTAATAAAGAATTACTTAAATTTTGAAGTAATTTAAGGTTACAGTCGGTTTAGGTTATGTTGATTAATCGGTGGCAAGCGAAATGGGAAGAAGTGATAGTCGATAGGTGGTTAATACCTAACATAAAACCATGGTATGGTAGGAGCTATGGGGAGGTGTCATATGAGACACACTTCCTGTTTGGCCAAGGGTGCTTAAGGACGTATCTTTTTGCTCAGGCAATAAACGATGACTATTTTTGTATCTATAGCGGGAAGATAAAACTCGATGAAGCATATGGTCTTTGAGTGTGTTCGATTGGTTCGAGCTAGAATGGAATGCATTGCGTTGATCTGGTGATTAATCGCCAAGTGAGATGGGAAGAGGTGACTGTTAATACCGAACATACATGTGTGGTACGGTAGGGGCCATGAGGAGGTGTCATACGAGACACAGTTCCTTATCTACCATGGGTGCTTTAGGAAGTACCTTTTCCTCAGGCAACATGCGACAGCTTCGTTATGTACTCTAACCGGGTACAACCTGAAACTGGTCCAACCATTTACTTCGCATGCCAGCACACAGATTTCCTATACAAGAATGGAAATATAAAACTAGAGGGAAGTGAGGCTTCGGAAGACCTAAAAAGAGATGGATACCGGAAAAGGCTATTGAGCCTAATCCTTCAAAGATGATTAACAAGCGACAGCAATTTTTGTATCTATTGCAGGAAGATAGACACATGAAAGCATACGGTTTTTGAGAGTGTTCGATTGAATCAAGCTAGAACGGAATCTGTCTATTAATAGTCGTAGATGTTATCGGGAAGATTGTGTGTAGTATCCTGAGGTGAAAGTCACACTCACTAACAGCTACCTTTTGCTCTTCACATGTATGGTTCGTGCAGTAAAATTCCTTCAATGGAATTATGCGAAAGAGAAAAGTTTCAATGGCTATAGATTGGTAATATTTTTCACATAACGTTAATCGATGAACGTATAAAAAATTCATAAATGGTCATCACTTATAATGATATACATACTGTCTGTCTGTAACTTGATGGCCTCCGGCAGAGGGGAGCAATATGTGGATTGTAAAACCATTTCAAAAAACATACATCTTATTTTATTTGAGTTACTGAAACTTGTCGGAAATGATGTGTTTGTATAAAACAAATAATTTCGCATGTTTTTTGTTCTATAAAATCATTTTGAAAAACACACGGTTAATGAGATATGCATAATTTAGTTAAAGTTTTATTTTTGAAGAAAAAAGCGTTGAAAAATACAGTTTTTTCTTCGACAACAAAACTTTTACTACATTTTACATTATCTCATTAAGTGTATGTTTTTCGAAATTATTTTGTAGAACAAAAAACATGTTATACATTTATTTTTACAAAAATACGTCATTTCCGACAAGTTTTAGTTACTTAAAAATCTGGTGTGAAACACTCACACAACTTTCTCTTGCCAGTGCAAATAATTAACAATAAACCTAACATTAGTAATAAAACATAAGAAATAAACAAAAAACTAACCTCAACAAACATAACCTAATTTTAATCATGAGTGAAAGACACAAAATGAAAATCAACCTCAGTTTGGCTTAGAAATACGGAAAATCTCTCTTTCTCTCTAAACTAGGCTCTGTAGAGAAAAATGCTTTAAATAAAAGTTGTAGATCTTTTAATTTTCTATAAATTTAATTATATACACTTTTGTCGTAAAATGCATACTAAGGCCGAAATGTTAAAAAAATCGATTTTTCTCACGTTTTCGTGAGAAAAAAACAGAAAATCGCAAATTACCGCTAAACTAAGCGTTATACAAAAAAATGTTTGAAATAAAAGTTGTAGGTTTTTAAATTCTCTACAACTTTTATTATATAAGTTTTTGCGCTAAAATTTATATTAAAGCCGTAATCTTAAAAAAACAACGTTTTTACGTGAAAACAGCCTCACCGAGAATTTCAGCAAACATGGCGCCTACCCTATCTTGTAGAGAATAAAAAATTGAGTAAAATAGGCGATTTTAAAAAAAATCGTAGGACCAGTTTTTGAGAAAATCGCAAAAAACTGAAAAATTATACGAATAAACTACTACTTCCGGTTGACCGATTTTGATGAAAATGTTCATGTCGCGTCCGGTAATGGTATGTAACTTAAGTTTCAAGTTTCAAGTTCGTACGACGTTCCGTTCTTGAGATATTCTGTTCACACACACACACACACACACACACACACACACACACACACACACACACACACACACACACACACACACACACACACACACAGACACAGACCAATCGCTAAAAACATGTTTTTTGGGTTCAGGGGGTCTGAAAACGTATAGATCCGGTGAAAACTCGATTTCGAAAAATCGATATGAAAACAATACTTTCCTTCCTATATATTCATATAGGCAAGAGAAAGTAAAAATACGTCATTTCCGACAAGTTTTAGTTACTTAAAAAAATTAGAAATGTTTTCTGGTTTTACAATCCGCATAATGCTCCTCTCTGCTGAAGGCCATCAAGTTATAGACAGACAGTAGACACGGCTCATGGGCATCACGAGGCCCATTCCAGATAGTTCTCACAATTAAGATCCTACTGTTACATCTATTAAAGCGTGCCTAAATACGTATTACATTATTGTGTGACTTACTGGAGTGTTTCGATATTCTACCATGACTAATGGAGGCGACAATAGTATCAGCAAACAGCATATTAAAATTTTATATATATCTTAACGATTTGTAAATTAATTTAATAGAACCTTGAATTTTACATTCATCATGACTAAACATGACTTACATTCATTCAGAATAAAAATAAATCACATCTTTTCTTTTACAAACTTTGTACACAACTCGTTTGGTTCACGATATTCAAGTGAACAAATCTGTATTTAATTTATTCATTAATTCTCCTCATTTTTTACATTAATTACATTTCACTTAGCACTTTAAACTTATTTCAATGTTTTAACATTTATCAGTAAATAATAAATAAAAAGAAGTGCTTTTAAAATATTGTTTTACTACAGTTATTGTTGTTACTTGATTCTATAATACAATTTGATCTAATTTATCTATAAAACTTACGGCAGGAATAAATAATTTTATACTTAAATTATGGCAAGCAAAAAATATTTGTCAAGTTAAGAGTTTCTTATTAAAAACAAATCTGATCAAAAATACAGCAATAATTATTAAAGCACATATTTAAAATATTTATTAACAAGTACCGTTGATTAAGAACATATGGTGAAGCTAAGATGTTAGATTGTTTAGAAACATTCGGTTTCTTGTTTTCACCAATATAAAAATACCATAAAAATTTTTATTGGTGGCAATTTTTAAAATTGTCATTTATCATTTTCTTTTGTCCGTTAGGCCGTCGGTCACACCCAGATATCAAAAAAACTATAAGAGACAGCAACAAACGGTTTTCTGATTCACAAAAATTTAGTGGATCTTAATTGGGTTTAATATTCTGATTTTGACTGGAAGTGGCTTAACCCTTATAGTGCCAGCGTCCTAATATTAGGACATAAAAAGTTTAACCAAAAAATGTCGGAGTCCTTTGAAGTGATAGTACATTCATTATGAACGAAACAAAAAAAATCGTTAAGATATTTATTTATTATTAGTACATTGACTAAAAAATTAATCAAATTTTTATTTTTCGCTCGTTTTTCTAAACAATCTGCGAAAATAATCAATAAAATATATAGACTGAAAAAATACATGTGTAGATTCTGTTATGAGTGTAAATTTATTGATTAATATTGATTGATAATACTTCATGTTGATTAAGGAGGCCATGGCTAGTATTTTTATTTTATTTTTTACAATACATAAATTATTTTTGGTGATTTTTTTCATAATTAAATTGTCTTTGAAGTGATATAAGTGAAGTTAGGTAACATAATTGTTTTAATTAAAAAGGAAATTTCAATAAAAAATGTACAAGTAGAGATTTTTATTTTTAGTATTTGTTTAAAATTAAAAGAAATATGTTACAAGATAAATGTCCTATACAAGATCAATTCATTATGAACAAAACAAAAAAAATTGTTAAGATATCTTGAAAAATAGCCAAGTTATGGATAGACATATAAAATACTACAAATCGCACAGAAATAGGGTGGAATTTTTTCAGTAGGAACTCGATATTCTCCTGGCCCTGTAAGGGTTAAAACTGGAAATCAGAAACTATAAGGTATATCAACAAACAATTTTTGGATTCGTAATGTGCACAAAAAGTTAGTAGGCCTAAATTGAGTTTGACGTTCCGGTTTCAACCGGAAGCCAAGAATCAGACGGATTTTTTAAACTAAAATAGTGTCATTCGATTCCTTTAAAAGAGTAGATACAGAAATCACTAATGGTTTTGCTATAAATCAAAGGTAGGCCCTAAACCTTTTTAAAAATTGCCACCAGCCATGAGACGCATCATCTCATGAAAGGAATTTATATAATTTTTATCTAAATTTATTTATGACAATATAATCATCCAATTATATTTTACTGTTCTCAGTATTAATTAATAATAACTTAAAAGTTTTTCATTTATGGTAAATATTTGGAAGACAAAAATAATAAAATATATGTATAAGTACAGTACAACCCCTATATCATCAGATTTGTTACCATTGTTGTTTATATGGTTTTTTTTTTAGTTTAACGTCCAACTGTTCTGCAATTACTGCTAATGCAGACGGTGAAAGATGAAATGATTTTTTATAATGCATGAAAATATGCCGTGCTTGAATGGGATTTGCACCCAAGATCGCATGATGAGAGATGAGCACGTTACCAACTACACCAATGTGGCAGGCATTATTTGATTATATGATGAAATGAAATGGTTAATACTCTTGGTAAAACCCCATGTAGAAGAATATCTTCTCGATTAACGCATTAAAAACTGATGAAAAATTGATGACGCCTCTAAGGTGTCATAATTCTTTTGTATTTCTATAGGTGTTATTTATTCATCAGCACTTCAGCAATGTTTCCTTTTACCGAACCATTCGTGAGATGGATACAACATTTATTTGTTAAATTTTGAAAATGTCAGTTTGTAATTATTATTTAGTTGAACACCCTTTTTGTTTTTTAATAGGGTTTTTATTAATAAAATAATCATTTTAACCATTCGTTATTACTGATAGACAGAAGAAAATACTGAAAAATATAATGGGCTGTTCCTTAAATTATTAGAAAATGAGATAATGTGCCATAAGAAGTACTACAGTTCACACAAATGAAATTAATAACAATACGCTCAAGTTTAGAAGGCAATTGCATTAGAGAATATCTTATACAGGACATGGATCATAACAAAGCCACTAAACTGTTGGTTGAAAACAATGGGCAAACACTTATATTACACAAATGCCATTAAATTCTGTAATAGTTTTATATTAGAAATGTAATAAATATTTAACTTGCTGAAGTTTACTTACCATATTTTTATAAAAAAAATTTATGCTCATAATTTTATAAATGGGTTAAATTAGTTTTTACTTTTCTTTGTTTTATTCCATATTTTATTAGATATCACTTTAAAAATACTGATACAGCTTCTTAAAATCATGTTTCTTTGGGAAGGAAGAGAAATATTAATTGTTTTAGGGTAGTTACCCACTTTCTAACCCTCCGAATTGGTCTAGGGGTAAAGTCGCCACTGCAAATCAGCTGTAACAGTTAATTTTCAGAGATAATGGTCCTGGTTCAAATCCTAGTAAAGGAAGTTATTTTTATACAGATTTGAATATTAGACAGTGGTTACTGGTGTACTTTGATGGTTGGGGTTCAATTAATCATACTCTTTTAAGAATGGTCAGCCTGAGTCTGTACAAGGATATACCTCATACATATTATCTTCATCTCATTGGGTCATGGGGTTGCTTCTTGTTCTAAATTGAACAGATTGCAACATACAAACATTGTTGTCGTTTTAGGTCATCAGCCGAAAAGCTGGTTTGAAAATGTAGAGGTTTTACTAAGTAAAACGAGGACTGAGGTGGTTTCCCATTTCCTTCCTCATTGAGTGGAAAAGTATGCGTATCAGCATGCCGGGCCCTCTGAAAAGCACATATTTTCCACCCTGCAAATGACACCTTTACTTCATTCACCACAGGGTCTGGCTGTATAACGAAATTCATTACTCTCAAAGGAAAATTACTCTCTGATAGTGTCTTTCACCTCCACCTCTTCTGTTGTTAAATGATTCAGTCGTATAAGTGGCTGACCATGTGATAAGAAACAGAACTTTTTTTTAGGACTGCAACTAACAGATGGAGTATAAATAATTTGACACTCCGCCTGTCTGTTATAGTTGGAGTACACACATTAGGGATAAAAAACAAAGTTACCCAATTTCTATCCATTAGGACCACCCTAGTGGACAAAATTCAAATTCTTTACTTTTCCTAGGTATCACTTGGAAAATATTCATGCCAATTTACAGAATTGTAGTCTTTTTGGAGAGTGCAGAATGAATATCAACTACTTTAGTATTGTAATGCAACTGCTTCATTTTTTCTGTTCAACACCAAACAAATGACATAAATTTAAGCTTTGTAATTAATCACAAAGTAAGAGAATCAGTGGAGTAGCAAGTAAATCAGTGAGGGCTTTACATTTTGTACGTAAAAAACTTTTTCGAGAAATTTAGTTGTTTCTTTTATTTAAAGTCGCATGAACAGCTTGGTCTTTAGTGACTGCAGTGGGTTATGGAACTTGAGTTGTGATTTGTTATAATTTCCAGACCTTCGTCAGGAATCGAACCCAGGACCGCCGCTACCAGTGGCCAGCACACTACCACTACGCTACAGAGGTGGCTAAAGAAAAATTTAGTTAATTTAAACTGTACTTTCCATGAACACTTCATTGAAAATATAATTTTTTTTTTAAGAAAATGCACGAAATTCACACATACATTTTTCATTACATGAAGCTATTCAGATAATATATTCATAATACTTAAATAAGCGTAAAATATTTTTTGCTTAAAACAAAGAAAACAAGTCTTAGGCCACTAGCTTCGTTAATACTTACAGATTAATAATTTATGTAAATAATAGAAAAAGTAACTCGTAAACTACCTAACCTAAAACTTAATAATTCTTTAGGCATTTATAAAGAATTTATGTTATTACAGTTATTCTAAATGTGTGATTTATGTTCTGGAACTTAAGGTACATTTTAAATATTACTGGGGGTACTGTACAATAACAAAATATTTTGTTACAGATATCTAAGAAGAAATGAATTTGATCAACCTGAATTTTAATCTTTTATTTCTTCAGTAGTTGTGGTACTGTGCAAGTTGATGAAATTCAGTTCTTCTTAATTTAATCCTAGGTAGTACTACTAAACATTGTATAACATATTGAAAATACGAACACACATACATACATACAAATATTACTGTTTTGTTTTAATGTTCAAAAAGTCGCTCCGCAGTGAAATATACTAGGAAAAATTGTGAGCTATATGCGCGGTTGTACCATCTTGTTGAAAATAACCATTCAGTATTTCACTTAACTAAAGTTCGCCTGTGAATGGACACAAAATTTCCGTAGAGTATCGTTGTGCGTTTATTGTTTCATTGAAAAATATAAGACCCACAATCCGACGTCTAAAAATTGCTATCAAAACTCCAATTTTCACAGACCAAAGCAGTTCCTCATGAATACACAATGGATTTTCTTACTCCGCAGATGAGAATTTTGTGAGTTCATATCCCCAGATAAATGGAACCATGTCTCATCGATAAAAAACATTGTATTAAGAAAACCGATTCAATTTTGTCGAATGAAATTATTGAACTATTCACAATACTACATTCTCTTGCCATGATTTATAGGTTTTAATTCTTGCACGACTATCATTTTGTATTGGTAAAATTCTAATTTTTTCCTTATAGCTGAGGGCCGTTACTTCACTAACATCGGTTTCCTGTGGGAGTTTTCTTATTGACTTGTTTAGATATGGACATCTTATCGGAAATATCGAGTAATTTATCGTCAGACAATACACTAGAATGACCACTGCCATGAAACCCATGGCATCATGCATCTGCCATGGAACTCATACTTCGAAATTTATCAATCAAACCTTGAGAGATTTTTTCTCAGAATTGTGATGTGAGATTCTTGTCTCCAGGAAAAGCTAATTAAATGTTTGTCGTATTTATTGCCAGCTTTAAAGACTTGTTCGACTAAAAATAAACAAGTTTTTCAATGGTTAACATTATAACAGTGACAAAACGAACAAAGGAACTAACCTAAAATGTTCATGCCAATGTGTAACGATATACCAGTGACTACTGATACTGGGGGAGATAAACAAGACAGAGGTGTGTTGGGCAAGTTCACATAAAGGGGAGCAACCCAGACAAGAGAAGAATAATACGTCACATGCGGCTACCGCAGAGGGACTTTTTGAACGCTCTGTATTAGTCATTCAGTTTCTTAATTATATTGTGACACAATAAAGTATCATGCACTGTTATCTAAAGATATCAGTTTTATTAGAAACTTCAATCTGGTTGATAAGATAACATGGAATCAAAATTAAAATAATTTTTGGGCTACCTGAAAACTTATGTTTTTCTGAATTGATTGACAAATGCGTTCAATACTTATGACTTTTTACATGAGATTAAACATAATGTGTTATAGTGTCAGAAAAAAAATACACAAGAATTTTGTGTTGGTTATGTTATTAGTGGTCATTGATTTTCAGCCGTGATTATTATGTTTTATGTGTCGTTTTTGAATGACTATGTGTTCTATTATTTGTCATCTATAATTCAATTTGTTGTGTTTTGTTTTTGTATTGGCTATGTCTTGTGCATTTGTCATCTCTTGTTCACTTGGTTGGCTGTGTAGGTTTTACTGATTTTCAGTTGTAATTATTGTGTTGTTTTTGTATTGACTATTTGTTAAATATTTGTCATTTATTGTTTACTTTTTTGTGCAGGCTTTGCTAATTTTACAGTTGTGATAATGGTTTTTTTGTGTCAGTTTTGTTGTCTATTGTTCTTGTTTGTGTAGGTTTTACTGTTCTGAAAGTTTGATATTTTTATACCTATGTAAAAGACACTTTTTCAAAAACTGTTGAAAGAAATTTTAACAGAATATCCAACTCAGATGTAGCATACACAGCTGTTTTCTACTATGATGAACTACATAATGGTTTTATAAAATATTTAAGATAAAAGTTTTATATCTTCGAACCTTGAGATAAAATTTTTTTAAGGTCTTATAAAAGTTATGCCAGAAAAACTCAGCTTGTGTAAAAAAACCCAGTAAAATCACTTAAAAATTTAAATTGTAGTTTTCAAGAAAAACTGCCTTATCGTTATGGTCTAACATATGGATTTTGTTACCTTAAATTTACAGTCATGTACGAATTGTTTCCCAATTTATATACTAGTGTGTTTATTTTTGAACCATGTTAACACATCTGCAGGAAAAGCTGTTGTATTTTTTTTTTGTTATCGCACGTACAGCTGTTAGAGTTCCTAATAGTACTGATTAAATACTTAACTTGGTTTAATAGTGATTAGTTCATATTGGGAACTTTTCGGATTCATAAAACTTGCAAATCTGGTGTAAAATTTATCCCGCATCCTAAAGTCATTGTCTTCTGCCTTCCTGGTCATCCTCCCTGAGATTCCTTGCTATCGTAGTGACTTGGTCTCCTTGTATCCACATTTTTCAAGGACGAACTCTTCTTCTATTTTTGGGACGGAAAAAGGAATGCTCATAAGGAATGTTTATAGTTCAATTAATTCTTTTAATTTCTTAAAGAGTGATGCTACTAACCAAATATCAGAAGAACTAGTGTTTAAAGCTAAATTGGTACATGAATTACTTGTAGAAATGCACTTAAATTTTATACCTGAGCCTCAAATAAATGCATTTCAGTTTATCCAAAATATATGTATATATTTTTTTTTATTAAATCTGTGCAGTAGCTTTTTAAAATTATATTGAACTAAGGTGAAAGTGAAATCTTGTAAGCCTACAATATGCTGGTAATCTATTTTTTTGTCATCAGTCTCTCGACTGGTTTGATGCAGTTCTCGAAGCTGTTCTATCTTGCGCAAGTCATTTCATATTTACATACGTGTAACACCCTACATCTTTTGTAATTTGCTTTATATATTCTAACCTTTGCCTTCCTTTAACCATTCACTCCCTCAATATTATCCTCCATTATTGATAGACCAATAATTGGATGTCTTAAGATATACCCCATTAGCCTATCCCTTCTTCTGGTAAGAAACAAATTAATCAAATTTTTATGAAACCTTACTTAATGAAGATATTACAGATAATAGAAAGTAAAAGAGGCTCGTTTACTTAACGCGAAACTGAATTATGAATCCTAAATGTTAGGTACTAACACAATTTCAGGAAACCAAAAAGTAGCTAAATGAGCATATGGTTAATTATCTCCACTTATTATTTTTTTTACTTTTTATGACGCTGATGAAATGAGAACTGAACTAAGTTAGCCTCAAATTGCGATTTGCAAAATTCACAACAGCTCAGATAATTATGGTCCTACAGACTTATTTTATTACTTTATTCAATGTTGTAAAAATCATTCCAGTATGAGTTAGTATTTTCAACATGTTAACACAATTATTTTGCATATTAGAGAAATATATTATACATATATATATTTATAAAGTTTATGTATATTTACTATAATAATGTACAATGTCTGAAAGCCATTATAGGTAGAACACTTAATGCAATAGTTTCTGAGTTAATAAAACAGATTGTTTATTTAAATGATTTCTTTTTTTCAAAAAATTGTTGATATATTTTTACAGATCTGCACATCACATGTACCATACATTTTTAACCTTTCAAAAATGATATTTCCATTGTTAAAACGTACGTCGAACACTAAGCAAATGAGCTTTAATGATTCAATTTAATTATATGTATATTTTATTAAATTCTTTTATAACAACAGGTGGCGTCACTTGTAGAACCACCTCGTGCATTTGATGCTAGACAGTTGTTTTAAATTTCGGTAAACAAAGGCCAAATTTTGTTTCTATTCCAGTTACAATTGGTAAAGCTACTTGGAAGCCACCTATATGATCTGGATTAGTAGATTTCACAGTATCGGCAACGCCTGTGCTTGGAACAGTCTGCTCAGAACCACTTGGTCGACTGAAATTAAAAAAAATTTACATTTAATTTTTTATTCAACATTATTTCTTATTTTCAGTATTATTTTAAGTCCTTTTGAAATAAAAGTTTTTGGGAAGGAAAAAAAATAAAAATTTTTCTCCTGATACACTTGTTGTAAAATGCTGAAATCTTAAAAAATCCATTTTTTACACATTTTTATGAAAACAATACAAAAATAAAATTTAAAAAAAATCTTAAGACAAAGAAAAATGACCAAAAATTACTTTTTTCTCTTCCCCAAAGTCGACAGTAATTTTTTGTCATTTTCTTCGTCTTAAGATTTTTTTTTCATTTTCTTTTTGTGTTGTTTTCATAAAAATGTGTAAAAAATGGATTTTTTTAAAGATTTCGGCCTTAGTATGCATTTTACAACAAGTGTAAAATGCATCAGTAAAATTTGTAATAGTAAATGAAAAGATCTATAACTTTTTTTGAGAATTTTTCTCTACAGAGCGTAGATTTAGCGAAAGAGTGATTTTCCGTGTTTTTAAGCCAAACTGAGGTTGAATTTCATTTTGTCTTTCACTCATGATTTTAAAACTAGGTTAGGTATTGTTCATTGGCAAGAGAAAGTCGTGTGGTGACGAAAATGCCAGACCTGATCGGGAATCGAACCCGGGACCCCGGCGTAGAACAAACAGCCAGTTGCGCTGTTCTACCACTATGCCACGCACGGGCCGGCCCCTAGTGGAAATGTAATATTTAAATAAAATAAAATAATTAGTTTGGTTAAATGATTTAAATGTAAAAAATACAATAGATTCTATTTGTGAATGAAGATATATTTAATTTAATTGCTTGATCGTTAGTTAAAATGTTGTAAAAAATTTAACAGTGAAAATTGAAAACTGTCTGTTTAATATGAAGAGAAAAAGGGAAATTAAAATAATGTTAGGTAAAATTTGGAACGGTTGTAAGACTGTACTACCTCTAATATCGGCTATATAAGTAAGAGAGCATATAGAGGATCCATTAGATCCGGGCGGGCGGGCCACACACAAACAAGTTGACGTTGTCTACTATTAAGTTTCATATACGATTTTTTGTTTTACCACCAACCGCTAGATGGTATGAATACACTTTTACAAATCAAGCGCTTTTACTTTTTCACATCAAGTTACTTATTACTTTTCTAGGTCCATTCGTGAATCATAAACTAAAATTACTATTAACAAGTCTGTATGATATTACTGTATAATTAATGCCTGTATGAAGCTGTATGATATGACTGTATAATTAATGCCTGTATGAAGTATGATGTATTTATTGTTTATTATATTATTATTATTATTATTATTATTATTATTATTATTATTATTATTATTATTATTGATTTATTTATTATATTTATCCTGTAATCTTGACATAACTTATACTTACTCGGGAGTTTCCTGGACGCAATTAGCGAAATACAAGGATAAATTTTTGTTTTTTCATACGTATTTTTCCGTTTACCTTTTTAGAATAATAAAGGTGTAATGGACTCTAGTGTGATTAAAAATTTTGGTCATTTTGCACTGTTTTACATTTTTAAATCTTAAAACCAAACTGATTTTTATAATTTTCTACATCTCACGTGAATCCAAAAACAACCATTGTTACAGCACAAAAACAGACAAGGTGTGTATTCCGGGAGTGGATCCAGAATACATCTTACGGACCTGCACAACGATTTTTGCACTCTCTCACCCTAACCCAAAAACCAAAAACAACCGTCACCGCACTGAACAACCCGGAATGGTCTAGTCGAAAGGGAGAACATATAACTCTTAAAATTATATCTACTATCGGTTTCATAATCCTAAGATACCCGAGTTTGAACCCTTGCATGTCCAAAACTATGAATCGGATTTAAACAGATTTTACATCAAGCTAATTTTATTCTGCGTTGAAGTAGTCCTATATTTTTAATGTAGTTTAAAAAATTTCCATATCGAGGTCGGAAGACAAAAAGATCCGGTTTTTTGCTACCGCAACAAATTTTATACGTTAAGAGGTGCGTAACTCGATAACTACTTGACCGAAAAGTCTGAAATTTTAACACAACATAGACAATTAAATTCTGCGTGTACGGAATTTCAAATTCGTACGTTATTTAAATTTTGATTCATTAACAATATTCTGAACCCTTGCTATCTCGGTTACCGCTTGATCGATTGTTCTGCACGGGCAAACAATAGTTTTATTCAGCGTAAAAAACTTAGTAGATATGACAATAACATTGGCCAATCAATATTGTTAGACTAATGAATTAAAAGTTAAATAACGTACGAATTTGAAATTTCGAACACGCTGTAAGAATATAATTGTCTATGTTGTGTTAAAATTTCAGACTTTTCGGTCAAATAGTTATCGAGCGCCTCTTAACGTATAAAATTTGTTGCGGTAGCAAAAAAACCGGGTCTTTTTGTCTTCCGACCTCGATATGGAAATTTTTAAACCACATTAAAAATCTAGGACTACTAGGTCAACGCAGAATACAATTAGCTTGATGTAAAATCTGTTTAAATCCGATTTATAGTTTTGGAGATGCAAGGGTTCAAACTCGGGTATCTATGATTATGAAACCGATAGTAGATATAATTTTAAGTTATATCTTCTCCCTTTCGACTAGACCATTCCGTTCAGTGCGGTGACGGTTGTTTTTGGTTTTTGGGTTAGGGTGAGAGTGCAAAAATCGTTGTGCAGGTCCGTATTCTGGATCCACTCCCGGAATACACACCTTGTCTGTTGTGCTGTAACATTGGATGGTTGTTTTT
Organism: Catonia carolina; assembly: GCA_035578175.1. Lineage (NCBI taxonomy): Eukaryota > Metazoa > Arthropoda > Insecta > Hemiptera > Achilidae > Catonia > Catonia carolina. The sequence continues at coordinate 35,518,968 of JAQMRL010000005.1, read as the reverse complement.
GGATTCACGTGAGATGTTGAAAAATATAAAAATCAATTTGTAAAAAATTAAACTGTAAAATAGTGCACAATGACCAAAATGTTTAATCACACTAGGAGTCCATTACACCTTTATTATTCAAAAATGGTAAACGGAAAAATTATATTTAATAACATACGTTCATGAAAAAATACGAATGTAAAAACAAAAATTTATTCTTTTATTTCGCTAATTGCGTCCAGGAGATTCCCGAGTACGTATAATTTATGTCAAGACTACAGGATAAATATTACAAATATTGAAAAAAATTATCATAATTTATTTTGACGACCTACTGCACATTGTATATATACATCATATTTCTTTCATACACGCATTAAGGCTACTTGAGTAATGCCATCTAGCGGATGGTAAAACAAACATTCTTGAACTTATAAATTATATTTTAGAAATGCTGACAATGTTAACTTGTTTGTGTGTGGCCCGCCCGCCCGGATCTAATGGATCCCCTATATGCTCTCTTACTTATATAGCCGATATTAGAGGTAGTACAGTCTTACAACCGTTCCAAATTTTACCTAACATTATTTTAATTTCCCTTTTTCTCTTCATATTAAACAGACAGTTTTCAATTTTCACTGTTAAATTTTTTACAACATTTTAACTAACGATCAAGCAATTAAATTAAATATATCTTCATTCACAAATAGAATCTATTGTATTTTTTACATTTAAATCATTTAACCAAACTAATTATTTTATTTTATTTAAATATTACATTTCCACTAGGGGCCGGCCCGTGCGTGGCATAGTGGTAGAACAGCGCAACTGGCTGTTTGTTCTACGCCGGGGTCCCGGGTTCGATTCCCGATCAGGTCTGGCATTTTCGTCACCACACGACTTTCTCTTGCCAATGAACAATAAACCTAACCTAGTTTTAAAATCATGAGTGAAAGACAAAATGAAATTCAACCTCAGTTTGGCTTAAAAACACGGAAAATCACTCTTTCGCTAAATCTACGCTCTGTAGAGAAAAATTCTCAAAAAAAGTTATAGATCTTTTCATTTACTATTACAAATTTTACTGATACATTTTACACTTGTTGTAAAATGCATACTAAGGCCGAAATCTTTAAAAAAATCCATTTTTTACACATTTTTATGAAAACAACACAAAATCACTAATTACCGTTAAACTAAGGGTTATGCAAAAACTGTTTTACAAGAAAATCGCAAAAAAAGTGAAAAATGACACCAATAAACTACTACTACTACCTGTTGACCGATTTTGATGAAAATGTTCGTGACCGGATTGATTCTGCATTGTGCAGGTCCGTGGGATATATATTCTGTATCCACTCCTGGAGTATACATAATATATACATTGTCTATATATATTAGGTCGTTAACAATTTCAGGTTATTTTGCTGTAACATGGAGTGGAAAACAACAGAATAAGAGTTTATTATTTATTTGTATCCCACAGACCTTCACAATGCCTGAATCTTAAAACACCCGTACACTGTTACAACCCAACCCAAAATTGCAAATTGTTAACGACCTGGTCACAAGGGGAGAACAACAGTCCAGATAGTGGCTATAGAATATATCCCACAAATGTATAAAAATATAAACGACTTAGTCGAAAGGGAGAACAACACACAAAGTACATACTCCAGGCGGAGGATACAGAATATATCCCACAAATATTTATAAAAAAATAGATCACCCAAACCTAAAAAACAAACACAACCGTACAAGGATTATACACTACCCTCATACAAAAACAACCGTCTACTGTTACTAACAACTAACTGCTGAAATTGTTAATGACCTAGTCGAAAAGGAGAACACCAGGAGTGGATCCAGATTATATGTCCCACAGACCTGCTTCCAAACCCAAAAACAACCATCAATCAATTAACCCTTTTGACTTATGTCGGGTTGTTTTGCTGTAACTGGACGGGTATTTTTGGATTCTGGTGAGAGTGGATAATCGTTGCGCAGATCTGTAGGATATATTCTGGATCCCTGCAGTAAATACCCTTATCTGCTGTTCTCCCTTCCGGCTAGGAAGATAGAAAAATCCCACAGACCTGCACAACGATTATTTACTCTCACCCAAACGGAAGTAAAAACCAAAAACAACCATCCACCACAGTAAACAAAATTGCTAACGACCTGGTCGGAAGGAAGAACAACAGATAAGGTATGTACTCCATCCAGGTAATGACTTGGTTCAAAGGGAGAAAAACAGACAAGGACCTGGTGTGGATCCACTCCTACAGACCTGCACAAGAATCCAGAATATATGTTATGGACCTGCGTAACCCACTTTCAATTGCTAACGAACCTAGTCGAATGGGAGAACAGACAAGGTACTCTATTTATGTACTCCAGGAGGTGGATACAGAATATACGAGGTCTGTTCAAAAAATAACCGAACTTTATGAATTACACGCTAATGGGGATATTTAGCGACGTGCGGTTGGTGGCACACTGAACGTCATTCCTTTTGTGAACGCATTTTCTTGGATTGTTGATATCTCATTTAATTTTCGTGGTGTTCTGTTTTTAGTACGACGTGTTTAAGTGCTAGTGACGATTTTTGTAATGTGCAAAATTCGGGAACAAAGGTGCAACGTGAAATTTCGCGTAAAGCAGGGGAAAACTTTCACAGAAACATTTCAACTTTTGAAACAAGCTTAAGGAGATGATTCTCTGAGTTGTACGCATTGTTGTAAATAGTTTTCTCAATTTGAAAGTGGTCACCAGTCAATTGAAGATGACCCTCGACCTGGAACGTCTTTGACTTCAACTGATGGCACCCTCGTTAGGAAAATCCATAGGCTAATCTGGTGCGTGTAAATCGCCGATTGACTGTTAGAGAACTTTCAGAAAAGGTTGGCATCTCAATTGGATCGTACCATGAAATTTTGACTGAAAAATTGAACTTGCATCGAGTTGCAGCAAAGTTTTTTTCCCGTTCGATGACCGAACAGCAAAAAGAACATCATGTGGACGTTTGTCGGGACTTCTTGAACAAGCCAATGATGATACAACATTCAGGTAAAGGATCATAACAGGAGACGAAAACTGGGTTTACGGTTACGGCATTAAGACAAAAGTGTAGTGTTCACAACTGGTTGACAAAAATTTCACGTTAAAAATATATCGTCACTAGCACTTAAACAAGTTGTACTAAAAACACAACACCATGAAAAGTAAATGAAATATCTACAATCCAAAAACATATGTTTAAAAAAGAAAGACGTAGAGCAGTGTGCTACCAACCGCATGTCTCTAAATATCCCTGTTAGCGCGTAATTCAAAAAATTTGGTTATTTTTTGAACAGACCTCGTATGCTATGGACCGCATAACAATTAGGCACTCTGACCCGAACCCAAAAACACCATTGCAGTAAAACAACCTAAAAATTTCAAATTCTCATTCTCGCAACCAAAATTGCTAATGTAACCTTAGTTCAAAAGGGAGTACGATCTTCTTAGTAGTACATTACCGCAAAAATACGGAATGAAGCTGAAGGAGATGTAACAGAATAAAGTGAGGGCAGACTACATTGATTTCAATACTCAGAGAAGGACAACTTTCCGATTATTTCTCAGACAAACAAAATGGCAGTAGTTCTGGACTCTTTGCGTCTATGGTGGTAGAATATACTATTTATATATCAATCCACAACTATAAGTTTTTTTATCACGAAAATTACAACTATTTTATCAAAAACTATAACTATTGGTCGAAGTAGTGGCCAAAGATGTCACATGGCAAAGGAGATAAAAATTGAAGGGGTCGGCGGAAAAAAGTGCTCTAACCCACAAAATTTCCAGCATTTTTCCTAAATATCCTGTAAAAATAAAATGTTTGGAACGTTTTAAACAGGATGCTATATTTACTATCTTAAGAACTTAGATTAACAGAAAATAACAAATGTTTAAAAAAAATTTCCCAAAACATGATTTGTAGATTTCAGTAAACTATTAAAATGACATTGCATAAAATTATGTTGATGTGGGTTAGCACTGTCTTCTCCTGACCCCTTCAATTGTCATTCCCAACTTTCTTAACTTCAATATAAAAAAACAAAATGGTGGTGGTGCCGTATTCCCCCTTATATTACTACGATACATAAAACTGGATGGATAATGTAAAATTTCCTTTGGTGTCTATTATAATGAGACATTCTATATTAATAAATATTAAATCCTACACATAAATTTATTAAGGGAATGTCAACTTCCCTAAGCAATGACACCTGTCAAACACAGGTATTTATTGATTGACCTTTTTGCACACAAGCCCACAAACTTCTATATTTAAAGTATAAAAAGAATGCCAATATAAAAACACGGTAAATCATCACCATGTACCAATCACTGTAAATATTACAGTTATAAAATCATATAAGAGATTTCTGGTAACCCTCCATTATTTAACTGTTAATGTAAACAACATGGTGATATCCAATTGTTATGCAAAGGGGGTTATGCTGGACACCAGCATGACCCATCATAACCAACAACTTGGATACAATAACTACGATTGCACCAATCTGTGTGGACCTGCAATGATAACACCTAAAGTGAGTTCACTGTAAGAACCAACTGTCGAAACAACAAACTGCATCTGTGGTAGTACGTGTAAATACAACACTTTTATAACTGCTAAACAATAACAACGAACAGCCGCGTTCCCTAATGTCAATAAAATCTTTCCCTTATCACTTAATATTTTGTTTAGAATTCAGTTGCATACTACTCCGTATTGTTTATATAGGCTTATTCAATGTTTATATTACAAATTCTTCATGTATGTGTCATTTTTAATTGTATGATCCTAAATGAGTTTTCAATTTAGTTGGCTTTGTTATTTTAAACTGTTGGATGGAAGGTATTGACAGAGCCATGGAGAGAAGAAACATGGAGGAGGAGTCATGGCAAGACAGGCAAAAATGGCGTTTTGACTGCGACAAACGACCCATAGTGTTGTAAATAGTCGCCACTATATATATATTATTAAACATCCTATGTAGGATTTTTAAACAGCCGTATTATTTAAAATTGAAAATATATATTTTCTAACCACCAGAATACGGTAACATTTTATAAAACGGTAAAATTTTATAAGTTGAATATAAAACTTCTAAAATCGATTCTAAGTATAGATTTTAACAAAAAGTGTCTAAAATATAACATAGTTCCGAAATATGCAACAATAAAAACAAACAATAAAAATAAAATTGCAATAAAAACTATAAAGTTTGCACAAATTTACAGAATTAAACATGAAATAAAATATGCTTATTATATAAAAAATAAAATAAACACTGAAATTTATAATACACATTTATGGGTTTTAAAAGATATGGGTTTTAATTTTTATGAATGTATTATGGGTGAAATAAAAAATAAAATTAAGAATATTAGAGAACAGATATTAAATAAACATTGGTAAGTGTTTTATGTTACCGTATTCTGGTGGTTAGAAAATATATATTTTCAATATATATATATATATATATATATATATATATATATATATATATATATATAATTTAATTAAGCTAAACAATTAACTACTCATACGAGTATTAAGCACAAGTCGTTTTGCATACGCCTACTATGAAAATTACATAATACTTTTGGTGCGTACGGTTCTGGAGCTGTAACATCATTCACTGTTTGTTTACTTCGCAGTTGGTTCTTAAAATGAATTTGGTAAAATGGCATACAGGGACTTTCGATGGCTGACAATATAAGTCAACGACTTTGCCATGGCAGGAGGTTGACATGGACAATGAGACGGATCCGGTGGATCTAGAATATCCTACGGACCTGCATGACATGCATAATGATTACCCACTTTCACCCTTCCATCCACCTTTATAGCAAAACAATGTCAACATCAAAATTGCTGACAACATTAACTAAAAATGATAAATCTGTTGTGCTTTAGCAGAAAAAGTGGATGCAGACTTGCATCCATTTCAATTCTCAGTGAGGAGAAGGACTGTTTACCCTCAAAGTAATTTTTTGGGTATTTATTTCAATCCACAATCGCTACATGGGGGGGGGGGCAGAGCTATCAGTTTTTTAAGTCGAGGGTGTGACAAGTTTGTAAAGTCGAGGGGAGACAAGAATCTTGTCATTCCCAACTCTGTAATTTTAATAGCAAAAAACAAAATGGCAGTGGCGGCATACACCCTGTAAGATACTACTGTCGTCAGTTTACAGGGTTTGGCGAGGGATTAGTATATGAGGGTCGATCAATAACTACTTGTGTATACTGTGTTGAAGAAAGTTGACATGCATTTTGGTTCATCAAATTGGAGAAACCTCATAACCATTTAATTCTTAGAACTATGTTATTTATCAAATACTATAACAAAGATTATAAAATGTTACTCACGATCCTCCAAAATCAACGTAAAACAATCTTTGAAGAATCTCGTATGTAAGAAGAGTTACTCCAAACTGCGGGGATGATCTGCAAACTCTTGCTGTAACAAATAATACAAAAACAATGATTAATAATGGTTGTGATTTAAACAGCAATATGTTACATTAAGCAGGTCGCAAGTCTGATTTCCAAGTAGGTCTAATAATTATTACTAGTGGAAAAACCCACAGTTGTCGCTGATGACCAAGATATTGATGGGACTTAAAATAAACTAGAAAATCTGGTGTGGAAGACTCACACGACTTTTTCTTGCCAATGTAAAGAAAGACAGACTTAACATTTGTCAAACATAACCTAATTTAATCATTAGTGAATGGCCCTACACTATTTTTCAATGCCGGCCGCATTGGCGTAGTTGGTAACGTGCTCGCCTCTCATCATGCGGTCTTGGGTTCGAATCCCATTCAAGCACGGCATATTTTCATAAGTTACAAAAAATCATTTCACCTTTCACCGTCTGCATTAGCAGTAATTGCGGAACAGTCAGATGTTAAACAAAATAAAAATTCAAAGCTAATGAGCTCTGAATATACGCATTGCCCTTACCCACTTCATAGCCAGCCAATGACTTGCCGGCAACATTGCCAATACTTTCTTCAGCCATTTTTCTGGTTTTCCAATAACAATCATAACCTATGAATGTACAACCAGCTGATTATATTATGAAGTATTTTGCATGTTAACGCGCTCTATAATCGATGTGTTCAGTACGAGGCGCAAGAAACAATTGAACTACTACAGCTCTTATATGCATGCACATGTAATAATGTTTGTCAAGCTGATACATTCGTATAATCTGACAATGCTGGCAAACGTTCTGATTTGTCTAAACACGTGGAACAGCTGCTGTTCCACGTGTGAAACATGTTCAACTGTGAAAAGCTCTCTGAATAAATGAAAAACTCTCTGAGAGTTAAAAATAAGGAAAATCACTAATTGATGCTAAACTAGACTCTTAAATTTTAAACGATGTCCTTATTTTTGGCATGAAGAATGGACACATCTCAAAAGATGTCTATGGAGCCCAGAGAAAGTGAAAGCAGTGATACTGTGAGATAGGAGAGCTGGAAGTTGGTTCCTTATTATATAGAGGTGACTGTAGAGACCTACAGACCAGCAGAATCGCCCTATCCCATCTCAAAAAACCTTTTTCCTGAGCTGGCGATGAAAGAGAGAGAATGAGTGAAGGTCCGTAACAATCAGCCCATATTGTCCGTTGACAATATGGTAAATTTTAACCCTCCATTTCCCTTGCAGTATTATATTAACAGTTCTAAGGGAGTGATACAGTTTTTCTTGCCACCTCAGATACAAAAAAAAAAAAAAAAAAAATGGCAGCTATTATTACAAGATATATTTTAAAAGATTATACTATATTTTAAAAGAATTTTGTACATTTTTGGTCTTAATCAAATTTTTCATTATACAAAATATTTTGTCTACTGTATAAGTTAACTAACATACCTGCAGTTCCTTTCCAAAATGCTCTAGCGCCTTCCTCTTGATAAATTTTTCTGGTGGCATCCATTAGCCCTGAATACGTGGTTTGTCCGGCTCTAGCAACGACCTAATTACAAAATTAATACACACAAAAACTTATAAATGGAAAATAAAACATTTATCTAATATGAATACTGATTAAAGGAAACACTTGTATCAATTGGAACAGTGAATTCATTAAAGTTAAATTTTCAAAACTTAAATAAATAATCATTCAGGCAATAAAAAGAAACAATATAAATTTTATACAAATTTTTTTACACATTTTAATTCATTTTTTCTAAATTGCTTTTGGAACATACAGATTTGTAAGGATCCCTCTGTAAAATATTTTTATCAAACATCCTATGTAGGATTAATAACAGCCGTATTATTTAAAATTGAAATATATATTACTAACCACCAGAATACTGGAACAGAGAAAACGCTTACCCATGTTTATAGCACTTTCGTGTACCTTGTACACATCGTAAATTTTAATTTACTGAAGATTTACGAAAGCGCTATAAACATTGGTAAGTGTTTTCTTTTCCGCTAATGTATTCTGGTGGTTCGAAATATATGAGTATATTCCTCTGTAAAAATGTTGCATACTTTTCATCCTACAGAAATGTTCTTATAAAAACCATGAGTATCATCAAAATTATTTGAAAACAATATGAACATTTTTGAAACAATCTATTGTGAATCAGATTTTTTAAATGATTAAAAACAGATTATTAACAGATAAGAAACACTATGAAAATTTTTTGCTCTTTGGCAAGAAAAAGCAAGAAATTTGCTTTATCTTGCTTCTTTAAATTTATGAATTTTAATTCAATTTTAGGTGTAAAAGACACTAATCAGAGTTATCTCCTCTGAAAGTAATGAATTTCATTATACAGCCAGACCCTGTGATGAATGAAGTGAAGGTGTCATTTGCAGAGTGGAAAATATGTACTTTTCCGAGGGCCCGGCATGCTGATAAGCGTACTTTTCCACTCAGTGAGGAAGGCAATGGGAAACCACCTCACTCCTCGTTTTACTTAGTAAAACCTCTACAGGTTCAAACCAGCCTTTCGGCTGTTGACCTAAACAACAATTCAATTTTATTTAAAAAAGCAAGAAAATGCAATTTTCTTGATTTTTCTTGCCAAAAAGCAAGAAATTTTTAAAATTTTATTTTTATTAAAGAATAAAAGTAAATTGTCATAACTGGAGACAGCATCTGAGAGAATGCCAAAAGAAGAGGATACTCTTGAAAGTGCCCTCAAACTGCAGACTACATGGATGAAGAGACAATGGAAGGCCATGGTAGCTAATTTACAGAAAGTGAGATAAATCTCAAAGAATTGAATTAATCAAAATAAATAACTATTCACTGAAAATAAGAAAATATATAAGAGTGAGTTGGAATATTTTAATGATTGTCTTTACCATCTTTATTATTGTCATGCCGACAATAGTTCTGATAGGGGTGGTAGGCCTGTGTCGGCACTGCAGAGGGCTAGTAACCACCCTTACTGCAGCGCTCTGGTGACTAAATACGAGCGCTCCACTGAGCCTGATTGTAATTCTACCCCACTCTACAGCTTCGCCCAGACATCCACCATCAGCACACGGCTACCGACTCTGATGAAGACCCCGAACAAGAGAGAAGACACTGCTTCCATTTTTCGACCCGATATCATAACCGACATTGCCCGCTTCCATGAGCGATGCCCACAATAGAACGTTGCGCCCACCCGGTACAAACAAGGTTTCCCCACACCGCTTAATAATCTCACTCTCAACCGGGGACAGTAATATGAATTTGTGATTTCTGAAAGTTATTTTAATCTATCCTAACAGCAAATTAATAAAACACTAAATTCATTAGGATACTCGTAAGTAACAAATACAAAAAAAAACTGATAAATAACATTGCATTCATAATTAATTGTGCAATACATACCTGTAATCGTGTTTTAATAACATCAGCAGGTGTCACTAAAGATGCAGCTGGCACACCAGCGATACAACCAGCTAACAGTAATGTCAAAGGATGATTATATCCATTCTCATCAGCTAGACTTGCTTTAACGTGTGCATACGACGGGAAATAAATGGCACTAAATGGAATATCACGAAGCAGACAAGCCTTTGCTCCCTGAAACCACAAAAAAAGAATACTAATTTATTGAATCATACGTGAGAAGATTTTTATGTTTGTATTGCCTCAACGTTTTTTTTATATTGCCCAAGTTTTTGGTTATCTGAGCTAGACCTGGACTACAATTGCTCAGATTAACAATGTCTTTTGAATCGGTTGTATAACTCTAGTTGAGTATTATATATGTAAAAAAATGTTTTATACAACCAAATTGAAAACATTATAATACAAAACCATGGCTCATCATATTATTGAAACTATTCTAACTAGTTTAATTGAAAAAAACAAATCATTGAAAATTCAACAAACCTTATAGAGTCCAAGCAGTCCTAAATCCTTAACAACTGACCAGGCACGAACTTTAGAACCGGTTGCTATTTCACCAGCGACTTGTAGTCGAATCTTAACTATTTCTAATGGATTTGTAAATACAACTTGACAACCTCCAGCCTAAAAAGATGCAAATATTTTAATTAGTTATTAATACAAAGAAAAAGTATTTACGTACTGGTCAAATAATATATCAATGATACGAAAAAATGAATTAACATTAATAAAACAAATTTTCAATTTAAGTAAATAAAATAGTCTTTCTTGTAGAGGATTCTTAAAAGCAGTGTTTATGATTTACATCCTGCTATATTATCTTTCTGAAACTTTTAAGTCAAAGAGCCTCATTCTGTTTTTATAATTCAGGAATATCCCTAAAATTTAGGAATGTATGAAAATGTAAAACTATATACTTATTTAAACAACCTCCTCCATCTCTCATCCTATTTACCACGCTGACACCTAGTGTACCTTTTTTTATTTCCAAATTTGAAGTTTTTAAGATACTTAGAAATTCCACATGATAATTTAATTAATTAATTAATTAATTTTTGCCCATAACAGGCAGGTGGGTGTTGTCATTTGCAATCGATCTGCTTGTTCCAGGGCTACAAAAATAGTTCCGTTTCTTATCACATGGTTAGCCAATTATATGATGGAACCATTTAAGAACAGAAGAGGTAGAGGTGTAAAAGACAATACTCAGAGTTATCTTCTCTGAAAGTAATGAATTTCATTATACAGCCAGACCCTGTGAATGAAGTAAAGGTGCCATTTGCAGGGTGGAAAGTACATGCTTTTCAGAGGGCCTGGCGTGGTGATAAGCATATTTTTCTACTTGGTGAGGAAGGCAATTGTAAATCACCTCACTCCTCGATTTACTTAGTAAAACCTCTAGAGGTTCAAACCAGTCTTTTGGCTGATGACCTAAACAACACAAGATATCATTCTCCGATACCAACCTCTCTCCAAACTCACAAATCTGTTTGTGAATTTCTAACTTAAATTTCAAACTGAAGTTTTTAAATATAAAAATTATCACTTTCTTGAAAACAAGGTCAGTTAAACAACTATAAACCTGTAAGTGCAATCAATGTGATGAATATGATGACTGTATGACTCAGACGAAGCATCATCAACAATTTTGAGAGAAAAGATTGTTGATATTTCCACTGGTTGAAAAGGCACTGTAGCCATAACCTATCTTCAATAATCCTTCTTAGAACCATGTTACCTTCTTTTTCTCGGTAAAAGAAACCATTAACAATCCTTTTCATGGTCAACAATTTATAACAACGTAATACTCGCTATTTTGAACCATGTGACTTTTTTAAATTTCAAAACCCGAATACAAAAAAACCGTAATTCAAACATTACAATAAAAGAACTGTATTAAAAAAGATTCAAAACAAATACTTACAAAATAATATACAAAATATGTCATTTAAGAAAATAAGGCAAATCAAAGGTGAAATTTTCCAAAGGATAAGGAACTCAGGTAGTAGGTAGGTCTTCCAGGAATATGATAATTTGATCTACAAGACAGAAAGTATGATAATGTATTTATATAAACTAGATAGTTAAATAACCTAAAAATCATTGTGCAAAAATGTACCCATACTTTAAGTATCTGATACCATAAATAAAAAAAATCTAGTGTGAAACACACACTCAACTTTCTCTTTCCAATACAAATAATGAATAATATCTTTTAAAAATCAATTTTTTTACACATTTTCATGAAAAAAACAGAAAATTACTAATTACCACTAAATGAAGCGTTATTCAAAAAAAAAAGTTGTAGGTTCTTAAATTCTCTACAACTTTTATTACGTACATTTTTGCCCTAAAATGCATATCAAAGCCGCAATCTTAAAAAAACAATTTTTACGAGAAAACGGCCTCCCCAAGAATTTCAGCAAACATGGCACCTATCCTAACTTGTAGAGCATAAAAAATGTAGTAAATAATTGGTGATTTAAAAAAAAATCATAGCCGTTTTTGAGAAAATCGCAAAAAAGTGAAAAATGACACGAGTAAACTACTACTTACTGATGACCGATTTTGATGAAAATGTTCATGTCAGATCCTCTAGTAGTGTCTAACTTAAGTTTCAACTTCGTACAATGTTCTGTTCTGTAGGTATTCTGTTTACACAACGTACACACACACACACACACAGACCAATTGCTAAAAACATGTTTTTGGGGTTCAGGGGGTCTGAAAACGTGTAGATCCGGTGAAAACTCGATTTCGAAAAATCGACATGAAAACAATACTTTCCTTCCTATATATTCATATTGGCAAGAGAATTTAAAAAGTTACCATTTGTACTTGATTTACCCTCATACTTTGACCCACCAGGTTGGCCTAGAGGTAAAGTCATTGCCACGAGTCAGGTGTATAACAGCTGATTTTCAGAGAAGAAGGTTCCCCTGGTTTAAATCCTATTAAAGGTAGTTATTTTTAAATGAATTTGAAACTAAACGGTATTTGACGGTTGGGGTTCAATTAACCATACTCAGGAATGGTCAGCCTGGGTCTGTAAAATACCCTCATTTATGTCATTTACATCGTCCTCATCAAATTGGGTCATGGGGTTGCTTATTGTTCTGAATTGAACAGATTGCAACGTACACACATTAGGGATTTAAAAAAAATTAACCCATGTCTCTTTTTTTTATGAACAGGAAGACTAATTAGCTACCATTCAATGGACACCTTGTAAAATGCAAGGATTGTATAAAATGCTATTACAGATTTCTATCTTATTTAATAATCATGTCGAGCTCTGCATGAATTTAAAAATTAATAAATAATTTCCAAAATTTGTTTGTATGAAACAATTCGTTACAATTATCAATAAATTATTTAGACAAATTTTACTTACACAGCCTCCAGCAAGTACTTCAGACCAAAGTGGAAGATTGCCATTCTTATCGCTTAATTTATCTCTAACTAAATCATTTACTGTTAGCTTTATAGCCTTTTCTGGCGAAACACCCATTAGTTGTGGGACAAGCCCTCTGTACAATCCTGAAACAATAACAAAGAATTAAATTTGGCATTCTCTAATTTAATTTATTTTTAAATGAAAATAAATTGTATTTCGTTGAACCATGCAGGAGAGTCAGTGTTGCAATACAGTGTTTTAAAGGATACTTCCTCTGTTAACGAATACCATATTACAGTTTGTTCTATTTAACAAACTAACGGATTCACCTTATCACTCCCACTGGCAGTTCATTAGCCATATTCAAGAAATAAAGTACAAAAACAGGTTTTTTACTTTATGCTACAAAATGTAATTTACTGACAATGTAGGAACCAAATTAAATTCTGTTACAAACAACCAAGACTTACAATCTACTCACTCAATTTTAAATTATTAAGATAGTTAAACTCGACAGAAATATACAAAGCTCATACATTAACATAAAAACCATTCGGTATTAATAAAACTAATATTTTTTCAAATTATCTTGTTACTGAAAAAAATTTACTTACCTTGAACTAATTTTTTACATATTTAACTAATTTTTTTATATGTTATTGAGCCATAGTTTTTGGTTACCAACGATATGAGTTATTGATCGTGTCATCACTTTCAAACTTGACAGCAAGGGATTTCTTCAGATGAGAGAACAAATCGGAGATATTCCAAGTTTCATCATCTGTAGTAATCTTTTAAAAACACCATTTTGTTTTTCTCCTAATGTTGCAAAAACTCAAGGGCATTCCAATTTTAAATAGCCATTAGTGTTTCCGACACCAACCTCTAACTCAATTTTTGCAATGCAAAAAGTTCAGTGTAATAAATACCGTAGATTTTTTCAAATTTTTAAATAAATTTACAATGAATAGCCTATTGGAATAAAATTTCTTGTTGATACAACCTAACAATCTTTTAAATGATGGGTGACATCTGCATTCCTCATCATGAACATCTTTCCTTTCCTAACTAACTTTCTTACCATTAAGTTTCACAAAACTGACGATAAATGTCAAAAGGTTGAACATTTCTCACATTCAAATACTTAATTATTGTTGTTATTTTACAACAGGCAGGCTGATAGATTATTTTAAAAATGATTACCAACAAGCAATGATTGAAAATTGAACTTCCTTATCATATGGCAACGCAACTTCAACCTCGAGTATAATAAATAAATAAAAGCGTGCTTGACCTTGGTACTGTCAGATGCATGGGAGATGCATATACTTTAATAAACATTAAACATCTTAAAAGCATACAATTTTACAGAAGATATTATTGAAAACTTACACCTACCTAAATAAATTCTTAGAAATCACACAACATTCAATAAGATTTTGTTAAATAAAAAATTTAAATCTATTCACCACTGCTTAAATATAAATAATCAATTGATTTACTTCATTACAGACAATATAAAATGAGAAATAGTCGTGCAAAAAACATACTGTGCAAATTTAAAGAAACATGTGTAATGTGCTTCGAAGCAAACATTTACAAATAACGGACTACAAAGAAATATAATTATGACACCAAAAAACAAAATAGTTAACAAATATATTTGAAAAATAATGAATACATTTTTACTTTCTCTTGCCTATATGAATATATAGGAAGGAAGTATTGTTTTCATGTCGATTTTTCGAAATCGAGTTTTCACCGGATCTATACGTTTTCAGACCCCCTGAACCCAAAAAACATGTTTTTAGCGATTGGTCTGTGTGTGTGTGTGTGTGTGTGTGTGTGTGTGTGTGTCTGTGTGTGAACAGAATATCTCAAGAACGGAACATTGTACGAACTTGAAACTTGAAACTTAAGTTACATACCACTACCGGACGCGACACGAACATTTTCATCAAAATCGGTCAACCGGAAGTAGTAGTTTATTCGTATAATTTTTCAGTTTTTTGCGATTTTCTCAAAAACTGGTCCTACGATTTTTTTTAAAATCGCCTATTTTACTCAATTTTTTATTCTCTACAAGATAGGGTAGGCGCCATGTTTGCTGAAATTCTCGGTGAGGCTGTTTTCACGTAAAAACGTTGTTTTTTTAAGATTACGGCTTTAATATAAATTTTAGCGCAAAAACTTATTTAATAAAAGTTGTAGAGAATTTAAAAACCTACAACTTTTATTTCAAACATTTTTTTGTATAACGCTTAGTTTAGCGGTAATTTGCGATTTTCTGTTTTTTTTTCTCACGAAAACGTGAGAAAAATCGATTTTTTTAACATTTCGGTCTTAGTATGCATTTTACGACAAAAGTGTATACAATAAAAGTTATAGAAAATTAAAAGATCTACAACTTTTGTTTAGAGCATTTTTCTCTACAGAGCCTAGTTTAGCGTGAAAGCGTGATTTTCCGTATTTTTAAGCCAAACTGAGTTCGATTGTCATTTTGCGTCATTCACTCGTGATTAAAATAAGGTTATGTTTTTGAGGTTAGTTTTTGTTTATTTCTAATATTTTATTAATAATGTTAGGTTTATTATTAATCATTTGCATTGGCAAGAGAAAGTTGTGTGAGTGTTTCACACCAGATTTTTTTAATTTAGTTTGATATTGCTAATATATTCTAAGGAATACTAATAGAAACTTATTAGTATACTTAATCCCTTTTTAAGATTGATTAAAAATGTCACGTATTTGGGACATGAGATCACTGCAGATGGTGGAATACATTATGAACTATGAGACTTAAACAACGTAGGGAAGACGTAGTTGTATGGAATAGAAGAGTATCAGAGAAAACTGAAATCTTAATGGGTGAAATGTATTACAAGCCGGTTTTATTGTATGGTGCAGAATGTTGGAAAATGACAGAAAAGGATTGGTCAAGACTTCAAGCTGGGGAGATGAAATTTCTTGGAACAATAAAAGATAAAACAAGAAGAGTCAGGATGAGAAAAGTGGATTTTGGAGAGGATTTTAACAGAGAGTACAAGAGAGAGAGAGAGTTAAGAAAATTAGGATATGCTTGGATGGACACATTAAAAGAATGAGGAAGGAAAGAATACCGAAAAGCTGGAGGATGATGGAAGACAGCGAAGTCGTTTTAGAGGAACGTGGAAGGAAAGAATTATAGAACAGAGTGGAGAGAAGAGGTTACATGTGGCAGGAGATTGTGGAGTGGAAGTGGTGGAAGGATCAAGAAAAATGGAGAGGTCTTGTAAACACCCACACTTGTCATTACTTGGAATCAGATCTGGATATATCTGGTATATAATGTACTACAAAAAATAAAATCCTCTTTAAATCACTCTTAATGTTAATGAATTTTTAAACAAATTTTAAATGTTCTAAAACTTTTAACTAAAACAAGTTGCGACAAAATAAGGACGGTTAAAAATAATTTACAAAACTATAATCTTTACAATATACTATTAATATTAGCTTGGAAGATTATTTCAATTTACACAGTAATAATAACCGAGTCAAAAAATATAACTTGAAAGTTAAATAACATCTAAAAAAAATCCAATAATTAATTCTCTAATGGAGGAAGGTTTGAAATGTTTTACTAGTTTTTTTTATAAATTTAGATCTAACTGTAAGATACATTTTACAAATTTCTCTTATATAAAATAACCAGCATGATTTTTTTTCAAAGAGCTTTAATGATAATGATAAGAAATCGAAAAAAAAAATATAAAATACAATTGGTACTTCAAAATATGAGGAAGTAGATAAAACAAAAAAAAATCAATAAAAATGTATTTTACTTAAAAAGCTCACCTGAACCCCAAGAGCTTCCTTTATGTATAACTGTAATTAAAGTGAAAATGCCTTGTTATTCGCCTGATTTGGCAATAAAGGCATCTAGTATTTACAGGTCATTAAAAAATAGATACTGTAATTAATGTGTTTAATAATGAATTTTCAAAATAATTAATAAAAAGTTTAATTATTGGAGAGGAATCCACTAAAAGAAACCTGACAATCCGAATTAAATTGAGAAGTGGAATTAGGAAATGGTTAAAAAATTTAAAATGAGTAGAAACAATTACAATATATATCAGGTTGGTAAAACTGACTCACATCCAACCTTTTTATTACATTAAAATTCTTGTCAAAATTAAAGAGGAAGTCAGAAAAATTAATGATTAAATATTAGGAAAATATATCAATTACTATTTAATTAGAATACCTTATATTACCATCAAACATGAATACTACCATTGTTCAATCATTTGTCAAAGCGAGTCACTAGCTTATATTATGTACCTTTATCATAAGAGGGGATACCCAAAAGTAACCGGAATAGCATTGCCGTGGGCGGTGCTTGTGTAGTACGCATTTCTGCCGCACAGGCGAGTATAGCGCAACTCATTACGAGTTCAATATTCTGCAGTGATTGTTTTTGCTAACGATGTTTTGTTCTTGTTTCGTTTTTTATGATGGCAAGTTTAAGTGAACAACGTGTAGCTGTGAAATTTTGTTTTCTATTCGGTAAAAATGCTGCTGAAACTGTTTTAATGTTGAAAACAGCTTACAAAGATGACGCTATGGGAAGTATAGGAGTGGTTTTTTCGGTTTAAAAATGGTGACATGTCGATTGATGACAAACCTCGTTCTGAATGTCCATCAACTGCCTGAATCGACGAAAATGTTTAAAAAATTCGAGAGCGTGGGCTCTCAGACCATCGACTGACAATTTGGAAGTTTAAAGAAGATTGTGCAACAGTGTTCGTCAAAAAAGATCCAATTTGTGGCAGACAGGAGACTGGTTCTTCCACCACAACAATGCACCTGCACACATAGCCATCTCGGTGAAAGATTTCTTGACTAAAAATGGCATGGTTCCACTGCCCCATGCACCTTACTCGCCTGACGTGGCTCCGTGTGACTTTTTCTTATTTCCATGCATTTTAAAAGTTGCATTAAAGGACACAGATTTGACAACATTGAAACAATCAAGAAAAAAACGAGGGAGGAGCGGTCAGCCATTTCTAAAGATGACTACAAAAAATGTTTTGAACAGTGGAAGCACCTTCGGGATAAATGTATTAGTTGAAATGGAGGGTATTTTGAAGGGGATAAGGTTTTGTAAAAAAAATTGAAAATAAATAGCTTTTGAAAAATAATTCCGGTTTCTTTTGGGTAACCACTCGTATTAAAATTTGTCATAAAGAAAAACTATTCAGTAGTTTTTCAAAGTAAACTTATTGCATGCACCATTCACATATGTATATGAGTTTTTAGAACAGAAAAATTAGTACTCCAACTTCCCTCCCACCATTAATTACTCGCTCTCTTTAGAGCGGCGGAACCTCATGGTCCCTTCAATTCCACTATAGAGAGATTTTACTTTACAATAAGAAATACCTGTTTCAATTAAAACAGCCTAAATTTTGGTAAAAAGCAAGCAACAATTCCGACAATTATTTTAAAAGAGAGCAGAAGAAAATACAAACGGTAAACTCTGTTTTTTACTGGAAATAGGTTTAAAATATTTAAAACTCACAAAAATTTCATCCATTTCTTACACAGTTTACTAACTTTTTATAATATCATATCATGACTGATGTTATTAAAGTACTGAACAATAAATTTATAAAAATGGTATACTTTATTTCCATTCTTTTTCATAATTAAAACATCGTTTCAAGTTATGTAATACCTCTGACCCCTGAAGCCGGGACCCCGGGGTAGAAGCCAGTTGCGCTAACCACTACGCCAACAGGTCAGCAGGATCAACCAGTAATTAGTGTGATGAATTCGTAAAAATGGCCATTAAACTAAAATTACACAATTTTTTTTTTAAATTATGAGCCTCCCATATTATAAAAAATTCTGTGCATGGTAAATGATGACCCAGATTTGCCGAATTTCAGAAGAACTTTTCAAAGAAATTTTAAATATTTAAAAAGAAATGTAAAAACTATTGTTACTGAAAAACGAGATATACGAGGTTTGTTCAAAAAATAATGGGAATTTTCGTTTTTTGAAAAAAATATTTATTTATTCATCTACATTAATATTGTCGCCTTCAAAGTAGTCCCCTTCGCATGCAATACACTTGTGCCAACGCTTTTTCCAATCCTCGAAACACTTCTGAAACTCGATCTTTGTGATAGCTTTTAGCTCTTTCACCGATTTGCTTTTAATGTCATCTATACTTGTAAAACGACGGCCTTTTAATGTTCTCTTTATTTTTGGAAATAGAAAAAAGTCACATGGAGCCATGTCTGGCGAATATGGAGGCTGGAGCATCGTTACAGTTTTGTTTTTGGCCAAAAATTCACGAACAAGCAATGAAGTGTGAGCAGGTGCATTATCGTGGTGCAAAAGCCATGAATTGTTTTGCCACAAATCCGGGCGTTTTTTCGGATTGCTTCACGCAAACGGCGTTGAACTTGTAGGTAGTACTCCTTATTGATTGTTTGACCTTGTGACAAGAATTCATGATGCAATATGCCATCAAAATCGAAGAACACAGTGAGCATAACCTTCACATTCGACCGCACTTGTCGAACCTTTTTCGGTCTTGGCGATCCAGAATGCCTCCACTGGGACGATTGAGCCTTAGTTTCGACATCGTATCCGTAAACCCATGTTTCGTCACCTGTTATAACACGTTTGAGTAGATCCGCATCGTTGTCGACTTCATTTAGTGACTCCTGAGCAACTTCCATTCGCCGCTGTTTTTGTTCGAAATTCAACAATTTTGGAACAAATTTTGCAGCCACACATTTCATACCCAAAACATCCGAAAAAATTTCATGGCATGAGCCAATCGATATGCCAACATCATCACTGACTTCTCTGATTGTGATTCGGCGATCGTTCATAACCATTTCTTTCACTTTTTTCACGTTTTCATCGGTTGTTGATGTGCTTGGACGTCCGGGTTGTTCGTCATCTTCAACATTTTCGCGGTCATCTTGGAAATGCTTATACCACTCGTAAATCCTTGTTTTACTCATAGCAGACTCACCACATGCCTTTGTTAACATTTCACACACTTTATTACATTTTATTTCATTTTTCACGCAAAATTTAATACAAATTCTTTGATTCATTTTTTTTTAACAAACAAAAATAGCCGTGCTCGAAAAACACGTCTAACCTTAGCGGCTTCCACTTAAGAACTAAGCAATGAATATTGTTGAAAATTTTATCGTACGTCAGGGGCATGTGTACCAACATAATAAAAAAAAATTTTAACAATCGGACTATCCAAACCCGCGAAATTTAAAAATTCCCGTTACTTTTTGAACACACCTCGTATACTAAATTACAATTATCAGATGAAGAATGTTAAAAAACATAAGTAGCTTTGTAGTTTAATAAATAAACTACATTGTTTACATAACATTTTTAAAATTTAGGTCAATAAAATTAATCGAATTAAATACATACTAAACCTAATAGGAATACATCCATAGTCATGAACCCTAGAGTACACCCTGTAGTAGCTGGCTTTGGTTTGTTGACAGAAGGAGCAAAGTAAAGATGGCTGAACTATAAATGCGTTATTATTCAAAATAGCCGTAACTGGAAAAATCTACCTTTCACTAGTTGCATACTTACATTATTTATATGCAACTTTAATTATAATCAAAAAACCTTTGGCCACCTCCGTACCATAGTGTTAACACAATAGCCTACCACGCAGAGGTCCTGGGTTCGATTCCCGGCCAGGGTCTGGAAATTTTCACAATTCAAAACCCACCGTAGTCGCTAATGACCAAGCTGTTGATGCAACTTAAAAATTTTTGGAGATGACTGGGTATGGAACTGTAAGACTTAAATTACACACAACGATCAACAACTTGTTCACAGAAAAACACATATTTCAATTAAATAAAAAAACCGGGATAGAATTCAGTATTTCCCAAAAAAAAATCTTTTTTGTTAATTTAAATCATCTATTTCAAATTTTCCAGAGTTGACCGTTAAAGAAACATTGTGTACTATTATAACATTAAACACATTTAAGAAAAAATTAACCCAAAAAAAGTGAAAACCTTACCACAGTAAATGAGAAAGTAATAAGAAGAAAGAATGAGTTAAAAAAAATCTTAGGTAATGTACAACATAAAACATTATATACAAACTCACAGACTGAAAAACAGTGAAGTTAAGAAAATCAAAATAAAATAACTATACCTGTAAATCCTTCATGTCGAATTACTTTCTTGAAACAATCCCAACTATTTCTATACATTAATTCACCTATAAATGAGCCTGTTCTTTGATTTTGCATACGAGTTTTAACCAAATCTATTGGATAGACAGCTGTTGCGCCCATTGCTAAATAAAACAAAAAAATAAAATAAATGCATTAATTATCATGCAGCTCTATATCAAAACATATAATTCAATTATTAAATAAATTTTACTGTCACAATAAATAATGCACATATTAAATTTTATAGTAGGGATAGACAAATTTTGTTGTTCCGCCACAACATTAAAAAAAGTAGACTGATAAAGCTTGGAGTGGCCAAGGAAAACTGTCTGAAAACCTTGACCAAAACAGCTAAATATTATAAAAATTAACAAAAATTTTTTATTCTCAAAATTTTAAGTGTTTATCTTCATAAATAAACTAATTAATTGCCTAACGAACAATTTAAACTTAACAGAATAACAAAGATAAACAAAATAGTAAGATAATTCTGTGACACAAACAATATGAAAAAATAAATACACAAAAACCAATCAAAGAAGCTTTCGTGTTTTAAACAGTAAACGTAAGGTAGAAACAGATTACTATCATATCACTGTATCATATTTGAAACGTAATACCACAATTACAAGCACACTACTGTCATGTGACAAGCTCACTATTTCGTTACCTAACATTTTCCTTCCATATTTATTTTGTAAGATCAGTTTATATAGGCTTAACTGTGTTTTTTTTTAAATGGAAAGTTCAAGTAGTTTTTCTGAATGGGAAGAAGAACTGAAAACTGTGGTTGTTTTTGTAAATTGAGAAAGCCATTTTAGCATGCAGTAAAACAGAATATGGATACATGATAATCAGGCAATTTATAATTATATATTACTGGATGTTCTCGCACTTTTCCAATTAATATTTCGTCCATTGGAAGCTGTGGACGACAAGATGGAATGTAGACAAAATGGATTCTGTGAGTTCATGTTTGTTAAAATATGTAAACAAATGGAAAATGAAAACGTGATATCACAGATCCGGTGAGTAACGTGACGTGATACGCATGAGGAGACTTCAGCATGGGGAGAACCATATACTACAATGTACCACACTTTTCGCTCCTCATGTGACCTCACGAGATGTGATAGTAGTCTGTTTCTACCTTCATTGACATTTAGTTGTCAAAAAAAAATATATACAGAGTCATTGAGGAAGGTTGCATCCATTTTATAAAATTAGTTTAAAAACTACTGGAGATAGTCATAAATGGTTTTTTTTTGTTAGAAACAGAAAACATGAAAGTTTTTTTGTTGGTATGACTGTACCGTAAATTGAATTGGAAAAAATCTGGTGTGAAACAATCGCACAACTTTCTCTTGCAATGCAAATAATGACCAATATAACCTAACATTAGTAATAAAACATAAGAAATAAACACAAAAACTAACCTAAAAAACATAACCTTATTTTAATCATGAGTGAAAGACGCAAAATGAAAATCGACCTCAGTTTGGCTTAAAATTACGGAAAATCACTCTTTTACATTAAACTAGGCTCTATAGGGAAAAATGCTTTAAATAAAAGTTGTAGATCTTGTAATTTCCTATAAACTTTATCATATACACGTTTTTGTGAGAAAAAAACAGAAAATCCCTAATTACCGCTAAACTGAGCTTTATACAAAAAAATGTTTGAAATAAAAGTTGTAGGATTTTAAATTCTCTATATTTTTTTTATATAAATTTTTGCGCTAAAATGCATATTAAAGCCGCAATCATAAAAAAAAAATATTTTTATGTGAAAACAGCCTTAACAAGAATTTCAGCAAACATGGCGCCTACCCTATCTTGTAGAGCATAAAAAATTTAGTAAACCCGACGATTTTTAAAAAAATCGTAGTACGAGTTTTTGAGAAAATTGCAAAAAAGTGAAAAATGACACGAATAAACTACTACTTCCGGTTGACCGATTTTGATGAAAATGTTCGTGTTGGGTCTGGTAGTGGTGTGTAACTTAAGTTTTAAGTTTCAAGTTCATACGATGTTCCATGCTTGAGATATTTTGTAAATACACACACACACACACACACAGACCAATCGCTAAAAACATGTTTTTTGGGTTCAGGGGGTCTGAAAACGTGTAATCGGTGAAAACTCTATTTCGAAAAATCAACATTAAAACAATACTTTCTGTACTATATATTCATATAGGCAAGAGAAAGTACGGCCGGCCGCATTGGCGCAGTTGGTAACGTGCTCGCCTCTCATCATGCGGTCTTGGGTTCGAATCCCATTCAGGCATGGCATTTTTTCATACGTTACAAAATATCATTTCATCCTTCACCGTCTGCATTAGCAGTTATTGCAGAACAGTCGGACGTTGAACAAAAAAAAAAGAGAGAGAAAGTACAAAACATTAACATAATTTGGCAGCAAGGCGGCACGCCTCCTCTTTTCAGTCTTCTAGTGCGACATGCCGTCAATGAAAGGTTTCCTGGCCAATAGTCAGTAGGGCCGGTCCTGTGCTTTGGCCTCCGAGGAGTCCCCATTTTAACCCCACTTGATTTTTTTCTTCTAGGGTTATATTAAAAACCATGTCTATAGTGAGAAGATTTTAAATGTGAATCATTTGCGAAAACGACTTGCTACTGCTGTTGGATTGGTCACACTCGATATGACACATCGCACCTGAACAGAGGTCCACTATTGTTTAGATGTCTGCAGAACAATCGTATAGAAACTTATTAAGGCGTAAAAAAACTTTACTTTTTTCTGTTTACAACAAAAAAAATTATGACTATCTCCAGTAGTTTTTAATTGCAAATTTTTAAAATGGATTCAACCTTTCTCGATGACCCGGTTTATATAAATACAGTTTATTAACTAAATGGGAAATAAAGTATTATGATAACAAAAAAATTAAAGTATTAACTTCAGAAATTGAATGAATACTTTAATTATGAACAAATAAAAAAAATAGAATTTTACAAATTAAACCACATGCAAAAGATGCAGCCATGTATGTGGAAGGCAATTAAAATATTGTTTGATCAATTTTAGCATAATTTTAATGCAATATTTATTTTATTGCAAATGCATGACATCTATTTTCTTATTGCCATACTTAAGAGAACTTTTTAATAACTGACTTTTAAACGATTAAATTAAAAGTAAAATTGAAAAAAAGAAAAACTGCTACTAAAATTTTACTTTTTTATAAAAGAAGTTATAGTAAAACTTAAAGAAACAAATCAAAGGTGTAAAAGTTATGAGAGAAAAAATTCATTGCATTTTGTAAGGTGAATAACATAGTGCTAGTAAAAGGCTAAAAAGGAAATAAAAAGAATGTTGGACTCTAAAAATACAAAGCAAAGGTAATAATCATCTGCCAGTAGAAATGTAAGCCTAATGATATATTAAACTGAAAAATAAAAGGTAGAAGAATAAGCCAGGACTGTTATTTAGGAAATTTGATAACTAATTATAATTAAAGGAGCAAATAAGTAAGAATAACTTTAGCTAAGCAAACATTTAACAGTAAAAAAAACAAGATAGCAAACATACTGATATAAGAAAACAGTTTGACAGTTTGTGCAAATTTTTATATGGAGTATTTTACTATGTGCAAGTGAAATATGAGTGTAGTGATGCAGGATAAAGCAAGATTAGATTCAATGGAGATGCCATGGGGAAGAGCAACTGGACTGATAAAAATATGAATAATGAAATATTATTGGAGATTAGATGCAAAAGAGAACTCATTGCTAGTTTGAACACCTGCCCGCAACTAACAGGTGGAGTGTTAAATTATGAGGGTCATTCAGAAAGTAAAGAACATTTCGATCTGACGATCCGTGCAGTTCCCCCACCACCTCTGCTGCCGAGTCATTGACCTTCCACTCACGTTGGGCCAGTATGGCTCTAACAGCGAGCTGATACATATGTGTATTGATTATCTGTAAGTCTATAAAATGTGTGACAAAATTAACAAAGTGTGAGGTTTGTAGTGTAAAACGCTTTTTGAATGCTGAACTATCTATGAGACATTAGACAGTGAATTAGACATTAGTGAAATTAGTGGTATGGAATGGAAGGATATCAGAGAAGGCTAAAATCTTAATGTATGAAATTTACTACAAGCCAGTTGTACTGTATGGTGCAGAATGTAGGAAAATTACAGAAAAGGAAAGATCTAGACTTCAAGCTGGAGAGATGAAATTTTTTCAAGCTATAAAAGTTAAAACAGAGTGAGAAATAAGGATGTTAGAGAGGTTCTCAAAAGAGAAAGTGTGTGTGCATGAGAGAAAAAGAGGAGAAAAGTAGGGGAGGGGGAGAGAGATGAGAAAATTAGTTTATGCTGATAAGAGCACGTTAAAATAATGTGTGAAGTGTGAATATAAAGGAAAATGGAGGTTGATGAAAAAAGACCGTGCAGACGGAAATAAGGAATTAAGCAGTGTCAAGAAGAAAGGACATATGTGGCAGCATGTTGAGCAGGACAAGTGGCAGAATTATTGAGGAAGATGGAGAGGTATTGGTAACATGTAAACCTGGCACTGGCTAGAACAGGATCCAGATATGCACCTAGACACAAAAAGAATGGTTACTGAAAAAAACTCGAAGTCGCAGAGATGAAGCAAAGCTTTTAGAATATGAACGCATGAATTATATTTACAATAATTCAGCAAGAAATTTACTAAATAAATCAACTGAAAGCAAGATATCAAAATAACTTGAACGAATCAAACAATACCATGAAGAGGATATTTAAATAACAAAAACAGTGATTTCAATATGAAACAATGATTACAATGAGCGTGGCAACGAAAACACAACCTGATGTATGTGAGGTTGGGCGCATGGTAAATGCGTGGTGGGGTGGGTTGCTATGACAGCTACGGTAGTGCTGGGTGCTATGCAGTCGAGAAGGTGAAGTGTAGAAATGAGTTGTTATGCCGTACAACACAAAACAAAGCAGATTCATCCTTGAACATTATTTTGCTTCATCATTGTACGTGGTTGTTTGGGAACGATTCATAGCTGTGTTTCCTGGCTCTCCGCTACCTAACAAGAGCACCGTTAAACGAATCATCAATAAATTTCGAGAATATTACACTGCTGAGGGCCAGGCACACAAGCCACCAAAGCCTGTGTTAACAACAGAATAAATAGACGAATTTCGAAACAAACTTGCACGTGATCCATCGAAATCAATCCGAAAAATGGCTTCATAGACTGGCACCACTTGAAACGTGCAACTAGCCCTAAAAACATTAAAACTGTGCCCGTAATGCATAACACTGTTGTAGGATTAAAGCTTCCTGATATGCCACAGCGTCTCCATTTCTGTAAGTATTCCGGATAACATTTTCTTTTCAGATAAGGCCTGCAGCCCAGATTTTTATCCTGCGGACTTATTTCTATGTGGCTATTTAAAAAAATCAAGTTTTTAAAACAAGCCCACAGACTTTAGAGGAGTTGAAATTGCGGATAACGGCAGTAGTCAACGCTATTACACCAGCAATGCTACAAAAGTTTGTAAATGAGTAGAACTTTGTAAACAGGAAAAGGGAGGGCAAATTCAGTACTTATTAAGTAATAAAATGTATTTATTGACAACTAACAAATTTTCGTAACCACATTTTTATAGCTTTTATTCTTTTGGGTTGCGTTTTTGCTGCCACTCTCGCTATAAGAAAACAATATTAATGAACTCAAAAGAAAATTTATATCAATCTTCTCAAAACAACAGTGCGCATTTTCTTTACATTTCCTCTCATGCCTTTCAAATGAAAACCTCCTTGATTACTTTATATCGTCAACAAAACAAATTAATAAAAACTTATAATAACTTTATTCAATCATAGTGTTATAATAGGAAAATTCAAGAACAGATTAAACAGACCTTTTCAATATCATTAATATTATTCTTACCTCCAGCTAAAGATCCTAAAGTAAACCTATATACAGATTCCATAATTTGTATAAAAACACCTCTATCTTCTGGACCCTGTAAACATTTTATTTATTTGTCTTTATTAAAAACTATAAGTAATAATTATACTCCAATATATCATTCAATAGTATTAAATTTAAAGCATAGTTTTAAAAACTATACTTGATATCCAACACAATTAAAAAATTTAAAACTGTTAAGTATTTTGAACTTCTTGGTAGGGCATCAATAAATTGATTAAAGAATTCAGGTAAACAATGTGTGATTATATAAATTAACAAACATACAGAGGTGAGATCAAAAAAAGAGGGTGAATAATTTTACAAAAAAAAAACTGCTGATGCATCTGAAGTGTTGTAGTTCAGGACATCAGTCAAAAGGCTGGTTTGAATCTTTAGAGGCGTTACTAATAAAATGAGGAATGAGGTGGTTTACGTTTGTCTTCCTCACTGAGAGGAAAAGTATGTTTATCAGCATACGAGGCCCACTGAAAAACAATTACTTTCCATCCTGCAAAAGACACCTTCACTTCATTTACTACAGGGTCTGGCTGAATAATGAAATTAATTACTCTCAGAGGAGATAACTCTGACTAGTGTGTTTTACACCTCTACCTCTTTTGTTCTTAAAAGATTCAGTCATATAATTAGCTGACCATGTGATTAGAAACATAACTATTTTTTGTAGCTCAGGAAACAGCAGAACTCCACCTGCCTGTTATGGGCAACCATTTGAAGTAATAACTCCAAAAGCCTGATTCTTTGAGATAGTCAGCATCAAATTTGAACCAGTTGTGACTTGTTAGTCAGCTTCCAAAGTTGGAAGAGTGAAGTCATGTTTACCATGTCTTTCATATATCATGGATTTCGAACATGTTAACATTAGGTTTCTTTTAAGTTGCAAAAAAACTGAAAGAAGCTCATGAAATGTTAAAATTCATGTATGGCAATTCTGTGGTAACTCTGAAAACTGTTTACAAGTGGTAAAAGCGGAAATGAGTTGATTGAAGATGGACAATGGTCTGGACATCCTTTGGCCTTAAAGAGAAGAGGCCTAGAAGATTAATTCAAATTTAATGTAAGCTTATTACTTAGTTTGTAAAAAATTATTCACATACTTTCTGATCATATCTCGTATGAATAGCAAACACAATTTCTCCCTAATTTTTCAAGAAATGTTTTACTTAACCTTTTAGAAACCATAAAAAGGTAAAACCACTTGGATATAAATTTGAAAATAAAATGATCACATACTATGAAAAAGAAATCAGTTAATAGTCGTAAGAAGCACTGAGAAACAAAATTTTTACATTAAGTTTTAATAATTGAAATGGTAAAGGCACAAATAAAAATCTAACAAACTTACAATTACAAGTTTGAAACTCAAACACATTTCAATTTTTTATTTTTATAGAGATTAATTCAATATTTATTTTCTTAAAATGATCACCTTTTATTTCAATCATTAATGTATTTACTGAGGTTTTTCCGGCATTCAGCCAACAACCAATATACATTAAAAAATGTTCAATTGACCATGATTTTTACCTACACTGGTATTATTTCATATTAATTTATATTTCAAAATTTCCTGAATTTTATGAATAATATTCAGAATAAATGTCCAAAGTAATATCTGTATCAGAAATTTCTTTTAAGAGTTTAATTATTACAATGAATAGTTCTATTCCATATTCAATATACACAGTAAATAATAAAATAAAGATTACACTGTAAAAAAATCAAAATTAGAGAAACACATTTTACTTTTTTCAATTACGTAATTTCAAGAAAATTATCTTCTATACAAAAAAAACTGATGCTCTATGGCCAGGATAAGGAATGATGAAATAAGAAGAATTCTGTCTGTTCAACCACAACATGAAAAGATCTTACACAATCGAAGAACCTGGTGCAGTCACTTGGATAGAATGCCATACGATGGGAGGATGCCAATAGAGGCTCAAAATTATAGACCAATTGGTACGAGAGATGTGGGAAGACCAAGGAAGAGATGGGTACAGAAACAGGTTCACTAAACCTAGGCCTTGAAGTGAAGAAGAAGAAGAAGAAGAAGACAAACAACAACCAGTAATTACTCTAAGCAGAGGAATTTGGTGAACAGCATTTAAAAGGTACAACAAATTACCATGGAGCAAGATAATGACATAATATTATATGGTCTGTCCACAAGAATGGTCATTTTTTACTGAATTTGTAGGTAAATATATCCTGAGGAAGTAGCGCTTTCATATGAGCGGCATTCAAAAAAGTTCCCAGTATGGTGGTTTAACAAGCTAATGTTAACACACATGTATGTGCGCGCACACACGCACACACACACACACTTGCTCCATCGATCCTGCCATTGCTGGAAGCAACAGTAGAAGGCTTCTTTCGGAATCTTTTGGAGTGGAGTCGTCACATTTGATTCGATATCCTTCTTTGGTCTGGAAGACGATGTTGTGCATCCCTCCAATGATTGCTGTTTTGAACACCCTAGACTCATCATCAGTGACAATCTGCTGGAGGAACAAAGGGGCCTTCAAACTTGTCTCTAACCGCTTGTCGGTGATTGACACACCACATTCCATCTGATCCGTGTTCAGCAGCCTCAGAACGAAATTCACACTGATGCGTCTCATTTTCAAATCATCACGTAAAATGGCATGAATCAATCCCTGTGAGATACCAACTTCATTCACCAGCTCCGCGATTGTCATTCTTCGATCATCTAGAATCAGTTGTTTAATTTTTTCAATCATTTTGTCATTTCGGGATGTCAACGGTCTACCATTGCGCTCATCCTCATCTAACGTCTTCTGCCCTTTCTTACACTGTGCTAACCAGTCGTAAACAGTGAATTTTTTTTAGCGCATTATCATCGTAAACTTGCTGCAGAGCCAACAGTGTCTCTGAGGCTGACAATTTGCACATGAACTTGATATTCACATGATGTTCAAACTGCGATACTGAGTTGACTGATAACCACTCACATCCATATCGCATGGAGCACTAACACCACTATGCACTGTCCAAATAAGAGTGTGGACGCAATCATATTGCAAATTCGAATATCTTATCACTGCTTTGGCGACGGCAAGGCGATTCTGGGAACTTTTAGAACACCCCTCGTATAACTAACCTTGGATTAGGGTTAACAGCCCATCTAGAGCAGATTACTAAACCACCTCAGAGCTAATCAAAGAAATAATGGACAGGGTTATCAAGACTTTTGGAAATTGGAGTATTATCTCTCCAACTGGAAAAGAAGCTCCAATAATAGAAGAAATAAACATGGTAAGAAGCTCCAAGAAGACAAAAGGATAGCTTTGGACAAAAGAGAGTTTGGCTGGATAAACTGATTTTTTTTAATTATAAATTTTATGTTTTAAATCCATCACTTTAAAATATTTTCTTGTTAATCCAGATTTTAGCAAATAACCACGGATCCTATTTTGACCAAATTAACGTCTTAATGTATTACCTATCAATATTAAGAAAGCATGATCACATGATGCACAGCAGTTCATTTTATGGGTTTTTGGCCTAGCCTATAATGTAATGGAAGGGGAATGTTGGGTCTCTGGCGCGCGCCCCTCCCTCCTTGCACGGAAAAGAAACCAGTCGCTCTGTGCACTCTCACTGTTTACTTGTATTGTGGTCTACGTTTCGTGAGTTTTCATTAACAGTATTTTTCAATACTCTTCACCGATTCTTTAACAGTATTTTTCAATACTCTTCATCGTTTCTTAAATAGTATTCACAATGCCTCAGCCAAGATCGAACTGAATGTTTGAACTAAATGTGGAATTATGAATGTTTACAAAAGATAACTGAAGAAATTCCAGAAATGTTACGGTTAGAAATCCAAGCTTGTGTGGCTGACCTTTGCGGCATCTCCGTCCATACAGTGCGAAATAAATAAACTGGGTGTAAATGAAAATTTCAGTACACTGGGAAAATTCCACAAAAGATTGAAGAAGAAATTTAATATTGATAACTTTCAAAGATGCGTGTTGAGAAATATTGTGTACAATTTCCACAAAGAACATTAGAACTATTAAATTAAAAATCCGCATACCTATTCTTTGCTACTTTTCCTTTGTTATTAGATAAATAAAATGAAAAAAGCAAATACAAAAAAATGTGCAATACTATAAAAAATAACAAATTTTTTTTACTATCCATAAAACGAAACAAGACTAATCACTACACATGTGTTCTCGAGCGTAGTGTGTTGGTGAATACGCGCATGCATACGTGAATCCAAGCGTACATGAATGTGTTAACATTCACTCTGCCTCCCCACTACAGCACCGTCCTAAAGCAACTTAACCACACTCTGCGTGTTCACTGCGCTTTCTTAACATTGATGGGTAATACATTTCAACCAAAAAGACAAAATTGGACCTTTAGGTGAATATAAAAGGGATTATTAACCCACCGCTAAATAAATCAATCAAATAAAGCAATCCAACAGCAAATACAACTCGTCTCAGAATAATTATTTTGAAAAATTAAATAAATAAAATGTTTTTAAGAAAACACTGTACAAAACTTATTAACTAGTTTATTAATTATTAATTTGATAAAAATGAAAATTTTACATACCGAGACAGCATGGTATTCAGCCACTCTGCTCGTAATTTGTTTAAAATACTGTTCCGGTGCAATTGCTTGTAAATCACTATATACAATACGTCTGAAAAATTACAAAAATAATCATTATTACATAAATTTTGATAATAGGCCTACTTATAAAATAAAAAAGAAATACATTCAATATAATAACTATCCATGATTTTCAAAGAATATTCATACATCAATGATATATCGTGTATAACAAGATATGTAATTTGATAGATGACATATGCATAAATCAATCACCTCCAATAGTAAAAAAAAAATCTGGTGTGAAACACTCACATGACTTTCTCTTCCCAATGCAAATAATGAACATCAGGGCCGCTGAATAAGGAAGGGCTATCTCATTACTACGATTAGGCATGGGTAGGGCGCCTACGCCTACCTGATAGCCCTCTCTTACGTTGTAGGGTGCACAGTGTACAAAGTACGTAACAAGGATCCAACACTAAGCACCTACCCGAAAAATGTTGGCCTACATGAAAAATGGATTAAAGCTCTTTTCCACGGAGGTTTGACAGTGCCAAGTAAATCTTGGAAAAGAAACAGTGGACGAGTTTGAAATTTTTTTTGCATCACTCTATTTATGTGAAAATGATATGTACAATGTCCGAAGAGGAGTCATTAAAAAACTCCGAACAAGACCTACGGAAAAATTTCCAAATCTGTTGCTATTAACACCTATGCTAGATCAAGGACATTTATTAGGATCAGGCGATTTAATGAGAACAAATCAAACTATAGCAACTGCATGAACAAAGCTAAGAAATGGATACTTTCCAAAAAATATTGTTGTTAGCGTTAATTCGCATTTTTTATGTAAGATTTTTATTATAATTATATTTATTTATTTTGTTTACAATCTCTTCGTAGATCATATTCATCTTTAGAATAAGACTAAGTATTTTACGCAACCAAAAATGTTTTTGTCACATCGTTTTTAGAATTTCCTATTATTTATGCATTACGGCTATCTATTGTTTCATAAATAATGTTTCGGACATTGCTAATAATAACAAAGTATAGACATTTATTCGTAATTCATTAGGCATATTTTAAGATGAGTAGCTGAGAAAGTATGTACGTAACCACAGTTTAGACAGTGCAGTGACGTCACAGCCGAACAGCTGTTGGTACAACTTTTTCGAGCGCCATGAGACAGCCCTTCTTTTATTCAATGGCCCTGACTATAACCTAACATTAGTAATAAAACATTAGAAGTAAACAAAATAAATTAACCTCAAAAAACAAAACCTAATTTTAATCATGAGTGAATGATGCAAAATGAAAACCAACCTTAGTTTGGCTTAATACAATAAATCATTATGAATCATATTTCACGCTAAACTAGGGTCTGTAGAGAAAAATGCTTAAAATAAAAATTGTAGATCTTTTAATTTCCTATAAATTTGATTATGTGCTTTTTTATCATAAAATGGATACTACGGCCGAAATCTTAAAAAATCGATTTTTTTACAGATTTTCATGAAAAAAAACAGAAAATCACTAATTACTGCTAAACTATGCGTTATACAAAAAAATGTATGAAATAAAAGTTGTAGATTTTTAAATTGTAAGATAATTTTCATTTTGTTAGATAATATTAATTTTTGACTGTTAATTTAAAAATAATAATTTTGCATATTTACAATTAAATATTAACAATTTTATAAAAATATATTTGTTAATTTTCTTTTTTAAGTTCAAATAACTCATGAATTCTCCATACTTTAACTAGAACGTAACTCTGGGATCTTTGCCTAAACAGTTGAGTGCATTGCTAACTCCTGAACCACAAAGGTTATCATTTCATAATGTTATTTTAAAGAAATTACAGTTAAATTTTACAGAGTCTGTTCAACTACACGTAAAAAACAGAACAATTACAATTTTTTTTACGATACAAAAATAATTTGAAATCATCAATTTTCCAGCATAAAAAATTAACTGATAAATAAATTACAACAATGGCTGCTTAAAGAAATTATTATAAATTTTTAAACAAAAAAATAATAAACATTAATTATACCCTGAGCTGCTAAAAAATTTACAAAATAAATGATACATAAATTTTTTAACCAATCCAACATTATAATCAAACTGTATCCAGTTTTAAACTGTAAAATTTCATTTCATTTACTTTATTTTTCACAGTAGTGGTTTTGTGTCATAAAAACAATTTTAATTTTTTTTAAATCAAACAAAAATGATTTCTACAAACAATATCAATTCTAATTGCACCTCAAACAGTACCAGTGAAACTAAAAAATTGATAAAAAAACAACATGCAATAAAACTGTGATGATTTTTTAAAAAATAATTTTGTCAGTGGAATATTGTTTATCTAGAGTTGGA
Organism: Catonia carolina; assembly: GCA_035578175.1. Classification (NCBI taxonomy): domain Eukaryota; kingdom Metazoa; phylum Arthropoda; class Insecta; order Hemiptera; family Achilidae; genus Catonia; species Catonia carolina. The sequence goes on along the minus strand of JAQMRL010000005.1, from coordinate 35,484,474 downwards.
ATCAATGACAAAAATTCAAACAAATAAATTGAATTTAAATTTTTAACAATTAGACTACAAGGTTTCTCTGAAACTTTAGAGAAATTCAATTGTTTCCAAAATACAAATAATAAGGTATACAAAATTGTATATATACAAAAGTGGTCCCATAAGTACCCGGCCTGACCTAGAGATGGCGGTAGTTGTTTGAAATATATCATTGTATTTGAAAGTACACAATCTATAAAACATATATTTCAAGTTTAAAAAGACACCATGTTGTTTATTATTTATTTGGCAGCCACCAATAGTGAATGTTTTCAGTGAATTTGTGAAAATGGAGGAAATTGGTCATTGTTATATGTTACAATACTTTCATTTGAAAGGCCTTAGCCCAACCAATATAAAAGCTGAACTAGATTCTACTCTGGGTGAGTCTGCTCCTTCATTTACAACAGTAAAATATTGGGTAGCAGATTTTATAAGAGGCCGTATGAGCTGCCAAGACGAACATCGCAGTGGTGGACCAAATGAGGTGACAACTCCAGAAATGGTGAAGAAAATCCACAAAGCTGTACTGGATGATTGTCGACTGAAAAGTGTGCAAGCTAGCAGACATAGCAGGCATTTCAAAAAGTGCGGTACACCGCATATTATCTGAAAATTTGGACATGAGAAAGCTGTGTGCAAGATGGGTGCCGCGTTTGCTCACAATCGAGCAAAAACAGTGTCGTGAAGATGTTTTAATTGGGTGTTTAGTGAAGTTTCACAGCAACAAAACAGAATTTTTGCGCAGTTTCATAACCACGGATGAAACATAGGTCCATCACTTCATACCAGAGACAAAAGAACAATCAAAACAATGGACTGAAAAGGGAGAACTGGCTCCAAAGAAGACGAAGACCGTTCCATCTGCAGGCAAGGTCATGGCGTGGGACAATTTTCATTCACTATCTTGAAAAAGGAAAAACTATCAGCGGCGAGTATTATGCGAACTTATTGAAAAGTTTGAGCAAAGAAATCAAGCAAAAACAGCCGCATTTGGCTAAGAAGAAAGTGTTGATTCATCTAGACAATGCACCAGCTCACAAATCCGTTATTACAATGGCCAAAATAAATGAATTAAAGTTTGAATTGCTACCTCATGCACCCTATTCACCTGATTTAGCCCCTGGATTATTTTCTGTTCCCAAACTTGAAAAAATGGCTCGGTGGTCAAAAATTTTTAAACGATAAAGAAGTGATGTCGGCAGTTAATGGCTATTTTGAGAAGCAAGACAGTTCTTGTTATAAAAAGGGTATCGAACTTATCGAACATCGCTGGGAAAAGTGTATAGAGCTGAAAGGAGATTATGTTGAAAAATAAATACATTCTTTTCCAAAATTTTTGTGTTTTCTTTGTTAGGACGGGTACTTTTGGGACCACCATCGTATTAGCTAAAAACAATTGTGAAAATGTTAGGTACACAAAACTGTATTGGAGACTAAACTTTCAAAAATAAAATTAAATGCAGATGATGAGAAAGAAGGGTGACAGATGATGTAGAAGTCAGTGGGGCTGACCAAAACACCACAGGATGGAGAATCAAGGAAGACAGAGAGGGCTTGTTAACACCCACACCCAATATTAACGGAACAGGATCTGGAGATTAATTAAGTCATATTGGATTATTATTATTATTGTTATTGGATTATCAAGTTCTTAATTTATTCTATCACAACCAATATTCCACTGCACTTTTTTTAATTGACAATGCAAAATATATTTTAAAAAACAACAAATAAGTTATATGGAATGTGCACAAATAAAAAAACATCTAAAATTTGCATCTTTAATTAAAAAAAGTTTATAAAATGAGATGCCATGTTACATAAAATAGAATGATCCATCAGGCAAACTTTAAAGAAATTATGCATATAGTGTGTTGTTACAGTAGATATTACATGAGATGCCATGTTACATAAAATAGAATGATCCATCAGGCAAACGTTAAAGAAATTATGCAACAAGTGTGTTATTACAGTACATATTACGGCATGAAAGCAAATTACTGTGTTAAGCAGATACTATAATAACAGGGTGTAGTAATTAAATAATACCAACAAACAATAATTAATTTAAACTAAATTCATAAAAAAACAACTTAAAAAGACACTATTTAAAATTTTAAGTAAATAAAGAAATGGTAATAAAACGAAAGAAAATTCATAGATATTAAAAATATGCCTTATTAAAAACTAATGATACAGGTATTTAAATAGTAAATAAAATTTTATAAAATATTTATGTTATTTGAATAAAAAATAAAATAAAAGTCACCCCATCCAGAGCAGATGATCATCAATTCTGGATACATGTATGTGATAATTATAATTTATAAATATTTTTTTAGGTAAATCCAAAGCAGCAAATAAACAGAAAAAAATTACGTAATTAAATAATAAACTTGTTTGTGCTTTGCACTCTCACATTTATAGAAAGAACTAAAAATTAAAAAATTATATAACATATAATAAATATTCTGGCATTTCATTGTTTGCAATATTTGTAAAAACTAGCGACTGCACCCAATTTGTGTGTGGGCTTACAGCTAGTCTTAGTAGGAGTTAATTATGTAAAGTAGGGTAAACTGATTTATAATAACGATTGCAGTAAATAACAAATAATTTTCAAGTAATTAAAAGTTAGAAAGAATACAAAGAAAATGCCTAATTTGATAATAAATACTTCAGAACTAAAACAAAATACAAACTCATATTAACTTTTAATTACTGATCGGGTAGTCTAAAGGTTAAGTCAATTTTTTTTTTTTTGGTTTAACATCTGACTGTTCTGCAATCACTGTCAATGCAGATGGTGAAGGATGAAATGATTTTTGTAACGTATGAAAATATGTCGTGCCTGAATGGGAATCGAACCCAAGACTGCATGATGAGAGGCAAGCGCGTTACCAACTACGCCAATGCGGCCGGCGAGTCAGCTGTTTAACAGCTCATTTTCGGATTAATGTTTCATGGTTCAAATCCTAGTAAAATTACTTTTTATATGAACTTAATTAAATATACTATAAGGATTTGGACATAAGACAATGGGTACCGGTGTACTTTGATGGTTGGAGTTCGATAAACCATACTCTCTTAGGAATGGTCGACCTGAGTCTGTATAAGCCTACACCTCATTCATATTATCCTCATCTAATTGGGATATGGGGTTGCTTAATGTTCTTAAATTGAACAGATTACAAAATACATACATTTCACTGGCAACTTTTAATTGAATTAGCAGACCAATACAATCAAATATGCATAATAACTCGTGAATTATTATCCCAAAAACAAATTTTCTTGTGACAAATGATGAACTTTTATTATCTGATTTATCGTAAACAGTTCAAAAAATTCAAACCAGCCAATAAATTGTAAAATTTAAATACGAACAACATGGCGATCATTATCTAAGAAGACAGTTTAAGAAATACAGGTGGTCATTTTAACACATTCAGCACAGAGCTCAGTATATTTTCAATTATGGACTGCTAAATTAAGCCCGCAAGTAAGGTTATACGTCCCTTGTATATCGTCTTCAAATCCCTCTCCTATTGGAGGTTGGAAATCATCATCATTATGCGAACCTTATTCGCTGCTGCACGAAACAGTTCCATATTACTGCAACCAAACCAGTCTCTCAGATTCTTCAACCAGGATGCCCAATATCTGCCAACGTTCTGCTTGTCCTTTATCTTCTCCTGCATGATTAATTGTAAGATGTGATATTTAGGACCTCTAATCATATGTCCAATATATTGAAATTTTTTCCTCCTGACTGTCTCAACCAACTTATATTCTTTGCCCATTTTATCAAGCATATCTCTATTTGTTATTCTGTCTCCCTTGTATATAAGAAACCTCTTTTTAACAACAATTCCTAAGCTTTGCGTGTTTTCCAATTCCTTTGGGCGACACTCCAGTCATTTTTCTACATTATTTTTTAAATTTAATGACTTACAAATTTTGTTTAAGAGTCATTTATTTCTACTGCTACACTTTCCATAAGATTAAATTCACAATTTATATACAAAATTGCTGTGGAAAAATTATGACACATTAATTTCTTGCCACACGCTGATGAAGGCAATCCACCAAAAAAATATTTAAAATAAAATAAATCTTTATAATGCATCCTGCAGTTTGAAATATTTCTATTTCATATAATGAATTAATATAATAATTTCACTAACCTTCTTTTTAAACTGCGTCACCTTTATTTTAGTCCTACTTACACGTGTTTCGGTGGATCCACCATCATCAGAGTAAATAAAAAATTGAAACTAAAAATTTTATTCATTTATTTAAAATTTACAGAAGATGATACATCTTCAGTCACTTGTATAAAACTGATTTAAAATTAATGTATTTTAATTTATCCCTTCTCATATTTACTGTAGATAGCAGCAGCAGTCAATATCACTTCATCATTCTTAAATTTTATCTGTTCATTCAAAATGTCCTGCTTTTGCTCTTTTAAATATTTATAAATGTGGAACATCTCATATTTTTCAATTTTATTTTTATTCTCTATATTACATTGTTCTATTATATTGAAATGTTCATCTATTTTACCAAATTTATGTTTTTCTTCTTTTATATGATTGGTATAGTTAGATATAATGTAGTCACATTTCAGTGCTTTTTTATGTTCATTATACCTCACTTGAAAATTACGACTAGTCATACCAATGTAAAATTTTTTACAATCCTCATTACCACAATCTATTTTATACACACCCTTTTTATTGCTTAGTGTTTCATTTATATTATTTTTAATTATATTTGTGGACAGTAGTTTTTTATTATTACATGTGTATGCGATTTTATAAAATTTATTTAATGTTCTGTATAATTTATTGTTAATAATTTTATTGTATTTTAATGCAATAAATGGTTTATGTTTTGTTTTATTATCTAATATAAGGGTGGTTCTCAAGTTATTTTTAAATTGTAGTTTGTTTTTAATTTTATTTATTACTTTATTTATTTCTTTTTCATGATACCCATTCTTTTGTGCTATGAATTTTATTGTTCGTAATTCATTTTCTAGTAGTTTTTTATCTTTTATATAATTATATGCTCTGTGAATCATACTATGGTAAGCTGCCATTTTATGTGAGTATGGGTGGTTAGATGACTTATTTATATTTGTTACTGGTAATATACTTTTACGAAATACACCTGTTGTTATTTTACTATTACCCTTGATTAATTGTATGTCCATGAAATTTAATTTACTATTATTTTCAAGTTCCATAGTGTGGTGTAATTTATCATCAAATGTATTTAATTTTTTTAAAATAACATCCTCTTCATTTTTATATGTCTTTTCCAATATTACCAGTATGTCATCTACATATCTGTGCCACATTACTACATTATGTGTATGTTCTATTTGATACACAGTTATTTCTTCAAAATATTGTAAATAAATTTCAGACAAAATAGAGCTTAATGGTGCTCCCATAGTAAGTCCATCTTTTTGTTTGTATATTTTTTCATTAAATTTAAAATAATTTTGTGAAGTACATTGTCTCAATAATCCTATAATTTGCTTTACTTCATCTTCATGCAATTTATGTTCTGTTAATTTATTTTTTATAATGTTTATGGTTTTATCAATGGGTATATTTGTGTACATATCTTTGATATCAAAAGACATCATAATATGTTTGTCATTAATTTCAATTTTTTGTATTTTGTCTATTATTTCTTGAGCGTTTTTTATACTATATCGGTTATTTAATATTATATGTGTTTTTAGGTAATCGTATAAAAATTTAGATATTTTATATGTAGGCGCATTTTTATAATTAACCAGAGGTCTTATAGGTACATCCACTTTGTGTATTTTAGGAAGGCCATTAAGATTTGGTGCTTGAGGATTATTATTTATGTATTTATTTTTTATTTTTTTATCGATTATCTTATTTGATTCACTAATAATTCTTCTAAGTTGTGCATTGAATTTTTTAGTTGGATCTTTTTTAATGATCTCAAAATTATTGTTGTTCAAATATTTTTCTGTTTTTTGTATGTATTCACTTTTGTAAATTATTACAGGTACATTTACTTTATCAGCTTTTACAATTACAGCATCTTCATCTTGCAATTTTTTCTTTAAATTTTCATATTTTTTATTTATTTTTTTATTATAATTATTAAAATTTTTGTTTTTATAATTTATATTCAATATGTTACTTTTCACATTACTTCTGATTATATTATGATTTTCTACTTCAATTTTATATAAAGCAGATTCAATGTCTATTATATTGTGTTTAAGATCCTTAAGTATGTTATTTGTGCTGTAATTATGTTTTATGCCTAAATTCAAAATCTCTTCATCATTTTTATTAAGTTTTATATTTGTATTGTTAATGTACGGATTGCCAAATTTTATTTTATTATCTGTCATTTTATATTTATTGTTCAATAATTTATTGAATTTAACTTTGATAGCTTTTATTTTATTATTGATTAAAGATTTGTTATTTACACTGGTATGATAGTTTATAAGATTGTAATATAGATAACCATATAATTTTAAAATATTTAAATGCAATTCGTACAGTTCTATGTTTAATCTTGATTTCTTTTTGTATAGATTAGATATTACTGCCTTTATCCATGCATATTTTGCCTTTTGACAGATCTGACTAACCCTTTTGATCTAACTATACCAATCATATAAAAGAAGAAAAACATAAATTTGGTAAAATAGATGAACATTTCAATATAATAGAACAATGTAATATAGAGAATAAAAATAAAATTGAAAAATATGAGATGTTCCACATTTATAAATATTTAAAAGAGCAAAAGCAGGACATTTTGAATGAACAGATAAAATTTAAGAATGATGAAGTGATATTGACTGCTGCTGCTATCTACAGTAAATATGAGAAGGGATAAATTAAAATACATTAATTTTAAATCAGTTTTATACAAGTGACTGAAGATGTATCATCTTCTGTAAATTTTAAATAAATGAATAAAATTTTTAGTTTCAATTTTTTATTTACTCTGATGATGGTGGATCCACCGAAACACGTGTAAGTAGGACTAAAATAAAGGTGACGCAGTTTAAAAAGAAGGTTAGTGAAATTATTATATTAATTCATTATATGAAATAGATTTAAAATAAAATTGAAATTTCAATGATATTCTGCCTTCTAACTAAGTATAATCTGTTAAATGTTTATTTTTTATTTATAGCTTCTTATTTCTTGATTGAGGAGTTGTACAAGGAAGCAGCAAATGCAAAAAGTTTAAAAAATGTTGTTAAAAAACATTTCTCACATACAATGGACACAAAAATGAAACAAACTTCCTTGCAGACAATAGAAATTGAGAAATAGAAGCACAGTACATGCTGGTACTTCAAGTTCACGCTGAATGTGTTTGGCCTCATACAAAAAAAAAAACTGGTTATAAACAGGATAGGTGGTTGTTATGAGACGTTTGATCCCTACTAGATTAGAGGTTGGCTGTTTGGTTGGAAGCAGTTGCATGAGAAATCAACTTCACAACGTCTTGGTCAGAGTAGTAGGTCAATTAAAACCTTAATTTAATTATTTAAAATGTGTTCCTACCCAAATTCTTCATATTATACAATAATAGTTATATTATTATTATTATTAGTCGTAAAGCTTCCGAAGTGGAAGACGCTAAGTAAATCTGGTTTGTTTTTGGGATTTCTTGTCCTTTTTATCTGCCCACCAGTTTTTCATTCTTTGTCCGAATTCAGCTTTTCTCTGTTCACTCCATTTTGTTCCGGTTCTTGGATCTTTTGTCTCTGGTTTAACCTCCAATTTTTTAACTTTTGTTCTAAAATTGTCTCTTATGAGAATTTCTTCTTTGGTGATTTTGGCCAATTCTAAATCTTTTTTAACACTTTGTATCCATTTCCCCCCATTAACAAGTGTATAACAGTTATATAATATATCAAAAAAGGTAAAACACAAGTGCTATAGCAGCTGTAACCGGTCAGTGAAAAATTAAATATTTTTATAATAATCAAAGTTCAAATCACGGTAAACAAATTTACAAAGTGGAAATTGTGAGACAGGGTTTGTTTATTCATTTAATACATACAATTTAAAAAAATTGTGGACAAGGTACTTGTAAAGAAATAAGATGAACAACATAAAAAGATTAATTACAGTTCTTAAAAGTAGTAATTGGGAAAGGAATGGTAGTTCAGCTGCCACATAAACAAACTGAAACATGTTCAAATTGCCGTAAACAAATTTACAAAGTGGAAATTGCGAGACAGTGTTTGTTTATTCATTAATACATACAATTTAAAAAAAGTGTGGACAAGGTACTTGTAAAGAAATAAGATGAACAACATAAAAAGATTAATTACAGTCCTTAAAAGTAGTAATTGGGAAAGGAATGGTAGTTCAGCCGCCACATAAACAAACTGAAACATGTTACTGTCTAATACTAAGGAATAAAACATGATTAAAAAAATTATTTGGCACCACAAGATTTGTGAACAACCTGTACAGCCACTTCTCATTATGTTGAACTGAAGGTGAAACTACTTCTCCAAAAAAATTATTAAAAAACTTAATAATAGCGACTTTGTCATAAAACACCCGGATGAACTTAAATGCTTTTTTCATAAAAATTTAAAAATCATGAAAAAAAGAAACAGGGATAATAGAAATATATACAAAAAGAAGCTAATTGAAGAGAGCTGAAAATTTTAAATTGATAATAAATATTTTAAAATAAGAAATTTATTGTAATTACCCAGTTTGATGAAGAAGATGACATAATAAAAACAGTATATCAACTTCTAATGGAGTTATCTGCGACATCATTTGTGCTGAGTATAAAAATTCCTCTGAAAAACAAACAAATGAATAATGTTAGTTAAATACTTCACATTAGAGTACGAATTTAACTTTTTAGCATAAATTTTAATTTAATAAAGTTCATACATCCATAACATTTCTATCACTTCTACAAACAGGTTTTTAAAGGCTTTTGCTTATACAAACAAGCATCAGTGCAGCTTCCAGTTCTGTAGTCATGTTATGTGTTTCATAGTCCACAATTCTTCTATACAATTGTCATTACAATACTGTAAGGGTTTAACCCGACGAGAACGGCGATTTTAACGATCACGCGGACTATCATTTTACGCCTAATAATTTTTTTTTTTATTTCATTCAGTTTCATTCCTAAAAATTTCAAAAAAAAATTACCATTTATTTATAAAGAATGTTATTAGAACAACGTACGAACCAAATTTTTCAGTTTTCATTTACGACCAGAAAAAATTGAAAAAAAAAAAAATTTCTTTTAGAAATATCAATTTACGTACGAAAAAGTGTCATAAAGTCACAAAAAAATTCAAAAAAATGTGTTTAGCTATACACATAAATAAAGCAATTCATTGTAAAAATAAAAATGTTTAGATATTGCAAATTGGTAGACGCCTTCAAAAGATATCACCTTTTTTTGTTCAACAAAGTAACGTGCTGGATGAAAAAAATTGGCTCAAAATAATGTAGTCTCTTTTCAATTTTTATTTACTCCTCTTCTATGAAAGTTTCTATCTCTTTTCCGCATGTTGTTTTGTGTATTATGCTTTTCTAAACATGATAGCATAAATCAATATATGTTATCGTTATTTTGGCGCTAATTGTAAGGTTTAACCGAGAGATAGGCGAGATGGGTAGTGTTAACCTTCTTTGTACGATTTTAGAGTTATAAAATTAAATAAGTCACCGTTACTTCTAATTTATTGATTTCGATCGTAACTTCTAATTGATGATGTCATTTTCAAACAAATACCTTTTTTAGTTCAAAAGTTATGGATGAAAACGTTCAAATTTTAGTACTGGCCCTTCTAAAAAAAATCTCTTTCTTTCGCGTAACACCATGTCATCAATTTCTATTGTACAAATATGCAAGATGTATCAAATGAAAGAGGAGAAAATTCTCTATCCATTTAAACTAAACCCGCTGGAAAATAATGAATAGTTGCGGAGAAAATTGAGTTTAAAGGTGATGACGCATGCGTGATTTCTGGCTTCCTGGTTAGCAAGGGTTAATTAGGGAGTTCTTTGAGACAGTGAAGAGGAGAAAACTTCAATCCTTGGACATGTGATTAGAGGTCGTAAATACCCCATCTTACAATGATCATGCAGGGGAAGATAAAGGGCAAGTGGAACATTGGTAGACGTTGGGAATACTGGTTGAAGAACCTGAGAGACCTGGCTTGGTTGCAGTAATACAGAACTGTACTGTCCAGCAGCGAATATGCTTTACATAATGATGATGATGATGATTTCCAACCTTCAATAAGAGAACTTTAAGAAAAAAAGAATATAAGTACAGTACATGCTTGCTATCCCAAACCCTCCAGTATTTCGAACTATCCAAAAAAAAGTTGTTTTTATGTAGTGAAGATGATTTCCTACGATACAATTATTTTTTGAATGTCTTAATACGGCAACCAAACGCTGAAATCGAAAACATGACTCTACATAATGATGATGATGAAGATGACAATGACAAAAAGCTACCAGAAAATAAAATCAACCATGAAGTGGCAGTTGCAAATTTTAATAAGTGTATAGAATGGACCAAGGAAACCGATAAACCATTTTATAAAATATTATTGCTTACGCAGCTTCGAGACGAACCATACGAACAAATTTCGGCTTCCAAGAAACAGAAAAAAATAAGTGTGTATTTTATAACTGAATTAGGTAATTGCAACATAAACAACACTACATATTTTATTTAACTTACTGTAGCCTATGTAGTACAGTATTTACAAATATTTTTTTATTGTTAATTTAATTTTTAATGAGACTTTTTGTGGAAAAAACAAGTAAGGTCAGTTTATTGTACGTATATTATTATTGAATAAGTTTATTCCAACATAAACAATTGTATTTTACTCACTTTAAACATGAATTTATTGCCTTTTAGACAAAAATTCTCTATTCTGAAATTATTAGTAGTCCGAACAGTCACAGTTTTTATTCGTTCAAATTAGCGAGATTTTACTGTACAGTGTATCTAGATTGCAGAGTTGTTAAAATACTGTATGTGGGATATTACGACTTTAAGAATGAAATTATTTTTTCCGTATTGAGTTTGGGCCAAATAATTCAGACATCTGGATCAAAGAGGGCCGGATAAATGAAGTAGTACTGTGCTTGTAAAATATTTTTTTCTTTATAATGTCACTAATATGCCTATAACGGGCAGGTGGAGTGTTAAATTATTTGCACTCGATCTGTTGGTTCCAGGGCTGCAAAAAATAGTTCTGTTTCTTATCACATAGTCAGCCAATTATATGACTGAACTATTTAAGAACAGAAGACGTAGAGGTGTAAAAGACACTAGTCAGAGTTATCTTCTCTGAAAGTAATGAATTTCACTATACAGCCAAACCCTGTGGTGAATGAAGTGAAGGTGTCATTTGCAGGGTGGAAAGTGGGTGCTTTTCGGAGGGCCTGGCATGCTGATACACATACTCTTTCAACTCAGTGAGGAAGGCAATGGTACACCACCTCACTCCTCGTTTTTACTGAGTAAAACCTCTACAGGTTCAAACCAGCCTTTCGGCTGATGACCTAAACAACAATGTCAATAAATAATAGAAAAGATCAAGCTTTGTATTTTTTATTGTATAATATTGTTAACTAACAATGTAAGTACAGATAATATTTATATACCTTTTGTAATTTCCTGATTCCTGTGGCCATTAGTAGCATTTAAATAGATTCGTTTAACTAATTCCATATTATTTAATAATGAATTAAACCCCATAAAGTATGGAAAACTAACTTTATGACCTCCTTGTAATCCACCAGCTGCCTGTAAAATAAAATAGTCACTGTATTAATTGGTTAAACGGCACACAATGAAAAAAGAAATTTTTTTAATTCTTCAAACAATTTAATAAAATTTTAAAAAATTTGGTGTGGATTTTTTTTTTACCTCTGTTCTGCAATTTCTGCTAATGCAGGCTGTGGATAATGATGACAATGAAAATGAGTGATGAAAAAATGCTAGACCTGACTGGGAATCGAACCCAGGACCCCGGCGTAGAAGCCAGTTGCACTAACCACTACGCGACAACGGGCCGGCCATTTGTTGTGGAACACTCACACAACTTTCTCAGGCCAATTTCAAAAATTTGACATGGACACATAGTTTTCCCTATCGATATTTCATGCAGAACAGGAGAATTTAAAAATTAAAAACCCAATTTAAATAAAGTGTGGCTGACCTAAAATGAAAAATAATCTAATTTTTTATTTTACATCAGATATCTTTAACACTTTAGTTAAACATTTTCCTGAGTATGTTTAGAATTAAATAATATAAAAAAAACCAAATATACAATAGATTACTCTCACCCGATTAAAAAGCAATAAAATAATGAAACTGATTAGAAACCGGAAGTTCTTGACTTACGGTTTTGGGCCACTTCCGGTCAAAACCAGAACTTCAAACCCAAATCATTTCCACCATCTTTTTGTGTTGATTACGAATCCAAAAACCATTTGTTGTTATCTGTTGTAGTTTCTAACATCTGGGTGTGACTGACAGACAGACAGATGGACAAAACAAAATATACCTGGTCGTCTTGATAGTTCTATTGGATATCACTAAACTAGGTTCTGTAGAAAACAATGCTTAAAATTAAAGTTGTAGATCTTTTAATTTCCTATAAATTTGATTATATACAATTTCGTCATAAATGTATCCTAAGGTCGAAATCTTAAAAAATCCATTTTTTACAGCTTTTCATGATAAAAAAACAAAATCATTAATTACCGCTAAACTAAGCATTATACAAAGAAAAGTTTGGAATAAAAGTTGTAGGATTTTAAATTTTCTACATTTTTTATTATATACATTTTTGCGCTAAAATGCATATTAAAACCACAATCTTAAAAAACAATTTTTTTTATGTGAAAACAGCCTCACCAGTAATTTCACCAAACATGGCGCCTACCCTATCTTGTAGAGCATAAAAAATTTAGTACACCAGGCGATTTTTAAAAAAATTGTAGAACCAGTTTTTAAAAAAATCTCAAAAAAGTGAAAAATTACACGAATAAATTACTACTTCCAGTTGACCGAGTTTGATGAAAATGTTTGTATCCGGTCCTCTAGGGGTATCTAACTTAAGTTTCAAGTTTCAAGTTCATACGATGTTCCGTTCTTGAGATATTGTGTTCACACATACACAGACCAATCGCTAAAAACATGTTTTTTGGGTTCAGGGGGTCTGAAAACGTGTAGATCCGGTGAGAACTTAATATCGAAAAATTCACATAAAACAATACTTTTCTTCCTATATATTCAAATAGGCAAGAGAAAGTAAAAAAATCACTCCCTTGGAGAAGAGTCAGTTAAGAAAGAGGCCAATGTACTTAATTAACAAACTGTCCATCCAATAGTGTGCAGTAATCGAACATGGTTCTACGAATATACTACAAGGGAACCTATTTGCAATAGCCAAATTGGATATACTAGGTGTGGCTATTAAATAATGAGACTGATGTTGTAAAATACTTTATTTTTATTTTATACATAATCACTTATTGTCACCTTCAATATACACTCCTTCTCTATCCCTACAACGTACAAATTTTTCCTACATGCAAATTTTTCATTGTTGGAAACAGAGCTGGAAGTCGTCTTCTGTCAGCTCCTTCAAGACACGTGCTGCTCAAAAATGTTTGAAATGAAGCTCGCAAAAATGTTTGTACTGACACTTTGTACGCGATTGAGAATGACCTAAATTTTTGGGAAACGATAATAACAAGTGATGAAACGTGGTTTTTTACTTATGATCTGGAAACGAAGCACCAATCCATGCACTGGAAGAGCCGAACTTCACAGAGAGCCAAAAAAACTTGAATGAGCCAGTCAAAATTTAAAGCAATGATGATTTTTTTATATCCATGGGATTGTGTACCTTCACTGGGTTCCTGAAGATCAAACAATTAATCAATATTACTACCTTGAGGTACTTTCTAAACTACGTCAAAGAGTAAGGAAAAAACGCCCCGAAATGTAGAAGGACAAATCATAGGTTCTCCATCAAGACAATGCACCAGCTCATTCCGCATTATCTGCCAAGAGGTTCCTAGCCAAGTACAGCATCTCAGTGTTAAACATCTACCTTATTCACCAGATCATGCACCATGTGACTTTTACCTGTTCCCTAAGGTGAAATCTGCATTAAAAGGGACAAGACTTGAGTCTATGGAAGCTGTAAAAGAGAAAGCGGCACATGTCCTGGAGGAGCTGACAGAAGTTGACTTCCAGCACTGTTTCCAACAATGGAAACTTTGCATGGAGCGTTGTAGGGATAGAGAAGGAGTGTACATTGAAGGTGAAAATAAGTGATTATGTATAAAATAATAATAAAATTTCTTACGTCAGTCTCGTTATTTAATAGCCACACCTCGTATAAACAATTTGGCGTATATTATTTATATGTATTTTTGGAATAAATATCTTAACAAAACGAAAGCATCACAAATAGATATAGTATGCACAATTTATATAAAATAAAAACTTACCGCTACAAGATTATCCCTAACTTCTTTGGTTAAAAGATGGCTTTTAACATTGACCATTATATCTTGAAAATCTAAGGCTGATATAAATCCTGAACCGGTTGTATCACATTTACGAAATGCTTCAGTGCCACACTCTTCATGGAAGTCCTGAAACAAGGTAAACAATTTTTTGTACACTGAAATTTAAAAGGAAGAGGATACACGCCAGCTTAATCAGTAAACTTACAAAAAGTCGCTTTGAGTAGTTAAGTAACACTGGTTAGGTCAGTGACTTTATATGATGACCAGCCAATGATAATAATACAAGAACAAACACCACAACTTCTTGTTCAAACCCACAACTATTTATGCCTTAAATATCAGATGCTAATTACAAAAAATAAAGCTATTAAGACACGCACTAAAGTCTCAAATTCTTAATGAAGTTAAGACAGTCATCAAAATTTTGTTCATGGAAATTTATAAAATACATCACAAGTTTTAAAAATTTTATAGGTTTTATACTACCTACATTCACCCGAAATTGAAATATGATGTGGCAATATGGAACCCTTACTTTATGGGTAAAATGGATCGGTTGGAGAGGGTGCAGCAACATATGACCAAGTCAGTGCCTGCACTTCAACTCCTGTCATATGAAATGAGACTTTGTTTATTAACCCATTAGCGATGTCCACACTCGTGCGATGTAGAATGCTAAATCACATGCGCTTAAGAGGCATACCATTTCACCTGTCCGCACTCGTTTGAAGAGCTTTATCTCAAAAAAACATAACGAATATTTTTGAACATTACATTAAATTAAAGCCTGTTCTTTCCTGCGTTGAATGTTTTGACTTAGATTATTTTATTTTGAAACTAGTCGGAGATGCAGCAATTTACGCATAACGAGTACTCAGATTTTAGCCAGTTTTCCGTTAATGGGGTTTTTAAACGTCTGTTACTCCGTCCAGACTTTTCATAAAAGAATGGCGTTTAAGTACATTGAAGATCAGAGTTTTCGCAATACGAGCATTTTAAAACAGAAGTCTGATGTTCCATTTTAAAATGTCGGCCATTTTTTTTTTAAAGAAGTTATTTTGGCTTATGTAAAGATAGGGAAATGATTTTTGGACTGAACCATGCATTTTTACAGCAGTAATGTGCCATGTACTGTATTTTGCATTTGTAATTAGAAATAGATATGTGGTGTTAATAGAAAATTCTATTAGCCTCTAAACTTCCTGAGAGGAAACTGAGTTCTATAGTGGTATCCGCTCCGAGTATAGGCATTTATAAAAACAAACTACTGTGTTTTTCCTGCTGCAACTCATTCCGTAGGTCATTTTGAATTATTTAACAATGTTTTTATCAAAAAAAATAAACGCTTTGCTTGACATAATGCTGTTGGGAAAATGCATGGTTCAGTCCAAAAATCATTTCCCTACCTTTACGTGGAGCCAAAAAAGCACTTTTTTAAAAAATGACCGCTATATTAAAACGGAACATGAGATTTAACTTTTAAAATATTCATATTATAGAAAAAACTCTGATCTTCAACATACTTAAATGCCGATTTTATGAAAAGCCTGGAAGGAGTAACGGACGTTTAAAAACCACATTAATGGAAAACCGGCTAAAAACTGAGTAATTTTTTGCATAAATTGCAGGAGGTATCTCCGATTAATTTTTTAAATAAAACAATAAAATCACACCAATCAATGCAGGAAAGAACAGGCTTTAATTTAGTGTAGTGTTCAAAAATATTCGTAATGTTTTTTTTTGAGATAAAGCTCTTCAAACGAGTGCAGACAGATGAATGGCATTGCAACAAAGCACGCTATATCGCAAGTCGAATCACAAGTTGAAAATGAAAGCGCACAAGTGTGGACATACCTATTAAATTAGTGATTCTCTTCTTCATTAGAAATTTTTATTATGTCAAAACAAAACAATAAACAAAAACAAAAGTCAGCTGTGTAAATTCTAAATTTGGTAAATCATTCAATTTTTTAATAAAAAAATAATAAGCCAGAAATAAAGTTATTTTAAAAGAAATTAATAACCAAACTATAATTTCACCAATGAAGTTGAAATTAAAATGTATTGTTTTCACTTAAGTGACATCCACAAAAAAATTTCAAAAAATTCTACAAAAATGAAGACTATTGAAGGGCAAATGTATTATGTTTGTTTACTAGGACAATCTCTGAAAGCAAAGGTTTTTGGCGGTGTCTTTCAAGAAACAGCTGAATTCATAGTTAGAGGTAATCCACATTTACAACTATCAAATAAACAAATCTATGTAGACTAAAACAACCTCAAAAAAAAAATCTGGTGTGAAAAACTCACACGACTTTATCTTGCCAATGCAAATAATGAACAATATAAGCTAACATTAGTAATAAAAAATTATAAATAAACAAAAACTAACCTTATTATAATCATGAGTAAATGATGCAAAATGAAAATCAACCTCAGTTTGTCTTAAAAATACGGAAAAAATCACTTTCACACTAAACTAGGCTCTGTAGAGAAAACTGCTCAAAATAAAAGTTGTAGATCGTTAATCTCCTATAAATTTGATTTCATACACTTTTGTCGTAAAATGCATACTAAGGCTGAAATCTTTAAAAAAATATATTTTTTTTACAGATTTTCATGAACAAAAAAACAGAAAATCACTTATTACCGCTAAACTAAGAGTTATACACAAAACTATTTTGGAACAAGCTGTAGGATTTTAAATTCTATAACTTTTACAGTATTACACCTATACATTTTTGCGCTAAAATGCATATTAAAGCCGCAATCTTAAAAAAACAATTTTTTTTATGAGAAAACAGCCTTTCCAAGAATTTCAGCAGACATAACGCCTACCCTACCTTGCAGAGCATAAGAAATGTAGTAAAAGAGATGATATTAAAAAAAATTGTAGAAGCCGTTTTTGAGAAAATCGCAAAAAAGTGAAAATTGACAAGAATAAACTACTACTTCCGGTTGACCGATTTTGATGAAAATGTTTGTGTCAGGTCCGGTAATAACATCTAACTTAAGTTTCAAGTTTCAACTTTGTACGATGTTCTGTTCTTGAGATATTCTGTTCACACACACACACACACACACACACACACACACAGACCAATCGCTAAAAACATGTTTTTGGATTCAGGGGGTCGTAAAACGTGTAGATCCGGTGAAAACTCGATTTTGAAAAATCGACAGGAAAACAATACTTTCCTTCGAATATATTCATATAGGCAAGAAAAAGTAAAAAACAAAATTACAACAGATATGAGAAGAGATTAAATTAATAAATAAATTTCGGTTTTCTCAATACGCTTTCTGACTTTTTAAATCATTTAATCGACACCTTAGGTCTTTGTTTAGTCTTTAAAATTTGTCATCCATTCATTACAGGTGTCCGTAAAATTAAGCCTTCTTTTTCTAATCAATTCTATTAGTTGTTAATTTTTCTTGTACAGTTCTCCTTGACCTCGTAACCTATATTGTCCGTCCTCAGAGCCTATATCTTACGGAGGATCTTTCTCTCAAATTTCTCTGCTTCTATTAGACTGGCCTTCCCTGTCATTCTAAGGCACTCACTCAAGTACATACACACGGGTTTTATCACAGTATGTCTAATTCTGTAAGTTATTGAATAAAAACATAAATAAATGAAAATCAAGGTAGCTACAAAATGTTAGTAGAGAAATTTAAAATATCAGATTCGATTACAAGCTGTAGGATGCATTATAAAGATTTATTTTTAAAATTAGTTACAGTTTTTGTATTTTGTATACTCTGATGATGGTGGATCCACCAAAACAATTAAGTTAACCCTCATAAGCCGAATTGCCCATAAACGGTTGTTAGATGACGAGTGTGTAAGTACTCAACAGTTTGTGTAATAGTGAACGTCAATAAACGCGCACACCAGTAAACATTATAGTTCAATTGTAGCTGAATGTATGCGGAAGAAAGTAAGCTATTTAGAAACACAATCAGAATAGTGGGAAATTTTCTATTGATTTCTGAATGTTGGGATACCACTCAATTCCGGTTTTTTTGACGAAAACCATATAAAGGTCGTATCTCATTTACAAATAGAGTTATAACTGTGTTTAAAGGCTTGAATGGTAAAGGCAGTTATATTGTTCAATGTTGCTATTATAGCAAAATCAGTTGAATTGAATATGACCTGTCAAAGGAAATAAACGCTCCGAAATTCGTAGAATAGCCTATTTTCAGACATTCTTCACAATGGAACTAAAATGTTCTAATATTATCTTTTATAATTTTTTTTTCTATATGCACGTGTTCATGAAATTCTGTTCTTTCATATAATAACATATTTCATATAAATAACTGTAGGAATGGGTCAATGACATCAGCTCAAAGAGAGAAATCTTTTCAGCCTGCATTTTTATCACAGATTTCATATTCACTTGGCTTTTACAAACGCTTGAATAGTCGTATAGTGTGGTAAGCGAGGGCGTTTGATATCAAATTTTTCACTAGACATTTTTCTATAATACTAGACTAAAAAAATAAAAAATATTTATTGCCAAATTCTGACAAAACACGCAACTTTGCATAAATTACAAAAAAAAATTTGTAGATTCACTGTAACTAAAAATTTCAAATTTTTTGGAAGTCTATCGGTGCGATCTCGGAATTAGTATTCGAAGAGTTAATATTCTAAAACCTATCAGTCGCAGAAAAGTTATGGAAAGGTTAGTGAAGGTTTAAAGTAGTTTTATATTGTGATAAAATATATTTTTTTAGATGTTTTTCCAATAATGACAAAAATGCTGGGGCTGTTTATATTTAGAAAAATTACATATTCAATACGTACTCTCTATGGTTTAGAAAAATGTAGAAGATTTACTTGTAAAGTTAAAGATATATCAAGAGTACGATTAAATGAAATAGAAAATTCATTAGAAGAAGACGGATCATTGACAGAAGATGATGAGTTCATATTGAATCAAATAATTGAAGAGATTGAAGAACTAGAACCTGTACGCTTAAATGTTTTACAGCCAGAAGTGTTTGTACTTAATTGCATGAGGAAAATTTATGACCTAGATTTTTTAATTAATCAAATTCAAGCGGAAAATTTTTCGGAGCACATCATTGAAAGAAGGCTTTACACATCTATATGGAAAACCTCACAATTTATAGATGCAATAATTCAAAAAATGGAATTTAATATATTTTCTATAAATTCCGTTTATGTTACGATTTACACAGTGTATTTATATTGTTATTAAAAAAAAATTGAAAATAAAATAATTAATATCAATTGGTTTAAAGAATTTTATTTCCTCACGACAATTCTATAAATACAAGGAATGATTATATATAAATGGTAATTTTGCTATTCTGCTTAGCACACAGTTCAGAGTCTTTCCTCTCACCAAACAGTCAACATTAAATCACCACTAAGCATTCTCATATTATGTAGAAATTTCCTAAGCTGACTGTGCCTCGTCACCAGAACCACATCTATACGAAGCAGCTTCCTGCCCAGACTAAATATCTCAAACAAAAGTTATCATCATTATCCTTCTTTTAAGGTTAGGCCCAACAGAACTCCTCTCCACTTTTCTCAATCATTAAACCATCTATCGCCAATTGCTCTCTTAGCACTGTATCTTTTCCCAACTCATCCATAACTGAACCCATCCACTTCACTCTTGGTCTTTTTCGTTCCATCACTGAGTACAACATCCTTTAAGGCAGTCTACACTCCATGCGGTCTTGGGTTCGAATCCCATTCAGGTACGGCATATTTTCATATGTAACAAAAAAAATCATATCATCCTTCACCGTCTGCATTAGCAGTAACTGCAGAACAGTCGGGCGTTAAAACAAAAAAAAAAAAATCTACACTCCTTAGCAGACTGTCTCATCTTTCCCAGCATATTCCTAATGAATTTCATTTCTGCCTACTGAATTCTACTCTCTGTCTTCCTTCCACTAGTCCATGTTTCTGCTGAATAAGTCAGCATCGGCACAAAGTATGCATTATACATAACTTTCTTACAATGCATAGGAAATTCTTAATTTAAAGATTAAGGTTCTCACACTTAGGAAGAAACCATTTGCTTTCTGCATCCTTTCACTTAACTTCTTAGCTCACATAAGGGTTTGACTTTTGATATTTATTAGGGGCTGAGCTAAAGCTTGCATGAGATACTGGAATGTACTGTCGATTTCTTTATTATAGATACACAATTTGGAGCATTCTTACTTCAAACTGCTTGATCAATTTTAATGTACTATACACCAAAATTTAGCTAATTTCAATCTGCATAGTTACATATCAGTTATATATTTTTAGCATTTATTAATCACCCAATATCAGGATGAGAAGAAAAAAAGAGCCCGTGTTTTTGTTGCCTCAACACATTGGATGCATTTAGAGGCTTATATTTTATCTCATACACTGCTCGACCGATTTATTTGAGATTTCGCCGGAATATAAACTTGTATGTTGTTATTGTATGTACGAAATTTCATTTTTTTAGCATATTTAAATTTTGAGTTATTTGTAAAATTCTGAACTTCTTTTAACTCCGTAAACCACTCATTAATTCGGCAATTTAAAAAAACCCTTGTATTTAGTTTTAAAAAATTAATACAAATTCATTAATATTATGGAACAGCGATTGATAAGTTATTCGGTAGAATTTTTTAAATATTTAAATAATGGTAGATGTTGCGAGGGAAGGAAGACTGTAACCAAGTTGCCGCATTATAACTCGGTAGGCCTACTACCTATTTTTATTAGCATACCTGGAACCTCTCCTTCCAGCATACGCATAACAAAAACGACAATGCGATGTTAATACCCATTCATCATTTTCTTACAATAGTCAACTAAACTAAAATTGTATGTTACCTTAGAAGGCAACTAGCACGAAGAGAAAAGAACACAACCAAACAAAAGATGTGGCAACATGGTTAAGCTTCTTCCATCTTCCGCGCATCTACCATTATTTAAATATTTAAAAAATTCTACTTAATAACTGGTCAATCACTGTTCCATAATATTAATATTTATATACTGATACAATGATTTTTTGAAATTGCCGAATTAATGAGCGGTTACGGAGTTAACAGGGGGGAGAATTTTACCAATAACTCAAAATTTAAATATTCTAAAAATCTGAAATTTCGTACATACAAATAACGACATACAAGTTTATATTCTGGTGAAATCTAAAATAAATCGGTTGAGCAGTGTTTGAGTTATAAGCCTCAAAATGCATCCATTGTATTGCAGCAAGAAAGAAGGCTCCAAACTCGGGTATCGATAATAAAGAAATCAACAGTAGGGTCCCTAACCTCAACTAAGTGCTTCCCAATTGGTGAAAGAGGAAGTTCCTGTAGATTTACTGGACAGGTTTGAATAAAGTATGAATGCATTTAGCAGCTACTAAATAAGCAACCATGGATCAACTGAGGTAAATCGGAAGATATTTGCAACAGCAGAGAGAGTGGAGGAACCTAAGGGATGGAACTCCGAATGAAACCCAAAGCATCTTTCTCCAAGGATACTTTAACGTGGCAGCTCCACCCCACCATCAATTTCCTTACTCCGCGATCGGGTCAGTAGCCTATTCAGAAGAGAAAAATCAACATAGAATTTAAAGAAAAAAATAGGAAATGTTTAAAAAACTATTAAATAAATTTTACCACAAAATCTTGCCAAGCAAAAAAAATACTGTCAAAATTTAAGCTTATATAACTATACTAAAATATATTTCTATGATTCAATAATAAAATATTTAACTTACATGTAAAAACTGACTGAATTCTGAGTAACTAATAACTCTCTTCTTATCCCTTCCAAAGTATAACTTCATGAATGCATTATCCATATCAAATGGCATCCTTTGAAACAGTTCAGTTTTCCTTATCACTTCTTCAAATTCCTCTGTAAAAATATTAAATATGTATATAATTTCTACAGTAATCTGTATAACAATTGGCACAAAATCTATCTAATCTTTAATAGCACAAATGAAAGATTTTACTTGAATTGAAATAAATATTTGACTTTAATCATTTGATCGAATAAGATCTAATTTACAAGGTTTAGACCCATTGCGTTCTAATAGTAGGCATAGAGGTGAAACAAAAACAAAAATATTTTATTTAATTAACTTCAACAATATTTTTAACTTTTTTTCAATTTAAAATTGTAACAACTGCTTGGTTATTAGTGACTATGAGGGGTTATGTATCTACTAGAACAGTGGGTTTTGACTTTTAAAATTTTCAGACCCTAGCTGGAATCAAACCCGGGACCTCCGTATTGTACGCTAGCACCCTAACCATAACATTACAGAGGCAGCATTTAACATTTTTACTATTAAAGACTTTGAATAACGACTAAATCAACTAATGTTCATTAGATTATGAAGTAATTAACAAAACAAAACATACTTTATCTATAGTCCATCTACTGTAAGAGTACTCCGCGCGACGCAAGCGCCTATAGGTTGGTTGTACACAAAAGTTTTACACTAGTTGGCGCGTATCTACCTCTCCCCCAGACAATATTATCTTTCACTACGTTCCATCATAAAAATATCTACATCCCAGCTAAAATTAACATTATCCTATAAGCGTTTTCAATTATACCGTTCTGATTATTTGTAATTATTGTAATTTCATGAAAACTCCTTAATTATTTTAACCATTACATTAACAAAACAATTTTTTTCTATTTTTTAATGTATAATTCAAAAACCGCTTTTATAATTCAAAAACTCAATACATTCACTATCATGCATGTTAACAAAACACAGCTTAAAAAACTTTTCAACTTCAGTCAACAAAGAAAATCGGAACGAACCGATACATTTTCAAAAGATAACTGACGAAACTAAAAATGAGTCAAACATGTGCAAGTGCAAACAGTTGTATTAAACTAGTCAAAGACATTAATTATTTTAATGATATGAAATAAACAATCTGAAATGATAAACAACGAATCACTGGAATTGTTTACTCTCCTGTTATAATTCAAGCACATTAGTCTCACATTACTTATGACCAAAAATAAAATAAAACTGAGTCTATAATGAAAACCTACTAATCATAAATATTAACGTGATAATAATAAATAATGTAACGAAAAATAACAATGTAAGAGTAGCAATAGTAAAATTTCAGTTAAACTAATGTTCGATTATTAACATTTTCTAACAAATGAATTGAACGTGTTTTTATTATATTAAGCTTACAGCGAATTAGTGTTGTATGGAATTTTGTTTTTGATCATGCTGTGCATATTTTTAATTAATACGCATGCTCACTTGTATTGCTAGTTGCCTACGTCGGAGTACTCTTAGCGTAGACAGACTATAAAATTAATTTGTAATTTGTTGATGGATTCAAAACATAGATGGCTCAAAACAATAACAATTAATTGTAGTTTACACAGACTAATCAGGAATATCTTTGATCAATGAAACAACGGAATGGGAAGACAATAACCATCACATGGTTTAAACATATGAAAGAGGATCTACCTAGAAGAAGCAAAGATAGAAACAAATGAAATCACAGAATTAATTCAGGTAAGGCAAGAACATATACACAAGATGAAAAAATACTAGGAATAAAACCAAATATACCAAAACAATATGAAACTGTTTTTAAGTTAGTTGTCAATTCAAAACATTTACAATCACATGGTAACAAATGTATTTCCCAAACATAATATTTATAAGTGAGCCGGCCTGTTCGTGTAGTAATCAGCGCAACTGGCTTGTATACCAGGTTCAGGACTGGCATATTCCCAGTCACATCTGACAATTTTTCATTATTCATTTTTATCCATTATCCTAAACCTATCCTAAACCTAATAGTTCTGTTTCTTATCACATGGTCAGCCAATTAAATGACTGAATCATTTAAGAACAGAAGAGGTAGAGGTGCAAAAGACACTAATCAGAGTTACCTTTTCTGAAAGTAATGGATTTCATTATACAGCCAGACCCTGTGGTGAATGAAGTGAAGGTGTCATTTGCAGAAAGGAAATTACGTTCTTTTCAGAGGGCATGCTGATAAGCGTACTTTTCTATTCAGTAAGGAAGGCAATGGTAAACCACCTCACTCCTCATTTTACTTAGTAAAACCTCTACAGGTTCAAACCAGCTTTTCGGCTGATGACCTAAACAACAAAAACATCCTAAACCTGTCTGCATTAAAGATACAACCGTAAGATGTACTCCAAAAAAGTATAATTTTTTTCTACGTGAAAATTTATTTACATCCAAATGGAGAACTATTGAGAGAAAACTGCACAAAAACATCAAAGCCACCTAGTGTTCAGTACAAACAAAGTAAAGTTATCCCATCGTTATCTTCAAAAGTGCTTAATTTCAAAATAGTTCCAAGGCAACAAAAAATAGTTCGGTTTCTTATCACTTGATCAGCCAATTACACGACTGAAGGATTTAAGAACAGAAGAGGTAGAAGTGTTAAAGACACTAATCAGAGTTATTTTCTCTGAGAGATTAATGAATTCATTATACAGCCATATCCTTTGGTGAATGAAGTGATGGTGTCTTTTGCAGGGTGGAAACTAGATGCTTTTCAGAGAGCCAGGCATGCTAATAAGCATATTTTTCCACTAAGTGAGGAAGGCAATGGTAAACAACCTCACTCCTCGATTTACTTAGAAAAGCCTCTAGAGGTTCAAACCAGCCTTTTGGTTGATGACCTAAAAGACAAAAATTTCAAAATATTGAATGATCGAGAAAAGTGTAACCATGCTCTGTAAATTCAATTGGATGATAACTGTACAAAGAAATATGAAGTTCACTTTCATAAACTATGAATATTTTGAAATATTCTACAATAGAAGATGATACAATATTACCTACTGTATAAGTTGTGAAAGAAAACCACTAATGCGTTAATTCGATACACTTCTTTTTTACAAATAAACTTATAATGAATTAGAAACATTGTCTAACTTACTGTACGCAATCATCCCGTTGCCATTGATGTCGAACAGCTGAAATGCCGTTTTATAAAGTGCATCTGGTACACAGAGAAGGCCTTCAAAAGCCTGGAATTCTGCGAAGGAAATAAGGCTGAAAAATAAATAAAAGTATTAGTGTGAAATTGAACATTACACATTTAAATAAATCTTTATAATGCATCCTGCAATTTGAAATTAATTCTATTTTATATAATGAATTTTTATAATAAATTTCACTAACCTTCTTTTTAAACTGCGTCAACTTTTATCTTTACTTACGAGTGTTTCGGTGGATCCACCGCATCATTGCATACACATGTAATAATAAAAAACTACTGACCACAAATATAATTAAAAATAATATAAATGAAACACTAAACAATAAAAAGGGTGTGTATAACATAGATTGTGGTAATGAGGAGTGTAAAAAATTTTACATTGGTATGACTAGTCGTAATTTTCAAGTGAGGTATAATGAACATAAGAAAGCACTGAAATGTGACTACATTATATCTAACTATACCAATCATATTATAAAAGAGGAAAAACATAAAGTTGGTAAAATAGATGAACATTTTAATACAATAGAACAATGTAATATAGAAAATTAAAATTAAATTAAAAAATATGAGATGTTCCATATTATATTTAAAAGAGCAAAAGCAGGACATTTTGAACGAACAGGTCAAATTTAGGAATGGTGAAGTCATATTGACTGCTGCTGCTATCTACAATAATATGAGAAGGGATAAATTAGAGGAAATCAATTTTAATCAGAAATGACTGAAGATGTATCGTCTTCTATAGATTTTAAAATAATTTTTTTTTTTAGTTTCAATAATGTTATTTACTCTGATGGTGGATCCACCGAAACACGTGCAAGTAAAGATAAAAGTTGACGCAGTTTAAAAAGAAGGTTAGTGAAATTTATTATATAAATTCATTACATAAAATACATTTGAATATATTAAAGAAATAAAGTCACAAATTTATTTTCTAGTAATACAAAACGTTTTTTATCATTTATTTCATCTTGAACAAAGTAGATGCAGAAAGAAACTATACTATGAAGTATCGTAAGATATTTTTGGGACAGTATTAGATTCTAAATACACAACTAACTTCATAAAAGCCATCTTATCGACTGAACATTTATTCAAATTATACTAAAAATGACAAACTACAAAACTACAAAAACCCGAGAGCGAAGAATCCAGACGGCAGACATGACATTTCTGCAAAGGACTATGGGGTGTACTCGCTTGGATAGAATAAGGGATGAAGAAATAAGGTTAAAATTGGCTATTTACAACTTGAACGAAAAGATAAAAGATTATTGCCAAAGTTGGAGAAAGCACATGGAAAGGATATCAGATTACAGGATACCTAAGCAGGCACACTGGTATGCTCCAGAAGGAAAAAGGATGTCAGTAGACTTAGGAAAAGATGGAGATAGATGATATAGTGTGAGAGTTCAGAACAGGCTGCGGCCTAATCCTTGTTTGGAAGAAGACTAAAAATGGAATTATTATTTTTTTATAAATTGTCTTTTGGCCAACATTACAAGGATATCTGGAAAATAAGTACTATTTTGAAAAAATACTAATTTTTTTTTTAAATATACCATAAATATCTTCTTCTTATGATGCCTATTCAATCCAAACATTGGTGATCATTCTAGCTATGACAACCTTACAGAAAAATAGCTCTGGAGTCGATTTGGAGAACCAAACTCCAAGATTCTTGAGCCAGGAAATCCGTCTTCTACCCGGTCCACGTTTCCCCTGAAGAATGGACTTAAGCCGTTACTTATTCCTGTTTCTCGTTATACATGCCAGATATTCAAGCTTCCTTCTTTTAACTCTATTCACAATCTCCATCTCCTTCACCATCTACGCACCTCTTCGTTTGTTACACAATCCACCCAAACGATTCTCAGGATTCTTCTATACAACATCTCGAAAGCCTCTAATTTCCCTTCTGTCGCTGCTGTAAATATCCACGACTCAACTCCATAAAACAATTTTGAAAAGATGTAACACCAGAAGAGTCTCACTTTTATTGAGATCCAGATTATTGCTCTTAAAAAGTCTGCTCATCTTAACAAACGCATCCCTTGCCTTCTCTATCCTGCACCTAACCTCCACAGAATTGTCTCACTGTTTGTTAAAGAGTGTGCCCAAATAGGTGAACTTGGCCCGGTCAACTGGCTCTCCCTCGATTAACAGTTGATAGTTCCTGACCGCCTCCGTACTAATCACCACATAAATATAAAATTAAATAAATAATTTTATTATTTAAACTTACCCATCTTTACTGGTGTCAACGATTCCGGCAAGTAATTGAATAGATTGTTCATTGCTATTTGGATCTGGAAGAAGACCAAGATATCCTTGAATAAAATCCCTAGCACTCATATACCGTTCTCCATCCTTGATAGTATGTGCATACTGTAAAAAATTTAAGACGCATTTAAAAATTTAAAAAGTATTTAAAACTATACTTGTTTCTTCTAACACAAGTTTTTTTTTTAATTTCAAGTCATAAATTATCAATGATTTCAAACAACTTGTAATGACAAAAATTTCTACAACTGCAACAGTAGTATGTCTTAAGTCTAATATATACAGAGGTTAATTGTATCTTGAATTTGAAACAGTTTAAGTTTGTAAATTTAAAGGTTACACAAATTTTTTTTCTATGAAAACCCTATTTTTTACTTTAACCCCTATCGTTGGGGTTGTAATGAACTTTCAGGTAATTTTTTATACGTTATAAACTGAGTGTGATGCACAGTTGAAGTACAATACAGAAACACATTACATTTTCGCCCCATAATGGATGTTGCAATCTGTTCAATTTTAGAACGATAAGTAAACCCATGGGTTGAAGATCAATGAAATGAAGATGATGTGTGACATATAAATGAGGTGTAGCACATGGGGTCAGCCCGTATGGGTTAGCTTATAGCTTGCTGTCTGTAATGACAGTAGCAGTATCATGGCATGGAGCCCCGGGACACCCAGATCCCCTAACTAAGTAGTGTTCATTTCCTCTGTTGTGTAGGGAGCATGTGGTGGCACTCGGAATCTGAGCCATATGGGAGTAGACTTATGTCTTTCCTGGCATTATTGTGGTGAAAGGGCGATCGTGCTGCATGAGTCTGTGAGAGCTTGGGAACTTGCACAGCCAGCTGTTCAGAGGTGGGTTCACTCATCAAGAAACCACAGCTCAGAAAAGAGGAGATCATGATACACCATTGGCACCATGTTCATGCCTCAAGGCGAGTCCAGTGCCCAAGGTCGGTGGTTGGAAGAGGTTTTTATTGGGTTAAAGTCCCACACTCCCAGCTATATGAGCAGTTGGGGCTGTGATGGTTTCCTCCCCCCATCAAAAAAAAGAAATAAAATGAGATGTACAGACTCAGGCCTGTCATTTCTGAGAGAATATGGTTAATTGAACCCCGACCATCATACCGGAACTACATCAGACCGGTAACTACTGTCTATTATTCAAATCTGTATAAACGTAACCTTTACATTTGAACCACAAAACCTTTGTCTTTGAAAATCAGCTGTTAAACAGCTGCCTCGTGGCGACGACTTTACCACTAGAGCAACCCAGTGGGTTTGCACTTAAGACGAAAAATTTGCATAAAAAGGTAGACTCCCCAACATAAAATTCAGGCCTGATTCCCCCTTTAATTACAAAAACCTCTTTTGATTTTTCATAGATGGCCAGGTTTGGAACTATATTATCAGCTATGCTTTTAAAATATCCCCAAACAAGTCTTAGAGCAATTTAATTTTTTTAATAATCTATTAATACTGTAGTAATACCTTATTAAATATTTTCTGAAGATGTTCTGTATTAGCTCTCTTTGGATAGTTTCCTGAACCCTGAAAAAAAGAAGATAAAAATTATGAAAACAAAAATTTTAAAATGTCAACTACAATAAAAAAAACCTATATAAAAATTGTTATCCTATGTTAACCTCTATAAAAAACCTGTATAAAAAACCTATATAAAAATTGTTTAATACCTACAGACAATTACTTATTAAATTAACTCGAACCACCACTGGAATTTATTTACTACTACAAATGACCACGTTTAAAGGAATAAGATTAAAAAACCAATACTCCAATTCAAGTTTTAAAATGCTCAATTAAACCATCAGTAAGAGTAATTACTTTAATTGTAGTAAATCACATTTTTACGTGAAAACTGAACCTTGTTAAGTGCATCTTTTGAAGCACATTGATTTTAAATCCGTTATACAAAAAGTAATATAATTATCATAAACAGTAATACAATGTTCTTCTTTTATAAAAAGAATTATCAGGATTTATAAAGGATAAAAAGAATGGTTGTATGTTCAATATCTGTTCATTGTAAATATTTAAAAAAAATGTATTTATCATTTCTAGAATAATAGTTAAATGTAAGTTAACCAGTATATTAATTTTTGATAAACAAAAAATTATTCAAATCATTAAAATAATAAAATGGATAAAGCATGTCTTTAAAAGAGCATGACTGCCTCAGTAGCATAGTGGTTGGCATGTTAGCCTGCTACACGGAGGTCCCGGGTTCAATTCCCAGCCAGCATCTGGAAATTTTCACATGTCAAATCCCACAGTAAATGTTTCATAACCCACCATAGTTGCTAATGACCAAGCAGTTGATGCGACTTTAAAAAAAATAAAAAAGAGCATTGTTGAAACCATTTTTTATATTTATTCATTTAAAGTCGCATCAACTGCTTGATTATTAGTGACTACAGTAGATTATATGACTGTAAAGGAGGGTTTTGACTAGTGAAAATTTCCAGACCCTGGTCGGGAATCAAACCCGGGACCTCTGCATGGTAGGCTAACACGCTAACCACTACGTTACAGAGGCGGCCTGTTGAAACCTTTAGTGGTGCTGGAATGTTGTGAAGAAACATGTTTAGCACCAACTCAAGAAAATAATTTAAGATATTTTTATAAATAGATCCTCAATTTACCGAGGCTCAGATTTAACGTCATTCATTTGAGAAAAGAAAAATTTCGCCTGAACTCCTTCTGCTTGAGAATTAACAAAAGTGTCTGGTAATTCCACGAAATATGAGTTAAATTTATTAACAATTAACAAAAAGTAATTCATAATATTTCCATCTTTATTCAGTAACTTGTCTGTTAAAAAGCTTCCAGTAAAGAATTCTGTTTAAAATATCTTTTATACACCATGTCAAATTAAGTGATAAGTTAAAAAACTGCACTGATAAATTTTTTCATATACTTTTTCTAACTGAAAATTGGCCGGCCGCATTGGCGCAGTTGGTAACGTGCTCGCCTCTCATCATGCGGTCTTGGGTTCGAATCCCATTCAGGCATGGCATTTTTTCATACGTTACAAAATATCATTTCATCCTTCACCGTCTGCATTAGCAGTAACTGCAAACTGCAGAACAGTCGGACGTTAAACCAAAAAAAAAAAACTGGAAATTACTTATTCTTCCGTTTAACTTTCCTGTACAATCAGTAACTACATTTTACAATGAAATAACAGAGTAATTTGAACTATAACTATACAGTAAAATAGCATGTTATCAAACTAATTGCATGATATAAGTCAGTGAATTACTACTTTACACTGAGATAAAATAAAACATGTCACTAGTTCATTACTACAACATGCAATACTATTATCACATGATACAAGTGTAAGAAAACTATAGACTGGTATTAATATAAAGGGTGATTCAAAAAGAGCGCCGGTTTTTAAACGGCTGGTAAATTTTTGTTTATCGGTTGGCAACATTGTTTGACCTCATTTCTATTTTGGAGAACATTCCGACTGACGATTCAGTTGTAGTTTCTCTTGTATGCACAGCGAGTGACAGTTTGGTGCGGCTTTTGGTCGGGCGGTGTCATCGGCCCTTACTTTTTTGAAAATCAAGAAGGACAAGCCGTGACAGTAAATGGAGACCGATACCGTACGATGATTAGGGAGTTTTTGTGGCGTCATTTGGATGGAATGGACATTGACGAGTTGTGGTTTCAGCAGGATGGTGCCACCTGTCACGCTGCACGAGAAACAATGTTGTTGCTCCGTGAACGGTTCCAGGATCGCATCATTTCTCGTAATTCCAACCATCAATGGCTACCAAGGTCGTGTGACTTGACGCCTTGTGACTTTCCTCTTTGGGGTCATCTGAAGTCATTGGTGTATGCCAATAAACCCCGAAACATCAATGACTTGAAGGAGGAAATTCGACGGGTTATCGGGCAAATGGAAGTCGAAACTTGTCGTGCAGTAATATCCAATTTCATGGACAGAGTTGATGCGTGCCAGCGCAGTAGAGGAGGACACATGCATGACATCATTTTTCATACATAAAATCGGAAGGAAAGATGAACTTGTTGATGTATTTATTTTCAGTTTTTCAATAAAATAAATCTCTTAATTTGCTATATCAAAACCGGCGCTCTTTTTGAATCACCCTATACATTCATCTAGAAAATGCACACTTCATTTTTTTTTAATTTCACATTACGATAATTACATAAATTACTTTAGTACTGGATTTTTTCATGCATTAAAAGAAATGCAAAAATTAAATTATAAGAAAAAACTTACAACAGTTAATCAAAAGTAATCAAAGTTAAAATTATTAATTAACATACTTGTAAAAATGTTACTCAAAAACTTATTTATTTAAAAAAACAAAATGTACAAAATTAGTTATTGTAATACAATGAGAATAACAAGAGATTTAAATCTTAAGAAATTTAAATCCTTAACTAAATTTATAAAATTTAATATTTTAAGCTTTTATTTATTTTGTTACAGTAAAACCCCAGTTAGGAGGTGTAGAAAAAATAAAAGTCAATAGTAATTGATTTGTTTGACAGGTTTTTTTTTATGTTGTAAATAAAAGTATAGTATGATATATAATGGTTGAATATAATTCTTAACAATATGGTTGTGTTTTAACCATAACAGTCAGGTGGAGTGTTAAATTATTCGCACTCGATATGCTAATCCAGGGCTACAAAAAATAGTTCTGTTTCTTATCGTAAGGTCAGCCAATTATATGACTGGACCATTTAAGAACAGAATAGGTAGAGGTGTAAAAGATATAGGTAACGCGCTATAAGTTGACGATTGCGCCTATCATGCGGACGACAGTATACTATCTATCCTACTTGCATCGGCCAACCCGAAAGCATAAGACATCATGGTTAGAGCTGTCGCTATGATGTATTTAGAAAAGCACATACATTAGCACTACCAACCCCCGCACAGTCCAGTCTTACTCTCGCTGACGATCGTCAACTTATATTGCGTTACCTATACTAGTCAGAGTTATCTCCACTGAGAGTAATGAATTTCATAATTATATAGCCAGACCCTATGGCGAATGAAGTGAAGGTGTCATTTGTAGGGTGGAATAGGGGCATTTCAGTGCAACCAGCACGCTGATAAGCATACTTTTCAACTCAGTGTGGAAGGCAATGGCAAACCACCTCACTCCTCGTTTTACTTAACAAAACCTCTAAAGGTTCAAACCAGCCTTTCAGCTGATGACCTAAACAACATGGTTGTGTTCTTTTAATGATCTGTATTCAGTTTAATAAAAAAGGAAAAAGGAATCCTGGCAGAAGATTTCTTAGCTTGCCAATTTGAGGGCTTGATTTGGTAAAACCTCTGCAGAATCGTTTTGGATAACAACCAACAAGGTCGGAGCAGCCATGACGGTTCGCCAACATCCGAAACTAATATGCATTCCAAGAATAAGACTTTTCTTGTCCAAATCTATAAGAAAAAAACTACTTAGATCTGTAAAGTGGTTTCAAAATTCTCCAAGTCAAAGTTCAATAAAAATTTCATGGACATTTCAAAGGATTACAACTGATATTAATCCATATTGTATAATGAACCAAAAAAAACCCAAACAATCATGAGTTCTCGCATTATATTATTCACCATATTTTTGGTCATCAGGTTTTTACTGAAAATCTGCCAAAGTGGACTTGATGTTGTTTAGGTCATCAGGCAAAAGACTGGTTCGAACCTTTAGAGGTTTTACTAAGTAAAATGAAGAGTGAGGTGGTTTACTATTGCCTTCCTCAATGAGTTGAAAAGTATGCTTATCAGCACGCCGGGCCATATAATAAGAAACAGAACTATTTTTTGTAGCCCTGGAACTAACAGATTGAATGCAAATAATTTAAAACTCCACCTGCATGTTATGGGAAAAAGAGTGGACTTAACAAGTATTAATTCTGATCTATTCCCTATGCACAAGTCAAGGTTTATGTAGTTATCTTCACCAAACAGAACAATCAATCAAAACTTACATACAAGGAGGTACCCAAAAGTAACCAGAATAGCATTGCCGTGGGTGGTGCTTGTGTAGTATGCATTTCTGCCGCACAGACGTGTATAGTGCAACTCACTGCGAGTTCAGTGCAGTGATTGCAACTCACTGTGAATTCAATATTCATCTGCAGTGGTTGTTTTTGGTAGCACTGTTTTGTTCTTGTTTCGGTTTTTATGATGGCAAGTTTAAGTGAACAATGTGTAGCTGAGAAATTTTGTTTTCTACTCTGTAAAAATGCTGCTGAAACTGTTTTAATGTTGAAAATAACTTACAAAGATGACGCTATGGGAAAATCTGATGTATACGAGTGGTTTTCTCAGTTTAAAAATTGCGACATGTCGATTGATGACAAACCTCGTTCTGGACATCTATCAACTGCGCGAATCGACGAAAATGTTTAAAAAATTTGAGAGCACGTGCTCTCAGACGGTCTACTGACAATTTGGAAGTTTTAAGAAGATTGCGCAACAGTGTTCATCAAAAATAATCCGATTTGCAGCAGACTGGTTTCCTCCACCACAATAATGCACCTGCACACATAGCCATCTCGGTGAAAGATTTCTGACTAAAAATGGTATGGTTCCGCTGCCCCACGTACGTTACTTGCCTGATCTGGCTCCGTGTGACTTTTTCGTATTTTGACGCATGAAAGGGACATTAAAGGACACCGATTTGACAATATTGAAGCGGTCAAGAAAAAAAACGAGGGAGGAGCTGTCAGCCATTTCTAAAGATGACTAAAAAAAATGTTTCAAACAGTGGAAGCACTGGCGGAATAAATATATTAGTTGAAATGGAGGGTATTTTGAAGGGGATAAGGCTGTTTTGTAAAAAAATTGAAAAAAATACTTTTGAAAAATAATTCCGGTTTCTTTTGGGTACCCCCCATACATTTTTTTAATAAAGACAAATTTATATAACAAATACAAACCTTAATATCTTGAATTATTAAACCACCGGAAAGCGAATGATCATTAAGATCAGAATGACTATTACTATCATTAGAATCATTCATAATTTTCAATATATTACACAAGTCACGTTTTAAAATAAAATAATACTAAAATTTTTTTTGATTCAACCGTTACATAGTTTCAAAACAAAGTATTGATAAAACATACGAAATCCGCAATTAATGTTATAAAATACGATAAAAAAATCAATCTTCTTCCTAATTCCGTTATTAATAAAACTTACAAATATTTATTAAAAAAAACAATACTGTCAAATGTTTAATTTAAATAAATAATATTATACACGTAAAAGATACTAATAAATGTTTTTTTTAATCCACAACAAAATATAGTAATTTACTTTTAATACAATATTAAATACCATAATTTTCAATAATACTGCACGTTATAACTTCAAACACTTAAATAATTATATCCATAAAAATAAATCAGTAATCATCACATACCAAACCCCATAAATTTATAATAATAATTTTTTAAACAAACTCTTTTGACTTTAACCACAGTTATATTTGTTACATCTATCCCAAAAGAACCGTTATCATTTAAAAAACACATTACTTTACTGACAAATATCATTAAAAACTAAATGATAATAATTATATAAAGATTATATATATAACAATCGAATATAATAATAATAATACTATTATTACATATTTACCATTTTTCACGGTGTAATTTCGTTAACGTTCCACTGAATTGCTTACGTACATTCACAAAGTACGTTTTTTATTATCGATAAATATATTTTTTCTTCTTAAAAAACTAAGTAAAAATTATTCTAATCAAAACTAATAACGCACTATCACAAAGAAAACATATATCGTAGTAATAAACTGACGTCAATATTATAGAACGAAAATATGAAATTTATATATTACAAAATTTCTACAGTTACTCGACAAATATTTATTTAATGCATGTAATACATTTGAATAAAAATCACGAAGAAATTGACGATCAACGAGATGATGACACTGTAATCCAGTTACTAATATCTATTAACACAATAACATTATTAACGTAGACAGACCTGCCTGACGTGAACTTATAGACATAATCAATGCCCTTTAATATCTTCTAGATAGATATGTATTTTTGTTTGATAAAAACAAAATTTTTTTCACATTTAAATACTATATTATTGAATTATACATTTCATTATTTTACTAATAATTTACGTACTAAAAAAAATTATTTATTTTTTCCCAAAGCAGGTAGGTTGAAAGTTAACAAAATCAGTGCATATCCCACATGTTATTAATTTAACCCTACTAAAACTGATAGGTTTTAGAATATTAACTCTTCAAACACTAATTTCCTGATTGCGCCGATAGACTTGGCTTTCTTTAGCTATCTTAAATCCAGAAAATTTGAAATTTTTATGATGTTAAGAAAACTTCAAGATATGTTTTTAAAAAAAACAAACATGAAACTCCGTTTTTTTTATGCCACTTACAGCGAATTTACGAAAAATTTATTGTAATTTATGCAGTCGTGCGTTTTTGTCAAAATTTGGCAATAATATTTTTTATTATTATTTTGTTAGTCTGGTATTATAGAAAATTGTCTAGCAAAAAATTTGATATAACCCTCGCTTACCATACTATACGACTATTCAAGCACATGTAAGTCAAGTGAATATATAAAATGCAGGCCGTAAAAATTTCTCTCTGAGCTGATGTCATTGACCCATTCCTACAGTTAATTATATGACATATGTTGTTATATGAAAGCACAGAATTTTGTGAACACAGGCATGTAGAAAAAAAATTATAAAAGATAATATTAGATCATTTTAGTTCCATTGTAAAAATAAGTATATATAATAGTTCCATTGTGTCTGAAAATAGGCTATTCTACGCATTTTTGAGCATTTATTCCATTTTACAGGTCATATTCAATTCAACCGGTTTTGCTATAATAGCAACATTGAACAATTTACCTACATTTACCATTCAAGCTTTCAAACGCGGTTATAACTCTATTTTTAAATGAGATATGGCCCTTACAAGGTTTAAAAAAAAATGGAATTGAGTGGTATCCCAACATTCACAAATCAATAGAAAATTTCCCACTAACTTCATTGTGTTTCTAAATAGCTTACTTTCTTCCGCATACATTCAGCTACGAATTAACTATGTGTGTGCGTACATTAACTTTTACTACTACACAAACTGTTGAGTACTTACACACTCGTCACCTATCAACCGTATATGGGCTATCCGGCTTATAAGGGTTAACACATTCAGTATGGAACATATTATGTAATACTGTATGAATCTAAGCTTTGTGCTGCCGCAGGATGAAGGGGACAGACGAAATACCAGACTACTGCTACGTCATAACACTCTACTAATCATCTCATTGCTCTTCGCTAGGCAGTAGACTGTCTAGTGCAGTGACATACGTGAGTGTTGTTTTGACTATTTGTCGTAGACGGCAACACAAAATATATGTAGTTTGGATAGTACCCATGACTACTACAAACATAGTACAAGTAAAACGTTACTACTACTAACGCAATCACTCACAGCAGTAGTGACGTAATGCATACCTCTCAGCTGCACAAAGCTTGGGAACGGGCAGTATGATCCTCTATACCATTAATTATTATGCTCCTCCATTTAAGCCATTAAATGATTAAATATCAAAAAAAATTGAATTGAATGAATGTTTTACATGTCAATAACAATGAATCCTAGCTGGTACTCAAACTCAGGAATTTCATATTTACAGTTAATTACACTACTGATAGAGCAACTACTCATTCAAAATTAATATATCAATCAAAACTGACTACACATTTTTGAATAAATTTAATATTTCATGATATAGTGAAAGCACACAATTTTTATATTAATTAATAAAAGAAGACAAATCAATTATTTCCATAAAAACAAAAGAGTAAGTTAGTGACCTCAACTTTAATTTTAAATGAAACGAACATTTTCTAAATAATTTTGTTAATAAGTTGACAAAAAATATTTGTCAGACTAAATCATTTTACTTTTGTATTACATAAAAATAACACTGCTTATGAAAATATTATTAAAAAAATATTTAGAATACACATTAATATAACCTTCAAATATGTTAAAATTAGTTGCTAATTAGTTTGAAACAATTTAATCTTTTAGTCAATTTAACAACATAAATCTAAAATTCTTTTAAATTTACATTATAAGAAAAAATTAGCAATCTTTTAGAATACAATAAAAATTATCAAATCTTCTTATCTTTTAATTATAAATTGTTTTGTTACATATTTAATAAATTGTATATAGTTTTGCAGTAAGTTTTTATATAATTAGGTTTACTAGTCACAAAAATTTAACTTGCGCACACAAACACGTGCCTATAATTTTCAAAAAAAACTTTGCTACAAAACTTACCAGAGTTTATTTAATAAAATACATTAAATGTGTATTTCCATAATACTAAAATTATAATTGTTTTATATTCTAACACCTAGAGTTAGTTATACAATGTATATCCAGGGAAATAAGTATTGAAGGACTATAAAAAAATTTACAATTAAATATTTGGAAACTGTTTTTATTCTTTTTGAACAATATCTATACATTACTAGCACTTCTCTGTAATTTTCCTGGATGTAAGTCGATGCAAAACAGTCGAAGTATTAAACAGGTTAGAGAATTCATGTTCCTTGAATGATCTATTGGTGGAATGGAAATAGACCACAAGCTAATGAAGTTTAATTGTATGAAATGATATCTAGGGCTTTTAAAAGCAAAACTTCAAAAGAAAAAATCACTTTCATGTGACACATGGTGGCAATTTTTAAAAAGGCTTATTTTATTTTTTAAGTTCCATCAAATTTTGAAAAGTTGTGTGATGGAGTTGGTACGTGGCAGTAGTGTTCCATGAGGTTCACAAAGTGACCAATTGGTGGCAGAGTGATGCTACAACGCAGAAGGCAACAGTGTCCACAACAAGATGGCCGCCCCACTGTCAACATACACCACGATTCAGCAGCAATCTTTGATGTAATTTTTGTGTAGTGAAGGTGTCAAACCAATCAAAATTCATCACAGAATGACAGCGCATCACGATGATGAGACTTTGGTCTACTACCACCAACCAGAAATGAAAAGGTCAAGCAAGAATGGCGCCACAGATTATCACCACAACCAAAAAAATTCCGCACTCAACCATCAGCTGGAAAAGCCATGCTCATTCTCTTCTGGGATGGAAATCGAGTAATTTTGGAGCAGTATATGGATAGGAGAATGATGGTAACCAGTAGTTCTTATTCAGACATGCTGAAAAATCACCTTCGCCCTGCAATCAGGAGGAAACGATGAGGACTTCTGAATTCCGGAGTATTGCTACAGCATGACAACACCTGACCACATATTGTGTGTAAGACAGTTAAGACTATTCAGGAAACTAAATTTCAATGTCCAGTACATCCTCCTTATTCACCAGACCTTGCTCCTAGTGACTTTCATCTGTTCGGTGCGCTCAAAGAAGAAATGGGAGGCAGGCATTTCAGAAGTGACGGAAGAGGTGAAATCCACAATGCACAACTGGCTACAAAAAAGACCTAAACAATTCTTTCATTGCGGTATCTATGCACTTCCAAAGCAGTGAAATACATGCATTCAACGTCACGGAGACTTTGTCAAAAAATGACCTGTAAATTTTTTGTTTATTGTTACAATGGAAAAAATTAAAGCACTTTTAAGGTTTTCATTTGAATCACCCTTGTATATGATATTAAAATTTAACAATAAAATATTGCTGTTTACATTAAATAGTCTCAGCAGACATACAAACATAAACTTTTTTAGGTAAAAAATGAAACATATTTCCATTTAAAAAATCAGTCTCAGTATCTAAAAATATCAGTAAAATTTTCTGTCCTAATGAGAGGGATGTGCCTGCCTATCTATGATTAGTTTATGGTAACTTGGTGTTGACTGGTTGAACGAAACACGGGTAGGTGCTCTTGGCTAGCAACAAGTTCCAAACTGTTGAATTGCAAAAATGCAAATGACAACCTGCGTCATTACGTACACTACACAGTTGCTTCCATTCCCAAAGTAGCAGAAAAGTTAGTAAATTGTTTAAAAGGAAATGATTGCATATCTCGAGGCACGGCCCCTCTGGGCGCCATGGCACACATTTTGAGAACCACTGAACTACACCAATTAAAACATTAAAAAAAATCTGGTGTGAAACACTCACACAACTTTCTCTTGCCAAAGCAAATAATGACCAATATAACCTAACATTAGTAATACAACATAAGAAATAAACAAAAACCTAACCTCAATAAACATAATCTTATTTTAATCATGAGTGAAAGACGCTAAATGAAAATCGACCTCAGTTTGGCTTAAAAATACGGAAAATCACTCTTTCACGCTAAACTAGGCTCTGTAGAGAAAAATGCTCTCAATAAAAGTTGTAGATCTTTTAATTTTCTATAAATTTGATTACATAACTTTTGTCGTAAAATGCATACTAAGGCCGAAATCTTAAAAAAATCGATTTTTCACACTTTTGCAAGAAAAAAACAGAAAATCGCCAATTTACGCTAAACTAAATGTTATCCAAAAAAATAT
The DNA here is from genome assembly GCA_035578175.1 of Catonia carolina. NCBI lineage: Eukaryota > Metazoa > Arthropoda > Insecta > Hemiptera > Achilidae > Catonia > Catonia carolina. The sequence goes on along the minus strand of JAQMRL010000005.1, from coordinate 35,443,933 downwards.
TTGAAATAAAAGTTGTAGGATTTTAAATCCTCTACATTTTTTATTATATAAATTTTTGCGCTAAAATGTAGTATTAAAGCCGTAATCTTAAAAAAACAATTTTTTTACATGAAAACAGCCTCACCAAGAATTTCAGAAAACATGGCGCCTACCCTATCTTGTAGAGCATAAACAATTTAGTAAACCAGGCGATTTTTAAAAAAATTGTAGGACAGTTTTTGAGAAAATCGCAAAAAAGTGAAAAATTACATGAATAAACTACTACTTCCGGTTGACCCATTTGAAAATGTTTGTGTCAGGTCCGGTAGTGGTATGTAACTTAAGTTTCAAGTTTCAAGTTCGTACGATGTTCCGTTCTTAAGATATTCTGTTCACACCCAAGCACACCCAGACCAATCGCTAAAAACATGTTTTTTGGGTTCAGGGGGTCTGAAAATGTGTAGATCCGGTGAAAACTCTATTTCGAAAAATCGACAAAAAAACAATACTTTCCTTCCTATATATTCATATAGGCAAGAGAAAGTAAAAATTTCCTATTACTGAATAATTTTTTGAACTCTTTTCAAATACAAACAGTTAAATTAATAAATTATTTAGATAAGCACATTAAATTACTGATACCATTTTTGTAACGTTCGTAATTAGAACACACAATGTAAACACAACAATGTATTTAAAATGACTTTATTTACCTAAACTTAGAAGATATAGGGTATATTATCACGTGATTTATAAAAGAGAAAACCATTACAAACACATGACCAAAAAATAGAAAGAGTAAAATGATGAAAAGAGAAAAGAATATGAGAAAAGTTGTGAAGCTATAAAAATAATAGTAAAAGGGGAGGGGGAGAGAGAGAGGGGAGAGAGAGAGAGAGAGACATCGGATCACACATACAGAGAATGTACAATTCATGACGTATAAGATAAGAAGACATTTAAAACTGATTAGACAAGTTGATCTTTTTATTCACTAATAAAAAAAATAATAATGGCCCAGCAAATTGCACTAAATTTCTTGCAATTTGAAGTGTTATCACTTGATGATCAATTTTATTGCTGTATCCAAAACAGTTACAATTTTTGAGCCAACAACTTGAAATGACTCCAACATGGAACGAACCAATTTAAACATGTTTCTAATTAAAATAAAAAAAATAAAAAATATTTACCATTATTACCGATATTTACCATTCAAGTGAACATTAAAAATGGCCACCTTTGTAGCATAGTGGTTGGTGGATTGGCCTACCACGGGAAGGTCCCAGGTTCGATTCCCAGCCAGGGTCTAAAAATTTTCATGTGTCAAATCCCACAGTTCATAATCCAATGTGGTCGCTAATGACCAAGCAGTTGATGCGACTTTAAATTAATTAATTAAAAAAAAACATTAAGTCAAAAAAGTTGATCGTAAAATTTTTTAGAATTTTAATTTTCTTCTACCAAATCTTTTAAAATAACTTTCACTATACAGCTTTCAAAATGAACTCAAACAATTTCAGCTAGAAAAACAATTTTATAATATTGTGACATAAAAGTGGTAGAAAAATAGTTAGCAGGAATAAATTTTTACTTTCTCTTGACTATATGAATACATAGGAAGGAAAATATTGTTTTAAGTCGATTTTTCGAAATGGAGTTTTCACCGGATCTACACGTTTTCAGACCCCCTGAACCCAAAAAACATGTTTTAGTGATTGTTCTGTGTGTGTGTGTGTGTGTGTGTGTGTGTGTGTGTGTGTGTGTGTGCGCGCGCGCGCGCGCGCACGCGTGCGTGAACAGAATATCTCAAGAACGGAACATCGTACGAACTTTAAACTTAAGTTACATACCACTACCGGACCCAACACGAACATTTTCATAAAAATCAGGAAGTAGTAGTTTCTTCGTGTAATTTTTCACTTTTTTGCGATTTTCTCAAAAACTGGTCCTATCATTTTTTTTAAAATCACCTGGTTTACTAAATTTTTTACGCTCTACAAGATAGGGTCGGCGCCATGTTTGCTGAAATTCTTGGTCAGGCTGTTTTCACGTAAAAAAAATTGTTTTTTAAAGATTACGGCTTTGATATGCATTTTAGCGCAAAAATTTATATAATAAAAAATGTATAGAGAATTTAAAACTTAAACCTTTAACTTTAACTTAAAACTTTTATTTCAAACATATTTTTGTATAACGCTAAGTTTAGTGGTAATTAGCGATGTTTTTGTTTTTTTCTCACGAAAAAGTGTGAAAAATCTATTTTTTAAGATTTTGGGTTTAGTATACATTTACGATCTAAGTGTATAATCAAATTTATAGGAAATTAAAAGATCTACAACTTGTATTTAGTGCATTTTCTCTACAGAGCCTAGTTTAGCGTTAAAGAGTGATTTTCCGTATTTTTAAGCCAAACTGAGGTTGATTTTCATTTTGCGTCTTTCACTTATGATTTAAATTAGGTTATGTTTATTGAGGTTATTTTTTTTATTTTTAATGTTTTATTACTAATTTTAGGTTATATTGTTAATTATTTTCATTGCCAAGAGAAAGTTGTGTGAGTGTTTCACACCAGATTTTTTATTATAAAAAATAAAGTATTTTGTACAAAAATAAATCTTTATAATGCATCCTGCAGTTTGAAATCATTTCTATTTCATATAATGAATTAATATAATAATTTCACTAACCTTCTTTTTAAACTGCGTCACCTTTATTTTAATTCTTACTTACACGTGTTTCGGTGGATCCACCATCATCAGAGTAAATGAAAAATTGAAACTAAAAATTTTTTATCTCACTTATTTAAAATTTACAGAAGATGATACATCTTCAGTCACTTGTATAAAACTCTTGAAATAAATATAAAGTTTTATACAAGTGACTGAAGATGTATCATCTTCTGTAAATTTTAAATAAGTGAGATAAAAATTTTTTAGTTTCAAATTTTCATTTACTCTGATGATGGTGGATCCACCGAAACACGTGTAAGTAAGAATTAAAATAAAGGTGACGCAGTTTAAAAAGAAGGTTAGTGAAATTATAATATTAATTCATTATATAAAATAGAAAAGTATTTTGTAACAAGGATAATGGATATCTGATGAATAAAATGGCTTTGAAAAGGAGTTCTTGGAAGCGTAAATAGCAAAAAATAGTAGCAATAAGTATACATAACTTTTAGTAATCAAACATTTTTTCTATATTCACTTGTGTTTTATTTACAGCCTATCAGAGATTGAAAAATAAACGATCCTCGGATATTCTCTGTTAATGTTGTAAATAGGTAATACATGGGTTATTTATGTGGTCCGCAAAAATTGATTTAATTAAAACGAATAAAAGCTGTAAGAGAAATATACATCTGGAGAAAAAATTATATTATTAACGCTCTCCAATCAAATATCTCTCCCACATTCATACCTGCCAGCTCTTAATTTACCGTAAATAATATTGGTTACAAACATATTAGTAATCACTAAGCAAATTGTTTTTCTGTGTCTGCTCAGTTATTAACCCTAATTATATAGTTTATAAATGTTATTCAAATTTTTTTTTACTACAGTATGAAGACCAAAAATGAAATTTATTTCATTTTTACTAAACAATAAGTTTTTATAATTATTTAAAGTTATTAGTTAGTATCATAGCAGTAAAATCCATATAAATACTTGTTTTTTGTAATATAAAAAACTTTTTAATTTACCTTATACTGCTTTTGAAATTCTTCTACGAGTACTTTCGCGGTGCGCACTGCTTCTTCAGGTAACGATAATAAAAATTCTAGAATATTATGAAGATTGTGTCTTCCTTTGTCAATTCTTTGAATCAAACAAAAGTTTGATTCAACCTCTTATTTGAATAAGAATAAGGAAAACGCAATCTTTATAATATTCTAGAATTTTTATTATCATTACCTGAAAAATGAAATCCTTTAATTTTTCATAGTTTTTCACTTACTGATTTTATTTCTTCATAAACCATCTCAATAAGTACGACTCAACATGTACTATAATAAACTGATGTTTTTTTTGTCATCAGTCTTACGACTATTTCATATAATGAATTTGTATAATAATTTCACCAAACTTCTTTTTAAACTGCGTAACCTTTATTTTTATTCTTACTTACACGTGTTTCGGTGGATCCACCATCATCAGAGTAAATAAAAAAATTGAAAATAAAAAAATTGTTATCTCACTTATTAAAAATTTACAGAAGATGATACATCTTCAGTCATATGTATAAAACTGAATCAATTTGTATAAAACTGCATCAAACCAGTCTTACGACTGGTTTGATGCAGTTGTCAAAACTGTTTTATCTTGCACAAGTCATTCCATATCTACATACCTGTAACACCCTACATATTTTGTAATTTATTTTAAACATCCTAACCTTTGCTTCCCCCTACAATTCACTCCTTCTATATTACCCTCCATTATTGATAGATTAATATCTGGATATCTTATCATATGCCCCACTAGCCTAACCCTGATGTATCAATTTTTTTTTTTTTTATTGAGTGATGACTAATTAAATATTAATTAGTATGGGTTGTATAAAAACATTTCTAAAGTGATTTAAAATCTTACACTGTACACAGGGCGTTTCATAATGTACTTCCAGGTTACAAAAATTCAGTACAAAAAAAAGTATTTCACTTATAAGAATGAAACAAGTACTGTTCGAAAGAGCACTTCAAATAGTTTTTTCCACATATTCTGGGCAGTTAGTTAACTGTTTGCCCACTAGGCGTAGACAGTAGATAAAATGGCTGCCACGAGAAGCAAGAAGTCATTTTTCGTGTTACAATTTCAGGTGTCAAGGTCAGTAATTGCTGTGTAACATGCGTTTCAGTTGAAATTTTAAAAGTGACAATTCAATTTGTGCATGGTATAAAAAATTCAGTGAAAGTGGTTGCTTGTACAAGCGGAAATTAACTGGTCGTCCATCAACCTCAGATGCCAATGTCGAATGTGTGCAAGCAAGTTTTATCCACAGCCCGTCAAAATCAACTGCGTCTGCAGGTAGAGAGTTAGGAATTCCAAAAACAACGGTGTGGAGAGTTCTCCGTAAATGTTTATTATTCAAGCCTTACCATCTTCAATTAATGCAGCATCTATCTGATGGAGATAAAACTTGTCGGCGCTGGATAGGACGCGCGCCTGAAGAAGACCAACACATTATGCTGCGGCCATCAAGATCACCAGACCTCATGCCATGTGACTTCTTTCTCTGGGGTTATGTGAAAGACAAGGTGTTTATCCCAAAATGCTGAATGGTATTGCTGAGCTAAAGGATCGCATAATCAATGCAATCAACTCTATCGAAAGGGACATGTTAATGTGTGCCAAGTCACCAAAGGCACACATTGAACATTTATAAATGTTTAAAAATAACTGTTTGAGTCCCAGCATCGGCCCGTACAACTTTCATTTGGGTAAGTGAAATAGTTTTTTTGTAATGAATTTTCGTAACCCAAAAGAACATTATGAAACACCCTGTATAACACATATCCTGTTCTGTTTGTTTGATTTGTCATTTTTGTTTATTTGTCAGTATTATTAAATTATTCACTATTTATTTAATTAAGCAAAGTTAAATTTAAACTGAAATCAAGTTGTGTTTAATTTACCCAGTAGATTATATTTGCTTTACGTTAATCTTGGCTATAGTATAATCTTTACATTTTGGCCTACAACTTTGTGTGGCATATTTTAATTAATTCATTCATTAAATTTCTTTAGCACACAACTTTGTAGCTTCAGTAGTCATAATTTTTCTGCAACCACTCATCCTCTTTTAGATATTTTGTTTGTTCTGTTCATTTAGTTTAAAAAATGAAACACGTCCAATATCATTTCCAGTTGGACAAATATTTTATAATGTTTAAGTCTGGTGTGAATTTATTTTATTTGTTGTTATTTAGGTCATAAGCCAAAAGGCTGGTTTGAACCTCTGGAGGATTTACTAAGTAAAACAACGAGTGAGGTGGTTTACCATAGCCTTCCTCACGAGTAAGAAAGTATGCTTATTGGCATGCCAGGTCCTCTGAAAAGTATTTTTTACTTTCCCTCCTGCAAATGACAACTTCACTTCATTCACCACAGGCTCTGACTGTATAATGAAATGAAATTCATTATTTTAAGAGGAGATAACTGTGACTAGTGTCTTTTTACACCTCTACCTCTTCTGTTTTTAAATGCTTCAGTATATAATTGCCTTAACAATAATTTTATAACAATAAAAAACAAGTATTTTTTGTAGCCCTGGAACTAGCAGTTCGAGAGTAAATAATAATTTAACACTCCACCTGCTTGTGATGGGCAAATTTATTTGTTTATTGAAATGAATTATCAATTACTTAGTGCAGACATACTATCGTTATATTTCATTTTATAGTTATATTTCAAGTTTTTTATAGTAGGATTTTTTAGTTTAGAACAATAGGTACAGTAATTATATCCTACATAATACTACTGAAATGAAGTTTCCACACTACTCTTGATTTTTGGTTATCCACACTGTGCCTGGACACATAAGTCCACTTCAAGAGGAAATTAATGTTTGGAGATAGTTAATTTCAAGGCTACATGATCAACTCTACAAGCGTTTTTGACGATTGGTTACAAAAATTTTTGTGGGGAGTCAAAGGTTGTACCCGGTTGGATAGAGTATGTAAAGAAGCTATAAGCACCGAGTTAAATGTTCAGTCACTGTGTGAAACATAAAGAATATTATAAGAGAAAGTGCTGCCCAAAACAGACAGGTGAAGTGTCAAATTACTTGCACTCAATCTGTTAGTTGCAGGGCTAAAATAAATAGTTCTGTTTCTTATTACATGGTCAGCCAATTAAATGATTACACCATTAAAGAACAGAAGAGGCAGAGGTGTAAAAGACACTAATCAAGAGTTATCTTCACTGAAAGTAATGAATTTCATTATACAGCCAGATCCTGTGGTGAATGAAGTGAAGGTGTCAGAAAGGAAATTATGTCCTTTTCAGAGGGCCGGCATGCTGATAAGCATACTTTTCCACTCAGTGAGGAAGGCAATTGTAAACCAACTCACTCCTCGTTTTACTTAGTAAAACCTCTACAGGTTTCAATCACTGTGTGAAACATTAAGAATATTATAAGAGAAACTGCTGCCTATAACAGACAAGTGAAGTCTCAAATTATTTGCACTCATTCTGTTAGTTGCAGAGTTAAAATAAATAGTTCTGTTTCTTATCACATGGTCAGCAAATTAAATGACTGAACTATTTAAGAACAGAAGAGGCAGAGGTGTAAAAGACACTAATCAGAGTTATCTTCTCTAAAGTAATGAATTTCATTATACAGCCAGTCCCTGTAGTGGAAGTGAAGGTGTCATTTAAAGAGTGGAATTATGTGCTTTTCAGAGTGTCTGGCATGCTGATAAGCATACTTTTCCACTCAATAAGGAAGGAAATTGTAAACCACCCCACTTCTCGTTTTACTTAGTAAAACCTCTACAGGTTCAAACCCGCCTTTCGGCTGATGACCTAAATACAACAAGAGAGTTTGGTCCAACCATTTACTTTGCATGCCAGCACACAGACTTCCTCTCAAGCATGGAAGTATAAACCTAGAGTATAAATGAAATTTGTTACCTTACCTTTGATTACCTTTTAAGTTTAAAAAGGTTATGTGCGTTTTGGTGGTACCACCTTCTTCAGAGCAAAACTCTATAGAGTTTTAATCAATATGACTGAATGGAAACACCTTTCTAAATTTTAATTTTTAATTTTAGTAATATTGAAGAAGTTGATACCACCGAAATGTGCACAAGTTTTTTAAAATTTAAAGACAACTAAAGATGAGGTGATAAATTTTATTTATGCTGTAATTTATATTAATGATTGGCAGGATGCATTTCAAAAATGTATTTATAAACCAAGAAGGAAGCGAGGCTTGGAAAGACCTAAAAAGAGATGGATGCCAGAACAGGCCATTGAACCTAATCCTTGAAAGATGATGATGATGATGATTAAGAAAACCTTAATTATCAGTTTTCAGCCCAATTATTATAAAAATTGTTATTCACAACTGTTCTAAAAACTATATAAATATATTTTTATTTTGCTTTAAGGACCACAAAATATGATTGTAAGAATCTAGAAATTTAAAATTTTGAAACAAAGAAATACTTATTCACGACTGCAATAGATACAGGGTGAAATTTTAAAAATTAATAGAACTACTGAACCCGATATAACATAGTTAACAGACAGGATATTATGAACACGATGAAAAATTATTATGTCAATTATTTCCATAGATATATTATAAAATAACAATGTATAATCACGTATTATTATAGAATTAGCTAGCCTGTAATGATTGATATGGCCATGGCATGATAAAACAATTTATATAATAAACTAAAGACAATATTTCAAGGTAATAATTATGTGTACGATAATATCGTATGTATTACCTTTCCCTATTGTTGTCACTTCTATACATAGTTGTCAATATAAAAGTAATATTAAACAAACATATCAATAAACACAATACCACCCACACTTCATTAATTATTTAGATTATTTTTACAACTGCACTTCTCTTTAAAAGATAAAATGTAATGTTATGAATAAAATTCGCCCTGATTAGAAATCATATAGTATTTCTTATTATATATAGGGTGGTCCCAAAAAGTTTTTAAAGAATGCACAAGGTGATTTGCTCATCAATACACAACAAACTTAAACGTTACAAATCAGTCCTTAGATCTTAAGTGATGTACGGAAGTGAAACTACCTCAGCATCGGCGGTGGTGGAATCAAAGAGAAACTTAGAAAAGTTGAGAGAAGAATTTTAAGGACTTGTATCAACAAAAAATACCAAATCAATGGACAATACAGGCTTTTACCAAACGAACAAGTCTACACAGATATAGAACCAGAAAAAAGAGAATTTTCTTCCTGGGACACATACTGAGAACTCCAGCAACATGCCTTCTAAGAACAATCACTGAAAAACTAATAACCGCTAAATCTGAAAAAGCTATAGTAACCTGGCTCAGAGAAATTCAAAACAACATGACAGAACATGACCTAACCATGGAGGACCTAACGCAACATACACCTTTGTATAAACACCAAATGGGAAGTCACAAAGTTCGATTAACTACCAAAACAGTCGAACGCACAATTGGGGTTTGTTCAGATGAATTAAGGAAAATAAGATCTGAAAATATGAAAAATTTTTGGAACAGGAAGAAGAAAAAATTGAAGAAAAACTATTCAAAATGACTAAAGTGATCCTATGTGGTCATAAAAGAAAAAAAAGAAACTATCAGTCTGATTAGACTTCTTTTTTTTTTGTTTAATGTCAGGCGGTGAGAAAGATGATAAATGAAGATGGGTGATGAAAAAATGCCAGACCTGACCAAGTATTGAACCCAGGACCCTGGTGTAGAAGCCAGTTGTGCTAACCACTACGCCAACGAGCCGGCGTTTAGATTAGACTAAAACTTGGAAACTAAGATTACCTCAACTAACCTTAGAGGGGTTATAGAATTACTAATGTAGCCCCAAAATTTACAATACATTATTCGAATACAAAATTACAACAATCCAATCTGCATATTATTTAGCTGTACTGCTCAAGATTTTTGCTAAGTTTTCCATGAACACACCACAAGAGTTTCAGGTCAGCTTACTTTTTGTACAGTAGTAGTTAACCATTGTTTACTCCACATTTTAACACATCAATGTATAATGTAATAATTTAAGAATAAATTTTTAAATTTTTCTTGCAGTTTATAATTTGTTTTTTATTAGTTTTCACCACAACTCCTTCAAATGCTGCTTTAATTTTAATCTTATTTATTTATTTATAATGACATTTGATTGATCCTCCACGTGCTCGCCTCTCATCACGCGGTCTTGGGTTCGAATCCCACTCGGGCATGGCATTTTTTCATACGTTACAAAAAAATTCATTTCATCCTTCACCGTCTGCATTAGCATCAATTTGCAAAACAGTCGGACGTTAAACAAGAAAAAAAATAAATAAATCCACCATAAAAATAAACTATTCGAATTAAAATCAATTAAAATTTTTTTAAAAGATGTTATCTCTTTTAAGTCACTAAAAAAGTATAAAAATTTTAATTTTAAAATAATGCAGATTTTCAACAATATTTTATAGCTGCTATAACTTTTTTCTATGATTTTATATCTTTAACTTAAATTTTTGAGTGGATCCCCCACCATCATAGTAAAAAATAAAGCTTTTATACAAGTGACTAAAAATATTATTAATATCTTTAGTGATTTAATATCTTCTAAAAGGATTTCAACAAAATTATTTTTAAGTTTCATATTTTACATACACTGATGATTGTGGAGCCATAGTAAAATGTTAACATAAATAAAAAAGTGTAAAAAAAGAAAATTAAAGCACCATTAAAAGTGAAAACTATTAGTGTATTGTCATTTAGAATCATTTATTTATTTGTATTTTTATAGTTTGTTAATTAATTTAATAAATCTATTATAGAATATTTCTAATCTAGAATATAATCAGACAGTATAAAATTTGTCAAGTGTAACCACTTGAAAGAATCAGGAGTGAAACATTGATTTATCTGTTTATCCAGCAAAAGAATATACATACATCTCACGGGGTACAAAGATTTTGGTAGTTCAAGACTTAAGTCAATCTATGAAAGAAGAAAAAGAATTTACCAAATCTATGCTTAAGCACCAACAAATTTCTGGTAAGGATGTGATAATCTAACGTCATTTTAATAGGTATTGATAAAATTATAAACGAGAAATGAAAACATAAAAAATAAAAAAGTAAAAAAAATATAATTTAATTTAAACTTACATGAAAGACGACACAAAATAACAAATAATATAACACATATTTATACAATAACACTTAATATGTTCAAAAATAAATAATTTAAACGATTCTGCATCACATCAATAAAACAGAAGCGTAAAACAATGAATGCAACATCACAAGATGAAATAGTTTTTTTAATACATGATAATTATTATTTTTAAACGTACCTCGTTTTCAAACGTCATTGTGTTATATTTTTCAAAAATTTTAATATTTTAAAAATACGTATAGTATCAAAAAAGTATAAATAATATATCGATGGAATAGTTTTCGATAATTTTAATAACACTTCAACAAGAACTTGAAACTAAATAACCGAAACGAAGTACGAAACAAATAAGTAAAATATAAAATGTGATCGGTCTTCCTTGTAGAAAATAAAACAATAAAATCCACATTTTTCAACGACTTAATTTACGTTAATAAATTACTGATTAAAAAAAAATTATATAATAAAACAATACGCAAATAAAACACTTCAAAATATTTCACATAAATTCATTAACACGTAACAAATATCACAAAGAATTAATAACACTACTACGAAGAAAATTTCATTGATACTAATTTATAGTAGAACAATAAATGAGTCGACTTCAATCGATAAACCAATTAAAACATTAATTTTACATCGTTAAAAAAGTAATTAACTTCATCTTATCATAAATCTAAAATAAAATAATTCTCTCACGTTGATAAGATATTTAGTTAAAAAAGTTGCGTCATGTAACTGTCATAAATTAATAATAATTAGATATAACATTCACTGATGGATAATGTTGCGTGTATATATAAAACTAACTGCACTTGTCGAATGCATGGTATATAATAAATCATTATCTTTTCCTTACAACACTTATATATAAATACAAATCTCACAGATAATAGTTACAGCTAAATGACCCCAAAAAAGTTTTTGTCCTTTATCAAATTATTTGAATAACGAGAAAAAAATACACAAATATTTAGTAGACTACAACAAATATTGGATTTTATAATACTATTTATATTATAGTAAAATTAATCAAATTAATAGCATACATTATAACAAAATACAGTAATTTATTTCAATAAAATCGCTGTGAAAGGCTACACACAAAATATAGAACCAAAAATAGATTAGATACAATCAAAACAACCATACAATTATTTATTTTAAATTTTAATTAATTAAATTTATATTTATTTGACAATATTAAGAATAAATACTTAAATAAAGAAATAATTATAATTATTACTATTGTTATACAGAATTATCTTTAAATAGAATTCTTTTTAGTTTATTTTAAATCACATCACAAATTTTACAAACTTGTGTGCAGAATGTATGAGAGTGGAGAAGTACCATCGAACTTCAAAAAAAATATTATGATTCCCATACCAAAAAAGTCAGGAGCGGAGAAGTGTGAACATTACTGAACAATCAGCCTAACGCACCATGCATCCAAGATACTGACAAGAAAATTGTATACAGGAGAATTGAACACCGAGTAGAAGAAATGTTGGATGATGACCAATTTGGATTTAGAAGGAGAATGGGAACTCAAGATGCAATATTGGCTCTGAGATTGATAATTGAGAAAAGGATAAAAAAATAAAACTACTTAAATGGCATTTGTAGATTTAGAGAAAGCATTTGACAATCTAGACTGGAGTAAAATGTTTAAAACTTTGAAAAGGCTAGGAATTAAATACAAAGAAAGGAAAGTTATCTACAATCTTTATAAGAATCAAACGGCTGTTTTGAGAATTGAGGGGTGCAAAAAAGAGGCTGCTGTAAGAAAAGGTGTACGACAAGGATGTTCATTGTCACCACTACTTTTTAACTTGTATATAGAAGAGGCTATAAATGAAGTGAAGGAGAAATTTGATGCAGGAATAAAAATTCAAGGAGACACAATAAAAATGCTGAGATTTGCCGATGATATAGTAGTATTAGCTGAGACAAAGAAAGAACTAGAGGATATCTTAAATAGAATGGATGATATCATGAGAAAAGATTACTTCATGAAAATTAACAAGAACATAACGAAAGTGTTGTGCAGCAGCAAGAGTGGTTTAGAAGAGATGGGAAATTTAAAAGTAGGCAACGAAAACATACAGCAAGTTGGGGAATTCTGGTATCTAGGGAGTAAAATAACAAAGAATGGTAGAAGCACAAGTGATATCAAGAATAGAATTGCTCAAGCTAGAAAAGCCTTCGAAATGAAAAACAGCTTACTAACTACAAACATTGATTTACAGATTAGGAACAATTTCTTAAAACACTATGTTAGGAGTGTAGCATTATATGGAAGTGAAACATGGGTGATAGAGGTTGTTGTAGAAAGGAAGAAGACAGAAGCTTTTGAAATGTGATGTTAAAGGAAAATGTTAAAAGATTAGGTGGGTGGACAAAATAAGTGATTTAGAGGTTCTTAGGTGAGTGGATGAAAAAAGAAGTATATGGAAGCATCTTAACAGAAGAAGGGATAGGCTAGTGGGGCATATCTTAAGACACCCAGATATTGGTCTATCAATAATGGAGGGTAATATAGGAGTGAATTGTAGGGGGAAGCAAAGGTTGGGATGTTTAAAATAAATTACAAAAGATGTAGGGTGTTACAGGTATGTAGATATAAAACGACTTGCGCAAGATAGAAAAACTTGGAGAACAGCATCAAACCAGTCAAGAGACTGATGACAAAAAAAAAATCACATCAATATCTTGGTTACGAGCAACTACTGTGATTTATGGAACAGTTGGTCAGCAAGCTGTTAAGTTGTAATACATAATTAAAATATATAAGATACTTAATTATACTCAGGACAATAGTGCGGTCACTAAGTAAAAGAGTTCGGAAAGAAACCCAGTTAAAGTCTTACAAGACTTCAGGTATTTCAGTATTGCTGTATGGTAGTGAGTCCCGAGTTACTTGGGAAGAAAGATGAACATCAGAAATTTGAGAACATTTCAGGGGTCTAGTTAGATAAATCAATTAAGAATGAGGAAATTTTAGCCCATTTAAATGTCTCCCTTTCTTAGAAACAGTCAAAAAATACAAAAAGAAATGGGAGGACATTTAATATGAATGAGTGAAGATAGATAGGCGAAACAGGCATTAAATCTCCGACTATTCCATACTGTTCTGCTTCTAATACACAGCAGCCATATTACATTCCTTTCCCATAACATCACACACACATTCTTATATAGTCCAGCCTCTCTTAGTTTGCTCCTAACGTAAACAAATAATGACGTCACTGAGCATGCGCATTATATCAAAATGTGTAGACGGTGATTAAAAAGTTACAACAAAATATTTTCAAAAGTATTAAAATACAAAATACTTTTAAAAGTATTTTTCTAAATGAAATTGTTAAGCCTACATCATACCATGACTGATGTTTTTAGTACTTTAAGTACTTATAATAAAAAATATAGTTAACTTAATAGGAATACGACATCCATAAAGTCGCGGACTCTAGCATGCACCTTGTAGTAGGTGGCTTTTGTTTGTTGACAGTAGGAGCAAACTAAGAACGGCTGAACTGGCTGAACTGTAGTTAGATTTTACTTGAAAAAACCATTTGTAAAGTATAATTTTATCAACGTTGTTTAGGTCAACAGCAGAAAGGCCTGGTTTAAACTTATACAGGTTTTACTGATTAAAAACAAGGAGCGAGGTGGTTTACTATTACCTTCCTCACTCAGTTGAAAGATAATGCTTATCAGCATGCCAGGCCCTTCGAAAAGCACCCACTTTCCACCCTGAAAATGACACTTTTACTTTATTCACCACAGGGTCTGGCTGTATAGTGAAATTCATTACTCTCAGAGGAGATAACTGTGACTAGTGTCTTTTACACCTCTACCTCTTCTGTTCTTAAACAGTCATATAATTGGCTGACTATGTGATAAGAAACAGAACTATTTTTTGTAGCCCTGGAACAAACAGATCGAGGGCAATTAATTTAACACTCCACCTGCCTGTAATGGCCAATCAATTTTATCTATACGTACCTATATTTCACAATTCTGTAGGTTGCAGGAGAATGACATGAGGGTGAATTGTTTGGGAACACTGCAAGTAGTATTTTTTCGTGCGCCACTCCCTCCCCCCTTTTTTACAACATACATTAGAACCAACCGTTTGTAACAAAAGCAAATTCCTATAGAAAAATGTCACGGCTTTCACACAAAGTAAGAAACGTGTTTGTAAGTTAATTTACAGAAGGCCTGCATGCAATATCTACATAGAAAATTTTTAACACTCTAGCCTACCCTTCACACTAAAACGATAATAAAATATTTCCCTTTCAACATACTCTATTTCTGTAAACGCTATTAGTTGTGTTGAAGAATTTCTCTACAAAATAAATACAATAATGACTGGTTTCAGACGTACATTGACCATACTGCAACAAGTTTTATGGCACATTGCACTACCCACTTCTACAGACACTGAAGTGGCTTCGCATAGCACATGGGTTAAGCTATATACCAAATGAACAAAGAGATGTAGGTAGACCAAGATAAAGATAGGCAAAGAATTCGGAACAGGTCGGAAGGCCTAATCCATGACAGGAAGAAAAAGAAGATACTTCATGCCAGTTGTCACCTACGAAGGTGAAACATGGAAACTTGCAAAAAAGGAATAGCAAACCTGAGATGAAAATTTAAGGAATAGCAAACCTAAGATGAAAATTTGAAAGAAAAATTAGGTGGACCACTAAAGAGAATGATACCTGACAAATCAGTTATAACTGAGATAAGACAAAATATTAGAGCAGGAAAATATTGTCTATAGTTATAATTACATGACATAATAGTAATATTACATGGCATTGGGGAGATTATTCCTATTGATAAGACAAAAGTAATGAGGTTATATGATGTAATGGCACTGCTTCTTTTGTAGTAGAGTAGTGAAACATGTGGCCTACGGAAATCTGAAGGTAGGAAGTTGGAAGCCGCTGAAATGCGTTTTTTGAATTTTTTTTTTTTTTTTACGTCTGACTGTTCTGCAATTTCTACTCTGTGGAAGCTGTAAAAGAGAAAGCGGCACGTGTCCTGAAGGAGCTGACAGAAGATGACTTCCAGCACTGTTTGCAACAATGGAAAATTTGCATGGAGCGTTGTAGGGATAGAGAAGGAGTGTATATTGAAGGTGACAATAAGTTTTTTTTTTTAATTCATCTATTTAACGTCGCATCAACTACTAAGGTCATTAGCGACGACGTTGGGGTGTAACTATATACAATGGAGGATGAAATGATTTTTTGTAACGTATGAAAATATGCCATTCCTGGGTTCGAATCCCACTCAGGCATGGCATATTTTCATACGTTACAAAAAATCATTTCATCCTCCATTGTATATAGTTACACCCCAACGTCGTCGCTAATGACCTTAGTAGTTGATGCGACGTTAAATAGATGAATTAAAAAAAAAAAAACTTATTGTCACCTTCAATATACACTCCTTCTCTATCCCTACAACGCTCCATGCAAATTTTCCATTGTTGCAAACAGTGCTGGAAGTCATCTTCTGTCAGCTCCTTCAGGACACGTGCCACTTTCTCTTTTACAGCTTCCACAGAGTAGAAATTGCAGAACAGTCAGACGTAAAAAAAAAAAACATGACAATAAGTGATTATGTATAAAATTAAAATTAAATTTTTTACGCCAGTCTTGTTATTTAATAGCCACACCTCGTCTGATGCACTAGAATGAGATTTTCTCTTCAATCTGACATCAATTTCATCTAACTTTTTTAAATTTTATTTATTACCTTTTAAAATAGTTTGCAATAACAAATACAAGTCAAAAAACAAACAAAATTAATTTATGACCTCGAATGTTTCATCATTAATAACTTTAGAGTGTTTTAAAATAGAAAGATCCCACAACAATAATAATAATCATCTAAGTTATATTTCTCTAATTTTACGAAGCATCAGTTTCTATATTTAGATCTCTTGGACAATCCAATAAATATAACACAGTTTCTCAAGCGAACTACTTTCTTTATTTATATTTATTGACTATTTTTTTTAAATACTTAAACAGTGTTTTCAAAATTTATGATCCACATCGCAGTTAAAAAAATTAAAAAGTTACTATCACATTAAAAACTTTACGAGAACGATCACAACAGTGTAAAATACATGTATGTACTCATCAAACATGCTATTTCAACCAATTCACAATTTAATTAGTCTTCTAAACAAATGCTCAAGAAAAATGAGAAACTGGATTATATTTAACAATTTTTACTTAACAATAAGACACTAAGTAAAAATTGTAAATTTAATCCCGTTTCTCATTTTTCTTGAGCATTCGTTTAGAAGACTGTAATTAAATTGTAAATTGGTTGAAAAAATAACTGAAAGCATGATGGCTGAGTACATACATGTATTTTACACTGTTGTGATCGTTCTCGTAAAGGTTTTAATGTGATTAATAATAAGATGTACTGATTTCAGCAAATATGCAGAACTATCCACCGCACGTTAAAAAAATAGCACCAGCAAAAACATGAGGGTGAGATTTTATAAAACATTAGCAATGCCGACCCTACTCTATGGCAGTGAAACTTGGGTGCTATCAAAGCGAGAGGAGAGTAGATTGCAAGCATCTGAAATGAAATTTATTTGACATACGTATGGGTGTAGTACAGAAGATTGTTACAGGAATACAGAGATAAGGAAAGAACTCAACATCTTCTCTAAAAACGACAAGGTATCTCAAAACAGAATGCAGTGGTTAGAGCATGTAAGCAGAATGAGGGAGGATAGGATACCTAAGCAGACACTAGACTATAAGCCGGAGGGCAGGAGAGAACGAGGACACTCGAGAAAGAGGTCAGCAGATTTGAAAGGTTTGGAACAGGCAGAGATACCTAATCCTTGAAAGGCAGAAGAATTTTTACTTAGCCCAGAAGTATTATCGCAAAAAACATTCTAAATTTTTAGCTGAAGTTGGCAGAAGGTTTTATATAAAATGTTGTAGTATAATAGTATAAATGGTGTACAAGAGAGAACCCTAAAATACCCGACTGAGAGTGCGCTGCCATTTGTAGACATAGTAGAGAGTTCTCCCGCTAAATGGAGCTAGTAGAGACCTTCAACAAACAACTGCCCACACGGCGTCAATTACTGGGTTAACATTTGAACATAGTGTTGTGTTTCTCTTACTACTGTCTTGTTTCCCTATGACGTCGTTATAGCAGATTTAAAATCACAAAAGAGTATGTTTGAACTTGTTTCCTGCTTGAAAAATTGGCAACGTATGCTTACTAAATGCTTCAACAGGCTTTTATGGAGAATGCTTTGAGGTCCTGGGTTTGCTTTTGGTTAGGGTCTGGAAATTATCACAAATCAAAACCCACTATTCTCGTAGTAGAGAGTTCTCCCGCTAGATGGAGCTAGGAGAGACCTTCAACAAACAACTGCCCACACGGCGTCAATTACTGGGTTAACATTTGAACATAGTGTTGTGTTTCTCTTACTAATGTCTTGTTTCGCCTGTGACGTCGTTATGGCAGATTTAAAATCACAAAAGATTATGTTTGAACTTGTTTCCTGCTTGAAAAATTGGCAACGTATGCTTACTAAATGCTTCAACAGGCTTTTAAGGAGAATGCTGTGAGGTCCTGGGTTTGCTTTTGGTTAGGGTCTGGAAATTATCACAAATCAAAACCCACTATTCTCGATACATAACCCACAGTAGTCGCTAATAACCAAGCAGTTGATGCAACTTTAAATAACTTAAAAGAAATGAACGATTTTTTTTAAGTAGGTAACAAAACTATGCAAACATGAAATTCTTTTAAAAAAAAAATAAGTCACTTAACCTAATGTAACTGTGCTAACAGATAACTACACAAATACTCTTATCACAATAAGAATTTCATCTTAAGTACATCTCAAGGTGAAAACAAAATTTTAATTAGCAAGATAAGAAAAATCTAATCTAATGTTTAATAATCCTTAAATAAATTTACTTAGTACTAGCGATTTCACTGGCATTTGTATGCACTTATTGCTAGTATCAATTTTTTTAAATATTAGGTCACTAGTAACTTTCAGGTAGTAAAATGAATGAATAAGGTAACAAAAAATGGTATAAAAAAGTTTTATTAATAATAAATTATTTTATAATAAGTTTTATTATTATTATTATTATTATAGGTGCACTTCATTAGCAAGCTGCTCTTCACAGCTCATGTAAATAAAATAGTTGCCAGAGATAGTAGAAATTTAGGACTTGTACTTTATGTTGGATGTCGTTTAAGGCGGGTTAAAACATTGCTCCGGCTTTATCAAGCGTATGTCAGGTCGGTGTTAGAGTATTGTTCAGTTGTTTGGAACTATGACAGAGGATATACCGACCAGCATATTGAAGCTGTGCAGAAGAAATTGCAGTATCACTTGCGCCATCGTGGTCTGTGTGAGGCAGGTGATCAGTACGAAGAGGAGTGTACCCAACTGGGTATAATGACTTTGGTAAGGAGCGGGATGTTGCAGATGCCAAGTTTTTATTTAAGGCAATGCAGGGAGCTTTTGATGCGAACATTGCGCATGTAGTGTACAGGGTGCCATATGTTAAATCCAGAGGGCACAGCTCTTAGACTATAAGGCAAAGACTCAGATATCTCCGCCGGCGAGATGCGTTCGAATTATGAATGTTGTTAATGGTTGTGGGATTGATATATAAACATTGAAGAGGAAAATTGTGTCATGTTGGATTAAGTTGATCCAGTTGGGACAGCCATATGACAAGTTGGTAGGCGAACTACCTGCCAGCGTTATGAAGTCATATAGGACTCCTGTTTTTAAATTGTTATTTTACTTGTCTGTAGGCTTGGTGGTTTTTCTTATTGTTCGTGTTTATATTGTTTCTCCTTGTTATCTTTCCATACTGTAAGTGTTGTATCATTGCCAATCCCTGCACAGGTTTACTTATACGCTTAGGCATATGTAGTTAGTTGTGTTTTTCTTTTGACATCCCGATAGGTAAGTGCAGCATTTTCAAAGATTTCTATCTGTTGCTGCACTTCTTCAACTCATGTAGGTCATGCCCGCTTCCCTGTTAGTTCCTTTAACAGAAACTGGGATGGCTGTACAGAGTGAGTGGAGGCCATAAAAAAATTATAAGTTTCAAGGTGAAATCATACATGGAAATAGTCTTTGCATAAATGCAATGAAGGAATGAGATACCAAGTTTGAAAAACTATACCGAACAAAACATATTTTCAACAAAAGGAACATTAAAAAAAATACTGAATAAATATATTATTTAACTTTTCTGAAACCTGTTATTCTCCGTGGGATTGAAACAAATTCAAAGACGGTGAACAAATTTTCAAAGTTTTGAAATATCTGCCCAAGAATACAATCTAACCATGAAATTCCATGAGGAAAGAAGGAAGAAAGAGAAGGAATAGAAGAGCGAGAATGTGTGTGCGTGTGCATGTGCAAGAAAGAGAGAGAGAGAGAGACAGAACATTTATAAATGCATTTAGATGTCAAGTAGTATAACAAAATGGTTTGTGCGTAGTTCACTCTATTTACTCGCAAATAGAATTTTTTAAATTAAATTACAAATACAATCCTAATGACAATTTAAATACAGTTAATAAAAAGCAATTAAACCAAGTGGCCATAATAATAAAAATTTATCACAATTTTTGTTGAAGTGCTTTTGGTCAGTATGGTTTACTAGTTCACTTTGAATAGTAATTTGTACACAACTGATAACTTCATCTATATACAAAGATTGTAACTGAGAATAATTTTTTAAAAAAACCCACATTTTATTTCTCTGCCAGCTCTATCAAGTAAACACTGAAAATTAGTTCAGCTGAAATTTTGTCTGTCTGTTACGGCATCAAGCAAACACCACAAAACCAAATTTAATGAATTTTACACGCAATGAAGCACACAGATAAATTCCAGAACCTACGTACTGACTTAGGTTCTGGAATTTATCAGAATTATCATAGGCTATTAATTTTTTTGTAAATCACCGGGAGGGGATTTCAGAGAGAGGATCATAATTTCATTAGAAACTAACAAATCACTGGTAAAACTGGACCAATTGTTTTTTTTTAAGGCTACGAATTGATTAACAAAGGCATCTGTGTGGCAAATCTCTTAAGAACCATGTTAAAAAAACATTATTTTTTTTTTAAGTTTTCTGGATTAATTGGAAGTTTTAAAAAAAATAACGATGGATGATGGTAAATCTGCATATGCAGAGCTACATTTTGAAAAAAGGTTGACCGGGATCAGTCCAGACCAAAAATAAAATCTACCAAAACAAACCATTATCCTTTTAAATACACAGACTTTTAATACAAAAACAATCTATCAAAAACATTTACTAAAAGAAAGTATGAGAAAATGAACCCAAACATTACAATAATTGTTAAAAAAAACATTAAACATTATTTAAACTCCATTTAGATTAAATATACAATAAAAAAATTTAAAAAAACAATAGTAAATAAATTTTCCCAAAGTTAAATTACATAATTCTTTAACAAGTCTGAAAGTTAGTTAAATTTATGAACTGCATATCAACAATAAATAAAAAAGTAACAACAGAGGTCCTGAAACAAAACAAAACAAAAAAGAAGAGAAACAACCACAAAACTAAATCAAGGTCAGGAACTCATAATAGTAGCTTTATAAAATAAAGGCTACTGCAACCTGTATCTCCTTTAATCAATACATAATGCTTGCACAGCATTACACTACTTTTCAAATAATACAGTTACCTGCCTCAAATAAAAAAATATAATATAGCATGACAAAGAGTACTAAGAATCCCGTAAATCTTCTACGAATAACCTATAATTTACCTGTTTATATTTTGACCAATTTTTACTTTATTGAAAAAATTATAAACAAAGTAAATTAATATAAAAATAAACAAACTTGAAAAAAGTAAATTTTTAAATACTTATGGAAAATAAGAATTTGACAGGACAGAAGATAAAGTGATTCAAACTACGGTAGAAAAGATGAATATAGCATATCATTCGACAAAAAACACATAACTTAGTGATTTTCAAGAGAACTTGGAATCCGACATAATTAAACATAAAAAAACTATTTTCCAATGTAGAAACTTCTTCTTCCATTCATGGATTAGGTCTCTTGGCCTGTTCTGACTTCTCTGCACATCTTTTTCACGGCCTACCTACATCTCTTCATCCATCATGTATATATTAATGCCCTTTTCACCCATCTATCTTCACTCTAAATGTTCCTTCCATTTCTCTCTGTATTTGCTGTAAATTTTTTAAATCAAGGAAATATTTAAATCGGCCTGAATTTCCTCATTCTTAATGTGATCCATCAAACTGCACTCCTGAACTCTTTTCAAGAACCGCATTTCTGCTGCCTGTATCTGACGTTCATCGTTCCTCCCAAATACTCAGGACTCACTACTGAAACAGCCAGAGTCTTGAAAAACTTCAATTGGGTTTCCTTCCGAAATCTTTTACTCAATGAACACGCTACTGTACCACATATATACTGAAAACATTTAGTTCAGTATTCAGAAACTATTAAACAATATTATTTTTTACAGAAACGTAGAATCATTCCTACAAGAACCCACAATTACAATACAAGGAATAAGAGTTTTTAAATCTTAAATATGCCCGTAACAGGCAGGGTGGAGTGTTAAATTATTTGCACTCAATCTGTTAGTTCCAGGGCTACAAAAATAGTTCTGTTACTTATCACATGGTCAATTGGTTAATTACATGTGAAGCATTTAAGAACAGAAGACGTAGAGGTGTAAAAGACACTTTTTAGGGTATTTTCACCCCGGTTAAGTAGTGTTTCGTCCCCATGTGCTGATTTTAAATGTACACGCCTTGTCTCTTAATTTCATCTATTAATTCCAATTTGTGCTACGTCATATCCTGCATCATCTCCCCCACCACCTATCTACTCTTCCTGCTTTTTCCTCACTAGTGAACTGACCTTGAATAAGTGTGCATGTACCGCTTTTCGCTGCTAGCTTAGGGGACGCTTCCTAGACTATGCACTCTACTGACGATAATCCAGGCTTTAATTCGACCGAAAGATTCGGACTCTATGTGTTGTGCTATATGTATCAAGGCTTTAGTATTTTATGCTGCTTCAAGACAATTTCCAGGCTTTTAATGATTAACCGGCTTACGTTCCCGCTTCAAAGGCTACGTTGTTCTTCTATACTGCAATTTCTGGTAAGTGACTATTTGTATATCTTATTTAGGTTGGTTTCACTAGTCATTTCCTATTCGTTTTGTTTCCTATGCTCATTGTACGCCTCTATCCTAGTTTTCCTCTCTTTCATTTACGTTTACTGCATCGCTTTACGCTTGTGTCGATACCTGATTTCTCGGTCTTGGGTGAAGACCGTAATGAATCACCCTGTTTCTCCGGAAAATATGTTGTTTAGGTCATCAGCCAAAAGGCTAGTTTGAATCTGTAGAGGTTTTACCAAGTAAAACAAGGAGTGAAGTGGTTTACTAGTGCCTTCCTCACTGAGTGGAAAAGTATGCTGATCAGCTTGCCGGGCCCTCTGAAAAGCACATATTTTCCACCCTGCAAATGACACTTTCACTTCATTCACCACAGGGTCTGGCTGTATAATGAAATTCATTACTTTCAGAGGAGATAACTCTGATTAGTGTCTTTTACACCTCTGCCTCTTCTGTTTTTAAATGATTCAGTCATTTAATTGGCTGACCTTGTGATAAGAAACAAAACTGTTTATTTTAGCCCTGGAACTAACAGATTGAGTGTAAATAATTTGACACTCCACCTGTCTGTTATGGGCAACCGGAAAATATACCGCATTAAATAAGTTATTAAAATTTATATCAAATTCCAAGCTCCGGTTTAGGCTGGGCTTAACAACACTAGTCAGAGTTATCTCCTCCGAGAGTAATGAATTTCATTATACAGTCACACCCTGTGATGAGTGAAGTGAAGGTGCCATTTACAGGGTGGAAAGTAGATGCTTTTCAGAGGGCCTGGCATGCTGATAAGCATACTTTCACTCAATGAGGAAGACAACATAATAAACCACCTCAATCCTCATTTTACTTAGTAAAGCCACTAGAGGTTCAAACTAGCCTTTCAGCTGATGACCTAAACAACAAATTTTAAATAAGTCATCAAAAACATTATAACAAAGACATTTCTGCTACTTAGCACCCAAGCTGTCCAATCAGCTTACACGTTAAAAAGATATCGTACATCATAAGGTATAAAAAAGCAGTAATCATGTGGATAACGAAAGTAGAAAGAGAAATAATAGAACAATGCTTACACCAGTAATCATGTGAGTTTGTATACAGGTCTAATGATCAGTTTTTATAGTTGAGGTTAAGTTCTTTTTGATACACATGTATTGTTAGCACCATTTCCCACTAAGTTAATTTAGAATATTTATTTTATTTTATCTAGTTTTTTCTCTTTGATTATTTAAAACATTTTTTTATTCTTTTGAAATTTTTTACATTGTAGCGTAATTTTTCTCATTACAAAATACATAATCAGAAGTTCGTTGTTTCTTGAACTAAATTTATTAATACTATACATTGTTAATATGTGATTAATCTACTTGATAAAAATACAAATGCATAAAGAACTATAAAATAGCTCTTACTATAGAAGCAACTCGTAACTATAAAATTCATTTCTTTAACATTTATATCGTTTAATTGAAATATTTTAAAAATTTGTAATATCAAATTTGATATTTTGTAATCATTTTGAAATATTTTGTATTAAATATTTATCTGTTTAACTTACTCTTGTGGGCAAAACTATATTTAAAAACCATATTTTAGTACTCTTGAAACCATTAAATAAATAATGATTTAAATTTATAATTTTAGTACATAAATGTAAATAATCTCTAAAAATATATGTTAAATCAAATGTAAAGAATTAAGGAACATAAATTATTGTAATTTTAAAATATTAACAATTATTTAAATAAGGAAATCACGCTTTAGTAACCTATTGTTACAAGCTTTTGCTGGTGCTGGTACATCGAACCGATAAGACGTATTTGGTGATCGCTTAAGAAGAATTTTACTAATGATATAAACACTGACATTTAAAAAAATACATATTACAAATTATATTTCTTTATTCCTAATGTGTGTATGTTGCAATCTGTTCAATTTAGAACAATAAGCAACGCCATGACCCAATGAGATTAGGATGATGTTAATGACATGTAAATGAGGTGTAGTCTTGTACAGACTCAGGCCGACCATTCCTGAGAAAGTATGGTTAATTGAAACCCAACCATCAAAGTACACCGGTAACCACTGTCTAGTATTCAAATCCGTACAATTATTTGTATTTAAAAACATACAGTAGGCTGCAGATAGGTCATTGTAAGTGAGTAAAATCATTAAAAATTTCATCAAAGCGATCCAAAAATATCTTCATTCTGGTAACCAGTCAATCAGAGGAGACACCAATCAAATTTTTATTAAATTCATATATTTTATTTTTTAAATTCTAATTCATTAACTTAAAGATTGTTTGATTGTAGAAGTCTAAATTCATTAAAAATTATTTTAACTTCAAAATTTCACTTAAATATCTGTAACTAAGAGGTAAAGAGTGTTAACTCCAATTTTGGCAAAATTGAGTTAAAACTGCCTTTAAAATCAGAAAGAAATGTTCTAATTCTTAAATTTCGTAGTTGATGTACAAGATTTTTTGTAAAATCATTATTGAATGTGTTTTACTGATAGTCAAGTAAATTTTGCTTGAATTTTGTGTTATATTCTTCTGTTACTAAACGAAAAGGCTACTAGTAAATTTTGAAATTTTTTCAAAAGTTGCATATAAAATGCTGGTTTTTATAAAAGTATTGTTAGCACTAGGTATTTCACTTAAGTTTTTTTTCAACTTATTGTACATTGGAGTTCACACTTATGTAGAACATAAAAAAAGATGAAACACAAAAAGCCGTTAAGGTTTTAGTCCTGTTTGGGTGGGAAGAAGTATAGAAGTTGACAAAGTTATGATATAATAAATTTGTAGCTAAGAAGATTTTTCTGTATAACCTGGGTGTAAATTTCAAGTTTCTAACACCTACTGAAATTTTGTTACAATAATGAAAAGATAATACTGCTACTTATTGGCTCTTCTGAAAAATAATCACCAAAATGGAGTTAACACCTTTTATTCTCAGGTACAGATATTTAAATTCAATTTCATTGCTACAACTACAGAGTAATCAGTACAGTTAAATTTTAATTAAAGTGAAATTTTCAATATAAATCTCGTATCCATTCATTTCAATTCATCATTCGCTAAAACTACTCAATACATTCAGGGCACCATTTGTGGTTACAACCACAGATGTGAAAATAAAATAATTTTTTTTTGTTTAGTTTATTTAAAGTCGCATCAACATTTTGGTTTTAAGGTTTTAAGCCCTGTTTGAGTGGGAAGGAATATAGAAGTTGACAAAGTTATGAAGTAATAAATTTGTAGATAAGAAGCATTTTTTGTAGAAACTGGGTGTAAATTTTAAGTCTCTAACACCTACTGAAATTTTGTAATAATAATAATAATAATAATGAAAATATAATACTGCTAAATTATGCCCTGCTTATAATAATATAGAAAATTAAATTAAGCCCTGACTATTCTGAGTTAAGGAATGGTGGGTCTGAACATGTACTAATAATTTTCCTGGAACCTCCACTTTGCAGCGTAGTATGCAAACCAGTGGGCCATGGAGGCAACCACATATTTTTAACAATTGGATATAGGCAATAATTTCAATAAATAAAAGATAACAGGAGCTCTACTTTCCTTGAAGCTTAATGTTTTTAACAGACATTAATTTTAACACAGAAATAATATGTGAGACATCGATCTACAGTATATTTTATCTCCCTACATCCAAGTTATCAAAGGTAAACCACTGATATTCAATGATAATTTTATGTAAAACATTGTTACAACATTGACATTTTTTTTATTTATGTCTAACTGTTTTAGATATTGTTAATGCAGATAATATTTGGAGTGTCAAATTATTTACACTCACTCTGTTAGCTGCAGGGCTAAAATAAATAGTTCTGTTTCTTGTCACATGGTCAGCCAATTAAATGACTGAATCATTTAAGAACAGAAGAGGTAGAGGAGTAGAGGAGATAATCAGAGTTATCTCCTCTGAAAGTAATGAATTTCATTATACAGCCAGACCCTGTGGTTAATGAAGTGAAGGTGTCATTTTCAGAGTGGAAAATATGTGCTTTTCAGAGGGCTTGGCATGGTGATAAGTGTATTTTCCATTCAGTGAGGAAGGCAATGGAAAACCACCTCACTCCTCGTTTTACTTAGTAAAACCTCTACAGGTTCAAACCAGCCTTTCGGCTGATGACCTAAACAACAACAATGCAGATAAAGAAGGGTAATAAATAAAAATAAGTGGTGCAAAAATAACAGACCTGACCAGAAATTGAACCTGGGACTCCTTATGTAGAGGCCACTTGTACAAACCACACAACAGACACATGATAAAAGTTAAGTAAAAAACACGTTGATGAAAATTCTGATGACCAAAATACCACATAACTTTTTAATTATCATATTCATAACAAATTAAACTCTACCTTTCTCACAGACATGCAAATAATTGTTTAAAAAACATATTGACACATTTAACAAGTACAAAGATGATGTACGTACGTTTAAACACATGTAACAATAACCATTAGTAATGAACAGTGTAAATTACTATCAAACAAGACTTCAATTGTCTCATACTCATAACAAACATAAATGCAATCAAATCGTACCTAATTACAACTTGAAATCTACTTTTACACATTTTTATGAACAAACACATAATTTGAAACTTATGAAAATATTTACATAGGCCTAACTTTTATAAAAAAAATATATATAAATAAAATCGTTATTATATTTATTTTTTTTTTAAAATAAATGATGTATTTAATATTTAATTACAATACTATTTATTAATATATGTAAATAAATAACTAAAAAAACAATACTAGTTAATATACCAATAACAAGGTAAGTTAGAAAGAAAAGGAACACATTTTTACCTTACAAATACAACAGTTCCTACGAAATACACATTAAATAAATACAGGTCATTAAAACCAATTCAAAGAATACAATAAAAACATGATGCGTAAAGATTAAAATAATATACCTTGTGTCTACCAATGAAAACTGAAGATAATAGAATTATACGCAACAAGTCTTTTAACTAAAATAAACAAAAACAAAATTAATTTAAAAAATATGTAAATCCACAAGTTGTCAAAATGTGTCACTAATACATATATGAAAAATTCATGTATATTTATTTAAAATATAATCGAATTGAAATATCCATTTCAGTTAGCTTATTTTTGTATTTTTTTAAATAGTTTTCAAAATAATTAAATGCTTATTTTTCCACAATAAACAAAAAACAAATCTAAACACCAAATCATTATGTCTAAACAAGCTAATTACTCACGTACCTAATTAACTGTCTATTAAAATATTTTACTAGCCACTTAAAATATTTTAAATAACTACATTAAGTAAAAATTAATATGCAAGACAATTTTATAAAAAAATTTATCAAGAAAAACCTAAATAGACATTACGCATGGTTATTCATCCATTGACAGCAAATATATGGAATTGAAATAATAAATTACACAAAAACACAAATAGAAAATATTTTGAAAACGGAAAGGAAAATTCTAAGAAACAACTTTGACCCTATTAAGGACGGAAATGAACTTAATAATATCATTAACACGGAAATATCAAATCAGAGCATTTACATGATGATTGAACCTTTAGATTAATTATTAGAAAGCAAGAGACGCTTAATTTTTTTTGGGACCCTGGCAAGAATGTTCTGAACAGACTAAATGAATCAATCTTTTAAAAAATATACAGTTATACCCAGGCACAGAGAATTATGACACTGAAAACCACTTGTAAAGAATACTACATCAGTTATGACAGTAAGTTCCAGTTTGGAAACAGAATACCAAGCATTATGTTAGCAAGAAAGTTTTGCAAACAAGTAAAAAATATGTCTGATCAAACTAGGGCCATAATGTCAGCTCCAAAACAAGTTGCTGGGAGAAAAGAAAAGAAGAAGAAGTAAAATGGAATCTTACTCTCAATGCGCAAGTCAAATGGGCTTATTCGGTTTAATTTTTTTTTAAATTAATAACTACATTAATTAAATCATTCTAACCAATAATTTAACATGTAATACACAATTATATTGAATTTTTAAAATCTTACGTGAAAAATTTAGTTCAAGATTTAATATCCTAACAGTAACTACTTGGCATTGAGAAATACAGTGATTAAGTAACACATTCTCAGAAGGTAAATAGGAATAGAACTTAGTATATTAAATTAGCAGCTGAACATATATTTAGTGAACTACCTAGAAAACCTTCCTGAAAGCCATCTGAACAATTTCAGGTCTGTATTTTTAATTAAAACATAGGTATTCGAAATTCAAAACGAATACAAAGATATAAAACTATTTTTTAGAGAGCAAATTTAAAAAACTGAAATATTCTATTTGCTAGTTATTAATAAATAACAAAATATTTGATAGTTTGAAGTGATTGATTTTAATGTAAATTCAATAACAGAATTGGTTGACCCCTAAAATTGAATAATTCTTATTTAAACAGACATTTTTTTTCACTTGCTGGACAAAATAAAATAGTAATAAACCATTTTGTCAAAAAAGGCCTCTGAGAATCCTTGTTAAGTATATCTAATTCTGTACATAAGATTGTTAAGTAACTTAAACATGTTTTAACATGCAAAATGAGAGCATAATACAGTTGCAATGAATATAGTTACAGTTGAAATACAGATGATTTCAGTTACACTGTAACTACATAATGACAAAAAAATACCATCAAATACTGTTAAACTGATGTAAATTTAATACAGTTCCAGTGATGGCTCTTAGTAGAATTTAATTTTCAAGGGGCTGTTAAGATAAAAATTAGGAACTGTTTTGTCATAGTGTATAACTCTATTAAATAATAAAACAGAATTATTGGTTAAGGAAGAATTATTACAAAATGTTTGTCTACAATATAAATTCAAGCCAGCAATGCAATCTAACCAGTACAATTCTTTACAAACATTTAAAAATATATGGCCTGTTGTATTCATTAACGCCAGGATATAAAAAAACTACAACAGTAATAATCCAATATCCAAATAACTTCAGGGTCACGCATCTTCCCTCTTTACTCCTCCCGCGTAATTTCGAGTTAAACCTAAATAACTACAATTCTACCACATTGACAGTTCGAAATTACGAAAACGATAAACATATTGTACACAAATTTACAGAATCCTATTCCTCATTCAAAGTCTATTGTAAACATTACATTGAAAACTTGCTCAATACTGTTCATTGTTTGTAATTTAATCCGGTGTTTATTTCACGCAAATCGAACAGGAAAAGTCAGAATTCCTTTCACACTATTTCATTCATTGATAAAATACGACAGATCAAAATAAATGTTAATACTAATATAATATTATATTTATTAAATACGAAAATAAATAAAATCAAATAAATTTAAAATAGAATCAACAAGCGGTGAACAGCTTTCTGGCGCATCTTAAATATTTAAGCATATTTAATTTAAGCGTTGCGTACAATGAAACAGGAGTATTTACCAACTAATCATACACAAAAATTAGATAATGCTAAGTTAAATATAATGAAAATTACCTCAAGACAAGAAGCTTTGAGAAACAGCAAATTGATTAACGAATCCTTAACCATTCCTGGAGTGGGCATCTGAAAACGAAATCTTATTGTAGTTTATTTAACACTAATACAGTCACGTTTATTTGCTATTAACTAATACATATTGAACTCATTATTTTGATAAAATCACATAATTACTATAATTAAATTAAAATTAAGTTTAAACAAGACAAATTAACCTGATTTTGTGCGGTTATGTCAACACAGGAAACCACAGACAACTGAGACAGATTCACATGACAGTTATGCCAAATCAGAAAACGCAATCTATTGCACGTGTACGACAGTCAAAGATAGTTAAAATTATTGGAAAAATGGAGTGTTTATGCATATTTATTAAAACAAATGATTGAAAATCAATTAACCTCGTAGTAAGTCCTACTATATGTAAAGTATTTATTTATTTCAATCAATCGTTTCATAATTATTTTAATGATTCAATGAGTTCATAAATCAGAGAAAACTAGATGTTTTTTTTTAAATTTCCTGGTTAAAATTTTATAAAAAAATATGAAATATTTCCAAAGAATACGGTATTTTCATTTAAGTTGATGAACAGCTGATACTGTATGAGATAACCACGCGTTTTCTGCTGTTCAGCTGTCAGTCTGACAGCAAAAATATAATACATTTATTACATGATAATTTGTAAAGTAATTTTATAAGTTATCAGTGATTTTACTTTAAATGAAAGAAGGGAAAGTGGATTTCTATTTGTGGTTAATTCACAACCAGTCCAATGAAAGAACTTAAGTCATATACGGAGATGATAATCTGCACTCCATTGAATTTCTTGAGGAGACTGAAAGTGTGAATAGTTTTACGGTGGTAATTGTGATCTGTTACCAATAATGGGCTCCGAACAGAGTACTCAAAATAGTGGTGATGCTACGCAAGGTAGAACATCTAGAACTGGCCAGTTAAGAAGAGGAAAATCTGTGCCAGAACAGAAACGTCCTGATGCCGAAAATGTGGACGCTTCCCGTCCTGGAAGTATCTCTCCAGGACCAAGTATTTGTTCTGATTCAGATTTACCTTACATATCGTACACAGTCAACAGGCCAATTGGAGGTAAGCTCCTTCTCTGATTAAAACCTAAATGTAAGTTTTATCAAACATAACCTAACAATGAGTTATGCTATATAATTTCAGACACCTTTCAATTCTCCTTTGTGAACTTCTTTGCAATTTACTTATGAAATTTGACATTGTGTAGTAACATCAAATTTATGTAAAGGCTACGTGTTTAAATGGAATCTCAGTATATTTTTTCAGACCAGAAATTATGCAAAGTAACTTAGCATGAAATAATTATCACAAAAAATATACAATTATGTAACTCAAATATGGAACGTCATGATATTTTCAATACTGTCTGTGCAATTTGTTCTTTTAGCACAATTAACATTTTTGATTAGCCATAAGTATCCAGAGATTTAATTTCTGTAACAGGTTAGGTAGGGTTACAATAGGTTACCTTCGATTTTTTTGTAATTATGACGTCTTTAAATATTCATTTGATTTATTTATAATATCTGACAATTTCGTAGTGCAAACTAGCGGTAGGAAAAAATAATTGTTGTTTAATGTACAGGTTATTTTAAGTACTATTTTATATATATTTTAAGGTTATAACTTACAATTTCTGGTTATTGTAGGCCTACTAACTGTTGAAATCATTTGTGGATGACATTAAATTTCCCTTTAGAAATTATTATGGTTGTATTATTTATGAGTATTAGTCTTAACCAATACATGAAATAATTTTGTTGATATATGTTACATTTTTATAACGTCATTATATTATGAAACTATTTAACATACTATTACATGTAAATCTATACTATTTATCAGAGTTGATGAGCTGTGAATGTACGCATTGCACTCTACCCACTTCATTTTTTTTTGCGCCCTGGAGACTCCAGGAGGAGTATAGGACATGTCAGATATAACACCTGAATACATATAAGAATCACACAATGTATCACTACTATCAAGAAAGAAATTCTTGTACGCTATAAAAAGTTTCACCGATCAAGTAATTTTTCAGATTCTTTTTAAAGGAATTCAAATCCTCACAACATTTTAAAAATTGGGGTAATTTATTCATGAATTTTTTCCCTGCATAAGTGGTTTTTGTTCAAACAATTTTGCAGAGTGGTTAGCCACATAATAATCATTCCTGTTTCTCATGTTATGATTGTGAACATTGAAATTCTGCATAAAATTATTTTGCCTAACATACATAATCACCTCAAAAATGTAGAGAGAGGGAACTGTAAGCAATTTAAGCTCCTTAAATAGTGGCCTGCATGAGGTTAGCTGGTTAGCTCCCACCATACACCTAATAGCTTTCTTTTGAATTTTAAAAACCGTATTCATATTACCCATGCTAGAATTACCCCATACTAAGATACCATAACGGATATGAGACAGAATGAGGCCATGATAAGCTACCATTATTAATTTTTTATCGTTTAATCTGGCAATTTGTTTTAGTGCAAATACCCCAGATGATATTTTACTACAAACTTGATTGGTATAGAAGTCCCAAGACAAAGATTTATCTAGAGATACTCCCAGGAACTTCACTGTTTCTACATGCTCTAAACTATTATTATGAATAAATACGTCCACTTCTCTACTTTCTTTAACGTTATGTTTATTTTTAAACTGCAAGTACTGACACTTTTTCCCATTAACTGTTAATAACATTTGATTCAAGAACTGTACTACAGACTCTTGTTAACATGTGTATTTACTTCAAGAGCATCTACCAGTAAACTGTTACTATTTACTGAAGTATCATCAGCAAACAACAAAGCTCTGCCATTAGGTATGACTTCTGGTAGCCTATTAATGTACAATAGAAACAGAATTGGATCTAAAACTGACCCTTGTGGAACGCCTGCTTTGACTTCAAGCTTTCCAGATACAACCTTTGTAAGTTTCTCTCTAACAACCCTAGTTAACTCCACACACTGTAATCTATTAATAAGGTAAGATTGAAACCATTTCAATTCTACATCCCTAACGCCTAATGACTCTAGTGTTTTCAATAAAATTTCATGATCAACACAATCGAAAGCTTTACTCAGATCCAGAAACACTGCCAATGCTTTCTCCCTGGTATCCAATATATCAACTACTTGCTCCACAAGTGAAACTATTGCAGTTTTTAAGCCTTTTTGAAATCATAGCTATAGATGGGAGCTCACTTGATTGCTAGCTGAAGGATTCGGTTAGAGAGGATTGTTTGTAAGATTCCCATCCTCCTATAACCTAGTAGTAGTAAATAATACCACTATACACGCTGTTCTAAAAATATTCGTCACAAACCATTTCGAATAACTACTGTAGTATGTACCAAAATACTTTATTAGATTTTGAACTAGTAATATTCTAAAATATTTTATTAATATACCAAAAGTTTATTATAATAGCCTAATAAAGTAAAAAAAATGTATTAGTTTTTAATATTTTACTACCGAGTTTTATATTTTACATCAGTTTGTTTATAAATAGGTTGCATATATTACATACAATAACTAGATTAATAACTTCACGAGCTGTGAGCGTAATTAATACAGCTGTAGTGAACGGTCTCACAGTAACAACTGACAATTATGATGAGTAAATATTTTCAGAATTTATAGTACACATGTCGCCATGTGGATTAAAGCAACCGTTGCTATGACAACATCACGTCTCACTGTCGCCAATCTCCCTTGCCCTTCATCCCACACTAGCAAACCAGTCATCTCCCAACTATAGTCAATGACTTGCCAGCAACATTGCCAATACTTGCTCTCGTAGCGCTGTTATATATTTTGTCAGCCATTTTTTTTTTATCTTTCTATAATAATTAATTTTTTCTGCCCATAACAGACAGGTAGAGTGTCAAATTATTTACACTCAATCTGTTTGTTGCAGGGCTAAAATAAATAGTTCTGTTTCTTATCACATGGTCAGCCAATTAAAGGACTGAATCATTTAAGAACAGAAGAGGTAAAGGTGTAAAAGACACTAATCAGAGTTATCTCCTCTGAAAGTAATGAATTTCATTATACAGCCAGACCCTGTGGTGAATGAAGTGAAGGTGTCATTTGCAGAGTGGAAAATATGTGCTTTTCAGAGGGCCCGGCATGCTGATAAGCGTAATTTTTCACTCAGTGAGGAAGGCAATGGTAAACCACCTCACTCCTCGTTTTACTTAGTAAAACCTCTACAGGTTCAAACCAGCCTTTCGGCTGATGACCTAAACAACAACAATAATTAATTTATGAATATATAACCAGCTGAGCTTATTATAAAGTATTGCATGCTAACACACTCTATAATCGACATATTCAGTACGAGATCCAAGACACAAATGAACTACTGCAGCTCCTATACACATGCGCGCCTAATGTTCGTCAGGGTCATTTCCGTTTTATGTATGCCACTATCAAATCTGAATTCCCTGAAGGGTTCCACACTTCTTCATTTCTCCCACTCCCTGCCATAATGAGACAGACACACTCACGTACGCGTACACACTTCCTTCCCAGTCCCAGTATATAGTACTATTATTACACATTTTGTTGTTTTATTTCTTATTTTGATTGTTTTATTTTGCTATTACTTCATTATTATTACGTTATTTTTTGTTATTTACATTGAAAAGAGAAAGTCGTGTGAGTGTTTCACACGTGCCAAGTTTTTTAGTAGTCACATCTTTTGGGATTATGCGAAACCTCCTTTCCTGAAGGAACTCTGCAGCATCTTCCTCCGTCCGAATATTATTAAGTAATTCTACAAAATTCATAGCAGACTGTGTAGTAACTAACTGTGAAATGGGAGTGGAGTTGACACTACATAGGAATAGTCAGATTGGCGCGCTAGATGCAGGAGTGGGAGAAATGTGTAACCAGTCAGGGAATTTGGATTTGATTGTGGCATACACTCTCAAATCTACACTCAATCTGTTAGTTGCAGGGCTAAAATAAATAGTTATGTTTCTTATCACATGGTCAGCCAATTAAATGACTGAATCATTTAAGAACAGAAGAGGTAGAGGTGTAAAAGACACTAATCAGAGTTATCTCGTCTGAAAGTAATGGATTTCATTATACAGCCAGACCCTGTGGTGAATGAAGTGAAAGTGTCATTTGCAGAGTGGAAAATATATGCTTTTCAGAGGGCCTGGTATGCTGATAAGTGTACTTTTCCACTCAGTGAGGAAGGCAATGGTAAACCATCTCACTCCTTGATTTACTTAGTAAAACCTCTACAGGTTCAAACCAGCTTTTAGGCTGATGACCTAAACAACAACAGTGGCATACAGAAAACTGAAAAGACCCGTTCATCGGGCTGATACATTCATAAAATCTAACAACGCAGGCAAACGTTCTGATTGGTCTGAACACTTGGAACAGCAGAGCTCATCAACTGTGAAAAGCGATATAATTACACATAGCTGTTCGAGATTTTGTTGGATAAAACTAAATTAGCATGTATAGACAATGAGTCACAAGAGTGCCTTTTGTGTGTGAATGGGCTGTGAAAAGGGAAGAGAAATCTGACAGTGCTGCCAACCTCTTCACCATGATACTATATTTTACTACCGTGCAATTGCACCGTTTGTTAGACACATATTGCCTTTCAATTAATTTACTTTGTTGTGACTGACACTTTTTCCACTTAAACCCCATTTCCTTTAAAATTTTTCGTAACGTACAAAGTGTCCAAATAAAATTTAGCATTTTTTTCAAAACCGGTAATAACGTTTCACATGTCAGCATCACTTTCTTATTGATATAACCGTTTCCTATTTTCACCAGGTGTCAAAAAAACTATTGATGAAGAATTATTTTCTTCACTGTGTTTAACTTCCTTCTTTATATTTTAAATTGTGGAAAGAGAAACATCACAGTAGTTAGCCGCTCGCTTACGGCTTTTTAAGAGGCACGGAAAGGTATTTTTCTTCAGCTTCAACTTCACAACATTTTATTACATTGCATATTAGTTTTTGTTCAAGACTGTGAATAGTTTGACCGCGTTTTCGAGAAACCGACATTTCTATTTACAGTAACAAACCGTTATATTCGTACAGTTAACCTACAAAAGGTTCCACGATACACTGTTTGTCTCCTAAGTATAGTTTACATTGTTGTGGTGGTAAACTGATACCAAAGCAGTTACGCATGCGCATTAATGCTTTCTCTCCTTTACCCCTCTGTAAATCCAAAGGAAAATTTTTGACTCAAGTAACTATAGTAGATATAAGTAATATTACTTTCTTTGTTATTAGATTCACCAAAACCGTCAAAACAAACAGGGCATCTAACAAGGGGTAAATCAATAGGTACTGCAACCAGTATACTTTCGTCACCAGGAGGAAAACGATCCCTTCTTAGAAAACAATCTACAAATAGAGTGCAGACTAATACTGGTCATAATATAGTAGTTGTAAATAAGCCTACTACGCCTCAAGATTCTGCGGATAAAGATGCCGATGTTCTTAAATTGCAGGTAAGGTGTATTAAAATATTTTTATTTTCTCTTGCCTTATAATATGAATATATAGGGAAGGAAATTATGGTTTTCATGTAGATTTTCAAAATTAAGTTTTCACTGGATATACACATTTTTAGGCCCCCTGAACCCAAAAAAAATGTTTTTAGTAAATTGGACTGTGTACAAACAAAATATCTCAAGAACGGAATAGCGTACAAAGCTTGGAACTTAAGTTAGGTACCACTAAGGAATGTTACACAAACATTTTCATCAAAATTGGTCAATCAGAAGAAGTAATTAATTCATGCGATTTTTCTCAAAAACAGCATATAGTTTTTTTTTTTTTAATTTCCTTATTCACTACATTTTTTATTCTCTACAAGATAGGGTAAGCGCCATGTGCATCTATTGAAATTTTGGGGGCGAGCTGTACTCTCATGGTTTTCTTAAGATTGCAGCCCTTATGTGCATTTAGGGCAAAAGTATTTGATTTAAGTTGTAAAACATGAAAAAACCTGTACAGAATGCTC
Organism: Catonia carolina; assembly: GCA_035578175.1. Taxonomy (NCBI): domain Eukaryota; kingdom Metazoa; phylum Arthropoda; class Insecta; order Hemiptera; family Achilidae; genus Catonia; species Catonia carolina. The sequence goes on along the minus strand of JAQMRL010000005.1, from coordinate 35,406,212 downwards.
TATTTTGTAGACTTTCCAGTTGATGAAACAGTTTGGCTCTCCCCTCTCTTTAATTAATTAAAATAATTGAAGCTACTACCAAATTTATCTAATATGAATGTTATTTTTTTTTCAGAGTGTACCAATGTTTCTACCAATTATGCGTGGGACTTTGAATTTAACTGATGTCAGAGATCCAGAAGTACTGGAGCGTTTAGACCAAAATGCCTTGTACAGATTGTGTCTGCGTTATGAGAATCATCTAAACCAGTGTGCCACTGTAGTTTCTGATGAACAAAATGAAATTGGTCAAAAAATGAGAGAGGTAAGCATTAATGACACAGTAATCAACTTGTAGGCTAGTCATTTATTTAAATAGTGCCCTAAATGACTAGTCGATTAGCATTAAAACGACTACTTTACAGCGCCTTTTGATATTGTAATATCAAATCCGTAATCTACACAAAAAAAAAAACTGGTGTGAAACACTCACACAACTTTCTCTTGCCAATGCAAATAATTACCAACATAACCTAACATTAGTAATAAAACATTAGAAATAAACGAAAAAACTAACCCCAATAAACATAACCTAATTTTAATCATGAGTGAAAGACGCAAAATGAAAATCAACTTTAGTTAAGCTTAAAAATACGGAAATTCACTCTTTCACGCTAAATTAGGCTGTGTAGAGAACAATGCTCTAAATAAAAGTTGTAGATCTTTTAATTTCCTAAAAATTTGATTATATACACTTTTGTCGTAAAATGCATACTAAGGCAAAAATCAATTTTTCACATATTTTCATGAGAAAAAAACAGAAAATCGCTAATTACCGCTTAACTAAGCGTTATACAAAAAAAAATTTGAAATAAAAGTTATAGGGTTTTAAATTGTCTACAACTTTTATTATATACATTTTTGCGCTAAAATGTATATTAAAGTCGCAATCTTAAAAAAACAATTTTTTTACGTGAAAACAGCCTCTTCAAGAATTTCAGCAGACATGACGCCTACCCTACATTGTAAAGCATAAAAAATTTAGTAAACCAGACGATTTTTAAAAAAATCGAAGGACCCGTTTTTGAGAAAATCGCAAAAAAGTGAAAAATTACACGAATAAACTACTACTTCCGGTTGACCAAATTTGATGAAAATTTTCGTGTCGGGTCTGGTAGTAGTGTCTAACTAAAGTTTCAAGTTTGTACAAAGTTCTGTTCTTGAGATATTCTGTTTACAGACACAAAAACACAGATACACACCAAGACCAATCGCTAAAAACATGTTTTTTGGGTTCAGGGGGTCTGAACACGTGTGGATCCAGTGAAAACGAAATCCTGTTGATGATCATTTTGCAATTTCTGCTAATGCAGATGATGAGAAGGATATGATAGATGAAGATGAGTGATGAAAAAATGCCTGATCGACCAAGAATCGAACCCGGGACCCCAGCGTAGAAGCCAGTTGCGCTAAACACTTTGCCAATGTTGTTGTTAACTATGTTAATATGCTTGGTTCCTGTTTCGACCTGAAGTGACCCTAAACCGGAAGTCAAGAAATCAAAGTCTGAATTCAAAAACAAAAATAAAGTAATTTTTGGTTCCTCTTAAGAGTAGATTTCTTACGAAAGCTAATTGGGCTTGATCCCATTATGAGGAAGAATAACCCCGAGTTAAGTGAACTCGCAACATGACTTCTTGGACCGACTCCTTTTCTTTAGAAAAAATTGACACTAGCCATGACAACAAAAAAAAACTGCCACTGTAGTTGGGTATTGTCTCGTGAATTGGATTTTTTATTTGTAATTGTTATTTTGGCGAGTTTATAATAAAAAGTTAGGATATACATAAAAATAATATTCTTATATTTTGTTTTATAATTTCAGGTCGATCTTGAAACAAATCGTCTAGTTGCTGTGATGACAGAAAGGCAAAAAATATTTACAAAATACTCAGAAAAATTAAATAAAGTTAATGAGATAACCCACCAGTTAAATAAGTGCCATTTAGCTTTAAATCAAACTTTAGAATTGCTTGAAACTTTAAATAATAATTTACCTGTGGATGAAAGACTTGAACCTTTTGTATGGACAACAGGGTAATACTTAAATATTAATAATAGAAAACTATCGCATTAATATAACGTAAATGATGTGATGTCTTAAATCCATATCACTTGCAAATATTTAAATTGTTCTATTAAATTATCACTTAGTATTGGTAAATTCTGGTCTTTTGTTACATTATTAAAATGCATGATAGAATGAAATTTTTTTAATTAAATATATTTGAAACTAACTATACTATTTTTCAAAGCTGATGAGCTCTGGACATACACATTGCCCTCTATGCACTTCATAGCTAGCCAATGACTTGCCAGCAATGTTGTCAATACTTGCTTTCTGTTATACATTTCGTCAGCCATTTTTTTGGTCTTTCAATAACAATTATAATCTATGAATCAGCTGATTATGTTATAAAGTATTGCAATTTAACGTGAACTGTGTTGTTTAGGTCAGCAGCCGAAAGGCTGGTTTGAACCTCTAGAGGTTTTACTAAGTAAAAACGAGAAGTAAGGTGGTTTACCTTTGCCTTCCTCACTGAGTTGAAAGAGTATGTTTATCAGCATGCCAGGCCCTCCGAAAAGCACTTACTTTCCACCCTGCAAATGACAACTTCACTTCATTCACCGCAGGGTCTGGCTGCATAGTGAAATTCATTACTCTCAGAGGAGATAACTCTGACTAGTGTCTTTTACACCTCTACCTCTTCTGTTCTTAAATAGTTCAGTCATATAAGTGACTGACTATGTGATAAGAAACAGAACTATTTTTTTTAGCCCTGGACCAAACAGATAGAGTGCAATTAAAATAACACTCCACCTGCCCGTTTTGGGCATTAACGTGAACTACTGCGGCTGTTATATGCATGCGCGCGTAATGTTTGTCAAGCTGATACATTCGTACAATCTGACAATGCTGGTAAACGTTCTGATTGGTCTAAACGTGTGAAACAGCAGAGCTCATCAACCATAAAAAGCGTTACAATAAAGATAATGTTAGTTGTTGTTAAGGGGTGTTAGACTTCCTATGTTTACTTAACGTTAACTTTTTGTCACATTCCTAAAGACCTTTAAAAATAAGAATTTATTTTTTCTTTTGAAGATCAGTCTGTTATTAGTTCTTTACTTGGGCATTTATTGATAGGATTAAAACTAAATTTTAAAAATGTTCCTAAGTGTTTAAATTGGAAATATTCGATTATTTTTCGCAATACGTTACACATTTATGATTTAATTTTCCTAAATAAGGTACTACAATTTAATGTGTTGAGCAAACTTTGAAAATTTAGTTAAAATTTATTTAATTGTCGGATGATACATCATCGACGACCAGATATTTTTTAAAAAATTGACAGAGGTAGAACCATCACCAGAATGTTACATCCTCTTTTGTGAAATTTATTCAAGTATCTTGTCTAGCAATAAAAATCGTTAATTGAAAGCTCCTTAATTGAAGAAAATCGTCTAATTTATTGAAAACTCCTCCATTTATATAGCTCAGAGGTTTGGATATTTCAACCAAGATTTAAAAGAACAAAAACAATTTTGGAAGTGTGTTTCTGGAAGAAGTTGTCAGTTAACTTCGCTAGATAAAGTTAGGAAAGATTTTTAAAAAATTTGACAAAATGAAAGAAATATAACCTATCTAGTATCTTTTTAACTTCTAGTTGTTTTTCAATTACTCCTTATGCAGATGATAAAGGGTAAAAGATGAAAAATGTCACACTTGACCGGTAATCGAACCCGAGACACCTGGTCTTTTGCAAAGAATGGAGGTGGACAGGTTACCATTGAAGATTTGGCTATGGGTTTTGGTTAGACAACGGATGCAAGGACAACCCAGAAAAGAGGAAATGGATGGTAAGAGCTATGGAGTGGAGGGGTTAAGTAATGAAGATGTGTTCAGTAGAAATTAATGGCAATTTAGGTTGCGGTAAATGGCCTAGTACTGTAAAACAGCCGCTTAGATAATATAATTATCAATTCTGAGAAATCTGGCATGAAAATTTTAAAAAGGTAGTTTTTTTTTTGGAAAAGAACAAATCTGTTCATGAACAGCAGCAGAATTACATCACATCATTTCTTTAAATTAAAAAAAAATCTAGTCACAGAAATAAGATATTGTTACCATTGGGAAAGTGAGTATTTTAAACTTGTTTAGGTCATCAGCCGAAAGGCTGGCTTGAACCTCTAGAGGCTTTATTAAATAAAACAAGGAGTGAGATGGTTTACCAATGCCTTTCTTACCAAGTGGAAAAGTATGTTTATCAGTATGCTAGCTCCTCCGAAAAGCATTTACTTTCCACCCTGCAAATGACACTTTCACTTCATTCATCACAGTGTCTGGCTGTTTAATGAAATTCATTACTTTCAGAGGAAATAACTCTGATTATACTCAGTTCATCGTTAGAAAGATATGTTGAATAAACAAACAGTGGTCATTGAATCAACGGCTACAGCAGGTTACTCAGAAAAATACGCGACACTTAATGAAAACATTACAATGATAACCTATACGCGATATTGACCATTACAGAATTATACATCGATATTTTAATAGGCGTTTGTAATTTTTCAGTTCTTTGCTACTCACTGATATCCGATTAGTTCAGAAGTAATTTTTATCTCTTCCGCTACAAGTGTTGGATTTTTTCCTAACAACTTATTAAACACATTTAACACGATTACCTTTTCGCCACTTCTTAAATACTCTCCTTATCGGTGCTTGGTAACAGAAGGATATGTCAGCCATTACAAAGACTAAGTAAAATAAAAGCACACTCGCATTTCCACAAAAAATTAACAATAAATTACTACATATGGACCAAACTAACGTGAATGTTCGTACAATATTTACAAATAACTGAAAATAAACGGATGTTATCGTGTTGTTATTTCGGCGCATCTGATTTACAACCTTCCGTTAGTTCGGGATGACCTGGCTCAGTCATTAGTGTGTTGTATCTACACACACTGCTACAGATGCAAAGTGTTTACTTAACATATCTTTCTTACAATGAATAGAGTAAAGTGTCTTTTACACCCGACCTCTTCTGTTCTTGAATGCTTCAGTCATAGGCTGATCATTCGATAAGAAACAGAACTATTTTTTTATAGCCCTGGAAATAGCCGATCGAGTGCAAATAATCTAACACTCCAACTGCCTGTTATGGGTAGTCAAACTGTATAATTAGGATTAAAATCTAAAAATTGATTTTTTACCTGATTTTTTTGAGTCAGACTCCCCTTAAAGTAATCTCTTAAAAATAAGCGTAATTACAAGACACAGGCCTATTAAAGTAGTAATATAATAGTTAATAGCAACATTTAGAAGATGTAAACGTAGTAACCTTTAATAAAAGTTTTAAGTTACATTAGTTAATCTATTTTGCTCAGTTTATGGAATCATCTACCTTCTTATTTACGTTTGCATATATAGGATTAACTTGTAAATTACAATATGTACTTTTATTTTGTATTTGTTCTTTTAAATTTCTACTAGTCTGGTAACTGCGGATATAATGAAATTAATTTTGTACTACATACAAGCGCTGCTTATTGTGTTCAGTGGTTAAAGCGATCATTTCCTTATTATAATCCAATCATCAGTAAAAAGGCTAATTTGAACCTCTAGAGGCTTTACTAAGTAAAACAAGAGAGGTGATTTACCAATGCCTTCTCACCGAGTGGAAAAGTATGTTTATCAGCATGCCAGCCTCTCCAAAAAGCATGTACTTTCCACCCTGTACAAAACTTACTCTATTTAATCACAAAATTATGGAAAATCTTATCATAAAATAACAAGCACTTCCCTCTGTTTATATGAATACATATTTTTATTCTGTCATTTATTATTTTCAACCCACCGGGTTGGTCTAGAGGTAAAGTTGTCGCCAAAATCAGCTGTTTAACAGCTGATTTTCGGAGACGAAAGTTCCTGGTTCAAATCCTAGTAAAGGTAGTTACTTTTATACGGATTTGAATGCTAGACAGTGGTTACCGGTGTACTTTGATGGTTGGGGTTCAATTAACCATACTCTCTCAGGAATGGTCAACCTGAGTCTGTACAAGACTACACTTCATATACATCAACACATCATCCTCATTTCATTGGGTCATGGGGTTGCTTATTGTTCTCAATTGAACAGATTGCAACGTAATACACATTAGGGAGTACAAAAAAAAAATATTATTTTCAAGCCTGTTCAAAGATTTACAAACCTAACAATAAAATATTAAAGGAGAAATTGTTAAGTCAGTCACAGAATTGTCAGGGAAGATTGAAATACATAAATCTTTGGTACAGTAAATCACACATTGAAAACATCTTCCTTTAGGAGGTATTATGAACACAAAATAGCTTGCTTATGAGCATGCCACTGCTGCACCTATCACGCATAGTGGCTAGCTAGTGTGAATAGCTTCCGACTTCGTAGCAGGGAGAGAAAATTTTAGTTAATGGCGTGGCATTTGCCAAGTGAACTTGAGGAAAAAAATCCCCACCAGGTTCCTTTCATTGTGTTCATTTTCTTCATGGCCGTAGCCTTGTCCATAGAAGTTTCCAACTCACAGAATTTGTCCAAAAAAGTGTCCCATGCCTTTAATTTGAAATTTCGATCAAGATATTCTTTACTTTTAATCCTCCACGTTCATGGTAAACTTCTATACAACATAATTAAGTCGGTAATGGATTCTTTCGAATACATCCTTCCGTCAACTGCCATATTGAAGAACTTACAAGTCATTTTGTCCTTGCAGGTAACCCAAAGAAAGATGGTTGTGGGAAATAAAGCGCATGTAGGCCAGTAGCACATGTGCTGTATGCTAAGATATCAGCAGCAAGCTAAGCTAAGCTAATTACACATGGTGGCTTGTGCATCAGCTTGCTGAAAATATCAAACCGATTTGATATTCATGGCTTGCTAGCGCTAGCATGCTGCTGGCAGTTAGAGGTTTATTATACGGGTATCTTGCTCAAACGTTCCTAGCAGCGGCATGCTTGTAAGCAAGCTGTTATGTGTAACACCCCTTTTATTCTTAGAAGTGTAGACGAGTGATGCCAAAATCAAATAAAAAAATTAATATAAACATGTAAACAAGTATGGTGTGAAATGCTCTCACAACTTTCTCTTACCAATGCAAATAATGAAAAATATAACCTAACATTAGTAATACTACATTAAAAATAAACAAAAACTAACCTCAAAAACATAACCTTATTTTAATCATGATTGAATGATGCAAAATGTAAATCAACCTTAGTTTGGCTTAATAATATGGAACATCACTCTTTGACGCTAAACTAGGCTCTGTAGAGAAAAATGCTTGAAATAAAAGTTTTTCTACACGAGAACAGCATCCCCAAGAATTTCACCAGACAAACCGCCTACCCTACCTTGTAGAGCATAAAAAATGTAGTAAATGAAGCATTTTTTTTTTAAATTGTAGAAGCCATTTTTGAGAAAATCGCAAAAAGTGAAAAATTACACGAATAAACTTCTATTTCTGGTTGATTGATTTTGATGAAAATGTTTGTGTCGGGTCCTCTAGAAGTACCTAACATAAGTTTGAACTTCTTCCGTTCTTGAGATATTTTGTTCACAGAGATCCATGCGTGCGCACACACACACACAGACTAATCACTAAAAACATGTTTTTTTTGGGTTCAGGGGGCCTGAAAACGTGTATTTCCTGTGAAAACTAGATTTAAAAAAATGAACATGAAAATAATAATTTCCTTTCTTTGTATTCATATAGGCAAGAGAAAGTAAAAATAGGAGAAACTGTTTCATATAAAGATTTAGAGCTACTCTGAGCGATCACATTTTAGTTTGCCAGTAAGATTGTTACTGATGCGATTTTCAAACATGATCGTTGGTAAGTACAATCAAAAATCTGAAGTATGTACAGACAAATAAATTTGAAGACACTTTCTTAAAAAAAACATTTTTTATTTTAAAACCCACCAAAAATTTGAATGTGAGACCAATGAATTGACTTAAACATCATTCATAAGTGCAATTATTGTGTATATTCTGTTGCCCATTATTTTAGTTTGTAAATCGCAAAACTTTTCAATGTATAATTAAATAAGTAAACGTATGGTTACCAGTAGTATTATTGTCTTGCTTGTATATAAAATTACCCTCTTCTACCCAACTGACTTGTCCATCTACGTTGTTTCCTAATTACATAATTTCTCACTCTATCTTTTTACTTTCTCTTGCCTATATGAATATATAGGAAGGAAAGTATTGTTTTCATGTCGATTTTTCGAAATCGAGTTTTCACCGGATCTATACGTTTTCAGACCCCCTGAACCCAAAAAACATGTTTTTAGCGATTGGTCTGTGTGTGAACAGAATATCTCAAGAACGGAACATCGTACGAACTTGAAACTTGAAACTTAAGTTACATACCACTACCGGACGCGACACGAACATTTTCATCAAAATCGGTCAACCGGAAGTAGTAGTTTATTCGTATAATTTTTCAGTTTTTTGCGATTTTCTCAAAAACTGGTCCTACGATTTTTTTTAAAATCGCCTATTTTACTCAATTTTTTATTCTCTACAAGATAGGGTAGGCGCCATGTTTGCTGAAATTCTCGGTGAGGCTGTTTTCACGTAAAAACGTTGTTTTTTTAAGATTACGGCTTTAATATAAATTTCAGCGCAAAAACTTATATAATAAAAGTTGTAGAGAATTTAAAAACCTACAACTTCTGTTTCAAACATTTTTTTGTATAACGCTTAGTTTAGCGGTAATTTGCGATTTTCTGTTTTTTTCTCACGAAAACGTGAGAAAAATCGATTTTTTTAACATTTCGGTCTTAGTATGCATTTTACGACAAAAGTATATATAATAAAAGTTATAGAAAATTAAAAGATCTACAACTTTTGTTTAGAGCATTTTTCTCTACAGAGCCTAGTTTAGCGTGAAAGCGTGATTTTCCGTATTTTTAAGCCAAACTGAGTTCGATTGTCATTTTGCGTCATTCACTCGTGATTAAAATAAGGTTATGTTTTTGAGGTTAGTTTTTGTTTATTTCTAATATTTTATTAATAATGTTAGGTATATTATTAATCATTTGCATTGGCAAGAGAAAGTTGTGTGAGTGTTTCACACCAGATTTTTTCATCTTTCCTAACATTCTTCTCGAGAACTTTATTAAATAAAGCATAAATTTTATGCTACTTGCATTTTACTCTCTCCCTTCATTCCACCTGTCGATGTTTCTACTGCATATTGGCATAAAATTATACTTAATTTCCTTATAAAAACTATTTGATACCAAAATAGGCTTCTTACACTTTAGAAGAAACTTTAAAAAAGTGTATAGGTTTAGAATTTTGTTTTTTTGTTTAACATCTGACTGTTCTGCAATCACTGCTAATGCAGACAGTGAAAGATGAAATGATTTTTTGTAACGTATGAAAATATGCCGTGCCTGAATGGGATTTGAACCCAAGACCACATGATGAGAAGTGAGCACGTTACCAACTACGCCAATGTGGCCGGCAGTTTTTAGAAGCTATATGTTATTACCTAAAGAAGCTGTGCGCACTGCAAAAGTATAAGAAGCAGTAAAATATAAATATAAAAAAGCTTTTTTATAGTACGTAAATAAATATAGATTCTTCTGCTATGATTCTAACTTGTAACTTAAAATAATAAAATAAAAGTACATTTAAAGTAAATAAACGGTAAAGTATTTTTGTAGTTCAGTTTTTATAAGAACAAAAATAAAGTATCTTAGCTACCACCAGAAATTGCACACACATCTAGTTCAATAGCTAATAAGTTAGTCTAAATATTAATGTTAGTTAACTAAATAAAATATTTATTACGTTTATTACTGTGTTAACTTCTCCCTTTTAATTTGTTATACAATATCCTGCCCTGAAGAGTAAGTACAAGTAAAATTAAACTATAAATTAGTATGTTTTATGTTTATATTATTTTTAGTGATTTCCTGTGTATTGTTTATCATTATATAATATTGAAAAAACCACCAAATACACAATAGATGACTTTTGCTCAATTAAAAAATCTGGTGTGATACAGTCACTCGACTTTCTATTGTCAATGCAAAAAATGAACAATGTAACCTAACATTAGAAATAAACAAAAAACTAACCTCAAAAAACATAACTTTATTTTAATCATGAGTGAATGATGCAAAATGAAAATCAACCTCAGTTTGGCTTAAAAATACAGAAAATCATTTTTTATGCTAAACTAGGCTTTGTAGAGAAAAATACTATTTCCTATAAATTTTATTGTATACACTTTTGTCGTAAAATGCACACTAAGGCTGAAGTCTTAAAACATTATTTTTTTACAAATTTTCATGAAAAGAAAAAACAGAAAATCACTAATTACTGCTAAACTAAACGTTATACAAAAAAATGTTTGAAATAAATGTTGAAGGATTTTAAATTTTCTACAACTTTTATTATATCCATTTTTGTATAAATGCATATTAAAATCAGCAATCTTTAAAAAACTATTTTTTTTAGAAGAAAACAACCTCCCTAAGAATTTCAACAGAATTGGCGCCTACCCTATCTTGTAGAGCATAAAAAAATGTCGCAAATGAGGCTATTTAAAAAAAGTCATGGGAGCCATTTTTGAGAAAATCGCAGAAAAAGTGAAAAATGACATGAAACTATGACTTCCGGTTGACTGATTTTGATGAAAATGTTCGTGTAGGGTCGGTCCTCTAGTAGTATAATACAAAAAAAAAGTTGACTCTAAAACTCATTTTTTTATCTTTGGAGTAAAATATGTTGTAAAACTTTGTTAAATGGCTAATAAATGCTTTAAAGTTTCAAATAGAATAGAATAAGCAGAGAATTCAGTTCTGAGTTGATTGATGTCAATAAAAAATAAATGTGGCTGGGCCTTCAGGCCAGCCCAGTCAGTCAGTTGGTAGAAAGTCGCTAGTATTTGTTAAGTAATTGTCGCTAGCCCAACCAATATTGGTGACCAGCTGACACCCAATCCTGAACAAACTCCACTGGGAGTCACTGTTCCAAAAATTACAGCGATCAAATTGGGTAGTTTTCAATAAAGTACAGTTCCCAATAACAAATAAAAGCTAAAAAAATATGGAAATTTTTGATGTATGCAATAATTATTGTAAAAAAAAAAATGGTGTTAGAAAAATTCTGAATTTATGAATATACATTTATAAACAATCAGATAAAATTTTAAAATGATGAACTCAGTAAGTTGGTAAACCAGATCTCACTGTTATCTATTTTTATTGTCATGGCAAACTGACGAAAGAGTGCATTGATGTATTTATATTTCAATTGACAATGGATACATGTTATCTGAAAGAAATAAAGAAAAGTCATCTATTGTGTATTTGGTAGTTTTTTCTATAATTATATTAAGTTTTTTTAATGTTGTATAATTATTTTTTTATATTTTGTATTTATTGTGTTATTTAAAATAAATTATCAATGTAGTTGAAAGACAATATGATAAAATTTAATTAAATTCCAAATCTTCTCTTGGTTACATAGACTCGTAAATAAGTGAGTCTAGTGGTGTACCCTTATCCATCGGATAGCTAATATATTGTTGTTAGATGGCGAGTGTGTAAGTACTCGACAGTTTATGTAATAGTGAAGGTCAATAGGTATGTCCACACTCGTGCCCTTTCTTTTTCAACTTGTAATGTCGCATTTGCTTAGAGGCATACCACCTTCCCGCAATCATTTGAAGAGCTTTATCTCAAAAAAAAACAAACGAATATTTTTGAACACTACACTAAATTAGAGCCTGTTCTTTCCTGCATTGATTGGTTTGACTTAGATTGTTTTATTTAGAAATTAATCGTAGATAACTCCAGCAATTTATGCAAAAAAGTACTCAGTTTTAGCTGATTTACCGTTAATGTAGTTTTTCAACGTCCGTTACTCGGTCCAGGCTTTTCATAAAAATTGGTGTTTAAGTACGTTGAAGATCAAAGTTTTTTCTATAATATGAATATTTTAAAAATTAAATCTCATGTTTCATTTTAATATGCCGGCCATTTTTTATTTAAAAAAGTGCTTTTATGGCTCCATGTAAAGGTAGGGAGATGATTTTTGGACTGAACCATGCATCACAACAGTTTTCACAACAGTTTTATTGTAAGCAAAGCGTTTATTTTTTTTAATAAAAACATTATTAAATAATTTAAAATGAGCTATGGAATTAGTTGCAGCAGGAAAAACACAGAAGTTTGTTTTTCTAAATGACTATACTCGGAGCAGATACCGTTATAGAGCTTAGTTTCCTCTCAAAAAGTTTAGAGGCTAACAGAATATTCTATTAACACCACATACCTATTTTTAATTACAAATGCAAAATCATTTCCAAAATTCATGTATTTGTCCAAAATCATTTCCCTATCTTTACATGAAGCCAAAATACCCTTTTTTTTTAAAAAATAGCCAGCATTTTAACATGGAACATTAGACTTCTATTTTAAAATGTTCAAACAGAGAAAACTCTGATTTTCAACGTACTTAAATGCCGTTCTTTTATGAAAAGCCTGGACTGAGAAACGGACGTTTGAAAACCACATTAACGAAAAACCGGCAAAAATCTGAGTACTCTGTGTTAATTGCTGCATCTCCGATTAATTTCAATATAAAATAATCTAAGTCAAACCAATTATCACAGGAAAGGACAGGGTTTAATTTAGTGTAGTGTTCAAAAATATTCGTTGTTTTTTTTTGAGATAAAGCTCTTCAAACGAGTGCGGACAGGTGAAATAGCATGCCTCTAAGCACGTGCAATGTAGCAACGCACACAGCAACGAACATTATAGTAATAGCTGAATGTATGAGGCAAAAAGTAAGCAATTTAGAAAATTGAAACACCCCTTTTTGTATTCCCATAACCGGATTTTCTCATATCTAGTTTTCCCTAGGTCTCAATTGATCCGGGTAAGGAGGTTTCCACTGTACATAGGAAAGTACCACACAATACTTTGTCTCATGAAAGTGCAGTGTCCCCTAACGTTTTACTCTGGGAAGCTTTTTAAAGCCTATAATTTCTACACATGTAAGATATGTAAAGGTAATGGCGACACTGATGATAATCAAGACTAAACAGTGGAATTTTTTCTATTAAAATTTAAATGATCATCCCAGTGAGAGCTGAGACCAAACTGAGTTACAAAAACCATTATCCTTTTAAAAATCTATCTATTTATCATCAACCATAAAATTACGACAATTAATTAAAAAAGAGAACAAGTAAATTGGTTGGAATTGGAGAAAGGGTGAGAAATAAACTAATTACACAGTAAGCTAAGGTTTATAATTTTGTACAGTTAATTTGGTTCTACTTTTAATCTAAATATTAAATTATTAAGTAACCCAAATTAGATTTAAAATTTAAGATTCAAGGTCAAAAAATAATGTTAATTTATAACAAACCATAATTTTATTATATTAGATATGGTAACAATAAATTAAGTAAACTACTATTTAATTAACTAAATAATACCACAATATGTCCACATAAAATTATTTACACTATGCACTCACTTCTACAGTCCAGGAAGAAATACATTTTCTTGTATCAACAGTCCTGAAAAATAATACAAAAATGTTACTGCAGAGTATATAAAATTTTAAAACCAGCATGCCAATAAATTTAAATCTGAACACACTACAAATCTTCATGGGGTTTATAAAATCAATTGATATTTAATGGGATTAAAGCTTACATATTTTTAAGAACTTGTAAAATGTCCCTAATATTCATTTGAATGATGTAAAAAAATATTGAAGTAATGGAGAAAAAGTAAGGTAGAATACTGGCAAGATAAATTGAGCATTGACAGTAGAGATACAAGTTTAGTGTTATATTTAGTGAAATTTGTATTTCTTGATGTGGTAGTCACTGTCCCCTAACACTTTTGGCACGTAAATATTCACATATTTCACAGGTTATGTGATATTAAGAAAAAAGGACAAATTACATACAATAATTTCCAATAGCAAATAATACTATAACTAATAATATGATAAGAATTCACCCAGTTATTTTTACAATTAGCAAATAATACAATAAGGATTCACCCAGTTATTTTTAGTCAGTCTGCACGCGGTACACACTGTGAATGTCATTAAGGAAAGCAACAAACAAATCAAGTTCTACTTTTCTCATAATTTTCAATGATATATAGTCAAGGTGTGAATGAAATAATTCTTTCAGAACACCTTTTTTTGTTTAAGAATGTTTATTTTTGTGTCCAACCACGATCTTTCAATTGCTTATTTATTGGCTCCTGTTAATGGATCTACATAATTTTGCTGATGGTTAACCGTTGAACCCATGTAACCTAATGTTCACATAACCTGTAAAATATGTAAATACTTCTTAAAACCTATTGTTCACAACCATAATCTAATGTAGTTCTCATAACCTGTAAAATATGTGAATATTTATGCGCCAAAAGTGCTAGTGGACAGTGCTACCACATTAAGAAATACAAATTTCACTTAACATAACGAGGAAGGCCACGTACTATAGTAGCACCCGATTAAGCCTACATTCATTGGCCTAATTTGCGTATTGAACTTTATCATAATATAACCTCATTGTTTTATTAACAAATCTTTTTATGTAATGGCTTTTTATTGTTTCTAAAGTTATTTAATGAATCGTGCATTTCCTTTATTATTTAAAATTATTCCTACATAAACTAGATATTTAAACACTACACACAACAAAGACAAACTAGACACATACGGCGACTGTGTGATGCAATTTTTTTGATTTGTTGCGTGTTAACTGCACATGCGTGAACCAGCAATCAAATTATCTTGCTAGTATTCAACTAATCACATTAAGTAGCAAGATAAATTCAGTACACATAATGTTCATACACTAGAATGACAAAGAAATTACTTCAGTAACATGAATTTACTCGCACTAAATGCCCTGTCAGTCAACATTGATATACCTGATGAAGCATGGATAAGGTAGTACTTCAATGATTTTAAAGAAATTACTAATGACTAATGCTGACTAACAAGTCTCTCTTTCTAGCATCAAATCAAGAATCCAATTTCAATCTTTAATAACATATTTAAAATAATAATAATTTTTCTTAGTTCAAGGTGTGAGAAAACTTATATCGTCCTTTCAAAACTTAGCTAGGAAAATAAACCCTATTTTCTGAATCTCAGTTATTTCAAAGGATTAGGTTAAAGAGATTATGTAGACGGATCATAAGGGAATATAAATATGTAGGAGAAACAATCACATATACCCTGAACAAAAAAGAATCTTGAAGATTTAGGAGCAAATTTACACGAATGGAGAAGAACGAAAAACACATACAATAAGAAAAGCTTATCCACAAAAGCAAATCACCATTTCACGATATGGTAGCAAGACCAGTATTATTAATATATGCAAGTGAAACAATCTTTAAAACAACAGACACCATGACAGAAGGTAGACTATTAACAGCAGAAAGAAAAATTATTAGAATTTGCATCAAAAAGAACAATTACATGAAAGGAAGTCTTTTTTTTCATTTCACCTTGTTAATGCTGTTAAAAGTTTATACCAAGGCACATCTGTAAAGACTGACACCAGCAAATATTAAACTGAATTAATTACAACAAACAAAGATGTTAGACAGGGCTATTGTATTATTTTCTTCAATGCTTTTTATTAAATATTAGGCCTAATATTAATATCTGGGTGACATTATCCACAGGTGGAAGCAATCTTTTGACTCTGAGGTCCAACTAAGTCCTACTATGGTAAAATTTAATATATTATTGTACATTGATGATATTGTGATAGTACAATAGACAGAGGACATGCTACAGAAAGGAGTACACACACTGCAGAGACTAAGTGATAACTATAACCTGATAATATCCACTAAGAAAACAAAAGTGATGGCTTTCAGTGGAAAATACCCAGCGATATCGAAAATTCTCAAGAACGAAGTAATTGTGGAACAGATATCTAGTTTATAGGTAACGTGCTATAAGATGACAATTGCGTTTATCATGCGGAGGACAGTATACTATCTATCCTACTTACATCAGTCAACCCGAAAGCATAAGATGTCATGATTAGAGCTGTTGCTATGATGTGTTTAGAAAAGTACATATAGTAACACTTCCAACCCCTGCATAGTCCAGTATTACTCTCGCTGACGATCGTCAACTTATATTGCGTTACGTATAAGTTATTTGGGGTGTCAAGTATCTTATATGAAGAACGAGGATATCACAAATAAAATCAATAGATTTAGGCACATTTGTGGGACAATTCACAGAACCCTAAAGTACAAAAGAAGAAAGGAAACAGAATTAAAAGTTCTACAAAACTATGATGGTGCCCGTTATAATGTATAGCAGCAAGGCATGAGTGCTTTTAAACAGAGAACGAACCCAAGTCAGAGCTGCGGAATGAAAATTTTTTGGGCAATGAAGGGCTGCACTCTTAAGGACAAGATAAAAAGTGATATTTTAAGATAAGAATAGCAAATATTTAGCCTGAAGATCAATAAGAACGGAATAAACTGGGTGGTCATCTGGATTGCATGAAGGGAAGCTTTTGCCTAGATTGGCAATGAATTATAAGCCGAATGGTTGAAGGGGTGTGGTCGTTCGAGGGGAAGCTGGTTTCCGGAACAGGCATTGCTGCCTAACCCGTGAAGAAGAAGTTTAAAGATTTCAAATGAACAAGCGCATAAAAATATAGAACCAATAATGAGCATGATAAAGAAAAAGAGAAAATAGTTTCCAGGACACTAAATCATAATTTTTGAAAAGCGAATGCTAAGAAAACTCCTAGAAAAACTATAGGATCAAAAAATGCCAAATTACTGGATGGAGGAATGGAAAAAAGATATGAAAAAATTAAATATAACGCCAGAAAACTTATAAATAATCGAGAAATTCTCAAGAATAAAATAGAAGACTACATTAAAATAGTATCCAGAAGATATTTCAGACAACGAAAAAGTATCTGAGAGAAAAAGAATACATGAGAAAGAAAAACTCCAAACACCTTACACAGAATTGACTAAAATGGTCACATGCAGGTCATAAAAGAAAAGAAAAGTTTTTCTTTTCTTTGCTTGGATAACAAATACATTAAGAATCAAGTAAAAAAAGTCTGTACATCTGTAAAGAAAGAAGTGGACTCAATTATCAATAGAACAGTGACCATTAAAGGTATGATTTGTTTTTACTAATACTTGTGGAACTTATTAATTAGTACCCAGTAATTTTCAAAAATGTCTTTTACAAAGAATTGCTTAAACTATTCCAAGACATCTATTTTAAAGAACTGTAACTGGCATTGCAATTTGAGTACAGGTTACTAAATGGAATCATTTTATCAAACTTAGTGTAGTTCTATATAATTATTTTACTAAATTATTCTAGTATAATGTTAAAACACATCATCTACAAACGGAAAATTTTTAACAGATGTATTAGTAGTAACTTCGATTAAAAAACAATTATTACCTAAGTATATCAGTTCTGAGCTTTTGAACTTAAGTATTTACGTTCTTCTAATATTTTTTCTTTCTCTTTTTCAACCAGTTCGTTAAAATCTGCTAGCGGTTCATAAAAGTAATGAACACATTGTGCTCCAGCAAGCATGCTGAATATTGCAGCAATAGAAAATTTTATTTGATATCCGGACAATGACATCCTGGATAACACAACGATGAATCAATGTTCTTGAAATTCTTTTTCTAATGCCTTTTCGGCTGCAATACGAACTTCTCTCTTTTTGTAAGTACTATAGAAATTCACTTGTCCGAAAGCCCTCCAATTGATCATTAAGTATTCTAAACCAGCACCAACGAGGAAATAAATCGGCAAAAATCTATATAATCCGAGGCTTCTTCTACCAGGCACAAGTCGTAAAAGTTTTTTAAATCTTTTGTTATAAAACATGCCTTTAATACACTACACACATTGAAAACGAAAACTAATGCAAAGGTTAACCCGGCTGCTAGCGAACAGCTGATCAGAACAATACTAGCTCTCAGCATTACGGCGGTTGTTCTTAGTACTAATAAAAAGCGGGCTAAATAATTAGACGCATATTTTCAAAGGTTTCATATTACAACAAATGAGTATCACAAAAATTAACATATTACATAAATATAATGATCACGTAAAATAATATTTATCCTAAGGAGAGTCCAAGTTCCTAGATACCTCTATGTTAATTTTTTCGCATATTTCTCAAGACCTGTGCAAGATAGGGCTTTAACTTTTTCTTATATAGATCTGTATTTCTTGGTTTTTACAAGGGTATTTTTTGATTGAAATGAAACCAAATTTTAAAAATCCTAAGTATCTAAAATTTTTGTAGATATCTCAAAATTTTGCTTCAAGAGATGATGCATTTTTTATATTGTTCTGTAGGGTAGGTACTAAAGTTAATTATCTTGAACAAACACTGAAAATTTTTACATACAATGATATTGTAACATCTTAGGAATGGTCGGCCTGAGTCTATACAAGGCCACAGGTTGTTGGTGCCAGGTCCCTTACAAGTGGGAACATGCTAACAGAAATATGTCATTGTATTTTAATCAAACTTCTCACAGTAAATGCTGTGTAAATACCCCTTTACATGTCATATTTATCATCCTTATCTCATTGGGTCATGGGGTTGCTTATTGTTTCTAAATTGAATAGTGCAACGTATACACAGTAGGGATTTTTTAAATTAAATTATTCCTATTCATGGTGATAATGAGTCTTCTTTTACCTGGGCTTCATTTACATTTTCCCCATTATTTTTTTTGTAAATGGAGGTAAACTTTGTTTCTAGTACTATTGTGGCAACACTGCTTTTTTTAATTTATTTATTTAAAGCCTTGGTCATTAGTGACTACAGTGGATTGTGTAACGTTAACTGTGGGATTTGACATGTGAAAAAAATCACACCCTGGCTGGGAATCGAACCCGCTACCTCCACATGGCAGGCCAATGCGCTAACCACTGTGCTACAGAGGTGGCCGGCAACACTGTTGTAAGAAGCATAAAACAATGTCAGGATAAGCACCCAATGAACACTGGCCACAGGTTGTTGGTGCCAGGTCCCTTACAAGTGGGAACATGCTAACAGAAATATGTCATTGTATTTTAATCAAACTTCTCACAGTAAATGCTGGGGAGAGAACCTGCGTACTGGTCCCCTATGTAAATCAACTCACAGGTATGTTTTATAAAATCTTGTGTGCTGCTCTCCTAGCACGTTGCAAAGTCTTCTTGGTGTACAAGTCTTTCTTCTGGTAATATTGGTTACTCGTGCAAGTTGCACCATTGTTTTTGTAAGTTAAGTTTTTACCTATGACAACATGAAATTAAACATTTCCAGAGTCATTCTCATGTATTTAAAAAAGCTGTCTTAACCTTTTTTAAATCTGAGAAAAAGATGATACTCTCTGAACAATTTTCTATTCTTATTAATGTCACTTATGATATTGTCTTTAAAAAATAACAATTTTGTATAAATGTTTTCCATAACCAATATTTCATCATCACTGTTGCTACTGGAATTCATTTTCAAATACAGACAACTGAATGAACGTTTAAGTGCGTATGTACATGCTTCCACTGTGCGCACTTGTCAGCATGAATCAGTAACTGTGAACAGTATCCAGCAACCTGAAAACACCAATCTGCAACCAGTGTTCACTGGTTCACTGTGTACTTCACTTATTTTAGCACTGGATTATAATCTGTAGATATGCGATGTGAAGAACCCATTTTTTCATGGTTTAAACATGTGCAATTTATAATGTTTCTTCTTTCATTCTGTTTTCCTCAAAACATGATTTTTGGATCTATTGTCAAGCATTGATGTTTTTATACTACAACTGATGATGGGATGGATACATAGTATCCAAAAAGAATTATAGACTTTTTTAATCAGGTGAGAGTCACCTATGGTGTATTTAATGTTTTTTTATATATTATACAATTTTAAACAATACACAGGAAAATGTTTAACAAAATTATAAAAGACCCATTATTTCAGAACTATTGAAGCTTTTCCTTGAAATCTTCAGGAGATTCTCATACTACTACAATACTCAGTTATAGCTATTTTGTTGATATTTTGGTAATTTTGTTGGTAATGGTGAGAAACTTCTTTCTCTATTAAAAGATGAAAATAACTATATATTTTTTGAGTTAGTTTTAAAAAAAGGCTCAATGAGGTGTTTGATGCTAGTGTACTATGTCACCAACTGCCCCACCATTATCAGCGCCTGCAGATGGTCCCAGAACCTGCCTGCTGCGGGGAGTGCTACTGACGTGCAGCCAGCAGTGCCACTCCTTCAACATGAAGTGGATTAGCCGGAGGGGTATTTAAGCAATGACACTGAACTGTGAGTGGCACTTGCCATCCAGCTTCCAAGCTGGGAAGAACAAGAAAGATGAGAGCAAGAAAGAAGAAAAAAGCCCAGCCAAGACCGGATGCAACCATCCCTGGTCGATGCTACCGGTGGCGCACAGACATTCCTGCACTAGTCAGCCTTCGTCGACATGGAAAGATTTGCCTCTACCACGCTTTCGACCGATGGCCTATGCCGACACGACACTGTGGGGTTCTGGAGGCCACCACTGTCACACTGCAGTGGGGACCCAACTGCCGCTGAGGGAAGGCTAGGTCTGAACCCGGTAACCGAGCCGTCACTCTTCAACCTCCACTTCCAACACGCTGGCTCGCCGCTTCCGACCATCAACAACGGCCCTTTTCAGGGCCACCAACTTCGCAAGCAAGGTTTCACCATATGTCATCAGTAACAACTTTTACTGTATTCTTGGTCTGAAGTAGATGAAAATTTGAACTGGAACCTAGTGTAGTTTTTTTATGTGTAGCTGTCAACTAGTTTAAAACAAAGTTTTCTCACTCATCTGGTGTTACTTACCAAATTATAGCAACCTATTACGAGATGATTTGGTCAGTCCGAAGGGCAAAATCAAGAATTTTGTATTTTTTTTTAGTGGGTGTTATTTTTAATCTGAAGCATCTTGCAACAAAGATGAGTTTCAGAAACCCTACACGTCCATCATATTTAATATAAAAAAGACACTGATTCAAAATTTAAAAGTTTTAGTATAGCATATATGTAAAGGGTGATTCGAAAAGAGCGCCGGTTTTTAAACGGCTGGTAAATTTTTGTTTATCGGTTGGCAACATTGTTTGACCACATTTCTATTTTGGAGAACATTCCGATTGACGAATCAGTTGTAGTTTCTCTTGTTCGCAGTGTAGTACTCTTGCAGTCTGTGTCTAACCATGGAGAAGTTTACTATTGCGCAACGAGTGTTAATCGTCAAAACATTTTACCAGAGTGGAGAGAGTTATGCGGCTACTGTCAGGCGACTTCGCGGTACTCTAGGACGTAATGAAGCACCGAATGAATCAACAGTTCGCAGGCTCATGAAAAAGATTTTTTGAGACGGGTTCAACAGTCGACCTTAAAAGTTCTGGACGTCGTCGTTCTGGCCAAACTGAGCAGAACGTTGCGTTGGTTCGTGACAGTGTGGCTGTTAACCCAGCAAATTAGGGAGTTTTTGTGGCGTCATTTGGATGGAATGGACATTGACGAGTTGTGGTTTCAGCAGGATGGTGCCACCTGTCACGCTGCACGAGAAACAATGTTGTTGCTCCGTAAACGGTTCCAGGATCGCATCATTTCTCGTAATTCCGACCATCAATGGCTACCAAGGTCGTGTGACTTGACGCCTTGTGACTTTCCTCTTTGGGGTCATCTGAAGTCATTGGTGTATGCCAATAAACCCCGAAACATCAATGACTTGAAGGAGGAAATTCGACGCGTTATCGGGCAAATGGAAGTCGAAACTTGTCGTGCAGTAATATCCAGTTTCATGGACAGAGTTGATGCGTGCCAGCGCAGTAAAGGAGGACACATGCATGACATCATTTTTCATACATAAAATCGGAAGGAAAGATGAACTTGTTGATGTATTTATTTTCAGTTTTTCAATAAAATAAATCTCTTAATTTGATATGTCAAAACCGGCGCTCTTTTTGAATCACCCTATATTTAGGTAAAATTTCTTAAAAAGAAACTTACAGCCTGGTACATCAAAAATTTTAAATAAAATGTTTTTTGTCTCCTGAGAAATTTGCTAAAATGGTCTTGTGGGGTTTCTGGAATTCACCATTAAATTTGTTATTGCATACAGTTAAAGAAGGATTGGATAAAAAGGTTCAAATAATATTTAAACTTACACACAGATAGAAAATATATTTAAACATTTCAATAAAATTTGACTATACTAATATAATAAGGTTTTGAGATTAATTAAGAGTAATAAATAAAAAAAACAACATTATTGTAATTGCCGCACACATTATATACAATTAAAAAAAACTCCAACTACTTTTATTCTCTTCAGGTTTTGGTATAGATTCTTTATCAAAATAGTCTTGCAGAGATCTCATCCAGCTACAGTAATGTTCTGAAATAAGAAAAATTTGGTGTTGAACACTTTTATGACTTTCTCTTGCAAAAGTAAATAATGAAAAATATAACCTATGTTTAATCATTAGTAAACAATCTAAAATGAAAAACATACCCTTATTTAAATCATGAGTGAATGATGAAAAATGTAAATCAACCTTTCTAGAAACCTACCGGGTTGGTCTAATGGTAAAGTGAATCAGCTGACTTTTTGAGACAAAAGTTCTGTGGTTCAAATCCTAATAAAGGTTTTATACGGATTTGGATACTATAAAATACTTCCCGGTGGGAAGTATACATCAATGGTTGGGGTTCAATTAACTATACTCTCTCAGGAATAGTTAGCCTGAGTCTATACAAGGTCTCTACTCTTCAATCATATCATCCTCATCTCATTAGATCATGGGGTTGCTTAAAGTTCATAAATTGAACAAATTGCAATGCACAGATATTTGGGATTAAGAGAAACTCTCTTAGAACCTCTTAGAACTTAAAAATACGGAAAATCACTAATTAATGTTGACTAGTTGTACGTTTTTTTAATTTCCGACAACTTTTAGTTGAATACACTTTCACACTAAAATGCAAATTAAAAATGTGCATTGCATAACACCAAAAACATAATCCAAAAACTCACTATCACAAGTGGTTAAATCACTAGAAATAGCACTGTAGTATGTAGAGCAGCACATTTATGGTATGTACACAGATGTCATGTTTATGGGGAATCATCATCAAGGTTTTCCGCATTGTGACAGTACACAATTAGTGATTTTTTATGAAGCTAAGCAGCAGTGCAAATGTATTTGCTAATGAATTAGAAGAAATACGAGGCATGTTCAGAAAGTAAGTACCGTTTTAAAAAAAAAACAAGTAAAACAATTGTTTTTCAACACATTTTTTTTTCTACATGAAAGCCCAAACCTTAAACTATTTTTCGACATAGTTTCCACCGAAGTTCAAACACTTGTCGTAGCGGGTGATCAGTTTGTCTATACCCTCTTCGTAGAAGGTTCCCGCCACTGACGTGCACAAAACCAAGAGACTCAGAAGTGCTTTGACTTCTCTCACACGATACAGTGATGATGGTGAGGATTTTTTAAACAAAATTGTGACAGGTGATGAAACTTGGGTCCATCATGTCACACCGGAATCTAAACAGCAGTCAATGGAGTGGCGACACATGCAATCCCCGAAGAAACAAAAATTCAAGACGACAATGTCTGCACAAAAAATCATGTGCACTGTCTTTTGGGATTGGAGAGGTGTTTTGCTGATTGATTTTCTCCCAAGAGGTGAAACCATTAATGCGGCAAGGTATTGCGAAACCTTAAGAAAACTAAGGCGGGCTATTCAAAACAAACGGAGAGGAATGCTCAGTAACGGAATTGTGTTGCTCCATGACAATGCTCGGCCCCATACCGCTGGTGACACTCAAACATTGGTTCGACAATTTCGTTGGGAGCAGTTCGATCACCCGCCCTATAGCCCGGACTTGGCACTGTCTGACTACCACTTGTTCCTGCACATGAAGCGCGAGCTAGGCGGCCAATGCTTTGAAACTGACGATGAAGGGAAAACTGCCTTGGAGTCGTGCCTACATTCGTTGGCAGGAACCTTTTACGAAGAGGGTATAGACAAATTGATCACCCGCTACGACAAGTGTTTGAACATCGGTGGAAACTATGTCGAAAAATAGTTTAAGGTTTGGGCTTTCATGTAGAAATAAAATTGTGTTGAAAAAAAATTGTTTCACTCGTTTTTTTTTAAAAACGGTACTTACTTTCTGAACACGCCTCGTATTTACCAGTACACGACTTATGTTATAGGTGTGTCTTACATTAAGAACTTGGTTTTGTTTATTTTATTTTTTCAACTACACTGTTTATAATTTTTATGTTTAGAAGCCAATTGAATATTTTTCATAATAAAATTACTTCGTTTTTATTTTAATACAAGTTTTATACACAAACAATGTCAAAAAATAAATAAAAAATAAGTTCAGATTACAAAATGTTTGCATTAGCAGGGTCATGTACCAACAATGTAAATATTTCAAAACTCTTATTAATTCCTTTTGAAGTCCATGGATTTTTCTTCAACTTAACTTATTTTTTGATGGGAGGTAGGAGCACTTTATTTTTGAGTTCAAAAGGTGATTAAAAGATAATTTAAACAGAAGTTTTTTACTTTAATTCAAATATGACACACATCATCCTCATTCCACCAGGTTGATCTACAGGTAAAATCATCGCCGTGTGTCAGCTGTTTAACATTTGATTTTCAGAGATGAAGGTTCCTGTTTCAAATCCTAGTAAAAGTAGTTGCTTTTATAGGCATTTGAATACTAGACAGTGGTTATCGGTGTACTTTGATAGTTGGGGTTCAATTAACCATACTCTCTCATGAAGGGTCGGCCTGGGTCTGTACAAGACTAAACCTGATTTATACGTCATTAACATCATCCTTATCTGATTGGGTCATGAGGTTGTTTATTGTTCTGAATTGAACAGATTGCAACGTGCACATATTAAGGATAAAAAAATTAAATATTTTACTTAATAAAAGTTATTCATATTTCAGTTACCATGTAATTCATTTACAGTCGGAAGTTCACCACCGTAGTCTTTAGGCAAGCATTTCTTTGATAGTATGTCATAAACAGGTTCCATATCTGTATGAAAATGTATCTGTAGAAAATAAAAGAGATAATATTAATGATCTATTCATACCTTAACTAAATCTAAAACTAAATTAAATCTAGGAACTATACACAAGTGAAGAATAGAATATTGTAAAAATCAAAATTAACACAGTTCGCAGTAACAGATTGGTCAATCTGTTGGAAGAATCGTAAGCAGAAAGTTGCTTCAGTTTACTGATGGAAGTTGGATAATTTATTTAGAAATTTTTTGGTTGTTTCTAGCTAGTTGGTTGTTTTTCACTCATGTAATAGAATTTTTTTATACACTTGATGATGTAAAAATAAATATTGTTAAGTAGAATTGGTACAAAATTTGTACCAACGTAAACATTTTATATTTACAAGTATTTTAAATTAACATATAAGGCCTATCTACGACCGATTTGGAATTACGGTATAGAAATTTTTAGAACAGCAAAGAGAACTCACATATAAAAAATTCAAACCCATTAGACAAAAATACTTTGTATGATAATGAACGCTCCATATTACGTAACAAACCTAACATTGCATTCCGACTTAAAAATTTCTTTATTATCAGAAACTGCTAAAATCAAATACTCAAAATTTAACAGAAAGTTAACAGATCACATTAATCCCCTAATACTGCAAATGTCAAGACAAAACGTAACCCACCGATGCCTACGAAGAAAATGGAGTAGAGATCTACTGATCTAATGATAAAATATATAAATATAATGCTTAAAAGATATCCATTTATTTTACAGATTTCATAATTCTTAACATTTCACTTTTGTAATTATAATTGATTATGTGTTGTTCAGATCTTTATTACTCATGTACCCTGAATATTTTTCGTTTCTTATTTCATTTTGTTTATCGTAAACATTTTATATTTACAAGTATTTTAAATTAACATATAAGGCCTATCTACGACCGATTTGGAATTACGGTATAGAAATTTTTAGAACACTTATATTATTTGTAATTGTTGTGACTTTCTACGCTACTTCTTATTCTAAGTACTTGTATTCTATGTTATTCTTGTTATGTGTACATTATTTGATTTTCCGGTGTTTGTTTTCTATTTTTTCTTATTTTTTTTCACTGTTCAACTTTTGAATTATCCACTGGGATGTATTCTTTAAGAAAATTCTTTTCTGTTTATTTTTCACGTGGTTTATTCAAAAATTTGTTGAGCTTTTGGATGGTTATCCTGTACTGTATAGTTTCTAAATAAAGAATTAAAGTTAAAAAATATATATATATACTTACAAGTGTAAATTGTAAACAAGGTAAACATTTTATAATTAAAAAATAAAATGTTTTGCCGGCCGCATTGGCGCAGTTGGTAACGTGCTCGCCTCTCATCATGCGGTCCTGGGTTCGAATCCCACTCAGGCACGGCATATTTTCATACGTTACAAAAAAATCGTTTCATTCTCATCACACACAGTTACACCCCAACGTCGTCGCTAATGACCTTGATGTTGATGCAACGTTAAATAAATTAAAAAAAAATGTTTTTCTAAACCAAGTAAAGTTAATCACTTTTTTACAAATATGGACTTTTAGAAAAAATTTATAGGTTCAACCAGCTACGTAATTCAACTAAGATTAAACTTAATCTTAGATCTTAGGTTGTGTAATGCAATCAAAGCACCAACCCTAAGGTTAACAGCTTCCAAGTTAATGAAAATACTGTTGCAATTGGATACACGTTAAATCCAAATGCCATGAGGCTAATTTATCACTAAATAAAAAATTATTTAAACGTTTTATTACTGATAGTTAAAGATGCTAGTAAATAACAATACTTAACAGCTTCACATGAAATTATTTGACCTTACATTTAATTTTAAATAAGATAAAATATTTACCAATTCAAGAAGCTCTGGCTTCATAAAAGGTTTAAGAAGCATCATTATTTTACTGACAAGATATGTTGAATTCATGACGTGAATTGCTTTTAATCTGATAGGGATTCCTTCCTGTTAAACAGAAAAAAGAAAAAACACATTAACAAAGTTAAATAAAAATAAAATGTAACACTGGAGTTTTATAAACCAAAATTGGAGATAAAGTAAAAATAATTTAATATATAAAATTCTCGTGTCACAGTGTTTGGTGCCAAACTCCACTGAATCGGCTTAACCGATTTTGATGAAATTTTATACGTACACTTGGTAGGTCTGAGAATAGGTTTTTATCTATTTTTTATACCCCTAAGTGATAAGGGTGGTCCACCCCAAAAAAAATTTTTATTTTCTGGACAAAATTTTTATTTTTTTTTTTTTTTTATAATGTGGCATTAAAAATACATACACTCATAAATTTTCACCCTTCTACCACCAACCCCTATTTTTAATTTTATATTTTCCATTAAAACCATGTGTTCTTTTCATAAGTGTGGCAACGTGCGCCGGGAACCGCTAGTGATCATATAGAAAGAAGAACTCATCTAAAATATTTCACAGAATTGCTAATACATCTTTAAAAAATCCCTTTCATGGTGGCAATTTTTTCAAAGGAAAATATTATTGTTAGAGATCAAGCCCACTTAGCTTTCGTAAGAAAGAAAAAGGCTTACCTTTAACCTATGACAAAAACCATTAGTGATTTCTGAATGTACTCTTTAAGAGAAATTGAATGACATTATTTTTGTTTCCAAATTCTGACTTTGATTTCTTGACTTCCGGTCGAAACTGGTACTTCAAACCCAATCCAGACCCATTAACTTTTTGTGTAGATTACGAATCCGAAAACCATTTGTTGCTATCTCTTATAGTTCCTGACATTTGGAAGTGACGGACGATTGAATATCGGAAAATGATAGATGACAATTTTAAAAATTGCCACCAATTATAATAATTTATACACAGTTTCGGAGAATTATCATTTTCCAGATTATAACAAAGAGTAGAACCACAGATTTTCCCCTTTGCAGTCTAGCATGCTAACCACTCCACCATACAGGGAGTTAGAATTTTTTTAAATTATTTGAATTATGTTTTAAACACTGTGTATAATTAAAATAAATATTATACTTCTAATATACAGTTTTTTTGAAAATATTTAAATGAATAATAAAATTATATTTGGCCACCTCCGCAGCATAGTGGTGGCGCGTTAGCCTACAACGCAGGGGTCCAAGGTTTGATCCCTGGCTAGGGTCTGGAAATTTTCACAAGTTAAAACTCACCGTAGTCACTAATAACTGATTTGTTGATGCAACTTTATATAAACCAAAAAAATTGTATTTTTAGATTCCATAGGAAATACTAATGAGTACCTCTCTCTTCCATCTGTCACAGTCATGGGATGATTGAATAGTTTTCATAATTGATTAATTTTTGTTCGAAAAAATGTTTTATTTGAATAGAGTTCCAAGCAGCTATACTCTGGATGAATGTTATCAATAATAATACTTATCAAAACCCAGAACATACAAAGTTATTCGAATAAATGCAGTGTACTCGTATTATGAACACATTGTACAACTATACACTGTCTGCAAATTTCAGTATTCTGTCTCCCTCTCACCCGTGTAACTTATTCCATCCTCCGCAGAGTTTCTATGATCTTTGACACCCAAACTGTGCCTGTACTAATTCTCTCTACTAGAGACAGCATGATTTGGGCCCAGCACTATCCGCACAAACAGACATAACAATCCATGAAATGACGGTTTTTAGGTGCTTTCTTGTTCAGGTGTCTATCCGTTCCAAATGTTGGCAACCATCATAGCAATTCTCACTTTGTTCATTGCACTGCGAAAAGCTTTTCAGCGCTATTTCCAAAGCAAGTTCTCAGATTTCAAAGCCACGGCATCCTTCTTCAGCCAGGTCCACCGTTTTCCATTTATTTTCCCCTGCAGAATGGCTTATATACTAGTAACCACAAAATTGCGAGCTTCCTAGTAAACCAAGCAGTCGTGTACCTCCACCCGTCCTGCCTTACAGGGTTGCCAATTCCACCCACACTGAATAAGTTTGTAATCTCATACTGTTTATGATAATGAGATATTAATAAAAGATAAAAAGTTTGTTCCCACTCCGCCATAAATGGCAACACTGCATTACTGTCTAACTAGTTTCAGGCTCACAATTTTATGGTTACTAGTATAGTAATGATATGGTGAGTCACTCCGCATGATATGCCCAAAATATTGGAGATTTCTACATTTGATGGTAGAAATGACCTTCACATCTTTCTTCATTGTCCTGAGAATCTCTATTTAGGCACATTAAACATATTCAATCTATTCTTATTTCACAGGTCTCAATCATATTGTTTATTATTATTATTCGCTTGTTAATGAATTGCAACAGTAAGATTATTTTACTTTGTTCAACAACTGAATTATTTGGAAGCTGTAAACTACGGTTCATAAATAGTTTATAAGTTCACCTTTATTCGAATATTTTTCAAAACAGTAGAATAAAAGAATTATTTGAATATTCGAATAGTCTATCACTAACCATAATTCTTCACAAAACATTTCAACCTCAAATCTACATACTTCGCAAAAAAAACACAGTTGTCTTAAATAACTAAAGTTGTTAATATATTAAATAAAGTTAAAAAAATATTAGTTACCTGGACATAAAGCAAAAGTTTTTTTAATGAATTCATCTTTAACTTCATTAAATGACCTAATCCAACGCCTTTCATATCAAAAAGTATAATATAACCTGGCACAGTCCCTTCAATATGTAAACAGGCTTCAAATGCCATAATTAAATATCTAATCCCATCGTCCAGTACATATTTTCCTGATTCGAACTGTTGAAGTCTGTGAAATATTATCTGATATCCATTAGGATCTTTTACTGGAAAACAGCCATAATTTCTGAAAGCAGAAATGAAAAAAAAATAAGTCAATTTTTTCAAAATAACAGCGTAAAAATAATAACAAAAGGTTTTTAATATCAAAAACTGGGGTTGCTCTTGTCCGTAAAAGGTAACACTGGCGCATCATTCACAACAATATATTTCTTTTCTTATCCTCTGAGAAGAAGTAGGGACAGGGATATAAAAAACCTTCCAAAACTATGAAATAGGACATATTAGTGTATCACAATTTTAAGGTTTTGGTTAATTTGAGTTTTAATTTTTTTTAAATTTTTGAAATACATTTTTTTTCAAATATATTGTGACTTAAATTTTACAAAGTTACTCCATATATAAAGCACCACTGACTGACTCAGTCACTCACTCATTAAAAAATCTCCACAACTCCAGAGTTTTAAAACTTTAAATTTTGTGTGGAGGTTCTATTTGCATTATAGGTGCACTTAAGAATGGATTTTGAAAATTTCAACTTCTAAAGGAAGACATTTTATAATCTATTCAAAAATTATTTTTCTTCACTTCATGGATTACGCACTCGGCCTGTTTCAGAAAAAATCTCCTTCTTGGGCGTCCAACAATCCTCTAACCGTTAGGTTTGTACTCGTAAACTTAACAGCACAAGTGATTCTCCCTGATCCGTTCCAAATAGCTCCACCAGTACCTCTTGTAAATTTTCATTCTCTCATCTAGGCTAGTAATCAAGTATCCGCATTCCTTAACCTATCCTCTCAGGTACAGCCCTTTACCAGTCTCAAAAACCTCATTTCCACCCTCTGGAACTTATTTCGTTCAAAATAAGTTAACATATTTTCAAAAACTCATGTTTGCACATTAGGGGTTGTTTGTATGTTCATGTGTTGTAAAGATTCAAGAATCACACCATCTGAAGAAAGAACTCCATAACTTCAAAAACTACTTGTTTAACAAGATATAAAGCAAATGAGTAATTATTGTTTTTATATTAATTACTCCCTTAATCGTCAGTGAATATAGTAAATAATCTCTTAGTAAAATATTACTTTTTTACTAATTACTTTTGTTGTAAACCAATTACAACCAATTAACGAAAACCAATTACATAAAAAAGGAAAACCAATTAACATCCTTTTCTGTAAAATAGGTCTGCATGTCAAAAATAAAGTAACTTTAAAATTAACTTACACAACAGTCAAGGAATGACGTCCATCTGCTGAATCGACATTTCTTTCTGAAAAAAATTCTGGTGTATTTTTCCGTAACTTGTAATAAATCTCAATACAACTTTTTGTAGCTTCAAAGTCATAATAACAACTGTGGTAAAATAAAATTAACTGTTTTTCTGTAAAACAAATCAAACAAAAAAAAATTATGAAATTTCCATTTTTATAATAAGTATTTAGTCGCAGTACTGACAGATTGGGTTAGAACTCAGTATGGAAAAAGTAAAATGCTGGTATAGAAGAGATGAGAGAAGGGAACGTAGCGAACTGAAATAAGGCTACATGGTATGGTGCTGGAGAAAATTAAGGAATCCACATATAAGGGATTTCCTCATCAGAAGGAAAAACAGAAAAGAAGTTAAGTAGGAAAGTTTAAAAAGCAAGCAATTTCTTCCGGTGTAAGTAGTTTAGTATGGGAAGAAAATTACATATAATGTAAATTTTCTGCCAATACTTACTTACACATAACAGGACTGACTTGCTTATTAACAAGCAATAAGAGAGTTAAATTATTTGCCCTAGATCTGCTAGTTCCAGGTATACAAAAATAGTTCTATTTCCTATCACATGGTCAGCCAATTATATGACTGAATCATTAAAGAATAGAAAAGGTAAAAGTGTAAGAGACACTAGTTATTTCCTCTGAGAGTAGTGATTTCATTGAACAGCCAGACCCTGGGGTGAATAAACTAAAGGTGTCATTTGCAGCGTGGAAACTAGATACTTTTCAGTGGGCCTACCATGCTGATAAGCATACTTTTCCACTCAGTGAGGAAGGCATTGGTAAACCACCTCACTGCTTGTTTTGCTTAGTAAAGCCTCTGAACGTTTAAACTAGCCTTTCAGCTGATGACCTAAACAACAATTAACTTATGCAATGGAAACATGAATAGGCAGAAGGAAGGCAGAGAGTAGAATGTAGGCAGCAGAAACGAAGTTCAAGATGAGTAGGTTCTGAAAGACAAGAAGAGATAGAGTCAGAAATTATGTAATTAAGGAAGAATTGCAGATGGACAGCTGGGAAAGAAGAAATGGGTAGACAAAGTTATGATGGTTTGGGAATGTTAGTAAAATGGAGGAGAAAAGGCTGTCTACAAGGATGCTCTACTTGGAGGTGGAAGGAAAAAGAACAAGGGGCAGACCAAGAGTAAAATGGACACCATAAAATGGAGAAAAAGAACACCGGGTGGACAGAAGAAAGGAGAAAAGCCTACAGTGAGCAAATTCTGAAAATGTAGGGTGCAAAAAGAGCTTCCAGAAACGTCCAAAGTCACTTCACGTAGTCTAAAATTGATAACTATTAGATTAGATAAAGAAGACTGAAATTTTACGGACAGCTATACAGAATGGATGACAACCAGTTGACAAAACAAATTTTTAAGACACCCTACAATAGAACTAACGTGTCAGATATATGGTTTAAAGAAGTCAGAAAGGATATTGAGAAAACTGGAATAAACTGAAAAAACTTAATGAACCAGAACTCAGACAACAGAACTAAGTAATTATGGACTTTAAAGGCTTCCATGAAGAGTAAAAACAGAACACCAGGTGAACGGAAGAAAGGAGAAAGCTTACAGTGAGCAAATGCTGAGAATGTAGGCTACAAAAAGAGCTTTCAGAAACATCTAAAGTCATCTCACATGGTCTAAAATTGGCCCCAAAATGAGAAAAAAACCCTGAAGATCAGAGGTAGATGGAGAGTTAAATTAATTGTACTTGAGTTCCAAATTATGCAGATAGTTCTGTTTCTTTTCACATGATTAATCAATTCAATTACTGATGTAATATTATTAATGAAGTAGAAAAGACGTAGAGGTGTAAGCAATCTTAATCTGAATCAACTCCTCTGAAAATGATAAATTTTATTATTTACCAACAACCTGTGGTGAATGATGTGAAAGTAACATTTAAAGGGTGGAAACAGTACTTTTCACCAGGATTTGTGTATTAATAAAGAGTTACATTCACACCAGGTTTGAACCTGGCCATTTAGCCATTATAAATAAATAAACAGATAAACAAATCTGTAATAACCAGTAAATTAAAATATTTTTATTAGTCGCCAGTAACTGAACTTTTGATGCGACTTTAAATAAAACTAAAATCTGGTGTGAAACACTCACACGACTTTCTCTTGTCAATGCAAATAATGAACAATATAACCTAATATTAGTAATAAATCATTAGAAATAAACAAAAAAGTAACCTCAAAAAACATAACCTAATTTTAATCATGAGTGAAACACGTAAAATGAAAATCAACCTCAGTTTGGCTTAAAAATATGGAATATCAATAGTAGAGAACACCGGCCGCATTGGCGCAGTTGGTAACGTGCTCGCCTTTCATCATGCGGTCCTGGGTTCGAATCCCACTCAGGCATGGCATATTTTCATACGTTACAAAAAATCATTTCATCCTACATCGCATAAAGTTCCACCCCAATGTCGTCGCTAATTACCATTGCAGTTGATGCGACGTTAAATACAAAAAAAAAAAAAAAAAAAAAAAAAAAATAGTAGAGAACAATGCTCAGAATAAAAGTTGTAGATCTTTTAATTTCCTATAAATTTTACTACACACACTTTTGTCGTGAAATGCATACCAAGGTTGAAATCTTAAAGCAATAAAATTTTTTTTACACATTTTCATGAAAAAAAAAACCGAAAATTTTACTGCTAAACGAAGCATTATCCAAAAAAATGTTTGAAATAAAAGTTTTAGGATTTTTAAATTCTCTACAACTTTTATTAATATATATTTTTCCGCTGAAATGCATATTAAAGCCACAATCTTAAAAAAAAACCATTTTTTTCTACGAGAGCACAGCGTTTCCAAGAATTTCAGCAAATATGGCATGTCAATTTCAAAAAATTGACATGAAAACGATACTTTCCTTCCTATATATTCATATAAACAAGAGAAAGTAAAAAAATTTATTATTATTATTATTATTATTATTATTATACACGTTGTAGACCATTATGGATCACGTGAAGTTTCTACGGTTCTTCCTGCGGGTTCTCCATGACATCTGCATTTTCTCACTCATGGCTCTCTACCACTCCTCTGTCCACGTAGTGCCGGTCTTGTTGGCTCTGATCTCTGGCTGAACTTCCCACTCGTCTATTCTTTTTCTATTAAATATATTTATAGTTTTATACATAATTTTAGGATAAAAAAGTAGGTGTTCTGTTCTATGGAACATCATGAAAATACTTTGATCAGGATAGCAAAAAATACAATAATAATCAAACCTGGAACATCATGTGGAAGATGTGGCTGTGTCTTCATCCATTGTCGAACAGTTTCAATATCTTCTTTTTTTAATTCCGGATTCTTTTTATATTCTTCTTCGGCGGTAACTGGTTGTGTGTTTAATTCTTTTAAATTCATAATTACCTAAAAAGAAAAAGAAAATAAATTTTATTATTTTTTTTTAATCAAGAAAACACATTACTTTAGTAAAGCATTCATCAGATGAGGTTTGAGATATTGAATGTATTTTCAAGAAATCTATGGAGTGAAATGATTCAATAAATTTAACTTGTACCACATATATTGTTGCATACTTCAGTTTATCATCTGTTACACATGCATTAATAAAGAAAGTACAACTGAGACATAATTAATGACAACAAAGAACTGTGTTCTTGTCATTAATTTTTTATTTATTTGCATTGCACCTATATAAAATTAAAAATGAGTACTACTTTATACATCAGAAAATCATTATCAATAACACAAACATTCTTAACAAGTATTAAAAACCAGGAAATTATTACACAAGAAAAAAATGGGAATCGAACCTGGGATCTACACTTAGTAGCCCAGCGCTCTAACCACTACGCCATGGAAGCGGCCATTTTAATTAATTCTTTTATAAAGAATTATTTTTTTATATAAAAACCATATTATAAAATTATTTAATAGCTTTTAACAAAATATATCATTGCATAATATCATCCAGACCAGTTTGTTATTTAGAAATAGTTTACCTATCTCTAACCTATTTGATTCATTAAATACAAAACAGCTGCTTAATATTCTACTATTATAAAATAATATTTACAATAATCCATTAAGTACTATTCTAGATAGAAAAAAGAATTGAAAGTGAAGGTCTTTCATAATTTATACACAAAGTTATTTACGTTACTGCGAAAGGTCATCAAAATTTGTCACAATTTGTCAACCAGACATTCCTAAATGATGAATTATGCTTTTCAAGTAAACATAAAAAATCAAAAGTAACTGTTTGTTGATTAATAATAATTTAAGAGTAATTAATTAATATTATGCATGATATGGTGGTCGTTATAGTACTACAAACAAACAGTTTACCCACCATTGTGACTTCAACCATATATGCATTTAAATTTTATTTACTGTAGTGTAGAGGTAGCATTCTAGCATAGAAAGTGGAGGTCCCGGGTTCAATTCCTGGTAAGGGTCTGGTAATAATTACAAGTCCAAACAAATCGTAGTCGCTTATAACCAAGCTGTTGATGTAACATTAAATTTAAAAAAAATACATCAGTCTTAAGAGTTTGGATGTGTTGTTTAGGTCAACAGCCAAAAGGCTGGTTTGAACCTCTAGAGGTTTTACTAAGTAAAACGAGGAGTGAAGTGGTTTACAATTGCCTTTCTTACTGAGTATAAAAGTAGCCTAAGCTTATCAGCATGCCATGCCCTCCGAAAAGTATCTACTCTATATCCTGCACATGACAACTTCACTTCATTCACTACAGGGTCTGGCTGTATAATGAAATTAATTACTTTCAGAGCTGAGATAAGTCTGACTAGTGTCTTTTACACCTCTACCTCTTCTGTTCTAAATAGTTCAGTCATATAAATGGCTGACCACGTGATAAGAAATAGAACTATTTTTTGTAGCCCTGGAACTAGTAGATCAAGGGCAAATAATTTAACACTCCACCTGCCTGTTATGGGTGTAGAGTTTTGTATGAAAAATAAAATTAATTCAGGAAGACTATAATATAAAAGTGGTAAATACATAATAGTGAATCTTTAAACAAATTTACTTATTATTTATCTAAGTATTATCTCAGACAATAATGATTTAAAAATAGGATCTTTAGTTTGTTTCAAAAATATTTACGCCCGTAATTGGAGAGTTATTTTTAAGCACGTGTAAATCTGAGTTCCTGTATGGCAGTGAATATCTCTTAATAACACGAAAGTCAGGCCCAAGAGAAACAGAAAAATTTTAAAGAAAGATCCTACACAAGAAAATAATTTTATAGACAGTGGATGAACAATATAAATGTCAAAAGGAAAATTTTACAAGAAAAATAAACAGTTAATGGAGACAATTAGAAAATTAAGACTTAAGTTCTATAGACAGATGTGTAGAGTGGATGTAAAATGATTGACAAACAAATTTTTAGGAAACTAAACAATAAACTTGGAAGTAACAGATAAACAGTTAAAAGCCAAAAAGATGTTGAAATTTTTTTATTAAACCAAGTCAACATCAGTGGCTGTACGGGGTGGGTTTCACAAGGGTCATGACCCGCAATTTTTTTAAATTTAATTTAACAGTGTTTTGTATTTTTATAAATACAAAATACATATTGCAGCTTAATTGAACTGTCTTAACAGTTTATTTTACACAAATAAATTTATGTGTAGTTTGTAAATCTCTTCTTGATTTTCCCCCTTTCGTAATTCAACAAATTTGATCACATATTTATTATAAAATGTTTTATCCTACTCGATACTGATAGCAAACTAAGCACCCAACTTAACAAATAGTTTTATGCAAGTAAGTGCTTATATTATTGTAAACCTTTACCAATTAATTATTTTAATATTTTCTTTGTTGTATGAGGTATTATGATGTGGTATGAGGTATTATTTTAAATTTCACATTAGCCAAAGTAATCTATTCCTAATTGTTGAATTTCTTAAATGTTCCATTTTATTTGGTGTAACAGTACAAAAATTGAATTTTAGGCTCAGAAATGCGGAAAAACGTGTTTTTAAATGTGTATTTTCAAAATGTTTTTCCCAAAGGAGGACCTCGGACCCCCTCTCTCCTGAGACCCCTCAGACCCCTGGTAGCAAACTCCCCTAAAACTTGACTAAATCCACCACTGGTCAACATAATGGACAGAGACAAGTACACACTTATTAAAAACTTCAAGGGCTTCCACAAAGTTTAGAAGCAGAACAATCAATCGCTGTAGTGAAGAAAGGAGAAAAGGCTACAGTAGTGAATGGTGAGAATCAAAGCTGCAAATAAATATTTCAGCATTTTTACAGTTACTTGACTGTTAAGTCACATCAACACTTGGTTATTAGTTAATGCATTTGGTTACAGTACAAAGAATCGCTTTCTGCAAAAAGAGCATAGTTCACTTTTTCAGAAAGTTGAATTCCCGCATTTCTAATGAATTTACGTATGTCCACATAGATTTCTGCAGAAACAGTATTTGTAACAATACCGCTAATATACGATCTCAACAGCTGTTTTTTCTCAATTTCAACAGAAACCGATGCGAACATACGTAAATACATTGGAAACGCAGGAATTTAAATTTCTGAAAAAATGGACTAATGCTCTTTTTGCAGAAAGCGATTCTTTACATGTTAGAATTTTCTAGAAACCTAGCTGGGATTTAACCTGGTACTTTCTGCTTTGAATTTCAGGATAACCTTAAGCTTTCAACTGCTGTGCCATGGAGGAAGCCAAAGAAAAAAGCATTTTCAATATCATCTAGAATATTGTTTAGATAATCAGCCGAAAGGCTGATTTGAACCTCTAGAGGCTTTACTAAGTAAAACGAGGACGAAGGTAGTTTACAACTGCCTTCCTCACTGAGTGGAAAAGTATGCTTGTCAGCATGCCAGGGCCTCTGAAAATCATCTACTTTCCACCCTACAAATGACATCTTCACTTCATTCGCCACAGGGTCTGGCAGTATAATGAAATTCATTATCAGTGTCTTTTACACCAACCTCTACCTCTTCTGTTCTTAAATGCTTCAGACATATAATTGGCTGGCCATGTGATAAGAAACAGAACTATTTTTTATATAAAAAAATCTGAATTCATCTTTAATTCCCACTTCAGAAAAAATGTTACAAATGAAAGAAAGATGTAAATTGAATAGTTTTAACGACATCAAGATTTATTTGTTAGTGTTTTCCTTTACAAATCTGAATTGGCTAAGAACCATCTGCTGTTATAGAACTTAAAAAAATGTTATTCTTTGTGAAAAATCAAGGTCATTATTTCAATATTCTTAGATAATCTTCAATTTATCTTATTTTAAAATTTAAATATGCAAATGAAAACAAACAAAGCACAGTACAATATACTGTATTTATGTTAGACATATATTATACAATGTAAATAATATTATTCAATTATTATATAACTTAAGCAATTTTATATTTTATGTCTTACATGGTAATAATACTTCAATATAACTCAAGGTTTCAAAGTCTTGCTTCTTAAATTTCAATAATAATTCATTATTATTATCTAAATCTATGTGTAAATATGAAAGTCCTCACTGACTGACTGACTGACCAACAGACTTACTCACAGAGTCATCATTAATTCTTTAATTTTTCAATAAAAAGGAGAGCTAAAATTCAGCTGTTTCTTTTTCTTAAATATTAACTAGAAAAGCTAAATCATGATTATTTTATGTTATTTTATTTTATGATTTTTATTGTGACAATATCTAAAGGGAATGTGTGTGTTCAAGAATTTTCAAGGAGAACCGAGATTTTAAAAATGTTAATGTAAATAATAAGAGTGATAGTGTTTCCAAAAAATAGTTAAAAATATTGTTTACTATAAATGGTTGTGCATAGTACGAATAGGCCTGCCTATTGTTGTATGGCTATTGTGAAAAGTCGGGTACCTATTTAGATAATTGGCCTTGTTGTAACAACTTTTATTCAATCCTAATTTGTTTACAGTTTGTTAAGAGTTATCCAGAAGCTGTCAGAAGGACTTTGTATTTTTATTATTAAATCAAAAATTTCAGTCCTTTTCAAAATTTCCATAGCGTCATTGGTATAAGGAGCACGCCGATTTATTTGAGTTAGTTGAGTTTTTGATCTTCGACAAGTATATATTGCGTAGTGCTTAATGGTTATGTTTTGAGAAGGCCAGCAATACTGTGTATTGTTTAATATTACTTCTGTATCTTTTGTAAATCATATTTAGTAAATTGGTTACTTCTTGTAATTAATTAATTATACAGTAAAACCTCTCTAATTCGTCACTCTCTTAATTCATCACCTTCTGTAATTCGTCAGCCCTCCCCAGTTCAACCATTGTGTGTGTGTGTGTGTCTGCGATACGTGTTTGCGCCGTAGTCACGTATCAACGCTGCTGATGACTAATAGCCTCCTGTTTACACTGTTAATCTTTAGTAATATACAAGGAAAACATCCTGTGCAAGTTGTATTGTACTAACGAACTTGGGTATGAGATTTTAAGTGACAAAGAAATTGTGGCCTACGTTCAAAACAAAGATTCACCTGTTGAGGAAGATAGCAACGAAGAATATGTTTCAAGCCCTGAAAATATTGGTACGTATCGAGAAATAGAAGGAATGCTGAAGAAGTGCATCGAATGGTATGAAAGACAGAAAGAAGCAGAGTTATCAAAATTAATTGTAATACGACAAATTCGCCAGTTGGCTGTGGAAAAAGAAAAGAACTCGTTGGTACAAAAGAAGATAACCCACTTTTTCAAGAAATAAATTTGGCATTTTACATACATATTAGTATAATTAAGTAACGTTTTCTAAATTTTAATGTGATTTTTTTGCAGTGTTAAGTGATACATAGTTAAAGATTCGTTTCATCGATTTTGCAAATTTATACTTTTTCGATTGTAATTTTATATTCAGTAACGTGTACTGTGTTATGCGTTCTACAAATTAGAAAATGTAAGTACAACTATATACAGAATTTCTGAAGTAGTATAAAACTAGATACGTAGACTAATACAAATTTACTGTAGTTATAGGACTTAGAATTACTTATTGTGTTTATCGTTAATGTAAGTTTCATTTATGTAATTCGACTTTTATGGAACTAATATACGTACGAGTATGTTATTTATTAACCGTTCATAGCAAATTCCATAATTCGTCACTTTCTGTATTTCGTCACTCCTTCGGTCCCGAACGAGACGAATTAGAGAGGTTCCACTGTAATTAGTTTATTATTAATTATAAGTAAATTAATTGTAATCTACTTGTAGATTTTAGACACATTATTAATTGTAATTTTTAGTTGTAAAAAATACTTGAATAATAAACTATATGTGTTAATTATTTAATTTACCCAGATCCCGAAAAGGAACTTAGAGATAAGTGTCACAATATACTGCCTGTAACAGGCAGGTAGAATATTAAATTATTTATACTCGATCTGTTAGTTCCACGGCTACAAAAAATAGTTCTGTTTCTTATCATATGGTCAGCCAATTATATGACTCAAGTATTTAAGAACAGAAGAGGTAGAGGTATAAAAGAAACTAATCAGAGTTATCCTCTGCGAGTAATGAATTTCGTTATACAGCCAGACCCTGTGGTGAATGAAATTAAGGTGTCATTTGCTGGGTGGAAAAAAAATGCTTTTCAGTGGGCCTGGCATGCTGATAAGCATACTCTTCCACTCAGTGAGGAACACAATGGAAACCACCTCACTCCTTGTTTTACTTAATATAGCCTCTAAAGGTTCACACCAGTCTTTCGGCTGATGAACAACGCAACAACAAAATTAGATCTAATAGAAATTGATAAGACGAGTTAGAAGAATAATGGTTATTAAAGTTTAATAGGGTGTGTAAAGTATTAAGAAATTAAGATACTGGCAACAAATTTCATGGGGGGGATGAAAATAAAAATGTTTTTAACCGCCTTGATGGTGCAATGGTTATGCTATACTTCAAAGCAGAAGATCCAAAGTTCAATTACAACCTACTTTTTCATTTTTTTTTAAAGTTATTTATTTAAAGTCACATCAACTGCTTGATCATTAGTGACTACGGTGAATTATGTAACATTAACTGTGGGATTTTGACATGTGAAAATTTCCAGACCCTGGTCGGGAATCAAACCCGGGACCTCCACATGGCAGGGCACTGTGCTACAGAGGTGACTTTTTTTTTTAACTATGTCTGATTGTTGTAGGTGATATGATAGAAATGAGTGATGAAAAAATGCCAGACCTAATCGCGAATCGAATCTAGGGTATCTGGCATAAAAACCAGTTGCGCTGATCACTAAACTATGGACCGGTCAATTCCTGGCAAGGATTTGGAAAATTATTACAAGTATAAACCCACTGCTCCGTAACCAAGTACAGTAGAACCTCTTTAATCCGGCACGTTTGGGACTCGAAGCTTGCTGGATTAAAGGAAATTCCGGACTATGGAGGTTATTTATAAAAATACAGGAGTCGTATAAAAAATAACACAATTTGCACAAGAAACTTTTACTGTATGTATTTATGATTTAAACATGGGTTATTTAAACAATATAAATCAATATATAAGTACAGGAGAAATATTAAAATGCATTTTTTAAGTACAGTACATGATGAAATAAATTTGAATACAGTATGAAATACAGTAAAGTACTGTACTATTCGTGGTTTTTAGCAACAGCACTGGTAGATGGCTGGAAAAAAGATCTAATATCTACTTGCTTCTTACAACTAGTATTTTTTTATTTAAAAAAATCATTTTTTATTACATACAAGTTCATAACTTCGGCCATACTGTATTGTTTATTTGACTCAGCAAATTTTACAAACGTGACGCTTTGTGGCTCTTGAGTGTCGGCGGTAGCTGTCGGATTGCTCACTTTACAATGTTCATTGTGAAGGCAATTCTATAATTTTTGTCTATTGCCGTTGATGCCGGATTATAGACAATTCCGGACTATAGAATGCTGGATTAAGGAGGTTTTACTGTAGTAACTAATAACCTAGCTTTTGATGTGACAATAAATTAAACATAAATTTTACTTTTGCTACTTTAAAAATGAGCTCAGATAAAATTATACTTCAAAAATCTCCCACGAGTAATCATTTAATTAACTATTGATTACTTTTATAATTACATAATTAAAAGAAAAACCTTACATGATGAAAATAGAAATAGTAATGGAAAAAATAATAATAATATGCATAATGAAACCACAATACATAAGTATGCGAATTAAAAAAAATATAATGAGTATTTCAACACAATCTCGTTCGTGTTTACTGGTTTGTGAAATAGTAGTAGAGTATGTTAATGTCATGGCCAGTATTTAAATTTTTTTCACTTTATTTTCTAGTTATATTGAAACAGAATGGTAATGGTAATACCCATGTAATAAGCAATGTACAATTACCCCAGAAGATTACTTCAGTGATCAATTATATTGTTATACAACTCTGTAGCTGTAATAACATAATTAAATAAATAAAATTATCACATAAGTATTTATTAACTAGATACGTACTTAATTCTTTACATAATTACGTGTTATCCATTCGTAAGTAACTTGTCTGTTAATTAATTCACATGATTTTCTTCCTGAATGTCAAACAAATTTTAAACTTAACTGTAATGACAAATTTTATATAATTTTATATGATTTTTTTATACCATACTAATGATCACCACTTGATTAGCTTTATATTCAAATTTATTTTATTTTACAGAAAAAATTTAAAACAAAAACATGTATTATCTTAGGTTTGGTTTTATACATTTTTACTTTCTCTTGTCAATTATGAATACATATGAAAAGAAAGTATTATTTTCATGTCAATTTTTTTTTAATCGAGTTTTCAATGGATATACACATTTTCAGGCCCCCTGAACCCAAAAAATATTTTTGTGATTGGTCTGTGTGTGTAAATAAAATATCTCAAGAACGGAATAGCTTACGAAGTTGAAATTTGAAACTTAAGTTAGGTACCATAAGGGGACCTGACACAAACATTTTCACTAAAATCGGTCAACCGGACGTAGTAATTTATTCGTGTGATTTTTCACTTTTTGGGAATTTCTCAAAAACGGCTCAAACAATTTTTTTAAAAATCATCTCATATACATTTTTTACACTCTACAAGACTTGGTAAGCACCATATCTGCTGAAATTCTTGAGGAGGTTGTGCTTACATAGAAAAAATGTTTTATTTAAGACTGTGGTTTTAATATGCTGCATTCTAGGGAAAAAATGTATATAATCAAAGTTGTTTTTAATCAATGTTGTTTTTAAATGGTCTAACATTTAAACAATAGATTGGTTGTTAGTGACTACAATACGTTATGGAACTGAAATCATGGGTTTACACTTGTAATAATTTTCAGACCCTACCCAGAAATCAAACCTGGGTTCTTCAGATTTTTCTTTGATTTTTGTTATTTTTTACTTTCTCTTGTCTATATGAATATATAGGACGGAAAGTATTGTTTTCATGTCGATTTTTCGAAATCGAGTTTTCACCGGATCTGCAGTTTTCAGACCCCCTGAACCCAAAAAAACATGTTTTTAGCAATTGGTCTGTGTGTGTGTGTCTGTGTCTGTGTGAACAGAATATCTCAAGAACGGAACATGGTACGAACTTGAAACTTGAAAGTTAAGTTAGACACCACTAGAGGACCCGACACGAACATTTTCATCAAAATCGGTCAACCGG
Source organism: Catonia carolina (assembly GCA_035578175.1). Lineage (NCBI taxonomy): Eukaryota > Metazoa > Arthropoda > Insecta > Hemiptera > Achilidae > Catonia > Catonia carolina. The sequence continues at coordinate 35,362,242 of JAQMRL010000005.1, read as the reverse complement.
AAGTAGTAGTTTATTCGTGTAATTTTTCACTTTTTTGCGATTTTCTCAAAAACGGGTCCTACGATTTTTTTTAAAAATCGCCTTGTTTACTAAATTTTTTATGGTTTACAAGATAGGGTATGCGTCATATCTGCTGAAATTCCTTGAGAGGCTGTTTTCACGTAAAAAAAATTGTTTTTTTTAAGATTGCTGCTTTAATATGCATTTTGGCGCAAAAATGTAAGTAATAGAAGTTGTAGAGAATTTAAAATCCTACAACTTTTATTTCAAACATTTTTTTTGTATAACGCTTAGTTTAGCGGTAATTAGCGATTTTCTGTTTTTTCTCACGAAATTTGTGAAAAATCGATTTTTTAAGATTTCGGCCTTAGTACCTATGCATTTTACGACAAAAGTGTATATAATAAAATTTATAGGAAATTAAAAGATCTACAACTTTTACTTAGAAAATTTTTCTCTACAGAGCCTAGTTTAGGGTAAAAGAGTGATTTTCTGTATTTTTAAGCCAAACGGGTTGATTTTTATTTTGCGTCTTTCACTTATGATTAAAATAAGATTATGTTTTTTGAGGTTAGGTTTTTTGTTAATTTCTAATGTTTTATTACTAATGTTAGGTTATATTTTTAATTATTGGCGCAAGAGAAAGTTGTACGAGTGTTTCAAACCAGATGTTTTATTTTGGCTTAAAATGTGCTTTAAAACTATAACTTTTACTACTGATTTTTTATTTTCTTCCCTAACGAAAAGAACTTTTGAAACTAGTTTCTTAACCAAATGAAACCTACATACTAAATTTTAATTTTTGGATCTTAAGGTTCTAAGGATTTTGGGATGAGTTACGTCAGTACTCAGATTTTACACCAAAACGAATTATTAGGAAATTTAGAAAAAACCTGGAAATAACATCAACCAAACCAAGTTCAGAGTACTGATAAATGAATTTCAAGGGCTCCACGAAGAATATAATCAGAACATTGAATTGATGAGAGAAGGGAGACATGCCTACAATGAAAGAATGCTTTAAAAGTGTTTGCCAAAAACAGCTTCAAGAAATGTCGAATGTTACCTTTACATGATCTTAAATATCCCTAAACACGGAAAAAATTTATAAATCTATAATATACTGAGTGATTCAAAATTGAATGGCAATCATTTGGAAGCTGCAGAATTATCTCCTTATCTCACGCCATCAATTTCCTCCAATGAGTTATGGTGAAATCAATTATTTATTCAAAACGAATTAACATTGCAAAACAATGTACGGAATTGAAAAATAAAAATAGCAGAACTTTTGAGATTACTCCTGTTTTTATAATTCACACAAGAAAAGACTGGATTCATCGAGCAAATTTAAGTATTTAACAAAACAAGAACTATTTCAAAACAACTTGGTAGGTAATAACCAACGCGTTAATTTTTTAAATTTAATTTTCAATATTGTTTTAAGAATCGAATTTAATAGATGGTAAGCTACTTCCAACCTAGGAAAAATTAGTTAATTTTGTTGACAAATAGTCATAGTTTTGAACAAGTTTAGTCTGGTTTTATTATTAATAAAAGTCGTTTTTAAATTAGACTATAATATTATAAAATTTGAATATATTATATCCTTATATATATTTAAAAAAAATAACATAACTAATTAATAATTATATTATTATAATATATTATATCTTTATTATACTTTAAAACTAAAAAAACGTGTTATTTTCGATCCTTAATTTTTAAGTTCCATGTCATTATCTTTAAAACTATGTAAGACAAAGTTCTGGGATTTGTTTTATTAAATTTTTCAGATTATAAACCATAAGATTTTACCAAGTATGTTTCGTAATAAATTAGTAGCCATAATTAATGAAATATGGCTTAATTTTACCAGAGTAAGTGAATTTCAGGTGAAATCTTTCACCAGCTGTAATTCGCCAATAAAGCATTTCCGGATCTAAGTTTATATGAATAATTTTACTTATTGTTAGCTACGATTTCAGCGTCTGAGAAATTTAAGTTAAATTTTGAATCACTAGTATAAACAAATTTGAAAATAAAATCTTAAAAGTTAATCTAAAATATTTAATCAATACATACTAGCGTATTAAATATTAAAATAAATTAATATAAGTTTACCTTTAAATGAAGAAAATATTGTTGAAATTATTTTAAAAAAAAGAATTATATTAATTTAAAACACATACACACTTGTCAAAATAAATAAATAAATAAACTGTATAATATTTATATAAATATATTTACAACTAATAAATTTTTCACAAAATTTGTCAAGTTATTTCGCGGGTTTAACACGTACCATTTATTATAAACCAGTTGAACACGCTTCATTCAATCAATGCCAGCTTATCAGACTGAACAAATTAAATAGATCGCACAAAATTAAAACTTGTATTCCCACAAACAGCTTCTACTAAGATGATATAATTATCTGGACTTGCTATAAGAATACGAGTTAAATAACTTTTGTTATTAGCTACCTGTACAAAAAATTTGCAAGGTCATCTTGTATCATTAGACTAAAATATATATATATATATATATATATATATATATATATATATATCTGTTTATATATAGCTAGTAAAATAATATTGATATAATTAGTGAAAAAAGTACTCAACATTTTGTTTTATTTTAACATAGATTTTATTATTAAGTACCTAATAAATTGGATAAACAATTACATTGGAAAAACACCTAAATAATTAGATATACATACACAAACAACTTTTTAAAAAAATTATGAATAAATAAGTAAACAAACAAAAATTGGATTATATATTCTAATTTATTTTATAATTCTCCTTTTGAAAATAAAGGAAGTATTTTTTTAAAAATAGGATTTAAATTTTTTGATTTGTATAATGACTAATAATTGTTTCCTTAGAATTTTTTAATGGTTACTGAATCAAAAAGTAAACACTTCAAATAATATTTTACCGCGTAGTAGTTTTCTGAATCAATTTATGATTTAATTATTTACTTGTTATCATGGATTAGTTTTATTATTTTGAATGATTTAATAGAATTTTTTTTAATCCGATAATTCCTAAATCTTTTACAATTTTAGTTTTTATTTATTTGTCATTGGAAATATATTTATTTTTGATCATATGACCCAATTTTTTCATTGTTTAGTTTACTGACAGTATTGAAATAGTGAAATATATTCAAAACACAAGATTTCAATTGATCTTCACGTTTCATGACCCCCTCAAGCCAAAAATATTTTTAAAACAATGTCCTTCCATAAGTGTGTGTGTGTGTGTGTGTGTGTGTGTGTGTGTGTGTGTGTGTGTGTGTGTACATATTAATTTTCTAGAGCAGACATTTTTTGTGATCAGTCTCTCGACTGGTTTGATGCAGTTCTCCAAGCTAATCTATCTTGCGCAAGTCTTTTCATATCTAGGCCCTTCATACCTATAACACCCTATATCTTTTTTAATTTGATTCATATAACCTTTGCCTCCCCCTATAATTCACTCCCTTGATATTACCTTCCATTATTGATAGACCAATACCTGGATGTCTTAAGATACGCCCCACTAGCCTATCCCTTCTCTGGTAAAATGCTTCCGTATGCTTTTTTCTTCATTCAAAATTGTGTAAATTTTATATTTTTACAATAATTTATATTTAATAATAATTTCTATAATAATTATAAATCTAAACTAGACAGGATCAGAAATGAAAATGTAAGGCAAGAATTGGGAATTTTTACACTCAACGAAAAAATAAAATTGTATCATGCCCAATGGATCGATCATTTGAATATATTGCCAGAAAGCCGTTTGCCTAGTGCAGCGAGAAAATACAAACCAGTGGGAAATAGAGCTATTGGCAAGCCGAAGAAAAGATGGGTGCCCGAACAGATAGAAATGCCTAACCCATAAAGAGAAGAATAAGATAATAAATGTTTTTTCGTTAACCAATAAATGTTTTAAATTGCACAGCTGCTGCCACTTCTAACACCAAAATGAAAAAATGGCTGTTTCCGAAAATTAGGTTGTTTTACCATATTTGTACAATTTTCTCAGAGCCTACTAAAGATATCTGAGTGAATTTTTGTTTGTTTGAAAGATCTATTCTATTTGCTTATTCTGAGTATTTAAAAATGTTATTTGGTAAAATATTTTTTATTAAATTGTTACTTTATCACCAAAAGGTCTTTTTGAAAAGTAATTGTAAAAATTTTGTTCATAAATTTCAAATTGCTTTTGTTCAAAATGTGCACAAGAGAATAATCTAAAAGACAAATAATTGTCTACCTTATGTAGTTACTGAAAAAAAGGTAAAACGTTAAAATTATGAAGTATACGGATGCGTGACCCGTTAAATTGAACAATAATAGTTAACCTGCTTTAAAAAAATTTTGTTGGATAGAAATAAATGGGAACTATTAAAATATTAACCTAAGTTTACATATACGGAACTTTCTGCAGTAGGAGCTAACAATTGATATTTTCAAAATGAATATCTTTAAATACATTTTAAGGCAAAAGTGCATCGCATAGCAAAAAATAAGTTAATTAGACGTTCTACAACTTTTGTTTACATTATACATTCTTTCACGCTTGGTTTAGGAGCAATTTAAAATTAACTGTTAAGGAAATATTTGAAACTGGTTTATCGATTATAGTTCAAAATAAAGTTCAAAAATTTTACAACAATTACAATTTTCGTAGTACAATATTTCACATACGTATATACTCAACTTCTAAAACTAACAATATTTTAGCGTTTAAGTGTACTAAACCCACCGGGTTGGTCTAGAGGTAAAGTCGTCGCCAAAATCAGCTGTTTAACAGCTGATTTTCGGAGACGAAGGTTCCTGGTTCAAATCCTAGGAAAGGTAGTTACTTTTATACGGATTTGAGTGCTAGACAGTGGTTACCAGTGTACTATGATGGTTGGGGTTCAATTAACCATACTCTCAGGAATGGTCGGCCTGAGTCTGTACAAGACTACACCTCATTTACATGTCATACATATCATCCTCATCTCATTGGGTCATGGGGTTGCTTATTGTTTTGAATTGAACAGATTGCAATGTACACACATTAGGAATTAAAAAAAAAGAAGTGTACTAGATGTAATGAAGTTACTTTGGTTTGGCTGTATGGGTCATTATAAACATCTTGGTATACTACATAAAACTTCAGATGTTTAAACATTCATTTCTAATGTCGACCCACCGGGTTGGTTTAGAGGTAAAGTCGTCACCAAAATCAGCTGTTTAACAGCTGATTTTCGGAGATGAAGGTTCTTGGTTCAAATCCTAGTAAAGGTAGTTACTTTTATACGGATTCGAACGCTAGACGGCGGTTACCGGTGTACTTTGATGGTTGGGGTTCAATTAACCATACTCTCTCAGTAATGGTCGACCTGAGTCTGTACAAGACTACAACTCATTTACACGTCACGCATATCATCCTCATCTCATTGGGTCATGGGATTGCTTATTGTTCTGAATTGAACAGATTGCAATATACACACGTTAGGGATTATAAAAAAAAAAATTCTAATGTCAAAATTCATTGCCAACTAAATTTTTGAAAATCCTAGAATATTTTATAATTTTTTTAACCTTAATGCTCGTATATATACGTTGCAATCTATTCATTTAGAACAATAAGCAATCCCGTGACCCAATGAGATGAGAATGAAAAGTATGACGTGTAAATGAGATGTAACTTGTACAGACCCAGGCCGACCATTCCTGAGAGAGTATTGTTAATTGAACTCCAACAATCAAAGTACACCGGTAACCACTATCTAGTATTCAGATATGTACAAAAAGAACTACCTTTACCATTTAAACCATACCATGGATCTTTACAATGGATTTGAACCATGGAACGTTCATCTCCGAAAATCAGCTGTTAAACAACTGACTCGTGGCAACGACTTTACCACTAGAACAACCCGATCGGTTATTTTATAATTAAAATGTACATAACCCACCGGGTTCGTCTAGAGGTTAAGTCGTTGCCGCGAGTCAGCTGTTCAACAGCTGACTCTCGGAGACGAAGGTTCCTGGTTCGAATCCTAGTAAAGGTAGTTAATTTTATACGGATTTGAATACTAGACAGTGGTTACCGGTGTACTTTGATGGTTGGGGTTCAATTATCCATAATCTTTCACGAATGGTCGGCCTGGGTCTGAACAAGACAACACCTCGTTTACACGTCATACACATCATCCTCATCTCATTGGGTCATGGTATTGCTTATTGTTCTGAATTGAACAGATTGCAACGTACACAAATTAGGAGTAAGAAAAATGTACATTGTCATGCTCTGGTGGTGGAGAACTATAAAATCTGTTTTGTGCTATTAAAAGTTAGGTTAAATACATCAAAATTGATTTGCATTTTGATAAAAATTTGTAACAAACGAGCAATAAAAGTAAAAACCTTTTATCCAAAATAAAAAGGCAAACTATCTTTCATTGTGTGTAATATAAATAGGTCTCAGATTACGGGAAGATTAATCAAAGAGATTAAGAGGGATCTCAATGAAATTGGACTGGCAATTGAAGACGCGTTTGACAAGAAAAAAATAAATAGTACTCTCAAAACACACAGATTTTTTTGGGGGAAAAGGAGAAAGACGCAGGTGGACGTTACAGATGAGATACGGAAACAAAGATCGGACCGTCTCAAAAAGTACTGGCAAAACCGAAAGGCTAGACCACCAATATGTTATCCGAAGAGCACTAGAAATTGATTTACTTCGTGATCCAATGTGGCCTCAGAATCTTTGAAAACAAAAAATAGGTCCGAGTAGCACAAAGTCGTGTAGTCGGGACAGCTTATCCCTAAACTAAATTCCCGGTTAGGATCTGGAAATTTAATCCTACAATATTAAACATAGTGGTAGTTCCAGCCTTGAGATATGGCAATGAAGCATGTGATAAGGAAAAGAGAAGAAAGAAACATCCAAACTGCGGAAATGAAATTCTTAAGGTCTATCAAGGGTTGTACAAGACGATACAGGACGATATATGAAGATTATAAGACAAGAATTGGGAAATTTTCCACTCAATAAAACAATAAAATTGTACCGTGCCCAATGAATCGGCCATTAACATAGAATGCCAGAAAGCAGCTTCTACCTGGTTTACCAATGAAATACAAACCAGTAGGAAGCAGAGATATTGGCAGGTCGAAGAAAAGATGGGTGCCAAAACAGGTAGAAATGCCTAACCCATAAGGAGAAGAAGAATATTAAACACCAAAACTTACAACAAATCAAGTTCAACGTGATGAGTAATAACAAAAATATGAAGCGAAGTAAAACCAGGCCTAATTATCATGGTCAAAATTTTCCGAATAAACAAAATAATTTCATTCAGAATAATTCCTTTCATGTCAAGGTAAATTGTATGAAATAAATAATTACATTTTAAAAGTTGCTGGTACTTAAAAAGTTGTAAATGTAAAGCCCGCATAAACAGATAAATTTTTAAAATGTACAAACATTTTATTAATATTACCATTCATCATTTTTAATTGAAATGCTAAAGTAATATAAAGGAACTTGTTTTGCAAAGTGTCAACCATGGTGTAATTCAATAGAAGGTTAAAGAGGAACTAGTCACGGTTTGAAGAGGAAATCATTGAGGAAATTAGACGGTGAGAAAAACCGTACAAATTGTCTCGCTAATCTTCAAGCATTACTTAAAGACCAGAGGCGGATATTCAAAGAGATCTATGTAATCCAAGATGGACCATAAATATATCATACTTAAAAATCTGGTGCGAAACACACACAACTTTCTTTTGCCAATGTAAGTACTTAAAAAATATAACATGTTTAATCATTTAGTAAAGAATCTAAAATGAAAAACTTAACCTAATTTTAATCATGAGTAAATGGCGAAAATTGAAACTCTAACTCTGTAGAACTTAAAAGGAAAATTACATTTTTACTTTCTCTTGCCTGAATGAATAATATAGAAAGGAAAGTATTGTTTTCATGTTGATTTTTCGAAATCGAGTTTTCACCGGATCTGCACGTTTTCAGACCCCCTGAACCCAAAACACATGTTTTTTGCGATTGGAGTGTGTGAACAAAATATCTCACGGAACATCGTACGAAGTTGAAACTTGAAACTTAAGTTAGGTAGGCTACTACTAAAGGACCCGACACGAACATTTTCATCAAAATCGGTCAACTAGTTTATTCGTGTCATTTTTCACTTTTTTGCGATTTTCTTAAAAAAGGCTCCTACGATTATTTTAAAAATCACCTCATTCATAAAATGTTTTATGCTCTACATGATAGAGTAGGCGCTACGTCTGCTGAAACTCTTGTTGAGGCTGTACTCTCGTAGAAAAAAATGGTTTTTAAAGATTGTTGCCTTAATATGCATCTTAGGGCAAAAGTGAATAATAAAAGTTGTATAGAATTTAAAAATCTACAACATTCATTTTAAACATTTTTTTTTTTTGTATAACGCTTAGTTTAGCGGTAATTCGTGATTTTCTGTTGTTTTTTTTATGAAAATCTGTAAAAAAATTAATTTTTTAAGATTACGGCCTTAGTATGCATTTTACGATAAAAAGAGTATATAATAAAATTTATAGGAATTAAAAGATCTACAACTTATATTTTAAGCATTTTTCTCTACAGAGCCTACTTCAGCGTCAAAGAGTGATTTTCATTTTGCGTCTTTCACTCATGATTAAAATTAGGTTGGTTTTTTGTTTATTTCTAATGTTTTATTACTAATATAAGGTTATATTGTTCATTATTGGCATTGGCAAAAGAAAGTCGTGTGAGTGTTTCACACCTGATTTGTTTTTCATAAAATTCATACTAAGGTTCCCAATCTTAAAAATCTCGTTTTTTACCGACTTCAATGCGAAAAATGCAGAAAATCATAAATTTTGACCCTCAGCTAAGCGGTATAGAAAAAATGTTTAAACTAAACGTAGGTTTTTTAATTTTATGTAAAACTTTTAGGAATTCTAATTAAATTAAATTTTTGGCTTTAAATTATTATTTAGGGCTGTAACTTAGAAAAATACGATTTTGAGAATAAGAACAGCGTCACTTACGCGAATTTTCAAAGGCTACAACTTAAAAGTCTTAATAACATAAGCGAAAGTAATAAATGAAATTTAACCAAATTCATTAAGTTTGTTTGTAAGATGATTGGGTTAATTCATTTTTGCACAAAAGTAAGGATGTACTCCTAATTTTGGGGCAACTGAGCTAATTCTAAAATCACTTTTGGGGTGTGTTGAGTAAACTTTAGTTTTAAGTTTCATCCTGCTCGATGCTCCAGAACGGATCAACATACACACATACTCACGCATGAATTTCTTGGCTTCAGGGGGTTAATAAAACGTGAAGATCACTTGAAATATGTTTATCGAAAAAATTATACAATTGTAATACTGTACTTTCTAAAACTCAACTGTGTAATACAGATAGATCGTGACAAGTAAAAATTGTAAACATGAATTGTAAAAACATAATTAGTTTACAATGATAGTTATATTTAGTAATACAGTAAAATCTCTCTATTGCGGAACTCTCTATAGCGGAAATCTCTCTCTAGCGGCATTATTTGCCGACCCCGACCCTTTCGTATACTACGATAATGTATTTAACTCTCGTTATAGCGGCACAAAAATCTCTCTATAGCGGCAAAACAATATCTTCAGGATATGGATTTAGACGCCTATTTAGGGGCAGACAATGACTTAGCCACTTCAGCAGATGTTGGCAATGATGCAATAATCGAAAATGTCTTAGCCCAAAACAACGAGCAAGAAAGTGAATGACGATGAAATGGAAACAGAAATGTTGTCCCTTCAAGTAAACAAGCACTAGACGCTATTCTTGTTGTTTCAACGTACTGTCATTGCCAATATGTAAATGAAAATTTACAAGTTTTAAACATTGAAAATGAGATTGAAGACATGTTTTATGAATTGAAAACGAAACAAAATTTACAACTTATTTTACGAAATGAAATGTACTTCACAGTCATTGTTTCCTTAATAACAAAAAAATATATACTGTACTGTGTATTTTTTTGTGTTTGTGTAGCCTATGTTTTAGGAGATTTTAATTGTATGTATCTTATGTTTATTACTGTTCAGTAAAAACCGAGTTTCAGTGCTAATTAATTTTAGGCTATCTATTATGGTACGTACTGTATGAATGATTATTGAAAAAAGTTCAATACGAAAAGTGAAATTCTATTGTTAAACATTAGTAACACAACATCTAATAAAACCAGTTGGTATCCAAATTTCTTGTTAAGTTAATAACCTACACTTTATGTAATTAATTTAAATATCTCACTGTATTGAAGTAATCTACTGTATTAAACATTCGTCATAAAGTTATCTATTCAGTAGTTTTTCAAAAACTTATTCCATGCACCATTTACATACGTATATAAGTTATTTTGTACAGAAAAATTAGTACTTTAACTTCCCTCCCACCGTTAATTACTCGCTCTCTCTATAACGGAACTCTCTTTATAGCGGCGGTATCTCATGGTCCCTTCAATTCCGCTATAGAGAGACTTTACTTTAATACGTTAAAATAGTATTAAAAAAACTTGTTTCACGTAAAGTCAACTTTGATACGTATACAATCAAGGTTAATCAACTAACATTGAGAAAAATATGCACACTATTATGTGAGTCTCAAAAAGCTGCAATAAACAAACTGGTTTATTGTATTTATTATTATAAACTACATACTTTATTATAAATGGGCATCACTTTAAGAATACGCATTCCGATTTTCAGAATCTACAGTAAAAGCTCGTTTATCCGAATTCCGTGTTAACCGAGGTAAAATATCAGAATCTGTGTATCATCTCCTTCCAAAAGATTAAATGATTAATTCTTTTATGATTCCCCGGCCTTCCTGTTTCTCTCTTACCCAGTATTTTTTTTTTTATTCCTAATTTGTGTACGTTGTAATCTGTTCAATTTAGAACAATAAGCAATCCCATGACCCAATGAGATGAGAATGATGTGTATGACGTGTAGGCCTAAATGAGATGTAGTCTTGTACAGACCCAGGTCGACCATTCCTGAGAGAGTATCGTTAATTAAACCCCAACCATCAAAGTACACCGGTAACCACTGTCTAGTATTCAAATCCGTATAAAAGTAACTACCTTTACTAGGATTTGAACCAGGAACCTTCGTCTCCGAAAATCATTTGTTAAACAGCTGATTTTGGCGACGACTTTACCTCTAGACCAACACGGTGGGTTTATTAGTATTTTAACATCGAAAATATTAAAAATTAAATAATTGTATCTAATAATGACCCTGATAAGTTACGCCGTAATTATAAATTTTATGTTTAAATAAATTTATAGGTGCTTTTTATTTAAACAAAGATTTAAGCAAAAAGTTTTAATTTCATTTTTTATTGAGCCTTGGTTTCTGAGAAGGTAACGATGTAAGGTGATATGCACGTGAAAAAATGTCAGAACTAAAAAATTTACCCCAGTAGGCAACTAAAAATTGTTTCCGTAAATTTCTTAGATATAAAAAATCCCTTTTATGAGACGACACGTCTCATGGGTGGTTGCAATTTTTAAAAAGGCTTACCTTTGACTTACGACAAAAAACCATTAGTAATTTCTTTATCAACTCTTTAAGAGGAATCGAATGACACTATTTTGTTTCTAAATTCCGACATTGATTTCTTAACTTCCAGTTTTGGGCTACTTCCGATCGAAACCGAAACTTCAAACCCAATCCAGGCCCACTAATCATTTATGTAGATAACGAATCCGAAAACCGTTTGTTGCTATACCTATCTTGTAGTCTCTGACTTTGTTTTCTTGACTTCTGGTTCTGAGCCCCTTCCGGTTAAAACTGCAAACCTCCAAACCCAATAACTTTTTAGGTAGATTACGAATCCAAAAACCGTTTGTAGCTACCTCTTGAAGTTTCAGATTTTGTGATCTTGACTTCCAATTTTGGGCCACCTCCGGTCAAAACCGGAACTTCAAACCCAATTTATGGCCACTAACATTTTGTGTAGATTTGTGTTGTTGTTAAGGTCAACAGCCAAAAGGCTGGTTTGAACCTTTAGAGGTTTTACTAAGTAAAAACGAGGAGTAAGGTGGTTTACAATTGCCTTCCTCACTGAGTTGAAAGAGTATGCTTATCAGCATGCCAGGCCCTCCGAAAAGCACTTACTTTCCACCCTACAAATGACAACTTCACATCATTCACCACAGGGTCTGGCTGCATAGTGAAATTCATTACTCTCAGAGGAGATAACTCTGACTAGTGTCTTTTACACCTCTACCTCTTCTGTTCTTAAATAGTTCAGTCATATAAGTGGCTGACTATGTGATAAAAAACAGAACTATATTTTTTAGCCCTGGACCAAACAGATAGAGTGCAATTAAAATAACACTCCACCTGCCTGTTTTGGGCATGTGTAGATTACTAATCCGAAAACCGTTTATTGCTACTGGCTTGTAGTTTCTGACATCTGGGTGTGACGGACAAAACAAAATGGTAGATGACAATTGGTTTTAAATTGCCACCAATGTATTCAGAGTAGAGTTCGGTAGTTCGTTTTAACATAGTATTTTACTATCTTTAAAATACTCACATTATAGAAAAACCTCTTATCTTTTAACACACGTGAAAGCCTGGACTGGACGAAATAACACACAAAGTTTTGAAAGCTTATTACCGGAAAAACGGCTAAAACTAAGTAGGTACTGTTTAAGCATAAATTTCTTTATATCAAAGAAATTTGTAAGTAAAATAGTTTCCATTAAACTAAACGAAGCAGAAAAGGACAATTTGGTATATCACTCAAGTTTTTCGCTTAAGTATTATCTGAAATAGAAATCTTCCGATACAAAGGACGTCTTTCGAGGCGAAAGACGTGCTCGCCTCTCATCACGCGGTCTTGGGTTCGAATCCCACTCGGGCATGGCATTTTTTCATACGTTACAAAAAATTCATTTCACCTTCACCGTCTGCATTAGCAGCAATTTGCAAAACAGTCGGACGTTAAACCAAAAAAAAAAAAAAAAATTTCGAGGCGAGATTAATATAACACTGAATTAGGATTCACGTAATGTAATAAACACTTAATATTTACATGTACTTTTATTTAAAGACATTTTTTAATGAACATTTTTCAGCAGTCGTCATAAAAATCGTTTAATCTTTTCGCAATTAAGTAAATTAAGTACTGTCAACTTTTTTACTACGCTTAATTATTGAAAAGAAAGAAAATGAGGTTAGAATACACCCGCTGACGTCAAAATTGAAAAGATGTTTGACCAGCTAAAAAAACTGGTATCAGCTTAAGGCAGTCGGAATAGAACAAGTACATGTGTTTATTTAAAAAAGAAACATAATAATTACCGGCGTAATTCACGAATAAGGATTAAAAAAAATTAAGCCCTCACGCGACTCACTAAGTGGGTGCGCCATATGCTGGTGCGGAAACGGCAAACATTTTCTTTTCGTTTTTCAAAATTACTAAAAGAAGTACAAAATAAAAATGTTTGTATTTAATTCTTTCTTATACAACATCAAATTCAGAGGGAATTTAGTATACCTATACTTTTTATACATATGTATTAGTATATACATTATTAAATTAATTAAAAATATTAGTAATTAAAAACATTAGTAATTACGCAAAAATGATCCTTCGTACAATTTTTGCGGTAAGTTTATTGAATAAATAGTTTGGTCATTAGACCTAAACTAAGAGTAAGCTATAAAAAAAAGTTTTGAACTAAAAGTTGAAGATTATTAAATTGTCTACAACTTTTATTTTATATTTATATAATATATATATATATATATATATATATATATATATATATATATATATATATATACGTACACACATTATTGCGCTAAAATGCATATTAACGCCTCAATCTTAAAAAAAACATTTTTATACGAGAGCACAGCCTCCCCAAGAATTTCAGCAGCGTAGAGTATAAAAAAACATATTAAATGAGGTGAATTTAAAAAAAAATCGTAGGAGCCGTTTTTGAGAAAATAGCAAAAAAGTGAAAAATGACACGAATAAACTACTACTTCCGGTTGACCGATTTTGATGAAACTGTTTGTGTCGTGTCCTCTAGTGGTATCTAACTTACGTTTCAAGTTCGTATGATGTGCCGATCTTGAGATATTCTGTACGCAAGCACGCACGCGCGCGCGCACACTCACACACACACAGACCAATAGCTAAAAAATGTTTTTTTTGGGTTCAGGGGTCTGAAAACGTGTAGATCCGGTGAAAACTCGATTTCAAAAAATCGACATTAAAACAATACTTTAAGAGAAACGTTTTTGAGAAAATAGCAAAAAAGTGAAAAATTACACGAATAAACTACTACTTCCGGTTGACCGATTTTGATGAAACTGTTTGTGTCGTGTCCTCTAGTGGTAGGCTATCTGACTTAAGTTTCAAGTTTGTATGATGTGCCGATCTTGAGATATTCTTTACGCAAGTACGCGCGCGCGCACACACACACACACCAATAGCTAAAAAATGTTTTTTTGGGTTCAGGGGTCTGAAAACGTGTAGATCCGGTGAAAACTCGATTTCGAAAAATCGACATGAAAACAATACTTTCCTTCCTATATATTCATACAGGCAAGAGAAAGTAGAAATGACTTCAATTTACAAACAAAACTTGTTCTCCAGAATTTAAAAATAACATGTCACATAGCCTATGTTATTCAGGAAGCTCTAACCTTCCAACAGTGAAAGAATTCTTGAAATCGGTAGGATTGTTTCTCAGATTACCTTGTACAAACACACAAACAAAAAAAAACCTTTATTTTTTTATTCAGTATAGGTATATTTTAGGCTAATGGATTAAAAAAAAACACTGAAGTATAATATTTTTGAAATCTAAATAGTTTTATTAAAATGAAAAACTGGTGTGAAACAGTAACGTCTTTTTCTTGGCAATGTAAATAATTAAAAAAATAACCTAAGTATAATCATGAGTTAACAACGTAAAATGAAAAACATAATCTAATTATAATCACGAGTGAGTGACGCAAAATGAAAATCAACCTCTGTAGAACTTAAAAATACGGAAAATCACTAATTGACGCTAAACTAAATTCTGTAGAGAAAAATGTTTACAATAAAAATTTTTTTAGGTATTTTAGTTTCTAATAACTTTGATTAAATGCACTTTTGTCGTAAACGCAAACTAAGGCCACAATCTTAAAAATCCCATTTTTTACCGATTTTAATGGAAAAAAAAACAAAAACCGAAAATCAGTAATTGCCGCTGAACAAAAACATGTTTAAAATAAAAATTGTAGGTTTTTCCTTGTTCTATTTACACTATTGTAAAATGCATACTAAGGCCGCAATCGTAAAAAATTTCATTTTTACAGATTTTGATAAAAAAAACCGAAAACCACTAATTGACGCCAAACTAAGTGGTTTACAAAAAAAAAAACTGCTTAAAATAAAAGCGGTAGGTTTTTAAAAGTTCTATAAATTTATAATATACACTTTTGCCCTAAAATGCATATTAGGGCCAGAGCTTAAAAAAATTTTCTTACAAAAGCACTAGAATTTCAGCATAGATTGCGATTACTAAACCACCTTACTTAGTAAAACCTCTAGAGGTTCAAACCAGCCTTTCAGATGTTGACCTTAACAACAACAGGACAAGAGAACGTAATAAATAAATAAAATAAATAAAGAAGATATGAAAGAAAATGTAGAGAAATCATGTAGAGCATAAAAATGTAGTAAATGAGGCAATTTAAAAACAAATCGTAGGAGCCGTTTCTGGGAAAATCGCAAAAAGTGAAAAACCACCCGAATAAACTACTACTTCCGATAGGTCGATTTTGATGAAAAATTTCGTGTCGGGTCCTTTAGTGGTACCTAACTTAAATTCCAAGTTTCAACTTAGTACAATATTTCGTTTACGAGATATTTTGTTCACACACAGACCAATCGCTAAAAACATGTTTTTGGGGTTCAGAGGGCCTGAAAACATATATATCCGGTAAAAATTCAATTTCGAAAAATCGTAATGAAAACAATACTTTTCTTCCTTGTATAGGAAGAAAGTACTGTACTATTCATTTACTGTCAGATGTAAAACAAAAAAATATATAGCTACTATATAAGACAAGTGATGCCCATAACGTACAAATTACGTATTTGTACTCGATCTGTTGGTTCCAGGGCTACAAAAATAGTTCTATTTCTTATCACATAGTCAACCAATTATATGACTGATTTATTCAAGAACAGAAGAGGTACAGGTGTAAAAGACACTAGTCAGAGTTATCTCCTCTGAGAGTAATGAATTTCATTATACAACCAGACCCTGTGGTGAATAAAGTGAAGGTGTCATTTCCAGGGTGGAAAGTATGTGCTTTTCGGAGAGCCTAGCATGCTGATAAGCATACTCTTTTAACTCAGTGAGGAAGGCATAGGTAAACCACCTTACTTAGTAAAACCTCTAGAGGTTCAAACCAGCCTTTCGGATGTTGACCTTAACAACAACAGGACAAGAGAACGTAATAAATAAATAAAATAAATAAAGAAGATATGAAAGAAAAGCTTTAATGTATTTACCATGTTGTCTTATTAAAATCCGTGCCGTGATCATCCATGCACTCGTCCTCTACACTTTTGCACAACACTTACCACAACTATAAAACTACTGAAGACAACTAGACGTTCAATCTTAGTATACTACTCTTTAACAGTAAGCAATATGTTTAATGCCTCTTACACAATATCCCATAACACGAAGTAGAAAGTGTACATTGCAATAGTAAGACCTCAATTGGATATTTCAATTTATTTTAAAAATTATTGTAATTAACTTTATTAGGCGTTTTATATTGTGTAGCCCCTTACGAAGATCTGTTGAAATTATATTACACTATTTCATACAACTTAAAAATTTGTCCTCGTTTTAAAAATAAACGTTTTACCGTTTCCCACTGAAGCAGGAAAATTAATTGTAGGCCTATGTTATTAAAAAATTTAAGAGTTTTAACTGAAATCCTACAGGTTTTATTTCGTTAAACATGTTTTGAAACGGTTAACCATTATCTTCCTCACTCAGTTAATATCTTAACACCTAAAGTTCGTTCCGGATCTGGGAATAATAAATAGTCTTTCTTAACCCTTTTAGTGCCGAAAAAATATTTGAAAGTTTGTTGTAGCCATTTAATTTGAAAAGGGTGTCAAAAAGTACACCTTATTTCGAAAACTTGTAGGCAAGCCTGCCATTGCCAACCAAAATCTCAATGTAACAGAAAAATAAAATTTCCGGTTTAAAATTAATGTTTATTATGTTCATAAAAAAAGAAAGGGCAACAAAAAATAGTTCTGTTTCTTATCTAAAAGTCAGCCAATTATATGACTGAACTATTTAAGAACCGAAGAGGTAGAGCGATAAAATACACTTGAGTTTACTCCTCTGAGAGTAATGAATTTCACTATACAGCCAGACCCTGTGGTGAATGAAGTGAAGGTGTCATTTGCAGGAAGGAAAGTGGGTGCTTTTCGGAGGGCCTGGCATGCTGATATAAGCATACTCTTTCAACTCAGTGAGGAAGGTAAACAATCTCACTCCTCTTTTTTACTTAGTAAAACCTCTAGTGATTCAAACCAGCCTTTCGGCTGTTGACCTAAACAACAAAAAAAAGAAATCATTCTAACACTAAAAATATTCAAAATAGTTTTTTAGTTTATTTCAAGTCACATCGACAGCTTGGTCATTAGCAACAACTGTGGGTTTTGGTACCTTATCGGTGGTTTTAACGTGTTAAAATTTTCAGACCCTAGCCGGGAATCGAACCAGGGACCTTCCGCTTTACAGGGTAGCACGCTTGTCACTACGCCAAGGGGGCAGTTTCAAAATACATTATTCCATTAATTTTTGTTTAAAATTTTTTTTTGCGAATGTTCGGTTATCCGGACATTGGCACTTTATGCATAATTTACGGACTTCTGATACACCGGATGTTGTCACTACGGAAAGTATATCGACGTCCTGTTTTCCGGACGTTGATACTGAAAGGGTTAAAATTTTTTTTATCACCAGTCTCTTAACTGGTTTGATGCAGTTCACCAAGCTGTTCTATCTCGCCCAAGTTGTTTCATATCTACATACCTGAAACACCCTGTATCTTTTGTAATTTGTTTTAAATATTCTAATCTTCCCCTCCCACTACAATATTTACTCCCTCAATATTACCCTCCATTATCGATACAGCAATACCTGGATTTCTTAAGATATGACCCAGTAGCCTATCCCTTCTTAAAAGTATAACAATTATTTATTGGCAATTTATAATTACAATTAATTATTAAACTTCAATTACTAACAAATTACAATCGAGTTACTTCAATTAATTTAATTGAAAAACGTAAAGCTTTAACTAACTTACCTAATAATAGCAATAATTTAACATTTAACAATATTACCTCTTACGTACAATCAAATACAATATGTACATAACGCAGACCTTTTCTTAACGTACAATGTATTCACACAGTATGACAACCAGAACTCACCGACAAAAGAAGCTAACTTTTATATACCCTATTAAGCTTCTAGAAAGGAACAAATACAAAGGTTTTCTTCCGAATTCTAGATGCAATAATAAACAGGTAGATTGTACCAGAAGAAAGACATAAAAAGATTCTCAGAAATTTTGTAAATAAATTATCTATACTAATATTATAAAGATGAAGCGATTTCAAATGACTCTAAACGACATAAAAATTGGACTGATTTGTAATTAATTCCCTTGGAGAATTATCAACCCATTAAGTCTTCCGTATTTAGCACTTCATTAAAAGAAATTGTTAATATGTGAATATTTTTGTTGAGTCCATTAAGTTTTTGCAATGACTGCTACTTTTTAAATGAAACAAATAAACACATTTAAACTACTTTAAGAAACAGATCAACACACAGAACAGTAATGAAAAAATATTCAAATTAGTAAACAGGAAACGGTCAGTAGTTAATAAACATGAGTTCAATATCATTTGGGAAACAATGACAAAAAGTTTAAATCTCTTGAACTAGTTTATATAATTGACTTTGTGTTTAAAAACAGCGGGTGAAGGCAAATATTATAGTATATTTTTAAGTGTCATGTATTTTGTTACTAGCTCGCTTCGCTTCGCATCAAAATTTTATATATTTCAATTTATAAACGAATTACGTACAACATTACTTAGGAATATTTTGGCAACAATTTTTTTTCTTTTAACTACAACTGTATATTCACACAACCAGTAGTATCTGAATCACGCCATTTCAGAAAGCCCATAAGTCAAAATTTTACTTTTTTTCTTTAGTGCGTTTTAGAACTAGCTGAACGAAAAAACACCATCCCTACAAAAATCACATAAGTCTGGCTTTCCTTAAGTAAAATAACACTAACAAAAGGCTTATCCTAAAGGACACAAAGTGTTTCCTTCTAATTGAAAAACGAATAGTGGATGTTTTTTGAAGCTTAAGCTCTACTTTCTAGTGGAAAAGGCCATACAAAGATTCTATGCAAAAATAAAACATTGTAAGGTATATAACTACTGTTTATGACGATGAAGAACGAGAATAGACCTGAAAATCAACAGTTTTCTTTCTTAAAGTTAAGAATTTCAATTTTTGATTACTGCAGAAAGCTATTTTCAGTCATAATGTAAACTACTGAAATAATTGAATAATGATATAATAAAGAGAAAAATAAAAAATATACGTGTTGTTTAGGTCATCAGCCGAAAGGCTGGTTTGAACCTGTAGAGGTTTTATTAAGTAAAACGAGGACTGAGATGGTTTAAAATTGCCTTCCTCACTGAGTGGAAAAGTACGCTTATCAGCATGCCGGGCCCTCTAAAAAGCACATGTTTTCCACCCTGTAAATGACACCTTCACTTCATTCACCACAGAGTCTGGCTGTATAATGAAATTCCATTACTCTCAGAAGAGATAACTTTGATTAGTGTCTTTTACACCTCTACCTCTTATGTTCTAAAATGCTTCAGTCATATAATTGGCTAATCATGTGATAAGAAACAGAACTATTTTTGTAGCCCTGGAACTAGCAGATCGAGTGCACATAATTTAACACTCCACCTGCCTGTTATGGACACCTGCTCTTTTTTCCTAAACTTCTCTCCGTTCTCTAAAATAGAAGGCTACTCTACTGCAAAAGTCTCAATGAAATTCTTTTAGACCGCCTCTAAGGCGCAGCAGTTAGCGTGCTACCTTGCTAAACGGAAGATTCCGGGTTCCCGACCAGGGTCTTGAAAATTATTACATCTTCAAATCCACAGTTTTTAACAAAAGATAGTTGAGTTGCTAATGACCTAGCTGTTGATGCGACTTAAAATAAACTAAATACTTTTATGAACAATAAAAAAATGTGATTCTGCATTCCTCCGTTGTATTAATACCGGAACAATTTAATGAAATTTTATTGAAAATCCTTCGCATATTTATCGTCTATCCGGATAAATTTTTAGTGATGTAAAGCGAAAAAAATTTGAAAAATTTTGCTTTAAAATAATTTAATCAAATTCATCATAAATAATTCAAGGTTTAACAATTTGATATCACTCAGTTAAAATTATTCGTCTAACTAAATGCATTATTAATATTGAAAAATCATAAAGTTTTTATTCACCTAACAACTAAAAACAATTTAGAAATAGTAATCATTTTTCAAAATACATACATGTAATTAAAATGTAAACTTTACAGTAATTATTTAAAGTTATAAAAATAAATGACATTGTACTGCGTGAAAATAATTTCCAAATAAAAATATTCATTAACCGGTTTTCTGAACTAGTTATGCAGTCGTTTTAAAATTAAGGAAACCGGTTAAAATAAAATCTTATAATATACACTGACCGACCTTACATTTACGTCATAGATTTTAAGTAACAATAAAAAATGAAACTAATAAAAAATTATATCATTTAATGGAATCCTACGTTTCAAATTTTATCAGCAGATGGCACTTCTGCAGTGATTTCCGCGAGAAACTATTAAGAACTTATCATTAAATCAAATGGTTTTCTAGTAAAGACAGTCATTTTGCCGCAAATCTTAACTTTCGTTCTACGAGGTGTGACTATTAAATAACGAGACTGACATAAAAAATTTTATATTTATTTTATACATAATCACTTATTGTCACCTTCAATATACACTCCTTCTCTATCCCTACAACGGTCCATGCGAATTTTCCATTGTTGGAAACAGTGCTGGAAGTCATCTTCTGTCAGCTCCTTCAGGACACGGCCGCACAAAAATGTTTGAAATCAAGCTCACAAAAATTTTTGTACTGACACTTTGTACGCGATTGAAAATGACTCAGATTTTTTGAAAACGATAATAACATGTGATGAAACGTGGTATTTTACTTATGATCCCGAAAAGAAGCGCCAAATCCATGCACTGGAAGAGCCAAAAAAGCTCGAATGAGCAGGTCAAAATTTACAGCGGCACGTGTCCTGAAGAAGATGACTTCCAGCACTGTTTCCAACAATGGAAAATTCGCATGGAGCTTTGTAGGGATAGAGAAGGAGTGTGTATTGAAGGTGACAATAAGTAATTATGTACAAAATAAAAATAAAATTTTTTACAACGTCAGTCTCGTTATTTAATGGCCTTACCTCATATATGGCATATTCACACGACAAAAGTTTACTAGCTGCTAGTACTAGTACGACCTACTAGCGCGAAGGTGACGGTTCCCACGGAGCTAGTTAATTTAAGCCAGTGATCTGAAGACAAACGTGAGTTGTGTTGTGTATTGCTGTACTAAGTACAGCTTATTAGCAACTTAGCAACGTTTCCAAACGTTCATACCGAGCTAGTTTACTAGCGCTAGTCAATCACGTGACCTTTTCTCTTCTACTAGCGCTAGTAAAATTAAACATGTTCAAAGTCACTAGCGTGATAGTGAATACTAACGCTTTAACTGAAATAGCAGCTAGTTGTTCGTTCTTATTACGTTATTTTGCTAGCTGCTATTCAACTAGCCGCTAGTAGCCTACTAGCGTCGTGGGAAAGGCCTGATTGTAATCCATTTGGGATGAGTATACAAGAAGCCTTACTTTTAGCGTTAATTTTAGTGATATTTTGTATGTTGCTCGTTAAAATAGGTAAACATACGAGATATTTTTAAGATTGCAGGCTTAGTAGCTATGCATTTCACGACAAAAGTGTATAAATCAAAGTTAAAGAAAATTAAGAAACCTACAAGTTTAATTTGAAGTATTTTTTTCTAGAGAGCTTAATTTAGCGTCAATTGAAGATTTTACATATTTTTTAGTCCTAACAGAGCTTGATTTTCCCTTTGAGTCATTCACTCAGATTAAAATTAGGTTGTCTTTCATTTCATATGGTTTACTTTTCATTAAACATAGGTTATATTTTTAATTATTTACATTGGTAAGATAAATTCGTCTCGTGAGAACGTCGTGTTTCACAACACATTTTTTAATGTAGTGGTGCAAATAACACCTGGGATTTTTTTTCCAACAAACAATAGTACGTAACCTACACAAAAAGTTATTGGGTGTCAATTAGATTTGAAGTTCCGGTTTTGACCAGAAGTAACCCAAAACCGGATGTCAAGAAATCAAAGTCGGAATTCGAAAATAAAAATAGTGTCATTCGATTCTCCTTAAAGAGTAGAGAAAGCATTTGGTTTGAAGTTCCAGTTTTGACCGGAAGTGGCCAAAAATCGGAAGTCAAGAAATCAAAGTCAGAAACTACAAGAGGTAGCAACAGAGTTTTAGGATTTATAATCTAAACAAAAAGTTAGATTGGGTTTAAAGTTTCAGTTTCGACCGGAAGTGGCTCAAAACCGAAAGTCATGAAATTAAATTCGGAAACAAAAATCATTCGATTCCTCTTAAAGAGTAGATACAGAAATCACTAACGGGTTTTGCCTGAGGTCAAAGGTAAGCCTTTTAAAAAATTGCCACCAGCCATTAGTCGCGTCGTCTCATGAAAGGGATTTTTACATTTTAAGTACATAGTTTTATAATAAACAGTTCTTTGACCTTGTAAAATTAAAAATGTTGCTTAGCTAATCAATTTTAATAAATATAAAAATTATGTTTTTATAATTAATTCTTTACTACATAGTTCCTACAGCATAATACAAGTTACGATAACATTAATATGTAATATACACTTTGAATGTAAACTGCACTCTACATAATCAGTTTTCCTTGGATATCATATGATATAACAATGCCAAGTAAAAGCCTATAAAAACAAGCATCAGTAAGTATTCGATGAATAACAAGTTTTATAATGAATAAGACAGGTAATTTTACGACGAATTGCTAATATTTCGTAAGTCGTACAAAAATACGTCCGGAAATGCTTCATTAGCGAGTTGTCGTAGTCGTCGTTGTTGTTGTTAGGTCATCAGCCGAATGGGTGGTTTGAACCTCAAGAGGTTTCGTCCCCAAACCCAAAAACGACTGAATAAGTGTTGTAAGAAAAGTACTGCTGTCTGTAACTTGATAGCCTCCGGGAGAGGGGAGCAATATGCGGATTGTAAAACCATTTCAGAAAATATACTTCTAATTTTTTTTAAGTAACTGAAACTTGCCGGAAATGACGTATTTTTATAAAACAAAAACTTTGTTCTAAATAATTATTTCGAAAAACACACGCTTACTGAGATAATGTATAATTTAGTGAAAGTTTTCTTTTTGAAGAAAAAACAGTATTTTTCAAATACATCGTCATTGTACAACAACATTTCACGGATTAACATAATATTTGGCAGTTTTGTTCTGTAATAATTATGGAAAACGATGAAACAATAAAATTTAACAGAAAATACCTTGTAATTTAAAAAGCAATGATTTTCTGTTAAATTTTGTTGCATCATCGTTTTCCATAATTATTACAGAACAAACCTGCCAAATATTATGTTAATCCGTGAGATAGTTGTTGAATAATGGACGATGTATCTGAAAAATACGGTTTTTTCTTCTAACACAAAACTTTTACTATACATGATACATTAACTCATTAAGCGTGTATTTTTCGAAATAATTTTATAGAACAAAATACATGCGAAATACTTTGTTTTATGAAAATACGACATTTTCGACAAACTTTAGTTACATAAAAAATTAGAAACGTCTTCTAAAATGGTTTTACAATTCGCATATTGCTCCCCTCTGCGGGAGGGCATCAAGTTATAGACAGACCGCAGGTAAAATCTATTTCTTCAAAAAATGGTACGATATCTTTGTTCCTCGGGAATATTGTTTTTGTGATTTATTTATTTTTTATTCTTAATGTTTGTACGTTGCAATCTGCTCAATTCCGAACAATAAGCAACCCCATGATCCAAAGAGATTAGGATGATGTGTAAGACGTGTAAATGAGATGTAGTCTTGTACAGACCCAGGCCGACCATTCCTGAAAAACTATGGTCACTTAAACTCCTACCGTCAACGTACAATGGTAACCACTGTCTAGTATTCAAATCCGTATATATGTCATAAATCCGTAATTTATGATGCCCATAACGGGCAGGTTGAGTGTTAAATTATTTGCACTCGATCTGTTGATTCAAGGGCTACAAAAAATAGTTCTGTTTCTTATTACATAGTCAGCCAGTTATATGACTTAACTATTTAAGAACAGAAGAGGTAGAGATTTATAAGACACTAGTCAGAGTTATCTCCTGTAAGAGTAATGAATTTCATTATAAACCCACACCCTGTGGTGAATGAAGTGAAGGTGTCGTTTGCAGGGTGGAAAGTAGATGCTTTACGGAGGGCCCGGCATGCTGATAAGCATACTCTTTCGAATCAGTGAGGAAGGCAGTAGTAAACCGACTTACTCCTCGTTTTTACTTAGTAAAACCTCTAGAGGTTCAAACCAGCCTTTCGGCTGTTGACCTTAGCAACAACTGATAGATGAAAGAACTAATCCTCCTAAATGACATTAGGTCTACATCAAACAAGTAAAAAAATGATTTCATTTTTACTAAACACAATTTATTTAAAAATTACTTGAAGCCATACAACCTATATCCTCATGTAACTTTAAGCTTTCAACAAAGAAAAAATTTTGAAATCGGTTGTGTACACTTTCTGAGATTACCTCGCACAAACAAACAAACGTTATTTCTTTATAAATATTAGTATAGAAGATACATACATAGATAAATACTTTTTGTTTTCTGGTAAACTGAATCAAAGTAACAAAATCATTAAATTATGTAAAAATATTGGTATTTGCTATACAAATACGTAACTCTTCCGTCTTTCTTTTTTTAACACTAGTCTGTTATTATTCATTACAATAGAGTGTAATATTGTGACATTTGACATTAAACATCCGTTGTAAGTGTGCTCGTATGTGTAAGTGAATGTTTCGGTAGATGAACTTTCAATTTCTAGTACTTCTACTAGTACAACTTATTCATAAAATTAATTTGTTTGTTTTATTCACTTGCTTATAATTTTTAATTTCTTTTACCTATATGAATATGTAAGAAGAAATGTATTGTTTTCATGTCGAAATTTCGAAATCGAGTTTTCACCGGATCTACACGTTTTCAGACCCCCTGAACCCAAAAAACATGTTTTTAGCGATGTGTGTGTGTGTGTGTGTGTCTGAACAGAATATCTCAAGAATGGAACATTGTACAAACTTGAAACTTAAGTTAGAGACTACTACCGGACCCGAGAAGAACATTTTCATCAAAATCAGTCAACCGGAAGTAGTAATTTATTCGTGTCATTTTTCATTTTTTTGCGATTTTCTCAAAAACAGCTCCTACGAATGTTTTTAAAATCTCCTCATTTACTGCATTTTTTACACTCTACAAGATAGGGTAGGCGCCATGTCTGCTGAAATTCTTGGGGAGGCGGTTTTCTCGTAGAAAAATGTTATTTTAAGATTGCAGCTTTAATATGGATTTTAGCGAAAAATGTATAATAAAAGTTAAAGAAAAGGTTAAATCCTACAACTTTTATTTCAAATTTTTTTTTTGTATAATGCTTGGTTTAGCGATAATTAGTGATGTTCTGGTTTTTTTCATGAAAATCCTTTAAAAATGGATTTTTTAAGATTAGGCCTACGGCCTTATCGCAGTAACCTTGTCGTAAGTAATTTACGACAAAAGTGTATAATCAAATTCATAGGAAATTAAAAGATCTACAACTTTTATTTTAAACATTTTTCTCTACTGAGCCTAATTTAGCGTCAAAGAATGATTTCCCTTGTTATTAAGCCAAACTGAGGTAGATTTTCATTTTGCATCATTCGTTCATGATTAAAATATGATTATGCTTTTTAAGATTAGTTATTTTGTTTATTTCTAAGGTTTTATTACTAATGTTAGGTTATATTGTTCATTATTTCCATTGACAAGAGAAAGTCGTATGAGTGTTTCAAACCAGATTTTTATATTTGTGAATCATTTTGTTTAAATATTTATCTTTATTTATGATATTTTATGAAATAATATTGTACATAAAAATAATTAGCAATCTTAATTTAATTAGTATTAAAAGTTAATATAACATAATTTTAATTACTACGGTATGCGTCATATCATTGTGAGCTTAAAGGTCGACGGAGTTTGTCACAGTATTGCAGATAGCATTACCATGTTGCTACTTGTACGACTGCCTCACACACACAAGCACAATAAAACGACACTATAAAATAGTTTCATAACATTACCGATTTATTATACTTTTGTTTTTATTTTCAGTGCATTATACAGTTAACTTTTTCTAGGTAGAATTAAGTTAAGAATTACGCGTTAAATGGAATGACGCCATCTATAACAGGTTCCTATATTGAGCTGTTACTTGTTTTAGAATGACCGTGAATATTAAAAGTTATTGTTGATATGAAATGCTGATTTGATAGCCGGCAGGTAGAATATTAATAAACGCAATTAAATTGATGCATAAATGTAACACACAATAAAACAAACAAAGTAACGGTTGTAAGACTCGTCAAATCATAGCTTTAAGATAATACTCGCCACTCCACTTCCGTGTCTCACATCAGGTGTATCAGAATTAGGATTAGGTGTATCAGAATTCATAAGTGGATAAGCTGCCCATAACAGACAGGTGGAGTGTTAAATTATTTACACTCTATCTGTTCATTGCAGGGCTAAAATAAATAGTTCTGTTTCTTATCACATGGTCAGCCAATTAAATGACTGAATCATTTAAGAACAGAAGAGGTAGAGGTGCAAAAGACACTTATCAGAGTTGTCTCCTCTGAAAGTAATGAATTTTATTATACAGCCAGACCCTGTGGTGAATGAAGTGAAGGTGTCACTTGCAGAGTGGAAAATCTGTGCTTTTCAGAGGGCCTGGCATGCTGATAAGCGTAATTTTTCACTCAGTGAGGAAGGCAATGGTAAACCACCTCACTCCTTGTTTTACTTAGTAAAACCTCTAGAGGTTCAAACCAGCCTTTCGGCTGATGACCTAAACAACAAACAAGTGGATAAGAACCATGGAAATGCGTGCGCTGCTCGCCCGCACTTCGCATAATTGGTTTGCCGTTTTTGAGAAAATCTCAAAAAAGTGAAAAATGACACGAATAAACTACTATTTCCGGTTGAACGATTTTGATGAAAATGTTTGTGTCGGGTCCTCTAGTTGTACCTAACTTAAGTTTCAAGTTTCAACTTCGTACGATGTTCCGTTCTTGAGATATTCTGTTAACACACAGACACAGACCAATCGCTAAAAACATGTTTTTGGGTTCAGGAGGTCTGAAAACGTGTATATCCGGTGAAAACTCGATTTCTAAAAATCGACATGTAAACAATACTTTCGTTTCTATATATTAATATAGGCAAGAGAAAGTAAAAATCATATACGTCTATCAATATTTTTCAAGTTAACGTTAAAGTTTTTTCTTTTTCAAGTTAATGTTAAACTATTTAGCCAATTGAAAATGATTAAATTATTAAATAATATTCAATTTCATGATGTTAATTTAATTTAATTATGTTTAATTTATTTATTTAATTATGTCATATACAATTATAATTATTTATTTTTCATTATTACATACAGTAACAATATTGAGAAAAAGCAATGTATATACCCAACCCATATTTAACCTTAACTTGAAGAATATTTGTGTGATTTTTTAAAAAAATTTCCAGGTTTTATCGTTAATATTCTAAGATTGCATACGAAATATCCACAAAATGTGGCAAATTATGCTGGGGGGGGGGGGACCGGTGTAATGACATACAAGACTCAAAAACTTTGTCTGAAAATTTCTGACCGGAAAAATTTGTTTTGAATAAGTTTTCTGGAGAAACAGACAATAAAATCGTTTCGAAAAAATTTAGTTAAAATTTCGGACTAAAAATTTTGTGCGAAAAATTTGTACGAAATTTTTTGAGGTGAAAGAAATGAATAACATAAAACCCGGGTGGAAACACAAATAACTCAAATGGAACTAACGCACAAAATTGTATGTTTCTAGGCCTCTTAGTTCTGGGGAATTCGTAATGAAAGTCAATTATTCAGTGATATTTCGTTTCTACGTATATACCTTAATATTCACTTACTATTACGCAAGTTTGCCCATAACGGGCAGGTGGAGTGTTAAATTAATTGCACTCGATCTGCTGGTTCCAGGGCTACAATAAAATAATTCTGTTTGTTATCACATAGACAGCCAATTATATGACAGAACAATTTAAGAACAGAAGAGGTAGAGGTGTAAACGACACTAGTCAGCGTTATCTCCTCTGAGAGTAATGAATTTCACTATACAGCTAGACCCTGTGGTGAATAAAGTGAAGGTATCATTTTCAGGGTGGAAATTGGATGATTTTCGGAGGGCCTGGTATGCTAATAAGCATACTCTTTCAACTCAGTGAGGAAGGCAATAGTAAACCACCTCACTCCTCGTTTTTACTTAGTAAAACCTCTACAAATTCAAACCAGCCTTATGGCTGTTGACCTAAACAATACTACGCAAGTAAATTTCATAGCATGATGGCAGTTAGAAAATAAAATGATCTAAAATAACTTAATTATGTACTTCTTATTTAATAACATACACATAATTAATAATTATATATTATAATACAGTAATTTGTAACTTGCGAATTTCCTTGTTGCTCAACTGAACTAAGTTGTAGTATATTTTTCAACATTATAACAATCTATATAAAGCTCCGCCTTGTGACCCCCTTTTGGAGAGATAACTTTTAAGAACTCACCCATGAAAAGAAAGATTTCCCCATACATTCTTTGTTGTTAAATTTAAAGTAATGGCATGAGCTTAGAGAACGTGACATGATATACATATTTTCCTGTCAACTATCTTACAGATTTTAATAATTTCTAAGACAAAATTTGACGTATTGTTCATAATAGGTAGGTGGAGTGTAAATTATTTGCACTCGATCTGCAAGTTTCATGGCTACAAAAAATAGTTCTTTTTCTTATCATATGGTCAGCCAATTATATGATTGAATCATTTAAAAACAGAAGAACTAGAAGTAAAACACAGTATAGTAGGTAAAATGAAAGATGAAACCTGTGTTTGGAACCGCGTATCTCACCAAGTAAAAAAATCTGGTGTGAAACACTCACACAACTTTCTCTTGCCAATGCAAATAATTAACAATAAACCTAACATTAGTATTAAAACATTAGAAATGAACAAAAACTAACCTCAAAAACATAACCTTATTTTAATCATGAGTGAATGACGCAAAATGACAATCGAACTCAGTTTGGCTTAAAAATACGGAAAATCACGCTTTCACGCTAAACTAGGCTCTGTAGAGAAAAATGCTCTAAACAAAAGTTGTAGATCTTTTAATTTTCTATAAATTTAATTATATACACTTTTGTCGTAAAATGCATACTAAGACCGAAATGTTAAAAAAATCGATTTTTCTCACGTTTTCGTGAGAAAAAAAAACAGAAAATCGCAAATTACCGCTAAACTAAGCGTTATACAAAAAAATGTTTGAAACAGAAGTTGTAGGTTTTTAAATTCTCTACAACTTTTATTATATAAGTTTTTGCGCTAAAATTTATATTAAAGCCGTAATCTTAAAAAAACAACGTTTTTACGTGAAAACAGCCTCACCGAGAATTTCAGCAGACATGGCGCCTACCCTATCTTGTAGAGAATAAAAAATTGAGTAAAATAGGCGATTTTAAAAAAAATCGTAGGACCAGTTTTTGAGAAAATCGCAAAAAACTGAAAAATTATACGAATAAACTACTACTTCCGGTTGACCGATTTTGATGAAAATGTTCGTGTCGCGTCCGGTAGTGGTATGTAACTTAAGTTTCAAGTTTCAAGTTCGTACGATGTTCCGTTCTTGAGATATTCTGTTCACACACACACACACACACAGACCAATCGCTAAAAACATGTTTTTTGGGTTCAGGGGGTCTGAAAACGTATAGATCCGGTGAAAACTCGATTTCGAAAAATCGACATGAAAACAATACTTTCCTTCCTATATATTCATATAGGCAAGAGAAAGTAAAAACAAATTTATTTTGCGTCCAGGAGACTCCAGGAGGAGTATAGGACATGTCAGTTATAAAATACATATAAGAATCACACAATGTATCACTATCACGAAAAAAATTCTTGTACGGCATAAAAAGTTTCACCGATCAAGTAATTTTTCAGACTTTTTTTAAAGGAATGTAAATTATCACAACATTTCAAATAGTGGGGTAATTTATTCATGAATTTTCTCCCTGCGTAAGTAGGTTTTAGTTCAAACAATTTTGTGGAGTGATTAGCCACATAATAATCATTTCTGTTTCTCGTGTTATAATAGTAAACATTGAAATTTTGCATAAAATTATTTTGCCTAACATACATAATCATCTCAAAAATGTATAGAGGGAACTGTAAGCAATTATTAAGCTCCTTAAATAGTGGCCTGCATGAGTTTAGCTGGTTAGCTCCCACCACACACCTAATAGCTTTCTTTTGAATTTTAAAAACTCTATTCATATTACCCATGCTATAATAAATATCAATTTAAAAAACACTCTAATTTCTTTACCCTTTGCACTAAACGGCTGAATTTCAGCAGATTTTAATTAGAAAACATGCAGGAACACTCCTGTAAAACGCCATATTTTTCCTCTTAAAATTGATCGTATTAACATTCTGAAACATGAACTAAGTAAAAAATGTGTACCTACATATTTTGTTTCTATTCGCTCGTAAATTTGTAATACACGCCACTGTTTCGTAATATACGAATAAAATAACAAAAACCAAACTTTAAAACGAGCTGTACCTGAAATTTTGTTTTTTTACTTTGTGAGATAGGCGGTTCTAAAAACACCGGCTTCATATTTCATTTTACGTACCATAATCAGAGTTTTCTCCTCTGAGAGTAATGAGTTTCATTATACAGCCAGACCCTGTGGTGAATGAAGTAAAGGTTTCATTTACAGGGTGGAAACATGTGCTTTTCAGAGGGCCCGGCATTCTGATAAGCGTACTTTTCCACTCAGTGAGGAAGGCAATTGTAAACCATCTCAGTCCTCGTTTTACTCAATAAAACCTCTAGAGATTTAAACCAGCCTTTCGGGTGATGACCTAAACAACACAAAATTTTAGGTTTGCTCTAAATTTCTAAATCTTTCTATAATTAAACCAAAATCGTCACCAGCGCACCGGTTATACGCGCACGTCTGCAAAAAATCCGTTTGGGCCTTTTTCACTTCATCTTGTTCTCCCATTCCTCTTACTGTATTAACCCTTTCACTATCTCAACTTATTATAATTGAGGCATTCTGGGGAAGAAGGGCCCATAGCACTATAGGTCCTTTTTCAGCAGAATGTTTTAAATGAACCGCCATATCATAAAGTATAATGTACACAAAATGCCAGTTTGTTATTCCAACGCTAGAGTTCAGTGTGATGAGTTTTGTGAATGCACTCTATGGGCCCTTATTGTCCAGAACCATGACATTACAATTTACACCAGTTATTTTGAGCTTATAGTGTTAGTAAAGTGTTTCAAACAAGTGTATTCACATTTATTATTTCAGTTTTTAGTGGAAATATTGAAATAAGATATGTTAACTAACATTAATAATGAAAATAGAAGTGGTTTGAAGGTTTGACCGAAATTTTGGTTTACTAAAATCTAGAAATTAAAAAAATGGAGAACTTTGAAACCCCTAAACCTTACTTAGAATGCGTTGTAGAATCTCGCAAAAATCCATCACCTTTTGAGTTGCTGTACAGTAGGGAGATTATAAAAAACTGGGAAGTAGGCATTAAAGATTGTTTTCTGAAAAAACCTGTGTCAAAAAATAACAGTTTTGGAATTCAAAAATATGTTCAACTGAAATATAAACCTGATGGAGTCCTGATTTGTTCACGATCATACAATCAGGTGTCAATACCATTTACTTACTGGTCACATAACATTAAAGTTGAATTATTAACTCAGATAAAAGAACAGTTGGTAACCGTATCGTACAATCAAGTACCACCATCAAAAGTAATAGATGTTAAAAAATTATACAGATTTCTAGAAGAAGAGTCAGTCGAGTTTCTGGAACAGCTGTTTGAAGAAAGTGGTTCAGTTTACTAAACGGATTAATTATGTATCATTACAATATTTTTTAACAGTAACATGTGAGATCAAAAATATGTTAATTTTATATCATTTACTATTTTTACTTGATTAATAAATAAATATTATTCGCTTAATTTCATTGCTTATTTCATTGTTTTACATTGTACGTATTGTTCTGGGGAAGAAGGGCTTATAACACATTTTTAAAATATTGGATTAAATTGTTTTTAAATGTTAAATTCAAAGATTTGCAATACTCTGGTCAAAAGAAAACACTTTAAATACTTATTTTTTAACGGGTAAAAACTCATAAAGACCGACATTAACAAATGAACTACTGTCAAAATATTCAATCGGGTTTTCCTCAAAACGTAATTTTGGACTATGGGCCCATCTTCCCCAGAATGCCTCAATTATAAATTAGAAAGTTAAAAATAAATATTTAAAACGTTTAACCCTTTCAGTGTCTAAACAATAATTAAAAGTTTGATATAAATAATTTTAATAAGGGTGTACAAAAAGCGCCAGCCTTTATTTCGAAAACTTGCAGGCGTAAACCTGCCATTGCCGACCAAAATTTCAACGTTATAGAAAAATAAAATGTCCTGTTAAAAATTAATTGTTATTGTGTTAATAAAAAAAGAAATTGTTTTAACACTACAATTTAAAATCATTTTTTTTAGTTTATTTAAAGTCGCATCGACCGCTTGGTCATTAGCTACTACTATAGGCTTTGGTACCTTAACGGTGGTTTTAACGTGTTAAAATTTCCAGATCCTAACCGGGAATCGAACCAGGGATCTTTCGATTTGTAGGCTAGCGTGCTAGTCACTAAGCTACGGAGGCTGTTTCAAAATATATTATTTTGGGACTTTATGAATAACTTACGGACGTCCGGTAAACCGGATGTTATAACTACGTAAAATATATCGACGTCCAGTTTTCCGTACTCTGGTACTGAAAGGGTTAAGCTGCATAAATGTTTAAGTTTTTAAGAAAGCTTTTTAATTTAGATCGGAATTCAACTGAATTGATTCAACAACTAAGAACGATGGATATTCAATGAGAAATAGACTACATTAAAAAATAACATGGAGCTCCTGATTTAGTACGAATTAATAAGGCACGGCGCACAAGATCTCACTAGAGGTCACAAAAAGACAGAAGGTCAAGGATTGTTAGTATACAACTTTTATAATATATTCTTTTTGCGCTAAAGTGCATATTAAGGCCCCAATCGTAAAAAAACACATTTTCTTCTACGAGAGCACAGCCTCCCCAAGAATTTCAGCAGATATGGCACCTACCCTATCTTGTAGAACATAAAAAATGTAATAAACGAGGCGATTTTGAAAATATCGGAAAAAGTGAAAAATTGACACGAATAAACTACTAATTCCAGTTGACCAATTTGTTCCGAGATGTTCCGTTCTCGAGATATTTTATTCACACCCACACAGATCAATCGCTAAAAACATGTTTTTGTGGGTTCAGGAGGTCTGAAAACGTGTAGATCCGGTGAAAACTCGATTTTGAAAAATCGACATGAAAACAAAATTTTCCTTCCAATATATTCATATAGACAAGAGTAAGTAGAAAAGAATAGTTCTGTTTTTATCACATGATCACCCATATAATATATGACAGGCATTTAAGAACAGAGGTATAAAAGACACTATTAGCAGAGTTATCTCATCTGAGAGTAATGAATTTCATTATACAGCCAGACCCTGTGGTGAATGAAATGAAGGTGTCATTTGTAGGGTGGAAAGTAAATACTTTTCAGAGGTCTGGCATGCTGAAAAGCATACTTTGTCACTCAGTGAAGAAGGCAATGGTAAACCACGTGGAGGTCCGAGGCTACCAAGTGTCAAATGCGCAGAGTCAATCAAATTTCTAATAAGATTTACGTTGTTAAATTTCTTTAAGAATAAAAAGTTTCAATTATTTTGATGAGGTAAACCTCATCACTCCTCGTTTTACTTAGTATAAAGCCTCTAGAGGTTCAAACCAGCCTTTCGGCTGATGAGCTAAAAAGCACAAGGACAATTGCGCCACTAAGGATTCGTTGTGCGAATTAATTCGTTAAACAAATATTCTAATATAGATTAATATCCTAGATTTAACGGAACATTTGAGAACTAATAAATTTTTACAAATATAAACAATGTAGGCCTAACTACACTACTTTTTTCAAAATATAATTCTAACGAAAACTTTACCTTTCAAAGGAACGAAAAACCGGAAATACCCTTGTTGGAAAGAACACCATTGCAAGGAAAACCACTTTTTGGTGAATGATTTTCATGAACCATGAAAGTTGAAGTTAGGTTATGTGTTTCCTGTTGTAATAATAGTTTGGTGGGAACATACATCCGAAAAACATTACGTACCATTATTTAAAAACCTTGTAAATTTAAAAAAGTGACTAAACATATCGACAAAAAATCACAGGGAAAGTGAAATTACTTCACCTACTCTGTTGAACTTGATTGTGTTATGCAATGTATTAGACCGAAGAACTTATACGATTTCGACCTAAGTCAACTAGAATTACGTACTGACATACTTAAATTTATTAAATCTACGAAATGAAAAAAAACTTTGATTGTTTTTTCAACTTTATTACCAAAAACTGGATCTATTAGATCTTATATTTAAAACAATAATAGAATTGACCATCAGAAAACCTGAAATTAATTATCTGCAAGTCACAAAACAATTTTGAAAGCTACTTAAATTTATAAAATAAAAAGGTAATAAAATTTAATTACATCTATCCAAAAAAAACATATGTTTTGTTGATGCATTGTAGGTGAATTAAATAAAACAACTAATTTAACATAGGAAATCAAGTTTAATGTAGAAAATTTATTTTAAAATAGAATAAATAACTTGGAACAAAATTTTTTTATATATATAGCTGTGTAATTAGCTCAGAGAATTGCTATAATAATTCAGCATAAAATAATCTACAGGTATATTATTATTTTGAGCGTTAACGAGCTATCGGAACCCACAATATAACAACTTCCTGTTACGAAACGTAATAAACTCAGCGTGACGGAGCAGATTTTAAGTATAAATTAAACACAAAAATTTAAACAAAATAATTAGATAAGTACTTATATCAAACATGAAGTAATACACCAGCGCGACTGTTTTTATTAGGGGTCCCGAGTTCGATTACCGATCAGGTCTGGCATTTTTTCATCACTCATTTTCAACTATCACCCAACAACGTGTGCTTAAGAGTTGAACGTAAAACAAAAACAAAAATTCATTTCGTCCTCCATTGTACACAGTTAGTCTACCCCCCCCCCCCCAACGTCGTCGCTAATGACCGTTGCAGTTGATGCGACGTTTAATAAATAAATAAAAAGTTGTAGAACTTTTAATTCCCTATAAATTTGATTATATGCACTTGTGTCTTGAAATGCATACTACGGCCGAAATATTAAAATAATAGATATTTTTTACAGATTTACATGAAAAGAAGACAGAAAATCAGTAATTACCGCTTAACTAAGGGTTATACAAAGAAATGTATGTAACAGAAGTTGTAGGTTTTTAAATTGTCTACAACTTTTAATACCTATATACACTTTTGCTCTAAAATGCATATTAAGGTCGCAATCTTAAAAAACCGTTTTTTTCTACGAGAGAACAGCCTCCCCAAGAATTTCAGCAGATATGGCGCCTACCCTGTCTTACAGAGTATAAAAAATATAGCAACAGAGGCGATTTAAAAAAATCGTAAGTGCCGTTTTTGAGAAAAATGTAAAAAGTGAAAAATGACACGAATAAACTACTACTTCTGGTCGACCAATTTTAATGACAATGTTCGTGTCGGGTCCTCTAGTGGTACCTAACTTAAGTTTTAAGTTTCAAGTTCGTACGATTTTCCGTTCTTGACATATTTTGTTCACACACATACAGACACACAGAAAAATTGCTAAAAACATATTTTTGAGTTTAGGGGGTTTGAAAACGTGTACATCCGGTGAAAACTCACTTTCGGAAAATCGACATAAAACAATACTTTCCTATTTATTCACAAAGGCAAGAGAAAGTAAAAATATACATAAGTGGTTTCTTGAATAATAATAATAACAATAATAAGATTAATGTAATAAACTAGACGATTCCCAGGAAAAATAAAATGGTTTACTGACCAAATTATTAATCTGAACAACCAAAAGTATCTAATTCCGGTTTTATGTGGTGTTTAAAACATGTTAACTTAAAAACATGTTACTATGGACCAAAGATAATGGAACAAGTTTTTCTTCAAAATAATACATGGTCGGAAAAAATGAAGATCCAGGTTAGGTACACGATGACCTTCCAGTAAAACACTATTATAATAATGAACAACCTTCTACTACTACGAAATAAAAATGTCTAATTAAGTACTTAGATTTTTTTGAAAGTAGAATTTAAACTATAAAG
Source organism: Catonia carolina (assembly GCA_035578175.1). Taxonomy (NCBI): domain Eukaryota; kingdom Metazoa; phylum Arthropoda; class Insecta; order Hemiptera; family Achilidae; genus Catonia; species Catonia carolina. The sequence continues at coordinate 35,325,146 of JAQMRL010000005.1, read as the reverse complement.
TAATAGCACCTTTAAAATTACCTTCAAAATTAACTAAATATTATATAAATACAAAATAAAATAATATTTTAATTATAAACAGTATAATAAAAAACAAACATGTACTGAAATTTTTAATTATGTTAAAGGCCTTAATGTAATTCTGTTTAATTTAATTAAGATTATTTATATCTATATATCTAAAGCATGAAGTTTAGTAATGTTTATTTTTGAAATAGATACTCACAAAGTTCAGATAATTATCTTAAAGAAATAGTTACTATATTCGGGAAATATTTACCAACGCTCCGAGGTCAACAATATTTTGAAATTTAATTTTATAATTTTACTTTCACATGCTATATCTTCAGTACAGAGGGCTAAGGTATTGCTATTGAGTAAAATTTCGACACCCGGATTTCAACTGATCTACTATTTGAATCAGTTATTTCAGAAAGCCCATAAGTCAAAATTTTACATTTTTTACTTTCGCTTGCCTATATGAATATTTAGGAAGGAAAGTATTGTTTTCATGTCGATTTTTCGAAATTGAGTTTTCACCGGATCTACACGTTTTTAGACCCCCTGAACCCTAAAATACGTTTTTAGCGATTGGTCTGTGTGTGTGTGTGTGTGTGTGTGCGCGCGTGCGCGCGCGTGCGCACACACACTCACACACAATTCCCATTCAAAACATTTCATTTTGAACTTCGATCGGATACAAAACCTCTATTATTTGAACAATTCAAAAACCCACCGGGTCGACGCAGCGAGTTAACTGTTTAACATCTACTTTTTGAAGACGAAGGTTCCTGGTTCAAATCCTAGTAAATATAATTACTTTTATACGTATTTTAATACAAGACAGTGGTTACCGGTGTACTTTTATGGTTGGAGTTCAATTAACCAAACTCTCTCAGGAATGGTCAGCCTGGGTTTGTACAAGGCTACACCTCATTTACACGTCATACAAATCATCCTCATCTCATTGGGTCATGGGGTTGCTTATTGTTCTGGGCCAAAAAGATTGCAACGTAGCCTACACACATTAGGGACAAAAAAGATTTATTTCATATATGTACAGAGTGATTCTAAATTGCACGGTAATTTAAAAGGAGATGATTCTATAGCTAAAAATCTGTTGTGAAACACTCACACGACTTTCTCTTGCCAATGCAAATAATTAACAATAAACCTAACAATAGTAGCCTAATAAAACATTAGAAATAAACAAAAAACTAACCTCAATAAACATAACCTAATTTTAATCATGAGTGAAAGACGCAAAATGAAAATCGAACTCAGTTTGCCTTAAAAATACCGAAAATCACTCTTTCACGCTAAACTAGGCTCTGTAGAGAAAAATGCTTTAAATAAAAATTGTAAATCTTTTTATTTCCTATAAAATTTATTATATACACTTTTGTCGTAAAATGCATTCTAAGGGCGAAATCTTAAAAAAAATCGATTTTTCACACGTTTTCGTGAGAAAAAATCAGAAAATCACTAATTACTGCTAAACTAAGCTTTATACAAAAAAATGTTTGAAATAAAAGTTGTAGAATTTTAAATTCTCTACAACTTTCATTGAATAAATTTTTGGTCTAAATTGCATATTAAAACCGTAATCTTAAAAAACAATGTTTTTACGTGAAAACAGCCTCACCCAGAATTTCAGCAAACATGGCGCCTACCCGATCTTGTAGAGAATAAAAAATTGAGTAAACCAGGCGATTTTTAAAAAAATCGTAGGACCAGTTTTTGAGAAAATCGCAAAAAAGTGAAAAATTACACGAATAAACTACTACTTCCGGTTGACCGATTTTGATGAAAATGTTCGTGTCGGGTCCGGTAGTGGTATGTAACTTAAGTTTCAAGTTTCAAGTTCGTACAATGTTCCGTTCTTGAGATATTTTGTATACACACACACACAGACCAATCGCTAAAAACATGTTTTTTGGGTTCAGGGGGTCTGAAAACGTATAGATCCTGTGAAAACTCGATTTCTAAAAATCGACATGAAAACAATACTTTCCTTCCTATATAGGCCTATTCATATAGGCAAGAGAAAGTAAAAATTTAGACATTTGGCTGTTCTGATCGAGATCTTGCCACAGATTTCCTTGGGCACTTCAATCAAATGTCTATCCAGTTCCTTTTTGCTTTCTGTGCTGTTTAACCTTTCAATTCACTACTCAAAATTTTGACTTGTACAAAATGTATATTATTTCACACAGGAATAAAATGTATTTATAAGATAAAATTTAAGAATTAAGATTTTAATTGTCAACAAACTACAGACGGGCTTTTAAAACTCCAAAATTAAGGATACATTACTCCGTTACAAAAATAAAATAAATAAAAATACGGTGTAAAAATATTGTACTTAACAAAGAGATATTATGTTAACACAAGATTTTTTGTAAGATTACAGCAGTTCGTACCATCTGCACGTAAATTTTGATACGTGTTAGACATATAAAAACGACTGACATTTTTCACAAAATAATATATTTCTTTACAAGGTCTTTTCTAATAAATTACCGTCGCATGCTTTGGTTATCAAGATGAATACATGAAATTTTATATTATTTTGTCGTCAAGGTTTTTATAACAATCTTTAGTCTAAGTCTTCTACTGAAGTTCAACGATAGCGTACTATAAAGTTAATTGAGAATTCTTTTTAGCTTAGTGTTATTACAAAATTTATAACTTATAATTAAATTATAATGTATAATTAAACAATAAAATTAATATAATTCCATTATAAATTGGTAATAAATTATAAAGAATACACCATTAAACAGAACAATTTATATTTCCTAGGTTATTCTTCGGTAAACAACATACTACATTTTATTTACACGTTATTCCCACGATTCCTATAAAAAAAATCTGGTGTGAAACACTCACACAACTTTCTCTTGCCAATGCAAATAATTAACAATAAACCTAACATTAGTATTAAAACATTAGAAATGAACAAAAACTAACCTCAAAAACATAACCTTATTTTAATCATGAGTGAATGACGCAAAATGACAATCGAACTCAGTTTGGCTTAAAAATACGGAAAATCACGCTTTCACGCTAAACTAGGCTCTGTAGAGAAAAATGCTCTAGACAAAAGTTGTAGATCTTTTAGTTTTCTATAAATTTAATTATATACACTTTTGTCGTAAAATGCATACTAAGACCGAAATGTTAAAAAAATCGATTTTTCTCACGTTTTCGTGAGAAAAAAAACAGAAAATCGCAAATTACCGCTAAACTAAGCGTTATACAAAAAAATGTTTGAAACAGAAGTTGTAGGTTTTTAAATTCTCTACAACTTTTATTATATAAGTTTTTGCGCTAAAATTTATATTAAAGCCGTAATCTTAAAAAAACAACGTTTTTACGTGAAAACAGCCTCACCGAGAATTTCAGCAAACATGGCGCCTACCCTATCTTGTAGAGAATAAAAAATTGAGTAAAATAGGCGATTTTAAAAAAAATCGTAGGACCAGTTTTTGAGAAAATCGCAAAAAACTGAAAAATTATACGAATAAACTACTACTTCCGGTTGACCGATTTTGATGAAAATGTTCGTGTCGCGTCCGGTAGTGGTATGTAACTTAAGTTTCAAGTTTCAAGTTCGTACGATGTTCCATTCTTGAGATATTCTGTTCACACACAGACACACACACAGACCAATCGCTAAAAACATGTTTTTTGGGTTCAGGGGGTCTGAAAACGTATAGATCCGGTGAAAACTCGATTTCGAAAAATCGACATGAAAACAATACTTTCCTTCCTATATGTATATATTCATATAGGCAAGAGAAAGTAAAAATTGCTTAAACTACTATAAAACTGAAATAATTATATCCAACTGAACTTTGTAATAATATTTAGTATGAAGTAACTAGCAATATCACAATCGCACTGCTCGAGGTCATATAAGGGCTTATCTTGGAGGGGTGAAACTAAAAAGGGTCACAATTTTTTCGATTAAATTTTGATTTTCAGTTTTTCACGCTAAAGATTCATTGAATTTTTACTTTCTCCTTCCTATTTTTGAATGTATAGGAAGAAAAGTATTGTTTTCATGTCGATTTTTCGAAATTGAGTTTTCACCGGATATAGGCTACACGTTTTCAAACCCCTGAATCCCCCCCCAAAAAAAAACATGTTTTTATCAATTGGTCTGTGTGTGTGTTTATGTGGGTGGGTGTGTGAACAAAATATCTCTAGAACGTAACATCGGACGAACTTGAAACTAGAAACTTAGGTTAGGTACTTCTACCGAACCCGACATGAACATTTACATCAAAATCGGTCTACCGAAAGTAGTAATTTATTTGTGTCATTCTTCACTACTATCACTACTCTCAAGAAAGAAATTCTTGTACGTTATGAAAAGTTTCACCGATCAAGTAATTTTTCAGATTTTTTTAAAGGAATGCAAATTATCACAATATTTTAAAAATTGGGGTAATTTATTCTTGAATTTTCTCCCTGCATAAGTAGATTTTTGTTCAAATAATTTTGTGGAGTGATTAGCCACATAATAATCATTTCTGTTTCTCGTGTTATTGTACAGACCCAGGCTGACCATTCCTGAGAGAGTATGGTTAATTGAACCCTAACCATCAAAGTACACCGGTAACCACTGTCTAGGATTCAGATCAGTTTCAGATTAATTACCTTTACTAGGATTTGAACCAGGAACCTTCGTCTCTGAAAATCAGCTGTTAAACAGCTGACTCGCGGCGGGGACTTTACTACAAGACCAACCCGGTGGGTCGACTAAATTTAAAGCAAAATACATAATCGGAAATGTCAGGCGCGTGTTATCAATATTGCAATAAGGAATACTATCAAAATCTTACATTAGCCTACTTTTAATAATATTGTTAAAGAAAACTACAATCTACAACGTTGATTTAAAATGACTTGAATTTCTTTTGTTTCACAAAAAAGTTTAATGTAAAAATTTTAATCTTATTACATCATTTACGAAATAGCATTATTTTTTAATTATTTTAAACTATTACTCATGCAAATTTAACCAAAAAATCGATAATAAAATTATGAACTATCGTATAATGATAAAAAAGTAATCACACCACTTCATGTAGAATTATTGGGTTTTGGTCTAGAGATAAAGTTGTTACCGCGATTCAGAGACGAAGGTTCCTGGTTCGAATCTTAGTAAAGGTAATTACTTTTATACAGATTTGAATACTCTGATTTTGTACTATTTGAGTACACCGGTAACCATACTGGTGTACTTTGATGGTTGATTCAATTAACAATACTTTCTCAGGAATAATCGGTCTGTACAAGACTAGATCTCATTTACACGGCATACTTTTCATCCTCATCTCATTGTGTAATGTGGTTGCTAATTGTTCTGGACTAAACAGATTGCAACGTCCACACAGATATTTAAAAAATAATTCATGCAGAAGTGTAGAACTTTTAGGTTAATAAAAAAAATTTGATGTTCCAAATTTCTGGTTTTAAGTCTCATAGCTAACTTTTGATTTCTTTAAAAGTGAGAAATATTATAGGTGTCCTATATATGTATAAGAATTCATTTTACTACACAATACTGGGAACTTTTACTTTTTACTTTTTCTTGTTTATATGAATATATAGGAAGGAAAGTATAAATATAGAAAAGTATAAAAATTTACTAAAAATAGAGTTTTTACCGGATATGCACGTTTTCAGACCCCTGAACCCAAAACACATCGTTTTTAGCGATTGGTCCGTGTGTCTGTGTGTGAACAGAATATCTCAAGAACGGAACCTCGTATGAAGTCGGAAATTAAGTTAGGTACCACTAGAGGACCCGACACGAACATTTTCATTAAAATCGGTCGACCGGAAGTAGTAGTTAAAAATAATACTGTATTTTTAAATTCTGTAAAACAATGAAAAAATTTATGCGGGAACATGATCAACCCGCGTTAAATCCTAAAGCGCGGTATAACCGACAGCGTAATAACTAGAGACCACTGTATTAACAAATTACAATTAGATTATTTCAATTGAATTAAATACAAAACTTAAAGCTTAAACTAAACACTGCTATAAATAAGATACTGTCAATTAACGATCAAAACAATGAGTAACCTGCCTTTACACTTTTCACTTTTTTGCGATTTTCTCAAAAACGACTACTACGATTTTTTTAAAAGTCGTTCAATTACCATTTTTTATGCTCTACAAGATAGGGTAGGCGCCATGTCTGGTGAAATTCTTGGAGAGGCTGTTCTCTAGTAAAAAAAATGTATTTTTTTAATATTTCGGCCTTATTATGCATTTTACGAAAAATGTGTATACAATCAAATTTATAAGAAATTAAAAGATCTACAACTTTTGTTTAGAGAATTTTTCTCTACAGAGCCTAGTTTAGCGTGAATGAGTGATTTTCTGTACTGTTAAGCCAAACTGAGGTTGATTTTCATTTTGCGTCTTTCACTCATGATTAAAATTAGGTTATGTTTTTTTGAGGTTAGTTTTTTGTTTATTTCTAATGTTGTATTACTAATATTAGGTTATATTATTCATTATTTGCATTGGCAAGAGAAAGTCGTGTAGGCTAAGTGTTTCACACCAGATTTTTAGGTTAATAAACAAAAAATTTGATTTTTCAAATTTCTGGTTTTAAGTCACTTAGCTAACTTTTGATTTCTTTAAAACTGAGAGGTGTTATGGGTATCCTGTAAAAGTATAAGAATCTATTTTAGTGTCCACAATACTGGAAACTTTTACTTTTTGTCATTAAAATAAACAGGATACACTTGCGTTCATCCACAATAACCTATAATTATGATCTTGTACAACAAATTTCATTAGCAATAATAAAGTAGTTTGCCTTGAAAAGTACTTAATTCAACAGTTTCTTACACAATATCAAAAATATATTTTTATTTCATTATTTACTTTGGTAGAAAGTAAATAAAATATAAATTTTGACATTCAAATAATAAATTATTTAAACACTTAGTTTATTTTTTAAAGTTCAGAATAAATATTACATCAAAATTAGTAGAGGTTCTCTTGATACAATATTTCTGGTACTGCATAAATTGTTTACCAAAATTAAAGGGAAATTTACTATTTCTTAAAACTGGTCAAATTCTCTTAACCGCCTCTGTCCAACGACCACCAAAGGAATATCTATGGTAATTTAAGTAAAATACATTACACATTTTTTTTACTTTCTCTTGCCTATATGAATTCGGAAGGAAACTATATGAATATATAGGAAGGAAAGTATTGTTTTCATGTCGTATTTTCGAAATCGAGTTTTCACCGGATCTACACGTTTCAGACCCCCTGAACCCAAAAAACATGTTTTTAGCGATTGGTCTGTGTGTGTGTCTGTGTGTATGTAAACAGAATATCTCAAGAACGGAACATCGTAAAAACTTGAAATTCAAGTTGGGTACCACAAGAGGACCCGACAGGAACATTTTCATTAAAATCGGTCAACCGGAAGTAATAGTTTGTTCATGTCATTTATCACTTTTTGCGATTTTCTCAAAAACAGCTTCTACGATTTTTTTAAAAATCGCCTCATTTACTACATTTTTTTATGCTCTACAAGATAGGGTAGGCCCCATGTCTGATGAAATTCTTGAAAAGGCTGTTTTCTCGTAAAAAAATTTTTTTTTAAAGATTGCGACTTTAATATGCACTTCAGCGCAAAAATGTAGAGAATTGAAAATCCCACAACTTTTATTTCTAACTTTTTTTGTATAACGCTTAGTTTATCGTTAATTAGCGATTTTTTGTTTTTTTTCTCACGAAATCGTGTAAAAAAATCGATTTTTTTTTTAGATTTCAGCCTTAGTACGACAAAAGTGTATATAATCAAATTTATAGGAAATTAAAAGATCTACAACTTTTATTTAGAGCATTTTCTCTACAGAGCCTAGTTTAGCGTGAAAGAGTGATTTTCCGTATTTTAAAGCCAAACTGAGGTTGATTTTCATTTTGCATCTTTCACTCATGATTAAAATAATGTTATGTTTTTGAGGTTAGTTTTGTGTTGATTTCTAATGTTTATTAAACAATCAACAAACTTTAACTAAAATGAACAAAAAAATGTTTTATTTATTTTATTTAGTACAATGAAGTAAAACAAAAACATGCGGTCCTGGGTTCGAATCCCACTCAGGCACGGCATATTTTCACACGTTACAAAAAATCATTTCATCCTTCATTGTACAATAGTTACACCCCAACATCGTCACTAATGACCGTTGCAGTTGATACCACGTTAAATAAATAAATTAAAAAAAAACATAACATATTTACTTCGGCCCTACCTAAAGACTACCTTTCAAAAACACAATTTTTCAAAAGAAAAAAATTTGGTGGTCGCATAGGGGTTTAATTGTACTTTATTTAAATCTACTGTAACATACTCCCATGAGTATAACTTTTCTCGTGAGAAAGGTGATGGTAATTTGCCGTATCATACATGCATAGATCTGCCCATAACAGATAGGTGGAGTGTCAAATTATTTACACTCAATTTGTTCGTTGCAGGGCTAAAATAAATAGTTCTGTTTCTTATCACATGGTCAGCCAATTAAATGACTGAATCATTTAAGAACAGAAGAGGTAGAGGTGTAAAAGACACTAATCAGAGTTATCTCCTCTGAAAGTAATGAATTTTGTTATACAGTCAGACCCTGTGGTGAATGAAGTGAAGGTGTCATTTACAGAGTGGAAAATATGTGCTTTTCAGAAGGCCCGGCATGCTGATAAGCGTACTTTTCCACTCAGTGAGGATGGCAATGGTAAACCACCTCACTCCTCGTTTTACTTAGTAAAACCTCTACAGGTTCAAACCAGCCTTTTGGCTGTTGACCTAAACAACAAACAACATGCATAGATACGATGTATAGATAAGAAAATTTTTATTTTAATGAAATAAAATACAGATAGTTCATGTAAAATTATCATATTTAAAAATTTTCTAGTACATAAATTGATACTTACATTTATATTAAAAAATAATAATAATTTATAGAGCTACCACCGACATCTTTTTCCCAAGTTTTTTTTACACAGCGATCGTATCAAGGTTAAAAACGTACGATTGAAATATAACTACGTGTTACAGCGATAAAATTTCAACAAAATTGCAAACTTAATGATTTTTTTTTTATAATAGCTTACACCAGAATAGACTTGCATAGTATTATAAATATTATACTAACTATTAATCCGAGCTGAGAATTCTTACTAACAAAACTGAACAAAACTAGTTTCCGTAGAAGGTCTATTAATATTAAATGGTTTTATAATTTCATAATTCTACCTAGAGCTAAGTAATATTTATTCTAATAAAAATTGTTTGTTATGTTATATTCGTATTCATTGTACTGTCCAGTTTTTGACTAGATATTTAATAACAATTATTGTGGTAAACTGCACTAAATTTCTGACTGAATTACAAGCAATAATCATTTTATACATTGTGACACAGTATGTGACGAAGAAATAAAATTTAAGGAGAAATATCATAAAAATTCTGAGATTCGCCGACGATATCGTAGTATTAGCCGAGACAAAGAAAAAACTAAGGGATATATTAAATGGAATGGATGTGATCATGAGAAAGAATTACTTCATGGAAATTAATAAAAACAAAACGAAAGTGTCGTGCAGCAGTAAGAGTGGTTTAGAAAAGATGGGAAATTTAAAAGTAGGCAACGAAAACATACAGGAAGTAGGGGAATCCTGCTATCCAGGGAGTAAAATAACAAAGGATGGTAGAAGTACAAGTGATATCAAAAGTAGGATTGCTCAAGCTAGAAAAGCCTCTGAAATGAAAAACAGCTTACTGACTACAAACATTGATTTACAGATTACAAAAAAAATTCTTAAAACACATATAAGAGGATAAAGCTTTTGAAATTTGCTATAGGAAAATGTTGAAGATTAGGTGGATGGACCAAATAAGTAGGCCGAATTTATAGGTTCTTAGAAAAAGTGGATGAAAGACATATAATGGAAACATCTTAACAGAAGAAGGGATGGGCTTGTGGGGCATATCTTAAAAAATACAGGTATTGCTCTATCAATAATGGAGGGTAATATTGAGGGAGTGAATTGTAGGAGAAGGCAAAGGTTAGAATTTTTAAAGCAAATTACAAAAGATTTAGAGTGCTGCAGGTATACAGATATCAAAAAAGACTTGCACAAGATAGAACAGCTTGGAGAACTGCATCAAACCAGTCGGGGGATTGATGACAAAATAAAAATATTGTGACAATATCTAGGGGAAAGTTTTGTTCCAGAATTCTCTAGCAGGACGGAGATTTTATACGTGTGTTAGTGTAAATAATAATAGTTAATAAAACGGGTTATTTCCACGAAATGTTTGGGAATATAGTGTATAAATGATTAGGTATAGTATAGGCCTATTGTTGAGACGGCGACCTGAGAGGATCAGTATATCTATTTAAATAATTAGCTCATTTGTAATGGTGTCGTAACCCTCTATTCAATGTGTTTACTTTCTAAGAACCGACAAAAAAAACTTTAAATTTTTATAATTACAGTAAGACCTCGCCTTACGCGAGTTCGAGTTACTCGAATTCACGTTAGCGCGATATTGTTATATATTATGTACTGTAGAGTAGGGATAACGTAAGAATGCCAGTGGGGTAGAAAGATACAGTTAAGGGTGGGTACGTAAAGAAATATGCGTACATCATTGAAAATATTTGACTCCCTTCCCATCATTTGTTCAAAAATTTTCTTTTTTTGTTTCGATAATATGTTACACAAAACGAGAGGAAGTGTGAGGCATATATATCCTAACTTAACATATTATTACGAATTGATTCCAAGTTACTTTGAATTCCTTGTTACTTAGCGTACAATATGAGTTTGAATAAAAGTTAAAAAAAACGGAAAGCGATTACTTTACTTTAGAGGAAAAGTTAGAAGTTAAAAGATAGGAAAGGGATGAAAAACGAAGGACATAAAAGTAACGACTCGGTTTATTGAACAGACACTACGGACAATAATTAGCGGATTTTAATAGTACGGAAAATTAGCGGATGTTTAAAGGTTATACCACACAACCCAAGTTACCCGAATTTCACGTTACGCGATGATTTTGGGGAACAAATCCCTCGCGTAAGTCGAGGTCTTACTGTATATCGAAATTTTTTTCCCCGTAATTTCCACAGCTTACGTATAAAAGCGATGGAAATTTTTAAAAAGGCTTACCTTTGATCTATGGCAAAAACCATTAGTGATTTCTGTATCTACTCTTTAAAAAGAATCGAATGACTATTTTTGTTTTCAAATTCTGAATTTGATTTCTTGACTTCCGGTCGAAACCGGAACTTCAAATCCAATTTAAGCCTACTAACTTTTTGTGTAGATTACGAATCCGAAAACCGTTTGTTATTACCTCTTGTAGTTTCTGACATCTGGGTGTGACGGTCGGACAAAAAAAAATAATAGATGACAATTTTAAAAATTGCCACCAAAAACATCAGACCCAAACGGGAATCGAACGTGGGGACCCCTGGCATAGAAGTCAGTATCGCTGACTGCTATACCAACAGGCCGGACGGTTTTTATAATTTTCCAATCGATTTACGAAAATTATCACAAGATTAAGCTAATTTCCTTAATTACAAATTAAAATTGATTTATATTCACTTCGTAGTGGGAAAATTAATCCACCTAATCATGGTTTTCAATGTTCAAGGGTAGATCAATTTAGAGCTCTGTGTTTATTTTCTACAATTGCAACTTATTAATGTGTTATTAACTTAAATAATAAGATATGACAAATATGCAAATCAAAAAGAAATTATTTATAACTAAAAAAACCAATCATCTGACCGCAAAACGAATTCAGAGGAATATTGGTGAAACCAGAATCTCTTCATTCTTCTATCGACCACATAGTTACTACATGTGTTGTGTAAGAAATGTGTTTGTGTGTGTGTGGGGGGGGTGTGAATTAGATACCACTAGAAAAGGACCCGACACGAACATTTTCATCAAAATCGGTCAACCGGAAGTAATAGTTTATTCGTGCCATTTTTCACTTTTTTGCGCTCAAAAACGGCGACTACGATTTTTTTTTAAACAGCCTCATTTTCTAAATTTTTTATGCTCTACAAGATAGGATAGGTGCCATGTCTGCTGACATACTTGGAAAGGCTGTTTTCTCGTAAAAAAATTGTTTTTTTTTTAAGATTGCGACTTTAATATACATTTTAGCGCAAAATTGTGTAATGAAAGTTGTAGAGAATTTAAAATACTACAACTTTTATTTCAAACATTTTTTTTGTGTAACACTTAATTTAGCGGTAACTAGGGATTTTCTGTTTTTTTTTCTCACGAACACGTGTATAAAATTTTTTTTTAAATTTTAGTCTTAGTAGGCCTATGAATTTTACGCCAAAAGTGTATAGTCTATAATCAAATTTTTTGAAAATTAAAAGATCGACAACTTTTAATTTGAGCATTTTTCTCTACAGAGCCAAGTTTAGCGTGAAAGAGTGATTTTCCGTATTTTTAAGCCACACTGAGGTTGATTTTCATTTTGCGTCTTTTACTCATGATTAAAATACGGTTATGTTTTTGAGGCTAGCCGAGAATCAAACCCAGGACTTTCCGTTCTGTAGCGAAGCACACTAACCACTGAGCAAAGAGGCGGTTTCTTGTTCTTGTTTATTACTAAATAGAGCACACGATTAAAAACACGGGAATTATTTTAAAAAAATATTGTAAACGGATAACAACTATACACATTTTTATAAAACTGCATTATTTTGCCCGGGCATTAATTTATGTCAGATTTTATAGTAAGTAATAAAACATTTTTATTAGAATAATTATTATTCTACCTATAATTAATTCTATTTTTGTTCGACGTAAAGATAAGATTTAATGGGAACGCGAGGATTGTTTATAACAGGTACTACAAGAAATTCTACCAGCTTACGCGCAGTACAGAAAATTTAATAAAACCAATACACTTTAATTACACTATAAATTTACATATTTATATTTCATACAGCAAGAATATGCGATAATAGCTGTTGTTGAATAACATTCAATAAACGATTGCTTTAATGTTTTACAACGAGCAGTAAATGCGCAAATATAATTTTATTGTACCATATAAAGTTCATAACGTGCACTTTTCTCCCTAGATTTTCGAAGATCGAAGTGAGTGCGCATTCTACAAAATGTGAAAAACTCACAAAACTTTCTCTTCCAATGTAAATAATGAATCTTATATGTTTAATCATGAGTATACAATGTAATATAAAAACATAACCTAATTTTCTGCCCATAACAGACAGATGGAGTGTCAAATTATTTACACTCAATCTGTTCGTTGCAGGGGTAAAATAAATAGTTCTGTTTCTTATCACATGGTCAGCCAATTAAATGACTGAATCATTTAAGAACTGAAGAGGTAGAGGTGTAAAAGACACTAATCAGAGTTATGGAAATCAACCTCTTCCACTTAAAAATATTGATGTTAAACTAAAATCTGTAGAAAAAATGCTTGAAATAAAAGTTGCACATTTATTTATTTCTATAACTAAAATTATTTATAGTCTTTTGCCCTTAAATGCATATTTTATTTATTTTTATTTTGTATTCCTAATTTGTGTACGTTGCAATCTGTTCAATTTAGAACAATAAGCAACCCCAAGACCCAATGAGATGAGGATGATGTGTATGACGTGTCAATGAGGTGTCGTCTTGTACAGACCCAGGCCTACCATTCCTGAGAGAGTATGGTTAATTAAACCCCAACCATCAAAGTACACCGGTAACCACTGTCTAGTATTCAAATCCGTATAAAAGTAACTACCTTTACTAGGATTTGAACCAGGAACCTTCGTCTCCGAAAATCAGCTGTTAAACAGCTGATTTTGGCGACGACTTTATCTCTAGACCAACCCGGTGGGTTTAAATGCAGTAAATGAAGCGATTTTTAAACAAAATCTTAGGAGCCGTTATTGAGAAAATCGCAAAAGTGAAAAATGACACGAATAAACTACTAATTACGGTTGACCGATTTAGATGAAAATGTTCGTGTCGGGTCCTCTAGTATTTAGTACTATACCTAACTAAAGTTTCAAGTTCGTACGATGTTCCGTTCTTGAGATATTCTGTACACGCACGCACGCACGCACACGCATACAGACCAATCGCTAAAAACATGTCTTTTTGGTTCAAGGGGTCTGAAAACGTGTAGATCCGGTGAAAACTCGATTTCGATCAATCGACATGAAAACTATACTTTCCTTCCAATATAAGGCAAGAGAAAGTAAAGATTTGCCAACAGTCAAGGGATTTTTTCATGACTGATTTTTGTCACTGTCCTCACAACAGTATTAATTTCTTTTGGTGACCAATGTCGAACGACAACATAGAAATTTAAATAGAAAAAGAGTAAAACAATTTTACAACAGGTAAATAATTTGCACGATCTGATTCGTACAGGTTTCAACTTTTCCGGTCTTAATTAACGAAAGACAGCTTTTCGTTGTCATTACAGACAAAATCAAAATACTATTTTTGTGAAAAAAATCACTGGAACATAATTGACAGACACACAAAAATTTCATGTCAGGAAGACTTTTATTGCGATGTTCGTTAAAGATAGTAATTTTTTAGTGTACGATAATAAACTGCCAATAACAGACAGGTGGAGGGTCAAATTATTTACACTCAATCTGTTCGTTGCAGAGTTAAAATAAATAGTTCTGTTTCTTATCACATGGTCAGCCAATTAAATGACTGAATCATTTAAGAACAGAAGAGGTAGAGGTGCAAATGACACTAATCAGAGTTATCTCCTCTGAAAGTAATGAATTTCATTATACAGCCAGACTCTGTGGTGAATGAAGTGAAGGTGTCATTTACAGAGTGGAAAATGTGTGCTTTTCAGAAGCCCCGGCATGCTTATAAGCGTACTTTTCAACTCGGTAAGGAAGTAAACCACCTCACTCCTCGTTTTACTCAGTAAAGCTTCTAGAGGTTCAAACCAACCTTTCGGCTGATGACCTTAACAACAACACAAACATGATAATATAAAAAAAATCTGGAGTGAAACACAGAACTTTCTCTTGCCAATGTAACTAATGAAAAATATAATCTATGGTTAACCATTAGTAAACAATGTAAAATGAAAAACATAACCTAACAGTAATCATGAGTGAATGAGGCAAAATGAAAATCGACCTCCGTTGAACTTAAAATACGGAAAATCATTTTAGCCTATTGACGATAAATAAAATAACTACAATCAATTTTGTAGCTTTTTTATTCTTTACAACTTTAATTATTTATAATACTTCATACTTTTTTGTCTTAAAATGCATACTAAAGCCGCAATCTTACGAAATTCCATTTTTCACCTATTTTGATGAAAAAAAAAAATCTGGTGCGCAACACACACGACTTTCTCTTGCCAATGCAAAAAATATGAACAATATAACCTAACATTAGTACTAAAACATCAGAAATAAACAAAAAACTAACCTCAATAAACATAACCTATTTTAATCATGAGTGAAAGACGCAAAATAAAAATCAACCTCAGTTTGGCTTAAAAATACGGAATATCACTCTTTCACGGTAAACTAGGCTCTGTAGAGAAAAATGTTTTAAATAAAAGTTGTAGATATTTTAATTTCCAAAAAAATTTGATTATATACGCTAAATTTGATTACATACGCTTTTGTCGTAAAATGCATACTAAAGCTGCAATCTTAAAAAATCGATTTTTCACACGTTTTCGTGAGAAAATAAAAACAGAAAATCGCTAATTACTACTAAACTAAGCGTTATACAAAAAAAAGTTCAAAATAAAAGTTGTAGGATCTCAAATTCTCTACATTTTTTATTATATAAATTTTTGCGCTATAATACATATTAAAGCCGTAATCTTAAAAAAAAACAATTTTTTTACGTGAAAACAGCCTCACCTAGAATTTTAGCAAACATGGCACCTACCCTATGTTGTAGAGCATAAAAAATTTAGTAAACCAGACGATTTTTAAAAAAATCGTAGGACCAGTTTTTGAGAAAATCGCAAAAAAGTGAAATTACACGAATAAACTACTACTTCCGGTTGACCGATTTTGATGAAAATGTTCGTGTCGGTTCCGGTAATGGTATGTAACTTAAATTTTAAGTTTCAAGTTCGTACGATGTTCCGTTCTTGAGATATTTTGTATACACGCGCGCGCGCACACACGCACACACACAGACCAATCGCTAAAAACATGTTTTTTGAGTTCATGGGGTCTGAAAACGTGTAGATCTGATGAAAACTCGACTTGATAACAATACTTTCCTTCCTATACGTTCATATAGGCAAGAGAAAGCAAAAATAATCGTATGAGCCGTTTATGAGAAAATTGAAAAAAAGTGAAAAGTCGCACGAATTAACTAGGTACTACTTCCGGTTGACCGATTTTTATTAAAATGTTCGTGTCGAACATATCCTCAGTAGTATCTAACTTAAGTTCCAAGTTTTAACTTCGTTCGATATTACTTCTTTGAGATATTTCGTTAACACACAGACCAATCGTTAAATACATGTTTTTGTGTTCATTTTTTTTTGTTTTTTTGTTTAGCGTCCGACTGTTCTGCAATTTCTGCTAATGCAGACGGTGAAGGATAATGAAATGATTTTTGTAACGTATGAAAATATTCCGTGCCTGAGTGGGATTCGAACCCAAGACCGCATGATGACCCAAGGCGAGCACGTTACCAACTACGCCAATGCGGGCGCCCGATTTTCGGTGGCCGGTTCAGGGCCGATTTTTGTGCTCAATGCGGCCGGTTTTTGTGTTCAGGGGGTCTGTAAACGTGTATTTCCGGTAAAAACTCAATTTCGGAAAATCGACATGAAAATAATACTTTCTTTTCTAATATTCATAAAGGGCAAAAGAAAGTAAACATAAATAAAAGTTTTTGATAAGAAAAATATATAAGTAAAACAAGCGTTAAAAATTATAGTAAGGTTGTTTTATATTTTTTAAACAATTAATTAAATACCAGAAAAAAATTTAAAAAAATTATGTGCAAATAATAAAATAAAATTTACTTACAAATAAATATTTATTGTATAATCACTTTGAATATTCTGAAATTTTGCACTTAAGAAGATCTCGATGGAAGCTCTAACGAATTCGTTTTACCTTCCCGATGCGCGTAAACTACCGATGGTATTCTATGAACAATTCATTAATAAAGCTTTCCGCCGCTATATACACCGGTTATTAAATGATTGGTAAAAAAAATAACCTAACATAAATATTTTGTCGTGACGTCAAATATGTAAGTTTTTTCTTTAAGATTCATTGTTTTTTTAATAATTCAGCGATTTGAAAATGGGGTGGGGATTACTCCTTCCACTTATAAATTGCCCTACCACTCAAGGACATCTAGCCAGAATCAAGAACTAGAGCCCTATACTGTTTCAGATTACGTTTACCGCGTATAAATGTAACCACTAAATAATATAAAACAATCAATGGCGCTACAGCAAAAAATTTTCGTATTTAAAAACAAATTGTACTTGATTATAAGTGTTCTGAATGATCATAATGCTTTAAGAAAATTGTTGTTGTTTAGGTCATCAGCCAAAAGGCTGGTTTGAACCTGTAGAGGTTTTACTAAGTAAAACGAGGAGTGAGGTGGTTTACCATTGCCTTCCTCACTGAGTAGAAAAGTATGCTTATCAGCATGCCGGGCCCTCTGAAAAGCACAATTTTCCACTCTGCAAATGACACCTTCACTTCATTCACCACAGGGTCTGGCTGTATAGTGAAATTCATTACTTTCAGAGGAGGTAACTCTGATTAGTGTCACAGTACACCTCTACCTCTTCTGTTCTTAAATGATTCAGTCATTTAATTGGCTGACCATGTGATAAAAAACAGAACTATTTATTTTAGCCCTGCAGCGAACAGATTGAGTGCAAATAATTTGACACTCCACCTGTCTGTTATGGGCAGTTAAGAAAATTGTAAAACTTAAAAAGCACGCATAATGTTATTAAAAGTATCGAATCAGTAAAGTTTTATCAATTACAAAAAGAATTGACCAATTTTTATTTTTATTTGATTAAAATCATAATACATATTATTGAGAGTTTTAATAACCCATGACAATTAAATATTTTGTCGTATATAACGGAATCGCTTGCTTTTTCGGTGTTACAAAAAGCCTTTTAGATCTAAGATATTTTAGTTCTTTCTCCAGCGTTTCCGGGTACACTGATTTTAACCATTCGTCACTAACTCATCGGATACAATCATTCTTTAGCAATTTTGGATGCATCTGGAAATGCTAAAGAGGAATTACATATTTCTGAAAAGTTTTTGGTAACGCCACAAATACAAGTGAATCGATGTTATTTAACTTTTAGCAAGTTTTGTAAAGTTGCTGCTAAAATTTCTATGTTCAACAAACTACCGGCGTGGTTAAATAAACTAATGCATTGTTTTATTGAATCTTCTCAAAGTACAGTACAATTCTGACTGAAATATTTTTGAAGGTTATAATTCTGGGGAAAGATCAATTCCTTCACAAGTAATGAGCTCCTCACACAATTTTTTTAGATATGCCAATTACATACTACCGGGTGATTTTTTAGTCCTGTTACCCAATTGTTAATGTCTGGTAATTTTTTCTAATAAAGGGATATTTTGTTTTGTGACACTAAGTTGGTAGCCCTACTCAACCAGTATGGATATGGCAGTGTGAGTTGATTCTTCTTGAGCTGTGTAAAATTTTGTGCCATTTCCGGTCGTGCTACGAACAGAATGTCTTTTATCCTAAAACAATCTCTTGTTTAAATCTGGAGGCTGAAGCTCTAGAACTAATCGTATGTGATACGGATACAATTTCAATTTTTTAGCAGCTTTCTGAGCACTCGAACATGACAAATCAACATGCGAGGAAAGTTTTTGTAAACTTTTCCATGGAGAATTGAGCAATCTGGTTTTCACATTCTCTTAACGTCATCTGTCAAGAGAGTTGGTCGACCACTACGTTTTCTGCTGCAAACAATACCTGCCTCTAAAATTCAGTTATTTAGCCTAGAAAATGACTAGGACAGAGTGGACGAACACCAAAAAATTTAATTTGAAATGATTCTTTTACACTCGCATACGATGTTGTAGCAAAATATTGTTCAAGAATGAAAACCTGTTGTTCTAGGGTAAAAGACATTTTGTTCGTAACACAACTAGAAACAGCACAAAATTTTACGCAACTCAAGTAGAATCAACTCAAACTGTCGTATCTATACCGGTTGAGTAGGGCTACCAACTTTGTGTCACAAAACAAAATATCCCTTTCTTAGAAAAAAATTACTAGACATTAACAATTGGGTAACAGGACTAAAAAATCACCCGGTACCATACAATGAAGTTGTCCAACCGAGAAAATTTTCATCAAAATCTCAAGTCGTTTTGAAAAACCAGGATTTAGTGTTTAATTGTCAGGAGTTGTTTGTAAAGCTACCCATACTTTTGGGGTTAAGTCATACTTTAAGGGTAATTTCAACACGCTTTACAGAGGAAATTTAAACCCTCTATACGACTATAGTCTACAAATTTTCGTGGTCATTTTTACTTTCTCTTGCCTATATGAATACATATGAAGGAAAGTATTGTTTTCATGTCGATTTTTCGAAATCGAGTTTTCACCGGATCTATATGTTTTCAGACCCCCTGAACCCAAAAAACATGTTTTAGCGATTGGTCTGTGTGTGTGTGTGTGTGTGTGTGAACAGAATATCTCAAGAACGGAACATCGTACGAACTTGAAACTTAAGTTACATGCCACTACCGGACCCGACATGAACATTTTCATCAAAATCGGTCAACCGGAAGTAGTAGTTTATTCGTGTAATTTTTCACTTTTTTGCGATTTTCTCAAAAACTGGTCCTACGATTTTTTTTAAAATCGCGTCATTTACTAAATTTTTTATTCTCTACAAGATAGGGTAGGCGTCATGTTTGCTAAAATTCTTGGTGAGGCTGTTTTCACGTAAAAACATAGTTTTTTTAAGATTACGGCTTTAATAATGCAACTTAGCGAAAAAATTTATACAATAAAAGTTGTAGAGAATTTAAAAACCTACAACTTTTATTTCAAACATTTTTTTGTATAACGCTTAGTTTAGCAGTAATTAGCGATTTTCTGATTTTTTTCTCACGAAAACGTGTGAAAATCGATTTTTTTTAAAATTTCGGCCTTAGAATGCATTTTACGGCAAAAGTGTATAATTAATTTTATAGGAAATAAAAAGATCTACAACTTTTATTTTCAGCATTTTTCCCTACAGAGCCTAATTTAGCGTGAAACAGTGATTTTCTGTATTTTTAAGCCAAACTGAGTTCGATTTTCATTTTGCGTCTTTCACTCATGATTAAAATAAGGTTATGTTTTTGAGGTTAGTTTTTTGTTTATTTCTAATGTTTTATTACTAATGTTAGGTTTATTGTTAATTATTTGCAATGGCAAGAGAAAGTTGTGTGAGTGTTTCACACCAGATTTTTTGGTTTAATTAGTCGATCAAAGATATTCACTGATAGAATTCTAAAACTGATGTTTATTTGTTTTGTGGGTATTAAACGAGAAATTTGTTACAATCAGAAAACGAATTATAAAACTAATACAGTAATAAAGTAAAACTAGAAACCGATCTCAAAAACTACTAAGTAAAAGATACTGAAAGATGTCAACGTTCCGAGACATGAAGGGTGAACAACCCTTCATGAAGTGTGAACAACCCTTCATGAAGTATTATTGTCAGCTAAACACAGATGCCTAATGAATGCATGAAAAAAATGGTTGAATTAAGTAATTAACAAAACCATTTAAAATACTTATACTTAACGAATGTTATAGCTTTCAAATTTAATTAATTAACGATGATTCTTACCTAAACTGAACTGCAACCATACATAGTTAAAAAAACAACTTTTCATCGTGATGAGGTCCTCTTACATCGAAAAATGTATCAGGTTTGCCGTAGTGATAAAGATGATGAAACCGTTTCTACCCCGAACATTTGGTACAATTTTATCAGTTTATTTAAGACTAATGCTGCCTGCCCTTTGAGCACATTGCACTGAAAAAAACGCACAACACGTTAACCTATCTACCAAAAAATGAATAAAAATAACCTTACCCACTTAACCTGCAATATCACAACAGAACAGCTGATCGACATGTTTATTTATATGACCGATTCTGTGTGTTATATATTTTTGTGTATTTATTAAGTTATTTTTTGAGTTTATGTAATAATTGCATAACTTACTGACTGCTTGTTGATATAAAACCTGCAGTCTGGTGAGTCATATTTTTTTGATATTTTTTAGTTTTTGTCTTTAACAGTCTTTCAGTACGAACATGTTCTTAGGTTTATCTACGCCTGTCAACATGACAGTATTGATGTCTCAATCATTTTTGAGTTTTTACAACTGCCGGCATAAATTAGTAAAGGTAGTGTTGTGAATAGCTATTAGCTAACGTTGAAACATGTTTTTCTTTGGTTTTACGTAAGACTGTTTTACATAAAACGAATCCATACGGCGAAGGGTGGATGGATAAATGAAAATGAGCGATAAATAAATGTTAGACCTGATCGGAATCGAACCTGGGACCCTAAGCAAAGCAGTCAAGTTACACTTACGACTACACCACAAATGTTTTCAATAGCTTAAATTCAAACTTTCACAATAGTTGGGTTACTTTTTTCATTAATTGACGAATGATTTGGAATAATTTTGAATCAAAGTAAATAATACAAATTATAGTAGTCTTTTAGTTCATACAGCTAATTGAATTTATGATCCCACTATAGGCTACGATGTTACCCTAAAAAATTCATTTAGTTGGTTCTGCCCATTAACTGCTCAAGGACAGGAAATATTCTATTGAATAGGTAACTAATTAACATTACCGTTTTAAACTTGTGCAATTTTCACTGTGACATGTATGATAGTCAAGTGGAAAATCTCTGTAAAATTCTTGGGTTGAAAAATATCCTTGTGGCTTCAAGATAATATGTACTAACAAAAAGGCGAAGAGTATAATCTCTTATAAATTTTGACTCCCACACAATCATGCTGTTCATAGCTTTGCTATTTAGTTAACCGAGTTATGAAAAGTATATTTATCATGGTACCTGTACAGCAAGTTATTCTAAAAACACATTTCTACTTTTAAACTTCTTCAAAAGGTCAAATGGCCAAAGCATTAGCTTCAAAGAACCAAGGAAAATATTCAGTCCTAAGCAAAACAATTAATTAATTTTAACTAGAAAATTTTATTAAAATAAGTCTGGTACTATTACAATATTTACATGAATTATGGCCTCACCAAATAATCTCATGTTTGAAATATAACTCAATGTTTCTGCACAAGTGTAGATCCAGAGGATCCCGAAGAGGAGTGCATGAATGTATTTTTCTAACTATATTATTCAACATCCTTTTCATCTCAATTTAATTTGATATGAAATTGAACCCACCGGGTTGGTCTAGAGGTAAAGTCGTCGCCAAAATCAGCTGTTTAACAGCAGATTTTCGGAGATGAAGGTTTCTGGTTCAAATCCTAGTAAAGGTAGTTACTTTTATACGGATTTGAATGCTAGACAGTGGCTACCGGTGTACTTTAATGGTTGGGGTTCAATTAATCATACTCTCTCAGGAATGGTCAACCTGAGTCTGCACAAGACTACACCTCATTTACACATCATCCTCATCTCATTGAGTCATGGGGTTGCTTATTGTTCTGAATTGAACAGATTGCAACGTACACACATAAGGGATTTGAAATTGAATTCCATTCAATTTTGTCTGTTTACTGACATCACTTTTTATTAACATGCATCTGTTTACAGATCACAGACATAAATTTGGATTTGCATCTGAACATATTATTATCTCCCAATAATTTTAAATATCTACTTGCATCATTAATTATTGTTTTCAATTAAAATGAAACTATATTTTATACTTCAAACAGCCCTTTCGGGTACATACTGAGAAAAATTAGGTTGCTAACACAAAAAAAGATGCATCAAAATTATTTTAAAAAGCACATTTCAAAAAAATATACTTCTATTTTTCATTATAATACAGGAAATAGTTTCAATAAATCTATCCCCACTATTTTTGAAGTTGGTTCACACCTCTTCCATCAAATATGAAATATTACATAATATAAATGTTAAAACAATGTTTTATCATTTTGCACTTTGGCTAAACAAACGCTGTATTCTTATCCTATCAAGATTTTATTCTACAAAAGGATTGCACAGGTCTGCATTGGTAAAATTATTTGGACTATCTAGTGATTTTGTGATGATGAAAATGTGGAAAATATTTAAAAATTCAGTCACGTAAGGTTTTTCCACAAATTATTAATCTTAGTTCTAGCCATATAAAGTTTTTCTTCCTCCATTACATATTAAGCTATGCAAATGAAGCCATTTTTGAAGATATTAAAAAAAGATGGAGAGGGTTTCAAGTTTCTTACAAGTCGGTTTCCAGGTGTATCAGAAGGAAAGATAAAGGCGGGTATTGGGTCGGACATAAGGAAGCTTTTGTTTAGGTCAACAGCCGAAAGGTTGGTTGGAACATCTAGAGGTTTTACTAAGTGAAACGAGGAGTGAGGTGGTTTATCATTGCCTTCATCACTGAGCACAAAAGTAGCCTATGCTTATCAGCATGCCATGCCCTCTGAAAAGCATCTACTTTGCACCCTGCAAATGATACCTTCACTTCATTTACCACAGGGTCTGGTGTATAATGAAATTCTTAACTCTCAGTGGAGATAACTCTGACTAGTGTCTTTTACACCTCTACCTCTTCTGTTCTTAAATAGTTCAGTCATATAATTGGCTGACCACATGATAAGAAACAGAACTATTTTTTTTTTGTAGCCCTGGACCTAGGAGATAGAGTCCAATTATGCACTTTACCTGCCTCTTATGGGCGTAAGGAAGCTTATGAAAATGGACATTTTGAAAAATTTAAAAATTTAAAAAACCCACCTGGTTGGTCTAGTGGTAAAGTTGTCGCCAAAATCAGCTGTTTAACAGCTGATTTTTGGAGACGAAGGTTCCTGGTTCAAATCCTCGTAAAGGTAGTTACTTTTATACAAATTTGAGTGCTAGACAGTGGTTACCGGTGTACTTTGATGGTTGGGGTTCAATTAACCTTACTCTATCAGGAATAATCAGCCTGAGTCTGTACAAGACTACACCTCATTTACACGTCATACATATTATCATCCTCATCTCATTGGGTCATGGGGTTGCTTATTGTTCTGAATTGAACAGATTACAACGTACACACATTAGAAATTAAAAAAAAATTAAAAAAAGCAGAAAAACAAGCATGAAAAGCCTTCAAGAATGTAGTTACAAAATATTTTCTTGGCTACAAAAAAGATGAATATTATAAAAACATTGTTTTTTTTTTTTTACGCCCTGGAGACTCCAGGAGGAGTATAGGACATGTCGTCAGATGTAACACCTGAAATACATATAAGAAACACACTATGTATCACTACTATCAAGAAAGAAATTCTTGTACGCTATAAAAAGTTTCACCGATCAAGTAATTTTTTTAATTTTTTTTAAAGGAATTCAAATCCTCACAACACTTTAAAGATTGGGGTAATTTATTTATGAATTTTCTCCCTGCATAAGTAGGTTTTTGTTCAAACAATTTTGTGGAGTGATTAGCCACATAATAATCATTCCTGTTTCTCATGTTATGATTGTGAACATTGAAATTCTGCATAAAATTATTTTGCCTAACATACATAATCACCTCAAAAATGTAGAGACAGGGAACTGTAAGCAATTTAAGCTCCTTAAATAGTGGCCTGCATGAGGTTAGCTGGTTAGCTCCCACCATACACCTAATAGCTTTCTTTTGAATTTTAAAAACCCTATTCATATTACCCATGCTAGAATTACCCCATACTAAAATACCATACCGGATATGAGACAGAATGAGGCCATGATAAGCTGCCATTAGTAATTTTTTATCATTTAATCTGGCGATTTGTTTTAGTGCAAATACCCCAGATGATATTTTACTACAAACTTGATTGATATAGAAGTCCCAAGACAAAGATCTATCTAGAGATATGCCCAGGAACTTCACTGTTTCTACATGCACTAAACTATTATTATGAATAAATACATCCACTTCTCTACTTTCTGTAACGTTATGTTTATTTTTGAACTGCAAGTACTGACACTTTTTCCCATTAACTGTTAATAACATTTGATTCAAGAACTGCACTACGGACAGTCAAACCCCAGTTAATCAGTTGATCCCCAGTTAATCAGTTGATCCCCAGTTAATCAGTTGTTCAGTCAAACCCCAGTTAATCGGATCAGATTTTAATTGTACTACATAGTATAGGCCTACCTTGGACAATTTGAATTGGCACAAGCCGCATCGGTGTTTATCTACTCCACTCTTTGCCCCTTGCCATGCAACAATGGTACAGTCACAAAAGTATACAATAGCTACTGTAATGTGCGACTCACGCACGATCACTACGCCTTGTTTTCACTGCTTAATAATAATCTGTCCGACATAATGATGTGACTAATATTTTGTTTTCATGTATGATTTCCTGTTCATTATAATAAATATTCAGACCAATTTGTTTAATTACTTGCATGCGTCTTTAGATAGTGAGTTTTTGCAGTTTAGTTCTTGTAATTTATAACTTAAATTTTTACTGGGACAAATTAAATAGATATTTTAAAATTAAATAATTATTTGTAAGTTTGTCCATTGTAATAAGGTTGTAAGCATTTGCGCGCATTAAAATTTGTAGACCTTGTTGAAAGAATAGGTTATGGATATACTTTATGCGGAACTGTGTGTACACGTAGAGGAAGAGTTGTGCCAGTTCGAATTGTCCACAGTATACATGTATCATTTTTAGAAAATAAGAAAAAAAATGGATCAATTCTACTTTCCCAAAATGCCATTGTACAGTACATAAATATTGTACAAACAAATTTTAATGTACAATACAGTTATTAGTTATTTATTTCCATATTTAAAGTAATTTTACATTGTGATAAGTTAGAAAACCAGTTTCTAATTGAGTTTCAATATAAATATCAATATGTAAGGCAGTTACAGAATGTGTATTTGATAAACTGATGATTCATTGAAATTTGATGATGAAGTGACAAAGGAACCCCATCCGATATTTCACTTATGAACTGCTGGCGAGATATAGCAGCTAAGAAAAGAAACAAATGACAAAAATCTTCTTTTTAAACTGCTTCACCTTTATTTTACTCCTACTTACACGTGTTTCGGTGGATCCACCATCATCAGTAAAATAACAACTGGTGTATTTCGTAAAAGTATATTACCAGTAACAAATATAAATAAGTCATCTAACCACCCATACTCACATAAAATGGCAGCTTACTATAGTATGATTCACAGAGCATATAATTATATAAAAGATAAAAAACTATTAGAAAATGAATTAAGAACAATAAAATTCATAGCACAAAAGAATGGGTATCATGAAAAAGAAATAAATAAAGTAATAAATAAAATTAAAAACAAACTACATTTTAAAAATAACTTGAGAACCACCCTTATATTAGATAATAAAATAAAACATAAACCATTTATTGCATTAAAATACAATAAAACTATTAACAATAAATTATACAGAACATTAAATAAATTTTATAAAATTGCATACACATGTAATAATAAAAAACTACTGTCCACAAATATAATTAAAAATAATATAAATGAAACACTAAGCAATAAAAAGGGTGTGTATAAAATAGATTGTGGTAATGAGGATTGTAAAAAATTTTACATTGGTATGACTAGTCGTAATTTTCAAGTGAGGTATAATGAACATAAAAAGCACTGAAATGTGACTACATTATATCTAACTATACCAATCATATAAAAGAAGAAAAACATAAATTTGGTAAAATAGATGAACATTTCAATATAATAGAACAATGTAATATAGAGAATAAAAATAAAATTGAAAAATATGAGATGTTCCATATTTATAAATATTTAAAAGAGCAAAAGCAGGACATTTTGAATGAACAGATAAAATTTAGGAATGATGAAGTGATATTGACTGCTGCTGCTATCTACAGTAAATATGAGAAGGGATAAATTAAAATAAATTAATTTTAAATCAGTTTTATACAAGTGACTGAAGATGTATCATCTTCTGTAAATTTTAAATAAATGAAAAAAATTTTTAGTTTCAATTTTTCATTTACTCTGATGATGGTGGATCCACCGAAACACGTGTAAGTAGGAATAAAATAAAGGTGAAGCAGTTTAAAAAGAAGGTTAGTGAAATTATTATATTAATTCATTATATGAAATAGAAATATTTCAAACTGCAGGATGCATTATAAAGATTTATTTTTAAATGACAAAAATTTCTGATTTCTTGGAAAAATAACCATTGAGTTAGTGCATACATATGTACTTTAGTATTATCTATTGTTTTTTTTATCAAGTTAATCTATGGTTTATCATTACTTACTATATATGACATACATTATTATATTACATTTATATATTACATCTGCCCATAACAAACAGGTAGAGTATAGAATTGCTTACACTCGAACTGTAAGTTGCAGGGCTAAATAAATAGTTCTGTTTCTTATCACATGGTCAGCCAATTAAATGACTGAATCATGTAAGAACAGAAGAGGTAGAGGTGTAAAAGACACTAATCAGAGTTATCTCCTCTTAAAGTAATGAAATTCATTATACAGCCAGACCCTGTGGTGAATGAAGTGAAAGTGTTATTTGCAGGTTACAGAGTAGATGCTTTTCGGAGGGCCTGGCATGCCGATAAGCATACTTTCTTACTCAGTGAGGAAGGTAAACCACCTCACTCCTCGTTTTACTTGGTAAAACCTTTACAGGTTCAAACCAGCCTTTCAGCTGATGACCTAAACAACATGTTACATATCAACATTTTGTTAGTATGAGTTGTACTGTAAGTTTATTTTGAAATTATACATACATATTACAGTAAACTACTTGTGAATTATGTCTGTAATATTTTATTTTAAAACAATCCGTCTTAACCGAATTGGAGTCCATCCACATTAGTCCGGTTAACCGGGGTTGTACTGTACAAAGCAAGTTAGAAATATTAAAAAATAAGATATAAGGCTGCCTCATTGGTGTAGTGGTTAGTGTACTAGCCTACTAATTGGAGAGGCTACATTCGATTCACAGCTAAGGTCTGGAAATTATTGCAAGCCAAAACTCACTGTTCAAGTTCCTTAACCCAACGAGGTCACTAATGACCAAACTGTTGATATGATTTTAAATAAACTAAAAAAAATTCAAAAATTAAAGAATTAATGTTTTTATTATTAAAAAAAAAAATTGAAGCCATTTTGTGAAAAATCTTTATGTGACTGAGAAAAGTGAATTTCAAACTTAGATTCAACACCCAATAATATAAAAGAATTAAATCAAATTGAAAACAATTTTGCAAAAGTTTAAAAAAACAGTATTGTATTATTAGAGACTGCCAGTGAACAGTTTGAAATCACAAAAAACAATCCTTCTTAATTTTACCATATTCGGTTAATCATTCAAAAAAATTGTAATTTTACAATTCTCCATAACATTACTTATACATGGATCCATTGGTAAAATGAAATGTATGGACTTTAATAGGTAAGATACCAACAAATATTCATTGTTATTGCAACACTATAATAATTTGCATACTGTTTTTCAGATACAACAATTATTACTTAATCCAGTATTAGCAATTACATTGAACTACCTTGATTAATACATTCAGTGCGGAGTCAATATATGTAACAATTATTGCCGATTACAATTGAATTAATTAAGATGAAATGTGGTTTCACTGAATGATGGACACGGTAGGGCTGCCACACAGAGATTTTTGTGACTGACGGATGTAGTAGGACTACCTCATGGATACATAAAAACATTATTCAAGTTTTTCATCAGTAGGGTTAGTAAATCTGATTTTTAAGAATCGTAGTTTAGTAATGTTAGTAAAGAAATTTATGTTGTTGAGAGTTGCAGCCGTTCTTAAACATCCTATTTGGTTTTAGTTTAGTGAACAGTCAAACCTTGGTCTAATTTTGTTAAAAAATTGGAGAAGTAACATGGTGTAATACATCGAATTGGGGTAGTAAGCAATGTAGAGTTTATAAAAGGACTGCTGTGGTATCCCAACCACATCCGTCACTCATGTAAATCCTTACGTGGCAAGTAAACCACATCTGCACAGAATGTGTTAAAGTAGTGCTTCAGGAACATGGATGAATATACGAGGTGTGGCTATTAAATAACGAGACTGACGTAAAAAATTTAATTTTAATTTTATACATAATCACTTATTGTCACCTCTAATATACACTCCTTCTCTATCTCTACTACACTCCATGCGAATTTTCCATTGTTGGAAACAGTGCTGGAAGTCATTTTCTGTCAGCTCCTTCAGGACACGTGCCGCTTTCTCTTTTACAGCTTCCACAAACTCAAATCTTATCCCTTTTAATGCAGATTTCGCCTTAGGGAACAGGTAGAAGTTACATGGTGCAAGATCTAGTGAATAAGGTGGATGTTCTAACACTGAGATGCTGTACTTGGCTAGTAACCTCTTGAAAGGTAACGCAGAATGAGCTGGCGCATTGTCTTGATGGAGAACCCATGATTTATCTTTCCACATTTCGGGGTGTTTTTTCCTTACTCTGACGTACTTTAGAAAGTACCTCAAGGTGGTAATACCGATTAATTGTTTGACCTTCAGGAATGCAATGAAGGTGCACAATCCCATGGATATAAAAAAAAAACAATCATCATCATTGCTTTAAATTTTGACTTGCTCATTCGAGCTTTTTTGGCTCTCGGTGAAGTTCGGCTGGATTGGCGCTTCTTTTCCGGATCATAAGTAAAAAACCATGTTTCATCACATGTTATTATCTTCTACCGGTTACCTAAGGTGAAATCTGCATTAAAAGGGACAAGATTTGAGTATGTGAAACCTGTAAAAGATAAAGCGGCACGTGTCCTGAAGGAGCTGACAGAAGATGACTTCCAGCAATGTTTCCAACAATGGAAAATTCGCATGGAACATTGTAGGGATAGAGAAGGAGTGTATATTGAAGGTAACAATAAGAGATTATATATAAAATAGAAATAAAATTTTTTATAATGTCAGTTGCGTTATTTAATAGCCACACCTCATAGAATTATTATAAACTGTATAAGTTTCTTTTTATTTTTTATATAAAAAATACTTTATTGTCATTGTCTAAAATATGAAATAGTTAAATTAATAATACCAGTTAAAAACACGATAATAAATACACCTATTATAAATAAAAATATCAACCAATCTACTGTATGATCAGGTGGTGGAACAACAGGAGAAACTGTTGAAGAAGGGACAGTAGAGGGTAGAGTGCGGTGGGTAGTTGTACGAGTTCGAGTTGGAACTGGAGGATGAATAGTAGAAGTTTCAGAAGTACTTTCTGATTCAGTTTCAGAAGTATATGAGCTTGAGGCGTAATCACTACTAGTATACAAATCTGATGATGATAAATACTCTGCTGTTGAAACTGTCTCCGTGCTGCTACCAAAGGAAGAACTTGAGATTTCAGATGGTGTTGCTGTGTCAGTAATAGCGCTTGGATATTCCCTACTTACAGATGTAGAAATGGACTCACTACTCAAACCACGTGACACTTCAACCGTTGATATTAATTCAGAACTACTGGAAAATTCAGTAGTTACTGAAGGTTCAACTGTACTTTCAAATTCACTCATAGAATTGTATGAAACTGATGACAATTCCAACGTAAAAGGAGATTCTGAACTAACCTCAAAAGTTGAACTACCAGCTTCAGTGTAAATTCGTGATGAACTTACACCTGCGGAAGTCCCAAGTGACTCACTACTCAAACCATTAGAAACTGATGAAGAATCAAATTCACTAGTACCACTGTAAGAATTAGTAGATGTTTCTATTGTAGGAAGTGATTCTGAGCTCGCCCCAAATGATGAACTAGCAGTATCATAAGTGTCTGATCCAGTATATATTTTTGACGATTCTGAGATTTCAGTAGTGACTCCCGGTTCAGTCATTCCACTAATAGAAGTTGAAGGAACCCCCGAATTACTGCTTGTCTCCAAAGAGGATAATGGCAGCTCGGATATTGTTATTGGTTCTATACTTGACCCGATTGATGATGAAAAATAACCTTCTGTGTTGGTTGCTTCTGAATAACTGCTTGCCTCTGAAGAAGATGATAACAGCTCGGTTATAGTAGCAGGTTCTATACTCGAGGCGATTGATGATGACACATAGCCTTCTGAGTAAGTAGCCACTGATTCACTGCTCATCTCCGAAAAGGTATATGGCAGCTCAGTTATTGTCGCTGGTTCTATACTCGACCCCATTGACGATGACAAAAAGACCTCAGTGTTGGTAGCTTCGGATTCACTGCTCGACCCAGAAAAGGAATATGGAAGCTCCGATATAGTCCCTGGTTCCATACTCGATCCAATTGATGATGACAAATAGCTCTCTGTATTAGTAGCTTCAGATTCACTGCTAGCCACTGAAGAAGAATACGGCAGCGCAGTTATTGTCCCTGGTTCTAGACTAGAGCCGATTGATGATGACGAATAACCTTCAGTATTGGTAGCTTCCGATTCACTGCTGGACTCTGAAGGGGAATATGGCACTTCAGTTATTGTGGCTGGTTCTATACTCGACCCAATCGATGATGACAAATACCCTTCAGTATTGGTAGCTTCTGATTCACTGCTCGACCCTGAAGAGGAATATGGAAGCTCCGATATAGTCCCTGGTTCCATACTCGATCCAATTGATGATGACAAATAGCTCTCTGTATTAGTAGCTTCAGATTCACTGCTAGCCACTGAAGAAGAATACGGCAGCGCAGTTATTGTCCCTGGTTCTAGACTAGAGCCGATTGATGATGACGAATAACCTTCAGTATTGGTAGCTTCTGATTCACTGCTGGACTCGGAAGGGGAATATGGCACTTCACTTATTGTGGCTGGTTCTATACTCGAACCAATCGATGATGACAAATACCCTTCAGTATTGGTAGCTTCTGATTCACTGCTGTACCCTGAAGAGGAATATGGAAGCTCCGATATTGTCGCTGGTTCTACACTTGACCTGACTGATGACGACAAATAGCCTCCTGTGATGGTAGCTTCTGATTCACTGCTCACCACTGAAGAGGAATATGGGAACTCAGTTAATGTCAATGGTTCTATACTCGAGCCGATTGATGATGACGAATAACCTTCAGTATTGGTAGCTTTTGATTCACTGCTGGGCTCTGAAGGGGAATATGGCACTTCAGTTATTGTGGCTGGTTCTATACTCGACCCAATCGATGATGACAAATACCCTTCAGTATTGGTAGCTTCTGATTCACTGCTGTACCCTGAAGAGGAATACGGAAGATCCGATATTGTTGCTGGTTCTACACTCGACCTGACTGATGACGACAAATAGCCTCCTGTGATGGTAGCTTCTGATTCACTGCTCACTGCTGAAGACGAATATGGGAACTCAGTTAATGTCACTGGTTCTATACTCGAACCGATTGATGATGACGAATAGCCTTCAGTATTGGTAGCTACCGATTCACTACTAGATTCTGAAGAGGAATAAGGCAGCTCCGATATTGTCACTGGTTCTATACTCGACCCAATGGATGATGACAAATACCCTTCAGTATTGGTAGCTTCTGATTCACTGCTGTACCCTAAAGAGGAATATGGAAGCTCCGATATTGTCGCTGGTTCTATACTCGACCTACCTGATGACGACAAATAGCCACCTGTGTTGGTAGCTTCTGATTCACTGCTGGACTCTGATAGGGAATATGGGAGCTCAGTTATTGTGGCCGGTTCTATACTCGACCCAACTGATGATGATATATAGTTTTCTGTGTTCGTTACTTCTGATTCACTACTCGCCTCTGAGGAAGAATGCGGAAGCTCAGTTATTGTTGCTGGTTCTATACTCGACCCGACTGATGATGATAAATAGTTTTCTGTGTTTGTAGCTTCTGATTCACTACTCGCCTCTGAGGAGGAATGTGGAAGCTCAGTTATTGTTCCTGGTTCCATACTTGACCCAACTGATGATGACGAATAGCCTTCTGTGTTGGTAGCTTCTGATTCACTACTTGCCTCTGAAGAGAAATATGGCACCTCAGTTATTGTCACTGGTTCTATACTAGAACCGAGTGATGATGATGAATAGCCTTCAGTATTGGTAGCTACCGATTCACTACTAAGTTCTGAAGAGGAATATGGCAGCTCCGATATTGTCACTGGTTCTATACTGGACCCGATCGATGATGAGAAATACCCTTCAGTATTGGTAGCTTCTGATTCACTGCTGTACCCTGAAGAGGAATATGGAAGCTCCGATATTGTTGCTGGTTCTACACTCGACCTGACTGATGACGACAAATAGCCTCCTGTGATGGTAGCTTCTGATTCACTGCTCACCACTGAAGAGGAATATGGGAACTCAGTTAATGTCAATGGTTCTATACTCGAGCCGATTGATGATGACGAATAACCTTCAGTATTGGTAGCTTTTGATTCACTGCTGGGCTCTGAAGGGGAATATGGCACTTCAGTTATTGTGGCTGGTTCTATACTCGACCCAATCGATGATGACAAATACCCTTCAGTATTGGTAGCTTCTGATTCACTGCTGTACCCTGAAGAGGAATACGGAAGATCCGATATTGTTGCTGGTTCTACACTCGACCTGACTGATGACGACAAATAGCCTCCTGTGATGGTAGCTTCTGATTCACTGCTCACTGCTGAAGACGAATATGGGAACTCAGTTAATGTCACTGGTTCTATACTCGAACCGATTGATGATGACGAATAGCCTTCAGTATTGGTAGCTACCGATTCACTACTAGATTCTGAAGAGGAATAAGGCAGCTCCGATATTGTCACTGGTTCTATACTCGACCCAATGGATGATGACAAATACCCTTCAGTATTGGTAGCTTCTGATTCACTGCTGTACCCTAAAGAGGAATATGGAAGCTCCGATATTGTCGCTGGTTCTATACTCGACCTACCTGATGACGACAAATAGCCACCTGTGTTGGTAGCTTCTGATTCACTGCTGGACTCTGATAGGGAATATGGGAGCTCAGTTATTGTGGCCGGTTCTATACTCGACCCAACTGATGATGATATATAGTTTTCTGTGTTCGTTACTTCTGATTCACTACTCGCCTCTGAGGAAGAATGCGGAAGCTCAGTTATTGTTGCTGGTTCTATACTCGACCCGACTGATGATGATAAATAGTTTTCTGTGTTTGTAGCTTCTGATTCACTACTCGCCTCTGAGGAGGAATGTGGAAGCTCAGTTATTGTTCCTGGTTCCATACTTGACCCAACTGATGATGACGAATAGCCTTCTGTGTTGGTAGCTTCTGATTCACTACTTGCCTCTGAAGAGAAATATGGCACCTCAGTTATTGTCACTGGTTCTATACTAGAACCGAGTGATGATGATGAATAGCCTTCAGTATTGGTAGCTACCGATTCACTACTAAGTTCTGAAGAGGAATATGGCAGCTCCGATATTGTCACTGGTTCTATACTGGACCCGATCGATGATGAGAAATACCCTTCAGTATTGGTAGCTTCTGATTCACTGCTGTACCCTGAAGAGGAATATGGAAGCTCCGATATTGTTGCTGGTTCTACACTCGACCTGACTGATGACGACAAATAGCCTCCTGTGATGGTAGCTTCTGATTCACTGCTCACTGCTGAAGAGGAATATGGAAATTCAGTTAATGTCACTGGTTCTATACTCGAACCGATTGATGATGACGAATAGCCTTCAGTATTGGTAGCTACCGATTCACTACTAGATTCTGGAGAGGAATATGGCAGCTCCGATATTGTCACTGGTTCTATACTGGACCCGATCGATGATGAGAAATACCCTTCAGTGTTGGTAGCTTCTGATTCACTGCTGTACCCTGAAGAGGAATATGGAAGCTCCGATATTGTTGCTGGTTCTACACTCGACCTGACTGATGACGACAAATAGCCTCCTGTGATGGTAGCTTCTGATTCACTGCTCACTGCTGAAGAGGAATATGGGAATTCAGTTAATGTCACTGGTTCTATACTCGAGCCGATTGATGATGACGAATAGCCTTCAGTATTGGTAGCTACCGATTCACTACTAGATTCTGGAGAGGAATATGGCAGCTCCGATATTGTCACTGGTTCTATACTCGACCCAATCGATGATGACAAATACCCTTCAGTATTGGTAGCTTCTGATTCACTGCTGTACCCTAAAGAAGAATATGGAAGCTCCGATATTGTCGCCGGTTCTACACTCGACCTGACTGATGACGACAAATAGCCTCCTGTGTTGGTAGCTTCTGATTCACTCCTTGACTCTGAAGAGGAATATGGCACTTCAGTAATTGTGGCTGGTTCTATACTCGACCCAATTGATGACAAATACCCTTCAGTATTGGTAGATTCTGATTCACTGCTCGCCGCTGAAGACGAATATGGGAACTCAGTTAATGTCACTGGTTCTATACTCGAGCCGATTGATGATGACAAATAGCCTTCACTATTGGTAGCTACCGATTCACTACTAGATTCTGAAGAGGAATATGGCAGCTCCGATATTGTCACTGGTTCTATACTCGACCCAATGGATGATGACAAATACCCTTCAGTATTGGTAGCTTCTGATTCAGTGCTGTACCCTGCAGAGGAATATGGAAGCTCCGATATCGTCACTGGTTCTACACTCGACCTGACTGAGGACGAAAAATAGGCTCCCGTGTTGGTAGCTTCTGATTCACTGCTCAACTCTGAAGACGAATATGGCACTTCAGTTATTGTGGCTGGTTCTATACTCGACCCAATCGATGATGACAAATACCCTACCGTATTAGTAGCTTCTGATTCACTGCTGGACTCTGAAGAGAAATATGGCACCTCGGTTATGGTCGCTGGTTCTAGGGTAGAACCGAGTGATGATGAGAAAAAGCCTTCTGTGTTAGTAGATTCTGATTCACTGCTTGCCTCAGAAGTGAAATATGGCACCTCGGTTATAGTCGCTGGTTCTATACTAGAACCGAGTGATGAAAAATAGTCTTCTGTGTTGGTAGCTTCTGATTCACTGCTCGCCTCTGAAGAGGAATTTGGCACTTCAGTTATTGTAGCTGGTTCTATACTCGAGCCGATTGATGATGACAAATAGCCTTCAGTGTTTGTAGCTCCTGATTCACTGCTCGCTTCTGAAGAGGAATATGGAAATTCAGTTATTGTCGCTGGTTCTATACTAGAACCTATTGACGAAAATAAATAACCTTTAGTGTTAATAGCTTCTGATACACTGTTGGACTCTGAAGGAGAATATGGAAGCTCAGTTATTGTTGCAGGTTCTACACTTGACCCGACTGATGATGATAAATATTTTTCTGTGTTGG
Source organism: Catonia carolina (assembly GCA_035578175.1). Lineage (NCBI taxonomy): Eukaryota > Metazoa > Arthropoda > Insecta > Hemiptera > Achilidae > Catonia > Catonia carolina. The sequence goes on along the minus strand of JAQMRL010000005.1, from coordinate 35,288,512 downwards.
TAGCTTCTGATTGACTGTTCCCCTCGGAAGAGGAATATGGAAGCTCAGTTATTGTCGCAGGTTCTTTACTCGACCCGACTGATGATGATAAGTAGCTTTCTGTGTTGGTAACTTCTGATTCACTGCTCGCCTCTGAAGAGGAATATGGAAGCTCAGTTATTGTCGCTGGTTGTATACTTGACCCGACTGATGACAGAGATTCTTCTGTGTTGGTAGTTTCTGATTCACTGCTACCCACTGAAGAGGTATATGGAAGCTCAGTAATGGTCCCGGGTTCTATACTAGGACCGATTGATGATGACAAAAAGCCTACTGTGCTGGTAGCCTCTGATTCACTGCTCTCCTCTGAAGAGGAACATGGCACCTCAGTTATTGTTGCTGGTTCTATACTAGATCCTATTGATGATGACAAAAAGCTTTCAGTGTTGGTATTTTGTGATACACTGCTGGACTCTGAAGGGGAATATGTAAACTCCGATATTGTCGCTGGTTCTACACTCGAACTGACTGATGATGACAAATAGCCTTCTGTGTTGGTAGCTTCTGATTCACTGCTTGCCTCTGAAGAGGAGTATGGAAACTCAGTTATTGTCGCTGGTTTTATACTGGACCCAATTGATGATGACAAATACCATTCTGTGTTTGTAGCTTCTGATTCACTGCTCCTCTCTGAAGAGACGTATGGAAGTTCAGTTATTGTCGTTGGTTCTACACTCGACCTGACTGATGATGACAAATACCCTTCTGTGTTGGTAGCTTCTGATTCACTGCTTGCCTCTGTAGAGGAATATGGAAGCTCAGTTATTGTTACAGGTTCTATACTTGACCCGACTGATGATGAATAGTTTTCTGTGTTGGTAGCTACTGATTCACTACTCGCCTCTGAAGAAAAATATGGCATCTCAGTTATTGTCCTGGGTTCAATACTCGACCCGACTTCTGTGTTGGTAATATCTGAAATACTGCTCGTCTCTGAAGAGGAATATGGAAGCTCGGTTATTGTCGCTGGTTTTATACTGGATCCAATTGATGATGACAAATACCATTCTGTGTTTGTAGCTTCTGATTCACTACTCACTTCAAATGTTGATGATGTCAGTTCTGTTATTGTTGCAGGTTCAATGCTTGAGCTGATTGATGACGACAAATACTCTTCTGTGTTGGTAGCCTCTGATTCACTGCTCCCCTCTGAAGAGGAATATGGCACTTCAGATATTGTCACTGGTTCTACACTCGACCCGATTGATGAGGATAAATAGCTCTCTGTGTTGGTAGCCTCTGATTCACTGCTTGTCTCTGATGAGGAATACGGCACCTTAGTTATCGTTGCTGGTTCTATACTTGAACTCATTGATGATGACAAATAAACTACAGAGTTGGTAGCCTCTGATTCACTGCTTGCCTCTGAAGATGTATATGGCACCTCAGTTATTGTCATTGGTTCTATACTCGACCCGATTGATGATGACAAGTAGCTTTCTGTGTTGGTAGCTTGTGATTCTCTGCTCCCCTCCGAAGAGGAATATGGCAGCTCAGTTATTGTCACTGGTTCTAAACTAGACCCAATTGATGATGACAAGTAGCTTTCTGTGTTGGTAGCTTGTGATTCACTGCTCCCCTCTGAAGAGGAATATGGCAGCTCAGTTATTGTCACTGGTTCTATACTAGACCCAATTGATGAAGACAAATAGCCTACTGTGTTGGTAGCTTGTGATTCACTGCTCTCCTCCGAAGAGGAATATGGCAGCTCAGTTATTGTCACTGGTTCTATACTGGACCCGATTGATGATGACAAGTAGCTTTCTGTGTTGGTAGCTTGTGATTCACTGCTCCCCTCCGAAGAGGAATATGGCAGCTTGGTGTTTGTCACTGGTTCTATACTAGACCCAATTGATGATGATAAGTAGCTTTCTGTGTTGGTAGCTTGTGATTCACTGCTTCCCTCCGAAGAGGAATATGGCAGCTCAGTTATTGTCACTGGTTCTATACTGGACCCGATTGATGATGACAAGTAGCTTTCTGTGTTGGTAGCTTCTGATTCACTGCTTCCCTCTGAAGAGGAATATGGTAGCTCAGTTATTGTTACTGGTTCTATACTGGACCCGATTGATGATGACAAGTAGCTTTCTGTGTTGGTAGCTTGTGATTCACTGCTCCCCTCCGAAGAGGAATATGGCAGCTCAGTTATTGTCACTGGTTCTATACTAGACCCAATTGATGATGATAAGTAGCTTTCTGTGTTGGTAGCTTGTGATTCACTGCTTCCCTCTGAAGAGGAATATGGTAGCTCAGTTATTGTCACTGGTTCTATACTGGACCCGATTGATGATGACAAGTAGCTTTCTGTGTTGGTAGCTTCTGATTCACTGCTTCCCTCTGAAGAGGAATATGGTAGCTCAGTTATTGTTACTGGTTCTATACTGGACCCGATTGATGATGACAAGTAGCTTTCTGTGTTGGTAGCTCGTGATTCACTGCTCCCCTCCGAAGAGGAATATGGCAGCTCAGTTATTGTCACTGGTTCTATACTAGACCCAATTGATGATGATAAGTAGCTTTCTGTGTTGGTAGCTCGTGATTCACTGCTCCCCTCCGAAGAGGAATATGGCAGCTCAGTTATTGTCACTGGTTCTATACTAGACCCAATTGATGATGATAAGTAGCTTTCTGTGTTGGTAGCTTGTGATTCACTGCTTCCCTCTGAAGAGGAATATGGTAGCTCAGTTATTGTCACTGGTTCTATACTGGACCCGATTGATGATGACAAGTAGCTTTCTGTGTTGGTAGCTTCTGATTCACTGCTTCCCTCTGAAGAGGAATATGGTAGCTCAGTTATTGTTACTGGTTCTATACTGGACCCGATTGATGATGACAAGTAGCTTTCTGTGTTGGTAGCTTGCGATTCACTGCTCCCCTCCGAAGAGGAATATGGCAGCTCCGTTTTTGTCACTGGTTCTATACTAGACCCAATTGATGATGATAAGTAGCTCACTGTGTTGGTAGCTTGTGATTCACTGCTCCCCTCCGAAGAGGAATATGGCAGCTCAGTTATTGTCACTGGTTCTATACTAGACCCGATTGATGATGACAAGTAGCTTTCTGTGTTGGTAGCTTCTGATTCGCTGCTCGTTTCTGATGATAAATATATCACCTCAGTTATTGTTGCTGGTTCTATACTAGATCCGATTGATGAAGACAAATAGCCTACTGTGTTGGTAGCTTTTGATTCACTGCTTCCCTCTGAGGAGGAGTATGGCATTTCAGTTATTGTAACTGGTTCTATACTTGACCCGATTGATGATGACAAATAGCCTTCGGTTTGTGTAGCCTGTGATTCGCTGCTTGTCTCTGATGAGGAATACGGCACCTCAGTTATTGTCAGTGGTTCTATACTCGACCCGATTGATGATGACAAATAGCCTTCGGTGTTTGTAGTTTCTGATTTACTGCTTCCTTCTGAAGAGGAAAATGGTAGCTCGGATACTGTCACTGGTTCTATACTTGAGCCGACTGATGATGATAAATAGCTTTCTGTGTCGGTAGCCTCTGATTCACTGCTCATCTCTGAAGAGGAACTTGGCACCTCTGTTATTGTCGCTGGTTCTATACTTGACCCGATAGATGACAAATGACCTTCTGTGTTGGTAGGTTCTGATTCACTGCTCGTTTCGGAAGCTGATGATGGGGTTTCGGTTATTGTTGCAGGTTCAATGCTTGAGCCGATTGATGATGACAAATACCCTTCGGTTTTGGTACCTTCTGTGTCAGTGCTTGACTCTGTGGGCTGTGTTGGTAGATATGATATAGGTTCCGTTACATCTGACATAGTATTTAAATCAATTGTTGAACTTGTACCAGTTATGTGTTTTATCCATTGATTGTAGTAAGTTGTGTTGGTTATGTATCCTTTGTGTGGTGAATTTGGTGCAATACCTACTAGAATGTTGTTGCAAACTAATGGGCTTCCTTTATCATTCTGAAACCAAATCACCATAGAATTATAAAATTTAAATTTTAGGTTTTTTGGTTTGCTGTATTAGGTTTGTGATATATCACCTTACCTTTTGGTTTTTTTTAATGTTAAAAGTAAGTCATCTTAGTCTATCATTGATATTTTATATATTATTATTGAATTATGTTTGTAAATATTTCACATTAAGATATTTAAACTTAAGATATAAGTTCATTTTGTTTCTTAAGTTTTATAAAAAATAAATTTTTATTTTTACACAACATAATCTGCCTCTTTTTGTGACAAGTAAACATTTTCAGTATCTAACTTAATTGATTACAAATTACTTGTTAATATTTTTCTGTGTTCGCATTCTCAATTCAACTTGATTGTCTGGTGAAGGACGATTCACACATAGACAAGACAACTGTGCGCAGACTATGATGTGCTGATACCAATTACATATATAGGACTGTGCTATATATACATCATCAATTTTTGGCTTATTTTCAGTTAGTTCTTCTTTCTCATTGTCCCAGTTCTTACAAATTTATCATAGTTTCACAGTCTTGTAAGCAAGACTAAAGGAATTACATTTGTTTTTCATACCACCACTTTGCTATTTCCTAGCAACCTGACCACACACTCACTGTGTTTTTTCAAGCCAAAGGTCACCTCTGTCAAGACTAAATTTTTTTAACAATCAGTTTATACATACAGCTATTGTCTTTCCATATATTTTATTTTTACATGATTATGGTTCTAGTTTATGTGTCGAAGATTGCATACAAATTTGAGTTCCTGGACAAAATTAATATGGTTTTCTCATTCATTTTTATGAAATGATATGAGAGAATCTAAAAACTAGATTAAAATATGGCCTTAACAGTGTTTAGTCACTGAATGTTCAAGCTTTAATGCTTCAGGTAATATTCAGAATCTCCTGGGCAGCTACCGAAGTACAAAGGCAATTACTGGGCACCTTCACCAATTTAGATTATAATAAAGGTGTTTGTGGAGGAGAGTTCAAACTTCAGTAACTCATTTTATGAAATTATTGAATTTCAAATGAAGAAATCAGTTATGTGTTGTTATGTAATCAGTTGTTGCGTAATGACAAATATTTGAAACATGTAATTGTTTTTTCTTGTCTCAAAATTATGATTTTTTTATTGGTTCAAAATTAAATGCTCTTAAAGTTTTCTCTTAAACTTTTAGGCATTTATTAGTCATTTAATGAAGTTATTGTATTTCTAATCTAAAAAAGAAAAACACTTCTAGGCACAGATTTTTCTGTTTTACCTCGGATATCTTGAAAACTAAGGAGATACACATCTGGGACCTTTTTTATTTGATTTTTTACATCAAAAATCATAAAAACCAACTGGCATTACCCTTTAATTTACCTCCCCCCTGAATTGTACAGTTTTAATTTTATTTACCCAATAGGAACTGGAACCCAGCCAATATCTTTAGCTAGTAGTAACTCGCTCACAAAGTGTTATTGAACACATGTTTATAAGGACTTTTTCTTATTTTCAGCTCGAAAATGAGTTACTGAAGTTTGAACCTTTCTTCCACAATCTCCTGATATATTAGGGTTTACTTTTTTTAGTTTAATTTTAAAGTTGCATCAACTGATTTGGTTATTAGCGACTACTATAGATTATGGTACAGAATAAGATGGATTTTAACATGTAGTTGTTCCAGATCATGGCCAGAAATTAAATCCACAAGTTTTTGCTTAATAGTGAGCAGCAAAAACTTATGTTCTAGCCACTGAGCCAAAGTGGCAGTTAATATTACTTTTATTATATCGATGTGTTGTAAATAATCATGAACATGTAAAAGTTTGGTTGCTAATAAGAATGAGTTTAAGATTACCATTTCATTTCTGTACAACTTGACACCCTCTCGGTAAGTTGAGTTTGCGAGCTTAACTATACCTTACAGCAGTTACCATATATGAAGTGTGGGAATTAAGCTCCGGAAATTTGTCAATAAAACACAAGCTAATTAACAAGCTAATTAATTAATTAAATTAACACAAGCTAATTAATTAATTAATAACGAGCTCGACGGCGACTCGTCCAACGTTTACACGAGTACTAAGGGGAGTAGGGCGCCCTGTGGCTCACGTCCGCACCCACTTGTTTGGTTTGGCCTCTCAGGGGTTGCGGGTTCGCCTGCTACGTAGCTTTCTGCGGCTACTAAACTGATTAAAGCCTATTTAGACTGGGTGTAGTCAGCCAAGGATCGAAGGATAAATACGCATGTCTTCGGTGAGTTCATGCTGTACATGTAAAATGGATACTCGCAGTTGTTCGAGGACGCCAACACAGAACTGTCCAGTCACTGTCTGGCTGGCAGGAACATATTCACGATGAATGATGCCGTGGGGATATTGAAAAAAAAACTGATTAACATTGCCTTCAATCACGACTTGGGCTTCCTCACATTCATTGGCCGCTCTCCACCCATTTCTACCCACTGCTGACTTTGTTTACAGGTCTCAAGGTCATACTCAAATTAATATCCAGCTCTCATCTCCAGTGACTACCCGACTCATCCAATCTCTGCCATCGCTCTGAATGTAGAAGAACAAATCCTCTCTAACCTCACTTGTAATTTGAGTCGCTCATTTTCACGATGCCACCAAAAAGTTACTTTTAAAAAACATGCATAAAATACAAACCAAATGTGCTATCGACTTCAAACTTCAACGGTAACAAAAGGAAGGTCCCCTATTTCCGATCATATGCTCATAAACGACACAGTGTTACCAATTCCCAAGTTATAACTGAATTCCCGGAACTTAATTGCCACACCTCGTATTACACCTAACATTCGTACTTTAATGCTATTTTTTTTTCAACTCATAATTAATGTATATGACGTTACTACGTTAACCAGGCTATTAGAAAAGTCAATGAATTGAACTCACCTTGTCAGATACGGGTCCACCATGAACGACAGTGTTATCACCAGCACAATACATATCTAAGGGTGCTGGATATTTGAAGGGTTCACACGGATTGTCATTTCTATCATAATAATATATCTCAACATTGTGATACAAAAGATTATTAGACCATGATCCTTTATTCCTAGTTTCTCCCTTCTCATCTACATTCTGAAAAAGAATTACTTTTTACTAAAAAAAATTGGTAAATACAATCAGAGATAATTTTTCAACCAATTAAGTTAAATTATACAATTATAAAAATTGTTTTATTTTGATTTTTTGTGATTAGTTCAGTAGATGATTGAAGCACTTACAAACAGAAGTTTTTTTAGTGCTACTATAGTAGATATGCAGCATACCGTGTTATGTTTAGTGAAGTTTGTATTAGTTGATGTGTTAATACTGTCCAATAACAATTTTTATGCGTAAAGATTCACATATTTTACATTAAGGTTATGAGCTAGCTACAGTTAGTTTATGTGTTAACTAGATGTAAAATGCTGTTAAAAGATTTTTATAGAAATGTTATTGCTAATGAAGAAACAATTGAGGCTTTTTTTGAGACAACACAATCTATTTGACACAATGTAAACATACATAAATGTACACTAAATGTACCTACCTATAATGAATAATATCCTTTTCATATTATTAATTTTAGTATCATTTGCTATAGTAAATTATCGTATCATTATCCTTTTCTTTTTATTGTCTTTATGTTATATTTTTTTCTTTAAATTATCCTTTTATTGTAAACGTATGCAAGAAGTGCTAGTGGGCAGTGCTACCACACAAGAAATACAGGGTGTGGCACAGAAACTTGCTGATTTGTATTTTTTTAACAAGTGGCCAGATGATGTAGGGAAAGGGTCGGGTGGATTTCATATGAAAAGTAAGGTGTTGAAGTTTTGTTACCAGCCTAGTCAGTTGTCGCTATGCGTTAGACCAATGAGCAACGAGCATTTGCCGTCAAGGCGTACTTCTCTAATGGTGTGTGGTGACAAGAGTGGGCATAATTGGCCCTTATTTCTGTGAGGAAAATGAATGCGCACTCACGGTGAATGCAGCTTGGTACACAGAATGGATTGAGGCCTTTTTTTCTGTCTAACGTGACAAAAATGGATATCTTGTTCCAACAGGATGGAGCCACGGCAAACACAGCGTGATGATCAATGGATCTTTTGAGACAACACTTTGCAGAGCGCCTCATATCCATTAGAGGTGACCTTCTTTGGCCGGTTCGTTCCCCCGATTAGGCTTTGTGTGATTTTTTTGGAATTATCAGAAATCAATTTTTTACAATGACCATCCAAGGAACTTACCTCACCAGAAAAACAACAACGCCAAGCCATTGCCAACATACTGGTCAATATGATTGAACAAATTGAACAGAATTTCAGAAATCGGGTAACTCAGTGCATTGACAAAAAGAGCTGTCATTTGACTGATGTCATCTTTAAAACTATGGAATAAAAAAATTCCAGTGATGTATTTTATAATAAAAATGATATCTTAATGATATCTTTAACTACTTTTTTTATTGACCTTTCAAATCAACAAGTTTCTGCCCCAGACCCTGTACAAACTTCACTAAACATAAAGCGGTACGCTGCATACTATCGTAGCACTGATTTTTTTTTTTTTAAATGCGTTCATATGACTCCAGAGGGAGTATACAACATCTCAAGAAATTATAACACCTGAAATACATAATTCAATCACACATTAATCTACTAGCTACTGTTTAGAAAGAAATTCTTGTACACTATAAAAAGTTTCACCAATCATGTAATTTTCCAGATTTTCTTAAAGGAATGCAAATTATCACATTTTAAAAATTGGGGTAATTTGTTGATATACTTTCTTCCCTCATAAGTAGATTTTTGTTCAAACAATTTAGAGGTGTGATTAGCCACATAATAGTCATTTCTGTTTCTTGTTTTATGATAGTGGACTTCTAAATTTTGCGTAAAAGTATTTTGCCTTACAGCATTATATAACTCATTATTTGTAACTCACAAATACCATGTTTGAAAATGCTTGAATTATTTATTTTTTTCAATAAGAAGGCTAAAATGGTTAAACAGTCTTAGAGGTCTTAGGAAACACTCTGTACTTGTATAACTATTCAAGTTGATTCGCCAATTCAGCTTGGACATACGATAAGTAGTTAAACCGGCTGTAGAGGTTAACAAAAAAAAAATATTTATAATTATCATAGAAAAAAGTATTTACACCACTTTTTAGAGATAATTTCAAGCTACATTGTGGAATAAAAAACAAAAAAAATATAATTTTTAATATGTGACGCCCTTAAACAACAGGAAGTCTGTATCTTCAATACATAACCTCAAAAAAAAAGTTGGTCCAAGGTATCTTTAGTTTCGTTATTAATTGAAAACCAACAAGATAAAGCAAGAAAGATTATTGATGATTAGCTCAATAAGTGCTCCTTCAAACGCTTTACAAAAGCTTTGTTAAGTAATCTTCACCTGGGGTAATTCATTTATTCTTACTTGTTTGTGGTCATTCAAATGTTCACGCCACTGCTCCATTAATTTTGCCTTACAACTGAATTTGTGTTATGTCATGCTAGCCTTTCGTATTATGTCTCATTACATCATCTCCGTATCCCCACTCACGATCCTCTTTTCCTTCCTTCCTTCACTTATGCATTGACTTCCGCCACGGACACTTCCGTTTTCTCGAGGCTTTTCTTCGCTCAGGCATCTGGCAGGATGCGTTGACAATTGCTAGATGCTTGTTCGTAATTATCGATTCTAAACTTATTCATATGGGTAACTGTATTTGCAATATTATATCTTGTGTGCTTTTGTAAATGTATCGTATTAACTAGTGTATTTACTCAACGATCGTTCAACGAAATGTGCTCACCGTGTGTTTAAATACTGGACGCTATTCATCAGTGCTTAGTAACAAGTAAATGGCCTCTTTTGATTGTGGTTATAAATTCAATTGTAAAAGTGAGTATTTCCTTTCCTTATGTATTACCCTTTTCCATCCATTGCATTTATCTGACACTTTGTTTCACCCCATGCATTCGTTTTGGTCTTAGACAGGACCCCAATAAACTGTCTTTGGGTCAATTTGGTTTAAAACGTGGGCTGCATTTCGGAAGATTCTTAGTAAAAGGCTTAACAATTAGGTTACCGGGCTGCGGAACCTAACAAGCACAAAATATGTGTTATTTGTTATGGTCTGTTCCCTTGATGCTACTACTAGCACGTAGGTGACAGTTCCCACGAAGATAGTTAATTAATACCAGTGGTCTGAAGACATTATGTATTTTGTTGTGTATTGCTGTACAAAGTACAGCTTATTAGCAACTAGCAATGTTTCCAAACGTTCACACCAAGCTAGTTTACTAGCGGTAGTCAATCATGTGACCTTTTCTCCCTTACTAGTGCTAGTAAAATCAAACATGTCCAAAGTCACTAGCATGCTAGTGTATATATTTAACTAAACTAGCTGCTAATTGTTCGTTCCCATTACGTTATTTTGCTTGCGTCGTGGGAATACGACTTAAGGTTATGAATTACTCAAAATTGAAAAACTAAGAAGACATAAAATGTTATTTGTTTTCATTAAAGTTATTTAATAACATTTACTTACCCACCAGCTCATTAAGTAACAATAAGAATAATTAGTTGGTGGCCATTCCGTCTGAATATTAACCGGAGATATATACTCTGAGAACTCTGGAATTTCATTTTCTAGCTGAAAAAATTAATTCTGTTAAGATTTCTTATTGTACTTCTACTTGCTTCATTGTTTGTCTGCATATAACAGACAGGTGGAGTGTTAAATTATTTGCACTCAATCTGTTAGTTCCGGGGCTATAAAAAATAGTTCTGTTTCTTACCACATGGTTAGCCAGAATCATTTAAGGACAAAAGAGATTGAGGTGTAAAAGACAGGAATGAATTTCATTATACAGTCAGACGCAGTGGTGAATAAAGTGAAGGTGTCATTTGAAGGGTTAAAAATATGTGCTTTTCAGAGGGCCTGGCATGCTGATAAGCATACTTTTCAACTCTGTGAGGAAAGTAATTGTAAACTCCCTCCCTCCTCATTTTACTTAATAAAACCTCTAATGGTTGAAACTAGCCTTTCGGCTGTTGACCTAAACAATGTCTATGTCAAACTTATTTTTTATTTAAATTGTTTATAGCTGCCTCGGTATAGTGGTTAGTTTGATAGACCACAAAACAAGAGTTCCTGGGTTCAGTTCCCCGTTACAACTTGTAAATTTTAGTTTGTTAAAACCCACCATAGTTCCTAATGACATGAAATTTTAAAAAATGTATTTACGTCTTACATTACTGTATTTAAGAGAGTTTTCTATTAAATACTCGTATAACTGATAAATCTGGTAGAAAATTACCACTAATTGTTAAGTAATATGATCTAGAAAGTAACTTTGTATGGTGACCAGTTGATAGCCACATATGAACAAACGCTAGTGTTTAAATGTTTACTTATTCAAAGTTAAAAAGAGCAGGGATCAAATTAGGTGGTTGTTAGTAATATACCATGTCGACAAAAGATAAAACAAAAGAATATGAAAGGTTTTATAATCCACAAATATAAAATAACAAGTATTCTTAAAAGTACAAAATAAACCTGAAATTTAAAAAAAATCACAAAAAATTACAAAGATTATACAGAGTGATATTTTAGTCCTGTTACCCATTGTTAATGTTTGGTAATTTTTTTCTAAGAAAGGAAAATTTTATTTTGTGACACGAAGTTGGTAGCCCTACTCAACTGGTATAGATATGGCAGTATAAGCTGATTCTCCTTGAGCTGTGTAAAATTTTGTGCTGTTTCCAGTCGAGTTATGAACAGAATGTCTTTTACCCTAGAATAATTGCTTGTTTAAATCTGGAAGATGAAGCTCTTGGACTAATCATACGCAATACGGATAAAATTTCAATTTTTTAACAGCTTTCTGAACACTCGAATATGACAAACCAACTTATGAGGAAAGTTTTCGTAAACTTTTCCATGGAGAATTGAGCAATTTTGTTTTCACATTCTCTGAAACGTCATCTGTCAAGAGAGTTGGTCGACTACTACGTTTTCTGTTGCAAACACTACCTGTCTTTCGAAATCAGTTTGTTAGCCTAGAAATTGACATTTTTTTCTGGTGGAGGAACACCAACAAATTTAATTTGAAATAATTCTTTTACACTCGCGTACAATTTCGTAGCAAAATATTGTTCAAGAATGAAAACCCGTTGTTCTACGTTAAGACATTCTGTTCGTAACACGACCGGAAACGGCATAAAATTTTACACAGCTCAAGGAGAATCAACTCACACTGTCGAATCTATACTGGTTGAGTAGGGCTACCAACTTTGTGTCATAAAACAAAATTTCCCTTCTTAGAAAACAAATTACCAGACATTAACAATTGGGAAACAGGACTAAAAAAATCACTCTATATATACAGTCAACAGTCCTCATGAAGACAAGTTTTGTACTGTTACTACAAAATATTTGTAAATGATTTGACTGCTAAAACAACTATAATTTTGAAAAGAATTATTCTATAACTAATCAAAAAATTTGTTCAAAGCAGTTAAATATTATTAAGGAGTATAGATGGAATTATATTATAAGGAATGTAAATAAACATGGTCAGCCAGTTAAATGACTGAAGCATTTAAGAAGAAATAGAGGTGTAAAAGAAACTAGTCAGATTTATCTCCTCTGAGAGTAATGAATTTCATTATACAACCAGATCTTGTGGTGAATGTGAAGGTGTCATTTGCAGGGTGGAAAGTATATGCTTTTCAGAGGACCTGGCATGCTGATAAGCATAATTTTCCACTCAATTAAAAAGACAATAGTAAACCAACCGACTCCTCGTTATACTTAGTAAAGCCTGTAGAGGTTCAAACCAGCTTTTCGGCTGATGACCTAAATAACAACAGATGAAAAACCTCTTGATTTAACAGATATAGAGCAAGTCTGTTAAGTTAGTAGGATAACTTACTTAGGATGCTTATCCTACAGATGTCACTACCTCCTGAGCACTTTCGCCAGATATTGCAAGTCAAAGTAAGGAAGCATTTAGATATGACCACTATACCATATTTATCATATAAATATAAAAATCAATTTAAATTTCAAATTTAGGACTCGTTAATCCTCATATATAGCAAATGCGAAAAGATCATTTAATAATAAAAGAGAGGACATGAAGATATAAAGCTCATCCTAAAGTAAGGATGTTAGAAAATATAAAATATTTTAACAGAATATTTTACTACTGAAAAATTTGTATATCCTTAAACTATATTTTTACATATTCTTCATGCAAACCACTGATTTTACACTGGCTTTATAGATTTCAACCAACTCTGATACCTTGATATTTTAATGCCTTTAAACTTCTCGCCTGTGACAATTTTTTTCAGATGAGAACACCAAATAAAGTGAAATTTTTCCTGTGACAATCTATTTCAAAAGTAACCCCTTTCCTTCTTTCTTATAAGGCTGCAAAATTTCAATGGATGTTCTCTTTCGTTTTCATCTTTCGAATATCCATTTAGTGTTTTCGGCAACCATCTTGAACAAAAGTTTTTATAACCCAAATGTTCCATCTCAATTTAGTGTAATGTTAAAAATACAACCAAAGTGTTATACAAAGTGTTGTAAAGATAGTGCAATGTTATCAAAACTTATAGACAAATCAGAAATTGTGGATAGCCTATAATTTTATTTTTTTATCTCCGACTAAACCAATGCCACCCCTGGAATGTTATGTATACTATGTACTTCTGTCCGGGGTGGAAACAAGAAACCTCAATAAAACAATTACAAAGAAGATTGAAGCTTTTGAACTGTGGCTCTACCAAAGAATTTTGAAAATATTGTGGATGTAGAGGGTGAAGAACTTGGAAGTGCAAAAAATCGGCAGAAACTTGGAACTCAACACAATTAAATGTCAAAAACTGTCATACTTAAGCCACATTATGAGAAATGAAGAAAGATACATCTTGCTTTAGCAAACACTCCAAGTTAAGGTTGCAGGATGGAGAGCACCAGGACGAAGAAGAATACCCAGGCTGGCAAACCTTAGGACTTGGTTTGATAAGAGTTTGGCGGAACTGTTCAGCATTCCAACAAATAAGGTGCAGATAGCGATGATGATCTCAACACATGAAATCAAATGGCACCTAAAGAAGACTTCCAACTATTTTACACATTATTTCTGATGCAAATAATGAAGGGTGATAGATGAAAATGAGTGGTGTAAAAAAGCCAAAACTGACTGGAAATCGAACCGGGGACTTCTGGTGTCGAAGACAGGTGACCTGACCATTACACCATGAGCTGACCAAGTTATAGAACAAATTTTCTTGTTGATAGGGTACACCAACTCTTCAGTGACCAATGACAGGTTACCTCTGTACTCCTTGTCATGAACATTTTTCTTCAGTAATTAATCACCCTATATCTTTTGTGCCATACATTTATTCATCAAATTCTCTCTATAAGTTTCATAAATCTGACCACAAATTTCAAAAGGAGTAACGGCATACGCACAACCATCATATTGTATAATATACTGAAAATATGCAAGATTGTACTTTCTGAATGAACTTTTGAACTTATTTATAATAAATTTATAAGGTTTACTTAATTTTATGAAAAACAGAAGATCAATACTAAAATGAAACTTACATACTTTGATTGCTGCCAAGTCCCTGTGAGGTGGTCTTGCGTGGTCCATTATCTGAACGTAAAGTATGTCAAAAAACTCTCCATGTCCTTCATTTTCTTCAACTGACTTTGGTAGTTTCACACTTCCAGCATAAATCTTGAACGAATCGTAACTGAAGAACCAGAATATTAATAATACAAAATATTTTTATTATTTTATTGAATTTGATTTGCTTAAAAACCATTATTAGGTATAACATCAGAATTCAATTTATAACCATAAATTTTTCCATAATATAAAACCTTAAAAATTCATACAGTGAGGGAATTGTAAGCAGTTTAAGCTACTTAAATAATGTTCCTAAGCTACATGAGCTAAGGTAAGATCAAAACAAGTAAGATAAGGCACATCATTTCCAGATCCTAGATAATCAAACTCAGAACCTTCCATGTTTTAGTAGTTAGGGTAATCCAAGTTTCATTACACCAGAGATTAAGGAGAATACCGGGATTGAGGGATTGTTATTATTATTCCTTTGTTGTTGTTCTTCTTCTTACTATCAAGGATTAGGCATAAGCCTGTTCCAAACTCACAAACAATTTTACACAATACATAAACATGAGATATTCCAACCCGTACATCTCAACTACTGCCATCTTCTTTGAGGTCTTCCCACCACCCTTCTTCCAACTGGAAGAATTATTACTATATTAGATTATTAATTGAGGGGTAACTGTAACTGTAAAAATGATAGTGTTTTATCATAATGAAATCTTTCTAATCGGTTTGAAAAAGAAGACTAAAATTTTATGGACACCTGTATAGGATGGATAAAAAAAATGGCTGAAAAAAATATTTTTAAGACACTAAACAATAGACCTAAGGTGTCAGATAAATGGTTTAAAGAAGAAGGATATTGAGAAAACCAGAATACACCGAAAAACTTTATGAACTGAACCAAATTCAGACAACTAATTACGGAATTTAAGGGCTTCTATGAAGAGCAAAAACGAACAGGTGGATAAAAGAAAAGAGAAAAGCCTATAGTGAATGAATGCTGAGAATGTAAGCTGCAAAAAGAGCTTCCAGAAAGTCTTAAGTCACTTTGCCCGGTACAAAATTGGCCCTAAATGAAAAAAAAAAAATCTGGTGTAAAACACTCGCACAACTTTCTCTTGCCAATGCAAATAATTAACAATATAATGTAACATAAGAAATAAACAAAAACTAACCTCAGTTTGGGTTAAAAATACGGAAAATCACTCTTTCACACTAAACTAGGCTCTGTAGAGAAAAATTCTCTGTATAAAAGTTCTAGATCTTTTTATTTCCTATAAAATTAATTATACACTTTTGCCGTAAAATGCATTCTAAGGCCGAAATTTTAAAAAAAATCGATTTTTCACACGTTTTCGTGAGAAAAAATCAGAAAATCGCTAATTACTGCTAAACTAAGCGTTATACAAAAAAATGTTTGAAATAAAAGTTGTAGGTTTTTAAATTCTCTACAACTTTTATTGTCTAAATTTTTTCGCTAAGTTGCATATTAAAGCCGTAATCTTAAAAAAACTATGTTTTTACGTGAAAACAGCCTCACCAAGAATTTTAGCAAACATGACGCCTACCCTATCTTGTAGAGAATAAAAAATTTAGTAAATGAGGCGATTTTTAAAAAAATCGTAGGACCAGTTTTTGAGAAAATCGCAAAAAAGTGAAAAATTACACGAATAAACTACCACTTCCAGTTGACCGATTTTGATGAAAATGTTTGTGTCGGGTCCGGTAGTGGTATGTAACTTAAGTTTCAAGTTTCAAGTTCGTACGATGTTCTGTTCTTGAGATATTCTGTTCACATACACACACACACACAGACCAATCGCTAAAAACATGTTTTTTGGGTTCAGGGGGTCTGAAAACGTATAGATCCGGTGAAAACTCGATTTCAAAAAATCGACATGAAAACAATACTTTCCTTCCTATATATTCATATAGGCAAGAGAAAGTAATAAAATCCTTCTACTATTTCATTGTTGTATTGCATAATAAATCGATCAATCATACCTACACAATTGTCTATTACAATATTGATTGATTTATACAACTTATGCCTTGACAATTATTTAATATTTTTTTTCATTCATATTGTATTTCAAGACTATATTTAGGTAAGTATGCACTTATAATGACACTATCTTATTAAGACTAATCAAGTTCTGTCTAAAACAAACGCTTATCCTTTAGAATTTCCTAAAGCATATTGAACTGATATCAACATTTATATTACCGGTATATTTAAAAATTTCAGTTGAAAATAACATTTATGGGTTTTCCCAATATTTGCATTTAATAACAAACATTATTTAACAAGATTAAAATGAAATTTTAAATGTAAAAACAAACTGATCAGAAATAGGTAGTTAAAAAATTATACAAATAAATTAAAAAATTATCTAAATTTTTTAAGATCAGACATTACAGCACATTAATCCATCCAGAAGTTATCCATTCAGCTGAAACATTAACTAAAAACAAAAATCTGGTGTGAAACACTCACACGACTTTATTTTGCCGATGAAAATAATGAACAAATAACCTATGTTTAATCATAAGTAAATAATAAAATTGAAAAACATTTTTTTTTTGTATTAAGTCTGTTTTGCAATTACTGCTAATGCAGACGGTCAGAAAGATGATAGATGAAGATGCGTGATGAAAAATGCTAGACCTGACTGGGAATCGAACCCAGGACCCTGGTGTAGAAGCCAGTTGCGCTAACCACTACGCCAACAAGCCAGCCACGGTGGAGAATGATGATATATGAAAATGAGTGATGAAAAAATGCCAGACCTAACCAGGAATCGAACCCAGGGAAGAAGAATATGAAAAAAATAACTTAATTTTAATAATGAGTGAAAACGCAAAATGAAAATCGACCTCTGTTCGACTAAAAATATGAAAAATCATATCGTAAAATTCCTAATAAGGCTACAATCTTAAAAAAACCTAGTTTTTTATCAATTTTTATGAGCAAAATACTGAAAATCACTAATTAACACTAAAACGTTTAATATAAAATAATGTTTGAAAAAAAAGTTGTTAGGTTTTTTAATTTTCTTCAACTTTAATTATAGGCCTATACACTTTTGCCCTAAATTGCTTATCAAGGTCACAATCATAAGAAAAATTCTTTACCACAAGAGCATGTACATGAATACATGTCACACATATCCTCAGCTCATTAAGTCATCGTGGGGTTGCTTATTGTTCTTAAATTGAACAAATGGCAATGTACACACATTAAGGATGAAAAAAATGGTTCATTATTTACATTGGCAAGAGAAAATCATGTGAATATTTCAAACCATATTTTTTATTTTTGCATCAGAGTTAAGAATTAACTCAATAAAATAATTAATTAATTTAATTAACATAAATAAATTAATTAACTTAATTTTGGTACTACATGACTAATTCAAACAATGAAGGTTTGTTAAGGTCATTATTTTTCAGTTCCAATTCAATTTAAGCAGTATATTAAGCAGACGATTAAGTATAATTTAAGCAGACTCTTAAACAAATAACACACTCATAGAGATGGGAATTGTTGTAAAGACAACTTTCTTTGGCTTCAGGAGTCATGAAACATTTGTTTTTTTTTTTGTTTGACACTAATGCTGATGGTGAAGGGTGATAGATAAAAATAAGTAGTGTAAAAATGACAGACATGATTAGGAATTGAACCCAGGACCCCCTGGCATACAAACCAGTTCCCACAACACCTACAGTCCAGCCAATGAAATGCGATCAGTTGAAATTCAAGTATCAAAAATTTGATTTTACATCTAAATAATAAACAAGTATTTAAAAACCACTCACGATGTTTCAGGGATTTCTTTTGCACAACTTGCTGAAGTTAAAACTGTAGATTTATCAATAATTACACCACTACACATCGGAGACATATCATGTATGTTATATATGAGTGCCTGAAACAAAAAAAAAACAATATTTTTTCCTTATTTTCCATAAAATTGTAAAATTTAGTACTACATTAATAATTTATCTGTATTTAAAATCAGCACAAAGCACAGAGTCAATAATAAATTTCCTGAGAGAAATATTGTTAATATTCATCGGGAAAAAGTACCAGTATTTATGGTGCAAAAGCAAACGTAATAGATGATGGAGAAGTGATTAAAATCCTGGTACAGAAAATTACACTATGTTCTTAATCATAGTAACGTACTAGAACATAATAAACTGCAAAATTGCTTGGAGTGTCATTAAAAACAAACTTTGACTTTTAATTTCAAACCGATCAAATCTGAGGTAAAAATCATCAGGGAATTTGCATTAAAAAAATTGCTAGATTGAATAATAAAAAATTTCTAATAATTTGCTTATCTTTTTTTTGTTTTACGTCTAACTGTTTTGCATTTCTGCTAATGCAGACGATGAGAAAGATGACAGATGAAAATGAGTGATGAAAAATTGTATCTTATATTGAATATGTTATATTCGTGCAGCATAATCTTCATTGGGTATTTTTTTCTCATATAAGGCCATTTTAAACCATGTGAGGTGACTTTAAACGTTTCTGGAAGCTCTTTTGCAGTTCACATTCTCAGCTTTCACTCACTGTACTGGCCGTTCCCAAGCTTTGTGCAGCTGAGAGGTATGCATTACGTCACTACTACTAATGAGAGATTGCGTTAGTAGTAGAAACATTTTACAAGTATTGGTTTGTAGTAGTCAAGGGTACTATCCAAATTACATATATTGTGTGTCGCCGTCTACAGTGAATAATCAAAACAACACCCACGTATGTCACGCACTAGGCAGCCTACTGCCCAGCGAAGAGCAATGAGATAATTAGTACAATGTTATGACATAACAGCAGTCTGGTACTTCGTCTTTCCCCTTCATCCCGCAGGTGCACAAAGCTTAGATTCATACAGTAGGCTTTTCTCCTTTCTTCTGTCCATCCAGTACCTATCTGTTTTTGGTCTTCATAGACGCCCTTAAAGTCCGTAAGATTTTTCGTCATCAGCCTTTCGACTGGTTTGATGCAGTTCTCCAAGCTGTTCATCTTGCGCTAGTCGTTTCATATTTACATACCTATAACACCCTACATCTTTTGTAATTTGCTTTATATATTCTAATCTTTGCCTCCCCTTACAATTTACTCCCTCAATATTACCCTCTATAATTGACAGACCAATACCTGGATGTCATAAGATAGGCCCCACTAGCCTATCCCTTTTTCTGGTAAAATGCTTCCATGTACTTCTTTTTTCATTCACTCGCCTAAGAACCTCTAAATTACTTATTTTGTCAACCCACCTAATCTTTAACATTGTCCTATAACTCCACATTTCAAAAGGTTCTATCCTCTTCTTTTCTACAGCCCCTATCACTCGCATTTCACTCCTGTATAATGCTACACTCCAAATATAGTGTTTTAACAAATTTTTCCTAATCTGCTAGTCATGTTTATAGTCAGTAAGCTGTTTTTCATTTCAAAGGCTATTCTAGCTTGAGCAATTCTCTTTTGATATCACTTGTGCTTCTACCGTCCTTTGTTATTTTACTCCCTAGATAGCAGAATTCCCCAACTTCCTGTATATTTTCATTGCCTACTTTTAAATTTCCTATCGCTTCTAAACCACTCTTGCTGCTGCACAACACTTTCGTTTTGTTCTTATTAATTTTCATGAAGTATCCTTTCTCATGATTTCATCCATTCCATTTAAAATATCCTCTAGTTCTTCCTGTGTCTCGGCTAATATTACTATATCATCGGCGAATCACAGCATTTTTATTGTTTCTCCTTGAATTTTTATCCCCGCGGCAAATTTTTCCTTCACTTCATTTATAGCCTCTTCTATATACAAGTTAAAAAGTAATGGTAACAATGAACATCCTTGTCATACACCTTTTCTTACAGCAGCCTCTTTTTCGTAACCCTCTATTCTCAAAATGGCCATTTGATTCTTACACAGACCATAGACAACTTTCCTTTCTTTGTATTTAATTCCTAGCCTTTTCAAAGTTTTAAACATTTTACTCCAGTCCAAATTGTCAAATGCTTTCTCTAAATCTACAAAGGAAAAAATCTACAAATCAAAATTTTATTTTTCTTAACCCTTTTCTCAATAATCAATTTGAGCCAACATTGCATCTCGAGTTCCCATTCTCCTTCTAAATCCAAATTGGTCATCATCCAACACTTCTAGTCGGTGTTCTACTCTCCTGTATAATTCTTGTCAGTATCTTGGATGCATGGCATGTTAGGCTGATGGTTCTGTAATGTTCACACTTCTCCGCTCCTGACTTTTTTGGTATGGGAATCATAATATTTTTTTTAAAGTCAGATTGTACTTCTCCACTCTCATACATTCTGCACAAAAATTTGTACAAATTATTTTGAGCAATGTCCGTAATTAGTTGTCTGAATTTGGTTCAGTTCATTAAGTTTTTTCAGTTCATTCCGGTTTTTTAAATATCCTTTCTAACTTCTTTAAACCGACAACTTAGCTCTGTTGTTTAGCGTCTTAAAAATTTGTTTTGCCAATCGTTCGGCCTATCATCCAGTCTATAAGGTGTTCGTAAAATTCACTTCAAATTAAAAATACAAAAAAATAAAACAGTAATCAAATTGGGTATTTTTCAGTAGAACAGTCGAAATATAATTCCTGGTACAGAAAATTTTGCACCAGACAATATTTTCTCATTCTGAACCATAAATAGCACGCGGGAATGTAAAAAATGTACCTAAATAATAGCCTACATGAAGTAATGTTGTACGCAGTTGTAGCCTACGTACAATTTTAGGCCAATTATAGTCCGATTCACGAAATAAAACACCTGTCTTTAAAAAGCAATATCTTTTGAACTGTTTTATGAAAAACAATTACAATACGTAAAATTAAAGTTTTATTGTTTGTTGGTTAAAAGTACACATTACATTTTTGGAAATTAATAGTGTATTAAATATATTGAATTACGCATAAAAAGTACCCTGTTTTTAACCATTTTCCAGTACACCCAACTTCAAGGTACTATTACTTAGTTCACGCGTACTTTAAAATGTATAGGGCCACGAAGTATTATATATGTTAATGTAATCCTGTAACCAACAATAAAACAATCTTTAAATTTGATGTATCGTAATTTGTTTTTACATAAAACAGTTCAAAAAATATTGCTGTGTAAAGACAAGTGTTTTCTTTCGTGAATTGGACTATAATTTTATACTGTAATTATATCTATAGGTTAGGCGATATGTAAGTTAACTAATCTACATTGTAGGCCTACTTGTATTGTACTAAACTGTTGTAGTAATTAAATTACTACGTTGACGTTATAAACTAGAGCTTATTAATAAGATAATCATTAACATTAGTTAATTCACTAGGAAACATAAATAACAATAATATTACAAGTGCTTTATTATTTACCCTAGAAAAATTACTATCATGCTTTTATTAAAAGGACTTTTTTTAACATATATATATATATATATATATAGATAGTCTACGAAACATCGACTTACAGTCAAGTGTTAGTGATAATTCGATATGCTATCGATAATAAATGATGCAGAAGAATCAAAAGCGGTGTCAGTCAATAGGCCTGCGGCGAAGGCTGGGTCTTCGGGCCCCAATGATAATATAATAATTATACTTGCCTATTACAAAGAAGTAAAATGTGTTTATTTGTAGGAAGCTTAACAACCGATTTAAAAAATTATTTCATTGTTGGAAATCTTATAGCTTTTTGAGTACGGTAACATATACCATATTAAGTAATTTTTAAATTTTGGAAAAAAGTTTGTGATTGGTAAAACGAAGTCATCTTATATTTTATTTGTTTGGTGTATAGGAAAGTTTGGTACTTATATTTATTTATTTTATTGTATACAATGTATTGTTGGGGAACGTGGGGCAAGATGGGGAAATTTATTTTGTTTTGGTTGGATCTTAAAATCAGTTATTAAGTTGAGCTTTTAAAATTTTGTATTTTCATCGCCTAGCGATGATCGCAATACACTGCTTTATTAATGTGGTTTTGAATTGTCCTGGGTTGATTAAAACGACTGCCGCTCGAGTCGCCAGTCGCTGTCGCGGGCTACTGGTCCAGTCGCAGTCACTAAGCGATTACAACGTTTTGTGTGATTGGTTCGTTGTTATAAATGATGATGATGGCACCTCAACCCAGTGCCAAATTGAATTTCAGCGTCGAGGAAGATGACCTGCTGATTGTGCTGATTAAAGAAGTCACTAAGTAGGCCTACTCTGTTCTGTACGATCTGAAGAACGCGTTGTTGTCAAACTACAAAATATGCATGAAAATTTTATAAGCATGCCTGTTTTATGTTAAGAAGGTTCAAAAAAAAATTTTTTTTTTAAAGAAGTCTTATTCAAAAGTGTGAACAAAATTCTTCTTGATTCATTACGTTAGCCTACTTGACATATAACAGGCAAACTTAAAAATACACGATGGTGTAAACGAAAAGTTTTAAAAATGTCAGAAAAATGGAATAAAAGGACATAGGCCCTACTATAGTTACATACCAATAACAATGGTACTCACCTGGTAAGGAAATTGTTTATCTACAGCCAATTGGCCTTCCCGTATTCCAAATGGTCCAAAATAGTGATGATATCCTACTTTTTTTACGGGCAGTCCAATGAAACCTGTAATAAATACAAAAATGTGGTGTTAAACACTCGCACAACTTGCTCCTGCAAATGCAAATAATGAAATTTTTTTTAATCTTTAGGCCGATTTTTGACTTACCGATATATATCTCCAATTTTACTTTTTACTTACCGATCTCCGAGTTACGGCCGACACGATACCGACAATCGTTGAATACTTTTCTTACGAATTGTTGGCCCCGATATCGGTATTTATAAAAACAAAACTTGTCTGTCTGTTTTGTCAGTCCGATACAACAAGAGACGACTGTGCCACCTATATGTCGGGTCCGATGTGACGACATCGTCTTGTCGTCATTGACTTGTCGTTCCGATATGTCGGACCGATTAGGAAAAATTTCTTAAAACACTATGTTTGGAGTGTAGCATTATACGGGAGTGAAACATGGGTGATGGGGACTTAAGAAAGGAAGAGGATAAAAGCTTTTGAAATGTGGTGTTATAGGAAAATGTTAAAGATTCGGTGGGTGGACAAAATAAGTAATTTAGAGGTTCTTAGGCGAGTGGGTGAAAAAGAAGTACATATGGAAGCATTCATGTAACCAGAAGAAGGGATGGGCTAGTGGGGCATATCTTAAGACATCCAGGTCTAAACTGATCTATCAATAATGGAGGGTAATATTGAGGGAGTGAATTGTAGGGGGAGGTAAAGGTTAGAATGTATAAAGCAAATTACAAAAGATGAAGGGTGTTACAGGTATGCAGAATGAAAAGACTTGCGCAAGATAGAAAGTTTGGAGAACTGCATCAAACCAGTCGAGAGACTGATGACAAAAAAAATGTCGGACAGATATCGGCAAATGTAAAACCGGTCATATGTACTTCAATACATTCCGGGTACCCGTTTGTCGGATTATCGGTACCGGTGACGATATATCGGTATCTTATAGGTAAGTGAAAAACCGGCCTTAGGGGGTTCCTCATAAAAATGGTAAGAACATTTTTTGGAATTTCTGATAGCATAAAATGTTTTGAATTTAATGACTATTTTATATTCGAAATATGTTACATAGTAAGCAAGAAAGTGGGATTTCATTAATCAAATGTCAAAAATAAAATTTTCCCTAAACAGTTGTAGAAACAATGACTTGCAAAAATTTATATCTGAAAGAAAGCTCATAGAAAGTTAATTCTTTTTCTGAATTAACTGCTTAGCTATAATTATTATGACATGTAATTATGTGTAGTTTTATAATGTTTCATAGCTTTTTGAAAGGCAAAGGAAATGTTGTGGATATACAACTAACTTGAGTTTTCCCGCAAATTTAATTTTTTCTAAATGTGCTTGTGTTAGAAAGTAAATAACTTTTGTTCAAATTGACATAAATCTTAGAAATACTTAAAATTTCCAGGTCTATGCTCTGGATTTTGCCCATAACAGGCAGGTGGAGTGTTAAATTAATTGCACTCGATCTGTTGGTTCCAGGGCTACAAAAAAATAGTTCTGTTTCTTATCATAGTCAGCCAATTATATGACTAAACTATTTAAGAACAGAAGAGGTAGAGGTGTAAAAGACACTAGTCAGAGTTATCTCCTCTGAGAGTAATGAATTTCACTATACAGCCAGACCCTGTGGTGAATGAAGCGAAGCTGTCATTTGCAAGGTGGAAAGTGGGTGCTTTTCGGAGGAACTGGCTTGCTGATAAGCATACAGTTTTAACTCAGTGAGGAAGGCAAGAGTAAACCACCTCGCTCCTCGTTTTTACTTAGTAAAACCTCTAGAGGTTCGAACCAACTTTTCGGCTGTTGACCAAAACAACAACAGATCTGGAATATTTAGTTTTCTGTGAAAACCAATGTCAAATTTATTAAAAATAAATTAAATTAAAAACTGTATTCTAAAATTGGCCCTATACAAGGGGAAAAATACTGGGTGGAAATTATAAGTTGAAATTTCCCTTGAAAAACGAAGGATTTTAATATTTTACGTACTTCAAGAAAATAGAGGTATTAGTAGGTATGTTATCAAAACCGACAACCCCCCCAAACAAAATTTTTATCTACGCCACTGAGTAAAACAAAGGGAGCCTTAGATTATATTTTATAATTTTTCATTTTCAAATAGCATCTGAATTATTGAATTAAAAAAATAACAGTAAACCAACAAGAACATGTATTTCCAAACACCACACCTAGTAGCTTCCAAACCAAATCAAAACAGTGATAATATTTTGTCTTATCTGTAGAAAGTCAGAGAAGTAGGTACTTAATGTTTCCTGTATTTTTGGTAAATTTGCTACCAATATTAATTTGCACCTACTTATAGATGAGAATGTACAAGTGCTTACAAGCAAAAAAATAAAATAACTTTCATAAATGAATTACTTATTAATTTCTGTCCTAAATTATTACCAAACCAGACAAAGAAATCATATATTGGAAAACTGTATAAGTTTTTCAAAGTTATTATAATTTGTTCAGTACCAATTAGTTTTAATATATTTCAAATTTATTATTTTGTGTCTTATTTTAATAATATTATGAAGGGTCGGGGGAGAGGCTTATGAGTATCATTTATTAATCAAATCAATACAAACACATGTCAAAATCTGGTGTGAAACACTCACACAACTTTCTCTTGCCAATGCAAATAATTAACAATAAACCAAACATTAGCAATAAAACATTAGAAATAAACAAAAAACTAACCTCAATAAACATAAACTAATTTTAATAATGAGTGAAAGACGCAAAATGAAAATCAACCTCAGTTTGGCTTAAAAATACGGAAAATCACTCTTTCACGCTAACCTAGGCTCTGTGTAGAAAAATTCTTTAAATAAAAGTTGTAGATCTTTTAATTTCTTATACGTTTGATTATGAACACTTTTGCCGGTAAATGCATACTAAAACAGAAATCTTAAAAAAAATAGATTTTTCACACGTTTTCGTGAGAAAAACCAGAAAATCGCTAATTATTGCTAAACTAAGCGTTATACAAAAAAAATGTTTGAGATAAAACTTGTAGGATTTTAAATTCTCTACAACTTTTATTACATACATTTTTGCGCTAAAATGCATAATTTAAGTCACAATCTTAAAACAAAAGTTTTTTTACGTGAAAACAGCCTCACCAAGAATTTCAGCAAACATGGCGCCTACCCTATCTTGTAGAGCACAAAAAATTTAGTAAACCAGGTGATTTTAAAAAACATCGTAGGACCCGTTTTTGAGAAAATCGCAAAAAAGTGAAAAATTACACGAATAAACTACTACTTCTGGTTGACTGATTTTGATGAAAATGTCGTGTTGGGTCCGGTAGTGGTATGTAACTTAAGTTTCAAGTTCGTACAATGTTCCGTTCTTGAGATATTTTGTATACACAGACACACACAAAGACCAATCGCTAAAAACATGTTTTTTGGGTTCAGGGGGTCTGAAAACGTGTAGATCCAGTGAAAACTCAATTGACATGAAAACAATACTTTCCTTGCCTATTCATATAGGCAAGAAAAAGTAAAAATTTTAATCGCTGTATTTAATAATACTTAAGCTTTGATAAAAATTGAACCATTCAGTCCAGTATAGTTAATACGTACCCGTAACAGGCAGGTGGAGTGTTAAATTATTGACACTCAATCTGCTAGTTCCAGGGCTATAAAAAATAGTTCTGTTTCTCATCACATGGTCACCCAATTATATGACTGATGCATTTTTAAAAACAGAAGAGGTAGAGGTGTTAAAAACACTAATCAGAGTTATCACCTCTGAGAGTAATGAATTTCATTATAACAGCCAGACCCTGTAGTGAATGAAGTGAAGTTGTCATTTGCAGGATTGAAAGTAGATGCTTCAGAGGGCCTGGCATACTGGTAAGCATATTTTTCCATTCCTTGAGAAAGGTCATTTAAGGTAAACCACCTCACCTTGTTCTACTTAGTAAAACCTCTAGAGGTCCAAACCAACCTTTTGGCTGATGACCTAAACAACAACATTGTTAATATATCTTAATAGATGCGGTAACAGTAAAACACTTACCAATGTTTATAGCACTTTTGTGTATCTTGTATTGTGCGGTTCCAAGCTCCGTGTAGTTGCGGAGTGAAGGGTACGGGTGAGGTATATTGAATGAGTGATGCATGCTGGGAGAACGATTATTGTATTACTCTGATAGAAAACATTCGTTTTAACCTTTCCATATTTAACTTATTTGTTTGTATTTATTACATTTATTTATTTACATATTTTGACATAAATTGGTAAGTTAAATATTATAAATCCGACCAAGTTAATAACCCGGTAGGCATTTGTTAAATTAATACGCCGGATAAGAATATTTTTTTAGTCTAGTTAGTACTCGCTACCACTACAAATGCACCAGCTGAAACACTACTAATTCATTAATTCTCCCACTACTATAACAATGCACTGCATTCCTTCCAACTACACGGAGCTGGGACTCAAGCAATACATATTTTCAGTAAATTAAAATTTTAAACAATTTTTCACATCAAAATTTAAAACTTTGTATTCCTACCATGGCAGATACGGAATCTTATCTAAAAATATTTAAAAAATTTTAATTTACTGAAGATGTGTACAAGATACACAAAAATGCTATAAACATTGGTAAATGTGTACTGTTACCGTGTTCTGGTTGTTTAGAAACATATTTCAATTTTAAATAATACGGCTGTTTATAATCCTACATAGGATGTTTGATAAAACTTAATAGATGGATGTTTCTACACCAGAGGTTTCCAGTTCAATCTTGGTAAGGTGTGGCATTTTGTTGTCTCTCATTTTCATCTGTCACCCTTCATCATTTGAATTAGCGTTAATGTGCAAATTAGTCGAACGTGAAACATAAGACAAAAGAAAAAACTATTCCTGCTCTGCCCTGTGTCTTCCATATCCCTTAATTACATCCAATGCCATGTTCAATCTTCACTTTTCTGCGATGTTCACATTTCTTACTCTATCCCTTCTTGTTTCCCCCAAATTTCTTAAGAATGTTTTCTCCATAGCAGTTACTCAACTCCCATGTTTATCTTTCACAGACCGTGTTGCACCAACTCCTTGGTCATTACAGACAGCTGTGGGTTACGGAACGGTAGGTTTTGACTTTTAATATTTTCCAGACCCTGGCTGAGAATTGAACCCAGGACTTTCTACTTTGTAGGCTAGCATGCTAACATCTATGCCATGGAGGTAACTAGTCTAAAAAATTACTTAACACCTTTTACTGATGAAATAAATGCTTATCATTTAGAAGAGATAATGCATATGAGATTTTAGTGCATTATGTTGGAAGAACATGTCAAGTGATCTTAACATCTTTAACCAAAACAAAATATAAAATTAAGCAAAACTCTGACCCTTGAAATAATTTAACTTTTTGACAGTAAAACTGTTCTTAGATTAGTTAAAAGTATCCAGCCCTTCAAGGTAGTGTAGCAGTCCAAGTTGATGTGTTATAGCAGCGTTACAAATGAAAAATTAATGGTTGGTGTTTTAGACCTTTATAATCAACAAAATGTTTTAAAATAATCATCACAACATCACTTACCATGTTTTCTTTTTAGACTTTCATTATAGAAACAATACTGTTGAGGTTGCCATATTTAAAAACATTTTGTACTTTCTGCCAAGCCTTTTATTGTACTTGCCATTGGGATCATTGTCTGCTCCCACCACTGTGGATAAGGGAATTATTAGCTTATTTTATGGTTGCCAAAATTGCTATGTCACAGTGTCCTTATCAGGACTGTGGCATTTTGTAGGAGCACTATCAGTCTTATTATTTAAGGAGCTTAAATTCCTTACAGTTCCCTCATTCAACATTTTTGAGGCGATAGTGTATGTTAGGCAAAATATTTCACACAAAATTTTAATGTCCACTATCTTAACACAGGAAACAGTAACAATTATTACGTGGTTAACCACAATTTAAATTGCTTGAACAAAAAGCTACTTATGCGGGTAGAAAATACATCAATAAATTACCACAATTTTAAAGTGTTGTGCTAATTTGCATTTATTTATAAAATAATCTGGAAAATTACTTGATTGATGAAACTTTTTACAATGTACACGAATTTCTTTCTAAATAGTGTTTTACTAAAATAAAAAAAGAAATGGCTGCCTCCGTAGAGTAGTGGTTAGCGCGTTAGCCTACCATGCAGAAGTCCGGGGTTTGATTCTTGGCAAGGGTCTGGAAAGTTTCACTAGTCAAAACCCACATTTACAGTGACATACTCCACCATAGTCACTAATAACCAAGCAGTTGATGCGACTTTAAATAAATAAAATTAAAATAAATAACTCAAAATAAATAAATACCCAAATCATAGAAGAGAATGTTAAAAAAACTACAAAACATTGTGTAAATAATAGATGACATACTGTAGTAAGTAAGCTTGCAGTAGTAGGCAAGCCTTTACTTCCTCATGAGTCTCCTGGATGTGATTAACAAAAAAAAACCTCAGATGGTTTGGTCATGTCAGTAGGATAGAAGAGCATAAACAGTTTAAAAGGATCCTGTACTTGCAGATGGAGGGTAAAAGACCAAGGGGTAGACCAAGAGTGAAGTAGATTGGTTTAGTTATGTATGAATTGGGGAAAAGATGCGATGCCAAGAGAGCAATGGAGGAGAGATATGTTCAGTGATAAAGAGAAGTTTTGCAGGGCCCAACTGGAGGAAACTTGGAAGAGGGATAAAGATGATCATAACAATCAGGTTTTGGAGAACATTTTTTACTGAATACAGAGGATCAGTGCTTGAGAAAAAAGTCAATGAATCAAGGTCATAAGGATCATAGTTTGTACATGCGTGCATAACAGATGAAAGAACATCCGGAAAACTTTTTTTATTATGACATATGATCTGATCTTGTGTGAGGTACAAAATAACTTGCATTAATACATGAAGACCATAGAAATTTTTCATAAATATAGATCATTCTAAAAAGCCTTATTTCATCTTATCTACATGTAATACTTGTACTATATCTATGATAATTACAAGAGATACATTTTGAAAAAAAACATGATTTACTAAAAAGTTAGAAAATAATAAATTAATGACTTGAAAACATGTCAATCAAACCACGCCTTAATCATAAAGTTCAAAAGAAACAATGTAGGCAGCTTCTACTTCTGTTTAACTCCAAATCATTCATGACTACACACTTGATATTATCAAAATAATAATAGATTTGGATACCAATTTATTAGAACTGTCAAGAAAAATCAAATTTTAAAAGATAGTAAGATTTATAAACTAAAATCGCCATTATTTGACAGTATTTATTCATAATTTATCAAACACTTCAATTTAATTTGTTCTTAAATTAGAACTAATTTAAAAATAGTGAGAATAGGCTATATCTTAAAAATTTAGGTCTATTGAATTTTGGATGTTAGGTAACATTATACCATAACAGTGAAATGAAAGGTCAAGCAATTAAGAAAGAGTTATTTAAAAAATATCGTTATAATCTCTGTTCTTGTGTCTGTTTGCGAGTGAATGTCTTAGAATAACCGTAAAGCCTGTTCTAAGAGAAGTAGAGAAATTTGAGAGAAAGATCCGCTACGTAATAATGGGCCTAAAGATAGTAGATGGATAGTACAGGTTACAACGACAAGAAAAACTGTATAAAAATAATAAATTATTAAAAAAAAGACTAAGTTCTATGGACATCTGTATAGAATAGATGATAAATGGTTGACAAAACAAATTTTTAAAGAATGTAGATCCTAAACAATAGACCTAAGGTGTCTGATAAATGGTTCAAAGCGTATTGAGAAAAGTGGAATAAACTGAAAACATAATGGATTGAACAAAATTTAGAAAACTCATTACTGGAAGGAACAGCAAAACAAAGCACCAGGTGGATAGGAAAAAAGAGAAAAGCTACAAAAGAGAGCTTCCAGAAATGTCTAAAGTCACTTCACTTGGTCTCAAATTGGCCCTACACAAAAAAAATATATTTTTCAATTAACTAAACAGAATTTTTATTACTTTTCATTTCTTACTTCTCAAAATATTTGTGACAATTACCTGGTAAAACTACCCCAATCTCTTAAACAACGTTAAACCCCTTAAATTATACAAGTACCATATTGCCCAGGGCTGCGAGCAGATTTCCAGCCCTTCAGTTATGCCTTACATTTAAATTTTTCTTAATTTTTATTTCCCTTGTTTTATTATATCTTTATTCTTCATATTTTAGGAACGACTCTCAAAAAAATTAAGAAAATTTTATAAAATAAATTATCTTAAAGTATAGAATAAACAAGGCTAGGAAACGTATTTTGAAATTAAATTTTACCAACTTTCGGTTACAAGTTATTACATCCTATTTACAAACATATACAAAATAAAGCTAAAGCAAAAAGATTTAAATATATAAAAAATCTATCAATTTAAAATATCTAACAAACTTCAGAGAAATTTATGAAAATTAAAAAATTTTCCAACTTCTACAAACATGTTTAGAATCAGATACCTAAAGAATTTCACAAAATTTAAGGTTATATTTGCCAGGCACCAAATTACACAAAATGTATAATAAAATAACAGCAATTGTTTATGCAATTGCTTCATAACAAAAAAATAGGGTTTTTACAGAGACTGTTACTGGGACAATTACCCCTTATTACTAATGTAGCTACTTATTGCAGTAAATTTCAAAGTTTCTAGAATGTTTTCTAGCTTTTATTTTAATGTTAGAGAATGTTTTATTTTTATAACCATCTAATTCAGTTCTAGCATTATAATTTTGGTTTGAGTAGATATGAATTTTGGATTTGGACATGGACACCCTGTGGTATTTCTTCATATATCACTGTCAGCTGTGACACCCTGAGGTGTTTATCGTGTATCAATATCAGCTGTTCATTATATTATACCAGAGTACTACTTCAGAGTTGACAGTGAAACACCCAATTGACATTACTGACAATTACAAAGTGACTTTCTATTACATGGTCCAGAGATCTCCAAGAATATTAAGTTTCCAATCTTGCATATATATCATACTGATCTAGAAAGATACCTAGATGAAATTTCTGGATAGTGCCTATTACAAAATTATACGAGTAATAATAGTAATTTTT
The DNA here is from genome assembly GCA_035578175.1 of Catonia carolina. NCBI lineage: Eukaryota > Metazoa > Arthropoda > Insecta > Hemiptera > Achilidae > Catonia > Catonia carolina. Next base: position 35,256,115 of record JAQMRL010000005.1, on the reverse strand, counting down.
TTACACTATCGGATTTATGCACATCTTTTCTAAAAATTGTAACAAATTTAGCATAAATTAATAATTTACATTGTAAGAGGTGGAAGAAATTTACATAAGTAACTACAACTAAATGTCATGTCTTAGGGTAGGTGTTATGGTATTTTATCCTGTAATACACAACAATTAAAATAAATATAGTTAATAGTGTTTTAAACCCTTGCAATTAGACATCAATTATGAAGTAAACTATAACCCAAAAGCATAATCGATCTAATTAAGTAAACATTATTATCTTGTAAATTAAACAATAAAAATAAGTGAGCCAGTATTTTATTTCTTTTCTAACCATCATTTCTATGTCTCCCCATCCTACATCTGTTATTCGTTTCCATAATTTAGTTTTTAACAACTTATCACTTTAGTTTTTTCTTGTCTAAAGGAAGCAAAATAAGTTTTTGGTACAAAATAACTGGTAAAGAACTTTTTTTGTCGATTGTGGAAGTATTAAGTATCTATTTTTAGTCTCTGTTATGTAGATGTAATATATGTTAATGTCCCTAATTAAATATTTTCGAGATAAAGTTGCCTTACATCCAGCATTACAAAATCAGCAAAATGGTGTTCAGATGAATATTTATTAGGTATAGTTTTTTTTTTTTTTTTTATTTAACGTCACATCAACTACAAGGTCATTAGCGATGATGTTGGGGTGTGACTGTGTGTAAATGAGGATGAAATGATTTTTTGTAACGTATGAAAATATGCCATGCCTGAGTGGGATTCGAACCCAGGACCGCATGATGAGAGGCAAGCACGTTACCAACTGCGCCAATGCGGCCGGCAGGTATAGTTTATTACTTTGATAAACAATTTTGCTGCCCATAATAGACAGGCGAAGTATCAAATTATTTACACTCAATCTGTTAGTTGCAGGGCTAAAATAAATAGTTCTGTTTCTTATCACTTGGTCAGCCAATTTAATGACTGAATCATTTAAGAACAGAAGAGGTAGAGGTGTAAAAGACACCAGTCAGTGTTATCTCCTCTGAAAGTAATGAATTTCATTATACAGCCAGACCCTGTGGCGAATGAAGTGAAAGTGTCATTTGCAGAGTGAAAAATATGTGCTTTTCAGAGGGCTCGGCATGCTGATAAGCATACTTTTCCACTCAGTGAGGAAGGCAATGGTAAACCACCTCACTCCTCGTTTTAGTTAGTAAAACCTCTACAAGTTCAAACCAGCCTTTCGGCTGATGACCTAACCAACCAAACAATTTTGCCCACATCAGGTAGGTGGAATGTTAAATTATTTGCACTCGATCTGCTGGTTCCAGGACCACAAAAAATAGTTCTGTTTCTTATCACATGGTCAGCCAATTATATGACTAAAGCATTTAAGAACAGAAAAGGGAGAGATGTAAAAGACACTTGTCAGTTTTATCTTCTTTGAGAGTAATGAATATAATTTTACCAGACCCTGTGGTAAATGAAGTGAAGGTGTTATTTGCAGGGTGGAAAGTAGATGGTTTTCAGAGTGTCTGGCATGCTGATAAGCATACTTTTCCACTCAGTGAGGAAGGCATATGTAAACCACCTCACTCCTTGTTTTACTTGGTAAAACCTCTAGAGGTTCAAACCAGCCTTTCGGCTGATGACCAAAGCAACAATCAATTTTTGTACTTTCACTATAGTACGTTTCACTGTTAATGAGCTCTGCTGTTCCATGTGTTCAGACCAATCAGAACGTTTGCCAGCATTGTCAGATTGTATGAATGTTTCAGCCTGACAAACATTACATGCGCATGTGTATAACAGCCACAGTAATTCACTAGTGTCTTGCATCTCGTACTGAACACGTCGATTATAGAGCGCGTTAACAAGCAATACTTTATAATATAATCAGCTGGTTGTACGTTCATAGGTTATAATTGTTATAGAAAGACCAAAAAAATGGTTGACGAAATATATAACAGAGCTTCGAGAGCAAGTATTGGCAACGTTGCTGGCAAGTCATTGGTTAGCTATGAAGTGGGTAGGAGGCAATGCATACGTTCCGAGCTCAACAACTTTGGAAAATAGTATAATTGGTCTATTAATGCTTAATACGTCCAACAGGTCTAAGACAGGTGGAGTGTCAAATTATTTACACTCAATCTGTTCATTGCAGGGCTAAAATAAATAGTTCTGTTTCTTATCACATGGTCAGCCAATTAAATGACTGAATCGCTTAAGAACAGAAGAGGTAGAGGTGTAAAAGACACTAGTCAGAGTTATCTTCTCTGAAAGTAATGAATTTCACTATACAGCCAGACCCTGTGGTGAATGAAGTGAAGTTGTCATTTACAGAGTGGAAAATATGTGCTTTTCAGAGGGCCCGGCATGCTGATAAGCGTACTTTTTCACTCAGTGAGGAAGGCAATGGTAAACCACTTCACTCCTCGTTTTACTTAGTAAAACCTCTAGAGGTTCGAACCAGCCTTTCGGCTGTTGACCTAAACAACAACACGTCCAACTCTAACCTATAATTCCAAGTTTGACAGAACAATCAAATAGACCAATACTGTTTTAAAATTTGTCTTATCTAGCACTACTCTTAGTTTTTTAAAAGTGTAAATAATTCTTCTCAAATACTGGAAAAATACTTTATTGTGCTCATCCCAGTGAAGCTAAGAGTCAACTATTATTATTTATTGGTATTATTATTATTTATAACATACTAAATTATGTAATGTTACATTTGCTATGCGGTAGCATAATGTAATATAAGCATAATTAAAATATAGCATAAATATAGCAAATATAGAATTTGTTATGCTACCACATAACAAATATGTTGTTTAGGTCAACAGCCAAAAGGCTGGTTTGAACCTCTAGAGGTTTTACTAAGTAAAAACGAGGAGTAAGGTGGTTTACCATTGCCTTCCTCACTGAGTTGAAAGAGTATGCTTATCAGCATGCCAGGCCCTCCGAAAAGCACTCACTTTCCACCCTGCAAATGACACCTTCACTTCATTCACCACAGGGTCTGGCTGTATAGTGAAATTCATTACTCTCAGAGGAGATAACTCTGACTAGTGTCTTTTACACCTCTACCTCTTCTGTTCTTAAATAGTTCAGTCATATAAGTGGCTGACTATGTGATAAGAAACAGAACTATTTTTTTTAGCCCTGGACCAAACAGATAGAGTGCAATTAAAATAACACTCCACCTGCCCGTTTTGGGCATATAACAAATATAACATTAGAAAATAACCCCAATTAAAAAGGAATTTGATATTGCAACTTATCATAAATCTTTACATTTTAGATCAAACGTAGAATTTTTTCAAAATTTGAACAACTTAAATTTTTTCATACATTTCATATGCTAGTAACCTACACGTAGTTAAAGATAAAATTAAAAAAAACTCCAGTCTGCTATTGCATAATTAATACAGAGGCAAACAATATCATTACGTTTTCATATAATTTACTCTTTGAAAATATAATTAATAAAGTAAGTTTTTAAAAAAAATATTACCTCTTCAGAATACCTACTTGTATATGATAATTTTTTTATCCGTTACTTGCTTTTTGCTAATTTATTTTTTAATGTAAGTATTAAGTTAATTAAAATAAAAAAATAATTTAATATTAAGTTAATTAAAATAAAAAATTAATTTCAATAGCTACTTTAAAAATTGTCGATTAAAATAATTTATTTCAGTTTCTTAAAAAAATATACCAAAATTTTTAAAAACAATTCCTTTTAGTTTGATTCTTAGAAGAAAATTTAATATCTGACAGAACTCTTACTTATAAACATATTTTTCAAAGAATAAATCATAAGTTTTAAATTATAATCTAATTAATTGGAAAATAAATCATTTGCAAAAATTTTAAAATACTTTTTTGTCCAGGTTTCTGATTTAAAGACAAAATATCAGTAGCAGATTTAGTGATCAGCAGAAAATTTAATACTGTACTAAAGTATCATATTTGTCTACATAAAAAAATATTTTAATAAGTTTTTAAAACATTTTTAGGGTTTATAATAACTGTTAAGTTAATTAAGTGATATTAAAGAAGGGGTTAAGTACAATAATACGAATTCACTGAAAAAAATTAATTCACCCAAGTAAAAAATACACAAATAGAAGATCTTTTCACTGATGATTTAAAAATCAAAAAAGATTCACAGAAAAAGAAGAAATTTATCAAAACTTCAGATTTGAAAGTTTATTAAAATAATGAGAGTTAATTTTTTTTCAATTACCGCTAATGCAGAGAGTAAGAAGGATGATAGACAAAGATAAATGATGAAAAATTGCCAGACCTGACCGGGAATCAAATCCAGGACCCCGGTATAGAAGCCAGTTGTGCTAACCACTATGCCATCAGGTCACCGGCCTGATAATAATAGTTGTTTTTATTATCTATAATGGCTAAATGTGAACAAATAAGTTATAAACAAGCTACAAAGTGAAAGATTGCTCGAATTTGATTACCGGCTACGTTCTGAAATCACAAATAAAAAGTATTGTGAAAATCCATAACCCACAATAGTCCCTAGTGCAACAAATTAAGATATTGATGCAACTTTAAATAAATCTAAAAAACATTATCTAATACATTTTTTCTAAAACCCATATATACATAATATAATATACATAAAAATGCATGGAAATAATTTTTAAGAAATATCAAAAATAATTTGGCCCAAAAAAGGTGTTATTTAAACTAAAATTACCTTTTTTCAGGGATGAACCCCATGTGCCTGGTTTAAAAAATGTATTACTGGTCGCCTCTTTAGTGTAGCACGCTAGCCTACAATGCGGAGGTCCTGGGTTCGATTCCCAGCTAGAGTCTATAAATTTTCACAAGTTAAAACCCACTATTTCATAACCCAACGTAGTCGCCTCTCATCATGTGGTCCTGGGTTCGAATCTCACTCAGGCAAGGCATATTTTCATACGTTACAAAAAAAAAAATAATTTCACCCTCCATTGTTCAATAGTTACACCCCAATGTCGTCACTAATGACCCTTGTAGTTGATGCGACGTTAAATAAATAAATTAAAAAAAAAAATTAACTAAAAAAAATGTATTACTATTACTGTCATCATGTAAGGAAAAGTTAGAATATACGTAGAGTTTTCTTTTAATTGTACCATTTCAGTCTACTAATTTTTTCTTCCTAAGTAGTACATAAGCAAAATAAATAATACTTCCCTAACCCACCATGAGAAAAATTATGCTTCTTTCTTAAAGTATGGTGATTTTAATGTTATTTGTATCAAAAGACTTACTTTACATTCAAAAGTGTTCAAAACTACATAATAAAAACTATTAGCCATCTCTATGGTATAGTTTTAAAGAACTAAACCACGAAGAAAAAAGGTCAGAGATTCAAAAAAGCTTAAGATATATCAAAAATAATCAAGCTAAGGTCAAAAAATATATAACATGTTAAAAGTTTTACCTTTACTTTTCTATAATCCGTTGTAATCATTCAATTTAAATAACCGACCAGCATAAGTAATTTTACAAACTTTAAAAAAATGGATATCAGAACACATTTCGTTAAAACTCCTAAATTCACATTAACTTAAACTTCTCTCCAAATATATCTAAAATTTCTCACAAAAAATAATTTAAAAATATATTTATTTAAAATATGAATCTGACCGCCTCCATAAGTTAGTGGTTAACAGCGCATTAACCTACAAAAGTAGAAAAACGATAATTTTCAATACAACCGTTCACGGAAGTCCCGGGTTCAATCCCTACCTGGAAGTCACAAGTCAAAACCCATAGTTATAGTTATATAACCCACCGTAGTCGCTAATAACCAATCTGTTGAAGCGACTTTAAATAAACTAAAAAAAAATTAATTTAAAAGCGGAGGTCCTGGGTTCGATTCCTGGCCAGGGCTCTGGAAAATTGTTACTCATTCAAACACATCAATCCTTAACCCATATTCACTGATAACTAAGATGTTGATTCAACTTAAAAAAAAACTAAAAATAAAATTAATTTGTTTCTTTAAATTTCTCCGTAACGTTCTCCAATAAGAAGTCTACATTTTTTTTAATTTAATGCAAAAGCCATTAGTTTTTGCTTATAGATTGTCATGATTAATATGTGAAAAATTTACATTACTTTTTAAAAAATGAAAATGAAAAGTATAACATATTTTTTTTAAATTTTAATTTTATAAATATTATTATATAAAATAAAATATTAACATAAAATTTAATTAAAATATAAAATAATATTTACCAGTTAAAAAAGCCAGTTGTAAAAATAAATAGAGAGATGTCATGGTCTCGTTCAGCAATGTTCTCACTGTATATTAACCATCATGACTGAACTTAACAGTAGACTGTAATATTCAATATTTAAAACTGAACACTGAACTGATATTTTCATCCAACGTATAATCTTATCATAGATGCACACTGAATAGTTATGCACTTTAAAAGACTGTCAGATTTAAATGTATTGTATAAATTGATAAACGTACATTCATTCTCATTGGTTTTAATAAATTAATCTTTTTTTTTTTTTTAGTTTATTTCGACAGCTGTTTTGGTTATTAGTGACTACTACAGGTAATAATATAGAATCGGTGGTTTTTAACACGTGGAAATTTTTTAAAATTAACTGAGAATCAAACTTACACTTTGCAATACAGTCTAGTGTTCTAACCACTAAGCCACAGATGCAGACAAATTTATTTTTATTTAAAAATTACACAAAAATTATTTCATTTTATTTAATGATTTCTAAAATTAACAAGATATTATAAATAATTGTATGACCTTCTTCTTAAAAGATTAATAAACTACTTCAGTTCAGATTTTCAAAAAGAGAATCCATCGCGCCAGACTAAACATAATGTTCTGTCCCATTCAGTCCCGCCAGACGGAACTTTCATGCATACGGTAAGGACATAATATGTTTTATTTAAAAAAAGGAAACTTCTGTTCAACTGTCGAAAATAAACTGATCATTTTTGTAAACAATAAAATATATAATATTCACTATCGCCTACACAAATAAGAAATTTTACTCTTAAAACATATAACACTACATTTGCTTCATTGACATGTACTAGAACAAATAATTTTATGAATAGTACAAATATGTTATTAAATATGATTAATATGTTATAAAATTTAATGAGTTATTAATAAGGAAATGAGAAGTATCTAATAATAAATATTTGTCTTATTAATATGTCATCAGCGTGCTTAACAAACATTTCAAAAAAATACAGTCAGCAATATCAACACTGCACAGAATCCTACAAACTGTTTTTTCTTTAATGTTTATTTGAGTCATATCAAACCTTGGTTATTAGCAACTACCGTGGCTTAAAACATGTAATAATTTCCAGAACCTAGCTGCGAATCTAACAAGGGACTTTCCGCTTTACAGCCCAACATCCTGACCACAAAAGAACAGAGATGGTCAACTTTCCTTTTATTTAAAAATAAATTCAGAACTTTTTTGTTATTGGAAACTACCAAACTGACCAATCTGTTAATTCCCTGCTTTTTTATTATATTTACTTTGGGGTTTTGATTTAAATGTGAACAAAGACTATTGGTGAATTATCATAACTTATAATTAGATGGTAACCTTAAAAAGTTACTTGCCAAATCAGTTTTACTTAACAATACAAGTAAACTTCTAACTATCACTCACTGAGGCCATAGGCCTGAAGTGTACTCTATTTGGATTCAGTTATTTCTTTTTTTAGTTTACTTTTAAGTCACGAAACAGTGGCTTTTAAAATTCAATAATTTTCAGAACCAGGAATCAACCCATGAAACCATCTGCTTTGTACTCTAACACTACGGCACCCATATTTAAAAAAAAAAATACTGCATGTACTTCCACATATTTTGTTCAGTTTGTAAAAGCTATAAAGTATAATTTTTTTATTATGTAAGTATATTTTAAAATTGATATTTAATGGTTAATGCTGTATTTTTTTTTTTTTTTTTTTTTTTTTTTTTTTTTTTTTTTTTAGGGCGAACAACCTGGACGGTTATCATCGCCCGTTGTTCTACAAACGGGTGTAAAGGGCCCGAGTGTAGAACGCACTCCCTGTATTACAATATAAAACTTAAAACTAGAAATATCACAGATAAAATTTATATTAAAAATAAAACTTATAAGATACACATACAAACACAAACTTATATCTAATATCACAGTAAGATTGAACAATAATTACAACGTATGAATTAAAAATCTTACAAACTAGTATCACAGCAATGGCTGTAAAGGGGCCACGAAAATATAAAAAACATACACAAATACACATATAAAACATTAAAAATAATAAATACACAAACATATAAATATACACTTATAGTAACTAATATAAAACATACACTATAAAATATAACAGAATAGAACAAATAAAACATTACAGATCACCCTAGACTATCAGACACTGTTGTAAACACTGATGGATCGTAAAAATTTTAAAGTTGCGTCCAAAATAGGGCTTTCGTCACCGAGTATATTCCTTATGTCAGAGGGAATCTTGAATCGCCGACGCAGAGCTGCGTAGCAGACGCAATCAACCAATACATGTTTGACTGACAAAGGACAATCGCATCTGCCACAAACTGGAGCATCACCAGACGTCATGAGATACCCATGGGTTAATCTGGTGTGCCCAATTCTAAGTCGCGCGATGACAACTTCTTCCCTTCTATTCTTCCTCAGTGACGTATCCCAAGGCTTAACATTACGTTTTATTTCCCGAAGTTTGTTGCCATGAGAGCCAGTCCATTCTACCTGCCAGGAATCAGTGATGACACGCTTCACCAGGCCCACGAAATCTGACACAGTCAGATATTGCGTGAAGGCCGGTTGGCGTGCCGCCTCCTTAGCGGCCAGATCAGCAGCCTCATTTCCAGAGATTCCGGCATGACCCGGAACCCAGCAGAAAACAACGCTTACTCCTCTATCGTTAAGCTGCTTCACGGTGCCGTGGACATCTACAACTAGCGGGTGGCGTGAATATAAATCAGTAATCGACTGAAGGGCACTAAGCGAATCAGTGCACACCAACACCCGACGCCCACGCACACAGACTACAGACAGAGCTTTACTAATAGCGTAAAGTTCAGCCGTGTAAACACTGGTTCCCACAGGTAATCCAAACAAATAGGTTCTCCCATTAGCAACAAACGAGCAACCAACTCCAACATCCGACTTTGATCCATCAGTGTATACAACCGTAGATGGTTTAATAGCTTCAACTAACTCACTGAAAATGCTATTAAATACCACAGAACTTGTGTCTGCCTTTGAGTATTTACACATTTCAAAGTTAATGTGTAACTGAGCGATGGTCCAGGGTGGAAAGAGACATGAATTACATGGGTACACACGAGGAATCGCAATACCGAGGTTGTTGCATATCCCCAACGCTCTTACACCGAATGGTGAAGGCAATCGGGCATTCATCAGATGCAAATCATGACAAGGGTTGTTGAGAATGATGTCATGCAAAAAATGATAAGGTCTAGCTTTCAACTTGGCAAAGTACGTCAATATAAGCTGCTGGCGACGTCTGTGTAACGACATTTCTCCACTTTCAACTAAGATGCTGACAACAGGGCTAGAACGAAAAGCACCTGTAGACAATCGTAAACATGAATTGTGGATCGTGTCAAGCATTCTCAGCGAAGTGGGAGTAGCAGACGAGTACGCTACAGCGCCATAATCTATACGTGATCGTACTAGAGCCTTGTAGAACCTTATCATACATGATCTATCAGCTCCCCAACATGTACCTGTAAGAACACGCAGAATATCAACCACCTTTAAGCACCTAGCCCGTAGGTCTTTTATATGCGGAACCCATGTAAGTCTTTTGTCGAATATAACACCTAGAAACCTGATTTCAGTGCTAACTTCGATATGCTGACCCATTAAATACAGTCTTGGAACATTATCAGTCCGTATTCGGCAAAACTGAATGCATTTAGTCTTCTCAGGAGAAAAACAAAAGCCAGTCTGCCGTGACCATTCCTCAAGACGGTATATAGTAAGCTGTAGGGCTCGTTCAGCTGAAACAACATTTCTAGATGCAACATATATCGCAAAATCATCTACAAACAACGAACATTTAACAGGGTATACGCAACTTTTCACAATATTGTTAATGGCAACCGCAAATAGGGTACAACTAATTACACTCCCCTGCGGTATACCATTTTCCAAATCAAACCTGTTTGACAAACTCTGACCAACCCTTACACGAAATGATCGGTCATCCAGAAAGTCTTTAATGAAGGCCAACATGTTCCCAGCGATGCCCCACTCCCGCAAGGTATTAAGAATACCTCGTCGCCAAGCCGTATCATATGCTTTTTTCAAATCAAAGAATACGGCTACGAGGCGCTGCCGCAATGCAAACGCATTGCAGATAGCCGTCTCAAGGGCCACCAAGTGGTCTGTCGAAGACCTCCCTCTCCGAAAACCGCTCTGTTCAGGAGCGAGGAAGTCATTCTTTTCCAGATACCACATGAGACGACTATTCACCATTCTTTCCATCACCTTACATACAACACTTGTCAGAGAGATGGGGCGATAGCTGGAGGCCAACATTTTATCTTTGCCAGGTTTGAGGATCGGGACAACAATTGCTTCTTTCCAAGATTCTGGAAGCTTTCTAGAAGCGTATATTTTATTAAAAATATGTAGGAGTTGCCTTAACCCGGAGTCTGGTAAATGCGCTATCATCGAAAGTGTAATTTCATCTCCTCCAGGCGAGGTATTTCGAGAAACTTTGAGCGCTTTTCTTAGTTCAGGCATTGAAAAAGGAATGTTCAGAGGATCATTTGTGTCCGCTATATGAAAAGGAAGAGATTCAATGGTTTTCTTATGATTTTGAAATTGAATTGAATATGAAGACGTGAGAGACGCTGATCTTAACGAAGAACCAATTGCATTCGCAATGTCGATTGGTGACGTAATCACGGAACCGTCAGTTTGCAACCCTGCAACTCGGTGCGGGGACATCCTTCCACAAACGGACCGCAGTTTTCTCCACACCGTTGTCACAGGGGTACTCCTATTAATATCTGCAACATAACGGCTCCACGACTCTCTCTTACTCTCCAGAAAGATACGCCTACAGCAGGCCCGAGCTCTTCGGTAAGCTTCCAGGTTAGCATCCGTAGGTCTGCGACTAAAAATTCGCAGGGCCCTACGGCGGTCCTGAAGAGCCTCCTTACACCGATTATTCCACCAAGGCACCGGCGGACGCCGCGCATTTCCCGATGTTTTAGGAATGCTCTGGGCAGCTGCTGCAGACATCCTCTCTACAAAGGAAGACAACAGGCTTCGTGCATCATCATCATCATCTTCATATTCAGATTCCATCAAACTTGAAAACTCATTCCACCGTGCAAGCTTCTCTATCCATCGTTTTGGAAGGTCATCGACAGACTGGTAGTCAAAAAACTCGACCACCACCGGTCGATGATCACTTCCGTACAGGTCTGGCAGTACTCTCCACAACAACCGTGGTACAAGGGACGGGCTACAGAAAGTAAGGTCCAAGCACGACCAGGATCCTGTTGAGGATGACATGAATGTTTCAGATCCATCGTTCAATAGACATAAGTCTAAATCACTCCGGACCCTCTCCACCATGCGACCTCTACCATTGCACAGTGAGGAGCCCCAAGAATAATGGTGACCATTGAAATCTCCTAGTAATATACATGGACTTGGTAACTGTTCCAGTAATTCTCGTATGGCTAGGTATGAAATTTCTCTATTTGGTGGTAAGTAAATATTACACACACAAACTGACAACGGGACAGTAATCCTGATTGCCACGGCCTGAAGATCCGTCTGAATATCCAGACTTATCCCTTGCATTGACTGGTGAAGTAATATAGCGACCCCACCACCAGGGCCACCATGCAGGGAATCTTTCCTAAACATCTCGTATCCACGAACGGAGATTGAGACATCAGGCTGTAACATCGTCTCTTGCAGGCACAGCGCAATCGGACACTTATCCCGGATCAATAACTTTATGTCTTCATACCTAGACCGGATCCCGCGAACATTCCATTGAATAATATTATTAAAGGGTATTTCAGAAAGAAAAGGACTTATGTGTCAAACACAATTTTCTCCTTCCCTTTCTTTCCTTTGACTTGTATAAAGCCCTTATCAAGGGCCGATGGATCTCCTATCATATCGTGGATCTTGGACCCAGACGAAGGAAATTTTAGAAATTTAGACGCATCCACTGGAAGCGTCTTGGGCAATGAAAGGGGTTTCCCCTTTGAGGTAGAGGCGACTGTCTTATTTGACAGCTGAACTTTTGTATTCTGCGTCGCAGAAAGGTTACCAACTTGAGGCACTGAACTCTTTAAACCAATTTCACTCTGTTTGGTGCTTAATAAAGCTTTCAGTGCAGAAGTCAGGGAAGCAACCTGTTTAGTTAGGTTCTCAACAACACTCTTCAACTCAACGCATGACGAGCACTCACCAGACACACGAGACTGGACACTAGTTGCAGCTGCAAACGAAATGTCAGGCTGGACTGCATTTCGAATGCTATTTCGTTTTCTGTACTCGCTCCGGGCAGCCGGAAAAGAAAGCTTCTGTTCAGACGAAATTTTCTGAATTTCCCGTTCTTCTTTATACTTGGGGCATTCCCGAGACCTTGCTGAATGACTTCCTTTACAGTTTGCACACAGTTCTGTTTCAGAAGTGCATTCGCTGTCTAAGTGGTCAGGTGAACTGCACTTGGCGCATATCGCAGGTTTCTTGCAGTTTGTTTTCGTATGTCCGTATTCCTGGCACTGAAAACAGCGCAGAGGGTTTGGGACATACGGTCTCACTCGAACAGACAAGTAACCCAACTTAAGACGATCCGGAGGTTGAGGGGTGGAAAATGTTATGATAAGTGTCGGGGTACCGACATCAATTCCATTTTCCCGACGCATAACTCTTTTGACTTGCGTCACTCTCTGGGAGGTAAGCTCCTCCAATAACTCAGCCTCAGACATATCTTGTATATCTCGAGAGTAAACTACTCCTCGAGATGAGTTGAGGGACCTATGCGGTTCAACGGTAACTACAGTACTTCCGATTTGAGTAATTTTGCCAACGCTGCTACTTTGCTTCGCAGACGTTGTTTCAATTAACAAAGTACCATTCCTTAATTTCTTAATAGAGTGTGGCGAGCCACAAACCGACTGAACAGACCTGTTAATAATGAAGGGGGAAACTTTTGATAGCGACCCTTCTTCTGCAACACAACGAACAACGAAAAATTTGTCCGTGTTACTTAATACACCACTATCACTATCGTCAGACAAGCTAGACCATAGTCTTTTACATCCAAGGGAAGATTGTTTGTTAGACATTATCTTTAGTGCTTTTCCAGTCATCGTGAAAGCAGGGTGCGGGCGGAGAGATGACCCGCGCACGCCGCAGGTCCCTAGTAAAAAGAAGGACCCGGCCGAGTACTCCCGGCAGCCATCTCCCACATATTTCATCCGGGCCGGGGAGTCAGGTACTGCCTGACCCACTGATACCGACGTCCCAGAGGCTCGCACGTAGCAGTAAGAGCTCCGACACTCTTACCCATGGTTTGGACTTCTAGAGGTTTTACTAACTAAAACAAGAAGTTGGGTGGTTTACTATGTCTTCCTCACTGAGTGGAAAAGTATGCTTATCAGCATACCAGGCCCTCTCAAAAGCATAAGCTTTCCACCTTTCAAATGACACCTTCACTTCATTCACAACAAGGTCTGGCTGTATAATAAAATTCATTACTCTCACAGGAGATAACTCTGATTAGTAAATTTTACACCTGTACCTCTTCTGTTCTTAAATAGTTCAGTCATATAATTGTCTGTCCATGTGATAACAAACACAACTATTTTATTGTAGCCCTGGAACCAACAGATCGAGTGCAAGTAATCTGACACTCCACCTGCCTGTTACTGGCACAGGTTAATGCTATGATACCTTAAAATTTTTGCCCATAACAGGCAGGTGGAGTGTTAAATTAATTGCACTCGATCTGTTGGTTCCAGGGCTACAAAAATAGTTCTGTTTCTTATCACATGGTCAGCCAATTATATGACAGAACTATTTAAGAACAGAAGAGGTAGAGGTGTAAAAGACACTGGTCAGAGTTATCTCCTCTGAGAGTAATGAATTTCACTATACAGCCAGACCCTGTGGTGAATGAAATGAAGGTGTCATTTGCAGGGTGGAAAGTGGGTGCTTTTCGGAGGGCCTAGCATGCTGATACGCATACTTTTCCACTCAGTGAGGAAGGTAATAAAAATAGTAAACCACCTCACTCCTCGTTTTTATTTAATAAAACCTCTAGAGGTTCAAACCAAGCCTTTTGGCTGTAGACCTAAACACCACACCTTAAAATATTTCCCAAGCACAGAATATTACTTTTCATGAGACTTCAGACTGTTCTGTTTATTTCCTGATAAACAGGAACATTTGGTTCTTTATTTATTTATTATTACTAAAAACAAGAACAATGAATCTTATTCTATCCTATTTCCTAATACCCGCACAGGTCTAGCCTGTGCGCGGGTATGAGTTGGTTTATTTTGTTATTTATTTTATTATAATAATAGCTTTTTATATCTACACTAAATTTACATAAAAGAAAAGAAAAAAAATTACAAACAAAGTACACACACAACAAAATTTCCTAATGTAAATATACAAAAAAATTAGTATAAAAAATTAATTAAAAAATAAAATAAAATAAAATGTAGTGACAAAAAATGAAGCAAACTTTCGATAACAATGTTAACAAAAAAATCTTTAGCTGAAACAAGAGGAAGAGCAATTAAAAATCCTCAGACTGTCCTCTCCCTAAATTAATCAGCCAGTTGGTTACTGTTCTTTTGTATATTTGAGGAGTTATCACAGTGGTTTGGTCAATAAAACTTATAACTGCCTAGCCAAGGTCCTGGTTTCAATACCAGTACCTGGAAAACTAATACATTGAAAACCACTATAGCTTCTAATGATCAAGCAGTTGAAGTAAAATTAAATAAAAACTAAATGAAAATTTATGGAAAATGTAATAAACCTGCAACAATTATAATATTTAATTTTTATGTTTTGAAATAAATTTCATTTTTTTTGCCACCTCCATAGTGTAGTGGTAGCGCACTGTCCTACAATACAGAGGTCCCAGGTTCGATTCCTGACTAGAGTCTGGAAATTATAACAAGTCACAACCCAATGTTCCAGTTACATAACCCACCGTAGTCACTAATAATTAATCAAGCTGTTGATGTGACTTTAAATAAACTAAAAACACAAACAGAAAGTTCATTTTATTTGGCCACTTTTGTAGCATAGTGGTAGCGTGCTAGTCTACAACAGGAAAGTCCCAGGTTCGATTCCTGGCTAGGGTCTGGAAATTATTTCAAGTCAAAATCCACCGTTAAAGTTAACTAACTCATCATAATCGCTAATAATCAAGCTGTTGATGTGACTTCAAATAAATTAAAAAGAAAATTCATTTTGCTTCAGAAATTTAAAAAAAAATTTAGCCATGAATGAGCCAAAGTTTTAAAAATTTTTGTAAATATAACAGTTACATCAAATACTTGTAATGTAGTTACAATTAGAACCTATAATGATGACTCAAAGATATTAATTTAAGAAAAGTAATTAAATTAATACAAATAAATTTTATGAATCAAATAATACAGTTTATCTTCTACAGAATTATTAATACAGTATTATATAAATTGATATCTATTACAGTTTAACATTTACTTCATGTATTATCTATTTACTAGGCCCAATTTTGTTTAATTAGGCTTATTTGTTTGCATTTAACAATTAATACAAAGTCAATACATAGCATAATAAATAAATATTTTTAATTATTATTTAGTAAAAAGTAAATATTCTCAGAATTATTTTTCGTTTCTTTTACCATTAAAACGATTGGACACCAGTGATACTGAAGCTACACATATTCAGACAGAAAAAAAATTAAATAATTCTTAAAACAAGAACTAAACCCTAAAGAATTCCGACTAAACTAACCTAAAAAAAAATTAAAAAACGATAATTAACAAAAAATAATTTTCTTCAATAAGAAAAGCTAAACAAAACTTCTATTTTCTTAAATTCATGTCATAAAAGTGTTAAAATGTCTGTTAAGGAGTATGCCATCTCTAAGGCAAAAATTTTGTGATTTTTTTGTTTTTCCAATCTTTTCATGAATTTGAATTTTTTTGCAATATCTTTTGAATTTCCTAAACAAAATGGTATATTAATTTTACGTTTAGCAATTTCCTAAGTAGGTATTGAAAAAAATTAAAAGAAAACAAAAGAAATACTAAGGGGATTACCAGCCAATTTTACACAAAAAAATGCTGTTTTCAAACTTCTACAACTGACCATTTTGGATGAAGTTCAGTTTGGAAAAAACAAGGTTTATTCTCTTTTAATTCTAATATCACCAAAAGGATGGTGATACACTCCTGAATCCACCAGGTTGGTTTAGAGGTAAAGTCGTCCTCTGAAAATCAGCTAAATTTAACAGATGATTTTTGGAGATGAAGGTTCTGGTTCAAATTTTAGTAAAGGTAGTTACTTTTGCACGGATTTGAATTGGAGACAATGGTTACCGGTGTACTTTGATGTTTGAATTCAATTAACTATACTCTCTTAGGAATGGTCGGCCTGGGTCTGTACAAGACTGCAACTCATTTACATGTCATATAAACCATCCTCATCTCATTGGGACATGGGGTTGCTTATTATTCTGAATTGAACAGATTGCAACGTACACACATTAGGGATAAAAAATATATATTCCCCTGAAGACTTTTAAAGTAAAGTAGATCTCATTTACTTATTATTTTTGCTCATAAGTAATCCTATTGTGTTATGTTTCACTTCTTTTGCTGTTTTTTGCAAATTATATTTTTCATTTTACAATATTTCAGAAATCATAACTTCTGATATATTAAACCTTGATTGATAATGTGTTTTCTAAAGAATAATCAAAATTTTAATATCTACAGCAGGTTCAGTATTACTGAGAAAATTGTAGAATGAGTTGAAGTATTTTTAAAACTTCTTCTTCTTCTTCTTCTTCTTACTATCAAGGATTAAGCATAAGCCGGTAACGAACTCACAAACCATGTCTACACAAACACGTGATATTCCAACCGTACAGCTCGACTACTGCCATCTTCTTTGAGGTCTTCTCACCTCCCTTCTTTTAACTGGAACATATTCCATCACTTTTAAAGGTATTCTCTCCTCTGGCATCCATTCCAAATGTTGCCTCCATTGATTCCGGTACTCCATTGCTTCAAAGAAAATTGTAGAATGAGTTGAAGTATTTTTAAAACTTAAAATTTAATTCAAACCGGTTTAATTTTTTGAATATTAAAAAAAATACTGTCTAAGTTTTGTAGTAGCAATCAATTATTCTACTTAAAAGGGGAATTTTCTTGTTAATTTGGCACTAGTTTTATGTAAATAGGTCAAATTATAGGAAGTTATTATTTTTTTTAAATGTCTTTTTCACTTTAAATGGTTTGTTAGTCAGCAATGAATCATATTGCTGTTATAAACACTCCTGCAGTCTGTTGACATGTTATAGTGTTGTTTTGTGTGTCATCTTCGGCTGTACCATAGCTCTTCTTCGCTGTCATCCTCTTCTTCAGCCACCCCTTCTTTTTCTATTAATAATTTGTTCTAAAATCAAGAGCTCAAAAGTTGGTTCAAAGATGTGACTATTCAGAAATGTAATTTTCAGCCATTTCTCCCAGCAACTGATCTCAATAAATTAACTATATCAGATACACAACGAATCAGTTACAGATTCCATATGTTTGTTGAAACTAAAAACTTTCACCGTTTCACTTGCTTTTCTTGAAATTATTAACTGATTTCGAGAGATTAGGTTTAAATAAATTCCAGACTGCGGAAATATTGTAAATGACAATCACAATCACAATCGTGTAGTCTTTCCAAAAGTTCCTGAGGTCGTAACTCCCTTTGATATTTCTTTGTAGAAGTTTACTTGTATACTTCTGCTTTATAAACTGCTATAAGCCATTGGTTCAAAGGCTGCATAAATAGTAACATTTTATCATTTATTTTTCATTTTAATCCACCAGGTTGGTCTAGTAGTAAAATCGTCGCTGCTAGTCAACTGTTTGACTACTGATATATTAAGACGAACGTTCCATGGTTCAAATCCAAGTAAAGATGATTACTTATATACGGATTTGAATATTAAACATAATTTACCGGTGTACTTTGATGGTTGGACTTCAATTAACCATACTTTCTCAGGAATGATCAGCCTGAGTCTGTACACGACTACACCTCATTTACATATCATACATATATCATCCTCATCTCAGTCAGTCATGGGGTTTCTTATTGTTCTAAATTGATTACAATATACACACATTAGGGTTTAAAAAAAAATTCATTTTACTATACTTCTTAAAAAATTTTAGTTTTTGAAACCTGTCGCAAATAATTAAGGGTTTACTGTATATTTCAATGGATATTAAATAAAAAAATGTTCTTCATTATCTCTCATTGTCCTTTTATGAATAACTTAATCAGTAACTTGTACCTGATACAGAATATAACAGATAGTTTTTCAGTGTACTCAGTGTCTGTTCTTAGTGTGCTACTTGTGTTACCAGGTACAAATTATTGGTTTCTTACAACTCACCCTGTAACTATAATGACGTATTATTGGGAATAGAATGCAAAATACCCAAAACAGGAAGGCAGAGTGTTAAATTATTTGCACTTGATCTGATAACTACAGGGCTATAAAAAATAGTTTCTTATCACATGGTCAGCCAAATGACTGAAGCATTTAACAACAGAAAAAGTAGAGGGTAAAATACGCTAATAAAAGTTATCTCCTCAGAGAGTAATGAATTTCATTATACATTCAGACCTTGTGGTGAATGAAGTGAAAGTGTCATTTGCAAGTTGGAAAGTAGGTACTTTTCAGAGGGTCTGGCATGCTGATAAGCATACATTTATAACAACCTCACTCCTTGTTTTACTTAGTAAAGCCTCTAGAGGTTCAAACCAGCCTTTCGGCTGATGAGCTAAACAATAAAAGAACGCAAAAGAGAACTCATTGCTAGCTTGAACAAATAAAAGCAAAAATGTATCATCACACACACTGAAACACAATGTGAATATTTTTGATGGTAATATACTGGATAAGAGAGGAAAGGGAATTTAAAGGAACCAGAACTTAAAAAGGTTAATGAAAAGTACAAAATCCAATAAGTTTGTATACATGAAAAGAAAGATTACTGAAAAGAATACATGGTTGCAGTTACAAGACAAAACTTTAGAACATTAATATTTGAAACTACTCAAAATAATTTTGCAATCAGTAATAAACGATTAGAATTTAAACTGAATCACAACATGACAAGTAACACCAATAGCGAACCTACATAAAGGTGAACAAAGCGCTAAAGGGCTTGGGTCTCACAAACAACAAATAGAAATCTGGTGTGAAACACTCACACAACTTTCTCTTATCAATGTAAATAACAAAACATATAACATATGTTTAATCATTAGTAAACAATGTAAAATGAAAAATATAACTTAATTTTAATCAAGAGTGAACAACTCAACATGAAAATTGACCTCTGTTTAACTAAAAATCAAGAACTCACTATTGATGCCAAACTAGGCTCTGCAAGAAAACGCTTGAAATGAAAATTGTAGATTTTTAAATTTTCTATAACTTTATTTACATGAACTTTTTCGTAAAATGCATAATAAGACCGCATTAATATTAAAAATCCTATTTTTTTTTTACAGATTTTGATGAGCAAAATACAAAAAATCCCTAATCGACATTAAATTAAGTGTTGTACAAAAAAATGTTTGAAATGAGAGTTGTAGGTTTTAATAATCGACAACTTTGACGATATACACGTTTGCCTTAGAATGCATATTAAGGCCGCAATCTTTAAAATATATACGCATATATTTTTTACCACAAAACTACTACTACCGATTGAATGATTTTGATGAAAATGTTCGTGCCATATCCCATAGTGGTACCTAACTTAAGTTTTAAGTTTCAACTTAGTACCCTACTTCGTTCTTGAAATATTTTATTCACACGGACCAATCACTAAAAACATGCTTTTGGTTTATGGGGTCTGAAAACAAGTATATCCGGTGAAAACTTTAATTTAATAAATTGACATGAACAAATTAATGAACTTGAAAATGACAGCACCATTTTAATAAATTAATGATGAGTTCCAATTTTGATCGAAAGTGGCCCAAAACCAGAAGTCAAGAAAGTCAAAGTTAGAAACTACAAGAGATAGCAACAAATGGTTTCTGGATTCGTAATCTACACAAGTTAGTAAGCCTGGATTGGGTTTGAAGTTGGAAGACTCCAAGAAATCAAAGTTGGAATTTAGAAACAAATAAGTGTCATTCGATTCCTCTTAGAGTAGAGACAGTAATCATAGGGTTTGAAATTCAGATTTCGACCGGAAGTGGCGAAAACCAGAAGTCAAGAAATTAAATTTGGAATTTGGAAACAAAAATAATGTCATTCAATTCCTCTTAAAGAGGAAATAAAGAAATCACAAATGGTTTTTGTCATAGGTCAAAGGGAACCTCTTTAAAAATCCAGCAGCCATGAGACACGTCGTCTCATGAAACGGACGTTTCATATTCAGAAAATTATTGATAAATAAAGTTTAATAGATAATGAAATATCAAGGTATAAAGTATTAATCATATTTTAAACCTCTTTATTTATCAAAACATGTCACGTCACATCCGTTTATTGTTAATTGTAACAAATTTTTTTTTTTATAAGCATATAGACTGAAAAAAATGTTATAATAATTATAACTTATACAATCGACTAACACAGAACTACTTAATAATCAACTATCTTAATAATCAATCAAATTATTGAGGTATTTTTTAAAAATATGAATAGAATAAACTTCACAACTTGATTCACCGATATATTTATACAATAAATATAATTACAGCAAACTACACCCTATTTCTCACTATCTTCAACCAATACCACATTTTATTCACTTTAGGACTTTTGATGCAGTTTTTATTAACAGATACAATTTTTAAATGGACAACAATGACAAATGATTAAGCATGAATCATCCCAATTTTAATACAAAATAATCTCAACTTGACTCTCAAAAAATCTCATAATACATCTCGACAGCCTGCCCAGAATCAGCTTTGTGGAGGACGGTAGATGTAAAAATGATACAGAACATAGAAAAATTTATTGTAGGATGTTGTAGGGTGGGTCGCCAATTCCTTGAACCAATAATTCAGGAAATAAAAAAAGTGAAAGACGATATTGTTATGAAGAACTCATTAATCTCCTGAAGATAATTATTCCAGGATATGAAGAAGAATCTATCTCAGGAAATGGATGAATTAAGATGAACCCACCTTAGCCACATGATATCGTAGCAAACTGTTTTTTTTTACGTCCAGCTGCTTTGCATCACTTCAAACTACAAGATGTAAAACAAAATGAGAGAGCCTGTGGCCTGAGAAGAGCAGGGCATGCAGCCTGTGAGACAAATATTTGAACATTAGTGTGGCCTGGCGACAAAAATTTTAAGTGGGGTGTGCATCATGCTTAGCAGCGGTGGCTACAGCATCAAGCGTTTAGTTCAATCCAGTTAGTGTTTTACAAGTGTTGTAAGAGTACAGATACAAGGGTTACCTTTTATATTTCAGGAATGGACAATACTGGTGCTGCAATATGTTAGCCAATATAGTTATCTTAAAGTTCGACTTTTTTTCGAAGCGTATGAAAAAATGTATTGATCATCATGGAGAATATTTTGAAAAACAATAAAGCCATTTACATTGATTAATTTGTTTTTTTGTTTTCTATTCCCGAAATATAAAAAGCAACCCTCGTAATGTCTTACAAGGAACTTTTCCACAGGAGAAATACTACAATGGAAGTTGGAATCAGTCTTTTTCAAAGGCAGCCCCATTTTTAGTAAAATATAAACAAATGTAGACACAGACATTTTGATATAGCCATGGAATTTTTCAGGCTGGGATCTTAATGTTTCAAACAACGTAGCAAACTCACCAAATTTCTTTCTTTCTTTCACTGTTGAACTTGGACCACTTTTAACATTATATAAGTCTAATTTCAGACAAAACCTTTATTCTAAGACCATGTTGAATAATAACGACTAGGCTAAACCCATTTAACAGAAATTACAACATTTGATACTGTACTATTTCCATGCCGGTCCGTCGTTCAAGTTTTGCCCACTATTGGCGCTGCGAACGCTGTTGTTTCTGCTGCCGGTAGACAGTACACCAGCAAACCTCTCGTAGTACGCGGCCATTGGATAAGACATACATGAAGGACCTGCCCAGACAGTAGTTGAAAGAACTCAGTCAGTAAGTATCGATTGTCGCTTCGAGATGGTCAATATGGAGAGATCGATCACCCAACATTGAGAACTTTCTTTGCTCCACACTGACCACTTCCCTTCCCTTCCCTTTGCTTCACTAGCGACTGCTTTTCCTGGAGGCAGCGGTAAACGGTGTTTACCACGTCGGTGACCACTCCTGTTTGTTAGGCAGCGGTGAAGACGATCCTCTCCTTGTCTGACCAGCGGCTGCTCCTCCTTACCAAGGCAGCAGCGAAAGATGACGCCGCATCGGCGACCGCTCCTGGGTTCAGGCAGCAGTAGAGATGATACTCGCTTGCCAGCAGCCACTCCTCTTTGAGGCAGCAGCGAAGGCTTCCCCAACCATATTCTTTTTTTTTCCTTTTGAACTTGACTAACCGGCTGGATGCCCTGCTGCTCCTATCTCGATTAAGTTTTTGAGCTACGTTCGCTGTGGTAACAAATTATATAGAAAAATAGCCTGGAATTCTGGCACTGATTCCTGTAACTGTTGCACTTACACACGGTTGACTAAGGAGATAAATTATACTCCAGCGTTCATGCTGCAGGCTCTGCAAAACACTCTGTTCCACTCAAGGCCACCATTTACACGCCAGCGTGCATGCTCATTCAACACTGCATGCCCTGCTAAACGCTCTACTCCACTCAGGCCACAGCTTTAGGGTGAGAAAAGTGAATTTTGGAGAGGATCTTATCTGAATATATTAAGTATGAGAGAGAGAGTTAAGAAAATTAGGTTAAACTGATATGGACACATTAAAAGAATGAGCGAGGATACTGAAGGAGCTGGAGGTTGATGCAAGAAAACCACAAGGACATCCTAGAGGAAGATGGAAGGATGGAATTAAGGACAGTGTGGGGAAAAGAGAATAATGTTCGGAGGTTGAGCAGGGGAAACAGTGGGATGATTTAGGAAGATGGAGAGAGGTGTTGGTAAACCTAGACCCGGCATTAGCTGGAATATGAGTCAGTTATGTACGTATTACAATTTATGCATTTATTTTTATTTTAATGACCAAACATAATACTGACTTTTAATTAAAATTATAATAAAACATGAGATATAAAGAAAATTAGTTAAATTGTTGGTCTAATTAGAATAATATTAATCCTACATGTAAAATAATAAGGATCTGCATTGTAGTAATAAATGATTGTGAGTAAATATAAAATTATCGTGCTGCCTTGATAAGTAAAATACTTGATTTGTATGATAAATAATTTAAGTGCCAATTAAGATTTACGATGCCTTATATCGGTATTTTGTTTAATTATTACAGTATATTATTTTACACAATAACTTAATTAAATCTTGATATTTTTACATTATACTCTTACTTTTAATTGTCATAACAAAACTAGATCAATCATTCCCTGATTCTTGTTAATAAATTTTCTTAAAATTTAGAGTTGATTTGAATATATTTAAAACCAACTGATGTGTTTAACCTTGATATAACTTTGTAAGTAGTTACAGACATTATTATATTACTGTATCTATATTATTATATTATATACATTGGCTGGCCTTTTGGCATAGTGGTTTTGGTCCCAGGTTTGATTCCCGGTTAGGTCTGGCATTTTTTCATCACTCATTTTCATAAATCATCATTCTCCACCCTCTGCATAAGCAGAAATTGCAAAACAGTCGGATGTAAAATAATATACAGACATTAGAATTTTAATTAGAAAAATTTTATTATGTTTGGTCAATAAAATATTAATTTTGGTCAACAATATATTTATATTTAGTTATAACAAACTTTAAAATTTGAAATGTTTTTCTACTAACGATTCACTTGCTGTTTGTAGTTACGAGTAAAATGGCATAAAAATGTATTATTTATTTAAGTTTATGAAAATATAAAAAGCGAATAGTCAACTCTATAACAAGGTATATATAATCCTGTATTGGCATGCAATGTATTATCAATCGATTAATTAGAACACAGAATGATAAGCAAAACCGTTTCGCACAAGTCTTGAGATGAACAGGGTTTTTTTATTTGTACCTATTTATTTTTGTTTTGAAATACTTGTATAAATAAATTGTTAAAATATTGTAACAGTTTGTTGTTGAAACTATATCATACATCAAGATCTCAACGTAGACACAATAAACTCAACCATTAACAAATTGCACATCATTTCTATCAAAATTAATATATTACACAAATCCAGAGGTACAAATATTGTCTCACCCACACCTACCACAAAGGAAATTAAAAAAGATTCTGGAATAGGGATCTTATATAAAATAATTACGAGGGTATGGCACTGGGAGATTTCCTAAATCAAAATGAAGACAAGACATTAAACAAGTACATCATAAATACTGCTGGATGTATAAATACACATTCATACACATACACATGGTTAATCGGAACATCGCTAATCCAGAAATTTGGTTAATCTGAACCTGTTCTTGACTCTTTAATTTTAACATCAAGATGACGAAAATAAACAATATTTTACATCAAAAGAATATTTTTTGTTTTTAAATTTTAGTGGGCCTTCGGGCCAGCCCAGTCAGTCAGCTGGTAGAAAGTCGCTATTAATTGTTAAGTAACACCAGTTGGGCAAGCAACTTTGTATGGTGACCAGTTGACAGCTATCCATGAACAAACTCTACTGGGGGTCCCTGTTCAAACTCATGTCTAATCCACGTCAAAAAAAAATACAGCAAAAAGCAGCGATCAAATTGGGTAGTTGTCAACAATATACAGTTCCCGATAACAAATAAAAGCTAAAATAAAAAATAAAATTTTGGTTACAAAATTGAAATAAATTAAGTTAATAGACACGTCTTGACCCCACCCATGCAAGTACAGTTCACTCAAGACGCATTTAAATGAATAGCATTCTTTCAATGAAAATTTATTTGTATGATTGCACTGTATTTTGGTCAATCCGAAAATTTTGGGATCCGAACAAGGTTTGGTCCCAATTAGTTCAGATTAACGGGGTTTGAGTGTATACAGTTGTAGTGATTAGTAACAAAAGTTATAAAAAATATTTATAGATACTGTATATTTTGTTGGTATTAATGAAGTTCATTATTATTATTATTTATTTGCTGTTCTGTTTTATTGAACTTTATTTGTTTATTAACTGCATCCAGGAGATTCTAAAATGGAAGTACCGGAGATGTTGAGATAAACTGATAAGTCTAAATAAATGTATTATTACAAATTTGTTTATTTGGTACCTTCTAATTATAGCTACCCCCATGTAACAACCGGGCTGATAAACGATTACAAACTAGGGGAAGAAAGGAGTAGAGGTATGTTATGACTGCAGTTTCATGCGTTACTGAAAACATAATCTCTGCCCCGCTACTAACACATTCCGTCAAAAAGTATAACAATAACAAAAGAAAAGCATGAGTCCAACGTGCGTGGTTTCTCTGGTGTGTGTATTGCTCTTTTCAATTCATGGAAATAGATAGAGAGAGAGAGAGAGTGTAGAGGAGGACAAAGAGCGGTGTACGGAAGGGTACATCGAGTTGTGATAAATGTTTTTGTTCATGGCAGTACTTTAAAGCTATGATGTTGCATATCTCGGTTCTACGTATTTACAATATTTACTTACCTATGTACACTATTCTTTTTTACTTTTTATTTTAAGTTGCGTCAATAGCTACTAGATCATTAGTAACTATTTTGGGTTAAGGAATGGTGGGTTTGAACACATAATAATTTTTCAGACCCCGGCCTGAATCAAACTGGGGATCTACCAAAAAGTGTTTGTTCAGTTATTTGATTTTCTTAAAAGTTATTCTTACTGATTTTTTAGAGCGAGGAGTTACTGTTAGCATTGATAGTTACAAAAAAAACTATTGAAAAATTTCATTGTGTACTCTAAAATGAGCACCAAAGAAAATTTTCATATGGCATCCAGTATGACAATGCATACCCACTTATTCCAGAAGCAACTTTCTCACTTTCAAAATTGTACTGTTGGGAGATTTTGTCCCATCCTTCATACAGTCCCGACGTTATCCCATCTGATTTTCATTTGATTAAGAACTTCAAAGAACATTTTGGAGGAATGCATTTTGTAAAGACGAAGAAGCACAAGATACTTTCAAAACATTTTTACACAACTTAAACAAAAATTCTACAGAGACGTTTGATAGACCAGTGAATCACTGGGACAAACACATCATATTACGAATATTAAATTTTCATATCAAATAAATTATCATTATTTTTTTTTTATTCCTAATGTGTGTACGTTGCAATCTGTTCAATTTAGAACAATAAGCAACCCCATGACCCAATGAGATGAGGATGATATATGTATTAAACGCAGTGAAACATGTAAATGAGGTGTAGTCTTGTACAGACTCAGGTCAACCATTCCTGAGAGAGTATGGTTAATTGAAACCCAACCATCAAAGTACACCGGTAACCACCATCTAGTATTCAAATCCGAATAAAAGTAACCTTTACTAGGATTTGAACCAGAACCTTCGTCTCTGAAAATCTGCTGTTGAACAGCTGACTAGCAGTGACAATGTTACCCCTAGACCAACTCAGTGGGTTAAATAAATTATTAAAATAAAAATTGTTATTTTTTTTCACACAACCTTTATATGACAAGGAGATTGTTAAATAAGATTGTCATTTTTGTATTTTTTGTAAGTTAACCAACTTCTTGATCATTTCCATCTGCATTAGCAGTAATTGCAAAACAGTTGGATGTTAAACGGAAAAAAATTGATCATTCCTTGAAATCAGGAGAAACAAGCGGGAGAAAAGAATACAACAGAAATGTTATTTCAAAATATATTTGTTTGCATTCGTTAAAGGCAAAATAAGGCATCATGTTTCACTAAGATAATATTATTTTGAAATATAAAACTACAAGGTGGCACAAAGTAGTCACCCACAGGTCTATTCATAAAAAATAATATAACATATTATTATTAATTTAGTAATAGATATTATTTTGCTTGCACAATAAGACAACAATATACTGACGCCTATAACAGTACTTGAGTTCAACATTTTTCCACTTTAACAATAAATTCATCAAAAATAAAAAACTCTCTTAAAATATTATAAGTAGTTCATTTCCGCCAAAACTGAATATACATACTGTTTGTTCATGTTTGCCCTGAATAACGTTAAGAATTAAATTATATTATATTATAACTAGTACAATTAGACCTAGCACTGGAAGATGTGGTGTTAAAAGTACTCACTCTTATCTCTAACTATGCAAGAATACTCATCAGAACTACATGCCAGCCTATAAGCAATGTGAAATTTCTATTATTCATATACAGGGAGCGGCAGAAATATCTTCCCAATTTGAAAGTCTAATAAAAAATACATAAAAGACTCTAGTCAAAATTCTATTAAACAATCTGAAAGAATTATAATTGCTATTAATTTTATTATCTGCCCAATATTTTGTTTGTTGACAAATACTGATAAATGAAAATTTGCTTCATCACTTGAGAGCACAACAGCGTCTCTTGGAATATTTCCCAGGATAACCTGACAAGATGCAATACAGTTGGCCCAACCACGTTCACTAAGGTTCTGCACAACCATTATTTTGAATGGATGAAAGTGTAGGTCTTTGTGTAAGATTCTTCCCACACTAAGATTAGATATTCCCAAGCTGGTTACGTGCCTATGGGCTGGACATCTTGGAGATTGGGTAACTGCTTGCTGGAGTACTTGAATGTTCTGTGGAGTTCAACCATTGCAAGATCTATCAGGCAGTATATTTTTTAAAGTCGAACCCATGACTCTAAAATTTTTAATCCAAGTTAGAACAATTTTCTTGTCAGAGACTGCACTGTGCCGATTTATCCCAAAATGCGTACAAAATAATCACTGCGTTGTGATTACAGAATCGTCATTTTAAAAATAAGTTGCAATAACGAACGCATGATGTTTACCAGTTCGTGCCGTGGTGGCAACTGAAATGCAGCAGTGTTTCTGCACAATGAAACAACCCAGGTCCGTCTACCACCACTAGCGCCGGGCCTACGGCGGTAGCTAATTCGGAAGTTACCTCTGCCACTCTCATTATTATTTTAATCTAATAGCTGTTTTTAAGCAATATGCTATAAAAAAATTAATGATACATAACTCCAATTTTTTAATAGCCACTTCAATAGCTTGGCCATTAACAACTACTCTAGGTTTTGGAACTGAATCCAGAACTTTTCACTTTGTAGTCTAGAACTAGCAACTACTACACCACAAAAATAACCAGAACTACAAGAAAATAATTAATTAATTACTGAAAAGACTAGTTAGTCTTGTTAACCGATATAATACCAAAATGGTTATCAGCATTTGCAATACCAACACCTGCATAACGATTTCAAAAGGTATGTCCACACTTGTGCGCTTTCATTTTCAACTTGCGTTTCAACATGCAATAAGGCATGCCTTTTCAATTTGTAGTATTTTACAGCGCACACCTTGGAAGAAGTCTGTTGTGTTTGAAGAGCTCTATCTCATAAAAAACCAAACCGTAAATTTTGAACGCTACTCCAAATTAAAGCCCGTTTTTTCTGCATTGATTGGTTTGATTTAGATTATTCCATTTAGAAATCAGTCAGAGATACCTACAGCAATTTACATACAAAAAGTACTCAGTTTTTAGCCGGTTTTCCGGTAATGTGGTTTTTAAACGTCCAAGCTTTTCATAAAAATTGGTGTTTAAGTGAGTTGAAGATCATAGTTTTTTTCTATAATATTAATATTTTAAAAGTTAATTCTGATGTTCCGTTTTAATACGCTGGCCATTTTTTAAAAAATTGGCTCCACGTAAAGGTAGGGAAATGATTTTTGTACTGAACCATGCATTTTCACAATTGTATTATGTCAAGCAAAGCGTTTATTTTTTATAATAAAAACATCGTTAAGTAATTCAAAATGAGCAACAGAATGAGTTGCAGCAGGAAAAACACAGAAGTACATTTTTCTAAGCGATTATACTCGGAGCGGATACCGCTGTAGAGCTCAGTTTCCTCTCAATAAGTTAAGGGGCTAATAGAGCTCTTCAAATAAGTGCGGATAGGTGAACGGTATGCCTCTAAATGCATGCAATGAGGCATGCGTAAACACATATTGAATTGAACATTGAAAGCGCATACGTGTGGACATACCTAAAGATATATAATACATGTATCAGAAAAACTACTTTGTGCCACCTAGTCAAATATTACAAACTTAAGAACTACATTTTTATCTTTGGTATATAACCTAAATATTAGTACAGACATATAACATGAATAGAAAATAGCATATTAAGAACTGTATTCATTATTATTATTTTTATTATTACTGTTCCTTATTTAATGTAGATTTTCACAACCATTACAGATTTCAAATAGGAGTAGAACCATGATTATCTAAGCCAAAATTATCTGAGTTTCAGGTTTTCTAATGTACTTTTCATCAAATATTTAGTGCAGTAAAATTATTTTCAAAATGTGAAGTAAATACTAATATAGCTGCGTGATATTTTATAAAATATAAAAAACTACCAAATACATTGTTTTACTATGCACAAACACTTTGAATATATTTAAAAAAAATACAATACACTCATGTCACAAAAATAATTATGAGCACCGAAAAGTTAAATGAAATTTTAATAAGATCAGAATTTTTGGTGTCTGAGTGAGACCCAGTCTATAATACCTCGGATAATCATGGTCCTCCTGTAAACTTGTGCAAGTAAACCTGAATAAATTTATGAGCAGTTACATTTGTTTCTATAGATTACTACAAACATGCAGGAAGAACCAGTGACTAGTATGTGGAGTGGTCCATCATACTAGAACATTAGCATAGACTTTCTGTTCAATCACAAATCTGCATAGGCGTACTGGTTAGCGCAACTGGCTTCTACGCCGGAGTCCCGGATTTGATTCCCGGTCAGGTCTGGCATTTTTTAATCATTCGTTTTCATAAATCATCATTCTCTTCTGTCTGCATTAGAAGAAATTGCAGAACAGTCAGACACATATGCAATCATAATCTTTGCTCCCACAATTTTTTTTTTATTCATTTTACAATAAATTCCATTGTTCTCCATAACCGAAAATACATGATTAAGGCTTGTTGTAAATTTGTTTATTTCATTATAAATGTTCACCCTATTTTGTAAGTTTAAGTCACACGTATTACAAGAGCATTGGAAAATTAAACATTACGATTATAAAAGAATCTCAAAACTCTGTAATTCTGCACACCAAGGGAGTTTTTCCAATATATGATATATTAGTTCAAGTCAATTCTATAATGCTTTTCACCGTTCATGAGTTTTGCTGTTCCACACATTTAGACCAATCAGAATGTTTACCAGCATTGTCAGATTGTACGAATGTATCAGCCTGACAAACATTATGCGTGCATAAAGAGCTACGTAGTTCACTCGTACTAAACACACAGATTATAGAGTGCATTAACATGCAATACTTTATAATATAAACAGCTGGTTGTATGTTCATACGTTATATTTCTTATTGAAAGACCAAAAAAATGGCTGATGAATTATATAACAGAGCTACGAGAGCAAGTATTGGCAATGTAGATGGTGTCGCCGATTACCCTACTAATATAAGCGCCTGCAGATGGTCCCAGTACCTGCCTGCCACGCAGAGCGTTACAGACGTTTCCCCTCCACTTTGAGTGGACTCACCTGAGGGGGATTTAAGCGGCAGCACCGGCCCGCAAGCCACACTATCCAATCAACTTTCAACTGGAGAAGAATAAGAAAGAAGAGCTCCCAACTGAAGATGAGCAAAGCTGAGACTGGACACACCATCCCTGGCCTGTGCTACCAGTGGCGGACACACGTTCCCGCACCGGTCAGCCTTCGCCGACCCTGAGAGAACTGCCTCGGCCATGCTATCGGCTGACGGCCTATGCCAACCCGACACTGTGAGGCTCTGGGGGCCACCACTGTCACGCAGCAGTGGGGATCCAACTGCCAATGAGGGAAGGCTAGGCCTGAACCCGGTAGTCGAGCCATCGCTCTTTGGGTTCCGCCTTCAACACGCCGGCTCGCCGCTTCCGACCACCAACAACGGCCCTTTTCAGGACCAACAACACAATTCAACGGCCCTTTTCAGGGCCACCAAACTAACAAGCAAGGTTTCTCGCCATGTGTCATCGGCCCCGATCGGCGACAATGGCAGGTCATTTGCTAGCTATGAAGTGGGTAGGGAGCAATGCGTATGTTCAGAGCTCATCAAATTTGAAAAATAGTATAGTTGCTGTCTATTGATAGTATTCTCCCCACTCTAGTCAGATTTACCAAAGGTTCTTCCTGGATATTTCCAGTAGTCGGAATAATTGTTAAGTTACTCCATGTTGAGTAGGTTAATTGCACCACAACTAAACTAAGTTACTTGTTAGGAATGTTTACAAATACAACCTTGATTTTATCTAATAGATTAATTGTTACGCAATTATGTAAAAATATTATTATTTAATAATAAATCCTTGATTTACCACATTTTTAGTTAATTTTTATATTTAAAAAAATATAAAAATACACAAGTAACTAATATATAATGTAAAAAATGAAATAACCAATAAATTTCACAGAAATAAGTAGTTTGCCACCAAACTAATCAAATACATGAAAACTGAGCAATGTAGCACTAATATTTAAATCATGTTTCTTTTAACAAATTAGTTATTAACTACAGTATTTTGTGTGTAATATCAATCCAAATTATATTTTTTATCATAAATATTATTGGACGAGCCTTAATAAAATTTAAGTATATATTTTATATTTGAAATAAAATTAGATGCTTTATCATACCATAAGACGTTAAAAGTTTTAATGTCGGATAGTACACCAGAAAATAAAATTTTGGAAAAAGATGGCAGAGGTAAAGCCATCATCAAAATGTTACAATTAGTTTTGTAGAGTAATAACATATCAAGTAGAAAAAACCATACCTAGTAAAAGAGAAAATCTTGAGTTCTTTTGTTGAAAGCTTTTCCATTTATGGTTCAGAGAATTTTACTCAATAAACAAGATTTGGAAGCAAAATAATAGCCAATAAATGAGTGTCAGGAGAAGTCAACAATTTACTTTTATTAATTGTAATTAATACAATTTATTATTGTATTAATCGATAAAATTTAAGAAGGATAAATACCTCAACTAGTATGATCATCGGCAAAGAATGGAAGACAGTTTGCCACAGAAGATTTGGCTATAGGTTTCAGCTACATGGAGGAAGCAAAGATCATCCATAAGGGAGTGGATGGATGGTTTTACAAGAGCTATGGAGAAGAAGAGTTTAAGGGATAAAAATGTGTTCAATAGGAATGGATGGCGATTTGGCCAAGTGATACAGAACCTCTACTATAATAAAATTATTTGCCTATAACAGGCAGGTGGAGTGTTAAATTATTTGCATGTCCGATCTCTTGTGAGAGTAATGAATTACATTACACAGCCAGACCCTGTAGTGAATGAAGTGAAGGTGTCATTTGTAGGGTTGAAAGTAGATCCTTTTCAGCTGATAAGCATACTTTTCCACTTAGTAAGGAAGGCACTGGTAAACCACCTCACTTCTTGTTTTACTTAGTAAAGCCTTTAGAGGTTCAAACTAGCCTTTCAGCTGAGGACCTAAACTATAACAATAAAATGATATATCATCCAGATTACCTAATTAAAATCTCAAGATACATTAAGACAGATAAA
Organism: Catonia carolina; assembly: GCA_035578175.1. Classification (NCBI taxonomy): domain Eukaryota; kingdom Metazoa; phylum Arthropoda; class Insecta; order Hemiptera; family Achilidae; genus Catonia; species Catonia carolina. The sequence continues at coordinate 35,222,915 of JAQMRL010000005.1, read as the reverse complement.
TTTATAGGGCAGAATAACCTAATAAACATCCTCTGATTTATTAAAAAATGTTTACAATATATATGAGTTTCAAAATAAAAATGCAATGGAATTTTTTGAAAATTATATTTTACATAATCAATATCATTGAGCTTGTGGTTGATTTTATCAGAAAAATTTAAGAACAGTAAGGCACTTCAATTTTTATTTTGTAGGAATTGTAGGAATTCTTAATGTTCCAAAACTTGAAAATTATTAAAAAAAAAATAGGTTTCTATAAAGAAAAACAATAAATCTCATGACAAGTTCTGTTCTGATGTACATTAAAAATAAAAACAAAAATACATAGAATTTTTTGTTAAAAACATTAAACTATAAGGTGCATTATTATATTGTTTACTTTAAACAGAATAACTTCATAAAAATACAACTCACCGAACAACCCCAATTCCTGAAAATTTTAATTTTTGCGTGTTAGTGTCAAGTATTACCTTATAATTACATTAAGTGAAAAATAACGTGTTTTAAAAGACCCAAGGCATCAACTACGATCTAATCCTTTAAAAAAATTTTGATTTAATTTAATATTTACATAAAAAACATTTGTGCATTAGATAAATAAATGTTTATAAAAATAAATTTTAAATCCTTCAGAAATTTATTTCAAAATTTTTATCATAACCAAAAAATACTTATAATAATCAACCAATAAAAAATTGTAGCAGCCAGTACAAGTGGCTTCTATGCCAGGGCTCTCAGGTTCAATTCCCGATCAAGTCAGATCGGGCATATTTTTATCACCCATTTTCTTCTATCACACTTTATCGCCTGCAATATCATTAATAAGCAAAATAGTCCGATATTATATAAAAATATGGCCTGTTTAAAAATTGTTTGTTAACAAATTTTCCAAATTAATATACAAAAAATTTAGAAAGAAACGAGTTTTGTGGGTGATGGAAGTTCAGAAAGATTTACAGAAGAGTGGAATCAAAGATGAGAGAAAATAAAACTGTTTAGAATAAAAAATGTAGACACGAAGGATTTGTCTAAGAAACAGAAAAAAACTAGATGGGTATCTCAGAAAAAAGAACGTAAAAATTAGTCAAAATGAGAGAATTGTGGCAAAAACAGAAAAAACAATAGAAGCAGCAGGTAGTTATGTGATCGCAGTCGAATGAAAAAGACTTAATAATAATAAAAATAAATTTTAAAATTCTAAAGATCTAAATGCTTAATTTAAGAAATTTTTTAATTCAAAAATCCAATCTACTTTACTAAACAGGGGGTTGAATAAATTACACGCCCCAAATTTATGTTAGCATTACTCCGTTGAGCCACATATCCCCATCCAGCCACTCTAATATGGAACTTGACTCCACAGGAAAAAGGTAAAGAAAATGGCCAGAAAAACAGTGGTTGTATGGAGTATTATTATTATAGTAATGGAGGCCATGACCAGTAGAGGTCTGCAGGAGGGTGACTAGATAGATAATTTATTTTTTTGGTTCACTGTCCAACTGTTTTGCAATTACTGCTAATGTAGACAGTGATAAAGATTATAGATGAAGATGAGTGATGAAAAATGCCAGACATGACCGCGACCCGAACCCAGGACCCTGGCGTAGAAGCCAGTTGTGCTAACCACTATACCAACAGGCCAGCCTATTGGATAGATAAAGAGGCTTGGCATTTGAGATGTGATAAATAACAATAGCTGCTGTACAAAATTGCAAATGATAAAAAAATATTTTAAATATTGTACATAAAATGTCTGCCCATAAAAGACAGGTAGAGTGTCAAATTATTTACACTCAATCTGTTCGTTGTAGGGCTAAAATAAATAGTTCTGTTTCTTATCACTTGGTCAGCCAATTTAATGACTGAATCATTCAAGAACAGAAGAGGTAGAGGTGTAAAAGACACCAGTCAGTGTTATCTCCTCTGAAAGTAATGAATTTCATTATACAGCCAGACCCTGTGGTGAATGAAGTGAAAGTGTCATTTGCAGAGTGGAAAATATGTGCTTTTCAGAGGGCTCGGCATGCTGATAAGCATACTTTTCCACTCAGTGAGGAAGGCATTGGTAAACCACCTCACTCCTCGTTTTAGTTAGTAAAACCTCTACAGGTTCAAACCAGCCATCCAGCTGATGAACTAAACAACAACAACAACATACAAAATGTAAAACACTATTCGCACCATCAGTGCCAGTAAATTATAAACCGTTGGCTGACAAAAAGATAGAAAAAATAAAAAAAACACTTTAGTATATTTTATTCATATGATTTTTCTAAAAATTAAAATTTCACTCTATTTTTCACAAATTTTTACCATTTTTAATTTTTTGAGATGGTTAGATAGAGTTAGTGCACAAACCACAACACCCGTGAGCAGAAAAAAGAACCAATAAAAGAAAAGAGTCTAACAAAATGTATACAAAACTTAAACAAATTACAAAAATCAATTTCCATTGAAATTATAAACAATTTTTTTAAATATAAAAAATATTTTTTAAAGAAGATCACAGATAAGTATAATAATTTACAATTTTTTTTTAAATTTGTAAAAGAATTTTATTTTGTGACACGATAATATAACAAATATTATTTTACTTAAATAATTGATAATGTTAAAAAAATAGTACACCAAAATACATAAAGAAAGATATTGATTTTATCACAACCAATAAAGTTTAATTTTCCCTGATATGAACAAAAAATTTTAAAATAATGCTAAATAATTTACTATTATATTAACAAACTAAGATTATCAAATAATAAATATTTGATTCCAAAGGAAAAAATTAACAGAATTTGTTTACTTTCCCACACGATAGTCTTTGAGACGATTTTACATAAATATCATAAGTAATTAGCTAAGTAGTGCAAAACCCGTTTGTCCGAAATAAATAATATTAGTGAATAATGAGGTACTAAATATAAATCTACAGTCTTAAATACAAAAACATTAATAGTTAAATTAATTCCCACAAATTTCACTAGTAATACAACAGAAACAAATATAAATAACATTAAATATTACGAAGAAATAAAAATAGAATATTTATCTTAACAGATAAATTCACAAACAAAATTTATTAAAATACAGCATGGTCACAAAAAGAATTTCAAGAATTCAGGAAGTGAATGATTACTTTAAAATAAATAGTAAAATACATTTTACTGGAGTAAAACGTTACAACTTTGAAAGGTATAACTTTGAAAAGGCTAGGAATTAGAAAGAAAGGAAAGTTATCTACAGTCTGTATAAGAATCAAACAGCTGTTTTGAGAATTGAAGGGTACGAAAAAGAAGCTGCTGTAAGAAAAGGTGTACAACAAGGATGTTCATTGTCACCACTACTTTTTAACTTGTATATAGAAGAGGCCACAAATAAAGTGAAGGAGAAATTTGACACACAAGTAAAAATTCAAGGAGAAACAATAAAAATGCTGAGATTCACCGATGATATATTAGTATTAGCCGAGACAAAGAAAGAACTAGAGGATATCTTAAATGGAATGGGTGAGATCATGAGAAAGGATTACTTCATGAAAACTAATAAGAACAAAATTAAAGTGTTGTGCAGCAGCCAGAGTGGTTTAGAAGAGATGCGAAATTAGAAGAGATGGGAGTAGGCAACGAAAACATACAGGAAGTTTGAGAATTCTGCTACCTACGGAGTAAAATAACAAAGGGTGGTAGAAGCACAAGTAATATCAAAAGTAGAATTGCTCAAGCTAGAAAAGCCTTTGAAATGAAAAACAGCTTACTGACGACAAAAATTGACTTACAGATTAGGAAAAATTTCTTCGCATGCAATATTGCACAAGTGTGGACATAGCTAATGGGCTTAATAGTTACACCAGTAGGTATCAAAATAAAATGACGGAAAACATTTTGTTTTCAAATTGCAATTCTCCACTATTTTTCTAAGTTAATCATTTCACATAGCATTGCTGTCATGAGTTGATAAAGCAGTTATAAACTTAAGGACAATGATTCAGCTTGTCTTTCAAGAGATGAAATTGTAGAAGATAACTATTTTAAAGTTTTAAAGTACAGATACAAAACTAATATCATTTTTGTAAAAATTATGCTCTATTTTTGTTAATTTACACTGTTATACTAATTTATCTTTAAAAATTAACATTATGTATGAAAACACAAAATTGATTAACATCAAACAACCCACAGTACTATGTAAGTAATTATAATGTACATTTATAACAAAAATCAATTACGGTTATTGGACACGAAATTAAGAATATTTTAACATTAAGAAAAAAACAAAAAAAAATTAAAATCTCATAGATTTGAGTACATAGATTTACATTTAGTTCATGCACTTATCAACAAATAAATTTTTAAAAATTATGACAAATTTCAGAGGAATAAATAAATATATATGCACCATAAAAATTATTCTACACATATAAATTGTTAATTGCACCCTACAGTAATTATGAAGAAAAATTTATTTAATTTACCTCTCTTATTTGTTTGCTGAACTAAAATTATTATAAAATTATTTTTTGTCACTCATATATTATGAAAATTTTTGAACAATAAAAAATTTAATGGTCTACACCTGCTCAACCCACATCTAACCTCTTGCTGTTCCAAAAGGTGAAGAATAATTTAAAGAGTGAAAATTTCAGATACATCTAGAAGTCGTAAAAGCTATGGAGGTGAAATTCAAAGTGCTTTTTCACCATGGGCTGAATTTTGTGTTTGTAAAGTGAATCAAGCACTGGAATTACTTCAGGAAGTCTGATTTTAATAAAGGAACATATAAAAAAATACAGATTCAAAATAAATGTTTATTTTACTTGTTGTCTCATTAGTTTTTGAACAACCCTTGTAAACAATGGTGATAAATCTTAAAGAACTGATATAAAAATAACAACTGAGTATAAAAGAGGTAAATTAAATTCATTTGGCTTCATTTATATATCTCCCCTGTACAATTTTACCAACCATACAAATAAATATACAACACAACTTACAACAACTTTGTTATTGCATAACAACAAATAAAATTCAATTTAATTGAATAAATAAAATTTAAAATATATAAAACAAATAAATAAAAAGAATAACAAATAAAAATATAAAAATAAAACAAGAAAACAAGAAAAATAACTGTAAAGAATATACGAAAATAAAAAACTAAAATATTTGAAACATCTACACAGAAATTAGTACACAAATACATTTTACATAAATTACACAAAAATTAATTGATGTATAACTCGTCAAAGTTAACAAAAGCTCAGTTGACACACATGGACGAGATAGTAACCAATCTCACCATATTTCACCTGGTTATGAAAAACACAAGGAATGTCTGTACATACAGACATGATACATACACCATTTAGTTAGTATTTAGACACATTGATCACAAAATTTATTAAAAAATAAATAAAACAACTGGCTTCGTTTTGCTGTATAACAAATGCCACCATCCTCTCTAATTTATAATATTAGTAATGACAAAGACACAAGTTAAAATACTGTTTGTATCTGTGACTTAATATTTTCTTATCTTTGATGAATAACATCAGTTAGGTACAGAATAGTAGCTAAAAGTTAATTATACTTAATAACTTAGTTATTTAATAAATTATATAGCACAAGAATCAGAATTTTGAACATCACAATAGCACATTATATCAACTTTGACAATCTTTCATTTGTCAACATTACAGATTCATCTGTGTTTCTGTATTGAAAAGTTTCATTTTATGTATTGAAAATAACAGAGGGTATTACTTTGAGCACCTAATATATGTAACATGATTCCATTCTAATTAGCAACCATTTTTCAAAACTGAACTACAGAACCTGGATAATCTGAACTGATAAGAGTTTCACAATTGAGTTACAAAAAATTTAAAATTTGGGTTCAAATGTAAGCTGCTGTATTAGTGTACTGCAGATTTGAATACTAAACAGTGGTATAAATTGATGATTGGGGTTCAATTAACTATACTCTCTCAAGAATGGTTGGCCTGAGTCTATACACGACTACACCACCTTATTCACTCATCATACATATCATCCTCATTTAACCCTTGTGCGACTGATAGGTTTTAGAATATTAACTCTTCGAACACTAATTCCGAGATCGCGCTGATAGACTGGGCTATTTTATCCAAAAAAATTTTAAATTTTTATGAGACATTAACAAAACTTTGAGAGATGTTTAAAAAAACAAACATGAAACTCTGGTTTTTTATGCTAGTTACAACGAATTTACCAAAAATTTGTTGTAATTTATGCAAAGTCACGCGTTTTTGTCAACATTTGGCAATAAATATTTTTTATATAATTTTTTTTTAGTCTGGTATTATAGAAAAATGTCTAGCGAAAAATTTTCCCAAATGCCCTCGCTTACCACACTATACAACTATTCAAGCGTATGTAAGAGTCAAGTGAATATGGATTCTGAGGTAAAATGCCGGCAGTAAAAATTTCTCTCTTTGGGGTGATGTCATTGACCCAGTCCTACAGTTATTTATATGACATATATGAAAACATAGAATTTTGTGAACACGTGCATGTAGAAAAAAATTATAAAAAATAATATTGGAACATTTTAGTTTGATAGTAAAGAATGTCTGAAAATAGGCTATTCTACAAATTTCGGAGTGTTTATTACCTTATACAGATTGTATTCAATTCAACCGGTTTTGCTACAATAGCAACATTGAACAATTTACCTACCTTTACCATTCAATCTTTCAAACGTGGTTATAACTCTATTTTTAAATGAGATATGCCTTTACACGGTTTTCTTAAAAAAACTGGAATTGAGTAGTATCCAAATATTCACAAATCAATAGAAAATTTTCCACTAACCTGATGTTTTTCTAAATACCTTTCTTTCTTCCTCATTAATTCAGCAACAATTTAACTATAATGTTTACTGGTGTGCATGTACATTGACCTTCACTATTACACAAACTGTTGAGTACTTACACACTCGTCATCTAACAACCGTATATGTTTTTTTTTGTTTAACAAAACAGTTTGTTAACAACAACAACAATAATAACAACAGTTTGTGTACTCAACCATATATTGGCTATCCGGGTTAGAAGGGTTAATTGGGTAATAGAGTTGCTTTTTCTTCTTCTCCTATAAGTGCCTATCCTTTCCAAATGTAGGCGGACATCATAGCAATTCTCACTATGAACGCTGAACTGCCGAAAAGCTCTTCTGAGCTTTTTCCAAACCAAGTTTTCAGATTTCGAAGCCATGACAACCTTCTTCTCCCATCCAAATTATTTCCCAGCAGAATGGCTTGTAATAATGAATATCATGAGTCATTTCGCATGGTATGTCCAAAATATTGGAGATTCCTACATTTTATGATGGAAATGACCTCCATAGAGTTGCTTACTGTATAATGCATAATACTGTATGTATGCATAATTAAACAGATTGCAATGTAAACACATTAAGGATTTTTAAAAACATATTAGTGTATTCTTCTTCAGGTGCCTTCTCCATTACGAAGGTTGGCTATCATCATGGTCAGTCGTACCTTGTCCACTGCTGCTCTGAAAAGGTCATGCGACAAGCAGTTAAACGCTTCTCTCAGGTTTCTTAACCAGGATATTCGTCTGTTTACCAACGAGTTTCCCTTGAATTATGAGATGCAGAATCTCGTATTTAGGCCCCCTCATGATGTGTCCAAGGTATGTCAGTTTTCTTATCTTTATGCTCTGCAGGATTTCCAGCTCTTTCCCCATTCTTCTCATCCCCAGTAGGTCTCATTTTTAGGAATGCTGCCCTGGCCTTTTTAATTCTGATCTTTTTTAGTGTATTGTGGACATTTAAATTATATTACGAGGTATTTTGTTTTACAAACATAATCACTTCAAAAATTGACAAAGAAGGAACTATAAGCAATTGAAGTTCCTTTAATATGAGGTTAGGTGGTTTTGCTACCACCATATAGGCCTACCTAATACCATCTTTCTAAATTTTAAAAACTCTTTCCATATTAACTTGTGAAGAATTATTCCACCACTAATATAATACACAGGATATGAATTAAAATCTTATCTTCAACACTTAACAAAATCATATTAAAACAAGAGGATATTATCGCCTGTAGATACTGAGAACAGATTCATAGAAACGGGAAGTCAATATTGTGTATTAAATATCAGTCATCAGTGCATAACATTGAATTATAATTTGATATGATAATCAAAACTACTGAAATACTTCTGGGTAAATTTAATAATTAAAATTACAATAATTATCTATTTTTCCTCTTTCCAGAATTTTAGTCTGAAGAACTCAGAACTTTCACGTATCTATGGTTCAGATTATCCAGGTTGTTCACTATATTTTCCATACTCAAATTCTATAATGACATCTTAAATTCAACCCATTATTTTAACACTAAATTATGTTTATATTCACGCAAACTTTTGTTCATTTATTTAGATATACCAAAATTCACATTAAACCTAAACAAATTGTTGACTTATAGAATACTATAATATTTCTTTAATCACTTATTGGAATGTAAAATAGAATAAAATTATACCTCACTAAAAAAAATTGTGTACATTTTAAATTACTATTTGGAATGAAAATATCACATGACAATTACTATTAAGAAAAATCAAGACCATGACAAAAATAATTGTAATAAATAATTAATAAAATAATTATAAACTACTCCTGACATGTTTCAAATTTCAGTAAGTCATTATTAAATATATTACAGTCGACCTCGGTTAGTAGGCCCTCGGTTAGAAAGCTATATCGGTTATAGCGCTATTTTCAAAATGTCCCCAGTCTTCTATATTAAGTTAACATGTATTTAGGCTCGGTTATAACGCTTTGTGAACTCGGATACAGCGCTGTTTAGAATAGAAAGGGGCCCTTTCTTAGAATTTTGTTGCAGGCTACACAAACAACGTGAGTTGAGTCATTTTCTGCCAGGCGTTCTCACGCTCACACATATGTCTGTATGCCTTAGTGAGAATTCTTAGAATTTTGTTGCAGGCTACACAACATCGTGAGTTGAGTCATTTCCTGCCAGGCGTTCTCACCCTCACACATATGTCTGTATGCCTTAGTGGGGGTGTCTATAGTGTGCCTTGGTGGGGAGAAAGCTTCAATTTAATCTTCTGAACCCACAACAGTGTGCGCATGGTGTTGCTCGTATACCGCATATTCTGTTAATAGTCCGTGATCGTTACGTTTCAGTTTTGTGTTTTGTATCGTGCGCTAACATCATGGCAAAAAGAAAAGCCTTATCATTTGACTTAAAACTTAAAGTGATCGCGTGCTTAGAGAAAGGTGAAAAACAAATCGATGTATGTCGAAAGTTGGGGTTGGCTGGTTCAACAGTTCGTGGCATATGGAGTTCTAAAGAGAAAATTAAATCAACCTACTGCAGTTACGACAACAACAAAGAATCTAAAAGAATGAGAACAACGAAGCATAAAGACTTAGATCAAGCCCTATTGAAGTGGTTTAAGGAGCAGCGCAGTTCCGACACACCACTTAGTGGCTACATTATGTTAACAAAAGCTCAACAGTTAGCAGAACTTATGAACTTGGACTTGGTGTGTAGCAGTGGTTGGATTGACCGGTTTAAGAAACGACATAACATTGTCTTTGGTAAAATATGTGGTGAAGCAAAGGAAGTGAACCAAAATGTACCGCGCGAATGGATTGCAACAGAGTGGCCGAAAATTATAGAAGAGTATGGCAGTGAAAACATTTTTAACGGGGATGAGACTGGCCTTTTTTTTAAACTAGCACCACAAAACACTTTAAAATTCAAAGGGGAGAAGTGCATTGGCGGAAAACTGTCAAAAGAACGTATCACTGTGTTTGTGTGTGCAAATATGACTGGAACAGAAAAGCGGGACCTTTTAGTGATTGGTAAATCGAGAAATCCCCGATGTTTCAAATCTGTAAAACGATTGCCTGTGAAATATCGATCAAACAAGAAAGCCTGGATGACTTCAGAGATTTTCGAGGAAGAAATTAGGAATTGGGATGAAGAACTAGTTAAGAAGAGAAGAAAAATTACCCTACTTGTAGACAACTGTACAGCGCATCCAAATATCAAAGAGCTCAAGAGCATAAAACTCTTTTTCTTGCCTCCAAACTGTACAAGTGTACTCCAGCCAATGGACCAAGGAGTTATCAAGAGCTTAAAAGCTCACTATAGAAAGAAATTAGCGGTATGTATTCTTCAAGAACAAGACACTTTAAACTTCGGAAAAGTGACATTACTTGATGCTTGTCGGTTTCTCCAAAAGGCGTGGATTGAAGTTTCAAAATCAACGATTGTACACTGTTTCAACCACGCTGGCTTGTTTACAAATCCAGAAAACCTTGACGACGACGACGACGATGACATGCCATTGAGCGAATGGATTCAGCAGTACAACATACCTCAAGACCTACAATCATTCATTTCTTTCAACGAGGATGTTGTAACCAATGGAATTAGCACCGACCAAGAGATTATCAGCCAAGTTCTACAAGCAAATAACACCGACGAAAATGAGTTTGAAGAAGAAGTAGAAGTGGAAGACGGACCAAAAGAACCTCCAACGTACACTGAAGCTCTAAACCAAGTAAGCCAGTTAATTTCATTTTACGAGTGCAAGAGGGAAAACGACAGTGATGATGCAATTTTATTAAACTTGTATAAAATTTCAAGTGATATAGAATAAAAATTTTTACTTTCAAGAAAAGTACAAAAAAGTATCAAAGACTTTTTTAAAGTAGAGTAAAAAAAATATTGTGTTCGGTAACTTTTAGTTTTTAAATAATAATTTGTAATTGTGTGTACTGTAATAATTATGTTTTATTAGTTTTTATTAAATATTTTTAAATATGTAATACTCTATGTGTAATAAATTGTAATAAACTAGCCAGTAACTAATTATACAACACAAAGTATGCTTTTTTAACCCTACATACAGTATTTCCGTCGTTTACAAACTCGTTTACTTTAAACTCGGTTACAAAGCTACCTCGTTTATTTTTTTATTTATTTTTTTTTTTTAACAGTATAGTTTTCTTTTGCAATCAGTTAATAAATACAATAACTTTAAGCAAATATGAGAAAATCTGAGCAATGTCCTTAGAATTAAAAACACAAACGACACTCAGTAGTGTGTTTGAGAAAGACCAAACTGTGAAAAAACAAAAATATGTCTATACAAAATCAAACTTGATGAACCGTGAATCAACATCCCGAAACACAAAGTGTTGAAGCTGGAGATGACAATGACGATGGTAGAGATGAAAAACGACGCCAATTATGAGATGCTGGTGATTAGGAGTTGAAGTAGAAAAGATGAAAAAAAAGAATTTAAATGACTAACAAAATCGTAGAGGTAAGTCCAGTGGTTTAAAGCGTTTCAGTCTGTAAGTATCTTCGCTGTTGTCAAGGAGCGCTAACCTCGTTTATAGCGCTCAAATACGTTCGTCCCTTCAACCGCGTTATATCCGAGGTCGACTGTATATCAATAAACACAACATAATTTTTATTTCCCACCAATAATGGTTTCACAAAAAATTAAAATATAAAAATAATTTTGTTGGTTTAAAAATTGTATTTTTTAATGAACACCATCAAGGTCCAACAAAAAAAATTGTAATAAATCAAGAACTTCATGTGGCCCATTTGGGAGGAATAAAAATGAAAACTTTGGCTCGTAATTTTTGCTGGTGGACAAGCATGGACAAGGATATTGAAGCGATGGTTGCTGAATGTCGACAATGTATTGAAAAGCGTAACAACCCAAGGAAAACTATCCATCCATGGGAACCACCTTCTAATCCATGGGAGAGAGTGCTTATGGATTTCTTAGGGCCAACAGACGGCCAACAGTACCTCATATTGGTGGATGCTTTCAGTAAGTGGGTGGAAGTAATACAGACAAGAACAACAACAAGTACATGGACAATCCAAGAATTACGAAGAATATTTTCAACCTTTGGTTTTCCTCACATATTGGTATCCGATAATGGAAGACAATTTGTTTCCCAAGAATTCAAAAACTTCATGAATGAATGTGGAATTATTCACAGAACATCTGCACCATACCACCCAAATTCAAACGGTCAGGCTGAAAGATACGTGCAGACTGTCAAAAGGGCGCTAAGGTCTATGGAGGGAGAAAAGGGATCACTACAAAATAAAATACAAAAACTTCTTATGCAACTCAGACAATCGCCAAATGCCACTGGAACATCAGCATACCACCTAATGTTTGGAAGGAGTGTTAGAACGAGCCTCTCCATAATTGTTCCAACATTAGAAACAACAAAATATCGGGAAAAGGGACTACAAGTTGGAATGAACAGGAATTTTAAGGTTGGAGATAAAGTTCAAGCTCGCGAATACGTCAATGGATCAACCAAGTGGCACTTGGGCCATATAACTGCCAAACATGGACATGTGATGTACACAGTTCATCTAGATGATGGGCGGATCGTCAAAAGACATATTGACCAGCTGATACTACGTAAGGTACCGCATCACAGCAAATAGAGGAGGAGGTGTTAACATATGATTTGATTTAAGTCATGGTTTTTTCAAGTTGTTATTGTTGTGTATTCTGAGTTTTGTTTTTGTTTACATGTAGAGTTAAAAGAATAAAATAATACTACTTCTATTTCTTATTTGATATGTAATTTATTTCCAAAATTACATCAGTAATCTACCATATTTTCTTGAACATAATCCACATACTTTTTTGAATAAATAAAGTTTCATAAGGAAGCGTATTGTATTCATCTTAGATCTTTGGCATGTTTCTTAAGAACAATGCTCTTGTTCTACACGTATGTTTTATTTAGGTACCTGTTTTATTCAGATTCGCAGTTATTATCATGTGATTAATCAGTTTTCTTTTTTATAATAAGGACAATAAGCAATGTAAAAGTAAGGGTTTTCTTTACCGCAAAAAAATACAGGAACAGAAAAATTCAATGGAGTGTAACGCACTTGAAAGCAGAGAAAATGATTGCAGCAAAGAAAATTTATATTTCCTAATAAATCATTCTGGAAAAAATTGACAGAACAAACAAAATCATATCCTAAGTGGAGTCACAGTTGGGTTGAGCACGATTGTCTTTACATCACCGAAACAAAACTTTCTTCAGATTTTGAATAAAAGCAAAGTGAATATTGGTTGTGGGATTTAAAAATATGCGTACTGTATATTACAACTTAGCCAAAGTTTGCTCACTTAAAAATTCCTCCGTTTTTCGAATTTTACTTATTATTTAATTTTTCCAATTAAAAGACTGGTGCATATTACATTCAAGAAAACATGGTAGTTCATTTGAAAACAAATTCTTTATAACTATGTCTTCTACAGAACTAATAACAAATAAAACAATATAGGAATATGCATAAATGTGTAACAGAATATTTCATTGATTAACAATTTTCCGAAACAAATTTGATATCGAAATAATCTTAAATAATAATGCTTACATTACACGTAAATGCTGTAAAAACAAATTTAATCAGTAAATGATTAATAATAAAAACTTTAAACGCCAACTACAATGTTATAAATTTGATAAAAAATAAATTATAACTACATAAAATTCTCATAAAAATAATAATAATAAAAATACAATATTAGATTAATTACATTAATAATTTATTTTTTAAATGGATTAAATTTATGGAATGTTTCGTTACTATTTGTTACAAGCGTTAAAATATTATATATTTTATAAATTAATCTACTTAAAAAATTTTTGATTAGAAATTGATTTTTTAAAAAGGAATGTGATGTATTAACAAATAAGTTAAAAATATTTAAAACCCTTTTCTAAAATTTAAAATAAAAATTGTATAGTGTACTCACTTATGACCGACAGAATTATCTTGTATCTCTTGTATAATTTTTCGGTATCTTTCAACCAATGGATCGTAAATCTATAAAAGAAAAATAAATTGTTTTTGTTGTTTTTCTACAGAATTTGTTGTTAGGTTTTAAATAGTAATAAAAGTATAAAGCTTCAAAGTTATATAACAATTTTCTTACCATCAACTCCTCAAATACCCCCAGGTTTGATTTTTGGTGAAGTCTAGAATTTTACTTTCTCTTGCCTATATGAATATATAGGAATGAAAGTACTGTTCTCATGTCGATTTTCCGAAATTGAGTTTTCACTGGATCTACACGTTTTCAGACCCCCTGAACCCAAAGTGTGTGTACGTGTGTGTGAACAGAATATCTCAAGAACGGAACACTGTACGAACTTGAAATTTAAGTTAGATACTACTAAGGACCTGACACGAACATTTTCATCAAAATTGGTCAACCAGAAATAGTAGTTTATTCGTGTAATTTTTCACTTTTTTGAGATTTTCTCAAAAACAGCTCCACGATTTTTTTTAAAAAATCGCCTCATTTACTGCATTTTTTATGCTCTAGAACTAGAAGATAGGTTAGGTGCCATGTCTGCTGAAATTCTTGGAGGCTGTTTTCTCGTAAAAAATTGTTTTTTTAAGATTGCAGCTTTAGTATGCATTTTAGCGCAAAATGTATATAAAAAAGTTGTAATGGCAGCCTTTGTATAAAATAAAACTCAAATCCCTGCCCCAGAAATGTTATTAAATAATGCAATATGCCCTGTACATTTTTAAAATAATAAAGGTAACATAAAAAATGTTAAAATGTAATAAAATATTCACCATTTTGTTGATGCAATTTGAAGTGGCAAATGCTCTGTTATTAAATAATTATGTACAACTTTCAAAATTAATTCTTTAATTTTGAAAACAATTTAAAATTTATTTCAACATACAGACCTCAGCAGCATCCTTGAAAGGCTTGCATGCAAGAACGGGCTCTGGAGCTGTAGATGTTATGGACATGAAATCTACGTTTCCATCTCCATTAGCTTTTAATCTTCCATGCTTAGCTTGATATGCGGAACCTAACATCGCAGAATTGGCTGCTTCCTAAATTTAAAAAATACATATATATTTTACAATCAATGAAAGATACAAATTAAAGATACAAAAGAAATCCGCCAGCACAATGAGTTTGGTTAAATTCAGTTCAATAGTTTAAATTACAAACAGACAAATAAAGGAACATCATTATTAAAAATTTGAAATAACTTTGTTTTTAACGAAAACCTCAAAATTAGATCGTTTGTAAAATCATATAACCTCCACTATATACTTTCATAAACAGTATAACAGTATTTGGATGTGAATTCTTGGCCGTTATTACTCCATTATTGCATTAACAGTATAGCAGTTTGTACTAGTAGTTAAAACAATGACAATGAAAAAGTTATTGACAAATTGTAGGATTTCAAAACATTGTTAGTATATGATTAGTCTTGGTCTTTATACCGAAGGCTGGGAAACCCCCAATAGAGCCTAAGTCATATAGACCTATCAGCCTGACCTCCTTTGTGCTCAAAGTGATGGAGAAGGTGGTAGACAGACACATCAGGGGTGGGGCCCTACAGGAAAGGCCCCTGCATGGGTGTCAGCATGCCTACCAGACTGGGAAGTCTACTATTACGGCCCTTCATGATGTGGTAACACGGATTGAGGGGAGCTTGAGGGATCAAGAAATTGCCCTGTGTGCCTTCTTAGATGTGGAAGGGGCGTTTAATAACACCCTGTTCATGTCGATTGAGAAGGCTGCAAGGAGGAAGGGAATCCAATCTAGTGTGATTAGATGGGTCGGGTCTGTTCTTAGGGATAGAGAAATAAGGACTCGCCTGGGGGGCAAGTCGGTGACTGGTAGGGCTAGAAAGGGCTGTCCGCAGGGTGGGGTGCTATCACCCCTCCTGTGGTCACTGGTCATTGATGAGCTGCTCATTCAGCTGACGGAGGAAGGATTTGAGGTGGTCAGTTATGCTGATGACCTGGTGATCCTGGTCAGAGGTAAGCATGCGACGACCATCCGGGAGCGTATGCAGGTTGCCCTTAACCTTGTCCACACATGGTGTGGACGGGAGGGACTGCGTATTAACCCGGGAAAAGTGGTTGTTGTTCCGTTTACCAGGAAGAGGACAATGACTCTGGGTGCTTTGACTCTGGAAGGAGTGGAGCTAAACTACTCCCCAGAGGTGAAGTACCTGGGGGTTGTCCTGGACAAAGGCCTGTCTTGGAAGGGCCATATGTCCAGAACTATAGAGAAGGCTACAAAGGCCTTATGGATATGCAAGAGTCTGTTTGGGAGGACTTGGGGGCTTAGGCCTCATATGGTAAAATGGGCTTATGTGAGCATCATTTTGCCAATGGTCACATATGCAGCGTTTGTATGGTGGCCAAGAACTAATCTGAGGACGGCGCAGGATCGGCTGAAGAAGCTACAGAGACTGGCCTGCCTGGGGATATGTGGTGCTATGGGCACCTGTCCGACGGCTGCGATGGAGGCGATGCTTGATTTGCCTCCTCTTCACATTCAAGTGAAGAAAGAGGCGATAAGAACTGCCTTGAGGCTTGAGGGCAAGATAGGGGTCCCATCAAAGGAGATGGGCCACACCAGGATCTTCAAAGTGATTGAGGGGATGGGTGTGGTGGGTGGTCCTCGGGACCGTATGAACAAAACATACGACTTCTCCGACACTCTGAAGGTGGAAATTTTCGATCGGCAGGAGTGGGCGGAGGAACAACCAGGTATACCGGAAGGAGGTACCGTTTGGTATACTGACGGCTCAGTGATGAGCGGAAGAGCGGGATTGGGGGTCTGGGGGGCTGGTGGGAAGATTTCCATGGCCCTTGGATGTACCATAACCATCTTCCAAGCAGAAATATTGGCCATTAAGGTCTGTGCGGAGAGGTGCATTGAGAGGCGCCTCAAGGGGTCGCACATTTTTATTCTGTCCGATAGTCAGGCGGCCATCAAGGCTTTGAGTTCTTGTACTTTTGAGTCGAGGTTGGCCTACGACTGTCGGGAAGTTTTGAATGCCGTGGCCAGGCGTAACGTTGTGACGCTGCGTTGGGTGCCGGGGCACCAGGGAGTGTCTGGAAATGAGAGAGCGGATGCCTTAGCTAAGAAGGGTGCATCCTCTCACTTCATAGGCCCAGAGCCATTCTGTGGAATTGGGGAGGGCTACTATAGAAGTATAGTTAGGGCCTGGGTAGAGGAGGCTAAAACCTCCTATTGGAAGAAGGTGCCAGGCTGTGTACAGGCAAAGAAATTTATTGCCTATTCCAGCAAGAAGGCTGGAATATATAATAGACTAGGAAGGCAGGACTTGAGGAGGGTAGTGGGCCTGATGACTGGTCACTGTAATCTTGGGTATCATCTATCCAAGATAGGAATTGCTGGAGACAGCCTATGTAGATTCTGTCATGAGGCAGAAGAGAAGGCTGAGCATATTTTATGCAGCTGCGAAGTGGTTGGCTGCAAAAGAAGAGCGCTGATGGGTGAGGATGTGTTGACACCCTCCCAGGTAAGTGCACTAGATCCCAGGCAGATCCTGCGCTTTATTGAAAGTGTGGGTCTGGCCTAAATAAGGGATGGGGGCAATCACAAAAGATCTTTTAGGTCGCGGTGAGGAGAGGCTGTTTTGGCCTGAACGCCCTGATGTTAATAATAATAATAATAATAATAATATGATTAGTCTAAAAATGGTTGATAGAATAAGTTGTTTATGTACAAAATTGTGTATATTGTATGGAGTGGAAGTGATTCACAAGGGTAGTGAATTGCGATGAATGAGATTGATTTTGAAAAATTGACATGAAAATAATACTTTCCTTCCTATATATTCATATAGGGCTTGAGAAAGTAACAAGAGAACTATACGAAATATCTGTGCAGTAAAAATCTAAAATACGATATTATAAATCAAAAACATGATTAGTACATGATAACCATAATAATTTTTACTTTCTCTTGCCTATATGAATAAATAGGAAGGAAAGTAATGTTTTCATTCTTTCATGTCGATTTTTTGAAATCAAGTTTTCACTAGATATACACGTTTTCAGACCCCCTGAACACAAAAAACATGTTTTTAGCGATTGGTGAGTGTGTGTGTGTGTGAACAGAATATCTCAAGAATGGATCATTGTACAAAGTTGAAACTTAAGTTAGATACTGCTACCAGACCTGACATGAACATTTTCATCAAAATTGGCCAACTGAAAGTAGTAGTTTATTCGTGTCATTTTTCACTTTTTTGCGATTTTCTCATAAACGGCTCCTCTGATTTTTTTAAAAAATGTTTTATACTCTACATGACAGGGTAGGCGCCATGTCTGCTGAAATTCTTAGGGAGGCTGTTTTCTCGTAAAAACATTGTTTTTTTAAGATTGCGGCTTTAATATGCATTTTAGCGCAAAAATGTATATAATAAAAGTTGTAGAGAATATAAAAGCCTACAACCTTATTTTAAACAGTTTTTTGTATAACACTTAGTTAACCGGTAATTAGCAATTTTCTGTTTTCTTTTCACTATTGTGTAAAAAAAAAAATTTTTTTTTTAAGATTTCAGCCTTGGTATCCATTTTACGATAAAAGTGTATATAAACAAATTTATTGAAAATTAAGAGATCTACAACGTTTATTTTGAGCATTTCTCTCTATTCTCCATATTTCCATATTCCGTATTTTTAAGCTAAACTGAGGTTGATTTTCATTTTGCGTCTTTCACTCATGATTAAAATTAGGTCATGTTTATTGAGGTTAGTTTTTTTGTTTATTTCTAATGTTTTAATACTAATGTTAGGTTATATTGTTAATTATTTGCATTGGAAAAAGAAAGTTGTGTGAGTGTTTCACACCAATTTTTTCTAAATAATTCAATTTAAAATAATCTTTTGTTCTTTTTGCACCTCACGCATGCGTGTTTTATTAGAACGTATAACTTCTGCGAAAGGAATTATTACAGAGTTTTTGATAAGACAGTACTTTATAAGCATACAATTTAAAAAATATATAATTTCAAGCATACCAAAGTATATACTGGTGAATTAAAACAATCTGCTAGAACCTGAAGGACGGCTTTATTGTTCGAAGCACCTCCAGTAGCAATAATCCGAGTACCAGACCCTGTAATTACAAAAAATTACAATTCAGTGACATTTTCAATTTATTTCCAATATTTATCAGAAACATTTTTATTTCTAGGCTTAAAATTTAATGAAAAAAACACATTTAGTCAACCAGGAATAACAAGGATCTAAAAATTTATTTTCAAAACAAAGTATAATAAAAACATTTATATTCATATTTTCCCCTAACAGGCAGGTGGAATGTTAAATTATTTACAATCGATCTGCTAATTCCAGAGCTACAAAAAATAGTTTTTTTTATCACATGGTCAGACAATTATATGACTGAAGCATTAAAGAACAGGAAAGGTAGAGATATAAAAGACACTAGTCAGTTATTTCCTCTGAGAGTAATTAATTT
Organism: Catonia carolina; assembly: GCA_035578175.1. Lineage (NCBI taxonomy): Eukaryota > Metazoa > Arthropoda > Insecta > Hemiptera > Achilidae > Catonia > Catonia carolina. The sequence continues at coordinate 35,203,513 of JAQMRL010000005.1, read as the reverse complement.
CATCATTATACAGCCAGACCCTGGTGGTGAATGAAGTGAAGGTGTCATTTGCAGGGTGGAAAGTAGATGCTTTTCAGAGGGCCTGGCGTGCTGATAAGCATACTTTTCCACTCAGTGAGGAAGACCATGGTAAACCACCTCACTCCTTGTTTTACTTAGTACAGCCTCTAGAGGTTTAAACCAGCCTTTCGGCTGATGACCTAAACAATAACTATAAAAACTATGCACATAAAGTTTCCATGGACTCAAATAAGGGTTGCCATAAAAATATCAGAAATATTTACCAAAATAAATATACATTTCCTTCAAATATAGTTAAAATTATTAAAGAAAAAGCTGCAAAACAAAATAAAGCGATTTTTTTTAACAAAAACTGGGTAATTTTTAAGAGTCACTTTAATTTCAATTTGACACATTATAAATGAGTATCCACTCAAGGTAACATGACTGAATAAGAAATCTGAACATATATAACAATAAACCTAGAATAAACAATAATTAATCAAAAAAAAAAGAAAAACTACAGCTGTCAGTATCTGGTACAATGAATGTCAAAATTATGATTTATATTGCAAACCATTATTAGATATTAAAAAAACACGTTTTTCAATTATTGTTTCGAACAAAAAATTTCATTGCTTGACCAGGACTTGAAAAACTGGAATTCTTTATTAAATTATATTAATTCATTAAAACTCGGCTTTTTAAACTTGGCTTTTTAAGGAAATATAAGAATTATGTCTGGGAAAACTACTTTTATTTGAAAAATTAGTTTCTCAACCCTTTAAAAACAGGTTTTTTAAATTTGACTCATTTAAAAAGTATTGTTTTTGCTGGTGATTTGGTACTGCTTGCAGGGTTAAGGATGATTAGCAGAAGTCACTACAAATGTTTATTTTAACTGCTGAGTGATATAACCTCCCAATTTTGTTGGGGAAGACAAAGGTGATGGGTTTTAGGGGGACTGACCATCTCAGAAGCAAAATAGTTTTGAACATGACTTTAGAACAAGTCAAGGAGGAAACCATTTTAAAGTTTTATCATGCCTCAGTTCTGCCAGTTTTAACCCTTTCAATGCCAGTGAAAAAAACGTGACTTTCACTCTGTGCCAGCCAATAAATGAAAAAAAATCAGTAATTTTTAAAAGTAAAAATAATTTTTTATTTCATGCTTAAATGAACAAAAATAATGAAATATGAATATTCTCTCATTTAAAAAAAACTGTTCTAAACATGTAGGTTACAAAAGGTTATAAACACTGAACTGAAAGTTCAGTATAAATAATAATTTGGTTATGATCACACAGCTAATTAAATAAAAACAAGTATACTACAATAATAACTATAAAAAACTGTACTATAAGTCAACTACAATTTTACTAAACTAGGTAAAAACACTAAACTGAAACAAAATATTAATTTGGTTAGTTTTACATGGCTAACAAAACAACAACAAATGACGAAAAGCAGTGTGGTATGCGAGATGTGTTGTAAACAGGAAGATAGACAATTCCCTGTTTAGAACCATATGGTAGATTTGCCGTTGACGGCAGTTTGACACTCAAGAGAGAAAAAAATTCCCTTTTCATTCTGAACAGTTTGATATGCAATATTAAGGGGATTGATAGAACGAATGCTACGTTACACGGCGCTAAAATTCAAACTGCATGCCACACGTAAACACGTTCACAGCACATCATGGAAGAAACTTGTCGCGCGTTAACGCGTTCATGACATTGAAAAGGTTAATTTATGGTTCAGAGTGTTGGATCTGATTGATCACCAGATATCTAGAAGAGAGGCCGCTTAGATGAGATTGTTACAACCTTTATCATGGTAACATTTGATAAACTACAGGTATAAGAGAAATGAAGATTATAAAGATATAAAACTGATCTACCAGGAGTGATATCAGACATTCAGAAATACAAGCAACCATTATATAGCTGTTTGTTGTAGATGCTAAATGATCGAACATCCAATTAACTCTTTACTTACAAGCCAACTGGAAATATGATATTGGCGTCTTGAAAGAGATGGGCATTCCAACTTCTTTTTGAAATAGCAGACTACTAAATTTGAAATTAGAACAAGCCAGGAGGTCTAATATACGAATATATTGTTTACGATCAATTTTTTTTCAAAATTGCAGCCTTACAGTACATGTTAGACCCAAAAGGTACAAAACAAAAATTTACATTACTACATTTGTTCAACACATAGTTTGGTAGCAATTTACAATTTTCTGTTAAAAAATGGTAAATTCTATTTTGAAGACCTAATAACATAATATTGCCCATAACAGGCAGGTGGAGTATTAAATTATTTGTACTCGATCTGCTAATTCCAGGGCTACCAAAAATAGTTCTGTTTCTTATCACATGGTCAGCTATTTATATGACTGAAGCATTTAAGAACAGAAGAGGTAGAGGTGTAAATACACTAGCCTAGAGTTACCTCCTTTGAGAATAATGAATTTTGTTATACAGCCAGGCCCTGTGGAAAATGGAGTGAAAGTATCATTTGCAGAGTGGAAAGAATATGCTTTTCGAAGGGTGTGATGGCGGAGGGCATGCTGATAAGTATACTTTTCCGCTCAGTGAGGAAGGTTATGGTAAACCACTACACTCCTCATTTTACTTAATAAAGCCTCTAGAGGTTCACACCAACCTTTCGGCTGATAATCTAAAAATACAACAACAGACCACATACAATTACAATCGTTGATATGCCTTTCTTTGTATTAATTGTAATGTAAGTAAATTATGGTATTGCTTTGCAATCAGCAAAAAAGTAAGCACAGACTGCCGTTCAATTTCGCTTATTTTTAAAAAAAACGTGTGAAGACTAATTTCGTTATCAGACTTTCTTTTACTCTTATAATACGAGACAGTGAAAATGAATGATTAACTGTCACTTCAGATTAAAAAAAAACACTTGACTTTTTTAAATAAATAATAATTATAATTACCGATTGAAAAACCTAAATCTTCTGCATGAGCACGTTTCGCTAAAAATTGTCCTTCAATTAAAGCTCGAACTTCAAGTTCTGGTGATGTAAATTTTGAAACTGGATTACCTGCTTTATCAAATCTAAAGTCACCGTGAACAAATGGTATAATTTCATCAGCATCAAAATACAAGCCTGAAACATCCAATACAATCACATTATGATAAAACCTCATGTTTAAAATTTGTATTATACACAAATTCAGTGCAAGAAATAAACACAATAATTATTAGCCTCAGTTCCCAAAAATTCCAAAAAATATATTTTTAACATAAACATTGCCAGCTGGTCAGTATGATGGTAAGTGCAACTGGCTTCTACACCAAAGGGTCCTGGGTTCAATTCTAGCCAGGCCAGGCATTTTTCATCGTTTATTTTCAACCATCATTCTTCAATGTCTGGATTAGCCTTAATGTCCTTAACAGTCTGCATTACCTTCCTCTACATGAAAGTCTGTATTAGCTTTAACCTCCAAAACAGGCTGCATTAATCTTCAGGAGCATAACAGTTGAACGTAAAACAAACACAAAATTGTGAAAGAAACTTGGAGAAAACTAAACATAGAAAATTAAGTCCATAAGAGCCTTTTACAAAATCAAACAAAAGAACAAATTAAAAATATGAGGGCAATGCGGAAAGTAACAGACGTTTTGGCCTGGCGCGGCAATGGGTGGAGCTAGCACCGCCATCTTGGCGTCAAGAGTGTTTCTACATTCAGTACGCAACCAGGCATGGTAGCTAGAGCATCGTGCGTATTGTACTTTTTATACAGTGGAATTTTAAAATGAGCGCTGCGATAGACAATCCCGCCAGTTGTGAAGTGGAAACCATGTTATCGATCATATTGTAACTGGTGACAAGACTTGGGTAAAGCACGTCAACTGTGAAACAAAACAGCAGTCGATGGAGTGGGGTCACACGCAATCGCCCAAGAAACCAAGGAAGTGTCTGCAGACGCTATCAGCAAGATAAATCATGGCTACTGTGTTTTGGGATGCTCATGGAGTGATTTTCGTTGGTTTTCTTGAACGAAGCCAAACAATCAATTCAGAGAGGTATTGCGAAACACTCAAAAAAATAAATTAAGACGCGCGATACAAAACAAGCGTCGGGGAAAACTTAGTGGGAAAGTTTTGTTTTTCCACGACAACACCCGTCCACACACGGCCAAACGTACTCAAGAGCTCTTAGACGGTTTTGGATGGGAAGTTTTTTTTTTGATGATTACCATCTGTTCCCAGCAATGAAGACAAGGTTCGCTATGCAACGCTTCGACACTGACGCTGAAATCCATGCCGGCGTAAACCAGTGGTTGAACTCGCAGGCGGCAGATTACTACAAAGAGGGCATTGAAAGTTTGTACCACGTTACAATAAATGCCTTAATTTACTTGGCGATTACGTAGAAAAATAGCCTAAGAGTTAACCTTCAAAATGTACGTAATAAAAATTGGTTTTACTTAGTTTATTTTTTATTTCAAAACGTCTGCTACTTTCTGGACAGCCCTCGTACTACAGAGGTCTTCAGATAAGTATTGCAATCATTGCCCACAGCTCAAATCATTCCATCCATTTACTTACTTACTTACTCCCATGGCCATCTATATCGGAGTTGATATTTAGCCGCACCAACAAAAAGCCTCCATGTCGCTCGATCTTCAGCATCTCTTTCTGTAGCTCCAAGTCTCTCCATGTCGGTCTTAACCTGCTTCCACCATCTTTGTCTAGGTCTTCCCCGGGGGCGCCTTCCTGTGGGGTTGGGGTCTAATATTTTCTTCAGGTTGGACTCTTCTCCTCTTCTTAGCACATGCCCAGCCCATCGCATTCTCCTACATTTTATTTCGCTTACAATGTCTGGGTTACTGTAGAGGTCCCTAATTTCCTTGTTGTGTTTTCTTCTCCATTCTCCTTGTTCATATGTGGGCCCATATACCTTGCGCAGGACTTTATTTTCAAACACTATCAGCTTTTTTTCTTCCTTCTTGGTCATTCTCCACGTTTCAGAGCCATATAATAGAACTGGACATATGATTGTTTTATATAGTCTAATCTTTGTTTTGTGGGACAGGGACTTTGAAGATAGTAATTTGTTGCAGGCATACATACATTTGTTTGCTGAGTTTACCCTGTTTTGTATCTCCACAATATCAGAATTTTTATCTGAGATGGTTACTCCAAGGTATTTGAATTCATGGACTTGTTCAAATTCATGCTCATTTATTTTTAGACTGCCCAGCCTTCCCCCTTGGTTCCTTGTAAAGTGTATAAATTTGGTTTTGGAATCATTTGAAACTAAACCAATTTTCTCTGTTTCCTCCATTAACAGTTTGGTAAGGGTTTTCATGTCCTCCAAGGTTTCTGCAATAATTGCCACATCATCTGCAAAAGCCAGCACATTAATCTTTGGTCCGACCTCTACACCTACATCTTGATGTGCTACTTTTTGGAGCGCCTCTTCTATGGCCATATTGAATAAAATTGGAGAGAGTCCATCTCCCTGTCTGACTCCTGATTTGAGAAGGGTTCACAGTAGTGACCATCTATTTTAACAGAGCATCTTGACCCTGTCACACTCATTTTTGACAAGTTAATGAGTTTTTTTGGGATACCAAATTTCTCTAGTTCCATCCACTAACATCAGTTAATCAAAGAAGGTGGCGTTTCCTCCTACCAGGGAATGAGTTTCAACCTGATCCAACCAATAGGAGGAAATATGGTTTTCTCCATAGTAAGCACACTAGCTCAATACAATAAAGGTGAGTGCCATTAAGCCCAATGATTGTTTTGGCTCCTGGACTCTGACAAAGACACATGGATGATTCTGCAAGAGAAGCAGATAATGTTTCCATTGGATGATGAAATGCCACTGATTCAGCTGTCATCACTCCAGCTTCCGCAGTCACAGCTTTGTACTGTCATCTATGTTTTCTACTTGTCCCGGCAGAACGCCCTTTTGAAGGCAATTTAATTTAATAAAGTTTCTGAACACAACTCATTATTATCACCTTCCAGTATGTTAATAAAGAAAACAATATTACTACTCACCAAAATTGCCAAAATTTCCACGAGGTGTGCTATCTAATAAACGATCGAATTCATCCCATGAACCACCACAGAACAAATCTCTAATTCGTTCTCTTGTTAATGAACCATTTTTGAAACTGAAAATATAAAAGAGAATAATCAGATAATAGAACGATAAAAATTAAGTCGAGAAGTATAGACAGGAAACAGGTTTGTTGAAAACAAAAACTTTTTGTTTGGAACCTTTTAACTTTACAATCTACAATCTAATACATCACTGAAGTGACCAAAACAAGATTTTTGTACTTACTGTAAAAATATTTAATTTTTCACTGACCTGTTATAGCTGTTTTTTAAGTTTTTTTTTAATAATCCTACTTTCTACTGACATGTTTCAGTGGGTGGATCCACCATCATCAGAGTACACAAAATTGAAAAAAAACTATTTTACAAATTTTATTAATAAAATGTTCTTCTGTACAGAAGAACCTGCATCAGAAAGAGAAACTAAGTAGATGGAGAATGGAGATTAATACCAAATGAACAAGTCTACTAGAAGATCGAATCTGTAATAGAAACGATGAGGAAAAAGAGAATATCCTTCTTTGGACATATAATCAGAACACCCAAAGATAGAATCACAAACCATTCTCACTTGAAAACTACAATTAGTCATATCAGTACAAAAATTTATTACAACCCTCATTACTGCACAATATTTTATATACACCCTTTATCTATATATATAAAGCTGAGTGTAGCGGTGTTTGTCCGGAAATTCTAACCTATAAGGAGGCCTCCTAGCGAAAAAATGATAAGAATCTTTTTTGTTTCTCGCCTCCTGAAACCCCCAGGAAAAATAAAAAATCCGGGGTACGACCACCCTGGGGCTCAAAAAACTTAAAAAACTGTATAACTCCTTAACCGCTAGAGATATCGAGCTCGGACATTTTTTAATCGATTTTTCGACCCAGAAAACATAAAGTCCTTAAGACTTTAATTAGCTTGAGTACTATAGAACAAGAGTATTACTTAAAGACATTTTACAATATTTTTCAATTTTTATGTCACTACGTAAAGGGTAATAACACATGTGAAAGTACCGTTATGCCTATTATTGTATGTATGACAACCCCCTATTGTTACCAGGAACAGGCCTACACAATCGCATTGTTCCACTCAGTCTTCGGACAACAGTCTTATGGTGCAGTTGTATTTTCGTTGTTTGCTACTGCTATATTTGTTATTGTAGCGTATCATTGAAATAAACAGTTCTTTTAAGAACTAAACCTTTTCTATAAGTGGCAACTTGTTTTGCATTCTATTTTTGTTACCATACCGTACTATTCAAAATATAAACAGTACTTTTAAGAACTAAACTAATTAATATTAATTTAAGTATAATATCAGAGTGTTTTCTGATATTGTAGGGACCATTTTGTTTTGCAATACAAAGTGGATCTCGAGGTCCTGACTCGATAAACCAGGTCATTTACCATTAGTTTAAACAGTCATCATCATAATATTATATTATCCGTATTTTTAAAACTTTATTAGCCTATATATATTTTTTAGAACTGTCATTTACCGTTAACAAGTGGCTGCTCATATAAGTGGGTGCTTTATCCGAATCTGCTGTTGACGAGCTGATGAATAACGATTTATTTATCTACAGACCACGTAAGCAAATTTAATGAAATTTTGTCAGCACACACAGAGTTGCAACTGCAAGAAGCTCTGTTAATGTGGAATCTCATCGAGGATATTATAATTCCCATTCCCAGAAATTACAAACATATCCAGCTACTACCCTCCAAAGCCACAGAACATATTACGCACTGGATCTGTACCTATTACGACGGAAATATTATTCATGTATATGACAGCTTAAACCCAAATAAAAATTTCAAAATAACTGACCAACAACTCAGTTTTCTTTTCGCTTTATTTCCCCACAAACCTTCCATTTATTATGAAGATTGTCAACAGCAGCAAAATTGGACTGATTGTGGGGTTTTTTCTATTGCATTTGCAGTTTCTATCGCGTTGGGCATGAACCCATCTGATCAAATTTTCAAAATATCGTCAATGCGAAATCAGCTAAAGTTCATTTTTGGGATTGATTTATGTACTTCCTGCTTTTCGCACGGATGTTATATGTTTCATGTTCGAGGGTTAGCGATAAAAACAATTTATACATTTTAGCCCCAACAGGACAAACTAAAAATATTGTTTATAGACAGCCCTTACATTAAATGCTTCCACTAACCCTTAAAAATTTAAGAACCAACAAATTTTTATATTTAATAGTCATATACATTAACATAATCTCATTACGTTTTTCCAACACGTGCAGCGAAGCGCATGGGTCCCGCTAGTAAGTTTATAAGTTAATGGTATATTCATCCCATTGTTAAACAGGTTTTAGTGTTGCATCTTTATGACATTTAAAAAAATCTGTTCGATATTTTGTACAACCTGCTTGTAACAGTTTTATTATATTGTAATAAGATGTTTGGTTTATGCTTCAATTTTGCGTACTCTGATGACTGTGGACCCATCGAAACATATCAGTAGAAAGCAGAATTATATAAAATAAGTTAAAAAAAAATCTGGTGTGAAACACTCACACAACTTTCTCTTGCCTATGCAAATAATAAACAATAATCCTAACATTAGTAATAAAACATTAGAAATAAACGAAAAACTAACGTCAATAAACATAACCTAATTTTAATCATGAGTGAAAGACCCAAAATGAAAATCGACCTCAGTTTGACTTAAAAATATGGAAAATCATTCTTTCTCACTAAACTAGGCTCCGTGGAGAAAAATGCTCTCAATAAAAGTTGTAGATCTTTTAATTTTTTATAAATTTAATTACATACACTTTTGTCGTAAAATGCATACTAAGGCCGAAATCTTAAAAAAATCAATTTTTCACACATTTTCGTGAGAAAAAACATAAAATCGCAAATTACCGCTAAACTAAGCGTTATACAAAAAATTGTTTGAAATAAAAGTTGTAGGATTTTTAATTCTCTCCAATTTTTATTATATAAATTGTTGCGCTAAAATGCATATTAAACCCGTAATCTTAAAAAAACAACGTTTTTACGAGAAAACACCCTCACCAAGAATTTCAGCACACATGACGCCTACCCTATCTTGTAGAGAATAAAAAATTGAGTAAACCAGGCGATTTTAAAAAACATCGTAGGACCAGTTTTTGAGAAAATCGCAAAAAAGTGAAAAATTACACAAATAAACTACTACTTCCGGTTGACGATTTTGATGAAAATGTTCGTGTTGGGTCCGGTAAGGGTATGTAACTTAAGTTTCAAGTTTCAAGTTCGTACGACGTTCCGTTCTTGAGATATTTTGTATACACACACACACACACACAGACCAATCGCTAAAAACATGTTTTTTGGGTTCTGGGGGTCTGAAAACGTATAGATCCGGTTAAAACTCGATTTCTTAAAATCGACATGAAAACAATACTTTCCTTCCTATATATTCATATAGGCAAGAGAAAGTAACAAGTGATATATACGGTGTGGCAGTTAAGTTCAGGGAATTTAGTTATAACTCGGGAATTGGTAATACTGCATCGCTCGTAAACATATGACCGGAAATAAGGGACCTTCCTTTTGTTGCAGTCGAACCTTGAAATTGATTGCATGTTTGGTTTGTGTTTTATGCATGTTTTTTGAAAGTAACTTTTTTAATGGCATCATGAAAATGAATGACTCACATTACAAGCAAGGTTAGCGAGGATTTGTTGTCCCGCATTCAGAGCTATGGCAGAGATTGGATGAGTTGGATAGTCACTGGAGATGAGACCTGGGTATTTGGGTATAACCCCGAGACCGTAAACAAAGTCAGCAGTGGGTGGAAAAGGGTGGGGAGCGGCCAACGAAAGCGAGGATGTCCAAGTCACGACTGAAAGCAATGTTGATCTTTTTTTTTTGATATCCGCGGCATCATTCATCGTGAATATGTTCCTGCCAGCCAAACAGTGACCGGACAGTTCTATGTTGGCATCCTAGAGCGGCTGCAAGCACACATTTTATGTGTGCGGCTCGAACTCGCCGAGGATGGCCGGATCTTGCACTACAACAATGCGCCAGCCTGTTTGTCGTTCATTGTGCAAGAGTTTTTGCCAAAAAAAAGGCATTCCAACATTGCCACACCCACCCTATAGCCCTGATATCACCCCTACGACTTCTTATTCCTTAAGATGAAGTCGCACCTCAAGGGAACTCATCATGGCATACAAGAGGTCAAGGAAGCTGTAACCGCAGTGCTGAATGGAATTACTTCGGAGGATTACCAAGGGTGCTTCCAATCATGGAAGCAATGTTGGAATCGTTATGTAGAATTAGAGAGAGAGTATTGTGAAGATCGATAACAAAATTTTGCTCGTAACTTAATTTTATATACAAATTCCTGGAACTTAATTGCCATACCTCGTAGAACAGCTGTAACAGGTAAATGAAAAATTAAATATTTCAACAATAGAATTGAATTTAGGCTGCAGGAACCATTGTAAAGATTTATTTATGAACTTGTTCTGCAACACTCAAAGAAATACACAATTGTGATTACTGAATGCATACTTAAATTTATATACTAACCATAGTAAAGCCATATAAGCATTTGAATCAATTGGATTAACAAGTATATGACCTTCTGGTAAAGTTTTAGGTTCAGATAATGATAAAAATATTGTGTCACTTGTACCTAAACTAACAGCAACGTCATTAGCACCCAATCTCATACCTGCAATTACAGAAAATATTATTAAGAATTACAGTAAATATTACACAGTAAATTTTTGGAGTTCGCGCTCCTTTCTTATAACAGCAGAAAATAATACTTATCTAAAGAAAAAAATTAATTTAAAAAGTAGCAACAAATTAGTATTATTTCACAGAACTGTGACACATAATACTCTTCTTGTCGCTCAACCATTCTGTATCCAGTGACACAAATGGCAGGCCAACATTTGGGTTACTTTTTTATACTGTACTTATTGTTCTTGTAAGAAATATAAATACGAGGGTGATTCAAATGAAAACCTTAAAAGTGCTATAATTTTTTTAATTGCAACAATGAACAAAAACCTTACAGGTCATTTTTCGACAAAGTCTCCCTGATGTTGAATGCACATATTCCACCGCTTCGAAAGTACATAGTTACCATGATGAAAGAATTCTTTTGGTTGTGTGTGTAGCCAGTCGTACATCATGGTTTTCACCTCTTCTGTCTTTTCTGAAATGCCTGCCTCCCATTTCTTCTTTGAGGACATTGAACAGATGAAAGTCCCAAGGAGCGAGGTCTGGTGAATAAGAAGGATGTACCAGACATTCAAATTTAATTTCCAGAATAGTCTCAACTGTCTTACACGCAGTATGTGGTTGTGTGTTGTATGCTGTAGCAATACTTCAGAAGTCAGAAGCCCTCGTCATTTCCTTGTGATTACAGGATGAAGGTGATTTTTCAGCTTGTCTGAATAAGAAGTACTGATTACTGTCACTTTCCTTTCCATATACTGCTCCAAAATTACTCTATTTCCATCCCAGAAGAGAATGAGCATGACTTTTCCAGCAGACTGTTGAGTGCAGAATTTATTTGGTTTTGACGATGAGCTGTGGCACCATTCCTTGCTTGACTTTTTCGTTTCTAGTTGGTGATAATGGACCCAAGTCTCATCACTGTCATGCGCTGTTATTCTGCGAAGAATTTCAATTGGTTTGACACCTTCACTACACAACAAATGCATCAAAGATTCCTGCTGAATCGTGGTGCATGTTGACAGTGGGGTGGCCATCTTGTTGTGGACACTGTTGCCTTCTCCAGCATTGAAGCATCACTCTGCCACCAGTTGGTCACTTCATGAACCTAATGGAACATTACTGCCACCTACCAACTCCATCACACAACTTTTCAAAATTTTACGGAACTTTTAAGGTTTTCATTTGAATCACCCTCGTAGAATATGAATATTTACTAAGAAATGGAAAATAAATTTATTTCTAAATAAATAAATTCCAAAAGAAATTTGGATAATCAGCATTATACTGTACTCGTAGAACTTACAAGTTATTAATATAAATTTAGATTAGTTCATTACAAGATTGCTATGCCCATTACAGACATATGTGTACTGAATTAATTACACTTGATTAGCTTATTCTTGGGCAATAAAATATGAATCAGTTTCTTCTCACATGATCAGTAAATTATTTCAGTTTTAATGAGTTTTTAAAAAAAATTTTAATTTTTATAATTTAAATTAATAATAAATAATTTTAAATTAAATTAAATTTAATTTAATTTTAAATATTTAATAATTTTTAAAATTTTTAATAATTTACCTTTTTATTTTTACTGCTTTCTTTTACGTTTTTCTTTAACTTCTTACGAGTACTTTCGCAGTGTGCATCGCTTCATCAGGTAATATCATAAAGCTTCTAGAAATTATTGTGTTGAATACATCTTCCTTCATCAAAGTTTGAATCAGACTCATGATATTACCTGATGAAGCAGTGCGCACATGCAATGCTAACTAATCACTTAAATAAATTATATTTCTATTATAAATTTCCCTTATCTCTTCAGCTGCCATGATCCTTATGATTTACTTACACATGTTTTGGTGGAAACACCATCGTCAGAATATGTAAAATATCGTATGAAACTTTAACTTTTTTTTTCAAACCTACAGAATCCATATTATCTGTTCAGTTATTCTAATCTATCCTTTTCATATTTATTATAGATGACAACAGTATAGGTAAGACATTTTTACTGAACAAATCAAATTTAAGAATAATGAGGTGATACTGACTACTGCTGAAGAGGTTAGTGAAATTTATATTATACAAAATACAAGGGCCATCCAGAAAGTAACAGAGGTTTTGGCCTGGCGTGGCAGTGGGCGGAGCTAGCGCCACCATCTTGGCGTCAGAGTGTTTCTACATTCAGTACACAACCAGGCGTGGTAGCTAGAGCATCGTGCGTATTGTACTTTTTATACAGTGGAGTTTTAAAATGAGCGCTGCGACTGAAAATCCCGCCAATTGTGAAGTGTGTGGTGTGATACAGTTTTTGTTGACAAAAAATTACGAACCGATTGGAATTTATCACCAGATTTCTGACGTGTACGGCAAAGGAATAATAAGTGAAAGCCGAGTGAGGCAGTGGTGCATTGATCTGAGAAATGGCCGAACCAATATTCACGATGAGGATCGCAGTGGTAGGCCTAGTCTTGTGACTGATGAAGTCAATTAATTTGTTTTTATATAATATTTACCACTCAAATTTATAGGAATCCATTTATAAATATAAATGTAATGTTATATACAGATAACAATTTCTTTTGATTAAATCATTAATGAATGTAGTACAGTAAAAAAATTAATGGACACAATGATTTGTATCTGGATTTTAAACTTCTCCAAATCGAAAATTTTAAGCACAAAATTTGGATCAAGCCTTTATGCAGTGCACCTAGATAACTAGCTAGAAATTGATATTCTATCTGGTGAACTAATCCAATCACAGCCTCATCAATCATCTTCAAAAAGCTTCTTTACCAAGCTTTTGGATCTCATCCAAAATTGTAACTGTAATTGGATACATCCAATTACACTATTGACCAGAGAATAAGGATGGTTAGATGTTATATCTTCTCAAGTGTTATATGGCGCAGAAGCTTGGATGTTAAAGAAGATGAATATCAAGAGAATAGATGCATTTGAGCTTTAGTTGTACAGGCATATGCTAAAAATACCCTGGACAGATAAAGTACCCAACGAGACAGTCTTTCGGACAATGGGAACAAAAAAGGAGCTTGTTTACACCATCCAAAAAAGGAATAGAATATCTGGGTCACTATATGCGTGGACCAAGATATGAATTCCTTTGCTTGATAATACAAGGCAAGACTCAGGGGAGAGAAATGAGCGAAGAAGAAGAATTTCTTGGTTAAAGAATTTTCACGACTGGTTTCTTTGTACCTTGCGGAGCTGTTCAGAGCTGCGGTGTCCAAGGTCCAAATTACAATCATGATTGCCAACCAGTGGTCGGAGAGGGCACGATAAGAAGAATTACACAATCGACAACCAGAGAGTCAAGTATGAGATCTGTTTTAACAAAAACCAATCGGCTGGACCAAATAGCAAAAGAGTCCAGAAAAGACAATGCTCAGATACAGTTGGTCGTCCTTAAAAGCTAACAACATAACAGAGTGTCTGAAAACCATCGATTTAAATATGTTAGTAACAACCCAACATCAACACAACAGAGAAAATGAGGGCCACCACATCAAAAAATATGAAACAAATGTGGCAGCACAAGAGACAGCACCAAGCTAACATTAAGTGCTCATATTCATTCAAAAACTAAAAAAAATAATATTGAATGTAAATAATATGGTTTTGTATGTGATAAATCTAGTTGGAATCAAGTGATACATTTGTAGAGATTAACTACAAAAAAATTTAGGCCAACAAACAAACTGTAACTTAACTGCACTTAAGGTGAGACAAAGGGGAGTAACAGTATTATTCCTGAAGAATGGTAGGAGGCAGATTTACAAGCCATATAAAATGGCACCATTTACACAAATATTTAACGGATAAATCTTAATTTCATTAAAAGAAATAAGACAAATTTTATGAACAATTACCTGCAAGAGAAGCATTATTATCTCCAGTAAATGAGATAACACGACACTGAGGATTAAACCCAAATCTTTCAACATAATATTCATTAATAGGACCAAGATCTGCATATGATGGTACAGGTTCTCCTAATTTTGATTCTAAATCTGGACCACATGCCTAAAATAAATAAAACTATTGTTAAGACAAAAAGAAGAAGAAGAAGCTGCAACATGCAAAAATTTATTAGGACTTTAAGAAGTTTTTCTACGAGTCCATTGATTTACATGAATTTAAAACATGCAGGAAGTATGGAAAGATTTACTTGGAAAGTTTTTAAAACCTTATGGTTTTAAGAACAGAAGGGAAAATTTAGGAATAAGAACAATTGCGGAAGTTAGGAGAGGAGGACCTGATGAGGATGAAAAGGAAGGAAAATGAAGATGACAAGGAAGTGGATTACACACAAATGGAAATATGAAAGGGAAACGTGAAGAAGATTCAGAATAAAAATACACACCATGAAAAATCGGAAGGCATAAATAAATAAAATAAAATATTGTTAATAAAAATATCAAGAAAATTATAAAAAATTCCAGTCATATCACCAGAAAATATTTAGAGGAAATTACGTTTAGAACACCCAATTTTGTTTTTACACATCATAGATTGAACGTTCTCACTGAAGAAAAACACAAGTAGGTTTATAATTCCGTTTACTAGATATTAAATCACCTCATTAAATGATTTTACTATGTTTAATCAAAAAGAACATTCAATAGCAAAATTTACTAGAATCAGTTTACATAACTGTATAGATATTTTACCTTTAAATCAAGACCAATAAAATCATATGCAAACACAGAATTTTTAAAAACAACTTGAATTAAAAATGAACAAAATAGGATAAAAACTTACTTGCAGGCAAGCTTGAAACCATTCTTTCTTGTGAATATCAAATAAATTCATGCCAGATCCATCTGACCAGTCAATTGGTGCATAAGATCCAAGGAATAGAGAACAAGCAAAACTACTTACTAATGAGATTCTCTGAAACAAATAAATTCACTTTTTAAAATTGTTGATAAAATTTTGTCCTTCTGATAGGTTAGTTCAATACAAATTAATGAGCAATACCATAAAACGATAAATTTTTCATTAAAAAAATAAAAAAATTGATTAGTCACAGATTTAATGATATTTTGTTTGATTTGTTTAAGTATTTCCAATTCTGAATAAAATGTGATGCAGCCCAGCGTTATTGCTACTTTGAATTACAGTTCCCAAAACTGGTAACATCTGTCACAGTACAGAACATAGTATTTCTTACAAAACCTAAAATTTGTAATAAAATGACCAAAATATCTTCATCATCAATTTTCAGAAGATATATCTTCAGTCGTTTATATAAAACTCAAAGTTTTTAAAACGCTTAGCTTTAATTCTATGTACAGTAATCCCTTCGTATCCGTGGGTTTCGGTTATCCGTGGACTTTGCATGTGGGCCTAAAACCTTAAAATGCGTACATTTTCTCACCTTGTGTACACCGTACTTGGTGGGGAAGTCATACAATTCTGAAAACATGTGTTTGAATAAATTTTTTGGCGTCCGTATCATGGGCGGATTTAGGCCTTGGTACCTGGGGATACGAGCTCACCGGAAGGTATGAGGTATTTGGATACTAAATTCAAACATCCCAAAAATCTGGGGGTGCGGCACACCCCCGTAAATCCGCCAATGGTCCGTATCATGTTGAGTCACACACTAGTATGGCAACGGCCGCCATGAGCTAGATTTCCGCGTACTGTACTTAGTGACTGCGTCACCGGGTACCAGGCCCTGCCAGTACAACCCCAACCCCCACCGCCATACGTACGCCCACGAACCATACTGTAATTTTTCCGTACATTTCTCCATGCGTTAGCCGAACTTCTTGGTACGTATGTACAGTTCTTTGTTTGTTTGACGATCCTGAAACAAAGCCAAGCATTTCTTCACAAACCATCAACGAGATCCTCAGCATGGCAATGCAGTTCGCTGACCATGTGTTGGAGACAAATCCTGTCATGGAAAAGGCCCTTTGATTCAAGAGTACTCAGGAGCTGATGATACCATACGAAAAAGTCCACAAGGAGTTTGAAAAGAAGAAGAAGCAAAGAGCCATAACTAACTATTTTAAAGAAACTTAAATTTTTTTATGCATACAGTACTGTATTTATTAAATCTTCATAAATTATAATAATGGTAAAATGTTCCTAAAACTACTAAACACTTAAAACGACTACAGGACTTTTCCTTCAGAACCTAACCCCCATCTTTTCGTTCATATAAGGTTATATTATCCGCGGTAACCCTCTGGAACATAACCCCCACGGATAACGAGTGGTTACTGTACTCTGATGATGGTGCATCCACCGAAACATGTCAGTAGAAAATAGGATTAAACGAAAGAAAAAGGTAAAAAACAAACAAATGATATAGCAACTGTAACAGGTAAGTGAAAAATTAAATATTTTTGCCATAGGATTGAATATAGGCTGCAGGATGCATTATAAAGATTTATTTAAACAAGAAACTTTATTACCTCAGTATTGCTATACACAGCAGGCTTAGTTTCCGCAATTTTTGCAATTTGTGAACCGGAGAAGCGTTCATAAGCTTTAGAACCAGTTATTTCAGCCAATTTCTGAAAAAAATATCAACAGTTAAAATGAACTAATTTTTCAAACGCAATATTACAACAATTTGCCCATAACAGGTTGGTGGAGTAATAAATTAATTGCACTCGATCTGTTGGTTCCAGAGCTAAAAAAAATAGTACTATTTCTTATCACATAGTCAGCTAATTATATGACTGAACTACTTAAGAACAGAAGAGGTAGAGGTATAAAAGACACAAAGAGTTATCAGAGTTATCTCTTCTGAGAGTTATAAATTTCATTATACAGCCAGATCCTGTGGTGAATGAAGTGAAGATGTCATTTACAGGGTGTAAAGTAGATGCTTTTCAAAGGGCCTTTGGTCTAAATCCAAAGAATTACATTTATTGTCTTTGAAATAATTTTTTTTCTACAAATTTTTAAACAATTTTTTCTTGTAAATGAAATATTTTTAAGTTTTTTTAAATTTTAACTTAGAAATTTATAATTTTCTATAAAAACTTATATGAGGGCCATCTAGAGAATTCTTTTTTCTACAAAACTATTTTAAAGTTTTAAAAATTGGTTAATATAAATAAAAGTTAAGCCTTATTTTCTAATCATGGGTCATTGCCGTTTTCACTTATTTACACATCAATATCTTGTCGGTAATGAAATTAATATTTTAGCATGTAGAGAATTTATTTAATAGTTAAAAATTATTGAGTTAATAATATTGAATATTATGACTTGATATAAAACACCAAAAAATACGATAAATAACCTAAAAACTCTGAACAAACACGCATTTTTCAACACATGGTAATATGGTTATTTTGATCACGAAATTATAACTTAACACTTGCACACACTCTATTGGTAAATATATGAAAATAAAGCAAAAATTATGTAGTTTTTATAAGTGCTGCTATATCAAGAATTTTTTTAAAAACTACGTAGACAGGACTAAATAAAGTACAAGGACATTGAATCGCCGTCATTGTATACAACAGCACAAATATGTTGGACGGTGTTTCGCCGTCATTACATGCCAATCGGTTAAATAAGTCCAATATTCTCCCTCAACCTTCCTAGTTTTGAACATTTTATGAGTGAAAAACCTCTTACGTTATGTTGATTGTTTTTTCATCATCTTCTTCAAATAAAATTGATGTCATACACAAATCTTCAGTAGTCAAACCTAACATTTTGACGCTAATAAAAGAAACTTACAACTGGTAACACTACATTATTACTGAACACTTTGGCTTCCAGTGCTGGATGTGGTCTGATGATATGAATGACAGCTCATGTATCGTAAACAATTGGTGCATGATGATATGAACCGACCTTTAAGCTTGTTCAGGGATCTGTTGTTGAGAAAATACTTTTATTTTGGTTTTTTGTTCGACTGTTTTGCAATTACTGTTAATGCAGACGGTGAGAAAGATGAAGATGAGTGATGAAAAAGTGCCAGAACTGATCGGGAATCAAACCCACTACCCCGGAGAAGCCGGTTGCGCTTACCACTACGCCAACGGGCCAGCCCATTGGAAATACAGAAGGATAAGGTAGTTCAATAGGATCTTTAAAGCTTGTATTTAAAAAATGAAAGGACCGTTGTCACTTTCTTCCACAGAACTCAAATCAAAAATCAAATGTAAAAATACTTACAATAGGTCCACCAACAGCAGCTTCTAATTTTTGACATTGTTTAGTCGTACTGGAATCCATCCATATTGGAGAATTTGTAATCGAAAAACAAGATGCTAACTGTGTATGGAGAAAATTTGAAGGATCCAGTGACTGAAGAATTTTCTCTGCACCTGCCTGCCAATACACTGTTCCATGTTGCTATAACAGACACAACGGTATTATTCATAATGTCTTCAAACAATAAATATTTATTTGTAAATTATTAGTATGAATAATTTAATAATTGATACCAATAAAGCACACGTTAATTTATTAATTTACAAAAATTAAATTAATGGAAAATAGTAAGTTGTCAATACTAACTATTACATTTCAAAGAATTTACTGTAACCATCTTAGAGATAAAAGAAAAATCGTTTGTTCATTAATGCCTGGAATAGATACAATTTGGAACGCATTTAGGGAAGTAAATTAAAATATTTTTTAAGAAAAGATGATTTCTTTTGGTATTTTTGCTCTTGGTAAAGCCTTAATTTTGGGGTAGTTACACATTTCAAAAACATCTCAGGTTTGGTTGAGAAAAACCTATTTTTAATTTTTACCCAATCAGTTGTACACACAGACGGATATCCTTCCAAAACCAAATTTTTGGTTTTTCTCGGGTCATGAAAAGTAAAAATTATTTGAAATCAGCAGATTTATTTTTACATTCATAATATTTTCTAACTATGTAAGTTACTATTAAACATCCAGTCTTAAGTACATACAAAAGAAAAGGGTTTACATTTTACCCACGAAAATTGTTTTAAACATTTTTGGAATTTTTTAAAAGATAACTCCTAACATAGTGACAAATATTTTTGGCATATTTATAAAGTTAATGTTATAATTTTTGAAAATATAATAGAACCATATTTTAAGTAATTTTATTCCATATTTACCACATAATTTTGGGCAACTTCTTTGATAATTTTCTATCAATTTAGCTTAACTTTTATACAAATTTTTTAAGTGAAGTTTACGCTTTCATGGTGAAGATAATAAACAATACCACACAAGATCTATCACTGGAGGAATTCAGTTAACTGGCACGTCATTTATATTATTATTTTTTTAAATTTATTTTGGTTTAATTTCATCATAAAAATACAGCTGATTAATTTACTGACCTACCTGAGCAGTCCCAGAGAGTGCTGCAACTTTAGAGAAATCTGCACCACATACTCTTAATTTATCTAATAAAAGATCTAATGCTTTAACCCACATAAGAACAGGGGCAGTCACTGTCTTTTTGTCAACTCTAACTACGCCACTATGAGTTCTGTAAATGAAAGATATATTGAAATAGTTAATTTATGTTTAGCAACAAATTTTATTATCACTTTTAGTTTAATTTCATCAACTAAACCAAAATATTTTCAAGCAAAACAAATAACATACACTCAAGGCTCATAAAAGTACTAAATATCACTTTCTTTTCTAACTGAGAGATGATGCCTACAAAAAATAATCCTTGGCTTGTGCGTAGGTGATATGAGGCGATGTAAAAACATAAAAATGGCAGACCTGACCAGAACTTAAACCAGGACCCCTTGTACACATACCGGTTGCGCTGAGCACTACACCAACTAGCCAGCCGATAATAAAAAACATGAACATTAATATAATTTTAAATTTATAAATTAATAGCATAAACATGTAGGGGAGAGTGGTGTACCTCGGACCTATTTTCATTTGAAATTTTTTATTTCAAACCCTACTCACAAAAATCAATAAAATTAAATCTTATTAAAATCTTTAGCTATTTTGCCACAACATATATTTTTTCTAAGTCAATATTAAATAGGGTTCATATTTTTATTATTTTTCAAAAAAAAAATGTACTTAGGACCAAGGTACACTACAAGTAGTGTACCTCAGTCCTAGGCTTAGTGTACCTTGGACCTATGAAATAAAAATGCATAGTAAAATCTAAAATTACAAGTTTATTGTATTAAAGTTACAATATGGTGCATGACCTATAGAAACAGCTTACAAACAAAAAAAGAATTAAAATATTAAAAAGAATGCTACATATTAAAAAGAATGCTACATATTAAAAAGAATGCTAAATATTAAATACAAGAATGCTAAAAATATTAAATATTAGAATGCTAAAATATATAAAAATAATGCTATTAAATATTATAAGAATGGTAGAATATTAAAAAATGAAAACTTAAATTTTTAGCCAACATTGAAGTCAGAAAGGTCCACTCCAAATGTTAATTTCTCAAGCTGCCGTTGAGACCCTCCAGCCATCACTGGATGGGGTAGCTTCCACACAATGTCATTTTTATCAATTTCGTACCTTACAGGGTCTTCACGAGTAAACTTCTGACAGTCCAAATCCTTCTTCAAATATTTCACTTCGTAAATGTCATAATTTTTAGCAACCACTTCAGCAGCAAAATATTTTATGGTTTTTTTCCCACAAAACTTCACCAAAACAAAACTCCCAGGTTCTATATTAGTATTGTCCAGGTCCTCAAGGTCAGCAAAATCTTCATCTGATAATCCTGATTCTTCACATAAATCAACATCCTCCGTGTCTGTGTCAGAACTAGAATTGTATAAAAGGGCTTTTCTAACTTTTGTTTTTTGTTTAATTTCTTTTACAGATCTACTTTTTTGTGTTTTTCTCAAAGCTTTATTTGCTTTTACCAGCTCTATGCGATTTTTCTCAGGTGTATCAGTTAAAATACACGATTTTAATTTTGGTTTTCCTCCTCGGGTTTGCTTTCGTGGCCCTGCCTTTGGATAAGGCCTAATTTCCTCTGGAGAAACAATAGGTTGGCCTATATTTTGAGTTTTAGATGTAGATGGTGTAGTATGCCTACTAAAAGCTCTTGAAGTGGATGGACTACTAATGGGTAAGTCAGTAGAAGCAGTTGAAGTTGATGTACCCGTTATCGGTAGATCTCTGACATTTGGAACATTAGCTACATCCTGTTCATCCATTACAGGCCTATCAGTGACATATGCTGGCAAAAATTCACTTTCAGGAAATATGTCCTCATTCAGGGGATGCAATCCTGACACTCTAAATCCAGTGGCAATATTTGATGGTGTGAAGGCAAGAGGGAAGGCCCGCCCTACTAATTCTGCAACGTCATAAATAGTGGCCGGTTTCCCGATATTCCCTGGAGTATTCATCCAATTGTTCATGGAGTTGTTATAGTATGCCTTGAAAGGTCCAAAAACCCCTCTGTCAAGGGGTTGCATCTTGTGGCTGGTGTGTGGGTGAAATGTCACCAGTGTTACACCATTGTCCTTGGCTAGCTGAATAGTTGCCACAGAAATGTGGCTCTCATGATTGTCCATGAGAAGAATTACAGGATTATCTTTGCTTGCACAACTATGTTTGATGAAGTGCTTAAAGAATTCAAAAAACAAATCCTACGCACTCTGATATGTGGATGGGTTTGCCCCGCCAATCGTTCCAGCTGGTGCCCCTTTCAGCATATACTCTTTGAAATTTTTCCTGGGAAAAATAAGCATTGGAGGCACAAAGCCTCCTCCAGCATTAATAGCACTAACCATAGTAATGTTGGTGCCTCTCTCAGCATTTGTCATACCCCCTACTTGTTTTAAGCCTTTCTTGGCTAATATTTTTGGTGGCACATGAACTGTTGAAATTCCTGTTTCATCACAGTTCCATATGTTAAAGGGGCCTATTTTTGGATTTTGTTTTAAAAACCTTTTTATAGTTTTGAAACACTAAACTTACATTAGCTTTGCTAAACGATGTTGAGCGAGCCAAGCTCGTGGCTTCCGGTTTACGTAAAGCTAGCTGATTTCCAAATCTTTTACGAAAACCAATGAGCCAGTCTTTACCAGCTTGTTTATTTATATCCCATGAGGAATCATAATTTTTATTATTTAGTTTTGCAAACTGATAAGCTAATGTTCTAACATCTCTTAAAGTTAAACCATAGTGTAACTGGGCTGCTTTTTCTATGTAATTTACAAGAAGTAGTTCTTCAGTACCTGAAAAAAACCTTTTTGGTGTCATTGTTTTGTTTGTATTCATAACTTGGCAAACCTGACGCTTTGAAGGATTTCAGTTGTCGGAGCAAAGTTGTCTTGGACAGTCCAAAATCTTTTGCTGCTTTGTACACCGTCATTTCTCCTTTTAAAGCCATGTCAATGGCTTTTTGAATATCTTCTTTTGGAACAACCTTTCTTTTCACCCCTGCTTTACTGCGTGGCATCTGGAAAGAATAAAAAAAAAAAGAGTTTAACCTTGACCATCTTTTGCATAGGCCTATATTTGTGGTCTTGTGTGTGACCACAGTGTAGGCTAATATTAAATATGTCTTTCAGAGTTGTAAACCTATTTTAATTCTTTTCTTATTTTCTATTTAGAAATAGAATAGAAATTCTTAGAATAGAAAATTTCTATTCTAAAGAATAGAAAATTATAGAATTCTTTTCTATTTTCTTTTTTCTCCTATACCCTAATTCTAATTCTTTTAATTCCTTGGTACAATTAAATTCTACATATGAATATTTGTTAATGAAGTGTACCTTGGACTTAGGTCCAAGGTACACCACCACATATAGGACCAAGGTACACCATTGCGCCTCTTCACAAAAAATGGCAGACTACAATTTTAAGGTTAGCTTCAAGTCCCAATAAAACACCTGTTCTTATAGTCAAATTATGTGGTATTAAGATTTAGTTAACCTTTCAACTATTAAAGTGAATAATCATGAGAAAATACAAAAATAAAAAATGTGCAAATACTTACTTTTGGAAGACGAAATCTTGCTATTAATTTTTAAAATTCACTTAGTGCAGCTTCATCAACAAACTCCAACTCACTGAAACCTCTGGTGGTAAACCTATGAACTACAAACATAATTATTTGTTCTCTGCCTACAGATATCCTGCAATGGGCATAGGTCCAAGGTACACATAGGTCCTAGGTACACTACTCTCCCCTACATCTAAATTTACCTATATCCATATTGTCGCCAACTGCCTTAGCAATATTAGCGCCTGCAGATGGTTCCAGTACCTGCCTGCCTCGCGAAGCACTACAGGTGCGCAGAGCCTCCCCTCCACTATAAAGTGGACTCGCCGGAGGGGAATCTAAGCAGCCGCACTGGCCCACAAGTGACACTCTCCAATCAACTCTCAACCGGAGAAGAACAAGGAAGAAGAGCTCCCGACCGAAGAAGAAGAGACCAGACGTACCATCCCTGGTCTACGCTTCCGGTGGCAGATGCACATTCCCGCACCGGTCAGCCTTCACCGAACCGGAGAGAACCACCTCAGCTGCGCTATTGGCAGACGGCCGACACAGACCCGACACTGCAGGGCTCTGGAGGCCACCACTGTCACGCTGCAGTGGGGTTCAACTGCCATTGAGGGAAGGCTAGGCCTGAGCCCAGTAGCCGAGCCGTCACTCTTCGAGCTCCACTTCCACCATGCTGGCTCGCCACTTCCGACCACCAACAACGGCCCTTTACAGGGCCAACTATAAACAAACTAAAACGGTCCTTTTCAGAACCACCAAACTCACAAGCAAGGTTTCGCCACGTGTTGTCGGCCCTGGTCGGCGACAATATGCACGATTTTATACAGAACATATAAATTTATAAGGTGTGAAAAAAATACAGTGAATAATTTTATTCAAACAAACTGCTGATGCTACTTCCATTTGAAGTAATAAGTCTGATAGCCTGATTCTTTGAGATAGTCAGCGTCAAGTTTGAACAAGTTGTGACTTGTCAGTTGAGTTCCAGAGCCAGAAGAGAGAGGTCATGACAGACACGCGCACCATGGATTTCAAAACAATGTTTTAACATTTAGTTTTGTTTTAAGTTCCAAGAAAGTGCCAAAGAAGCTCACGAAATGTTAAAATTAGTTTATGGTAATTACACTGAAATGGTAAAATAAGGTGATTAAGGTAATATTAGTTTATTGGACTGTTTATAAGTGGTATGAGCGATTTAAAGTGGAAATTAGTTGATTAAAAATGAGTAACAGTCGGAATGTCCTTCAACTTCAATCTCAAAAAACAGACAAACAAATGCAAAAAGTAGCAAAACTGGTTCGTTCAAACAGGTGATTGACTATTCGAGAGCTTACTAAAAAATTTAACATCTCAAATGGGTTAGTCCAAAGCATTTTAACCGATAATTAACTAATGATTTACTAATATGATTTGATGATTAACTAATGATTTGAGAAAGAGCGAAATTTTGTTTCCAGAATTTTGACAACCCAGGTATATTACACTGGTCTGCATCAAAAATTCACCTTGAACTTTAATACGTGATCTTTATGTATTTTGACCCCCTGAATCCGAATCTGACCTCCGTTTTCCTCCATCACCTACCATTTTTAGGGGATGGGCCACTCCCCCTTATTTGGGAAATTTCAACTTTTTATCAGTCTGGTGTAACTATGATATGAAATTGTGCAGTTGTATCACGGTTTTATGGTTCTTCAAGGCTTACCTAACACTGAAAGGGTACAATAAGAGAATATTGATGTATTGATACATTTTGTGCATTTTTACTTTTACAATTTTTCTGGTTCAAGATACTTGTCATCGAATACATATACTTAAAGAGAGTGGTTTTACTTGGAGGAAGCTTTTCTCTTGCACTGATCTCTGGGAGTTTCACGCAAGAGTGACCAGCAGTAGTCTGCTAACATACTTGAGTTCTACTTTCCAGATAACAGTTTTTTCCAAGAGTGCAATGTCTTGAAACCTTTCTCCGCGTGCATCGTAAACTGCTGCCAAATTTCCTGGGAAAAAGTCCAAATGCGCGTGTAAAAGGTGCAATTTTAATAACATGTTGCAACCCATCAACTCGTATGCAGATAGCAATTCTTCGACGAGTTCAACATAATTTTCACTTTTGTTAAATCCTGAAAAATTTTCATACATGTCCTTAAATGCAGCCCAAGCTCTTTTTTCTTTCCAATTTAAGCGATTGATGAACACTGAATCTTTAAAAAAGCTCTCCGATTTGTGGATCAACAAAAATTCCCTCTTTAATTTTTGCTTCACTCAAACGTGGAAATTTGCTCTTCAAATACTGGAACCCGTCTCCTGTTTTATCCATAGCTTTCACAAACTGTTTAATCAAACTGAGTTTGATAGGCAAAGGATGCGGAAACATGTTTTAACTCGGTACTAAAGGCTCATTGGCAACAGTTTTTTGACCAGAAACTAAACTTTCGCACGAGAGCTAATTTCGAACAGTATAATTTTTATCGCGGGCTCGACTATCCCATTCACACAGAAAGCAACAATGTTTGGTGCATCCCGATTAAAGTCCTGTAAGTAAAGCCACAACCTTAAAATCAGCACAGAGCTTCCGGGGATGATCTTTATAACCAATTTTTTCAAGGATACGGCTGATATTTTTGTATGTCTCATTCATGTTGATCACGTATGCAACCGGAACTGAGGGCAAATCATTACCATTTGCCAACAAAACAGCTTTTAAACTGGTTTTAGATGAGTCGATGAATAGGCGCCAATTTTATGGATCATCTAGTATGTTAGGTTCAATCACTAATCCACTTACATTATTGCAGTACACTAAGTTACCATCCTCCGAAAAAAATTGTTTAAACGAAGCTAGCCGGGATCTAGAAACAGAAATTGTCACTTCTTTTCCCAAGAGGTTCCATTGCTGAAGCTGAGACCCGAGCAGTTGGGCTTTAGTTTCTGGGAGATTTACATCCCGGATGAGATCATTAAGCTCCTCTTGTGTGACAAGATGAGGCTCTAAGCGTAAAAAATGTACTGAAATCATTTAGTCATCACTAAGCTTATCACTTGGCCCGGCTTCCCACCTTGGCAGACACCCACCCTGCTACACCTCTGAACTAAGAGTGATGTCACCCCTCCCCCTTCGGTCTTCATGCATAAATGTGTGTGCACTGAGATAACATTTGGAGGGGAGGATGGGGTACTTATAACCTCCCCCCGCCCCACGCTTTATTAGGAATAACCGCTTTTAGGTGTTTTTTCGAGAATTTCGGGGGGGGCGACCCCCCTCAAAAACGGTGGGTGATAGAGAGTAAAGGAGGTCAGATTTGGATTCAGGGGGTCAAGATACTTAACAATCACCCATCAAAGTCCAAGGGGAAAAAATTTTCTTTTTTTTTGCAGACCAGTGTTATCAGTTCCAAATTTTCATAATTTTCTTGGTTAGACGATCTATTGAAGATGGTGAGATATCAATTCACAACAAAAGAATAAAGTTTCTTTTCCAAAGAAACCAGACGTTTCATGAATACTTTTAGCTAAACAATTTTTTTTACAGAATTGGTAATAAATGCTGAAGTTTTATACAACCCACAACTGTGGCTTATGAATGAAGTATAAAAAATATTATTAAATCACAGAAAAATTTATTTTACACAAACCTGAATTCTGGAAGCATACTATCAAACTGAACGTGTGTCTCCCATAATATTTGAAGATCTTCGTCAACAATAACGCCTTTTAACTAGAACAAGAAAAAATCCAAAGCTAATGGGTAACAAAACAAAGATAATGTAAAATAAATTTTTACAGAAAAAACATGAGAGACCTCATTCATTTGCATATTCATTAATGCTGTGAATTCCTTTTTTTACCATAATATGGTATTAATGCAATCTGTTCAATATAAAATCTATAAGCAACCCCATGACCCAATGAGATGAGGATGATAAATATGACATGTAAATGAGGTGCAGTCTTGTACAGATTCAGCCCGACCATTCCTGAGAAAGGCAATAAATACCAACAAGCTAAGACTGTTACGCTGTTTTTCTTCTCCATTTTGTTGTATAGAGTGGAGTCTAGGACAATGACACAAGCAGCAAGTAAAAAATTAGAAGCCTTTGAGAAAAGGCTTAACCATAGAATTTTGAGAGTGTCATGGATGGAATACATCACAAATGAAGAGATCTTGAAACAGATTATAAAAACTAATAATGAAAGAACTACTGAACAGTGTAAAACCAGAAAACTCCAATACCTGGGGCACATTATGCAAAATGAGTGCAGATATGAACTACTGCAAGTAATACTAGAAGGAAAGGTGCTTGGGAAGAAGAATGTGAGATGGAGAAGAATCTTGTGGCTGAGAATTCTTCAAAAATGATTTCCCATGAATATCGCACAGTTACTCAGAGCAGCGGTCAATAAAGTTAAGGTAGCCAACATCCAGAACGACATGTCCTATACTCCCCCTGGAGTCTCCAGGGCGCAAAAAAAAAAAACCAAATAGAAACTGCCAAGAAGAAGAATGGAAATCCAACTAAAAAAAGAACTCATTACAACCTTGAATGAAAGGAAGTCGAAATGTATCAAATACATTATGAGCCACAATGATTTCATTGGTAGATACTGGGTAAGAAAAGAAAGGGAAGGCCAGGGAACCAAAACTTTATAGCGTTAATGAAAATTATGAAATTTAATAAGTACACAAAAATTAAAAGCATGGTTTCTGCAACAAACTCATGTAGTGAAACGATAAAGCCTTTATAATATAAACAGGTAAACCTTTCCAGAACTAAGTAGAATGTAACATTTTTCAGAAACCAACCAGGAATGTAACCCAGGATCTTCACCTTTACAGTTGAGCATACTATATGAACTATACCACCAAAAAAAATCATTAACAACTTTAATTCAAAATAATTATAGTTAAAATGATATTTATATACAATTAACAATTTTTTAGATTACATTCAATACTGTAAAAGGTGATTCTATTAAACATTTAATGACATAATAAAGATAAAACCAGTGTGAGTTTTATTTTTCGTATCGTAAACACTGTTACTGTCATAAAATACCAACAATAAAATGTTTTTACTGACTTTGTATCTGTATTTTCACTGATACCAGACAAAAAAACAATTAATAGAAAAGTTAGTTTATTTTGTTTTATGTTTACAACCTTAGCATTTAAGACTGAATATGAAACAATACAATTTATGTTTTTTTGGTTTAATGCCTGAATGTTCTGCAATTACTGCTAATGCAGACAGTGAAGGATGAAATGATTTTTTTGTAGCGTATGAAAATATGCCGTACCTGAATGGGATTCGAACCCAAGACCGCATGATGAGAGGCGAGCACGTTACCAACTACGCCAATGCGGCCGGCACAATTTATGCTGAAAGTCATTAATTGGTATGCAAACATCCTAAAGGCATAAGGGAAAAGTCAAGTTAATAAAACACATTAAACTACATATTTTACAGTAAAACCTCTGAATAGCTGACTTCAGCAGGACAATGCCAAATGTCCGTTCTATAGGAGGGAGCCAATAAATATACACATATTACGCGTATTAACATACTAATGTGAAGAGAGTACCTGATTTTAAGTTAAAATAAAAAATCTGGTGTGAAACACTCACATAACTTTCTCTTGCCATTGCAAATAATGAACAATATAACCTAACATTAGTAATAAAACTTAGAAATATACAAAAAAATCTGGTGTGAAACACTCACACAACTTTCTCTTACCAATACAAATAATTAATAATATAACCTAATATTTGTAATAAAACATTAGAAATAAACAAAAAAACTAACCTCAATAAACATAACCTTATTTTAATCATGAGTGAAAGACGCAAAATGAAAATCAACCCGTTTGGCTAAAAATACGGAAAATCATTCTTTCACTAGGCTCTACAGAGAAAAATGCTCTAAATAAAAGTTGTAGATCTTTTAATTTCCTATAAATTTGACTATACACTTTTGTCATAAAATGTATGCTAAGGCTGAAATCTTAAAACATCGACTTTTACACATTTTCGTGAGAAAAGAACAGAAAATCTTTAATTACCGCTTAACTAAGCGTTATACAAAAAATGTTAGAAATAAAAGTTGTAGGATTTCAAATTCTCTACAACTTTGGTTATACATTTTTGTGCTAAAATGCATATTAAAGCCGCAAATCTTAGAAAAACAAAGATTTTACGAGAAAACAGCCTCCCCAAGAATTTCAGCAGACATGGTGCCTACCCTATCTTGTAGAGCATAAAAAAATGTAGAAATGAGGCGATTTTTTAAAAATTCGTAGGAGCCATTTTTGAGAAAATCGCAAAAAAAGTGAAAAATGACACGAATAAACTACTACTTCTGGTTGACTGATTTTGATGAAAATGTTTGTGTCTGGTGCGGGAGTAGTATTTAACTTAAGTTTCAAGTTTCAAGATCATACAATGTTCCTTCTTGAGATATTCTATTCACACACACAAAGACCAATCGCTAAAAACATGTTTTTTGGGTTCAGGGGGTCTGAAAACGTGTAGATCCGGTGAAAACTCGATTTCGAAAAATCGACATATACCTATATTCATATAGGCAAGAGAAAGTAAAAATTAATTATAAAAAACATAACCTCATTTTAATCATGAGTGAATATATGAGTGTAATGTTTTACACCAGATTTTTTTGTTTTACATCTGACTATTATGCACCCAAAGGCTATTGCTGACAGCGAAGGTTGACAGATGAAAATGATTGACAAAAAATGCCACATTGATCAAGAATTGAACCCCTAGACCTATGGAATAGAAACCAGTTGTGCTATTACAGAGACGGATCAGTCAATTTCAAAGCTGGAGCACAATTTATTCATTCCCAAAAAAAGATTGTCAAAATAAAATAAATATTACAAATTTTGACTGATGTTCTATTCTGTAGAGAAGCAAAAGAGAAGGCTTAGAACACTACCTAATCTTACTCAGTATGGGAAATGCCCTAAGGTCCAACAATACATAAAATTTGTATTTTCACGTTTTTTCATTGTCATGGTACCACAAAAAATAGAGTAAGAAAATATTCATTAATGCAAATTCACAATACTTTACCAGTTATTAATATTTATACCCACCAGGTTGGTCTAGTTGATAAAATGTCTCCAAAAACCCGCTTTTTTTTTTGAAAGGTGATTTTTGGTGACGAAGGTTCCTGGTTCAAATCCTAATAAACATAACTTTAATACGAATTTGAATTCTACACAGTGGTTATGAAGTATTTTTATGGCTGGGGTTAAATTAACCAGACTTTAATATGAATGGTCAGCCTAAGTCTGTACAAGACTACTTCTGATTTACATGTCATACACATTATCCTGATCTCATTGGGTCATAGGGTTGGTTATTTTTCTTAGATTGAACAGATTGCAATGTACACACAATAGGGATAAAAATAATCTGGTGTGAAACACTCATATGACTTTCTCTTGTCAATGTAAGTAATGAAACTATAAACTATGTCTATTTAATCATAACTACATTCCCGTCAGTTTTTTGGTTCAGTTTTTCAAACTCGTAAACAATTTAAAATGAAAAACAACCTAATTTTAATAATGAGTGAATAACGTAAAATGAAAATCAAAATTAATCTCTGTAGAACTTAAAAATAGGCAAAATCAGTAATAGAGCCTCTAAACTAGGCTCTGTAGAGAAAAATACTTAAATATTATATAATGATGTTTATTTTTCATGAAAATCTGTAAAAAATGGGATTTTTTTAAGATTCCAGCCTTGGTATGCATTTTACGACAAAAGTGCATGTAATTACAGACGCTTAATTTTCATAACTTGAATTACATACACCTTTGTCATCAAATGCATCCTAAGGCCAGAATTTTAAAAAATCACATTTTTTACAATTTTCATGAAAAAAAAACAGAAAATTGCTAATTGCCACTAAACTAAGCGTTTTATAAAATAAAAGTTGTGGGTTTTTAAATGTTCTATTACTTTAATTATAAACAAGTTTGCTCTAAAATGCATGTTTAAGCCACAATCTTAAAAAAAGCATTTTTTTTACGAGAGAACAGCCTCCCCTAGAATTTCTGCAAATATGCCGCTTACCCTATCTTGTAGAGCATAAAAAATGTAGTAAACGAGGCAATTTTTTAAAACATCATAGTAGCTATTTTTGAGGAATTCACAAAAAGGGAAAAATTGCACGAATAAACTACTACTTCCAGTTGACCAATTTTGATGAAAATGTTCGTGTCGGGGTCAACTTCATACGATGATCTGTTCTTGAGATATTTTGTTTGCACACACGCGCGCACACACACACAGACCAATCGGTAAAAACATGTTTTTTGGGCTCAGGGGATCTGAAAATGTGAAGATCCGGTGAAAATTCGATTTTGACAAATCGACATGAAAACAATACTTTCTTTCCTATATATAAAATACTGTATAGAGCAAGAGAGAGCAAAAATTATATAAAAAAATAAATTAGTACAACATTTGACAACAAAATGAAAGTATTAAATCGACAAATAAAATTTCTACATAAGTTCGCACATTTAATAAAAGAATAAATCTGTGTGTATTTTCCGGTGAACCTGAATGAAACGGAATTTTACCAAAAATTTGCAATGACAAAAATTTAATTTTTTTTAAAATCTTGTTAACTGAATGAAATGAAAAAAAAATACAATAACATAGATAAATGACATTCAAAATAAGTAGCCATGTCAAAAGATAAACTAAATAAATTCGGAGTGCTATTATTATTACATTTAATTAAGCGCGTAGACAGTAGCAAAAATGATAAAATTATCACGTATGAGATAAATATACGTTATTATTTTTTTTAATCACAGAATAACACTGATTTTTATACCCTTATAGAAAACAAACAAAATTTTAATATTTTGTGAGAAAATAAATTATTCAGTGTCATATTTAATTAGATGATAATAAAAATAATACATAATTTGGTTTAAAAAAAACAATATAGTCTGGTAAAGAATGGAGATTTTTACATGACATCAAAAAGTTTTATTAAAAAAACATTATAATTTAAATACAGCAGACAAATAAGATATTCAATAATTTATCACAGGTCTGCTTCATATAGAGTATCAATAAAAATTATTTTTCTGTATTGTATAGAATACCGTAGTAACATGTATGTATGATAAGAGTAATCAATGTAAATTGTAAAAAAAAGATAACCTTTTGACAACTGGCATAGCCTTGATCATAAATAAAAAAGAACGCAAAAACCAAGTACAATCATGATTTTTTGATTGTCAATGAATTTCAAGTAAATTAATGTAAGCTAATTTGAATAACAGAGATTCTAATATAAACTTTATGTGGTAGAATGTCAATAATTCGAAACAAACTTGAATTCAGATAGTTCAAAAATTGTACGAGGTCTCTGCACTGGCGTTATTTTTCATCATTGGATGAGTGGCATCCTTCAAAGTAGTCCCCATTTGTTTGAATAACCTGCTCCCAGCGGTGTTTGGACTTTCCGAAGCAGTCCTGGAAGTCAGTTTTTGGAATAGCCTTAACTGTCCTCATTGCATTATTTCCAACCATGTTTTCGTTGTCGAATCGGTGCCCTTTGTCTTTTCAAAGTCAGGAACAACCAAAAGTCACAGGGGGCTATGTCAAGACTGTACAGAGGTTGGCAAAGCAGTACAATATTGTGTTTTGTTAAAAACTGCTGTACAAGATTCTATAAGTTTTCTACCGCCTTATCGTGATGGAGAAGCCAGTTACTCCTTGACCAAAAATGCAATCACTGCATCACGCTGTTTCAGAATTTCATAATATTCGTTATTAATCGTCTTACCTGTCGGTGCATATTCATGGTACATAACACCTTCATGATAAAAAAAGAGAACAATCGACATTGAGTTGACATTGCTCCAACTTTGACGTGCTTTATTCGGCCGTGATTCGGACAAGAGCTTCCACTGTGAAGATTGTTGTTTTGTTTTAGGATCATAACCATAAACCCACTATTCATCACTAGTAATAACAATTTTGTTATTACTGGCAAAATTTGATGCAAATTCGTTGATCTGATCTTCCAGTCATTTTTAACAACAAAATTGGACGAACGCAAAAAAGGCTTATAAACAAATACTCGCTGTGCATGAACTATACGTCCCATAGGTGTCGGCGAGCAACTGATAAGTTCATGAGACTTTACTGTTGACATTCATGCCACGCAAAGGTCGCTCAAACGCTCTGCCACAAAGATATAAAAGCAGGTCAGATACTTTTCGGACAGACCTCGTATAATTGAACAAATCAACAAATGATAATATTTTTATAAACAACTAGAAGACTTTTTAAACTCAACTGAAAGCATAGAGGTTTTCTGCTTTTTTTATGAATAGTAAGATTTAGTTGGTGATATCCAGAAGCATTATCTCAGTCCCGTCTAAAATGTCACAGATTCTTTCAACATATATAATGTCCAGGAGCCAATTCCAAACTGTATGAAACTATCGTTTTTTTTTATGAAGAGCCTTCCAAAACAACGTTTTCACCATAATTTTTCAAAATATCATTGAATTATTTATTTATTTATTACAGTCAAATCGACTTTAGGTCATTAAAAACCATATAATATAAATACCGAGTGTCTCAAAATAATGTATACACTTTTTGAACGTATATATTTATTTGAAGAAAACATTTAGAAACATGATATTTGTGTTGTCTTGTAATATAAACTTATAAATGTTAAAATTATTACCCTTAACTGCCATACATCTACTACAACATATTTTTTTTTTTTTTTTTGGTTTAACGTCCAACTGTTTTGCAATTACTGCTAATGCAGATGGTGAGAAAGGTGATAGATGAAAATGAGTGATGAAAAAATGCCAGACCTGGCCGGTAATCGAACCCGGGACCCTGGCATAGAAGCCAGTTGCGCTACCACATCACACTAATACAGAATTGTATAATCACATTGACATTTTTATTACTTGTGGAGGTTTTTCTCCACCCAAACTGTCCTTTGCTCACATTTCTCCCTGTCCCATGTGTTTAAAATTTGTCACAAATCCTAGCAATTGTTATTATTGAAGGTGATTGGGTTCAAAATTCCATTTGCCATCACTTTGAACCTCTTGAACATTTTCAGTCGTCCAGAAACACTTTAAAACCCTTTTATGTTGAACAAAAGACAACTGAATTTCAGCCATGTTTATCTCATACTAAATGAGAGAAATAATAACAATGAGTTATAATGTTAAAAAAAGCTGTTTTAAATTGTCAGCTGATGCAGGTTCAAGTTGTAGAGCGGACGCCAAATAAGCTTGCCGGTGTAGATGCGCGAACAGTTCGGATTCAGTCGATAGTGTTCGTGTATTAGCATCGAACTGACTATTAAATCACAGGCACTGAACAATGTAAATTATCATCTATTAGCAAAGTTAAAAACATTCAATTGTAAACATTGTATAGAACAATTAACGTTTACCACATACAACACATTACCGACTAACGTTTTCAGGTTAGCTGACATATAACGTTGCGAGAGCGAAATGACTCTGATCACAGCTAGTACAACACTGACCCCCACCACTGGCTGAGGAAGCCGAGCGTGGCATTACCAAAATAAACATTCTGTGCACTTCAAAAAACCGGCAAGCTTATATGGCGTGCGCTCTAAGTGTTTTCTTCAAATTAAAATATTCGTTCAAAATGTGTATACATTTTTCTGAGACACTCGGTACATACAAAGTTACAAAAACACAAATATAACATAGACGAATAAAAGATCATCGATAAAATAAAGAATGAAAACTTAAATTCAATGAAAATTTTGAAAACATAAAATATAAAATTAATGAAAGAAATAGAATGATACAATGGAAACGATGTTAATATAAATGATGCCACGTGTTTTTTATAATTTTATTAAATCTGAGATTTTTTTCAATGAATTCTTCAAAAGTGTTCGAAGCTTAGTCTGTGATCAAGAAGTTCTTAATAACTGTAAGAATTTTTTATCCCCAATGTGTGTTGCAATTTATTCAATTTAAGAACAGGCAAACTCTCTGACCTAATGAGATGAGGATGATAAGTATGACTTGTAAATGAGATGTACTCTTGTACAGTACAGACTCATGCTGACTAATCCTAAGAAAGTATGGTTAATTGAATCCCAATCATAAAAGTATCCGGTAACCACCATCTAGTACTCAAATCCATATTAAAGTCCAATCATAAAAGTATCCGGTAACCACCATCTAGTACTCAAATCCATATAAAAGTAACTACCTTTATAAGGATTTTAACCATGAAACCAATATCTTGAAAAATCAGCTGTTAAACAGCTGAATTGCAGAGACTTTACCACTAGACCAACCTAGTGGGTTAAGAAAATTATATAAAATGCATATTTTTTGTCAATACAGACTTATGCAGCACAAACAAAGGCAGAAGAAAAAATTAACTTTCATGAGACGACACGTCTCATGGCTAGCGGCAATTTTTAAAAAAGGCTTACTTTTGACTTATGGTAAAAACCATTAGTGGTTTCTGTTCTACTCTTTAAGAGGAATCGAATGGCACTATTTTTGTTTCCAAATTCTGACTTTGATTTCTTGGCTTCCAGTTTTGGGCCACTTCCGACCAAAAGCTAAACTTTAAAACCAATCCAGGCCCACTAATTTTTGGAGTAGATTACGAATCCGAAAACAATTTGTTTCTATCTCTTGTAGTTTCTGAAATCTGGGTGTGACGGATGGGCGGACAAAGGAAAATGACAGATGACAATTTTAAAACTTGCCACCAATGAAGTTATGAAGATCAAGAGGAGTATCCTAGGAAATTCATGAAGAGATAGAATGAGAAATAATATAATTAGGGAACAATTAGGGATGGACAGCCTGATAAGGAGAGTTAGACAGGTATAGCTATAATGGTCTGGTCATATCAGTAGAATG
Source organism: Catonia carolina (assembly GCA_035578175.1). Lineage (NCBI taxonomy): Eukaryota > Metazoa > Arthropoda > Insecta > Hemiptera > Achilidae > Catonia > Catonia carolina. The sequence continues at coordinate 35,166,751 of JAQMRL010000005.1, read as the reverse complement.
GAGGAGGGTAAACCTCCAAAAAGGATGCTTAGAGATGTTTGAGCTTAGAGATGGAAAAAATTGACTAAGGAGTAAATCAAGAATAAAATGAATGGGTTCAGTTATTGATGTTGGGAAGAAGATGCGATGATAAGAGAGCAATGGAGGAGATTTAGTTTGCCAAAAAGAAAGAAGTGAATATGAGTTTTGCTGGCCCACCCGAGGAAATCTGGAAGGATTAAGAGGACAATGATGATCATATGAGAAAACATTTTCCTATTCATGAATTGTTAGTAATAGGACTAATGATATACCTTTCAGTAAACCAAACTAAAACTCAATGGCAGTTTAAACTTTCTATGTCTAAATAACTTCCCTTAAACATTTTTTTACAAAATAAAACTCATTTGTGATGTACGTTCTAGTAGTACAAAAGATTATGTGTTTTGTTTGACTCAATAATAAAACAAGAGTTTAACTTATTCTCAAAAATGCTAGACCATATAATTAAATAAAAAGATCTTGTCAAAACTACAAAAGTTTCAGTAAAACAGAAATTATAACTGAAACAAAATATGCTTAGTCTATTAATAAGGCTAACTAAACAACATTGAATAATAAAGAAAGAACAACTACAACTAAAAAAATCTGGTGTGAAACACTCACAAAACTTTCTCTTGCCAATGCAAATAATTAACAATAAACCTAACATTAGTATTAAAACATTAGAAATGAACAAAAAACTAACCTCAAAAAACATTAGTGAAATACGCAAAATTAAAATCAACCTCAGTTTAGCTTAAAAATACAGAAAATCGCTCATTCACGCTAAACTAGGCATTGTACAAAAAAATGCTTAAAATAAAAGTTGTAGATCTCTTAATTTCCTATAAATTTTATTTTATACACTTTTGTGTTAAAATGCATTCTAAGGCCGAAATCTTAAAAAAAAAAGATTTTTTCACACGTTTTCGTGAGAAAAAAACAGAAAGTTGCTAATTACCGCTAAACTAAGCGTTATACAAAAAAATGTTTGAAATAAAAGTTGTAGAATTTTACATTCTCTACAACTTTTATTATATAATGTTTTGCGCTAAAATGTATATTAAAGCCGCAATCTTAAAAAGAAAATGTTTTTACGTAAAAACAGCCTCACGCAGAATTTCAGCAAACATGGCGCCTACCCTATCTTGTAGAGAATAAAAAATTGAGTAAACCAGGCGATTTTAAAAAAAATCGTAGGACCAGTTTTTGAGAAAATCGCAAGAAAGTGAAAAATTATACGAATAAACTACTACTTCCGGTTGACCGATTTTGATGTAAATGTTCGTGTCGGGTTCAGTAGTGGTATGTAACTTAAGTTTCAAGTTTCAAGTTTGTACGATGTTCCGTTCTTGAGATATTCTGTTCACACACAGACACACACACACACACACACACACACACACAGACACACACGCACACGCACACGCACACACACACACACACACACACAGACCATTCGCTAAAAACATGTTTTTTGGGTTCAGGGGGTCTGAAAACGTATAGATCCGGTGAAAACTCGATTTCTTAAAATCGACATGAAAACAATACTTTCCTTCCTATATATTCATATAGGCAAGAGAAAGTAAAAAGTATTGCGTGAGTTAATTATTAGTTGTGAACACAAACTAATTTACAGTAAATAATGTATTCAGCTTAAAAATTAGTCCTTCATAATGAACAAATAGTGACTGGCAGTTTTATCTTTAAACTGCTCTCTCACTCGCTCTCTCTGGTCTGTCTGTGTGTGTGGCAAGCAAGAGACATAAAAATTTCACACCAGCAGCGGTCCACTGATTACTGGATTATTTGTAAATTATCAGACTGTAATATGTAGTTTAATTTATACAGAGTACAAATCCTTTTGAGGAAACAAAATATTTTTCATCAGAGGCAACTGGGACTGAAGGTGCCTTAATAGCAAAAAACTTAGATAACACAAAATTATTAGATAATTAGGTACATACGTACTATACGAAGGCCACTATTGTATGTGTGTTCTCTGTGGTAAATAAGAACTGTGGGAAAATTGGCAGCGAAGATAAAATCGTCGAGATTGACAAGAGTTTGTTTACAAAACGGAAAAGTAATGCCGGGAGAGTATTGCCTCAACAATGAGTATTTGGTGGTTTGTGCCATGAAACTGGCCAGTGGTTTCTAAAGTATCATTTCGTTGATCCAGAAACTGGGGCAAATACCCAACGAGTTGAATGGATGTGGGAAAGTGCTAAATGAAGAAACAAGAAACATCGAGGTACCGCTCGTCATCATCTTGAGTCCTATTTGGCGGAATTTATGTGGCGGTCGGGAGTGGCCGCAACTGGCGGCAATGCGCTCAACTCCATTCTCGCTGACATCGCTTCATTTTGGGAGGCAGAAATCAAGAACCACTAGTCATAATGACATGTAATTTTTACAGTGAGTCAAATAAAGTCTGTTTTTTATAAATATGTAGTCTTTTTTTTTTTGAACCTGGTACGAAAAAATCACTGTACAATAGTGGCCTCCGCATAATACGTAAGTTCCGAAAATTATACTAATCTGCATATTATTAGCCGGACTAGAATTTTTAACAGTAAATTTTGAATGCACATATACGTAATTTTTACTTTCACTCGCCTTGAACCCAAAAAACATGTTTATAGTGATTGATCAGTGCGTGCGTACATGTGTGTGCTGGAATATCGTACAAAGTTCAAACTTGTCACTTAAATTAGATACCACTAGGAGACCCAACATTACTATTTTTATCAAAATCAGTGAACTAAAAGTACTAATTTTTTCCAGTAATTTTTCACTTTTTTGTGATTTTCTCAAGAAATATTTTTTTTAAACTGCGACCTTAATATGCATTTTAGGGCAAAAAATATATAATCAAAGTTATATTAAATTTAAAAAACCTATAATTTTGATTCAAGTGTATTAACAATGAAAAATTGATTTTGAAAAATCAACATGAAAACAATACTTCCCTTCCCTAATATATTTATAAAGGGCAAGAGAAAGTAAAAACCATCTGGGTTTTATTTTAATATCAAGGGGCACAAGGAGCTGTCACGATACAAGCTGATATTCACAACATTTATCCATAAATTAAAGGTCCCAGGTTCTATTCCCAGTCAGATCTGGAATTGTTTTATCACACATTTTTATGTATCACCCTTCATCGTCTGCATTAGCAATAATTGCAAAACAGTCGGATGTAAATGAAAAAAATCCATAAATTGCAAATAAATAAATCTGTAATTAATAAATTGATTAGCAAAATTAATTAAGGTATAATCATCTCAATATTTAAAACATACCTGTTGTGTACTTAAATCTATTCCTAAATATGTACAATCACTTTTTGGAGTCATTTTTCCTTTTTTTTTTAATAATAATACACCTGTAAAAGTACAAAAATATTAATTCAAAAAACCTAAAACATTAACTAAGAAATGGAACAAGTTATAGGAGATTGATACTTTCGACCCTGGTAACAATAAGGCAACAATTTTTTTAGAACAATCATATTTATTGTTTTTCAAAACACCATGCGTTTAAGTTGTATACACATTTTTATGTGTTTGAATCAATTCTCAAAACATTTTTTCCTCTTCTTTTTAAGGTGATGAAAATCGCTGTCCACACATTTTTTTTTAAATTCGGGAACAAAAAGAAGTTTTAAGGTAATAAATCACCTGAATATTGGAAATGAGACATTAATTTGACATGTTTCTGTTTCAAATAATTAATTGTTAGATGTGCATGTAAGAGCTGGTATTGTCATGATGAAAGATGATATACCTTGGACAATTCGAATTGGCACAAGCAGCTTCAGTATTTATCTTCTCCACTCTTCGCTCCTCGCCATGCAACGACGGTACAGTCACAAAAGTATACAATCGCTACTGTAATGTGCGACTCACGCACGGTCACTACACTTAGTTTTCATTGTTGTTAATATAATCTGTCAGACATAATGATGTGACTAATTTGTTTTCATATGATTTTCTGTTCTGTATTTATAATCAGATTAATTTGTTTAGTTAATTGCGTAGTAGAGTATAGTTGGACGTTGACGAGGGCGACCACTACTAAACTTGAAGCCTTCGAACTTTGGGTGTACAGAAGAATGCTGAGGATACCATGGACAGATAGGGTGACCAACATTGAGGTACTGCGTCGGATGAACAAGGAACCAGAGGTAATAAACACCATTAAGTGTCGCAAGTTGCAATACCTCGGTCATATTATGAGGAACCACGGTAGATACGAACTGTTGCAGCGCATCCTGCAGGGAAGATTGGATGGTAGAAGACAGCCAGGCCGAAGAAGAATATCCTGGCTTGCTAACCTGAGAGACTGGTACGGGAAAAGCTCGGCCCAACTGTTCCGCATTGCAGATGACAAGACCAAGATAGCCATGATGACAGCCAGCGTTCGAACCGGACAGGCACGCTAAGAAGAAGAAGAGTATAGTTTATTGAGTTTTTGCAGTTTAGTTCTAATACCCAGTAGTAATTTATAATTTAAATTTTTACTGGGACAAATTAAATATTTCAAAATGAAATAATTATTTGTATGTTTGTACATTAAAATAAGGTTGTAGGCATGTGCATACATTAAAATTTGTAGACCTTGTTGAAGGAATAGGTTATGGATATACTTTATGCGGAACTGTGTGTACACGTAGAGCAAGAGTTGTGCCAGTTCGAATTGTCCACAGTATACAATGTTTTCGGTGGTTTTTCCTAATTTTTCAATGACTTGTCATAAACAAATAGTTGTGTACCATTTAGCATTAAATGTTCTTTAATCCACAAAAAAGTGATGATTGTGTGACATGTTCAGTAGAATGAAAGAAACAAAAAATAATTTTCTTGAAAGTGCTTCGTGAACGAATAACTTTTGTTGAATTCAATTCATCTTTGAATACCTAAACAGTAGATTTTTAATTAGTTTCCACCTTATATGAATACATCCAAGTTTCTTCACCTGTTATGAAGTAAAACACAGATTTTTCAGTTCCCTCTACCTTACTAATTTACTCACTATAACATAAATTGAGTGGAAAAAGGGTAATATTCCAAAATCCTTATTTTCGAGAAATTAAAAAATCTGGTGTGAAACACTCACACAACTTTCTCTTACCAATGCAATTAATTAACAATAAACCTAACATTATTAATAAAACATTAGAAATAAACTAAAAACTAACCTCAAAAACATAACCTTATTTTAATCATGAGTGAAACACGCAAAATGAAAATCGAACTCAGTTTGGCTTAAAAATACGGAAAATCACTCTTTCACGCTAAACTAGGCACTGTACAAAAAAATGCTTCAAATAAAAGTTGTAGATCTCTTAATTTCCTATAAATTTTATTTTATACACTTTTGTCGTAAAATACATTCTAAGGCCGAAATCTTAAAAAAATAAGATTTTTCACACGTTTTCGTGAGAAAAAAAACAGAAAATTGCTATTTACCGCTAAACTAAGCGTTATACAAAAAAATGTCCGAAAAAAAAGTTGTAGAATTTTACATTCTCTTCAACTTTTATTATAAATATAACGTTTTGCGCTAAAATGCATATTAAAGCCGAAATCTTAAAAAGAAAATGTTTTTACGTAAAAACAGCCTCACGCAGAATTTCAGCAAACATGGCCCCTACCCTATCTTGTAGAACATAAAAAATGTAGTAAACCAGGCGATTTTTAAAAAAAATCGTAGAACCAGTTTTTGAGAAAATCGCAAAAAAGTGAAAAATTATACGAATAAACTACTACTTCCGGTTGACTGATTTTGATGAAAATGTTCGTGTCGGGTCCGGTAGTGGTATGTAACTTAAGTTTCAAGTTCGTACGATGTTCCGTTCTTGAGATATTCTGTTCACACACACACACACACACACACACACACACACACTGACCAATCGCTAAAAACATGTTTTTTGGGTTCAGGGGGTCTGAAAACGTATAGATCCGGTGAAAACTCGATTTCGAAAAATCTACATGAAAACAATACTTTCCTTCCTATATATTCATATAGGCAAGAGAAAGTAAAAAAACTGTTTTGTGACTTTGTTTTTGGTTTAATGGTAAAATGTTCAATTGGTCATTTGTAGTACGATATTAAGCCTTTTTAATGGTGACTTTAGAATTTGTTTTACAATAATCATGGGATTGATTTTTGATTATTAATATGTTGACCATTCACCTTTCTCTAGATTTAGTACAAGTGAATGGGAAAAATTAAGTTGAAAAAACAATATAATGTGCCAATATGCTACAAAACTTTAATTTAATTTTAAAATAATTTACAGTTACATTTTGAAAATAATAATACAGAAACCAGTGGTCCAACAGCTGTTCGCTATTGAATGGAAGAAGGGTAATATTCCTGGAATATTATCCTTTTTCCACTCTCCTAAATTTTTAATGTACCGTGCGTTCGGAAAGTCGCTGTGCACTGGAATTGTGACTATGGATTTATGAAAATATGTATAAAGAAATGACTAAGCATTTTGGAAAAAAATTTATTCAATACCTTAATTACATTGTTAAACCGTGATTACATTGTTTATAGAAGGTGTTCGAAATGACCTCCATTGGCATCAATACAGCATTGCACTCGTTTCATTTTGTTTGCAAACACCTTTCGCAACTGTATAAAACGTTATGCAACGTGTTTGGTGAACGAATAATTTCAAAGAATTTGTGGCCTGCAAGATCTCCTGATCTGACTCCCCCCGATTTCTTTTTATGGGGTGCGGCGAAACAAACTGTGTATCGGAACAGACCACACACGATTGACGAACTTAAAGCCGCAATAACGGCATACATTCAAGGAATCACTGTTCTTCAGTTGCGAAAGGTGTTTGCAAACAAAATGAAACGAGTGCAATGCTGTATTGATGCCAATGGAGGTCATTTCGAACACCTTCTATAAACAATGTAATCACGGTTTAACAATGTAATTAAGGTATTGAATAAATTTTTTTCCAAAATGCTTAGTCATTTCTTTATACATATTTTCATAAATCCATAGTCACAATTCCAGTGCACAGCGACTTTCCGAACGCACGGTAGCTTAGCTGCTTGTAGATACAAGGAATATTTCCCTTTTATCAACCAATACATGCGCCAAAGTAAACTTAACAAAACTGCTATCTTCGTTCAATTTCGCATTTTTTTGGAATATTACCCTTTTTCCACTCACCGATTCAATTCATGAACAGGATTTCAACAGCTGATTAAATGGAACAGCTGAAAAGGCAAGTAAAATTCTTTTCATATAATTTCATTTTTTTATATCATATAATTCTTGACATGTTCCATTATAAACTCAAAAATATAACACTTAGCCTACTAGACTACCAAACCAAATGTTTACCCGTGACTTAACAGTAGCAACATTCTTTAGAAACAATAAAACTAAATTGACAGAAATAGAATAGTAGATGTACGATTTATATTCATAACTTAGATAGAACTCTACCAACTAACGACTGGGGAAAAGTTACCCCTTTAACTACCTTTTTGTGATTAGTGCAAGAGTGTATCAGCGGTGATTAACACCGCTGATGGGAGATGGATCAACAGAAGCGAATAGTATCGATGCACATGAGTGGGAGAGGCAAAAACAGTACAAGCAGAGCAAGTCAAGTCTTCCAAACTTTTTTTTAAATTGTAAAATATTAACTATAACAAGGATCAATCATCATCCAAGCTAACAAAGATATCAACCATCAGCAGCTGTTTTCAGTAGTGCCCCCATGTATCACTAGTACATACTTCAAATCGGCAGGTAAACATCTGGTATTTACATGGTTCTCTAGAAGACAAGCCGGCCGCGTTGGCGATGTTGGTAACGTGCTCGCCTCTCATCACGCGGTCTTGGGTTCGAATCCCACTCGGGCATGGCATTTTTTCATACGTTACAAAAATTAATTTCATCCTTCACCGTCTGCATTAGCAGCAATTTGCAAAACAGTCGGACGTTAAACCAAAAAAAAAAAAAAAAAAAATCTAGAAGACAAGTTATATTACTGTCATTCTCATGTACTTGGTATTGTTTAAGTCATCAGCCGAAATGCTGGTTTGAACCTCTAGAGGCTTCATTAAGTAAAACGAGGAATGAGGTGGTTTACCATGCCTTCCTCACTGAGTAGAAAATTATGCCTATCAGCATGCATCAGCTCTGAAAAACATCTACTTTCCACCCTGCAAATGACACCTTCACTTCATTCACCACAGAGTCAGGCTGTATAATGAAATTCATTACTCTCAGAGCAGATAACTCTGACTAGTTTCTTTTATAACTCTACCTCTTCTGTTCTTAAATATTCAGTCATATAATTGGCAGACAATGTGATAAGAAACAGAACTAGTTTTTGTAGGCCTGGAACTAGCAGAAGGAGTGCAAATAATTGAACACTCCACCTGCTGTCATAGCCAAATGTCATATACTTATCAGGTAAAAATTTCTTTCAAGCAAACAAAAATTGATAAATTGGTAAAACATATTTTTAAACATTTACATTTAATTTTCTCCTATGGATACAAACTTTAACCAATATTTATGTTGTTCGGTTCAATGTACAACAATAATTTTTAATATACCTAAATCACAATCTGCCTGAATACATTATATTAATACTTTTAAAAATTTAATTTGTTTGTTTTAATTTATCAATCTTCTTTAGTTACGACTTGTTGAATTAGATACAGTACTTAAAGAAATATTGTGCAAACTTTAAAATCTGAATAACTATGAATCCTGACAGGAATAAACTACTGAATTCTGATCTTTCAAGGAACTGATATAAAACAGCTGTGAAAACCACCCAAGGAATATCCTGTAATAATTTGTTCCAGGAATTACCTGCACAGAATATAAATCAGACTACTTGAACTGAAATTAATTGGAAACTCTAATATGCCATTCAAATTTTAATTGGTTTCCATGTAAATCTACCACAAAAACCAATTTTTTAAGCATGACTGCAAAAGAAATGTTAGAAAACAATGAACCAATTCAAAAAATAATTCATAGTTTTACTCCAAACAACCGTAGTTCTACAATATTATAAACTGTCTTACAAACAAAAAGTTCGAAAATATAATGTTAAGAATTAAACAAACCGTGACAAAGACTGTAAGGTAAAGTCATGCATCATATGTCGGATATGGTATGTAACAACCAAGGTATATTAAGACAAATAAATTGCTTACCTAAATTGTATTGCTTTTGAAGCTGCAAATCAGTCTTAGAAATTGAAATATTCTTAATACGGAATGTACAGTTTCACATTAATAAATAAACAAGACAAATAACACTAAACAAAAAACATTACTTCATTATCCTAACAAAATAACATAACCTCAAACAAATAAACAACGAGCGCTAGGTGATTGTAATAACAAGAGTAGGGGAACCACTTGTCGCAGACTACGCCGTTCCCTGACTACGAACAGCAATGGTATAATAATTATAAATCATCTAATCTGTTAACAACCGGCCAATGTCAAGCATACAAATTTGAGAAAATTAGCTCTTAACGCCATCTCTTGACTGCAAAGAAATACGTTTGTTCACCATACACACTCGATTATTTTGTCAACCAAATTTATTTGCTATCAGATTAACTACAAAAGAAAATGTGAGAAAATAAAAGAACGAACTAGATAATGGATAAAGTTCAATAAAACTTTATCCTTATACAAAAGTAAAACAACTATGTATATGTAAAACTAATTTCTAATTAAATCATTCCACAATGGTTAACAAAAAATAAAAAAAAACAACTAATAACTTTAAATACTGTTTAATAAGAGAATCATTTTATACGCTATATTTTTTATGCATTTAATCTGAAATTAATTCTATCGATAGGACTGTTCTAAAAAGTAAGTCGTATTAGTTGATTTTTGCTGTTGCTGTTATCCAATAAATTAATTTTTAAGTGTGTTGGTGTGATGTTTAAACTTTGACAGGTGTTTTGTACAAAGCAGCGCGCAATACTTTGCGATTGTCGCCTACACACAAGGGCGCCAATATACAATCCATCTTATTTATACCGTTCCACATTGAAAAACAAAGCCCGCAAAAAACTTACCAAGCTTAAAACTCAAAATAAAATAAACTCCAACTTATGATCCCTCACATTAAAGATTTATGATAAGATGGTTTCATTATTAAATGAGAATGGAAAAATAATTGTAAAATTTATTACAATATTTATTTATATTATAGTAAAATTAATAATATATAAAAAACCCTTTAAAATACATAAAAATATATATTCTAACGTGTTAAATATGTTTTATTCAAATTATGTATTAGGTATTTCAAGAAAGAAAGAAATCTGAAAAATCAAAACTATCAGACATTCCTGGTTTATCCAGGGTATCGAAACTTGAAGGTCTTACTTCAACTAAAAATACACTTTACGTATTTAATTGACAATTAATTATAGCGATTGTGCTTACAATTAAAGCGTATTCAGCTTTTTTTATAAGCTGAAACTTGCAGCAGTAGAAATAGTCACATTTTTTGTTGCCATTTTAACTTTGCTTTTTCTTCAATAAATTTTAACACATTACAAATTGATTTATTGGCTTGTTCGCTTAGTTTCTTATAATCACATATTTTACCCTAACTCCGAATAATTTTTTTATTTTATCACTATAAAAGTGCTATAATAGAGGCGTAGTACAGACATATTTGGCCATAACAGCCAGGTGGAGTGTTAATTTATTTGTGCTCGATCTACTAGATCCAGGTTACAAAAAATAGTTCTGTTTCTTATAACATGGTCACCTAATTACACAACTAAAGCATTTAAGAACAGAAGAGGTAGAGGTATAAAAGACACTAGACAGAGTCATCTCCTCTGAGAATAATGAATTTCATAATACAGCCACACCCTGTGGTGAATGAAGTAAAGGTCATTTGCAGGGTGAAAATTAGATGCTTTTCAGAAGGCTTGGTATGCTGATAATCATGCTTTTTTACTCAGTGAAAAAAGGCAAAATAAACCACCTCAATTCTCGTTTTACTTAGTAAAGCCCCTAGAGATTCAAACCAGCCTTTTGGCTGATGACCTTAACAAAAGTAGGTATATAACTCAAATGTTTGGTAGATTTAGATTTATAGTTGTTTGAAAACTTTTGTGTTCCGTCACAAAACGTGAATAGTGCTCATGTAGTTTGGGTGTACTGTAGAATTTCAATAGTTCAGCTTTTGAGATATCAAAACGTTTGTTAATCCGAAAAGCTGTTGTGATTGTAAGTATTGTCAAAAGAAAACAACACTGCAAATGAGTAAAAAAGGATAGCAGAATCTTTTAACGAAAACCCATGCTTATAGTTCAGGAAAATCAGCTCATTGTTGGGTAAAGTTAGGACCTTTTTGGGAACACAGATAATGAGGTGCAGTACTGTTACAAACTAAAAAAAACAACTTTAAGAAGTTGTTTTTTAATGTACAAGTACATACACAAATTATACATAATCGAATTGTAGGATGATGTTATTTCGATTTAAATGTATTTATTTCCTTTGTTTTATTTTACTTCATCCAAATTTAATATAGCTAATTGTTTTTGTTCGAATCTTGTTAGCAGGTAACATCATCCTCCTCCTGGAATAAAATCACGAATTGATTGTCAACACTAGTACCATTATTTCTACCCTGGATAATGTACATAAAGAAAAATACCTTTTTACAGAATTTTGATGTTCACAACCACTACACAAGAAACAGAATCGATTATTATGTTGCTAATCTCAACACTAAATTGTTTGAACAAAAACCAACTTATGCAGGGAGAAAATACATCAATAAATTGCCACAAGGTTTAAAAAGTTGTGACAATTTAAGTCATTTTAAAAAAAGCTAAAACAATATTTGATTGATGAAACATTTTACAGTGTGCACGAATTTCTTTCTAAATAGTTTTAGTTGAAAAGTATTTAACTTCTAATTAAACAAATATTGTGTACTATTTGATACAAAGGGGTTCATGACAAGCCTACAGAGTTAAGCAGTAGCAGGAAAAAATTACTGGTAAGTGATGAATTTATCATTGTGTTTGATTTTTTTATTTTTTATTTTGTGTAATATTTGATTCAATGGGGTTCATGACAAGCCTACTGAAGTAAGCAGTAGCAAAAACAATTTTTTGGTGGTAAGTGATGAATTTATCATTGGTGATAAACTTTCAGTTTATCAGTTTTATCTTGACATGTCCTATACTCCATTTGGAGTCTCCTGGATGCAAGAAAAAAACCCTCTTCTTTCATGACCCCACACTCTTTTCTCCAATACCAGTGTCCATCCTGGAGATCCTCTTCGTTCTTCTTGGTATTGGAAATATGAGACAGTTAAACCAACCAAGGTTAAAAACCAGGCCAGAGAAATGATATCCACACAACAATATTTTATTTAATATAAATACTAATTTTTTATAGATCGTGAAATATCACTGCAAAATTTCATAAAATTACAAAATATTGCAATAAAATTTAACATTTAATGAATCAAACTACAGTAAAACTTCACTGATTCGGAATTTGCAGTAATTCGGACTGTCAACTAGGTACTAGGGGTAGAAGTCGTCAATCAGCGTCCTTGGAACAAACTCTTGTACAATAAGCAATATGAATTTGATCTTGTGGGGCTAGAAGATGAAATTTTCTGAGGAGCTTTCAGGACTAAAGACGTCCAGGAAATAAGGTGTTGGCAATAGATGAAGATGAATTTGGAGCAGAGTACTTGAATGAAGATAAAATTGTCGCCCAGATACAAGGAGATCACAAAGAGACAGATATTGGAAATGAAGATGATAGTGATAACAAAATAAGCTTTCTGTAGTTTCGCAACATCTGGATGAACTAACACAGTTTGTGGACAATGATAGTGACTTTCGAAAGTTTTATTTAACATGAAAAGAGATGAAGCAAGAAGTTATTAAAAACAATACAAATGTAATCAGACAAGCATTTCAAACTTTTTCATCTCCGTTACTAAAAGTAAAGATAGCAAATCTAACAATTTTTATCAACCATCCACTAGTGGAAGTAAATATCTTCCTGTAAAATCAGTGAAAATTTTGAAAATTTAGGGTTATCATTTTGTAAAATTAAAAAATAAAACATTGCTGTGAATATAAATACGAATATGGTGCCAAAATTTCATGAAAATCTGTTCAGTAGTTTTTTAAAATTAGCAAGCACAAAAAACATGTTTTGTCTTTATAATATTAGTATTATGCCCAAAACGGGCAGGTGGAGTGTTATTTTAATTGCACTCTATCTGTTTGGTCCAGGGCTAAAAAAAATAGTTCTGTTTCTTATCACATAGTCAGCCACTTATATGACTGAACTATTTAAGAACAGAAAAGGTAGAGGTGTAAAAGACACTAGTCAGAGTTATCTCCTCTGAGAGTAATGAATTTCACTATACAGCCAGACCCTGTGGTGAATGAAGGAAGGTGTCATTTGCAGGGTTGAAAGTGAGTGCTTTTCGGAGGGCCTGGCATGCTGATAAGCATACTCTTTCAACTCAGTGAGGAAGGCTATGGTAAACCACCTTACTCCTCGTTTTTACTTAGTAAAACCTCTAGAGGTTCAAACCAGCCTTTCGGCTGTTGACCTAAACAACAACAACAATATTAGCATAGATAAATATGGGGTTCGTTCTCCTGCATCGAAAAGAGTTTGGAGCATTAAAATCCGGCAAAAGCTTCCCCTGGGAATGGTTGGTAAGGTCCAGCTTTCGAGGTGTGACCTCCATGTGGTGGCCTTGGACAGGTACAACATCTGCTGTACTGAACTGAAAAGGAGATCCTGTGACTTACAACCGTAGTGCTAAATTGGCTAGAGCAAGTTTACTCCATACCACAATTTTTATTCTTCAGGTGACTTTAAACCACATGGTGTAATGTCTCTTAATTGTATTACTAATCGGGTGGTACAAGATTACTCTATTTCACCATTTTGATTTTTCAGCTCACTGTAGAAAAATGTAGTATGATGGAATGTGTTTAAATAGAACTACCCCAGGTAGTAACCACCCTTAGGCTACGGCTGCACTGTAAGAGGCAAGTGTCGAGGCAAGATGGAAATGGCACCCGGATGCTTCTTCCACCAAAAACCAACTTGTGAAATGTTATGGTGGTGGCCCCATTGAAGTCACCTAGCACTTTTTGAAACCAGGCGACTTACTGGGCGTGCATTCTAGCTAACCAACTTGTCGGTTCAGTAGGTTTCAAGGCTGGTGTCATACTGGTGGTTAACTGTTTATTACCTGTTCGCTGTACTGTGATTAGTGATTTTTAAGTGACTCAGTAACATCTCTAAGAATATCAAACGTTTCTCTTCTCATTCTCAGATATTCAACAAGTTTATCACCGTACAAATGAGTGTTTTTGTATAAGTGATAAAATTCACCAAAAATTTCCCAACTGGTATTAATATCGTGCACCTAATTGTCACCTAATTTTAAATCTCAACTTTCCACAGGCATTAACTCCTTGCACAAATCTAGACATGACGTTGCTTGTGTCTAAAATTGACTGAGCTAGATTGCAATGTGCCACCTCCTTCTTGCAGTCTGGATATAATGAATCTTGCCACTAGACTCTTGCCTCTTCATCAACACTTGCCTCTTGCAGTGTGGCCCCATAACCTTACAGGTGGAAGTCGGGGTAAAAATCATGCATTATTTAGAGGAAGAAAAGGGGGAGGAGAGTGAAGGAGGAGGAGTTATAATAGGAGGAAAGATAAAATGAAATAGGTGATTGGCCACCTCCGTAGCGTAGTGGTTAGCGCATTGGCCTGCCACATGGAGGTCCTGGGTTTGATTCCCAGCCAGGGTCTGGAAATTTTCACACGTCAAATTACACAGTTAATGTTACATAATCCAACGTACTGCCCATAACAGACAGGTGGAGTGTCAAATTATTTACACTCAATCTGTTAGTTGCAGGGCTAAAATAAATAGTTCTGTTTCTTGTCACATGGTCAGCCAATTAAATGACTGAATCATTTAAGAACAGAAGAGGTAGAGGTGTAAAAGACACCAATCAGAGTTATCTCCTCTGAAAGTAATGAATTTCATTATACAGCCAGACCCTGTGGTGAATGAAGTGAAGGTGTCATTTGCAGAGTGGAAAATATGTGCTTTTCAGAGGGCCCGGCATGCTGATAAGCGTACTTTTCCACTCAGTGAGGAAGGCAATGGTAAACCACCTCACTCCTCGTTTTACTTAGTAAAACCTCTACAGGTTCAAACCAGCCTTTCGGCTGATGACCTAAACAACAATCCAACGTAGTCGCTAATGACCAAGCAGTTGATGCGACTTTAAAAAAATAAATTGAAAAAAGGTGAAAATCTAAATGACAATGATAGCGCCTATTAGTTACACCCAAAGCTAATGTGAACCGTTAAGCTTTACTGTATAAACTGTTGCATACACATAATAATGAAGGCACTCCATTTTTTACGAATCTTTTCCAACTCGAAATTCTAACAGTACACACAGTGTTTCTTTCAGTAAACAAATATACACAGAATTTTTTTTATAAGGGTGATTGTTTTGAATGTATTATTAATTCATTATTTTTTTTTTGTTTAACGTCCGACTGTTCTGTAATTACTGCTAATGCAGACGGTGAAGAATGAAATGATTTTTGTAACGTATGAAAATATGCCGTGCCTGAATGAGATTTGAACCCAAGACCGCATGAATTCATTAGCATTCAAAAATATTTAAAACGATTTGGTGACTATAATATAATTTATTATATTCTTTAGTAGTAACATATTGTGATATAAAGGGTTGAATAATAAGAGCCGGATATTTTGTTTATCTATTCGGTTATTGTGTTTTGACAACAATAGCTTTTGTATGGGTTGATTTTCACAATAGTCTTACATTCAATTGCTGCTTTTCCAGAAACGGGTAAATCAATGTAGAATTTAATTATTATTTATTCATTCTTTATTTTTCTATAAATTGTAAGGTCCGGTTTATAGAACAGCCAGTTTTTTGTAGGGCAGTTTAGTAGTGACCGAGGCATGCGGGTAAATGGTGATCAAACCTTTGTAGTGAATCGGCTTTGAAGCTTCTCGATATTAATAAAGTTTGTTAAATCCATTTATGTATTAAACCAACGTGCGGTAACGTGCAGTTAATGCTTAACCGGAAAATAGTTGTTCTGTTGTTAAAATCGTAACTAAGTAGGATTCATTCAGTAATTGTTTGTTTGTAAATTACCGTATTTACTATCTGGTTAAGTTTAGTTTATAAGGTGTAGTAATATTTTGTAATTAATCTTGTCTAAGTTGTTTAATTATAATTCACCAACCGTAATAATTTATTGATTTGATTAATTTGTAAATAAATACTTGTTATAAGTTTAAAAATCTGATATGAAACACTCACACAACTTTCTCTTGCAAAGGCAAATTATGAACAATATAGCCTAACATTACAAATAAAACATTAAAAATAAACAATAAAACTAACCTCAATAAATATAAACTAATTTTAATCATGAGTGAAAGACGCAAAATGAAAATCTACCTCAGTTTGGCTTAAAAATACGGAAAATCTCTCTTTCACGCTAAACTAGGCGTTGTAGAGAATGCTGTGAATAAAAGTTGTAGATATTTTCTATAAATTTTATTATATACTCTTTTGTCGTATAAAATATTTACAAAGGCTGAAATCTTTTAAAAATCGATTTTTTTACACGTTTTCGTGAGAAAAAACCAGAAAATTGCTAATTACCGCTAAACTAAGCGTTACACTAAAAAATATTTGAAATACAAGTTGTAGGATTTTAAATTCTCTACATGTTTTATTATATACTATATATTTTTGAGCTAAAATGCATATTAAAGCCGCAATATTAAAAAAACTATTGTTTTACGTGAAAACAGTCTCACCAAGAATTTCAGCAAACATGGCGCCTACCCTATCTTGTAGAGCATAAAAAATTTAGTAAACGAGGCGATTTTTAAAAAAATCGTAGGGCCAGTTTTTGAGAAAATCGCAAAAAAGTGAAAAATTACACGAATAAACTACTACTTCCGGTTGACCGATTTTGATAAAAAATTTTGTGACGGATCCTCTAGTGGTACCTAACTTAAGTTTCAAGTTTCAAGTTCGTACAATTTTCCGTTCTTGAGATATTTCACAAACAGACCAATCGCTAAAAACATATTTTTGGGTTCAGTGGGTCTGAAAACGTGTGAAATTAATGAAATTAATGAAAATAATGAAATCATTACTTTCAGAGGAGATAGTTCTGACTAGTGTTTTTTACACCTCTACCTCTTCTGTTCATAAATGATTCAGTAATTTAATTGGCTGACCATATGATAAGAAACAGAACTATTTTTTATAGCCCTGGAACTAAAAGATTGATTGCAAGTAATTTAACACTTCACCAGTCTGATATGGGCAGAAACAAAGTTTATAAGTTTAAAACGAATAGTACAGTGATTATAACCTACGTAGATCTTCTTAGATTGTGTGCTTTCTCGTTTTTCCTGATTTTCAGTTATCGGACGGGAAATTACTGTATATCTATAAAATTATTTCTCGTGATCAATACTGTACGTATTTATTTTAATATTAACAAAAAGGAATTCATCCTCTTTAAAATTTTGAACTAATTTATTCATCAGTTTTTCTTTTAAACTGAAGTAATAAATAGTATGAATGTAGAAATATCGTGAAAAGATTTATGACGATGAAGAACAAAAGATGAGATCAAAATGATATTACGAAATATGCAAAATACTGAACGAATAGGGTGACGCGAGACAGAAAGGATTCTAATGACGTCAAGTGGCCAGAGAAAAGGGCGCCAATGTAATGGAAAGAAGAACTTATACCAGGCGCCAAAAGAATAGAATTATATAAGGACACCTCCGTCGTCGTGCAATATGAAACGATTAGAAGGTCGGTAAAGAAACTGTAGTATATATAAGACGCGCTGACCTTCGCCTATAGGGGCCAAACATCCCGGAGTCTTTTACATCAATTGACAAATAAAATCATATGTCGTACACTGGCGTCGATAACGACAGAGATAGATTGGTATTCAAAATCGTGACGTTCTATAATGCACCAAAATTCCCTTTATCTATTAATAAATAAATTCATTTTACTACGTCAAAAAAAATATTTCAAACAAGTAAAATAATTAAAATTTTTTATGAGTAATTTAAAACATCTATTTAATAAAACCTAATATAAACATTAGATAATTGTAGCGCAATGATCGTGATTGAATACAAAGCGAGAGAACCACGTTCGAGCCCTTGTAAATATCTGAAAATTCTAATTGTTGATCATTCCATAATTCAGCATAATCGCAAATGATTAAGCTACTGACAATGCTTTAAATTAACTTTAACCCTTTCATTGCCAAAAACATTTTTTTTAAATTTGATTTAAAGCCATTTAATTTGAATAAGGGTGTACAATAAATGCCAGCCCTTACTTCGAAAACTTGCAGGCGTAAGCTTGCCATTCCCAACCAAACTTTCAACGTTACAGAAAAATAAAATTTCCTGTTAAAAATTAATTTTTATTATGTTCATAAGAATAAGAAATCGTTTTAACTCTAAAACTATTCAAAAAAGTTTTTTTAGTTTTTTTAAAAGTCGCATCGACAGCTTAGTCATTAACAACTACTGTGGGTTATGGCACTTTAACGGTGGTTTTAACGTGTTAAAATTTCCCGACCTTAGCCGGGAATCGAACCCGGGACCTTTCGCTTTGCAGGCTAGCGCGCTAGTCACTACGCCACGGGGGCGTTTCAAAATAGTACATTATTCCATTAATTTTTGTTTAAACCTATTTTTGTAAAAATTCGGTTATCCGGACTTTGCCACTTTATGCATAACTTACGGGCGTCCGGTAAACCGGATGTTGACACAACGTAAAATAAATCGACGTCCTGTTTTCCGGACGTTGGTACTGAAAGGGTTTAAAAGAGCTTGTGTTTCCTAACAAAGTAAATTTAGGTCAACCCCAAAAATGTGTGTACAGTAATACTCGCTTAATCCAGACCCTTTTAATTCGAACAGCAAAAACACTTTTAAATGCTGACAAATCTAAGGTATGCCCATAACAGGCAGGTGGAGTGTATTATTTGCACACGATCTGCTAGTTCCAGGGGTACAAATAATAGTTTTGTTTGGTACATATGATCTTTGCCCATAACGGGCAGGTGGAATGTTAAATTAACTGCACTCCATCTGTTGGTTCAAGGGCTACAAAAAATTGTTCATTTTCTTATCACATAGTCAGTCAATTATACGACTGAACTATTTAAGAACAGAAGAGGTAGAGGTGTAAAAGACACTGGTCAGAGTTATTTCCTTTGAGAGTAATGAATTTCACTATACAGTCAGACCCTGTGGTGAATGAAGTTAAGGTGTTATTTGCAGGGGGGAAAGTGGGTGCTTTTGAAGGGTCTGGCATGCTGATAAGCATACACTTTAAATTCAGTGAGGAAGGCAATAGTAAACCACCTCACTCCTCGTTTTTGCTTAGTAAAACCTCTAGAGATTCAAACCAACCTTTTGGCTGTTGACCTAAACAATATCATATGATCAGCCAATTATATGACTGAACATTTAAGAACAGAAAAAGTAAAGGTGTGAAAGACACTACTCAGAGTTATCTCCTCAGAGAGTAATGAGTTTCATTATACAGCCAAACGTTGCGGTGAATAAAGTGGCGTAAAGAGAAACACGTTGTCATTTGCAGGGTGGAAAGTAGATGCTTTTCAGAGGCCCTGACAAGCTGATAAGCATACTTTTCCACTCGCTGAGTAAGGCAATGGTAAACTCCCTCATTTTTCGTTTTATTTAGTAAAGCCTTTAGAGTTTCAAACCAGCCTTTCGGCTGATGACCTAAACAACAACAAATCTAAAGGTACCCATATTCAAAAATTACATATGACACAATAATGTACTACACAATTTATTCAGCGAATCAACAGCTTCACACTTCTAAGACTCTATACCTGGTTATTTTCTCAATAAACCTTTCTACAAATTAGTTCCATCAACTGGTTTGGTTCTTAGCGATTACTATGCGTTGCAGTACGGAATCAGTAGATTTTGACGTGTATTAATTCTAGACCCTAGGAAAGAATCGAACCCAGGACTTCTCCTTTCAGCGTGCAGCACAGTCTAGTGCTCTAAGCACTGGGTCACAGAGGCAGCCTACTGTACTGGGTCACAAGAAAGGTTGCATCCATTTAAAAAAATTACAGTTTAAAAACTACTGGAGATAAAGTCATAATTTTTTTTTGTTATAAACAGAAAATATTAAAGGTTTTTTGTTGGTACAACTGTACCACAAATTTAATAAATTGAATTGGAAAAAACATTAACATGATTTGGTAGCAAGATGGCCTTCTCATTTCAGTCTTCTAGCATGCCTTCGATGAAAGGTTCCCTGACTGATGGATCGGTAGAGCCGATCCTCTGCTTTGGCCTCCAAGGAGTCCAGATTTAACCCCACTTGATTTTTTCTTCTAGGTTTATGTTAAAAACCATGTCTACAGGAAGATTCGAAATGTGAATCATTTACGACAACGAATTGCTACTGCTATTGCTTCGGTCACGCTCTATATGACACAGCGCAGCTGGACAGAGGTCGACTATCGTTTAGATGTGTGCGAAGCAACCAACGATACTCATACAGAAACTTATAAAGTTGTAAAAAAACTGTAATATTTTCTTTTTACAACAAAAAAAATCTATGACTATCTCCAGTAGTTTTTAAACTGTAATTTTTTTTAAATGGATGAACCTCTCTTGATGACCCTGTATTTTTATTATTAGACATACTACCAGTACTCTACACGACGTTATGTACATTCAATGAGAATAAATTAGTTTTTTTTAGAGAAAAGATAAATACGTGCAGACTATCCATGAGTTAACCCCACATTGTAAGCCTCTCGATTAAGAGTGTACTATTGTATTTTTAAAAAATCCATTTTATTATCGTATTACTTAGATTCTTACTGATTAATTTAATCAGATCAGAAACTAATTATTTTATTTAACTCTTAGCTAACTTTCAATGATAATACAATGATGTTCGGGAAAAAATTCTAGGACGCGAGGGAAAATCTGTAAAAATCACAAAATGATCAGAGTAAAAAGTCAGTATTTTGAAAGTGAAATTTCTTTTCTCAAATATAATATAGAGGTAACGAACGGTCTTCTGCACTGATAATAGTTTGGAGTGATCAAGATTGATAAAAGTTTCTGCTGGAGATAATCGGTAAGGTGCAGATGTTGAGGTGTGCTCTCCTTACAATCTCCTTATGGCCTTGGATGGTGGGAGTATCTGCTCTACTAAAGAGTAAAGCTCAGCAGCTAACAACCATAGTTCTAAAATCAGCTGGAGTAATCTTTCCCAACTTCGTTACTTTAAAAATAACTTTATTATGATGGAATGTCTCTTAAATAGAACTTCTCCAGGTGTTCTACTTCTTAACGTGCCCTCTCCGACCGGAGATTGTAAATCATGATGGCTATTCAGACTTTGAACACCACAGCTCTGAACAGCTCTGCTGAGCTACAATGAAACCAGTCGCGAAGATTCTTCAACCAAGAAATTCTTCTTCTTCCCACATCTCTCTTCCCCTGAATCTTGTATTATCAAGCGAAGCATTTCATATCTTAGTCTACGCATAATATGATCCAGATATTCCATTTTCCATTTTTGGATGGTGTAAACAAGCTCCTTTTCTGTTCCCATTCACCGCAAGACTGTCTTGTTGGGTATTTTATCTGTTCATGGTATTTTTAGCATGCGTCTGTAAAACCAAAGCTCAAACGCATCAAACCGTCCTCGCCAAACATCAAACCAACCTCCAGGTGTTAACCGTCCTCAAAGTTGCGAATCCACTGTCGCCACCGTCCCACCCAGGATATTGGACTCTGCAGAGCCTGTACCAACAAGCACGAAGAGTTGGGACCTTCTGGAAGCCCTACAAATGGTGTAACAAGAAAGAACACTGGATGGGCGGAAGATAAACAAAAAACCTATGAGAAAAGAATGTCGTGAATATGCGCTACAAACAAAGCTTCTAGAAAGATCGTGAGTCACTTAACATGGTTTAAAATAGCCCTAAACGAAAAATAATGTAGAGATTTTTGTATCAAACCATATAAAATTTCTAATTTTTGTTGTTTATAAATATAAGATTATTTTACATAAATCAAATAAATACTTCTTTTCTTTCGTTCCTACTCTTTTTTCCCAAGCACCCAAGGATTGTGTTATTAATCTGATCTTTCTGTATTACAGACAGGTGGAGTGTCAGATTATTTACACTCAATCTGTTCATTGCAGGGCTAAAATAAATAGTTCTGTTTCTTATCACAAGGTCAGCCAATTAAATGACTGAATCATTTAAGAACAGAAGAAGTAGAGGTGTAAAAGACACTAATCAGATTTATCTCCTCTGAAAGTAATGAATTTCATTATACAGCCAGACCCTGTGGTGAATGAAGTGAAGGTGACATTTGCAGAGTTGAAAATAAAAATATGTGCTTTTCAGAGGACCCGGCATGCTGATAAGCGTACTTTTCCATTCAGTGAAGAAGGTAATGGTAAACCACCTCGCTCCTTGTTTTACTTAGCAAAACCTACAGGTTCAAACCAGCCTTTCGGCTGATGACCTAAACAACTTTCTGTATAACGGCAAAATATTTCATTTCCGTTTAAGTCCGATAAAAAGAGGTTTAGTTGTACTGGGTTCTATTAAAAGTTTGCTTAATGGATGATAAATGGTTGGTGGTTTATCAAGGATTTTATGCTGGATATCCTCTTTTGTTAAACTAGGCAGATATTTACATATACCTAAGGTTGTTTATATGGATTATGCAACGCAGCTGCAAGGGGAATTATTGGTTATACACCAGAAGGGAGGGTCAGCACGGTGCATTCATTTTGATGCACGGAAAAGTTTATTGTGTATATAAAAACAAGCATGAGGCCTCTAGCAGTGAAGACAGATGCTGTCCAACCGGCGCGGCGTGCGTGTGGCTGGTTGCTTTAAACACTATACCGTCACCGCTTGCCTTCCTAAACTAAGATTCATAGTTTTTTCTGGCAGCTATGTTTGTGGCGCCCCGACTAGTGCTAGGGAGTTACCGAGGCGCCAGCGTTTCCCTTCAATCTTTCTCATCCCCCTCGCGTGCATCACCCCACGACCTCCAAACAATAACAAAAACCTCTCTTTCATCCCTACCAATTCCCATCATATTACATATATATATAGTACATCCCTTGTCATCAAGTGTAAACAGTTAACGGAAATTAATGACTTGACGCCCAGATTATCACCCTCCGATCGTAGTCATCAATCCATATGGAGAAGAAGGGTTAGTAACCTTTGATTAAACACAATACTTTAAGTCAACCCACAAATATGTTCTTTATTTTTGAAAAAAATTACAGAACTGAGATTATTATTGTCACGGATTAGCCTGTTTATCATTAACAATGATACATTGAATTACATGTTAACATGAATTACGAGCAATAAAATCACAAACTCTTTACAGAATACCAGGAAAATTCATTAGTTGAATTTTTTTGTTTAACTTTATTAATGAAATTCACAACTGTTACAAAATAAACAACCGTTGAATATGATGGTGGGTGAATGAAATGACATGAGTGACGTGCATGGAGAGCACCATCCAATCAATTCAATTGGTCTCCGACGTATTATTTACTAGTTAGGCTACTTGCACACACACCGATTTTGGACGGCCGATTTTTTACCGGCCGTCCAAATTCCAATAGTGAACTGCATGAGGGAACGGAACCTGGCACACACGCCGACCGCTGATCGGCGCCGGTAAAATCCCGGTGAGCAGCCGGCCACTGCCACTGCGTACCGCCGATGCCGGTGGAGTATCGGCCTCTAAGTGGCGTACGTGACTAAATACATGCTGGCACACGCACCGATTGTTTACCGACCGTCCTCGGCAGTTCTCGCTGCACCATCTTCCATTCCAGTCGACTGCTGTGCTGATATAGGATTACATTTATCACTATTGTTATTAGTGCGTGTTAAATAAATTTCCAATGGGTTAAGTTATAGATAATGATGTACTTATTTCGTTAGTGGAGGCAATTTGATTGATAGGATGAATCCAGCACTTGCGCTTAATTCTACGTCGCTTAATACGGCGATACAAAAACCACATAGCAACTACTCGTTTAGGATTCATTATTATTCAATAATCTCGTGCCACGACAATGCAACTGGTTGTTTGACACGACACGCACATTCCTGGTCACATTGTCAAAAATGACAGTCAGTCACCACGGTAAAAATTCGGTATACCTGCTACCGGTAAAAATTTGGTATACCTGCTACCGATAAAATATCGGCCGATTTTTTACCGACCGTCCAAAATCGGTGTGTGTGCAAGTAGCCTTACTTCTTACAAATTCATCGTTTAATTTATTTATTTATTAATAACGTATAACCGTTTCTAAAACAGAATATCCCTGCTCTACTTCCTCCTTAATCGTCTTTGAACGTTGTTTGGTAGATGACGGGAAGAAAGTTTAAGAATCAGTTCGTTTGGATGAGCGAAAAGTCTGTTATGGAAGTTTCGATAAAGTTTAATGAAAACGTCTGTTACAAGAGATATGTTGAGGTCGTTAAGTAAGGTAGCGTTAGAAACGAAGAAGGTGCGTTGCGTAATATCTGTAAGGTCTTCGATTGAAACCTCTGAATCCGAGCTATCACTAAGAGTTTAGCACATCCATAAATTTGACCGGCATACATCAAAATCGACTTAAGAATTATACGAGTATATTATTAGTTTTTGCCTAATTGGAAGTACCGAACGTCAAGACATTATTCTGTACAATATTTAAATCTATTCCCAAGGTGTGTCTTTTAACCAAGACATGAAGTTCCAAGTTAACCCTTTATAGGTCTCTGGTAAGTATACTTACCACTGGCAATAAGGTCGATTTTCTTTTAAGAATAAGCTATGCATTTGAACCCTATTGACATTGTACGGTTTTATAGATGTTCTCTGATAAGTAGGCTATCCACATTTTAAAATTAGTGCGTAGCGACCATTTTCTTCATGAGTTACACGAATGTGGTAAGGATTCATACCAGCTTACGCAACCGTATTGTTTTGTTGTTACTTTTGTACAGTGCTTAGAAAATTCAAGTTTTTTTACCGGAAAGCAAGAATTCTTGCTAATATAAAGTTAAATTTTACCACTAAACATTATGTGATTCCCATTGCAATAAACGTTCATTGGTAAGTATAGTTACCAGGGCTTAACATAAAAAAGAACTATCTTATTGTTCTGGCACTAGAAATACATTATTCAAGTCCCTATCAAACAAATTTAATATTTTACATGTATAATTTTCCTCGTAGTACTGCCCTATAAAGGGTTAATCGCCTATCAAAGTTTAGGTTCAAGTACCTCACAGATGTAGCTGTCGGTATAGGTGAATCGAAGAGAAACACTCATGGACAATCATCCCGTCTTAATGAAAGATTATGTGATGTGTTTCAGTAATGTTTATTTTATGCACCATTTTGTGAACTAGTGACTGAAATGTGTATTTCTTGTACCACTTTTGTGGCTTCCTTTTGAAAATTTGCTGCGGTTTTTGTGCCTTTATAATCAGTTCTAGGACATATAGTTAACGAACGTCTAGCACATTACATTACCCCTAACGAACTAAAGACTGCAAATGAGATCTAGTCAATAACAGCCAAGGTTGTGTGTGAAATTGCCCCTTCGGAAAGTCACACTCTGTTCCACCGAACTCCAGCTGATTTTTTGTTTGGCTGTCATCCACAGCCGGACCACAACGTGACAACCCAGGATACGATTAACGAAAGTCAATTGGCTATGTTCTGTGATCTAGGTCACTATGCTCCGCCTTTATCTGGAGTTTCTAGTTCGTTAAGGAATAGAAAATATTTAAATAATTTCTTGGAAATACAAAGCAGTTGGTTGATCTTTCTATTTCTTTTTCCGGTACCATCTCCTATCATTGGAAGTCAGAAACTAATACAGCTATCTGCACTCTGAATACAGCAGCACGAAGTAACTCGTGTTGTCCTGCCGTACTATGTACCCACATTGTTCAGCCAGGAATCTCTTTTTCACCCAAGGCCTCCTCTCCCGAGGACTTTGCCCTGTACGAGTCGCAGTAATGGGTACTTTACGTCGCGCATGATGGTTGGGATTTATTACTCGTAAAATGAGCTATTGAACCATTTCTAGGGCTAAATAAGATAAAAGTAATTAACCCAGACAGAAGAAAATTGTAGCATTATTAGCTCATTTAGTAAATAAAAAAAACCTTAATTTTTGTTCTAACTGCTTTTTCATTTCGACACAGTTCAATATAACCTGATTTTTACTTTCTCTTGCCTATATGAATACATAGGAAGGAAAGTATTGTTTTCTTGTCGATTTTTCGAAATCAAGTTTTCACCGGATCTACACGTTTTCAGACCCCTCAACCCCAAAAAACATGTTTTTAGCAATTAGTCTGTATGTGAACAGAATATCTCAAGAACGGAACATTGTACGAACTTGAAACTTAAGTTAGATGCTACTACCGGACCCGATATGAACATTTTCATTTAAAATCGGTCGACCGGAAGTAGTAGTTTATTCGTATCATTTTTCACTTTTTTGCGATTTTCTCAAAAACGGCTCCTGCGATTTTTTTAAAAATTAGCTCATTTACTACAATTTTTTTGCTTTATAAGATGGTAGGCGCCATGTCTGCTGAAATTCTTGAGGAGGCTGTTTTCTCGTAAAAAAAAATGTTTTTTTTTTAAGATTGCGGCTTTAATATGCATTTTAGCGCGGAAATGTACTATATAATTAAAAAAGTTGTAGAGAATTTAAAATCCTATAACTTTTATTTTAAACATGTTTTTGTATAACGCTTAGTTTAGCGGTAATGAGCGATTTTCTGTTGTTTTTTTTTCACGAAAATGTGTAAAAAAATCGATTTTTTAAGATTTCAGCATAAGTATGCATTTTACGACAAATGTGTATATAATCAAATTTACAGGAAATTAAACGAACTACAACTTTCATTTAGAGCATTTTTCTATACAGAGCCTAGTTAGCGTGAAAGAATGATTTTCTGTATTTTAAGCAAAACTAAGGTTGATTTTCATTTTATATCATTCACTCATGATTAAAATAAGGTTATGTTTATTGAAGTTAGTTTTTTGTTTATTTTTAATGTTTTGTTACTAATATTGGTGTTATATTGTTAATTATTTGCATTGGCGAGAGAAAGTTGTGTTTCACACCAGATTTTTATATTAGGAATAGATTAATTTGTTAGAAAAGAAGTAAAATTTACTTCCCTTTGGGATACCACCTGATATTAAAACAAATACAGAGAACTCAATTTTAATTTTTAACTTTAAAAATTCAACCGACGTTTTGTTAAAAAGAAATACAATCGGTTGTCACCAAACCGTGCATTGTTCCACGAATGTTCGTTTGTCAATGTAGTTATCAACCACATATTTTCTATATTTAGTTATTCATTTCGTTGAGGTGGTCCTTCTACGCCAAGTAATTTGTAATTAAGTCCAGTGGCTTAATGGCGCCATCAAAGCCGTTCTTGCCTTCGTGGTAGACTGTCTACTCTTTACTGTATATAGGAATTTATTTTTTCTATATATTTTTTTCAATTATTATTCTAAACACAACATGACCCATGCTATGAGAATGTTTAACTGGATATTTGTCAAAACACCAACCAATCACTTATTTCTTTATATACATAATATGTATATTATATATTTACGTTCCGAATACAATGTGTTCTTTTTGTTCAGTGTTTCCGGTTGTATTAATTATTCAGGAAATACATCTGTAAAAAAATTTTGAAACCCATAGGAAATTAACAATAACAATTTGTAATTCTTTAAACAATCGGATAATCTTGATTCATCTTTTTATGTTTCCGGAAAGATTTCATACGTGTAGGTAAGAAAAATACGTACATCAATATTCTTATAGTATGCCATAATTCTCCTGGTTTTTTGTAAGAAAAAATGTATGAAACATCCGGGGTTAGCAACCTTTTTCTTTTACGAAGATTTTAATTCGGTTTTTCAACTCAACGGTCTGTTTGAAAACCAAGTGGTTTTCAAATGTACGTAGTGAATTTACTACGTAGCCACCAGCTTCGTGTGTTTGGGGGACAAAGGATGAGAGGAATGTTTCACGCTAATACCGTACAGTAGTGTATCATCGTGTGTTAATTTCCAAAACGCTGACCATAATCCAATAAAAAATAAGTTTTTCCTGCAACGAGTTCTCAAGTAGCCTGCCTTTGACTACTACTTTATTAGTAAATTTTAAAACGTATTTTATAGTTCTTGTGTTACATTTAAAGATGAGATTGCATAAAATTAAATAAAAGTCTGTTTAATTAGGTAGTAGTATTAATTATTTTTATCCACAATGTGTGTACGTTGCAATTTGTTCAATTTAAGCAATAAGCAACGCCATGGTCCAAAGAGATGAGGATGATGTGGTTAGCGTGTAAATGAGATGTATTCTTGTAAAGACTCAGGCCGACCATTACTGAAAAAGCATGGTCAATTGAACCCCAACTATCAACGTACCCCGGTAACCACTATGTAGTATTCAAGTATAAAAGTAACTACCTTTACTAGGATTTGAACCAGGAACCTTCGTCTCCGAAAATCAGCTGTTAAACAGCTGACTCGCGGCGACGGCTTACCAATAAACTATAGGCTAAGTATTAATTATTGACCCACCGGGTTGGTCTGGAGGTAAAGTCATCGCTGCGAGTCAGCTGTTTAACAGCTGATTTTCGGAGACAAAGGTTCCTGGTTCAAATCCTAAAATAGTTTTATTGTTTGGTTTTTTATTTTACATCTGCCTGTTCTACAATTTCTGCTAATGCAAACGCTGGGTAATGATGATAATGAAAATGAGTGATGAAAAAATGACAGACCTAACCGGGAATCGAACCCGGTAATAATAGAAAAGGTAGTTAATTTTATACGCGTTTCAATACTAGACAGGGTTATCAAATACACTTATTTGATGGTTGAGGTTTAATTAACCATACTCTCTCTGGGTTTGGGATGTTAAATTTAAGAACAATAAGTAACCTCATGGCCCAATGAGATGATCATGATATACATGACGTGTAAATGAGGTGTTTTGTACAGACTCAGGCCGACCATTCCTGAGAGAGTATGGCTAATTGAACCCCAATCATCAAAGAACACCGGTAACCACTGTCTAGTATTCAAATCCGTATGAAAGTAATTACCTTTACTAGGATTTGAACCAGGAACCTTCTTCGAAAATCAGCTGTTAAACAGCTAACTAGCGGCGACGACGTTACCCCTAGACCAACCCGGTGGGTTAATACGCAAGTTATTATAAAAAGTTTATTTGGGTCGCATGCTTCTGATTAAACAAGTAAATATTCTTTTAGCGTTTAAACAAATTCTGCACATTGCATTACTCTGACACATGGAGCTGGCGGCACACCAGTAATTCAACACGAACAAACAAACTGAAAATTTGGCCATTGACTTTTGTTTCATTTAACAACTATGTTACAATCTACTATAATAATTTTCTTCGTAACTTACAAAATATTTTACAACAATGTATGCTAACTGTTTTAAAACAATGGTAATAATTTTCTAGAATTTAGTAGACTACTTTTAATGCAGTTAATAATCTCTTGGCGCTTAGTGGTTTAGAAAGAAACATTTTAAAATGCTTACTCATTTCCGACGACAAATTTGCGACCCATTTCTTCGTAATACGCTTTATTTAATACTCTTTAATGTAGTAAGCACTATGTAAAAATAGTTTTATGACCCATGTTAATTTTGAGTCATTCTTTTAAATATTGTAATATCTTTCTTAATGTAATGTATTACGTTTGTTTTCTAATCGTTTTTGATAACTAATATTAATTTATTTTTCTGTCTACTTGTTTAATTTCTTGAGTTATATCTTAAAGCATATTGCGACAATATACAATGTTGGAGCAAAATTAACATGTTCTTAATCTTTCAACTGATTTTTACGTTTCATGATCTCTTGAAACCAAAAAAGTTTTTTTTAGAAGGATGTTCATTTTATGTTCATGTGTGCTTTTGTTATTCGTTTTGGAGCCAAAATTACTTTACCGATTGGACTTAAATTTCAAAATTAAGGTTTCCTCAATCAAACCCTGACATTTATTGGAATAAGCTATGTAGCCCCCAAAGATAACGGTAATTTAATACGATATAAAAATACAAAAATTTCGTTTTTCAAAAACCGTTCTAACGATTTTGTTTAATCATTCCTTACTTACAATTGATTTTGTTGAGTCCATTAAAACGGCATAGGTGGTAGTAGGTTATTCCAAGGAAATTCGTGAAACTCTATTCTTCTTCGAAAAATCGGTTATTTCAAAATTTCTGTCTTGCGATGATTTCTGTTTTGACGATTTTTAGACCTAAAATTCTTTTTTTCTTCGTTTAGAGCCATTTTAGACGAACGATTTATCATATATCAACAATTTTTAAATTTTCTTACCTTTTTTGAATCTTCCATCAAAGAATTTTCATTCAGGGTCAATTCCCATGTTAATTTTTAATCAAAAATATTATTATTAGTATTTGTGTTATTATTTGTGTGTATAGCAAAGAAGATATTGATAGAACTGCAAGTAAGCTCATATAGCTTACTTGCAGTAAGCTTGCAGTAAGTATGGGGAGTTTTAGAAGGCAATCCCCCCCCCAGATATTTTTAGAATTAGCTATATCTTTCTAAAATTACAGTATAAGTATTTTGTCTAAATAAAAACAATTAATTCTGAAGAATGTTTTAATGATTTTGAAAAAAAACTCCCTGCATTTAATTTCTCTAGTTATGACCAAAAAATGTTCTCTTCAATTAAAACCTAAAGGCTAAGTTTAAAAATTTTAAAGTTAAATTATTTTTTTGGATCATTTTACGACTTTTTAATACAGAAAGAAAAAACTGTGTAATTTCATATTAAGGTTTTAAAAGTTTAGCATTTTCTATTAAACTTACTAAAACGGATAAACTAAGAAACTTTTATTTTATTAAAGTCTTATCAGAAGTACCATATTAAAAGATAATATTCTTAGAAGTAAACAGGAAACTAAAATAAGGAAATATTCTTGGCTTTTTGTACAGGGGTGCATATAGCAGATTTAGTTGAAACATAACCATAAAAATATGTTTAGCATTTCTCTTTAATAGTAAGAAGAGAAACCCCGGTTCTGATACTTTTCTGCATGAGAGGTTTGCCAAAAATCGAGTCGGTTTTATGAAGTTTTTCTTTTTAATAAATAGGTCTATAACCGGGAAGACAAGGAGGTGATGAAAGAAGCAGTAATAATAAAAAGTATGAATTTGTGTGTATACAATAAAATATGTGTTTTTCCATGGGCTTACCCTCCTGTTTCTAATGAATATTGTATAACAGGAAAACCCATCATGACTGATGAATGAGTTCGTTCGGTTGTCTGTAAACAGATCTATACTGGAGCAAAAGAAGAGAAATCCTGTATGTAGAATAGAGGACATACTTGGTCACGTTCCAACATGAGCTCCGATCAGGTTGTTTGTCTCTTCAATAAGGACAATTATTTAACCAGGCGGACTATGCGGGCGCCTTACTTTGCTTTACTCGACGCTCGTCCAGTCTAGACGACGAGCGTCGGGCTCACCGAGCGACGTCGGCACCGACGCCTCGAATCCTACTGCCTCCTGCTTCCAGTTTCCGACCTGCCACCCTCCTATCTTTCGAAATTTATTATATTATTGTTGTTTCTGTTATTAAGAACAAAACATCACCACTTAATACTACCACTCTTTGTTATTTTTCTTAGTTCTTGTTCATCATGTTCCTCGTTCAAATTCTTCGCCTCTATTTCTGACTTCCTCTCCAAATTTGACCCAGTTTCGATTAACTCATATAGGACCAATAATATAAACTATTATTATAATCTCTCTTAACAGTAACTTAATCAATCGGTTCCACTACACAGAATGATAAGTTTGAGTAACCTACTCAAGAAAATTAACAGTGAATTTAATATTCCAACTGACAGTAATTCTATTGTTCTGTAAACTACGTAAACAAAGTTATTGTAATGCGAATTTGTAGAAACATCTGTATTGAAGAAAGAAAACCGATGTAAGTGAATAATAAAATTATTATTGTACACCGTGAGTTGGTTACTCCCGCGGTAAACCGTAGAATCTCTACACAGGTGTCTAGTCTGCTTCAGTTTTCCCCGCGTTGCCGTTAATATCTCTGCAGCCACCCCATCATCGAAATACTGCAATACGTTCTCGCTAACCTGTAAACAGTAAATTTTACTCACCTTTATGTCTTTATGTTCAACAACCTCCTTGCTTGTTCCGTTTCACAGCAAACTAAACTTAAAGTGTTTAACTTATCACACGTTGAAAGCCACATTACGATTGTACAAATAAAACTAATTAGTAGTAATGAAAACAGAAATTTTGTTGATAATCAATATGAATGACCCAGTGGAAGGGGAGAAATACAGCTTGACGATAACTAAATATGTATAATATTTTTCTTCGTATAAGGCCAATTTTATTTTAGACCACGTGAGGTGGACTTAAACGTCTCTAAAAGCTCTTTTTCCAGACAAATTCTCAGCATTCGCTTATTACAGGTTTTCTCTTTTCTTCTGTCCAACCTATGTTCTGTTTTTGCTCTGCATGGAAGCCCTTAAGGTCCTTAATTAGTTGTACGAATTTAGTTCAACTCATTAAGTTTTCTCAGTTTATTCCAATTTTCTCAATATCCTTTCCGACTTCATTTTCTCTCATCTTAGGTCTATTGTTTAGTGTCTCGAAAATTTCTTTTGTCAACTCTTTGACATCCGTTCTATACAGGTATCTCATAAATTTTAGTCTTATTTTCCGAATCATTTTTATTAATCTGGTTACTAGCATGAATAAGCATAGAAATACAGAAAAATTATTAAAGTTTCAGGGAAATTGGACGGTTGTAAATAAAATGTTTTAGAATACTAATTTTTGAATGAAATAATCTACACAACATCATTATTAAAAATAATTGAATTTAGCAAAGCCCTCAGGCCAGTTCCTAGTTCTGATCCGCTTATGAAGTCTGATCCACCTAACCCCTATGGCGGGTCCTCGTCAATCAGCTGGTAGAGAGTTGCTATTCATTGTTAAGTAACACTGATTGGGCAAGCAACTTTGTATTGTGACCAGCTGACAGGCACTCGTGAAAAAATTCCACTGAGAATACCTATCTACCTACATCTTCTCTGAGAGTAATGAATTTCATCATTATACAGACAATTCTGTGGTGAATGAAGTGAAGGTGTCATTTGCAGGGTGGAAAGTAGATGCTTTTCAGAGGGCCTGGTATGCTGATAAGCATAATTTTCCACTCAGTGATAAAGGTAATGGTAAACAACCTCACTCCTTATTTTACTTAGTAAAACTTCTTCAGGTTTAATCCATTCTTTCAGCTGATGACCTAAACAACATTTGTTTATTAACACTTCAGTAATTTAACTGACTAATCTATGAGAAGAAACAGAATTATTTTTATGGTTTTGGATCTAAAAATTTAAGTGCAATTAATGCTTCCATCATCCTCCACCAGTCAGTGATAGCTGTTGTATGGATTGACAGTACTGGATTTAAGACTCTTTAGGCTCTAGGGACAATTTTTTACTTAGACAAGATAATAACTATTTTTCTTACTCAAGCTATTGTTTAGTATTATAGAGCAGTGGTTCGTAACTGGGGTGCAGCGGCACCCTGAGGTGTCACAAGGAAGAGCTAGGAGTGCCACGGTAGTCACTGACTATGCGATAATTTTGCTAAAGCAGTTAATTACAAAGAAGTCCATGAGCAGATAAAAAAGCTAAGGTAAAAATTTAAAACAACAACATTTCCAAAAAAATCAAGGACAAGTTTGTCATTAAATTGCAAGTAATTTTATTTGAAATTCTTATTTTTGTCATCAGTCTCTTGACTGGTTTGATGGAGTTCTCCAAGCTGTTCTATCTTGCGCAAGTCGTTTCATATCTACATACCTGTAACACCCCACATCTTTTATAATTTGCTTTATACATTCTAACCTTTGCCCCCCCTACAATTCACTCCCTTAATATTACCCTCCATTATTGATAAGACTAATACCTACTGTCTTAAGATATGCCCCACTAGCCTATCCCTTCTTCTGGTAAGATGCTTCCATACAATTATTTTTTCATCCACTCGCCTAAGAACCTCTAAATTGCTTATTTTGTCCACCCATCTAATCTTTAACATTTTCCTATAACACCACATTAAAATATTTATACTCGTAACTGAAAATTATTTAAACATTTATTAAAACTTTTTAAACTTAATTTTACTCATAACAAACAGGTGGAGTGTTAAATTATTTGCACTCGATATGCTAGTTCCAGGGGTACAAAAAAATAATTCTTTTTCTTATCACATGGTCAGCCAATTGTATGACTGAAGCATTTAGAACAGAAGAAGATGAGGTGTAAAAGACACTAGAGTTATCTCATCTGAGAGTAATGAATTTCGTCATTATACAGTCAGACCCTATGGTGAATGAAGTGAAGATGTCTTTTGCAGGGTGGAAGGAAGATGTATTTTGAAGTGCCTGGCATGCTGATCAGTGAGGAAGACAATGGTAAACCATCTCACTCCTCATTTTACTTAGTAAAGCCTCTAGAGTTTCAAACTAGCTGTTGACTAACTGATGACCTAAACAACAATAGCTAATTAATAATATAATATTACGGGTTTTGGGTCCCATTATGGGTTAGTTCCATTGGTAAGAGTTTCACGAAAAGCGTTCCACACTACTTTTATAGGGTATCACTTGATCACTGCCGCAGGATACAGCCCTCTTCATCTATTGGCGAGTTGGCAAAGTGGTAAATCCAGAAAAGGGATTCAAATATGTAAATCTAAAAAATTTAACCTCAACGACTATATTGTGTATGTTGATGGTTAAGTTGCTGTGCATTTGTGTAGTTGGTAACGTGCTTGCCTCTCATCATGCAGTCTTGGGTTCGAATCCCATTTAGGCACGACATATTTTTATACGTTACAAAAAAACATCATTTCATCCTTCACCGTCTGCATTAGCAGTAATTGCAGACCAGTCAGATGTTAAACCAAAAAAAAAAAAAAATAGTTGCTGATGTAGAACCATTTTTAAATGGACTAGTACAGTATACCAGAGGTTATTGTTTAGGTCATCATCTGAAAACCTGGTTTGAACCTCTAGAGGCTTTACTAAGTAAAATAAGATGTGAGGTAGTTTACTTTGCCTTCCTCAATAAGCAGAAAAATATGCTTATCAACATGACCGACCTTCTGAGAAGGATCTACTTTCCACCCTAAAAATTACCTTTACTTCATTCACCACAGGGTCTGGCTGCATAATGAAATTCATTACTCTCAGAGGAGACAACTCCGACTAGTATCTTTTATTCCTCTACCTCTTCTGTTCTTAAATGCTTCAGTCATATAATTGGGTGACCATGTGATAAGATACAGAACTATTTTTTGTAGCCGTGGAACTAATAGATCGATTGCAAATAACACTCCATCTGCATGTTATGGACAAGTATATATATATATATGTACTGTGACACTATTATGAAACTTTTATAGTACTAATCGAGAAAATTAAAAAATTATTCGGAGTTAGGGTAAATTATGTGATTATACGAAACTAAACGAACAAGCCAACAAATCAAAATTGTAATGTGTTAAAAATTACTGAAGGAAAACCGAAGGTAAAATGGCTACAAAAACCTGACTATTTTCAATGCTGTAAAATCAGCTTTTAAGAAAGCTGAATATACTTTAATTGTAGATACAATCGCTATAATTGTTAATTTAATACGTAAAGTGTATTTTTAGTTGAAGTGGGACCTTCAAGTTTGGATACCCCGGATAAACCAGGAACTAAAGAAAGGGAAACCAGGAACGTCGCTTGATAGTTTTCATTCTTCAGGCTTTACTTAATAAAACAAGGAATGAGTGGTTTACCCATGCCTTCCTCACTGAGTAGAAAAGTATGCTTATCAGCATGCCAGCCCCTCTGAAAAGCATCTACCCTTCACCCTGCAAATGAAAATTTCACTTCATTCACCACAGGGTCTGAATGAATAATGAAATTCATTATTCTTAGAGGAGATGACTCTGACTAGTGTCTTTTACATCTCTATCTCTTTTGTTCTAAAATGTTTCAGTCATATAATATTGACCATGTGATAAGTAACCTAACTATTTTTTGTAGCCCTGGAACTAACAGATTCAGTGCAAATAATTTAACACTCTACCTGCCTGTTATGGGCAATAGTAGAGTATACCTGACGTATTGGAAATAATCTGCTAGACTGAAGTCCAGTAAGATATTCACGGGCATTACATCTCCGTAGTCTTGTTTATGAAGAACTTAATTTTGACAGTAAGCAACTTAAGATGAGAGTGGGGCTATTGATGTGGCACAATCACTTTAGGAAATATCAACATAATATGGGGATCGTTATGATGATACCTACCGATCTACGGTAGGTTACGGTATCTGGTATGTGGTATCTACGGTACGCAGACAATATGGCAAGGAGGAAGAGAATACCTTTGATATTATCTTTGAAAGTGATGCTTTATCTGGTAGGAGACATTCAACTGTAATCTTCTACAGAAAAACTTGGTACAACTTATATTGAAAAACTTATACAACTTATACCTATAGAAGTCTAATTTCAGAGTGAACAAGGAATAATATCAGGATAATAGAATAAGTTTTTCAAAACTGCAGTGTTAAGGAACTGAAAGGACCGTCTTGTCCCTTTTATGGAATCAAGCAATCAACTATCAATAAAGGATATTATAGTACATACACTGAAGAATCTATTAACAACTGTGACACATCTAAATTAACTAAAACTTTGGAATTACTACAGGTAAATACATAATGTATCTGAAGAAGTTGTATCAGAATCAGGGTATGTTTGACCTTAAAATGTAGATAGCTTATAAAATATTATCAATAAAATTACAACGATAGATATTCTTGCATACAAAACCTTAAAATGTAATCTAATTTAAAACATAAACAAACAAATCAAACCACATGCTTTTTTCAAATGACAGCAATAAACCTACTTTATACAATACTTAACCCTTTCAGTGCTGAAACAATATTTAAAAGTTCAATTTTAAGTGCCATTTAATTTGAATAAGGGTTTACAAAAAGTGCCAGCCCTTATTTTGAAAACTTGCAGGCACAAGCCTACCATTGCCAACCAAAATTTCAACGTTACAGAAAAATAATATTTCCTGTTAAAAATTAGTTTTTATTGTATTCATAAAAAAAGAAATCGTTCTAACTTTAAAAATATACAAAATAGTTTATTTTTAGGTTATTTAAGGCGTATCGACAGCTTGGTCATTAGCAACTACAGTGGGTTTTGGTACCTTAACAGTTATTTTAACGTGTTAAAATTTCCAGACCCTAGCTGGGAATTGAACCCAGGGTCTTTCGCTTTGTAGGCTAGGGTGCTAGTCACTATACCACAAAGGCGGTTTCAAAATACATTATTCCATTAACTTTTGTTTGGCCTTCGGGCCAGCCCAGTCAGTCAGCTAGTAGAAAGTCGCTATTATTTGTTAAGTAACACTGATTGGGCAAGCGACTTTGAATGGTGACCAGTTGACAGGCATCCATGAACAAACTCTACTGGGAGTCCCTTTTCAAACTCATGTTCAATCTACGTCAAAAAAAAAATACAGCAAAAAGCAGCCATCAAATTGGGTAGTTGTCAACAATGTACAGTTCCCGATAACAAATAAAAGCTAAAAAAAAAAAAAAAAAAACTTTTGTTTGAAATATTCGGTTATCCGGATGTTGGTACTTTATGCCTAACTTACGGGCGTCCGGTAAACTGGATGTTATCACAACGTAAAATATATCAACGTCCTATTTACCGAATGTTGGTACTGAAAGGGTTAAAGACAGATGCTTGAAAGGATATTTTTGTTGTAAAACAAGCTTATAAACTAGCCAATATATTTTTACATGTCTGCAAATACTGTGCATGTGTAGAGAATATTGCTATCTTCTTCTTATAGTGCCAAATCCATTACTGAAGATTGGTAACAATACTCACAAATCATTTTATCAAGAATCACCCTCAGAAAAGTGTCTGTACTCAAGTTAATTCTGCCTCTAATGTTCATCTAGGCCTGCACTTGTCCTCAACTTTACCATCAAAAATCAATCTGAGAAACATGCTTATCACCCCTGTATAAATGATCAAGGAAGGCAGTATTTCTTATTTTGATTAACCCCATCAACTCATGGCCCACTTCCATATCTCTCAAAAAATCAATGTTGGTAATATGACCGGTCCAGAAAATCCGAAGCATTATTTCCTAAACAAACACATCTTGAAAACTTCTAAATGATGCATAGGCTGTATACTAAACGCTATGTTTCTAAATTATGTATCAGGACAGAGAATATATGTTGTTGTTTTGGCCAACAGCTGAAAGGCTGGTTTGAACCTTTAGAGGTTTTACTAAGTAAAACAGGGAGTGAGGTGTTTTACTCTTGCCTTCCTCACTGAGTGGAAAAGAGTGTTTATCAGCATGCCAGGCCCTCTGAAATGCACCTAATATTCATCCTGTAAATGCCACCTTCACTTCATTCATCACAGGGTCTGGCTGTATAATGAAATTCATTACTCTCAGAGAACATAACTCTGTTTAGTGTCATTTACACCTCTACCTCTTCTGTTCTTAAATAGTTCAGTCATATAACTGGCTGCTATGTGATAAGAAACAGAATTTTTTTGTAGCCCCGGAACCAACAGATAGAGTGTAATTAATTTTACACTCCACCTACCCGTTTTAGGCATAGAGAATATATATGTTTTTAAAAACCTAAATCTTACAGGAAGTGAAATCGTGTTTTTAACAAACAGATGCTTCATGTTAAGAAATCCTAGCCATTTCAATTTAAGCTCTCACTTCTATTGCGGGCTCCAGATCTGCTGTAAACTTCCTAAATACTTAAATTTATTAACCTGCTCAATCCATTGATCTTCAATAATTAAGTCGCATCACCTTAGTTCTCGGTGGGCTAATTTTTAGACCGAAAGCCTTTCCCTCTTCGGTCTCTCTATTCATCAAGGTCTGAAGCCCCTCTGCTACAAATTGAATGTTCCTATAAGTTGTTATAATTTAAATCAATTTAGTAAATATTAATCACGTATACATAATATTTTATATTTAAAAAAATATTGAACCCACATTTCTTTTGTAAAATAACTACTCTGATTGGAGTAACTGGATGAGCTCTGTAAATAGGAGGACAAAGGACAGAAGTTTGTGGTGAAAATAAGAACCTTGGTGTAGTAATAAGGGGAACAACCAAGGCTAGATAATAAGCAAAGAGGCACAAGGAAGGACAGAAACGCAGATGCTAAATTCAATTTTGTGGTGCAAAGAAATTCAAATTGGAGCAAAGGAAAGTATTTGAAGAGTCATACAGCAAAGCATTCTGATGTATAGTGCAGAAAATGGGAGATGTCAGAAAGAAGTAAAATTAAAAGATGATTGCCACCATGCAGATGGATTTCTAGAGAAATTGTCGGATCTTTAGGTCGGACAACATTAGAAACAAAGCAATTTGGGAAAGAGTAGGATGACCAAACTGTGAGTTAAATGAAATAGAAAAGAAAACACCATGTGGTATGGACACCTGTATTGGAAGAATGGAGACAGATGGTCTAGCAGAATATAGACCCCTAAAGCTTCTGGCACACAGGACACTGCGATTCCTACCTGCTGAGATCGAGCAATCTGTCTGTATGATGCAACAATGCATCATCTCTGTCACACATGAGGCGTTCTGTCGCAGCGACACAGTCTTGACCGTGCTGGCAGGTGATACGGTTGGACAAAATTACAAAATTAACCCATGATCCAGGCAATCCACATCATTTGGTTGTGTTAGTTCCTCAAAACCTTACCTTGACATCCAAAACTATATAAAAAAAAATCTGTCTTCATGTGACTACAGTTCCCTACAGAGATGGGGGTAATCATCAAGTTCTTCTCTTTTTTCATTAATTGGGTGCACCCAATATCTTCTTTTTCTTATGGTACACTGTAGTGCTAAAAGGAGTTGCTCTTAATCAGAACTACTATGTTCCAAGATAAACCTGCGATTCACTATAACCTAAGCAAAACTTTATGCAAACCTGCTCTATGTAAATTATCACAACAACGGTTCGCTCACACTGCGACAGACCACATTTTGTATGCCAGAGGCTTAAGGGTGAGAAAGAAAAGAGGATGCCCAGAAAAGCAATGGATGAGTAGAGTAATAGAGGCGATGACCAGTAGAGACCTGCAGGAGGATGATTGGATAGATAGTAATGCTTGGCATTTGGAATGTGTTAAACTACAATAACTGTTCAAAGTTCCAAAAAAAATAAATACATAAACCATTAGTCTTGCTTTACAGACTTATTTTTCACCTTTTATAACTGATTTTTACTCAAAAACTGGTATAGATTTGCTTTAAAGTTAATCATTTTTAAGCCCTAGTTTCAAAAAGATTTTCTGGGGAGGATTCAGAACCAGGGATTAATCCTCTAGTGATCACCTCCAAACTAAAGTACTACAATTAGGCTACCTTATAAAATCATTTGTGCACGCAATGAACAGTTAGTTCATTATATAGTTAGAACACTGAAATCACTTCCTTCCAGAATGAGTTTTTATCTCAGAAGTGCAATATTTGAACCATCTAACTATATTTACTCGCAATGGTTAGTTAAAAATAAATTTTTACTTCAGAATATCAAGGAAACCAGAATACTGTAGACATTGTGAATGTATCAAGTTCTATTATGAACAATATTATTTTAATGTGTTTTGTAAACCAGACAAAACTTCAGTATTGTACTTTTTAATCAGGCTAAGTGTTTAAGATTTGTTTAGCAAATTTCAATAACATTTTTGTCAGAATTACACATCTGTATCATTTTGAAACTGAATCCAAACAATGAACTAACTTAAAATAATTAAATTTTAATATTTTTAATTTTGTTTTACCGCCACAAAGATATAATTTTTAAACAAATGGACTTGTTTCTATTTAGTTTAATAGGAAGGAAAATGGCAAATTTTCTGGTTATGTTTATTGAGGTTAGTTATTTTTATTTTTAATGTTTTATTTCTAATGTTAGGTTTATTGTTAATTATTTTTATTGGCAAGAGAAAGTTGTGTGAGTGTTTCACACCAGATTTTTAATTAAATTTTGAGTAAATTAAGTAAGTAAAAATTTTATAAAATTGAAACACAAGACATTGAAATTTGACTTTTTTTAGTTTATTTAAAGTCGTATCAGCAGCTTGGTCATTAGTACTTTGGGTTAAGGAATGACGGATTTGAGCATGTAATAAATTTGTAGACCCTAGCCCAGAATTTAACCTGGATACTTCTACTTTGTAATGTAGCACGCTAATCACTTGGCCATAGAAGCAATCCTAGTAAGGTTTTCTTACAAAAGATCTGCTGGTTGCATTTGCTGTAGTCTCTGAGCGCCCCTTTACTAACTTAAATCTACAACCAGATAACTAATTTTTTTTTTTGGATCTCCCCAACTCCCCTACACCCCACCGTCACCACCCACTACTATGGCTGGTCGCAAGGATGCGAGGTGGTACAGTAGAACAGCAATAGAATATCACCTCAGTATACTGCACCATTATAACTTAACGTAGTCATTCTTTCTTCACTAGAAAACAGTCATCCACCGAGCCCAACATACACCACATAGACACGTATAAGAA
This sequence comes from Catonia carolina, assembly GCA_035578175.1. Lineage (NCBI taxonomy): Eukaryota > Metazoa > Arthropoda > Insecta > Hemiptera > Achilidae > Catonia > Catonia carolina. Next base: position 35,124,708 of record JAQMRL010000005.1, on the reverse strand, counting down.
GATCACGCAATATTTACAGCCTTCCTTTACAGTATCCTGTATAGTTTTTCTTTAATTTTACCATTTCTGTGAAACAGATCTACCTCTCCATTTATTTCATTGGATGTAGCTATACATCTATTGATTGGAGCTATTTTACTTCTTTTGGCTCCAGCAAACAGCCTGAAACTTCTTAAAGCTGTGCAAGGCACCCTCAGAAAAATCTTCGAGATATCCGGAACATCAACTCGTGAATGCAGAAGTTGTAAATGTATAGAACTTCCATCACTCTACGTCGCATGCTCAGACTCTGAAGCCCGTAGAATGAGAGGGCATCCTCATAGCCATCAAATTTTCTCCCAGATCTACATTCCAACTTATGGATTAGTCTTTTCTGCACCCTCTCTAGTTCCTTTTCTGTGACGTCTCTTCTATAGTTCCACACCGTCGAACAATATTCGAGGACGGGACGCACAAGGCTCTTATAAAGTCGAAGTACTGACTTGTTAAATTTGAAATCACGACTAACCCAAGCTATGAGTCCTAAATTCCTTCGAGCTTTTGCAGCTATTGAAGCTACTTGCTCACGGAATAATAGCTTGGAGTCAAACAACACACCAAGGTCCGTGGTGCTGGTCTTTCTTATGATTTCCTCATGGCGAAGGGTGTACTTCTGTACATAGCTCATCGTTTTTCTTGAATAAGTCATAACAAAAGTTTTAGTTGAGTTTAAAGAGAGCCTGTTTTGCATTGACCATAGCTGTATTAAATCAATATCTCTCTGAAGTACTCTGCACTCAGCTGCGTTATTAGATGTGGCACAAACTTTCAAATCATCTGCGTACATATAAATATTAGATTTAATATCATTTTACTTCCATCTTACCCACTTTGTACACATAGGCCTACACCTAAATTAATTACATATTTTCCTTAATTAGAATTTTTATCGTTAAAAAATTATGAAAAGGGAACAACAACATAAAAAATTGTAAATTTTTTCACCCATCTCATTTTTATGGTCTTCTTCAATTAACCAAATGAACTAGGACTTGCTAGGTATTTACAACTTGAACGAAAAAATAAAGGATTATCATCAAAGTTGGAGACAGCACATGGCAAGGATGTCGGAACACAGGATACCTAGCAGGCACACTGGTATGCTCCAGAAGGTAAAAGAAATGTTGGTAGACCTAGGAGAAGATTGAGATAGATGATATAGTTTGTGAGTTCGGAACTGGCTGAGGCCTAATCCTTGGTTGGAAGAAGAAGAAGAAGTCATATACATCATCTTCATCTCATTGGGTCATGGGTTTACTTATTGCTCTGAATTAAACAGATTGAAATGTACACACATTAGGAAAAAATTAAAAAAAAAAGTTTTAAATAAATAAGAAAACAGTTGAAGGTTACTTTGTTGTTTAGGTCATCAGCCAAAAAGGCTGGTTTGAACCAGTAGAGGTTTTACTAACTAAAACGAGGAATGAGGTGGTTTACTATTGCCTTTCTCACTGAATGGAAAAGTATGCTTATCAGCATGCCAGGGCCTCTGAAAAGCATATATTTTCCACTCTGCAAATGACACCTTCATTTCATTCACCACATGGTCTGGCTGTATAATAAAATTCATTACTTTTACAATTAATAATACATTACTATTTTTTAATACATTACTGCCCATAACAGACAGGTGGAGTGTCAAATTTTTACACTCAATCTGTTCGTTGCAGGGCTGTAATAAATAGTTCTGTTTCTTATCACATGGTCAGCCAATTAAATGGCTGAATCATTTAAGAACAGAAGAGGTAGAGGTGTAAAAGACACTAATCAGAGTTGTCTTCTCTGAAAGTAATGAAGGTTACTTTATGTATTCTAAAATTACTGTAATTGGAAAATAATAATTTTAGCTTACAGGCTTTTTAATTCAATAAATATAAACAAAATAAATCAAAAATTTGAGTAAGCGTCTTTTTTTTAAGTAATTCTTTAAAAAAATAAGTTTATTGCTGTAATGGTCTAGAAGAAACGTGCGTATTGTTGGGGTTAACACGCATCATATAACTTGCACGTACACAATTTTCATAAACAAACTCTGCCAGTGTGATACCATATTGTCTACAAAAGATATAGGTTTCTTTCTTTTTTTTCTAGTCAGGACTTTATAATTAAAATGATTTACTTATTTCAGAGACTAAGTCATATTATATGAATTATTTTTTATTTTTTTATACGATAGCTAGATTCGTGAACAGCTGGTTCTAATATTATTATAAAATACAGACTGCGTTCTGGTATAGATGGGTGAAAAAAACTTTTCTCTACGCAGGAGAGTTGTAGATGCAAGAGGCGCCAGTTAACTACAGAGTGTAACATCCCCACTTCTTTTTCAGGTTTACCAATCGAGTATCATAATAATTTTATTTCTTCTACCTTCTTCTTCATAGTCATCATTATTATTATCAAAGACTGCTCGCTTGGGCATTCGCCTTAGGAGAGAAAGAAGATAGATATAGAAAGTAAATTAGTGTAAGACAAAGATAAAATAATAACAAAGTGATTTAAGAGAGCATGATACTGTCTGATCAGCCCAATAACATACGACTACCACCTACCTGAAAACGTATACTCAATACAATTTAATCTTTATCAAAATAAAATAAATCTGATCGAAATATATTTTTAATTCTCTCCGTTGCTCAGACAGTAGCGTATCAGGTTGTTAAATTAAAGATCATGAATTCGATCCCCGATTAGAATTTAGATATGAGCAGTGGCGTAGACAAAAATTTGGTTCGGGATAGTCAGTTTTGAAGTAATGTACATACTAATAACTCTATTTCTCCAAAGTGCTTAAAAAATTAAAACCTTAAACCTTAAAATTAAATTCGTTTCTTCAAGGGAAATTTCAACTTATAATTTCCACCCAATATCTTTTCCCACGTATAGGACCAATTTTAGACCACGTGAGGTGACTAGATGTTTCTAGAAGCATTTTTGCAGCACACATTCTCAGAATTCGCTCACTGAAGGCTCTATTCCTTTCTTCTGTCCATCCGGTGTTCCGTTTTTACACTTCGTGGAAACCCTTAAAGTCCGTAATTAGTTCTCTGAATTTGGTTCGGTTCATTAAGTGTTCTCGGTTTATTCCGGGTTTTTCAATATCCTTTCTGAATTTTAAACCATTTATCAGACACCTTATAGGTCTATCGTTTAGTGTCTTAAAAATTTGTTTTGTGATTCGGTTGTCATCCTTCGGATCATCCTTTTCGGATCTTACCGACCATCCCTGGCAGAAGCATTTGCCGGTTTTGATCACTCCAAACTCTTTTCGGTCCAGGAGAACGAGCCCATACAGTAGTGATTGTTTTTATACATGACCTAAAAAGTCGAGCGCAGCCGAACCCAAACGACCTTATAACAAGGGATGATTTTACGATGATCTGAATAAATAACTAATATTACAGAAATTCGTTAAGCTACGCTAGTTTAAATTATGTCAGTTAGTTATTTAATTTAACTTGGTAGATTTCCTGCTATAGGTAAAATTTACTGATCTTTACAACATTTTTTTCTTTTTTATTATATTTCGGGGAGGGTCTCTGGATACCCTGGATCCTCCTCATCTACCCCACTGGATATGACTCAGTGTTATTAAAACTTTGTATTCTTCTTCTTAAGGTGCGTATCCGTTATAAATGTTGACGATCATCATGGAAATTCTCACTTTGTCAACAGCAATACGAAAGAGTTGAGAGCAGGTTTCGTTGAACCAGGTCCTAAGATCTTCTTTACCACGAAATCCTTCTTCTTTCGGGGCCTCTTTCTCCGAAAATCTTCCCCTGCAAAATACACTGAAGCAAGGTATACCTGGCTTCATTCCGCACGATATGACCCAGTTACTACAACTTACATGCTTGATAGTTGTCTAAACTTCCAGATCCTTTCCCATCCTTCGCAGAACTTCAACGTTGGTCACTCGGGCCGTCCAGGGAATTTTAAGAATTCTTCGATATAACCACGTCGGAATGCGTTCAATTTCTTTTGTGGCCTTCGGGCCAGCCCAGTCAGTCAGCTGGAAGTAAGTCGCTATTATTTGTTGAGTAACACCGGTTGGACAAGCGACTTTGTATGATGACCAGCTGACAGCCGTGAACAAACTCTACTGAGTTCCTGTTCAAACTCATATCTAATCCATGTCAAATAATGCAGCAAAGCAGCGATCAAATTGGGTAGTTGTCAATAATGTACAGTTCTCGATAATAAATAAAAGGTAAAAAAAATTTCTTTGTGATGACCTCGTTTAAACTTAAAACTTAAGCTTAAAACTTCAGCTTAAAACTTTTGCTTAAAATTCCATACTGTATCTTTGACGTGATAATGCATATGTTAAATTTTTTGAGCTGTTTACAGCTTCAAGTTTTTCGCTTCTCAGATGCCACTTTCTTCGATCACCCCCAATCCTCCTCACCCGACGACGACGACAACGAAGAATAAATTAATGGAGCATCTTCAAAGATATCATTTCAAAACGCGTTCTAGATTACAGGCCTGAGGAAAGCAGCTTGGTGAGATCTCTACACCGGTAGAAGTAAATTAATTTACCTACAGCTTTCTAAAAAAAAAATTGATGCCAAAACAGGCTAGATCCTCTATGCAGTGAAGAGAAGAAGACGAATTATTCATCAAATGGTTTAAAAAACTAATTATTTGGCTTCAAAGGGTTATAAATATAAAAATTGGTTGAATTCTGGGGATCTTTCTTACTCTTTACTGCAGATAAAAAGCGAAATATTAAAAAAACGAATGACAATAATTTATTTATATTACTTTTTACAGAAACATTTAAGGTTCCATCTCAAGTAAATAAGAAACCGATTTTAAACCAAATGGCTTGTGATCATTTTAACAAAAATAATATATATATTTTATTGGAGACAGTCGCGAATTAGGGTTAGAGACTACGTATAAGAAACAATATCATTAGGTTCAGACGACTATCAACATGTTCAGGACAGACACATCAAATTGTCTCCAGATATTATATTTCATCTTCGGTAACAGAAATTAGAGAGTACAAATAAAAAATAAGATAAAATAATTATTTGTAAGACTGTAGAAAACAGTGTTGAAGAAAAGATATACATGGATAAAACATATATTTACACTGGTTTCTTTTTGTGGTAAAAGAAAATATAGGGCTAGAAGTTCAATTATCCCTCAAAGAAAAAAAAAATAGATAAAAGAAACAAACGTTGGTCTTGATTTGTTTTGGTTCGTGTATCTTTTGATAGTAAAGAATCACTCACTCGGGTATTTTTTTATGCCTCTAAGCAAACAATAATGTTACAGTACAGTAATTTAAAGGTAAGGGTTTGAAGTACTCTACAATAAAATAAAAACAAAAAAAGAAACTGATCGGCAGTTACGTAGCAGTCTGAATAGTATTCTTGAAGATCCACGATATTCAAGCAAACCACGCATTACTGACCCGTAGAAATAACTCTCACGCTATTAAGAAATTACATGTTTAATTTGTTGTACATGTAATTAAAGTCATTTTCATTTATTTTTACGTTTTATCTACAATTACATTTAATTACAATCAAATAAATTTAGCCTACGTACCTAAATTAAATACAGTTTTCAAAGATTTGAAAAACACGAGGTGTGGGGTTATTAAATAACGAGACTGACGTTGTAAAAAATTTTATTTTTATTTTATGCGTAATCACTTATTGTCACCTTCAATATAGGGTACACTCCTTCTCTATCCCTACAACGTTCCATGCGAATTTTCATTGTTGGAAACAATGCTGGAAGTAATCTTCTGTCAGCTCCTTCAGGACACGTGCCGCTTTCTCTTTTACAGCTTCCACAGACTCAAGGCAGCTTCCACAGACTCAAATCTTGTCCCTTTTAATGCAGATTTCACCTTAGAGAACAGGTAGAAGTCACATGGTGCAAGATCTGGTGAATAAGGTGGATGTTCTAACACTGAGATGCTGTACTTGGCTACGAACCTCTTGACAGATAACGCGGTATGAGCTGGCGCATTGTCTTGGTGGAGAACCCATGATTTGTCCTTCCACATTTCGGGGCGTTTTTTCCTTACTCTTTGACGTAGTTTAGAAAGTACCTCAGGGTAGTAATATTGATTAATTTCTTGACCTTCAAGAACCCAGTGAAGGTACACAATCTTATGGATATTAAAAAAAACAATCATCATTGCTTTAAATTTTAACTTATCATTCGAGCTTTTTTGGCTCTCGGTGAAGTTCGGCTCTTCCAGTGCATGGATTGGCGCTTCGTTTCCGGATCATAAGTAAAAAACCACGTTTCATCACATGTTATCGTTTCCAAAATATTTGGTCATTTTCAATCGCGTACAAAGTGTCAGTACAAACATTTTTGCGAGCTTCTTGGTGTTCAAACGTTAAAATTTTAGGCACTATTTTAGAGCACACTTTTCACATGTTAAAATTGTCATATAAAATTTGCCGTACACATTGTTTATCAATGCCTACAGTTTCTCCAATTGCGCGAATACTTAATCGACGGTCAGACCGAATCAAATTACAGACTTATTCGACAATTTCATCCGTTTTTGACGTTGAAGGGCGACCTGGCCGCGAATCATCTTCAACGTCTTCTCTGCCATCTTTAAAACGCTTAAACCATTCAAAAACACGTCCCCGCGATGAACATTCACTGCCATACACTTCTTTCAGTAAATTATAAGTTTCAGTAGCAGTTTTTCCAAGTTTAAAGTGAAATTTCATAGTAATTCGTTGCTCTACTGTTACATTTACAATTTTATCCGGCAAAACAAAAAAAACAGCAATAACGCGAACGTAGGCTCTGACTAAACGGTGTTTTTACAAAAGTGAGACTAGCTGCATATTTTTTTTTTTTAATTCCTAATATGTTACTATATTAGCAAATGTGGAATTTTCTGTTTTTGTTATTTTTTGATAACTGCTTTGTTGTTATTTTTCCATAACTCTAAGTTTCTGTATCTCGACTTTTTCCCCATCCCTAGAGGATTCGAGTTATAGAAGTTCGACTGTATATATAATTATAGGAGAGTAGGTTAATATTAAAGTAAATAAGCAATAAGTTAGGTTATTACCTTGTTTTATTGATTTATCACTTAACATTCATTATTTTAAATCATAAAGTTTTAATTCTATTAGAATTATTCAATGTCATGAAATTGTTAAGTTTAATAAAAAGATGACGGATTGTTTGTTACAAACATGAAAAATAAGAAAGAGTAAACACTAAAAGTAATTTATGGAAAACTATACATCCTTAATTCTCACGTAATTGTTTTATTTACACGATGAATAATATAGTACTTGTTTACTAGCAAAAGTGACTACAAAACACATTCTGTTTAATTCTTTTTAAGTACTCTCATAAGAAAATTAAATTGTAATGTTGGCGCTGGTTACAGAACTTGATAAGCGCCGGCGCCAACGAATCATGTTGTTTATTTCAACTTCCGCCACCTGGTGCAGCACTGCAGTCGTAGGTCTCAAGGTCTTTATACCCGCTGAGGGAACCAGCGACCAATGACCACGTTGTGGGCACTTCGCCGCGCCGGCGAGCACGTTTTAAATACGATAATTACTCGACTATAAAATAAACATCATTTCTAAAGTAAACAAAGAAAATTTACGTATTGGCAGTCGCTTGTATCTTATGATCACTCGTTACTTTAGCCTATAGGCACAATGACAAGTCAGAAAGGTCGTGTATAAGTAATCGGTATTTAAAACAAGGATATAGTTTTTGTTTAATCTTCTATGACATTACATTTCTTTGACAGTAAACGCAAACTTATAAAATCTGATACGCTTGTTATTACTTTATATTCTACTGACCATAAATTTAAATTTATGTATTATTTACCAAAACATTTTTATTGTTCTTCATAGTTGATAAAGTTAATAAAAATGAATCTCGGTAACCCAACCTATTTGAAACCGAAACGGTGCCGGATTTCTGAAAAAGGGCTAGTATATTGATACAGTACAATTTGGTTATTTTGAACTTGAAGGGGAGTGGGAAAAAATTCGAATTAACCAACATCATACGGTACAATTTTTAAAGTTAAAAAATCTGGTGTGAAACACACCCAACTTTCTCTTGCGAATGCAAATAATTAACAATATAACATAACATTAATAATAAAACCTTAGAAATAAACAAAAAAACTAACCTCAAAAAACATAACCTTATTTTAATTATGAGTGAATGATGATTTGAATTATCCACGTTCGTAATAACTATGTTAGACTGTATTCGTTTTTATTTGTACAGTAGAACCTCGATTTAACGATTTTTTTTCGGCACAGAGACATTTTAATAAAACTACCTGTGAATTTACCTCTATTTAACGAATCTGTACCTCGATGTTACGGTAGTACCATAAGATTATGTTGTTCAAGAATTGAGATAAATACTATTTCTATTTTCCAGAAATCAGGACTTTTGACTTCGCAATCAATGTCCAAGATATTTTTTTAAATCGCTCGGAAGTTTGTCCTCCAAAGCCACTTATAGGCTATACAAAACGTAATATTAAGTTTTGACATTGTTTATAATTATTTTGGCCGTCTCCATGGTATAGTGGTTAGCGCCCTAGCCTAAAAGATGAAAGTTTCGGGTTCGATTCCCGGTTAGGGTCCGAAAATTTTAACATGTTAAAACCCACCGTTACAGTACCAAAACCCACAGTAATCGCTAATGATCAAGCTGTTGATGCGACTTTAAATAAACTAAAAAAAATTATTCTAGTTGGTTTTTCATCAAAAGTTAAGAGAAATTTGAAACAAAAATTTAAAGTAAATGGTCCAGTCCTTGGTGTCATAAAACGGGATTTTATATTTCATTCGACTAATTTTATACGAGGTGCGGCTATTAAATAATGAGACTGACGGAAAAAATTTAATTTTAATTTTATACATAATCACTTATTGTCACCTTCAATATACACTCCTTCTCTATCCCTACAACGCTCCTTACGAATTTTCCATTGTTGGAAACAGTGCTGGAAGTCATCTTCTGTCAGCTCCTTCAGGACACGTGCCGCTTTCTCTTTTACAGCTTCCACAGACTCAAATCTTGCCCTTTTTAATGCAGATTTCACCTTAGGGAACAGGTAGAAGTCACTTGGTGCAAGATCTAGTGAATAAGGTGGATATTCTAACACTGAGATGCTGTACTTGGCTTGGAACCTCTTGACAGATAACGCGGAATGAGCTGGCGCATTGTCTTGGTGGAGAACCCATGATTTGTCCTTCCACATTTCGGGGCGTTTTTTCTTTACTCTTTGACGTAGTTTAGAAAGTACCTCAAGGTAGTAATATTAATTGTTTGACCTTCAGGAACCCAGTGAAGATACACAATCCCATGGATATAAAAAAACAATCATCATTGCTTTAAATTTTGACTCGTTCATTTGATAAATTTTGACTCATTCGAGCTTTTTTGGCTCTCGGTGAAGTTCGGCTCTTCCAACGCATGGATTGGCTTCGTTTCCGGATCATAAGTAAAAAACCACGTTTCATAACATGTTATTATCTTCTGCCTGTTCCGTAAGGTGAAATCTGCATTAAGAAGGCAAGATTTTAGTTTGTGGAAGCTGTAAAAGAGAAAGCGGCACGTGTCCTAAAGGAGCTGACAGAAGATGATTCCAGCACTGTTTCCAACAATAGAAAATTCGCATGGAGCGTTGTAGGGATAGAGAAGGAGTGTATATTGAAGGTGACAATAAGTGATTATGTATAATAGAAAAATAAAATTTTTTACAACGTCAGTCTCGTTATTTAATAGCCACACCTCGTATATGGAAACATTTAACCAGAAGAAGGTATAGGCTGTGGGGCATATCTTAAGACATCGAGATCTATCTATCTAGGGTAATATTGAGGGAATGAATTGTAGGGGCAGGCAAAAGTTAGAATATCTAAAGCAAATTACAAAAGATGTAGGGTGTTCCAGGAATGTAGATATGAAACGACTTACGCAAGATAAAACAACTTAGATAACTACATCAAACCAGTAAAGAAACAGATGACAAAAAATCTAATTTTATGTAAAATGACCAAAGTAAACCCAAGTTATAACCGCAAAAATTAGTGCCTGCTCTTCATTCTAGGGGATGAATATGAAATAATTTTTATGTAGAAGTTACTATAAAATAAATAGTAGCTTAATTTAGCCACGAAAAAATTTGAAAATATGTTCCTCCCTTAAACAAAAATTTATTGATTATTTTTTACTTTGCTTGTAAGAGAAATTGTATTTACATTGACCCACCCGTTGTGAACATAAGTACCGGTATACTTTTTCTATCTATAAGTTTGGTGTAGGTGGGCGCGTTAATTGACCAGGGACATCCAGTGGTGTTTGTTCATATTATTTTATTTTTTTATTTTGTAATTATATTATTTTAGGAATTAATAACTTAATGAAGCCGGAACTACTGAGAGAATGAAAGATTCTATGTACATTTTTTTTCAAAAACAAGTTTTTTGATTGATGGAGGTATTAAGTGCAAAAAAGGGGATCGGAAAGACGACGCACATCCTGGTTGAAAAATTTACGACAATGGTGTGGAAAAACATCAATAGAGCTTTTCAGGACAGCAGCAGATAGAGTGAAGTGGGCCATGATGATCGCCAATGTCCTTAGGGATGGGGCACCTTAAGAAGAAGATTAAGTGCAATTTTACTCTCCCTTGCCTATACGAACATATAGGAAGGAAAGTATTGTTTTCATGTCGATTTTTCGAAATCGAGTTTTCACCGGATATACAAGTTTTCAGGCCCCCTGAACCCAAAAAACTTGTTTTTAGCGATTGCTCTCTCTCTCTCTCTCTGTATGTGCGTGTGTGTGTGTGCGCGCGCGCGCGTGTGTGGGAACAAAATATCTTAAAAACGGAACATCTTACGATCTTGAAACTTGAAACTTAAGGTAGATACTACTACCGGACTGACACGAACATTTTCATCAAAATCGGTCAACCGGAAATAGTAGTTTATTCATTATTCGTGTCATTTTTCACGTTTTTGCGATTTTCTCAAATACGGCTCTTATTTTATGATTGCAGACGAAAATTTTAATGTTTTAGATCATGATAGTAAGGAAGAATTAGAAGATATAAAATTGGTTCTGTTTTAATGAACCTAAATCGCGTTCTTCTAAAGACCACTTTTTTGGCTTCAGGGGGTTAGGAAACATAAAGATCAGTTGTTATCCCTATATTGAACATTTTCAACAAAATTTTACACATACAGATGGTCTTTCTTCGAAGGCCACTTTTATAGGGAATCATGAAACGTAAAGATCAGTTGTAATCCCCACATTAAAAATGTTGCATCATTCGGATGCTTTCACAAGAAAAAAATTCAAATTTGCGAGAAAATAATAATTGATTCAGCAGTTTATGACTGCAGACGAAAAATTTTAATGGTTTAGATAAAGAATTAGATAATGATATTGAAGAAGAATTAACAGATATAAATTCTTTAAGATGTTTTAATTCTGATAATTTTAAACGAGATACTAACAAAGACGTTTGATGTAATAAAGGATAAAACAAGAATAAAAGTGTAGTTGAAAAAATTTCAGGAATTAGGGGATAATAAAACAAAACTTTCTGGTCAAATTGTTTTTGTTTTAACGAACCAGAAATCGTTCCGTAAATGTACGTTACCCGCAACAGAGAGACAGTACAATTTCCGTTGCAACAGGTGGGAGAACGTGTGCCTGTTTTAATATATTCGCAACTCCTAGAGTATATTTTGCGGTGACCCATATCGTTATATTAATAGTATTTTAGTTTTTTACTTATTTCCTTTTATGGTATTATTATTATTACATAATTAAATGATAAGTATTAATAAAATGATATGCTACTGAAGAAACCGAGCAATAAAGTTTCAAAGATATGACTTTTATTGTCGACTTGTTTGGTACATAGAAAGCTCCTTGGATTAAGTAAGTAAGGGGTACAAAGAATGGCGTGGGGGTTGGTAATAAAAGCTGTTTTAATTGAAAGCCTTCTGTATATCATTAGGCAATTCTAAAGAGCCGAATTAAGGGAAGGTCCACCCGCAAACTTCTGGTGGAGGAAACTGATTAAATTGTTGATTCCGAAGGGTGGCAAAGATGGTTAAAGCAGGGAGTTTGGGGGTGGAAGATTAACAAACAGACAAATAAAGGAAGAATGATGGAGGGATGCTGTATTAGAGGAGAAAATAGGGTACACGAGAGGGGCAGGCGACAGAGATATTGGTAATATGAAAACAGTTGGCGACCAAGTTCTTTGTGAAGGGCGCCCAGGCGGCCGGCACCATCGTCGCGACGTCAGACAACGACGCCACCAGCCACCAGAGTTGCTCGCCAGCAAAGCACCGACGTCCTTGCTTCGCTTAAAACCACCCTGACGCCTAGGACGTCGGCCGACGTTGTTGGAAACTGGAAAAACTATAATACATCGCAATTATCAATCGGTTGATATTTTGTTTTTTTTAGTAGGAAAAATGATGGAATAAACATACATCAATAATTACTACATAACAAATTATTCAACGTTTCAATCAATTCCATGTCTTCTACAATACCACAACGTAACAAAATGACAGACTTGTTTACTTTAAAGAGAAAGAAACCTCAATTCTCTTGCGAATTTGGTTATTAAAAAATACTTCATACCACATATATTTTCTCTTCAACTTCCACGATGAAAATACAATTTCCACAACAATATAATAGATAAATTATCTAAAACAATAATAATTTTACGGTAATGTATTTTATTTATTAAAACATAAAAATTTATAATCAGTGACCTAAATTTTTCAATCTGTAATTTTTTAACTTCTGCACACAGATATTGATGTAATATTTAATTTCTATGTCAAAGAATAAAATTAAGAACATTGTTTTTTATTAAAAATAAAATTTAGAAAACTTATGAATTTCATAATAAATTTTGGATTTCGTTCTATGTTCATATAGTGTTTGAATCTCCAAGTACTAACAATACTAGTAAGTCAAATGAATTTGACCTTACAATTTTATTTTTCGGATTTAAAAAAAATCCTTCGAATTTAATAAAAAGTTTCAGTGTAACTAAATTTGAATTTCAGCCTCATAATATATATCTTATCATCTATTTAATGTTGTTGTTTAGGTCGACAGCCGAAAAGCTGGATGAACCTCTAGAGGTTTTACTTAGTAAAAACGAGGAGTGAGGTGGTTTACTATTGCCTTCCTCACTGAGTTGAAAGAGTATGCTTATCAGCATGCCAGGCCTTCCGAAAAGCACCCACTTTCCACACTGAAAATGACACCTTCATTTCATTCACCACAGGGTCTGGCTGTATAGTGAAATTCATTACTCTCAGAGGAGATAACTCAAGTGTATTTTATCGCTCTACCTCTTCTGTTCTTAAATGGTTCAGTCATATAATTGGCTAACTATGTGATAAGTAACAGAACTATTTTTTGTAGCCCTGGAACCAACAGGTCGAGTGCAATTAATTTAACACTCCACCTGCCCGCTATGGGCACTATTTAATGTACCTAAGTAATGTTCAGCTTTTTGGGTCTCTGACTAGCTGGCTCACTGACACAAATCCTAACCCATAAGTAGGCCTCGGAGAGAAATAATCCTTTTTCTTTCCGAGGCCTAAAATGATACAGACCGTCTTTGTTCATCTTGTGACCAAACTCCCGGTATAAGTCTGAAAACCTAAAGTCGGGTATCGGCCTCCGGAGGGTGCTACGCCCCCGATATTTTAAGACCAAAAATATCTTACGAAGAGATTAAGATTCCTATTCAATTTAGCATCCAAAATTGCAGAAGTTTTCGTTGTTTCGGTTATCAGCCGAAAAGCTGGTTTGAAATTCTAGAGGCTTTACTAAGTAAAACGAGGAGTAAGGTAGTTTATCATTGTCTTCCTCACTGAGTGGAAAAGTATGCTTATCAGTATGCCAGGCCCAATGAAAAACATCTACTTTCCATAATGCAAATGACTTCATTACTTCATTCACCACAGGGTCTGGCTGTATAATGAAATTCTTTACTCTTAGAGGAGATAACTCTGACTAGTGTATTTTACACCTCTACCTCTTCTGTTCTTAAATAGTTCAGTCATATAATTGGCTGATCACGTGATAAAAAACTTTTTTGTAGCCCTGGTTTACAAAATATGGTTTATAAATTGTGGGTTGCACCCTTTTCCCAAAATAAGCAAAAATAGTCCTATGCACTTTTACGTCCGATGGACCGTTTAGGAACTCAAAATTTCACCTCCTACCAATAAAAAAGTTTAAGGTTTCGGATTTTTCCTGTGGATTTGAGCACCAGACGACGAAAATAGATTCTCATCAACTTTGCTCTCCGAATCCTCCTTATGGGTTTGTCATTTTCAGTTTTCCGGTACATCGGGGTTAGTGTTTTTTCTGGGTTTTCCGGCTCACTGATGTAGGTATAAGAAATCCAGGAACTGGACTTCATGTTTTGGTTAACGCCCAACTAACAAGCCATGGGTAATATTTTCTTGGAGCCCACGAAGAGCATAGCCTACTTCAAAATTTCATGATTACCCTTTACGAGGAGGTGCTGATACTTGCCAGAGCTTATTTTGAAAACTGAAGCTTATCATGAAAACCAGATGCAGTGCGCACGCACTTCTATGAGCCTGGTCCATCTAAGAATTCAAACTGACTCAGGTTGGGAATAACTCCACTGACGGAGGCACGGAACCAGCGCAAAGCGCCGATGAAGTGGCGAGTCTATACATATAAAAAACTAAATCTATACTTACTTATTACATCATCTTGATTCTTCTTGCAAGTTTCCTCGATTTGGGCCCAACACAAGTCTCCTCCATCTCTCGGTCCACTGCTCTCTAGCATTTCATATATTTCCCAATTCATCCATAAAAGAACCCATCCTATTCACTCTTGGTTTTCCATTTAGCCTTTAGCCTCCACTTCTAATTAGGCCTACAGCATCGTTTTAGGCAGCCCACATTTCTCCATCTTACTGACATTGACATCGTAGTTTTGTCTCATCAACTCTTTATGTCAGGTTGTCCATCCCTGCCTTTTTAGAACAGAACTCCAATGTGTATGTAAACAGACTATTCCCATTGTTCGTGTAGCCAACTCGAGCTTTCAAATAAACTCTACAAGAAACTCCGCAGCCGTTTTTATGGGTAATTTATAGGAACGGAAAATGCAAACTGAATATTAATGAAATTATATTATTTGGAGTGTCAAATTATTTACACTTAATCAGTTCGTTGCAGGGCTAAAATGATTCTGTTTCTTATCACATGGTCAGCCAATTAAATGACTGAATCGTTTAAGAACAGAAGAGGTAGAGGTCCAAAAGTCATTAATCAGAGTTGTCTCCTCTGAAAGTAATGAATTTCATTATACAGCCAGACCCTGTGGTAAATGAAACGAAGGTGTCATTTGCAGAGTGGAAAATATGTGCTTTTCAGAGCGCCCGGCATTGTGATAAGCGTACTTTTCCACTCAGTGAGGAACGCAATTGTAAACCACCTCACACCTCGATTTACTTAGTAAAACCTCTACAGATTCAAATCAGCCTTTGGCTGATTACCTAAACAACAAAAACATTATTTAAAATTTGAGTAACGTATTTAGTGATAGTATTACTTTACTACTTATGTTTTATTAGGTACTTAATTGTTATGTTTTATTACTTAAAATATTTTAATATTTATTATTTATTGTATTTCAACTGAACAAGCTTTGGTCATTATCAATCATCTAACTGTGATAAATGAAAAAAATCTGTGTCTAGACAACTTCCTGGAAATGTTGAAGAAATGCCATTTTCATATCATTTTGTATTCGTTTCCTATGAGATTTTAGTTTGATTACATTTTGAAATGTCTCTAAAACATCCTGGTTAATTATAAATTATATCTTATCTTATTTCCGTTAAAATTCAATTAACTATATTTAATTATTTTATGTACAAATTCTCTTAAATGGATGTCTTTCCTTGAAAATTTCCTGTAATTTCTCTTAATTGTTTTGTCATTATATTTATTGCCCTAATTAAATCGTAATTAGGATACAATTTGAGGACATTTTATTTTTTTATACTTTTAGCAATTGTGCCGGCGCTATCGGTGGTCTTATTCCTTGCTTCAGAAAATGGATGCAAGATTAATTTATTGTTTTTCCCGGGTTTTACACCACACCTAATATTTTCAAGATATCATGTTAAGATTACTGATTCCGATTTTTAGAATTAGTTCTTCTTTTGTAAGTTAAAAATAATATTTATTTTTTTGAGGTAGTTTCACACTTTCTAACCCCTCCTGAGCTAATGGTCAAATTAATCTCATCAAATTTTATCTTAGCCTTCGGGCCAGCCCAGTCAGTCAGGTGGTAGAAAGTCGCTATTATTTTTGTTAAGTAACACTAGTTCGGCAAGCGACTTTGTATGGTGATCAGCTGACAGCCATTTCTAAACAAACTCCACTGGCGATCCCTGTTCAACAATTCATGCCGAATCATGTAAAAAAATACAGCGCTTGCTTCAGAGAAATGGATGTAAGATTAATTTTATTGTTTTTCCCGAGTTTTACTCCATACCTTATATTTTCAAGATATCATGTTATGATTAATGATGCCGATTTTCAGAATTAGCCTACTTTTTTTTGGAGCTGAAAATAATATTTATTTTTTTGGGGTAGTTTCACACTTTCTAACACCTCCTGAGCTAATGGTCAAATTAATCTCTTCAAATTTTATCTTAGCCTTCGGGCCAGCGCAGTCATTCAGCTGGTAGAAAGTCGCTATTATTCGTGAAGTAACACTAGTTCGACCAGCGACTTTGTATGGTGTCCAGCTGACAGCCATTCCTAAACAACTCCACTGGGGGTCCGTGTTCAATAAATCATAAATCACGTCAAAAATACAGCGAAAAGCAGCGATCAAATTGGGTGGTTGTCAATAAAGTACTGTTCCCGATAACAAAAATAAAAGCTAAACAAAATATTAAAAAATAAAAAAATTTATCTCTTCAAGAAGTAGTAGAATTAATAATACTGTAACGTTTATTCCGTGCTCTTTTAAGGATCTGGTTATTTTAATTAATAAAACTTCCTTTTAAACTTATAACAAGCACTTTTTACAAATTAATTACCTAATTTTTAATTATTAAAATTGTAAATACTAGTAAATTACAATAAATTACTTAACTGAATAATAAACTAAATTGTTACTACTGTAATTGTAAATAATTTACACATTATGTTTTAGTAGAAAACTCTGAATAATAATTGAAATCTCGTATTTAAAAACAGGAATTTATTTATTTTAATTTTTGGCTCCCCCGAACCCCTTAATTAAAGCAAATACTCTGGGAAGTTGCCGGGTATCCCAGAGGACTCTTTATGGTACTATATAATTCAGAGTTCTATGCAATCTTCGAGATAAGTCGTATTTGGATTGATTTTCACTGAGTAATTGAGTTAAATATTTTGTAAAGTGAGCAAAACCCTTAAAAATTTCTAGTTTGGTTTTCTGTTTGTGTGTTGTTCTTTCTGTACAGCATGTGGACAGAAGAAAAGTGCTGTCCTATTTATCTGTAGTTATTAAGTTTTTTTTTTTTGAAGTGATTACTGTGTCTATTACTCGATGGCCTTCGGCAGAGGGGCGTGTAAATACGCGAATGTAAATATGCGGAATGTAAAACCATTTTAGAAAAAATTTCTATTTTTTTTAAGTAGCTAAAACTTGTAGAAATGACGTATTTTTATAAAAAAGTATTTCACGTGTTTTTTTCTAAAAAAAATCATTTCGAAAAACACAAGCTTAATGAGATAATGTATAATTTAGTAAAAGTTTTGTTTTTTAAGAAAAACCACCATTTTTTCAAATACATCATCATTGAAAATTTTCTCTTTATTTCGTTTTCTACATGTGTACAATTATCTTTAAAGACCGAAAAGTTTCCCGCATGCTTTATGAAAATACCTCATAGGCTAACTTAAAAAGTAATGATTTTTTGTTATATGTATATTATTGCAGCATAATTTTTCATAATTATTACAGAACAAACCTGCCAAATATTTTGTTAATCCGTGAAATAGTTGTTGAACAATGACGTGTATTTGAAAATATACGGGTTTTTTCTTCAAAAACAAAACTTTTGACTAAATTAAACATTTTCTCATTAAGCGTATTTTTTCCGAAATAATTTTAAAAAAAGAAACAAAAAACATGCAAAATACTTTGTTTTATAAAAGTACGTTATTTCCGACAAGTTTCAGTCACTTAAAAAAAGTTAGATTTATATTTTCTGAAATGGTTTTACAATCCGCATGTTGCTCCCTTCTGCCGGAGGTCATCAAGTTACAGACAGTAGTTCTTTTAGCGCGCCTGAACTGTGTTTTTTACACGGGAAAATCTTTGGTTTGCCGTCACGTCACACTTAGCTATCAACATTTACCATGAAAACAATTACCATCAATTAATTTACAAAAATCTTTTTCATTTAATTTGTTAACTTAATTATTTAATTACTTTTGTCGGTCAGTCCCGCGACTGCTGAGTTTATTATTTTAGTTTATTTTAAATCGCATCAACATCTTATCATTAGCGACTACATTGGGTTGAGGAACGGTGGGTTTGAACTTGTAATAATTTTCCAGATCCTGGCTTGGAATCAAACCCAGGACATCCGCTTTACAGCTTAGCACGCTAACCAATGGGCCACGGAGGCGGCCGAAAATGTGAAATTGTTTGTGTCTGCTGCAATTCGAGTACGCCGTACCCACACATCCGCAGTTAAATGTAATTTGATTTTCATAAAGAACTATATTTATGTGAACTCGTGCAAAACTATTTTAATCCTACGTTATTTACAAAATTTTATTTTATAAAAGTTATAAAATTTTAATTAAACGGTTAAATTTGTAACATTAAATGTCAAAAGGTTTTATTACGCCGTTAATAAAATTATATTTTTGTGTATGTTTATTAGTGTTAAAAGATTGACGGGTAAATAATTAAGGAATTTGTATACACAATTCTAAATTGCATTGCATCAATGTGTACTTAAGCTGGCACGTGGAATTAGTAAATGCACGAGCAAAACACATACTGCATTCCTGTACCCTTACACCGCTACCAGTTTCTTGCTTCTGTTTTATGTAAAAATTATTGATTCCAAAAATAAACCACATTACACCGATTTCACCAATCATTATTTGTTTCTAAACAATGTTTATTAGACTATTTCAGTCATTAATAGTGTTAAAGACTGTCTGAACACACTAAAATTGATTTATAATAGTTGCCAACGTTTAAAATACGAATCAGTAACACCACATAAATTTAAACTTAAGATTACAGATCTGGTGTGAAACACTCACATGACTTCCTCTTGTCAGTGTAAATAATGAATACCATAACCTTATTTTAAGCATCAGTGAATAACACTCTTTTTTAAGTAAAAGTTAAATATATGCTTTTTTTAGGTGTTTTGGGTTTTTGAGGTGTAAAAGACACTAGTCAGAGTTATTTTTCTCTGAAAGTAAAAAATTCCTTTCATTATACAGTCAGACCCTGTGGTGAATGAAGTGAAGATGTCATTTGCAGGGTGGAAGCATACTTTTCCATTTAGTGAGGAAGGCAATGGTAAAATCCTCACTTCTCGTTTAACTTAGTAAAACCTCTAGAAGTTCAAACCAGCTTTTGGCTGATGACCTAAACAACACAACAGGCTTTTTTAATATTGTATAACTTTAGATATGTACACTTTTGTTCTAAATCCAAAAGACCGGAATATTAAAAAGATTATACCATGAGAGCACAGCCCTCACGAATTTCAGCAGACATCCCGCTTACTCCATCTTTTAGAGCTCAAAAAATGTAGTAAATGAGGTGAGTTTAATCGAAATCGAAGAAGTCGTTTTTGAGAAAATTGGAAAAAGTGAAAAATTAAACTAATAAATTGCTACTTCCAGTTGACCGATTTCCATGAAAATGTTTTTGTCGAATCCCTTCGTGGTTTCTAACTTAAGTTCCAAGTTTCAACTTCGTACGACACTCCGTTTTTGAGAACTTTGTTCCCTGAACCTGCTCAATAATAGATCGATGTTCAACATCGAGTGTGAGGAAACTAACCGACCACGATCATCTTAGTTTTCAGTGGGCTGACTTTCAGATCAAGAGTCTCTTATTCTTTAGAAATTCTATCCATCAACCGCTGAAGTCCCTTTGCTGAGGCAGCAAAAAGTACAACATATCTTATAATGTTAAAAAGTACTTAAGAGTTAATATTCTTCTCGGCTTATTCTTATCAGCCCATTTTCATCCAATATTGTATAGGTCTCCTCTATTTCCCTCCACAATTCCCCGCTCAATTAAATCCAGCCACCAGTTTTAAGTCATCTCTATACCGTGTTTATGGACGACCTCTATTCCTCTTTCCCAGTCAGGGCCTCCACAGCTAAAACAACTTGTTCCATCGATCATCCATTTGCCTCATTATATGCCCGACCCATCGCCATTTGAATGATCTCACGTGCTATTTCACGTCCACTAATCCAGACCTCTGCCGAAATCCTCATTTCTTACCCGGTCTTTTACTTTAATATTTAGTATCAGTATTTCCATCGATCTTTGAGTTTTGGCCAGGCTCCCCATCATACCTTTCATAAAGGACCATATTTGTGCAGAGTATGAATGAACAGAAAGTACACATTGATTAAAACCTGCTCTTCTTTTAGTCTTAAGAGAATTTTCTGATTCTTCAGGATTCTACTTTGCCTTCCAATAACACACCAATTTGATCTTATACGCCTTAAGAATCAATATTACCGGTGAATTAATAAGCACTAGTTATCAATAATATATAAATTTTCTCATATCATATGAAAAAAATATTAATTCTCCAAAGGTATTTAATTTAAACAACCCAATATTATCGCTGTTCTTTGTTGAATGAATTCTTTCATGTTTTGTTTTTGTAGTTCGACGATTTTACCTAGAATCAATGTTAATATTTACGGTAATAGATCACAGATGAAAATGAATGATGAAAAAATATCAAACTTGGTCGGTAGTCAAACCTGAGAACCCCGAATAGAAATTATCTACACTGATCACTTCACCAAAGGAACACCCTGTTTTAGGCTTGAATTTTTAAAAAAATACCCTTAAGTGTTTGTTCATGATCTACAAGTCACTCATCTAACCGACATAATTATTTTTAAAAATATCTAAAATGTTGGATTTCCATAATTCGAACCACGTAGGAAATATGGTACTAATTCGAGTTCAAGAAAATTCGAAATACATAACAACCAATCTATAGAATTTTCATCAATTTTTAAAGATAATGTTATACATTTAGAAAAATAATCCTGTTTTAATGGCATTAAAGAACCTTCTGCACTGTCTTTTTTGATTAGGGAAAGTAATATCGATGGCTTGTAATTTTATCAGTATTCGTCAGAAACTGAGGCACTTTAACACAAATCATCTTTTCAACGATTCCATGATGGTTTTCTAATTGTGTCAAGTCTTCTACTGCTGGCTTTATATTTGGTGTGACCATGTTGCATAAATAATTGATCTGACTTTTCTCAGAGCATTACACCTGATATGGGAAAAAGTTTTTCCCGCAGCCAATTTAATACATCTTGTTATATTCCAGGCTACTAAAATATTTGCGTTAAAAACAAAAAATAATTCGCATTTAAAAAAATCTCAAACAAGAAGTTTGAGTTACGAATATTCGAGTTATGGACGCTAATTTTAACTTAAATTGACCAGTAAATCCTAGGGGAACTAAATTTAATTCAAATTATAGAAATTTTGAGTTATAGCCATTCGAGTTATGGAAGTTCAACCTGTATTTTAGGTTTTCATTTTTACAAAAATTTTGTTAACCCTTACAGTGCTATAAGGTTTTCCTATAACTAGGGCTTGTTTTCCTTTGGAAAATTTTTGTAAAAATGAAAACCATATACAGGTTGAACTTCCATAACTCGAATGGCTATAACTCAAAATTTCTATAATTCGAATTAAATTTAGTTCCCCTAGGATTTACTGGTTAATTTAAGTTAGCATGTTTTTAGCGATTGGTCTGTCTGTGTGTGTGAACAGAATATCTGAAGAACGGAACATCGTACGAACTTGAAACTTGAAACTGAAATTAGATACTACTACCGGACCCGACACGAACATTTTCATCAAAATCGGTCAACCGGAAGAAGTAGTTTATACGTGTCATTTTTCACTTTTTTACAATTTTCTCAAAAACTGCTCCTTCGATTTTTTTTTAAAAATCGCCTCCTTTACTTAATTTTTTTATGCTCTACGTATAAGATTGGGCAGGCGCCATATCAGCTGAAATTCTTTGAAAGGCTGTTTTCTCGTTAAAAAAATGTTTTTTTAAGATTGCGGCTTAAATATGCATTTTAGGGCAAAAATGTATTTAAAAAAAAATTTAAAGAATTTAAAATCCTACAACTTTTTTTGTAAATACTTAGTTTAGCGGTAATAAGCAATTTTCTGTTTTTTCACGAAAATGTCTAAAAAAATCGATTTTTTAAAGATTTCAGCCTTTGTACGCATTTTACTGCAAGTGTATATAATCAAATTTATAGGAAATTAAAAGTTCTACAATTTTTATTTAGTACATTTGTTTCTACAGAGCCTAGTTTAGCGTGAAAGAGTGATTTTCCGTATTTTTAAGCCCAACTAAGGTTAATTTTCATTTTGCCTTTTCACTCATGATTATAAGAAGGTTACGTTTTTTGAGGTTAGTTTTTTGTTTATTTCTAATGTTTTATTACTAATGTTAAGTTATATAGTTCATTATTTGCATTAGCAAGAGAAAGTTGTGTGAGTGGTTCACACCAGATTTTTTTACTTTTAAATGACATCCATTACTTTTAGAGTACGTACAATAGAAAAACTGACCTACCTTCAGGTTTTAACCTGTCTATTAAATCGGCAACAATATGGGGGAGGAGCTTCTGAAAAAAATAAAAATAAAACAGTAGATTTACATCGTTAAATTATTAACATTTTTATAATATATTATGATGTTAAATTCTTGGAGAGGCTGTTCTCTCGTAGAAAAAATGGTTTTTTGAGATTGCGGCTTTAATATGCATTTCAGCGCAAAAATTTATATAATAAAAGTTGTACAGAATTTCAAATTTTCTCTACAAAGCCTTGTTTAGCGTGTAAGCGTGATTTTCCGTATTTTTAAGCCTAACTGAGGTTGATTTTCAATTTGCGTCTTTTACTCATGATTAAAATTAGGTTATTTTTGCTTAGGTTAGTTTTTTATTTATTCTAACGTTTCATTACTAATGTTAGGTTATATTGTTCATTATTTGCATTGGCAAGAGAAAGTTATGTGAGTGTTTTACACCAGATTTTTGTAATATAGGTTTTATTTAAGTAATTAGTATTCTAAAATAAGTACCTACTCTCCGAGTACTTATTAGCTATGCATTAAAAATATTTTTCTAGCGCGTTTGTTTAATGTTACAAAAATATTACGTAGCTGTGTGTTGAAAAATGGATAAGACGAAGCAGAAGAGAAGAAGAGTCTGTATAAAAACCTTCCTCAATCCGTCAACTGCAGACTAAACATGCAGAGGCACCAAATTATAAATACTGTTTTCTTTTCGGCTCCATCTCAGATGGCCTGTCTTAATACATTAAACAAATTCAAACAGACCAAACATTTCCTACAACTAATTTTAACACAAATTTAGATTTTACTGTTATACATTTTTTAGAACATAATGCAGAGTTTCGGTTTTAAAAAATATGAGCGTTTAGTAACTTATTCAATATTTTTTCTTGAATATTTGAATAAGACTCGATTATTCATTTAATAGTAATGATAACAGGCAGGTAAACAGACAGGTGAAGTGTCAAATTATTTACACTCAATCTGTTAGTTGCAGGGCTAAAATAAACAGTACTGTTTCTTATCACATGGTAAGCCAATTAAATGACTGAATCATTTAAGAACAGAAGAGGCAGAGATGTAAAAGACACTAATCAGAGTTATCTCCTCTGAAAGTAATGAATTTCATTATACAGCCAGACCCTGTGGTGAATGAAGCGAAGGTATCATTTGCAGAGTGGAAAATATGTGCTTTTCAGAGGGCCTGGCATGCTGATAAGCGTACTTTTCCACTCAGTGAGGAAGACAGTAAACGACCTCACTCCTCGTTTTACTTAGTAAAACCTCTACAGGTTCAAACCAGCCTTTTGGCTGATGACTTAAACAACAACAGTAATGCAGTGAAAAATTTTATACACCAATAATTAGCCTAATATATTCTAGCAAATGAATTTTTACAGAATCGGTTTTGGGGGGGGGAGTTTTGTTAGAGATTACTCTCACAAAAAACCTGGGGAATCTATGCACGTACTATAACAGAAACCAATGGAAATTCAATACAGTATTAGGAAAATATAATTGTAACCTTTTGATTTACGCAGAGATGCATGAAGGGAAAAGGAAATTTACAGAAGAAGCTTCAGGCTGGAACCCTGTCTAATACCAATGTATCTTGGAGTGTTAAGTTCAGAATCTGGGTTCAGAACAATATCTTAAACAAACTGTACAGTTTCACTCGGGGGAAGGGTTCCAATAACGCTAATAACTTCAACTATGGACTTCGCCTGTCAAACGCAAAGTATGATGTTCTTGGCTGGAAAGCTTCTGGTCACGCAAAAAATGTGTATAGGCCCTACTGCCTTGAATGAAATTATTCGTGTAATCACAGACTCCTCTTAAACAAATTGACCCAATTTGTTAATATCGCTGCTGTCAGGATAAGAAAGAACGTTGAAGCAGATGAAGTGCGTAAGAAACTTGGTGCTCCAGACAACCAATTCGTAACCACCGCCGGAACGTGAGATTAGTACTGGAAAAGTTTTTAAATGCGGTTAGAACGTGATATATGTTTACAAGAGTAGTAGTAGTTAATAATTGGAGGACGTAGGGGACCAAGTAACCGCAGTTCTTTCGCAAGTTCCGCAGTAACTTTGGTAAGAACTTGTTATTGGGTACCGGAGTCGGAGTACCAAGGTGTTAAATTAACTTAAAGAAATGACTATTGCCAGTAGAACCTAATAATACTGTAGTTATAAAGGATTTAGAATATCTTATGAACTCCAGAAAACTCTATTATCTGTGCACATTCCACAGTGAAACTACTCGTGTTGCAAAGGACAAGGTTTGCCGCTGTAACTAAGTTTTGATAAGACATTTTAAGATACGTAAAGTAAGTAAGTACAAAAAGGACTTTTGCCTCCCTTCACAACCAAATACCCACATTAGCACCTTAGAAACTTCGACAAAAATAAGTTAGTTATTTTCTTTACATTGAATATGATTTCTTAGCATTACAAAATTGTGTTAAAAAATTGTTTAATATGTCGCTTTTCATTTTGTTTGTAATCTCCCCAGCCGCACCTGCCAACTTACGACCGACAAAGTAGGCAGGGATTAACCCCTTTTTTGAGGTTTAACAAACTGTTTCCTAGTAGAAGATAGTTTCTTTCTGTTTGTTTACTCTCCTTTCAATAAAATACAGTGGTAGAGCTTGTCCAACGCCTATAGTCGGCTGTACGAGCAGTAAAGGATAGTCTCTTTACCGAAATAGAGCATTTCTTCGTCAATTTGAAACCACGTGAGGGTGTCTTTAACACGTAGACTGCCACACTAAATTTTGTAACACTTACTGCTGGGCCATCGTACATTTTTTAATTTTTTTCACATTTTATTCTTATTTTACTTAACTTTTTTAATAACTATTTGTTTTTTTTTTTGTAAAATAAAGTTGACACACTTTTAGGTCACATGGCCTGCTGGAATGATTTTACATTTCAGAGCCATGTTATCCCTTTATGTCTCACAATATAAAATGTAATAAACAACTGGGTTAAGTTACAAAGTTCTAGACAATTTCAATCAAATAAGTAAAAGAATAATAAAATTTAAAATAACAGCAGAATTCTAGTACAGGACAACAAGGAAAACTACTGTATACGCAATATCCTATTATTTTAAAAAGGCCAACTAATTGAACAGTCGTAAGTGTACAATGTCACTCTCTGAAGCCTTAGCTTTTGAAACCACATTACACAGCTTAAAAATAATTCAAGTACTGTGACTCATTTTTGATGCAAGTGGCCCATTTTTAAAGACAAGTGTGACACATATTTAGGTCACATAGCAGTCAACGCGTTAAACATTTCCGGAAGCTCTTTTTGCAGCCCACATTCTCAGTATTCGTTCACCATACGCTTTTCTCCTTTCGTCTGTCCACCCGGTGTTCTGTTTTTATTCTTCATGGAAGACCTTAAAGTCCGTCAATTAGTTGTCTGAATTTTGTTGGATTCATTAAGTTTTCTCGGTTTAAAATTGTTTTCTCAATATCCTTCCTGACTTCTTTAAACTATTTATTAGATACCTTAGGTCTATTGTTTAGTGTCTTAGAAATTTGTTTTGCCAACCAGTTATCATCTATTGAATAAGGCGTCCGTAAAAATTTTGTGTTCTTTTTCTAATCGTTTCCATAAATCGTTCATTTTCCTCGTACAGTTTTTTCAATCTAGCAACCTATTCTGTCCGTCTACTATCTTCGACTTCATTATCATGCGGAGGATCTTCATCACAAATTTCTCTGCTTCTCATAGACCCGGTCATTCCAAGACTATATATATTATATATATAAATATATATATATTATATTTTACATTATTTATATTAGGAAGAGAAAGTCGTGAAAGTGTTTCACACCAGATTGTTTGGTGATAAAGTGTATTGTTCAAGTCATCAGCCGAAAGGCTGGTTTGAACCTTAAAAGGCTTTACTAAGTAAAACGAGGAGTGACGTAGTTTACATTTGCCTTCCTCACTGAGTAAAAAAGTGTGGTTATCAGCATACAAGGCCCACTAAAAAGCATATAGCAGTCTTCCACCCTCCAAATTACACTTTCACTTTAGCCACCACAGTTTCTGGATGTATAATGAAATTCATTACTCTCAGAGGAGATAACTCTGACTAGTGTCTTTTACACCTCTACCTCTTATCTTTTTAAATACTTCAGTCATATAATTGGCTGACAATGTGATAAGAAACAGAACTATATTTTGTAGACCTGGAACGTGCAGATCGAGTGTAAATAATTTAAGACATATTCATAACCAAAAAATCCGTTCTTTATTTGACAAATCAAAAGAAGTTAAAATAGATGGTTGGTTTATTTTAATTTATAATTACTTGCACTTATCCAGAGCTAAAATTGTACTGATTTATTTTATCATTTGTATTTTTGGATGATTATCTTTGCCAAGGTTCCTTTTCAACATAAAAGTAGAGTTTATTTATTGTAAATAAAGAACGGAATTGTCATTCAACGAGTGCTTGATGTCATTTTAGTTTACAAATACACACACACTTTAGCCAATATTAGCACACTTATACAGATCGCATGTATAATTTTGCAACGGTCCAATGTATATATAAATCGAGTGGCTGACATATGCAAAACGAAGATCATGATATGCGCTGAATTAGACTAACCGTTGATGACTACCTGCCAATCAATGGTGTTACGTTCAACAGCTGTCGTGACATTTCAAGGAAAATGTATTTTTTCACACTTTTGAAAGAGTTTGGCGAAGACACGTGAAGGACATGCTACATTTTATTTAAACACTATTTTACTATATTATAAATTTAACTATATTTTGTTCACATTTTAAATTAAACCAGTAATTGCGAATTCACTACGCACAAAATTGCTAGTATCAGGGTTTTAAATAAATTTGGGGTTGCAAATATCAAAAGGGTTGGTTTAACCACAGTAGCTATAAAGATAACAAGATCATAAGCAATATTTGAAAAATCTGGTGGAAACACTCACACGACTTTCTCTTGCCAATGCAAATAATTTACAATATAACCTAACATTAATTAGAGATATGTAATTTCCTAATTTCCTATAAATTTGATTATACCCTTTTATCGTAAAATGTATAGGCTACTAAGGCTGAAATCTTTAAAAAAATCGATTTTTTTACACGTTTTCGCAGGGGGAAAAAAAGAAAATCGCTAATTACCGCTAAACCAAGTGTTATTCTAAAAACTGTTTAAAAAAAAATTGTAGGATTTAAATTCTCTACAACTTTTATTACTTAGACATTTTTGCGCTAAAATGCATATTAAAGTTGCAATCTTAAAAAAAAAAGTTTTTTTTACGTGAAAACAGCGTCTCCAAGAATTTCAACAGACATGGCGCCTACCCTATCTTGTACAGCATAAGAAATTTAGTAAATGAGGCGATTTTTAAAAAAATTGTGGAAGCCGTTTATGAGAAAATCACAAAATAGTGAAAAACTACTACTTCCAATTGACCGATTTTGATGAAAATGTCACACACACCCACACACACTCACACACATACCAATCGCTAAAAACAGTTTTTTGGGTTTAAGGGGTATGAAAACGTGTAGATCCGGTGAAAACTCGATTTCGGAAAATCGACATGCAAACAATACTTTCCTTCCTATGTATTCATATAGGCAAGAGAAAGTAAAAAATAAACAAAGTAAGAGGGATGTTCAATAATTAACGAGACAAATTAATGTAAAGAAAAAATGGATCATTTATGACAAGCATGCCAAACCGTATAAAAATGATTACTATAAATAACAAAGGTTATTACATTAAATGTTGAATGTCATAAACATTTTTTAATAAAGAAGTTTCGTAGAAAATACGTGCTATTGTTCTGATTTCTTTCCATGAGTCTCATAAATTTCCACACCTCTGTACATAAGAAAAGAGCTGGCAGGCCTCCTGCTTTCGAGGAAGTTATTATAAGTAAGGAAAACTTCAAGAGAAGTTTGGGTAAATCGACGGATCATGCAAGTTTAAAACTGGGCATTCCACTATTTATTAAATAATATGAAGATTAGCCTACACATGTTTTTCAGGTTATCGGCCGAAAGGCTCGTTTGCACCTCTAGAGGCTTTACTACATAAACGAGGAGTGAAATGGTTTAAAATTGCCTCCCTCACCGAGTGGAAAACATTTGCTAATTAGCATACCAGGCCCTCTAAAAAGTATCTACTTTCCACCCTGAAAATGACACCTTATCTTCATTCGCCTCAGAGTCTGGCTGTAAAAAGAAATTAATTATTCATGTCGCCAGTTTGTGTACATGACACTGTCGGACTGTCTACCTGAATTAACAGACTGCATGCTCAATTCAGGTAGACAGTCAGATTCAGGTAACATGAGATATTAAAGAAATAACACCACATTTTTGCATAGAAAGTTATGTAAACTTTCCAAAAATTAAAGAGATTGTATCATTGGTTTTTTTAGTAGAACTTGATCCACCGAGTTCGTCTAGAGGTAAACTCGCCGCTGCGAGTCAGCTGTTTAACAGCTGATTTTCGGAGAGAAGGTTCCTGGTTCAAATCCTAGTAAAGGTAGAGTTACTATTATACAAATTGTGTAGTAGACTATCGTTACCAGAGTACTTTGATGGTTGAGTTAAATTACCCATACTCTCTCAGGAATGATCGGCCAGGGTCTGTACAAGACTACACTCATTTACACATCATACATATTATCTTTATCTCATTGGGTCATTGGGTTGCTTATTGTTCTGAATTAACATACTGTTATGTACACATATTAGGAATAAAAATAATAGATCTTGTGTAATATTTTTTAAAACCTAATATATTCAGGTATTTCTCTCCTTTCACTGGTGATTAATATAATGTCAATAACATTCCTGTTTCGAATACTAATTGGATTAATTTGCACATCGGGATCTTGTTTTCAATGTGTCAGGTTTTGTGAAAAGTTAGACGCTTGAAGTTAAGTTTGTCATGAACCACAGCGAGCGGTGGGTTGCTAGTTGTTGTTGTTTAGGTCAACAGCCGAAAGGGTGGTTTGAACCCCTAGAGGTTTTATTAAGTAAAAATGAGGAGTGAGGTGGTTTACTATTGCCTTCCTCACTGAGTTGAAAGAGTATGCTTATCAGCATGCCAGGCCCTCCGAAAACCCATTTTCAACCTGCAAATGATATCTTCACTTCATTAACCACATGGTCGGCTGTATAGTGAAATTCATTACTCTCAAAGGAGGTAACTCTGAATAGTGTCTTTTACACCTCCACCTCTTTTGTTTTTAAATGCTTCCAATATAATTGGCTGACCATGTGATAAGAAACAGAACTATTTTTTGTAGCCCTGGGACCACAGATCGAGTGGAATTAATTTACCACTCCACTTGCCCGTTATGGGCACGTAAAATTTTTTATAAACTAATATATTCAGGTATTTCTCCCCTTTCACTGGTGATTAATCATGATGGTCAATAACATTTATATTTCCAATACTGATTGGATTAATTTGGACATCTTGATCTTGTTTTCAATGTGTCAGGTTTTGTGAAAAGTTAGAAGCGTAAAGTTTAGTTTATCGTGAACCGCAGCGAGCGTTGTGTTGCCAGTATTAAAAATAAAATTAATATAAATTTTTATGAAATGTTATAGAAAAGATCAAACATCCCATTTTTAATGCAACATTTTTTTTTGTTATTTTACTACAAAACTGTCTTAAAAATAACGAATAACGTCAACATATAGAAAACATGGAAGTTGTTCACTTGACGTCACTAATGGCATGCGAGAGATGATAATGAAGAAACAGTCTTGTCAACAATGTTTGTATGTGTGTATATATGTATAATGTGTTTGATGCCCTAAAAGAGCGCCGGACTTGTTTGGACGGTGGCGCGCCCCTCGGACGCCGGTCGCAGTTGGCGTACTGACGCCTTTCCTCTCTTTGATAACGGCACGATGTCGAGGAAACGCGCCACGAGTTCAGTGCTGTTCCAGCGGCGGCGTTGGAAGTTTATAATTTTATGTTGTATTGTCCGTCAACGTTTTTAACCGATCTCGATTTCGTAATACTTTATTTTTTTTAATACATCACAAAATGCCTTATTATATTTAATGTTATGCAAAAAGACGCATCTTCCTCATTCAAACTACATTAAAAAGTTAGTAACTTTTTTAAAGTTTAAAAAAGTTTTGTACCTTTCGATGCGATTATGAATCAATTTACAAAAACCCATTAAATTGATAAATACAAATTTGAAATATTATACCCTACAAAATTTAAGTTTCATTTACTCAAAAAAAATTTACAAAAAGTTTTAATCAAGTTGAAACAATTTACAACTATTCTTTCATGCAAACTTATACTATTCAAAATTACATTAATTCAAATTTAAAATATACTTTTAAATTTTTCGTTCATATTTCAGTAGAAATTTAAATATAAATCTCCATTAACTTAAATTACTATTCTTATATAAATTCATAAAGTATTTTGTATTGTATATAATTAACATTTTATAAGACTTTGACAGATAATAATGTATAAATTAATCTAATTTTTTTTTAGTCTAATTCATGAGTTAAAAATTATATCATTAAATTATTAATGATATTTTTCACATAACCTCTTAGTGAAGATTTAAATTTATGTCATGATCGTTGAGAAAGTACATCGTCATTGATATTATTATTCTTTGTGTGGGTGTGTTGTGTTTGTATGGCATTACATATTGGATTTTTATTGATACATTTAAATAATTGTATTAATTATTTTTGAATTATAAGTCTATTGTTTACTTAAATCGTATAAAATGTTTAATTATTAGGGATTACTGTGAGTTTTGGGATGATGGGTTTTAATGTGTTAAAATGTGCACATTTTAGCCGGGAATCGAACTCAGGATTTTTGGAATAGCACGCTAACCACTACTTAACGATATCTTCCTCTATATGAATATGCAGGGAAGGAAATTGTTTTCATGTCGATTTTTCAAAATCGATTTGCACCAGAAATACACGTTGTCAGGCCCCCTGAACCCAAAAAACATGTTTTTAACGATAGGTCATTGTGAATAAAATATCTCAATAACGGAATAGCCTACGAAGTTGAAACTTGGAATTTTAGTTAAGTACCATTAAAGGACCTGACTCAAAAAATTTCATCAAAATCGGTCAACCGGAAGTAGTAGTACCATTCGTGTGATTTTTTACTTCTGTGCAATTTTTTCAAAAACGGCTCCTACAAATTTTTTAAAATTCGATTTGTTCAGTACATTTTTTATGCTCTACAAGATAAAATAAGCGCCATGCCTGCTGAAATTCGTGGGAAGACTGTGCTCTCGTAGTAAATATGTTTTTTTTAGATTGCGGCGTCACCTGCATGTAAAAGCAAAAGTGTATAATTAATTTAAGGTTTTAGGAAATTAAAAACCTAAAACTATTATTTCTAGTGTTTTTTCGCAAGTTTTTTTTATAAGTTTCGCGTCAAATAAAATGTTCTATATTTTACTTATCAAAATCGGTTAAAAATTGAATATTTAAGATAGCGGCCTTAGTATGCATTTTATGACAAAAATGTATATACGGTAATCAAAGTTATAGGAAATACAAAATTTACAACTTTTATTTTTAGAATATTTTTCTACAGATCCTAATTTAGCGTCAATTAGTGATTTCCATTCTACAGAAGTAGAGTTTTCCGTCATTCACTCATCATTAAAATTAGGTTATATTTTTACTTTCTCTTGCCTATATGATTATTTAGGAAGGAAATATTGTTTTCATGTCGATTTTTCGAAATCGAGTTTTCACCGGATCTACACGTTTTCAGACCCCCTGAACCTAACCCAAAAAACATGTTTTTAGCGTTTGGTCTGTGTGTGTGTGCGTGCGTGCGTGTGTGAACAGAATAACTCAAGAACGGAACATCGTACGAGCTTGAAACTTGAAACTTAAGTTAGATACTACTACCGGACCCGACACGAACATTTTCATCAAAATCGGTCAACCGGAAGTATTAGTTTATTCGTGTCATTTTTCACTTTTTTGCGATTTTCTCAAAAACTGGTCATACGATTTTTTTAAAAATCGCCTGGTTTACTAAATTTTTTATACTCTACAAGATAGGGTAGGCGCCATGTCTGCTGAAATTCTTAAAAAGGCTGTTTTCACGTAAAAAATTGTTGTTTTAAGATTGCGGCTTTAATATGCATTTTAGCGCAAAACTTTATATAATAAAAGTTGTGGACAATTTAAAATTCTACAACTTTTATTTCAAACTTTTTTGTATAACGCTTAGTTTAGCGGTAATTAGCGATTTTCTGTTTTTTTCCTCACGAAAACGTGTGAAAATCGATTTTTTTAAATATTTCAGCCTTATGATGCATTTTACGACAAAAAAGTCTAATCATATTTATAGGAAATTCAAAGATTACAACTTTTATTCAGTGCATTTTTCTCTACAGAGCCTAGTTTAGCGTGAAAGAGTGATTTTCCGTATTTTTAAGCAAAACTGAGGTTAATTTTCATTTATGTCGTTCACTCATGATTAAAATTAGGTTATGTGTTTTGAGGTTAGTTTTTTGTTTATTTAAAATTTTGTATTACTAATATTAGGTTATATTGTTCATTATTTTCATTGGCAAGAGAAAGTCGTGTGAGTGTTTCATACCAGATTTTTAGAATTTTTTTCTACAGACCCTAATTTAGCGTCAATTAGTGAGTTTCCGTTCTACAGAAGTAGATTTTCATTTTGCGTCATTCACTCATCATTAAAATTAGGTTATATTTTTCACATAACATTGTTTACTCGTGATAAATATAGGTTATGTTGTTTGTTATTTACACTGGTAAGATAAACTCGTGTGAGTGTTTCACATTAAAATTTTTATTTTATTTTTAAAATATTTTTAAATATACATAATAAAAAGTATATTAGATAATAAAAAAAAGTAATTTAGGCAAACCGGATTTTTTGTGACATTGTGGTAGTGTCAACTTCGATTTTGGCAAAATTTAGTAAACAATTCCTTTAAAATCAGCAAAAAGTATTTAATGATTACGTCGTGGAAATAGGCATTTAAGGAAGGTGTAATAAGATTCATTTCTGTAGTGTATTTACTCCCTGTTTACCGTTAGGACAAGAGGTGATCTTACCATAGATGATTTAGTATGTTGTTCTACCCCTACGGAAAATAATTTCTGAATATCAGCTCTCCAGGTGAATGGAAAATTATAGAATTAGTGACGAGTGAGTAAATGAGGGCTTTCGCATTGTGTTTACAAATTTACATTCCCGCCATAAAGTTTTGTTTACTTTAGTTAAAATTGTTTTTTAATCCCTAACGTGTGTACGTTGCAACCTGTTCAATTCAGAAAAATAATCAACCTCAATGAACCGATTAGATAAAGATTATGTGTATGACGTGTAAGTGAGGTGTAGTCTTGCACAGACCCAGGCCGACCATTCCTGAAAGAGTATGGTTAATTAAATCCCAACCATCATAGTACTCCGGTAATCACTGGCTAGGATTTGAACCAGAAACCTTCATCTCCGAAAGTTTAAAATTAATATTTAATTTTTAAAAAATCTGGTATGAAACACACAACTTTCTCTTGCCAATGCAAATAATTAATAATATAACCTAATATTAGTTATAAAACATTTAAATAAACAAAAAACTAACCTAAATATAATCATGTGTGAAAGACGCGATATGAAAATCAACCTCAGTTTGGCTTAAAAGAACGGAAAATCATTCTTTCACGCTAAACTAGGCTGTGTAGAGAAAAATGCTTGAAATAAAAGTTCTAGATCTTTTAATTTTCCATAAATTTGATTATATACACTTTTGTCGTAAAATACAAACTAAGGCTGAAATCTTAAAAAAAAAAAATTACACATTTTCGTGAAAAAGTAAACAGAAAATCGCTAATTACCGCTAAAATAAGCGTTATACAAAAAATGTTTGAAATAAAGTTGTAGATTTTAAAAATCTCTACAACTTTTATTTAACACATTTTTGCGTTAAAATCCATATTAAAGCCGCAAACTTAAAAAAACAATTCTTTTACGAGAAAACAGCCTTTCCAACAATTTCAGCAGACATGGCGCCTACCCTATCTTGTAGAGCATAAAACATTTAGTAAATGAGGCGATTTTTAAAATAATTGTAGGAGCCGTTTTTGAGAAAATCGCAAAAAAGTGAAAAATGACACGAATAAACTACTACTTGTGATGAAAATGCTCGTGTCGTGTCCTCTAGCGTGGTGTCTAACTTGAGTTTCAAGTTTCAACTTTGTACGATGTTCCGTTGTTGAGATATTCTGTTCGCACACACACACACACACGCACACACACACACACACACACACACACACACACACACACACACACACACCAATCGCCAAAAACATGTTTTTTTTTTTTGGTTCAGGGGGTCTGAAAACGTGTAGACCCGGTGAAAACTCGATTTTGAAAAATCGGCATGAAAACGATACTTTCCTTCCTATATATTCATAATTATAGATAAGAGAAATGCCCAAAACGGGCAGGTGGAGTGTTATTTTAATTACACTCTATCTGTTTGGTCCAGGGCTAAAAAAATAGTTCTGTTTCTTATCACATAGTCAGCCACTTATATGACTGAACTATTTAAGAACAGAAGAGGTAGAGGTGTAAAAGACACTAGTCAAGAGTTATCTCCTCTGAGAGTAATGAATTTCACTATACAGCCAGACCCTGTGGTGAATGAAGTGAAGGTGTCATTTACAGGGTGGAAAATGAGTGCTTTTCGGAGGGCCTGGCATGCTGATAAGGATACTTTTTCAACTCAGTGAGGAAGGCAATGGTAAACCACCTTACTCCTCATTTTTACTTAGTAAAAACCTCTGGAGGTTCAAACCAGCCTTTCGGCTGTTGACCTAAACAACAGATAAGAGAAAGTAAAAAGTTGCGAAATTAAACAGAGCAGTATTCGCAAAAATGTTATCGCGATTTTCCATCCCGTTTATTTTTACATTGTTACGTCAACATAACCTAGACATTACGACATTATTTTTTTTTATGCAGTTAACAAATGACGTATTATACTATGTATTTATCTAGTTGTATGTTATAAATTAATGCAGGACAATAATTCTCTATTTTATTAGTGTTAATAACCTTTACGTATGACAGAAGCTCGGTGACTCCGTTTCATAAAGGCCGTTGTTCTGATGTGACGACTGCATTCAGAGGTCAATTCCACCTGTACATGAACCGCCTTGCAATAATAATTTTTCTTCTCGTTGCACCATATTAAAGGTTAAACCAAGTTCATTATGTTAATACAAATATTTAAACAATATACTGACAATTTTTTATGGTTTTTTAAGTTACAATTTGTTTTTTTATTTCCATATGAATTGCGTCATTACTTTAGTTATTTTATTACTGGATTTTTTAAATTTTATAACCTGATATTAATTATTTATACTGAGTGGCCCATATGTCGGTTCCCCAATATTTACGGAAATCGGAAGAAAGGTTAATGGAATAAGAAACCTATAGACAAAAAAAAATTATTATATGTACTGTACATATATAATTATTATATATTACCTTGAAAATGTGTTTGCGGGTGTTGAAAATGTCCACCATGATTCTCTATACACTTTATAAAGCGACTTTAAACTGATTCACAAATTTTCAACAGTAACATTTTATCATTTACATAGTAAAATGCCATTTCAATTGAACTTTTTAGTTAGCGCAGATTTTGTGGCTTGGAAGAATACACTAAAAAAAAATCAGATGGCGTTAAGTATGGCGAGCGCGCAGGCCATTCGATTGTACCACGACGTCTTCCGAAAAGTCGTGTGAGTGTTTCCCACCAGCTTTTTACTTTCTCTTGCCGATGTGAATAAATAAGAAGGACAAATTGTTTTCATGTCGATTTTTCGAAATCGAGTTTTCACTGGATTTACACGTTTTCAGACCCCCTGAACCCATAAAACATGTTTTTAGCGATTGGTGTGTGTGTGTGCGCGCGCGCGCGTGCGTGAACAGAATATCTCAAGAAAGGAACATCGTACGAACTTGAAACTTAAGTTACGTAACTTAAGTTATACCAATAGAGGACCCGACACGAACATTTTCATCAAAATCGGTCAACCGGAAGTAGTTTATTCGTGTCATTTTTCACTTTTTTGCGATTTTCTCAAAAACGGTGATTTTCTCCTACGATTATTTTAAAAATCGCCTCATTTACTACATTTTTTTATGCTCTACAAGATAGCGTAGGCACTCTCGATCATATTTTAAACAAAAAATAAAAATCGGTCCATCTATTTGGGAACCCACCGGGTTGGTCTAGAGGTAAAGTCGTCGCCAAAATCAGCTTTAACAGTTGATTTTCGGAGACGAAGGTTCCTGGTTCAAATCCTAGTAAAAGAAGTTACTTTTATACGGATTTGAATACTAGACAGTGGTTACCGGTGTACTTTGATGGTTGGGGTTTAATTAACCATACTCTCTCAGGAATGGTCGGCCTGGGTCTGTACAAGACTACACCTCATTTACACGTCATTCACACCATCCTCATCTCATTGGGTCATGGTGTTGCTTGTTATTCTAAATTGAACAGATTGCAACGTACACAAATTAGGAATAAAAAAAAATAAAAAGTTAGCTACGACCTCACAAGATAGACACACACGTTAAACTTAAAACATCCCTCTATTTCCGTCGGGGTTAAAAATGATTGCTATTATGATATTAATAGCTGAAAATCTTCTTTTTAATTGAATTAGGAGTATAATAGTAGACTGTAAATGAATAACAAAATTCCGCAAAATCACAATTCTTTAATTCTGTAATTAAAAATAAATTAAAATTCTAGACGATAGACTATAATTTAACATGAAATTGTAGCAGAAATTAATAATTAATTAAAATTTTGGTAATTCCGAAGTGAAAATTAGTTTATATTTTAAAACATGAACATTAAAGAATTAGTCATTACCGGTACTATATTATCCATCTCATTAACAATAATTAATTTATTTACGTTAGCGTCTTAACTTTATCTAAAAAGTTTGGTGTGAAACACTCACACGACTTTCTCTTGCCAAAATAAATAATTAACAATATAACCTATGTTTAATCATTAGTAAACAATGCAATACGAACAACATTACATAATTTTAATCATGAGTGAATGATGAAAAATGAAAATCAATCTCTGTAGGACTTAAAAATAGGTAACCTACGGAAAATCGCTATATTGACGCTTTTTTTAATTCCTAGTATGTGTACGTTGCAATCTGTTCAATTGAGAACAATAAGCAACCCCATGACCCAATGAGATGAGGATGATATGTATGACGTGTAAATGAAGTGTAGTCTTGTACAGACTCAGGCCAACCATCCTGAGAGAGTATGGTTAATTGAACCCCAACCATCAAGGTACACCGGTAACCACTGTCTAGCATTTAAACCCGTATAAAAGTAACTACCTTTACTAGGATTTGAACCAGGAAAATTCGTCTCCGAAAATCAGCTGTTAAACAGCTGATTTTGACGCTTAACTAGAATATAAATAAAAAACTGCTTGAAATAAAAGTTGTAAATTTTTTAACTTTCTATAACTTTAGTTATGTACACTTTTATCGTAAAATGAATACTAAGACCGCGATATTTAAAAAATCCAATTTTTGCCAATATTTATAAGCAAAATACAGAAAATTATTGACGCTAAATTGAGCGTTATAGGAAAACCCGCTAGAAATAAAAATTGTAGGTTTTTTAATTTTCATTCAACTTCAGTCGTATTCACTTTTTCTCTCAAAATTCATATTATGGAAACAATCTTAAAAAAATATCATGGAAATATCACAGCCCCCAAGAATTTCAGCAGCATCAGGCCTTCTATCACGTAGAGCATTAAAAATGTAGTAAGTGAGGTGGTTTCTTAAAAAATCTAGGAGCGATTTTGATTGTCCAAAATCGCACAAATAAACGAAGTAGTAATTTCTGATTGACCGATTTTAATGGAAATGTTTCCTCGTGGTACTTAATTTAAGTTCCAAATTTCAACTTCATACGCTATTCCGGTTCTTGAGATATATTATTTACACACAGACACACAGACCAATCGCTAACAACATGTTGGGTTCAGTAGGGCTGAAAACGTGTATTTTCGATGGAAACTCGATTTCGAAAAATTGACATGAAAACAATACTTTCCTTCCCTATGTATTCATATGGGCTAAGAAAAGTAAAAATCTAAGTAAACGGTCTTAAGTAACTTAAAATTCCATCACATTTCTTTGAAAAACACTTAGTTCATTAATAAAATTCGAATTTAGTATCAGAACTGATAGTTAGTCAATCTGATATAAAGACAGAATTTCTACTAAGTCATAAAACAATATCTGTAACTTAAAACAAAAATCTTAAAAATATTTGATGTTGTTAGATAATACAATCGGTATTTCCGGTTGAAATAAAAGAATTTTAGTAGTGTTTCATTGGTTTAAAAAAAACTGGTTTTATCCCAGTGATAAAACAAAAGCTTAAATTCTTTAGTTTAAGAATTGAAATATAAAATATTTAAGGTGCAAACGTAAGAAATTTTTAATGGAATTTTATAAAAGTATAAGATGTTTCACTGTTCTAAATATATTAATGAAAACCAAACGCAGAAAAATATACATGCAATAGTAATTTACAGATAGTAATATTTCGATTAGTACAAAAAGCTAAGGATTATCAAAAACTCGTTCATTCATCCTTTGGTATTTTTTTCATTGTAGTTCATTAATGATTCGTTCTTTTTGAACCATCATTAATGGTCCACATTAGTTTATTTTATTCGGTATCACTCGGTTCAGTTCAGTCGCATCTTTTAAGATAGTTTCCATTAAGAATCTTTTACCTTCTCGTTTTATTTCAGTCATACTTTTAATACCTCTCTCTCCATTTCCATTCTCGGTTGAAAGATATACAATATAAGCCACATAAATCAACAGTCGCATCTCTTTTCTATTCGATTCATAAGAATTTGTGATCCATTCTGCCTCACCTGCCCACGTCACTTCTTTGTCTATGTTCTTTAATGGCCCTTTTATTGATAAGAGTTTCCTGTTCATTCAGTTATTTAGTAAAAACGATTGGATACATGCATTACCCCTTCTTATTTATATTTTTGATACAATATGTAGATTTCTTATTTTTATTTTTCTTATTTTTATAGCATTCCTAACCTTTGTGACACCAAGGTATACTGTGCTTGATTATATTCTCTTTAGAATATTTTTAAAACCTTATACATTATATTTTGAAATCAGTCCAGTTCTCGAAATCCCATGAGACTATAAGAAAAAAATTTGTTGTGAAACACTCACACAACTTTCTCTTGCCAATGCAAATAATGAACAATATAACCTAATATTAGTAATAACACATTAGAAATAAATAAAATATTAATCTCAAAAAAACATAACCTTATTTTAATCTTGAGTGAATGATATAAAATGAAAATCAACCTTAGTTTGGCTTAAAAATACGGAAAATCACTCTTTCACGCTAAACTAGGCTTTGTAGAGAAAAATTCTTACAATAAAAATTGCAGATCTTTTAATTTTCTACAAATTTGATTTCACACACTTTTGTCATAAAGTGCATAGACTACTAAAGCCGAAATCTTACAAAACCTAGGATTTTACTGATTTTCATGAAAAAAAAAACAGAAGATCACAAATTACCGCTAAACTAAGCGTTACCTAGAAAAAGAAATGTTTGAAATAAAAGTTGTAGATTTTTAAATGTTCCACAACTTTTATTATATACACTTTTGCGCTGAAATGCATTTTAAGGCCGCAATCTTAAAAAAAAAAACATTTTTCTTCTACGAGAGAACAAACTCCCCAAGAATTTTAGCAGAC
This sequence comes from Catonia carolina, assembly GCA_035578175.1. Lineage (NCBI taxonomy): Eukaryota > Metazoa > Arthropoda > Insecta > Hemiptera > Achilidae > Catonia > Catonia carolina. The sequence goes on along the minus strand of JAQMRL010000005.1, from coordinate 35,083,815 downwards.
ATGGCGCCTACTTTATATTGTAGAACATAAAAATGTTGTAAATGAGGCGATTTTTAAAACAAAATCGTAGGAGCCATTTTTGCGAAAATTGCAAAAAAGTGAAAAATGACTGCTAAAGTGAAAAAGTGAATAAACTACTACTCGGTTGACCGATTTTAATGTAAATGTTCATGTCGGGACTTCTAGTGGTACTTAACTTAAATTTTAAGTTTCTGTTCTTGAGAAATTTAGTTCACGCGCATGTGCGCACACACACACTCACGCACAGACCAATCGTAAAAAAAACTTGTTTTGGGTTCAGGAGACCTGAAAACGTGTAGATCCGTTTAAAAATCGATTTCAAAAAATCGACATGAAAACAATACTTTTTTCCAATATAGGTAATATTCATATAGGCAAGAGAAAGTAAAAAAACTGCAACTTTTGTACACGGGCCTACAGTAGTTAGAAACTCAGTTGTTACATTTTATTGCTCAAACCAATTTGGAATTAATTAGACTATTAGTATTAAGATTTAGCATTATTTTTATTTCTAAATTTTACAGTCGGCAAGGCAGGGCTAAGTAAAAAGATGGCCGAACCGTGGGAGTCTCTCAAACTTTTAAACGGATCTTCATGTAAATTAGTCAATGACCAATGTTTTAAATGATAAAAAGAGAAAATAAATTAATTAATTACAACCACATGCACCTTAGGGGTCAATATGAGGTAATTAGCCAAAAATAAATATTATTTTATGCCTTTCCAAAGAGATATAATTTGAAAACTCAACATTTTATTTCATGTAGGAATCTCTTTTGATTTTTATGTAAAACCCCTGTGAAGTTAATAATAACCCCGATCGCAGTACAGGCGCAATTGCTAGTTTAATTTATACATCCAAATAATTCGAAGTTGTTATTTTATTATAAAAACTTTCTAAAACTAAATCAAGTCATTAACCTTAAAGAACTTACTTCTAAATGTACATTCAATGTTTTTACTCTTTTTATTTATTTATTTATTTGAACTAGATATTTAAATAAATCGCCCATGTATACCTAGTAATTTCTTCTTCTAAAATAAAATGTGCCTACAGAAAATTTTACATTGATTCTAATAACAGATAAATTTCATGTTTCAAATTATCTTATTTCTAATCTCGTATATATATATTTCTAGAAACATAACATACAAATGTTGTACATTTTAAAACACAAATGTGGGTAACATATTTTTTTTGCAAAAAATATATACAACTTACTTAGATATATATATATATATATATATATATATATATATATATATATATACATTATCACTTTAACAATCAAATATATATATTTTGTAATAAGAACTAAACATGATAGTAAATTTCAAAATAGATTTAGAAAAAGTAAACGAAATTTAAAGAACCAATTTACAAATATTTTTTTCAAAAATTTTAAATGTCTTCGAATTTAAAAAGATCTATAAACATACGCCTAAACATATTTCTACGTGTAGGATGGTCAATGGGCTAAATTATGTAAATTTTATTCTGTCGGTTAGTTTAATTTTTTCCACTAACCACCTACTCCTTTGGATGGCTAACTAATTTCACTGGTTTTCTGATAGTTTCTTTTTACTACCCCCGCGAATAGTTAAAAAGTATTTTAATCTAAATAACTTAAACATAATTTTGATGGTTTTTTCCACTTTATATTATTTTAATCTGGTTTAAGAACAAATATTAACTATAAAATTTTATCAGTTTTAAACCAATTCAGATATAATACATACTAATATCCTGATTAGCCTATAAGCTACATCAAATTTATAAATACAATTGATAAAATTTATTGTAACGTAAAATAATGTACAATATATTTTTATATGTGACGTCAAAATTTGGTGAAATAAATGGAAAGGTTATGCTACTGCAAAGAACGCAAAAAGGAGATTGATATTCGCTTAGAATGGCCTAGGAAAACTTTGTAAAAACCTTGATTTAAAAATCTGGTGTGAAACGCTCACACGACTTTCTCTTACGAATCCAAAAATGAACAATATAACCTAACATTAGTAATAAAAGATTAAAAATAAACAATGAAATAACCTCAAAAAACATAATTTTTTTTAATCGTGAGTGAATGATGCAAAAAGAAAATCAACCTCAGTTTGGCTTAAAAATACGGAAAATCACTCTTTAACGTTAAACTAGGCTCTGTAGAGAAAAATTATTAAAATAAAAGTTGTATATCTGTAAATTTTTACAAAATTTAATTATACACACTTTTGTCATAAAAGTGCATACTAAGACCGAAATCTTTAAAAAAATCGATGTTTTTTACAGATTTTCATTAAAAAAAAATCACTAATTACCGTTAAACTAAGCATTATACAAATAAATGTTTGAAATGAAAGTTGTACATTTTTGGGTTCATGGGATCTGAAAACGTGTAGATCCGGTGAAAACCCGATTTCGAAAATTCGACATGAAAACAATACTTTCCTTCTTATATATTCATGTAGGCAAGAGACGGTAAAAATTGCCACCAGCCATGAGACGCGTTTGATGGCAAATCTGTAAAAGTTTGTTTTTCGACTCCAATTATTTGTGTTTCACCAATTTCTCGTCAACGTCTAAATTTACAATTTTACTTTTTCTTCCACTATATGAATAAATCGATAAGGAAAGTATTTTTTTCATGCCGATTTTTCGAAATTTTATTTTAAATCGCAGATTTACCACATTTTTTTATGCTCTACAAGATAAATTAAGCGCCATGTCTGATGAAATTCATGGGTGGTTGTGCTCTCGTGGTAAAAAAAGTGATTTTTTTTAGATCCTTAGATCCTTTTTAGCGGACTTAACCATTTATAGGTCTTTGGTAAGTATACTTACCACTGGCAATAAGGTTGACTTTATTTAAGAATAAGCTATGCAGTTGAACCTTATTGGCATTTTATGGTGTCATAGATATTCTGTGGTAAGTAGGCTACCCACATTTTGAAATTAGTGTGCAGCGACCGTTTGCTTCGTGAGTTGCACGAATGTGGTAAGGATTCATACCAGCGTACGCTACCGTGTTGTTTTGTTTTTACTTTGTACAGTGCTTAGAAAATTCTAGTTTTTTACGGGAAAGCAAGCATTCATGCTAATATAAAGTTAAGATAAGTTATTCTACACTTTTTTTGTTATATAGTACTACAAGTTGTTTTAATACGCATTCTTACCACTAAACATTATGTGATTCCCATTTCAATAAACTTTCCTTGGTAAGTATACTTTGTTTAGGTCATCAGCCGAAAGGCTGGTTTGAACCTGTAAAGGTTTTACTAAGTAAAACGAGGAGTGAGGAGGTTTACCAATACCTTTCTCACTGATTGGTAAAATACGCTTATCAGCATGCCGGACCCTCTGAAAAGCACAATTTTCCAGTCTGGAAATGACACCTTCACTTCATTCACCACAGGGTCTGGCTATATGTAATGAAATTCATTACTTTCAGAGGAGATAACTCTGATTAGTGTCTTTTACACCTCTGCCTCTTCTGTTCTTAAATGATTCAGTCATTTAATTGGCTGACCATGTGATAAGAAACAGAACTATTTATTTTAGTCTTGCAACAAACAGATTGAGTACAAATAATTTGACACTCCACCTGTCTGTTGTGGGCAGAAGTATACTTACCAAGGCTTAACATCAAAACAAAGAAATATCTTACTGTTCTGGCACTAGAAATACATTATTCAAGTCTCTATAAAACAAAATTTAACATTTTACAACATATATATTTATCCCGGTAGTGCTGCCCTATAAAGGGTTAATATGCAGTTTAGAGCAAAAGTGTACAAAAATTTAAAAAAAACTAAAATTAAAAAATTAAAAATTAAATTAAAAAACCTACAACCTTTATATTTAACATTTTTTTCTAGAACGCTTATTATAGCATCAATTAGTGTTTTCTGTATTTTGCTCATTAAAATCGGTAAAAAAATTAGATTTTTGTAAGATTGTCATAACATATGTTTGATGTTCAGTTTAGAATAAGCGTTCCGGTAAATATTTAGTGACTGTTTGGATTTTTTTTTTTTTTTGTTGAATATATGAATATTATTGATGATATACTTTCAGATTCTAACCGGATTTGGAACTGACGAAAGGATGAAATGAGCAAACGATCGTTGATAAAATCTTTTTACGGTAATTACTTTTTCCATTTTTAACATATTGTTTATCAGGAAGTTCGTAAGAAAATAACTAAAATATTTTTAAATTTACTTCCATAATATTTCTATCTGTATTTTTTATTTTTACATACCTAGTACATTTAAAAAAGTTAACTTTGATAAACCATCGCAATAAAAAAAGTACGGGAAATTAATATAAAAATAATCTCATCGTACTGCGCATCACCAAAGATAAACTTTTTTGCGCATGACTGTTTCAAAGACCAGCGCTGGATTGTAGATATTATTTGCCGATGCTGCGGCAAGCGCTAAGGAAGTAGATGTTGGATCCTCCGTTTTGTCCTACAGGAATTCGTCCTACGAGTTCATCTTCAACACGAAAATTATTTTATTTCTTACAAAATTTTACGTTGATTTAAATTGTTCATCTAAAATAATTTCAAACTAATTTACTTTTGGGTATTTTTTTTAAATTTTGGAGTTAATGCCCCCTTCTATTTTATGTTTGGAATTATTATGGCGTAAAAATATTCAGTTTGATATAAATTCATATTGGTAATCAAACCCGTAATATTTAGTTCAAAATTCGAGTAACTATTAGCTGAACTATTAAGGCAGTCATAATATTATATTTTCTTTTTAACTGTTTCAATTTAAAATTTGTATTTATTTAAGCGATTTTAAAATTTTAAGTTAAAAATTAAACAAATATAATCTATTTATTTAAAAATTCAAACCCCACTCATTTAAATATCACAAAATCTCCAAAACCACATAATATAAAAACCTGAAATTTTGTATGTAGGTTTTATTTCGATTGTAGGTACTTACTAATGAAAATTTTTGAGAAATTTTACTTACAAAGGAATAACAGAAAAATTTATGACATTACTAGGTACCTATTATATAAACTTATTTTATATAACCTTTCATCTAAACATATAAAAAAAAATAATTTAATTTAATAATGAAACAAAGAAATGAGTTATAAATTTCGGAAGATAATGTAGATAATGATATGTAAAACTCAAAGTTAAATGTGAGCTCGGATACCATATTTTTGTGGTAAATAGTCCAAAAGATTTTACTTGTTTAATCCTTAACGTGTGTACATTGCAATCTGTTCAATTCAGAACAAAAGCTACCTCGTGACCCAATGAGATGAGGATATGTTTTTTTTTTGTCATCAGTCTCTCGACTGGTTTGATGCAGTTCTCCAAGCTGTTCTATCTTGCGCAAGTCATTTCATATCTACATACCTGTAACGCCCTACATCTGTTGTAATTTGCTTTATATATTCTAACCTTTGCTTCCCCCTACAATTCACTCCCTCAATATTATCCTCCATTATTGATAGTCCAATATTTGGGTATCTTAAGATATGCCCCACTAGCCTACCCATCTTCTGGTAAGATGCTTCCATATACTTCTTTTTCATTCACTCGCCTAAGAACTTCTAAATTACTTATTTTGTCCACCCACCTAATCTTTTAACATTTTCTTATAACACCACATTTCAAAACCTTCTATCCTCTTCCTTTCCATAGCCCCTGTCACCCACGTTTCACTCCTGCATAATGCTACACTCCAAACATAGTGTTTTAAGAAATTTTTCCTAATGTGTAAATCAATTTTTGTAGTCAGTAAAAGCTGTTTTTCATTTCAAAGGCTAGCTTGAGCAATTCTACTTTTGATATCACTTCTGCTTTTACCATCCTGTGTTATTTTACTCCCTAGATAGCAGAATTATCTAACTTCCTGTATGTTTTCATTCCCTACTTTTAAATTTCCCATCTCTTCTAAACCACTCTTGCTGCTGCGCAACACTTTTATTTTGTTCTTATTAATTTTCATGAAGTAATCCTTTCTCATGATATGAATGACGTTCCTCAAAATGAATGACGTGTAAATGAGGTGTAGTCCTGCACAAACTACAACCATTCCTGAGAGAGTATGGTTAATTGAACCTCAACCATCAAAGCACATCGGTAACCACTTTCTAGTATTCAAAATCCAAATAAAAGTAACTACCTTTACTATGAATTGAACTATGAAATATTCATCTTCGAAAAACAGCAGTTAAATAGCTGACTGGCAACGGCTTTACCACTAGACCTAACCGATAGGTTTCGAAAGATTAGTGAACTAAATTTATGTACGTATATTCCCGACAAGGTTTTTTAACCAAAATTGGATATGTCAATTTCTACAGACTCAAAAATGAATTAAATGTGGTAATAGATGTGTGTACAAAATTAATCAAATATATGTTATAATTTTTTTTGGGAAGGGGAGTAAAGTATTATTATTGAATTTTTATTATTATTTTTCCCCACAACAAATAGTTAGAGTGTTAAATTATTTGCACTTGATCTGCTAGTTCCAAGGCTACCAACTGTTACGTAACAGGCAGGTGAAGCATTACATTATTGGCACTCGATTTGTTAGTTTCATGGCTACAAAAATAGTTCTCTTTCTTATCACATGGCCAGCCAATTATATGACTGAGGCAGTTCAGAACAAAGGAGGTAGAGATGTAAAAGACACTAGTCAGAGTTATCTTCTCTGAGAGTAATGAATTTCATTATACAGCCGGACCCTGTGGTGAATGAAGTAGAGGTGTCATTTGTAGGGTGGAAAGTAGATGCTTTTTCGAGGGCCCAGCATGCTGATAAGCTACTTTTCCACTCAGTGAGGAAGGTAATGGTAAATACCTCACTCCTCGTTTTACTTAGTAAAGCCTCTAGAGGTTCAAACCAGCCTTTCGGCTGATGACCTAAATAACAAATTATTTATTATTATTATTAGAGAGAAAATCAGTTTTTGTCAGTATTATAAAGCTGTAGTGTGTATTTTTTGCTAAAAATGTACATAACCACAATTGAACCAAGTTAAAAATGCTAAAACTTTTGCATATAATGTTTTCTCATTCACCTTGTAGTTTGACGTCAATTTTTCAGTTTTCTGCAAAAATAAAATCAAGTTATCATTGGTTTTTAAATTTTCTGATTTTAATGAAAGCAATATACTCCTACGAGGTGTGGCTATTAAATAACGAGACTGACTTCAAAAAATTTATTTTCATTTTATACATAATCACTTATTTTCACCTTCAATATACACCCCTTCTCTATCCCTACAACGCTCCATGCGAATTTTCCATTGTTGGAAACAGTGCTAGAAGTCATCTTCTCTCAGGTCCTTCAGGACACATGCCGCTTTCCCTTTTACAGCTTCCACAGACTCAAATCTTGTCCCTTTTAATGCAGATTTCACCTTAGGGAACACGTATAAGTCACATGGTGCAAGATCTGGTGAATAAGGTGGATGTTCTAACACTAATATGCTGTACTTGGCTAGGAACCTCTCGACACAGATAACGCGGAATGAGCTCGCGCATTGTCTTGGTGGAGAACCCATGATTTGTCCTCCGGGACGTTCTTTCGGGGTGTTTTTTCCTTACTCTTTGACGTAGTTAAGAAAGTACCTCAGGGTAGTAATATTGATTAATTGTTTGACCTTCAGGAACCCAGTGAAGGTACACAATCCCATGGATATAAAAAAAACAATCATCATTGCTTTAAATTTTGACTTGCTCGTTCTAGCTTTTTTGGCTCTCGGTGAAGTTTGGCTCATCCAGTGCATGGATTGGCGCTTCATTTCCGGATCATAAATAAAAAACCATGTTTCATCACATGTTATTATAGTTTCCAAAAAATTTGGGTCATTTTCAATCGCGTACAAAGTGTCAGTGCAAACATTTTTACGAGCTTCATTTCAAAAATTTTTGAGCGGCACGTGTCCTAAAAGAGCTGACAGAAGATGACTTCCAGCACTGTTTCCATCAATGGAAAACTCACATGGAGCGTTGTAGGGATAGAGAAGGAGTGTATATTGAAGGTGACAATAAGTGATTATGTATAAAATTAAAAATAAATTTTTTACAACGTCAGTCTCGTTATTTAATAGCCACACCTCGTATATCTAAAAAATAAAATAAAAGTTTTACGAGTTTTGTAACTACATTTTTCTTTCCAATAACTTTTTTTTTTGTTTAACGTCCGACTGTTCTGCAATTACTGCTAATGCAGACGGTGAAGGATGAAATGATTTTTTGTAACGTATGAAAATATGCCATGCCTGAGTGGGATTCGAACCCAATACCGCATGATGAGAGGCGATCACGTTACCAACTACGCCCATTCGGCCGGCAATGATTAGTTTCCAATGATTAATTCACTAGAAAAGGGTTGTTTCTTAAAATATCATCAAAATCGGTATCTACTTTAATCGGTAATATTTTAATAATAAAATATTACGGTCATAGCAGTCAAAAGATTTTTAGAGTTAATGTTTAGTTGTTTACTGAACATTGTAAGAGTTAATAAAAATTATTAAAAAAGTTAGCTACTCCGAAACGTAAAAATATCAATAGACCAGTACGATCAACGAATAAAATAAAATATTGATAAATTCGAAGCGAGCGAATTTTTATGTTATACTATAAAATATACAGTCGAACTTCTATAACTCGAACGTCTATAACACGAATTTAGTTTATTTCGAATTTAATTTTAGTTCCCTTCAAACTTCCATGAATTTACTGTATAAAATCAATCTAAAACTCGAATTCCGTCATTTCTCTAAGTCGAACTATTTATTTAGTTTCTTTTGACGAAATTATGTACATAATTCTCAAAATACCATTTTTGGTTTTTTGAAAACTGTAGATGCAGTGCTGCTTCTTCATTTTAAGAGGAAATGTCCGACCATAAAAGGGTGCATTCCCTTAAAATCATCTGGTTGCCTTTGTATAGGCCTAACAGGCGTAAACCAAAACAACGAATTTCTTTGAATCGACGAATCTTTGGTGGACCGCAGAACAATAGAACCATAGTCTGTCGTTACAATGTGCCATATTCAGCACGTACTGTAATTAAAATAGCGTAATTTTGGAATACTATCTTATAGCTAAGCTAAATGCAATGTACAGTACTGTATTGCGAAATTGCGCATGTGCAGTAGGCCTACATATTTTACAGACTACTGTATTAGCCTAGGTAAAATGTTCTGTGTTTGTTATATATTAATAACTGATTTGTTGTTATTTTTCCATAACTCGAAATTTCTGTAACTCGAATTTGTATCCTCATACCTTGAAGATTCGAGTTATAGAAGTTCGACTGTAATAATAAAATATGTAGAATTTGAAAAGTGGCCATGAAATTCCCATAACTAAAAGTAAATAATGAAATGTATTCAAAAACTAAATGATTTCTATTTCGCTTTGCTGAACCTCTGATTTAAAGCGGCAGGAACTTTACATTTATAAGTTGATGGGGCGGGGGGGTTAAATGTTCACGGTAACCGGTCCTATCTCATCCCCGCTGACCAATTTACATTCCAAGATAGTCCACTCCTCGCCATACCGTCCGACCATTTTAGTTGTGGCGCTTCTTTCTATGGATAGGGGTCATCGCCGCGAACCTTATCTTTTATTCTAAAAGCAAAACCCCTGTGCTAATACATCTACAGAGAAAGAAAGAGAAAAAAAAGCTTTGTAGACAGAGATAATTTTTTTCAAGGTGAATCATCGCAAATTTTTTTAAACGAATAGAAACCTTTCTTTCCCGACGTCTCCTTTTTTATCAATCAATATTCTTTAATATTCACTAAAATAATTCGTATTTTATTTTTTAATTGTACATAACTAATGTTAATGTATTCGTAGAAGCGTATTTACTCGTGTACAACGCGCCCCCGCGTAAGACATAGGCCTACCCCAAAAACGGGAGTAAGTTTTTAAGAAATAATAAAACCTTGGTATTTAAAACTCGTATTAGAAGCACCATTCAATTACTCAACCAAATTAATTACTGAATCATGAATATAATTTCTTTCGTTTTTAAAGTTGCCATCTCCATTGATATTGTAAACCTTTTATGACGATATCTTCAATGTAGGACAATAGCTGTTCTTCTACTTATGGAAATTTTCGTTTTCCTTCGCGAAATGCTCTTCTGTTTTTATTGGAATCTTGAACCTTCTCTTTTTTCATTCTCCAATCTCTTACACAGGATTCCGGAATGTCATACTACTTACGCCCCGGCCCGCTGCATGGTTACCAATTTCTTCTGCTTCACGACGAATTTTTAAGTTTCACCAGCAGTAAATGAACGCAAACGCTTTACATAACTCATTTTCATTTAATAAACTTTCTGAACCACATAGTCAGCCAATTATATGACTAAACTATTTAAAAACAGTCAGAGAACACTAGTCAAATACTAGTCAGAACGACACTAGTCAGAGTTATCTCCTCTGAGAGCAATGAATTTCATCATTATACAGCCAGACCCTGTGGTGAATAAAGTGGAAAAAGATGCAAAACAATTATTTGAAATAAAATTGTAGGTTTCTAAAAAATTTACAACTTTTGTTTTAAACACTTTTGTTCGAAAATGCATATTAAGGCTGCTAATTTTTTTTAAAAATCGAGAGAACAGGCCCCCTAGAATTTCAGTGGACTTGGCGCTTGCCTTATCTTGTAGAGCACATAAAATGTAGTGATTTTTTAAAAATTCGTAGCAATCGTTTTTGAGAAGATTGCAAAAAAGTGAAAAATTGCACGAATAAACTACCTACTACTTTTGGTCGACCAATTTTGTTTAAAATGTTTATGTCATGTCCTCTTACGGTACCTAACTTAATTCGCAAGTTTCAACTTCATGCAATATTCTATTCTTGAGATATTCCGTTCGCACTCACACACAGACCCACAGACCATTCTCTAAAAACATGTTTTTGGGTTCAGGGTGCCTGAAAACGTTTACTATATCCGGTAAAAACTCGATTTCGAAAAGTCGACATGAAAACAATATTTTCCTTCCCTATATATCGGCCAAATTCGTCGCCGCAAATCAGTTATTTAACAGCTGATTCGGAGACAAAGGTTCCTGGTTCAAATCCAGGTAAACGTAGTTACTTTTATACGGATTTAAAAACCAGACAGTGGTTACCGGTGTACTTTGACGGTTGTACTTCAATTTACCATACTCTCTCAGGAATAGTCGGCCTGGGTCTGTACAAGATGTTTACACGTCATACACATCCTCATCTCATTGGGTCATGGAATTGCTTATTGTTCTGTTGAACAGATTGCAACGTACATACATTAGAGATAAAATAAATATATACAGGATGATTTTTATGCGCAATGTCTCGGTAGCTCATTTTATAGCTAAAAGTAAGAAAACTATTTTATATAAACATAGGCCCGTAAACGCTTCGTTAGCGAGTTAAACAGGGTCAAAGATTTCGCCGTGAACTCAGTATCCTCGGTGAAATGAGATCATGTAGACATTTTTAAGGTTGTAATAAAAAGATAAATCTGTTGGTTTCTTTTGTATTTTTACCTGATAAATTGAATAAAATTGGCCCCAGTGACGTGTCTCCATCAATTTTTAAGTTATCTTACGTAAAACTTTTGAATTGGGGCTAAAAAATAACACATTTTTATCTTTAACGCGAAATTACTTTCGTAAATATTAAGATAAGGTGTATTAATTAGTTCGTATAAAATTTAATTCTGAAAAGATTCATGTAAATTACTTTAGAAAAATATTGAATCCTAAATATATAAATTTGTTGCTGTTGTTAAGGTCAACAACCGAAAGGCTGGTTTGAACCTCTAGAGGTTTTACTAAGTAAAAACGAGGAGTGAGGTGGTTCACTATTGCCTTCCTCACTGAGTTGAATGAGTATGCTTATTAGCATGCCAGGCCCCTCGAAAAGCACCCACTTTCAACCCTGCAAATGACACCTTTACTTCATTTACCACAGGGTCTACCTGTATAATGAAATAGGAAATAACTGTGACTAAAGTATCTTACACCTCTACCTTTTCTGTTCTTAAATACCTCAGTCATAATTGGCTGACAATGTCATAAGAAACAGAACTATTTTTTTTAGCCCTGGAACCAGCAGATCAAGTGCAATTAATTTAACAATCCACCTGCAAGTTATGGGCAAATTGAAATTTAACTTAATTTAAAAAGAAAACAAACGTAATTGTTGAAAAAAATTTAACTGCATGAAATACTAACTAGTTTTGTTCATAGGTTGAACAGAAATAACAGCTGATGAATAAATGCATTTGTATGATTTTCTAAAATCTGTTTTAACAAACAGTGTTGTTAAACTTATTTTGATCTCTAAAGAAATACTATTAGTTTTCTCTCTCTATCTTTCCCGTTCTCATTCTGTAGGTAAATGTATTAGAGTGTTGTATGCATTTATTAAGTTTGTAGTAGTGTGTATGTGTGAGTAAAATATATAATATGTGTTTACGATTATAGCGAGTGGAAAAGCTGAATGTTCTTTAGCTTTTAACTAGGTACTTAACAAGAAAGTGGGAATCAAGTAACGGTTGATATATATACAAACAATATTCAAACGAAGATGTTTTCCAGATAAAGGCATAACATAAGTATCGAGAGCTAAGGCGCCAGTACTGCGTCAGTTTGTTGCATTGTTTTACATAGAGTCGCTGCTTCTGGCTATTTTGTACATACCGTAAATTTCCAGCACTCTTGTTTGGCGCCCTCTAGGCGCCTTCTACAATATTTTTAGCGCATTTACTCTAATGAGGAAATCTGGGCAGACGGCGGGCGACAGTCCGAAATATCCAATTCAACCTTGACCCGATGTCCGCGGACCATCTTCTGTACTCATACCACTTAACTTTTCAATCATCAATCGTTCGTTAAATTTCTTTAATTTAATCAATCATTAATTGAAACGCAATTCTTAAATTAACTACAATGTCCTTATTTATCTATATTAATATCCAACATAAATAGATTATCTACTAATTAACTATAAATTAATAAAATAACCAATGAAATTATTTAATACAAAACTCCTAATTTTATTTTATCTATAGATAACATTACTTTTGCATAAATGAACCGATCTTTATGCTATTCGAATATAATTTTTTTCATACAACTTTTGTAATGTATAATCTGTTATATCGTAATGAGATTGTAGTCATGTTCGTTTTCTATTCTTTACTACATTTAAATTAAATTCTTATGTTTAACAACCTATTAATTTTTTCCATTATAAAATTACTTAGTTTTTATTTTAAAACAACTTTACGTAAAATTTCCCATAACGGGCAGGTGGAGTATTAAATTGATTGGACTCGATCTTCTGGTTCCAGGGCTACAAAAAATAGTTCTGTTTCTTACCACATAGTCAGTCAATTATATGACTGAACTATTTAAGAACAGAAGAGGTAGGTGTAAAAAAACTAGTCACAGTTATCTCCTCTGAGAGTAATGCATTTCACTATACAGCCAGACCCTGTGGTGAATGAAGTGAAGGTGTCATTTGCAGGGTGGAAAGTAGGTGCTTTTCGGAGGGCCGGACATACTGATAAGCATATTTTTCCATTTAGTGAGAAAGTCATGGTAAACCACCTCACCCTCATTTTACGTAGTAAAGCCTCTAGAGGTTCAAACTAGCCTTTCGGCTGGTAACATAAAAAATACACGTAAAAATCATGTTTAAATAAATTGTAGCCTACAAAGCGGAAGGTCCCGGGTTCGATTCCCGAGTAGGGTCTGGAAATTTTAACTCAATAAAGGTCTTAGCCCATTAGAACGTATCGTACCATGATCGTATTAGAACCGTGTCGGGTACAAAAAAAGCTCTGATCACTACTATGCCCACTGCAACGGATAAACAGGGTTCTATACCCGTACAGAACGCGGAATGATAAACTTATCGTACCCGTTTGGTAGCGTTCAGTCCTCTTCTATCGGTTACTGTACATTTCTTGCGGATGCGTCCCGAGAGAACAACACAACGATGTTGTTAATTAAGAATTTATCATTAAGAGAATTGGCAATGATTGCCATTATTTTGGACAAGGAAGAGGAAAACGATAAAGACTCTGAGACGCTACTGGATTCAGGAATCTCTAAGAAAACGAAAAGAAGGGGAGAATATTGGGGGCTTTTCTGTTATCCCCCCCCCAATATAATTTTTCATATATTGTGGTTATTTTGTATATAACCTTACAGTATTTTAACGATAAAAACGGGAATATTTTTTAGAAAAATCTTACACCAATATTCTTCAAGTTAAGGTTAAATATAGGTAGGGTAAATACATTGCTTTTTCTCAATATTGTTACTGTATGAAATAATGTAATATAAACTCTCTGTGTACCTAAGTCATTTATCTTCATTCGATTTGTTACAATAATGTTACACATTAATGTTCCATAGGTATATTTTTGTAGATATTGTGGCATTCAGACCGCCGGAATATAGATTTATTTACATACAGATTTGAAAACACCACTTGTACAAAATTTCATCGAATACCTATACAAACGCTTTCACGACAAGTCACACGAAGACGAGAACCCACTGGTGCGTTCACTTTCCACCTTCCATTTACCTGATATTCGCCCTAGACGCCTTAAAAGACGCTGGAGTAGAGACCTGCTAATTTGATATACAAATTTCATTTTTGGGGAGGCACCAATGGGGGCCCTACCCCTCTCATACCTATCCTGTCATTTACATCATTATCTTCATCATCACATGTGCTTGCTGTAAAATTTTACAGTTGCAAGTAAATAAAGAATTATAGAGAGAAAAAAAATTTAATTAAACAAAAATAGTGTCGTTCGATTCCTCTTACAGAGTAGATACAGAAATCGTTGGGTTTGAAGTTTCGGTTTTGACCGGAAGTCAAGAAATCAAAGTCGGAATTTGGAAACAAAAATAATGTCACTCGATTCCTCTTGAAGAGTAGATACAGAAATCACTAATGGTTTTTGCCAAAGGTCAAAGGTAAGCCTTTCACAAATTGCCAACAGCCATGCGACACGTCGTCTCATGAAAGGGATGTTTATTTATTTAAGTTATTAGTACCGGATTACCGAGCTTCGCTCGGTTGCGGATTATATGATCGATTTCCCAAAAGAATGCTAACACAATGGGTTGATAATAGATACGCCATTGAAGGAGTTCTGACGTAGTCTTTACATTTTACCGTGTATTTATTTACTATATCATCTGTTACTGTACAGGTGACTGTAAAGTCACGCCCCAAACTACAAAAAATTGTTTTTTGAGTACCTTTTAATTTTTTTTTTTTTAACTTACTAAATTACAAAATAACATGATTATTTATATTCACAAATTATTTGTTGTACCGTTCAACTGTTATGGTTTCCGAAAAAAAGATAGGCCCGACAATTCTCCGACGAGATACACCAAGCCACACTCCAATTTTTTTCGAGTGTAATGACTGTTCGTGGAACGCATGTGGATTGCCTGCAGACCATATTCTAGAATTTTGACTGTTGACATAATTATCCGCTAAGATGAAACCAAGCTTCATGGCTGAAAAAAACCTTGGCTAAAACAGATATGTCATTTCTAATGAAACGTCTGAACCACCGACAGTACTGTATTCGCTTTTCCTTGTCTTGTTCTTGGAGCTGATGAGTCACACTTACCCAATATGGATGTAATTTCAGCACTTTAGTAGCCGTACGAGCACTTTCATAAGATAGCCCAGTCTGACTAGCAAGTTTCCAAAGAGACTTTTTCGGAGAACGAAGAAGTTTTTCGTTTATCGTCTGCAGAGTATCATCCGTTAAAACTCTTGGACGGCCTGTACGTTTACGGTCATCCACTCTTCCTGTATCCCAAAAACGACTAAATAAACGAGATATAGTGGATTTGTTCGGCACATCAACATCTGGAAAAGCATTTGAAAACTCTTCTTTACACTTCAAATACGACTTCGATTGGCAGTAACTTACAGCAATGAAGACACGTTGTTCTTCCGTAAACGACATTGTAACTCGGACTAAACAAACTGTTTCGTGCAACGCCCTCGTTTGGCCGATGGCGTGATCTAGCAGTGCTACCTTACACAGTACTGTCACACAATAAATTTCCTACTCGCAATATCTTTCGCGACTTCGACTGTCATTCCGTAAAGCAGAAAAATTCGGGTACGACTTTACAGTCACCCTGTATTACATCTGTTGCCAGATTATTGTTCTAATTATACTTTTTTACTTTTTCTTGCCTATATGAATATATAGGAAGGAAAGTATTGTTTTCATGTCAATTTTTCGAAATCGAGTTTTCACCGGATCTATACGTTTTCACACCCCCTGAACCCAAAAAACATGTTTTTAGCGATTGGTCTGTGTGTGTGTGTGTGTGTGTATACAAAATATCTCAAGAACGGAACGTCGTACGAACTTCAAACTTGAAACTTAAGTTACATACCACTACCGGACCCGACACGAACATTTTCATCAAAATCGGTCAACCGGAAATAGTAGTTTATTCGTATAATTTTTCACTTTTTTGCGATTTTCTCAAAATCTGGTCCTACGATTTTTTTTTAATCGCCTGGTTTACTCATCTTTTTATGCTCTACAAGATAGGGTAGGCGTCATGTTTGCTGAAATTCTGAGTGAGGCTGTTTTTACGTAAAAACATAGTTTTTTTAAGATTACAGCTTTAATATGCAATTTAGCGCAAAAATTTATATAATAAAAGTTGTAGAGAATTTAAAATTCTACAACTGTTATTTCAAACATTTTTTTGTATAACGCTTAGTTTAGCAGTAATTAGCGATTTTCTAATTTTTTCTCACGAAAACGTGTGAAAAATCGATTTTTTTAAGATTTCGGCCTTAGAATGCATTTTACGACAAAAGTGTATATAATCAATTTTATAGTAAATTAAAAGATCTATAACTTTTATTTAAACCATTTTTCTCTACAGAGCCTAGTTTAGCGTGAAAGAGTGATTTTCCGTATTTTTAAGCCAATCTGAGTTCGATTTTCATTTTGCGTCTTTCACTCATGATAAAATTATGTTATGTTTATTGAGGTTAGTTTTTTGTTTATTTCTAATGTTTTATTACTAATGTTCGGATTATTGTTATTTATTTGCATTGGCAAGAGAAAGTTGTGTGAGTGTTTCACACCAAATTTTTTTAATTTAGCAAGTTAACGATTTTTTTTCCAAACATCAGACCTAGCGCAATCGATTTTAGACCCTGAAAACACCTAAATACGAATTTTCAGGAAAAACATTAAAGCCGTTTTCGAAAAACAGTTGGACATGTAAACACGCATACGCGAAGTTGTCGTATGTAGTAGAAGTATGTATGAAGTTGTGAGTAGGTTATTCCAAAAATTACTTACGAAGGGCTTTGTACATGAATCAATCAAAAATGAAATTCAATGAAAGTTATTACAACTATTCACAGTAATGAATACCGTTCGATAATATAAAATTAATGTCTATTGTCATGAAGGAGACAGTCTAGAAATTTTTTCCAGGCTAATTTCATTAGAAGCTATTAGTTTCAGTACAATATTATATCTGACACTTCAATCAATAATGGATAATCTGTATTATCCATTTGGTTTAAATGAAATTTACATTGACAGTGTTTAGAAAATGAGTGATGAATTTAGAATTACAGTTTCCTTCACCAATCTTGAATCTTGACCGAATTATGAAATATATTTTCATTAAAGAACGATTCAATCTACAATTTGCTTTCATTGTATACAAGTTATGAACATTTTTAAATTCCTCAGTTTATTGTTTTTACCGGCTTCATTCCATACATTATTTTCTTGGTATCATTTGGTGAATACACATATCGATTATCAAAACTTCAAAGCTCTGTTGGTTTAGGGTAGTTACCCCCTTTCTATCCATTAAGAGCAAATGGTGAAATTGGAGTGTTTTAATTTTCTTATGGTGTGTTTAGGTTATCTGCCGAAAGGGTGGTTTGAACCTCTAGAGGCTTTACTAAGTAAAACGAGGAATTAGGTGGTTTACAATTGCCTTCCTCACTGAGAGGAAAAGTACGCTTGCCGTATTTAACAGGTTGACTCCCAAGGCAATTTTGCAATTTTGCTTAAAAACCTCGTACCTATTTAATGGTTCCTTTGCTATTTTTAATTAATTTTCTTTTAAGTCTACAGTATTGTAAGGTTTTTTTCTTTATGAAATTCACAATCTGTTAGAAACAATCAGTGAATGTGATATCACAAAATTTGAGAAAAATTAACATGGTATACAAACGCGAGTGGAGACACAGTCCAGTGACAGAACTCCGACGTGAATAGACAAGTGTAGCATTAAGTGCAGCATTTAGAACATTGTAATGGATAGTCAATTACAGTACTACGTTAGTAAACGAGGTCCCGGCTCCATCGACGTTTCAGACGCCTTATTGGATTGTATGGGAGAGTCTGCGTAGCCAGATTTGAGATCAATGGGTTATGGTGGTTCACGAGTTTCTTCCTAAATTTTGTATATAGTTTTAAGAAAACGTCATTTATGTAGGGTACGTTTAGGTCTGAGTGTAGCGTTCTATTGGTTATATAATATGGGGCGTTAACTATCCTCCGTAAAAGCTTTGATTGGAAACGCTAAATCTTTGTCAATACCGATGGTTTTGCACAGCAGTAAAGCTGACTGGCATAGCTCCATATTGCTCGAAGGTAGGAGTTGTAAATGGTTAATTTGGACGTGGTTGGTAACTTGGATTTGCGTGAAAGAAGTCTGTACAACTGTTTGAAGGCTTAAATTTTTTTGGCGCTGTTTTTTAGGTGAGAGACTGATCAGGTACTCACGAGTAAATAAAATCAAATTTACTGTGAAAGCTGATGAGTTTCACTGAAATTTTACTTGTATTTCTATGAAATATATGTAGTATTTTACAAATAATTATTTATCCGGTTATTTTTCAAAAAACTACAGAATTCTATCGATGATGCGTCTCTCTAACAAGCAGTTGTTCGGCGATTGGTAAACTTGATTACCAGTTGTCTACACAGAGGCACCGACCAGAGTCAACTTTTACAATGCAAAAAATACTGTAATATGAAAACCTTAAAAAATTAAAAGATAAAATGATGTTTCATTATATAATATTATTAAAACATGATTAATAATGCAATAATAAACTATAATAATAGTCAATATTAGTAATAATAAGCTGTCAAGTTTCACTGACTCATTTTTGACTCGATCGGATCAATAAATCACGAAGCATGACTGGGGAAACGTTTGTTGAACTAATTTCAAACAGCTCATTATATTTATGATTCAATGCAAACGAGCATCAAATCCGTCTCACGATTCTATTAAAAACACTACACGTGAGAGACGGATCAGTTTCTCAAAAGTCAATTTTACAGATCTGGTGAGAGACATATAAGTATCTCATGGGAGTCAACCTGTTAAGCTACTGTTGTTGTTTAGGTCATAAGCTCACTGAGTTGAAAGAAAATGCTTATCAGCATGCCACGCCGTTCAAAAGCATACACTTTCCACCCTGCAAATGACACCTTCACTTCATTCGCCACAGGATCTGATTGTACAATGAAATTCATTACTTTTAGAGGAGATAATTCTGATTAGTGTCTTTTACACCTCAACTTCTTTTATTTTTATATGATTCAGTCATTTAATTTGCTGACCATGTGATAGTAAATAGAACTAACGGGTGATTCAAAAAGAGCGCCGGTTTTTAAACGGCTGGTAAATTTTTGTTTATCGGTTGGCAACATTGTTAGACCTCATTTCTATTTCGGAGAACATTCCGATTGACGATTCAGTTGTAGTTTCTCTTGTTCGCAGTGTAGTACTCTCGCAGTCTGTGTCTAACCATGGAGAAGTTTACTATTGCACAACGAGTGTTAATCGTCAAAACATTTTACCAGAGTGGAGAGAGTTATGCGGCTACTGTCAGGCGACTTCGCGGTACTCTAGGACGAAATGAAGCACCGAATGAATCAACAGTTCGCAGGCTCATGAAAAAGTTTTTTGAGACGGGTTCAACAGTCGACCTTAAAAGTTCTGGACGTCGTCGTTCTGGCCGAACTGAGCAGAACGTTGCGTTGGTTCGTGACAGTGTGGCTGTTAGCCCAGCAAAATCAATACGTCGCCGTTCTCAACAATTGGGTTTACGATGTTCTTCTGTACGGAGAATTCTTCGGTACGATCTTTAATATCACCCGTATAAAATTCAGTTACTGCACGAGAAACAATGTTGTTGCTCCGTGAACGGTTCCAGGATCGCATCATTTCTCGTAATGCCGACCATCAATGGCCACCAAGGTCGTGTGACTTGACGCCTTGTGACTTTCATCTTTGGGGTCATCTGAAGTCATTGGTGTATGCCAATAAACCCCGAAACATCAATGACTTGAAGGAGGAAATTCGACGGGTTATCGGGCAAATGGAAGTCGAAACTTGTCGTGCAGTAATATCCAATTTCATGGTCAGAGTTGATGCGTGCCAGCGCAGTAGAGGAGGACACATGCATGACATCATTTTTCATACATGAAATCGGAAGGTAAGATGAACTTGTTGATGTATTTATTTTCAGTTTTTCAAAAAAATAAATCTCTTAATTTGATATATCAAAACCGGCGCTCTTTTTGAATCACCCTATATTTTTTGTTGACCGAACTGTTTTTTTTGTTTTAATTTTATTAGGCACCAGAATGTGCATTTGGTGTACAGACAGCTGTATAGAATTGATGACAAGCGGTTGACAAAACAAATTTTTAAAACAATAGACCTAAGGTGTCGGAAAAATGGTTTAAAGAAGTCAGGAAAGATAAACTTAATAAACTGAAAGAAATTCAGAAAACTAATTATGAACTTTAAGGGATTCAATGAAGAGCAAGAACAGAACACAAGGTGGACAGAAGAAAGGAGAAAATCCTACAGTGAACGAATGCTAAGAATGTGGGCTGCAAAAAGAGCTTCCAGACCTGTCTAAAGTCACCACAAATGGTGTAAAATTGGCATTTTACAAAAAACTAAGAACGAGAAAATATACCTAATGCCTTGTATAATTATATTTGATTTTTACTTTCTCTTGCCTATATGAATTTATAGGAAGGAAAGTATTGTTTTCATGTCGATTTTTCAAAATCGATTTTTCACCGGATCTGCACGTTTTCAGACCCCCTGAACCCAAAAAACATGTTTTTAGCGATTGGTCTTTGTGTGTGTGTGTGTGTGTGTGTGTGTGTGTGTGTGTGTGTGTGTGTGTGTGAACAAAATATCTCAAGAACGAATCATCGTACGAAGTTGAAACTTAAAACTTAAGTTAGGTACCGCTAGAAGACCCGACACGAACATTTTCATCAAAATCGGTCAACCGGAAGATTAGTAGTTAATTCGTGTAATTTTTCACTTTTTTGCAATTCACTCAAAAACGGCTCCTACGATTTTTTTTAAAAATCGCCTCATGTACTACAATTTTTATGCTCTACAGCCATTTCTGCTGAAATTCTTTGTGAGGCTGTGCTCTCATAGAAAAAAATTGTTTTTTGTTTGTAAAATTGCAGCCTTAAATTCCTTATGCATTTTGGCGCAAAAGTGTAATAATAAAAGTTGTAGACAATTTAAAAATCTACAACTTTAATTTCGAACATTTGTTTTTGTATAACGCTTAGTTTAGCAGTAATTTGTGATTTTCTGTTTTTTTTTCATGAAAATCTGTAAAAAAAACTCGATTTTTATGCATTTTAGCGCAAAAGAGTAATAATAAAATTTGTAGACAATTTAAAAATCTACAACTTAAATTTCGAACATTTTTTGCATAACGCTAAATTTAGCGGTAATTAGTGTTTTTCTGTTTTTTTTCATGAAAATCTGTAAAAAATAAATCGATTTTTTTTACGATTTCGGCCGTAGTATCCATTTTACGACATAAAAGCATATAATCTAATTTATAGGGAATTAAAAGATCTAACTTTTATTTAGCGTATTTTTCTCTACAGAGCCTAGTTTAGCGTCAAAAAGTGATTTTCTGTATTAGCCAACTAAGGTTGGTTTTCATTTAGCATCATTCACTCATAATTAATCTAAGGAATTAATCTAAGGTTATGTTTTTATAGTTTAGGTTTTTTGTTTATTTCTAATGTTTTATTACTAATGTTAGGTTATATTGGTCTTTATTTGCATTGGCAAGAGAAAGTCGTGTGAGTGTTTCACACCAGTTTTTTTTTTTTTTTTTTTTTTACCTGAATTTTAATAAATAACGAATTTCTGTTAACATCATTTTGGAGAATTTCATTGCTGAGTATTAATAGGCCTACTAGTCAAGCGACATACTGTGTGATTCGAACTATAGGCCCTACACCAGTATTTTCTTTCGTTACCTTCACTCATTTGTGTATTTCAGACTTTTGAATAATACCGTATAATCTAAATGTTTACAATAAATCAATACATTATAATGTGTAATACAATTAAGTTTTAATAACTTATTCAATACCGTTATTAATTTCAGTTATTTTGGAATAAATACAATTAATTTAATTTATAATAGGTTTAATAAGAAGAATATCAAATAGGCTACAGTTACGTCTTCACACCAGTCTAGTATCTTTCGCAAGTTACCGCATTACATGACAAGTTACTACAAAATGTATTTAAATTTTATAACGTTGTATTGTTAGTATATATGCGTAGATAAATGTATTTCCATTACATTTACACTGTAAAGCTTTTATTTTTGTCTACATATTTATTAAGTAATCTTTATGCATTGTATTCGACTCGACTGTCTGTCTATATGGACTTCTTATGTTCGTTGGAGATTTCTCAAAAGTTTCTTTTATCGAACCACTTTACTACAAATGTATGCAGAACCTATTAAATGTATATTACAATCTAAAATACTTATATTGCAAATTTTAATTAATAATTAATTTGATATAAATATACTAAATATTTGTTATTTTCTTTTTCAATAACATTTGATATCGAAAAGTATTCTTAAAAGTACTGAAAATTCAGATTCAAAATTTCCAGTACATCCATTGTAAATACATAAATATATAAGTTATAATATATTTTTTGGGAGTGTTAAATTATTTGCACTCGATCTGCTAGTTCCAGGGCTACAAAAAACATTTCTGCTTCTTATTACTCGGTCAGCCAATTATATGACTAAAACATTTAAGTACAAATGAGGTAGAGGTGTAAAATACACTAGTCAGAGTTATTTCCTCTGAAAGTAATGAATTTCATTGTATAGCCAGACCGTATGGTGAATGAGCTGGAGGTGTAATTTCCAGTAAAAAATCTGGTGTGAAACACTCACACAACTTTCTCTTGCCAATGCAAATAATTTACAATATAATTTAACATTAGTAATAAAATATTAGAAATAAACAAAAAACTAACCTCAATAAACATAACCTTATTTTAATCATGAGTGAAACACTCAAAATGAAAATCAACCTCAGTCTGGCTTAAAAATACGGAAAATCACTATTTCACGCTAAACTAGGCTCTGTAGAGAAAAATACGTTAAATAAAAGTTGTAGATCTTTAAATTTCCTATAAATTTGGTTATATACACTTTTGTCGTAAAATGCATACTAAGGCCAAAATCTTAAAAAAATCGATTTTTCACACGTTTTCGTGAGAAAAAATCAGAAAATCGCTAATTACTGCTAAACTAAGCGTCATACAAAAAAATGTTTGAAACAGAAGTTGTAGGTTTTTAAATTCTCTACAACTTTTATTATATAAGTTTTTGCGCTAAAATTTATATTAAAGCCGTAATCTTAAAAAAACAACGTTTTTACGTGAAAACAGCCTCACCGAGAATTTCAGCAAACATGGCGCCTACCCTATCTTGTAGAGAATAAAAAATTGAGTAAAATAGGCGATTTTTAAAAAAATCGTAGGACCAGTTTTTGAGAAAATCGCAAAAAACTGAAAAATTATACGAATAAACTACTACTTCCGGTTGACCGATTTTGATGAAAATGTTCGTGTCGCGTCCGGTAGTGGTATGTAATTTAAGTTTCAAGTTTCAAGTTCGTACGATGTTCCGTTCTTGAGATATTCTGTTCACACGCACACACACACACACACACACACACACACACACACACACACACACACACACACACACACACACACACACACACACACACACACACACACACGCACGCACGCACGCACGCACGCACGCACGCACGCACGCACAGACACACACACAGACCAATCGCTAAAAACATGTTTTTTGGGTTCAGGGGGTCTGAAAACGTATAGATCCGGTGAAAACTCGATTTCGAAAAATCGACATGCAACAATACTTTCCTTCCTATATATTCATATAGGCAAGAGAAAGTAAAAATATGTGCTTTTCATAGAGCCTGGCATGCTGATAAGCATACTTTTCAACTCAGTGAGTAAGGCAGGGTAAACCACCACTCTCCTCGTTTTACTTCGTAAAGCATCTAGAGCAGTGTTCTTCAACCTTATCTTAATAAAGGGCCAAATTTTTATTATGGGTGAGCTCGAGGGCCCCATTGATCTACGTATATATGTATATTTGTGTATGAATATATGTTGTATAAACATATATGAACATTTTGTGTCAGGTTAACAGAAATAACATGATTTTTTTAAAGCTTATATTGGTTGAAAATGACAGTAAATATCAATATTGAAACATTTGTACTTATACTTAAACATGTTACAAAACTCAAAACCAAACTAAAAACATGAAAATGGTGATTTTTCAGTTCAATGGGAAACTTGACATTCTTTCTCTTTCACTATTTTAAAAATCAACGTTTAAAAATCAACAAAATGATGCAATATTCTAAGCTCTTTGTTCAAAAACTGAAATCGTTCTGCGGGCCGCGGGTTGAAGAACACTGATCTAGAGGTTCAAACCAGGCTGTCGGCTGATTTGTGTAAATAAAGGGTGGCAATATTTATGCAACATATGTTATTTCCACTCCTTCCCGAACAACAAAAGTTTTGAAAATCGGCTAATGCATTCTCTTAGTTCGTCTGTACCAGAGGAACCGTAAGGCAATTAAACATTCACTACGTAATGCTGGCGAACAGAGGTAAAGATAATATCGGTGGTCTGAGCAACATGGCGTTTTTACCGACGGGAATTTTAGACAGTCAACTTGTGTTTTCTACGGAAAAAATAGCCTACTACTTAATTTATTTGTTGCAGCTTTTACAAAACGTTCCTCATCTTTTAAGGTACTACATCTCTCCTCATGCCCATAACGGGCAGGTGGAGTGTTAAATTAATTGCACACGATCTGTTGGTTACAGGGCTACAAAAAATAGTTCTGTTTCTATCACATAGTCAGCCAATTATATGACTGAACTATTTAAGAACAGAAGAGGTAGAGGATTAAAAGACAATAGTCACAGTTAGCTCCTCTGAGGGTAATGAATTTCACTATACTGCCAGACCCTGTGGTGAATTAAGTGAAGATGTAATTTGCAGGTTGGAAAGTGGGTGCTTTTCGAAGGGCCTGGCATGCTGATAAGGATACTCTTTCAACTCAGTGAGGAAGGCACTGGTAAACCACCTTACTCCTCGTTTTTACATAGTAAAACCTCTAAGGGTTCAAACCAGCCTTTCGGCCGTTGACCTAAACAACATCTCTATTCATCATGTTCAATGAAACAAGTATGGAAAAAATGTTTGTTGTGCCGATTTATAAGATCCTGACGACAAAGAGAGTATAGGACGTATTGGGTTTATCCCAATACTAGCATCAGATGCCATGCTTTGTCTATCTCGCGGGGATTTGTCTCACGGGGGCTTTGTCTATCTCACGAGGATACTCCGTGAGAGAGAGAGAGAGTAAAGTAATATAAAACAGGACGGTTTCTATACCAACCACAAATTTTGTATTAAACGTTTCTGACTAATTAGGCGAAATGAGCAAAAAGATGTGCTAAAAGTTGTCCGGGTTCCCACATCGCTCCTGTCTCGTCGAGTGAATCGCTGACATTTAATTGCTTCATTAGAAGGCCCTTACTTCTTTAAGTACTCAGTTTGAGTTTGAGGAAAGCTGTTTCGCCCAACTTACTACTCCTCCCTCGACTTACTACAATTTAGATAATTTCGGAGTTTGAAATTCCTTTAAGTCAGTGGTAGTTCTACTAAATTTCTTTTACATTTTAGTCTTTACATATATTTAATTATTTCAATTGGTCTCCCGGATGTACCATCCGATGCATTTTCTCCCTTTTGCTCCACTCCCACAGATTCAGCGCTGACTTTTAAGGTATTGTACAATAGTGGTTTAAAATTCAGAAAGAATCTTGAAAAATTTTGGAATAAACCTGGAAAACCGAATCAACTACATAATAATGATTACTGATTTCAAGGGTTTCCACGAAGAACTAAAAGCAAATAGCAGATGAATGGAGGAAACGAAAAACATACAGTGAAAATACTGAGAGTGTAACCTGGAAAGAGAATTTCCAGAAATGTATAAATTTACCTAACGTTATTTGAAATGATCTTAAATGACAAAAAATTGGAATAGACCGTATCTGTGAAATAGTGGTTAGAGCGCCAGCCTAAAAAGCAGAAGTTCCGGGATTCGATTTCTGGCTTGGGTCTGGAAATAATTAAGCCAATACCCATCGTTCTAGTTCCATAACTCATTGTAGTCGCTAATGACTTAAGTTGAAAGAAAGTATTGTCTTAATGTCGATTTTTCACCGGATATACACGTTTTCAGTTCCCCTGAATCCAAGAAAAACGTGTTTTTAGCGAATGGTGTATCTGTGTACGCGTGTGTGTGCGCACGCGCGCACACACACACGAATTTTCACCCGATATACACGTTATCAGAACCCCTGAACCCAAAAAAAAAACATTTTTAGCAATTTGAGTGTATGTGGGTGTGTGTGTGTGTTTACAAAATATCTC
Source organism: Catonia carolina (assembly GCA_035578175.1). Lineage (NCBI taxonomy): Eukaryota > Metazoa > Arthropoda > Insecta > Hemiptera > Achilidae > Catonia > Catonia carolina. The sequence goes on along the minus strand of JAQMRL010000005.1, from coordinate 35,056,845 downwards.
AAGAACGGAATATTGTACGAAGTTGAAACTTTGAACGTAAGTTAGGTACCACTAGAGGACCCGACACGAACATTTTCATCAAGATCGGTCAACCGGAAGTAGTAGTTTTACTTTTTCTCAAAACAATTATAATTTTCTCAAAAACGGCTAATACGATTTTTTTTAAATTGCCCCATTTACTACGTTTTTTTATGCTCTACGAAATAGGGTAAGCGTAATGTCTGCTGACATTCTTGGGGATACGACTTTTAAAAAAAATTCAGATTATAAAATACAATGCTAATGTCCTCTACAATACAGTTTTATAAATAATTAAACTTAGTGGAACTTAATATTCGTAAATTATAAGGCAAAACAACACGGTTCATAAATCATTTTAAAAAATAACTTTGTAAATACGGACAATTGGTTTCTTTCTATTATTCGCATCTTTTAAAATGTTATTAATTGTTTTTCGCTGAGGTTTTTATATTTATTTATCGACGCATAACAACAACATCTACACTACAGGCAAAGTAGTCGGCGTAGAAAAGAATGCGAGGTGAGCTCTGTTATCATCGCATTATAAACGTGGTGTATAATTTTGATTCCATAGCAGTCAGTGTAGGAGAGTGCGGTTGTTGAAGAGAGAAAACAACGTGTAAAGTGAGATGAGTGGATGTTATTCGAAATTAGAAATCGAGGTGGTTGGTTGGTTAGATTCTGTTGTTTCATAGTTAGACATACGCTGTAAAGTGGTTGGAAAAAGAAACATGGGTTTGAAGATAGTAGTGGAAGAGGACAAATTACCTCGGATTGCCGGTGGCGTCTCCGTTAGACGCGGTTCCCAACATAATTAGTGATCACAAACCGACGTCCAACCATAACTCTGGTTATAATAATAATTGTCTCGTAATTCCGTGTTGTCCTTTTCTTCAAATTGGCACTTAAGAAAAAATTGTTAAGTACTCAAAATAAAAATATCAGTTGTTGTTTAGGTCATCAGCCGAAAGTCTGGTTTGAACCTCTAGATGCTTTACTAAGTAAACGAGGAGTGACGTGGTTTACCATTGCCTTCCTCATCTCTGAAATGCATCACTTTCCAACCTCCAAATGACACCTTCACTTCATTCCCCACAAGATCTGGCTGTGTAATGAAATTCCTTACTCTTAGAGGAGATAACTGTGACTACTATCGGTTTTATAATCATAGACACCCGAGTTTGAACCCTTGCATCTCCAAAACTATGAGTCGGATTTCAACATATTTTATATCAACATTTAGCTCATTTTATTCTACGTTGACCTATAATAAACCTTTATTTTTACTTTCTCTTGCCTATATGAATATATAGGAAGGAAAGTATTGTTTTCATGTCGATTTTTCGAAATCGAGTTTTCACCGGATCTATACGTTTTCAGACCCCCTGAACCCAAAAACATGTTTTTAGCGATTGGTCTGTAGGTGTGTCTGTGTGTGTGTGTGTGCGCGTGCGCGTGCGTGCGTGCGTGCGTGCGTGTGTGTGTGTGTGTGTGTGTGTGTGTGTGTGTGTGTGTGTGTGTGTGTGTGTGTGTGTGTGTGTGTGTGTGAACAGAATATCTCAAGAACGGAACATCGTACGAACTTGAAACGTAAAACTTAAGTTACGTACCACTACCGGACTCGACACGAACATTTTCATCAAAATCGGTCAACCGGAAGTGGTAGTTTATTCGTGTAATTTTTCACTTTTTTGCGATTTTCTCAAAAACTGATCCTACGATTTTTTTTAAAATCGCCTGGTTTACTCAATTTTTATTCTCTACAAGATAGGGTAGGCGTCATGTTTGCTGAAATTCTGCGTGAGGCTGTTTTCACGTAAAAACGTTGTTTTTTTAAGATTACAGCTTTAATATGCATTTTAGCGCAAAACTTTATATAATAAAAGTTGTAGAGAATTAAAAATTCTACAACTTTTATTTCAAAAAATTTTTTGTATAACGCTTAGTTTAGCGGTAATTTGCGATTTTCTGTTTTTTTTCTCACGAAAATGTGTGAAAAATTGATTTTTTTAAGATTTCGGCCTTAGTATGCATTTTACGACAAAAGTGTATATAACCAAATTTATAGAAAATTAAAAGATCTACAACTTTTATTTAAAGCATTTTTCTCTACAGAGCCTAGTTTAGAGAGAAAGAGTGATTTTCCGTATTTCTAAGCCAAACTGAGGTTGATTTTCATTTTGCATCATTCACTCATGATTAAAATAAGGTTATGTATTTGAGGTTAGTTTTTTGTTTATTTCTAATATTTTATTAATAATGTTAGGTTTATTGTTAATTATTTGCATTGGCAAGAGAAAGTTGTGTGAGTGTTTCACACCAGATTTTTAATTTTGTTTAACAATTGCCATATCGACGTTGGAAGACAAAAAGATTGGGTTTCTTTTGCTACCGGAACAAATTTCATGTGTTTAGAGGCGTGCAACTCAATAATTATTTGACCGAAAAGTTTGAAATTTTAACACAACATAGACAATTATATTCTTACAGCATGTACGAAATTTCAAATTCGTATGTTATTTAAATTTTGATTTATTAACAATATTCTGAACCCTTGCTATCTCGGTAACCGTTAGATCTTTCGGCACGGGCAAACTATCGTTTTATTCAGCGTAAAAAAACTTAGTACAATTATGATAATAACATGAAATATTGATTGGCCAATGTTGTGGTAGAATTTTTAAAATTGTGAAAAATAGACTGGGTAATGCGAAGGTTGGGCGCTACTTTCCATGTTGCCAGTTAGTGTACGTGACATCCTGTCGGACTGTCTACCTGAATTGACAGACTGCATTGTCAATTCAGGTAGACAGTCAGACTGAGGCAACAAGGATAGTAGCGCCCCCCCCCCCAAGCATTATCCAGTATATTTTTCAAAAGTTACAAAATTCTACCACAACTTTGGCCAATCAAAATTTCATGTTATTAACACATGCACTTGTATAAGAAATACGAATTTGTCTGTAAATGTCTCAAAAATCTATTCGAGAGGATTTTGGGAATATTATAAATTCATATGTGTTGACCTTTGTTCACTTCATAGAAGTCGCAGTGTTCTGCGACGAGTTCCCAAATTATTAGGGACTGATTCTGAACATGAAAATAAAATATCGTACGGACGTTAGCTTGTTCAAGTTCAGTCTTTTCACTTTGTTGTCTATACATAAAATTTAAAACCGTTGTGGATACATTAAAATCGTTAAAATCGGACATAATAAAAGTAAATTGTAATACTCCTTGAAGGTTAGCGAAAAAGTTAGTGAAGTTTATTAAGCCATTTATTACTTTCTCTTGCTTATATGAATATAGGAAGGAAAGTAGGTATTGGTTTCATGTCGATTTTTCGAAATCGAGTTTTCACCGGATTTACACATTTTAAATTCCTCTGAACCAAAAAACATGTTTTTATCGATGGGTCTGTGTGCTCGTGCGTGCGTGCGTGCGTGAACAAAACATCTCAAGATCGGAACATCGTACGAAGTTGAAACTTAAAACTTAAGTTAGGTACCACTAGAGGACCCGACACGATTTTCATCAAAATCGATCAACCGGAAGTAGTAGTTTATTCGTGTCATTTTTCACTTTTTTGCGATTTTCTCAAAAACAGCTCCTACGATTTTTTTTTTAAATCCCCACAATTACTATAATTTATATACACTATAAGATAGGGTAGGCGCCATGGCTGCTGAAATTCTTGGGGAGGCGTTCTCTCGCAGAAAAAAATGTTTTTTTTAAGATTGCGGCCTTAATATGCATTTTAGCGCAAAAAAAATTATAATAAAAGTTGTAGAAAATCTAATAATCTACAACTTTTATTTCAAACATTTCTTTGTATAACGGTTAGTTTAGCAGCAATTAGCGATTTTCTGTTTTTTCCATGAAAATCTGTAAAAAAATGGACTTTTTAATATTTCAATCTTAGTATGCATTTTATGACTAAATATAAAACTAAATATAAGTTGTATACAATCAAATTTATAGGAAATTAAAAGATCTATAAGTTTATTTAGAGCATTTTTCTCTACAGAGCCTAGTGTAGCGTAAAAGTAATTTTTCTTATTTTTAAGTCAAACAGTTTGATATTAATTTTGGGACTATTCACGCATGATTAAAATTCGGTTATGTTTTTTGAGGTTAGTTTTTTTGTTCATTTCTAATGTTTTATTACTAATATTAGGTTATATTGTTCATTATTTCCATTGGGAAGAGAAAGTCGTGTGAGTGTTTCACACCAGATTATTTTTGTGTGTAAAAGATTCTCTGTTTAATTAAACTCGAGGAACGAAATGGACGTATCAATTTGGAAGCCAGTATTCCTGATGTTCACACGCGTATATTGTTAATTTATTATTTCCAGTTAAACGCATAATATGGTTATTCGCATGTACATTTTTTTAAAAATAATTTCCGATCTTATTAGCCGGCTATACATTTTGTTGATCATTGCAGTGTGACTGGCGCCTACTTGAGGTCCACATCCGCCCGCACTTCCTGGCGCCGAGCCGGGAACTCGGCCAGGTGGAACTGTTGGTTAAATGTAAGTAGGCCTAACTAGACGTAGGCCAGTAGGCTTTCGTAGTCAGTGTAATTACAACAATTGCACTTCTTTTTCTCATTGTCCGCCGACTCGACAGACGTTCATATCACTTGTGTTTTTTCTCATCCTGTTTCCCCAGTCCCTGTGTCTTCCTGTTTTAAAGACTGCCTTTTTGAATTAACGTCTAACTCTTTAAACATTATATACAGAGTCTTTATATCTTCATCCATGTCAAGTTATTCTTTAGTTTTTCTATTTTCTTCTCCCTTTTTTTTAGTTAATTACTTAATCTAGTTCTATGAAGTTTTCATTCTTTTTACAACTAGATTATAAATCAAAATATTAATGAGATATCCAGTGATTGTTTTGATTATAATTGCAACATCTTTAAAATTCATAAAAGTAATTTTAATTACCCCTAAGGGGACTCGGAGTCCCTTTAGCACTACATGTTAACGTCAGGAACATTTTCTCAGGAGAGAATGTATTAAAAAGTAAGAAACTTTTCTACAGTTTTTCTGATCTTTTGATGCATCACTGGAAATTATAAATTTTAATAAATATGTATATTATAATTATTTTTCTTTTTTTTAGTTTAACGTCCGACTGTTCTGCAATTACTGCTAATACAGACGGTGAAGTATAAATTAATTTTTTTGTTACGTATGAAAATATGGCGTATTCTAATTCTTTAAAAAATTGTATCCTCCGCACTATAAAAAGGTGTAATTTTTCTATGGGTTTTTAATTTTTAATATTTTAAATGTTGGTTGCAGTGCTACAAAAAATAGTTCTGTTTCTTATCACATGGTCAGACAATTTTATTACTGAAGCATTTAAGAACAAAAGAGGAAGAGTTGTTAAAGACACTCTAGTCAGAATTATCTCCTCTGAGAGTATTCCATTATGCTGCCGAATCATGTGGTGAATGAAGTGAAGGTGTCATTCAGGATGGAAAGTAGTGATGTTTTTCAGAGAGTCAGGCATCCTGATAAACATACTTTTCCATTCAGTGAGGAAGGTTATTGTAAACCACCTCACTCCTCGTTATTCTTTAGTAAAGCCTCTAGAGTAGTGAATCCCAAACTTTTTTTTACCACGCTCCCGGTTCTGTCTAGAAGAAAACTTCCCACGCCCCTAAACAATTTTATGTGGAAATGGAAAAGAAAACTAGTAGTTGTCCTGCATTGAAACACCATACATTTATGAAATTGATGATCTTGATTTTTTTTACAATATTCCCTGTGTTTAGGTCATCAGCCGAAAGGCTGGGTTGAACCTGTAGAGGTTTTACTAAGTAAAACGAGGAGTGAGGTGGTTTACCACTGCCTTTCTCACTGAATGGAAAAGTACGCTTATCAGCATGCCGGGCCCTCTGAAAAGCACATATTTCCTAATCTGCAAATGACACCTTCACTTCATTCACCACCGGGTCTGGCTGTATAATGAAATTCATTACTTTCAGAGGAGATAACTCTGTTTAGTGTCATTTACACCTGTAGGCCTACCTCTTCTGTTCTTTAATGATTCAGTCATTTCATTGGCTGACCATGTGATAAAAAACAGAACTATTTATTTTAGCCCTGCAACGAACAGATTGAGTGTAAATAATTTGACACTCCACCTGTCTGTTATGGCCAGAATATTCCCTACTCTTGATTATTAGAAAGTGCGAAATCATTAACAATATGAAGTTTGCCCCGATACTTTGTCTTTATGGCAAAAAGTGCTGGAAATGCTTTTTCGCATAAATAAGTGCTTGAAAAAGTTAAATACAATCGCAGCACTTGCTGTGATATACTGGGCTACACTTTGTAATAATAGATCTCGACTCGTGAATTGCACCGCTCTGGATGTGCGGACGGCAAAGCTATGCGAGGTCCTGTGTCTTTACGCCTCCTCTGGAGTACGGGCCCCCCAGTTTGGGAACCATTGGTCTAGAGGTTCAAACCAGTTTTTCGGTTGATAGCCTAAACAACAAGTATTTGTACCGGGTGGGGCATAAGTCGTGCAACTTAAAATTCTTATGCGCAGCAAAATGTAAAGAAAATAGTGAGAGTATTTGAAATCGCGCAAGTGGAAACACTAATCCCTCTTGTTCGAAATGAAAGTGAGTGGAAGTCGTTAGTACACCCTTTTTGTTCTTTGTAACGGTTGATGTGTTGAAAGTCCAAAGGTCAAAAATGCACACCGTTACCGAATTTTCGTTGTCCGTGTTTATTTTCGGACAAACTCTTACTGCCAAATTTAAAATGAATTTCAAACCGGGAGTACCTCAAAGACAAAGTTTACTAGACATCGCCTGCTAATTTGACCAAGTTAAAGCAACAAATTACGGAAGATATAAAGAATATTTCGCAAGAGATGTTGAGAAAAGTCTTCAGAAATACATTTAATCGAACACTGCACTTTCACCGAGTGTGAGAGCCAATTTCAAGACTTATTGTAAGGTTTTATTATTTTTTTGTAACTATATGATTAGAGTGAAAAAATAAATTCTTTTTGATTTTAATTTTTGGCGCTGGATTGCACAAACTATGACCTCCCCGGGTTGTGCGACTTATACCCCACCCGGTATAAATTGATTAATATTATTAATTCAATCTCCAAAATATAATAAACAGAATTGTCATAAAAACAGAACAAAAATCAACGTAAAATAAATAAAAATAGGTAGTACAAAAATGAGAACAATTTTCTGTTAAGTGGTGTTTCGTCTGGTCAAGAAGAGAAAACTACAGGTTATGGTGGGAGGAGTAAAGCAAGCTAGAAACAACAGAGATAGAAGAGGCACATGTTGGAGGTTTGTGTGTATGGTCTTGTGTTGAATGTTTGGAATTCTTTGTCTATCTATCATCGTACATCTAATCTTACTCCCTCTTTGTTTCTGTCTCACTCACTCTACTGGTTTAAAACAGAATGTGTACACTGTTTCAATTCCCATCTGTACCTACCTGAAGTAGCCGAAACCCCCCAGGGGTTGGTGCTCCGATAGGGATTCCCTGGACATAATAATAAATCTGTGTATAACGTATAACACGAGCATATTTATATATCTGACATTCGTATTGTATACTCTATCGTTATAAATAGTAACTGCACAAAACCTACTGTACTTAATATACGTGTGTAAATAAATATTTATTTATTTATAAATATGATTCTATCGAAATATAAATTGAAAACCAAAACGAATTCCTAATAAATCATTTCACTTTCGTATACATAACCTCAACTCTGTTATAATTATTTTTAAAATAGTTGCATCCATTGCACTAATATTTAGAGGTCTAGATTATTTTGAATTATAAAGCGGAAGTTTCCGGATTCGATTCCAGGCATGTGTCTTGAATATTATTTATTTATTTATTTTATTTTATTGTTTGCAACAGGCCGACTACGGCCCAATTACAGAAACAATGTTTCATTACAGAGCAAAAGACAATACATAAGTAAAAAGAAAATAAAAGGAGAGAAAAGTACAAACAAAAAAAGTCAATAATGCAAACAGAATTAAATATAGTACCTAAAACAGTATTACACATAGATTTTACAAATATTTTACTGATCAATAATCGTGATAGAGGTCCAAAACAAAACAAAAAAATAATAACACACACATAATGTGGAATTACTTGAAAACTTACATCTTGAAAGACTTAAGAATGGCTGACCTATACGATGCTCGGGTCTGACAAAATGGTTCTATCGTCGCAATTCTTTCCATGATATTATAATTAACCTATCATACAGTTAACCGGCGAAAAAGCTGCATAATTAGTGGAGAAAGATTTGTGATAAAACATATTTTTTGAACGGTTATAAAAACTTGGGACGCGAAAAGGGATTTTTCTAAGCGTATAAGGATAATTTATTTCACCGCACAATAATTGTAGCAATTATAGGAATTTGAATTATGTATTTCTAGTGCCAGAACGTGAAGAAATTTGTTTTTTGTTGATGTTAAGCCCTGGTAAGTATACTTACCAAGGAACGTTTATTGAAATGGGAATCACATAATGTTTAGTGGTAAGAAAGCTTATTAAAACAACTTATAGTACTATATTCTGCCCGTAACAGACAGGTGGAGTGTTAAATTATTTACACTCAATCTGTTCGTTGCAGGGCTACAATAAATACTTCTGTTTCTTATCACATTGTCAGCCGATTAAATGACTGAATCATTTAAGACCAGAAGAGGTAGAGGTGTAAAAGACACCAGTCAGTGTTATCTCCTCTGAGAATAATGAATTTCATTATACAGCCAGCTCCTGCGATAAATGAAGTACAGGTGTCATTTGCAGGGTGGAAAAAATATGCTTTTCAGAGAGCCCAGTATGCTGATAAGCATCCGCCTCACTTCTCGTTTTACTTAGTAAAATCTCTAGAGCTTCAAACCAGCCTTTCTGCTGAATGATAGGGTCTTTTCTGTTATCCCCCCCCCCAGTATAATTTTTCACATTTTATGGATATTTCGTATGTAGGTATTCTTACAATATTTTAACGATAAAAGACGGGAAAATGTTTAAAAAAATCGTATATCAATATTTTTCAAGTTAATGTTAAAGTTTTTTCTTTTTCAAGTTAACCTTAAACTATTTATTGACAATAAATTATTAAATTATTTAATTTAATTATGTTAAATTAATTTAATGATTAATTTATTCAATGATGTTATGTACTCAATAAGTTTATATTTCATTGTTAGATACAGTAACAGTATTGAGAAAAACATTTTTCCCTACCTATATTTAATCTTAACTTGAAGAATATTGGTGTAGGATTTTCATAAGCTTTTTTTCCGATTGAAAATAAAATTGGTGGTATTTTGAAGCTGAAGTCCCACACTTAAGAAAACATAAGGTTTCTGCACAAAAATCTGTATTATAGGAGAAAACTATTATAAATTGATGATGGTGACAAAAAAAAAACCGTGAATATTTCAGACAATTTTTTTTTGAAAGTCAAGAATTTAAATTTTTATTTTAGTGAAAAAAATTTCTCAAGTCATCAGTGTAATAAATAAATAGGCCTATTATTGCATAACACAATTTTTTGTGGTTATTAAATAATTTCATACAGAAATAATATGTCAGCATTTTACTTTTTTACTTCAGAAACAAAGTTAGACTAAAGTTAGTATTTTGACTTATGTGTGTTCTGAAATGACCAATTTATTTAGAGTTGAGTCCAAATCTACAAATAATTATAGATTATGTTCATTTTTTAATTACATTGCTAATTTTCAATTTATTGAGGAAAAAGTTCTATTTAAAACTGATAGTTTTCACTACATTTATTAATTTTAGGTTACCTAAAAGCCCACAATAATATTCTTTCAGGCTCTGTCAATAATGGAGGGTAATATTGAGAGAGTGAAAAGGAGGAGTGATAGGGGGAGGCAAAGGTTAGAATTTAAAGCAAATTACAAAAGATGTAGGGTGTTACAGGTATGTAGATATGAAACGATTTGCGCAAGATGGAAGAGAACTGCATCAAAACAGTCGAAAAAAGTGATGACTAAAAAATAAATAATATTCTGAGGTCAACTACGGCATTGACTGTAATTTTAGGAAAATTGAATAAATGTGGGTTCGAATCTCGACTAAATATAAAAAACACATTTTTACGTTAAAAAAAATCCAGTGAAAATATTGAGTCTTTGTCAAAACTTTTGAATTAGACAACAAAAGGAATAAAAATGTAAATTTAGACTATATTGTATTTTATTGACGTTTGATTTTAATTTAAAAAATTGTTTAAACAATATTATTTATTGGTTATAATAAATAGAAAAAATGTGTATAATTGCTGAATAAAATTGGTTTGAAAGTGTAATTTTTTTTACTGCTACATTTTAGATTTAAAAAAGGCAATTTGCAATACTGTAATTATAATGCGGGAGGTCCTATAAAATTGTTCATTAGTCGAAGCACCTAACACCAATTTTGGTTATCAGTTACTTGTTTTTGCTCTTCAGTATTTAAGTGCTACGTTAGGTACTTTTAAAAATGTTTTCGTTTCCTTTTTTTAAATAAATTTATGCAAACGAAGAGTTTGTTAAAACGTTATTTATATGGTCTTTAATAAATAAAATAACTTTTAATTTTAATGGTACGCATGCGGAAATACTTTATCAGCGTTGAATTTGTAAAAATTATACATTTTTGTGTAATTTATATGTTTTTAAAATAAAATATTAAAAAATTGATTTGCGATAAATAAATAAACGCCTTTTATAAAGTCCAGCGGTGACTGAAATCCAAAAGAGTGGAAACTAATTTTAAAACAAAATAAACATTTAAAAAAATGTAGGTTTATTCAGAGATAGATAACCCCTCCCGCGTCAAGCCGGCGCCTACAAAATGAGACCCATGCTTCCTTACCTCTGTTGGACGAGTCCAAGTACAAGCCGGTTGTATGGACCTTGAGAATACAGCCCAGTGCTGTCTGAGTTGCCGTGGCGTGTGGTTCGTCTTAACGCTTGCTTGTTGGGTCCGTTCTATAGTTTGTTTATCCATTCATATCAAATTGTGCCTAAATAAATTAAATCAATAGTTAACAATATAAATATCTTTTCTAGTTATTCAGGTATAAAATATTTTTTAAAAAGTGTGAAGTGTTTGTGAGTGCCTAATTGAAATAAATATATCGTCACTATAAAAGTTAGGTTAGGTCATTTTGTAGCAAGTATCTCATCGTGTTACTACAAATACAACAGATTGGATTCTTTGATCGTTTGTTCTAGGTTAGTGTGCTGGCGTCGAATAACAGGAATACGGTCTATTTTCACGAGTTTTCTATATCTTAAGAAAACGGTTAAGGTATTGGCTTCCAAATGCAGGACCGGAAAATCCTGTTTGATGTACATGTTTCGCAGCAGAAGATCGAATTTAGGTAAACGATTGTGGAAGGCACGTATAAGATCCCGGCATGAAGCCGGGCGTCAAGTTAAAGAGTGGGACGCATTTTTAAGGTCTGGTTTTCTAAAAGAACCGCAGTTAGAACTGTTATTGAACGCGGTGGAAACGAGAGATTTATCAACTTGTGTTCTTTTGCCTCGGAACCAAATGCAGGATCCTCATTTACTTTGTTGTCAAATTTGGAGGTGGCCGGATTTGAGGCATTCTAGCGACCTAAAACCGATACCTGTCGTCTGCCATTCCCTAGATAGCAGTATGTACGTATGTTGCAATCCTTACCACTGGAGTCGACTGTGCAAACCCGGTAAGTAAATTTTTTAAAACATTAACTTAATTATTTTTATTTTAGTTTTAAGTTTATTTGTTCAAGAATTATTAAGTAACTTTGATCAATGGAACACATAAGATTGTGCCGGTAGTCCTTTATTAGAATAATATTTAAAAAATTTATTTTTAAAACATTAAAAATACCAATATAAATGTAATTATTGAATTATTTTTTTAATTAATTATAAACAATTTACAAAGATTGATTAAAATGTACCAGTGTATCCGTCGTTGAGATAGGTTACGTATTTCCATTATGTTGAAAATATCAGCCCACTTTACCCTTTATTGTGTGGAGAGGTCGTGCTTTAATTGATCTGTCAATCTATTAAAATTTTTAAATATTTCTCACAGTTCAAAAAATAATTTTGCTGTGAAAAATTTTTACCCATGCGTTCTTAATTTATCAAAATTATTTATTAACAGAAGAAGAAGAATTGCATTTCTTCTGTTACAAACATATTTTTTGTAGATTATAATGGATGTTTATTGTATTGTTAACTAAAATAGGGCGTATAATTTTCTTACAATATCTTAGATCAGTGTAAATGATAAAATTACTAACCAGAGCTAACATTAAATATCTATATGTATAATCTTACAAACTCATAACTCTGTTCTGTTTTTGTTAAAAAACTTTATTATTGAATCCGACGTCAAATTAAAAAAAGTTTTCTATGTTCAGTGTACCGAAAGTACTTTTAAGTAACTGTATTTATTTAAATAAATTTCAGTAATCGGAGCTTGTTATAAATATTCCACGTTGATTTCTTTCTTCCACGTTATTGCCTGTGTTATTTATTTTTGTACTGTACACCTGTACGTTTGCATAATAGGATACTTGAGATTTGTTAGAAATTTCGTAAATTCCATAGAAGATTATAGTTTATTATATGGTTTTGTTTTAGGTGTACTAAATTTGTTAGTATATAAATTACAGAATACATGTAAAAGTATTAGGTTTTAATAATTAAGTGAATTTATGTATCGTGTAATTATGTATAAATATTTTTTAAAAGTAAATTTATTTGTTGAATAATATCGTACATACAAGTAGTATAATTAAAGAAGTTTTGTATTACATGCCAAGCATACAAAAAGGTGCGTTAGGTTTTCTTTGTAGATAACTGGCGCCTACGAAATAGTTTTTCTTTGAACAGGGTTTTTTCTTTTAGGGTGTTCGTGTTATCTCAGCCTAAAAAACTAGTTTCATTCATACACCGTTTGTAATCTCCCTTGATATTCTTTAGAACTTTCATTCTTCTTAAGCTGTTGAAAAAAATTCGAACATTTAACATAACGTTTTATGAGAGATAGATTAATATCTCTTGTAGGTATTATGTTTCAAAGGAAATAAAGGTTTAATTTTTTTTAATAGCGTTGATTATCGTGTCAGCACTCATGTTTAAGTTCTTTTTACTTTTAGATTACCTAAACTGTGTTTCAACACTTCTATATTTCGGAATAAATTAAGTCGAGAGATTTTGAATATTATGTGAAGTGAAGTTTGGTGTTCATATAGTTCTATTAAATAACGAAAATTCAGAATTAATATAAAAGATCGATCGCCTTAGTAACGTAGTTTAGCCTACAACGCGGTGTTCCCGAGTTCGTTTCCCGGTTAAAGCCTGAACAGTTTTAACAGTCAAAGACCCATTATTATTCTTGTTAAATAACCCACCGTAGTCGCTAATAACTAAGCTGTTATTGCGGCTTCAAATAAGCTAAATAAAAGTAAAATATCTAAAAGTTCTTAATAAGTTAAAAAACCTGGTGTGAAACACACGACTTTCTCTTACCAATGCAAATAATTAACAATGTAACGTAATAAAACATTACAAATTAACAACAAAAACTAACCTCATAAAACATAACCTAATTTTAATCATGAGTGAATGATGCAAAATGAAAACCAACCTCATTATGGCTTAATAATATAACGAAAAACACTCTTTCACGCTAAACCAGGGTCTGTAGAGAACAATTCTTAAAATAAAAGTTGTAGGTCTTTTAATTTCCTATAAATTTGATTGTATTCACTTCTGTCGTCAAACGCATACTACGGCCGAAATTTAACAAAAAACCATTATTTTACAGATTTTCATGAAAAAAAACAACAGAAAATCATATTAAATACCGCTAACCTAGCATTGTACAAAGAAATGTTTGAAATAAAAGTTGTAGGTTTATAAATTTTCTACAACTTAGATAATATACACTTTTGCCCTAAAATGCACATTAAGGCCGCATTCGTAAAAATCTTCTTTTTTTTACGAAAGCACAGCCTCCCCAAGAATTTCAGCAGACAGGGCCCTTCTCTCTCTTGTAGAGCATAAAAAAATGTAGTAAATGAGGCGATTTAAAATAAATCGTAGCCATTTCTGAGAAAATTTGAAAAAAGTTAAAAATTACACGAATAAACTACTACTTCCGGTTGACCGATTTTGATGAAAATGATGAAAATATCGGGTCTTCCAGTAGTAACTTACTTGAATAACAGATTCGAACTTCGTACAATATTCCGATCTTGATTTCGAAAAATTGACATGAAAACAATACTTTCCTTCCTATATATTCATTTAGGTAAGAGAAAGTAAAAAGTTATCTAATAGTGATCTACTGTGTTGTAATAGATCCAAATTTCCTACAGTTTTCATCATGATATTTTGTACCAAACTTTTATTAAATGAAAGTAATAAGCATTATATTTTTTTTAAATTTAATTCAATAGAATTTTTAAATTTTGAGAAATTACAACATCTGTTCAAAAGTGGTTAGAATATTTTTAGTTTTATTTATATTTTGGGGACATAAGAAAGTACTACTGTGTGATGACATTGACCTCTGTAGTTGTGTCGGTCTGTCAATAGAATTCAGTCCCGCCTATTTTCAAACGGTACTTACATTCATATTGAAAACGGGCTGTTGAATTTCCAAGGGCCTAAGGATTACTGCTAGTTTATGACAACACACACGTGATATCTTCTTACAACTGTGTATAATACAGCTGGACAAGCGGCTTTCTATTTTATCTTATTTTAATAAAAAGCGATTGTTGTGTTGTAAGAAAAGAAACACGTAGCGTATGTTATTAATATAGAAAGGAAATAGGGAAGGTCTGTTCCAGGTAAAAGGGTTGTAATAACATGAAAAGGTTCCTCTGAATTATATAATCGGCATTCCTACCCTGACGGTTTTTTATAAGTTATTTTGCCATATAGTTTGAGCAAATTGTTTTTATTTTGTAAAATTAGTTAACTTGTTTATAATTTTGCGTTCGGTAGGGTTGGAATCTAATGTCCTGAAATCTATTTTTTTCACCAGATCAAATTTAAGAAAATAACCTTGTTTTTTAAAAGTATTTTTCCTATTAAATCTCTCGGTTTTTACTTTCTATTGCCGATATGAATATATATATAGAAAGAAAAGTATTGTTTTCATGTCGATTTTTCGAAATTGAGTTTTCACTGGATATACACGTTTTCAGACTCCCTGAAACCCATAAACATGTTTCTAGCTATTGGTCTGTGTGTGTGTGTGTGTGCGCCCGTGTGTGTGTGAACAAAATGTCTTACGAACGGAATATCGTACGAATTTGAACTTAAGTTAGGTACCACTAGAGGATTCGACACGAACATTTTCATCAAAATCAGTCAACCGGAAGTAGTTAGTTTATTCGTGTAATTGTCACTTTTTGCGATTTTTCTCAAAAACGGCTTCTACAATTTTTTTTTAATTTCCCTCATTAACTATATTTTTTATGCTCTATAAGATAGAGCATTTCTGCTAAAAATCTTGTAGAAAATGTGAATCCTAGAACTTTTATTTTAAACATTTCTTTGAACAACGCTTAGTTTAGCGGTAGTTAGTGATTTTCTGTTATTTTTCATGAAGATCTGGATTTCGGCCGAAGTATGCATTTACGACAAATGTGTATGTAATAAAATTTATAGGGAATTAAGAGATCTTCACTTTTAATTAAAGCATTTTTCTCTACAGAGTTAGAGAGTTAGTTAGTTTTTTCCTAGTTTAGAGTGAAAGAGTGATTTTCCGTATTTTAAGCCAAACTAAAGTTGATTTTTATTTTGCGTCTTTCACTCATAATTAAAATTAGGTTATGTATTTTTGAGGTTAGTGTTTTTGTTTATTTTTAATGTTTTATTACTAATATTAGGTTTAGAACACAAAACAAAATTTTTACCTCGATTGCACAGTTCCGCAAGAGTTAAAACAATTAAATTAACAGTTAAAACATAAACAATTTTGACATTCCACCGTTTAGGGGTTGAAAAGGACGTTCAACCCTTAAACCAATATTTTTTGTTTATCATTTTCCGGACGACGTATGTTGCTGAAACTTGGTGGCGTAAAAATTTTTATATTAGATTTTTCCAAATCAGAAAATTGTATTTTTGATTTATTTATAACCTTAATTTAAAAATTATTAAAATAAAAAATAATTATTTTCCCTGGTAAAGCTGGGACGGGCAGCTAGCTAGTTATACATATGCTTCACTGCCATTAAATTATTTTAAATTTATTGTTGTAGAATTTAAATTTTATACCGTACATCTAATCTTAAAGTTATTTACATGGTTTCAAGTAATGATTATAATTTACTACTAATAATTGAAGTGGTATTCGGCTTAAGTGGTCTGTCATCTGACCGGAAAGCTCTCATAAATGTCATAACACAAGACCCATATAACAATTGTGTGTTGATTAGATATTTTTTATTTGAATTTAAAATATTTTATGCATTTACAACAATTCATTGCTTGGTTGAGATTACTACCTTAATTCTATTTTCGAACAGTTATTTTATATTTTTGGAATTTTACTTTCTCATTCCCTGTATGAATATGTTGTTTAGGTCAACAGCCAAAAGACTGGTTTGAACCTCTAGAGGTTTTACTAAGTAAAAACGAGGAGTGAGGTGGTTTACTATTGCCTTCCTCACTGAGTTAAAAGAGTATGCTTATCAGCATGCCAGGCCCTCCGAAAAGCACCCACTTTCCACCCTGCAAATGACACCTTCACTTCATTCACCACAGGGTTTGGCTGTATAGTGAAATTCATTACTTTCAGAGGAGATAACTCTGACTAGTGTCTTTTACACCTCTACCTCTTCTGTTCTTAAATAGTTCAGTCATATAATTGGCTGAATATATGATAAGAAACAGAACTATTTTTTGTAGCCCTGTAACCAACAGGTCAAGTGCAATAACTTAACACTCCACCTGCCCGTTATGGGCATTGTATGAATATATAGGGAAGGATAGTATTGTTTTCATGTCGATTTTCGAAATCGAGTTTTCACTGGATATACACGTTTTCAGACCCCCTGAACCCAAAAAAAACATATATGTGTGAACAAAATAACGGAATATTGTACAAAGTTTAAACTTGAAACTTAAGTTAGGTTCTACTAGAGGACCCGACATGAAGATTTTCATAAAAATAGGTCAAACGGAAGTAGTAGTTTATTCGTGTGAATTTCCCAAAAATCGCCTGATTTACTACATTTTTATGGTCTACAAGATACGGTAAGCGCCATGTCTGCTAAAATTCTTGGGAGCCTGTGGTTTCGTAGTAATTATTTTTTAAATTACAATCTTAATATGAATTTTAGGGCAATGATGTACGCAATAAAAGTTGTACAACATTTATAAATCTACAACGTTTATTTCAAACTTTTTTGTACAACGCTTAGTTTTGTTAATGACTATATTAAGTTTAGTGATTTTCTGTGTTTTTCTTAATGAATTTTTGAATATTGCAGCCTTAGTGTGCATTTAACGATAAAAGTGCAGATATTTAAATTTGTGGAAAATTAATTTTTAGCTACAACTTTTATATTTTCAAGTATTATCTTCTATAGTTTCGCGTCATTCACTCATAATTAAAATTAGGTTATGTTTATCATTTCACATTGTTTACTTACAATTAAACATAGGTTATATACATATATATGGTGTATTATTTACATTGGCGAGAGAAAGTCGTGGGAGTGTTCCACACCAAATTTTTTTTTTATAAACTAATAATTTCATGTTTTCGTACAGATTAGGAAAAAATTTCTTAAAACACTATATTTGGAGTGTAGCATTATACGGGAGTGAAACATGGGTGATAGGGGCTGTAGAAAGGAAGAGGATAGAAACTTTTGAAACGCGGTGTTATAGGAAAATGTTAAAGATTAGGTGGGTGGGCAAAATAAGTAATTTTGAGGTTCTTAGGCGAGTGGATGAAAAAAGAAGTATATGGAAGCATCTTACCAGGAGAAAGGATAGGCTAGTGGGGCTTATCTTAAGACATCCAGGTATTGGTCTATCAATAATGGAGGGTAATATTGAGGGAGTGAATTGAAGGGGGAGGCAAAGGTTAGAGTTTATAAAGTAAATCACTAAAGATTCCATATTTACAGGTATGTAGATATGAAACGACTTGTGCAAGAGAGAACAGCTTGGAGAACTGCCTCAAACCAGTCGAGAGACAGATGAGAAAAAAAATTCATGTTTGATGACTGTTTTAACAACTGGTACGGATGTATTGATTAATGACGCTTTTCTGAATTGAGTTTTTCTGATTGTAAATCCTGGATTTATCTTTTTTATTGAAAGTTTGGTGCGTTTTGAATATTATATTTTTAAATTTATTTATTTTTATTTAGATGTACACTATAGATTTCCCAGAATTAATTTATAATTAAAATGAACTATCGGAAATGCATACTAAACAGTTGCCTTCTATACTTGTATAAACTTTACCTGTGTTCTGTCACGTAGGTTTGATTCAGTAACTAACTATATTTTACGTTTGGAAAACAAGTCATTAATCTGTCTGTGAGAAAATTATAAAATTGTGTTTATGAATATCACCTTAATTGATTTCATTATAGACTAATTATGCTTATAACGGCCAAGTGGAGTGTCAGATTATTTACACTCAATCTGTCAGTTCCAGGGCTACAAAAATATATCTGTTTCTTATCACATATTCAGCCAATTATATGACTTAACTATTTAAGAACAGAAGAGGTAGAGGTGTAAAAGACACTAGTCATAGTTATCTCCTCTGAGAGTAATGAATTTCACTATATAGCCAGACCCTGTGGTGAATGAAGTGATGGTGTCATTTGTAGGGTGGAAAGTAAGTGCTTTCCGGAGGGCCTGGCATGCTGATAAGCACACTATTCCAACTCAGTGAGGAAGGCAATAATAAACCACCTTGCTCCTCTTTTTTACTTGGTAAAATGTTTAGAGGTTCAACCAGCATATCGGCTGTTGACCTAAACAACGTAGAATAATTTTTACTTTTCACACGTAAATTATATTAAACTACTGTAATTTGTTATGGGATTCGAACTCAAGACCGCTTGATGAGAGGCGAGCACGTTACCAACTACTGTAGTAATTCTTTTTATTTACGTACAAAAATCTTTAGAATACCTAACTACGGAATTTTTAATTTTCTTTTGTTTCTTAGTGGGTAAAATTAGGGTTTTTGGTGGCTTTTTTTTAAATTGTCATCGATCATTTTCCTAAGTCCGTCCGTCACACCCAATGTCAGAAGTTATTAGAGATAGCTGCAAGCGGGTTTCGGATTCGTAATCTACACAAAAAGTTAGTGGGCCTGGATTGGTTTTTAAGTTCCGTTTTTTGACCGGAAGTAGCCCAAAACTGGAAGTCAAGCAATCAATATCAATCAAAATTTGGGAACAAAAATACAGTAGTGTCATTCAATTCCTCTTAAAGAGTACATAGAAAAATCACTAATGGTTTTTGCCATTGGTCAAAGGTAAGGCTTTTTAAAAATTGCCAACAGCCATTAGGACGCGTCTTCTCGTGAAAAGGATTTTTATATTTTGTTTCTTTTTTGGCTTGGAAGAATGCCTAAAATTACTTATGAATTATTTCAACAGTTTGATTGTTACTGTGAGTACGTGTCCGTTTTATAAGGAACGGTGTAAAATATATAATGTACCATGGGATATTATAGTCACTACTGTTTTTTAAAGTTTAAATCCTGTCGTACAATTTCTGCTTAAACGATAAAATCCTTATCGGTCGTATCACGATTTCTTTGTCGGAACAATTTCTTGTCCTATACTTATGAAAGGGTTGTTAGTCGGGAGTCAGATTGAAAGTTTAATAATATAACGGTTACGATTGAGCCATAGTAATTCTGTTTTAAAAGCAATAGAATTTGTAAAAAACTGGTTTTTATTACCAAAGATTTATCTCTGCTTTTCTAATTATTATATGTATATATTTTTTTTGTTTATTTAAAGTCGCATCAACAGCTTGGTCATTAGTGACTACTGTGGGTTTCTGTACTTTAACAGTGGGTTTAAAGGTGTTAAAATTTCCAGACCCTAGTCGGGAATCGAACCCGGTACCTACTGTTTTGTAGGCTAGTCACTATGTCACGGAGGCTGGATTTTTTCACACGTTTGTTTCCTGAACTTTTGAAACAATTATTTTCGTTAAATTGGAATATATTTATTTATTTTCCGTTGTGTACTCTCACGGACAGAATAAATAGGTTTCCGTAATTATATTCTGCATGAAAATAAGGGAATCAGTGATCGCTTACAAGAAGTAGTGGTTAGTAGCTACGTTGCAAAACAGCTGATGGTCCGCGGTCCGATTTCTAATGAAGGCCTGGAAAATTGTTATTAGTTTAAACGTTTTTTTCTATAACGTATAGTATGCATTAATGATTACGTTGATAAGGTAACTTCTTTATTTTTTAAAATATTTTCTCGCTGAATTTTTTACCGAATCTGGTGTTTTCATTACGACAATCAAATTAAACTGTTGTTTGGTGCTCAGCCGAAAGGCTGGTTCAAACCTCTAGCTAGAGGCTTTACTACGTAAAACGAGGAGTGAGGTGGTTTACAATTGTTTTTCTAATTGAGTGGAAAAGTATGCTTATCAGCATGCCAGGATCTGTGAAAAGCACATATTTACCACCCTGCAAATGATATCTTCATTTTATTTACCATAGAATCTGGCTGTGTTATGAAATTCATTACTCTCAGAGGAGATAACTCGTGACTAGTGCCTTTTACACCTTTACCCCTTCTGTTCTTAATTACTTCAGTCATTTATTTGGCTGACCATGTGATAAGAAACAGAACTATTTTTTGTAGCCCTGGAACTAGCCGATTAAATGCAAATAATTTAACACTACCTGCCGGTAATAAGCATACATCTTTTGTAATTTGCTTACAATATTCTAATCTTTGCCTTCCCATACAATTCACTCCCTCAATATTATCCTCCATTATTGTTGGAGGAATGTCTTTAAAATACATATAATACACTAGCCTATCCATTCTTCTAGTAAAATATTTCCATATACTTCTTTCATCCACTCGCTTAAGAACCTCTTATTACTTACTTTCTCCACTTATCTAATCTTTAACATTTTTCTTATAACACCACATTTCAAAAATTGTTATCTATTATGATTTTGAAAGAAGTGTTAATAAATGTGTTAACGAAGAAGTTGTTAAAAAAGTGTGTTGAATGTTTTAAGATATAATAATAAGATATAAATGTTATTGTGTTGTTTAGGTTCTCAGCCGAAAGGCTGGTTTGAACCTTGTATAGGTTTTACTAAGTAAACCGAGAACTGAGGTGGTTTACCATTACCTTCATCAGTGAGTTCAAAAG
Source organism: Catonia carolina (assembly GCA_035578175.1). Lineage (NCBI taxonomy): Eukaryota > Metazoa > Arthropoda > Insecta > Hemiptera > Achilidae > Catonia > Catonia carolina. Next base: position 35,035,354 of record JAQMRL010000005.1, on the reverse strand, counting down.
TATGCCAGGCCCTCTGAAAAGCACGTATTTTCCACTCTGCAAATGACACCTTCACTTCATTCACCACAGGGTCTGGCTGTATTATGAAGAAATTCATTACTTTCTTCAGAGGAGATAATTCCGATTCGCGTCTTTTACACCTCTACCTGTTCTGTTCGTAAATTATTCAGTCATTTAATTCGGTGGCCATGTAATAAGAAACAGAAATTTTTTGTAGCCCTGCAAATAATTTTACACTCCACCTGCCAGTTATGGGTTGAATAAATGTTGTACAAAAATGTTAAGTGATTTTTCCATGAATTTCATCCTATATTATCGAGAAATTTTTGTTCGAATTAGAATTCTTTATAAAGTTTTACTGACTCACTCATTAAGATTGGAGATGAATGAAAGAAAACTCGATTCAGTAATTATTTTTTACCGTGTTAATATATTTATATATGGTATAAACACTGGAACTATTTATCTTAAACAAGTTCATATTTTTTTTCTTATACTCTGTGTTTTCCCAAAATAGACTGATTCCTAATGGTAACTGGATTTAAAACAGCTCAACTGGTTTTATTTAATTGTAATTTCTATGTTTGGTTAGTTGAAGGAAAAGGATTGGATGTAATTTATTATGCGGTTTTTATTGTGTTTGTTTTTCCTTGGTTAAGTCAGTTAAAAGTTCTCAGTTCGTATTTGAAAGGAAATAGGAAGGAAGTTTTGTGTTTATTATTTCTTCTGGTTATATTATACGAATACAAGTTGATGCTTATATTTATGTACTTTGCCATTGCTTAACGTCGGCGTCCAGTTTAGTTTCTTCCAGCACTTTCGTTCAAGGTCACCGCGATGAGCGCCACCGTAGGATGGCTTCTATATTCCTTTTATATTATACATACATTCTTCTCTTTCTTTCCATTAGTTTATCTTTTTCATCTTGTCATCTAATCGTATTTCTCTTTCTTTCTCTCTAATAGTATTTTCTTTTTCTAATTTCATTCCATTCACTACTCTCCATCTTGACTTTGTTGGTTCTTCTTTCGTTTACCCGGTTACATTATGGTATTCTTTTTTAAAGATGTACCTTTATCCTAGAGTTCCGTTCGCATTCTTAACATTTGTTTCTATTTAAGCTTATAACTAGGCTTGTTTCAGGTCTACAAAATATATAGTTCTGTTTCTGGACCTATTCCGTTATTTCACATCACATGAACCTTAAAGTCGTCTCGTGTAAACGCATCTTTACTATTATTACTGATGACTCCCACTCACTATAATTAATAGTAGATATTGTTTGCATGTTTATTAATACACATTAGTTGGTTGTTTGCTTCGCACGTGTTCTGTTCAATACTTAATGAATCTTTTAGAATTGGCTCCTGTTAAATCTACTAAGGAAAGAGCAATACGTTTCCTTCCAGAGAAAGGAATATTGTATAATCCGCACATTTGTTTAAATGGACACGATAAGATGCTGAACACCACTGGCTAGGATTGTTGGGTGTGTAATAAAGCAATCTGGAGAATTAGTAAACCTCTAGAAGCGACACGTTTCTCGCTAATACGAAGTTGGATTATCAAACAACCATTCTCTTCATTTACAGATTTAAATAATAAGATACAGTTACAGTTAAATAAAAATGAAAACAACCTAAATAAAAGAAACAGGCGGTTGCTAGTCGAACAGAATACAGCACGCGCTGACGATTGCTGGGTTGAACTGTAAAGGTGCATTCACACGATTTTTGATTATGTGAAACAACGGAATACGTCCCGGTTTCTTATCACATGGTCATATGACTGAAACATTTAAGAACAGAAGAGGTAGAGGTGTAAAAGACAATATGGTACGTAAAATGAAAGATAAAGTGTACGTTTGGAATCACGTATTTCACCAAGAAAGAAACATAAAAGTTTCTGGAACGGCTCGTTTTAACCCTGTCAGTGCTGAAACAATATTTAAAAGTTTGATCTAAAGCTATTTAATTTGAATAAGGGTGTAAAAAAGTGCCAGCCCTTATTTCGAAAACTTGCAGGCGTAAGCCTGCCATGCCAACCAAAATTTCAACGTTCCAGAAAAATAAAATTTCCAATTAAAAATATTATGTTCATAAAAAAAAGAAATTCTAACACGTTCTAACACTAAAAATATTCAAAATTGTTTTTTTAGTTTATTTAAAGTCACATCGACAGCTTGGTTAACAGCAACTACTGTGAGTTTTGGTACCTTAACGTGTAAAAATTTCCAGACCCTAGCCGGTATTCGAACCCGGGACCTTTTCGGTTTACATGTAAGCGCGCTAGTCACTACGCTACGGAGGCGGTTAAAAAATACATTATTCCATTAAATTTTGTTTAAAAAGTTCAGTTATCCGGACGTTGGCACTATGCATAAGTTACGAACGTCCAGTAAATCGGATGTTATCACTACGTAAACTATATCGATGTCCTGTTTTCCGGACGTTGGTACTGAAAAGGTTAAAGCTTGGTTTTTTGTTATTTTATTCGTATAAATTACGAAACACGCGAGTGTATTAGTAATTTTCTAGCGATTTGGAAACAAAACACAGGTATGTACCCATTTTTTTAGCGCATTTTTCACTTAGTCCATGTTTCAGAACATGTAGCACGATCAATTTTTAAAGAAAAAAATGGCGTTTTAGAGTAATAAATTTCACTATACGGTCAGACCCTGTGGGGTAAATGAAGTGAAGGTGTAACTTGCAGAGTGGTAAGTGGGTGCTTTTCGGTGGGCCTGGCATGCTGATAAGTGTACTCTTTTAACTCAGTAAGGAAGGTAAACCACCTCACTCCTCGTTTTACTTAGTAAAGGCTCTAGAGGTCAAATCAGCCTATCGGCTGTTGACCTAAACAACGGCATCCACTCATGATTTAAATTTGGTTGTTTTTATATTATCTACATTGACAATAAAACGTCATGTTAATGTTTAACACAGATTTTTTTTTAATAGAGAATGTACGAAAACAAGTAATTTTTTAATGTATTGGTTTTTGTTTTATTAGTGTTTTACGGTGCAATATTAATTACTAAACGAAGGCAAACATTTGGATAAAAACTAGGAGTTTTAAAAAAAAGTTTAACTTTTAATTTTTCAGTTTGACCCACTCGAGTCAGCTGTTTAAGAGCTGATTTTCGGAGACGAAGGTTCCTGGTTCAAATCCTAGTAAAGTTAGTTACTTTTATACGGATTTGAATACTAGACAGCGTTTACCGGTGTACTTTAATGGTTGGGATTCAAGTAACCATACTCTCTCAGGAATAGTCGGCCTGGGTCTGTACAAGACTACACCTCATTTACATATCATGTTCATTTCATTGGGTCCTGGGGTTGTTTATTGTTCTGAATTGAACAGATTGCAACGTACACACATTAGGAATTTAAACAAATTAAAAAAAAATATTTCAGTAAAGTCGTTGCTGCGAATCAGCGGTTTAACAGCTGATTTTCGGAGACGAAGGTTTGTGGTTTAAATCCTTGTAAAGACAAGTTACTTTTATGCGGATTTAAATATTAGATAGTGGTTACCGGTGTACTTTGATGGTTAAGGTTCAATTAACTATACTCTGTCAGGAATGGTCGGGCTGATTTTGTACAAGATCTTATTCACACATCATTCTCATCTCATTGGGTCACGGGGTTGCTTATTGTTTTTAAATTGAACATATTGCAACGTACACACATTAGGGATTAAAAAATAAATTCAGAAGAAATTTTTTTTTAGTCTATTTATATAATAATTGTGAGACGTGTATGTGTAAATGCCCTTTGAACATAGCAAACAAGTATTTCAAATAATCAAGAGACAGGCTGGATATTACTAATATTTTAAAGTTAAAATACAGTGGGGTTAGGGAGAGAGAAGAATTTGTCTTTTCAGTGTATAATAGTTGTCAAGTCTGTTTGATAAGGTCATAACATTATTACGAATGTGTGTAAGGGGGTGGGGGAATACGTGTACGTGTGTTTGTGTGTTTAGGATTTCTGTTATAAATACATGCATACTGTTGTTGGTTACGTACAAGATAAACTTGGCGCCATCTGTCTGTGTACGGCGCCTCGTATCCCTGCACTGTCTTCTTTCCCGAACGATTATTGTTATCACATAAATAACATTATATCGTGTCGAGAACTAAAATAGAATGAAATGAAGCTTTTTTTATTAGTTAAAACATCTTTCCATACTTAAGTCATAATCTAATTGGCTCTAAATCTCTACTTTTCTATTTTGTTTATTTATTTTATTTTATATTTTCACTCAGGCTGTATTTCGTTTAAAAATTATATAACATTTAAAATTTTATGTCTGCACTACTTCCAAAACGAATAAAATAATTATATTAAATAGTCAGGTAAACCGCATTAACTTATTCACTAATCTACAAGTGGTATTACTAGTTCATTGGTGCGTAATGGTCAACACAACTGGTTTCTATGCCAGGGGTCCCGGGTTCGATTCCCGATCAGGTTTGGCATTTTTATATCTTTATATTACCTCTTGTCATTACCTACTCTCAAGCAAAGGCTTATTTAGGCTTCATCGCCTTTTAAAAATATGAATAAATTAAAAATGGCTTTATCAAATTTAATATATTTTTTATGCAATTATATCTTGAACATTTTATGACCATAACAGGCAGATGGAGTTTTAAATTATTTGCACTCGATCTGCTAGTTCCAGGGCTACAAAAAAATAGTTCTAATTCCTATCACATGGTCAGCCAATTAAATGAGTGAAGCATTTAAGAATAGAATAGGTTAAGGTGTAAAATAAACAATGGTTAGGAGTTATTTCGGGTCTTTTCCGTTTTCTGTATGCCACTATCAAATCTGAATTCCCTGAAGGGTTGCACACTTCTCCCATTCCTGCGTTTGTCTACTCTACTCCCATTTTACAGTCCCCATACTCAGTCTACTATGAGTTTTATAGTTAACTTAGGCTAATAATATTCGGACGGGGGAAGATGCTGATGCGTGAGTGTGTCTTTCTCAGGACGAGTATTCAGTAAGGCAGGGATTTGAGAAATGAACACGTGTGCAACCTTTCAGGGAATTTAGATTTAATAGTGGCGTACAGAAAACGGAAAAGACCATATATTTTGTATGCAAATATATCTAGAACAATTTATGACCAAAACTGGCAAATGGAGTGTTTAATTATTTGCACTTGATCTGCTAGTTCTAGGGCTACAAAAAAATAGTTCTGATTGATTCCTATCAGCCAATTACATAAGTGAAGTATTTAAGAACAGAAGTGGTAGAGTTGTATAAGACAAGAGTTATCTGTTTTGAGAGTAATGAATTTCATTATACAGCCAGATCGTGTGGTGAATGAAGTGAAGGTGGCATTTGCAGGGTGGAAAGTAGATACTTTTTAGAGGGTCTGGCACGCTGATAAGCATACTTTTCCACTCGGGGAAGAAGGCAATGGTAAACCATCTCACTCGTTTTACTTAGTAAAGCCTCTAGGGATTCAAACCAGCCTTTCGGTTGATGACCTAAACCACAACAACACATAGAGAGGTCTTGATGGGAATTTTATAAAGTATCAGCCCTACATGTATTTAAATGGTATGGTTCGATTCCCGGTCAGGCCCTGGTATTCTATCAACTTTTTTACCATTTCATATCATTACCTGCGCACAAGGATTATGTGGCCACCATCTCCCAATACAGAAAGAAATGTAAAAGTTTGTGCTAGGAGAGATCATTTAGCCGGCCCGGCGGTGCCGGATTCAATTCCCGGTTAGGTATGGAATTATTTACTATTCATTTTTTATTAACCCTTTACCTTCTTCATCAGATTTTATGTGCATAATGATTGTAATACAAATAAAGTCTATTTAAAATAACGATGATATATGGAAAATAGGGCAACTTACATCTTAAATATTTCTGTTGGTCGACCGTGGAATAGATGGATGCCGGACAGGTGGTTAAAAATGTGGCGGATAATGATCTACTGCTATTACCTCTTGTACCATTTTGTGTGAACAACAAAAGGAAAACTCAGTGAAAAATAAAATAATTTTAATTCGGTTTTTCACAAATTTAATGTAATTAAAGTATTAAAAATGAAAAGTATAAATTTTTGTTTTGATTTTGTTGTGTACGTTTATGTTCTTAAATGAACCATAAGGGTTTAAGTTTGAAAAACTATTTAAACTAGAAGCTCAGAGTAGGGATTTTAAGATGTTTTAAAAATTTACATTCGAAGTTATCACTATAAAATGATATTGTTAGTTTTAATAAAAACGGATTAATTGGGTTTGATTTAATGAGGGAATAAACAGATAGATATAAATTTTTAATTAGATAATTATTTTTTCTTTAGTGCAGTTGTTGTAACTATACTGCGAATAGGATTTCCGGGTTATATTTCCGAATTTATTTTTAGAAATTTAACCAAGTTAAAGCCCATCGTTCCGTCTGTTAATAAAAAGATCTAGAAGTTTTAAATACTTTACATTAAAAAAATGACAAACATTTTTATGTTTTTATTTTTAAAGACAAAAGTTTTTGTGTACAGTTGCTAATAAAGTTATTGTTAACATTTTATAACTACTTTATTTAAATATATATAACAAGTTTGTACGTATGAGCATGAAATAACTGTATTTCATGTTTTTAATAACCATACTAAAACACATTACTGATTGTTGAAATATGAAACAGTTTTTGATTTTTACCGCGTCGAATTTAATATGAGGCATGATTCTTTTGTGACTCATTACAAAAGAATGAATGAAAAGTTTTTATATTAGACGAGGTGGTTGACTGGTAGACGAACTATTGTAAAAGAATGACATTAAAAGAAGAAGAAAAAAGTATAGCTAAATGAAAAGAGATAGGTGTATACAATGCATAATGTTTTTAGAAAAGGTAGTATAGTATCTGAATTCCACGGCTGGTTCTTTCCTTTCTGAGTTCTTTCTTCCTTTACCCTCTTCAAACTTGTACTATCATAGACCATATGTTTTTGTCGCTTTAAGGAGGGTTGTTTTCCGGAGATTAGCTGCTACCCCTTATTTTATCTCATTTTCTACCAGACCACGTACTGTTTTTTTCTCTTAAGAGTTTAACGGCAATTTCTTTTGTACGTTTTGGTTTTTATTAAAACTGTGTTAAAGGTATTAATATTCTAATCTGTATATATTGGGTGTCAAAAGTTTATTGTTCCTTTATAACGTTATATTAGGTTCTATTCGAAATGTTAAAATATTATTTCTGTTGTGATAGGTATAAAGGTCTTAACTTGAAAATAGTCATTTTTTAGGAAAAGCAAATGAAAATTTGAGATAGTATAATTTATATATTTTTTATTATTTAAGGATAGTTTTTGCAATTGTCTCTTCCAAAAATTGTTTTTATAATTTGTTATACATTTTTTTGTTTTCTACTTAACAACGAAAATAAAAATTCCGCTAACGTCTTCGCTGTGGCCCTTTTTTCGGGGGGCAATTCACGACTTAAGTAAGACCTTTACCGTTTATAGTTTAACTTAATACCTTTTGACCTGGTAAATTCTTACTACAGTTACTTAAGTCAAGAGTTTGCCTTGGGTTTCTTATCATTCGACCATTTCAATTTGTTTTTTTTCCAGTTGATCTCAGCAATTTATTTTAGTGAAATATTAAATTACTATTGGTATAAAGGTTAACTCAAGTTAAGACTTTTTGTAAAACTAAAAAAAGACTAAGAAACTAAATCTAAACTAAATAAACTACTCACTATTAGTAAATGTCTTAACTCAACTTAAGACCTTTTATACAACTAAAAAAGACTGAGAAACTAAAGGTATCATTTACAAAGACTTTTGTACTGAGAAATATAATTGTAAGAGAAAATTTTTATAAAGCCAGTCAACATAATTCACATCAGGAGTTAGCTACACTTAAGCCCTTTGCAACATTGGAAAGAGAAAATTTTTCTAAACTGGGTAGTACACTTAACTCAAAATCGACAATTTTTGATTTAAGACTATTATACCTATCACTACAGATTTTCAGTCTAAACTGGGTAGTACATTTAACTCAAAATCGACAATTTTTGACTTAAGACCTTTATAACTATCACTACAGATTTTCAGTCTACGGTTTAGTCTATTTTTAAAACGGAATACAATTTTTTAGGTACATTATATATAGAAAATTAATTTCTTTTTTTTTAATTGTTATTTAGGTTATCAAACGAAAGGCTGGTCTAAAAAAATCAACATTTTTTTATCTTAGTTAAGAATTTCAGGTTTTATTATTGCTGGAAGCAATTTTAAGTTATAATGTAAACTACTGAAATAAATTAATGAATACTATTGTGCAGCAAATTTTCTTCTGGTCTAACTACGTATTTTACAAGAAACAACAAAAAGTAACATTTAATTCCAATTTATTTCAGAAACACTTGAAGTTTAAATTTTAAATTCATTTAACAAGTGACTTGTCTTTAAAAAGACAAAAGTATATTTTATATTAAAGGGGGCAGCCCTCTGAACAATTTATATTTTAATTTGTTTTTGTGTTTTTAAGGTCATCAGCTGAAAGGGTGGTTTGAACCTGTAAAGATTTTACTAAGTAAAACGAAGAGTGAGGTGGTTTACACTTGCCTTCCTCACTGAGTGGAAAAGTACGCTTATCAGCATTTCAGGCCCTCTGAAAAGTACATATTTTCCACTCTGCAAATGACACATTCACTTCATTTACCACAGGGTCTGGCTGTATAATCAAATTCATTACTTTCATAGGAGTTAACTCTGATTAGTGTCTTTTACACCTCTTCCTCTTCTGTTCTTAAATTATTCAATCATTCAATTGGCTGAACATGTGAAAAGAAACAGAACTATTTATTTTAGCCCTGCAAGGAACAGATTGAGTGTAAATAATGTGACACTCCACCTGACTGTTATGGGCAGAATTTTTTTTTATTGAAACATAAATAACAATGGCCCATAACAGACAGTGGAGTGTCAAATTATTTACACTCAATCTGTTCGTTGCAGGGCTAAAATAAATAGTTCTATTTCTTATCACATGGTCAGCCAATTAAATGACTGAATCATTTAAGAACAGAAGAGGTAGAGGTGTAAAAGACACTAATCAGAGTTATCTTCTCTGAAAGTAATGAATTTCATTGTACAGCCAGACTCTGTGGTGAATGAAGTGAAAGTGTTATTTGCAGAGTGGAAAATATATGATTTTCAGAGGGCCCGACATGCTGATAACCGTATTTTTCTACTCAGTGAGGAAGGCAATGGTAAACCACCTCACTCCTCGATTTACTTAGTAAAACCTCTACGGGTTCAAACCAGCCTTTCAACTGATGACCTAAACAACAACAATAAATAACAAGTTTTTCATTTTCCAAAAGTTAGAATTTTTGAATTATGGGTTTTCTGAAATGATCGATTCATTTATATGCGTTAATATTATTTAACTAGAATAATATAATTGTTATTTAGTTTTAGCTTATATCTGCATTACGTGTTAGTTGTATGTCAGGGTGCTGGTTACACCATATTTAGTTGAGAATGGTTGTGTAATTAGTATATTGCACAGTATTCTGTTGTTATGTAGAATTTACTTTAATCAGCACTAATTACGATCAGCAAACATCATGCTGATCTGCATAAAGTTACACAGTGGCGTGATATTTTACAATATTGTTTACTTTTTTTTTAATAGGAGCAAAAAACAGTATCAATACCTGTATTATTGTCCATTTTTACTTTGTCTTGCCTATATAAATTTATAGGAAAGAAAGTATGGTTTTCATGTTGATTTTACGAAATCGAGTTTTCACCGGATCTGTACGTTTTCAGACCCCTGAACCCAAAAAAAACATGTTTTTAGCGATTGGTCTGTGTGTATGTGAACAGAATAACTCAAGAACGGAACATCGTACGAACTTAAAACTTGAAACTTAAGTTAAGTAGCCTACTACTACTGGACCCGACACGAAGCATTTTCATCAAAAACGGTCTACCGGAAGTAGTTTATTCGTGTAATTTTTCATTTTCTTGCAATTTTCTCAAAAACAGCTCCTACGATTTTTTTTAAATCACCTCATTTACTAATTTTTTTATACTCTATATGATAGGGTAGCCGCTATGTCTGTTGAAATTCTTGGGGAGGCTGTTTTCTCGTAACAAAATTGTTTTTTTTCTAAGATTGCGGGTTTTATATGCATTTTTGCACGAAAATGTATATAATCAAAGTTGTAGAGAATTAAAAATCCTACAACTTTTATTCCATATATATTTTTTTGTATAACGCTTAGTTAAGCAGTAATTTGCGATTTTCTGATTTTTTTCTCACGTGAACCTTGAAAAACATCGATTTTTTTTTAAAGATTTCGGCATTAGTATGCTTTTTACGACAAAAGTGTATATAATCAAATTTATAGGAATTAAAAGATCTACAACTTTTATTTAGAGTATTTTTTCTCTACAGCGCCAAGTTTAGCGTGAAAGAGTGATTTGCCGTATTTTTAAGCCAAACTTTTAAGTTGATTTTCCTTTTGCGTCTTTCACTCATGATTAAAATTAGGTTATGTTTATTAGGGTTAGTTTTTTTTTGCTTATTTCTATTTTTAAGTTATATTGTTAATTATTGCATTGGCAAGAGAAAGTTGTGTGAGAGTTTCACCCCAGGTTTTTTTATTTTATAATCTAAATAATGCCCATAACTGGCAGGTAGTGTTTTTAATTTTTCGTCACTTGATTTGCTAGTTCCAGGGATCTAAAAATTATTCTGCTTTTTATCACATTGTCAGCCAATTATATAACAAGTATTTCAGAACAGAGGAGGTAGAGGTGTAAAATACACTATACTCTATCCCATGGAACGTGCAGCACGTCAAAACATAAATGTGTAACAATTGTAATTGAACTTAGCGCGATCTATTCGAGTTAAAAAAATGTTATTTGGTTATCAGATGAAACTTGATATATTACTAACTGAAACATATGCTGAATATAAAATACGACAGTACCAGTAGAAAGAATTTATACAGTTGGTTATTATTATTATTATTAAAGGCGTTGGTAGAGTAAAACACGATTACCCATCCTTTTTACTGACTTTCAGCCCGTAGTCTTTTTATATCTGCTGCACGGTTCTGTAGGAGAGTTATCTCCTCTGAGAGTAATAAATGTCATTATACAGCCAGACCCTGTGGTGAATGAAGTAAAGGTATCATTTGCAGGGTGCAGAGTAGATGCTTTTCAGAGTGTCTGGCATGCTGATAAGCATAGGCTACTTTTGTACTCGGTGAGGAAGGCAATTTTAAACCACCTCTCTCCTCATTTGTATTTAGTAAAACCTCTAGAGGTTCAAACCAGCCTTTCGGCTGTTGACCTACACAACAATATATTTTAATTTTGTTCTATTTGTTATAATTTTGCTTTTGTATACCCTACTTCTTGTTCTACGTTATGAATATCTATTATCCAAATTTTCTTATTGTTGTTCTCTAATTTTATTAATTTTCTTTTGATTGTTCAAATCTTGAATTATCTACAGGGACGTGTATTCTTTAAATAAATTTTTCCGCTTTTAGTCCAGTTTAGTAACTAATCACAGTTATTTCCTCTTGAGAGTAATGAATTTTATTATACAGCCAGACCGGTAAATGAAGTGAAGGTGTCATTTGCCGGGTAGAAAATTGATGTTTTTCAGAGGGCCTGGAATTTTGATAAAGATTCGTTTTCATTCAGTGAGAAAGGCTATGGTAAACCACCATACTCATCGTTTTACTTAGTAAAATGCCTCTAGAGGTTCAAACCAGCCTTACGACTGATGACCTAAACATCACCACAAGTGCAGTATAAACTTGAATTTTTCTTTTACATTATTTGATTTAATAAAGTATTAAGATCGACGAATTACGCTGCTGGGTGGTTTATGAGAAACTCGGAAATACATCTTCGTATCCGTACCATAACAGAAGATATAAGAAAGCAGAGCCTCCGGTACCAGCTAAGATTAAACGATCACCAGAACCACCTAGCATTAAATTTGCTGGACGACATTGAGGAAATGTCGCCTCAAAATACATCACATCTTCGATTTAGACCAACGTTTTTAATCCATACACGAAATTAAATTCATCATACATTTTCATCATTACTTTTTAATCTGAAGTGAAATTAAAAAATCTGGTGTGAAACACCCACACAACTTTCTCTTGCCAATGCAAATAATTAACAATAATCCTAACATGAGTAATAAAACATTAGAAATAAACAAAAAATTACCTCAATAAACTAATTTTAATCATGAGTGAAAGACGCAAATGAAAATCGACCTTAGTTTGGCTCAAAAATACGGAAAATCACTCTTTCACGCTAAACTAGGCTCGGTAGAGAAAATTGCTTGTAATAAAAGTTGTAGATCTTTTAATTTCCTATACATTTGATTGTATACACTTTTGTCGTAAAAAGCATACTAATGCCAAAATCTTTAAAAAAAATCGATGTTTTAAATGTTTTCGTGAGAAAAATTAGAAAATCGCAAATTACCGCTCAACTAAGCGTTATACACAAAAATGTTTGAAATAAAAGTTGTACGATTTTAAATTTTTTACAACTTTTATTTAATACATTTTTGCGCTAAAATGCATATTAAAACCGTAATCTTAAAAAAACAATGTTTTTTTCGTGAAAACACCGTTATCAAGAATTTCAGCAAACATGGCGCATACCCTACCTTGTAGAGCATAACAAATTTAGTAAACCAGGCGATTTTAAAAAAAAAACTTAGGACCAGTTTTTGTGAAAAATCGCAAAAAGTGAAAAATAACAGGAATAAAATACTACTTCCGGTTGACCGATTTTGACGAAAATGTTCGTCTAAGGTTCTCTAGTGGTATCTAACGTAAGTTTTAAGTTTGTCCGATGTTCCGTTCTTGAGATATTTTTTTCACACACAGACCAATCGCTAAAACATGTTTTTTGGGTTCAGGGGGTCTAAAAACGTGTATATTCGGTGAAAACTCGATTTTAAAAAATCACATGATAATACTTTCCTTTCTATATATTTATATATAGGCAAGAGAAAGTAAAAAATATCTGATGTGTTGAGGTTGTCAGGTTATTAATAGAGTTTGAAAATTATATAAAAAAAATTCATTTTTTTAAAGATTGTAGTACTTTATTGTATTTTGAAGAGGTTATGTGAGGACAGAAGACACCCACTGCTATGCTATGCCTGCACCAAGCTTACGATTATATCTGTGCTTTTTAAGAGTAGGCATAACCTCTTCGCTTCTCTACACTATAGCTTGTTTTTGAATGGCGCCTAGTAATTGCATGCCGAGACCACTCTTCCTCCCCACTTATTCGACAGCCTTCCAAGGTTCTCCCCCTCCATCATATACCTCCTCTCGATCATTCTTTTTCTTTCTCTCTGTTGATACCTTCTCTCACTCACTCAACCGTCGCCAGGCTGCCCTTTAAACCACAGGCGCCACCTCGAGTCGGTGTCCGCGCGCTTCTCATGTTGTTTCTAGTCTATTATCTTCGTCATCACGCCGAAGAAAGAATATAGTAACCCAAAAATTCTTTATTTTTCTTATAAATACATTAAAATATTGCATTGTATTCTAGCACAATGATTCATCTTCTATAGGTCTCGTGTGTGCTACATATTTTATAATAGTATCTTTATTTCCTTTTTTTATTCAAGTTAATATCGATACGTAATTATATTCCGTGCGTACTTGGTACAACTGAAATGAAATGATTTATCCTTCCGTAATTATAATTTCAATCTTTTAAGCATTCTATTACGAAAGCTTTCTATTTTTATACCTATTATAAATTCAACGGTTTTTACCGCCAATATTTTATGTGCATATTTATGTAGTTAAAAATATATTACAGAACGTTTAAAGTTAAGAATATTTTTATAAGTACATAATGCTTTTTTTAGAGTGAAACGGGAACTTTAAAAATTTAATTTAGATAAATTTTTCAATTAACGAGTTAATTATTTATTACCCGAAGACATTGTAGTATATTAGATATTTGATTAAGAGTATTTCTTTTTGTATGGAACCACATGATTGTCCATGGCAGGTGGAGGGTTAAATTATTTGCACTCGATCTACTAGTTCCAGGGCTGCAAAAAATAATTCTGTTTCTTATCTCATAGTCAGTCAATTATATGACTGAAGGTTATAAGAACAGAAGAGGTAGAGCTGTAAAATACACTAGTCAAGAGTTATCTCCTCTGAGAATAATGAATTTCACCATTATACAACCGGACTCTGTGGTTTAGCGGTAATTAACGATTTTCTGTTTTTTTCTCATGAAAACGTGTAAATAATCGGTTTGTTTAAGATTTCGGCCTTAGTATGCATTTTACGACAAAAGTGTATATGTAATCAAATTGGTAGGAAATTAAAAGATCTACAGCTTTTATTTACACCATTTTTCTCTACAGAGCCTAGTTTAGTGTGTAAGTGATTTTCCGTATTTTTAAGCCAAACTGAAATTAAATTCCGTGCGTACTTGGTACAACTAAAATGAAATGATTTATCCTTCTGTAATTATAATTACAATCTTTTAAGCATTCTATTACGAAAGCTTTCTATTTTTTAACCTATTATAAATTCAATTTTTTGCGTCTTTCACTCATGATTAAAATTAGGTCATGTTTTTTAAGGTTAGTTTTTTGTTTATTTCTAATGTTTTATTACTAATGTGTTAAGTTATATTGTTAATTTTTGCATTGGCAAGAGAAAGTTGTGTGAGTGTTTCACACCAGATTTTTGTTTGATAGTTAACTGAAATCTACGAAATTTCTTTTAATTATAACTTCGTTAAATAACGAAGATGTATTGAGTATGTACAGTATTTTGGTTCTTACCAGTAGTCTATTAGTTAAGTTAAAATTCTTCTATTGAAGTTGCGTAAGACCATCTGTTAGCAAACTGTATGTATATGGTGAACTGTTAATTACTTGATCTCTTGTTTAATTGAGAAATTAACCTTTTGTATACTTTGTATTAACGTAGAATTTATCTAGTAAAGTAAATAACGACTATTTTTATTAATTAATATAGGCTTGAATTTGAAATCAAGCCCTTTTAAGCAGCTACTGGTTATATTACATTTCAAAATAATTTTTTTAAAACCGTTTTTGTATATTTGTTCTTTAGGAACTTTGCTGCCTACGTAAGCTAATAAATTAACAATTTGTAGCTTCTTATTTTTTACTTTCTCTTGCCAATATGAATATTTAGAAAGGAAAACATTGTTTTCATGTCTATTTTTCGAAATCGAGTTTTCACCGGATCTACACGTTTTCAGACTCCCTAAACCCAAAAAAATATTTTTAGCGATTGGTCTGTGTGTGTGGGTGTGAACAGAATATGTCAAGAACGGAACATCGTACGAACTTGAAACTTTAGTTAGATACCACTGGAGGACCCGGCACGAACATTTTCATCAAAATCGGTCCACCGGAAGTAGTAATTTATTTGTCATTTTTCATTTTTTTGTTTTTCACAAAAACGGCTCCTACGATTTATTGTAAAAATTGTGTCATTTACTAAATTTTTTATTATGCTCTACAAGATAGGGTAGCGCCATGCCTGCTGAAATTCTTGGGGGAATATTTTTTCGAAAAAAAGTTATTTTTTCAACATTGCGACTTTTATATGTATTTTTATATTGCTTTTAGCGCAAAAATGTATATAATAAAAGTTGTAGAGAATTTAAAATCGTACAACTTTCAATTTTAACATTTTTGTGTATAACGCATAGTTTAGCGGTAATTAGTGATTTTCTATTTTTTTCCCACGAAAACGTGTAAAAAATATTTTTTAAGGATTTCTACAACTTTTATTTAGAGCATTTTACTTTATAGAGCCTAGTTTAGCGTCAAAAAGTGATTTTCCGTATTAATCCAAACTAAGGTTGATTTTCATTCTGAGTCTTTCACTCATGATTAAATTAGGTTATGATTTTTGAGGTTAGTTTTTCTGTTTATTCATATTGTTTTATTGTTAAGTTTATATTGGTCATTATATTCATTGGCAAGAGAAAGTCGTGTGAGTATTTCACACCAGATATTTTATTCTTACATTGTCTAAAATCTTGATTATAATTAGTTTATGTAAAATAAAACTCGTAATGTATTGTTAAGGTTTTGTTAATTTAACGATGTAAATCCACTGTTTCTTTTATTTTTTTTCAGAAGCTCCTCCCCCACCTTATTGCCGATTTAATAAAGAGAGGCTAAAACCTGAAGGTAAGTCAGTTGATTTTATTGTACTCTAAAAGTAATTGAATACATTTTAAAAGTAAAATATTCGTTTTAGTATAAGGTAAGTAACTATTGAATGGTACGTCCATAACGAATTAAAGGAATTGTTTTTATAACTTATGATGTAAGATAGCAGATTTTGCAGCTGGGTTTCCAGTTGTAGAAATGCCTCTTGTATTGCGTTTTTGAGACCTTATGCAAAAATAAAATATCCATTTTCCTTGTATCGTAATGGTAGGTTTTTGCAGAAAAATAGTTAGTTTCTATTGTTATGTGTGTAAAAAAAATAACCAACAGGGTTGGTCTTGTGATAAAATAGTTGCCACGAGTTAGTTCTTCAACGGCTGATGTACGTTGACTAAGGTTCCGTGATCGAATCCTAATAAAGGTAGTAACTTTTATACGTATTTGAATACTAGATTATGGGGAGACCGTACTTTGTATCCCACCAATGTTAAATTTGATATTATTACGTTCATTTTTCAAAGGATTGATAATACATATAGGGGAATAAAATTTTACACAAGTATATTAGTCGGGTGTTTTTAGCTACTGACATTTTTTAAATTTAATCTGTCGGACCACAAAATTAAAAACAAAATAACGAATCGCATAGATTTTTACAAATTTATTTTCTACGTTTTTTGCATATTACTAATTGTTGCAGCAATTAAGAAAGTCATAAAAATTCCAACTGTATATGTGTGTATACAAGATGAATAACTGGTAAAATTTTCATCCCGGTAGGTTTAATGGTTTTCGAGAAAGATGTACGTAAAATTTTAAAAATCTAAATTTACGAGAACAGGCAAAAATTGAAAAACCAAAAACAAATCGTACATAAGAAAATTTCCCATCAACAGTTGGGCAGAAAGATGAAACAACAGCTGAAAATATTAAAATTAGTGATGCAGATGTTTAAAAAAATTAAAATTTTCTTTCTTTAAAACGATCAGTATAAAATTATGAAAAATATTCGTTCTTGGTTACTTGATAATTTTTCTGGGCCGACCTGGTAAAAACTTAATTTGTTCATTAAAATAATGTTTTTGACATAATTTAATATTTTTTCTTGTAGATCTAGGGCTGAACTATTGAAAAACAAAAAAACAAAAAATCTAAATTTTCAGTCAAAATCATCATACAGTCTTACCTTACGTTGTAAATAAATTACTGTAGGTAAAAATAAAAAGTTAAAGTTGGTATCTAAATATCAAGGATTTTTTTTTAAATGTGGCCAAGTGAAAATACAAAGAATATTTATACACATTTATCATAATAGCACACATAATATGTTTAGCTGTAGGGCTACTTATGAAAATATTTACTACTTTTGGAAAAACTGTTATAGCAAATTGATTACTTGACGTTTACGTTAGAGACTTGTGCCTTTTTTGGCGGCAATATAAACTAATGCCTCATCACCATTATGTCAGAGGGATTGTAAAACCCCTCGAATTACTACCCCTTAAATTACTTAGTAAAACCTGTAGATGTTCAAAGTAGCCTTTTGGGCTTTGATGATCTAAAACAACTTAATTTTTAGTAGATAATCATTCATTTTGATTGTTTCGGCCACCTTCGCTGAAGATTTTAAGTAGATTTAAGTCTAAAATGTACTTATTTCTTGGTATTAAAATTTTGTATCATTATTTCTGGCTGAAATTCGTAGGGGATCGTTAATAGATATGTATATAAATAACAAATTGAATTTAATGACTAAGTAATAATGGTTATAAAATGTAATTTTAAAGTTATGGCCAATGAAACTATTGGAAGATGCTTAGTTAAGAGATGTTTTGTAACATGTTATGATATTAAATGTAGGTGTATTAATTGTAATCGAAATGATTCTTGTGTATTTACATTCTATTTATAGGTGTATAGGTGTGAACGTGTGGGAAGGTTGTTTTTAACTCTTTCTCTCCCCCCTGTCTTTTCTCACTCTAATCTTTTCTATTTATTTCCTTCTTTCTCTTATGTAAACAATTTTAAATACTCAAAGAGAGCGGAAGGTCGGGTCAAAGTAATTTTATATTTAATATATTATTTATTTTTTTACGGTTTTTTCTGTTTAATTACAATCTATGTACTTTTATTGGAATCTATATTGTAATTTTTATGTTTTATTCATTTATTTTTTATGATTGTTGATTAAGTTTACGTGGGTTAAAATTGGCTAGTTGAAGTATGATTATTATTTATTTGGTGTTTTTTCTAATGCAAACAAGTATGATATATTGTATATCAATTAAATTGTATATAAAAATCAACTCGTTTGCTCATGTAAGGTAGTCAACGTTGAAAAAACAAACATGTTTCTCATAAATTTTTCATTGTAAAAATCATTCGCGTATACAGTAAAAAAATCCTTGAAACAGGTGTGAAATGTAATTTTTATAAATGACCCTACAGACTTCTCTACAAAATAGTCAAGCACATGTTGAAATCCAAACTCCAGATCCAATATACTTGGCATAAAGAAGTACTAAAGGACATTCAAGAGCTGAAATTAACTGAACAGGACTTAGTTGAAAAATCACCCAAATACAGATATAATCAGAGACCTCACCATTCGACTTACCACAATTGTACCTAAAAGACCAATACGGGTTTATTCAGAGAAAGTTAGCCAAAAGTTTTGTGAATGCTTAAAGGAGTACCATCGCAAGCTAAAAAGCTTCTAAACTGACTAAAGTGGTCCATTATTGAGACCAAACAACTTAAAAAAAAATCTTGAAACAGGTGTGAAATGTAATTTTCATAAATGTATTTTTAAATTTGAGTTTTTTTGGAATTTTCCTTCGAAGTTAAATTTCAGTTCATGTTCTGCTCTTACGCTGATAAATTTCAAAATTGTGATGTGTGTAAACATTGGTGGAGATTAGGGGCGAGCTCGCGTGAAAGCTACGTTAAGCTTTGGCACATTTGTACTAGAGCTTTTTCATATATGTTTATCCAATCTAAAAATAAACATTTTTCTTAAAAAAACACCCAAAAAATTAAAACTATCCAAAATTTTTGAAATACCTCTGGAGTAAATATACACTTTAGTACTGAAAAGTACTGTGGAAAATTTCACACTCCTAGGTAAGGGATGGTTCCTGAGAAAAGTTAACCTTAATTCAAAAAATACAATATACGGAAAACGCGTTTATAAAAGCTGGATGGAAAAGATCGCAAAAGATGGAAACAATTCAGTTGTTTGTCGCTGTTGTGAGAAAAAGTGCATTTTATTAAAGTTGTAGAACGTTTAAAAATCTGCAACTTTTATTTCAAACATTTGTTTTCGCAATGCTTCCTTTAGCGGCAATTAGTGTTTTTATGGTTTTGTCATGAAAATCTATAAAAAAGTATTTATTTTTGGCTTCGTTATGTACATTAGAAAGAGAAAGTCGTGTGAGTGTTTCTCACCAGATTTAAGAAAAATTAAAATCAAGGCCATTATACGCGAAATGCTTCTTTCTCTATGTGCTCTCCAAACACCTCCATATTTATATGTACAATTACTAATTCCAATTAGACATAGGGTTTAGGATAGTAATAGATGTTTCCCGTTTAACACAGATTAACATCTTTCTCGATTATGTGCATAATTAAATAAATAAACAATGTGGACAAGTTAAACACCAATTAAGTTATGAAGTACTAACTTTCTTTGGAAGAAACTTACAGGATAATTTGTTTAGTACACATCTATCTGAATAATCTAGAGAAAATTTTTGTAGTTTTGAAATTACTGAAAGATGATTGAAATCCTAATTTTATAGATAGATTTTTATTTTTAGATATGACTAGTAAAATGAAATTTACGTCAATGTGTGTATGTATAAAATTCGTGGAATTGCGTATTCACAGGTCATGTGAATCTTAACTATATTATAGTAATCCAGCCGTACTAATGTGCGTGCGTTCGTGCAGTGTAAGACGCGTGCGCGCGCGCACGCTTCACTGGCGGCAGTCTGGCGACAGACACGTTATTTATCTTATCTACTGTTCGTATATCTATAAAATTTTCTATTTTGATTAATTTATTATTTTTTCTGTATAACTTTAATTGGTTTCTGATGATCTTTGGGTATCGAGTTATAAACCTATAATTAATTTTCTGTAATTAAATTAATCTGGAATCGTACGTGTTAGAAATTAATTAACGTATTATCCTTTTAGCAATTATTACATAAAGGTCGTTAAATAAATTTTGTATTTTATTTTCAACATACTAAAAATTTTGAAGTGTTATTTTTGACTGGATCTGTGAAGCATTGTTAGTTCTAAATTTTAGATTCTTAAGTACCTGGACACTGTTTCGATTTTTGATTTTAGACTTTGTCTAAAAAAAATTCAATAACTTCTGTCGCTAATAACCACTTTTTGTTGGTGTTGATTGTAAGTAACATGTATTTACAAGATTAGATTTTACAAAGCACAGGAGACCTAAAACTAGTACAACTTAGAACATGAGAGTCCAGGCTCATTCTCATTGGCTACACATTACACGTTTACTGGTTTGAAGAAACTGCTGATCTTCGATTGTCTTCCTTTACAGTGTTGATTTCTTGAAAAATCAGCTGACGGAGATCCCTTAAATGTTCATAATATCCAGATATATTCTCATTGTTAGTGTCAGCAACATATAAGCCTTTGATAATCGAGGGGATAAAATGTTCCGCAATATGACGCGGGACAGTGTCCCACAACAAGTTGCTCGCACACACCAGGGCAATGTCGCCCGAGGAGGTAATGTTGATAATTCCTGCGTTTATATTTGCAAGTATATCTAGCCGAAAGAAAAACAAATGGAGGCAATGGATATGAAACCACTTACTACAAAGAGAAAGAAAAATTCATATTTATTTTTTTTAGTTCATTTTTATGTTTTTTTTAGTTCAAACGGGGAAGCGTTATGGGAGGTATTACTGTATATATAGTTCTATGTTCACGTTCTGTTGTTTTATTTCTTATTTTGAGTTTTTTGATATTTTATGGTTTTTTATTTGATTTGATTTTATATATCTGCCCATAATAGACAGGTGGAGTGTCAAATTGTTTACACTCAATATGTCCGTTGCAAGGCTAAAGCAAATAGTTCTGTTTCTTATCACATGGTCAGCTAATTAAATGACTTGAATCATTTAAGAACAGAAGAGGTAGAGGTGTAAAAGGTACTAATCAGAGTTATCTCCTCTGAAAGTAATGAATTTTATTATACAGCCAGACCATGTGGTGAATGAAGTGAAGGTGTCATTTGCAGAGTGGAAAATATGTGCTTTTCAGAGGGCCCAGCGTGCTGATAAGCGTACTTTTTCACTCGGTGAGGAAGGCAAGGTAAATTACCTCACTTCTTGTTTTACTTAGGAAAACCTCTACAGGTTCAAACCAGCCTTGCGGCTGATGACCTAAACAAGACATTTTTTTATTTACAGGTTATAACTTATTCTAATTATTTACATTATAATTTTACATTTAATTATTATTTCATTACTATACGTTATATTTTTTAATTATTTACATTGGGAAGAGAAAGTGTGTTTCACGGACTTTTTTTAGTTGTCACTTCTTCTAGGACTATACGATAACCCCCTTTCCTGAAGGAAATCGGAACTGTAGCATCTTCCTTCGCCTGAATATTATTAACTAACTGTTGAAAATTCATAGACTGACTGTATGTAGACTGTGAAATGGGAGTGGAGTTGACATTACGCAGGAATATTGCTTGTCAGATTGGCGGCGTGCTAGACGCATGAATGGGAAAATTTTGTAACCCTCAAGGGAATTCGGATTTGATAGTGGCATACAGAAAACGGAAAAGATTCCCCCCCCCCTTAGTGTAGTGTATCCAAGGCTTTAATAACGAAATCTAAGCGGTTTTTGAGTTAACCCTATATAGGGCAGTTCTACAGGGAAAAATATTCACGTTGTAAAATGTTATATTTTGCTTTATAGGGACATAAATAATGGATTTCTAGTGTCAGAACAGTAAGATATTTCTTTTTTGTTTATGTTAAGCCCTGGTAAGTATACTTACCAAGGAATTTTTACTGAAATTGGAATCACATAATGTTTAGTGGTAAGAATACATTAAACAACTTGTAGTACTATATAACCAAAAAATTTGTAGAACAGCTTATCTTAACATTATATTAGCATGAATGGTTGCTTTCCCGTAAAAAACTTGAATTTTCTAAGCACTGTACAAAAGGAACAAAAAAAAAACACTCGGTAGCATACGCTGGTATGAATCCTTACCACATTCGTGCGACTCACGAAACAAATGGTCGATGCGCGCTAATTTTAAAATCTGGGTATCCTACTTACCAGAAAACATCTATAAAACCATTGAATGTCAATAAGGTTCAACTGCATACCTTATTCTAAATAAAACCGACCTTATTGCCAGTGGTAAGTATATTTACCAAAGACCTATAAAAGGGTTATTTAAGTTTCGGCTCGAAACTTGTTTGCGTCAGCCTCGCATTCCCAATATGTCCGTAATTTTTATAACTTTCTGTACGGATTAAGCAAAGTTCAAATTAACGGGGTCCAGATTAATGAGGTACTACTGTAATTTTAAAAACGTCCGGTAATATCCATGCATTTTACATGTAAATTCTATTAGCGCAATTTTTTTCTAAAATTCCGCAACGGTGCCACCACTATTACAATATTTTTTTATACGGGCGTAATTACTTGTTGATAATAAAAACCCACACACGGTGAATTAAAATGTATATTCTCTCATCATTTCACATAAACATGAGTAAAATATTACATATATGTTTGCCAATGTTAAAATACATTTTTCCTTCTTGTTTTCACTTTATTTCATTATTATTCTTTTTTTTAAAGATGTTTAGCTCTATAAATTGCATACGTTTCATGGTTAAATCCATCTTATGTAGTTTGGAGGCCGCCCGCGATTCATGGCTGGCGCCAGAAATGTGGACGCCGTCGGTTCCGTGGATAAATGACGCGGGTTGAACGGACATTGGCCGTGAATTAAATTCTGCATAATATTTCTGTATATGTGTATATAAAATACTTACACACTAATATATTATTATTACTTAAGTTATTGTATATTTGTGTATGTATCTTTGAAGAATATAAATGCCAATTGTCTTCGCAATTTATTTACCTTTTATAAAATCTTTAATTAAAACCAAGTACTGATGTCTTTATAACGTCCGTTATTTATTAAAAATAATTACGCGTATAATGCATTTAATCTTCGTACTCCTTAACTAATATAATAAAAATTTAATTATATTTAATTAACTATTTTTATTTTTGTTATAAATTATATATTTTTATGATCGTATAAATTATTATTTGATTAAGTCTCCGCTAAATTTGATTTATTTAAATACCAATATGGTCGTCGCTTTGTTCATGTCTCAAAGATGCTATTCAATAAGGGCTTGTTCCTTTTTCTTCGTTGTTTAGGTCTTCAGCGAAGAGGATGGTTTGAACCTCCAGAGCAGTAATGCCCAACTTTTTTTTTAAATTTAATTATTTAACGTCGCATCAACTGCAAGGTCATTAGCGACGACGTTGGGGTGTAACTGTGCGTAATGAGGATGAAATTATTTTTTGTTACGTATGAAAATATGGCGTACCTGAGTGGTATTCGAACCCAGGACCGCATGATGAGAGGCGAGCACGTTACCAACTACGTCAATGCGGCCAGCATATTTTTTTATTATTACGCCCCCTTCTGTCTAGAAGAAAACTTCCCACGCCCCTTACACAATTTTATGTGTTGTTTAGGTCAACAGCCGAAAGGCTGGTTTGAACCTCTACAGGTTTTACTAAGTAAAACGAGGAGTGAAGTGGTTTACCATTGCCTTCCTCACTGAGTGAAAAAGTACGCTTATCAGCATGCCGGGTCCTCTGAAAAGCACATATTTTCCACTCTGTAAATGACAACTTCACTTCATTCACCACAGGGTCTGGCTGTATAGTGAAATTCATTACTTTCAGAGAAGATAACTTTGACTAGTGCCTTTTACACCTCTACCTCTTCTGTTCTTAAACGATTCAGTCATTTAATTGGCTGACCATGTGATAAGAAACAGAATTATTTATTTTAGCCCTGCAACGAACAGATTGAGTGTAAATAATTTGACACTCCACCTGTCTGTTATGGGCAGAATTTTATGTATAATGACAAAAAAAACAAGTAGTAGGCTTATATTGAAACACCATACATTTATTACTTTCTCTTGCCTATATGAAAAGAAAGTATTAGGAAGTAAGTAAGTATTATATAGGAAAGTAGGCCTATTATTTTCATGTCGATTTTTCAAAATCGAGTTTTCATCGGATGTTCACGTTTTCAGACCCCCTGAACCCAAAAAATATGTTTTTAGCGATTGATTGGTCTATGTGTGTGTTAACAAAATATTTCAAGAACGGAACATCGTACGAAGTTAAAACGTGAAACTTAAATTATATACCACTAGAAGACCCAACACGAACATTTTCATCAAAATCGGTCAACCGGAAGTAGTATTTTATTCGGGTCATTTTTCACCTTTTTGCCATTTTTTAAAAAACGGCTCCTACGATTTTTTTAAAAATTGTCTTATTTACTACATTTTTTATGCTCTACAAGATAGGGTAGGTGCCATGTCTGATGAAATTTAAAAATCTACAACTTTTGTTTTAAGCATTTTTCTCTGCAGAACCTAGTTTAGCGTCAATGAGTGATTTTCCGTATTATTAAGGCAAACTAAGGTTGGTTTTCATTTTGAATCATTCACTCATGATAAAAAAAATTAAATACAATCGCAGCGCTTGCTGTGATACTGGAGTACACTTTCCTACACTCTATGCTGGAATACACTCTTGAGGTCCTACGCCCCTCTTGACTTCTATTCACGCCTCCCTTGGGGGATGCGCCCCCCAGTTTAGGAACCATTACCCTAAAGGCTTTACTAAATAAAACGAGGAGTAGGGTGGTTGACAATTGGCTTCCTCCTTGAGTGGAAAAGTATGCTTATCAGCATGCCAGGCCCTCTGAAAACTATGTACTTACCATTCTGGAACTGACACCTTCACTTCATTCACCACAGGGTCTGCCTGTATAATGAAATTCTTTACTCTCAGAGGAGATATTTCTGACTAGTGCTTTCAAACCTCTACCTCTGCCGTTCTTAAATCCTTCAGTCATAAAATTGTGTGATCATCTTATAAGAAACAAAACTATGTTTTGTAGCCCTGGAACTAGCAGATTGAGTGCAAAAGATTTTAACACTCCACCTGCCTGTTATTGGTTTTGTTCATTAATTAATTTTTTTTAAATTTTTACTTTTTCTTGTCCTGTATGAATATATACGGAACGAAAATATTGTTTTCATGTAGATTTTTTAAAATCTAGCTTTCACCGGAAACACACGTTTACAGACACCGTGAACCCAAAAAAACATGTTTTTAACAGATAGGTCTGTGTGTGAACAAAGTATCTCAAGAACGGAATATCGTACAAAATTGAAAATTGGAACCTAAGTTTGGTATTGGTAGCGGACCTGACACGAACATTTTTATCACAATCGGTTAACCGCAAGTAATAGGTTATTCATAAAAATTTTCTTAAAAACGGCTGTAGTTAATAAACTGATTGTAAATAGTATTTATAGAAGTTATCCTTAACAGGCAGGTGGAGTGTTGTATTATTTGCACTCGATCTGCTAATTCCAGGGCTACAAAAAATAGTTGTGTTTCATGTTACGCGGTCAGCCAATTAAATAACTCAAGAATTTAAGAACAGAAGCGGTAGAGGTGTAAAAGACACTAGTCAGAGTTATCTCCTCTGAGAGTGATGAATTTCGTCAATTTACAGCCAGACCCTGTGGTGAATGAAGTGAAAGTGTCATTTGCATGGTGGAAAATAGAGACTTTTCAGAGAGCTGGACATGCTGATAAGCATACATATTTTCAACTCGGTGAGGAAGTGTTCCACAGAACATCATTATTTTAGTCGGGTGATCATATGACATGAAACAACTAATTTTTATATTTCTGGAACTACTAGTAGTTTGTAATTAATTTAGCATTTAATTTTACCCGCCAGATCTAATGATCATAATAATGGCAGTGGAACTAATCACCATAATAATAATAATAATAATAATAATCTAGTGTATTATGTAGTTAATTTATTTTGCAGTTTACAGGGGTAGGTATTCAACAATGCATGAAAATTTGTAATTTTGAATGATGTAGTTTTAATTTACGTTACGCCCTTGTGAAAACCCTTGGCGAGCTATTGAATTGTTGAAAATAATATACCCTCTAGCAATCACTTTTGTATTTGAATCAAAATTTATCGACCCTTTCTTTTGTAATAATTCTAACAATGGTTAATCCCTTATTTTTCGTATTGAATATGTCCGTTACTAAAGAAACCTAATACAAATTCCTTTATGTAATAGCATACATTACAGAACTTGTTTGTATTGTTATTATTATTATTATTATTATTATGGTACCGTGAAAAATATTTAAGAAAGTAACAAGCTCAGGTTGTTTCTGAATAATTCACCTTCCCAAACGAACATGCAAATAAAAGATTTTATTTTTTACTTATAAATCAGTGAAGATAATAACACAAAATATGATAAAACAAAGTAAAAAATTTAAAAACCGCGATTGTGGGCAGAAGTCCGGTGACAGAAGAAGAACTCCGACGTGAATAAATAAATGCGGAATTTAGATCATTTTAATTTTTAGTCAATTAAAGTATTAAGTTTGTTGATAAAAAATTTCGGCTTCATCGACGTTCTAATCGTCTTACTCACACTACCTCACAAACAACAAATTCACACTTTAATTTAAAGTTATTTTTTTTTTAAATCCTGTTCAAGGGATACACTAATTCACGTGTTTAGAGTACGGTACATTTGAACTAAAAATTTTTCCTAATTTTGTTAATATTACAGGGACAATTTTCGTTAACATTTTCCTACGAAGTGTTCTATTTATTAATATTGTATTTTCAACCCCATAGTTACTATGTAGTATATGACATGGTGGTTCGTGAGTTTCTTTCTAAATTTCGTATAGTGTTTCAACAAAATGTCATTTATATAGGGTAATACTTTTAAGTCTCAGTGTAGAATTTCATTGGTTAGGTATTATAGGGCGCTAACAGAATTATTCGTAAGAGCTTTGATTTACAACGGTAAATTGTTTGTAATACCGATGGTTTTACACAGGTGAATAGCATAACTCGAGATTAATCGAAGGTAATAGTTGTAAACTGTTAATTTACATATAGTTGATAATGGGATTTGCGTGAAAGAAGTCTGTACAACTGTTTGAATCTGTCTTGGATTTTTGTTTTATCCACACGTACACATATGTATGTGTGTCTCTTAGATGTAAACTTAAATAATGAATAAATTCAGAAGTTTGAAGTTGAGTGCCATAACGATACAAAGGACTAACCTTTTTTCGCAGGGTAAATATAACGTTTTGCCCATAACAGACAGGTGGAGTGTCAAATTATTTACATTCAGTCCGTTCGTTGCAGGGCTAAAATAAATAGTTCTGTTTCATATCACATGGTCAGCCAATTAAATGACTGACTCATTTAAGAACAGAAGAGGTAGAGACATTAATCAGAGTTATCTTCTCTGAAAGTAATGAATTTCATTATGCAGCCAAGACCCTGTGGTAAATTAAGTGAAGTTGTCATTTGCAGAGTGGAAAATATGTGCTTTTCAGAGGGCCCGGCATCCTGATAAGCGTACTTTTCTATTCAGTGAGAAATGCAACGGTAAATCACCTCACTCCTAGTTTTACTTAGTAAAACCTCTACAGGTTCAAACCATCCTTTCGGCTGATGACCTGAACAACAAATATAACGTGAGATAAACAAATGTTTCTTCTTTGTAAAATTGGTAGACTAAGTACCCTAAACTGGATTTGGCCTCCAGACCACAGTAAATAATGACTAGCTGGTATTCAATTCCTGGACCTTCCGCTTTGTAATCTAAAATTTTGACTACTAAAACGCTACGAAATCGGTCTCGTATATTTTAAACATTTATTAATTTGTAATATCCTGTTAAATTTATTTATGTCGTCTAAATTGTGCAATAACGTCTAAATTGTAGTGCGTTGGCAGAAATGATTCTGGACTTTCTTCCCGGAAGGCGTCACTACGTTGTGCACTAGTGCTCGTGCTTACACAGTCTGTGACTCCAATCTATTGTAGTAGAATGTTAATTTGTTCTATTTGTTGGCCGTCTTGCCTTCACTTGAATAAAAATTATTAAGAACAATATTTCTTTCTTGTATTTCATCTACTTGTTTATTTATACTGTTTTTCTTTTAATGTGTTTTTCTTTTCTTCGTAAAACGTCTGGTATTTAAAAAATGATCATTTAAATGACATGTTATAATGAACGAATTGTTGATATACGTCATTGAGAATTTTAAAATAATTTATCATAAAAAAATTTAGTTACAGAATTATGGAAATAACATTTACCTCAGGATTTATCGTTTTCGGTTACTAAATAAAGTTTAAGGAACCGATTCTTGGCTGGAATCTGAATTTCATTCGTTGTGTAGTTGTACAACTTTTGGTGAGCTTTGGCTTCCTGCACAATCCTTTTCTAATCTTCTCTGCTAACTGCCACAGTAGTTTTGAAACTGTTATACTATATTATTCAAACCGTTTCAAAATCAACAATTGCAGCAGTCTCATCAAAATTTTAACGGATCTTGATCAAATTTAGTTCATGATCACTGTGATGTGATTTCTTGTTAGATGTCTTCTTCTTCAGCCTTTTAAGGATTAATTAGGCATCTCTGCCTGTTCCGAACCTCTTAAATCTGCCCATCTCTTTCTCGGGTGTCCTCGTTCTCTCTTTCCCTCCGGCTGTTACTGGGTCTGCTATCGGAGGTCGCCCCTGGCGATAGGGACTCTCGTCAACTCTGTTGGAGGGTGCTGAGGAAATAAAATACTAAGGTTTAACAAAAACGATTGAAGATGGTCAACGACTCCAAAGGTGGATATGGAAGATATTTCTAACGGCAGAGGGGGCGGAAGAGTCTAGAGCGGCATCCTGCAGGCTCATTTGTAGTAAAGTGGCAATTCCACAATGAGCTTAATCGCTCGTAACGCGGCCAGAGGATTTTCCTAACTTCTGGGAAACCTCATGATGCCTCGGATGATGGACCGGGATTTAAGGATAACATATTCCTGTGGAAATTTTAAGGTTATGATATAGGTACCATATTTATTTGTTGTGTGCAGAACGTATTAACATGTTCTTAGAAAATATATGTTGAATAAAAAATTGGCGTACGTTCGTCATGGTTGATGTTTATTTTTTTTCTACGGAATGAAAAGTTCCAAACAAATTTTTAAATTTATTTTGTCATATTTTCGGATGCAGGAATTATATAATTTTTCCAAGAATAAAATTCGTGCAAAGCATTTAGTCTTTAGTTGGATGCAATCGTGTTACTTTTGGATTTATACTTATGTTAGGTAAATTATTTGGTTTGTTATAGCCAATTATTTATTGTGGTAAACAACAATTGATCATTTTACTTTTAACATCGAACGAAAATGAACAGATCGGATGATCTCAGGTCATTAGCTGTTTGTTACTTTTTTGCCTGCTAGCATTTTCGGTGCTGGTTGTACTTCTGGCAGTTTGTCAGATGGCTGCAAACTCTTGTACACCAGCCAGCAGATGTCTGTTTCTTCGCACACCCCTTTTATCCCTCTTGATATCATTGTGAACACACGTTTTTGTTTGGTTTGTATACAAAACCTGTTGCTTTACTGGATTCAACCACTTGAATAGATTTATTTTATTATTTCTTTAACAAACAATAAATGTCTTACCCAAACTAAATAAACGAATGGTTCTAATGTATTTTCTTGAATTTGAATTCAAATATCTTCTGATACAAAAGCGAAACTATCATTAACCTGCTGATTCACTTATTTACCATTAATTCTCCGATCACATAAACAAATTAAATTTAGCACATTCGTTTCTTAGAAGTAGAACATAAAAACTAAAGTGTTGATCGTCGACTATTTACTGTATGAATCTGAGCTTTGTGCAGCTGCGGGATGAAGGGGACAGATGAAGTACCAGACTGCTGCTACGTCATAACACTGTACTAATCATCTCATTGCTAATCGCTAGGCAGTAGGCTGCCTAGAGCGGTGACATACGCGGGTGTTGTTTTGACCATTCGCTGTAGACGGCGACACCGAATATACTCGTATGTACCTTGTATTGTACCCGTGACTACTACAGACATATTACTAGTAAAACGTTACTACTTACTAACGCAATCTCTCACAGTAGTAGTGACGTAAATGCATTCCTCTCAGCTGCACAAAGCTTAGGAACAAGCAGTACATGTGCCCCTGTTTATAGGTAGTGGAGCGGCGAGGAGAGCAAAGGTGAACACATATAGTAGAGTAGTGAGGAGCGCGACGCGGAAGACGAAACATCTCAAAATGTCTGTGTCGAAGGAATGTAAATTGGCGTATTTGGAAAGTAGTGCTATAAAAGTGCATATTTTACAATCGTTATGCGAGCCAAGACAACGGTTAAGAAGATGGTCCGTTCATCCAATAAATTCTGATAGAGAAGAAAATGGAGAATTAAATCGCTTGTACGTAAAATTAGTTTTATACCCGAATACGTTTATAGCCTACAATACTTTAGAATGTCAATCTGCACTTTTGACTATTTTGCGTCAAATAAGCTCACGAATGCAACCAATGTGGACGAATTTCATTCGCAACCCAATTAGTACTGAAGAACGATTAGCTCTTACTTTGCGGTGAGTAGGCCATGTAGATTCAAAAACATTGTTATCTTCAATAAGCCTACCTTAATTGTCACGAAAAATTAGTTTTCAGGTAGTTGAAAACAAATGCCCAACAACACGATAATATACTGTACTAATGAATCACGAGAAATGGATATACGATACTAAACCCCAACGAACTAAAGACTGCAGATGAGATCTAGCCAATAACAGCCAAGGTCGGTTGTGAGGTTTCTCCTTCGCTAAGTCACGCTCTGTTCCACCGAACTCCAGCTGACATTTTGTTAGGCTGTCATCCGCAGAGGGACCACAACATGACAACGCAGGGTACGATTAACAAAAGTCAATTGGCTCTGGGCTGTGATCTAGGTCACTATGCTCCGCCTTCATCTGCAGTCTCTAGTTCGTTAAGCTATAATGGAACGTTTACCCCGTAGGCTGCCGAATATGTCCGAACGCGCTGGACTGCGCGTTCATCACCGCTACCAAAACAAACAATTTTGGTTATTTCAGCGCTGCTCTTATGCACCTCTCTCCTCTTCGCTCTGCTCGCAGCTCTACTATAAACGCACCCTGTAACAAGTACATGTTTGTTTGCGCCTCTCTGCTAACCGCGCCGCTCCACTATAATCACGGCCTAAGGGATATACAAGGCGTGACTACCTGAAAACAATACTAATATTTTTATATCTTTCCGAATAGCTACTTTTGTAAAAATCTGCATGTGATACTTTGTGAAACTTAAATATGGATCCAGTACGAGAAAAGCAATATTAAACTATTTGATTTAAAGTACTCTTTTCTCAAGTTAGCAATATAGGCGCGGATTTAATTGCGAATTGTCTGTTGTTGTTTCGGTAATCAGCCAAAAGGCTGATTTGAACCTCTAAAGGCTTTATTAAGTAAAACGAGGAGTGAGGTGGTTTACCACTGCTTTCTTCACCGAGTGGAAAAGTATGCTTATCACCATGCTTGGCCCTTCGACAAACATCTACTTACTGTCCACCCTGCAAATGATACCTTCACTTCATTCACCACAGGGTCTGGCTGTATATTGACGAAATTCATTATTCTCAGAGGAGATAACTCTGACTAGTGTCTTTTACACCTCTACCTCTTCTGTTCTTAAATTCTTGAGTCATATAATTGGCTGACCATATGACAAGAAACAGAACTATTTTTTGTAGCCCTGGAATTAGCAGATCAAGTGTAAATAATTTAACACTTCACCTGCCTTTTATGGGGAATTAGTTTGTAGGCTAAGTTAAATCATTAATTGTTAGGCCTAATTATTAACTTTGTTAATTAATAATTGTAATGAATTGTTTAATATTTATTAAACCCTGATTTTGAACGAACCTAGGTTTAGTTGTTAACAATTTTAATAAAATATAATATGGCTGTAGAATACCGACATAGGATGTTTGATTATATATTATATTGTTGTAAATTTATAGAAAATACATAATTCAAATACCTAATTAAAAAAAGTATTGAAGAAAGAAACTTTATCGTGTACATTTTTTCTGAACGATAACTTAATTAATATTTTTCTCTTGTGTCTCGATTTATTTTTGTTTTATTTTGGTGAACTTGCTTCTTCGTCTTTGAGATTAAATTAGTATTCAACGAGAGGTTGATTGAATGATATGATGCGGCCTGTTTGTTTCAACGTCTGGAGCAACCAATGTGGTCCGACTCCCGCACGTTATCCCGTCTTCCTTTCAGTCAGTGGTTTTATTTAAGCTTTTCGATATATCTGGTGGTATGATATCTAATTAAAAGCTACTGTGTTAATTTTTATAGACCGAGCTTTGCCTCTGGTCCTATAAAACCAGAGATTCTTAAACAATGCCTATTGTCTCGACCACAATGCAGATCCGTATATTCTTTTATTCTTGTATTATTTCTTATTAAAATAAAAGAGACGTCGACGACGGCTTTAGTCTGTTGGTATTAAATGCAGTTATGTCTTTCAGGTTATTGTAGACTCTCTCAGAGGTAAATAATCTCAGTCGACAGACATTAGTAGGAAGGGTTCGTCCTCCATCCGTCACATCAGCTTCTTTCTATAAATTTATTTATTGAATATCTTTGTTTTAAACACTGGTACCATAAAATGTAGGTAATTAATATTTTTATAATTACTATTATTTTTACCGCAATCTATGCAGGGAACATTTGGAACGGATGCCAGAGGAAAGAATACCCTTCAAGGTTACGGACTATGTTCCAGTTGGAAGAAGGGAGGTGGGAAGACCTCGAAGTCGAGGGTACGGGTTGGAATATCTCGTGTTTGTGTATATGTGTAGGAATGATTGTTTGTGAGTTCGGAACAGTCTTATGCCTAATCCTTGATAGAAGGAAGAACATTATTTTTAAAATTTTAAATATTTTTGTTAAATAATAAAGTTACATTGTGTCCAAACCCGAGTTGGGAATCAAAACCGGGATTTTTAGCTTCTTTTTATTTCTATATTGCTACAACCCGATGTAATCCTTAACTCCGACGTTAATCTCTAACACCTGTATTCCTAGCCATCTCCATGTCCTCGCTCTCATACTTCGAAGGTCTTTAGTTACGTCGTCAAACCATTTAATTCTAGATCGACCCCTTATTCTGGGACTAAGAATCTGAGCCTCCAGTATCTTTTTTGGCACATGCTGTTCATCACTCTGGTTTAAGTGACTCATCCATCGTATTCGCTGAGTCTTTATGGATTTTACTATATCTTTTTGTTCCTTTTGCTTAGTAGTCCAGAACATAACCGAATTAGTTACGAAAGCGGTTTAAATAATTTTTTCCAATATTAAATTTATTTTTCATTGTAAAAGGAATATAAGTAGTTCGGCCGGCCCGATGGCGTAGTGGTTAGCGCAACCGGCTTCTACACCGGGGTCCCGGGTTCGATTCCCGATCAGGTCTGGCATTTTTCATCACTCATTTTCATGTATCATCATTCTCCACCGTCTACATTAACAGAAATTGCTAAACAGTCAGACGTCAACAAAAACAAAAAATAAAATAGAAAAATAAGTAGTTCATTTTGACATTTTTCTGTCCATCGCATTTTTTTTAGCAAAAAATTGTATCTTCTACATTTTTATCAAAATTGGTCCATTCACGCGACCGAATTATGTTTAATTTGCGGGTACATATTCAAGACACCCATAACAGGCAGGTGGAATGTTAAATTATTTGCACTCGAACTGCTAGTTTCAAGGCTACAAAAAATAGTTGTATTTCTTATCACATGGTCAGCTAATTATATGACTGAAGCATTTAAGAACAGAAGAGGTAAAGGTGTAAAAAACACTAGACAGAGTTATCTCCTCTGAGGTTAATAAATTTAATTATACACTCAGTGAAGGTGTCATTTGCAGGGTGGAAAACATGTGATTTACAGTGGGCCCGGCATGCTGATAAGCATACTTTTTAACTCAGTAAGGAAGGCAATAGAAAACCATCTCTTTCCTTGTTTTACTTAGTAAAATCTCTCGGGTTCAACTATTCTTTCGGCTGATGACCTAAACGACAACAACACAACTCTTGACCTTTACAGAAGATACTAAAATTATTTGGGAATTAAAAACTTTTAAAGAGAGTGTTTGTTAGTTTATTATAAAACTTATAATTTTATGTTGTCCCCAGTCAAAAATTTAGCTGTTTACAGAATGATACTCGTAAAGTTGTATAATTTTTGTGGAAAATGACTAATTTTTGAACATTTTTTTTTAGTGTATATGTAGTTGAATTAATAACTTGTTTATTAAGGCATATTCCCACGAAGCTAGTAAACTAGTAAACGAACAACTAGCACGCTAGTGACTTTGAACACGTTTGATTTTTCTAGCGCTAATAGGGGAGAAAAGGTCACTTGATTTACTAGCGCTAGTAAACTAGCTCGGTGTGAACGTTTGGAAACGTTGCTAGTTATTAATAAGCTGCTTTTACTGCCAGCTAGTAAGCAGTAATAGTAGGAATCGTTACCGACGCGCTGGTAGGTTCTGTTAATACTTCAGGGTGATTTTTTAGTCCTGTTACCCAATTGTTAATGTCTGGTAATTTTTTTTTAAGAAAGGGATATTTTGTTTTGTGACACAAAGTTGGTAGCCCTACTCAACCAGTATAGAAGTTTGAGTTGATTCTCCTTGAGTTGCGTAAAATTTTGTGCTGTTTCCAGTTGTGTTACGAACAGAATGTCTTTTACCCGAGAACAACGGGTTTTCATTCTTGAACAATATTTTGCTACAAAATCGTATGCGAGTGTAAAAGAATCATTTAAAATTAAATTTTTTGGTGTTCCTCCACTCTATTCTAGTCAATTTCTAGGCTAACTAACTGATTTTTAGAGGCAGGTTTTGTTTGCAGCAGAAAACGTAGTGGTCGACCAACTCTCTTGACAGATGACGTTAAGAGAATGTGAAAACAAGATTGCTCAATTCTCCATGGAAAAGTTTACAAAAACTTTCCTCGCATGTTGATTTGTCATGTTCGAGTGCTCAGAAAGCTGCTAAAAAATTGAAATTGTATCCGTATCACATACGATTAGTTCTAGAGCTTCAGCCTCCAGATTTAAACAAGAGATTGTTTTAGGATAAAAGACATTCTGTTCGTAGCACGACCGGAAATGGCACAAAATTTTACACAGCTCAAGGAGAATCAACTCACACTGCCATATCCATACTGGTTGAGTAGGGCTACCAACTTAGTGTCACAAAACAAAATTTATTTTTTTTAGAAAAATATTACCAGACATTAACAATTGGGTATAGGACTAAAAAATCACCCTGTAGCACCTGGTAAACTATAGGGCATAGTGACTATCTTCATGTATTGTGGTAGATTTTAATACGTAATTCACTAGACCGATTTTATATTTAAAACATTTCATAAATTATTTTGTTTGAAGATATCAAAAATTAGAACGTTAAGAATTTGAATTGGGTATTGAGATGTGATTACTCGTGGGTAATAAATATTCTGAATTTTTAAAGACAAAGTTGTTTAAAATTGCGGTTCGAACGAAACTATTTTTAGTGTCAAGAAAAATTTTATGTGGTATTTATTATCTGGTACTTAAATCTAAAGAATGGTTTCGGTTACGAATTTATCGGGTTTCGTCCAGATGTTTTAGAATGTATATATTGAACTACAGTAATGGAATCATTAAAAGGAAGATGTTTTAATTCTTGGAACGAAAAAGGATGTCATTCTTGATTTCCAAGTCCTCAGTCAATCGGATCTCATATCTTCTGTAGACTTGTGTAGATTTGTATTGTGTCTGTTGCACACCGCATCAGTGTGTGGTATAATGTATGGAACTTGAACGGGTCTTTGCAAAGAATAGAGAGAGAGAGATATTCAAGAAGAGAAGTGAACTAAACCGATGGTGGCACTAGAATATACACTCGTCAGACTGGTTCAAGAGTCAGGTATGCACAAAATGCCAAGTGTAAGCAAAAAGCAGACGGGACAGGAGCGCTGAGGACGTCATAAAACGTTCCATTAGCGTTTATTGAGGACTGATATACCTTGCTCGTTTCTTCTATCTTTCTCTTCTTAAGCTTACCAACTCTATTCCATTCCTGCTTTAAACACATACTTATTTTTGCTGCTTGCCGATGCTATATCTACCAAGGACGCCCGCCAGCCCTATTTAGTCCCCCTTCAATTTTCTATTTCTATTATGTGTTTTCTATTACGCTATAAATTATTTCAGGTATTTAGAAAATACTTGATCAATTAGAATCCTTTTGTATATTGCCGCAATTTAATTTATGTCCCTAACAATTTAAATCAACGCACTCGTTCGTAATTGTTTTGATTTACCTTAATAACTTTTATAAATTTACTCAGTATGGTAACTAACTTACGGTAATCGTTGTGGTGTACTACATTTAAGTAGTTTTATTATGTATCTATTTCACTTTCTCGTACTCCATCCACACACAGTAGGTACAACATGCTGTACTCTATCGATTGGGATACAATTTGAAAAGTAAGGTTACCTCAGTCAACCCTAAAAGGGTTTTTCAGAATTATCTTTATAATCCCAAAATTTAGGGTACTTTACTTTGTTTCAAAAATCTAATTTTCTTATAAAAAAAAAATGTTAAAACGATTAAGTTTTCTTTCAGTTACCCTAAAAAAGCCGTGTGCATCCCCATCCCCATCCCCAATCTATACTAATATTATAAATTAGTCGCTTGAAAATAGACGAGACTTGAATTCACTCTTACTGATTTACAAAATTTTGAACAATAAAATTGATATACCAGGCGTAATTGAGCACATGTCACTAAGTGCTCCATTATTAAGACCTAGGTTTAATAGATTTTTTTACATTCCCAGAAACAGAACGTTGTACCATGAAAATTCCCTAGTAAATAGAATGCTAACACTTTATAATAAATGTAACAATATTATTGATCCTTTTTCTGACAGTCAGTCATCCTTTGCAAAAAAGTGTGTTCAGTTCTTAAATTAATAACAGTATTGTACAATATACTATTACAGTTTCTAAGAGACTTTACGATAAATCTGTTCGTATTATTGACCTTTTTTGACAATCAGTTAAGTTATAAAAAAACAAAAATGTATTTCTAAATTCGAATTTTTGTTCCACGGCTCCTGTTCTGGTATTTTTTTTTCTTCTTTTTCTTTTATTTTTCTTTTCTTTTTTCTTTCTATCTTTAATCTTTTTTTTCTTTTCTTTCCAAATTATACTGTAATTTATTTGTAAGTATATAGGCCTACAGTAAATGCTTCTTTTAAATTTTTATGTTTGTTTGTGTGTATTATATTCAATCTTATATCATTATATTATTACATAATTATATTATATACTATCATATTAAAATATTATATTCATCATGGTCATATTTTATATTCTTCATATTCATTATATTATTCATATTATTATTATATTATTCATATTCATATGTTATAATCATTAGTACATTCATTATTATATTGTAAGGTTATAATTTTGTAGGTTATAAGCATCATTATTGTATATATTATAAACTAATTAAATTACGATTGTATTGTTATGTATGTTTTAAGAGAGCAGTATTGGGTCTTACCTGTTGCTCTCACATGTAAAACTTTATTAAATAAATAAATAAATAAAGACAAAGCGTGTTTTTTTTATGCAGGCTAATTTCCAAAACTACTCAACGGATTTTCATGAAATTTTGACAGCATATTCGTATTCATATTCACAGCAACAACTTTGAACTTTTTTAACTTTTTTAATTTTCAAAAATGATAACACCTAAGGGCCCTAATGAAGATTTTCATAAATGTGTTTGTGTGAGAGAGAGAGAAAAGAGAAAGAAAGGGGGAGAGGAAGAGAGATAGGGTGAGGGAGCTAAGTAGATAGATAGTAAGATAGAGAGTGAAAGGGGAGAGTACACTGGAGTATAGTCAATCTAGCAGCTACACTTGTTTCGCGTGCGAAGCCGCGCGGGGTATGCTAGTAATTTTACAAAGATTAAAATTACACAAGGTATAACATTTCAGAAAAATTGAATTTATTTAATTTTGTATAATACTAAAACGCTGGATAGATGTGTCTTTATGTAAGTCTGATATCTGAATTTTTAACATATTCTGGATTAAACTTAATTTTTACTTTCTCTTGCCTATATGAATATATAGGAAGGAAAGTATTGTTTTCATGTCGATTTTTCGAAACCGAGTTTTCACCGGATCTATACGTTTTCAAACCCCCTGAACCCAAAAAACATGTTTTTAGCGATTGGTCTCTGTGTGTGTGTGTGTGTGTGTGTGTGTGTGTGTGCGCGCGCGCGCGCGCGCGCGTGTGTGTGTGAGTGTGTGTGAACAGAATATCTCAAGAACGGAACATCGTACGAACTTGAAACTTGAAACTTAAGTTACATACCACTACCGGACCCGACACGAACATTTTCATCAAAATCGGTCAAACGGAAGTAGTAGTTTATTCGTGTAATTTTTCACTTTTTTGCGATTTTCTCAAAACTGGTCCTACGATTTTTTTTAAAATCGCCTCATTTACTCAATTTTTTATTCTCTACAAGATAGGGTAGGCGTCATGTTTGCTGAAATTCTGGGTGAGGCTGTTTTCACGTAAAAACAAAGTTTTTTTAAAATTACGGCTTTAATATGCAATTTAGAGCAAAAATTTATATAATAAATGTTGTAGAGAATTTAAAATCCTACAACTTTTATTTCAAACATTTTTTTGTATAACGCTTAGTTTAGCGGTAATTTGCGATTTTCTGTTTTTTTCTCACGAAAACGTGAGAAAAATCCATTTTTTTAACATTTCGGCTTTAGTATGCATTTTACGACAAAAGTGTATATAATAAAATTTATAGAAAATTAAAAGATCTACAACTTTTATTTATAGAATTTTTCTCTACAGAGCCTAGTTTAGCGTGAAAGTGTGATTTTCCGTTTTTTTAAGCCAAATTGAGTTCGATTTTCATTTTGCGTCATTTAGTCATGATTAAAATAAAGTTATGTTTTTGAGGTTAGTTTTTGTTTATTTCTAATATTTTATTAATAATGTTAGGTTTATTATTAATTATTTGCATTGGCAAGAGAAAGTCGTGTGAGTGTTTCACACCAGATTTTTAATGCTTAGATTAAACTCTTCCGCATTTACACATATTTGATATCTATCGTACCTACATCAGATACTCTCCGTACTTCAGAATCTCAAAAATTCGAGCATTAAAAACTCAAAACTTGAAGGTCCAATCTCGAATATTCATTCAAGTATGAGAAAATAGTAAAAAAATTTAAAACAGTTCAAATTATTTTAAAATAAAGTTTAAATTAATACCGTTCAATAAATTAAATAGAATTTACAATATTGAAAAAAACCATACAAGGCAGCAATAAAATACAAACCGGAAAATTTTTAAAGTCGGTCAAATGGTTTGTAGAAACATATAGACCATAAGTACGCTTGCTACATGCAGAAACATACTGCATACCGTAAAAATATGAATCCGGGAACGTATCAGTAAAGTGAAAAAATTACCATAACGGATGGGCGTAAGATAATTAATCTTATGCTAAAGTTGGAACAAACAAAATTTTCCAAAAACGAAATTGAAGGCCCACTAATGTTAAATTTCAATAATCTACAAATGTAAAATACTCAGTTGGAAATAATATTATACCCTCAAGACTGCACAATACATAGCAGAAAAGTATGGTCATCGCCATAATCGGGAATCGAACAGGGAAACCTCCCCAAAAAATTTTAATAATAAGTATAAAAAATAAAACTTACCAGTAATGGATATTCGTAAATCGAACATAATAAATCTGTTAACATAGAGAAAACAAATAAATAACATACATTTTTTTTTAATTAATACATTTCACATAGTTTAAATTTTTGAATTAAGTATCATTAACAAAATATGTGAACGGTAAAAATATAATAGATTGTTTCAATAAAAATTGAGAAAGACGGAGGAAGCGGTTAGAGTGAGAGAGGAAGATAAATAACGAAATACAAAGTAAGGAGGGAATTTATTTAAAACCAGTAACCGAGATAAGAAAAATTAAACAATCGGTTTCAGTTAGGAGTTATGGATTAAAAAAAGTGAACTCCCAAATAAAAATAAGAGGTGGATGATAGTGAGGGTGGAAGGCGCTAGAAACTATACTCTATCCCAGTGGTTTCTAACCTTTTATATCATCCGTACCCCTTGAGTAGACTTTTTACTGTTAAGTACCCCCTTCTTGCCAACCCTCCTTCAACCATTTACATGTAAAATTTACATACATACATTTTTATTAACCCTAATATCAATTTAGAGACAAAAGGTACAAAAAACCCCAACATATATAAAATATATGATTTTTATTTTATTATCCAAAAATCAGTTTGAATTATCATACTAAATAACACATCAACATAATGAAAATGTTCTTTTTGTTACTTTGAAAATGTTTATGTAAAGTTCACTCAATGGGATCCTTGAGCTTATATTTCAGAGCTCAACTGTTTAAAATCCCGTTCAAATGATGACTGGTACAGTCTCAAATCTGGAGATGCTTCAAGCTTGTTCCTATGTTTATTTTTCATGAATGCTTAGGAAGAAAATACTCTATCGACAAGTACCGTACTTGTAAAGGGCAACAAATACTTCAGGGCTTTATCGCTGATACTTATAAGTATCAGCAATAAAACAGAATATAAATTCTGTTCTCACTCCTGCCCTGAATTCAGTGAGATTAGCATTTTTGAACTTGGACTGCAGAGAAGAATCTGTTGAGATTTCTATTAGTGCTTTTTTCTCTGATATTGACAAGTTCGTAGCTTGTTCAAAATAATACTGATGAAAGGGATTAAAAATCCAGTTCTTTTCAAAATTTCGCTCCGGAAAATCTCTGAACGACATCTGAAGGCCTTTTAAGTGTGATGTATTATTAAATTTTATTTATTTTGACAGTTTCAGATTGTTCTCAGCTAAGAAACTGTGAAGTAGCCTGAAAACTTCACACTGGTTCTTAATGATACAGAATTCCCAAAGTTGTTATTTTTTTAAATAACAATTTCCGCCATTACTGATATTTTCTCACGTACCCCGAACAGCCCTCTCCGTACCCTTAGGGGTACGCGTACCATAGGTTGGGAACCACTGCTCTATCCATGAAACCGTGCAGCACGTCAAAACATAAGTGTATTATAAATTAATGTATTTAGCGCGATCCATTAGAGTTACAAAAAATGTTCTTTGCTTATCAGATGAAACTTGCTAGAAAACTTCTATATACTAATGAATAATATGAGTAACTAATAATATATAATAATGAAACCTCTATATACTATTGAAACATATAGTAAATACAAAATACGACAGTAACAGTTAAAGAATTCATACAGCCTTTTATAAAACATCCGGTCTGTCGCCGGTTGTTTTGGCTAAAGGCGTCGGTAGAGTGAAACATGATTACACATCCTTTTTAGTGACTTTCAACCTGTCATCTGTTTATATCTGCTGCACGGTTGTGTTGGATATACTATAGCAATTAAAATTGTGAAGAGGATTTGTGAAGGAAGCCAAAGCCCACCATGGGCTATTTAGAGGTACCAAACGATGACGATACCCAGAATACCTGTGCGGGTCCTAGTTTACCAGTTATTAACAAAAAAAAAAAAACCTACGGTATTTGGTGTTTCATATTTTTAATATTAATGAAAAATAGAATTGCATGAGTGAGTTAAATTGAATAAAATAAAATATCAATTACATTAAAACATTTTTTTGATGTTAGGAAACTGCAGACTTTTGGGAAGGTACATATTTATTTTCAAAGCAATTTTATTTAATTTACATACGAACGTGTGTATGCATCTCATAAGAATTCTACAAATAACATTAAATTTTTTTATGAAGGATAGCTTTTATTAATGATATTTATTGTTTTCAACTTAAGATGTGCTAATCTTTTGTAGAATCATGTTTTAATGAATGGAGGCGCAGAGTATGCAATAGTGCATTGCTTCATCGAATAAAGTAGTAATAGAGTAAAACAGATTGTGAACAAAATTGTAAATTTTTGTCTTTTAATCTGTTTCTGTGGGGAGAATTTATATTAGATTTCGAAAAATTTCAAATTTTATTTGTTTTTTATACAGAGTGATTTTTAGTCATGTTACCCAATTGTTAATGTCTGGTAAATTTTTTCTAAGAAAGGGAAATTTTATTTTGTGACACGAAGTTGGTAGCCCTACTTAACCGGTATAGATACGGCAGTGTGAGCTAATTATCCTTGAGCTGTGTAAAATTTTGTGCCGTTTTCGTTCGTGTTACGAACAGAATGTCTTTACCTTAGAACAACGGGTTTGGTTTTCATTCTTGAACAATATTTTGCTACGAAATCGTACGCGAGTGTAATAAATCATGTAAAATTAAATTTGTTGGTGTTTCTCCGCCAGAAAAAATGTCAATTACTCGGCTAACAAACCGATTTCGAGAGACAGGTAGTGTTTGGGACAGAAAGTTTAGTGGTCGACCAACTCTCTTGACAGATGACGTTTTAGTAGAGAATGTGAAAACAAGATAGCTCATTTCTCCACGGAGAAGTGTACGAAAATTTTCCTCTCAAGTTTGTCTAGTCTAGTTATCTAGTTTCTCTAGTTATAGTTATCTAGTCTTCAGAAAGCTGTTAAAAATTGAAATTGTACCCATATCGCGTACGATTACTCAAAAGAGCTTTTCAGCCTCCAGATTTAAACAAGCGATTGCAATATTGCCGTTGGTTTAGGTCTTTTGTAAGTGATAACGGAATCGAAGTTTTAAACGCAGTGTTCTTGGCGATGAAGCATTAATCCATCTTGACGGTTATGTGAACAGTCAAAACACTCGAATTTGCGATGAATCGTTTATACTCGCGTACGATTTCGTAGCGAAATATTGTTCAAGAGTGAAAACCCGTTGTTGTAGGGTAAAATACATTGTGTTCGTAACACACATGGAAACTGCACACAATTTTACACAGCTCAAGGAGAATCAACTCACACTGCCGTATCTATACCGGTTGAGTAGGGCTACCAACTTCGTGTCACAAAACAAAATTTCCCTTAGAAAAAAATTACCAGAAATTAACAATTAAGTAACAGGATTAAAGAATCCTTCTGTATTATGAAAATAAAGATGTCAAGATATTTTTCTGTCATCAGTCTCTCAATTGCTTTGATGCAGTTCTCCAAGCTGTTCTATCTTGCGCAAGTCGTTTCATATCTACATACCTCAACACCCTACATCTTTTCTAATTTGTTTCAAATATTCTGGCCTTTACCTCCCTCTACAATTTGCTCCTTCAATATTACCCTCCATTATTGATAGAACAATACCTGGATGTCTTATATGCCCCACTAGCCTATCCCTTCTTCTGGGGTAAGATGTTTTTATATTGTTCTTTCATCCACTCGTCTAAGAACCTCTAAATTACTTATTTTGTCCACCCACCTA
Organism: Catonia carolina; assembly: GCA_035578175.1. NCBI lineage: Eukaryota > Metazoa > Arthropoda > Insecta > Hemiptera > Achilidae > Catonia > Catonia carolina. The sequence continues at coordinate 34,991,274 of JAQMRL010000005.1, read as the reverse complement.
ATCTTTAACTTTTTCCTATAACACCACATTTCAAAAGCTTCTATCCTTTTCCTTTCTACAGCCCCTATTATCCACGAATCACTCCAGTATTATGCTACACTCCAATTATAGTGTTTTAAGAAATTTTTCGTAACTTTAAATCAATGTTTGTAGTCATTAAGCTTTATTTAATTTCAATTCAGTGAGGAAGGCATTTGTAAACCACCTCACTCCTTGTTTTACTTAGTTAAGTTTCTAGAGGTTCAAATTAGCTTTTCAGCTGATGACTTAAACAACAACAACAACAACAACAAGTTTTGTAGATACACTACAAAACACACATGCTCGCTTGCGTGGATTGACACATTAATGAGGTGTCGAAGTCAAACAAGTACAACCAATTTGTTGAGTCGACGAGGAAGGGAAGTTTTTTGTTGTACGTCCGACTGTTTTTGAAATACTGCTAATACAGGCGACAAGAAGGGTGATAATTGAAAGTGGGCGATTTAAGATGCAAAACCTAACCGGGAATCGAACCGGGGGCCTCGGCGTAGAAGCTAGTCGCACTAACCATTACACCACGGGTCAAGACTAGGAAGCGGTACGATTTTTCTGTTAAATTCTCTATTGACTTGAATTTTATTGTAGTAGTATTCAGATTCTGAATAGGAATTAAACCCGGGACGTACAGCTTTGGATTATGTTTAGGATACAAATACCACCAAGGTAGTCACATAATTATTCAATTTATTATTTATTCGTTTAAAGAATGCTAATATTATAGATCCTTACATCTACACAAACTGCATTTTTTGTAGCCATTTGTAATGTTGACAAGAAAATCTGTTTATGGAGTGCATGTAATTGTGTGTTGTAACTTACTGCATACATTATTGTAAGCAAGTAGGAGGACGTTTTTATAAATTAGATACATTACGTTTATAGTTTTTATTAATATTATTACTTTTATTAGCTACCATTTATAAAATGTCCTATTTATAGAACTATTAATTTTATAACGTCTTAAAATAACTCGACATGCGGTTTTTATGTAGTTGTTGACCATCTATTCTCTACGCCAGACAATTATTTACATTATTATAAAAAGGTCAGCTACTTTAGTATTGTTGTACCATATTAAATGTGTAGTTTTATTGTCAATTTAAACTAATTCGCTGTATGATTTGCTTCTTGTATAATTATGTTGATATTTGTTTAGGACAGAAGGTCATGGAGCTGTTTTACAATAGCTTCCGTTTCCTTTTGCTTGTGTCTAGAATTAACTTTACACATGTTGTTTAGGTCATCAGCCGGAAGGCTGGATTGAACCTGTAGAAGTTTAACTAAGTAAAACGAGGAGTGAGGTGGTTTACAATTGCCTTCCTTTTGAACAGAAGAGTATGCTTTTATCAGCATCCCAGGCCCTCTGAAAAGCATCTACTTTCCACTCTGCAAATGACACCTTCACTTCATTTACCACAGGGTCTATAATGATGAAATTCATTTCTTTCAGCGGAGATAACTCTGATTAGTGTCTTTTACACCTCCACCTCATCTGTTCTTATATTACGTTTCAGTCATATGGCTGACTATATGATAAGAAACAGAACTATTTTTTGTAGCCCTCGAACTAGCAGATCGAGTGAAAATAATTTAACACTCCACCTGCCTGTTATGGGCGTTAACTTAAGTAATATATAGTCTACATTATCTTAACGGGGACTCAAATCAAAACGTTGGATTGTTGTTAAATTTCTTTCCAGATTTTAACAGAATTTCGTAAAATAAAATATTAAATCACTTTTAAGATGTCGCTTAGGTCATCAGCCGAAAGGCTGGTTTGAACCTCTAGAGGTTTTACTAAATAAAACGAGGAGTGAGGTGGTTTACTAATGCCTTCCTCACTGAGTGGAAAAGTATGCTTATCAGCTGCCAGGCCCTCTGAAAAGCATTTACTTTCCACTTTGCAAATAACACCTTCAGTTCATTCACCACAGAGCTGGCTGTATAATGAAATTCATTACTTTCAGAGGAGATAAATCTGATTAGTGTCTTTTACAACTCTACCTCTTCTGTTTTTAAATGATTCCGTCATTTAATTGGCTGACTTGTGATAAGAAACAGAACTATTTCATTTAGCCCTGCAACGAACAGACTGAGCGTAAATAATCTGACATTCCACCTGTCTGTTATGGACGTACCTTATTTAATAGCCTAAGGGTAATACAAATATTCAGTTATTAATTTATGTTCATTCAGCTTGATTGTCGGTCTAAGTACAGCTTTTAGTTTTCTCCGTGTACACCACTCAAATCTTGAGTTTTAACAAACCGTGAAAGGATATTAAATTGCTGAAATATCTGTATGTTGATTTGGATAATAATACAAAAATGTTAGACCCAATTCTTCATCGTCAGTGGCAAACAAAGATACATTGAAGAAGTAAACCAAATATGTGCAATTACGACATTTCTGAAGAAACTTACTAATGATTTATATATTATTCGTATGTTATAAATAATTATAATTAAGGTATTTTTAGCACACCATTCTTATGTCGAACATGACTGCAAACACAATTCCGTTTGTCGAATTCTTAAATTCTTATGATTATTCAACAGTCAGCCACACCCGACAGTTTTGCATTAATGCCGTAAATTTATACTTAACCTTGAAAAGAGCAGGTTTAAAAAAAATAATTCCTAAAATTACTACTGTAGCACGTGCTGACTTAGGCATCGACGCTTTCTAGCGTGCTATTTTTAATTTTCTAATTTTGTTATAATCGGTGTGAAGAGACTGACATAAATAAATGGTTTTACCTAATCTCCCCATAACAAACGGGTGGAGTGTTTAATTATTTGCACTCGATCTGTTAATTCCAGAACTACAAAAATAGTTTTGTTTCTTATCATATGGACAACCAATTATATGACTGAAGCATTTAAGAACAGAAGAGGTAGAGGTGTAAAGACACTAGTCATAGTTATCTCCTCTAAAAGTTATGAATTTCATTATACAGCCAGATCCTGTGGTGAATGAAGTGAATGTTTCATTTGCAGGGTGGAAAATATGTACTTTTCAGCGGGCTTGATATGGTTATGTACTCAATGTTTATTTTTTTTTTTTTTTTGAATCAAGAGTCGCATAAATGTTTCAGGAAAAATTGATAAATTTATTTTATTATAATTAAAACAAAATATATGTATATCTCCAATCAGACAATGAACATTTAAGAAAACAATTAAAATTCTTAAAAATCTTTAAAACCTTTAAAAGTCCTTAAAATTCCTTACAATATTTAAAATTGTTAAAATTCTTTTTATTAAAATATCTCTTGATAAAAACTTGTTGCGTGTATTTAAATCTTTTGTTAAAAGAAATCATAAAATACGTCTTTTCTCTTAAAGAACTTAAAATCGAGTCTTTAACAATCCTTTTTTATATTTCAGTTAATTTTTCTTTTTTTTTTGTATTGTTACTCATATCTGGAGGTGGTAAATCATCTGGTGTATTTTTGTTTATTTTGAGGTATAGATGTGACAAGTGTTGACGTATTTATAGCGAGTGTATGAAGGTTGTGTGTTTACGTTTGTGTGCGAGTGTGTTTGGTTTTGTATGAGTGTACGTGTGTACGGGTGTTTGTGTGTATGCGTGTCTCATATTACAGTTATAAGCATACTCTTCCATTCATTGAGGAAGGCACTCCCCAATAAGTAGAAGTTTTAACAAGAAGTTTAAACGAGTGTGAGATGATTATGAAATGGGATAAAATACGCTTTAAGACTTTAGAGGAGATCACCACTCAACAGTGGGCTCCAGCTGGAAATGTTCTGTGAACGGATTACATAACTGTGTGAACTATCGGAAATTACTTATTACAAAATGATGTCCCTTCTCCATCGTAGGCGTAGACGTCTGCGGGGATTTCCGGGAAGGTATGGTAGGTATAGGTTGTGTACAAGTTCGTTGCTATGGTGAGATAATTTCATTCGGAATCTTGTGTAAATTTTACGAAATAAGTCGTGTACGTACAGAATTTTAAAATCATTGTGCAAACAAAAATTTGTAACGTAAAACGGAGCATTTGTAATTTGTCGTAAGAATTTTGACTGAATCGCTGATTTTTTGAAATTACGGATGCCTTAGCAGTTCGATAGAAATAGAACTAAGTTAATGAAATGTAAGTTTCGTACCGTGAGGGGATCTGATACGAACATTGTTATTAAAATAGGTCAACCGGAAGTAATAATTTATAGAATTTTTAATTTTTTGCGATTTAAAAAAACAGCTTCTTAAATTTTGTTTAAAATCACCTCATTTACTAAATTTTTGCGCTCTACCAAAAGGGGAAGTCAGCATGTCTGTTGAACTGGAGAAGGGATGTGCTTTCGTGGTAAATTTTTTTCAAGAGTGCCATAATACGAAATTATGGCAAAATTATTTCTAATTAAAATTGTTGAAAATATACAATCTACAAATTTTATTTCAAACATTTCTTTTCTACAGTGTTTAGTTTACCGTCAATTTGTGATTGTTTTTATGAAAATGTAAATCCAGTAGAAATTCTTATTTAGCGTCATCCACACATGTATTATAAATAAGTTTTATTTTTCATTATTTATATTCGCATGAGAAAGCCTTGTGACTGTTTAAACTGTAGTTCTTCTAGAAGATATTCATTGTTTTAAATTTATTTAGGACAGAGAACCCTCTTGTTACCCCTTTACGTTTTTTAACGCTACCTTACATAACAGCCTTAACATCCCTCTAGTAACAGACGTTTTCATTCAACTTTATCGAAATTTCCTCAACAGAATTTTCGCTCATTCAAACGAACTGATACGTAAACTTTCCTCCCGTCATGTACCAAACAACGTTCAACGACGATTATGGAGGAAGTAGAGCAAGGGTATCTCTTGTTTTGGAAACGGTTTTACGTTATTAATAAAGTAATTAAATAAGAAGTAACTAAATAACATGCCGGGGACCTGTCAGTGGATAGTGATCTTCATACACGTTTTTTCATGTCATTTGATTCATTCTTTCATCCACCATCATATTCACTGGTTGTTTATTTTGTAACGGTTGTGAATTTCACTAATACTGTTAATAAAAAAAAAATCTAGTATGTAACACTCACACATCTTTCTCTTGCCAATTCAAATAATGACCAATATAACCTAACATAAGAAATAAACAAAAAACGAATCTCTAAAAACATAACCTTATTTTAATCATGAGTGAAAGACAAACAAAGTTAATGAAAATCGACCTGTTTGGCTTAAAAATAAGGAAAATAACTCTTTCACGCTAAACTAGGCTCTGTAGAGAAAAATGCTTTAAATAAAAGTTGTAGATTTTTTAATTTCCTATAAATTTGATTATGTACATTTTTGTCGTAAAATGCAAACTAAGGCCGAAATCTTAAGAAAATCGATTTTTCACACGTTTTCGTGAGAAAAAACAGAAAATCGCTAATTACCGCTAAACTAAGCGTTATTTTTAAAAAATGGTTGAAATAAAAGTTGTAAGATTTTTAATTTTCTACAACTTTTATTATATACATTTTTGCGCTAAAATGCATATTACAGCCGCAATCTTAAAAAAACAAATCTTTTACGTGAAAACAGCCTGACCAAGAATTTCAGCAAACATGGCGCCTACCCTATCTTGTAGAGCATAAAAAATTAAGTAAATAAGGTGACATAAAAATAATAATCGTAGGACCAGTTTTTGAGAAAATCGCAAAGAAGTGAAAATGACACGAATAAATTACTATTTCTGGTTGACCGATTTTGATGAAAATGTTCGTGTCGGGTCCGGTAGTGGTATGTATCTTAAGTTTCTAGCTCGTACAATGTTCCGTTCTTGAGATGTTTTGCGCGCGCGCGCATACACACACACAGACCAATCGCTAAAAACATTTTTTTTTGGGTTCAGGGGGTCTGAAAACGTATAGATCCGGTGAAAACTCAATTTCTAAAAATCGACATGAAAACAATACTTTCCTTCCTATATATTCATATAGGCAAGAGAAAGTAAAAAATATATTTTTCTTGTACAAACTCTGAGGAATAATTGTGTCTAATTTCAGTTTTTTATGTAATCGGGAAGTTAAAGAATTAGCGGGAAGTGAGTGAATCATTCACGACTCTTCGCATTTACGTATATCTAGGTTTATTTTATATGAACAGAAATTACCTGAATGAATTAATAAACAACAATTAAACTTAAAACGTTTACATTGTAATAATATAAAAATGGCAAATATTTTAAACGTTAAAGAGAAATAAAATAAATTTTTTTATCACGACGATTTTCTTAGGACTTAATTTATTTAATGAGTTAAATATTTTTGTAAGTACTTAATATAATTTTTAAGTGCATAATTTTCTTGTTATTTTATAATAACTTTGTAGTACTTTAATAAAAATGCCCTGAGTCATTTTTCTTCACTTTAATATCTCTAGTTATTAGAAACTTCAATAGAATTCCATGTCGGCCGCGCCTTCCTGTATTTGTAGCAATTGTAGTCTCCTTCGAGGAATTTGGTCCTTACTAATTTCTTGGGAAGAATTTGTATAAATTGTCAGAATTTACTTATTTTAACTTTTTCTTGCTTTATTTGAATATATATTTATGCCCATAACAGGCAGGTGGAATTTTAAATTAATTGCTCTCTATCTGCTAGTTCAAGGGCTACAAAAAAATAATTCAGTTTCTTATTACATGGTCAGCCAAATATATGACTGAAGGATTTAAGAATAAAAGAGGTAGAGGTGTAAAAGACACTACTATAGACATTGTTGTCTTCTCTGAGAGTTATTAATTTCATTGTTATACGGCCAGACCCTGTAGTGAATGAAGTGTAGATGTCATTTGCTAGGTTGAAAGGAGATGCTTTTCAGAGGGCCTGGCATGGTGATAACCATACTTCTCCACTCTGTAAGAAACGTGCAAACCAGCCTTTCGGCTGTAGATCTAAACAACTTAACAGTGATTTTATACAGTGAGTATAAGTGGTGAGTTTCTCGAAGCGCGTCGGCCATGTTTCCTCGTCTGCAAATGTTCGCTTCGCTTCCTTTTCCGCTAGTCTTCAATTGTATTATTTTTCCGAGGTATTTGAAGCTATCACCTTTTTTAGAATTTTGTCTGAAAGTGATACGGGGCTGTTTTGATTTACCGGGTGAGCATAAAGTCCTGCCCTGATTATAAAAATTTATTGCAGAATAACTGTTTGACATAATAATTTAAATTTGATGCTGTTACATAGGTTAGTGTTAATAGTTTTTTTAAGATTACTTACATTAGTAAACTTCAACGTGTGCCCCCTTGGTAGCTCGGAGAATGTCGAAGCGGTATTCCAGTTCCCGCCAGGTGTTTTGTAACAGGTGTTCTGTCACAGTACCCACAGCAGCTTGTATCCTAGCCTTCAGTTCGTCAACGTCAGCAACTGGTGTGGCAAAGACTCTATCCTTGATATAGCCCCAGAAAAAAAAGTCAAGGGGAGTAATGTCTGGAGAGCGGGGTGGCCAGGGTGTTGGACCATCCCTTCCAACCCACCGATCCGGAAATGTTTCATCCAGGAAATTACGCACTATCAAAGCCCAGTGGGGCGGTGCCCCATCTTGCTGGAAAATTATCCATAGTTGATATTCATTTAACTGTGGTGCAATGAACTGTTGCAAAACATCTAAGTAAATGTTAGCGTTAATGGTGTTTTCCGTGAAGAAAAACGGCCCGAAAACCTTATTATGCATGAGGCCGCACCAAACATTCACATTTTTGCTGTCTCGCTGTAACTGTACAGTAGCATGTGGATTCTCTGATCCCCATATACGGACATTATGCCTATTTACCATTCCACTGACATGAAAGGTGGATTCATCGGTAAAGCATATGCGATTTAAGTAATCGTTAGCGCCGTCAATCCTGTTGAGAATCTCAGTTGCGAATTCTGCACGTCTCAGCAAATCATTCGGTTGCAAGGCCTGCACGATTTGCACTTTATAAGCATGCAACCTAAGCCTTTTATGAAGAATTTTCACCACACTTGCTTGCGGTATTTGAAGTTCACGTGATGCTTGACGAGTTGATTTAGACGGACTCCGTTGAAACGATTCCCGAACAAGATCAACAGTTGCTTCACTCACACTAGGCCTGCCACTTCTAGGAAGATCTTCAACGCTGCCTGTTTCTTTAAACCTTTCATACCATCGCTTTATTGATTTAACATCAGGAGGGCTGCGTCCATAAAAAGCCCGAAAATTACGCTGTACCTTGATGGGCGATTTCGTTTCGTGAAACCAAAGCACACATTGTGCTTTCTCCTGCTTCAACGCCATTTCGCCAGCAACTAACGTGAACTAACAGACTATGTCATTGTTGAGGAGCACTAGCGCCATCTATTGGTCACAAAATCTACTAACAATAACCTATGTAACAGCATCAAATTTAAATTATTATGTCAAACAGTTATTCTGCAATAAATTTTTATAATCAGGGCAAGACTTTATGCTCACCCGGTACGTTATGTATTTAGTTTTCTAAAGTATATTGTATAGTTTCTAAAGTTATATACGAGTATATTGTTTTTATTTGAATGTTTTCGAATTGTTTTTTAGGTCATCAACCGAAAGGTTGGTTTGAATCTGTAGAGGTTTTACTAAGTAAAACAAGGAGTGAGGTGGTTTACCATGCTGTCCTCACTGAGTGGAAAAGTATGCTTATCAGCATACCGGGCCCTATGAAAAGCACATATTTTCCAGTCTGCAAATGAGACCTTCACCTCATTCAACCAGGGTCTGGCTGTATAATGAAATTCATTATTTTCAGAGGAGATAACTCTGATTAGTGTCTTTTACACCTCTACCTCTTCTGTTCTTAAATGCTTCAGTTATTTAATTGGCTGACCATATGATAAGAAACAGAACTATTTATTTTAGCCCTGCAACTTTGGAATTACATATATCATTTAGCTAATTTGGCCGGCCCGTTGGCGTAGTGGTTAGCGCAACTGGCTTCTACGGCGGGGTCCCGGGTTCGATTCCCAGTCACGTCTGGCATGTTTTCATCATTCATTTTCATCTATCACTTTTTTCACCGTCTGCATTAGCAGTAATTGCAAAACAGTCGGACGTTAAGAAAAAAAGAAGCTATTTGTTGAATTGTTAATATAAAATAATTACGTAAAATACTGTCTGGAAATTACATAAGTTTTAGATAATCTTTAAAAATAAGAAGAAATTTTGTGCATCTGTGCATTTAATCTAGGAATAAGACAGAGTTAAATTTTATTACAGTAAATCTCCATTACTTTAGTATATGTTTTTTAATTACCACTTTAAATCGGCGTCGGTTTTACTGTTGTAATAAAAGAATTAATTCTATGGTATTAATAGAATAATGTGAATTGCAGTGCAGCGCTATGTTAAACTACAATTACTATTACAGTATAATACTAATATTGTTCATAATTACTTGTATCTAATTTCAATAATTGTGAGTGGCGCCTGCTTTAATTGCTATTATTTATGTAGTTAGTCTTACTGTATTTATTACTGTAATTCAATTCTTTTTATGTATTTAATTTTAAATAAATCTATTACAGCTTAATTAAATTGTAATTTAGAATTTTTTTTTGTGCGGGTGGTTTGATGAACTGAAAGTATATTCGTTCCAGGAATTGTGGCGATGACTTATTACCACATTTTTGTAATATTTAAAAAATCATTTATGTCAGAGATATTATCCACATCGGTTTCTGGTCCCTTATTTTTGTTTTATCATCAATCTCTCGACTGACCCACCGGGTTGGTCTAGAGGTAAAGTCGTCGCCGCGAGTCAGCTGTTTAACAGCTGATTTTCGGAGACGTGCCTGGTTCAAATCCTAGTAAAGGTAATTATTTTTATACGGATTTGAAAATTAGACATTGTTTACCGGTGTACTTTGATGGTTGCGGTTTAATTAACCATACTCTCCCAGGAATGGTCGGCCTGGGTCTGTACAAGACTACACCTCATTTACACGTCATACACATCATCCTCATCTCATTGGGTCATGGGGTTGCTTAATGTTCTGAATTGAACAGATTGCAACGTACACTAATTAATTTAAAAAAAAGTCTTGACTGGTTTGATGCAGTTCTCCAAGCTGTTCTATCTTATCGCAAGTTATTACTTATCTACTTCCCCCTACAACTCACTCTCTCAATATTATCTTTTATTATTGATAGACCAATACCTGCATGTCTTAAGATATGCCCTACTTGCCTATCATTTCTTCTGGTAAGATGTTTCCTGCTTTATGGAAACCATCCATTCGTCTAATAACCTCTAAATTACTTATTTTGTTCGCCCACCTAATTTTTAACATTTACGTATAACACCACATTTCAAAAACTTGTAACCTCTTCTTTTCTATAGCCGCTATCACCCACGTTTCACCCTTTTATAATGCTACATTACTAACATAGTTTTTTAAGAAATTTTTTGCTATCTGTAAATCTAATTTTTGTAGTCAGTAAGCTGTTTTTTATTTCAAAGAGTATATAATTCTGTTTTGCACCATTCCAAAAGTGCATTATCCCTTTTTTGAACCTTCTTAATTTAATTTTTTATATTACTCTGTATGTACAAATTGTATATTCAAGAGCTATAAATTTTTTTACTTATTAATTTGATATTTCCCATTAATTGATGAATTTTCTTTTCAGATCGGGCCCCTAGTGAAAGCAATTGTTGTGGGAGGCAGCGTTTTGACAATGAACCTCAACAAGAAAGACTGGAATTAAGGGGTTCTTTAGCTACCAATGGTGAAGGTAAGTTATATAAATTTTCCCCAAATAATTTTTTACTTTATTGGTTAATAAGTATTTTTCACTTTAATTCTTTATTTACAACTGTAAAATTTTACAACGAGCAAATGTGATTAATTATGATAATGCAAATGACATGATAGTCATGAGAGGGGAGGGTGGGGCCCCTACCCCTCTCCCCAAGATTGGTGCCTCCCCAAGAATGAAATTTGTATATCAAATTAGCAGGTCTCTACTCCACTTTTAATTCGTCTAGCGGGATTATCAGGTAAATGGAAGGTGGAAAGTGAACGCACCAGTGGGTTCTCGTGTTCGTGTGACTTGTCGTGAAAGCGTTTGTATAGGTATTCGATGAAATTTTGTACAAGTGGTGTTTTCAAATCTGTATGTCAGGTTTTGTTACTAAAGTAAAGAGGTGCTTTTGCTATAAGGCGTAATGTTTTTGACTGGAATGCTTGAATTCGTTGCAAGTTAGAGGGTTTGGTTGAACCGTAAATTTGGGACCCGTAGGTCCTTATAGGTTTCAAAAGGTTAATAAGTTACATTTATTTTATTTCGCCATCGAGAATTAGAGTAAATTCACCTGTAAGAAGAAAAAATCGTGGAACATTGATGTTTTTAAAGTTTTTAAAACCAAATTAAGAATTTCATGAGGATATTATAACGGAAGTCGCAGTGCAGTTCAGTGAATTTAGTGCATCTGTTTTAATAGAATGTCTATACATTGTACTATTAGCTTATTGTTTAGTTAATACTAAACTAATACTCGTTCACGTTTTGTTTGTGTCGTTTGTATGTAGTATTAGATAGACAGGCAGTAGTTTCCAAGTGTGTCACACAGCCTGAGGACATCAACGTCACTGCGTGAAGTGGCGCCGACGAAGTCCTCGCTATCGCGGCGGTCGAGGTCGACAGAATGCAGTCAACCTCTCTTTTAATTAATAGTATAATAGAAAACTCTTCGTCGTTGTTCGTCTTTTGTTTGCATTCTATTGTGGAATCTTTTATTAGTCGCGTTAAAATATATGTACATTAATCACGGCGAAAGCTTGCTTATTAATAAAATAAATTAGTTTTAAATTTAACCGAGATTTATTTCTTAATTCCGTATTGTTTGTCGAAGGGTACGTCTTTGTCTTATTTATTTGTTAATTTCTTATACGTCTGCGTCGTCAGGGTTCGGTTTATTTTGATCAAAGAATAGTTTGAACTTAAGGCGTCAGGCCTACATTCTTCAAATTCCTTGGAGGCACAGAATGTTTTGTTTTGAACAACACTCATGTATACATGAGTGTTGTTAAAATAAAAAATATATTTTTATTGTTTTAATCGAGGGTAAATACGGTTCTTAACTAGAAATTTAATACGTATTTGTAAATAATTTTATTGTGCAACTGAAAATGCACCCGCGCTGCGCGTTAACTTAACATGCACATTCAGAGGGTTGCATTAAATAAACTTTTTTAGTTTTTCCCGGTTATCCTGATTTTACTTCTCACTTTAATTTTTCTATGTGTCACTCCCAGAATGTTTATACTGATCCTCATAAATTTACACCTTTTATAGGCTATAGGATACAGTGAGACCTCGGTAATTCTAAGCCGAAGGGACTGCTGAAAAAATTCTAATTACTAAGTTACTTGAACTTAGATTAGGAATTGTACATAGTTATAAAAGCATTTTATTACATATTTTTAACTGTTTTTTTAACCCCGAAATCGAGCACATACATACATCCAATACAGTATTAATTATATACGTACTTGAAGTTAACTAAAATAAATTTTAAACAAAAAGATACAGTGTAGGCCTACTTAAAGTGTATATATACGTATAATAAAAGTTTTAGACACTTTAAAAATCTACAACTTTTATTTGAATCAGTTTTATGTATAACGTTTAGTTTAGCAGTAATTAGTGATTTTCTGTTGTTTTTTCATGATATAACCTGTAAAAAACAAAACCGTTTTTATAAGATTTCAGCAGTAGTATCCATTTTACGACAAAAATGCATATATTCAAATTTATAGAAAATTAAAAGTTCTACAATTTTTATTTGAAGCATTTTTCTCTACAGAACTTAATTTAGCGGGAAAGAGTGATTTTCCGTATCATTAAGCGAAATTATAAAGTTGGTTTTCATTTTGCGTCATTCACTCATGATTAAAATTAGGTTATGCCGGCCGCATTGGCGTAGTTTGTAACGTGCTCGCCTCTCATCCTGCGGTCTTGGATTCGAATCCCACTCAGGCACGGCATTTTCATACGTTACAAAAAATCATTTCATCATTCACAGTTACAATCCAACTTCGTCGCTAATGACCACAGTAGTTGATGCGTCGTTAAATAAACAAAGAAAAAAAATTAGGTTATTTTTTTTAAGTTATAAATAATGAAATTAATTTGTATTGTAATGATTTTTGTGAATTAATAAAGGAAATAAATAAATACAATTTATTACATTTTTAATGGAAGCATCGAATTGTTTCTTGGTGGAAATTTCTTTGGTATTTATTGGTATCTGAAAGTTGGAATAAACTATTCCGTGACATTGTTCATAAAATTAATTACTGTGAACTGAAATTGTCTATGAGACATGGAGTATGAACTAATTTTTTATGTACTTGGGCTCAATTCTTTACGATTATGTAATATGTATTATATTATACAAACGATAATTTTAATGTGTGTAATAAATTAATAGTATTAGTGACGTATTATCGCGTTTATTATTTTTATCTCTAGTATTATCAATAAACCAAATGTTATAAGAAGACTACGTGACAATATTTTACACACATACTCTATCTTTAAAAATGGAATTCATTATTTTTCTCTCGGTACATAAATGTAGAATGATAAACGAGGCGTGTAATAAGAATTGTTTCTAAAAACGAATGTTGCAATAATCCGTGCGGTTAATAAATAATACGATATATTTTGCGTGCAGTGGTTTTGTTTGTATTTTTTTTTTTTGCTCGCCATTTCACTAACTTTTTTGTTTCGCTTTTGCTCGTGTGTGTTTATACTTAATGCACTTGACAAGGTCGCTTTGTACTCAATCACTTATATTTTATCTACGTTATTATTGATTATTATTGTGTTATATTCATTTTATTTTCATGCCAAATAACGGGTTATAAATTTAACATAAATTGTATTTCAAGTTGTAATGTGTTTGACTGTTGAACTGAACGACCTAGGTTCGATTTCCGATGTAGATTTATTTATTTTCCCATTGTTTACAAGAAAATATCATTACAATATAATTTTAATTTCCTAAATTATACTTTGAAAATCTAAAACTATTTATTTTAATTCGTGGTGGAAAAATTAATCCACCCAACTATGGTTTCCCATGTTCAAGGGTAGATCAATTCAGTGCTTCTTTGTTAATTAACTACTACTTTCTTTGCAACTACTGCGGTAAAATATTGGGGTGTTAGTAATTACAACTACATGTTAGTTACTTAAATACTAATTAAACTACCAAGACATTTTTATTAAAAGAAGAAAAAAGCTATTATATAATTCTATTATATAATTTATTAAAAGAAGAGAAAAAAAGCTATTATATAATTCTGTGCCCATGACGGACAGGTGGTTGTCAAATTATTTACACTCAATCTGTTCGTTGCAGGGCTAAAATAAATAGTTCTGTTTCTTATCACATGGTCAGCCAATTAAATGACTGAATCATTTAAGAACAGAAGAGGTAGAGGTGCAAAAGACACTAATCAGAGTTATCTCCTCTGAAAGTAATGAATTTCATTATACAGCCAGACCCTGTGGTGAATGAAGTGAAGGTGTCGTTTGCAGAATGGAAAATATGTGTTTTTCAGAGGGCCCGGCATGCTGATAAGCGTACTTTTCCACTCAGTGAGGAAGGCAACGGTAAACCACCTCACTCTTCGTTTTACTTAGTAAAACCTCTACAGGTTCAAACCAGCCTTTTGGCTGATGACCTAAACAACATATAATTCTATGTGCAAATGAAAGAATTTATTTAAAAAGAGAAAACTGAAATCGAAACCGGTAAACGAGCTCACATACCTAAATGTTTCCTGGAGTAACCATTTTTTCTATAGCTTCTCTCCCTACTTCCAATAGCCAAATGGTTACTGCTTTTTGTACCTTATGATGTCCGGCATATTTTTAATTTGTAAAGGGGAGCAGATTGAGGAGTTTGGGCGCTAAGTAGCAGAAATGCCTTTGGTATACGAGGTGTGGCGATTAAATAACGAGGCTGACGTTGTAAAAAATTTAATTTTTATTTTATACATAATCATTTATTGTCACTTTCAATATACACTCCTTCTCTATCCCTACAACGCTCCATGCGAATTTTGCATTGTTGGAAACAGTGCTGGAAGTCATCTTCTGTTAGCTCCTTTAGGACACGTGCCGCTCAAATATGTTTGAAATGAAGCTCGCAAAAATATTTGTACTGACACTTTGTACGCGATTGAAAATGACCCAAATTTTTTGGAAACTATAATAACATGTGATGAAACGTGGTTTCTTACGTATGATCCGGAAACGAAGCGCGCCAATCCATGCACTGTAAGAGCCGAACTTCACCGAGAGCCAAAAAAGGTCGAATGAGCAAGTCAAAATTTAAAGCAATGATAATTGTTTTTTGTTTTTGATATCCATGGGATTGTGTACCTTTACTGGGTTCCTGAAGGTCAAACAATTAATCAATATTACTACCTTGAGATACTTTTTAAACTACGTCAAAGAGTGAGGAAAAAACGCCCCGAAATGTGGAAGGACAAATCATGGATTCTCCACCTAGACAATGCGCCAGCTCATTCCGCGTTATCTGTCAAGAGGTTCCTAGCCAAATACAACATCTCAGTGTTAGAACATCCACCTTATTCACCAGATCTTGCACCATGTGACTTCTACCTGTTCCCTAAGGTGAAATCTTCATTATAAGGGACAAGATTTGAGTCTGTGGAAGCTGTAAAAGAGAAAGCGGCACGTGTCCTGAAGGAGCTAACAGAAGATGACTTACAGCATGTTTTCAACAATGGAAAATTCGCATGGAGCGTTGTAGGGATAGAGAAGGAGTGTATATTGAAGGTGACAATAAGTGATTATGTGTAAAATAAAAATACAATTTTTTACGTCAGTCTCGTTATTTAATAGCCACACCTTGTATATAGCAGATCGAGTGCAAATAATTTAACATTCTACCTTCATGTAATGGGCCAAGATTATGGATTAATGAATTTAATTCAAATGAAAATAATACTTAATATTATAATATTAAATTATTGGAGGGAAAGTTTTGTGATTACTATTAAAGTACCTACTCAATCAAAGTTAAGATATTCCGTAAAATCCAATCCATTTATTACATAACGAATTAAAGTTCATGCAATTGTACTTAATTTAAAAAAAAAAGACGAACGACATTAATATTAACTTGTACGTTAATATATGCACGTAGACATTCAATCTGTGCATCTTAACGTGTACTGTCTGTATTAATAGTGTTATTTTTGTGCAGTGTTTTCTTCGTATGAAGTCGAATAAAAAACTCTGTTTATGCATCTATTGCATAAATCGTCTGAGTGTATAATTATGTTTTGCTGATGTTTAAAAAATAAGTAGAGTGTTCTGAGGAGAGATATACAGCAAGGCCATAGACCGTTACGATGTGTATTCGATAGAGGCGCGTGTTCTGTATATACCTTCTCTTGTATAGCTCTTGTTGCTTGTAACGTCTAGGCGCCACTAAACCCAACAACAGCTTTGTATTGGGGCGCCAGCATCACCTGCCTATTTTACAGTAGGAATATTCGTGATTCTTTTGTTACAAACTAAGCCAATATACTGCTGATCTCTTTTACAGATAGTATTTTGGTATTTTTACGTATTTTGTTCATTGAATTATTTATTAAAAATATATTTTTTGATAAAATTATTGATAAATTTTATTTCGCACGTGTGGTATCAATTACATTATTAAATAATTATAATTTAATGATAATAATTCTTTGAAATTTTGTAATATATCGATTAGAAGGATTTTATCTAAAAATTATAAAATATTAATTAACGTTTAACTTTTTTTACTTTCTCTTGCCTATATGTTTATATAGAAAGGAAAAGTATTGTTTTCATGTCGATTTATTGAAATCGAGTTTTCACCGGATCTACACGTTTTCAGACCCACTGAACCCAAAAAACACATTTTTAGCGATAGGTCTGTGTGTGTGTGTGTGTGTTTGCGCGCGCGCGCGCGTGAACAGAATATCTCAAGAACGGAACATCGTACAAATATGTATATTTCAATATATTTGTTGTACGTACTTGAAACTTGAAACTGAAGTTAGATACCACTAGAGAACCCGAAACGAACATTTTCATCAAAACCGGTCAACCGAAAGTACGAGGGCCATCCGGAAAGTAGTACCCGTTTCCGCCACATGAGGCGCTGACGAGGCGAGCAGCCGCCGGTCAAGGTCAGATCGCTTCAGTGGCTTGTCTGCCTTCTCTGTTGTAAGTTCCGCGACGCTAGCATTGCCTGTCTTGTTTCTGTGACCGTTCATAATGTTTAAAAAAATTGAGAACGCCGCCAGTTGTGAAGTGAGGGCTGTAATAAAATTTCTCAATGCAAGAAACGTTCGACCTTGTGATATTCATCGCCAATTAAAGGAAGTGTATGGAGACGATGTGATGGATGAGTCATCTGTTCGGCGCTGGTGTCGTAATTTTAACTTGGGGAGGGGGAACACACACGACGATGAGCGTTCAGGGAGATCATCTGTCATTACAGATCAACTGCTGAGGTCAGTAGACGAATTCGTGAGGCACGATCGGCGCGTTACAATTGATGACATCTGTGAACATTTCCCTAATGTTTCTCGCACAATTCTTCATGAAATTGTCAAAGACCATCTGCATTATTCAAAAATTTGCGCAAGGTGGGTCCCTCGCATGCTTACAGATGAGCAAAAAACCAAGCGTATGGCTGCTGCATTAACATTTTTGGAACGTTATTCTGATGAAGCAGACGCGTTCTTGAATCGCATAGTTACTGGTGATGAAACGTGGGTTTGTTATGCTTCACCTGAGAGTAAACGACAGTCAATGGAGTGGCATCATCCTCATTCACCAAAGAAACCAAAAAAATTCAAGACTGTTCTGTCCACCAGGAAACTTATGGCAACCATTTTCTGGGATCGACGTGGTATACTGCTTATTGATTTTATGGCCCGTGGAGACACTATTAACGCTAATGCGTATTGTGAAACATTAAAGAAATTACGGCGGGCAATACAAAATCGACGGAGAGGTCTATTGTCTGATGGCGTCATTCTCCTCCATGACAATGCCAGGCCTCATGCAGCGAGGATAACACAACAACTTCTGCAGCAATTCAATTGGGAAATTTTCGACCATCTACCGTATAGCCCGGACTTGGCTTCTTCAGATTTTCATCTCTTTACAAAACTTAAAGAGTTTTTGGCGGGAAAAAGATTTGACAGCGATGAAGAACTTAAAGAAGGTGTGACTACGTATTTCGATCGGCTGGCGGCGGAGGAATATGATGCTGGAATACAAAAACTCGTCACACGTTATGACAAATGCTTAAATTTGCTTGGAGATTATGTGGAGAAGTAGTTTAAGGTATGCTCTTTTCAATAAAAATGTTTACATTTGTTAATATTTACTTCTGTGTCTTTATTTCACAAACGGGTACTACTTTCCGGATGGCCCTCGTAGTTTATTCGCGTTATTTTTCACTTTTTGTGATTTTCTCAAAAACAGCTACGATTTTTTTTAAATCGCTTCATTTACTAAATTTTTTATGCTCTACAAGATAGAGTAGGCGCCATGTCTGCTGAAATTCTTGGAAAGGTTGTTTTCTCGTAAAAATAATTGTTTTTTTTTAAGATTGCGACTCTAATATGCATTTTAGCGCAAAAATGTATTTAAAGTTGTAGAGAATTTAAAATCCTACTATTTTTATTTAAAACATTTCTTTGTATAACGCTTAGTTTAGCATAATTACCGATTTTCTGTGTTTTCGTGTAAAAAAAAAATCAATTTTTTTTAAAGACATTTCTCTACATAGCCTAGTTTAGCGTGAAAGAGTGATTTTACGTATTTTTCAGCCTAACACAGATCGATTTTCATTTTACTTCTATCACTCATGATTAAAATAAGGTTATGTTTTGTTTATTTCTTATGTTAGGTTATTCCGTTAATTATTTGCATTGGAAAGAGAAAGTTGTGTGAGTGTTTCACACCAGATTTTTGAAGTTACTTTTACGTATGATTACTATATTTGATTAACCATGGAATAATGAATATTTAAAATACAAAAAGAACAAAAAAAATTTTTCTTTCAATTTTTGAAGACATTATCCCGTTCAAAAAATTTCCTGTACGTATAACACGGTTCTTAGAGATTATATTTGTTATAGTCAGAAGGTAAACTATGGATATATAGGTTCTTAGTTTGAATGAATGAATTGAAAATCAAGTTACTTATTCGTTAGGACAACTTCAAAGATTTGGAAATAAAGGAAAGGTTGGGAAGCGATCAACATAAACAGGTAGGCCTCAGTCGAAAGGTGGTAAGGTTATGATACGTCGTTCGTGTACACCGGCGGGGACCTACCACCAATAAGTTATACCAGTTTGTGTTCCGAGTCGATATCGTGTTGGCGGCTGACTGTGGCGCCGGTTTGACGAGGCACCGTGACGCTCCAGTTACCTGCGGCGACGCTACTTTTCCCCCCTCTCAGTGTTTTCTTTCTGCTTCATCATACTCTCTTTGTCGGCCACCTCGCGTAACCTCTGAAAACGTCTCGCCTTAGTAGCCACCTATCAGACATTAAACCTGATGCCCTTCTCCTTTCCTCCCCCGTCCGGCCATCGGTTTATTATTCCAGGTCGGTCATAGGACTGTTCCCTACTAAACTTGAATAACTGAGATCATCGACGTCTTATTTTGTATAAATATATACGTTTCTATTGTGTATAAAAAAATAAACTATTTTTATAAATGAAAAATATTGCTAACGGCATCTTTCTCTTTGTTTCTCTTCCAAACTTATCCGGTTTGTTTAGTTAATTTGCGTGTTATTTATAATACACAATATTCCTGGAGTATTATAAATAACTTTTTAATCAATTTTATTTATCGGTCAACTATTATTGCTTTTATTTCAATAATTTATGCTAGTTTGTCTTGATTATTATTGAAATTTAACTACTGGTGTAAATGCTGTAAAAAAATTCTTACTGTATCCGTATTTATTGGTCAGTTTATCATGTCAGCGTTTAGTTTTATTTGTTTATTTTTTTATTTTTGTCATCAGTCTCGACTGGTTTGATGCAGTTCTCCAAGCTATCTTGCGCAAGTCGTTTCATATATACATACCTGTAATACCATACATATTTTGTAATTTGCTTTATACATTCTAACCTTTGTCTCCCCCTACAATTTATTCCCTCAATATTACCTTCCATTAGTGATAGAGCAATACCTGGAAAATTTACTTCATAAAATTTATTGAAATCGTTTAAATTGACGAAGTTCACTTATCAAACAATACGGAACAAAAATTGGGTTCGTTTACAAAATTTTTCTTGGCCTGTTTGTCAATAAATTTACAGTTTTTGATTGTAAATTTTAATTTTTCAAACAAAATACGCCTTCGGTTCAGTGTGGTTTTTAAATTATTTTTCTTTAAAATTTTTTTTTAAATACTTTTTTTTTAAATTGGAAATTTATCAATTAGACTAAATTGTTTGTATTAATTAGTAGTGTGTGTATTTTGCAATAGTGTATTCTTGACTAAATCTATTCTGAAAAGGGTCATCAACGAATAATATTTTTTACTTACATTTTGTTATAAATCATTTAAACCTGAGTATTCATTGAGCGTTTGTTTACTTCAAAGTTCGTTAGATCTACTAATACATGTTAGATTTACTATGTAATGGTAGACCAAACGATACATAAAAAATCTGGTGTGAAACACTCACTCGACTTTCTCTTAAACTAGGCCTGTAGAGAAAACTGCTTGAAATAAAAGTTGTAGATCTTTTAATTTCTTGTAAATTTGATTTTATGAATTTTTGTCGTAAAATTTATACTACGGCCGAAATCCTGAAAAACAATTTTTTTTTACAGATTTGCATGGAAACAAAACCAGAAAATCACTAAATACCGCTAAACGAGCGTTAAACAAAAACAATGTGTAATAAAAGTTGTAGATTTTTAAATTGTCTACAACTTTTATTTTACACTTTTTCCCTTAAAATGCGTATTAAGGCCGCAATCTAAAAAAAGTTTTTTACTACGAAAAAAACAGCCTCTGCTGAGAATTTCAGCAGACATGGCGCCTACTTTATCTTGTAGAGCATAAAAAATTTAGTAAAAAGGCGATTTAAAAAAAAAATCGTAGGAGCCGTTTTTAAGAAAATCGCAAAAAGTTAAAAATGACACGAAAAAACGACTACTTCCGGTGGACAGATTTTGATGAAAATGTTCGCGTCTGATCCTCTAGTGGTATCTAACTTAAGTTTTAAGTTTCAACTTTGTACGATGTTCCGTTCTTGAGATATTTTGTTCACACACACACACATACAGACCAATCGCTAAAAAACATGTTTTTTTTTGGTTCAGGGGGTCTAAAAACGTGTATAGCCGGTGAAAATTTAAATTCGAAAAATCGGCATGAAAACAATACTTTCCATCTTGTATATTCATATAGACAAGAGAAAGTAAAAAATCGTTAACGAACTTTAGTTACAAAAATGAAAAGGTTACCATATACTTAGTTATGATGATTGCTGAGTTATTAAGAAAGGTTTATTAACACCTACTGTCAATTATTGATTTTTCATCTTGTCTGTTGTATGTACGGTCTCTTATTTAGTGGTTGTTAATGTATTTGCAATACTTACACTAAATTTTATTGAATTAACGTGTACTTTCTAAAATCGTTGCATTTTGAATCGTATTATTGTTTCCAGAAATAGTTTTCGTTCGATTTAACAAAGATAACAAACATGTGTTAAAATTTAATGCTTTTACATCATATGTTTAATAGAATTTATTTAATTAGGAAAATGATTTATCGTTCGTTAGTCGAACGTTCGAATAGTTCTCGTTTTTACAACTTAAAATTCGTGTAACTTTCCAGGATTCTTAATTAACGTTTTTACTTTCTCTTGCCTATATGAATATATAGGAAGAACGTTTAGTTTTCATGTCGATTTCTCAAAATCGAGTTTTCACCGGGTCTTCACGTTTTCAGACCCCCTGAACCAGAAAAAACATGTTTTTAGTGATTGGTCTGTGTGTGTGAACAAAATATTTCAAGAACGGAGCATCGTACGAACTTGAAACTTGAAACTTAAGTTACACACCACTAGAAGACCCGACACGAACATTTGCATCAAATTAGGTCAACCGGAATTAGTAGTTTATTCGTGTCTTTTTTAATTTTTTTGCGATTTTCTCAAAAACGGCTTCTACGATTTTTTTAAAAATCGCCTCATTTACTAAATTTTTTATGCTCTACAATATGGAATAAGCGCCATGTCTCCTGAAGTTCTTGGGAATGGTGTTTTCTCGTAACAAAATTGTTTTGTTAAGATTGCGACTTTAATATGCATTTTAACGCGAAAATGTATGTAATAAAATTTGTAGAGAATTAAAAATCCTACAACTTTCATTTCGATCATTTATTTTTTGTATAACGCTTAGTTTAGCGGTAATTAGCGATTTACTGGTTTTTTCTCACGAAAACGTGTAAAAATGGATTTTTTTAAGACATAATGCATTTTACAGCTTAAGTGTTTATATAATCAAATTTATAGGAAATTAAACGATCTACAACTTTTATTTATAGCATTTTCTTCTACAGAGCCTAGTTTAGCGTGAATAAGTGATTTTCCGTATTTTAAAGCCAAACTGAGGTTGATTTTCATTTTCCGTCTTTCCCTGATGATTAAAATAAGGTTATGTTTTTTAAGGTTGGTTTTGTTTATTTCTAATGTTAAGTTATATTGTTCATTATTTGCATGGGCAAGAGAAAGTCGTGTAAGTGTTTCCTACCTGATTTTTCATGATCATTTGCCATGGTTCTACGAATCAGTTGTAATTAACTACTGTAATTTGTACTGGATAAAACATCCAGTAAATAAAAATTTACTTGATGTTACATAATATGTGCCGTTATTGCGCAGTTAAACCCACGCATTGTTAATTTGCTCCTTAATTTTAAACTTCAATTGTGGGTTGTACCGTTGTTATAATTTCGCAGTAAGAGTCAATTAATAATTTAATCATTACATAATTTACATTCTTTAATTGTGTTGTAATTAATATAGCTTGTATCATACGCAGATATTATTTAACAGTTGGCCAATTTAGTTTATTTAACAATTACCTAATAAATCACACGAATTCAGAGATACGAACATTGTCACACCCGCACCTATCACAAAATCCTCAAATGAAATTTGATAGATGGTGAAATAGGGATGTTATTTAAAAAAATGTCAGAGGGTTACACCGAGTGATTTCCTCGATTAAGACGGAAAAAAGGACATTATAACACGTAAAGTCCAGCCTTTCTAGAGTTAGCTCCTACTGTAAACAAATAATGACGTCACCGAGTATGCGCATTACATAAAAATGTGTACACGCTGATTAAAAAGTAACAACAAAATACTTTCAAAAGTATTTTAATACAAATTACTTTTAAAGTATTTTTGTTGTTGTTTAGGTCATCAGCCGAAAGGCTGGTTTGAACCTGTAGAGGTTTTACTTAGTAAAACGAGGAGTGAGGTGGTTTACCATGCCTTCCTCACTGAGTGGAAAAGTATGCTTATCAGCATGCCGGGCCCTCTGAAAAGCACATATTTTCCACTCTACAAATGACACCTTCACTTCATTCACCACAGGGTCTGGCTGTATAATGAAATTCATTACTTTCAGAGGAGATAACTCTGATTAGTGTCTTTTACACCTCTACCTCTTCTGTTCTTAAATGTTTCAGTCATTTAATTGGCTGACCATGTGTTAAGAAACAGAACTATTTATTTTAGCCCTGCAACGAACAGATTCAGTGTAAAACATTTGACACTCCACCTGTCTGTTATGGGCAGAAAGTATTTTTATAAATGAAATTGTTAGTACTACATCATGTCATGACTGATGTTTTAAGTAATTTTAGTACTTATAATTCAAAACTTAGTGTACTTAATAGGAATTCAGTATCATAAAGTGGTGGACCCTAGCGTGCACCCTCTAGTAGCTGGCTTTGGTTTATTGACAGTAGGAGCAAACTAAGGACGGCTGAACTTCATAATAAACATCTGACACATATTATGTAACATCTGAATAAAAACTGAACATCATAATACTGCTGATTGTATGAATATACAGTTGTAGATTGAATAAATATAGACAAAAAATAATATTGTTAATAACAAGTAATTTATAGTTGATATAAAAAAAACTTCAAATTAACATTTTTGATATATTTTTATATGTATACTTTTGTGTTTGGGTAGAGGGAAGGGGGCCTATTTGGATTTTCTTTGCTGGGCCCCATATTTACATCTCATATTTTATGGTAGTTCCTTCAAGGATTACAATAAAATAACGACAAAATACGGTTTAACTGGGTTAAAAAAGTCGAGATTGGATGACATTGTTCTAATTGAATCCTGTCATTTGATTGCTTTGTATGTAAAACATTCCGCGTTTTATTAGGAGTTTCCAACTTGCAAAAATTATTTTTGGGCTATGAAAATATCGTGGACGAACATGATACTAAACACATGTCTGAAAAAAAATGAGTTGCCAATCCGAACAACCAGTGTTCGATATCTGGATAGGGTTTGGAAAATTACACATGTAGAGTCTTCACTTACTTAAAGTGTTCTTTCATAACAACAATTTTAATTAAACTTAAATACAGGGTGTTTCAGGAGGAATCTTCCATATTTTACAGGCGTATTCCTCTCATTTAAATAATGAAAAAGGTTCATAATAAAGGTCCGAAAACGCATTAGCGAGTAACAGCTAGCGAAAGATTTCGCCCCGATTTCAGTTCCCCTGGTGAAATTTGGTCGTACTGAATTTTTTGGGGTTCACTTTTGTTGAGAATTTGGTGGATTTGTATGGTATTTGGTTTCAAAAATGTAATAACTGGTTCAAGAACTGTATCTTTAGTAGTTTTAAGGATATCTGAGATAAAACAAATAATATTGATGTGAAAGCTGTTTTTTTTTACGTTTAACTGCAATAAATTTGCAAAATTTACAATAAACAAGTTTATAAAGAAAACGAACCCATAACAGATACAATAAGGAAGACAAAGATTTCTTTTCTTGGACATCTTATCAGAACACCTAAAGACTGAATTTTAATCAAGATGATAAAAAACTCTTTCCAATGGTAACATCAGGAGCATGGATGCGAAACGACAAAGAAGACTTGATCGAACTCGGATTAACTTTCGATGATTTAGAAAACAAAACAGAAAAATTAAAAATTTTAAGAAATAAGTGAAGTAGATTTGAAACAAAATTAGATGAACGATCAAACCCAAGCAGGGAGAAACCGGTAGTTTCAGAGGAAGTTCGACAGGCAAGATCAGCCTGAATGAGGGCATACTGGCAAAACATCAAGCTAAAGAATATGAAAAGAAAGAAGCTTTCTAAATTTGACTAAAGTGATCCATTGTGGTCATAAAAAACAAAAATAACAATTATTGAATTTTAGTAATGAAATTTGTAGAGAATTTAATGCTGAAAAATTTGATGTAATTCTAATTAATAACAAAGCCTGATTTCAGCTTGATTTTCAGAATTTTTAGTTGTGTTAGATTTTTATTAAAACTGAATTTAAAAAAGTTATTCAGTTGTTATTGACATTATTTACATCAAAATGTTCTGAATTAAATTCTCTACAAATTTCATTACTAAAACTCAATTATTTGTTATAAATTTTGCAAAGTTATTGCAGATTAAACGTATAAAACGTGTTTTTTATATCAATATTTTGTGTTTTTATGTCAGATATCTTCAAAACTACTGTCGATACAGTTCTGGAATGTGTTTTATTACATTTTTCAGACCAAATAATATCATATAAATCCACTGAATTTGTCACAAAATGTGAAACCTAAAAAATCTAATAACCGAATTTCACCAGGGGAACTGAAATTTGGGTGAAATATTTCGCTTGCTGTTACTCGCTATTGAAGAGTTTTCGGACCTATATTTATATGAACTTTTTTCATTATTTTGATAAAAGGAATACGCGTGTATAGTATGGTAATTCCTGAAACACCCGGTATAAATAAATTCTTACGGTGTATAAACTTTTTACTTTCTCTTGCCTATATGAATATATAGGAAGGAAAGTATTGTTTTCATGTCGATTTTTCGAAATTGAGTTTTCACCGGATCTATACGTTTTCAGACCCCCTGAACCCAAAAAACATGTTTTTAGCGATTGGTCTGTGTGTGTGTGTGTGTGTGTGCGTGCGTGCGTGCGTGTGTGTATGTGTGTGAACAGAATATCTCAAGAACGGAACATCGTACGAACTTGAAACTCGAAACTTAAGTTACGTACCACTACCGGACTCGACACGAACATTTTCATCAAAATCGGTCAACCGGAAGTGGTAGTTTATTCGTGTAATTTTTCACTTTTTTTGCGATTTTCTCAAAAACTGGTCCTACGATTTTTTTAAAAATCGCCTGGTTTACTCAATTTTTTATTCTCTACAAGATAGGATAGGCGTCATGTTTGCTGAAATTCTGGGTGAGGCTGTTTTCACGTAAAAACGTTGTTTTTTTAAGATTACAGCTTTAATATGCATTTTAGCGCTAAACTTTATATAATAAAAGTTGTAGAGAATTAAAAATTCTACAACTTTTATTTCAAACAATTTTTTGTATAACGCTTAGTTTAGCGGTAATTTGCGATTTTCTGTTTTTTCTCACGAAAACGTGTGAAAAATTGATTTTTTAAAGATTTCGGCCTTAGAATGCATTTTACGACAAAAGTGTATATAATTAATTTTATAGGAAATTAAAAGATGTATAACTTTTATTTAAAGCATTTTTCTCTACAGAGCCTAGTTTAGAGAGAAAGAGTGATTTTCCGTATTTCTAAGCGAAACTGAGGTTGATTTTCATTTTGCGTCTTTCACTCATGATTAAAATTAGGTTATGTTTATTGAGGTTAGTTTTTTGTTTATTTCTAATGTTTTATTACTAATATTAGGTTTATTGTTAATTATTTCTATTGGCAAGAGAAAGTTGTGTGAGTGTTTCACACCAGATTTTTTTGTTAATGCAGATACACAATAGTACTACTGTTACTATACAGTACAAGATCAGCTAAATAGTAGACCATGTAGGATGTAACAATATTCATGAATCATGTTAACGTACTCCACCACATTTCACTGATATTATCCAATCAGACGAAATGTAAATTATAGTTGTAAAAGACATGATGTCATCCGTTTTACTTGGAATAAAACAATAATTCATGAAGGTTCATTTTACGTCGAAATAATTCTGTACATATTTCGTGTGGTGGTAGTAATTTAGCTCAGTTTTTTCAGTGCTAAAAATTAACAGTTGCATTTTATAAAGCAAAATTTTAAACAGGAAATATCTATTTTAAATCATGGTTATAAAATTTGTATTGTATAACTTAAACGGTGTTCATTGGGTATTCGCAGATCGTATTGGTGGAGGTGTTGATAAAAATTGTCGAATTTTTGTAAAATATATTTTAACTGTTTGGAATGATTTATTTAAACGGGACCATTTAAATAGATAAAAATAATTGTTCTATCCTCGGATTTCGTACAATGATGTTATTATTAAGTGGTTGTTAAGGTCATGAACCGAAAAGCTGGTTTGTATTTCTATAGGTTTTATTAAGTAAAACGAGGAGTTAGGTGGTTTACCATGCCTTCATTCACTGAGTGGAAAAGTATGCTTATTAGCATGCCCAGCCCACTGTAAAGCATCTACTTTCCACCCTGCAAATGACACCTTCACTTCATTCACCACTGGCTCTGTCTGTATTATGAAATTCATTACTCTTAGATGAGATAACTCTGACTAGTGTATTTTACATCTTTACCTATTCTGTTCTTAAATGCTTCAGTCATATAATTGGCTGACCATGTGATAAAAAACAACTATTTTTTGGTTGTGATTTCCTCACTAAGTGGAAAAATTTGCTTATCAGCATGCCCGCCCTCTGAAAAGCATCTATTTTTCACTCTGCAAATGACACCTTCACTTCATTCACCACAGGTTCTGTCTATCATGAAATTCTTTGTATAGTGAAGACTTTTGAAATCGGTTGGGTAGTTTCTGAAATTACCTCGTACAAACAAACAAACAAACGAACAAATTTTTTTTAATAATTTTAAGATTTTTGTAACAGTCGTCACTAACTAAATCACCTGCTGATTACTAATTCTGTAATTTTATGATCGTCTAGTTGGCAATAATTTGGTACATTTAACAGAAAAATTAAAAGTATTTGCGTTTCGATTACTTACTTGTAACGGGTAAAAACGACCGAAGTTTTTGTAGACTTACGACGTTTTTACAAAAGAATAAAATAAAATGACAACGAGGTGTTATGTAAAGTTCTATTTGATGTACTTATTTTATGCAATTCAGATCATCAGGTGATTCAAGTACTTTTAAGTGTCAAGTAGTTGATAGTTATTTAAATTTACTTGAACAATATAACTTGAATTAAATAAACACTTGAAACGGATCTACCTATAGAATTTAATTCTGTATTCAGTAAGAAAGAATTCGCCATTTTTTATGTTTGTTGTTAATAATATTCTTTAGAGATTTAGTGTTAATCTAATTTTTAATTAGTTTGTCAAGAATTTTAGCTGATTTTTTACAGTATTCCACGTATTTTTTTAAATATGATTTCACATCCCTCTCGTTTCGTTGTCTGAAAACTATTCAAATTTCCTGTTGTATTTCTTTAATTATTTGTAGAACATTTTTTTGTCATCAGTCTCTCGACTGGTTTGATGCAGTTCTCCCGGCTGTTCTATCTTGCGCAAGTCGTTTCTTATCTACATACCTATAACACCCTACATCTTTTGTAATTTGCTTTAAATATTCTAACATTTGCCTCCCCCTTCAATTCATTCCTGTAATATAAACCTCCATTGTTGATAGAGCAATACTTAGATATCTTAAGATATGCTACACTAGCGTATCCCTTCTTCTGGTAAGTTGCTTCCATACACTTCTTTTTTCATCCACTCGCCTAAGAACGTCAAAATTGATTTTGTTGTCTTCTCTATTAATCTTTAACATTTTCCTATAACACCGCAGTTCAAAAGATTCTATCCTCTTTTTTTTTGTACAGTCCGAATTACTCACGTGTCACTTCCGTATAATGCTACATTCCAAACATAGTATTTTAACAAAGATTTCGTAATCTATAAATCTAATTTTTGTAGTCAGTAAGCTGTTTTTCATTTCAAAGACCATTCTAGGTTGAACAATCCTACTTTTGATATAACTTGTGCTTCTACAATCTATTGTTATTTTACTCCCTAGATAGCCGAATTCCCCAACTTTCTGTAAGTTTTACTTTTAAATTTCCCATCTCTTCTAAACCACTCTTGATACTGCACTACACTTTCGTTTTGGTCTTATTAATTATTCTTGTTCTTATTAATTTA
Organism: Catonia carolina; assembly: GCA_035578175.1. Classification (NCBI taxonomy): domain Eukaryota; kingdom Metazoa; phylum Arthropoda; class Insecta; order Hemiptera; family Achilidae; genus Catonia; species Catonia carolina. The sequence goes on along the minus strand of JAQMRL010000005.1, from coordinate 34,961,726 downwards.
TGAAGTCGTCCTTTCATGATTTCATCCATTCCATTTTAAGATATCCTCTATACCCCAACGAAATAAAGACTGCAGACGAGATCTAGCCTATAACAGCCAAGGTCGGCTGCGAGGTTGCTCCTTCGGTAAGTCACACTGTGTGACAACGCAGAATACGATTAACGAAAGTCAATTGGCTCTGTGCTGTGATCTAGGTCACTATGCTCCGCCTTCATCTGCAGTCTCTAGTTCGTTAAGGTATAGTGATTTATGTCGGCTAATACTACGATTACATCGGCGAATCTCAGCACTTTTATTCCTGCGTCAAATTTTTCCTTCACTTCATTTATAGCTTCTACATACAAGTTAAAAAGTAGTGGTGACAATGAACATCCGTGTCGTACACTTTTTTTACGGCAGTTTCTTTTTCGTAAATTGTCAAAACAACCGTTTGGTTCGTATACAGACCGTAGATAAGTTTCCTTTCTTTGTATAAAATAGTTAATAACTATTTAGTTTTTTGTAGAAATAATATCAAAATACGCGAAAACGTGAATAAGGAAATGTGAATTTGGTTATAGATTTACGAAAAAGTAGTATAATTCTTATTTGTATTATTTGCTATAATTGGTACAATGGTTTTTCTGTACACTCTTGCTCCAAATTTTTGACACGTTTTTGGTAGATAGCCAAGAGATTAATACGCTGTTGTACATATTTGAATTACAGCAAGTAGTTTATGTAGCACGTACAAATAAATATTTACCGTGTTAACTATTAACATAAGTTTATAATGGAATAATAATAGTTGTGGCGCCTTCTGTCTGTCTGGTTTTCCTATTAAAAATTAATAGTAAACACTACTAATCCTATTGTATATGAAGGCATGGCATGATATCGTGTGCGTCCTTCAATGGCCTTTGATATATCACTCATACTTTTCAACTTAATTAATATACACATTTTATTATACAGCCTATAGTTGACAATTTAAATAAATTTTTTTACTATTTTCATAGTTTAGCAAATTTTTCCTTATTATAACAAATATTTCTGAAATCTTGTTTTATAATGTACACGTTTCATGCCCGTAACAGCCAGATGGAGTGTTAAATTATTTCCACTCAATCTACTAATTTCAAGGTTACAAAAAATAGTTCTATTTCTTATCATATTTTTTTGTCATTAGTCTCTCAACGGGTTTGATGCAGTTCTCCAAGCTGTTCTATCTTGCGCAAGTCGTTTCATATCTACATACCTGTAACACCCTACATCTTTTGTAATTTGCTTTATATATTCTAACCTTTTCCTCCCCCTACAATTCACTTCCTCAATTTTACCCAGACCTATACCTGGATGTCTTAAAATATGCCCCACTAGCCTATCCCTTCTTCTAGTAAGGTGCTTCCATATACTTATTTCTTCATCCACTCGCGTAAGAACCTCTAAATTACTTATATTGTCCACTCACCTAATCTTTAACATTTCCCTATAACACCACATTTCAAAAGCTTCTATCCTCTTCTTTTCTACAGCCCCTATCACCCACGTTTCATTCCCGTATAATGCTACATACTGTTTTAAGAAATTTTTCCTAATCTGTTAATCAATGTTTATAGTCAGTAAGCTGTTTTTCATTCAAATTGCTTTTCTAGCTTGTGCTAGAATTATTAATCAATTATACTATTGATATCACTCGCGCTTCTACCATTCAATGTTATTTTACTCCGTAGATAGCAGAATTCCCCAACTTCCTGTATGTTTTCGTTGCCTACTTATAAGCTTCCTCATCTCTTCTAAACCACTCTTGCTGCTGCACTACACTTTCGTTTTGTTTTGTTCTTATTAATTCTTATCATATGGTCAGCCAATTATACGACTGAAGCATTTAATAACAGAAGAGGTAGAGCTGTAAAAGACACTACTTGAGTTATCTGCTCCGAGAGTAATGAATTTCATTATACGGTCATACCTTATGGTAAATGAAGTGAAGGTGTCATTTGCAGGTTGGAAATGCCCAGCAGATGCTTTTCAGAGGGTCTGACATGCTGATAAGGATACTTTACTACTCAGTGAGGAAAGCAATGGTAAACCCCCTTACTTCTTGTTTTATTCAGTAAAACAAGCCTCTAGATTCCAAATACTATGTCTATCTATATAACGACAATTAACAGACAGCTAAAAAACCTACAACCAAACTCACTTGTCAGGAAGGAGGTAGTGCAACAAGTTAAAGGCTTAAAACACTTTGTCGGTTCGAACGAAGATGAAGAAGGATACCTAATGGTGGAAAATTCGCTCATGCATTTAGAAAACTAGCGTGCAATGCGAAAGCTGAACAAAACCAAATCACCTACTACTTAAAATCAAATTTTTCGATTATGTATTTTATTTATCTTGTCAATGAAAAAAACATTTATTTTCATTTTTTTAAAAAATGACTTCGTTTCTTTTTGGAAGATTAGTGTAGTATTTATTTCACACATTTTTCATATATTTTTGGTAAGTATAGTATTCACATATGCTACATTCACAGTTACAAATTACTTATCGTGTGTAAATAGTTGATTTGAACTGTTACGTTGAATTTTTTATTTTAACTTAAAATCACGTATCTCTCTTAACGTTATATTGGTTTTCATATGTTAAAACCTTAATGTAGTGGTTCCCCTTTAAAGAACGGACACCTCTATACAACGGACATTGGTGTGGTTCCGCTGATGTCCGCTATTCAGAGGTTTGTACTATTACAGTAATAAAAAAAGTTGTAAAAAAAGTTATTTATGCATATACTGTACGTGTATGTGAGTATGGATCGTTTGAAAATAATTTCATTCATTTTCTGTTTTAAAATAAACATCATAAAGAAAAATCCAACAACCTTGACTTTGATAAGTGTTTAAGTATCATAACAATGTGGCCGTAAATAACATGAATTGTTGCTTAAAATGTTCTTGTTGATTATTTCTTTACATTTTATTTTTCACTTCACCAATAGACGTTTAAACGATTAAAGACGACCGTCGCCAGATAAATTACCTATGAAGTATGCTTAATAAATTCTTTTAAAACACTTTCTTGTCTTGTTACGATGTAAATTTAACATTTAATTTACTTAAACAATTTATAAAACGTACAATTTCAATGACATCATATATATACATACACGTTCATAATGAAAAATATAAATAAATAATTTTTTTTTTATTGCTTTGCATCTATAATTTCTTCGTATTATAGGTCGATTTAATATTTTATCAATTAATAAATTACTCGTGTTTGTTTTAAGGTAATTTGCGACGACTGCGCAAACAGCACTTAATAAAAAAAAAATCGTGAAATAATTTATAAGTAATTTTATATATACATATTATTACTTGTATAATTTATGGTAATATTTAGTATTATTTACTGATAGACGTTCATTTTAAATGGCAAGTTTTCAAAAATGGTAATATATTTGGATTGCTACCTTAAAATTTAAATGGTATCCTTGTATTTCTAATTCAATTACACCGTATATTTTTAGATTTTTATGTAATTATTAGCAATTTCATGAGCGCCGGGTTTATCGTCAGCCCGACTAAGGTAGTCGGGTGAATTAAATAATAAACTGGTTTGATACTTTTCCGGGATTTTTTGATGTTACAAATCACTTTTCTTATGCTAGTTGTCATTTTTACTTTCTCTTGCCTATATGAATATACAGGGTGATTCATGAAGTTCTCCCCCCACTTCTACAGCACATTGTACTAGTAAAAATAATGAAAAAATGTTATATAAACATAGGTCCGAAAACGCTTCGTTAGCGAGTTACAGCTAGCGAAAGTTTCGCCTGGATTTCAGTTCACCAGGTGAAATGAGGTCTTCCTGGAATTGTGGTAAGGTAGATTAAGGGGCGAATTCAATCATTTCTTATGGTTTTTGATCTGATAAATTGAATAAAACAGGTCCCAGAACTGTAAGTTAAATAGTTTTTGAGAAAACCAGTGTCAAATGCAAAAAATGGAGTGAAAATCACATTTTTTCATCTTTGGGCAAGAATAACTTTGTTATTTCACCAAGAAACAGTTAAAATTTTTCAATAAAAAATGTAGAAAATTTTATTCTGAACAAACCGGTGTAAATAAAGTACACAGAAAGCGAATAGTTTTTGAGAAAACCAGTGTCAAATGCAAAAAAATGGAGTGAAAAAAACACATTTTTTCATTTTAGTTTTTCCGGTTAATTTTACTTTGTACTCTTATGAATAAAAACTCATTTAATCAAACATCTATTCGCTTTCTGAGTACTTAATTTACACCGGTTTGTTCAGAATAAAATTTTCTACATGTTTTATTGAAAAATTTTAACTGTTTCTTGGTGAAATAACACAGTTATCCTTGCCCAAAGATGAAAAAATAAGTTTTTCACTCCATTTTTTGCATTTGACACTGGTTTTCTTAAAAACTATTTAACTTACAGATCTGGGACCTGTTTTATTCAATTTATCAGATCAAAAACCATAAGAAATGATTGAATTTGCCCCTTAATCTACCTTACCACAATTCCAGGAAGACCTCATTTCACCTGGTGAACTGAAATCCAGGCGAAACTTTCGCTTGCTGTAACTCGCTAACGAAGCGTTTTCGGACCTATGTTTATATAACATTTTTTCATTATTTTTACTAGTACAATGTGCTGTAGAAGTGGGGGGAGAACTTCATGAATCACCCTTTATAGGAAGGAAAGTATTGTTTTCATGTCGATTTTTCGAAATCGAGTTTTCACCGGATCTATACGTTTTCAGACCCCCTGAACCCAAAAAACATGTTTTTAGCGATTGGTCTGTGTGTGTGTCTGTGTGTGTGTGTGTGTGTGTGTGTGTCTGTGTGTGAACAGAATATCTCAAGAACGGAACGTCGTACAAACTTGAAACTTGAAACTTAAGTTACATACCACTACCGGACGCGACACGAACATTTTCATCAAAATCGGTCAACCGGAAGTAGTAGTTTATTCGTATAATTTTTCAGTTTTTTGCGATTTTCTCAAAAACTGGTCCTACGATTTTTTTAAAAATCACCTATTTTACTCAATTTTTTATTCTCTACAAGATAGGGTAGGCGCCATGTTTGCTGAAATTCTCGGTGAGGCTGTTTTCACGTAAAAACGTTGTTTTTTTAAGATTACGGCTTTAATATAAATGTTAGCGCAAAAACTTATATAATAAAAGTTGTAGAGAATTTAAAAACCTACAACTTTTATTTCAAACATTTTTTTGTATAACGCTTAGTTTAGCGGTAATTTGCGATTTTCTGTTTTTTTTTCTCACGAAAACGTGAGAAAAATCGATTTTTTTAACATTTCGGTCTTAGTATGCATTTTACGACAAAAGTGTATATAATTAAATTTATAGAAAATTAAAAGATCTACAACTTTTGTTTAGAGCATTTTTCTCTACAGAGCCTAGTTTAGCGTGAAAGCGAGATTTTCCGTATTTTTAAGCCAAACTGAGTTCGACTGTCATTTTGCGTCATTCACTCATGATTAAAATAAGGTTATGTTTTTGAGGTTAGTTTTTGTTCATTTCTAATGTTTTAATACTAATGTTAGGTTTATTGTTAATTATTTGCATTGGCAAGAGAAAGTTGTGTGAGTGTTTCACACCAGAATTTTTTTGAATACTTATACACCGGTTTAAAAAAAATACAGCTCAATGGTTAGGTGTACAATATATTTAAAAGAATGGGGTTTTTTGTCAAGTTTAGTCTTGCCTTCCATTGGACTGATTTCAGTAAATCATTTTCACTTTCTCTTATCTTATACTGATGTGTAGAGAAGTAAAGTAATTATTGTTTTCAAGTTTGTTTTTTCGAAATCGAGTTTCCACTGTTATTTTAAACATGCATTTTGATTCTTTGTTTTTACCTCAGTTTTTTCTTAGGTGTACAATATATTTAAAAGAATGGGGTTTTTTGTCAAGTTTAGTCTTGCCTTCCATTGGACTGATTTCAGTAAATCATTTTCACTTTCTCTTATCTTATACTGATGTGTAGAGAAGTAAAGTAATTATTGTTTTCAAGTTTGTTTTTTCGAAATCGAGTTTCCACTGTTATTTTAAACATGCATTTTGATTCTTTGTTTTTACCTCAGTTTTTTCTTTAACTAAAGATATTCGTTTAATTTGTATTTTCTCTTGCTATATGAATATATAGGAAGGAAAGTATTGTTTCATGTCGATTTTTCGAAATTAAGTTTTCACGGGATTTCATGTTTTCAGACCCTCTGAACGCAAAAAACATGTTTTTAGCGTTTGGTCTATGTGTAGGCCTATATGTGTGAACAAAATATCTCAATTACGGAATATCTTAACGAAGTTGAAACTTGAAACATAAATTAAATAGGTACCACTAGAGGACCCGACACGTACATTTTCATCAAAATCGGTCAACCAGAAGTAGTAGTTTGTTCTTGTAATTTTTCACTTTTTTGCGATTTTCTCTAAAACGTCTCTACGATTTTTTAAAAAATTGCCTCATGTACTACATTTTTTATGCTCTGCAAGATACGGTAGCGCCATGTCTGCCGAAATTCTTGGGGAGGTTATTTTTTCGTAAAAAAAAATTGTTTTTTTTTTAAGATTGCGACTTCAATATGCATTTTAGCGCAAAATGTATATAATAAAAGTTGTAGAGAGATTAAAATCCTACAACTTTTATTCCAAACATTTCTTTATATAACGCTTAATTTAGTAATTAGTGATTTCCTGTTATTATTATGGAAATCTGTAAAAAATGAATTTACTAAGATTTCGGCCTTAGTATGCATTTTACAATATGATAAGATTTATAGGAAACTAAAAGATCTACAACTTTTTTTAAAGCATTTTTCTCTACAGAACCTAGCTTAGTTTTTTTTGTTTATTTATTATGTTTTACTATTAATGTTCAATTATATTGTTAATTATTTGCATTGGCAAGAGAAAGTCGTGTGAGTAATTCACACCAGATTTTTCTTATTGATAGTTGGGATTTAGAAACTTGCTATTTCTTGTTATTTCCAATATCTGGATGTGTCGGACGGACAAAGGAAAATTATAATGACAATTTAAAAAATTGCTAACAAATCACTTCGTATAACTTTTAATTTGGTTCGACGTTCAGAAAACCAATATTATATAATAAAAATACTGTAATGAGATAACTTGTTAAATTATATCAGTGAAGTGCACTGTATGTATTCCTCCAATAAAATTTTATCAATTTCTTCGCCAGCAACAAAAATTACTTACGTTAAAGCATACACATTATCATATTTAAATTGGTGATGATGAGTCAACCTGTAAATGATTAAGCATGGCGCCAGCCGTGTATTGATGCATACACTTTTATTTTCAGTTTGTTGACCTTCGGTACTGTTCGGAACAACATGTTTTCATTTATCCAATTACAATACATAAGTCGTACGTCACGAATTAAATCGTCACCTTCATAAAAAAATCTGATCAGCAATTTTACTGCACGTTCTATCGGTTAATTAAAAATTAAAATCCTCAAGTATTGAGTTTTTAAATAAGATTCACCTGTCTTCCATAGATAAGCTTTCTATTCTGGACTACAATCCCTGACATTTTTTTGAAGGGGATTTTTATAGTAAATAACATAAAAAATATTTTTTGTTGGTTAAATAATAGTTCTATTTCTTGTCACATCAGCCAATTAAATGACTGAATCATTTAAGAACAGAAGAGGTAGAGGTGTAAAAGACACTAATCAGAGTTATCTTCTCTGAAAGTAATGAATTTCATCAAACAGCCAGACCCCTATGGTGAATGAAGTGAAGGTGTCATTTGCAGAGTGGAAAATATGTGCTTTTCAGAGGGCCCGGCATGCTGGTAAGCGTGCTTTTCCACTCAGTGAGGAAGGCCATGGTAAACCACCTCACTCCTCGTTTTACTTAGTAAAACCTCTACAGGTTCAAACCAGTCTTTCGGCTGATGACCTAAACAACATTGGTTTATAAATTTGTCAGGTATGATATTTAATTCAGATGATAGTTCTTACCACGGAATACCTTATCAATTATAATTTTTTTTCGTAAAAGTCCACACAAAGCATCTTTGAATTAATTTTTAACACTCTAGTATCGCTGCATACATATTGTTACAGTAAGACCTCGACTTACGCGAATTCACGTTTGCGCGATTTTGTTGAACATAATTTGTACAATAGCATTGCATTTGTGTACAATAGGTATTCTTATCTTACGGATGTTTACATTTATGACCAATGTTTTGCTAATTCCTCTCGAAACCGTTGTAGTAGTTGCCCACCCCATTTTTACACTAATTTTATCTTGGTTTGCTTTTGTTCTGAACAATAGTACTATTTAGTGCGTTAAAATATCGGTCGTATATGGTTACGTAGATTTAATCGTGAAAAATTTGCAGGTCTTTTATTTTCTTGTTTTTGTTGTTTCTTTGCGTACAATATGAGTTCTAATGAAGGTTAGAAAAACGGAAAGCGATTATTTTAAAGAAAGGTTAAATGTCGTTAAAAGATAAGAAAGGGGTGAAAAAACGAAGAACGTAAAAGAAACGACTGGGTTTAGTAAGTCAACACTTCGGACAATTAGCGGATTTTAATGGTACGGACAATTAGCGGATTTTAATGGTACGGACAATTAGCGATTGTTTTAAGGTTAAAACGAACAATCCAAGTTACGTGAATTTCACGTTACGCGATGATTTTTCAGAACGTACCCCCGCGTAAGTTAAGGTCTTACTGTATTTAGGTCATCAGTCGAAAGGCTGGATTAAACTTCTAGAGGCTTTATTAAGTAAACCGTGGACAGATGTGGTTTCCGGGCCGCCGCGCGCCGGTCCTTACAAAGATATCCGAAAATCCCGGACACACGCCTAAATCCGGACTGTCTGGACTAATCCAGGATGTATGGTAAACCTATATACAGGTTATTTATTAAACTACATTATTTATTACCAACGTGTAATGATTAATATCGTGTTTACCAATTTACCTTTGGGTTATTCAGATAAAACGTTTGTTTGTAAACGATATTTGTTGCATTTGTTTATAGAGAAATGATGTTATGCATTTCTTGATCTTAAATTATAAACGTATTGCACAATTAATTGTTTAAACATGAACACGTGTTCGTCTATGATCACTATTTGGATGTGATAATTGACACATGTGTAAATAAACATTTAATTCTTCCGACTTGTTATTGCATTTGTGTATGTCAGTAAATGTTTAAGAAACTTTTTTTTTTTTTAATTCGTTTATTTAACGTCGCATCAACTACAACGGTTATTAGCGACGACGTTGGGGTGTAACTATATACAATGGAGGATGAAATGATTTTTTGTAACGTATGAAAATATGCCATGCCTGAGTGGGATTCGAACCCAGAACCGCATGATGAGAGGCGAGCACGTTACCAACTGCGCCAATGCGGCCGGCTTAAGAAACTTTTGTTTGATGTAATTTTACTTAATTCTGGTTTTAATTTATTTCATTATTTTGTATTTTGTTTAAGTTAGGATCGTTCTTAGGCATAACCTTTAAAATGAGATTATGAATTTTAAATGTAATACAAAATTTTTAATAAATAAAATTACTCGTGCCCGGGCGTATTGGCGTAGTTGGTAACGTGTTTCTACATCCAATGCTTTAAGCCTTTTACTCTTAATTAAGAACGTTAATGATTTTTACAAAATCCGTTTTAAAATAAGTTCTTTCAAAATTAATACTTTAACGCATATTTTAAGTCAAAAATTTATATAAATAAATTACAGAAGATAAATATAATCACGTTTCAAATTTTTGTATTCAGCGTTTTTAAATCCGACGCTTACTACCGCAGAAAAATGGGATTTTTTCAAATTTTCAATATTTCTGTGTTTTTTCAGTATTTTTTTAGTAATGGTGCCCTACATGCAGGTAAGCCTTAGTTTGTGCGTTGGTAATGATATCACGGTAATATAATGATGAAAAACCACCAGACCTGATCGGGAAATGAACCCGGGACTCCGAGATAGTACCCAGGCGCGCTGACCATGATATCAACAACGGGTCGGCCAAATATTTCCATTCTAAACAATTACTGAAAAATATTGACCAGCTATATTTTCAGGAATTTTGTTTTTAGGTAATCCATTAATTTTTTAAATATTATCATACCTGAGTTCCAAAGGAATTTATAACGAGTAATACGCGTTAAAGTGAATACAAGTAATGTTAGGTTACAATAAAGTTAGCATTTTTTAAAAAATATGCTTGAAGAGCTTGTCGTTACGTTCACTTATAAATTTAGGTCACATACGCGTACTGTTTCCAGTTTACTTCATTCAACTTCGAGTTTATAATAAGTGTAGTTTTGAAATACTTTCTCGTTATTTGCTCATAAGTTAATACTTCCGTAAAAGATATTTTTGTAAATTAGGTAGTGATTTTTACTTTCTCTTGCCTCTATGAATATGTAGGAAGGAAAGTATTGATTTCATGTCGATTTTTCGAAATAGAATTTTCACTGGATCTACACGTTTTCAGACCCCTTGAACCCCAAAAAAATGTTTTTAGCGATTGGTGTGTATGTGTGCGCGCGCGCGCGTGTGTGTGAATAAACTATTTCAAGAACGGAACATCGTGTACGAAGTTGAAACTTGAAACTTAAGTTAGACACTACCCGACGTGACTCAAACATTTTCATCAAAATCGGCCGGAAGTAGTAGTTTATTCGTGTCATTTTCCGATTTTCGCAAAAAACGGCTCCTACAATTTTTTAAAAATCGCCTCATTTACTGCAATTTTTATTCTCTACAAGATAGCGTTGGCTGTCTCTCGTAGAAAAAAAGGGTTTTGTTGAGATTGCAGCCGTATTAATATGCATTTTAGCGCAAAAGTGTATATAATAAAAGTTGTAGACAATTCAAAAATTTACAACTTTTATTCAATTTTTTTGTATAACTTAGTTTAGTGATAATAAAACGTGTAAAAAATATAGTTTAGTGATAATAAAACGTGTAAAAAATATTTTTTTAAAGATTTCAGCCTTAGTAGCCTATGCATTTTACGACAAAAGTGTAATATTAAAATTTATAGGAAATTAAAAGATCTACAATTTTTATTTAGATAATTTTTTTCTACAGAGTCTAGTTTAGCGTGAAAGAGTGATTTTCCACATTTTTAAGCCAAACTGAGGTTGATTTTCATTTTGCATCATTCACTCATGATTAAAATAAGGTTATGTTTTTTTGAGGTTAGTTTTTTGTTTATTTCTTATGTTAGGTTATATTTTTAATTATTTGCATTGGCAAAAGAAAGTTGTGTGAGTGTTTCACATTAAGATTTTTCTTAAAAAATTCTCTACGAGATAGAATCCACAGAATACACTTTATTATTTACTTATTTATCAAATATACTAGTTTAATTATCGTAGTTAATTTAAGAATTATTTCTAAGAAAATTTAAAATGAATAATGGTCAGTGAATAGTACTTGTAAGAGTAATGGGCGTAAGTATAAGCGGAATAAGAGGTCTGGTAGGCGAGTCGGTGTTCTCCGATGCTGCCTGGCGCCTGGTTGCTTCCACTCGTCTCTGTATTAATTTGGCTTTAAATCGGCCCAAGCCAATGTTGCCGTAGTGCCCAAGCCGATGTTGCCGTAGTTAAAAAGAGTATAGTATATTGCTTTCAAGGATGCCAAGTTTCGCATAACCTCAAACAATATTGCGTATATAGTATGGATAATTTCTTCTTTTCCGTTTTATTTAGTCTATTAAGTGTTTATATCCTGCCCTTGAATTTCTGTAAAAAAGTAAATAATTCCATATTAATGTTTACGAATCTCGGTAACGAAACTACTTTTCACGTTTTAAGAATATTATAATTATATGTCCAGTCAGTTAGTTGACAGAATATCACATTAAATTGTTAAATAACAATGGTTGTGCGAACAATTATGCGTGGTGGTCAACCGACAGACAGCCAATGAATATTATGTTATCATTGTTTTTATGGAACGTAATATTTATTTAATAAAATTTATATGAAATCATGTATTTATTTACTTTAAACTATAACTACATTAATTTTAACTATCTTTTTAGTTAACATTTATAATTTAATTACTGCGTACACTTGATTCCGAATCCATTATCTTTTTAATTTTAATTTACGAGTTCTAAAATTTAAATATAACAGACAGGTGGAGTGACAAATTATTTACTCTCAATCTGTTCGTTGTAGGGCTAAAATAAATAGTTCTGTGTCTTATTACATATTCAGCCAATTAAATGACTAAATTGTTTAAGAACAGAAGAGGTAGAGGTGTAAAAAAACACTAGTCAAGAGTTATCTCCTCTGAAAGTAATGAATTTCATTATACAGCCAGACCCTCTGGTGAATGAAGTGAAGGTGTCATCTGCAGAGTGGAAAATATGTGCTCTTCAGACGGCCCGGTGTGCTGATAAGCGTACTTTTCCACTCAGTGAGGACAGCATGGTAAACCATCTTACTCCTGAATCCTGAATCCTGAATCCTGGTTGAGAGGGCTAAGAAGCCCTATGATGGCGACATCGTGTTAAGGAACACCTGGTCGCTCGGGGAACAATATAACAGAATAATTGCAACCTCAAGAAATTTAGGGGGAATTTTATAGTTTAAATAGGAAATAGGATTCTGGTTCGTGGGACATTGGAACTGGGGCTTGAAAGGAGGTAATTTATTTTTAGAAGTTATTATTAAGATTATTATTAAGATGTTATCTTACTCCTTGTTTTACTAAGTAAAACCTTTACAAGTTCAAACCAGCCTTTCGGCTGATACCTAAACAACAAAAAAATGGATTTTTCAATTATTACTTAACACCGATTTTTTAAAATGTTATATTGACCCTTCGGATTTGTCTAGAGGCAAAGTTTTTGCCGCAAGCCAGCTGTTTAACAGATGATTTTTGAAAACGAAGGTTCGTGGTTCAAATCCTAGTAAAGGTAGTTACTTTTATCCGAATTCGAATACTAGAAAGTTTTTTAATTAACTTTAAACACTTTTAAAATTAAAGACCTTGATCTAGCTTTCAATTTTGAAAATCGTGTAGTAGTTCTGTGTGTGTAGTGTTCTGGTTCAAATGATCTTTTCAAATCCTAGTAAAGGTAGTTACTTTTATACGGATTTGAATACTAGACAGTGGTTGCCGGTGTACTTTGATGGTTGGGGTTCAATTAACCATACTTTCTCAGGAGTGGTCGACCTGGGTCTGTACAAGACTACACCTCATTTACACGTCATACATATCATCCTCATCTCATTGTGTCATGGGGTTGCTTATTGTTCGGAATTGAACAGATTGCAACGTACACAAATTAGGAATAAAAAAAAAATAGAATAAGTCTTTTTTCATTTCATTCAACAAGTCGGCCGGCTGTGGCGCCCTTCGGAGGACATTGCTCCACCCGCCCCCGCATAGTTTGCTTCTATCTCGGGCCGCCCAGATTGTTGTGTTGAAAATTAGTCAAAAATTGTTGTCCTTAAATTCAGGTATTCTTTTAAAATCATGAGTAGAAATTATTTGGAAATGTTTCCTCACCCCTAAAATCAAAACGGGAGTTAAAAAGCAGTCACTAATTTTAGGAAGTCTCTTTTTGTTTTACGTCTTACTTATTTGCAATGTCTGATGATGCAGACGGTGGAGAATGATGATGTAGGTAGGTATAAAAAAAACAAGTGATGAAAAATGCCGGGCCTAACCGGGAATCAAACCGGAGACCCCGTCGTAGAAGCCAGTTGCGCTAACCACTACGCCAACGGGCCGGCTTCTTTTTAAAGGTCTGTTAGTTGCAGGGCTAAAATAAATAGTTGTTGGTCAGCCAATTAAATGACTGAATCATGTAGAACAGTAGAGGTAGACGTGTAAAAGACACTAATCAAAGTTTACTCTTCTGAATGTAATGAATTTCATTGTACTAGACCCTGTGGTGAATAAAGTAAAGGTGTCATTTGCAAAGGGGAAAATATGTGATTTTCAGAAGGCCTTGGGATGCTGATAAGCATATTTTTCAACACATTGAGGAAGGCAACTGTAAACCACCTCACTCCTCGTTTTGCTTAGTGAAACTTCTACAGGTTCAAACCAGCCTTCGGCTGATGACCTAAACAACAACACATTTTGTACTTTGGTTAATTTGCATGAAATTTGTGTCAAATTTAAGAAAAAAAATATCCTACTCTAGGGCAACTTTTACGTAGCAGTGGCAGCTTAAAACAAACTCGACAGAAACCCTTAGTGTTTTTATTTTGTGACTGATTTTATTTAGATTAACTACCGTAATGTTATTTTCAAAGGATTTGTACGGTTTTTATCGTAAACATTTTTAACATCGTGTGTATAGTAGTATAAAGTATTGTTTATAGTTTTTAATGTGTATTTTTGTATTTAAAAATAATTTAAAATGACTACTCGAGCTTGTAGGAAAAATTCATGCCTCTAGCAACATCACATTCTTCTTTGTAACTAATCAATAAAATTGTTTACAACTCACGCATTTATTTTTCTTTTAACTATTAAAATAGGTGCGGGCATAATTGTCATTACGCAATCTGTTTGGTATTTATTATTAGCTATTCATAGTAATAACAAAACAACGAGAATGATGAGATTTTGTGTGAAATTTTAATAGGTTTATTCATATTTTAAAACTAATCAGTAAAGAAAAATCTTGTTTATTATTTTTTTAACTCTAATGTGTGTACGTTGGAATCTGTTCAATTTAAGCACATTAAGGAACCTCATGACCCAATGAGATGATGATTTTTTTGACATCAGTCTCTCAACTGGTTTGATGCAGTTTTCTAAGCTGTTTTATCCTGAACAAATCGCTTCATATCTACATTCTTGGAACACCCTAAATATTTTGTAATTTGCTTTAAATATCCTAACCTTCCTCTCTATATTACCCTCCATTATCGATAGACCAATATCTGGATACGTCTAAATTACTTATTTTGTCCACTCACTTAATTTTTAACGTTTTTCTGTAACACCACATTTCAAAAGCTTCTACCTCTTCCTTTCTACAGCACCTATTATTCACGTTTCTCTCCCGTATTGGTACACTTTAAACATGATGTTTTAATAATTTTTTCCTAATCTATAAATCAATGTTTGTAGTCGGTAAACTGTATTTCATTTTACATGCTCTTCTAGCTTGAGGATGAGGATGATATGTGACGTGTTAATGAGGTGCAGTCTTATACAGATTCAGGCCGACAATTCCTGAGGTATGGTTAAGTTTACCCCAACTATCGAAGTACACCGGTAATCAATGTCTAGTATTCAAATCCTTATAAAAGTAGCTACTTTTACTAGGATTTGAACCACGGAATGTTTATCCCCTTATATCAGCTGATTCACGGCGACGACTTAACCTCTAGACCAACTCGCTGGGTTCGGGGATTATGTTTGTTGAGGAAAATATATTTTCATATTAAATGAATATGTACCACCAAATAACGAATATTTTTTTATCCCTCAAATTTGTACTTTGAAATATTTTCAATTCAGAACAATGAGCAACCCCATGACCCAATGAGATAAGTATAATGTGTACGACGTGTGTAGACTTGTACATACCCAGGCCGACCATTCCTGAGATGTGTGGTTAATTAAACCCCAACATTTTGATTATTTAATCAACGTACACCGGTAACCACTGTCTAGCGTTGAAATCTCTTTAAAAGTAACTACCTTTATTTAGAAACAACAAAATGCCTGAATTTTGCGTGAAAATGCCTTAAAAGTACTCATTCCCTTTGATACTACACATTCTCGTGAAACTGGACACTTTTACTCTTGCTGCCATGAAGAGCAAAATATACCGTTCAATATTATATATTATACAAGAGGACTTGAGAGTTGCACTGTCGGAACTGACTGCACGTTTCAGAAAGCTTTTTGCCGAGAGTAAAAAGTAATTATGTTTATAATTATTTTAACACTGAACTCATTGTCCTAATACGAATAAGGTTTAAATATGTAACTTAAATAAGAATTACCAGTAAAAATGTTATTTTAAAAATGTACACTTTATACATATAGGTGGGCGTGGCTTACAGTTCCATATAGGTTGGGGAGGGGCAAAATAAAAATTTTGAGAACCTCTGTACTACAGATAAAGTTGTGTAGTAAAAATTTAAATGATAAAAATACATTTAATTCTATTAATGCCTAGTAATAACAGGTGATTAAGGATTTACAAAAATAATATATTCATAGTTTTTTTTATATTTAGTAGAACAAAAACAATTTAAGGAACATTTGATTAAGTATGTGTTTATTTTCAATTGTGTAATTATTTATTCTAAACGATTTTCAACACGATGATCATTTTGTACTTACAACAAAATCAGTTACGGAAAATTATTAGAATTGGCAACTACAAAAAAGTTTTATTTTTGGAAAGGGAGGACATCTTTACATTTTGTTTGGGCTGATAACTAATGTTGATTATTGTATTACTACTATTATTTCTTCTGTGTTTAATTTTAGTAAAGGTCGTCTTATTTTTAGTTTAAATTTGATGTCATCAGCTTAAATACAATTAACATACTTAATTACATTATTTAAGCTACTGAAATAACGTTAAAGTGTACATTATAATTACAGTTACGGTAATTTTTCTGCTAAGATTACAATATGTAGCATATCTAATGACTGTAATTTAAACGTTACATTTTTATCAGATTTTAACCGGAAAATAAACATTTCTTTCACTTCTGTCAAGTTCGTGTTAATTATATTTCGGGTCTCCGTGCTAAATTTTCCTCTTTTTTTTGAAAAATACCTCTGACGAATACAATGTAATAGCATTAATTTTAAGATGATTCATTGTAACGCACCGTGGCGAGATGTCTGTCTCCTCACGCATGTCTAGCCACCTGCGTGAGTAATATGGTATTACCCCTTTAGTTAGATATTTTTTGTGCGTAAGTGAACGATATTTTTAATTCCCCCCCCCCCCGTGCTTTACTAATCTCAACACAGGTGATTGATGTACCGTATTTTCCCGTTTTTTATATGCGTTATTCAGTAATGTGTAGAATATTTCATTTTTTCTTTCTCGCACTTAATCAAGTGTCATTAAACCTTGTATCAAAAATATTTGTCACTAACAGGCAGGTAAAGTATTTAAAGTATTTGCATTTGATCTGTTAGTTCCAGGGCTACAAAAATAGTTCTGTTTCTTATTACACGTCAGCCTATTATGTGACTGAACTATTTAAAAACAGAATAGATAGAGGTGTAAAAGACACTAGTCAAGAGTTATCTCCTCTGAGAGTGATGAATTTTATTATGCAGCCAGTCCCTGTAGTGAATGAATTGAAGGTGTTATTTGCAGGGTGGAAAGTAGATACTTTTCAGATCGCCCGGCATGCTGATAAGCATATGATTTTTCTTTTCAGTGAGAAAAGCTATGGTAAACCACCTCACTCTTCGTATTACTTAGTAAAACCTCCAGAGTTCAAACCAGCTGTTTCATTAGCATTTTAGGTTAAGGAACGTTAGGTTAGAAACGTGTAATAAATTTCCAGGCTCAAGATGGAAATCGAATCCGGGACCTTCCACATTGTAAACAAACCACTACGTTACGTGGGCGTCCACGACGTTTGTAAGCTGAGGTTTTTCGATTAACCCTAATTTTTTTTGGATTTGTAGTTTTTAAATAAAAATGGGTGCAAAAGTGCGAAACTCCGGTTGTGTTACAAATCTATGATTGCCGAGTTCAGTATAATACCAAAACGGGTATTCATGGGGTGGGGGTCAAGCTATCGTTTCCGGTTTTAAACTTTTTTAGCCTAACTGTACATTTCAGAACACAAATGCACATAACATACGTTTTTGTTCAGGATATCAGCCGAAAGGCTGGTTTGAATCTCTAGAGGCTTTACTAAGTAAAACGAAGGGGAAGGTGGTTTATAATTGCCTTCCTCAGTGAGTGGAAAAGTATGCTTATCAGCATTCCAGACCCTTTGAAAAGCCTCTATTTTCCACCCTGCAAATGACACCTTCACTTCATTCACCACAGGGTCTGGCTGTATAATGAAATTCATTACTTTGAGAGGAGATAACTGTGACTAGTGTCTTTTACACATCTACTTCTGTTTTTAAATGCTTCATTCATAATTGGCTGACCATGTGATAAGAAACAGAAATATATTTTTTAGCCTTGGAACTAACTCATTAAGTGCAAATAATTCAACACTCCACCTGACATTTACACTGTTATGGACATTAGTGAGTGGTGCAGGTATAAATAAAATAATAAATAGTTTTAACCAAAAATTAATCATTAAATTATAACTCTAATGTGTGATAGTATACTTGTAAGATAGTTTAACACAAAATGCACTTCTATTTTTTTGTGAAATCATTTACTTGGCACAAATGTTAATGATGAAACTCAGTGGTTATGTACGTGCATTATATCACCTTCACAAGTGTACGTTATAAAATATAGCATTCCGTCCACCAAGTAGTGCAAAGAACAAATTTTTGGTGAAAGTTGTATTTAACACCTCTGTGCACTTGTAATTTTATGTGAATACAGCTTTTTAAAAATAAGTAAAACAGTTTTTTTTTGCTAAGTTATACTAATGAGGTGAATTTTATTTAAAGTAGGATCAACATCTTGGTTATTAGAGACTATTTTTGGGTTATACAATGTGTTATAATTTTCCAGATCCTAACTGGAAAGCGACCTCCGATTTGAAGCTTTGCACGTTAACCATTGGGTCAGAGAGGCCTACAACTTTTTTAAGTTTATTTAAGTCGCTTTAACATTTTGTTTACTTGTGATTACGTAGTGGTGATGAACGGTAGGTTTGCATTTTCCAGACCCTGGATGGGAATCGAACTCGGGACTTTTGCTTTGCAGCGTAGCACACAATTCTACCACAGTTTTTATGCTATATTTTTGTTTTATGTTTAGTTTTTAGTGGCAATTTGCTTATTATCTGTAAAAACACCGCATTAAAATATTGGTCCATTCCATGTTGGTTTAATACTCTCTCTTTCTCTAAATTCTATGAAATATTAGTAAGGAAAGTTATGTTTCGTGTCAAATTTTTGAAATTGAGTTTTCACCGGAAGTATACGTTATTGCGTGAACTAACGCAAAACCCGAAAATCGTACGAAGTTAAAATTTGGAACTTAAGTTTGGTACCACAAGGTGACAACAAAATATTTCATCAAATCGGTCAACCAGGAGTAGCAATTTAGTCATGCGGTTTTTCACTTTTTTTGCTATTTATTTGCGCAAGACGCATGAGTGGAAGAATAATGTAACCCTTCAGGGAATACGGATTTGATAGTGTCATACACAAAACGGAAAATAACCATACGATAAATATGAAAATTAGGGACGAAACGGACCGACCGTTGCATACATAGTTAAGCAAGAAAGTTAATACGGTGTGTCGGAAAATTCATAATAGTAATTAATTCTGACATTTTATATTAATTTTCCATTTAAATTACATTTGATGTAACTAAATTAAAAGTGCACATATAATAATCTCGTAGTTTTACTACTTCATTTTTTATAACCCACTGTTTTTATGGAAAGTAATATTTATATGTAAACATGTATTTATTTACTTAAAACTATAACTGCATTAATTTTACCATCTGTTTAGTAAACGTTTTTAATTTAATTACTGCATGTATTTCATTTCAAATCCATTCTCTTTTAATTTAAATTTATGAGTTATAAAAATTTTAAATTTTACTGTTGGTAAATTCTTTGTATTGAATTTTGAAGTGCAGTACAAGCTCGCTAATCTGAACCCTTCAGTAATCCGAACTATAAAATAAAGTTTGTTTTTATGCTGCAATGATGATTTCTTATGGTACGATTTTTTTGAATGTCTTGATACGGTAATCAGACGCCGATATCGTAAACATGACTGCAGAATGATGATGACGAGAAACTACCAATAAGCTAAATAAAATATACCATTAAGCGCGAACAAAGTTTGCGTTTCAAGAAACAAGAAATAGTGCCATTTCACTTTCTCTTGCCTATATGACTACTGTATACATAATGCATAGGGAGGAAAGTACTGTTTTCATGTCGAAATTGAGTTTTCACCGGATCTACACGTTTTCAGACCCCCTGAACCCAAAAAACATGTTTTTAGCGATTGGTCTTAATGTGTGAGCGCGCGCGCGCTTATGAACAAAATTATCTCAAGAACGGAACATCGTACAAAGTTGAAACTTGAATTAGATACCACTAGAAGACCCGACACGAACATTTTCATCAAAATCGGTCAACCAGAAGTAGTAGTTTATCGTGTGATTTTCTCAAAAACGGCTTGAACGATTTTTGTAAAATTCGCCTCATTTACCATACTTTTATGCTCTACAAGATAGGGTAGGCGCCAGTCTGCTGAAATTCTTGGGAAGGCTGTTCTCTCGTAGAAAAAATTGTTTTCTAAGATTGCGGCTTTAATATGCATTTTAGGGCAAAAGTGTACACAATAAAAGTTGTAGATAATGTAAAAACCTACAACTTTTATTTTAAATATTTGTTTGTATAACGCGTAGGTTAGCGGTAATAGCGATTTTCTGTTTTTTTTCATGAAAATCTGTAAAAATATCGATTTTTAAAATTTCGGCCGTTGTATCCATTTTACGACAAAAATGTATGTAATCAAATTTATAGGAAATTAAAGGATCTACAACTTTTGTTTCAAGCAATTTTCTCTGCAGAGCCTAGGTTAGCGTCAAAGAGTGATTTTTCTTATTATTAAGCCGAACTGAGATTTGTTTTCATTTTCCATCATACACTCACGATTAAAATAAGGTTATGTTTTTTTGTTTATTTCTAATGTTTTATTACTGTCAGGTTATATTGTCCATTATTTGCATTGCTAAGAGAAAGTCGTGTGATTGTTTCACACCAATTTTTTTTTTTTTTTTTAATAAAGGTTACTGAAAAGTACGTATTTTATTATTGAATTAGGTTATTACAACATAAACAACTACACTTATTTTAATTGACTTATTGTATGTACTGTATTTATAAATTTTTTATTGTTAATTTATTTCTTTTAATGTGATTTTTTTGTGAAAAACAAGTATGGTCAGTTTATTGTACGTATATTTATTATTAAATTAGTTTATTCGAACATAAACAATTGTATTTTGTCGGCCGCATTGGCGCAGTTGGTAACGTGCTCGCCCCTCATCATGCGTTTTGGGTTCGAATCCCTCTCAGGCATGGCATATTTTCATACGTTACAAAAAATAATTTCTTCCTACATTGCATAAAATTCCACCCCATCATCGTCGCTAATGACCGTTACAGTTGATGCAACGTTAAATAAATAAATTTAAAAAAATAAATATTGTATTTTATTCATATTAATCATGATTATTGCCTTTTTGACAAAAAAATCTCTAATCCGAAATTTTCGGTAATCTAAACAGTGGCGGTTTATATGAGTTCGGATTGTCTAGCTTGTACTGTAAACATAAACAAAAAGATATATTTTTTTATATTACTTACACCGATTTAAATTTTTTATATGTTACACCTATTTAAATTTTTTTATATGTTATATTATTGAAACGTTGAAATTTTCCAAGTGAATAATTGGAACACCGTGATGTTTTGTATAGATGAAGTGTTGTTTGTTTAGTAGGAGGATAAATCGTATATACAAAATAGTAAAAAAAAAAAATACTGTGCAAGCGTAGCATCTTAATGGAAACAAGTTAGGAATGCAGGAGCGAACTACAGCTAGCAACGCGAGCGACTGATTGTGTGTGCGCGTGTTTGTGATAGATAAAAATAAGCATTACGGGTTTTGGTCGGCGCCAATGACGTCATGACTGGTAGTTGGTAGTTGCGCATTCTTTTGGCCTCTACCCAAACCATATTGTAATATATATCGCTATAGATAGTGAATATGTATTTACATTCTATTACATACAATAACGCATAACGCCATGCACTATGCTTGTTTTTGTTGTTAATATTTTGCATTATCTCTGAAAGGGCAATCAGCAGTGTAACGCTTAACCCATTAACTGCCAAATTTTTCTTCTTCTCTTTTTTGGCTTTAATACTTTAATTTTAGTGTACAAGACAGGTAAAAATTGGTTTTACAGTGTTTCTGTTAAAAATAATAAATATATGTAACATTTTGTGTGAAGTCCCATTTTTGGGGATCGTGGCAGATGCTGTGAATTAATTTTAAAAAGTTAAATTCAATAATAATGCTCAAATTTTATTCCTAAAATGTTATTCACTTAGATCTGCTTAATAAATTCATATAATGCATAATAAATAACCGAAAAATTATAGTTTTTGGTGATAATTTTTAAAAAATTTACTACAAAATTACAAAAAAATTGGACAAAATTTTAACTACATTATTGTCTTTCTACGCTACTACGTGCTTGTACGTAGCACGTACGTAAACACGCTACGTGTTTGTATAATGCAAGAACGTTTTCATTTTAGATCACCTTATATGCTTTACCAGTGGAAAGTGAGTTTAATTTTCCTTTAAGTTTACTTTCTCTACTATGATACCTGAAAATTGGGTTTTTCTATCCCCCCCCCCAGCATAAGTTTTCACATTTTGTGAGCAACCTTACAGTATTTTTTAACGATAATTACGGGAAAAATATTTTAAAATATCCTACACCAATATTCTTCAAGTTAAGGTTAAATATAGGTAGTGTTAAATACATTTTTTCTCAATACTGTTATTGTATGTAATAATGAAATATAAACTCATTGAGTACATGACATCATTAAATTAATTTAACATAATTAAATTAAATATTATTAAAATAATTTTAAGATTTCAATAAATGAATCAGTCTTTCAGAAAGCCCATAGGTCAAAATTTTGCATTTTTTCTTTAGTGCATTTTAGAACTAACTGAATAACACACCATTCACACAAAAATCACATATGTCTGGCTTTCCTTAAATAATATGTAACGCTGAAAAAAGCTGATCCTTAAAGGATATAGTGTTTCCTTCTAATTAAAAATCTGGTGTGAAACACTCACACAACTTTCTCTTGCCAATGCAAATGATTAATAATAAACCTAACATTATTAATAAAATATTAGAAATAAACAAAAACTAACCTCAAAAACATAACCTTATTTTAATCACGAGTGAATGACGCAAAATGACAATCGAACTCAGTTTGGCTTAAAAATACGGAAAATCACGCTTTCACGCTAAACTAGGCTCTGTAGAGAAAAATGCTCTAAACAAAAGTTGTAGATCTTTTAATTTTCTATAACTTTTATTATTTACACTTTTGTCGTAAAATGCATACTAAGACCGAAATGTTAAAAAAATCGATTTTTCTCACGTTTTCGTGAGAAAAAAAAACAGAAAATCGCAAATTACCGCTAAACTAAGCGTTATACAAAAAAATGTTTGAAACAGAAGTTGTAGGTTTTTAAATTCTCTACAACTTTTATTATATACGTTTTTGCGCTGAAATTTATATTAAAGCCGTAATCTTAAAAAAACAACGTTTTTACGTGAAAACAGCCTCACCGAGAATTTCAGCAAACATGGCGCCTACCCTATCTTGTAGAGAATAAAAAATTGAGTAAAATAGGCGATTTTAAAAAAAATCGTAGGACCAGTTTTTGAGAAAATCGCAAAAAAGTGAAAAATTATACGAATAAACTACTACTTCCGGTTGACCGATTTTGATGAAAATGTTCGTGTCGCGTCCGGTAGTGGTATGTAACTTAAGTTTCAAGTTTCAAGTTCGTACGATGTTCCGTTCTTGAGATATTCTGTTCACACACACAGACACACAGACACACACACAGACCAATCGCTAAAAACATGTTTTTTGGGTTCAGGGGGTCTGAAAACGTATAGATCCGGTGAAAACTCGATTTCGAAAAATCGACATGAAAACAATACTTTCTTTCCTATATATTCATATAGGCAAGAGAAAGTAAAAAATGTTCTTTTGGCATATACATAAATATACTTTAAATCTTTTTAAAGTGTATAACTACTGTTAATGACAACTATGAAGAACGTGAATAGACCTGAAAATCAACTTTTTTTTTCTTTAAGTTAATAATTTCAATTTTTATTATTGCAGAAAGCTATTTTAAGTCATAATGTGATTTAAAGAATAAATAAATGAATACTATTGTACAACACAATTTTCTTCTAATCTAACAACACATTTTACAGAAAACAACGTAAGTTAACATTTTACTCCAATTTATTTTAGAAACACCTTAAGTCTAAATTTTCAATTTTTACTTTCTCTTGCCTATATGAATGTATAGGAAGGAAAGTATTGTTTTCATGTCGATTTTTCGAAATCGAGTTTTCACCGGATCTATACGTTTTCAGACCCCCTGAACCCAAAAAACATGTTTTTAGCGATTGGTCTGTGTGTGTGTGTGTGCGTGTGAACAGAATATCTCAAGAACGGAACATCGTACGAACTTGAAACTTGAAACTTAAGTTACATATCACTACCGGACCCGACACGAACATTTTCATCAAAATCGGTCAACCGGAAGTAGTAGTTTATTCGCATAATTTTTCACTTTTTTGCGATTTTCTCAAAAACTAGTCCTACGATTTTTTTTTAAAATCGCCTGGTTTACTATATTTTTTATGCTCTACAATATAGGGTAGGCGACATGTTTGCTGAAATTCTGCGTGAGGCTGTTTTTACGCAAAAACATTTTCTTTTTAAGATTGCGGCTTTAATATGCATTTTAGCGCAAAACGTTATATAATAAAAGTTGTAGAGAATGTAAAATTCTACAACTTTTATTTCAAACATTTTTTTGTATAACGCTTAGTTTAGCGGTAATTAGCGATTTTCTGTTTTTTTTCTCACGAAAACGTGAGAAAAATCGATTTTTTTAACATTTCGGTCTTAGTATGCATTTTACGACAAAAGTGTATATAATTAAATTTATAGAAAATTAAAAGATCTACAACTTTTGTTTAGAGCATTTTTCTCTACAGAGCCTAGTTTAGCGTGAAAGCGTGATTTTCCGTATTTTTAAGCCAAACTGAGTTCGATTGTCATTTCGCGTCATTCACTCATGATTAAAATAAGGTTATGTTTTTGAGGTTAGTTTTTTGTTTATTTCTAATATTTTATTAATAATGTTAGGTTTATTAATTATTTGCATTGGCAAGAGAAAGTTGTGTGAGTGTTTCACACCAGATTTTTTTTAAACAAGTGGCTTGTCTTTACAAAAACAAAAGTATATTTTATATTAAAGGAGATAACTCTCTGAACAATTTATATTTTTATTATTGAAACATAATAAATCAGAAGTTTTTAATTTTTTAAAAAGTTACAAAAATTTGTAATTACCTGTTCCCTAAGGTTAAATCTGCATTAAAAGAGACAAAATTTGAGTCTGTGGAAGCTGTAAAAGAGAAAGCGGCACAAGTCCTGAAGGAGCTGACAGAAGATGACTTCCGGCACTGTTTCCAACAATGGAAAATTCGCATGGAGCGTTGTAGGGATAAAGAAGGAGTGTATATTGAAGGTGACAATAAGTGATTATGTATAAAATAAAATTTTTTTACTACGTCAGTCTCGTTATTTAATAGCCACACCTCGTATGTAATTTGGTTTTGTGGTCTACCTAGATATAGGATATTTATTTGAACAAGATATCCTTCTTGTCTGTTACTAAGGATTGAAAAGTGTTTATAATAAACTTTTGAGTGTATAAAAATGGAATAGAATTCATTTGCTCAAAATAATAAGCCTAACGCTGATTCTTAAACAAATTTTTGTATTACTCAAGTGTAACGGCTAAGTGCTAAAGCTATTAATAGTACACTTTTATCATAAACTAATATATCATGCTATGTATTTTATCTTATCCTAGTTTATTTATTTAAGTACAGAGAGCGTTCTTTAATCGTGATTTGATAAGCTTCAAGATGGGTACAACCATCTCGTTCTAAATAATACATTTTTTGTAATAATCTCAATGAAAGGTTTTTTTTTCTTTTAAAGGTACTTTCAATTAACAGGTCATGGTACTTAAGTTGTTAAGAGAAAAATTCAAGTTGACATTAGTGGATGTATATTTTTACTTTCTCTTGCCTATATGAATATATAGGAAGGAAAGTATTGTTTTCATGTCGATTTTTCGAAATCGAGTTTTCACCGGATCTATACGTTTTCAGACCCCCTGAATCCAAAAAACATGTTTTTAGCGATTGGTCTGTGTGTGTGTGTGTGTGAACAGAATATCTCAAGAACGGAACATCGTACGAACTTGAAACTTGAAACTTAAGTTACATACCACTACCGGACGCGACACGAACATTTTCATCAAAATCGGTCAACCGGAAGTAGTAGTTTATTCGTATAATTTTTCAGTTTTTTGCGATTTTCTCAAAAACTGGTTCTACGATTTTTTTAAAAATCGCCTATTTTACTCAATTTTTTATTCTCTACAAGATAGGGTAGGCGCCATGTTTGCTGAAATTCTCGGTGAGGCTGTTATCACGTAAAAACGTTGTTTTTTTAAGATTACGGCTTTAATATAAATTTTAGCGCAAAAACTTATATAATAAAGTTGTAGAGAATTTAAAAACCTACAACTTCTGTTTCAAACATTTTTTTGTATAACGCTTAGTTTAGCGGTAATTTGCGATTTTCTGTTTTTTTCTCTCACGAAAACGTGAGAAAAATCGATTTTTTTAACATTTCGGCCTTAGTATGCATTTTACGACAAAAGTGTATATAATTAAATTTATAGAAAATTAAAAGATCTACAACTTTTATTTAAAGCATTTTTCTCTACAGAGCCTAGTTTAGAGAGAAAGAGTGATTTTCCGTATTTCTAAGCCAAACTGAGGTTGATTTTCATTTTGCGTCTTTCACTCATGATTAAAATTAGGTTATGTTTTTGAGGTTAGTTTTTGTTTATTTCTAATATTTTATTAATAATGTTAGGTTTATTATTAATCATTTGCATTGGCAAGAGAAAGTTGTGTGAGTGTTTCACACCAGATTTTTTTACATAATTAAGCACCTTTACAATTCGTATTCACTTTTTAAGTTTTTGTAAAAGTATTTTTTGTGGTAAAAAATTACCATCTATCATTTTCTGATGTCCGTCTCATCCAGATGTAAGAAACTACGGTTTTCGGTTTCGATCGGAAGTGGCCCAAAACTGAATTGTTTTGGATTCCTCTTAAAGAGTAGATACAAAAATCACTAATGGTTTTTCCCATTCGTCAAAGGTAAGCCCTTTTTCTTTCTTACGATAGCTAAGTGGGCTTGATCTCTTATAATTTTTTTAGAAAAAATTTCCATCAGCCATGAGACGTGTCGTCTCATGAAAGGGATTTTTTTTTAGTTTATTTCAGATCGCATCAATAACTTTGTTATTTGTGACTACGGTGAGTTTGACTTGTATTAAATTCAGATCCTAGTCGAGAATCGAACCCGGTATCTCCGTGTTGTAGCCTAGGGCGCTACCGTTACGTTACGGACCTAAAAGTAATTTTGTTATTTTACAAAACAAATGTTTTAGGAGGTACAAAATCTTTTTTCTAAGGGGAAGTTTACCGTCAAAAAAGGTATAAGTTATTAAAACATTTTTGTGCTTCAAATGCAGATTTTCTTTTTGAAAAATTACGAATAAAAATTATTTTAAAATGTTACCCTCACCTCGAAATTAAAGATGTTGGGTTGAACATCAGACACTGGCTTCAGATAACGTTGGTGTATTTCAGCCAATTTAAATGAAATTCGTATAAAATTTAAGGAAAATCCCCATTCTAGATCACTATGTAGCCTACGGTTGAATTCCGTTTATATTCTATAGATTTTTTTAATAATAGTCAAATTTTTGAACAGTAAAGAAATAAATAATTTTTGTAATTGAAAACGCAATCTTACCTTTTGCACACAAGCGACCCTTGTAAATCAATTTTAAAAATAATTTAAGAAACAAATCTTGGAAATCAGTTGAGTACGTTAAAAGTTGTGATTCTAGAAAATGGTAATAGGCCTATGTATAAATTTTCGAGTGAGTTCGAGTTAAAAGTCAACATTTTCATAAAATTAACCGTTTAATATGTTTTCGGACATCGCTTTCGTTTTTATTTCTTTGTTAACGTAAAACAAATAATTATTAAATAATATATACCATTTTATTCAGAATAATTTGGTTTGACAAAAAGCTAAAACGTTTTTACCTTTATTTTACTTCTGGTACAGTAAAATCCCACCCCTTTTATATTAGTTTTTCTTATTACTTAATTATAGTTAACGTTGAAAGCATTTGATGAATTTGTGTTATGGCGTGAAATTTTAAAAAATTAATTATAACGATTTTTCCATCCGAATTTTCTAAACTTTTTTTTTTTTTTAATAATGTCCAACTGTTCTGCAGTTACTGCTAATGCAGACGATGAAAGATGAAATGATATTTTGTAACGTATGAAAATATGCCGTGCCTGATTCGAACCCAAGACCGCATGATGAGAGGCGAGCACGTTACCAACTACGCCAATGCGGCCGGCATTTTTCTAAACTTTATGTCATCTATGTTTGTTAAAGAAAATTTATTTGAAATTATATTTTAATATCTGAACTGTAAAAAATTCATTAAATTTTTTGTAAATGTTCGCCCAAATATTAGTTAAGTTTGTCATGTTAGATAGAATAAAAGTAAACCGTTTAGGCAGTGATTTACCGAATTTGACATAATTGTGTCAAAACCAACCTATTGTGGTTGCATATTTATTTGAACGAATAGTTAGATTTTTATTCTTGTCTTTGACAGATATCGTAAAACATTTTTAAATTGACAAGTGTTTTTTTCTTCTTCTTATTGTTATTAATAACTTCATTCATAATTCTTCGTGAATCGACATACAGAAATTTCGTTTCTTCAATGAAAACAGCGGAAGTTTACGTATGTGCATGTCTATCAAAATCCATTTATTCATCACAAAGTTTTGTGTAGTTTATATTGTGTTACTCCGTTTTGTTTGTACATATTTACTTGTACGTTATTTGATGATTTTTTTTATGTGTAATATCAATGACAATTATATTATAATTCGTGTAGATTTTGAATGACAGTTTACGTAGGTGTTAAATTAATAACAATTTTATATTATATTTATTGGTAGCAATATTAAAATTATTATCTATCATTTTCGGACTCAGATGTCAGAAACTACAAGAGTTAGCAACAAACGGTTTTCGTATTCGTAATCTACTCAAAAAATTAGTTGGCGTGGGTTGCGTTGAAAGTTTCGGTTTCGATCGGAAGTGTCCCAAAACCGGAAATCAAGAAATCAAAAGTAGGAATTTGGAAACAAAAAATAGTGTCATTTAAAGATCTTGATGGTTGGGGTTCAATTAACCATACTTTCTCAGGAATGGTCGGCCTGAGTTTGGACAAGACTACACCTCATTTACACGTCATACATATCATCCTCATCTCATTGGGTCATGGGGTTGCTTATTGTTGTGAATTGAACAGATTGCAACGTACACATATTAGGAATAAAAAATAATAAAAAAAATTTAAAGATCATTGCCTTTTAAATTTTTTTTTTTTTTTTTTGGTTTAACGTCTGACTGTTCTGCAATTACTGCTAATGCAGACGGTGAAGGATGAAATGATTTTTTTGTAACGTATGAA
Organism: Catonia carolina; assembly: GCA_035578175.1. Classification (NCBI taxonomy): domain Eukaryota; kingdom Metazoa; phylum Arthropoda; class Insecta; order Hemiptera; family Achilidae; genus Catonia; species Catonia carolina. The sequence continues at coordinate 34,932,022 of JAQMRL010000005.1, read as the reverse complement.
AAGATGCCGTGCCTGAATGGGATTCGAACCCAAGACCGCATGATGAGAGGCGAGCACGTTACCAACTGCGCCAATGCGGCCGGCATAGATTAAAGATTAGGTACAGAAATGACTGATGGTTTTTGTCATAATTTAAAGATAAGCCTTTTTTAAAAATTGTCACCATTCATGAAACGCGTTGTCTCATTAAAGGGATTTTACAAATTGGCTTTCAATTAATAATTTCCAAAAATTTATGTTTCTGTGCCCATTCCATATGTACGAGCACATGGTATCCTTTCTCAAACTACAGATGAACTTCCCCTTAGAAATTGTTAAAGAGAAACCATTAATCAATCTTTCATTTCCATCGTTATTCCAAAAAGATAAATTGTTTCACGTCTTTCAATTCGAGTTACTATTCTAATGAATTTTTTAATTATGTTTCTTATAATTATTGTACTGTTTGAAACTGCAGTAAAGTACGGTCTTTAAGGCGATCTGACTTAATATATAAGTTGAGTTAAGTTTTCGGAGCGAATCATCTTTTTGTAGTATCCCTGGCATACAAGTAGTAATAATAAAATAATAATTTCTAGGATTTTTTTTTTAGAAACGGCCTGTTTTTTGGTAAATAACATACTAATATTTTTTGTTTATTTAATAATTATTTTTCCTTTGAGATACATAGGTTAACAATTAATTTATAAGTACTGTAATCATTTTTAAATTATTATGTTTAGAATAATAATGCTAACTAAAAGTAATACATGTCTTCAGGCCTCCTGAACTCAAAAAAAAAAAAAACATGTTTTAGTGATAGGTGTGTGTTTGTATGTAAACAAGATATCTCCTGAACGTAATAACGTACAAAATCAAACCTTAAAACTTAAGTTACAGTAAATATCATTGCGGTTTACCATAAAATTTAATTTACTACGTAATAGTAAACTGAAGTTATTTATAGACGACAGATAATCTATAATTTTTTCTGTTAAATTTGAAAACAATGTGTTCATAATTATGAAAATTGATTAATTGTAAGTCATTAATGATATACTTTTATGGTAGCATTATGATAATATACGATCCAGTTTAGAGTTAATCGATAGATTATAGTTTTCTCAGAATATCTGAAATGTTGTTAACCGTTATAAAATGTAGTATTTATAATTCGTAAAAAGAAAATATTAATATTATTGATTGACGTTATCAGAAACTAAGTGAACCTTTACTATTTCTTATGAATTTATCATTTAATTTTCACTTTTTCACTCAATAGTGAAAAATTATTGCGTTTGAATATAATTTTTGGTACCTGGATTTCAACTTATCATGTTTTGTAACTCTGTGAAGCTAAAAAATTTGTTTTTAGAAGGCTATCCATCAGGACATCCGTGTGTCTGTGTGTACTATTAGTTCTGGAGCAACGTATACTTCATAAATTGGGCTGAAATCTGAAAATTTAAGTTTTCTTAACCAACCCACTGCCTATACAGACAGTGGTGTGTTAAATTATTTCCACTCAATCTGTTAGTTCCAGGGCTTCAGAAAATAGTTGTTTCTTTCACATGGTGAATTAAATGATAGAAGTATTTAAGAACAGTTGAGGTTGAGATGTAAAAGACATGTAAAGACTTTAAAAAAACTAGAGACTGCAGATGAAGGTGGAGCGTAGTGACCTAGACCACAGCACAGAGCCAATTGACTTTCGTTACATTGTCCTGCGTTGTCACATTGTGTTTCCGCTGTGGATGACAGCCTAACAAAAAGTCAGCTGGAGTTTAATGGAACAGAGTGTGACTTAACGAATGGCAACCTCACATCTGACTTTGGCTCTTATTGGCTAGATCTCATCTGCAGTTTTTAGTTCGTTGGGGTATAGTCAGTGTTAACTCCTCTAAAAGTAATGAATTTCATTATACTGTCAGACTCTGTAGAGAATGAAGTGAAGGTGTCATTTGCTGGGTAAAAAATATATGCTTTTCAACTCGGTGAGGAAGGCAATAGTAAACTAACTCACTTATCGTTTTACTTACACCTTTTCTAAGTGTTATATTACTACTTAAGGAACTAGTGTGCTCTTCAATAGGCTAGTCAAATTTTTTTAAAAAAGGTATAATTAGTTTTTTAAAGATTTTTAAATTTTCATGTAAGGCTTGTTTTTAGATAATCAGTGATTGCCCAAAGTTTTCCTGAAATTTAACCATAATAATTAATATATGACTTTTTATAAATAAAATTAAAAATAATAATTCATAATGTTGAATTTATTTTCTATTAGGTCATCTGTAAAGAGTACCAAAAGGTTATCACTAGTGCAGTCAAACAGATTTCGTAATTGAATAATGATACTTTATAGTTTACTTCTGTTGTATAAAATTGTATATTTTAATATTGTATTTAAAATATTCTTAGACTCGTTTAAAACATTCAAGAATTAAGCTAATTAAAGTAAAAATTTAAGTAAAGGTTATTAATATTTCTTTGATTATAAACTAATAAAAACTAGTCGGATTTATTTTGCTAAAAATTTAAATTTTATCGAATGACCCGACCATTAAATATTTTTACAAAAAACTTCTTAGTTTCTCGTATATGAATATTAGCAGTGTTACAGGGTTACAGGCAGCATAAAACTTGTGTAAATGTTCAGGTAATAACTCAAAATATGTAAATATCTGGTGTGTACACTCGCACGATTTTCTTTTTCCAATGTAAATAATGAAAATCATAACCTATGGTTCTGGTTTGAACCTCTAGAGGCTAAGTAAAACCAGGAGTGAGGTGGTTTACTATTGTTTTCCTCACTGAATGGAAAAGTATGCTTATCAGCATGGCAGACCCTCTGAAAAGCATCTGATTTCCACCCTGCAAATGACACCTTCACTTCATTCACCAAAGGGTCTGACTGTATAATGAAATTCATTACTATCAGAGGAGATAACTTGTAACTAGTGTCTTTTACATCTCTACCCCTTCTGTTGTTAAATGTTTCAGTAATATAATTGGTTGACCATGTGATAAGAAACAGAACTAATTTTTGGAGCCCTGGGATTAGTAGATTGAGTGCAAATAGTAATTTAACACTCCATCTGCCTGTTAAAAATTTAGCAGATTATTAAAATGTTGGGTTTAAAAAACATTTTAACACATGTCTGTACTCGTATATGAAAATTATTAATGTATTTTAAAATTTTTTTGTTCGCAGGTGAATCACATAGTAGGGAATGGTGTCGATTAGCATATTGGGAATTGTCAACGAGAGTCGGTAGACAATACTCCGTAGAAAGTGATGCCGTTAATGTTTTTTGGAATGTTCCGCATGGTGATGGTCTTTGCCTAGCTACCTTAGCTCAGCATAGTTTTTCTCCTCCTGATGCTGTTAAGAAAGCACGCGAAAAAATAGGAAGAGGTAAGATCAAATCAATTTTGATTTTAGTCCTGTATGCAATAACTTATTAAGAAAACGCAAGAATTATGTATTATTTTGAAATAGAAACCCACTGGGTTGGTCTAGAGGTAAAGTCGTCGTCAAAATCAGCTGTTAAACAGCTGATTTCCGGAGACGAACGTTCCTGGTTCAAATCCTAGTAAAGGTAGTTACTTTTATACGGATTTGAATACTAGACAGTGGCTGCCGGTGTACTTTGATGGTTGGGGTTCAATTAACCATCCTCTTTCAGGAATGGTCGGCCTGGGTCTGTTCAAAAAACAAAAAACTTAAAAAAAAACTTAAAACTTTGTGGTGACTACACCTCATTTACACGTCATACATATCATCCTCATCTTATTGGGTCATGGGGTTGCTTATTGTTCTCAATTGAACAGATTGCAACGTACACAAATTAGGAATTAAAAAAAAAAAAACAAAATAAAATTTGAAATAGTAATGTTCTGCTCGTTTTAAAATTAGTTGCGTTATTTCATAAATTAAACTGTAGGCTTGGATGAATAAAATGTCTACAGTTACAGTGACTTAACTTGTACATGTTAATTTTGACAAACTCTAATCACCGTCTTTTAACACTTTCTACGTAACTATTATTGGGATGTTGGAAAACACTTCATATATATAGTATATATGTCACCACGTACTTATGTGTGCGGTATGCAAATATTTACTATTTTTTTAGAGCCAAAAATAGTGATTGACCTGAAATTTGCTAAGAAGATTTCCTGTACCAACTTCTGAGGGATTTTTGGAATTAACTATTAATCCCCAAAACTTGTGAGGGTATGCCAATGAAAAAAATACAAGAATACGTTTTCTCAAATGGATCTAATGATTTTATTTAATCTTTCCTCATTAATTTTGGTAAGGATCACTAAGGCAACTTCAGGGAAACTTCATCGGAGGTGCTTCATTTTTGTTTGAAGTATCAGTTTTTTAAATTACAGCATTTAGGTACCCTACATTGTAAAACAAAGAAGCCATAACAAAAGTCAATGAGAATTAAAAACCTACTGCGGTTTTTGTCCTATTTATCTCATAATTCTTATAATGGTTCTAGCCATTGCTTTTACTCTGACCCTTAGTTTCTGTATAATTTTCTTCAAGTGTCAAAGAGTCATATCTATAAATAATTTTGGGTAAAACACCATATTGAATAATCTATTTCTATTTTTAATTTCTACACCAGATCTACATTATATCTGTATTTTAAAAAGTTCCCCATCCTAGCCCAATTCTTCAGTTGTCTTCCAGGAACTGTCTTTGTCTCCATTTACTGCTTTAAATATATGAAACCTGAAACATTTTCTATTGCTTTGTCTTCCACCAAAGCTTGTCTGTTCTACCGCAGTTACAATGTATAATTTTTGTTTTCAATATGTTCGCTATAAGACCCAATTTTTTAGAACGTACTAGACATAAAATGTAAAATATTTTGACAAATTCAGTGTCTGTAGGGTAAAAGTACGTAAGTAAACTTTTTCTCATATTCACTTTTTGTAATCAATCAACTGTGATTTTGTTGTGAGTAAAATATCAATCGTTAAGTTGGAGGATGAGTTGATACGAAGGTACAGACTGGCCTAAAGCGTGTTGTAAGGACAGGATTTTAAAGCATTTGAGTAAAAATACACTAGTTAATGTATAAAAATTTACCCATTAAACGTTTGTATATTTCTTTTAGGTAGTGAGAGATATAACATAATTTATACTATGCTAAGAACGAAAGATTTAGGTGGGTCGAGTTCTTGCTCGTGTGTCCCTTCTACAACCTTCTACGTACTCATAGACTCCTCTTACGCTCTTAACATTGTTACAAGAAGTACACTTTTTACGTGTTAGATTAAATCAAAGTAGTTTATTCACTGTACTTCTTTGTTTACTGTATTTGTTATTTATTGTATATATTTACTGCAGTTGGATAGTATATTATTAATATAAATAAAGTATAAATAGAATTGTAATGTATTAACATATAAATTGTTATGTAATTTACATCTTGTTTTAATTTTTGTATGAAATATAAACTTTACAGGTAATAAATCATACGTGTAGTAGTCCTGTAAAATTAAATGTGATAAGCTAATTTTTAAACACGGAAACAGAACAGTTTGAAATTTTGCGTTTTTTAATTTGAATTGTTTTGAACGCATACGTCGCAGATATAGTAAATTTATCTTTTGATGTGTATTAGATATTATAGGCGGAGTACCTTTTTTGTGCGTAAAAGATGAAGTAAACTTTGAAATAAGATATAATTTTGAAGTCAATAGGAGCAGTAAGAGAGGAGAAATCGACAGGTGGGAGTGGTGAGGTGAGGAAGTGGAGAAGTACACACCAAACTCCCACCCGCCTTAATTTATCGTGCTTATTATAGTTTACTTTTCTAATGTTGTCTTGTTAAGAAGTAAAGGAACTTATTATTTTATCTTAATGCAGAAATTACATTATGGTACAAATACTGAGATAAGTGCTTATGCTGCAAGCAATGCTTTATAAGCTTTCAAAATGTGTAAAAATACGCGAGGTATGTTTTTAAAAATAAAATAAGAATAAGACAGGTGGAGTGTCAGATTATTTACACTGAATCTGTTCGTTGCAGGGCTAAAATAAATAGTTCTGTTTTTTATCACATGGTCAGCCAATTGAATGACTGAATCATTCAAGAACAGATGAGCTAGAGGTGTAAAAGACACTAATCAGAGTTATCTCCTCTGAACGTAATGAATTTCATTATACAGCCAGACCCTGTGGTGAATGAAGTAAAGGTGTCATTTGCAGAGTGGAAAGTGGGTGCTTTTCGGAGGGCCTGGCATGCTGATAAGCGTACTTTTCCATTCAGTGAGGAAGGCAATGGTAAACCACCTGCCTCCTCGTTTTACTTAGTAAAACCTCTACAGGTTCAAACCAGCTTTTCGGCTGATGACCTAAACAACAACACAAAATAAGAAACTCAATATTGTTTCGTCACATTTTATAATTTGTGTATTTTCATGAATTAAAATGTATCATATAGGTCTTTAAATTTATTCAATGATTTATGGAATCTTTTTTAATGTTTACTACTCTTCTGAAAAAAATCTTAGTTTTTTGACTTGTGTAATTTTTCTAACTATTTATTTTTTCTTGTTGCAGGATTAACTCTCAGTTTAGAATCAGACGGAGTGTGGGCGTATAACAGAAGTGATTCTCCGATGTTCGTCAATTCTCCGGCGCTTGATGACCCCGACTCGAGGACAATACTTGTCTATAGAGTTCCCCCAGGACATTGTTTAAATGTTTTTATACCCGGTGCGCCAGTTCGAAAATGGGACTCTCATATTGGATCAACGGGACCAACTGGACCCGTCGATCCTAATTCCGTCCGGATCAGCTTCGTTAAAGGGTGGGGTCCAAAGTATTCTAGACAGGAGGTTACCGCCTGTCCGACGTGGCTCGAAGTCTTACTAGCACCATGTAGATGATAGATATCAATGTTTTCTAATATTTTCTATTGTCTTGATGGTGGAACGGCAAGATTTATTCCTCCTTCTTTCCTTCCATCGGGTCTGCCTGGACACAGACTACGTGATGTGATAAAAATACTACGTTAAGATGATATTTTGTATCATATAATGCGAACTTGTATTTATTTTTAGTTTTCTATTATCATATTCCGGACAAGAGAGATGATGAAAGGAATTGAGCTCTTGTGAAATTAATTTTGACAATTTGTTAATAGTCTATGTACCTGATACAATTAATTAATTAATTATTTCTAATATAATAAAGTAATAAAATATAATTATCTATTAATTCCTTTACAGTGAAATTAATTAAGTTGACTAATGTACAGTACTTTGATTTATTCATTATTTAAATTTCTGTATTACATGTATTAAAAATTTTTTTTTATAACTTGTCATTATATTTTTTTATAAATAATATATTTTAATTTTCTTGTTTAAGATTTCTAATGTAATAAAATTTTGAAAATTAAATTGGAAAATGTTTTCGGATTTCTTTAATTAAGAAAAGGCAATATTAATGATTTCGATTCAACTGCTAATATTTTCAAAAGAACGTTTAAAAAATTGTTTGATGAAAAATTAATTGTAAAACGTGGTAGCATTTTTAGAATACAAGTACTACAGAAAATATTTCTTAAAAGTTATTAATTATTCATAAATTTTTTGGTTATATTTTATCATTTTGTGAAAAGTTTCTTAAAAATAATAAAGAAATTTAATTTTATGTATAACAATTTGTAATTTTCTTTATATATTCGTTAATAATTTTGGTTACTTTGTCTTCCTCTTCGTTGTTACCTGGATGGCAAGAAGTAAACATGAAATTTGTAGATGTTTTCTAATTAAATTTTATTTTATTTACTTTTGCTATCAGTAACATGTAATTGGATTGATAAAATTTATAAATCTTCTGAAAAATTTATAAAAAAGTGAAATATTAAGCCACAGACACATTTATATACTTATGGAACAAACACAGAACACTCCTTTGTTCTTTACGGGTTAACCGAGACAATTTTTAAAGTGTTTATTTTGTTGACATTAATATTAATATTTCTACGATTCAGTTTATTTTCTTTATTACCCAGTGTGATTGTACAAAGGTAAATAATGCTACTTACGTTTTCTTTGTCTAAAAATCTTTAGTAATGTTTTGATTTGCTACATAATGCGCATGAACTTGCATATTTGTGGAACTTTGGATCATGGTTGGTCTAAAGTCTTGAGAATTTTAATCACTTTGAAGGAATTCACTTCATCCACATGTTACTTAAAAATTTACTTTTATTTTATTGAAATGACATTATGTAAAAAAGTATAATTTTGATGTTTATTAGATATTCATGCCAATTTTTATGAGTATTTAATTTTTACAAGAATTTCTGTAAAAAAAATTATTTTGGCATTTATGCCAGAGGTGGCGTGACTTTCATCTATAGCTCTCGCCTTTTGCATTACAGTTTAACTTTAATGTGTATTAAAAATTGGACGTAAAGAAATAACGAACTGTTATTTTAGAAGATATTTTTAAATGATTATCATTGTTATCATGTTCTGACAAATTTTTTTTAAGTACAATGACAGCATTAAAAAAATGTTTAGATATTCTGAAACTTGAAACACCAGAACTGTGTTAAAATCTCTGTGTAGAGAGCATTAATTACCTGAGTTGTTTTTTCTTAAATAACCCCTAATCGATAAAAGGGAGCAATTATGTTTCTAAATTTCTTGTACAATGTGTAGTTATATTTATTTGTAGTAAAATGTATTTTATACATTTTTTTATGTTTTAATGAGTACTTACATTTAATATTTCAATGTTAAATTAACATTTAATTGATAAATTATTCAACAACAATGTTTCTAGTTTTTGTTTCAATTTAATTTTTTGTTGATTTTCATATTGGTTAAAAATATGTTCAAAAGTATTTTTATAAATTTATAAGTTATTTTATTTTTATTGGAAAAATTTTTAACTTTGAAAATGTTATTTAAATGTGTTTTGTTTACTTCTGGGAGGTCAGAAGAAATTTTTTAAACATGTTTTTATACAGTTAAATTTTCAGCAAGAGTTGACAAATTTATTGATATTTTAAATAAAATTACTTTAAATCATTATTTCGATTTTTGTGAAATTACTTTAGTATGTACCTGCTTAATCCATACAGATAAAAAAAATTAAAAAGATTTTTCAGCATCACTGTATAACTTTTCAGTGTGTAAACTGATTATTTTCGTAATAAATTTTTTGCGCTGATACATTTATAATCTCAGTATTAAGTACATAAATTATATGTCAGATTATGTACTTTCAGTGACAACTGAATTAGTTTTTATTAAGATACATATTATGGACTTAAAACTAGACAATCAGAACTACAAAATACTATTTTAAAGGAGAGGAAAAAACATTCTGTGGACAATTGTTTTATTTATAAATTTTGTAAAATTCTAAATATTTTTAAATTTATATTCACAGAATCTAATTTATGTACTGATTAAACAAATTTTATTCAAAACTAAAATCCGAAAAGATATTTCATAACTATGGTTGGAACATATTTTAGTCTCTTCTCTTTCTCTACCTTACATGTATTTATAAAATGTAAAAGACAAAATTAACTAAATATCATGCGAAGAAATCAATTTATTAATTTTACAAACTAGGATTAGTATGTACACAGTTTATTTTTGGTTCAAATATAAAAGCGCTGGGTTTTTAAGAAAGTAAATATTTTAGCCGATTCATTAAAAAACTTGATAATTCTTCTAAATCAAACACCATGGATTGGTCACTTCAATAAATTCATTCTGAATTCTACTCAAGTACCATTTAAACCATGTTAATGAATCCAGAAAATCCGTAAAGTTAAATCAAAACGTCGAAAGGTATTTTTGATAAAATAGTATTTTAGTATCAAAGAGTGTTAAAGCACCCTTAATTTTGGGACTATAATATAGCCCCAAAAAATTTACTTTAAAATAAATTTTTTTATGTTGTGCTATTGGACGATCTCAATAACTATGGACAATTGAAATATGACAGTCCAGAACATACAGTTTTTCAAGGTGCAGGAATATAGTATATAAGTTCCATTTTTGCATTTTCGTTGGATGTAACAAATATGTCACTAAACCCTCTTTATGCGATTTCAATGAGTTATACTAATATAAGACAATTAGATGTAACATGATATATGGATTAAGCCTGTACTTCTATATTGATAAATTCATAACATTAAATTTTTTTTTTATTTTGTTAATGTTAAATAATTATGTTTTGGTATGTAATAACATTAAATAAAAAATATTAAATAAACAACTTATTAATTTTATTGGAGACTCTTTTTAAATAATAAAATAAGAAATAACATTAATTGCCTTGGAATGCTGCAATTCTGTGGCTATTTGTGATTTTTCCGGTAGAATTGTGCCTTTGTTAATATTAATATTGATGAAAAATACTATGAAATATGATATTGTAATAAATTATATTTTAGACGTTACCAAGTTATGATAGAGTTGGTCAGACCTATTAACGTTTTTATATATAATTTAAATTTAACGTTATTACTTATTATTTTTTTATTATAATTATTATGGATAAATCAATTAATTATATATAAATTCTTAAATGGTCTGTACTTAGCTTGCTCAGGGTTAAATAATAATAATAATTATAATATTATTATTATTATATTTTATGTAATACTGTAGAAAAAAAATACCACACTTTGCCTCTTCTATTGCATATGCGCTTTAATAATATAATTATGTATAAGTAATTCAGAATGGTGCAAATAATTTATAATATTCTTGTGGTGCGAATTGTAACTTCAAATTATATTTTTGTACATATTGTTAAAATTTTTGTTGTATTTGTATATTCTTAAATTATAATTTAATGTTTTTATTGTTTTTAAAGTTAACTTTGGTTCACCTATTCCTCGATCTATAAATAATTGAAAATTACAGGATGAGCAATTTAATGTTAAATACAATAAAACCCCGATTATCTGAAACCCGCTTAACTGGATCCGAAAAACATTAATTTTTATTCGGTGATAACTCAATTTCAATATTGTGTGTATGCCCGATACAATATTTTATACATAGGGTATTAAAGTACAGGGCAGTGTCAACAAAATAAATTACTAATATAAAGTTTCATTGTTCTGGAAATTTGTTTACCCGTTCTTCACTCCCAGGATGCGCTCCTAATAAAATGATGGTATGATGTTACTGCAAATACAACAGTTTCATTAAATCACACTTTTTTCAAAAGACTAAATTTAAAAAAAACCGGTTGATATTAATTACTGTATCATATTACTTTTCTTTTTTTTAAATTTATTTAACGTCGCATCAACTGCAACGGTCATTAGCGACGACGTTGGGGTGTAACTTTTTACAATGGAGGATGAAATGATTTTTTGTAACATGAAATTATGCTGTGCCTGAGTGGGATTCGAACCCAGGATCGCATGATGAGAGGCGAGAACGTTACCAATTATGCCAATGCGGCCAATATTACGTTTTATTCTTTTGAAATTTTTGCATTTTTGTTTATATTTATAAACAGTCGTAAAAAATTCTGTATAATTATTTTTTAACTCTAAAAGTATGACTCTGCATGAGTGATTCGTCTGGACGATACACATTTATATGCAGTGAATTGAGAGATTTATGACACAAATTATTGATGCCAATGTCCTCGACTTTGTATAGATTATTTGCCTTCAGTTCATTCAAAATTTGGGAATTTATTTTGTACCATTTAGTGATAATTCATAAATTTTACAGACTTGCTTAAGTGTTAACAATTAACACTCATAACATTGTAGCTGTTTGATTTTAAATTGCTCATTCTGTTATAATTTATTTATTTTTGGTATAGAATATTAATCAGTTGGGAAAGGAAATAACATTTGTTATTTAAAAAAAACAGATGAACCAAGTGTCTTTAATTTGAGATGTTTTAATTATTAATTAAATTCACTACTTGCAAGTTGATGTTATGTCATGAAGGACCATTAACAAATGTACTACTGCCATTTTTGTGCCTATTTAGTATTGATTTTATTGCGAGTTAAAATGCAGCGATTTGATTCTAATAGTACTAGAATATTTTTTTTTAATCAAAATTATTTTAGAGGAATAGGTTTATTATAAATTGAATGAGAGATTTATTAGTGTATTGGTTAAATACAACAAATTTTTTCATGTATAAATTTTCATAAAATTTTTCATTTGTATTATATTGCTAGTAATTCTTATTACAAGGATATCATCTGTGTTGTTTCTTACTATGTTTATATATTTTTGTAGTCAGATAATTTTTATTGTACGCAATATATTTATCTGTTCTTGTACAAATACAAGCTTTAAGATTACAAAATTTGCAGCACCTCTTATTGTTCTTACCCAGAAATTTTGTATTCAGTGTAGTAGGACTACAATTATTAATGTAGAACTTTGATTATTCGACACTTTGTGGACTTAAAGGTTGTTGAAGTATTGAAATGTCGAACTATCATGGTATATTATATATATGAAGCATTAAAAATACGATTTTAGTATGGTAATTGCACAAATTTAATGAATACAAACAAACTGATATGCCCTTCAGTACAATACTGTACTCAAGGACAACTGATGGGTAGCATGATGAGGAGAAAGTTGAAGGGGGTGACCTGCGTACCGGATTGCTTCTTACACCACGTCATGTTGCCTCACCATGAGTCGTGTCATAGTATACAGAGTGTCGAAGAATTGAAGGTTTACTGTATTAGAGTTATTGGAGAGTGGGCCTGGCAAAAACTTCAGATATTGCAAGTATTTTGCAATTTGAGGTTAACTTTTTGTGATCAGTGTATTCAATTTTTGTACAACACACACCTTAATTACTTGGACTTGTCATTATAATAGAAACAAAGCAAAATTCATAGATGATATATGAATTTTGTCACAAAGTCATCAGTTTATGTACGTAAATCATTTCACTTACCAACAGCCATGGTAAGAACCTTGTTTTTGCAGAATATTAGCAGCATGTACAAGTGTCTAATCCACGTTGTGGTGCTCTACAAACTGTTTAAAAATTTTAGAACCCGAAACCTGAATGCTCGATTTAACGGACTAATTGGCGTATACCGATGTCCGTTAAATTGAAAGTCATTCAGTTTTAACACAATCAATCGCGTATGTTTCTACAATATGTTAAATTAAACATTGGATTAGCTTATAGCCTTATTCTCATCATAACTTTAACCCTTTCAGTACCAACGTCTGGAAAACAGGACTTCAATATCTTTTACGTAGTTATAACATCCGAATTACCAGATGTCTGTAAGTTATGCATAAAGTGCTAATGTCCAGATAACCGAACATATCCAAAAAAAACTTTTAAACAAAAATTAATAGAATAATGTATTTTGAAACCGCCTCAGTGTCGTAGTGACTAGCACGCTAGCCTACAAAGCGGAAGGTCCTGGGTTCGATTCCCAGCTAGGGTCTGGAAATTTTAACACATTAAAACCACCGTTAAGGTACAAAAATTTACAATAGTTGCTAATGACCAAGCTGTCAATGCAACTTAAAATAAACTAAAAAAATTATTTTGAATATTTTTATTGTTATTAACTATGAACACAATACAAATTAATTTTTTACAGAACATTTTATATTTCTGTAATGTTGAAATTTTGGTCGGCAATGGCAGGCTTATGCCTGCAAGTTTACGAAATAAGGGCTGGGACTTTTTGTACACCCTTATTCAAATTAAATGGAACTTAAGATAAAACTTTTAAATGGGTTAAAAAACTGTGCGTTTCAGGAAGAAATTATCTTACAGGAAGAGTTGCAAATCATCGTACAATGAAACAATATAAATCACTAACTGAAACATTGATTTTATTTTGCATACTTTTACCAATACAGTAGTACTACTGAATAGGAAGTTAATGGCAATTTTTTTAAATTACAGTTATTAAATTGCATCTCATTGATTAAAAAAATAATCATTTAAATACATTTATTGCTAATGGAAATTTTTCTTCCCAAAAATTAACATTCCATAGATTCGTTTTGTTGTTTAGGTCATCAGCCAAAAGGCTGGTTTGAACCTGTAGAGGTTTTACTAAGTAAATCGAGGAGTGAGGTGGTTTACCATTGCCTTCCTCACTGAGTGGAAAAGTACATTTATCATTTTCTGCCCATAACAGACAGGTGGAGTGTCAAATTTTTTACTCAATCTGTGCGTTGCAGGGCTAAAATAAATAGTTCTGTTTCTTGGCACATGGTCAGCCAATTAAATGACTGAATCATTTAAGAACAGAAGAGGTAGAGGTGTAAAAGACACTAATCAGAGTTATCTCCTCTGAAAGTAATGAATTTCATTATACAGCCAGACCCTGTGGTGAATGAAGTGAAGGTGTCATTTGCAGAGTGGAAAATATGTGCTTTTCAGAGGGCCCGGCATGCTGATAAGCATACTTTTCCATTCAATGAGGAAGGCAATGGTAAACCACCTCACTCCTCGTTTTACTTAGTAAAACCTCTAAAGGTTCAAACCAGCCTTTTGGCTGATGACCTAAACAACAACACAGATTCGTTTTAATTTTCAAACTGTTCTATTTATTTAGAAGGTTAGTCCGTTAAATCAAGCATTGACTGGTACATTGATTCTTTAATAGTCATGATCCTACCGATCATAATGACTTATGTCAGGCTGTTGATTGAAAAACTGCGTCGATGACAGATACGTCTCTGATTTATAAATACGTAAATCTATTAAAATTCGACAAAATTATATGTGTTTATTAACCAAACCTAAGATTACATAAATAAAAAATACACTACTGCTCTTTTTTTACTTTGTGATTAGGTGTAGCGACAAAATATTAACCAATCCATAAATCATCGCTCTCAAAATGTTGGAAGTACTTAACTCATTGATTCACCCAATATAAATTTAAGCGATTTAAAGTACCTTAATTACTATAAAATTCATTTTCTTATTGAATACATTCTGAAGAATATGTAATTTATAATAAAAATGTTATTCTAATATTTTATACTAAGGAATTTAAAATATTATGACTTTTTGTGTTAAAAAAAATCTGATTTAGTTAAAATTTACTTCTATTATTATTGTAAACTTTAAATCATAAAACTTGTCAAAAATTAATAAATTTAAATTGATAAGTGTTAAAATTAATAAATATTAATTTGTAATAAATTTGTTAACGGTTAATTAAAAAATTAAGTACATAGTTAATGAAATAAATAATTATTTATTCTAAAAGTCAGTAAATTTTACGTGGTGAAACACACAGTTTCCTTGTTAATATTTTTTTGTTAAGATCATTATTTTTAACAGTTACTCAAAAATTATATTCTTAAAGCAAAATTCAATTTGAAACTTATATTTTGTCCGTATTGTAATTTAGAACTATACAACTTGTTAGTTTTGTAAAAATATCGATGAACCACAAAAGAAAATCATTGAATAAAATTTCTAAATACTGAAATTTTTTTTGTACAACTTAATTAAATATATGACTGGTACTTTAAAAATTATTTTTTCTTGTTTAGTACTTGCTAAAAAATTTGCTTTATTGTACTTAAGTTACTAATTTCATTATTTATTAATTTAGATACACTGAAATAATTTGTAAAAAACATTAATAAATAAACCTTGAAATGCTTTTATAAAATTTAATGGGTTTGTAATTGTGAAAGTTGTGATTTAAATTTTTTTAAATTTATTAAATTGCTTCGTAAAAAGATTAAATTAACACGTTTGCTGCTATACTGCACATATTGGCCCATATGACTTGATTTTTTTATGCTTTGCTTTTTTTTCTGCAGAAATTTTGTGAGTTATACTAGACATTTTTAGTTACTTTCCTAACATTCTGTGGGGATACACAGGGCTGGATTTCTAAATACGCTGCAGTTTCTGAAAAAAGGTTGGATTTCTAAATATATAAATAAATTAATTAAATATATATATAATATAATATTAATTAAATATTATATATTAATATAATATATTATTATTATATAATATTATAATTATTTAATTTATTAATTAAATAAATATATAATAAATTCAGGGCTGGATTTCTAAATACGCACCAGTTTCTGAAAAAAGTTTTACCGAATGGTCTTTATGAATTGAAAATACTATTACAATTATTACTATTACTATTACAAGAGAGGCCAAGGAGAGGGAAAAAATTGAGCAGTGTCAGGAGATAGAGTTCCATCAAAGACGATATGATAGTTTCAATGTCCATCGTAAGGTGAGGGAAGTGGCAGGGAGGTTTCGGAGGGGTAATATTGGTCGAATGGCTGATGGTGATGGTAATTTGGTCATTGACAGGGAGGAGAAGAAGACTGTTTGGGAACAATATTTGAAGGATTTATTCCATGACCTCAGAGCACAACAACCTGTCATGGAAGACAGCACTGGACCCAAAATTCTCTTGGAGGAGGTGACTGCAGCTGTCAAACAGATGAGGGATGGAAAAGCAACAGGCCCAGATGAAGTTCCAACAGAATTATTGAAGTTGCTTGATGAGGAAAATATGAAGACAATAACAGAAATCTTCAACTTTGTATACTCAACTGGGGAAATCCCAACACAGTGGCTAAAATCAGAATTCATTGCGATTCCAAAAAGGGCAGGTGCAAAAGTCTGTGAGGATTACCGAACTATCAGTTTAATGAGCCACATGTTGAAATTGTTTTTAAAAATCATCCACAAAAGAATCTATCACACATGTGAGGAGCAGATCGCACCAAATCAATTTGGTTTTGTGAAGGCTGTGGGCACAAGGGAGGCTTTGTTTGGTTTGCAGGTTTTGTTTCAGAGATGCAGAGATGTGGGTTGTAATGTTTTCGCATGTCTGATTGATTATAAAAAAGCATTTGACCGTGTTCGACATGAGAAAATGATGGATGTACTGAGGAGAACTGGAATTGATGGAAAAGACCTAAGAATAATAGCTAACTTGTACTGGAATCAGACTGCGGTCCTCAGAGTAGATGGAGATCATACAGATCAGGTGCAGATCCTGCGTGGAGTGAGACAGGGTTGCATTATATCTCCAATTATTTTCAATCTATACTCAGAACACATCTTTAGGGAGGCGCTTGGAGACATGGATGTTGGTATCTCAATAAATGGAGTCAAGCTCAACAATTTACGTTATGCTGATGATACCATAGTGTTTTCTGATTCAATAGAGGGCCTGCAGGGTTTGATGGATAGGATCACAGAAACAAGTAAAGTATATGGACTTGATATAAATATTAACAAAACAAAGCTTATGGTCATTAGCAAAGAAAACATTGGAGGGGCAGAACTGTACATCAATCAGACAAGAATTGAAAGAGTCCCACAATACACCTACTTGGGAACGGTGAT
The DNA here is from genome assembly GCA_035578175.1 of Catonia carolina. Lineage (NCBI taxonomy): Eukaryota > Metazoa > Arthropoda > Insecta > Hemiptera > Achilidae > Catonia > Catonia carolina. Next base: position 34,914,645 of record JAQMRL010000005.1, on the reverse strand, counting down.
CAATGAGTCATGGGACAATTCCCAGGAGATCCGATGCCGTATTGGAAAAGCCAAAAGTGCTTTCTTAACAATGGGTTCAGTGTTTAAGAGCCGTGACCTGACCCTAAATACAAAGCTAAGACTCCTCAAAGGTTATGTATATTCAGTGCTTCTGTATGGTGTAGAATCATGGACCCTAAAGGAGGATACAATATCGAGGCTCCATGCATTTGAGTTATGGCTGTACAGAAGGATCCTGAGGATACCATGGACCGATAGGGTTACCAACCAAGAGGTACTAAAGAGGATGAATACAGCACCAGAACTGGTCAACCTCATCAAATGTCGAAAGCTGGAATATTTAGGTCACATAATGCGCAATCAAGGCAGGTATGAACTATTGCAGAGCATATTACAAGGGAAAATAGAAGGCAGGAGAGCCCCAGGACGAAGAAGAATTTCCTGGTTGGCTAACCTTAGAGCCTGGTTCGGAAAGACCTCCACCCAATTGTTCAGGAGCGCAACCAACAAAGTAATAATAGCCAGAATGATCGCCAACGTTCGGAACGGACAGGCACCCTAAGAAGAAGAAGAATTACAATAGTTATACTTTCTTATTATGACATTTAATCTACTTTGTTTATTTTCCGAGCTTTTCTAAATGTTGAGTGAAACACATGACTAAAACTTTTTTATTAATACATCATAATTGAGTTTCATATTAACTCTTTCACTGCCAAACATGAGTATACGCGTAGTGGGCTTACCATGCTTACACACCAAACACGAGTTAACTCATTTCGAAGTTTTAAATCGTATTGCCAAACACGATTTAACTCGATTGGCATTGAAAGTGTTTGAATTACCTCCATTAAGTGTTACCAACTGTATTTATGCATTTACTGTTGACTTTTTTCTTCTTTGTCGAAGAAATCAAGTACGTAGTAAAGAGATATTTTCATTTCTGCGTGGCCTGTTTTTAAACACGAAATGGCGTTGATAATGATATTGATTTTTTTTATTCCTCCGATTGTGATTTATCCGGTATTGATAGTGATTGTGACTTGGAAGAACAATCTAGTGTAATTAAATCTCCACCTAAATGACATAAAAAGGTTAGACCTACTTCGGAAAGCTACCAGTAGGCTTCCAATAAATTTATTCATATTGTTCATGATTTTAGTGATACCAATAGTGGTGGAATAAATCTAATATAAATTGTAATAAATCTACTACAAAGAAATAATTTTAATCGATAAAACTAGTAAAAATTAAAATGTTTAAAAACTTCGAATGCATCCAAAAAAATATTTTAAAAAACCCGGCTCACTGGTTTAACCCACAGTTTTATAACTTGGCAGTGAAAGGGTTAAAAGGCTCGTAGGAAGTTTATTTTTTAGGCAGTGAATTCGATTTACTGAAAGGAGTATAATTATTATTTAGCAACCAGAAAAATGTCACCGGTCTGCACTTGTGCTCATTGCTTGGAGAGTAGTTTAACTCGACATTCTAAATGTTTTTTCTAAATGTTGAGTGAAACACATGACTAAAACTTTTTTATTAATACATCATAATTGAGTTTCATATTAACTCTTTCACTGCCAAACATGAGTATACGCGTAGTGGGCGCATAGTGTTATCTTTAAATGATAATTATTTCGTTTAAATGTTTTCCATTAGAAATAATTCATCATCACTGCTGCTACTGGAACTCATGATGAATACTGACAACTGAATGAAGGTTAAGCGCGTAGTTACATGCTCCTACTATGCGCACTCATACTATGCGCACTATGAGCACCAGTGACCAGCGTTCACTGTGCACTTACCCTTAAGATAAATTTACTAATTTGTTAAAATAATAGTTTTATAACTAATAATTTATCTGTAGGAAAATTCATTCCAAGTCATAATATTGTTCATGTTGTAAGTATCAAATACTGTAACAAAATCAATCTTGAATTGTGTAAACAATGGAAACAAATTTTATTTAGGTAATTGTACTATCACGGGTGGAAAATAGATCCTTGCCTACAAACACCAAATTCTAAATCCAGCCCTGTGGATACATATGGCGATGTAAAATACTCCAGGTTTTGTTATGTTTAATATTTCATATAATTGCTGATAAAGCTCACTACCATTTGTATAATTCGTAATTAAATAAAAGTTAAAAAAAAATTGACGTGATGAACATTATCCCTTACCGCATTATTATAGGAATGAAAAACAACATCATTATGGCCAGCCCTATAGGATTTTAGAAGCAATTCTTCTTTCTTTACAGCAAATGTGTTTTAGATTATTCTACAAAAACAATTTTGTACATTTGTAGGGGTGAAACACGAATAAAAAAAAAATATATAGATTGAGTTTTCATGGGTGTACAATTATTAATGGTGTTCAAACCTAGATTTATAAAGATAAACCTAACAAAAAATAATTTGCCATTTAATTTTTTTTCAAATTCATAATTATTTTATATATTTTTATTATTATTAAAATGTTACTTACAAAGAATATCCATACTTATATTTTTTGCTAGAATAAAAATTGTTTAGATTGTATTGTATTTTATAAAATTAATAAACAATATATTTAATGAAAATACCAATTTGTTAAGAGATAAATAATTAATACTATAATGCCTTGGTAGAATATTTTGCTAAAAAAAAAAAAAACTGATAGTAGGTACTTAAGACTGTAATGTTGTCGTGAAGTTAATGCTTTTAAGACTGAATTGCAAGGCGCACCATTAGAAATTTATTATAAAAATATTTAATATAATTTAAAAGAAAAAATCCCTTTCATGAGACGATGCGTCTCATGGCTGGTGGCAATTTTTAAAAACGGTTACCTTCGATTTATGGCAAAAACCATTAGTGATGTCTTAACCTATTCTCTAAGAAGAATCAAATTAAACAATTTTTGTTTCTGAATTCCATATTTGATTTATTGAATTCTGGTTTTGACCAACAAAATCCAGGGCTACTAATTTTTTGTGTATACTACGGTTCCGAAAACCATTTGTTGCTATCTTTTGTAGATCCTGACTTGATTTCTGGTCGAAACCGGAAATTTAAACCTAATGATTTCTGTATCTACTCGTTAAAAGGAATCAAATAACATTAATTTTGTTTCCAAATTGTGACTGATTTCTTGACCTCTGGTCGAAACTGGAAATTCAAACTCAACCAAACCTAATAACTCTTTGTGTAGATTACGAATCCTAAGACCATCTTTGTTGCTATCTCTTATAGTTTCTGACTTTGATTTTTTGACTTCTGGTTTTGGGTCACTTCCGGTCAAAACCAGAACTTCAAATCCAATTTAGGCCCACTAGCTTTTTATATAGATTGCAAATCTGAAAACTGTTAGTTGCTATCTCTTATAGTTATAACTTAGATTTTTTGACTTCCGGTTTTGGGCCACTTCCGTTCAAAACCAGAACTTCAAACCCAATTTAGGCCCACTAATTTTTTATATAGATTACGAATCTGAACACTGTTTGTTGCTATCTCTTATAGTTTCTGACATCTGGGCATGACGTACTGACAAAATAAATGACAGATGACCGTTTTAAAAATTGCTACTCATAAATGTGAACATAAATTTATAAGTAAATTGTATGCTATAAATATATACCTGCCTTAGAATTCAAGCAACGTGAAGAAGTTGATAACTACTGTATTATTATTATTATTATTAATCAAGATAGTTTGTTTAATAATTATTTAATTAAAAAGAGAGAGAGCTTATCACATATATATATTGGCAGTTATAATTTACTTTTTTCTAGTGACTGTATAATAAATTACTGTAAAAAGCGTTATTGTAAATATTAGGAATAAATTTTTGAAAAATTGTTTACATAAATAAATGATTTAATGTAATTTTATGCTAATGATTATGATTCATGAACTGGTGTTACATAAATAAATAAAACAAAAAATTAATTCTGAATTGTGAATTCTGAATCATTTTTTATTCCTTTGAATGAATGAATTGTTTAAAACAGGTTGGCTGCCTCAATGTATAAGAAAAATCATTCATCAGTAGCCGCAAGGGAAAAACTGAAATTTTAGATTAATGTAATAGTATTAATTTTGCTGCATGCAGATGTTGCGTGTGTACAGATATTTTTAATCCATTCCTAGTAGGCCTAAAAAAGTTATGATTATAAAATGACAGTAGAGTGCGAGGAACCAGCTTGGGATGGATATTCATAACTGGTGCAGACTGAATTTAATGAACACTTCAGGAATCTTATGTCTGCCAACCTGTTAATAATGCTGAAATAAATTTACATTTGTAGATTTTATATTTCCAACAAATGTTAACAGAAACCTGCTCTATAACTTTATTGCTAATCTTCATATAGTAGTAAGGGAGGTGGAATGTTACATGATACACACTCGATACAGTAGTTCCAGGGCTACAAAAAATAGTTCTGTTTCTTATCACATGGTCAGCCAACTATGTGACTGAAGCAGTTATGAACAGAAGAGGTAGAGGTGTAAAAGACACTAGTCAGTTCTCGTGTGCAAGTTCTGAATTTCATAATTTTACAGCCAGACCATGTAGTGAATGAAGTAAAGGTATCATTTACAGAGTGGAATGTAGATACTTTTCAGTGGGCTTGACATGCTAATAAGCATACTTTTCCACTCAGTGAGGAACGCAACAGTAAACAACTTCACTCCTCGTTTGACTTACTAAAGCCTCTACTGGTTCAAACCAGCCCTTTGGTTGATGACGTAAACAACAACGACAGCAGCATGTAGTACTACATTTTTCAGACTGGGGTTAGATTCTGGGGTAACTGTTCCACAGCCTTGGATATCTGTGGTAAAAAAAGCAATCTGAGCCTTTAAGGGAGTATCAATGAGGGAATCCTGCAGGTTAACATTTCAGGAAATTTGGGATATTGACATTGCCTTCTTTTTATATTTCAGCAGAAATACAAGTCTTACAGTAAGGTGTATTATACATTATATGTCAACTGCATTGAAGCACCTGCTTAATACACCTCAGGTCAGGTTAGAGAAGTCAGCTGGCTGTCGCAAGAGTGTACAACTAAGGATACACAATAAACTCCCAGAAAGTTTAAAAAAGACCCCTCAAAGTTTAAAAAAAATTTCTAATAAAGAATGCCCCACCGGGTTGGTCAAGAGGTAGTCGTCGTCGCAAGTCAGCTGTGTTTAACAGCTGATTTTCGGAGACGAAGGTTCCTGGTTCAAATCCTAGTAAAGGTAGTTACTTTTACACGGATTTGAATATAGACAGTGGTTACCGGTGTACTTTGATGGTTGGGGTTCAATTGGCCATACTCTCTCAGGAATTGTTGGCCTGGGTCTGTATAAGACTATACCTCATTTACACGTCATACACATACATCATCTTTATCTCATTGGGTCATGGGGTTGCTTATTGTTCTAAACTGAACAGATTGCATGCAACGTACACATATTAGGAATTGAAATAAATAAGGAATAAAATATATTCGGTAAAAGAGTTTATGGTGGTTGATTCCATGTAGATGGAGATCTAGGTGAACGGTATGGTTTCCAATAAATTTTGGTAGCAAATGTACCTGGTGTCGGTTGCATTTTTGTGAAAGCCAACTGTTACGTTTATTTGTTTGTCTTGAAAATATCAATTGCATATGTTTATGTCTAAGGATAGATTAAATACAGTCGAACTTCTGTAATTTGAATCCTGAAGGGACAGGGGAAAAATTTACGTAATGGAAAAAAACAACCAAGGAGTTATTCAAAATAACAAAAAACAGAACATTCCACATAGGGTAGTACAATAGTCTTCAATAGGTGAAATATGTAGGCCTACTGCACATACGTAATTTCATAATACAATACTGAATGTTACATTTAGCTTGGCTACAGTACTGTACATATTGTATACAGTATTCCAAAATTATGCAGTACATGCTGAATTATGGTACATTGTACTAACAGACTATGGTTCTATTGTTCTGTGGTCGATCTAAGATTCTTTGATTCAAAGAAATACATAATTTTGGTTTATGCCTTTAGGCCTATACAAAGGCAATCAGATGACTTTGTGGATCAGCACACTTTTATGGCCGAACATTTGCTCTTATAATAAAAGAAGCAGCACTGTACCTACATTTTTTAAAGGCCTAAAATGCTATTTTTAGAACTATGTACATATTTTTCTCAAAAGAAAGTAATTAAATAATTTGACTTAGAGAAATGGCAAAATTTGAGTTATAGATGGATTTTTACATGGTAAATACATGGGAAGGTTGACGGGAACTGAAATTCAATTCGAGATGTAAAAAATTCGAGTTATAGAAATTTAACTGTATATTGTTGTTACTATCACTTATTTCGAGATCGATTTTGATGTGGTATTGACAGTTATAATCTTAAAAAATTTTGAAAGAATTCTTTAGAATAAACTGACTAAAGTGTACGATACCCACACACTCCTGAGTGAACTGCTGAATGCATGCTTTTCAGTTAGGAATAGTTATATAACAGAAACTAGATTTGTAGTAGTTACTAACCTCTAAAATTCCATTTATCCAAATAAAAGGTCACTTCTACTATTATAATTTTACAAAATATAATGGGAAAAGGTACAGGTAAAGTTGGGCAAAGAAACAAATGATTTTCCATTGTAAAATTTTTGCAATATGAGAAACAATACTATTTAAAACCATGACCAGAGCAGTGGACTAGTACAAAATATTGATAACTTTTCTTACCATATGCCACATAAAAATAGTGATATAATAGTTCAGCACAAAACTTAAAATTTGGTGTGAAACACATCACTTTCTCTTGCCAATGTAAAAAATGAAATATGTTACTTATGTTTAATCACTAGTAAACAATGTAATTGAAATGAAAATCAACCTTTTTAGAACTTAAATATGGAAAATCACTTCTTCTTCTGTTGGTGCCTATCCTCTGTGGATGTTGGCAATCATATTAGTCCACATGACTTTATTTACAGCTGCTCTGAATAATTGTACGCTCGTCATTCCTGTCCATTGCCTGATGTTCTTCAGCCACGACGTCCGCCGACGGCCTTGAGATCGACTACCTTCAATCTTGCCTTGCAATATAAGTTGAATTAGCTGATATTTTCTGTTTCTCAACACATGCCCTAAATAAGCCATCTTCCTGACTTTTATGTTTGGCAGGATTTCCATGGCTTTTTGCATACGTTGCAAGACGGTGTTGTTTGTGACGTGGTAGGTGTACGATATCCTGAGCATTCGGCGGTAGCACCACAGTTCGAAGGCCTCGAGTGGTCACTAACTCGAAAATCACTAATTGATGCTAAACTAGCCTCTAGAAAAAAAATGCTAGAAATAAAATAGCTAGTAGCTGATTTTTAAATTTTTAAAGGTAGAGTGGACACCAAATAAGCTTGCCGGTGTAGCTGCGCAAACAGTTCGGATTCAGTCGGTAGATTACTAAATCACAGGTGCTGAACGATGAAATTATCTATTAGCGACGTTAAAAACATTTCAATGTAAACATTGTATACAAAAATTAATGCCTATCACATACAACACGTAACGAACGACTGTTTTCAGGTTAGCTGATAAAACGTTGCTTGAGCAAGGTGACTCTGATTACAGCTAGTACAGCATTGACCTCCACCACTTCCTGAGGCAACCAAGCGTGCCATTAGCAAAATAAACCTTCTGTGCACTTCAGAGAACCGGCAAGCTTATTTGGCGTCTGCTCTAACTTTGATTACACACTTATGTCATTAAAGACATGGTAAAGCCTCAATCTTAAAAATTCCTGTTTGTTCTGATCTTGTTGAGAAAAATACAGAAAAACACTAATCGACGATAAACACTGTAGAAAAACCGCTGGAAATAAAATTTGTAGGTTTTTCAATTTTAATTTTTTATACACTTTTACCCTAAAGTGTATAATTAAGGTTGCAATCTTAAAACTACCATTTTTTACAACAGAACACAGGCCTGCCCTCCAAGAATTTCAGCAGCCATGGTGCTTACCCTATCTTGCAGAGTACAAAAAATAAAATTTAGTACATAAAAAATAATAGGAGCCGTTTTTGAGCAAAATTGCAAAAATGTGAAAATCACATGAATAAATTACTACTTCTGATTGACCAATTTTGATGAAAATGTTGGTGTCTTATCACTGTACTTAACTTAAGTTTCAAGTTTTAGCTTCGTACGATATTCTGTTCATCAGATATATTGTTTTTGCACCGATCAATATTGCTAAAAACATGTTTCTTGGGTTCAAGGTGCCTGAGAGCATATATGAGTATTTCCGGTGAAAACTTGATTTTGAAAAATCAATATGAAAACAATACCTTCCTTCCCTGTATATTCATACAGGGCAAGAGAAAGTAACAAACAAATAAAAAATATGTGTCACAAAAATTCCATTTGACAAATTTCCATACTAGCAAACAGCAATCATTGACTCCATTAGAGGATAGATCTTGTCAATAAACAATTTAACATAAACACATAAAATTTGAACTGTCTACTGACAAAATGGCACCGGATAGTCTTGTGTTAACCAACAGATTCTAAAGAACTCTTCCAAGAAGTAGAAACTTCACTTCAATTCTAGGTTGAGGTCCCTCACATCGTGTAACAGCTAGTTAAGGGGGTAGTTAACTCAAGAAGATGATTTCTTTTAAAATTTCGATTGTTTTTGTATTTATTTCAAGTTTAAAATTTTCTGAATCACAACATTTGCTTACTTTGTTTGTACGTTGACAAAAAGTTATAAAAACATCTGTTTAAAATAAAGCTCACTAGCAAGGCGAGTGAAATTATTCCTTCAACTTAAAGTTTTCCGGGAATGTGGTTTTTACATGATTGTACATTCTTGGGAATTAAATATTTTGGTTAGTGTTGGAGATTTTTGGATGATGTTTTATTTCAAATGTTCATAATTTCTTGCTCTATTATCTGTGGAATGATTATTACAAAAATGTTAATAGGGATTTAGTTAAAAAATAATTTGTGAATACATAAAATAAATGTTTTTGAAAATATGGTTTTCTTCAATAAATTTCTTGTAAGAAAAAATATATACAAGCGCATATAACAGATAATAGAGAGCAATTTTCTGTATTTTGTAGCATAAGAATCATGTTGATATCTTTCTTGTTTCCTGAGATATCTGATTCCCCGTAAAAGCCCGCTTTTCCAACCTCACCCTTATATTAGGGGCTGTAATTAATTTTTTGGCTTGGTTCAAATGGTAGATTATTACTAATAAATTACTTTTTCATTTAAAATAAACAATGATAAATTATAGCTAGAAATTTTGATCTTCATTTTCTGGGTTGACTACCCCCTTAAACAGCTAACACAGGATTTCTTACTGATTTTCTTACTGTAGACTGTAACCATGGATTGCTCACAGGTTTTTAGGGTGAGTGGAATGATGTCTTTACCAGAAGAAAACTAAGAATAAACCAAGGTGGGTGAACAAAGATTTACAATGCTTGAAGTAATAATTATCATCGCAATCTTCTGCATAAAAAGAATTCTCACAATACTAGAAGCATGTCCCCATATTGTTAGTTATACCTCAGGTTATTGGTGTGAAATACTCACACAACTTTCTCTTGACATTGTAAATAATGAAAAATATAACCTACGTTTAATTATACATTGTATAATGAAAATTGTACGGTAACCTAATTTTACAAATGATGGAACGAGACCTCCTTATATCGTGAACAAACTTTAATTTCTGACGGGAGCTAACTTATAGCTCGACTTTAATTATACCGTAACAAATAAAGCAAATTTCGGTTCTTTTAAAAGATAAAATATATAGGTATTTAGAAAACTAAAAAGGACTTACGTTTAGAACAGTATCAAATCACTCAGCAGTTCAATTTAGCCGAACACCGTCACACAATAACTTCTTTTTTTTGTAATGTCACTATTATTAACATTTTCATAATACAACATGAGTTATTAAATAACTATGAGATGCACAATACACGAAAACATAAATAAAACGCGGCACTGCTTACCGAACTGTATGTACTGTACGTAAATTTGAAAACTGTTAGTTTGCCATTCACACAGCCTTCTAAATGCTTTGTTTTAGCCACTGGCTTTGCAGTTTAATGTCTAGTGTTTTTAGTATCGCCTGTAATGTAAGTGAATTTTCTATGTTTACGATATAAATGAAAAAGTATAATACATATTTTGCTAATTGTGTGTCAGATCAACATTAAAAATAAATGTAGTAACCAGTAGAGCAACATTGAAGGGGTACTTACGGTTAGCAAATCTATGGCAATCTTAAGAATTTAAAACTACCTCTAGTTTTATTATTGTGTTATTTTTTTGTAATCTATTCTATATAACGAATGTACAATAGCTACAAAGCAAAAACAAAATAATATAAACGAGAATTGGGTTCTTGAACCAACGTATTGTTGTAATAACTGATGGGTAAGTGTAAAAATAATATTTTTAATAGCTCTCTATAAATGATAAAAGTGTGCATTTGATGAAGTAAAATATTAATCAAACTTTTAATATTTCAGGTATTGGAACCCATATGGCACATGTGTGGTAACTCAATCATCTAAAACGTAATCTATGGTCTCAACCAATGGGCGATGTATCATGTGTATGTGGCCTCTTTTGAATGAATACTAGTGAAATAGAGGTTATGTTTACTTTTAAGGTTTCCTGAATTGTTTTTTTTGACAATATTCAAAATGAAGGTTCTTGAATTATTTAGTGGAATTGGTGGAATGCATTTTTCTCTTGATGGTAAGTATTAGTACTTTTTATGTAGTTTGTTGTAGTCTGCTTTATTTGAAGATATAACCTCATAAGTGTTGTGTACTTGTTGCAATATGTAGTGAACTTTTAGAATTTTTGTTTTGTTGTAGGTTGCAGTTTTATTTCTCAAACCACCACCCAATTTGATCCCCAATTTCTGCTGGCATGGTTTTTTAAGAAGCCAGTCAGTGGTATTAGTTTATGTATGTCAGCTGTTCGCAATACGTATTGCATACCTATAATACATGGATTTATGTATGACAACCAAAATTTAACTTCAGAAAGAAGTTACACAGTTTGGGCAAGCTCCTGGCTCAGGTTGCTAGCTAACAGAGTCTCTTGCCTTTCTTCTTAACTTGCCACTGAGTTTCTTGTCCAGTTGTAACAGTGGCTCAGGTTAGCTGGAATAGTTTTCTGTTAATCTGAAACCAGGTTTCAGATTTTAATAAATTGTTTCATTGTATCTATTAAGATGTATGTACATTATGCCATATTTCCTAATATTTTAATTTCTTTGATTTTGCAGCTAGTGGAGTTAATGCTGAAGTTATAGCTGCAGCAGATATAAATACAGTTGCAAATACTGTTTACAGACATAATTTTCCAAAAACAAAATTGTATGAAAGGAATATTCAATCTTTTTCTGTTGATACATTGAATAAAATATCACCTGACATAATTTTAATGAGTCCTCCTTGTCAGCCGTTTACAAGGTAAATATATAAATTATTTGTCAAGTTTTTGTGTTGAGTTAAAAGATTTCCGTTGGTGCTACAACAGTATGCAGCCTATACCGTGTTATATTTAGTGAAATTTGTGTTAATGTGGTAGCATAGTCCATAACTAGCACTTTTCGTGCATAAAGATTCACATATTTTACATTAAGGTTGTTTTAACTACAGTTAGGTTATATGTTATTTTTTTTTTTTTTTGTTTTAACGTCCGACAGTTTTGCAATTACTGCTAATGCAGATGGTGAGAAGGATGATAGATGAAAATGAGCGATGAAAAAATGCCAGACCTGACCGGGAATCGAACCTGGGACTTCGGCTATATGTGTTAACTAGACGAAAAATGTTGTTAAAAGATTTTTATAGAAATGTAATTGCTAATGAAGAAACAGCTGTGGTTTTTTGAGGCAGCACAACCTACTCGACACAGTGCAAACATACATAAATGTAAATGTAACTGTATGTACGTAAATGTAAACTGCGGTAACGCGCTATAAGTTGACGATTGCGCCTATCATGCAGAGGACAGTATACTATCTATCCTACTTAGATCGGCCAACCAAAAGCATAAGATGACATGGTTAGCTGTCACTATGATGTATTTAGAAAAGCACATATAGTAGCACTTCCAACCCCCGCATAGTCTAGTCTTACTCTCGCTGACGATCGTCAACTTATATTGCATTACCTATACAAAAAGGATATTAAATAGGTAGGTATGCGACAAGTGCTAGTGGATAGTGCTACCACATCAACAAATACAAATTTTTCTTAATAAATGCGGTAGGCCACATACTATAGTAGCAGCTTTCTATTTTATAAGTTTTTTTTCTGGAGGAACATTTTTGTAATTAGATATCTGTGGCTATTCTCTCGTAAAATTTCAGTATTGGTGAATGGGCCACTATATTCATAGTAATTTAAAATAATGTCTGCATTCTGTAATTAGTTTGCTGAAAAATATATAAACCAAATAGTGCTTGTTATAGCTGGCATTAATGGATGCTCGTGTACCCAAGCATAAATTTACATTGCAGTTTCATACCTATTTTTTAAGATGACTATACATTCAGATGAGTTCCTCTCATTTTGAATTTTAACTTGTATTTTTAAAGCGGAGTATAGAGTTTCCAATAACTTTGCATTGTTGGTTTAGTGGTCAGCCCAACTGGCTTTCTGCTAATGGTCTGCGGTTCAATTACTGGTCACATGTGAGTTTTCTTCATCTGTCTCATTTTACCAAGTGCATTACCATTAATCCTTTGGAAACAGACTGTTTCTCGTTAAACAGAAGAATTGCAAAAATCAAAACGTGCGTTCAAAACAACTGTTTTATCTAACCTCGTTACTGATGAAAAATTCTAAAAAAAATACTGCTGATTCATATAATACATACGCTCCTTTTGAATATAATAACATGAAAATTGCGTCATAATTCTTTGCGTTAGGGACGTTTTGTGTTTAGATTTTTTACTATAATGGGCTTAAATTTCAGTTTAGCAAAAAAATTTATAAAACAGGTTTCCTAAATAGAATAAATGTATAAAAAAAATGTATGTATAAAGTATAAATGTATTACTGAATAAATGTATGTTTTTCATTTAAATTTCCGTAAATATTTGACAAAATTACTGAATGTTCAAAATGAGTTCATTTTGGAAGGTGAAGAGATGGTATTTTACATTCTTTATGGTGATGTCACAGACCCATTATTACATTTCGGTTCCAGTTGTAAGCAAATAAATGTAGAAAATTCTTTTCTGTACTGTGACAATAATTTTTGAACAATTCTGTACGTGTCGTAAGAGGGAAACCGTTACAAATCCCATGCAACCTTGTAAAGCGATAAATCTTTTGACTCTGTGATATTAAACCCCCTCCTGAACAGTAAAATGAACTTGTCTAACATTATCAAGGGCAAATTCTGTAACAGAATCGTCATAGCTTCAACACAAACTGAAGAACATGCATGCACGTTGACTTACACACGAGCTGCACGGACTTCCATTCAAAACAAACAATTCACAAACAATCAATGTTACCTACACACTATAGAGAGAATAAAAAATTTCACTTTTATGATATTCTATTTCTGAAAATACTATTAGATGCGTTAAAGAATTCCCTACAAGAAAAGTGTAATACTTACTGGTCTCCGATTTATACTGACTTTGCAGAAGCATGTTTTATCGCCCCACTTGCTATCTATTCAGCATCACCTAATATTATATCAACAGTGTGAACAGGGTTAATGTACAAAACAATCCGAGATAAAACAAAAGATAAGTTGTACATTGCCAGATCACAATAAAAACTAGGATAAAACTAATAACATTATTACATAGATTGTTTTTTGATATTATTTCAGAGTTGGGCTAAAGAAAGATGTCAATGATGAACGCACATCTCCTTTACTTTATATTCTTAATGTTATACCGAAAATAGAGAAATTAAAATACATTTTATTGGAAAATGTTAAAGGTTTTGAAAATTCGGAAGCGAGAGATAGATTAGTTCAATGTTTACAGAACTGTGGTTTCGTATATCAAGAGTTCATTTTATGTCCAACACAAATAGGTGTACCTAATTCCAGGAGCAGATATTATTTGATAGCCAGAAAATCTCCAAGAAAATTTTGTTTTGAAACTTCTTCGGAAATTGTAAGTAGCTTTTATGAAATTTATGAATACGTAGAGCTTGTAATGTGAGAAATGGATTCAGTTTTCTAGTTCTGCAGTGGTTCATGTTCATATTGAATGCCAGAAAACATGTTCAAATGAAGAAATAAATTAATGTACAAGTGGTTTGTGAAGGTCAAAGCAAAGGTTCTTCCTGTATCCGTGGCAATTCGAAAGATGCAAGCAATGAAAATTACACTGATTTTGAGATTATTATAAATTTCACCAAGATTTTCAGGTGCCTTGATCCTTATGATCTACTTAGGCCCCGTTTATACCTGCGATATTTATTTCATGTCACTGCGACAGGCGTCATGAGATAAATGTACAGCGATAGCTTTGGATTCATCATTATAGATGAGATGATGATGGGATGGATCCACCATAACTTGTGTAAGATCAAAAGAATCAAGGCAGCTAAAAAGGTTAGTGACATTTTTACTTTCTCTTGCCTATACGAATATATAGGAAGGAAAGTATTGTTTTCATGTCGATTTTTCGAAATCGTGTTTTCACCGGATCTACACGTTTTCAGATCCCCTGAACCCAAAAAACATGTTTTTAGCGATTGGTATGTGTGCGTGTGTATACAAATATCTTGAGAACAGAACATTGTACGAACTTGAAACTTTACCCTTAAGTTACATACCACTACCGGACCCGACACGAACATTTTCATCAAAATTGGTCAACCAAAAGTAGTAGTTTATTCGTGTAATTTTTCACTTTTTTTGATTTTCTCAAAAACTGGTCCTACGATTTTTTTAAAAATCGCCTGGTTTACTCAATTTTTTATTCTCTACAAGATAGGGTAGGCGCCATGTTTGCTGAAATTCTTGGTGAGGCTGTTTTCACGTAAAAAGTGTTTTTTTTAAATTACGGTGTTAATATGTATTATAGCGCAAAAATTTATATAATAAAAAATGTCGAGAATTTAAAATTCTACAACTTTATTTTCAAACATTTTTTTGTGTAACGCTTAGTTTAGCGGTAAATAGCGATTTTCTGTTTTTCTCACGAAAATGTGCGCAACATCGATTTTTTTAAAGATTTCGGCCTTAGGATGCATTTTATGACAAAAGTGTATATAATAAAATTTATAGAAAATTAAAAGATCTACAACTTTAATTTAAAACATTTTTCTCTACAGAGAGTAATTTAGTGTGAAAGAGTGATTTTCTGTATTTTTGTGCTGGACTGAGATTGATTTTCATAATAATGATTAAAATTAGGTTTGTTTATTGAGGTTAGTTTTTTGTTTATTTCTAATGTTTTATTAATAATGTTAGGTTATATTGTTAATTATTTGCATTGGCAAGAGAAAGTTGTGTGAGTGTTTCACACCAGATTTTTATTATACACCTACAAACATATATTCTGTTCATCGTAAGAAAGATATTTTTTGAGTAAACAAACAGCATTTACCGAATCAGCTGCTGAAGCGGTGACTTAGAAAAAATGCAACACTTTTAATGAAAACATCACAATGATAACTAATATGCGCTTTACCATGTACAGAATTAAACTATAAATAGAAATGAAAAAACAAAAATACTATAATACTAAATTCCTAATTGAAAATAAATTATAATGCACGTAAGAATGATGCGAGACAATACAATGTCAAAAGCGAACTGGTAGCATATAACGATGACGTTCTTTGTTAAAAATGTGGAGGGAGATTTATGGGTTTGGATTAGTCATCGTCAAATTCAATTGCGAAATAACGAGTGACTAAACTAATATTAGATGACTAATCATAAAAATAAAAAAAGTTTACTTTTAAGATTATCTTGTTTTGTCATACAGTTCAGAGGTAATACATATAACTTGTAACCACATTTATTTATGAAGAAGAATGGAAATAAAGTATAGGCCTAACGTTTTTATAAATTTATTGATCAGTACTTAAAACATCAGTCATGATATAATGTAGGTAACAGTTTCATTTAAAAAAATACTCTTAAAAGTATTTTGTTGAATCCAAATTCAACAAACCATTCATTGTTACTTTTTAATCAGCGTGTACACATTTTTAAATAATGCGCGTGCTCTGTGACGTCATTATTTGTTTACTCAACATATCTTTCTTACGATGAACTGAGCGTACAATATAATTGATTTCAGGCTACATGATGCATTATAAAGATTTATTTTTGAATGATATTGGGAAATAAACTTCTAAAGCTTTTAATGGATTGCACATGCATGTCTGCACAACTTTTTTCAACCTCCGATATGATAAGACTATAAATAAAAAAGACAAGTGAGTATTAAAAAATGTTTTATTACTAAAAGTTGCGTACACTTATGGCTATTTTCTGACATAATCACCTTCACGATGGAGGCATTTGTAGTACCGTTAGACATGCTTTCCAATACCTTTTCATAAAATGTTGTGGCCAATGAATTTAAATTAATCTTGAAAGTCCTCATTGGGTATCTTATGGATTCATGCAGCTGAGGACCATGATTAATGCAACTGTTTATTGTGGAACCTTACAAAGTTTGCGGAGAGTCATTCAAAATAAAAAGAAGTCATGCTGACTTTTGGAATTGTACTGATCCATGACAACGCCTGCCCTCATAATACTGGTGCAACCCAATGGCTTCTTGAGCAATTTAAATCGGACTTTTTGATCACCCACCACATACGAGGGTCGTTTGAAAAGTTCGTGCAAAGTCACTACTGGCGCATATCGAGCATATGTTTAGTTAGTAGCATCAGTTGAAAAAACTCATGTGTAGTTTCAGCCAGATCGGTCTATTTCTTTGTGTTTGACATTCGTTTTAATCGAGGAAGTCGAGTGATTTTCAAAAAATGGATGAAAAGAATTTCGTGTGAAGTGTTGCAAGGACGGTTTGCAGCAGTTCCAGAAGAATTCACAGGACTTTAAGTGTAGTTTCGTCACTGTGGATGAAACATGGGTACATCACTACACTTTTGAGACCAAAGAACAATCTAAACAATGGGTTACGAAGGGAGAATCTGCGCCAAAAAAGGCGAAGACAGTTCCTTCGGCTGGAAAGATTATGGCGACTGTCTTTTGGGATTCACAAGGAATAATCTTCATTGATTATCTGGCAAAGAGTAAAACTATTACAGGTGCATATTATTCATCAGTATTGGACTGTTTGAAAACAGAGCTGCAAAAAAACGCCCACGATTGCCCCACAAAAAAGTCCTTTTCCATCACGACAACGCACCAGCTCACGCCTCAGCAGTTGTGGTCGTAAAATTAATGGAAATAGGGTTCCAACTCGTTTCACATCCCCCTTATTCTCCAGACTTGGCTCCCTCAGACTACTATTTGTTTCCCAATTGGAAGAAATGGCTAGCGGGAAAAAGATTTTATTCAAACGAGGAGGTGATTGCAGGAACGAATGGCTAATTTTCAGATTTGGACAAATCCTATTATTCGGAAGGGATCAACAAACTAGAGCAGCGTTGGACGAAGTGTATAAGCCTATAAGGAGACTATGTCGAAAAATAAAAAAGGTTTACCCCAAACAATTAAGTAGTTTTTATTTTTGCACGGACTTTTCAAACAACCCTCGTACAATCTCGACCTAGCACTGCATGACATCCATCATTTCCTTGAACTGAATAAGCAGCTAAGTGGACAGTGCTTCCAAACTAATGAGGAACATACAAGGCTCTTTTAAATTCATTTAACATTTTATGAAGAGGGTATTGAAATGCTTGTTTTTACAGGTATGAAAAATGCCTCAATGATTAAGGTGATTATATCAAAAAGTACAAATAAGTTTATGCGAATTTTAGTAATAAAACATTTTTACTTTCTCTTGCCTTTATGAATTTATAGGAAGGAAAGTATTGTTTTCATGTTGATTTTTCACCGGATCTACATGTTTTCAGACCCACGAACCCAAAATACGTTTTTAGTGATTGGTCTGTGTGTGTGAAGAGAATATCTCAACAACGGAATATCGTACGAACTTGAAACTTAACACTTAAGTTAGATACCACTTGAGGACATGACACAAACATTTTCATCAAAATCGGTCCAACCAGAAGTAGTTGTTTATTCGTGTAATTTTTCACTTTTTTGCGATTTTCTCAAAAATGGCTCCTAATATTTTTTAAAAATCGCCTCATTTACTACATTTTGTTGGTCTACAAGATAGGGTAGGCGCCATGTCTGCTGAAATTCTTGGGGAGGCTGTTTTCTCGTTACAAAATTGTTTTTTTAAGATTGCGGCTTTAATATGCATTTAAGTGGTAAAATATATATAATGAAAGTTATAGAGAATTTAACATCCTATAACTTTTATTTCAAACATTTTTTGTATAACGCTTAGTTTAGCGGTAATTAGCGATTTTCTGTTTGCTTCTCACGAAAACGTGTAAAAAAATTGATTTTTTTAAGATTTCAGCCTTAGCATGCATTTAACGACAAAAGTGAATTTATAAAATTTATAGGAAATTAAAAGATCTACAACTTTTATTTAAAGCATTTTTCTCTACAGATCCTAGTTTAGCGTGACAAGAGTGATTTTCCGTATTTTTAAGCCTAACTGAGATTGATTTTCATTTTGCATCTTTTGCTCATGATTAAAATAAAATTAGGTTATGTTTATTGAGTTTTTTGTTTATTTCTAATGTTTTATTACTAATTTTAGGTTATATTTTTAATTATTAGCATTAGCTAGAGAAAGTTATGTGTTTCACACCAGATTTATTTCTATTTTCACTTGTCTTTTATTTTTTATCTATCAAAGGTTGAAAAAAAAAACAACCCTCATATAATCTGGAACTAAATACTGGTCCTCCTGAGTTCTGCCTTTCCAAGGTTTTACTATTTTAATCATATTATTTAACATTTTACAGGTACTTTCTGGAATTTTTTTTGTAACAAATTATCCTATTATTACTCATAACCTGAGTTGTCTGACATTGGTTTATCCCCCTTATTTTATAAAACTGCTATTTTACTGTTCCATTTTACAACTCTACTATCTTGATACTAATTCTAAAATTATTGTGCTTTTTACAGATGGAAAATTTTCCACATGTTGATTTACTAAAATCAGAAAATATTTCAAGTAATTCAATAGCAGATATAATCAACTGTGATGCAGATTCTGATGAACATAAAGAATATTTGATACCAGATGAAATTTTGTTAAAACGAGGTAAATTAATGGATATTGTAACACGAGATTTTAAAAGATCTTGTTGTTTTACGAAAGCATATGGACATTATGTTGAAGGAACTGGATCGGTATACTGTCCCTTTAAAAAAGAAGTGGTTGAAAATATTAAGAATTTTGAAAATTATGACTTCTTTGATAAAATAAAGGAATTAAACTTAAGGTATTTTTCACCCTCTGAAATAAGTAAATTAATGAATTTTCCAGAGAAATTTAGTTTTCCTAATGATTTAAGTAAAAAACAAAAGTACAGATTATTGGGAAATAGTTTGAATGTTAAAGTTGTATCATTATTAATTAAAATTTTGTTATATGATGATTAAATTACATAAAATAAAAATAGTGACATTCTGTTTTCATTTTTGGTGTGACAATTAAGTAGTGTTAAGTCAGGTTAGAAAGAAATTTACATCTGTGGAACGTTCCTTTGATGAACTTGTTTAATGTGTTGACTGTGGTACAGGTGGGGGCATGTCCCAGACCACAAGAACGTGCTCATAAAACTGTGGTTTAGGTACCCTATCCTCTCCTGCTTTTGAGGTAATGGGCGCTGGCCGTAGCACCTCCATGTGCTATTTGTAGTACATGGTTATGCGCAGCAGTACTTCCATGTGTGGTAGAGCCACATGCAAAGCATTAGCGGCATAACAAGCTCGACTGCTACTCGTCCAACATTTACATGAGTACTGTGGGGAGTGGGGCGCCCTGTGGATGTGACCGCACCCACTCATTTGGGTTGGCCTCTCAGGGGCTGTGGGTTCGCCTGCTAGGTAGCATTCTGATGCCACTAAGCTGCTTAAATTCCTTTGGAATGGGCGTGGTTGGCCAAGGAGTGAATAGATAAATACGCGTGTGGTACAGGTCTCCTATAATCTGCATTGCACGAAAATGAGGTTCAAGGTTACTCACTCTATTCCTCCTTTTTGCCCCTCGCCAATTAGATTGTGATCTGCCTATGTTGTCATATTTCAAGCCTTGTCATACAACAGATAAGGGAATGCAGAGTGTGATTTGGCAATACTGCAGCTTGCTCAATGACCTTGAAGTTAATTTTCGTACGATGCAAATACTATACCTGTCTACAATTTGCTATGGTGTGGGACATGTTTGTTGTATTCTGAATATATTTCTTTTCAGTTTATTACAACCACTCCATCAGCACATCATCATCCAGTATTGGCCTCCTCTGTCTGGCTCCAAAATCACCAGTCATTCCTGCCCAATTAAATCCGGCCACCAGTTTTGTCATCTCTCCACCATGTTCCATCAATCATTCGTCTGGCTCATTGCCATTGCAGTGATGCTATGTGCTGTTTTACATCCACTAATCCAGTCCTCTAGTGAATATAAGCTAATCACCAAAGAAAATATGGCTAAAACTGCTAAAAAAGTTTTTAATGATTTATTCCATACTATAAACCTGTATTACCCAGTTTTGCATATTAAGCGTTTTGGACAATCATGTGCAAATTACAAATCGAAAACTTCAAACTCTTATAAAGATTTATTTTACATCAAATGTATCATTACCAACTAGATCCAGCCATTAAATGTGACAATGAACTTGTTGTTTAGGTCATCAACCGAAAGGCTGGTTTGAACCTGTAGAGGTTTTACTAAGTAAAACGAGAAGTGAGGTGGTTTACCATTGCCTTCCTCACTGAATGGAAAAGTACGCTTATCACCATGCCGGGCCCTCTGAAAAACACATATTTTCCACTCTGTAAATGACAGCTTCACTTCATTCACCATAGGGTCTGGCTGAATAATTAAATTCATTACTTTCAGAAGAGATAACTCTGATTAGTGTCTTTTACACCTCTACCTCTTCTGTTTTTAAATGATTCAGTCATTTAATTGGCTGGCCGTGTGATAAGAAACAGAACTATTTATTTTAGCCCTGCAACGAACAGATTGAGTGTTAATAATTTGACACTCCACCTGTCTTATTATGGGCAGGACAATAGACTAGGTGTGTTTTTAAAATATAGTTACCCAAAAAATAAAATTAGAAAAGTGTATTTATTTCTCTTTACCACCAAATTCTTTAGATATATAAAAATAAATAAAAAAATAACTAACAAAAAATAATAATACTCATGTATTTACTTAAAGCTGTAAAGGAACAAAAAAATATTTTTACAAAATTAACGAACTGATTCAAGTTCTAATGGTATTGCAATCTTCTTTAAGATTGCAAATTTTTTCAGTGCTTGATATTTAGTATAAAGTGATTCAATCTCTTCATGCATTGCCATGTTATCATCTTGCATGATTTCCATGTCTCTGTATTCCTGCAATTTTTCAGTTTCCAGTTCATCTTTCTGTTCAATACGTTTAATACGGCAACTGTAAAAAACGGAAAAAATCAATATGCACACAACTTTCAAAAAATTATATAAACTGGTTTTTCATGAAAATTGATGATTCATACATGTCGAAGGAAATGTGTCTAAAAACTAAACTGACAGTGAATGAACTCTCGGTCCACCTTGGCTGAGTTAGGGGTTTCACGATGCTGTGATAAGCCAGTAGACTAAAGAGTGCTTTAAACAATTCCAGTAACCTGAGGTGGTGGTCGGTTGAATGCAAAGTACCAAAACTCCTTTATAACAAGATACTGGCTAATACCTCAGTCCCTCCAAAAATAAGAGGGTTATCCAGAAAATAACCTCCGTTTTGAAATAAAAAGTAAACGAGTGAAGATACAAAAACTTTATTATATACATATTAAAACTACAGTTTTTCTCTATTTTTCGACGTAGTCGCCAAACAGATTCAAGCACTTGTTGTACCTTGGAACAGTCTTTGAAATACCCTCTGCATAATAATCTGCTGCCTGTGAATGTAACCAACCATTCACGGTGTTTTGAAGCTCTTCGTCATTGGTGAACCGCTGAGATGCAAGCCACAGCTTCATGTTCGGGAACAGGTGAAAGTCACTAGGAGCAAAGTCCGGGCTGTATGGGGGATGATCAAAAACGTCCCATTTAAACTTGGCCAAAAGTTCATTTGTTCTTCGAGCTGTATGAGGGCGAGCGTTGTCATGCACAAACACAACACTTTACTCATCTTACTCGTTGATTTTATGAAACATGGAATGACCATCACTTCTGCTGTCTACTGTGAAACTTTAAACAGACTAAGAAGAGTGATCCAAAACAAGCGTCATGGCCTTCTGACACGTAGTATTGTGTTTGAGCATGACAACGCTCGCCCTCATACAGCTCGCACAGATTGATCAATTTAAAAAAAACCAAGTTTTTTGGACTGAGGGGACCAAAAAAACACGTATTTCTGGTGAAAAATCGACACAAAAAATAAGTTTCATTACCTATATTTCATACAAAGGAGAAATGAAAAATTGAACCCATAAAAAACTGCTACTTCTGACCAATTTTGATGAAAATGTTTGTGCTGGGTCCCCTCATGGTTAAGTTCCAAGTTTCAACATAATACTATTTAAAATTTTAAGTAATACTGTTCCCATACAGACAGACCAATCGAAAAAGCATGTTTCTTGGGCTAAGGGTACTACAAAACGTGTATTTCTAGTGAAAAATTGACATGAAAACATAACTTTCATTAGCTCTATATCATACACGACAAGAGAAATTTTAAAAAATAAATTACCTAGCAGCATAACCTCTGTTCTTGAGAGTACGTCTTCGTTGTTTCATACGCAATATCTCATCGCGAGTAAGACCTCGCAACTTTAACTGTCTATTCAGGTCTCTTACTGATATTGTCACCAGTTCTTCATCGCTTATATCCAGTACTGGACTTGGTGATAGAGGTTCCTGCAATAGAGAAATATACACTAAAATTCATCTGTGCACCGGTGAGTTTAGTTGTATTAGTCATTATGAACAACACAATATATTCCAGAAACGACCACAATCTAACGAAAATTAATTTTGGTTTATAAAATTAACATACAAAGTGTTCTACATTTCATGTCATACTGATTTATCGTAACTTTAAAGTCTCAATAAGCATCAATCTTTATTATATTTTTAAAATTTTCTGTAATAGCATCAACATTTTTTAACACAATAGAAAAGTAAAGCGATTTATGCTCTTATGCAACTACTTCAATTTTCAATTTTTTTTAATAGAAACATTTTTGTGTGCAAATTGCATTAAATATATTTATAAGTCATTTTAATCATCAATTAATATAACCTCACTTTATTGCAAATATTAATTATGACATCATAGTTAAGTTTATGTATATTTATAGCAACACTAACTAATTACGAATAATAACTGAAAATACTAATCTATAACCTGTTTACCATTTTATACAAACCTGTAAGCAAGGAATGATGAGTTCACAGCAGACATTACATAAAATTGCGAACAGGTTGTTGGTTAGTATGTGCAGTTATACAGGGTGATTCAAAACTATACTGCAATCTCTTGGGATCTCATTCTTTAGCTAAAAATAAGAAAAAAAGTTCATATAAACATATGCCTGAAAACGCTCAGTTAGCGAGTTACGGCTAGCAAAAAATTTCACCTAGAACTCTGTACCCTCAGTGAAGTAAGGCCATATAAAAATGTTAAAGATAGTTACAAAGATACAAATACTATTGTTTCTTATGTTTTTTAATCTGAAAAATTGAATAAAATTGGTTCCAGAGCTGTAAATGCAATACTTTCAGAGATATCTTACATAAAACACAAGAATTGATGCAAAGAAATAACACATTCTTGTGTTTAACGTAAGATTACTTCCATAAATGGTAAATAAAGGTGTATTTTTTCTTAAACCAATTTGTAGAAAATTTAATTCTGAATAGATTCACATGTGAATTACTCAGAAAAAAAATGAATAATAGATATTGAAATTTCGCTTTATTTAAAATCAAAACAGACGCATATTTTTTAATATGTAGGTTGGGAGTAACAGCTGATCAATCAGCTGTTACTCCCAACCTACATAATATTAGTTAATATTTTATGCAGTTAAAAATGTGCATCAGTTTTGATTTTAAATAAAGCGAAATTTTAATATCTATTATTCATTTTTTTCCTGAGTAATTCACATGAATCTTTTCAGAATTAAATTTTCTACAAATTCATTTAAGAAAAAATATACCTTTATTTACCATTTATGGAAGTAATCTTACGTTAAACACAAGAATGTGTTATTTCTTTGCTCCAATTCTTGTGTTTTATGTAAGATATCTCTGAAAGTATTGCATTTACAGCTCTGAAACCAATTTTATTCAATTTTTCAGATTAAGAAACAATAGTATTTGTATCTTTATAAGTACCTTTAACATTTTTATACGGCCTTACGTCACCGAGGGTACAGAGTTCTAGGTGAAATTTTTTGCTAGCCGTAACTCGCTAACTAAGCGTTTTCAGGCATATGTTTATATGAACTTTTTTTCTTATTTTTAGCTATAGAATGAGATCCCAAGAGATTGCCGTGTAGTTTTGAATCACCCGGTATATCATAATAAGTTTATTAACCATTTACAAATACATAAAGTTCGTTAATTTACAAACATTATACATATAAATAAACTCAATTTTGTTAAACATTTTGTGTATAGTTGGTGGCAATTTTTAAAATTGTCATCATTTTCCTTTGTCTGTCTGTCACCCAAACGTCAAAAACTACAAGAGATAACAACAAACGGTTTTCGGATTTGTAATCTACACAAAAAGTTAGTGGGCCAATATCGGGTTTTCCGGTTTCTAGCATTAGTGAAGAAATCAGTTAGAAACTACCAGAGATAGCAAGAAAAGGTGTTTGGATTTGTAATCTACACAAAACGTTAGTAGGGTTGTATTGCGTTTGAAGTTCCGGTTTTGACCGGAAATGGCCCAAAACCAGAAGTCAAGAATCAAAGTCGGAATTTTGAAACAAAAATAGTGTCATTCAATTCCTCTTAAAAAACAGAAACAGAAATCACTAATGGTATTTGCTATAGGTCAAAGGTAAACCTTTTAAAAAATTGTTAATCATAAAAGCGATTTTTTAGAATTATATAATACAAAAAACCTATTAGTGAAACAAAAGATGACTCTTCAGATTAAAAAGAGTCGATAGGTCCTTTCCCGATATCTCATATCCATCTTTAGTTGGAATATTGAACATCAGTACATGTACACTTTCATCAATTTGTCACGAAAATGATTGTCACAAGATATCTGAAACGATCTATTGATTTTTTTTTAATCAGTTCAGAGTCTTCTATTGTGTTGGGTGGTTTTCTTTTATTACATAAATAAATAAACGTATTAAAACATAACTACGTAATTAAAATATCTGCAGAAAGGAGATCAAATTAGTTGATGATAAAAATGGCTTACAAATACGTTAAAAAAGTGACTTGCAAGCAGAAATAAATTCAGAATTAAATATTGTACACCTAAATGTATAAATTACATTACATGAATACATAAGAAAATTGAAGTGGAATCACATTAGTGAATTAATTACCAAATTAAATACTGACTATACATACACACTTATCATTTAAGGAAAACATGCACAAACTACACTACTTGAAAGATTTTAGTAGCAATTATTGTATTTTGATGAATCAAAACTTGGTTAGAAGCGCTAGCATAAAAAAATCTTACATTAAACAAAAACAAAATATTAGAACATATTTATTTATTTATTTATTTACACTCAAAATTTAGTACGGAAAACTAATCTATTGCATAATTATTGTATCCTATTTTGAATATTATAAATTTACTAACCTTTTCAACTGTCTTGCTCTTATGATCTACTAACATGTGTTTCAGTAGATACACTACCATCAGAGTATATATAAAATATCACATGAAACTTTAAAATATTTCTTAAAACCTACAAAAGATGTTGCATCTTCAGTCATCTATATAAAAAGTTTTATATAATAAAAAATCCATCAAATACACAATAGATAACTCTCACCTGATAAAAACAGTCAATAAGTCCTTTTGGATCTCATGTTTCAACCTTCAATTGCAATACAGAAACATCAATGCATGCATATCATTGGCACTGACTTCTTTAATCAGGTGAGAGTCATTTAAATTGTATTTGGTGTTTCTTTTTTATAAATATTATATAATACTAGCGGTACCTGGCGCGCGTTGCTACGCCCAAGAACAGAAAACATGTTTTTATGGAAAATATGAAACTTATTTTATTTTATCTAAGGCCCGTTAGCATAGTGGTTTCTATGCCGGGGTACCAGGTTCGATTCCCGGTCAGGTCTGGCATTTTTTCATTCCATCATTATTCACCGGCTGTATTAGCAGAAATTGCAGAACAGTCAAACGTAAAACAAAAAAACTAATGCCAGGGGCATAAAATGATAATTGTAAACGTCACTATTACGATCAATGCACAATTAATAATAATGGCCAAAAACAGTACAGGGAGTGAGAGAAAGCTTATAGTGTGAGAAAGACCGGAGACCGGCTTCGTTCTCATCCCTATTCTGTGCTGTTTACAAAGTGAGAGTGACACCGGTAGACACCTGGCGGGAATATCTGATCGCGTGACAACTGATCAGTTATCGACCGCTGAGAGTAGAAAATTATTAAATTACTAATATTGCTATAAAAAAATAGGGGTTGGTGGTAGAAGGGTGAAAATTTAGGAGTGTATGTATTTTTTAATGCCACATTTTACAAAAAAATTAAAATTTTGTCCAAAAAATAAATTTTTTTTTTTTGGGTGGACCACCTGTATCACTTAGGGGTATAAAAAAATAGATAAGAACCTATTCTCAGACCTACCAAGTGTACATACAAAATTTCATCAAAATCGGTTAAGCTGTTTTGGAGGAGTACGGCAACTAATACTGTGACACGAGAATTTTATATATCAGATAAACAATGCACAGGAGAATGTTCAACAAAAAAGTTTTATAGAGGTGACCAAAGATCCAATTCATCATCTGTAGGTTTTAAAGTATCATATGACATTTTATACATGAGGGGGGTTCAATAAGCTCCCGGAATTGCCTTACCATCGCCACACAAGGAATAATATAGCCAAACTAACAATAAGATTGCGTAAATACTCTTGTTTGGACAGTGCATAATGGTGTCAGTGCACCATGCAACATTGAAATGAATAGTTGTCAGTCAACACAATGTCGCAGTTTACAAACATTAAGTTCATGTGCAAATTGGTAAAGTTGGCTTCAGGGACGCTGTTGGCTCTGCAGCAAGTTTACAACTGGTTTGCAGTCGACGAGGATAACGAGTGCAGCGGAAGACCATCAACATCCTAAAATGATTGCAAAGTGAAACAACCGATTCAAGATGATCAAAGAATGACCATCGCAGAGTTGGCGAACAAAGTTGGTATCTCACTGGGATCAATTCATACAATTTTACATGATAATTTATAAATAAGACTTGTCAGAGCAAAGTTTGTTCTGAGGCTGCTGAACACGGATCAGATGGAATGTCACATGACAATTGCCAGTGAACTGTTTGAGACAAATTTGAAGGACCTAACATTTCTCCAACAGATTGTCACTGGTGATGAGTTTTGAATGTTTGCTTACGACCTGGAGACGAAACAGCAATCATCGGAGTGGCATACAACATCGTCTCCCAGACCAAAGGACATCAAATACAATGACTCAGCTCCAACAGATTCCGAAAGAAGCCTTCTACTGCTGCTTCCAACAATGGCGAGATCGATGGAACAAGTGTGTCTGTGCGCAACAGTTCTTCTTCGAAGGTGATTAGATAAGCATTGCCAAACGATTAAAACGTTAGCACACTAAATCACAATTCCGGCATCTCTTTGAATAGCCCTAGTACTTTGATGATTGTCGATACAACAAAACACGTATAAGTACATCATAAGGGTCAAGATAGCTGAAAAGGTTAGCAAACTTACAATAAAATATAAAATAAAATTGATCTCAAGCTGCAGGATGCATTATAAAGATTTATTTTAAAATTATTATACTGTTTGTATTAGAGAGCATTAACTTTTTCTTTTTTAAATTGTTTTCCAGAATAATATTATTTTATAATTTTACTGTCATGTTTAATTTGATGAAATAATTTTGGCATTTTTAGTGTACTGTTCTGCTAAATTGGCTTCTGCGCCAGAGATTCTACTTTATTCTATTCCCAGAGAACTAATTTCATTAGTCATATTTCACTCTGTCACTCTGTGTTAGGTACAATCAATTTGAATTTAAAAAAGAAATACTGTTATATACAAGACTAAAAACTATAAATGCTCTGAGCAAGTACAGCTAATACAGTAGATCCACTATTTGCGAGATTCTATTTAGCCTACTTTAAATGGAATAGATTACGAACACATCTCTGAATATGCCGAGGGTTTCACATAAAAAGACATTACCCTGTTAGAAGTAGCTTTGGCCAAAAAGTCCAGACAATTAAGACACAAAATTTCCATATTATTATCTATGTTAGTTATTGTAAATTTTGTTGTTGTTTAGGTCATCAGCCGAAAGGCTGGTTTGAACCTGTAGAGGTTTTACTAAGTAAAACGAGGAGTGAGGTGGTTTACAAGTGCCTTCCTCACTGAAAGGAAAAGTACGCTTATCCGCATGCCGGGCCCTCTGAAAAGCACATATTTTCCACTCTGCAAATGACACCTTCACTTCATTCACCACAGGGTCTGGCTGTATAGTGAAATTCATTAATTTCAGAGGAGATAACTCTGACTAGTGTCTTTTACACCTCTACCTCTTCTGTTCTTAAATGATTCAGTCATTTAATTGGCTGACCATGTGATAAGAAACAGAACTATTTATTTTAGCCCTGCAATGAACAGATTGAGCGTAAATAATTTGACACTCCACCAGTCATTGTAAATTGATTGTAAACCTGACATTGTAAATTTATTTGACATAAATGTTCAAATGTACCAGAACATTTAATTTCAAGTAAACATACTATAACTAATATGGACATTTTTTATGTCCTTTCATAGGTTTTTGTTTTCATAGGTCCTTTCGGATGTCATATATCCATCTTCAGTTACATAATAAAATGTCAATACATGCACACTTTCATTAGATTGTCATGATAGTACAGTACTAAAATTTATGTTGTATTGATCTTCAGCCGAAAGGCTGGTTTGAACCTCTAGAAGCTTTACTAATTAAATGAGGAGTGAGGTGGTTTACATTTGCCTTCCTCACTAAGTGGAAAAGTATGCTTATCAGCATGCCAGGCCCTCCAAAGAGCATCTTTTTTACACCTTGCAAATGACACCACTTTATTCACCGCAGGGTCTGGCTGTATAATGAATAAATTCATTATTCTCAGTAGATAACTCTGACTAGTATATTTTAAACCTCTACCTCTTCTGTTCTTTAGTGCTCGTCATATCCTTGGCTGGCTATGTGATAAGAATCAGGACTATTTTTTGTAGCCCTGAAACTACGAGGGCTGTTCAAAAAGCTTGTTCAAAAAATTATTGTGTCAACCATTTCTTTAAAAACTAAAACTTCAATCGGCCATTATTTTGGATACAAGTATCATAGAGAATTTTTATTTATGTCGTTTTTCTTGTATTTAAAAGGCCTTTAAAATGATGTACCACACAATGGGTGTTTACATTTAAAATATTTGAGTTACAACCCCTAGGCCACCCCCTTAGAAGGGGTTGAAATTCAGTTGTATGTCAAAAGGTAAAGTATTTGACCAATAACTTATTCTGAAAGTTACAGTATTATATCTACAACAGTTTCCAACTTATTGAAGGGTTCCCATACACATGCCTCACACTGTATAAAGAAATTTTCTGAAATGTAACCCCTGTGGAAATTGAGGGCCTACTGTAAATCAAATTTCTATAAGTATTTTTATAGATTTTTTGTTTTTTTTCTCAATCTGTTTGTTGCAGGGCTAAAATAAATAGTTCTGTTTCTTATCGGATGGTCAGCCAATTAAATGACTGAATCATTTAAGAACAGAAGAGGTAGAGGTATAAAAGACACTAATCAGAGTTATCTCCTCTGAAAGTAATGAATTTCATTATACAGCCAGACCCTGTGGTGAATGAAATGAAGGTGTCATTTGCAGAGTAGAAAATTTGTGCTTTTCAGAGGGCCCGGCATGCTGATAAGCGTAGTTTTCCACTCAGTGAGGAAGGCAATGGTAAACCACCTCACTCCTCGTTTTACTTAGTAAACCCTCTACAGGTTCAAACCAGCCTTTCGGCTGATGACCTAAACAACATAGATTTTTTGTGAAAGCAGATGAATAAATTTAAGAATTGAGACAAGTAAAATACCAAACCTTAATTACATCTGAAGTGTACGAACATGTTGTTAGGGTTTCAAAAAAATGGAGTTTCTTTGTTTTTAACTTTTAGAATACTAAAAACAAAGTATTTGTATGTAATTTTTAGCAAAAGTTACACGTCAAATAATTTTATTTCATATTTTTTTAAACAAAAATTTTAATAATTATTCTTAAATAATAAAAATGTAATTTCAACAAAATTTCGGAAAACACAGAAGAAAAAATCAATCATAAAATTTATAAATATGTCAAGTTAAAAATAATAATTAAATAATTGTGACTTCACTTACCAATCTATTCAAGTTACTAGCGCTATCTACGACCAATTCCTCATCATCATCATATTCATCATCATCATCATCATCATCATCTGTTACAAACTATTTCAAAATTGTGTAAACATTGGAATACAGGAAAATAATAGATCAAAATGTTCTTGCCTCTTTTAACATTTGAAGCACACAGAATAAAGATATTGTTTTTAAGAAAGTATTTGAGTTTAAACGAAATAACTGTTATATGTACAGTAAAACCTCACTAATTCGGAATTCGCGATATTTCGGACTACTCCAAGAAGAGTTTAAACTCTTAAAAATTAATTAATTAATTTTTTTAGAAGTTTTTTAGTTAAAAAATTAATAAAGTGCTACTTCAAAAAATAATAGCTTTTAACTGTCTAATAAAAACATTATTGGTCAGTGAAGAAAACGTTCCACAATTTAGGCTAGTGAAGTGAGAAACCACACAGACGAACTTATTGAATTTGCAGACTTCAATGACTATTATCTTGTCCTAAGAGAGATGCGCCAACAAGTTATAAGAAAACAGTGTAGCAAAGAATCACAGAAAAAAATAACAAGTTTTTTTTCTAAGCAACCTCAAATGATCGTTGAGTATATTTGTCAACCCTCTACTTCAACAAGTGCCAAATAATCAGTACGTAAGTACAGTGTTTTAATTAAATAAT
Source organism: Catonia carolina (assembly GCA_035578175.1). Lineage (NCBI taxonomy): Eukaryota > Metazoa > Arthropoda > Insecta > Hemiptera > Achilidae > Catonia > Catonia carolina. The sequence continues at coordinate 34,883,034 of JAQMRL010000005.1, read as the reverse complement.
TTTACACTGGACAATTATTATTTAACAATATTTTTACTGCCGTAAATATTTTTATTTCTATACTTTTAACTTTGTTGTTTTTCAATATACTGTACTGTAAATTCATTAAACATCGATATTTGAGACAAGTAATGTTTATTTTTTTATTTTAATTGCCTAAATTATTCAATTTTTAGATGTAACAAATATTCGTGATAATTCGGACTTCACTTCCCCCAATTAGTCCGAATTAGTGAGGTTTTACAGTATATCAATCCTACTTCTTCAAAAATATGTTTCATTTCTTGTGATGAGTTTAACTTAACTTCTGTTATCACTCAATTACATGGGCAGCAGGGAATCCCCACCATTGATGAATTTAAAAAATGTTTTGCTCTGCATATCTTTCACGCACACTTCCAACACAGAACGTTGGTACAATCGTATAGTTGTCATATATGTGCTTAGTTCAGTCACATATTTCTTAATTTCAAGTGGGAATTTGCCACCAATGAATGTAACTTAGACTTTCTTGATTATATTTCTAGTTTATTGTGTATATTTTTAGCAAAATGTAATCAAAGAACAATATGTTCATATTTTTGGGAAAATTTATTAAGTTGAGGAATCCCCTAGTACGCATGTAAACTACGTGTTAAAATACACCAAAATCAGAACTAAGTTACAAACAAATATTTTTCATTATTTAATAAAAATCAGCAATTAAGTAAGTTGCAAAAGATGCTCTTAAATAAATCATATTTATATAATTAATCGGTAAATATTAGCAAAAGAAAAGATTAACATATACTTCTACTAAAAGTGAATGGTTTCCCTGTGTTAAAGAAATCCCCACTACCCATGTAACTTATACAATATTAAGTGTATTACAATTTTTACACAAGTGATTTAGTGTTAAAATGTTCTGCATGATTAATAACAATGCAGTAGGCCCAAAAATTAATACAATCCTCACATAAAATGGCGAAAAATACACTGAAATCATAATAAAACTGAATTCCAGATTAAATTTTGAATATAAGGTTATACCTAAACAACCAGAGAGAACGATTTTTGGAGAAACAAAGGAATTAAATTATCTCAAAATTTGTTTGAAAGAGACCCTTGACGCTCCCTAAAGCAAGATTTATTTTATTTTTAGAGCTCAAAAGTTAAATAGGGGAAAGAAAACTTTTACATCAAATATCATTCACACAATCTTACACAATGAGCATAAGCCAAATAATTAAACAAAAATTATAAAAAGTACCTACACATGTTTCTGCCGACAAACCCTTGATTTAAGATTGTATTCATGTATCTTTACGCACAATAATACAAACTACAGAAAAACAATAAATTTCAATGAACTTACAACTGGATAATAAGATATAAAGTCTTTCACAAAACAAGTGTAAAAGTTATTAAAACTATAATAACCCAACAGAAATGTATAATTTTTTTACTCATTAAAATAAGAAAATATTAATTATTTCAGGTCAACCTAGTTTTTTTTAAATAGCAAATTATCTAAAAAAAACCTAACATTTAAAATTTTATTAATATATAAACAATTCACGTACTAATTAAAAATCTGCACTTGTTCCCATTACAGTAGTTTTTGCACTAATACAACATTTTGTATTACAAAAAATGAGAAACATGTTAAATAAACCCCATTTCATTTTAAAACTGGTATTTATGATTAAAAAAAATTAAGCTACTAGGGCCTACAAGACAATAGATCAATTCAAATCTAAAATTGTACATAAAAATGGTGATTTTAATCTAACAATAGCAAATATCTATTTATGATATAAGGTATATTTATTAATACATACAGAAACTACAGTATCTCCCCCTTTTACAAGATTAGTTCAGTTCTGATATCAGTTTCCGTTTCAGATGAAATGTCAGTTAAAACTGATGAATAAACATCAAAACTGAAGGTTTAAACTGAAATGGTTTCAATCTTACCTTATTAATAGATTACAGTGTGTGGAGTTAACTAGAGTTGTTAGGGGGAAACTTACAAAGGTTGTATCTGGAAAGCTTGAAGTCAAAGCAGACGTTCCACAAGGGTCAGTTTTAGGTCCAATTCTGTTTCTATTGTACATTAATAGGCTACCAGAAGTCATACCTAATGGCAGAGCTTTGTTGTTTGCTGATGATACATCAGTCAGTAACAGTTTACTGGTAGATGCTCTTGAAGTAAATACACATGTTACCATAGAGTCCGTAGTACAGTTCTTGAATCAAATGTTATTAACAGTTAATGGGAAAAAGCGTCAGTACTTGCAGTTCAAAAATAAACATAACGTTAAAGAAAGTAGAGAAGTGGATGTATTTATTCATAATAGTTTAGAGCATGTAGAAACACTGAAGTTCATAGGAGTATCTCTGGATAGATTTTTGTCTGCGGACTTCTAGATACTAATCAAGTTAGTAGTAAAATATCATCTGGGGTATTTGCACTAAAACAAATTGCCTGATTAAATGATAAAAAAATTACTAATGGCAGCTTATCATGGCCTCATTCTGTCTCATATCCGTTATGGTATCTTAGTATGAGGTAATTCTAGCATGGGTAATATGAATAGGGTTTATAAAATTCAAAAGAAAGCTATTAGGTGTATGGTGGGAGCTAACCAGCTAACCTCATGCAGGCCACTATTTAAGGATTTTTAATAGCTTACAGTACCCTCTCTCTACATTTTTGAGGTGATTATGTATGTTAGGCAAAATAATTTTATGCAGAATTTCAATGTTCACAATCATAACACGAGAAACAGAAAAGATTATTATGTGGCTAATCACTCCACAAAATTGTTTGAACAGAAACTTACTTATGCAGGACGAAAATTCATGAGTAAATTACCCCAATTTTTAAAATGTTGTAATAATTTGCATTCCTTTAAAAAAAATCTAAAAAATTACTTGATCGGTGAAACTTTTTATAGCATACAAGAATTTCTTTCTTGATAGCAGTGATACGTTGTGATTCTTAAATGTATTTCAGGTGTTATAACTGAGACATGTCCTATACTCCTCCTAAACGAAAAAAAAAAACTGAAAGCTGGCTCGATGGGAAACCCATCGAGCTACTGGTCAGTTGTCCGTTATCAGTTCAAACAGCCATGTGTACAGAAGCTTTAGTTCATTTTTTTTCTGTTGTAACCTTGTCCATACCTGATGTTGTCAAATAAAAAATTTGAGACAGAGTTCATTAAATTATATCAGTTTTTTGTATCTGTAGGATAATAAGGACTCAAGTTACCATAAAACATTCAAACGAGAAGATGCATATAATTAATTGTTAATTAGGTATAAAGAACATGACCAATCAGCTACAAAAAAAAAAAAAAAAAATGGTGCTAGCGAAAATGAGACAGGGACTGTCTTTTTTGTAACCCAATTAGATCTCTTTCACCTTTGGTTGTTAATGCTAATGACAGCCCAATTGCAATAACCAGATTGTCGTCCACTACCGAAATGAAAACTAAACTGAAAAGAGTAGAAGCATATTTTTGTTAACTGAACTGAAACTGATATGAGAATTGAGCTGACTGTGTAAAAGGGGCTAAACAGAAATCAGAATCTCAGAAACTATTGTCATACAAAGTGCTATGGTTGAGCGGTTTAAAAAAACCAGGAAAACTGAAGACAAAAAACAGTGCTATACTACACTTGAAAACTTAGATAAATAATAATTTGATGATCACAAGACTTCCAGAATAAAAACTACTGTAGTACCAAACACAAATGCGAGAACAAAAGTAATATCATCATGGATGAATCATATTATTGATGCTTATTGCATCATGGAATTAATGATAACATTTTGTAAGGAAAGACTTTTACAATACTCCATCATGTTAAAAGTACAACAAATATACTGTAGCTACAACAAATCACAACTGGTAACTTCAACTTTTTGGCTACCATACATAAGCCTAGCCTACCATTAAACATAAATGTTTATTATTAATTATTTTTGTGAGAGTAAAGTAAATAAATGCTAATTCTTATTGGTTCACAAAGAAATTTAAAATATGGCAATCTATTAAATCATACGTCAAAAAATATTGTTCGCATGTGTAAAGCATTAAGTAGGCCTACAATGCAACACTCATAAATCTGACGTCGATAACGTCAAAGAAAACAGCTTTTATGAGAATACATGCTTTACTAAATCGACTTTTCAGTACAACTCCAGTTCTTAAGCACACTGAATAAACTGAATATGTTCAGTTTCATTAAATTGTAACAGAGTATCGTATTTTTCAGTAAATAATAGCTGGGTGGGGTAACATGATTTGACATTCACGAAAAATAATTGAAATTTGTACTAGAAAACATTTGACGAGTACCTTAGAAAATATAGTTAGTATGTTTGTCAACATATTTCTTACCAAGTGCCCCTTCCTGTCATTTCGTTTTCCTTCTGGAGCCATTTCCAAATAGTAGTACTCTTACAGAAAAATCAATTTGAGGAAGTGTAAAATGCGTTGTATTTCTATAATAAGAAAACTGCCGAGTCATTCTTTTCAACGATTGCACTTTAAAATGGAGGTTAGTTGTGAAATCAACATCATGTTAAAATATAGTATCGATATTCATGTTAACTAGTTTAAGAGGAATATTCGTGAGTTTAAATCGTATGATTAAATTCATATTTTTTGAAATATAAAATTGGGGTTTGGTTTTAAACGGTTTTAATATTTAACTTTTCGTATAAGTCAAACAATAACAAACATTTCCAGAGAGATCAGCATCATGTCCGTCAGATATGAACTTTGGACAGGTTACCATAAATTATAATGAATAAATAGTCAAAATTAACTACACTAGCAAACTTGCTTTACAGTTATTTTATTACAAAATAATTAATAAATTTAATATAGTAGTTAAGGAAAATTGTGGGGTTAAATATATAAATTGTTATATCCATTTGTTAATGATATCATGAAATCTATCTTGTTACATTACAACAATGGCGGACTATTTGATTTAGTAAACGGTTTTGTCTGCTAACCTAAAATCGTACTTCATTAAATTTCAAGTTAACAAACACATATTTCGGGAGTTTTAAAATTCATAATTCGGATTAACAATGACACACGTTGAAAATAAAGAATTTAAAGACGCAGTTACGGATATCTCTTTTGATGCCCTAAAATTGGATACACCAGCAGGTCAGTTGTAAAGATGATAATTTAGTAATAAACAGACAAGTACCTTGGCAGAAAACCGCAACTTTTAAAAAAGCTAACTGATTTTTTTTTGTTTATTATAAATAATTTTGGGTGTTGACTGTTACTGATATTTAGTAAAATTATTATCTTATTTAAATAATAATGGAAGTGTTGTATTTTTTCAGCCATTCTTTTAGTTGTCATCTGAGACGAAATTATTTTTAATTATTAAATACAATATTTTGTTGTGCAATCTCATAGTATACCTTGTTGAATATAACTGAGTTTTATTCAAGATTACAACACACAATTTTGATATATTCAATTTTGATTTGAAATTCGCTTTATTTCAAATTTGGTAGTCAACATGCAGAGTTCATCAATTTATTTACTTTTATTGTTATAGATGTATTAATTTTGAATTGGTCTTAATTAATTTTAGGTCTTAAATTGTGTTATAGATACATTAAATATTTTATATTTATAAAATTACATCATGCTGAATTATGTTACCATTCAATGCGTGTAATTTAATTTGTTACTTTATGATACATCAAATAATTACAGGTTTTTGAAAAATATCAAAGGATAACATAAATTTTTGCCCTATGTGTCTCATTAGTTATAAATAATTAACAAGACAAACAACAGAATTTTTAGAAAGTAACAACTGAAGCCTGAATACAGGTGTATAATTCTTGTCACATCCAATACGCCATTTTTATTGTATTCAACCTAGAAATAACTTAAATGTTAAAATGTTGAATGCCTTACAGCAATACAAATTTATCAATTATTAATAATTAAAACAATAAATATTAAGATATCAATATGGGTAAATGATTATAAAAAATCTGGTGTGAAACACTCACGCAACTTTCTCTTGCCAATGCAAATAATTAACAATAAACCTAACATCATTAATAAAACATTAGAAATAAACAAAAAAATAACTTTAATAACATAACCTAATTTTAAACATGAGTGAAAGACGCAAAATGAAAATCGAACTCTGTTTGGCTTTAAGATACGGAAAATCACTCTTTCACGCTAAACTAGGCTCTGTAGAGAAAAATGCTTGAAATCAAAGTTGTAGATCTTTTAATTTTCTATAAATTTGATTATATACACTTTTGTCGTAAAATGCATACTAAGGCCGAAATCTTTAAAAAATCAATTTTTCACACGTTTTCGTGAGACAAAAACAGAAAATCGCTAATTACCGCTAAACTAAGCGTTATAAAAAAAAATGTTTTAAGTAAAAGTTGTAGGTTTTAAAATTCTCTACAACTTTTATTATATAAATTTTTTCGCTAAATTGCATATTAAAGCTGTAATCTTAAAAAAACTTTGTTTTTACGTGAAAACAGCCTTACCCAGAATTTCAACAAACATGACGCCTACCCTATCTTGTAGAGAATAAAAAATTGAATGAACCAGGCGATTTAAAAAAAAATCGTAGGACCAGTTTTTGAGAAAATCGCAAAAGAGTGAAAAATTACACGAATAAACTACTACTTCCGGTTGACCGATTTTGATGAAAATGTTCGTGTCGGGTCCGGGAGTGGTATGTAACTTAAGTTTCAAGTTTGTAGGATGTTCCGTTCTTGAGATATTTTGTACACACACACACACACACACACACACACACACACACACACACACACACACACACACACACACACACACACACGCACGCACACACACACACACACACACACACACACACACGGTGACACACACAGACCAATCGCTAAAAACATATTTTTTTGGGTTCAGGGGGTCTGAAAACGTATAGATCCGGTGAAAGCTCGATTTCGAAAAATCGATATGAAAACAATACTTTCCTTCCTATATATTCATATAGGCAAGAGAAAGTAAAAATTACTAATGGCAGCTTATCATGGCCTCATTCTGTCTCATATCCGTTATGGTATTTTAGTATGGGGTAATTCTAGCATGGGTAATATGAATTGGGTTTTTAAAATTCAAAATAAAGCTATTAGGTGTGTATGGTGGGAGCTAACCAGCTAACCTCATGCAGGCCACTATTTAAGGAGCTTAAATTGCTTACAGTTCCCTCTCTACATTTTTGAGGTGATTATGTATGTTAGGCAAAATAATTTTATGCAGAATTTCAATGTTCACAATCATAACACGAGAAACAGGAATGATTATTATGTGGCTAATCACTCCACAAAATTGTTTGAACAAAAACCTACTTATGCAGGGAGAAAATTCATGAATAAATTACCCCAATTTTTAAAATGTTGTGAGGATTTGAATTCCTTTTAAAGAAATTAAAAAAAAATTACTTTAAAATTAGAATTAGAATTCTGAAAAATTACTTGATCGGTGAAACTTTTTGTAGCGTACAAGAATTTCTTTCTTGATAGTAGTGATACTTTGTGTGATTCTTATATGTATTTCAGGTGTTATATCTGACATGTCCTATACTCCTCCTGGAGTCTCCAGGGCGCAGAAAAAGTCACAGCTGTTAAAAAGCACAGCTGATAAAAAAAGGATTGGATGTTAGGTCGTTAATGTATTGAATTTTTTTTTTTTTTGGTCGCTTATGAAAGATTGAATGTACTCAAAAATGAAACTAATTTCTTTTTTTATTGTTTTAAAGAAAATTCTTTATTGTGGGTTGTAACTACTTTAAACCTAATAATTACTACTTAATTGTTTGATGTCTTGGCTTCACCATTCTTTTTAAATTAAGTTTTTCAGACTGACTTTGAACTCTAAATTATTGCTATACAAAGTTTATTTTAAACCAAATGGATCTATGGGCTACAAATTTTTGACACAGCCTGAGTAACCTACAAAAATTACAAGCCTTTTAAAGAAAATTTCTACCTGCGCACCTTTTTATGTCAATATCAAAATCCTACCTGATGACCTTAAAATTTTGTTTATAAATGAAGTAGTTATGTCCGGCTACAGTGTTTTTCATGGAAAATTGCATGATCACTCAAACAAAAGGGATCACCAAACTATCGGATGCATCACTACCAGGGAATCCACAACGCAGGTTGAAACATCAATGGGATCGAGATGTTCTAATTAAAATATATTTTTTTAAATTTTATTTTCTTTCTTTTTTTCTTGTAATATTGTTATTTTATTATTCATGCATTATGAACATTATCTCATAGAACCAATGGGTATCACAGTTCTTTTTCATTTCATTTTCTTGTCATCCTTTCTTTACTTTTATCAAATTTTCTCTGAATTGTATTTTAGTATATATATCTGTACCGGTAGGATGTTGCAGTCCAGTGGGCATGCATCAGGAAGTAGGGGTAAATCCCGACTACAAAATAGCTTCACTACCTTAGTATCAAACATTCTGTTGAAGAGTCTACTGTGAAATACTATAGTGGAGAGATGACTTGAATGCTAGTGTGAGACAAAGTGGGGAACAGGAAAGCTTGTCCATATATAGGACAAGCTTTTCTTTTCCCAACTTTGTCTCACACTAGCATTCAAGTCATCTCCCCACTATACAATGGTGGAAGTAATGCTTCCCCACCAAGGTTGACGTTTGGAATGCTCGCACTGCAATTTCCTTACAGTATGCCTATAGTTGCAAATAACGTTACTACAGGTAAAAAAAATAATAAAGTTTTGCAGGAGTCAACTGCCATGTTAATTTTGTAATCAGCCCTAATCAACCTTTACTTTAAAAAAACCTCAAAGAAATTTACTGCTATCGAAAAAACCAGCATTGTCAACTTCATTTAAATTACATCCATTTATGATTCATCAATTAAAATCAATTAATTTTAGTTTTGAAATAAAGTAGATGCAAAAAATTTTCTGCCCTCTTCAGTGGTTCTTACTTCAAGGAGTAGTATCATCCATAAAAGTTACTAAATTTCTTTTCATGTTCATGGAAACCTGATATATTATTTTATCCATTTTGGACGAGCGTTGATAAAATTCTTCTTCTTCTCACAATCAAGGATTAGGCTTCCACCTGTTCCAACTCACAACAACGACAAACTACTGAATTATTCCCATCTTTTGCGTGGCCTCCCAACATCTCTCCTCCGTACCAGTCTGTATTCCAAAACACTGAGGGGGATCCTTCCCTCAGGCATTCTCTCTGCGTGCTCCTTCTATCGATTATGATATTCTGCAATCTTCCTGTTCAGGCTGTAAACATCCAATTCCGTTCTTATGTCCTAATTTCTTAGTTGGTCCTACGACTGCAACCCTTTGTTCTTTGCAGGAATCGCATCTCTGCCACCAGTACTTTACTCTCCTGTGGTCTGGTACTAATCCACAACTCACTTCCATAGATAGAGTAGGACTGAGGCAGCCATCATTTTGTAAAACTTTATATGGGTTTCTTTTCTTGCTTTCCTCCCTAGAGTTCTGCTAATATTGCCGAGCACTGCGTGGAATTAGCCAACTTTCTTCTTTATGTCCAAATCTTGATCAAACCTGATGTTACAACCTAAATAATTGCAGTGTGATACTTGATCGAACGCTAAATCATTTACCACAATTTTATATCTGATAGGATATTTACCAGTAAATGCCATTACCTTCGACTGTTTTATGGAAACATTGAAATTATATTTTTTGCATAATTCATTTAAAACATATACTGATCTCCGAAGCTTACTTTGTAAAACTTTATCTGGGTTTCTTGTTTTCCTGCCTAGGGTTCTGCTAATATTGCCACACACTGTTTGGAATTTGCCAAATTTCTTCTCTATGTCCAAATCTTGATCAAACCTGATGTCACAACCTAAATAATTGCTGTGCGATACTTGATCGAGCGGTAAATCATCTACCACAATTTTATAACTGGTAGGATATTTACCAGTAAATGCAATTATCTTCGACTGTTTTATGGAAACATTGAAATTTTTTTCATAATTCATTTAAAACGTATACTGATCTCTGAAGCTCATCCTCACTCGGGTTGATTTTGTTTGCTTTAGAAATAACTAATTAATTTTGTTTCATCGATTAAAGTATTAACAATATTATTAGTATTAAGGTTTATGATGAATATTGAGTAGTAAACTGTTTTGTAGATCGCGTAAGATGCTGTGAATGGATCCGAAAACTTACATCACTTCCAGATGATAACTTAGATTCAGCAAAGTTAAGAAATGAATATGCTCAGTATTTACGAATAATGGTGAGATTTGGATTTCTCCATGGCATATTTTTGAAAGCACCACCGCCTGGAGAGCTGCGTCCATTAGCAGAAAATCTGGTAAGTGAACCATTGGTTAAGTTAAAACTTATGCATGTAGTGTCGTTTTTGTGATGCGGAAACCTTCTACCATAATGTTCAAAAATAAATTCAAAATAAATTATAATGCATCCTGCATCTTGAAGTAAATTCCATTTTATTAAATAAATTTCAGTAACCTTTTTAAGCTGCCTTGATTTATACTATCTGTTATATTTACTTGAGTCACGAGTTTGCCCTTGTTTGCAACGAGGGGTAAAGGGAGAAAAGCATCCATGCGCATGCGCGACTGCTTTAATTTCAGTACAAAAAACACAACAACTTATACTATACCCAGAGTATATACAATATATCATGAAACCTTTTGTAGGTTAGCCGGCCGCATTGGCGCAGTTGGTAACGTGCTCGCCTCTCATCATGCGGTCTTGGGTTCGAATCCCATTCAGGCACGGCATCTTTTCATACGTTACAAAAAAATCATTTCATCCTTCACCGTCTGCATTAGCAGTAACTGCAGAACAGTCGGACGTTAAACAAAAAAAAAAAAAAAAAAAAAAAAAAAAAATTTTGTAGGTTAACTGTACGAATATAACTGTTACTGTAAAAAGAAATGTTACTCGTAGTTTCTTGAAAACATGGGCAGACTATTCTCAGTGCTAAACGAAATCTAATATGCAATGTAATAAAATGCTGTAAAGTTGAAGCTAAACGAAAATGCGTTTCCCTGCCTCTTAACGAAAGCCATGAGCCCTACTGTGATGTTTCTCTTTCCACAAATCGAAAAATAAAGAAGGAAATTAAAGACATGAAGAAGCTATTCTTCAACAGTTTTGTTGACACGTCGTAAAAAAAAGGAAACAGTTCGGTAGATACTAGCGAGACTGATAGTGAAGGCGCTGGTGACAGCAATAGTAAAGACGGCGGTTCATTCATGAAAAATTTTGTTCCAATGGAATAAGGTGGCTGGTAATTACCGTAAATCAAACATTTCTAGTCATGTAATTAAGTTATAGGCAATATTACAGGTCACATTTATTTCTTATAAGGTTTATGAAGAAGAAATTTTCTCAGAATAAATCACAGCTTACAAAATGTATGTAGAAACTGCACGGTAGATAAATGTACGCGTAGTATCTCAATGTTGAGGTTGGCAGCACTGACAAATTTTCATTTCTCTTCTTCACAGCCCATCCGTACGCAAAAGGCAATCTTGTGACTTCAGTATCTACACTTATACGTAGTTTGGTGGATCCACCATCATCAGAGATCCACAATATCATTTGAAAATAAAAATTTTTATTTAAAATCTGTAGAAGATACAGATAGAGATGTATGAAAACTCTTTAGAGTTTTTATTTTGTGGTTTAAAACTCTTAAGAGTTTTTATACATCTTCAGTTATCTATTTAAAACCCTAAAGAGTTTTATCAGATTTTAAATAAAACTTGTTAACTTCAAATGATATTGTGTGCTCTGATAATGATGGATCCACCAAAACACGTGTAAGTAACATATAGTAAAATTCAAGGTAGCTTAAAAAGGTTAGAGAAATTTGTTATATAAAATAGAATTACCATAATAATGTGACTCAAACTTGATAACTTGATTTTATTGACTTGATAAAAGGTGGTTTATATTACAAAATAATTTGAAAAGAAAATTCAAAATATTGAAATTTTATTTTATTAAAAATGACTTAATTTACTTTGATAAAAACCTCTAACTTAAATAATTTTCTCTTTTTTATAATATATGGTAGAGTTTAACTCACTTTTACTCACAACTTTTATTTCGTGCATGTTCTTCTACAGAGCTTAGTTGAGCGTGAACAGTGCTTTCCCGTATTTTTTAAGTTGAAAAGAGGTTGATTTTCATTTTGCATCATTCCCTCGTAATTAAACATAAGTTACATTGTTCATTATCTACAATGGCAAGAAAGATTCTTATGAGTGTTTCACACCAGATCTATTTTAATTATTATAAATATTTTCTCTTAACTAATCATAATTATTTTTTGTCTAGGGAGCCACTATTACTAAAAGTATTCCAGATCTACCACCAGTTGGTCCAATCTCACCTTATTTAGCCCAACAATCACCTGATGGCAGAGCATATGTGTCTATTAAAAGGATTCCAGAACGTGGAATATTCTGCTACATGGCTGTAACACCTGATATCTCATTTGAAGATGATCCTAATAAAAAGAAGGACGAATGTAAACCTGGACATTAAGAATTTTAACATTAGTTCTTTCGAGTTTAATTCTAAACCAATTTTATTACCATTGTGTTCAAAGGTTCTATGTGATGACATCAAAAGTAGTAGGCTCACATTCTTTCGTTTTCCTTTTATTTTTATATCAATAATAATTATTTAAATCCACTGTAATGTATAAAAATAATCAGACATTATATTTTCCAAAAATAATAATGTACATCATGCATGATTTTGTGGTTTATTTCCTTTTAAAGTAAGTTATCTTATTAATGTTGTTTAGGTCAACAGCTGAAAGGCTGGTTTGAACCTCTAGAGGTTTTTTTAAGTAAAATGAGGAGTAAGGTGGTTGGCCACTGCCTTTCTCACTGAGTACAAAGTAGTCTATGCTTGTCAGCATGTCAGGCCCTCCGAAAAGCACTTACTTTGCACCCTGCAAATAACACCTTCACTTCATTCACCACAGGGTTTGGCTGCATAATGTAATTCATTACTTTCAGAAGAGATAACTCTGACTAGTGTTTTTTGCACCTCTATGTCTTCTGTTCTTAAATAGTTCAGTCATATAATTGGCTGACTATTTGATAAGAAACAGAACTATTTTTTTTTAACCCTAAAACTAGCAGATTGAGTGCAAATAATTTAACTCTCCACCTGCCTGTTATGAGTGAAATCTTATTAATATAATGAGTTTTAAAAAACTTTTAATATTCACTTTTTTCACTGCTTTTCTTTTCTTTTTTACTTTCTCTTGCCTATATGAATATATAGGAAGGAAAGTATTGTTTTCATGTCGATTTTTCAAAATCGAGTTTTCACCGGATCTATACGTTTTCAGACCCCCTGAACCCAAAAAACATGTTTTTAGCGATTGGTCTGTGTGTGTGTGTGTGTGTGTGTGTGTATACAAAATATCTCAAGAACGGAACATCGTACGAACTTGAAACTTGAAACTTAAGTTACATACCACTACCGGACCCGACACGAACATTTTCATCAAAATCGGTCAACCGGAAGTAGTAGTTTATTCGTATAATTTTTCACATTTTTGCGATTTTCTCAAAAACTGGTCCTACGATTTTTTTAAAAATCGCCTCATTTACTCAATTTTTTATTCTCTAAAAGATAGGGTAGGCGCCATGTTTGCTGAAATTCTTGGTGAGGGTGTTTTTACGTAAAAAAGTGTTTTTTTAAGATTACGGCTTTAATATTAATTTTAGAGCAAAAATGTATATAATAAAAGTTGTAGAGAATGTAAAATTCTACAACTTTTATTTCAAGCATTGTTTTGTATAACGCTTAGTTTAGCGGTAATTAGCGATTTTCTGTTTTTTCTCACGAAAACATGTGAAAAATCGATTTTAAGATTTCGGCCTTAGTATGCACTTTACGACAAAAGTGTATATAATAAAATTTATAGAAAATTAAGAGATCTACAACTTTTATTTAGAGAATTTTTCTCTACAGAGCCTAGTTTAGCGTGAAAGTGTGATTTTCCGTTTTTTTTAAGCCAAATTGAGTTTGATTTTCATTTTGCATCATTCACTCATGATTAAAATAAGGTTATGTTTTTGAGGTTAGTTTTTGTTTATTTCTAATGTTTTATTACTAATGTTAGGTTTATTGTTAATTATTTGGACTGGCAAGAGAAAGTTGTGTGAGTGTTTCACACCAGATTTTTCTTTATAATATGAGCACTTTCACGCTGCACACTGCTTGATCAGGTAATATCATATAAAGCTTCTAGAAATATTGTGAAGAATGCATCTTCCTTTGTCAAAGTTTAAAATCAGACTAATTATAAAATAGAAAACTCTACTGCTATTGGTATCTGTGCTGGTACAGTAAACTAATATTTTACCAGGTGTGGGAGGAAATAGAACGGATAGGAATTGAGAAAGGGTATATTGGGATTATAAAAGAGATATACAAGGGTTATGAATGTAGGGTGAAAACGACGTACAGGAATACAGAATGGTTTAGTATTGGGAGTGGGCTGAAACAAGGAAGTATACTGTCCCCTATTCTGTTTAACATGGTCATAGAAGGAATGAACAGAAAAGTAAGGAATAGTTGGATATATGGATAATAAATGATATTTGTGGATGATATAGTGATTTGGGAAGAGAAAGTTGAAGATGTACAAATTTGGCTGGGGCTTGGAATAAAATAATGAAGAGTTTTGGACTTCAAATAAGTAGAGAGAAAAGAGATAAATAATAGTTTTTGGAAGGGACAGGGGTATCGAGGGTACCATTACATTGGAAGGAGAGGCATTGAAGCTGGTGAAAAGTTTTAAATATCTAGGGAGTGAGATTCCAGAAGACGGAGAGATAACAAAGCGGTTGCAAAAAGAAGTAAATATATACCAAACGGTAAAACACTTGTTATAGGACAGAAAGACACCAGATAAGACCAAATTAATGATGTTTATGATGTAATTTGCATCAGCAGTGCTATGTGAAGCAGAAACGTGGAGGATGAATGAAAGGAATTTGAGTAAGTTACAGGCAGGGAAGATGAATTTCTTAAGAGTAATAAAGGGTAGGAAAAGGAGAGATAGAAAATATAATACTGAGATTAGAGCAGAGCTAAATATGGAATGTACGAGGGAGAGGGTGGAGAAAATGAGGATGAGATTATATTGCCATGTGAAGAGAATGGGGGAGGAAAGGTTACGTAGAAGGATGGAAGAAGGAAAGGTGGAACATGATCAAGAGGACGACCAAGAAAAAGACGGAAGGATGAAGTTAAGAGGAGTGTGGAGGGATGAGGATACAACTGGCAAAAAAAGAGGAGGAGAAATGGTGGACGGATAGACAATGGAGGGCTTGGTGAACACCCAGACCCAACAATAGCTGGAATAGGCACTGGTTATGTATGTATACCGGATGATTCTTAACTATGTCACAGCAATGTCTCTGTAGCTCATTCCATAGCTAAAAATAAGAAAAAAAGTTCTTATAAACATAGGCCCGAAAACGCTTCATTAGCAAATTAATTGTGTTGTTTAGGACATCAGCTGAAAGGCTGGTTTTGAACCTCTAGAGGCTTTACTAAGTAAAACGAGGAGAGAGGTGGTTTACAATTGTCTTCCTTACTGAGTGGAAAAGTATGCTTATCAGCATCCCGGGCCTTCTGAAAAGCATCTGCTTTAAACCTTGAAAATGACACGTCACTTCATTCACCACAGGGTCCAGCTGTATAATGATGAAATTCATTACTCTCAGGGGAGATAGCTGACTATACCCCAACGAACTTAAGACTGCAGATGAGATCTAGCCAAAAAAGCCAAGGTCAGTTGTGAGGCAGCCCCTTCACTAAGTCACACTTCGTTCCACCAAACTCCAGCTGACTTTTTGTTAGGCTGTCATCCACAGCGGGACCACAACGTGACTACGCAGAATACAATTAACAAAAGTCAATTGGCTATTTGCTGTGATCTAGGTCACTATGCTCCGCCTTCATCTGCAGTCTCTAGTTCGTAAAGGTTTAGTGTATTTTACACCTCTACCTCTTCTGTTCTTAAAACCTTCAGTCATATAATTGGCTGACCATGTGATAAGAAACAGAATTATTTTTTGTAGCCCTGGAACCAACAGATCGAGTGCAAATACTTTAGTTCACTCCACCTACCTGTTATAGGCATGTTAGCGAATTATACAAGGTCAAAGATTTCGCCGAGAACTCGGTACCTTCGGCGAAATGAGACCATATAGACATTTTTAAGGCTGTAATTAAGAGACAAATCTAATGGTTTCTTATGTATTTTCACCTGATAAATTGAATAAAATGTGTCCCAGTAATGTACCTTCATCAGTTTTAAAGATATCTTAAATAAAACCCTAGAATTGGGGGTAAATTATGTGTTCGCTAAGCAACTCAACGGTACAGGATGACTGAATAGTACGTGAGCATTGTCATTGTTGTGATTTTAAATCTTTACTGCGATAAACTGTATTTGCTCTGGGTATAGTACACATTGTTGTGTTGGCTGTTGTTGTACTGTGTAGTATTCACAATAACAATCAATTTTATTCTTTAAAGAACTTTGTCTTGCAAAAATGTAAGAATATATACAAGATGATAATCTAGTTATTTTTTGTTTTAATATCTTATACGTTTTTATACTGTATTAAAAAATAGTTACTTTAAACAACGTTTTAATCTTTACGTTTCTTTTTTTAATCATATGTTAACAGGCCTTCGAGCCAGTCCAGTCAGTCAGTTGGTAGTAATTCGCTATTATTTGTTAAGTAACACTGGTTGGGCAAGCGACATTGTATGGTGACCAGCTGACAGCCATCCGTGAACAAACTCAACTGGGGGTCCTTGTTCACACTCATGCTTAATTCACGTCAAATAACACAGCAAAGCAGCCATCAAAATGGGTAGTTGTCAATAATGTACAGTTCCCGATAACAAATAAAAGCTAAAAAAAAAATTGTTAAAAAATTATGCTCAATCTGGTTAAAACCCACCGGGTTGGTCTAGAGGTAAAGTCGTTGCCAAAATCAGCTGTTTCACAGCTGATTTTCGGAGACGAAGGTTCCTGGTTCAAGTCCTAGTAAAGGTAGTTACTTTTATACGGATTTGAATGCTAGACAGTGGTTACCAGTGTACTTTGATGGTTGGGGTTCAATTAACCATACTCCCTCAGGAATGGTCGGCCTGAGTCTGTACAAGACTACACCTCATTTACACGTCATACATATCATCCTCATCTCATTGGGTCATAGGGTTGCTTATTGTTCTGAATTGAACAGATTGCAACGTACACACATTAGGAAGAAAAAAATAAAAATAAATAATTTGGTTAAATCTACCCCAGTATTTCCTATATGGTTTATTTTATTTTCACACTTGCAACGAAGCACATAGGAACTTCTAGTAAACTATAATTACCAAATATAATAATAATAATTGTATAAATCGATTTGTATCTTCAGAGATAAACAAATATAAGACATTTTGATAATATTATCAGTGGAAAATCCCACTGTTAATTTATATTAGTTAAATTATAATTAACAATAACTCAGTATATCTACTATTATTTCCTGTTTAAATCCATCTCTTAAATGACTCATTT
Organism: Catonia carolina; assembly: GCA_035578175.1. Taxonomy (NCBI): domain Eukaryota; kingdom Metazoa; phylum Arthropoda; class Insecta; order Hemiptera; family Achilidae; genus Catonia; species Catonia carolina. Next base: position 34,865,334 of record JAQMRL010000005.1, on the reverse strand, counting down.
TATTTAAATGTAGATATTTATTTGTTGGTGTTTATATAGATTAAGATTTTTCACTGATAACTGGGTATCTCTTAGTAATAAATCAATGAAAAAATTGTTATCTAAAAAAAAAAAATAATAACATTATTATGTTATTATTTATGTACACATTAATATTAGTCATTTTATTGTCTTCGTTAAGTTCGGTAGCCAAACCGATTATTGATAGTGAGTAATGGTGAAATTAATCATTTAAGGTGAGTCATTTAATTAATATGCACTCTTTATTCAGTTTTAAAAAGCAGTAATTTGTGGTATTCGTATTTCAATTTAATTTTCATGATAATTCTAGAACATTCTTTCCATGTTTGTAACAAATAAATTTGAGTAAACAATTAGTTTTATAATTGTCAGTTTAAAATACAAATTAATTTAACCTTTTGTACATTCTCTTGCCCTTCAGGAATATAATAGGTAGTAAAAGAAAGTAAATTGTTTACAAGTCAATTTTTCAAAATCAAGTTTTCTCTGAAAATACATGTTTTCAGGCCTCCCTGAACCCAAAAAACATGTTTTTAGTGATTGGTCTGTGTGTGTGTGTGTGTGTGTGTGTGTTGAGTGAGTGTGTGAGTGTGTGTGTGTGTGTGTGTGTGTGTGTGTGTGTGTGTGTGTGTGTGTGTGTGTGTGTGTGTGTGTGTGTGTGTGTGTGTGTGTGTGTGTGTGTGTGTGTGTGTGTGTGTGTGTGTGTGTGTGTGTGTGTGTGTGTAAACAAAATATCTTGAGAACGGAATATAGTATGAAGTTAAAACTTGGAACTTAAGTTAGGTACTATAATGAGACCCGATGTGAACGTTTTCATTAAAATCTATCCACCAGAAAAACTAAAGTTTATTTTTAACTAAGTTTGAGTTTTTCGCAAAAATGGCTCCTTTAATTTAAAAAAAATGTGTCTCATTTACTAAATTTTGTACTTTATAAGATATGGTAAGCAGCATATCGGCTGAATTTCTTGGTCAGACTGTGTTCTTGTTAAAAAAAATGTTTTAAGTCTGGTCAAAAATTTATAAATTAAAGTTGTAGGAAATGAAAAAACCTACAACTTTTATTTCTAATATTTTTGTCCGTAATGCTTAGTTTAGTGTCAATTAGTGATTATCTGTATTTTGCTCATTAAAATCTTTAAAATATGATATTTTTAAGGATTGCAGCCTCAGTATGGATTTTATGACAAAAGTGCTTATAATAAAAGTTATAGAGACCACCTCTGTAGTGTAGTGGTTAGCGTGTTAGCCTACCAAGCAGAGGTCACGGGTTCAATTCCCGGCCAGGGTCTGGAAATTTTCACGAGTTAAATCCAACAGTTAATGTTTCATAACCCATCGTAGTCGCTAATGACCAAGCAGTTGATGCGACTTTAAATAAAATAATAAAAAAAAGTTATAGAAAATTAAAATATGTACAACATTTTATTTTTCGGATTTTTTCTACAGAGCCTAGTTTAATGTCAATTAGTGATTTACCGTATTTTTAAGTCAATCTGAGGTTGATTTTCACTTTGTCATTCACTCATGATTAAAATTAGGTCGTTTTATTATTAACATTGGGAAGAGAAAGTCATAAGAGTGTTGCATATAACCTTTTTTTTGGGTTTTGTTAGTTTTCTTAGTTTTATCAATCAAAAAAATTTATATTTTACAATAGAGTTTATCAACTACAGCTATACACATAATGAATGAAAAATATTGAGTTGAAATATTTTTGAATGTCTTAACTACAAAGATTAAAATGTATCGAAGCTAATATAAGAAAAAATGCATTGGAAAAATTTTTACTGGTAATTTTATCAACAATTTAACAAATGTTAATTAAGTGTGTGGATACTTTAAATTATTGACATTTTTATTGGTAAATGAGAAAGAAATTTGTATTAGGTGAATATGGTCATACCTTTTTGATGTTTAATACAATTGATATCTTATTGTTAAGGTATTTACTAATGTTAACTATTTTTGAATAGTTATTCCATACTGAAATACTCATAGTTGATAGGTGTATAAAATATTTTCTTGCTATTTTTAAACAAAATATATTTGTTAGTAAAATATTCTAACTATAATTGTACAATTTGGATGTTACCTGCTTCACTGTGTACAAGGGGGGACCCAAAAATAAACGAATTGAGAGCGAGCTGCCATTCATAGATGTCATAGACAGTTCTACTGCTACGTGGGGTTAGTAAAGACCTTCAACTAACAACTGCCCAGTCAGTTTGTAGGTTAATGTTTGATCGCAGTGTTATATATTATTACTTTTACTTTTATATATACTTACTATTGTCATGTTCCACCAGCGACATCGTTACGCGTCAAGCCAATCTTCCACTGGCTTGACACTTGGTTTCTGGGTCATACCCGTAACAACATCTCTCATCACCTGTAATGACTGGTCAAAAAGTTTAGATCACTTTCAATCTCGTTTTTCAAGCCCTGACTCAAATTCAATCGAATATTTTGTTGATCCTGTTTGTGAAGGCGAGGAACAAATTCATTTAGCGGCAACACGTCTATTTCGAAAATCCACTGGCATTAGCTCCAACTAACGTCTGTCTCTTCTGAAATTTTGTCGATGGTGAAATGACGATCCTCGTTGATTTTTTTCAAGTTTTCATCGTTTCGAGATGTTGATGGGCGCCCAGAATGAACATGGCCTTCAACACTCATCTCACCACATTAAAAGAGCCTAAACCACTCGAAACTCTGTGTGCGGCTCATAGCATATTCCTTGAAAGCCTGTTGAAGCATTTGGTAAGCTTCCATTGTCAAATTTTCAAGCAGGAAACAAAATTTCAATCACACTCTTTGTTTTTTTTAAAATCTGCCTTAACGACGTCGCAGACAGAACACAAAAACAGTAAGAGATACGCAACGCTATGATCAAACGTAACTGACCCCGTCTGGGCAGTTGTTTGTTGAAGGTCTCTACAAGCTCTATCTAGTGGGAGAACTCTCTACTACATCTAGGGGAAAGTACAACTCTCAATTATCATATGAAAAAATACAGAAATTTCTGTGACCTCAAGTGAAACTTCCCTTTACCAGTACTATTCCATGCCAGAACTCACAATTGAAAATTTAATGAAATATTTAAAGTTAAAAGTCTAGAGACCCTTCTAGATTATAGTCCCTCTATGAGGTGTGACTATTAAATAACGAGACTGACGTAAAAAGATTTAATTTTAATTTTATGCATAATCACTTATTGTCACCTTCAATATACACTCCTTCTCTATCCCTACAACGCTCCATGCGAATTTTCCATTGTTGGAAACAGTGCTGGAAGTCATTTTCTGTCAGCTCTTTCAGGACACGTGCCGCTTTCTCCTTTACAGCTTCCACAGACTTAAATCTTGTCCCTTTTAATGGCCCTTTCCATGACGGGATTCGTCTCCAACACGTGGTCAGCCAATGCGTTGCCATGCTGAGGATCTCGTTGATGGTTTGTGAAGAAATGCTTGGCTTCGTTTCAAGATCGTCAAACAAACAAAGAACTGTACGTACGTACGAAGAAGTTAGAGTGACACACGGAGGAACACGTACAGAGAAATTACAGTATGGTGCTTGAGCGTACGTATGGCGGTGGTGATGGGGTTGCACTGACGGGGCCCAGTACCCGGTGACGCGCTCATTACGTACAGTACGCGGAAATCTAGCTTGGCTCATGGCGGCCGTCGCCATACTAGTGTGTGACTCAACATGATACGGACACCAAAAAATTTATTCAAGTACAGGTTTTCAGAATTGTATGACTTCCCAACTAAGTACGGTGTACACAAGGTGAGAAAACGTACGTATTTTAAGGTTTTAGGCCCTCGGACAAAGTCCGCGGATAACCGAAACCCGCGGATGCTAAACCCACGGATACCAAGGGATTCCTGTAATGAAAAAGTTTATATAAACATGGGTCCGGAAACGGATATAGTACATTATACAGGATATGTGTCATCTCTCTTCTCATCTGACAACACACTCAGTCGGTAAAATACATTGTGTTAATGTTGTTTAATTTAAAGTTTTAGTTTAAAACCGTTCTTTTCAGGACAAAACTGTCGTACTATTGTGCTTTAGTCGTTACTCACCGTTCTTCTAAGAACAGTTAAGTTTGTCGTTAACTTAATTCATTTATTAATGATAAGGGTTTGAAACCCAAGAACATTGTGAAAATCGGGTCCACAATGCTAGTTTTTATTGTTGTTGTTTAGGTCATCAGCCGAAAGGCTGGTTTAAACCTGTAGAGGTTTTACTAAGTAAAAACGAGGAGTGAGGTGGTTTACTATTGTCTTCCTCACTAAGTTGAAAGAGTATGCTTATCATCATACCAGGCCCTCTGAAAAGCATCCACTTTCCACCCTGCAAATGACACCTTCACTTAATTCACCACAGGGTCTGGCTGTATAATGAAATTCATTACTTTCGGAGGAGATAACTCTGATTAGTGTCTTTTACACCTCTACCTCTTCTGCAATGAAACTCTTCTGTATGAAATTCTTTACTTTCGGAGGAAACAACTCTGATTAGTGTCTTTTACACCTCTACCTCTTCTGTTCTTAAATGATTCAGTCATTTAATTGGCGGACTATGTGATAAGAAACGGAGCTATTTATTTTAGTCCTGCAATGAACAGATTGTGTGTAAATAATTTGACACTCTATCTCTCTGTTATGTCTTCCCCCATCATGAGGGAATATGGAGTAAACATGTTTTCCTCGCCGCCTCGGATACAAAAAAAAACTTAAAATCTTATGTAAGGAAAACTATCAAAGTAATTATTAATACTGTACATTATTTAATTTTAACCCTTTTATTAGACCATATGAGTTGAAAAAATTTAGAGGGTTAATTTTTTCAAAGAATATAAGTTAAAATTAAATTACTTTTATTTTTCTTAAAAAGAGAAAGTGATTAATATGATACAATGTTTAAAATAATAGGATAGTTAGTTGGGTGGATTTTTGTACGCATTATAATTTTCATGACATTAAATAATTTATTAAAAAAAAATTGGATCAGATTAGGTTAATAACCTTTTTTAAAAAAATAACCACAACAATTGCTCGTGCAGGTGTTTCATTTAGTTTGCTTTTGTTTAAATTTATTTAATCCCCAAGTTGTACCTCGTGCGGCTATGAATAGAGCTAATACTTGTCAGGGGCTCATGGCTGTTGAAGAAGCACACGACTGACCGAACTTTTACTGTTCAACGAAAGAAGGTGTACTTGATAGTGGCTGGGCTGGGGCTTTGTTTTATATACTTTATAAGCCGGAATCCACACTCAAACTCTCTCTTTCTATCATTTTCTGTCTCGGGGGATTGTCACAACTGAATTCCTTGGCATTGAAACAATTCGAACCTGTACAATACTGTATTCAAAAGATTCATCACTTAGCTACCTACTTCTGTTAAATAATACGAATCTAATTTAATGAAGTCTCTTGTAAATCTAATAGCGTTGTGTAAATTATACGTTCCAACCTAACCTACATTATAAAGCTAATCCGTTTTATCTTTAAGAATTTTCATCACATTACTAATTTAACAATACGTATTTAGCTTTATTATAGTTAAAAATCTCAACAAATTCCCCGGCTCTTTAATGACTCGTATTATTACAATTTCTATTCCATAAAACTTAATTACGTTTTTATGTTTTCTGAATGTTGATAGGTTATTTTAATAAATTTTACTGATATTACATCAAAATTTATATATAGTACTTACCAGCACCGAATCAAGAAAGGTAGAGACCCCAGGCGAATGTAAAAATAAAAATAATTCACAATTTTATCTTTACGCAGGGACGATTGAAAGAACGATGTTTACACATAATTACACAGTATTTGTTATTAAAAAAATATTAATAGTCTTTACTTTTTTAGAGAAGCACTTTTCTGCTTTCGAGAAGGCAAAATTATGAATTATGTCTTCAAAATCAAATCTGCAAAAATATGTTCAATACTCGTTGTTAAGGTCAACAGCCGAAAGTCTGGTTTTAACCTCTAGAGGTTTTACTGAGCAAAAATGAGGAGTGAGGTGGTTTACTTTTCCCTTCCTCACAGAGTTAAAAGAGTGTGCTTATCAGCATGCCAGACCCTCCGAAAAGCACCGACTTTCCATCCAGCAAAATGACACCTTCACTTCATTCACCACAGGGTCTGACTGTATAATGAAATTCATTACTCTCAGAGGAGATAACTCTGACTAGTGTCTTTTATACTTTTACCTCTTCTGTTGTTAAATAGTTCAGTCATATAATTGGCTGATACGTAATAAGAAACAAAACTATTTTATGTAGCTCTGGAACCAGCAGATCGAGTGGAATTTTACCTGCACCTAACATTAGTTAACTCCACCTGCCCGTATGGGCAAAGTTACTCATATTCTTAAGTTAAAATTACAATTATTGTAGGTTTTTAATTTTTACTTTCTCTTGCCTGTATGGATACATTGGAAGGAAAGTATTGTTTTCATGTCGATTTTCCGAAATCGAGTTTTCACCGGATCTTCACGTTTTCAGACCCCCTGAACCCAAAAAAAACATGTTTTTAATGGTTGGTCTGTGTGTGTGTGTGTGTGTGTGTGTGTGCGTGCGCACGCGCGCGCTTGTTTGTATGTCTGTGTATGCGAAAAGAATATCTCAAGAACGGAACATTGTACGAACTTGATACTTGAAACTTAAGTTAGTTACCTACTACGAGAGGACCCGACACGAACATTTTCATCAAAATCGGTCAACCGGAAGTAGTTGTTTATTCGTGTTATTTTTCACTTTTTTGCGATTTTCGCAAAAACGACTCCTACAATGTTTTTAAAAATCGCCTCATTTGCTACATTTTTTATGCTCTATAAGATAGGATAGATTCCATGTCTCCCGAAACTCTTGGAAAGACTGTTTCTCGTAAAAAAATTGTTTTCTTAGGATTGCGGCTTTAATGTGCATTTTAGCGCAAAAATGTATTTCAATAAAAGTTGTAGAAAATTTAAAATGCTGCAAATTTTATTTTAAACATTTTTTTATATAACGCTTAGTTTAGCGGTAATTAGTGATTTAAGGTTTTTTCATAAAAATCTGTAAAAAACTCGATTTTTAAGATTTTTTCAGCCTTAGTATGCATTTTACGACAAAAGTGTATACAATCAAATTTATAGGAAATTAACAGATCTACAACTTTTATTTAGAGCATTTTAATCTACAGAGCCTAGATTAGCGTGAAAGTGTGATGGTCCGTATTTTAAGCCAAACTTAGGTTGATTTTCATCCTGCGTCTTTCACTCATGATTAAAATTAGGTTATATTTTTTGAGGTTAGTTTATTTGTTTATTTCTAATGTTTTATCACTAATGGTAGGTTATATTGGTCATTATTTGCATTGGCAAGAGAAAGTCGTGTGAGTGTTTCACATTACATTTTTTTAACATTATTCAGAGGGGTTTGGCAAAATACTTAACGTAAAAAGGGGTCGCAGTGACTAAAAGGTTAAGAACCATGGCTCTAACACATGCAGACTTTCCAAAAATCCAAAACTGTCATATCCCGTACAAAAAATGGGTCTCTATATCCAACCGATGTAACTTAACAACATTCAAAGCAAATCATGTCAGTCGATTAAATGGACAGATCCGGACGCCATAAAAGTTTTTTTATTGTTAAGATTTTCCCGACTTTTTCACAGAAAAATATAAACAAACATTAAAATACAAAAATGTTAATAGATATAGTAAATTTAACATTAAACAATAAAGAATTAGCGCCAAGCAAATTTCTTGGCACACTGACTAATTTTTGAAGACCGTTTTCATCGTTTATTTCTTTGTATTAATATTTTCTTAATATTTTATGTTTGTTTGTTTGTTTGTTTTATTTCATTCGAAGAAACTTTGTTTAACATTCTGTCAATAAATTATAGTTAAATTAATTGATTTATTATAGTATTTTACATTTGTAGAGAAAATATAAAAAGTTCAGTTCATTAAACAGAATTAAAATTTTGGGTTATTTTTGTTCATTCTTGACATTGAATTTTTTGCTGGTCGCATGAAAACAATATAAAAAAATCTCGTGATCATTTAGACAATTTAAACTAAAAATAGCTGATTGGTTCTCCTGGTCTGAAAGTATAAATATCACAGTCATTCTACAGTCTGAGTACCAGACGCAAAATTTTCAAATAAAACCAATCACATAAAACCATAAATGAAATTATCTTGTGTGTTACAGTGCAAATTTCTCACGATATACGTGCTGTCCTTAAGGGAAGGACTTTAAGGTCCTTAAGGGAAGACTGTACTTTGTACCCTGCCAATGTTAAATTTCCTATTTTTAGGTAAATTTTTCACAGGATTGTTTAACGATAGAGAAATTAAACTTATAGGAATGATATTCTCTCTTAACTGACCATTTTTCTTATTTTGAATTTGGAAACCTCTACCTTGTAGACAAAGACCAAAGAAAAAAATATTGCACTAAATAAATAGAACTAGTATTCAACCTTTTAAAATGGGACGAATAATTATTTCGCAACAAGATATGGAATCTTTTAAACAGCTGGGATTACTAAATTTCCACCCAAACAAAACTAACAAGATTACAGTAGAGGAAATTAACTACACAACACCATTTAAGAAATTAAACCCGGAAGATAAAAAATTTTATCGAAGATTAAAACTCGGCTGCGCTTGTGTGGAAAAAGAGAGAGAAAAATTAACAGAGGATTTGGTAAGGAATTCCTAGATTCCACCACAAAAGATTTAACAAGATTTATTTCCACAAAATACCCGGACAAATGGGAAAATCTAGTAGACAACTGTAAATGCTAAACTATTAATTTTTAAGGCAACCCGCCTTAAAAATTTACTGGACAATGTAAACTAATCGTTCCATATTCTTGCTTTTGGTAGTTTTAAGATTGTCTATTTTAATCTTAAATTTATACTTAAAATCTAACCCTGACTTTCCTGTCTTTTCCTCTATCTCTTTTTCCATGTAATAATTAGGCACAAAAAGATCTTGTAGACCATCCAATTGAAAAATATATCGTTTTTTATTCCTATACATTATTTTCTTCAATGCAAGTCACAATATAACTATATCCCTCTTCTAGTGTTTCTAGTCGTTTGCATAACAGGATTTCCAGTGCACATGTCCATTACAACTTCTCTTAACGTTTTCTCAGCATCAATTAGAGCATCTCCATCTGTAGTATCGTTTAGCAATTTCAAGTCGCTCGTCCCAATAATTTTTGGATATTTGTGTCCTTTAAACCATGTAAATCCGCCTATGTCTAATTTAAAAAATGGATCCTGTTTAGACCAATAATATATAACTAACCTGTTTTTACCTTGTGTTACATATGGAATAGGGAAAAATCCCTCTGTCTCTATTAAGTTAGAATTGGCGAAAGCTATAAATTTATTTTTAAGCGGTCCTTTAATGTAACACATTTTATATTCCTTTTTATTTTTCTCCGTGCCATAAGCAGCGACTATAGGATATTTAGCAGTGTTATTTATTGTAAAACCATAAACATCGAAGTTCGTATTTAAGGGCAATTCTCCCCAATTTACCTGTACCTTTTTAACCAGAGACTTAACTGTCTTTTCGTAGTTAATTTTTATTCATAAAGCCTGTTTAGCATCCTCGTAGTTCAATAAATGCTCTGCCTCGAATTCTCTCTTCGATTTCAAAATTCTAATTTCTTCGGCTAATTCCTCTCTCTTCCTTAAACAACGGATTTCAGGATATTTTACAGGCTTAATTTCCTGTATATTTTACATATCTAGATTATTTGTAATGTTCTTCCTCTTAGTAGCCTAATGAAACAGGGCTTGCAGTTTTCGGTATCTGTCAATCCTCTTTCCGAAGCATTTATATCTGTAGGTAAAGTAGAAAACAATATGGAATGTTTAGTGAAATATGTTTTGCCATATTTTATGTAAGCTTAGTGTTCGATGTGCAATATAAACGTACCGGATTCTTTTTCTCCAGTAATTTTTACATAATTTATGGGCAGTGCATTAAAACTAAACGCGTTACGTACATAATGTATTAATTTGTGTTTATCTTTCGCTGGTAATTTAACGCGGTAGCCGGTTATTTTTTCAGTTCTCTTATTTCCCCATAAACAATAATACATTAAATCGTTATAAATTACACAACAGCTATTATGGAATAAACTACACAGCTTTTCCCATTACACAGAGAAAGGAACAGGATAGAATGGCGCATTCTTAAAATATTCTCTGGAAGAATCAATTACGTTTATATCAATCGTTTATCGGATTTTCGGAGAACTCTCCCCTATAAGTCGAGTAATTATATATCGTAGCTTCCAATCTTGTAATTCCATGTAATTTTGCTCTAGGGTCGTTAAACGTGTTTTTTAAGCGTTCGTCCGGACAATCTAAAAAATTTATAATGTGGTGTCCTATTGTTTTGTTCACTCCGGGCGAGGTAATCTGGCACACAAATTTATTGTATATTTTTGCTCTTACGTTATCGTAGAGCCACGTTAAGCAATTTTTTCCGACTGGGTTATCATTTTGTACAATAATATTCCCCCTCTCCTTTTGGCTTTAAACCAAAATTAAAATTAAACACAAGATAATCGATCATTTGTTGTTTATTAAAAATTCCAGTAAAATCCTGTGTTATATCCAATGTGTTATATCCTGTGTAAGTCCATTAGGAAGAAGAAATCTTCGTTTATTTTTTTCAGAACCTCTGGAAGATCTTTTCTTATGTCTTCTATTTTTACATCCGCTAATTCTATTTTATATGGTAAAATTGCAAACCCGTTTATATCTTTTACAAGTTCTATGTAAAAAATCTTTAGAAATTATTTGCTATATTTTATGGTCCGGTGTAAGATCACAAAATTTATAAAAGTGTGGCAATTTAGCTTTTCCTCCATGTCCTACTAATTATTTGTAATTGGAAAATTTCACTCTTAAATATGTGTTATTTACTCCACAAATCTGTTTTTTAATTAATAATTTTTCTCCTACTTTCTCTGTATCTTCCATTCCGAGAACTTTAAGTACTAAAACGTTATCGCAAAAAGGTTCGGTTAATGGCTAAAACAAATTTTTAGTGTTTTCTTTGTAACCTTCTGTGTAAACTATATCGCCTATATCGGTAATAAGATTCCTTATATTCTCTATGAAAAACCTGTCCAATAGAGATTCTGGTGTAATTTTCTTAATATTTCTTTCAAATAACGCTTCGACTGTTGTGTCGCAATTTCCAATTTTTCCTGTTTTTCGCTTCCTTGGCATTCGCTGCTTTTGCTTCCGCTGTTTCCTGTCTAATAATCTCTCTTGTCTCTGCCGCTGGGATAATTAATTCTCTAAACTTTTTTATTTGCATCCTTTTTTGTTATACAAATATTTATTTTTCAAAACAAGGGATGTCATTTTTCCAACTACCATAATATTTTAAGCGTTTTTGCGTATTAATCTAAAATTGTAGTCATTAAGAAAAGTGACTGTTATTTAAAAAAAATAGAAGTAGTCGAAATAGTGGTTGCTATTTTGTGATAAAAGGAGGTAGTTGAAAAATAAAATCGATCTCTAGTGAAATTTATGTAGGAAATAGTTTCAACTACTTTCAATGATATCCATCCCCTAAATTATATCTATCTGAATTTGCATCTTAATAAATGTTAAATGGTTTTAATAGTAGTTTACTATTAACATTTTTCTAGATCTAATAAAGAATGGATTTACATAAACATAAAATAAGTCTGTCAGACAGGCAAAGAAATAATCTTAGAATTGCTACCAAAACACAACGTACCGCTGTAATTGGTTTGACTTACGATCAACTAGCAAACGGAAAAGATGAAATTTTACTAACAAATGAATAATATAAGGATGTCGTTAAGGCTTTGAAAAATAAAAAAGGTTTACGATTGACTTTACTGTACAATCAAGTTGGATTTGGTTTGTTAAATGATCTTCTGACATCTGCTGAAAAACATATTTCTTTTGCTGACACTATCAGTCCTTTAAAAAGGAAACAATTAGCACCTCTTTTGAAAGAGAAATTTGTACCTTGGTTGAAATATCTAATTGATAAAAAACGGGAAGATGTTATTAATAACGATCCTAAGGGTTCTGGTTTGAAAAATAAAATTAACGCAAAGATTGATTCTATAATTGCAGAGATCTATAAAAAAAACCGCCGTGGTACCATTATTAATAAGCGATCTGGAAGATTACGACAAAAATTTGCAAATAAAACATTTTAAAGGAGTATTCATGAGAGATACTCTTCCACTAACGAAACCTGATAAAATAGAATGTGGTATTTTAAATTTAGACAGCATACATTCAACTGGAACTCACTGGACGTGTTATACGAAAAAAATCAATAATGTTGTTTATTTTGATTCGTATGGTTATGCTCCTCCTCCTCTCGAATTACAAAATTACTTGAAAAACTACAATATTATGTATACAACATATAGTTTCAAACTTATACAGATCCGCCGATTTGTGGTCATTTGTGTTTAGAAGCTCTCAGATTATTTTCCAGCGGTACTTTTATTTTAAAAATTTCTCAAATAATAAAGAAGAATAAGTATGGATTCTTATCATGGTTTTAAATTTAATACATTCGGTGAAGAGATTGAAATTTCAGGGGCAAACAATCTGACTGAAGAAAACGTTAAGCTTATCTTAGATGAACGAATAAAGTTATTAGAAATAAAAATTCAGAAAAGTGCTCAAAGTGTCTTTACTAAAGTCAAAGATGAGCTCTCTAAAGATATCAAAGCTGTTTCAGATAATTTTACCTTCTCAAAGAATTACGTCGGTGTAAAAAATAAGCGTATAGTGAGTGCCTCTGCAGCAGTTGATAAAAACGATTGTGTTATTAAAAGTCAATTAGATGGGGTTTCGAGATTGTTTGGAAACTTGGAAAATAGAATTAAAAATCTAGAAGAGCCAAGAAGTGGTTTACGCAGAAGTCAGAGTACATCTTCGATTCCGAGAGGTGTTAGAAGTACAGAGTCGAAGAGCGAAGAAAACAACAGCACTAGCAAATATATAGTAATAAACAATAGACTTGTAAAAAATCAAAATTGATTCGGGTGTTTTTTCCCCTATAATAAAAGATGGGACTTGAAAATATTTTAAACCGCGTAAATAAAAATACAGAATACAAGAAGATTTGTGAATTGGTAATTGGACATGAATACATAGTCGAATCTATTGAGTTTGTAAAATCACCTTACGGTAAATCGTTATTAGTCAGTACTCCAGAATTCAAATGTAGCGAAAAACTCGATTTCGAAAAATCGACATGAGAACAATACTTTCCTTCCCTATATGGGCAGATTATATAAATATCTGCCCATAACATACAGGTGGAGTGTCAATATTACACTTAATCTGTTTGTTGCAGGGCTAAAATAAATAGTTCTATTTCTTTTCACATGGTCAGCCAATTAAATGACCGATTCATTTAAGAACAAAAGAGGTATAGGTACAAAAGACACTAGTCACAGTTATCTCCTCTGAAAGTAATGAATTTCATTATACAGCCAGACCCTGTGGTGAATAAAGTGAAGATGTCATTTGCAGAGTGGAAAATATGTGCTTTTCAGAGGGGCTGGCATGCTGATAAGCATACTTTTTCATTCAGTGAGGAAGGCAATTGTTAATCACATCACTCCTCGTTTTTACTTAATAAAACCTCTACAGGTTCAAACCAGCCTTTCGGCTGATGAACTAAAAAGTAACATGTTTATAGTTACAGGGCAAGAGAAAGTAAAAAATGTTATCGCGTTGAATACATGTTATTGTTATTGTTAATAGATTAAAATTGTTTCAACCTGATCGTAATTAGAAGTTCGTTCTGTCATTTCTGTGCAGTGTATTGGAAATGTAAGAAAAAGAAACATGCGCCAACCCGTCCCCGTGTACATCATTCCCTCTCATTCTATTCCCCCCACTTTTCCTATGTCTAACACTGTTTAGCTCGCCAACCCCAAAACGCATGATGCTAAATCTACCCACCACTGCAACAAGTAGTCGAGTCGTGCGTTTATCCTCTGCAAGGTCTGTGTTGTGCGTGTTTCACCAGTTTCTATCTCTAAAAAAAACATATTTTTAAAATCCGCTTTATCAGTAACGTTATCGTTCGATCTGAGTTTATTAATATTTTATACGAATAATTCTGTTGCATGTGTTTTGAAGTTTTAAAATTTTAATTAAAATTAAGTGAAAAGTTTTCCGTGTAATTTGTGAAACATTTATTTATTTATTTGACGTTACTGTTATCAGCACAGGTAAGCTTTTGAAAATAAACTTATTGTTAACTTTTATTTATAAATTTACAAATAAATTAACAAACTTTCTCAAATTTAGTTTTTGTTGTTGTTTAGGTTATCAGCCGAAAGGCTGGTTTGAAAAACCTGTAGAGGTTTTACTACGTAAAACGAAGAGTGAGGTGGTTTACCCATCCCTTCCTCACAGAGTTGAAAGAGTGTGCTTATCAGCATGCCAGACCCTCCGAAAAGCACATATTTTCCACTCTGCAAATGACACCTTCACTTCATTCACCACAGGGTCTGGCTGTATAATAAAATTCATTACTTTCATAGGAGACAACTCTAGTGTTTTTTGTACCTCTACCTCTTCTGTTCTTAAATGATTCAGTCATTTACTTGGCTGACAATGTGAAAAGAAACAGAATCATTTATTCTAGCCCTGCAACGAACAGATTAAGTGTAAATAATTTGACACTCCGCCTGTCTGTTATGGGAAGCGAATTTATTTACGAAAATAAATTATCGTGGACTCCACTCGTTGGTGACACGTGTCGTTTAAAATTGGTTTCTTTTAAATGTAAAAGAGTACATGCGAGAGTACTAAATGCGAGAGTTAAATGCAAGAGTACTAGTAATGACTAGTTATTTATTCACCATTCGCTAACTTCGTTTCATACACTGACGGCCAGTTGGTGTAGTGGTCTGCATAACTGGTTTCTATGGCAGGTTTCGCTTTCAACACCGTTGAAGAACTTGTAAGATAGATTCCGCGTTACGTTAAGGGGACCCTAACTGCCTGTATAACCAACTACATGTTAACTTTTTGAAACTTTTCGCTAAGACTATAGAAAATAGAACCTTAAATTTTACTTTCTCTTGTCTATTTGAATATATAGAAAGGAAAGTATTGTTTCATGTCGATTTTTCGAAACCGACTTTCTACCAGTTCTACACGTTTCAGAACCCTGAACCCCAAAAAATCATGTTTTTAGCGATTGGTCTGCGTGTGTGAACATAATATCTTAAAAGCCGGCCGCATTGGCGCAGTTGGTAACGTGCTCGCCTCTCACCATGCGGTCCTGGGTTCGAATCCCACTCAGGCATGGCATATTTTCATACGTTACAAAAAATCATTTCATTCTACATCGCATAAAGTTCCATCCCAACGTCGTCGCTAATGACCACTGCAGTTGATGCGACGTTAAATAAAAAAAAAAAAAAAAAAAAATATCTTAAAAACGGAACATTGTACGGACTTGAAACTTAAATTAGATACCACTAGATGACTCGGCGCGAACATTTTCATCAAAATCGGTCAACCGAAAGTACTATAGTAGTTTCTTCGTGTCATTTTTCACTTTTTTTTGATTTTCTCAAAAACGGCTTCTATGATTTTTTTAAAAATCGCCTCATTTACTAAATTTTTTATGGTCTATAAGATAGTATAGGAGCCATGTCTGCTAAAATTCTTGGAAAGGCTGTTTTCTCGTAAGTTTTGTTTTCAAGATTGCGGCTTTAATATGCGTTTTAGCGCAAAAATGTGTCTAATAGAAGTTGTAGAGAATGTAAAATCCTACAACTTTTATTTAAACATTTTTTTGTGTAACGCGCGGTAATAAGCAATTTTCTGTTTTTTTCTCACGAAAACGTGTAAAAAATCGATTTTTTAAAAAGATTTCAGCTTTAGTATGAATTTTACGACAAAAATGTATATTAAAATTTGTAGGAAATTAAAAGATCTACAACTTTTATTTTAAGCATTTATCTCTTGAGCCTAGTTTAGCGTGAAAGAGTGATTTTTCGTATTTTTAAGCCAAACTGAGGTTGATTTTCATTTTGCGTCTTTCACTCATGATTAAAATAAGGTTACGTTTTTTGAGGCTAGCTTTTTGTTTATTTCTAATGTTTTATTACTAATATTAGGTTATATTGTTCATTATTTGCATTGGCAAGAGAAAGTCGTGTGTTTCACACCAGATTTTTTTTTTAATTTAACTTCAGGCTTTTATTTAGTTTCGCTCGGAAGCTTATTTTTGAATAAAGTATTAAAAATTGATTACCTATTAATTTTTATAAAAAAATACAAATAATCCCGAGAAAATCGTAAAATATGTACTCATAAATTATGGACAATTCTTAAATAATCCTGTGTGCGGAACTAGCCCATTATAAGTAAAATGTGTCTTGAAAATTTCAAAGTGATACCTTAACCATTCCTGAGAATTGTTGCATAATTTTCAAAAATCATGATTTGCCGCTAATTTACTTTAAATTGTAATTTATACTTTTTTAATAACGTCCAGCATTGTAAGATGGTTGATCTAGATCCTCGTCTTCAAGTTGTGTTCTTTTTAAACTCCTCTTCACCCGTATTTGTTTTTCGTATTCAGACAGACAGTTTTCTTTCAGTGTCTTCTATTTGTACTGTATCTAGTCGTTCCATTGCACGAACTTTGTTCTTTCCAGGTTTCAGCCCCAGTTCTTTGTATGAGAGTGTCTTTATACAATAATATAGCCTAATGTTTATATTCGTAAAAATTTCTCTACCACATAAATAACAGATCAAAAAACTCAGAATGGCCTACTATGCACTTTCATAAAATGAAACCACAAAAAACTCTGAAAAAAGTAATTTTGTCCAGTTACGGTTCCCTTAAGTTTCCGATATCTTGAGAACGGTGAGTCGATTTTCATAAGTTAAAATACTCAAAAATTGTTGTATTTTCAAAATTTGTAGTCATCATGTAGCTACGTATAAATGAAAAATGTAGTCGTAAACTCCGGTGCAAACTTAAGCAGTGGTTAAAATTATGATATGACTTCGATCGGAAGATTCCAAATGTCTTTTAAGCCATTCTCCTCGCATCTATGATATAGCCAACAAAACTTTCGAGATATTGACAAAGACACAGTTTCATAAGAATCGGTTTGGTTGTTTTTTTAAATTTTGCGAACACAAATGTTTCCTCTTTATTTGCTAATACGATATCCATTTGAAGAACTATATAAAATAATGTTGTTTAGATCAAAAGCCGAAAGGCTGGTTTGAACCACTAGAGGTTTTCCTAAGTAAAACGCGGAGTTAGATGGTTTACAATTGCCTTCCTCACTGAGTACAAACGTAGTCTATGCTTATCAGCATGCCAGGCCCTCCAAAAAGCATCTTCTTTGCACCCTGCAAATGACACCTTCACTTCATTCACCAAAGGGTCTGGCTGTATAATGAAATTCATTACTTTCAGAGGAGATAACTCTGACAACTCTTTTACACCTCTGCCTCTTTTGTTCTTAAATAATTCAGTCATATAACTGGCTGACCATGTGATAAGAATCAGAACTATTTTTTGTAGCCCAGAAACTAGCAGATAGAGTGCAAATAATTTAACACTCTACCTGCCTGTTACGGGCATTAAAAAATAATAAAAAATAAAAATTTGTTTTATTCATCAAAAATTTTCCAAATTGTTGTTTTAATTACTGACCCATAACAAGCAGGTAAAGTATTAAATTATTTACACTCGATCTGCTAGTTCCTGGGCTACAAAAATAGTTCTTTTACTTATCACATGGTCATCCAATTATAGACTGAAACATTTAAGAACAGAAGAGGTAAAGGTGTAAAAGACACTAGTCAGAGTTATCTCCTCTGAAAGTTATGAATTTCATTATACAGCTAGACGCTGTGGTGAAATGAAGGTGTCATTTACAGGGTGGACAGTAGCTTTTAGAGGGCCTGGCATGTTGATTAACATACTTTTTCATTCAGTGAGGAAGGCAAGGTAAACATCTTGATGTTTAAACCAGCCTATCGGCTGATAGCCTAAACGACAAACTATTACTGACTAAGCACTGAATTAATATTCAAAGCTTAGTTCAGCGAAAATTTGAGATTTTATGCGAAAAGCTGAGTTAAAATGGTTTCGCCGATGACTAACCACGGTTTCCTCAATCAAGGCATAAAACAAGACATTTCAGCTGTCCTGTTTCACGTTATACATATTCTCATCACATTGGGTCATGGGGTTGCGTAATTGTTCATAGACTGAACAGATTGCAACGTAGCCTACACACATTAGGGATTAAAAAAATTATCTAACCACATATCAACTTTTTTCAATGACGGCGGTTACTTAGCAATAATTCGAAAGGTGGTGAGCATTTTCAGATGCTAATCGAGCCCGGGAACTTTCGCTTCATAGCACGCTTACAACTGCGCTACGGAAGCAAACTCAGTATATCGTTATTTTGAAATTCTTTGAGGAGATTCGTTGATTTACAGACATGGTTATAAGCATGAGGTTTGCACGACTAAATTTTTGTTATTGTTTAGGTCATAAGCTGAAAGGCTGGTTTGGACCTTGAACATCTAGGGGCTTTACTAAGTAAAATGAGGAGTGAGGTGGTTTACCATTGGCTTCCTCACTGAGTTAAAAAGTATGCTTATCAGCATGCCGGGCCCACTGAAAAGCATATGTTTTTCACCCTGCAAATGACACTTTCACTGGGTGTATAATTAAATTCATTACTCTCAGAGGAGATAACTCTGACTAGTGTCTTTTACATCTTTACTTCTTCTGTTTTTTAATGCTTCAGTCATATAATTAAAGTATGCTTATCAGCGTGCCAGATCCTCTGAAATGCATCTCCTGCAAATGACACCTTCACTTTATTCGCCACAGGGTCTGGCTGTGTATTGACGAAATTCATAACTCTCAGAGGACATAACTGTGACTATGGTATATCCCACAGAACTGTGCCGCAGATATAAACAGACTACTGGTTGAAAGTCAGTAAAAAGGATGCGTAATCATGTTTCACTCTACCAAAGCCTTCAGCGATAACAACCGGCGACAGACCGAATGTTTTATAATAAACCTACTGTATGAATTCTTTCTTCTGGTACTGTCGTATTTTGTATTTAGTTTATGTTTCAATTAGTAGACTATAGCAAGTTTCATCTGATAAGAAACGAATATTTTTTTTTGTAACTCGAATGGATCACGCTATGTTCAATCACAATTTTAATACATTTATGTTTTGATGTGCTGCACGGTTCCCTGGGATAGAGATAGTGTCTTATACACCTCTACCTCATCTGTTCTCAAATGCTTCAGTCATATAATTGGCTTACCGTGTGATAAGAAACAGAATTATTTTTTGTAGCCCTGGTACTAGCAGATTGAGTGCAAATAATTTAACACTCCTTCTGCCTGTTATGGGCAATACATTTTTTGTATTGATGTATAATGTTATTTACAATCTATTTAAAATTGGTAAAATTGAGTTAAAAGTTTACGGTGTTTAAATTTAGAATCTCTCACTACTAATGTAATGTTTTTGATCCGATTTAATGGAGTTTTACTGCCTACGAATTTCAAATCATTTATGAATTTTATTAATGTAGTTGCAACTTTATTTATAGGGACGAAAATTTCAATTAAAACTGGAAATTCAAACTTTATTAAAGTTCTTTTTAATAGAACGTTAATTTGATTATTTGAATGATTTAGGTCAGGTTAATTACTAAAGTTGAATTTTTTTTATCTGTCAGTAGTACGATAAATTAATGGGGAAATTATTATTTATATCATTTGATTTTCAAATGAAATTGCTATGATTACCTTTCATCTGTTACGAACTGCTATTACCGTAAAAGTATGAAATTATATTTTTTTATGAAATACCTACTGCGTGGCCGTCAGCTCCGTGTGATTGCGAGATATGCCTTGACATCATCCAGTGATGTCACTGACTGAATGACTTGTTAATTTTTCACTAATCGTTTGCTGATTACAATTAGATAAATTAACTACAAAAATTAAAATCAACTATAAAATAAAATCCTTTCTCGAAAAAACACCAATGGTTTACCTGTCCATAACCACTTTTTATTAACCGTACTCAACGCACTATTAACGTAATTCAGAACCGGTCCCGTAACGACACTATTTCGAACAGCCCGTCAACACTTTCTACTCACAATTTAATTATTGACTTACTACAAAGACATTAATTGTGTCTATACTTCCTCATTTAACCCTTTCAGTACCAACGTCCGGAAAAAAGGACGTCGGTATCTTTTACGTAGTTATAACATCCAGTTTACCCGACGTCCATAAGTTGTGCATAAAGTGCCAACGTCCGGATGATTAGCTATACATTTCCAAAAAAACTTTATAAAAAATAAATGGAATAATGTAATCGCCTCGGTGGCGTAGTGACTAGCGCGCTAGCCTACAAAGCGAAAGGTCCCGGCTTCGATTCCCGGCTAGGGTCTGGAAATTTTAACACATTAAAACCACCGTTAAGGTACCAAAACCCACAGTTGTTGCTAATGGCCAAGCTGTCCATGCAACTAAATATATAAAAAAACTATTTTGAATATTTTTAGAGTTAGAACGATTTATTTTTTTTATGAATGCAATACAAATTAATTTTTAACTGGACATTTTATTTTTCTGTAACGTTGAAATTTTGGTCAGCAATGGTAGGCTTACGTCTGCAAGTTTTCAAAATAAAGGGCTGGCCTTTTTTGTACACCCTTATTAAAATTAAATGGCACTTAAGATTAAACTTTTAAATATTGTTTCGGCATTGAAAGGGTTAACTGGAACATGGTAGAAGGACTCAAAATAAAAACAAACGTTTCTACTAGTTTAGATTTCCGAGAATTCATATTCGAAATATTTCATTCTTCGTAATCCATTATCATTGTTAAAATAAAGAACAATTAATAGAATATACAATTTCTTATAATTAACAATAATTTATTCCTTTACCAATTTTTAGAACATCACTGTAGACTACAATGTTCCAGTATATATTCCGATTTCCTTTCTTGAAATTTAAGACTTGTTGCATGTAAAAATGAATTTTATTTTCCGTAAAAGACATAATTTCATTTATCTACGTACTTGCGAAAGTACCCGTTCTTCAAACGGTTTTCTTGGCGCTGTGGACGGTCTATTGGTGTACCGAGTTCGATCCCTGTCTGGACTGATATTCTTTAATCATTCATTGTTATCTATTTGTACCTCCTTTCAACATTAGCATTGTTATTAATGAAAAAAATAGTTGGAAGTAAAACAATAGCGAGATCTTGGTATTTTGAAATTAATATACGCAGCGCTTTATTATGTTCATAATAAATACTGATTCATTTTTGACAATTGACCTAGAATGGGTGTATAGGGTACTGTTGGAATGAGTCGGTAGGTAACTGACTGAATGAATACGGGTTTTACCGGCGCGTATAGGCCTATGTTTATTGTTTTTATTTTGTTTGTTCCTATTCTAAAAATATTGCTATGTTTATTTTTTTCTTAATTGGTAATATCTCCATTATTATGCATGAAAATGAAAAACTTAACATAATCAAACTTATCTCTATAAACGTTTCGTAATTTCGATTATATAACATTTTTTGATACATTGACTTTTAACGGAGATATTCGTAGTTTTTTGTTTACCGTTCCCTCTGAACTCCCCCATCCTTTAGTGATATTTAAAAAAATGTATAGCCTATTTTCATTTCGATCATGTCCAGAACCTAAATACCGAAATTCATTGAATTTGGTTCTTCGACTCTTGTGTGATGCCGTAACATACAGAGAAAAATTCAGCTGAACTCATTTTCGGTGTTTACTTGATAGATCTGGCGTAGAAACAAAATTTGGCGCATTTTGAAAAATTGTCAGACAAAATCACTATTTTATTTATATAGATGTACCTCTGTATTCTGTAGAATGTCCGTAGATACATTTAGATTGACACTCGTGTATTACAGTGTCGTTTTATAAAGTAAAAATATTTTGTTGCCTAAATATAGAAAGACTTTCATTCTGCGGTTCAAGAAAGTAACGATCGATAGATAGTGAAGCAGGTAAACAGTCCTCGGAGTAGCTTAGATTAAATAGGCGAACGGAGCATGTTAAGTCTATATATCTATTGTGTTTCTTCTCCTTACATTCTTAGGAATGTCTTGTTATATATACAAAAGAATTGAACAAATTTTGTAAAGGTCTCGTGTGCTATATTTGTACTTACGTAATGAATGTAATCAAATTGTTTCATTTGAATACATTTCTCTTGGTAGTATTTAAAACTTTTCTCATGTAACATGTTTATGAAAAGTTCATGGTCCATTTATTTGAATTGCTGTTCAGTTTGTGTAGTTATAATTTATTTCCTCTAGTTCTTTTAATTTTTTTCCTGGAAAACACCTTAGTAATCATTGAATTTATTACATTTTTACTTTCTCTTGCGTACATGAATATAGAATATAGGAAGGAAAGTATTGTTTTCATGTCAATTTTTTGAAATCGAATTTTCACCGGATCTACACGTTTTCAGACCCCCTGAACCCAAAAAACATGTTTTTAACGATTGGTCTGTGTGTGTGTGTGTGTGTGAACAGAATATCTCAAGAACGGAACATCGTACAAACTTGAAACTTATGTTAGACCCACTACCGGACCCGACACGAACATTTTCATCAAAATCGGTCAACCGGAAGTAGTAGTTTATTCGTATAATTTTTCACTTTTTGCGATTTTCTCTAAAACAGGTCCTACGATTTTTTTAAAAATCGCCTGGCTTACTAAATTTTTTATTCTCTACAAGATAGGGTAGGCGCCATGTCTACTGAAATTTTTGGAGAGGCAGTTTTCACGTTTTTAAAAAATTGTTTTTTTTTAAATTTCGGCTTTAATATGCATTTTAGCGCAAAAATGTATACAATAAAAGTTGTAGACAATTACAAATTTTACTAATTTTATTTCAATTATTTTTTTGTATAACGCTTAGTTTAGTGGCAATTAGCGATTTTCTGTTTTTTTCTCTACAGGATTTTTAATTCTCTATAACTTTTATTATATATATTTTTGCGCTGAAATACATACTAAAATCGCAATCTTAAAAAAACAATTGTTTTACAAGAAAACAGCCTTTCCAAGAATTGCAGCAGACATGGCGCCTACCCTATCTTGCAAAGTATAAAAAATTATTAGTAAATGAGGTGATTTTTAAAAAAAAATCGTAGGAGCCATTTTTGAGAAAATCGCAAAAAAGTGAAAAATGATACGAATAAACTACTACTTCCGGTTGACCGATTTTGATGAAAATATCCGTGTCGGGTCCGGTAGTTGTATCTAACTTAAATTTCAAGTTCATATGATGTTCCGTTCTGAAAATATTCTGTTCACACAGACCAATCGCTAAAAACACGTTTTTTGGGGTTCAGGGGGTCTGAAAACATTCGGTGAAAACTCGATTTCGAAAAATTGACATGAAAACAATACTTTCCTTCATGATATATTCATATAGGCAAGATAATGCAGAAGATTTTCTTATTAGTGCCTTATGATGATACGCGACCACTCCATTTAACAAAATGTAATGTTCTGGTATGGTTTTAAATGTATAAATGTAGATTTCACTTCAGTAATTCACAAGTAATATTTCACATTGATGTGAAATTAATATAATTAATATTTGTCAAGTTTTGGATTCTGTATTTACTTGTCTCTGACTGTTCACTCGTGTTTCTGAATCGCTTCTCTGTCGTTTCAATAAACGGATGTCGGTTGTTGTAATGTGTATAAAATGAAAACTGAAAATTCAAAACACCTTGAAATTATTTACATCTAAAATGCTTACTTTGTACTAACATTCTGCAAATTAGATTTTACAGTATATTATTATTATTATATATTAGTATCGTATGAAAATTAATTAAGACTTAAAACGTTAATAGCTTTTAAAGTTAATGTTATTTAAGTAATGTGAGAGAATACTAAAAAGCAATTTATTCTTGGCACAATAATCTAGATACAACACTTTTGATATTTCCATATTTCACTGCTTTATTTCCAAGTCACGTATTTCGTTGTCATAATTTTTGTTGTTGGATTTTAATTCTAAGAAAGGAGAACATAAAAAGAAGCTTTGAGTATTTTTAATAACTTATTTAAATTTACTTAAATTTCTAAAAACGTTTTTACGAATAATATATATTAAAACCTGATTCTAAAAGGGAAAATCGAAAAACTTTTCTGATCAGGAAATTCTAACACTATGGTACAGCAGTAAGTAAATGAGACGATTAAAAAAATATCGTAAGAACCGTTTTTGAGAAAATTGTAAAAACGAGAAATATCGCATGAAAGAAGTACTACTTCCGGTTGATCGTCGAATTTGATAAAAATGTTTGTATCGGATCCCCTAGTGATACCTAACTTAAGTTCAAAGTTTCAACTTCATACAGTATTCTGTTCTTGTGATATTTTGTTCATACACGCTAACGCACACAATGATCAATCGATAAAAACATGTTTTTTTTTGGTCCAGGGGTCTGGAAAAATGTATTGCCGGTGACAATTAAATTTCGAAAAATCGACATGAAAACAGTAGTCTTCCTTCCCTTTCACATCTATATTCATAAATAGGGTAAGAGAAACTAAAAATCTGGTGTGAAACACTCACACAACTTTCTCCTGCCAATGCAAATAATGAACAATATAACCTAAAATTAGTAATAAAATATTAGAAATAAACAAAAAACTAACCTTAATAAACATAACCTAATTTTAATCATGAGTGAAAGACGCAAAATGAAAATTTACCTCAGTTAGGCTTAGAAATACGGAAAATCACTCTTTCACGCTTAACTAGGCTCTGCAGAGAAAAATGCGCTAAATAAAAGTTGTAGATCTAACAATTTCCTATAAATTTGAATATACACTTTTGTAAAATGCAAGCTGAAATCTTTAAACAAAATCGATTTCTTTTACACTTTTTGGTAAGAAAAAAAAACAGAAAATTGCTAATTACCGCTAAACTAAGTGTTATACAAAACAAGTGTTTGAAATAAAAGTTGTAGGATTTTACATTCTCTACAACTTTGATTATATACATTTTTGCGTTTAAGTGCATATAAAAGTCGCAATCAAAAAAACCATTTTTTACGAGAAAACAGCCGCTCCGAGAATTTCAGCAGACATGGCGCCTACCCTACCTTGTAGAGCATAAAAAGTTTAGTAAATGAGGCGATTTAAAAAAAAATCGTAGGAGCCGTTTTTGAGAAAAACACAAAAAGTGAAAAATTACACGAATAAACTACTACTTCCGGTTGACCGATTTTGATGAAAATGATCGTGTCGGGTTCTCTAGCGATATCTAACTTAAGTTTCTAGTTCGTACGATGTTCCGTTCTTGAGATCCTCTGTTCACACACACACACAGACCAGTCGCTAAAAACTTGTTCTTTGGGTTCAGGGGGTCTGAAAACGTGTAGATCCGGTAAAAACTCGATTTAAAAAAATTGACATGAAAACAATACTTTCCTTCCTATGTATTCATGTAGGCAAGAGAAAGTAAAAATCAACTAATTTTTACTACTGTTTTTTTGTAGCCCTGGAACTAGCAGATCGAGTGCAAATTTAATACTCCACCTGCCTGTTATGAGCAAAGTAATTGTTAAAATTGTTGCAAAGTAGTTTATTAACTATTAAATTAATTATAGTATAATAATAATAAAAAAAAATATTATAATATGATTGTAAAAATTGTATATCTTTAATTTCTTGTGTACATTTAAGTAATCCATTTAAGTGCTGTAATTTTGAAGAAAAACTATTTTCACCGCCGTGTAAGTAGAAATTTGTATAAATTTTTTTTCAAAATATTTTCATTGTGAGCACCTACGACCCAAACGGAACATGCATACCGAATTTCAAGTTCCTAGGATTAATAATAGTTTTGGAAATTTCGTGATCAATGTATGGGTTCATTGATATTTCACTTCTTTTTTCTAAATTATGTAAAATTTTCGCTTCTGTTTTGAGGTTATTTTTATAAATCCATTAAAATAACTGATGATGTTGATGTAATTGTAACTTTAATCAGATTCGAAGTTTTGAACGGCTGAATTACTTTTTAATTCCATTAAACAAAGTTTCTGTTATAAAATATTCATGAAGGGCGCAAAAAAACTGAATGGGAGTTATTGGATTTTCTAATTCTTTTAAAAAAATATCCTTCTCATAAAAATAGAGTATTGATTGGGTTATTTTACAATGGAGGCTTGATATTTTATTACAATTTGTTTATTTTGTTTTACTTTAAGTCGCATCTACATTCTGGTTATTGGAACTTCTTTCGATTAAAGAACGGCGAATTTGAATTTGTAATAATTTTACAGGTCCTGGCCAGATATCGAACCCAGGATCTTAGCTTTGCAGTGTAGCACGCTAACCACTGGGGCCACGGAGGCGGGAAATTTTGTTAAAAACTATAATTTTTGTTTCTTATTCTTTGTGTATTTGTACAACCATCATTATTACTTTTTTATCTAGCACAGTAAACTAAATAGTTACAAGACAAGAAATCGGTAGGACAAGAAATTTTGTCGTTTCTTTTTTAACCTGAGTACTTTAATTATCCTTGTATCGGTTTCTTTCTGTCGCCTATTCCGTCGTCATCGTTGTAGTTTTTTTTGTCTCCTTAGTAGGTTCTTGGAAATGCATAATCTTTTCTATAATATTGTAACACTTAAGTCTAGGTTCGTTCGGGTTCTGGGTATAATAAATAATAAACAAACTTCTTTGAGACTTTTAACAGTTTTTATGTACAAGACTATAGATTACAAATTAACTATTAACTACTAACAAATTACAATTAGATTAATAACAAAACGTAACGCTTAAACTAAACTCGACTATAAATAAAATAGGCTACTATCACTGAACAGTCAAAACAATTATTTAACTGTCCACAACTACTTCCTACCACCCGTACGTAAACGCACTTTTAATATAGTTCAAAACCGGCCCCGTAACGACATTATTTCGAAACTGCTCGACAATTCTAATTCCATTCACAGTTCAAGTACTTTAAATCTCTGAAATGTTATTTAATTGGCTAACCATGTGATAAGAAACAGAACTATTTTGCGTAGCCCGGAACTAGCAGATTGAGTGCAAAAATTTAACGCTCCATCTGCCTGTTATGGGCATATTTCTGAGATTACAGACAAACAAATAAACAAAAACGTTACTTCTTGATAATATTAATGTAGATATACGATTTCTTCTCATTAAAATCCTTGTAGTTGTAATTATTTTCGAAATAACATTAAATTCAGTATTACCATTTTAAAAGCTTCTGATTGACTGAATATCCCCTTTTTTCATCTATTGACTCAAAGCTTTTAATTTAGGTCCAGGAAGGCCACGGTCCTTCTGTATCCATAAGCAAAGCCCAAATATGAAAAAAGTATGAATTAATTGGTCAATTTTGATTTTTAAATCATCATCTGTCAAGGATAAGGTTCAATGGCCTATTCCGTCATCCATCTCTTTTTAGGTCTTCCCAAGCCTCGTTTCTCTCTATGTTTATATTTCCATGCTCGTAGAGGAAGTCGGTGTGTTGGCATGTGAAGTAAATGGTTGGACCAGTTCCTCTTATGTAGCCTATTCTTAACGTTTCACACAGTGACTGAATATTTAACTCGGTGCGTATAGCTTCGTTACGTACTCTATCTAACCGGGTACAACCTTTGACTCCCCGCAAAAATCTCGGATCTTTTCTGTTATTCCCCCCTCCCCAGCATAATTTTTTCACATTTTGTGAATATTTTGTAAGCAACCTTACAGTATTTTTAACGATAAAAACGGGAAAAATATTTTAAAAACTCCTACACCAATATTCTTCAAAATAAGGTTAAATATATGTAGGGTAAATACATTGCTTTTTCTCAATATTGTTACTGTATGTATTTTTTTTATTGTATATTTACTGCAACTAGTTACTTGAAACTAATGAACAGTTTTTCTTTAGCGATATTATCCCCCCCCCCCATGTATATAATCATGCAGTCACCCACTGGTGCTAGCACTTATTTTCTAATGACACTTCACAGTATTCTATAAACTTATTAATTTCTTAAATCTCTAACTTAATCCTATTATTATTCAAACATTAATTTAGTAACTTACATGACTATATGACTTAAATGTAATTTATTCTTATTTATAGTTTAACAGACTTTTATTATTTTCCTTAAAAC
The DNA here is from genome assembly GCA_035578175.1 of Catonia carolina. Lineage (NCBI taxonomy): Eukaryota > Metazoa > Arthropoda > Insecta > Hemiptera > Achilidae > Catonia > Catonia carolina. The sequence continues at coordinate 34,836,963 of JAQMRL010000005.1, read as the reverse complement.
ACTAAATCTACCAGCTTAGTTCTTTCACTCACCACACTATTACACTTTAGTAATCTTATTTTAACACACTAAATCTACAGGCTTAGTTCTTTTCAGTCGTCTTACAATTACACTTTTAGTAATAATTTTGTTTTTTTTTAAATACTAAATCTACAGGCTTAGCCCTTTTCAGTCGCCTGGCTATTACACTATTATCCAACAGTTGAAGTGCTTCAATGTTGACGTGATCGTGAAGACGATCTTGATGTTTTTTGGCATGCTTACACACTTCCTCTGCTACTGTATTCACTTTTAAGTCACGATGGATGTCGTTGTTGCGGGCATACCACGGAGCGTCTACAATATACCTAAGCACTCTGTTTAGGAACCTTTAGATAGCATTTATGTTGCTTGTTTTGGTGCAGCCGTAGATCTGCAGGCCATAATTATGTTCATACCGGTTTTAGCGTTTGTTTGTATAGAAGGAATTTGCTGAAGATTGATATTTCAGAGGTCCTACCGAGCAGCCTATACATCTATCTATACTTAATTTGTAATTCTTCCTTTTTCTTCTTAACATGTTCCTTACATCTCAGTTTTGCATCTAGGGTCATCCCAAGATACTTTGCTGTGTTGGCAAAAGGTATTGGATTGCCATTGATAGTTATAGAAATGTGACTTAAATCTTAAATCTGAAAGAAATATAAATTCATTGAGTACATGATATCATAAAATGAATTAATTTAACATAATTTAATAATTGTCAATAAATAGTTTAAGGCTAACTTGAAAAAGGAAAAACTTTAACGTTAACTTGAAAAATATTGATATAATGATTTTTTAAAGTATTTTTCCCGTTTTTCCGTTAAAAATACTGTAGAATACCTACTTACGAATTATCCACAAAATAAGAAAAATTATGCTGGGGGGGGGGGTAATAACAGAAAAGACCCAAAATCTCATTTCAGCAGCCTGGATACGAGATTCATTTCTCTGTAATGGCACCCATGTTTCACTCCTATTTGTTATGAGTTGTACAGCCGTTGCTCTATAAAATAATCATTTGGGTGTCCTTCTTTCGTATGGTCCTTGGAATAGAACCGCATACAACGCTGAATTTTGCCAGTTTTTCACTCATATTTTTAGTATTTAAAATCATTTTACATTAATTATATTAATAAAGTTGTTTATATAATTGTTAGCAATTATAATAAATGAGCATTATGTTACGACAGATAATGAAATAATGAAATTTATATCTGTGTTAAGAATCATCAATTAAAACCAGATAATATTATTAACATCTTAGAACCAAATAAATATTAAAGTGAACAAGTAATTTAATTAGAACTTCCAGGAAAATTGAAAACTATAAACTGTACTTGTTAAAACTCCACTGCATTCATTCAAGAGTTTCAACGAACATGTAATTCCAATTACTTGATTTAATGGTCAAGCATTGCTTTTAGTATCCTGCTAGTTTCGTCGTAGATGTTGTTTACCCACAGCCTTCTGTATATTATATTTTAGAAGAATAGGGAAAATATTCTCCTTCTCCTTCCGCCGTCTCTTATTGGCTCTCCCTTCTTGTCTTAATCTCTCTCCCTCCAAACATGTTATTAACCTTAACCCAGTACTGTATTCCTACCATTCGTATAACGGTTTCAGTTCTCTACTTGTTTCGGGGTTTCAACGTTCTCTTGGACTTCCAGTATCTCCTTTACTGATTGGTATGTATTCTAGAATAATGATTGTTTGATTAATCTTCAGTATCAGATATTTTTCTTGATAAATAAACCTAGATATGGAAAAATTATATTTTTTTACAGGAAAATTGTTAAGCATACATAAATATTTGAACTAATGAGCTAGTTACTCTCGATTATCCGCGAAAATGAGTGTTGCAGTATTCGTAGGTAATCCGCCAATACTGAAGGAAATTATTAATGAAATGGTTTATTCTTAATGTTTATGTTTAACCACTCGAAAATTTAATTTTTATCTTCCGGCAACTGATGTTATATCAACCATGTCAGATACACTAGACGACTCAATCGCGGGTTCCATCTGTTCGTTTACATTGTAAATATTATCCATTTGGCATGATTTTGAGAAAATAGGTTTAACTACATTTCAGACGGCACCCGGGTTTGAAAAGGTTTTTTTATCACTTTATTTTTGTTATATTACTTACTATTTTTGTTTTTTGTGTCTGTTATGACCACAATCGAACACTTTAGTCAAATTTAGAAAGCTTATTTCTTTTCATATTCTTAAGCTTGATGTTTTGCCAGTATGCCCTCGTTCGGGCTGATCTTGCTTGTTGAACTTCCTCAGAAACGACCGGTTTCTTTCTGCTTGGGTTTGTTCTTTCATCTGATTTTGTTTAAAATCTACTTTCCTTATTTCTTAAGATTTTTAATTTTTCTGTTTTGTTTTCTAAATCATCGAATGTTAATCAGAGTTCAATCATATCCTCTGATATGTTTCGCATCCATGCTCCTGATGTTATATTGGAAAGAGTTTTCTTATCATCTTGTTTAAAATTCTGTCTTTAGGTGTTTTGATAAGATGTCCAAGAAATAACTCCTTTTCTTCCTTGTCGTGTCCGTTATGGGTTAGTTTTCTTTATAGACTTGTTCGTTAGTTAGAATTTTCCATTGCCCATCTACTTTGTTTTTCTTTCCTACGCAGGTTCTTAGGATTCGTCTTTCCAATTTTAGGACATTGTTTATTGCTTTTGTCTTGGTCACTTTTACTAATGTTTCGCGGCCATTACAACCACAACTTGTGGTTGTATGACTGTTTGTGGTGTTTAATTTTTGTTTGTATAGATAAGAATTTTTTGTTGTACACATTTTTAGTTGTTTGTTGTGATTTAGATAATTTTTTCAGTCTCTCTTCCCACGCTATGTTTTTTCTGTAACGTTGAAACTTTGGTTGACAATGTTAATTTTTAGTGAAAGTACGGTATTTAATTGCAACCAAACGCATTTAATGCGTCCAATTTAAATAATTCTTTCACTAAAAATTAACCGTACGTTTTATCTTTTTTCATTTCCTGGATATGTACAATATTACCTTTGAAGACCGAAGAGTTTCTCGCATGCTGACTTTTTTTTTGTCTGTTTCGCGATTTTACAACATTTATTTATGAAAATACCTCGTAACTTAAAAAGTAATGATATTCTGTTAAATTTTATTAAATTATCGTTTTCCATAATTATTACAGAACAAAACCGGCTAAATATTATGGTAATCAGTGAAATAGTTGTTGAACAAAGACGAAATATTTGATAAAAAATTCATTTTTTTTCAAAGACAAAAATTTTTTAAATTTTTTCATTAAGCGTGTTTTTTCGAAATAATTTTTTAGAACAAAAAACTATAAAATACTTTGTTTTATAAATATACGTCATTTCTGACAAGTTTCAGTTACTTAAAAAAAATTAGATGTTTTCACAAATGTTTTTACAAGCCGCATATTGTTCCTTTCTGCCGGAGGCTATCAAGTTATAGACAGACAGTAGATTTGTGTTATTGATAGAAATTTTCAGAGAGTACTCTTAATAAAGCTTTTTATAGCAGAAATATTGACATTTGAAGATCGTGCTTCGATTCCTGAATGATCTCTAAATCTTCTGCGTATAGATTGAAATTCTTATAGGCTTGAAACTCAACGTACAAATAATCTTGTTACAATGGTAATTAAAAATTCGAGGAGTTTAATTTCTGCCCATAACAGACAGGTGGAGTGTCAAATTATTTACTCTCAATCTGTTCGTTGCAGGGCTAAAATAAATAGTTCTGTTTCTTATCACATGGTCAGCCAATTAAATGACTGAATCATTTAAGAACAGAAGAGGTAGAGATGTAAAAGACACTAATCAGAGTTATCTCCTCTGAAAGTAATGAATTTCATTATACAACCAGACCCTATGGTGAATGAAGTGAATGTATCGTTTGCAGAGTGGAAAATATATGCTTTTCAGAGCGCCTGGCATGCTGATGATCGTACTTTTCCACTCAGTGAGGAAGGCAATGGTAAACCACCTCACTCCTCATTTTACTTAGTAAACCCTCTACAGGTTCAAACCAACCTTTCGGCTGATGACCTAAACAACAACGAGTTTCATTTATAATACTTTTTCCAACGATTACTTGTAAAACTAATTTATTTAATTTTGAGTCGTTCGACATTTTTCCCAAAATAAAATTACAACTTTTCTAGTTACCGCTTTAAAATCGGTCTAAAATAAGAAATAATGCATTGATTAAATAATGCAAAGAGAATTAACGTAGTTTGCAGTACTCTCTATACAGTTTCAGTAGAAATTAAGCTCGAGAGAAAAATCAGGTTGATGAAATTGAAATTTAATTAAGCCTCTGATTAATTTAGTTCAGTGACTGTAAACAAAATATGAAGCCTATTCACCTTTTGTTTTGTATTACTGTTTGAACAGCCACGTTTCATAAGCATACAGTGATGCATCAAATTATTTACTGTTCAATAACCTGTTGTAAAGCTGTATACTTCATGGGACATTCTGCGTTACGTTTTCATTTTCCAATTTTGTCGTTTGAATAAAATGTATTGTAACACCTAAGCCTAGGTTCGTTTGGGATGTGAGTATAATAAATAACCTTTTTACTTTCTCTTGCCTATATGAATATATAGGAAGGAAAGTATTGTTTTCATGTCGATTTTTCAAAATCGAGTTTTCACCGGATCTACACGTTTTCAAACCTCCTGAACCCCAAAAACATGTTTTTAGCGATTAGTGTGTGTGTGTGTGTGTGTGTTCCTTTGTGTGTGTTGCTTTGTGTGTGTGTGTGCGCGCGTGCGCGCGCGCGTGCGTGTGTATGTGTGTGTGTGTGAGTGTGTGTGTGAGTGAACAGAATATCTCAAGAACGAAACATCGTACGAACTTGAAACTTAAGTTACATACCACTACCGGACGCGACACGAACTATTTCATCAAAATCGGTCAACCGGAAGTAGTAGTTTATTCGTGTAATTTTTCATTATTTTGCGATTTTCTCAAAAACTGGTCCTACAATTTTATTAAAATCGCCTGATTTACTAAACATTTTATGCTATTCACGATAGGTTAGGCGCCATGTTTGCTGAAATTCTTGGCGAGGGTGTTTTCACGTAAAAACGTTGATTTTTTTAAGATTACGGCTTTAATATGCATTTTAGCGCAAAAATGTATATAATAAAAGTTGTAGAGAATTTAAAATCCTACAACTTTTATTTCAAACAATTTTTTGTATAACCCTTAGTTTAGCGGTAATTAGCGATTTTCTGTTTTTTTTCTCATAAAAACGTGTGAAAAATCGATTTTTTTAAGATTCGGCCTTAGTATGCATTTTACAACAAAAGTGTATATAATAAAATTTATAGAAAATTAAAAGATCTACAACTTTTATTTAGCGCATTTTCTTTACAGAGCCTAGTTTAGCGTGAAAGAGTGATTTTCCGTATTTTTAAGCCAAACTGAGGTTGATTTTCATTTTGCGTCTTTCACTCATGATTAAAATAAGGTTATGTTTTTAGAGGTTGGTTTTTGTTTATTACTAATGTTAGGTTATATTGTTCATTATTCGCATTAGCAAGAAAAAATCGTGTGAGTGTTTCACACCAGATTTTTTTAAATCCTTAATGTGTGTACGTTGCAATCTGTTCACTTTAGAACAATAAGCAACCCTATTACCCAATGAGATGACGACAAAATTACTGAAAAGTATGGTTAATTAAACCCCAACCATCAAAGTACACCGGGAATCACTGTCTAGTACTCAAATCCATATAAACGTATTGTATATCCTTGTAAAGGATATGTAGAGTAGGATGTGTTGGGAAAAATGTTGGGGGAAAATCCTTATAATTTATCTTTACAAGGATTTTAACAACGGAACCTTAATCTCCGTACATCAACTGTTAAACAGCTGACTCACAGCGACGACTTTACCACTACACCAACCCGGTGAGTTATAACTAGTGCTTGGTTTTTGCATATCTTTTTTTTAAGTTCTAAAGTAAGTTTATAATTTGTTTTGAGTGTTTTTGAATGATTTGCGACCAAAAAACCCCAATTTTATTTTGAATATTTGTGCATATTTCGGACCTTTTGCATATTTGTGGTATTTTTGCATATTTTAAGCATATTTTACACAAATTTCCAGAAAACTTGTAAAAAACGAAAAAATTTGTTAAGGTACCGAGCAGAATAAGGGCATTCAAGAATTTTGAAGGGAGAGCTTGCGGATGAAATGAAAATGAGTGACCCCCTAGCAATTTCAGCTCTGAAATTCCTACCAATTGTTTCATGATGTTAAACGGTCCTTTTCAGCAATGAACAACGTCCTGTCTGACAAAAGACGGAGCTACAAAGTGGAAAATTTGGAAAAAACTTTGATTATTTTATGCAATTAACATAATTTATTTATTTAAAACTTCAATTTTTTAAAATGTGATGATTACGGTTAAAGTTGTTAAATTATGATTAGATTAGCGTATTCATTATTTAAAACATTTTATAAATATAATGTATTTCAAAGTTAAATTAATTAAACAAAATTATTAAAAATAGCTTGTTATTTTTTGCATATTTCAACTTTTTTGGTGCATATTTTCTCTTTTTTTGGCATATTTGCATGCATATTTTGGGTCAAAAAAGTGCATATCGATCCGAGGTCTAGTTATAACGGTGAGGCTTTACTAAATAAAACGAGGAGTAAGGTGGTTTACCATTACCTTCCTCACCGAATGAAAACGTATCCTTATCAGAATGCCAGGACCTCTAAAAGCATCTACTTTCCACCCTGCAAAATATGACACCTTCACTTCATTCACCACAGGGTTTAGCTGTATAATGATGAAATTCATTACTCTCAGAGGAGATAACTCTGATTTACACCTCTACGTCTTCTGTTCTTAAATGCTTCTGTCATATGATTGGCTGACAATGGAATAAGAAACATAACTATATTTTGTAGCCCTGGAACTAGCAGATCGAGTGCAAATAATTTAACATTCCTCCTGCCTGTTTTGGGCAAACGTTTAACTTATAACAATTATTTGTTGACACAATTTAATAATAATTACCTACAATTAATTTATTAAACTTAAGACTATACAATTAGATTGCTTCTAAATTAATTACAAAACTTAAGGCTTTACTAAACTTAACTACATAAATTAAATCTATAATCTATAATATCTGTACTAATATTATAAAGACAATACGTGTTATTTTGTGCAAGCTAATTTCCAAAACTACTGAACGGATTTTCATGAAATTTTGGCAGCATATTTGTATTTATATTTTCAGCAACATTTTATTTTAAAATTTTCAAAAATGATATCCCTAAAGGGCCCTAATGAAGATTTTCATAAATATGTATATGTGTGTGTACATGTAAATACGTATTGCTATTGATGTAGATGAGGGGTTTGAAGAAGGTGAGAGACTTACACGGGAGAAATTATCAAAACTATAGCGTGTGTGTGTGTGTGTGTGGGCGTGCGCATTTGTGTACGTTGTAGACTACATTCGACTAGCAGCTACATAATTTCTGTTACATATTTATTTTAAAAAATCTGGTATGAAGCACTCACACAACTTTCTCTTGTCAATGCAAAATAATTAACAATATAACTTAACATTAGAAATAATTTGCGCAAGATAGAACAGGTTGGAGAACTGCATCAAACCAGTCGAGAGACTGATGGCAAAAAAAAATATAAATAAACAAAAAACTAACCTCAATAAACATAACCTAATTTTAATCATGAAAGACGCAAAATGAAAATCAACCTCAGTTTGGCTTAAAAATACGGAAAATCACTCTTTCACGCTAAACTAGGCTCTGTAGAGAAAGGTGCTTTAAATAAAAGTTGTATATCTTTTAATTTCCTATAAATTTTATACTATACACTTTTGTCGTAAAATATATGCTAAGGCTGAAATCTTAAAAAAATCGATTGTTTTACACGGTTTCGTGTGAAAAAAAAACAGAAAATTGCTAATTACCGTTATACAAAAAAATGTTAGTAATAAAAGTTGTAGAATTTTAAATTGTCTACAACTTTTATTATATAAATTTTTGCGATTTTGATGTAAATGTTCGTGTCGAGTCCAGTAGTAGTATCTAACTTAAGTTTCAAGTTCGTACGATGTTCCGTTCTTAAGATATTCTGTTCACACAGACCAATCGCTAAAAACATGTTTTTTGGGTTTAGGGGGTCAAAAACCCAAAACACGTTTGGAAAACGTGTATATCCGGTGAAAACTCAATTTCGAAAAATTGACATGAAAACAATACTTTCCTTTCTATGTATTCGTATAGGCAAGAGAAAGTAAAAATTCCTAAATGATTCAGTCATAATTGGCTGACCATGTGATAAGAAAACAGAACTATTTATTTTAGCCCTGGAACTAGCAGATCGAGTGCAAATAATTTAACACTCCACCTGCCCGTTATGGGCAAATGTAATACACATAGTATATAAAGTTAAGTAGAGAGGTATCACTCAAGTTAATTAATTGTCATTTAAAGTAAAAGTAACTTTATGTGTTATTTGAGCCCTTCAGGAAATGTTAACATTGTTTAGTTTCGTTTGTTAAATTATTGTAACATAATAATATGGTGTGTCGTATGACGTATGTTTACATTAGTCATTTATTTTCAATTGTCTACAAATTTGTTTAGGCTAAATTTCTAAATAATTACAGATTGAAAATTCTTGTGTATGTAATTGCATATGTTTTGTTTTGAATTGTTCTTTAATGTATTTAACGAGAAACATATCATATTTCAAGTAAATTGAATGTCGAAAACAACACACGACTCATTATTTGCGACGCTGGAAATTATATAATGCAATTGCGCTTTTTGAAATATCTGACTATTATTTTATCTGTCACATCACAGTTTGTGGTTTGTGGGTAAAAATTAAAACCAACCTTCATTAATATTAAATTCTTTGGTCTTTTCTGTTATTCCCCCCCCCCCAACATAATTTTCCACATTTTGTTAATATTTTGTATGCAGGTAATCTTAAAGAACGTATTTTTAAAGATAAAATTGGAAAATATTTTAAAAAAGCATATATTTTCAAGTTAACGTTGAAGTTTTTTATTTTCTCTTGCCTATATGAATGTATAGGAATAAAGTATTAGTTTCATGTCGATTTTTCGAAATCGAGTTTTCACCGGATCTACACGTTTTCAGACCCCCCCTGAACCCAAAGAACATGTTTTTAGCGATTGGTGTGTGTGTGTGTGTCGTCTGTGAACAGAATATCTCTAGAACGGAACATCGTACGAACTTGAAATTTAATTTAGATATCATTAGAGGACCCGACACGAACATTTTCATCAAAATCGGTCAACCGGAAAAAAATAGTTTATTCGTGTCATTTTTCCCTTTCTTGCGATTTTCTCAGAAACGGCTCCTTGGATTTTTTTAAAAATCACCTCATTTACTACATTATTTATGCTCTACAAGATAATGTAGACACCATATTTGCCGACATGGCAGACATGGCATTCTTGGGAAGGCTGTTTTCTCGTAAAAAAAATTGTTTTTTTAGGATTACGGCTTTAATACCCATATAAGTGCAAAAAGTGTATGTAGGTAATCAAAGTTGTAGAGAATTTCAAGTCCTACAAATTTTAATTCAAACATTTTTTGTATAACGCTTAGTTTAGCGGTAATTAGCGATTTTCTGTTTTTTCTCACGAAAACTTGTAAAACAATCAATTTTTTAAAGATTTCAGCCTTAGCATGCATTTTACGACAAAAGTGTATATAATCAAAATTATAAGAAATTAAAAGATGTACAACTCTTATTTAAAGAATTTTTCTCTATAGAGCCTAATTGAGCGTGAAAGAGTGATTTCCCGTATTTTTAAGCCAAACTGAGGTTGATTTTCATTTTGCGTCTTTCACTCATGATTAAGATTAGGTTATGTTTTATGAGGTTAGTTTTTTTTTTTTTTTATTTATTTAACGTCGCATCAACTGCAATGGTCATTAGCGACGACGTTGGGGTGGAACTTTATGCGATGTAGTATGAAATGATTTTTTGTAACGTATGAAAATATGCCATGCCCGATTGGGATTCGAACCCAGAACCGCATGATGAGAGGCGAGCACGTTACCAACTGCGCCAATGTGGCCGGCAGTTTTTTGTTTATTTCTAACGTTTTATTACTAATATTTTGTTTTATTGTTCATTATTTGCATTGGCAAAAGAAAGTCGTGTGAGTGTTTCACGCCATATTTTTTATTTTTCAAGTTAACGTCAAACTTTTTATTGAAAGTTATTAAATTATTTAATAATATTTAATTAAATTATTTTAATTTAATTAATTTAATGGTGCAATGTTCTCAATGAGTTTATATTTTTCATTATTACATACTGTAACAATATTGAAAAAAAAAACAATGTGTTTACCCTACCTATATTATTAACCTTAACTTTATGAATATTGGTATAGGATTTTTAAAAAAATTCCCGTTTTTATCGTTAATAAAACTGTAAGATTACGTACAATATGTGATAAATTATGGGGGGGGGGACAGAAAAGACCCAAATTCTTTATAATTATTTACGTATACCCATAACAGGCAGGTGGATTGTTAAATTATTTACACTCAATCTGCTAATTCCAGGGATACAAAAAATAGTTCTGTTTCTTATCACATGGTCAACCAATTATATGAGTAAACCATTTAAGAATAGAAGAGGTAGAGGTATAAAAGATACTAGTCAGAGTTATCTGATGGTAATAAATTTAATTATTACAGAGCCGGACCCTGTGGTGAATAAAGTGAAGGTGTCATTTTCAGGGTGAAAAGTAGATGTTTCTCCGAGGGCCAGGGATGCTGATACGCATACTATTTCCACTTCGTGAGGAAGGCAAATGTAAACCTATTCACTCCTCGTTTAACTTAGTAAAGCCTCTACAGGTTCAATCCAGTCTTTCGGCTGGTGACCTAAACAACAATTTCTTACGAGTATCTTTTATGTTCTTTTTCACTTATGGTCAATTATTGTGTAGAGTTGTCGCCAGGCCTTCGGGTCAGCCCAGTCAGTCAGCTGGTAGTAAGTCGCTATTATTTGTTAAGTAACACCGCTTGGGCAAGCGACTTTGTATGGTGACCAGCTGACAGCCATCCGTGAACAAACTCTACTGAGGGTCCCTGTTCAAACTCACGCCTAATTCACGTCAAATAATACAGCAACGCAGCAATCAAATTGGGTAGTTGTCAATAATGTACAGTTCCCGATAACATATAAAAGCTAAAAAAAAGAGTTGACGCCAAATAAGCTTGCCTGTGTAGTTGCGCGAACAGTTCGGATTCAGTCGGTAGATTTCGTGTCTTTGGACCGAACTGCTTATTAAATCGCATGTTCTAAACGATGTAAATTATCATCTATTAGTGACGTTAAAACATTCAAATTATAAACATTGTATGCAACGATTAACGCCTATTAAATACGACACATTGCAGAATAGTGTTTTCTGGTTAGTTGATAAAATAACGTTGCGAGAGCGACGTGACTCTGATCACAGTTAGCAAAGCATTGACCCCCACCACTTGCTGAGGCAACCGAGCGCGCCATTACCAAAATAAATCTTCTGCGCACTTCAGAAAACCGGCACGCTTATTTGGCGTCCGCCTTACACCGAGAATTGTGCCCACAGTACGCTTGGACTGAATGATAACCCCAGAAGAATTTATTAAATAAAATATTTTATTGTTTGGAACGATTCTTTTACACTCGCGTACGATTTCGTAGAAAAATATTGTTCAAGAAAACCCTTTGATCTAGGGTAAAAGACATTCTGTTTGTAACAAGACCGGAAACGGTTTAAAATTTTACACAGCTCAAGGAGAATCAACTCACACTGCCGTATCTATACCGGTTGAGTAGGGCTACCAACTTCGTGTCACAAAACAAAATTTCCAGACATTAACAATTGGGTAACAGGACTAAAAAAAGTCACTGTGTTTGTACAACTGAACTATAAAAACCTAGTTCAGAACTATAAACTGTTAATTGACAGAAATTTACTTTAAGAAATTTTAGGTTTATACTTTAAAATAATCTGTCATCTTCTTCTGTTTCTTTGAGGCTTGAGCTTTCTGTGCTGCAAGGTTCCGTATCTGTGATGAATTTGTAATGTAATGATCCGTATTTGCGATGTTCCATGAAACTTGCGCTTCGCAAAATAGGTACTGTACTGCATTGTAATAAACTTCTTTTTTTGGGTCATTGACGGATTACAGAAGGACTTACGGATGATAGTTGATCGAGGTTTTACTGTTATTGAATTTCTGTGTGAGGAAGTTAGGAACGTCGATGAAGAAGACTGTAAAAATATTTTAGCTGACGGTTGAATGCAGCGCGTTTTAGGTGTGTGTTCTAAGTCACTCGTCTGTCTAATATACTCGTAATTACCACGTATTTAGAACGTGTTAGGCTGCAATTTTTCATTTTTCTTACTTGTATGAATATATACAAAGGAAAGTATTGTTTCATGTTGATTTTTCTAAATCGAGTTTTCACCGGATATACACGTTTTCAGACCCACTGAACCCAAAAAACATGTTTTTAGCGATTGGTGTGTGTGTGTGTGTGTGTGTGTGTACCAAATATCTCAAGAACAGGCAATTGTACGATTTTGAAACTTGAAACTTAGGTTAGGTACCACAAGAGGACCCGACACGAACATTTTCGTTAAAATCAGTCAACCGGAAGTAGTAGTTTATCGAATAATTTTTTCACTTTTTTGCGATTTTCTTAAAAACACCTCTACGATTTTTAAAAAATCGCCATATTTACTATATTTTTTATGTTCTACAAGAAAGGGTAAGCGCTATGTCTGCTGAAATTATTGGGGAGGCTGTGCTCTCGTAAAAATACATGTATTTTTTTAGGATTACGGCCTTAATATGCGTTTTAGGAAAAGTGTGTATAATAAAAGTTGTAGACAATTTTAAAACCTACAACTTTTATTTACATATTTTTTTTTATATAATGCTTAGTTTAGCGGTAATTAGTGTTTCTGTGTTTTTTTTTCATGAAAATCTGTAAAAAATTGATTTTTTAAGATTTCGGCCTTTGTATGCATTTAACGACAAAGTGTGTATAATCAAATTTATAGGAAATTAAAGGATCTACAACTTTTGTTTTAGTATTTTTCTCTGCAGAGCCTTCTTTAGCGTGAAAGAGTGATTTTCCGTATTATTAAGCCAAACTAAGGTTGGTTTTTATTTTGCATTATTCACACTCGTGGTTAAAATAGTTATGTTTTTTGAGGTTAGTTTTTTGTTTATTACTAATTATTTATTACTAATGTTAGGTTATATTGTTAATTATTTACATTAGCAAGAGAAACTTGTGTGAGTTGTTCACACCGTATTTTTTATTGAAAAATTTAATACTTTTCGATATTGTGCGTTCCCTGGATTTTTGTAGAACTATTGGTTTGTTTCTTTTAAGAATTTCGAGCTTGTTAATTAATCTTTTGTCTTTGTTAGTTGCAAGAATTTATATACGGTGGTGGTTTTCCCCGGTATTGTTGTTACTACCCTTGTGGCATCTCGTCAGCCCACTTCTGCAGTTTATTTCGAAAATCGTTCGCATTTCTATCCCATTCTAACGTTAATCAATAATATATATATAAACGGTTTATTCGTAACATATAAGAGTTTGTATGTAATACCAACTGCTATTTATTTATTATTATTATATACAGGAATCATGATTTATTGTTACTATTATTACAGTAAATGTTTATAATTTTATACGGTAATAGAGAAAGCTGGAAAGATAAGGGCGGAAATTAAAGATAAAGGCGGAAAGTGGTTGTTTAACCTAATCATTACCGGTAGCTCGTCGGTAAAATCACTGAAATTCTCTGGTTAGACTCCTGGAGATAATCTGGAAAAAATTCACAATATAGTTACTTATATAAAATTAACTTGATGTTTTATAACATACTGGAATCGATTGTGGTAATTCAGTATAATAAAAGCTTATCCTTTATTAGTATAACGAATTTCTTTTTTCGGGCATTTACTTAGAATACCGGACAATCGAGTAAATAAACAACTAATTTCTATAATTACTCGTTGACAAATCCTCCAAGGTGGTTGACCGAAATAAAGCAAGATATGCAAGAACTTAACTTTGCAGAACTATATTGTGACACTTATTTCTAAGGTTCGTTTCGGGATCTGGGTAAAATAAATAATTTACACACTAAAGCTCCACAGCTCCGCCTCCAGAAATTCATCTCCACCGCTTTTAGGCGATCCTTCTGTCTCTTTGTCAATACCTACACTTCCACAGCCTACGTACACACACTGTCCAGGATAGCATAATAAATACAGTAAAATCTCTCTATAGCGGAATTGAAGGGACCATGAGGTTCCGCCGCTATAAAGAGAGTTCCGTTTTAGAGAGAGCGAGTAATTAATGGTGGGAGGGAAGTTGGAGTACTAATTTTTCTGTACTAAAAACTCATATATGTATGTGAATGGTGCATATAATAAGTTTACTTTGAAAAACTACTGAATAGATTACTTAATAATGAATGTTTAATACAGCTAATTACTTCAATAATGTGAGATATTTAAATTACTTACCTAAAATGTAGGTTATTAAGTTAACAAGAAATTTGGATACAAACAGTTGTTTTTATTAGATATTGTGTAATTTTGAGCAATAGAATTTCACTTTTCATATTGAACTTTTTTCAATAATCATTCATACAGTACATACCATAATAGATAGCCTAAAATTATTTAGCACTGAAACTTGTTTTTCACGGAACAGTAATAGACATACATAAAATCAAAATCTCATAAAACAGGCTACACAAACACAAAAAAAAAACAGTACAGTGTGTATTAATCGTTATTAAGGTAACAATGACTGTAATTAATGACTGTAAAGTACATTTCATTTCGTAAAATAAGTTGTAATTTTTGTTTGTTTGGTTTTCAATTCATAAAACTTGTCTTCAATCTTATTTTTAATGTTTAAAACTTGTAAATTTTCATCTGCATGTGGCAATGACAGTACGTGGAAACAATACGAATAGCGTCTAGTGCCTGTATACTTGAAGGGGACTATTTCTGTTTCCATTTCATCGTTTTCTTCACTTTCCTCGTTGTTTTGGGCTAAGACATTTTCGATTATTGCAACATCGCCAACATCTGCTGAAGTGACGAAGTCATTGCCCCTACATAGGCGTCTAAATCCATGTTCTGAAGATATTGTTTAGCCGCTACAAAGAGATTTTTGTGCCGCTATAAAGAGAGTTAAATACGTTACCGTAATGTACGAAAGGGTCGATGTCGGGAAATAATGCCGGTAAAGTGAGATTTCCGCAATAGAGAGATTTTCCTGTGTTTATCTTTGTCCCCCCTTTATTATTTATCATTCCAAAGAACATAATTGAACTGCTTTATAACACTTCTTATTAAATGTTTAGTCATAAAATTGGCCGAGCATGTGATAAGAAACAAAACTATTTTTTGTAGCCCTGGAACTAGCAGATTGAGTGCAAAAAATTTAACATTCCACCCGCCTGTTATGAACAGTGTATTCATACAGGGAAGAGCAAGTTATAAACTAACATTGGTAACTAGTAATCAATAAATTAGTCGAATCATATTGAAACGCGAGAAAACTCATATTTTATTATCAGTTGACATATTCTTTACATGGTTGAATAAACACGAATTTTTCAATATTGGAATAGAATATACCAACCTGTTTTATTCAACATTACAGTTGAGTTATTTTTTATTCTTGTTCCTTTTTAATGGAAGTGTTTATTTTTGAACTGTTTCTCTAAATATTCGAAGAAAATATATTATTTGCACATGTGAGATAAAAAAATGTTTTGTATTCCCATATTTTCAGTGTTTCCATCTAATTAAGTTAGGTGTATATGTATTTTCTTCGATATTAACAAAAACAGTAACAAGATTGGAAAATTACATTTTGTTTTAGAATATTAACCCTCTGATAGCTGCGGTTCACTGCTTCTAATTTAATTAATTTAATTAAAATTTAATTAAGTTAAAACCTCACACACTGAAAATTAAATTTGCAATTATAAACGTTTAACTTCTAACACAACCTTACACGTTGAAATCAAGTTTTGATGTACAAATAAAAGAAATTATTACTTTAGACAGGAATAATGCTGACGTCATTATGAATCATAGGTGGAAGGGGAGAAATACGTCCTGAAAATAAATAAATACCTACCTATACGAGGTGTGGGTATTGAACAACGAGACTGACGTTGTAAAAAAATTTTATTTTAATTTTATACTTAATCACTTATTGTCACCTTCAATATACACTCCTTTGCTATCCCTACAACGCTCCATGCGAATTTTCCATTGTTGGAAACAGTGCTGGAAGTCATCTTCTGTCAGCTCCTTCAGGACACGTGCCGCTTTCTCTTTTACAGCTTCCACAGACTCAAATCTTGTCCCTTTAATGCAGATTTTACCTTAGGGAACAGGTAGAAGGTAATAACATGTGATAAAACGTGGTTTTTTACTTATGATCCGGAATAGAAGATCCAATCCGTGCACTGGAAGAGCCGAACTTCACCGAGAGCCAAAAATGCTCGAATGAGCAAGTCAAAATTTAAAGCAATGATGATTGTTTTTTTTTATATACATGGGATTGTGTACTTCACTGGGTTCCTGAAGGTCAAACAATTAATCAATATTACTACCTTGAGGTACTTTCTAAACTACGTCGAAGAGTAAAGAAAAAACGCCCCGAAATGTGGAAGGACAAATCATGGGTTCCCCACCAAGACAATGCGCCAGCTCATTCCGCGTTATCTGTCAAGAGGTTCCTAGCCAAGAACAGCATCTCAGTGTTAGAACATCCATCTTATTCACCAGATCTTGCACCATGTGACTTCTACCTGTTCCCTAAGGTAAAATCTGCGTTAAAAGGGACAATTTGAGTCTGTGGAAGCTGTAAAAGAGAAAGCGGCACGTGTCCTGAAGAAGCTGACAGAAGATGACTTCCAGTACTGTTTCCAAAAATGGAAAACTCGCATGGAGCGTTGCAGGGATAGAGAAGGAGTGCATATTGAAGGTGACAATAAGTGATTATATATAAAATAAAAATATTTTTTTTTACGTTAGTCTCGTTATTTAATAGCCATACCTCTTATGTTATAAGAAAAAGTAGGTAAAATTTATTTCCCAAAAAAATGGTAAGCCTATTATCTCCCTGATCGTACTCATATCAATGTAGAAATTGTATATTAGGCTATTTTATTTTTTGCTGTCCATAATAGACAGGTGGATTGTTGAATTATTTGCAGTCAATCTGCCAGTTCCAGGGCTAAACAAAAGTTCCGTTTCTTATCACATGGTTAGCTAATTAAATTAATGAATCATTTAAGAACAGAAGAGGTAGAGGTGTAAAAGACACTACTGTCGATTTCTTTATTATAAATACCCGAGTTTGGAGCCTTGTTACTTCAAAACCGCTTGTTCAATTTTAACATACTGTACACCAAATTTTAGCTAATTTCAATCTGCGTTGTTACATGTCAGTTTCATACTTTTAGCTTTTTTTAATATTGTGATATCTGGATGAGAAGAAAAAAGAGCCGTGTTTTTGTTGTTGCTGCAACGGATCGGATACATTTAGAGGCTTGTAACTCAAACACGGCACGACCGATTTTTTTTGAGACTTCGCCGGAATATAAAATTGTGTTTTATTATTGTACGTACGAAATTTCCGATTTGTAGCGAATTTAAATTTTGAGTTATTAGCAAAGTTCTGAACCCTGTTAACTCCGTAACCGCTCATTAATTCGGCAATTTCGAAAAATCATTTTATTCAGTATAAAAAAATGAATACAAATTCATTAGTATTATGGAACAGCGATTGACCAGTTATTCGGTAGATTTTTTTAAAAATATTTAAATCTTGATGCTACGGGGGGGGGGGTGGAAGAAGCTTCCTATTACATCTGAGTCTGTATTTCCTGTCTTCTAGTTGGGGACTTAGGATTTTCCTTATGATCCTTCGTTCTTTAGTCGCTATCTTCTCCATTATGCCTTTCTTGGTTATGGTTAAACATTCGGCTGCGTAGAGTGCTTCTGGCAGGATTACTGTTTGGTAGTGTCGTAGTTCACCGGTCGAGGTATCGACTTCTTGTTGTAGATGTTCTAGGTTGGACGGTGTGCGAGTTCAACTCTTCGTGCTCGCGGTAGCTTAATTTTTTACTTTTGAGACCTCATAGGATCACTCTAGTTCAAGTTTAGGTCTGTTTCAGTGTTGGGTTTCTTTGAAAAGCGCGCTCTCCTAACCGTGGCTTACTTTCGTTTGACCCACATTTTCTTAAAACGTTCTGATCTCTGTTTCCGGTCTTCTTCGGATAACACCCTGTTGTACACTCTTCTGGTTTTTGGTTCGAATGTTACCATATTAGTCTTGACTAGTTGATTGTACTTTGCTGATTTTGTTAGCAGGTCTTTTTTAGTGATTCCAAGTTCCTCCACATCCCGCTGTACCTCCTTCAGCCACCTAGGTCTCGACACCTTATAAACCAAAAATGGTTGATCAGCCAGTTCACAAGTCTGGACTTTTCGGCTCTGAGTATGTGTAGCTTATTGCATTTATTATAGATTTATTTGCAATATTATTGTGAATGAAAAGTAGGAAGTTCATACGCATATAAGGTTATTGTATTTTCAATTATTATTCTACTTAATTAGTAAATGAAAACAACATTTAAAATAACAGTTAACACGTGAAATAACAGTTCCAAACGCGATCCTTTAATTTTCAACTAGTAATTAGGTCTAGCCTCAAAGGGATTGCGTTATACAAATATAGGTTTGCGGACATTACGGTATGAATAAAAACTACTGGAATACACTGCAGAGTTTTAGTAATGTATTTGTTTCGGATGGAATACAAATATTTATTTTTGTACAATAGTTACTCTCAAGCGTCTTCAAGACACTTTATTTTTTTCTAACACTTAAAGTATATGCATATTGATTTTCAGAACGTATTTTTATTTATTTAACTTATGTATTAATCAAGAACAAATACGATTGAATTCTTTTATAACTAATTTCTCAATTCCCACATATTTCTAATCTTTGTGCAGGAATGACTTGTGAACTAATCTAACCTTATAATATTGTAACACCTAAGCCTAGGTTCGTTCGGGATCTGGGTATAATTATTAGTAAACTAACTTTCTTAAAATTATAACAAATTATTTATTGATACAATTAATTAATTAAATTTTCATTACTGTGTTGTTCGGGTCATCAGCCAAAAGGCTGGTTTGAACCTGTAGAGGTTTTACTAAGTAAAACGAGAAGTGAGGTGGTTTACCATTGCCTTCCTCACTGAGTGGAAAAGTACGCTTATCAGCAAGCCGGACGCTCTGAAAAGCACATATTTTCCACTCTGCAAATGACACCTTCACTTCATTCACCACAGAGTCTGGTTTTATAATGAAATTCATTACTTTCAGAGGAGATAACTCTGATTAGTGTCTTTTACACCTCTACCTCTTCTGTTCTTAAATGATTCAGTCATTTTATTGGCTGACCACGTGATAAAAACAGAACTATTTATTTTATACCTGCAACGAACAGATTGAGTGTAAATAATTTGATACTACTTTGATACTAACCAAGAACTATTCGATTCTTTTTCTTCTTCTTCCAATGCCTATCCACTAGCGGATATTAGCGATCACCTTCATCATCTCCTCTTTGTTCCTTGCCGTGTGTATAAGGTCTTCCACAGTTTTCAGTCCCGTTCATTGCTTGACATTAGTACGAAGCCACAATTTTTTCTTTCCAATACCCCTCCTACCTTCGATCTTTCCTTCTATGATCAGATGTAGGAGTTGATCCTTTGGACTACGCGTTATTTTTCCTAGATATGTGGGTCAGCAGTTCTCGGTCTCTTCCCACTAGCCTTAGAACTTCTTCATTCGATTTCTTAGCTATCTACAGTATTTTAACTATCCTCCGATACAATTAGATTACTTCCATTAAATTTACAACGATAGAAAACTTAAAATCCAATATGAATTAGATCATGTCACTCAACAATAAACAATGATTCACCTGTCCTCAACCACTTGTTACCGCCTACTAGTAACACAATTCAGAACCGGTCCCGTAACGACACTATTTCAAAACAGCCCATCAACATTAATCCCAATCACAGTCCAAATACTAACTCACAACAAAGGTGCTAACTGTTTTAATACCTGCGGTCTGATAGTTAATCGAGACCCTTCTAACACTTTCTTTTTTTTAACTGAACATTGTAAAATGAATCAAAATAAAAAATTTTTTTTTATCAAAAATTAAATTAAGGTGAAATTCATAACTTTCAAAGGATATAACTGTGACTAGTGTCTTTCACACTTCTACCTCTTCTGTTCTTATATGCTTCAGTCATATAATTGGCTGACCATGTGATAAGAAACAGAAATATTTTTTATAGCCTTTAAACTTAAAAAACGTAGGTTCGGGAAATAGGTTTCGTGAAAAATGTAATTCTCAAGCTGCTTGAATGTTGATTGGTAAATTAAGAGGAGTGAGTTATTTGGTAAAAGAACCATCTTATGTTGTTTAGGTCATCAGCCGAAAGGCTGGTTTGAATTTCTAGAGGCTTTACTAAGTAAAACGGGGAGTAAGGCGGTTTACCATTGCTTTCCTCACCGAGTGGAAATATATGCTTATCAGTATGCCAGGGCCTCCGAAAAGTATCTACTTTCCACCCTGCAAATAATACCTTCACTTCATTCAACACAGGGTCTGGTTGTATAATGAAATTCATCTCTCAGAGGAGATAACTCTGACTAGTGTCTTTTACACTTCTACCTCTTCTGTTCCTAAATAATTCAATCATATAAATGGCGGATCATGTGATAAGAATCAGAACTATTTTTTGTAGCCCTGGAACTAGCAAATCGAGTGCCAATAATTTGACACTCCACCTGCCTGTTACGTAACAGTAACAGTGGGTTTAGAATTGTGAATTAGTGATTACGGTGGTTGTGTAATATAGTTGTTTAGATCAACAGCCGAAAGACTGGTTTGAACCTCTAGAGGCTTTACCTAGTAGAAAGAGGAGTGAGATAACGAATACCTTTCTTAGAGTGGAAGAGTATGCTTATCAGCATGCCAGGTCCTCCGAAAAGCATCTACTCTATTCTACTCTTTCCTGATATTAGATATTGGGCTTGTATTTCATTTACAGTTTAATATTAATTAATATTGATAGAAGAGGTAGATCTTCTGTTCTTTAATGATTTAGTCATATAATTAGCTGACCATGAGATAAAAAACGTAACTATTTATTGTAGCTCTGGAACTAGCTGATTTAGGGTTAATAATTTAACACTCCACCTGCCTGTTTTGGGTAAGGATTGAAATTATAAATTCAATTAAGGATATCATTTTTTCAAACCCGAGTGCAACTGTCCTGCATGTTGTTAAAATATCTTGTTTTGATTGTGTCGGTTGCTGTATCCTCCTGTTATAATTGAAGAGCTGAGTGGATGAAAGTCCTATGAGATATTTTTTAAAACGTAGTTTTCGTGATTGATGAATATTACATGCATATTTAGTTATTTAGGTGGCATAGAATAGTCTATTTCAATAGTGCAAGGAAATACTAGAGGAACAAGGGGCATGTACCACATAATTTTGTGTTTTGTATTGAATAAATGGGTACAGATCAGCTTGTTCCTGTAGAGTAGAAAACGTTATCATTTTACAGTAACAGTTAACTATAGTAATAAACATTAGTGTAACTATTCACTACACAGTTTACCTGCAGTCCGCGGAGTGCAGGCCAATTAACTGAAGTTTAATCTCACCACAGAAACACAGTTCGCGGACAGGTTGAGACCTGCAGTTTAGATTGACTGTCAGTTAACTCTGTGTGTGTGGGCAAATAACTTCAGTTCCGATCTACAGTTGAAATCTTTAGGCTCGTTGAAAGTTTTGTGTGAGATTTTTGTTTTATTTTCATTTTATACGAAATGAATGATAAATCTGTAACTTTTTTGACGGAATTTATAGACATTTACCGGCAATATTCTTCTTTATGGAAAGTAAAATCTAAGTGCTACTTAAATAAATTTTTAAAAGACGAAGTGTATGAAAAGTTTTTACGACTTTTCAAAAGTATAATGAAAGTGTTACAGTTGATACTGTAAAGAAGATGTTTAACTTGCGTTGTGCTTTCCGTAATGAACTGAAAAAAGTGAAAAAAGCCAAAAATCTGGAAGTTCAGCCGATGAATTGTATACCCCAACATTGTGGAATTACAATTTATTATTATTTACGGCCGATCAACCTTATTTACAAAAATTGTCCTACCATGGCACTTTTTCGTTAGTCGTAAAGTAATTTCTATATAACTAACGATTTTCTTTCGCCTCATTGGACGGATTTCGTCCAAATCCTAATTGTAATCCGTCAAGTGACTGTTCTTGCCTCCAATCTCCTGGTAGTAATTCTCGGATTTTTTTAGAAATATACGGTGATACTAGTTTGAGCAGTCTTTGAAAGCATCGTTAATAGTTTTTTAAATCGTCGGTTTCAGAAATTCGTAGCTCATTCAGTAGAGACATATGTGATAAGTTCCGTTACAGTAGCTAATCTTTCACTCAATATCGTTTCTGTCTTTTCTTTTTCGCATTTAAAGTTAGTATTATTACTAAAGCGGCAATTTTTTTCTTATTTGGATTCATAACTACTCTTTATTTCTCTTTTTACCTAAAAGTTTTTATGTAATACTGTATTACTAAAGCGGCAATTTTTTTCTTATTTGGATACATAACTACTCTTTATTTCTCATTTTACCTTAACGTTTTTATGTACCGTTTAACAACACCTATTTACCAAACTCAACTGACGACAGAACTGTAATTGTATGGTGAGTGTACAGTTGGCCTGGAGTTATCAATCTGTGAGTTCAGTATCTGCAGACGAAGCCTGTCATTAGAACTGATTAGTGTGTGGTCTTTGACAGTTAAAAATCTTCAGTTAGGCTCACAGTCCGTCGTCTGCAGATAAACTGCTAGTGAATGGCTACACTTTAACATCATCGATAAAAGCTGTTATAAAGAATTTCTTTAAAAGTTCTCTCATGAAAACTTCATCTTTTATTATTGAAATAGCCTACTGATCGTCCATTCTCAAAGAAAACAGAATTTTTGTGTATAAAGGAGTTATATGTAGAGGAAATTTATAAAAACTCTTATAGAAGAATAATGTTGAAAAGCAAAATTTTAAGAATTTTTGAATTCATATAAAATTTTCGTGAAGGGACAATAAATAGGTACCAAAATAAAATCAGTCAGTTTGTTAGCAAAATCACAAAAAATTCAGAGCCTTAGATTTTTGATCGCATTTTCCTCAAAACTATAATTTTATAACATAACACCTTCATCTGCTGAGGTCTTCAATTAATTATTTAATTATTCTTATTTTTTCTGAAAGATTTACCTTTTTTATTAAAATCTTTAAATTTTTTACCACCCTTCAATTTTTTGAAAGTATAAATATTTTCTTATATCTTCTTTCAATGTGTTTAGATCAATTTATTTCCCTCTTTGCCATTATTAAATTTTGTATAGGACACACAAAGTGTGTCTTCTGTGAAAGAAATGAGAGATCTGTTGGTTAGAAAAAGATATC
This sequence comes from Catonia carolina, assembly GCA_035578175.1. NCBI lineage: Eukaryota > Metazoa > Arthropoda > Insecta > Hemiptera > Achilidae > Catonia > Catonia carolina. Next base: position 34,813,209 of record JAQMRL010000005.1, on the reverse strand, counting down.
CAGTGGCTTGAAATCATTCTTTACCCTTTTAACTCCTACGCTTCTTCATGACATCGTACCCTAACCTAGAGCTTTATGTTCTTTTCTTTGTATTTGTCGTCACTCTCTTATTATCCCTTTTTAAGCAAACTGTGTGCTCCGGTCACGTTTCTTACCTTTATTTATCTGTCATCTTCATCCGTGCTTTTCTAGAAGTTTGTATTTTATTGAACTGTGACTTGCCATAATATACTCCTTGGGTTATCGTATATTTTCCCTTATAATTAATTTTTTCCCTATATCTGCTACTAGGTATAATCAAAATTTATCATCTGAACAAACTCAAATTATTACTTTCTCTTGCCTATATCAATATAGGAAGGAATTATATATAAGGAAGGAAAGTATTGTTTACATATCGATTTTTCGAAATCGAGTTTTCACCGGATCTACACTTTTTCATACCCCCTGAACCCAAAAAACAAGTTTTTAGCGTTTGGTCTGTGTCTGTGTGTGAACAGAATATTTCAAGAACGGAACATCGAACGAAGTTGAAATATAAAACTTAAGTTAGATATCACTAGAGAACCCGACACGAACATTTTCATTAAAATCGGTCAACCGGAAGTAGTAGTTTATTCGTGTCATTTTTCACTTTTTTGCGATTTTCTCAAAAACTGGTTCTACGATTTTTTAAAAAATCGCCTCATTTACTAAATGTTTTATGCTCTACAAGATAGGTTAGGCGTCATGTTTGCTGAAATTCTTGGTCAGGCTGTTTTCACGTAAAAAAATGTTTTTTTAAAGATTACGGCTGTAATATGCATTTTAGCGCCAAAATTTATGTAATAAAAAATGTAGAGAATTTAAAGTCCTACAACTTTTATTTCAAATATTTTTTGTATAACGCTTAGCTTAGCGGTAATTAGCGATTTTCTGTTTTTTTTCTCACGAAAACGTGTAAAAAATCGTTTTTTAAGTTTCGGCCTTTGTATGAATTTTACGATAAAGTGTATGTAATCAAATTTATAGGAAATTAAAAGATTTACAATTTTTATTTACAGAATTTTTTTGTACAGAGCCTAGTTTAACGTTGAAGAGTGATTTTGCGTCTTTAACTGATGATTAAAATAAGGTTGTGTTTTTGGGGTAGTTTTTTGTTTATTTTTAATGTTTTGTTATATTGTTCATTTTTTGCATTGGTAAGAGAAAGTCGTGTAAGTGTTTCACACCAGATTTTTATTTTAGGCCTATTATTATATTGGGGTGGACGCTTTATTATTTAATGAGTTAAAGACTTGAAGCGTTTGAGATGTGGCTCTACAGAAGGATGCTGAGAGTCTCGTGGGTGGATCACATCTCTAATGAGTAGGTATTAAAACACATGCAGAATTCAAACGAAGTCAGGAACACGATAAAGATTGAGAAGCTCGAGTATTTGGGACATATAATGCGCAACAAGTAAAGATATGGGTTGCTGCAATCTATATTGCATGGATGAATAGCTGGACAACGTAGCGTGGGGAGAAGACGTATTTCCTGTTTGAAGAATCTGAGAATGTGGTATTCGAAAATGACAACACAGCAGTTTCGAGCAGCAGCGGATAAGGTTCAAATTGTTAATATGGTTGCTAACATCCGGAACGGGTAGGAACCGAAAGGAGCAGAAAGAGATTTTAGGCCTAAGTTAAATTATTAGACAGCTAAATTAGTACTGGGGGCAATTTTTAAAATTGTCATTATTTTTCTATGTCCGTCCGTCACACTCAGATGTCAGAAACTTCAAGAGATATGAATAAATTATTTTCGGATTCCTAATCTACAGAAAAAGTTGTATAGTGGGCCTTGATTGGGTTTGAAATTCCAGTTTTGACCGGAAGTGGAACAAAACGGAAAGTCAAGAAATCAAATTTGGAATTGGGAAACAAAAATAATGTCATTTGATTCCTTTTACGCCGTTTTCACACCGATGCTGCGAAACCATAACAGCGGTATTGCTTTTGTTCCTCAGCAAGTTTTCGATCTGAATACGCGATAATCAGGCGAAACAATATGTTGCCCCCCTTATCGATATACCGGTTGAGACAGCTAGAGCAGCGAAATCCTTTTACACTACCGCCGTAGTTTCGCCAGTTTGCCATAGTATCGCTTCTGTACCGCACGGAATCTGTCGCAGTCAACAGATTTTTGCCAGTGAAACATTTCAGAATATTGCATTCTGTTATATTTTGCAAGTATTTTGCAAGTTTACTATTATCATGGATAACACATCGACAGAATTAATGATTCAGTCAGTCAGGCAACGACCTGAAATATATTTCATGAGTCATATTTCCTCTTCTTCTGAAGAAGAAATGCTTGACATTCTGTATTCTACTGAAGCCAATCGACCATTACGTAGTGTTACTGCAAAAAGTTGGTAACTACAAATTGAAAATTGAGTTATTTATTTAAAAAATATTTGATATTTTAAGTATTTTGATAGTTTGTATCAATTTTAACATCTGTAAAATAATAACCACATGAATTAAAATTGGAAATTTCTTTTAAATAAGAACCATAATTTACTGTTAAAAATTATCGAAACTTTTTAAACTCGTTTTTCTCCAAGTGAAAAACGTTAGTTACCAACTTTTTCAAAAAGGCTTACCTTTGAGTTTTTAATACAAATGCACCAGGAATTACGCGGTACCGCTTTGAAATTTTCGCGCCGGTTTGAAAGTCATTTCACTGCGAAACAACAGCAAAACCGCTGTCACGATATCGCGGCGGCGGTGTGAAACCAGCGAAAAAGATTAGAGACAGAAACATTAAATTTAAAGTTCCGGATTCGACTGGAAGTGGCTTAAAACAGGAAGTAACGATATCAAAGTGGGAATTTCAAAACAAAAATAGTTTCATTCGATTTCTCTTAAAGAGTAAATACAGGAATCATTGGGTTTGAAGTTCCAGTTTAGACCAGAAGTGGCCCTAAACAGAAAGTCAAGAAATCAAAGTCAGAATTTTTTTTTTTTAATTCCTAATATGTGTACGTTGCAATCTGTTCAATTCAGAACAATAAGCAACCCCATGACCCAATGAGATGAGGATGATGTGTATGAAGTGTAAATGAGGTGTAGACTCAGGGCGACCATTTTTGAGAGAGTATGGTTAATTAAACCCCAACCATCAAAGCACACCGGTAACCAAGTCTAGTATTTAAATCCGTATATAAGTAACTACCTTTACTAGGATTTAAACCAGGAACCTTCGTCTCCGAAAATCAGCTGATGCTAAACAGCTGATTTTGGCGACGACTTTACCTCTAGACCAACCCGGTGGGTTCAGTCAGAATTTGGAAACAAAAATTATGTCATTCGATTCCTCGTAATGAGGAGATACAGAATTCTCTAATGGTTTGTCATAGGTCAAAGGTAAGCCTTTTTAAAAATTGCTACCAGCCTTGAGACACGTCGTCTCGTGAAAGAGGTTTTTCATAAATACATTCTTATGTTTTCCTACTTATCATTTTCGACTAAACGAAATTATTTCTTAACTGAAATTATATTATTATTTTCTAATTAAATATTGTAGTAGAGTATTCGCTATCAAATCAAATTAAAACAGAAGAATAAGTAATATTTTCAGTAAGTTAATATAAACATAACTTGACAAGTTATGCAAATTACACACCCACTACAATTTTATGGTACAAAATGTAGTAACATCTCATTTAGTAACAGATTGATCATTTGTTATCCATTATATAACAGAATTTACGATGTCATAATACTCTGTATTTTGGCTCAATGCCTGTTGTAAAGAATCTAGTAGCATTACTCATACAATTCTAATAAAATATGTTTTATTCCCTATTAAAAAATCTATTTACATACATTCTTTAATAGTTTTGTATGCCAATTTATTGAAATGGAATTTTGTTTTAACGCCACGTATTCAAAGCAAGCATTGTAATTTTCTGTCAGAAGTACCCAATAATAAGATTGTTGTTGTTTAGGTCATCAGCCGAAAGGCTGGTTTGAACCTATAGAAGCTTTACCAAGTAAATGAGGACTGAGGCAGTTTATAAATTGCCTTCCTGACTGAGTGGAAATATATGCTTATCAGTTTGTCAGGGCATTCTAAAAGTATCTACTTTCCACCCTGCAAATGACACCTCGACTTCATTCACCACAGAGTCTGGCTGTATCATGAAATTTATTACTCTTAGTGGAGATATAGCCTAATTTTCGTAAGGAGAGCGCTAGGCAAAACGTGCGTCTGCATTAGTATAGTCTTGTATGTACTGCAATAGTGCAGCGTATGTACTACAAAATACAATGGGTGTTGTCAATTTTCAACAATACTCTGACTGTACATCTTACTGTAGGTCGGAGGGGTATGCAGGGTTGAAGTCAAGTATGCGCATGCTTAGTCCAGCGCTCACAGCAATTGGCTTGGCCTTTAACTCTGACTAGTGTCTTTTACACATCTACTTCTTCTATTCTTAAATGATTCAGTCATATAATTGGCTGATCATGTGATAAGAATCAAAACTATTTTTTGTAGCCCTGGAACTAGCCAATCGAGTGCCAATAATTTGACACTCCACCTGCCTGTTACGTAACAGTAAAGTGGGTTTAGAATTGTGAATTAGTGACTACGGTGGTTATGTAATATATTTGTTTAGGTCATCAGCCGAAAGGCTGGTTTGAACCTCTAGAGGCTTTACCTAGTAGAAAGAGGAGTGAGATAACGAATACCTTTCTTAGAGTGGAAGAGTATGCTTATCAGCATGCCAGGTTCTCCGAAAGCATCTACTCTACTCTACTCTACCTGATATTAGATATTGGGCTTGTGTTTTATTTAGAGTTTAATATTTTAATGTTGATGAGAATGAATTTCCAAAAATTAAAATGGAGACGAGAAGAACAGTGGTGAGAGGGAGAGAGGGTGTGAAAGGAGAAGAAGGAAAAGGAGGAAGATGTGTGGTGTCGTGAGGTGGTTAAAAAGAAGAGACGAGAGTAGGAGAAATATTTATACTCAGCAAGAAATATTTAATTCAATCGACTTTAGTTTTTGATATTATATAAATTTGGCACAGCTATATTGAAAAATTGTAAAAATTAGATCTCACCTGAGAACCTTAAGCTAGTTGTTAGGAAGTGAGTGAGCAGAGAGGCAGAGCCCTTTGTTTTTAGCTAAGGAGATAGAAAAAATAAAATCGATAATTAAGTAAATACCATACAATTTTGTCCATAACGGACAGGTGGAGTGTTACATTAATGGCACTCTATCTGTTGGTTCCAAGGTGACAAAAAATAGTTCTGTTTTTATTACATAGTCAGCCAATTATATGACTGAACTATTTAAGAACTGAAGAGGTAGAGGTGTAAAAGACACTAGTTACAGTTATCTCCACGGAGAGTAATGAATTTCACTATACAGCCAGACCCTGTGGTGAATGAAATGAAGGTGTCATTTGTAGGGTGGAAAGTGGGTGCTTTACAGAGAGGCTGGAATGCTGATAAGCATACTTTTTCAACTCAGGGAGAAAAGCAATAGTAAACCACCTCACTCCTCGTTTTTACTTAGTAAAACCCTTAGAGGTTCAAACCAGCCTTTCGGCTGTTGACCTAAACAACAACACCATACAATTATTTTTCTTCTAATAAAAATCTGGTGTAAAACACTCACACAACTTTCTCTTGACAATGCAAATAATTAACAATAAACCTAACATGAGTAATAAAACATTAGAAATAAACAAAACACTAACCTCAAAAAACATAACCTAATTTTAACTTGAGAATGATGCAAAATCAACCTCAGTTTTGCTTAAAAATACGGAAAATCACTCTTTCACGCTAAACTAGGCTCTGTAGAAAAAAAAGCTCTAAATAAAAATTGTACATATTTTAATTTTTTATAAAAGTGATTATGTACACTTTTTTTACACAATGCTGAGGCTGAAATCTTTAAAAATCGATTTTTACGCGTTTTCGTGAGAAAAAAACAAAAAAATCGGTAATTACCGCTAAATTAAGCGTTACACCAAAAATGTTTGAAATAAAAGTTGTAGGATTTTAAATTCTCTACATGTTTTATTGTATAAATATTTGCGCTAAAATGCATATTAAAGCCGTAATCTTAAAAAAACAATTTTGTTACGTAAAAACAGCCTCACCAAGAATTTCAGCAAACAAGGCGCCTATCCTATCTTGTAGAGCATAAAAAATTTAGTAAACCAGGCGATTTTTAAAAAAAATCGTAGGACCAGTTTTTGAGAAAATCGCAAAAAAGTGAAAAATGACACGAATAAACTACTACTTCCGGTTGACCGATTTTGATGAAAATGTTCGTGTCGGGTCCGGTAGTAGTATCTAACTTAAGTTTCAAGTTTCAAGTTTGTACAATGTTCCGTTCTTGAGATATTTTGTTCACACACACGCACACGCACACACACGCGCGCACGCACGCACGCACACACACACACACACACACACACGCACACACACACACACACACCTAGACTAATCGCTAAAAACATGTTTTTTGGGTTCAGGAGGTCTGAAAACGTGTAGATCCGGCGAAAACTCGATTTAGAAAAATTGACATGAAAACAATACCTTCCTTTCTATATATTCGTATAGGTAAGAGAAAGTAAAAAAATTTGGTCGACATCTTACCGCTGTTGTAAAATATTGAAGAAATTTTGTATCCATAGATTTTAGTTTAATCAAAAAATATTTTGTGGTTGGTTGTTTATTTACGGCTACCATACAAAAAGGTTGTGATTATTGGAAGTCACTGACGCGTTTCTTTCATGTAGAATTAATTATATTAAACCCTTGAAAAGGGAGGAAATATTATTTGCTTTTTTTAGTAGACCTACTGAAAAAATTGAATTTCAAATTTAATGTCGTTAAGGGAGCATTTTTAAAATAATATTATCGACAAAAAAATGAATTGGTAATGTTTTTCAAGAGTCGTCCGCTTGTCAATAAATCGATAATACCTGTATATTTTATAAGAATTTCATTATATTAAAGCATAAAAATCTGGTGTAAAACACTCGCACGACTTTCTCTTGTCAATGCAGATACTGAACAATATAACCTACTATTAATAATAAAACATTAAAAATAAAAATAAACTAACCTCAAAAAACATTACCTTATTTTAATCACAAGTGCATGATGAAAAATGAAAATCAACCTAAGTTTGGCTTAATAATACGAAAAATCACTCCTTCACGCTGAACTAGGCTCTGTAGAGAAAAATGCTAAAAATAAAAGTTGTAGCTCTTTTAATTTCCTATAAATTTTATTACACTTTTGTCATAAAATGCATACCGAAATATGAAAAAATCCATTTTTTATAAATTTTCATGAAAAAGAAACAGAAAATCACTAATTATCGCTAAACTAAGCGTTATACAAAGAAATGTGTGAAATAAAAGTTGTAGATTTTTAAATTGTCTACAACTTCTATTATATACTTTTGGCCAAAATTCATATTAAAGCCGTAATCTTAAAAAACAATGTTTTCTACGACAGCACAGCTTTCCCAAGAATTTTAGCAGGCATGGCACCTACCCTCTCTTTAGAGTATAGAAAAGGTAGTAAATGAGGCGATTGTTAAAAACATCGTAGGAGCCGTTTTTGAAAAAATCGCAAAAATACTGATTATACGATAAACTACTGCTTCTGGTTGACCGTGTTCGTGTCGGGTCCTCTAGTGATGTCTAACTTAAGTTCTAAGTTTGTGCGATGTTCTGTTCTTGAGATATTTTGTTCTCTCTCTCTCTCTCTCTCTCTCTCTCTCTCACACACACACACACACACACACACACACACACACACACACACACACACACACACACACACACACACACACACACACACACAGACCCAGACCAATCGGTAAAAATATGTTTTTTTGGGTTCAGGGGGTCTGAAAACGTATAGATCCGGTGAAAACTCGATTTTGAAAAATCGACTAGAGAACAATACTTTCCTTCTTACGTATTCAAACAGGCAAGAGAAAGTGAAAAGGCTTCAGGCCTACCTTTGATTTACAGTAAAAACCGTTAGTGATTTCTGTATCTACTCTTTAATAGGGAATTCAATGACAGTATTTTTGTTTCTCAATTCCGACTTTCTTGACTTTCGGTTTTGGGCCACTTTCAGTCGAAACGGAACTTCAAACCCAATGATTTCTGTATCTGCTTTATAAGAATAACAGAATGACACTATTTTTGTTTCCAAATTCCGACTTTGGTTTCTTGACTTCCAGTTTTGGGCCACATCCAGTCAAAACAGGAACTTCAAACCACATTTTGGCTTACTTTTTTTATATATTACGAATCCTGCAATCGTTTGTTTCTATCTCTTATAGTTTTTGACACCTGGGTCTGACGGACAGACAAAGAAAAACGATAGACGAAAATTTATATTTCGAACTTTACAAAGAAGACATGACGAGTATTTTAAGCCTTTAATGAATTTGTTCGATGCACAACATGCAATGCCCCTTTGAAGAAAGTGTTGTTTTATTTTTTTTAAATTACGAGTATATTAATACATCCGTATGTTTTTCTTGAATACCAATTTGTAAATTTATTGAAATTTTTTAAATGTTATAGTAAAACGGAGATTTGAATAAGATAATGTTATGTTTTTAATGAAGTACAGAATAAGTAAGAGTAGTGTAACTGAAATGTTTTTGTTTACGTTGTTCGTTACTGGCTGAATGTTAGATGTTTGTAATTTTACTTCTAAGAGGCCATTCAGTTTTATGGATAAGTTAAACAATTGTTGTTCTTTAATTTTCTTTTTTACTGAAAAATCAATGGAAATATTCTACTGGTACTAGATTAGTTCTGTCTCATTACATATCAGCGGTTATTATTACATTAAATTACATTTCTTCTCCTCCTCTGGGGCGGCCTCTGTGGTGTAGTGGTCAGCGAAACTGACTTCTACGCCAAGGCGTCAGGTCGATTTTCGGGCAGGTTTGGCTTTTTTCATTTATCCCTCTTCATCGTCTGCATTAGCCGTGAATTGCAAAACAGGCGGCCGTAGAACTAACAAAAATTCTTCTTCTCCCTTCTTCTCCATCTTCTTTTCCTATTTTATTTTTTCGTTTTATGTTCGACTGTTTTGCACATAAATGCTAATATGATGATCAACGGTGATACGTGAAAAATAATGATGAAAAAATGCCAGACCTGATCAGGATTGAACCCGGAACCCCTAGCAAAAAATCCAGTTGCACTGACTACTAAACCACGGGCCTTTCTTATTTTTTCTTCTAATCCCATCCTTCTGATCTTCCTCCACTCCTGCCTATATGAATATATAGGAAGGAAAGTATTGTTTTCATGTCGATATTTTGAAATCGAGTTTTCACGTTTTCAGACCCCTGAACCCAAAAATGTATTTTTAGCAATTGGTCAGTGTGTGAACAAAGTATCTGAAGTACGGAACATCGTACGAAGTTGAAACTTTTTAAAATCGCCTCATTTACTACATTTTTTATACTCTACAAGATAGGGTAGGCGCCCCTGAACCCAAAAACTCGATTTTAGCGATTGGTGTGAGTGTGTGTTAACAAATTATCTAAAGAACGGAACATCGTACGAACTTGAAACTTAAGTTAGATACTACTACTGGACCCGACACGAAAATTTTCATAAAAAACGGTCAACCGGAAGTAGTAGTTTATTCGTGTCATTTTTCACTTTTTTACAATTTTCTCAAAAACGGCTCTGCACAAAAACACTCTTCCTGCACACCTCTTCTCCTACAACATGTAAACGGCAATACAGGTTTCCGCAAATACAAAACGTCTCATTTAGAAAATTATAGTAAAATTTTCTTTTTTGAGGTACTTAGGTGGAGGGTACCTCGAATAAAAAAATAACTCCAAACCAATAGAAAAAATCCCTTTCATGAGAGAACGCGTCTCATGGCTGGTGGCAATTTTTAAAAAGGCTTACCTTTGAACTATAGCAAAAACCATTTGTGACTTCTGTAGCTACTCTTTAAGAAGAAAAGCCTTTTTTCTTATCAGGAATTGTACATTATTAACAACTACCCAATTTGATCGCTGCTTTGCATTATTTTTGACGTGAATTAGGCGTCAGTTTGAACAGGGACCCCCAGTAGAGTTTGTTCACGAATAGCTGTCAGCTGGTCACCATACAAAGTCGCTAGCCCAACTGGTGTTACTTAACAAATAATAGCGACTTTCTACCAGTTGACTGACTGGGCTGGCCCGTAGGCCCAAGAGGAATAAAGTGAAACTATTTTTGTTTTCAGTGTAGCAATCGGGGAAGGGGTGCAATAGGAAAAATCTGGAGGCTAGATGAGGGTAGACTTACAATAATTTCTCACCACAGCGATTCCACGATAAAATTTTATTGAAAACCAAATTTGATTCAAACTACAACTAATACCTTAAGCCACATACGGGCACGGTTGCCGACCACAACAGATCAATAATAACCAAATAATCGTAGCAAAATTTTGAGCTGGTACCATACTACTGGTCCGTGGGCTAGAACCCCCGTTTTTACACTACTAACGACCGAGCATAGCCCGACCAGTTTTCTAACACAATATTACCAAATAAACTCCAGCAAAAGTTAAATTACAAAACAAATACAGTAAATTACAAAACAAATTCTCAAGATAAGGTTAAATCAGGCTACCACTCATCTAAGTCCCTGTTGTGGCGGACTACTACGATAAACTCATCGTTGCACCATGAAGAGATCACTAAAATATAAAGGTAACTGATGATCAATCTTAACCAACACGTACTAAATTTAATAAGTCATAAAATGAATCTGACAACGGGTCAAATTCAATATTAGGTCCAATCTACGACCCCCAATTCCATAATCATTTTTTGGATTTAAAGCAACAAATTTCCATTAGATCTCTTCATAATACAATGATGCTATTCTATCCTTAAACATACGCCAGGGTACACTACAAATAAAAATAAAAATTACCCATCATTAAATAATTGCCTGGAGCGGCACTGCCAGGATTCCTAGTGGGCACAGGATAAACATATATCCGAATTCAAACATGTTTTGAACCTAACAAAACATTGTTTAATGGTAACGACACAAATCTCGTGCCAATAAAAACTCCCAAACAATGAACCAAGCGTTACCAGCCATAGGCGGTGGCAATCTTTACTACACTAAAATAATAATTAAAACAAACTATTGGCAATAGTGCTAAGGTAGCACAGTTAAATACTGCCGCTCCAGGTTTCAGGTAAATAAGAACTCTTAAAATAACGGCCGGCTTAGCCAGGCGGAGAGTGCAATCAGCTAATTACCACTTACCGGTAAATACCCGGGTTAGGCCCAGCCACAACAATAGGCGGGTTGGATATCCGTGCATTTTCACTAGACCTCAATAAACTAAGTACAAGTCACTATTCACTAAAAACGTACTTCAATACATTATATAAAACATTTTACTGTTAGTAAGAAAAAACTATGTACTCCGATACATCACATAAAATAGACTCACGCACAGGCTAACGACTTTTCATTACTCACACATTAGATGAACTGACTGACTACAGAACATAAAAATCAAGAATGTTTTACATAGGCGTACATTATAGGCCTGCTGATTGCACTCTGTACTCGACAACGAAACCCGACACTTACTGCCGTTCTCAGAACTGCATCTCTAAGCCTACAGTATCTACATGTTAATCGTAACATATAAAACTACATTATTTATAATTACTTGCTACGATTACACTTTTAATAATTTTCATTAAAAACATTTTATTTTACTACTACAAGTTTATTTTAACTTATATCTAAATCACCCATTAACTCTCGGTTCAATCCTCACTCTTACATTACCCTCCCCCATAAAAAAGTGGGATTACGCGGGAATCATCGACTTTATGGGACAGCGGTTGTAATCACTCCAAACACTTATCACTTTAGGCTGACCTCACTTTTATTTCAGACGTTCGTTTCACTCCCACCTTCCGCACTTGGTCATCGTCGCCTACTGATCGTTCTCCGGGCTGCAGTATCCACGTTCCACCAGGTGCCGTCGGTCCCTCAAGGGCAATCGATGGATTGGACGTCTGGGATCTCGGGTCGATGTTGTCGCTCCCTCGGATGGTCGGTCTTCCCGTCGTCGGCTCTCTACTGGCTGGCTCGTCTCCATCTGCCGCAACTCAATCTCTGGATGCTCCACACTGGCAGTCTCTTCCAAACGGGCGTCTCGAACTCGCCGCCATCGGTACCAGGATATTCCAAGAACTGCTGTCAGTCCAACGAGGACAATGCTTATGCCCATTGTCCAGATGATGGTGCGGTTGTAGGCACGTCTTCGGTCCATAGTTCGAAGCATCTCCGTGTATTCTATTTCCGGACCATGTGGGCCAGGATGGGATCTGCCCTCAGCGGTCAATTCCCCGATGATCTTCCAGCTTTCTTCCCTATCGGCTTCGGGTACTCCGTCCGGAACGTTTAGGGGGTTGGTGTTGGTTGTGAAGTTGATAAGAAGAGTGGGTAGCCGGGTAGTAGTGCTACCTCTCGTTCTTCGTAGTAAGACATACTGGTCGGTACGGTAGGTACACCCCTTCACGGGTTTCAGCTGCCCAACTCCATTTAAGATTTGCTCTTGGACAGTCGTGGACGAGCCATCACGACAGTCGGCCACTAATTTCTCCTCCGTGGAAAGGCTGTAGTACCAGACGCGTTCGACTTCGTTCCATACCCAGTATGGAGAGGGAGGCGACGCCAACACTGCTCGTTCACACTGGTCCTCGTAGTCGCTTCTACTATCCACATACAAGGAGTGGAGGCAGGTCCGGGTTCGACGATATCGCAGGGCGATCTCTGCTGGGCAAACCATAGGCTCGCGCCCTCGGCATTCTTGGAGCTCATCTGGGCCCAGTTCTGCATGGAGCTCCCGGTCCTCGCTGATGATGAAGAGGGGTGACGTCACACGGTACAGCACTGCTACACCCGTAGCCGGATCAGTCACTGGGATGGACCTCACTTTGAACATCTGGAACATATGACCTTGGGAGGCCAGAGGCAAGTCAATGGCTATTCTAATGTAATGTCCGACAGAATGAGCGCACACCCTAGTCACCGCGTAATATTTGTACATGTCAACTACCTCGGTACTGGTTAACAGCTCAACGCCTCTGGGTAAGGCCGATTGCACTTTCCTTACAATTCTACTTAATTCTACTGGGGAGATCAGTGACGCGCTGATTCCCTCTCCTACATTAACTTTCTGTAAGCTATAAACTAAATCCTTAATCGCTACAAGTCCCTGGAGTGAGGCTAGACGCAGGTCATCTAACAGGGTGGACGCATTCATGAAGAGATGAAGCGTAGTCTCCGTATCACGTAGTCGTTCTTCTACATGGCCCATTCTCCTCAGTATCGGACTTACCAGCTCCGCTACCTCCGCAGCCAATTGCCGTATCTTCTCGCTATTATCTTCCGTCTGTTGAGATAGCGCCCTCGTGATGGTGGTTAACTCCTTTTGCAGGAAAACAGTCTCCGCAGACGCTCGTTCAAGGCCTTGGATCTTCTCGTGCAAATCGTTGAGATCGTCGGCATCCGGATTCCCAAAAATGACTTTTATCAATTTGCCACCGACGTTCAACAGCCCTCGTTTGGCCCGACCGTTCGGCAGCATGTCACGTAGCGTCTGACCGGCGTCCTCCATTTCTTCCAGCAAATCTTCCGTTTCTATCAAAGATCCCTGTAACACCTGAAGCTCTGGAATCCTAGTGATCGCCTCACTCAGGGCCACCCTAGCGTCACCCATCGCAGTTCGTAGTTCGCTAGCTTGATTGGTAATTTGTGTCACGTTCAACTCCACAATGACCCTCCAGAAATCGCCAGTCACCACCATCTCGCCCTGGCCCAGGAATAGGACTCCGTTTCTCATTGCCGTATCTGGTTTGGACAACACACCTGCACATAAAACGCGACCTTGTGAGCCCCTCCACCTCACCTCCAGGGTATACTTATCAACTACGAATATGGCTTACCTATCTTAGCCTACTAATAAATTACCTTAAGTGAATACCATCATGCCACAAAACAAATAATCCACCTTTTAAGATACATCATATAGGGGTAAAGTATTATATATCTACTTATACATCTTGCTGTCGTAACCTCATCTCTTACATTACTACTACATTACTACTACTACTCAGATTTACAAGCTACAATATTGCCTGCTTTCACCTTAATAGTGTTCGGTACGGAACACTTACTATGGTACTTAAATCCTAATATAACACCAATTATTAGCCTACTGATTATCTATCCCTCATCTCACCTCTCCCTCCCTTGTCGTTGATTATCCTTCTTCCAGTGGTCGAGTTCTGCTCCGCAATCCATACGGTGACCGTTGGCTGGGTACTCGGTCCCGCGGTGATGGCTTGTAGGACGGGTCTTCTCTGATCCGGTCAGGCGGATCTGGCGAACTGGCGGGGTCGCCGAAAACGCTGTCAGTTATTGTGGGACTCCACGGACTCCAGGGCTCCTCATCTACCCTGGTTTCTTCGCCTGATGCTTCGTTGGCGTCCGCTACCGCGGTCTCCCTGTCATTCCGGGGAATAGTCCGTTCAGGTCTCTCCGGCCTCACAGGCGTGGCTGGCCCCACAGGTCCACTGGGTTCCATTAGCTCACCTGGTCCCATTGCCGTAATTGTTGGTTGTTGTTCCTGCGCGCCATCCCACTCGTCGTCCCCGTCTCCAGCTGGGTAGTATACTAACTCTTCATCTTCCTCTTCCTCGTCCCGTTCGTCTTTTGAAGAGACCGCAGGGGCGCCAGTCCCTCTCCGTATTTGTGTAGGTCTGAGTTCCCCTTCCATGGCCGCATTCTCGTGTCCCGGTTTTAATCGATTAACATGCACCACCACTGTCCGCCCCGCAGCTACCTGCAGCCGATAGTTGACATCGGACAGTTTTTCGATGACAGAGTAAGGCCCCGACCACGGACGGTGAAATTTCCTGGCCTCTCCCGTTCGCACCGCCGGTTCGTACAAGTACACCTTCTCGCCAACCTCAAATTCTCGTAGCGTCTTCCCCCGATTATAGGTGCGAGCTCGAGCAGCCGCAGCGTCTCCAGATTTCCGAACAGCTTCAGCGTAAGCCTCCTCCAGTCGCTGTCGAAGAAGAGCGAGGTGGTCCTCCGTGTCAGCGCTGCAGGTTGGAGATGGAACGACGCAGTCACCAGGTAGCACCATTTCTCGACCGTACAACATGTAGTGTGGCGAGTATCCAATAGACGTATGGGGAACACTCCGATACGCCATCAACGCATATGGGACCCACTGGTCCCAATCACGACCGTCCCGCCTAACAAAGTGTGCAATCGAGTCGTTTAACGTTCTGTGTAGTCTTTCCAGTCGGCCATTCCCCTCCGGGTGGTAAGGGCTCGTTTGGAGCTTGCGAATTCCCAGCTGCCGGCATACTTCAGCCATCAACTCTGACGTGAAATTTCGCCCTTGATCGGTGAGTAGTTTCTCGGGCACTCCATGTCTGGTCACCACTTTGGTGACGAACGCTCCTGCGATGACCCCTGTCGTCTGATCTGGTATGGGCACTGCTTCCGCGTACCTGGTCAGGTGGTCGATGAACGTGAGTAAGTACTTATTCCCATCTCTACTCTTCGGTAGTGGGCCCACGATGTCCAGTGATACTAGTTCAAAAGGTCGTGTCGGTTCATACGCCGTCATCAATGGAGCCTTCAGTTTAATGGGCGTTTTCCGTTGCAGGCATAGCCCGCATCCTTGAACATGTTTCCGTACCTCCTCGTGCATTCCAGGCCAATAATATTGTTTCTTGATTCGGATAGTGGTTCGTTCCACACCAGGATGCCCCGCCCAAGGCGTCGCGTGGCACAGCTCAATAACCCTGGTCCTCAGCTCCTTTGGCACCGCGATTCTCCATTGCTCTTCCAAATTTACCCCACCGGTCCAGTAGACCACTTCATCCCTCACGGACCCGCCCCCTACCTCAACCAGACTCTGGCACCATTCATCATTCTCTTGGCACTCGACCAATTCTCGTCGATCAATTCCTTCTACAACGCGCGCTATTTCAGTTGCACGACTTAGTGCGTCAGCGTTAGTGTGCTTCCTTCCAGGCTTATGGCACACCGTGTAGTCGAACTCTGATAGGCGTAACGCCCAACGCGTTAGCCGTGAGGACGGATCCCTCAAACTTAGCATCCACCGAAGCGCCGCGTGGTCGGTGACCAGCGTAAAATTTCTTCCCAGCAAGTAGCAGCGGAACTGTCTCGTGGCCCACACAACGCCAAGCAGCTCACGTTCCGTGGTCGAATAATTTCTTTCGGCTGAGTTCAGTTGGCGGCTCGCATACGCTATCGGCCGCTCGCCCTCCTCGGTGTTTTGGGATAGTACAGCCCCTAACGCTGTGTTGGAAGCATCAGTTGCCAGAATAAATCGTTCGTTAAAATCTGGAAACATAAGTAATCGCTCTGAGCACAGAGCCTCCTTTAACGCTTGGAAAGCCGCTTGCTGCTCTTCCTTCCACATGAACCTCACATCCTTTTTGGTAAGTTCAGTCAATGGTTTCGCCACCTCGGCGAAACCCTTCACGAACCGTCGGTAATAGCCGGCTAGGCCTAAAAATCCACGCACCTCTCTTGCGTTCTTGGGCACTGAGAAATTCTTCACTGCGTCAATTTTCCCCGGGTCGGGCCGCACACCATTAGATGTTACCACATGTCCCAAATATTGCACCTCGTCACTTGCAAATTGGCACTTCTCTAGATTGACCTTTAGATTCGCTCTTTTGAAAACCTCCAACACATGACTCAGTCGTTCCGCATGTTGTTCGATGCTGGTACTGAAGATAATTACGTCATCCAGATACACCAGGCACTCCGTCCCCTTAATCTGACTAAGGAGATTATCCATAAGCCTTTGGAAAGTGGCCGGGGCTCCCATCAATCCAAATGCCATCCGTTTATACTCAAAATGGCCCCCGACTGTGGTGAAAGCCGTCTTCTCCTGATCCGCTGGGGCTATGGGAATCTGCCAGTATCCGCTATGTAAATCGAGGGTCGTGAAGTATCGACACTTCCCCAGATGCTCGAGGGTCTCTTGAATTAGGGGCAGCGGGTATGCGTCTGCCCTGGTCACTTCGTTCAGTGCGCGAAAATCTGTACAAAAGCGGTACTTCACGGTTCCATCAGGGGACTTCTTCCTTACTAACACAACTGGGGCCGACCATGGGCTGGTAGATGGAGTTATTACGCCTTTGTCGAGCATTTCTGCCAGATGTTCTTCCACTACCGGGCGAAGGTGGTAGGGGACCCGGTATGGTCTTTTGGCAATCGGTTTGTCATCAGTAGTCCTAATTTCATGCTGCACTCCTCCTCGACATCCTTCCCGATTAGGTTCCTCGAAGACTTCTGCGTAGCTCTTTAACACTCTTCCTAATACCTCAGCCTCTCGGCCCGAAAGATGACCCAGTTTCTCAATTATCTTCCCCTCATTAGTCGTCGCCACCTGGCCGGTACTAACACGTGCCACTCGTCGGCAATCCCGTTTGTCCTGTAACAATTCGGCGACTCCTATCATCTGTTTCTTGGGGACCTCGACCGGAGCCGCTGTCAGATTCACCACACGCATCACCACTCGTCCGGCTCGAATAGCGTCGACACTTCTGCCCACCCTCAATCCAGCCTGGGGCTGAATTACTGGCTCAATTAACACAGCTTTCCCATCTTCCACGTTCTCAACCTTGCCTTCGATTAATTTTTCGGTATACGCAGGTACGACCTCCCGTCGTACACACCATACGCTCAGTTCAGCTTCTTGCATCAGAGCCCCATCTTTGACCGTCGCAACCGCTCTGCCTATAGCGTCTCTGTTGCCACTGATACTTTGGTCCTCCGCTAGTTTCCCCCTCCTCTCTATTTCAATCCTAGGAGTGGACTCCTGCCTCGATCCCATCTCGTTTTCGGTGCTCCGGGAACTCGGACACCCTCTTTCTTCTACAGCGCGAGTAACCATACACGCCGCCTGGACCTCTTCAGCCGGACCTCCCGTCGCCGCTGGCACCGTCCTTGCTCCCCTACGACGCCTCCCTGGTGTCCTATGACCGCCTGCTCCACACGGATTTGCCTCGCCATCTTCTCGAGTTCCCTCCTCTGAAGTCCCGCCCGCTTCTGAGGGATCCTCGCCGTTGACGTTGTCTTCAACCCCGCATGTCAGCGCCCTAGCTCCGACACCCCTAAAGGTTACTCCACCGTTCCTGGTATCGATAACTGCTCCTAGCTTCCTCAACAAATCCCATCCCAACAAACCGTCTCTCCACGTGTCAATCGCCGCTATTACGAACGAGTGTTGCACGCTTACGTGAGACACCCGACACTCTAGCTCTTGGACGCCCAAAACTCCTAGTTTTGCTCCGGTAACTCCCTTGGCTTCGACGTTAATTTTCTGAACTGGAACACCGGGTACCGCCTCCCTTAGGATTGAAACTTCGGCGCCGGTGTCCACCAGTAACGTCCGCTGATACTTCTCCACCTCCATGGTTACCGAGATTCCCGCTCCGCTGCTGGTAACATTAGGAATCCAATTGACGCGAGCATCCCCGTCGTGGCTTCGTTGGGGATTTTCCGTCTGCCCCTGTCTCACTGGCTCTGGTTCGGGGCAGGTCCGGAGCCGCTCGCATTTGGGGATTGTGCCCTTCTCTCTGCCTCGCCTCGCCCTGTATCTGCTCTTCGACCCGCCCGTCTGGGACACTTAGCCGCCCAGTGACCCTGTTCATCACACACGAAACATCGAGTACCCCTGGGCACCGCCCGGTTGGTATTGATGCCTCTTCCAGCACTTCGAGCTCCAGTCTGGTTCGGTTCTCCAACTCCTCTCACGTTTCGTCCCCCTCGCCTGGAGGCACATTCTCGAGAGAAATGTCCTCGTCCGCCGCAGGTATAACAAGTATCCGGGCTCCTCCGACGAGACCGCTCAACTGCTGCTTCAGACACCACGGGAGTCGGTTCCGCGGCCCATGGTGCCGTAGCGGCGAATATGTCCCGGGGTCGTTTTACTGCCTCATGTGCTTGCTCCACTCGTTCCGCCGTCTTGATGGCCGATTCCAAGTCCTCGGGCGGATAGACCTGCAGCGTCATTGCCGCGGCTCCGTGAAGCCCCCTTACATAGGCGGCCAGTAACAACCTGTCCATATGAGCTCGGGCCCAGGCTGCCTCTTGGGGATCGGTTGGCGGCGGGGTCGCTTTCATAGCTAGCGCGCGGCATCTATCGGCAAAGGCTCGCGCCTTTTCACTAGGCCCCTGCTTCACGGTGTTCAGCGCCAGTAGGAACCTTTCCGGATCAGCCTCCGGTCCAAACCGCTGTCGGAGAACTCGTCGGTAGTCCTCAAAAGTCGACGCTTCGCGCTGTAGCTCTGGATGAGCTTCAATACATGCTGCCGCCGGGCCGGTTACCTTAAGTTGACAGATGATCTTCTTGTCGTTATCTTCCCAATTCCCAGTCGTAGCTACCAGATCAATGGATTTTAGGAAGTCGTCTACCCGAACACCCCCGACATCACCCGACCATGATTTGACCAATGCCTGAAGTCCCAGATCTTTCTTAACCACCGGATTTGGTTGCCTCGGAGGATCTCTTACGCGTAATTCTTCCATTTGCCGTAACAGGTCCATTTTCTCTCTTTCATGTTGTGCCTGTAAGGCCGCGAACTCTCCGTTGGCCCGCCGCAGTTCCTCCAGCTGTTCCCTCAGCTCATCCCCCTCCATGACGGTAGAGGTATTCCTGCCCCTCTACCCCACACCTGACACCACTGTAGCAATCGGGGAAGGGGTGCAATAGGAAAAATCTGGAGGCTAGATGAGGGTAGACTTACAATAATTTCTCACCACAGCGATTCCACGATAAAATTTTATTGAAAACCAAATTTGATTCAAACTACAACTAATACCTTAAGCCACATACGGGCACGGTTGCCGACCACAACAGATCAATAATAACCAAATAATCGTAGCAAAATTTTGAGCTGGTACCATACTACTGGTCCGTGGGCTAGAACCCCCGTTTTTACACTACTAACGACCGAGCATAGCCCGACCAGTTTTCTAACACAATATTACCAAATAAACTCCAGCAAAAGTTAAATTACAAAACAAATACAGTAAATTACAAAACAAATTCTCAAGATAAGGTTAAATCAGGCTACCACTCATCTAAGTCCCTGTTGTGGCGGACTACTACGATAAACTCATCGTTGCACCATGAAGAGATCACTAAAATATAAAGGTAACTGATGATCAATCTTAACCAACACGTACTAAATTTAATAAGTCATAAAATGAATCTGACAACGGGTCAAATTCAATATTAGGTCCAATCTACGACCCCCAATTCCATAATCATTTTTTGGATTTAAAGCAACAAATTTCCATTAGATCTCTTCATAATACAATGATGCTATTCTATCCTTAAACATACGCCAGGGTACACTACAAATAAAAATAAAAATTACCCATCATTAAATAATTGCCTGGAGCGGCACTGCCAGGATTCCTAGTGGGCACAGGATAAACATATATCCGAATTCAAACATGTTTTGAACCTAACAAAACATTGTTTAATGGTAACGACACAAATCTCGTGCCAATAAAAACTCCCAAACAATGAACCAAGCGTTACCAGCCATAGGCGGTGGCAATCTTTACTACACTAAAATAATAATTAAAACAAACTATTGGCAATAGTGCTAAGGTAGCACAGTTAAATACTGCCGCTCCAGGTTTCAGGTAAATAAGAACTCTTAAAATAACGGCCGGCTTAGCCAGGCGGAGAGTGCAATCAGCTAATTACCACTTACCGGTAAATACCCGGGTTAGGCCCAGCCACAACAATAGGCGGGTTGGATATCCGTGCATTTTCACTAGACCTCAATAAACTAAGTACAAGTCACTATTCACTAAAAACGTACTTCAATACATTATATAAAACATTTTACTGTTAGTAAGAAAAAACTATGTACTCCGATACATCACATAAAATAGACTCACGCACAGGCTAACGACTTTTCATTACTCACACATTAGATGAACTGACTGACTACAGAACATAAAAATCAAGAATGTTTTACATAGGCGTACATTATAGGCCTGCTGATTGCACTCTGTACTCGACAACGAAACCCGACACTTACTGCCGTTCTCAGAACTGCATCTCTAAGCCTACAGTATCTACATGTTAATCGTAACATATAAAACTACATTATTTATAATTACTTGCTACGATTACACTTTTAATAATTTTCATTAAAAACATTTTATTTTACTACTACAAGTTTATTTTAACTTATATCTAAATCACCCATTAACTCTCGGTTCAATCCTCACTCTTACATCAGATTCCGACTTTGGTTTTTAATTTCCGGTTTTGGGGCACTTCCGGTCGAAACCTCCTAACTATAATACCTTCTAATCAAATCCTGGCCAATAACGTTTCTTGTTAATTACGAATCCGAAAGCTGTTTGTTGCTATCTCTTGTAGCTTCTGACTTTGCTTTCTTAACTTCCGGTTTTCGCCCACTTCTGGATATAACCGGAACTTCAAACCCAATTTGGGCCCACTCATTTTTGGGTATATTATGAATCCGAAAACCATTTGTTGTTATCTTTTGTAGTTTTTGACATCTAATTGTGACGGACGGACGCAAGAAAATGATAGATGACAATTTTAAAACTTCTAGATGCTTTACTAAGCAAATCGAGGAGTGAGATGGTTTGCATTTGCCTTCCTCACTGAGTGGAAAAGTATGGTTATCAGCATGCCAGGCCCTCTGAAAAGCACCTACTTTCCCCCCTACAAATGACACCTTCACTTCATTCACCATAGGGTCTGGCTGTATAATGAAATTTATTACTCTCAGAGAAGATAACTCTTGACTATTCTCTTTTACACCTCTACCTCTTCTGTTCTTAAATGCTTCAGTCATATAATTGGCTGATCTTGTAAAAGAAACAGAACTATTTTCTGTAGCCCTGGAACTAGCAGATCGAATGCAAATAATTTGACACTCCACCTGCCTGTGAGGGGCACAATTATTGTTAGAAGTCCTTAAATCTTTCGCACGTATATGTAAAGATTAATATATGTATGATAACATTAAAAATTTTCAGTTCTTACCAGGAATGAAACCAGGGACTCTCAATTCGACTACCGACTGCAACCACGAAACCACCAAGGAAGCTAAATTCATAATAAATATTACAACCATTTTTAATAATTTCTTATTATGAGTAAATGCATTTATTAAAAAAGTACAAAGTAACATTGTATAAACCGGCCATTAAAATTGTTTTGTAACTTAAATAACCCCAGAATATTAAGCCCCAGCTTTAACTACTTAGCCCAGACAAAGCCAGTGAAACAAGCTGAAATCGGCTTAGAAACTTTAATTTTAATACTCAACGAGTAATTGTTGATATAAAGATTTTATGTTCTGTTTTTTGGCTCTTCGTATTAAATAAAGAAATGTCAATTTAATTGTTTTATTTAATCTCTTTGTATTCCTTATATTTACTCATCTTCTTTGTATTGTTTTTCTCTCTTAGTATTTATTGGTTAAATGATTTCTGTCTATTTGTATTATTGAAAATATTGACGAGGGTAATTCATTTTTTACTTTCTTTTGCCTAAATAAATATATAGGAAGGAAGTATTGTTTTCATGTCGATTTTTCAAAATCAAGTTTTCATCGGATCTACACGTTTTCAGGCCCCATGAACCCAAAAAAAACATGTTTTTAGCGATTGGTCTTTGTGTGTGTGTGTGTGTGTGTGTGAACAAAATATCTCAAGAACGGAACATCGTACGAACTTAAAACTTGAAACTTAAGTTAGATACTACTACCAGACTTGACACGAATATTTTCATCAAAATCGGTCAACCGAAAGTAGTAGTTTATTCGTGTCATTTTTCACTTTTTTGCAATTTTCTCAAAAACGGCTTCTACGATTTTTTTAAAAATCGCCTCGTTTACTATATTTTTAATGCTCTACAAGATAGAGCAGGTGTCATGTCTGCTGAAATTCTTAGGAAGGCTGTGCTCTCGTAGAAAAAAATGGTTTTTTTAAGATTGCGGCCTTAATATCCATTTAGGGGCAAAAATGCGTATAATGAAAGTTGTTGACGATTTAAAAATCTACAACGTTTATTTGAATCATATCTTTGTATAACGCTTAGTTTAGCGGTAATTAGCGATTTTCTGTTTTTTCTCACGAAAACGTGTGAAAATCGATTTTTTTTAAGATTTCGGCCTTAGTATGCATTTTACGACAAAAGAGTATATAATCAAATTTATAGAAAATTAAAATATCTACAACTTTTATTAAAAGCATTTTTCTCTATAGAGCCTAGTTTAGCGTGAAAGAGTGATTTTCCGTATTTTTGTCAAACGGAGGTCGATTTTGATTTTGCGTATTTCACTCATGATTAAAATAAGGTTCTGTTTTTTGAGGATAGTTTTTTTGTTTATTTCTAATGTTTTATTACTAATTTTAGGTTATGTAGGTCATTATTTGCATTGGCAAGAGATTGTCGTGTGAGTGTTTACGCCAGATTTTTGTGTTATATCTTCGTTAAACTACTGCAATTTTTACAAAATGTAAATAAACGTTAGTTTTGTATTGTATGACGTATGTATGTACGAATTTAATTAGGTGTTAACTAGTTTTTTTATCTTTGTCGTTTGTGTAATTAACGATATCAGCAGTTAAAAGTTACAAAACTTTAATTTTAAAATTTAAAATAGTAGAAGCTAGTGGTTGGAATAATATAGAAATCTTTAAAGAATACAGTGTACTTATTTTATCGCTTTTAACGTATTGTAACAACTAAACCTAGGTTCGTTCGGGTTCTAGGTAAATAAACTTAATTAACTTATCATAATTATTTATTTTCTCAACTAATTTATAATCTTAGCTAGCTAATCAATACAATTTGATTACTTCACAGATTTATTAAAAAACTTAAAATAAATTAACTTAACATACAATTACAGTGATTTTAAAATTTAAAATAGTCTTTACCTACAACCAGTTACAGTATGAAGACCTTTTTCTGACGTACTTAATACCACGTATACGAACACTTACTAATAGTAACCACTGAATCATAATCGAGTCGCAACTTTAAATGAATTGAATTATAAAGGGCTACCGCCTTTAAAAATCTGCGATTATTGTTTATAGCAAAATTGCGCGTATTTGTGTGCGATTGGTCTGTCCGTGTGTGTGTGCGCGCGCGCGCGTGGTATGTATGTGAACAAAATATCCAAAGAACGGAATATCGTACTAAGTTGAAACTTGAAACTTAAGTTAGATACCACTACAGGAACCGACACAAACATTTTTATCAAAATCGGCCAAACGGAAGTAGTTGTTTATTCGTGCCTATTTTCACTTTTTTGCGATGTTCTCAAAAACGGCTCCTGTGATTTTTTTATAAATCACCTCATTTACTAAATTTTTATGCTCTACAAGAAAGGGTAGGTGCCATGTCTGCTGAAATTCTTGGAGAGGCTGTGCTTTCGTAGAAAAAAATGGTTTTTTTTACGATTGCGGCTTTAATATGGATTTCAGCCCAAAAATGTATATAATAAAAGTTGTAGAAAATTAAAAATCCTACAACGTTTTTGAATTATTTCTTTGTATAACGCTTAGTTTAGCTGTAATCAGCAATTTTCTGTTTTTTTCTCACGCAAGCGTGTAAAAAACGGTTTTTAAGACTTCAGCCTTAGTTTGCATTTTACGACAAAAGTGTAAATAAAAAATAAATAAGTAAATAAGTGTTAATTTGTATGAATTTTAAAAATCTACAACGTTTATATAGAGCATTTTTCTCTACAGAGCTTACTTTAGTGTGAAAGATTGATTTTTCGTATTTTTAAGCCAAACTAAGGTTGATTACATTTTGCATTATTCACTCATTAAAATAAGGTTATGTTTTTTGAGGTTAGTTTTTGTTTATTTCTAATATTTTGTTTTTAATATTTGGTTTTATTGTTCATTATATGCACTGGCGAGAGAAAGTTGTGTGAGTGTTTCACACCAGATTTTTGTATATAAATTTCAAACAAATGCGTCATTCAATCACTGTTGTCTTGTGTTGATCTACAATTTTAGATGTATAATAATGATTGAAATAGTGGGGAAATAAATAAATAAATGTAGACAAACAATATAGGAGCACTTAAAAACTAATTTGTTTGTTTGTATTATAAACAATAGCTGATATTTGAGTTTACTTTATACAATGGAATCGTCTATTAATGTCCCAACAGATATCTTAAGAGAACACTGTTGTCAGAAAGAATGCTTATTTTTATTTTTGGAACACTGAAATAATAAATGATCCGTTCATTTGGAATGGGAAAAGAATTAAATAAAACGTAACTTAACCTTTCTTAATAGTTATATCTTTTTAAAATTTTTATTTTGTATTTTTTAAAGTTTGTTAACTACCACGTCATATAAATGAAAAGTAAGAGGTGTGACAAACCGCACTTACTTTCTCGCTAATTTTTATATTAATAATTACAACATTTTATTCATTGACCAGTTTTGATGCATTATCCGCAGAAGGTATTGTAACCTCTAAGCCTAGATTCGTTTGGGATCTGGGTATTATAAATAATGAACAAACTTTCTATAAAATTATAACAATTATTTATTTGCACAATTAATAATTACGATCAATACTAACAAATACAATAATTAGATTAGATAGTACAATTTTGCTTATCCTAACATATAAAAACTGCTAGTGTTCGGATTACCGAATTTTTGTCTAAATGGCAATATGTAAATGCCCACCAGTATACATAGACCATGAACCTCTCACAAAAACAGATACGGTCAAGTATCTCGGTCTGGCTTTTGATAAACTACTAACTTGGAGCACACATATCAAACGGAAACGTTTATTACTGAATTCCCGACTTAAACTTCTATATTCCCTACTTCACAAACGATCAAAATTACCAATGGCACGAAAATTACGCATATATTGTTCTCTTTTGAAACCTGTGTGAACCTACGGGTCCCAAATTTACGGTTCAACCAAACCCTCTAACTTGCAACGAATTCAAGCATTCCAGTCAAAAACATAACGCCTTGTAGCAAATGCACCTCTTTACGTTAGCAACAAAAGCTTACATACAGATTTGAAAACACCACTTGTACAAAATTCCATCGAATACCTATACAAACGCTTTTACGACAAGTCACACGAACACGAGAACCCCCTGGTGCGTTCACTTTCCACCTTCCATTTACCTGATAATCCCCCTAGACGCCTTAAAAGACGCTGGAGTAGAGACCTGCTAATTTGATATACAAAATACATTCTTGGGGAGGCACCAATGGGGGCCCTACCCCTCTCATGCCTATCATGTCATTTACATTATTATCATAATCATCACATTTGCTTGTAAAATTTTACTGTTGTAAATAAAAAAATTAAAGAGAAATAAGCAATATTCTTGTTTAAAATGAGTAAACTACAATTGTTTATGTTAGAATAAACTGATTTAATAATACTATACGTACTGTATACTAACCTAACTTATTTTTTCACAAAAAGTCACATTTAAAGAAATAAATTAACAATGAAAAATATCTGTAAATACAGTACATACAGTAATTAAAATATTTTCAGTTGTTTATATTGCAATAACCTAATTCAATTATAAAATACGTAGGATACTTTTCACTACCCTTTATTTTTTTTACAAAAAGTCACTTATTTTCTTCAGTTTCTTGAAAATTAAATTTTGTTCGAATGGTTCGTCTCGAAGCTGGATAAGCAATAATATTTTATAAAACGGCTTATCGGTTTCCTTAGCCTACTCCTTTTGTTTAGGTCAACAGCCAAAAGGCTAGATTGAACCTCTAGAGGTTTTACTAAGTAAAAACGAGGAGTGAGGTGGTTTACAAACGCTATACACACCTATTACCTTCCTCACTGAGTTAAAAGAGTATGCTTATCAGCATGCCACGCCCTCCGAAAAGCACCCACTTTCCAATCTGCAAATGACACCTTCACTTCATTCACCACAGGGTCTGGCTGTATAGTGAAATTCATTTCTCTCAGAGGAGATAACTCTGACTAGTGTCTTTTACACCTCTACCTCTTCAGTTCTTAAATAGTTCAGTCGTATAATTGGCTATGTCACAAGAAATAGAACTTTTTTTGTAACCCTGGAACCAACAGATTGATTGCAATTAATTTAACACTTCACCTGCCCGTTATGGGCATAGCCCACTCTATACACTTATTAAAACTTGCAACTGCCACTTCATGGTTTATTTGGTTTTCCGGTAGTTTATCGTCATCATCATTATCATTCTGCAGAGTTGTGTTTACGATTTCGGTGTCTGATCACGGTATTAATTCAAAACTTACCGACTTGCGCGCTAGCCTGCAAAGCGATAGGTTCCGGGTTAGATTCCCGGTTACGGTCTAGAAATTTTAACAAAAACCACCGTTTAGGTACCAAAACCCACAGTAGTCGCCAATGACCAAGCTGTCGATGCGACTTTAGACAATCTAAAAAAAAACTATTTTGAATATTTCTAGTGTTAGAACGATTCTTTTTTATGAACAGAATAAAAATTAATTTTTAACAGGAATTTTATTTTTCTGTAACGTTGAAATTTTGGTTGGCCATGGGAGGCTCACGCGTACAAGTTGTCGAAATAAGGGCTGGCACGTTTTATTCACCCTCATTCAAATTAAATGGCTTTAGATTAAACTTTTAAATATTGTTTCGGCACTGAACGGGTTAATTTTGGATGTACATGTATAATTCCAAAACCCAGTCGGGAATAAATTAAGAAAACCCTCATTTTTAAGTTTCATCCCAATAGGTAGTTATAGAAGTTTTTTGTTGAAGAAGGTGTCCAACGTAGAGCAGCCATATGCGCACGGGTATCCTTTTAACCCACCTTCTAAAACCCACCATTTTCGGCTTCAGTTATTATGAAACGTGCAAACCCGTTGAAATCCGGATTTTGGAAATTTGGCCCATCACTGTACTTTCTACAGTTTTAGCGCGAGAAGAAAAAATAATCTACAGGATGGGACATAAGTCGCGAATCCAGCGTAAAAATTTAAAAACAATCAAAAATGTTTTATTTATTTATTTCACTCGAATCATATAGTTACAAAAAAATACAAAAATTTATAAAACCTTTCAATAAGTCTCCTCCTCCTAATCGGCGACAGCGCAGTGTTCGATTAAGCATAATTTCTGAAGACTTTCTCAACATCTCTTGCGGGATATTCTCCATTTCTTCTGTAATTCGTTGCTTTAACTTGGCCAAATTGGGGAGGGATGTCTGGTAAACTTTGTCCTTGAGGTAGCCCCATAAAAAGAAATCTATGGGAGCTAAATCAGCTGACCTGGATGGCCACAAGGGGATGGGTAATGAGGTGATCATCAAAAAATTCGCGTAGAAAGTCTATGGTGGCTTGCGGTGGTACCTTCTTGTTGCAGATAACAATATCGTTCATCGATGTTGAGCAAATAAATAAACTGCTGGATGATGTCACAATACACCTCAAAATTCACTGTCATCGTAAAAAATATTGGACCAATAATTTTCGCTTGATTGATGTCAGCCCACACACCAATCTTCTGGGGATGTAACGAAATCTCCCATGTGGCATGTGGATTTGTGTCACTCCAAATTCGGTAATTTTGAGCATTCACGTACCCCGATAAATGGAATCAAGCTTCATCCGAAAAATTTACGCCGTTGAATGCGGGGATTCCATGATCTCTCACGTACTGTTTGATCTAATTGCAATAAGTGATCCGCCTGTTGTAATTGAGCGGCAATAATTCCTGTATGTATGAGATACGGTATGGACGCATCTTCAACGTTTTTAAAATTGCGACGAATACTTCGTACACTGATCAAAGTGCCGTACGTGATGCTAAGCCGACTTGCTAAGCGATGAGTTGAAACGTTTTTGTTTTGACGGATGCTTGCGCGCACAGCTTCATGCTTGTCCGACGTTGTTGCCTTCACCGGAGCACCGACCGCTGTTTATTAGCCACGTTCCCCACTTCATGGAATTTTTCCACCGGACGCTTTAGGCACCGGTACTCCCGGAAATTCGGTTTGAAATTCATTTTGAACTTGGCGGTAAGAGTTTGTGCGAAAATAAATACGGACAACGAAAATTCCGTGAACATTGGCATTTTTACCTTAGGACTTTCAACACATCAACTGTTACAGAGAACGAACCGCGAGTTCAGTATTAGGGATCAGTATTGCTACTCACGCGATTCCAAATTCCCTCACTACTTTCTTTACATTTGGCTGCGCATATGAACTTCGGGTGCGCGACTTATGCCCCACCCGGTATTAATTAAGATTATAGAAACAAAATTCGTAAAATAATACCTTCGTGGCCTTCAGAGTGTTTTTCTGTTAAAAAAATTGTTTTGTGTTATGCCCAAGTCATAATTAAGTCGATTTTACCTTGGAAAATACTATAATTATCGAAAAATAATACATTTTATTTGTATTTTTTCTATATAGTCGTTTAAAAGTGCGGCAATTTGCCCGGATCGATTGATCTAAGTGTTTAATGTGTCTATTGAAGGTTATTGGCTTCAGTGAACGAGACTCAACAGCCAAAACGTTGGCTACATGTTTTGGCTCATGTACCTTTTCACCTCCCTTAAAAAATTATTTCCTATTCTTTTTCTAAACAGTTTATATTATAATGTTCAGAATATTCTTCTTCACAATATTCATTTTGTCACATTCTACAACTTTAAGTAGGCCTACAAAAAAATCTGGTGTGAACCACTCACAAGACTTTCTTTTGCCAATTTAAATGATAAAACATAAATAACCTGTGTTTAATCTTATTAAACAATGCAAAACATTACCTTAATTTTAAACATGAAGGAATGATGCAAAATGAAAATAAACCTTTGTAGAACTTAAAAATATGGAAAATCACTATTTGACGCTAAACCAAGCTTTTTAGAAGAAAATGCTTGAAATTAAGGTTGCAGTTTTTTAATTTTCTATAACTTTAATTGCATACTCTTGTCGTAAAATCAGACTAAGGCTGCAATATTAAAAAAATCCATTTTTTACCGATTTGATGTAAAAAAATGGGTTTGATCCCAGCTTAGGGTCTGGAAATTATTACAAGTCGAAACCCACCGTTAAAGTTAGTTAACCCTACGTAATCTCTTATAACCCTGCTGTTGATGCAACTTTAAATAAACTAAAAAAGCTATTTAAGTGAAAAAGTACGTGTAAAATTTTAGCATTAATTATTTTGTGTAAATGTGATCTATTTTTTGATCGAGTAACAACAGCCTTTTGTCTGTGATGTGTGATTTCAAAAGAAATTCATTCTGTCTGTATGTATGTCGGGTATGTTTTTTTGAAAGGGATCCAAATAACTGTCATCAGAATTTGTAACATGCATTACAAAACCGTCAGTTCATTGTAATGTAGGGACTTAACAAAACCGATGTGAGCTTGGGACCCTGCTGTATTACAATATTAACTTGTGGTAACTTTGTGACAGTGACGCCATGTTATATAGTTTGCGGTTAGTTAGCTACAACACCTATTTACACCCTTGGTTTTGATTGACCAGGGGGCCCTTTACCTTTTCAGTAATAATTGGCAAAACTTTGTTGAAGCTGGATAAGATGATTATACTCAATTTGGGTCTGTTTGGTTTAAACAAGGGATAAGGGGCAAGGCTGAAGAAATTTTATTGGCACCTTTTTTAATGTAATAGAAGTTTTCCAGTCAATACAAATCTTGAGAGATTGCGTTATACTGTCATAAATTTGAAGCTAGGTGTTTCAGCAAATTATATTCCTGTGGTTGGGCTTTAAGTTTGTGGTCCCAAAATACTAGATCTTCTTACATCTCATAATATGGAATAACAACTAAAAATATCAAAACTAAGAAAATTATACACCCTTTTTTTGCTTTTATTTGTAATCGGGTACTGTACATAATTGACAACTGCCCAATTTGACCGCTACTTATTGCTGTATTTTAAACGTAGATCAGGCATGAGTTTAAACAGAAACCTCTGTAGAATTTGTTCATGAATGTCTGTCAGCTGATCACCATACATAGTCACGTGCGTAACCGGTTTTACTTAACAAATAAAATCGACTTTCTACCAGCTGACTGATTAGGCTGGCCCGAAGGCGTATGCAAAATAAATAAATGGGATTGCCACGTAAAATAATATACATTATAAAAATGACAAGTCGAACATTTTTGGATTTAACCTTTCATTTTTGCATATTTATACTACATTTGCAGGTGTTAAATTATTTGCACTCGATCTGCTAGTTCCAGGGCTATAAAAAAATTGTTCTATTTCTTTTCATAACGTCAGCCAATTATATTGACTGAAGCATTTAAGAACAGAAGAAGTAGAGGTGTAAAATACACTAATCAGAGTTATCTCCTCTGGAAGTATAATGAATTTCGAAGATAATGAATTTAGATAATGAAATTATAATGAATTTAGAAGAATAATGAATTTCATTGTACAGCTAGACCCTGTGGTGAATGAAGTGAAGGTTTCATTTACTTTTACAAACTTTTTCACTCAGTGAGGAAGGCATGGTAAACCAATCCTTGTTTTACTTAGTAAATATCCTCTAGAGGTTGTTCAAACCAGCTTTTCGGCTAATGGTCTAAACAACACAACATTTGCAGGATTTGCTTCAGGAAGTAGAACGAAAGCATTTACTCTGTTTTATTAATACGGCCCACAACCTCAGAAATTTGACTCGACCTCAGAAAATGAAAACTGGTTTCAACAGACTTGGAGATTTATATTAACAAAGCACTTGTGGTAAATAGTTTTTTATACCGGGTGTCCCACGTAGAGGTTGCTATTTTTGATTTAATATGCCAGACGTATCGCACACTCTACAGACTGGAAACTTTACAGTTATAATAAATAGATATGTTAAAAAAGTACCCTCGAGTTTCATTTGCTTATGATTAATCAAAACAAAATGGCGGAATATGAAAATAATATCATAAATTAACATTAATCTTGTGAATAAAACCACTTAAATTTACAAAACCCACCGGGTTGGTCTAGAGGTAAAATCGTGGCCAAAATCAGCTGTTTAACAGTTGATTTTCGGAGACGAAGGTTCCAGGTTCAAATCCTAGTAAAGGTAGTTACTTTTATACGGATTTGAATACTAGACAGTGGTTACCGGTGTACTTTGATGGTTGGGGTTTAATTAACCATACTCTCTCAGGAATGGTCGACTTGAGTCTGTACAAGACTACACCTCATTTACACGTCATACACATCATCCTCATCTCATTGGGTCATGGGGTTGCTTATTGTTCTAAATTGAACAGATTGCAACGTACAGAAATTAGGAATAAAAAAAAAAAAAAAAAAATTTACAATAGAGCCTCCGGGCCAGCCCAGTCAGTCAGCTGGTAGAAAGTCGCTATTATTTGTCAAGTAACAACGGTTGGGCAAGCGACTTTGTATGGTGACCAGCTGACAGCCATCAATGAACAAACTCTACTGGGAGTCCCTGTTCAAACTCATGTCTAATTCACTTCAAAAATATGTACAGCGATCAAATTGGGTAGTTGTCAATAATGTACAGTTCCCGATAACAAATAAAACCTAAAAGAAACAAGAAATTTACAATAGGATTCAGATAGAAAAAAAACCAGCTATTTTTGCCATTCCAAGTCGATAAGATTAGCTATTGATGGACGTCAGTTCGAATAAAGGTTAATGAAACAAATTGTGTTCATTAATAATCTATCCGTCTCATATTTATTTAATTTTATTACTTTAGTAACAAATCACCAGTTTGAAATGGTTATACAAATAAAATTACTTTCCGCCAATTTGTTTTGATTAACCATAAGCAAATGAAACTCGAGGTTACTTTTTATACATATCTATTTATTACAACTGTAAAGTTTCCAATCTGTAGAGTGTGCGATAGTAATTAAAAAATTGCAACCTCTTCGTGGGACACCCTGTAGGTACCAAAACCAGGAGGAGATTATAATCTTATTATTCTTACAACAAAGAGGAACTGTAAATGTCTTAATTTAATAGAAACATTTATTCTAAATGATGGTTTTAAAGAAGCATAAATCAGAATAATTATTTTGCCGAAATTAAACAAATGAAATTATGTAAATTAAATTTTAAGCAAAAACGTTTCAGTTTATTTTAACAGTTAATCAATACCAGCCCATGCTTTTGTTTAAATTATTTTGATGAGAGGAAATCTCTTAAGTGTTTCTCAGGAGATATATTTTCACAGTATAGTCGTAGGCAGGTGAACCGAGTTCTATTGTAGTCTGACGGAGTTATTTGGTGCTGTAGTATGGGACTTTTTATTGTGCGTTATTTCAGTACCCATATAAACAGCAAAATTTTAATTTACTAAACAAATGACAGGATTAATTAACTTGTTACATAAAGGACTATGTTGGTACGTGGAAATTATTTACCAAAATCTTTTTCAATAAAATTACCTACATTACATTTTGCATGTAATTAATAATTATATAATATTAAACATGAAAACTCAATATCAGTAGATTCCCTTGAAAATTAATATGTAAATATCTAGTTGATATGTTGAAATTTTTTATAATTTTACTTTCTCTTACCTATATGAATATATAGGAAGGAGCAAGTATTGTTTTCCTGTCGATTTTTCGGAATGGAGTTTTCACCGGATCTACACGTTTTCAGACCCCCCGAACCCAAAAAAAAATGTTTTTAGCCATTGGTCGGTGCGTGCGTACGTGCGTGCGCGCGTGCGCGTGTGTGTATGTGTGTGTGTGTGTGTGTGTGTGTGTGTGTGTGTGTGTGTGTGTGTGTGTGTGTGTGTGTGTGTGAACAGAATATCACAAGAACGGAACATCGTACAAACTTGAAACTTGAAACTTAAG
This sequence comes from Catonia carolina, assembly GCA_035578175.1. Lineage (NCBI taxonomy): Eukaryota > Metazoa > Arthropoda > Insecta > Hemiptera > Achilidae > Catonia > Catonia carolina. The sequence goes on along the minus strand of JAQMRL010000005.1, from coordinate 34,779,176 downwards.
TTAGATACTACTACCGGACCCGACACGATCATTTTCATCAAAATCGGTCAACCGGAAGTAGTAGTTTATTCGTGTCATTTTTCGCTTTTTAGATTTTCTCAAAAACGGCTCCTACAATTTTTTTAAAAATAGCCTCATTTACCAAATTTTTTATGCTCTACAAGACAGGGTAGGCGCCATGTCTGCTGAAATTCTTGGGGAGGCTGTTTTCTCGTAAAAACATTGTTTTTTTAAGATTGTGACTTTAATATCCATTTAAGGGCAAAAATGTATATAATAAAAGTAGTAGAGAATTTAAATTCCTACAACTTTAACTGTAACATTTTTTTTGTATAATCCTTATTTTAGCGGTAATTAGCTATTTTCTTTTTTTATCTCACGAAATTGTGTAAAAAATTGATTTTTTTAAAGATTTCAGCCTTAGTATGCATTATACGACAAAAGTGTATACAATAAAATTTATAGGAAACTAAAAGACCTACTACTTTTATTTACAGCGTTTTTTTCTACAGAGTCTAGTATAGCGTGAAAGAGTGATTTTCCGTATTTTTAAGCCAAACTGAGTTAGTTTTTCATTTTGCGTCTTTCACTCATGATTAAAATAAGATTATGTTTTTTGAGGTTAGTTTTTTGTTTATTTCTAAAGTTTTATTACTAATTTTATGTTATATTGTTCATTATTTTCATTGGCAAGAGAAAGTCGTGTGAGTGTTTCACACCAGATTTTTTTTTATTGTCCAATATTCTTTAAATCTTTTGGACATTTCTTTACTCCTTTTATCGGAGAATTTGATCCTCTGTTTGATGTTGATTTTTAACCTCCGCAGGAATTTTAACCCAATAATCTGGATTCTTGGGTACATAACGTTCCACTAAACTGCAGGACATTTTGTGTAACTTTTCGTAACGGTTTATAGGACAATGTCTACAGTATCACGGTAGAACTCTTGACTGTGTTGGATTGCAAAGCAGAAGCCTTGATTATCCGATAGACAATCAAAATTTTGTATTTCACATAGAGCATGCGTATAAAAATTTTTGAGTCATTTTATTTATACGTTTGAGTCAAGATATTTATGACAAATGGAAAATGACGAGCTAAACAAGGTTTTTAAATGTTTAATTTGTTACAACTCTCTCGTATGATTTAATATGGTAGTTAATATGTCTTCAAACTAACGAGAAACACATTTTGTGAGTCAAAATCATGAAATAAAATTAATTTTTTTTCTAAATTTAGGCTAACAGTTCTGGTATTTTAAGTAATAATTTTAATTAAGTATTGTATACTTAATTTAACTTATTATTGTTCATATAATTATAATTTGGCAGTAAGAAAACATTCTTTACATCTAATTTGTGTAAAGTTATTGTTTTCCTTTGTTGTTTATGAAGTCGTTGTTTAACTGCATTGTGCAATCTGACATTAGTAGACGTTACCGAATCTGACAGTGTTTTGAATTACAAATATAAAATATTATATTGTGACACTTTTCTCTAAGGTCTGTTTCGGGATCTGGGTATAGTAAATAATTAACACACTAGAGTTTAAAATTACAAGTATTAATTACAACGAAAATTTACAACTAATAAAGTGACTAAAATCTACAAGTAAATTACTATTAAATTACTTATAATAAATGAAAAACTAATTATATTAACTAATAAAAAAAAATAAGCTTAACTAATTTATAAAATACTACTTACAAAAGCTGCAGATATAACGTAAAACAATACAAAATAATTCACACTAACGTTGACCTTTTCTAACGCACTGTTATGCACTATGCAATTCGCTCACTGAATCACAGACAAAACGAAACTAAAACTCACTAAATAGCCTAAATTCGTCGCTTATGTAGGTGGGATAATTGAGATTTCGAGAAAGACATATCTTCGATGCAATAACAAAAACATAAAATCCCTCTTACGGCTTCTGGATAAATCTTAACGAACTGTAAACAAATTAGGATTTAATAGAAGGTGTTACAAAAAGGCAACTATCTAAATAGGTACCCAACTCTCTCACAATACCTGTACAACAATAGACAGGCCTACCTGTACTATGTAAACCGTTTATATTTTACATAATATTTTTAACTGTTACTTGGAAACCCTATTTATCACTCTTATTATTTACATTAAAATTTTTGAAATCTCGGTCTTCCTCAAAAATTCTCGAACACACATTCCCTTTAGATATTTTCACAATATTTTACGTTAGTTATTCATGTAAATTTTATTAAAGATAAACACGAACGCTTAAAATATTACACTAAAGATAGAAAAATAAAAGGTAAAAAATGACTTCAGAAAAATTGTGAAACACCAAAAACCACTTCAAAAACATAAATGGGTATGTTTAAATACTAATTTAATACTCTCTTCAATGCTACTTCTGAAAGCGGATTTAAGCCAAACAATGGTTTTCTGTTTATTCTGTTATTATACATTTTTCTATTGGTTTGGCACCGCCTTAAAAAATAGTATCGTTAACATGGGAGTCTACCCTTGAAAAACAAAAATAATTTTAGAAAATTCCGTTTTTTGTTAAAGTCTATTGTTCTGAATAAAACGGTAAAATTACTTTGTTCCTATCGTACGTGAAAATATTTTTACAAAATAATAATAATTAGAGTGTTACCATGGACGCTAAGACGGCTCTTAAAACTTTATTCAACGTTTCCCATAAATTACAATTTTACGTATGAAACTCAAGAAAAATCATAATTTAAGTTCTATGATAACTAGAGGCTTAATTTCTTTACCAAAGTGTTTGTAATTACACCACGGCCGGCCCGTGGTGTAGTGGTCAGCGCAACTGGCTACTATGCCGGGGTCCCGGGTTCGATTCCCGGTCAGGTCTGGCATATTTTTCATTTGTAAATCATCACATATCATTACCTGCGCATAAGCCCTAGGCTTATGTAGGCATCATCACTCAATAAAAAAAAACAAAAAAATTAAAAATATAGCCTACTGATTAACAGAAGCTTTTTTTCATAAAATGTTACTGATCTTTTTAAAATATTTTTTAACTTGTCAAATAGAAAAACTCAGTGTAGCATATATAATATTTTTTAATGTTTTTGTACGAATTTCTCATTGAATAATTTATTAGTTAGTCACAAAATGTATTATTTTATTTCAAATATTTTTTGAAGGAATGTTTAAAAACGGTTTTGAAATATCATAAAAGATAATTTAATCTTTAATTTGACAACAAATTTAAGTTTCTAGGTGTAAATATTACAGAGATATTATTTTTGTACGAAACCCCAATTTTTATCTTTCAGCCCCTGTCATTGGGGTTATAATTAACTTTGAGATAATTTTTTATACGTTATAAACTAGGTGTCCGTAAATAGGCAGGTGGAACGTTAAAGTATTTGCACTCGATCTGCTAGTTCTAGGACTACAAAAAATAGTTCTGTTTCCAATCACAATGGGGCCAATTATATGATTGAAGCATTTAAGACCAAAGAGGTAGTGGTGTAAAAGATACTAGTCAGAGTTCTCTTCTCTGAGAGTAATGAATTTCACTCTACAGCCAGACCCTGTGGTGAATGAAGTGAAGGTGTCATTTGCAGGGTGGAAAGTAGATACTTTTCGGACGGCCTGGCATGCTGATAAGCATAGGCTACTCTTCAACTCGGTGAGGAAGGCATGGTAAATTACCTCAATCCTCGTTTTACTTAGTAAAGCCTCTAGAGGTTCAAACCAGCCTTTCAGCTGATGACCTAAACTACAAAAAACTAGGTGTGATGCACTCTACTTAATAGTAAACAGAAAACCACTTCAATTTTAATAAGTAAACATTTTCATAAATATGTTGACTCCTCCCTTAAGCATTTTTCATAAGTGACATGAAAATAACTTACCCAAATATTTTTTCTTTGTAGCTCGTGATTTAGGCCTCAATTTAAAACACATAATGACTTGCGTGGATACCACATTAAAAAACACTACTTCTTCTGCCTTTCAAGGTTTAGGCATCTCTGCCTGTTCCGAACCTCTCAAATCTGCCCATCTTTTTTTTGGGCGTCCTCGTTTTCTTCTGCCCTCCGGCTTATAGCCCAGTGTCTGCTTAGGTATCCTATCCTCTCTCATGCTTTTCACATGCTCTAACCACTACATTCTGTTCTGAGATACCTTGTCGTTAACAGAGAATATGTTGAGTTCTTTCCTTATCTCGGTATTCCTGTAACGATCTTCTCTACTACACTCATACGTATGTCGAGAAATTTCATTTCAGATACTTGCAATCTACTCAGGCTTTGATAGCACCCAAGTTTCACTGCCATAGAGTAAGGTAGGCGCTGCTATTATTTTATAAAATTTCACCCTCGTGTTTTTGTTGGTGCTATTTTTTAAAGTGCGGTGGATAGTTCTGCATATTTGCTGAAATCAGTGGATCTTATTGTAAGCATCTTTATTTTGTTAGTATGTAATGTTGCAACCTAGATACTGAAAGTGGGATATCTGTTCCAAAATATCATAAATATCTATAACAATATCACTCTATATAATATAAATAAATACTATATATAATAAATATATATAATATAATATTATAAATATCTATAACTTTTGCTTCTGACTGGCTCCTTCCCCCAGAATGCCATTACCTTTGTCTTCTTCGCTGAAATTGTCAACTTATATTCTTTGCAGAATTTGTTTAGCATGAAGAGTGCTCTCTGCAGATTTTCCTCATGCTCCTGTTGCACTATCAGGTCATCGGCAAATAATAGGCAGTTTATAACCGTATCTTCTTCTATGAGAATACCAGTGTGTATTTGAGACTTTCATCTTCTGATCACGTCATCCAAATATTAAACAAAGTGGGTGACAGACCACACCGTTGTCTTACTCCTCTATTAACCCTTCTGCTACGGCGTGTTTCTCGTCGTATAGTGAATGTTCAAATGTCAAAACACGCTCCCAAATAAAAATTCATTTATCTGAGGCCGTTACCGTTAGAAAATTGTGAAAAAATTACAGGTATTTTATACAACACGTACGGTTATTTTTATTTTAAAAACATAAAAATCGGTTGCGTTTTTCGCTAGCTACAGTAGGCGAAACACTTTCGTGCGTAAAAATTTGTAGGTTAATTTATATTTTTGGCTGTAACGTGTTAAAATTTGAGTTTATTATAAAAATTAACATGATTTGTAGAAGACATTTTCGTGAATAAAACCATGTTTTACAATATAATTTAGAGTTACATTAGCCTTAATAATTGCAGTTTGAAATTTGCAACGCGCAAAGTGGGAATAGAATCTGTGATATTCGAACAGTGTTGCATTGTCGAAGTCCTGCCATTCCTCACCCTCTTGTTCATAATACGTATGTGAATAGTATTGACATTGAACACATATACAGTTACAAATACACATACAAACTTATGTAGTAGTGGTAAAAGGATAGGGTTTGTAATAGGCCATGAAACAGGTCGAGGGCGGTAACGAAGAAAGACAATGTTTACTCTCAGAATTTCCACATACCACGCCAACAGTAGCACGTAGGACGAAAAGGTTTGATTTTATAGCATTTACGCATTATTTTGATTTAGTAGGTACTTCTACGAACCTTATTGATGAAATATTACACAAGTTACATTGTTTCGAAGATAGGACGACTTCAAAAGTAACTTGGTAACTTACAATCATCGTACCACCTTCATCGTATAACCTTGCTATCAATACACTTGCATTGTATTTTATATGCAATTATAGAACCATTCAAGGCGCGTAATTTGATATATGAACCGAACAAATCGCTTCATAAATACGTTTGCTATAGGCTTTTAAAGCTGGTAACTACCACGGCAACTGAGATTGCCTCCTGTAGCAGAAGGGTTAATAATTAGCCTACTTCATGAGAATTGGAGTTCTCCATTGCTATTATCCCTCTGGTGTCTTTGTACAGGCTTCGGACTGCTTTTGTAAAATGGGAAGGATATCCAGTATCTCACAATATTTCCCATAATTTTATTGAATCCACTGTATCGAAAGCCTTCTAAAGATCGATAAAAACTTAAGTGAGTTTCGAGACTAAATTCCCTTCTTTTCTCAACGATTTGGTTTATGATAAACACATTGTCAGTGCATGAACTCCCCTTCCTGAAGCCACACTGTTCATAGAGTAGCAACGTCTCTGCAATAATCTGCATCATCCTACCTTTTATTATCATGCTTTATACCTTATATGATGTATCAAAAGCACTACTTGTGACATTAAGTATCGCACCAAATTTCTTTCGAAATTCATCAACAAGTGGAATTATTTTATTTCCATTTAATACACATCATCAATACGCAGATTATACGTTGCAAAGTTTGTAATTTAAAATGAAAATGAAAAAAAATTCAAAACAAAAAGATTTTTATAAATAGACTAAGGTGTGGACGACTTCATTTAGAACAGTTTTATAATAAAAGTTTTTTAATAAATATTACATTTATCCCAAAGGTTTGGAAACGTTCCAGAGATGGACATAAATAATATAATACAGTCTTATTTAACACCGACTTTGTTATTATAAAAGAGTTTTAGAATACAAACAAAATAAAAAATTAAATAAATTTTGCTTTGAAATAAACAGTAAAATTACTATCGTCTTTCATTTTGAATGTACAACAGTTATTTCATTCGAATAATTGGAAACTTACAGGAATAAATTTCTTAGAACATAATATTCTGTCACTTATATTATGTTTATAAATTTATGACAAATTTAACTTACCTTACGCACATTAGGAGATAGAAGGACGCCTTAACTCGTGAAAATAGAATGATCTGAATGATTTTTCTATAATGTTTACTTTCTCTTGCCTTCATGAATATATAGGAAGGAAAGTATTCTTTTCATGTAGATTTTTCGAAATCGAGTTTTCACCGGATTTACACGTTTTCAGACCCCTGAGCATAAGAAACATGTTTTTAGCGATTGGTATGTGTATGTGTGAGTGTGTGTGCGCGCGCGTGCGTGTATGTAAACAGAATATCTCAAGAACGGAACGTCATACGAACTTGGAACTTGAAACTTAAGTTAGATACTACTGCCGAACCTGACACAAACATTTTCATCGAAATCGGTCTACCGGAAGGTTTATTCGTGTAATTTTCCATTTTTTTGCGATTTCTTCAAAAACGGCTCCTACTGCTTTTTTCAAAATCGCCTCATTTACTACACATTTTTATGCTCTACAAGATAGGGTAGGCGACATGTCTGCTGAAAATTCTTGGGAAGACTGTTTTCTTGTAAAGAAAATTTTTAAGATTGCGGCTTTATTATGCATTTTAGCACAAAATGTATATAATAAAAGTTGTCAGCTGCATTTGCGCAGTTGGTAACGTGCTCGCCTCTCATCATGCGGTCCTGGGTTCGAATCCCACTCAGGCACGGCATATTTTCATACGTTACAAAAATAATTTCATCCTCCATTGTAAACAGTTCCACCCCAACGTCGTCGCTAATGACCGTTGTAGTTGATGCGACGTTAAATAAGGAATAATAGTAATAATAAAGTTGTAGAGATGTTAAAAACCTACAACTTTTATGCCAAACATTTTTTTGTATAACGCTTAGTTTAGCGGTAATTTTCTTTTCACAAAATTTTTCTTTTTTTCTCAAAATTTTCTTTTTTTTCACAAAAACTTGTAAAATTCAATTTTTTAAAGATTTCAGCCTTAGTATGCATTTTACGACAATAGTGTACCTATATATAATAAAATTTATAGGAAATTAAAAGATCTACAACTTGTATTTCGAGCATTTTTCTCTACAGAGTGTAGTTTAGCGTGAAACAGTGATTTTCCGTATTTTTCAGCTTAACCGAGGTTGATTTTCATTTTGCATCACCTGATGAAAATAAGGTTATGTTTATTTAGGTTAGTTTTTGTTTATTTCTAATGTTTTATTATTAATATTAGGTTATATTGTTCATTATTTGCATTGGCAAGAGAAAGTTGTGTGAGTGTAATTATTCGAACAATAAGCAACCCCGTGACCTAATCAGATGAGGATGATATGTATGACGTGTAAAAAAGGTGTAGTCTTCTACAGATTCAAGGCGACCATTACTGAGAGAGTATGGTTAATTGGACCCCAACTATTAAAGTACGCCGGTAACCACTGTCTAATATCGATTTCATAATCATAGACACCCGAGTTTGAACCCTTGAATCTCAAAAACTATAAGTCTGATTTCAACATACTCCACATCAAAATTTAGCTCATTTTATTCTGCGTTGACCTATAATAATCCTATATTTTGAATGTTGTTTAAAAATTGTTATATCGGATTGGAAGACAGAAAGACCCGGTTTTTGCTACCGCAACAAATTTCATGCGTTTAGAGGCGTGTAAGTCGACAAATATTTGACCGAAAAGTTTGAAATTTTAACAAAACATAGACAATTATATTCTTACAGCGTGTACGAAATTTCAAATTTAAACGTTATTTCAATTTTGATTATTAACAATATTCTGAACCCTTGCATCTCCAAAACTATAAGTCGGATTTCAACATACTTCACATGAAAATTTAGCTCATTTTATTCTGCGTTGACCTATAATAATCCTATATTTTGAATGTTGTTTAAAAATTGTTATATCGGATTGGAAGACAGAAAGACCCGGTTTTTGCTACCGCAACAAATTTCATGCGTTTAGAGGCGTGTAAGTCGACAAATATTTGACCGAAAAGTTTGAAATTTTAACAAAACATAGACAATTATATTCTTACAGCGTGTACGAAATTTCAAATTTAAACGTTATTTCAATTTTGATTATTAACAATATTCTGAACCCTTGCATCTCCAAAACTATAAGTCGGATTTCAACATACTTCACATGAAAATTTAGCTCATTTTATTCTGCGTTGACCTATAATAATCCTATATTTTGAATGTTGTTTAAAAATTGTTATATCGGATTGGAAGACAGAAAGACCCGGTTTTTGCTACCGCAACAAATTTCATGCGTTTAGAGGCGTGTAAGTCGATAAATATTTGACCGAAAAGTTTGAAATTTTAACAAAACATAGACAATTATATTCTTACAGCGTGTACGAAATTTCAAATTTAAACGTTATTTCAATTTTGATTTATTAACAATATTCTGAACCCTTGCATCTCCAAAACTATAAGTCGGATTTCAACATACTTCACATGAAAATTTAGCTCATTTTATTCTGCGTTGACCTATAATAATCCTATATTTTGAATGTTGTTTAAAAATTGTTATATCGGATTGGAAGACAGAAAGACCCGGTTTTTGCTACCGCAACAAATTTCATGCGTTTAGAGGCGTGTAAGTCGATAAATATTTGACCGAAAAGTTTGAAATTTTAACAAAACATAGACAATTATATTCTTACAGCGTGTACGAAATTTCAAATTTAAACGTTATTTCAATTTTGATTATTAACAATATTCTGAACCCTTGCATCTCCAAAACTATAAGTCGGATTTCAACATACTTCACATGAAAATTTAGCTCATTTTATTCTGCGTTGACCTATAATAATCCTATATTTTGAATGTTGTTTAAAAATTGTTATATCGGATTGGAAGACAGAAAGACCCGGTTTTTGCTACCGCAACAAATTTCATGCGTTTAGAGGCGTGTAAGTCGACAAATATTTGACCGAAAAGTTTGAAATTTTAACAAAACATAGACAATTATATTCTTACAGCGTGTACGAAATTTCAAATTTAAACGTTATTTCAATTTTGATTATTAACAATATTCTGAACCCTTGCATCTCCAAAACTATAAGTCGGATTTCAACATACTTCACATGAAAATTTAGCTCATTTTATTCTGCGTTGACCTATAATAATCCTATATTTTGAATGTTGTTTAAAAATTGTTATATCGGATTGGAAGACAGAAAGACCCGGTTTTTGCTACCGCAACAAATTTCATGCGTTTAGAGGCGTGTAAGTCGACAAATATTTGACCGAAAAGTTTGAAATTTTAACAAAACATAGACAATTATATTCTTACAGCGTGTACGAAATTTCAAATTTAAACGTTATTTCAATTTTGATTATTAACAATATTCTGAACCCTTGCATCTCCAAAACTATAAGTCGGATTTCAACATACTTCACATGAAAATTTAGCTCATTTTATTCTGCGTTGACCTATAATAATCCTATATTTTGAATGTTGTTTAAAAATTGTTATATCGGATTGGAAGACAGAAAGACCCGGTTTTTGCTACCGCAACAAATTTCATGCGTTTAGAGGCGTGTAAGTCGACAAATATTTGACCGAAAAGTTTGAAATTTTAACAAAACATAGACAATTATATTCTTACAGCGTGTACGAAATTTCAAATTTAAACGATATTTCAATTTTGATTATTAACAATATTCTGAACCCTTGCATCTCCAAAACTATAAGTCGGATTTCAACATACTTCACATGAAAATTTAGCTCATTTTATTCTGCGTTGACCTATAATAATCCTATATTTTAAATGTTGTTTAAAAATTGTTATATCGGATTGGAAGACAGAAAGACCCGGTTTTTGCTACCGCAACAAATTTCATGCGTTTAGAGGCGTGTAAGTCGACAAATATTTGACCGAAAAGTTTGAAATTTTAACAAAACATAGACAATTATATTCTTACAGCGTGTACGAAATTTCAAATTTAAACGTTATTTCAATTTTGATTAATTAACAATATTCTGAATCCTTGCTATCTCGGTAACCGCTCGATCGTTTGGTACCGGCACACTATCGTTTTATTCAGCGTAAAAAACTTAGTAAAGATTTGTTAATAACATGAAATATTTGATTGGCCAATGTTGTGGTAAAATTTTTAAAATTTTGAAAAATAGATTGGTTTTGCGGGGGTTGGGCGGTACTACCCATTGCCTGAATCTGACTGTCTACCTGAATTGTCTGTCAATTCAGGTAGGCCTACTATCGCTTTAACTTAACTAACTGCTAGATGTTTTTTCCTACGACGCTAGTACTAGCTGTAAATCTACTAGCAGCTAGTAAACTAGCGTCGTGGGAAAAGACGTGGGAACAGAATAAAAATTAAAAAAAAAATTTTTTTAAGAAACGCTATTATTTAACAATTAATCAAAAAAATGAACTAAAAAGAAAAAAAGAAAAAAATTTACAAAAAAAAAAAATCACAGACATTACAGTTAAAAATAAAAGCGTGGCGCATTAATATATATAATATTTATTGTAAAATATTCGTTGTAAAATATTATACCTATTAATGCACCACGCTTTTTTTTTTAACTGTAATGTCTGTGATTTTTTTTTTGTAAATTTTTTTATTTTTTTCTTTTTAGTTCATTTTTTTTTGATTAATTGTTAAATAATAGCGTTTCTTAAAAAAAATTTTTTTAAATTTTTTTTTATATTTTTGTAATTTTTTTTTCTGTGATTTTTTTGTAATTTTTTTTTATTTTTTTATTTTTAGTTAATTTTTTTAAGTAATTGTTAAATAAAAGCGTTTTTTAAATTTTTTTTAAAAAAATTTTTTTACAAACACCTCCACAGCGTATTGTCATCGAAGATAAACAAGTGTGCAAAGTTTGATTCATATTGATACGGTAGAAGTATTAAAATTTTAAGTTGCAAGATTTGATGGATCCAAGAGTAAGTTAAATAAAAGCGTTTAATAAATTAAAGAGAATTTTAATATCCATTCCTCATTGCTTAGCCGTGACGATGTATACTATAAAAATTTATATGGATTATTCTATTCTCATTTATTTTATAGAGATTTTATATTATAGAAATAATGTAATCTGTTTCGTCTGTTGGTCTGTTGGTAATTTAAAAATAAAAAGGAGAATATTTCTTTGTTTCAGATGTTAATCTTAATGGGAGAAATAAAAAGAAGATCTAAATTGTTTTGTTTATAAAATAACAAAAGATACTAAAAGTAGGAAAACAAATTAAAACGACTGATTCTGTGCTTCTTGATATTTTTTGAAGATCTAAAGATTGAAGTACGTATTGTTGTTTATATTTGTTTTAATTTTTAAAAAACTACCTATAGAATTATCATTGTTTTCTGTGTGTGGTTATGCGTATTTAAATTAATTGATTAAATCTTAAGTTATGATACAGTACTTAAAAGTGGGACTTGGATGTGTTAATTAACTAAGTGTGTTAAAATCCTCCATAGATTTTTCTGTTTTATTAGCATTAAGATGTCAATTTGATCATCATAGTTACATATCTATCAGAGGAATAGTTATTTAAGAGAATGTAAAAACAACTGAAAAAGAAGAGATGAAAGGCTTGGAATATTGTGTTAATTGAGAAATAAAATGCCCATTACGGACAGGTGGAGAGTTAAATTAATTGCACGCGATGGGTTATTTCTAGGGCTACAAAAAATAGTTCTGTTTCTTATCACACAGTTAGCCAGTTATATGACTGAACTATTTAAGAACAGAAGAGGTAGAGGTGTAAAAAACACTAGTCAGAGTTATCTCCTCTCAGAGTAATGAATTTCACCGTACAGCCAGACCCTATGGTGCATGAAGTGAAGGTGTCATTTGCAGGGTGGAAAGTAGGTGCTTTTCAGAGGGCCTGGCATGCTGATAAGCGTACTCTTTCAACTCAGTGAGGAAGGCAAAGTAAACCACCTCACTCCTCGTGTTTATTTAGTAAAACCTCTAGAGGTTCAAACCAGCCTTTCGGCTGATGGCCTAAACAACAGCACAGGCATTAGATTCAAATCAGTCTTAATGCTAATAAATTCAAATCAGTCTTTTGGCTGTTGACCTAAACAAAAACGATAAATAAAAGGAACTAAAACGTTTAAGTACCTAGGATTTACGATCTCATGGATCGGAAATACAGAGGAGGAAATAAAGAATAAATTGAAGAAAGTCAGAACATCAGTAAGGCAGGTTAACTAATTACCATTGTGATAAACACACATCAAAAAATAAGAATTTTTTAAACTTCTTAAGTCACAGGTATAGTAAAACAGGTGCTCCTGTTCATTTGCGATTTATTTTTTTAATTTTATTGATAAGTCTACCTGATGTGTACGTAATATATTTACGTTACAATATGTTCAATTCAGAACAATAAGCAATCCCAATGATATGAGAATTATGTGTATGACGTTTAAATGAGGCGTAGTCCTGTACAGACCCAGGCCGATCATTCCTGAGAGAGTATGGTTAGTTAAACCCAACCATAAGAGTACACCGGTTACCACTGTCTAGTATTCAAATCCGTATAAAAGTAACTACCTCTACTGGGATTTTGAACTAGGAACCTTTGTCTTCGAAAATCAACTGTTAAACAGCTGGCTCTCGGCGACGACTTTTCCTCTAGATCAGTGATTCTCAACCTGGGGGTCGTGGTGATATTATAGGGCGGTCGCGAGAAAATAATGAAATCATTTAATAATTTTATGAGAAAAAATCATTTATTATAAATTTCCTTATAAACATTTTATATATGCAATAAGTACATTTACTTGTAAAGAAAAGAAATTAATCATAATTAATTTAATGTGATGGTTGCATTTGTTTTTTGTTTAAAATTTTCTTCATTAGATTTTTGTTTAAACACGTCCATATGCATGTTCAAACATTCTCTCACAGTGAGTATTATAGAAGGAGATTAAATTACAAAGAGCTCGTACACATTAAGTTGGAACTTGTAAATAGCTCATGCATGTGCATGTCATACATGCATGTTCATACAATCGCTACTATAAAAGTATAAACGCAGCAATATAAAGTAATAGCAATAGTTGTGTTCAATTTTTTTTACTGTCTGTATTTATTTTAGACATAAAATTAGTGCATTTTGATTATACAATATAAAAAAAAACATTTTACATTTTTACAATTACAGTAAAATCCAAAATTGTTAATAGTAAGGCTATTATTATCGGGGGGGGGGGTCGTGAAATATTAATTTTTTTACTATTTGGGGGTCGCGGAGCAAAAAGGGTGAGAATCACTGCTCTAGATTAACCCGTTGGGTCCAATAAGATTAATAAACTTTATTTTACCGTTACACAGGGTAGATCAATTGTTTATGTATTTATTTTCGTAGTACTTCTGCTAATATTGTGTTAATATATTAATAATTAAAACATTGTGTTAGTAACATTTTAATACTAATAAAACTGCTATGACTTCTATGAGAGTATTATGTGCTACGTTATTTTTACAAGTAAAACAAAATAATAATATAAAAGCTTACTTAAGGGGGTACCGCAGAATAATGATCCCTATATTAACGTTTGACCCATTTTCTCAGGAATGTTAAGAGATAATTAGTTCAAATTTTGACCAAATATATTTTAGTATTTTACACAACTTTTGACGCATGCATTTATCTATCAATATAATCTGAATTTTTTTAGGATTTGTTTAAACACAGCTCTTAAGGGTTGTCTCCATTTATGTTAGAAAATGAGTTACAGGTTAAGTATTTGAAAACCTCCACGTCAAAAGTTGTTTAAGATACTAAATACTGTGTGGTAAAAATTTGAGGCAGTTATCTTTAATGGTTCCTAAAGAAATGGGTCATTCCTGCTGAAAATTCTACTTATCGGGAAAACGCAATCGGAAGTTAATAATCACTTATTCAGTACATTCAACACAATAAAAATTATCTTGACATTGACTCAGAAAAATACTTGTAAAATTTTTTATATTACTCAGATTTTAATAAATAATACATCAAATTAAAGCTAAAACACGGCGGAATGAAAGGGCGCAAAAATTGAAATATAAAAAAAATTTAATCAGCGGTACCCCCTTAATCTTCTCTTTTGAGGTTAGAAAAATTAGAAACGAAATAATTTGTTGCTTGGGAGTGTTTCAATGATCGTGTTCTGATTTTTCTAATTGGGTACTACAAGACACTGAAAAAGAAGGTTTTTTTTATAATATATTATTTTTAGGTTACCATTGGGTTTTCTTAAATTGTCTTTTGAATATAGTTAGTTTTTTCGTAAGACCTGAGCCTTGTTTGAACCCTTATTATTTTATTGGAAGAATCATTTTCTTGTAATGTAAAATTTATTTTGTACGATATCAGAAGTAGAGTAGTACCGTGCGTTCGGAAAGTCGCTGTGCACTGGAATTGTGACTATGGATTTATGAAAATATGTATAAAGAAATGACTAAGCATTTTGGAAAAAAATTTATTCAATACCTTAATTACATTGTTAAACCGTGATTACATTGTTTATAGAAGGTGTTCGAAATGACCTCCATTGGCATCAATACAGCATTGCACTCGTTTCATTTTGTTTGCAAACACCTTTCGCAACTGAAGAACAGTGATTCCTTGAATGTATGCCGTTATTGCGGCTTTAAGTTCGTCAATCGTGTGTGGTCTGTTCCGATACACAGTTTGTTTCGCCGCACCCCATAAAAAGAAATCGGGGGGAGTCAGATCAGGAGATCTTGCAGGCCACAAATTCTTTGAAATTATTCGTTCACCAAACACGTTGCATAACGTTTTATACAGTTGCGAAAGGTGTTTGCAAACAAAATGAAACGAGTGCAATGCTGTATTGATGCCAATGGAGGTCATTTCGAACACCTTCTATAAACAATGTAATCACGGTTTAACAATGTAATTAAGGTATTGAATAAATTTTTTTCCAAAATGCTTAGTCATTTCTTTATACATATTTTCATAAATCCATAGTCACAATTCCAGTGCACAGCGACTTTCCGAACGCACGGTATAATAAGGATAAAAAATGTTAGAGATGTAGTTTTTATAAAAGGTCGAGCACGCTAACAAGCTACCTTACTTTATAAATTGCGGTTATTTCAAGCTTCTTTCTCTCTTGTACCAGATAAATGATATCTATGAAATTGCTATTCATTTCAATTTTTGTTCAGAGATATCTAATGGTACATTTATGACTGAATATTAGCTGGGTTACTTACAAAGTGGTTTGCTTAACCGGTGTAACTTAATTTCTTGTAACTGTTTTTTGGAATTGACAGAAAGGAGGAGGAGAAAGAGAAGGAGAAAAGAATATCAGCTGGGTACCTTACAATGTGGTTTGTCTTACCGGTGTAACTTAATTTCTTGTAAATGTTTTCTGAAAATCGACAGAAAGGAGGAGAAGAAGGAGAAGGCAAAGAAAAAAAAAAATAAAAGGATAAGGAGGAGAAGGAGCAGGATGAGAAGTGGAAGGAAAGTGAAGGAAATGGAGAAGGAGAAAGTGAAGAAGATGGAGACAAGGAAGGAGATAGAAAAAGTGAAGGAGACAGAGAAGAAGAAAAGAATATTAGCTGGGTACCTTACAATGTGGTTTGCCTTACCGGTGTAACTTAATTTCTTGTAGTTGTTTTCTGAAAATCGACAGAAAGGAGAAGGATATTAGCTGGGTACCTTACAATGCGGTTTGCCTTACCGGTGTAACTTAATTTCTTGTAGTTGTTTTTTGAAAATCGACAGAAAGGAGAAGGTGAAGGAAAAATAAAAATAAAAGGATGATGAGGAGGAGGAGGTTGATGAGAAGTGGAAGAGGAAGGAGTAAGTGAAGGAAATGGAGAAAAGGAAGGAGAAGGAGAAAGTGAAAAAGGTGGAGACTAGGTAGGAGATAGAGAAAGTGAAGGAGAAGGAGAAAGAATATCAGCTGCGTACCTTACAATGAGGTTTGCCTAACCGGAGTAACTTAATTTCTTGTAGTTGTTCTGAAAATCGACAGAAACGAGAAGAAGGAGAAGGAGAAGAAAAATAAAAATAAAAGGTTGAGGAGAAGGATGAGAAAGGAAGGGGAAGGAGTAAGTGAAGGAGAAGGAGGGGGTAAGAGAGAAGGAGTAGGAGAAATTGAAAGAAAAGAAAACTTTTTTTTTCAATTTTATTATTAGTATTATTAAGATTTCAACAATGATTGAAATCATTTCCTATTCTAAAATATACTTATAGAAGTCTTTTTCTATAAAAGGAGGAAAATAAAAACAATAAAGAAAATTTTGATATAAAGGATTGCAAAGAACAATAGTTAAACATATAACGTACCGATTTAAAAGAAACAAGGTCGAGTTGACATTAAACTAATCTAGCATCAACGCTCAGGAGAGAACAAACCCGAAGAAAAACCACAGATGAGAAAATTAAGGAAAAAGCAGACTGAAGTAACCTAATTATCTGTCCTTTTTACCAATCCAATCTTAAGTTAAAGGAAACAGAAAACTGCATTTACCACAGTGAACTAATCTACAATATTTGAAAAACTACTTTATTGAAATCGGAAATCAAAAGAAAGGGGGAAAAGTCTTAAGGGGAATCTACCTTTTTATGAAAATCCTTACTCTTAATAATTTTAGCAGCAATTTGCAAAACAGTCGGACGTTAAACAAAAAAAAAAAAAAAAAAAATTAATAATTTTAATAGTTTTCTGTATACATGCTGTGTAATAAACAGACGTACTTTACAGTTTTACCAATTATTTATTTATTATTTACACAAAAACTTAGCCTACTAACAAATACAATACATAAATTACAAAACTTAATTTCAAACTAAACTTTACTATAATTAAGACTGGCTTAAATCTATTTTTATTGATGATAATATCTATACCCACCGGGTTGGTCGAGAGGTGAAGTCGTCGCCACGAGTCAGCTGTTTAACACTGATTTTTGGTAACAGTTTTTTTTTTTTGGTTTAACGTCCGACTGTTTTGCAAATCCGACTGTTTTTTGGTAACGAAGGTTCCTTGTTCAAATCCTAGTGAAGTTAGGTTCTTTTATACAGATTTGAACACTAGACAGTGGTTATCGGTGTAGTTAAATGGTTGGGTTTCAATTACCCATACTATCTCAGAAATGGTCGGCCTAGGTCTGTACAAGACTAAACCTCATTTACACGTCATACACATCATCCTCATCTCGTTGGGTCATGGGGGTTATTGTTCTGTATTGAACAGATTGGAACGTACACACATTTGGCATAAAATTAAAAAAAAAATTATGTATTTCCTTGTAGATAGTAAATATTTAATTTTTAATATTGTTATAATGAAGCCCGCGAAAAATAAAGTCAGCTGTTCATAAACGCGGGGCCGCGGTTTCAATGGCTGTGTGTTAGTGGCCTAAATTGTACTTGATTTTTCGATTCGGTGAAGTTTGTTATATTGTGATTGATTCGGTAAGGAAAATTATTAGTTTTATTTAATTGTTGTTGAAGTCCGTGAATTGCTTTGTTTTAAATGTTTAATAATTAAACTCATGAACTTATTACTTTCTCGTGCCTATATTAATATATAAGAAGAAAAGTATTGTTTTCGTGTCGATTTTATTTTATTTTTTTGTATTCCTAATTTGTGTACGTTGCAATCTGTTCAATTTAGAACAATAAGCAACCCCATGACCCAATGAGATGAAGATGATGTGTATGACGTGTAAATGAGATGTAGTCTTTGTACAGACCCAGGTTGACCATTCCTGAGAGAGTATGGTTAATTAAACCCCAACCATCAAAGTACACCGGTAACCACTGTCTAGTATTCAGATCCGTATAAAAGTAACTACCTTTACTAGGATTTGAACCAGGAACCTTCGTCTCCAAAAATCAGCTGTTAAACAGCTGAATTTGGCGACGACTTTGCCTCTAGACCAACCCGGTGGGTTAGTGTCGATTTTATAAAATCGAATTTTCACTGGATATATACTGTGACACTTATCGCTAAGGTCCGTTTCGGGATCTAGGTGATTTAATAATTAATACACTAACGTTTAAAATTACAAGTATTTATTATAACTAAAAGGTTTACAAAATAAATAATAAACTAATTATAATGAAGTAATACAATAAATAACTCAAATAATTTACTTATTACTACTTACAAACAATTATACACAAAAACTGAATACAATGCACATATACAATAAGATAGTGTAACAATAGTTGACCTCTACAATGCCCGGATACGTTGACCTGTTCTACGCACCTATATCACACTCAATAAACACTCGTCAAAGATCAAACGAATACTAACTCTCTGACCGCACTTGGGGCTCCCTTTATATAGGTAGATCAAAGAGTTTTCTCGAAAGACACAGAGATTCGATGCAAATAATAAAAATCCTTTTTATTTTTGGTCTCGAAAGATCATAACTAATGTAAACAAGTCACAATAGAATAAAAGGTGTTACAGGTAACCAACCGACTCTTTCACAAATAGTTGTACAACAAAGACCCTACCTTATTATACACGGCCCTTTTTAAACATTCTTTTATAACTAACCCTATTGTTACTTTGTCACTCTATTATTTACTATTCAACACTACGAACCTCGATCCAGAACCCTCTCGAACAGATATTCCCTTTCGTTATCGTCACAATACGTTTTCAGACCCCCTGACCCCAAAAAATTTGTTTTTAGCAATTTGTGTGTGTGTGTGTGTGTGTGTGTGAACAAAATATTTCAAGAACGGAACATGGTACAAAATTTAAAATTTAATTTAAGTTAGGTACTACTAGAGGACCCGACTCGAACATTTTAATCGAAATCGGTCAACCGGAAGTAGTAGTTTATTCGTGTCGTTTTTCACTTTTTTGCTATTTTCTCAAAAACTGCTCCTACGATTTAAAAAAAAAATCGCCTCATTTACTACATTCATGCTTTACAAGATACGGTGGGCGCCATCTCTGCTAAATTCTTGGGGAGGCTGTGCTCTCATAGAAAAAAATGTTTTTTTTAATATTTCGAACTTTTGTTGTGCAGAAGAATGTTGAAGATACCATGGACGGACAGGTTGACCAACACCGAGGTACTGCGCCGAATGAGCAAGAAACCGGAGGTAATAAACATCACAAAGTGTCGCAAGTTGGAATACCTTGGTCATATTATGAGGAACCACGGTAGATATGAACTGTTGCAGCGCATCCTGCAGGGTAGATTGGATGGTGGAAGGCGGCCAGGCCGAAGAAGAATATCCTGGCTTGCTAACCTGAGAGACTGGTATGGACAAAGCTCAGCCCAACTTTTCCGCATTGCAGAGGACAGGACCAAGATAGCTATGATGGTAGCCAACGTTCGAACCGGACAGGCACGTTAAGAAGAATATGCATTTTAGGGCAAAAGTGTATTATAATAAAAGTTGTAGACAATTAAAATTCTACCACTTTTATTTAAAACATTTCTTTGTATATCGCTTAGTTTAGCGGTAATTAGTGATTTTCTGTTTTTCATGAAAATTTGTAAAAAATGGATTTTTGAAGATTTCAGCCTTAGTATACATTTTACGACAAAAGTGTATATAATAAAATTTGTAGGAAATTAAAAGATATAAACTTTTATTGTAAGCATTTTTCTCTACAGAGCCTAGTTTAGCGTGAAAGATTATTTTTCCGTATTTTTAAGCCAAACTGAAGTTCATTTTCATTTTGCATCATTCACTCATGATTAAAATTAGGTTATGTTTTTCGAGGTTATTTTTTTGTTTATTTCTAATGTTTTATTACTAATGTTAGGTTATATTGATGATTATTTGCATTGGCAAGAGAAAGTCGTGTGAGTATTTCACACCAGAGTTTTTTCATTGTTGTTATTTTCATTGGTTAGTTTTCTTTTGTTAAATAATTTTTTGAATAAATAAATGTAAAATTAATTAAATTAAAGTTTACGATTTTTCTTTACTAGAACGAGTTGTATTTATTTTATTTATTTTTTTGGACTATAAATTAAATGAGGGGAGTAATATTTATAATTTATAAAATCAATAAAAATTCGAAATAATCTCTCTACTGTCGCTTTGCATAATGGTATAATGTTAATAAATATTTTAAGTATAAAATCTTTTGAACTTTATTTTTATAATATTCTAAGATAAATCTGTAATTTAACATGTCCACCGTTATCAATTGAATGCTCGTATACTAAATTGTTTATTTCATTACTGAAATTTGAGTTTGTATCAGTAGTTCGGATGATAAAGTCATGTTATTTCACGGTACAGACTTAGAAAATTTATTGAAATGTTATTGAACCTGGTCCTCTCGACTCTTCACTTATTAAACTACATTCTTTGATCTCTTAGTACCTAGTTCTCTTCTTGCTCAACCCTGATCTTTGAGTTCTTTAAGGTAGATAAAATAAGCATTTTTATTACTTCTAATGAAAATTGTATAATCTCTTAAATACAAATAAACATTACATATTTTTCTAATAATTTGTGTTTGATTATTTTTAAAGATTTTCATGTTACTTTTTGTAGTAATTTATTTATCTCATAAAATAACTATTTATAAATCTTGTAAATTATTTCCATGTGTTTTTTCGTATATATGGCCGATTTTAGACCATTTTTAGAAACGTCTAAAGAATTTAAATTTGTTTTATGTTTTTAAAATCATTCTCAACACTGCATTTTTACTTTCTCTTGCGTACATGAATATACTGTATAGGAAGGAAAGTATTGTTTTCATGTCGATTTTTTGAAATCGAGTTTTCACCGGATATACACGTTTTCAGATCCTTTGAACCCAAAAAACATGTTTTAACGATTGGTCTGTGTTCGTGTGTGTGTGTGTGCGTGCGTGCGTGCGCGCGTGCGTGCGTGTGTGTGTGTAAACGGAATATCTCAAGAACAGAACATTGTACGAAGTTGAAACTTGAAACTTAAGTTAGATACCACTAGAGGACCCGACACCAACATTTTAATCAAAATCAATCAACCGGAAGTAGTTCTTTATTCATGTCATTTTTAACTTTTTGCGGCGATTTTCTTAAAAACAGCTCATACGATTTTTTCAAAATCGCCTAATTTACTGCATTTTTTATGGTCTACAAGATAGGGTAGGCGTCATATCTGCTGAAAATCTTGGAGAGGCTGTTTTCTCGTTGAAAAAACGTTTGCGGCCTTAATATGCATTTTAGTGCAAAAGTGTATAAAAATCAAAGTTGTAGAGAATTTAATTTAGAGCAGAAGTGTATATAATCAAAGTTTTAGACAATTTAATAACCTACAACTTTGATTGCAAACATTTTTTTTGTATAACGCGTAGTATAGCGGTAATTTGTGATTTTTAAATTTGATTTAAATCGGTAAAAAATGTATTTTTTAAGATTTCGGCCTTAGTATGCATTTTACGACAAAAGTGTATTGTAATAAAATTTACAGGTAATTAAAAGATCTACAACTTTTATTTTAAGCTTTTTTCTCTACAGAGCCTAGTTTAACGTGAAAGAGTGATTTTCCGTATTATTAAGCCAAACTGAGGTTGATTTTCATTTTGCATCATTCACTCATGATTAAAATGAGGTTAGGTTTTTTGTATATTTCTAATGTTTTATTAGTAATGTTAGGTTATATCGCGGTAAATAGAAGAGAAAGTAGGGGTCACGCGCATGACCGGCCGTTATGAGTACATTCCGTAACTAGCAAATGACGTCACCGGTGCTGAAGCACCATTAAAAAAAAAATTCCTTCTACATTAAATACTAATTTTGGGGTATAATAATTATCATAATTATATTATAATTATATATTATGTAATAATTATTATTGGGATAGTATATAATTATCTCTTCTAATTACCGTGGATTATATTGTTCATTATTTGAATTGGCAAGAAAAAGTCGTGTGTTTCACACCAGATTTTTAAATTTTCCAATAAGTAAATTAAAATTGACATTGCATCAAAAATGCACGACATTTTCTGTCCGTGTCGTACCAGCGAACGGAAAAGTTGATAAAGATGTATTAGCACAATAATAACTTCTGATTAAGCTGTTTTCTGAAATGTTTATGTATTATCTATGTAGTAAAAAACGTTGTAGTGTGAGCTACGATTTTAAAAAAGAACCTCCAATAGACTTTGTGTATGTATATCACCTGTTCATGACTCAAAGTTACTCACTAAAACCGTTGTTTTAATAAAAAATTCGTACCAGCTGACTGACTGGTCTGGCCGTAAGGCCTATATGTAAGTCAACACTATTTTACCACATCGTGTTTATGTAATGTACTAGTATTTATATAATTCTTCTAAAAATAACTAGTAGTAACGAAATATGTCTTTATATTTTTCAGAAGTAGAATTCAAAATGGTTGAGACACCAACGCCAAGTTTAGTTCGAGTACGAACCATCCAACAACAACTGATGTTCGAACGTCGAGTGTTATTTTTCTGTACGGCATTAGTTGGCTTTTCTGTGATCATTTGGCTGGTTTCAATATCCACTGATTATTGGTTTGTTGTGGATGGAGGCAATGGTATCTACTTAAATGAAACGAAACGGATGTTTCTTAAGAGCAATTCTGGAATCTGGAGAATTTGCAGGTATGTTAATTTTTTATTTAATTTAAGTGTGTTAATAAAATTACTCATTTTCTGTTATATAATAATTGAGTTATAAAAATCAATTAAAGAAGCTTGAAAAAGTCTTAATTTTATCACCCGGGTTCGATTCCCGGTCAGGTCTGGCATTTTTTCATCACTCATCTTCATGTATTATTCTTTTCACAGTTTGTATTAGCAGCAATTGTAAAACACCCAGACGTAAAAAAAATTAAATTTTATCAATAGTGTGTTTGAAAATGTGTACAAGTTTATTTGTAACATTTTTAATTTCTCTTGCCTTATATGAATATATAGGGAAGGAAATATTGTTTTCAAAATATTGAATAACAGAATATCGTACGAAGTTGAAACTTAAAACTTAAGTTAGGTACCACTGGAAGACCCAACATGAACATTTTTCATCGAAATCGGTCAATCGGAAATTGTAGTTTATTCGTTAAAAATTAAATTCTTTTGCGATTGTTTAAAACTGGCTACTACGATTTTTTTTGAATTGCCTCATTTTATTTTTTACAAGGTAGGATAAGTACCGTGTCTGCTCAAATTCTTAAGGAGGCTATGCTCTTGTGGTAAAAAGTGGTTGTTCTAAGACAATAAGTAGTTCTAGACAACTTAAAAAAAAGTCAATGTTAAGTACCTAATAACAAATATTAACTTTGTTATTTAGAATACATGAAGGGCCTAGATGCAAATGTGAAAATCTTCACTGAGGTGAATTTTACTGTAGAAACCAGAAACATTTTGAAGTGATAAAAAAGTGCAAATTAGTATCACAATGTATTTTTTAATATCCTAAGGCAAAAAAAAATTTTAACTAAATTTTGTTCTACGTTACCATGGTAATTAGAAATAACAAGTAATTTTGGGTACTGCTGTATTTGCATCTAAGCTAACTGGATAGTTCTGATTTTGCATCCCAGACTGACAGAATCGTTAGGATTTAGTCTAATATTATCTTTACTTTTTTAAATCATTTGAAATATATTGGAACACATTAGGGATTAATGATATGAAAGATCAATATTCTTAAGTTAGTATTGCTTTTCTCAATTCCAGTTGAATAAATTAAATTTTAAAAGCAGAAACATAAGAAATGGGAACATGCAGTTCAATAAAAACCACAATGCAGTTTGAACTGTTAGAATAAATGCAAATATTTTAAGAGTAGTATACAATAATAATAATAATAATAAGTACAATAATAATGAAAAAGTACGCTTTCATTTCTCCGGCTGACGAATTCTTTTCATGCTTTACTGTGTGACACTGGCGATACTTAATCGTTGTTTTCCATTATTATTACTAATATTACTAAAATGTGAACTTAATTATTTTAACCCACCGGGTAGGTCTAGAGGTAAAGTCGTCGCCAAAATCAGCTGTTTAACAGCTGATTTTCGGAGACGAAGGTTCCTGGTTCAAATCCTAGTAAAGGTAAATCCTAGTAAAGTTACTTTTATACGGATGTGAATGCTAGACAGTGGTTACCAGTGTACTTTGGTGATTGGGGTTCAATTAACCATACTCTCTCAGGAATGGTCGGCCTGAGTCTGTACAAGACTACACCTCATTTACACTTCATACATATCATCCTCATCTCATTGGGTCATGGGGTTGGTTACTTATTGTTCAGAATTGAACAGATTGCAACGCACACATATTAGGAATTAAAAAAAAAAATTAATATTATTCACCACACTACCACTGCACTTCCGAAAAACGATGTGATGCGTGTGCACGTAAAAGCTAGTGTGACGTCACTAGATTGTAAGCAATAAAAGCTTTCTATTGGCTGATGCGGATGTTGTCATCTTTGCTTATCAGATTGCCGATTTTACATCTAAGGGCATTTTTAAACTGAAAATTAAATACTTTTCAGCTGGTTTTGCTACTAATTTTATATACAGTTTCAAAGAGAAATATTTACAGGATCCAATGCCATCATCAAAATCTTATTTTTGAAAAAAATTGAGATTGTCACTTTTGCATCTAAACCCTTCACATGTGCTGTGTTTCAGAACTGTAGCATTTTAAGAGGTGTACTTGTTTATAGCTGCAACAGTTGTTACTTTTTAAGTAGTTAATCCCTACCAGTTGACAGACTGGGCTAGTCCGAAGGCCTTTGTAAGTCAGGATTACAGGAGAGTCTAAATGTAAATGCTGACCAGACTGACGGAAAAGTAAACAATTGAACCCTCGTGCAGCAGTCAGTTTTATTTCAGTATGCTTACAGTTCCGTTCAGAAAACTTTGGAATCTCAATGCTCACATAATTGACGTTCAGATTTTGATCTAATGACTGATTCTGATCTGTTTCCTATCAAGGAATCAACGTGGGCAGATAAATTTAAACACGTTGCTTCAGAAAGTTTCTATTCTGACAAGATATTTTTTTCTGATCTGATTTGACGCAGTGTGGGATTTGACTTAATGCACTGCATTTAATGGTTTAGTGTGTAAATGGAACGGGTTGTAGGTCTAGATGTTGACAGTAAACTGAACGTAGTGGGCGGAGTATTCAGTATTCAATACTCTGCCCGACTGAATAGCATTAAATTATGTTAAAACTACTGTTCGTAAATTTTGATCCTTTCAGGTTAATGAATTCGGTCAATTTTAATGAAAAAAGACATGCAACACAAAAAGAAATAGGCTATGTAGGTCTAACTATATTTTTACTTTCTCATGCCCTGTATTAATATTTACTGTATTAATATAGGGAAGGAAAGTATTGTTTTCATGTCGATTTTTTAAAATCGGGTTTTTCCCGGAAATATATGTTTTAAGGCCAAAAAAATCCCCAAAATGTTTCAGGCTCTGAACCCAAAAATATGTTTTAGCGGTTGGCCTGTGTTTATGTGGGTGTAGAAAAGTATTTTTTTAAAGATTGCGGCCTTAATATGCATTTTAGAGCAAAAGTATACATAATTAAAGTTGTAGAAAATTAAAAACCATACAACTTTTATTTCTAGCAGTTTTTTTTTACTGTGATTAGTTTAGGGTCAATTAGTAATTTTCTGTAACTTATTCATAAAAATCGGGATTTTTAAGACAATTTTTTGTTTGGGCCACCACCTGAAAGGCTGGTTTGATCGCTAGAGGTTTTACTAGGTAAAAATGAGGAGTGAGGGTGGTTTACTTTTGCCTTTCTTACTGACTTGAAAGAGTATGCTAATCAGCAAGCCAGGCTCTCCGAAAAGCACCTACTTTCCACCCTACAAATCACACCTTCACTTCATTCGATATTCACTTTCAGTAAGGTGTCGTTTAACTGTTTCTGCATTTAGTTAAAATTATTTTATAATGACATGGCTTGTGAATGTAAATTTTTGTGAATTAACTTCTCTGGTCAGCGTGTTTTGTTTGGCCAGAGAAATTATTATTATTCTTCACCACAGGGTGGGGCTGTATAGTGAAATTCTTTACTCTCAGAGGATATAACTCTGACTAGTGTCTTTTACACCTCTATCTCTTCTGTTCTTAAATAGTTCAGTCTTATATTTGGCTGACTATGTGATAAGAAACAGAACTATTTTTCGTAT
Source organism: Catonia carolina (assembly GCA_035578175.1). Taxonomy (NCBI): domain Eukaryota; kingdom Metazoa; phylum Arthropoda; class Insecta; order Hemiptera; family Achilidae; genus Catonia; species Catonia carolina. The sequence continues at coordinate 34,752,322 of JAQMRL010000005.1, read as the reverse complement.
CCCTGAAACCAGCAGATCGAGTGCAAATAATTTAACACTCCACCTACCCGTTATGGGAAATTTAAGATAATATAGGTACCTTAATATGCATTTTAGGGCAAAGTGTGTTTATAATTAAAGTTTAGGGAAATTAAAAATCGTACAACTTATATTTCAAGCGTTTCCTCTACAGAACTTAGAACTTAGTTTGGCGTTAATTATCCGTTTGGCTATTTTCCGTATTTTTAAGTTCTACAAATGTTGATTTCATTTAGCGTCATCAATCATGATTAAAATTAGGTTATGTCTCTTATTTTACATTGTTTAGTCACCTGATTATTAAACAGGTTTTAATTTTCATCGTTTACGTTGGCAAGAGAAAGTCTTGTGAGTGTTTCACATCAGTTTATTTGCTTTTTGAACTTCGTATTAATTTAGCCCGCTTTATATTTTAAATAATTTTGTAATGCTGTTATTATTGAAATAATTTTAGACTCTAGCAAAATCAATTGTCTCGGAGCTTGGTAGTAAGTAATTAAGTGCGATCAATGATGGATTCGATTGCTAAACTAAACATCCTGGGTTCGATTAAACGACTATGGTTTAAAATACCCGATATAGTCATTGATGTAATTTAAGAAATAATTTAGTCAATAATGATGTTATTGAGGCTATTAGGCTTAAAATTTTCCATGGATGAAACCAAAATAATGGTTTTAAAGGCAAATATCCCGTTCGTTCAAAAATAGTTGTGGGTAATACCGGCATGGAGAGAGTATCTCGCTTTCATTATTTAGGTTATAACGTGGGATTTGATTCTAATTTGGATATACAGCAGAAATTGAGCCAATTTCAGTGGATATGTGAGACTATAAGCAGACGTTGAGAAATAGAGCGAGAAGGGTCTCAACATTTAAGTTTTATAACGTTATGGCAGCTCCAGTTATTCTGTATGGTAGTGAGGCATGGACAACCACAAAAACCCAAGAGCGGAGAATCCAGACGGTAGAAATAAGACTTCTGCGAAAGAGTAAGGGGTGTACACGGTTGGACAGAAAAAGGAATGAGGAAATAAGGTCAGAATTGGGTATTTACAATTTGAACGGAAAAATAAAGGATTATCGCTAAAGTTGGAGACAGCATATGGAAAGGATGTTAGATCACAGGATACCTAAGCAGGTTCACTGGTATGCTCCATAAGGGAAAAGGGATATCGGTAGACCTAGGAACAGATAAAGATAGATGATATAGTGTGTGAGTTCGGAACAGGCGGCGGCTTAATCCTTGTTTTGAAGAAGAAGAAGAAGAAGGAGGGAGGAGGAGAAGAAGATTCGTATTTGTTTTTTTTTAGTTTATTTAAAGTTGCATCGACAACTTGGTCATTAGCGATTACTGTGGGTTTTGGTACTGTAACAGTGGGTTTTAATGTGTTCAAATTTCCAAATTCTAGCCGGGAATCGAACCCGGGATCTTCTGATTTGTTGGCTAGCGCCCTAGTCACTACACCAAGGAAACTGCTAGATTCTTATTTAATTCGATATTATTCGATTTTGTATTACCTTGTAATATCTACTTCCATTTGGTTTATTTGTGGCCGAAAATTGTCTCAAACGGATAACGTAGTTAGAATTTTTCATTAAATTATCTCCTACTGTAAAAACAATTTTGTTATGAACTTGTAAAATTATAATATAAATTGGAATTTAAATTCCGATTTAAATATACGCTACATTTAAATATATTGACCCTATTACTTATGCGAAAGGGTTCCCTATAAGGTCGTACAGTAGGGGTTTTCTGGTTTATTCATTACTTGAAAACCCTTGTATATCTTTCCTTATGAACAAATATGGTTGCTATCTTGTTTATCTACTTGGAATTAATAAATTAAAGAATTTTTATTAAAATATGTAAAAGTAATCTATATCCCTGGAACTTAATCGCCTCAAATCGCCCTGTTAGTGTCGCATCACCATTAAGTCAGATTGGGTTGTTTATCGTGTTTTTCACCGTAAGCTAAATATTATCCCCCTCGCTTATCTATTCACATTTATCACAATCAGTCACGTCGGATAATCCGAATGTCGGATGAGCGAAAATTGGATAACCGTGATCGTACTGTAGTATTTCCTTCGTTTATTGTATAACACATTACTTTTTCATCTACATAAGGAACACTAATTTGTCTGTTAAAATACATTTTTTTGTCATCAGTCTCTCGACTGGTTTAATGCAGTTCTCCAAGCTGTTCTACCTTGCTCAATTCGTTTCATATCTACATACCTGTAACACCCTACATTTTTTGTAATTTGCTTTATATATTCTAATATTTGCCTCCCCCTACAATTTACTCCTTCAATATTACCCTCCATTATTGATAGCTCAATACCTGGATGTCTTAAGATATGCCCCACTATCCTATCCCTTCTTCTGGTAAGATGCTTCCATAAACTTATTTTTTCATCCACTCGCCTAAGAACCTCTAAATTACTTATTTTGTCCACCCACCTAATCTTTAACATTTTCCTTTAACACCACGTTTCAAAAGCTTTTACCCTCTTCTTTTCTACAGCCCCTTTCACCCCCGTTTTACTCCCGTATAATGCTACACTCCACACATAATGTTTTAAGGAATTTTTCCTAATCTGTAAATCAATGTTTGTAGTCAGTAAGCTGTTTTTTTATTTCAAAGGCTTTTCTAGCTTGAGCAATTCTGCTTTTGATATCACTTTTGCTTCTACCATCCTTTCTTATTAAAAAAAAAATATGGTACATTTTGTGATATGCTTAAATCTCAGTAGGTTCAATCATTGCTCAAATTTACCGCTTGTTTGTTCAGCGTCCAGATTTCTGCTCTGTAAAATATTTCTGAGAACACAACTTGTTAAAAAACCCTGTATTTTTTATGTTGCAGCAATACACATAAAATGATTTTAAAAATTTACTGACGACTAAATAAAGCTATTTGACGACGAAATAATGTATCGATCACTGCTTCAAATGATCAAGAATATTATGTTATTATTAGTGGTAGTAAAATTATAATAGTATTATCTATTTTTACAACATACACATTATAAGTAGTTATTTTTAGTTTTAACTCGCGTAAAAGACAGTTACGGCAAGGTTTTAATAGTTTTTTTAAAGCGTAAAAATTGCATCCCGTGGAAGTTAGCGCTGTAGTAACATTTCACGGTGTTTTTAAAGTGTTTTGTAGCGACCCTTAGAATGAACGCAAAACTATTAATACATAAGAAAAATATTCGTTTTACGTACTTTTGTTTTTAGAACTAGCTTTCGAGTAGTACGTTTTTGTTTTATCACAACTTCGAAGTTCTGCATCCAAATCGTATTAATATATTAGAATTTATGTTTTTGAAGCGTGTTGTAAAATTTATGTGTTGGCAAAAATTTGTTTTTTTCTGTGCTTAATTACTTTTACACTATTCGTACTTAATTCGTTCATTTTTTTCAGTTTGATAATTAAGTATATTTAATCCAATATTTAAGTGATTTTTGCCCATTACAGGCAGGTGGAGTGTTAATTATTTGCACTTGATCTGCTAGTTGTTGGGCTACAAAAAGTTCTATTTCTTAAATAATTCTGTTCTGTTTCTGTCAAATAGTTCTGTTACTTATCACGTAGTCAGCAAATTATATGACTTAAGTATTTAAGAACAGAAGAGTTAGAGGTATAAAAGAAACGAGCTAGACTTATTTCTTCTGAGCGTAATGAATTTCATTATACAGCCAGACCCTCTGGTGTATGAAGTGAAGGTGTCATTTTCAGGGTGGAAAGTACTGTCTGTCTGTAACTTGATGGCCTCCGAGAGAGGGGAGCAATATGCGGATTGTAAAACCATTTCAGAAAACATACATCTGAATTTTTTTAAAGTAGATGAAACTTGTCGAAAATGACGTATTTTTTATACCTAACAAAGTATTTCACATGTTTTTTTGTTCCATAAATTTATTTCGAGAAACATACGCTGAATGAGATAATGTATAATTAAGTAAAAGTTTTATTTTTAAGAAAAAAATACGGTTTTTTCAAATACATCGTCATTGTTCAACAACTATTTCATTATTAACATAATATGATAAATAGGAGTAATTGGATTAATATAATATGTGCCAGTTTTGTTCTATAATAATTATGGAAAACAAAGGTGTAATAAAATTTAACAGAAAATCATTACTTTTTAAAGTTTCGAGGACAGTTGTTTCTTCAAAAACAAAACTTTTACTAATTTATACATTATCGCGTGTTTTTCGAAATATATTTGTAGAACAAAATCATGCGAAATACTTTGTTTTATAAAAATGTAATTTCTGACAAGTTTTAGTTTCTTAAAAAAATTGGAAATGTTTTCTGAAATGGGTTTACAATCCGCATATTGCTCCTCTTTGCCGGAGGCCATCAAGTTATAGACAGAATTTAGAAGCTTTTCGGAGGATCTGGCATGCTGATAAGCATACTCTTCCACTCTGAGAAAGGTATTAGTAATCTCACTCCTCGTTTCACCTAGTAAAACCTCTAGAGGTTCAGACCAGCCTTTCAGCTGATGACCTAAACAATTCTGTTACATAATCCATCGTAGTCGCTAATTCACAAGTCTAAACCCACTGTTATTGTTACGTAACAGGCAGGTGGAGTGTTAAATTATTGGCACTCGATTTGCTAGTTTTAGGGCTGTAAAAAATAGTTATTTTTCTTATCACATGGTCAGCCAATCATATGACTGAATCATTTAAAAACAGAAGAGATAGAGGTGTTAAAGAAACTAGTCAGAGTTATCTCTTCTGAGTGTAATAAATTTCATCATACAGCCAGACCATGTGGTAAGTAAAGTAAAGGTGTCATTTGCAGAATCGAAATTGAATGCTTTTCGGGGGCCGGCATGCTGATGTAAATTACACACGACACGAAAACTTTACGTTCTTTCCACATCGGGCAAAAGAAAGTAAAACACAAAACAGAATAAATAATGATATGACTGAACAATACGAAGTGTTCTTATATAAACACTTTAAAAACCCAATCAAAATTGAACATAATTTAATACACATATTTTAACATAAATTTGAGTAAGTTTGATGAAGTGGTAGATTTTTCTTTTGATATTTTTATCTTTTATTTGAAGTTTTTAACAATACACACTTATACGACTACTAGAAAATGTGATATACGTTCATAATTTTCATTTACATATTGGCAATGACAGTACATTGAAACAACAAGAATAGCGTCTAGTGCTTGTTTACTTGAAGGGACAACATTTCTGTTTCCATTTCATCGTCATTCACTTTCTTGCTCGTTGTTTTGGGCTAAGACATTTTCGATTATTGCATCATTGCCAACATCTGCTGAAGTGGCTAAGTCAATGTCTGCCCCTACATAGGCGTCTAAATCCATATCCTGAAGATATTGTTTTGCCGCTATAGAGAGATTTTTGTGCCGCTATAACGAGAGTTAAATACATTATCGTAGTATACGAAAGGGTCGGGGTCGGCAAATAATGCCGCTAAAGAGAGATTTCCGCTATAGAGAGTTCCGCAATAGAGAGATTTTACTGTATTACAAAAAAAGATACAAGATAAGTTGCTTTCTTATATTTTCATTGAATGAAAATATAAGATATTATAATATAAGATAAAATATAGATATCCTACCTGTGGTAGGATCTTTTAAATGATTTGGTAGGTTATAAATTTTGACAGAATGATATTTAATTCAGATATTTAAGTCAATAACAATTATTGTTAATTGTAATTTTTCACTTTTTTGCGATTTTCTCAAAAACTGGTCCTACGATTTTTTTAAAAATCGCCTCGTTTACTAAATTTTTTATGCTCTACAAGATAGGGTAGGTGCCATGTCTGCTGAAATTCTTGGAGAGGTTGTGCTTTCGCGGAATTCATGGTATTTTAAGATTGCGGCCTTAATATGCATTCAACGGCTAGTGTATTCAACGTTGGAGAAAATTTAAAAACCTAATATTTTTATTTCAAACATTTCAACTACAACTAAGCGTTGTACGGAGGTACAACGCTTAGTTTAGCGGTAATTTGTGATTTTCTGTTTATTTCATGAAAATCTGTAAAAAATGGAATTTTTAAGATTTCGGCCGTAGTATCCATTTTACGACAAAAATGTATATAATTAAATTTATAGAAAATTGAAAGATCTACAACTTTTATTTAGAGCATTTTTCTCTACAGAGCCTAGTTTAGAGTGAAAGAGTGATTTTCCGTATTATTAAGCCAACTAAGGTTGGTTTTCATTTTGCATCATTCCGCTCATGATTAAAATTAGGTTATGTTTTTTGAGGTTGGTTAGTTATTTTGTTTATTCCTAATGTCTTATTACTAATGTTAGGTTATATTGGTCATTATTGGTATTGGCAAGAGAAAGTCATGTGAGTGTTTCACACCAGATTTTTTGACAAGCAGGCGTCTGGACTTGGTATGAAAAATATGGAAACCCTTTACGTCATAGTACGCGTTCATTTATTCATGTCAGCTGTAGAATCTTTCCTTTCCCATACAAATTCCTTAATTTTGTTATTAGGCCCTACATCTTGCATTATTTTGTAATAGTACTTTGTGTTCATTCACATGGTACACGTTTTAAAGCAGCATTAACTTTTTATTTAAATCTAATAATAATTTATTTAGGAAGTGCTTGAATGAAATAATGTAAAAATAATCGAGCTATTTCTCATACAGGAAATTATATTTAAATGAGCATTGACTGATAACATATTTAGTTCGTTTATTGTAAATTCCTTTTAAGATATTCCAAAAATTCTCATTCCATTCATATAACAACGAAGCTCTTTTCATAAAAGGTTTAGAATTTCATGTATGAAATTCATTGTTTTTCTAGATATTAAAAATATTTTCGATTACGTGCAGAGAGAGTCTGCATTTTAATACAAAAGTTCATTTTGTATAATTTATGCGTCAGTAATAAAAATTGAAAAACGTTTTTATAAAAAAAATTATTTGTAAAACTTCATAAAATTTTTATTTATTAAATAAATAAAAATAATTTAGGGTTTTGACTAGCGATTGATCCTTTGTTGCAAGCGGGATTATTGCTCTATACAAATTGGTAAGTATTTGGTTTTGAGTTAAGAAAAACCTAATAGTATTACGCAGTTTAAAATTTTTGTTAAACAAGTATAATTCGATTTTTAAAAATAACTTCATATATAGAAATTTTAATTTCTCTTGCCGTATATGAATATATAAGGAAGGAAGTATTGTTTTCATATAGATTTTTACTTTCTCTTGCCTATATGAATATATAGGAAGGAAAGTATTGTTTTCATGTCGATTTTTCGAAATCGAGTTTTCTCCGGATCTATACGTTTTCAGACCCCCTGAACCCAAAAAACATGTTTTTAGCGATTGGTCTGTGTGTGTGTGTGTGTGAACAGAATATCTCAAGAACGGAACATCGTACGAACTTGAAACTTGAAACTTAAGTTACATATCACTACCGGACCCGACACGAACATTTTCATCAAAATCGGTCAACCGGAAGTAGTAGTTTATTCGTATAATTTTTCACTTTTTTGCGATTTTCTCAAAAACTAGTCCTACGATTTTTTTTAAAATCAACTGGTTTACTACATTTTTTATGCTCTACAATATAGGGTAGGCGCCATGTTTGCTGAAATTCTGCTTGAGGCTGTTTTTACGTAAAAACATTTTCTTTTTAAGATTGCGGCTTTAATATGCATTTTAGCGCAAAACGTTATATAATAAAAGTTGTAGAAAATGTAAAATTCTACAACTTTTATTTCAAACATTTTTTTGTATAACGCTTAGTTTAGCGGTAATTTGCGATTTTCTGTTTTTTTTCTCACGAAAACGTGAGAAAAATCGATTTTTTTAACATTTCGGTCTTAGTATGCATTTTACGACAAAAGTGTATATAATTAAATTTATAGAAAATTAAAAGATCTACAACTTTTGTTTAGAGCATTTTTCTCTACAGAGCCTAGTTTAGCGTGAAAGCGTGATTTTCCGTATTTTTAAGCCAAACTGAGTTCGATTGTCATTTTGCGTCATTCACTGATGATTAAAATAAGGTTATGTTTTTGAGGTTAGTGTTTTGTTTATTTCTAATATTTTATTAATAATGTTAGGTTTATTATTAATTATTTGCATTGGCAAGAGAAAGTTGTGTGAGTGTTTCACACCAGATTTTTTGAAATAGATTTCACCGGAAATATACGTTTTCAGGCTTTCCGAAGCCAAACAGTATATTTTAAAGTATTGGTATGTGTGAGTGTGCGTGTGTGAACGAAATATATCAAGCACGGAATATTGTACGAAGTTGAAACTTGAAACTAGCCAGGGCCCTTTGGAAATCATCTACTTTCCACCCTGCAAATCACACCTTCACTTTATTCACCACAGGATTTGGCTATAATGAAATTCATTACTCTCGGAGATAGAACTTACTACTACCGGTTTCATAACTATATACATCCGAGTTTGAACCCTTGCAAAAGGGTTCCAAAACGATGAGTCGGATTGCTGCATACTTTACATCAAAATTTAGCTCATTTTATTCTGCGTTCGCCTATAATAGTCTTATATTTTAAAGTTGTTTGAAAATTGCCATATCGAGATTGGAAGACAAAAAGACCGGGTTTTTTTGTTATCGCAAAGAATTTCATGCATTTAGAGGCTTATAACTCGAGTATTATTTGACCGAAAACTTTAAAATTTTAACACAACATAGCGAAATATATTATTAATGCGTGTACGAAATTTCAAATGCGTACGTTAGAGAAATTTTTATTTATTAAAAATATTCAGAACCCTTGCTATCTCGGTAACCGCTCAATCGTTCGGCACGAGTAAACTATCGTTTTATTCAGCGTAAAAAATAAGTACAAATTTATTAATGACATGAAATATTGATTGGCCAATGTTGTGTTAGAATTTTTAAAATTTTGAAAAATAGACTTTGCCATGCGGGGTTTAGGCGCTATTATCAGGTAGACAATCAGACAGGATGTAACGTACCCATCCTGAGAACATGGATAGTAGCGCCCACCCCTCATGGCCAAATCTATTTTCAAAATTAAAAAAATTCTACCAATCAATAGTAGTAATAGTAGCAATAGTTTGGGTATTGGCCAATCAATATTTTTCATATCATTAATACTTTTTTTTATCCGTAATATGTGTACGTTGTAATCAGTTCAATTCAGACAATAAGCAACTCCCATGACCCAATGAGATGAAAATGATGTGTATGACGTGTAAATGAGGTTTAGTCTTGTACAGACCCATGCCAACAATTCCTGAGAGAGTATGGTTAATTGAACCCCAACCATCAAAGTACACCGGTAACATTGTCTAGTATTCAAATCCATGTAAAAGTAACTACCTTTACTAGGATTTGAACCAGGAACCTTTGTTTCCGAAAATCAGCTGTTAAACAGCTGATTCACGGCGACGACTTTACCTTTAGACCAACCCGGTGGTCAAATTAATACGTACATTTTTGTATTAATTTTTTTACGCTGAATAAAACGATAATTTGCTCGTGCCCAACGATTGAGCGGTTACCGAAAAAACAAGGGTTCAGAATATTGTTAATAAATAAAAATTTATATAACTTACAAATTTGAAATTTCGTACATGCTGTAATAATATAATACGTTATGTTGTGTTAAAATTTCAAACTTGTTGGTGTAATAATACTCGAGTTATACGCCTCTAAACGCATGAAATTCTTTGCGGTAGCAAAAAAACCGGGTCTTTTTGTTTTCCAACCTCAATATGACAATTTTCGAACAACATTTAAAATATATAAGAATATTATAGGTGAATACAGAATAAAATGTGCTTAATTTTGATGTAAAGTATGCAGGAATCCGATTTATCGTTTTGGAGATTGAAGGGTTCAAACTCGGGTGTACATGTTATGAAACCGATAGTAGTATCTTTTACTCCTTTACCTCTTCTGTTCTTAAATGAACATGAGTCACATGGCATGATATGAGTCGTATAATTTTTTTTTTTGGTTTAACGTCTTACTCTTCTGCAATTACTGCTAATGCAAACGGTGAAGGATGAAATTATTTTTTGTAACGTATGAAAATATGCCATGCGTGAATGGGATTCGAACCAAAGATAGCATGATGAGAGGCGAGCACGTGGTCTTGGGTTCGAATCCCATTTAGGCATGGCATATTTTTTCATACGTTACAAAAAATTATTTCATTCTTCACCGTCTGCATTAGCAGTAATTGCAGAAGAGTCAAACGTTACACCAGCCAGTCGTATAATTGGCTGACGATATTATAATAAAGAACTATTTTTTGTAGCCCTGTATTTATTATTAATAATTTTTTAATAGGTATTTGATCAAAGTAATAAGATAAAGTATTATTATATTATTCAACATGTTTTGTCAATGTTAAAAATTGAAAGCGATAGTTCCTAAAGTTCTAAAAATATCATTTCTTAACTTTACTTAGTTAATAAAGCAACTGTCAGCTTCAGGGCATTTACTTCTTGTGTACACAAAACATAAAAGAGGATCTTCATATTCTTTCAAAGGATGACATGTTATTAAGTTTACATTTATTTACGCTAAGTTCTTTTTGTTAAACATTACATAATTTGTGTCTCTTATCTTCTTTTTTTTAAATAAATAAAATAGGTAAATAATTACTTTCTCTGCTCACTTGTCAAATACGTAATAATAAATTATGAGCGGTCACAATTTTTTTGATTTTTATTTCTCTAAATTAACATTTTTATAGTCATCTAATTCTATGTGAAATAAGTACCAAAATTGTATGTTGTGTTTAGGTCAACAGCCGAAAGGCTGGTTTGAACCTCTAGAGGTTTTACTAAGTAAAAACGAGGAGTAAGGTGGTTTACCATTGCCTTCCTCACTGAGTTGAAAGATTATGCTTACCAGCATGCCAGGCCCTCCGAAAAGCACTCACTTTCCACCCTGCAAATGATACCTTCACTTCATTCACCACAGGGTCTGGCTGCATAGTGAAATTCATTACTCTCAGAGGAGATAACTCTGACTAGTGTCTTTTACACCTCTACCTCTTCTGTTCTTAAATAGTTCAGTCATATAAGTGGCTGACTATGTGATAAGAAACAGAACATTTTTTTTTAGCCCTGGCCAAACAGATAGAGTGCAATTAAAATAACACTCCACCTGCCCGTTTTGGGCATCAAAATTGTATATGAAAATACAATTATTTTTACACAATGTGCATCTGTTTATTTTTTGGCGTTTTAACTATTGTTATGTTCATTTATGATATAAAAATCTGGTGTGAAGCACTCACACAACTTTATCTTGCCAATGCTAATATTGAAAAATATTTTTTTAAAATTCCTAATAGCCTATGTGTACGTTGCAATCTGTTCAATTGTGAACAATAAGCAACCCACGACCCAATGAGATGAGGATGATATGTATGACCTGTAAATGAGGTGTAATCTTGAACAGACTCAGGCCGACCATTCCTGAGAGAGTATGGTTAATTGAACCCTAACCATCAAAGTACACCGGTAACCACTGTCTAGTATTCAAATCCGAATAAAAGTAACTACTTTTACAAGGATTTGAACCAGGAACCTTCGTCTCCGGAAATCAGCTGTTAAACAGCTGATTTTGGCAACGAATTTACCTCTAGACCAACCCGGTGGGTTTATTGAAAAATATAACCTAATATTAGTAATAAAACATTAAAAATAAACAAAAAAACTAACCTCAAACAACAAAATCTTATTTTAATCATGAGTGAATGATCCAAAATGAAAATTAACCACAGTTTGGCTTAAAAATATGGAAAATCACTCTTTCACGCTAAACTAAGGCCGTAGAGAAAAATGTTTTAGATAAAAGTTGTAGATCTTTTAATTTTCTATAAATTTGATTATAATATATATTATTGTCGTAAAATACATAATAAGGCTGAAAGCTTAAAAAATTAATTTTTTACACGTTTTTGTGAGAAAAAACAGAAAATCGCTAATTACTGCTAAACTAAGCGTTATACAAAGAAATATTTGGAATAAAAAATTTATGTTATTAAATTCTCTGCAAATTTTATTAAATACATTTTTGCGCTAAATGCATAGTCGCAATCTTAAAAACACAATTTTTTTACGAGAAAACAACTTCCCCAAGATATGTTGCAGACATGGCGCCTACCCTATCTTGTAGAGTCTAAAACATGTAGTAAATCAGGCGGTTTAAAAAAAAATCCTAGGAGCAGTTTTTAAGAATATTGCTAAAAGTGAAAAATGATACCAATAAACTACTACTTCCGGTTGACCGATTTTAATGAAAATGTTCGTGTCGAGTCCTCTAGTGATATCTAATTTAAGTTTCAAGTTTTAAGTTCGTACGATGTTCCGTTCTTGAAATATTCTGTTCACACATACACACACGGACACACATATACCAATCGCTAAAAACATGTTTTCGGGTTCAGGGGGTCTGAAAACGTGTAGATCCGGTGAAAACTTGATTTTGAAAACTATACTTTCCTTCTTATATATTTATATAGGCAAGAGAAAGTAAAAAAAAATGCCTTAAAGTAATTTTTAATAATATTGGGTGTTGGTACACTTTTTTTTACATAAACTTAGAATAATAGAAGCTAACCTTTAAGTACTGTCGTGCAATCTTTGTCGCACAACTACTCCCGTCGTCTTTATTAGGCATAGGAGATTAAAAAAGCTTTTATGAAGGAAAAAAAACTAAAATTCCTTTTTCTTTCGTATTTTTGTTCTTTAGATATATTTTATGAATGTATCCAATAAAAGACTTGAAATTTTGGTAAGATTTTAATTTTATATGATACTGAAACTTGTCTTTCCTAACGTGTAAAAAAAAATTAGTCTGCTTCAAAATCTTGTAACTTCAAAATGCAAAATAAGTAGAGTGACTTGATTGATTAAGTATAATGTGATATTTAATTATATTGGGTGTCCTAAAAGTCCGAAATCCGCCACTTGTACGAACATTTAATAAATAGCATATTTTTGTTGCATGTAATGTGTAAATTGTAACACAAAATAACTTATGTAATAAATGTTATTAAGTTAAAAAAATATACATGAATAATTTTAATATAAATATTTAAAATTAATTACTCATGACATTCAATTAGGTGTTGCTGAAATGTAAAGAGGCATCGAAAAATATTTTCGAAACCATATGAGGTATCGATGTACAGTTTTCGCCATTAAAATTGTCATGAAATTTCGCATTTGAATCATGTATCGTATAACCACCTTCCTATTTAAAAAAAATTAAGTTAGATTCAATATGGGGGATCCCATATGGCCGACAATTTATTTTGATTCATTATAAAATAGTATTTTGTATTCGAGTGAGGTTCAAATTTGCATATATCTTGAAATTTGTAAGCTGTTCTCGAACTTTTGGAACACCCAGTATATTTAATAATATGCCTATATTAATAATTTATCTCCGAAAATTCCTTGTATGGAAAATGAACGGCCAAAACTTTTGATTAATTTTCACAATAGTATTTACATCTGGGCAAAACACTGAAGATGATATTGCTCAGAAAATTACTTATAATACAATACCATCTCTGGTTTTCAATTTTGTGATCCACTGATATATCGTGATGCTTTGAAGACACCAAAACAACATTTTTTATTTTTTTGGAACCGGCGATAACAATGATACATTTTTGTGAATCCGTAGAGCGATATCTCTGGAGTTTTTTCTTTTTAACTTATGTCAGTTGGTCTAGGTGTATCCATTTCTAACAAATATCAATAAAACCCAAACTTTAATACTAAAAAAAAGAGAAAAATATATGTGAATATTTTTGAAAAATGTTACACAAATACCATCATCGTGCCTGACAATTTATTTATTACAGATAAATATAATGTTGTTGTTTAGGTCATCAGCTGAAAGGCTGGTTTGAACCTCTAGAGGCTTTTAAGTAAAACAAGAAGTGAGTTCGTTTACTATGCCTTCCTTACTCAGTGAAAAAGTATGCTTATCAGCATGCGAGGCCCTCAGAAAAGCATCTACTTTCCATCTCGCAAATGACACCTTTACTTCATCACCACAGAGTCTGGCTGTATAATGAAATTCATTACTCTCAGAGGAGATAACTCTGGCTCATGTTTTTTTACACCTCTATCTCTTCTGTTCTTAAATGGTTCAGTCACGTAGTTAGCTGACCATGTGATAAGAAACAGAACTTTTTTTTGAACCCTTGGAACTACCAGATCGAGTACAAAAAAATTTAAACTCCACCTGCCAGTTATGGGTGAATAAATACAATATAATACATTAAATAACATAACCTTCTTTGGCAATACCTTTCTTGCAACTAAATTTGAAGCTACAGAAAGAAGTGGAAGGCAAAGAAATCACAGCTCAGGACTGCGGCGATAGTTAAAGGCTAAACCAAGTGTCAAGTAAACAAGTGCTAAATACTGTAAATGAAACTTATTTAAGGTTTCTTAACTTGATAACGTGCCAAAATTATGTTTTGTAGAACATTAAACATGTAATTGCATTTAATCTCATTGTAATTACCTGCCGCAATGAATCTGTTACCTAAATTTCCAAAATAAATTAAAATTTACTGGTTGTAGAATGATACTGCGGGGAGGCAGTATAACGTTGAAATATTTTCTTGTCCAGAAAAATAATGTCATTTCACAAATTAATTTGTTTTTAGTTTTCAAGTCGCTTCGTCATCTTGGTTATTAGTGACTACGTTGGGTTAAGAATATTTCAGACCCTAGCTGGGAATCAAACCCGGGACTTACACTCTGTAGTGTAGTGTGATGACCACTGGGCCATGGAGGTAGCCAAATTAAGTTTTCAATCCAAATTAAATCTACTATAATAAAATACGTTTATTATTTTAATCATTACTTTAAAAATTGTTTGGCTGTGAATGATATTGTAAATATAAAAAAAAGAAGCAAATCTGCAATACATACTAATGACTAATTTCACAGTCCATGGTTAATTTGATTTAAACTGAAATAGTATTAGTTCTATTTTTAAAATATCTACTATGTTCGTCTAAAAATAAATAATATATCTACTGTTACCAACACCTTCGTGTTTTTATTTTGTTTATTTTTGTAATCAGTTAAAATGCATCGACAGAAAAAGTATGATCATATCGTAGAACATTAACTTCCCGTTTTAGATATTTTTTACTTTTACAACTTCCTGTAAATAATTTTTTTTATTACATAATAAATTTTGGTAACGTTCTGAACGAATTTATACTACTTCAAAAGATTAATTTATATTCATCAGTTCTCTTTTAAATTTAAAAACATATTTAGATGGTTCGATTAAATTTAATATATTTTAATTATTTTTACCCCTTTTTTAGAACAATTTAAATAATTTAAGACATTTTTGGAAGTTCTTTTGCAACTTACATTTGGTTTTTTTACTGTATGGTGGAGAAATATAATTGACTAAACCAAGTAACTATAAAGTAGAAGAACTGATTATTGGCTTCATGGGTTTCCCCAAAGAATAAAAGCAAAACGGTGGAAAGGAGAAAATCATATAGTGTACGAATTGTGGTAGTGTGGGCTGCAAAGTAATATTTGAAGTTTTGCTTTTTGTTTAAGTCGTATCAACATCTTTGTTATTAGCGACAACTTTGGGTTGAGGAACGTTGGGTTTGAACTTGTAATTTTCAAAACAAAACCACTCTGTTCCTTCCCACTAGCGAAACCTATTTTCCACTTGTGAACAGTTAACTATACTATGAGACTTTCATGAACTGAACTGGTCCCCTTCATTTATTTCTAATCCCTAATGTGTGTATGATGCTATCTGTTCCATTTAAGAACAATAAGCAACCCCATGACCTTGTGAGATGAGGATTATACAGGGTGATTCATGAAGTTCTCCCCCCACTTCTACAGCACATTGTACTAGTAAAAATAATGAAAAAATGTTATATAAACATAGGTCCGAAAACGCTTCGTTAGCGAGTTACAGCTAGCGAAAGTTTCGCCTGGATTTCAGTTCACCAGGTGAAATGAGGTCTTCCTGGAATTGTGGTAAGGTAGATTAAGGGGCAAATTCAATCATTTCTTATGGTTTTTGATCTGATAAATTGAATAAAACAGGTCCCAGATCTGTAAGTTAAATAGTTTTTAAGAAAACCAGTGTCAAATGCAAAAAATGGAGTGAAAAACTTATTTTTTCATCTTTGGGCAAGGATAACTGTGTTATTTCACCAAGAAACAGTTAAAATTTTTCAATAAAACATGTAGAAAATTTTATTCTGAACAAACCGGTGTAAATTAAGTACACAGAAAGCGAATAGATGTTTGATTAAATGAGTTTTTATTCATAAGAGTACAAAGTAAAATTAACCGGAAAAACTAAAATGAAAAAATGTGTTTTTTTTCACTCCATTTTTTTGCATTTGACACTGGTTTTCTCAAAAACTATTCGCTTTCTGTGTACTTTATTTACACCGGTTTGTTCAGAATAAAATTTTCTACATTTTTTATTGAAAATTTTTAACTGTTTCTTGGTGAAATAACAAAGTTATTCTTGCCCAAAGATGAAAAAATGTGATTTTCACTCCATTTTTTGCATTTGACACTGGTTTTCTCAAAAACTATTTAACTTACAGTTCTGGGACCTGTTTTATTCAATTTATCAGATCAAAAACCATAAGAAATGATTGAATTCGCCCCTTAATCTACCTTACCACAATTCCAGGAAGACCTCATTTCACCTGGTGAACTGAAATCCAGGCGAAACTTTCGCTAGCTGTAACTCGCTAACGAAGCGTTTTCGGACCTATGTTTATATAACATTTTTTCATTATTTTTACTAGTACAATGTGCTGTAGAAGTGGGGGGAGAACTTCATGAATCACCCTGTATATGACATGTAAATGAGGTGTAGTCTTATAGAGACTCAGGCCGACCATTCCTGATAGAGTATGGTTTTACCACTGGACCAACCCAGTGGTCCCCTCGTTAAGCAGGTGGCTCTTTAAATAGCTACAAAAATCTGGTGTGAAACACACAAAACTTTCTCTTGCCAATGCAAATAATTAACAATATAACCTAACGTTTGAAATAAACAAAAAACTAACCTCAAAAAACATAACCTTATTTTAATCATGAGTGAATAATGCAAAATGAAAATCAACCTCAGTTTGGCCTAAAAATATGGAAAATTACTCTTTCATGCTAAACTAGGCTCTGTAGAGAAAAATGCTATAAATAAAAGTTGTAGATTTTATGATATCCTATTTGATTATATAGACTTTTGTCGTAAAATGTATACTAAGGCTGAAAATCTTTAAAAAATCGATTTTTTTACACGTTTTTGTAAGAAAAAAAAATAGAAAATCACAAATTACCGCTATACTAAGTGTTATACAAAGCTATAGCTATACGCTATACAAAGATGTCTTTAGAATCAAAGTTGTAGGTTATTAAATTGTCTACAATTTTGATTATACGTATATACTTTTGCCCTAAAGTGCATATTAAGCCGCAATCTTAATAAACTTTTTTCCTACGAGAGAACAGCCTCCCCAAGAATTTCAGTAGACATGGCGCCTACCCTATCTTGTAAAGCATAAAAAATGTAGTAAAATGAGGCGATTTTTTAAAAAAAATCATCGGACCGTTTATGAGAAAATCGCAAAAAAGTGAAAAATGACACGAATAAACTACTACTTCCAGTTGACCGATTTTGATGAACATGTTCGTGTTGGGTCCTCTAGTGGTATCTAATTTAAGTTTCATGTTTCAAGTTCGTACGATGTTCCGTTCTTGAGATATTCTGTTAACACACAGACCAATCGCTAAAATCATGTTTTTTGGGTTCAGGGGGTCTGAAAATGTGTATATCCAGTGAAAACTCAATTTCGAAAAATTGTCATGAAAACAATACTTTCCTTTTCTGAAAAAAACGAAAAGAACAAAAGATTACAAGAATCGACTTGTAGCTTCCATTATGTACTAG
Organism: Catonia carolina; assembly: GCA_035578175.1. Classification (NCBI taxonomy): domain Eukaryota; kingdom Metazoa; phylum Arthropoda; class Insecta; order Hemiptera; family Achilidae; genus Catonia; species Catonia carolina. Next base: position 34,734,300 of record JAQMRL010000005.1, on the reverse strand, counting down.
AAGGAATATCAGGTAATCATTTTTGTACCATAACTTCTACTGACAAACCGACACAAAACTTATTATATTAAAAACATAGTTCAACTGTTTTGTCACAATACTTTGAAAATTTTTAAAGTAAAAATGTAAGAGTAAATTGCAAATAAGAGATAAATTGTTAATGACAATATTTAAGTACAGTAAAATCCTGAGGAAAAATTAAAACAAATTACAGTAAAATCTCTCTATAGCGGAATTGAAGGTACCATGAGGTTCTGTCGCTATAAACAGAGTTCCGTTGTAGAGAGAGCGAGTAATTAATGGTGGGAGGGAAGTTGGAGTACTAATTTTTCTGAACTAAAAACTCATTTACGTATTTGAATGGTGCATGTAATAAGTTTACTTTTAAAAACTACTGAATAGATAACTTTATGAGGAATGCTTAATACAGTAGATTACTTCAAGACAGTGAGATATTTAAATTACTTACCTAAAATGTAGGTTATTAAGTTAACAAGAAATTTGGATACAAACAGCTGGTTTTATTAGATGTTGTGTCTAATTTTGAACAATAGAATTTCACTTTTCATATTGAACTTTTTTCAATAATCATTCATACAGTACATACCGTAATAGATAGCCTATAATTAATTAGCACTGAAACTAGTTTTTCACTGAACAGTAATAGACATATATACAATTAAAATCTCATAAAATATAAGCTACACAAACACAAAAAGAAAAACAGTACAGTATATATTTTTTCGTTATTGAGGAAACAATACGACTGTAAAGTACATTTCATTTCGTAAAATAAGTTGTAATTTTTGTTTGTTTGGTTTTCAATTCGTAAAACATGTCTTCAATCTTATTTTCAATGTTTAAAACTTGCTGTTGTAAATTTTCATCTACATTGTGGCAGTGACAGTACGTGGAAACAAAACGAATAGCGTCTAGTGCCTGTTACTTGAAGGGGCACTTTTTCTGTTTCCATTTCATTGTCACCTTTTTTTTCTTCCTCGTTGTTTTGGGCGAAGACATTTTCGATTATTGCATCATCTCCAACATCTGCTGAAGAGGCTAAGTCATTGTTTGCCCATCATAGGTGTCTAAATCCATATCCTGAAGATATTGTTTAGCCGCTATAGAGAGATTTTTGTACCGCTATAAAGAGAGTTAATTATTTTATCAAACATCCTATGTAGGATTATAAACAGCTGTATTATTTAAAATTGAATTATAAATTTCTAACCACCAGAATACGGTAACAGAAAACACTTACCAATATTTATAGCGCTTTCGTGTATCTTGTACACATCTTCAGTAAATTAAAATTCTTTAAAAATTTTGTCACATCAAAATTTAAAACTTCCTACTCGTACCATGGTAGATATGGAATCTTTTAAATATTATCTTAGCCTGGTATGGCTTTATTATTATTTTATCAAACATCCTATGGAAGATTATAAACAGCCGTATTATTTAAAATTGAAATATATATTTCTAACCATCAGAATATGGTAACAGAAAACACTTACCAATGTTTAAAGTGCTTTCGTGTATCTTGTACACATCTTCCTTATCTACCATGGTAGGAATAGGAAATTTTAAATTTTGATGTGAAAAATTTTTAAAAGAATTTTAATTTACTGATAATGTGTACAAGATATAGTGCTATAAACATTGGTAAGTGTTTTCTGTTACCGTATTCTGGTGGTTTGAAATATATATTTCAATTTCAAAAAGAGTTAAATACATTATTGTAATATACGAAAGGGTCGGGGGCGACAAATAATGCCGCTAAAGAGAGATTTCCGCAATAGAGAGATTTTACTATATTTGATTATGTTTACAGTTGTTTACCTTACTAATGGGTGTTTCAAAAAGGACGCACTTTGAAGTTTAAGGTTTAATATTTTCTGCATAGGGAATATTTTCCCCCCCCAAATAACAGTTGGCACTACCGTACTCATTGTTGACCTATTGCGTATTACTGACATGTACTAGTGCTATCCCAGTATTCATTTGTGTCTGTAGTGTATGTATAAGTTCAAACATGGATTTTTCAACGGATGAACGTGTTTTTATTATTGAAAGTTATTGCGCATATAAATCTCATGAACGAGTGAACGACGAGTTCCAGTTAAAATTTCCCAATTCTGAAGTACCTAATAACACCACATTATCGCGTCTGATAAATAAATTTCGTGAGACTGGCAGTGTACAGGATCGGAAAAGCACAGGTCGACCATCAGTGTTAACAGAACAAGTTTTGGACGATGTGAAACAACGTTTGACTACCTCACCCGGCAAATCACTTAGAAAGTTATCTTCACAGGCTGGATTATCACTATCTTCCGCTTTAAGGGCTACAAAAAAATTAAATCTGCATCCTTACTGCATCGGTGTCGTTCATGAACTGAAAGAAGTTGACCATGGGAAACGTATACAGTATTGTCGTTGGATACGTTCTCTTGTTAATGACAACTGTGTTGAAATATTGGATCGTGTTTATTTCAGTGACGAAGCATGGTTCCACTTGGATGGTTACATCAACAGCCAAAACTGCCCAATATGGAGCGCTCATAATCCTCACACACTTCATGAACGTCCACTACACGCACGTAAAATTGGTGTTTGGTGTGCAATCTCCTGGCATCGTATTGTTGGGCCTTTATTTTTTGACACATCTGTAGATGGTGTGGTGTACCGCAACTTAATTGAACAATTTATAGCGTTGTTAGAATTACACGATTGAGATTGTTGGTTTCAGCAGGATAACGCAATGTGCCATACTTCTACTGAAACGCTGAATATGTTACGAGAATTTTTTGGCCATCGTGTGATATCAAAAGGATTGTGGCCACCAAGATCCCCAGATCTTACTCCTGCGGATTTTTTTCTTTGGGGGAATTTAAAGAGTAAGGTTTTTAAAAACAATCCTCATACAATTGAAGAATTGAAGGCTAATATTGAAAGTGAGATTACAAACATTAATGAGCAAACACTACGAAAAGTGGCTGCAAATGTTATGAAACGTGTCCGAACTTGCATTGCAAGCGGAGGAAGTCATTTTGAACATTTATTGTGAAGTTTTAAAGGTAATCTGATTGTTATAAAGGTAATAATTTCATACTGTATAATTTGTATAATTTGTAATTACTTAATGTAATAAATTAGCGTTCTCAAACTTCGAAGTGCGTCCTTTTTGAAACACCCGTTATTAGCCATAGTTTACGAATGTTGCATCTGAGTCGCAACTTAACCTGATTGGCTAAATGCAGAATATTATGTTTCTTATCATTTCTTTTTAAATGATTGATTGCAGGAAAGCTATAGGAGTAACAACTGCTAATGGTTCAACTTACTTTACAAATGTGACAGCTGGGTACACAGAAACTCAAGAACTAGTAAATACGACTCTTCCAAATTTTCAACCAGGATCAAAATTAGCTGTTATACGTAAGTATTTATAATACTAATATATTATAAACTAAAGTATATAATATAGTAAATAAATATTATTAACGGGGTTTTATGTTCTATTTAAATTTATATTGCAACACCTAAGTTTAAGTCCGTTGGGGATCAAGGTATGATAAATATTAAACAGACTTTTAACTTATAACAATTAATTATTTGAATCGGTCATTTCAGAAAGTCCATAAGTCAAAAAAGTAACTTTTGGAAAACACTGTAAAAAGAAACTGGGAATTTACTACGTTTCAATAAAAAACAATATTGAAAAATGTTATTTTTTCAGAGGGCTGTACCCTTTAATAAAAAATTTATACGTATGTCTTTTTAAAGATAGCTACTCGTTAAAAAAAAAGTTTAAAATTTTGACTTCCGGTGTTTCTAAAATAAATTGAAGTAAAATGTTAATTTGCATTGTTTTCTGTAAAATATGTTGCTAGACCAGAAGAAAATTGTGTTGTACAATAGTATTCATTTATTTATTTCACTAGTTTATATTAGCAGCTTCAAATAGATTTTTGTAATAATAAAAATTGAAATTCTTAAATTAAAAAAAAAAAATGTTGGTTTCATGGTTACTCACTTTCATCATTGTCACAAACAGTAGTTATCACTCCCTTGAAAAGATTTTTGCATAGAAACTTTGTATAGCTTCTTCCACTAGAAAGTAGATCTTAACCTTCAAAAGATCATCTTTTTCATGTTTTAATTAGAAAGAAGCACTTTAATCCTTAAGGATAAACCTTTTTGTAGTGTTATATTATTACGGAAAGTCGTACTTATGTGATTTTTGTAGGGATTTACGTACTAAAGTGCACTAAAAACCATGTAACTTTTTGACTTAGGGCTTTCTAAAATGACTGATTCATTTGTTTACACAATAATTGAATCTGTCATTTCAGAAACCTCATAAGTCAAAAAAGTAACTTTTGGAAAACACTGTCAGAAACTGATAATTTACTACGTTTCAATAAAAACAAATTAAAGAATATAATTTTTGTTCAGAGGCTGTCCCCTTTAATAAAAAATGTATATTGTTGTCTTTTTAAAGGTAGCCACTCTTTAAAAAGTTGAAAATTTTGACTTCTGGTGTTTAAAAATAAATTGGAGTAAAATGTTAACTTACGTTGTTTTCTGTAAAATGTGTTGTTAGACCAGAAGAAAATTGTGCTGTACAATAATATTCATTTATTTATTTTACTAGTTTACATTAGCAACTTCAAATAGCTTTTTATAATAATAAAAATTGAAATTTGTAACGCAAGAAAGAAAAATGATAGTTTTCAGAACTATTTATGTTCGTTGTCATCTTCATCATCACAGAGTTGACTAGTTATCTCCCTTAAAAAGATTATCACGCAGAAACTTTGTGTAGCCTCTCATTAGAAAGTAAAACTTAAGCTTCAAAAGTCATCCACTTTCATTTTTTAATTAGAAGGTAGCACTTTATATCACTTAGGATACACCTTTTCTTAGTGTTATATTACTACTTAAGGAAAGCCAGATAAGGAAAGCTAGACTTTTGTGATTTTTGTAGGGATGGTGTGTTTACATTCAGTTAGCCCTAAAATACACCAAAGAAAAAATGTAAAATTTTGACTTAAAGGCTTTCTGAAATGACTGATTCAATTACAATTGATGATTAAACTTATTCTATTAATAAATACTGTTAATAGACCCAATAAGATGAGGATGATTTGTATGATGTGTAAATGAGGTGAAATCTTGTACAGATCCAGGCTGACCATTCCTGAGAGGTATGGTTAATTGAACCCCAACCATCTAGTCTAGTATTCAAATTTGTATAAAAACCTTTACTGCGATTTGAATCAGGAATCTTCATCTCTGAAAATCAGCTGTTAAACAGCTGACTTGCTGCGACAATATAATTTTTTTTATCCCTAATGTGTGTACGTTGCAATCTGTTCTATTCAGAACAATAATCAACTCCGTGACCTGATGAGATGAGGATGATGTGTATGACATGTAAATGAGGTAAAGTCTTGTACAGATCCAGGCTGACCATTCCTGAGAGAGTATGGTTAATAGAACCCCAACGATCAAAGTACATCGGTAACCACTATCTAGTATTCAAATCTGTGTAAAAGAACCAGGAACCTTCGTCTCTGAAAATCAGCTGTTAAACAGCTGACTCGCCGGGAAAATGTAATTTTTTTTATCCCTAATGTGTGTTTGTTGCAATCTGTTCAATTCAGAACAATAATACTACCTACCTTTACTAGGATTTGAACCAGGAACCTATGTCTCTGAAAATCAGCTTTTTAACAGCTGACCTGCAGCGACGACTTTACCTCTAGACCAACCTGGTGGGTGACAATATAAATGAAAAAAAAAAATTAATAATTTAACACAGTGTTTTTATAAGATACAACTTTGTTTTGAATTAGTTTTATTTAGTTGGAAAAGATTAAAGAAGATTTAGAACAGAATAAACAAGCAGTTCTTATAGCCCAAATTGTAAGACAATAGCATAAAAAAAGTAAAACCCAAAATGAACTCACTGACAGGAGAAAAGTGACTTCTGGCATACAGCCATGTATTCAACGCTTTACTAGTCTAGTAACATGCATTATAGTCTCAGACGTCTTACAACTACATTTACAACTTCGCGCAGTAGTTCATATGCTACTTAAAATTGTGTATACTATTTTTGTCAGTTTATTATGTTTAATTAGAATTGTTTATGAAATATTATTAAAAGTAACTTGTATGACCTGTCAAAAAGAATTTTGTAAAATAATTCATTCTTTTGCTTCAGGGTTTTGGAAAGTTATAAGATTTTTACATCTATATTCTGTTTTTGCCCAAAACTGGCAGGTGGAGTGTTATTTTAATTGCACTCTATCTGTTTGGTTCAGGGCTAAAAAAAAAATAGTTCTGTTTCTTATCACATAGTCAGCCACTTATATGACTGAACTATTTAAGATCAGAAGAGGTAGAGGTGCAAAAGACACTAGTCAGAGTTATCTCCTCTGAGAGTAATGAATTTCACTATGCAGCCAGACCCTGTGGTGAATGAAGTGAAGTTGTCATTTGCAGGGTGGAAAGTGAGTGCTTTTCGGAGGGCCTGGCATGCTGATAAGCATACTCTTTCAACTCAGTGAGGAAGGCAATGGTAAACCACCTTACTCCTCGTTTTTACTTAGTAAAACCTCTAGAGGTTCAAACCAGCCTTGTGGCTGTTGACCTAAACAACACAACAACAACATTCTGTTTTAGCTATTGGAAATTCAAAAGTTAACATGATATGATTTTTGTGGAAAATTCCTTCTCATTTCTGACATCTTTGATGTATAATCGGTGAAGATTTATTAAAAAAAATTCTAAAAATTGTTTTACGGTTAGCCAATTCCTAAAAGAATCTGAAAAAAAAAAATTTTTTGCCAAGTGATTTTTTTTTACTAATTTATTTACATAGTTTGGTCTTAAGGTATTACAAAACCGTAATGTTTTTTTGTATTCCTATAATGGGCAGGTGGAGTGTTAAATTAATTGCACTCGATCTGTTGGTTCCAGGGTGACAAAAAGTAGTTCTGTTCCTTATCACATATCAGCCAATAATATGGCTGAACTATTTAAGAACAGAAGAGGTATAGGTGTAAAAGACACGAGTCAGAGTTAGATCCTCTGTGAGTAATGAATTTCATCAGTATACAGTCAGACCCTGTGATGAATGAATTGAAGGTGTCATTTGCAGGGTGGAAAGTGGGTGCTTTTTGGAGGGCCTGGCATGCTGATAAGCATACTCTTTCAACTCAGTGAGGAAGGCAATAGTAAACTACCTCAGTCCTCGTTTTTACTGAGTAAAACCTCTAAAGGTTCAAACCAGCCTTTCAGCTGATAACCTAATCAACACAAAGTTTCTTGCATGTGCAAACTAGGTTACAGTGGTCAGATTTTCATGAACACCCCAGCTAAAAATTTGGAATATTTTGTAAGGATATAAAAAAAAATCTGTAAAATATTATTGTAATTTTAATTAACCCATGATTTAGAACACACATTCAGCCATATTTCAAAAAATGTTATTGGATGTATAATTTATTTCTGTTATAAAGAAATTTAAGATTTTTCTATCTTTTTGTATAGAATGTAAAATACACTAATACTGCCCAACTCTGGAAAATAGCAGTAAGTGATAAAAAGTGTAAGTGGAAAGATTAATGTTATGTTTGATGCACAAACATAATTTTTTTACTTTGGAAAATAAAACAACTACACTTTCTATGTGTAACATTTTTAAACAAACTACATTTTTATATAAATTATGTCTTGTACATACTGTAAAAACTAGTTATGAATTACCTAATTCGTCTTCTTCTTCTTCTTCTTGTTATCAAGGACAGGCTCCTGCCTGTTCTGAAGTCACTTTTACATATTACAATTTTGATTAATTCAATCTTAGAGATTTATTGTACTTTTTGTAATTTAATGACTGTCATCATCTCTGTGGTCTTCTAATGTCTCTTCATCCATGCGGTCTATTGTTCTTTACTTTCAAGAGTATTCTCTCTTCCGGTAATCTCTCCAGATGCTGTCTCCACTTACCACTGTTGAATTTTATTCTTTCGTTCAAGCTATAATATGACTTATTCAGCTCTTATTTCTTCATTCCTTTTATGGACTAATCTTGTGCAATCTTTTGTCCTTCGTTGGTACCACCAGAATCTTGCTTGAAATAATGAATTAGTTTTAGATTAAATGTATTTTATTAGATAGAGATTTATTGCTTTTTAGTGACTTATTGCTTTTTTATGATATTTTTTCCAATTCAGTAGATGCTCAATAATAGTATAAGATTTAGGGTCGATTGATTCTAGAGAAATGGAAGTTTTTGAATTTTAAATACATTTTAAAACTTACATTTAACTTTATGAAAGATTAATACTTAATTGAAAAAGTAATCATAATAAAAAATTAGCAGTGAAACCTTGCATGACAAGCCTACCGCTTGGAATTTTTGAAAAATCTGTGGAAGATAGCAGTAACTTAATTATTTTATTTATGACAGACATATACCAAAATATTTGGTGTGAAACACTCGCATGACTTTTTCTTGCAAATGTAAAGAGGATCAATATCAATAACCAGTAGCTATTACGTAAAATTACTAACTGCCACAAAATGAAGTAAAGTAAAAGAATAATGTTTGAATTATTTTGTAGATATAGTTTTATAATACTGTAGAAAAACCGCTTGAAATCAAAAAGTTGTTGGTTTTAATTTTCTATAACTTTGATTATGTATGCTTTTGCTCTTAAGTTCAAATTAAGGCCCCAATCTTAAAAAAAATCCATTTTGTACCATAAGGGCCCAGTCCCCACAAATTTCCCCGGACAGGCTGCATACCCCATCTTCTAGAATATAATCTGTAGTTAATGGGGTGGTTTTAATCAAAATCATATAAGCCATTTTGAAGTAAATTGCAAACAAGTGAAAAATTGTATGAATATACTACTTCTATTTTATATAATAAATTTCACTAACCTTCTTTAGAAGGGATAAATTAGGGGAAATTCATTTTAAATCAGTTTTATGCGAATAACTGAAGATGTATCATCTTCTATAGATTTTGAATAAATAAAAATTTTTGTAGTTTCAATTATGTTATTTACTCTGATTATGGTGGATTCACCGAAACACCCGTAAGTAAAGATAAAAGTTTATGCAGTTTAAAAAGAAGGTTAGTAAAATTTATTATATAAAATAGAATACTAATGATATACGAGTCTTCTAAATTCTAGAAATTTACAAGTTTTGGAGATTGTGTATGATAAGGTGTCTTATATGGAATAAGTGTTGATAAATATTTACAAATAAGATGAAATTTTAAAAGTTAAGTATTTATAGTTTATTTATTCGTTGATCAATCATTAAAGAAAATTTAATCGTTTAAAATTTAAATGCTATTACAGTAATTCAAATATTTGTATAAGTGTGAATACATAGTTGCTATTTAGAGTTAATCAAAAAAGAAGTAATTTATTTAGCGATTGTATTTCATTAGTAGAAATAGAATTTGTGTACTTAAGTATGTTGGTTATAGGTTAGAAATAAATTGTCTAACAATCTATTAGGTAAATGGTTAGAGTGATGAAATAGTACTAACAAAATAATCCGAGGCATTTGTACAACATTCTTAAAAAATTTTAATTAATCGACCACCTAGTATCTTGAAAAATAATCCTACTTTTATAAAGCACTATTTGCTTGTTTTTAAATTAGTTGTTTCTGAAATATACGCCTGTGGCTTATTTCGCTCTAAATACATTTTTGTTTTATTAATTTGTGTAATTAGCTGTGTTGGTTTCGAAATGTATTCACACGTGTGGCATTCAAACGTATTTTGCTATATTATTTTATTTTATTAATTATTCATAAGTATGTAGTAAGATTAAAATACATTTAAATTTCAATTTTTGAACTTAGATAGGGACGACTAAGAAATTGTAATTAACAGGAAAAGGCTGAAACATTTAAAATTCAATTTTTTTTTATAATGTGGTTTTAACAGCGAACAACTTCGAAGAGTTGCTGTTAATATCTGATAGAATTAAATAACAAATCCGAAAGGATTTGAAAGGTTTTAGGATTGGAACTAAACGGAGTCAAAATAAAAATTATGACCTATCAAAATGAAAACAGAAATATTATGGTTGATGACTGTTAAACAGTGTACTGATAAATATACTTAACTATTTCAAGCAAATCATTAAATTTTTTACCCTAATGTGTGTATGTTGGAATCTGTTCAGTTTAAGAGCAGTAAGCAACCCTTATGACCCATGACCCAATGAGATGATGATATGCATGATGTGTAAATGAGGTGTAGTCTTGTATAGGTCCAGGGTCGACCATTCCTGAGAGAGTGTGAATAATTGAACCCCAAACATCAAAGTACACTGGTAACCACTGTCTGGTATTAAAATCTGTATAAAAGTGACTACTTTTACTAGAATTTGAACCAGGAACCTACATCTCAGAAAATCAGCTGTTAAACAGCTGACTTGTGGTGATGATTTTACCATTAGACAGACCGGGTGGGTTAAATGATTAAATATAGGAAAACAAGCCAATCAGCGGAAATAGAGAGGCTCATAAGATCAACATCGTGGGCTTTCAAAAGGGAAAATAAAATCTTGAAGAAACAGAAAATCCCTTTAAGACTAAGAAGTTCCATTGTGTACTTCCTCCCATTCTCTCACGTGGTATATAAACATGGACCTTTACAAAAGGCATGATGGAGAGTCTAGACAAAACAAAGATTTATGGAAGACTGATGCTGAATATTACAACAGAAGTGTAGGCCTATATAATTAAAGTTATAGAAAATTAACATACCTAAATCTTTTAAATAAAACATTTTTTTAACAGGGCCTAATTTTGCATCAATTAGTGATTTTTCCTATTTTTAACTCCTACTGATGTTGATTCTCATTTAGCGTCATTCACTCATGATTAAAATTAGGTTATGTTTTACATATTACATTGTTTACTCAAGATTATACATAGGTTATAATTCTCATTATTTACATTGGCAAGAGAAAGTCGTTTGAGTGTTTCACACCAGATTATTTTATTCATTTATGAATGCGCTAAATAATTTATGACCTCCTTGTACATATACAATTTTTTTCTCAAGAAAATAAAAGATTATGTTTCATTGTATTACCTTTTATTAATCTACTGCTTTATCATTTTGTTTCAGGGAGGTGTAAAATGCATGAATTGTTTCCAACCGAGATTGTGATTAAGAATAACCCAATGTTGGATGATACAATTCTACGTAAGTTATATAAACCACTGGTTGAAATTTAGGATGATTTCATATTTCTTTTAAATGTTGACAAGTTTAGGTATTTTGTTTTTAAGAACATTCAGATTGTGAGGTTTAATGTAACGATATTTTTTGTTTCATATATATAAATTTTGTAGTATTAATTCAAAAATTTTTAAGTCAAGAAAACTGGTTTCAATAGTATTTAAATGTACGAATTTGTTCATTCTCATGATAGAGTGAAAGCACCACTCGTACAAAATTCCATCGAATACCTATAAAACGCTTTCATGACAAGTCACATGAACACGAGAACCTCCTGGTGTGTTTACTTTCCACCTTCCATTTACCTGATAATTCTCCTAGACGCCTTAAAAGACGCTGGAGTAGAGACCTGCTAATTTGATATACAAATTTCATTCTTGGGGAGTCACCAATGGGGGCCCTACCCCTCTCATACCTATCATGTCATTTACATTATTATCATAATCATCACATTTGCTTGTTGTAAAATTTTACAGTTGTAAATAAATAATTAAAGAGAAAAAAATGTACGAATTTGTTCATTCTCATGATAAGAGTAGATTGGGCTGAATTTTTATTATTGTGGCAATTTTTAAAATTGTCATCATTGATTTTCCTATGTTCGTCCATCACATCCAGTCCAGTGTCATTCAATTCCTCTTAAATAGTAGATTAAGAAATTGTAGAAAGAAAAACTAGCCATCTCCCCAGTAACTTTCACTGTAACCGTTTATTCAAATTTAGCCAATCACGCACACTGTCTTAAATCTTTAAAACCAATAAAATTTGACAAACATTCAATGGTTGTACTCCGTCGATATTATTATACATTTGCCATGTGTAAGGCTGAATACACTGCATTGCTGCTTGTATGTGTGTTTTAAAAAAAATCAAAGTCATTAATTTAGAAAGACATTGATATTTTGTTGTTGGCATTTTACCGCCAAACACTTATAGACTTAACAATTATGTTACTAATATTCATTCATGTATTTAAAAAAAATAAATAACATTTCTGTTTATTACAAAAGGTAAGCCTTTCTTTCTTATGAAAGCTAAGTGAGCTTGATCTCTTACAATTTCTTTAGAAAAAATTGCCACCTGCCATGAAATGTGTTGTCTCATAAAATTGATTTTTTGTTTATAACTTAAAATTAGATGTTATTTATTTTTAAACAAAAACCAATTGTTGGTAAAGATGATCTCTCATTTTTTAACTTATGAAGTTTATCGACAAAGTATGTAATAAATCCGTGAACGTACATTAAACGTTATGTAGGCCACCTTCATGACCTAGAGGTTAGCATGCTATTTTTTAATACAATTAACTTTAACCCAAAGTTGTAATTACACATTAAGATGTTGATGCAACTTTAAGTGAACTAAAAAAGTTATGTTACTTTGTTTTTATTAGTTCCTTTTTGTGTATATGATAACAGACTTTGTAAAGGCTAAATTGAAGTTCAGCCAAAATCCATTATCGAACCTAATTAACCAAATAAATTGTCACTTAACATTCTGTGTTAGTGAATGTCACCAAAACCTACTTATATTGTGAAATTTAAACAAATTAAAGTGTTTTTGTTCAAAATTTATTGTTAATTTATATACTGAAAAATTCTTTTTAATATTAAATTCATTATTGAAAAACAAAAAACTTAGATCAATTTTTACCCCTTGAAATCACTGTTAAAACCATTTATTCTTGTGTATTAATTAATGGAAATTGCATTTATGCCCAGTATGGTATTTTAGTAACTCAAAATTTATGTTATTATTGTTATTTTGTTTATTTTAACTCATATAAACAGCTTGGTCATTGGCAAGTACTGTTGGGTTGTGTAGACAGCTTTTACTTGACTTTGTACGATTCCTGCAGATTTTTCTGCTCTTGCATCTTATCCAATCATTTTCTGTCTTCCCAGTCACTCTTGTTGAGATTCCTTGCTACCATTGTATTTTGGATTCTCTGTACCAATGATTTTGAGAGTCAGGGATGTAGCCAGGGGGCTTGGGTACTTGAAGGATGTAGAAGAAGCAGAATATTCGCTTTTTCTTCTTTATTATGATAATTAGTTGATTTCTTTATAAATGATTTCGTTGGGAACAATGAACTAGATCCCATCGACTTGATTTTTGTTTTATTTATGCAGGTTTAATGATTCTCCTTCCAGTCTTTGTCTACTGGTCCATTTTCCTTTAGTTTTTGTAATGTGGAACAGGATTTCACAGGTGTATTTAGCTAATACTCAAAACCAAAAATAGATTTCATTTTAGCTAAAATAACCAAGTTTTCTCTTGGTTCCCATTAACTATTTTACTACAGTTCATGTGATATCAATAGGCAGGTGACTGTTGCCAAACTGCTTCAAAAATCAATAAAAAAACAACTACCAAGCAATATTTAATTTTTGGCAAGCATTATCTTTAAGCCAAATGACACATAAGTACTCAAAAAGAAACTCAAAAATGATGGGATAGGACACCACAAAGAGACATCGAGAGTTAGTAAACCATATGCTCTTTCACAAATTGAATTTACAATAATTATAGTTATTTGGTGTAATTCAATATAAAAAAAATGATTTGTATGATAAATACTTAATTGAATGGCTCCCGCCAGTAACGTTTGAAGCGACAAATTGAAATTTTTTTCAGGAGACGAGAAAAACAAATTATTGCAATAATAATAATAGTAGATCAATTTTTTTTTTAGTGAAGTATATAGTAAATGGTCCATCTAGCCATGAAATAAAATATTATAATGTTACTAAATGTAATGTAACAATGTAAAATATATAGAAAATTATTACCAAAATAGAGAATTTTAAATTGCAACAACGTTATAAAATTGAGTGTAATCATATTTTCTTTGTTTTGTTATTTACAGATTACACGAGAACAGAAGTAATATTTTCTGTGATTAGTTTACTGTTAATTATGATGGGATTCTTTTTCTCGTTTTATACATTCAGAAATCCACGGTATACATTCAAACGGCTTGCTGGAGGAATTCATTTTATAACTAGTGAGTAATATTTATTAATGACTGTAGTTTCTATTCTGGATGAATTTTTTATTACAAATCTGTTTTTTTATATACTCGTACGTATGTTTAAGCAGAATGCTAACCAAAGTAAAAAGATAGTGATGCGATGTCATTTGTGAGTTTGATAAAGATTAGCATATTTATTTCAGCACTCACCAATATGATATAACACGCAGATGGTACGTAAAAATCGTATCAGTCATTTAAGAACAAGCATGGGCCACTTTTTCTTGCTTGTTGCTTTTATGTTGTTTTATGGTACTGAAGACATAGCATTTATTTTATCTTTATTTCGTCTTTTTTTCTCTTTTTTTAGTGCTTGTTTAGCCACAATGGACCACTTTAGTCAATTTGGAAGCTTTCAGTCTCTTTTTGGCGTGATATTCTCTCATGTTGTGAGCACATTTCTGTTTGGCTGCTTCTGAAAATTCCCTCTTATATTCTCTTTTCTGTGTCGTGAGCCGATGGTTGTGGTCCTTGATGACCTATTTGTACTTCGGTGATTTTTCCGTTAGATCTTCGTGAGTTAGTCCAAGTTCTTGTAAATCCCTTTTTATTTCTTTGTGCCGCATGTATGCATTACCAGCATCCGTTTTTCGTCTCATTGCATGGTCAATTACTCTGCGTAAAAGTCTGGTGTGTGGTGTTCTTAGTATATGTCCAAAGTGCGAGAGTTGTTTTTTCTGCATGGCCACTATTATTGGTTCTATATCTCTGTAGACTTGATCATTAGGTAAAAGTCTGTAGTGATTGTCTACCTTGTGCTTCTTGTTTATGTAAGTTCTGAGTATTCTGTATTCTATTCATTCTTTTTTTAATTGAATTCATTTATGTGCTGTTAAATTAAAGACAATCTATAATTTAGTATGAAGTTTGTATCTGTTCTGTAAAGTTTTAAATGATCATGTAATTTGTACTTGCACAAACTTAAGTAGAGAAATTTCATGGATAATGTATGGGGAAAAGGAAATTACACTCTGGAGTTGGTTTTTATTTATTTTTTTATAGTGGGAGCAATTTTTTCTTTGAATAAACTGAATGTTTCTCTGCACTTTTGGTATTTTTTTTTTGTTTTACGTCTGACTGTTTTGCAATTACTGCTAACACAGATGGAGGAGAATGATAATATTATTAGAATGAGTGATGAAAAAATGGCAGACCTGACCAGGAATCGAACCCGGGACCCTGGCGTAGAAAATTTGATAAAATGACATTTTCATTCATAGAAACAGGTTACAATTAAATCAATTTGGTAGGCTTTAAGTAATGAATGTTATTACTTCTCTTCTACTATGCAATCAAAAAAATGTTGTATCATTTAAATGAATTTTTACCTTAAGGAAGTTAAAAATTTATCTACTGTTTTGTTGTACCTTATTAAGATAGTTACATATTTAATTTCAAATGTTAACCAATTAGGTTGGTCTAGCGGTGAAGTCATCATTGCAAGTCAGCTGTTAAACAGCTGATTTTGGAGATGAAGGTTCCGTGGGTCAAATCCTTGTAAAGGCAGTCACTTTTATGCAAATTTAATTTACTAGATAGTGGTTACCAATGTACTTTGATGATTGGTGTTCTTCGATTAACCATACTTTCTCAGGAATGGTCGGCCTGAGTCTGTACTACATATAATTTACACGTCATACACATCACCTCATCTCATTTTTTTTGCGTCCTGGAGACTTCAGGAGGAGTATAGGACATGTCAGCTATAACACCTGAAATACATATAAGAATCACACAATGTGTCACTACTATCAAGAAAGAAATTCTTGTACGCTATAAAAAGTTTCACCGATCAAGTAATTTTTCAGATTCTTTTTAAAGGAATTCAAATCCTCACAACATTTAAAAAATTGGGGTAATTTATTCATGAATTTTCTCCCTGCATAAGTAGGTTTTTGTTCAATTAATTTTGTGGAGTGATTAGCCACATAATAATCATTTCTGTTTCTCGTGTTATGATTGTGAACATTGAAATTCTGCATAAAATTATTTTGCCTAACATACATAATCACCTCAAAATTGTAGAGAGGGAACTGTAAGCAATTTAAGCTCCTTAAATAGTGGCCTGCATGAGGTTAGCTGGTTAGCTCCCACCATACACCTAATAGCTTTCTTTTGAATTTTAAAAACCCTATTCATATTACCCATGCTAGAATTACTCCATACTAATATACCATAACATATGAGACAGAATGAGGCCATGATAAGCTGCCATTAGTAATTTTTTATCATTTAATCTGGCAATTTGTTTTAGTGCAAATACCCCAATACACAACAAATTTGATTGGTATAGAAGTCCCAAGACAAAAATCTATCTAAAGATACTCCCAGGAACTTCACTGTTTCTACATGCTCTAAACTATTATTATGAATAAATACATCCACTTCTCTACTTTCTTTAACGTTATGTTTATTTTTGAACTGCAAGTAATGACGCTTTTTCCCATTAACTGTTTATAACATTTAATTCAAGAACTGTACTACGGACTCTATGTTAACATGCATTGGGTCATGGGGTTACTTATTGTTCTTAAATTGAACAGATTGCCTCATACACACTTTAGGGATTAAAAAAATAATTTAAAAAAATCCAAATTATGTAACTTATTTGTAGTTTGAACATTATCTTTAGTAAATTATATTTTTTATGATTAAATCTTACTTGTATCTTGTATTTTTTTTGTTTTAATTTTTTTTATTACAGTAAATCTACAGGTTTTGTCCTACTATCTTCATTTGTGTCCAACTGTTGTAGTATGCATTGTTGTACAGCTGATCTTCATGGTTCTTTGCACACTTACACACTTCTTCAGCGATTGAAGTCACGTGTAAATCATGGTGGATGTCACTAATGCAGGCTTACCATGGAGCATTTACAATATTCCTGAGCACCTGTTTGTGGATATTTTTGTATTGTTGTCATCAGCCAAAAAGCTGGTTTGGCCCTCCAGTGGCTATACTAAGTAAACATGGAGTGAGATGGTTTACCATTACTCATTGAGTGGAAAAGTATGCTTATCAGCATGCCAGGGTCTCTGAAAAACATCTACTTTCCACTCTGCAAATGATACCTTCACTTAATTAACCACAGGGTCTGGCTGTATAATGAAATTCATTACTCTCAGAGGAGATAAATAACTCTGACTATTACACCTCTACCTCTTCTGTTCTTAAACAGTTCAGTCATATATATAATTGGCTGACCATTTGATAAGAAACAGAACTTTTTTTTTGTTGCCCGGGAACTAGCAGATCGAGTGCAAATAATTTAACACTCCACCTGCCTGTTGTGGGCAAAATTTTTATGTTATTGGATAATATTTCTAACCTCATCTTAAAAATATGTGAATCGTTGATCAATGTACTATAACCGTTGCCTTAGAATGCACTTCCTCCCTTTGTCATTCGGCACTACTATACAGAAGAAATACGTTGACCCACTATGCTGACCACTATGCCGGTGTAGTGGTTAGTGCAACTGACTTCTATACTGGGGTCACGGGTTCGATTCCCAGTAGGGTCTGGCATTTTTTCATCACTCATCTTCATGTATCATTCTTCTCGCCGTCTGCATTAGCAGCAATTGCAAAACAATCAGGTGTAAAAAAATTCCCTGACGTGATGAGTGTGTTGCTATGTACATTGTACTATAAAGCACAATGTTTGTATAAAAGCTTGTTTGTATAAATGCTCCTATGGTATCTTGGTCTCTACATCGACAAAAGACTAACGTGGAACCAACATATTAACGAAATGCAAAAAACTTTGGATGCTGGACATAAATAACTGTATTCATTGATTTCCAGATCCTCTAACCTCCCACTTCATTTAAAACTACTAGTTTATAAGTGTTACCTTAAACCCGTTTTTATGTATAGCAGCCAAATTTACTGTTTTGCCAAACCGTCAGTCATTTTGAAATTACAACGCTTTCAGTCCAAACTGTTAAGACAGATAACTAGTGCTCCCTTTTACATAACGAATGATACACTACGCACAAACTTAAACATCTGATACATCAACGATATGTTCCTACGCACATACACATGATTTAAAAAGAAATTACCCAATAATCCAAACCAGCTCACTCATTGTTGACCTAGACACACCAAATTTACCAACTACCCCTATATGAAGACTGAAACAACTCTGGAGTAGGGATATCAAGAGACGTCAAAATTATAGAAAAACAAAATGAAATAAGTAAATAATTTACAAAATAACGTACTAACTTAATGATTACGGTGGGAGTACTGTAAATGGGCAGCGATCTCTTCATTGTCTTAAAATTTGTCAATATTTGTATCCTTTTATTTATCAAATTTGCTTGATGTTAATTTTATACAGTTACAAATAAAAATATCTTGTATAGTAAAATAAAAAAACATAAAAAAAATAAAACATAAAAAAATAAAAAAAAATAAGATAACAGCCACACAAGAAACTCGTTACATGGATGGTGAACCTTTTGAATCTAGAGGATATAGAATATATAAGAGCAGATCCGCAAGTAGAATATTGAGGGGTGCACCTATTTTTGGCAGTGGTTTTATCGTTTCAAACAAGATAATAGATTCCATAATAAGTTTTGACCCCATCGATGAGAGAACAACAGCATTAACCTTCAAGGCCGCAAATAAAGTCTATACTATACTTAATGTCCATGCGCCAACTAATGAGAAAAATAAAAAAAGGGAGACTCGACACATTGTAGATGAGTATTGGGAGCAACTGGACGGCTACATGGGCAAATTACCTAAAAACAAAAAACATAGCATAATCCTGATGGGAGATTTCAATGCTCAGATTGGGAAGGAAAAGAAACATAGAAGGACAGTGGGTAAATATTCCGCCCATAAAAGAACCAATATAAATGGGGAACGACTCATTAGCTTATGTGATAGCCATAATATTGTCCTTAAATTCACTTTCTTTAAGAGGAAGCCAAGGAAACTAACAACGTGGGTCTCACCCAATCCAATTTGCGGTGAAAAACAATTGGATCACATAGCTATAAGTAAAAAATCAAGTTAAGAAATTATGAACGTCAGAGTAATAAAATCGGCAAATATAGAATCAGATCACTACATCTCCGTCGCTAAATTTAGGATAAAACCTGAAGTCAGAGGGAGGAAGGAAGGAATTGCAAGGATTCCCAAGTATGATGTAGAGAAATTGTGTCCTGAGGCACTGACCAGGGAACTACGGAATAGGGATATGGAAGGATGGAATAACATGAAGACCAATCTCATTGAATCGGCAGTAAAGGTGGCACCGTTCAAGAAAAAGCATAGGCAGACATGGTGGAACACAAAATGCGACGCAGTCTTGGAAGGGAGACAAAGAGCATGGGAAAGATGGAATGCAAATAGGACGGAGGCAAACAGAGAAAATTTGGTGGAAAAAAGAAGATTAGCTACAAAAACTTTTAAAAGAGAAAGATTAGCGTATATGAAAAGGGAACTGGACCAAATTAACGAAGAATTTAAAAGGCACAACACTAGGAATTATTATCGGATGTTCAAGAAGCAACTAACCAAATTTACACCCCCAACTCTTCAACTTCACAACCAAAAAACAGGCAGAGTGGTGCACTCAAAAGTGGAAAATTGTATAATACTGCCGGACTTTTTTGAGAAGCTCCACAATTGCCCAAAAGTCCCGACACAGTTTGTTTTTGTTGGAGGTGGCGAAGCGCATGTGGACTCGGCTCCACCTGACGTGAAAGAAATAAAAGCAATCATACATTCACTTAAAAACAATAAAGCATCGGGAGAGGATGGAATTAAAGCAGAGTTGTGGAAAGTTGTAGACGACACGGTCATCATGGAACTAAAAAACATAATTGATGAAATCTGGAGGGAAGAGAAACTCCCAGAAGAATGGAAAATGGCTATCATCCATCCACTTCACAAAAAAGGAGCAAGGACTGATCCAAATAATTATAGGGGCATATCTCTTCTCCCTGTTACATATAAAATTCTGTCCAAGGCGTTACTAAGTCGGGCTGAACCTCAACTGGACCCACAGTTGGGAGAGTATCAAGGAGGGTTCAGGAAGGGTAGGTCCTGTATTGAGCAAATTTGGTTATTGAAAACAGTCTTGGGAATGAGGAATCTGAGAAACAAAGAGACAACGGTTACTTTCGTGGATTTTCAGAAGGCCTATGATTCTATAGACAGGAAATCGCTCATAAGCGTCTTAAAGGATTTTACACTCGATAGTAAAACCACTAATATAATTCAAGATACACTTAAAAACACATGTTCGAAAGTAAGGTTCATGGGGGAATTCTCGCAGAAGTTTGAAATAGGAACTGGGGTTAGACAGGGTGATGGGCTTTCGCCGCTACTTTTTAATTGTGCCCTGGAGAAAATAATCAGGGAGTGGAGGAAATCCGACACAAAGGGTGTGACACTCGGCAGAGGAAAGGACGCGATATATATAGATTGTTTGGCTTTTGCGGACTATATCGCTTTAATCACAGACACTCCAGAAAATGCTATCATTCAAGTCGAAAATCTTATGGTTCAAGCTAGAAAAATAGGACTACAAATATCGTTTCCTAAAACAGAGTTCATAACAAATGTTAAACAGTGTATGAATTACTTACCTGTACAACAGGATAAAATCAAGAAAGTAAACGTGTTCAAATATCTAGGAGAGTGGGTTAACATCAATGGCAATGAGAGGATAAGTCTTGAGAAAAGAGCAGATAGAATGGGTAATGCCTTTAAAAATACCAGAAGAATTTACAATAAAAAAGTTTTATCATGGGGTGCAAAAATCAGACATTACGAAACAGTGATAAGGCCAGAAGCGTTGTATGGTGCGGAAACGCTTAAAATTAAGCTAAAAGGAGGTATAAATAAAGTGATGGGCGCAGAAAGGAAAATAATGAGAAGTATATTGGGGCCTAGGAAACTAGATGCAGAGTACAATAGACCCCGAACAAATAAGGAAATATATAGCAGAGTTGAAAACATTATTCACACAATGAGGAAAAGAAGACTTATGTTTTTTGGTCATATAGCGAGAATGGACAATAATCGGCTGGCAAAACAGGTCTATGAGAGGATAATGAAACTTAAGATTAAGCCAGCATGGTTCACCGAAACGCTGTCAGATTGCTTAACGGCAGGGATTACCACAGAAGATATATGCAATAGAGAGGTTTTTCGGGGTAAAGTTGAGAGAGTGACCTTTAGGGAGGAAAGTGAGAGGAGGAGGTGTGAACCTCACAATATGGACCAGCTGAGGATGGACAGATCGAGAAGGATGAGGGAGGTGTGGGTGAGGAAGAGAATGGAGCAGCGTAGGACATGAAGAAACACCCCAAATATTGATTTAGCGTGCTCTCGTTAAAGAGCTATTCGAAAAAAAAAAAAATCCCCTCCCTCACCTCCCCCTCCCACCCCCTCATCATCTCCTCCACCCCTCTCTCCATCTCTCTCTCCTCCTCCCTCTCCCTGCACCTCACCTTGCCATAGCTCTCTAACTTTGACTGAAGTGCATTCTTACAGGACGGTTGTTGTACTTGTAGCTTTTTTAATTCTTACAGATTTTTGTGATCTTTTTAATTTTTTTTTTGGATAATCAAGAAAATTTCATATATTCTTTTTTTAGGTTTGTCCGTAATGGTTGTCATTGAAGTACTGATGAGTTCGATCAATTATGAAAAAGAACATCTTCCGGTAGTTCATCCAAAAGCAGCGGATTATTATTACAGTTATTCGTTCTACTTGGGATGTGTGGTTTTTATATTCAATATATCTGCTGGTATTGCATTCCTTTGGTATTCGAAGAAACGTAAAGGTAATAAAGCACCTACTGATGAATTGGGTATGGCTGATGAACCAACTATTATTGGGCGATAAATAATTATCATTTTATTTCATTAAAATACATTCATTGTCATTAAGATTCATTAGAAAGTTATGTTCATTTTTATGATATACCATTCATAATTTATCTGACGTGTTCATTATTTTATTATGTATTAGTGAATGCACAGCCATATGTAAATGTATGCTTATTATACTGGTATTTAGTAAAGATAATTGTAAATAATTTATATATGTATGGGAATATAATGTAATTCATAAATTTCTGTTATTTCTCAGGGTATTAATATTAGCAATATCAAGAACACTTTTGGGTTTTTGAGGATTGACCACCTATGTAGTGTTAGTATATTGTGGACAATTCGAACTGGCACAACTCTTGCTCTATGTGTAAACACAGTTCTGCATAAAGTATATCCACAACCTATTCTTTCAACAAGGTCTACAAATTTTAATGTACGCAAATGCCTACAACCTTATTTCAATGTACAAATATACAAATAATTATTTCATTTTAAAATATGTGTTTAATTTCTCCCAGTAAAAATTTACAGTAGCCTATAAATTACAAGAACTAAACTGCAAAAACACACTTAACTATATTCTACAGACGCACACAACTAACTAAAAAATATCTTATAATGAACAGAAAATCATATACTGGGTGTCCATTAAGTCTGGAAATGGCTGAATTACAGAAAAGTGAGCGTGACTAGGTGACCAGAATGACTTTAATTGCTTGTTGCACCAAAAAAACTATTTTGGGTGATATTTGAAATTTTTGTCCGCCATCTTGGATCCGCCATATTGGATTTAACTTTCTTAATTTAAATAGGATGATGGTCATATGATACATGATTTCGATCTAAATTTTCAAAATAAATTCAATGGCGAAAACCGGAAATCTATATCTTTTTTCGTTTTTGAGATATTACCATTCTACTACTATCCAGATTGGGGCAGAACGGCCATTCCTCCCTCCTCTGTCTTTGAGCCTACATAGACTTTTTTTACTATCCAGATCGGGGCAGAACGGCCATTCCTCCCTCCTCTGTCTTTGAGCCTACATAGACAATTTAGGTAGCAAGTGAACGACTACACATAAGATTATTGAAAATAATAACTTTTTTAATATCTCCACTCGTTAATAAATAGGAAATTATTGTCATTAAGAAATACGGAAAAACAATTTAACGGCTGATTTATTGCATTATTAAACTACAGTATTTAATTTGTTACCAGTTAATACTTATTGTTTGTTATTTTTGTAAATGTTAGTGTTTAAAAGGAACTAATTTGTGAAAATGAGTTGCATAATTGAAAATAAAATTACTAAATGTTTCTTGACTCAAGAGTAGTTGTTCAAAGTGGCCTCCTCCTACTTATTGACAATATGATTTAGGCCTACGTGCGTAAAACTAGTTACAGCATTACGAATGTATTCCCTTGGGATTCCAGCAGATTCATTTAGAATTCTTTGTTTGAGTTCATGCAGACTGTTAGGTTTCGTTCTGTAAACCTTGTTTTTTAAGTTTCCCCAAAAAAAGTAGTCTAATGGACTCAAATCAGGTGATCACGGAGGCCATTCAATTGCTCTTCTCCTAAGTATTAACTGGTAACAAATTAAGAGAAAGTTTCTCCATGACTTCGTGAGGTGGCGAACCTAGGAGGTGGTCTCTGAAAAAAACTCAGGGCCTGTCCAGAGGCTGTAAGGTGGCAGCTCCACATCTGGTCTTACCCATGACTAGGTGAGTACACTGTTCAGGGAATCTTTATCCACTTTCAACAACCGAGAAAATAGTTGGACAGAACTTCATTGAATAACTTGAAATATCAACAAATACGCTTCTTAGGGCAATATTCTTCTGACTATAATAGAATTTCATTGATCATTGTTTTCTGAACACTTTAATTCTGTTGGTAACTTTGGTTCATACTCACCATTTTTGATACCTTAATCTTCAGGAAAAAGGCACTTCGTTCTGTCAGGTTAGAATTCATTTTTGAGCTGCAGAAATCGTTGGACGAATGATTTTTATTGTATTTAAAAATTATGAATGCTTTATTTTTTAAAAAAACCTTTTTAATTTTTCTGTAATTATTTTAATTGATAAACTAAAAATACCAGAGTGATTGTTTTATCACAGTTATTAGTACCAAATTTGGGTCCTTGATGTTGCTAAAATTAATCAAATTATTTGTAAAATTATGTACCATTGTTTCAACACTTGGCTTTCTGTCGGTAACTGGGCGCTACTTCACTGAGCTTTAAAAAGGGTATTTTTAATTCTAATATTCTAGTCAGTCATTACTTTGAATTTTTTGTACTATGTAACACTTTCAAAATGATAGTAAAATCATAAATTTTACAGACTCATAATAAAGGTACTTGTATCAAATTTTTGATTCAAGTAAGAAAAAACAGTAATAATTACAAAGCTAGTTATTTTTGTTTATGGTTTATTACCAAAAACATTCCTTTGAAATAAATTGATATTTAATATGTAAATGTCGTTAACTATTGCAGTTTAGAAATGGATAAGTTAGATCCTCCAACATATCCACTAAATCTGTAACGGTATCATACATGTGTTGAGTCTTTAGACCATTATTGTTTTAATTTTTTTTCTTAAAGACATAATTTCATTTTAATTTAGAGATCTTTATTTGATTTTACATCTACTGTTGATGGTACAGAAATTATATAAATTTTTTAGTTAAATTTTGCTATTTTACAGTCTTTGCCAAAAATCAGCTGAAAAGAGAGCAACTAAGTTAACAGCGTGGCCATTAGAAAGGTGAAATAATGGTCTTAATGGCTTTTGAAAGTATCAACAACAGCTTTCAAAATGACCTTATTGGCGTGTTTTAAAAATATGATTTTGCAGACTCTCCTTTAATGGTGCGTTAATCCATGGAAAACAATGGAGGGTTTAAGTAATAAAGTTTTATTGCCGTTCTAAAAAATAAGGCAATGTTTTCAACAACATAAAATTTAAGCAATCAGTTCTTAAGTCCTGTAAACTGGTTTGGATATAATTATAATATGGTAGCTGTACCGATTGACCGTTATTAAAAAAAAAAAAATACAAAACGTATTCATAAGATTATGTTTTTGAAAGCTACGAAAAATTGTCTTCTCCATGGTGCAGTAATTTATAGAGCCCTAAATTATACTGAACTGCAAAGCAAAATGTTATGGGTTTGATGTGTAGAAATTTTTATTTAAAACCACTCTTCTATAAACCTTTAGTTGCTAATGACCAAATTATTGAAACAACTTTAGATAAAACTAAAGTATTAATCTTTGTTTATGAGAAATTATATTTATGTTAGCAATATTATTGACTGCAAAATTTGTAATATTTTGACATGTTTTTCACGTTATTATAAGATACAATCATATTGAAAGTGTTATTTACATTTTATTTTTTCAGTAATTTAAAATATTGCTTTGTATAATTGTATACTATCCATTTATTGTGGTAATTATAACATTTAAAATGTACGAGGGCCATCCAGAAAGTAGTACCCGTTTCCGCCGCATGAGGCGCTGACGAGGCGAGCAGCCGCCGGTCAAGGTCAGATCGCTTCAGTGGCTTGTCTGCCTTCTCTGTTGTAAGTTCCGCGACGCTAGCATTGCCTGTCTTGTTTCTGTGACCGTTCATAATGTTTAAAAAAATTGAGAACGCCGCCAGTTGTGAAGTGAGGGCTGTAATAAAATTTCTCAATGCAAGAAACGTTCGACCTTGTGATATTCATCGCCAATTAAAGGAAGTGTATGGAGATGATGTGATGGATGAGTCATCTGTTCGGTGCTGGTGTCGTAATTTTAACTTGGGGAGGGGGAACACACACGACGATGAGCGTTCAGGGAGACCATCTGTCATTACAGATCAACTGCTGAGGTCAGTAGACGAATTCGTGAGGCACGATCGGCGCGTTACAATTGATGACATCTGTGAACATTTCCCTAATGTTTCTCGCACAATTCTTCATGAAACTGTCAAAGACCATCTGCATTATTCAAAAATTTGCGCAAGGTGGGTCCCTCGCATGCTTACAGATGAGCACAAAACCAAGCGTATGGCTGCTGCATTAACATTTTTGGAACGTTATTCTGATGAAGCAGACGCGTTCTTGAATCGCATAGTTACTGGTGATGAAACGTAGGTTTGTTATGCTTCACCTGAGAGTAAACGACAGTCAATGGAGTGGCATCATCCTCATTCACCAAAGAAACCAAAAAAATTCAAGACTGTTCTGTCCACCAGGAAACTTATGGCAACCATTTTCTGGGATCGACGTGGTATACTGCTTATTGATTTTATGGCCCGTGGAGACACTATTAACGCTAATGCGTATTGTGAAACATTAAAGAAATTACGGCGGGCAATACAAAATCGACGGAGAGGTCTATTGTCTGATGGCGTCATTCTCCTCCATGACAATGCCAGGCCTCATGCAGCGGGGATAACACAACAACTTCTGCAGCAATTCAATTGGGAAATTTTCGACCATCCACCGTATAGCCCGGACTTGGTCCCTTCAGATTTTCATCTCTTTACAAAACTTAGAGTTTTTGGCGGGAAAAAGATTTTACAGCGATGAAGAACTTAAAGAAGGTGTGACTACGTATTTCGATCGGCTGGCGGCGGAGGAATATGATGCTGGAATACAAAAACTCGTCACACGTTATGACAAATGCTTAAATTTGCTTGGAGATTATGTGGAGAAGTAGTTTAAGGTATGCTCTTTTCAATAAAAATGTTTACATTTGTTAATATTTACTTCTGTGTCTTTATTTCACAAACGGGTACTACTTTCCGGATGGCCCTCGTAATTATATACCAGGTGTCCCATGAAGAGGTTACTATTTTTGAATTAATATACTGGACGTATCACACTCTCTACAGACTGGAAACGTTTCAGTTATAATAAATAGATTTGTAAAAAAAGTACGCTCGAGTTTCATTTGCTTATGATTAATCAAAACAAAATGGCGGAATAAGAAAATAATATCAAAAGTGAACAATAATCTTGTGGATAAAATTACTTGAAATCAAAGGGTATAACAGTGTGGGTTGCTGTCAATAAGGATGGGGGGGCATGCCCCAGACCACACAGAGAGTGCCCATAGAACTGCAGTTTAGCTACCCTATCCTAGCCTGCTTTCTAGGTAATGGATGCTGGCTACTTGTAGTACATGGTTGTGCGACAGAATATCCATGTGTGGTAGAGCCACGTGTAAAGCACTTAAGCGGCGTAACGAGCTCGACGGCGACTCGTCCAACGTTTACACGATTACTGAGGGGAGTGGGGTGCCCTGCGGACATGACCGCACCCACTCATTTGGGTTGGCCTCTCAGATGCTGGGGTTTCCTGGATAGCTCTCCGGAGCCACTATGCTGCTTAAATTCCTCCGGAATGGGCGTGGCTGGCCGAGGGTATGTCCGGCAACGGATAGGCAAATACGCATGTCAACAAGGATGGTGTTTTATCGTATGACATATCCCATCAGACAATGATTGGAGACAAATACGTATCAATTTTAACTAATCAGTATAGTTTCTCATCTTTCTCTGGCGGAGATGCAGGACGTTGTTTTCCAGCATGATGGAGCTCCTCTACTTTATGATAATGTGGCCCAAGCGGTTTTAAACCAATATCTTCCTAACCATTGGATAGGTCATGGCAGCAGCCTCATAGACTGGCCTTCAAGATCACCAGACTTGTCTTTTTGCGATTTTTTCCTATGGGGTTTTTTTTGAAGGAAAAAGTTTATTCTCATACCATTGCAACAGTCAATGAATTAATGAGGCTGATTGAAGAGGAACTGCTGTTTATAGCTTGGCAATTTTTCAAAAACGCTTATGACTCATTTTTGTTTCTTTGCTATCAGTGCATAGGTATTGATGGACATCAGTTCGAATAAAGGTTAATGAAACAAATTGTGTTCATTAATTATTTGTCACTGTCATATTTCTTTCATTAACCTAAGTATTCTTTCAGTAAGTTAAGTAACATCAGCCCCGACCCTAGTACTTTTGCCGCCCCAAACGAAATTCACGAGTGCCCCTCCACCCACTCATCAACCATTAAATTAATCCGCACAAAAATACATAGAACCCCTCTTCAAACGTATGCTTCTATACTTTAAAATAGATAGACCTATTGTCAAGTTTTGCATTTTGTAGTTGTTGTTGGGTTTAAAGTTTTTCGGATCATGATTGTAAAGTTGTATATTTATAAAATTTTAAAATAAAACATTAAAATTTGCCGTCCCCAAAATCTGCTGCCCTAGGCGGCGGCACCGGTCACCTACCCCTAGAGCCAGGGCTGAGTAACATTGTAACAAATCACCAATTTAAAATGGTTATGCAAATAAAATTACTTTCCACCATTTTTTTTTTATTAATCATAAGCAAATGAAACTCGAGGGTACGTTTTTACATATCTATTTATTATAACTGTAAAGTTTCCAGTCTGTAGAGTGTGCAATACGTCTGACATATTAACTAAGAAATAGCAATCTCTTCATTGGACACCCGGCATAAGAAGCAGTTGAATTATTTTGTTTGTTCTTTGTTTTGAATATGATGCACAGGGTATAATTTCCATTTTGGTACTGGTTGTAATCAAATTGTTTTTTATTGTTTAATAGAACTGATATAGTATATCCGATAAAAGCTACTGAAAATTAATTGTTTAAAAATATATCTAAAATATTTCTTTTCAGGGCACTAAATTTATACTGATTAGTTTTTCATTGTATAATTTTCACCTGCATAATCAATGTCCAAATGGGAGTTAATATTAGAACCGGTTTTTATTGATAATAAAATTATTATTAACATTATTATAAAATTTGTTTATAGTTGTTACGATAAGTTTTTTGGTTTCATTAATTATTTCAACAAAAAATGTGATTTCATAATTTTAAAACTAATTATTATAAGGTTTTGTTACAGGGTTGGCTTAAATCACCCAGAATATTTTAGTAATGTGTAAAAGAGCAAAATATTTTGTAAAAACAAATCTAAACTCAATTCTTTAGGAGGAAAAATATGTACAGTTGACTCTTGGTGATTTAGACACTATACAGCAAATTATTATTTTACAATTGAAAAAAAAATCTTGATGTGACTTGCTCTGCTTATACTGTTTTCACCTCTTCAACTACTGTGCATCGATACTATTTCCCTTCTGTTGATCCAGCTGTTCATCATCACTGCTCCCACTGTTATATAGGCAGTTAGAGGGGGAACGCTTCTCCAATCTTCAGTTGGCCTATGTGCCATAAGCAATTTTTTTTACTGTGTTCTTCTGTAATAGGAAGGAATTTTTTGACAATTGCAAAACTCCAAGGGGAGTATGGGACATATCAAGATAATATAATAGGCTCTTTAGAGCTGCAGTTTTAAGGAACTAAAAGGACTTTGTCCTTCCTCTTATGCATTCAATCAGGCTGTAGACTCACTTAATTTTATCAAATTGTCTATCGCTGTGTTTGTGCAGCCTACAAACTTTCTCACATCATATTATCTTCCTCCATCCCATCTAGTTTTCCTCCTGGTTCTGTTATGATAATATTCAATTTATTACAAATAATTTGTATTTCATTGGTTAGAGGAAAAGTTGATTTTGTTCATTGATTAATACAGTGAAACCTCAATATAACAAACTCAGGAATCCCAGAAAAAATTAGTTAAATTGAGGTATTCATTATATCGAGGTAACTAGAGTTCCACATCTAATTTTTTACAAATGTTTTTTTCACGTTGTATGATGAATTTAGTAGTTATTTTTCTTAATGGCGTTAAAGAAAAATCTAAACTAGTAAACGTAATTTTTGTAGATGATACCTTACGTAATTATGTCTAATTTAATACACCTACTGTACAAAAATTACATACATATTTCAAGTATGAACTTCCCTTGTACATAGAATGGATATTTGGTATAATTTAAAGCACGTAGAACTTGATTGCACCATAATACTGTATTTTTATTACTAGCATATAATTCTTGATAACACTAACAAAATAATACACTGAAACTTTGTTTAAATTTATTATAAAAATACTAATCTTAAACACATTCTTTAGTATGTGATATTGATAGGTAATGATTAGAGTTTTTAATTTTAAATGTTAATTCATTTATTATTTGAAAAAGTAAATTATTTTCTGTTTTTTTTTTGTTTTTGAATAAGCCATTATATTCAAAAAAGTTTTCGCATTTATTTAAATATTCAAAAATAGTCAGTTACTTTATACAAGAACAATTTATACAAGTAATTGCAGAACAGTCTGACGTTAACCAAAAAAAAAAGTTAAGGAAATCACAAGAGTTTACCTTAAAGCTCTCAGAGAATTCCAAAATACAGCACCAATTTAAATTTTAGTATTTTTATAACAGCAGTAGTAAAGATTATTGTATGATACTATGTGCGTAAGTCACTATTTCGTGATATTGAGGTACAGATTTGTTAAATACAGGTAAATTTTATAGGTACAGTAGAACTTCGATAGTTCGATACTTTGAGGACTTAGAGGTTGTCGAAGTATCGAAATGGCAAACTATCCAGAGCATATGGTGTATTGTAATTAGGAAGCATTAAAAACATGATTTTAATATGAAAATTGTACAATTTTAATGAAAACAATCTAATATGCCCTTCAGTACAATATTGTATTCAAGGGCAACGAAAGGGTAGGGGGATGAGAAGAAAGTGGAAGGAGCTGAACTGCCTTCTGGATTGTTTCTTACATCAGATCATGTCGCCTTGCCACGAGTTGTGTCGAAGTATATAGTGTCGAAAAATTGAAGGTTTACTGTAGTTAATTAAAATGTCACGTGCCTTAAAAAAAAGTTAAATTGAGGTTTCACAATATCAAAGTTTGTTATATCGAGGTTCCTCTGTATTAGCAAGAAAGTTAAATAATTTTGAATGTATTTCCCCTTTTTGGAAACTTAATGCCACAACATCAATGTGATGAGAGTCTTTCATCTATCATTGTCTTCATATGCCCTTACTACTTACCCATTGTCTTTCCACTACATACAACTTCTATGCCAGGAGTCCTAAGTTTGATTCCCGATGAAGTCTAATATATTTTATCAGTCCATTTTATCTGTCATCCTTCATTATCTGCATTAGCCTTAATGTGCAAAACTGATATAAAAGAAAATTGTATCCAAATCACTTGGTATAGATACTGAAGTCACGAGATTGCCTTTTGCGTATGGATGGGTTGTGAGGAAGGGAAATGAAAATTTGACAATGCTCCCAACCTCAACAATGAGACACTACTTGTACATTTCAGTACCGTGCAGTTTCTATGTACATTTTGTGAGCTGTGGTGTATTCTGAGAAAATGTTTTCTTCATAAACCTTATAAGAAATAAATGTGACCTGTAATATTGCCTATAGCTTAATTACATGACTAGAAATGTTTGATTTACTGTAATTACCAGCTACTTTATTCCATTGTAACAAAATATTCTACGAATTAATCGCCTTCTTTACTATCGCTGTCACCGCATCTTCACTATCAGTCTCACTAGTACCCACCTAACCGTTTCTTTTTTACTGGGTGTCAACAAAACTGTTGAAGAATAGCTTCTTCATAGTTTTAACTTTGTTCTTTATTTTTTGAATTGTGGAAAGAGAAACATCACAGTAGTTAGCCATTCGCTCATGGCTTTTGTTAGGAGGCAGGGAAAGGCATTTTTGTTTAGCTCCAACTTCACAGCATTTTATTACACTGCATATTAGATTTCGTTCATGCAACACTGTACATAGTTCGACCACACTTTTGAGAAACTAAGATTTCTGTTTATGGTAACAAACAGTTATATTTGTAAAGTTAACCTACAAAAGGTTCTGCAATATACTGTATATGCTCTGGGTGTAGTATGTTGTTGTGTTTGTTGGACTGAAATTAAAACAGTCATGCATGCACACTGATGCTTTCCCCCTTTACCCCTCGTTGTAAACAAAGGCAAACTTGTGACTCAAGTAACTATATTATCCCATCCTTTTTTGTTTGTCAATATTATTTTGGTATGTCAGATAGTTGGTTTACCTGTTGTTTAAAGTGTGTATTTCTGGTAATTGGGTGTTTTTTCAATATGTTAATCTTGTAATCCAGTGAAAAAAATGGATTATTAAGAAGTAACTGTACTTAATCTACTTAATTTATGTAGTACTTAATTATTGTTGACATTTGATAATAATTTTTGGGTGATTAAGTCAACTGTTCATAAAGACTTTTGGTGTTTTGTTAATATTGTTTTTGTTGTTTTTATGGTTATAAATTGTAAATAAATTGTATAATTTGTAATTTATTGTTTTGGGTATTTATAAATGTAAGTAATTTTGGTACCTAACTGGATATGTAAATAATATAAGTTGAGGTTATGGTGTTTGTATAAAATGGTTACTTTTATTCTTTGTGAATCTTATTTAGTACCTAGTTTGTTATTTTATGTTTGGTTAATAGTATTACATTTATTATTGCCATATATGCAGCACTTTTCTTCATTCTTAATATTTAACGTTTAAAACTCCCTCATTCTAAAATTATATACAATTATGGAGTTAAGTTTTTGTAAAATTACACATGTAGATTTTATATTTTTGTTTATTATTTTATTTTAATTTATAAGATAACTTATAAAGTGTTTGTTATCAATGTTATTTCCATAAATTGTTTTAGATGTTGATGAAGACGAAATAATTGAAATGAATAGACAAGACAGCATGATCAGCTTTTTTTTCCCAGAAGAGGGTAAATTTTGTATTATATTTAATTGAATTCTACTTTAAATTATTTAATTTTTCTTTAAGTGATCTCATAATATGTTATGTCTTGTTTTTGATATACAGTAACCTCTTTTTAGTCCGGCAAGCCTCAGGTTCAGGTCTAGCAAAACATATTTGTAGTAATATGTTTTACCTTAAACAGAAAATTAGCAGAAGTTGTAAAATACAAATGAAATCTAGCAAGTTCCAATTTCATTAACAAAATTACGTAGTTCTGAATGGCATTCAAAGTGGCTTCTCTAGATGTTGCCGTCATTGGTATATGAGTTATAATGATTTTCTTTCAATGTTTACCTTTTCAATTTTTTAATTAATTTCTTGTTCAAATGTATACTCTCTATTGTGTTCTAAAGTCAATAATAAGTAATTAATTGTAAAATAAATTTATTGTTTTTCTTAACTGGTTGTGAATGCTAAAAACGGTTTTGGTCTAATCGGGTATTAACAATCTCTGTGTGTAATAAGAATGCGCCTAAATTGTAAATACAGTATACTGTACTCGGCTGATTGTTTGTGTTCTTTGATTACCCAATTTATCCTGATTATCTTCAGTAAAATTACCCGCAATCGGTATTATGGAAAAATCTGTAACCCGACATCACCTGAGTCCCGAAAGTGCTGGACAAAAAAGAGGTTACTCTAATGCTTTATAAGTAATGGTGAATTTAACACTAGTTTAACAATATTGGCCTCCAAGCCAACCCAGTCAGTTACCTGATACGAAGTTACTTTGAATTGTTTAGTTACACAGTGAGTTTTTTTGGTGATGAACCATACTGATAGGCATATAAACATAGGCTTCAAGGTGAAAGACTTTGTTGCATTAGCTGAAGTCCAATTGGTAGTCAACATAGGATCGGTCGAAGCGGCAGGGCATCTGGCGGTGTAGTTCGAAAGAAGTAAAAGAAAAAGAAAGTTTGGGGAGAAGGTTTCGCTCCTGCCTCAAAGAGGAGCGGCTGCTGGCAAGCAAGTATTGTCTCTACTGCTGCTTGGAAGCCAGGAGCGGTCACCGACGCATTGTCACCTTTCGCTACTACCTTGGTGAGGAGGAGCCTGGTGAGGCGAGGAGAGGATCGTCTACACTGCTGCCTAATAAATAGGAGCGGTCGCCGATGCAGCAAACATAGTTAACCATTGCCTTTAGGAGGAGCAGTCGCTGGTGAAGCAAAGGGTAGGGAAGGGAAGGAAAGTGGTCAGTGTGGAGCAAAGAAATACTTAATGTTGAGTGATCCACTTCCGTATCGACCTTCTCAAAATGACAATCGATACTGACTGTTCTCATTACAATACTGCCTGGCCCGGTTGTTCAAGTATATCTCACCCACTGGCACATGCCCTGCACGAGGTTTGCTTGCTGCGCTATCTACCAGCAGCAGAAGCAACCACGTCACTGAACGAACAGCGGGCAAAACACGAACAATGGACCGGCATAAAACATAGTACAGTATCAACTTTCTTGACTATATTACACTTCAGCAATAGAGTAATTGTTAGGTGAGACATAGTCTCTTCCTTTCTAGATGTGGAAAGTTGAGTGGTAAGGATTAGATAGTAACCAGTTTGGTATCAGAAACCATTCGTAAACATTATGTGCTATTATAATTTGTGAAAACATTAGTCAGTCTCTTTAAGAAGTAGGTAGTCAGTGCCGGATTTACCTCTGGTGGGGCCCCAAGCAGCAGAAAAATTTTGAGGCCCCGTTCCAAAATTTACCCCCCCCCCCACTAAGTTTATAAAAATGAAAAAATTAGTAAAAGAACTTTTAAAATGGAATATAATTTTATTTTCACTTAAAGTAAATTACAACTTTTTTCTACATTTTTGTGTTGCAAAGTTCTCAATCACATCATCGAAATTTAGTTGTTGCAATTTTTCTTTTTCAATGAAAAGTAAACTCAAATCACTTACTTTTTCTTGACACGTCGATGACCGTAAATAATTTTTTACACGTTTTAATGCGCTGAAAGACCTTTCCCCGCTACAATTTGTTACCGGCAATGTCAAAAACAGTCTAATGAGACACTCTACATTTGGAAACGACGAAAACAATTCATTTTTAAAAATAATTTGATACAAATTAACAAAGGTCATTTTCGAATCATTTCCGTAGGTACACTTGTTTAACATAAACGTGAAAATTTTGTATTTCGGTTACTATGTTCATGTTAACATCGTTCGGATAGTCTACGATCAAATTCTCAACGCTTTTTGTTATTTCGTCATTTGTTGCGTTCAAATCGACTAAAAAAGAAAATTTGCCGGCGATATCCAAATATGCAGCAGCCCGTTGCTTTAAGTTTGTTAGTAGAGAATCGATCATTACAATAAAAGATTTAATTCGAAATGATTCGCTAGGAGAGACATTTTCCAAAGCATCGGAAGCAGGTCCATCGTTATACTGAGCTGTTCTACGTCTCAATCTCAATCTTTGTGTGCTCGACTTATAATCAGCGCCAGGAAGGATCTCTTTTGCTTTTGCTTCGATATCAAAAAATTGCTCACGTAAGTTTTGAACATACGTAATCAACATGTTATACAAATTTACACAAGTGTCTAAAGAAATCGAAGGGTTTTGCAAATCGGCTGATACTTTTTCAAACTCTCCCAAAACTGACTCCCAAAATACCAACATGATAACAAACTCTAGCGTTTCCATACTTTTTACTAAACTAAATGCATCGTTGCGAGTGTCGCCGTCTAAGGTTTCGTCATTTACAATCTCTTGCAGAGTATCAGCTAATTCATCGTAGTGCGCCGATACAGCAGACACAGATCTTGAGTGCGCATTCCAACGAGTATCTGATAATTTTTTAAGAGTCTCAGCCTTTGGTCCAACAGATTTTTCGAACCACCCCCATCGTTTTGTCGAAGCTGCAAAGAACACGTAAATCGATTGAATAACTCCAAAGAAATTAACTGCTTCCAAACACGAGGCAACGGATGCTTTTCCTACTAAATTTAATGAATGTGCAGAACAAGGTACGTAAGCTGCTAAAGGGTTTTCTTCCAGAAGAACTGCCTGCATACCATTATAGATACCGCTCATGTTGGACGCATTATCGTATGACTGCCCTCTACAAAAATCAAAATGAAGCCCACCGTTTTTTAAGTAGTTTAGGGTAGTTGACGCTAGGTACCTGCCGGTATGACTTTCTATTTGCAGAAAGGTCAAAAACCTTTCTAAAGGTTCGCCTATTTTGGCACACACATAACGTACAATGATTGTCAATTGATCGATATGAGATATATCTGGGGTTGAATCAACCGAAATGCTAAAGTACCCCGCGTTTTTTATATCTTCAAAGATCGATTTTCGAATTTTGTTCGCCATTAAATGAATTAATTCATCGCATATGGTTTTCGATAAGTAAGATGTGTTACCACTACCGCAATTGCCGTATTTATCAATATGATTTTTTAGGAAGGGATCAAATTCAGCAACAAGTTCTAAAAATTTAATATAATTTCCACACTCTGATTCTTTGAACTTTTCATTCGTTCCTCTGAATGCCAGACCTTGTTGTGCTATAGTTCGGATAACTGCAAGTACGCGTTTAAGCACTTGTATCCAGTACTCACGATCTTTTTCAATTTGCTCGGCAAGATTTGACGAAACGTTTTCTTTTCGTTGTCTAATTAAAAATTTTAATTGAGCATCCCGATGTTTTTGAAAATTTTCGTGGCTTTGCACGTCGCTACAATTTCGCCAATCTGAAAATCCGTCGGTACTGAAACGGGTTGTGCCTGGACAAAACAATAAGCAGACAAAGCAATAAAGATTTCCCGTTCGCGGAGAATAAACCAACCATTCTCTTTTATACTTTTCTCCATTCATTTTCGTCGCGCTAAAAACTTTTACTGTGCAGTGTCTTGCCGTCTCATTGAAAACTCTTTTGGAATTGTCGAATGGTCCATCAGAATGTTGACAACTACTCGGACCTTTTTGAACCCAATATTCGATGTCACTCTGAGACAGATCTTGCCATAGACCAACATCATCACCTAGGTTGGAAATTTGTAGGCGGTTTCCAAGTGTCGCATTATCCACTGAAGAAGCTGTAGTTTCAACTGGCTCTGTAATATCATCGCTGGCACTCGCACTTTGGTTGTTTTCTTCGACAACTTCACTTTCATCTGGAGACGAGGGATCAGGTTTATTCGTGAGAAAGTGTGTTATTTTACAAAGTTTTTTGACTGACTCTTCCTCAGCAGCTTTTTTTTTTCTTTTTTGGTAACCACTCACGTACGTTCTCTTCATGATTTTTTTTCAAATATCTATAAAAGAAATAAAAATAGCATTTTATATATTATGACAAATTTTAAATTTTTTAATTTTTATAATTTTTTTTAAGTTTCTTAAATATTTTCAATGTTAAATGCTTTTAGTCTCAGTTTTTAGTTTTTTTTATCTTATAATTGTCAAAAAACTCACCGTATAATTTTGATCTAAAAAGTGATGATTTTTTATCGTTAGCTTGGAGTTTCTTCTTGATGCAAATGACGATGCTTGCAAAAGTTGATTTAGATAGTAACGAAAAAGCGCCTGTCGAAACAAAAATGAATGAATAATTTCACTGAATTTTAAATTTTCAATTTTAAAGTCGAGGCGCTTGAAAATTGTATGTAACTATACGATGCGCCACAATATTGCTGTAACAGCGACTCGACATTTTTTTATATTGAAATAATAAAATTTGAGATATTTACTTAGATTTATATAATTTTTAACATACTGAATGAAAAAATTTATTGCTGACTTTCCGAGATTTTAAGTGGAATTCTAACATTACTTTAATATTAGTGACATTCAACACCATTAATATTATAAATAAAATCTCATTGTAGTGTACTGAAAGGTTAAAATCACGTAAAAAAGATTCAAATTTAAAATGAATTAGACTGGACATTTTTAGCATTGTATGTATATGACACATCAACTAAATTTATAAGACTTTGAATATAATTAAAAAATATTTTAACTTTCATTGGTCAACGATGAATATTATAACATTGAAAAAATTATTTTTGAATATAGAATACTTATTTCTTAATTATTGTTATTTATTCGTTAAAACTTTTACTACAAAAAATGAATTCGTTTAAAATTATTTTAATATACACTCGATTCTCGCTTCAAACAACATGAAAAAGTCGAAAACGTTCGTTTCGTGCAACATAAGCTTTGCGCATGTGCATTTAATTAATCACCTTTATAGGTTATGTTATAGGTTTTTAAGTTGTAATTTCAAATTTATTTGTTTAACCAGATGTTTATATATGTAAAATAATATATAAAAGAAGCGAGAAGATGCATGAAGCGGACCTGCACGAGTCGAGAGTATTAATAAATTGTAATAATAATAAAATTATTTTTCATTGATTATAATTAAGGCGCACGCTGTTGGAAATTAAAAGTTATTGTTTTCTTTAAATAAGAAATCGTTGATTTTCTCACCGCATGTTCCTAAATTATGATCAATAAAAAGTCGATTGGATTCAAACAGTCATTTCTTTCATAACAAACTATCGAGTTTTTAAATAGTTAAGTTTTTCAAAATTTTTTACACATTCTAGTATCTTTCATAAACAAACAACACAAGAAACATCAACACCAAAATGACTGATCAACACAATGAATAAACTTACTTTTTATTAGGAGACACCTTAAGTATTGTTTTTCAAAAATCTCACAAAAAACTCACAGATTTCACAGAAATAAAAATGAAAATTAAGACAGAATCCAAAACTGTGCACCAAAATCACAATAACTGAACAGGTTTGAACTGGTAGGACTATGAAACCCCCCACCTTAAATTCTAGTACTTCTAGTAATTCTAGTAGTAACAAAAATGGCCGCCTGTACAAATTACATGGGTTAGTAGCGCCATCTGCGCTCGCAAGGAATTGGTTTAGATCTACACAAGAATGTAACTCTAATTATAAAACAACGTCTTTTAAAGTTTTAAAAACGTTTGAAAAAAAATAGAATATTTTTTTCACTTCTTATCTTTTTCATTTTTCAATTTTTAATTTTTTCAATTTTTTACTTTCATCGGGGGCCCCTGTAGAAGCGGGGCCCCAAGCAATTGCTTCCTTTGCTTCCCGGTAAATCCGTCACTGTAGGTAGTGTTTTCTAATTTCTATAAATTTTTTAGTTATCAACAGTTATGCATTTCTGTCATCTAAGAACATAAGTTTCAGTAATGGTTTTATAAAAATGTATAGTTCTGGTTATGACTCACATAGTTTTTACTTCTATTCCTGTTCAAACTTATGAAACAATGTTTTTTTAACTAGCATAGTATTTATGTAATTGTACTTTACATAACTGACAGGCAGGCGCCTTTGCTTTCCTCCATTTCTGTTTACTTCCTTTAAGTACCAGTGTTTGTCATTCCATAGCTCATGTGCCACCTCTTATACTACATGAAGTTTCTTTGAATTGTTAAGTAACACTGACTCTTGAGTAATTTAGTATCGTGACCAGCTATACTAATGAACTTTATTGCTTTTGTTGGGTATGTTACACTACAACAATATTCTATACAGCATAGGGAACATAGGTCTATGTACAATGTGGCAACCAGGATTGGCTAGGGGTGAAGAGAAAATGAAATCGCTTTGACCTTGAAGCTCATGCCCTAGTGCATATCACTACAAGAACCATGTATGGATAACCCCAAGTTTTACCCATTTAATTTCATGACTATTAAAGTAAAACTTCTTCGTGATATAGTAATTACATGGGGTGGTTGTTGTTCAAAATATCTGAATTACAAAAAAAGTCTAAAATATAAAGATAGAGGTTACAAAGTTTTCAGTGTTTGTACTGGCTACAAACAGTACTGTAACAGTACTGTCTAACAGTCGGGTTGGCCGGCCCGTTTGCGTAGTGGCTAGCGCTACTGGCTTCTACGCTGGTATCTTAAATCTTACACGATTTTGAAAATGTAACTGAAAGATGCACTGAAAAACAAGTAAGACTTCTCTTGAATTAATATGAAAACATTAAACTTTATTCATTACTAATATTAATTAATGTTAATGTTTTGTTTTTTCATGTATGTATAAGAAAAAACTTTTTAAATTTACCTTATCCTGCGTCCTATACTTTGTTTCTTAAAATTGTATTTTTGCTGTGTGCACCGCTTCTTCTGGTAATAACATATAGCTTCTAGAAACTGTTTATGATGATTGCATCTTCCTTTGTCAAAGGTTTGAATCACAGTCACAACAAACGATTCAAATCTTTGAAAGCAATCTTCATAAACATTTTCTAGAAGCTATATATAGTATTACCTGAAGAAGCGGTGCGCACCGCGAAAATACTTTTTAGAAAATAAGTATAACAAGTAGTATAAAGTAAATATAAAAAGTTTTTTTATATACACATAAAAAATAATACATTAATAAAAATGGATTCTGCTGGTAAGGTGCTAACTTGTAACTTAAATAATTATAATTAGGTTACTATTATTGGTTTTTACTATTAGTACTGTTATTTTTTTTAACTTTTTCATGATTTTCAGAAAACTGTCTTGCGATCCTATACCGTGCATTTAAGAATCGTTCAAGAACTCGTTTCTCGTAAATGAAAAATTTGTTTGAGAACAGGTGATGAACAGGGTTAAAAACAAATTGATAAATTTTTTTGTATTGATATGAATATGTATTTCTAATCATATTATTATAGTTTATTATTGTTTTTTTTGTTAATGTGTTTATTAAGAAATACTAGTTTTAAGATTTTTAATCAGTTTTCTATAGTATGGTTATAGAAAATTAAGTACATGACAATTTTAGTGTAACTATTTGAGAATTTTTTAATAATATAACTATAAATATAAAATGGTTTATGTGTAATTAGGTGTGTTACTACATAACCTCATTGTTATTAAAAGTAGCTTATTTGTATTACAGATTTCAATATGCATGAATAGGAATTACGTTTGGAACTGTACTAATATTTTGCAAAACTTTAAGATCATTGCCTATTAACAATTTTTTGTTTGTTCCAATTTTCTCGTTATATTTCAGTATTGTTAAGGATTTTCTTATCTTCTTTAAATCTCTTAAGGTAGTGTTAATTTTTCAAACTGATTGAGGATCAACTCTGTTTGGATTATCAATTTGTTCAGATTTTCAAACGTAAAAAGATAATATTATATAATTAATCC
Organism: Catonia carolina; assembly: GCA_035578175.1. NCBI lineage: Eukaryota > Metazoa > Arthropoda > Insecta > Hemiptera > Achilidae > Catonia > Catonia carolina. Next base: position 34,693,115 of record JAQMRL010000005.1, on the reverse strand, counting down.
CATAACCTCAGATCTACATTTTAATACTTCACAAAAATTGTTATTTCTATTTATTATATAAAAATTCACTCTAGTACAAATGCAGAAAACACTATAAGAAAATCATATTTTTTTCAAAAAGTTTTTAGTTTTTTCGTAACAAGCATTGTGCTGTGTTTTTAAGGAGTCAGGCCATTTACCTGTGTTTATTGTTAGCATTTTGAGAGTCCTGCTTTTTGACGGTTTGCATTATTGTAATTCACATTATTACCACTCCACTGTATCTTACACCACAGGTGTAGGCTTATTGTTGTATGACTTAATAATTAATTTTGTTATAATTGTTAATCATTTGTCATCAGTTCTGTAAAATTGTAGCATTCATTTTCTGATTGTGTGGTCTAACCATTTGGTTTCCTGGTACAAATTTGTCCTCATCATATTTTATACTTTGTTGATTTTGTGAAAATATCCTAATTAAAGGCAGCATATGATAGCTGTTTTTATTTTAACTTCTGATTGGTCATAAATAAAAGACAAATGAATATATAAAAAATGTTTTTTTTTTTTACTAAAAGTTACGTACCTTTATGGTTACTTATCTACATGATAATCTTGACAATAAAGCCATTTGTCGTACTTATGGACAAGCTTCCAATAACTTTTTCATAATATATTATCGCCAATAAATTTAAACGAGTCTTGACATTTTCTTAAAGTTCCTCCTTGTGTTTCTTGTGGAGTTCATGCAGCCGGGGACCATGATTAATGCAGCTGTTTATTTTGCAGTCTTACAAAGTTTATAGAGAGCCGTTGAAAATAAAAGACAACGCATACTTACTTCTGGAATTGTTCTGATCCATGACAACACCTGTCCTTACAGTGCTGGTGCAACCCAAAGACTCCTTGAGTCCCAGTAATTTCAATGGGAAATTTTCGATGAGTCCTAACCTAGCACTGAGTGACATCAATCGTTTCCCTGAACTCAAGAAGTAGCTAGGAGGGTGCAGTGGTTCCAAACTAGGAGGAGTCTCAAAACTCATTTCAAATTCATTTCATTGAGGAGACTCATTTGAATTCATTGGCAGTAACATTTTGTGAAGAAAGTATTGGAAAGCTTGTCCATAGGTATGACAAAGACCTCCATCGTCAAGGTAATTATGTTGGAAATAGCCATAAGTGTACATAACAGTCTATAAAAATAAAATTGTAATTTTGTCTGTACAATTTTTCAAAATGCGCCAAATTTTGTTTCTATGCCAGATCAACCAAGTAAACATTGAAAATAAGTTCAGTTGAATTTTTGTCTGTTTGTATGTTACGGCATCACGCAAGAACTGCAGAACAAAATTCAATAAATTTCGGTATTTAGATTCTGGACACAATCCAAATGAAAATAGGCTATAAATTTTTTTAATATCAAAGTGGTAGGGGTGTTCAGAGGGAGGGGTAAACAAAAAAACTACAAATATCTACATTAAAAGTCAATATATCAAAAAATGTTGTATAATAAAAATTATGAAACGTTTAAAGACAAATAAATTTGATTACCTACATAAAATTTTTCATTTTCATGCATAATAATGGAGATATTACCAATTTTATAAAAAATACTAATAGCAATATTTTAGAAAACAAAATAAACAGAGCGATAAAGTTAGGCCTATACGCCACCGGTATTCATTCGGAAGCTCTGTTAGTTACCTACTTAACTTCTTCCACCACTACCCTACCACATACAACCCAATCACCTTAGTAAGTTAACCATCGTGGAGTGTTCCTATTGTGATTTACCTTTCATTTGACGGTATAATAACAGCAGTTTTTATACTTCTATATGATTAAATTTCCTACGGTTACATTATACACACAGATTTGTATGAGTATATCTTCAAAAAACATTTTTAATTGCTCTATATAAATAGTAAATTTAATTATTTACTCAGTACACCAACAGACTGTCCACAGCACCAAGAAAACCGTTCAAAGAATGGGAATTTTAGTTAGTTAGTAATAAAACATATTTTCTATATTCCCTTCTTTTATTTATAACCTATTGGAGATTGCAAAAAATGGCCGTTGTATGTACAGTCTTTCGTAATCAAAATTTAGTGAAATAAGAAATATTTAAGTGTATTATTTACGAATAATTAGTACTCATCAATTGTTTCGCTGGCCTGTTGGCAAAGTGATTAGTGCAACTGGCTTCTACACCAGGGTCCTGGGTTCGATTCCCGGTCAGGTCTGATATTTTTTCATCTATCATCCTTTTCACCGTTTGAATGAGCAGTAATTCCAAAACAGTCAAACGTAAAACCAAAAAAAAAAGAAAATTTTGTTTGGGTTTGAAAACAAATATCACACTGTACAATTACAGAAACCAATGTATCAAACAATGTCAATTTATACTTGTCTGTATCGAAAGACAATTTTTGTTGTACCTGGATTGTAGAATTAAAGAAAACCAAAAATAATTTTAAATATGATAGTCTCTCTAATATAACACATCTAGATGATCAGGGATGTCTGCAATGTGTTAGCCCATTTGTTGGGTTAATTGAAGTGTTATATCAACAAAAACTCAATTGTATTTTTATTATTTAATTTTACGTGATGAATTTTTGTTACTGATCTCATATAAATAAATCTATGTTTACTTAATGACAAATTAAATCTGTTAGTCTTCTTTGTGTATTAGATATCAAGATTGATTTAGTCCCTCACCATTATTAACTTAATATTGATGTATGACTAATATTGTCATGTGTAATTTCAGGTTAAAAGTTTTAGATAAAAATTTTTCTTGAATCACTCCAAAATTTTCATCGTCAAAACTTTTATACATGAAAATTTACTGGATGAACTACTGGTTTATTCAATCAAACTGGATATGATTTTTTTTGGAATCCTAAAAGACGATTTCCAGTTTAATATTACTCAGATTAATTTAGTTACTTGTGAAATGTTATTTAAAAATATTTAGTTATCAATACTAGTTTGATGTAAGGTAACTTTTTTTAAGTTTATGAATATTATTATAAACTTATAATTATTTAAAAATTTATAAAAAGACATTAGAATAATAATAATCTAGTTAATTTGTATTTAATAATTATGTATTTATTCATAGTGTTCATATTTTAGCATTGCTAAGTATGATTGTATTGTACGTACGTATTACAATTTTTGTTCATGTAAAACAAAGTCATAAAATAAATAATTTGTTATACTATGTACATAACTGTTTGGTATTTTCTAAAACCTACAGTTTTTTAATTAATTTACTGGTTAAATATCTGGGTTTACATTTAGATTGAAAATCTACATGGAGAAGTCATATATGGACAAAACGAAATAACTATGGCTGAAGTTACAATTGTTCTGGCTTTTAGGCAGTAAGTCTCAACTTTCTCTTGGAAATAAAGTTCTCTTGTATGAAGTAATACTCTAAAAGCCTATTCCCATGATGATAGTTTACTAGCTGCTAGTACTAGCACTACTTACTAGTGCGCCAGTGACTGTTCCCACTACGCTAGTTTACTAGCAGTGTATTAGTAACTATAGATACTGAATTGCCCATAATAAACAGGTGGAGTGTCATTATTTGCACTCAATCTGTTCGTTGCAGGGCTAAAATAAATAGTTCTGTTTCTTATCACATGGTCAGCCAATTAAATGACTGAATCATTTAAGAACAGAAGAGGTAGAGGTGTTAAAGACACTAGTCAGAGTTACCTCCTCTGAAAGTAATGAATTTCACTATACAGCCAGACCCTGTGGTGAATGAAGTGAAGGTGTCATTTGCAGAGTGGAAAATATGTGCTTTTCAGAGGGCCCGGCATGCTGATAAGCATACTTTTCTACTCTGTGAGGAAGGCAATGGTAAGCCACCTCACTCCTCTTTTTACTTAGTAAAACCTCTACAGGTTCAAACCAGCCTTTTGGCTGATGACCTAAACAACAACAACAGATACTGAAGTCACGAGATTGCCTTTTAGGAATGGATGGGCTGTGAGGAAGGGAAGTGAAAATATGACAGTGCTGCCAACCTTAACAGTGCGGCACTACTCGTATTTCACTACCCTGTAGTTTCTACATACATTTTGTAAGCTGTGGTTTGATCTGAGAAAATTTTCTTCATAAACCTTATAAGAAATAAATCTGTCCTGTAATATTGCCTATAGCTTAATTACATAACTAGAAATGTTTGATTTACAGTAATTACCAGCTACCTTATTCCATTGGAATAAATTTTCTATGAATGAATCGCCTTCTTTACGATCGCTGTCACCGGCGTCTTCACTATCAGTCTCACTAGTCTACCTAACCGCTTCTTTTTTTACCAAGTGTCAACAGAACTGTTGAAAAATAGTTTCTTCACGTCTTAAATTTTCTTCTTTTTTCAAATTGTGGAAAGTGAAACATCACAGTAGTTAGCCACTCGCTCATGACTTTTGTTAAGAGGCATTGAAAGGCATTTTTGTTTAGTTTCAACTTAACAGCATTTTATTACACTGCATATTAGATTTCGTTCAGTACTGTGAATAGTCTGTCCACATTTTCGAGAAACTTACATTTCAGTTTACGGTAACAAACAGTTATATTCGTACCGTTAATCTACAAAAGGTTCCGCAATTTACTGTATAGGCTATGCTCTAGATATAGTATAAGTTGTTATGTTTGTGTACTGAAATTGAAGCAGCCGCGCATGCGTACTGATGTTGTTCCCCCTTTACCCCTCGTTGCAAACAAAGGTAAACTCGTGACTCAAGTGACTATGGCAATGTTTCAAAATGTTCACATCAAGCTAGTTTACTAGCACTAGTCAATCACATGACATTTTCTCCCCTACTAGCACTAGGAAGCAACGTTCACACCGAGCTAGTTTACTAGTACTAGGCAATCACGTGACCTTTTTTCCTCTACTAGTGCTAGTAAAATCAAACATGTTTAAAGTCACTAGCGCTTTAACTAAACTAGCTGCTATTGTTCGTTCCCATGACGCTAGTACTGGCTGCTAGTCTACTACCGGCTATAGTACGTAAAGTGAATGATAAGCCTGTGTTTGGAACCGCGTATCTTACCAAGTAAGTAACAAAAAAAATTGTAGTACGCCTCATTTTAAAGCTTGTTTTTTTGTTATTTTATTCGTATAAATTACGAAATACAGTAGTGCATTAGGCATTTTCTAGTGTTTTGGAGACAAAATATGTACCCAATTTTTAGCGCATTTTTCACTTAGTCCATGTTTTAGAACATGTAGCAAGATCAACTTTAGGAGCAAAAATATAGCATTTTAGAGCGTCCTCCATGTTTTCTAATTAATCTCAGCTAAAATTCAGCATTTTAGTATAAAAAGTAAAGAAATTATAGCATTTAAAAAAAATTGTTTTTTTTGTTCCCGATGGATGTACGAGTTAAACAAACGCTATATCCCTTTAATTAATGAGGGAATGCAATTTCACTACAAATAAATGTTGTAAGTGTGAAGGTTCTTTTTCAGTTGCATGGGAAATATTTTAACTTGCATTAAAAATATGCGTGTGGCAGTGAGTTATTAACGTTCGTGTTATGCTGCAGAGGAACGCTGTACAGTCTGGTTTTGAACTAAGTAGAAGTACCCACATGAGAATCTTGCATTTTTATGTAGTTGCCTAGTATCTGGCTCAAGTTCGGCACGAAACGGACGGAAAATTGCAACACCACTTCACTGCCCGCTTACCCACTTCGTAGCCCACTGCCGCTTTGAATTAATAAAATCTTTCGAAAAATCTACCTTTCCTTTAGAAAATCACATTTAAAATAATTATTTATAGTGTAATTTAATTCCCTTATTAATTAAAGGGATACAGCGTTGGTTCTAACTTTTTACGTCCATCAGGAACGAACATAACAATTTTTTTTAAAAACGTTGTCATTTCTTTACCCTTTGTACTAAAAGGCTGATTTTTAGCTGAGATTAATTAGTAAACATGCATGATCACTCCTCTAAAATGCCATACTTTTCCTCTTAAAATTGATCGTGCAGCATGTCCTGAAACATGGACTACTATCGGTTTCATAATCATAGACACCCGAGTTTGAACCCTTGCATCTCCAAAACTATGAGTCGAATTTCAACATATTTTACATCAAAATTTAGCTCATTTTATTCTGCGTTGGCCTTTAATAATCCTATAGTTTTAGTATTGTTTAAAAATTGCCATATAGAGGTTGAAAGACAAAAAGACCGGTTTTTTTTGCTACCGCAAAAAATTTCATGTGTTTAGAGGCGTGTAACTCGATAATTATTTGACCGAAAAGTTTGAAATTTTAACTCAACATAGACAATTACATTCTTACAGCGTGTACAAAATTTCAAATTCGTATGTTATTTAAATTTTGATTTATTAGCAATATTCTAAACCCTTGCTATCTCGGTAACCGCTCCGTCGTTCGGCACGGGCAAACTATCGTTTTATTCAGCGTAAAAAACTTAGTACAAATATGCTAATAACATGAAATATTGATTGGCTAATGTTGTGGTAGAATTTTTTAAATTTTGAAAAATAGACTGTGTAATGCAGGGGGGGCGCTACTACCCATGTTGCCTGAATCTGACTGTCTACCTGAATTGACAATGCAGTCTGTCAATTCAGGTAGACAGTCCAACAGAATGTCACATACACAAACTAGCAACATGAATAGTAGCGCCAACACCCCCGCGTTACCCAGTCTATTTTTCAAAATTTAAAAAATTCTATCACAACATTGGCCAATCAATATTTTATGTTATTAACATATTTGTACTAAGTTTTTTATGCTGAATAAAACGATAGTTTGCCTGTGTCGAACGATGCAGCAGTTAAAAAATCTTTGGTTTCTGTGTTTTTTTAATATAGTAAACAATGTCTGATAAAGTATTCGTTAATTAGCATAAGTAACTGTTCAAAAAATTAATTTTCATCTTAATTGAGAATGGCGTTGCACTGCAAAATCCTCTGTCAAAAAAAACAACTGGTAAGGTGTAAAACTGTATCAATTTATTGCTGTGGTACAGGAATAAAAGTTTCTCTTAATTTTTCCCTGAATTCAAGTTTGATGCAAACTGGCAATTGGGAGCCTTGGAGGGTTTGGGTTAAAAATAGGTTTATAAATTATTATTGGATGAATAAATTACTATTAGTTAAATGTATGCTGTCTCATTGCTCCTGCACAACTGATATGTAATTACGAACAGTGCACTTCGTTCCTCACCCAGGTTTTGTTGCACAGTCAGTTACTTTAATGCAATGCTGAATTAGGTATAAAGTTAAATGTTAAATAATGTATAACATACACCTGTCTAGTTAACCTAATCTATAAATTTAAAATGCAAAATCACTTCCAATGTATTTTAAATGGGAATTCTTTAAACTCTTAAATACAGAGTTCTACCGAACGGATTTTTATAATTTTTACATGGTTTTAAAGAGTATTCTTTCCTGATTCGGTAAAAAGTTCTAAACTTGAAATTCATGCTAAATCCGAGCTTCATTTTACGAAATGAAAAAGAACATTAATAGATTAACATTAATCAGAAATCAGACAATTAATATTGTTTATAATGAAGTTTTATAATAAACTAAATCACATAAATGCAGACCACCATTAACGATCGTCAAAGCAGCAATATAATTTAAATATGAGTATATAGAATAATGATTCCATTCCAGTTGTGCGGATTTATTTGCACGGGTCCACTAGTCTAATGTATTATTCTACTAGTAATATATTTTTTGCATTTATAAAGAGAAGGTTTAAATGAAGTAAAATTTAAAATGCAATTTAATGAAAATTCACCAAATTTTAAAAATTGAGAATAACTCTTCATTATAATAATTTTACATGGTAACTCTGTCCCCATTAAATTTATTAATTTTCCCTACCTAATCATACTCTCTGTAGCAGTTTTCAAATATCTCTTCTCTCTTCTTTCTCTGTCACATACACACACTCTCTCTCTCTTCAACATACTTCCACAAATTCATCTACATGTACTTTTTACAACTATTTATGATACAGAACTTGCTTGTTGCCCGGCTAAACATTTTATTTACTGACTACATTGTGCATGTAACCTGAAAAATAAAAAAAAACCTTCTGCACTATATGAATTGTAAACATACATTCACAACATTGACTGTAAAATAATTTACCTTGAGGATATTTATTTATAATCAGGGTAGTGTGTTAACCTAATATTATAATCATATTATATTTTTTGATCATACTAATACAAATTTTGTTGTATTTATTCATTTAATAAAAAAAAAAAAACAAATATAAATCTAATTAAGAGATTATCTCTCTTGATATAGATAATATAATTTTCATATGTTAGATTAGTTATTCTACCTTGAGTTATTCATTTTAAAACTAATCTTCTTCTTATAGTGCATCTCCTATCGGAGGTTTGCTATCATCACAGCAATCCGGACCCTGTCGACTGCAGCTCTGAACAGTTGAACTAAAACTAATAACAAATACTAATAATAACTAAAACTAATAACAAATACTAATTAATTAATTAGGTTCCTGGTTTGATTCCCAGCTAGGGTCTGGAAATTTTCACAAGTCTAAACCCACTGGCTAGATCCATAACCTACCATAGTCATTAATAATCAAGCAGTTGATGCAACTTGACTCAACTTGCAGTTGATGTGACTCATCCACATGTGTGTGGACGAGTCCAGCTCGTCCACCGCAAACGGCTCTAAAATCCTTAGGATGAGTGGTACTTGTTATTGCATATTGTGTTATTTTAAATAGAATAGAAGGCTTGGTTTCATCTATAGGTTTTTGTAAGTTTTTACTTTCTCTTGCTTATCTATATAGAAAGGAAAGTATTGTTTTCATATCGAGTTTTCACCCGATATACACGTTTGCTGACCCCCTGAACCAAAAAAACATGTTTTTAGCTGTTAGTCTGAGTGTCTGTGAGTGTGTGAACAAAATATCTCTAGAACGGAACATCGAACGAAGTTGAAACTTGACAGTACCTTGACTAGTATCTAACTTTACCAGACCCAACATGAACATTTTCATCAAAATCGGTCAACTGGAAGTAGTAGTTTATTCGTGTCATTTTTCAGTTTTTTGCGATTTTCTCAAAAAACGGCGTCTAAGGTTTTTTTTTTAAAAATCGCCTCATTTCTACATTTTTTATGCTCTACAAGATAATGTAGGCGCCATGTCTGCTGAAATTCTTGGAGAGGCTGTTTTCTCATAAAAAAAATTATTTTTTAAAGATTGCGGCTTTCATATCCATTTTAGCACAGAAATGTATGAAATAAAAGTTGTAGAGAATTGAAAATCCTACAACTTTGATTCAAAACATATTTTTGTACAACGCTTAGTTTAGAGGTTATTAGTGATTTCCTGTTTTTTTTTCATGAAAATCTGTAAAAAAATCAATTTTATTTAAAGATTTCAGCCTTAGTATGCATTTTACAACAAAAATGTAATATAAAATTTATAGGAAATTAAAAGATCTACAACTTTTATTACAAGCATTTTTCTTTACAGAGTGTAGTTTAGCATCAAAAAGTGATTTTCCCTATTTTTACGCCAAACTAAGGTTGATTTTCATTTTTGTTCATTCACTCAAGATTAAAATTAGGGTATTTTTTTGAGATTAATATTTTTATTTATTTCTAATGTTTTATTACTAATTTTAGGAAATATTGTTCATTCTTGCATTGGCAAGAGAAAGTCATGTGAGTGTTTTACACCAAATTTTTTTTTATAATGTTTAGCTCGTCAAATTCATCCCTAGAAGTGCTTACTATTTAATGTAATAGTTTCTATGACTATAAAAATAGTCATTGCACGTATTTTACTTATCAAAATTGAAATCAAACCGAGGTTCATTTTCATTTAATGTCATTCATGATTAAAATTAGGTTTTGTTTTTCATTTTACATAGTTTACTCATGATTGAAAGTAGGTTGTATTGTTGTTGTTTAGATCATCAGCCAGAAGGCTTGTTAGAACTTCTAGATAGAGGCTTTATTAAGTAAAATGAGGAGTGAGGTAGTTTACAATTGCCTTCCTTATTGAGTGGAAAAGTATGCTTATCAACATGCTGGGCCCTCTGAAAAGCATCTACTTTCCACCCTGCAAATGACACCTTCACTTCATTCACCTCCATGTCTGGCTGTATACTGAAATTCATTACTCCCCGAGGAGATAGCTCTGACTAGTGTCTTTTACACCTCTACCTCTTCTGTTCTTAAATGCTTCAGTCTTATAATTGGCATTCACCTCCGTGTCTGGCTGTATACTGAAATTCATTACTCCCCGAGGAGATAACTCTTGTGTCTTTTACACCTCTACCTCTTCTGTTCTTAAATGCTTCAGTCTTATAATTGGCTGACCATGTGATAAGAAAAAGAATTATTTTTTGTAGCCCTGGAACTAGCAGATCGAGTGCAAATAATTTAATTTTCCATCTGTCTGTTAAATATTTTTAATTTTTTTTTAGTTTGGGTTAAGAAACAGTGGGTTTTTTTTAATTTTCTGCAACTTGTCCAGGAATCAAATCCAGAACCTGTGCTTTGCAGTGTACCATGCTAATCACTAGGTTATGAAGGCAGCCAGTTATGATTTATATTATTTACATTGGCAAGAATAAGTCATGAGAATATTTCGCTTAAAAATTTAAACACATTATAAGTAGAATATTTTATTTTGATTTATGTTTTCAAAATTGTCATATTCAAAGTAGTAACAAAATATAAAATGTTATGTATAAACTATAATTATTTAATTCTTTTCATAGATAAATGTTTACATTTTCTTTTTTTTGTGTGGTTATTCACTAAACTAGATTTATATTTTTACTATATGTAATAAACTGATGTATATCAATGAGATTTAATACTCATTTTGTATTATTTTGAAAGATAAATGGTTCATGTAAATCAGTTGTTTTATCAGATATCATGCAAAATTTATTTACTGATTATTTAAATGAATTTTGATGTAACAGAATATTTTCATGATAAAATTACAGAATCTCATAAATCATTGGTTTATCATGAGATTCGTACATCAATCATTTTTATTTAATTTGTGAAGCAAGTGATTATTAATCACTGAAATGTAAATTTGAAATTTTTATACTTTAGAAAAAAATGGTTGTTGGTCCGTGGCGTAGTGGTCAGCGTAACTGGATTCCACGCTGGGGTCCCAAGCTTGATTCCTGGTCAGATCTGGCATTTTACAATCACTCATTTTCATCTATCACTTTTAATATTTATCTTCATTAGCGGTAATGGCAAAACAGTTGGACGTAAAATGAAAAAAATAGAGCATTTTCATGACAGGGCTTTATAAAAGAGTTATTTAAGTCACCTGATAACTTATCTACAAACTAACAAACTAATTTTAAAATACAATGTCTAAAAAGAAGACTGTAAAATAAAAAGCTATTAAAGACTCTGCATCTAGTACCTTAATCACAAATTAATTGCTATCCATATTAAAGAGCTTTGATTTTTATTAAAAAAGAGTAATAAAAATTTTGTAATTTATTTAATGGTGAGCTGTTTAATTTTAAATTTGTACTATGGTAATTAAAAGTCATCTCTGGCCGCCTCCAAAGCATAGTGTTTAGCATGCTAACATACAACGTGGAGGTCCCAGGTTTGATTCCCAGCTAGGGTCTGGAAATTTCACAAATCAGAACCCGCTGTTACTGTTACGTAACAGCCAGGTGGAGTGTTAAATTATTAGCACTTGATCTGCTAGTTTCAGGGCTACAAAAAATAGTTCTGTTTCTTATCACGTGATCAGTCAATTATATGTAAGGCATTTAAAAACAGAAGATGTAGAGATGTAAAAACATTAGTCACAGTTATCTCCTCTGAGAGTAATGTATTTCATTATACAGCCAGACCCTGTGGTGAATAAACTGAAGGTGTCATTTTCAGGGTGGAAATTAGGTGCTTTCTGGAAGGCCTGGCGTGTTGTTAATCATACTCTTCCACTCAGTGAGGAAGGCAATTGTAAACTACCTCATTCCTCATTTTACTTAATAAAACCTCTAGAGGTTCAAACCAGACTTTTGGCTGATGACCTAAACAACACTGTTACAAACTGTTGTTCAGCTCATCAGCCAAAAGGCTGGTTTGAACCTGTCGAGGTTTTACTAAGTAAAACGAGTGAGGTGGTTTACCAATGCCTTCCTCTGAGTGGAAAAGTACGCTTATCAGCATGCCGGGCCCTCTAAAAAGCATATATTTTCCACTCTGAAAATGACACCTTCACTTCATACACCACAGGGTCTGGCTGTAACATGAAATTCATTATTTTCAGAGGAGATAACTCTGTTTAGTGTCTTTTACACCTCTGCCTCTTCTGTTCTTAAATGATTCAGTCATTTAATTGGCTGACCATGTGATAAGAAACAGAACTATTTTTTTAAGGCCTAGAAACTAACAGATTGAGTACAAATAATTTGACACGCCACCTGTCACGGACATAACCCACCGTATTTGCTTAAAAAAAAACTACTCACACACTGATTTGGGTTCAGGGGGACTGAAAACGTGTATTTCCAGTGAAAAATTTAAATGAAAACAATACTTTACTTCCAAATATATTCATAGAGAAAGTAAAAATTCATTAAAGTCAAATGTAAATTGGTCAACACATTAATTTAAATTTGAAGGCTCCATAAGTTTAATTACTTGTGAATAAATATTTTTAATTACATGCAGATTTATAAAACAGACTACATGAAATTATTTGACATGTTATGTATGAAATAATGTGTTGTGAACACAAAACTACATATTTAACTTAAAAAGTTATATTTGTTTTACCAATTACTTTTGTTTCAACTTTTCTAATTTTGTCATCGTTGTAGTATTATAACTTTTATAAAATGTAATGTAATTTATATTTTTTATTTGCTTTTAACTTTATTAGACTTTTATTAAATTCAGAGAAATACTTGTTTCTTTATTATTCAAGTAATTTTAATCAATTAGATAATGAAAAGAAATTTGTCAGGAAAGAGAGTTATGTAATAAATCAAAAGAAGTGAATTATTTAAAATATTTAACAGTTTAAATGTAATTTTTGGTTCTTACAGTAAAAAAATACTGTGGAGGATTTAATTGGGCTCTTGTTCAGAATGTAAGGTTATGCGTTTGATGCAGTGTTGTTGAGGACTGACTATATTAATGAATTAAAATAATAAAAACTTTATGTTTCGGCTTGACAATCGGATTATTTTGAATAGCCAATGAGAAGTGACTTATCGTCTGATGCAGCAGTAGAGCTCGCCCCCCCCTTCCCAGTCTGTTTTGGTTAACCGTGGCATGCGGACGCAAAATTGGTTTTATGGTCTCGTCCATAATAGACCATGGCCTGGTCATGTCCAGTATATCCGCAAACAATTTTATTATGAACTATTTTCAGGCGCATAAATTAATATTCGCGAGTGTTACGTGTACTTTACTTCATAATTCGGCACCGCAAAATCACAGGATTGACAATTTCTTTTTCACTGGGCAGTGGACAACGAAGCGTCTTTAGGTAAGTGCCGTTTTGCTTTGTTTTTCAAAGTGCTATTTTATGTGTATTACCATCTTGTATTTGGTAGATATTTTTAATAACAGACAGATATTCAGATATTTTTGTTCTGTTTTCCTTGCAAGGGTAGTTTTTAGTAATCCCCTCCGTTCCTTTTCAATCCAACGTTATCCCCTCTAAAGGTACGCATTACGTCACATTGTAGCGGCGGTATCTGTAACTAATTCAAGAAACAAGTCTACAATGCGCACTACAGATCCAGTTGATTAATCAAAACGTTAATATAACCTCGCAATACTACATTTTGGTAGAATATCAACTTTCATTCTTTTGTACATTTTTCTTTCTATTGAAATCAACAAAATAACTTTATTGTTCTATATTCCGCAACCTATTTTTCAATTAACAAATTTATATTAATAATTAAAATTAAATTATCAACCTTCAAAAAACTTTAACCTTAATACATAAAAATCTAGTGTAACTGTATTCTAATATCGAACATTGATCGATTATGCCCCCGACTTACGAAATCTGAATTTGAAATTGCACAAAATAAAAATTACTTATAAAAGTGTATTCAGTGCACACATGTGTACCAATAATCTTTGATTTAAAACTGCATACAGTAACCAAAATAACCTTATTAAAAGTAAATTATCGGTTAAGCGCATTTTTAACAGCTTTTTAAAACCAATAACCTACTCACCCTAGTTAATCATGGTTGTTTTCAGCGTACAAATCATTGTGGAAGGGTCTGATGACGTCACAGGCGATTGGTTATGTTTAGTCAGTTTGAAATTTTGTAAATCATAAATAAATATTTTTATTAATGAATAATATGTGAAATTTGTAAATATATCGACATTATTAAAATTGTTTTTAACCATTTATACGGAAACATAAAGGGATACCGGCAAAATTGAAATTTATACGAGAAAGTGAGGTTAAACAGGTAGGTGATAAAAAGGGTTTATAACTGATTCCACAGCGGCAAAAATAAATTTATATTCCAATTCAGCAAACAATAAAATATAGATTTCAAAAAACATTTGTTATAATCGGTTAGGAGCCCGATAATTCCAGAATTCGGTTAGGCATCATTATTCGGTTAGGTAGGTACTATCAGAATTGATACGATTTGTAATGAAATAACATCTTCACTCGAATGCACTTTAAAAAAGTGTTATTTACGAAGTACAACTTAGTTACCTAAATTGAATTAAAAACATTTTGCAGTTAGTCTATTCAAGTGAATCAATTTCCCAAATTAATTCAATACAACCTCATCGGTAATTTATCTAATAATGAAAAATTCCAATTTCTTATTAATTTTACACGACGAGCCATTAAGTTTAATTTTAGGCCCAAAACTGAAGCAAACTATAATATTTTGTTTAATGTTATCAAAACAATCGCAAGTTAATTTGTTTACACCTGTAGCATTCTGGAACATCCTGATATGTCGGCCTATTAAGTCAAACAGAGTTATTTTATTTAGTTTTAATGAAAGTACCCAGGAATGGACATGGGCATTTTACCCATAACTGGCAAGTGGAGTGTTAAATTATTTGCACTCTATCTGCTAATTCCAGGGCTTCAAAAAATAGTTTTTATTACATAGTCAGCCAATTAAATGACTGAAGCATTTAATAACAGAAGAGGTAGAGGCATAAAATACACTAGTAAGAGTTATCTCCTCTGAGCGATAATGAATTTTATTATACAGCCAGACACTGTGGTGAGTGAAGTGAAGGTGTCATTTACAGGGTGGAAGTTGATGCTTTTCAGGGGGTCGGGCATGCTGGTTAGCATAGCCTACTTTTTAATCAGTGAGGAAAGCAATGGTAAATCACTCATTCCTCGTTTTATTTAGTAAAGCCTCTAGAGGTTCAAAACAGCCTTTCAGCTGATGACCTAAACAACAACACAGGCAATAGATTCGTTACAATATCCTATTACTGAAGATAATGCTTTAACAGTCTTAATGCTTTTGAAAAAAACTTGATATCACTAGATCTTGTGTTGAATCAGTTAGTTAATTATTGGGCGATTAAACATTTAACGTCAATCTCAGGAACTGAATCTGTAACTAAACATAAGAAAAAATATTCCCATAAACAAAGATCTAGAATCGTTTTAATTAAGTTGTTGTTCAGGTCATCAGCCAAAAGGCTGGTTTGAACCTGTAGCGGTTTTACTAAGTAAAATGAGGAGTGAGGTGGTTTACCCTTGTCTTCCTCACCAAATGGAAAAGTACGCTTTTCAGCATGCCGGGCCCTCTGGAAAGCACATATTTTCCACTCTGCAAATGACATCTTTACGTCATTCATCACAGGATCTGGCTGTATAATGAAATTCATTAGGTACTTTAAGAGGAGATAACTCTGATTAGTGTCTTTTACACCTCTACCTCTTATATTCTTAAAAGATTTAGTAATTTAATTGGCTGACCATGTGATAAGAAACAGAACTATTTAGTTTTGCCCTGCAACAAACAGATTAGTGTAAATAATTTGATGCTTTGCCTGTCTGTAATGGGCAGTAAAATCAAAGTTATATAAAATTAAAAAAAAAAAAAACTTTTATGGTTTTCTGTATTTTTAAGTCTTTCAGAGGTTGATTTTCATTTTGGGTCATTCACTTATGATTAAAATTAGGTTATGTTTTTCATTTTACATTGTTTACTCATAATTAAACAGATTATATTTTTCATTATTTATATTGGCAAGAGGAAGTTGTGTGAGTGTTTCACACTGGATTTTGTTGGCTTCAGATGGTTACTTTAAACTACAGATTGGATAAAACATGAGAAAGTAAATATTCATCGGTTTAGAAGAGTTTACTGTAAATATTGGTACCAATTATTTAAACAAAACATAGAAACTAGTTGTGTTCAGCAATTCTACGTTGAAAGTAATTACTAAAGCACTTTTGTAGACAAAGTACATAAAAGTTTGATTTTATGGCATAGGTTTTGGCACAAAGCCAAAATCTACCACATATTGTCTGTCTGTTTAGTGACCTATTTTATTTAACAAATGACACTGCTATGTCTTAGTATTTTTGTTACAAATTGTGAAAAACTTTGTTGTTTTTTATAGTATAAAGTTTATATTATTAATAACAAGTTCAGTACAAACTTCTACACCTGGAGTCATCAATATTCTACATCCTTCTGTAATTTTACCCCTTCTAAACAAGATATCAAGGTCACATGTAATGATTGTAAAGTAAATTAATATTATTATTGAAAGTAACAGTCCATACCCAAAAATGTTATTAAAATCATTAATTTTTTTTTTATAAATAACGCCTTTTTGTTAGTTATTATCTAACCTTTAATTGTTGTTTAGTTAATCAGCTGAAACTGGTTAGAACATCTAGAGATTTTACTAAGTAAAATGAGGAGTGAGGTGGTTTACCTTTGTCTTCCTCACTGAGTTAATAGTATACTTATCAGCTTGTCTTCTGAAAATCACTTATTTCCCAACCTGCAAATTTTTTTTTGTAATTCTTAATATGTGTACATTGCAATCTGTTCAATTCAGAACAATAAGCAACTCCATGACCCAATGAGATGAGGATGATGTGTATGACGTGTAAATGAGGTGTAGTCTTGTACAGACCCAGGTCGACCACTACTGAGAGAGTATGGTTAATTGAACCCCAACCATCAAAGTACACCGGCAACCACTGTCTAGGACCTGCAAATGACACCTTGAATTCATTCACCATAGGTTCTGGCTGTAGAATAAAATTCATTACTTTCAGAGGAGATAACTCTGATTAGTGTCTCTTATACCTTATCTTTTCTGTTCTTAAACGATTCAGTCATGATTTAATTGGCTGATTATGTGATAAGAAACAGACTATTTTATTTGTAGGCCTATAATGTAATTTACCCCTGTAATGTAATGTAGTAATAGAGAGTAAAATGTATCTCAAAAAAAAAAAATTATTTTAAGAAAAGTGTTTTATTTTAAATAAAAATGTTGTTTTTAGGTCATCAGTTGAAACGCTGGTTTGAACCTTGCTGGAGGCTTTACTAAGTAAAACAAGGAATGAGGTGGTTTAACATTGCCTTCTTTACTGAGTTGAAAAGTATGTTTGTCAGCTTGCCGGCTCTCTGAAAAGCACATATTTTTCACCCTGCAAATGACACCCTCACTTCATTAATCTCAGGGTCTATCTGTTTAATGAAATTAATTACTTTCAGAGAATATAAACTGTGATGAATGTCTTTTACACCTCTATCTTTTCTTTTCTTAAATGATTCAATCATTTAATTGGTTGATCATGTGATAAGAAACAGAACTATTCTATTTGTAGCCATGTAATGTAATTTACCGCTGTATTTTTTTTGGTGTTATGTCTGACTGTTCAGCAATTTCTGCTAATAATGCAGACGATGGATATTGATGATAATGAAAAAATGCCAGACTTGAACGGGAATCAAACCCTGGAACAATTTACCCCTGTAGTGTAATGTAATATACTAATAGAGAGTAAAATAATTTTTTAACTGCTCCCTCTCTCTATCTCAAAAAAGAATATTTTAAGAAAAGTGTTTAACCTGTTTGTGTTGAATGAAAATGTTATTTATTTAGGTCATCAGCTGCTGGTTTGAACCTCTCTAGAAGCTTTACTACGTATAATGAGGAATGAGGTGGTTTAACATTGCCTTCCTTACTGAGTTGAAATGTATACTTGTCAGCATGCCGGCTCTCTGATAAGCACATATTTTTCACCCTGCAAATGACACCCTCAATTCATTAATCTCAGGGTCTGTTCTGTGTAATGAAATTCATTACTTTCAAAGAAGATAACTTTGATGAATGTCTTTTACACCTCTATCTTTTCTTTTCTTAAATGATTCAATCATTTAATTGGTTGATCATGTGATAAAAAACAGAATTTTTTTTTGTAGCTGTGGAACTAACAGATTGAAAGCAAATAATTTTAACAAATAAAATAATTTTAACCTGCCAGTTATGGGCAGAACTTCTAATCTTCAGAACTTGCAGAACTTCTAATCTTTAATTAGAAGTTTGTAAATACAATCTCTAGCGGACTACATAATTTTATTCACTGCTTACATCATTACCTTTTTTAAGATTGATTATTTTATGTATTTTTTTTTCTGAATAGCCGTTTAGAGAGAGCACGTCTAACCAGTAGTTACAATAAGAAGATGATTAAAAAGTAGTGATGTATAAAAGTCTATTTAGTTGGTTCCGATAAAATGAACACACCTGCTACTGTTGTTGGAGTTCCTAAATCAACTGTGGTCTTTGTCCTACTCTCATACCCGATCAACTGCACTGTTCACCTTCACCTGAATTGCAAGAAATATGGTAGTTATATCAAAAACATATTTTACTCAGAGCTTCTTCGCTTCATTTTGTCTGTTCTTTCTACCTTACTAGTTCATAAATCAATTTATGCCTGTAGTTTCTACTGTTACTCAGACCAGGCAGGTGGAGTGTTTAATTATTTACCCTCAATCTGCTAGTTCCAGGGCTACAAAAAACGTTCTGTTTCTTATCATGTGGTAAGCTAATTATATGGCTGAAACATTTAAGAGCAGAAAAGGTAGAGGTGTAAAAGACACTAGTCAGAGTTATCTTCTCTGAGAGTAATGAATTTTATTATACAGCCAGACCCTGTGATGGGAGATAAATGCTTTCCAAGACCTGCTGATATGCTGATAAGCATACTTTTCCACTCAATGAGGAAGGCAATTGTAAACCACCACACTTTTCGTTTTACTTAATAAAACCTCTAGAGGTTCAAATCAGACTTTTGGCTGATGACCTAAACAACAACAGTTTCTACTGTAGTGCAATAAAAATAAAATATTAAATACAACCTTTTTTACTTTATCTCTTATTTCCTTGGTAAATTATTTTAGTTTGTAAATAAATCGCGAGTAATCGGTAATTTGTACCTGATATAATTTACTGGTACCTGTTCTTAGCTTGTATCAGGTGCGAAACATCATCTACCTTCAGTCCACTCCGTCACTAATATATAAAAATTTTTGTTTCTACTGGTATAATACACGATGCATAAATAATGTAGTGTCCATAACAGGCAGTTGGAGTGTTAAATTGTTTGCACTCGATCTGCTAGTTCCAGGGCTACAAAAAATAGTTCTGTTTCTTATCACATGGTCAGCCAATTTTATGACTGAAGCAATTAAAAAACCGAAAAAGTAGAGGAGTAAAAGACACTAATCAGAGTTATCTCCTCTGAGAGTAATGAATTTCATTATACAGCCAGACCCTGTGGTGAATGAAGTGAAAGTGTCATTTGCAGGGTGGAAAGTAGGTGATTTTTGGAGGGCCTGACGTGCTTATAAGCATACTTTTCAACTCAGTGAGGAAGGCAAAGTAAACCACCTCTTTCCTCGTTTTACTTAGTAAAGCCTCTAGAGGTTCAAACCAGCCGTTCGTTCAGCTAATGACGTAAATAACAAGATATATAGAATGAAAATACAAGAGATTTATATAATTTATGAGCCATAGAAAAATACAAGAAACTATACTTTCAAGTACAATAAAAATGTGTATTAAAAGAAGATTTATTTAACCTTACAAAGAAAGATAGATATTTGTTCCTTAAATAGCTCCCTAGAGGATTCAAAACAGTTCCAATAGCAGTAAAGATTTTAGTATTAGATAAAATGTAATACTCTAAAGTTTACATTCGACTTATTTATTTTATTACTACGATTTATTCATTCGTTTAGTTTGAGTTTACTGAATGAAATTAAGAAAGGAAAATAATTGTTATTTTTGTAGTTAAACTAGCATTGGTTTTCTATTTACAGTTCTGCATTGTAACAGAACGTCTATTGTAGAGTGTAATCTAATATACAGGGTCATCATAAAAAAAAATAGTTGCAGTAATTCAGACCATGATAGTTGAAAAATTTTGAGATATTTTAATGAGTAGCGTCCCACCCACTAGTTTATGTAACAGTAGTTCTAACCTCAACTTAAGGTTTTGTATTGTTACTTTGGTTTGTTTATGTGGCTATTAAATAATGAGACTGACATTGTAAAATATTTAATTTTAATTTTATACATAATCTCTTATTGTCACCTTCAATATACACTCCTTCTCTATCCCTACAACGCACCATGCGAATTTTCCATTGTTGGAAACAGTGCTGGAAGTCATTGTCTGTCATCTCCTTCAGGACACGTGCCTCTTTCTCTTTTACAGCTTCCACAGACTCAAATCTTGTTCGTTTTAATGCAGATTTCACCTCAGGGAACAGGTAGAAGTCACATGTTGCAAGATCTGGTGAATAAGGTGGATGTTCTAACACTGAGATGCTGAAATTGGCTAGGAATCTCTTGACAGATAACGCGGAATGAGCTGGCGCATTGTCTTGGTGGAGAACCCATGATTTGTCCTTCCACATTTCGGGGCGTTTTTCCTTACTCTTTGACGTAGTTTAGAAAGTACCTCAAGGTAGTAATATTGATTAATTGTTTGACCTTCAGGAACCTAGTGAAGGTACACAATCCCATGGATATAAAAAAACAATTATTGCTTTAAATCTTGAGTAGCTCTTTTGGCTCTCAGTGAAGTTCGGCTCTTCCAGTGCATGGATTGGCGCTTCGTTTCCGAATCATAAATAAAAAACAACGTTTCATTACATGTTATTATTGTTTCCAAAATATTTGGGTCATTTTCAATCGTGTACAAAGTGTTAGTACAAATATTTTTGCGAGCTTCATTTCAAACATTTTTGAGGGGCACGTGTCCTGAAGTAGCTGACAGAAGATGACTTCCAGCACTGTTTCCAACAATGGAAAATTCGCATGGAGAGTTGTAGGGATAGAGAAGGAGTGTATTTTGAAGGTGACAATAAGTGATTATGTATAAAATTAAAATTTTTACAACGTCAGTCTCATTATTTAATAACCACGCCTCGTATATTATGTTCACTGATAAAGAAAACGTTTTGTTGTTGGCTGATTAGCTATGTCCGCACTCGTGCGCTTTCATTTTTAACTTGCCTTTCAAAGTTCAATCCAACTTAGAGGAATGCGATTCGTGCTTCACTTCTGTTGTGTTTTCAAGATGGATAAAGATGATACGTACTATTATGTTAGGAGGGTTCAGGGTGGCATATTTTGTGATAAGACATTTAAATGCACGTAGGAAATCAAATCCTTCATCTTGTCATCCAGGGAAAGATTATGGGCAAACGATCGGTTGGAAGAAGAAGAACCTCCTGGCTACGGAACCTGCGAGAGTGGTTTAATTTGTCATCCATCGACCTATTTAGAGCTACAGTTTCCAAGGTCAGGATTGCCATGATGCTAGCACACCTTCGTAATGGAGATGCTACATGAAGAAGAAGAGGAAATCAAAGGTTTACCTACTGTTGTAAAAATGCATATTTCAGTTCAGAAATCATTTCCCTATCTGTACGTGAAGCCAAAATAGCACTTTAAAAAAAGCACGGCACCTGTTTAGGTCATCAGCCGAAAAGCTAATTTAAGCCTCTAGAAGCTTTACTAAGACTCGAACGAAAAACGTAAAACGAGGAGTCATGTGGTTTAGCATTGCTTTCCTCATTGAGTGGAAAAGTATGCTTATCAGTTTGCCAAGTTCTTTGAAAATCATTTACTTTCCACCCGGTAAATGACACCTTCACTTTGTAGTAACCACAGGGCTGTGTTAATGAAATTTATTACTTTTAGAGGAGATAACTATGATTAATATCTTTTACACCTCTACCTCTTCTGTTCTTAAATGATACAGTCATTTAATTGGCTGACCATGTGATAAGAAACAGAACTATTTTTGTATCCCTGGAACTAGCAGATTGTTTGAATCTTTTACGTCACAGTACTTGTATTAGTAAAATTCGATTGTGCCAGTAAGGGTTAAGTTGTATGCCTAGTTGTTCAAATTTTTTATGAAAAATTTATTATAAACTAAAACGATTATTATTGTAGAACGCTTATATACAGGGTGAATTTTAAGTCTGAAA
Organism: Catonia carolina; assembly: GCA_035578175.1. Taxonomy (NCBI): domain Eukaryota; kingdom Metazoa; phylum Arthropoda; class Insecta; order Hemiptera; family Achilidae; genus Catonia; species Catonia carolina. Next base: position 34,670,554 of record JAQMRL010000005.1, on the reverse strand, counting down.
CGGCTTTATATTGCGTAACTGAGAGAAACTTGGCAACAGAAACGTAGTTTTAAAAATCAAACTCTGGTGGTTTTGAAATTTTTGTCCACCATATTGGATTCAACTTTGTTTAAAAAAAATTGTAAACACTTTATGATTGAAAAATGCAATAAAATGGTTTATACAGTGCGTTCTACCTTTTTTATTGCTAATTTTTTTTTCGGAAATTGTAACTTTGAACGCTTATAACTAAAAATCTGGTGTGAAACACTCACACAATTTTCTCTTACCAATGCAAGTAATGAACAATATACCTAACATTAGTAATAAAACATTACAAATAAACAAAAAGCGTAACCTAATTTTAATCATGAGTGAAAGACGCTAATGAAAATCAACCTTAGTTTGTCTTAATAACAAGGAAAATCACTCTTTCACGCTACAGTAGGCTCTGTAGAGAAAAATGTTAAAAATGAAAGTTGTTAGATCTTTTAATTTTTTATGAATTTGAATTTATACAGTACACTTTTTTCGTAAAATGCATATTAAGGCCGCAATCTTAAAAAAAAGTTGTGCGAGAGCACAGCCTCCCCAAGAATTTCAGCAGACATGGCGCCTACCCTATCTTGTAGAGCATAAAAAATGTTGTAAATGAAGCGATTTAAAAAAAATTGTAGAAGCCGTTTTTGAGAAAATTGCACAAAAAAGTGAAAAATGACACGAATAAACTACTACTTCCGGTTGACCGATTTTGATGAAAATGTTCGTGTTGGGTCCTCTAAATGTATCTAACTTAAGTTTCAAGTTTCAACTTCGTATGATGTTTCTTTTTTTGAGATATTTTGTTCACACACACAACCAATTGCTAAATTGCTAAAAACAAGTTTTTTGGGTTCGGGGGGTCTGAAAACGTGTAGATCCGGTGAAAATTCGATTTCGAAAAATCGACATAAAACAATACTTTCCTTCCTTTATATTCTTATAGGCAAGAGAAAGTAAAAACACAAGTCATCTATCGAAAAACGGTTTGTGCCATTGTTTTTTTTCTTGAAATTTTATATTGAAATGACGTGTCACATGACCACCATCCTATTTAAAAAAAAACATGATGGTGAATCCAATATGGCGGACAAAAATTTCAAAACCAACAGAGTCGGATTTTTAAAACTATGCAGTTTAAGTTTCTTTTGCCAAGTAGCTCTCAGTTACGCAATGTAAAGTCGTTTCGATACTTAAAAATCAGTCTGTATATAAGCGTGTTTGTAAAATTATCCGTTCTTTCTATTATCCGATCGGTCTCATTGAAGTTGGTTAAGCGAGTTTATATATAGTATTTAAGTTTTGTATTTGTCGTAATCCAAGTAAACTGAAAATGTTCCCAATTGTAAACTGTTGTCATATATGTTGAAATACTCCAAGACAAACTTCAAAACATACACAGTCTCTCAAATTCATTAGACTTACAACTATTAAATGCTTTCGGTTCAAATAATCCATAAGTTTTAGATAAGTCCGTACGTACTTGCACGACGTAAATTGAAAAAGTTTTATTCACAGACAAGTTTAAGTTACTTAATATATCTGAAAATATAGATATACAAAGAACCTTCTTTACTTTTGATTAATATTAACTTCAAAAGTTAAACTTTTTTCTTTCATATATTTGAAAATTTTTATAATTTCTTTTCTTTGGGAAAGTTGAACAAAATAAGTGGTTGGTTGTATTTATTAAAAATATTGAATGTAATGTATTAAGGAATAACAAACTTCGCTCGCTTCGCTTCTCTATAATACAAATACGAAAGTTCTCACTGACTGATTCTCTAAATTACCGATCACCTACAGGGCTGAAATGTGGTATATTTGTTTCTTAGGGGTTGAACAGAAAAATTAAATCATTTGGGATTTTAACTTCAGAGTGATTTTACTTTCTCTTGCCTATATAAATATATATATGAAGCAAAGTATTGATTTCATGTCGATTTTTAAAAAATCGAGTTTTCACCGATCTACACGTTTTTAGACCTCCTGAACCCACGAAACATGTTTTTAGCGATTGGTCTGTGTGTGAACAGAATATCTCAAGAACGGAACATTGTACGAACTTGAAACTTAAGTTAGATACCACTACCGGACCCGACACGAACATTTTCATCAAAATCGGTCAACCGGTAGTAGTAGTTACCTAATTCGTATCATTTTTCACTTTTTTGCAATTTCTCAAAAACGGCTCTTATGATTTTTTAAAAAATCGCCTCATTTACTAATTTCTTTATGCTCTACAAGATAGGGTAGGCGCCATGTCTGCTGAAATTTTTGGGAAGGCTGTTTTCGCGTAAAAAATTGTTTTTAAGATTGCAACTTTAATATGCATTTTAGTGCAAAAAAAATATATATATTATCAAAGTTGTAGACAATTTACAATTCTGCAACTTTTATTTCAAACATTTTTTTGTTTAACGCTTAATTTAGCTGTAATTAGCGATTTTCTGTTTTTTCTCTCGAAAACGTGTAAAAATCGATTTTTGTAAGATTTCAGCCTTAGCATACGTTTTACGACAAAAGTATATACAATAAAATTTATAGAAAATTAAATGATCTATAACTTTTATTTAAAGCATTTTTCTCTACAGAGCGTTGTTTAGCGTGAAAGAGTGATTTTCCGTAATTTTAAGCCAACTGAGGTTGATTTTCATTTTGCGTCTTTCACTCATGATTAAAATTAGGTTATGTTCATTAAGGTTAGTTTTTTATTTAGTTCTAATGTTTTATTACTAATGTTAGGTTATTGTTCAGTATTTGCATTGGCAAGAGAAAGTTGTGCGAGTGCTTCACACCAGATTTTTTTTAGTTCTGTTACCCAATTGTTAATGTCTCGTAATTTTTTTCTAAGAAAGGAAAATTTTGTTTTGTGACATAAAGTTGGTAGCCCTACTCAATCGATATAGATACGGCAGCGTGAGTTGATTCTCCATGAGCTGTGTAAAATTTTGTGTTGTGTTTCCTGTCGTTTTACGAACAGAATTTTTTTACCCTAGAACAATCGCTTCTTTAGATCTGAAGACTGAAGCTCTTGGACTAATCGTACGCGCACGGATACAATTTCAATTTTTAGTAGCTTTCTGAACGCTCGAATATGACTAACCAACTTGCGAGACAAGTTTTTGTAAACTTTTCCATGGAGAATTGATCAATCTTGTTTTCACATTCTCTAAAACGTCTTCTGTCAAGACCACTACGTTTTCTGTCGCAAACATTACCAGTCTCTCGAAATCGGTTTGTTAGCCTAGAAATTGACATTTTTTTTTGGTGGAGGAACACAAACAAATTTAATTTGAAATTATTCTTTTACACTCGCGTACGATTTCGTAGCAAAATATTGTTCAAGAATGAAAACCCGTTCTAGAGTAAAAGACAATCTGTTCGTAACAAGACCGGAAACGGCACAAAATTTTACACAATTCAAGGAGAATCAACTCTTTCTGCCGGATCTATACCTGTTGAGTAGGGCTACCAATTTCGTGTCACAAAACAAAATTTCCCTTTCTTAGAAAAAATTACGAGACATTAACAATTGGGTAACAGGACTAAAAAATCACTCAATATTTGATCATAAGAATTAAAAGACGGAATGAATATAGTTACAGTTATTCTGGGTTCTTTCTGGATCTGTTAATTAATCATGATAAAAAAATCCTTCTAAACTTTTGTTGTTTTGGTCAACAGCTGAAAGGCTGGTTTGAATCTCTAGAAGCTTTACTAAATAAAACGAGGTTTGAGGTGGTTTACTTTGCCTTCCTCACTGAATGGAAAAGTTTGCATATCAGTATGAAAAGCCCTCTGAAAAGCATCTACTTTCCACCCTGCAAATGACAACTTCACTTCATCCACCACAGGGTCTGGCTGTATAACGAAATATATTACTCTCAGGGAAGATAACTCTGATTAGTGTCTTTTACACCGCTACTTCTTCCGTTTTAAAATGCTTCAGTCTTATAATTGGCTGACCATGTGATAAGGAACAGAATTATTTCCAGTTTCTTTGTTGTTGATTCTGTTAAGGTCTAAGTTTCCACTCCTTACAATAAGATGGAGAATATTATAGGATCGGAGGAGTCTGATTTTCAATTTTTTTATCACTTAAGGTGCAGTTTCGTTTGTGCGATCGTCGCATGCGATTACTGCATGCAGCCGCTGCATGCGTCACTGCCATTACTCATCAAATGGATTTCTTAAGAAGTGGTTCCGTTTATGCGTCCGACGCAAGCGATCGCACGCGTCGGCTGCATCGACTGCTTTGGCAACCAGTCTCCTGTAGCAGTCGCATGTGTCTGGAAGTTGAAAATGAGTTTTTTCAAAGACGATGACGTAAAACTCATTGAGTTAGGTGCAGAAAAACTACAGCTATTTGATCCTTCAAACTTGCTTTCATCGTCTAATAGACACAGTAAACTCCCGCTAATCCGAAATAATTGGGATGAGCCGATTTCGGATAAGCCGGGTTTTTTAAATAACAAGAAAATGGTGTTTTATTGTAAACAAAATATTACTGTGTCCTAAAACTTTTATTCGTACGATTTAATTGTCAAGTATTTTCCGTAAATTTTAATTCTTTTTTTAAAAAGTCTGAAATTTTTTTTTGGTTTTTATTTTACATTCGTGTTTTTACCGAAATGTCCCGCCAACGCGTAACTAAAAGTACATCAGTGGGCGTTGCTTCAATGGTTTTGACCACGCGTTTACGTTTACACGACATTGTTAAATATCATTTCACTTTCACTACTAGTACGCAACACTAATTAGCCATAAAACGAAATGAAAACTACATTAAGGCCAAGATACTACCGTACCCATTCAACCACAATACATTACTAATTGACTGTTTGCAGCAAAGGTGATGTAGCCAAAATAAACAGTAGGGCCAGAGGCGGATTAATACTTGTTGGGGCCCTAGGCAATGGCAAATGAGGGCCCCCCCCCCCACTTTGCTTTGACGTAATAAAAACATGATAGTTAATATTTCAATCAAGTTTATTTTCTATCAAAATAACATTTGTTCTGATATCTGATAATAATAATAATAATAATAATAATAATAATAACTATAATAAAGACGATTTAGAAAAATTTTCTCCTACATTTCAATTCACTGAACTCATCGATGATGTCATCAAAATCAATTTTTCGTAAAATATCAGATTTGATGCAAAGAAGACTTAACATATCTAAACGTTCTTGCTCTTGTAAAAATGTGTTTACGAATTTATTTATTTATATTTTAGGGACCCCAGAAAATGTATTATAAATGTACTATAAATTTAATGTAATCATACACAATCATGTCATTAAGTTCAACAATTGAATATTTTTACGATTGAAAATGTATTAATATTTTACAATTTTGTCATTTGTTCAAATTTTTTTTTCCAATTTTTTTTTAAATTTTCAATTTTTTTTCCAAATTTTTATTTAAGTTTTCAATTTTTTTTCAAAATTTTTTATTTTTTTTTATTTTTTCGGGGGCCCCTGGCCATTGGGGGCCCCTAGGCCCGTGCCTAGTAGTGCCTATTGGGTAATCCACCACTGAGTAGGGCTAGTAGTAGGCTACCGCTCCAAGGAAATACTCATGTAATCGGTAAAAATCCTGTCTGCAGTGCTGAATATCATGTACTGCATACTTTACGTGTAAACAGTTCAGTTTGCTTAAACAGTATTTTGGTTCAGAAATACAATTTGCAGTATTTATTATTTACTAGGTGAACCTGTGCGAGAAAACCCGCACAAAAGTGTAAATTTTTTTTATAGAACTTCTCTGTAAACAACATTTTTACTTTCTCTTGCCTATATGAATACCTAGGAAGGAAAGTATTGTTTTCATATCGATTTTTCGAAATCGAGTTTTCACCGGATCTATACGTTTTCAGACCCCTGAACCCAAAAAACATGTTTTTAGCGATTGGTCTGTGTGTGTGTGTGTGTGTGTGTGTGTGTGTGTGTGTGTGTGTGTCTGTGTGTGAACAGAATATCTCAAGAACGAAACATCGTACGAACTTGAAACTTGAAACTTAAGTTACATACCACTACCGGACCCGACACGAACATTTTCATCAAAATCGGTCAACCGGAAGTAGTAGTTTATTCGTGTAATTTTTCACTTTTTTGCGATTTTCTCAAAAACTGGTCCTACGATTTTTTTAAAAATCGCCTCATTTACTCAATTTTTTATTCTCTACAAGATAGGGTAGGCGCCATGTTTGCTGAAATTCTGGGTGAGGCTGTTTTCACGTAAAAACAAAGTTTTTTTAAGATTATGGCTTTAATATGCAATTTAGCGAAAAAATTTATATAATAAAAGTTGTAGAGAATTTAAAAACCTACAACTTTTATTTCAAACATTTTTTGGTATAACGCTTAGTTTAGCAGTAATTAGCAATTTTCTTTTTTTTTCTCACGAAAACGTGAGAAAAATCGATTTTTTTAAGATTTCGGCCTTAGTATGCATTTTATAATAAAAGTGTATATAATCAAATTTATAGAAAATTAAAAGATCTGCAACTTTTATTTAAAACATTTTTCTCTACAGAGCCTAGTTTAGCGTGAAAGAGTGATTTTCTGTATTTTGAAGCCAAACTGAGGTTGATTTTCATTTTGCGTCATTCACTCATGATTAAAATTAGGTTATGTTTATTAAGGTTAGTTTTTTTGTTTATGTCTAATGTTTTATTACTAATATTAGGTTTATTGTTAATTATTTATATTGGCAAGAGAAAGTTGTGTGAGTGTTTCACACCAGATTTTTTGTTTTATTGTTGTGTGGCATTATTTGAACTTTTAGGGTATCAAATGAGCTGACACGTGACATAGCAACGTACAATTGTCCACGTGAAAATACCGGTTGTGGCAGATAAAGGCCAACTTTGTTGAATGTTTGGCCTTGGGATTTATTTATTGTAATCGCTAATACTAAACGGATGGGGAACTGTTTTCTCTTAAATGTAAATGGTAAAGTACCATCCGAAGGGGTTAGATCTAACCGCGGTAGTAAAACCCTTCTGCCTTTGGCTGCCCCTGTTATGACTTCTAAATAAAGAAAATTTTCGAACATTCTTAGATTTCCGATGTTACTAATTTCCAAATTATTTCGGGTTTTATCAAGTGCGGTACACAACCCAATTCGTAATTTAATTGAATTTTGTCTTCGCGCATTATAATAAGGTGTCTGACGAACTGATTCCGTTCGAGCACTTTGAGGCGTGCCTCGTCTCCTTCCTGCGTTGGTAGGCCTATAAGATATAGGCCGCGTTGGTAGGCCTATAGGCCGAAGATGAGCAGATAATGGATGGAATTCAACCACTTGAGTAGTGCAGGGATTTTATATATAAGCTAATTTATTAATAGGCTACCAGAAAGGCCCTACATATATTGAATTTTAAGTTAATAAAATTTACCATAATACTTATGATTATGTACAAAAAAAAATAGGCTGTAATAACGGAATGTTTAATCATTTAATGCATTCGTATCCGAAGAAAAACAAAGTTGAACAGAGAGAGATATACTGTATACACACGCTTCCTTACTCATAATGCTATCTCTCTCAGGTACTCAATCTCTCTCACTCAACTTCTCCACCACTCCAATACCTTCCATCCCTACTACCTGCGCAGAAATCACGCTAAGAGAACTTAGTTATATAGTACATTAGTTCGTTGAACGTGCCCCCTCTCCAAACTGAAATAGCTGTGCGAGATGTGGGAGGGATAGATAGAGAAAGAGAGAGGCCTATACTTCAGTTCGTTGAACTTGCCCCCTCTCCAATCTATTTTAGACCTCCTTTTTTACGGTCATAAATGGAAATATTTGATTTTGAATAGTTTTCTGCAAATCTACTCGAACAGACGATTCATTTGAGCCCACTTCGGGGAAAATCGGTAAAGGTTCAGGTGATTAAAATCGTGTTGAAAAAAACCTGCTCGCTATTAATATATAGATTGTTCTTATTACACTTATTTGTAGAAAAATTACATTTAAAATACTGAGTATTTTTTGACGTTTCGGTTAACCCGGACGTGTAGTTGGATCGCACGTTCCACTGCACAAACGAAACTACCGGACCTATGCGTCGTCGCATGCGATTACTGCATGCACTAATCGCATGGCGACGATCGCGCAAACGAAACGTAATATCGTAATATCAGCTTCAGAATTTTCTACACGGTGTATACAAGGACTTTCTATCCTTAGTCTCGGTTATCTATAAAAATCACGTTTTAAGCAGAAAATCTTTTTAGTCGTGAGCGTTTTAAACGATATTTTTTTATGATTTTTAAATAATTTCTTAGCAAGTACCTACGATCAAAATGAAACGTACTTATAAAGATTTTGTGATGACTAAGCGAGTATTATTTCAAATTTGTGTAAAATTCGTTCATTAATTTGTCAACAGTTAATGTATTACAGGGTAAATCAATTAATATTATTACCGAGCGATGCAACAAAAAGGGCAACGTGAAGGCGTTGCCTTTATTAAGCTAATGCAGAGTCATTGTACGGTAATTCAAAAGTTTTTCCACCAAGAAAATTTTTACCCAACAAGAAAACTATATAAGAAAATTAACTTAATGCATCACTCAACGGAAAATTCATCACTTTTATTTATTTGTGATAAAATAAAAAAATACATTATTGTTAAAATTTTTATTAAAACCAACCATTTCATGGTTATTTTTAAGAGAAATATATAGTTGGAAATAAAAAATTTCCTTTCTCCTAAGATGAAAAAAGAAACTATAGAGTTGAAAACTTCATTTTCTTTTAAATTCATTAAATTTTCTTTTTCGTGTTTAGTAAATAGCTTTTTATTTTCTGTTTACAACTTGGCAACTTTTTAACTGTAACAAACTTTACTCACAAAATTGGTATAATATATTGTATACAACTTCTTTTTTTTTGAAATCTTGTAGGCTACGTTACTAACCGACTATACACTTTTCATTTAAAAAAGTCAGTTTAATCAACTATCTCTTAAAAATAAAAGTTAATTTATTTTTAGGAAAGTTAGTAACCTCGTCGTAATATTCGTGCCTGAAACTAGAGCTTATATAATAAAAACTAATGAGCCGATTTTATACTGTTGTCAATAAAAGATTTTTCATGGCACATTAACGATTTTAAGAAGATCTAAAGGGAAAAGTTATAAAAATTTATTTTTAATAGCCGATTTAATCTTTATGAATGTCGCAAAATAATTATAGTAACATAAATCATACTAAAGGTATAAAATCCGTATTTAAATTAAAGTCTAATATCCTGATAAAACGTTTGTCTTGGACATGAAACAAAATCGTAACCTGCTGTTTCTAATTTATGTAGTATGAAATTAAAAGTTTTATACCTCGTTAAAACGATTTAAAACAAAAAAAATATACATATACCTCGTTAAAAAAATTTACAAATGGTTCTACGTATATCAAAATGGTAGCTTCGACTGATCAATCATCCTCCCAAATTAGAACAAACCCTGAACAGTAAATATCTGCCTGTATTAATATTATAAAGAACTAGCATGCCCCGCCCGGTTTCGTGCGCGAAACATGTGTAATCAATTTTTATTTTTTCTTGCCTATATGAATATAGGAAGGAAAGTAATGTTTTCATGTCAATTTTTCGAAATCGTGTTTTCACCGGATCTACACGTTTCAGACCCTCTGAACCCAAAAAACATGTTTTTAGCGATTGGTCTGTGTGTGTGTGCACGCGCGCGCGCGCATGTGTGTGTGTGTGTGTGTGTGAACAGAATATCTCAATAATGGAACATCGTACGAACTTAAAACTTAAGTTACACACCACTACCGGACCCGACACGAACATTTTCATCAAAATCGGTCAACCGGAAGTAGTAGTTTTTTCGTGTATTTTTTCATTTTTTGCGATTTTATCACAAACGGGTCCTACGATTTTTTTAAAAATTTGTTGGTTTACCAAATTTTTTATGCTCACAAGATTGGGGTAGGCGCCATGTCTGCTGAAATTCTTGGAGAGGCTGTTTTCACGTAAATAAATTGTGTTTTTAAGATTGCGACTTTGATATGCATTTTAGCGCAATAATGTATATAATAAAAGTTGTAGACAATTTAAAATCCTACAACTTTTATATGAAACATTTTTTTGTATAACGCTTAGTTTAGCGGTAATTAACAATTTTCTGTTTTTTTCTCACGAAAACGTGTGAAAAATCGATATTTTAAAGATTTCAGCATTAGTATGCATTTTACGACAAAAAAGTATAATCAAATTTATAGGAAATTAAAAGATCTACAACTTTTATTTAGCGGATTTTTCTCTACAGAGCCTAGTTTAGCGTGAATGAGTGATTTTCCGTATTTTGAAGCCTAACTGAGGTAGATTTTCATTTTGCGTCTTTCACTCATGATTAAAATTATGTTATGTTTATTTAAGTTAGTTTTAGTTAGTTGTTAGTATTTTGTTTATTTCTGATGTTTTATTACTAATGATAGGTTTATTGTTAATTATTTGCATTGGCAAGAGAAAGTTATGTGAGTGTTTCACACCAGATTTTTCATTTTAGATTGTTTACTTTTGATTAAATGTAGGTTATGTTTTTCATTATTTCGATTGACAAGTGAAAGTTGTGCGAGTGTTTCATACCAGATTTTTCAATAAGTAAAGAACAGTTTTGTATTTCAAAAGTCTGCTCCTTGTACGAAGTCATTGAGTTATATCATAAGTTAAAAACTACAGCAATTAAAAACCGATTAAGTTAACCGCGGTTTTTGCATAAGGAAGTTTTAAGCATAAAGGAAGGTTTAAGTTTTGTGCATCATTTATTATTCTTATAGTCTTTATGTAGTGACATTTCCTAGAGTTATTATTTATATTTTAAGTGGACTAAATAATATATTATTATTATATATACAATATTTGATTACTGGCTGATCCAAAAAAACAACTACATTTTCAAGCCAACCGAAGAGACAAGTGCATCAATACTATATAGTTCTCGATGACAAAATAGCGCTGAAAAAAAATTAAAGATAAGTAAATTTAATTTGTTATTGATTAAAATTTTAGCAATATTAAAACAGAATTGTTAATACAGAGTATTTTGCTTAATTGCAACTAACCAGAAACCACGTAAAGCAATTGTTGGATCAAATTATAAAACCATTGTACGGGCTGTAAAATAGGGAAGAATTTTAGTAATTATACTCATATTAAGCTGCGCCCAAACATGCGAACAGAACACCGTCGCGTATCATTGTGGCGAACATAATTGCAAACAATGTTACGCCGTGTAACATAAAATCGTACATCGTAACATGGTACCGTAACATCACTGCGTTCCATGAAATGTCGGTATTTCCCCGTCACAGAATTTTCAAGAATTTGTTTCACCATGTGTTCGTATGTTTGGACGGGCAATGTCCACACTCGTGCGATGTAGCCTCTACGCGTAGAGGCATGCCATTTCAACTGTCCGCACTCGTTTGAAGAGCTTTATCTAAAAAAAAAACAACGAATATTTTTGAACACTAGCTTTTTATTTTTACAATTAAGTTTTGTAATTAATTTGATTGAAGTAATCTAATTGTAATTTGTTGGTAGTTATGCTTACTAATTAATTGTAATTACTCGTGTTAAGTTTAAAGTAAGCCTGTTTATTATTTATTGTACTCAGATCCTGAACCAACCTACGCTAAGGTTTTACAATAACACTGAATCATATAATATTTTTATCTTGAACATAAATTTTTATCTCTGATGATTTTACCATCATTTAAGGAACAAAAGCAGACATAGTACAAAAATCGTTATTTATTTATGTCAAGACACAATGTAGTTCGTATATACGAGTATAATACATGTATAATATATGTTTATACAGAAATTGGGTAGTTAAAATTTGTTGGTTTAGTTTCCCTGAAACGGTATTGAATTCTCTTGTTGCTGCCTCACAGGGGATATTACCATTGTTTATTTAGTCCACACAAAGTAAATTTCTATTGAAGGGAAAACATGCATCTAATTTAACTCTCCAATAACATGTAAATTAACCCAATTGCCATTAATTTTACACTTGTGCCTTGTGCGGTAGTTACAATACATCAATAGTATTTGGTAAGAACAATAGTAATAATAATAATACAATAATAGAAAACCATAATAAGAAACTTTATAATTACAAGTACGAAAAATATTGGATAAAAACGTGCAATTACTAAAAGAACTGTCGGTGACATTTTGTGTTTTACTACTTTGAAAAACATTACAAAACAATTATTTATTCAAATGGTGGGTACAGTACATAAAAAAATTGGAAAACTGATTGATAATTTTAAATTCTAAATTTTTGTGGCGAAATGTTTTTAAACTTTTAAGCTATGTTTTAATCATGAGTAAAAAATGTAAATACAAAACTAAAACTAATTTTAATCATAAGTGAATAACGTAAAATAAAAGTAAACTTCTGTAAGACTTAAAAATAAGAAACATCGCTAATTGACGCTAAACTAAGCACTTTAGAAAAAATATACGCGTGAATGAAAGTGCGGTTACCTCTCTTTAGTCCGGTACACCTCGGGGTCAGAACTAACAAAAAATATTACAACATATTGTATCACTTGTGGCTTTTTCACACACACCGGCTTCGGCACTGGATGCAATGTTATCATGTTAACCCTTTCTTACCCAGTGTGGCATAGAAGTCACATTGGAGTGAAATAACAAACATAAAAACTTTAATTGTTAGCGACTACTTTTGATTAAAGAGCGCTGGATGTGAAGTGTAATAATTTTCTGTACCCTAGCCACGAATCGAACCTGAGACCTCCGCTTTGCAGAGTAAGATGCTGACCACTACGTCACGGACGCGACCATTAGTTTCTTTTTAAAGTTAATTTTAGTTTTAAATATTCGTGTTCATTTACTAAAATAAAGTAGCATTTCTTCGAGTATGTTGAATGTACATACAGGTATATTTTTTAGGCTGTAATTAGTGATTTCGTCCATTTCACCAATATTTTTGAATTGTAACATTTTTTAAGTCTTAAATAATGCTTTGCTACAAATCTAAGCAAGAGAATTTTGTTTAGGAAGCCTGCACATGATTTTTACTTATTCATATTGTTGGGAACTTTGATACCATCAAGCCCAATGTGACATATGTGTCACACTTTTTTGTCACGGCATCAAAAAGCCTGAAGGTCTAAAAGTGATTTTATTTCACTTAAATGTCAGTAAAGTGTATGAAAAAATGTGCACATATTTGTTTGTAAATAGTTAAAAAATTTGGTATTGAAAGGGTTAAGAGTTTTCACATGCAGGCCGGTCCGACAATTTCGCCGGCCCGTCATCCGGCACCGGTAAATGCAGCCGGTCTTGAACTCGATAAGCCGGATGCCGTGCGATCTCCGACATGGCGATTTCAATTTTTACTTGCGCGCAGTTGCAGACACATGTCTATTCGTTTGCACGTTCAGTTGTCACAACGGAGCAGTATAGGACAATGTATTTCTTATGGGGCTCTGACTGCTACTAGCACATACACAAACATCGGCTTTGTAGATCAATCAATGCCATCATAACCAATAACATTCCCCTCCTCCGCGACTCATTGATAACAAACCTTTATAATGTAGAGTAGTCTATATGACTATTAATTAATAATTAACACTATAAGTTTATACCCAACTTCATTTATGCAGATTCCAAATGTGAAATAATTTTTCAATATCTGTACTGGAAAAGATTTTTTAGATTTTGTATTAACCGATTGCGTCATTTGTTTACATTATCACGCAGTGCTTAGAAAGTCTGGCGAGGGAATGTGGAGAAGGTATTAGTAGGTCTGCAGTAAAATAGATAAGATATTTATTTTAACCCCCCCCCCCAATAGAAGAAAAGTTTGTACGGTTTTTCTTTTTCTTTTTTACAACTCATTTAACATTCTATAAAAAGTCCTTTTTTGTTTGTTGAGTCCTGATGTAAACAAACTGCTTATGTGTTAGCCCCTGTAAATACACAACGCACAAACACGCGTGGCCTTGGGTGAACTCTCTGCAAGCTGACCGGTGATCTAAAAAAACACCTCATTACATTTTGTCAATTCAATCGTCAGTGGTATAATTAAATAGGCCTAATAATAAAATTATAATGGTTTTGTCATTTTTATACACAAATTATTTTCATTTCACATGACTTTATCAGTTATTTATAGATTGATGTAATCAAAACAAAATAAATCTTGTAGTATATGAGTCAGTCACATTTTGGAATACGTGGTGTGATGTCTTCGTGATTTAGTGCGCGATTTGATGTAAAATTCTATTTATTCGCATCAATTTTCGTATTTCTTCATAGTTTTTGGGTGTTAGTGCGTGGTTGTGTACGTGTTTGTGCGACAACAGATATATCGACGAGCGCATAAGTGTATATCATAAAGTTGTAGACAATTAAAATAACTACAACTTTTATTTTAAACATTTTTTTTTGTATAACGCTAAGTTTAGCGGTGATTAGTAATTTTCTGTTTTCTTTCATAAAAAACCTTTTTACGTCAAAAATGCATATAATAAAATTTATAGGAAATTAAAAGATGTACAATTTTTATTTTAAGAATTTTTCTCTACAAAGCCTATTTTAGCGTGTAGAGTGACTTTCCGTAATTTTAAACTAAACTGAGGTTGATTTTCATTTTGCATCATTCACTCGTGATTGAAGTTAGGTTATGTTTTTAAAGGTTAGTTTTTTTTTGTTTATTTCTAATGTTTTATTACTAATGTTAGGTTATATTGTTCATTATTTGCGTTGGCAAGAGAAAGTCGTTAGCGTGTTTCACACCAGAGTTTTTTAAAACTTGTCATCAGGCTGAGACCCTTCGTCTTATGAAAGGGAAATTTTCCTCATATTTTCTTAATAATAGTAACAGAAAGATGCAAACAAATTTTATGTGGAAAATTATTTTTTTTAAGGAATTTTACTAAACGCTATTATGTTTTGATAATATTTGAAATATAGTTCAAATTTGTTGAACTTTGTTGGTAATCCAGTTGACATTTTAACTGTGGTATAAAATCTCTTTAACCTGAAATCTGTCACGTACATTGTTAGAAAAATATTTGTCCCTTGTCTTTAATATAAATGTTGGTAGTATCTATTTTTTCACACACGTAATAGATTATTTTGTCCCATATGTTGCGTTTGATATTGTGTAAATGTTTTTAATATATTATAATTTGGTTATGCAGGGAGAATCAAGTTTAATTTTTTACCGTCACTTTCTGACTGTTTAAAAAAGTTTGAAATTTTTGTCTTGTCTTTTTTTCAATCTAGAAGTTATTATAATATTCGCTGATAAAACATTACGATGATAGCAGTTTAAAAATGTAATAATTTGAGGAGCGTACGAAATAAATAATTAAAAAATTACTTCGTCCTTGAAAATGATTAATTAAGTAGAATGTTAGACAAAATACACCTAAAAAAGGGTTAAAAATTAATTTAAAGTTTCCTATGTCAGAACAAAAAACAAAATTTGTAAAAAAGTAATAAAACCTCTTTGTGGGGTTGGTCATCAAACGAGAGTTGGATGATATTTTGTATTATAAAAAGGATTTTAATTAAAGCAATATTTTAATACAAAGGATTTTATGCTATGTTTCACTTTTCTCTTTGTCTATGAGAGAAATAGAGACTTTCTCTATTGCTTATGTTTAAAAATTTAAATTTCATATATAATAATATTGTGTTCCGTATAAAATATTTTTTATATGTAACCTTGGCGTTTTGTAATTGTGTTTGGGAAAAACACTTCAGTATTTCCATGAATATCGTTTAACTGAAAAAGATTCAGTAAGCTCCCAGTTATCCGAAATAATTTGGTGAGCTATTTTCGAATACCCGATTCTAACTGCTTACTTATTTATTTCCATTTTATACAAATTTATAAGTCCTTCAATAGACTGCTACAATAATTATCTTTTTGGCGGGTGACAAAGATCCTCCCATCTTATAATGTTTGTAATATTTTAATTATAAATTATATTAAAATTATATTAATTTGCCCATAACAGGCAGGTGGAGTGTTAAATTATTTGCATTCGATCTGCTAGTTCCAGGGCAACAGAAAATAGTTCTGTTTCTTATCACATGTTCAGCCAATTATATGACTAAAGCGTTTAAGAACAGAAGAGGTAAAGGCGTAAATAACACCATAATAGTGTGACACTTACCTCTAAGGTCTGTTTCGGGATCCAGACAAATTAAATAATTAACACACTAAAGTTTAAAACTATAACTATTTGTTACGACGAAAAAAATATAAAATAAAGTGACACAATCCACAAGTGAATTACAATTAAATTACTTATAATGAATAACAAACTAATTATCATAACTAATAACAGTAAACAACTTAACCAATTTACTGTAAATACTACTTACAAAAGATATAGAAATAACGTTTAACAATTTACAGTAATTCACAGTTATGTCAACCTTTTCAAACGCACGGTTACAATTCACTCACTGGTTCACATACAAAAACAGAACTGACTGAATGAATAACTCGCGTCACTTATATAAGTGGATCAATGGAGATTTCGAGAAAGAGAGTTTCGATATTATAATAAAATACAAAATCTTTCTGACGTTTCTGGATAAATCTTAACAACTGTAAACAAATTAAGATTGAAAAGCAGGTGTTACAAAAAGGCCAATTATCTAAATAGTTATCCGACTCAACTCTTTCACAATAGCCATACAACAAAAAGCAGGTGTACCTGTACTATAAGAACAGTTTGTAACTATTCTTTCGAAATTTATTTATTGATTTATTACCTATATTTATTACTCTTGTTTACATTAACATTTATAAATTCTCTAAGTCCCCCTAGAAAACTCTCAAACACATTCCTTTTAGATGTCACAATATAGAATATTTATAAACCGCCTATTTTACAAAGTAAAAAGTATAAAATTTCAGGTACGGCTTGTTTTAAAGCTTGTTTTTTTTTGTTATTTTATTCATATAAATTACGAAACACTGGAGTGTATTTGACTTTTTCTATCGATTTGGAAACAAAATATGTACCCGTTTTTTTAGCACGTTATTCTCTTAGTCCATATTTCAGAACATGTAGCACGATCAATTTTAAGAGGAAAAATACGGCGTTTTACAGGAGGGTTCCTCCATATTTTCTAATTGTTAGCTAAAATTGAGCCTTTCATTGCAAAGGTAAAGGAATAAGAGCGTTATTAAAAACAAAATTATTTTCGTTCCCGATGGACGTATCGCTGTATCCCTTTAATTAATTTACTCGAATAAAATAAAAAAAACCAAGTTTGAAACGAACCGTACCTGAAATTTTTATGTTTTTTCTTGATGAGATACGCGGTTTCACACACAGGCTTCATTTTTTATTTTACGTACTTAAGTCAGAGTTATCTACTCGGAGAGAAATGAATTTCATTATACAGCCAGATTCTATGATAAATGAAGTGAAGGTGTCATTTGCATGGTGGAAAGTAGATGCTTTTCGGAAGGCCTGGCATGCTGATAAGCATACTTTTTCCCTTAGGTGAGGAAGGTAATCGTTAACTATCTCACTATTCCTTTTACCTGGTAAAGCTTCTAGAGATTCAAACCATCCTTTTGGCTGATGACCTAATCAACAAACAGGGAAGATACATCCTTTTTTCTATAACATATTATATGTAAGTCGATGCGACATTAAAAAAGGAACTCGCCGCTTCCGTGTCTTGGCTTCAGAGGGGTAGGTGGATCAGAACCATGGAAGTGCGTGTGCTGCGCGACCGCACTTTGTCACAAGGTGAAGTTCGGCCGCCGAAGTGGGTGGGTGGAACATTATATTTTGAAGTTTAAAGATGATGTTCGATTTTTTAAATGTTTGAATTTTCAAAATTAAAAATTTGAACGGTTTGAAGTTTTAGGTTAATGTTTGAATTTCGAAGGTATGACTATTAGAGTTTTCTTTAGTTTCCTCAGCGACCTGGTGGGTTAAGGGCGACCTTAGCTACATGGTCTTGGAAGGGGATAAAATCTTAAATCCACTTTTTTTACGACGATGTAGCGATTAGTGGATAAAAAATTAACCCCACTTTTGAGGAGGGGTGGCACCCAAAATTTTTGGATTACTACTTTTTTATCTACTTTTCTTTATTTATTTTAGTTTTTTTGAAAACATGATCATTGGAATACCTTTTAAATTTAATACCTCTTATCATTATCGAGTTGCTCGTATTTAAATTTCTAATTCAATTACGAAAAATATATTTAATTAATTTATTTTGGTGTTTTTTTGTTTTAGTAAATATTTCCAAGTCAATTTAATTGACATGAAATTTATTTATCATTTCGATGTTTGTTTTTGTTATATTGTATTCCGTTAGCTCTGGGTGTAACTTAGAAACAGTATGGGAGTATATATTGAATTTAGCTCTCATTTGTTTTTGCACGGAATGGAACACATGAACTGCTTATAATGAAAATTGATATTGACATTCCAATTTGGCAACGTTCGGGTGGAGATGATGTTGTTATAAATAAAAGTGTAGAACGGTGGAAAGGTCCAATTCCTCTATATGTATATGGATTTGTGTTACCCAACTACTGTATATATAACATATTTATTTATCCTGAATATAGGTACTAGGGAAACGACAAAATGTTTTAATAATGAATAAATATAATATTAAAAAATAACGGTTACGCCATGTGAACTGTGAATAACACAATTTATTAAATAGGTAACTTATTGTTAAATTAACCGTTACATCGATTTTTTAATTACAATAGATTCCGCTTTTTTGAACCACCGGATAATTGATTCAGCAGGTAGGCCTATATTAAATATATTTTTAAAATAACTAGTTCTGTATAATTTAAATAAATTTTTAAAATAAATAGTTTTGTATATTAAATAAATTGTTAAAATAACTAGTTCTTTCACTTTCTCTTGCCTAGGCCTATATGAATATAAAGGAAGAAATGTATTGTTTTCGTGTCGAGTTTTCGAAATCGAGTTTTCACCGGATCTACACGTTATTAGACCCCCTGAAACCAAAAAACATGTTTTTAGCGATTGGTCTGTGTGCGTGCGTGTGTATGTGTGTTTGTTTGTGTGTGTGTGCGCGCGCGCATGAGTGAGTGAGTGAGTGTGTGCGTGCGTGTGAACAGAATATCTCAGGAACGGAACATAGTACGAAGTTGAAACTTGAAACTTAAGTTAGATACTATATACCGGACCCTTGTGGGGGTTTTGGTTCTTCCTTAATCTTCCACCAATTTTCTCGGTTAGTTGCTAGCGCACTCCATCCTCTCACGTCTATTAAAATCAAATCGTTTTATAATATCATCCATCCACCTCTTAATGAAACTGGCTTTCGTTCTTCTCTTATTTGTCATTCCTTCCACATCACCTTAACTATCCTCGTTCACTCCATTCTCTAAGTGTGCCCGTACGATCTAAATATTTGAACCTTTACGAAATGGACTATGCCTCTGCTTTCTATTGTTGTTGTTGTTTAGGTCATCAGCCGAAAGGCTGGTAAACCTCTATAGGTTTTAATAAGTAAAACGAGGAGTGAGGTGGTTTATTGTTGCCTTCCTCACTGAGTTAAAAAGTATGCTTATCAGCATGCCAGGACTTTTAAAAAGCATATATTTCATATCATTCATTCACCACAGGGTCTGGCTGTATAATGAAACTCATTACTTTCTGTAATATATTTTTGAACCTCATTACTTTCTTTAATATATTTTTGCTCAAGCTAGAAAAGTCTTTGAAATGAAAAACAGCTCACTGACTACAAACATTGATTTCGAGATTAGGAAAAATTTCTTAAAACACTATGTTAGGTGTAAAGGATTATACGGGAGTGAAACATTGGGGATAGGGGCTGTAGAAAGGAAGAGGATAGAAGCTTTTGAAATGTGATATTATAGGAACATGTTAAAGATTATGTGGGTGGACAAGATAAGTAATTTAGCGGTGCTTAGGCGAGTGGATGAAAAAATAAGTATAGTATAGAAGCATCTTACTAGAAGAAGGGGTAGGCTAGTGGGGCATATCTTAAGACATCTAGGTATTGGTCTATCAATAATGGTGGGTAATGTTGAGGGAGTGAATTGTAGGGGGAGGTAAAGGTTACAGTTTATAAAGGAAATTACAAAAGATGTAGGGTGTTACAGGTATGTAGATATGAAACGACTTGCGCAAGATAGATCAGCGTGGAGAACTGCATCAAACCAGTCGAGAGACTGATGACAAAAAAAAATATTTTTACTTTCAGAGGAGTTACATCTGATTAGTGTCTTTTACACTTCTACTTCTTTCACACTTTAATATAATATTAAATAAAAACAGTGATTCGTCTAATAAAAATACTCAGGTAGACCTATTAATTATAAACTCTACAAAAAAAATTAATAAAATGAAAAGTAGATTATCTAAAAACCTATCTACTTTTATATAAATCACCCTCGTGTAATTTATTACATTGTCTGTAAAGACCATTTCATTTGGTTTGTTGAATCCCTTAATAATCCGTTTACGTCTTTCCTTAAAAAATGGCCAGGGATGATATCACAATGACATTTTATAAGTTCTAATCTTACTCAACCGTTCTTTTGTATACGTTAGGCTACACGTTCTAAACCAAATTATTTTTTATATGAGATATATGTTCGTGAAGTAACAAATAAAATAATTTTCTGTAATAATAATTTTGAAGAAAATTCTTTTTCTTAAATAATTATATTTTTTATATGCATAAAATCGAGTAAATTAACAGTTTTTTAAACATATTGTTTATCAAATAAACAATAATTGTTTGTTGGTTTTACACAATTTATTTATTTTATTTTTTATGTCTTGTATAGTCTTGAGTGACTACAAAAGTAAATGAATGTTCGACATTTATATAAACAATAAAACAAATAAAGCATGTTTCAATTTTAGAAATTTAACAAATACAATGACCAGAATTAAGAAACAATTAAAATTTGTTAAACCGGTCAATAGTCAGGAAGGCAGGAGAGTAAGTTTCCTAATGACTTCGTGTTCAAATGAACCTAAGAGGTGGGTCTCTAAAAGAAACACAGAGCCTGTCCTGAGGGTCTTAGGTGGCAGCTTACCCGAAACTAGATCAGTCCCGTGTTCGGAAAATCTTCACCTACTTACAACTATCCAGAAAATAATCTGACCGGAATTTCGTTGAAGAACTGGAAATTCAAACAAAGAAATAAGGAATTAGTAATATCTGTACAGTATTCAGATGAAATAAAATCCCCTGGCCGAGGGAGTGAGAGAATGCATAACGCTCTCACTCGCACAAGCCATACGCGCCATTCCAATAACATTGCATAATTTTACTCATTGTTGTGAGCAAGCGGTTATGCACGCAGTAAACTAACAAGCAAGATAACGACTGTAGCATGTTTTCAGATCTGGATTATAACGGTAAAGACCTTTGGGCGCATGTGTAGTTATGCCACATATCTCCCTCTCACTCGCTCGGCTATGGGACATTAATTCATCTGATGTCTGTACCTAGGGTGTAAAATCTTTATTCAATAAAGTGCTTTAGCTCTTTAAGGTCTTGAAGGAGAAGGATATTGATATCGTCTGGAACAGAAACTAAATGGCACCTATGACCTTAATAATCGTACAGTGTTGTAAAGAGTTCACAATCACATAGGGCAGCGGTGGCACACATTGGAAGAATGAATGGGGACCGAATTTCTGAGGTCATTAAAGAGTCATTAAACCCGAGGGGGAGTCGGAGTTTAGGAAGGCCACAGAAAAGATGAAAGGACGAATGAATATTTGACAATAAAAAGAACGAGAAGAGTTATATTAAATTAATTTTTCTTTATTATGGCATTGATGTTGTGTACTTGTAGTTCCTCTATATATTTTTATTTGTTCGTTGAATTTGCTGAGTTTGCTTGTTTACGATATATTTTTATTTTTATATGGGTTGATGTTATGTTTGTTTCTCATTTTATTTAAATGTGGATACTTGATTAATATATTGTAACATTGTTGTTTAGGTCAACAGCCGAAAGGCTGGTTTGAACCTTTCGAGGAAACCTCGAGGAGTAAGGTGATTTACTATGCCTTACTGTGCCTTCCTCACTGAGTTGAAAAGTATGCTAATCAGCAAGCCCGATCCTCCGAAAAGACCCTTTTTCCCACCCTCCAAATGATACCTTCACTTCTTTCACCACAGGGTCCGGGTGTATAGTGAAATTCATTACTCTCAGAGGAGATAACTCTTGAGTAATGTCTTTTACATGTAGTATACCTCTTCTTTGCTTAAATGCTTCAATGGTATGATTGGTTGACTATGTGATAAGAAACAGAACTATTTTTTGTTGCCCTGGAACTATAGCAGATCGAGTGTAAATGATTTAAAACTCCTGCCTGTTACGAGCAAGATTGTAACATTGTTGTTTAGGTCATCAGCCGAAAGGCTGGTTTGAATCTCTAGAAGCTTTACTGAGTAAAACGAGGAGTGAGGTGGTTTACCATTGCTTTCCCCGCTGAGTCGAAAAGTATGCTAATCACCAAACCCGGCCCTCCGAAAAGCACGTATTTTTCACCCTCCAAATGACACTTTCACTTCACTTCTTAAATGCTTCAGTGGTATAATTGGTTGACTATATGATAAGAAACAAAACTATTTTTTGTAGCCCTGGAACTATAACAGATCGAGTGTAAATGATTTAAAACTCCTGCCTGTTACGAGCAAGATTGTAACATTGTTGTTTAGGTCATCACCCGAAAGGCTGGTTTGAACCTCTAAAAGCTTTACTGAGTAAACTGAGGAGTGAGGTGGTTTACCATTGCCTTCCTCACCGAGTGAAAAATTATGCTTATCATCATGCCGGGCCCTCCGAAAAGCATCCAATTTCCACTCTGAAAATCACACCTTTACTTCATTCACCATTGGGTCTGGCTGTTTAATGAAATTCATTACTCTCAAGGGAGATGACAGTGACTAGTGTCTTTTACACCTCTACCTCTTCTGGTCTTAAATGCTTGAGTCATATCATTGGCATATTAACATTAAAACAGTGATATTCTAGAAATAGTTGAGGAAATAAATTGTTAATTGTAAGAAATATTGTATGATGTGGAGTGTATTGAACATAAGTATGTTTGTCAGTCAATCGTATTGGTCCACTGCACAACTGACATACAAAATCGAACGTGTTGGCTTTTTTGTTTTTTTTTTAAGGGAAGTCTGTATTTTCCAAGCGGTTTAATTTACGGAATCTTAGTATTGTGTAATGTTTTTAGTTGTGTGGAAAATAGGAATGGGGAGCACGTACTTAGTGGTACGTTTCTAACAGTTATTGTGCTATAAATTTTAGAATAGTTGAAGTGTAGATTGTGCTTCGCTCAGGAACTCTTTTCTGCTACTTCAATTCTCATTGCGATAACTAATCGGACGGTAGCCACCTCAATGTAATTTTCATCTACGGCGGAAAATTATTTTAGTATTAATGAAGATGCTAGTCGTAACATTTCACATAATGGATTGTAAACAGCTATTTTTACTTTCGTTCTGATCTTAAATTTTTGGTAGTGTTTTATTAATCTATCTCAGAAATTCAATGTGAATACCTTAGTAGATGATTTTTGTTCTTAGATTTATTTCTCAAGGTACCAAAAGAACTTTTTGATTTGAGAATACCAATTGGTGCGAACATCTAAGAATATTGTGTAGATTTTTAAATTAATTCAGTCAAAGAATCGAAACGAGTAAAAAGTACTCATTTCGGTCTTTTTGATGGAAATTTAAAAAAATTTTCATTTATCATTTTCCTTTGTCCGTCCATCCGTCCGTCATATCCAGATGTCAGAAACTACACAAGATAGCAACGAACGGTATTCCGAATCGTAATCTACACAAAAATTAGTCGGAATAAATTGGGTTTGAAGTTCGGGTTTCAACCGGAAGTGGCCAAAACCGGAAGTCAAAAAATTAAAGTCGGAATGTGGAAACAAAAATAGTATCATTCAATTCGATAATTTTTATTGCGATTTTTGGCAACATAATTAAAAAAAGTTATCGTTTAATCAACTAATGAGTAGAGATAATATCAAATGGATTGCAATATCATTTTTTGTGTAAGAAGACGATGTTAAATGATGTGTAATTTATGTTTTTCTACCATAAATTAATGTAGATACAGGTTGACAATAGCGTTTCCCCCAATCTGGAAATTTTAATGACTAATATCTAAAGAACTGTGAAAGATATCGTTAAACGGATTTCACCACTGTTTTGTCTTGAAATTTTACATCAAAATCATGTGCCATAAGTCTACCGACCCACCGGGCTGGTCTAGAGGTAAATTCGTCGCCGCGAGTTAGCTTTTTAACATCTGATTTTCGAAGACGAAGGTTCCTGGTCCAAATCCTAGAGAAGGTTACTTTTATACAGATTTGAATGTCAGTGGTTACCGTTGTACTTAGATGGTTGGGGTTCAATTAACCATAAATTCTCAGGAATGGTCGGCCTGGGTCTGTACAAGACTACACCTCATTTGTACGTCATGTACATCATCCTCATGTCATTGTGTCATGGGGTTGCTTATTGTTCTGAATTGAACAGATTGCAACGTACACACATTAGGAATTAAAAGAAAAAAAAGTGTTCCATCCTATTTAAAAAACAAAAGGCAGATTCAATATAGTGGAATCCAAGATGGTGGACGTTAATTTCGTGTTCTTAAAATGTACATTTTTGTATCTCTACTAATTCTCATTGCTTATTCTTCGTTATAGTCAGGTACTTGACTAAAAATTAACCGGTTTCATAATTTTTATTTACTCGGTATATGCAGTTGTATTTGTTACTAAATAAAGACAAAAAAATTATTCTTCATTTACTAATCCAATTATTAAAACCATCTTTTTTGAAAGCTGTTCACTCGATTATATTGGATAAATAAGAGTTTAGTTGCACTAATTGATTTAGAAGAAAGAACTTTTTGAAAAATTAATTGATTTGTTCGTAAGCAGTTTTAAAACTAAATTTAGAAGCAGTCTGAAACTGGAGTATGACATTCGGTTTCCTATCTTATATAAAATAGTATGTGATAATAATATTAATATTATTTTATAGCCCATAATCATAAAATGTTCTATCAATATTCTGTTGTGTCAGCATTATAATCTTAATAAAAATCTTAGATAAAAAGACACGGGTTATCATCTGGTGCCATCTGATCGAATTATCATAAAATATTTAGAATGTCGTAGCCTTAATAGCCTGTACCAGAAGGATAAAATATTAATACACTGCACGATCATAATAAATGTAACTTTAAACATTGTACATTTAATTTAATGGACCATTTCAGCGGTTCTTATGAAGCTTAAAATCACTTAAACTGTTTCAGTTTCAACTACGACATTAATTTTGGAACTTTAGAAAAATATGACGATGTTAAAGTACTTATTTAACAATTTTTTTTCAGAATTTCCGGTTTAACAATCTAATAAGCAAAACCCTACAGCAGATAAATTGGGTCTTTTTTCAGAGATTTTCTATTGATGTAATAAAACAGAATTTATTTACAGCCAATAAATCTTTATTGCGCTGGATATTCACTTTTACCCGCAATATAGATATTGTCGCCAACCGGGGCCGACGACTCGTGGCAAAACCTTGCTTGTGAGTTTGGTGTGAGTTTTGGTGGTTTAATTGGATTGGTGGCTCTGAAAAGGGCCGTTGTTGGTGGTCGAAAGTGGCGAGCCGGCGTGTTTGAAGCGGAGCCCGAAGAGTGACGGCTTGGCTATCGGGTTCAGGCCTAGCCTTCCCTCTGCGGCAGTTGGGTCCCCACCGCAGCGTGATAGTGGTGGCCCCCCAGAGCCCCACAATGTTGGGTCGGCGTAGGTTGTTGGCTGATAGCGCGGCTAACTCGGTTCTCTCCGGGTCGGCGAAGGCTGACCGGTGCGGGAATGTGCGTCCGCCACCGTTAGCGTAGACCAAGGATGGTGCGTTCGCTCCCGGTTGGGCTCTTCTTGCTTGCTCTTCTTTCTTCTGCTTGTTCGGGAGTTGGTAGACGAGTGCAACTCGCGGTTCAGTGCGGCTGCTTAAATACCCCTCCGGCGTGTCCACTTCATGGTGGAGGGAAGGTACTGCGTTGGTAGCGCTCCCTTCGGGAGGTAGGTTCTGGGACCGTCTGCAGGCGCTGATAATGGTGGGGGCGTTGGCGACAATATTTTTAATCTAAGAGTTTGCAACATCTGGATAAAATACAAGGCTGGCGGAATAAATATCATATGAAAATAAATTAAACAAAAACCCACATGTAATATTTACACTTAAAAAAACCACATGTCCACCAATCTACATAATTTTTTATCCCTAATGTGTGTACGTTGCAGTCTGTACAATTCAGAATAATAAGCAACCCCATTACGCAATGAGATGAAGATGATATGTAAATGAGGTAAAGTCTTGTACAGACTCAGGCCGAGTCTGTACAAAAAGTCGGTTAGTCAGGCCGACCATTCCTGAGAGAGTATGGTTAATTGAAACCCAACCATCCAAGTACATCGGTAACCACCGTCTTATATTAAAATCCGTATAAAAGCATAGTAGAGCCGCGGTTATCCGAGGCCCGACTAACCGAGTTCCGGGTTAACAAACGTAGTCCGAAAAAGTACCGCGCCTAACGAAATCCGCATATGGCGGGAAATCGATCATAATACTCTACTGTACAATACTGTACTGTACTTATTTCAGTCACATACAGTTACGTCAAAAAGTTTTCCGGTAATTAAAACGCACAGTTTTTAATCATTATTAAATACGCTACAACTAAAACACATGGTTTTTTTTGGTTTAACGTCCGACTGTTGTGCAAAACATGTGTTTTAGTTACTTTGCTGTACAATACAATTTCAATGCTTCGCTAATCATCAATCCAATTTTTGTAATGGTTTTTACGACATTTAGAATAAGGCGAAATGCAGTAAGTATAAATGTCATGTTATTCAATAAAACTCAAACTCGCTGTCTTATGGCAATGTGTATGCTACTGCGAAAAGTTTAGTAAAGTCTTATACGGCTGCAAAGAAGCGAGCGAGTCGGTTAAACAAAAAACACCTATGAACTTCTTCAAGAAATAACTTTTTTACCTGGAATATGTACTTGTTATCTTTTTTATTATTTTTTTTATTTGTACGTCATTTTTTCATTTGATATTACATTAGATGCGTTTTTTTTACATCTTTGACCACGTTTTCCTTCATTACCAGTTTACCATACGTTTCTCTCGCAATTTTCGACAGAGTCCGTGTTATTCGATTTTTCGATTATCTGAGGTACCGTCGGTCCACATTACCTCGGATAATCGGGGTTCGACTGTAACTACCTTTACTAGGATTTGAACCAGGAACCTTCGTCTCCAAAAATCAGCTGTTAAACTACTGACTCGCGGCGACGGCTTTACCTCTAGACCAACCCGGTGGGTAAAACATAAATTTTATTTTTGTTATTCCTAATTTGTGTGCATTGCAATCTATTTAATTTAGAACAATAAGCAACCCCATGTCCCAATGAGATGAGGATGATATGTATGATGTGTAAATGAGATGTAGCCTTGTACAGACCCAGGCTGACCATTCCTGAGAGAGTATGGTTAATTGAACCCCAACCATCAAAGTACACCGGTAACCACTGTCTGGTTTTCAAATCCGTATAAAAGTAACTACCTTTACTAGGTTTTGAACCAGGAACCTTCATCTCCGAAAATCAGCTGTTGAACAGCTGACTCGCGGCGACTTTACCACTAGACCAACCCGGTGGGTAAAACATAAATAACACAATTATCTTCGCCAAATACCTATGTATACCTTAATAAATGCCTGAATTGGAAAACGATTCAGAAGTCGAACGAAAGAAAGAAGAAAAGCCTTCAGTGAAAAAATTCTGAGAGTGTGGCTGAAAAAGGAGATTCCAAAAACGTCTAAAGCTAATTTACATTTTCTTAAATTAGTCCTATACGAAAAAGATAGGTTAATAAATTAGAAGCGATTTGAATCGTGAACTCCGGACGTGACGTTTTAAATTCAGCAGTTTTATTCCCTTTTTATACATTTGAAATAATCTTCTTTAATATTTATCTCGTTTAAAGAAGCTCCTTTAAATAATTGCAGCATATTATAAACTTTTCGGATGCCTATTAAGGTGTTTTTCTTAATTATTAACTATATTACGATGTTCAGTGCAGATTGTTTAAATAATAGAAAAATTCAATCGTGAAATCTACTATTTTTTTTTTTTTAAAGAAGTCTTTATTTCTTTTTCTGTGTTATTTCAAATAATAGCTTTGCATTACAATGTAGAGTATACCATTGGAATACATGCATAGTTGAACCCATTCGGTGTTCCGCATATTTAACAGTTTTAAAGAGAAAACACACGGAAACCTATTCCATGCATTTAAACACCTGCTCACGTAACGCACAGTAAATTGAAGGAAATGAAACACTCCATTCTTTTCATTTACAGTTAATCTTTGTAATAAAAATGAGATTTTGATTTTTACATTTGACATGTCAAAATCAAATAAGGTGTTATCATAACTAAATACAGTAATAGTCGATTTATAAAATAATTTTTCTCTTCTCGTAAATTTTTACTTTTTCGCACTCTGTTGTTTTTGTTTAGGTCATCAGCCGAAAGGCTGGTTTGAAACTCTAGAGGCTTTACTAAGCAAAAAAAGGAGAGAGGGAAAGATGTGGTTTGCCATGGCCTTCCTTACTGAGTGAAAAAGTATGCTTAGAGAATAAACTGTTGATCGTTTCTGCTTAACATAATTCATGTTAAATTCTAAAATAAAATAATTTGTGTTTAACTATTGCTAATTATTTTAAGTAATGTTATAAGGGAAGGTTTTATGTTATGATAATTCATTATACGAGATTTACTTTTTCTTGCCCGTATGAATATATAGGAGGGAAAGTATTGTTTTCATGTCAAATTCTTCGAAATCGAGTTTTCACCGGATCTACACGTTTTCAGACCCCCTGAACCTAAAAAACATGTTTTTAGCGATTGGTCTGTGCGTGTGTAGAACGTAATATCTCAAGAACGGAACATCGTACGAACTTGAAACTTAAAACTTAAGTTAGATACTACTAGAGAACCCGACACGAACATTTTCATCAAAATCGGTCAACCGGAAGTGGTAGTAGTTTATTCATGTAATTTTTCACTTTTTTGCTATTTTCTCAAAAACCGGTCCTACGAATTTTTAAAAATCGCTTGGTTTACTAAATTTTTTATGCTCTACAAGATAGGGTTGGAGCCATGTTTGCTGAAATTCTTGGTAAGGCTGTTTTCACGTAAAAAAAATCGGTTTTTTAAGATTGCGGCTTTAATATGCATTTTAGCCCAAAAATTTATGAATCAAAGTTGTAGAGAATTTAAAAGCCTACAACTTTTATTTGAAACATTTTTTTATATAACGCTTAGTTTAGCGGTAATAACCGACTTTCTGTTTTTTTCCCACGAAACGTGTGAAAATCGATGTTTTTACGATTTCAGCCTTAGTATGCATTTTACGACAAAAGTGTATGTAAACAAATTTATAGGAAATTAAAAGTTCTACAACGGTTATTTAGAGCATTTTTCTCTACAGAGCCTAGTTTGGCGTGAAAGAGTGATTTTTCATAATTTTAAGCCAAACTGAGGTCGATTTTCATTTTGCGTCTTTCACTCATGATTAAAATAAGGTTATGTTTTTTGAGGTTAGTGTTTTGTTTATTTCTAATGTTTTATTACTAATGTTACAGTTATATTGGTCATTATTTGCATTGGCAAGAGAAAGTTGTGTGTGTGTGTTTCACACCAGATTTTTAAAAATAACATTGTCCGCTTCTTTTTAGGCTAACCTAGGTTTTGTTTTCAATCTTACCTTATTCAATTGTTGTTGTTTAAATCATTAGTCGAAACATGCTGGCTGGTTTGAACCCTCAGGCTTTACTAAGCGAAACAAGGAGTGAGGTGATTTACCTATGCTTTTCTCATTGAGTGGAAAAGTATGCTTGGATCAAAATACTGGGCCTTCTAAAAAGCATCTACTTTGCACTCTGCAAATGACATTTTCACTTCATTTACCACATGGCCTGGCTGTATAATGAAATTCATTATTCTCAGAGTTTAGATAACTCTGACTATAATGCTTTTCACGGTTGATGAGCTCTGCTGTTCCACGCGTTTAGACCAATCAGAACGTTTGCCAACGTTGTCAGATTGTACGAATTTATCAGCTTGACAAACATTACGCGCAAAGGCGTATAAGAGCTGAAGTAGTTCACTCATGTCTTGGATCTCGTACTTAACACTAGATTATAGAGCGCATTAACACGCAATAGTTTATAATATAATCAGCTGGTTGTATGTTCATAGGTTATAATTGTTATTGAAAGACCAAAAAGATGGCTGACGAAATATATAACAGAGCTACAAGAGCAAGTGTTGGCAACGTTGCTGGGGAGTCATTGACTAGCTATGAAGTGGGTAGGGGGCAATGCATATGTTCAGAGCTCATCAGCCCTGAAAAATAGTATAGTATAACGTGAGAAAGTGTTAAGTTAAATAATGTTTTGATTCCTGGGTTTTAACTTATCCCCATTTATCACAGACCCCTTTCAAAAAAGTTTTTGGTTTTAAAGTATGTGTGTGTGTGTGTGTTCGTTCTTGTGTAAATCTAATGGGCCCAATGAGAGGAAATTTGGAAATTATGGTTCCTTCACATACCGACAGTGATTTCTGTATCTACTCTTTAAGAGGAATCGAATGACACAATTTTTGATTCCAAATTCCGAATTTGATTTCTTGACTTTAAGTTTTGGGACACTTCCGGTTGAAACCGGAACTTCAAACGGAATGATTTATGTATCTCCTCTTTAAGAGGAATCAATGACACTATTTTTGTTTTTAAATTCCGACTTTGAGTTCTTGACTTCCTCCGGAAGTCAAGAACTTGTCTCTTGCCGATGTAAATAATGATAAACAACCTAGTTTAATCAAAAGTAAACAATGTAGGCCTAACATTGTAAATATAACATAATTTTAAAAATCCCTTCCATGTGACAACGCATTTCATTCATGGCTAATGGAAATTAAAAAAAAAAATCGGGTTACCTTTGACTTATGACAAAAACCATTAGTGATTTCTGTAACTAATCTTTAAGAGGAATCGAATGACATTATTTTTATTTCCAAATTTCGACTTTGATTTATTGACTTCCGGTTTAGGACCACTTCCGGTCAAAATGGGAACTTTAAACCCGATTTAAGCCCACTAACTTTTTTTGTTGATTACGAATCCAACAACTGTTTGTTGCTATCTATTGTAGTATCGGATATCTGGGTCTGACGGACGGACGGATAAATAAAAATCTGGTGTGAAACACTCATACAACTTTCTCTTACCAAAGCAAATAATGACCAATATAACCTAACATTAGTAATAAAACATTAAAAATAAATAAAAAACCAACCTTGGTAAACATAACCTTATTTTAATTATGAGTGAAAGACGCAAAATGAAAATCGACCTCAGTTTGGTTTAAAAATACGGAAAATCATTCTTTCACGCTAAACTAAGCTCTGTAGAGAAAAGTGCGTTAAATAAAAGCTGTAGATCTTTTAATTTCCTATAAATTTGATTATATACACTTTTGTCTTAAAATGGTAAGGCCGAAATCTTTAAAAAAATCGATTTTTCACACGTTTTCGTGAGAAAAAAACAGAAAGTCGCTTATTACCGCTAAACTAAGCGTTATACAAAAAATGTTTCAAATTAAAGTTGTAGGATTTTAACTTCTCTACAACTTTTATTATATTAATTTTTGCGCTAAAATGCATATTAAAGCCGTAATCGTAAAAAAACAATTTTTTACGTGAAAACAGCCTTCTAAAAATTCCAGGAAACATGGCCCCTACCCTATCTTGTAGAGCATAAAAAGTTTAGTAAAGTAGGCGGTTTTTTAAAAAAAGTGTGGGACCGGTTTTTGAGTAAATAGCAAAAAAACTGAAAAATACACGAATAAACTACTACTTCCGGTTGACCGATTTTGATGAAAATGTTTGTGTTGGGTTCTCTAGTGGTATCTAACTTAAGTTTTAAGTTTCAAGTTCGTACGATGTTCCGTTCTTGAGATATTCTGTTCACACACTCACAGACCAATCACTAAAACATGTTTTTAGGGTTCAGGGGGTCTGAAAACGTGTAGATCCGGTGAAAACTCGATTTTGAAAAATCGACATGAAAACAATACTGTGATAATATCGAAGAAGGGCATGGTTCGCGAAATTACTTGTACTTCATTCATAAAATGGTAAAAAGTAGATAATAGAGTGAAAAAGTAACAATAGGGTCAGTTATAAAAGGATACCTATTTGTAAAAGGTTATTTAAAAAGGACCGCGCTATTTTGTATGATAAGGTAGGGTTTTTGTTGTACAACTATTTGTGAAAGGGTCGGTTGATTACCTGTAACACCCTTTTATTCAATTCTTTTTACATACAGTTAAGATTTTTCCAGTACTAATAAGAAAGGGTTTTTTGTACTTTATTATTTGCATGGAATTTTTCTGCTTCTCTGGAATTATCTCTTTGAATCACCTATATAAAAAGACCGCCGAGTGCAGTCACGAGTTAGTATCCGTTTTGATCTTTGACGAGTGTTTATTGAGTAGCTATCGGTGCCTAGTACAGTTTACGTATCCGAGCATTGCAGTGGTTAACTATTGTTATATTATCTTGTTGTGTATGTGCATTATATTCAGTTTTTGTATATGTGCTTTGTGTATAATTATTTGTAAGTAGTATTAAGTAAATTATTTAAGTTATTTATTGTATTACTCCATTATAATTAGTTTGTTATTTATTTTGTAAATCTTTTAGTTGTAATAAATAGGCCTATTTGTAATTGTAAACTTTAGTGTATTAATTATTTAATTACTTAGATCCCGAAACGGACCTTTGCGATAAGTGTCACAATACTTTCCTTCCTATACTATATACATATAGGCAAGAGAAAGTAAAAATAGTTACCAATAAAATTTTTGAGAATTTAATGAATTGATATATTGATTAACTAACTTTTAAATTCAATTAAATTTTTTAATATTTTCTGTTAAAATTGTAGATTTTTATTACCACTAATATACTGTATATTGTTTTTGACCTATTTCATAGAGGTAAAAAAAAACTGACACATATCCTGCAGTGTTCATGAACGATATTCTAAATATATACTGATAGTATTCAACATCGCAATTACAAGACAATAAGGATGTACATGCAACATTCGTCCGTTTCTACTTATAATATAACCCGTTATTTGAATATTTTATAATGAACAGTCGCTGCTGAAACAATCAGATTTAAGCCCACTACTCGTTCTGTGACAATAAAGTTCTCTCCATTTCGTATCTGGAATTACAATAAAATTTTATTGTACGCTTCTATACCATTCCGTAGTAGTATTCTTTAATAATTCATATTGTGTATATATGAATAAAGAATTCTTTTGATTCTGAAAGTAAGTATTAAATCAAAATAACGTATAAAAGGAATATGTATTTGTTTTTCTTGTATTTTTATTTAAAATACAAGTAGTCTGTTTTATTATTATTCCGTTTCAAAGTTAGAGTAAGACCGTTTTTATACTTTCTCTTGCCTGTATGAATATATAGGAAGGAAAGTATTGTTTCATGTCGATTTTTTGAAATCGAGTTTTCACCGGATCTACACGTTTTCAGACCCCTTGAACCCAAAAAACATGTTTTTAGCGATTAGTCTGTGTGTGTGCCTGTTGTTTGTTTGTGTGTGTGTGTGCGCGCGCGTGCGTGCGTGTGTGAACAGAATATCTCAAAAACGGAATATCGTACGAACTTGAAACTTAAGTTAGATACTACTACCGGACCCAACTCGAACATTTTCATCAAAATCGGTCAACCGGAAGTAGTAGTTTATTTTATTTTATTCGTGTAATTTTTACTTTTTACGATTTTCTCAAAAACGGCTCCTACTATTTTTTTAAAAATCGCCTCATTTACTACATTTTTTATGCTCTACAAGATAGGGTAGGCGCCATGTCTGTTGAAATTCTAGGAGAGGCTGTTTTCACGTAAAAAGTTTGTTTTTTTCAGATTGCGACTTTAATATGCACTTTAGCGCAAAAATGTATATAACACAAAAAATGTAGTGAATTTAAAAACCCACAACTTTTATTTCAAAAATTTTTTGTATAACGCTAGTTTATCGGTAATTAGCGATTTTCTGTTTTTTTCTCTCAAGAAATCGTGTAAAAAATCGATTTATTTAAGATTTCAGCCTTATTATGCATTTTACGACAAAAAAAGTATAATGAAATTTATAAGTAATTAAAAGATCTACAACTGTTATTTAGAGCATTTTTCTCTACAGAGCCTAGTTTAGCGTGGTAGAGTGATTTCACGTATTTTTAAGCTAAAGTGCGATTGATTTTCATTTTGCGTCCTTGACTCATGATTAAAATAAGGTTATGTTTTTTGAGGTTAGGTTTCTGTTTATTTCTAATGTTTTTATGACGAATGTTACTTTACATTGTTAATTATTTGCATTGGCGAGAGAAAGCCGTGTGAGTGTTTCACATCAGATTTTTATTTCTCTTTTTACTTTTTCTTGTCCTGTATGACTATGTTGTTTAGGTCATCAGCCGAAAGGCTAGTTTGGAACTGTAAAGGTTTTACTAAGTAAAACGAGGAATGATGTGGTTTACAAATTGCCTTCTCACTGAGTGGAAAAGTACGCTTATCAGCTTGCCGGGCCCTCTGAAAGGCACATATTTTCCACTCTGCAAATGACACCTTCACTTCATTCACTACCGGGTCTGGCTGTATAATGAAATTCATTACTTTCAGAGGAGATAACTCTGATTAGAGTGTTTTACACATCTACCTCTTCTTTTCTTAAATGATTCAGTCATTTAATTGGCTGACCATGTGATAAGAAACAGAACTATTTATTTTAGCCCTGTAACGAACACATTGAGTGTAAATAATTTGACACTCCACCTGTTTGTTATGGGTCACCTGTCTGTTATAAATATGTAAGGAAGAAAAGTATTATTTTCGTGTCGATTTTCAAATTCGATTTATCACTGGAAATTCTTGTTTTCAGGTCCCCTAAAACTAAGAAACATGATTTTATAAAATTTTTAATTTTTTAGCGATTGGTCTGTGTGTGTGTGTATATATATATATATATATATATGTGTGTGTGTGTGTGTGTGTGTGTGTGTGTGTGAACAAAATATCAAGAACAGAATAGCATAAGAAGTTAAACCTTGAAACTTAGGTACTATTAGAGGAACCGACCCAAACCGTTTCATCAAAATTGGTCTACCGGAAGTTGTAGTTTATTCGAGCAATTTAGAAAAGTATTGTTTACGAGGCGATTCTAAAATTCGAGTTTTCACTGGAAATACTCGTTTTCAGGTCCTCTGAAACTAACAAACATGTTTTTTTGCGATTGGTGTGTGTGTGCGCCCTAGCGCGAAAAAATATCTCAAGAACGGAATAGCGTGCGAATTTAAACTTGGAACTAAATTAGGTACAGCAAGATAATCCGACACGAACGTTTCCAAATAGAAATTGCAGAGAAGATTTCGTGAACTTTGTATTTATTTTTTATTGACTTTATATACATTAAATCAACTCACCATTAAATTCTCTGCAAGGTCTATTTGGAACTTTAATGCATTTATTAGCTATTTAACAAAGTTATTTTATTCCAAACGTTTAAAAAATGAGTTTCGGAATTGATTTCTTTTTATCTATTATCGGTGGACCAGGAATCCGGGCCAAATTTTTCTCTAGCTGTAACTCGCTAACATACCGTTTCTATTTTTTTTTTTTATACCAACTTGTTTTCTTACTTTTAGCTGTAGAATAATTTCCCGAAAGATTGGAGTACAGTTCCGAAACACCCGGTGTAAATTAATTATTGTAAAATTTGTATTTGTACTTTTGGATTATTACACAAAATAAATATTGATGGGCTTTTCCGGTAATTTGTGGAATTTGGTTATTATCTTCAGCTATTCTATTTTTGTGTAAAATATAAATTTTGTTTCATATGTCTATAAAGAATTATTACAGGTTTTTTCGGATGTGCATACAAATAAATGAAAACAACGTTAATTGAACTTAAGTTTCCGGTTCACTGTTTTGTCTGCTTTTGTAATCATCCGTTAATCCATTTGAACCCCCTGTTTGATTGCTTTGCAGAACGCAACTGGGAGAGACAGGGGTCATCCTGTGCTCTTAGCTACGACGTCAAAGTGCCCTTTGATTCAGTACAGTTTAACAGCCAGACAGCCCTTCTGTGTTTACTAAGGCGTATCCTACACGTTATCAATAACTTAACATTGATGCTATTTTGCATGACTTTGATATGCAAATTTTATACTGTACATTTTATGAATACGTTTAAGTAAATTTTTCGTGTATTATTGCATTAGTTTTTAAAATTATTTTTCGATCACATCAAATATTCTTTTCTATCCGCTAAAAAAACAATTAAGAGTTAATGATTTTGCGTAAACGATGAAAAATATTGTGACTTTTATTGCTGAGGTTCGTTTCGGGATCTGGGTAAAAACATAATTAACAAATTATAGTTTAAAGTTACTAGTACGAGGTGGTCATATGTCGGTTTCCCCAATATTTACGGAAATCGGAAGAAAGGTCAGTGGAATTATAGGAAAAAAAAAATTTATTGTATGAACTGTACATTTATATTACCTTAAACATATTATAGCAGGTGTTCAAATTGTCCACCAAGATTTTGTATACACCTAAAACTGTGACTTAAAACTGATTCACAGGGCTGTTCTCTCGCAGAAAAAAATATTTTTTTTTTAAGATTGCGGTCTTAATATGCGTTTTAGGGCAAAAGTGGTATAACCAAAGTTGTAGAACATTAAAATTCTACAACTTTTATTCTAATACTTCTTTGTATAACACGTAATTTAAAGGTAATTAATAATCTTCTGTTTTTTGTTCATGAAAATCGGTAAAAAATGTGTTTTTTAAGATTTCGGCCTTAGTATGCATTTTACGACAAAAAAATGTAATAATAAAATCTATAGGAAATCAAAATATCTACAACTTTTAATTTAAGTATTTTTCTGTACAGAGCCTGGTTTATTGTGAAAGAGTGTTTTCCCGTATTATTAAGCCAAACTAAAATTGGTTTTCATTTTGCATAATTCACTCATGATTAAAATTGGAATGTGTTTTTTGGGGTTAAATTTTTGTTCATTTGTAATGTTTTATTACTAATTTTAGGTATATTTTTCATTATTTGCATTGGCAAGAGAAAGTTGTGTGAGTGTTTCACACCAGATTTTTATCTATTTTACTAGTTGTGAATTCACAGCGGTTGTGAAAGAACGATTAAAGTAAAAAAATTACATACATTTTTTTAAATGTATAAAATTATTATGGTTTTCATTATTTTTACCCCTGAAATATTGTAGTTGAGAAAATGGAAAATACCATAATGGAATTTATAAAATGCCACAGATTGACGTTACTTATTCATGATGGATGATGGTTTTCATTTATTTTTCAAAGATATTTTTATGAAATATTTTCCATGTAAAAACTTCAATATATCAAGTTATAAACTTTAAAATACTTTTTGATACGTAAGAAATCAATGTTTCAAAATCATATGAAATACATATTCGCATAAATTTTAGAATCTATTAGATTAAAATATTTGTAAATATTATATAAATATCAGGAACTTTTTCGGCAAAGAACACTAGCGTTATGAGTTTTACTTATCATGGATACAAAATATATCGTTTCTATTTTAATTTACACTTTCTAGTAAAGGTAGTTTTTTATACGGATTTGAATATTAGTCAGTGGTTACCGGTGTACTTTGATGGTTGGGGTTCAATTAACCATACTTTCTCAGGAATGGTCGGCCTGAGTCTGTACAAGAATACACCTCATTTACATGTCTTACACATCATCCTCTTCTCATTGGGTCATGGGGTTGCCTATTGTTCTGAATAGAACAGATTGCAACGTACACACATTATAAATTAAAAAAATTACACTTTGAGTAGAATAGGCTGAAAATTGCAGTGGTGAAACATTTTTAATAATCAAATTTTCACTAATTTTCATGTTTAATAAGCTCCTGAAGCCATAAATCGGTCTTTAGAATGATAGCATCTGTTTTTATTCCTTTAAGAGAAAAAACTGCCCATAGGCAAGTGAAGTGTTAAATTATTTTGCACTCGATCTGCTAGTTACAGGACTACAAGAAATATTTACGTTTCTTATCAGGGCCAGCCAATTATATGACAGAAGCATTTAAGAACAGAAGAGATAGTGGTGTAAAAACCACTATAGTCTAAGTTATCTCCTCTGAGGGTAATGAATTTCATTATACAGCCAGACCCTGTGGTGAGTGAAGGAAGGTGTTTTTTTAAAGGGTGTAAAGTAGATGCTTTTCCGAGGGCCCGGAATGCTGAAAACCATACTGTTCCACTCGACGAGGAAGGCAGTGGTAAACCACCTCATTCTTCGTTTTACCTAGTAAAGCCTCTAGAGATTCAACCCATCCTTTCGGTTGATGTACTAATCAAGAGAAAAACAATACCTTGCCGATTCGGCTGAAATTTTAAAACTAAAGGTTCTTACACATACCAAAGAAAAAGTTGTGAATTTTATATGTAGCCTCAAAATTAAAGGTTTTTTTCAATCTAAAATACGTACGTCCTATTTTCTCAAAAACTGCTGTAACTAATTTCATTAAAAATCTCTCATTTACTAGGTTTGTTAACCTCAAGACTGTATAAGTGCTATTCTTTCTTTGTAGCCCACATTCTTAGTATTCGTTCACTGTAGGCTCTTCTCCTTTTTTAGGGCCACCCTGTTTTCTGTTTTTGCTCTTGATGGAAGCCCTTAAAGTTTGTAATTAGTTGTCTGTTATTAACCGTATGTTGTTGTTGTTGTTTAGGTCAACAGCCGAAAGGCTGGTTTGAACCTGTAGAGGTTTTACTAAGTAAAACGAGGAGTGAAGTGGTTTACAATTGCCTTCCTCACTGAGTGGAAAAGTACGCTTATCAGCATGCCGGGCCCTCTGGAAAGCACATATTTTCCACTCTGTAAATGACACCTTCACTTCATTCACCACAGGGTCTGGCTGTACAATGAAATTCATTACGTTCAGAGGAGATAACTCTGATTAGTGTCTTTTACACCTCTACCTCTTCTGTTCTTAAATGATTCAGTCATTTAATTAGCTGACCATGTGATAAGAAACAGAACTATTTATTTTAGCCCTGCAACGAACAGATTGAGTAAATAATTTGACACTCCACCTGTCTGTATGTAAAAAGACTGTATGTAAAACCGTATGTAAAAAGTACAAATTTATTTGTGCCAAATTTAACAGCCGATTCCGATTTGACACCGGCACTCAGATTATCGGTGTTAAAATATTTTTTAAATGAATCATTAATTTAAAATAATGTTACAAGTATGCTTGTAAGTTGGAAGATGTAAAAGAATAATTATTTTTTTAAATCAGGATTTGTATGACCAATTCTTGATTGGAATTTTTACTTTCTCTTGCCTATATGAATATATAGGAAGGAAAGTATTGTTTTCATGTCGATTTTTAGAAATTGAGTTTTCACCGGATCTATACGTTTTCAGACCCCCTGAACCCAAAAAACATGTTTTTAGCGATTTTGTGTGTGTGTGTGTGTGTGTGTGTGTGTGTGTGTGTGTATGTGTAACAGAATATCTCAAGAACGGAACATTGTACGAACTTGAAACTTGAAACTTAAGTTACATACCACTACCGGACGCGACACGAACATTTTCATCAAAATCGGTCAACCGGAAGTAGTAGTTTATTCGTATAATTTTTCACTTTTTTGCGATTTTCTCAAAAACTAGTCCTACGATTTTTTTAAAAATCGCCTGGTTTACTACATTTTTTATGCTCTACAATATTGGGTAGGCGACATGTTTGCTGAAATTCTGCGTGAGGCTGTTTTTACGTAAAAACATTTTTTTTAAGATTGCGGCTTTAGTATGCATTTTAGCGCAAAACGTTATATAATAAAAGTTGTAGAAAATGTAAAATTCTACAACTTTTATTTCAAACATTTTTTTGTATAACGCTTAGTTTAGCGGTAATTTGCGATTTTCTGTTTTTTTTTCTCACGAAAACGTGAGAAAAATCGATTTTTTTAACATTTCGGTCTTAGTATGCATTTTACGACAAAAGTGTATATAATAAAATTTATAGAAAATTAAAAGATCTACAACTTTTATTTAGAGCATTTTTCTCTACAGAGCCTAGTTTAGAGAGAAAGAGTGATTTTCCGTATTTCTAAGCCAAACTGAGTACAATTTTCATTTTGCGTCATTCACTCATGATTAAAATAAGGTTATGTTTTTGAGGTTAGTTTCTTTGGTTATTTCTAATGTTTTATTACTAATATTAGGTTTATTGTTAACTATTTGCACTGGCAAGAGAAAGTTGTGTGAGTGTTTCACACCAGATTTTTTTATCTTAAAGTTATTTTACCCTAAAATTCATTTTGCGTTACAAGAAATATTTGTGCTCTAATTACATTCTGTTTTCGTTTACTAAGGAAGTTTTATAAGTTTGCCCTAAATCATTGGTCTATTTGTTACAAGAAACAACAAATAAGAGGACAAGTTTTCATTCAGTTTACTTTCATTTTCACAATAAAAGTTGAACTTCACTAAATCAACTTAGAAGTTTAATATTGTCTGATAATACGGATGGAGACTTACTTACAACTTACTGGAAAAGTTTTGTGATTAGTTTCCGTTCCTGGTTTGTAAAGAAATTAATGTTTTTCTGTAGTTATAACAAATATATCACTTTTGGGAAACAATATTGACTTATTAAGTCATAATATAATGGATTATATAAAAAAAAATATTCTGTATAAAGAAAGTTACATTCATTTTACATTCTAATCGAAGGTTTTTAATTACGAGTATATTGGTTGATGTATAAGCATACAATTTTGTAGGAAATAACTTACTGTTCTGTATTGTTGTTGTTGTTTAGGTCATCAGCCGAAAGGGGCTGGTTTGAACCTAAAGAGGCTTTATTAGTAAAACGAGTAGTGACGTGGTTTACAATTGCCTTCCTCACTGAGTGGAAAATGAAGCTTATCTGCATACCAGTTCCACTGAAAAGCATCTACCGTATTTATTCGTATACGATGCGCACCCCAAAAACGGGAGTAAGTTTTTAAGAAATAATAAAATCTAGGTAATTAAAACTCATATAAGAAGCTCCACTCAATTACTCAACTAAATTTAATTTCTGAATTATGAATATAACTTCTTTCGACTTTAAAGCTGCCTACTCTTCTTGACGGCGGTCTTCAATGTAGGGCTCAATGTAGGGTAAGCTGTTCTTCTACTGATGGAAATTTTCGTTTTCCTCCGTAAAATGTTCTGTTTTTATTGGAATCTTGAAACTTCTCTTTTTCCCTTCTCCAATCTCTTACACAGGATTCCGGAGTGTCATACATTCAGCTGCATGGTTACCAATTTCTTCTGCTTCAAGACGAATTTTTAATTTTTCACCCGCAGTAAATGAACTCAAACGCTTTATAGAACTCATTTTCACTTAATAAACTGTCTGAATCAAATACGCATCTGATCTTGACTGGGCTGTAAACTGAAATGTATGAGTTGTACGTAAACGGTCTGTTTACCGTACATACGAAAACCTCCGAAGTTGTCGAACTGAACAGACACTTTTGCTGTGAAGCCTTAAACTGGATGTGACTCACCTCTATTTTGTATTTAACAAAGTGCCATAGTCGTTGTTAAATCCAAACAAATTGCATTTGTTTAAACAAACATTACTTCTACCCAAAATGCCATGTACAAAATAAGCTTACAACCGGACAGTATTTGGCGATTTAGGTTATAGTACAATCTAACCTCATAACCGGTATTGTATCTACCAGAAAACTCCACATATGACTCGCACCTACGAATTGCGTTATTTTGATAGAAATTTGACGAATTTTGCGTTAGATTGTTAGAAAAAAGTGCGCGTCGTACGCAAGTAAATACGAGGTGTGGCTACACTAAATAATGACACTGACGTTGTAAACATTTTAATTTTAATTTTATACATAATCACTTATTGTCACCTTCAATATACACTCCTTCTCTATCCCTACAACGCTCCATGCAAATTTTCCATTGTTGGAAACAGTGCTGGAAGTCATCTTCTGTCAGTTCCTTCAGGACACGTGCCGCTTTCTCTTTTACAGCTTCCACAGACTCAAATCTTGTCCCTTTTAATGCAGATTTCACCTTAGCGAACAGGTAAAAGTCACATAGTGCAAAATCTGGTGAATAAGGTGGATGTTCTTACACTGAGATGCTGTACTTGGCTAGGAACCTCTTGACAGATAACGCGGAATGAGCTGGCGCATTGTCTTGGTGGAGAACCCATGATTTGTCCTTCCACATTTCGGGGCGTTTTTTATCTTACTCTTTGACGTAATTTAGAAAGTACCTCAAGGTAGGAAACCAGTGAAGGTACACAATCCCATGGATATAAAAAAAACAATCATCGTTGCTTTAAATTTTGACTTGCTCTTTCGAGCTTTTTTGGCTCTCGGTGAAGTTCGGCTCTTCCAGTGCATGGATTGGCGCTTCGTTTCCGGATCATAAGTAGAAAACCACGTTTCATCACATGTTATTATCGTATGAAAAAATTTTGGTCATTTTCAGTCGCGTAAAAAGTGTCAGTACAAACATTTTTGCGAGCTTCATTTTAAGTATTTTTGAGCGGCACGTGTCCTGAAGGAGCTGACAGAAGATGACTTCCAGCACTGTTTCCAACAATGGAAAATTCGCATGGAGCGTTGTAGGGATAGAGAAGGAGTGTATATTGAAGGTGACAATAAGTGATTATGTATAAAACAAAAATAAAACTTTTTACGTCAGTCTCGTTATTTAATAGCCACACCTCGTAGGTATATAATTATAAATACTGGATGAAAGAATTGTGGACAAAAGGAAAGAGTAAAAAAATCAGCTATTCCTAATTTTAATTGTTAAGTCTTAGCAAGTAATAATTATCTGAACAGTTTAATTCAGTTCCTCGAACAATAACCTTTCAACTGAGATAATAATAACAAT
This sequence comes from Catonia carolina, assembly GCA_035578175.1. Lineage (NCBI taxonomy): Eukaryota > Metazoa > Arthropoda > Insecta > Hemiptera > Achilidae > Catonia > Catonia carolina. Next base: position 34,627,259 of record JAQMRL010000005.1, on the reverse strand, counting down.
AATAACGTTAACAATTAACTTGATTGGCGTAATTAATGTCTGTTGTTTGTTAGGAACATAGAGTTGTTCAAATTACAAACGCCCAATTATTACAATTACCAACAATAATTAATTAACTCAGTACTATTGAGTTACGTCGAATTTTCATTCCGTAATCTGTCTAATGGGTTGTTCAATAACATATTGCAATGTTGTTCTAACTTGTTGGTAATTGTACTACAAACAATTATTAACACTAGCCTATAAATAACTTTTTGTATTTTGTCTATATTTTGTAGTCCTGAACCCAAAAAAAAAAAAAACTAATCTGGTGTGAAACACTCACACGACTTTCTCTTGCCAATGCCAATAATGAACAATATAACCTAACATTTGTAATACATGACTTTCTAAGTGCCTAAATTTGTATGGCGACTATGTCGGAAAGTAGTATTATAGTGTCACTTTCAATGGTAAGCCCATATAATAAACTTTTTTTGTTGTACTTTGTTTTTTTTTCTATATCAAAACGTAATGAATTTTGTGGATAGCTCTCGTATCTCCTTTTCCAATGCTTAACTTAGCGGAAATTATGATTTTCATTAAACACTTAAGTAAAATCGGTTCAGTTCCTTTTTAGGTTTCTTACATTGTTAACATAATAGAATCCGGTGTTTCTGGATTCCGGATTGTTTTATACAGCATAAAAATTGGTCATAAAATGAGGAAAGTGATAACAAGACAATTAGTGTGGTTTATTTATTAAACAGTCTAAAAAAATAATCACACTGTTAACAGTTGTTTGTAAACGTAATGGAGTATAAACAATGTAGGTTATCAAACTGCGGTAGGATATTGGGCTATTACAGGTTGTGTATTTTGGTATCTCAGGAGTTCTAACAATATTTACTAAATGACACATTAGTGGCCATTATGTTACCCTGTATTTAGTTTCTTTAGGAAATGTTCACTTAAGTTAGTTTTTCACATCTTCGTATTTTATCGGGTATATTGCCTATTTCTTTTTTATCATTGTGTTTCCCAATATATTTTTAACAAATTGTTATTCTTTCCCAATCAGTTTTTTACTTTCTCTTGCCTATATGAATATGTAGGAAGGAAAGTATTGTTTTCATGTCGATTTTTCGAAATCGAGTTTTCACCGGATCTATACGTTTTCGGACCCCCTGAACCCAAAAAAACATGTTTTTAGCGATTGGTCTGTGTGTGTGTGTGTGCGCGCGTGCGTGCGTGTGTGTGTGTGTGTGTGTGTGTGTGTGTGTGTGTGTGTGTGTGTGTGTGTGTGTGTGTGTGTGTGTGTGTGTGTGTGTGTGTGTGTGTGTGTGTGTGTGTGTGTGTGTGTGTGTGTGTGTGTGTGTGTGTGTGTGTGTGTGTGTGTGTGTGTGTGAACAGAATATCTCAAGAACGGAACATCGTACGAACTTGAAACTTAAGTTACATACCACTACCGGACCCGACACGAACATTTTCATCAAAATCGGTCAACCGGAAGTAGTAGTTTATTCGTGTAATTTTTCACTTTTTTGCAATTTTCTCAATTTTTTTTTAAATCGCCTGGTTTACTCATTTTCTTATGCTCTACAAGATAAGGTAGGCGTCATGTTTGCTGAAATTCTCGGTGAGGCTGTTTTCACGTAAAGAAATTGTTTTTTTAAGATTGCGGCTTTAATATAAATTTTAGCGCAAAATGTATATAATAAAAGTTGTAGAGAATTAAAAAACCTACATCTTTTATTTCAAACATTTTTTTGTATAACGCTTAGTTTAGCGGTAATTAGCAATTTTCTGTTTTTTTCTCACGAAAACGTGTGAAAAATCGATTTTTTAAAAGATTTCGGCCTTAGTATGCATTTTATAATAAAAGTGTATGTAATCGAATTTATAGAAAATTAAAAGATCTGCAACTTTTATTTAGAACATTTTTCTCTACAGAGCCTAGTTTAGCGTGAAAGAGTGATTTTCCGTATTTTTAAGCTAAACTGAGGTTGATTTTCATTTTGCGTCTTTCACTCATTTTTAAAATTAGATTATGTTATTAAAGTTAGTTTTTTGTTTATTTCTAATGTTTTATTAATAATGTTAGGGTTATTGTAAATTTTTGCATTGGCAAGAGAAAGTTGTGTGAGTGTTTCACACCAGATTTTTTTTAAATATGTAGTTATACATTTTAAGGAAAGATGATAAAAATATGAATAATAATGTTTTTAGAATTAAAATATAAAACACACTCAGTGGTATGTTTAATGCTTAAATAGAAAACGGTTAGAAATATATGTATTTTTGTATTTTAAGCTAAAATACAGCTTAAATGTACCAAAATTGATATTTTTTACAGGGTCTAAACAATTTGTAATGATTCATGATTATAACAAGTCTTCATTTATTCGTGGGAAGAAAATATTAACAAACTAATGAAAATCAATGCTATTTCCCTATGGTTCAAAATTCAGTGGGACAGCCGGTGTAGTAGAAGGGGGCCAAGACGCAGAAGAATTTCATGGTTGGCCAACTTGAGAGTATGGTTTAACAAAAGCTCAGAAGAACTCTTTCGGATAGCTACCATAGGTAGGGTAATCATTGCTATGTTGGTCGCCAACCTTCGAAACGGAGAGGCACCCTGAGAAGAAGTATATGTCATTTTATATTGTTGGTCACATAAATTTATAACTAATGGAAAAACAACATCAATTCTGTTTGTACATTAAGTAAAATTTTGTACGGCCTAAATATTAGTGAAAAAAATATTGCGGTTTCTTTTAGCATATATTATAAGACCTTATGATTAATGTGTATTAAACTTGTGACAAGTGTTAAATTCAAAATAGGAAAGACAATATGTTATTTCTAAGGAAAGAGCTGATCCAGTAATTTTGAAACGTAGTCTACGTGTCAGCAGACTTATATCTTAATGTGCAAAGCACGAAGAACAAAATCAAACTCGAACAGATTAACTCACGCCACGCAAAACAAGCCGTGCTTTACACATCAATCACCTTCTCTAACTTTTACGTCCTCTTTTATCATTCATTGCACGATTAAGTGTGATCGTACCCATAATTAATGAAACTAATTGTATTAAATTCTAAAACTTAGTAATTTTACTAGAACGACAATCTATACTAATATTATAAAGACAAAGCGTGTTTTATGTGCAGTCTAATTTCCAAACTACTAAAACTACTAAACAGATTTTCATGAAATTTTAACAGCATATTCGTATTTATATTCACAGCAACATTTTATTTTTTAATTTTCAAAAATGATAACTCTAAGGGCCCTAATAAAAATTTTTATATATTATGTGTGTGTGTGTGTGTGTTTGTTCATGTGAATAGATATTGCTGTTGAAGTAGATGAAGGGGTTGATAATGTTGTGAGACGTAAGCGGGGGAAATTATCAAAACGTCGTTTTGTGTGTGTGTGTGTGTGTGTGTGTGTGTGTGTGTGTGTGCGCGCGCGCGCCTGTATGTGTACTGTCTGTCTATAACTTGATGGCCTCCTGCAGAGAGGAGCAGAATCGGCCCGCTACTAGCCTTCTTAATAACATTTCATTATGTACTACTACTAACTAGTACACTGGAATTGGTACATAAACAAGTGTTATTGAGAAGGCTAGTAGCGGACCGATTATGCTCCTTCAAGTCCGATTAAGGCCATCAAGTTATAGACAGACTATTATATTACTATTATAGTAGTCTATTATAATATAGGATGATTCAAAAAGAGCGCCGGTTTTGATATATCAAATTAAGAGATTTATTTTATTGAAAAACTGAAAATAAATACATCAACAAGTTCATCTTACCTTCCGATTTCATGTATGAAAAATGATGTCATGCATGTGTCCTCCTCTACTGCGCTGGCACGCATCAACTCTGTCCATGAAATTGGATATTACTGCACGACAAGTTTCGACTTCCATTTGCCCGATAACCCGTCGAATTTCCTCCTTCAAGTCATTGATGTTTCGGGGTTTATTGGCATACACCAATGACTTCAGATGACCCCAAAGATGAAAGTCACAAGACGTCAAGTCACACGACCTTGGTGGCCATTGATGGTCGGAATTACGAGAAATGATGCGATCCTGGAACCGTTCACGGAGCAACAACATTGCATCTCGTGCAGCGTGACAGGTGGCACCATCCTGCTGAAACCACACTTCGTCAATGTCCATTCCATCCAAATGACGCCACAAAAACTCCCTAATCATCGTACGGTATCGGTCTCCATTTACTGTCACGGCTTGTCCTTCTTGATTTTCAAAAAAAGTAAGGGCCGATGACACCGCCCGACCAAAAGCCGCACCAAACTGTCACTCACTGTGCATACATTTCCCTTTCATTAACCACGCGAGGGTTTTCTAAACCCTCGCGAAGTCTTACCGCGAAGTCGCCTGACAGTAGCTGCATAACTCTCTCCACTCTGGTAAAATGTTTTGACGATTAACACTCGTTGTGCAATAGTAAACTTCTCCATGGTTAGACACAGACTGCGAGAGTACTACACTGCGAACAAGAGAAACTACAACTGAATCGTCAATCGGAATGTTCTCCGAAATAGAAATGAGGTCTAACAATGTTGCCAACCGATAAACAAAATTTTACCAGCCGTTTAAAAACCGGCGCTCTTTTTGAATCACCCGTTAGTATAATAGTCTATTAATATACAGTACTATTATAGAACGTAATATTGTTGAAGACCGTACATACTGTGTGGCGAAGATTTGATTGCTCTTGCGGAGAGGAGCAGAATCGGCTCGCGACTAACCTTCTGAATAACATTTCATTTTTAGAAAAATATTTTTATAACACTGTAAAATGCTCTCGTCTTATTAAAATCATGTGCACAACATTTTTGTCCTATTAACTTTTACGATAAATGAAACGGTTAAAAAGTTATTAGTGATTTTAAGAAAAAAAATTACAGCCGTGAAATCGGACGATTTTTCGTTAGTTATCTCCTCAGAGTAATGAATTTTATCAATATAGCCAGACCCTGCGGTGAATGAAATGAAGATGTCATTTGCAGGATGGAAGTAGATGCTTTTCAAATTTGAGATGCTGATAAGTACACTGTATCACTCAGTAACGAAGGCAGGGTAAATCACCACACTCTCTTTTACTTAGTAAACCCTCGAGAGGTTCAAACCAGCCTTTCGGCTGATGGGTTTACTAAGAAAAACGAGGAGTTAGGTGGTTTGCCAAGGCGTTCCTCACTGAGTGAAGAAGTATGCTTATCAGCATACTAGGCCCTTTGAAAAGCATCTACTTTCCACCCTGAAAATGACACCTTTACATCATTCACCACAGGGTCTTAGCAGTATAATGATGAAATTCATTACTCTCCGAGGAGATAGCTCTTAACTAGTATATTTTTACACCTCTTTCCTCTTTTGTTCTTAAATGCTTCAGTCTTATAATATTTGTTTGACCGTGTGTTAAGAAACAGAACTACTTTTTGTAGTCCTGGAACTAGCACAAAAACTTTGTAAATACAATTAAAGCTCAATGTAACTTAAGAATAAGTAATATTCCGATAGCACATGACTGTAGCTTCGTAGGAATAGACTTATTACCAATGATGTATAAGCACATCCTACAGTAGTGCCAACACTGAAAGATGAGAAGCGAAGTTATGCAGTTGGTAATTCTAGACGTTCATGCTCACAATTGTGTAACTCACGCTATAAATGTATTGTGTAAGATTTGTGAGAAAATTATTTTGGTCTGCCGTATAATATTCAAAAGAAATTCACTAATGACTACTTGAAAAGATTTTTAACACTCATCTTAATGAGTTAATTGGTTTCATGACAAAATTCCAGGAACTTCCCCAAGCTATATTAATTAAAAAAATCTGTGGGTGTGGTTAATTAAACAAAAAGGTTTTCTTGAGAACTTCTTTGTATTATGACAAGCCTCATTTCTTTCTTGAGCTATTTCTATCCGTATAATGACTTGTATTGGATTTCACTATATTGGTTTTTTTAAATCTTAATTATTTTTCCAATGCTTTCGTAAAGAAACTTTCCAAAGAACATTTTATTTAAAAAAGTTATGAATTCTGTGAGAGCCTCCAGCTGTTGAGTGTTCTATTTTGTTTAAGAGAAAAGGGTGAAATAACAATTATCGTTGCAACGTTCTTCACGTCTTATACTTTTATTTTAAAATACAAACAAAAATAACGTATTAACAAAGACTGGTCGATCTTTAGAACTCCTTTGTCCTTGGGAAATCTTTTATTTTAAATGAATCCTTAAAAAAATATCCGTAAAGAATATTATTAATTTATTTAAATACTGATATAAACCTACTGAAAAAATGTTTCAGTAAACGTTTTTTATTTTCTAATGTGGGTACGTTGCAGTCAGTTGAATGTTAAATTATTTGCACTCGATCTGCTTGTTTCAGGGCTACAAAAAATAGTTGTGTTTCTTATCACATTGTCAGCCTTTTATATGACTGAAGGATTTAAGAACAGAAGAGGTAGATGTGTAAAAGACACTAGTCAGAGTCATCTAATCTGAGAGTAATGAATTTCATTAAACAGTCAGACCCTGTGGTAAATGAAGTGAAGGTGTAATTTGTAGGGTGGAAAAGATGCTTTTCAGAGGGTCCGGCATGCTGATAAACTTACTTTTTCACTCGGTGACGAAGGCAATGGTAAACCACCTCACTCCTCGTTTTTTCTAGTAAAACCTCTAGTAGAGGTTCAAACCAGCCTTTCGGTTGATGACCTCTCGTATTTCAGTTCTACTGTTAGCAGTTCCACAAGATCAATTGAGAAACTTTTTACTTTCTCTTGCCTATATGAATATAATATAGAAAGGAAGGTATTATTTTGTCGATTTTTCGAAATCGGGTTTTCACCGGGTATACACGCTTTCAGATTCCTTGAAACCAAAAAAACATGTTTTTAGCGATTGGTCTGTGTGTGAACAGAATATCTCAAGAACGAAACATCTTACCAACTTGAAACTTGAACCTTAAGTTTGGTACTGCTAGAGGACCCAACACGAACATTTTCATCAAAATTATTCAACCGGAAGTAGTAGAGTATTTGTGCCATTTTTCACTTTTTTGCAATTTTCTTAAAAACGGCTCCTACGATTTTTTTAAAAATTCACCTCATTTACTTCATTTTTTATGCTCTTCATGATAGGGTAGGCGCCATATCTGTTGTCTTGAGGAGGCTGTTTTCTCGTAGAAAAAAATGGTTATTTAAGATTTCAGCCTTAACATGCATTTTAGCGCTAAGTTGTATATAGGCCTAATAAAAGCTGTAGATAATTTAAAAATCGACAATTTTTTATTTCGAACATTTAATTATAATCTTTTTATAACGCTTAGTTCAGTGGTAATTAGTAATTTTCTGTTTTTTTCATGAAAATTTGTAAAACATGGATTTTTTTTAAGATTTCGGCCTTATATTTTACGACAAAAGTGTATATAATCAAATTTATAGGAAATTAAAAGATCTACAACTTTTATTTAGAGCATTTTTTCTCTATAGAGCCTATTTTAGTGTCAAAAAGTGATTTTCCGTATTATTAAGCCAAATTGAGGTTGATTTTCATTTTGCGTCTTTCACTCATGATTAAAATGAGGTGATGGTTTTTGAGATTAATTGTTTGTTTATTTCTGATATTAGGTTATTTTCTTCATTATTTGCATTGGCAATAGAAAGTTTTGTGAGTGTTTCACACCAGAGTTTTAAAATATAGGATCTTAAGACAGGCATTATCGTTCAGTAATCAACATCAGATGTACTAAATCGATAAGTTCGAGTCAATTCTGGTTATTAAGTTAGACACTTTTTCAGTTCTTTGGAGTTCTTATTTCACTCCTCCTTAACTGAATACTTAAGTAGGCAGCCCGTTCCTATTTTCTAATAAATCATATTATCTTTTGAACAAAACGAAATGCTGTCACGTCGAATATTCTTCCAGCCAATCAGCCAATGAAATTCTTTAACATGAGTTATATTTTAACATCTGTATAGAATGGTAAATGTCCATTAGAAATAAAAGTTTTATCTAGTTATGCATTTTCAGAATAAGTTTAGAGAAAAATTATCCTAAGTACTAAAAGTTTTTCACGTAAAATTAAGTAATTGTGAAAAAGTAAGAATCATTTGTTTCATACCTTCGACAGGTATCCATGATCTTTGGGTACTCCGCATATTTTTGACGAATCTTTGTCAGCCCTTCAAAACTGGCAAGTGATTCGTTTGTTAGCTATATAATATTAATTGCTGTTGTTTAGATCATCAGCCGAAAGGCTGGTTTGAACCTTTAGAGGTTTTACTAAGTAAAACGAGGAGTGAGGTGGTTTACCATTGCCTTCCTCACTGAGTAGAAAAGTACACTTATCAGCATTCCGGGCCCTCTGAAAAGCACATATCTTCCACTCTGCAAATGACACCGTCGCTTCATTCACTACAGAGTCTGGCTGTATTATAAAATGCATTACTTTCAGAGGAGACAACTCTGATTAGTGTCTTTTGCACCTCTACCTTTTCTGTTCTTAAATGATTCAGTCATTTAATTGGCCTACCATGTGATAAAAAAACAGAACTTATTACGTATTTAAGCGTTTTTGAATTACAATATGAGGATTTGTATCCAACCAGTGCACGCAGTTATGCCGATTAACACGTCCATTGAGTTTGAAACATGCCTCATCAGACCATAGAATTGATCGCAAAAAGTTTGGATCGGCTTCTGCATGGATAGGCTGTTTCACAGAATTCCAACGGCCTGTCACTATCGTAATCATGAAGCGCTTGGAGTAAAGATGGACGAAATGGCTTCAATTTTAATTCCTTCATCATCCTTTGCACGCTAGTTCGTGATAAGCTTAGTTTAGAAGATGCCTTGTGAGTTGATTTACCAGGACTGGATACAAACGCTTTAGCAACCTTTTGTAGGTTATCGTCACTACAAATCGATCACGGATGACCACACTTCGCGGCATTTAATACGCTTCCTGTGTTTTAAAATTTGTTATTTAACTTTTGTAAATGTTGCCGAGTTGGTAACGACACACCTGGATACTTATCACTAAATTCTTCTCGTCTTAAGCAGTATTTTTATGATGCTTCCACCATAACTGAAGCATGTAAAGTCATTGTTCAGTTTTAAACATTTTAAAATTACTGTTACGAAGGAAGAAAGTAGTAACTATATGGAGACGTACAGTATTCAGATGAACTAATGTCCCCTAGCCGTGGGAGTGAGAGAATGCATAACGCTCTCACTCACAAGCCATACGTGCCGTTCCAATAACATTGTCGTATAATTTTACTCATTGTTGTGAGCAAGCGTTTATGCATGCAGTAAAGTAACAAGCAAGATAACGACTGTAGTGTTTTCATATTTGGATTATAACGGTAAAGACCTTTGAGCGCATGCGTAGTTATGCCACATATCTCCCTCTTACTCGCTCGGCTTTGGGACATTAGTTCGTCTGGTACCTATACCTCATATTGGCCACTGTTACAAACAACTAATGAATGTTGTACGTGATGCTGTCAACATTACACTATTACCAACTTATCAAAATTAAATGTACCATTTCATGGGGAAACCGACATATGAGCCACCCGGTATATCCGGTGAAAACTCGATTTCCAAAAATCGTCATGAAAACAAAACTTTCCTTTCCTACATATTCATACAGGACTAGAGAAAATAAAAATTATTATGCAAACAAATAACAATAATGGACTTGTATTTTATTTTTTATTGGAACGAAGAAAATAAACTGGTTTTGTAACAGTAGTCTACTTATATAAATCGATACAAAAGTATTATTTAAAAAATGATAATGTATTATTTTATGGTAATAGTGTATCAAATAGATAAATATATTGAAAGAAAAATTTTACTGCTTTATTTTTGAATAAAATAAAATAAACGAGACTATAGAATATTATATAATATAATATATTATGTAGCTTTTTTATTTTTATGGAATAAATAGTCTCACCCATCGACTATTAAGGTCTTGTATTTATCTATCTATATTATTTCTTTACAAAAGTATACTACAAAAGTTTCCATTTAGGGACATCACATTGACACTCTTTTTTATTAAAATGTTAAACTGATCCGCGTTTTGTAAGTAAATGCAATCGAATTGAATGAAGAAAAGCCTCTTCGAAGGGATTTCTTTTACTTTTTTCAATGACATACAATGTTTGGCTAGTTGCCAGCTCAGAATAAGTGTAAGTATGTTCCTCCCACTGAAGCACTTGCACTATAATTTTGTATTTATAGGAATTGTAGTGGAAACAAAATAGAAAAGAAAGAAAATGTTAAAAGAAATTGACAAAATCTCACGCACGAATTCTCATGAATATTGGAATTCAAGGTTTTCCTTAAGATTGTTTTTGTCGTATCCACTGATATTATTTCTTCACTCTCCCATTTCTTTCTCTGTCTTTCTTATTTATAATCATCTCCTGATGTACGCCTATTTCTTTCGGTTATTTACATAAATTTTGTTCGTCGTCGTATGTTTTTTCCATCGTTATTCCTTCACCTTGAAATTTTTTTTCTTCAGAATTTTATTTTATTTTCTTGCAATTTCATTCGTAGTGTCTCTTCTTCTTCCAACAGTTACGGATTAAGCGCTATGCCTGTTCCAGTCTCAAACCACCTTTTCCTTGGTCTACATAAGCTTCTTCTTCCAATTGGATAATATTGCAATGCTTGGACTGCAACCCTTTCACTTGTCATTCGTGTGACATGATTTTTCCATCGAATCATTTATCTGCCCATTTCCTCTAGGATAGTTTCGTCTCTATCTAGGTCTCTCCTGATGTCACTACTACGAATCTGATTTCGCAGGGAGCTTCCTTTTACTAATCTCATGAATCTTATTTCAGCCATCATGTCTTACATACGTGTTCTTGTACCATTCATAGTGTAATGCAAGAAAATATTGTGACACTTATCTCTAGGGTCCGTTCCGGGATCTGAGTAAATTAAATAATTAACACACTTAAGTTTAAAATTACAAGTATTTATTACAACTAAAAATTACAATGAAATAAGTGACTAAAATCTACAATTAAATTACTTAATCAATAACAAACTAATTATAATTAACTAATAACAATTAATAACTTAACCAATTTACTAAATACTACTTACAAAAATAATACAGAGTAAATAAACGTTAAACAATAGAAAGTAATTCACAGTAACGTTGACCTTTTCTAACGCACTGTTACAATTCACTCACTGATTCACAGACAAAAACGGAACTGAAACTCACAAAATAAATCGCGTCGCTTATATAGTGGATTTAAGGAGATTTCGAGAAAAGAGTGTGTGTGTCTGTGTGTAATTTGGAATTAAATCATTCTTTAAACTAGTTGGAATCTAGAGAGTGGACAAAAGTTATTCAAATTTATGGATACATTTGGAATTGAGTCATTCTTAAAACTAGTTGGAATCTGGAGAGTGGGCAAAAGCTACTCAAATTTATGGGTGCATTTGAAATTGAGTCATTCTTTAAACTAGTTGGAATCTGAAAGTGGGCAAAAGCTATTCAAATTTATTGGTATATTTGGAATTGAGTCATTCTTAAAACTAGTTGGAATCTAGAGAGTGGGAGAGATTTTCTATGTAACAATAAAAGTACAAAACCCTTCTGACGGCTTCTGGATAAATCTTAACAAACTGTAAACAAATTAGGATAAAATAAAAGGGAGACTCAATAAAAGGTGTTACGAAAATGCCAATTATCTAAATAGGTACCCGACTCTACTCTTTCGTAATACCCGTACAATAATAGGCAACACTTCCAGATTATACAAGACCCTTAATAATTATTTCCTGGAAACCCTATTTATTACTCTTATTATTTACGTTAACATTTTTAACACCTCTAATCTCCTTGAAAATTTTCCAATACTCTTTCCTTTTCGATATTGTCACATGGTAATTTTAAAATAAATCGAATCAATTTATTGTCTCTAGATCATATTATATCATATTCTAGTCATATATCATGACTCTTAGGTACCAAAAATTAGGTGCTCTATAGAATTTTCGTCTACAAGTTTAAGTGAAGATGGTTTTTGTATTTCATGGGAAATATCTACTACAAATTAAGATGAAATTGAATGATATCTGAAAATTAATTTTTCCTTCAAAATCTGTAGAATTTTTACAACAATATTTACATCTTTGATAGGAAAGGAACCAGTGTAGTGGAAGTAAACAGTAAGATTTCGCAAGGGCTAAGGGTCGTGGGGCAGTTAAATTCTGTCCTTTGGCATGATAAAATATGGAAGGAGACAAAGGTAAATATTTATCATGCTTGGAGAGTATATGCACCTATACTGCGGAAGTGTGGGTATTGATAACGAGACAGAAGGATCGCCTAAAAAAGCGGTGCAGATGAATTTCTGGAGCCAGAGCTCTGGTTTGTCGCGGATCGATCGAATTCCGTGTTCTGAAATCAGGAGAAGAATCGGCGTTCAAGGAAATATCATGGATACCATAACCCGGGAGCACTTAAAATGGTTTGGCCATTTGCAAAGGATGGAGGATGGTAGGTGGCCAAGAAGGGTATGGGAGTGGGAGCGGTAGAAGAATGAGGGGTAGGGTGGAAGTGACATGGTTGTATGGGGTGCAGGAGACAATGTCTTTGCAGCGTCTCTCCGATGGAGACTGGCGAGACAGAGAGAGATGTTGCTTAGGAAGCGAGATACGGCTGGGGCTGTAAATCGTTGTATGATTATGTATATAATATTTACAATCTAGAAAATGTTTGAAAAGTTAATGTGGTTTCCGTGAAATTTATTTAGTACATGGTAACTTGAATTTTAATTTCAAAATTTATACTTATGTGTTCCGTTCAAGAAAATTTTCTTCTCAAGTAATCCTAAACACTTTTTACTGTTTTTTAATAACATCATGTTATTATAAAACTTTGATCATTGTTGTTCCATACTTTTTATATTTTATTAATTACATTTTTATTTGTGACTGAGTTTGTTTTATGTTTTACAAGTGTTCTTGGTTCTTCAATCCTTAATTCAGAATTTCTTCTCTGTTTTTGTTTTGAACTTTTACCGTAATTTGAAGTATTTCTTCGTGTTTATGGCTTCTTTTACTAATTAACTTTTCCGTATATATCTTTTTATATTTTATCTTTCATCTCGTTTTTATTAATTAACTTAATTTGCATCGTCTTTCAGGAATTCCTTTTTATTTTTCGTAACGGTTTACCCGTTCTTTTAATTTGTTTAATTTCTTGTCCTTTACTTTTAATTTATTCAGTTGTCTTCTCTGTACAGGGTCAGCGGCACGACAGTTAATTTACCAACTTCTCTTACTCCTGGTGTCTTCCGGTTTTACTCGTAAATTCTGCATGTTTTCATCTAATCTGTTACACGATATTTGTCTGGGGTTTTCCTGCTTTTCCTCATTTTCTTTCTTCCTTAATAGTCTTCTAAATTTTATTTTAGTCTTCTTAGTGAGTTTTCAGTACATATACTTCTTGAATTTTCCTTATTTTAATTTATTTTGTAAATTTTGATTGTAAAGTTAAATGTAATCAATAAAATTAGGTGTGTAACGCTCTCACGACATTCGTTTGCTTATACAGAGTGTTTCGGTTAGTGTAACCGGCGCGTTCTGAGCTTATTGTACTAGTAAAAGTAATGAAAAAAGTTCATATAAACATAGGTCCGTAAATGTATAGTTAACGAGTTACGGCTAGCGAAATATTTCGCCAAGAATTTGAAACCCTGGGTGAAATGAAGATTTTTTGGAATTCTAGGAAGGTAGGCCTAATATAAGAAACGAATGAAGTTGTTTCTTATAGTTTATGAGCTGTTGAATCAAATAAAATAGGTCATAGAACTGTATCTCTCTTAGTTTCTAAGATATTCTTCGTCAAACTAAAAAAATAAGTCGAAAAACACAATTTTTTACGTTTGACGTACAATAACTTTGTTAAATAGGTAATAAACTCAAAAAAATTTTAATTGAAACTTCTAGAGAATTTAATTATTAGAAAATTGGTGTAAATAAAGTCATTAAGAAACAAATTTCAGTTATTGAAATCAAATTTTATTACTAATACTTACCGTATGAAAACGAAGGAATTTCAAGAAACAAATCCAAAATTTTAAAATTTCAGTAAAATAACGAAAAGAGAAATAGTGTATTGGTTTTTTTAATCAAATGTAAAGTAAATTTAAGTTTTTAGTAAATGTTCGAAAATGTGTCCTTGTACTTCAATACATTTTGGAGCTCACTTTCGGATTGTTCGCACAACTCTCCGCAGTGCTGCATGGTTATTCTTGGTTTGTGTGACAGCATCTACAATACGATCTAATAACACTTCTCGAGTATTAACATTTTTGTCAGTATATTATTACTTTCTCTTGCCTATATGAATATATAGGAAAGAAAGTATTGTTGTCATGTCGATTTTTCGAAATCGAATTTTCAACGGATCTACACGTTTTCAGACCCCCTGAAACCAAAAAACATGTTTTTAGCGATTGGTCTGTGTGTGTGAACAGAATATCTCGAGAATGGAACATCGTAGGAACTTGAAACTTGAAACTTAAGTTAGATACTACTAATGACCCGACACAAACATTTTCATCAAAATCGGCCATCCGGAAGTAGTAGTAGTAGTCGCATTCGTGTTATTTTTCACTTTTTTGCGATTTTCTCAAAAACGGCTCCTATTATTTTTTTTTAAAATCGTCTCATTTACTATATTTTTATGCTCTACAAGATAGGGTAGGCGCCAAGTCTGCTGAAATTCTCGGTGAGGTTGTTTTCTTGTAAAAAATTGCTTTTTTTAAGATTGCGACTTTAATATGCAGTTTAGCGCAAGAATGTTGTAGAATTTAAAGTTGTACAGAATTAAAAATTCTACAACTTTTATTTTAAACATTTTTTTGTATAACGCTTAGTTTTACGGTAATTAGCAACTTTCTGTTTTTTCTCACGAAAACGTGTAAAAAAAATCGATTTATTTTAATTTCAGCCTTAGTTTGCATTTAACGACAAAAGTGTATAATCAAATTTATAGGAAATTAAAAAAATCTACATCGTTTATTTAGAGCATTTTTCTCTACAGAGCCTAGTTTAGCGTGAAAGAGTGATTTTCCCTATTTTTAAGCCTAAGGTTGATTTTCATTTTGCGTCTTTCACTCATGATTAAAATTAGGTTATGTTTTTATTTATTTCTAATGTTTTATTACTAATGTTAGGTTATATTGGTCATTATTTGCATTGGCAAGAGAAAGTCGTGTGAGTGTTTCACACCAGATTTTTTTGTTGTTGTTAGTATAATAATTGGTTAGAATTTGGGGTACGGACTTTTCGATTACCGTTCAGCAGGAATCTGATTTTTGAAGCTTCGTTCTTCATGTACTTCATTTAACATAAATTTTAATTTAAATTCCTGAGTTTATAGGTCAAGTTTATTATTTAAACGTATTAAATTGCTATTAAGCTATGAGGGGACTAGTACATTAATTAATTAAAGATTGGATCAAAAATTCTTTAATCAATTAAATTTTTCTAATTTTAATTATTTATTTAATTTAATTATAGTGAATTCAATTAAGGAGTGATATATTGAATTTGAAAGGTTTATAACAAATCATTAATCAGTTTCAGCCATTCTGGAATAGTGATGAGTATTTGCGGTATTTCTTGTTCATTTGATAAATACGTGAAATTCCAGAGAAAGCTTCTTCATCTATTGCTTAATTTATTTAATATCCATCTAGTTATATTACTAATGATCTTCCTTAACCAAATTTAATCGTTCAAATCTGAAATTCTGCTCGTACTACTTAGATTACAAATTATGGTTGAAATGTTTTTGTCTGACTGAAGTCGTATTAATAAAATTTACAGATTTAATCTAAAATTAAATCCGGGGACTTTCTGTTTTGCAGTTTAGCATCTAGGTCGTACCACTACTTAATGAAGATCTACTTTATTTTCCATTGAAAAATTATTTTCTAATTAATGTATAAAGTGATACTATATCGTTTATTCAGTGTTCTTGTCAGTATCTTGTTATTTCTAAATTACCAAACTGTTACAAAAATAGTTCTTCTTCACTTCAAGATCTAGGTTTAGTGAACCTGTTCCGGTACTTATCTCTTCCTCGGTCTTCCTACAACTCTTGTACCAATTGGTTTATAATTTTGAGCTTGGTCAGGTCACATGAGGGTCTAACTCTGAATCAAGTAAGTTGTGGACTCAACCTTGTGTGAGATACTGGGATAGGGGGCTTAACCCCGACACGGCGCGTCCCGATGGCTGTTAGGGAACGTTCCTGTAGATATGCAGGACAGGTGCGAATAATGTAAAATTGTCTGCAAAAGAAGTACCCGCGGATCAACTGAGGCAACAGGAAAGGAAATGTTCAAAGGTTTCAATGTTGGAAGAGGAAGGAGCTATTTCGAACGGCGGAGAGAGCGGATGAACTTAGAGTGGCATCTCGAAGTGAAATGCCCTGTTGGCCCCATCACTGAGCTCGTAAGCTCGCCAGAGGATCTTACTTGTCACTAACAGTACTCAACTCAGCTTCGGACAGAACAGGAATAAAATTATGGAAATATAAACAGGATTGACCAAAAGAAACAAAAATAGTTACAGAATTTAACTGATTAGTCTACTTACATTAATTATTTACTTATTTTACTACTTATTTATTATTTACTTATTTTTTAGTTAATGCATATAATAACACTATGTCGTTTATTCCGAGTTTTTTTCAGGATCTGTTTATTTCTTAAGGAAAATTAAAGTTCCTTCAGGCAAATTAAAAATTTTCTACGGATGGAAAGATATTACTTATAACCTCAAAATAATTATTATTAATAAAAATTTTTAATTATTAATTTTTTTTTAATAAAATTTTTAATTTTTAATAAAACTTTGTCTCCTGCGGAGACACTTTTTAAATTTATTTCATTCAAGAGATAATATTAAATAACATGTACTAAATGTTCTAGTTTTAAGTGCAGCTTGTAGATTGACTCAGTACTGAAAAAAATTATAATAAAAAGTAAAATTTATTTTGAATATTTAAAATAATGGAATTACCTAAAAGACTAACGTAATCATTATTTTTTCAGAATTGACAAAAAAGTTATCTTAATGAACTTTTTCTAAATCAAACTTTTCGTTGATTAAAAGACGTGAAAGCTTTCAATAGAAAACTCTTGCATCTTTTTCAAATATCTTATTATAAAGTTAACGTAGGGCCTAAGTTGTCCTTTGATGAAAACTTTCTTTTTGTATATTTTGGCCGAATTAATTTTAAGTAACGTATACCTTAATCTTTTCTAAAACATTTGATAGCTTGATGTTTTATGTGTCGTATTAAAAATGAAACTAACCAGAATGTAAAAAATTGAATAAAAACAGTAACAAGAAAGGATTATAAATTGAGGAATTCCTCTGTCTAGTGATCAGAAAATTAGAAATTTAAAAATTGAGTAAATGAGTCAAGTAGAGATTTAAAAATTGAGTAAGTGAGTCAATCAGTGAGAGGAAAATTAAACATTTAAAAATTGAGTGAGTCAGTCAGTGAGAGAAAAATTAGAGATTTAAAAATTGAGTGAGTGAGTCAATCAGAGAGAGGAAAATTAGAGATTTAAAAATTAAGTTAGTGAGTTAGTCAGTGAGAGGAAAATTAGAGATTCAAAAATTGAGTGAGTGAGTCAGTCTGTGAGAGGAAAATTAGAGATTTAAAAATTTAGTGAGTCAGGCAGTGAGAGCTTTTGCTTTTAAATTTATATAGATTTTAATATGGAAAGCTAAAATATAAACAAATAACTTGTTCTTCCATCTGCCAAATGGGAAGTAATGTGGCACACAAGCCATGGAATATGTAAACTCTGATACTAAGAGTAGGTAAACTGAGCTGGAGGGGAGTAAAGGCGCCTGCCTTTCTGTTACTATTATTTCAATTCACTAGTGCTACTATTCTAGTCTAAAAGGATTGGTTCAAATGTTTGAGCGGCAACAATAGTAAAAAACTAATTTTGTTTAGTTTATTTTAAGTCTGATCCACAGCTTCATCATTAGCGACTACTGTGGGTTTTGGTACTGTAACGACGGTGGGTTTTAACGAGTTAAAATTTCTAGACCAAAGCCGGGAATCGAACCCGGGACCTTTCGCTTTATAGGCTGACGTGCTAGTCAATTAAAAAAAAAGTGCTTACCGAAACCTACTATTTTTAATACATAATTATTAGAAATTTATGATTATTGAATTGAAGAAAAATTTGCAGTAACTGAAAAACACTGCTTCGTAAACAGACAAACTAATTTGTTCACGTATTATATTAACGCACAATGTTTACTATTTGACTTTCGATACCAAACTGGTTAACCCCCACCACTCTGCTTTCTTCCAAAACCCCTGAGAATCTAGAAAGCATTGTTCATCTTCTACCAATCACGGCATAAGGAGTATAATGTATTTAGTTCTCCTACAGGGACTTCTAGATTAATATAGGCTTGTTTTCTTCTGTTTTAAATTTTAATTGTTCTGTTAATATTGGACCTGATAGCTTGAAACGTGGGTGTAGGCCACGATTTTTTTTAGATTTTTTCACTTGTGAAAAAATCTGGTATGAAACACTCATACGACTTTCTCTTGCCAATGCAAATAATTAATAATATAACCGAAAATTAGTAATAAAACATTAGAAATTAACAAAAAACTAACCTCAAAAAAACATAATATTATTTTAACAATGAGTGAAAGACGTAAAATGAAAATCAACCTCAGTTTAGCTTAAAAATACGGAAAATCACTCTTTCACGCTGAACTAGGCTCTGTAGAGAAAAATTCTTAACATATAAGTTGTACATCTTTTAATTTTCTATAAATCTGATTATACTCTTTTGTTGTAAAATGCTTAATAAGGCTGAAATCTTTAAAAAATGATTTTTTACACGTTTTCATGAGAAAAAAACAGAAAATCGCTAACTAAGCGTTATACAAAACAAAGTTTGAAAATAAAAGTTGTAGAATTTTAAATTCTCTACTACTTTTATTATATAAACTTTTGCGCTAAAATGCATTTTAAAGTCGCAGTCTTAAAAAAACAATTTTTTTACGAGAAAACAGCCTCTCCAAGAATTTCAGCAGATATGGCGCCTACCCTATCTTGTAAAGTATAAAAACATTTAGTAAGTGAGGGGATTTTTAAAATAATCGTATGAGCCATTTTTGAGAAAATCGTGAAAAGTGATAAATTACACGAATAAACTACTACTTCCGGTTGACCAATTTTGATGAAACTGTTCGTGTCGGGTCCTCTGGTAGTATTTAACCTAACATGTTGTTTTTGGGTAATATCTAACCTAAAAACATGTTGTTTTTGGGTTCAGAGGGTCTGAAAACGTGTAGATCTGGTGAAAGCTTGATTTCGAAAAATCGACATGAAAACAATACTTTCCTTTCTATATATTCATATAAGCAAGAGAAAGTAAAAATACATTAATTTTTTTTATCCTTAATGTGTGTACGTCGCAATATGTTCAATTCAGATCAATAAGCAACCCCATGGCCTAATCAGATGAGAATAATGGGTAAGTGAGTTGTAGTCTTGTACAGACCCAGGCCGACCATTAGTAAGAGAGTATGGATAATTGAACCCGAACTATCAAAGTACACCGGTTACCACAGTCTAGTATTCAAATCCGTATAATAGTAACTACCTTTAGGCCTACTAGGATGTTAACCAGGAACCTTCGTCTCCAAAAATCAGCCGTTAAAAATCGATGAATTTACCTCTAGACCAACCCAGTGAGTAAATACATATTTCAGAAAAACTTTTATAAATTTTCAACTACAAAACGAAAATACATTAACTGAACAAATATTTTTGATTATGTTCTAATTTAAAATTCCAACTTTAGGAATTTGAAAGGACTTTGGACTCTTATTTAAGGTATCACAACTTTAAGAGATGTATTTTAGGATCAAAGTTTGTTGTAAAGTTCTACTTTAAGAAGAAAGAGGAGGAGAAGAACGGTCTAAAAATAAATTTTCAAGAGTTAATAATTCCTAGTACTTTAAAATTTTGGTACATATTCGTACTTAAACTACGTAGGACTAAGTTTTTATAAAAGTTTGTTACATTTCTTTCATTTTCTAAATAAAGTAACAGTAGTAATAATTTACTTCTCATCTTAAAGTACTTGTGCGTATTACAAAATTTTCATCACAATTTAGTTTAGTATTCATATTTGAATTTCATTCATGAAGTGTTGAACTTTGAATGAAATGACCAGTAGCAACGCAGTACCACCATGATTCAACTCTACTGGGTAATCATTTACGCTTGTCATCGCCATTTCCCTATTCACGAAATACGGCAATCAGCACAACCTTCTATTCATCACTTTATGCTTCCTGTAAACTTCTGTAAGCGTTGTGCTATGCAATTTAAGTTTTGTACCCGTTTATATAATTTAATAAAAGGATTCTATCGAAACAAACGAATTCTATTTATAAATTTAAGGAACCCGGCCTCGAAAAAAAAATTCACCAATTTATTTTTATTTGTTCATTTAATTCTACTGGATTTTCTGAGGAAGCTGATGTAGGCCCTACAATAAGTGACCTTTTGATAAGGTTTTGTACTTTTAATTAATTTTTAATTTTTTAAATTAGCACTATTACTGTTTTTCAGGGACCTAACTTAAATTTAAGTTTGATAAACTTTGATCCTTTTTGTTTATAAATTTGTTTATTTTTAATAGAAAAATAACATTTTACACATATTGTTGGCAGTCCTGTTGTTTGACTTGCTTTCTTCTTTATTTTACAGCTGATTTTTTTTTCTTACGAGTGAAATTATTGTTTGTTTTTTTCATTTCTTCGTTTTCCGAAAATTAAGTTTTTTCATACAAAAGGAAAATTTTCTCAGAAACGGTTAGAAAGATCAGCTAATTTTTGTAAACAAAAGTTGTGTTTATATTTCCGCAGCAAAAATTATTTAAAATATTAATACCAGCAAGACATTTGCTGCAAACGGTGAGTGGCAGATATATAGGCCTAACATTATATGCACAATATAATTTACCTATTTTAGTTTACATCTGAACTTTATAGATTATTTGTTTTTAATATTTTTATCAGTCGCCTACGGCCATGGCCGATCAGGTAACAATGAGCACGTCCGAAATGTTGTCAATAATAAGTGCTCACGTCGACAACAATTCTAGCAATACTGATAGAATAGAGTGGACAGATGTCGTTCCCAAGAGGAAAAGGCAATTACATGAAAATAGTCTGCAAAATAATTCAACTAAACGTTTTAGGGACCCTCGAGTGAGAGACGAACACGTCCCAATTTCAAACAGATTCGACCCACTTCCGACTGCAGCAGATGCAGTAGAAGAAAGCGTTACAGGTAACTCCAGTACATCACCCATTACAACGAAACAGTCGAGGCCTCCTCCTGTACACTTGAAGTCAGACGTGGATTTCGTGAAATTTCAGGGTTATCTCACGAATTTGCTAGGTACAGATAAATACTGCTGTACCGCTACAAGAACTGGCATCACTATCTGCACACTACATTCTGATGATTATAAAAGGCTAGTCAGTGCCTGCGCACTAACAACGCAGAATTCCACACTTACCAATTAAAGGAGGACAAAGCATATCGTGTAGTAGTACGAGGGTTGCACCACACTATACCCTCAGAAATAATTAGCGAGGAAATTACGAAATTAGGGTTTAAGGTACGTAATGTGACAAACATACTGTCTCGCGATAAAATAAAGTTACCACTCTTTTACATTGATTTGGAGCCAGATAAGAAAAATGGTGAAATTTTTGACTTGACCGCACTGCTCCAATGCAAAGTTAAAATCGAAGAACCGAGGCAAAGGCGACAAATCGCTCAGTGTGCCCGCTGCCAACGATACGGACACACTAAAACCTACTGTAATTTATCACCCCGCTGTGTGCGGTGTGCAGGTCCACACGAGTCGAGTTCATGCTCTAAAACCCGAGAAACACCGCCGACATGTGTTTTATGCGGCGGGGCACACCCATCCAATTACAGAGATTGTACAGTACACCGCCAATTACAGCACCGTCGATCTCCAGCATCAACAGTAACCGATACGAAGAAATTGTCTTCAACAGATTCTAACTATCCAATCTTACCACCACCTGGTGCCTCTGAAACTCGTAGTCAAACAATTACGATACCAAAAACTCCACCTCGTCGATTCTCCACGTACAGTCAAGCTGTGAAATCTGACCAGATGCCAGCTGAACACGACTGTTTGCCTACATCTCAGGATATTTCGAATCAGCTTACAAGTTTCCTCACAGAAATAAAAGACCTCTTCACTCCGGTCATCAAAATGATGAGTCAACTGATCCAGATGCTCTTAACCAACCATGGTAAATAATAGAACAACAGCTAGTTCACTCGTCATCATGTTATGGAACGCCAATGGCATCCTTCAACACCGAAATGAAGTAGAACTATTTCTACATGAAGAGCGTATTGACATTGCTTTGCTAACAGAAACACACCTGACTTCTCGCAGTCGCTTGAATATCCAAGGATTTAACATCTACAGAACCGATCATCCAGACGATACAGGTCATGGTGGAACTGCAATATTAATACGACGAGGAATCCAACATTATTTCCATCCTATGACACCACCTAGTGAACATTTGCAAGCCACAGCAATAACTGTGTTAACACGTGGGTTTGACGTCACTACAGCTGCAATCTACTGCCCCCCTCGCCCGCTGAAAAATGAGAGACATTTCCAGCAATTGCGTTCTGATCTAGGCGATTGCTTCATTGCAGGAGGAGATTTCAACGCTAAAGATCCAGCCTGGGGCTCACGTCTTACAACATCAAGAGGTCGAGCCCTTCACAAAGTTATTTGTGATGGCCAGTTACAAGTACATTCTCCAGGTACACCAACCTATTGGCCCGCTGCTAGAAACCGTCAACCTGATCTGCTCGATTTTCTTTTCTCCAAAGGAATGCGAAACTACCACCTTGCAACTACAGCTACAAATGATCTCTCCTCTGACCACTCGGTTGTAATCACTACGCTGAGCACTGAACCGGTGCTAATCCCACCAAAACCAACTCTAAATCTTGGACGAATGAACTGGGACTCATTCAAAGAAAAAATTGAGAAAAACCTAACGCAAAACATACCACTTAAATCGAATGACGATCTTGACAAGGCTGTGCAACATTTTACAACCGAAGTACAGAAAGCTGCCTGGGAATCATCTACACCCATTAAACGTTACCCTACCACTCAAGATGTTCCGCAGTATGTTAGACGCCTGATACGAGAGAAAAGGCAAGCTAGACACAGGTGGCAAAATTCTCGTCTACCAGACGATAAACAATACCTCAATAGACTCGCCAACCGTCTGAAGAAAGAATTAGCCAGATTAAAAGCAGAGCATTTTGAGACTTTTTTAACATCGATGAATGAAAGCACAGACTCACTATGGCGGACATCTAAGAAGCTTCTACAACACCGAAGTGCTTCTTTGCCACTGAGAAATCCAGATGATACTTGGGCGAAAACGGAAAACGAGAAAGCTACTCTCTTTGCGACTCATCTAACCAGTGTATTCAAACCACACGAAGATGTACAGGACGTGAATTTTATACAAACCGTTGATGAACAACTGCAGTCACCTCTCCAGCTTTCACTGTCTCCACAACCATTTACGATCGATGATGTCGAAAAAGCAGTACAACGGCTGCCAAAGAGAAAATCGCCGGGATTTGATCTCATTACATCTGAGATACTGCAACACCTACCGAGAAACGGCTTACGCTTTTTACTACTATTATTCAATGCAGTCCTTCGTGTGGCGTATGTTCCTGGACAATCGAAATTTGCCGTAGTTAAGCTTTTCTTGAAGCCCGGAAAGCCGTATTACCTACCTTCATCCTACCGTCCTATCAGTCTCCTTCCGACGACAGGAAAATTATTCGAACGCCTCTTACTACCACGCTTGCAGATACATGTGAGGACGCCAACATTATTCCACCTCATCAATTTGGATTTCGGCCGCTACATTCGACGACACAACAACTGCACCGAGTTGTGGACTTCATTTCGGAGAGTCTAGAAAGGAAAGAGTATGTCACTGGCATTTTCTTGGATATCAGCTCCGCGTTCGACAAAGTATGGCATGATGGACTACTATTTAAATTGAAAAGTGTTTTAAGTGACTCGTACTATTTGATTGTAAAATCATTTTTAGAGCATAGATTCTTTGAAGTCCAGCACGGTACTGCTTACTCTGAGCTGCACAAAATTAACGCCGGAGTACCCCAAGGGGCAATACTATCCCCATTTTTATATAGCGTATTTGCATCGGATATGCCTATTTTCGGTAACCGCGACGTATGCTGACGACACAGCAATTCTTGTACGGGAAAAGGGCGCGGATGAGGCTTCCAGGTTAGTACAGCGACATCTTTTATTAATACAGGACTGGCTTACCCGTTGGCGTATTAAGGTGAACCCAGTTAAGCCAACACAGGTTACGTTTACCTTACGACGTCAAACTTGTCCACCTGTTTAGTTAGCTACTCTACTCTACTCTAGCTACTCTACTGCTTAATTAACCCTCGATCGAAATTGAACCTCCGTTCCAAAATTTTATTATACAAAACCCTTTTGAGACCAATCTGGACTTATGGTGTCCAGCTATTTGGAGTAGCGGCAGAGAATAATTTAAAGTCAATCCAGGCCTTTCAATCAAAATTCTTAAGACTTGCTTCTGGCGCTCCTTTTTATGTAAGCAATAAAACTCTCCACGACTATTTAAAAATTCCGACCGTAAAGGAGCTAACCGCGTCCTTGTATAGTAAATTTCACGAACGACTAGACGTCTATCCAAACCAACTAGCCCGTGATCTAGCTACAAGGAACTTTCCACCTGTGCGACGTCTAATGCGAAAATGGAGTAGAGACCTCTTGGTCTAAATAACGGATAATACCCATAGTTACAAACGGAGAATGTGCCACTGGAAACCTCTTCTCCTTAATGTGAAACTCCCCACCACCATTTAAATATCATTTACGGAAATTGCGCAGCTCAATGTACAGTACCGTAATAAAAATTCAAGACAAAAAAAAAGAAACGGTTAGAGATATTGACTTGACATTTTCAGGGTACATTCATTGCAGTTTAACGAAAACACTAGCTCAAACAGATTTTGTAGTTAAAAACAGGTTAATTTTTGAAAATTATTGACATTGTCAAAGAAAAAAAGATTTTTTGATGAACTAAAAGTAAATGTAACAAACCCTCATGTTAAAATGTGTATCAAGGCCCAATAAATCTGTGTAAAAAATATCAGCCAAGTCTTTTTACCACAGGCTGAGAAAATGTTCCTTATGTTAGTATGGAGAAACATACGAGAACCGGGTCCCCTTAACTTGTTGTTTAGGTTATCATCTGAACGGCTAGTTTGAACCTCTAGAGACTTTACTAATTAAAACGTAGAGTGAGATGGTTTACTATTGCCTTCGTCACTAAATATTATAGAATATTAAAATAGTAAAAGGAACTAACAGCTACTGATTCGGGAGTCGTTGAGTGAAAAAGTATGCTTATCAGCAGCATGCCAGGCCCTCTGAAAAGCATCTAATTTCCAACCCGCAAATTACTCTTTCACTTTATTCACCACAGGGGCTGGCTGTATAATGATGAAATTCAATACTTTCAGAGGAAATAGCTCTGACTATTACCGGTTTTATAATCATAGACACCCGAGTTTGAACCCGTGCATCTCCAAAACTATGTGTCGGATTTTAACATATTTTACACCAAAATTTAGCTTATTTTATTCTGCGTTGAACCATAATAAGCTTATTTTTAACGTTGTTTAAAAATTGCCATATCGAGGTTAGAAGACAGAAAGACCCGGTTTTTTCGCTACCGCAAAGAATTTCATGCGTTTAGAGGCGTATAACTCGAGAATTATGCGACCAAAAAATTTGAAATTTTAACACAACATAGACAATTATATTCTTACAGTGTGTACGAAATTTCAGATTCGTATGTTGCTTAAATTTTGATTTATTAACAATATTCTGAACCCTTGCTATCTCGGTAACTGTCTGTAGTAGTAGTAGTGTCTTTTACACGTCTACCTCTTCTGTCCTTAAAAATTTCATTCATATAATTACCAGACCACATAAAAAGATATAGAACCAAATATTTTAGCCCTAAAACTAGCAGATCGAGTGAAAATTATTTAATACTACACCTCCCTGTTATGGGCATAAATTTAACTTATCTTAGCAAAAAGTAATTAATATTTTTCTCATGAAAGAAAATGAAAAATAAATTTAAATTTACGTTGACAGTAAAACAGTAAAGTTTTTAGGAAAAGAAAAATATTAATATTTAAACTAAAACAAAAAACTTTAGCCGGCCGCATTGGCGCAGTTGGTAACCTGCTCGCCTCTCATCATGCGGTCCTGGGTTCGAATCCCACTCAGGCACGGCATATTTTCATACGTTACAAAAAATCATTTCATCCTCATTACCCATAGTTACACCCCAACGTCGTCGCTAATGACCTTGCAGTTGATGCGACGTTAAATAAATAATTAAAAAAAAAACTTTAACTAACGTAACTTTAAACTGTACAAAATGCGTTTCGGCCTTTATTAAAACTTCATTAAAAGGGTCAACTAATTTATAGAGGTAACTGTAAATTTGGTTAAAGGTAACTGTAAATTTACAGAAGAGAGATTTCGTAAAATGGATGTCTTAATGTTTTTAAATGTTCGACTAAGGTTATATATACCTACCTACATAATATAAGTAGCTACAGAAAAACTCGCACTGAGTCACTGACTGACTCATTTCTGATTCTCTAACTTCTAGGTTACATAGAAAGCTGAAATCGATAAATTTGCTTCTGAATGATAAAGAGAATATTTAAAATTTCGCCTTAAGAGAAAAATATTGAAACGTACCTAACGTAACCTGTGAGTACCGTATTGCAATCTTTGTGACAGAAGTACTGTCGTCATAACTGTTGGGCACGTAGGTCTAAAATGCTATAACTGTAAAAAAAATTAACTAAAACGATTTTTTCTTTACCAAGTTACTTAGGTTTGTTACACATTTTTGTGGATACATTGAAAAAAATTTGTTTTAAAATGTTATAACTTAAAAATTCCCATGACGGGCAGGTGGTGTGTTAAATTAATTGCACTTGATCTGATGGTTTTGTCCAGGGACAAAAAATAGTTGTTTCTTATTATATATATAGTCAGCCAATTATATGACTGAATTATTTAAGAACAGAAGAGGTAGAGGTGTAAAAGACAACAGGAGTTATCTTTTCTGAGAGTTATGAATTTCACTACGCAGCCAGACCCCGTGGTGAATGAAGTGAAGATGTCATTTACAGGGTGGAAAGTAGAAACTTTTCGGAAAGTCTGGCATGCTGATGAGTATACTCTTTCAACTCGGTGAAGAAGGCAATTGTAAACACCTTAACTCGTCAGTTTTACTCAGTAAAAACTTTAGAGGTTCAAACCGGCCTTTCGGCTGTTGACCTAAACAACAACTTAAAAATTCAAAATAATTAACTTTATTAATTAAATGTTTCTGATAGAAACAATTGTATATAATTTTATACTAAAAATTTACATATGAAAAATAACTTATTTGGAAACTATGTATCAAAACTTTTCATTAATTTTCACAACAGCATTTACACCAAGGCAGAGCATTAAATACATATTGTTCGGAAAAATACTGCTTAAACAATATGGTATCATCTCTGGTTTTAAATTTTTTTTTAATCCAATGATAACTTATATCGTGATGCTTTGAAGATACCAAAAGAGCGGTTCTAATTTTTACTTTCTCTTGCTTATATTAATGTATAGGAAGGAAAGTATTGTTTTCATGTCGATTTTTCGAAATCGAGTTTTCACCGGATCTACACGTTTTCAGACCCCCTGAACCCAAAAACCATTGTTCTGTGTGTGTGTGTGTGTGTGTGTGTGAATAGAATATCTCAAGAACGGAACAGCGTACAAAATTGAAGCTTATAACTTAAGTAAGATACCACTAGAGAGCCCGACACGAACATTTTCATCAAAATCGGTCAACCGGAAGTAGTAGTTTATTCGTGTAATTTTTCACTTTTTTGCGATTTTCTCAAAAACAGCTCCTACGATTTTTTTTAAAAATCGCCTCATTTACTAAGTTTTTATGATTTACAAGATAGGGTAGGCACCATGTCAGATGAAATTCTTGGAGAGGCGGTTTTTACGTAAAAAATTGTTTTTTTTAAGGTTGCGGCTTTAATATACATTGAAGCGCAAAAATGTATATCTATAATAAAAGTTGTAGAGACTTTAAAATCTTACAACTTTTATTTCTAACATTTTTTGTTTAACGCTTATTCTAGCGGTAATTAGCGATTTTCCGTTTTTTCTCATGAAAACGTGCAAAAAAATGAATTTTTAAAGATTTCAGCCTTATTATGCATTTTACGAGAAAAATTATGATCAAATTTATAAGCAATTAAAAGACCTACAATTTTTATTTAGAGCATTTTTCTCTACAGAGCCTAATGTAGCGAATGAGTGATTTTCCGCATTTTTAAGCCAAACGGAAGTTGATTTTCATTTTGCGTCTTTCGCTCATGATTAAAATTAGGTTATGTTTATTGACGTTAGTTTTTTTGTTTATTTCTAATGTTTTATTCCTAATATTATTATTATTATTTTTTTTTTACTTTTTGTATTGGCAAGAGAAAGTAGTGTGTGTTTCACACCAGATTTTAATTTTTTGGAACGTGTGATAGTAAATTATACACATTTCTGTAAATCCGTAGAGCGATATTTCCGGAGTTCTGCTCTCTTTAACTTACTCTGGTGGTCTAGGCATCTGGTTCTAACAAATCAGAAACTTTAATAGGCCTACTAAACAAACAGACGGAAAAATATAAGTGAGTATAACATGTAACAATTTACAAAATATTACACAAATACCGTCATCGTCCCTGTCAGTCAAGAACAATTTTTATTACACATAAATACAATACAGTCATACAATTATCAATTATCTGTGCTGTGAACAGCACATTTGTACTTCAAAAAATAAAATCCCTTATTTTAAAATAAAATCTCCCTTATTTTGTCCACATGCACTATCAACTGTAATTTATTTTGCAGTACCCTATTATTTTTGTCAAAGATGATAAGCTCTTCTCTTATTTCTACATTCCTATAACGGTCTTCTCTACTGCATCCATATGTTTGCTGTAAACATTTTATTTCAAATGCTCGAAATCTGCTCTTATCTGTCTTTGCTAGCACCCAAGTTTCGCTGCCGTAAAGTAGGGTAGGCACAAATTTTGGTTTAAATTCAAAATTTGGAATACATTTTAATAGTTTAAAATACCGGAATCAATGGAGGCAACATTTGGAAAGGATGCCAGAGGAGAGAATACTTTTAAAAGTAACGGAATATGTTCCTATTGGAAGAAGGTAGGTGGGAAGACCTCGAAGAAGATGCAGTAGTCGAGATTTACGGGTCGGAATGTCTCGTGTTTGTGTAGAAGTGCAAGATGGTTTGTGAGTTCGGAACAGGCTTATGCCTAATCCTTGAAAGTAAGAAGAAGAAGGAATACATTTTGGGTTATGAATGTAGGTATTAGATAATTTCTAAAGCATATATTGTAAAACTGGTTCATGTGAAATGTAATTACAAAATAGGACCAAATTAAGCTGATGTTATTTTAACATAAAATTATCAATCATGCCTGCTAATTTTAATGAAAACCATGAATACAGACTACTGTACTTACATTTGTATTCAATGGTAGGCGCATAAATATTGATGTTATTAAAACAAGCTGTTCCAGAAAACTTTACGAATATGGATTGTAAATGTAAATTACTATTGTATGTATCAATTTATGTAATCAAAATGTAAATTCTTGCTAAATAAACCTTATAATAACTTTGTATGGTACTCACAGTGTAGATTTTGGTTTTATCTAACAATATCCGAATGTTATATACACTTATCAGATTTTACGTTAATTATTTCTACATTGCCCTTCTTCCGTAAATATAAACTTTAATGTTAAACTTATATTAAAGTTCACATTATAAAGATAATATTTGAACTTTCTGGTAGTACATTTTGATGTAAACTCTAGAGCATTAAATTTTAGTTAATGTTTTAGCTTGTGAATACATTTGCATTACTAAGTAAGGTGTGACGCTATTTCTGTCGGTTGCAGTGTTAATTGAATTTTAACATTCTATAAATATTTTCTGTTTTGTTTTCCTCTACTTATTGTTAAATTGAATTCATATGTAATGATGAGGTTTAAAAAGAATATAATTTTGTTAAATTAGAATATTAAAATTTATAGGAGATGTCTGAATTTGCAATACCAGATTTACACGAGCTTTTAACCTGGATTAATTTTAGTTAGTCAGCTGTGCAAATAGCTTTGAATTCTCACATAGCACCGGATAGGCAATTGACTAAGTGACAACCTAAAGTTGTTTATGAATGAAATACCAATGGGTTTGCATTATAAAACACTAGCATCCTCGGCGCGGCATCGCATACCAAATATGTGTAACTAGTTTTTTAAAAATAAATATGTAATAGAAATTGTGTTGCTGCCTCAACTGTGTACTTCAACGCGCGCGCGCGCGCACACACACACACACACACACACATTTATGAAAATCTTCATTGGGGCCCTGAGAGTTATAATTTTTGAAAATTTAAAAACAAAATGTCGCTGTAAATATAAATATTAATATGCTGTCAAAATTTCGTGAAAATCCGTTCAGTAGTTATGGAAATTAGCATGCACAAAAAAAACACGCTTTGTCTTTATAATATTAGTATAGAATCACATCAAATATCGTGGAAAAAAGTAGGGACTAAATTGGAAGTTACTGGAGTATAATTGGTGGAAATTTTGAAATAATTGTCATCTATAATTTTCCTTTGTCAGTCCATCCATCACACCCAGATGTCAGAAACTACAAGAGATAGCAACAAACGAGTTTTTGATTCGTAATCTACAAAACAAGTTAGTGAGCCTGGATTATGTTTGAAGTTACGGATTCGACCGGGAGTTGCCCAAAATCGGAAGTCAAGAAATCAAAATAGGAATTCGGAAACAAAAATAGTGTCATTCAATTCCTTTTAAAGAGTGAATACAGACATCATAGGGTTTGAAGTAAACTTAAAATGAGTAAGTGGCCCAAAATCGGAAGTCAAAGGCAGAATTTGGAAACAAAAATAGTTTCATTCGATTCGTTTTAAAGTGTAATGCAAAAATCATAATGGTTTTTGCCATAAGTCAAAGATAAGCGACAAATTCGGGAGTTATTAGAATATAATTGGTGGCAATTTTAAAATAATTGTCATCTATAATTTTCCTTTGTCCACCCGTCCGACACACCCAGGTATCAGAAACTACAAGAGATAGCAACAAATAGTTTTCAGATTCGTAATCTACACAATCTATCATCTAATCTCCATCTGTGGTGTATGAAGTAAAGGTGTCATTTGCAGAGTGGAAGGTATGTGCTTTTCAGAGGGCCTGGTATGCTGATAAGGATACTTTTCAACTCTGTGAGGAAGGCATTGGTAAACCACTTCACTCCTCGTTTTACTTAGTATAACTTCTACAAATTCAAACCAGCCTTTCTGCTGATCACCTAAATAACAATCTACACAACAAGTTAGTGAGATTGGATTTGGTTTAAAGTTCTAGTTTCGACTGGAAATTGTCCAAAATCAGAATTCAAGAAACAAAAGTCGTAATTTGAAAACAAAATTAGTGTCATTCGATTCCTCTTAAAGAGTAGATATACAAATCATCGGGTTTAAAGTTCTGGTATCTACCGGGAGTGGCCC
This sequence comes from Catonia carolina, assembly GCA_035578175.1. Taxonomy (NCBI): domain Eukaryota; kingdom Metazoa; phylum Arthropoda; class Insecta; order Hemiptera; family Achilidae; genus Catonia; species Catonia carolina. The sequence goes on along the minus strand of JAQMRL010000005.1, from coordinate 34,595,277 downwards.
AAAACCGGAAGTCAAGAAATAAAAGTTGGAATTCTGAAACATAATAGGGTCATTTGATTCTTCTTAAAGAGTAGATATAGAAATCATTGGGTTTGAGCCGCTAAAAGGAATCATGCTCGGCATCACAATTACTATTAACTCGGTAATTTGTCACAAAAACACTCACCAGCTCTCTCATTCGCATTTAATAATAAATAACATTTTTTTTAAGTAAAATTTTCAACGGCAGTAAATTCTCGTGCAGATTCGTGATGAAAAGTACTTGAAACTACTATCGGTTTCATAATCATAGATACCCGAGTTTGAACCCTTGCATCTCCAAAACTATGAGTCGGATTTTTACATACTTTACATCAAAATTTAGCTAATTTTATTCTGCGTTGACCCTTTATGGTCCTATATTTTTAATGTTATTTCAAAATTGCCATATCGAGGTTGAAAGACAAAAAGATACCGGTTTTTTCTACCGCAATAAATTTCATGCGCTTAGAGACGTGTAACTCGATAATTATTCGACCGAAAAGTTTGAAATTTTAACACAACATAGACAATTATATTCTTACAGCGTGTACGAAATTTTGATTTCGTACATTATTTATATTTTTATTTATTAACAATATTTTGAACTCTTGCTATCTCGGTAACCCCTCGAACGTTAGGGACGGGCAAACTATCGTTTTAATCAGCGTAAAAAACTTAGTACAGATTTATAATTAACATGAAATATTGATTGGCCAATGTTGTGGTAGAATTTTTAAAATTTTGAAATATAGACTGGGTTATGCGAGGGGTAAGGGCTACTATCTCTGTTGCCAGTTTGTGTACGCGACATCCTGTCGGACTGTCTACCTGAATTGACAGACTGCATTGTCAATCCAGTAGACAGTCAGAATCAGGCAACATGGATAGTAGCGCCCAACCCCGCATTACCCAGTCTATTTTTCAAAATGTAAAGAATTCTACCACAATATTAGCCAATCAATATTTCATATTATTAACATACCTGTACTAAGTCTTTTACGCTGAATAAAACGATGGTTTGCCCGCGCTGAACGAACGTGCGGTTACCGAGATAGCAAGGGTTCAGAATAACGTTAATAAATTAAAATTTAACTAACGTAAGAATTTGAAATTTCGTACACGATGTGAAAATGTAATTGTCTATTTTTGTTAAAATTTCAATTTTTTCTGTCAAACAATTATCGAGTTACACGTCTCTAAACGCATGAAATTTGTTGCGGTATCCGGGTCTTTTTGTATTCCAACATCGATATGTCAATTTTTAAACAACATTAAAACTATAAAAGTTTATAAAAGGCCAAAGCAGAATAAAATGAGCTAAATTTTTATGTAAAATATGTTAAAATCCGACTCATAGTTTTGGAGATGCAAGGGTTCAAACTCGGGTGTCTATGATTATGAAATCGATAGTATACTCTTCACTGTGTGTTTGTCAGCTCTTTGCTCTTGATATATTTGTTCCGCACTTCTGCGCTCTTTGCTTCTCTATGTTTAGATATTAGAATACGCTTTTAGCTTGCGTTGTTTTTGAAAGACCATACCTTGTGTTTCATTCCAGCTACACTGTGGCTAACTCTATCGATCGTCAAGCTCACAGTGATATGACGCATAGTATATTAAGATCTAACTTTGAGCTAAAGTAAAATTAATGGCACGACATTTCAATAATATTTATAGTTGTAATACTTCTTATATAAATAATGACAGGTCTAATTTAATGTATTTTATCTACTGTTAGTGTTAAACAGAAAACCATTCTTTATCAATAAATATTCCATAAATTAGTATTTCATAAATTTTTGATAGAGATTTATTAAAATGATTAAGTTATTCATCATTGTAAAAACTATTAGAATATTATGTAAATTTAAATAATATTTTTAAACTTTATCTATTTTTCACAAGTATTTTGTCAGTTTCTCTTAGATACAAAGTTCTGTTATCAAAGAATGTAGTAGTGCGCATTACATAGGGACCAAATATTTTTTAATTTTTTGCATATCGCACAAAGTTTGAATAAAAATGCACGGAAGTAGTAGTATTATTATGCAAAAATTAAAGTTAGAATTTCTCTCTTTTCTGGAAAAGAAACAAGAAAAATAGTTTACTGTGTTTTGTACATTTGACGTTCGTAGATTTTGCATTCATTTCACTTAGCTTAATATTATTATTTTTCCTAATAAGAAGTTTCTTTTAAATTTTTTTAAATATTTTGAATATTAAAGGTTATTTAAAAATTCATTTTCTGGAAAATTATAATTTACTTACCTTGAGAACGAATTTACTTATAACATTTTTACAGTTTATATTTTATTGTACGAGAAAGAAAACTATTCCGTTTTTATTGACTTTATTTACATTTTTTTGAGAATTAAATTCTCTACAAACTGTATTGAACATTTTTCTTTTTTTATGGGCAATTTAACGGAGTTATTGTAGTCCAAACGCTAAAAAGTGTGTTTTCGACCCTAATATATTTTGCTTTACCCCGATTTTCTCCTAAACTATTGGAGATAGAGTTCTGGGACAGGTTTTATACGATTTGTCAGCTCATTTTACATAAAACTTATCTAATTAACAAACTCAATTAACACCCTAAAAATGTCAGTGTGAGTTAATTTCACTGAGGAAGCTGTTTCAGATGAAATCTTTGACCCTGTATAACTCGCCAACGAAGCATTTCCGGACCTATGTTTACATCAACTTTTTTCATTATTTTGATGAGAGGAATAAGCTTGTGCAGTATGGCAGATTCCTCCTGAAACACTGTATAATCAAAGTTATAGAAAATCAAACCCGTAACTTTTAATTAAAACATTTTTTCTACAGAACTTAGTTTAGCGTCGATTACTGATCTTTACTTTCACTTGTCTACTTAACATATAGGAAGGAAAGTGGTATTGTTTTCATGTAAATTTTTCGATATCAACTTTTCACCGGATCTACTCGTTTTCAGACGCCTTAAACCTGAAAATCATGTTTTTAGCGATTGGTCTTTGTGTGTGTGCGCGCGCGCGAGCGAATAGAATATCTCAAGAACGGAACATGGTAAAAACTTGAAACTTGAGTTGAATACCATCAGAGGACCCAACCCGAACATTTTCATCAAAATCGGTCAACCGGAAGTAGTAGTTTATTCTTGTCATTTTTCACTTTTTTCGATTTTCTTTGAAACGGCTCCTACGATTTTTTTTAAAAATCGCCTCATTTACAAAATTTTTATGCTCTTTAAGATAGGGTAGGCGCCATGTCTGCTGAAATTCTTGGGGAGGTTGTTTTATCGTAAAAAATTGAATTTTTAAGTTTGCGACTTCAATATGCATTTAAGCGCAAAACTGTATATGATAAAAGTTGTAGAGAAATTAAAATCCTACAACTTTTATTTAAAACATTTTTTGTAAAAAGCTTAGTTTAGCAGTAATTAGCGATTTTCTGTTTTTTTCTCACGAAAACTTGTAAAAAATGGATTTTTTTTAAAAAGGTTTATGCCTTAGTATGCATTTTACGACAAAAGTGTTTACAATCACATTTATAGGAAATTAAATGATCTAAAACTTTTATTATAGCATTTTTCTCTGCAGAGCCTAGTTTAGCGTGAAGGAGTGATTTTCCGTATTTTTAAGCCAAACTGAGGTTGATTTTCATTTTGCGTCTTTCACTCAAGATTATTAAAATAAGGTTATGTTTTTGAGGTTAGTTTTTTGTTTATTTCTAATGTTAGGTTATATTGTTCATTATTTGCACTGGCAAGATAACGTCAAGTGAGTGTTTCACACCAGATTTTTCTGTATTTTTACGTCTTACAGAGATTGATTTTCATTTAGCGTTATTCACTCATGATTAAAATTAGGTTATGTTTTCATTTTACATTGTTTACTCATGATTAAACATAAGTTATATTGTTCATTGTTTACATTGGTAAGATATTGTGTGAGGGTTTCACACAAGATTTTTCTCTTGCAGAATACTTTGTAACAGTTCATATTTCTTTTGACTCTTCAGGATATTACCGAGATACTGCAACTTACATTTGACAATGTTGACTAATTCTAGAACGTTATTCATTCTTCACAAGACTTTTGTGTCGGTGACGTTCTGCGTCTATGGTAACTTCAGATACATTTACTTTAAAATAAATTTAATTTTAATTATTGTTTTCGTTAATATTTTATGGATAAAGTATGTATATTTATGGATAAAGTATTTTATGGTTCTTTTCCACGCCTCTCTGACAGTATGTAACGTTTTTAACCTGACATTTCCCTTGTAGTATTATATAAACAGTTCCGAAGGAGGTGGAGGGTTGTTTGCTGATGTCGGATCAAGTGGCCAGGCGGAGGGTTTTTGGTTGGTAGGCGTTTGCACCCTCCTTGGGGCTGGACGAGGACGCCTTAATGAAGTCCAACACTACATCCCCCGTCGTGAGGGAGTGAACATGAGTTTTTTCTCGCCGCCTCGGATAAAAATGAGTTATTGTGTGTCCGTAACAGGCAGGTGGAGTTTTAAATTAATTGCACCCGATCTACTAGTAGGCCTACCAAGGCTACAAAAAAATAGTTCTGTTTCTTATCACATGGTCAGCCAATTAAATGACTGAACTATTTAGAAATAGAAGAGGTAGAGGTGTAAAAGACACTAGTCAGAGTTATTTCCTCAAATGAATTTTATTATAAAGCCTGATTCTGTGGTGAATAAAGTGAAGGTTTCATCTGCAGGATGAAAATTAGGTGCTTTTTGGACGGTCTGGCTTGCTAACAAGCACACTATTTACTCGGTGAGGAAGGCAAAAGTAAACTACATCACTTCTTGTTTCTACTTAGTAAATACTCTGGAGGTTCAAACCAACCTTTCGGCTGTTGACCTAAGCAACATTGTATTTATAGGTAAATATATTTTCAAGCAAATATAACGGTTTAAACCTTGAGTTAATTAATTTATTAATAATGCAGCTATCGGCATTTAGTGACTACTGATGTTATTTGAGCTTACAATTATGTAATGATATTAACATAATATATAACTTATATGCATACATCTGCCCATAACAGACAGGTGGAGTGTCAAATGTTTTACACTGAATCTGTTCGTTGCAGGGCTAAAATAAATAGTTCTGTTTCTTAACACATGGTCAGCCAATTAAATGACTGAAACATTTAAGAACAGAAGAGGTAGAGATGTAAAAGACACTAATCAGAGTTATCTCCTCTGAAAGTAATGAATTTCATTATACAGCCAGACCCTGTGGTGAATGAAGTGAAGGTGTCATTTGTAGAGTGGAAAATATATGCTTTTCAGAGGGCCCGGCATGCTGATAAGCATACTTTTCCACTCAGTGAGGAAGGCAATGGTAAACCACCTCACTCCTCGTTTTACTTAGTAAAACCTCTACAGGTTCAAACCAGCCTTTCGGCTGATGACCTAAACAACAACAACATGCATACATACCTTTATTATTAAAGAATATTGTGACATTTATCTCTAAGGTCCGTTTGGGGATCTGGGTAATTTAAATATTTAACACACTAAAGTTTAAAATTACTAATATTTATTACAACTAAGAATTACAATTAAACAATTAACTACAATCTATCTCCAAGTATATTACAATAAAACTACTTAATAAATACCAAACTAATTAGTCTGTAATTCACTAATACAATAAATAACTTAAATAATTTACTTTATAGGCCTACTACTTTCAGAAATGACACAGAATAAATAAAAGTTAAACAATAGCTAGTTTTTCGCAGTATCATTGACCTATTCTGACGTACTGGACTACCTGTATGCACTATCGAATACGCTCACTCAATCACAGACAATGTAAATTATCTTTGGACCATTAACAATCCGGCTTTTATAGGTGGGCTAATGGAGAGCTCGAGAAAAGACAGAGATTTTTGATATAATAATAAAATACAAAATCCTTCTGACGGTTTCTGGATAAATTTTAACAACTGTAAATAAATTAGGATGATTGAATAGAAGGTATTATAAAAAACCAATTATCCAATTAGTTATCTGGCTCTCACAATACCGAGTGACAACAAAAGCCAGCCTACCTTTACTAAAAAAAACTATTTATATTATACATAATCCTCAAAAATTCTCGAACCTACATCCCTTTAGATATTGTCACAATATTCTATGATATCCTCAACGACTTCGAAGTTAAAATAATAACTAAAGTATAAATTTTCATCATATTTGAAATAGATAAAGATTTATTGAGATATTTGCTTTCAATAATCTCATTATAAATTATTATCACAGGAAATGCTATTTTAATACATAATATGTTACTCCGTTATGAAATTTCAATATTTTAAAATGACTGTAACTGCTGGAAATAGCACAAAATTTTCCATATATCACAATTCTTCTGATATTCTCCATTATTTGACCTACATCTTATAAATATATAAAATTTGTTTAAAAGTTATTTCATTCATGTGTAATAATCTTCTTTCTAAATTTAACAGAGTTATTTTTGCAGCGTTAATGGTATAAGGGAATAAAAATAACCTTAAATTAAAAACAACTAAAAAAGCATGTGTAGAATTATTTAACCGTCACGATTTATATTAGTACTTAATTCTTTTTTATCCCTTATGTGTGTACGTTGTAATCTGTTTAATTCAGAGTAATTAACAATCCCATAATCCAATGAGATGAGGATGATGTGTATGAAATGTAACTAAAATGTAGTCTTGTACAGACCCAGGCCGACCATTCCTGAGAGAGTATGGTTAATTTAATCTCAACCATGAAAGTACTCTGGTAACCACTATCTAGTATTCAAATCCTTATAAAAGTAAGTACCTACACTATAATTTAAACCAGGAAGTTTCTTCTCCGTAAATCATTCTTTTCAGAATTAAATTCTCTACAAATTTTGTTTAAAATGTTTACATGTTTGTTACCAATTTAATTTGCCCAACACATACAGGTGGAGTGTAAAATTATTTACACTCAATCTGTTTGTTGCAGGGCTAAAATAAATAGTTCTGTTTCTTGTGGGTCAGCCATTTAAATGACTGAATCATTTAAGAACAGAAGAAGTAGAGGTGTAAAAGACACTAATCAGAGTTATCTTCTGTGAAAGTAACGAATTTCATTATACAGCCAGACCCTGTGGTGAATGAAGTGAAGGTGGCAAATATGAAGGTTGCAGAGTGGAAAATATGTGCATCTCAGAGAGCCCGGCATGCTAATAAGCGTATTTTTCCATTCAGTGAGTAAGGTAATGGTAAACCACCTCACTCTTCATTTTATTTAGTAAAACCTTAACAGGTTCAAATAAGCCTTTCAATTGATGGCCTATACAACATCAATTTTACAAAGTTAATCTACTTCAAACCTAAGAAAGACATGTTTTTCGAGATCTAATATTGCGTATTTTGTCATTTATCTCAGAAATGACTTTTTTCAGACGTGGGGCAGGTTTTATTCGATTTTTCAGCTCATTTTTGCATAAAACCTGTTTAATTGCCAACCTTAATTAATGCCCTTAAAATTTAAGTAAAAACTCATTTCACAGGGGGAACTGAATTCTAGGCGAAATCTTTCGCTAGCCGTAACTCGTTAAAGAGTGGTTTTCGGACCCATGTTTATTGGAAATGTTTTTCTTATTTTTAGATGTATAATCAGTTCCTGAAGTATAATCTGTTCCTCATGAAATACTGTGTATTGACCGGTTACAAAGTTTTCTTTTAGTTAGAAGGGGCGGCGGTGACAGTACTAAAGACAATTTTATTAGTTAATTGTTTTTACAGTTATACCTTTTTAAAGCCACCGTGCCCAACAGCCATGACAACGGTACTTGTGTGATAAAGATCGCACGACGGTACTTGAGGGTTTAAAATCCTACAGATCTGTTGCAGATTTACACCAAAACATTCATGAAAATCAAAGAATAATAAGTGTTTATTAAAAAAAAATATTGTGACACTAAGCTTTAAGGTCTGTTTTGGGATCTGGGTAAATTAAATAAATAACACGCTAAATTTTAAAATTACAAGTATTTATTACAACTAAGAATTACAATTAAATAATTGTTTAAAATCTACAAGTATATTACAATTTAATTATTTAATAAATAACAAACTAATTATAATTAACTAATACAATAAATAACTTAACCAATGAATTTAATTTTACTTACAAAAATTATACACAATAAGCGTTAAACAATACACAATAACGTTGACCTTTTCTAATGTAACCGTTAAGCACTACGTGATTCGCTCACTTACACGCAGACGAATCAAGACTAAAACCAGACCGTATACGAACCGGCGTTTATATAGGTGGGCTAATGGAAAGTTCGAGAAAAGACAGAGATTTTCGATATAATAATAAACTACAAAATCCTTCTGACGGCTTTTGGATAAATCTTTGTTGTTGTTTAGGTCATCAGCCAAAAGGCTGGTTTGAACCTGTAGAGGTTTTACTAAGTAAATCGAGGAGTGAGGTGGTTTACCATTGCCTTCCTCACTGAGTGGAAAAGTACACTTATCAGCATGCCAGGCCCTCTGAAAAGCATATATTTTCCACTCTGCAAATGACACTTTTACTTCATTCACCACAGGGTCTGGCTGTATAATGAAATCCATTACTTTCAGACGAGATAACTCTGATTAGTGTCTTTTACACCTCTACCTCTTCTGTTCTTAAATTATTCAGGCATTTAATTGGCTGACCATGTGATAAGAAACAGAACTATTTATTTTAGCCCTGCAACTAACAGATTGAGTGTATTTAATTTGACACTCCACCTGTCTGTTATGGGCAATCTTAACGACTGTAAACAAATTAGGATTGAATAGACGGTGTTACAAAAAGACCAATTATCTAAATAGGTACCCGGCTCTCACAATATCCGTACAACAATAAACCCGTACTGCCTGTACTATAAAAGACCATTTATATTACACATAATATTTCTAACTATTTCTCGGAAAACCCATTTATTCCTCTTAATGTTTACGTTGACAATTTTAAACTCTCGGTCATTCTCGAACTCTCTTTCCTGTTCGATATTGTCACAATATTTTTTTTCTTATTGGAAGCATAAATAGCCAAATAAAATTATTCAAAAAAAAACTTGGAGGAACTTTAAATCTGCTATTTTGAACTACTTCTGTATTGTTGAAATATTATTTTTAATAAATTTAACCCAAATATTACGTAAAACTCATAAATATTACGTTTTTAAGCCTAGTTTCAACCAGTTTAATTTTTGCAACAGACTTATGAGTGTGATTTATATTTTGATTCAAAGAACGTTATATTTTACACTATTATCGTATTAGCTTAAATTTAAATTCACATTTAAAAAAACTGACTGCAAAAATATTATACATGGTTAAAAAAATATTAACCAACAGTAAGCTTATATTACAATTAATTAACTTCTGTAAAAAGGAATATTCTATATTTAAATTTAATACAGCCGCTGGACTTATAAATTTTCATGAATTTTGTATTGGACCTGTATTTTCGTTACCTACTTATACTGATAAAGGCGGGTTTACACTGTTCACTTAATGCAATTATCCTGAATGAATTAATCGAAGTGAAATAAAAGGTGAATTCACTTCTCGTTTAGATGCATCACTATATCTAAAATAAACCTTTCATTACACGTCAATAAGGCAGCAAATGAACTTTGGCGTATAGGAGTGGATATAATCCATAGAAAAGTTACGTCGTGAAGATATTAATAAAAAAATCTGGTGTGAAACACTCACACAACTTTCTCTTGCCAATGCAAATAATGTCCAATATAACCTAACATTAGTAATAAAACATTAGAAATCAACAAAAAACATAACTTTATTTTAATCATGAGTGAAAGACGCAAAATGAAAATCAACCTCAGTTTGGCTCAGTTTTAATACGAAAAATCACTCTTTCACGCTAAACTGGGCTCTGTAGAGAAAAATGCTCTAAATAAAAGTTGTAGTTCTTTTAATTTCCTATAAATTTAATTATATACCCTTTGTCGTAAAATGCATACTAAGTTTGAAACCTTAAAAATATCGATTTTTTTACACATTTTTTGTGAGAATAAAACAGAAAATCGCTAATTACCGCTAAACTAAGCGTTATATAAAAAAATGTTTGAAATAAATTGTAGGATTTTAAATTCTGTACAACTTTTAATAATTTAATACACTTTTGCACTAAAATGCATATTTAAGGCGCAATCTTAAAAAAAAAAACAAAATTTTTACGAGAAAACAGCCTTCCCAAGAATTTCAGCAGACATAGCACCTACCCTATCATGTAGAATATAAAATATGTAGTAGGTGAGGCGATTTTTAAAAATAAATCGTAGGAGCCGTTTTTGAGAAAATTTTAGAAAAGTAAAAAATGACACGAATAAACTACTACTTCCGGTTGACCGATTTTGATGAAAATGTTCGTATCGGGTCCGGTAGTAGTTCTAACTTAAATTTTACGTTTCAAGTTCGTGCGATGTTCCGTTCTTGAGATATTTTGTTCACACACCCACATAGACAGACACATACACCGACCAATTGCTAAAAACTTGTTTTTTGGGTTCAGAGGGTCTGAAAACGTGTAGATCCGGTGAAAACTCGATTTCGAAAAATCGACATGAAAACAATACTTTCCTTCTTATAATTATAGTCAGGCGAGAGAAAGTAATACATTTTGGTTTGGTTGATAAAACTGAAAACTTTTCTCTCCTGGAAACACGGTAAGGTAAATCATGTTTGCAGGTAGGTTATCATTCAGAACTCAGTCACCGGCCGGGTTACACCAGTCTGGGGATCGGATCTGGCCCGCGAGCCGTACTTTGCGTATCACTGGTTTACACAGTTCATTATCTATTCATTTCAAATCTTTCATTCGGGGTGATTTCAAAAAGTGAACCGTGTAAACCCGCCTTAAAGCATACTTACATGTTGTATGAAACTCTGAACAAAATTGGGCATGCGCACTTTTAACCCCTTTCGAGTTTACCTTTTACTCACTCTGAGAGAGCACTGTCCCATAACATTTCATTCCGGATTTGCTCTCGGAACGTATTACATGATTCTCTTGGTGCGCTTATTCAGCGGTCTCCTAACTTACGAAATTACGAGCTCGCATTATTTAATTTTGTAAAGGAAATTAAATTAATTTAAATTATAAATTACATATTTTTATTATTTTAAATTTAGTACATTAATAATTTTCATTCATTTATTTTAATTTTAAAATGAATTTAAAGTATAAATTTTCATTCGTAGTATAACAGTTAAAAATTTTAATAAACATAAAATATAATACAATGGAAATTTCGACAAACGATGAAAAAGATCCGTAAGTATTGTCATGTAATTTTTTAATAAAATTTTTTTTTTCAAAAATAATGAACTTGATTATTATGGTTTTTGTTATATTTTATTCTATGGTAAGATGTTTCTATTTGTTTATTTTTCTTTGTTCTGTTAGTTAATTAGGTTAATATATTAACTTTAGAAAATTTACTGCCCTAAAATTTAGTCTTTCACACCTGTTGTTCTTTGTTTCGTTTTGTATAAGGAAGTTAACAAAAGTAACAAAAAAATTTTTTAGTTTATTTAAAGTCGCAATGACAGCTTAATCATTAGCAACTACTGTCAGTTTTGGTACTGTAACGGTAGGTTTTAACGTGTTAAAATGTCCAAACCCTAGCCGAGAATCGAACCCGGTATCTTTCACTTTGTAGGTTAATCGCTAGTAACTACGCCACGGAGGTGGTCAAGAACAATTTTCTTTATTGAAATCAGTCAGCTGGTAGAAAGTCATTATTATTTGTTAAATAACACCGGTTAGGCAAGCGGCTTTGTATGGTGACCAGCTGACAGCTATTCGTGAACAAACTCTACTAGGTATCCCTGTTCAAACTTATGCCTAATCCACGTCAAAAACACAACTAAAAGCAGCTATCAAATTGGGCGGTTGTCTGTAATGTATAGTTCCCGATTAAAAATAAAACCAAAAAATCTGGTGTAAAACGCTCACACGACTTTCCCTTGCCAATGAAAATAATGAGCAATATACCTAAAATTAGTAATAAAACATTAAAATTAAACAAAAAAAAACTAACCTCAAAAAATGTAACCTAATTTTAATCATGAATGAAACACACAAAATAAAAATCAACCTTAGTTTGGCTTAATAACACTGAAAATCACTCTTTCACGCTAAACTAGGCTCTGTAGAGAAAAATGCTTAAAATAAAAGTTGTAGATCTTTTAATTTCCTGTAAATTTGAGTATACACTTTTGTCTTAAACTGCGTACTATAGTTGAAATCATAAAAAACCATTTTTTTACACAGTTTCATGAAAATAATAAACAGAAAATCGCTAATTACCGCTAAACTAAGGGTTATAAAAAAATGTTTGAAATAAAAGTTGAAGGTTTTTAAATTTTCTACAACTTTCATTATACCTGTATATCTTAAAAAAACCCAATTTGTCTACGAGGGCACAGCTTCCCAAAGAATTTCAGCAGACATGGCGCCTAACCTATTTGTAGAACATAAAAAAATGTAGTAAATATGACGATTTTTAAGAAAGTCGTAGAAGCCGTTTTTGAGAATTGCAAAAAAGTGAAAATTGACACGAATTAACTACTACTTCCGGTTGAACGATTTTGATGAAAATGTTCGTGTCGAGTTCTCTAGTGGTACCTAAGTTAAGTTGCAAATTTCAACTTCGTACGATGTTCCGTTCTTGAGATATTTTGTTCACATACACACCGCACGCGCGCGCGCACACACACACTAATCGCTAAAAACATGTTTTTTGGGTTCAGGGGGTCTGGAAATGTGTAGATCCGGTGAAAACTCAATTTCGAAAAATCGATATGAAAACATTATCTTCCTTTTCATATATCCATATAGGCTCGAGAAAGTAAAAAAACACATAATATATATATTTTGAAGGTCATATAATTTTATAACTTTCGGATTTTCGGTTAAATTTTTAATACCTTTCCTGTAACCATGAAACAAATATAACTAAAACAAAACTAACTACAAAATTTAAAGATTGGTTGTTAGAAGACGCTAATACCGAGGAATTTTTTCAAAGCTATGTTAGCCTTAGCAAGTTATTAAAATAACAATTTTGTCTTCCGACACTAGTAATAATTTTATAAAGACTAACGGGACGACGCGCATTAGTAAATTTTCATCTTATATATAAATCATTTCGTTTACGTGAAACCACATCATTTCATACAGTACAGGTATTTCATTCACTTTAAATTTTTATTATACGTACTTTCTCAATTTGTATGATAATATGGATTGTAGGCCTAACTCCCACACAGGGTTCCGTGAGTACAAAGTTTGTTTCTCAAAATACAATTTTAATACGCCTTTATTTAAAAAAAACCGAGTATTCTTCTTAATTTTTTCCCTTATGTTTGTACGTTGCAATCTGTTCAATTTAAGAACAATAAAGCAACCCTATGACCCAATCAGATAAGGATGATGTGTATGACGTGTAAATAAGGTATAGTATTGTACAGAATCAGGCCGACCATTCTTGAGAGAGTATGGTTAATTGAACCCTAATCATCAAAGTACACCGGTAACCACTGTCTAGTATTCAAATCCGTATAAAAAAACTACCTGTCACCATCGTTCCCTTTGATTAAGTACTGTGTTGCCGGCTACAATGCTTCCGACGTAGTGACAGAGGGAACCACCAATAGTTCCGAAAGGGGCGGTAGGTCTGTGGCGGCGTACCGATAGAGGCCTTTGTCACCAAAGTCAAGACCAATATCCGCCCCTACGACAGCGCTTTCGGCGATTATAAAAACAGCGCTCCACTGAGCCCGAGGAGATTTAATTCCGATCCAAACAGCAGACAAGACATCCACCGTCGGCACACGGCTACCGGACTCCAACAGAGGCTCATCGACGACCCCGCAAGAGAGAAGATGATGCTTCCGCTCGCCGAGCCAACAGCGTAAGCCGTCGACCAGACCGTCATCGCCCACTGCCGCGAGCAATGCCCACAGCAGTCCCTCAACCGAGCCCTTACGCCCACCAGATCCGACAAAGCAGTCATCAACGCACTGCTGCGAGGGAAGAAGATGGCGTCTCCGCTGGACGATGACACGCCATGTCGCCCACCCCCCCGACCGCCACGACGACTACGACCGACGCTTCGCCACGCGATCACCGTTTAAACAGCTCTTTTTCAGGGCCACCAAAAAGTAAAGGTTTCAATTCGCCACTTAATGTCCACCATCCCGTGGCATACCTTTACTCTAGTTGATTTCACGTTCAGAATGCAGTATGGAAAGTCCATAAGCAATGTATTTCATGTGGGAGTTTGAGCGCTATTACACTAAGTAAAAATATCGACTCCGCGCCATAATACGTTCTCATTTTAATACTCCTATTGAATAACGTAATAGCAGAATATACTTAATATTTGTGTCGTTTTAAAGATCAGGTACCGACAATTATTGTCAATGGAATTGTTTATCAATTTGTCTATTGTAATTATTTTAAAGAATATTTTTGTTTAAGTCTTCGTTGACAGTTACAAAAATAAAACAATTATTACTTATTTGAACCCGCTCATTTTCCTTCGGAGGTTAAAAATAGACTGTACGTTTAGTATAGGTTCACAGGTGTCAAAATGATTCAGAGTTTCTCGGAATACAAAATGCGCGACCCATTAGCCTTTCTAACTTTTACCTGTTTTCGAATCAGCGATTTTTTCAAGCTCGTTTATTATTTCTGTTTCCGTACAATATATGACATCATACTCGTATATCAAATTACTGATAAAATGCTATATTTTATACCAAAATAATAAAACAAATATGTTGTAATTGAAAGAAAAAAGTTATATGATGTGAAACGCAAAAAATGTGACGAGATTTAAACGTCCAACTTTGTTCGAGCGTATGTTATCTAAATATCAGAGTATACTAATAACATTTATAGCATAATAAAATAAAATTCATTTGGAAGCAAAAGTAATTTTTTCAGAACTTTTTGATCAAAAATGAGCTTGTTAGAGCGTGGTAAGCGAAACTCTATATTTTTGTCAGTGACCTTCGGATGGTGGAGGAGGAGGAGAGTTATTTTTTTGGCTGTTCCTGATGTTTTCCGTACGCCTGATAACACAACGGTTTCTCATAAGAGCTGTTCTACAATCTGAACGTGAAATAGAGTATAGGATTTGAACTAGGAACCATCGTCTCCGAAAATCAGCTGTTAAACAGGTGACTCGCGGCGATGACTTTGCCTCTAGACAAACCTGGTGGTTTACCCATCGAACCACTTTCAGTTTCAGTTGAAACCTTTAGTTTTGATGTTTATACATAAGTTTTAACTGACATGTTATCTGAAACGGAAACTGATAAGAGAACTGAACTGATCGTGTAAAGGGGGGCTAAGCCACCCGTTCATTCAATCCTCTAAGACAGAGGCATATCTTCAAAGGGAAAGATATTTGGTTAGCCAGTGCAAAGATGTGGGTTATAATTTTTATTGGTTCATGGAAAAAGGTTGATTTTCCATATCATTCATAAATTATTTTGAATTTAGCTAAACATAATGAATATTTACATTAAAACATAACGAATATACCTTTTAAAAAATATATAATAATAACAATTATTATTGTTTTCATCAAATATTTATTTATCTATAACGCCAAAGTAATTAGTGAACGCTTTACTATAAACAATATAAAACAAAAGTAACATAAAACACAAAATAAATAGCTTTACAAAACCACACAAACAAAACGCTAATTGCAATTTTATAATAATAACAGTAAAAACAGTTCCAAACATAAGCTCACAAAAAATATTGTAATAATACACTGTGAAACAATATAACAATAGAAACAACAATAACAAAATGAAATACGAAACAATATCTTCCACTGTTTCAACAGTTTGAATCAAATTTAAATCGTACTGAAAGACAATGCAATGAGTAAGTTGACCTTTAATACTTTTTTAATGAAGAACGAATAAATATTATTTTTCATAATGTAAACCTTGCTCATATATTTATATATTTTTTTCTTCTTCTTTTTTCTAACCAAAGATTAGGCCGCAGCCTGTTCCGAACTCACATATATCATCTATCTTCATCTTTTCTAGGTCTCCCGACATCCCTTTTACCTTCTGGAATATACCAGTGCGCTTACTTATGTATCCTGTGATCTGATATTCTTCCATGTGCTACCTCCAACTTTAGGGATAATCCTTAATCTTCTCGTTCAAGTTGTAAATACCCAATTCTGACCTTATTTCCTCATCTCTTATTCTTTCTAATCGTGTACACTCTTTAGTCCTTCGTAGAAATCTCATCTCTGCCGTCTAGATTCTCCGCTCTTGGGTTTTTGTTGTTGTCCATGCCTCACTTCCGTACGAAATAACCGGAGCTGCCATAAATTGTAGAACCTAATTTTTTGTAACCTTTCTCGCTCTATTACCCAAAGTTCTGCTTATAGTCCCGCATATCCTCTGGAATTGGATTATTTTCTTTAAATTTTAATTTAAATAGGGCGTATTTAATAATTTTACCGTTTATTTGTTCAGAAATATTCTTGATACATTTATTAAATAAGGGGCTTTAAACGTTCTGTTTTTAGCAGAGTAATTTTTTTCTTGTATAGGGCCAATTTTAGACCACGTGAGGTGATTTTAGACGTTTCTGGAAGCTCTTTTTGCAAACCATATTTTTGGCATTCACTTACTGTAGGCTTTTTTCCTTTCTTCTATCCATCCAATGTTGTGTATTTTTTCTTTATGGAAGCCCTTAAAGTACGTAATCAGTTGATTAAATTTGGTTCGTTCATTAAGTTTTCTCAGTATAATTTCTGAGTTTTTTTAAACCATTTATTTGACATCTAAGGTATATTATTTAGTGTCTTAAAAATTTATTTTTCAACCGGTTATCATCCATTCTGTAAAGTTGTCCGTAAAATTATAGTTTTCTTTATCTAATCGTTTCCAATAATCGTTCATTTTCATTGTACAGTTCTTCACGACCTCATAACCTATATTATCCATCTACTGTCTTCGAAGCCATTATCTTGCGGAAGATCTTTCTCTCAAATTTCTCTTCTCCTCTTAGACCACCCTTCTCGGTCATTTTAAGGCACTTACTTGTGTACAAACATACAGGTTTTATCACAGTGCTATAATGTGTAATCTTGGATTTTCTTGAGAGTGTTTTCTTGTTATACAAGTTGCGAGTTCACGAAGTGCACCGGCTATCTTTCCTCGTCTGTTTTTGTTCGCTTCCTTCAGGTGACTTTTATTGTGTCTTTATCCCTGTAATTAAGATAAACAAATTGAAAAATATGTATGCGTAAGCTACTAGCCATAGATAATAAATTTCCTTCTTCCGAGGCAGAATATTTATCTGATTTAAGTATTAATACGCCAGTGATAATGAACCTTTTGCAACAATTATACTTCGTTCCCCATTTGTCAGAATGGAATAGTTTATTTAACCGTAAAATGATGTTCCTTAAACTACATAACAGGTTTTGTTAAAACAATTGGATTTATCCGTGAAGTTAATTATAAATAATAAAAAAATAATGTAGGTACTTTTAGGTTATGAGTCAGTTGCATTTAGCTTTAAGGAAAAAATATTTTTATTTAGTTGAAAATCTTTAGTATTTTTTAATATCCGATAGTCTTCGGAACAGCTCAGTTTGTGAGCCGATAGACAGTGACTTAAGAAGTTAAGTAACAACAATTGGATGGGTGACTTCGTAAAATGACCAGGCAACCAGCCATCTGTAAATAAAATTCAGTTAAAAGTTTCTGTGCAAATTCAAGTACAAAATACTTCAAAAAAATTTGCGTCGGTAGCTTGTCAATAATTATAACGTTCCTAATAACAAATGGAAACTAATAACTATTAACTAGTGTATAATCCCACAAGTTTGACCCCTAGGAGTATTTTAATTAGTGTAACGGATGTTTCTATGTTCAAGGTTGTTGTGTTGTTGTTTAGGTCAACAGCCGAAAGGCTGGTTTGAACCTCTAGAGGTTTTACTAAGTAAAACGAAGAGTGAGGTGGTTTACCATTGCCTTCCTCACTGAGTGGAAAAGTACGCTTATCAGCATGCCGGGCCCTCTGAAAAGCACATATTTTCCACTCTGCAAATGACACCTTCACTTCATTCACCACAGGGTCTGGCTGTATAATGAAATTCATTACTTTCAGATAAGATAATTCTGATTAGTGTCTTTTACACCTCTATCTCTTCTGTTCTTAAATGATTCAGTCATTTAATTGACTGACCATGTGATAAGAAACAGAACTATCAAGGTTCAAGGTTAACAGCTTGTAACAATCGAATGTCGTTATCGTGCACCAGTGCTATTCCAGTACATCTTGGACTATTCGAATTGGCACAAGCAGTTTCGAAGTTTATCTAATCCACTCTTCGCCCCTCGCCTTGCAACGATGGTACAGTAACAAAAGTATACAATCGTTACTGTAATGTGCGACTCACGCAGGGTCACTACGCTTTGTTTTCACTGTTGTTATTAATAATCTTTCCAACATAGTGATGTGACTAATTTGTTTTCATATATGATTTTCTGTTCATTATTATATATTCAGACCAACTTGTTTAATTAATTGCATGCGTCTGTAGAGTATAGTTTAGTGAGTTTTTGCAGTTTAGTTCTTGTAATATAATTTAACTTTTTATTGGGATAAATTAAATATAGGGCGATTCAAAAAGAGCGCCGGTTTTGATATATCAAATTGAGAGATTTATTTTATTGAAAAACTGAAAATAAATACATCAACAAGTTCATCTTTCCTTCCGATTTTATGTATGAAAAATGATGTCATGCATGTGTCCTCCTCTACTGCGCTGGCACGCATCAACTCTGTCCATGAAATTGGATATTACTGCACGACAAGTTTCGACTTCCATTTGCCCGATAACCCGTCGAATTTCCTCCTTCAAGTCATTGATGTTTCGGGGTTTATTGGCATACACCAATGACTTCAGATGACCCCAAAGATGAAAGTCACAAGGTGTCAAGTCACACGACCTTGGTGGCCATTGATGGTCGGAATTACGAGAAATGATGCGATCCTGGAACCGTTCACGGAGCAACAACATTGTTTCTCGTGCAGCGTGACAGGTGGCACCATCCTGCTGAAACCACAACTCGTCAATGTCCATTCCATCCAAATGACGCCACAAAAACTCCCTAATCATCGTACGGTATCGGTCTCCATTTACTGTCACGGCTTGTCCTTTTTGATTTTCAAAAAAGTAAGGGCCGATGACACCGCCCGACCAAAAGCCGCACCAAACTGTCACTCACTGTGCATACAAGAGAAACTACAACTGAATCGTCAATCGGAATGTTCTCCAAAATAGAAATGAGGTCAAACAATGTTGCCAACCGATAAAAAAAAATTTACCAGCCGTTTAAAAACCGGTGCTCTTTTTGAATCACCCTTTACATATTTTAAAATGAAATAATTATTTCTATGTTTGTACATTGAAATAAGGTTGTAGGCATTTCCGTACATTAAAATTTGTAGACCTTGTTAAAAGAATAAGTTATGGATATACTTTATGTGGAACTGTGTGTACATGTTGAGCAAGAGTTGTGCCAGTTCGAACTGTCCACAGTATATCAATTTTTCTCTGCTGTGGCAACGATTTCGTTTTCAAAAGATGAACGTGCGTTTATTCTTGAGAATTATTTCGCGGATAAATCTTACGAACGAGTAGAAGGCGAGTTTTAAAATTAATATTTCCCAATTATACTGTTTCGAATAAGTTGACAATCTTGCATTTGTTGAATAAATTTCGTGAGTCTGGGAGTGTACAAGGTCGTTAAAGCACAGGTGGACTGTCACTGGTCGAAGTTACTCAGTTTTTAAGCTATATGACTATACTCCAACGAACTAAAGACTAAAGATGAGATCTAGCCAATAACAGCCAAGGTCGGATGTGAGATTGCCCCTTCGGTTAGTCACACTCTGTACCACCGAACTACATCTAACTCTTTTTTAGGCTGTCATCTACAGTGGGACCACAACGTGACAACGCATGATACGATATCGAAAGTCAATTGGCTCTGTGCTGTGATCTAGGTCACTAAGCTCCGCCTTCATCTGCAGTCTCTAGTTCGTTAAGGTATAATTCTAAAAATTTCTAATAAGGTTGCTTGAGAATAGCGTATCAACTCAATTTTTCACATTTAAACACAATCAGTAGTTGTATTGGCTTTAGATAGATTGCAAAAATACGACACTCATTCAATGGACATACTTTCATAAAACAATTTTTGCTTCAGTAGTCATGAAATCAGTTCGGGAAAATCAGTAAAAATGTAGGTGTAGAACTTGTGCACGGCTGCAATAGATTGAGCAAAATATTATAAACATGAAACATGATTCCATTTTTGATTTCCTAGAACATGTTCGTATACCCGTAAAATGTGTTTCAAATTGATTTAGTCCGCCTGATGTGTCCGTATTCCAATCAGTTGAACATTATATGAATTAGTTATATTTCCTTATTCATTTTCATTCAATATTTTAAATATAAATTTGAATTGCTTACTAACAAAATATATACTTTTACTATTTAATTGAACATCCGACTGGATCTTAGTCATAAAATGTATTTTATTTTGAATTAAAGTATCGTAAAGCTATTTTTCATAATTAAGGGTATTTCCGAGCATTTTCTCTAACCGAACCTCTCATATCATTTTTGCGATTTTTATTCTCTTTGTAACATCTGTTTACAGATTGTTACGTGTTTTAGGGTTTTGTCGGCGTAATTTATTGTGTTGGTTTCCTTAACTGTTTTGCTTGTGATGTAGTACTGTCTGCCGTCCGGTGGCGCGCTCTTCGTTTCTCGTACGAACTGCTTCTGCCCCTCTCGACAGGCTGCCTACATGAGTTGCCTGGCCACACTCTTTGTCGTCGCTTCACCGAGTATTGTGATACCGTAATGTTGTAATTTTTTTACGTGATTAATTTTTCAGTTTATTACTTTTGGCTAAAGTAAAACGTCTGCCCATTCTTTGAAATGGTAAGATTATTTATTTTTCTTTGTATTCCAAAAGTTGTGAGTTTTGCTACGAGCTGTTTAATATCATATTTTTGTAAAAGTAAGCTACTCTGTTTAGGCTTGCTTCAGTTTGCTGAATACGTGTCACATCCAACAAACTAAATTTTAATTTCGATTATTTCATTTGTAAAAGTTATTATGTTTTCTAATTAAGATCATTTTGCAATAGTTATTGCTCAATTGTATTTTGTCTTGTACTTTTAATTTTATTGTATTACGGCTCGTAGAAATTCTTACTTCTTTAAGTTACTTAACCTAATTCATAAAAACTACTAAATCCTATTGTATAACTTATGACTTGTGCTGATGTTAAGATCGTTTATTTTATATAAATTATTGACACTGGCCCGATCTTTGCTACAGGGTTCAAGTACACAGTTCGAGTGTACGGTTCGAGTGCACGGTTCAAGTGCATGGTTTGGAGTACCGGGTTCGAGGTAACAAGTTCTAACCAAAATAAAACTGCAATCCAGAATTTCAATGTCTACTACCTTCAGTTTACTGATCATCATTTGGATATTCGATTCTCGAATATGATTTTCTTCATTCGCCAATATTCTGTGTCTTGATGGGATTTTCAAATGTCTGGAGCTTTTCCAATACTGTTAGTTCTACCATTTTGAGAATAAGATTACCTGTGGGATTCGTGAGTGTTTTATTTACAACATAAGTGTTATTAACATGAGGTATGTGACCATCATCTTTTTATATTTTTGTGAAATTCTCAGTTCCGGTCAACAGTTAATCGGTGAAATGTTTAATTATCTTGCATGAAAGATTCTGTAGTCGAAACCTTAATATAAATTGCAAGTAATGGACAAGAAAATCTTTGTCGAGACATTACCTTATATATATATATTTTCATGTCGTTTCATAATCACTAATTAACTTATTTAAATGTTAAAAATTAAAATATTTTTGTTTGCACAACCTAGTGTAACACATAAAATTTTTATATATATATATTAAAATTTAAAATAACTAGCTTAGTTCTAGTTTTGTTTTTCTTTTAAATTCTTATGTAAATTAAAATAATCTTAAATTTTGCTGCTTTATTTAACGTCAATACGAAAGTAATAATGATCCTAAATTATTTATTTAATAGTTATGTAGTAATTCTGAAAATTAAACATAATAGTTGCTAAGTCATTAGAAAACCGAATCGATATATGCATATGTTGGCCAACAAACAAACGCTATTATTAGTTTGTATAAAAGCATTATTTTACAACTTATAAAGTTATTAATTTTGAATTACCCATATTGTAATTATTTGGATTTGTTGCTAATGTTCGGTCTTTACCGATTTAAAATTTTGTTATTGAAATATTTACTGTTTAATACTTTATAATATGATAGTCTTATTCTGTTATTAATTAAATTTTTGCAACCTACTGTGAATGATTTTATTTTTCACTCATGCAACGATCCCCATGTTTGTTTACCGCTTCCTAAATTTTTTTTTTTTTTGTCTACACCCCATCCGACCTGTCGCTTGTTTTTTTTGTGGCCGTGTGTGTGTTATCGGCGGCGATAGGGGTGTTTACAAATTGGTACCAGAACAAGTGGTTTTATAATCAGGTCGGTCTATTTTATTTATTAGTATTTTGTTTCATTAACCTGACACATTACTGTAATTATGTAAATCGTTGCATAGTGAAATAATAACTGAAATAAACATTGTAATATTTTCAAAATTTACAGCTTTTGGAATACCATATCTTATATTACGTTTTCTTCACTTGTCAGTTTATTTTATAAACTTGAATGTCTTGTCAGGCAGCCATGGAATCAGCTGATGACAATATTTACATTGATTATCTGACCAAGGACGACCTCTTGTATGAATTACGTTGTAGGGGAGTAAATGTATCCGGGTCTGTATCCGAACTGAGGGTTAAGTTACGGAGGGTCATTGCCCAAAATATAAAACCTGCCCCTGAATATCTTAAAATTTTTCCTCTAGAAAAAGAAATTCAACTATTAACCTTGCGCTTGCATACTTTTGTCTATGAATTGGAGAATATTGAAGCTCAGATTACTGTTAGATATTATAATGGCCTGAAAGGCCGGTTATCTTCCGTAACTAAACGTTTTAACATGTTATTATCCTTATGCGGCGAAGATTTGTTGAACTCCGATAAAATAAAAGAATTTGGCGAACATATTTCAAACCTTGAAAGCTCTATTAAAGCCGTAAGCAGTATGTGTATTGATAACGATCCTCCCGGTAACACTACCAATACGGACGTTAATAAAAATACTAATAATGCCATAAATAATATTGATAGCAGTCCTTCTTCTAATATTGTTAATAACACTAACAGCGTCACTGTGCTGGAAGGAGTACGACCTACATACTCCTTATATGGTAAATTGCCCCACCCAGCTGAAAAATTTTTAAGCAAACTACCGGTCTGTAATGGTTTTAGTGTGGACGATTTATTAAAATTGTTTCGTATAGCAATCAACTTACACGATTCATTTCCTGATATCCGGAAAAGCATCGTTTCCCTACTATTGCCTTACGCCGTAAGTCCATTACGTGACGTACTAATTAAACACACTTCTTCACAAAACTTTAGTGAATTTCAACGTGAAGCTATCCTTACTTTTATACCTACTCGGCAGTTCGTCGAGTTAAAGCAAAACTTGTTTTTTAGGAGTCAGATGGTTGGAGAGGATCTGCATAGATATATCTCTGAAATCAAAGAATCTGCCGCTATTTTGCAGTTAGGTTTGAGTGAAGCTGAAATTGTCAGCAATATTGTGGATGGTTTGTCGCCAGAAACGAGGTCTTGTCTGGTCATGAGCAATCGGCCGCGTGATTTCACCGAATTAAATTTATTATGCGTTCAAGTCATGAACACATTGTTCACCGATCACAGGCGTCTAAAAGTGAACGAGAGTGGCAAATTATTAACACGTGATAGTAATGTACCCGTCTGTCACTTTTGCCATAAACCAGGGCACATCGTTGCGAATTGTTTTAGAAAGGCTGCAATAGGGAGAAATGTTTCTTCGTCATCAAATAATAATAACAATATTCCAAAAAAACTAGAGTGTAGTGGGGTAGATACGGTTAGCCTACCTCACTGTTCGAAATTTAAGTCTAACTTTAATAATAAGTTTCCTCCTCAATGTTTCTTGTGTAATGTTATGGGACATTACATATGGGATTGTTCTCGTTTCAGGTGCAAGCGAATTTATACCGCTCGTGTTAGTCGCAATTATTCTAACGATGTTAGGCGGAATTTTGTTTCCGATTCGCACTTTGGTAATAATTATTCAAGATTGGTCCGTTGGCCTAAAGCTGTTGATGGCATACTGCAGCCTAATCGTAGTAATATTATAAATGTTTGTCCTGTTAGGAGTCGCCCCAGAGTGAATCTCAAATTTAATTCATGTGACATTCCTGCTCTTCTTGATTCCGGATCTGTAAGATCGTTTATGAGTTTGAATACCTTTAATTCTTTAAATAACTCTCGCAACTTCAAATCTGTAAAAGTGTCAAACGTTGTGTGTTCATCAGCTACCAGCTCCAAATTGGATATTATGTATGAAGTCTTATGTAAAATAAAAGTTGATTGTTTTACTTGGAATTTTCCCATCCTTGTAGCAAGTAATCTGGCCTGTTCTTTTATTCTTGGATCAGATTTCTTCATTCATACTGGTCTTGTACTTGATTTATCTTCTTGTCTTCTTCATTTCAAATTCCGTCCCAAATATAAAATACCCTTATTCGGTAGTCCGATTTCTGCTAATTCTATAGATCACCAAGTAGAATCTCTTGATTCTGATAGTATGGACTGGGGGAAACTTATTTCTCATCTTAACATTGAACAACGTGAACGCGCTGTGGAGTTGTTTAATGAATTTTCCGAGGTACTTACGACTCGTTTAGGTCTGACCCACCTTGTTGAATATGACGTCAAATTAGATAGTAAAGTTCCCGTGAAATCACATCCTTATGTTTTAGCCCCACCTAAGATGTTGCTTTTGCGCAATTTGGTCGACAAATTGCTCGAACAGGGTATAATCGAGCCGAGCAATTCATCTTACGCTAGTCCCGCTTTTGTCGTTACTCGTGACGACAGGAAACCGCGCATGGTGATCGACTATAGGAAACTCAATCAGCATGTTGATGTTGAAGCAGTTCCCCTTCCCAATCTCCACTCCTGTTTCGATTGGTTCGGTAAAGCCAAATTTTTCACGATACTTGACCTTAATTCCGCTTACCACCAAATCCCTCTTTCTCAAGAATCCAAGCATGTGACTAGCTTTTGCACTCCTTGGATGTTATATCAGTTCACACGTATTCCTTTTGGCTTAGCCACCGGCGGTCAAGTATTGTCTCGACTTTTAGATAAAATTTTCCATGACGTCAAATTTCAGTATGTGTTTAATTTCTTGGATGATGTTTTGATCTTTTCTAACGATTTCGATGCTCATGTTGAACACGTGCGTGACATACTTCAACGTTTGTCTAAAGCTGGTCTAACTGTAAATCCGGATAAGGTGAAGTTCGCTGTTAGCGAAGTTGGTTTTCTTGGGCACCTTATTTCAGCAGGTGGTGTTAAGGTTAACCCCGACCGTACATCTGCTATTTTAAATTTTCCTACACCTAAGAACGCCAAGGCCGTGTCGAGATTTGTGGGCATGGTGAACTTCTTTAGGAAGTTTATCCCAAAGTTTGCTGAAATTGCCGTTCCTCTGAATGCTCTTCGTGGGAAAAGGAGCAAGTTTTGTTGGAGTGAAGATGCACAAAAGGCGTTTGATACCTTAAAAAGCGCTATTAGCAACCCGCCTGTGCTAAGGATACCCGACTTTGAAAATGGTTTCATTTTGCAAACCGACGCCAGCTCTTGCGCTTTAGGCGCTGTTCTTCTACAGGAAATCGACGGCTCACGTCAACCCGTGGCGTATGCATCCAGAAGTCTAACGCAGCAAGAAAGAAAAGCTTCCGCTTACGAACTGGAATGCCTCGCGGTGGTGTATGGCATGGAGAAATTTCGCCCCTATTTGGAACACCGCGAATTTGCTCTGGAAACGGACAACCAAGCGTTATCCTGGTTGTTAGCTCGACCCAGATCTCTTGGGAAGTTAGGGCGCTGGATCGCAAAAATTATGTCCTTGAAATTTACTGTAACACATATAAAAGGAACGCAAAATGTGATCGCCGATACCTTGTCTCGAATGTTCGAGGAGAACGAAGCTGTTGGAGCTGAAGACGATATAGAATGTTTCCCTATCCTCAATAATTTCCCTTTGGCCTTCGGTGATATTAGCTCCTATCAAAACCAAGATCCCGAGCTGTTGTCTATTATTTCTTCTCTAAAGGACGGTGTTGTTTCGTCAAAATTTTACCTTTCTAAAGGTGTCCTATGTATTAAACCTTTAGGTACCTTCCCTTCGCGTATTGTTCTCCCTTCTGTATTAGTTGACATGGTGTTTGCTTATTTTCACGACTCTGTGTTAGGAGGTCATTTCGGTTTCATGAAAACTCGTCGTAAAATTTCACAGTATTTCTATTGGCCCTCTATGTCCAAAGACATCGAAAATCGTATCAAGTCCTGTAACATCTGCGCCACTAGTAAGCCTTCTCGCAACACCAAAATAGGTCTCTTAGCCTCCACCGTCCCCACTCGCCCCTTCCATGTTCTTCACATCGATTATGTAGGTCCTTTACCCCGTACCCGTTGTGGGTATCGTTATATTTTGGTCATTGTCGATTCCTTTTCGAAATTTACCTGGCTTTGTCCTGTACGCGACGCTACTTCTGCTAACACTATTAAATCCCTTAAGGATCACGTTTTTCAAAGTTTTGGCTTTCCTGATATTGTTATCTCCGATAACGCTACCTGTTTTACTTCCCATCTTTTCAGAAACTTTCTGTTCTCGCTGGGTATTAAGTTTTCTACTCTATCCCCTTATCATCCCCAACCTTCTAATGCCGAGAGATTCAACCGAAATCTTAAGGCGGCTCTTATTGCCTTTCATTCTGATTCTCAATCTAATTGGGACCAATCCCTCACATGGTTACAGCTCGCCTTCAATTCTTCTTTTCACGATTCCATTAAGAATTCTCCGTTCAATATTATTTTTAAAATCCTTCCCTCCTGTCCCCTATCCAATATTTGGAAAATAAATGATTTATTGCCGCACGATGCTAGCTCTGCCACCGAAGTATGGAAAAGTGCCAAGGATAATTTAATAAAGGCGCGAAAGCGTTTCGCACAGAGCTATAACAAAGGAAGAACTGAGAACAATTTTAAAGTTGGAGACCTGGTATGGTGCATGAAGCATAATTTAAGCTCCGCTATTAACAAACAATCGGCCAAGCTCATGACGCGCTGGTTTGGGCCGTTTACTATTTCTAAATTCCTTACTCCCGTCACAGTGGAATTGGCTCGTCCTGGGTGTTCCGAGTGTGTTCGGAAAGCTCATCTGTCCCAACTCAAGGTTGCTTATGGGCCTGTGCGACATAAGGACATTCCCGTATCTGATGAAGAAGTTTCCGATTGCGACGATTTGGACATATCCACTGTGGATTTTGTCCGCTCTTGTTAAATATTTGTTTTGTTGTTTGTTTGGATTTACCCCTGTTTATGTCTTGGATAGGTATGTTTACCTTTTCTTTTGACTTGTCTTTTATTTCCTTTTGGAAAAACCCTTTTTTTTTCCTACTTTGTTTTGTTGCCCTCGTTTTGTTGGGTCTCCCTTGTCGGGAATTACCTCGTTTTTACTGATTTGTCTTAGCTAGGGTCTTTGTGCCCTGTGTTTGGTGCGTTTGGGGTTGGTGCCTCACGCATTTTTGGGATACTTCGGGGAGACGTCCTCGCATCCCTCACCTTGATCTTCTGATCAATTGGCTTTCTCAAGCCATCTTTGGGTTTCTTGCCCGTCGGACATAGTGAGTCCTCTGTCTTAGGTTAGTTTATTTGTGTCTTGGACTTAGGTTGGTTATGTTTTTGGGTTTTGGTGATGGTAAGGTGTTTGGTGGTGCTGTATTTGCCGCATCTTCCCTTAGTTGGGCGGATGTGTCAGTGCAGTCACCAAGGACTTGTGGGGTCTCTTGAGCCTTCGGTCTCTTCCCTTAGCTGGGCGGAAGATGGAGGGTTACGGAGACCTTTACGGTCCTCCTTCTTTCGATTTTGTCGGTCACGCGAAGGAGATGACCTTAACTACTCCTGTGGGGTTTTTGGGGGTCGATGTCGGTCACGCGAGGGAGATGACCTTAACTACTCCTGTGGGGTTCTGTTGGGGGGTTGATGTCAGTCGCGCTAGGGGACGACTTTAAACTCCCCGTTGTTGTTGTTTCTCCTCTCGGCTGGGGCAAACAAAGCCTTTTCTTGGTTTTGTTTGTCCTTGGCGGGGGGAGTCTGTAACATCTGTTTACAGATTGTTACGTGTTTTAGGGTTTTGTCGGCGTAATTTATTGTGTTGGTTTCCTTAACTGTTTTGCTTGTGATGTAGTACTGTCTGCCGTCCGGTGGCGCGCTCTTCGTTTCTCGTACGAACTGCTTCTGCCCCTCTCGACAGGCTGCCTACATGAGTTGCCTGGCCACACTCTTTGTCGTCGCTTCACCGAGTATTGTGATACCGTAATGTTGTAATTTTTTTACGTGATTAATTTTTCAGTTTATTACTTTTGGCTAAAGTAAAACGTCTGCCCATTCTTTGAAATGGTAAGATTATTTATTTTTCTTTGTATTCCAAAAGTTGTGAGTTTTGCTACGAGCTGTTTAATATCATATTTTTGTAAAAGTAAGCTACTCTGTTTAGGCTTGCTTCAGTTTGCTGAATACGTGTCACATCCAACAAACTAAATTTTAATTTCGATTATTTCATTTGTAAAAGTTATTATGTTTTCTAATTAAGATCATTTTGCAATAGTTATTGCTCAATTGTATTTTGTCTTGTACTTTTAATTTTATTGTATTACGGCTCGTAGAAATTCTTACTTCTTTAAGTTACTTAACCTAATTCATAAAAACTACTAAATCCTATTGTATAACTTATGACTTGTGCTGATGTTAAGATCGTTTATTTTATATAAATTATTGACACTGGCCCGATCTTTGCTACAGGGTTCAAGTACACAGTTCGAGTGTACGGTTCGAGTGCACGGTTCAAGTGCATGGTTTGGAGTACCGGGTTCGAGGTAACAAGTTCTAACCAAAATAAAACTGCAATCCAGAATTTCAATGTCTACTACCTTCAGTTTACTGATCATCATTTGGATATTCGATTCTCGAATATGATTTTCTTCATTCGCCAATATTCTGTGTCTTGATGGGATTTTCAAATGTCTGGAGCTTTTCCAATACTGTTAGTTCTACCATTTTGAGAATAAGATTACCTGTGGGATTCGTGAGTGTTTTATTTACAACATAAGTGTTATTAACATGAGGTATGTGACCATCATCTTTTTATATTTTTGTGAAATTCTCAGTTCCGGTCAACAGTTAATCGGTGAAATGTTTAATTATCTTGCATGAAAGATTCTGTAGTCGAAACCTTAATATAAATTGCAAGTAATGGACAAGAAAATCTTTGTCGAGACATTACCTTATATATATATATTTTCATGTCGTTTCATAATCACTAATTAACTTATTTAAATGTTAAAAATTAAAATATTTTTGTTTGCACAACCTAGTGTAACACATAAAATTTTTATATATATATATTAAAATTTAAAATAACTAGCTTAGTTCTAGTTTTGTTTTTCTTTTAAATTCTTATGTAAATTAAAATAATCTTAAATTTTGCTGCTTTATTTAACGTCAATACGAAAGTAATAATGATCCTAAATTATTTATTTAATAGTTATGTAGTAATTCTGAAAATTAAACATAATAGTTGCTAAGTCATTAGAAAACCGAATCGATATATGCATATGTTGGCCAACAAACAAACGCTATTATTAGTTTGTATAAAAGCATTATTTTACAACTTATAAAGTTATTAATTTTGAATTACCCATATTGTAATTATTTGGATTTGTTGCTAATGTTCGGTCTTTACCGATTTAAAATTTTGTTATTGAAATATTTACTGTTTAATACTTTATAATATGATAGTCTTATTCTGTTATTAATTAAATTTTTGCAACCTACTGTGAATGATTTTATTTTTCACTCATGCAACGATCCCCATGTTTGTTTACCGCTTCCTAAATTTTTTTTTTTTTTTTGTCTACACCCCATCCGACCTGTCGCTTGTTTTTTTTGTGGCCGTGTGTGTGTTATCGGCGGCGATAGGGGTGTTTACATCTTTTATGTTTACTTTCTCTTGCCTATATGAATATAATGGAAAGAAAGTATTGGTTTTATGTCGATTGTTCAAAATCGAATTTTTCACTGGATATAGACTAAACGTTTTCACACCCGTTGAACCCAAAAAACATATTAGCGAGATAGTCTGTGTGACTTTGTGTGTGTGTGTGTGTGTGTGTGTGTGTGTGTGTGTGTGTGCGCGTGTGCGTGTGTGTGTGCGTGCGTGTGTGTAAGTGTGTGTGTGTAAGTGTGTGTATGTGTGTGTGTGTGTGTGTAAGTGTGTGTGTGTGTGTGTGTGTGTGTGTGTGTGTGGGAACAGAATATCTCAAGAACGGAACATCGTACGAACTTGAAACTTAAAAATTAAGTTAGATACCACTAGGGACCCGACACGAACATATTCATAAAAATCGTTTAACCGGAAGTAGTATTTGTTCGTGTCATTTTTCACTTTTTTGAAATTTTCTCAAAAACGGCTCCTACGATATTTTTTTAAATCCCCTCAATAACTACATATTTTTTGACGCTCTACAAGGTACGGTTGGCGCCATGTCTGCTGAAATTCTTGGGGAGGCTGTTTCTCATAAAAAAATTGTTTCTTTAAGATTGCGACTTAAATATGCATTTTAGCGCAAAAATGTATGTATTAAAATTTGTAGAGAATTTAAATTTCTACAACTTATATTTCAAACATTTTTTGTATAACGCTTAGTTTACCGGTAATTAGCGATTTTCTGTTTTTTTCTCACGAAAACATGTCAAAAAATCGATATTTTTTAGATTTTAGCCGTAGCAGGCTTTTACGACAAAAGTTTATATAATTAAATATATAGAAAATTAAAAGATCTACAACTTTTATTTAGAGAATTTTTCTCTACTGAGCCTAGTTTATCGTGAAAGAGTGATTTTCTTTATTTTTAAGCCAAACTGAGGTTGATTTTCGTTTTGCGTCTTTTACTCATGAATTAAATTAGGTTATGTTTATTGAGGTTAGTTTTTTTGTTTATTTTTAGTGGTTTGTTACTAATTTCAGGTTAATTGTTAATTATTTGCATTGGCAAAAGAAAGTTGTGTGAGTGTTTCACACCAGATCTTTTCTTAATTTTTGCTGTAGAATCAGCTTTCAAGAGATTACAGTTATATTTTGAATCACCCTATATTTATTTTATAAAAAACAATTTTGTTTATGTAAAGTTTTAATTATGTTAATGGTTTCTAAGAATGAAGTATGAACAGGAAAAAGTAGCAAGTTCCTAGGTCGTGGGAGGATATAATTACTGTAAATTGCAGTGACAATACGTTGATATTTTCAACTTCTATAGAAACTAAATAACAATAGTGGAAAAAAGAACACACACACCCCTCGTTAAAAAAAATATATAAAAATCTTTCTGTAATGATTCCTTTTTGAATTCATGTTGTGGAATAATACAGTGGTTAAGCTCTTCATATTCTAAAATAAACTTTTTAATGATAACTTGTGTTGTTATCTTAACGTACGTTTCCCTTACTCTTCAGCTTCCCTCCTTCATGTTTCAATTCCCCCCCCCCCAGCTGTATCTAAATAAAAAACATAATTCTCAGAAAATTCTCTCTTAATAGAACCATTTTTATATATTCAACTATGTATGGTTGGTTGTTTTTGTATTTTCTTATTATAAAAATACCAGATTCATAATTTCAAAAAAAAAATCTGGTGTGAAACACTCACACGACTTTCTCTTGCTAATGCAAACAATTACCAGTATAACCTAACATTAGTAATAAAACATTAGAAATAAATAAAAACATAACCTTGTTTTAATCATGAGTGAATGATGCAAAATGAAAATTAACCTCAGTTTGACTTAAAAATACGGAAAATCACTCTTATACGCTAAACTGGGTTCTGTAGAAGAAAATGCTTGTAATAAAAGTTGAAGATCAATTAATTTCCCATAAATTTGATTACCTCGTACACTTTTGTCGTGAAATGCATATTTACTCAAGTCGAAATCTTAAAAAGTCCATTTTTTAGATTTTCATGAAAAAGAAAACAGAAAATCACTAATTACCGCTAAACTACGCGTTGTACAAAGAAATGTTATGATTAAAAATTGTAGGTTTCTAAATTTTCTACAACTTTTTCTAGTTCTCGAGTTTCGAGTTCAACTTTGTCGAATTCGAGTTATAGATGAGTTTTTACATCGTAAATGCATGGAAGGTTGAAAGGAACTGAAATTCAATTCGAAATATAGAAAATTCGATTTATAGAAGTTCAAATGTATAATCACAGGAAATTAAAAAACCTTTACCTAACTTATAGCCTTATAGAACATAGAACTAATAAAAACCTATAGCCTAGTTTATAGGCAATTACTGACTTTCCGTATTTTTAAACCTCCGTCTTACGGAGGTTGATTTTTATTTTGCGTCATTCACTCATGATTAAAATTAGGATATATTTTTCACATTACATTGTTTACTCAAGATTAAACATAGGTTATATTGCTCATTATCTACATTAGAAAGAGAAAGTCGTATGAGTGTTTCACACCAGATTTTTTTCTCTTTACCAAGTTATTTTTAAGTTGTCTTATAAAATAGTGAATTATTGCATCTTTATATCTGACATAAGTCCTTATTAAAACAGTTATATTGTTAACAATTCTACTGTGTTAAAGTAATATTTTTACGGAATGAACTGAAAAACGAAATTTGATTTATTTTCTGTATTTATTTTTAGTAAATTTTCAGTCGATATTTGATTCATTTGCAATACTTTCCTTTGCTATTGCTCTAATAAATCATTCATAGGTTTCTTTAAAAGAAGCCTAACGTTTGTTTTTCAGCTTTATCTCTTTATTTAAAAATAAATGGCAGTCTATTAATCATGTAAAGAATTCAGAAGATAAAAAAATACATTTTGAGATAATTGCCTCATTAAATCAATTGTACCACTATAAAAATATTAATGTTAAAATTTAGAATGAAATATTATTTTTAAAGTCATCCAGATTTTTTTTTTAATTTATACTAACAGCTGGGAAAACATGCATATTTATAAAATGTGAATTCTTTCCACCATCTGTACGAATGTCTCGCTCAGACAACGTTGATGTAATACGAGGAAACTAACAAAATGATTACATTATACATGCTATTTTTAACATGTTTTATAAAAATATATTTCGTAATTATTCCAGAGAGTATCATCTACACTTCCCCCTCTTTCGCTCGCTCTCTCCATTTTTATAGAATGTAGTTTCTTTCTAGCAATGAAACGGGTCATGCAACAGTTCAAAAACAAAAGAATACGACCAAAAAGTAGACAAGCGAAGAATGTGTGGTCTTCCAAAACGTTAAACTTAATAACAAATAGAATCTGAATAAGATTTTTTTTAAATAAAATTTTCTTCTGAATTCTTCCTTTGTCGTTTCATTTTTTTAGCAGCGTCGTCTTATAGTTGTATAAGTTTAATAATAAATTACATGGTACATGTAAGAAAATACTATTTTTTCTGAATATTAAGTGTAATAATTTTACTATTTTAAAATGCTGCCGGATAACAATTCTGGGATTTTCGGTTATGCAACTGAATGTACTTTAAACTCCATTTTTTTTTCACGTCTACGAAAAGTTTTGTATTTTTTTTTAGTTTATTTAAAGTCCGGATCATTAGCGACTACGATGGGTTAGGGAACAGGAACGGTACGTTTTGGCACGTAATGATTAGCAGAACCTAGCCGGGAATCGAACCCGAGATCTCCGCGTTTTAGGTTAGCGCGGAGGTTCTGGGCTCGATTCCTGGCTAACGTCTGGAAATTAGTACGTGCCAAAACCACCGTTCCAATTCCCTAACCCACCGTAGTCGATAATGATTAATGGCTTCGTACAGGTATATTTGTTTAAAACGTAAAGTTATTGTTTTTATTTTTACTTTCCCTTCCACTATACGAATAGAGAGGGGAAAAAGTATTGTTTCATGTCGATTTTTCGAAATCGAGTTTTCACCATTAATACACGTTTTCAGGCTCTCTGAATCCAAAAAACATGTTTCAATGATTGATCTGGGTGCATGTGTGCGCGCACGAACAAAATATTTTAACAACGGAATAGTATAAGAAGTTTAAACTTACAAATTTCAGTTTTGTACCACTAGGGGACCCATTGCCGTAGTAAAATTTCAATAAAAATCGGTAAAATGGAGTATTATTTTAGTCCAATTTTTCGCGGTTTTGCAATTTTTCAAAAGAAAAAAAACAGCGCATTTACTACATTTTTTATTCTGTAGTAGATAGGGTAAGTGCCATGTCTTGAAATTCTTAGGAGCTGTGCTTTCGTTGTCAGATTTTTTTAAGATGGCGGACGTAAAATGGATTTTACAACTAAAGTATAAATAACCAAAGTTGTAGAAAATTAAAAAACCTACTACTTTTATTTTCCTTTTGATTATCTATACAAAAGTCGATTCTCATTTTGCGTCATTCACTCATGATTAAAAATTAAGTGATGCTTTTCATTTTACATTGTTTACATTGTATACGTTATATGTTTCATTGTTTACATTGGCAGGAGAAATTTGTGTGTCACACCAAATTTTTAATTTGATAATAAAATGTTAATCAATGTACGTCAAACTTATTCTAATGTTTGACTAGAAATACATTTTTTTTTTCATATAACTTTTTATTTAATGCATAATCTGTTATAAATAACAATAAATGCAACTTATCAATTAGACACAACTCATGAAAAAATTACAACCCACTGGTGTAATTAACAAATTATAACATGAAAACATTTCATACTGTTCTTAATTAATATTTACAGTCAAAATTTTATATTGATTTTTAAATAAATAAACAAAAAAAAATAAATATAAAATAAAAAATAACCAAAACTTCCTTTAAAACGAAAAACAAATAAGAAGTAATAAATAATAAGCACATGATTCCGAATATATATATACACCTAACTTTTCCGAAAATAATTCGAAACGTTCATTCAGTAATTTACAACATTCACACTCAAACACGACAGACATCTACAAAACACTAACATTATATTATTTACAACTTTAAAATCACACTATCAGAATCGCCCTGGGAGAAATAAATTGACGGGCTATTTACCTATTTGTATAAATACACTTAGTATTCTGGATTGTTAATATTTTTCATTTGCTTTGTATTATTGTTATTGAAAAAGTAAACTGTTTAATGAATACTTATGTTGAATTTTGAAAATAGACACTATAAAATATCAAAAAGTTAATTTGTAAATGTTAAGTTTTATTACATTTTTTGGCTTTTCTGGTAGAGCTTGTCTGACTATTCGAGTCGACTTTACGAACAGTTCGGGATAGTCTGTTTAGCTACACACTGTAGTTCTGTTCTAAAATTATAGCATCATAAAGTTTTGCCATTACTTTAATATTCATCTTTATTACATAAGATAAAATTTAAAGTAACATTTATTTTCAGACTGGTTATTAATTAGGGTATTATTAGGGGTATTAATTTAATATAATAGCTTTAAATTATGTTACCATAAATGTGTCCAATCTGCTGTTTTGTTTAAATTGCTAATTTTATGAATAATCAACAAAAATGATTTGTTTTATCCTTCGGAGCAATCGTTTCAGAATTTTATAGTACTAGACGTTCGTCAACTTTATGCCCGGGAACTAATCCAGTATACGGGGACTCGAAAACCCAACGAACTTCCCGAAACAAATCCACAACTATAGTTCAAGAAACAAGCATTTGATTTCTTTGCATAAAATACCAAAACCCTTTTTCAAAGACTTTTCTTTACCTGGCCCCCAAATTGTACAACCTGCTTCCTCAAATGATGAAAGTGTACCAAACATCATGAAGTTTAAAGCTGAATTACAGAAATGGCTTTTTAGCATCGTAGAGTGTACACAAAGTGAAATGGCTAAGTCATTAAATCTGTAAGCTCATATCCCAATATTTTGATTTTGGACGACCTAGTGTTGGAAAAAAGAGGCGCTAAATTGAATCTAGGACATGGGAAACCGTAGCTGGACAAGTTAATTTCTCGTGCGTAAATATAATTGTAGAGATAGATGTATATGTATGTTGAACATAAGATTATTCATA
The DNA here is from genome assembly GCA_035578175.1 of Catonia carolina. Taxonomy (NCBI): domain Eukaryota; kingdom Metazoa; phylum Arthropoda; class Insecta; order Hemiptera; family Achilidae; genus Catonia; species Catonia carolina. The sequence goes on along the minus strand of JAQMRL010000005.1, from coordinate 34,558,746 downwards.
TTGTAACACGTAAACTTAGGTTCATCGGGATCTGGGTATAATAAAAAATAAACTTAAAACTTTTAACAATTATTTATTCACATGATTATAAATTACAACTTTTATTTTACAATTAAAAAAACAACTTGACTCCGCTGCTTTTCAGTGGGAGAGGCGGAGGCTTGGCATATATGTATTATATTAATTTACGTTACAATAAAATTTATTAATTTATTTATTACCCAATGAATCAAAGATATTTTCACAATAAATTTTATTGTTATTAGAACTGATTTGCTCAAATGTTTTTTCAAAAAATCAATTTGATTACCTTGAAAAACATAAAGAAAATATTTACAGTAATTTTCAGCATTTTGTTTACATTTGTATTGTTTTTTATTAATAACAATGTCGTAAAATCACGTAAAAGTACTAGAGATGTTGTTTATTAATTTGGTGTATTCGTAGGAGTACAGACACAAATATTTTGAAATTTACATATTCCATCAGATATCATATCAGTCAAAAATTTTACGTACCTTGTAAAACAGAATACATTTGACATAGGCCTATACAAACAAAAATTTTAGGCGACATCATATTACTCATAAATAAATATTTCACTACGTGAACCAAATAGTAATGGATGGCTAATGCTTACATTTTCTCACACAGTCTCACACAGATAAACACTTCAACTTTGCGTACGTTATTTCTATCTCACTCTCACTGAAAACACTCATATTTTAACATGCACACACCGATTTAGGTCTAACAATTTCAGCAAATATTGACGATACCAATTTATAATTTACGTATACAAAATATAAATTAAGACGTCCCTACAAATCAGTTTTAATCTAATTTTAATAAAATGTTTTGTTATTTGGTTCTACATTCACTAGAATTTCAATTTTGAAGCACAAAATCTTAATTAAGGGGGATCTCAATCAAGTTTTGGTGAAAATTTTTAAATTCAGTTTTGTTTTTGTAGAATTATACTCTAACTAATTTTTGTGTTTGATTTAAGATATAAATATATTAAAATATGATGCGAAGTTTTTGACATATTCCAATTTTTACTTTCTCTTGCCTGTATGAATATATAGAAAAGAAAAGAATTGTTTTCGTGTGCTCTAGTAGAAAAAAATGTTTTTTTTAAGATTGCAGTTTTAATATGCATTTTAGCGGAAAAATAGATATAAGTTATAGAAAATTTAAAAACCTACTACTTTTATGGAATAATTTTTTTGTATAACGCTTAGTTTAGCGGTAATTAGTAGGCCTACTTTTCTGCTTTTTTCATGAAAAATTAGGCTCTGTAGAGAAAAATGCGCTAAATAAAATTGTAGATCTTTTAATTTCCTGTAAATTTGATTATATACTTTTTTGTCGAAAAATGTATACTAAGGCTGAAATCTAAAAAAAAATCGATTTTTTTTACAAATTTTCGTTAAAAAAACTGAAAACCGCTAATTACCACTGAACCTAAAATGCACATTAAATCCGCAATCTTAAAAAAAACATTTTTTTTCTACGAAAGCACAGCCTTCCCAAGAACTTCAGCAGACATGGCACCTATCCTATTTTATAGAGCATAAAAAATGTAGTAGGTAAATGCGATTTTTAAAATAAATCATTGGAGCCGTTTTTGAGAAAATTGCAAAAACGTGAAAAATTATACGAATAAACTTCTACTTCTGGTTGACCGATTTTAATGAAATTGTTCGCGTCAGGTTGGTAGTACCCAAGTTACTGTAAGTTTCAAGTTCGTACGATGTTCCGTTCTCAAGATATTTTGTTTACACACACACGCACACAGACCAATCGCTAAAAACATGTTTTTTTGGGTCCAAGAGGCCTGAAAACGCGTATATCCAGTGAAAACTCAATTTCGAAAAATCGACATGAAAACAATACTTTCCTTCTTATATATTCATTTAGGCAAGAGAATGTAATAATAAATAGTATGAACAAAATTCAAATAGAATTAAAATTTAAAAAGAATACCAGGAAGACGCTTACCTAGTTTAGCAAGACGATACAAACCAGTGGGAAGCAGAGATATTGGCAGGCCGATATAAAGATAGGTGCCTGAACAGGTAGAAGTACATAACACGTGAAGAAAAGAAGAAGTAGAAAAAATTCAGTTTCATTTACCCTTCACTTGTTGATGAAATTTTAACTGGATTTCTTTAACAATTTTAGGGCAGTGGAAAGTGTTAACTTATATTCCTCTTCTTTGTTCAGCCTAAAAAATGATTGAGCAATTTAAAAATAGAAGAGGTAAAATTGTAACAGACATTGATCAGAGTTATCTCTTCTGAAAATAATGTACTTTACAGTACAGTTAGGTCCTGTAGCGAATGAAGTGAATGTGTCAGTTGCATGGTAAAAGGGTAAGTGCTTTTCAAGGAGCCTGACATAATGACAGTCATATTTTTGTACTCAGTGAAGAATACAAACGAGCGTAAAGAATATCAACCACTTCACTTTTCCTTTTACTGAGTTAAATGAAACGTCTAGAGATTCATGTCAGCTTTAGGACTAATCAACTACGAAAATTGCAATAACTTTTGTTCTATACATTTTTTACTTTCCCTTGCCTATATGAATATATAGGAAGGAAAGTACATATTGTTTTTATGTCGATTTTTCGAAATCGAGTTTTCACCGGATCTACACGTTTTCAGACCCTCTGAACCCAAAAAACGCGCGCGCGTTTTTCATCAAAATCGGACAACCGGAAGTAATAAAATTAGCAATTAGTTTACGTTAAAATTAAGAGTCCATAACTCGAACTTCTCGTTTGAGATTTTTTAAAAATCCGAATTCTCTTTTGTTTTTCACGCAAATGATTTCGTTACCTGGTATAGAAGAAAGTGTATTAAATTTAAATTGGCTGTAAGAAGTACGTAGGAAAAACTTTCCCAAATCAGGTATAGCTCGGAGAAAAATCAGGTCAATTAGCGATGCAACATGGTCATACCAAATTTTAAGAAGAAATTTGAAGAGGACTTAAAAAAATTAAAAATCGTTATGGAATTGTTCAAAAGTTAAATTGTTTATTTTTAATGTTTTATTACCAATATTAGGTTATATTGTTTATTATTTGCATTGGCATGAGAAAGTCGTGTGAGAGTTTCACACCCGATTTGTTTTCCAATAGATAGGTGCCAATGTGTCAAGTTTCAACTTTATAGTTGATTTGAAAGTTAGAGAATTAATAATTAGGTGAGAAAGAGGTTTCGGATCTATTCATATAGGTAGGTGATGTAATTTCGTTTTCTTATAAAAAAATTTTCTTTGCTACTTTGTTGAAATGTAAGGTAGCGTATCTCTTATGTTTATTTTTTATTTTTTGTAATTTAGTGGAATCATATAAAGCGTGAAATTACTTTATACTACCTTAGAAAGTATACACTTCGCTTGTTTCACGAATAAATAGTTAATTTTATAAAAGCTTTCCAGCAAAAATCAAGGGATTACATTTCTCTCAGTGTATTCAAGTTACGTATACATTTAGTGGGGATAAACTAATTTACTGTATTTGAAGAAATCCGGAATAAATCTACTTACACTTCTGTAATGAGCCCCTTGCTTTTCTGTTAGTGTATTTGGTTTTTCTCTCTGTCTCCCCCTTCGTTGTTTCTTTGATGTTTCCTTTACCAGTTTTGTTTAGTTCATTTTTTACAAAATCTTTGCTGGATGTTGTTCTTTCTGATTTCTTTTCATATTTTTACTTTCTCTTGCCTATATGAATATATAGGAAGGAAAGTATTGTTTTCATGTCGATTTTTCGAAATCGAGTTTTCACCGGATCTATACGTTTTCAGACCCCCTGAACCCAAAAAAACATGTTTTTAGCGATTGGTCTGTGTGTGTGTCTGTGTGTGTGTGTGTGTGTGTGTGTGTGTGTGTGTGTGTGTGTGAGTGTGTGTGTGTGTGAACAGAATATCTAAAAAACGGAACATCGTACGAACTTGAAACTTGAAACTTAAGTTACATACCACTACCGGACGCGACACGAACATTTTCATCAAAATCGGTCGAACGGAAGTAGTAGTTTATTCGTATAATTTTTCACTTTTTTGCGATTTTCTCAAAAACTGGTCCTACGATTTTTTTTTAAAATCGCCTATTTTACTCAATTTTTTATTCTCTACAAGATAGGGTAGGCGCCATGTTTGCTGAAATTCTCGGTGAGGCTGTTTTCACGTAAAAACGTTGTTTTTTTAAGATTACGGCTTTAATATAAATTTTAGCGCAAAAACTTATATAATAAAAGTTGTAGAGAGTTTAAAAACCTACAACTTCTGTTTCAAACATTTTTTTGTATAACGCTTAGTTTAGCAGTAATTAGCGATTTTCTGTTTTTTTTCTCACGAAAACGTGAGAAAAATCTATTTTTTTAACATTTCGGTCTTAGTATGCATTTTACGACAAAAGTGTATATAATTAAATTTATAGAAAACTAAAAGATCTACAACTTTTGTTTAGAGCATTTTTCTCTACAGAGCCTAGTTTAGCGTGAAAGCGTGATTTTCCGTATTTTTAAGCCAAACTGAGTTCGATTGTCATTTTGCGTCATTCACTCTTGATTAAAATAAGGTTATGTTTTTGAGGTTAGTTTTTGTTCATTTCTAATGTTTTAATACTAATGTTAGGTTTATTGTTAATTATTTGCATTGGCAAGAGAAAGTTGTGTGAGTGTTTCACACCAGATTTTTTAATTTTATTTATATAATTTTATTTTATGCATCATCTTATTAGTATGAATGTTCATTAAATTTTTAATTAATTAAACAAGTCCACTGCTAGTGAAAGCAATTTTATTAAATTACTTTGGAATTTTTATCCATATTTCCCGCAGACCTTCGCAAATTCTTTGATAAAATGTAACAATACAAATGTACAAGGTGATAACCCTAATACAGGTTAGCAAACCACGTGTTTATAATCTGACTGCTATTGATAATTATGTAAACATTTATAATTTAATTCTTACTTTTTGTAAATTATTAAACTGGCTAATTGTAATTAAAATATTATTTCTAAATTATTAAATTAAATAACTTAATAATCTCAGCTAATAACTAAAAATCGCTGTTAATTTAATGATAAAAGTTTTCATGTTTAAATGAATCAAAAATGTTGAGTTACAAAAACATTGATAAAAATTTGAAAATAAAAAAATATAAGGAAATATCTTCGCAGATCATCAAATAAGTTCAAAAGATATATTTACAACCCAAATGTAAATGTTATTTGAAAGTTTAAAACATTATTTAACAAGAAGTACGTAATTAATATAAGTGAATGCTTATTTGATTTGGCGTGCTGTTGACAGGGGCAGTTTGAAGAGAAAGGTTTTGTTTGTGTGCTGTTTGATTTATGAAAATTTATTAAATAAATATAATAATCTTATCATTATTCATAGTATAATGTCACAGATAGACATATGAAACGAAAATTGAGTGAAATAACATTATTTAATTAAATTACGGCGAGAAATATATTAACATTCGAACGGAACATTGAACGATATTCTTAAGGCGAGTGACGGACTTCAGAACAAGTATAGAACATTAACCGGTAAACTATAAATATTTATTCAATAACAGCTGAGATAGACTTAACAAAATATATTTTAATAATATTACCTAGTAATAACTAAATAATTTCTAAAATATTCTAAATTTCATGTTTTTTTAAGCCAGTCTTTATTTATTTATTTTATTTAAAACCGATTTTCTTTTGTTAATTTTGATTGTCATTTTTACGTTCTCTTGTCTATATGAATATATAGAAAGGAAAGTATTGTTTTCATGTCGATTTTTCGAAATTGAGTTTTCACCGAATCTACCCGTTCTCAGACCCCCTGAACCCAAAAAAACATGTTTTTAGCGATTGGTCTGTGTGCATGTGTGTGTGTGTGTGTGTGTGTGTGTGTGTGTGTGTGTGCGCGCGCGCGTGCGTGTATGTGTGTGTGTGCGTGCGCGCGCGCGCGTTTGTCTGTGTGAACAGAATATCTCAAGAATGGAACATCGTACGAATTTGAAACTTAAGTTAGATACTACTACCGGACCTGACACGAAAATTTTCATCAAAATCGGTCCACCAGAAGTAGTTTTGAGCCGGTTTTCCGTTAATGTAGTTTTTAAACGTTCGGCATTCCTTCCAGGCTTTTCATAAAAATCGGCGTTTAAGATAAAATAAAATAAAAAAGTACGTTGAAGATCAGAGTTTTTTCTATAATATGAATATTTTAAAAGTTTAATTTCATGTTCCGTTTTAATATGCCGGCCATTTTTAAAAAGTGCTTTTTTGGCTCTACGTAAAGGTAGGGAAATGATTTTTGGACTGAACCATGCATTTTCACAACAGTATTATGTCAAGCAAAGCGTTTATATTTTTTAATAAAAATAAACGTTAAATAATTCAAATGAGCTACGGAATGAGTTGCAGCAAGAAAAACACAGAAGTTTGTTTTTCTAAACGACTATACTCGGAGTGGATACCGCTATAGAGCTCAGTTTCCTCTCAAGAAGTTTAGTGGCTAATAGAATTTTTTATTAACACCACTTATCTATTTTTAATTACAAATGCAAATTACGATACATGGCACAATGCTGCTGTAAAAATGCATGGTTCAGTCCAAAATCATTTCCTTATCTTTACCTGAAGCCAAAATACACTTTAAAAAAAATTACCAGCATTTTAAAATGCAACATCAGACTTCTATTTTAAAATGTTCATATAGAGAAAACTCTGATCTTTAACTACTTAAACGGAAAACCGGCTAAAATCTGAGTAATCTTTATGCGTAAATTGCTGCATCTCCGACTAGTTTAAAAATAAAATAACACACTGTAAGTCAAACCAATCATCGCAGAAAAGAAAAGGCTTTAATTTACTGTAGTGTTCAAAAATATTCGTTATGATGTTTTTTTGAGATAAAGATGTTCAAACGACTGCGGGCAGGTGAAATGGCATGCCTTTAAGCTCATGCGATGTCGCATTCTACATCTTATGTGACATCGCGCGAGTGTGGACATAGCTAATCATTTAGTCATCATACAATAATGATAAGAATATTGCGAAGAACTTTTTTACGTTCTCTGGTCGTATACGAAATGAAGGTAAACCGTGATGAAAATATTGAGTTCTGTGAAATACGATTAAATATAAACATTATCTATTTTTTAAAGAAAATATATTATATTAGTAACAATGTTCACTAGGTCAATATTTCAAATAAATAAAACCAATTGAAACAGAAAAGAAAATTGTTTGTACTTGATTGTTTTCTTTTCTCTCAACTACGGTACTTGAACCTGCAGCAAATAACCGAACTGAAATAAAATTGCAATATACTCAATTGAGATTACCAGTTGAAATAAAATAAAACTAGCTTAAAAATTCTACGAATGAAAATTGAATTAATTTAATAATTTAGTACCCTAATTCAAATATTGTTATTTATGAGATTTTAATTGGTTTAATTAAAAAAAACGGATTTATAAAACCGTGCAGTAGATTTTAATTAATTTTGGTATACGAATACCTTATTTTGTGACTCTTTTATACCTTCAGTAAAATAAAATAAATTGAGTTATAACAAAAATTGGTTTTTGAAAGAGAAATAAATTAATACTGTGGTTGGATTATTTGCGCGTAGTTCATATAATATAGGATGTTTAAAACAGGACGAAACTCGTTTATACTTTCTCTTGCCCTGCATGAATATATAAGAAAGGAAAGTAAGATTGTTTTCCTGTTGATTTTTCGAAACATTGAGTTTTGACCGATACACGTCTTCAGACCCCCTGAACTCCAAAAAAACATGTTTTGTGTGTGTGTGTGTGTGGACACTACTACTAGAGGACCCGAAACGAACCACTTCATCAAAATCTGCCAACCGGAAGTAGTAGTTTATTGGTGCAATTTTCACTTTTTGCATTTTTCTCAAAAATGGCTGCTTCGATTGTTTTTTAAATCGCCTCAATTATTACATTTTTTATGGTCTACAAGATAGGGTAAGCGCCATATCTGCTAAAATTCTTGGAGAGGCTGTTTTCTCGTAAAAAATTCTTCCGCTAATTACCGCTAAACTAAGCGTTATACTCGTACAAAAAAATGTTTAAAATAAAAGTTGTAGGATTTTAAATTCTCTACAACTTTTATTATACATTTTTGCGCTAAAATGCATATTAAGGCTGCAATCATAAAATAACAATTTTTTTACGACAAAACAGCCTCCCCAAGAATTTCAGCAGACATGGCGCCTACTCTATCTTGTAGAACATAAAAAATTTAGTAAATGAGGCGATTTTTTAAAAAAATCGTAGAAGCCGTTTTTGAGAAAATTACAAAAAAGTGAAAAATGACACGAATAAACTACTACTTCCGGTTGACCGATTTTGATAAAAATGTTCGTGTCTGGTCCTCTAGTAACTTAAATTAAGTCCTACCTAACTTAATTTCAAGTTTCAACTTCGTACGATGTTCTGTTCTTGAGATATTTTGTTCACACAGACCAATCGCTAAAACATGTTTTTTGGGTTCAAGAATTCTGAATACATGTAGGCCTATATGCGGTGAAAACTCGATTTCGAAAAATCGATATAAAACTATACTTTCCTTCCTACTCGTATTTACTACATAGGCAAGAGAAAGTAAAAATATTTCATAAAACGTTATTTAATCAAATATTATGTATATATATATTTTGAAATCACTCTTTTGCACTTGCCGCAATGAAAATAAAAAATTAATAGGTTTCTGTTAACTTAAAAAATAGACTAAGTTATAAACGTACTCTCTCTTTATCCTTTACTTTCTTCTTTGGGAATTTCTATTAAAATTTATATAAATTATTTAAATAAGGTAGGGTAAATAGCTAATTAAGACTGAGGTTTATAATTTTCTCTGAGAAAAATAAATCTTTATTATATTTGTGTAAATACAAAATTAAAATTATCCTCAAAGGATTCTGTAATTATGTAATTAATTACACCTAGAACTAGACTCAAAGAAAAAGGAAAATGTATATTAGGAAACTAAACTTTTGTTAATAATAATTAAATGGGTCAGTAAATTGCATAAATTTTTTCACTATTCTCCAAGCAGTTCTACAGTTTTCTTATTTTGAAATGTATTTTGTTGTTACATGAATTATTTCTTCTATGGATACCTTTTAACTGAGATAGGCGATTATAATATTCTTACTTTGAATACTTTACTTAAACTGCCCTAAATACGTAGTTCCACAGAGAAGCAGTGATACCAATTTCGTAGGATTTTTAGTTGCTCTTGCCTATATGAATATAGCCTATCGGAAAAAAGTATTGTTTTCATGTCGATTTTTCGAAATCGAGTTTTCACCGGATTTACACGTTTTAAGACACTCTGAACCCAAAAAGCATGTTTTTAGCGATTGGTGTGTGTATGTGTCTGTATGTGAACAGAATATCTCAAGAACGGAACATCATACGAACTTGAAACTTCAAAACTTAAGCTACAGATATCGGATGAATTAATGTCCCATAGCCAAGTGAGTGAGAGGGAGATATGTGGCATAACTACTCATGCGCCCAAAGGTCTTTACCGTTATAATCCAAATCTGAACACATAAAGTCTAAAACGGTCGTTATCTTGCTTGCTAATTTACTGCGTGCATAAACGCTTGTTCACAACAATAAGTAAAATTAAACAATGTTATTGGAATGGCTTGTGCGAGTGAGAGCGTTATGCATTCATTCTCTCACTCCCACGGCTAGGGGACTTTAGTTCATCTGAATACTGTAGATACTACTACCGGACCTGACACGATAATTTTTATCAAAATCGGTCAACCAGAAGTAGTATATTCATGTCAATTTTCACTTTTTTGCGATTTTTTCAAAAACGGCTCCTACAATTTTTTTAAAAATCGCCTCATTTACTACATTTTTTATGCTCTAGAAGAAAGGGTAGGCGTCATGTCTGCTGAAATTCTTGAGAAGGCTGTTTTCTCGTAAAAAATTGTATTTTTATGATTGCAGCCTTAATATGCATTTTAGCGCAAAAATGTACGTAATAAAAGTTGTAGAGAATTAAAAATCCTACAAGTTTTATTCTAAACATTTTTTGTGTATAACACTTAGTTTAGCGGTAATTAGCGAAAGAACAGACTCTCCAAGAATTTCAGCAGACATGGCGCTTACCCCATCTTGTATAGCATAAAAAATTTAATAATTGAGGCGATTTAAAAAACAAATCGATGTAGCCATTTTTGAGAAAATCGCAAAAAGAGAAAATTGCACGAATAAACTACTACTTCCGGTTGACCGATTTTGATGGATTGGTTCGTGTCGGGTCCTCTAGTAGTAGCACACGCGCGCGCGCGCGCACACACACACACACACAGAAAATTTGCTAAAAACTTGTTTTTTTAATCAGGGGGTCTGAAAACTTGTAGGCTATATTCGGTGAAAACTCGATTTCGAAAAATCGACATGAAAACAATACTTTTGTTCTAATATATTCTAGGGCAAGAGAAAGTAAAAATTTAATATAGGCTATTTAGTTTTTAATGATAATTTCCTGGGCTTAGCCGGGAATCTCAATAGAACCACTTATTTGCTGAACAGCGCTGTCTAGCTCTCTATAACCACTGGCTCACGGATCCGATGCCGGATGATCTTTCTTATTTTTTTTACTTGATTCAACAAAAGATAATTGCAAGTACTGATAAATGAGAATAACGCAGTACAGAATGAAAATAGATTGATGAAGAAATAACATTATTTTGTCTTTAATAAGCTTTATGTAATATTTGTTGGATGTGTTACTCTGTCAAGGGTTTTCTATTATTTCATTTGGTTCCTTCAGGCAAACGTCGATCTGGAACGTACCTTACATTTCTTTCATCAATTTTTGACATCGCACACAAAATTGTATTTTATTTTATTACATGGTAAAAATATTTTTGTTTTAATAATAATTCATAGCAAAATAAAGTAAAAGTTTGTGTTATTTTCAGGGATCAGATGTATTTTGTGATTACTCTACGAGATTTACTGGTTATCTGAAAATTGGTAAATGATATATCAAATGAAAATTGAAGTTGTATCTCTTGTGATTTCTACGATTCAACTATTACGGGAAAGTAGGAAAAACGTGGAAATTCCAAAACATGTAATACTTTTTACCGCTGATGGAGAAATGTGTATTTTCGTGCGGGCGTTTCTTCTGTGTATTAACCCTTGAGAAAAACTTTTCATAACATGCAATCTATACAACGTTCTGTAGATTGATGTAATCTCTTGCCGTATAAAAAGAACAAACGCTTTGTAGATCTTCATGAAGGCATTTTAATTAAATTTTAATTAATTTAATTTTTAATATGATAAATTAGCCGATTGTTTTATTACTTTCATTTCAAATAAGAAATAATAATAGTTTGTCATTGACGGCAATTTTAAAAATTGTCATCTACCATTTTCTTTTGTCCATCCGTCCGACGTAGATATAAAAAACTACAAGAGATAACAACAAACGGTTTTCAGATTCTTAATCTACACAAAAAATGTTTTTGTCATCAGTCTCTTGGCTGGTTCGATGCAGTTCTCCAAGCTGTTTTATCTTGCGCAAGTCGTTCCATGTTTGCCATATTCCATATTTGTTGTAATTTGCTTTATATATTCTAACCTTTGTCTCCCCCTACAATTCACTATAATATCGTTCATTATTGATAGACCAATACCTGGATGTCTTAATATATATCCCACTAGCCTATCCCTTCTTCTGGTAAGATGCTTGCATATACTTCTTTTTTCTTCTGTTGACCTAAACAACAAAATGTGATAAGAAACAAAACTATTTTTTTATAGCCACGGAAGTAACAGATTGAGTGCAAATAATTAATCACTCCACCTGTTTGTAAAGGCAGAACATTCAATATACACAATAAACGTTTTATATTAAAAACAGTTGTTCTTTGATAGTTAGTGTTGTGTGGACAATTGTGAAGTGACCTTCAAGTACACAGTGTTATAATGCGTTCACTAATTTACATGTAATTTTAACTGATATCCTGTCAGACAGCCGATCACGTGAACACAGCAACAGACAGTTGTACTGATATGTAATGACGAGATGAACCCGGGACTCAGTGTGGGCAATGCGCTGCTGCTACCGTAATACGTACATTTATAAAAATCTGGTGTGAAACACTCACACAACTTTCTCTTGCCAATGCAAATAATTAATAATAAACCTAACATTATTAATAAAATATTAGAAATAAACAAAAACTAACCTTATTTTAATCATGAGTGAATGACGCAAAATGACAATCGAACTCAGTTTGGCTTAAAAATACGGAAAATCACGCTTTCTCGCTAAACTAGGCTCTGTAGAGACAAATGCTTTAAACAAAAGTTGTAGATCTTTTAATTTTCTATAAATTTAATTATATACACTTTTGTCGTAAAATGCATACTAAGACCGAAATGTTAAAAAAATCGATTTTTCTCACGTTTTCGTGAGAAAAAAACAGAAAATCGCAAATTACCGCTAAACTAAGCGTTATACAAAAAAATGTTTGAAATAAAAGTTGTAGAATTTTACATTCTCTACAACTTTTATTATATAACGTTTTGCGCTAAAATGCATATTAAAGCCGCAATCTTAAAAAGAAAATGTTTTTACGTAAAAACAGCCTCAAGCAGAATTTCAGCAAACATGGCGCCTACCCTATATTGTAGAGCATAAAAAATGTAGTAAACCAGTTGATTTTTAAAAAAATCGTAGGACTAGTTTTTGAGAAAATCGCAAAAAAGTGAAAAATTATACGAATAAACTACTACTTCCGGTTGACCGATTTTGATGAAAATGTTCGTGTCGGGTCCGGTAGTGTTAGTAACTTAAGTTTCAAGTTTCAAGTTCGGACGATGTTCCGTTCTTGAGATATTCTGTTCACATACACACACACACACACACACACACACACACACACACACACACACACACAGACACACACACAGACCAATCGCTAAAAACAAGTTTTTTGGGTTCAGGGGGTCTGAAAACGTATAGATCCGGTGAAAACTCGATTTCGAAAAATCGACATGAAAACAATACTTTCCTTCCTATATATTCATATAGGCAAGAGAAAGTAAAAACATGCAACTGTATAGTATATATAGTTTATTTTTTGCTTCTTCTTTACAACATTTAATAACATTTAAAATAACATTCCGTTCCGCACTTCGAATTGTTTTACCCTGCTTTCGAACGGTCGACATGATGAACTTATAATACACGGATAGATAACTAATTTATAACAACACTACAGAATAATGAATAAAATGTGAAGAATTAAAATGAACTGGAACAGAATGAGTTTTAACGAATTAAAATACTTTTATTTGTATAAATGTAGCCTAAAACGTAAAAACAGAATAGCCAAATCAAAACAATATTCCCTGTACAACTCGTCGCGTAATAAAAGGACTAATTATTCCAACGAACTACGAGTGTCAGTATCTTTTTAGGATTGTAATAGAGAAACTGGGCATGCGCAGTAGATTGTTCCCCTCTTACACTTCGTCTCAAACAAAGCTCATTTCATGACTAACCATCAGTAGTTACAGTGTTTACTACTGCCCGTTCCCAAGCTTTGTGCAGCTGAGAGGTATCCATTACGTCACTACTACTGTGAGAGATTGCGTTAGTAGTAGTAACGTTTTACTTGTATTATGTTTGTAGTTGTCAAGGGTACTATCCAAACTACATAATATTTGGTGTCGCCGTGTACAGCGAATAGTCAAAACAACACCTACGTATATCACCGCACTGGGCAGCCTACTGCCTAGCGAAGAGCAATGAGATGATTAGTAGAATGTTATGACGTAGCATTAGTATGGTACTTCGTCTGTCCCCTTCATCCCGCAGCTGCACAAAGCTTAGATTCATGCAGTAGTTTAGTAGTTATTGACTAAAGCAGTTGTTCACGTGAACTGCTTACTTTAAACATTCAATGAATGTCGTATAATTCTGTACCATCTAAACTACCTTAAAAGCGGTATGAATGGTAATTGCTAGTTTTAGAATAAATTAAATTGTACGGAAACAAAACCTTTATCTATGTTATTATACACATTTTATTCACCACCCATGCAAATGTTATTTCATTGAAGAAAATTAAAAAATTCTTACTTCGTTTACAAGCTAATAAAGAAATTCATTAAATTCTTACTCAAGTCAGACGTTTTAAATCTTCTGTCAAGAGTTATATTCTTTTCATATATTTTATTAAATAAATATTGTTCTTCAAATCTGTCTTATAATTAAATGCTATCAGACTTTACAAGATATCATTCAAACAATGTCCAAATAAAGCTTTATTTCTGTTATTGTTTCTGCATTGTACGCTTTTTTGCAATATTTTCATGCTTGTTCTTTATAATGAATTAGTTAATATAAATCGCCATGGCTTTTATCTATTTTCCCCTTAATTACTTTTCATCTATTCAAATAATCTATTCACAAACTTATTCATTTTATTAATTAAAACTTGTTTAATTTTGCGAAGATTTTAATAAAAATTTTTTCTCTTTACATTTTTTATATAGGAATGTCCTTACAATACCTACATTACATATATATTTGTATACCTGCTATACACAATACAACAGTATATTTTCAGGTACTACAGTATATTTATGCAAGAGGCCGGGTTTTAACATATCCAACTATGGTTTCCTTTTCTTTGTTCAGGTTAAATTAGTGTCTCTTTTTTTAAACACCAGGTTTTCCGAAATCCAAATATCAGGATGCGAGATCATAGATTTACGGTTGTAATACTTTCTTTTATGTACTGGTAGCCGATGCTAAAAAGCCATTTCTTTTTAAACTTTTATGATGTTTTTAAACTTTATGATGTTCCGTAGACGATTGTACAGTTTAGGAGTCGTATAACAAAAATATTTTTAAATAGCGGTTTTGATGCTCTGTGCGAAGGAATCAAATGTTTGTTTCTTGTACTGTAGTTGTGGATTCGTTTAAAACTTAGATTAGGTTTGGTAAAATTCCATTTGAAATAGATAATGTTGGAGAGAGACAGTTGAAAAAAATGTACAGAAAAAAATTAGAAA
Organism: Catonia carolina; assembly: GCA_035578175.1. Taxonomy (NCBI): domain Eukaryota; kingdom Metazoa; phylum Arthropoda; class Insecta; order Hemiptera; family Achilidae; genus Catonia; species Catonia carolina. Next base: position 34,543,624 of record JAQMRL010000005.1, on the reverse strand, counting down.
AATAGGAAAATAAAAAGAAAATAACAGAAGAAAGAAAATATCCGAGAAAGTGAAGGGGTTTTGGATGAAACAAAAAAAACCTGTTAAACAAAGGCGAACGTTTGTAGTTGCGTGTTCAAATACCGAGTTTGTTGTATAAGTAAAAGAATACATAAGAGAGTTACATATTTTTATTTTTATAAACAGGCAATAGATTTGTAGGAGTAGTTTTTTTAATCCCTAAATTGTGTACGTTGCAATCTGTACAATTTTTTATTATTTTTATTCCTAATGTGTGTTGCAATCTGTTCAATTCAGAACAATAAGCAACCCCGTGGCTCAATGAGATTAGGATGATGTGTATGACGTGTAAATGAGGTGAAGTCTTGTACAGACCCAGGCCGACCATTCCTGAGAGAGTATGGTTAATTGAACCCCAACCATCAAAGTACACCGGTAACAACTGTCTGGTATTCAAATCCGTGTAAAAATAACTACCTTTACTAGGATTTGAACTAATCCTAGTCGTCAGCTGATTCGCGTCGACGACTTTATCTCTAGACCAACCCGATGGTGTACAATTTAAGAATAATAAGCAACCTCTAGACCCAATGAGATGATGATGATTTGTATGGCATGTAAATGAAGTAATATGAATGTAGTCTTGTTCAGACTCAGGCCGACCATTTCTTGAGAGTATGGTTAATTGAGCCACAACTATCTTAAGTACACCGTTGATCACTGTGTAGTCAAATCCGTATAAAAGCACGTTTGCTAGGAACCTTTTTTTTTGTTTTACGTCTGACTAGGATTTGAACCAGAAAACTTCGTCTCCAAAAAAACAGCTGTTAAAAAGCTGATTCGTGGGACGACTTTACCACTAGACTAATTCGGTGGGTTTTCGCAAAGAATTGAAAGTTAAAACACTTTATACAAGTGCAAAAGGGATTATACGAGGGGGGACCCGAAAAACCCCGGATTTTTTTTATAAAACATCTATTTATTACATTTTTTTACAAAATTCCTTTAGTTACCTTCAAAGTACTCTCCATTAGATGTAATGCACTTGTCAAGTTTTCCCACAGTTTGAAGCACCTCTAGAACTCTTCAACTTTGATATCGTTCATAGCCTTTTGCGAAGTTGTTGTTACCTCCTCCAAATCATCAAAACGCTTTCCTCTTAGATTTTCCTTCAATTTCGGGAATAGAAAGAAGTCGCATGGGGCTAGGTTGGCGAATACGGTGGGTGGGGAACGACAGACCACCCGTGAGAAGCCAAATAGCGGTTCACTCGTAAGGCCGTGTGTGCGGGAGCGTTTTCGTGATGAAGGAACTAGTAACCTGATTGTCAAATTTCCGGGCGTTTCCTCCACAAATTCTCTCGCAAAACGTCTTACATTTTCAAAATAAAAGTGCTAGTTAACAATCTGGCCAAGGGGGGACATATTCCCGATGCACAATTTCACGAACAGCAAAAAAGACATTGATCGTCTTCACATTCGACCTCACTTGTCTAATTTTTTTTGGTCTGGGGAAGTTAGGAGTTTAAACCACTCGTAAACTTCTGTGCGACTCATAGTATCCTCCTTGAAGGCCTGTTGAAACATTTGGTAAGCTTCCGTTGCCGATTTTTCAAGCAGAAAACAAAATGTTTAACACAATCTTTCTTCTTTTAAATCTGCCATAACGACTTCGTATGCGGAACACAACAGTGAGAGAAACACAACACTGCGATCATACGTTAACCTTCAAACTGACCTCATTCGGGTAGGAATTTGTTTAAGGTCTCTACTAATTCCATCTAGCAGGAGAACTCTCTACGAACTCTCTCTACTCTCTAGAGAACTCTCTCTACTCCGTCTACGAATGGCAGCGCGCTCTCAGTCCGGTTTTTTTGGGTTCCCTCGTATACCGGGTGTCCCACGGAATTTGAAACATTGGGAAATAGCACTTATTAGTATTTCATTAGTTTTTTTAATAATTTCTTCCCATGAATAAGTGAAGACTTGTCATAATCAGGAATCATTAGAAAATATTTTTAGACCGTTTAAAAAAATATCAATTTTAATACATTTTAAGCTGTATTTAGCTTAAAATACAGAAATACATAAATTTGTAATCATTTTCTATTTCCGTGTTGTAAATTTCATCATCTGGGTTCTTTGTGTGTTTGGAGTTATGATAACGTTCTGGTGTGGAGATGTAGAGATACGTGGGTCGATTTCATCTGCGGCAAATTTTTTCGTTAAAAATATATTGGAAATATTATAAAAAACATATTATTTATTTTTTGACCATTCGTTTTATCATTAAATTATTTACTTAAAACTTGTTTTTTAAAGCAAATTCAGTTTTATTTTGAATACCTAAAAAAATATATTTCCTTCAGTAACATTCAGTTTTCAAAGACAGCAGATTTTTACAATAATTTTAGACGATTAAACAAATTGTCAAAATTGAAAAATTTATAAATATGACATTTTTTATAATATTTCCAATATGTTTTTTATAAAAAAAAAAAATGTTTTCCCCAGATGGATTTGACCCACCTCTCCTTACATCTCCACACAAGAACGTTACCATTACTAAGATGCAATGCGTCTTATTGATAGTATTTACAATATATAAACAGAAAACTGATACATGTTTATGTATTTATGTATTTTAAGCAAAAATAAAACTTAAAATTGATATTGTTTTAAAAGGTCTAAATATTTTCTAATGATTCCTGATTATAGCAAGTCTTAATTTATTAGTGGGAAGAAAATATTAACAAACTAATGAAAATCAATGCTATTTCCCTATGGTTCAAATTCCGTAGGACACCGGTATATATTATATTCCTGTTATTTACTGTTAACTGATTTTTATTGCTGCCCATAACAAACAGGTGGAGTGTAAAATTATTTACACTCAATATGTTCGTTGCAGGGCTAAAATAAATAGTTCTGTTTCTTATCACATGGTCAGCCAATTAAATGACTGAATCATTTAACAACAGAAGAGGTAGAGGTGTTAAAGACACTAGTCAGAGTTACCTCCTCTGAAAGTAATGAATTTCACTATACAGCCAGACCCTGTGGTGAATGAAGTGAAGGTGTCATTTGCAGAGTGGAAAATATGTGCTTTTCAGAGGGCCCGGCATGCTGATAAGCATACTTTTCCATTCGGTGAGGAAGGTAATGGTAAACCACCTCATTCCTCGTTTTACTTAGTAAAACCTCTACGGGTTCAAACCAGCCTTTTGGCTGATGACCTAAACAACGATTTTTATTGACCTGATTACTTAGAATCGTGTAATTTGCTCTAAAAGTTTGTACACAATGGTTTCTTACAACAGTTTGTTATCTTTGTAAAAAAATATTATTGTAGAACTACAGTATTAATTTTATATTGAAAACTGAAATCATCTTCAAACCCATTTTGATCTTTGACTGGTCCCATGATCTTTATGTAACATTTTTTAATCATTTAATTGTCCTTTCTTTATTGCTATAGTTTACTTCCTTCCGGTTATAATTGTTGGTTTAACGACCTTTGATAGTTTCGAATTTTAACGAATTTTGAGATGTTACGTTTGTTATAAAAATATTTTATCCGGTTGTACATTTTTTGGAATTTTTCTACGCTACTCTTCATGGTGCAGTTCCGTTTTTTTTTGTATTATTTCCCCAAGGTATTAGAATTTATCGACCGCTTTTATGGTTCCATATATTTTTGTGTTGACGTTTTGATTTTGAGATTCTTATCGGCTGTCATCAACTCTTACTTTCTCAAATGATATTTGTTGGCCTTTTCTTTCAAATGCTCAATCTGTCATTTCTTTCTTTTATTGTAAAAATAATATTTGTCAAAAATCTGAGTTTTAAGGAATAATTAATTTTTAGTTTTAATCAGTGTTAAAAGGTCTTTAAATGTTAGTTAAAAACTAATTCCAAAACTACTGATGACGATAACGAAATAAAAATATTGTTAATGTGAGTTTTAATGGGAATTCTGCTATCTAGGGAGTAAAATAACAAAGGATGGTAGAAGCACAAGTGATATCAAAAGTAGAATTTGCTCAAGCTAGAAAAGACTTTGAAATGAAAAACAGCTTACTGATTACAAACGTTAATTTACAGATTAGAAAAAAATAATTAGAACACTATGTTTGGAGTGTAGCATTATACAGAAGTGAAACGTGGGTGATAGGGGATGTAGAAAGGAAGAGATAGAAGCTTTTAAAATGTGGTGTTATAAGAAAAATGTTAAAGATTAGGTGGGTGTACAGAATAAGTAATTTAGAGGTTCTTAGGCGAGTGGATGAAAAAAGAAGTATATGGAAGCATCTTACCAGAAGAAGGGATAGGCTAGTGGGACATATATTAAGACATCCAGGTATTGGTCTATCAATAATGGAGGGTAATATTGAGGGAGTGAATTATAGGGGGAGGCAAAGGTTAGAATATATAAAGCAAATTACAAAAGATGTAGGGTGTCACAGGTATGTAGATATGAAACGACTAGTGCAAGATAGAACAGCTTGGAGAACTGCATCAAACCAGTCGAGAGACTGATGACAAAATAAAATGTGAGTTTTATTCGATCTGTTTGTTCTTATAAGATTATTATTTATGTAAGTTTTAATAAACTTTATATTTTAATTTTGTCAGAACTAGTTTAAAATTCTTTATTTTTTTCACACATAAGTTTACAAATTGTGAACAAAGATAGAAAGTTAAAAGAAGTAAATTGTATATAAGAGAATAAAACGAGATTGATAAAGGCTGGCCAACGTTTGATCTTTCTATTACTGTAAAGTACACTATCGCCTCAAGTTATAAAAAGAAGGGTAAAAGAATTCTGAGATAAATGGAATAAATATAATGTTTTAAGTGGGAATGAAAAGTAAGATCTAAAGAAAGAAATTCTGGGTCAATGAAAAAAGTGAATGAAACGGGATTCCATTTAATTTATTCTGGAAGGATGATACTTTAATTGTTAATCTGAAGGAATGTGGTTCGCATTTCAGACGGTTTCTTATATACCCTATATTTAATTATTTAGGTATATTAGTATTCATAAAATAAGGGAAACGCAAATATGAAATTTAATTGCCTATTCTTAATTCTAATAATTAAATTCCACTTCAATCATTAAATAATTAACAGATTTTTCATTATTATTTTTTAATGACTATAGTTAATAACGATCATTATTAAAGGCACCGGAAAGCAATTCATTCTCTCTTTAAAATTTTTATTAAATTTATTATAATTTTTAAAGAAAGATTAATGAATTAATATTAGTACTTTTCACGAACCTAACTATAGCACAAAATAAGGAATATTAAGGTAGGGTAAAAATCCAATAATCGAATTTCAACTGGTCTTTACGTTTCATTATTATTAGAAAAAAATAAAAGTAAATTCTTACGTGCTTAACTGAAATCAAATATAAGGTACAGCTAAGAGAAAGTTGTTAATCCCGTAATTAGTACATAATGTGACATACGATGGCTGGACAATCGTGTAAGCGGCATTTCTGTGTGAGTGACCTCCAAGTACAGGATAGAAAGTTTTATTATGTTCAGTTGTGTTCTGTGTTCTACTGTATTCTTGATTCTTATCGAAAACTTTACTGTATAAAACCGCTTTTGTAAGTCATTCAATGTGTTTAGGACAGTTTTGCACAAAATCGGTTTGTGCGTCGCGTATTGTTCTCCGTGACGAACAAACAATGTACAATTTTTATCATTTTGCGAGTTAAGTTAATTTATTGTAGGTTTCTAGTAGTGTTAACTGTGATAATTTTGATGTAATAATTACAGTAGAACCTGGAAAACTCGAACATTTGTGAACTTTGAGAGTATTTCCACTTTCGATTATAACGGAGGTAATAATAAGTATTACAAAATTAAAAAAGTATTTATAAATACTTTAGGTTAGAAAGAATATTCGTTATTATTATCCCAATAATTTGAATAATTTACATTTTAACGTGTATTGAAAACATTTATATTAATATACAACGTAGAATCAAAGAAATTCAAAAGGAATTTCAATTATAAATAATATACGGAGTTGGTCTACCAAATTTTTCATCTAATATTCGGGATTCCTGTCAATTTCTTCTACAAGAATTTATAATTTCATGTTGTACAAAATGAAGGAATTGTTTTCGTTACTGAGAATGTCGGTTAGAGAATTAAACTGTTCGTTGATTACTTAAATAATTTGATTTTTATTACCTGTCGTATATTTTATTTTTCGGTGTCAATAGGCTACCTTTCTCCTCGTCTCTCCTTCTGATAGTAAATTCAGCCTTTTGGATTGACAATACAGATTGAACTTTTTCTCTCATAGCTTATCATTTTCGATGTCATTACAGTTCTTTTTCTGATATTAAATTTAGCCTTTTAGGTTGACAATAGAGATTGAACTTTTTCTCTCATAGCTTATCATTTTCGATGTCATTACAGTTCTTATTCTGATACTGAATGAAGCTTTTTAGATTAAACTTTTCTGTCATATCATTTCATTTTTGGTGTCCTTACAGCTTTATCTTCTTCTGATATTGAATTCAGACTGTTAAATTGACAATACAGTTTGAACTTTTCCTCTCGTATCTTTTAATTTTCGGTGTCATTGCAGCTTTCTTTTCTATTGATAGTGAATAGCCTTTTAGATTGACAATACAGACTGAACTTTTCCTCTCATATCATTTCATTTTTGGTGTCATTACAGCTTTCTCTTCTGATATTGAATTCAGTCTGTTAGATTGACAATACGGTTTGAACTCCGTTTAAGTTCGCTCTTTATCCGCAGTTTATTGTTATTTATCACCGTGGTAACATAAATTTTATATCATATCCTAATCTTATAGAGTGTAAACAGAATTCGGATGGGACGTAAAAGGTTCAAACGGATAAAAGTACAACCTTGTGACGCTTTTATTACATCTTCTGTCCACTACTCGAAAAAACAATACAACAATAGAGAATAGTTAGGCCCCATCCAAATGATTTTAGGAACATTTATAACTCGCAGGTCTGTACTCATGTTAACTTTGTTGGCTGGCGAGGTGGTTTCTTATCGAGTACACTCACAGTTCTACGGAATTTATTTATCAAACGTAATATTGACGATTTATTCGGAACGGCAGAACGGGGAAATTTCAATTGAAACTTATCTTGCACACATTTGTAAGATTTACTCGCTATGTAAGTCTCTACAATAAACACGCGTTTTTCCTTGGAAAAAACCATTGCTGAAACGACTGCTGTCACCACACTAATGTTTGACTGGAACATTTTAAGTGTCTTAGGTAGTTGGCCTTGAGTACACTGTTGCCAATATACCGATTGGGGGACAGAAAATTTACCGATGTATTACTTCTATCTTCTTATAATCAGGGTTGCGCGTCCTTAATAAAACACCCGTTACATTGCAATCTTTTCAATTCAGAACAATAAGTAACCCCATTACCCAATGAGATGAGAATGATGTGTGTGACGTGTAGTCTTGTACAGACCCAGACAATGTTGTGTGAAACACTCACACGACTTTCTCTTGCCAATGCAAATAATAAACAATATAACCTAACATTAATAATAAAACATTAAAAATAAACAAACAACTCAAAAAACAAATAACCTTATTAATCATGCGCGAAAGACGCAAAATGAAAATCAACCTGTTTGGCTAAAAAATATGGAAAAATCACTCTTCCATGCTAAACTAGGCTTTGTAGAGAAAAATACTTTAAATAAAAGTTAAAGATCTTTTAATTTCTTATAAATTTGATTATACAATTTTGTCGGACAATGGCTAAGGCTGAAATCTTAAAAAAATTGATTTTTTAACACGTTTTCATGAGAAAAAACCATAAAATACGCTCTACGGCATTCGCTCACTGAATCATAGACAAATCGAGACTGACTCACTAAATATATCGCTTCGCTTGTTGTAGTAGTTTAGGTCATCAGCCGAAAGGCTGGTTAAAACCTGAGGAGGTTTTACTTAGTAAAACAAGGTAACGTGGTTTACATTTGCCTTCCTCACTGAATGGAAAAGTACGCTTATCAGCATGCCGGGCCCTCTGAAAAGCAAATATTTTCCACTCTGCAAATGACACCTTCACTTTATTCACCACAGGGTCTGGCTGTATAATGAAATTCATTACTTTCAGAGTAGATAACTCTGATTAGTGTCTTTTTCACCTCTACCTCTTCTGTTCTTTAATGATTCAATCATTAAATTGGCTGACCATGTGATAAGAAACAGAACTTATTATTTTAGCCCTGCAACGAACAGATTGAGTGTAAATAATTTAACACTTCACCTGTCTGTTATGGGCAGAATCGCTTTGCTTATATAGATAAATCTATGGGAATTGCTAGGACAGAGATTTTCGATATAATAATAAAAATATAAAATCGTTTTGTCGGCTTCTGGATAAATCTTAACAAACTGTAACCAAATTAGGATTGAATAGAAGCTCTTTCACAATACCCGTACAACAATAGGCAGGCCTACCTGTACTATACATGACCACTTTGTAGTACATATAATATTTCCAACAATTTCTTGGAAACCCGATTTATCACTCTTATAATTTACGTTAACATTTTTAAAATCTCGGTTCTTCTTGAAAATTCTCGAACTCACATTCGCTTTATTTTGTCACAATATTTAATATAAAATATAAGCATATCCAGAAGTATTCTTAAAATCATGTGAATGGGGCATAACTCTTCCCTACTGTTAATGTTTGACAAGTTTGAGTAGTGGACTGCAGATGTAATAAAAGTGTCACAAGGTTGTGTTGTCCGTCTGAATCTTTTAGGCCCCATTCAGATTCCGTTTACCCTGTAGAATATTTGACGATAGCTTTGCCTTGTTCTTAGAAATGTCACAGCTACGTAACACGGTGAGTCTCGAGGGTTAGACAAGGAACTTGCTTTGCTCATCCTTATCCTTATCCTTATCCTGTTGGTGTAGTGTTCAGTGTAACTGGCTTCTGTGATAGAGAAATTTGGTTTGACTCCCGGTCAGATCTTTATTTCCACACTCATTCTTATCACTTATGACCACTGCAAAAATATTAGGATGTCAAATACCCTAAGGATACTCTAAAAACAATAACACTAAAGGAAAGTTTTATATATTGTAGATAAAAGTTTCCTATTTAAAAAAAAATTCTATCTCATAAATTTTAAAGATATAGATAGCTTGGTTTCTTCCTGCGTCACTATATATTTTCAACTGCTCTTTTTGCCACTTAAAATCCCTTGAGTGCAGCACGTTTCAAAATTGTTTAGCTTTCGTACTTGATATTCTATGACAGATATTTTTTACTTTCGTATTTATACCTGCCACTTTATGTGTTTAAATATTTTCAGGAATATATTTTTTGGATTAAATTCAAGAATATCATGTCTTTTGGAATATAATCTAACGTGCGGCTGTTGTGTTTCTGTAATTTTTCACCTCATTGATTATTTAAATTTATGTATATAAGATTTTCAATACAGAATTTATCATTTTATTACTGCAGATATTTTTGTAAATAAATTCAAGGGGGTCTATACAGTTTAAATCAAAAATTATTCTCAAAATAAATGTTTAGTAAAAATGGATTTAGGGAACCTAAATTTATGGCTCAGAAGATTTTTAGAAAAATGAATTTAGGAAACTTAAGGTTTCTGATAAGTAGTTTACAGAAGTGAGACTAATTTTTAAAAGATCAGAATGATATGAGAAACTGTTTCAGATCACGAATATTCTAAGGGCCTTTACTGGCTTTACTCGACTTTCTCTTGCCAATGTAAATAAAACCAAAACTTATAACCTACTCTCCGTATTTTCAGTTCGTGCACCCGAGTTTGAAATAAATTTTCTCGTGAACGGATATTGCTAGCTTATTAAACAATACACTGAATTTGTTTTGATCGATTCTACGTAACATACGTAAATATCAAATTTTTACGATAATAACAACCGTATGTTTCTTTTTTAGAAATAAAACAAAAAAGAGCCTGTTTTTGACGCTGTAAAACGAAAAGCACCACGTTATCAAAGTATAACGTGGGAACGGTATGTTCGATCGAGCTCAAATTTTCCAGTACCACAATGTTGCAAATAAGCGTACCGAATTTCCACTTAGTGAAATTTATATAGCTTTTTGCTTTATAAGGTGGTACCTTGCAATCTCGGGACATATAAGATTCACAAACAGGGCGAAAAAACCATTTGTTCAATTTAAAGTTCATTTTTACGATTAAGCATGTTTTATAAAACAGTGCCAAGTGGCACTTTGTTTTTTTTTTGAGCAGAATTTTTTTAAGTTTTATAAACGCTAATGGACAATACGGGGAGTATTTTGTTCACATCCAGACACTCACAGACCAATCGGTGAAAACCTTTTTTTGATTCCGGGGGCCTGTAAACCTTCTTATCCAGTAAAACTTGATTTCGAAAAATTAACACAATAACAATACTTTCCTTTCATATATATTCATTGTTGTTGTTTTGGTCGTCAGCCAAAAGGTTTGAACCTCTAGAGGTTCAAGTACTAAGTAAAACGAGAAGTGAGAAGGTGAACTAAGTGGAAAAGTAGCCAATGCTTATCAGCATACTAGGCCCTCCAGTAAGCATATAAGCAGTAAGCCGGCCGCGTTGGCGCAGTTGGTAACGTGCTCGCCTCTCATAATGTGGTCTTGGGTTCGAATCCCATTCAGGCACGGCATATTTTCATTCGTTACAAAAAAATCATTTCGTCCTTCACCGTCTGCATTAACAGTAATAGCAGAACAGACGGACGTTAAACCAAAAAAAAGAAAAAAAGTAAGCACATAGTTTCCACCCTGCAAATGACACCTTCATGTCATTCCCCACAGGGGCTGGCTGTATAATGAAATTCATTACTCACAGAGGAGATAACTCTTACTATAGTAGGCTACGTACGTAAAATGAAAGATGAAGCCTGTGTTTGAAACAGCGTATCTCATCAAGTTAGAAACATAAAAATCCTGGTAAGACTCGTTTTAAAGCTTGGTTTTTAAAAATTTTATTCGTATAAATTGCGAAACACGGGAGTGTATTAGGCTTTTTCTAGCGATTTGGAAACAAAATATGTACCCGTTTTTTTAGCGCATTTTTCACCTAGTCCATGTTTCAGAACATGGAACACGATCAATTTAAAGAGGAAAAATATGACGTTTTAGAATAATGTTCCAGCATGTTTTATTATTAATTTCAGCTGAAATTCAGGTTTTCAGTACTAACGGTTAAGGAATTACAGCGGTTTTATTAAATGGTTATTTTCGTTCCCGATGGACGTAACGAGTTAGAACCAACGATGCATCCTTTTGATTAATAACGGAATGAAATTACACTACAAATAATTATTTTAAATTTAATGGATTTTCTCTAAATAAGGTAGAAATTTTTCTGTTTCTTACTTAATGACACACGCGGTTCCAAATTCAGGGTTCTTCTTTCATTATAAATACTATAGTAACTTTTACACCTCTGCCTCTTCTGTTCTTAAATGCTTCAGTCATAGCATTGTTGACCATGTGATAAGAACAGAACTATTTTTTGTAGCCCTGGAACTAGTAGATGAAGTGCAAATAATTTAACCCTCCACCTGCTTGTTATGGGCACATATATTCGTATAGGTCAAGAGAAAGTAAAGAGAAAGACGGGAAAGTAAAGAGAAAGTAAAGAGAAAGAGATTGACGGGAAAAGAGTCAAACATACTGTGGAGGATTTACAACAACATCGCTTTTAAATTAAATTTCTAGAAAAGTTTAAACAGGTGGTTTTTAAAAAAATCATAACTCTTTAGAAATTAATGTACAGTATATTGGGTTAGTTATAGTTTTGATAAAATAAGTGTATAATAACCTATTTATTTTTATTTTTACACTTCATCATCCAGACCTTTTTCTATGACCGTATTATCCATTTAAAAATTTCTCGACCGTCTTCACCAACATTTTTCATAAATTAGTATGTACTGTATAGATCCGATTAGCCTATCCGAATTTATGAGATACGAAAAACTGGGAAAATTATAATAAAGAAATTTTTTAAAGAATTTTAAGGGAAATGTTTGAACATGGGTTAAATTAAATATTCGGGACATTTAATAATAATTTTAAAGGGTGTTTTAAAACATTTGGAAATGGAATTGGAAGTACTAAAGTCACTCATGGAGAAATTAAAACAAAAGCTGTTAAGGAATGTCAACAATTCCGTTCAACAAACAAAAACTATTCCAATACTTTTAAAATACTCATCATTTTGTTTAGAGTTCCCTTTCATGAAAGTTAAAATGTTGTCCTCAAGTTATTCGGCCCAAAAAAATTTACATACATTTACCAACTTAAAAGTTTGGTCTGATAAGTTAATCTTATTATAACTCAGTTCATTTGAATACAAAACTTCCGTTTATAACAAAGCTATGTAAAATAATTTTCACAAAAATTAGAAATAGAATAGAAAACGGAATAGAGTTCTTGAATAAATTTTTGTCGTTATTCCTTTGATTTTTAAACTCTAATCGAGATCGTACCGATAGACTTGGCTTTTTTATCCATCTTTTATCCAAAAATTTGAAATTTTTATGAGACTTTAAGAAAACTTCGAGAGATGTTTTGAAAAAACAAACATGAAACTCCGTTTTTTACGCCAGTTACAGCGAATTTACGAAAAAATTGTTGTAATTTATGCAAAGTAGCGCGTTTTTGGTCAAAATTTGGCAATAAATATTTTTAACTTTTTTTAGTTTGGTATTATAGAAAAATGCCTACCGAAAAATTTGATATATCAAACGCCCTCGCTTACCTTACCATACGGCTATTCAAGGGTATGTAAGAGTCAAGTGAATATGGATTCTGCGGTAAATGAAGGCGGAAAAACTGCTCTCTTCGAGCTGATGTCATTGACCCATTCGTACAGTTATTTATTATACGAAAGCACGGAATTTTGTGAACACGTACATGTAGAAAAAAATTAGAAAATATAAATTAAAACACCTTAGTCGAATTCTCAACAAGTGTCTGAAAATTGGTTATTCTACGAATCTCAGAGGGTTTTATTACCCTCTTTCAGGTCATATTCAATTCAACCGGTTTGGCTCTAAGCGATTATTGAACAATATACCTATCCCTACCATTTGAGCTTTCAAACGCATTTATAACTCTATTTTCAGATGAGACACGGCCTTTACACGGTTTTCTTAAAGAACAAATCGGAATTCAGTGGTAGCACAATATTCACAAATCAATAGAAAATTTGCTACTAGTAAGATTGCGTTTCTAAGTAGCGTAATGTTTCCTCATTAATTTAGCTACAATTTAACTATAATGTTTACTAGTGTGCGCGTACATTGACCTTCACTATTACATAAACTGTTGAGAACTTACACACTCGTCATCTAACAAAAATATATTGGCTATCCACTGGATAAGGGTTATTTGAGGAAATTTACGGCTCATATATGTGTTCCATCTTAAATTAACTTGCCCGTAATGTTTATAATTAATGTTTAGACAGACAGACAGACCAATTGCTAAAAACATGTTTTTTGGGTACAGGGGGTCTGAAAACGTGTAGATCCGGTGAAAACTCGATTTTGGAAAATCGAAATGAAAACAATAACTTACTTTCTTTTTCCTATATATTCATGTCGGCAAGAGAAAGTAAAAATATGTCATCAAATTCACTACTTTTGTTTACAGTTGTGAATAAACAGATGTAAAGGTAAACAATGTTAATGTATTGTCGGGAACTATATATATTGTTGGAACCATCCGATTTATACGATGGTTTTCCGTTGGTGTCTTAGGCTAGGCTGAGTGATTGAATTTGATCAAAGGAATCCATTAACTTGTATCCAGATACATTTTCAAATAGCTTGTTTAACCGGATTTGCTTGATCTTGTAGCCGTTTTGTACCAGCTGATCTTTGGCTGGGTTGGCTCGGGAACTACAGAATAGTAATACTTATCTCTGCATTTAACTAAAACAATTAAAGTTTTCACGTCAATAAGTAAAATAATAATAATTAACATGAAAATTGTGAAACATCATTATATTAATTAAATTTAATATAAATTATAAATAACAGTTTTTTTTGGAATTATTGGATTTCTAGTAAAGCAATATTCGTTTCAAATAAATATTAAAATTTTGTGACTTCGGGGCACGTTATTTCAGTTTTTATTTGCCGACGTATTGTGTCACGAAATATTTTTCTCTCAAACGTTGGATATGAACCTTTTTCAGAACGGATTTATTAAAAGTGTTTTATTGATACTAGATTTATTACTTTTCGGATCAAAAAATCTAACCACGAACTTCAAGTGTCTATTTTGAAAACTTTTTTGATAAAACTTTGATAAATAAAGAAATTTATTTGAAATTGAAATTAATCGCTACCTTGAAAATTGAGATGAAAAAAGAACAATAATATACAACTTATTATAAAATCTGGTGTGAAACACTCACACAAATTTCTCTTGCCAATGCAAATAATTAACAATATAACCTAACATTAGTAATAAAACGTTAGAAATAAACAAAAAAAACTTACCTCAAAAAAACATAGGTAACTTAATTTTAATCATGAATGAAATGCAAAATGAAAATCAACTTCAGTTTGGCTTAAAAATACGGAAAATCACTCTTTCACGCTAAACTAGGCTCTGTACAGAAAAATGCCATAAATAAAAGTTGTAGATCTTTTAATTTCCTATAAATTTAATTATATGCATTTTTGTCGTAAAATGGATACTACGGCCTAAATCTTAAAAAAAATCGATTTTTACAGATTTAAGTTAAAACAATAAAAACCTTTATTGTACATTTATGTTCCTGTATTTACATTTTACTTTATCTTGCCTATATAAATATAATATAGGAAGGAAAGTATTGTTTTCATATCGATTTTTCTAAATCAAGTTTTCACCGTATATAGGCTACACGTTTTTAGACCCCCTAAATACAAAAACATGGTTTAAGCGATTGGTTTGTGTGTGTGTGTGTGTGTGTGTGTGTGTGAGTCCTTGTGTGCGCGCCCGTGTGTGTCTATGTATAAACAGAATATCTCTAGACTGGAACATTGTACTAAGTTGAAACTTGGAACTTAAGTTAGATACCATTAGACAACTCGACACAAACATTTTCATTAAAATCGGTCAACCGGAAGTAGAAGTCTATTCGTGTCATTTTTTCACTTTTTTGCGATTTTCTCAAAAACGGCTCCTACGATTTTTTTTAAAAATCGCCTTATGTACTACAATTTTTATGCTCTACACGATAGGGTAGGCGCCATGCCTGCTGAAATTCTTAGGTAGGCTGTTCTCTCGAAGAAGTAATGGTTTTTTTAAGATTGCGGCCTTAATATGCATTTTACCGCAAAAAAATTTATAGTCAAAGTTGTAGAAAATTTAAAAACCTACAATTTTTATTCATAACATTTCTTTGTATAACGCTTCTGTTTTTTTCATGGAAATCTAAAAAACGGACTTTTTAAGATTTCGACTTTTATGGATTTTACGACAAAAGTGTATATAGCCATATTTATAGTAAATTAAAAGATCTACAACTCTTATTTACAGCATTTTTCTCTGCAGAGCCTAGTTTAGCGTTAAAGAGTGATTTTCCGTATTTTAAGGCCAAACAGGTTGATTTTCATTTTGCGTCTTTCACTCATGATTAAAATTAAGTTTATTGATGTTAGTTTTTTTGTTTATTTCTAATGTTTTATTACTAATGTTAGGTTATATTGTTAATTATTTGCATTGGCAAGAGAAATTTGTGTGAGTGTTTCACACCAGATTTTTTAAAATTAAGTTTCAGTACTGTTAATAGTTTGAATGTAATGCTTTTTGTTCTACATTTAATCTTCAATCTTTGACTTTAAACAATGTATTAGTTAATTTGATTGTAATTAATTTTAATTATCTTCCAAAAGTGACAGGAAAGTTAAGTCACAATGGAGAGTAAAAGTACTATTGATTGATGACATAATTCACTAAAACCCTAGAACCTTGGAACTCTATTCGCCCCCTTACTTTTGTAACATCGTTGTTCCAGAACAACTTTTTTTACATTACTGTGCAATTGGGAACAAAATTATACCAATTTTAACAATATCATACTGTACTTTATTTTATCCATCTTTGCTTTCCATGATCATAAAACAAAATTGTAATAGAAAATTTTGTCACTGTAATACATATAATTTTATTGTTTTCTTCAATCTTGATGAAATCCGTTTACTAGTAATGTAAAAAAGCTTAAAATTTCCAAGAAATTTCTTTCTACAGTTCTTATACTAAAAAAGTGTTCATCCCTGATAAAAACTCATGAAGTGTATCATAAATTTGTTCTTTGTCTTCTTCTTAACAAGTAAAAGGCCCCGAATGTATTACGTCAATCGATGCAATTGGTCTTTCCACATTTTCTTTGGTCGACCTAGATCCCTTCTACCCTAAAAGTAATGCTCTTCACTTCGTCGTTGGAGTCTTTTTCCCTCCATACGTCTGACGTGTTCCACCAATTCCATCTATATTCCCGTACCATTTCATTCAGAGATCGAAGGCCAACTCCCCACCCCCCCAACATCATCGTTTCTCCTCATATTTCATTTGGTATAGCCAGCCACCGAATTCAGAAACCTCATCTCAGTTCCCTGTAGTCTCACCTCGTATGCACGTGTGAAGTGTCTCGCTACCGTATAAACAGTCTGAATTGATATCACCTTATAAAACTTCAAAAAAGTCACCCTTTTCACCTGATTTCTTAGCGTACACTTGATTCTGTTCGTAACAGACAGGTGGAGTGTCAAATTATTTACACCCAATCTGTTCGTTGCAGGGCTAAAATAAATAGTTTTGTTTCTTATCATATGGTCAGCCAATTAAATGACTGAATCATTTAAGAACAGAAGAGGTAGAGGTGTAAAAGACTGTAGTCAGAGTTATCTCCTGTGAGAGTTATGAATTTCATTATACAGCCAGACCCTGTGGTGAATGAAGTGAAGGTAACATTTGTAAGGTTGAAAGTAGATGCTTTTCAGATGGCCGGACCTGCTGATAAGCATACTTTTCTACTCAGTGAGTACAGTAATGGTAAACCACCTTACATCTCATTTTACTTAGTAAAACCTCTACAGGTTCAAACCAGCCTTTCGGCTGATGACCTAAACAACACGATTGATTGATTCATTCAACCTATTTAAAATCTCTATTTTCTTGTTCACATCTACCTTTCCATTGAAGGCTACGTCTCATCCCCAAACCTTAAAAAATCGACACCTTCTCGATCACCTTGTCATCGAGAACAACTTTCGATCTCCTTGGCCATATTCCACTAAATGCCATCATCTTGGACTTTCCAATCAACGTGATTATTAGCAAAAAGCAACGTACAGACGTTGCTACTTATTGTGATTCGAAATTTTATTTATTTAGCCTAAATTTGTAAAGTTGTAGTGTTAATCAAAAGTGAATCCATTTTCGTCTTGTGATTTGAATCTATGTAGATAATGTACCGTTTTATAAGTTTGAAACTGGTGTCAATTATAATATTCTTAGGCAGAATCAACCTCCTCCGTAAGTTGAGTCACTCTTGAGTACATTGCGGTTGAAATTTTCTCCTGTAAGCTAAAGATCATTGTCTACATGACAAACTGAGCTAGAACTGTGAATTTTATACTATATGCAGTTGGGCTCCGTAAAATAAGGTGAGATTCACAACTCCAGAAGCACTAGTGTCATCAAGGTGCCCGTTAGTATTTTTAATTTTCACCCGAGAGCTCTTCTCGAAGCACTACCATTTCGGTTCTTATGTGAGAAGGCACGGCCTTCGATTGTAATCGGATCTCAATGAGCCAGATTTTACTGTAAAATTCTGAGATTTGGTAGCAGTTCAACTCTAATGGGAATTAGCAGATGACAGATACCTCCCAGCGGTTTATTTTCAGCTGAAGCTGTGGATAATTTGTTAACACGGGCTTAACAATTGAATTTTAAATCGGAGACCTCACAGCGAAGTTAATGTATACGTTATAGAAACTGTGTATTTAAAACCATTTCTACATTGCTATCCCAATTTCAGCTGCGCCCGTTTATCTGAATTCACCACTAACATTGCTGTAGGTTTTCTAAAGTAAATAGGGAATTCAGGTATCCTATCTCGGTAGTAACATGGCATTTGGTAGAATAGCCACGACAAAACCGTATCATATGAATATAATTCGAGGTTAATTTTTTCAAAATATCGTTGTTACTGTCATCGTATCATTTTTATTTATATTCCTAGAAATATAACAGATCAAAACCTAATTAAATTTATATTTAAAAAATGAGGAACTGGAAAATTGACTTGATTGTAAATATCATAAAGACACAACAGAATCTATGAGATATAACATTTAAAGTTATCTTAGAGCTCGCTTACCATAATATTAGTGAACCAATGTTTACATAATATTTAACCATAGTTTGATGTATCAATTTCTACTACCTCGGGACAAAAATGACTAAGTAAGTTAATAAAAATAAATATACATGTATAAATAAATAAATTAATTAAACAATGTAGCACAATATCCACCATTTAATTTTTTTTGTTTTATTGTTAACAAAATTGAAAAACCACCAGAAGGATCGAAGAATTACTAAAAACATTTACCGCTTTCGTGGTGTTACGATATTGTCAGCTAAATATTGAAAATTAACTCTTATATTATCATGTATATTATATGTAACACCCAAGTCTAGGTTCGTTCGGAATTTGGTTATAATAAAGAACAATTATTTATTGACACAATTAATTATTAAACAGACTACATATTAACAAATACAATCAGATTACTTAAATTAAATTAATTACAAAACTTAAGTTTAAACTTGACTATAAGAAGTAAGATAATGCCTCTTAACAATTAAAACAATGATGTACCTGTTCACAAACACTCGCGACCACCCATACGCATACGCACTGGTAACAATTTAGAACCGGTCCTGTTACGATACTATTTTGAAACGGCCTGATAATACAGTAAACAATTTCTTACAATAAAAATTTATTCCATTAACTATTTCTAGAACAGTCATGACATACAGAGTAGGTTAATATCTCTGAAAATATGTGTGTAAGTTTAAAGTATTATATATATATACAACGAGCTGTTGATAAGGTGACGCGACGAAAGCTCTCTTCCTTCGGTAAGTATTATTACTTATTCTTTTAACCATTAGTAATTTCTGTATGTACTCTGTAAGAGGAATCGAATGACACTATTTTTATTTCCAAATTCCGACTTTGATTTCTTGACTTTCGGTTTCATGCCACTTCCGGTCAAAACCGGAATTTAACCCAATGATTTCTGTATCTACTCTCTAAAATAAATCGAATGACACTTTTGTGTGTTCAAAATTCCGAATTTGATTTCTTGACTTCCAGTTTTGGGCCACTTTCGATCAAAACCGGAACTTTAAACGCATTCCAGGCCTACTAATTTTTTTTGTTAATTACGAATACGAAAACCGTTTGTTGCTATCTCTTGTAGTTTCTGACATATAGGTTTTACGGACGGACGGACATCGGAACATTATAGATGACAATTTAAAAATTGCCACCAAGAATTAATATTGTAATTATTAATCGGAAAGTTGGCAAATTCCAAACAGTGTTCGGAAATTTTAGCAGAATCCTAGGCAGGAAAACAAGAAAAGAAACGCAGATACCGTTTTACAAGGTGATGGCTGCCCCAGTCCTAGGGTAAGCGCACAGTGAACGCTGGTCACAGGTCGCTGGTTGCTTACAAGCGGGAGCCTACTAGTAGGAATAGGCCATTATATTTAAATCGGACGTCTCACAGAAAACGTTGGTGGAGAAAGCTGCGCGCTGATCATCTGCGCATATCAAGCTCACTGGTTTGTTTTGCATAAACCTGCCTGCTGCTTGCTAAGTGTTTTGCATGTTGCTAAGTGTTCTTGGCGTCGTATAGTACGTATTCATAATTCAACTTGTTAATTAATTGTAATAAGATAGGTTTATAAAAATAACTTAAAAGATTATTACTGGCCAAACAATGCTTTATATTATTGAATATCGGTAGTCAAAACGTTCAAAATACGTATTTCAAAGTAATCACAAATCTTTCTTCCGGTAATATTGGTTGCTTGTATATGTTGCATGATTATTTTTGAAAACGAGTTCTTATTTAGACAATATAAAATTAAACGTTTCCAGAGTCATTCTCATGCATTTAAAAAACCTATCTCTATTTATTTTTACTTGCGGAAAAATATGATTAGGCCTATGCCGAATCATTTTCTGTTCTTAGCCTATTTAATGTCACTAACGGTATCGTCTTTAAAAGATAACAATTTTGTATAAGCGTTTTCCATTAGGAATAATTTCTTTATTACTGCTGCTACTGGAACTCATGTCGAATACCGACAACTGAATGAAGGTTAAGCGCGTAGTTACATGCTCCCACTATGCGCATGCGCGTTCACCACCGTGAATCAGTACCAGCGACCAGCGACTTGCGACCAGCGTTCATTGTGCGCTTACCCCTACTCTATGAAAGGGAGTCATGGATTAGTACAAGACCACAGGAGAGTAGAGTACAGGCGGCAGAAATCCAATTCCTGCGAAGAACAAAGGATTGCAGTCGTAGGGACCAACTAAGAAATGAGGACATAAGAACGGAACTGGATGTTTGCAACTTGAATGGGAAGATTGGAGAATATCGAAATCGATGGAGGGAGCACGTAGAAAGAATGCCGGAGGGAAGGATCCCAATCAGTGTTTTGCACTATATACCGTAGGGGAGGAGAGATGTTGGGAGGCCACGCAAAAGATGGCAGTAATTCAATAGTTTGTCGCAGTTGTGAGTCGGAACACGCAGAAGCTTAATCCCTTGATTGTGAGAAGAGATCATCATTTAATAATCGTGATTTAAGAATCGTGTCATTTAATAATTTTTATAAGTTTTAAGGACGTTTGTTAATAATTTATTATATCCAGATCTCGAACGGACATTACCTAGTTTAAGTGTTACAGTGTTATTATTATCCTATTAAAAAATCTGGTGTGAAACACTCACACAACATTCTCTTGCCATTGCAAATAATAAACAATAATCCTAACATTAGTAATAAAACATTAGAAATAAACAAAAAACTAACCTCAATAAACATAACCTAATTTTAATCATAAGTGAAAGACGCAAAATAAAAATTAACCTCAGTTTGGCTTAAAAATACGGAAAATCACTCTCCACGCTAAACCAGGCTCTGTAGAGAAAAATGTTTTCAAATAAAAGTTGAAGATCTTTTAATTTCCTATAAATTTGATTATATACCTACACTTTTGTCGTAAAATGCATACTAAGGCCGAAATCTTTAAAAAATTTATTTTTCACACGTTTTCGTGAGAAAAAAACAGAAAATCGCTAATTACCGCTTAACTAAGCGCAAAACAAAAAAATGTTTTAAATAAAAGTTGTAGGATTTTAGATTCTCTACAACTTTTATTATATAAATTTTTGCGCTAAAATGCATATTTAAGCCGTAATCTTAAAAAATACAACGTTTTACGTGAAAACACCCTCACCAAAAATTTCAGCAAACATGGCGCCTACCCTATCTGGTAGAGCATAAGAAATTTAGTAAACCAGGCGATTTTTAAAAAAATCGTAGGATCGGTTTTTGAGAAAATCGCAAAAAAGTGAAAAATTACACGAATAAACTACTACTTCCGGTTGATCGATTTTGATGAAAATGTTCGAGTCGCGTTCGGTAGTGGTATGTAATTTAAGTTTCAAGTTCGTACGATGTTTCGTTCTTGAGATATTCTGTACACACACACACGCACGCGCGCACGCACACACACACACACACACACACACAGACCAATCGCTAAAGACATGTTTTTTGGGTTCAGGAGGTCTCAAAACGTGTAGATCCGGTGAAAACTCGATTTCGAAAAACCGACATGAAAACAATACTTTCCTTCCTATATATTCATACAGGCAAGAGAAAGTAAAAATAAAGTAATTAACCTCAAAAAAGAGTCATATACATTCTAGATACAATATATAATTAAAATTGAACTCTATTAACCCTAAATTTACGATCTTTGTTACTCAGCATATATTCTACACTTCTTTGTTAGGGTTGGGTTTGAAGAGGGTCTCTTAAACCCTACGCGACCACACCCTTCTACTTAAACCTTGTTTAATCTTCCTTAATATTAGCCTACACAATATACTACCAAACCCTTGCAATGGCTTATCAAAATCCTCCAATAACTTTATAACCGTTTCAGAAGCAATAATATCATTAATTAAGCATTTCCCCTATAAAACATATCTTCATTGACGTTCTTTCCTATAACTCAAGGCAAATTATTTTAATTACAAAGAAATACTTAAAAATTTAATACCATTATAACTTGGGAAAGTTATAAAAACTCATAAAGTATTGTGTTATTTTTAGATAAAATATTTTTAATTAAATAAAACGTAGAAGAATGCTATTAACTAATTAGAAACTGGTGAAGTTCTTAAAATTTACAAATACTCTTATCAGTTTTGTAAAAAGTTCTTTTTTAAACTTAATTCAAAGTTTAAATTAACTTTTTTTTATTTTCTGTCTTGTGGAAAGTAAAAAGTCATCGAACTAAAATTCGATTTCCAGTTCAATGTTAAAAAATAAATGATTTCGAAGTGTTCCGAGTCTCGGATGTGATTTTCACTGTCATATTAAATTTTTGTTTGTCTTGTGGTACAAAACTTTGTCGGTTACTTAAATTTATTTATTACTTTGTGAGTATATTTTTGGTTTTTTAACTTATATTTCACATTTTCAGGTTAATCGCTATTTTATCTTTTTAAAAATATTAATAGTTGTTGAAATATTTTTCACGTAGGTAGGTCTTTAGTCATTTTTACTGTTGTACGATTGTTAAAATAATGTCTAAGTATTGTTGTTACCTTATCAATACTGACCAGTTTGGTGTATTAGTAGATACGTATTCGATATTGTGGTAGAGTTTCTGTTATTACTCCAGACCAATATCTTGATATCACTGAAAGCTGTTATGCGCTATCACAATTTTTACACATTTTCGTGAAAAAGAAAACAGAAAATCGTTAATTACCGCTAAACTAAGCGCTATAAAAAAAAATGTTTGAAATAAAAGTTGTAGGATTTTAAATCGTCTACCACTTTTATTATATACTACATTTTTGCGCTAAAATGCATATTAAAGCCGCAATCTTAAAAAAAAGTTACGAGAAAACAGCCTCTCCAATAATTTCAGCAGACACGGCGCCTACCCTATCTTGTAGTGCATAAAAAATTTAGTAAATGAGGGCACTTTAAAAAAAAGTAGTAAGAGCCGTTTTTGAGAAAATCTCAGAAA
Organism: Catonia carolina; assembly: GCA_035578175.1. Lineage (NCBI taxonomy): Eukaryota > Metazoa > Arthropoda > Insecta > Hemiptera > Achilidae > Catonia > Catonia carolina. Next base: position 34,520,204 of record JAQMRL010000005.1, on the reverse strand, counting down.
AGTTAAAAATGATACGAACAAACTACTGCTTCGGGTTGACCGATTTTGATGAAAATGTTCGTGTTGGGCCCGGTAGTAGTATCTAACGTAAGTTTCAAGTTTCAAGTTCGTACGATGTTCCGTTCTTGAGATATTCTGTTCACACACGCGCGCGCGCGCACACACACACACACACACACACACGCACACACACACTGATCAATCTCTAAAAACATGTTTTTTGGGTTCAGGGGGTCTGAAAACGTGTAGATCTGGTGAAAACTCAATTTCGAAAAATCGACATGAAACAAAACTTTGCTTCGTTTATATTCGTATAAGCAAAAGAAAGTAAAAATGAAAGAGATGATAGAGCAGGTAGTATTTTAAGCTCTTATAAAATCCATTCTTTTTACAATTTAATTCAAAAATATAAATGAACTTCGAACAAAGAGCTTAAAAAAATTATAAATTGATTTAACATGCACCAGTGAGCGTCAAAGTTTATTAAAGTAAAAATTTAATTAAAAATGGCCTAAGGTATTCAGACTTTTGGATTTTACGAATGTGAATGTAAATTAATATTTTATTAAATATTTTGAATTTAAATTTTTTTTAATGTTCTGTAGTATATCGAGTTAACCAAAAATAAACATACAAACGCTCTCACATAGAAAGCGTAAGCGCACTGTAACATAAAATTCATAATATTGAATTAAAAAATAATTTTATACTAAATTGGTGTAATTCAATTACTTGTGTAAAAACAAAGGATTCAGAAAATAAACGCAAACAAAAACTCTCCCCTCCATTTTCATAAAAATCATTTCATTGACAAAGAGCTAATCTGTTTAAAAATGTTGATATGTTATGAAAGTTATACACTAAATGTTGTGTAAATCTAATAACGTATTTGTTGAAGATAACGTTACAGTAATGTTGTTTAGGTTATCAGACGAAAGGCTGGTTTGAACCTCTAGAGGCTTTACTAAGTAAAACAAGGATTGAGGTTTTTTTACTCTTGCCTTCCTCACTGAATGGAAAACTGTGCTTATCAGCATACTAGGCCTTCTGAATAGCATCTACTTTCACCCTGCAAATGACACTTTTACTTCATTCACCACAGAGTCTGGCTGTATAATGAAATTCATTACTTTCACAGGGGTTAACTCTGACTAGTGTTTTTTACCCCTCTACCTCTTATTTTCTTTAACGCGTAAGTCATATAATTGATTGACCGTGTGTTAAGAAACACAACTATTTTTTGTAGCCCTGAAACTGGCAAATTGAGTGCAAATATTTTTACACTCCACTTACCTGTTATGGGCACTACAGAAGTAAGATTCGTAATTTATAAAATAACTAGATATTACAATCTAAACAAAAACAATACTTTTTCGACTCAACAGCTCAAATCTCGAATAAGACTCATCGAAAATTTAATAGTGCATTATTATTTATGTTTGTTGCTTAACTAGTCTTCTATAAGATCTCAAATAGAATGTTCCGCAACCTTCTAAACTGTTAACACGATACTTACAAAATAAACATTAAAGTGTGTGAGTGCAGTTATACATAAAACAACATCCAAATACCAAACTAAATTCTTTTGATACAAAGTACAGTGAAACTTGGTTAATTCGAACCTGAAGGGGAATGGAAAAAAGTTCGAATTATCCAAAATTCGAAATAACCAACATCATATGGAACAGTATTGTAAAGTTAAAAAAATTACAAAATTCGAACTTTTGTTATACGTACCACACTATGTATATTATGTACTTGCTTTAAAATCCCGAATGTCTAATTTTTTGCAAATCCTTCTGCTTTTGCACGAATTATTGTTCCACTTAAAGGAGTCACTTCGTCGCGAGCTTGCTTGAACCACTTCAAAACACAATCGTCCACTGCAGAATATTCGGCTGTTCTTACCCGCTTTCGACATTTTCCGTTTTTTTTTGATTCCAGTTTTCCATAATTGTGTTTTTATTTTTTTAAGAAAGACGATAAATGTTCGGTAAAATTCCGTATTCTTTAGCTATGTCACACTTTCTTTTTGTACCGCGTTCCACATCTTGAATCACTTTAAATTTTTCGTCCAAAGTTAAACTCTTATACGGACCACGCTTAGCCATTGTTAAATGAACTTAACCGCACTGCACGTAAACTCTTAACTGAAACGAAAACAATTCAGTAGTACTGAAATGTACTGTACCTAGTTAAAAAAAAGTACGTAGTACTACTGTATGTAAATTGTACAACACAAATTCTACACACCGTATGCACTCGTGTATACTCTACAGTAGGCCTACTGTGCTGTGACTGAAAACGGTTCAAGAATGTGGGTGTAAATTTAACTAGGGAAATCCCAAACCGATCATACAGTGCAGGTCTGTGTGAAAGTGAAATTCACTTTACAATGTTCAAAGCCTATACGGCATACTGGCTGGAATTCCATAGATTAGGCTGACTACACACTAATAACTGACACTCTATTGTGTCTATTTTCAACCCAAACGCAGCAGGTAGAAATAATTTTATTACAGAACCTGTTTACGAAAAACCTAGCTAAACAAACATTTTTATTCTTTCTTTGAAAAACTTCGAATTAACCAAATAACCTATTTTTAACTTCGAATTAGGCATACCATTTTTGTTCAGATTTTAATATGCTTTTCAAGGGGAATACCAGTTTATTCGAATTATCCAAAAATTCGAATTATCCGAGTTCGAAATAACCAAGGTTATACTGTACTTGTAATTCTCTGCTGGGAAATAAGAGAATTATTAATATCTGTACATTCTGACTTATAGGTTGAAATAAATCATAGTTTATTTTCCCCTTTAAAATCTTGGCATTTGAAACATTGAAAACGGTAATATCCAAATAGATAAAATATCCTTTAATTAATTTTATTTCAGTCAGGATGATATGTATGACGTGTAAATAAGGTGTAGTCTTGTACAAGCTCAGGCCGACCATTCCTGAGAGTGTATGGTTAATTGATCTCCAACCATCAAAGTATACTGCACATAGCGTGTGAGAGAAATAGAAAGATAGGACGGCGATAGTTACTCTCTTTTTGAAAAACATCACGTAACGCAGTGTACAAAGTTTGCGTTTATGTACCAAATTGTATACAAATTTTATATAAAGTCTAAATAAAGCCCACATGCTGATTCACCATAGAATGATGAATTACAATTCAGTGTGGCTATAGCATTTAGTGTATAAAGGTATGTTATTTCCTCAGTTCATTGTAAGTTTCAAGCTTCCCGTGTGTAAAATTTAATTTAAAACTTCGACAATATTTAATTTGCAACAATCATGGACAATGCTAACACTGTGGCGACAGGCATTCGTGTACGAAGATAGATTATTTTGTCGGTTTATTTTTAAATTTGTTTATTGTAAGTTTCAAGGTTTAGTTGCGTAAAATTTAACATTTTTTTACTTTCTCTTGCCTATATGAATATATAGGAAGGAAAGTATTGTTTTCATGTCGATTTTTCGAAATCGAGTTTTCACCGGATCTATACGTTTTCAGACCCCCTGAACCCAAAAAACATGTTTTTAGCGATTGGTCTGTGTGTGTGTGTGTGAACAGAATATCTCAAGAACGGAACATCGTACGAACTTGAAACTTGAAACTTAAGTTACATATCACTACCGGACCCGACACGAACATTTTCATCAAAATCGGTCAACCGGAAGTAGTAGTTTATTCGTATAATTTTTCACTTTTTTGCGATTTTCTCAAAAACTAGTCCTACGATGTTTTTTAAAATCAACTGGTTTACTACATTTTTTATGCTCTACAATATAGGGTAGGCGCCATGTTTGCTGAAATTCTGCGTGAGGCTGTTTTTACGTAAAAACATTTTCTTTTTAAGATTGCGGCTTTAATATGCATTTTAGCGCAAAACGTTATATAATAAAAGTTGTAGAGAATGTAAAATTCTACAACTTTTATTTCAAATATTTTTTTGTATAACGCTTAGTTTAGCGGTAATTTGTGATTTTCTGTTTTTTTCTCACGAAAACGTGAGAAAAATCGATTTTTTTAACTTTTCGGTCTTAGTATGCATTTTACGACAAAAGTGTATATAATTAAATTTATAGAAAATTAAAAGATCTACAACTTTTGTTTTGAGCATTTTTCTCTACAGAGCCTAGTTTAGCGTGAAAGCGTGATTTTCCGTATTTTTAAGCCAAACTGAGTTCGATTGTCATTTTGCGTCATTCACTCATGATTAAAATAAGGTTATGTTTTTGAGGTTAGTTTTTGTTTATTTCTAATATTTTATTAATAATGTTAGGTTTATTATTAATTATTTGCATTGGCAAGAGAAAGTTGTGTGAGTGTTTCACACCAGATTTTTATAAATTTAAATTGGATGATTTTAATAAATGTGTCGCACCTAGATTGGTGTACAACTTTCATTAAACAGAACATCGGCTTCCGACAGCCGCGTTGAATCCTGAATCCTGAATCCTGGTTGAGAGGGCTAAGAAGCCCTATGATGGCGACATCGTGTTAAGGAACACCTGGTCGCTCGGGGAACAATATAACAGAATAATTGCAACCTCAAGAAATTTAGGGGGAATTTTATAGTTTAAATAGGAAATAGGATTCTGGTTCGTGGGACATTGGAACTGGGACTTGAAAGGAGGTAATTTATTTTTAGAAGTTATTTGTGGAAAATTTAAATTAAGGGACAAGTGGGTTTAAGAGCGGCTCTTTTATTTTATTTTATTTTTCAGTGGCCTTTTTTCAGTTTTGTGGGAGTCCTATTATCTTGGTGAGGGGAAGGCATGCATTTTACTGAACGTGGACTAAAGGTATAATTTAAGGTAGGGGTTAGTTTATGATTTCAGGGGAGACGGAAAGGGCAGAGTTTGGCATAATCACCGGCCTTTTTATCTTCTGAGTGTTTATTAATTTAAAATGGCGGCTCTTTTCACCGTAGTGGAGTGATTATGCATAGGAACATGGGGACAACTACCAACTGGGGAGATTGAGTCATACAAGTAGAAGGGGCATGGGCAAATAAGAGGAATACAGGGCAGAATAAAAATGTGGCAACTCTAAATTTTGTTAAGTGGGTCATACTGAAATTTAGATAAAGTCGTGGAATGGTAATGGCATAGAGACTTCAGGTGGGTGTGGGCGTCGGTACAAGTCCTGAATGATCTGGGGTCCGTCAGTTTTCCCAGCGTCGTGTAGCCGTTTCGAGGTATTGTAAATAAAGTCCTCCATAGAAGGGAAGAGAAGGTGTTCGTGTATGATGCGATTGGATATAAGATAGTGGAACTGTGTGATGCACCGGAGGACTTTGTTCTGGTATGCTGAAGTACGTCTTTTGTTGGACTTGGAGAGAAAGGGCCACCATACCGGTGACCCGTACAAAAGGAAAGGACGTAGGATAGAGGAGTACATCAGAAGTTTCAGTTTTGAGGAGTATGCAGGAGAGAGGAACAAAGGGATGAGTAAAGCGAACAAGGCCCTACCCTTGCTAAGTTTGCTGTCAATGTGCTGTCGAAGTGTCAATCGTTTATCTAGGTCAACCCCTAGATATTTCACGCTGTTCTGCCATGGGAGGAGTTCCCCTTCCAATCGTAGAGGCGGAGGAACATTGCGTTTTAGTGTAAAGTGGATTGCTTCGCATTTTGTGGGGTTAAGTGATAGTCTCCAGACACGACACTAGCTAGTGATGTCTAGAAGCTGAGTTTGAAGCGCGCGGCAATTGAGGCGGAGGCATCTGCCGTGACGGTACAGAATAGCATCATCGGCAAACAGTCCGAATTGGATTGAATCACGGACAGGAAAATCGAAGGTGTACATAAGATAGAGGATGGGCCCAAGGACCGAGCCCTGAGGTACACCCGCGGACGAAAGGGTGAGTGGGGACATGGCCATGTGGAACTGAGGAATAGTGACAGAGACTTGGAACTGTCTTCCAGTAAGATAGGAATGGAGTAATCGGACAGTTGAGGGGGGAAAGAATTGTGCCAGTTTGTAAAGGAGGCCCATATGCCAGACGCGGTCAAATGCAGCCCGAAAATCAAGCAGCACAGCCGTCGTGTCACAGTAAGAATTTCTGGCATCCACAAGTGCCGTGACGATGCGGAGGAGTTGGGTAGTTGTGGAGTGTCCTTGACGAAAACCAAATTGCTCGGGGGGAAGAACAGATTCAACAACAGGACGCAGGCGCGGGAGAAGAAGCCTTTCGTATAATTTTGACAGGATCGGCAAAAGGGAAATTGGTCTATAACTTTCGGGATCAGTCGGACGTTTGTGGGGTTTCAGAATAGTAATGACTTTGGAAACCTTCCACGAAGAGGGGAAATGTTGCAGCGCCAACACTGCATTGAAAATTGCCAAAAGATGAAGCTTTAGATCTGGCGGGGAATTCAGGATGGCGTATCCAGAGACATTATCAGGACCAGGGGCCTTACGCGGATTAATCGAGGAAATTACAGAGGTGACATCATCCTCCGTGAAGGGCTGTAAGTTACAGGGCGTAGGGTCAGAGAGCGTTGAGTTGACTTCATCATGAATGAGTTCATCCTGGTCATGATGAACGGGCGGAGGGGCAACAAAATGTCGTTCAAAATGCGAAGCGAAAGTGTCAGCAATCGCCTGCGGAGAATATGTCAAACCATTAGGTGTCATCAGAGGATGCGACTTCCTCTGGGTCGACAACAAACGACGTGTAGCCTCCCATGGTCTTCCGTCATCCGCTATTCGATGAAGGTAGTCCTCCCACTTACTACACCGGTGACCATCGAGTAGCTGTTTACACCTAGCAGCGGCACCGTTGAACAGATCCCGATGATGTGGATCTCTGGTGCGCTGCCAGAGCCTTCGAAAGCGACGCCTATCGGCGATTGCTGCTTTGATAGGAGCTGGAAGTGATGACCTAGTGTGAGGCGGGCGTGGGTGTGAGTTCTGGGCAATGGAATCGGAAAGTATCGAAGTGAGGGAATCAAGATGGGACTCAAGCTCAGTTACAGTGGTAATAGTAGGGGGTTCAGGTGGGATTAGGGAGGCAACTGAGTCATAGAAGGAACGCCAGCAGACCTTCAGAGAAGGAGGCGGGACAGGGATACGAGCAGTCGAGGACGTGAAAGTAAACAGAACTGGATAGTGATCAGAATTCAATTCAGGTAATACATCGATGTCAGGGACGGAGGCAAGATCGAGAGAAATAGCGTAATCAAGGATATCAGGAAGTTGATAGGTGAATGGGGGCACCCTTGTCGGGGTGTCAGGAACATGGAGCGCTAACGACAAAGGAGACTGCTCGAGGAAGGACAGGAGTTCAGTACCAGCAATGTTCGTTGTTCGGCAGCCGAGATCCGTGTGTTTGCTGTTCCAATCGCCAGCTGCAAACACAGGTTGACGTTGGTCGAAGAGCATAGCAAGGGCTGCGGGGTGGAAATGGGCAGCAGATGGGGGGCGGTAAACTGAAATGAAAGTAACCAGACGTGAGAAGAGAGGCACCGTAACAGCGACATGTTCAATCGAAGGAATATGGGTCACGTCAAGGAAGTTATGAACATGTCTCTTATGTATTAGAACAGCTACCCCCCCCCCCTGCCGGGACCACAGCGCCAGGTCGATCGGCACGATACACAACGTAGGGGGATAGGCGAAAGCGAGTAGTAGGTAAAAATTTAGTTTCCTGTAGCAGAGCAACGTCAATATCGTAATCTGTTAGTACTCGTAGTAGGTCATTTCGTTGGCGAAGGATGCCATTGCCATTCCATGACATAATGCGAAAACGCATTACAAAAGGAGGGAGGTCAGAGATGAGATAAGGATAGTGATAGCTTCAGAGGCGGAGCTAATAGATGTTAGTTGAGGAAGAACATTAGCCACCCAAGCTAGGAACTTAGGGGAGGTTAAGAACTGGACGATCGTAGAAAAATCAAATGCAGTGCTGTCCTTAGGAGGGACTTTTTTAGCCGGGAGTGGCGGAAACTCCCTTTCTGAGAAGACCGGCTTGGATGGCTGTGAGTGGTGGGACCACTCAGAAGTCGGAAACTGGTTCTTGGTGGTGACCCTGTGCACAGGAGCCTTCTTAATGATTGTTTTGTTATAGCTCCTCTGAGTAGGAGGGGAAGAAGAGGAAGAGGGTTGTGATTGTGTCGCCTGGGACTTGGCGGTAGACGGAGCTGATGAGGAGGCGGCCGTCGATTGGGCGGCAGCCTTGCGCCTCTCGGCAAGAAGCCGGACATGTAATGGGCACCCCCGGTAGCTAGCAGGGTGCTGGCCATTACAGTTGCAGCAGCGAGGCTGTTCAATTAACTTGCCTTCACACTGAGCTGCGTCGTGCTTACCGCCGCACTTGACGCACCTTAACTCATGGTTACAATTAACCGATGAGTGGCCATAACGCTGGCACTTAAAACATTGTGGCAGACCCGGCCGTGGGCGGAAGGCCTCCACGGTCACTTCAATGTTGAAGATCGAATCGACCTTGTAAATGTCCTCGAAGCGAGGTGACTTGCGCAATTTCACAAGGAACACATTGATTGGCCTGCCAGCTCGGCCAGTTATATTCTGGCAGTGGCTCACCTCGAAGCCACGCTCAGCGAGGAACAGTTTTACCTCTTCGGGTTGAAACGAAGAGTGTAACCCTTTTATGGCCACCTTGACCTCATCAGGCTCATTCGTATAATATGTGTGGAAGTTTATGCCCTCCGAAAGGAGGACAGTCTTGCACTTCTGGAAGTCCCCAATGTGCCTTGTAAACAAGGAGTAGGAGTTGCCACGTGTCGTGACCTTGTATGACTCCGAAAGGGGGGTGTTGAGAATTTTTGTAAGTGCAGCCCAGTTGGCAGGGGCGCGGAATACGAACGGAGGAACTTTGTTCCTACGGGGGGCCGTTTCTGGGGATGAGGTTGCAACGGGAGTAGAATTTTGTAACATGCCACCTGAGTCCGTCCGGACACGCTTTCGTTGGACGGTGGTGAATCCAGATTCGTCCTCATGTACCTCCATCGATGCTGACGTTGATGAAGAGGCGGGTATCCCAGTTGATGTTGAGGCTGGTTGAGGCGAAGTGGCAGTTGGGGCCGCCATCTCCCACACGGCGCCTAGCGGAGACGGTTCCAGCTTTTCGAGAGTTCCACTGCTTGGACGTACACAAGAACGGTGCTTGTTGCGGCTAGACCCGGGTCGTTAAAACCTTATCTACCCGGGTCTTTAAAACCCTACCAGCACACAAGCGACACGTAACTATGTGACACGTACAAAGTACACAAATATAGTAACCACACAAATGAAATAGTAGACACACAATTAAATAGGCAATACACGAAATAAGTCTGTATAGTAAATAACGCACAAGTCAATATAAATAATAAACTAATTACATATAATAAATAATGCACAAGTCAATATAATAATATACAAATCAAAAATAATATAATATAAACTACGAATGTTTACAAAAACCGACGTAAACACGATATTAAAACAAACAACGGCCGGTTGCCATAGCGACCGGTCATGTGTCTCACAGCCGCGTTACTGCACGCAGCACTAAAAGAAAGAATTGACTTTAAAGCTAGAAATTTAATGGCTTTTTAATACATTCAAGATAACCAAAAATGTTGCAGCCAAATTAATAACACAAGAAAACAAAATAAATAATTTTATTAAGTAAACATATTCATTAAAACATTTTCGTGAAAAACGAAGCACAACTTCGTAGACCTATTATTAAAATTTCGTATAGCTTATATTAAAATAAATCTATAAAATACTGCATGAAGCGAAATTATTTACCGTAAAAGCATTTATAGAAAACAGTAGTAGATATTTTCAGGTTGGTTAATAGCGCGGGATCCATGTGCACAGCCATAGCGTTCTCTAATTACAGTCAAACTCGGTTAAAACGAATTCCACGGGAGCAAGTAAATTCGTTCGTTAAATCCGTTATTCGCAATAACCGTGACGTGAAATATAAGGGGTGCTTACATATTACGTACAAGAAAACAATGGAATTTTTAGATACTAATCATTAAACGCTATATTAATAGAGACCTAATATTTGAACAAAGAAATATGTATATTTATCTAAAATTAATTTTTTTACAAATAAAATATATATTTTTTATTTAAAAATAAATAAAAAAATTGCAAAAACTTACATAAGTAGTATGTATGATGGAGTAAAACTCAAGTTATGGCATAAAAAAATTGTCTATTGTTGTTTGAGTTGTTTTCTTTGAGTACTTCAATTGTCTAAAACTGTTCCTCAAAACACTCAGTTGCTGGAACGTTTCTTCTGTAGAGTTACCTCTAGATTCCAGAAATCCAGAAAGAAGTTCCAAAGCATCTTCTGCATCTTTCCACGAAGTGGTTTTAATGATAGGTGCGTTGTCATCGGATTCGGAGTCACTACTTTCTTGAACGATAGTGGAAACATTACTTAAGATTTCATCATCGGTCGGAATCCCTGAAGTCACTACTTCAGTATCTATATCCACAAAATCGTCTACTATTACATCCAAAAATCGGCAATCGCTCTTGACATTTCTTGACTTAAGCCATTGTGATAAAGGTAAGTAGTCCTCAGGATCTTCACTGTCATTTGGAAATGTTGCAAGTCCTGGTTTTTTAAAGCAGTTGCGTATCGTGTTTTCTGTCACATTTTCCCATGCATCGCTGAAAAGACGAATTGCTACGAGCACGGAAACTTTGGCATCATAAACAGTTTTATCGGAACTGTTAATTTTTTCAATTAAATTTAAGACCAACAGTCGGCGATAGTTACATTTGAAACTTCTAATTACCCCTTGATCCATTGGCTGTAACACAGACGTACAATTTGCAGGCAAGAAAACCATTTTTATGTTTGTTAAATTGTGCAATGTAGGGTGAGCCGGACAGTTATCAATCAAAAGCAAAATATTTTTTCTCTCTTTTCTCAGTGATTCATCCCACTGCCTGATTTCTTTTTCAAAAATACTAGCCGTCATCCACGCCTTTTTATTAGCAACGTAATTAACGGGAAGACATTTCACATTTCTAAAACACCTTGGCTTTTGCGACTTTCCTATTACCAGGAGCTTTCTCTTATCGGTGCCGGTCATATTAGCGCATACTAAAACTGTAAGTCTGTTTTTAACAAACTTACCACCCACACATTTTTCACCTTTAAACTTTAACGTTTTATCAGGCGTTATGTTGTAAAAGACACCTGTTTCATCCGCATTATATATGTTGCTATCACTATAATCCCGCCTTATATCCGGCCACACAGTTTTAACCAATCGTTGACTACAGTTTGATCAACCGCAGATGCTTCACCACTTATTTTTCCGTACACGATATTGTTCCTGTTTTTAAAGCGATCCAACCATCCATTGTTGCACACAAAGTCCTTGTACCCTAACTGTATGGCAAACTTTTCAGCTTGAACCTTTAATAGTGTTCCACTAATTGGTAAACCACGGGACGATTGCATTTTAAACCAAGAAAGAAGAGCTGTGTCAATGTCACTTTTTTCACATTTTTTAATTTTTTTACAATTTGTCTAATTATTTGCGAAGGCTAACAGTATAGTGTCCCGATTTTTCCAAATTGTAGATGTCGTGGATGCTGATAATCCGTATTTTTTTGACACAGATAAATTAGACGATCCATTTTGTAATTCGCGGATCACTTGCACTTTTTCAGAAACTGAAAAATTTTTACGCTTTGACATTTTAAAAACTGAAGTCACAGTACAGCGCTGCAATAATACACCACTTTAACTGAACGATACTACGACACACTACAATGCAATACAGTACAGTGTGCGTATACTGTAGTAAACTCGAGTTTTAAGAAACAAACTGTAGTACGGTACATACAGTATGTATTGAACTAGAGCCGATCAGTGTAAAACTGATTGTTGAGAGTCGGTCAGGTGACACATGTGGGCCTATGCCTATTCATAGCCTATAATGGCTATCTATAAGGTGGAGGAACAAAAGGAAAGAACTGAACATACTGTACTAGTGCGATTCTAAGAAGTGAAAGAAAATATTTTTGTGGTCAATAAATTTAGGCGTACAAGTCACAAGGGTCGCTGACCGCCATCCAATTACAGTAAAATTGTGTATGTACATACTGTAGTACGTTCAGTACTACAGTATGTACATACACAATTGTGTGTAATAAATTGTGTGTATATTTAAAGCAGTGACTGACTGAAATGTTTCATAAAATGTACTACGCTTATCGGCTAGGTTAGGCTAGATAGGTTTCAATATTAAAAGTTATTCCTTACTTTCTCAGAAATCTACCTGATATATGAAAAGAGTATACCATTCTTCATGTGGCAGGTAGACGATCGGTAAATAGGGTAGTTTTATTACCTTTTATTACACTGCTGTCATAAATTACTCAAGCCGTCGGTGATTTATCAAAAAGAGTTGTACAAACTTTTATGACACCTACCTACTAAGTACCTCGTTATTGGAATTATCTTCCATTGTGCCTAGTTTTGGCCCATTCGGTAACCTGGCCCATTCGGTACCCACTCTACTGAACTTAGTACAAAGTGAACAATGGGAAAACCAGGTAGGTACACCCTATTCATACTGCGTACAGTGGTGTCTGTTCTAAGAAAACGGTGAAAGTGTTTGTGTTGTCAATATCGTGGACTACCTGTTACAAAAATCATACGTATCTGATTCCGATATTTCCTATTTCTATCACACTGTTAGGTTCGTTATATCCGTTATACGCATTCGTATTAAACGTGAAAACCAATCATAAGAATTAAGTAAAATCAAATCAAACTATCTGATTTGTTCATTTTAACCGTGAATTCGTTGTAACCGTGATCGTTTTAACCAAGTTTGACTGTACTAGTAACTAGAGAACGCCATGGCACAGCTGTACGCCGCACAGTATACTCAGTTAACCACTTTCTAGTATTCGAATCTGCATAAAAGTAAACCTTTACTAGGATGTAAACAACAAAACCTTCGTCTCCGAAAATCAGCTCTTAAACAGCTGATTCGCGGCGACGACTACCACTGTACTCGGTTCATCGTTAGAAAGATAATGTTGATTAAACAAACAGCGGTTACCGAATCAGCTGCTAAAGCGGTGACTCAGAAAAATACGCAACACTTTTAATAATAACTGATACCCCCTTTTATCATATAAAAAAATTAAACGATAAAGAGAAATTAAAAAATAACAAAATTTTTACTATAACACTAAATTCTTAATTAAAAATAAATTATAATGCACGTAAGAACAATGCGTGACAATACGATGTCAAAAGCGAACTGGTAGCGTATAAGGATGACGTGTTCTTTGTCAAAAATGTGGAGAGAGATTTATGGGTTTGGATTATTCATCCATCATCAAATTAAATTGTGAAATAACAAGCAAAGAAGCTCATATAAGATGACTGATCATTAAAATAAAAATGTTTACTTTTAAAGTTCGCTTGTTCGTCATACAAACAGAGGTAATACTTATAACTTGTAATCACATTTATTTATGAAAAAGAATGAAAATAAAGTATAATTTTAACGTTTTTATAAATATATTGATCAGTACTTAAAATATCAGTCATGATATGATGTAGGCCTAACAGTTTCATTTATAAAAGTACTTTCAGTAAAATTTAGTTTTGTCAGAAAACAAGAAAGGAAATGGAACTAAAGTTCTACAAAATTATGGCGGTGCAAGTTAAAATGTATGGTACGCATGGGTGCTTTCAAACAGAGAACGAAGCTAAGTCAGAGCTACAGAAATTTCTTCGGGCAGTGAAGGACTGTACTCTTGAGGACAAGATCAGAAGTGACGTTATGAGACAAGAGTTGCAAATATTTAACTTGGGGAAGAAGACAATGAGTATAACTCGAGTAGTCACATGACTACTCGAGTGGAACGCATGAAGGAAAATCATATGTCTAGATTGGTAATGAATTATAAGCCGAACGGTCAAAGGGTGCTGGTCGTCCGAGAGGAACGTGGTTTCTGTAACAAGCAGTACTGCCTAACCAATGAAGTAAAGAAGAAGAAGAAGAAGAAGAAGAAGAAAAAGAAGAAAAAGAAGAAGAAGAAGTAGAAGAAGAAGAAGAAGAAGAAGTAGAAGAAAAAGAAGAAGAAGAAAAAGAAGTAGAAGAAAAAGAAGAAGTAGAAGAAAAAGAAAAAGAAGAAGTAGAAGAAAAAGAAGAAGAAGAAGAAGAAGAAGAAGAAGAAGAAGAAGAAGAAGAAGAAGAAGGAGAAGGAGGAGGAGGAGGAGGAGGAGAAGGAGAAGGAGGAGGAGGAGGAGGAGGAGAAGGAGAAGAAGCAGAAGAAGAAGCAGGAGAAGGAGAAGGAGCCGGAGAAGAAGAAGAAGAAGAAGAAGCAGGAGAAGAAGAAGGAGAAGGAGAAGAAGAAGGAGAAGGAGAAGAAGCAGGAGAAGAAGAAGAAGAAGCAAAAGAAGAAGGAGAAGAAGAAGGAGAAGAAGAAAAAGAAGGAGAAGGAGAAAGAGAAGAAGCAGGAGAAGCAGCAGGAGAAGGAGCAGGAGAAGGAGAAGAAGCAGGAGAAGAAAAAGGAGAAGGAGAAGAAGAAGAAGAAGCAGCAGGAGGAGGAGGAGAAGAAGAAGAAGAAGAAGAAGCAGGAGGGGGAGGAGGATGAGGGGTGGTTTTGTCTAAATTTATTATATAAGAACTGCGTTATGCCCCAACTCCTGTGTAGTTTTAGTCTTCGTTGTAGAATCCTTTGTTATTATTTTTCTAGCATGAAAAACTATTGCAAATCGCTTTAACACAAATTTTTCATGCATATTTATAAATGTAATTTGCATGAATATTAATTATTAGTTTCATCAACAACTAAGAAAACTGTTTTATTTATGTCGATAACAATTAATAATTACGGTAGGTACTAAGTTCTAATAAAGAAGAGCTTTGATTCAGTTTTATAATGCTTTTTGCTTCGGATATCAGAACTAGTCAGCAATTATTATTACAACACAAGGATTGTAACCTATTTGTTCAGGTCATTCAAGTAATTAGATAATAATAATTCTGTATCTCAAAAACAAATAGTACATGGATAGTTTATACATAACTTCCACTATATTAGATTTTCATATAAATATTCATATCTCCTAAATTTATGTACGAGGTGAAAATTAATTTATCCAACTATGTTTTCTCATATCTAGGACAGATCAATTTAGTCTCTGCTTCAAACACAACGTCTCTTAGAACCAAATGTCACATTTAGTGCTAAATAAATAAACACAATTTTATATACTAATTAACATATAATAATTAGTAAAATCCATACTAACGGCGTAATCTTAAAAAAAATCATTTTTACCGATTTTGATAAAAGAAAATAAAAACAGAAAATCCTTAAGTGTTGTTTAAAAAATGTTTAAAATAAAGTGTCTAGGTTTTTAAATAATGTTTTATAACTTTGATTAGATACACTTTTGCCCTAGTATGTGTATTAAAGCTGCTATCTTTTTTTTACCACACAAGATATTTTTATTTGCAGCTGAATAAAACTAACAACAAGCGAATTTAATAAAAAAGAATACAAATATTGACAAATTTTAAGACATTGAGGAGATCGCTGCCCATTGACAGTACTCCAACCGTAATCATTAAATTAGTTCATTATTTACTTTTTTTATTTTTTTTGTTTTTCTTTAATTTTGGCGTCTCATGATACCCCTACTCCAGAGTCGTTTCAGTCTTCATATAGGGGCAGTTGGCAAATCTGGTGTGTCTAGGTCAACGATAAGCTGGTTCGGATGATTGTGTAATTTCTTATTTAATCGTGTATATGTGCGTAGGTATTCATCGTTGAAGTATGGGACGTTCAAATCTGTGTGTAGTGTAGGCCGCAATCTAAAAAAAAAAAAATCTGGTGTGAAACACTCACAAAACTTCCTCTTGCCAATGCAAATAATGAACAATATAACTTAACATTAGAAATAAACAAAAAAACTAACCTTAGTAAACATAACCTTATTTTAATAAAGTTTGGCTTAAAAATACGGAAAATCACTCTTTCACGCTAAAGTGGGTTGTGTAGAGAAAAATGCGCTAAATAAAAGTTGTAGATCTTTTAATTTTGGTATAAATTTAATTATATACACTTTTGTCGAAAACTCCACGCTAAGGTTGATATAATTTTTAAAAAATCGAATTTTTTACACATTTTCGTGAAAAAACCGAAAATCGCTAATTACTGCTAAACTAAGCGTTCTATACAAAGAAATATGTAAATAAAAATTGTGGGTTTTTAAATTTTCTACAATTAAATTTATATATTTTTGCGCTAAAATGTATATTAAACTACAATCTTAAAAAAAATCTACTAAAGTACAGCCTCCCCAAGAATTTCAGCAGACATTGCGCCTACCCTATCTTGTAGAGAATAAAAATTTTAGTAAATAAGGCGGTTTTTAAAAAAATCGTAGGAGCTGTTTTTGAGGAAATCGCAAAAAGTGAAAAATGACACGAATAAACTACTAGGCCTACTTCCAGTTAACCATTTGGGTACCTAAATTAAGTTCCAAGTTTCAACTTCGTTCGATATTCCATTCCTGAGTAATTTTGTTCACACAGAGTCCAATCGTTAAAAACATGTTTTTTGTTCAAGGGGTGTTGAAAACGTGTATATCCGGTGAAAACTTTCGAAAAATCAACATGAAAACAATTCTTTCCTTCTTCCTTATATAATACGAGTATATACATATACTGCTACCCATAACAGACAGGTGGAGTGTCAAATTATTTACACTCAATATGTTCGTTGTAGGGCTAAAATAAATAATTCTGTTTCTTATCACATGGTCAGCCAATTAAATGACTGAATCATTTAAGAACAGAAGAGGTAGAGATGTAAAAGACAATAATTAGAGTTATCTCCTCTGAAAGTAATGAATTTCATTATACAGCCAGACCCTGTGGTAAATGAAGTGAAGGTGTCATTTGCAGAGTGGAAAATATGTGCTTTTCAGAGGGCCGGGCATGCTGATAAGCGTACTTTTCCATTCAGTAAGGAAGGCATGGTAAACCACCTCACTCCTCGTTTTACTTAGTAAAACCTCTACAGGTACAAACCAGCCTTTCGGCTGATGACCTAAACAACATATTACATATAGGGCAAGAGAAAGTAAAATATTTTGTGCGTTCATTTATGTTTCAATACCGTATATTCACGGTTGTAACAGACCGAATTATTAAATTTTTTTAAAAATCCCTAATACGTGTACGTTGCAATCAGTTCAATTTAAAAACAATAGGCAACCTGATGACCTAATGAGATGAGGATGGTGTGTAAACGAAGCATAGTCTTGTACAGACTTAGGCCGACCATTCCTGATAGAGTATGGTTAATTAAACTCCAACCATCAACGTTCACCGGTAACAATTGTCTAGTATTCAAATCCGTATGTAAGTAACTATCCTTATTAGGATTTGAACCAAGGAACCTTTGTCTCCGAAAACAACTGTTAAACAGCTGACTTTGGTGAAGACCCGGTTATTAAGGCTTAAATAACATTCTTTATCAACTTCTTTAAGTTAATTTAATATTTATAATTATTTTAAATTTGATGTCATGGTCTTCTTTAGAAATTTGTGCTTCAGGGTACATAGTCTACATCTCAATTTTCTCATCATTTATTCAGTAATACGCTAAGTAAATATTAATTTTAAATTCCATTTTAATAAAATATCTTTCTGAGAATATGCCAATAGAACTTTTCTGTATAAATAATAACTTTTCATAATTTACAATAATATAACTTTACAAAGTTAGTTTATTCAAAGTTAACTAATTATGAAACAACGCTATAAATATATCTAAAATTTCCGAACTAAATTACTGTACAAATAGGATCTACAGCCTTGTACATTCTCACGGCTTTTATATGAAGTATAATAGAGTAAGAACGTTCTGCGTTTGTAAAAAATATATAGTGGGATTTCAACTGATTTTTTACGCTGAATTGAAAAAAATTCTTGTGTGAAATATTCACACGACTTTCTCTTGTTAATTCAGATGATAATAAACAGTATAACCTAATATTATTAATAAAATATTAAAAATAAACAAAAATCTAACCTCAAAAAACAAAACCTTATTTTCAATCGTGAGTGAATGATGCAAAATGAAACCAACCTTACTTTGGCTTAATAATACGGAAAATCACTCTTGGACGTTAAACTAGGGTCTGTAGAGAAAAATGCTTTAAATAAAAGTTGTAGGTCTTCTAATTTCCTATAAATTTGATTATAGAGACTATTGTAGTAAAATGCATATTAAGGCCGTAATCTTAAAGAATCCATTTTTTACAGATTTTCATAAAAAAAGAACAGAGAATTGCTAATTACCGCAAAACTAAGCGTTATAGAAAGAAATGTAAGGAATAAAAGTTCTAGGATTTTAAATTTTTTACAACTTCGATTATAGGGGTCTACACACTTTTGCCTTAAAATGCATATTAAGGCCGCAATCTTAAAAGAATCATTTATTCTA
This sequence comes from Catonia carolina, assembly GCA_035578175.1. Classification (NCBI taxonomy): domain Eukaryota; kingdom Metazoa; phylum Arthropoda; class Insecta; order Hemiptera; family Achilidae; genus Catonia; species Catonia carolina. Next base: position 34,501,713 of record JAQMRL010000005.1, on the reverse strand, counting down.
CGAGAGAACAGCCTTCCCAAGAATTTTAGCAGACATGGCGCCTACCCTATCTTGTAGAGCATAAAAATGTAGTAAAGGCGATTTTGAAAAAAAATCGTAGGAGCCGTTTTTTGAAAAAATCGCAAAAAGTGAAAAATGACACGAATAAACTACTACTTTCTGTTGACAGATTTTGATGAAAATGTTCGTATTGGTTCTCTAGTGGTACCTAATTTAAGTTTCAAATTTCAACTTCGTACGATGTTTCATTTTTGAGATATTTTGTTCGCACACACAGACCATTCGCTAAAAACATGTTTTTTGGGGTTCAGAGGGTCTGAAAATACGTATATCCGGTGAAAACTCGATTTAGAAAAATTGGCATGTAAACAATAGGCCTACTTGGCTCTTATATATTCATATAGGCAAAATAAAATAAAAAGAGACTTTAGAAGGGTGCTTTTATAGTGGAATCTGGAAAGTTCTTGATGGGTGACAAAATACAGTTAACAAGACCTACATAATTTTTAATTTAAAAATAAAAACAAGCAAAATTAATTAACAGGCCGCCTCCGTAGCGTAGTGGTTAGCGCGCTAGCCTACAACGTGGAGGTTCGATTCCCGGCTAGTTTCTGGAAATTTTAATAAGTGAAAACCCGCTGTTACAGTTACATAACCTACCGTATCGCTAATAACCAAGCTGTATGCGACTTCAAATGAAATAAAACAAATTACTCGTAATAAACAAAAATAATATAGTATAGGGTTCAGCACAACTGGATTCTATGACGGGATCCCAGGGTCGATTCCCGCTCAGGTTTGGGATCTAGATATCACCTCATTACCTACGTACAAGCGAAGATTTATGTAGGCATCATTACTCAATAAAAATAAATAAATTAATAAAATTAACATTCAATCGATATATTACTCGCCAACCGCTACCCTCTCGCTTCCGATCATCTTCAGTAACATTAACCGTCTCTTAAAGTTTTAAATGTATATTATAAATTAAAATCTTTTAATTCACAGGCAAGATATTTGTGATTTTTGGTTCCAAACAAAGCACGAATCTCTGTCCAAACATCGTATTAATTTTAGGTATAGCTACGCCCGTGTAATAACCGGGTTGAATGACCGTTACAAGAAAGGAGTAGAGGTATTTTATGACTGCAGTTTCGTGCGTTCCTGAAAACATTGTCTCTGCCCCGCTATTAACACATTTCGCCTTCCATTGTTGTTGTCACTGTCTTGTCAGTCCTATCCTAGCTGTTGATCGTTGCGTCTCTCTCTTTCTCTTCTGCCGTTAAAATTCTTGTACCAATAGTAGTTATTTTTTTATAATTTCAGTTAATTGTAGTTTACGTTTTCTTACAAATTTAATTAATTAATTTATTTAGGTTTATTTAATTATTTAGATTTACTTACTTTATTTATTTAAATAACTTTCTTATTAATAAGTTTTAATTAGTATTATTAGTTATTAGTATTAGTGATATATTAGTTATTAATTAGATTAATAATCCTACGATTCCCGTCCTTCCTATTTCTTTAGATAATAAAATTAATAATAACAGTAAATATATAATTGTATCTGTATAATGTATTAGGCAAAAAATGTTTATGAATTAGAAAATAAAAACAGCGAAAATATAATTGTATCAAACAAAACAAAAATACATAACAATAACAAAAGAAAATCATGAGTTTAACATATTTGCGTTTGCGCGTGTGTGTGGCTGTGGTGTGTGTATTGTTTTTTTTTTCAATTCTTGGAAATAGATAGAGCGAGAGAGCGTGGAGGACGAAGAGCGTTGTACGGAAGGGTATATCGAGTTGCGATAAAAGTTTTTGTTCATGGTAGTATACTAAAGCTATGACGTTGCAGATCCCGATTGTTATCTGGGCCTATCTATAGTACTCTTTTGTCTACGTTATTCCAATGAGTGGCATGTATTATGTACTAACAACTAGTAAATATAAGGATGGTTTTTGCGATGGTGGGTAGAAATACGACTTGAATGACTTAAGGGAAAACAGTAATCATTAGTAAGACTCCCACAGGTTATTTTTGAATTTTTTATAAGATGTCTCTACGAAGTCTGCGTGGGGTATTACCGGGTAAATGTGACATGTACAGGTTAAGTTAAATGAAGTTAAATATTGTTTCTAGAACTCTCGTGGGAAAACTGTTTATTACGGGCTTAAATTATATCATAGTAGCATGGGATTTTAGTTTGTAAATATGTGAAAAGAGGAATCTTGTTTCAAACATGTGAAATTTATAATTTTTTTCCTTTTATAGCCGTTTTCTCAAAGTATGGTATTTTAGATAAAATACCCGTTGTATCAAAAATTATTGATGTTTTGACTTGAAATTTGTAAGAGGTTCTCACAACGCTACTATACAACTCAAATTGTTGGGAGGAGTTAGAATCCTTTTAAATCCCAGTTGTGGCTGTTTAGTGAATTTGGATGACTCTGCATCGTTAATTATGAATAACAATTTTTCATTAAAAGCTAATTAATGGATTCAGGGAGAGACACGCTACAACAGAACAAATACACCGACTCTTAAACATTATTCAAAATTCCCTGGAAAGGAAACATTACTGTAGGCTACAGTAGCTTTCTTGAACGTAGCAAACGCATTTAACAAGATCTGGTACGTTGGACTTTCATCAAGATAAAAATTAAATTTTCCCATCAGTACTTTATTATCTTAAAATCATTTCTATCAAAGAGGTATTTCCAAATTAAATCTCAACATGTGTACACTTCGCTTCATCTAATTAATTCTGGTATTCCCCAAGGTAGTATCCTAAGTCCATTTTTGTATACTTTATATACTTCTGATCTACCAGAACAACAGCAATAACACAACCATCGCCACTTTTGCAGATGACACAGCTTTATTAGCAAAAGATGACTCTACCTTTGGGGCTTCTAAAATACTACAAGACCATCTGAGTATACTTGAGGACTGGTGTAACAAATGGAAAATTAAGATAAATGATGACAAATCGAGACATATTACATATACTTTGAGGAAAGACACATGTTCACCGATGCTAATAAACTACTGGGCAGTTCCACAGTCAGATGATTTGAAATACTAAGGAATGCACTTAGATCGATGTCTTGCCTAGTCAAAATATATTTAGAACACACGCAAAAGACTAGGATTGAAGCTAAGAGATTTGTATTGGATTATGAACAAAGTTTCACAGCTGTCATTAGAGAGCTCCTACAGTAAAAAGCCATATTGAAACCGCTATGGAGTTTAGGAGAAACCGTTGGGGATCTGCTGCGAAATCGAATCTTGCTATCATCCAACGATTCCAGTCAAAAGTTTTACGAATTATAACAAATGCTCCATGGTATGTGACAAATGATGTGCTGCATAAAGACTTACGTGTCAACACCGTGATGGAACAAATTACACAGCTAAGTTAAAAATATCAAGAAAAATGAGCAGATCACCCAAATTCTTTGGCGCTTAATTTACTTGATAATAGCGAAGACGTAACACGACTAAAAAGAATAAAATTTTTTGACCTTCCGTTTAGACTTACCGACTAACCTACATTGTAAATAATTGAAGTCCATATTAATCTCTATCAACATCAACTTCTTCCTCTATGCATTCAACTTTATTCATCTTTACCTAGATTCAGTGTTTTCAGAAATTGTAAATAATTTTGTTTTCTTCTGGAAGCAGTACCATTGCGTATAGTCTCATACGAACATTTTCATTTTATTTACTTATAGTTTTTGTTTTCAAACTGATTAAAATAAACTCAGATATTTAAAAAAACGAATATTTTAGAATATGTTTTTGTATAACGTTGAATTAAAAGACTATCAATATAATTTGAAATTTTTAAGCTAATATCGTTTTTGGCTGCTGAGGAAATGTTTACGTTAGTAATATAGGCATTGTGATTTCCCTTAACCGCTAAGCAACGGGAGCTGGCCTATTTTTACTTTCAAGAATAATTAAACTTTTCTTTATGAAAATTAAATTACGTATTCTAATGTTTTCCTTATTGTTATTTTTCTTGGTACATAATTACTACGATGAACGTAACCCTACTGTTGAACTTCAGTTTGTTTTAAATTAGAAAGTTTGCATTGAGATAACGAACTTAGTGTTTTGTTTTTAAAGAAAGTCATTAAGTCAACTTAATTAGCATTTCCTTTACTTAAAATTTCCTATAAAATTTACATGATACTAACTAAATACAAAACAGATATTAAAACGAAATTTAAATTCATACCGATTTGTAAAAATATAAATGATTTTTGTATTTGGATTAATTGATTAAATAACCGGGAAAAATTTATCCTGGATAGAAATCTATAGCCTATACATACGAATTGTAGACCTACATCAAATCTACATCAAGAGCGCAATAATTTGCCTTCCTCAACGTTGCATATCTTAAAAAGAAAGTTAAATGATTTTCCTCAGACCTGATGTTTTCTTTTTTCGTTACTATTTTCTTGTCTTTCCCAAACATTATTAATTTTTTCACGGAACTTTCTTCTTTCTTCTGATCTCTTGATGTCATCGTCGTTATCAGCGCCGTTTCCTGTTAGTTCTTCTTCTTCTCTTAACGGGTTAGGCTCTTATTTCTAATTCATCTCTTATCTTCTCTCATTAATCTCTTATTATTAATTTTTTAACACTCAATGGGTCGACGCATTGGGAACGGTATAAGTTTATTTGTTTGTTGAGTGAAAAAATTCCCAACTCTTGCCTTATATCTTCATTTCTGATCCTGTCTAGTCTTGTACAACCCTTGACTGACCTTAAGAAATTCATTTCTGTAATTTGGATGTTTCTTTCCTCCCTTTTCTTCATCACTAAAACTTTACTGCCGCATGTCAAGGCTGGAATTGCCACCTTATCTCGCTAAGTTGATTCTGAATATTTATTTTTTGCAATAATGTTTATTCTCATAGATCGCTATTACATTATGTTTTCTGTTTTTCTTCATTTTAATCTTTTTTTATTAGATTGTTCTTGTTGCTTAACTTTAAAATTTGTAAAGCATTTTTATTTTCCAGTGGAGTTTTAAACTATTGTTAATGCTTTCATTGAAATTTTTTTATTATTATTATTTTTATTCTTAATGTGTATAAGAATACGTTGAAAATTTGTTCAATTCAGAACAATAAACAACCTATGACCCAATGAGATAAGGTTGACTTGTATGACGTGTAAATGAGGTGTAGTCTTGTACAGACTTATACCGACAATTTCTGAGAGAGTATGGTTAATTGAACCCCAACCATCAAATTAACCAATGTTTAGTACTTCTCATCTTCTTCTTCTGCCTTTCAAAGAATTAGGCATCTTTGCCTTTTCTGAACTTCTCAAATCTGCCCATCTCTTTCTTGGGCGTCCTCATTCTCTCTTTCGCGCCGGTTTATAGCTTAGTGTTTGCTTAGGTATCCAATCCTCCCTCATTCTGTTCACATACTCTAACCACTGAATTCTGTTCTGAGATACCCTGTCGTTTATAGAGAAGATTTCTTTCCTTATCTCGGTATTCTAGTAACGATCTGCTACAACACCCGTACTCAAATCCCCATGTAAAAAAATTCTGGTACTCAAATTCAAATAAAAGTAACTACCGTTTCAAGGATTTGAACCAAAAACCTTCGTCCCCGAAAATTAACTGTTAAACAGCTGATATCGGCGACGACTTTAGTCCTAGACCAATCCGGTGGGTTTTAATTTTAGTAACTGTAAGTAATTGAATAAATTAAAAATACTAATCTGTACAGAATAACAGCCAAATCATACAGTGAACTTAAGAAAACTGTTCTTTAAAAATAATTATGCTTAATTTAAGAGTAACTTAAGATGAATAAACTTGCATTTTTATGTTCTCTTGCCTATATGAATGTATGAAGGAAAGTATTGTTTTCATTTCGATTTTTCGAAATCGAGTTTTCACCGGATCTACACGTTTTCAGACCCCTGACCCAAAAAAACATGTTTGTTTTTAGCGATTTGTGTGTGTGTGTGTGTGTGTGTGTGTGTGTGTGTGTGTGTGCGCGCGCGCGTGATTAGAGTAGCTCAAGAACGGATTATCGTACGAACTTAAAACTTGAAACTTAAGTTAGATACGTTACTACCGGATCCGACATCGAACATTTTCATCAAAATCGGTCAACCGGAAGTAGTAGAAGTTTATTCATTTCATTTTTCACTTTTTTGCGACTTTCTCAAAAATGGTCCTACGATTTTTTTTAAATCTCCTGGGTTACTCTGTTTTTTATGCTCCACAAGATTGGGTAGGTGCCATGTTTGATGAAATTCTTGGTGAGGTTTTCACGTAAAAAATTTGGTTTTTAAAGATTACGGCTTTAATATGCATTTTAGCGCAAAAATTTATATAACAAAAGTTGTAGAAAATTTAAAATTCTACAACTTTTATTTCACACATTTTTTTTTGTATAACGCTTAGTAATTAGCGATTTTCTGTTTTTTCTCACGAAAACGTGTAAAAAAATCAATTTTTTAAAGATTTCAGCCTTAGTATGCATTTTATGACAAAAGTGCATGTTACATTCATAGGAAATTAAAAGATTTACTACTTATATTTAAAACATTTTTCTCTACAGATCCTAGTTTAGCGTGAATGAGTGATTTTCTGTATTTTTAAGCCTAACGAGGTTGACTTTCATTTTGCGTCTTTGACTCATGATTAAAATTAGGTTATACAGTATATGTTGATATGTGTGGATAGATTGTATAATGAAGATGTGCGTAAGGAATTGAACATCTTCAAGTTGGAAGACCGAATAATAGAAAACAGGCAGAGATGGCTGGCACATTTGGAAAGAAAGCCTGATGGGCGTATACCTAAGGAAGTGTGGAGGTATAGGCCGGTTGGCCGAAGAGATATTGGGAGACCCAGGAAAAGATGGCAGCTGTCCTTAAGAATTTCAAAAAAAAAACTTTGAGACCGGAACAGGCGATTCGCCTAAACCCTGTAGTTAAGAAGAAGAAGAAGATGTTGAGGTTAGATTGTTGTTTATTTCTAATGTTAGGTTATATTGTTAATTTTTTGCATTGGCAAGAGAAAGTTTTGTGAGTGTTTCACACCAAATTTTTGGTTTTATTCCGACTGTTTTGGACATTAATACTAATAAAAACTATGAAGTATGACAATGAAAATGAGTAGTTGATCTTAGAAAATGTAATTAACAGAGAAAATTTAATCAAAATCATAAAAATCGTTTTTGTGAAAATAAAAAAATGTATTTTTGCATTAGAAATAAAATACCCTTAATTTTTTGGTTAAATTTCTTGGAATTTTTATAAATAAGAGTTTGTTCAACTGGAAATGCGTCGACTAATGTAAATTTCGGATCGGATTGTTGAAAATTCGTTTACAAGCTTTTTTTATCATGAAATCTCTTCTACGAGTATATAGGCTTGTTTAAACATTTTGGAAAACTATCTTATCAGTCCTATTCAATTATCAAGAGTTGTTTATCGATGCTTCTGGGTGCCTCTTTACATTGTACAAAAACAAAACAATATTATAAAAGATAAGAAAACAAATTAAGTTTTAAACAATTTTGTACTTGTTTTATTTTTTGTTATCTTGATTAATTTTAACAAATGACAAGTTCGTCCTAGTTTTTATTTTATCAGTATCAAATAAATCACTCGATGTAATCAACGACGTACTATTTCTTTATTTTATATAATTTTATAAGACTAAATTTTGAATTGAAGACATATCTAGGACAATCTGTTTCTAGAAGGATATAATCCAGCTGAATCCAATTCTACCGCAGCAATTCTGTTCTTATAACAATCAAGTTCCTTCAACACTCGTACAAATACAGAAGTAACTGTGTTTTCCAATTGATCGTAAATCGTACTTGTGAATAGTAAATTCAGTTCTCTTATTGTTTGTTATTTGTACCTTCCAGATATCTTATTTTATTTAAACTTAAACCATAACAGTAGTCTTCTTTGTTTCTGTTGTTATTTCAAGGTTTGTTCATAGTTTCCTTCTGAATTATTAAATTACATTTACCAGAAGCAAATTGCAACAACTGACTTTCCTTTTAGTATCTTAAAAGCAATAAATTGAAAGCAAACAGCACTTTCTTTGATCCTTAAACAGAACAACATTTTACTCATTTTAAAATAAATTTTAATGAATTCTCAGTGGGCTAGTTGAAATGCGGTTTTTAAAATTATCTTCTATTTTTATTGTACTCTGTTTAACTTGCAATAAATTTGTAGCAGTAAAAATAATATAAAAACTTTATTGTATAATATAGTTTTTTAGCGTTATATACATTAAAAGAAATTGAGTCACGCAATTTATTTCTGTATAACTCTTTTATCTCGTAAGTTTTTTTAACTACCTATTTTTCAAAATTGATGAGCTCTGAACCTATGCATCGCCCCATACCCTTTTCATAGCTATTAACCGTTTCAAAACTATAAAGACTCGATTTAAAAGCATATTGTCGGAAAACGGCTAATCGGATATTAATGTACTTTACATCAGAATTTAGCTTCTTTAAATGTACTTTGATTAGACGAAAGGCAAAATTTTTGAAACGGGTTTTAGGGTAAGCGCACAATGAACGCTGGTCGCAGGTACTGATTCACGGTGGCGATCACGCATAGTGAGAGCATGTAACTACGCGCTTAACTTTCATTCAGTTGTCGGTATTCAACATGAGTTCCAGTAGCAGTAGTGATGAATTATTTCTAATGGAAATAAATTTTATGTTCCACGAAATTATTCACGAAATTTCCCACGAAATTATTATCATTTAAAGACGATACTGTTAGTGACATTAATAAGAACAGAAAATTGTTTGGCATAACCATCTATTTCCGCAATTAAAAAAAGATAGAGACAGGTTTTTTAAATGCATGAGAATGACTCTGGAAACGTTTAATTTTATATTGTTTAAAGTAGAACTCGTTTTCAAAAACAATGTGCAACTTGCACAAGCAACCAGTATTACCGGAAGAAAGATTTGTTATTACTTTGAACATTTTAAACGTATTTTGAACTTTTTGACTACCGATATTCAATATTATAGAGCATTGTTTGGCCAGTAATAATCTTTTAAAGTTAGTTTTATAAACTTATGTTGAAAATTAATTATTAAGTTGTTGTCATTTATGAATACGTATTATAGGACGCCAAGTACATTTAGCAACCTGCCAGCAAGCGCACCAGGCAGGTTTATTCAAAACAAACCAGTGAGCTGATATGCGCAGATGACCAGCGCATAGCTTTCTCCACCAGCGTTTACTGTGAGACGTCCGATTAAAATATAATGGCCTATTCCCACTAGCAGGCTCTCGCTTGTAAGCAACCAGCGACCAGCGTTCACTGTGCGCTTACCCTAAGTTGTGTTATTGGGGTTTGAACAAAAAAGTGCCCGTTTATTTACACTAATTTCCCCGAAGCCCTTATTTGAAGTCGTGTAAAATCAGAACGGGTTGTCCGATTCTTGTCAAGTTTCAGGAGAATATACAACAATTCTTTCTAAAGAGCTCTTCAAAATCCCAAATTCAAAACTTAATTTTTTAAGAAGCGGTCGTTAATTTTCCAAAGTAACTTTTTCTTTGAAACCCGAAATCCGAACAACCTGCTAAATATATTACCATTATTTTCGTTATTTGATCTGTACTCAAAAGAGCATAATACAATGTAGTAAATGAGGTGATTTAAAAAAAAGTATCGTAGAAGCCATTTTTTGAGAAAGTCGCAAGAAAGTGAAAAATTACACGGACAAACTACTACTTCCGGTTGCCCGATTTTGATGAAAATGTTCGTATCAGATTCTCTGGTGGTATTTAACTTATGTTTTAAGTTTAAAATTTGTACGATGTTCCGTTCTTGAGATATTTTGTTCACACACACACGCTCGCGCGCGCGCATTTACACACAGACCAATCGTTAAAAACATATTTTTTGGGTTCAGGGGGTCTGAAAACGTGTAGATCCGGTGAAAACTCAATTTCGAAAAATCTACTTGAAAACAATACTTTCCTTTCTGTATATTCATATAGGCACGAGAAAGTAAAAACCAATAATGTTAATTATCTTAACTGTTTATTACGTTCTTATCTGTTTTATTATAAACTATAATTTTGAAAAAGTCGTGCGCCTCACAAATTATTCCTAGAGTACCATTAATTTTACTTATGTGATCTACGAAATAATTAAGAAAAGTTTGATCAAAATCTGTACACCCGTTTTTGAGAAAATTAAATTTTATATTAGAGTAGACCTACCCTTATTTTTTTGGTTACTTAGGCACTATATAATTTCAAAATTCCTTCTTTGGTTAGTTGAGAAAAGCCTAGATTTTAAATTTTGGCCCTATCGGTTCAGTCGGTTTTGCGCGCGCACTTATCTACACATACGTAACCAAAATAAACTTCTTTCAAAAATCATATTTTTGGCTACAAGGAGTCATGAAATGTCACAAAATACGCACAGATATTATCTAATTTCATTGTATGTTATTTATGTAAATGAATGCGTTATATGAGCCAAGCTATTCTAATGTCAAAATAAGCCCAAAATACATTTGTCTCCGAAAATTTCAGTTGTTATGTTATCTGCGTTTGTCACAGATCCGTGACATTAATATTCTGACGTAGACACATAGTAGCCCGTTTTAGATTGTACGTGGCAAGACAGATATATTTATACATTACAATTTGTGTCTAAATTCCATTAACAATATTCTGACATTCGGCGCCTACAAATAAGAATTATATTTAGCCTATGAAACAGATTATTTATGAACTAATTTTTAAGTTATTTATTATTTTTGAGTTTTTAGGGTTAATGAAAGACTTTTACCAAATTTCAAGAATATATAAGGTTAAATAAAGCTCGGGTTATGCCCCAAACGGGCACCTGTAGTGTTAAATTAATTGCACTCGATCTGCTAGTTCCAGGGCTACAAAAATAGTTCTGTTTCTTATCACATGTTTGTGTTGTTTAGGTCATCAGCCAAAAGGCTGGTTTGAATTTGTAGAGGCTTTACTAAGTAAAACGAGGAGTGAGGTGCCTTCTTCACTAAGTGAAAAAGTACGCTTATCAGCATGCCGGGCCCTCTCAAAAGCACATATTTTCCACTCTGCAAATGACACCTTAACTTTGTTCACCAAAGGGTCTGGCTGCATAATGAAATTCATTACTTTCAGAGGAGATAAGTGTGATTAGTGTCTTTTACACCTGTACCTTTTCTGTTCGTAAATGATTTAGTCATTTAATTGGCTGACCATGTGATAAGAAACAGAAATATTTTTTTTAGCCCTACAATAAACAGATTGAGTGAAAATAATTTGACAAACCACCTGTCTGTTATGGGCAGTTTTATCACATAGTCGGCCTTGACAACTATTTAAGAACAGAAGAGGTAGAGGTGTAAAAGACTGTAGTCAGAGTTATCTCCTCTGAGAGTAATGAATTTCGTTATACAGCCAAGACCCTGTGGTGAATGAAATGAAGGTGACTTTTGTAGGGTTGAAAGTAGATGCTTTTCAGATGACCGGGCCTGCTGATAAGCATACTTTTCTACTTAGTGAGTACAGTAACGGTAAACCACCTCACTCTTAGTTTTACTGGAAAAAGCCTCTAGAGGTCCAAACCAGCCTTTCGGCTAAAGACGTATACAAAAGGTAACAAATATGCCAAAATTTAGCTCATTTGGTGACCGAAAATAGTGGCTACATTTAAAGAAGTGATAAAATTTTTTTTTTAATTTAGCTAATTTGGTTACCAAAAAGTTAGATAATTCATTCAAAAGTTGATAATAGTGGCTAAATTTGAAGAACTGATATAAAGATTTTAGCCAAAATTTAGCTAATTTGGTTACCAAAAAGTTAGATAATTCATTCAAAAGTTGATAATAGTGGCTAAATTTGAAGAACTGATATAAAGATTTTAGCCAAAATTTAGCTAATTTGGTTACCAAAAAGTTAGATAATTCATTCAATAGTTGATAATAGTTGCATCCATTTGAAGAACTGATATAAAAAATACGAACTTAGAATATTTTTAAATTATTTGAACATCTTATAAAAGGAAGAATGAAGTTAAGTAAGAAATGCATATCATATAAATTGTTGACTCGTTTTTGAGTAATTTAATGTTTACACTGCAGACTATTTATTTGCACTGGAAATTAATTTGTAATCGAGTGTGTTAAGATAATTCAGTTAATTTCCTGATTCACATAAATGATGATATTTCCCTCCTAATTAACTAGTTCATATTTGGGCCACGCTATGTCGGCTACAATATATTGATGCAATGCATAATGCTGGATTTAACATATTGCTTGATTAAACAACGTTTCCCAATATAGATTAATTAATAGTTTTACATTTTAAGATAATTTTGTTTATTTTCCTCATTATATAATGTACTATAATATAAATCCTCTGACTTAATAGGTGAAAATTTTTGTAATAGGCCTATTAATAGCATGAATTATCAGTTCATAAAATAACCGTTTTACATTTTACCTCAGACTTGTTTTATCTAAAAATATTATGTATGGAAGTGTGCAAAAAAATATTAGACCTTGTGTTTTAATGACATAAATTTCCGCATTGTTTATCTATGTTTTCATAAAGGAAACTTTAAGTGTGGCCTCTTTCGTGGCGTAGTAGTTAGCGCGTTTGTCTACAAAGTGGATAATTCCGGGTTCGATTCCCAGCTAGGATCTGGAAATTATTACAAATCCGAATCCACTCTCCACAACCCACAGTAGTCGGAAATGACCAACCTGTGGATGTGATTTTAAATATACTAAAAAACGAATTAAGAGTAATTTATCAGTAATCAAAGGTTGTTGTATAATACTTTCTTGATTTATTTATTTGTGTATTTATTTTAGCTTTTTTACTTTTCCTGAACCCAACTTGCTCCATAACCCACAGTAGTCGGAAATGATCAAGCTGTTGAAGTGATTTTAAATAAACTACAAAATCTGAGTTAAGAGTAATTTACCAGCAATTAAAGATTGTTACATAATATTTTCTTGATTTATTTATTTGTGTATTTATTTTAGTTATTTTTTTCCTAAACCCAAAATAATATGTTTTTAGCCTTGGTCTGTGTGTGATAAAATATCTTAAAAAACCGAAAAGATGAAACTTGGAACGTAAATTAGGTTCCACTAAGGGACCCACCACGAACATTTTCATCAAACTCGTTTAACCGGAAGTAATAGTTTATTTGTGCAATTTTTCACTCTTTTTGTGATTTTCTCAAATACAGTTTCTACGATTTTCTTTAAAATCGGCTCATTTAATAAATTCTTGTGCTTTACCAGATAGGTTGAGAACCATGTCTGCTAAAATTCTTGGGAGCTGTTCTTTCGTGGTAAATCTTTTTTTAAGTTGTGTCCTAAATTATTCCTTAATTGTAATCAAAGTAGTATGAAATTAAAATAGCTACAACTTTTATTTCAAACAATTTTATACAACGCTCAGTTTAGCGTCAATTAGTGATTATTTGTATTTTACTGATTACAATCGGTAAAAAAGGAATTTTTTAAAAGACGGCCTTGGTATGTGTTTTGCAAAAAAAATGTATAATCAAAGTATAGAAAATTAAAAACTTACAACTTTTATTTCAAGCATGTTTTCTACAGAGCCTAGTTTAGCGTCAATTAGTGATTTTCCGTATATGTTAAAGTCGTATTGAGGTTGATTTGCATTCACTCATAGTAAAAATTAGGTTATGTTTTTAATTTTACATGCTTTACTCATGATTAAACGTAGATTATTATAGTCTATTGTTTGTTATTTAATTTGGCAAGAGACAGTCGTGTGAGTGTTTTACACAAGAACAATCGGCATGACTAATTTTATAGGATTTTAGGAAAAAAATTTCTTATGTAAAAGTTTGAAGTTACAAAAATTTGCTTAAACAATTTCTGTAGGTTTCGTCATTCTAGGATGAAAATTATTTTTTAATATTTTATCTATATCAACGTTCTGTCCTAGGTTGAACATTTGGTTTTGCTTGTTTAACGTCCGGCTGTTCTGCAATTACTGCTAATGCAGATGGTGAAGGACGAAATGATTTTTTGTAACGTATGAAAATATGCCGTGCCTGAATGGGATTCGAACCCAAGACCGCATCTGTTGCAAGCGAAGTAGCTGTAAATGAAATGATATGATGTAAATTCAGCTGTACCTAAACTCTGGCCCACCAAATACTCTCCTCGTTAAGTTGTAGCTTATAATACTCCCGAGATCATGAAGATAACACCTGTAAAAGATTAATCAGAATCGGATCTGTAGTTTTTGAGATAACTTAAAATTCACGTAATGTACTTTTATATAAACATTTATTATTCTTTAACTACACAGATTTTGCCTTCGGCGTAACTGTTTTATCTCCTCTGGGAGTAATAAATTTCATTATACAGCCAGATCCTGTGGTGAATGAAGTGAAGGTGTCATTTGCAAGGTAGAAAATGGAAGCTTTTCAGATGGCCGGGCCTGCTGATAAGCATACTTTTCCACTCAGTGAGGTGATAAACCACCTCACTCATCGTTGTTCTTAGTAAAGTCTCTAGAGGTTCAAACCGGCCTTTCAGCTGATAACCTAAACAACAATATGAAAATAAATTTCTACTTATATAATTATGAGTAACTGTTGCATTCATAGAAAATATGTAAATGTAATATTTATAAAATATATTGTACGTGTATTTTGCAAGGCGACTCGTTAGTGCAATTTCCGGTGTTTGCCTTTGTGCACTGTGCATGCTGGAGGTTAAAAGTTGAGTAGGAAAGCTGTCGGATGTAGTTTCTATAACAACAAAATATCTGATCGTCTGACAACTGTATTTTTCTTGAATCGGTAGCTTAATGCCCTTTAAATGTTATACTATTATAAAAACTAATACATATTATGTATGCCCTAATTTTATTTATTTTAGGTCGCATCGACTACAAGGTCATTAGCGACCACGTTACATATACGTAAATACATGTAGTATAAAATTTCCAAAGAAGACAAATAAACACAATAAGGTCATCAATGAAAACATAATGAAAAATTACTTCAGTTCAATTAAAATTTAGAAGACATAAAAATTAAAAATAGAATGACACAATGGAAAATAACATATTGTGATTTTACAATTTTCTCAAATCTGAAATCTTGTGAAATTTAAAAAAATTTATTGTATTTTGAACCGCTACTTTGTCTACCAAATTGAGTGCTAAAATTTTATTAATTTTAAATAGTGTTCGTGTGGAATGCGTAGTTTGGCAGTCTGTGATGATGATTGTGTTTGATTGAAAGTAGCGTGTTGCAATGTGTACAATGTTGTGGTTCATCTTTCTTCATTAAATGTTTGTGTGTAAGTGTAGAGTGACCAACCGTAATCATGTAAGTAGTAATTGATGCCCTCGAAGTTCCAAGTGAGGCTGTGGGTTTTCAAAAATATGTTTTCTGATTTGGTGATGTTTCGTTGGAGGATGTTAATACCAGACTTGGTTCCAGTGTTATTTAATTTGGTTGTGCAGGTATCTCCTGATATCTGTATGAGATGAGAGATGTTTTTCTATCAGTGGGGTCTTTAACACCTCTTTGGGGGCCGTGTCCGCTGTCTCATTTCCGTTTATACTGCAATGCGACGGAACCCACACAATGTGTACTTCATTTCTGTTGTTAATATGTTGAAGAAGGTTGGATATACGAGGTGTTGCTATTATATAACGAAGCTGACGTTGTAAAAAGTTTTTTATTTTATACATAATCACTTATTGTCACCTTCAATATACACTCCTTGTCTATCCCTAGAACGCTCCATGCAAATTTTCCATTGTTGGAAACAGTGCTGGAAGTCATCTTCTATCAGCTCCTTTAGGACACGTGCCGCTCAAAAATGTTTGAAATGAAGCTCGCAAAAGTATTTGTACTGACACTTTGTACGCGATTGAAAATTACCCAAATTTTTTGGAAACAATAATAACATGAGATGAAACGTGGTTTTTTACTTATGATCCGGAAACGAGGCGCCAATCCATGAACTTCCGAACTTCACCGAGAGCCAAAAAATCTTTAATGAGCAAGTCATAATTTAAAGCAATGATGATTGTTTTTTTTATATCCATGGGATTGTGTATCTTCACTGGGTTCCTGAAGGTCAAACAATTAGTCAATATTACTACCTTGAGGTACTTTCTAAACTACGTCAAAGAGTAAGGAAGAAACGCCCCAAAATGTGGAAGGACAAATCATGGGTTCTCCACCAAGACAATGCGCCAGCTCATTCCGCGTTAGCTGTCAAGAGGTTCCTAGCCAAGTACAGCATCTCAGTGTTAAGACATCCACCTTATTCACCAGATCTTGCACCATGTGACTTCTATCTGTTCCCTAAGGTGATATCTGCTTTAAAAAGTACCAGATTTGAGTCTGTGAAAGCTGTAAAAAAGAAAGCGGCACTTGTTCTGAAGGAACTGACAGAAGATTACTTCCAGCACTGTTTCCAACAATGGAAAATCCGCATGGAGCGTTGTAGGGATAGAGGAAGAGTGTATATTAAAGGTGACAATAAGTGATTATGTATAAATTAAAAGTAAATTTTTTTAAGTCAGTCTCGTTATTTAATAGCCACACCTCGTAGGTTCCATTACTGGCTCTATAATTTCTTCAGCCTGCAACCCTTTAACCACACTCATCGAGTCCGTAAATATTGTGAACTTTTCGTCCGTTTCGTGGCTAGAAGTTTTAAACTACGATATGCCCTAGTTTTATTTAATTAAAAAACATTCTGAAATCGACTTTGTACTAACATTTTGTTAGGAAAAGTACAACGTTCGTACAACTTTTACACACTTGTACGGTGTTAAAGTGTAAAGAAATAAAATGTAGGCATTGTTTCTTCTAGATTTACAAGGAATCTAGTGAGTAGGTACAGGTTAAAATTTAATGAAAACGAAAAGGATTCGCTCGCCAATCCATGACCTCAGGTGAGATCCTTTAGGCCGTGTATTTAACCATGTTAACGAGCGTTTACCGTACGCTGGCGCTCACGCATGTCAGCACGTTCTAGAAAACAGAGACAGAAATCTAATAAATGAACTTAATAATTATTGAAAAGAACACTTTCAATTCTATTTTCTTTTTTCTTTTAAAACCACAGGGGATCAATTGAGTCAATTTCTGGGCACTCTCTTGTGGTTCTTTTCTTTACCTCCAGTATTCTTTCATTCTGGCAGATCTTCTTTGCCTTTCTGCTTCTGAAAAGATCACTTTCCTGCTTCCTCTTTTATCTACTTTTTACTTTCCCTTTGAATCTAATATTTATATCTTTTAATAGTCTCAGCTGTTCTGTTTTATTTTCTAAATCTTCGAAGGTGATGCCTAATTCTTCCATATCTTTCTTGATTTCTCTTAATCATATTACTTCTATCTTTCTCTGGTAGAGTTTTCTGACTATTTGGTTCGTGATTCTATCTTTGGGTGTTCTGATTATATGTCCAAAAAGGATATTCATTTTTTCCTTATCGTTTCTATTACCGATTCGGTCTCCTGGTAGACCTGTTCATTTGGTAATAATCTCCATTCTCCATCCACTTGGTGTCTCTTTCCGATGCAGGTTCTAAAGATCCTCCTTGTAAATTTTTGGATTTTATCTACTCTGTTTTCTTGGTTTAATTTGAATAGAGTTTCGCACCCATATGTTATCTTTGGTAGTACGACCGTTTTGTAGTGTTTTATTTTAGTTTTGATTGATAGGCAAATTTTTTAGGTGTTTTTTGTGATTAGTTGTGATGTTATTTTTTTGGTTCTTTCCTCCCATGCTTCCTTTTCGTTGTTGCTGTTGTTGTTGTCAGTGATAATTTCTCCCAAGTATTTAAAGGATTCTACGAGTTCTATACATTGGTCGTTAATTTGGACCTTGTTTATACATAGTGGGTCTGTAGCCATTATTTTGGTTTATCAAATGAAATTTTGAGACCGTGTTTTCCTGCTATTTGTCCTAGCGTTGTAAATTAGTTCCTAGCCTCTGCGATGTTGTTTGCTAATAATGCTAGATCGCCGGATCTAGCATAAATGATCTAGCATAATTCTATATTATTATAATATAATTCACCAGCACTACACAAAAATTTTCAAGTGAATGTGTAGGTACTGTTGTAAACGATTTTAAAAACATGTAAATTTAATAGCTGATTTGAGAACAACTATAGTTTCCTTATTACTTTTAGTATCAGTGTAAAAGAAAGTGTGTCTAGTTAGAAGTATTGAATTACCCTCAAGAAATTTTTGATTGAATGTGAAGATACGGTACGGTTCAATTTCATCCAGGTAAGATGTAGCAATAAAGTTGAACCATTGTCGAGTAACGGAAGGGTTGATAAATGAGATTGGTGCCGAGTAAAATGACTCGGGTGCCATGAGAAAGCTATTTTAACAACCTTAACTTCATTTTCACGTTTCGTTCAGCCTTTGTTTCCTTCTCATGGCAAACTGACTCATTTTACCTCTCACCAGTTCTCATGAACCTTTTCTTCAGTAATCACAGTTTTATAGGCTGTCTAACTTAAAGTCTCTTTTTACCTCTTGTTTCTCTTTTTATTGATGAGAAGGCATCAAATGTAACCTTCTTGTTCATGAACCTGCAAGTTTGATTAAATCTTCGTATTGGTACGTTATAGAATTTCCTTTTCTTTGTCATGAAATAGATACTTTCTCACTTCATATTCGAAATACTTATGACTTGTCGCTTTTAAAAACGCATTTTATTTTCCATTCTCTTTTAGTTTAACCCTTTCAATGCCGAAACAATATTGAAAAGTTTGATCTAAAGCCATTTAATTTGAATAAGAGTGTACAAAAAGTACCAGCCTTTATTTTGAAAACTTGCAGGCGTAAGTCTGCCATTACTAATCAAAATTTCAACATTACAGAAAAATAGAATTTCCTGGTAAAAATTAATTTGTATTATGTTCATAAAAAAAAGAAATCGTTCTAGAACTAAAAATATTCAAATAGTTTTTTTAGTCGCATCGACAGCTTGGTCATTAGCAACTACTGTGGGTTTTGGTATCTTAACGGTGGTTTTAGCGTGTTAAAATTTCCAACTCTAGCCGGGAATCAAACCCGGGACCTATCGCTTTGTAGGCTAGCGCGCTAGTCACTACGCCACGGAGGCGGTTCAACATACATTATTCCATTAATTTTTGTTTAAACGTTTTTCTTTGTAAATGTTCGGTAATCCGGACGTTGGAACTTTATGCATAACTTACGGACGTCCGGTTAACCCTTGAATATGCTATGAACAATGATCGTAATCGATTTAAGTTTTCCAATTTATTTAAATAAGAGAATCATTACTAGAACGTAAAAAGAAGTTCGTCACGGTCCTGGCCAATCTGAAAATTTTTAGTTCCGTAAATCTTTTCCTGAATTTACTCCTTTATTTTTCCTAGATACAATGTAAGATAAGACGTATCGTGTGTTTATAGATTCTAGATTAGAGTGTAGATTTGGCAAGAGGGAGAATGAATATTAACGATGGGTCAGTGAGCGAGATATTTTGCATTTATAGATTTCTTTTGTTTTTTTTTACTCTCAAGTTGTATTTTAAGAACAATAAATCTTGATGAAATTACTGGCATACCTCCAATAATGCCACCAGATAAGTAGTTTCTTAGAAAAAGGAAAGCAGATGTAAAAGACAACTTTAAATTATTGAAATATCATAAATTTTTGCCGAAAATTGGACTATACAATCAATGTGAAATTAAATTTAAAAACAAATTAAATACAAATTTAATATATTTTAGATAAATTACTTAATTTTATCTGAGGAAAATACCCTTGTCTGAGACGACGCGTCTCATGGCTGGTGGCAATTTTTGAAAAGGCTTACCTTAGACTTATGGCAAAAACCATTAGTAATTTCTGTAACTATTCTTTAAAAGGAATCTGACACCATGTTTCCAAATTCCGTGTTTTATTTTTTTACTTCCGGTTTATGATACTTCCGGCTGAAACCGGAACTTCAAACCCGATTATTTCGGTATCTACTTTTAAAGAGGAATCGAATGACACTATTTTCGTTTCCAAATTCCGACGTTGATTTCTTGACTTCTGGTTTTGAGCCACTTCCAGTCGAAGTCGAAACTTCAAACCCAATGCAGGCGCAATATATTTTTGTGTTGATTACGATCAGAAAACCGTTTGTTGATCTCTGTGTAGTTTCTGACTTTGATTTCTGGACTGCCAGTTTTGGGCCACTCCCGGTAGAAACCGGAACTTCAAACCCAATTCCCGCCTACTTCTGTTTGTGTAGGTTACGAATCCGAAAATCGTTTGTTGTTATCTCTTGTTGTTCTCTTATTGATTTATTGACTTCCGGTTTTGGGTCACTTCCGGTAGAAACCGGAACTTCTATATTAATTATTTCTGTATCTCCTATTTAAGAGGAACGGAATGACACTTTTTTTGATACCAAATTTCGACTTTGATTTTTTGGCTTCCTGTTTCGAACCACTTTCAGTCGAAACCGGAACTTCAAACTCAATTCACGCCTACTAAAGTTTTGTGTAGATTGCAAATCCGAAAACCGTTTGTTGCTCTCTCTTGTAGTTTATAACTTTGGTTTCTTGACTTCCGGTTGGAACCGGCTTTTTAAACCCAATTCACGCCTACTAATTTTTTGTGTAGATTACGAATCCGGATACCTTTTGTTGCTATCTCTTGTGGTTTCTGACATCTGGGTGTGCCGGGCGGTCGGACAAAACAAAATGAGAGATGACAGTTTTAAAAATTGCCACCAATTGGTGAATCAATTTTTATGTCTGGTTTATAATGAATTTTGGAATTCAGTAAAGTAAATTAATATAACCTATTTGGTGATATGGCTTTAAACTGATTATATTAAAGGATTTAATAATATATCGGATTTTGCAGAATGTTTAGGCTAATCTAGTCTAACTTTATCAACTTTCCTTTTACAACTTTACTAACTGAATGAATATTCATGTACACACATGTGAATATGTGTGTGTGAACATGTGTACCCATATCATTATTGAACGCACAACTATTCGTTCCTTTATGTAATAAAATATACGGTCAGCAAAATATCAAATCTGTTTTTATTTGGTTTTATAAATGTCAAACTATATTTATAAATAATTTAATTTAAGCAAAAAACCCCAAAGATATTTTACCTGGAATATTGTTACATTTTCCCGGGTCTTTTATGATCCTGCTTATTAAAACATTATAAACAATTAGCTTTTAAAAATATTATTGTAGCAATTATGATAAAAAATAAAAGCTCATTTGACCTAGGCTAAATTGCATTATAAAAAAGAACGTTTACGTAATAATATCGTCTACATTTTAAGATAGAGTAGCAAGACCTGGAAAATTATTATATTATATTATATTATATATTTATTTAAGGTCGCATCGACTACGAGGTCATTAGCGACCACGTTACATTATAATAACATTATATTATCATATGATACATTATATAAATACATAATGAAAAATTAGTTAAGTTCAATTTAAACAGAGAAATAATAACTAAAAAATAGAATGATACAATGAAAAAAAAGCGAATGTGATTCTACAACTATATTAAATCTGAAATTTTGTTAAATTTTAAAAAGTTTATTGTGTTTTGAATCGCTACTTTGTCTACTAAATTAAGTGCTAAAATGTTGTTAATTTTGAATACTGTTCGTGTGAATTGTGTGGTTTGGCAGTCTGTGATGATGTGTTCGATTGTAAGTGGCGTGTTGCAATGTGTACAAATTTGTGGTTCTTCTTTCTTCAGTAAGTGTTTGTGCGTAAGCGTAGAGTGTCCAATACGTAGCCGCGTAAGTAGAACTTGATGCCTTCGAAGCTCCAAGTGAGGCTGAGGGTTTTCAAAAATGTTTTTTCTGATGTGGTGAAGTTTCGTTGGAGGATGTCGAGACCAGATTTGGTTCCAGTGTTGTTTGATTTGGTTGTGTAAATGTCTCCTGAAATCTGTATGAGATGAGAGATGGTTATCTCTCAGTGGCGTCTTTAACGCCTCTTTGGCGGCCGTGTCCGCTGTTTCATTTCCGTTTATACCGCAATGCGACGGAACCCACACAATACGTACATCATTCATGCTGTTGACATGTCGAAGTAGGTTGGATATATGTTCTATAATTGGCTCTGTAATTTCTTCGGCCTGCAAGCCTCTAACCACACTCATCGAATCCGTAAATATTGTGAACTTTTCGCCCGTTCTTGTGGCTAGGAGTTTTAAAGTACGATAGATAGCATATGCTTCGCAAAAGAAGATAGAACAAACATCATTTAAACGGAATTGATAAGTACGGTTAGGGAAGACAACTGCACAACCAGAGCCTTCTGGTGATCGAGAGCCAACCGTGTAAATGTGTACATTGTTCGTGTATTTTTATAACGTGTATTTTGAATAAATGATTGTTTATTTTAAAATTGTTAAAAGTAATAAGTCTTGCTTGCTGTTCCGTATGTTCCCGTAGGGTTTAATTTACTTTTATTTTCCTTTGACAATATTTAGCAAGACATGCTTGTAACAAACAATACTTTTCTGACATTTTAAATTGAACTGACAGACACTTTCAAGTTTTTAACTACATCAAAAAACAGTATTTTAAAATAGTAGTCAGTCATTTTAAGTAGGTAATATCAGTCGAAATTTTTAAAATGTCATATTGTTTCTTGTTTTGAATTACACTGTCAAAAAAATTGGAGAAAACAAATCGCTGTGTACAATTTTAATTTTTCGTAATAACAGTTTAAAAAAATTCATTCAATATATGTTACTATTGAGACATTTTTTCTCAAAATACTCTTCCTCTCCACCAGCGCTCTGAACACCTTTTTTCATCCTTGAGACAATTAATGGAAAAGACTAAAATATTAATTGGTAAATATTTTATATTTTTTCTAACATTTATCATAGATTAGTAGCACCAACATTGAATCTAAGCAAAACAAAGGCTTTTATTTAAATTTAATGTTTGTTCGAGAAATTTCTTTGTTACATATTATGCACTTTTAAGGGAAGTCCGACCGACCTATCTACACATTGTTATTTTTCCCAACTTTATGTTCCTTTTTCTAGAGAAGCATTGTATTTAGGCCCTAGTTTGTTTTTATCTATCCTCGTAACTTAAAAAGTAATAATTTTCTGTTAAATTTTATTGCTTATTAGTTTTCCATAATTATTACAGAACACACCTGCCAAATATGAGGGGTACCCAAAAGTAACCGGAATAGCCTTGCCGTGGGGCGGTGCTTGTTTAGTATGCATTTCTGCCGCACAGACGTGTATAGCGCAACTCATTGCGAGTTCAATATTCATCCGCAGTGATTGTTTTTGCTAGCGCTGTTTTGTTTTTGTTTCGTTTTTTATGACGGCAAGTTTAAGTAAACAACGTGTAGCTGTGAAATTTTGTTTTCTACTCGGTAGAAGTGCTGCTGAACTGTTTTAATGTTGAAAACAGCTTACAAATATGACGCTATGGGAAAATTTCAAGTATACGAGTGGATTTCTCGGTTTAAAAATGGCGACTTGTCGATTGATGACAAACCTCGTTCTGGACGTCCATCAACTGCCCGAATTGACGAAAATGTTTAAAAAATTCGAGAGCGTGTGCTCTCAGACCGTCAAATGACAACTTGGAAGTTTTAAGAAGATTGCGCAACAGTGTTCGTCAAAACAGATCCGAATTGTGGGAGACAGGAGACTGGTTCTTCCACCACGATAATGCACCTGCACAGATAGCCGGCCATATCTCGGTGAAAGATTTTTTGACTAAAAATGGCATGGTTCCGCTGCTTTGCAACCGACACCTTACTCGCCTGACCTGGCTCCGTGCGACTTTTTCTTATTTCCACGCATGAAAAGGGACATTAAAGGACACCAGTTTGACAAAATTGAAGCGGTCAAGAAAAAAACGAGGGAGGAGCTGTCAGCCATTTCTAAAGATGACTACAAAAAATGTTTCGAACACTGGAAGAACCGGCGGGATAAATTTATTAGTTGTAATAGAGGGTATTTTTAAGGGCATAAGTTGTTTTGTAAAAAAATTGAAAATAAATAGCTTTTGTAAAATAATTCCGGTTTCTTTTGGGTACCCCCTCGTATCATGGTTATCCGTCAAATAGTTGTTAAACAATGACGATGTACTTGAAAAATAAAATATTTTTTCTTCAAAAACAAAACTTTTACTAAATATATATTATCTCATTAAACGTGTGTTTTTCGAAATAATTTTATAGAACAAAGCACATGCAAATACTTTGTAACAATACGACTTTTCCGACCAGTTTCAGTTAGGCCTTCTTAAAAAATAATCTGGTGTGAACACTCTCACGACTTTCTCTTGCCAATGCAAATAATGACCAATGTAACTTAATATTAGTAATAAAACATTAAAAATAAACAAGAAACTAACCTCAATAAACATAACCTAATTTTAATCATGAGCGAAAGACGCAAAATGAAAATCAACCTAATTTGGCTTAAAAATACGGAAAATCACTCTTTCACGCTAAACTAGGCTCGTAGAGAAAAATGCTCTAAATAAAAGTTGTATATCTTAATTTTCTATAAATTTTATTATATACATTGTTGTCGTAAAATGCATACTAAGGCTGAAATCTTGAAAAAAACCATTTGTTTACACATTTTCGTGGAAAAAACAGAAAATCGCTAATTACCGCTAAACTAAGCGTTATACAAAAAAATATTTTCAATTAAAGTTGTAGGATTTTAAATTCTCTGAAACTTTAGTTTTATACATTTTTGCGCTAACAGCCGCAATTTAATAAAAACAATTTTATTTATTAGAAAACAGCCTTTCCAAAAAATTTGGCAGACATGGCACCTATTTTATTTTATAGAGCATACAAAAATATAGCAAATAAGGCGATTTTAAAAAATCTAGGAGCCGTTTATGAGAAAATTGCAAATAAGTGAAAAATGACACGAATGAACTACTAATTCCGTTTGACCGATTTTGATGAAAATGATCGTGTTGGGTTTGGTAGTAGTACCTAACTTTAATTTCAAGGTTCAAGTTCGTACGATGTTCCGTTCTTGAAACATTTTGTTCACACACACAGACTAATCTGTTTTTTGGGTTCAGGGTGTCTGAAAACGTGTAGTCCGGTGAAAACTCGATTTCGAAAAATCGACATGAAAACAATACTTTCCTTCCTATATATTCGTATAGGCAAGAGAAAGTAAAAATTGGATGTATGCTTTCTGAAATGGTTTTACAATCCACTTATTGCTTCTCTCTGCCGGAGGTCATTAAGTTACAGACAAACTGTACCTTTACAATTTTGTTAGCATTAAACTCATTTAATTTTTTTTTATGTTTCTACCACTAATCATTATCTCATAATTGGTATCATTATCACCTCCATCATGGTCATCGTCATCTTCAGCTTCAGCAACTACATTTTTCAAGATATTAATGCACAATTCAGTCAAGTTTAGTCTTTTTTGAAACACTATTCAGTGTGTTTTATATTTTCATTCTATGAACGTTATTATTTAGACTTTTATCGTCTTTGCTGAGAGTTTATTTTATACATTTAAGAAAATTGATTGCAAAGGAATTACAACTAGTTAATAAAATACCCTTCTGTAAAATGCATCCATTTTATCATTATTTTTACTTTCTCTTGCCTATATAAATATATAGGAAGGAAAGTATTGTTTTCATGTCGATTTTTCGAAATCGAGTCTTCACTGGATATACACGTTTTCAGACCCCCTGAACCCAAAAACATGGTTTTAGCGATTGGTGTGTGTGTGTGTGTGTGTGTGTATGAACAGAATATCTTAAGAACAGAACATCGTACGAACTAGAAACTTAAGTTAGGTACTACTACCGGACCCGACACGAACAATTTCATCAAAATCAGTCAACCGGAAGTAGTAGTTTATTCGTATCATATTTCGCTTTTTTGCGATTTTCTCAAAAACGGTTCCTACAATTTTTTTTAAATCGCCTAGTTTACTCAATTTTTTATGCTCTACAAGATAGGGTAGGAGCTGTCTTTGGAGAGGTTGTTTTTGCGTAAAAACATTGTTTTTTTTTTGAAGATTGCGACTTAAATATGCATTTTGGGGCAAAAATTTATATAAAAAAAGTTGTAGACAATTTAAAATTATACAACTTTTATTTCACACATTTTTTTTTGTATAACGCTTGGTTTGCCGGTAATTAGAAATTTTCTGTTTTTTCACACGAAAACGTGTAAAAAATTTATTTTTTAAAGATTTTCAGCCTTATATGCATTTTACGACAAAGCGTATGAATCAAATTTATAGGAAATTAAAAGATCTACAAATTTTATTTAGAGCATTTTTTCTACAGAACCTAGTTTAGCGTGAAAGAGTGATATTCCGTATTTTTAAGCCAAACTGTTTGATGTTAATTTTGCATTATTCACTCATGATTCATATTAGGTTATACTTTTTTTGTTTATTTCTAATGTTTTATTACTAATGTTAAGTTATATTGTTAATTATTTGCATTGGCAAAAATTGGGAGAAAGTCGTGTGAGTGTTTCACACCAGATTTTTTTTAAAGTAGCTCTGTTATTTGTATTTAAATTTTATACAATTATTTAAAGTAATTTTACAGTAAACATTTGTTGGAGATCTGTTAAGTTATTTTATAAAATTTAAATTATTTTATAACATAGGTATTCAGTGCGATATTTCCAGAGTAAACTTATGGCAATCTTACCTTTTAACTGTTCTTACGTTTGCCCTTAAGGAACAATTTATTCGAATGTTTGTCCTGAATTATAAATTTATTCTCTTCAATTTCTAGTCTCTTTCTATTAATTTTTAGTTTCTGTCTCTAATTTCAAAACGTAAATATTATCTCGTATTATACAAAAATATATAGTATATTATGAAAACGTAATTTACAAAATTTGGCTAAACGTCTCTTAATAGCGTTCCTATGAGAAGTTTATGATTTTAATTTCTGTACAATTTAGAACTTTTGTCTAAATTCTACAAACAGGTGTGTACAATTTAATTCACATCCTCTTAACTTGAAAGGTAAACATTAACACGATAAGCATTTTAGTGTTTAAATAAGCAAACGCTTAAATAAATTTAACAACTCTAACAACAAAACTTAATAACAACATCTACATAATAATTTCTAATATTTACTTTCTCTTGCCTATATGAATATATAGGAAGGAAAGTATTGTTTTCATGTCGACTTTTCGAAATGGAGTTTTCACCGGATCTGCACGTTTTCAGACCCCCTGTACCCAAAAAACATGTTTTTAGCGATAGGTCTGTGTGTGTGTGTGTGTGTGTGCGCGCGCGCGCGTGCGTGTGTGTCTGAACAGAATATCTCAAGAACGGAACATCGTACGAACTTGAAACTTACTACTACCAGACCCGATACGAACATTTTCATCAAAATCGGTCAACCGAAAGTAGTAGTTTATTCGTGTCATTTTTCACTTTTTTGCGATTTTCTCAAAAACGGCTTTTATTTTTTTAAATTCGTCGCATTTACTACACTTTTTATTCTCTACAAGATAGGGTAGGCGCCATGTCTGCTGAAATTCTTGCTGAGGCTGTTTTGTCGTAAAAAAATGTTTTTTTTTTTTTAAGATTGCGACTTCAATATTCATTTTAGCGCAAAAATGTATCTAGTAAAAGTTGTAGAGAATTTAAAATTCTACAACTTTTTTTCAAATATTTTTTTGTATAACGCTTAGTTTAGCGGTAATTAGCAATTTTCTGTTTTTCTCTCACAAATCGTGTAAAAACCGATTTTTTTAAAAGATTTCAGCCTTATTATGCATTTTACGAAAAAAAATTATCAAATTTATAGGAAATAAAAAGTTCTACAATTTTGTATTAAGAGAATTTCTTTCTACAGAGCCACGTAGACGCGAACGTGTTGTAGTTTTTTTTAGCATGAAAGTGTGATTTTCCGTCTTTTAAACTAAACTGAGGTTGACTTTCACTTTACGTCTTCACTCATGATTAAAATAAGATTATGTTTTTGAAGTTGGTTTTTTGTTTATTTCTAATGTTTTATTACTAATGTTAGGTTATATTGTTAATTATTTGCATTGGCAAGAGAAAGTTGTGTGTGTTTCACACAGTTATACTAACGTATTACTTTTTATATAAAAAGGGAAATAAATTTGAAGGTTAAAAAGTCATTTAACGTTTTTTTAAAGGTTTTTAATTCATTAAACAAAATGAAACATTCTGTATGTTCGTCTTTCTTCTGCGAAGTGTTGAACATTTCATTCCTTCTAAATATGTCATTTTTACCGATTCATTGTCTGTTCTGCAAATAATAAGAAATGTCCAGTGTCATGTACCAATAATTCAAGAAATCCTAATTTCTGAGTTGACTACACACAATTTTGAAATTGTGTTTACCTGGATCCCGTCTCATGTAGGGATTCCAGGCAACGGAAAAGCCGATCTTGCGGCCAAGAGTGCTGTTCACTTGGAAGAACATTTCAATCGTGTCTCTCATTTTGACCAAAAGGTATACGTCAACAGATAATTATTTGATTTTTGGAATAGGTGGACCGAGATGCCACCTGCGAAACTCTCTGTCGTACGAAAAACTTTACGAGAATTTTCTCTGCCCAAATTCCATAATCGCAGGGAACACGTTGTCATCTGCCGATTGCGGATAGGGCACTTATATCACACCAGCACCTGCTCACAAAATCAAAGTATGCCCTTTCTGCGACGCAAAAACTCCGGTTTCACATATCGTTTCAGAATGTCGAGAACTTCAAAGCGCCCGTACTATTCTTGGTATTTCTGCAATATTTCACGACAATGTTAGGTGTAAAGACAGTTTTGACAAAGTTTTAAAATTTCTACGTTATGTTGCTGTTAAGGCCAAAATCTGATAGGCCTACTAATTTTCTCTTCTTATGTTTTAATTTATGAAATTTTTGTTGCTTTTATTGTTATTTGTATAATTCCTAATGTGGTCACTAATAACCATTAGCAGTTGATGCGACCTTTATAAATAAAATTAGAAATCTGGTGTGAAACGCTCACACAACTTTCTCTTGCCAATGCAAATAGTTAACAATACAATCTAACATTAGTAATATAACATTATAAATAAACAAAAAAACTAATCTCAATAAACATAACCTTTTTTTAATTATGAGTGAAAGAGACAAAATGAAAATCAATCTCAGTTTGGCTTAAAAATACGGATAATCACTCATTCACGCTAAACTAGGCTCTGTAGAAAAAATGCTCTAAATTAAAGTTGTAAATCTTTTAATTTCCTATAAATTTTGTTATAGACACTTTTGTCGTATAATGCATACTAAGGCCGAAATCTTAAAAAAATAGATTTTTCACACGTTTTTGAGAGAAAAAACAGAAAATCGCTAATTACCGCTAAACTTAGCGTTATACAAAAAAATGTGTTTGAAATAAAAAATCTACGATTTTAAATTCTCTACAACTGTTTTTCATAAATTTTTGCGCCAAATGCATAAATTAAAGTTTCAATCTTAAAAAAAAATTCTGCGTGAAAACAGCCTTACCAAGAATTTCAGCAAACAAGGCGCCTACGCTATCTTGTTAAGCATAAAAATTTAGTAAACCTGGCGATTTTAAAAAAAAAAACGTAGACCCGTTTTTGAGAAAATCGCAAAAAAGTGAAAAATTACACGAATAAACTACTACTTCCGGTTGATTGATTTTGATGAAAATGTTCGTTTCGGGTCCGGTAGTGGTGTCTAACTTAAGTTTCAAGTTTGTACGATTTTCCGTTCTTGAGATATTCTGTTCACACACACACACACACACACACACACACACACACACACACACACACACACACACACACACACACTTACAGAAACTCACACAGACCAATCGCTAAAAACATGTTTTTTGCATTCAGGGGGTCTGAAAACGTAAAGATCCGGTGAAAAATCAACATGAAAACAATACTTTTTTTCTTATATATTCATACATGCAAGAGAAAGTAAAAATGAAACATTTAAACATAAATTTAAACATTTTGCAAATATTGAATTCAACTGATGGTTTGGAGCGGTTGATTTCGTTGAATTGCAAAAAGTATAGACTTCGAGTTCAATAATTAAGTCAGGGCCAGAAAATTGTAATATAATGAGTATTAGGAATTGTATTTACTCGTATTATTTTATTTTCCTAAAGAGTTGCAATTATGAAAATGAACATTAGTGAATTTTAAAAGGTGTCTTAAAATGATACCTGGAAAAACTTTGATATCTAGTAGAACTAGGAAAAGTAATAAATTATAATGTTAATCCACCCTCGCGCGCAGCGGGAATGCAGTTTCTAGCAAAGAACACGTTTTTACACGAGTTTTAAAACATTGTACACTGATTTAGTTGTTTATTATAAAAATATATCTAGTAATGTATACGAGTAAATCCCAGTAGTGATTATCGTGGAATTAAAAACAAAGACTCATTCCCCTCTGGAATAAAGAAAAACAAACAAACTGGTAAACTCTGAACTTACATCTGAGCTTCATTATTTATATAAACTATTTTAAAAAAGTATCCTGTTTTGAAAATAAGTTCTTGTATGTTTTCTTTCTGTTAGAATATAAACACCAGAATAAAATTACTACCTTTTCTGGAATTCAATTTTCTTTCCGAACTGGATTGACAAGTCTGACACCTTTTACTCTATGCGGATATTTTTAAAACGTTCCCTTAGATTAAAGGAAATTGAATTTTTCCAGCAATAATCCAGAGAGAATTCTGTTGATATAAAGTTCTACGTATAATACACAACACATATATTCCAAAATTTGTATAAACATTCTTGGCGTATATAATTCTTCAATTATCAATTTCTTTGGTTTTCATATAAAAAAAATATATTGGAACTGTGATCTATATTCAGGATTTTAAAATTTTATTATATTTGAATTGGGTTCTTGGCAGATGATCTCAGGCTATTTTTACAGAAATAAAAAATAAGGAAAATGAGTTCAATCCTTTGATCATAGTAAAGTAAATACTTAATTACTTTAACTCAGATTTAAAGATGTTATTCTGAATAACGTTATCGACTGATCGAGAAAATCGTAATTCGTGTGAATATTCAAGCGAATAGAAAATATACCAAATTTTTGAAGTTTAAAAAATTTTAGAATCATTTACTAGAACAATTAATATTTTACGAAAATTAGAGTAGAGCTTAGCGCGCTAGCTTACAACACAGAGGTACCGTGTTCGATTACCGGCTAGGATCTGGAAATTTTCACAAGTCATAAGCCACTGTTCCAGTTGCATAACCCACCGTAGTCGCTAATAGCCAAACTGTTTATGCGATTTTAAAAATAAACTAAAAAACATATCTTTTCTATTATTATATATTTATGCTTTTAACATTTATGCTTTTCTATTATTATTATTATTAGCGTATTCTCCCTTAAAGGAAGGCGATAAGCAAACTGAATCATTTTTTTTTCTTGTTGTTCTTTTTGTCCACCCAGTACCCTCGCATCCGTTTTGAGAAAGCCTGTTTCCTTCCTTCTGACCACTTTGGCCTGTGCTGCTTCTGCTTTGGCTGCTCTGGCTCTATCTCCCATCTGTCCGCCTTGTTCCTAAATATGTTCCTATCTGCGATGTCTTGTTCTGTTATTTCGCTTTCCTGAGATCCTCATAGATTTCACTTATCCACGGTGGCATTTTTTTGAGAGACGTTGTATACTCCAATATTTTTCTTGTTAGCCTGTTTTCTGGTAACCGCTGTATGTGTCCAAAGAATTTCATACGTCTCTTTCTAATGTCAGCTTCTACATTTGAGAACTTTTCTACGGTCTGGTTTGGTTGTAATCTGAACCCGTTTTCCGTTTGCCTAGCACCAAGGATCTTTCGGATTATTTTCCTTTCTTCTTTTTTTATGTCTTCCAGCTCGTGTTTCTTATTTAAAGTTAGTGTTTCACTTGCATACAGGAAAGCGGGTTTGATAACTGTGTTGTAGTGGCGGATCTTGGTGTTTCTTTTATTATTATTATTATATTATTATTGCTTTTCTATTATTATATACATTTTTTTTTTAACAGTAAGAATTATTTACAAACAGTTTAACAAAAACTTTCAGTAAATGTGTTGAAGATGAATTAAACTTGAAGAAGACAGCACTCAGCAGCGTTGCTTCCATGTCATCGTTTGGTTATAGTTGATGAAGGGTTTCTTCTTGGTCCTGGTGACGTACAATTTTTTTTTTTTTTTTTTTTATACGGATTAAGTGAATGAAGGTGTGAAAAGGAGCGAATGAAGACGTGATACTGATGATCTGTGTAACTGATGATAAAAAATTTATTAGATGATTAATTTTAGATTAATGAGAGTTAGCAAGATTTAGTTTATTAATAAATAAGTGTTGACAACCGCAATATAATTTTGTGTTTTTGATCTTCAAAGGATGGTTAAACATTTTAGATCAGTTGAAACGGAATGGAAGATCTAATATTCTCGCCTTCTTGAGTCTTTGATGTTCAATATTGTCATCGAGAAGATTTATAGCCAAATGATTGGAATGAGTGTCCAACTTGGTTAAATACTTTTCACTCCGACTGCTAATTTCTTCTCCCACCGTAGGTATGCCCAGGTCACGATGGAGTACTTCATTAGGCACATACCAAGGTGCACAGCATATAAGTCGAAGAAACTTCGATTGGAATCTCTGTAATATTTCTACATTAGATGTACTTGCTGTGCCCCAGAGTTCAATTCCATAACTCCAAACTGGTTTTATCATCACCTTGTACAGTGTCAATTTATTTTCCAAAGACAACTGTGATCGCCTCCCAACAAGCCAATAAAGTTGTCGTAATTTGAGTCCAAGTTGTTTCCGTTTGGTCCATATATGTTTTCTCCACGTCAATCGCCTGTCTAGATAGATGCCCAAGTATCTCACATCATCCGAATGTGGAATTACGTTGTTGCGAAACGTTACTGGTAAACATGGTTCTCGTTTCATCGTAAAGGTTACGTGTGCAGACTTCTGTTCATTTACTTTGATCCTCCATTTTTGGCACCAGTCTTGAATGTCATTTAGATGTTGCTGTAGTTTTTCAGAAGCGTGGACTGGGGAGGCATCAGACGCAATAATAGCAGTGTCATCGGCAAAAGTTGCTGTTGTTACATGTTCATTTACAGGAATATCTGCTGTAAATAGCGTGTATAGAAAAGGACTTAAAATGCTACCTTGAGGTACACCTGAACGAATTAGGTGCAAGGTCGATAACTCATCATCAAATTTCACTTGGAAAAAACGATCGGTTAAGAATGATTTTAGAATAGGAAAATAATTATGATCCAGGTTTAATTTAATTTTGTGTAGAAGAGCTAAATGCGATACCTTGTCAAAGGCCTGAGCTACGTCTAAGAAGACGGCTGAGCAAAATTCCTTTTTTTCTAAGGTATATCGAATTTGGTTAACTATCCGATGTACCTGTTCTATCGTAGAATGTCTTTCACGAAAACCGAATTGATGATCCGGGTAAACACTTTCTTCAAAAAAAGGTTTTAGACGATCAAGTAGTAATTTTTCAAAAACTTTTGATGTCACGGATAGAAGACTGATCTGTCTATATGACGTAATTTCGGTAGGTTCCTTGCCAGGTTTGAGAATCATGACTATTTGGGCAACTTTCCATTGAGATGGAAAGCAACCCGTCCTTAGAATTGCGTTGAAAATGAATGTCAGGAGTCAAATTCCCTTCCTTGGGAGTTGCTTTAACACCTCACCGGTAATTAGGTCATAGCCAGGGGCTTTTTTGGAACTCAGGCGCGTTTGGATTGTAGTTATCACTTCAGCCGGAGTGAAAGATTTGATAGGAGGTGATAGCTGAAATGGGGCTTCAAGATGTTCTAAAATGTCTTCTTCTAATTTTCGATCGATATCATCGTCGTGTGGACGGAAGACAGTGGACAGATATTATATACATAATATTGCTTATTTGGGGGTACAATCGTGATTTAATTCCGTGTTTAAAATGTTAATTGACCAACAATAACCAAAAAATTTTAGTTAGAAATTAATGAATAACATTGTTTTCTTTTGTCTTAGGTCGTCATTCATATTTTATCTAATTTATTTAACCAGTGATGGTTGGTGAAAATATCTGACTTACAAGAAATTGGAATGTTCACTTATATAAACTTACACAATGAGTTTCATTAAAACGAATTAAAGTATGTTTCCTTCCCTAAATTTTTAAATTGTTTTAAAGAATAATGAGAAATTTAATGAAAATGTTTATTTCCCACTGGATTCTTAGCTGTTATGATTAATAGAATTTATAATTTCTCAGCTCTGGTTCAGTCTCTAAACTCATCATTGAAATTATCACTCCTGAAATTCAGTGTACTGTATTATTACAAGATTATTTGCAAGGTTTTTGCGTTATTGTCTGTTACCAACCGGGTTGGTCTAGAGGTAAAGTCGTCGCTCCGGAGACGAAGGTTCCTGGTTCAAATCCTAGTAAAGGTAGTTACTTTTATACGGTTTTGAATACTAGACAGTGATTGCCGGTGTACTTTGATGGTTGGGGTTCAATTAACCATACTCTCTCAGGGGTGGTCGACCTGGGTCTGTACAAGACTACACCTCATTTACACGTCATACACATCATCCTCATCTTATTGGGTCATGGGGTTGCTTATTGTTCTGAATTGAACAGATTGCAACGTACACATAATATTAGCAATTTAAAAAAAATTGTCTGTTGACTTACTAAACATATCGATTACGAATGAAGTTGAAAATTTTATCGATACTATCACAGTATCGACAAATCTGAAATAAACTGCTTTCCATACAACTGTTATAACACTAATTATAAAAATTTTAAATGAACTATTAAATTAAAAACGGAGTGGCTGAATTTATAATATCATATGTAACTTCAAGAACATTTTAGAATACTAAAAACTTCATAGCAGAATTTATGTACAAGTAAAACTGTACCACTACTCGAGTCCTTTATCTACTTTTACTTTTTTTCTCTATATAAATACTTATCTACCGTTGGAGTGACACTATTGAGTGGCGGTCTCTTTAATGTCATTACGCCAATTTTTTGAAAATATTATCACCTGTAGGAAGGGAAGTATCGTTTTCAAGTAAAGTTTTCACCGAAAATACAAAAAGAAGTTTTTAACAATTAAAACCCGATTCGTGAAAGAGAACACCTGTCTTTTAACAGCAATATCTTTTGAACCGTTGTATAAAAAAACAATTACAATAAATCAAATTTTTGTTTTATTGTTGGTTACAGGATACACATGAACATTTTTGGAAAATAATAGTTTATAACGAATTACGCATGAAAAGTACCCTGTTTTTAACTACTTTTCCAGTATACCCAACTTCAAAGAACTATTATTTTGTTCACGCGTACTTTAAAATGTACAGGGCTACAAAGTATAATGAAATAAAGGGTTCTACGTGTAATGCATATTTTCTTTCATTTTTGGACGACTGATTTTAAAATGACGGCCGTTTTAAAAAAAAGAAGTTATTTCGGCTATTAGTAATGATACGGAAATAATTTTTGTACTGACGGTTACATATTAACAACAGATTGGAAAACGTTACAGAATTTTTAATTATTGTGTTTTATGCGGGGATAAAGTTATTAAAAACCAACAATAAAACAAAGCTTTTTAATTTGATGTATCCTAATTGTTTTTTTATACAAAGGTTCAAAAGGTATTGCTGATAAAAGACAGGTATTTTCTTTCGTGAATCGGTCTATTGTCTTCGTGTGAACAAAATTGATATATCAAGAACGAAATAGCATACAAAGTTGAAACTTGGAACTTTAATTAGGTAACACAATCTTGACTCGAATATTTTCATCAAAATCAGTCAACTGGAAGTATAGTAGTTTATTCGAGTGATTTTTTAAAAATTGTCTCATTAACTAGTGTTTTTATGCTCTATAAAATACGTTAGTGCCATGTCTACTGAAATTCTTAAGGCTGTACTCTCATAGTAAAAAGTGATTTTTTTAAATTGCAGCCTTAAAATGCATTTTAGGACAAAAGCGTAGGCCTATACAATCATTGTTGTAGAATATTAAAATACCTACAACTTTTATTCCTAACAATTTTTTGTCCTAGGCTCAGTTAGTGATTTCCTGTATTTTGCTCACAAAAATCGGTAAATATGAGATTTCTTTTAAAGATTGCGGCTGTAGTATGAATTTTACAACAAAAGAGTATATAATCAAAATTATAGCAAATATGAAAACCTACAACTTTTATTTCAAGCATTTTTCTTCTAATTTAGTGTCAATTAGTGATTTTCGTATTTTTAATTTTTAGATGCCAAATGAAAAACAATTTTCATTTAGCGTCATTCACTCATGATTTAAACATAGGTTATATTGCTCATTATTAACATCGGCAAGAGAACGTCGTGTGAGTATTTTAAACCAGATTTTTTTTGTACGAAATTATTTTTTTTTTCTTACTTGTCAAGGTATTGTAAAAGCAAAGTATGTACCGTACTATAAAAGAAGAAATTTATTTAGCGAATCCCTTTTCCCATTTTGTATTTTATATTCCTTTTGTATAATGTTTTATTCTTTTTAACAATTTATATTTATGACATAGTGTAATATATTCTACTGCTTGACGATTCCCACTGATTTAAATAAACTGTATACTTTACAGTCTTATTTGGTGGTTTCTTTCGTCCTTATTTGCTGCTTCTGTTAGAATCCCCTTCAGAATTACATTTTGAACTGTTTATGTACTCATATTATTCTGAATTTTTTCAGACTTAATACATATTTTGCTATTGTAAAAATTTATAATGTATAAATAAAATATAGCTGTTTTATTATTGTATTAATAACTTTTCAGGATTGATTGTACCATATGAGTAATTTTATTACTTCATTATTTGCGCTAGAAAAACTAGGGGCAATTTGAAAATCTAGACCACTATATTATTTTTCAAAGTTGATGAGCTCTGAACGTACGCATTGCCCCCTACCCACTTCATATCTAGTTAATGATTTACCAGCAACGTTGCCAATACTTGGTCTCGTAGTTCTGTTATATATTTCGTCAGCCATTTTTTTAGTCTTTCGATAACAATTATAACCTATAAACATACAACCAGCTGATTATATTATAAAGTATTGCATGTTAAAGCGCTCTATAATCGACGTGTTCAGTACTAGATCCAGGACACGAGTAAACTACTCCGGCTCTTTACGCATGCGCGCGTAATGTTTGTCAGGCTGATACATTCGTACAATCTGAAAACGCTAACCCACCGGGTTTGTCTAGAGGTAAAGTCGTCGCCAAAATCAGCTGTTTTACAGCTGATTTTCGGAGACGAAGGTTCCTGGTTCAAATCCTAGTAAAGGTAGTTACTTTTATACGGATTTGAATACTAGACAGTGGTTACCGGTGTACTTTGATGGTTGGGATTTAATTGATTATACTCTCTCAGGAATGGTCGGCCTGGATCTGTACAAGACTACACCTCATTTACACGTCATACACATTATCCTTATCTCATTGGGTCATGGGGTTGCTTATTGTTCTGAATTGAACAGATTGCAACGTACACAAATTAGAAATAAAAACAAAAATTTAAAAAGGCTGGCAAACGTTTTCATTGGTCGAAACTCGTGGAACAGCAGATCTCATCAACGGTGAAAATCATTATAGTACTTGTAACGAAGTATCATATTGGCTTACAGATTTTGGGACAGTTTTGTTTTGCGTGCGTTTTGTTTAGTTTATTAAGTACAGAGAGAGAGTTTGACACGACAGTTCCTCCTCTACATTTTGAACGAATTAGAACAACAGTCTATCCTTTTAGAAGATCAGCTCTTTTTTATAACTTTTGGAAATATAGGAAGAAAAGTATTGTTTTCATGTCGATTTTTTGAAATCGAGTTTTCACCGGATCTACACGTGTTCAGAACTTCTGAACCCAAAAAACATCTTTTTAGCAATTGGTCTGTGTGTGAACAGAATATCTCAAGAACGGAACATCGTACGAACTTGAAACTTGAAACTTAAGTTAAATGCTACTACTGAACCTGACACGAACATTTTCATTAAAATCGGTCAACCGAAAGTAGTTTATTCGTATCATTTTTCAATTTTTTGCAAATTTATCAGAAACGGCTACTACGACGTTTTTTTTAAAATCGCCTCATTTTCTACATTTCTTATGCTCTACAACATAAGGTAGGCGCCATGTCTGCTGAAATTCTTGGTGAGGCTGTTTTCTCGTAAAAATATTGTTTTTTTAAGATTGCGACTTTAATATGCATTTTAGCGCAAAAATGTATCTAGTAAAAGTTGTAGAGAATTGAAAATCCAACATAACTTTTATTTCAAACATTTTTTTGTATGACGCTTAGTTTAGCGGCAACTAGCGATTTTCTGTTTTTTTTCACGAAATCGTATAAAAAAAATTCGATGTTTTTAAAAAAATTCAGCCTTATTATGCATTTTACGAAAAAACCGTATATGATCAAATTTATAGGAAATTAAAAGATCTACAACTTTTATTTAGAGTAATTTTTTCTACAGAGCCTAGTTTAGTGTGAAAGAGTGATTTTCCGTATTTTTAATCTAAACAGGTTGATTTTCACTTTACGTCTTTTACTCATGATTAAAATTAGGTTATGTTAATTGGGGTTATTTTTTTTGTTTATTTCTAATGTTTTATTACTAACGTTAGGTTATACTGTTAATTAGTTGTATTGGCAAGACAAAGTTGTGTGAGTGTTTCATACCAGATTTTTTACTGTAAATACGATCTAGTCGTAAGACTGATCAATAATTTATACTTTTTCTTACCCTGTGTGAATATACTCGTATAGGAAAGGGAAGAATTGTTTTCTGTCGTTTTTTTTTGATTTCCAATTTTCACTGGATATACAGGATTTCACGCCCCCTGAACCCAAAACAAGAAAGGGTAAACCCCTTGTCTGCTGAAATTCAAGGAAGGGTTGTGCTTTGGTGGTAATTTTTGTTTTTAAGATTGTGGCCGTAATATGCGTACTAGAGCAAAAGTATAATCAAAATTGTAGAACATTTAAATACCTACATTTTCTAATTCAAACATTTTTTTAATGTACAACGCTTCGTTTAGCGTCATATTTAGTGATTTTTTGTAATTTGCCAATAAAAATCTGTAGCAAAATGGTATAGTTTAATATTGCGGCCTTAAAATATTTTACGACGTAAGTGTATATAATTAAAGTTGTTGTTTAGGTCATCATCCGAAAGGCTGGTTTGAACATGTAAAGGTTTTACTAAGTAAAACAAGGACTGAGGTGGTTTAGCATTGCCTTTCTCACTGAGTAGAAAAGTATGCTTATCAGCATGCCGGACCTTCTGAAAAGCAAATATCTTTCTTTCTGCAAATGACATCTTCACTTCATTCACCACAGGGTCTGGCTGTATAATGACAATCATTACTTTTAGATGATATAACTCTGATTAGTGTTTTTTACACTTCTACCTCTTCTGTTCTTAAATGATTCAGTTGGCTGACAATGTGATAAGAAACAGAACTATTTTTTTAGCCCTGCAACTAACAGATGGAGTGTAAATAATTTGACTCTCCACCTGTCTGTTGTGGCCAAAATTAAAGTTACAGGAAATAAAAAATCTACAACTTTTATTTCAAGCATTTTATTCTACAGAGCCTAGTTTAGCTAAAGTGATTTTCCGTATTTTTAAGTGGAACAGAGGTTTATATTAATTTTGTTTCATCCACTCATGATTAAAATTAAGTTGTTTTTCATTTTACATTGTTTACTAATGATTAAACATAGGTTATGTTTCATTTACATTGAAAAGAGAAAAAGTCGTGTGAGTGTTTCATAACAGATGATTAGCTTTTACAATTTTTTTCAGTTCACAAAATATTGCTTCTTTTTGAATCACTCTGTATGTTATTAAAACTTCTACCGTTTATAATAGGTTACAGTAAAATAAAAGAATGTTGTTTCAAACTGGAAGTTAAAGAAAATCTAACACGAAGTTAATTTATTAAATTGTTTTGACTACTTCATAAAATATAATTTAAATATTTAAATTTAAATTTTCAGCCTATTGCACAGTTACATATATTGAAAATGACAGGCAAAAAATAATATTTCTCTAAATTTAGTTTAATTAACATTTTCACCCTGCAAGCAATACAAAGTATGTCAAAATACTCGCTTATTATATATACGTAGCAACAAATTGTTGACTTCAAACTGCAAAAATTCATAATATTCTTCTGTTGTGCCGTGAGCAATGTCCTTCGCAGTTGTCCTTAGGCCTATATAACGTAAATTATATTCATGTAATTTTGAATTTATGTTGGTCTTTTATTTGTATTTTTATTTTCTCTCTTGTACACTTTGTTTTTTTAATTTTACAAAATAAGTACCAGCTTAAAGTATATAAAATTAGAGATGGCCGTCTCCGTATCGTAGTGGTAGCGCACCAGCCTACCACGTGGAAGCCCCGGGTTCGATTCCCAGTCATGGTCTGGAAATGTTCACAACTTAAAACTGACAGTTACAAATCCCAGCGTAGTCGCTAATGATCGACCTGCTAAAATGACTTAATCATTCCTACGGGACTAATTTAATTTGAGGCGCCAACATTTAAGTTTTGTTCATAAACATTATATTTTTTGGCTTCAACTTTATTTTTATTTACAACTGTACAATTTTTGTAAAGCACAACTAGTAAATGAGATGGAATGAATGAGGAATGGCGGGAATGTGACGTGATAGTGAATCGATCCAGTGACAGATTTCGGCGTGAAATTTCGGCAAGGAATGTGGTGCCAATATTTTTCAATTATAATGATTTATAAACTATGATAGATGATTTTTTTATATGAAATGACACAAGCATGACAAGTTAAATTGATTTTTTATGGTGGTCGTAGAATATCCCTATTCCACCTTCGTTTCAGTCGTCCGTTAACAGGGGATCGTTAGTTGAAAGAGATTGGATATTTGGATTTATGTGGTCAATTGTCTTTGTGTGTAATGAGTTGTACTATATTTCATTGACAATGTCTCGAACTTTTGGTATTTTAGGTCTTTATAAAGGATATGATTGGTATGAAACATTATCTAAAAAAACTTTGTATGTAAATAAAAAAAATCTTTCTGTTTCAGAACCAAAGAATTTCAACAGAAACGAAACAGAAAACATTCTACTACTCGATTTCAAGATATGGAAGAACCAGAAACGGTAAGTTTATGCCATTTCAATTAGGATTCTTATTATTGATTCATGTCTGATCGATGTCTCAGTTAGGTTATTTAACTGTTTTTTGTGTCTTATGAATAAAAATATATGTTTTTAGTGTTTACATGTAAAATTTCTTTAAAAAAGGTGATTCTCAAATCGGAATGCGATGTTGTATTAAGGGAAGACTGTACTTTATACCCTGCCAATGTTAAATTTACTATTTTTAGATAGGCTTCATTTTTCACAGGATTAGTAAACGATAGGGAAATGAAACTTTACTTATAAGTTAGATGTCGGATTTCTCTAGCTATTGATATTTTTTCAATTTAATCTGTTGAACCATAAAGTTAAAAACAGTATAACGAATAATATAAAATTTTTACAAATTTTTTCTACGGTGTTTTACATATTAATACTTTTTGCAGAATTTCAGGAAGTCATAAGAATTCCAGAGTATGTGCATATGCAAGATAAATAACTGGTAAAAATGTTATCCTGGTGGGTTTAATGGTTTCCGAGAAAAATGTAGCTACCTAAATGTTAAAAATTTAAATTTGCGGGAACAGGCGAAAAACAAAAAGGCACAAATCAAAAACAAAATGTACAACAGAAACAAGTGAATTTTCCATCAACAGTTGGTTAGAAAGATGAACCAATGGCTGAGAGTATTGAAAACAGTAATGCAGATATTTTTAAAGTACTAAAATTCCCTTTGCTCTAAAACGATCCGTATAAAATTATGAAAAATATTCGTTCTTGGTGACACGATAATTTTTCTGGGTAAACCTCCTATAAACTTAATTTTTTTAAATTAAAATAATACTAATTTTTTCACGTAGTTTAAAGTTTTGTGGTTAAACTAGGTCTAAACAATTGAAAAACATAAAAAACCGAAAATCGAAATTTTCAATTAAAACCATCCTCACCTTTTAATATCAATTTTGTTAATGTTATTCTATTCTTTATTAATAAAGCATTCTATTTTTAACTGTTAAATTTTTCCTATGTTCGTTCT
Organism: Catonia carolina; assembly: GCA_035578175.1. Lineage (NCBI taxonomy): Eukaryota > Metazoa > Arthropoda > Insecta > Hemiptera > Achilidae > Catonia > Catonia carolina. The sequence continues at coordinate 34,459,362 of JAQMRL010000005.1, read as the reverse complement.
GTGATTTTATCAGTTTTCTTTTTATTGGTGAACTCTAGAATTATCTACTAGAATGTATTTTTTAAAGAAATTTTTCGGTTTTTTGCGTCATTTGTTTATTTAAAACTTTTGGATAATTGTATTACGTATTATTGTATCATTTTTAATAAGGAATAAAAGTTAAAAAATCATGTAAAATTTCTTACGATTGCTGAAGTAGCTGAAAGTATTATATTATTAAAAAAACCTTGCTGCATTAAATAGTACTATATTTTTTATATTCCGTCGTGATTAAAATTATTAAATGATCTTTATGCAATTATTTAGCGAATCTCATTGTCACAAAATTTAAAAAATGTACGTAAGCCTATATTTTAACTTTTTTATATCTTTTTTTCATTATATTACATAAATTGAAAAAATAATAAATGGTAAACAATTTAAAATGAAAACAAAACCTAATTTTAATCAAGAGTGAATGGCGCCAAATAAAAATCAACCTCTGTACAATTTAAAATATAGAAAATCACTCATTAACGTTAAACCTGGGTCTGGAGAAACAAAGGCTTAAAAAAAGATTGTAAGATTTTTATTTCCCACAAATTTTAATATAATACGCTTTTGCTTTAAAATGCATTATAAGGCCACAATCTTTAAAAAAACTTACTATAAGAACACAGACTTTCAACGAATTTCAGCAAACATAGCGCTGACCCTGTCTTATAGAGCATAAGATACAGTAAAATCTCTCTATTGCGGAACTCTATATAGCGGAAATCTCTCTTTAGCGGCATTACTTGCCGACCCCGACCCTTTCGTATACTACGATAATGTATTAAACTCTCGTTATAGCGGCACAAAAATCTCTCTATAGCGGCTAAACAATATCTTCAGGATTTGGATTTAGATGCCTATGTAGGAGCAGACAATGACTTAGCCTCTTCAGCAGATGTTGGCGATGATGCAATAATCGAAAATGTCTTAGCCCAAAACAACGAGGAAGAAAGTGAAGATGACAATGAAATGGAAACAGAAATGTTGTCCCTTCAAGTAAACAGGCACTAGACGCTATTCTTGTTGTTTACACGTACTGTCATTGCCAATATGTAAATGAAAATTTACAAGTTTTAAACATTGAAAATGAGATTGAAGACATGTTTTATGAATTGAAAACGAAACAAAATTTACAACTTATTTTACGAAATGAAATGTACTTCACAGTCATTGTTTCCTAAATAACGAAAAAAATATATAGCTTACTGTAGGCATACTGTGTATTTTTTTGTGTTTGTGTAGCCTATGTTTTAGGAAATTTTAATTCTATGTATCCTATGTTTATTACTGTTCAGTGAAAAACGAGTTTCAGTGCTAATTAATTTTAGGCTATCTATTACGGTATGTACTGTATGAAAGATTATTGAAAAAAGTTCAATACGAAAAGTGAAATTCTATTGTTAAACATTAGTAACACAACATCTAATAAAACCAGTTTGTATCCAAATTTCTTATTAAGTTAATAACCTACACTTTAGGTAATTAATTTAAATATCTCACTGTATTGAAGTAATCTACTGTATTAAACATTAGTCATAAAGTTATCTATTCAGTAGTTTTTCAAAAACTTATTCCATGCACCATTTACATACGTATATAAGTTATTTTGTACAGAAAAATTAGTACTCCTACTTCCCTCCCACCGTTAATTACTTGCTCTCTCTATAACGGAACTCTATTTATAGCGGCGGTACCTCATGGTCCCTTCAATTCCGCTATAGAGAGATTTTACTGTATGTAGTAAATGAGTCGATTTTAAAAGAGTCGTAGAATCCGTTTATGAAGATATCCCAAAAAAGTAAAAAATTACAGAAATAAACTACTTTTGGCTGTCCAAATTAGATGGAACAATTTGTGTCGGGTTTCGTTGTGGTACGTAACTTAAAGTTTCAATTTTCAATCTCCTACGCTATTCCGTTCTTGAGATATTTTGTTTAAATACAAAAACACGCGCGCGCGCGCGCGCGCGCGCGTACACACACATCAATCGCTAAATTTTTTGTGACGAGGGAGCCTGGAAACTTGTGTAACCTCGATTTGAAAAATCGGAATTAAAACAATATATTTCTATATTATATAAGGCAAGAAAAAGTAAAAGGTTCTAAATTAATGTTTTAAAAATTAATCTTTAAACTTAAGAATTAGTGCAGTAGCACTGAAATTAAGCTACTATCAAAATTCCATTGCGTTACAGATTTATGTTTTAATTTTTCCTTTACCTCAATAGAAAAATAAATAGATCTAAATAGATACATCATCCCTTCTCAGGTAGCCGTCGCAAAAAATAGACTATACTATACCTAACCATTATTACACTATATTTCTAACAATTTTCTAGGAAATGAACCGATTTATTAACTATATTATTTACCCTGCCTATAACAGACAGGCGGAGAGGCAAATTTTTTACTCTCAATCTGTTCGTTGCAGGGCTTAAATAAATAGTTCTATTTCTTATCACATGGTCAGCCAATTAAATGAGTGAAGCATTTAAGAGCAGAAGAGGCAGAGGTGTAAAAGACACTAATCAGAGTTATCTCCTCTGAAAGTAATGAATTTCATTATACAGCAAGACCCTGTGGTGAATGAAGTGAAGGTGTCATTTGCAGAGTGGAAAATATGTGCTTTTCAGAGGGCCCGGCATGCTGATAAGCGTACTTTTCCACTCAGTGAGGAAGGCAAAGGTAAACCACCTCACTCCTTGTTTTACTTAGTAAAACCTCCACAGGTTCAAACCAGCTTTTCAGCCGATGACCTAAACAACAACATTATTATTTACATTAACACTTTTACAAACTCGGTCCTGGTAGAGAATTCTGGAACGAAACAATTTCCTTTTAGATATTGTCACAATACGTTAGACCAGATTTTGCGTTTTAAATGTATGATGACAACATTGTCTTGTTAACTACAATGATTCTTTTGTCTCATCTACTATTAATTCATTAGTTCATTGTAATGACTGTCAAGTCAACATATCTGACCGCCTTCAAGCTTTTTACTCATACTTTTATAACAGTTCTTTTTAACAGTATCAACCCTTCTTTTACATCATTATAATGGCAAAATATACTTTTAAAAGTAGTAATGAACAAGTTAATAGTATTGTTTTATATATTAGAAACGTTAAGTTTTAATTAGAATTTCTAGTATTCCTTTATATTTTTCATCCAAAAGTAACATTTTATTGTATAAAGTTGATGGTATAATTATTTATATTTTCCTTTTATCTTTAGTACCATACTTTACTTAACAAAGTTAATTTAAAGATTTATGATTGTATATATTGACTTTAATTATATACACTCATTATGTTTGTAACTTGAAGACTGGTACGTTATTGCATTATTTGCACAATTTTTATTTGAAGTTATTTTAATGATAGAATAATTATTTTAAATTTGATGCTCTGAATTTTAAATTACATGGTGATTTTATAAGCCAGCAGATCAAAAGGAATTTTTAATAAAAAACATTCCAAGCTAATGTTCATTTAATACCGGTAGTAATGGAAATGTTCAAGAAAGAACAGTAGGTTTAATTTATTAAGACAGTATTGTTTAAATAGGGAACGTATGTATTGTTTAATATTATATTATTTTTGAAGTATGTATTTCTAACCACCAGCATACGGTAAGTGAGAGAGTGAGTGTTGGTCATTGACAGTGAGAGGGGAATTAGGCTACGGTTCTCTTCCACGCCCCGCTGACAGTATGTAAATTTTTTTTAACCCGACATTTCCCTTGTAGTATTATATAAACAGTTCCGAGGGAAGTGGAGGGTTGTTTGCTGATGTAGGATCAAGTGGCCAGGCGGCGGGTTTTTGGTTGGTAAGGCGGCCTCCTTGGGGCTGGACGAGGACGCCTCAATTGAGTCCAGCACTACTTCCCCTATCGTGAGGGAGTGAACATGAGTTTTTCTCGCCGCCTCGTATAAAAAAAATAAAGCATACGGTAAAATAAAACACTTACCGATGTTTATAGCGCTTTCGTGTATTTTGTACACATCTTGAGTAAATTAAAATTTTTGAAAATATTTTTCACATCGAAATTTAAAACGTTCTATTCCTACCATGGCAGATAAGGAATGTTTCTTATTTATAATGCTTTTCACGGTTGATGAGCTCTGCTGATCCACGCGTTTAGATCAATCAGAACGTTAGCCAACGTTGTCGGATTGTACGAATGTTACAGCGTGTCAAACAGTACGCGTGCATGCGTATAAGAGCAACAGTAGTTCACTCGTGTCTTGCATCTGAATACATCGATTATAAAGCGCATTAACATGCAATACTTTATAATATAATCAGCTGGTTGTATGTTCATAGGTTGTAATTGTTATAGAAAGACCAAAAAATTGGCTGACGAAATATTATGACAGAGCTACGATAGCAAGTATCGGCAACGTTGCATTGGCTAGCTATGAAGTGGGTAGAGGGCAATGCGTACGTTCAGAACTTATCAGCCCTGAAAAACAATATAGTGCAGAAAGTTCCTTCTAGAATAGGAAGTTTTGAATTTTGATGTGAAAAATATTTTCAAACATTTTAATTTACTGAAGGTACAAGAAGGTGTGGTAGAGACGATCGTTACAGGAATACAAAGATAAGGAAAGAACTCAACATCTTCTCTATAAACGACAGAGTATCTCAGTGCAGAATGCAGTGGTTAGAGCATGTGAACAAAATGAGGGAGGATAGGATACCTAAGCAGACACTGGGTTATAAGCCGGAGGGAACGAGTACTGAAGGTACTGAAGGTTTACAAGATACACGAAAGCGCTATAAACATTGATAAGTGTTTTCTGTTACTGTATGCTGGTGGTTAGAAATATTTGTATTTCAATTTGAAATAATACGGCTATTGATAATCCTACATGGGATGTTTGATAAAATATACTATTATTACCTCTAAAGTGTGTTCGTTGCAATCTGTTCAATTCAGAACAATAAGCAACCCCATGGCCCAATGAGATGAGTATGATGTGTATGAAGTGAAAATGAGGTGTAGTCTTGTACAGACCCAGGCCGGCAATCCCTGACAGAGTATGGATATTTGAACCCCAACCATCAAAGTACACCGGTAACCACTGTCTAGTTTTCAAAACTGTATAAAGGTAACACCTTTACTAGGACTTGAACCAGGAACCTTCGCCTCCAAAAATCAGCTTATAAACAGCTGACTCGCGGCGACGACTTTACCTCTCGACCAAACCGGTGGTTCTTTTTCTTCTCCATTTCAAGGATTAGGCATCTCTGCCTGTTCCGAACTTCTCAAATCTGCCCATCTCTTTCTCGGGTGTCCTCGTTCTCTCGTTCCCTCCGGCTTATAACCCAGTGTCTGCTTAGGTATCCTATCCTCCCTCAATTTGTTCACATGCTCTAACCACTGCATTCTGCACTGAGATACTCTGTCGTTTATAGAGAAGATGTTGAGTTCTTTCCTTATCTTTGTATTCCTGTAACGATCGTCTCTAACACACCCATATGTATGTCGAAGAAATTTCATTTCAGATGCTTTGAACCTACTCTCCTCTCGCTTTGATAGCACCCAAGTTTCACTGTTATAGAGTAGGGTCCGGCACTGCTATTGCTTTATAAGATCACACCTTCGTATTTTTACTTGTGCTTTTTTTTGAGGTGCGATGGATAGATCCGCATATTTGCTGAAATCGGTGCATCTTATTGTAAGCATCTTTGTCCTGTTGGTATTTAATGTTGCAACCTAGATACTGAAAGTGGGATATCTATTCTAAAATATTATTCTCTATAACAATTTTGCTTCTGACTGGCTCCTTCCCCCTGAATGCCATTACCCCTGCCTTCTTCGTCGAAACTGTCAACTTAAATGTCGTCAATTGTTTGATGAGGGAAGTTTTTGTTATTATTATACTGCATTCATTATCACTGGAGGGATTTTTTTTATAATTTTGTAAATTACCATATCAGCTTTTTAAAATAGTAATAATTTATTTGAATTGTAGTTACCGTTGTAAAATATAGTTTAAATTGTTCTGAAAACGTTATTCCTAAATACATAATAATGTAAAATACTTTATGCGAGATAAATAAACTTTTTATTAAAATATTTTATGTAACATTTTACTATGAATTACAACAATAAAAGTAAATTAAAACTTGTTATAAAAACAATTTAAAAAAATTTATAGAGACATATTTTATTTCAAACAGGGAAACTGTGTAAAAAAATTAAAATATCCTCAGGGGAAATGTATTATCTTCATAATTTGAACTGACTGTGTAACGAGGATAAATGTCCACATTTGTTAAATAATTACGACTGAAAACGAACAATAATTGAATCGGTCATTTCAGAAAGCCCATAAGTCAAAATTTTATTACTTTCTCTTGCCTATATGAATACGAGGGGGTACCCAAAAGAAACCGGAATTATTTTTTAAAACTATTTATTTTTAATTTTTTTACAAAAGAACCTTATCCCCTTCAAAATACTCTCCATTACAACTAATATATTTGTCCCACCGGTGCTTCCACTGTTCAAAACATTTTTTGTACTCCTCTTCAGTGATGGCTGCCAGCTCATCCGTCGTTTTTTTCTTGACATCATCAACGTTGTTAAATCGGAGACCTTTCATGCCCCTTTACATGCGTGGGAACAAGAAAAAATCACACGGAGCCAGATCGGGTGAGTACGGTGCGTGTGGTAGCAAAACCATGCCGTTTTTCGCCAAAAACTGTGTAACCGAGATTGCCGTGTGTGCAGGCGCGTTGTCGTGGTGGAAAAACCAGTCCCCTGTCTGCCACAAATTAGGTCTTTTACGACGAATGCTGTTTCGTAGTCTTCTTAACACTTCAAGATAAAAAGCTTGATTTACCGTCTGGCCTGGTGGAACGAACTCTGAATGGACAATTCCCCTCACATCAAAAAAACAAATCAGCATTTTTTTGATGTTCGATCTGACCTGACGACTTTTTTTTTGGTCGGGGTGATAATGAAGTCTTCCATTGACTGGATTGTTGTTTGGTTTCTGGGTCGTACCCATAGCACCAAGACTCGTCACCCGTAATGATCTTTGACATGAAATCTGGATCAGTTTCAAGCTGTTGTTTCAAATCACTACACGTTTCAATTCGACGTTCCTTTTGAGTGTCTGTCAGAACCCGAGGCACAAACTTGGCAGCGACTCTTTTCATTGTCAAGTCTTCTGTTAAAATGCGTTGGACTGAGCTCCAAGATAACCCACTAACCTGTGATATTTGGTCAATGGTCTGTCGTCGGTCTGTTCGTACAATTTCTTTCACTTTCACAACATTTTCGTCTGTTCGGGAAGTCGACGGTCGTCCAGAACGAGGTTTGTTCTCAATCGACATGTCGCCATTTTTAAAGCGCAAAAACCACTCGTACACTTGGGTTTTTCCAATAGCGTCGTCTTTGTAAGCTGTGTTCAACATTACAACTGTTTCCGCGGCGTTTTTACCGAGCAGGAAGCAAAATTTCACAGCCGCACGTTGTTCATTAAAACTTGCCATCATGAAAAACGACACGAGCACAAAACAGCACTAGCGAGAACAATCACTGCACGAGAACAGAACAAGCTAGATCAACGAACAAAATGGCATTGAACTGGCAATGAGTAGCGCTACAAGCAGCCTAGTGGCGGGAATTTGTACTGCACAAGCTCCGCCCACAGCAGAGCTATTCCGGATACTTTTGGGTACCCCCTCGTATATAGGAAGGAAAAGTATTGTTTTCATTTCGATTTTTCGAAATCGAGTTTTCACCGGATCTACACGTTTTCAGACCCCCTGAACCCAAAAAAACATGTTTTTAGCGATTGCTCTGTGTGTGTGTGTGTGTGTGTGTGTGCGTGCGCGCGCGTATGTGAACAGAATATCTCCAGAACAGAACATCGTATGAACTTGAAACTTGAAACTTAAGTTACATACCACTACCGGATCGGACACGAACATTTTCATCAAAATCGGTCAACCGGAAGTAGTAGTTTATTCATGTCATTTTTCATTTTTTTGTGATTTTCTCAAAAACTGGTCCTACGAATTTTTTAAAAATCACCTGGCTTACTAAATTTTTATGCTCTACAAGATAGGGTAGGCGCCATGTTTGCTGAAATTATTGATGAGGCTGTTTTCACGTAAAAAAATTGTTTTCTTAAGATTACGGCTTTAATATGCATTTTAGCGCAAAAATTTAAGTTTTAAGTTTGTACGATGTTCCGTTCTTGAGATATGCTGTTCACACACACACACACACACACACACACACACACACACACTCACACACACACACACACACACACACACACACACACACACACACACACACACACACACACACACACACACACACACACACACACACACACACACACACACACACACACACACACACACACACACACACACACACACACACACACACATACACACACACACACGCACACGCGCGCGCGCGCACACACACACGCACACACACACACACACACACACACACCAATCGCTAAAAACATGTTTTTTGGGTTCAGGGGGTCTGAGAACGTGTAGATCCGGTGAAAACTCGATTTCAAAAAATCGACATGATAACAATACTTTCCTTCCTATATATTCATATAGGCAAGAGAAAGTAAAAACGAAAATGTATGATAATTTCGTGGCTACTTACTAGTAGAAGAGGCCGTACAAAGGTTTCTATGTAAAAAAGTCTTTAAGGGAGATAACAACTGTTGGTGACGACGACAAAGAACGTGAATAGTCCTGAAAACCACTATTTTTTTTTAAAGTTAAGAATTTCAATTTTTATTATTGGAAAAATCTTCAAGACACTAATGTCAACTAGTGCAATAAATGAATACTATTGTGCAGCAATTTTCTTCTAGTCTAATAACGTATTTTACAGAGAACAATGTATTTGGCATCTACTTCAATTAATTTCATTTACACCTTAAGTCAAAATTTTCAATTTATTTAAACAAGCGACTTATCTTTAAAATAACAAAATTATACATTTCATGTTAAAGGGGACAGCCCTCTTAACAATTTAATTTTTTAATGTTGTTTTTTATTGAATGGTAGTAAATTACTAGTTTTATAATTTTTCCAAAAATTAGGTTTTGACTTATGGGGTTTCTGAAATGACAGATTTAGTTTGCGTTTGCGAACTTTTAAAAAATCTATTTGAAATATTGGTAGAAAAGAATTTCAGTACATAAACATTTTTTGATTTTTACTCATAAACGGCAGGTAGATCGTTGAATTTTTTGCACTCGATCTGCTAGTTCCAAGGCTACAAATATAGTTATGTTTCTATCACATGATCAGCCAATTATTTTTCTGAAGCATTTAAGAGCAGAAGAGGTAGAGGTGTAAAAGACACTAGTCAGAGTTATGTCCTCTGAGAGTTATATGAATTTCATTATACTGCCAGACCCCGTGGTGAATGAAGTGAAGGTGTTATGTTCAGGATGGAAAGTATATGGTTTTCAGAGGGCCTGACATGCTGACAAGCATACTTATTCACTCATAGAGGGAGACGTTGTTAAACCACCTTACTGTTCGTTTTACTTTGTAAGGTCTCTAGAGGTTCAAACCACATTTACGGCTGATAACCTTAAACAACAACAAGTATTGATTATTAAGTTAGGAATTGAACTTAAGGGATTTGAAAGCTCATCTAACATTGCCATCTTACTGCGCCTACGTTCGAAGATCCTTAGAATTATTACTGACTCCTCTTGGTTTACAACCAATGACTTAATTCGTCATGAGCCGGCCGCGTTGGCGATGTTCGTAACGTGCTCGCCTCTCATCACGTGGTCTTGGGTTCGAATCCCACTCGGGCCTGGCATTTTTTCATACGTTACAAAAAATTCATTTCATCCTTCACCGTCTGCATTAGCAGCAATTCGCAAAACAGTCGGACGTTAAACCAAAAAACAAAAAAACAAAAAAATAATTCGTCATGAACTTACACGTAAACATAGTTCTAGATGAAATTCGATAACGAACCAAAAAATCTGGTGTGAAACACTCGCACAACTTTTTCTTGCCAATGTAAATGATGACCAATATAACCTACTATTAGTAATAAAACGTTAGAAGTAAACAAAAAACTAACCTCAAAAAACACAACCTTATTTTAAACATGAGTGTATCCTGCAAAATGAAAATCTACCTCAGTAAGGCTTAAAAATACGGAAAATCACTCTTTCACGCTAAAGAATGCTCTGTAAAGAAAAATGCTTTAAATAAAAGTTGTAGATCTTTTAATTTCCTATAAATTTTTGTGCATACTAAGGCCGAAATCTTAGAGAAACCATTTTTTTGCTGATTTTAATGAAAAAAAAACCGAAAATCACTAATTACCGCTAAACTAACCGTTATACAAAATAATGTTTGAAAGAGTTGCGTTTGAGAAGCCACGATGAAAGGTTGTGTTTTGTCTACCGCTCTCTTATCAGTATTGTGTACTTTCGTTTGCATTGCTACGATGCCGATCGAAATAAATGTGTACCGTGCGCGTATAGGCCTGCATACCGCTTCTGTTCACTATTGTCGGCCTAGTTTATTCATATTTAATTATTCTAGTTTTCTTAAATTTTTTGGCCCGTCTCTGGAAAACTGCTTCTTTTATGGCCTTGTTTTGTTAGTGATTTTAATAATCGGTGGTGTTGAAACTAACCCAGGACCCGTCACGTTAGAAGATTTATGGGAGAAAATGCGTGGTCTGGACACTATTAGCAATGACATCGGGGAATTAAAAAATTCTATTAAAGAAGTGATAGCGTTTAACTCGAGTTTGCAGCAGGAAGTAAGCGTTTTACGCGAAAAAATTGTTACTGCCGAACGCGAGAATGGATTGCTTCACGTAAAAATGGACCGACTTGAGCAATTTTCGCGACGAAATAATCTTATTTTCTATAATGTGCAGGAGGGAAAGGACGAAGATTGGGATAGATCCGAAGAAATAGTGTCTAATATTATTAAAAATGAACTGGGTGTCAACATTTCCAACTATGATATAGAGAGGGCTCATAGACTTGGGCGTAGGTGTGGTAAAAACAGGCCTATTATTATTAAATTTAGTAATTATAAAACGAAAATGGCAATTTTGACTGCAAGTAAAAAACTAAAAGATTCTGGTATCGCTGTGTCAGAGGATTTCACTAAGAAAATTAGGGAAATACGCGGTGAATTAAAAGGTTACATGTTCGATGCCAGAAAGCAGGGCCATTATGCTACAATAAAATATGACAAACTGGTTGTTAATGGAAAATACTATTGTTTATCGGACTTAAAGGGCGAAAATACAGAGTCTAGCATGGTGCACCAGTTGCCGGTCACTAACGAGGATACCTCTACTGAGTCACAAAATCTGGTTCCTTCAAGCGCCGAAGCCCACCTGAGAAGGCAGGAAGTTGGTAATGGAGAGCAGGGGCGGCGAACTCCTGAGCATAGAAAATCTACAGACGGAACGCACGTGGAATTTTTTCTTAGCAAAGGTAGTGGGAATTTTAGCGCAGATACAGAAAATTCACCTGTAAAAACTCAAAATAGTACAGGATCGTCTAAAAAGGGAGCAGTCTCCAGGAAAGGGAATTGCACAAGTGATGTACGTCGGTGGCTTAAAGAGGGCACAGTTACTCGCAGCAAATCTAAAGGGCCCGCCCTTACATCGAGAGACAGAGTAGGAAGTGTATAGTGGGAGTGGAGTGCGGGGAGTGCGGCGAATGCCGGTAGCAGTGAGTCAGAACTAATGCCTGAACTTAGTATGGTAGGAACTCAAAATAACAACTTAGGTAAGTCGACCAACATTTTATTTTGGAATTGTCATGGCATCTCCACCCTTTTTTCTCTTGATGGTACAGAGTTATCGGAAATTAAAACAAATGAAATAATTTTTTTAAGTGAAACATGGGAGCATAATCCGTTATTAAATATTAACAATTTTTCTGAGTATGACTGCATCCAAAAAGAGGCTGAAAAACACAGCTCACGGGGCCGGGCATCCGGAGGTCTACTCCTACTAGCTAAAAAAGGCATAAAATTTAAAACACTCTCTATTAATAAATTTTTTATATTTATTGAAATTACTTATAGGAATGCCATTATTATTGTTGGGGGCGTTTATTTGAGCCCACAGTGCGTTGACGATGGCCTAACCGAACTATCAGCTTTGTTTGAAAGGGAGGCGGAACTGTTTTTCTCTTACCCGGTATTAATAGGAGGCGATTTTAATTGTAGGGTGGGAAATTTAAATCAGTCGCTAGACAATTTGAACTTTAATTACTCGAGGTTATCGTCAAACAGGATTTCAAATGACGAAATCGTTAACTCAGGTGGGAGAAGGTTAGTCCGTCTAATGGAAGATAATATCTTTTGTCGTAAATGGTCGTAGCATTAGCGATAACCCAGGTCAGTTTACCTTTTTTAACGAAAATGGTAAAAGTATAGTAGATTTAGTGTGGTCGAACTATTTATCGTTAGATATCCTTGAGGATTTATCTGTTTGCGACTTAATATTAGCTTCTGACCACTTACCGATCTCTGTGAAAATAAATGCTGATTTTGTTCCTGGTAATCGCTTAAAGACGAGCAACAAAATCTGCCCCAAATATGTTTGGTCTGAAGAGCGTAAACATGATTTTAAAAATTCTATGCAGGTAAAACAGGTTCCCTCGTCTGACTTCAATGATGCAAATTTTATGTATAATACTTTAATAAATACTATTAAAATTGCCGCTGGGGATTCGGGCATGGTAAGACACTCGACTACTGGCAAAATGATGCCAAAAAATAAACCTTGGTATGATCACGAATGTCGATTCTTAAAAAGATCGTTACGCAAAAAATATAGGCAGGCAAAAGCTGAAAATTTTTCGGATGTATCCCTGAATTTGTTTTTTAGAAGAAAAAGTTAAATATAAAAAAATTCTTACCGTAAAAAAAAAATATTATTATAACGATTTAAGAGAAAAATTATCGAACACAAAGAATACGACAGAATTTTGGCATGTCGTAAAAAAATTCCGCGGTGTGAGTAGCACTCCTAACTTAATAGGTCTGGGAGAATGGGCTGATTTTTTAAGGATTAAATTCTCACAAGGGGGAAGGCTAAACGCGGAGTCTTACTACTTTCAAGATGCGCTGCATCCAGTACTGGACACTGATATATCCGACGGAAGTATTGGTTTCATTACGGAAAATGAGAAATAAGAAATCTCCTGGATGCGACGGCATCGCATATGAATTTCTTAAAAATTTACCAAGTGACTGGGTAAATTATATTGTGAATTTTTTTAATAAAATTTTTGTATCTGAAGATGCAGTGGGTGATTGGGCGAAAATAAAGATATTCTTTCTACACAAAAAAGGCGATCGCCTAACTCCGACTAACTATAGAAGTATAGCTTTAATAAATACACTTTTTAAATTATTTAGCCGCGTATTAGAAAGAAGACTGTCCGAGTGGGCAGAATTGTGTAAACTTTTACCAGAATGCCAGAGCGGGTTCCGAAGGTCACGGGGCTGCATTGATAATATATTTGTCTTTAACTCAATCATTTACAAGCAGCTAGAACTAAACAACAAAAGTTTTTATGCTCTTTTTGTCGATTTCGAAACAGCTTTTGACTCCGTCCCCCACTGTACTCTTTGGAATCGTTTAGGGTTATTAGGGTTCAGTAGTAAAATTATAAGGGTTTTAAGTAATCTGTATAGGAATTCCGGTATTTTTGTAGAAAAAGACGGGGAACAATCAAAACTAATTCAACCTTCTAGAGGAATTTTGCAAGGCGACTCGGCAAGCCCCCTCCTCTTTTCAATGTATATTTGGGATATTGAGCGGTTTTTTAGGGATAGGGGCTGTCATGGTGTTCGCATTGACAATAATAACGATGTGCTAATGCTCCTCTTCGCTGATGACGTTATTATAATGGCGGATAGTGCCTCTGACCTAAGATATAAACTTAATTGTCTCTCCGAATATTGCAAAAATTTATACCTAACTGTAAATATTAATAAAACAAAAATTATTAATTTTCATAAGGGCAGAACAAAAAAGGTGAAACCTTTTTATTATAGAGGGAATGCGTTAGAAATAGTCCAATCATATGGGTACTTGGGGGTTAGATTTGCGTCATCCGGCAGATTTGGATTATTCTCCAGAGAGGTAGTTAAGCGCTCTAAAAGCCATAGTGAATCAGTAATTCAGATCTTAAAGAAAGCAAAATCTGATTCATGGAACTCGAAGTTAAAATTATTCGATTCAATTGTAACACCCTCTTTACTGTACGCTTCCGAAGTGTGGGGCCTCAGCTATTTAAATATTATGGAAACCGCCCAATTATATTTTCTTAAGCGAGTTCTATTCGTGGGAAAGACTATTCCGAGCTGGTCAATACGCCTTGAATTAAAACGTTTAAATTTATCGCACAATATTTTCATACGGACAATTAAGTGGTTTAAAAAAATTATTGAGATGCCAGACGATCGTCGGCCTAGATTGTGTTATAAAATGTTAGTGGACTCAAGCAATAATGCGCTTAGAGGAGAAACAAAACAAAAATTTAATTGGGTATTTCTTTTAAAAGAACAATTTCATTTGGCTGGTGTACATAACATATTGGTTGATGGGGAAGTAAGGGTAGAAGAACTAACGTCGAATTATATGAGTATAATAGAAAGCCACGCTAGCGCGGTTTTTGCGCAGGATATTCAAGCTGCTATAAATACAAATTCCTTTTCTATGTATAAAGAATTAAACCCAAACTTTGAGTTAGGCGAGCAGTTTTTGTATAGGTTGCCAATGCAACATATGAGATGCATCACTCAATTGCGCTTAGCGACTGATAGATTTGTTTATTTACATGTTAAAGGGAGGGGAACATTTATAAATAGTGATAAAGTATGCCCTATCTGCAACCTAAAGGAAAATGAAACAATTAGTCATATTTTACTTAAGTGTCCTATGTATAGAGATATAAGAATTAGTCTTTTTAGCAAGTATTTAAAAAATATCTTATCAGAAAGGGGAAAATTATTAGTTTTATTGTCCAATTTAAACAAGGATAAAATTAGTAATCTGTATTTATTTATAGTAAAAGCAATGGAAATAAGATTAATGATAATGGGAGAGGATAACACGTAACTAAATTACTTGTTCAATTATTCTATTAAACACAGCATTTTCACCAAATTTATATATTTTGTATTTGTTTTTGTTTAATTGTAATATTGTTTTTTCGCAACTCTATTTGTATAAGGTTAGTCCTTGCAAACAAATTATTGTAAATAAATAAATAATGTTTGAAATAAAAAATGTAGGTTTTTAAATTCTCTTCTTACTTTTTTGCCCTAAAATGCATATTAAGGCCGGAATCTTTAAAAACCATTTTTCTCTATGAGAACACAGCCTTCTCAAGAATTTCAGTAGACATGGTCTACCCTATCTTGTAGATCATAAACAATGTAGTAAATGAGGCGATTTTTCAAAAAAATAGTAGGAGCCGTTTTTGAGAAAATCACAAAAAAATTAAAAATGATACATTTTATTTATAGTATAAATAAAATGATACAATAATTTTTAAAATTTAAAAATTTTAAATTTTTAAATTAAAAATTAAAAAAATTAAAAATAATACGAAACTATTACTTCCGGTTGCCCGATTTTGATGAAAACCTTCGTGTCAAGTATTTTAGTAGGTCCTACTTTAGTTGTTTCAAATTTCAACTTCGTACTATGTTCAGTTCTTAAGTTATTTTGTTTACACACACACACACTTACATATACATGTAACACAAACCGAACGGTAAAAGCATGGTTTTTGGGGTTCAGGGGGTCTGAAAACGTGTAGATCCGGTGAAAACTCGACATGAAAAGAATACTTTCCTTCCTATAGGCCTATATTCATATAGTTAAGAGAAAGTAAAAATACCAAGATATTCTATCTATTCCATTCCTTTTCAATCTTCTGCGTGGGTTAGAGAAATGATCATGTTTCAAGAATGTTAAAGACTGACAAATTTGAATACTCTTTTAAGGGTAGTTCATAAGAAAGAGCGATTTATGAGAGTTGTGGCCGATGTTCAGTAATTGACTCGACACTAAAAGAATAGAAGGTGGAGTGGGTGTTTAAAGATGAGTGGACAATAATTGAATCTGTGATAGTGTATTTTACTGTGAAATGGTGTATACAGTTGCTTTATTGCTTCTGTTCCGTTTCTATATTAAGGTACCCTTGCAATGTTTTGTTATTGACTTAAGTAGAGCAGCATGTGATGATGAGTAAAGTTTTGTTCAGGAATCTCTGATTATGTTTTATGTTACATTTTATAGCTAATCCGTAGATCCGCAAAAGGAAAATAAAATAGCTTGCACCAGTTTATTTTCTGAGTGACTAGTGAAAATTTATGGTTAATAAAACCGTTGAGATGTTTTAGTTCCACGTTGAGAGATTGTCTTTTAAGTCGGGTATGTGGGTTTCACGTCAGTCTTCTCTGTCTAGTATCAGTAAAAATCTGGTGTCAAACACTCACACAATTTTCTCATGCCAATGCAAATAATTAACAATGTAACCTAACATTAGTAATAAAATATTAGAAATAAAGAAAAAACTAACCTCAATAAACATCATGTAATTTTTATCATGAGTGAAAGACGCAAAATGAAAATCAACCTCAGTTTGGCTTAAAAATACGGAAAATCACTCTTTACGCTAAACTAGGTGCTGTAGTGAAAAATGTTCTAAATAAAAGTTGTAGATCTTTTAATTTACTATAAATTTCATTTTATACACTTTTGTCGTAAAATGTATAGGCTACTAATGCTGAAATCTTTAAAAAACTCGAGTTTTTACGCGTTTTCATGAAAAATAAATACAGAAAATCGCTAATTACTGCTACACTAAGCGTTAAACAAAACAATATTTGATATAAAAGTTGTAGGATTTTAAATTCCCTACAACTTTTATTAATACATTTTTGCGGTAAAATGCATATTAAAGTCGCAATCTTAAAAAAACAATTTTTTACAGCCTCGTCGAGAATTTCAGCAGACGTGGCGCCTACCCTATCTTGTAGAGCATAAAAAATGTAGTATATGAGGCGATTTTTAAAAAAATCGTAGAAGCCGTTTTTGAGGAAATTGAAAAAACTGAAAAATGACACGAATAAACTATTACTTCAGGTTGACCAATTTTGTTGAAAATGTTCGTGTTGGGTCCGGATAGTAGTATCTTACTTAAGTTTCAAGTTTCACGTTCGTGCATTGTTCCGTTTTGAGATATTCTAGTCACAGACACACACACACACACACACACACACACACACACACACACACACACACACACACACACACACACACACCAATCGCTAAAAACATGTTTTTTGGATTAACGGGGTCTGAAAACGTGTATATCCGGTGAAGGTCAAACAATTAATCAATTTTACTAACTTGAGGTACTTTCTAAACTACGTCAAAGAGTAAGAAAAAATGCCCCAAAATGTGAAAGGACAAATCATGGGTTCTCCACCAAGACAATGCGCCAGCTCATTCTGCGTTATCTGTCAAGAGGTTCCTAGCCATGTTCAGCATTTCAGTGTTAGAACAACCACCTTATTCATCAGATCTTGCACCATGTGACTTCTACGTGTTCCCTAAGGTGAAATCTGCATCAAAAGGGACAAGATTTGAGTCTGTGGAAGCTGTAAAAGAGAAAGCGGCCGAGTCCTAAAGGAGCTGATTGAAGATGACTTCCAACAATGGAAAATTTGCATGGAGCGTTGTAGGGATAGAAGAGTGTATATTGAAGGTGAAAATAAGAAATTATGTATAAAATAAAAATAAAATTTTTTACGTCAGTCTCATTATTTAATAGCCACACCTCGTTTTTATAAATAATTTTTTAACATTTCGTTTTAAGTATATTTATCATTTTAATGATGATAATTAACGTTACAGAAAATTTTGTACTTGTTACTGATACTTGCAGGATACGTAAATATTTGGTAATAAATTTTAGATGACATATAGAAGGGATTTGGAATATTTGGTTAGTATTTATAATAGAAATAGATTTATATCACTGAAATCTTTTTGTAAAAGAATTTTAGAAGATAATAAATTGTACTTGTACAAGTAGATTGTGAGAACCAAATGGATATTAAATAAACATACAATATAAGGTGAAAAATTGTTATGAACTGAGTGAAATATGTTTATGACAAAAAGATAAATGATTTATCCACTCAAGTAGTTTTGTTTTTCTTTTATATAATATTTTCTCCGAGGTAGAAAGTTTGGTTTACGCAACTTATTGTGACACATAATATATTCAAACTTTTTTTGTTCAAAACATGGTTTATTTTTTTCTTAAGAAAAAAATAATTTATGTTATTATTTAGTTAAATATTTGGAAAGTAAATAGAGGAAGTTTATATATCTATAGAAAAAAAATATTACATTTTCTTCTTATAGCAAACAAAAAATATTTTGCAGGATCATTACAGGAAGAAAAAACATGGTAGGAAAATATTTTCTCCCTTGGCAGAAAAACCTTACTTCAAACACTTTTATAGGTTACTCTGAAGTAGTGCTAAAGGAAAAGGAATTCAGCCTTCTTGATTTATTACAACACACTCTCTCTTGGGGGTGAAAAAGAGACAACCTTCTTCCTCTACAAAATAGTTTATAACGTTAGCTCTTACCTAAAAACCTAGGAATATCTGTTTACCACTGTATCATTTACAATTCAAATTAATAAATCCAAAACTTTTAACCAAAACTAATTTCCGTTAAATTTATTCCATGAAAAACAAATTTTTTGATAAATATAACTAGTGTACAATAAAAAAAAAGTGTGTATACATATAATACTAATAACCCTTCACTCGCTGCACTTAACAGTTTCTAATTCAATTAATTAAATTATGATTTAATTTGAAACTTCTTTATAAACTATATCTGTGGTTTTGTTGCTCTGTGGGGAAGCAAAATAAATTTATAATTAATTTTATTAAATTTAAATTAAAAAAGCATGAAGAATCAGCAACGTAAGTTATTGTTTATATATAACCCAAAGCATTTATCTTCTCACACGTTGAAACCATCTGTAATAAAAAAAGAATTTTGTTGATATCAATATTTGGAGGAATGAAATATAACCTGAAAATATTTGAATGTGTTTTTTTAGAAAAAAGTAAATAAATCTGATACTTTAGGAATAATTTCTTAAGTATCAGATTTTATTTAATTTTTTTTAAGACTCAAATCTTGTCCCTTTTAATGCAGATTTCAACGTGCACTACAGTGACTGAACGTGTCTGTCTTCAGTAATCGTTCAGCCTTACTTTCAAAGGTCCATCTTCTTCTTAATCGTCGCGTCGGTGCATATTTGCATGGATATATGAATTTTGAATCAACAGACTCAACGTTATTGTAATTTTGTATAGATGTTTTTGTAAAAAAATGGTAGAGGTACAGAAATTTTTATTAAAATTGAGGGAATATTATAGTCTATAATATTGTAGTTAGGGTTATCTCGTTTGAAAGTAATGAATTTCATTTTACAGCCAGGCCCTGTGGGTGAATGAAGTGAAGTGGTTATTTTCAAGGTGAAAAGTACAGTAGATGCTTTTCGGCGGGCCTGGCAAGCTGATAAGCATACTTTTCCACTCCGTGAGGAAAGCAATAGTAAACCAACTTACTCCTCGTTTTACTTAGTAAAGGCTTTAGAGGTTCAAACCAGCCTTTCAGCCGATGACCTAAACAACAATTTTTATTTACCTGGAGGCTCTTTTAGACGTTTTCAACATTCAGCATTAATGGGACTTTAGGGGGTATTTGTTTTTGGTAAAATGTAAATTAATTATTATTAATTTTTAGTTCATTCACTAGTTTTTAGTACAATTCAGTTTTAGATAAAAGAAAAGTGAAAATACTCGTACAATTATGCATAAGATCATTGACTTTTTAGTAATATAAATAATCTAATAAATTTCGTTTATTTTATGGAAGTTATTTTCTCCGGTTGGCCGTAGTTCTGTGACTAGTTTGATAGAGAATTTGAACTTTCTAGCATGAACTAGTCGCTTCACGTTCAACTAATCTCCACATATTAAATCTTTTACGATTTTCTTTCCGTATGCGTCTCCTTTAAAATCCGTTTCTTTATTTTGACCTTTTCTGACAGAATTCTTGAACGTTACAAAGTTTGTCTCAAGTAGCTTATCTCTTCGATTGACAGTATTACTCTGTGTACTATTTTCTTTTATTCGACTGAAGATTTTGTTTTTTCTTTCACATTTTCAGTTCACTTCGTTTTTAGAATTTTGTTTAACGTTTCAATTTTTGTTCGTTTCCGTATTTATGTGGCAATGACGGTACCATTTTATTCAATAAAATGCTTCATTCCTGACACAGTATTTCAAGTAATATCTTATTGAGAGTAATGTAAGTAGATTGATTCTTTAGAAAAAATATTTTGTTTGAGAAAACTATTTACTTTTTTATAAATTTTATCTTGTACCTCTGCCAATTTTTGACATAAAAGTCTATACAAAATTACTACAACGTTAAGTATGTTGATTCAAGATTAATGTATGCATGCAAAAATATTAATGCACCGAAGATTAAGAAGAAGATGGACCTTTGAGCATAACCTTTTAACCTTTTACAATATTATTTTTCAAAGTCTTTAACGTTCATATTTGAACGCCTCCGTTCTTGATTTATTTTCTGTAACAAAATAAATATACTCGTATATATACAAAACTAGCTGTCCGTCCGGGTTTTCAGTATAATTTTATTTTGTTTCAATAATTTTTAAATTAGGGTTATAATATATAAATCAAAAAAATATCTCCGAATTTGGAAAATTTTTAAATATAATTATAGATCTATTAGTTTGAAATTTATAAACATTCAAGGGTTTAAAGAGTTTGATACCCTTTTCAACCTCTTAGGGGTAAATTTTCGAAATTGTTAACGAATATTTTTTAGGTGCACTATCGGTAACACCCCACCATGTTTCTATCCAGAGCTTACTAAACAAAACATATTGGATTAAGGGGTTTTTTTACGGATTTGGATACTAGACAGTGGTTACCGATGTACTTTGATGGTTGGGGTTCAATTAACCATACTCTCTCAGGAATGGTCGGCCTGGGTCTGTACAAGACTACACCTCATTTACACGTCATACACATCATCCTCATCTCATTAGGTTACGGGGTTGCTTATTGTTCTGAATTGAACAGATTGCAACAAACACATTAGGGATAAAAAAGGGTTGAAAACCGTTTTCTAATCTTACGAGTGAATTTTTGAAATCACTGAGGTGTAATTTTTTTAGCGCCACTATACGTAACATCACCGAGTTTCAGCCAACTATATTTACTTAACTTAGTAAATAAAGAAATGTTGGGTTCAGGTTTGAATACCATTTTTATCCCCTGTTGGGGTACAATTTGGAAATGTTTTAAGGGGTAATTTTTTCAGTTGAATTATAAGTAACATCGCCACCGAGTTTCAGCCATGTAGCTCGTCCGGAATTTAGTAAACAGAAAATATCGGGTTAAGGGTTGAACACAATTTTCAACTTTTTAACAATGGAATGTTGAAATCGTTTATGTTAAAGCTTCTATTTACCCTAAAGGGAAAATTCCCTCAAAATTTCAGGTTTCTAGTTATTGTGGAAATAGGAAAATTAGGGATAAGTTAGTCAGTCAGTGTGGGCTTTGCCATTTATTTAAACAGATGTTTACTTCGGAGGAAATGAGCTAGTATGAAGTGTACTGCTAGGATAACTTATGCTGTCGCTAGTAAATACAAATAAAGGTTATTTTTATCCGAGGCGACGAGAAAAACTCCCTCAACAATGTTCACTCCCTCACGATGGTGGAAGTAGTGTTGGACTCAATTGAGGCGTCCTCATCCAGCCCCAAGGAGGCCGCAACCGCCTACCAACCAAAAACCCGCTGCCTGGCCACTTGATCCGACATCAGCGAAGAACCCTCCACCTCCCTCGGAACTGTTTATATGACACTACAAGGGAATACAAATAAAGGTAATTGCTATTATTATATTTTCCAAATTGTCAAAGAACTAGAAATGTTTTTCATCCCAAACGTGTGTACGTTACAATCTGTTCATTCCGAACCCCATTACCCAATGAGATGAAGATGATGTGTATGACGTATAAATGAGGTGAAGTCTCGTACAGACTCAGGCCCACCATTCCTGAGAAAGTAAAGTTAATTGAACTCCAACTATCTAAGTACTACGGTAATTTATCTCTAATATTCACATCCGTATAAAAGTAACTACCTTTACTAGGATTTAAAACAAGAAGCTTCGTCTCCGAAAATCAGCTGTTAAGACAAATGATCCGCGGCAAAAATATACCTATATGTAGCAAAAATATATTTTATAGAAAAATATATTTCCAAACACGTAAGAGTATATCCTGTTACACCCAAACAGTGGTAACTTCTTTAATTTGTAAAATACTTCTTTTAATTGTAGTGATTTTTACTTTTTCTTGCCTATATGAATATATAGGAAGGAAAGTATTGTTTTCATGTCGATTTTTCGAAATCGAGTTTTCACCGGATCTATACGTTTTCAGACCCCCTGGAACCCAAAAAACATGTTTTCAGCGATTGGTCTGTGTGTCTGTGTGTGCGTGTGTGTGCGTGTGTGTGTGTGTGTGTGTATGAACAGAATATCTCAAGAACGGAACGTCGTACGAACTTGAAACTTGAAACTTAAGTTACATACCACTACCGGACGCGACACGAACATTTTCATCAAAATCGGTCAACCGGAAGTAGTAGTTTATTCGTATAATTTTTCAGTTTTTTGCGATTTTCTCAAAAACTGGTCCTACGATTTTTTTTAAAATCCCCTATTTTACTCAATTTTTTATTTTCTACAAGATAGGGTAGGCGCCATGTTTGCTGAAATTCTCGGTGAGGCTGTTTTCACGTAAAAACGTTGTTTTTTTAAGATTACGGCTTTAATATAAATTTTAGCGCAAAAACTTATATAATAAAAGTTGTAGAGAATTTAAAAACCTACAACTTCTGTTTCAAACATTTTTTTGTATGACGCTTAGTTTAGCAGTAATTAGCGATTTTCTGATTTTTTCTCACGAAAACGTGTGAAAAATCGATTTTTTTAAGATTTTGGCCTTAGTATGCATTTTACGACAAAAGTGTATATAACCAAATTTATAGGAAATTTAAAGATCTACAACTTTTATTTAACGTATTTTTCTCTACAGAGCCTAGTTTAGCGTGAAATAGTGATTTTCCGTATTTTTAAGCCAGACTGAGGTTGATTTTCATTTTGAGTGTTTCACTCATGATTAAAATAAGGTTATGTTTATTGAGGTTAGTTTTTTGTTTATTTCTAATATTTTATTACTAATGTTAAATTATATTGTAAATTATTTGCATTGGCAAGAGAAAGTTGTGTGAGTGTTTCACACCAGATTTTTTGATTAAAATTCTGCTTTTTAATATGTTTCAGAGAACCTTATAAAACATTTGTATCAGCTTAGCTGGTTATATGAAATTATATCCTGTTTTTTTATGTTTATTTTTATTCAAGGTCGTAAAGACCTTAAGACTTATTTATAATAAGGTCGTAAAGACATCTAAAGAACTAATTTTGTATACGCTAACAAGATTTCCTAACTTTTTATTTATGATTAGCTACTAATTACGCCATATTACGTTGTTTCAAAAATTCATATTAAAGTTCCAAATAAGTTACGTCAATCTTTTTATAAGTTCTGTTGTAAAAGAATCAATGACCTTTTATAACGTGTTGACTTTTGCTCGGTGAAAAGCTTTGTAAAAGTTTTTCATCACTTTTATTTTCTTTTACGTTATAAATGAACTTTTTTTTTTTGAAAAGAGTTTTTTTTCTTCGGAATGTTAGCCTATTCAACATTCTACTCTCTCTACCTACTGTGTCTTTTGACACCTTTTTTATAACGTTATTACTGTTCTTCTAAAATTTTCATTTTTGAAAATTTTTAGTTATAAAATATTATTAAATTTACTTGAGCTGTAATTACATGCAATATGAACAAAATATTGCTTTAAAAGAAAGTTTTATATTAAAGTTTATCATATATTTTTAAAAAAATATATCCTATATGAAAGTTGTAAATTGAAAACAATGGAAAACACCAACTTTTTTGTTACTTTGAATAACTCCTCGTTAATGGTTTTGAATACCATATGTGTCTAATGAATAACAGTGTTTGTACTAACATTTTTTTCCTTGGTTTTACTGATTTCAACCTATTGTGGTTAGATAAAGAGAGAATTCATTATTTCATATTTTAAAACCCAATTAATTTTTACTTATTCAGCAATAAATTTACGTTTTTATTTAATAAACAGCAAAATCTACTCGTTGTGCTTCACGGAAAACTAACCTCTAACGCTTCATTCATTCAACATCGTTTACAGAAATATTTAAATATGCTTTAACAGGAGCACCTGGTTTTAGAAATGCAATTAGGTAGGTTAATTCGCTATATAAACCAACTAATCGCCTTTAACACTGGCAGGTGGAGTGTTAAATTATTTGCACTCGATCTAATAGTTCAAGGGCTACAAAAAATAATTCTGTTTCTTATCACATGTCAGTCAGTTGTATGACTGAAGCATTTAACAACAGAAGTGTTAGAGTTGTAAAAGATACTACTATCGGTTTCATAATCATAGACACCCAAATTTGAACCCTTGCCACTCCAAAACTATGAGTCGGATTTTAACATATTTTACATCAAAATTTAGCTCATTTTATTCTGCGTTAAACTATAATAGTCGTATATTTTAAATATTGTTTAAAAATTGTCATATCAAGGTTCGAAGACAAAAAGATCCGGTTTTTTTGCTACCTCAACAAATTTCATGCTTGTAGAGACGTGTAACTCAATAATTATTTGACCGAAAAGTTTAAAATTTTAACATAACATAAACAATTATATATATATATATTTTTTAATTCATTTATTTAACGTCGCATCAACTACTAAGGTCATTAGCGACGACGTTGGGGTGTAACTATATACAATGGAGGATGAAATGATTTTTTGTAACGTATGAAAATATGCCATGCCTGAGTGAGATTCGAACCCAGGACCGCATGATGAGAGGCGAGCACGTTACCAACTGCGCCAATGCGGCCGGCGTGTACGAAATTTCAAATTCGTATGTTATTTAAATTTTGATTTATTAACAATATTCTGAACCTTTAATATCTCGGTAACCGCTCGATCGTTCGGCACAGGCAAACTATCGTTTTATTTAGCGTAAAAACTCAGTACAGATATGTTAATAACATGAAATATTGATTGGCCAACGTTGTGGTAGAATTTTTAAAATTTTGAAAAGTAGACTCGGTAATGTGGGGGGTGGGCGCTACTATCCATGTTGCCTAAATCTGACTGTCTACCTTAATTGATACTGCAGTCTGTCAATTCAGGTAGATAGTCCGACAGGATGTCATGTACCCAAACTGGCAACATGGATAGGAGCGCCCACCCTCCGCATTTCCAAGTCTATTTTTCAAAATTTTAAAAATCCTACCACAACATTGGCCTACCAATATTTCATGTTATTAGCATACTTGTACTAAGTTTTTTACGCTGAATGAAACGATAGTTTTCCGGTGCCGAACGATCGAGCAGTTACCGAGATAGCAAGGGTTGGGATATTGTTAATAAATCAAAATTTAAATAACGTACGAATTTGAAATTTCGTACACGCTGTAAGAATATAAATTGTCTATGTTGTTTAAAAATTTCAAACGTCTCGGTCAAATAATTATCGAATTATACGCTTCTAAACGCATGAAATTGTTGCGGTGGTAAAAAACCGGGTCTTTTTGTCTTCCATCCTCGATATGAAAATGTTTAAACAGCAATAAAAATATAGGTTTATTATAGGTCAACGCAGAATAAAATGAGCTAAATTTTTATGAACAGAATGTTAAAACCCGACTCATAGTTTTGGAGATACAAGGGTTCAAACTCGGGTGTCTATGTTTATAAAACCGATAGTAATCAGAGTTATTCCTCTGAGAGTAATGAATGTCATCATTATGCAGCCAGACCGTTTGGTGAATGAAGTGAAGGTGTCATTTGCAGGATGGAAAGTAGATGCTTTTCGGAGGGCCTGGCATGTTGATAAGCATACTTTTTCAATCAGTTAGGAAGGCAATTGTAAACCACATCCTCCTGTTACTTAGTAAAGGCTCTAGAGGTTCAAACCAGCCTTTCGGCTGGTGACCTAAACAACAACAAATATCATATAATTCATTATGTCTTTCTCTGGTCCTATATTAGTATATACGAAAGGAAAGTATCCATTTTTTATGTTTTTTTATGTAAAAGACATTAGTGACAGTTATCTCCTCAGAGATTATAATGAATTTCATTAAACAGTCAAACCTTGTGGTGAATGAAGTAAAAGTGTTATTTGGAGAGTGGAAAGTAGATGCTTTTCAGAGGGCCTGACATGCTGATAAGCATATTTTTTAATTCAGCAAGAAATACAATGGTAAATAATCTCACTTCACGTTTTACGTAGTAAAGTCTCTGGAGATTCGAACCAGCCTTTCGAATGATTACCTAAACAACAAGAAACCAATTAAGATTTCTACCAATTCATCCTCAATCTGCTACCTCTAGAAATACCAAACTAAATGTCTCGGGAATTATTTATTTATTCGGTCTTAAAAAGTTAAGGGATAGATTTTTATATAGTAGTATTTTATTTTTTATATCTACTATATGTTACTAGCTACAAACTACAGCTACAGCTTACTGACTACAAACATTGACTTACAGTTTAGAAAAAATTTCTTAAAACGCTATGTTTGGAGTTTGCAGGGCTGTTGAAAGAAAGAGGATAAGAAGCTTTTGAAATGTGATGTTATAGGAAACTAAAGATTAGATGGGTGGATAAAATAAGTATATTAGAGGTTCTTAGGCGAGCGGATGAAAAAATAAGTATATGGAAGCAGCTTACCAGAAGAAGGGATAGACTAGTGGGGCATATCTTAAGACATCCAGGTATTGGTTTATCAATAATGGAGGGTAATATTGAGGGAGTTAATTGTAGGGAGGGCAATGGTTAGAATATATAAAGCAAATTACAAAAGATTGTAGGGTGTTACAGGTATGTAGATATGAAACGACTTGCGCAATATAGAACAGCTTGGAGAACTGCATGAAACCAGTCGAGAGACTGATGTTAAAACAAATATTTTACTACTATAATTTGTTTCTATTTAAATAATTTTTACTAATTTTTAACACACTATTTGTATTATACTTAAAATGGTTACGAATTCAATTTTTAATAAAATTTCTTGTTTCACTATTTTGAAATTTACATATTCTTATAGTTTTACTATAAACTATAATTTTAACATATATGTTTTATGTAGGCTACATTTCGTATTATTTAAAGTTTATTTATAAAGAAAAGACTTGAACCCCAAAACGTTGAACAAGAAGGAAAGATCAAAAAGAATGAAAAGATTTTGAAAGAAAAGGAAACGAGAGCAAAACTTGAATAAGTAATTAAAATATTGATTTATCGTGCTCTCTCTTGCGGGCTATTCGAAAAACAATGTTTATTGACAGTTTATTTAAATCACATGAACATCTTGGTTATTAGTGACTACTTGGGGTTAAAGTATGATTAGTTACAACGTGTAATAATTTTCAGACCCTGGCCGAGAATCGAACTGTGATCACCATTTTGGTGCGTATCATGCAACCAATGGTGGTCGGAGGCAACTTACTTAGTTTTAATGCTAATATTCTGATCATTCATTAAAAATAAAATCATATTTCAATGATTTATTTACTTCCATTGTATTAATTTTACAATATATACAATTTCTTTGCTAACTGAAAAGAGATTACTTTCCTGAATAAGGAAAGCCTGTGCTAAAGAAAGGACAACCGCTTTGTTGTTCGGATAACTGACGCTCCACTGTATTAATAGAACCCTAGGCAGGAAAACGAGGAATGAAACTCAATTAAAATTTTACAAGGTGAATTTACTGTTATATTTTTTGATAGTCAATTAACTGTTTATGTGTTGTACATTATGTTGATGTGTTGTTAAAATTTTGAAAAAAAAAATCAATTCAATTCTAGAATTATTTACTAACTAGCATAACCCGCGTGGCTTCGCACGCAAAACATGTGTAGGCAAAATCAATTTTTTTAAAATAAATATGTAACAGAAATTGTGTAGCTGCTAGCGATTCTATACTCCAACATATTCTCTCTCTCTCCTCTCCTCCTCCTTTCTCATTTCTCTCTCTCACACGCACACACGCGCGCGCGCGGACACATACATTTATGAAAATTTTTATTAGGGCCCTTAGCGTTATCATTTTTGAAAATTTATAAAGAAAATGTTGCTACGAATATTTTTTTTTGTCTTGAATTTTTATTACGGTACTGTACATTGAGCTGCACAATTTCCGTAAATGATATTTAAATGGTGGTGGGGAGTTTCGCATTAAGGAGAAGAGGTACCCAGTGGCACATTCTCCATTTGTAACTATGGGTATTATCCGTTATTTAGACCAAGAGGTCTCTACTCCATTTTCGCCTTAGACGTCGCACAGGTGGAAAGTTCCTTGTAGCTAGATCACGGGCTAGTTGGTTTGGATGGACATCTAGTCGCTCGTGAAATTTACTATACAAGGACGCGGTTAGCTCCTTCACTGTCGGAATTTTTAAATCGTCGTGGAGGGTTTTACTGCTTACATAAAAAGGAGCGCCAGAAGCAAGTCTTCATAATTTTAATTGAAAGGCCTGGATCGACTTTAAATTACTCTCTGCCGCTACTCCAAATAGCTGGACACCATAAGTCCAGATTGGTCTCAAAAGGGTTTTGTATAATAAAATTTTGGAGCGGAGGTTCAATTTCGATCGAGGGTTAATTAAGCAGTAGAGTAGCTTCTGGCGGCGGTTAAGTTCTAAACGTTTAGTACGCAGATGATGCTTCCAAGTTAGTCGTCTGTCAAGCCATAAACCAAGATACCGCACCACTCTGGCTTGGGGGATATGAACGTTATTCAGCATCACAGGTGGACAAGTTTGACGTCGTAAGGTAAACGTAACCTGTGTTGACTTAACTGGGTTCACCTTAGTACGCCAACGGGTAAGCCAGTCCTGTATTAATAAAAGATGTTGCTGTACTAACCTGGAAGCCTCATCCGCGCCCTTTTCCCGTACAAGAATTGCTGTGTCGTCAGCATACGTCGCGGTTACCGATGTGTCCAAAATAGGCATATCCGATGCAAATACGCTATATAAAAATGGGGATAGTATTGCCCCTTGGGGTACTCCGGCGTTAATTTTGTGCAGCTTAGAGTAAGCAGTACCGTGATGGACTTCAAAGAATCTATGCTCTAAAAATGATTTTACAACCAAATAGTACGAGCTACTTAAAACACTTTTCAATTTAAATAGTAGTCCATCATGCCATACTTTGTCGAACGCGGAGCTGATATCCAAGAAAATGCCAGTGACATACTCTTTCCTTTCTAGACCCTCCGAAATGAAGTCCACAACTCGGTGCAGTTGTTGTGTCGTCGAATGTAGCGGCCGAAATCCAAATTGATGAGGTGGAATAATGTTGGCGTCTTCACATTGTATCTGCAAGCGTGGTAGTAAGAGGCGTTCGAATAATTTTCCTGTCGTCGGAAGGAGACTGATAGGACGGTAGGATGAAGGTAGGTAATACGGCTTTCCGGGTTTCAAGAAAAGCTTAACTACGGCAAATTTCCATTGTCCAGGAACATACGCCACACGAAGGACTGCATTGAATAATAGTAGTAAAAAGCGTAAGCCGTTTCTCGGTAGGTGTTGCAGTATCTCAGATGTAATGAGATCAAATCCCGGCGATTTTCTCTTTGGCAGCCGTTGTACTGCCTTTTCGACATCATCGATCGTAAATGGTTGTGGAGGCAGTGAAAGTTGGAGAGGTGACTGCAGTTCTTCATCGACGGTTTGTATAAAATTCACGTCCTGCACATCTTCGTGTGGTTTGAATACACTGGTTAGATGAGTCGCAAAGAGAGTAGCTTTCTCGTTTTCCGTTTTCGCCCAAGTATCATCTGGATTTCTCAGTGGCAAAGAAACACTTCGGTGTTGTAAAAGCTTCTTAGATGTCCGCCATAGTGAGCTCTGCTTTCATTCATCGATGTTAAAAAAGTCTCAAAATACTCTGCTTTTAATCTGGCTAATTATTTCTTCAGACGGTTGGTGAGTCTATTGAGATATTGTTTATCGTCTGGTAGACGAGAATTTTGCCACCTGTGTCTAGCTTGCCTTTTCTCTCGTATCAGGCGTCTAACATACTGCGGAACATCTTGATTGGTAGGGTAACGTTTAATGGGTGTAGATGATTCCCAGGCAGCTTTCTGTACTTCGGATACTACGAATATAAATACGAAATATGCTTTCAAAATTTCATGAAAATCCGTTGAGTATTTATGGAAATTAGCCTGCACAAAAAAAACACGCTTTGTCTGTATAATATTAGTATAGATATTTAAATTACCGTATATCCCGGCGTACAAGTCGACCCGGCGTATAAGTCGAACCTAATTTTGAAGAGTGTTTTTGTTGATTTAAGCAAGACCCGTTGTATAAGTCGAATCCGAAAAGTAAGGTACCGGTAATTCATACGAAGTTTATTTTGATAACCCACTGGTACGTCAGATTATTTAAAAACGACTCTTTAATTAGCCATCTGTTCTACACAATGAATGAAAATACCTAGCTACTAGGTTTTGATAGATAGGTATAAGATTATACATTTCAGTTTACATTACTATATTTATTTTGGGACAGAAATGGGGAAGTATTATATTGTTGACGAATTCCACCTGTCAATCAAAAGGTTTTATGGCTACCTACCTAATGTTACATTTTGGGAATACCCAATATTATGTCGTGTGAATGACTTTCACAGGCTACTAGTACAGTACAGTCTATAGGTTATTATTATGTCTTCATTGCCGTGACTACAATCATCGAGTAAGGTTATCCACCTGCTTTCGGTTATTTATTTAGTGCATTTTGTACAGGCCTATTCGTGCGTGCAATACTACCTGTAGCAATGAGTGCGGTTAAACGAATGAAATACGACTCTTCATTCAAATTAAAAGTTATCGGTTTGGCAAAAACTACAAACAACAGTGAAGCGGGTCGTAAGTTCGGTGTTAACGAAAAACTTGTGCGTGATTGGCGGAAAAGTGAAGAAAAGATTAGAGGAATGCCTCGCTCTAAATGCGCTATGCGAACAGGAACTGTACTTTGGCCGGAATTAGAGAAACATGTAGTGGAATGGGTGCTTCAAAACCGATTGAGCGACAATATTATCACACGTTGCGCAATTCGATTGCATTCAATAAACTGGGCAAAAGATAATCCTGAACACTCGGTAAGTTTCCTGGCAACTAGAAGTTGGTGTAGCCGTTTTATGGATCGACATAACCTAGTTCTGCGACAAAAAACTAAAATCGCACAAAAACTACCAAAAGATTTAGATAACAAGATTATTAATTTTCATAGATTTGTTATAAACCTTCGAAAAAAACATGACTATGAGCTGGCTAACATTGGAAATATGGACGAAACGCCGCTGAATTTTGACATGCCTGGTAATCGCACAGTGAACGTAAAAGGTGAACATTCGGTAATTGTTAAAACAACTGGACACGAAAAAACTCGTTTTACTGTGGTTCTTTCATGTATGGCAGACGGAACAAAACTTAAGCCTTTGGTTATTTTTAAGCGAAAAATTAGGCCAAAAATTAAATTTCCATCAGGCATAATAGTACATTTCCAAGAAAAGGGGTGGATGGATGAGGCCGGTATTGACATTTGGGTAAAAAATATTTGGAATAGGCGACCTGGTGGTTTAAGAAAGAAAAAAAGCTTATTGGTGTGGGACATGTTTCGTGCGCATCTAACGGAAAAAACAAAAAAAAATTTAAAGGACGAAAATACGGATACATGTGTAATCCCGGGTGGACTTACGTCAGCGCTACAACCATTGGATGTTAGTTTAAACAAGCCATTTAAAAGTGCAGTTTATCGGGAGTGGAATAAATGGATGGCTATTGGAGAGAAAGGTTTTACTCCGGGCGGAAATATGCGTCCTGCGTCTTTAGACATTATTTGCCAGTGGGTAATTACAGCTTGGGATGAAGTGAAAATACAAACTGTGGTAAAATCATTTAAAAAATGCGGGATATCTAACGCTTTAGATTCATCAGAAGACGACGTACTGTGGGACGTAGGTGACGACGATGACGATACTGACAAGGATAGTGATGAAGCAAGGGAAGACTTGTGGGATCCATATGACGCTGCAGGAATAGACAATGGAGAGTCAGAAATTTCTGACACGGATCTATAACTGTATGTATTTTATGATACCTACCTAGGTAATTTTTTATTCTATTACTTTTTCTTTTAAAAAGAATATAGTTACGTATTTCTAACGAATATAGTGTTATGTAGTTACTTATTTCAGTTAAGTACCTCAGTGTATTTTGTTTCTCAGTCAACTACCCTGAACTTTAAAAAATTAAATTTTGTAGACCCGGTGTATAAGTCGACCTCTGTTTTTTAAACATATATTTTGCTTCTGAAACCTCGACTTATACGCCGGGATATACGGTATATTGAATTTTACGCTTTACTGAATTGAACTCAGCAAAAAGTTAGAAATTTATACGTCGATAAAATATAAATTATTTGATGAAAATATGTTTAAACTTATTTTGTAATAAGTTAATTAATATTTTCGTATTAGAGAAGGATAGTATACCGGTTACAGGATGGACAGAAAATTTTAGTTTTACAAATACTATATACATAGTAACTGGTGGAAAATTATTAGAGCAGAATAAACTCGATTTTGTAATAACTGATTCTAGTACGTTGATAAATTGAACATAAATTTTGTTACACAGATAAATTAAAGTTTAAATTAAAATAAAATCCAGTTGGTAAAAAGGATTTTATCCTTCTATGGATTCTTGTTTTTTATGTTTTTGTAAATAAATTTTGAAAGACAGTACCGTAATTTTAAACTCAATAAGCTTAGCCTCAATAACAGTATTCAGTTATCGTACCCTATATTTTATTTCAAGTAAATGTAGGAAGCTAAACGATAAGGAGTAATCAATAGTATTAATCTGTAACGAATGACGAATCAGATTTATACAACGATGTACGCTCAAAAAAGAATACATTATTTCACTCTTGTTAATAACCTTAAAGTATTCGCCATGTTAGATTCCAGTAATTCGTGTCTATTTTATTTATAATTATTTACCTTGTTTATTTTATAGAAGGGTAAGACTGTTTGTTTAGTAAATCATGGTTTCCTTTATAATGCTTGGGTCTAGCTTCATTTATATTATTTACTATTCAAACAGTGAAAGGTAAATACACAAAGCTAATCTTACGTAACGAGTTTCTATCAGACTAAGTTAAAATAGTTAAATAGATTGATAACCTTCAAAAGTTGTGCATCAGTTCTTTTAACATTCTGACCATACTATACGTTCAAATGTTTAACGGGTTTATTAATTTGAGAATACCCATAACAGGCAGTTGGAGTGTTAAATTATTTACGCTCGTTCTGTAATTCCAGGGCTACAAAATATGTGACTGAAAATCTCCATGGAAGACAGGAGCTGGCTTTCAAATTCATGAGGATGATGCAAAAACAAAATAGAGAGCTTGTAGAAATAGGTTGTGTGGAAGAAAATGAATGGATTGATCACTATAAAAAATTATGGTTTGATAATGGAAAAAATGAAAATACTATTCCCACTGAATGTGTTTCTTGTCAAGTAGATAAAATTGACATGACAGAGCTACAAGCAGCAATTAAGGCCTCTAAAAATCGGAAAGCAGCAGGACTTAATGGTCTAAATATGGAGCTTTTAAAATATGGAGGAGTGCTACTTCACTTGCGGTTGTTGCATTTATTTAATAGTTGCTGGAAAAATCATACAGTGCCACAAGAGTGGATGATGTCGAAGGTGATCTCAATATTTAAAAAAGGCGATCGATCAAACCCAGGAAATTATCGAGGAATAAGTCTTCTAGATACAGCATACAAACTATATGCTTTGATCCTAGCAAGGAGATTGCAGGCTATTACTGAATCTCTACTACAAGAAAATCAAATGGGTTTCAGGAAAGAAAGATCCTGCATTGATGCAGTGTTAACACTGAAAATGATTACTGAGAAACGTAGAGAACACAATTATGAAACCCACATGGCATTCGTTGACTGGGAGAAAGCCTTCGATAATGTGGATAGAGAGCTGCTCTGGAACATAATGACAAAGTATGGATACCCTAAACATCTGATTAGCAACATTGGAAATTTATACAATAAAACATCAATAAGGATTACTCTGAAGGATGGAAAATTAACGGACAGAATAATGACAAATAAGGGAGTGAAACAGGGATGTCCAATTTCAACTGCCTTGTTCAACATTTATGTGAACGAGCTTATGTTTGTGTGGCAGCACCAAGTTGACAAGGGTATTTCTCTCACCCGAAATACTTACCTGAACCATTTAATGTTTGCTGACGACACTATAATCATACAGGAATCTGAGGACAAGCTGCAAGTTGCGATGCATAGGCTCTGCCTCATAAGCAAATACTTTAATATGAAAATAGCAGCAGGAAAAACAAAAGTCATTGCTTTTCGTGGAAAATGGCCTATAAGATCTAAAATAGTAGTCGAAAACAAAATCTTGGAGCAAGTGTCAAATTTTAAATACTTGGGATGTGATATAACGCATGATTATGACCGGGATCCTCAACAAAAAATATCGAGGTTCAACATGATATGTGGGGCAATAAACCGATCCCTCAGGAGTAGAGCTAGAAAGAACACGCTGCTCAAATTTTATAAAGTAATGGCGATCCCAGCATTGGCTTATGGAAGCGAGACATGGGTCCTTACAAAGAAACAAGAATCAAAAATTCAGGCAGCAGAAATGCGATTCCTGAGGCAGGTGAAAGGTTGTACAAGAGAGGATAGAATCCGAAATGAGGAGATAAGGAGAGAGTGTGATGCCCAGCCACTCTTGAGCATATTGAGAACCTACAGGAAAAATTGGTCAGATCATGTTGTAAGAATGTCACAAGACCGCCTCCCTCGATCTGCGCTGCTCTATAAACCAATCGGAAAGAGAAATATTGGTAGGCCGAGGAAAGGATGGACGCCGGAACAGGCTTGAATAGCCTAATCCATGAAGACGACGACGACAAAATATGTGACTGAAGCATTTAAGAACAGAAGAGGTAAATGTGTAAAAGGCACTAGTCACAGTTATCTCCTCTAAGAGTAATGAATTTTATTATACAGCCAGACCCTATGATGAATAAAGTGAAGGTGCCATTATTTGCAGGGTGGAAAATAGATGCTTTTTGGAGGGCTGGAATGCTGACAAGCATACTTTTTTACTCGGTGCGGAAAGCAAAGTAAACCACCTCACTCCTCGTTTTAGAGTATGCGCACAGTGAACGCTGGTTGCAAGTACTCATTCATGGTGGTGAACGCCAGATTGGGAGCATGTTACTACACGCTTAACCTTCATTCAGTTGTCGGTATTCAACATGAGTTCCAGTAGCAGCAGTGATGATGAATTATTCCTAATGGCAAACGCTTATACAAAATTGTTATCTTTTCAAGACGATACCGTTAGTAACATTAAAACAGAACAGTATAGCGTGACATTTTGTGGTCTGATTCTAGAGTATTTATTTCTCTAGGATGAATTATGTAATAGCGGATAATTTATTTCAAGCCTCTTAATATATTAATATCTTACTAATTGTGTAAATTTTAAAGGTAGATTTTTATTTGAACTAAATGGGACTGATGCGTAAGAAAGCGGGGAGTTGAAGATCATAACGTATAAACATATCCAGATTATCATAAAAAATAGAGCGTTCAAAACTAACTGTATGATTGGGCGGATTAATCCGGGCAAGAATGGTGACACGGTCTGGAAGAGTGGAGTGTCCAGCCAGCAGCAGTTGTTCACAGGCAGTGGTGCATGAGAGTGTTGTAGGAACAGTTGTGTGTGAGATTGAATTCGGACTCTCGTACGTGAACAACAATCAATACGGCCGCTTATTTTAAACATCTTTTTTGGTTGTGGACAATAAATAGTTACGGTGTGTTGAGAACTAAACAGTGAATGCTAAATTTCATAGAACATCGAAACAGTTATAGACAGAAGATCCGTCTTTTTCTCCGGTTACCGTAAGATTAATACATAAAATCATATTTAAATTAACATTAGATAACACCAGTCCCAAGAACTTTATAAATTTAATAATTAATAATTTTGCATGCTGTTTTATTTAAATAAATATTTGCTAATAATATATTTTGTGTTATTTTATGTTAAGAGATCCTTTTATCCACAGACACAGGTTTTCGTGGGACACACATACTACCTTTGGTAACTAAGTAACAGCATACTGGGTATTAACATATACCATCCAGAATTATTTAATTAAAAATTAATAATATAAATTTACTAAAGTGAGAAGACTTACAACAGAAAATTGTTCGGCATAATCATCTTTTTCCGCAATTACAAAAAGAGAGAGATAGGTTTTGTAAATGCATTAGAATGACTCTGGAAACGTTTAATTTTATATTGTCTAAAATAGAACTCGTTTTAAAAACCTATAGTGCAACTTGCACAAGCAACCAATATAACCGGAAGAAAGACTTTGTGATCACTTTGAAATACGTATTTTGAACATTTTGACTACAGATATTCAATATTATAAAACATTGTTTGGCCAATAATAATCTTTAAAGTTATTTTTATAAACCTATCTTATTACAATTAATTAACAAGTTATTATTATTTATGAATACGTATTATACGACGCCAAGTACACTTAGCAACCTACTAGCAAGCAGCAGGCAGGTTTATGCAAAACAAACCAATGAGCTGATATGCGCAGATGACCAGCGCGCAGCTTTCTCCACCAGCGTTTACTGTGAGACGTCCGATTAAAATATAATAACCTATTCCCACTAGCAGGCTCCCGCTTGTAAGCGACCAGCGACCTGCGACCAGCGTTCACTGTGCGTTTATCCTTACTTATTAAAGCCTCTAGAGGTTCACACTAACCTTTCGGCTGATGACCTAACCAACAACAAACTTGAGAGTCATTAAAAATTTTAAGCGTTTTTGTATTGTGTATTTTCTCAAATTTGGTTGATTTAAATAATTAAATCTTTCTGGCATATGCAAAGGAAAATCAAAATTAAAGTGTTATGTTTTTATTAATTTACAATGCTATGTTTTAAGACTATGTTGTTTAGATCATCAGCCGAAGGGCTTGATTGAAACTCTAGAGGCTTTTCTGATGGAGTGCAAATAATGTAACACGCCACCTATCTGATATGAGCGGGATAAATTATTACAGCTCGGATAATGAGGTGAAGGCAGCTATTGCGTCCTGAGTTCGAGAAAATCGGAAGAATTTTTCAGTGACGGAATGAAAAAACTTGTTTTACGTTGGGAGAAATGTGTAATGCTTAAAGGTGAATGTTGAAAAATAAATGTATGATTTTGAAGATTAAAAATTTTACTTTAATTTGTTTTTTTACCCGATCTTGCTATTTATTTTTGATCGCGTTCTACAAGCGTGAGTGCATTAGTTACCAGCCCACCCTCGTATAATCGAGTTTAATTTAAGCTTTAAGCATAGCGTATAGAAGAGAAAGTGCGTGCACTTCAGAGTTGCCGTGATTCCTCCGCTAGGAGCGCTGCGGACGTTAAGTGATCGTGTTCTGCACATATTTTTTATTATAGCTATGGATAAACGTCCACATTTCATCAGTACTTACAGTGCTTGTTAGTTATGGAACCATTTACATTTATATTGACGTACATATTCCTATTTATTAACATTGATTGACTAAGTTGTAATAACTTACTGCATTGAATTATTCTTCAAAACCATCGTACACTCTTCAGGTACTTGAACGAAATTCCACAGACTTTAAGGTAACTTGGATAATTTTCTTGGGTGTTTTGAGTTGAATCGTGACTTAATATTTTTCCGTAATGATTTAATGTAAAAGAAGAATCTACATTTAAAATAATGAAACAGAAGTTTCGGCAAGAACTCACGTAAATATTCTTTGGAACATGAAATGGTCTTATCAACTGGAATTTCTGGTAATGTGTGAATGAAACTCAGAAATATTTAGTCCCACAGCCCATTACGTAACTGCTCTTCTAAATTCTTTTCCAAGGACAAAATAACACTATACATCGGATGGATAACTTAACTTTAGTTGGTTTTTGGTGCCGTAATCTTTTAATTTTGTCAAGGTTGAATTTGGATTATCAGTACCGTCAGCTTTTAACAACAGAATGCACTTTTCACAGTGAACGAATTTGGCAGCTTGCTTTACAATAAAGCCGGACAAGTTCTAAATTATGCATTTATTTGGTAGCGTCTTCATCTTCAACATACAAATTATCGATAACAAGTTTTTCTTGTATTTTTATTTGAAGTGCTTCAATTACATTCTTGCTGGCCGCTTCCATTTCTTTAGCCATGAGTCTCATTTTTGTAATGTAAACCGCAATTGGCCTTCCCTCGCCAGAGGTTACGTTTGCAGTTGAAGGTAGAATATTTTTGATGGGTACGTAAATTGTATGTAACATATTATGCCGGTGCATAAAATCTATTGTTGAGGGGTGGTCATCACAACTTAAAAACCGCATAATTCCGAAATGTCTTTCAAGTGGATCTTGGCTAAATTTCCCCGTAAGCACATAAGAAAACCCGATAGAAAATAAATATTCTGCTACTTCTACTACACTTTTAATCGTTACTCTCAAGCTTTCCATAGTTCTTTGAGACGCGAAAAAACTTTCCAAGTTAGTGTCACAGATATCTAATAAGAACCGTTTTAATATTTTCAAACTTTCACAATCGCCGCGCAAAGCTGTTTTCGGTATTCGTGAATTACAAATGTCTATAATCGTGTTCATTTCGAGTGTAAACGTTTCAGTAGTCTTGCTGTATGGAAACTTTTCGGGAAATTGATTACGATAATGCTGTAATCCAATGTCAACACTTCGACTAAACAGCTGTAAAGCTAATCGAACGTTCATTTTTTTATTAGGTATACCTGACAGCTTGTTTTTTCGTCTTCTAGAAACAGATTTCTGTATGGTCGTAGTCGATAATTTCATTTTTATACATCAATTTGCCTTTCGATAAAAAATGATTTCGTACACATTTAAATATATGCACAACGTCAGTAAAAACCCATACTTTGCGATCATGCCTTATTGGGTTAATAAATGAACACGTCAGTGGAATTGTTTTACCGGTTATACCTAAACTAGACTACATTGCTTTATTAGATTGGCTTCCATCTAATGTAATGCCAATAATCTTTATATTGCTATTTTCAAGATGAACTATTACACTTAATAAAATTTTACTTAGGATTGTGCCGGGTGTTGCATTGAAGGAAGCGTAGACAGCTACTGGTTGTACCCAATTCTTTAAAAGAGGCACAAATAAAAAAACCAAAGCATGGTTTACTAGTTTTTGTGCTTGATTTGTTGGTGTATGTTCACCAAGGTTTACAAAACCATTCACTTTAAAATTGCAGGAATTTAACTGCAAGTCCTCAGAAAGTTTAACTTCATCAAACACTAGAACTCCTACATTTTCATTCTTTTCGGGGTTGAGATCTTCCGCAATTGATGCAATTGCCTTCTTATTAATACCAAAACTACATTTGAGACCTTTTGGAAGTCTCCGAAGGTGTGACTCGGAAGGCAAAGGAAGAAGACCGTGTCTTAAACAATGTCTGTAACCTTTAGGCGATTTTATTTTTAAAAGAAGACTTTCTAAAATAAAATTGTCCTCATATCGCATTCGAGTGTTACTGGCGACAGACGATTTACTAAAGAAAGCATTCACAACACTTTTAGCAGTAGGTGGCAGTGATTTCATCCCAGAATTCTCTGTATTCGGTGATATTCGCTCCTTTGTCTTTAATGTTTTTAATGTCGTTTCCTTCCTTAAAAGTTTAAAAGTTTTTATTTGGTTTTTTAATACATATACCGTTTTCTCGTTGCAAACGTTTGATGAGGCTAATTTTGCTTTCCAGAATGTCGTCATTTGCTGACTCGTCGGGACATACTTCAGAATTACACCTGTCTACCTTGGTCTTTTTTGGTTGAGAAGTTCTCTCTTTAGGTGGTTTTCTTTGTCTTTTAATGCTCGAAAGATACGTCGGGAGATTCGGAAAGATGGATGGCAAAGCACCCGGTTGAAGACACCATCTCGTTCTCCGCAGGGAAACATTTTGTTGTTGTTTGTTTAGGTCATCAGCTGAAAAGCTGGTTTGAACCTGTAGAGGTTTTACCAAGTAAAACGAGGAGTGAGGTGGTTTACCATTGCCTTCCTCACTGAATAGAAAAATACGCTTATCAGCATGCCGGGCCCTCTGAAAAGCACATATTTTCCACTCTGCAAATGACACCTTCACTTCATTCACCACAGGGTCTGGCTGTATAATGAAATCCATTACTTTCAGAGGAGATAACTCTGATTAGTGTCTTTTACACCTCTGCCTCTTCTGTTCTTAAATGATTCAGTCATTTAATTGGCTGACCATGTGATAAGAAACAGAACTATTTATTTTAGCCCTGCAACGAACAGGTTGAGAGTAAATAATTTGACACTCCACCTGTCTGTTATGGGCAGGGAAACATTTTGTCCGTCAATAATAAAATTATCTACCTTTTTTAATATTGCACTCATTAAAACGTAAATCACAGACGCGATGACTAGGTTTCAAAATGAAGTCGTCTCTTTTGATAGCATGACTCCAAGCACGCAAAGTTTTTGGATCCGTGGGAACACAAAAAAATGTCTCTTCTCTGCTGCTTTACTTCCACTAGAATATCCACTTTTGCAACCCGGTGCGACACAAGTAGGCATATTACAAAACACACTGTTTACTTAACTAAAAAATAACTAAAAAAGTAAAATAAGAAAATAAAATACTAATAATATTAAATAAATATTAATATTATTTTATTAAATATTAAATAGTACTAAATAATATTTAGTGAATAACTAAAATATTACTAAACGAAGATAAACATACATCACCTTCGTTAATTACACGGTACACCAATTACACATACACACTTACAACTAACAACTTACAACACAAAAACAGTTACAACTAACAACTTACAACACAAACACACTAACAACTTCAAAAATAATCACAAATTATTCAACAAAAGGTAGTAAAATAACAACCACTCTCTATGGTTAGATGGCACTGACAGCCAGCAGCCGAGCACTTGACGACACCAGCGCTAATATTTACAAGGATCGCCACGTAATAGGGAAGACGGGTGGAGTGCACACACTTTCTCTTCTATACGCTATGCTTTAAGTTTGAGCGCTCTCCATTTTCCTGACCCATGTCACATCCCCTCACATCCTGTCCATTTTCCCGCCTAATTTATATCGTTTTCTCCATTCTGTATGCCAAACGTCATGGCGTAACGAACAGCCTTGCCGTGATTCGATTAATCGATAGGTTTGTATCCAACGCAATCGTTCAGAAATCGAGTTTTAGTATCGTATTACATCAAACAATGTGTACTTGGATGTTGTAATTGCTTAATTAACTTATTTAAAGTTCAGTTAGTTCTGTATTTAATTGTTAAAACGGTATTTTCGTATAGAATACCCACGCTTTGTTGTAAGTTGTTCTACCGTTAATGTTTCGTTATTGTGTTAAAACTGTGTATTATTCTTGTGTTAATTAACAATTTGAACTGTGCTAGAGTGACTTTACATAGATTTGTGAATTTTCATCGAAGCTGTAACCAACGTTACAAGATCTACAAGTTGGATGGTGCCGTTACATTTAATCAAAGTCTACATGCCGTTATTCTCATTGATTCGCTTATTAAGTATTTGTGCAATATTAGGACTCATTGAAATACAGTCATAATTTGCGTTATTATTCATGTGTACAGTATTCAGGTGAACTAATGTTTCTAGCTGTGGGAGTGAGAGAACGTATAACGCTCTCACTCGCACAAGCCATACGCGCCGTTCCAATAACATTGTCTTTAATTTTACTCATTGTTGTGAGCAAGCGTTTAGGCACGCAGTAAACTAACAAGCAAGATAACGACTGTAGTATGTTTTCAGATCTGGATTATAACGGTAATGACCTTTAGGCGCATGCGTAGTTATGCCACAATATCTCCCTCTCACTCGCTCGGCTATAGGACATTAGTTCGTCTGATACCTATATTAACATTACTGAATTACAGTTATAACCTATTCACTGGGATGAGCATTCACCAGGTGATTCTAAATTGCTCGGCAATCTCTTTTGAGATGATTCTACAGCTGAAAATTTAAAAAAATGTTCATATAAACATAGATCAGGAAATTCTTCATCAGCGAGTTATGCCTGGCAAAAGATTGCGCTATATATCCTGGGCAAAGAGTGAAATAACGACGATCTGAAATACTGAGAAGGTAAATTAAAGGGAAATTTTAGTGTTTTCTTATTGTTTTTAACCTGAAAAATTAAAAAAATGAATCCCAGAACTGTATCACTTTTAGTTTTTAAGAAAACTATGTGAAAAAATTTAAAATGTGAGTTAGAAAGTACACTTTTTTAAGTTTAGCGTAAAATTACTTTGTTAAATTGCAAATAAACACACAAAATGTTTTAATGAGTTTAATTTTCTTAGGCTTTATTAGTAGGTCTATTCTTTTTTAATTTCTCTTGCCTATATGAATATATAGGAAGGAAAGTATTGTTTTCATGTCGGTTTTTCGAAATCGAGTTTTCACCGGATATACACGTTTTCAAACCCCCTGAACTCAAAAAACAAGGTTTTAGCGATTGGTGTGTGTGTGCGCGCGCGTGCGCGTGTGTTTTGTGTGTGTGTGTATGAACAAAATATCTCAAGAACAGAACAACCTACGAAGTTGAAACTTAAAACTTAAGTTAGATACTACTGCCGGACACGACACGTACATTTTCATCAAAATCGGTTAACCGGAAGTAGTAGTTTATTCGTGTCATTTTTCACTTGATTGCGATTTTTTGAAAAACGGCTCCTACGTTTTTTTTTAAAACAATCGCCTCATTTACTACATTTTTTATGCTCTACAAGATAAGGTAGGCGCCACATTTGGTGGAATTCTTGTAGAGGCTGTTCTCTGGTAGAAAAAAATGGGTTTTTTTAATGTTTCAACCTAAATAAATGCATTTTAGCACAAAAGTGTATAAATGTTGTAGACAATTAAAAGATCTACAACTTTCATTTCAAATATTTTTTTGTATACGTTTAGTTTAGTGGCAATTAGTGATTTTCTGTTATTTTCCATGAAAATCTGTAAAAATATCGATTTTTTTATGATTTCAGCTGTTGTATCCATCTAATGACGAAAATGCATAATCAAGTTTATAGGAAATTAAAAGATTTACAACTTTTATTTATAGCATATTTCTCTATAGAGCCTAGTTTAACGTTAATGATATTCCGTATTGTTGT
The DNA here is from genome assembly GCA_035578175.1 of Catonia carolina. Taxonomy (NCBI): domain Eukaryota; kingdom Metazoa; phylum Arthropoda; class Insecta; order Hemiptera; family Achilidae; genus Catonia; species Catonia carolina. The sequence continues at coordinate 34,415,617 of JAQMRL010000005.1, read as the reverse complement.
TGTTTAGGTCTTCAGCCGAAAGGCTGGTTTGAACCTGTAGAGGTTTTAGTAAGTTAAACGAGGAGTGAGGTGGTTTACCTTTGTCTTCCTCACCGAATGGAAAAGTACGCTTATCAGCATGCCGGACCCTCTGAAAAGCACATATTTTCCACTCTGCAAAAGATACCTTCACTTCATTCACTACAGGATCTGGCTGTGTAATGAAATTCATTACTTTCAAAGGAGATTACTTTGATTAGTGTCTTTTACACCTCTACCTCTTCTGTTCTTAAATGATTCAGACATTTAATTTGCTGACCATTTGATAAGAAACAGAACTATTTATTTTAGCCTTGAAACGTACAGATTGAGTGTAAATAATTTGACACTCCACTTGTCTGTTATGGGCAGTTTTCCGTGTTATCAAGCCAAACTGTGGTTGGTTTTCATTTTGCATCATTCACTCATGATTAGGTTATGTTTTTTAAAGTTGGTTTTTTGTTTATTTTTAATGTTTTATTACTAATGTTAGGTTGTATTGTTCATTTTTTGCATTGGCAAGATAAAGTCGGGTGAGTGTTTCACACCATTTATTTTAGAATAAAATTCTCTACAATTTTCGTTAAAACGTTTTGCGTGTTATATAAATTGTAGGGAAATTTTTTTCATCAAAATTTGTAAAAAATAAGATATTTATGATTACGGCCTTAGTATGCATTTTACGACAAAAATTTATAATTAATAAAAGTTATAAGAAATAAAAATCTGATTCGTCTAAAAGTTTTCTGTTTAAAAAAATATCAATTGTACTTTTTTCGAATACATATGATTGCAACAAACAATCTTTAGAATGTATTTGATTTAATATTTATCTTCATTAGAATTTTATTCTCTTATACGGAAAACTAATTCCCTGTTGAAATGCAATGAAATCAAGTAATCTGTCTTCGAGTTGGCATTCCCTTCTCTTGTAATCCATCTGTGAACGTCGAAAATCCATTACTTATCCCAACATTTTCACTTTCCTCTATTGATATTTGAACTTGCATTCCCATCCGTGTAAATAAGTTTTTTATTTTTCACGTTTGATTTCTCATGATAACTGAAATTTTTGTTTGTTTTAATGTTCTTATGTACCTACTTTTCATTTAATACACAATATATCTCGGTTGTCATTAATTTCTATATAGATTGTGAATACCAATTTTATATTTCAAATTTTTCAGTTCGTTCAACAAAATTATTAGTTTTTGTACAAAATGTCTGTGTATATATATAAATGAAAATTTCCGCTTCGGGTGTTGCCCGGCTATTCTGAGATTTGTAGAAATCAGCTTTTTAGTATATTTTTATATTCTAATAATTTTCTATAGTTAATTTTTCATCAGCTGATTTATAAAAATATACATTAAATATTATTTAACTAATTAATTTTCTATTATGATATTTTTACTTTCTTGCCTATATTAATATATAGGAAGGAAAGTATTGTTTTCATGTCGATTTTTTGAAATCTAGTTTTCACCGGATATACAAGTTTTCAGACCCCCTGAACCCAAAAAAACATGTTTTAAGCGATTGGTCTGTGTGTGTGGGTGTTTGAACATTATATCTCAAGAACGGAACATCGTATGAAGTTGAAACGTGAAACTTAAGATAGGACTTACTTGATGACCTAACACAATCATTTTTATCAAGATCGGTCAACCGGAAGTAGTTGTTTATTCGTGCCATTTTCACATTTTTACAATTTTCTCGAAAATGGCTTCTACGACTTTTTTTAAAAATCGCCTCATTTACTACATTTTTTAATGTTATACAAGATGAGGTAGGTGCCATGTCTGCTGAATTCTTGGGGAGCTGTTCTTTGGTAGAAAAAAAATCGGTTTTTTTTAAGATTGCAGCCTTAATATGCATTTTAGCACAAAAGTGTACATCATAAATGTTGTAGAAAATTTAAAAATCTACAACTTTTAATTTTAAAATTTTTTGTATAACGCTTAGTTTAACGGCAATTAGCGATTTTCTGGTTTTTTCATGAAAATTGTAAAAAAACATCTATTTTTTTTTTTAATTTTGGCCGTAGTGTCCATTTTACGACAAAAATGCATGCAATCAAATTTATAGGAAATTATACGATCTACAACTTTTATTTGAAGCATTTTTCTCTACAGAGCCTAGTTTAGCGTGAAAGAATGATTTTCCGTGTTATTAAGCCAAACTAAAGTTGGTTTTCATTTTACATCATTTACTCATCATTAAAAGAAGGTTATGTTTTTTGAGGTTGGTTTCTTTTGTTTATTTGTAATGTTTTATTACTAGTTTTAGATTATATTGTTCATTATTGGCATTGGCATGAGAAAGTCGTTGTTGTTTATCTCCTCAGCCGAAAAACTGGTTTGAATCTCTGGAGGCTTTACTAGGTAAAACGAGTGGGGTGGTTTACAATTGCCGTCCTCACTGAATAAAAAAGTATACTTATCAGCATGACGAACCCTCCGAAAAGTATCTAATATCCACCCTGGAAATCACATCTTCTCTTCATTCACCATAGGGTCTGGCTGTATAATGAAATATCAGAGAAGATAACCGAGACTAATATCTTTTACACCTCTACCTCTTCTGTTCTAAAATAGTTCAGTCATATAATTGGCTGATCATGTGATAAGAAACATAACTATTTTTGTAGCTCTGGAACCAGTAGATTGAGGGTAAATAATTTAACACTCTACCTGCCTGTTATGGGTATAAAGAGAAAGTCGTGTGAGTGTTTCACATCTGATTTTTAAAATTGGCACAATCTATGAGAAGCTTCTTCTCATGAAAGGGAGACGATATATCTTAATTGTATAGCTTAGAAAAATTAAAATTCTTTAAATCAGAATTAACTGGAAATCGATATTTTACATCACGCTGTGGGAGTTAATCTCTTCTAAAATATTAATTCATTACGATTTATAAATCAAAATCATTCAAAATTTGAATATAAATGAACACTATGATTCGGGAGATAGTTTGTATAATTTACTTCATTACAATAAATATAAATTAATTAATTGATGACACCCATTTAACTGATTATAAATTGTATGTCAGAAGCGAATTACTAAATCAATGCAATAGAGTGCATATTGTTAATGCAAGATTGTAATATAACAATTAAAATTCTACATTAATTTCTCGGACTAGACTTATTTACATATTATTCAGGTACAGTTACACGGTAATGTTATTTTAATAACTATTTGTAATCAGGTGCATCGTTTGTTTTCAAATTACGCTAAAGTGTTATTATGTTAGAACGTAATACCTGTATATTGTATCTAAGTTAGTAGGTAGACAATGTGATATGTAATACTTAGTCTAAGAACAAATGGTTAGAAACCAGGTTAATACATTGTTACGGAACTTGTATTACCACAAGTTTATCCTTAACCTCCGTTCACCCACAAGGGTTGTTAAGTTTGGTAAGTTAGGTCTGAATATGTTGATCTTAGCTGTAATTTGATTATAATGTAAATTCTAGAGCTATGTCAAATCTTAGACTAGTTGTCTATGATTGCTTTAAAATTATAGTGATTTTAAATTCACAAACTTTAACTTTTATTCTCGATTTTGTTGGGATAAATATTTTTATTTTGTTATTTATTACTTTCTCTTGCTTATATGAATACATAGGAAAGAATTTTTTTCATGTCGATTTTTCAAAATCGAGTTTTCACCGGATCTACACGATTTCAGACTCTCTGAACTCAAAAAACATGTTTCTAGCGATCGGTGTGTGTGTGTGTCTAAACAGAATATCTCAAGAACGGAACATCGTACCAACTTGAAACTTAAAACTTAAGTTAGATTTAAGACTGGACCCGACACGAAGATTTTCGTCAAAATCGGTCAACCAGAAGTAGTAGTTTATTTGTGTCATTTTTCACTTTTTTACGATTTTGTCAAAAAAGGCTCTTACGATTTTTTAAAAAATCGCCTTATTTACTACATTTTTTATGCTCTGCAAGATAGGGTAGGCGCCATGTCTGCTGACATTCTTGGGGAGGTTGTTTTCTTATAAAAAAATTGTTTTTTAAGATTGCGACTTTAATATGCATTTCAGCGCAAAATTTATATAATAAAAGTTGTAGAGAATTTAAATCCAACTTTTATTTCAAACATTTTTTTGTATAACGCTTGGTTTAGCGTTAATTAGCGATTTTCTGTTGTTGTTTTTTCACAAAAATGTGTAAAAAAATCGATGTTAATATTTCAGCCTTAGTATGCATTTTACGACAAAAGTGTATATAATTAAATTTATAGGAAATTAAAGTAAGCTACTACAACTATTATTTAGAGCATTTTCTCTACAGAGCCTAGTTTAGCGTGAAAGAGTGATTTTCCGTATTTTTAAGTCAAACTGAGGTTGATTTTCATTTTGCGTCTTTCATTAATGATTAAAATTAGGTTATGTTTATTGAGGTTAGTTTTTTGTTTATTTCTAATGTTAGGTTACTAATATAAATTGGTCAGTATTTGCATTGGCAAGAGAAAGTTGTGTGAGTGTTTCACACCAGATTTTTAAGTAATTATTAAGCCTAATATTATTTTTATTACTCCTGTTGCATCCTGCAAAATTAAAACTAAATAAATTTATTTATTTTACTTATTTATTTAAAAACATTTATTTACTTTAAAAACATTATTTGAATTTTTAAAACTTTCGACATCTTATGAACAATGTTAGCATAATTAAATATTTGATAAAGCAATTCACATAAAATTTTCTAAATTAGAAGTAACTAGAAGTAGTGAATATAATAATAATAGAATAGAGAAAGAACTTTAAGGAAAGAACTGAACATCTTCTCTATAAACGATAAGGTATCTCAGAACAGAATGGAGTGGTTAGAGCATGTGAACAGAACGAGGGAGGATAATTTACCTAAGCAGACACTGGGCTAAGCCGGAGGGCAGGAAAGAACGAGGACGCCCGAGAAAGAGATGGGCAGATTTGAGAGGTTTGGAACAGGCAGAGATGCCTAATCCTTGAAAGGCAGAAAGAGAAGAAGAGAACTAATAACTACAGCAGTTGACTTATTACTATGGACATGATCGGTGAATGATACAGATAAATGGTCATGAAGTGTGTTTCTTTTCAGTGTAGGTGATAAAAGGAAATTTTTTCTAAAAAAGGGAGGAATTTTTCTAAAAAGTCATGGATACAGTAGATTGCCAGACGTTGAAGAAGGTAGATGGGAAAACAGACGTGTACTGTTGGATACGGGAGTAGAGAAATCTGTAGAACCCTTGCAAAAAGTAAAGTAACTTAAGAATAGACGGAAATCGATTACCTTTTGTTCGTTTATGAAAAAACCAAGTTATATATACTACTCCTTTTCTCCGACCAGTGCTTTTTCAGTTACACTTTGCATTTTGGATTCATCATTTAGTCACATAATTTGTAAAATATTATCAGCTAACTTATTTCTTTATTTCATTGATTTATTGCAGCGGTTCCAATTTTATCTTTACATTCTTTTCTTAAAATATTTTTACTTTCTCTTGCCTGTATGAATATATAGAAAGGAAAGTATTGTTTTCATGCCGATTTTTCGAAATCGAGTTTTCACCGGATATACACGTTTGCAGAACCTTTGAATCCAAAAAAATGTTTTTAACCATTGTTGTGTGTGTGCCGATCCGGAAAACAGTCTCAGAACTGTACGCTTTTAGTTTTTAAGAAAACTACGTAAAAAATTAAAAATGTAGGTTTAGAAAATACATTTTTTTAAGTTTAGCGTAAAATAACTTTGTTATTGCAAATAAACACAGAAAAAATTTTAATGAGTTTAATTTTCTTAGGCTTTATTTATATTCTCTTTTACTTTCTCTTGCTTATACTAATATACTTATAGGAAGGAAAGTATTGTTTTCATGTCGAATTTTTGAAATCGAGCTTTCACCGGATCTACACGTTTTCAGACCCCCTGAACCCGAAATCATGTTTTTAGCGATTATTCTGTGTGTGTGTGTGTGTGTGTTTTTTTTGTGTGTGTCAATCCAAAAAACAGTCCCAGAACTATATCGCTTTTAGTTTTTAAGAAAACTACATGAAAAAATTAAAAATTTAGGGTTAGAAAATACACTTTAAGTTTAGCGTAAAATAACTTACTATTGCAAATAAACACGAGTTTAATTTCTTAGGCTTTATTTATATTATTTTTTACTTTCTCTTGCCTATATTAATATATTGTACAGGAAGGAAAGTATTGTTTTGATGCCACCCAAAAAATATGTTTTTAGTGATTGTTCTGTGCGTGTATGTGTGCGCGCGCGCGCGAACAGAATATATCAAGAACGAGTTCCTTTTTCACGTCTTTAAACCATCCAGTTGTTGTCTTGATCCCATTTAAATATGTGAATATGTTTTTCGTCAGCCTACTGTCATCCATTCTACTGAGATGTCTGTAAAATTTCGCCCTATAATTCTTCTATGAAATTAATTCTATAATTCTTTTATTTAAAAAAAATAATCAAAAATGTGCAAAATAAAGTTATAGACTATGTTATGTATAAAATTATGTGAAGTTTAATTTATTAACCAGCTTCTGGTTCATATTCCGATTGTAGGTGCTTACTTGTATTTAGGCTACCACCTATAGTGGGTGGGGGGGGGGGGGCGTGACCTCACATCTATGTTCAAAGGGGGCACAGTGCCTAAAAGGTTGAGATCCACTGCTCTATTATCGTAAAGCAATCTGGGAAAAAATAGGAAGGCCAAATGTTGGACACTTACGTTGGATGAATGAAGACAGGTGACCCAGCGAAGTAACAGGAATAAACAGTATGGCTTGCAAGACGATCATTGGATGGATAGAGGACCCTTGCGATGAAAAAATAGCAATCGTAAAAGTCTATAAATTTTTTGTTATTTAAATTACTCACTTTATAAATCATACGCTATTCAGAAAACATAAAACATCTGGTGTAAAACACTCACACAACTTTCTCTTGCCAATTCAAAAATTATGAACAATATAGCCTAACGTTAGTAATAAAACATTAGATTCAAACAAAAAAAATAACCTCAATAAACATAACCTAATTTTAATCATGAGTGAAAGACGCTAAATGAAAATCAACCTCAGTTTGGCTCAAAAATACGGAAAATCACTCGTTCACGCTAAACTAGGCTCTATGGAGAAAAATGCTCTAAATAAAAGTTGTAGATATTTTAATTTCCTATAAATTTGATTATATACCCTTTTGTAGTAAAATTCATAGCTACTAAGGCCGAAATCTTATAAAAATCGATTTTTCCCACGATTTCATGATAAAAAAACAGAAAATCGCTAATTACCGCTAAACTAAGCGTTTACAAAAAATGTTTGAAATAAAAGTTGTAGGATTTTAAATTCTCTATAACTTTTATTACACATTTTTGCGCTAAAATGCATATTAAAGTCGTAATCCTTAAAAAAAACAATTTTTTTACGTGAAAACACCCTCACCAAGAATTTCAGCAAACATAGCGCCTACCCTATCTTGTAGAGCATAAAAAATTTAGTAAACCAGGCGATTTTAAAAAAAAGTCGTAGGACCCGTGTTTGAGAAAATCGCAAAAAAGTGAAAAATGATACGAATAAACTACTACTTCCGGTTGACCGATTTTGATGAAAATTTTCGTGTCGGGTCCGGTAGTGGTATGTAAGTTTCAAGTTTGTGCGATGTTCTGTTCTTGAGATATTCTGTTCACACACACACACACACACACACACACACACACACACACATACATACATACAGACCAATCGCTAAAAACTTGTTCTTTTTTGGGTTCAGGAGGTCTGAAAACGTGTAGATTCGGTGAAAACTCGATTTCGAAAAATCGACATGAAAACACTACTTTCCTTCGTATGTATTCATATAGGCAAGAGAAAGTAAAAAAAACTAGTTAGGAAATTTTACTATAGTTATAAGTTTCGTTTCCAAGTTCATTGAAATTTTCCGATTAATATGTTCTAAAGAAAGACTCATGAATTGAATAAGTCTGGTTTGTAAATATTTCTCTTTTCGATAGAAAGATTTACCGTCTTGACTTTAACGAGCGATCTCTGGTTTGAGTTCAAAAAGCTCGATGGAAATTCAAATCATGCAGTTAGCTGAAGTACATAAATGTAGTGCACTCACTGTTTAATCAGATTGAATTATACGAGCTGTACCCACTACGTAATGTATTAAACATTAATAATCCATTTGAAGTAAATAAAATTACTTAATATAATTATGTATATATTCAATATTCTAAAGAAATTTTTAAATTAAATCTTCGTTTAGTAGTTTCTTAACAATTCTAGTTATAAATTAACATTTTATAAAATTGTAAGTACTTAACATTTCATTTCGTACGCTATTATTTTTTAATATACAATCAAGTATGTAGTATTACGTAATTTTTTTTTAACTCAAATGGTTTAAAATATCTCTTCACTCTTGTGTTTTTATTTAAAAAATATTTTCTCTTTAGTAAGTTATTCAGCTACATTACATTCATTAAAAATATTTCTCTGGATGAGATATTTTACATTAATATTTATTTTCATAATGAATAAAATTTGGTGAAATTCCGAGTTATCATATAAGTATTTTAATAACATGAATTATTTTCTAACAATATTTTAAAACTTATTCAGAAATAAATATTATTAAACTTGTAGTGGATTTTCTTACTTTCTCTTGCCTATGTGAATATAAGTTATTGGAAGGAAAGTATTGTTTTCATGTCGATTATTCGAAATCGAATTTTTCCCGGATCTACATGTTTTCAGACCCCCTGAACCCAAAACATGGTTTTAGCGATTGGTGTGTGTGTGTGTGTGTGTGTGTGTGTGTGTGTGTGCGTGTTAACAAAATATCACAAGAACGGAACATCATACTAAGTTGAAACTTGAAACTTAAGTTAGTTACTACTAGAGGACAAGACACGAACATTTTCATCAAAATCATTCAATCGGAAGTAGTAGTCTATTCGTATCATTTTTCACTTTTTTGCGATTTTCTCAAAAACGTCTCTCACGGTTTTTTTTTTCTAAAATCACCTCATTTACTACATATGTTGTACTCTATAAGATAAGGTAGGCGCCATGTCTGGGAAATTTTTGGGGAGGTTGTTTTCTCGTAAAAAAATTTTTTTTAAGATTGAGACTTTAATAAGAATTTTACCGCAAAAATATATATAATAAAAGTTGTTGAGCATGTAAAATCCTACAACTTTTATTTCAACCATTTTTTTGTATAACGTTTAATTTAGCGGTAATAATTAGCGATTTTCTTGTTTTTTCTCACGAAAACGGGTTAAAAAATCTATTTTATAAGATTTTGGCTATATTATGCATTTTACGGCAAAAGTGTACAAATAAATTAATAGATAATATTAAAAGATCTAAAACTTTTCTTCAGAGCATTTTTCTCTGCAAAGCCTAGTTTAGCGTCAAAAAGTGATTTTCCGTATTATTAAGCGAAACTAAGGTTGATTTTCATTTTTCATTTTACTTATGATTAAAATAAGTTTATGCTTTTTGAGATTCAGTTTTTTGTTTATCTTTAATGTTTTATTACTAATGTTAGGTTATATGGGTAATTATTTGCATTGGCAAAAGAAAGTCGTGTGAGTGTTTTACACCAAATTTAAAAAAAATTGTCATCCATCATTTATCTTTGTCCGTTCGTCCGTGACACCTAGATGTCAGGAACTACAAGAGATAGCTACAAACAATTTCCGTAATCTACACAAAACTTTTTGGGCTTTAATTGGGTTTCTCATTTTCCAATTTTTTCTTAATTTCGTTTCAATTTTACATAAATTTTGGCGCCTAACGTGGGACAAAGACTGAAGAGATCGGTAAACCCAACGTTATAGGGTTCTTTCAGGATCAGGTTATGTCACAACAGGATTAGTATCTAATACAACATGAAACATGTCATTGACTAACTGAATCGAAAATCTTGCTTAATTTTATTTGATTGGAATCTAGTTGTATCTTAATAGTTTGATTACAATAATTGTAAAGCTATGAACGTGAAACAGCTTTCAATGTTACTGAGAACACTATTATTACAAATACAACGACTTCCTGAACACAGACTTACCTACCAGATTCTTATTGCTACAGAAAATCTTAAAGGAAAATCATGGACCGAACAAGTAAGAAGAGACCTTGACAACGCTCAACTCACTTCTAAAGACGCGACAGACCGCAATACGTAAAGAAAAAGAATAGACGAGTGGGAAGTGCAGCCAGAGATTAGAGCCAAGAAGACCGGCACTACGTGGACAGAGGAGAGGAAGAGAGCCATGAGTGAGAAGATGCAGATGTCATGGAGAACCCGCAGGAAGAACGGTAGAAGCTTCACGTGGTCCATAAGGGTCTACAACGTGTATAATAATAATAATAATAAGTACAGGTTACGTGATACATCGAATTTTGTGTTTGCAGTAGGGTACAATATTTATCCCGTTATTTCTCTACCGCTATTGTTACAGGTACAAAACCACCATTCCTACATCCGTACTGTAATCACACACTGTAACCTCTGTAACTGGTTACATTGCTTATTTTGAATTTCGTACCGTAGTTTATGTCGTTATTTGCTTGACTGTACGCCTGTTCCATCTCTCGGCTGTTTTTGGTATTACGTGTGGCGATTTAGTAGTGGTAATTGTCTCTTATCTACCTGCTTTTGTTATCTCTCGTAAATCAGCTGTTTCAAGTAAAACGTACTTTTTCCTTCTCTGTGTTAGACTGACCGTTACGATGATATGTTGAATTTGTCCGCCGTAAATAAAATAAAATTTTCAAGTGCTTTTTTTAAAATGTCGTGATTTGTTTTTTTGGAAGCATTTTTCTAAAATGCAGCGCTGTAAAGTATTGCGGATCTGTTTGGCAGTTTTTTTATTTTTTTTTTTTTTTAAATAATGTTCTCTACGTATAAAAGGCTATTTTCAACTTGTTTAATTCTGCTTTAATCAATGCCCAGACACGTATTTTCAATTTTCACCAGCGACATAAAAAGGGTGTACGAGTGTTGAAGAATGTTTTTTTTTATAAATTCTACCATGTATTTATATATATATATATTCTACTCGAACCTTGACTGAAAATCAAACTACGTTAAGTATCTATTATTTGTTATGCTGATCTCATCTGGTATGTAAATTTTTTTTAATTTTTTTAATCAACCATCAATTTACCAATGTTCTACGATTGTTCTCACTACTATGCATTGGCTGCATGTTTGGGCAAACTTTTCTGATTTTTATTTTCACTGAACTGTGGACCAGCACCTGATTTTCACCAGTTTTTTTAATATCTTTTTTTCTTTAAAAGATAAATATATATTGTTGTTTTGTTATTTTGAATGAACTTTTTTATATATATTTAAAGCTTATAAATTTTATTAATAAAACAAAACACTTTTTGGATTTGGACTTATAATATTAATAAAAACAAATAATTAAATAAAAACGTATTTTATTATGATTACTATTGTTATTTGATAGCAGACTATATCAATTCTTATAATGTCTGCATATTCGATTGTAAAAAAAAATTGTTCTAAGCATATTTTTTTCTATTTTTTTTATTTGGATCCAAATTAACATTAAATTCAAATTTGCTGTAAAATTTTTTGGTCATATTAATTCTGATTTAAAACTATATTGTTTTTTTTAAATAGAGTCATTCTTAAAATGCTATAATAATTATATATCATATAATTGCTGTTTGGTAGTTAATTTGTTTAATTAGAATCTATTTTTTCATTAAATTTTGTTAATTTCATTTTTTTTTATTTGTATTGCTACAACCATACCCAGTACGTTTCCTCTTTTGTATCTCTTCCCCTGATATTCTGGGAGAGAATACAACACTTATTTCAGTTAGCTAGCTTATTTAGGCCATATGTGGAAATTACCTTTGTTCCCACAATTTCCTTTACTATTGTTTTCGTAACTATACAGAAAATCTAGGAATAACACTTTGCTGTGGTATTCAAGCTCGCTATTATGCTAACTTAATTTTTCCATATTTTATAATACTCTTATATACCTAATAATAATATTTTATAATTCTATAATAATGTTATAAGGGATGACGTTTGTTCATTTGTTTGTTTGTACGAGGTAATTACAGAAATTACACAACCGATTTGTTGGAAGATTGGAGCTTTCTACATATCATCCTCATCTCATTGGGTCATGGTGTTTCTTATTGCTCTATATCCTTAAAGAACCGGGAATAACCATTAGAATAATATTTTAACATCATCTATTTACCGTTTAATATTTTTTAAACGGTCTGTTAACTTTTTGAATGAAAGTTAAATAATACATTAGTGGTACTGTAGATACTTCTCTAAAATGTTGAACTTAAAAGCTGAATTTTAATATTAATAAAAGGAAAGTTTGAATTGAAAATGAAAGATAATCATAACTTTAATTGTTGAAAATTGTTTACATTCCTTTCATTAGAATTGGCATTATGGAAAACGTATAATTAATTCATATTTTGTTATAATGCAATATTAATTAAATGTGCTTTAATTAAATTGAAGTCAAGAATAAGTAATTTGTTGAACAATTTTCATGTAATAATTCATTTTGAAAGAGTGTAAACAGAGAAATATGAAATTCTGACATGAGGATTTACAGCTCTAAGAATTTATGAGTGTTTGCAATAGAACGATGAAAGAGATTTAGTTATTCAAATAAGAATGTTGGTTAAAAGGATATTATCAATTTGAATAGGGATAAAACATTTACCAACCGTTTAAAATTAAGTTTAAGGTATTGTATTTATGAATTTGCAGTTGGAACTTTCTTTAGACTAACCTAAAATTTCTTTACTGCAGTGTAATTTTATGTTTATTGTACAGAAAATACACGTTTCGACAAAATTAACTATAACCTCCAGGTTCTCTATTTATAAGCTGTTGTATTAAATAATTAAAACTGTATACGTACAATAATTTTGAAGAGGTGTATTCCAAAACGTACTAAATTCATTTTGGATTTTTTCTTTAGTTGAAAAATTCAGTATTCGTAAAACTATTAGGTTTGTACAGTTATAAATACGTATTTTGTAACTTTTAAAACTGTCCGTTGTTGGTATGATCGTTAAAAACCGATCTTTTTGCCGAAATACCAATTCTGTATTCCAAATTTCACATTAGAAAATAAGTAATAAAAAATAAACTGATAAACCCTTGCGTTAAAAGTTGTAAAACATATTTAGTGGTATGCATACAAAATTTCAAGAGATTACCTTGGCACATTCCTGAGAAAATGTGTCTTTTGTATTAAACAATAACTTTTCGGTAAAATGTTTTGTGAATCTGAACATTTTAACTTTTAAATTTTTAACAGGGGTTTCTATCTCCTGACAGATTGTTTAGGTCTGACATTTATCACTAATATATTTCTATCACCCGTTACTGTCTGCATCATCAAGGGGAGATTTTACGTACCTTATTCATTTTTTAATGATTTACAAAAAACAACTAGGTTTTTAAGACAAATTATGTGTACGATAAGAATTTTTTTAAACAAATTTGAAAAAGTATGTACCCCTGAAATAGAGAAGAACGTGGGGAAAAATGTTTTTGTATAAAAATCATGTTTTTACCAAAGCATTGTTATTTAAATTACTGTCATACAAAAGGGTAAAATTACTTGTGACAAGCTTTGTTTCAGAAAATATAGAAAATTAATGTGATTTAAGTCATTTTAAAAAAGATGCATAAAGAAAATACAAAATTCGTTGTCGAGCATCGTTACTGCATGTGAAATAGAGATTATTTTCTTTTAAAATATTTTAAAACTCTAGATCAAAATAATGTTATGTTTGGTCCAGCATTAAATAATGTTCTAATTTATTGCTACTTGAAAACAAAGTAGGTCTATCAGAAAGAAAATTAGATTAGTATTTTTAGAAAATAATGATGAATAATTTGAAAGAAACAAAAGTGTTTGATAAAAAATGATATATTTCACAAATTTCATGGTAGAATATCTTTTTGATGTGGAAAACAGTCGGTCGTAACATAAAACAAGATAAATAAACAATTTGGTCTTTGTTATTTAATTTATTTTTTCTTACGTCTGAATGCGTTGTACATTAGTGTTAACGCACGACTGTGAACGGAAAATCTGTTTTGAGTAAATAAGTCAAAAAAAAATTTAAATATATTTTTTATTTTGTTTATTTTTCACAACACATTGAATATTTAAAATCGTATCAATAAGCGTGGCCTAATTAAGTTAACCCACCAGGTTGGTCTAGAGGTAAAGTCGTCGCCAAAAACAGCTGATTTTCGGTGACGAAGGTTCCTGATTCAAATCCTAATAAAGGTAGTTACTTTTATACGGATTTGAATGCTAGACTGTGGTTACTGGTGTACTTTGATGGTTGGGGTTCAATTAACCATACACTCTCAGGAATGGTCGACCTGAGTCTGTACAAGACTACACCTCATTTACACGTCATACACATCATCCTCATCTCATTGAGTCATGGGTTTGCTTATTGTTCTGAATTGAACAGATTGCAACGTACACAAATTAGGGATTACAAAAACAAACAAAAAAAAATATTAGCGTGGCCATTTGCGAGTACAGTTAGTTACAAAACAATATTTGTAGTTTTAACTGCTCAATATTGTCGAGATTCTGGCTATGAATCGAACTTAGAACCTTCTCTCTCTCTGCGATTTTGTATAGTATAACGGTTATAATCACTGTATTAATGAGGCGGCTACGTATCTAATTTTAGTAACAATGAAAGGTTCAGTTTTAGCGACTACTGTGGATTATGGAACGATGAATTTTAAAGGGCTGAATACTTCAGAAGATTAGGCCTACATTGCAATTTAAGACGGGATCTTCTACCGCCTCTAGTAGTATTGTAGTCAGGGCCGTTGAATAAGAGATCCGTTATTCAACGGCCCTGATTGTAGCAGTCTTTTCAATTAAATAAGATTATATTAATAATTTTAATGAAATATTTTTGAATGATACATTTTTACTTTCTCTTGCCTATATGAATATATAGGAAGGAAAGTATTGTTTTCATGTCGATTTTTCGAAATCGAGTTTTCACCGGATCTATACGTTTTCAGACCCCCTGAACCCAAAAAACATGTTTTTAGCGATTGGTCTGTGTGTGTGTCTGTGTGTGTGTGTGTGTGTGTGTGCGCGTGCGTGCGTGCGTGCGTGCGTGCGCGCGCGCGCGCGCGCGCGTGTGTGTGTGTGTGTGTGTGTGTGTGTGTGTGTGTGTGTGAACAGAATATCTCAAGAACGGAACATCGTACGAACTTGAAACTTGAAACTTAAGTTACATACCACTACCGGACGCGACACGAACATTTTCATCAAAATCGGTCAAACGGAAGTAGTAGTTTATTCGTATAATTTTTCAGTTTTTTTGCGATTTTCTCAAAAACTGGTCCTACGATTTTTTTAAAAATCGCCTCATTTACTCAATTTTTTATTCTCTACAAGATAGGGTAGGCGTCATGTTTGCTGAAATTCTGGGTGAGGCTGTTTTCACGTAAAAACAAAGTTTTTTTAAGATTACGGCTTTAATATGCAATTTAGAGCAAAAATTTATATAATAAAAGTTGTAGAAAATTTAAAATCCTACAACTTTTATTTCTAACATTTTTTTGTATAACGCTTAGTTTAGCGGTAATTTGCAATTTTCTGTTTTTTTCTCACGAAAACGTGAGAAAAATCGATTCTTTTAACATTTCGGCTTTAGTATGCATTTTACGACAAAAGTGTATATAATAAAATTTATAGAAAATTAAGAGATCTACAACTTTTATTTAGAGAATTTTTCTCTACAGAGCCTAGTTTAGCGTGAAAGTGTGATTTTCCGTTTTTTTTTAAGCCAAATGGAGTTCGATTTTCATTTTCCGTCTTCCACTCATGATTAAAATAAGGTTATGTTTTTGAGGTTAGTTTTTGTTTATTTCTAATATTTTATTAATAATGTTAGGTTTATTATTAATTATTTGCATTGGCAAGAGAAAGTTGTGTGAGTGTTTCACACTAGATTTTTAATACACAGTATGCTGCTACTTAATTTCCAAAGGTACGTTTGTCAAACGAAAACATGTGTCTGTGGATGAAAGGATCTCTTAACACAGAAATAACAAAAAATACATTACTAAACAAATATTTTATTTGAATTAATCAGCATGCAATTAATCATTTAATTTATAAAAAGTTCTTGAAACTGATGATGTTCTAATGCAAATATAAATATATATGGATCGATCTTACTGGTAGTTTGTAAAATTAATAAATAATGTAATAAAATAAAGAATTGAAAATAATTAATGAATGAAAATTAAATTTAACAAATAATTAATGTTACATAAAATTGTAAATTGTATTCTGTTTAATTTATTTATTGATGACACTTTTATTATAAACATTAATTATGCTAATAAATTTACTGTTATAAATATTTCAATTTGTTAATCTGAAAAATCTTTAAGTTATTTAATAATATTTAATGAGCTCAGTTATTAATGAATATTTTATAATTACGAATTGTTCTGGATTGCTTGCAATCCTCTGGTTTCTTCTTCATCGATTGAGAATCAAATGGAACGTCGATGCATTGTTGCACTTAGTTTTGTAGTCTTTAACAAATTTATTTAAATTTCATCTGCTTATTCTAAAATAATCAAAATTGTTTCAGTTGGTTCTATAATTAAAATGAATCTTGATATTCTTGTAATTTCTTTCTAACTGTTTCAAATTATTTATTTCAAATAATACCTTTTGTTTTCTTGTTCAGATTTAGATATTGGCTTCTGGAATATTTGTTTAAAATTTTATATTTTCTTCTTAAAATTTATCTTGATATATTTAGTTTTTGATTTAGAATAATTTAAATTTTAATTAGAAATTGTTTATTTTTGATTATTTTTTTATGATTATTTAAAATTATTTCCTTGAATTTTCAACAATTGATTTATTAAGCTGAATCTTAGATCAACGATATACTGGAGCATAGACTGCTTTTCTACAAGTTGGTGATTTGAATCTGTAACTGCTTCTAAATGCTATTTGAAATTCATTATTTGAGTCTGTAGTTTTGATGTCCATTTATTTAGGTAAATAATTTGTGACCACCTAATCGCACTGTAACCATTTAATGTCCACAACACATTATGTTTAAAATGACCGACCGTGTTGACTGTTTAAGAACGAGTGCTCAAATGTTCTCTCTATAAACCTTAACGAACTAAAGACTGCAGATGAAGGCGAAGCATAGTGACCTAGATCACAGAACATAGCCAACTGATTTTCGTTAATCGTATCCTGCGTTGTCACGTTGTGGCCCCGCTGTGGCCCCGCTGTGGATGACAGCCTAACAAAAAGTCAGCTGGAGTTCAGTGGAACAGAGTGTGACTTTGCGAAGGGGCAACCTCACACCCGACCTTGTTATTGGCTAGATCTCATCTGCATTCTTTAGTTTGTTGGGTATAAGTACCAAACTTACGAACAACTGTTCATCTACTACTCTTATGTACCACTGACTATGAACAACTGCTGCTGGACACTCCATCCTGCAAGACCGCATCACCCTTTCTTGCCCGGATTAATCCGTGAATCACATATTTGAACTTTAACGTTCTATTTTTTGTATAGATCTACATATGTCTGTACGTTACAATATTCGACAACCCGCTTTCTTACGCATCAGTTTCAATTAAGCAAATATTTCTTTTAAATTTACACAATTAGTAACATTTATATAATTTTATTAAGATGCTTAAAATAAATTATCCGTTATTAAATAATTAATCTTAGAGAAAGTAAATACTATAGAATCAGACCATAATGTCACGCTATAGTATCTGACACATTTCTACATCGTACACTTTTGCGTTTTTGAGATTATTTTGTTCTCACACACACAGACACACAACACACCAATAGCTAAAAACATGTTTTGTGCTTTTAAAGGGCCTGAAAACGTGTATTTTGGGTAAAAATTCGATTTTGATAATCAACATGAAAACAATACTTTCCTTCCCTTTATATTTATGTAGGACAAGAGAAAGTAAAATAATTAAACTGAAAGGCTCTGATCAACTTTAAATTATTTTCTACTGATGCTCTGAAAACCTGAACACTTTAGATCTAGATTAGTTGTTAAAGAGTTTTGTATTTTTAAATTTTTAAACGAAATTTTAATTACGATTTATAGGAAACTGAGACCAAAAACTAGATCCAAGACTAGGTTAAAGTTTTATAAGACGGCGTTTGTTCCAGCCTTGACATATTATAGTAGTGAAGCTTTGGTGATGAGGAAAAAGAAGGAAAGAAACATCCAAACTGCTGTAATGAAATCCTTAAGGTCTGTCAAGGGATGTACAAGATTTGCAGGATCAGAAATGCAGAAATGCATGTAGAAGGCAAGAATTGGGAATTTTTCTACTCAACAAAAAAATAAAATTGTACTGTGCCCAATGGGTCGACCATTTAAATAGAATGCCAGAAAGCTGCTTACCTGGTTAAGATAGAAGATACAAACCAGTAGGAAGAATAAATATAAATTCTGGTAGGTCGAAGAAAAGATGGGTGGCGGAACATAGAAATGCCTAATCCGTGAAAAGAAGAAGCAGGAAGAGGAGGAGGAGGAGGAGGAGGAGGAGGAAGACGAGAAGAAGGAGGAGAAGGAGAAGAAACAGGAGAAGGAGGAGAAGAAACAGGAGAAAGAGAAGAAGAAATAAGAGAACGAGAAGGAGAAACAGGTAGAGAAGAAACAGTAGAAGGAGGAGAAGAAACAGGAGAAGGAGAAGAAGAAATAGGAAGAGAAGGAGAAACAGGAGAAGGAGAAGAAGAAACAGGTGGAGAACAAAAAACAGTAAAAGGAGGAGAAGAAACAGGAAAAGGAGAAGTAGAGACAGGAGAAGGAGAAGAATAAATAGAAGGAGAAGGAGAAACAGGAGAAGACGAAGAAGAAATAGGAGGAGAAGGAGAAACAGGAGAAGATGAAGAAGAAGAAGAAACAGAAGAAGGAGAAGAAGAACAACAACAAGAACAAGGAAAAGGAGAAGAAGAAGAAGGAGAAGGTTTAATATTATGATCGAGGGTAAAAAAATTAAACCGTTTCATCTTTGACAATTTTTTGAACAGTTTTATTAAAAAAATTTATATTCTAAAATAGGATATTTCGTTTTAGAGTATGTGTAATTATCTAACACAATATGTATTGTAATAATAAATCTGCTGCTAGGTGGATACCTCTTACTAAGCAGAAAATCGGGTTATTCCCTTTGGGACAATATAACAGGATAAACCTTTAAAGCTTAACAAGGTTTTGCTCAAAACGTTATGTAATGCAAGTTGTATTTTACATTTTATACTTTAGAAAGATATGCTATACAAATCTTCTTATTACTATAAATAATTTTGTATTCTTTTAAGAAAATCCTTAAGTATTATTTTAAAAGTACTTAGTTTTATCTGTTTTTCTGAAGTTTATACCGGAAGGAAATACAGTAGTCATACGTTTAAATATAAATAAGTTTAAAACCGTTATTTTTTTTGTTTAAAGTTCCTTATCGTTTTGCCGAATACCTGATTCGATTCCCGGATAGAAACTAAAATTTTCTTTTATACACCTCATAGTTAAAACGTTTTGTAACTCTTCGTTAACGACCAAGTTAATACCACATTAATTTAACTAAAAATTAGCTAAGAACTATTTAAGAAATTCTAAATTATCACTGAATAAGCTTCTTTTCTTTAAAATTATTGTACAATCTAAAGCTACGTTATTTCGGGATCTGGGTACAATAATTACTAAACAATCTTCCTTTCAATTTATAACAATTATTTATTTACAAAATTTTAAATTCAATTAATTATTAATCTTAGACTACTAACAAATTACTTAAATTATTTACAAAACTTAAAGCTTATTATTTTATTAACTTAAAATAAAGATTATTTTACAATAAATAATAAACTTTTACCTACAATCAATGTTTACAGTACGAAAACCTTTTTCTTCACGTACTTGTTACAGCGTATACAAACCCTTACTAATAGCACTTACTCAATCGTGTGGAAACTTGAACTGAACTGAACTAGCCGACAAAGGGCTACCGCCATTAAATAGTTACTTGTACCAGAGGTAGTTTCTAGAAAGGTTAAGATTTTCTACTTAATAGAGGGACACAATGGAGACCCGTCTACGTTTTACCAGAAAATTCAAAACTTAGAAATTATCAATAAGGGCAAAACAAAGGCCCCCTACCTCATTTCCGAGAATTCCCATTGAAAACATTTCATTCATCGAATGGTGTTCTAGAACGTAATTTTTCCATTCAATTTTAAACCACATTCACCTAAGTTTAACAAATTACATCCGTGATTTCTTAAACTAGTGGCTGATTTTTTAACACTCTACCTTGATTTGAACCCTTTATAGGTCTTTGGTAAGAACACTTACCACTAGCAATTAGGTCGATTTTATTTAAGAATAAGCTATGCAGTTGAACCTTATTGGCATTTTATGGTGTTATAGTATGATGTTCTCTGGTAAGCAGGCTATCCACACTTTGAAATTAGCGCGCAGCGACCTTTTTCTACGTGAGTTGCACGAATGTGGCAAGGATTCATAAAAGCGTACGCTACCGCTTTGTTTTTTTGCTACTTTTTTACAGTGCTTAGAAAATTCTAGTTTTTACTGGAAAGTAAGCATTCATGCAAATATAAAGTTAGGATAAGTTATTCTTCACATTTGTTTGTTATTATAGTGCTACAAGTTGTTTTAATTAGCATTCTTACCACTAAACATTATGTAATTTCCATTTTAATAAACGTTCCTTGGTAAGTACCTACCAGGGCTTAACATAAAAACAAAGAAATATCTTACTGTTCTGGCACTAAAAATGCATTATTCGAGTCCCTGTTCAGCAAAATTTAAATTTCACGACGTATTTATTTTCCCGCGTAGTAAAGCCATATAAAAAGTTAAGGGATAAAAATAAAATTTTGAATATTTTAGGATTCAATAGAAAAATAGAATTATTGGAAAAATATTCTTTCTCTGATTTTCAACACAAAAAATAATAATTTGTATTAGACTCCCCTATTAGTTGAGGAAACATTACATTTTTTTCATTACATTTTTTCCACTTTTTGGCTGCAGGGATAATTCCCTGCACCCATAAACGTAGTATAGTTCTATTTACGGGATAGAATTTTATTCCATCGTATTACTTTCTCCGATTCTCTAAATACAGCACGAGAAATTATAAACGAAAGAATTATTAAAAGTAAAACACAATTTTCTTCTCTTGCGGAAATAAACCAATTTATTTATCGTTATGCTATTGGTTTAATCAAATGAAATTTGTAAGCCGTTGTCATCGTACCTTAATAACAATTTCAAGGTTAAAATATGTTTTCATAAATCAAAGGAAACTGGTTCACAATTTTCAGCAGTCGATTACGAAACCTACTTAAAATTCATATCACGTTTCGTTGATTACTTTCAACAAGGGCTTTCTCTATCAGCGTAAAAGTCGATTTATTGCGGTGTTTGTAGCAGTCCTGATATTTTCACCGATTATTTTTTCACTGATTTATTACTGCTGATACTGTAGTTTTATTTATGTGTATTCTGTATGAAGTTACACAGATGCAATAAATTATATTTTTTATTATTTTAGAAGAATTAGTATCTATCGAATTTTATAATTTTTTTTATTATATTTTATAAACATTTCCATATTAGAGAAAATAGTATGGTTCTTCAAAAATATTTATTAAATTACTTTATTATACATTTGTAAATAAAAGATCACAGTAAGCATTGTTGTTGATTTGGTCATCAGCTGGTTTGAATCTCTAGAAGTTTGACTTAATAAAACAACGAATGAGGTAGTTTACAATTGTCTTCTTCACTGAGTGGAAAAGTATGCTTATCAGCATGCCAGTCCCTCCAAAAAGCTTCTACTCTCCACCCTGCAAATACCACCTTCACTTCATTCACCAGAGATTCTGGCTTTATAATGAAATGCAATACTCTCAGAACTAAGTTTCTTTTACACTTCTACCTCTTCTGTTTCTAATTCTTTAGTCAGATAATTGGCTGAGGATGTGATAAGAAACAGAACTATTTTTGTAGCCTTGGAACAAACTGGGAATCTCCACATATTATCAACCCGGTGGGTTGGTATAATGGTAGAGGAGTCATCACCGCGAATCAGCTGTAAAATTATTTTTGGAGATGAAAGTTCTGGTTTAAATCCTAGTAAAGGTTATACGGATTTGAATATTAGACAGTGGTTACCGGTGTATTTTGATGGTTGGGGTTCAATTGTAATGCTTTTCACTGTTGATGAGCTCTGCTGTTTCACGCGTTTAGACCAATCAGAACGTTTTCCAGCGTTGTCAGATTGTACCTGACAAACATTACGCGCGCATGCGTATAAGAGCCGCAGTAGTTCATTCATGTCTTGCATCTCAAACTGAACACATCGATTATAGAGCGCGTTAACATGTAACACTTTTTTAATATAATCGGCTGTTGTATGTTCATAGGTTATAATTGTTATTGAAAGGCTAAAAAAAAGGCTGACGAAATAAATATATAACAGAGCTACGAGAGCAAGTATTGGCAACATTGCTGGCAAGTCATTGGCTAGCTATGAAGTGGGTAGGGGACAATACGTACGTTCAGAGCTCATCAGCCTTGAACAATAGTATAACCATACTCTTTCACGAACGGTCGACTTGAGTTTGTAAAAGACTATTTAAAGTAAATTAAACAGTTTTATTTACGCCGCCTCCCTGGTGCAGTGGTTAGCGTGCTAGCCTAACAAGCGGAAGATTTCATGTTCGATTCCAGACTAAAAACTAGAAAGTATTAAGTGCCAAAATCCAATGTTTTAAACCCTAAAGTAGTAGTCGCTATTAACAAAAATGTTGATGCGAATTAAATTTTTCTTTTGCTCCTCTGTAAAATTAAATCTTTACCTCTTTATCTCAAGCACCTTTTAATTATAACAGGACATTTTTAATAGACATAGTACCGTGGGAGTTAAAGGATTATTTTAATTGCTTTTGCACATTTTATCGATTGTATTCGTTGTGGAAAACTTTATATCGTTTAGTGGGAGTGTTAGTAATAGTTACTTCAGTAATGAGTTACTCAGATAATGTTCCATTCAATCTCCTTTAAATGGCAAGGGTTTCCTTCCTTCAGCTTTAACCACAGTGACTGCGGATAGTCTTCCTTCAAGTCTACTGTTGGAGACCACTACTCTATTTCTCTTAGAGAACGTGATAAGAATTAGAAACTGTCCAGATGTGTCTAATCGAAAATTGCTCGTCTATTTTACTCGTTATTTTAATCATAAATATAAAATTTTATTAAAACCATTCTAATTTTATTAAATATTTACATGAAGGGTCATGTATTTTTACTCTCTCTAGCTTATATAAATATATAAGAAAAAAAATATTGTTTTCATGACGATTTTTCGAAATCGAGTTTTCACCGGATATACACGTTTTCAGACCTCTTGAACCCAAAAAAAAACATGTTTTAGCGGTCTGTTTGTGTATCTGTGTGTATGTGTGAACAAAATATCTCACGAACGGAACAGCGTACGAAGTTTGCTGTTGAAAAAATTTGCCATATTTTTAAACAAAACAGATTGATTTTCACTTTACGTCTTTCACTCATGATTAAAATAAGGTTATGTTTTTCGAGGTAGTTTTTTGTTTATTTATAATGTTTTATTACTAATATTAAGTTATATTGTAATTATTTGCATTGGCAAGAGAAAGCCGTGTGAGTGTTTCACACCAGATTTTAATTTTGCTGTTTTTAACCATCTTAATAATGATTTATGCTGAAGTATATTTCCTGTTTATGATCATAAAAGGTTTTGTTTTTTTATTTTAATTACTGACTATTGTTTTATTCTAATTAAAATATCTATTTGTGTTGCAAATGTAGTCTATTGATTAGATTTGAAAATTATACAAAGTAGTTCATTCAAATTAATGGGTATCTCTCTCTACATCGCCCCCCCCCCTCTTACTGTGCATATTGTAGTGAATACAGAGAACAGTATGATAAAATATACGATTCGTAATCGTCTGTTCATTTTCATGTATTGTACCAGTACAATAATTTGCTTAATTAAATTAGTAGTAAAGCAGTAATCGTTGTTATGTCTGTTTTAAATTAGAGTTTAAAAATGTGAATAATTATATGTAAAATACAAAATAGTCTGCAAACACATAATATAATCAGTGTGATTCACATTTACATAAACTTCCATTATATTTTTTTACTTTCTCATGACCTATGAGTGCTGGCCGCATTGGCGAAGTTGGTAACGTGCTCGCCTCTCATCATGCGGTCTTGGGTTCGAATCCCATTCAGGCACGGCATATTTTTATACGTTACAAAAAATCATTTCATTATTCACCGTCTGCATTAGCAGTAACTGCAGAACAGTCGGACGTTAAACCAAAAAAAAAAAAAAAAATTACCTATGTGAATTTTTTGTAGGGATATGGGGAAAGAATGTATTGTTTTAATGTCGATTTTTCTTAATCGAGTTTTCACTTTTTTTAGCGATTGGTGTGTGTCTTTGTGTGTGTGAACAAAATATCTCAAGAATGGAATATCGGACTCAACACAAACATTTTCATTAAAATCGGTCAACCGAAAAGAGTAGTTTGTTCGTGTGATTTTTGACTTTTTTGTGATTTTCGCGAAAACCGTTCCTACGATTTAAAAAAACATCACCTCATTTACTACATTTTTTATTCCCTACAAGATAAAACAAGCCCCATGTCGGCTGAAATGTTTGGGGGGCTTGTGGTCTCATGGTAGAAATAGTTTTTTTTAAAGATTGCACCCTTGTAGTACCTAATTTAATATATCTATCGGTTCAGGGCGCCTGCAAAAAATTATTTCTGGTGAAAAATCGTTTTCGAAAAATCAACATGAAAACAATACTTTCCTTTCTTATATATTCTTCCTATATTTCCTATATTTTCTTTCCTACGGCAAGAAAAAATAAAAACAGAGAAGTAAAATATTGTGACAATTTCGAAGAAGGTTCGCGAAATCTCCAGCATTTCATGGTAAAGAGTAGATAATAGAGTGGAAAAGTAACAATGGGGTGGCTATAAAGGGATGCCTATTCATGAAAGTTGTTTGAAATAACTGCGCTATTGTGTATGATAAAAGGTCGGGTATTGTACAACTATTTATGAAAGGGGCCTGTAACACTTCCCATTAACAATAGATCTATTGTTACTTGTTTACATCAGTTCATCAGTTATGACTTTTCGAGAACTAATAAAAAATATTATTGATCGAATCTCTGTGTCGTTCGAGAAGTCTCTTCGAACCATCTCTAAATTAATAGACACCCGAGCGCGGTCAGTGAGTTAGTATTCGTTTGATCTTTGACGAGTGGCTGTCGGGCGTAGTGCAGGGCACGTTCCGGGCATTGTGTTGGTCAACGAATGTTATACTGTCTTTGTTTGTATGTGCATTGTGAAAAGTTATCGCGTATCTGTATTAAATTCAGTTTTTGTGTATTCAGTTTCATTTGGTATGTGTATTCTAAAAAATTGATTGTAAGCAGTGCTAAGTAAATTATTAAGTTATTTATTGTTTATTATTTATTTTAAGTAAATTATTAAGTTATTTATTGTATTACTTCATTGTAATTAGTTTGTTGTTTATTTTGTAAATCTTTAGTGTAACAAATATATTTAATTGTAAACTTTAGTGCATTAATTATTTAATTACCTAGATCCCGAAACGGACCTTAGCGATAAGTGTCACAATATGAATATTTTATCAATGTCTTTACTAAATCTTCATGTACAATTTCTACTAACACACAGTACAATTATCTTGTTTTATGAAGGGCTAAACAAAGTATGTTATTTTTGCACAATTGTATGTTGTAAATATGAGGAAGAACATGAACTAAATTTATGTTTTTTTCATAAAATAAATGTTTGTCAATTTCTGTTCAATATTGGTTCCAACCCTGAACAGACAAATTGACATTTAATTATTATTATTTTTATAACAGCTGTAGTATAGCCCTAGGCCATTTACCCCAACCAAAAACTGTTATTATTTCTATTGAACGCATCTAATTCCATACCCTCCTTTTCGTAGCTCTCGTAGCATCATCTGTTAACTTCTTTCTGGGTCACCCTTGTTTCCTCCGTTTTCCAAGGAATCACATTCAAATCTTCTGTGGTAACCTGTCGTTCTCTATTTTTCTCAAATGACTGTATCAAACGAGTTGTGTCTTTTTAATTTTGTCAGCTAATAAAATTCTTTATTAACATTCTTTTAAACCTATTTATTCTTAACTTCACCTAGTCTGGTTAACTGGGTGATTGGTTTTTTGAGTGATAGTGAAAGAGAGGGTTTAGGGGGAGAGAGTATGTGGGAGGGAGTGGGAGAGAAAGAGAGCAGTCTTTCAGTGAAGTTACATAATACGTACAATAATTCTAATTAATATATCTTTATTTAGGTCTACATTCTCTACAAAAATATTTTCCATAATTTTTTAATCTGAATTATTAACATCTGTTAAATTACATGTATGTCGAATCTATTACCTAATAAATTATTTTGTTCTTTATTTATAAGCCAAAATATAAATATTAATTTTTTATTTCTCTTGCCTTATATGAATTAAGTGTAGGGAAGAAGTAAATTACTATTGTATTACTATTGTTTTCATATATTTAAATTACAATTTTAATATATTTATGTTTTAACGTGCTGCACTGTTCCATGGGATATAGTATAACTTAAATTTTAATTTTCAATTTTGTACGATATTCCATTCTTTAGATAATTTGTTTATGTGCACGTGCACACGCACAGACTAATAGTAAAAGCATTTTTGGGTTCACTGGACCGGAAAATATATTATATTTCCGTTAAAAATTCGATTCTTTTTGATTTTCGATTCTTAATGAAAACAAAACTTTCTTTCCCTATATTTCATACTAGCATGGCCCGCGCGGCTTCGCACGTGAAACATGTGTTGAATCTAACCAATTTTTTTAAAAATAAATATGTAAGAGAAATTTTCTAGCTGCTAGATCGACTGTATATACTCCAACGTACACACTCACACACACCCAAACGTTTTGATAAATTCCGCCGCGGGCGTCTCTCGTTCATCACCCTTTTCAACTATCTACTTCAACAATACGTGCACACACATACTCACACGCAAACACACACACACATACTCATATATATATATATATATATATATATATAACGTTTTGATAATTTCCCCTGCCTACTTCTCTCGTCATCATGAAACCCCTTCATCTACTTCAACAGGAATACCTACTCACATGTACACAGACACACACACACTCATATATATATATATATATATATATATATAACGTTTTGATAATTTCCCCTGCCTACTTCTCTCGTCATCATGAAACCCCTTCATCTACTTCAACAGGAATACCTACTCACATGTACACAGACACACACACACACACACATTTATGAAAATCTTCATTAGGTCCCTTAGAGTCATCATTTTTTTTTAATTTAAAAAGAAAATGTTGTTGTTAATATAAATACGAATATGTTGTCAAAATTTCATGAAAATCCGTTCAGTAGTTTTGGAAATTAGCCTGCACAAAAAAAACACGCTTTGTCTTTATAATATAGTATAGATAAGGCAAGTAAAACTAAAAAAAAATCATGTGTAATATAAATGACACAAATTAAGAACTTTTCTACTTTTTGAAGTTGGTTAAAATGAATTTTTTCTTTAATCAAGGGAAAATTTATTAACAACCGTCGTTAATTGTATAGTCTTTATTTTAATCCAGTAATTGAGTCTCGTAATTCCTCCTTCCAGTATCAGAGAACAATTTATTTCTACGCCACTAATAAATTACAGACATTGTACTTTTACACTAACACGTAGACACATGCACGATATTTATACAAAAACACAGGTTTTCATTGGGGGAAAGAAATAGAATCGATTGTCACTGCTAGAACTTCATTACATGGAGATGGCAGTCTATCTAACCATTCGTCAAGTGTCACCGATACTTCCTGCAGCTCATTTTCATTGTTTTTCTTTTTTACTGAGTTCTTTATAAATAATTATTTTATGTTAAATTTTGTTTTTGTATAATGATTTTATAGAATTGCATGGTAATCATGAAGTAAAAATTTTTATATTTGGTTATATTTTTGAAATTTTTAGTTAACATTACTTAGTAACCACTGAACCTTAAGTTTATATGAAGTTTAGATTTTCGCGAAACGAAATGTTATATAAATTGTGTACACTACTTCAGCTGTTAAAATAGTTCTGTTTCTTATCACGTGATCACCCAATTAATTGACTATCGTATTTAAGAACAGAAGAGGTAGAGGTGTAAACGACACTAAACAGAGTTATCTTCTCTGAGAGTAATGAATTTCATTATACAGCCAGACCCTATGGTGAATGAAGTGAAGGTATCATTTCCAGAGTGGAAAATATGTGCTTTTCAGAGGGTCTGGAATGCTGATAAGCATACTTTTCAACTCAGTAAGGAAAGTAATGGTAAACCACCTCAACTCGTTTTACTCAGTAAAACCTCTAGAGGTTCAAACCAGCCTTTCGGCTGGTGACCTAAACAACAACAATTAATTTTATGTCTATCATGAAAGTATCTTCTATGGATATTTTGAGTTTTCCTAAGAGAAATAATATGGAAGAATTGTTAAACGAAAAACAAATTATTTCTTAATATAATAACAATTGTCGGTTAAACTTTTCACAAGAAGTGAATTTTATAACGTAGCTATACAATTAAAAATCAATGATTTTTACTTTTTCTTACCTATATGACTTTATAGGAAGGAAAGTATTGTTTTCATATCGATTTTTCGTAATCGAGTTTTCACCGAATACCTACAAGTTTTTAGAGACCCCGGAACACAAAAAACCATGTTTTTAGCATTAGTCTGTGTGTGTGTGTTTGAACAAAATATCTCAAGATCGGAACATCGTACGAAGTTGAAAGTTGAAACTTAGGTTAGGTATTACTAGAGGACCCGACACGAACATTTTTATCAAAATCGGTCAACCGGAAGTAGTAGTTTATTCGTGTAATTTTTCACTTTTCGCGATTTTCTCAAAAACGGCTCCCACGATTTTGTTAAAAATCGCCTCATTAAGACAATTTGTATGCTTTACAAGATAGGGTAGGCGCCTTGTCTGCTGAAATTCTTGGGAAGGTTGTTCTCTCGTAGAAAAAAAATGTTCTTTTTTAAGATTGCGACCTTAGTATACAATTTATCGCAAAAGTATAGCTATATGATAAACGTTGTAGACAATTTAAAAATCTAGACCTTTATTTCAAAAATTTCTTTGCATAACGCTTAGTTTAGATTTAATTAGTGATTTTCTGGTTTCTTTCTTGAAAATCTGTAAAAAGTGGATTTTTTAAGATTTCGATCTTAATATTCATTTACGACATAATTGTATATCAAATTTATAGGGAATTAAAACATTTTCATCAAAATCAGTCAACCAGAAGTAGTAGTTTATTCTCACCATTTTTCACTTTTTCACGTTTTTTTCTCAGAAACGGACAACTTTTATTTGAGCATTTTTCTCCGCAGAGAAAAATTACCAAATTGTTTAGCGTCAAAGAGTGATTTTCCGTATTATTAAGTCAAAATGTAATGTTGATTATCATTTTGCATCATTCACTCATAATTAAAATAAGGTTATGTTTTTTTGAGGTTAGTTTTTCGTTTATTAGTAATTTTAGGTTATATTGTTCATTATTAACATAACATTATTAACATTGTTGCATTGGTAACAGAACGTTGTGTGAGTGTTTTACACCATATTTTTTATTAAAGTTCTGGCACTCATTTTAAACTAATACGCCTAGCTATCTATTTGGATTACTATCGCATCTGTAAATGGTCTGCACTTTATATCATACAGTGAATGGCGAAAGTGCACTTTACCTGATACTTGACCTACAGTATAACTATACCGGGAGTAATTTTGTCATAATGATAGCAGATGGTAGAGAACTACTCTACCTGTTTATTCAACTGATAATAATAATGCTAATGTGAAATAGACTAACGGCTAGTTACTAGGCTAACAACTACATATCAATAGCGTCTGTTGTGAATGTAAATTAATAGACAAGGGAAAGGCCTATCGCGGCAATACAATTTTACCTATGTTTACAACCTTTTTACTTTCTCTTGCCTATATGAATATATAGGAAGGAAAGTATTGTTTTCATGTCGATTTTTCGAAATCGAGTTTTCACCGGATCTATACGTTTTCAGACCCCCTGAACCCAGAAAACATGTTTTTAGCGATTGGTCTGTGTGTGTGTGTGTGTGTGTGTGTGTGTGTGTGTGTGTGTGCGCGCGCGTGTGTGTGTGTGTGTGCGCGCGCGCGCGTGTGTGTGTGAACAGAATATCTCAAGAACGAAACATCGCACGAACTTAAAACTTAAGTTACATACCACTACCGGACCCGACACAAACATTTTCATCAAAATCGGTCAACCGGAAGTAGTAGTTTATTCGTGTAATTTTTCACTTTTTTGCAATTTTCTCAAAAACTGGTCCTACGATTTTTTTAAAAATCGCCTCGTTTACTCAATTTTTTATTCTCTACAAGATAGGGTAGGCGTCATGTTTGCTGAAATTCTGGGTGAGACTGTCTTCACGTAAAAACATAGTTTTTTTTAAGATTACAGCTTTAATTTGCAATTTACAGCAAAAATTTATATAGTAAAAGTTGTAGAGAATTTAAAATTCTACAACTTTTATTTCAAGTATTTTTTTGTATAACGCTTAGTTTAGCAGTAATTAGCAATTTTCTGTTTTTTTCTCACGAAAACGTGTGAAAAATTGATTTTTTTAAGATTTCGGCCTTAGTATGCATTTTACGACAAAAGTGTATATAATTTAATTTATAGAAAATTAAAAGATCTACAACTTTTATATAAAGCATTTTTCTCTACAGAGCCTAGTTTAGCGTGAAAGAGTGATTTTCCGTATTTCTAAGCCAAACTGAGGTCGATTTTCATTTTGCGTCTTTCACTCATGATTAAAATAAGGTTCTGTTTTTTGTTTATTTGTAATGTTTTATTACTAATTAAAAAATAAATATCTGTAATGTTTTATTGTTCATAATTTGCACTGGCAAGAGAAAGTTGTGTGTGTGTTTCACACCAGATTTTTTATAAGTTATTTCTTCGTCCTATTTGGACATCTGGTTCAGTTATCTACGGATCAACTAAAATATTTACTTAATTATTATTTAGTTAATATTTAGTTATATTTGATAAAACGTATTTAGGTATTCCAGAACGAAAATTTACACATCATCACAGGCTGTCCAACATACGTTTGTAACAATAATTTACACAGAGACCTTAACATCGAAACAGTACGCGAAACAGAGAAGAAATTATACAGACTTTTCGTAGCAAACTACACTATGACACAAACCTAAAAACTCAATCATTGTCCTCTCCTCACCTACCACACAACCGACCTAGAAGACAAAAAAGGCAATGAAATAGAGATCTTTCATGAATCGTCTTGAGGGGCTATCACTTGGCGACTTCCTCACACATGTGACAAGACAATTTAATTAAACTACTGACATTATAACTGTTGGTTGTGTTAAAATCTGACAGTTGTAGTTTCTTTTTCTCAAAGAGTCAAAAAAGTCATTCTTGTCTTGTACTTCCTGTTTTAAATTTTTCTTTCATTTTTCTTTTAAATATTTTCAATTTCAAAATAAGAAAAATTGTGGTAAAACAAATATTTCGTTATGTAATTCGATTTTAGGAGAAAATAAAATCACTTTTTTATATCATAACAGATTTTTATATTATTTATAAAAGTGTACAATTCACTATTGTAAAAAGAAAATTAAATAATAAGTTGGTATAAAAACCTTTAAATAATAAAAATTAGTTTTTCACCTTTACTTGTTCTTTTAAAAATAAAAATCATCATAATCTGTCAAGGATTAGGCTCAGTGGCCACTCCTAATATCCATTTCGTTTTAGGTCTTCCAAAGCTTCGCTTTCCTCTAGGTTTATATTTCCATGCTCTTAGAGAAAGTTTGTGTTCTGGCGAAGTACCAGTTTCTAAATAAAATAAATATTTATTTTCAGATAAAATTTTCCCCACGATTTATATCCCTTTTTGTAATAATATTCACAGAATAATCATGAAATTTAACTATGTTTATTTATTATAATATAATACAATATTAAAGTGAATTGGACAAATTAAATTAAAAATTTTATGCAAAAATATTTTCCTGCTCCATATTGTACAAATTTATTTTAATTATTTGAATTAAATTGCGAAAGGGACTTAAAGCGAATTCAACTAATTAAATTGAAATTTGTATGGTACTCTGTATTTAACTGTATATTAATCATCCGGAAAAGTCTGTACACGATAAGTAATAAAAATACAGTAAATAGATACACGCTGCAATTATTCCAGTAATCTAAACAATTTCCAATTGTTTAATTTCCCGTAAATTTTATACAGTCAAAGAAATGCAATTGATTACTACATTTTTGTTTTATTTGTTTCTTTTACTACAATTTTCAAACTATTTTATAGAGTACATTATACAAAAGTCTTTAAAAATTACGACAAAATGTATGGAAAAAACTAATTTACTTTATCCCTATAAATAAATTTACAGCGTTCTATTTTCTATCTAAAACTGTTAAAGATTGACATTTTTGTAATTTAGCGTTCGTTTTTATTTTTGAAATACAGTATGTTTTATGCAACGTGTATTTACGAATAACATTTACTAATTATTGAATAAACCAAGTTTCTTGATTCAATTAAATTTTTCAAATAATTATTCTGCCCATAACAGACAGGCGGAGAGTCAAAATATTTACTCTCATTCTTTTCTTTGCAGAGCTAAAATAAATAGTTCTGTTTCTCATCACATGGTCAGCCAATTAAATGACTGAATCATTTAAGAACAGAAGAGGTAGAGGTGTAAAAGACGCTAATCGGAGTTATCTCCTCTGAAAGTAATGAATTTCATTATACAGCCCGACCCTGTGATGAATGAAGTAAAGGTGTCATTGCAGAGTGAAAAATATGTGCTTTTCAGAGGGCCCGGCATGCTGATAAGCGTACTTTTCCATTTAGTGAAGAAGGCATGGTAAACCACCTCACTCCTCGTTTTACTTAGTAAAACCTCTACAGGTTCAAACCAGCCTTTTGGCTGATGACTTAAACAACAACAACAAATAATTATTAGTGTATCAAATTTTATGTAAAACTAACATGCATAACTGTCATAAAATTGTGTGTGACTTGAAAATTTTAACTGGAAATCTCGTGAATTAAAAATAATCGTCCCACAATCAAGGATTAGGCTTTCTTCTGTTCCGACTTACAACAGCGACAAAACTGTTAAATTATTGCCATCTCTTGCGTGGTCTTCCAACATCTCCCTCCTGTCCGCCCTGTATTTCAAAATGTTGAGAGAGGTACTGCCCGTTCTAAGCCCGGGGCCTCATTTTGGAACCAATGAGGAAAGAAGAGCTGGAGGAGCTCGTTAAAAAACCAAGGTCCATCTGAAAGCCTCTGTGATGATTTCAGAATTCCAACCGTAAAGTAATAACCTTTGAAATTCTACAGCAAATTTTACAATCTACTAGAAAATATCAAAACGATTAGCCCTAACAAGAACGGACTGCCAAAAAATGCGTCTCACTCTGTACTCCAGTAAGCACGTATAAATCTCCGGCCTCGGCACGAACGCTGTGCAGAATGAGCTTGATAGTAGGGCCGATATCTTACTACCTTCAAGCCTGCAGGATCTTTTATTCGAGGTGCCTTCCTAGGTTCTTCTGTCCTTCCTGCTGTTGGGAATTTCGTCCACTTCCGCCTTCTAGGGCGTTGACCATTTTCACCTAGTATCCCTAGGCATAAACCTACTATCGGTTTCATAATCATAGACACCCGAGTTTGAACCCTTGCATCTCCAAAACTATTAGCCAGATTTTAACGTACTTTACATAAAACATTAGCTGATTTTATTCTGCGTTGACCCATAATAGTCCTAT
Source organism: Catonia carolina (assembly GCA_035578175.1). Classification (NCBI taxonomy): domain Eukaryota; kingdom Metazoa; phylum Arthropoda; class Insecta; order Hemiptera; family Achilidae; genus Catonia; species Catonia carolina. The sequence goes on along the minus strand of JAQMRL010000005.1, from coordinate 34,381,407 downwards.
AATTTTATGTTGTTTAAAAATTCCCATATCGAGGCTGAAAGACAAAAAGACCGGTTTTTTGCTTCCGCAACGAATTTAGTGCGTTTAGAGGCGTGTAACTCGATACATATTTGACCGAAAAGTTTGGAATTGTAACACAACATAGACATTGATATTCTTACAGCGTGTACGAAATATCAAATTTGTATTTTATTTAAATTTTGATTTATTAACAATATCTGAACCCTTGCTATCTCGGTAACCGCTCGATCGTTCGGCACGGGAAAACTATCGTTTTATTCAGCGAAAAAACTTAGTACTAGTATGTTAATAACATGAACTATTGATTGGCCAATATTGTGGTAGAATTTTTTAAATTTTGAAAAATAGACTTGAACTGCGGGGTCAGGCGCTACTATCCATGTTGCCAGGTTGTGTACGAGACATCCTGTCGGACTGTCTACTTGAATTGACAGACTGCATTGTCAATTGAGGTAGACAGTCAGATTTAGGCAACATGGATAGTAGCTCCCACCCCCCGCATTGCCAAGTAAAGTTTTCAAATTTTAAAAATTCTACCACAACATTGACCTATCAATATTTCATGTTATTAACATACTTATACTAAGTTTTTTTGCGCTGAATAAAACGATAGTTTGCCCGTGCCGAACGATTGAGCGGTTACCGGGATAGCAAGGGTTCAGAATATTGTTACTAAATGAAAATTTAAATAACTGACGAATTTGAAATTTCGTACACGCTGTAAGAATATCAATGTCTATGTTGTGTTTACATTTCAAACTTTTCGATCAAATAATTATTGAGTTACTCGCCTATAAACGCATGAAATTTGTTGCGGTAGCAAAAAAACCGGATCTTTTTATCTTCCATCAATGTGACTACCTCGATGTGACAATTTTTAAACAAAATTTAAAATATGCGACTGTTATAGGCCAATGCAGAATAAAATGAGCTTAATTTTGATGTAAATATGTTTAAATGCGACTCATAGTTTTGGAAATGCAAGTGTTCAAACTCGGATGTCTATGATTATGAAACCGATAGTAGGAATAATTGGCGAAAATGAAATAAAGAAGGAATACTAGACGCAAAGAAAACGAAGTAAAGATCATTGTGGAATTTTTTATGACAACGGGTGAAATAGAAGAAAATTTAAAGGATATTAACGTTTCGTTTCCCAATAATAAAAATCTATTCAAAATTCAGAGAAAAGATCGGAGAATATAAAAGAAAATTTAAAAATTATCCATAAAAATAGAAAGCCGTACCAACAATCACGTGGAAATTTGTAAAACATTAACGTACCTGCAATAAAATAGCTATAAATAATACGGTAGTAATATAGAAATAAATTTTACCGTTTGAAAAAAGAGCAATAAACGACAAATAATGAGATACGAGACAATAAGGGAACATAACAAGCTATAAAACGAACGAAAAAAGATTTTCAACATTCACGCAATTATAAGAATGGAGGAATGGAATTGACGTAACCTGTTACTATTCCTCTTATTTTCATTTTCAATAAAATAATATGAAATTTGAGTAAACTTTTAGTTCTTTTTCCAGGAATATTTCGTAACAATGTTTTGTTTGCCAAAATTATAATTTTGTAAAACATGATTTTGTTTAGTATATGGCGTATAAAATATTATATTTACTCTATTTTCATTTCTATACGATTTATCTTTATATAGTGTGGAATGAGAAAATATTACATTAGTAACAAATTTCTCGGTATCCTTATTTCAATTGTTATTTTTTTTACATTACCTCCTGACTCCAAAGAAAGTAGTTTTAGAAGGATAACCGCATGCGCTTTTGTTTTTTATTTTATTAGTTCTGGAGAAAAAGCTATTATATTAATCGTTCTGAAATTTTGAAAACTAGTTTTTTTTCAATGGACTCAAGAAGCACTTTTGGTATTATATTACGTAGCTTCAAAATTAAGGGTAGGTAGGCCTACTCTATTCAAATGCAAAAATATTAAAATTCAATCTTCGCAAACGTTTGATTAAATTTTCCTCAATTTTTACTTGTATCCGGTGTTATTAAGGAAATATTACTAGTTCTATAAATTAAAGTCATTAATTAAAAATTAAGTTAAAATCTAAAAAAAGTATCTTTTATATTTAAAATTTCTACTTACTTAATTTACATAAAATTTTTTATAATTTAATTTTGTCCGTGTAGAAATTGAAGAAATAACGGATTTAATTATGCTTTAAACAAAAAAATTTACTTTCTCCTGCCTATATGAATATACAGGAAGGAAAGTATTGTTTTCATGTCGATTTTTTGATATAGAGTTTTCACCGGATCTACAAGTTTTCAGACCCCCTGAACCAAAAATACATGTTTTTGCGGTTGGTTTGTGTGTGTGTGTGCACGCGCACGCGTGTGAACTTGAAACTTAAAAACTTTAGTTAGGTGTTATTACCGGTCTCGACTCGACCATTTTCATCAAAATCGGTCAACCGGAAGTAGTAGTTATTCTTGCCATTTTTCACTTTTATGCAATTTTCTCAAAAACGGCTCCTACGATGTTTTTTTTTAACCCTTTATAGGGCAGTAGTACGGGGGAAAATATACACGTTCTAAAATGTTAAATTTTGTTTTATAGGGACTTGAATAATGTACTTCTATTGCCAGAACAGTAAGATATTTCTTTTTTTATGTCAAGCCCTGGTAACTATACTTACCAAGGAAAGTTTATTGAATTGGGAATCACATAATATTTAGTGGTAAAAATGCTTATTAAAACAACTTGTAGCCCTACATAACAGAAAAATGTGTAGAATAACTTATCTTAACTTTATATTAGCATAAATGCTTGCTTTCCCGTAAAAAACTAGAATTGTCTAAGCGCTGTTCAAAAGTAGCAACAAAACAACATGTTAGCGTACGCTGGTATGAATCCTTACCACATTCTTGCAACTCACAAAGAAAATGGTCGCTGCGCGCTAATTTCAATATGTAGATAGCCTACTTACCAGAGAACATCTATAAAACCATAAATGCCATTAGGGTTCAACTGCATAGCTTATTCTTAAAAAAATCGACCTTATTGCCACTGGTAAGTATACCTACCACAGACCTATAAAGGGTTAAAATCGCCTCATTTACTACATTTTTTATGCCCTATAAGAGAGGGTAGTTTTCATGTCTGCTAAAATTCTTGGGAAGGCTGTGTTCACGTAGAAGAAAATAGTTTTCTTAATGGTGGCTCAAGTTCCTCGGAGACCAATAGCAATTTTTTTCGTCTGTTGTTATTCGCTTCTTTTTTGCTCTATTTATTTCCCCGAGGTACTTGAAGCTATCAGTTTTCCGTATTGTGTCTTCAAATGACGCGGGGCTGTTTTGATATTCATTATGTATTTTGTTTTCGGAAGGAAATCTGAAAGACACTTTGTATATTCGACTATGAATTAAAAATTGTATAGTTATTTAAATTTGGTAATAAAACGTTTAATTAATATTTGGACGTTGGCTTCAACGTGCAACCATGTTCATATAAAATTAAACCAATTATTTAGGCTTCATGTAATTTTCCTCCGTGTTATTAATACAGAAAGCAGATTATATACTGGAAAGGCCTAATCAATTTTCTGGAGTATATTCCTAATACACTACAAATGGAATATTATGTTACAGCATTTGTGTCTGAATAAACAATTTCAGCTGATATATTTCATAATTAAATTAGCATACCGCTAATCAAGTTGTTGTTGCTGGTGTTTTAACCGTCCATTTAATATCTTTTGAAGTACCATTTCTACAGAACTAGGTCGCATAAATTACATTATATTCTATTTGACAGATCATTGTTATACAGTTATAGAATTTTAAATTAGCTTAAACAAATTTTGTTTAGTATATGTAATAAAATTTTATGTGTAATGTTTTTATATGCATGTTTGCTTAACTGTATAATTAAGTTATGTAACTATCACACACTAAATTAATTATTTTAACTTTTTTTTTTGCTAATATCCAAGCAGGAAATATTTTATTCATTAATCAACCGTGAAAAACTGAAGGGTTAAAATTAATGGAACAAAATCTTCACGAATTATTTTTATATTTAAAAATCTGGTGTGAAACATTTGAATGACTTTTTCTTGCAAATGTAAATAATGAACATTATAACCTATGTTTAATCATGATTAAAGAAAATAAAATGAAAAAACATAATCTTATTTTAATCATTAGTGAGTGGCGCAAAATGAAAATCAACCTTTGTAGAACTTAAAAATATGGTAAATCAGTTATTAACCTCTAAACTAGGCTCTGTTAGAAAAATTTTAAAAATAAAAGTTGTTATAATACTTTTCACGGTCGATGAAAATCGGTCAGCCGGCATTTTAGTTGTTTATTCGTGCAGTTTTTCACATTTTTGCAATTTTGTTATAAACGGCTCCTACGAATTTTTTGAGGCGAGAATCGCCTCATTTACTACATTTTTATGCCTTATAAGATAGGGTAAAGCCATAAACATCTCTGCTGTCCCACGCATTTAGACCAATCAGAATGTTTACCAGCGTTGTCAGTTTGTATGAATATTTCAGCTTGACAGTCATTACGCGCGTATGCGTATAAGAGCGGCATAGTTCATCCGTGTCTTGTATCTCGTACGGAACAGATCGATTAAAGAGCGCATTAACATGCAATACTTTATAATATAATCAGTTGGTTGTTTGTTTGTAGGTTATAATTTTATTGTTACTGAAAGACCAAAAAAATGGCTGACAAAATACCGTATTACTTCGAATTTAAGACGCCCTCGAATTTAAGACGCACCCATGTTTTAGGAAACGTTTTTTGAGAAAAAAACAAACATCGAATTTAAGACGCGTCATAATTACTAGGTATTTAGAAAACGATTTTTTGAAGAAATAAAAAATACCCAATATAAATAGTTAAAAAACCGTATATTTTTTACCATAATTTACTTAAAATTAGATACCTGAACATGAAACTAAAAAGTACATACCTGACACAGTAACAGTTTACAAACGTAACACAAGTGTAATGTGTGTATTAATAAAAAAAAGGTAATATAAAAAAAAATTAATGCAGTAAATTTTGAAATAGTAGTAATTTTTATGGCTAAGTGAGTAGTCTGTTACGTTGGCTTTCTAATTACGTTGTTCGTTCTACGTTGTCGAGTCGTCGTCGTCGTCGTCGTCATCTTCAGTTACATCGGAGTCGGATGTTGAATCGGATTCGTTTGAATCACTGTGATTCCAAAGGACATAATCTTCAGAGCCATCCAACGCATTCGACAAACAGCACTTCAAAAAGGATTTAATGATGATTCCCGGTGGCAACTCTTTCCAAGCTTTCGAAATCAATTTTACAATCGTAGCTGCAGAAGCTCGTTTAATTTTGCCGGTTGGTGTAAGGGGGTGGTCATTTTCAGTCAACCACTGATTGTACTGTGCACGAATACGATCTTTAAAAGATTTATTAACCCCGACATCAAGTGGCTGTAGCTGGCTTGTCATACCTCCAGGAATTACAACTGAATCACATTTTCCATTTGTCAATTTTGTTTTGATGTTATCAGACAAATGTCCACGAAACGCATCCATCACTAACATACTGTTTCGTTTCAGAAGTCCACCCGGTCTACGCTCCCATACACACCCTAACCAATCTTGCATAAGTTCACTCGTCATCCAGGCATTTTTTTGAGCTCGAACAATTACACCATCACAAAACGTTTCTTTTGGCACAGTTTTCCTGTTCAAAATGACATACGGCGGTAACTTATTGCCATCCGCAGTAGCACTCAGCATAACGGTTACTCTTGACTTTTCGTAACCAGTTGTTTTTACCGTTATTTTTTTGTCCCTTCTCACTTATGGTGTAATTTCGTGGCATGTCAAAGAAAACAGCAACTTCATCAGCATTACCGATTTGACTGAGATGGTATTGTTTCTTTAATCGAAGTTGAATTACGTAACGTTGATATTGCACCAATTTATCTTCGTAATTAGATGGTAGCTTCTGGCAAATGGTGGTTCTGGGACGTAATGACAGACATTGTCTTTTCATGAATTTTTCACACCACCCACGGCTAGCTTTAAACTGAAGACCGTCTTTTGTAGCAATGTCTCTAGCTTTTAACATTAACGCTTCTCGTGTTACTGGTAGACCTTTTGCGCGAAGTTCCTTAAAGTATGTTAAAACAGCAGCAACGATTTCCGGATATTTTCCGTGTTTTGGTCCCGAAAAAGATTTTTTCGTTCTTTTACACTCGAATAACTTTTTTCATACTACGCCAACGACGTACATTCGCTTCGTTTACCGAAAACTGTTTACCGGCGGCGCGATTACCGATCTGTTCGGCACATAAAATAACCTTACGTTTAAATTCTGTGTCGTATGTGAAGCGTTTTTCCATGGTGGTCAAACGGGTAATAAAACAAGTAGGGAACAACTGAACGGCCCGATTAGTGCTACTACAATGTTCGGGTGTGACACATCGATTGAAGACTAGACAGGAAACGGGAAAACAGAGGGATAGAGTGTGTGACTCCAGCAAGACGGAGAGGGCTATCTCATAGTCAGGCGTTCTCTTTCTAAATGTGCCATACTATCTTTTGCGTTAAAAGATTAACACCCCCACACTTTATACGATAGTAAGAACAACGTCAACAAACGGCGGTGCTGCTCTCCGCACATAGGATCCCGGTGGTTCATTCGGTTTAGTAGTACTTGTACACTAATGCATAACGGTGTATTGGTATTCCGTAATATGGTCAATTTACATTGTACCTCGAATTTAAGACGCACCCATTATTTTAGCCTTATAATTGTGTTAAAAATGTGCGTCTTAAATTCGAAGTAATACGGTATATTACAGAGCGACGAGAGCAAGTATTGGCAACGTTGCTGGCAAGTCATTGGCTAGCTATGAAGTGGGTAGGGGGCAATGCGTACGCTCAGACCTCATCAGCCTTGAAAACTAGTATAGCTTTTTTTAATTTCCTACAACTTTGATTGTATACACTTTTCTCATAAAATGCATACTAAAGCCGCAATCTTAAAAAACAATCCGTTTTTTACAGACTTTCGTAAAAAAACCAACATAAAATCATTAATCGCCGCTAAAGTAAACATTGTCTAAACAAATGTTTAAAATAAAAGTTGTTGGTTTTTAAATGTTCTACTACTTTTATTATACATGTTTGCCTTAAAATGGATATTAAGGCCGCTGGCTTAAAAACACCATTTTTTCTACTGGAGCACAGCTTCCCCAATAATTTCAGAAGACATGTCTTTACCTATCTTTTAGGGCATAACAATGTAGTAAATGAGGCGATTTTTAAAAAATTCGCAGGAGCCGTTTATAAGAAAATCGCAAAAATGTTAAAAATTGCACGAATAAACTACTACTTTTGGTTGACCGATTTGATGAAAATGTTCATGCCGTGTCCACTTGTAACCAATCAGTTGGTTGTTTGTTTGTAGGTTATAATTGTTACTTGTAAACAATGTATTAACCTCTAACTGACTGTCTAACTACTAATATTGTTTACTATATTACTATATACTGTCTACTACTGACTGTCTAATGTTGAATTGTTACTTGTAAGTGTTACTGGTAAAACAAGTGTCCTAACTTAAGTTTAAAGTTTCAACTTCGTTGGAGCTAACGGTTTGTTTTTATAACTCGGAAATACTGTCTAATCCGCTTAATACGATTTTCATGAGTCCGACACAAATTAGCGTCTTAGGTGGAAAATGGTCTTAGCCGAAAAGCGGCTAAGACTATCTTAGGAGAGAGCTTTTTTAAGAAATCATTATTGAAGGCAGAAAAGTGTTAATGTTTTAACATTCTGCGTTATGTGAGAATATATTAATAACAATAATTACATATATAGGTTAAGTTGTTGTTTAGGTCAACTGCCGAAAGGCTGGTTTGAACCTCTTAGAGGTTTTACTAAGTAAAACGAGGAGTCAGGTGGTTTACCTTTGCCTTCCTCTCTGAGTACAAAAGTAGCCTATCCATATCAGCATGCCAGGCCCTCTGAAAAGCATCTACTCTGCACCCTGCAAATGATACTTTCACTTCATTCACCGCAGGGTTTGGCTGTATAATGAAATGCTTTACTTTCAGAGGAGATAACTCTGACTAGTGTCTTTTACACCTCTACCTCTTCGGTTTTTAAATATTTCAGTCATATAAATTGGTTGACCACGTGATAAGAAACAGAACTATTTTTTGTAGCTCTGGAACTAGCAGATTGAGTACAAATAATTTAACACACACCGGCCTGTTATGGGCAAATGTAGGTTAAATGGAAATAAATATAGGCCCTATAGGTTATATTATGTAGTACATAAATAAACGTAAAGATACATACCTTTTTCTGAACATCACGTTAGGCCTAAATTAGAAAAAAAAACAAATAACACCGCTACTATATGTACATAAATACTGTGTAATAACGAAATTTCGATAACTTATTTTTTAAATATTCATCAATTTTGAGCGCGAATTAGCCGATATTGAATGCGTATTAAGCGGAAAATATATACACGTGTTTTACCTTGTTAATCAAGGGACTTCACGAAAACCGCGTTTTAAGCAGAAAATCGTTTTACCCATGAGCGTATTAAACAGATACTACTGTAGTTTTCAAAAATATTTAAAAGAATAGATTACAGGATGATGTAATTTAAAAAGGTTTTGTTCTGTACCTAATACCTGCATAATATAGTATATTATAAACAATAGTTCGTATGTAATAGAATAGATAGATAAAAGAATTAACGTTGACTACGCAGAAATCAGCTGTTTAGACTATTTTTTAACTTTGATAATAAATTTTTTATAGTTAATAATTTTGACCTACCTTTACAAAGATTTGAACGTTTCTGGTTCAAATCCTAGTAAAGGTACTTTTATAAGAATTCGAATATTAGACTGTCTAATATTCAAACATGTGTTCTTTGATGGTTGGTGTTCAATTAACTATACTTTCTCAGGAATGGTCGGTACAAGTAACCTCATTTACACATCATACATTTTATCATCCTCATCTCATCAGGTATGACCCCGCACTCGTGCGCTTTCTTATTCAACTTTTGATTTGACGTGCGATGTCGCATGCACTTAGAGGCATGCCACCTTCCCGCACTCGTTTGAAGAAATTTGTCTCGAAAATAAAACATAACAAATATTTTTGCCGGCCGAATTGGCGCAGTTGGTAACGTGCTCGCCTCTCATCATGCGGTCCTGGGTTCGAATCCCACTCAGGCACGGCATATTTTCATACGTTACAAAAAATTCATTTCATCCTCATTTACACACAGTTACACCCCAACGTCGTCGCTAATGACCACAGCAGTTGATGCGACGTTAAATAAAAAAAAAAAATATTTTTGAACAATGCACTAAATTAAAGTCTGTTCTTTCCTGCATTGAATGGTTTGATTAAGATTGTTTTATTTAGAAATTAATCGGAGAAAACTCCAGCAATTGACGCAAAAAGTACTCAGTTTTTAGCCGGTTTTCCGTTAATGTGGTTTTTAACCGTCCGTTACTCCGTCCAGGTTTTTCATAAATCGGCGCTGAAGTACGTTGAAGATCAGAGTTTTTTCTATATTATGAATATATTAAAAGTTAAATCTCATGTTCCGTTTTAATATGCCGGCCATTCTTTAAAAAAATGCTTTTTTGGCTCCATGTAGAGGTAGGGAAATTATTTTTGGACTGAACCATGCATTTTCACAACTGTATTATGTCAAACAAAACGTTTATTATTTTAAATAAAAACATCGTTAAATTATTCAAAATGAGCTACGTAATGAGTTGCAGCATGAAAAACACAGAAGTTTGTTTTTCTAAACGACTATACTCGGAGCGGATACCGCTATAGAGCTCAGTTTCCTCTCAAGAAGTTAGAATTTTTTATTAACACCACATATATATTTCTAACTACAAATGCAAAATACGATACATGGCACAATACTGCTGTAAAAATGCATGGTTCAGTCCAAAAATCATTTCCCTCTCTTTACGTGAAGCCAAAATACACTTTTTTTTAAATTGGTCGGCATTTTAAAATGGAACATCAGATTTCTATGTTTAAATGGTCATATAGAGAAAACTCTGATCTTCAAAGTACTTAAACGCCGCTCTTTTATGAAAAGCCTGGACGGAGTAACGGACGTTTAAAAACCACATTAACGGAAAACAGGCTAAAATCTGAGTACTCTTTATGCGTAAATTGCTGCATCTCCGACTAGTTCCAAGTTAAAAAGTCAAACCAATCAACGCAGGAAAGAACAGGCTTTAATTAAGTGCAGTGTTCAAAAATATTCGTTTTGTTTTTTTGAGATAAAGCCCTTCAAACGAGTACGGACAGGTGAAATGACATGCCTCTAAGCGCATGCGATGTCGCATACGACGTCGTAAGAAAGTGCACGAGTGTGGCCGTACCTATAGGCTTATGGCGTTGTTAATTATTTTTAAATTGAACAGGTTACAGCGTACACACATTAGAGATTAAAGATGATATTTTTTTATCAGCTAATTGAACATTTATTACGGTACATATAAAATTATTTAATTAATATTATATGTTTATATATAGGCCTATATATTTTTTTATTAGAGGTTTGTAATTTGTAAATTATTTAGTAAATATCTGTAAATTAATTTTTATATTAAATTAATATTAGAGGTAAATTTTAAACAAAATTTAATTAGTTCACTCATAGGCTATATTATGTGACATATCAAATTAATTTACAAGGTTTGTAATTTAAAATATTATTATATTCTCGAAATCATAAAATTAGATATAAATTCAATTATTATTATTATTATTATTATTTCATAGAAATTTAACGTATTACAAATAATGTTTTTCATAATTTACGGACATAAAAAATGGTCTCGTCAAAATCAAAATTTGACCAAGTAGGTCTAAAAATTTATACCATTTCAGTCTGTCAGTAAACGTTCGCCGAACTGAAATGATGTTTAATTTAAACTGGTGCATTCAATTTGACGAATTGAAATATAACCTAGATTGTAATTTAAAAATAAATATATGAAGAAAGATGCGATAAATAATATATCAAGATTACTAAAATAATGTATCTATTATGTAAATATAAAGATAGAAGTCCTCGTCGCTAATGACCATTGTAGTTGATGCGACGTTAAATAAATGAATTAAAAAAAAATAGAAGTCCAATTTTTTAAAAACATTCATTAAGAGTACGTACTTACAATAAGGTGGAGTCTTAAATTGTTTTCACTCGATCTGCTAGTTCCAGGGCTACAAAAAAATAGTTCTGTTTTTTATCACATGGTCAACTAGTTTATGGCTGAAGCATTTAAGAACAAAAGGGGTAGAGGTGTAAAAGACGCTAGTCAGAGTTATCTCCTCTGAGAGTAATGAATTTCATTATACAGCCAGACCCTGTGGTGAATGAAGTGAAGGTGTCATTTGCAGGGTGGAAAGTAGATGCTTTTCAAAGGGTTTGGAATGCTGATAAGTATACTTTTCAACTCAGTGAGGAAGGCATGATAAACCACCGTACTCCTCGTTTTACTCAGTAAAGCCTCTAAGGGTTCAAACCAGCTTTTTGGATGATGACCTTAACAACAACACCTACAATAAGTTTAGGGACCCCCTTGGAAAGTTGTTTATCAATTCTTGTTTTTATACATTCTGTAATAGTCATAACATAAGGTATTTATGTAATAATGCTAACGAAATTGAAATTTTTAGTGAAAACCAGAAGTCTCTGTGTTGATCCGTTAATAATTTATAAATTTTATAACTTTTTCATCTGCCCATGACGGACAGGTGGAGTGTCAAATTATTTACACTCAATCTGTTCATTGCAGGGCTAAAATAAATAGTTCTGTTTCTTATCACATGGTCAGCCAATTAAATGACTGAATCATTTAAGAACAGAAGAGGTAGAGGTGTAAAAGACACTAATCAGAGTTATCTCCTCTGAAAGTAATGAATTTCGTTATACAGCCAGACCCTGTGGTGAATGAAGTGAAGGTGTCGTTTGCAGAGTGGAAAATATGTGCTTTTCAGAGGGCCCGGCATGCTGATAAGCGTACTTTTCCACTCAGTGAGGAAGGCAACGGTAAACCACCTCACTCCTCGTTTTACTTAGTAAAACCTCTACAGGTTCAAACCAGCCTTTTGGCTGATGACCTAAACAACAACAACTTTTTCACGTGGCTACAAATCCCTAGATTTTTAATGGAAATATATTAAAAACTTTTGAGTGGGTAAAATTAGATAAATGAATTTGGTACAAACCAACCTAAAACGTATGAGGTAAAGCTAGGAGAGTCTGCGCACAATTCGAAATATGTTAGCTATGAAGTATACATGAGATGATTATATGAACTACTTGGTGGGGTGATAACATTGCACATTTGTTTATACTCTCTAATTTTTTCAGAATTTTTATCCTATATTTAAGGGGGTAATAATCAAAATGCAAAAAAAAATGGTTTTGCGCAATCTCTCCTTGCCGGGTAGGTGAGATGGCGCAAGATGGGTAGGAGAGATTGTTTACAACTATGAAAACTCACACTTTGAATGTAGTTATTTATTTAAACAAATCAATTTATATAATTTTACAAATTAAAAATAATAGTTTAGCCTATTAAAATACAAAAATACGTAAAACAACTCTTAACATAATTTATTTTCCCTCAACATTATTGTAAAGAACTTAATGTAATTAAATATTTTACTTATAATAATTATTGTTTAATTCATCAACCGAAGGCTGGTTTGAACCTTTGGAGGTTTTACTAAGTAAAACGAGGAGTGAGGTGGTTTACCAGTGCCTTCCTCACTAAGTGGTAAAATATGCTTGTTAGCATGCCAGGCCCTCTGAAAAGCATCAACTTTCCACCCTGTAAATGACACCTTCACTTCATCCACCACAGGGTCTGGCTGTATAATGAAATTAATTACTCCCATTAGAGATAACTCTGACTAGTATATTTTACACCTTTATCTCTTCTGTTCTTAAATGAATCATTCATATAATTAACTGACAATGTGATAATAAACAGAACAATTTTATGTATTCCTGGAACTGGCAGATTGATCGCAAATAATTTAAAATCTACTTGTCTGTGTTGGGCAAAATATATAAATATAATACATGGCTCTTTTACATGAATAAAATAAAAATAAATTAAAATATACCAATCAATTAATTATGTTGTTGTTGTTTAGGTCATCAGCCAAAAGGCTGGTTTGAACCTGTAGAGGTTATACTAAGTAAATCGAGGAGTGAGGTGGTTTACCATTGCCTTCCTCACTGAGTGGAAAAGTACACTTATCAGCATGCCAGGCCCTCTGAAAAGCATATATTTTCCACTCTGCAAATGACACTTTCACTTCATTCACCACAGGGTCTGGCTGTATAATGAAATCCATTACTTTCAGACGAGATAACTCTGATTAGTGTCTTTTACACCTCTACGTCTTCTGTTCTTAAATGATTCAGTCATTTAATTGGCTGACCATGTGATAAGAAACAGAACTATTTACTTTATCCCTGTAACTAACAGATTGAGTGTAAATAATTTGACACTCCACCTGTCTGTTATGGGCATAATTAGTTATTAACAAAAATTATACTTTACCTATAAAGAAAATCTTGACTGTAGGCAGGAAACTTAAGGATCAAATGTACTGAATTTCAGCTTTCTAAATAATCGGGGGAAATTATAAAATGAGTAATGAGCGAATCAGTGAGGATTTTTGCGTTTACACACGTAGAATATGTACAAGAGAGCTATAATAATCTTTTTTAGCAATAGGAAATTAGTATTATTTAGATCAAATATATGCAATAATGCGAATCTCTAGGAATTAAATGAATTTATTAACATATATTTCATTTTCAAAAAAAGGAATTTTAATGTGAGCCTAACGAATCAAAACGAGAGTAAAATAATATTTCAGAAATACGAAAAGGTATAGAGAATTTAACGGAGATTTGTTATAAGATTAATAAATGAAAAGAAGGTGCAAATTGTATAAATGCATCTTTGTAATTTAATCATGCAAATTAGGGGATAATTTAAGGGCGTCTCAGAGAGCTTTTCTACGTAATATGTATATACAGTATATATAGTATATTTAGTACATAAGTAATTTAATTCACCGCAACTCTTAACGTGCCAACCCTAAATATTTTAATCAAAATATTATCCAACATTCTATTAAAAGTAAAAATATTTTGGCTGTCTCTGTGGCTCAGTGGCTGGAAGGCTAGATTGTGCTGCTCCCTGTAAAGCTGAAGGTTCCAAGTAAGATTCCCGAAGAGGGTTTGAAATTATTACATGGTAAAACCAAAAAATTCCACACCATAACCCTTAGTAATTATTAACCGAAACAGTTGATGCAACTTTAAAATATAAACTAAAATTCTGGTGTAAAACACTCAGACGACTTTCTCTTGCCAATGAAAATAATGACCAATATAATCTAATATTAGTAATAAAACATAAGAAATAAACAGAAAACTAACCTCAAACAACATAAGTTGATTTTATTCATGAGTAAAAGACGTAAAATGAAGATCAACCTCAGTGTGGTTTAAAAATACGGAAAAAACTCTTTCATGCTAAACTAGACTCTGGAGAGAAAATGCTTTAAATAAAATTTGTAGATCCTTTAATTTCCTATAAATTTGATTATATACTTTTTTATCGTAAAATGCATACTAAGGCTGAAATCTTTAAAAAATAATAGATTTTTTTACACATTTTAGTGAAAAAAAAAACATAAAATCGTTATTTACCGCTAAACTGAGCGTTACACAAAAAAAGCGTTTGAAGTAAAAGTTGCAGGATTTTAAATTCTCTACAACTTTTATTATATAGTACATTTTTGCGTTAAAATGCATATTAAAACCGCAATCTTAAATAAACAATTTTTTACGAGAAAACAGTCTTTTAGTACCGTGGAGCACAGATAATATAGTAAATAAGGCGATTTTTAAAAAAAAATTGTAGGAGCTGTTTTTGAGAAAATCGAAAAAAGTGGAAAATAACACGAATGAACTACTACTTCCCGTTGACCGATTTTGATGAAAATGTTCGTGTCGGGTCCGGTAGTAGTATCTAACTTAGGTTTAAAGTTTCAAGTTCGTACGATGTTCCGTTCTTGAGATATTTTGTTCAAACACACGCACGCACGCACGCACACACACACACACACACACACACACACACACACACACACACACACACTAATCGCTAAAAACATGTTTTTTTGGGTCAGTGGGTCTGAAAATGTGTATTATATCCGGTGAAAACTCAATTTCGAAAAAACGACATGAAAACAATACTTTCCTCCCTAAATATTCATACAGGCAAGAGAAAGTTAAAAGTGAATAATTTCATGAATCAACTACTACTTCCGGTTGACTGATTTTGATAAAAATGTTCGTATCGGGTTCCTTTGTAACACCTAATATAAGTTTCAAATTTCAACTTCGTATGACATTCCATTCTTAAGATATTTTGTTTACACACATGCACACAGTCCAATCGTTAAAAATAAATGTTTTTGGGTTCAGAGTGCCTAAAAATGTATATTTTACGGTGAAAAATCGACATGAAAACAATACTTTCTCTCCTATATGTTAATATAGGGCAAGAGAAAATAAAGAGGTGCAGAACAGGAACGCGAAATTAAGGAATTCAATTAAAATGGTGGGAAAAGAATGGTGAAATGAACGGAAAGAAAATGGCAAAAACGTTAATATAACAAAAAAACACAAATGCAGCAAACTTTGTAACACACATATAACTTTTTACAATAGATAATTTATTAAGATATTTTTTCAATTATTAAAATAGTGTTATATTTTTTTTTATTCTTTTGGTACAGAACGAAAATAAATTATCAGCTCTCTCTTTTTCCGTTTGAATCATTTGAGAGATTCAATGGAATTTCTTGATTTGACCAATTTCATTTAGAAACTGATTGGAAGGACAGTTAGATAAGGGAAAGAAAAAGAACGTCATTGCATCGAGGGTTTTTTTTTTGTTTTCAACACAGTTCGGGTCATTCGTTTCGTTCGGGGTTTTTTTTCAATTTCATTCGCAGTTCCAATCAGTGAACACATGAACTCATTAATGTTCAAATTTCCAATTCACATTTATTTAAACGAGCAGTAAACAAATATTCTTCAATTTCATTAATTTTAATGAAATGTTCAATAAATAGTAATTGTAATACTGCTACAAAATACAAGAGCTATTAGGATGTTGTCCGATGTATAAAATAATTAATTCAGAGTATTATACTTTTTTTTTAAAACATTTAAGCACATAAAATTATAATACGAAAAACCTTGCGATACCGGGCTAATTACTAGCTATACTACGTATAGCTAGTCACTATACAGCCAGACCCTGTGGTGAATGAAGTGAAGGTGTCATTTACAGGGTGGAAAGTTGATGCTTTTCAGAGGGCCTGGCATGCTAACAAGCATATTTTACCACTTAGTGAGGAAGGCACTGGTAAACCACCTCACTCCTCGTTTTACTTAGTAAAACCTCCAAAGGTTCAAACCAGCCTTCGGTTGATGAATTAAACAATAATTATTATAAGTAAAAGATTTAATTACATTAAGTTCTTTACAATAATGTTGAGGGAAAATAAATTATGTTAAGAGTTGTTTTACGTATTTTCGTAATGGGATGTTGTTTTACAATTAAGTCTCACTGCGACCCGTACACACAGTAAATGTTTTATGAAAATAAATGTTAAAAAATATTATAAGTAATGGTAAAATGTACACGATAAAATTCTCTATTTATACAAGTAATATAATTTTACTCTGAAAATACTATACATTTTAATTTTTGAAACAACTCTTTTTATAAAAAGACAAAAAATATTATTGTGAAGTTGAAAAATGAAAACTTATTACAAATGAATAATGGGTGTGCTACTGTAATCTAAAACCAAGTTTAATACTTTTTTCTTTAAGAATTTAGGTGTTGAAACTCTTGTCTTCATTTTGAAACTTTTCATCTTCAGTTAGGTTTTTACACCGTACGTCATTCTTCCCTTGGTGAAACAAATTTCTCTTGGGTAATCTTCGCTACTAAATTTTTTTTTCAACTTTTTGTTACCTTTAGTAGTTTGTTCTTATTCTTTAAAATTATACTTATCTAAATTTGTTGTTATTTAACAAAACACGGCTCTTTGTTTGAAACTATTTTAGTTTTCATGTCACGAAATTTATTTAAATAATAAATTTTAAACGATAAAATTCTACATTGTTTATTTTCATATATTACAGCTTTATGCAGAATTTTTCGAATAGGTTTTATCAATAAATTTATAATCATGTCATCCAAAACAATTCATTATCGGCTACTTAAATTAAACAATTTAGTAATCGAACTGGACACTTTTCACTTAGCAGTCGAGTACTTTACAGATTCATCAAACACAGCGTTTGATTTCTGTTTTAATCATATTGAATTATTTCGTTGTAAATGAAAACAAAAAAATCTGGTGTGAAACACTCACACAACTTTCTCTTGCCAATGCAAATAATTAATAATAAACCTAACATTATTAATAAAATATTAGAAATAAACAAAACACTAACCTCAAAAACATAACCTTATTTTAATCATGAGTGAATGACGCAAAATGAAAATCGTACTCAGTTTGGCTTAAAAAACGGAAAATCACACTTACACGCTTAACTAAGCTCTGTAGAGAAAAATTCTCTTAATAAAAGTTGTAGATATTTTAATTTCCTATAAATTTTATTATTTGCACTTTTGACGTAAAATGCGTACTAAAGCCGAAATCTTAAAAAAATCGATTTTTCTCACGTTTTCGTGAGAAAAAAACAGAAAATCGCTAATTACCGCTAAACTAAGCGTTATACAAAAAAATGTTTGAAATAAAGGTTGTACAATTATTAATTTTCTACATTTTTTATTTTATAAATTGTTGCGCTATAATACATATTAAAGCCGTAATCCTAAAAAAACACTTTTTTTACGTAAAAACACCCTCACCAAGAATTTCAGCAAACATAGCGCCTACCCTATCTTGTAGAGAATAAAAAATTGAGTAAATGAGGCGATTTAAAAAAAATCGTAGTACCAGTTTTTGAGAAAATCACAAAAAAGTGAAAAATTATACGAATAAACTACTACTTCCGGTTAACCGATTTTGATGAAAATGTTTGTGTCGGGTCCGGTAGTGGTGTGTAACTTAAGTTTCAAGTTTCAAGTTCGTACGATGTTCCGTTCTTGAGATATTTTGTATACACACACACAGACCAATCGCTAAAAACATGTTTTTTGGGTTCAGGGGGTCTGAAAACGTATAGATCCGGTGAAAACTCGATTTCGAAAAATCGACATGAAAACAATACTTTTCTTCCTATATATTCATATAGGCAAGAGAAAGTAAAAAGTCTGATGTGGAATAGCCTACTCAATCGATTTTCTCTTGCCAGTGTAATTAATAAAAACAAATTATGTTCAATAATAAGAAAGGAGCCCAGCTGATTTACTATTGGTGTCAACACGCGTCTAATTGTTGTCTTCAGTATTTGGTGTTTTTCTGAATTATTTTGCGTGTTCATGTGTATATTTATGTAAAAACATGTAAGTTTCCGTATATTTTGTGTTATTTATAAACTGTTATTTATTTTTCTTTGAATTATTATTATTATTTGTATTATTTTAAACGCTTAACCTATCTTCCAAAATGGATGATGGTGTGATGGCCATGTGACGTCACAGAAAACAGCTGTTTTATCCCAAACCGTGCAGTGTAGTCCACGGGATCCTAGATTTCGTGGTTCATGTGTTCTCGATAGTAACTGGCAGGTTGATGCCGTTCCATTGGCCAAGAAGAAGAGGCCACACGCACACGATAGTCAGACAGAATTTAATAGCGTTAAAATTAAAAGACCCACCGGGTTGGTCTAGAGGTAAAGAGTCGTCGCCAAAATCAGCTGTTTAACAGCTGATTTTCGGAGACGAAGGTTCCTGGTTCAAATCCTAGTAAAGGTAGTTACTTTTATACGGATTTGAATACTAGACAGTGGCTACCGGTGTACTTTGATGGTTGGGGTTCAATTAACCATACTCTCTCAGGAATGGTCGACCTGGGTCTGTACAAGACTACACCTCATTTACACGTCATACACATCATCCTCATCTCATTGGGTCATGGGGTTGCTTATTGTTCTCAATTGAACAGATTGCAACGTACACAAACTAGGAATTACAAAAAAAAAAAATTAAAAAGTCAGCTGTTACAAATGATTTCGAAATTCCGTTGACAAATAGATTCACTGCAATTAGTGATGTTGAGTTGTTAGATGAGCCTACTTCTAGCCAAACCCGAATTAAACCAGAACCAATTTTTGTTACTGGTGTAAATTCGATTAATGTTTTAATAAATATCTTGAAAGAAATTTGTGGTTCTGCTGATAAATTTAAAATAACGACTATGAAGTCTGGCCATACGGTCAAGGTTATACCGGCTGATGTTGATACTTATAAGGTTCTTCGAGAACAATTTCTTAATAAAAATATTAGTCATTATACGTATAACCTCAAGCATGAAAGGGCGTATAGGGTTGTATTGAGAGGAATGCACCAATCTGAAAGTGAGGAGTATATTAAGGAGGAAATCATTAAATTAGGACATGATGTTCGGAAAGTCACGAACGTACTGCATCGTAATACTAAGGAATCCCTTCCCCTATTTTATGTTGATTTAGAACCCAAAAACAACAACAAAGATATTTTTCAAATTAAGTATTTGGGCCACAGCGTAGTACACTTTGAAGCACCCTATAAAAAGAAAGAAATTCCTCAATGTAAAAGGTGCCAAAGGTTTGGCCACACTAAAAATTTCTGCAATAGGCCGTTTCGATGTGTCAAATGTCGAGAAGATCATGCAACTGACCTCTGTAATAAAACTTCTCAAGTTCCTGCACAATGTACAAACTGCGGTGAAAACCATCCTGCTAATTATAAAGGGTGTAACATCTAACAGCAGTATAAAAATCAAATTTTTTCTTCAAATAAAAAAGTGGTACGACGACATGAGCCCACAAAAAATACTGCTAGTAATCACAGTAATATTAATAATAGCCAGCCGTTACATTCAGAAATACACAATGATACTAACGCCACTAAATCCTACGCTCGTGTAGCTGGTGATTCTGTTGATGGTCGAAATAGTAGGTCATACGCACAGGTGGCCAGTGGTAGAAGGAATGTATCGGAAAATAATCCTACGAATTCTGGTGATCAAAGCGCAACTGTTTTTGATGATATTATGGAACAAATGATGACAAGGTTTGAGAGGATGATTGAGCGAATGATGGACAGAGTGTTGGACATTGTGTTAACTAAATTAAATAAATAAAATGATTTTTAATATTCGTGTTTCAACTTGGAATGCTAACGGCTTGTCTGATAAACGACAAGAATTAGAATTATTCTTAAATTCTGAAAAAATAGATGTCATGCTAATATCTGAAACGAGATTTACAGCCCGTTCACATGTTTCTTTTTTCGGGTACACAATGTACATAACTAATCACCCTTCGGGAAATGCACATGGAGGAACCGCTATCATTGTTAAAAATTCGATTAAACATTTCAATATTCCTGGGTATAATAAGGATTTTCTTCAGGCAACTAGTGTTACTGTAGATTGTGCAAATGGGCCTTTAACGTTTTCTGCAGTGTATTGCCCTCCCAGGCACATTATTACAGAAATTCAGTTTAGTCACTTTTTTAATACGCTCGGACACCGTTTTATTTCTGGTGGTGATTGGAACGCCAAAAATGTTTACTGGGGTTCCAGGCTGACTACTCCTAGAGGACGACAACTTTATCGAGCTATAACGGATATAATTTTGAAATTATGTCACCAAATGGACCAACTTACTGGCCAACCGACGTTAATAAGGTACCTGATCTTTTGGACTTTTTTATTTCAAAAAATATATCACAAAATTATTTTCAAATTGATTCCTGTTGTGACTTGTCTTCGGATCACACGCCTGTAATATTAACAATTAGCTCAAATATAATCGTTCGTGAGCAACCTCCTTCTTTGTTTAATAAGTATACTAACATTGAACAATTTAAACACCTACTTGAAGAAGATATTGATTTGAATATTCCACTAAAGGTTGAAAATGATATTGATGACGCTGTAAATAATTTAACCAGAGCTATTCACAGTGCTTCGTGGACTGCAACTCCAACTCCCAGTCCTATGTTACCTGCTACAAACCAATATTCACTAATTATTAGGGAAAAAGTAGCAGAGAGACGAAGATTACGAAGAACGTGGCAAAACAGTAGATATCCTGAGGATAAAAGAAGATTTAATCGTTCGTCAAGGGAACTGAAAAAGCTCATTTTAGATTGGAAGAACAAATCTTTTCAAAATTATCTGTTGACTCTTTCGCCGACTAAAGATGGAGACTATTCACTCTGGAGTGCTACCAAAAAATTGAAAAGACCAAAGCAAAACGTTCCTCCACTTCGTAAATTTGACGGCAGTTGGGCTAGAAAAGGTCAAGAAAAGGCTGACATATTTGCTGAACATCTTGCAGGAGTGTTCTAACCTTTCCCTTCAGCCAACGAAGATGAAGATGATACAGAGATTGATAATTTCTTAGAAGCTCCTTATCAAATGTCTCTTCCAATACGGAAATTTATTCCCGAAGAACTAAAATCAACTATCGACAAGTTGCCTTCCTTTAAAGCTCCAGGACATGACCTTATTACGGGAACAGTCCTAAAATATTTACCAAGGAAAGCTCTTATACTTTTAAATACAATATTTAATGCAATTGTGCGAATCGGCTATTTTCCAGGTCTGTGGAAAATCTCTGAAATTGTTATGATTCTAAAACCGGGAAAGGACCCTACTAGTGTAAATTCATATAGACCGATAAGCCTTTTGCTAATATTTTCAAAATTATTTGAAAAACTTTTGCTAAAACGATTGAAGTCATTTATATCAGAATTTATACCAGACCATCAATTTGGCTTCCGTGAACATCACAGTACGATTGAGCAGATCAACAGGGTGGTTCGTGTAATAAACAGTGCGTTTGAGAAAAAACATTATTGTTCTTCTGCTTTTTTGGATATAAGCCAGGCATTTGATAAAGTTTGGCATAAGGGTTTACTTTTTAAATTGAAAACGCTGTTGCCTCATAATTTCTACGTAGTATTTAAATCGTATCTGGATGACAGATGTTTTAGAGCAAAATTTAATGGAAATTTTTCAAAATTATTCAAAATTAATTCCGGAGTACCGCAAGGAAGTGTTGTTGGGCCACTCTTGTATGTTCTGTTTACTTCAGATTTACCGACTACAGAAAATACAGTTTTAGCAACTTTTGCGGATGATACTGCTGTCCTGAGTGTGGATGAAGATCCGATTGTAGCTTCACGGTATTTGCAAGATTTTCTGATATCCTTGCAAGATTGGTTACAGAAGTGGAGGATTAAGGTGAATGAAACTAAGTCAGTCCAGGTCACATTCACTCTACGTAGACGAACGTGCCCACCAGTAGTACTTAATGACATTGTGGTGCCACGGTCAGAAGATGTAAAGTACCTGGGGCTTCATCTGGACCGCCGACTGACGTGGAAGAAACACATTTTGACGAAACGAAGACAATTGGACTTGAAATTGAGAAATACTTTTTGGTTAACTGGGAGACGCTCACAACTTTCGATTGAATCAAAACTGTTGCTGTACAAGACAATATTCAAGCCGGTGTGGACGTACGGGATACAACTTTGGGGGACAACTAAAAATACCAATATTGACATTTTGGAACGTTTTCAAACAAAATTTTTACGATCATCTCTTAGGATACCATGGTACATACGAAACAAATATATCTATAACGACATACGACTTAACTCAGTAAGACAGGAAATTACACGATTTAGCAAAACGTACGAACAAAAGCTAAACGGACATCCAAATCATCTCGCTATAAACTTACTGGACAACAGTGACTATACGTTTACAAGACTTAACAGGTACAATGAGTTAGATTTAATTAACAGATTCGAACACAATTAAATTTTTATTTTAGATATTTTTATGTGTATATATGTAAATATTTTCTTCTTTATTTAAATTTTTAATCACTTCAAAATTAATTAATTTTTTAAAATTACAAAAAAAATTATCTGTAACAATTATTATTAATGTATAGGTAATATTGTTGTAAATTTGTCTTTTCTATGTTAACCTTATTACTTATTGTTCTTGGATTTTTATAACAGAACAGATTGTAATTTTGCTGATTTGATAATAAAAAAAAAAAAATAATAATAAAAAATTGAAAATGAAAAACATATCCTAATTTTAATTTTGTGAGTGAATGACGTAATATTAAAATCAAATTGAATCAACCTCTGTTTGATTTTGATTTTGATGAGCAAAACATGAGAAATCACTAATTAATGCTGAACTCAGCGTTAAAAATAAAAGCTTGAAATGAAAGTTTTAGGGTTTTTAATTTTCTATACCATTGATTAAAGTTTATAATTTTACCGTAAAATGCATACTAAGGCCATATGTTTCAACTTCGTACGATTTTATATTTTCGAGATACCTCTCTTTCTCGCGCGCGCGCTCACACACACACACACCCCCACGCACGCACGCACGCACGCACACACGCACACACACACACACACAAACTCATAGAGACCAATAATTGGTAAAAACATGTTGTTTTGGCCTCAAAGTGCCTAAAAACGCGTATTTATAGCGAAAAATATTTGAAAAAACAACGTGGAAAAACTTTCTTTTCCTTACTTTCATATAGGGCTAAAAAAAGTAAAAGATAGTAGCTAATAAAACATTTTATGGCTGCTTTGTAGCGTAATGGTAGCGCGCTAGCCTATAACGCGGAGGTTTCGGGTTCGATTCCCAGCTTAGGGTCTAAAAGTTATTACATATCAGAACTCACCGTTAAAGTTAACGTAGTTGCTAATGAGCAAGCTGTTGATGCGACTTTAAACTAAAATAAATAAATAAATCATCATCATCATCAGCATCTTACAAGGATTAGGCTCTATTGGCCTGTTCCGGCATCCATTTTTTCCTCGGCCTTCCCACATCTCGTTTTCCTATAGGTTTGTACTCCCATGCCTGCAATGGAAGTCTATTGGGTGACATTCGGAGTAGATGACAAGACCAGTTATCACGACTTTTTTTCAAAATACTCAGTAGAGGTTCCACTTTATGAGAATTTTTCTCATTTATTAAGAGAAACTAGATAATATAGAATGTATGAGTAAATTTATCTTCCTTGGTAAACATGCTATTTTTGTTCTCTACTTTTTCCAAACCATAAACTTATAATGAGTTTTTTATCTGCACTGTTTGTTTTAAATTATAAAATTGTCTTATAACTAATCAAAATTTATTTTTAATGTAAAAAACTAAAAGAAAAATACTTTTTAAATAGAAGATATTAAGAAAATTTTCTAGTTTAATATTTTGCATTTATTCTATGTTGTAGACGAGTTATGTAGTCATATTTTAAAGTTTAATGGAGTTTATATGACGCTTCATAAAAGTTCTTAGATTGAATTCAAAACAATTTTAAATTTGTTTTTTAACGTTGAAAGTATTCCGTGGGATAATTTTGCGGTTTATTCCTGATACGATATTTTCTTTTTATAAACTGGCTTATATTTTTAAAAAGTTCCTTTTGTAAAACTTTGTAAAGTTCATATTCAGTAATTCGGAATGTATTAAAGTGTAACATTATCTATTTTTAGTACAGTATTGTTTGTTGTTTTAGGCGATAACCATAAAATTAAATTATTCTATTTCCTCTGTATTACGAATTCATTGTATCAAGGAAAATACATACAACGGTATTTTCTTACGCTTATCTGCTCAAACAGTATTCTGTTGAAAACTTTATTCTTAATCTGCTTTTGTTGAAAGCAACAACCCTGTTATAACTTCTTTCTTTGTTTCCTCCCATTTTCATCTCTAATTTTCATTTTAAATTTTTGGAAAATTTTTTACTTCATTGTTTTTAAATTAATTTATAAAAGTTAAAAATATCTGTTTAAAAATCTATAAATCTGACTTGAAATCCATCAACCAATAATACTACGTATGATAAAAGCTATTTTATCAAGACCACCTCACATTAGTTCACAAATTTTTCGTGGTACTCCAACCTTTAGGTTTGGACCTTTTGGTTTGGTTTAGGTTTGGTGCGTAACCGGCAGCGCTTATATACGTAAGCTACAGAAATTACCAGAACAAATATTTTTACGTAATAGTAAAAATATACCAAGGCTTTTATGTCGGATTCTGGAAGTAAACACACTAAATAAAGGGTTACGACACCATTACAAAAGAACTAATTATCAAAATAGATGTACCAACCTTCTCAAGTAGCCGTCACAACAATAGGCCTATACTATATCTGACAATTTGTATCTACACTATATTTCTAACAATTTCTTGGAATTAATCAAATTTATCAACTTAATTATTATTCACACTAACACTTATAAAATCCCAGTCCTTCTAGAGAAATCTGGAACAACACTTTCCCTTTAGATATTGTTGCAATATTGAAACACAGTAAAATCCCGATTATCCGAAACCCGATTAACCGTTATCCGCCTTAACTGAAACTGATCCGAAAAACTTGTTTCTTATTCTTTTAATTTGGTGATTAGCCTACTCAATTTCAATATTGTGTTTACTCAAAGTAAATCATTTAAATTCGCAGCGTCTTTTAAGTACAGAATCTTTCCAAGCTTTCCAATCAAAGCTTTTACGGAGGATAGTTAACGCCCCATATTATGTAACCAATAGAACGCTACACTCAGACCTAAACGTACCCTACATAAATGACGTTTTCTTAAAACTATATACAAAATTTAGGAAGAAACTCGTGAACCACCATAACCCATTAATCTCAAATCTGGCTACGCAGACTCTCCCAAATAATCCAATAAGACGTCTGAAACATCGATGGAGCTGGGACCTCATCTACTAACGTAGTACTGTAATTGACTATCCATTACAATGTTCTAAATGCTGCACTTAATGCTACACTTGTCTATTCACGTCGGATTTCTGTCACTGGACTGTGTCTCCACTCACGTTTGTATACCATGTTAATTTTTCTCAAATTTTTTGATATCACATTCACTGATTGTTTCTAACAGATTGTGAATTTCATTAATAGTAAAAAAAACTATTATGGGAATTTGTTTATTTGTTCTTCACCTCCATTACGTGCTTCTAATAAAACGATGAAATGATGTTGCAACTAAAAATGGTTTCATCAAAATTTCACACTTTTTTTAAAGTAGTACTGTAAATAATTTTAAAATATATACAAGTACAATATTACATTTTCTCGTGAAATTTTTGTATTTTCGTTTATTAATGCTAAAATTTGACATCGTCAGACCCAAGAAGAAATCTTTTTATCATCTGCAACAACCAGAAAATCAAACGGAAGTAACGTTGCCAATTGCTGTCTTCTTCAACATTATTATAAACTTTTAATTTATTTACTTATTTTGAAAGAATGTCTCCACACAGGAATCCTGGGCTGATCAGAATTTACAGGGCGATTGGAAGGCGCGATCCGGAGCGACCAGTGGCTAGGTGGATGCCGTTAGGACCTAATCCTTGAATGGAAGAAGGAGGAGGAGGAGGAGAAGGAGAGAAGAAGGAATTCGCTTGAAGTTTTTATTTAAGTGTTTGCTAATAATTTTTAAATTCACAAAAAATTGTTTATTTAATATTTAGAACATTATTGGTCATAAATTAATGTGTAAAACCCTGGATAAGTCGCGTTAGTAATAAATAAAAGTATTCAAGAAAATCGGAATAAAATTAAAATTGAAAAACCCAATAGGTAAAAAAGGAAATAGTTACAGGTGGAAGAAATAGGTAAAAACTTTTGAAAAGATGGTGAAAGAAATTTATATTTCAAGTAGGTAGTAAATTGTTTAAGATACTGAAATATTGGTACAAAAGTATATAAACAAGAAGCGATTGATAAAAGAAGAAAATTTGAGCAAATAAAACAAATTACTAACATAATTATGACTAGAAAACACATACCGTAATAAAATCAACTACAAAGAAAACTTAATTATCTTCTACCCTTTATATCAATAGATCTGGACTTCTAATCCCATTTAAGTTTTATTAAGATTCAACAAGATACAAAGAGAGCTACTTATGAATTCTTTCTGTTTCTTAGTCTGTTGAACTATCGTAAATAAATGAAACTTTCTACCGATGAAAATTAATAATAAAATAAAGGATAAAAATAAGGTATTAAAAATCTGGTGTGGAACACTCACACAACTTTCTCTTGCTAATGCAAATAATTAACAATATAACCTAATATTAGTAATAAAACATTAGTAACAAACAAAAAATTAACGTAAATAAACATAACCTAATTTTTATCATGAGTGAAAGACGCAAAATGAAAATCTACCTCAGTTTGGCTAATACGGAAAATCACTCTTTCACGCTTAACTACGCTCTGTAGAAAAAAATGCTTTAAATAAAAGTTGTAGATATTTTAATTTTCTACAAATTTGATTGTATACACTTTTGTCGTAAAATGCATACTATGGCCGAAATTTAAAAAATAATAGATTTTTTTATACATTTTCGTGAAAAAAAAACAGAAATTTGCTTATTACCGTTAAACTAAGCGTTATACAAAAAACAGTTTGAAATAAAAGTTGTAGGATTTTAAATTGTCTACAACTGTTACGTATTATACATTTTTTGTGCTAAAATGCATATTAAAGCCGCAATCTTAAAAAACAATTTGTTCTACGAGAGAACAGTTTCCCCAAAAATTTCAGCAGACATGGCGCCTACCTTATCTTGTAGAGCATAAAAAAATGTAGTAAATTAAGCAATTTTTAAAAAATCGTACGCGCCGTTTTTGAGAAAATCGTAAAAAAGTGAAAAATGACACGAATAAACTACTACTTTCGGTTGACCGATTTTGATGAAAATGTTCGTGTCGGGTCCTCTAGTGGTATCTTAACTTAAGTTGGGAGTTTAAAATTCGTATGATGTTTCATTCTTGAAATATTCTGTTCACACGCGCGCGCGCACACACACTCACACAAACACACACACACACACACACACACACACACACACACACACACACACAGACCAATCGCTAAAAACATGTTTTTTGGGTTCAGGAAGTCTGAAAACGTGTAGATCCGTTGAAAACTCGATTTTGTAAAATTGACATGAAAACAATACTTTCCTTCCTATAAGTATATTCATTTAGGCAAGATAAGGAAAAATAAACAGTAGAATTAAATAAATTATAAGTAATCCTGTACTAACATGTAAGGAGATTATGAATGAACATTTTATGTTTTGTGTGGGGATATACTAAAGGGATTAAGGTTAGTTTACCACCGCTATGTTTATAATTCCGATTTGTTGGTTCTCAGTTCAATTTACAAGTCAACTTTTAATGTTTACTCTGTACGTTTACGTTATATTTCAATGAGTATTAAATGAAATACGTATATATTTATTTTAATTACTGGAAACTTTATCAGTTAAAATATCGAGCAGACTTTTAGTGTTACACATTTGTATTTTTTCTCTCCTCCTACCTCACTTTTTGCCTGTCGGTTTCTATCTCTCAGATAACTATTAAAAACACCTTACGAATTTTTATAATTTTATTTAGTCATTAGTATCGAGGTCTTTAGTGTCTGTAAATTGACTGGAGTGTTAGTAGTCAGTGCAACTAGCTTCTATGCTGAGTGCTTTGGTTTCAATTCTAGGTCAAGTCTGGTTAAAGTTTTTTCTCTGATTCACATATACGATTATTAACTGTTAATTTGATATGATTATTATTATTCTTTTTAAGTTTGTGCTGGAGAAAATTATTCAGGAATGGGAAATGGAACTTGCCAATAAAGGATTATTAAACCAAGCACACATTGGAAGATCAAAAAGTTTTTAGAGGTAAACTATCTTGCTTGACGACCTAGCAATCGTTTCTAGAAACACGGAAACAGTAATAGAAAAAATGAACATGTTAAAAGAACAAGCAGAAAAGCCGCACTACAAATTTCCTTCAAGAAAACTTAATAAATAACGAACATCAAAACAGCCCTGCGTCACTTTTTTTTTAATCTGAAGCGACGAGAAAAATTCATATTCACTCCCTCACGATGGGAAAGTAGTGTTGGACTCAATTGAGGCGTCCTCGTCCAGCCCCAAGGGGGCCGCAACCGCCTATCAACCAAAAACTCGTCGCCTGGCCACTTGATCCGACATCAGCAAAGAACCCGTCACCTCCCTTGGAACTGTTTTTATAATACAAGAAATATTTCGGGTTAAAAAATTTACACACTGTCAGCGGGACGTGGAAGGGAACCGTAGCCTAATTTCTTTCTCGCAGTCACTGATCAAAACTCATTCTCTCACTTTTATTCATCTCTTTCATCACCAGCTCAGGAAATAAGTGTGTCTACTTTCCGAGGTTGAGACAGGATTGATTTATTGTGGGAGAGGGCGATCCCACTGATCTCCAGATGTCTCATCTCTCTGCTGTCTCCCGATCACCCTCTCCGCAAACTGAGCGACCAACTTCCAGCTCTCCTCATCTCGCAGCATAGCTGCCCCTACTCTCTCTGGGATCCACTGTGCAACGCCTATCTTCTCAGAAGTCTCAATTCTTTCGAGGTCGAAATAGGAAAAATCTGGAAAGTTGATAAATTCAAGTACTTCGGGGGAGATAATACAACCAAATACCAGCAAAAAGTAATCAAACAACAAAAGACGAGGAGAGATTTCCGGTGAATTTCAAAAAACTTACCCCATGTATAGAAGAAAGCACTTTCAAGAGAAGCCAAGATTAGACATAATACTGTGATATAACCTGTGTGTCTGTACGCGAGTGAGTGCCTTAGAATGACCAAGAAGGTCTAAGAGAAACAAATAATTTAGAGAGAAAGATGCACGGTCCGAAGGTAGCGGACGACGATACTAGTTCAAGAAGAACTGTACAAGAAAAATGAACGGTTAATGAAAACGATTAAGAAAAAAATACTAAAATTCTATGTACATCTGTATAGAATGGATGACAACCGGTTGACAAAACAAATTTTTAAAACACTAAACAATAGAAACAATATACCTAAGGTGTCGGATAAATGGTTTAAAGAAGTCAGAAAGTATATGGTGAATACTGGAATGAACCGACCCAAATTCAGACAGTTAATTACGGACTTTAAGGGCTTACATGAAGAGGAAAATCAGAACAACGGGTAGACAGAAGAAAGGATAAAATCCTACACTGAGCGAAAAATGTGGGCTGCAATAAGAGCTTCCAGAAACTTTTAAAGTTATCTCACGTGATCTAAAATTGGCCTACACGAAGGGAAAATTATTAAATTAACATAATATGTTAAGTTAGTTAAACTATATTATAGTTTAACTTTCATTAAAATGTATAAATTTTTCTTATAATACAGTTCAATGAATTTATTTTTAGAGAGGTTTTCTTCATTTTAGCAGTTCATTCACGCATATCGTATGTAAAAATGAAAATATGGGGTATGATGTGAATTCATTGTCTTCCATATGTGAACATTTCCTCATGTAGTATATTCTTTTATTTTCCGTATGGCAATTTTCCAGCTGTGACTTCTTACTACGATAGAATATTGAAGTTATTTTCTGATATTATTTCGTTTTATTTTTATTCCCGTGTAATAAAAGAAAAAAGTAAATGTAAAATATAAATCAAATTTTATTTAATATTCAAACTTCGTTCAGTATTCAAAGATTTAATGTTAGTAGGCTACATGTGTTTAGTTTATTTTTTAATTTGTCTTTCATTATTTACTGTAAAACTAAAATTAAATTTCCACTATACATTCCTCTACTTAATGTAATTTTGTCGGAAAATGATAAATTATTATTGAACTCAACTGCTAAATACCAATTTTATTTTTTAATTAATAATCGTTTCGAGGTGCAGTGGCTTAGAGCACTCGATTTTTCTAACACGCAGGTAAACCCGTAGTGCAGCCAGGAATCCTGGACGTGGGCTAGATTGTTACTCTCTTTCACTGCAGCTAGACAATGTAATGTAGACAGCTGTACCGAGAACATTTTATATAAAGAATATAAATCGTTTTGTTACTACCGATGACCTACCTTTCTCTCTTCTACAGAGTGATTTTTAGTCCTGTTACCCAATTGTTTATCTGGTAATTTTTTTTCTGTTTCCGGATGGCGACATTAAGTGGCGAGTTAAACCTTTAATTTTTGGTGGCCCTGAAAAGGGCCGTTTAAAGGACCGCGGTGGTCGTGTTGATGGGAAGCGTTGGTCGTAGTCGTTGTGGCGGTCAAGGAGCTGGGCGACACGGCTTGTCGTCGTCCAGCGGAGATATCATCTTCTTCCCTCGCAATAGTGCGTCAATGGCTGCTTCGTCGGATCCGGTGGGCATAAGGCTCGGTCGAGGGACCGCTGTGGGCATCGCTTGCGTCAGCGGGGGATGACGGTCCGGTCGACAGCTTCCGGTGACGGTTCGGCGAGCGGAAGCATCATCTCCTCTCTTGCTGGGTCGTCGATTAGTCTTTGCTGGCTGGAGTCCTGTAGCCGTATACCGTGGTAGACGTCTTGTCTGCTGTCTGGTTCGGAATTCAATCTCTTGTTGAGTGTAGCGCTCTTTATATAATCGCCGAGAGCGCTGTGGTAGGAGGCGGTTACTGGCTCGACCTGGATGACAAAGGCCTTTGTCGGTACGCCGCCACAAGCCTACCACCCTTCTCGGAACTATTGGCGGCTCCCTCTGTCGCTACGTCGGAAGCTTTGATAGCCGGCAGCAGAGTACCTAATCAAAGGGGTTGACGGTGACATTTCTAAGAAAAATAAATTTTGTTTTGTGATACAAAGTTGGTAGCCCTACTCAATCGGTATAGATACGGCAGTGTGTGTTAATTCTCCTTGAGCTGTGTAAAATTTTGTGCCGTTTCCGGTCGTGTTACGAACAGAATGTCTTTTACTCTAGAATAACGGATTCTCATTCTTGAACTATATTTTGCTACGAAATCGTGCGCGAGTGTAAAAGAATCATTTCAAATAAAATTTGTTTTATGTTCTTTCACCAGAAAAAAATGTCAATTTTTAGGCTAACAAACCGATTTCGGTTTGTTAGCCTAGAAATTTGCGTCTTTCACTTATGATTAAAATTAAGTTATGTGTATTGAGGTTAGTTTTTTTTATTTCTAATGTTTTAGAACACCAAAACTAATATTAGTTTATATAGTTTATTATTTGATTTGGCAAGAGAAAGTGGTATGAGTGTTTCACACCAGATTTTTTTGATTTTTTTGTTGAGCTTTCATTGATACCCATAGCTGATAGATAAACAAACCGATTTTCACTAAACTTTTGAACTGGTGTAAACCAATCAAATGAGCATACGGTTGAACAAATGAGACTAACGTGACTCTCGCCCCGTAGCAGACTGCCAGGTGCCAGTAGTGAGTCATGTTAAGTTATATAAACATATTTTTGTTTATTCTTGCTTGTGATACAGTAATACTTTTCGGTGCTTCTTGTATGTAGTTCAGTTCTTTATTATTCATCAAACAAAGTTGTGTTTTGTTGTTAATTGCATTTCGTAAAATATATCATTTATATAATTATTGCAGACTGTAATTATTTTTGCGTTACATTATTTTAGTTAGTTATAAATTCATGATAAAGTTTCTAGTATTTTATTTGGCTTTAAACGAGAATGAAATTTGTTGAATTACACAAGCATAAAATACCGTTGTAAAGAACAAATGGTTAGGAATGTGTTTGTTTCTTTAAATAAAAGTAATGAAGCTGTTTCTGTGTTGGGTTCACAAACGTTGGAAAAAAACAGTGTTTTTAATTATTATGAAATATTTTAAATTAAAAGAAAAATTTGTCACTCCGACAAAGAATAGAACGTAGGGGAAAACTGACAAATAAAATTAGAGATTTTGAAGAGATCGCCATTACAAGAAAAAATAATTTCATTTTACTTGCAAAATGTAAATAATACGTAATAAATAAAAAATAAATAAAATTAATAATGAATAAAAATAAATAATAAAAATAATGGTTCGAATCTCACTCAGGTACGGCATATTTTCATACATTACAAAAAAAAATCATTTCATCCTCCATTTTACACAGTTACACCCCAACGTCGTCGCTAATGACAGATGCAGTTAATGTGACGTTAAATAAATAAATAAAAACATAATAATAATAATAATAAAAAATTACATAATAAAAAAATTACAATAATAACAAACGGCAAACGGCAACCAGGAGTTCGGATTCTGGGGAGCCTGGGCTTATACGAGAGAGCAAATCGGAGTGCTCTGACAAACTTTCACGGAAAAAACATAGCTACATTGGCACTTTTAACATTCAAACATTAATTCAAACAGGAAAGTTGCACAATCTCACGACAGAACTTAACAAACAGAAAATACAAATTCTTGCATTACAAGAAACACGCTTTACGGATTCAGAAACAATGGACTATAATAACTACAGAATCTTCAAAAGTGGTACCACTAAGAAGATTTGCAAGGGAGCAGCACTGTTTGGCATGGCATTCGCTGTAGACAAGAAAATTCTGGATTCTATAAAAGATGTGAGACCCATTAACAACCGACTAATGACTATGAGAATCAAGCATGCAAACAAAAACTACACGTTCACCAATGTGCATGCACCAACAAATGGTGACAATAAAAAAGAGCCTGAAAAAACAGAGAGATTTTGGGAAAGATTGGAAACAGAGATGGCTGGAGTTCCAAAAGATGATGTAAAGATTTTACTTGGTGACTTCAATGCCCAAATTGGCAAGGAACGCAAGTACAGGAAGACAGTTGGACATTATCCAGCACACAAGTTCACCAATAAGAATGGTTCACGGTTGATTGAACTGTGTCAATAGAATAACCTCAAAATTATGTCAACCTCTCTTCGGAAAAATCCAAAAAAGCAAAAAACCTGGCGATCACCGATTCATCATTTAGGGGAATTCCAGATAGATCATGTTGCAATATCATACAATTATCAAAAAGAAATCCATGATGTACAAGTTCGAAAAGGTGCAAATATAGATTCAGATCACTATTTAACAAGAATAAAAATAAAATTCACACCTAAGAGGAGATATAACCAACAACCACTAGTGATCCCAAAATTCAATATACAAAAAATCAAAGAATCAAAATTACCGGAGAAATGGGACGAACAGCCTGCAAAAGATTGGGAGGAATTCAAGACAAAAATAATCAGAACAGCCAAAGAATTAATTCCCCTCCACAAAAAACCAAAACATCTTTGGTGGAATCAAGAATGTGAAATTGCACTGGAGGAGAGGAAACAAGCGTTTCAAAACTATAATTGTAACAAAACAGAAGAAACACAAAACAAATTTTTTGAAGTTCGCAAACAGACATCCAAGATCCTGAGACAAAACAAACGGCGATATGTCAATGAACAGCTACAATCAATTGAAGAAAACTTCAAGAATTATAATACACATGATTTTTACAAAATATTTGCAAATAAAATCAGAGGTTACTCACCACAAAATATTTGTTTCATAAAACAAGATAGTAAACTAGCATTGACAAATAAGGAAAATTGTCAGGAACTAGCCTCTTATTTTTCACGTCTACTGAATTGTCCAGAACCCAATAACAAATTTCCAAAAATTCCACCAGAAATAATAGAGAATAACTGCGTACTACCCTCACAAGAAGAAATTTATTCACGTATTAAGAAACTGAAGAATAACAAAGCATCGGGGTAGGATGGAATTGTAGCTGAACTTTTGAAAAATCTAGGCCCGAACTCTCTTAAGGAATTTACAAAAAGAATTCAAAACATTTGGCAAACCGAAATAATCCCAGATGACTGGAAGATTGCACTTATTCACCCACTACATAAAAAAGGCAACAAATTTGATGTCAATAACTATAGAGGGATTTCTCTTTTACCGGTCTGTTACAAAGTCCTGTCATCTATACTGTTGTCCCAGAGGTTCGTAAATAAAAATCCGAAAAGTTTTATATTCTTGAAATTCAACTTTCTTTATTTAAAAAATCCTTAATAAATATTTAAAATATTTAAAATGATTAAAATCTTAAAATTCTTTAAAATTTATTAAAATTGTTGAATCTCTTTAGTTAAATCTTCTAAAATTAAAAGTTAAATTCAAATTCAATCTTCTAAAATCAATAAATTATCTAAATCGTTTTTATCTTAAAAATTGTATAGTGACTTGTTTCTTAAAAGTTTTAAAATGGAATGAACCAACAATCCATTTTTATTATCTTAAGAAAATTTTCTTTTTATTTTTTTTTTGTTCTCATTACTCACATCTGTAGGTGAGGTCATCTGGTATTTATGTTGATGTTAATTTTATAAAGTTGTATGTTTATGTTTATGTGTGAGTGGTGTTAATGTGTGTACTGTCTGTTGTTTTTGTCTGTATAGGTGTCTCATATTACAATCTTCCCCCCCCCCCCCCCAGGGAGTATGCATAAGCACGAGGTATGGACAAGTAAAAAAGGGGGTGGGTGCTTAAATGTGAAAAGAGAAGGTGAGTATGCAGCAGTTGTCGGCCTGAGACGGTAAAATTCATTCATTCGGGGCCCCTTTCAATAATACATTCATACAGCATGCAAACAGCATTGTTTTGTTTTATTTGTTTTGTTACAATCATCTCAAGCTCGAGTATCGCGACAGACATCACCTAAAAGTATTTTATTTCTTTTTTTTGAGCAAATTATGTAACCTTTTTAAGGTTAGAGATGTGTTCCTTAGTTATTTCCCCTCCAATAGTCTTACGGAGTAAAGCTGTAACTGGAGTGGAGAAGCCGATGGTATAAAATGGTTCAGACCATCGATATGCCATTTTTGCACAAATATTTTTCCGTTTCGAACTTACGGGGTGAGTTTTAAGCAAAACTTTATCTCCCACCGAAAACGGATTGGGGTGGCGCATAGCATTATATCGGCGCGCCATATCATGATGAGATTTAATTAGTTTTCTTCTAATGTCACACATCATGTTACTTGAACGTACAGGATTTCTATGAAGGATATCTTGGATATTCCATGCTCTATCCAACGGTGTTTGAGCTGGAAACGTATGCAAGATATCGAATGGACATTTCCCATGCGCGTTATGTTGAGCCATATTGAAGGCTAATTGAAACCAAAATAGAGATTTATCCCAGGTTGTTTGAGTAGTTGCATGGTATGCAATAAGAATAGACCGAAGATTTCGATTTAATCGTTCGGCGTGAGATGGTTGTGGATGGTAGGATGAGAGGGTGGTTCGTTTTATGCCTAGATTGAAACAAAAGTTTTTAAACATTATGGAATTAAAATTTTTAGCATTATCTGTGACAATTAACCTCGGAATGGAGTAATTTTGGAAAATACGTTTTAATTCTTCTATAATGGAGGATGTATTAGTGTTTTTTAAGGGAGCTAACCATGTAAATTTTGAAAAACTATCTACTACCACTAGAATATATTTATATCCTTGGTTGGTTTTTGGTAGGCTGCCTACGGTATCAATAAACAGTGTGTCAAATGGTGCTGTTGGAACTCTGGAACTGAGATTTCCCCATTTATAATTTATTCCAGGTTTGCTGCGTTGGCAGGTTGTACAAGCATTCACTTTTAAAGGAATTTCTCGATATATAGCCGGCCAATAAAAATACCGTGTAATTTTGTGTATAGTTTTATCGACACCTAAATGTCCACCGATTTCAGAATGATGGAAGTATTTAAATACTAAATCTTTTAAGGAAGTGGGGAGAACAATTTTGGTTGGATTATTGTTTTTATCTTTTAGACATAGGACGCCTTTGGATAAACAAAATTTATTATCCATTTGTTGTTTTTGTTGAAGGATAAAGGTATCCTGTTCCTGATGTTGTCTTATGTCTGTAAAAGATAGGGGGAACTGCGATAATAAAGTATTAATATAAGATATATCTTTTGAGATATCTTCATTATTTAAATCGTACATCCTTGATAATGCGTCGGCCACATTATTATCCGAACCACGGATGTGATTAATTTTAAATTTAAAAACAGATAACCGAAGTAACCATCTAGCCAGTCTACCTAACTGTTTTGGTCTGGAAAGAAGCCAGGCTAAAGCTTGATTATCGGTTTCTAAAAGAAATTCACGATGTGTTAAATAGGTCCTGAAATGATCTGTTGCAAAAACAACTGCAAGACACTCTCGCTCATATGCAGAAAACTTCCGTTCTGCTTCTGTTAATGTTTTGGAAGCGTACGCTATGGGTCGTCTAGATCCTTCTTGTTCCTGAAGCAGTACAGCTCCTAGACCTGTATCAGACGCATCCGTCTGTAAAATGAAAGTTTTGGAGAAGTCTGGTATTGCCAATACCGGGGGATTAGCAATTGCCTGTTTAAGATCTTCAAACGCGATTTTTTGTGAGTCTCCCCAGATAAACTGAGTATTTTTACGACGCAATTTATTCAGGGGTTCGATTCTATCAGCATAATTTTTGATAAATTTAGAAAAATAATTAATCATACCACAGTATCGATGTACTTGTTTCACTGATGTAGGCTGCGGGTACTGCAATATTTTTTGTGTCCTAGTTGAGTCTATAGAAACTCCTTTGTACGATAATGTGTGTCCAAGAAACGGTATTTCATTTACGGCAAATGTTACCTTATCAGGATTAACTGTAATGCCAGCTTTCCGCAGAATTGACAATACTATTTTAATGTGTTTCACATGTTCTGGAAAACTTTTGGAATATATTAATATATCATCCATGTAATTAAATACAAATTTATATTTAATGTTTTTGAATATTGTATTCATAAGGCGTGTTAAAACTTGTGCGCCAGTCGACAAACCAAAAGGTAATCTCTCATATTCGTATAAGCCATCCGGGGTACAAAACGCGGTGATTTGACGAGATTTTTCTGTCAATGGTATTTGATGGTACGCTTGCGCTAAATCTAATGTACTGAACCATCGTGCATCGGAAAACCATTGAAAAGCGTGATTTATATTCGGTAAAGGTTGGGCCTCTGAGTCAATTATTAAGTTGACTTGGCGATAGTCTACGACTAAACGACTTGTGCCATTTGGTTTTGGGATTAAAAATGCTGGGGATGAATAAGGTGAAACACTTTCTCTAATTACTTTATCTTTTAATAATTTATCAATTTGTTGTTTCATTTGAAGTGTTTTTATTGGATTTAAGGGATAGGGCCTAGATTTTATAATTTCACTATTTTTAAGTTTAATATCATATTTCAATACATGGGTACAACCTAATTTATTAGTGAGTACGTCAGAAAATTCCTTATATAAATTATTAATTTTATTTTTAATATACTCACTTTGTTCCACGTTGTTAATCTGTTCCGGGTATAGATTTGTTAGATGAAATTGTTCATTTTTCAACCAGTCAAAGGTTATCACAGACCTTGTGGCGTTAAATGTTGCACGTGTTTTTTGTAGAAAATTCATTCCAAGTATTATTTCGTGCTGTATTTTTGTTAATACCTTAAAATTTATTTTCCACGATATATTTTGCAGAGTAATTTTAATCCAGACCTGCTTATTAATTTCTAGAGGAAATCTATCAGCTGTAAGGCAAATTGTCTTAATATTTTCCTCTTTTATAATCGCCTTCTTAGTTTTTAAAAGTTTATACATTTGTTGGTTAATAATGTTGTGGGTGGAACCAGAATCAATAAGGGCATTAAATATATTATTTTTGATTTTTATTGATAAAGCTTTCAAAGTATAATTACAGTTTAACCTGTGTTCTTTTAACTTTAAATGTTTACATGCGTTATGTTTACAAACACGCATCATATGACTATGTTCTGCGCATTTGTAAAAATTCAGTTTTTTGAAACATGGTTATTTCCTTTTTGCTGCAAAAGTTTACAATTCCTTTTGATATGACCTAATTTATGACAATAAAAACACTTCAAGGTTGTTGCAGACATTTGTGATCTGATTTTATTGCATGCTGTATCTTTTAATGTATTTTGTTTACCTTGGGTAGGTACCGTGTTATTTACATTGTTTATGGCGCTTGTATTATTTATTTTTGATAAACCGATGTCATTAAGAGTCCTAGCATAAACTCTTTCATAGACATAGGCATCTAATTTATTAAAATCTTGTAAGTTATTGGGTTTGCCGATTATACCTATGTGCGCGGCATATATTTCATTTAAACCGGTTAAAATTATATTAATTAACTCACCTTCTGTTAAATCTAATCTTAATACATCATGGTTTTCTAAAATTTCTCTCATGTATTCCGCAAGGGTCTCCGTTTGTGACTGGTTTCGGTATAATAATTTTAATTTTAATATTTCTTTCATTTTTGGTGTGATTAGTTTGCTTACTAAATCTCTATGAAATTGATCGAAATTATGATTATTTCTAATAGAATTTTCAAAAATTTGTTCGGTGAAACCGGTCATAAACGGAGTTAACAACACCAAGGGTAAATCAACTGCATAACGTTTCTGTATTTGTTTAATAATTTTGATATTTCGTACCAACATGTCAATGTCACGTCCATCAGTAATAGTTAATTGTTTTAATTCGTTTTCGATTGGATTTGCAATTTTTGTCCAATTAAAATTCAATTCGCGTTGAAAATACACGGGATTATTGTTACCTACGGCATTTGGTATTAATATGTCAGGGGTTTCGTTTCTAAGAACAGGATTTTGCATTTCTGGGGGATGCATAAGATTAATATGATCATAATTAAGATTTCCTTGTTGTTGATCAGGTAAGAAATTATTTCCTAAATGTGCCTCTTCAGGGTTTAAGTTTTGCTCTAAAGTTAGTCCAACTTCGAAATTTTGCAACCTATTAGCCTTCCAAATATCAAATCCCTCTCTTAAATTTTGAAAGCCTACGACTTTATCTGGTTTGTTGGGTAATATGAATGTTAATATTTTGTTAAGCCGATCATCAAAAATTTCGGCATTATATTTTTCTAATTCATTTAAATTTTCTACGTTTCGTAACTTTACTAAATAGTTTTGACACTCTGTCAGTTGTTTGTCCATGTCAAATCTATGTAGTGTAGTTAAATCGATTTGTCGTCCATTATCTAAGAGTTTTTGTAATCTTTGCCTTTTTTGTCTTACGTTTCCTGTTGTTGTGCTTTTTCGTATTCTAAGTTGGAAGTTAATGTTTGTTTCGTCTAGTTTAGTGGGATCAAGAATCGGTGCTACTTGCCTATTCATGTTTCTATTTGTTTTGTTTGTTGATTGATGATTTATGTGTATGTAATAGATGACTTACCAGGTGACGTCGGTATACCTGCCAGATGTGAGTTGTTTGTAATTTGTTTTTTGTAAATTTTAGAAGATTTATTTTATTTTGGATTTCTCTCCCTTTTTGTTTTTCTCGGTCTTGATTTATTTTATTGTATGTTGTTTGATAAATTTTGTTTGATGATTTTTCACGGGTTCTTCCTTTTTTCTTGTTTTGGTATCCTTCCGAATTTTATTGTTGAGCTTATTTATTGAAATTTTCTCTTGAAATTATCCTGGTCACGGCACCATTTTTTTTGTCCCAGAGGTTCGTAAATAAAAATCCTTAATAAATATTTAAAATATTTAAAATGATTAAAATCTTAAAATTCTTTAAAATTTATTAAAATTGTTGAATCTCTTTAGTTAAATCTTCTAAAATTAAAAGTTAAATTCAAATTCAATCTTCTAAAATCAATAAATTATCTAAATCGTTTTTATCTTAAAAATTGTATAGTGACTTGTTTCTTAAAAGTTTTAAAATGGAATGAACCAACAATCCATTTTTATTATCTTAAGAAAATTTTCTTTTTATTTTTTTTTTGTTCTCATTACTCACATCTGTAGGTGAGGTCTGGTATTTATGTTGATGTTGATTTTATAAAGTTGTATGTTTATGTTTATGTGTGAGTGGTGTTAATGTGTGTACTGTCTGTTGTTTTTGTCTGTATAGGTGTCTCATATTACACTGTTAAGCAGAGCACAACAACAATTAGAACCCAAACTAGCTGAATATCAAGCGGGATTTAGACCAAATAGGTCATGCCCAGAACAAATAATGAACCTCAAAATTATAGTCAAAATGCGAGCCCTCAGACAAAAACCTTTGATATGCACATTTGTGGATTTTAGAAAGGCGTACGACTCAATGGATAGGTCCTCCCTATTTGACTTTTTGGAGGAAAGGGGACTTGATACTAAAACACGAAGACTCATTGAACAAACGCTGACTAACACAAAATCTAAGGTAAAATTCATGGGAGAAATCTCAGAACCCTTTGAAATTCGAACAGGTGTAAGGCAGGGTGATGGACTCTCTCCGCTTCTGTTCAATGTCGTTCTGGACAAAGTCATGGAAGAATGGGAGAAAGAGCTGAAGAGATGTGGACAGTGGAAGCCAGTACAACTTGGTTTTCCCAGAAACAACCTTTCCATACCATACCTCGCCTTTGCTGACGATCTAGCTATATTAATGGATGACGAGAAGACTGCCATCAAGCAGCTTGAGACATTAAAGGAATGTGCTGAAAAAGTAGGGCTACAAATCTCATTTCAGAAAACGGAATTCATATCCTCAAAAATAGATATCATAAGCTTGAGGACAAAATATGGTAGAATAAACAAGGTTCCATACTTCAAATATTTGGGGGAATTCATTGAACCAACAGGTCTTGAAAGAATTTCCCAACAAAATCGTCTCCAAAAAATGAAAAAGCTCTAGGATTAGTTCAAAATCTCTACAACAAAAAATCCATGTCAAGACAAACTAAAATTCGGCACTACAACACAGTTATTAAACCAATGGTCCTCTACGCAAGCGAAACACTAGTACTTAGCAGAAAATACGAAATCGAAGAAATCAAAAAGGAGGAAAGAAAAATTATTAGGAAAATTCTAGGGGCTCGACTTACAGAAGATGGGTATAGGCTGCAATCCAACAAAACAACAGAGAGCTATTCAAACATTAAAATTGACATGCGTAAAAGGCGGTTGAAGTTCTTTGGACATCTTAACAGATTGCAGGAGGATAGGCTAACAAAAAGAATAATTGAATATATTACAAAACTTAAAATTTCAACACCTTGGCTGGACGAAATTCGTAAGGACCTAAAAAGCGCAAATATACATCAAACTGAAATTTTTAATAAAACTTATTCCGTCACAAGGTAGACAAGTGGAAAGTTTCAGAGCCCTCAAGAGAGAAGCAGTTTAGACCAAAGTGGTCTGAAAACTGCAAAAAAGCTTTCTCGGAAACAATGAAGGCCTACTGGACCAATAAGAAAAACAAATGACGAAACTGAGTCATGATGCTTAACGTCTTCTATCCAAGGAGAATTCGCCGATAATAATAATAATAGTAATAAAAAATTACATTCAAATACAAAAAAGAACTTTATGGATAGGGTACCATTTATAAAATGGTTAATATAGAATGCATAATTTTTGTTCTTGCTACTAAGTTTATTCTAGTTAAATAGGTACTATTTCAAGTATATGCGAATGTGTTCTCGCCACTGTGACGACTCGCGCTAAGCATTTTCTGTAACTACAGTTACGCATTCAGCCAATACAAGAGCGGAGCGTTTCCTTACAAAATTTCCAAAGATAAATGGAGTGAACTTTTTAACGGCTGACTGATTGAGGTGTACACTGATGTTCGTATCCAATCCAATATTTTAACACTTCTTCTTCTTCTTCTTCTCGCAATCAAGGATTAGGATCTCGCCTGTTCCGACTCACAACGGAAACCTTTTTTCTTATACCTTATGTGTGTACGTTGCGATTTGTTTAATCTAGAACAAGAAACAACCCCATGACCCTGTGAAATGAGGATGATGTGTATGACGTGTAAATGAGGTGTAGTCTTGTACAGACCCAGGCCGAACTTTCCCGAGAAAGTATGTTTAATTAAACCCCAACTATCAAAGTACACTGGTAACCACTGTCTAATATTCAAATCCGTATAAAGTAACTACCTTTACTAGGAGTTGAACCACAAACCTTCATCTCCAAAAATCAGCTGTTAAATTGCTGACTCGCGGCGACGACTTACCTCTAGACCAACCCAGCGGGTCGGAAATACCAATTTAAAAAATACCCCGAAAAAAGCGTACTGTGTTTTACAGTTTCTAAAATATGAATCTGTAATTACCGCCATAACATAACAGAATGCCCATGACAGGCAGGTGGAGTGTTAAATTATTTGCACTCGATCTGCTAGTTCCAGGGCTTTAAAAAATAGTCCTGTTTCTTATCACACGGTCACCCAGTTATATGACTGAAACATTTAAGAGCAGAAGAGGTAGAGGTGTAAAAGTTACTAGTCAGAGTTTACTTCTCAGAAAGTAATGAGTTTCATTATAGCCCAACCCTGCGAGGAATGAAGTGTAGGTGTCATTTGCAGGGTGGAAATTAGATGCTTTTCAGAGGGCCCGGGATGCTGATAAGGATACTTTTACCATTTTGTGAAGAAGGCACAAAACCATCTCACTTCTCGTTTGATATTTCTAATAATTTTTGATATTTTATTGATATTTAATATTCTCAATATATCTAACAGCGGAATCGCGGCGACGACTTTACCTCTATCCGGTGGGTCAGCGTTAAAACTGTATTGAAATATTGGCATCTCTTCCGTGGCCTCAGAACAACTCTCCTCCCCTCAGGTCTATATTGAAAACGTTGAGGGGGATCTTTTTCTAAGGCATGTACTATACGTGCTTCCTCCATCCATTTCGATATTTTGCAATCTTCCCTTTTAGATTGTAAACATCCAGTTCCGTTCTTAAGTCCTCATTTCTTAGTTAGTCCCTACGATTACAACCCTTTGTTCTCCCCAGGAATTGCATCTCTACCGCATGTACTCTACTATATTTTAACACTTAACAATAACAATTTTAAGTCGCAATCCAATATATTTTACGTTATTTCAGTTTT
This sequence comes from Catonia carolina, assembly GCA_035578175.1. Classification (NCBI taxonomy): domain Eukaryota; kingdom Metazoa; phylum Arthropoda; class Insecta; order Hemiptera; family Achilidae; genus Catonia; species Catonia carolina. Next base: position 34,337,241 of record JAQMRL010000005.1, on the reverse strand, counting down.
TGAATATCCTTACTGTTGTCGAGGAGGTTGATTACTAAAGGATTTTCATATTATTTTAAAATTTTTTCAAAATACTTTTCATTCATTGTTTAATTTCTACTTTTATGAATGGCGTATTTAAACCACGCAGTTTCTCAAAGTTATAAAGAAGAAGAAGAAAACGTGGTATTTATTGGCGATTAGCGGGAAAATTTGTTAGGTTTGCCACCTTTATTATTTTGTTATAACAAAAATTTATTGACTGGTCTAACGAATACGAAAAACAAATCAGTAGTACTTTTTTTATTACCTATAACAATATATTTTCTCGGTATATGCGGTAAAATAAAATAAAAACTAGAATGTACATAAATATTCATTTACGTTTTATTTTAAAAATATAAAAAAAAACACAATTAAAGTATCTGAAAATTACGGTCCAAAAATAGCTGAATTGGAAATTTAAAATAATAGGTTACCTTGGCAACGGTTTATGAACCGCGGGCGACTGCAACGTAAAAGCGATACGGTGAGGTCACCCATTCATTAAATTTAAAAATATATGTACAAAAGAATCATAATGTATATGTTTTACTTAGTGTAAATGACTCTTGAAACGTTAAAAAAATTAGTTGGAGATTAATTCAAACATTTTAATCCATATTTTTAATTGGATATAGTATATACAAGGCTGAAATTTAGAAAACTAGAAAACTGAGTGAAAATACGGTAATAAAACCAGAACAGACTGCCTCCGTACCGTAATGACTACCGCGCTAGCCTACAAACTGAAAGTTTTTAGGGCCTGAAAACGTGTAGGCTATCCGGTGAAAACTCAATTTAGAAAAATCGACATGAAAACAATACTTTTTCTTCCTTATATTCATATAAGGCATTTTATTGAGGAAAGTTAAAACGAAAAATCTGGTGTGGAACACTTACTCGATTTTCTCTTGCCAATGCCAATAATGAACAATATAACCTAACATTAGAAATAAACATAAAAACTAACCTCAAAAAACATAACCTATTTTTAATCATGAGTGAATGATGCAAAATGAAAACCAACCTTAGTTTGTCTTTAAAATACGGAAAATTACTTTTTGAAGCTAAACTAGGCTCTATTGAAAAAAATGCTTAAATAAAAATTAAAGATCTTTTAATTTACGATAAATTTGATTATATGCATTTTTATCATAAAATGGATACTACGGTCGAAATCTTAAAAAATCGATTTTTTACAGATTTTTCTGAAAAAGAAAACAGAAAATCACTAATTACCGCTTAACTTAGCGTTATATACAAAAAATGTTTGAATTCAAGTTGTAGACTTTTAAATTGTTTACAACTTTTATTATATACACTTTTGCGGTAAAATGCATATTAAGGCTGTTATCTTAAAAAAACTTTTTTTTCTCGTAAGTCACCTCTCTCCTCGTTTTACTTAGTAAAGCCTCTAGAGGTTCAAACCAGCCGTTCGTCTGATGCCCTAAACAACATATTGCAAACATGTAACAGGGTAATATTTTTCAGTATTATTTTATTTTAGAATATTTTTGACAGTGTTAGTTATTCTTGCCGCTTCCATGGGATAGTGGTTATCAATGTAGCCTATATAGCGGTAGGTCCTGGGTCGATTTATGGCTAAGGTCCTGGAGGTATTGTTTGTGAAAACCAACCGTGTCAATTCGTAATCTACCATAGTCGGTAGGCCTAATGATCAACTTTTTCACGATAGTTAAAATAATCATTCCTCCTCAATTTTATTGAAAATGATATGAATTATGTGTTAACAAAAATTATTGATAAAAATGTAATTTAAAAAATGGTTTTTTACTTTTAATAAATTTATTTCCTATTCATTTTTATATGATAAAAATGTAGTAGCTGAACGTACAAAATTGAATTGAGACACAAATTCTTAAAGTCATCTTGATGTTTTGAGTAGTTGAATTGAATAAAACATGCCCATTTCATTCTAACAACGTGTGTTCAAGGAAAGTAGAAGAAGCTGCTCCTTATTTTTATGCATGAAGAGAAAGGTTGGTCAACGCGTAAAGAAAGTAGCAAGTCCACTCCATTTCATAAAAAAGAAAAAGTAAATTCTTTGCTATTCTAACAGGGTTTTTTACAAAGAATTTACATAAAAAAGAATGAAAAACAACGTTTGCCTTTTAAAATATTTTTCCCTTTTTCTTTAAATTTTATATTACCTCTGCTTTCTTTAAACGTAACAGAATTATTTCAAAAATTACGTCATCGTTTTTTTTTTTTTTGTTATTCTTACCTAAGAATTTTGAAAGAAAAACATTTTTTCCGCTGTTATATCTGAATTTAATCATAATACAATTTGTCGTCTTGTTAAATTTTAACAATGTTGTGGATATTTTTAATTTCTCTTGCCTATATGAATATATAAAAAGGAAAAAAAATTGTTTTCTTTTCGATTTTTCGAAATCGAAATTTCACCAGATATACACTTTTTTAGACCCCCTGAACCGAAAAAACATGTTTTTAACGATTGTTCTGTGTGTGAACAAAATATCTCAAGAACGGAACATCGTACGAAATAGAAACTTGAAACTTAAGTTACTTATAGAGGACTCGTCAAGAACATTTCCATCAAAATTGGTGTACCGAAAGTAGTAGTTTATCCGTGTAATTTTACAGTTTTTTGCAATTTTCTCAAAAATTACTTCTACAAATTCTGTTCAAAATCGCCTTATTTACTAAATTCCTTATGCTCTACTGTATAGCGTAGGCGCCATGTCTGCTGAAATTCTTGGAGAGGCTGTTCTCTCATAGAAAAAATGGGTTTCTTAAGATATCAGCCTTAATAAGCATTTTTGGGCAAAAATTTATATAACAAAAGTTGTAGACAATTTGAAAACCTACAACTTTTATTTCAAACACTTCTTTTTGTAACGCTTAGTTTAGCGGTAATTAGTGATTTTCTGTTGCTTTTTTTCATAAAAATCTGTAGAAAAATGATGTTTTTTAAGATTTTTGTCTTAGTAAGCATTTTACGACAAAAGTGTATATATTATCAAATTTATAGGAAATTAAAAGATCTACAACTTTTATTTTAAGATAAACGACTTATTTCAGAACTAGTTCCGTAGCGACACTATTTTGAAACAGCCCGATAACACTAATTCCATTTACAGTCAAAGTACTATGTATTTCACTACAAAGGCGCTAACTGTTTTTATACCTGCCGTCTGATAGTTTCTTCAAACAATCGATACCCTCATAACACTACCCGTTTTACTGGAACATGATAGAATGATTCAAAATAAAAAACAATTCTACTAGTTTCCGAGAATTCCTATTCAAAACATTTCTCACACGATTTCATATAATAATAAATTGCTTACAATGAGCAATTGATTCTCTTAGCAATTTGTTGAATATCACAAACTACTACTTTTATTAATGTCACAATATTCTATTATACAGTCAGGTATTAGGAAAGGTACAGCACCATCGTAAAAAATATGACATCATCCTTTACTTATCCTATTTTCAAAGTTTTATAAATTTATTTTTGTGTTAGATATTCATAAAAATAAAACCATATCCAATTTTTCCTTAGAAAGTTTTTCAATATGACGTCGATAAAATTTTAGATAAAGATATTGTGATACCACATCTATTGAAAAATTATATCTTATCGATCTACGCGCAAGAACTTGAGAAATTTTTCCAAGTTTTAAAATAACTGTTCTCTGCTTAGTTTTCGCTTAACTTATCTTTGACGTAATAGTTTTTATGTTTCTATGCTTATTTATTCAATATATAAAAATAAATCCAAATTTTATTTGTTAAAAATATATTGTCAAGTAGTTTTAGTTATAAAAGGGAAATTGTTTACTTTACTCTGTTACAAATGTTCATAATCTTCGTGTAAATTGTTTTTAAATTTGTATGGTTTTTATTATATTATTATTGTCGAATCGGATATCGTTCCCTAAGTAAAGGGTTGCTTTTTTATTTTCTTACTATTTCTCGGAAGACCTCGGAGGACATTATTACGCTTGTTGTTTACGTTAACATTTTTAAACTCTCGGTCATTCTCGAACACTCTTTCCTTTTCGATATTGTCACAATATAGTAGTAATAATATAATCACAAGGAGTGAGGTGGTTTACCATTGCCTTCCATCCTACAAATGACACATTCACTTCATTCGCCGTAGGGTCTGGCTGTATAATGAAATTCATTACTCTTAGAGGAGTAAACTCTGATTAGTATCTTTTACACCTTTACCTCTTCTGTTCTTAAATGTTTCAGTCATGTAACTGACTGACCATGAGATAAGAAACAGTACTATTTTTTTGTAGCCCTAGAACTAGCATATCGAGTGCAAATAATTTAACACGCCACCTACCTGTCATGGGCATACGGTTCATATTGGCATTCCTAAATGATGTATTAACGACAATTAATTGTAAACTGTTGTATTTTTGTGTGTATACAAAATAAATGTTTAATGTAAATAATTCGCTTTTTGAATCAAACATTGTGCCAAGAAATCCACAATTATGGCCGCCGTCGTAGCGTAGTACGTAGTACGTAAACTAGCGCGCTAGTTTATTACGTGGAGGTTCGATTATCGGCTAAGATCTGGAAATTATCACAAGTCAAAAAAATCCACCGTTAAAGTTAAATAACCCAATAACCCACCGTAATCGCTAATAATCAAGTTGTTCTTATGATTTTTAACAAACTAAAAAGAAAAAATTCACAATTTTTTTTCTGTTGTGTAAACGGTGCATGATGTTTTACAGGATACAAATAGATTTATAGTGAAAGGTTATCGCTGATACATTTTTAAATTGGCGTTAAGTACTCTTAATTTCGGACCTATATTGTTTATTTTTAAAAACCCTTAGGTGAATTGGGAATTTTTAGTTTCAAGTTTCAGCTCGTTGGTAGTATAATTTTTGTTTTTGAATAAATAACAATGAACAATAAACATCCTTCAAGGAATTAATTTTTTTATTATTTTAGGAGGCCGTGAAACGTAGAGACCTATTAAAATTTCAACACAGAATTTTTTACGATTGTATTATTCCGAAGAAAATTAAAAATATAAGGTACAAGTCAATTTCTAAACCATCTAAAATACAAAATGTTTTTCTCTTACTTATTTTTTTAAAAATAATTTTGTGTGCATGTGTTGGTAAGTGATTGAGTATACAGTAATTAACAACGGCATCGGTTAGTAATAAATTGAATCAGGTCACCTGAATTGGTATTAACGTTTAATTGAACGATTAATTTCACTTGGCTAATAAAAAAAACAAATGCTATATATTTCGATCGTTGAAGAATTGTTTCTGATTGTTCCACGTTGATTCAAACCCACATATTATATTGCTCGAAAGAAATTCCATAGTTAAATAAAAACTCCTGCAAAAATGTCAGAAGTTATAATAGTTACATTCTCCCCAATTGTGTTACTGACAACTCTAATTTATAGAACAATTTTATACAGCTTCATAAACTTTTATCTCGACACAGAATTGTATCTCACGCCCTTAACTTGTAGTCGAATCAGAAAACAAAAACATTTCGTGTAAAAATAAAAATTTTATTTCCACTTGTGGTCTGTTATTTCAGTAAACTCAGCACGAAGGCAATAATCACTTTTTCTCAGTTTCTTTTGATCCGAAAATAGTAGTTTTTTAAAGGTTGTCTATGCGCATGCGCGCTCGTGTTTGTATTATTCGTTCTGGAGTAAACCCTACTACTACACTTTGACTGAAACTTCAAACATTTAAGTCTTTTCAACAAACTCCTCCGGAGTTTCAGCTATGTGGTCTTAAACCCAAAATTTAAAAATGACTAAAGTAACTATGTAAAGCTGTGTAATAAAAGGTAAAAGATAAACATTTGGTGATCTCATTCATTGATTTCAAAAGATCATACGATTGCATTCACAGAAAATCTCTCCTAAAAATCTTGCGAAACCTTCGTCTACATGTGAAAGTCATGTAATCTGAAAACCAGATTTTTAATTTTCCATAACTTTGATTGTACCCTATTTACCTTTGTCGCTAAATGCATACAAAGTCCGTAATCTTAAGAAGTCCCATTTTTCACCGATTTTGATGGGAAAAAACAGAAAATCAGTAATCGTTGCTAAAATAAGCGTTGTGCAAAAAAGAAAATTAAATAAAAGTTGTAGGTTTATAAATGTTCTACGACTTTGATTTTTACACTTTTGACTTCAAATGCACATTAAGGCCGTATTCTTTAAAAATGAAAACAATTTTTTCTACGAAAGTACAGCCTCCCCAAAAATTTCAGCAGACATGGCGCTTACCCTATCTTTTAGAGAATTAAAAATGTAGTAAATTAGGCGACTTTTTTCAGATCGTAGGAACCTTTTTTGAGAAAATTGCAAAAAGATGAAAAATCGCACGAATAAACTACTACATCCGGTTGACCGATTTTGATGAAAATGTTCGTCAAAAACAAAATAACACTCAACCTGCCTGTTATGAGCAAACCATTTCTATAATAAATAAAAAATAAAGTAAATTTAAATAAAGCAATTCAAAGAAATGAAAGTGTCGGGTGTACCTCACGATCCATTATTACTCTAATTATTATTATTATTAATACAGAGAGAATAATAATATTTTGAGATGAAGTAAAATTAATTAATATTCCTTTGTAATGAACCACTTGTATATAGCATTGTACAGCTTGCACACTCTGCAGTATTTCAGTATAATAATTCGTAATGAATGTTAATAATTTATTAACAGCTCGGATTACAAAGAAAATAAAAAAAAGTTTTCGCAAATTTTAATTTTAAATTCTAAATGCTTTTATTCTATACATAGATTTATTTCATCTTGTCCTTAAGACGTTTCAAAGACTTGTAAACTTTTTGTTAACTTTTATAATTTGGAAATCCTTTTGAAATATTTTATACTTCAGATAACGTTTTAATTATAACGTAAATATATCATGATGTTTTTTTAAAAATATTATTGTTAATCTTTTACTTTCTTTTGCTTGTATATAGGAAGGAAAGAATATTGTTTTCATTTCGATTTTTCGGTATCGAGTTTTCACCGGATATACATATTTTCAGACCCCCTGAACCCAAAAAACGTGTTTTTAGCGATTGTTGTGTGTGTTTGAACAAAATATCTTAAGAACAGAATATTATACGAAGTTGAAACTTGGAACGTAGGTTAGGTACCGCTAGACGACCCGATACGAACATTTTCATCAAAATCGGTCAACCGGAAGTAGTAGTTTATTCGTGTAATTTTTCACTTTTTGCGATTTTCTCAAAAACGGCTGCTACTATTTTTTTCTAAAATCGCCTCATTTACTACATTTCTTATGCTCTACAAGATAGGGTAGGCGCCATGCCTGCTGAAATTCTTGAGGAGGCTATGCTCTCATAGAAAAAAAATGTTTTTTAAAGATCGTGGCTTTAAATACATTTTAGGGCAAAAGTGTACCTATACCTAAAATCAAAGTTGTAGAGAAATTAAAAACCTGTAACTTTTAATGAAAATATTTTCTTGTACAACGCTTAGTTTAGCGGTAATTAGTGATTTTCTGTTTTTTTCGTGAAAACTGGTAAAAAATGGATTTTTTAATATTTCGGCCGTAGTATGCATTTTACGACAAAAAAGTATATAATCAAATTTATAGAAAATTAAAAGATCTGCAACGTTAATTCCAAAAAATTTTCTCTACAGAGCCTAGTTTAGCGTGAAAGAGTGATTTTCCTTATTACTAAGTCAAACTAAGGTTGGTTTTCATTTTGCATCATTCACTAATAATTAAAATAAGGTTAGGTTTTTTTTTATTTTTAATGTTTTATTACTACTGTTATGTTATATTGTTAATTATTGTTTGCATTGGTAAGAGAAAGTTGTATGAGTGTTTCCTATCAGATTTTTCTTTTCATTATTGCTAAAGTTCATTTTTTTTATTAATCGTGTGAAAAGAAAAGGAACTGTTTCTTTAGCCCTGGAATCAGCAAACAGTTTTAATTAATTAAACATCCCAAGTGTCTGTAATGTTCCTTATTGTTGCACATAATAAAATTTTCATTCTCCTTTTCTTTTTCAATCTTTTCCCGTCCAATTCTTGATAGATATGGGCTTCTAACTTTTTATTTAATTTCCTTTGATCGAATGTTCTCATCCACCCCTTCCTCTGATATCATCTACCTACCTTATCTACGGTATTCCAATATCATTGCTGGTTCTATGAGGTCTCCATTGGATAGTTCAGTGAATGATCAGCGCAACTGGCTTCCAGGTCTGGTCTGTCCATTTTTCATCACTCGTTTTCATCTATCACCCTTCACTACCTATATTTCCCTTTGTCTGCGTAAAAATAGGAGTAGAGCAAAACAATCTGTTAAATTATAAAAAACCCTCTGGGTTGGTCTAGGGTTAAAGTTGTCTCCGTTTTCAGCTTTGATTTTCGGAGATGAAGGTTCCTGGTTCAAATCCTAGTAAAGGTAGTTAATTTTATACTAATTTGAATACTAGAGAGTGGTTACCAATGTACTTTGATAGTTGGGGTTCAATTAATCATACTCTCTTAGGAATGATCGGCCTGGTTCTGTGCAAGACTACACCTCATCTACACGTCATGCACATCATCCTCATCTCGTTGGGTCATGTGGTTGCTTATTGTTCTAAATAGAACAGATTGCAACGTACACACAGGAATATATATTTTTTAAATCATTCCGATATGTACGAGGGTCATCCCTAAAATAAAGACCGTTGAGAAATTTCTCGCCTTGAGATTGGCTAACCTGTTTGGTGGAAGGCCAGTCTCGTAGTATACACACTGCATTGTTGTTTGTTAGATGTCGCGTTGGTGTATCTTTATTTACGTTTGATGTTATTGCGTTTTGAAATGAATCGGACAATTGATATTGCCCCCGATTGTGAAAATATACGTGCAGTGATCCGTGTTTTAAACCGTCAAAATTTTAAACCGGTCAAAATTCATAGGCAGTTGTTGCTGTATTCGGTGATAATGTAATGAATGCAAGAACGTTCGAAAATGGCGTGAACGGTTTAGACATACGCGAGTTAATATTCATGATGAAGAACGTTCGGGGAGGCCCTCAATAATCAATGAGGACAATAAATCTTAACGAAACTGACTAAGATCAAGCCACTGCCGTTTGAAAGGAAATTGATGGCCACGGTCTTTTGGGATCGATATGGCATACGTTTGATTGACTTTACGCCACGCGGAACGATTGTAAATGCAAAATATTACCGCGAAACTCTACGCAAGTTACGACGTGCCATTCAAAATCGGCGACGTGGACGGCTTACCGACGATCGTACTCTTGCACGATAATGCACGTCCACATGTGGCATATAAGACGGTCGATTTACTGAGAAGAATTGGATGGGATATTTTCAGTCACCCACCGTACAGTCCAGATTTAGCGCCTTCAGATTACCATGTCTTTGGCAAATTGAAAGAATTTTCGGGTGGTAAGCAATTCGCAGGTGACGATGAACTTAAAGACTCTGTGAATCAGTGGCTAAATGAACTGGCGGCAGAAGAATATGATGAGGGTATATTAAAGCTGGTGAATCGGTATGACAAATGTCTTAATTCGTACGGAAACTACGTAGAGCATTAATGCAAGTTAGGTACGTATTTTATTCTGTATAACTTTGTTTTACATATTAATCTGAATAAGTTTTTTACTACAAAACTGTCTTTAATTTAGAGATGACCTCGTTATTTTGTCCAATAATCTACGGACAATTTTGTAGTGTGTATTTATTTCGTGAAAAATATTTCTTTTGCCGTATAAACTTAACTATTTGAAAACTATAAAGCAGGGACAAAAAATACAACAAAGAAAATGTTGTATAATAATACTTATAAAAAGAATGTGATAAAAAATAATAAAGCTTTATTTTAAAAGTGTTATTACAAATATCACGGATGCTCTTTTCTGTACCTATTTATTTTTATCGTTAAACAGTAATAGTAGAACTAGTAGCTGTATTTTGTTCTCATATACGATAATACTTGACCGGTAGATGGGTTTGTTACTTCGGTCGTTTCCCCGTAAAAGTAAAAGACCTTTTTAACCACTGACGTTGCTAGGCAACAAAATACTCCACGATGATGAGGTTACATGAAGATTCTTTTATAATGTTGTTGTTTTTTGCGTTTAACTTCATCGCATATTTTTTCTTCGTTTAGGGAATTAGTGTATTTAACAAACACCTCGCTTTATAACGAACAATATAACCGTTTATTTTAGTTCAATACGGACGGATGTTGGGGTCATTTATATTTATAACAAATATATGGATAAAGCCTATCCTACTACGGATATATTCACATATTCCTCTATTCAACTGTACTAAACGAAATATGCTTTAAAACCGTTTAAAATATTCATTTCAGTTCAGAGTTTTGGTATTTCCAATCCAATATTTAAGGATTTACGTAGTTTATTCAGTAAATTATTAATAAAGGTTTAATTTTACTAAAAATATACCAATAGACCTTTTCAGTATTTATTCTCAACTGAATAAATAAAAATATCGTTTATACCGGTTGTCCCACGGAATTTGAACAATAGGGAAATAGTATTGATTTTCATTATTTTATTAATATTTTCTTCCCACGAATAAATGAAGACTTGTTATAGTCAGAAATCATTAGAAAAGTGTAAAGCTTTTAAAAAATATCGATTTTGATACTTTTAACCTGTATTTCAGCTTAAATACAGATATATACATAAATTTGTTACCGTTTTCTTTTTAAGTATTGTAAATTTTATCAAGTTTTCCGATGGTTATGTTTAAAGTAATGGTAAACGTTTTGTTTCGGAGATGTAAAGATAGGTGGGTCGAATCCCATCAGCGGTAAAGTTGTTTTAATTGGTCAAAAAATATTGGAAATATTAAAAAAATATTATTTATATTTTAATATTTTGACAATTTGTTTTATCATCAAAAATCTAGATTGTTGCAATAATCTTGCAATCAGCTGTCTCTGAAAATTAAATGTTGCTAAATTAAATTATTTAGTTATTTAAAATAATACTGAATAATACTAAATAATACTTTAATTTTTCAATCAGCTAAAACATTTTGGTATAATACAGAAAATAATATTAATGAAACTGTTTTTCAATTCATCCATACTATTTCTTTGATCATCATTAAAATTAAAGTAGCAAATTATTCATTTTTGTCGAAAGAAAATTAAAAAAAAAATTGGTGTGAAACACTCACAACTTTCTCTTGCCAATACAAATAATTGCCAGCCGCATTGGCGTAGTGGGTAACGTGCTCACTTCTCATCATGTGGTCTTGGGTTCGAATCCCATTCAGGCACGGCATATTTTCATACGTTACAAAAAATCATTTCAGCCTTCATCGTCTGCATTAGCAGTAATTGCAGAACAGTCGGACGTTAAAAAAAATGCAAATAATTAACAATACAACCTAAAATTCGTAATGAACATTAGAAATAAACAAAAAAAATTAACCTCAAAAAAAACATAACCTAATTTTTTAATCATGAGTGAAAGACGCAAAATAAAAATCTACTTCAGTTTGGCTTAAAAATACGGAAAATCACTCTTTCATGCTAAACTAGGCTCTGTAGAGAAAAATGCTCTAAATAAAAGTTGTAGATCTTTTAATTTTCTATAAATTTGATTGCATACACTTTTGTTGTAAAATAGATACTAAGGCCGAAATCTTTAAAAAATCGATTTTTTACACGTTTTCGTGAGGAAAGAACTGAAAATTGCTAATTATTAACACCGAACTAAGCGTTATACAAAATAATGTACCAATGAAATAAAAGTTGTAGGATTTTTAATTTTCCACAACTTTTATTGTATATATTTTTGCGCTAAAGTACATATTAAAGCCGCAATCTTAAAAAAACAATTTTGTTACGTGAAAACAGCTTCTCCAAGAAAATCAGTAGACATAGCGCCGACCTTATATTATAAAGCATAAAAAATGTGGTAAATGAGACGATTTTTTAAAAAAACTGTAGGAGCCGTTTTTCAGAAAATTGCAAAAAGTGAAAAATGACACGAATAAACTACTACTTCCGGTTGACCGGTTTTGATGAAAATGTTGTTGTCGGGTACTCTAGTGGTATCTAACTTAAGTTTTAAGTTTCAAGTTCGTACGATGTTCCGTTCTTGAGATATTCTGTTCACATAGACACACAGACCAATGAAAAAACATGTTTTTAGCGATTGGCCTACAATCGCTAAAAACACGTTTTTTTTGGTTTGAGGGGGTCTGAAAACGTGTAGATTCGGTTAAAACTCGATTTCAAAAAATTGACATGAAAACAATACTTTCCTTTCTTTTATATACCGTGCGTTCGGAAAGTCGCTGTGCACTGGAATTGTGACTATGGATTTATGAAAATATGTATAAAGAAATGACTAAGCATTTTGGAAAAAAATTTATTCAATACCTTAATTACATTGTTAAACCGTGATTACATTGTTTATAGAAGGTGTTCGAAATGACCTCCATTGGCATCAATACAGCATTGCACTCGTTTCATTTTGTTTGCAAACACCTTTCGCAACTGAAGAACAGTGATTCCTTGAATGTATGCCGTTATTGCGGCTTTAAGTTCGTCAATCGTGTGTGGTCTGTTCCGATACACAGTTTGTTTCGCCGCACCCCATAAAAAGAAATCGGGGGGAGTCAGATCAGGAGATCTTGCAGGCCACAAATTCTTTGAAATTATTCGTTCACCAAACACGTTGCGCAGGAAAGCCATTGAGATGTTAGATGTATGTGCTGTTGCCCCGTCTTGTTGGAACCAACCATTATTCATTTCCACTTGTGTTGATGCGTAAAGTTCTCTAAAATATCAGAACAATAACGTTCACTATTGATTGTGTTTGCAAAAAAAATTGGTCCAACAATACGTGCTCTACTCACAGCAACCCAGACTCCAATTTTTGCTTCGTGTAAGGACTGTTCATGTAAAGCGCAAGGGTTAGTTGTCGACCATACTCGAGTATTTTGTGAACTTATATACCCTCCCAAGTGAAACCACGCTTCATCTGTATAAAACGTTACGTCAAGGATGTCTTCGGAATTTTGGTTGATGAAACGTTGAAACCAATGACAATAATTTAGTCTCTTGTCATTATCTGAAGGTTTCAGCTCTTGAACACACCTCACTTTGTATGGGAATAGTTTAAGTTCTTGTCTGACAGCTTTATGTGCGGTAGCAAGTCCGATATTATGCTGTTGTGCTAACTTACGCATTGATTTTTTTGGACTTTGTGCCATAGAATCAGAAATATCCAGCAGCTTTTGTTCGTCTAGCTTAGGGGGCCTACCACTACGTTCAGCGTCCTCAACAGAGCCAGTTGCCCGAAATTTTTCTATCAGTGTTCGTACTGCATTACGGTGAGGAATAATTGAATCTGGAAACTTTTCAGAAAATTTGCGCTTCACTAAATCACTGTACTTGTCACCTTCGCGAAATACGTATTCAACGAGGAAAATGCGCTCCTCTACTGAAAGAACCATCGCGTCCAACAACAAAAAACGTGCAACAGAACTGCAATAAATGAAACATATACAACTTCAACTCAATGACTGACAGGCCTCGACGTGTTCGGCAACAATTGAACAGCACAGAGCTACCAACCTAGCCATGAAATTATTCCCTGTCATGTCACTTGGTGCACAGCGACTTTCAGAACGCATGGTACCTATTCATATAGGGAAGAGAGAGTAAAAAAAACACCATTATATAACGATTAATATTGTACTTTAACATGTATTGCTTTGTTTTAAAATAAGTAGTCTATTCGTTATCCCGAAGTACTTTAAGAAGAAGAAGAAGAAGAAGAAAAAGAAGAAGAAGAGTTACCTGTTGTCTCAACACAGTAAATTGGCTTCTTGTCGCTGATAGTAATAACATAGAATTAATTTTGAAGATGGGAAGTGTTTCTATCAGAGTAAAAGTCATTTAACGCTTCTTAATACAAAGGGAACTTAATCAAGTGTGTACTTTTGTCTTAGTAATCTCCTTTCGTCGATTTATAAAGTTGTAACTTATTTAAGGAACAAGATTAAAGCGAAAACGATTTTTGTTCCAACACAACCTTCTAAATTCATACCATCGAATATTTTCTTGTGGGGTTAGTTGAAGTCAATTGTTAATTCAGAATGGATTAACACTTATAAATACTTTAGAAATCAAATAATAGAAGCTGCACAAACTGTTAAGAATACTTCCAGCTTTATGATTCCCAATAGAAAAGAATGGATCCGTTAAGCGAATTCTAGCAGGGACCATTTTGAGCAACTGCGTTGGTAATTAGCAATATTTTTTATTCTCCCTTGCTATTTTTTCGGAATCGAGTTTTTATCGGAAATACATGTTTATATTATATTGTGACGATATCGAAGAGGAGTGTGGTGCGAGAGATTTCTAGTAATTCATAGAATGTAAAATTGTAAATAATAGAGTGACAAAGTAACTATAGGGTTAGTTATAAAAGGATATTTAAAAAGGGCCGTGTATAATAAGTTAGGGTCTTTGTTGAACAACTATTTGTGAAAGAGTCGGTTGGTCACCTTTTATTCTATTGTGACTTGTTTATACTAGTTATGATGTTTCCAGAACCAATAAAAGGTTTTTGCATAGAATCTCTGTGTCTTTCGAGAAATCTCTTTGAAACACCTATATAAATAGAGCCCTAAGTGCGGTCGGAGAGTTAGTATTCGTTTGATCTTTGACTAGTGTTTATGGCGTGTGCTATCAGTACGTTAGAGAAGGTCAATGGTTCCGAGGCATTGTATTGGTCAACTATTGTTATTTAGTTTTATTGTGTATGAGCATTGCGTATAATTTTTGTGTATGTGCATTCTGTTTAATTGTTTGTAAGTAGTACTAAGTAAATTATTTAAGTTAATTATTGTATTACCTCATTATAATTAGTTTATTATTTATTTTGTAAATCCTTTAGTTGTAATAAATACTTGTAATTTTAAACTTTAGTGTATTAATTATTTAATTACCTAGTTCCCGAAACGGACCTTAGCGATAAGTGTCACAATTATATTCACACACATTATATACAAAAATAGTTCATGAAAATTCAGTATTCGTATAATTCTGGTTATTGAATCTAACAAATAATTTATGATAGGCATATCATTTTACGGGATTACACTTATATTTTTCCGAGAAGTTTTATTCAATACAGATTTACTTCGTAAGTAGGGCTTATAAGGGAAAAATAAGTTCACCGTAAATATCTCTTGTTATATCTAATTCGGAAAAGATTATGTTCCACCTGTCTTTTCAGATGTAATAGTAAGAAGGAAAACACGAGATATTTTCTGTACTGACCAAAGCACAAAGCCCTTCACAAACAAGTTTAACAAGGTATAAACCCTTAAGAGATATGCCGGTTCGAGTTATGACCCTACGTTGGATTATCTTTTGTCTTTACTCTTGGTGTTTCATCGATGGTTGTATTTTGCTTTAATCGAATTATTTTATTCAATCGACTTAATGAAGCCATTGATGATTATGTACTATAAATGAACAAGCAATTCACACTCACTTATTTTATTTATAAAATGAATATTTTATTATGAAACGTGCAACTCTGTACATTAAAATACTACTATCGGTTTCATAATCATAAGTTAAATAAAACAATCGATTCGATCGGCTTTTAAAAAGATTTATTAAGGCTTCGCCTATACAATACATTATTGTCAAATGAACAAATGACACTTTCAAAATCATCGAGTAAAAATGTAAATATGCATGAAGAGTAAAAAGTGAGCCGAACTGGTCGAGATGTAATTGAGACGGTTTTCCAAGAGAGTGTCATTCGTTTACAAAAATCTTAAACTAATAAATTTAACAAACTAATAATTTATGTTATAGCTACACCCTTCTTGTTATTCCTATATCTACTTTATTATACCACTTGACTAAACTAGACTAAACATATAACTATAGACACCCGAGTTTGAACCCTTGCATCTTCAAAACTATTTGCCGGATTTCAATATATTTTACATCAAAATTTAGTTCATTTTATTCTGCGTTGGCCTATAATAGTCCTATATTTTTAATGTTGTATAAAAATTATTGCCTATCGAGATTAGAAGACAAAAAGACCCGGTTTTTTTGCTACCGCAACAAATTTTATGCGTTTATAGGCGGGTAACTCGATAACTATTTTGACCGAAATGTTTGAAATTTTAACACAAAATAGACAATTACTTTTACAGCGAGTACGAAATTTCATATTCGTAAGTTATTTAAATTTTGATTTATAAACAATATTCTGAACCCTTGCTATTGCGGTAACCGCTCGATTGTTCGGCACGGGCAAACTATCGTTTTATTCAGCGTAACAAAACTAGTACAAATATGTTATTAACAAGAAAATCTTGATTGGCCAATGTTGTGGTAGAATTTTTAAAATTTAAAAAAATAGACTGGGAAATGCGGGGGGAATGTGCGCTACTATCCGTGTTGCCAGTTTGTGTACGTGATATCCTGTCGGACTGTTTACCTGAATTGACTGACTGCATTGTCAATTCAGGTAGACAGTCAGATTCAGGCAACATGGATAGTAGCGCCTGCCCCCGCATTACCAAGTCTATTTTTCAAATTTTAAAAATTCTACCACAGCATTGGCCAATCAATATTTCCTGTTAATAACATATTTGTACTAAGTTTTTTACGCTGAGTAAAACGATAGTTTGCCCGTGCCGAACGATCGAGCGATTACCGGGATAGCAAGGGTTCAGAATATTGTTACTAAATGAAAATTTAAATAACTGACGAATTTAAAATTTCGTACACGCTGTAAGAATATGATTGTCTTATGTTGTGATTACATTTCAAACTTTTCGATCAAATAATTATCGAGTTACTCGCCTATAAACGCATGAAATTCGTTGCGGTAGTAAAAACACCGGGTCTTTTTGTCTTCCAACCTCGATGTGACAATTTTTAAACAACATTAAAAATATAAACCTATTAAGGGTCAACGCAAAATAAAATGAGCTAAATTTTGATGTAAATTTGTAAATTTTTATGACGACTAACTTGTAGCACACATATCAAACGGAAACGTTTATTACTGAATTCCCGACTTAAACTTCTATATTCCCTACTTCACAAATGATCAAAATTACCAATGGCACAAAAATTACGCATATATTGTTCTCTTTTGAAATCTATGTGGACCTACGGGTCCCAAATTTACGGCTCAACCAAACCCTCTAACTTGGAACGAATTCAAGCATTCCAGTCAAAAACATTACATTACAAAATTCAATTGAATACCTATACAAACGCTTTCACGACAACTCACACGAACACGAGAACCCTCTGGTGCGTTCACTTTCCACCGTCCATTTACCTGATAATCCCCCTAGACGCCTTAAAAGACGCTGGAGTAGAGACCTGCTAATTTGATATACAAATTTCATTCTTGGGGAGGCACCAATGGGGGCCATACCCCTCTCATGCCAATCATGTTATTTACATTATTATCATAATCATCACATTTGCTTGTAAATTTACAGTTGTAAATAAATAATTAAAGAGAGAGAAAAAAAATTTGATGTAAAGTATGTTAAAATCCGACTTAAAGTTTTGGAGATGCAAGGGCTCAAACTCGGGTGTCTATGATTATAAAACCGATTTAGTACCGGGTTACCGAGCTTCGTTCGGTTGCAGATATGATCTATTTCCGAAAATAATGGTAGTACAATGGGATTGATAATAGATAAGCCATTGAAAGAGTTCTGACGTAGTCTTTACATTTTACCGTGTATTTGTTTACTATATCATTTGTTATTGTTTATTACAACTGTGGTGCCATTGTTCTAATTATATTTCTTAATTTAGCGAATTAATTAAAATTCGAAATACAGAACAACAAAACTACAAAATTTTGATTAATTCTTTTATAGAATTTGGATCAATTTTTAAAGATACCCACCGGGTTCGTCTGAGGTAAAGTCATCGCTGCGAGTCAGCTGTTTAACAGCTGATTTTCGGAGAGGAAGGTTCCTGGTTTAAATCCTGGAAAAGATAGTTACTTTTATATGGATTGAGTATTAAACAGTGGTTACTGCTGTACTTTGATGGTTGAGGTTCGATTAACCATACACTCTCAGGAACGGTTGGCCTGGATCTGTACAAGACTATACCTCATGTACACGTCATACACATCATCCTCATCTCATTTGGTCATGGGGTTGCTAATTACATAATCTAAGGTAATTTTTAAACATTTTATTGTTATTAAAATTATCATTATCATTGATATTTTTTATATAAATTTAATGGTATTTATCATTAATATTCATTGCTTTTAACAAAACCTGTTTAACGTAATTCTTGAACGTTTTTTAGTTTCTATAAAAGTATTTTTTATAATAGTTATTAGTATTTATACATTTTTTTAAATGTTTTTTTTTTTAGTTCACTCATATGTGCGGCCAGAACTCTTCGTGAAGAAGAGTTTTTGCGTATAAGTATATTTAGTTAAAAATATTGTTTATAGCTTAGTATAGTAATAAATCGGTAGAAAAAGTGGATGGTTTTGAAATGAATAAAATAAATCAGAAATAAGATGTAAAATCATTTTTAATAGTTTTGAAACATCATTTCTTGCCTTTTTTTATTAAAGCACTTAAATTCTAAAATTCACTTATTTTGTTTTGAAAATTATGTCAGTCAAGTGATGACCCTCATTCTGCACGCATTCACGTAATCATGTATGTTCGGTATCGCCGCTATTTCATTTCGAATTTCTAGCTTCAGATCTTCAGTTGTTTGAGGCTTTACGACATACACTTTCGATTTCAAATACCCCCAAAGAAAAAAGTCACATGCTGAAAGATCTGGGGAGTGAGGCCATGAAAGGTCACCATTTTTTGAAAGCACGTGTTCTGGAAACATTTGTCGTAACACATTTATTGACAATCTGGCAGTGTGAGCAGTAGCCCCATCTTGTTGGAACCAAACATTTGCAGTGTCAACTTCACGACGTTGTAACTCTGGTGCAAGGAAATTATTTACCATTTCGACATAACGACTTGAAGTAATCAGAACTGCTCGACCGTTCTCTTCGTAAAAATATGGACCTATCACTCCGAATTTAGCCGCTGTGCACCAAACTGTCACACGTTCACAATGAAGTGGTTTTTTGTGTAGTCTACGAGGATTTTCTGCCGCCCAGTACCGGAATTTTTGTTTATTTACACAACCAGACTTGTGAAAATGGACCTCATCTGACATTATGATTATTGAATCGTTAGTTAAAATGTTCGGAATTGATTGTGCACAGTCTCTTCGGTTTTGGAAATCATGTTAGCGTAGTTCTTGAACATTTAAGATTTTATACGAATGAAAATGAAGATCCAAACGCAAAATTCTTCGAACACTCCGATCTGATATTCCTAGGACAGCTGCATGATGTGCAGCAGGGGGACGTGGACTTCTGGCTACTGACAATCGCAAAGCATCTGCATCTTTGGGAGTACGAACGCTACGTGGACGGCCTGTAGGTTTCCGTTTTAAAGGTGAAGCCGTTTCTCTAAAATTTTTAACCCAACGCATTATTGCATTGCGACTGGGAACACTACCGTGTCTACTTACTCCAAACTTTGTACGGAACAAACGCTGGGTTTTAACTTCAGAGTAACCGTTACTAAAGTAAGTCTCCATGACGAAAGCACAATGTTGTGCGTTCCACTACTCCATTGCAACTGTAATGGCATTGAGCCGGGGAATGAAAGTCATTAACCCGGTTCTCCCCACTCGCATTGTTGTGATGTACAGTCAGATCAAAAACCATCTACTTTTTCTGCCGGTCCCTGTATTATTAAATAATATTAAATTGTATTTAACACACCTTCTTGTATTCCAGGATACGAAAACATTTTCGTACACATTTGCGTGAAAAACAAAAAAGGATTCGGATTTTAAAAAATTCTCAAACGAAAGTTTAAGTTTCGAATATTCGAGTTATGGACGCTAATTTTAACGTAAATTAACCGGTAAATCCTAGGGAAATCAATTTAATTCGAATTATGGAAAATTTTAGTTACAGACGTTCGAGTTATGGAAGTTAAACTATAACATTTTTCTTACTAATGCTTGAAAATGCAAGAATCCATGTAGGTTAGATATTAGTTTCTCGTTTAAAGTTGAAAAACTATGGAAAATAAGATAAAAGCAGCTACCCGTAATTTTGAAGAAATTTAACATATATGAAATTAACTTTAATTTCAGACGAAAGTAAAAATAAATATAACTAGAAAAGAGAATTAAATTTTTGAAAAGAATTCTTATAAACGTAACTGTAAAATGTACATGCACAATAGAACAAATTGGGAAAGAACTTTTACCTAATGAAACTTAATGTAACTTATTACAGGGAAAATGCCGAGCGGTGTCTAACTTTGCAATTTTTAAACTCGAATGTTTCTGGGAAACCATCCGAATTGCTGACTGAAATAGAATATACGAAGCTTACAGTAGAAAAAAAATTACAAATCTTGAAATAATAATTTTATTTTACAAGAAATTTATCATTTGTTTTGTATTTCTAACATTCCTTTTATCTTCTCCACTTTCTTTAAATTTACATCTTGTTTTTTCACATACTCCTAAAAATGTATTTTAATTTACTTCATGTTATACGGTATTTTTTCTTGCTCTTTCTTCCTTCTATTCCCTTTTCCAGTAACATTCATTGGTAATTTAATCAGTCGTTTCAGAAAGTTCATAATTCAAATTTTAACCTTCGTTTTGCTTTAGTTCATAACTGACTAACTCAGTGGTTCTCAACTTTTTGGGTACTATGCCCCCCTTTGAACACTGATGTGAAATGACCCCCCACAACATCACTACTATAAGTGGTCAAAACAGTAGTAGCCTACAATTAGAATAAGAAACAGAAACCTGATCACAGAGTTTCCAGAGAGGACAATTACTGTGTTATTTACAATAATTGAATGCTAGACTCTGCTTAAGTACAATTTACTAAAACGTACAATAATTTTGAAAATATACGTGCGACTACAATATTGAGTAAGTTATAGTTTTACTTTTGTATTTTGTAAATACACTCATGCCGCCCCTGAAATTCTTCTACGCCCTCACAGGGGGCGCGCCGCTCAGGTTAAGAATCACTGGGGTAACTGAATTCCTCCTTCCAGCCAGTATATAGTGGCGTGTGTTTTTATACATGACCTAAAAAGCCGAGCGCAGTCGAACCCAAACGACCTTAACACAAAGGTTGATTTTACAATGATATGAATAAATAACTAATATTAAAGAAGTTCGTTAAGCGACGCAAGTTTAAATTATTTTAGTTAGTTATTTAATTTAACTTGATAGGTTTCCTGCTATTAGTAAAATTTATTAATCTTTATTTATTTATTTGTTCGTTACTTATAAAAAAATATCATTACAATATTAATGTTAATTTCCTTAATTATACTTTGAAAATCTAAAACTATTTTTTTAAATTCGTGGTGGGAACATTAATCCACCCAACTATGGTTTCCCATGTTCAAGGGTAGATCAATTCAGTGCTCCTTTGTTTATTAATTACTGCAACTACTACGGTAATCTATAAGTATGTTAGTAATTACAACTATATGTTAGTTACTTAAATACTAATTAAACTACTAAGACATTTTTAGTAAAAAAGTATACTATTATTTATAATATTGTATGTACAAATAAAAAAAAACAATAAAATACGCAAAACAAAAGAATTTATTTTAAAATAGAAAACTAATTATTATCGAAACTGGTAGACGAGCTTAAAAAATTATATGTTTCCTGGAGTAACCATTGTTTCTATGGCTTTTTCTTCCTACTTCCAATAGCCAAATAGTTACTGCTACCTTATAATGTCCGGGATATTTTTATTTTTTTAGGTTATAATAAATAAATTTTTCTTCTTTTACATTTCGGGGGTTGTCTGGACACCCTGGACCCCTACCTTATTTACGCCACTGGTATATTATAAGATTATAATTTTTATTATATTATAATTTTGATGCTCGGAAACTTTGATTGGAAGAGCTGAATTTTTTATGTTACATTTTTTATTCCAAATATCTAGAATCCATATTCCCAATTTAGTTGTAGCGCAAGTTTGTACAGTAATAGTGTTTGTCGTAATGGAATAAGCGATCGAGAATGTACAAGGCATCACAACAAGGAATGTACAAGGGACAAGGGGGGAATGTGCAAGGGAGTGACAACGGGAATGTACAAGGTCTAAATATTGCTTTGGTTATTTGAGCCTCTTGTTAAGTCGTAGTTGTTTGTTTTTTATATAGGTGCTTCATGTTAGACAATTTAGAAACTAGAACGGGAAAGGGAAAACAGGATGAAATTGAGGACAATAACTTCGTCGGAATTATTTTACAAAAATGGTTATTATAGCAGTAAAAAATATACATACAATTTTATGCAGTATACACTATAATGTAATAAAAATGAAAACGGAGTAGCTTTCATTTTCAAATCTGACGTAAGCCATGTTAAATAAACTTATCCAAGAATTTCATGGTGTCAGAATAGTTTAAAAGTCTTATATTTGATGCTTTGTGAGAAGCTTTTATTATGTACACTTTTGCGCTAAAATGTGTATTAAAGCCGCAATCTTAAAGAAACCATTTTTTTCTACGAGAGACCAGCCTTCCCAAGAATTTCAGCAGACATGGCACCCACCCTATCTGGTAGAACATAAAAAAAATGTAGTAAATGAGGTGATTTTTAAAAAAAATCGTAAAAGCAGTTTTTGAGGAAATCGCAAGAAAGTGAAAAATGACTTAAATTAACTACTACTTCCAGTTGACCGATTTTGATGAAAATGTTCGTGTCGGGTCCTCTAGTGGTCCCTAACACACACTATGATGCTTTAATCCCTAACACACACACACACAGACCAATTGCTAAAAACATGTTCTGTGTTCAGGGGTTCTGAAAACATGTAGATCCGGTAAAAACTCGAATTCGATAACTCGACATGAAAACAATATTTTCCTTCCTATATGTAGTCATATAGACAAGAGAAAGAAAAAATATATCATAAAAGTATGTAATAATAATAATAATAATAATAATAATAATAATAATAATAAAGTGTGTTTTATTACTAAAATACATAGGCCTACATTGTTTTAAACTGTTAGTTTCAGTACAATAGCGTAACAATAATAATAAAATACAAATAACATTTGACAATATCGTAAAATACAAAATATAATAAATATAATAAGTATAAAGTATATAAATATAATAAATTGTGAATTGACTAATGCACGCAAATTTATAGGTTGCTTAGCTAGATTTCTAGAGTATTCCAAACAGAATGGTTCAGAACGTTCTAAACAGTCAACACAATATAAATATTAGAGAATGTGAATGCGGTTATAAAATATTAAAATAACCATGACATACTTCAAAATCATTCTAAATATTTTGGGTTACTCGTTGTTGAATAATACCATCTATTAAACACCCGATTATTAACTTTGCACGCCCCGTTGGCGTAGTGGTTAGCGCAACTGGCCTCTACGCCGGAGTCCTGGGTTCGATTCTCGGTCAGATCTGGAATTTTTTCATTACCCATTTTCATCTATCACCCTTCTCACCGTCTGCATTAGCAGTAATTGCCAAAGAGTCGGACGTTAAACAAACAAAAAATTAACTTTACACGATCATCATACTTTTGCACTGTATAAATTATAGACGGAACGTGAAATTGAAAAATTATTATTTTAATTCATTCAATTTAATTTATTCTCGTTTATTAATAATTAATACAATTATTGTAAGACTGATCCAGAAAATTATAAATAATTTTAACGATTAAAGTCTTTTACATGGTTAACAAGTATCGTAATTAAAACCCATTCTTAGTACAATAGTAACTTTAATGAGCAAAGGGTTTTATTGGTAGTTAAAATATTTTCCTTGTGTAACGAAAATTATAAATGATCATGTAATCGATTTCGTTCTACATTTTAATTGTTTGTTTTAATTTTAATGTTTCTCTTAGTCTGTCTACCTCTTCTTCATTTTCTACATTATTAATGCGAAAGAGAATAATTTGTTCAATTTAGAATGAAATCGTAGTGCATTATTCGATTACAAACTTTACAAGTCCTGTGAACGAACAATCGTTCCAGAACAATTGGTGCAGAAATAATGAGAAGGTTACACGAATTTATATTTTGGAAACGAACGGTGAAAACGTTAGTTGGAAGGGTTGGAGGAAAATTTCAGTGTTGAAATCATAGTAGATGGGAGGAAAATAGAAAGGGAAAATGCGAAGAATTGAAAGACTGGGACGAAGTGTACTGTAGTTACGTTATGGGAGTAGAGCTCATTTTCCACGCGATCACCAGGGTACAAAGCTTAAACTCAACCCCTACTTTTCCTCTATTTACTGCAGAGTAATTCGGTTCATATCCTATACCCAACCCATTTCATATTAGCAACTAACTAAAGTGTATAAAAACATGTAGCTGGCCTATTTATGGAAATAAATATCAATTTCATTTAAGTGCGCGATTAACGCACGTGTTTCAATGATACAGATTTAGAAACGAAACAAGTTCCGGATACATCATTTTACTTTCTATTGCTCTATATGAATATGAAGGGAAAGAAATTATTGTTTTCGTGTCATTTTTTGAAAATAAAATTTTCACGGGAAGTACACGTTTTCAAATTACCTGACCCCAAAAATATCTGGTGTAAAACACTCACACAACTTAATTTGTGGGAATTTCGAAAATTGTCATCTATAATTTTCCTTTGTCCGTCCGTTACTTCAAGAAATAGCAATAAACTTTTTCGGATTCGTAATTTATACAAAAAGCCAGTGGGCCTGGATTTGGTTTGACCGGAAGTGGCCCAAAACCGGAAGTCAAGAAATCAAAGTCAGAAACTAAAAAATATAGCAATAAACGGTTTTCGGATTCGTAATCTACACAAAAAGTTAATAAGCCTAGATTGGGTTTGAAGTTCCGGTTTTGACCATAAGTGGCCCAAAACCGGAAATCAAGAAACCAAATTTGTTATTTGGAAATAAAAATAGTGTCATTCAATTTCTCTTAAAGAGTAGATACAGAAATCATTTGGTTTAAATTTCCGATTTCGACCGGAAGTAGCCCACTAAATGAAAAACGGAAGTAGCACTGACTAAATTATAGAAATCAATGTATCATGATTTCTTTCACTTAGGCGTTTAAAATAAGCTTGAAGAAAGCTTCGTCATTTTACACATTTTTTACTTAAAACTTCCAACTTTTGAAGGTAAGAGAGCGCGCGAAGACATTGTCATAAGTTAACAGTTTCTTCATACAGCTTGATTGTTTTTTGATGATTTTGTCCAGTTACTTACTCACGTATTTCAGTTTTCTTTGCTTTCCATTCAGATTCAATTGCATTCTCATATACATCACAGTTGAGTTTTCAAACCTCAATTTTCAAACTTACACCAAATTTTTAACTCTAGGACGCGTGGATTTTAAAATATGCTGTTCAGTTTATTTTTTTATCCTTCAACTAAGTTTGTGATCCGGTGACGTCTCTTGTAACGGTTCCATAGTTGTATGCTGATCTGCTCATTTTCCAACCATCTTTCAGTAAAATCGTCAAAAAATACTTAAGTTTTGGATTTCCAGGGTTCAGGGAGTACATAATTATCTAACCAGCCATCGATAACATCCTCAGGCGAGAGATGTACACATTTTTATCGCAGATCGAACTTTCTTATTTTCTTTGTAGTCCCGCATAATACCTATCTCTTCCACCTTCCTACATAGCCCCTTTTTCAGGTGAAAATAATAACCTTGCATTTGTGTATGTGGGAAAACCTATTGCAATGCTAATATATAATGTCATGAAAACATTGGCGGTAGTTTGGGCGCTTATGTCACAAATTTTACCATGGGGTCTATTATCGCACCTTACAATGCTTATAATTATATAAAATGTTGTGACAATATCTAAAAGGAAGAGTATTCGAGAGTTTTCTAGGGGGGCCGAGAATTTATAATGTTAACATAAATAAATAATAAGAGTAATAGAGTAACAGAGTAGTAATAGGGTAATAAAGCAATAAATAGCGTTTTCTGAGTACAAGTTAAGAAATATTATGCGTAATATAAATGGTCTTATTGTAAAGGTAGGCCTGGCTTTTGTGTCACTCGGCACTGTGAGCCGGATGGTTACCTGTTTAGATAATTTGCCTTTTTATAACACCTTTTATTCAATCTTAATTATTGTTTATGGTTGTTAAGATTTATCCAGAAGCCGTTAGAAAAATTTTGTATTTTATATAGAAAACTCTTTTTTTTCTCGAACTCTCCATTATCCCACCTATTTAAGCACCGGTTTGTTTACGATCGGGGGTCAGTATTTGATTTATTTTCCACGAGTGTTCATTGCGTAGTGCTTAACGGTTACGTCATGTTAACGGTTGTTTTGACATGTCCTATACTCCCTTTGGAGTCTCCTGGATGCAAGTAAAAAAAAAAAAACGTTTGGAATAGGCCAGCGTAGTGAGCGTACTGTGAATTACTCTCTCTTGTTCAAGATCTATTTACACTGTATTAATTCTGTAGGTAGTATTAACTTAAATTTGTTAAGTTTACTGTATTAGTTAATTATAGCCTAAATAGGCTAGTTTGTTATTTTTTAAGTAATTTCATTGTAATATTCTTGTAGATTGTAGTCACTTATTTAATTGTACTTCTTAATCGTAATAAATTCTTGTACCTAATTTTAAACTTTAGTGTATTAATTATTTAATTTACCCATATTCCGAAGCGGACCTTCGAGATAGGTGTTACAGTATTAAAGCACACGAATCACCGTATAAAAGTTAACAAAAAACTGTAAAATTTAAACTACTGAACTGATAAGGATAAAAATTAAATGCGATCATCTTGGCGTGTTTTAGAATGTGTGTTCAAAATTCAACAATTACAGAACATAGCAGAACTCATTTATTTAAATACATTTGTAATATATATTTTTATAGGATAAAAGTATTTGTTTCTTAAAAGATAAAAATGTGTATTAAACATTCTGTTACTGGAAAACCTATTTTGTTATTAAATATACCGTAGAAGGTTTCTCATTTTTTAGCTGATATTTTTTTGAAGATAAGTACTTTATCGAAAGGTTTAGGATTTCCATCAATCAATCTCGCCTGTCTTTTTATATCATCAGCACTCGTATTTTTTCCACAGCTGTATAGTTAAAAGGACCTTTCAAACCATACTTTTCGTATATGGAGATGATAGAAAAGTAAAATGAATTCAACATCTTCCTTTTTGCTTTCATCTTTTGTTAAAATTTGACAGATATTTTCAAAATTAATTTTTGCGTTCCTGGTTTCATTGTTATGATAGAACAAAGAATCAGTTCAAAAATAAATGTATTTCAGTTTATAAATAATTTACAGTTGTAGGCTATTAAGCTAAAATTACAATTTTACTTTCTCGCATACTATAATTATGTAGTATAGATTGAAAAATTACTATAATGGGGGTACATTTTTAATTTTCAGACTTCAACTGATCTTCACGTTTCATGACCTAAAACCAAGGAAGTGTTTTCTTTTTTACCTTCTCTTGCCGAAATGAATATATAGGAAAGAAAGTATTATTTTCATGTTGATTTTTCGAAATCGAGTTTTCACCGTATCTACACATTTTCACACCCCCTGAACCAAAAAATAATGTTTTAGCAATTTGTGTGTGTGTGTGTGTGTGTGTGTGTGCGTGTGTGCGCGCGCGCATGAACAGAATATCTTAAGGAAGAAATATCGTACGAATATGAAGCTTGAAACTTAAGCCACTAGGGGACCCGACTCGAATATTTTCATCAAAATCGCCGAAGTAGTAGTTTATTCATGTCATTTTTCACTTTTTCACTTTTGCGATTTATTACAGATTTTCATAAGAAATTAACAGAAAATCACTAACTACCGCTAAACTAAGCGTTAGTATATAAAAAGGGTTTAAAATAAAACTTGTAGGATTTTAAATTCTCTGCAACTTTTAGAATCCGCAATTTTAAAAAACAATTTTTTTACGAGAAAACAGCCTTTTCAAGATTTCAGCAAACACGGCGCCTATCCTATTTTGTAGAGAATACAGAATTTAGTAAATAAGGCGATTGAAAAAATCGTAGGAGCCGTTTTTGAGAAAATTTTTGAGAAAAGTGAAAAATGATACAAATGAACTACTACTTCCGGTTGACCGATTTTGAAGAAAATGTTTGTGTCGGGTCCTCTAGTGGTACCTAACTTATGTTTCAAGTTCGTACGATGTTCTGTTCTAGAGCTATTCTGTTCACACACACACACACACACACACACACACACACACACACACACACACACACACACACACACACACACACACACCCACTCACACACACAGACCAATCGCTAAAAACATGTTTTTTGGGTTCAGGGGGTCTGAAAACGTGTAGCTCCGATGAAAACTCGATTTCAAAAAATCGACATGAAAATAATGTTTTCCTTACTATATATTCATACAGACAAGAGAAAGTAAAACATATATAGGAGATTCATTTATAATAATGCACTCATTTGCAAAGGTATTTTTTAATGAAGAAACCTGCGTTAAAATTACTTCATTCCACGTTTAATTGTTGCATATGCCTTACCATGTAAATGCATGACTCTTGTGGATACATCTTCAAAGATTAAACGTAAAACTAACAAAAGAGCCCAATATGGTAGAGTAAAACAACTCTTTTATATATTTTATGTGTGTACGTTGCAATCTGTACAATTTAAAAATAAAAACAAACCCATGACCCAATTAGATGAGGATGATATGTATGACGTGTAAATAAGGTGTAGGTCTTGTACAGGTTCAGGCCGACCATTCCTGAAAGAGTATGGTTAATATAATCCCAACCATCAAAGTACATCGGTAACTTAGTCTAATAACCAAATCGGTATAAAAGTAAATATTTTTACCTTTACCTTTATTAAGATTTGAACCAGGAACCTTCGACTTTGAAGCCAGCTGATAAACAGCTGATGACTTTACCCGTAGACCAACCCGGCGGGTTAAGAAAAAAATGATTCGTTTTTTTTTTGTAAGAACATGCAAAATAGGGAAAGAGTGGAGTGATTAAAGACGGAAATTTTTTGTTTTTGTTATACTGCATCCGTTAGCGCTAGAGGGATTTTTCCCCTAATTTTGTAAATTACCATATTATCAGCTGTTTAAAGTTGTAATTAATTTATTTATACCGCGTATTACAAGAATTTGTGGTTACCATCGTAAAATATAGTTAAAATCGTTCTGAAAAATTTAGCTTAAATAATAATATTAATAATGTAAAATACTTTATGCGAGATAAATAAACTTTCTATATTAATGTTTTAAGTAACATTATACTATGAATTACAACATAAACATAAATAAAATTTGTAATAAAAACAAATAAAAAAATTATAGAGGGAAGTTTTAATTTCAAACAGGGCAAAAAAAATCTAAAATATCCCTCAGGGGAAAACCTTACTATTTTCATAATTTTAAACAACTGTACTACAAAGTTATTGAATCTATGTAAATTGGTAATATTTTTATCAAACATAAATCGATTTGATAATGAAAGCTGAAATACATAACAGTTACTAAAGGTCAAAACACCGACCGCTCTAATCTATATTTTTTCCAATTATTGTTTGCCATTTATTTAGCTGATAGCTAAATTATTAATTTTGAAAATTTTAATATAATTTCAATCATGAGATTCAAAATAATTTGAAATTACTGATATCTGTCAAATATATTCGTGATATACTAATCATAAGTATCGTAATTTAATATCACATGACAATTCGATGATTACATTACATGCTTACTTACGAAACATTTTTTAATTAACTAAATTTTAATAAAGTCGATCTAATTTATATGAATTAATTTTAGCTACCTTTAACCGATTTTAGAAACTGGCTTCTACGTCAGACGAAGAAGAAGAAGCAGCAGCAGCAGCAGCAGCAGCAGCAGCAGGAGGAGGAGGAGGAGGAAAAGAAGGAGTCGGGAGGAAGGGGAAGGGAAGGGCAAGGAGAAGAAGAAGGAGAAATATAGAAACATTTTTTTTCAAAACAGAATGTAATAATAATTATTATTTATACAAAATAATAAAAAAGCATCGGAAAATGCCTGAACAAGAGTTGGTTCTCTGAAGAGATCTGGAAACCCGTCCCGAACGAAGAAGTCTACAGAAATTCAGAACCTCTTGCAAACAAGATAAGGAAAAAAAGAATTTCTTTCTCTTGAGGATTGACTCCGCCAGAATCTCTACACAAATCATGAACGTTTTCCTTAAGTGAAAATTTTAGCCCCTCTGGATAAACAAAATTGAACAGGACATAAACGAAATCAAATCTTACTTGAGGACCTGAAAAGAAAATCCGGAAATTACCACGAGCTGAACAACTAAAACTTGACAGAAAATAAAACAGAAGAGACCGACCAAAGACAGAAAATCATGTATTCCGACGAAGAACGCCAGAAAAGATCAGAAAAATTGAAGAAATACTAGAGAAGAGTTAAGGAAAGAAACATCAGGAAAAGTATTTCTACACAACAAAAATAAAATTTTTCTTCTCGAACTTCTGTAGTCAGTCCTATGTGGCTTTAAAAAAACATATATATAAATAAACCATGCGATAATTAACAGCCCCAGCCGTATCCCCTTTCCTAAGCACCACCTCTCTTTTTCTTGCCAGTCACCATTGGAAAGCCGTCGCAAAGACATTACCTCCAGCACACTATCAAACCACAAGTCACCTCCGGCCTACCCTTCCGTGTTCTACCGGGTGGCGTCCACTCCCATACCCTCTTTGGCCACCTACCATTCTCCACTCTCTGCAAATGGTCAAATATAAAATAATATAATGAAGTAAGTTAGACTAAGGTTTATTTTCTGTGTAATTACAGATTATTTCTAGATTTTATTTTCTTTGTAATGATTTAAGTACTCAATGTCTGCATAAATAGGTTTTCCCAAATTTTTTTGTCTTTTATGGCCACAGTGGATCACTTTAGTCAAATTTAGAAATTCTTCTTCCTTTTCATATTCTTTAGCTTGATGTTCTGCCAGTATGCCTTCATTCGGGCTGATCTTGCTTGCCGAACTTCCTCTGAAACGACCGGTTTCTTCCTGCTTGGGTTTGTTCTTCCATCTGATTTTGTTTCAAATCTATTTTCCTTATTTCTTAAGATTTTTAATGTTTCTGTTTTGGTTTCTAAATCATCAAAAGTTAATCCGAGTTCGATCATGTCTTCTTTGACATTTTAGATCCATGCTCCTGATGTTACCATTGGAAAGAGTTATTTAATCATCTTGTTTAAAATTCTGTCTGTAGGTGTTCTAATAAGATTTCCAAGAAAAGATATCCTTTTTTTCCTTATTGTATCTGTTATGGGTTCGTTTTCTTTATAGACTTGTTCGTTTGTTAGAATTCTCCATTGTCCATCTAATTTGTTTTTCTTTCCTATGCAGGTTCTTTGGATTCGTCTCTCAAGTTTTATGACATTGTCTAATGCTTTTGTCTTGGTCACTTTTGCTAATGTTCCGCTGCCATACGTAACTTGTGGTTTTTTTTATCCGAGGCGGCGAGAAAAACTAATGTTCACTCCCTCACGATGGGGGAGGTAGTGTTGGACCCAATTGAGGCGTCCTCATCCAGCCCCAAGGCCGCAACCGCCTTACCAACCAAAAACCCGCCGCCTGGCCACTTAATCCGGCATCAGCAAACAACCCTCCACCGCCCTCGGAACTGTTTATATAATACTACAAGGTAAATGTCGGGTTAAAAAAAATTACATACCGTCAGTGGGGCGTGGAAGGGATAGTGCCTAATTCCCCTCTCGCTGTCACTGACCAACACTCACTTTCTCACTTTCATTCATCTCTTTCACCACCAGCTCAGGAAATTAGTGTGCCTACCTTACCTACTGAGATCGGGACAGGATTGATTCACTGTGGGAGAGGGCGATCCCGCTGATCTCCATGTGTCTCCTCCCTCGCAGTCTCCCGACCACCCCTCCGCAAACTGCGCGACCAACTTCCAGCTCTTCTCATCCTGCAGCATCGCTGCCCTTACTCTCTCTGGGATCCACTTTGCAACGCCTATCTTCTCAGATGTCTTTATTCTGTAACTTGTGGTTGTATGACTTTTGTAGTGTTTAATATTTGTTTGTATAGATAAGCATTTTTTGTTGTATACGTTTTTGGTTATTTGTTGTGATTTAGATAATTTTTTTCGTCTCTCTTCCCACGCTTTGTTTTCTTTATTGTTATGTGTAATGTGTTCGCCCAGATATTTAAACGATTTAACTAGTTCCACTTGGTTTCCGTTTATGTTTACTGAATTTATGCAGAGTGTCTCTTTAGCCATCGTTTTAGTTTTTTTCATTAGAGATTTTTAATCCAACTTTTCCTGCTAATTATTCTGGGGTTTCTATCTGGTGTCTAGCTTCCTTAACGCTCTCTGCCAGTAAGGCCAGATCGTGCGCGAATCCTAGACAGTTTTTCCAAATTATAATAAATCTTTCATAACTATTTTTCTGCTGTATACTCTGGGGTAATATATTGTAGTACTTAATAGCACTGTAATATTTACTCTCCGTCTATGTAGGCCTAAGTGTAAAATTGATTTCTCTATAACTATTAAAATTATTTATAGGATAACTTAGATAAAAATATCTGACAATACTCTTTGATACGCAATATTGATGTTGACATAATTGATCTAGCTTTGCGTGAATTATTAGCCTTGTTTAGTATAAGTATGTATGAATATTCAATCCATATTTCCTTCATTATTGATTAATAAACATATTTAACAAAAGGGATGTTATAATTCATTTGGAAGTTAAACCTAATATAAATCGCATAGGATGTTACTGAAAGCTAATAGCGTTAAATTTAAAGCGAGTAAACTGTTGTATGGATGGAGATAAACAGTAATCTGTACATTATGTATAATTTATTACTTCATTATAATCCGTATGAATTTCATATTGTATTACAGTACTTCCATATACTGTTATAATATGATATGTACTATAATACATAATAATGTAACACGTAGCACTGTATTTAATCAAACATTATTTGGAGGATACATGAAATAAATCTTTATTAATATTGTGATAGTATTTGTTATCTCTATTACTATCATTTAAGTTGCATACATGTACCCCGTTTTGTGTTAACCGATTTTTCTCGAAGCTTAACGTCTTTAGTTTAAAGTGAGAAAGTTGCAAACTTGCACATTTTTTATACCTGTATTTCAACTGATTTTCTGTTTCTTATCACGTGGTCAGCCAATTATTTGACTGAAGTATTTAAGAACACAAGAGGTAGAGGTGTAAAAGACACTTGTCAGAGTTATTTCCATTGAGCCGGCCGCATTGGCGTAGTTGGTAACGTGCTCGCCTCTCATCATGCGGTCTTGGGTTCGAATCCCATTCAGGCATGGCATATTTTCATACGTTACAAAAAAACCATTTCATCCTTCACCGTCTGCATTAGCAGTAATTGCAGAAGAATCGGATGTTAAACAAAAAAAAATATTCCTCTGAGGGTAATGAATTTATCATAAATCTAGACCCTGTGGTGAATGAAGTGAAGGTGTCATTTGTTGTAGGTTTGAAAGAAGATTTTTTCATGCTAATAAGCATTGGATACTTTTCCACTCAGTGGAAAGGAAGGCATGGTAAACCACCTCACTCTTCGTTTTAATAAGTAAGATACTCTTAAGGTTCAAACCAGTCTTTCGGCTGATAACCTAAACAACACAACTTAATTTATCTAAAACATTGGTTTTATTTCAGGAAATATTAGTTATTCAAATGTCTTCATCGGCTAAATAAAAATAATCGTACAATTTCCTCTGAAAGTAAAATAATTTTTACTACATGCCATAAAATTTATGGCATGTAGTAATATTTAATATTACTTTTAATTTATATTAAATTATATTTTGTGAACGGTTTGGCTAAATTTATAAATAAAAAAAACTTGTTCAGCTCAAAAAATTTAACTTAAATTCTTTGTCATTTTCGATTTTAGTGGATTATTGAAGAATATCGATAACTTTTAACACTTTTTAATTTTTCAAACGCTGGCCAGGAATCGAAATCAGACTTTCTGTCTAGCAGTGTACTTCCTAACTCCCTGACTGCTATGCCACCGATGCCCCCTAGAAATAAACTTTAATAATATAGTAACCTATTTTAGAATTTTTTAAGACGTTAAAAATTAAATATTTCAACCTAAAGTAATATATCACAATGCAACAGGTTGTTTCACAAAACGCCCTAATTCATTTAAGAGAAAAATTAATATACTAATTTTACTTATCTGTTTTTATCTGATTAATACGAAAATATTTCACCAGATTCAATCTTTACTAACTTTTTTTTTGTTATAAAAAGTTCTGAATTTAAATTAATTAAAATCTTAATTAAATTAAAAAAGCCACCAACAGCGGAACTTTCTTAATTACTAAAAACACCATCGTAAAAAATATAATCGTCTTTCTTATACAAAAATAATTTTAGGAGTTACCGAAATAATAACTTACTTTCTGTGCTTGACTATATAGTGGTTTTACATCAGTGACTCATAAAATTCTAATTATATTTTTATGTATACTACATATTTTTTCGGTCTACTACCTGACATAATTAAGTTCGATGACGCTGTTGTAAAGTTACGTTCATACCGGGGAATCCCGCGAGAAATCTGAATCACATTGGCCGAGTCTTCCTCTTCAAGAATTTTAATAATGGCGTTGACTTGTTTTTTTATACGTCTGACTGTTTTGCATTTCTGCTAACGCAATTGGTGAGAAGGATAATAGATGAAAATTAGTGATGAAAAATGCCAGACCTGACCGGGAATCAAACCCGAGACCCCGGCGTAGAAGCCAGTTGCGCTAACCACTACGCCAACGGGCAGGAGTTAACTTTTGGACAACTTATTAATTCGTGAAATTTTTTTTGTATATACAGAATCTATCGGTTGTTTCAAAACGTCGGAGCTCGCACTTCATTTTTGTATTCTGTATACCAAAACAAACAAAATATTTCATTTGAAAAAAATGTCAATTAAGCCTTTGTTCCCATTCTATCCACTATTTTTTTGTGCAGGAAAACCATTATATCACGTGAAAGGATTGAAACTTTTTATTGAAATTTGGTACAAATATTTACACTTACGTATTCTAAAAATAAAAAAAAATACGATTCATCCATTTTTATATATTTTTTAAAATGGCGACCAAATGAAATTTTCATAATTGCTTTCTCGAAAACTATAAGTTTTGACGAAAGGTTTTTAAAAAAAAGCTTTAAAAGTTTAAAATAAAATTAGGCTGGATGAAATTAAAATTTTTTTTGTTGGAGAAGATAAAACCGGCCAGAAAATCAAGCAACCGAATTTTCGCTATATCTCGGTTGTTTACCGTCCGATTTTCAAAAATATAAAATAACTTTGATTATAATAATAAGCCTAACATTTCACTTCATACAAAGCTTTTCGATAAAACTAATGGTTTTCGAGAAAAACGGTTTTGAAATTTTTATTTAACCGCCACTTTGAAAAATATGGAAATGCATGGATCGTATTTTTTTAATTTTTAAGAGTTCATAAATGCAAATATTTGTACCAAATTTCTATAAAATATTTCAATCCTTTCAAGTGATATTTTGGTTTTCCTGAAAAATACAAAATGGCGGATAGAATAAGAACGAAGGGCTAATCGACATTTTTTCATATGAATATTTTGTTTGTTTTGGTATATAGAATACGAAAATGAAACGCGCGGTAAAGCATTTTGAAACACCCGGTATATACAATTTGTTCTTTACAGAACAATAAATGAATTTCTACAATATGAATTGTTCTGGAAAAATAACTTCCGATGGAGATATAAATTGAACAAAACTTTTCACATAATCTGCACAAGTAGTGTCCTAACTTTTTATGATCAGTGCCCCCTTTTATAAACGCTATATGAGGTCACTCCACTTCCCATCTTGTGTGTAGTTGTTTTATTTAATTCGGACATACAGAAGACCTGGATTTAAAATGACTGGATTGGTGATTATTTTTTTAAGGGGAGATGGCACGATGGTTTTAACTCAAAATTTCAATTTTTGATTTTTTATGTTTTTCAATAGTTTAGACCTAGATCTACCAGAAAAAACATTAAATTACGTCAAAAAAAAGTTTTTATCAAGTTTACAAAGAAAATCACTATTACCGCTAATTTCGATCTCAATCTCGTTATTATCTAGTAGAGTATAAAAAACGTAGTAATTGCGGGGATTTTTAAAAAAGATTGTGGGAGCCGTTTTTGAGAAAATCGCAAAAAAGTAAAAAATGACACTAATAAATTACTACTTCCGGTTGATCGATTATTAAATGTTAATGTTGGGTCCGGTAGTAGTATCAAACTTATGTTTGAAGTTTTAAGTTTCGTACGATGTTCCTTTCTTGAGATATTCTGTTCACACACACACACACACACACACACACACACACCAATCGCTAAAACAGGTTTTTGTGTTCAAGGGGTCTGAAAACGTGTGTCTGGTGAAAACTCAATTTCAAAAAATTGAAATGAAAACAATACTTTTTTCCCTATAAATTCATATAGGCAAGAGAAAGTAAAAATGTAGGTATAAAAAATATGTTTTAAATATTATTAATTTTTTCGCTGTAGTCTACAATCTTTTTTGTAAGGTATAAAAACTGTTTTGTTGTACGAAAAGTTATATAAAATTTCTATGGTAGTGAAGTGTACGAAAATATAGAGGATTACATTGTCCATTGTCCTCAACAAAACAATTTAAGAAAGTTATTTATCACAGCCTAATTGAGTAAAAAAATAAATGAACGAAATGTAGAGAATCTTCATTCAAGTCCATTTTTTTATCAACACTGTTTTAGTTCCTGTGTAGAAGAAAATTCCTTTAAGGATATATATTTTATAAATTTCATTAAGAATTTTTATATCATATTTTTTTCTTTTTTTTCTTGTTCAAACAGTATGATTAATACAGTTTTCTTATACAGTATCAAATAATCCCGTTACCAGATCCGGTTTTTCTTGTTTAACTGTCATGAGTTATATCCAATGTTTCCCCTGTTATCCTCTGTCCTCTGGGATATTATTCCCTTGCTGATTTTTCTTTTACTTATTGTATTACATAATCCGTTTCCTTTTTTACCGTAAACTGGTGTTCTTTTTCTCAAGTTTCATTAAGTGTTCTCATTGTCTTCAGAAGAGATAGTATTTCAACGTAACCTTAATAAAAATGATAATACCATAAATATTTTCTCGATGTCATTTTGAAAAAGTAAAATGTTTACTTGTAGGATTAACATTATCATTTTTCAGTTCATATCTCATTACAGTCAGAAATTACTGTGCGAAATGAGATGTTTTAGTAAATAACGTTGATATTAAAATAATTATTCTTTTTTTATTAAAAATCTGGTGTGAAACACTCACACGACTTTCTATTACCAATTCAAATACTGAGCAATATAACCTAACATTATTAAACAACGTAAAAAAACAGAAAAAATGGCCGCCTCCGTGACGTTGTGAATAGCGCACTAGTCTACTAAGCGGAGTTCCTGGATTCGATTCTCGGCTAGGGTTTGGAAATTATTACGTACCATAGGCTGCAATTTTAAAACAAACCATTTTTCCACGAGATCACAGCCTCCCCAAGAATTTCAGCAGACATGGCGCTTACCGTATCTTGTAGAGCATAAAAAATGTAGTAAATGAGGCGATTTAAAAAATATAATTGGAGCCGATTTTGATGTAAATATTCGTGTCCTCTAGTAGTACGATGTTCCATTCTTGAGATTTTTGTTCACACACGCACGCGTGCACACATACACACTCACAGCCCAATCGCTAGAAAGAGGTTTTTTGGTTCAGAGGGTCTAAAAACGTGTATATCGATTTCGAAAAATCGATGTACAAACAATACATTTCTTCGTATATATTCATGTAGGCAAAAGAAAGTAAAAATAAATTTACGAGCACAGTTTAATAATTTTTATTGAACCAGGAAAATCAACCATGATTTGAACCAGACAACCAGGTTGATTGAATTATATCATTTACAACGGACCTTCCGTTTTCTAGTCTATTCCGTTTATTTTAAACCAAAAATACATAATTATTCTTATTATTGGTTTTTGTTTTATTTACAGAGATCAGGATTAAATCATCGTAAGGATTCTGTAGCTGGTGTATTGTGCAGTGAAGATGTAACACCTTCTGAGGAAAAACTACTAACTTGTGAATTTTATCCGTTTGCCGTCGTACTTAGACTTCGTGTGTTACAGGTAATTGCAAAATATTTATTAATATTGAAATTAACTAATAATTAATTATTGTACTAATTTATGAATTTTTAATTCATGAGGAATTTACCCGTGGTATTTCACAAAAATTTTTTTTTTTTTTTACTTTTCAAATGATTTTAATTAATTTGTTCATGTTCACGAATTTTGTTAAAAAAAATTTGATGAACGCGTATCGTCAACTTGATGTTACTCTCTCTTGAGCAGGTTCCTTGCTTCATGGTGAGACGCTTCCTTTAGTCGCTATTTGTAATTTATTTTATGTGCAAGGGCGCTTCAGAGTTAATCGTTTTATTAAAATAAGAGGTTTATACTAAATGCAATGTGCGACACAACAAATAAAAAATTTTATGATTTATTTTTTTGATTTTATTTAGTAAAAACTACAACAGTATAGTATTGTTTCAAGTATTTTTAGTATTGTAATCAAGGTTCTAGAACTAGGGTTTTCATGTGCTTTATGAAATAAAAATAAAAAGGGAAGCTAAGTTTAAAGCCGTTTAAGCTGTAAATCCTCATATTATAATAATCGTATCCAGTAAAATAGACTTGATGGAACTAGGGATGACGTTTGGCAACGCTGCGTGATGTTCGAACCTTCCGTCATTGGTAGAACGAATATTTTAACCGCTCCGCGTTGTAGTTTTTAAGTAAACAAATCTACCATCAAATTTTTATTTTTATGATTTTAACAATTAGGTACAGATAGAATGATGAAAATAATGATATAATTTGCAAGTTGTTCGGAATTCGGGTTTTAAAGAAAAAGTTACTTCGGAAAATTAACGACAGCTTCTTAAAAATTGAGTTTTGAATTTGGGATTTTGCGGAGCCCTTTAGAAAGAACTGTTATATAATTTCCTGAAATTTGGCGAAAATCGGACCACCCGTTCTGATTTTACATGACTTCAAAGTAAAACTATAGGAAATTAGGCTCAACAAACGGGCACATTTTTTCGTTCAAATCGCAATAACATAACTTAAAACGGTTTCAAAAAATTTGGCTTTTCGTTTAATCAACGCAGATTTAAACAAGCTAAATTTTGGTAGAGGTGTATATGACACTAATCAGAGTTATCTCCTCTGAAAGTAGTGAATTTCATTATACAGCCAGACCCTGTGGTGAGTGAAGTGAAGGTGTTACAAATGACACCTTCATTTGATGTTGGGTATACTGGAAAAGTGGTTAAAAACAGGGTACTTTTTATACATAATTCGTTATATTTAATACAGTATTAATTTCCGAAAATGTTAATGGATACTGTAACCAATGATAAAACAAGCTTTAATTTGAGGTACGTAATTGTTTTTATATACAACTGTTTAAAGATATTGCTGTTTAAAAACAGGTGTTTTCTTTCGTGAATCGGACTATAGTTTAAAAGATAAACGTAAAATTTCGAGTGAGTTTCTAAAATTGTATTCACAAGGGCCAGCTGATTGATTTAAAGGTTTATAAAATATTTTGATATTAGGCACTATTGAGTTGTGGTACACAAGCGGTAGATTTTAATATAAGTTAGTTTCCAGATCCTAGTGAGTAATCGAACCCAGGACCTTCTGTTTTATAATCCTAGGCATTTATAGCGTTCTAAACACTAGGCCACGGAGCCTTATTTAAATATATTTTTACTTTCTCTTGCCTGAATGAATGTATAGGAAGGAAAGTATTGTTTTCATGTCGAATTTTCGAAATCGAGTTTTCACCGGATCTACACGTTTGCAGACCTCCTGAACCCAAAAAACATGTTTTTAGCGATCGGTGTGTGTGTGTGTGTGTGTGTGAGTGTGTGAACAGCATATCTCAAGAACGGAACATCGTACGAACTTGAAACTGGAAACTTAAGTTAGATACCACTAGAGAACTCGACACGAACTTTTTCATCAAAATCGGTCAACCAGAAGTAGTAGTGTATTCGTCATTTTTCAAATATTTGCGATTTACTCAAAAACGGCTCCTACGACTTTTTTTAAAAATCGGTTTCCCTACTACATTTTATATTTTCTACAAGATAGCGTAGGCGCCATGTCTGCTGAAATTCTTGGGAAGGCTGTTTTGTCGTAAAATTTTTTTTAAGATTGCGGCTTAAATATGCATTTTAGCGCAAAAGTATATTAAAGTATTAAAAGTTGTCAAGAATCTTACAATTTTTATTTCAAACACTTTTTAGGCAAACATATAGGCCTAGGTAACGCTTAGTTTAGCGGTAATATGTGAATTTCTGTTTTATTTTCTTGAAAATGTGGAAAAAATATCGATTTTTTTAAGATTTCAGCCTTAGTATGCATTTTATGACAAAAGTGTATATAATGGAATTTATAGAAAATTAAAAGATCTACAACTTTTATTTAGAGCATATTTCTCTACAGAGCCTAGTTTAGTGTGAAAGAGTGATTTTCCTTATTTTTAAGCCAAACTGAGGTTGGTTTTCATTTTGCGTCTTTCACTTATGATTAAAATTAGTTATGTCTTATGAGGTTATTTTTTTGTTTATTTCTAAGGTTTTATTACTAATATTAGGTTATATTGTTAATTATTTACATTGACAAGAGAAAGTCGTGTGAGTGTTTC
Source organism: Catonia carolina (assembly GCA_035578175.1). Taxonomy (NCBI): domain Eukaryota; kingdom Metazoa; phylum Arthropoda; class Insecta; order Hemiptera; family Achilidae; genus Catonia; species Catonia carolina. The sequence continues at coordinate 34,296,149 of JAQMRL010000005.1, read as the reverse complement.
ACACCAGATTTTTAATATTGTTTTTAGAAACCGTAGTCTTAATTCAAACTTAATTTTCGAGTAATTACTCTAGTTAGAACGAATTAATCGAGTATGTAGGTAGATGTAATGGAATATAATATGATACAAATATTGTCGTCAAAATAACATAGCTGTTTCGTAAAGGTACTGCTTCTAACACGACACGCCTAAAAGCATAAACTCAAAACATCAGAGAACAGTTGTAATAATGCACCGAGCACAGACAGAGTGACTTCATCATCTATCCGTACAAAGTTTGATGTAATATGACCTAAAGGTAATTTATTCCTACGTTGATATGTCTGACAGTTACCAGTAAATAGTTAAATTTAATTTTAGACGTTCTATGAATAGGTACCGCTATTATAAAATTATTTTAACTCTCAGAAATTAAGCTTACTATTATTTAATATGCCCGTAAAGGGCAAGTGCAGTGTTAAATTAATTTCAGTCTATCTGCTCGTTCCAGGGCTACAAAAAATAGTTCTGTTTCTTATCACATTGTTAGCCAATTATATGACTGAATCATTTAAGAACAGAAGAAGTAGAAGTGTACTGGTAACGCAATATAAGTTGACGATCGTCAGCGAGGGTAAGACTTGACTATGCGGGGGGTGAAAGTGCTACTATATGTGCTTTTCTAAATACATCATAGCGACACTAACAATGACATCATGTTGTAATTTTACTCTTACATTGATTTATTATGTTTACAACTATGTCGTTTTATAAACACCCCATTGTATGATTTATTGTTCTTAATAAATTATCCTTAATAAAAAACATTCATTCTAAATAAGCCATAATACTAGGCCTAAGCTATATTTAGTATTCTTTTTAGTCATAAGCTGTAAACTGATTAACTGCACTCTGACATTTTTAGTGATCCGTCCGTGTCGATTTTTAGTGAAGCCCGTGAGTTCCGTCGATGCGAGCATATTATCGTGAGTAATACTAGTGTTACGGTAATTTACGATAATTTCAAAATGTTATTGTATTTATAGGGTTTTCATATTTAATTATTTTCAGTAAAGTTATGTTAAATTGCAATTGTATTTTAAACAATTCACTTTCTTTAAATAATTACATTACTTTTTACTTGTCTCGTATGATGGGTCATGAACTGAATTTTATTACTTAAGTGTTTGTGGTGGTTACTTTTTGAGTTACACGCTTGATACATGTCTTATGCTTTCGGGTTGGCCGATGTGAGTAGGATAGATAGTATACTGTCCTCCACATGATAGGCGCAATCGTCAACTTATAGCGCGTTACCATTACATTACACTACTCAGAGTTATCTCCTCTGAGAGTAATGAATTTCACTCTACAGCCAGACCCTTTAGTGAATGAAGTGAAGATGTCATTTGGAGGGTAGAAAGTTGGTGCTTTCTGGAGGGCCTGGCATGCTGATAAGCAGACTCTTTCAACTCGGTGAGGAAGGTAAAAGTAAACCTCCTCACTTCTCGTTTTTACTTAGTAAAACCTCTAGAGGTTCAAACCAGCCTTTATTTTTTTTTTTTTTTTTTTTTTTTTTTTTTTTTTTTTTTTTTTTTTTTTTTTTTGGTTTAACGTCCGACTGTTTTGCAAATTGCTAAACCAGCCTTTAGGCTGTTGACCTAAACAAAAAAATTTTAATTTTGTATCTTAAAAATATGTTTAGGATGTCAAAGTTGAAATACTCTAGTTTTAATAATAGTTTAAATTTGGTTTAAAGATTTAATATTCTTCTATGTTCTTAAAAGTATTGTTGGTTCGTTAGTAATTCTTTAATCGGGAGGAAAGATGGGGTATTGCACAACTACGCCTTCATAATAGCGTATGAAATATAAGTCAAGTATTAAATAAAAAATTTAAATAGTCTAAATAGAAATTATATTTGTTATTTATTGAATACGTAGAAAATGCTTCAAAAGGTTGATTTTCATTTAGCGTCATTCACACAAAATTAAAATTAGGTTATGTTTTTTTATTATTTATACAGTATTTACAAGGGAAAATCGTGTGATTGTTTCGAACCAGATTTTTATTTGGCTAAATACTAAAAAAATTTGTTCCACAAAATTTTGGGAAATAAAAAATTATTGTTATTAGTTTTATTGACCCACCGGGTTAGTCTAGAGGTAAAGTCGTCGCCAAAATCAGCTGTTTAACAGCTGATTTTCGGAGACGAAGGTTCCTGGTTCAAATCCTAGTAAAGGTAGTTACTTTTATACGGATTTGAATACTAGACAGTGGTTACCGGTGTACTTTGATGGTTGGGTTGAATTAACCACACTCTCTCGGGAATGGTCGGCCTGGGTCTGTACAAGACTACACCTCATTTACACGTCATACACATCATCCTCATCTCATTGGGTCATGGGGTTGCTTATTGTTCTCAATTGAACAGATTGCAACGTACACAAATTGGGAATAATAAAATTAGTTTTATTATTATTATTATTATTATTATTATTCTTATTATATAGGTTAAGTTTTAACTGCAACTAGTAACTTTAACTTTTACCTAACGAACAGGTTTTCTTTAGCGATATTATTTCCTTTCCCCCTTGTATAAACATGCAGTCACCTACTGGTGCTAGCACTTATTTTCTATTGTCACTTACACAGTGTTCTTCACACATATTAATTTCTTAAATCTCTATCTTAATTCTATTGTTAATTTAAATATTAATTTAATAACTTATGTAAATATAAATAAATATGCGTTAAAAGTAACTTATTAATTGTGGTTAACCATTAGTTTTAGAAACTTATATTATTTACATGACTTAAATATAATTTACAGTTTAACAGTATTTTTATTAATCTTTTTAACACTTTAAATCTACAGGCTTAGTTCTTTTCAGACGCCTAACTATTACACTATTATCCAGCAGTTGAAATGCTTCAATTTTGATGTGATCATGAAGACTATCTTCATGTTTTTGGCACACTAGTTCTAAGGGATGATAATCATTTTGAAGTTTGTCTCTGAACAAACCATACAATTTTTAGAAATGTATTATTTATGTAAGGAAAGTATAAATCTTCATGTAATGTTTAGTTGGATACCCAATTTGGAAAATTAGTAACTTGCCATAAAAATTTACTTTAGAAATTCTGACTTTATTTACCTAAAATAGTATAAATTTATATGTATTATTAGGACCATTCGTAACATGTCAATTATAATATAAATTTATGATAATATTATATAAATTGACTTTACTGTTTGTAGTAACATTATACTGGGTCTTTCAGACTATAAATCATTGTTATTATTATATTCAAAGATATGCAGTAACTTCTGCAAATTGACAGTCTTGATAGCTACAAACCCTTTCCTTGCAATATTATGTTGACAGTGCTAACACAGCACTTAATAATTTAGGTAAACTAAAATACAATTCATTACTGAAGATAATATTGACTTAGAATATGATGCTATGTAACTCTCACTTAGTTCTTTGTTACCTATGTTAAACCTGAAAATAGTTTATTGTAAGATATTAAGCAATTAGTATTTATATAAAAAAATGAATGACACTTATCTGTGTTATATATCCGGTTTGTTTATTTGTTATCAAATAATTATACGTATTTAATTACTACAGTCGAGCTTCTATAACTTGAACGTGCTCGCCTCTCATCATACGGTCTTTGGTTCGAATCCAATTTAGGCACGGCACATTTTCATACGTTACAAAAAATCATTTCATCCTTCACCGTCTGCATTAGCAGTAAAAAACTCAGCTTCAAACTCAGCTTCTAGACATCACTAGCTGGTGTCGTGTCTGGAGACTATCACTTAACCCCACAAAATGCGAAGCAATCCACTTTACACTAAAACGCAATGTTCCTCCGCCTCTACGATTGGAAGGGGAACTCCTCCCGTGGCAGAACAGCGTGAAATATCTAGGGGTTGACCTAGATAAACGATTGACACTTCGACAGCACATTGACAGCAAGCTTAGCAAGGGTAGGGCCTTGTTCGCTTTACTCATCCCTTTGTTCCTCTCTCCTGCATACTCCTCAAAACTGAAACTTCTGATGTACTCCTCTATCCTACGTCCTTTCCTTTTGTACGGGTCACCGGTATGGTGGCCCTTTCTCTCCAAGTCCAACAAAAGACGTACTTCAGCATACCAGAACAAAGTCCTCCGGTGCATCACACAGTTCCACTATCTTATATCCAATCGCATCATACACGAACACCTTCTCTTCCCTTCTATGGAGGACTTTATTTACAATACCTCGAAACGGCTCCACGACGCTGGGAAAACTGACGGACCCCAGATCATTCAGGACTTGTACCGACGCCCACACCCACCTGAAGTCTCTATCCCATTACCATTCCACGACTTTATCTAAATTTTAGTATGACCCACTTAACAAAATTTAGAGTTGCCACATTTTTATTCTGCCCTGTATTCCTCTTATTTGCCCATGCCCCTCCTACTTGTATGACTCACTCCCCCCAGTTGGTAGTTATCCCCATGTTCCTATGCATAATCACTCCACTACGGTGAAAAGAGCCGCCATTTTAAATTAATAAACACTCAGAAGATAAAAAGGCCGGTGATTATGCCAAACTCTACCCTTTCCGTCTCCCCTAAAATCATAAACTAACCCCTACCTTAAATTATACCTTTAGTCCACGTTCAGTAAAATGCATGCCTTCCCCTCACCAAGATAATAGGCCTCCCACAAAACTGAAAAAAGGCCACTGAAAAATAAAATAAAAGAGCCGCTCTTAAACCCACTTGTCCCTTAATTTAAATTTTCCACAAATAACTTCTAAAAATAAATTACCTCCTTTCAAGTCCCAGTTCCAATGTCCCACGAACCAGAATCCTATTTCCTATTTAAACTATAAAATTCCCCCTAAATTTCTTGAGGTTGCAATTATTCTGTTATATTGTTCCCCGAGCGACCAGGTGTTCCTTAACACGATGTCGCCATCATAGGGCTTCTTAGCCCTCTCAACCAGGATTCAGGATTCACGTTACAAAAAATCATTTCATCCTTCACCGTCTGCATTAGCAGTAATTGCAAAACAGTCGGACGTTAAACCCAAAAAAAAATTCTATAACTTGAACGTATATAACTCAAATTTTGTACATCTCGAATTGAATTTCAATTCCCTTCATTCTTCCATGCATTTTACTGTGTAAAAATCTATCTATAACTCGAATTCCGTCATTTCTCTAAGTCGAACTATTTTCTTTAGTTCCTTTTGACAAAATTATTTACGTAGTTCACATAATTTTATTTTTGGTCTTTTTAAAACTGTAGATACAGTCGTGCTTCTTTCATTTTAAGAGGAAATGTTCGTCCATGAAAGGGTGCAGACCCTCAAAGTCATATGGTTGGCTTTGGAGGCCTAACAAGCGTAAACCAAAACAATGAATTTCTTTGAATCGACGAATCTTTGGTGGACCGCAGAACAATAGAATCATAGTCTGTCGGTACAATGTACCATATTCAGCATGTAATGTAATTAGAAAAGCGTAATTTTGGAATATTGTATAGTGTATACAATATGTACAGTACTTAACACTGTAGGTTATAGCTAAGCTAAATGCAACTTACAGTAAGCCTACTGTATTGCAAAATTACGACATTACTATGTCCAGTAGGCCTCGTATTTCACATATTGTAGGCTCCTGTATTAGCCTATGTGGAATGTTCTGTTTATTATTTTTTAATAACTGATTTGTTGTTATTTTTCCATTACTCGAAATTTTTGTAACTCTTTTTTTGTTCTCATCCCTTGAAGATTCGAGTTATAGAAGTTCGACTGTATACTTCTTATTCTTCTTCTTCCGAACAAGGATTACTGCTCAGGCTGCAGCCTGTTCCGAACTCACACATTATATTATATATCTTCATTTTTTTTGTAGGTCTGCCACATCCCTTTTACCTTCTGGAGCATACCAGTGCATACTTACATACAGTGGATACTTAGGTATCCTGTAATCTGATATCCTCTCCACGTTCTGTTCCAACTTTGATAATAATCCTTTATCTTTTCGTTCAAGTTGTCTGACCCAATTCTGACCTTATTTCGATATTCCTTATTCTGTTCTCAAGCTTGTACACCCCTTTAGTCCTTCACAGAAATCTCATCTCTGCCGTCCAGATTCTCCGCTCTTGGAATTGTCCATGCCTCACTCCCGTACAGAATAACTGGATCTACCATAACTTTATAGAACTTAAGTTTTGTGACCTTTCTCTCTCTATTTTCTATAGTTCTGCTTATAGTCCCGCATATCATGTGGAATTTACTCAATCTCTGCTCTATATCTAAATCAGAATTAAATCCCAAGTTACATCCTAAATAACTAAAGTGAGATACTCTCCCCATACCGGCATTATCCACAACGAGTTTTAAGCAAACGGTATGTTTGGTCTTAAAAGCCATTATTATGGTTTTATCAATAGAAATTTTTAAGGCAAAATCTTTACACAGTTTTTGAAACATAGGCTATGGACCGCCCGTTGATGACTATCATCTATCTCCTGCACAATTCACACGTCATCCGCAAATAAAAGTGCATTCAAATAACTACTGTAATTTAACTTAATACTAATAACTTAATTACTAAACTTATAGAACAATATTTGCAATTAGTCTCAATATTTAACCAACTCTTAAAAGTTTTCCGGCATAAAGTGAAGTCCATTTTATTTTTTTTTAATAATCAATATTTGGTAAACTAAACTTTAATGTATTTATTTATCTGTCTTTATATATTATTGTAGATAAAAAATAATTATCAAAATAACTTTTGGAGTACTTATAAAAAAATCATTTAAATTAAATGTCAAATACAACATACAACAAAAAAGTCTATGAATCCAAACAAAGGTAAGGCTTTACAGAACAGTAGTACAACTGGAGGTGACATACTGTTGTGAAACTTAGTCCAAACTATAACAGAAGGTGCCCAAAATACAGAATGGGGAATATACTAAGGCCGTGCATAGGAAAGAAACACCAAAAAGATGGGATCTGGATGTTATTATCCAACAACAACAGTTTGTAAATAAATACTTGTAATTTTAAACTATAATTTGTTAATTATTTAACCCAGATCCCGAAACGAACCTTAGTGATAAGTGTCAGTATGTATGATAAATATATGTACGCTCGGTAAAGTACAATATTATTACTGACTTAAATAGTATTTGAATTAGGGTTTAACAAATTCTTTTTGTATACGATTTTTAAAAAAAATACATTTATTTCAATTCATAAATAGTTTAATTACAACAAAAAAAATTTTTTTAATTAATAACATTAGTGTTTTATCTAACGGTTTAAAATAAATGCATTTAAGAGCGCTATTATAAATAGAATTGAAGATATATTGAACATAGCATTGCTACCAGAAGTCGGTTTCTCTCCATCTCTGGTAAATATTCTGTTGTAAATGTTAAGAGATGCAGGGTTTGATATCGGTGTTTGTATCTGGAAAACATGCAACGCTGTTTCGTTGTTGATTATAGCTTCTTTTGTTAAACTGTAACTTTCAGGATCTGCAATTTCACCAAATCCATTCTTTGTTGCGTTTTGAAGTTCAGGTGGTGTTGCCAACATAATATTTGAACTTGCAGATGTATTAGAATAAGTAGTCAAGTTAGATTTTATTGTCAAAATATCAAAAGTTGTTTGAACTTTTTTGTATTGGTAGTTTGAGTACTGTGAAATTGTTAAAGGCGGTGCACTGTCTGTTCTGTTACCGCATAGACCAATATTGTTTTCCAGACATGATACAATCGAACATACTTGAACTCCACCAGTTGCATAATCATCTCCGTAACTTCTAACTCCGTTGAAAACTGCGAATTGGTAATTATAAGAACCAAATGCATCACCTTTCTTTGCTAACTTTGGAATTACAAGATCTAATACATAATATGATGTCACATTTCCAACAAATTCACAACAGAAATCTCGGTTACATATTTTCTTATTGAATCCAACTGTTCCAGATAAAGTTAAATTATTATTTTCTGAAACCGGTTGAAAAGATGAAGGTTCTTCAAGCGCTTCAGTTGTGTAGACATTCAACTTATCTTGATATATTTTTAATGGAACTTGAGTAATGTTTTTTTCATCGTAAAATTTCATAATTTCGTATGTTGGTTTAAATCCTGAAAAATACATATTTACAGTAATTAACTTTCGATTTATTTACCTGTATTAAATTTGTACTTATAATATGTCCACAGCTCCGTGGAGCTGCTAGATCTAGAGCCGTGGGTTAGATCCGAGTTGGGTGTATTTAGCCTGTATGAAAAAGTGGAGGAGTACCGTAATCAATGAAACCAACATTTGGAACGGATACCAGAGGAGAGAATATCCTTGTGAATAAAGTGGATTTTCTAACACTGAGATGCTGTACTTGGCTAGGAACCTCTTGACAGATAACGTGGAATGAGCTGGCGCATTATCTTGGTTCAAACCCATGATTTGTTCCACATTTCCGGGCGTTTTTTCCTTACTCTTTGAAGTACATTATAAATTACCTCAAGGTTGTAATATTGTTTAATTGTTTGACCTTCAGGAACCCATAAATATTAAAAAAAAAACAATCAAGACTGAAATTTGGAGAAGGTAAAATAGGGAGAAATTTTAATGGTTTTTAATCTGGGAAACTTAAAAAAATGCATCCCATGACTGTATCGTTTGTAGTTTTTAAGAAAACGACGTAAAAAATTAAAAAGTAGTTTTAGAAAATACACTTTTTTAATTTTTGCGTGAAATAATTTTAAAAAGTGAAGAAGAAAAAGGAGAGGTGGGAAGAGAAATAAGGAGGGGAGGAGGAGAGGAGAATTTTAAAAGTTTAGTCACATCGATTAGTCATTAACCTGAGACGATAACCAGTCTAGATTCATGAAGAAACACTATTAGGCGTCCATTTTTAAATAAATACCTGACAAATTATTATCGTAATGCAGTGGGAAGTCCAAACGATCAATTCGATTAAAAGTGTAAATGTAGTAGTAGAATGTAGCTCTAATAAGTTATTATATTTTAACAAATAAAATTTTAAATACCAGAGATAGACTTCTCAGAAGGTGGCAGGAGAGATGGGATGCAGAGGTGTCCGGTAGATAGACGCATAGATTGATTCCGGATCTAAAAAGGCTAAGTAGGGGGTACGGCGAGGTTGGTTATTACCTTACGCAGGCATTGACGGGGCGTGGTTGCTTTCGGACGAATCTCCACCGGTTCAGACGAGCAGATGAAGCAAGCTGTCTGGATTGTGAGGCGGAGGAGGACAGCGCAGTACATGCGATTTTCGACTGTAGAAGATGGGACTAGAGAGGGATGGGGGGATTCTAGGGACCTACCTTGGGTCGCCGATTTCACCAAAAAATTTCTGTAATTTTATGATTGCAGAAGAAGAAAGCTGAAAGGCTATTGAGGAGTTTATCCAGAAGATGATGAAGAGCAGAGAAGTCCAGCTGCGTTAATTCCAAAGGAAATCACTCAAAAAGGGGGAAAATATGTGATAAGAAGAGAATTTATCCAGCTAATAAAGAACCTCCAGCTTGTTGTGAAGTTATGCCTAATGTTGATCCCGCGGCAAGTCGGGATGGGATAGAAAGGAACTGAGAGATTTTGCCAGTTGCCTTTGGCAGAGCTCGCATACCCCAGGTGAAGACCTCCCTGGGGTACCGGTAAATTTGATTTCCTCTCGTAAAAAAAATTGAAAAGCACGTAATAAATAAGAAAATTCTAGCTTATATAAATAATTTTAAAATAAATTAAAATTTTACGTACCACTTTTTTCAATGGATCTTGGTATTGTTGAAACGATTGCGAAAGTACCATTTATTTGAGTTTGTACAGCTACTCCTTTTGAAGAGTCCCCTAAGTATATTCCTGAACCTGAAGCACCTGCATTAGGAGCATTATAATCAGCTGCTAAAAGTACTTTATTTCTTGCATATGACCAAGCTGAATGTGCCTGTACAGCTAAAAAAAGAAACAATACAAACAAAATTATAAGAGATGTGATATAGAACAATGAAGAAAAATTATAAACTATACCCTGTAATAAATAATTTACTCTAAATGTAAAATTTTTAAACTTTTAGACTAATTGAAGATGCGCTCTTTACTTGGCCCTGGTTTTTAAAATAACTCGAATTGTTTAATGTTTAATAGATATTTTATCTGATAATTAATTATTCTTAATATATGCCTAAATCTAAGATAAAATCATTTTAGCTTACTATGTATAATTGTATTTCGGTTATGGTGTTTCATACTAAAATTTAAGCCGATTGTTCTGTTTTAATAGTTTTAAAATACCTTTCAACTTTTCTACTTCCACAAACTTTATAAGCTACAACATTTTGGGAATTTATAACAATGAACCTAAGGATATGAAGCTATATTTTTAGTTTTGGAAGAAGCCTTGCTAGTAATAAAAATTAGAAAATTTTAAAAACTATCTATTGTAATTCTTACTTAATCCACAATATTTAGTGATAAATGTGCCCATTCATTGAACGATGATGTACAATCACTCGCGTGGTTGAGTAAACATTTTCTTCAACTCTTCTTAAGACATAAGTTTTGTTTTTTTTTACCTCAAAACCACTTTAAACAATTTTAAAGAAAATAAATTTTCAAAATTTTATTCAATTAAAAACTTATATTATCTATACTAATACAGTAAAACTTCCACAAAAGACCACCTCTTCTAAGCGACCAGTTTTTTCGGGAACCAAAATATTAACTATTTTTCCCTTAAAAATTTACCTCCGCTAAACGACCACTCTCTTATCCGACCATGACCGGTAAAAACTAGCAGAAGCGACCACTTTAATTAATAGTATAATAGAAATTAAATTAAATTAAACTTGGACAACAAGCGAATCTTGAAATTATAGTTCACTGTGAAGAAGCCATCTCAACATGCGACGAAAATGACGAGTGGGAAAATGATTTGTTTACAACTGTTACTGAACAGTGCCAAAACGACAGCATGGTGGAAGGTAGTATCACGAACGAGAGTGACTTCGAGGGCGAGGAAGAAGTAGAAGGAATTGAAGATGTTTCTGTAATGTCAGTAGGAAAAAGTTTAGAAGCTCTCAGTGGTTTAAGAAACATGGCCCGAGATCAAAAAGTGCCGTGACTGCTAGATAACAAACAACAATTGAAAATTCCTTTTATTAATTTTTATAACAATTTATTTTTTTAAATGTTTTCTTAGTTTTAAAAATGTTTGAGTTATACAGGGTGATTCATGAAGTTCTCCCCCCACTTCTACAGCACATTGTACTAGTAAAAATAATGAAAAAATGTTATATAAACATAGGTCCGAAAACGCTTCGTTAGCGAGTTACAGCTAGCGAAAGATTTCGCCTGAATTCCTGGGCAAAGAGTAAAATAAAGCCATACTGAACTTTTGGAAAGGTTAATTAAGTAAGAAATGTCGTGGATTCTTATGTAATTTTACCTGATAAAGCTAATAAAATAGGTTTCAGAACTGTACCTGTAGTAGTTTTTGAGGGATTCACGGTTAAATGCAAAAAATTGGGGCACGAAACAATGTTTTTTTAAGTTTCATGTACAATAACTTTGTTAAATTGGTAATAAATACATAAAATCAACTAACATTAATTGTAGAGAATTTAATTCTGAGAAAATTGATATAATCAAAGTCTAAAATAAAACAGAAATAAGTATCAAAAAATCGATTTTATTCAGTATAATACATTACTAGTTTTAAGCAAAATTAATCAGGTTGGGCCAACCGTACGCACCTTTTTATAATAGATGTTCGAAAATGAGGCCATCATTATCAATACATTTTGCAGCACGTTTGTGTATTACTTTTGTTGCGTTTCTTAATTTTTCAGGGCTTCCCTGTATCTGCACAGCCGAATCCATAATACGGGCAATTAATTCATCACGAGAATTCACTTTTGTCTTGTATACAATGTCTTTCATCCATCCCCAGATGCAATAATCCAATGGAGATAGATCTGGGGATCTTGGTGGCCAAGGGTGAGGCCCTCCACGACCAATCCAGTGTCCAGGAAATTGATGATTTAAATAAGCAGAAACGGCACGTGAAAAGTGGGGAGGTGCTCCGTCATGCTGGAAGTACAAATTTTGTCTGAGACGTAAAGGAACATTCTCTAACAGCTGCGGCAACTCTTCTTGAAGGAAATGCAAATACAACTCAGCATTTAGGCGTCCAGGTAATATGAAAGGTCCAATCAGCCGATTGTGCAAAAGGCCACACCAGACATTGACGCTAAATCGGTGTTGAAAGTTCTGTTCCACTACCTCATGTGGATTTTCTTCTGCCCATGAGTGTTCATTGTGCAAGTTATTGACACCATCCCGAGTGAATTGTGCCTCATCCGTAAACAAAATACGCTTGTAGAGTTGATTATTAATATTCAAAAAGTTGCAAAACTCCAAGCGAAGCGGACCATCCCCTGGCTGTAGATGTTGAACCTTTTGTTTATGAAACGGATAAAATTTGTTTCGATTTAGTGACCTCCACACCGTTGACTGCGAAACTCCTATCCGCCTAGAAATACGTCGTGTACTTACACCTGGACTGCGATGAACAGCATTAATAACAATATCATCATCAAGTTGGACAGCTCGTTCATAATTGGTTCTAGTACTTGGTAGTGATCCTGTTTCCCGAAGAGTACGAAAAGTTCCTGAAATTGTTTTGGTATCTGGAATCCTCCTATTAGGGTAACGTAGTTCATATTCTACTACAGCAGCTCTAGCATTACCATTACAGTAACCCAAAATAAAAACCATATCAGCGTATTCCTCTGATGTAAATAAGTAAGGCATTTTTTCGCTGAATAAACAATCGAATTATAACTCACAAAAAAATTGCATTTAATAACACGATTCACAGAACCCGATCTCCTGCTGTAGCTTGCAAAACACCACTAATACACAGTTCTAACGTAACAGTACAGAATACCATTGTTGATCAGCTGTTATTCGTGCGTTACCAACTTAGAAATTAATAAAACAAAAAACTGCATTTCGATTATTAGTAAACAATAATTGGAAAATGTTTGCTTCATTTATTTTCGAACATTTAATGTAAATTTTTATTTAAAAAAAAAAATACAACGTAATAAAACATGATATTTTTATTTACAAACAAATTTATTTAACAGTTCATCTTGTTTTCTCAATTTATCTCATCATTAAGGAACAAACATTTTGTTTTTGTTTTATTTTAACTAAATACCGTACGGTATTTCTTTACAGATAGTAATGTATTATACTGAATAAAATCGATTTTTTGATACTTATTTCTGTTTTATTTTAGACTTTGATTATATCAATTTTCTCAGAATTAAATTCTCTACAATTAATGTTTGTTGATTTTATGTATTTATTACCAATTTAACAAAGTTATTGTACATGAAACTTAAAAAAACATTGTTTCGTGCCCCAATTTTTTGCATTTAACCGTGAATCCCTCAAAAACTACTACAGGTACAGTTCTGAAACCTATTTTATTAGCTTTATCAGGTAAAATTACATAAGAATCCACGACATTTCTTACTTAATTAACCTTTCCAAAAGTTCAGTATGGCTTTATTTTACTCTTTGCCCAGGAATTCAGGCGAAATCTTTCGCTAGCTGTAACTCGCTAACGAAGCGTTTTCGGACCTATGTTTATATAACATTTTTTCATTATTTTTACTAGTACAATGTGCTGTAGAAGTGGGGGGAGAACTTCATGAATCACCCTGTATGTGATAAACTACAGTATCTCACTTTAAGAATTATTATTTTAAGCAAGTTTTACATTATGCGTAGTAAGATACTATCATGCACGATCTACTAATAAAAAAGATACATTAGTTGCTGTATTGACTGGTAAATAGTGATGTTTTTACTACAATTTATTTTTGTTAAAATTTTATGTAAACAATACTTTTGGGGTAAATAATTATACACTTTTCATAATAATGAAGTTATTTTAATTAGGGTATTGTCCTGACCTCCATTTCTCCAAAACGACCACCGCTCAAACCGACCACGTATTGAGTTCACGTACGTGGTCGTTTTGAGGAGGTCTTACTGTATTATAGACAAACTTTGTTTTTTTTTATGTGCTGGCTAATTTACAAAACTACTGAACGGATTTTCATGAAATTTTTACAGCATATTTGTATTTATATTCACAACAACATTTTCTTTTTAAATTTTAAAAATTGATGACTTTAAGGGCGCTAATGAAGATTTTCATAAATGTGTGTGTGTGTGTGTGTGTGTGTGTGTGTGTGTGTGTGTGTACACCATGTGAGTACGTATTGTTGTTAAAGTAGATAAAGGGGTTTGATGAAGACGAGAGACGTACGCGAGGGAAATTATCAAAACGTCGTGTGTGTCTGTGTGTATGTATGTGTGTGTGTGCTTATTGTTGAAGTAGATATTTGAAAGGGGAGACGAACGAGACACGTACGTGGGGAGATTTATCAAAACGCGTGTGTGTGCGCGTTGAAGTATATATACAGTCGATCTAACAGCTAGATAATTTTTGTCAAATATTTACGAGTATTTAAAAAAAATTGATTAGGTCCTACACATGTTTCGCGTGCGAAGCCGTGCAGGCCTTGCTAGTACAATATAAATTTATATGAAAAGCGGAGTCGTTATTGAATATGGTGGTATATGAAACAGTAACTATGGGTTTTAATGTTTTCTAAGATCTCCAGACTCTTGCTGGGAATTAAACTCGGGAATTTTCCTTTGTATTCTAGCACGCTTCCACTAAACATGAGGCGGCCAAAATACTCTTATTCTAATTACATATTTAAACCAGGGGAATTAATCGTTTCCGTGTGTGATCTACACACGGAAACTTAGATCATATTTAAGTATGTGTATCATTCCATAACTAAGGTGAGATATTTTTTTGTAACATAGTATTCCGTTTGCCTCGTTTAGACCAAGATACAAACGTACTGGTAAGAGGAGTTTTGGATGCCCGAGAAGGAGATGGTTTTATCCATGGTTATGGAGATTTTATATCCATGGAGATGGTTTTGAATAGGTCGAACTGCCTGTATTCGGTTCATCGTAAGAAATACATCTCGAGTAAAAAAAACAGCAGTTACCGAATCAGCTGATAAAGCGGTGACTCAGAAAAAATTCAACACTTTTAACGAAAACATCCCAATGATAACAGACTGTTACGTGCTTTTAACTATATGCAGAATTAAACGATAAATAGAAATGAAAAAACCAAAAAATACTACAACACTAAATAAAATTCCTGGTTGAAAATAAATTATAATGCACGTAAGAACGATGCGAGACAATACGATGTCAAAAGCGAACTAGTAGTATAACATAACGACGACATGTTCATTGTCAAAAATGTGGAGAGATATTTATGGGTTTGGATAAGCCTTTGACAAATTCAATTGTGAAATAACGAGTGACTAAACTAATATTAGATGAATAATCATTAAAATAAAAATGTTTACTTTTAAAGTTCTCTTGTTCATACAGATCAGAGGTAATACGTATAACTTGTAACTACATTTATTTATGAAAAAGAATGGAAATAAAGTACAGGGCTAACGTTTTTATACATTTATTGATCAATACTTAAAACGTTAGTCATGATATATGATGTAGGCCTAACAGTTTCATTTATAAAAATACTTTTAAAAGTATTTTATACTTAAATACTTTTGAAAGTATTTTGTTGTTAATTTTTAATCAGCGTGTACACATATTTAAATAATTCGCATGCTCAGTGACGTCATTATTTGTGTACTTGAGATACTTTCTTACAGTGAACCGAGTATAACCGAATTGAAGAAGAAGAAAAAGAAGAAGTTTATCGTCTTTCTGAATTCAACAAGTGACTTTTTTTAAGTTCTGTTTGAATAATTTTTTTTGAGAGCGAGAGAGAGAGAGGACAGTGAAATGTATTTATATGCGACGGTGGAAACTCCTCTGTAATGTCAGACTCCCAGTACAGTCTACTGACTAAAACACTAACCCGGGTTAAAACTGACTAAACTTAGTCAGTTTAAAATTAGTCAGTACTGACAAAAACACTAACCCAACAGAGGTGTAAAATTTTAATGTGCTGATATAATTATTATTTATAATAATGAATATTTTCGTGAAAATTTACAGGAGCCGCCATACATCTAAAAACAGGAGTTACTTCACATTTGCAAGTTGTTATAAAGTTACTGTAGAAAAATGCAAATCGGCGGTAAAGGTTTTAGATAACGTTGATGGCAGACCGAGCGTCTGCAATTCGGTTCAAGAATCCTGCATGTCAACTAAATATAGCAAGGTGTTCTGCATCCCGTCGATTTTATCAGGAGGAGCAGAAAAGTCCCTTCCTATTTAATATAATTGAAGCTTATGTTAGTCTATTTTTTACATAAATAATTACAATGGTTAATAATTTATGTATTACCGGATAAGTAAGGCAGTTCTGAAAACCAAGCTGTAGGAAATGCAATATGTGTTACTTTCTTATCAAAATCTAAAGCTGGGCTCTTGAAAGCAATATCAAAGCATGTAAATGTACCAAATGTTACACCATCAACATCGAAAGTTACTACTTCTGGTTTTTCTGGCCTACTAAATGGTTCTCCTTCTTTTCCATAAATATGGAACTTACGGTATCTGGAAAAAAATTAATTACAATATTAATTACTTAAATTATAATTATTTAATTAATTAAAAATTAATTACAATATTATCGTACTTTTTAAAAAAAAATCATAATTATTAATATTTTCTTGAATATTTTTAGGTAATTTTTAAAACGGCTTCCTTTGACTTATGGCGAAAACCATAAGTTATTCCTGTATCTACCCTTTAAAACGAATCGAATGATACTATTTTTGTTTACGAATTCCGACTTTAATTTATTGACTTCCGGTTTTGGGCCACTTCTGATCGAAACCGGAACTTCAAACCTAATAATATCTGTATCTACTCTTTAAGAGGAATCGAAAAACACTATTTTTGTTTCCAAATTGAGACGATAATTTCTTGACTTCCGGTTTTGGGCTACGTCCAGTCAAAACTGGAGCTTCACACTCAATCCACGCTCATTAACTTTATGTGTAGATTACAGATCTGGAAACCATATATTGCTATCTATTGTATTTTCTGACTTTGATTTCTTGACATCCGTTTTTGGCCACCTCCGGTCGAAACCGAATCTTCAAACCCAATGACTTCTGTATCTATTCTTTAGGAGAAATCAAACGGCACTATTTTTGTTTCCAAATTTCGACTTTGATTTCTTGACTTCCGGTCGAAACCGGAACTTCAAACCCAATCCAGGCTCACTAACTTTTTTGTAGATTACGAATCCGAAAATCGTTTGTTGTTATCTCTTGTAGTTTCTGACTTTGATTTCTGTACTTCCTGTTTTGGACCACTTTCGGTCAAACCCGAAAATTCAAACCCAATGATTTCTATAACTTATCTACTCTTTAATAGGAATGGAATAACACGATTTTTGTGTCCAAATTCCGACTTTGATTTCTTGACTTCCGGTCGAAATCGGAACTTCAAACCTAATTCAGCTCCACAAACTTTTTGTGTAGATTACGAATCCGAAAACCGTTTGTTGATATCTTTTGTAGTTTTTGACATCTGGGTTTACGACATAAATTTTGTTTTAAATTATTGAAGAAACATTAGGAAATAGTGTACAAACTAAATTTTAAGATAATTTTTTTGAAATTTACCTTGCAACGAGAACACCACTTGGATTGTAAACTACATTAGTATTGTAATAAATATCGCTATTATTGCGGCTGGATTTTTCTGGTATGTTTACCACTAAATATATGTTATTCGTCTTTGCCAAACAAGATAAGTCTCTTATAGCCTGAAAATAAAAGAAAAATTAATAACAAAATGAAAATGGTAAACAATATTTGAATAAACATTTAGCAAAATATAATATGTATTTTCTCTGTATTCGTGTAATTTCTTAATGGTTAGTTAAGTTCATCTATAATACAGTAAAACCTCTGAATAGTGGTCATCAGTGGGACCACGCTAAATGTCCGTTGTATAGAGTTTCCGTTCTATAGGAAAGCCAATACATATGTAAAGCCTAGTTTACACGTGTCGAGTATTTTAGTAATTTAGTACTCGACTTGTTTGGACGCGTCGTTTTAGTCGAGTAGTTTAGTTAAAGTCGAGTAGAACGGTCGAGTGCACAGTTTAGTAGTTACCCCCACTACTATGCACAACGTTATTTACGAGCGAGACCCCGCCACCGTGGAGCCATGACAATGCACTAAATTCGCTGTCTACGTTACATGTGCGGACTGTTACTAAATTACTAAATTACTCGACCCGTATGCCCAAAACGGGCAGGTGGAGTGTTATTTTAATTGCACTCTATCTGTTTGGTCCAGGGCTAAAAAAAATAGTTCTGTTTCTTATCACATAGTCAGCCACTTATATGACTGAACTATTTAAGAACAGAAGAGGTAGAGGTGTAAAAGACACTAGTCAGAGTTATCTCCTCTGAGAGTAATGAATTTCACTATGTAGCCAGACCCTGTGGTGAATGAAGTGAAGGTGTCATTTGCAGGGTAGAAAGTGAGTGCTTTTCGGAGGGCCTGGCATGCTGATAAGCGTACTCTTTCAACTCAGTAAGGAAGGCAATGGTAAACCACCTTACTCCTCGTTTTTACTTAGTAAAACCTCTAGAGGTTCAAACCAGCCTTTAAAAAAAAAAAAAAAATTTAGAATTGCCACATTTTTATTCTGCCCTGTATTCCTCTTATTTGCCCATGCCCCTCCTACTTGTATGACTCACTCCCCCCAGTTGGTAGTTGTCTCCATGTTCCTATGCATAATCACTCCACTACGGTGAAAAGAGCCGCCATTTTAAATTAATAAACACTCAGAAGATAAAAAGGCCGGTGATTATGCCAAACTCTACCCTTTCCGTCTCCCCTGAAATCATAAACTAACCCCTACCTTAAATTATACCTTTAGTCCACGTTCAGTAAAATGCATGCCTTCCCCTCACCAAGATAATAGGCCTCCCACAAAACTGAAAAAAGGCCACTGAAAAATAAAATAAAATAAAAGAGCCGCTCTTAAACCCACTTGTCCCTTAATTTAAATTTTCCACAAATAACTTCTAAAAATAAATTACTTCCTTTCAAGTCCCAGTTCCAGTGTCCCACGAACCAGAATCCTATTTCCTATTTAAACTATAAAATTCCCCCTAAATTTCTTGAGGTTGCAATTATTCTGTTATATTGTTCCCCGAGCGACCAGGTGTTCCTTAACACGATGTCGCCATCATAGGGCTTCTTAGCCCTCTCAACCAGGATTCAGGATTCAGGATTCAGGATTCAACCAGCCTTTCGGCTGTTGACCTAAACAACACTCGACCCGTGTAAACTAGGCTTAAATGCCAAGCTAATTGCTGTGAGCGCTGGGCTACGCATGCGCATACTTGACTTTGACCCTGCATACCCCTCCGACCAACAGTTAGATGTACAGTCAGAGTATTGTTGAAAATTGACAACGCCCATTATATTCTGTAGGCATGCTGTTCCATTGCTGATTACATACACTGCACTATTGCAATACATACAAGACTATACTAATGCAGACGCATGTTTTGCCCAGCGCTCTCCTCACGAAATCAAGCTATAGCCTACATACATAACAACTTAGTAATTTACGCATTTTAAGGTTTTAACATATGGAAACTAACGTGAAGAAAGGTACACAATTTTAAGTTAAAATTAGAAATAAAGGAATTTTTGGTTTTACGTTTGACTGTTTTGCAATTTCTGCTTATGCAGACGGTGGAAAATGATGATTTATGAAAACGAGTGATGAAAAAAGGCCAGACCTGAGCAGGAATCGGATTCCAAGACCCTGGCGTAGACGCCATTTGCGCTAATTACCACGCCAACGGGCCGGCCAAAAATAAAGTGTAAAATCAACTATGTACACACGATATGTTATTTGTAACTGTGAATTAAAAATATGAATCTACTTACCAAACTATTAGATGAAAAATGTGTGAAATAAATTCTACACTGATTTTCCAAAAAGAAACGAAAATCAGTTTTTTTTAATGAAAATTAATGTTGTTTTTATTGTCAAGATGAATAAATTACATTTTTGAAAATTTTGATTTAAAGTATGTAGTTTGGATCTAATATATAACGAGGAAATTAGATCTGAGTTCGGTGTATTTAGCTTGAATGAAAAAAGGAGGAGTACCGGAATCAATAGAGGCAATATTTGTGACGGATGCCAGAGGAGAGAATACCTTTAAAAGTGACGGAATGTATTCCAGTTGGAAGAAGGGAGGTGGGAAGACCGCGAAGAAGATGGCAGCAGTCAAGCTGTACGGGTTGGAATGTCTCGTGTTTGTGTAGTAAGTAAATGATGGTTTGTGAGTTCGGAAAAGGATTATGCCTTATCCTTAATAGTAAGAAGAAGAAGAAACACGCTTGTTTTTTTAAATCCATGAGCAAATTCTCCAACATTAGGCATCCTTCTTCAACCTTTTTTTCGAAACGACAAAGTGTTTTACGTCATTAATTTGTTGCATAACCTCCTTATAAGTGAGTTTGCTTGTAAGTTCTTCGGTTATCTGTTTGTTGCCGCTATATAGATAAAAGTTTTTGATATAGTGTCCGGATTTGAGGGAGTTTTATTAAATTCCCAATGTCATGGGATCGGGACTATAAAAAAGTCCGCTAAATAGGGGTCAATAAAATGGAGTTGTCCGTTAGGAGAGGTTTTATTTATTAATTGGTTTTATGTGTAATTCATAACGACATTAATTAAAGTTTTAGTCAATTCATTCAAAGTAAATTGCTTTATAATCTTCTATTAAATTTTGAATAAGTCTATATACAATGATATAATATGTTATTTGATTGTTATATCCATTCAAAATCACTAGTTTTAGTTATGAATAATCCTGAGAAAGAAGATTTTTGAATCAAGAGTGTAGTTACGGGGTATGAACCTATTATTTTGCGCGCGTGTTCTAGTTAAGCTGAATATACTTGGTTCAATTTGGTTGAATCAATTTCATTGATTCAATCACGTTGAATAGAATTTTTCTACATGGTTCAATGCAATTGAACAGTTAATGTTAAAAGCCCGGAGTCAAATAACGTTATTAGATTAGGAGTTAAAATAATTTCAGAAAACTTAATCAAGATCTGTAATAAAATCGCAAAGATTCACAAAAAGCGGCAGTGGCGTTAATGGCTACCAGAGCGGGGATATTGCGTAAAAATTACATTTTTTATTCGGCGCCTCCGAAAATTTATTTACAGAACGAGAAAACCTTCAATGAATGATTTTCTTTGTTTATAACTAGTAGGCTATTAAAAATAAAATATAATAATTTTTTTTAGCTCATCAGCTGAATAATGAGTAAATGATGAGCTGGTTTAAACCCGTAGAAGTTTTACTAAGTAAAACGAGGAATGAAGTGGTTTACCATTGCCTTCCTCACTGAGTACAAAATTACACTTATCAGCATGCGGGATCCTCTGTAAAGCACATATTTTCCACCTTCACACTAAATGACACCTTCACTTCATTCACCACAGGGTCTGGCTGTATAATAAAATTCATTACTTTCAGAGAAGATAACTCTGATTAGTGTCTTTTACACCTCTACTTCTTCTGTTCTTAAATTATTCAGTCATTTAATTGGCTGACCACTTGATAAGAAACAGAACTATTTATTTTAACCCTGCAACGAACAGACTGAATGTAAATAATTGACACTCCACCAGTCTGTTATGGGCAGATAATATATATATTAAAAGCAAAAAATATTTTATACCTTCTCAGCGGTGTTATCATTGCATGGTATAGATCTTTTACTTGGATCTGGAACAGCTTCTCCATACATTTCCGAAACATTTCTCCTATCCCAGTCCAAGGAGATTAACCCAACTTCAGGAAAAACCACGATTCGTAACTGTAAAAAAATTACAAAATTTTTATAGTTATCTTTATAACCTTAAATAAAATCCGCTTAATTTATTGTTTTTTTTTGTTGAGACAGAACATTCCTGTAATAAGTACATTGATTTTCTAATAAAAATAATGTCGATAATTAAATCATTTTTGTCATTATTATAAAATTAATTTATCTATTATTTAAGTAACATTTTTGTTACAGACATTAAGGTTTTATATGATATTACATACACATGACGGTTCCTCTTTTTGTGAGTGACAAATTATTTATATTTGATGTGCTAGTTCCGGGAATATAAGAAATAAATGTGCTATTACATGCATATTGCGTTTGCTCTTTTTGTGAAGGGTTGTGTGTGACAAATTATTTATATTTGTTGTGCTAGTTCCGGGAATATAAGAAATAAATGTGCTATTACATGCACATTGCGTTTGCTCTTTTTGTGCAGGGTTGTACGTGACAAATTATTTATATTTGATGTGCTAGTTCCGGGAATATAAGAAATAAATGTGCTATTACATGCACATTGCATTTGCTCTTTTTGTGCAGGGTTGTGTGTGACAAATTATTTATATTTGATGTGCTAGTTCCGGGAATATAAGAAATAAATGTGCTATTACATGCAAATGTAAAATGTTAAATTTTGTTTTATAGGGACTTGAATAATGTACTTCTAATGCCAGACCAGTAAGATATTTCTTTTTTTATGTCAAGCCCTGGTAAGTATACTTACCAAGGAATGTTTGTTGAAATGGAAATCAGATAATGTTTAGTGGTAAGAATGCTTATTAAAACAACTTATAGCCCTATATAACAGAAAAATGTGTCGTGTAACTTATCTTAACTTTATATTAGCATGAATGCTTGTTTTCCCGTAAAAAACTCGAATTTTCTAAGCACTATACAAAAGTAACAACAAAACAACATTGTACCGTACGCTGGTATGAATCCTTACCACATTCGTGTAACTCACAAAGCAAATAGTAGCTGCGCGCTAATTTAAATATGTGGATAACCCACTTACCAGAAAACATCTATATAACGATATAATACCAATAAGGTTCAACTGTACAGCTTATTCATAAAAAATCGACCTTATTGCCAGTGGTAAGTATACCTACCATAGACCTACAAAGGGTTAAATGTCTCAACTATATGTAAATACATATCACCAAAATACGGTGAATATTGGTAACAACACTTACCAGAAACACTGGTAGAACTTTCCAGATCTCCTAAGGTAACCTGAAAAGTAGGGTCTGGAAACTAGGGATCATTACCATTGCCCGCTCGCGCGATCATCCTCCAATTAGGACACAGCTTAAGGGAAGTTACCAATAACTCTAATGTTAACGTCAATCAAGTTTACAGCCCAAAATATTAAAATCTATTACTCAAGCTCTCCTTGGTATGAAAATAACAACATAATTCGTAGCGACCTCAACCGTCCTCACCGTACGTTTAAGACAAAATAGAAAAATTTCTGGCAAAATATCAAAAAGATTGGTAATTTTATCTAACATCCTAGCTATTACCGAATGTAATATGCAGTTCTTTAAAATAACTAAAATTGTCAAACAAAGCAAAATTTTATTATTATTTTTATCTACAGTTTAATATGGACAATTATATATTCGTAAGTCCATAGAATTTTAAAAAAATGTTTTGAGATTTGACCTCGTACTATTTTAATTTTTAAATACAATTCCGAAACTAATAATTCGTTAATAAACATTAGATATAATACACTATGAAATGATTAATAAAAAATAATGTAAACCATTGAATTATTATACAAAAATAATATATTATAATTATTATAAAGTATGAAGTTTGTTTCCATACTTTTTAGGTAAGAAAACTCAAACTTTATTATAAAAAATTAATATTCTTTCTACAATTAGCGTCACTTAATGGTTTTTAGATTTATGATTTCGGTTTAAAACTCTTGAAAATATTAAAAAACAAGTATTCAATAGTAGTGTGATAACAATTTTACGTGTTATCTACAACGTATTATGGCTGTACTGAAATAAAATTCTGTTAAATAGGTTATTACAAAACTTCATTCTTATCTGTAATTATATTTCTGAGAAATAATTTTAAGTCTTACTAAAACTGAATTAAAACAATTTTATTTTTAATTTTATTAATCAAATGATTAATGGTTTTGTGTTAAAAGGCTTTATTAATTGATTAATATATTAATTTTTACGTTATCAACCAAAATATTAGTCTAAAAATCAGTAACTTAGTACATCCCGTTCATTATCCAATATAAATTCATTATAATTTTATAATTTCAAAAAAATCTTAAAGATTACTTTGTCAACAGGAAATATATATACTTTTTCCTCTATAAACTCAAAATCCGCTGAATCAATTTTAATAACGGTATTATCAGATTATTTCTTAAATCTTCAAAGATTTTAAAGACATATATTTATTAAAAAAGCTTCAGAACTTTCCGAGGTAAATTAAAAATTTTGTGACTAAATGTTATTACTCACTCCTGGTTGAGTTTAACTTTTTTATCCCTGTGTCCAATACGTTTTATATATACTACTTTTATACTACTTTTTATTGTAGTATCTTTTAACTTTTAGTTATAATATTTACAATAAGATAAATTATTTACTTATAAGTTTCTGTCATTAGAAAATAAATTTTGAGGGAGATTACGCTTACTGGTGCAACTCCAATTTAAAAATCAGCAACTAATACAACAACCAACAATATCACAACTAATCACCAAAAACATCTACAATAAAAAATGCCTATCAATCAAAACCAAAATAAAACACTACAAAACGGTCGTACAACAAGAGAAAACATGTGGGTGCTAAAACTCTATTCAAATTAAACTAGAAAAACAGAATAGATAATATCCAAAAACTTGAAAGGAGGATCCTTAGAACCTGCATCGGAAAGAGACACCAAGTAGATGGAGAATGGAGATTACTACCAAATGAATAGGTCTATCAGAAGACCGAATTGGTAATAGAAACGATTAGAAAAAAGAGAATATCCTTCTTTGGATATATAATCAGAACACCCAAAGATGGAATCACAAACCAAATAATCAGAAAGCTGTACCAGAATAAGACAGAAGTAATATGGTTAAAAGAAATCAAGAAAGATATTGAAGAATTAGGCATCACCTTCGAAGATCTAGAAAATAAAACTTAACTGCTAAATTTATTAAAAGATAAAAATATTAGATTGCAAAGAAAATTAGATAAAAGAGGAAGCAGGAAAGTGATATTTTCAGAAGCAGAAAGACAAAGAATATCTGTCAGAATGAAAGAATACTGGAGGAAAAATCAAAGACAGAACCAGAAGAGAGTGCCCAGAAATTGACTCAAGTGCTCCACTGGGTCTCAAAAGATAAAAAAAAAAAAATAACGAACCGCCGACTTGTTGTGAAGTTATGCCTCATGTGATCCTGCGGCAAGTAGGGATGGAAAAAAGTAAAAAGGCTGATTGCTTTTCTACTTTGCTGACGACCTCCCATACATGATTGCAAACCGTTCTGTGGGAGCAGATGGCAAAACATTTAAAAACCCATTCATTAACCCCTCTAAATCCTCTTTCTTCCTTTCACCTTTTACCTAGCAATTTTGGCAATGTAATCAGTTGTTTCATTGCCGTTGTTGTTTGTCGATTCATTTAAAATTACAATGATAGATTTTGTGTTAACGGCTATAGTTGATTATAGAACTGGAATGGTGGGTTTTAATGAGTTAACCTAATAATTTCATAAATCTGCCTGGAAATCAAACCCGAGACCTTCCGCTTTGTATCCCATCATGTTATCTACAACTTTACCGAAGCGACCTATTATTGTTTTTCTTTTCAATGATGTGCAATTTGTATAGCCAATTCCATGATCCGGTGGTTTTGCACTGTGATGAAAGAAAATGTTTTTGTACTGCAAATCGAAAGATCCCGGATTCGATTTTTGATCCCAAATAAGGTCTGGAACTTAATAACACGATGAAATCCATCGATACCGTGTCGTAACTCGTTGTGTTCAACGGGCGGTTCATGTGTTACACAACCTGTGTAAAGATTTTGGCTTAAAAATTTCTATTGATAAAACTAAAATAATGGCTTTTAAGGGAAAATATCCTGTTTGTTCAAAAATAGTTATGGGTAATACCGGTATGGATAGAGTATCTAACTTTCGTTATTTAGGGTGTAATGTGGAATTTGATTCTAATATGGATATAGAGCAGAAGTAAAGCCAAAGGATATGCGGAACTATAAGCAGAACTTTGGGTAATAGAGCGAGAAAGGTCACAAAACGTAAGTTCTACACAGTTATGGCAGCTCCAGTTTTTCTGTACGGAAGTGAGGCGTGGGCAACAACAAAAACCCAAGAGCATAGAATCCAGACAGCAGAGATGAGACTTCTTCGAAGAACCAAGGGGTTTACTCGCTTGGACAGAATAAGGAATGAGGAAATCAGGTTAGAATTGGGTATTTACAAGTTGAACGAAAAGATAAAGGATTATCGCCAAAGTTGGAGACAGCATATGGCAAGAATGTCAGGTCACAGGATACCTAAGCAGGCACACTGGTATGCTCCAGAAGGTAAAAGGGATGTCGGTAGACCTTGGAGAAGATGGAGATAGATGATACAGTTTGTGAGTTCGGAACAGGCTGCGGCCTAATCAATGGTTGGAAGAAGAAGAAGAAGATGATGATTAAAAGAGTTACATAATCAGATATTACAGTTATATTTAATTATCTGTTTTATTAATGAACAGAATTTTAAATTTGGAAAAAGATTGATGAATTGTTAAAAATATAAAAAAATTTATCTTTTCATATAGGTAATTATTTAAAAGTGGTTAAGTCACACCTGTGGAGAGTGTTTTATAGTTCTTTATCATGTACATTTTACGTGATTTACCTGTACGTCTTGTCATTCATTTGTTTGAATGATTTTTTTCTAGCAATTACAATTATACGTATAGCATTATATTTTATCATGACGCAACCACTTGAAAATAGCAACTTGTGATTATTCTTAACAAAATAATCTATATATTTAAGATAATTTTACTTTTCGTTTTATTGTAAATGATTTACATTGCTAATCAGCTGATATGATTTGACTTTATTTTGTGAAAAAGTCTCATTGTTTTAATTCAGTATTATTTTACAAAAAATGACATTTCCTTAATAACATCACTTGTAAATTAAAGATAAAAAAAATTCGTACAAAAATTGTGAAAAACCTGATTATTCAATGAGTAATTATTTCAGTGAATATTTATTATTAGGCCTAATTTTATTTCTGAAAATACTATTTATTTTTGTCCACAAGTACATCAAGTTTGAGTATACTAAAAAATATTAACGATTAATGTTCCTTTCGAAAAAAAGAAAAGGCCTTCGGGATAGCCGTTTCAGTCCACTGGTAGAAAGCCGCTATTATTTGTTAAGTAACACTGTTTGGGTAAATGACTTTCTAAGGTGACCATTTGACAGCCATTCATAAATAAACTCTACTGGGGCTCTCAGTTCAAACTCATACCTAATCTACGTTAAAAATACAGTATAAACAGCAATCAACTTTGGTAGTTCTCTATAATGTACAGTTCTCGATAATAAATAAAAGCATAAAAATATTGTTGTGTTGTTTAGGTCAAAAGCCGAAATGATGGTTTGATCCTCTAGAGGTTTTACTAAGTAAAATGAGGAGTGAGGTGGTTTACTATTGCTTTCCTCACCAAGTTGATGAAGTATGCTTATCAACATGCCAGGCTCTCCGAAAAGCACCCACTTTCCAACCTGCAAATGACACCTTCACTTCATTCACCACAGGGTCTGGCAGTATAGTGAAATTCATTACTCTCAGAGGAGATAACTCTGACTAGTGTATTTTACCTTTTCTATTCTTAAATATTTCAGTCATATAATTGGCTGACTATGTGATAAGAAACAGAACTATTTTTTGTACCCCTGGAACCAACAAATCGAGTGCAATTTTAATTTAACACTCCACCTGCCTGTTATGGGCATTAAAAATATTAATAGAATAATTTATTTTTCAAATCACAATGGATTTATTAAATCGTAAAAAACCACTTTTTTAAATTTAATTCTAAGAGGAAATTATGTTATTAACTATCGAGAACTCGAGAGGTCCACTTTTAAACCATTGTACGAGTGTTAAGATTGTAATGCGATTTTTAACTTCAAAATTTGTTTTAATCGTAGGGACTTATTTTTCAATAAAAATTATAGTATTTCTTGGAGCAAAGTTAAAATTTTCTACTCTACGATCTAAACAAACAATGGATTGTTACAAAACAATAATTTTTCTGCATTTGTAAAATATAATTTAAATGTTTTGTCATCAGCAAATACATATTTTTCTTGAAATTACGGGTTTGAGATTTACTCGAGTGCGGCGTTAGTATAGATAAAAATTTTATCGTTTGATGTAAAATTTCTTCTTTTTACTTCTTCTTCTTCATGTACCATCTCCATTTCGGAGGTTGGCTATCATCATTGCTATTTTAACTTTGGAAGCCACAGCCCTGAAGAGATCAGATGACCCGACATTAAACCACTCTCTCAAGTTCCTAAGCCACGATAAATTCTTTTTACCAAATTTTTTTTTTCTTTTTACTAAATTATACTAAATTGTGAAAAATTTAATAGCCTACTGTATTTTTGTTTAACTGCCTACAAGAATTCTAAAACTAAATTTCAGTAGTAAAATTGTCAGTAATTACTTACACTGCTGTATTTTTGTTTAATTTTCTTAATGATAGATCCATATTCAGCAACATTTGCGTACACAGTATCTTTTGCACTGTCTTTCACTTGTGGTAAATATTCAACGACTGCTCCAAGGAAGGAATCAGAAGCTGTCGGGGCTTCAACTATACCCCCTCGTAAAGAATTGGAGGCATGCTGAAAACAAACAAAAATATAAATATTATTTTAAAAATTTCTTAAAATTTTAAAATATACATACAAACAAATTTAACAAATGAATCAGTCATTTCAGAAAGCCCATAAGTCAAAAATTCTAACTTTTGGAAAAATTAAAAAACTGGTAATTTACTACATTTTAATAATAAAAAACAGTATTAAAAATATAATTTCTTCAAAGGCCTGTCCCCTTTAATAAAAATGTATACTTTTGTATTTTTAAAGATAAACCACTTTTTTGTAAAAAAAGTTGAAAATTTTGACTTAAAGTGTTTCTGAAGTAAATTAAAGTAAAATGCTAACTTGTTTTTTTTTTGTTAAATAAGTTGTTAGACCAGAAGAAAATTGTGTTGTAAAATATTATTCATTTATTTATTTCACTAGTTTACATTAGTCACTTAAAATAGCTTTTTGCAGTAATAGAAATTGAAATTCGAAGCTTTCAGAAAGAAAAATGTTGGTTTCAGGACTATTTACTTTTTTCGTCGTCGTCAGTAACATTGGTTATCTCCATTAAAAAATTTTCTGCATAGAAACTTTGTATAGCCTCTTCCATTAGAAAGTAGAGCTTAAGATCAAAAATCATCCACTTTCATTTTTCAATTAGAAGGACGCACTTTATATCCTTAAGGATAAGCTTTTCCTTACTGTTATTACTACTTAAGGAAAACCAGATTTATGTGATTTTTGTAGGGGTGGTGTGTTTATATTCGTTAGTCCTACAATCCACTAAAGAAAAAATTGTAACATTTTGACTTATAGGCTTTCTGAAATAACTGATTCAAATAAAATATAATTAAATTCCTAATATTATAATATAGTCGCCTCCGTAGTGGTAAGCGTGCTAGCCTACAACGTGGAGATCCCGGCTTAGAATCCCGGCTAGGGTCTTAAAACTTTCACAAGTCAAAACTTACTAGCCAGCCGCATTGGCGTAGTTGGTAACGTGCTCGCCTTTCATCATGCGGTCTTGGGTTCAAATCCCATTCAGGCACGGCATATTTTCATACGTTACAAAAATCATTTCAACGTTCACCGTCTGCATTAGCAGTAATTGCAGAACAGTCAGACGTTAACCTACTGTTCTAGATACATAACTCATTGTAGTTCCTAACAACCAAGTACTTGATTCGCTTGTAAATAAACTAAAAAATCTGGTGTGAAACACTCACACAACTTTCTCTTGCCAATGCAAATGATTAATAATAAACCTAACATTATTAATAAAATATTAGAAATAAACAAAAACTAACCTCAAAAACATAACCTTATTTTAATCATGAGTGAATGACGCAAAATGACAATCGAACTCAGTTTGGCTTAAAAATACGGAAAATCACGCTTTCACGCTAAACTAGGCTCTGTAGAGAAAAATGCTCTAAACAAAAGTTGTAGATCTTTTAATTTTCTATAACTTTTATTATATACACTTTTGTCGTAAAATGCATACTAAGACCGAAATGTTAAAAAAATCGATTTTTCTCACGTTTTCGTGAGAAAAAAAACAGAAAATCGCAAATTACCGCTAAACTAAGCGTTATACAAAAAAATGTTTGAAACGGAAGTTGTAGGTTTTTAAATTCTCTACAACTTTTATTATATAAGTTTTTGCGCTAAAATTTATATTAAAGCCGTAATCTTAAAAAAACAACGTTTTTACGTGAAAACAGCCTCACCGAGAATTTCAGCAAACATGGCGCCTACCCTATCTTGTAGAGAATAAAAAATTGAGTAAAATAGGCGATTTTAAAAAAAATCGTAGGACCAGTTTTTGAGAAAATCGCAAAAAACTGAAAAATTATACGAATAAACTACTACTTCCGGTTGACCGATTTTGATGAAAATGTTCGTGTCGCGTCCGGTAGTGGTATGTAACTTAAGTTTCAAGTTTCAAGTTCGTACGACGTTCCGTTCTTGAGATATTCTGTTCACACACAGACACACAGACACACACACAGACACACACACAGACACACACACAGACACACACACAGACCAATCGCTAAAAACTAGTTTTTTGGGTTCAGGGGGTCTGAAAACGTATAGATCCGGTGAAAACTCGATTTCGAAAAATCGACATGAAAACAATACTTTCCTTCCTATATATTCATATAGGCAAGAGAAAGTAATAAATATCAAAATAAAGTACTTCTTGAAATAATATATAATGTCGGATACTCGTAGTACATGCTAAATCGACATTTTTTTTTTGTTTAACGTCCGACTGTTATGCAATTACTGCTAAAGCAGACGGTGAAGGATGAAATGATTTTTTGTAATGTATGAAAATATACCGTGCCTGAATGGAATTCGAACTCAAGACCGCATGATGAGAGGCAAGCACGCTACCAACTACGCCAATGCGGCCGGAAAAATGTGGAAAATCACTAAGACCATTCGAAAAGGGAATGTCGTTTATTTCATGACGTGAATGAATCCAGAAAGTCTGGTTTATCGGATCTTTGTTTACTTTTTGACAAGAAAAGCAAGGATATAATAGTTAATTGAGATTGGAAAATATTTACAAGTAAATGGGCTCACATATAAGGAGACCAGTGAGCATAATCTTTATAAAAGAACCCAACCTGAAGTTGATTTTCATTTTACATCATTCACTCATGATTAAAATAAGGTTACGTTATTTGAGGTTAGTTTTTTTTGTTTATTTCTAATGTTACTAATTAGTGGATAATGTTACTTTCTAATGTTACTTTTTTACTAATATTAGGTTATATTGGTCATTA
Organism: Catonia carolina; assembly: GCA_035578175.1. NCBI lineage: Eukaryota > Metazoa > Arthropoda > Insecta > Hemiptera > Achilidae > Catonia > Catonia carolina. The sequence goes on along the minus strand of JAQMRL010000005.1, from coordinate 34,264,429 downwards.
TTTGAATTGGGAAGAGAAAGTCGTGGGTTTTTCACACCAGATTTAATTTTCGTTACTCTTCTTGTTTATTATTTGAACATTAAATGGTATATTTTCCACTCACTGCTGTAAAATTTACGGCAGTAATTTCCTAAATTCTTAGCAAACGCTTACAACCCAAATGAAAATTACGTATCAAATTTCAAGCTTTTAGGCCAGAAGATTTCTAGTTTCTGAAGATTTCGTGATGAATGAGTCAATGAATAATACGATATAAATGTTCAATTATTTCTGTACTTCTACTAAGTTTACTTTCAAGTGTAATTCATTAAAAGTTTTTCTCGTCATGATTTTCAGTAATTAATCGTTTCATGTTTGAATTGCTTAAGTTCCATTTACTAGATCAAGTGTTTTAGTGATTTAATGGATTGTAGGCTATTTGTTACTTGAACATTTAAAGTGGTTTGTTTTCCTATGAATATTTGTGCAGTAATTCATCTACCTGTTGATTATTCTGTTTGAACTATTTAGGTATTATTGCATTATATTAATGATAATTTAGGAAGGAGTGTTTCAAGTAAAGTGTAACTTGTTTTATTGTAACTCTTAGGATTTAAATTATCCACCATAATTTTACTTTCCCTTGCCTATATGAATATATAGGAAGGAAAGTATTGTTTTCATATCAATTTTTCACCGGATCTACACGCTTTCAGACCCTCTAAGCCAAAAAACATGTTTAAGCTATTGGTCTGTGTATGTATCCATGCGTGCGCGCGCGCGCGTGTGTGTGAACAAAATTTTTCAAGAATGGAATATCGTACGAACTTGAAACTTAAGTTAGGTACTTGATACTAAGTTAGGTACCTGACCCGACACGAACATTTTCATCAAATTCGGTCAACCAGAAGTTGAGTTTATTCGTGTCATTATTCACTTTTTTTACGATTTTCTCAAAAATGGTTCCTACGATTTTTTTTATAATCGGCTTATTTACTACATTTTTTATGCTCTACAAGTTTGTTTTAAGATTGCAGCTTTAATATGCACTTTAGCGCAAAAATGTATGTAATAAAGGTTATAGAGAATTTTAAAACCTACAACTTTTATTTCAAACATTTTTTTTGTATAACGTTAATTAGCGGTAATTAGCGATTTTCTGTTTTTTTTATCACGAAAATGTGTAAAAAATCGATTTATTTAAGATTTCTGCCGTGGTATGCATTTTACGACAAAACTGTGTGGTCTGTAATAACATTTATAGGAAATTAAAAGATCTCTACTTTTATTTTAAGCATTTTTCTCTTTAGAGCGTAGTTTAGCGTCAAAAAGGGATTTTCCGTATTATTACGCAGAACTACGGTTGATTTCGTTTAGCATCGTTTTACATTCATTCATGATTAAAATTAGGTTCTGTTTTTGAGATTAATTTTTTTTATTTCTAATGTTAGGTTATAATGTTCATTATTTGCATTGGCAAGAGAAAGTTGTGTGAGTGTTTAACACCATATTTTTATTATTTTTGTTAATAGTCTCTTTGGAACATAAAGATCTCGCACTGATTTAGCTACTGATTTTATTTTTTCCCTAGATTTAGTTAAATTATACGATTCTTCTAAATTTTATAAATTATTTTTTATTTATTTTATTACAATAATTTAGTATTTTATAAATTCCTTTTAATTAGTAATCTGTATGTACTTCTCTAAATTAAATTTTTCTTCAAACGGCCCAGTTCTTTGACGTTTAATAAATTTCATTTTTATATGATTTTATATTCCATAGAACTGAGAAAGAGTTACGAATGACAACAGATTCCTTTCTCTTTCAAACATCTTTTGAAGTATTTTGTACAGTTTATATTTTAGAACAAAAACTCGTCTTTGATTTATCAAAGGATTATAAAATGATCTTGTTACACTTTCTAAAAAGAATGTTTCATGTTACTGCTGAAGTGTTTCGTTTCTGATTTTTAAATGCATGAGGAGAAGAAGAAATGAAAAGAATGTTGAATAAACACACCATATATGTTGTTATTTAATATAAATATACTGAAACAATATAGCAATTCTAATATCGAAAAGATAGTCGTGAACATAATAACGTTATCGTAAGTAGGATAAAATCTGTCTTAAATAATTTAAAATCATCGACAGGATTCAAATTGAGGTACTTCATGATGAAAATAACAATAACTAATTCAGTAACTAAAAAAAATATGTTGTGAAACACTCAGACAACTTTCTCTTACCAATGTAAATAATGTCTAAACGATGTAAAATGGAAAAAACATAACCTAATGAAAAATGAAAATAAAGTTCTGTCAAACTTAAAAATCTGGTTTGAAACACTCATACGACTTTCTCTTGCCCATGCAAATAATGAACAATATAATCAAACATTAGAAATAAACAAAAAAATAACCTTTAAAACATAACCTTATTTTAATCATGAGTGAATGATGCAAAATGAAAATCAACTTCAGGTAGGCTTAAAAATACGGAAAATCACTCTTTCACGCTAAACTAGGCTCTGTAGAGAAAAATACTCTAAATAAAAGTTGTAGATCTTTAAATTTGCTATAAATTTTATTATATACACTTTTGTCGTAAAATGCATACTAAAGCCAAAATCTTTAAAATATAGATTGTTTTTAGACGTTTTCGTGAGAAAAAAACAGAAAATCGCTAATTACAGCTAAACTAAGCGTTATAAAAAATATTTGAAATAAAAGTTGTTCGGTTTTTAATTCTTTACAGTTTTTATTATATACATGTTTGCGCTTAAGTGGTGGTTAAAATCGTAATCTTAAAAAAACAATTTGTTTTACTTGAAAACAGCCTCTCCAAGAATTTCAGCAGACATGGCGCCTACCTTATCTTGTAGAGCATAAAAACTTGAGTAAATTAGACGATTTAAAAAAAAATCGTAGGAGCAGTTTTTGAGAAAATCGCAAATAAGTTATAAAATTACACGAATAAACTACTACTTCCAGTTGACCGATTTTGATGAAAATGTTCGTGTCGGGTTCTCTAGTGGTATCTAACTTAAGTTTCTAGTTTGTACGATGTTCCGTGCTTGAGATATTTTGTTCACACACACACAGACCAATAGCTAAAACCATGTTTTTTGGGTTCGGGGGTCTGAAAACGTGTAGATCCGGTGAAAACTCGATTTCGAAAAATCGACATGAAAACAATACTTTCCGTCCTATACAGGCAAGTGAAAGTAAAAAAGTTATTACTGGGCTGATTTTCACAGAACTAACTCCATTTTATTTTCGTTATGTGAATATAAATAACTTCTTTTAAAATTTGTCTATATTGTGTAATATCAAACTGAAATTTTTTGTTTCATTTTTCTTAACAGAACAAAACGTTATTACTTTAACAAGTCACTCTTTGATTAAATCTTTAATCCAATTAACGAAACAAAATTCTTCTAATATTTAACAAAAGTATTAATGCGAAAAATGTATAGCCAAACAAAATTATTAAATTTCTTTTAATTAAACCCTTTGAGTAAAACATTTAACGACCGACATGATTTTATTTTCTCGATAAAATTATTCCTGGATTTATTTAAAATATCAGTTTTGTTAAATGAAACGTGTCCCAGTTTTAACATTTTACTAATTATAACTTCCATCAAATGATTGACTGACCCTGGTTTGTATCCTTGAATTTATTTATCCGTGATTTAACAAAATATTCATCACCTTTCTTTAAAAAAAAGAATAAATTATCAATTTGTAATATCCGTGATATATGGTTGAAATATAATTTCTGGGTGTTCTGCAAAATTTTTGCTTTTTTGTATTACTTCTGCCCCACGTTCCGTCTTTTTTACTTACTCTTGCCTATATGAATATATATAGGCCTATAGGAAGGAAAGTATTGTTTTCAAGTCGATTTTTCGAAACCGAGTTTTCACCGGATCTACACGTTTTCAGACCCCTGAATAAAAAAAACATGTTTTTAGCGATTGGTCTGTGTGCCTGTGTGTGCCTGTGTGTGTGTGTGTGTGTGTGTGTGTGTGTGTGTGTGTGTGTGTGCGTGTGTGTGTGTGCGCGCGCGCGCGCGTGTGTGTGTGCGTGTGTGTGTGTGTGTGCGCGCGCGCGTGTGTGTGTGTGAACAGAATATCTCAAGAACGGAACATCGTACGAACTTGAAACTTAAGTTAGACTCCACTTCCGAACCCGACACGAGCATTTTCATAAAAATCGGTCAACCGGAAGTAGTAGTTTATTCGTGTCATTTTTCACTTTTTTGCGATTTTCTCAAAATGGGTCCTACGATTTTTTTTAAAAATCGCCTCATTTACTAAAATTTTTATGCTCTACAAGATAGTGTAGGCGCTATGTTTGCTAAAATTCTTGATAAGGTTGTTTTCTCGTAAAATAATTGTTTTTCTGAGATTACGGCTTTTATATGCAATTTAGCGCAAAAATTTATACAATAAAATGTAGAGAACTTAAAATCCTACAACTTTGATTTCAAACATTTTTTTGTATAACGCTAAGTTTAGAGGAATTAGCAATTTTCGGTTTTTTTTTCTTACGAAAACGTGTGAAAAACTGATTTTTTTAAAGATTTCGGTCTTAGTATGCATTTCACGACAAAAGTGTATATAATCAAATTTATAGAAAATTAAATGATCTACAACTTTTATTTAGAGCATTTTTTCTCTACAGAGCCTAGTTTATCGTGAATCAGTGATTTTCCGTATTTTTAAGCCAAACTGAGGTTGATTTTCATTTTGCGTCTTTCACTCATGATTAAAATTAGGTTATGTTTATTGAGGTTAGTTTTTTGTTTATTTCTAATGTTTTATTACTAATGTTAGGTTTATTGTTAATTATTTGCATTGGCAAGAGAAAGCTGTGTGAGTGTTTCACACCAGATTTTTTTGTATTGATGGAACATTCTTCTGAGGTGTTTTAAGTCCCTTCTTGGCTTTCCACAGAGAATAATCAGTCTTTGTCGTTATTCAGTCCTCTTAAGAAATGACTTAAAGTTTCGTTTTTAATAGATTTTAATTTCATTCTTAAGTTGTTGACAAAGACGATGAAGTACTGTTTTGTCGTAAGTTAACCTTGTTTTTTGGCGCTTCTTTCTTGGCTTCCACTTTTTTATTATACTTGTATATATTTTTACTCAAGTTAGTAAATTAATGTTTAAATTAACAATAGGATTAAGTTTGAGATTTAAGAAAGTAAAATGTATATAGAACACTGTGTAAGTAACATTAGAAAATAAGCGCTAGCACCAATGGGTGATTGCATTCATAGGGAGGGGGGGGGGATAATATCGCTAAAGAAAAACTGATCGTAAGTTTTAAGTAACTAGTTGTAGTAAATCTAAAATACAACAAAAATTTTAATACTAATATTTCGTTTAAAAGTAATATTTCCTTAAAAAACCTTCAAACTTTATGTTTAAACCCAAAAAATCTAAAACTGGATTAAATTAGAACTGGTTAATTAAAATTCCATATTAAATAATAAATTTGTTTAATATTATGTTTATTTTAAATTAAGTAAATTTAAAACTACGTCAGGGTTTTTTTATTGCTCCCATTTTCTTCAAAACTTATCTTACGAAGATAAAAACTTATATTTTTATTGTTATTTTATTGTTTTTATTTAACAGTTAAATTTATGCTGGGAGATAATTCACCTTGGAGAGGGAAATGAGGTACCAGTTTTAAGTATTTTAGTATTTTTGTATTGTTATTAGACTATTATAGTATGTTATGTATTATTCTATTACAAATATTAAAATTTATACAGAAAAATTTAAATCTATTCGTACCTAATAGCTTCAATTATTATAATTCGTATAATATGCGCAATAAATTTTTATTCCTTACAAATAAACACAAAAAATATAAATACGAGATTGGGGTACATTACAGTGTTGTAAAGTACTACTGTGCGTTACCCTTAAGAATACAAGAAAATAATTACGAAAAGTTTGTAATTTTTTTGAAAAAATAAGTAAATTAATCCTTTTTATTCTGACATTGAGTACTTAAACCATTACAAATATAATAAAATTTAGAAACAGTTTGTAATTATTGATTAAAATAACATTATTATTTTTTAGGTCATCAACTGAAAGACTGTTTTGAACCTCTAGAGGTTTCACTAAGTAAAACGAGGAGTGAGGTGATTTACAATTGGTTTTTTTACTGAGTTAAAAAGTATGCTTATCATCTTGCCAAGCCTTCTGAAAAGCACATATTTTCCACCCTGCAAATGATACCTTTATTTCATTCACCACAGGGTCTGGCTGTATAATGAAATTCATTACTTTATGAGGAGATAACTGTTACTAGTGTCTTTAACGCCTATACCTCGTCTGTCTTAAATGATTCAGTCATTTAATTAGCTGAATATGTGATAAGAAAAAGAACTATATTTTATAGCCCTGGAGCTAACAGAATGAGAGTACAAATAATTTAACATTCCATCTGTCTGTTATGGGTGAAAATTAACATTATTCCAACTTATTGAATTATATTATTTTGTTGTTATATACGAGTATTTAACATTGATTTTTAGTTAATAATGTCCACTTTTTGTTTTTGTGAAATTTGAAAAATATTTTTAATAATTATAGTCGATTCCCAAGATATAGGGTCAAAGGCCGAATAAATAAATATATATATTTACACATACATTTTTGTACACAGTACTGATAAATAATAATAGTGAGGCATGCACGCGAATAGAGAATGAGTGGCGGGGAAAGGGGGAAGAGAGAGAGAGAGAAAGAGTACAGGATAAGAATAAATTTAATTTTCTGCCCAAGGTAACAGACTCATTTATCTTGTAGACCTCAATTTTAAGAAAGTTTAAAAATTGGTACGTTAAACTATTACTTCCGGTTTCCTCATTCTGATGAAAATGTTTGGATCGGGTCCTATTTTGATTCGTATTTGGTTCAAAGTTTGAACTTCGTAAGATTTTTTGTTTTTGACATATTCAGTTCAGACACACACATAAGTACCAATCAGCAAAAACAAGTTTTTTGGGTTTCGAGAACCCAAAATGTGTGTTTCCATTGAAACCCCGATTTTGAAAATTCAGCATGTAAACAGTACTTTACTTCCCTACATTTCATATAGGGCAAGAGAAAGTAAAAATTAGTATTGTTATTAATTACTATTGGGTTTATTAGTATAAATTGTGTATTAACTTTGCCCATAACAGGCAGGTGGAGTAATAAATTATTTGCACTCGATCTGCTACTTCCAGGGCTACAAAAAATAGTTCTGTTTCTTAATAAATGGTCAGCCATTTATATGATTGAAGCATTTAAGGACAGAAGAGGTAAAGGTGTAAAAACACTATACTATTTTTCAAAGTTGATGAGCTCTGATCATACGTATTGCCCCTCTACCCACTTCATAGCTAGTCAATGACTTACTAGCAACGTTCCCAATACTTGCTCTCGTAGCTCTGTTATATATTTAGTCACCCTTTTTTTATGGTCTTTCAATAACAATTATAGGTTATGAACATACAACCAGCTGACCATATTACAAAGTATTACTTGTTAACACGCTCTAAAATCGACGTGTTCAGTACAAGATGGAAGACACGAGTAAACTGCTGTAGCTCTTATATGCATGCGTGAGTAATGTTTGTCAGGCTGATACATTCGTACAATCTGACAACGTTGGCAGACGTTCTGATTGGTCTAAACACGTGCAATAGCAGAGCTCATGAACGGCGAAAAGCATTGTAGTCAGAGTTAACTCCTCTAAGAGTAATGAATTTCATTATACAGCCAAACCTTGTGTTGAATGAATAGAAGGTGTTATTAGTAGGGTGGAAAGTAGATGCTTTTCAGAGGGCCGGCCATGCTGATAAGCATACGTTTCCACTCAGTGAGGAAGGCATTTGTAAACCACCTCGTTCTTCGTTTTACTTAGTAAAGCCTCTACATGTTCAATCAAGCCTTTCGGCTGTTGACCTAAATAACCATGTGTATTAACAACAACAACAACAACAACAACAACGCCTAGGTACGTCCAAAGAATCCAATTGTGTATATTTTTTATTTTGTTCTATCTTGTATTCTATCGTGAAGACAGTCGTCTAGGATTCCCTAAAACAAATTATGGATTTCCTCAATTGGAAATTTACTTTAACCTGTATTTCTGTTGTAAGATACATGTAGAAACAAAAAAAATAATATAAAATCGTGGGTTATGTTTCAATCTTAGCTGAAAACTTTTTTCGAAATATACTAAAGTATGGCATGCGCATTTATCGCAAAAGCTTCGGTAAAAATCATTATTTTACAGTAGTCTAAAGAAAAGTTAAAAAGTTAATTTTTCATGGTTGTCATTTAATCCCTAACGTCTTGATCTTAAATGTCACTGATAATTTATCTTTTATCTTCAGTTACTTTTTCTAATATTATTTTGTTTCTGTTCTTACCAGTTAAACGTTTTCTATCTGTATTTTAAGTTATTTCTTGTTTATCTTTTCTACGTTAAAAAAACTGGTATGAAACACTCACACAACTTTTTCTTGCCAATGAAAATAATGAACAACATAACCTAACATTAGTAATAAAACCTCAGAACTAAACAAAAAAATTAACCTCAAAAAACATAACCTTATTTTAATCGTGAGTGAATGATACAAAATGAAAACTAACTTAGTTCGGCTTATTAATACCGAAAATCACTCTTTCACGCTTAACTAGGTTCTGTAGAGAAAAATACTTAAAATGAAAGTTGTAGATCTTTTAATTTTCTATAAATTTGATTATATACACTTTTGTCGTAAAATACATACTAAGGCTGAAATCTTAAAAAACATTTTATATTAGAGATTTTAATATAAAAAAAAACAGAAAATTACTAATTACTGCTAAACTAAGCGTTATACAAAGAAATGTTGGAAATAAAAGTTGTAGATATTTTAATTTTTTACAAAATGGATATCAAGGCCGTAATATTAAAAACCCCATTTTTTTCTGCTAGAGCACAGCCTTCCCAAGAATTTCAGCAGACGTGGCGCCTACCATATCTTGTAGAGCATAAAAAAATGTAGTAGGCCTAAATGAGGCAATTTTTAAAAATATCGTAGTAGCCGTTTTTGAGAAAAAAAAGTGAAAAATGATACGAATAAACAACTACTTCTGGTTGACCGATTTTTATGAAAATGTTCGTGTTGGGTTCTTTAGTAGTATCTAACTTAAGTTTCAAGTTTCAAGTTCGTACGATGTTCCGTTCTTGAGATATTCTGTTCAAACAAACACACACACACACAGACCAATCGCTAAAAACATGTATTTTGGATTAAGGGGTCTGAAAACGTGTATATTTAGTGAAAACTCGATTTGAAAAATTCACATGAAAACAATACTTTCCTTCCTATATATTCATATAGGCAAGAGAAAAAGTAAAAATAAAAAGTTAATTTAATTGCATAATCTGTTGTAAAACAATAAATACGTCATATCGCTTCTGAAATAATGTATGGAAAATTATAGACCAGTGGCATAATTAACAAACATAACATAAATATTGTTGACTTCGATAGTTCGACACTTTGTGAACATAGAGGTTGTCAAAGTAGCGAAATGTCGAACTATTCAGAGCATATGGCATATTATATAGGTATAGTTAGCTTTAAAAAAATGATTTTAGTATGAAAATTGCACAATTTTAATGAATACAAACAAACTGACAAGCCCTTCAGTGCAACACTGTACTCAAGGACAACGGAGAGGGAAGATGAGAAAATGGAAATAGCTGACCTGCCTTCTGGACTGCTACTTACACTACGTCATGTCACCTTACCACGAGCCGTGTCGAAGAGCCGAATGTCAAAGAATCGAAGTTTAATGTAAAAATAAAACAAACTTCCAGATTTGTCTTAACTTGCCAACTTTCAGCCAATCGTCGGGGTGATTCTCCTTCTTTTTGGCCCCCAGGTTTTTTGAGGTTGGTAGAGCTGAAGGCTGATCAACCAAAGGTTTCAAAGTTTCGGGAGGATGTAGATTAGATCAGTTCCGTTTGAAATTCAGCTACGAGGGAGTTTCAAGATCAAAAGGTAGCAACTTTTTTGGAGGTGACCAGGAAGGAAAGGAGGAATTTTTTATTTTTTGGCTTAACGTCCGACCCTTCTGTAATGACTGCTAACGCAGACGGTGAAGGATGAAATTATTCTTATTGTAACGCATGAAAATATGCCATGCATGAATGGGATTCGAACCCAAGACCGCATGATGAGAGGCGAATACGTTACCAACTACGCCAATGTGACCAAAGGAGGAAAGAAGGAGAAATACTTATTTGGAGGTATTTGATGGTCAATTTTTTCGTTATTCATAATAAGCACTTTGTATCCTTAAGGATAAGCTTTTTCTTAGAATTGTGTTACTTAAGGAGAGTCATACTTATGTGATTTTTATAGGGATGGTGGGTTTACATCCAGTTGGTTCTAAAATGCACTTAAGAAAAACATGTAAAATTTTGACTTACGGGCTTTCTGAAATGACTGATTCAAATAGACTACAAACAATTTTATGAAATAAATTTTAAAAATAAAATTATTATTACATTTAATAAGACATTCATTCATTACAAATAAACAATTAATAATTTTTAATTGACTTACCAGACATACTATATTTAACACACAAAATAAAAGCACTTTAATCATAACTGTTAATAACGACATGTTGTTTCATTCATACAGACGTTTACAAATGAGCAAAATTTATTTCTGATAAATAATTTATAATAAAAGTGTTTTTATCATAACACCGTTGTTCACCTACGGTGTGTATCTCAGATTAAATCCCCTACTTGTTCAACCAACCGAAAGTGGAGAACATGATAAGGGTTATTCTCCAACCACTGAAGAGTTTTACTGATAATGTATTTCACATTATTAGAAAAAATAATTGATGTTACTAATTTTCATTCTTGTATCGTGTCTGATTCACAAAATAAAAATTACATGAACGTTATTATTATTGTATGACTAACATGTCCATTTATTTTTTTTTTATAAATTTTGTCAAATTTTATAAAAATATTTGATACACGTGTCTGTTATTATAATTAGTTTGTTTAATAAAACAAGATTAACGTAGTGTTAACAACATATTTTTACTTTCTATTGCCTAAATGAATATATAGGAAGAAAAGTATTGTTTTCATGTCGATTTGTCAAAATTGAGTTTTTACCGGATCTACAAGTTTTCAGACCCCCTTAACCCAAAAAACATGTTTTTAGCGACTGGTCTGGGTGTGTGTGTGTGTGTGTGCGCGCGCGCGCGTGTGAACAGAATATCTCAAGAATGGAACATTGTACGAACTTGAAACTTTAAACTTAAGTTAGGTACTACAACTATACCCGACCCGAACATTTTCTTAAAAATCGGTCAACCGGAAGTAGTAGTTTATTCGTGTTATTTTTCACTTTTTAGCGATTTTCTCAAAAACGGATGCTACGATTTTTTTAAAAATCGCCCAGTTTATTTCATTTTGTATGCTCTACAAGGTAGGGTAGGAGCCATGTCTGCTGAAAACCTTGGAGAGGCTGTTTTCATGTAAAAAAATTGTTTTATTAAGATTGCGACTTTAATATGCATTTTAGCGCAAAAATTTATCTAGTAAAAGTTGTAGAGAACTTAAAATCCTACAACTCTTATTTCAAACATTTGTTTGTACAACGCTTAGTTTAGCGGTAATTTGCGATTTTCTGGTTTTTTTCTCACGAAAACGTGTAAAAAAAATCGATTTTTTTAGATTTCAGCCTCAGCCCATTTTACGACAAAAGCGTGTATTCAAATTTATAGTAAATTAAAAGATCTACAGCTTTTATTTAGAGCATTTTTCTCTACAGAGTCTAGTTTAACGTGAAAAAGTGATTTTTTAGCCTAACAGGATGATTTTCATTTTGCGTTTTCACTCATGATTAAAATTAGGTCATGTTTTTTGAGGCAAGTTTTTTTATTTATTTCTAATGTTTTATTATTAATGTTAGATTATATTGTTAATTATTTGCATTGGTAAGATAAAGTTGTGTGAGTGTTTCACACCAGATTTTTATGTTTCTCTCAAATACGATTATTATTCTCTTTTTATTATTTCTCTCGAATAACTGTGAAATATTATTTACCTGGTAATTCTATTAGTAACTTTAACATCAGGTATATTAACTGAATTACCAGGCTGTAATATTCATGGTTTTAACAGTACTATAAAGCTAGCAAATGTACGGAATTATTATCAGCTTCAGACTGACACAGTTGATTTAGGAATCGCTCTCTACAAAACAGTCACATGGAAACCTCATATTTCACATAAACGACAAATTCACACACAGAAAAAAAGTCTAATTTGTTGGCATTATTCCTTTATCTTTAGTTTTTTTTATCCCTAATGCGTGTCATTGCAATCTGTTCGATTTAGAACAATAAGCAACCCCATGACCTAATGAGATGAGGATGTATGACGTGTAAATGAGGTGTAGTCTTGTACAGACCCAGGTCTGTTCAAAGTACACCGGTAACCACAGTCTAGTATTCAAATCTGTATAAAAGTAACTACCTTTACTAGGATATGAACCAGGAACCTTCGTCTCTGAAAATCAGCTGTTAAACAGCTGACTCGCGGCGATGAATTTACCTCCAGACCAACCCGTTGGATTTCCCTTTAGTAAATGAATTAAATTTGTATCATTACTTTCTAAAACAAATCTGGACGTATGTTTCGTAAATTTACGAATCCATTAAACTAAAATAATAACTACTTTGAAATTGAGGGGTTGAACATATCAATACTTTGATCATAATTTTTTATTATTTTGAAGAATCTCAAAGATCTCGCATGAAAATAATAAAGTTGTAAGATTGTTTGTACTAATAGTCATTTATAAATGTAATCAATTGTTTGATCTACTATTAAAATATGAAACACGCAATGAAATGTTACATTAACCGCTACTTGAGTTGTTCATTGAGTCTACAATAACCAGATGTTTTGGGAATAGAGAAAAGATAAGAAACTACCTTGTGCCGATTTACAGAATTACAGTTCTTTGGAAAGTACAGAACTAAACTTTTGGAGGTTTAGGTCTCAACATAAAAAAAGACCATGGTCGTTGTAAATAGTAAAGGCATACTCCTACGACGCTAATTTACTAGCTGCTAGTATTAGCGTCGTGGGAACGAACAACTAGCAGCTTTTTTTATCCGAGGCGGCGAGAAAAACTCATGTTCACACCCTCACTACGGGGGAAGTAGTGTTGGACTCAATTGAAACGTCCTCGTCCAGCCCCAAGGAGGCCGCTACCGCCTACCAACCAAAAACCTGCCGCCTGACCACTTGATCCGACATCAGCAATGAACCCTCCACCTCCACCTCCCTCGGAACTGTTTATACATAATACTACAAGGAAAATGTCGGGTTAAAAAATTTACATACTGTCAGCGGGGCGTGGAAGGGAACCGTAGCCTAATTCCCCTCTCGCTGTCTCTGACCAACACTCACTTTCTCACTTTCATTTATCTCTGTCATTACCTGCTCAGGAAATTAGTGTGCCTACCTTTTGAGATCGGGACAGGATTGATTTACTGTGGGAGAGGGCGATCCCGCTGATCTCCCGATGTCTCCTCCCTCCGCAGTCTTCCGACCACCCTCTCCGCAAACTGAGCGACCAACTTCCAGCTCTCCTCATCCCGAAGCATCGCTGCCCCTACTCTCTCTGCGATCCACTGTGCAACGCCTATCTTCTTAGATGTCTCTATTCTGTCCAAAATAGGGCCAAATAGGGCCAAAATAGGCCAAAATAGGGACATCTTTCAAAAATATGCGCAGTGGACTCCTTCTCTTCACTGTCGCACAGTCAATATTTCGGTACTTCATGAAGTTTGAACCTCGTCAAATATGCCCCAAAGCAACCATGCCCTGATAGCAACTGCGTCAGTTCGTGGGTGGTATCACCTACTTTTCTCCTTATCCAGACCTCGACATTCTTCGGAATGAACCTCCTTGTCCACTCCCCGACCCTAGCTTTTCTCCATCTCTTCTGCCACAACTAGCAGCTAGTTTAGTTAAAGCGGTAGTATTCACTACCGCGCTAGTGATCTGAGCATGTTTGATTTTACTAGCGCTAGTAGGGGAGAAAAGGTCACGTGATTGACTGGCGTTAGTAAACTAGCTCGGCGTGAACGTTAAAATAATTTTTAAAAGAAGATTTATTGGTTTACGGTAATTACCCTATTAAAGTGAAGTGAAGCAGTAGTTGCTAGTTAAGTATAAAAATGTGTTTTTAATAAAAATATTTGGAGTAATAACCAAGCCTTCTATATCAAATTTTATTCAAAATTTTTCTCTGTTTGGTAATATTAGAATTTAATTAAATTAATTGAAAATTTAAGGTAGATTTACGTTTCATCTGCACTTTTAGTTCTGAATATTGTAGAACTTTGTCATTCTAATCTGTTTAATTTATGGTTTCATGATTAGAATTACTGTCATAACTAATTTTTCTTTAACCGCTAATATGTGTACGTTGCAATCTGTTCAATTCAAGAACAATAAACATTTCCATGGCCCAATAAGATGAAGATGATACACCTTATTTACACGTTAGTGTAGTCTTGTACAAACTCAGTCCAATCATTCCTAAAGGGGTGTGGTTATTTGTACCTAATGAATCAAAGTACACAAGTAACATTTTCTAGTATTCAAATCTGTATAAAAATTACTAACTTTACCAGAATTTAAATCAAGGAAGCTTCATCTCCGAAAATCAACTGAATCGTGGCGACGACTTCACAACTAGACCAACTCGGTGGGTTTTAAACTAGTAAAATGTGTTATTTCACGATAATGATTTGCGTTTTATTTAGTTCATAATGATAATAAAAATATAATCCTATATATTACCTGAAAACCTTGTAATATTGTCAATGACGTATCACATTTTTCTTGTGGTTTCTTTTGTGAAATGCTTAACCAAGAAAATACCACGTGCCACAAAATAATTATTTTAAAATAAATCACAATCTTTATTCGACAGAAAAAAAATGTTAAATTAAAATATTATTTGATTATAACAGACCCGTGTTTGTTTTCAAACTGGAATAAAACCATGTTTGTTCTACAATAAGAAAACATGATAAAAATATGCAGATAATAACACATAATAAAAATGATAATTTATGTAAGTCTTAATTGTGTGATTATTTTATACAGTTAGGTATTTTATTTTAAACATTATTCTTTATGATATTCAGACATTGTTATTAAAAACAGTTCCCTATCTACAGACAAAAATGCAGAGGTCAATGTTATCATTGTTTACAAAAGTATTTTAGTTATTTTATAGTGCATTACCCTCTACGGGTGTAAAGTACAGAGTGATGTTTTAGTCCTGTAAACCAATTGTTAATGTCTGGTTATTTTTTTCAAAGAAAGGGAAATTTTGTTTTGTGACACGAAGTTGGTAACCCTACTCAACCGTTATAGATACGGCAGTGTGAGTTGATTCTCCTCGAGCTGTTTAAAATTTTATGTCGTTTCCAGTCGTGTTACGAACAAAATGTCTTTTACCCTAGATCAACGGGTTTTCATTCTTGAACTATATTTTGCTACGAAATCGTACGTGAGTGTAAATGAATCATTTCAAATTAAATTTTTTGGTGTTCCTCCATCAGAAAAAATGAAAATTTTTAGGCTAACGAACCGGATTGATATGGGTTAAGAGGTATGGGGTACAGCTAGTTTATCAAATATAGAAATACTGCAGCGCTTCAATCAAAATGCCTGAGACTAATCACTCCAGCCTAATGGTATGTAACTAATGAAATATTACACAATAATCTAAACCTGCCCTTTATTAAAAGAGAAATTAAACAACATAGCGAAAAACATTTACAAAAACTAGAAGATCATCAGAATTCATTAGCGATTAACCTCCTTGACAACAGCGAAGATACTCACAGACTGAAACGTTTTAAACCATTACACTTACCTTTTCGATTTTGTTAATCATTTAAACTTTTTTTTTTCTATTTCAACTCCTCATCATCGTGATCTCATAATCGGCATCGTTTTCATCTCTATCGTCGTCATCATCATCTCCAACTTCAACTACTTTGTGTTTCAAGATGTTGATTCACAGTTTCATCAAGTTTGATTTTGTATATATATTTTTTTTCCTTTACAGTTTAGTCTTTCTGAAACACACTATTGAGTGTAGTTTATATTTTAATTCTAAGGACATTACTCAAATTTTCTCATATTTGCTTAAAGTTATTGTATTTATTAACTGATTGCAAAACAAATCCACTGTTACAAAAAAACCGACTTCGAGAGACAGGTAGTGTTTGCGACAAAAGAGCTATTGGTCGATTAACTCTCTTGACAGATGACGTTTTAGAGAATGTGAAAACAAGATTGCTCAATTCTCCACGGAAAAGTTTACGAAAAATTTCCTCGCCAGTTGGTTTGTCATATTCGAGTGTTCAGAAACCTGCTAAAAAATTTAAATTGTGCCCGTATCTCGTACGATTAGTCCAAGAGCTTCCTCCTCCAGATTTAAACAAGCGATCGTTCTAGGGTAAAAGACATTCTGTTTGTAACACGACCGGAAACGGCACAAAATTTTACACAGCTCAAGGAGGATCAACTCGCACTGCCGTATCTTTAGTGGTTGAATAGGGCTACCAACTTCGTGCCCCAATACAGAATTTTCCTTTCTTAAAAAAAATTACCAGACATTAACATCGGGTAACAGGACTAAAAAAATCATTCTGCACTATGCGTTTAGTGAGTATTTTCATATTATTTTCTGGTTTTTAATGATAAATACATAAATTTTAAGGGCTTAGGGGAAAAACATGTTCAACCACCAATTCAGGAAACGATTTTCTAAGTTTGCAAGTACACCTCTTCATCATTTTTAATATTTTTCTTAATGTTACTTACTATCTTGGATTTTTATAATAAATACTGAAAATATGACCATAATGGGCAGATAGAGTGTTAAATGAATTTCACCTAATCTACTGGTTCCAGGACTACAAAAAATAGTTCTGTTTCTTATCACATAGTTAGTCAATTAGATGACTGAACTATTTAAGAAAATTATTCAATAAAATATTAAAATGTCATCCAGCCTAATTTTATTTTAAACTTAGTTTTTACTGGAAATGATGAAACCAGCCAGAAAATTAAGCAACCGAATTTTCGCTATATCTCAGTTATGTTCACCTTCCGATTTTCAAACATAAAATATCGTTTTGTTAATAACAACAAGCCTAACATTTCAGATAATAAAAAGCCTTTTGATAAAATTAATAGTTTTCGAGAAAAACTGTTTTGAAAATTTTATTTGGCCGCTATTTTGTAAAATATGGAAATGCATGGATCGTATTTTTTAAGTTTTTAGTGTACAAATATTGTCACCAAATTTTAATAAAAATTTAATCCTTTCCCGTGATATAATGGTTTTCCTGAAAAATAGAAAATGGTGGATAGAATGAGAACGAGAATTAATCGAAATTTTTTCATATAAAATATTTTGTTTATTTTGGTATACTTAATACGAAAAAAAAGTGCGCGTGTGCGCTATAGTGTTTTGAAACACCTAGTATAGGGCTTAAGAACATACAAACAATAAAACAAGTATTTAAAAACTAAAACTAAAAATATAATAAATCCAAAAAACTAATTAACAAATAGGCTACATATAAAAGTGAGCCAAAAACTTCATTTTGCTATTAATATTTCTATATTGCCTCTTCCTACATTAATCCATTCATGGACACTGTTTATATACTTATCATTTAAGTTTTTTACGTGCAAAGGGAGCAAATTCAACATTTTTGGCGCCAAATAACCATTGTGACGCTGATAAAGACCCTTTTTCCCAGTTGTGAAAGTATTAAGTGTCTGTTTCTAGTGTTGTAGTGGTGGACTCTGCTCTGTGGTAAAACAAGGAGTGAGGTGGTTTACCAATGCCTCCCTCACTGAGTTAAAAGAGTATGCTTATCATCATGCCAGGCCCTCCAAAAATCATTCACTATTCCACCCTCCAAATGACACCTTCACTTCATTCGCTCGTAAAATAAAATTCATTACTTTCAGAAAAGATAACTCTGGCTAGTTTCTTTTACACCTCCGGCCGCATTGGCGAAGTTGGTAACGTGCTCGCCTCTCATCATGCGGTCTTGGGTTCGAATCCCATTCAGGCACGGCATTTTTTCATACGTTACAAAATTTCATTTCATCATTCACCGTCTGCATTAGCAGTAATTGCAGAACAGTCGGACGTTAAACCAAAAAAAAAAAAAAAAAAAAAAAAAAATTCTTTTACACCTTTACCTCTTTTGTTCTTAAATGAATCAGTAATTTAATTGGCTGACCATGAGATAAGAAACAAAACTATTTTTAGTATCCCTAGCGCTAACGAAAAGAGTGCAAATAATTATGGGCAGCTTACACATACCTAAAATCCCATTGATCGTTGTAACAAAAATACTTTTACATCAGTACTGTTAATCAGTTTTATCAATTCATGTATTTTTTACAATTTTTATATACTTTAAACTCTCCTTAGTTTAAGATCTGTAAACTTCATATAAAGCAACCAATTTTTATTTAATATTTCATGGTTCAAGTAGATTTTAATTAACCAAAGAGTTCGAGTACATGGTAGAAATATATATCGTTTAATCTCCTTTTAAACGTTAAATAAAGAATTTATGTGTTTCTAAACAAAAGATATACGTCGGTTCTAAGCAACTCGTAACCAATGCAATTTTTATTACTCTTGACTACACTCGGTAAGAGGTTGTAGAAACTGTAACCCTTCTTTTGTACAGAGTGGTTTCTTTCATTTTATTTCTTTTAAATTTTATTTACTTTTAGTCATTCCTTCCTTTAAAGATGCTTAATGTATTTATTTTAACTTCTCTTTTTCAGTAAAATTGTGTGTAACATTATAAGTTTCTGTTTCCATCTTGTATCGTACATTAATTTACAAAGTAGTTTTGCAAGTAAAGAAACATTACCTGTGCTTTGAAATTAATGACGTACAGATATAAAATTCTTTTCATTTTCTCAAAAGAAATACTCATATACGTTTTTTAAATTTTATTCTTTAGTAAATCTACTTTTAAATCTCATTTAACTTCAGTCAATTAACTTGTTTTTTAATAGAATAAAGTTGCTTTTTAAATATCAATTATATTTTAATTAATTTAGTTTTTAAGAAAAGTAACTCTTTTAATGATTTTTTTTATTAAATCTTACGGTAAGTATCTTCAGAAATTTCCGGTTCCCTATATCTTCAACATTCGTTCGTTTTATCAGTATCTTCTATCTTACGTTTTTCTTCTTTTCTGCTTTGTGCTCGTTGTCAAAATCATTAAAATCGCTTATCTTTGTTCAGACCAAAATGGTTTCTTCTTTACCCCTGATCTTTTAATATCTTTCATCATTAACCATTTATCCAGTGCATTAAAATTTCTGTTAATAATTTCTCATCTATTATGTACAGATGTCCTTAATTTTAGTACTTTACATAATTTGTTCGTTGTTCTTGTACGGTAGTTCTTTTCCTCGTAACTTGTGCTATCTGTTTACGATCTTCAGGTCCATCATTGTGCGTAGCACATTTCCGTCTACCTTCTCCACTTTTTGTTTCCCAATAATGCCAGTTATTCCAACGGTAGTTTCAAAAAGGATGCAACTCGTTTTTATACACACGTGAATTTAGTACAAAAATATTAAATTCATTGAAAATTGGTAGTAATTTTTAAAATTGAATACGCGGTGAAAGCTTTATAAATACGCCAGCTACTGCTGTCCGAAGCTGGCAACGTCTGGCGACCCGTTTGGGGATCTCCCGGTAACGAACGGGTAGTTATTGTTTTACGCGTAATATCAAATATTTACATTATCTGTACAACCGAGTTTACAAAAATAATGTGGGTGAAATGTCCGATGAGTTTTGAATTTCTTTTCTACTGTCGAATAATTGGGGTAGAAATGATGTTATACCATCATATCTTCAAAATATAGCGACAATATCTAAAAGGAATGTGTTCGAGAATTTTTGAAGAGGACCGAGATTTTAAAAATGTTAACGTAAACAATAAGAGTGATAAAATAGGGTTTCCAAGAAATAGTTAGAAATATTATGTACTATAAATGATTATGTACAGTACAGGTAGACCTGCCTATTGTTGTACGGCTATTGTGAAAGATTCGAGTATCTATTTAGATAATTGGCTTTTTTGTAACACCTTTTATTCAATCCTAATTTGTTTTCAGTTTGTTAAGATTTATTTAGAAGCCGTTAGAAGGATTTTTTTATTATATCGAAAAATTTCTGTCCTCGAAATCTTCGTAGCTTCATCTATATAAGGAATAAGTTTGAAATCAGTCTCGATTTTTTTGTGATTCATTGAGCGAATCGTTTCGTGCATAACAGTGCGTTAGAGAAGGTCAACGTTAATGTGAATTATCGTTTTACGCTTAGTATCATTTGTAAGTAGTATTTAGTTTAATTAAGTGCAACTTAAGTTTATTTATTGTAATTTATTAATTTAATTGTAATAATTGTAATTTACTTGAAGATTTAAGGCACTTTATTTACTGTAATTTTTATTTTGTAATAAATACTTGTAATTTTTAACTTGTGCAAATTATTTATTTTACTCAAATCCCGAAACGGATCTTAGAGATAAGTGTCACAATGTGGTATCTGATTATTTATTAATATAATTTATCTCATCTAACAAGATTTTTGTAGCTTTGAAGGAATTCAGTTCGTTGATTTATGGTTATGTGTATAGCTATTATTTAGGGTTATTTGTCATTGCTCTATTTAACAATCAGCAGGTGTTTTTAACAGCGTAAGTTGTATGTTTTCGACAACTAATTAAATTTATGTTTCAATCTGATGAATACAATTGTCATTTAATCTTCTACAATTACACACTCTGAATTCATGAAATTATGTGTAATTGAGTATTTAAATTACATTGAATTAAAAATATAATACGTATCATAACATGTTAATATTGTCAAGTAGCTTTGTCAAGGCCAATTAATAATTTAGAGAGTTTTAAGTACTTTATCATTTGTCTTACAAAATTTTGTAAATTTCCTCGGATACATTTATAATTTTCAATAAAGAAACAAGTTTCTATTGTACTATTAGATTTTTAAGTATTTATGCATTAAAAAATCGACCACCACCTTCAGGTTTATGCATTAAAAATAACAAAACAAACTATATTGAATGAAGTTTAATAATACAAATACAATTTACATGAGTATGACGATTATTTATTTACATTTCTGTGACTGTCAGAATGTAGAAATGTATTTAAATAGTGTTAGTAGCGATTTCCGCCTTTAGCCGCCGCTACCGAACTTCATATGTAGCCTATTTCGAGGTACGAATGCAAGTGGTGGCTAGCTGTACCTGTGTTTCTTATTTCGCCATTTTCCTAATCTCCACATCCGTTCTACTCGCTGTGTATTCGCTACAGTTTCAGAGTCAACGAAATTATAATGCACCGTGAAGTGTTGAAAACCTCGCGTCTTCTAACTCGTCCGTTTTGTATCCCCTCCTACAGTCGGAAATTATTGTGCTACCTGCTTCAATGAGCAGCTGAATTTAAATTAAACTCTTCCAGTAACCTGAGGTTCCTGAGAAACTTCAGGTGGTGGTCGGTTAAATGCATAAGTACAGATTTTTACGTTCTCTTATATTTACTTTCTCTTTGCCTATATGAATATATAAGAAGGAAAGTATTGTTTTCATGTCGATTTTTCGAAATCGAGTTTTCACCGGATCTACACGTTTTTCAGACCCCTGAACCCAAAAAACATGATTGTAGCTATTGGTCTATGTGTATGAACAGAGTAACTCAAGCACGGAACTTCGTACAAAGTTGAAACTTGAAACGTAAATTACGTAGTACTAGAGGACCCAACACGAATATTTTCATCAAAATCGGTGAACGAAAAGTAGTAGGTAGTTAGTTTATTTGTGTAATTTTTCACTTTTTTGCGATTTTCTCAAAAACGGCTCCTACATTTTTTTAAATCGCCTCATTTACTGTGTGTTTTTGCTCTACAAGATAGGATAAGCACCGGGTCTGCTGAAATTCTTGGAGAGGTTGTACGCTCGTACAAAAAATGGTTGTTTTAAGATTGCAGCCTTAATATGCACTTTGGCACAAAATCTATTATAATAAAAGTTGTAGACAATATACAAACCTACAACTTTTATTTCAAACATTTTTTTTGTATAACGCTTAGTTTAGCGGTAATTAGCGATTTTCTGTTTTCTTCATGAAATCTATAAAAAATGGATTTTTTTAAATTTCGGCCTTAGCATTTTACGACCAAAGTATATATAATCAAATTTAAAGGAAATTAAATTATCTACAACTTTTATTTAAGCATTTTTCTGAACAGAGCCTAGTCTACCGTCAAAGATTGATTTTCCGTATTGTTAAGCCAAACAAAGATTGGTTTTATTTTTCATCATTCACTCATCATTAAAATTAGGTTATGTTTTTTGAGGTTAGTTTTTTTTTATTTCTAATGTTTTTTACTACGTAAAGTTAGGTTGTATTGTTCATTATTTGCATTGGTAAGAGAAAATCGTGTTAGTGTTTTACACCAGATTTTTATTTGCAGTTGGTGCTCTTATTGTTCGTAAAATAGAATAGAGAATCGTTTAAATTTTAATTTGTAATTAGCACTTGTATTGTCTAGTTTTTGGGTACTGTTCTGTTATGACTTTATAACTTTGGAAGGAATACAGTTCACTTTCCTTGCAGAAATAAAATAGTGTGATGTTCATGTTAAAAACATCCGGTTTTCTCTCTCATTTCATTAATTTTTCTGTAGTTAATTTATTTAAAAACCAGATTGCAGTTTGTAATTTAAGTAATTTCTTTTGATAAATTGCACAATATATTATTGTACTTCATTCACACTGTATTGTAAAAGTTATACCAAAAAATACTAAGTTACTGTTATATTTCCATCTCTTTCTACTGAGTGATTTTTTTTTTTTAGTCCTGTTACCCAATTTTTATTGTTGGGTAATTTTCTTCTAAGAAAGGGAAATTTTGTTTTGTGACACGAAGTTGGTAGCCCTACTCAACCGGTATAGATACGGCAGTATGAGTTAATTCTCCTTGAGATGTGTAAAATTTTGTGCCGTTTCCGGTCGTATTACGAACAGAATGTCTTTTACCCCAGAACAACGGGTTTTCATTCTTGAACAATTCATTCTTTTACTACAAAATCGTAAGCGAGTATTAAAGAATCATTTCTATTTAAATTTGTTGGTGTTCCTCCACCAGAAAAAATGTAAATTTCTAGGCTAAAAACCGATGTCGAGAGACAGGTAGTGTTTGCGATGTCATCTGTCAAGAAACCTGGTCGACTATTACGTTATCTGTCAGAAACACTACCTGTCTCGAAATCGGTTTGTTAGCCTAGAAATATTTATTCCTAAATTTCGTGGGACACCCGGTATATTTATACCGGGTGTCCCACGAAATTTGAACCATAGGGAAGTAGCACTGATTTTCTCTTGCCTATATGAATATGTAGAAAGGAAAGTATTGTTTTCATGTCGATTTTTGGAAATCGAGTTTTCACCGGATCTACACATTTTCAGATCCTCTGAGCCTAAAAAACATGTTTTTAGCGATTGGTCTGTGTGTGTGTGTGTGTGCGTGCGCGCGCGCGCGTGTGGGAACAGAATATTTCAAGAACGGAACATCGTAATTAGATACTACTGCCGGACCCGACACGAATTTTCATCAAAATCGGTCAACCGGAAGTAGTAGTTTATTCAAGTAAAATTTCCACTTTTTTGCGATTTTCTCAAAAACGGCTCTTACAATTTTTTTAAAAAATCGCCTCATTTACTACATTGTTTATGCTCTACAAGGTAGTGTAGACGCCATGCCTGCTAGACGCCATGCCTGCTAGACGCCATGCCTGCTGAAATTCTTGGGGAGGCTGTTTTCTCGTAAAAAAATTGTTTTTTTAAGATAGTGGCTTTAATATGCATTTAAGGCTAAAAATGTATGTAATAAAAGTTGTAGAGAATTTAAAATCCTACAACTTTTAACTCAAACATTTTTTGTATAACGCTTAGTTTAGCGGTAATAAGCGATTTTCTGTTTTTTTCTCACGAAAACTTGTGAAAACTCGATTTTTTCAGATTTCAGCCTTAGCATGCATTATTAGGAAATTAAAAGATCTACAACTTTTATTAGAGTATTTTCCTGTACAGAGCCTGTTTAGCGTGAAAGAGTGATTTTCCGTATTTTTAAACCCAACTGAGGTTAGTTTTTTTAGTTACTTCTAATGTTTTATTACTAATGTTAGGTTGTATTGTTAATTATATTTGCATTGCCAAGAAAAAATTGTGTGAGTGTTTCTTATCAGATTTTCATTAGTTTGTTAATACCTATTTTCTTTCAGGAATAAATAAAGATTTGTTATAATCAGGAATCATTAGAAAACATTTAGACCTTTAAAACAATATCAATATTGATACATTTTAATTTGTATTTTAGCTTAAAATACATAAATTTGTAACCGTTTTCTATTTAAGTATTGTAAATTTTATGTGTCCGTCACATTGTATGTTTAGAGTAATGTTAACGTTCTGGTGTGGAGATGTTAAGATAGTTAAGTCGAATCTACCTGCGGTAAAAAATTTTTATTGTTAAAAAAAATATTGGAAATATTAAAAAAATAAATTATTTTTTTGTACTTTTTAATTTGGACAATTTCTTTTATCATCTAAAATTATTAACTTAATTTTTTCGGGAAACAATTTCAGTAGACTACTATTTTAAATATCTATTATATTTCCGTCAGCAACATTTAACTTTCAGAGACAGCTGATTGTTACAATAATTTTAGATGATAAAACAAAATCGTCAAAATTTAAAAATAAACAATCATTAAATTGTTTATAAAATTTCCTAACATTAAAAATTTTACCGCGTAAGGATTCGACCCACCTGTCTTTACATATCTAAACCAGAACGTTACCGTTGCTCCAAATATACAATGCGACAAGTTAATAAAATTGACAATTATTACTTAAATAGAAAATGGTTACAATTTTATGTATTTCTGTATTTTAAACTAAAATACAGCTTAAAATGTATCAAAATTGGTATTTTTTAAAATATCTAAACATTTTCTAATGATTCCTGATTATAACAAGTCTCATTTTCTAATAAAAATAAAAAAAATAAAAATCAATGCTATTTCCCTATTGTTCAAATTTCGTGGAACACCCGGTATAGACTATATATATACATATTTATACAAATATTATTATTCTCCAGAACATTTCATAGATAATTTATTAAATTACTTCAAGAAAATCTGTTGTAATTGGATTATCAATTACACTGATTAAAATATTCGAGACTGATTTAATTATGAAAAATTTCAATAAGTGTCGCGACATAATTCAAAATGACATTATATATTTTTTTTGCACTTATTGCATATTTTTTTAATGTTGATGATTAATGTCTATTACTGACAACAGCTAATTAATCTGTTATATTTTTAATTATTATAGACATCGTCTAGTACTATTAATTTATTTATATTTTAATTAATAGTAAGTGAAAAGATTATAAGACATTTATAAAATATAAAAGTATATAAATACTACTTAATTTTAATACGTTTAACATTCAGTCAGCCATTAAATTGACCATTTTTGAATTGAACTTGTTTATTTTTAACCTCTGGCGGTAAAAGAGAGGTGTTACAAGTTTAACTTGTGTATGTGGTATCGTAGCTCCCAAACTGATTTTGATTTAGTTTTTTTGTTTGAAAGGTGACTTGATCCAGAACGTTCTTAGCTATGACTCAATCAAAAATAAAACGCTTACTCTTGAAATTTCTCATTGAAATGACGTGTCACATGACCATCATTCCATTTAAAAATATAAAATTGAATCCAATATGGCGGATCCAAGATGGCGAACAAAAATTTGCAAAATCGCTAAAAAGTTTGGTTTTTAAAACTACACAAAGTTCTAAACTATATAAGCTTCTTCCGCCAAGTACGTCTCAGTTACGCAATATAAAGCCGTTTCCATACTTAAAAATCCCTGTATAGGACTACTATCAGTTTCATAATCATAGACACCCGAGTTTGAACTCTTGCAACTCCAAAACTATGAGTAGGATTTTAACATACTTTACATCAAAATTTAGCTCATTTTATTCTGCATTGACCCATAATAAACCAATATTTTTAATGTTGTTTAAAAATTGCCATATCGAGATTGAAAGACAAAAATACCCGGTTCTTTTGGTACCGCAACAAATTTCATGCGTTTACAGGCCTGTAACTCGATAACTATTTGACCAAAAAGTTTGAAATTTTAACACAACATAGACAATTATATTTTTACAGATTGTACGAAATTTCAAATTTGTACGTTATTTAAATTTTGATTTATTAACAATATTCTGAACCCTTGCTATCTCGATAACCGCTCGATCGTTCGGCACGGGCAAACTATCGTTTTATTCAGCGTAAAAAAACTTAGTACAAATATGTTAATAACATAAAATATTGATTGGCCAATGTTGTGGTAGAATTTTTTAAATTTTGAAAAATAGACTGGATAATGCGGGGTCGGGCGCTACTATCCATGTTGCAAGTTTGTGTACGTGACATCCTGTCGGACTGTCTATCTGAATTGACAGACTGCAGTGTCAATTCAGGTAGACAGTCAAATTCAGGCAACATGGGTAGTAGCGCCCACCCCTCGCATTATCCAGTCTATTATTCAAATGTTAAAAATTCTACCACAACATTGGCCAATTAATATTTCATATTATTTACATATTTGTACTAAGGTTTTACGCTGACAAAACAATAGTTTGCCCGCGCCGAACGATCGAGTGGTTACCGAGATAGCAAGGGTTCAGAATATTGTTAATAAATCAAAATTTACATAACTTACGAATTTGAAATTTTCCTAGACGCTTTCAGAATATAATTGTATATGTTGTGTTAAAATTTTAAGCTTTATGGTCAAATAGTTATCGAGTTACACGCCTCTAAACGCACAAAATTTGTTGCAGTACCAAAAAATGGGTCTTTTGTCTTCCAACCTCAATATGGCAATTTTTAAAAAAGATTATAAATATTGGTTTATTATTGATCAACGCAGAATAATATGAGCTAAATTTTTATGTAAAGTATGTTAAAATCCGACGCATAGTTTTGGAAATGCAAGCGTTCAAACTCGGGTGTCTATGATTATGAAACCGATAGTAGTCCTATACAGGAATTTTTAAGTATGGAAACGGCTTTATATTGCGTAACTGAGACGTACTTGGCGGAAGAAGCTTATGTAGTTTAGAAGTTTGTGTAGTTTTAAAAACCAAACTTTTTGACGATTTTGCAATTTTTTGTTCGCCATCTTGGGTCCGCCTTATTGGATTCAATTTTATATTTTTAAATGGAATGGTGGTCATGTGACACGT
Organism: Catonia carolina; assembly: GCA_035578175.1. Taxonomy (NCBI): domain Eukaryota; kingdom Metazoa; phylum Arthropoda; class Insecta; order Hemiptera; family Achilidae; genus Catonia; species Catonia carolina. Next base: position 34,236,877 of record JAQMRL010000005.1, on the reverse strand, counting down.
CATTTCAATGTGAAATTTTAAGAGAAAAACAATGGCGCCACCCGTTTTTTGATAGATGCCTTCGTTTTTGAGTTATAAGCATTCAAAATTGCAATTTTGGGAAAATTGTGTTAGAAATAAAAAAGTTAAATGATATGACATGTCACATGACCACCATCCCATTTAAAAATATAAAGTTGAATCCAAGATGGCGGACTACGATTTCAAAACCACCAGAAAGTTGGATTTTTAAAACTACACAGATTTACATAAGCTTCTTTCGTTTCCATACTTAAAAATCTGGTGTGAAACACTCACACAACTTTCTTTTGCCAATGTAAATAATTCACAATATAACCTAACATTAGTAATAAAACATTAGAAATAAACAAAAAATAACCTCAAAAAACATAACCTTATTTTAATCATGAGTGAAGGACGCAATATGAAAATCAACCTGGGTTAAAAATACGGAAAATCACTGTTTCACGCTAAACTAGGCTCTGTAGAGAAAAATGCTCTAAATAAAAGTTGTAGATCATTTAATTTCCTATAAATTTCATTATACACTTTTGTCGTAAAATGCGTACTTAGCCTAAAATCTTTTAAAAAATCGGTATTTTTACACATTTTCGTGAAAAAAAAACCAGAAAACCACTAATTGCCGCTAAACTAAGCGTTATACAAAAAAAATGTTTAAAATAAAAGTTGCAGGATTTTAATTTGTCTACAACCTTTAGTATACGAGGGGGTACCCAAAAGTATCCGGAATAGCTCTGCTGTGGGCGGAGCTTGTGCAGTACAAATTCCCGCCACTAGGCTGCTTGTAGCGCTACTCATTGCCAGTTCAATGCCATTTTGTTCGTTGATCTAGCTTGTTCTGTTCTCGTGCAGTGATTGTTCTCGCTAGTGCTGTTTTGTGCTCGTGTCGTTTTTCATGATGGCAAGTTTTAATGAACAACGTGCGGCTGTGTAATTTTGCTTCTTGCTCGGTAAAAACGCCGCGGAAACAGTTGTAATGTTGAACACAGCTTACAAAGACGACGCTATTGGAAAAACCCAAGTGTACGAGTGGTTTTTGCGCTTTAAAAATGGCGACATGTCGATTGAGAACAAACCTCGTTCTGGACGACCGTCGACTTCCCGAACAGACGAAAATGTTGTGAAAGTGAAAGAAATTGTACGAACAGACCGACGACAGACCATTGACCAAATATCACAGGTTAGTGGGTTATCTTGGAGCTCAGTCCAACGCATTTTAACAGAAGACTTGACAATGAAAAGAGTCGCTGCCAAGTTTGTGCCTCGGGTTCTGACAGACACTCAAAAGGAACGTCGAATTGAAACGTGTAGTGATTTGAAACAACAGCTTGAAACTGATCCAGATTTCATGTCAAAGATCATTACGGGTGACGAGTCTTGGTGCTATGGGTACGACCCAGAAACCAAACAACAATCCAGTCAATGGAAGACTTCATTATCACCCCGACCAAAAAAAAGTCGTCAAGTCAGATCGAACATCAAAACAATGCTGATTTGTTTTTTTGATGTGAGGGGAATTGTCCATTCAGAGTTCGTTCCACCAGGCCAGACGGTAAATCAAGCTTTTTATCTTGAAGTGTTAAGAAGACTACGAAACAGCATTCGTCGTAAAAGACCTAATTTGTGGCAGACAGGGACTGGTTTTTACACCACGACAACGCGCCTGCACACACGGCAATCTCGGTTACCCAGTTTTTGGCGAAAAACGGCATGGTTTTGCTACCACACGCACCGTACTCACCCGATCTGGCTCCGTGTGATTTTTTCTTGTTCCCACGCATGAAAAGGGGCATGAAAGGTCTCCGATTTAACAACGTTGATGATGTCAAGAAAAAAACGACGGATGAGCTGGCAGCCATCACTGAAGAGGAGTATAAAAAATGTTTTGAACAGTGGAAGCACCGGTGGGACAAATGTATTAGTTGTAATGGAGAGTATTTTGAAGGGGATAAGGTTCTTTTGTAAAAAAATTAAAAATAAATAGTTTTAAAAAATAATTCCGGTTTCTTTTGGGTACCCCCTCGTATACATTGTTTTGCTAAAATGCATATTTAAGTCACAATCTTAAAAAAACAATATTTTTATGAGAAAACAACCTCCCCAAGAATTTCAGCTGACATGGCGCCTACCCTATCTTAAAAAAAATCGTAGAAGCGTAAAAATCGTTTGTTTGGAAAAATCGCAAACAAATTGAAAAATGACACGAATAAACTACTACTTCCGGTTGACCAATTTTAATGAAAATGTTCGTGTCGAGTCCTCTAGTAATATCTAACTTAAGTTTTAAGTTTCAACTTTGTACGATGTTCCGTTCTTGAGATATTTTATTCACATACACACAGACCAATCGCTAAAAACATGTTTTTTTTGGGTTTAGAAGTCTGAAAACGTGTAGATCCGGTGAAAACTCGATTTCGAAAAATCGACATTAAAACAATACTTTCCTTCCTGTATATTCATTTAGGCAAGAGAAAGTAAAAATCATCCTTTATATTTAAAAAGCATGAAATTAAACTTAAATTTAAAAAGCCCCCGACACAAAAATAACAAAGTTAAAAAATTCTTAATAATATAAGCATTTAACAAATGAAACACATTGGTTAAATAGTTTTTCAATATTATACAGAAGCAATTTTAAATAAATGGTGATAAATGTGTGGTGTTACTAAACATCATTAAGTCATTTAGCATTCTATACTTATCAGAGAAGTAGGCTTAAGTGTGAACTGTTTTTATTATCAGTGGAAAACACTGTATAAAAAATACCTTTTTAAAAGAGTAAGACAAATTGTACCATAACCTGAATATAATATCTAATCAATTGAGTCAAGTAGAGACAAAAATTATGCAATACATACTAGTTATGTTCTGTTTATAGAAAGACCAAAAATCCCTCCCCCAAACACACACTGCGTTTCTCGGTTTCTAATAAAATTCATCATATTAAGACATAATTTGAAAAAATTTTATTAACAATGTGGGCAAAATCCAGCCTGAAAAAGTGTTTTTTTTATACCTACAGACTCTATTTTATTCAGTATTGAACATACGCCTTCTCCAAATTTCTTCACTTTTCACATCATTCTTTTGGTAAGATGTTTCCATATACTTCTTTCCTTTATCCACTCGTCTAAGAACCTCTAAATTACTTTGTCCATCTACCTAATCTTTAACATTTTCGTATAACATCATATTTCTAAAGCTTCTATCCTCTTCCTTTCCACGGCTCCTATCACCCACGTTTCACTCCCACACAATGCTACACTCCAAACATAGTGTTTTAAAAAATTTTTCCTAATCTGTTAATGTTTGTAGTCAGTAAGTTATCTTTCATTTATTTTTTTTTATCAAAAGTATAAATTACGAAATGCCGTACAGCGTATATTAGTTAGTCAGGAAGCTCTAAGCTTCCAACGGTGAAAAATTTCTGAGTTCGGTTGCGTTGTTTCTGAAATTACTTGGAACAAACAAATTAATAAACAAACCTTACCATTCTGTATAATATCAGCATAAATGAACAGAAATGGTGTAAGTTGATGTAATACTTCTAGGTTCATCAACTGATAGGTTTTTACTTTCTCTTGCCTATATGAATACATAGGAAGGAAAGTATTGTTTTCATGTCAATTTTTCGAAATCTAGTTTTCACCGAATCTACACGTTTTCAGACCCCCTGAACCCAAAAAACATGTTTTTAACATGTTTATTGGTCTGTGTGTGTGTGTGTGTGTGCGCGCGCGCGCTTGTGTGTGTGTACGCACAATATCTCAAGAACGAAACATCGTACGATCAGGAAACTTGAAACTTAAGTTAAGATACTACTACCTGACCCGACACGAACGTTTTATCAAAATCGGTCAACCGGAAGTAGTAGTTTATTCGTGTCATTTTTCACTTTTTTGCGATTTTCTCAAAGATGGCTCCTACGATTTTTTTAAAAATCGCCGTAAATACTACTTTTTTTATACTTTACAAGATAGGGTAGGCACCATGTTTGCTGAAATTCTTCGAGAGGCTGTTTTCACGTAATTTTTTTTTAATTGTGACTTTAATATGCATTTTAGCGCAAAAATGTATATAATAAAAGTTGTAGACAATTTAAAATTCTACAACTTTTATTTCAAATATTTTTTTGTATAACGGGTTTTTTTCATGAAAACCTGTAAAAAATTTTTTTTAAAGATTTCGGCCGTAGTATTCATTTAACGACAAAAGTGTGTAATCAAATTTGTAGGAAATTAAAAGATCTACAACTTTATTGATAGCCTAGTTTAGTGGCAAAGAGTGATTTACCGTATTATTAAGCCAAACTAAGGTTGGTTTTCATTTTGCATCATTCACTCATGATCAAAATAAGGTTATGTGTTTATGAGTTTAATTTTTTTTGTTTATTTGTAATGTTTTATTGCTAATGTTATTCCTTTATCCTTTGCACTGAAAGGCTGAATTTTAGCTGAAATTAATGCAGGAACACTTGTGTAAAACGCCGTATTTTTCCTCTTAAAATATATTGTGCTACATGTTCTGAAACACGGACTAAGTGAAAAATGCGCTAAAAACTGGCATATATTTTGTTATTAAGTCGCTAGAAAATGCCTAATACACTTCCGTGTTTCGTCATTCATACGAATAAAATAACAAAAAACCAACCTTTAAAACGAGCCGTACCAGAAATGTTTGTTTCTTAGTTGGGGTGGTACGCGGTTCCAAACACATGCTTCATCTTTCATTTTATGTACTATAGTCATTTTTGCACCTCTACCTCTTCTGTTCTTAAATACTTCAGTCATGTAATTGGCTAACCATGTGAAAAAAACAGAACTACTTTTTGTAGCCTCAGAACTAACAGATTGAGTACAAATAATTTAACTCTATTTTATATAATAAATTTCACTAACCTTCTTTTTAAACTGCGTCAACTTTTATCTTTACTTCTTTACTTACACGTGTTTCAGTGGATACACCATCATCAGAGTAAATAACACAATTGAAACTAAAAAATTTTTCACTTATTTAAAATCTATAGAAGATGATACATCTTTAGTCATTTGTATAAAACTGTTAAACTGTTTTATACAAATGACTGAAGATGTATCATCTTCTATAGATTTTAAATAGGCCTAAGTGAAAAAATCTTTTAGTTTTAATTGTGTTATTTACTCTGATGATGGTGTATCCACCGAAACACGTGTAAGTAAAGAAGTAAAGATAAAAGTTGACGCAGTTTAAAAAGAAGGTTAGTGAAATTTAATTATATAAAATAAAATAAATTTCAAACTGCAGGATGCATTATAAAGATTTATTTTAAAATAATTTAACACTCGACCTGTTTGTTATGGGCAGAAAAAAAATAGTAAACTTAAAATAATATATATATAAAAGTTGGAACAATGTTTATTGTTTCAAAGTATTTTAATACATTTATTTAATGTTTATTCAGTGTATTTTAATACATTTAAATGAAAAAGATGTTGGGCTTACATATATTTTTTTATTTTTATCAATGACTGTTATAATTTTTTTCCTCTAAATGATTCACATTATTTCATAAAATTTATATTAGGTACAATCTTTACTTTATTATTTTATTATCAGTAATGACTAACTGATATAACTGATATATTTGTTATCTTTTCAAGTACTTCTTATTGTTTAAACGACTCCACCCTCCTCTTCTACGAAGGTTAAATTTTATACTACAATAGAATGAATTAAAAAAATTATTTGTGCACATTTATTCGATTAATTCCATGCATTTATAGTAAACGTTTGCCCATAACGGGCAGGTGGAGTGTTAAATTATTTTCCCTCTATCTGCTAGTTCCAGAGCTACAAAAAAAATTCTGTTTCTTATCACAGATATGATCAGCTAATTATATGACTGAAGCATTTAAGAACATTTTAAGAAAAATCGACATGAAAAAAATACTTTCCTTCCTATATATTCATATAGGCAAGAAAAAGTAAAAATAATGAAAATTAGGTTTGAAATAAGTAAAATGTAGCACTGTTTGAACGTTAGTGAGAGAGTATGTTCTGTTTGCCGTATCTTTTGTTTTTAATTTATGTATTAACTGTAATAGCATTGCTGATGTAGTCTACAGTGTAGGTCTATTCTACAAAGTACTACATAAACTATAAATTGTGGTTAAACGTAATAGAGTATTATGGTCGACTACTTGTAGTCGACTGTACATTTCCAAGCTGTCACCTACACAATGAGCCTACATCGATGTTCAGTGCATGTTGTACACCTACAATACCTAATAGGGCAGTGAGTAGGATGGTTGGGGGGGGAGGTGTAGCTAGATTCAAAGTACATAATTGGAATATTGTGTTGTTCTACTTAACATCTGTTTCTAAATTAATCTGAAATACATTTTATACATCAAAATAATTTTACTATTCCCTACATTAGACCCACTGGTTTGGTCTAGAGGTAAAGTTGTCGTCATGATTCAGTTGTTTAACAGCAGATTTCGAAGACGAAGGTTCCTGGTTGAAATCCTAGTAAAGATAATAGCTATTTCCACACTCATGCGATGTCGCATACGCTTAGAGGCATGCCATTTCACCTGTCCACACTCGTTTGAAGAGCTTTATCTCACAAAAACATAACAAATATTTTTGAACACTACACTAAATTAAAGCCTCTTCTTCCCTGCGTTGATTGGTTTGACTTAAATTTTTTTATTTTGAAACTAGTTGGAGATACAGCAATTTCCGCATAAAGAGTACTCTGATTTTAGCCATGTTTCCATTAATGTGGTTTTTAAACTTCCGTTACTCTCTCCAGGCTTTTCATAAAAGAATGGCGCTTAAGTACGTGGAAGATCCAAGTTTTCTCTGTTTGAAAATTTTAAAATAAAAGTGTGATGTTCCATTTTAAAATGCCAGCCGTTTTTTTTATAAGTGTATTTTGGCTTCACGTAAAGATAGGAAAATGATTTTTGGACTGAACCATGCATTTTTACAGCAGTATTGTGCCATGTATCGTATTTTGCATTTGTAATTAGAAATAGGTATGTGGTATTAATAGAAAATTATTTTAGCCTCTAAACTTCTTGAGGGGAAACTGAGCTCTATAGCGGTATCCGCTCCGAGTATAGTCATTTAGAAAAAGAAACTTCTGTGTTTTTCCAGCAGCAACTCATTCCGTAGCTCATTTTGAATTATTTAACGATGTTTTTATTTAAAAAAATAAACGCTTTGTTTGACATAATACTGTTGTGAAAATTCATGGTTCAGTCCAAAAATCATTTCCCTATCTTTACGTGGAGCCAAAAAAGCACTTTTTTTAAAAATGGCCGCCATATTAAAAAGGAACATGAGATTTAACTTTTAAAATATCCACATTACAGAAAAAACTCTGATCTTCAACGTACTTAAACGCCGATTTTTATGAAAAGCCTGGACGAAGTAACGGACGTTTAAAAACCGCATTAACAGAAAACCAGCTAAAAACTGAGTACTTTTTTGCGTACATAGCTGGAGTTATCTTCGATTAATTTCTAAATAAAGCAATCTAAATCAAACCAATCAATGCAGGAAAGAACAGGCTTTAATTTAGTGTATTGTTCAAAAATATTCGTTATGTTTTTTTGAGATAAAGCTCTTCAAACGAGTGCGGGAAGGTGGCATGCCTCAAAGCGCATGCAATGTAGCATACGATGCAGCATGCGACATCGCAAGTTGAAAAAGAAAGCACACGAGTGTGGACATACCACACTACACCACGTAATGGTTTGGTCTAGAGGTAAAACCGTCGCCGTGAGTCAGCTGTTAAACAGCTGATTTTGGAGACGAAGGTTCCTGGTTCAAATCCTAGTAAAGATAGTTACTTTTATATAGATTTGAATACTATAGTACTTCTTCCATCCCCCGCAGCATCTACTATTATTTAAATATTTAAAAAAATTCTACCGAATAACGAGTTAATCGCTGTTCCATAATATTATTCAAATATATCGGTCAAGTAGTGTTTGATTTATAAGCCTGTAAATGTATTCCATGTGTTGCAGCAACAAAAAAACCGGCCATTTTTCTTCTCATCCTTATATCGGAATATTAATAAACACTAAAAATATGAAACTGACATGCAATAACGCAGATTGATATCAGTTAAATTTTGGTGTACAATACATTAAAATTGAACGTGCGGTTTTGAAGAAACAAGGCTCCAAACTCGGGTATTTATAATAAAGAAATCTACAGTAGTCACAGTTATCTTCTCTGAGAGTAATGAATTTCATTATACAGCCAGACCCTGTGGTGAATGAAGTGAAGGTGTCATTTGCATGGTGGAAAGTAGATGCTTTTCGGGGGTTCAGCATGCTGATAAGCATACTTTTTCACATAGTGAGGAAGGTAATTGTAAACCACCTCACTCTTCATTTTACTTAGTAAAGCCTCAAGAGGTTCAAACCAGCCTTTCAGCTGATGACTTAACACATTATTTACTTATTTCTTTATTTCCTTTCATAACTTACAGAACTAAATTTTTTACAATAATAATATTATTATTATTAAACTTTTTTGATAACGTTGATATTTTAACAAGTGTGTACTAAACAATGCTTTGCTTACTTTCCCTTGGCTGATATGAATATTATAGGGAGGGAAAGTATTGTTTTTTCAAGTCAATTTTTGGAGATCGAATTTTGAGATTTTGAGAGTTTTGAGAGTTTTGAGATGCTATGAGACGTGGGGTAGATTTTTTTAATCTTTCAATCTATTTACACAAAAATTATGAAAATGTGGTCACAGTTAACTTTGAATTTTACTTACCATCATTACCGTGATGTCCTATTCAGCATTAGGTTTACCCATTTCTGAATTTCATCCTTCAATTTAATTTCAGTTGTTCTGTTACAGTAGCGTGCAAATTAATCCGAACACAACTCATATCCAGCAATCAGTTAAACATCACCAGAAAAATGTTTTGGGGTTGTTTCGTATTTGAAGCTCTTGTTTATTAGTTCCAGTAGATGGAGTGTTTCGCCCATAACAGGCAGGTAAAGTGTTAAATTATTTGCACTTGATCTGCTAGTTCCAGGGCTACAAAAAATAGTTCTGTTTCTAATCACGTGGTCAGCCAATTATATGACTGAACTATTTAAGAACAGAAGAGGTAGAGGTGTAAAAGCCACTAGTCAGAGTTATCTCCTCTGAAAGTAATGAATTTTATAATACAGCCAGACCCTGTGGTGAATGAAGTGAAGGTGTCATTTGCATGGTGGAAAGTAGATGCTTTTCGGGGGGTTCAGCATTCTGATAAGCATACTTTTTTGCATAGTGAGGAAGGTAATGGTAAACCACCTCACTCTTCATTTTACTTAGTAAAACCTCTATAGGTTCAAACCAGCCTTTCAGCTGTTGACCTAAACAACAACAACAGATGGAGTGTTAAAAGCGATGGATAAATCAAAATTCTTAGGTCAAAGGTTGTGCCACAACTTCAAAAGAAATTCCCACATGGCAATGGAGTGTTCCGGCAAGATTTAGCATCATGCCATTTCGCTAAGAAAGTGAAAACATTTTTCGAACAAGAAAACATTAAAGTGTTGCCATGGCCTGTTAATTCCCCACATATAAGCCCAATTGAAAATCTTCAGGAAATTGTGAAAAACCGAATCTCAAAAATGGATGTACTACAAAAATAACCTCATTGTAACAATAATATCGGTATGATTTCGTGATGAACAAATTAAAAAAATGTGCATTACACTAATTCAATCTATGCCAAATCGTGTATGTAAAGTGCTAAGGAATAAAGGAGGACATATTGTTAAGTTTTTTCATAAATAGTTACTTTTTAGTAAATAACATCTGTGTTCGGATTATTTTGCACACTACTGTATATTTTTAGGTAGCAGGTTGTATAATTTAAGATTTAAATGAGTGAACTGCTACTCATAGCACTTTCTTTTCTTTATTTGGAAGGAGTAGATGTTTGTTTCTTGTATCATACACTTATACATTCTATTTTATATGTTAAAACTTAGTTTTATGTAACTTTCTCAAAATTTTCCAAAAAAATGTCACCTTATATTCATCATTTGAAACTCAGCAAAAAGTTGATCAGATGGATAGTAGGTTGGTTTCTTTATCAGTTAAATTGATACAGAATTCTAAAAGTAAAATAAAAACACTTGTGGATTAAATTGATTTTTAATTATTCATTCTTTTTGCAATAAATTATTGTTAATTACTTATAATAAATTACATTTAATGTTTTATAGTAAAAATATTTAAAATTAAGATTTACGAAATCTGCATTAAATTTATTTAATCAAAATAAACTCTAAATTCTAACTTAAAAATAATTGTCTTATAATACATACTAATACTATTTTACCTAACGAAATAAAACAAACAAAAAAGTAATTTACTCATTACAATATTATATTATCTTTTAACAGTTAAAATTTTATACTTAATTATAAAATAATTTTTGATGAATTTTACAGTAAAGATGAAGGTACCCTGTAATCCATCTTCTAAAAACTCACTTATCTTATTTTTAAATAACATTATTGACTAATATTGTCAGTAACAGATTTAGGGGGATTGTGCAAAAAAAAACTTCTGAATTATGTTAATCGTGCAATGTGTATGAGTAATAGCAAGTGGTTGTAGACTGGAAAATAATTTGTTTTGATCATTATGTGACAGTAACTTATTTTATGGTCAAGTTTAGCTGTACGTTTTGTAATTAATTGGTTCTGAATTATGTTAATCGTGCAATGCGTGTGGGTAGTAGCAAGTGGTTGTGGACTGGAAAATAATTTGTTTTGATCATTGTGACAGTATCTTATTAATTATAGTCAAATTTAGCTGTACGTTTTGTAATTAATTGTAAGTTTAAAGAAAGTTTATTCACTATTTATTACACCCAGATCTCGAAAGGACCGGAGCTTAAGTGTTGCAGTACTGTGTTTACATTTTTTAAATAAATTTATGTTATAAATTTTTCTAATTCTAAATTAAAGTATAAAAATTACTATTTCTAATGTAGTAAATTCATATTTTGAGTGACTTGTACAATATGGCAGTTCTTTTAACATTATTTATATTGGTATTATACAAACATGTGTAAATGGTAGAACAAATATCAGAATTGTTTACAGTTAAAGCAAATCTAAATTCTCAGGTTTAATTGTGGTTATTCTGCACATAATTAACTGTTTGAATGTAACCCTTACATTTACTAAAACACACCCTCTTCAATATAATTAAATCCTGGAGTTATACAAAGCAAATTTAAATTTTACATTATAAACAAGTTTTATTTCTATTGTAATAATTATCAATGTCTGTTTTATTAGTGACCTTAGAAAAACATATTTATACAAAAATACATAGTTGTTGAAATAATGATCATTATGAAAGTAATTTACAATAACTAATTTTAATTTTGAATAAACATCCATTACAATTTCAAGTGATATTATCTTTAAATTTAAACCAGCAGTCAAATGAAAAACAAAAAAAGGAAACGTGGTTGAGTCACATTGTTATAAAACTTTACTTAATAGGTTATATAAACTTTTATTACGTTATGTCAATTTGTATACATGATTTTGGTAGTATGTTTTTGGCTTCAAGAATAATTGTTTGAATGTTAGTTAGTTCTTGAATCTTTGGAAGATGTGGACAGATAGTAAAACGTCCAATGCTAGTGTAAACACAATGCTGTGTTACAAGTACAATAGTTTTTTTTTCTTTTTGTGTCGGTAAATAATGTGTTCAATTCTAAATCAAATAACAGTCATGTTTTCTTTGTGTTATAAATTCTGCCTGTAATATTTTCATACATAATTTTTCCTGATAGAATAAAATTATATTGTTGGGATGTTAACTCATATGTAAATCTATATTAAAATACTAAGAGATCATTAAAAATTACTATTTTTGTATTGATTCCAATAATATTTTATTATTTTTGTTTTAAATTTTTTAATTCTATTAAATTAGTAGTATTTGAAGTGGGAGGTAAAGGTTAGAATATTTAAGGCAAATTACAAAAGATGTAGGGTGTTCGAGGTATATAGATATGAAAATGACTTGCACAAGAAAGAACAGCTTAAAGAACTGCATTAAACCAGTCGAGAGACTGATGACAAAACAAAACTATTAAAATTTTAATTACATTTAAAATGTTATCCATAAAAATTTTGTAAAATAATTATTAATTAACCAGGCTGGAATAGCTGTAATAAGTATGTTCAGTTTTGATAACATTAAGTAATAAATCTTTGGGAAAAATATTGTTATAATGAAGCGGCGGAAAAAAAATCAGCTGTTTATAAACAGTCTACGATACATTTGGCGGAACATAAAATCAGCTGTTCATAAACAGCTGACCGATTAAATACAAAAACGAAGCATTTGATTGTTGATGTTGATGAGTTAGTGGCCTAAATTGTGCGGGATTCTTTGTTACGGTGAAGTTTGTTATTTCATCATAAGACATTGTGCTTAATGATTAATTTGGTAAGGGAAATTGTTTATTTTATTTTATTGTTGATAAATTGCGTTGTTTTAAATATTTAAAACTTATTTTCATGAACTCATTTATTTTCATTGTTGTCATTTTTTTAAGGGTTAGTTTTTTGTCAAATAATTTTGGGGGATAAAACTATGTATGAATTAATTAAATTAAAGTTTACAATTTTACTTTACTATAACGAGTTGTAACAATATTTTTTATAAAAAGATTGATTATATTACATATGGTTCATTTCATCATAATTTACTATTCAATAATTATTTAGATGGACTGATCAAAGTTTTTGTGTATTATCATATCTTTTACTTTTGTGACACAATTAAAAGTTTTGTCATATTAATTATTAATGAATTAAATAATAAACATAAAATAACGGTAGTAATAAAAATACATTTGATAATTTGATTATTGTAGATGATGATTTTGAGTCATTTATTCTAGCTAAAATACTTATACTTCCGAGATTTTTAATAGGTCCAGCTACTTGGAAATTTGCAGAAATAGTTTTATTTAAAACTTTTGTATCGAAATCAAATGTTGCAGTATCTGGTAAACCTCCAAATTCATCAGTTTTCCTTCCTTTTGTTAATATATTTGGAAAAACATCAGAATCATTTCCTTTTATTTCTGTTGAAATTTTTATTACGTTAAATGTCGTTCCAATCTGTATAAACGTATGATTGTATTTTTCAATCGTAGCTGGTGGCGCATATTTGGGTTCACCTTCGTCATAAATATCGGTTCTTAAAGCACATGAATTAACTGCTTTATTCAAACACGGTATTATACCGCAAATTTGAAGTTTATTATTCAATGAATTTCCACCATCTGAAAAATTTTTAGCCCCATCGAATACAGCCAAACGGTAATAATAATTTGTAAAATTATCTCCGCTAATTATATTGGCATATGGTATACTTTTACTTTGTAATAAATATGTTGAAGTTACTTCAACTTGAAAATTACAACAGAATTTATTTTTGTTTGTACAAATTTTTTCATTAATTTTTGAAGAGGCAGTTATAGTCATATTTGGTTTAATAACAGTAAGTTCAGGCGTACTTTGTATCTGATCTATAGTGGGTTCAATCAATTTTGTCGAATATGATTCAACATTATCACGATTTAATTTTAATACACTATAAAGAAATACATTTTTCATTGCCTTTTGCTTTACTGGTGAATGTCTGTTCCATATTTTTTCTTCCATTGCATCTATACTCATTTCCATTAACAAACTTGGTTGATTCATTACTTTTTCTAGTTGCAAAATATTGGTCTTCATAGTTGTTGTGTTAACATTTAATGTTGGCAAGGCAGCTCCAGCTAAAATTAAAAGCAGAATGTATTTTAACAGTATAAAACAATTGTTTAATGTTTACGCTAATGTTAGTTAGTATAGAAGATAGAACGAATGAGGAATTTAAAATTCAAAAATCTGGTGTGAAACACTCACACGACTTTCTCTTGCCAATGCAAATAATTAACAATAAACCTAACATTAGTAATAAAACATTAGAAATAAACAAAAAACTAACCTTAATAAACATAACCTTATTTTAATCATGAGTGAAAGACGCAAAATGAAAATCGAACTCAGTTTGGCCTAAAAATACGGAAAATCAATCTTTCACGCTCAACTAGGCTCTGTAGAGAAAAATGCTCTAAATAAAAGTTGCAGATCTTTTAATTTCCTATAAATTTTATTATATACACTTTTGTCGTAAAATGCAGTCTAAGGCCGAAATCTTAAAAAAAATCGATTTTTCACACGTTTTCGTGAGAAAAAAAAACAGAAAATCGCTAATTACTGCTAAACTAAGCGTTATACAAAAAAATGTTTGAAATAAAAGTTGTAAAATTTTAAATTTTCTACAACTTTTATTATGTAACGTTTTGCGCTAAAATGCATATTAAAGCAGCAATCTTAAAAAGAAACTTTTTTTACGTAAAAACAGCCTCACGCAGAATTTCAGCAAACATGGCGCTTACCCTATCTTGTAGAGAATAAAAAATTGAGTAAACCAGGCGATTTTTAAAAAAATCGTAGGACCAGTTTTTGAGAAAATCGCAAAAAAGTGAAAAATTATACGAATAAACTACTTCTTCCGGTTGACCGATTTTGATGAAAATGTTCGTGTCGGGTCCGGTAGTGGCATGGTGTAACTTAAGTTTTTTTCTACCATCTGCATTAAGCAGAAATCGCAAAACAGTCAGATGTAAAACCAAAAAAAAAAAAAACATTATGTACGTTCTCATGCAACTCAATAAAATTTATGAACTTTACAAAATAAATGCATATTTTATTAGTTTAAGTTAAAAACACTAAAGAATCAGAATTATGTGCAGTATATTACATAAAATTAATTTTAAAGAAATCAGAAATTTTCTGTTGTTTGAGGGAAACAACTAACCCAATATCGCAAAGTCGTTTTAAAATTAAAAGTGTAGCGCATCTCATTCTGGTTGTTGATCCAGCCATATCATTCCATTTTCAAAACAGTTAAATTCGTTATTATTTTGGAAGGCTGTTGTCTTCGACATTGTTACCTAATTCGTTTTCTTTGTCTTCTGATTCTACCCGTTGAACTTTATGAAATGGAAACTGAAGTATTTCAGACATAATATACATTAAGAGAAATACAATCAGCTGCTGTAGATTATTCAGGAAGAAATATTGGTTGTCGATGAAATTAATGTGAGGCACTTTGTTCTAAATTTCCTCTACAAATCTTTCAGAAAACACTTCACTTCTTTTAAAAAATTTCTCAACTCATTTTCAAATCATGGCAGTGTTATTAAAACATTGATAGCAGTTATTTTTGATTCTGTAAAATTTTATCGCACATCCAAACATTAAAAATCTGATGTGAAACACTCGCACGACTTTCTCCTACCATTGTAGATAATTAACAAAATAACTTATGTTTAATCATGAGTAAACAATGTAAAATGACAAACATAACCTAATTTTAATCATGAGTGAATGGGTCACTAATAAGGACAGAGTCGCTGTTAAGCGAATGCTAGTTTAGCTTAAATCAACCAGTTTCTCGGACTTGTTGCCTCGCATTCTTTTCATTGGCTATGAATAATAGAAGATAAGAATGTTAGAAGACATCTTGGTTAAAACCCTACGAGACAGGTATCACTGCTCCTCTGTGGAATTATTATAGCTGCATAAAAAAATCTGATATGAAACACTTGCACAACTTTCTCTTGTCAATGTAAATAATCAGAGATATAATCTATGTTTAATCATTATTAAACAATGTAAAATTAAAAAATCATCTAATTTTAATCATGAGTGAATGATGCAAAGTGAAAATCAACCTCAGTTTGGCTTAATAATACAGAAAATCACTCTTTGTTGCTAAACTAGGCTCTGCAGAGAAAAATGCTTGAAATGAAAGTTGTAGAACTTTTAATTCCCTATAAATTTGACTATACACTTTTGTTTTAAAATTCATACTAAGGCCAAAATCTTAAAAAATTCTTTTTTTTTACAGATTTTGAAGAAAAGAAAAACAGAAAATCATTAATTACCGCTAAACTAAGCATTATACAAAAAAATATTTGCAATTAACGTTATAGATTTTTAAATTGTCTACAACTTTTATTATAAACACTTTTGTGCTATATGCATATTAAGGCTGCAATCTTTAAAATAAACCATTTTTTTCTATGAGAGAACAGCCTTCCCAAGAATTTCAGCAGACATGGTGCCGACCTTTTCTTGTAGAGCATTAAAAAATGTAGTAAATGAGGCGAATTTTATAAAATTTGTAGAAGTTATATTTGAGAAAATTGTAAAAAAAATTGTAAGAAAAAAATGTTTGTGTCGGGTCCTCTAGTAGTACGTAACTAAAGTTTTATGTTTCAACTTTGTACGATGTTCTGTCCTTGAAATATTTTGTTCACACACACAGACCAATCACTAAAAACATGTTTTTTAGGGTTCAGGGGGTCTGAAAACGTGTATATATCCGGTGAAAAATCAATATGAAAACAATACTTGCCTTCCTTTATCTTCATATAGGCAAGAGAAACTAAAATAAGATTGCTTTTATACCAACCTTTGTTAGGAGATGGCACCCAAAGAAGTATACCTAACACTATTATCATAAAATAATATTTAATCTAATTTGACTAAATACTTACTTTTTAAATTTTTTGGAATAGTTACATCTTTCGGTACTTCGGTGATTAATGCAAATGCTTTACCGGATTCTGGTTGAGAATACTCTGACGCTCCATATATTCCTTGGTATATTCCAGCACCAGAATTTCCATTTTCTGGATCATTATAACCAGCTGATAGAAGTACACTGTATTTTGCAAATGCCCAACTTGACTGTACCTGAATTGCTGAAAATTATTAACATTAGATTAATTACTAAATTATATTTTTGTTGAATCTATTTAAATTATTGTCAACAGTTTATTGCCAGGGTTCCAACCCAGTCGTGTGTATCATAATCCAGCGTGCTAATCACTGTGCCATGCAGTTAATTAATAATTTTTTCCTCAAGTAGAACTCTTTTATAACTGAAAATAACTGGAAGATCCTTTCATGTGTCTGCTAAAGGGGATCACTGTTGAAAAGTACAAAAATATCAGTCTTTAGGTTTTAATATAAACATTTATAGTGTAAAGTACCCTTTTAAAAAGGGTTGTAAAACTGAAAATCCATCTACATATCTAAGGATAAAAGATTAAATTTTTCTTGAGGTGAACTGCTTCTTGAATTTGCCTTTTTTTTAGTGCTTGTTTAGCCACAGTGGAGCACTTAGTCAATTTGGAAGCTTTCAGTTTCTTTTTGGCGTGATATTCTCTCATGTTCTGAGCATACTTCTGTTTGGCTGTTTCTGAAAATTCCCTCTTCTTATATTCTCTTTTCTGTGTTGTAAGCCAATGGTTGTGGTCCTTGATGACCTGTTTGTATTTGGATGATTTTCCTGTTAGATCTTTGTGAGTTAGTCCAAGTTCTTGTAAATCCCTTTTGATTTCTTTGTGCCACATATATGCATTACCAGCATCCCCGGGACCTCCACGTTGCAGGCTAGCCCGTTAACCACTACTCTACAGAGGTAACCAATATTTTTAATGGTTTTTTTTATAGAACCACGTTGACCAACAAATATGTTGGTCAACCAACATATTATGAAAAATAATAAAAATTCGAAAAATAATAAAGAAGGAAATTAAAGACATGAAGAAGCTATTCTTCAACAGTTTTTTGACAACCTTGTAAAAAAAGGAAGCGGTTTGGTGAGACTAATAGTGAAGATGCCGGTGACAGCGATAGTAAAAAAGGCAATTCATTCATAGAAAATTTTGTTCCAGTGGAATAAGGTAGCTGGTAATTACAGTAAAGCAAACATTTCTAGTCATATAATTAAGCTATAGGCAATATTACAGGTCACATTTATTTCTTATAATGTTTATAAAGAAAAATTTTCTCGGCATTAACCACAGCTTACAAAAAGTATATAGAAACTGCACGGTAGTGAAATGTACGAGTAGTGTGTTACTGTTGAGGTTGGTAGCACTGTCAAATTTTCACTTCCCTTCCTCACAGCTTATCTGTATGCAAAAGGCAATCTTGTGACTTCAGTATCTATAGCACTGTCTTCTCCTGACCCCTACATTTATACTACTACATTATTTAAAAAGTTATTTATTATTTATGAGAATTATACTACCTACATTATTTTTTAATCTTTACCTGTAAAAAATGGGAGTTCATTATACAACCTAGCTGGATGAGCAAAGTGACTTATTTTATGCTTGGTAAGCAGTGTGTTCATTGGTTCTTTAAAGAAAATATCACTTCCAGTAAACAATCCAAAGGTAACTCCAAAATCTGTTTCAAAGTATGATATGTCTGGTTTACTCGGTACATCAATACCTTGTTCATTCAGGTTACTTTTGCGATATCTGAAAATTAATAATTTAAGTTTATATAATTATCTAAATAAAATTTAATTAATTTTGTTAACAGCAGATCTCTCATGTTCTAATAAAAGTTTAATTGGCTGATCAACCAAAAGCATGATATTGATTTTTTTTTTATTTATTAAAGACCTGCCGGGTTGGTCTACCAGTAAGGTCGTTGCTGGATGTCAGCTGTTTAACAGCTGATTTTTTGAAATGAAAGTTCTGTGGTTCAAATCTTATTGAAGGTAGTTATTTTTATGCGGATTTGAATAATAAATTATGGTTACCAGTGTAATTTGATGGGTGGAGTTCAAATAACCATAATCTCGTAGGAATGGTTGGCCTGAGTCTGTACAAGACTACACCTAATTTACACAACAAATTTTAACCTACATACAGTTTAAGCAGAAAAGCATGGCAGTAAGTCACCTGCAAGGAACAAATGCAGGGAATAAAACTGAAATTACGGTGAAAAATTTCTCTTTGATGTTATATTAAACATTTTATTTTGTAATGTAGAATTTGCAATAAATCAGCTGATCCTTAGCTGTCACTTTGTTGTTCAAAACGGATCATTATTGTTTCTTACAAAAGTATTATTGTTTTTGTAATAAAGTTTGCCTGTAAGTTTACCAGTACAAAATGGAACAATTTGAAAGCAAATTAGGTTGAAGTTTTTGTTTTAATTAATTAGTGTATTATATTTAGTTTTTATTTGATAATTTCAAGCGTTACTGTTTTTAGTATAATATAAATTTCTTTTTCATTGTATTAAGATAATTTTAATTGTTGATATTAACTAACATGAATGATACTGTAGAATGAAAATAATTAAGTTGGAAAATATAAAATAATGCTTGTTGACATTACAAGCACACATTTTTGATTGTTATTTTAAAATTTAAAAAAAATATAATTTTAATAATTTTGGCAAAAAAATGTAACCTTGATCATAACATTGACTGAGTGAACATAAAACATCAAAAAAATATTCTCCTCGTTAATTGGTATTAAAATTTTTAAAAAAATCCCTCCTTTAGATAACACTGTTTCAGATAATTAATGTCAATAAATTTTAAAACTTTTAATATTCCATGGTTGCAACAAAAATGAGATGCCAACATTATGGTGTTCAGTGGTTGGAAAAAGGGTGGTCATTTAAGAAAGTAAACAATATTTTGGTCTCATACAGAAAAATTAAGTTCTTCTTAAAACTTGCTATAAACAGGGGTGGTTGTTTGGAGAAATTTAACACTAATTAAATTGCTTAGCAGGATGTGGGGAGCATATTGCGAGGGAAATCTTGTTTTTCAAAAATTAATTAATTGGCCCAGATTTTCCATACTTAAGCACTTTTTAGGAATTCCAGCCTACCATTCCATTGCCACAAGTATAGTAAAAATCAACTTATTAAACTTCAGAAATAAGTGTATATTAAAAAAGCTTAACAGTTTAAATATATGTAGATTATTTTCTTAATTATAAAACAATTACAGTAATTCAAAAATTTCAACAAACCTGGCTACAACTGCGCCAAGACGATTGAATGCTACATTAGTATTAAATCTCACAGATTTATTAGATGAAATATTGTAATGAGATTCTACTAAATTTACCACTAAATAAACTCTCTTTTCTCTAGCAAGACAAGAAAGGGCTCGTAATCCCTGAAAAAATAATATTGCATTAATTCACTACTTTTATAACATTATAATTTTTATAAAATTAACATTATAATTTACTGAAAAATAGGTTAATATTTAAATATTATTAATTCTCTTGAATGATTTCCCTTGGTTGCTTAAAATAAATTACAGAAAAGTTTCTGTGAACATAGTGTAACTTCCCTCATACTTTCCTACAAGTCATGTCACACATGTTTCACTTTTATCTCATTCAAATTCATTGTATCATATCCTGCAGAAACAGCTCCACTATTTGACTGTTATTTTATATGATTTTTCATAAACTAACCTCAAAACATTCACCTTTTATTTTCTTTCATGTGTTTTTTACCACACATCTAACTGTTTTTTTTATAAGACACTTATATGTGACTCATTTATAAAAAATATTTATATTTTTTACTGTTTTTGTCGTTTAGATCATCAGCCGAAATGCTGGTTTGAACACTTCTAGAGGCTTTACTAAATAAAATTAGGAGTGAGGTGGTTTTCCACAGCCTTCCTCACTGAGTGGAAACATATGCTTATCAGTATGCTTATCATCCCTCTGAAAAACCTCTATTTTCTGCCCTAAAAATGACACATTCCCTTCATTCACCATATTGTCTGGCTATATAATGAAATTCATTACTCTCAGAAGAGATAATTCTGACTAGTTTCTTTTACACCTCTACATCTCTTGTTCTTAAATGCTTCAGTCATATAATTGGCTGACCGTGTGATAAGAAACATAATTATTTTTGTAGCTCTGGAACTAGCAGATCGAGTGCAAATAATTTAATACTCCACCTTCCTGTAATGGGCAATTTTTTTCTATTGGATAGATTTTAAATGATTAAACTTTTAAATAATTTTTGACATGAAAATTTCCATTAGTAAAACAAATTTGTCAATTAAAGGTGAGAATCCTATTTAGTCAAAGATAGTAGTAGACAATACTACTATCACATTCATTATTTGGGATGACCCACCGGGTTGGTCTAGAAGTAAAGTTGTCATTGCGAGTCAGCTGTTTAACAGCTGATTTTTGGAGATGCAGGTTCCTGGTTCAAATCGTAGTAAAAGTAGTTATTTTTACTCAGATCTTAATACTAGACAGTGGTTATCGGTGTACTTTGATGGTTGAGGTTCAATTAACCATATTCTCTCAGGAATGGTCAACCTGGGTCTGTACAAGAAACTGATTACAACCTACACACATTAGGGATTAAAAAAAGCAAATCAAGTTTTGGATGTGATGTTGGATTTGACTCTGATTTAGATTGTAGAGCAAAAGCTGAACAATTTATAAAAATATTTGGGACCATAAGTAGAGTGTTAAGAAATACAGCTAGAAAAGAAGCAATACTAAAGTTCTATAAAGTTATGGCAACCCAGTTGTTATGAATAGAAGTGAGGCATGGATAACTATGAAGTCACATAAACAAAAAATCTAAATGGTAGAGATAAGGGTTTTGTGAAGGACGAAAGGATGCACTCAGTTGAATAGAATAAGAAATGAAGATGTAAGATTAGAATTGGATGTCTACAACTTGAGTAATTGCATAAAAGAATAATGTGAAGGTTGGAAACAGCACATGGAAAGAATATCAGCTTAAAGAATACATCTGCAAATCCGATGGTGTGCTCCAAAAAGGAAGAGAAATGTTGGTAAACCTAAGAAGAGATTGATTTAGATATAGTTTGTGAGTTTAACACAGACTTATGCCTCACATTGATTGAAAGAAAAAGAAGAAGGATAAAATCTGTGTTTTTTATAACAGTTTCATCAAACACACAAAAATATCTGGGAACTTATTCAGATTCTAAAATTTTATATTATATAAAATATAGTAAGGTACCTATTCAGATGAAGATAGTACTGGAGAACAGAATGTTAGGGTTTCACATTTTAAGTACTTGGGTTGTGATATGACATAGGAAGGGGAATTTGATGTAACGACGAAAGTTTCTAGGTTTAATTGTGTTTGGGGTTACATAAATAGAACATTTAAAGCAAGGGCCCAAAAAGAAATATAGTTGAGGCTGTAATGATGTAATAGCACTGTCTCTTTTGTTGTACAGTAGTGAGACATGGGTCATAACAAAATCTGAGGGCAGAAAGTTGGAAGCAGCTGAGATGAATTTTTTGAGATCAGTGAGAGAAGCAACACTTAGGGATTGCATCAAGAGTGAGACAATCCGGCATGATTTGGGTAGAATGTAAACTGTGGGGCAGAGGATTGAACGATTTAGGAAGAGGGTGTTACACATGTAAGCCACTTGCCAGAGGATCAATATCCGCTACTGGCTTTAAGATACCACCTGCAAGGAGTACGGTCGTTAGGTTGACGACAAAAGAGATGGATAGAAACTTGAACATACACTGTGCCTAATCCGTAAAGGAGGAAGAAAAAGATTATTATACAGTATTTCTTAACTAAATCTCAAAACACAGACTTGAAATTATTTTCATTAATTTTGCAAGTTTCTAATATCAAGTTTTGTAAGTTTGTAACGATGTTGAACCTGTAACAAAACAATCCTTATAATTAATTAAATTCTTTTGCGAAATAATTACCATATTGACTTTATCCCCCAGAGTACATGGTACAACAAAATCTTCAATTGGTGGAATTTGTATTGGGTATGGTTCATTATCTCCTTGTAAACCTTCTTCCGGAAATACAATTATGTCTGGTTTCTGAAATAAGAAATTTTACAATATTCAAATCTTTATAAAATTTTAATGTGATTGAAGATATTCTATTTACCTTGGATAAAAAATGGTCTTAAAAATGAAAAGGCTATGTTTGTAATTAATAGAATTAGTAAGCAGTAGTCTAAAAAGTCAATAGTTTAAAATTTCCTAGGATACCTCCATGCAAACTGATTCAGTTCTGTGCTTGTTCAGAATAGAATAAAAAAATCTGGTGTGAAACACTCACACAACTTTCTCTTGCCGATGCAAATAATTAACAACATGATCTAAAGTTAATAGTAAAACATTAGAATTAAACAAAAAACTAACCTCAAACAACATAGACTTATTTTAATCATGAGTGTAAGACGCAAAATGAAAATCAACCTCAGTTTGGCTTAAAAATATGGAAAATTACTTTCATGCTAAACTAGGCTCTTATGAGAAAAATGCTCTAAATAAAAGTTGTAGATCTTTTAATTTCCTATAATTTAATTTTATACACTTTTGTCGCATTTTTTTACATGTTTTTGCGAGAGAAACAGAAAATTCCTAATTACCCTAAACGAAGCGGTGTACAAAAAAGTGTTTGTTTGTAAGTTGTAGGATTTTAAATTCTCTACAATTTTTATTATAAACACTTTAGCATTAAAGTCGTAATCTTAATAAAAAATTTTTACGAGAAAACAGCCTTCCCAAGAATTTCAGTAGACATGGCGCCTATTCTATGTTGTAGAGCATAAAAAATTTAGTAAATGAGGCGATTTTAAAAAAAATTGTAGGAGCTGTTTTTGAGAAAACTGCAAAAAAGTGAAAACAACACGAATAAACTATCCTACTTCCAGTTGACCGCTTTTGAAAAAATTTTCGTGTCAGGTCCTCTAGTGGTATCTAACTTACGTTTCTAGTTTCACGTTTGTACGATGTTCTTTTCTTGAGGTATTCTTTTACACACGCGCGCGCGCACACACACACACACACACACACACACACTGACCAATCGCTAAAAACATGTTTTTTGAGTTCAGGGGGTCTGAAAACAAGTAGATCCGGTGAAAACTCAATTTGAAAAAATCAACATGAAAACAATACTTTCCTGCCTATGCATTCATATAGGCAAGATAAAGTAAAAATACATTCTAAATTTAAATTTATTTATGAAACTATGTTATAATGAATTAATTCAACTCACCTTTGGTGCATTAGACATAAGATAGTTAACAAGAGTCGCATAATGTTCTATATTAAAATAAAATGCAAATTCTGGTCGTACCAGGAACTTTTCTCCTCTAACTCCCATTACAGCTGCTACGTAACTGTCTTGACCAGCATTGCACTGATAAAAAAAAGTTAATATATTACAATATATTACAAAAAAAGTTAATGTATTACAATTTTGTAACAAGATAACACACTTCATTGCTGAAATATTTTTATTAGTATAGAACATAAAAGTAACGGTTTGGAACCTGTTATGTATGGCTTCGAAAAAGGCTTAAATTTCACCAAGCATGTTGGTACAGGCTATAAATCCTGAAGGCCAGTGTACACTAAAAAGAGTGATAGTGGATTCCCGCCAACATATTGCTGAATGTAGTGAAGTAAATATTTAAAATTTTGATTTATCAATAATTTCTTATTTATTAAATATTCAAAAAATTGAATACTATTCATTGAATAACCCGATCACAGTAGAGAGTCAAAAATCTGAACCAATTGAGACTATAAGTAGTTCAGATTTTCGAACATAGTTAAGTATTTCAAAAAGGCTAAAATAAATAAAAACAAACACTTCTCTGTGCTTACTTATATTTAGTTGTTTTTAATGAACAAAATGTAGGACTAGTGTGCATAAATAAATAGGCCTACACTATGGCCTATTGTGCTTTACTTTTGCCGTTCTCGTGCAAATTAAATATCGAAAAAATCCTCGGATGACATTCGGATTATCAACACTACTGTATTTGATTAAAATTAGATTCTAGTTGATAATTATCAAGCTATAAATGTAACCTAAATTAATTAGAAAATCAGATTCAAAAGAAAATACCAAACAATTCATTTTCTTTTTTTTTTTTAGTGGGTATCAATAGTCATTAGTCCTGATTAAAA
The DNA here is from genome assembly GCA_035578175.1 of Catonia carolina. Taxonomy (NCBI): domain Eukaryota; kingdom Metazoa; phylum Arthropoda; class Insecta; order Hemiptera; family Achilidae; genus Catonia; species Catonia carolina. The sequence continues at coordinate 34,211,928 of JAQMRL010000005.1, read as the reverse complement.
TTCTAAGTACTTTACTGTGACTGGAAAACCAGTATTATCAACTGTATTTAAATTATATCTGCTTACACTTTATTAGTCAGAATGCAAACTTAACAACTACCCAACTAACGAGAGTGTATAGGACCCAAGACAGTTTAAAACAAAAAAATATACATTTTAAGGTCATATAAGAACACCGTCTGATGTCAAATATTTAAAACAAATATTATGCTAGGTGTAAAGAGCCGGCCCCATTTGCAACAAGCGTACAATAAATAAATAATTCCAAGACAGATTAATATAAACTCTAATCAGTCTTATTCCATTCCAATATAACTAAACAATCCACTTTCTTTCAAAAAGTCTATCTTCATTTTTCCAGACTAAATGGTTGCTTATCTTTTTTAATTCTTCCTTTCATTTTTAATCTCTTTCTGAAATATCAATTCTAATTTTTTATGAAAAAAAAAAGTTTTGGGTTCGATTTCCAGCTAGGGTCTGGGAACAGTATCATAATCAAACCATATCATTACCTACAATAGTTGTTAATGACAAAGTTTTTGATACAACTTTTCAAAAACCTCTTATTCTATAATTTGTAATTTCCTTTTTCAGAAAATGTGTTTTGTTCAAGTACTAAATTGTAACGATGATACAATACAACTCATGAATACATAGATTGATTGTCTTAATTAAAATTCCATTACAGTATTATTTCCTGGGTGCATCATAGATATCAATGAAATCATATTTTAAGAAAACTGTAGTAATGTGCCATTCAAACGCCTCTATCAACCGATTGTATGAATCATGTTATGACTTTTCATGTCAATGAATCACTTAAAAATAATACTATACTAAATTACTTTTTTCTTTGGAAGTCATAAATATAAATTACTATTAGATTGTATAAAATAAGTTCACATAAGTATTTTGTTTTATCAAGAACCCTCAATTTAACATTTAGCTTACAATTTAAGTATAAAAATTTTATATTGATAAAAGAATGAATCAGTACAGCGGGTAATAAAAACTACTTAAAAAATATAGGTTTTAAATCATTCTAGAAATCAGGAATGAATTAGAAAACTTTCAAAATATCAGATATTTATATTTAAAAAAAATATTTAACATGAAAAATCTTCTAATTAAACTAATAGCTCATAAAGGCCCTCAAATTGCATTATGATTCTTATAATATAGAAATTATATATCTTTATGGTATCTCAAAATGAGATGCCCTGAAGACATCATTTTATGTTTCTGAATAAACTCGAGTGTCTATTGATTTTTGTGATTTGATTCAAATACATGAAGGGATATATTATTAGTTGGCTGATTTTTCTTGCTACTGTTTTTATTCATGTTATACATACTAAAAAAAATTGCTTAAATAAGCAACGAATGAAGAAAATTTTAATAATAAATAAATAATTATGATTAATAATAAACACAACAGAAATTGAGTGGAGCCAAAAATCTGTTTATTTCACTCTTTATACCATGAAATCTTTTTTATGATTTTGTTGTTTAGGTCAGCAGTCAAAAGGCTGGTTTGAACTTCTACAGATTTTATTAAGTAAAACAAACAGTGAGGTGGTTTATCATTCCTTCCTCACTAAGTTGAAAGTATGCTTATCAGCATGACAGGCTCTTCGAAAAGCACCTACTTTCCACCCTGCAAATGACAAGTTTAACAAGTATCCATGCCCTAGCTGGGAATCAAACCTGGGGCCTCCACTTTGGAGTGTAGCATGCTAACCACTGGACTCAAGAGGCAGCCATTTCCAATTTCATATGTACATTTGTCTGTATACTTCAGTAGTATTTGACACGTAGTTTGTTACTCTTTCAGGAATATTTTTTACTGTTCTTTTATATGTGTTGGTCAACCTGATTTCATGCTTTGTAAAGAAAAAACTACAGCTGATATTTTAATAGTTTATGATCTTTTCATTTTGTTGTATTTGATTAAAATATTTCATCCATCTAAAATTTTAATGCCCATTTTCCAAAAACCTGTATTATTCAATTTCAGGTACACATAACTTTGTTACTATTTAAGGGGACTCCGTAATTGTATCCTCCATAATATTAGTTTAGATACACATTTCTCAAAAACTATAGTAGCTAGAGCTTTAAGTCTTTTTTTTAAAAAGAACAGAACTTTCTACACATGTTGAGCGGAAGGGTTTTTCGTTCTTGTGAAAACCACATTTTGCACATTTTTTAAAAATATTACCATTTTTGGTATAAAATTTTTGTCAAATTATTTTTTAATTAATTAATTTTCAATGTTTTAAAAATTCTGATCTACTCATATTGTAGAGCAAAGTGAGATGTATAACTGGAATTTTTTTCATCTAATTATCTTTCATAGAATTTGAGAAAATGTACCTAATATTAAAAAAAATACTTCTGAGAAAAACGCTTTAAACTTGCTGTTATAGGCTACTGCACTGGTGGGACTAATACTGCCCACCACATGACAGCGTAGATTTTTTTTAGTTTATTACAGCTCGGCCATTAGTGCTATGGTGGATTATGTAACGGCGGATTTTAACTTGTGAAATTTCCAGACCCTGGCCGGGAATCGAACCCAGGACCTCCGCATGGTAGGCTAGTGAATGTAAAAATAAAAGAAAAGTTTTCTTTCACTGACACACACTCCTAAAAACTTAAATAAAAATACTTTTACTGATCGTAGGAACAAACTAAATACAGCACTTTAAAAAGGGGAATTCAAGCTACAATAATCAGCAAAAACAAAAAAATTTCGATTTTTTTCATTAGAGTCCCCATAAGTTACTTTTCTTTAAATTTTCAGGCATAATCCATAATTACAGAGCTAAATCTTAACTTATATTTTGAGTATGTTGGATACGTTTTTTTAATAATTCTTAAACAAAATTATTAAAATAAAAAATCTGAATAGCATTAGTAAAATAGAAACAAATTGGAAGATTTGATTAAAAAAAATTCAATTATTTTCCAAGATATGTGTACCTTAATTAATATTATAAGGTATAGAACGCACCAATCCTTTTACTCAGAATTTTTTCATATTGCATTAGCTCAAATGCTTATTAACCATATTAGGCGTAAACTCTTATCGTCATGTACAACACAGAGCTCACAAGATCAATTTTTGAAAGAAAAAATTGGACCATAAAAGTGGAAAGTATTACTATTAAGTTACCGTTCGAATTCAAAATTTTCATATCTATAACCGATACATCAAAAAGTAGAAATTAATTAAATATCCAATCATTTTTAAAGAATATAATTTAAGACTTCAGAAAATAATTTGAAATTGACGGCCATATTTGTATTGTACATACAAGAAGAATAATAAGAATAATAAGTTTAAAACAAAGGATAAATTTTCAAATCAAATCCTTTGTATTATAGTTTTAGTATTTTGTAAGCGTTCTGATTTTATCGTAACAAAGAATCAATTTTTTTTTAAACAAAATTTTCAATTATTATTCAATCAACATATATTAAATAGTTTTTCTTGTCATTACAACATTGAAGTTTTTTAATAATTTTTATTTTTATAGAATATTTAAATTAATTTTAAATATATAAATAATAAAAAATAATTATATTACCTGTAATAATAAAACTGAGAGAATTATTGTTGTTAAAAAATATATATTCCATTTATCCATTTTGTACACCTTTCATCCACTCAAGGCTACGGGCACCTAAATAGTGTTACTGTATGCCGTTAGCTTTTTCAGGTTTTTATCTACTTCAAACAGATATGATTATGAACCACACCTAAAATACACATATACTTATATTATATTTCTCATGTAATGTAATATCCGTTCTCACTCTTTACCTAAAAAATATTATTATTAATCTTTCCATGTAAAACTGTAAACGTTTATTGACGAATACGCAACGATAGAAAATATTAAGAAAATAAGATGAATCGTTTTGATGGTTACATCAAATCATACAATTTTTTTATGTAAAATCATAATACAAAATTTTATTTGTATAAATTGTTTTCATTTTGCTTACAATTAAAATAAAATATTTATCTTAAATTTATTATTATTTAAGTTAAATATTTATTTATTTAGGTGATTTATTTTTCAATTATTTAGGCCAGTATTATAGATTACAAAAAATACTTTATTAAAAAATTTTATCTTTCTTTCAAAAAATAATAAAATAGTTTTTATTTATTTAAGAATTTTTTTATTTAAATTATTTAATGTATTTATTTGTTTATCAAAACCAGGATTTTGTCTGCTACTTTGTAATATTTGATATTGTAGTTTCGCATATAAAAGATTGCTTTCTTTGTGTGTAAGAAGTATATAGTATCCAATTTAATTTTATTGTTTTCTGAAGTGAAACCCAATGCATAAATCCAAGTACAAAACATCAGATTTTAAAAAACATTGAAAATAATAATATAAAATTTTGACCAAGAAAGGCATTCTGGAGAAGGTAGCGACTAAAGAACAAAGAATCATGAGGAAAATCCTTGGTCCCCGAATAGAAGATTAGGAATACATAAACGGATATGGAATTACTGCCGAGATTCAAAGACCCCCTCAACGATGGGTCAGAGAAATCAACTCCGGTCTTACCAAAATGAACATCACAACACAAGATCTTGCATCCAAGACCACGCTCAAACACAAGCTCAACAACACAGTATATCTGGAGGAACATGAAAGGAAGACTGGCTCAAAACAGCGAACCAAAGCTCAAAGGGATCATCAGTCAGAGGTAATGAAGGCTGGGTGCGTAGGAAATTGAAACATTGAAAAACTGCAGCCCAAATAAGTGAATATATCAAAAAATAATAATAATATAAAATTTTTATTTTTAAGTAAAAAATAAATCTGGCCACCTTCATGGCGCAGTGGTAGCGTGCTACACAAAACAGAAGTCCCAGGTTTGAATCCTAGCTTACCTATTATTAACACATGTGTTACACTCATGTGGAGTGTCACAAAGAATAAGGCACCCTCTAGTCCTTGAGATGGGAAACTGTCTCAGAAGGCGGATTAATCAATTGAATAGTGGCATAGGATGGAGAAGGCAACAGAAAACCACTCCATTAACGATCCCTAGGGATTCCTTCATTATTACAACCTTATGATGGATTGCTCTTTAGTAAAATATTCTGGAATAGACCCTTGCAAATGGATATCCAGGCAGGTTTACCTGAAGAGAAGTCCTTGTGGAGTTATAAACATTTACACTGAAGGAAGTTCATCCAAGTAAATCCGTTAATGACCCTAATTGCTATTTTTGGTCAAAGAAATTTAACGTGGACCATGGTATAGTTATCCTAGAGTCTAACCAAGTGCAGAACCCGACTCTGAAAGGAGACATGGTACACTGCTTATTTGTTTCAGTATCAGTACACCTGCTTTGTTAAAAAAAAAATTTAATTTTTTAGAGTTACAAACTTGCAGATTTAATTTAAATCTGAAATAAAACAATTTGGTATTAAAAATATATTATATTAATTAGGTGTTGGTATAGTTGCAAAGTTTTCATTTCCTTTGACAAATTGAAAAAAAACATCAAAAAATCTAGGCCAACTTAAATCAGAACTAAACATAATGAATTTTATTTTAAAATAGGAAAACTATGTCAACATGGAACTATTTCAGAAATAAACCAGAAACGTAAAACGATTCATCAAACATTCTATTGTACATATTGTAAATTTATCATTTCCTTTATACAATTATTCAAGGTCACAAAATAACAAAATTTTGTTCTGAAAGTCTATGTAATATTAGTCATGCATCAATACTGGCTAACGTGACAAATTTGTAAATAAAATAGTGTATTGTTTTTGCGTCCGATATTACAATTGGTTTTATATTTGACTGTTTTAAACATTACTGCATATTGTTGTTGTTTAGGCCATCAGCCGAAAGGCTGGTTTGAACCTGTACAGGTTTTCCTAAGTAAAACGAGGAGTGAGGTGGTTTACCATCTGCATATTATATAATAATATAATACTATACTAATACTAATACTATAATACTGCATATTATATAGATGATTCAAGATAACAGATACAAATTATTGATGAAATAATCCCAGACTGGATGGAAAGTCAAACCTGGAAGGTTTTTGTAGCTATTTTTTTTGTTATCGAGAACTGTACATTATTGACAACTACCCAATTTGATCGCTACTTTTTGCTGTATTATTTGATGTGGATTAGGCGTGAGTTTGAACAGGGACCCCCAGCAGAGTTTGTTCACAGATGGCTGTCAGCTGGTCACCATACAAAGTAGCTGGCCCAACCAGTGTTACTTTACAAATTATAGCGACTTTTTACCAGCTGACTGACTGGGCTGGCCCGAAGGCTGAGATGTTTCGGAAAAAACATTTTTGAAAATTTTTTACCATCAAAACACTTCTAAAACCGTTCAAATTAAATTTGAAATAATTTTATGAAGAAATTTTATGAAATAAATTTTATGAAGAACTGGAACTGGAAATGAACAGTTTGTTGATACAGTTGATAAAGTACTCAAATTAAATTTGAAAGTCCTGCATTTAATTCTTGGGAAGAATTTAGAAAATTTATACAGTATTAAAGTTCCTTAAATAACATTGTAACTGATAACTATAATGTTTATTGAACTTTGTGTAATTTGAGCATTAAAAGGAAATAAATAATTTATTTTTAGTTTATTTAACGTTGCATCAACAGCTTGGTTATTAGCGACTACGGTGGGTTATCCAGTGGGGACTTCTGAAAATTTCCAGACCCTATCCAGGAATCTAGTTCAGTATTAATTAATTAATTGTTCACTCCTGAAAACACACACAAATCTCACATTTTTATTATGTATCAATTTTTACATTAAAAGAATGGAATAAATCAAAAATCATATTGGACAAAACCAATTGTTGATACATATTATTAGTTTTATTGGTTTTCGCATAGAGCTAGTGCGGAACAGTAGATGCTCTGAAGTAGAAGAATGCTAAAAAAATTAGGCTTAATAATTTGGCTTCCATAAATGTTTAGAACAATTTAATGTGGTCTAAAATGATCATAAATGACAAAAAAATTATTATTTTTAAATTAATTAAAAAAAATATTACTGGTTGCCTCTGTGGCTTAGTGACAAGCACGCTAGTCTGAAAAGGTGAAAGGTACCGGGTTTGATTCCTAAGGTCTGGAAATTTTAACACATTAAAACCTACTGTTACAGTACCAAAATTCACAGTAGTTGCTAATGACCAAACTGTTGATACAACTTTAAAAAAAGTAAAAATGGCTACCTCCATGGTGCAGTGACTAGACTAGCACACAAACCTACAAAGCGGAAAGTCCCGGGTTCGATTCCCGGATAGGATCTGGAAATTTTTACACATTAAAACCCACTTTTACATTACCAAAACCCACAGTGAAACCTTCATGGTGTAGTGACTAGCGCACTAGCCTACAAAGTGGAAGGTCCCGGGTTCGATTCCCGGCTTCAGGGTCTGGAAATTTTAACACGTTAAAACCCAATGTTACTGTACTGAAACCCGCAGTAGTCACTAATGACCCAACTGTTGATACAACTTTACATAAATAAAAATCTGGTGTGAAACACTCGCACAACTTTCTCTTGCCAGTGCAAATAATGAACAATATGACCTAAAATTAGTAATAAAGCATTAGAAATAAACAAAATAATAACCTCAAAACACATAACCTTATTTTAATCATGAGTAAATGATGCAAAATGAAAATCAACCTCAGTTTGGCTTAAAAATACGAAAAATCACTCTTGCACGCTAAACTAGGCTCCGTAGAGAAAAATGCGCTAATTAAAAGTTGTAGATCTTTGGATTTTCTATAAATTTAATTATACACACTTTTGTCTTAAAATGTATTCTAAGGCTGAAATCTAAAAATAAATTTTTTGACAGGTTTTCATAAAAAAAACAACCAAAAACAGAGTTCCCTACTAAACTAAGCATTATACAAAAAAACATTTGAAATAAAGTTGTAGGTTTTAAATTCTCTACAACTTTTACTATACATTTTTGCGCTACATGTATATTAAAGCCACAATCTTAAAAAAACAATTTTGTTAGGAGAAAACAGCCTCCCCAAGAATTTCAGCAGACATGACGCTTACCCTATCTCGTTGAGCATAAAAAATTTAGCTATTGAGGCGATTTTAAAAGAAATCGTAGAAGCTGTTCTTGAGAAAATCGTAAAAAAGTGAAAAATGACATGACTAAACTACTACTTCTGGTTGACAGATTTTGATGAAAATGTTTGTGTCATGTCCTCTAGTGGTGTCTAACTTAAGTTTTAAGTTTCATTTTTGTGCGATGTTCCATTCTTGAGATATTCTGTTCACACACACACATACAGACAGACCAATCGCTAAAAACATGTTTTTTGGGTTCAGGGGATCTGAAAACATGTAGATCCGGTAAAAACTCGATTTCGAAAAAGCGACATGAAAACAATACTTTCTTTCCTATGTATTCATATAGGCAAGACAAAGTAAAAATGGCCGCCTCTGTGGTTTAGTGACTGGACTAGCACGCTGGCCTACAAAGCAAAAGTCCTGGGTTCGTTTCCTGGCTAGGGTCTGAAAATGTTAACACGTTAAAACCCACCATTACAGTACCGAAACCCATACATTTAAGAATTTACATTTACATTTTTACAAGATTGAATTTACATTTTTAAAGATTGCATCAATAGCTTTATCCATAATGATTACAATGGGTTTTGACCAGTTAAAATTACTAGATTTCTGCTACCACAACCCAAAACGAGTTTTAAGCAGTTTTACTGAAAAATATTTTGTGCATTTACAAACCTGATTCAAACTCAGGACTTTTTACTATGTCGTCTAGCACACCAACCACTATGTCATGGAGATAGCAATTTATTTTTATTATCATAAAATATCACCTTCAATTAAACTCCACATTTCTTAAAGCACACAGATTAATAATAAACAGCATAGAAGTTGTTTAAAAACATTACAATTTATAGTGTTAAAAGTTGTTTGTTTACATTACTTATTAACTAGAACAGTAATCTATTAATTACCATGTATTACCAATATTACAACTAAACCATAAAAATTTGTTTGATGTAACTGTATGTACATGTAATGAAAGTTAATACATGTTTACTATACCGTATTTAAAAAAAGTTCAGTCATACCTGAAATCTCTTTGTGTAGGTAGTACAGATAAAGCTTACAATGTAATACCACTACAGAATTATTGTTTGCTGTTATAACCATGCACTAGGTTTTATTATCAATATAATGTGATAGAATACAGAATTTTTTAAATTCTTAAGTTATTATGTATTTAGATTTATTAATAATTTCTTTAGGTTTTATCAATTCCTCATCATTCTCGTACACATAAAGATAAAATGATTCATGTAATAGAAATTTTATTGTCTTGAAAATTACCTATAATTTTCATTTTTATTTTTTATAGATGGTATTTTTGAGATTTTATTATAACTTCACAATTTTCTTAAAATTGGTGAAATTAATCTGTCATTTTTTACTTTCTCTTGCCTATATGAATAAATAGGAAGGAAAGTATTGTTTTCATGTTGATTTTTCGAAATCGAGTTTTCACCAAATCTACACGTTTTCAGATCCCCTGAAGCCAAAAAAACATGTTTATAGCGATTGGTCTGTGTGTGTGAATGTGTGTGTGTGTGTGTGCGCGCGCGCGCGTGTGTGTGTGTGTGTACAGAATATCTCAAGAACGGAATATCGTACGAACTTGAAACTTGAAACTTAAGTTAGATACCACTAGAGGACACAACACAAACATTTTCATTAAAATCGGTCAACCGGACATAGTAGTTTATTTGTGCGATTTTCCACTTTTTTGCGAGTTTATAAAAAAACGGCTCCTATGTTTTTTTTAAAATCTCCTCATTCACTACATTTTTAATGCTCTACATGATAGGGTAGGCGCCATGTCTGCTGAAATTCTTGGTGAGGCTGTTTTCTCATAAAAAAAATTGTATTTTTAAGATTGAGACTTTAATATGCATTTTAATGCAAAAATGTGTAGTAAAAGTTGTAGTGAATTTAAAATTCTGCGGAAATTAGCGATTTTCTGTTTTTTTTTCTCACGAAATTGTGTAAAAAAAGTCGATTTTTTTAAAGATTTCAGCCTTATTATGTATTTTACAACAAAAAAGTATAATAAAATTTATAGAAAATTAAAAGATCTACAACTTTCATTTAAAGCATTTTTCTCTACAGAGCCTAGTTTAGTATGAGTGATTTTCCGTATTTTTAAGCCAAACTGAGGTTGATTTTCACTTTATGTCTTTCACTCATGGTTCAAATAAGATTATGTTTTTAAGGTTAATTTTTTTGTTTATTTCTAATGTTTTATTACTAATGTCAGGTTATATTGTTGATTATTTGCATTGGCAAGAGAAAGTTATGTGTGTTTCACACCAGAATTTGTTCTTTTGCTCTTTACAAAGTGGAAAATTGAACATAACACGAAGGTGGAATATTAAATTATTTGCGCTCGATCTGCTAGTTCCAGGGCTACAAAAAATAGTTCTGTTTCTTTCAAATGGTCAGTCAATTATATGACTAAAGCATGTAAAAACAAAAGAGGTAGAGATAAAATATATTAGTCAGTGTTATCTCCTCTAAGAGTAATGAATTTCATTATACAGCCAGACACTATGGAGAATGAAGAAAAGGTTTATTTATTTTAATTATTAATTTAATTGTAGATTTAAATTGCCTTATTAATTTTAGTTTTTAGTTTGTAATAAATACTTGTAAATTTAAACTTTAGTGTGTAATTATTTATTTCACCCAGATCCCGAAACGGACTTTAGAGATAAATGTCACAGTATTTTACAGAATTAGGATTCATTTTATAATGAAGAAAACACAAAATAATTTTCAAATGACTGATTGTAATAGGATATTGAAACAGAATATCTAATTCTGTTAAACTGTTTAATATTTGTCACAGTAAGCCAACAGGCCTGGCGGCAGGTTGAGTAAACATAATGTTTTGCTCATCTTGTAACTTTGTGGTGTCAATATGGGTGTGGTACAGAATAAAGTTGCTAAAAATATTTTTGATAAGGATGTACCTACGTAATAGTAAAGTGAATGAGTGTGATCAATACATCATTATTACAACAGTATTACTTATTTACTTTTTCTTGGCCTATATGAATATAATACAGGAAAGCGAAAGTATTGTTTTTTATTTTTGTAGAAAAAGTAAATAGATTTTTACTTTTCAATTTGTTTGTAGAATAGTATTGTATGTAGGTCATAGCCGAAAGGCTGGTTTGAACCTCTATAGGCCTTACTAAGTAAAATGAGGATTTGGTGGTTCACCAATGCCTTCCTCACTGAGTGAAAAAGTATGCTTATCAGCATGCCAGGCCCTCCAAAAAGCATCTAATTTCCACCCTGAAAATGACACCTTCACTTCATTCACCCCAGGTTCTGGCTGTATAATGAAATTCATTACTCTCAAAGGAGATAACTGTGGCTAGTGTACGAGGTGTGGCTATTAAATAACAAGACTGAAGTTGTAAAAAGTTTTATTTTTATTTCATAGATAATCACTTATTGTCACCTTCAATATACACTCCTTCTCTATCCCTATAACACTCCATGCGAATTTTCCATTGTTGGAAACAGTGCAGGAAGTTATCTTCTGTCAGCTCCTTCAGGACACGTGCCACTTTTTCTTTTACAGCTTCCACGGACTAAAATCTTGTCCCTTTTAATGCAAATTTCACCTTAGGGAACAGGTAGAAGTCACATGGTGCAAGATCTGGTGAATAAGGTGGATGTTCTAACCCTGAGATGCTGTACTTGGCTAGGAACCTCTTGACAGATAACGTGGAATGAGCTGACACACTGTCTTGATGGAGAACCCATGGCTTGTCCTTCCACATTTCGGGGCGTGTTTTCCTTACTCTTTGACATAGTTTAGATAGTACCTCAAGGTAGTAATATTGATTAATTGTTTGACCTTCAGGAACCCAGTGAAGGTACACAATCCCATGGATATCAAAAAAAAAAATCATCATTGCTTTAAATTTTGACTTGCTCATTCAAGCTTTTTCGGCTCTCGGTGAAGTTCGACTCTTCCAGTGCATGGATTGGCACTTCGTTTCTGGATCATAAGTAAAAAACCACGTTTCATCACATGTTGTTATCATTCCCAAAAAAATTTGGGTCATTTTCAGTCAAGTACAGAGTGTCAGTACAAACATTTTTGTGAGCTTCATTTCAAACATTTTTGAGCGGCACGTGTCCTGAAGGAGCTGACAGAAGATGACTTCCAGCACTGTTTCCAACAATGGGAAATTCACATGGAGCATTGTAGGGATAGAGAAGGAGTGTATATTGAAGGTGACAATAAGTGATTATGTATAAAATTAAAATAAAATTTTTACGTCAGTCTCGTTATTTAATAGCCACACCTGATGATTCTTGGATCAAAGATGAATGTTTCTGTTCCTTGTAAAACTGAATGATAAAAAAGTATTTGATTTTTACTTTCTTTAGCCCTGTATGAATACTATACAGGGATGGAAAGTATTTTTGATTTTTCACAATTGAGTTTTTACTAGAGATACATGTTTTCAGGCCCTCTGAACCCAAATAAGCATATTTTTAACAATTGGTGTGTGTGAACAAAAATCTCAAGAACGGAATATCATACAAAATTGAAACTTAAATAAGGTACCACAAGGGGACCTAACATGAACATTTTAATCAAAATTGGTCTATCGCAAGTAATAAAATATTCATGCAATTATGTACTGTTTTTACGATTTTCTCAAATATTGCCCTTACAATTTTTTTTTAAATCGTCTTATTTACTAAATTTTTTATGTTCTACAAGGCAAGGTAAGCGCCTTGTCTGCTGTAATACTTGGGGGCTTTGCTCTCGTGGTGAATTTTTTTTAATATTGTAACCTTAATATGCATTTTAGAGCAAAAGTTAATATAATTAAAGTTGTACAAATAAAAAACCTACAACTTTTATCCCCACAATGCTTAGTTTAGAGTCAATTATTGACTTTCCATATTTTGCTCATCAGTATCAGGAAAAAATTGGATTTTTTTTTATATTGCGACCGTAGTAGGCAATTTATGACAAAAGAGTAGCAAAATAAACTTTATAGAACTTATTTCCTCTCTATAGTTAATTTAAATCCACAAAATTAGCAGTATGTAAGTTTTTAGTCAAGGTAACAGAGTTTTTAATAAACTTCAAGGTAACAGTGTTTTTAATCTGTGATTAATGTTTTTTTTTCTTTTTTCAGATTGTCTGTGGTATATCTGCATTAGTTATGGGCACAGTTGCATTTATCCAGGAAAGAGGGAAATTAAATCTTGGTCTAGGCATGCCAGCTGGCATTCTAACAGTAACAGCTGCTGGTAAGTGAATATTTTAGTTAGTAGGCTAAAATTATAGACAATAATCCTATGTTTATAGAAGGGAAACTTTTTTTAAAATATTTGATTTTTTCTTTCTGTGCAGAAAGATTTTTTTTCTTAATCCCTAATGTTTAGGGACATTATTGTTATGTCCATCATTACAATCTGTTCTTTTTAAGAAAAATAAGCAACCCCATGACCAAATGAGATGAGGATGATATATGTATGACGTGTAAATGAGTTGTAGTCTTTTAAGACTCAGGCCAGCCAATCCTTAAAGAGTGTGATTAATTGAACCCAAAAGATCAAGTACACCAGGAACCAATGTCTTGTATTCAAATCTGTATGAAAGTAACTGCCTTTACCACGATTTGAACCACGGATCTTTCATCTTTGATAAATACCTGTTAAACAGTTGTCTTGTGGCGACAACTTTACCCCTAGAACAACCATGTGCGGAGAAATGACTTTTTTTTATTTTAGAAATTAGCCCACATCCCAATTTTTTAATCTATTCCGTTAATCAATGCTCGTGTCTAAAATAACATACGTTTAAGTGTATTTTATTAACAAATAAATATAAATAAAATTAAAAAACTTAAACTCTATTAAAAATTTTGATCTTACATTTTTCTGAAAGTGATATATTTTTATGAGAAAATTGTAATAACCAATATTTTTTGAACTTGAGAAATATTTTTACATGACAAAGAAGATAGCTACATATATTTGAACCAAAAGATTGTTTGTCCATCTTTCTCTAAGATATGTGTATTTTTCTTCACAATGACTACACATTTTTATGTAGTTTTTTTAAGATTTTGTAGCACTATAAAGCAGCTTCATAATCAGCTTTCTTTATTCTTTAATCATTATTGGGAAAATAAGGTTTATGCATTTTGGTTAATAAGAAAAATTGGACATATTGTGAAGTAGTATCTGTATAGATTTACTGATGTCCAAAAAACATTTACACTCAAAAAGAAAATTTTTGAGTTCTATTTATAGCACAGTATACTAAACTTTAATTTATTCTATATAAATAAAAATCTGGGATGAAGCACACAACTTTCTCTTGCCAATGCAAATAATGAACAATATAACCTAACATTAGAAATAAACAAAAAACTAACCTCAAAAAACTTAACTTAATTTTAATCATGAGTGAAAGACGCAAAATGAAAATCAACCTCAGTTTGGCTTAAAAATACAAAAAATCACTTTCTAAACTAGGCTCTGTAGAGAAAAATGCTCTAAATAAAAGTTGTAGATCTTTTAATTTCCTATATTTTTAATTATATACACTTCTGTCGTAAATGCATGCTTAGGCTGAAATCTTAAAAAATCGATTTTTTACACATTTTCATGAGAAAAAACAGAAAATCGCTAATTACCGCTTAACTAAGCATTATACGGAAAAATGTTTGAAATAAAAGTTGTAGGATTTTAAATTCTCTATAACTTTTATTACACATTTTTGTGCTAAAATGCATATTAAAGTCGCAATCTTAAAAAAAACCATTTTCTTACAAGAAAACAATCTCCCCAAGAATTTCAGTGAACATGGCACCTACCCTATCTTGTAGAGCATAAAGAATCTAGTAATTAAACAGATTTTTTAAAAAAAACCATAGGAGCTATTTTTGAGAAAATCGCAAAAAAGTGAAAAATGACACGAATAAACTACTACTTCCAGTTGACTGAATTTGATGAAAATGTTCATGTCAGGTGCTCTAGTGGTACCTAACTTAAGTTTCAAGTTCGTACGATGTTTCTTTCTCGAGATGTTCTGTTTTCATTACGCGCGCACGCACACACACACACACACACAGACCAATCACTAAAAACAAGTTTTGTGGGTTCAGGGGGTCTGAAAACATAGATCCGGTGAATACTCAATTTTGAAAAATCGACATGAAAACAATACTTTACTTCCTATAGATTCTTATAGGCAAGAGAAAGTAATAATAATAATTCTCTAGCTTCCTAATCACCAACAAAGCTGAAAATCTGTGGTGCATTTTTTATGTAGGGGTTGAACTGAAGCATTTGCATTTCAATAACTTACACCTAAGCGTAAAATAGGGTGACAACCCTAAAGCATTAGGTACTTAAATTATTTATGTACTCTCAGGAAGAGCCATAGTTCTGGAAATAAGTACACATATTTTCTAAGTTTTACCTAGGAAAGATAAAACATTTTAACTATGAGCATTTTTGGGTAAAGGACAAAGGGGTAACAGTTCTAAAATTCAGTCCACAATTGTATTCCAACAGAAATATTTGTTCACCCATTTATATAATACAAACAAAATTTAACACAACTGCTCCGATTTTAGCAACATGCCTGCACATAGAAACCTGGTTCTATAAACAAATAATAGCATAAACTTGGCTGTATTATTATCTCACTAATATTTTCTTTTTATTTATTAATTTTTTTATTGTTAGCTCAAACATGATTACTATTAAAAGCTGAAAATCAAGCCTGTAATTTTTAGCTGAGGTTTTAAGCTCATAGTCATGTAAACTATGAAAACAAACTTAATTATTTTATTTACTACTTATAATTAAAACGCACTTCAGTTTAACATTACGTACCTATCTCAATTAAATTCAGTTTTGGTAGTAATTAATGAGACGATGTCATTATTATCAGAATTTCTGAATTGGTTTATTTCCTTAAGTACATACCAAAACATAATTTCATTTCATGCCAGACACATCCAGTCTACTTAAACTTTATCTGTTTTTTTTTACTGAAAAACTTAAGATTAGGTCTATCACTTTATTGATATAATATTGTAACTGTATTTCTAGGTTAAAATAACCGTATTAAAAAAAGAAAAACAACACAATACTATAAAACGTTTTCAATAATTTTTATTAAAATTATTTTAAATAAAACGGACAGATTGATTCTTGATTCCAGCTGTACAGAATAATTTTTTTTAAATGAAAATTATTCAGGTTGGTAGGTTTCTTTTAACTGATGATAAGCCATTATTTTTTACACAACCCATCCAAGGCTAACTATTAGCCTGCACACATCATGGCACAACTCGTAGTCACATTTATATTAATGTAGTTATGTTTGAAAAGTATCAGTATTTTCGATGTTACACGTTTAAGAGAACTCAAGAATTGTTTCTACAATGTTTACAAAATTTGGACATGTATGTAGCTAACGGGTGTTTTATTAAGGACGCAACCCTGATTATAAGAAGATAGAAGTAATACATCGGTAAATTTTCTGTCCCCTAATCGATATGTTGGCAACATTGTACTCAAGGCCAATTACCTAAGACAGTTAAAATGTTCCAGTCAAGCATTAGTGTGGTGACAGCAGTCATTTCATTATATTGTGTCAGCAATGGTTTTTTCCAAGGAAGAACGCGTGTTTATTGTAGAGACTTACATAGCAAGTAAATCTTAGCGTAGTCCTGTTGAAACCAACAATTTTGGTCGTCCAAATTCAACAATGAAATGAACTGTTGGATTAAATCACTATAAACTACACTGTCTACAGTACTGTCAAAAAATAATGGCCCTATTATACGGCGGTGGGAAATTGCACACCAAACACCAATTTTACGTGAGTGCAATGCTTTTTCATGGAAAGCATGAGGATTTGTTGTACTCCATATTCTACAGTTCAAACTATTCACATAGCCATCTAAATAAAACCAAGCCTCATGACTGAAATAAAAATGATCCAACAATTGAATACCATTTTCTTCAACCAAAGATCGAAACCACCAACAATATTGTAATCGTTTCTGATGGTCTGTAGCTTTCAGTTCATGAGTTACGCCAACACGATAAGGATGCAACTGTAACTTTTTCGTAGCTCTGAAAACAGTAGTTAATGTTAGCCCAGCTTGCGATGATAATCTTCTAAGAGATTTTTTAGGTGATGGAGTCAAAAGATTTTTTAAATCTTCGAGAACTTCCACGGTTAACTTTGTTGGTTGGCGAGGTGGTTTCTCATCGAGTACACTCACAGTTCTACGGAATTTATTTATCAAACGCAATGTTGACGATTTATTCGGAACGGCAGAACGGGGAAATTTCAACTGAAACTTATCTTGCACACATTTGTAAGATTTACTCGCTATGTAAGTCTCTACAATAAACACGCGTTCTTCCTTGGAAAAAATCATTGCTGACACAATATAACGAAACGACTGCTGTCACCACACTAATGCTTGACTAGAACATTGTAACTGTCTTAGGTAGTTGGCCTTGAGTACACTGTTGCCAACATACCGATTGGGGGACAAAAAATTTACCGATGTATTACTTCTATATTCTTATAATAAGGGTTGCGTCCTTAATAAAACACCCGTTAGTTAGTTGTTAAATAAATCTAGCTTTGTATCATTTTATTTTGTTAGCATGATAGATGTAATTAAATACAGTAAAGTCTTTGTGGATAGTAGTGTTCATTCACTGTAGGCTTTCCTCCTTTCTTCTGTCCACCCAAAGTTCTGTTTTTGCTCTTTATGAAAGCCCTTATAAAGTCCATAATTAGTTGTCTGAATTCGATTTGGTTCATAAGTTTTCTCAGTTTATTCCGGTTTTCTATTGTTTATTGTCTTAAAATTGGTTTTGTGAACCGGTTGTTTCCATTTTGAACAAGTATCTGTAAAATTTTAGTCTTCTTTTCTAATCGTTTCCATTATTCGTTCATTTTCCTTGTACTGTTCTTGTCAACCTCATAACCTATATGGCCTGACTTCAGACCCATTATCTCGCAGAGTATATTTTTCGCAAATTTCTCTGCTTCTTTTAAACTAGCCTTCCTGGTCATTCTAAGGCAATCACTTGCACAGAGTCACACAGATTTTAACACAGTCTTGGCTTGTCTTAAAAATGCTTTCTTCTAATACAGGTGGTGAGTTCCTTGAAGTCCACTGGCCATCTTTCCTTGTCTATTGTTGTTCACTTCCTTTTCACTGGTATTCGGTTGTATTATCTCTCCGAGGTACTTGAACCTATCAACTTTATATTGTGCATGATATTTAAAGCATAAAATTATTTTTTACCAAGTAATATTTGATTTCAATCTATTAATATTTCATTTTACTTGTTTTTATTTCAGCCGTCAGTATTCATACCAGTAGAGGCTTCAGTGGTTATTCACAACCAACATGTGTACCACAACTTCGTTTTCTTGGACCAAATATACGTGTCGCAATACCACTAACATTTTTATGGTTATCTGCAATTATTTTGCATACAGTTCTTATAATATTATCTATTGTTTCTTTATTTACATCACCGGAAACAACAATTCTTGCAAGTGTATTGTTATTTCTCGCTTTATTGAGTCTTCTTGCAGTCATCCTTATTCTTCGTATTGATTGTCTTTATGATCCTGACTGACCAGGCATAGCCTCGGAAATCACTCACCCACCAACAATCAGCGTTGTCGGAATAACTACTGGTATTTCTGCTGATCGACCGAGTCGTGTAGCGTGGGTTGTTTAAAGTAAATTAGTTCTAATACACTTGTAAATGTGGACTATAATAAACATTCATATTTGAATCAGTCATTTCAGAAAGTCCATAAGTCAAAAAACTAACTTTTGGAAAAATTATAAAAAACTTGTAGTTTATTATGTCTCAATTAAAAAAACATTAATTGTTCAGAGTGCTGTCCCGACTAATATAAAATATACTTTGGTCTTTTTAAAGACAAGCCCCTTGTTTAAAAAAAATTGAAAATTTAGACTTAAGGTGTTTCTGAAATGAATTGTAGTAAAATGTTAACTTACATTGTTTTCTGTAAAATACATTGTTAGACCAGATAAAATTGTGTTATACAAAATTGTATTAATTGATTTATTTCAGTAGTTTACATTATTACTTAAAATAGCTTTCAGAAATAATAGAAATTGAAATTCTAAACTTTAAGAAAGAAAAATGTTGATTTTCAGGGCTATTCATGCTCTTCATCGTTTTCATACAGTAGTTATACACCTTAAAAAGATTTTTCCATAGAATCTTTGTATGGCCTCTTTCACTAGAAAGTAGAGCATAAGGTTCAAAAGAACATCCACTTTCATTTTTTAATTAGAAGGAAACACTTTATATCCTTTAGGATAAGTCTTTTCATAGTGAAATATATTACTAAAGGAAAGCCAGACTATGTGATTTTTGTAGGGATGGTATGTATACATTCAGTTAGTTATAAAATCCATTAAAGAAAAAATGTAAAATTTTGATTTATGGGCTTTCTGAAATGACTGATTCATTTGGTTTGTCAAATTATTCAGTCGAAATAGTTGAATCAGTGCATAATGGAATTGTATGAGTAATTATACAAGTTGTAAATTGTAATAAAATCCTGTTGTTTACTCATCTATTCTTTGTAAAGAGTAAATTTTAAGAATTTAACAATTTTTTGCTCATCGAAATAATTTTGTTTTAACTGGAATGTGGTTTATCAGAAAAAGAAGTGTATAAACTAACAGAACCTGGAACCATGATTTTTGTGGAAAAGTTGACGTATAAATTTTATGGTTTATGTTGCAAGAGCGGACGCCAAATAAAATTGCCGGTTTTCTGAAGTGCGCAGAAGGTTTGTGTTGGTAATGGCACGCTTGGTTGCCTCAGCAAGTGGTGCGGGTCAGGCAGTATTAGCTATAATCAATGTCACATCGCTCTCACAACGTTATATATCAGCTAACCTAAAAACATTAGTCTGTAATGTATTGTATGTGGTAGGCATTAATTGTTGTATAAAATGTTTCCAATTGGATGTTTTTAACATCGCTAATAGATGATAATTTACATGTTTAGAACATGTGATTTAATAGGCATTTCGGTACTAAGACACAAAATCTACCGACTGAATCCAAACTGTTCGCGCAACTACACCGGCAAGCTTATTGGGCGTCTGCTCTACTTTAAACCCTTTATAAATTTTCTTAAAACTTATTCTTTTCTTTATTTTCATCAATAAATGCTAGCAATAGTTGGATAATGATACTTTCGCTTTACAATAATTTAAGTTATAAAAAATCAACACAAAAAATACGGATTAGGCCTTCTGGTATGTTGCAGCTTCAAACTTAGTTATTTGTATTTTTGTAAAGAAGTTTGGTTACCCATCTCTTTTAAGGTTATCCAATACCACATTGTCTGAACATTGGCTTTTAAGTGAACACTTGTTTGGGTGTTCGATCATCTGACAAATCAGTACACCTCTCTTGCTTGTATTTCCAAATAGTTGATTTCACCCCTGGCACATTAAGATCATGCATAATATTTTTATTTCTTTTATGGTTAGAAATCTATATTCTGCTAAAGGTCTTATCAATCTCATTTCAGCAGTCTCTATTTTTTATATCTGCTAAGCAATTAGGATCCTAAACTTTGGACCATACATTAAAACTTTTAGCACCACGGTATGACAAAACTTTAAAACAGTCTCTTTCCCAACTTTACCAACCAGTATTTTCCTCAAGGTTTACGTAAACTTTTGAAACTTTTCCAATTTGATTTCTACTACTCACCATTGCATTTAAGACCATATCCCAATTACATAAAATAATGTATCGATTCTTAGGTTTCTTGATTCAAAACTATTTTGCTTCTGAGATAACTAGTATCCCTGAAGCCGATCACCTTTGCTTTTTTTGGATCCCTAAAATTGGTAGGTGTGATTTTAATAACCCATATAAATTTTCATTAAAATATGTTTATAAAGAACCTATTCCACAAGCAGTCGTAGAACTAATGAAATCTATTCACAAAAATTTGGCTGATACTGAACTTTTTAGTAAATGTTTACAAAAAAGCACATAAAACCCCAATGAAATCCAGCTTGCACTATGTGCCAGTGGCCAGAACAGTGCAATGTAACAACCAGCACACACCCTGTGCATGGTCAGCAGTTTGGCACTCGCTATCCTCATCATCTGCATTAGCAGCCAGACGTAAAACAAAAAAATACATCCAATTAAAAAGTACGAGGGGGTACCCAAAAGTATCCGGAATAGCTCTGCTGTGGGCGGAGCTTGTGCAGTACAAATTCCCGCCACTAGGCTGCTTGTAGCGCTACTCATTGCCAGTTCAATGCCATTTTGTTCGTTGATCTAGCTTGTTCTGTTCTCGTGCAGTGATTGTTCTCGCTAGTGCTGTTTTGTGCTCGTGTCGTTTTTCATGATGGCAAGTTTTAATGAACAACGTGCGGCTGTGTAATTTTGCTTCTTGCTCGGTAAAAACGCCGCGGAAACAGTTGTAATGTTGAACACAGCTTACAAAGACGACGCTATTGGAAAAACCCAAGTGTACGAGTGGTTTTTGCGCTTTAAAAATGGCGACATGTCGATTGAGAACAAACCTCGTTCTGGACGACCGTCGACTTCCCGAACAGACGAAAATGTTGTGAAAGTGAAAGAAATTGTACGAAAAGACCGACGACAGACCATTGACTTTTTATCTTGAAGTGTTAAGAAGACTACGAAACAGCATTCGTCGTAAAAGACCTAATTTGTGGCAGACAGGGGACTGGTTTTTCCACCACGACAACGCGCCTGCACACACGGCAATCTCGATTACCCAGTTTTTGGCGAAAAACGGCATGGTTTTGCTACCACACGCACCGTACTCACCCGATCTGGCTCCGTGTGATTTTTTCTTGTTCCCACGCATGAAAAGGGGCATGAAAGGTCTCCGATTTAACAACGTTGATAAAGTCAAGAAAAAAACGACGGATGAGCTGGCAGCCATCACTGAAGAGGAGTACAAAAAATGTTTTGAACAGTGGAAGCACCGGTGGGACAAATGTATTAGTTGTAATGGAGAGTATTTTGAAGGGGATAAGGTTCTTTTGTAAAAAAATTAAAAATAAATAGTTTTAAAAAATAATTCCGGTTTCTTTTGGGTACCCCCTCGTACATATATTTTTTGAAAAGTATTTCATCTATGAAAAATTCAGCAGCTACAGAAAGCTGTTAAAATTAACTATGCATCTAGATAATGTTTCTTGCAGGAGCTGAGAAAAAAGGACTTAAATTTGGTGAATTTAACATTACCAAGATACATGGTACAAGGTCCCTTTATACCATAGTAATTGTTTAAATCTAAAAAAATTTAATCACTACTGACAAAAGTCAGATATACTGAGTATTAAATAAACTTATCTACGCATTATTAAAAAACAAAAGTTTAACCGTAAAATTTAAAAAAAATTGAATAACTGGAAAAAATTTCAATCATAAATTCCAAGGTTATTTTATTAATTTACTATTTTATTAATATTAGAGACGACCCGTATTATAAAGTTTCTAAGGTAATTGAAATGGTTAGCTATCCAAATTAATTTCTAACAAAATGTTTTCTGATTTCATATAAAGAATCCATAGATATCAGTTATTAATATAAGATGTATCTAATTTTTCAATTATTTATTTGTAGAATATTAGAAAATTTACGACTAATTTCTTCACTTTGATGAAAAATGTCTTACATGTAATATTTTGTTAAATCTCAATCATTTAGAGAAAATTAACAATCCAGAATATACTAAATCCACTGAATCCAATGATTTTCAATTTTTAGAGAAAAACTGTTTTAGCTGAAAAAAGTAAAATCCCGTAATATCCCTGTGGTATTCTTATGTAAATTAGCTCTGTAAAATAAATACCTTTTTATAACTAAAAGTAGTTTAGTATCTATTTTGGTAAGATTACACTTTACTGCATGTATTATTTGTAAAATTTGTACATAATTTAATATTGTGAGACTGTATTTTTAAGTGTAAATAATAAGATATAAAAATTTATTAAAATATTTCATTTTATTTCAATTATTATAATAAATCTTCATAATGTTCCTGAAGCTTGTAGTGGGTCCACCATCATCGAAGTACGTAAAGTTGAAACCAAACTTTTTAAACCCACCGAGTTCTAGAGGTAAAGTCGTCTCTACAAGTCAGCTGTTTAAGAGTTGATTTCCGGAGACGAAGGTTCCTGGTTCAATCCTAGTAAAGGTAGGTAATTTTACGTATAAGGATTTGAATACTAGACAGCGGTTACTGAAGTACATTGATGTTGGGGATCAATTAACCATACTCTCTCAGGAATGGTCAGCCTAGGTCTGTACAAGACTACACCTCATTTATGCGTCATATACATCATTCTTATCTCATTGGGTCATGGGGTTGCTTATTGTTTTAAATTGAACAAATTGCAACATGCACACATTACGGATTAAATAAAAACGAAAGAAAAAACACTTTTTAAAAATTTATTAGTTTTTCAGATGACTGTCTCCGTGGCGTAGTAACTAGCGAGTTAGCCTACAAACGGAAAGTCCAGGGTTCAATTCCCAGTTAGAGTCTGGAAATTTTAACACGTTAAAACCCATCGTTGCAGTACCAAAACCCACAGTAGTCACTAAAGACTAAACTGTTGATACAACTTTAAACTAAAAAATAACAAATTCAGATGTATCTTCAGCCGTTCGTTAAAAATGTGATATCAATATAAAACGTATAAAGCCTTTATACAAATCACTAAAGATACAACATCTGAAAAATTTTAATAAATTTTTGGAAAGTTTAGTTTCAATTTTGTGTACTCTGATAATGGTAGATGCAGTGAAACATTTCAGTAAGAAGTAGGATTGTATAAAAAAGGTAAAAATCAGGTGATAGAGCAGCTGTAAGAGAAATATTTATAATAGGATTTATGCCCCCATAACAGGCAGATGGAGTGTTAAAATTTTTTTACTTGATCTGTTAGTTCCAGGGCACATCTGCTAGTTCCAGGGCTGATCACATGATCAGCCAATTATATGACTGAAGCGTTTAAGAACAGAAGAGGTAAAGGTATATATACTATAATGCTTTTTGCCGTTGATGAGCTCTGCTGTTCCACAAATTTAGACTAATCAGAACATTTGCCAGTGTTGTCAGATTATACAAATATGTCAGCCTGACAAACATTATCCATGCATACATATAAGAGCTGCAGTAATTCACTCGTGTCTTGCATTTCATACTGAACACATTGATCATAGAGTATGTTAACATACATTACTTTATAATATAACCAGCTGGTTGTATATTCATTGGTTGTATTTGCCGGCCGCATTGGCGTAGTTGGTAACATGCTCACCTCTCATCATGCGGTCTTGGATTTGAATCCCATTCAGGCACGGCATATTTTCATACGTTACAAAAAAAAATAATTTCATCCTTCACCGTCTGTATTAGCAGTAATTGCAGAACAGTTGGACATTAAACCACAAAAAAAGTATGTTCATAGGTTATAATTGTTATTGAACGACCAAAAAATGGCTGACGAAATATATAACAGAGCTAAGAGAGCAAGTATTGGCAACGTTGCTGGCAAGTCATTGGCAAGCTATGAAGTGGGTAGGGGGAATGTGTAAATTCAGAGCTCATCAACTTTGAAAAATAGTATTTAGAGTTATCTCCTCTGAGAGTAATGAATTTCATTATACAGCCAGACCCTTTGGTGAATGAAGTAAATGTGTCATTTGCAAGGTGGAAAGTAGATGCTTTTTAGAGAGCCTGGAAACTGATAGCATACTATCAACTCAGTGAGAAAGGCAATGGCAAACCACCTCTTTCCTCATTTTACTTAAGTCTCTAGAGTAAAGTCTTAGAATAACATCTTTACATAGTAAAGTCTCTATAACAACATAAAAAAAATTATTGTTCGCTGATGTCTTGCATACAAAATTAAAAATGCAAAATGGGTCCATATAATTAATTTTTTTTTCAATTTTATTTTTTTGTACAAAAATGAAACCTTTTATGCTAACGCCAAACCATTAATTTTTTATTTAGGTACAAAATTTCACTAACATTAATCATCCACCATGATGGTTAGAGCAGCTTAAAATTTACATTAATTTACAAGTCCCTTTAAGTTTCAACCATGACAACATTTTTCATATTTTTCAACATTTTAAAAATACACTTCAATGAATTTTGAATTAAATTTTTGGAGTACTTTTTAAAATTTTATTTGAAGAGGTATGATCTATGGTTGGACATAGCCCTTACAAGTCAAGCATTTAAATATTTTTAACAGTTTGGTATCAGCATAAAAGTTTTCATATTTAAATTGTCTTCCAGGTGCTATTTCAAATTCTTAAATACTTAACTACTATTTAAATTTTTTTGTCAAAGAAATAATATAATGCAGATTATGGAAATATAATCATTGAGTATCGATGACATAATAAAATTTAAAAACCATGGTTACAAATAAACAATAAGAAAAATAATACAATGTAAATATTTATGTATGTAAACAAAGACAGATGTTTTGTTGTAATAATCCTTGGTTGAAATTTTTAACTACATTAACTGGACTCATTAACTACATTAACTAGTTAATTTATTAACTAGCAATACATATAATTAAAATAATCAATTAGTTGATTTATTTTATAGCAAACAATTTATCAGATTTTTTAAAAATTCTTTAATATTATGATAGATGCAGCAAAAGTGGATTTACTTATTACGAAAAGTTTTATAATTTTCCAATTCAGATTTTAAAATAATATAATTAATATTGACGCAACTCTTAGTTAAATGTTTAGATATCTGTTGAAAAAACATTAACATAATATTGGTCTGTGAAATGAAACCTACAATGGGGTTTTTTGGTTTCACATCTTGACTGTTTTGCAATTACTGTAATGCAGGTGATAAGGGTAATAAATGAAAATAAGCGATTAAAAAATGCCAGAACTGATCGGGAATTAAACCTGGGATTGCACCGTAGCAGCTAGTTGTACTGTTTTGGACCAGTTATGTATAAATTGGGGAAAAATGTGTGATACCAAGAGAGCAGTGCAGTCAAATGAAAGAGAGAGGTGAAGAAGAATTTGTTAGGCCTGACCTGAGGAAACTTGAAAGAGGGTTGATGATTATGAAGACACTGAAGAAATAAAACAATTTTCAAGAAACTATTGATACTATGGCTGCCTCTGTGGCCTGGTAGTTACTCTGCAAAGTAAATGTCCCCTGTTCTATTCCCAGCTAGGCTCCAGAAAATTATAACACATTCCAACCCACTGTTCCTTAACCCGAAGTAGTCATTAATGGCCGAAATATTGATGTGACTTTTAAACTAAAAAAAGAAAAAGATAAAAATTTATACTCTAAGCTCAACCTAACAAGGCATTGGCAGTGCCACCTCTGTAGCACAGTGGTAGCATGCTACACTGCAAAGTGGAGGTTTCGGGTTTGATTCATGGTTAGGTTCTGGAAAATCATTACACATTCAAACCCACCGTTCCTTAACCCAAGCCGCTAGTGACCAAGATGTCAATGAGACTTCAAATAAACTAAAAAAAAATCGACAGTTACTATAATCATGGTTGGCAAATCTTTGATCACTAGCATTGCATGTTAATAACCCTATTACCAAATAAATAAAAAACTACGTGCACCATTTAGATTTCAGTTCGTTGACACAGAAATAAATTTTAAAAGGGAACTATTAGGATGAAGAAGAAGAAGAAACAGATAAATATTTTTAGTCAAAAACACCATCTTAGTTTGTTACCATCTGTTATTGAAATTATGACATTGTTATTTATTGAAACAGTTTACTTAATAAAACATAATTTTTTACAAAATTTTTAGATATTTTTCATACAGCGTATCATTTATTTCATGGTGTTGTTTGTACTTATTCCAAAATAAAAGTATGAAAGAAGGTTGTTTTTAATTCTGTAACATGAGACACACATATTTATGGTAAGTGCTTCAAAAACACAGTATAGTGCGTTATCAGTATTGGTTTAAGTCTTAAAGTTGATTTAAGAAAGTGATTTAAGTTGATCTATTATATGACCTATTACATCTACTTATAGAAATACAAAATTTAGAACGAATGTTTTTGTCGTCTGATGAGGTTGTTTTTCATGTTTTTAATAACAAAAGCTCAATTTGTCAAAAATTATCTTAAAAATTTAACACAGGAAAATTTGTATTGATTTATTAAAGTAAAAAATAAAATTGAATAGAACAAAGTTAATAGTGAAATTAGTGATTAGTCCATCGTGTGAATTATTATAAAGTTTATATAAATTCTTTTCGGATATACATCCAAGGCAAGATCAACTTGATAGTGTTCTCTAAAGACCAACCAATTATATAAATGTAACTAATAGGTTACAGGCTAAAATTATTCTGGGTCATTTCCAGTTTCTCAACTGAATTTCATGTGTTACCTTTCAAACAAACAAAAACACCTCCAGCAGGGTAGTTTACTCTGACAGGTGAAAATCTTGTTTTTCTTCAGATGCCTACCCGTTTTGAATTTTGATGACCATCATAATCATTCTTATATTATCAATTGCACTGTGAAATAGCTCTTCTGAGCTGTTTCCATACCAAGTTCCTAGTATTCGAAGCCACAACATCCTTCTTTCAGATCCTTGTGAAGATACTTTAACAAATTACCCAAAGCATTAAAAATGTGGTAATCTATATTTGTTTTTTTAAAAAACAAGTTATTGTTTAGGTCATCAGCTGAAAGACTGGTTTTAACCTCTAGAGGCTTTACTAAGTAAATCAAAAAGTGAGTTAATTTATAATTCCCATCCTCTTTGAGTGGAAAAGTATGCTTATCAGCATGTCAGGCCCTCTAAAAAGCATCTACTTTCCACCCTGCAAATGACACCTTCACTATATCCACCATAGGGTCTGGCTGTATAATTAAATTCATTTCTCTCAGTGGAGGTAACACTGACTTATGTCTTTTACGCCTCTACCTCTTCTTGGCTTACCATTGCTTTCCTCACTGTGTGGAAAAGTATGCTGAAACATCATCCTGCAAATGACACCTTCACTTCACCCCAGGGTCTGGCTGTGTAAAGAAATTTATTACTCTCAGAGGAGATAACTCTGACTAATGTATTTATACTTATACCTCTTCTACTCTTAAATGCTTTAGTTGTATAATAGGCTGACCATGTGACAAGAAATAGAACTATTTTTTATAGCCCTGGAACTAGGATCTAGTGTAAAAAATGTAATAATTTACCTGCCTGTTATGGGCATAAAAAAGCAAAAAACCTTAATTGATGAAACATTTATAGTATACAAGAGTTTCTTTTTGAATTAATATTTTTGCTTTAGAAATGAATAAATCATAAACAGTTAGTTAAATTATGTATTGTGCAAAAACTATTAGATGGTTCACTTATTCAAGTAGTAAATACATATAAAAATAAAAAAAAAATGAGTTTGTAAGTAACGAATTTTATATCTAGTTAACGTTTAGACTTACCAGTTTCAGTTATCTTATGCATATACTCCTCTTGAAATCCTCGATGCAGTTAATTGAAAAATTTAAATCGTTTATCTCCCCAGGAAAAAATGTTCAATTCTTTGCTGTTAGTTCAAGTTATTCAAATTAGCAAAGTTCAGATTACTAGGAGAGTACTTTTTTTATTTTATCTTTTGTAATATTATTCTTGCCTATTGAAAATATTTAATGTAACCTGTTTGCAACTAATCAGTAAGTCTGGAAAGTAAGTACTGTTTTGTTCTGATGCTACTGCAGCGCTACTGTCGTTGCTCTATGCATTTGCACTAGTTTTGCTGGTTCATTGTCTCGTGACTGATGTCATAAAAATTGATTTGTCTTGTGGCAGCGCGAGTGGGACACCTCACATAAGGGAAGGTCTCTGTATGAATTCATACAGGACTTGGAGGGATGGTACGCCTCTAGTGTTTCACTAAGGACATCGGGTGTCCGAGTCCTCACTGATCACGGTGAGTTTCGTCATCGATAAGTCAGTCGTTGTCTCTAAACTAGGCTCCATAGTGAAAAATGCTTAAAATAAAAATTTTAGGTTTTTTAATTTCCTATAATTTTGTATATATATACAATTTTGTTGTTAAATACGTAGGCCTACTGAGATTTATAATGAAAATGCTATGAGTTATACTCAAAACAAAAGAAGAGGAATTTTTAGTCAAGGAATTGTATTACTCAATGACAGTGCTCAGTCCAATGCTGCTGGTGATACTCGAAGGCTAATTGAACAGTTTAGTTAGAAGTAGTTTTATCACCTGCTGTATAGCCCACACCTGGCGTCTTCTGAGCTCCACTTGTAAGTAAAAATGAAGCACCTAAATCACAAGCTTGGTGGTGAGCATTTCAAAAATGATAACACAAATATCGTTCTGTAGTTATGGATGTCATCACTGGAGAAACGTGTCTTTGAGGAAGGTTTAGGTAAAATGGTCACTTGTATCTTTTTTAGGTGCTTATCCGTTTCAAATGTTAGCAACCATCATAGTAATTCTCACTTTGTTTATTTCACTGCAAAAATAGCTCTTTTGAGCTTTTTCCGAACCAAGTTCTCAGATTTTGAAGCCACGACACCCTTCTTCTGTCAGATATTAGTTTTCCATATAATTTTCCCTGCAGAATGGCTTGTAGTAATAAATATCATGATTAATTCCACATTATGTTCACTAGGATAAGTGTCTGAATATTGGTAAAAAATTTTTAATTTTTTTTTTAAAACAGTACTTACTTTCTGAACATGCCTCATATAATATGTGATATTTAGCATTTCTATGTTATATGAATAATCTTGTTATTTCAGGATAATTTTACTATCACTTATTATTCAAGAAAATGAAAATTTTTATGCTAATGCCAAACCATCAAAAAAAATTATTAGTTGGTATTCACAAATATATTCGAAACAGAACCCACCAAGAATTTTCATTCAGGATGAAGAGGATGAAAAAGAAGAAATGTCAACAACTTTTGGTTCAGAAGCAATCAGTAGTAGTACGGAAAATCATATAAAACTGAATGAAAATTTAGAAAATATACAGATCGGTGAAAGGAACAACGATGTCGATCGTAATTTAGCATATAATCTGAAGAAAATAATTATGAACAGTAATAGAATGAAAGTTGCAAAAGAAAATGAGCCAGATAACTTATTAAACTGTGTTAACAATAAAAATCAATATTCAGATTTTTTTGGGCCCCGTACTGTAAATAGTGAAACTACTGAAAATTATCATAAATTTGATAAAGGTCATGATAACAATAAAGAAAACTTTGATGTAGATTATTCATCAATTTTTTACAAAGATACTGCAAAAAAACAAAATTTGGGGAATGTATCATCTGCTTTACATAGCTTTCTGAAAAATAAATATAAAAGTAATAATTTTAAAGATTTAGACGGTTCTTTAATTATTAACAGATCTACTTCACAATTAAGTGATACTGATGAATCAAATTTAAATAAAATAAATTATATAAGTGCAATACATGAATCGAAAATTTATTTAAATAAAAACAATAAAACATATCCCTGTAAAAATCGATTAACTCGACCTATAAATTATTACCCTGAACAGCTCCTTTTTCCAGGTGATTTAAAAAATAAAGTTCTATATAAAAAAATTTATAGCAATGTAATCGAAAAAATATTTCCAGTTGTCAGCAATGAAGATGAGTTATTTGCGAAATTACAATTAAATCCAGATCAAACAGATAATGAATCTTTAGTAGCAAGTAAAAAAAATCGACCGCAATATCACATTCCAAATTTAAAATTTGATAAAAATAAATTACTAGAAGATTCATCAACTGTACATAATAACACAAGTTTGCGAAATTCAAGTAATATAATAGAGGATTTAAATGATAATAACGATATTGCAAATGAAATACATTTAAATAAAAGTAATAAAACTAAACACAGATTTTCAAACCATAAAAGAGATAAAAAGAAATCTAGAGATGTAAAAATTAAAAAATCAAAACGTAAACAATCTAAACAAAGAAATAATATAAAACACAAACCTTTACTTAAACATAAAGAACCTTTTGACATGAAAGAAATTAATAACTCCCGACCACTTAGAAAATCAACACTAAAGAAAATCGAAGAAGATGATCAAAGTAATTTTAATTTTAAAAATGTAATGCCTTCAAATTTAATCAAATCAAATCTAATAACTGATGAATATGATGAAGCAATTTTGAACAATAATAAAAAATACCTTGATAAGATGATACACAATTTAGATAAAAATGTATCAGGTTTTGAAGATGTTAAAGAAAACTGTAAACGTTATGTTGTTAGTAATCAAATGGTTTTCTCTAAAGATGTTTCTCTGAAAGATAAAAAACTCGATATTGCTAGTAATCCAGTTTATAAAGTAAATATAAAAGATCCAGAAGTAATAAAATATTTAAAGAAAATGGATCAGACAATATTAAGTTTTCCACCTGCTTTTAGTTACGGTGTTGTTAAAAATAGTGTTAATATAAACACCAGCTGTAATCCTGGTTTTGATAAAACTGCACTTGAAGATATCAATAAATATAATCAGTTGCAAAAACATAAATTATCTAAACGTTATTTACCTAAAATTATTATCAATACTGACATTAAAGATTCTATTTCGGAAAACAATGATACATTAAATAATTTTGATAATATACTAGCAACAGTTGATAACAATTCTGATAGTTCTCTACTTGAATCATTACACGCTCCATCAGAAACACGACAGAATTTTCATAATCACAATAATACTGCTATAGAAAATTTAACGGATTTCGCTAAAGAAAATTCCAACAAAGCAATAAAAATTAATTCATATATTAAAGATTTTTTTAAAATTCCTTTAGAGATCGTAAATGATGCATCTCAATATGTAAATAAAGCACATAAATTTAACGCAGTAATTCCTTTGATTTATACATCAGAGGATTTTAATAATAGTTCGTTAATAAATAGTCTTATTCCCTGTAGAATAATGCATGACAATGATAGCATAATCAGTAATAATGAATCTAATGAAGATATTATTTCTTCATTACATAAAGCAGTTTTATCTCCTGAAAGTGATAAATACTTATTAAATGCGAATAACAGAAATTTATCAAAAATAAACGTTGAAAACGTAACTGTTACAACCCATCCATTGCTAAATATTTTACCACTTGAAGAACAAACAGATGATTTTTTCAACAGATTTAAAATTTGTACAATAATACCATTAACATTTAATAATTCAAAAGTAATAAACAGTTCATTATTAAAAGAAATTCTTCCAGGACCAATTATTAAATTAAGCAATGTTAATGATACTGAAAAAGATACAAATAGGAATATTATAAGCTACAAAAAAACTGCAGGTATTAATAAATTGTTTAAGTTACCACGAATGAAAATTGATGACATTTTAGTAGAATCAAAACCGAAATATTTTGATCAGAATTTTAATTTGTCAAATCCTACAACGTCAAATTATAATTTTAAGTTAATTAATGATTTTGAAAATAATATAATACAACAGAATGATAATAATATAAATACCAATTTACAATTAAATAGATTTTTGAATAAAATTTCTAATGAAATGTCAAGTATATCTTATAGAAATAATGGTATTAATACATTACCACCACAAAATAACAGTAATTTTATGCCAGTAATACCAAATTATGAAAATAAAAATTTCAATACAATGAAAAATATTACAGATGATACCTATAAAAATTACAATACAATAGCTTGTAGAAATCTTGCATCAGCAGCTAATTTTAAATTGTTTACTTTTATTTTGAATGACAGTATCACTCCAATGGAAATATCTTCAACTTACAGACCGTTGTTTACGGAAAGTTCAGTGATTAATAGATCAAACTACAATAACATTGATAAACAAATATCGGCAAAACTTGAGAACAATTTGTCTGATATAATGAATCAACCAACTACATTTACTTCAATGTATAATTTAACAGAACCCTTTAACTTATTTACAGATAACTCAGTTTCTAAAAATATTGTGGATAAAAAAAATGATTCTAATATTAAATCAAATGAAATTAAATCTAGTTTAAAAGAAGAAGATTTAAATACTTTATTAATTAAACTTCTTGAAAAAATAATATTGGATCGATTAATGAAAAGTAATTCATAATGTATACTACAACTTAAATAAATTAACAATTAAAATCTGATTTTTCGTTTTTATAGTTTTGTTCATAATTCTCAATTTAAGTTAATCTAGAAAAAAATATAATGTATATTCTAATACAAAATTTATGACCTACTTATAATTTCTCCATACAGCTTTATTAAAAGCAAATATAAAGTGTTTTATAAAAAGAAATTCAAATATTTCTACAAATAGGTTATACAAGGACAAAAAGGTTTAAATATATTGTTAAATTCACCATAAAACATAATTAATTTATCACTATTACAATTCAATAACAATAATTTATTACTCAGTCCTTTTTGTTATGTACAATATTATTAACACACGTGTGCGCGCGCGCACACACACTGGAACCATTTACGTAACATAATTTTATTTGTTTTGTTTCATTCGTAATAAAAACTAAACATATTTAAAATGTCTGAATATGCATTTTTATAAAACATTTTTTTTTACAAAAATAAATTATTCAAATTTGAAAATATCTGTAAAATTAGTGGTTGATTTTGTACCATTGAATTCAATCATAATACAATTTTTTTTATATAAAAAATAAATATATTTTATCTGTAAAAAGTGTTGAGATTTTTTATTAACTGAAAGGAATTCACAGTATTATAAATCATTGAAGAAGATGTGTGCTATAATTATTAAATTAATTTCAACTGTAATATCAAAAATACAGAATTTTTGAAGAAAGTTATCTTCCGTAATCATTAGTATAAACTTATCAGATTTATTCAAGAGTTTTCTAGATTGAAATCATAAAGTCAGCAGGTATATGTGAAGTAAGTAATCAATATAGCTTTTAATATTGAAATTTTTGTGTCAGTTGGTAAATGATGAGTTTACAGCTAGACTTTTTTTTAGCTTTTACTAGTAATTGGGATCTGAATGTCAATGACAACCTTGTAATTTAATCGCTGCTTTTGCTACATTATTGACTAAGATGGGATTTGTATTTGATCAGGGACCTCTGGTAGAGCGTGTTTGTTTGGGTGTCAATTGGTCACCGTACAAAGTTACTTTCCCAACTATTGTTACTGAATGATTAATAGCAACTTTTTATTAGCAGATTGAAGTGACCTGAAGACCAACTGGGTTATTTGACTCAAAAATTTCTGAAGCATAATCAATTATATTGATTTAATATTCAATTTTTTTAATTCCAGAGAATTTTTTCATTAATCAAAATAATAATACTCTTTTAAAATTGTTTACAGTAGTTTTGTATGGAATGTCAATATAAATGTATTTGATGGTTTTTTTGTTTATATTCCCCATATAGATGTTTTAACAAGTACTTGGAGGTATGCTTTTTAACCCTTTATAGGTCTGTGGTAGGTATACTTACCACTGGCAATAAGGTTGATTTTTTTTAAAGAATAAGTTATGTACTTGAACCCTATTGGCATTTTATGGTTTTACAGATGTTCTCTGGTAAGTAGGCCATCCACATATTGAAATTAGTGTGCAGCGACCATTTGCTATGTGAGTTACACGAATGTGGTAAGGATTCATACCAGCGTACGCTACCATGTTGTTTTGTTGTTACTTTTGTACAATGCTTAGAAAATTCCAGTTTTTTACGGGAAACCAAGCATTCGCCACATTTTTCTGTTATACAGGGCTACAAGGTGTTTCAATAAGCATTCTTACCACTAAATATTATGTGATTCCCATTTCAATAAACATTCCTTGGTAAAAGTATACTTACCAGGGCTTAACATAAAAAAAAGAAATATCTTACTGATCTGGCACTAGAAATACATTATTCAAGTCCCTTTAAAACAAAATTTAACATTTTACAACATGTATATTTTCCCCCGTTGTACTGCCCTATAAAGGGTTAATGAGAAGTTCTGTTTTAAATAAAATTTTTCTGGGTAGCTCATGTTGAAACCATTTTTTTTTGTTTACTTAAATTGCAGTTTTTTAGTAAAAAAAATTGTTAGCCCTCTAATGTAGTAAAGACACAGGTAGAAATGGTGGTAGGGGAAGGGTGAGTAAGATTGAGTGGGAAAGAGGAAGGGTGAGGGGCGGGGATAGAGTGGGGTTGAGAGGGCGAGAAGGATGTTCACTAAACCATGATAAGCAGTGATTAAGTCAAATTTAGCAGTGTGTGTGAGCACTCGTTTAGATCTCAAGGTTAAAACGTAGATTAAAGAAGGGCCAAGTAAGGATATTGTGAAAATATTAATTCTAAAGCAAGTGAAATATAGCAGTTGATTTTAATTGCAGAGTCTGCACACAGAAAAGCCAAAAAAGTATAAGCTAAGACTCAATGTGTACGCATACCGGAAGGAAATTGCAGTGCGAGTGTTCCAAGCGTCAACCTTGGCGGGTAAGCATTACCACCACCATTGTAGTATTTCGCAGTAGAGATTCGGCAACAGAATGTTTGATATTAACGTACAGGTCATTTGTTCTAGCTAGAAGCTCTCCCACCAACACTCTGTGCCGCTGAGCTGTTCTGTTTAGTGGTGGGGGAAGCACATCGAAGTGAAGTGATCATTCTCTCCCATAGAGTAATAAACCATTTATTACTTTATTACTCTATGGTCTCTCCATAGTGCTAGCAGCGTTAAGAGCCTAAGTGTACTATAAATCCTAAAAACATTGACTGTATGTTGTAATTTTATATTTTTGTTGTTCTATTCCCTTCACAAGTCTTCAACTCGGGCATGGGGACTCGAGCTATGGGAATTTCGCGTAGTACAGTTCAAAGAATTTTGAAAGAAAAACCCTGATGAACTAATCAGAACACCAAATAAGAAAAGAATGAGAAGGAAAGTGAAGAGTGAAGTGGTCGATTTTGATAAGTGTGTTGTGAGAATAACAATATATAATTTTCATACAACAAATGCTGAATGGTCAACTTTGAATTTGTTACTCCCCGTTTTGGGGGAGAAAATTAATTTCAAAGGAAGTAAATGGTCGCTGTGCAAAATTATTAAAGATATCGGATTCAGATAGAGAAAGGCAAAAGACAACAGAAAATATAAAGTTTTAACTAGTTTTTAGTCTAGCGTAGTAGTTGTAACAGAGTAGTACACAGTTAGAAAGAGAGGGAATGATCATTAAGTGAGAAGGAGACAACACTTGCCCCGTTGAAACTATCCCTATTCTACCTACTCGCCTAAGTGTACTATAAGAAGCTACGTGCAACATGAAGCTAAGTGTACTATAAGAAATGTACTATATATAAGAAGCTTGTAAGGGGAGGCCCTTACAAGCTTCTTCTAAAAACAAATGCACTAGGCCTATAGTGAGGCTATTTTGTAGTGGGTATTTACCCCCAACTTCCTGATGTATGCGCACTGGGACTGCAATATCCTGTATACCGGTATAGCTATAACTTCTGACTCAAAAGCAATGACAGCGTTACATTCCAACATTTCTTGTTTTCTGTTAAAGTATAATGAATGTATAGAACAATGTATTTTGATTCATCCATCTAAGGAGATTTTCCACTATCTTCTGAAAGGCTTGGATCCTTAGATTGTACTGGAAGATTAATTAGCCGTATGATACAGCGTAAAGGAATCTCCTTAGAGGATGCTGTACTGACCATTACACGGACGTAAAATAAGTGTCCGTTGTGCGATCTCTCGGGGTCGCATCGTATAATAAGGCATTTATTTTTTGACAAATATATGGATGGATTGGTTTATTGCGACTTAATTCATCAGTTTATTGCAATATTAGATTTACATGAACGAGAGTGTTCTAGCAGGATAACACAACTTGGCATACTGCCGATTTCACGTTAGACATGTTACGGGTGTGTCCTTTTTAAAATACTGTTTTATAGTGAAATTACAAATATTGTATATGAGAGACAAATGCCTTCTGAAACATGTCATGGAGATAAAATTGTTTTGCTAAACACTTGCTGACAAAACTTATTGATATAATTTATTCGTGTGATTAGAATCACATAAGTAAACCTACGGTTTAGTTCAATACAGAATATTTTCATAATAGTTATCATAAAACTACGTATTGGTAGTAGATACGTTCTTCATGTACGGGTATGAAACGAATGAATAATAAAATATCGAACCGGTATTAAGTGAGGTTAGAAATCTGTAAGTAATGTCATTGAATATTGCTGTTCCTTCCGTTAAATGTGTGTTTGTTAGCTGTTATTTAGTTATTGCAAATTGTCGGGGTTTAGCACATAATAAAACTGTAACTTCATTTGGAAAATTTAAAACACAGCTATTTAATAACAGTGTTAATGCGAAGAATCTATCTACTCGACAACGACCCGAGGAACCCCCTTGGAGAGTTATATTTTTCGGAACTGACGACTTTTCTTTATCATGTTTACAACCATTAAATGCTAAATTGTAAGTATTACTTTTATTATTATCTAGTCATTGTACGATTTTTATTTGTGAGCGTGTTCTGTACTACATTATAATTCATGCATTTGTTCAGTTTGACTGTCAACTGAATATTTTTTAAATAAAAATTTAAAGGACATTAATTAATTTTATAAGGGCATTAATGAAGGTACATTTTTACAGTAAGGCAGACAGTGATAGCCGTTTGCTTGAAGGTAAGGTTAAGATTTGTAGCCTTTTTGTAGTTTACCCTAATGTGTTTGTATACCATAGTATACCTGCCTCCATAACAGGCCGGTACTACAAAAAATAGTTATTTTTCTTATCACATTGTCAGCCAATTATATGACAAACATTTAAGAACTGAAGAGGTAGAGGTGTAAAAGATACTAAAGCTTAACGAACTAGAAACTGCCGATGAAGGCGGAGCATAGTGACCTAGAACGCAACACAGAGCTGATTGACTTTCATTAATCGTATCCTGCATTGTCACGTTGTGGTCCTGCTGTGAATGACAGACTAAAAGTCAGCTGGAGTTTGGTGGAACAGAGTGTGACTTAAGTGAAGCGGCAATGTCACACCTGACTTTGCCTGTTACGGGCTAGATTTCATCTGCACTCTCTAGTTCGTCGGGGTGTAGTCACAGTTATCTCCTCTGAGAGTAATGAATTTTATAATACAGCCAGGCCCTGTGATGAATGAAGTGAAGGTGTCATTTGCAGGATGAAAAGTAGATGCTTTTCAGAAGAGTGATGAGCATACTTTTCCACTTAGTGAGGAAGACAATATAAACCAAGTCGCTCCTCGTTTTCCTTAGTAAAGCCTCTAGAGGTTCACTACCTCTAGGGGTAACTAGCCTTTCGGCTGGTAACCTAAACAATAATGTGTTCGTTGCAATCTGTTCAATTCAGAACAATAAGCAACCCCACAACCCAAAGATGAGGAAGATATCTATGACGTGTAAATTAGATGTAGTCTTGTACAGATCCAGGTCAATCATTCCTGAGAAAGTATGGTTAATTGAACCCCAACCATCAAAGTATACCAGTAATTAGGCCTACTGTTTAGCATTCAAATCTGTGTAAAAGTAACTTACCTGTACTAGGATTTAAACTACAGAAGCTTCGTCTCCTTACATCAGAGCTGTCAAACAGCTGACTCTCAGCGACAACTTACCACTGGATGAATTCAGAGGGTTGATATAGCGTAAGCCAAATAATTTTGTGTTTGCATTTAATAAAGTTGTAGGTTTTTAAATTCTCTACAACTTTTATTATATAAATTTTTGCGCTAAAATTCATATTAAAGCACTAATCTTAAAAAAACAATTTCTTTACGTGAAAACAGCCTTACCAAGAATTTCAGCAAACATGGCGCGTACCCTAATCTTGTAGAACATAAAAAATTAAGTAAACCAGGCGATTTTCAAAAAAAAATCGTAGGACCCGTTTTGAGAAAATCGCAAAAAAGGGAAAAATTACACGAATAAACTACTACTTCCGGTTGACCGATTTTGATGAAAATGTTCGTGTCGGGTCTGGTAGTGGTGTCTAACTTAAGTTTCAAGTTCTTACGAGGTTCTGTTCTTGAGATATTCTGTTCACACGCAGACCAATCGCTAAAAACATGGTTTTTGAGTTCGGGGGTCTGAAAACGTTTAGATCTGGTGAAAACTCGATTTCAAAATATCAACATGAAAACAATACTTTCCTTCTTATATATTCATATAGGCAAGAGAAAGTAAAAATAATTTTTTATAAGAGAAGGCTGCGATTCTCAAACATGGGGTGGGAGCAGCAGGAGCGAATAAATGAACAAGACAAGAAAGACTTTTTAAAATTTAGAATGAAACGCACATAAAACATTTCTTAAGTGTAGATCTAAAGACCGTTGTGTGCCTGATTAAAACTATACTTCTTTTTCAAGATTTGGTTTCATATTCGAGGTAGCCACTCTGAAATACTTTTTGAAGCGTTGTTTCTGTTTTGAATTTGATACAGATAAAACTGAAAAAGTAAGCTGTGGGAAAAGTGCATCTGAAGCACTTTTTCTTTAGATAATGTTATGTTTTGAATTTGCTAATTACTGTTAATATCAGATTAATTACTAGGCAATTCAGTTGAAAAATTAGATATTTTAAAATTGATTATTTTATTTTAAATTTGTATTAAGGAAATTTTATTTTATATAGCTTCTTATAGAATGATCTGTCAGCTATTCTGTTTGCAGTGATAGGTGTACTGGCAAATGGAGTTTTTATGCTATTAAATTTCTTTGTTTGCTAAAAATTATTAATCCTTTTGTCATCTATTTTTCTATTTTGTTTTATCTGTGGTTGGAGGGGGTTATTATCCAAGGCAAAAAGCTTGTCAAGTACAAAAGTTTGAGAACTGCTGAGATAAGGTATGATTTGTGAAGTGTTGACTATTTTGGGTTGTGATTCTTACATCTTGGTGCATTTCTTAACATGTCTCTGCTCCCTTTTTGAAGTCTTCTCTGGATACAGTTCACAAAAAATCAAAAAATTAATTTTGGTTTTATCTTCTTTTTAGCTGTCATGGGTTATGGTTGTTACATTGTAATAAGCTCAGGTTTTGAGTGAAATATTTTTTGTTATTATAACAAATGTTCATTTAATGAAGATTTTGAAATAAAATTTTGGTATTTTTCAATTTATTTTTATGATGCTGTACTTTATGTGTAGTATAATGAAATTGGGTTTTTTCTAGGAACACTGGAACATTATTAAGTAGTTTAGGAGTAGTAAGCCAAGAAAATTCACTAGTTCATAAATTTTCTGTGTCAGAAAAATTACCTATTTATCAATGGCCACCAAAAGAAGATATTTTAAATAATTATGACATGGGAGTTGTTGTTTCCTATGGAAAACTTATACCGGAATATATTATTAATGCTCTACCTTTGTAAGTAACCATTTTTGCTTGTTTACCAATTTTTATATGTTGTGTTCTCAACTATGCAACTAAGCTCACAAATTAATCTTAGTAAAGAAACATTTTTAAACTGAATTCTAAACTACCTAGAGTAAATGCGGAGTGTAGTAAAGCTT
Organism: Catonia carolina; assembly: GCA_035578175.1. NCBI lineage: Eukaryota > Metazoa > Arthropoda > Insecta > Hemiptera > Achilidae > Catonia > Catonia carolina. The sequence continues at coordinate 34,171,077 of JAQMRL010000005.1, read as the reverse complement.
CGCCTTCGCTGCTCAAAATCAGGTGTAAAGAACCTGTTTACATCCATCTCCAAGGTGGTGATGGGGTAAAACTGACTACTGTCGTTTTCTTTATTATAGATACTTGAGTTTGGAGCCTTGTTTCTTCAAAACCGCTCGTTCAATTTTAACGTACTATACACCAAAATTTAGCTAATTTTAGCCTGCATTGTTACAATCAGTTTCATATTTTTAGCATTTTTTAATATTGCAATATCAGGATGAGAAGAAAAAATGAGCCGGTTTTTTTGTTCCTGCAACAGATCTGATACATTTAGAGTCGTATAACTCAAACACTGCTCGACCGATTTATTTGAGATTTCGCTGGAATATATTCTTATATGCTGTTATCGTATGTACAAAATTTCAGACTTGTAGCATATTTAAGTTTTGAGTTATTTGTAAAATTCTGAACCCCTGTTAACTCCGTAACCGCTCATTAATTTGGCAATTTCAAAAATTCATTGTATGCAGTATATCAATATTAATACAAATCAATTAATATTATGGAACAGCGATTGACCGAAGAATGTAGATTGCTTTTTAATTTGCTGTATCTTTAAACGGTAACTTAAATGAGCTATATTTTGAAAAATAAGAAGTGGAATAGTGATGAAATAATTAAATTTTTGGAAAAATATGAACAACTTTCTTGTTTGTGGGACTCACACTGTTCGTCTTATAAAATTAGACCACCAAACTATCAAAACCAATGTAACAAATCACTGTCCTGCAAGCTTTCACAAGCTTGACACTACCCAACAGCAAAATAAAATGAAACTGGCGCGACAAAAAGCGTTTAATGTGTAAACCTCTATTGGCATGCAAATTAAACTGACAGCAGTACTGGTGCCAGTGAATCATTGCACGTGTAAGTGCGCCTTAAATTAAATCATGGTGTAATTTTTCAGAGGTGTGTTGAATGTACATGCTAGTTTATTACCAAGATGGAGAGGAGCTGCACCAATAGCTTATGCTGTTATGAATGGAGATGCTGAAACTGGGGTCACAATTATGCTAATTAAACCACATAAGTGAGTGAAATGTATTTTTTTTAACGCATGAACTATTTAGAAGCTTGTAATAAATACTGTATTTATATATTATATAAGCTACCCATAACAGCCAGGTGGAGTGCTTAATTATTTGCACTCAATCTGCTAATTGTAGGGCTACAAAAAAATAGATCTGTTTCTTATCACATTGTCACCAAATATATGGCTGAAGAATTTAATACTATCTTCTAAACTAAGCCACCCATCTGCTCAAAGTTTATTCTCAGGTTTCTTAATGTATTATAATGGTAACCAACTATGGGGGCGTGCGGGCCGCACATGCGCAGTAAATAGATCTCTCACCTCGGTGTCGTAGCCTGATACGGGCTGCCTCTAAAGTAGTACTCACTACTCGTTGTGTTGTGTTAGTGCGGTTATCGTGTTGACATTTGTGTCACTGTCAAAAGCTGATTAGTTGCACACACACAAAATTGGGGGGAAAATGTCTGCGATTCAATTTGGGGTAATAGGCAATAGGCTTTTTTTTCAAAATGATGTACCATACGTTTTGACTGGCCCAAAAGAGAGGGACGTCATACTCTCTTTCTCTTGTATTTACTATGCAGTTCTTATTGTTAAAATTTCATACAACTGATATTGTAGGTGTGTAGTTGATTTCTAAAAATTGATGTATATTTGGTATAAAGTTCACAACTATAAAAAATGATTCAGCTTCTTGGAATATTAACAGGAAGGAGACACCAGACACGACGATCTATCTTTGACTTCCCTTCAAAGAATGATTTTTTCAAGCTCGTTTATTATTTCTGTTTCCCCCAACATTTACTCAACATATATCAAGTTAGAGATAAAATTTTATATTTTATAACAATATATAAATAATTTTATATTTTGTAATAAACACATATTCCTTCCTCTCAAACAGCATAGAGGAAACCAGAACACAATTGGAAAAGTTGGAGGAGCTGGCAGGGAAGATTGGACTTCAAATTTCATATACAAAAACGAAAATTATGGTGAGGGAGCCTCTCTGCATAGGTAAAATCAAAGTTAATGGACAAGATATTGATTTGGTTAAAGAATTCAAATATCTAGGTGAGATAATTACTCATAACCTTAAAGAGAGGAGAACCTTGCTTGAAAGACAAAATAAATTAATCAGATCCCTAATTACCACAAAAAATATATATAACAAGAAAACCATGTCTATAAACACAAAAATCAGGCATTACAGGACAGTAGTGTTACCAGAGATATTATATGGGTGTGAAACATTATGGGATCCGACAGTCAAGTATGGAGGGGGAAGAATGGAGACAACTGAGAGGAAGATTGTTAGGAACTGTATAGGGAAATGGAACATCCAAGAGGGAAAATACCAGAACATCTCCAATGCAAATGCAGAAGTGTACCAGAGGATAGACCCACTGACGGACGTCATGAGAAGGAGGAGGATATCTTTCCTGGGGCACATCCTAAGAATGCCCGAGACAAGACTATTAAAAAAGCTAACAGAATTTTACTGGAAGAGGAAAACCCAACCCAAGTGGCTCAGAATGGTTGTGGACGACATGAGGGAGCTGAATATAGAGAGAAAGGATTTGGAGGAGAAGTCTGGAAATTACAGCCTACTGAGAGACGGAAAGATAAAATTCAAGAGAACGGAAACCAACAGGAAAAAAATGGTGATATCCGAAGCGGAGAGGAAGAGTAGATCTGACCGAATGAAGAACTACCACGCGAGGTTAAGGGTGAAAAGGAACAATAAATGAACTTACAGTGGTCCCCTGTGGCCGTACAAGAAAAAAAAAAACGCATATTATGTCGTCCCAGAAAAAAAGTTACATTACGTGATACGCAAAAAAATGTGATGAGATTTAAACATCTCACTTTGTACAAGCGTATCTTATCTAAATATCAGAGTATAATAATAATAATATTTATAGCATAATGAAATAAAATTCATTAGAAAGCAAAAATAACTTTTTCAGAATTTTTTGATGAAAAATGAGCTAGTTAGAGTGTAGTGAACGAAACTGGCTGGCAGAGTGCCCTACCAATCGCGTATTGTCACATTACGCTTGAACACCATACACTAATTGAAATGAGTTGAGGGGAATGGCGGACACACCACATTCTCTCTCTGTCTCGCTACCCTTCCTACACGCCACCGTAATTGGCGAACATTATACCTGTATAGATCCTATAACATCTTTCAATTAATTTTAAAAAAATACTGGTGAATAATTATTTTTTCAGACAGAGTAACATTTTCGTGTAAGGTATTTAAAAAATTTCTAGCTGATTAGATATCCTTTACTATTTGTAATAATGAAACATTCCTTACGTTTTGTTTATTTGATGTCAGACAACTCCTTTTTCCTTGAAGAATCAGTTACAGGAAACGGTATCATTCTCCTCTTAATTACATGGCTGAAATACTGTAGTTGCCTATTTTTGTTATTTTTTACTCCCCTTATTTTCCCCTTTGCACTAGCATATTAATTTATTATTTTTAATTTAACTAACAAGTTATGTTAATATTGTTATTAATGTATAGTATGTTGAATGTTGGTTAACCGATAGACATTTCATTGCTGATTATGTTGAATCTGTTGTCTGTGATTGTGAACTGTAAATTATTGTTTGTTTAGTTTTATGCTACTTATTTACTAATCTATGTATTGTTTCCTAGATTTGATATTGGTGACATGGTTAGACAGTATCGCTGTTCAATAGCACCAAATGAAACTACACTTGAATTACGAGCAAGGTTAGCGAAACATGCAGCACAGTTATTGATGGAATGTATTCGGGATATTCCTCGGTGTCTTGATAATGCATTACCGCAACCAAATGATGGTGTTACGTATGGTCAGTAATATTTTATATTTTTACAGTAACCCCATTATTGAATATCCAAATCAATGAAGAAAGATTGGTTAATCAGATAACTCAGGGATTTTGAGAATAAAAATTTAACTTAACTTTTTAAAAATTGCTTGAATTGAATCAATCTGAATTTACAGTGTAACAACTCTAATTCGTCTCGTTCGGGACCAAAGCAGTGACGAAATACAGAAAGTGACGAATTATGGAATTTGCTATGAACGGTTAATAAATAACATACTCGTACGTATATTAGATCCATAAAAGTCGAATTACATAAATGAAACTTACATTAACGATAAACACAATAAGTAATTCTAAGTCCTATAACTACAGTAAATTTGTATTAGTCTACGTATCTAGTTTTATACTACTTCAGAAATTCTGTATATGGTTGTACTTACATTTTCTAATTTGTAGAACGCAAAACACAGTACACGTTACCAAATATAAAATTACAATCGAAAAAGTATACATTTGCAAAATCGATTAAACGAATCTTTAACTATGTATCACTTAACACTACAAAAAAATCACATTAAAATTTAGAAAACGTTACTTAATTACACTAATATGTATGTACGTATGTAAAATGCCAAATTTATTTCTTGAAAAAGTGGGTTATCTTCTTTTCTACCAACGAGTTCTTTTCTTTTTCCACAGCCAACTGGCGAATTTGTCGTATTACAATTAATTTTGATAACTCTGCTTCTTTCTGTCTCTCATACCATTCGATGCACTTCGTCAGCATTCCTTCTATTTCTCGATTCGTACTAATATTTTCACGGCTTGAAACATATTCTTCGTTGCTATCTTCCTCAACAGGTGAATCTTTGTTTTGAATGTAGGCCACAATTTCTTTGTCACTTAAAATCTCATACCCAAGTTTGTTAGCATCTTGCTCTATCCATTCAACTAATTCCTCGTCAGTAATATTTTTAGTCACAGTTATACTCTGGCACACTTCTTTTAATTCTGATAAGACATTGTTTGTTTCATTGTAAGACCGGATGCTACTAGTTTCTTCTCGGTCAGCCCACAGATTGTTCCAACAAGACTTAAGTGTTGTTTTCAAAATGTTATGCCATGCTTGTGATATGTTGTATATAGCATCTTTGATTGTATACTTTTTCCAAAATTCTTGAACCTGCGTTTCATTTTCGGAAAATATCAAACTCTGCAGAAATATTTTCCTATAATGAACTGGGGAGGGCTGACGAATTATAGAAGGTGATGAATTAGAGAGTGACGAATTAGAGAGGTTTTACTGCATTTAATTTAATGAATATTTAATCGTTTGAACTTGAAAATTTTTGCATTCAACTCTTCAATTAAATAATGAAATGAGCTAATCGACTTCTGTGAACCAGCTTACTGTACAATGGTTTCCAAAAGTATTAAGTGTTTAGAAATTATTATAAAACTAAACTTTTTAGATTTACAGTTTTACCAACTTTATGTGTGTTTATAGAACGTTTAATACTCCATTATATAAAAATAAAGATTGCAGACAAATGCCCTGGTTACTCCTTCAATCTCCTCAATTTAGACTGTTATAAAATTCGATTACAAACTCAATAACGACACTTTTTGCATAAATTATTTTGTAAAATTTCCTGTATTCAGAAATTACATTAACACAAGCATTGACAATTCATTTGTTGGTATCTCAGATATCTCTTTGAGAAAACAAAAATTGAACAGTACCGTTCAATTTTAGTTAATCATGCAACATCAACTGCAATTGATTCATGAAAATCACCTCGTGAGAACCGGCAATAAATAATACGTTGTATTATTAGTTACTTACAATAGCTCTGGATAGCTCCTACTATCTATGTGCCCCATAACAGCTGACTTAATCTATATTGTGTTAATAAATTTTGCAGAAGTAAACCTAATTTGTGTTAATTATAACACAATTGATCATTTCTTACCTCTTCCTTGGCTGGCCTGTTGACATAGTAGTTAGCGCAACTGGCTTCTACGCCAGGGTCCCGAGTTCGATTCCCGGTCAGGTCTAGCATTTTTCTATCACTCATTTTCATCTATCACCCTTCTCACCGTCTGCATTAGCAGTAATTGCAAAACAGTCGAACGTTAAACCAAAAAAAAAACTCTTCCTTTGTTATTATTTAGTTTTTGTTTAAAAAATGTACAATAGTTTTGGTGGTACCACCTTCTCCAGTTTAATTTAAAAATTAAAACTTAGAATGGATTTTCCATTCAGATATACCAATAAAATTTTATGTTTATTTTGTATTTTATAAAATTATTATTAAAATTACAAAAATTTTATTGTTAAATTGATATAACTGAATGGAATGTCCATTCTGAATTGTAATATAATTTTATTTTTTGATTACACTAGAGAAGGTAGTATCACCAAAATGATTGTAAATTTAAACAAAAACTAAATAACCAAGAAGAGGTAAGAAATTATCATTTGTGTTATAATTTATAAATTAAATGGTTGGCAGGATGCATTACAAAAATTTATTCATAAATGACTAATTAATGTATATTTTGTAATCTAGTCCTACACATTCGTTGCTGTTATCAAAAAGGTCTTGTGTCTGTAACTTATTCTCATGAAATAATTATTAATGAATCATCTTGAGTCTATTTTTCAAGCCAGTGTAATTCCCATGAATACAATTTGATTTCAATAACAAGAAAATCTCTGGCTTAGTTTTATAAAAATCTGTTATGAAACTCTCACACAACTTTCTCTTGCCAATGCAAATAATGAACAATATAACCTAACATTAATAATAAAATGTTAGAAATAAATAAAAAAAATTAATCTCAGAAAATATAACCTCATTTTAATCATGAGTGAGTAATGCAAAATGAAAATCAACCTCAGTTTCGCTTAATAATATGGAAAATCATTCTCTGATGCTAAACTAGGCTCTGTAGAGAAAAATGCTCTAAATAAAAGTTGTAGATCTTTGAATTTTCCTATAAATTTGATTATATACTTTTTTGTCGTAAAATGCATACTATGGCCGAAATCTTAAAAAAATCGATTTGTTTTTATAGATTTTCATGAAATAAAAACAGAAAATCCCTAATTACTGCTACACTAAGCGTTACACAAAAAAAATGTCAGAAATAAAAGTTGTAGATTTTTAAATTGTCTACAACTTTTATTATATACACTTTTGCGCTAAAATGCATTTTAAGGCTGCAATCTTTAAAAAACCATTTTTTCTACGAGAGAACAGCATCTCCAAGAATTTCAGCAGACATGGCGCCTACCCTATCTTGTAGAGCATAAAAAATGTAGTAAATGAGGCAACTTTAAAAAAAAATTGTAGGAGCTGTTTTTAAGAAAATCACAAAAAATGAAAAAATGATACGAATAAACTACTACTTCTGGTTGACCAATTTTGATGAAAATGTTAGTGTTGGGTCCACTAGTAGTATCTAACTTAAGTTTCAAGTTTCAACTTCATATGATGTTTCGTTTTGAGAAATTTTGTTCACACACCCAGACCAATCACTAAAAACATGGTTTTTGGGTTCAGGGGTCTGAACATGTAGATCCGGTGAAAACTCAATTTTGAAAAATTAACATGAAAACAATACTTTCCTTCCTGTATATTCAGATAAATGGAATTTACTGTAATACTTTTGTTTGACAAACTGTTATTTTTGTTCTAGCGCCAAAAGTATCAATGAAATTATCCGCAGTAAATTGGGAGAAAATGACTGCAAAACGAGTTTATGATCTACATAGAGCAATTTCTTATACTTTTCCATTATCGACTTCATGGTTTGATAAACCTGTTAGACTGTATGGTATTAGATTAACTTATCAACCTTCATCAGAAATGAAAACAGTCAGTAATACTCAATCTAGTAAATCTGCTCTAAATTTTTTAAATGATACTGTTAGTGAAAATAGTGAAATAATTGGGAACACTGATTCATCACCTGGTAAAATTAATTATAATCGTAAAACTAAGATAATAAAAATACAGTGTGCTGATGGTAAGTGGATAACCTGTGAACAATTTAAAGTATCAACTGGACGTATCATGACCCCACCAGATTTTTATAATGGATTTCTTTCTAAAAAAGATCCAAAAGATTGGTTTTTTAAATAGTGTATAAAGTAAAATAAATAGTATGTTATGTTGTTTTTATATTTTTTCTTTGGTAACCTTCTATCTCGCTGAACTTTAGGAATTTGTATTTGTAATACAATCCTTTTACAGTATTCAGATGAACTAATGTCCCCTAGCCATGGGAGTGAGAGAATGCATAACGCTCTCACTCGCACGAGACTTACGTGCCGTTCCAATAACATTGTCTTTGATTTTACTCATTGTTGTGAGCAAGCGTTTATGCTTGCAGTAAACTAACAAGCAAGATAACGACTGTAGTATGTTTTAAGATTTGGATTATAACAGTAAAGACCTTTGAGCGCATGCGTAGTTATGCCACATATCTCCCTCTCACTCGCTCGGCTATGGGACATTAGTTCGTCTGATACCTATATTTGTATTGTGACCACCATAAACATCAGAAAATTCTAATAACAGAGTTCTCTATGTTTTCAAACAATCATTTACACTATTTATTACAAAAGTACATAGATTCTGATAGTTTGTCACTCTAAGAACACGGGGTGTCACAGATTACGTTTCATTAGAAATTAATTAAAATTTATAGCTGTTACCCCTCCACAAGAAGGAAAAAGATGTTAAGAGCAATACATTTTTGTCCCTGATGTGTGTAGTATGTTGCAATTTGTTCAATTTTAAGAATAATAAGCAATTCTATGACCTAATGATAATGTGTATGAAGTGTAAATTAGGTGTAGTCTTGTACAGACTCAGGCCGACAATACCTGAGAGAGTATGGTTAACTGAACCCCAACCATTAAAATTCACCGGTAACCACTATTTAGTATTCAAATTCATATAAAAGTAACTACATTTACTAGGATTTGAACTGTGGAACCTTCATCTCAGAAAATCAGCGGTTAAACAGCTGATTTCAGCTGACTTTAAATTTAAGATAATTTAAGTACTGAAATTGTAAATTTATTAAAAATATTAGCTAAATATGTTTTAAAACTTTTATTTAATTTTATATTTCAAAAAATATGTTTGAATATTACATTAATATTTATTACATAAATATTACATTAATTTTAGTCGCCTCTGTAGCATAGTGGTTAGCATGCTAGCGTACAATGCGGAGGTCCTGGGTTCAATTCCCGCATAAGGTCTTCAAATGTTCACAAGTCTACACCCAGTTAATTTATATAACCCACCGTAGTTGCTAATGCGACTTTAAATGAACAAAAAAAATTTTGTTAAGAGGAACATTTAAGAACATTGTTAAAATTCAGTGGTGCTTGAACTGGGAGAAAAGAGTGACTTGCACTAACACACCACCTTACAAAGAATGTAAGTTATGAATGAATTAATAAAAGTTTATTTATTATTTATTGGATGTAAGCAAATGCTACAATGGGAAAACTATAGTCGGACAGTTAAAAAAGAAACTAGAATGTAAGTGGTTACTACCATGGTTTAACTACAATGACACAAGTATTTTAGTCCTAGCTGGCTTGCCTGATTAAATCGTGTATGATTTGTGAAAATAGGTATAGTATAACCCATCAATGTTAAGTTAGCGCAGTCATCGCGCAGAGTGTGGTTAGGAAATTGCCGTAGTGGGGAGGCAGAGTGATGTTCACACATTCATGTACACTCGCATTCCCCCTCCATTATAGGCCAACAACACGTAAATTGAACTACTGCGCATCACGTGATCACGCTTACTTAACATTGATAAGTTATACATTTGTTTTAGGAAGAAGCTTGTAAGGGGAGGGCGAGTAGGTAAAGTAGGGATAGTTTCAAGGGGCAAGTGTTGTCTCCTTCTCACTTAATGATCATTCCCTCTCTTTCTAACTGTATACTACTGTTACAACTACGAGGTGCTTCCCCCACCACTAAACAGAACAGCTCAGCGGCACAGAGCGTTAGAGGGAAAGCTTCTAGCTAGAACAATGACCTATATAAAAATCTTTACTTCTGTATTAGGGGATAATCTCTACAGTTATATTTTATAAGATTGAGATTCTACTATTCTACACTTAAGAGTTTTGCCGTTTCTGAAGGATACCCTTTAATAAGAATTAGATAACAAAGAAATAGTAAGTACACACTTACTCACCATGCTTCGTTTCTCTTCCTCTAAATCAGAATCATCATAAAAGAAAAATATTTTGGTATATACAAAAAAAAAAGCTTAGAATAGGTAAGCATGGAAAAGTATCACTGGTTCAGTTGTTTGGTCACAGTAAACCTTTTATTTCTTGTATAACAGTAGTGCAGCCCCATTTTCTCTTGCTCAGAACAAGAATCAAGGAAAAGAATTCAATTTCAGAATATAAAAACTGTTTCCACTATCTTATTATATTGCCGACTCCATCACTGAAGAAAGTAGTATCACATACCACCCTCAAAGTAGGTCCATTCTTCAACCATGAGTATTTCCTTCAATCAGGTCTGGGTTCAACTTTACCCACCAAAACAGTTAGTTTATGAAACTCATACTTATCACCCCTGTATAAATGGCGAAGGGTGGCAGTGTTTCTTTTTTTGATTATGCTCATCTACTGTCCACACCTATACATCTAAAACAGCGACGTTGGTACCACAACCAGTCCATGAAAAACCAGAGAATTGTATTAAATATCCACAATATTATTTATTAATATAAAATGTCCACAGGAAGAAACCAAAATTCTGTTGTAATTAATTTTTAGTGATATCAAAACTAGAATTGCTCAAGCTAGAAAAGCCTTTGAAATGAAAAACAGCTTACTGACTACAAACAGTGATTAAAGATTAGGAAAAATTTTTTAAACGCTGAAAGGAGTGTAGCATTATTCGGTAGCGAAACTTGGGTGATAGGGGCTGTAGAAGGAAGAGGATAGGTTTTGAAATGTGGCATTATAAGAAAATGTTGAAGATTAGGTGGTTGGACAAAATAAGTAATTTAGAGGTTCTAAGGAGAGTGAATGAAAAAAGAAGTATTTAAAAGCATCTTACCAGAAGAAGGGATAGGCTAGTGGGGCATATCTTAAGACATCCAGGTATTGGTCTATTAATAATGGAAGGTAATATTGAGGGAGTGAATTGTAGAGGGAAGCAAAGGTTAGAATATATAAAGCAAATTACAAAAGATGTAGGGTGTTATAGGTATGTAGATATGAAACGACTTGTGCAAGATAGAACTGCATCAAACCAGTTGAGAGACTGATGACAAAAAAGTTTAATTAGAGTATATGTGAAGTAGATAGCTGAAGAGAAAATAAATTTATTTGGAAATACCTAGCTAACAAGTTAAATTAGTTGTAACTCAACAGGTCTTCTCTGATTTCATGCGCAGCTATTTACGTAGGTACTATTGATTATTTTTTTTAAATCTAGAGAAAACGTCAAACTTCTGCAAAGAAATAGATAAGGTTTTTACTTTTGTTACAAGAAACTGCTACATTTCAAAGAATTGAACACCAATTTTCACTACCCCATGGTGGTTTTTTAAACTTAAAATCTTGAATTTGACTATGAAGTCCATGACGGGTTGACTTGCAGGTCAGCGCTAGCTGAAATGAATACCTACAATCTTGAAACAATTGGGAATAAGAACAAGTAGTTTACACGGCTGCCCCGATGGGTATCCATAACGGTAAAAATAATAGTTATCTGCCACGGTTGGATACAATTTTGTACGTGATCGACTGCAAAGCGGGTGATCTGCAGTTAGATTCCCGCTAAGGTGGAGAAAATTGAAACACGTTATTGTTTTGTATTATACTGTATTGTTTCAAGAAGCTAATTCGTCGTTAAATAAAATTATTGAAACATTTAACTCACGCCCCAATAATTATTATGATGTTACGCTCAAAAAAAGAAAACGCAGGGATATTATAGATTACGGAGGAAGTTTTCTGATTGTTATGTTGGATGCATTGAACGTACTCAGCTGTTATGTCAAATCAGCCGTGTGAATCTTAATAGGAATTTCCGGTTCAACTTTCGTCATCGTCTGCTAATGATTATTACTACTCACTGGGGGCGCTAGTAGAGTCGCCTGGTGTGCCAACCTGAAATTGTAATTTCTCTGTGCGCCGGGTATAAATAATTATATAATTAAATAATTAAAAACGCAATTTTAAAAACCATTAGAAATACGGTAAAATGTAAACATACAACAAAGTTAACTCCGTATTACTAATTGTTTAAAAAAAAAATATTTATATTATATTATAATACGGCGATTTGGTAATATAAACGTAATATATTTTATAAAATAATTTTATACATACAATTTTAATTTTTTTGGTATTAAAATTTATATATTTTATATCGAGTAACAATTATTTATAAATAATAAAATTATTAGTATTATTGTTTTACCAAATGTACGTTACAAATCCATGAATTGACGCTAGGTGTTTTTGTTATTGTGTAAGCGTTGCGTAAGCTGTGATTTTGACACGATGTTACGTTTAACTACGGATTGGTAATAAAACTTTGTGAACTGTTTTCTTACCGATATGAATTCGAATAGGAAATTTCGTACATTTCCTAAGGAAATTAGGAAGCTATTAGAAATGTAAGTATCGTGCTATATAATATTTCCATTGGTAATTATTTACTTATACTACACCAAATCGACCGTTATATTTGAATTTTCTTACAGTAAAAATGCCTGTTGATGAAAGTGTGTATTTTAATATTCGTAAGTTCATATTCGGATTCAGCATACTAAAAAGTATCGATTTCAAATAAAATTGTTCAAATCGGTTTGATGTACTATAAGTAATAAATTACCATATCAGTATTAGGTGCAACTTTCGTTCTTATTTAAGACAGTCATTACTTTTTGGAAATAAATGTACTATCCTTTCATGTCAGGTATTACCCTATTCATCATTAGTTTCCTTTTTTTGTAAAAGTGGAGTGTTGTGTAGGCCTATATGCTTTATCGATTAATAACAAGCATTTATTAATCTGTCTTTAAAAATTCTACAATAATATTACGTAATAACTTATTTTTGACGTGTTTTACTAAAAAAGAATTTGTTTTTTTGTTTTAGATTGTGTTATTCACGATTTGACGAAGACAAAACGTACAACCTAAAGGTTCCAAGAAATTAAAGTGAAACTTGTACAAGTATTCAGCCATTCCTGTAACTGCTAGAATTTATACAGTCAGTTTTTATGGTATGTTGTGCATAATTTTGGTTTATTTTATTTACTATTTAGATAATTTAGAAATCAAAAAATTTTTGCAATGTGTTTTTGTTGCAGAGATTCATAGTACAGAATTTCTTGAATGCAAACATTTAATTATGTTTGAATTGTGATAAATAATAAAAAAAATAATTTTGGTATTTGCAGTAAAAGGGCATGACAGGCAATAAAAAATACAAAGATACAGGCCGTTAAATTTCCCATGATAAATTTAAACCCACAAGATAAATTTACATAAAAAACATGTTAGCTTTTTTTACATACGATGGGCCTAAGGCTTTTTAATGTGTATCATCTGATAAATTTATCTGCCTATCATGATTGTTTTAACACATCATTATATTTATCTTTAAAATTAAAATTATAAACTAAGCAGTTATTGTTTAATTATTTAAAAAATCTGGTGTGAAACACCCACAACTTTCTCTTGCCACTGCAAATAATTAACAATAAACCTAACATTAGAAATAAACAAAAAAACTAACCTCAAAAACATAACCTTATTTTAATCATGAGTTGAAGATTGATGAATCGGTTGACCGATTTTGATGAAAATGTTCTTGTCGGGTCAGGTAGTGGTATGTAACTTAAGTTTCAAGTTTGTACGTTGTTCCGTTCTTGAGATATTCTGTTCATAGATACACACACACCGACCAATCGCTAAAAACATGTTTTTTGGGTTCATGGGGTCTGAAAACGTGGAGATCTAGTGAAAAATCGACATGAAAACAATACTTTCCTTCCTATGTATTCATATAGGCAAGAGGAAGTAAAAATTAGGCTCGCTTGATCAGACAGCAGATCCGATCAGATTATGAATTAATTGTATGAAAATAATTGGAATTTTACGACCATTGTTTTCTTATTAGTTCATTGAAGTACTTGTATTAAGAATGTCTAATTTCAGATTTTTTACTAGCCTACTACTCCCTTATACGAGTTTTAATGTCAGTATGCAATTAATGCGTAGTTTTCTCTGTTTCAGAAGAAGAACGTGCTGGGGCTGTAGCAACTTTCATCGAATTTGTTAATCAAGTCCTTGACTTAGTGATTTAGTGGCAGCTCATATGCCTTGCAAGGTGTGTAATATTCAGGAAAATTTAGTTAAAACTATGCACAAGCTTTATGCTTGTGATATTACTGTATATAAAATCCACCAGCATTATTATGCCTGTGATATTAAATAAATATATTGTGTGTCGTATATGATGTTTATATATATGTTTATATATTTTTGATTGTAGGTTATGTTAACATTTTAAAAGAAAAGAGTTTAATTTTGTAAATTGAGGATTGTGTTACAGACCTATATACCTGGACACCAGGTAGAAGGTGATAACTCCATAATTTTTTTTGCCAAAAAGAAATGTAAGTTATGAATAATATTGTCCTTAAATCATACACTGTGAAACACCATACCGTACTTTTAATGTCTATAATACTAAATTTGGTGTCAGCTGAACTATTTATCTACTAATGATTTAACAATCTGTTTTTTAGTTTATAAATTACAGTTAGATTATATGGAAAAACGTGTTATAATCGAAAAAAGTCAGTTAACCAACTGAGTGAAGAAACTAAATCTGAAAAACAATCTTGTTATAATAAGATCTAGATTCCAAATTCCATCTATTAAAATTATTAAGGTACAACTGTATATAGATACAGACGTATATTTATTTTTATTTTATGAAACATCCTATGTAGGATTTTAAACAGCTGTATTATTTAAAATTGAAATATATTTCTAACCACCAGAATACGATAACAAATATATACTATATATACCTATATATTTAAGTTAAATAATGGTAGCTTAGTAAATTTTTGTTTACTTATGAATACCGTCTTTTGAAAGGTATTGTTAAAATATTACAATTTTTGGAGTGTCATGTGCGCCATAAATATTTGATAGTAAAATGATTGAATTGTTTACAGATTTGTTAGGTTTTTTATTTAAATAGATTGTGTTTTGATTTATATTTGTATTTGGTTAAGATAAAGTAGATCATGATAAAATACTGTATATTGTTTTACAAAGAGCGACGTCAGAGGAAGCTTATAAGAAAAATGTGTCAAAAATCTTGACACAGGCCATCAAGCAAAGTATTAGCTTCGATTGGGTTAGAGGAAACTGCTCTGTACATTTTGAGGAAGTTTCAAAAACACTAATAGAGTGTATTATTAACTTGTGTATTCCGTGGTGGTGTAAACGTAAGAATCGACAAAGATCACTATAGTGATCTTTGTCGATTCTGTTCAAGATTCCTATAGTCCTACATGAAAGATCACTTTACTGATCTTACATGTAGGACCATATCCTCCTATACTCGGTTCATTGTAAGAAAGATAGTTTGAGTAAAAAAAATAATGATGTCACTCAGCATGCGCATTATTTAAAAATGCGTGCACGCTGATTAAAAAGTAACAGCAAAATACCTTCAAAAGTATTTAAATACAAAGTAGTTTGAAAAGTATTTTTGTAAATGAAACTGTTAGGACTACATCATAGGCCTATCATGACAGATGTTTTAAATACTGATCAATAAATTTATAAAAAGTTTTAGGCCTATACTTTATTGCATTTTTTTGATAAATATATGTGGTTGCAAGTTATATGTATTAATACATCTGATGTGTATGACGAAACAAGAGAACTTTAATAAAAGTTAATATTTTTATTTTAATGATTAATCATCTAGTTTGGTCACTTGTTATTTCACAATTAAATTTGAGAAAGAGTAATCCAAACCCATAAATCTCTCTTCCACATTTTTGACAAAGAACATGTCATAATTATAAATGCTACCAGTTAGCTTTTGACATCGTATTGTCTCGCATCGTTCTTACGAGCTTTATAATTTATTTTCAATTACGAATTTTAGTGTTATAGTATTTTTTTTAGTGTCTGTTTATAGTTTAATTCTGTATATGGTTAAAAGCACGTATCAGTTATCATTGTGATGTTTTTATAAAAAGTAATCCCTAATGTGTGTACGTTGCAATCTGTTCAATTCAGAACAATAAGCAACCCCATGACCCAATGAGATGAGGATGATGTGTATGATGTGTAAATGAGGTGTAGTCTTGTGCAGACTCAGGTCGACCATTCCTGAGAGAGTATGGTTAATTGAACCCCAACCATCAAAGTACACCGGTATCCACTGTCAAGCATTCAAATCCGTATAAAAGTAACTACCTATACTAGGATTTCAACCAGGAACCTTCGTCTCCGAAAATCAGCTGTTAAACAGCTGATTTTGGCAACGACTTTACCTCTAGACCAACCCGGTGGGTTGAAAAGTGATGCATTTTTTCTGAGTCACTGCTTTCGCTGCTGATTTGGTAACCACTGTTTGTTTACTTTACATGAACCGAGTGTAGTATGTATGTATGGAATATGTTAACTGTAATAATATGTTATTGTTTTATTGTACATTTATTGTTTTATATTATTTATTGTTTTATTGTTCATTTGTTAGAAAATGTTTTATAAATCGAACATTAGTTTACCATTAATAACTGAAATGTAACTATTCTTATTCTTACATTGTTATTTATTGTTACATTATTTACTAGTATTACATTATTATTTATGATTAGTAGGTTTTTATTATAGACCCAGTGTTATATTATTTTTTGTCACAAGTAATACATGAGCGCTTGAATTATAACAGGAGAGTAAACAATTCCAAAGATTCGTTGTTTATCATTTCAGATTGTTTATTTCATATCATTAAAATAATTAATGTCTGTGATTAGTTTAATACAACTGTTTCCACTTGCCCGTGTTTAACTCATTTTTAGTTTCATCAGTTATCTTTTGGAATTGTATCGGTTCGTTTCGATTTTTTTCGTAGACTGAAGTTGAAAAGTTTTGTAAGCTGTATTTTGTTAACCTGCATGATAGTGAATATGTTAAGTTTTTGAAATTAAAAGCGGTAACCATTAAAAAGTAGAAAGAAATTGTTTTGTTAAATGTATCTGTTACGATAATAAATTAAGGAGTCATTATGAAACTACAATAATTACAAGTAATCAGAACGGTATAATTGAAAACGCTTAAATGATAATGTTCATTTTAACCAGATGTAGTTATTTTTATGACGGAAAGTAGTGCAAGATAACTGTCCAGCGGAGAGGTAGATACATGCCAACTAGTGTAAAACTTTCGTTTACAACCTATAGGCACTTGCCTCGCGCGGAGTACTCTTACAGTAGATGGACTATAGATAGTTCAACTCAGTTTATTAAAACAAATATTGCTGTAAATGAATCATATCAGTTGGTTTTTTTTATTTAGTTATTATGCTTTTTAAATGAACCTCTATTTACAATTATCTGTTTGTAAATTCATTACAATATTATTAATTGGATTATGTTGTATAATTGTATTATGAATTTATTATATTGGGAATTGACTTACCGAAAATGTTTATTTATTACTTCAACAATGAAAGTATGTGGTGAATAACGATATGTAAATCATGTATAGCATACAAATTTTTATATAATATTATATGAAATAAGAAGCAATGAAAAGTTTTACCTTTTTTGAATGATGGGCATTGACAACTGTAATTTTGTGTCAAAAGATTGCACGATGGTACTTGAAGCTTAACAAGCAAAGTTCATTGTAAGAAAAAAATAATTGTTATTATAAACCTAAATTATTGTAGATTCTCTACAGTTTAATTTCTTAAGGCCTATTCCCATGATTCAAGTATTAGCAAAGTTTACACCGAGCTAGTTTACTACCTCTAATGTACACTAATAATGAGATTTGTCATTGGTAAGTGTAATTGTAATTAATATTTTGTTTTTTATGTATATATAAAAAACTTTGTATTTACCTTATATTGCTTTTTATATAAAAACCAGTATAATGTAAACACAAAGTTTTTTCTGCTGCAATGATACTAACTAATAACTTAGCAGTATTGTGCAAAATAGTTGGATGATAAACGAAAAAGCAATAAATGTTAAAGCGTGAAAAAACATTCAACTTTTTTTAAAATACAGTCAATGCTCTATTTAACAGACTAGCCTCATGAATATGTGAAACGGTTTGAAAATTATAAAAATCTAAGGAATGTTAATTTTTACGATGCTTTTCAGCTCTTCCCATAAGGTAAGTTCTTCCTGAAAGGTACCGTTTTTTTAAACTTATGATAAAAATAAGACTAAGCAAATCCAATGTTTACTATTAACACATTATAGAAACATATGTGACCAGTATTATGGTGATAAATGAATGACTTAATTTAACTGCGTTTCACGACAGACATTGGTATCCACCTGTAGTGTTATTAAGCTGTAAAGTGTTCTATCCAAGAACTTTTAATTCTATTTTTCATAGTTTATTTTAATAAATGTGTTAGTCCATTAAATTGAGCATTGACTAATGTTGATTTGCACAAAAATATTGAATATGTACAGTTTTTTAATGCATGTTCAAAGTACAGTTTCATACTCTCAGCATGATGTTATAATAATTTTTTGTGTATTTTTAAGATGTAGTAGTAGTACTTATTAAAGTATGATTTTTTTTTTTACCTACAGGTTTTTTAACCTACAGGTTACCTAGAGGTAAAGGGTGTTTACTCTAATTTTGGCAAAATTAAGTTTGAAAATCAACAAGAAATGCTCTATATAATGGTTTACAGTATTAACTGGTATCTGACCCTTCCATTTTTTTTAAAATTGCAGTAAGCACATTTAACTCCATTGATGTATATAATGTGGAAAATTATTAAAATCGCTAGTATTTTTGTAATTTAATGTATACTCGTTATTGACAATAAGTAATGTATTTTGAATTAATTTGTTATTGTTATCTTGCTGATAGGTTTCAGAATTCTGTAATATTTTCAAACATAGTTGTGAATAAAATGTTGTTTCTTTATCAGAATAGAGTTAGCACAATATGTTTTGTTTTCGTTTGATTAACTTAAGTTCTGTGGGTGGTCAGAGAACTGTAGAAGTTAAGAAAGTTGTTTAGTCATTTAAATCTCTTTATCAGAGGCTATATTGGGTACAAATTAAACAAAATTCTAATACCTTCAGAATTTTACAAGAAAATAACAAACTTCATGTCTTTTGGTTATTCTGAAAAATTAAAAAAATTGAGTTAAGGGGGGAGGAGTCTGCCAAAAAATGAAAAATGGTACCCTTTTATTTTAGAAAGTTTGTATTTTACCTACTTATTAGGGACACAATGGACAGTGTGTTCCTAAATTTTCAGTAATTTACCACCCCTTGAACCCCTTTTTTCGGGGGGGGGGGGGGCGAGTGAAAAAAACGTAGCTTCACAAGGAAAACCAACTCGGTTGATTATCAACCTATCAACTTGCTTAAAAAACACAAAAGAAAAAATGAAATGTTCAATGAAATGTGCTTCATAAAGAGCACAAAAAGTTCTAGTGGCACCTTGCATTAAATATAAAATACATGTTTTGAGAGTATTTCTGTAATTTTTTTTTCAAAATTAATTAATTTTATTCTAGTTTTAAATTAAAAATTTAATTACAAATTTTTAGTACAGTATTTTGACATACCAATACAAGGGCCACTAGAACACAATTTTCTGAATCTTTTAAAAAAAATCATGAATTTTTATCAATTAGAACTCAAGTTATGAAGTTTTTAGAGTAGACGCACTGAAAATTAAAACTTGCGGAAATTAACAGTTAAAGTTTATGTTTGATTTTTTACTTACATCAAAACAATCCTGCTCCATTTATGTTAACCCTTCCTGTGCTCTCTTGGCTAATCTAAACTATGTAATCTATGTAATTTCTAAAACTAAAAATATAATCATGAAACACTTATTTAGGTTAGTTTGTAAACAGTAAACGCGCGTTTTATTCCTCTTGTAACCTACCTACACCTTACTAACCTACCAACTCTATTTGTCCGCGTAAAACTGAAATTTACTTTTGTAACACTAAACTAAAATTAGGTAACTAACACAAACTTTTAAATTTACTCTATAACTTTCAATAACTTATTTATTCGCATTACACTAAACAACAAAGTTTCATTACACCGTAAAAACGACAGAACGTAAACAAACAATACCCGCTCACTTGGCCATGCGATGGCCATTTTAATCTTGTCTCCATTCTAACATAATATATTACCAAACTCTGCATGATAATAGCTGAGCTAAAAAAGCAAATAACGGGGTTTAAAATGGTGAAAGAATTACATTTCTTAGTTTACAAGATACAGTTACTTTGAAATTCATGTTTTTTAACCGAGAAAAACAGGAGCTGTTTCTATGGCAACTATATATGTGTTTAATTTTTTATTAATTTTTCTAGTAAACTAACAATAATAATAATTATACCATTAAAAAGTATAGAAGTATAGTAAGCATTTCAGTGATAAAAATTTGAACATAAAAAAGAAAGTAAAAAATTCCCCGTGGATTTTTACGCAGACCCCTCCCCTTAACTTGTTTAATTTCTTAGATACAGATATGCATTTATTCAGGTGATATGTATTAACTAAAAAAGACCATGTTACAGATAATGAATAATTAATGTTTTGCAAAACTACACAATATAATCTGTAATATTTTGTTGGAAATTGTTGTAATAACTGTGCTTATTATAGCAGTACTAAATATGTTTGAATGAAATTATGTAGCAACATTTATATAATTAGTAAAGTAAATTTAAACAATACTTGTGGTAAGAATTGGTTATTGTATTTCAGGGAAGAACAATTTTTTTGTAAACCAATTTCATTGTTATTCTTAAAAAATATGACAATATACAAATTTCAAATCAATTTATATAGTGTTTAATTGTTCATTATACCTATTAAACTTTAAATTATAGTGAAAATATTGCTTTCAACATGACAAACAATTTGTGTCATCAGATTTGATAAGTTACTCATTCATTTCAGAAATAGACAAAAATTGCCTTAAGTGAATTTTTTTATCAAATTGTATTTGTTGCAACAGACGAATTTAAGAATTTTAACATGTATCATATGTTTGTTTTATTTCATTATTTTCAAAAACTTGTAAAAATCCACTGTTTTTATATTGTAATGTTTTGAAACAATTTAAAATTATTTCTTGAACATTAAAAGTATAAAGTGTTAAATTATGTTGTATTTGTTATTGTTTCAATAGTTTTTCCATTAAAAATACCGTGTATTTCAATTATTTTAGTTGCCATAATAATTTAGTTGTAAAAATTATACCTTGCTATTTTTTTATTTAACGTGACAAAATTAATATAGTATTGATTTCATGTTAACATTTTTACTAATTTAAATAAGCTGTCTGTTTCAATTACAATTTATTAAATTTGTTCAGTTAAAGCATTATTACTTTTTGTCGCTGAAATAGAATCGTGAATTTGAAGATCAGCTGTGCAAAAATACAGGTCAAGGTAAGTGTAAGAAGCGGTTGGTAACCGCTGGAACGGCACTTTTAACGTACGGGTTGTGTAATGGGGAAGAATGGTAGGACAGGGGCAGGGGAAGGGTGGTAGGACATGGGCAGGGGAAGGGTGGAAGGCCATGGACAGGGGAAGGGTGGTAGGCAATGGGCAGGGGGAAGGGTGGAAGAAGCGGTTCGATTTGTATGTTTGAAGCCATGGCGGCAACACGTTCATTACAACCGGTAGTTGCGCTAGTGTCGCATCTTGGAAAAGCCTAATACATGGAGATTACAAATCTTCTTATATATTATCTATGTGTCAAATATTCTGCTAGTTTTGTGGCCACCGTATCACTGAACTGTTGTTAATAGTTCTGATTAAAATGGCGTCAGATTCTGCTACATACAAAATATTGGTTTTGGGCGATTCAAATGTGGGAAAAACGTGTATGATGCATAGATTTTGTGACCAGATGTATTACGATACGTATGTTTCTACTATCGGTAAGTTTTATTCTCTCTATCGTTTAAATAGTTGATAAAAGTTATTTTATTCGTAATGCGTAATACCTACTTCTCTTATTCTACTGTTAAAGTAATTTATTTGTTGATTAAATACCAGATCAGTTTTGCTAGTCAAACACAATTTATATTCTATAATTTTTAAGTAATTGATGTTTCTTGTTCAAATAAGAAATTACCGCGATTCGTGTTTGTTAGGTGGGTGTTATAACCTTTAAATGTTTAATTAGTTGAGTCACTGGAAAATACGTTAGATTTGTTTATAGTCTTCAGATTTTGATCACATCAAACTTTTGATGTGTTCATTTTACAGTTTTGTTTTGCAGGATTGTTAACAACTTATATTAAGTGTGAAAAACGTGTTATAGAAATTCAAAACGTCAGTCGGTAGTTAATTTATAAAATTTATACATTTATTTGACGTATTTTCAGTGTAACCATTTTAGAGTAATTTCTTTTTTAGGTTTGTACAAGCACTGTGAATTTTATTAATTATGCTTCCACTAAACCAGCTGGTACCCAGTTTCTAAGTATGAGAACTAGGGGCTGTTAATTATATTTTAGTTGTGCTTCTTTAAAAAGCAATTAGAATAATTCTGGAATAATGTCTGTTATTTGCCCATAACAGACAGGTGGAGTGTCAAATTATTTACACTCAATCTGTTAGTTGCAGGGCTAAAATAAATAGTTCTGTTTCTTATCACATGGTCAGCCAATTAAATGACTGAATCATTTAAGAACAGAAGAGGTAGAGGTGTAAAAGACACTAACAGAGTTATCTCATCTGAAAGTAATGGATTTCATTATACAGCCAGACCCTGTTGTAAATGAAGTGAAAGTGTCATTTGCAGAGTGGAAAATTTATGCTTTTTCAGAGGGCCTGGCATGCTGATAAGTGTACTTTTCCACTCAGTGAGGAAGGCAATGGTAAACCTCCTCACTCCTCGATTTACTTAGTAAAACCTCTACAGGTTCAGACTAGCCTTTTGACTGATGGCCTAAACAACAACTGGAATAATGTAGTGTTGATCTAGATTATCTGTTTTATAAATTTAAAAGTTCTGTTGTGTGCATTGTTGATGAAACACTACTGGACTTCTTGTTACTAATCATGTTTCTCTATATTTAAAAATGTAGCCAAGTATTATTGTATTGTACACATTCCATTTAGTGATTGGGTTCCATCTATGAGAATTTATTGTATCTTGTATTTTGAATCTTTAACTGTACGATAGAGAACAACCAAAAGATAAGAGAACATCTTACATTATAATTACTGGTAACGCGCTATAAGCTGACAATTGCGCCTATCATGCAGAGGACAGTACACTATCTATCCTACTTACATTGGCCAACCCAAAAGAATAAGACATGTATCAAGCATGTAACTCAAAATGTATCCACCACAAACACTGAAGTAATAAAATTCAGTTCATGACCCGTCACACTAAATAAGTAAGGACTAATTTTTTTGTGAAACACTGTGATTGTGTGAAACACTCACACAACTTTCTCTTGCCGGTGCAAATAATTAACAATAAACCTAACATTAGAAATAAACAAAAAACTAACCTCAATAAACATAACCTAATTTTAATCATGAGTGAATGACGCAAAATGAAAATCGAACTCAATTTGGCTTAAAAAAAACGTAAAATCACACTTTCACGCTAAACTAGGCTCTGTAGAGAAAAATGCTTTAAATAAAAGTTGTACATCTCTTAATTTTCTATAAAATTTATTATATACACTTTTGTCGTAAAATACATTCTAAGGCCGAAATCTTAAAAAAATCGATTTTTCACACGTTTTCGTGAGAAAAAAACAGAAAATTGCTAATTACCGCTAAACTAAGCGTTATACAAAAAAATGTCCGAAATAAAAGTTGTAGAATTTTACATTCTCTACAACTTTTATTATATAACGTTTTGCGCTAAAATGCATATTTAAGCCGCAATCGTTGTTTTTACGTAAAAACAGCCTCACGCAGAATTTCAGCAAACATGGCGCCTACCCTATCTTGTAGAGAATAAAAAATTGAGTAAACCAGGCGATTTTAAAAAAAATCGTAGGACCAGTTTTTGAGAAAATCGCAAAAAAGTGAAAAATTATACGAATAAACTACTACTTCCGGTTGACCGATTTTGATGAAAATGTTCGTGTCGGGTCCGGTAGTGGTATGTAACTTGAGTTTCAAGTTTCAAGTTCGTACGATGTTCCGTTCTTGAGATATTCTGTTCACACACAGACACACACACACACACACACACACACACACACAGACCAATCGCTAAAAACATGTTTTTTGGGTTCAGGGGGTCTGAAAACGTATAGATCCGGTGAAAACTCGATTTCGAAAAATCGACATGAAAACAATACTTTCCTTCCTATATATTCATATAGGCAAGAGAAAGTAAAAAGTGAATTGTTTAAAATTCAATTGAAATTTAACATAACTTTACTGAAAATAATGAAATATGAAAACCTTAAAAAAACAATGACATTTTTAAATTACCGAAAACTAGTATTACTCATGATAATAAGCTCACATCGACGCAACTCATGGACTAACTAGTCTTATTACTGCAAATGTCATAGTGCAGTAATTCAGTTTACTGCTGATGACCAAAAATGATACTAAACATAGCTTAGGCCTAGTGTTATGGCTTATTTAGAATGAATGTTTATTATTTAGGATTATTATTAAGAATCAATAAATATTTCTATTTCATATAATGAATTAATATAATAATTTCACTAACCTTCTTTTTAAACTGCGTCACCTTTATTTCAATTTTTACTTACACGTGTTTCGGTGGATCCACCATCATCAGAGTAAATGAAAAATAGAAACTAAAAACTTTTTTCATTTATTTAAAATTTACAGAAGATGATACATCTTCAGTCACTTGTATAAAATTTAGAGTTTTATACAAGTGACTGAAGATGTATCATCTTCTGTAAATTTTAAATAAATGAAAAAAATTTTTAGTTTCTATTTTTCATTTACTCTGATGATGGTGGATCCACCGAAACACGTGTAAGTAAAAATTGAAATAAAGGTGACGCAGTTTAAAAAGAAGGTTAGTGAAATTATTATATTAATTCATTATATGAAATAGAAATATTTCAAACTGCAGGATGCATTATAAAGATTTATTTTTGAATCAATAAATAATACAATGGGATGTTTAAAAAACGACATAGTTGCAAACATAATAAATCAATGTAAGAGTAAAATTTACAACATGATGCCATGGTTAGAGCTGTCGCCATGATGTATTTAGAAAAGTACATATAGTAGCACTTCCACCTCCCCCTTGCATAGTACAGTCTTACTCTTGCTGACGATCATCAACTTATACTGTGTTGCCAGTAACAAGAACAGGCATGTATAAAGTACAAATTTTAGCTGTATTAAATTTGTATTCACTTTAGGATTATAAAATTGTATCTGTTAGAAGTTGGCAAGAACTGTTGTGTTATACATTAATTGTTGTAAATATTTTAACCACTATTAATCTCTTCAAGTCGTTACCACGAATTGTTTGGAAGCTGATTTTCAGAGACGAAGGTTTCTGGTTCAAATCCTAGTATATGTAGTTACTTTTATATGGATTTAAATGCTTGGTAATATTGTGGTTACCAATGTACATTGATGGTTGGGGTTCAATTAACCGTACTCTCTCAGGAATGGTCGGCCTGGGTCTGTACAAGACTACACCTCATTTACACATCATCCTCATCTCATTGGGTCGTGGGGTTGCTTATTATTCTGAATTAAACAGATTGCAACTAATACATAGGGATAAAAAAACTAACCTCTAATCATTTATGTAATCAGTGTAGGTTTCTCCGAAGTTTTTAAAAATTCTATTGTTAAGCAAAATGTGTGACAACAATTTAATTGGAAGCTATTATAACACTTTCTGTATTGTAGTAAAGGATATGTTTTATATCTTGTCATAGTAATTTAGTTACAGGCAGTTTTTATGTAAAGTCCAGCCTCTCTTAGTTTGCTCCTAATGTAAACAAATAATGACGTCACTGAGCATGCGCATTATATCAAAATGTGTACACGCTGATTAAAAAGAAACAACAAAATATATTCAAAAGTATTTAAATACAAAATACTTTTAAAAGTATTTTTCTAAATGAATTACTAGGCCTACTTCATATCATGACTGATGTTTTTAGTACTACTTTAAGTACTTATAATTTAAAAAATAGTTAACTTAATAGGATTACAACATCCATAAAATCGCAGACTCTAGCGTGCACCCTGTAGTAGGTGGCTTTTGTTTGTTGACAGTAGGAGCAAACTAAGAACGGCTGAACTGTACAAACAGCATAACCTTTTTTAACCAAAATGAAGGGGGGCAAAGGCAAATCAGATAACTCAATTTTTTTGGATAATCCGTGGATGCTACCGCTGTCTATGAAGTATTATTCATAGACTATTAAAAATCTGGTGTGAAACACTCACACGACTTTCTCTTGCCAATGCAAATAATGAACAATATAACCTAACATTTGAAAAAAACAAAAAACTAACCTCTAAAAACATAACCTAATTTTAATCATGAGTGAATGATGAAAAATTAAAACTAACCTAAGTTTGACTTAATAATATGGAAAATCACTCATTCACATCAAACTAGGCTCTGTAGAGAAAAATGCTTAAAATAAAAGTTATAGATCTTTTCATTTCTTATACATTTTTGCCCTAAAATACATTTTAAGGTTGTAATCAAAAAAAAAACCATTTTGTTCTATGTGAGCACAGCCTCCCCAAACAGAACTGTACTATACAGCCACCTGTATTATACAGAAACTACTATGAAGAATCAAATATTGAGTGAAAAGGTTTAAGTGGAACGGATACCTGATTGAAGTTGGCCTGTTAGAATCTTTAGTTGAGTTCCATGGGAGAGACAAAGAAGTGGACAATCACCGAGGAAGTAAATTATTGATGGTGTCTGTAGACAGGAGAGGGTTGCTAGAGGAGGATTGGTGTGAGAGGAAAGTGAAGATGTGAGAAATGGAAAATCTGAAGCCGTAAAAAGCTCTAAAAAAGGACATATTTAAAGTAATGTACAAAAAAAGTGTGAAATGATTTTTTTTTAAATCCTTAATGTGTGTATGTTGTACTCTGTTCAATTTAAGAACATTAACCAACCCCACAACCCAATGAGATTAGGATGATATTTTATGACGTATAAATGAGTTCTAGTCTTGTACAGATTCAGCCCGACGGTTCTGTGGGAGTATGGTTAATTGAACCCAATTATCAAAGTACACAAGATAGCCACTGTCTGGAACAGAAATAAAAGTTTTTTTATTTACCCTTCTGAGGCTGACAATTGACCTGGGTGCACAGTGCAGGTGCAGTCGCTAGTAATTTATAATGGTACACGTGAACTAATTAGAATAAAATATATTTTTAATGAACCAGCATTACACTATACCTAAACATTTTTGGCAGCTGTCGAGAAAATATGCAGTGGATGGGGGAAACTTGCTTAGGGGAAATCAGTCTGGAATAAATGTCAACTTCATTCCACTCATTTTTATTCTCCTGGGAAATACAACTTGAATGATATCCTTTAGTATTTACTCTGTTACATTCTCATTGTAATTTTACATTTTCTCTCACAAACCCTTCAATTTCTTCGTGTTGCTACTTATGACTTAATCATGAAAAGTACAAATTTATTAACACTATTCGAATGTAACAAAAGAAGAGAAATAGGTATAAAAAAAAATCTGGTGTGAAACATTCGCACGACTTTCTCTTGCCAATTCAAATAATGAACAATATTACCTAACATTTGAAATAAACAAAAAACTAACCTCATATAACATAACCTAATTTTAATCATGAGTGAGTGATGCAAAATGAAAATCAACCTCAGTTTGGCTTAAAAAACGGAAAATCACTCTTTCACCCTAAATTAGGCTCTAGAGAAAAATGCTCTAAATGAAAGTTGTAGATCTTTTAATTTCCTCTAAATTTTATTATATACTTTTTTGACGTAAAATGCATAATAATGCATAATAAGAAATCTTTAAAAAAAATTTGATCTATTTTACAAATTTTCGTGAAAAAAAACAGAAAATCGTTTATTACCTCTAAACTAAGCGTTATAAAAACAATGTTAGAAAAATGTTAGAAATAAAAGTTGTAGGATTTTAAATTATCTACAACTTTTATTATATACATTTTTACGCTAAAATGCATATTAAAGCCGCAATCGTAGAAAACCCATATTTTCTACTAGATCACAGCCTCCCCAAGAATTTTAGCAGACATGGCGCCTACCTTATCTTGTAGAGCATAAAAAGTTTAGTTAATGAGGGGATTTTTAAAAAAATCGTAGGAGCCGCACACACACACACCCACAGACAGACCAATCGCTAAACATGGTTTTGGGTTCAGGGGGTCTGAAAACGTGTAGATCCGGTGAAAAATCAACATGAAAACAATACTTTCCTTCCTATATATTCATATAGGCAAGAGAAAGTAAAAAGTATTCTAGTTTTTTCTTCTCAGTTTCTTAAAGTTAGGTTAAATGGGGCAAGAAAAAGTTGTGTAAGTGTTTCACACCAGAGTTTTACTTTTATACTTAATGTGTAGTTTCAAGAAAGTTAAACATAATTTTATTGAGGGAAAAAATGGTGTGTTCTATTGTTGGTCTCTGGCTGTGAATTAATACTACAGCGTGTAACAACGTTTGATATTAAAAAGTAAATGGAATTACTTCCAACTCCCTAAGGGCTTACTTTAATATTGGAAATGTGTCTGTGGAAAAACTTTGTAGCCATTTGTTCATTAAAGCTTCTCTCGTTGATGCCTCATGGGCATACGTTTTCATTCAGTTTTAAACAATCTCGTAGAAGTAACATTCTGCTTACTTAATTAGTATTCTGTAAAATTTTTGCTCTTTCATAAAATTATAATGCATACCGAGAAAGTGTCATTATAAAATGTATGGCTGGCAAACCGTACTAACATTCTTGCTAATATTTTATTAAATTATTAATAAAGATGGTGTAGGGTGTTCACAACAGTTAATTATTGACTTACAGTTAAAACTGACTTGGTGCAATATTTATCAGCAATAGGAATTTAATTTTTTTAAAGATCATGGAAAATAAATAATCGTATGAAATGCGGTATATCGTAATCCTATATTTTAATAACATATTAAAAATGAATAAATTAGGTACGTGCTTTTAAAATTTTTATCTAGAAGCATTAATTAGGGCTTAAATAACCCACAGAGTTGGTCTAGAGGAAAGTCGTTGCCGCGAGTCAGCTGTTTAACAGCTGATTTGCGGAGACGAAGGTCCTGGTTCAAATCCTAGTAAAGGTAGTTACTTTTATACGGATGTGAATATTAGACAGTGGTTACCGGTGTACTTTGATGGTTGGGGTTCAATTAACCATATTCTTTCAAAAAATGGTCGACCTGGGTCTGTACACATGCATAAAAAAATAGTAAATGAGGCGATTTTTAAAAAAATCTTTGAAGCCGTTTTTGAGAATATCGCAAAAAAAGTGAAAAATGGCACGAATAAACTACCACTTCAGGTTGACCGATTTTAATGAAAATGTTCGTGTCGGGTCCTCTAGTGGTATCTAATAACTTAGGTAGTTTCAAGTTTCAACTTTGTACGATGTTTCGTTCCCGAGATATTCTGTTCACACCCACGCAGACACATAGACTATTCGCTAAAAACATGTTTTTTTGGGTTCAGGGGTTCTGAAAACGTGTAGATCCGGTAAAAACTCAATTTCGAAAAATGGACATGGAAACAATACTTTCCTTTATATATACTATATTATTCATGTAGGCAAGAGAAAATAAAAATATGTTAAACTTGTTTGTTCTTTCTGGAATTTTAGAAAGTAAACAATTTTTATTCCGAAGAATAATATTACATTTGTTGTTTACTGACATGTTTGTTATGAGAATCGGGAGGTAAGAATGGAAGGGATAGAAAGAAAGGGTACGGAAAGGGATGGAAAAATGTTGTCTTTTTATTGAGTTTGGGTTGACTTGTTTCTGAATCATGTCATCTCTAATAAGCTATGGAAATGTACAATTCTGCTGTCAGGTAGGTATACGTGTAAGTTTTTAAAATGAAGTATTGAAATGTTCTCGTATACTACTATGCGTCTTACATTAGTTCATTATGTGAAATAATTTTTTGTTACCATGAAAAAGTTTTTATGATTTCAACTAATTTGGAAATTAATCTTTTTACCTTCTTTTGCCTATATGAATATATAGTAACGAAAGTATTGTTTTCATGTCGATTTTAAAAAATCTAGTTTTCACCGGATATCGTTTTCAGGCCCCCCGAACCCAAAAAAAACATGTTTTTAGCGATTAGTCTGCGTGTGTGTGAACAGAATATCTCGAGAACGAAATATCGTACAAAGTTGAAACTTGAAACTTAAGTTACATACAACTAGAGTAATGACTACAACTAGAGTAACTAGGTAATGTATATACCTAATAAAATTTAGAGGAAATTAAAAGATCTACAGCTTTTATTTAGAGCATTTTTCTTTTACAAAGCCTAGTTTAGCGTGAAAGAGTGATTTCCCTATTTTTAAGCAACACTGAGGTCAATTTTCATTTTGCGTCTTTCACTCATTATTAAAATTAGATTATGTTTATTGAGGTTAGTTTTTTTGCTTGTTTCTAATATTTTATTACTAATGTTAGGTTGTATTGTTCATTATTTGCATTGGCAAGAAAAATGTGTGTGAGTGTTTCACACTAGATTTTTTTTGGATCCGTTAATGGATGTTTAAACTCTAAAATGAACAATTAACTTATACAGAATTGAATAAGTTAATTTTTCCGTAAAATGGCTAACAGTTTTTACGAACTTCCCTCGTTCTGTACATTAGGTATGTCCACACTCGTGCGCTTTCTTTTTCAACTTGCGATTGGACATGCGATGTCGCAAACCTCAACGCATACGCTTAGAGGCATACCACCTTCCCGCAGTCGTTTGAAGAGCTTTATCCAAAAAAATACATTATGAATATTTTTGAACACTACACTTAATTAAAGCCTGTTCTTTCCTCCATTGATTGGTTTTAGATTATACTACAAAAGTGTGTATAATCAAATTTACAGGAAATTAAAAGATCTACAACTTTTATTCAGAGCATTTTTCTCTAAGGAGCCTAGTTTAACAGAAAAGAGCGATTTTCCGTATTATTATGCCAAACTGAGGTTGATTTTAATTTTGCATCATTCAGTCATGATTAAAATAAGGTTGTTTTTGAGGTTAGTTTTTTTTGTTGATTTCTAATGTTTTATTACTAATTTTAGATTATATATATTTCATTTTTTCTTTGGCAAGTGAAAATCGTGTGAGTGTTTCACACAAGTTTTTTGAACTTTTTTTTATTTATTTTACTTAACGTCGCATCAACTGCAATGGTCATTAGTGACAATGTTGGGGTGTAACTTTACGCAATGGAAGATGAAATGATTTTTTGTAACGTATGAAAATATGCCGTCCCTGAGTGGGATTCGAACTCAGGACCGCAATTTTTACTTTCTCTTGCCTATATGAATATATAGGAAGGAAAGTATTGTTTTCATGTCGATTTTTTGAAACCGAGTTTTCACCGGATCTGTACGTTTTCAAACCCCCTGAACCCAAAAACATGTTTTTAGCGATTGGTCTGTGTGTGTATACAAAATATCTCAAAAACGGAACATCGTACGAGCTTGAAACTTGAAACTTAAGTTACATACCACTACCGGACCCGACACGAACATTTTCATCAAAATCGGTCAATCGGAAGTAGTAGTTTATTCGTGTAATTTTTCACCTTTTTGCGATTTTCTCGAAAACTGGTCCTACGATTTTTTTAAAAACCGCTTGGTTTACTTAATTTTTTATTCTCTACAAGATAGGGTCATGTTTGCTGAAATTCTGGGTGAGGCTGTTTTTACGTAAAAACATAGTTTTTTAAGATTACGGCTTTAATATGCAATTTAGAGCAAAAATGTATATAATAAAAGTTGTAGAGAATTTAAAAACCTACAACTTTTATTTCAAACATTTTTTTGTGTAACGCTTAGTTTAGCAGTAATTAGCAATTTTCTGTTTTTTCTCACGAAAACGTGAAAAAAACGATTTTTTTAAGATTTCGGCCTTAGTATGCATTTTATAATAAAAGTGTATATTATCAAAATTATAGAAAATTAAAAGATCTACAACTTTTATTTAAAACATTCTTCTCTACGGAGCCTAGTTTAGCGTGAAAGAGTGATTTTCCGTATTTTTAAGCCAAACTGAGGTCGATTTTAATTTTGTGTATTTCACTAATGTTTTTTGAGGTTAGTTTGTGTGTTTATTTCTAATGTTTTATTACTAATGTTAGGTTTATTGTTAATTATTTGCATTGGCAAGATAAAGTTGTGTGAGTGTTTCACACCAGATTTTTTGTATTGTACTACATCAAAATTGGTTTAATAGTGATGTAATTTTAAATTATCATTTACAATTTGGAACTGATTGAGTTGTATGTTATTATTACCTTTATAAAAAGGCATTTTGTTGTTGTTTCATTGATGTAATACCTTCCTGTTGTAGACTAACGATGGAAAATTGGTTTTTGCTTAGCAACGTAATGGTTCAATAAATACTCATACTGCAGTTCCTACGGTGATTACATGTCATACGGGGATTTCCTTGTAACGATCTATTAATTTTACTTCTATTACGCCTTGAAAGAGATTTTATAATTTCCAATAAATAACTTGGTTTCATCCTTCCAACAACTTTTGTCTCTCCCACTTAAATCCCACCCTTCCCCACTGTAACAAGATATACCTTTTCGGTTCTTATTAGAAAATTTTTATTTCTGATCTAAATTCTGTTCTTAATAACATTCTTTTCTCTTCCAAATTTCACTTCATATTACATGTGTATCAAATATTTTTTTCTTGCCCTATGTGAATATACGGAAGGAAATTATTGTTTTCATGTCGATTTTTCGAAATCGAATTTTTACCGGATGTACACGTTTTCTACCCCTAAACAAAAAAAAAAATCTGGTGTGAAATACTAACACAACTTTCTCTTGCCAATGCAAATAATTAAACAATGTAACCTAACATTAGTAATAAACCATTACAAATAAACAAAAAACTAACCTCAAAAAACATAACCTTATTTTAATCATGAGTGAATGGATACAAAATGAAAATCAACCTCAGTTTGGGTTAAAAATGTACGGAAAATCACTCTTTCACGCAAAAACTAGGCTCTGTAGAGAAAAATGTTTAAAATAAAAGTTGTAGATCTTTTAATTTTCTATAAATTTGATTTTATAAACTTTTGTCGTAAAATGCATACTAAAACTGCAATCTTTATAAAAAAATCGATTTTTTCACGTTTTCGTGAGAGAAAAACAGAAAATCGCTAATCACTGCTAAACTAAGCGTTATACAAAAAAATGTTAGAAATAAAAGTTGTAGTATTTTAAATTCTCTACAACTTTTATCATATACATTTTTGCGCTAAAATTTATATTAAAGTCGCAATCTTAAAAACCAATTTTTTACAAAAAACAACCACCCCAAGAAATTCAGCAGACATGGCATCTACCCTTTCTTGTAGACCATAAACATTTAGTAAATGAGGCGATTTAAGAAAAATCGGAGCCATTTTTAAGGAAATCACAAAAACGTAAAAAATGATACGAAGTAACCACTATTTCCGGTTGACTGATTTTGATGAAAATGTTTGTGTTCGGTCTGGTAGTAGTGTCTAACTTAACTTTCTAGTTCCAAGTTCGAACGATGTTCTGTTCTTGAGATATTCTGTTCACATGCACACACAGACCAATAGCTAAAAACATGTTTTTTGGATCAGGGGGTTTAAAAATGTGTAGATCCGGTGAAAACTCGATTTTGAAAAATCAACATGAAAACAATATTTTCCTTCCTATATATTTATATAGGCAAGAGAAAGTAAAAAAGAAGAAGAATTATTTCAAGCTGCAGGATGCATTGTAAAATTTATTCATGAATGATTTGGATATAAGATCAAAATTGATTTACAATGACTAAAGTACTACTTGTAGTTTAGCGAGAGAGTTAATATGGTTTACCATGACATTTATTTTGGTTGACTCACTAACTGATATTTAATTCTAGCATTGTTTATTTTGTATTGTGTTCGATAATATTCTATAAATATCACATATTATCGTTGTGTGAGTGAATGGGTTGTTGTTATGTAACAGAGATTTACACTAACAAGTGACTACATGTCAGATGTGTTCTTTGGATTAAAACATGTACGACAGGTGTATGTGTCATGTTAGTTTAATAATACATTTATAATCTACATATAT
Organism: Catonia carolina; assembly: GCA_035578175.1. NCBI lineage: Eukaryota > Metazoa > Arthropoda > Insecta > Hemiptera > Achilidae > Catonia > Catonia carolina. The sequence continues at coordinate 34,136,538 of JAQMRL010000005.1, read as the reverse complement.
AATTCAAAGTTGTAAACAAAGCAATATTTTTAGTAATTTTTTTTGACTATTAAAACTCAAATATTTTATATTGTAATTTTATCTTAGTGAAACTTAAAGTAGTGTAAATTAACCTGTAAATATCATAATCAATAAATTGTACATTTTTGATCAACATTTTTTTTTGAAAAATAATTGTATTCATGTGTACCTGAAAAGGGGCCAAAATTTGTTTTAGAATTGTGAAACATAGAACAATTGGATACAAAAATCTATCATGCACTATGCTTCTGTCAAAATTTTAAATGCCATATCGGACTGTAAATCAAACCCAGGACTTCTGGCATAGAAGTCAGTTGTAATGACCACTACACCAACCAGCTAGTCATTGAGACCATGTGGAATGAATAATTCTAACCCTGTTTACTTTTCCTTGCCTATATGAATGTATAAGAAGGAAAGTATTGTTTTCATGTCGAATTTTTGAAATCGTGTTTTCACCAGATCTACATGTTTTCAGACCCCCTGAACCCAAAAAACATGTTTATAGTGATTGGTCTGTTTGTGTGTGAACAGAATATCTCAAGAACAGAACATTGTATGGATTGAAACTTGAAACTTAAGTTAGGTACTACTACCGGTCCCAACACGAACATTTTCATCAAAATTGGTAGTAGTTTATTCGTGTCAATTTTTACTTTTTTACGATTTTCTCAAAAACGGCTACTACGATTTATTTAAAAATTGCCTCATTTACTAAACTTTTTATGCTCTACAAGATAGGGTAGGTGCCAAGTCTGCTGATATTCTTGGTGAGGCAATTTTCTCATAAAAAAATTGTTTTTTTTAAGATTGCAACTTTAATATGCATTTTAACGCAAAATTGTATAAAAATAAAGTTGTAGAGAATTTAAAATCCTACAACTTTTATTTCAAACATTTTTTTAAAACGCTTAGTTTAGCGGTAATTAGTGATTTTCTGTTTTTTTTTCTTATAAAACGTGTAAAAAATTGATTTTTTACGATTTCAGCCTTAGTATGCATTTACGACAAAAGTTTATTTAATCAAACCTATAAGAAATTAAAAGATCTACAACTTTTATTTAGATCATTTTTTTCTATAGAGCCTAGTTTAACGTGACAGAGTAATTTTATGTATTTTTAAGCCAAACTGAGGTTGATTTTCATTTTGCATCTTTCACTAATGTTTAAATTAGTTTATGTTTATTGAGGTTAGTTGTTTTGTTTGTTTCTATTGTTTTCTTAATAATGTTAGATTATATTGTTCATTATTTGCATTGGCAAGAGAAAGTTGTGTGAGTGTTTCACACCAGATTTTTTTAAAGAAAATTGGTAAATTTAAGGAGACAAAAAATATTACTAACAAAAATTGTAAGATTTTTTTTTATTATTTTATTGTGTGTACATTCTTATTACTTAATATGTTTTTGCTATACAATATGTTTAAAGCCTATAATTTTCAAAATGAACTGGTTTTGATGCAGTTTTTCGTAAAAAATTATATAATAACACAAAAGATTTTGAGATTTTTGAAATGAATTTATTATAAAATTTATTTCCTCGTGATCCTTCTAAATACATTCATCAATTTCAGATTTTATTCTTATATGTGTAGGCTATGTTGACTAAAATTTGAAATTTGTTTCAGGTGTTGATTTCAAGCTGAAAAAAATTGAATTAGATGGAAAACAAGTAAAAATGCAGATCTGGTAAGCATTAATATTTGTAATCTGTGGAGTACGAAATAGAGATTTTAGATTTTAGAAATTTTGTTGATTTACCAATGCAAAATGTTCCACAACTCGTGGATATATTTGTGAAAATCGGCGTGCCTATTCTGTAAGTAATTCCTAGAAAAAGTAAAGCATTCAAATTTCAGCCATTTACTCGCCTTGATGCTAAAAATAAGTACTGTCTGTCTATAACTTGATGGCCTGCCGCAGAGAGGAGCAGAATCGACCTGCTACTAGCCTTCTCAATAACATTTCATTATGTACTACTACTAACTAGTACACTGGAATTTGGTACATAATGAAATTTTATTGAGAAGGCTAGTAGTGGGCCGATTCTGCTCCTCTCTGCGGGAGGCCATCAAGTTATAGACTGACAATATAAAGCCATGAATATTATTTCTGGGCAAACATCAAGATCAGTGAATATTGGCTTACAGATATCGTACATTTTTACAATAAACCAGTTTACTTATAAAAGAAAGAGTGTGTTAAATGTCTTGATTTAAATTACAGAATAAATGAAATTTATCATCTTACTTTTGGTTGCTTATTTAAGTTTTAAAAACTTACACGCATTTCGGTGGTACCACCTTCTTCAGAGCATATTTTTAAAATTAAAATCTAGAACGGTGTTTACATTGTCATTTAGATAAAAACTTTTAATCTAAATTTATCTAAAAAACTTTTATCTAAATGACTGAATGGAAACACCATTCTAAATTTTAATTTTAAAAATATGCTCTGAAGAAGGTTGTACCACTGAAACGCGCGTAAGTTTTTTTAAACTTAAATAAGCAATAAAAGATAAGGTGATAAATTTCATTTATTCTGTAATTTATATTAATGGTTGGCAGGATGCATTTCAAAAATTTATTTATAAATTTATTTGGTTGAAAAATAAAATGCAATTTTTTCATTTTTTCAGGGACACAGCAGGCCAAGAAAGGTTTAGAACATTAACAACAGCTTATTACAGGGGTGCTATGGGAATACTTCTAATGTACGACGTTACAAATTCAGAATCTTTTGATAACCTTTCGTACTGGATGGATACCATTAGAGAAGTATGAACTGTTTATGTTAATTGGTTATTGCATTTGTTAGAAGTATCTTTCTCGGTTTAATTCTTTAAGTTTTTGATACCACGGCTTATTATTCAACTGTTTAACATTTATATGTTTGATTTGATTTATTGAAACTGTGGTAGCTTGAAAGATCCTTGTAATAAAACCCAAAGCTATCATTGTGTTGCAGCATTCGCTCTAATTCTATGTGGTCCAAATATGCATTTTTATACAGCAGCAACTTCTGAATTATTTTATTTTATAGTAATGTGCTTCCTTGAAGCCCATTAGGGCCATAGAGTAAGATGCATTTGACAGGATTAGTGAAATTGCTGTTTTCCCCAAAAGCTTTTGACTTTTGACAAAAGCAGCCAATGGCTTTTGGATTAACTAGGTAGTACTATTTTATATTATATTTATATTATTTACAAAACAAAGCTAGGATCTTCAATCAGTGTATCACTCCAGTAATGATATATGGTTCAGAAACGTGGCCGCTAACAAAAGAGATTGTATACCAAATGCAAGAAACGCAGAGAGCTATGGAAAGATCTATTCTGGGAGTCAGGCTGAGAGATAGAAAGAGTAATGAATGGATAAGATCCCAGACTGGCCTGGAGGATGTTGGCAGGGCGATGTTTAGAGGCAAATGGAGATGGGCGGGACGCGTGGCAAGAATGGAACCAGAGAGATGGGCAAGGAGGATCCTTGATTGGCGACCATATGATGGAAGAAGATCAAGGGGAAGGCCGGAGAGAAGATGGGAGGACGACATAAAGAGAACCGCTGGAGAGAGCTGGAGGAGGACGGCGCAGGACAGAGAAGAGTGGAGGAGTCATGAAGAGGCCTACATGGCTAATATTTTAGCTTTGTAAAAAGGGCTAAGAAAAAAAAAACTATTTTATATAATAAATTTCCCTAACCTTTTTCAAGCTACCTTTATTTTTATTAATCTCTTACGTGTGTTTCAGTGGATCCACCATCATCAGAGTATATTATACCGTTTGAAACTAAAAAAAATTTAGAGTTTATAGAAGATGTATAAATAAATGAATAAAGAAAGTAAAAATAAGATAGAGAATATGAGATGTTCCTTATATATAAACATTTAAAAGAGTAAAAGCAGGACATTTTAAATGAACAAATCAAATTTAAGAATGATAAAGTGATATTGACTGCTGCTGCTATCTGTAGTAAATATGAGGAAGGATAAATAATTACAGGAACTTAATTTAAATCAGTTTTATAAAAATGACTGAAGATGTAACATCTTCTATAAATTTAAAAATATTTCAGTTTTAAACCATATAATATACTCTGATGACAGTGGATCCACTGAAACACATGTAAGTGATTAATAAAAATCAAGGCAGCTTAAAAAAGTTAAGTGAAATGTATTGTTACAACTTGTTATAGTAAAGTAAAATTGAAAACTTTAATTAATTCACATATATTTATTTAACAAAATTATTTGACAAGAAAAACCAACCTTTACAAACGACAACAATGAATATTATGAGTTTATGAAAATAAGTTATTAAACATTTAAAATAATGTAATTCACACAATTTATTAACAATAAAATAAAATAAACAATATCCCTTACCAAATTAAACATTAAATACAATGTCTATTGACAAAATAACAAACTTCACCGTAACGAAGAATCCCGTACAATTTAGACCACTAACACGTCAGCCATTCAAACTGCGGCCGCGTCCCAACAATGGAATCCTTCGTTTTTATATTTAATCGGTCAGCTGTTGATGAACAGCTGATTTTATGTTCCGCCAAATGTACAGTTTTTATAATTAATCAGTCAGCTGAGTTAATTTTCCGCCGCTTCATTATAACAGTATTATATTAACCCTTTGCCCTCGAATGGCCAGCAGTGCTGGCCACAGCTGTTACTGAGTCAGCTCATCATTGTTTTCACAGTGCCGTGCCTCTCAGGTCGTATGGCCACCATTCTGCCATCCCTGCTACACCAGCTTGTATCAAGTTTTTTATTTCAATCTGTAAATGTGATAAGGTCTAAGGTTTTACACATTAAAAATCCAAAATGAATTCAAAGTCTAATATTGTTATGTTTTATTGAAAGCTAATGAAATGGCAAATACAATGACATTTAAAGTTTGCTAAGTACTGTAAAACATAATAAAATATTTAATGTTAAAAATGGACAAAATTATTACTGTTACTTTAGATACTATTTACAATTGTCTTTTCCCTATGAGTGGTGCAACCTGCCGCAAAAATACTAAACAATTTTAAATAAATTGCTTAGAATGGCCACCTATGCTGGCCGGACGAGCTGAAGAGGAAATCAGTAGTGGCCAGCAGTGCTGGCCGTACGATCTGAGAGGATTATACTAGTAAAAATAACAAACAGCTGATATAGAACGTGGCCGTGTCCAGCAGGACTGGCCATTTGAGTTAAAAGTAACTTTCCTAAAATAGCTTAGAGACTGCAAAGGGTTAAGTAGTATTGATTTCAAGCTGCAGGATGCATTATAAGGATTTATTTTTGAATTAGGGGCTATCGTAAATTAACTTTCGTGTTAGCATGAAGGTATGCCATGGTGGAGCCTGGGTTCCTAGACTAGGCCCACATCAACATTAAAGATTTGTTTGTTTTGACATAAATGTTCTTCATTCATACATCCCTTGAAATCTAGATTAGTTCATTATGTCATCCCATATAATTTTCATATTATTCTTGCACACTGAATATAGAAATTCATTTACTAGAAGAGACTAAGTGGCATGAGGTTTTGTTCATCACCTACAGTTTGCTCAAGTGGAGTCTGTATTAGTGAGATCAGATTTAGTGTCAGTCTTGTAACAAAAATGTTTACCAAAATATGTTTGGAAATTAAGGTAAATTTTAATGAATAAATTTTATTGGTTTCCAATAAGTTCAAATATCTAAATTAAGACTAAATTTAAATTAGATTTAAATTTAAATCTAAATTAAATTTAGATCATGCAGTTGGTTGATACAAAATACACACTTTAAATGTCAAAGAGCTGGGTTTTTTAAAATTCTTTTTACAGCTTTTCTTGGCTGCGTGAACAGTGAGAGAGATTGTCTTTACATACACACTAGAATTCTGTTCTAAAGTGACACTAACATTTATTACGTAATGGTTCAGATTTTTATGTATTTATACTTTTACAGTCAAATTATAAATTGTAATGATGTAATTTCGATAGTATTACATAATTTTATACCGTAATGTTATAACCGGGTTTGATTCACGGTCAGGTGTGGTATTGCATACCAATGAAGGGTATTAGATAAAAATGAGTAATGAAAAAATACCAGACCTGACCAGGAATCGAACCTGGGACTTCTGTTATAGAAGCAAATTGCACTGACCACTATGCCACTATGCACTATGGCTGGCAGACTTGTTTGTAATGGTGGAGGGATAAAGTGATGGCGTTAACTCATTCACAATGCAGCCAGCTTGAGCTTCCAGACAAGCTCTACTAATATAATTCGGCGAATTAAATTCTGTTGTATGTTAATGGTTTTGTTTGTTTTTCAGAATGCTCCACCTTACGTTGTTAAAATTTTAGTCGGAAATAAATGTGATGATACTGTAGCACGTTCAGTGACGACTGAAAGTGGGCGTAAGGTAATTATTATGACTGCAAATATTTTAAGATAATCTATTCTTTAAAATTCTAATGGAACAACATGTGTTACTTTGTAAAAGTGTTTTAAATTTTAGCATTTGCTGTTAATAACGTACTGTTTTATAAAGCATATAAACTTTTATGTTCAGATAATTTACTGCAGGTATTGATGAATCCCTTTTTTTTCCTTATATTATGAAAAATAAAAAAAGGAAGTACCTTAGGTTTTGTTTTCATTTCAGTTTTTTTAAATCAAGTTTTCACTGGAAATCCATGTTTTCAGGTCACCTGAACCCAAAAAATTATGTTTCAATTGATTGGTCTGGGGCTGTGTTTTATGTTTGCCCGCCTGAGTGTGCGCATGTGTGTTTGTCTGTATCTGTGTGTCCACGTTATATCTTAAGGATGGAATATACAAAATTGAAACTTGGAACTTAAGTTAGGTATCATAAAGGGGACCTGACACACTTTTCATCAAAATCGGTCAATCAGAATTAGTAGTTTATTTATGCAATTTTGCTTTTTTGTACGATTTTCTAAAAAAACTGCTCCTACAATTTTCTTTAAAATTGCCTCAATTACTAGATTTTTTGTTGTTCTATAGAATAGAGTAAGCGGCATGAGTACCAACCCATTATCACAATATTTGGTTTTTATACTTAATTAGTTATATGCAGTAGAAAATTTTCTTTAATTTAGTATAAAAATTAAGTTACTGCTCCAAAAATTGGAGCTTTTACAGAAGAAAAACCCAGACAGTGTTCCGTTTGAAACGCAAACTTTTCTCAAATAAATCACGTACTCGGTCATTGTCGACTCCCAGTTTATGAAGATTGAATGGCATATTAGAAACAAACCACAGAAAACTAATAAAACAATATATTGTTATGAAAATAAACGTAAAGTTAATCAAAAATCAAAATATCATAGGTGATAACAGTTTCAAATTATCGTAAAAGTATACACAAACTAAGCAAATCTATTATACTAACAATTACCGAAAAATAAAACTAAATATTACTGCAAATAATAAAGAATATTCTACCAAAAAACTTTTCAAAAACACAAAATATACTAATAATAACATGAAATTAGTTTGCAAAAAACTAGAACACTTTGTCTAAATGAGGTTATGGTAAACATAAAGCAACAACAATCCACCAAACTCGATAGTCAAAATATGTTCTCACTATTCGATTTATATATCGGATCATATGTTATCCAAAGAGGTTAATACTATATAATCATTTTAAAGCTTAAAGAATGAGGAATCGAGCTGTGTTAACAAAAACACCATCTGTTAGTATTTGTAGGAACTACAAGCAGAAAACTTTTGGTGGCCAATCCGATTGGCCATGGCACTTCTCGCCTATATATCTGCGGCCGATTCGATCGGCCCCCGGCACCATAAGGGTTAAACTCTTCAGTCATATCATCCGTGAACTAGCAAAGGGGTGGATCTAAAAAAATTGATTTTTAAATAAGCCAGCAACATAGTCATTTTTTATGCTATATTGGCTAATAAAGAGGCGTTGTCAATATACAGTGGTTGCTTTTATTGTAAGGATATTGACATATACCTCTTTGCCAGTCAATAGAGCATAAAAAATGACTATGTTACCAGCTTATCTAAAAAATGGTTTTTTTTTTATACTCTCCTTTGCCAGTTCACAGACGATATAATTGGCTGACCATGTGATAAGAAACGGAATTATATTTTGTAGCCCGTAACAAGCAGATAGAGTGCAAATAATTTAACATTCCACCTGTCTGCTATGGGCAATGAAAATAATTAGTTTTGTTTTCTGTTTAATAAAAAAAACTAATTTGTTAATTTTTTCCCATTTCCTGTGCTGAAGTTTGTGTCATTTGCTAATCATTATATATATATATTTTCTTTGTTCTTGGTCTTAGATAAACAAAAAAATAAAAGTTTTTTAATTTTGTTTAATAAGTAACTAATTTTTTGAGATGTTTATGTGTAATATTAATCACTTTTTTCGTACTCACAGTTTTTGTTTCTTTTGATTTCAGATTGCAGAACATTTTGATATGCCATTTTATGAAGTGTCTTGTAAAAACTTTATTAATGTTGAAATAGTGTTTATGACTCTTGCACGATTAATAAGAGACAATATTAATCAACACCATATAAAAGTGAGTATTTTTAGTGGTATTATTCTTTTCATTTTTCTTCAAGCTTTATCGATAGCTTAGAGTGAGAATTTTTAACAATAAGGTATAAGTTTCTATACCCCTGTAAACAAATAGTAGATGACAACAACCCTTTTGAAACAAGTTTTATGGTGGTATGTTCTCTTTAATCTTTCCATGACCAAAGTGTGAGGTTCTACAGAGGTTGACAGTACTAGATATTTAGAGGTTAGATGGGTCATTGTTGTTTTTCATTCTGCCCACATTTTTTGGGTTATGTAAGGTAGAATTATTGATATATCTACCTTTTTTATTTCTCATAGCTTGTAGATATATATGTAATGGAGCCAGATTGATATTTGTTTTCAACTGTTTGAAATGGCAAGGTAGTAGCAGCCCCTGTGCTATGTTCAAAATTTTTTTAGACAGACTTTATCGTCCTGATTTTCACTGGATTTGTTACTTGTCAACATCCTGTGAGAGTCATTTTTTAAATAAGAACCGTTTGCACATTGTATCTATGCAGGCTGTCACATGATGTCCATTCAAGGTTAGCCACTCTTGGTCAGTTTCCCACTACGTCGCCATTACGTTTCATGTCTCTGCTGGTGTTGGTTGTGTGGTTAAATTGTTTTGTTTCCACCATGTTGATCAATAATCCTGCTGATTGGTGAAGTACGCTCTGTTATTTTGTCAGGATCGGAAAGGCATTCTTCTGACAGACTTTCTGCTAAGAGGCAATAAATACTGAGAGGTGTTGTGAAACTTTATTAAAGCTTAGGTGCACCATTTAAAACCGCCGGCAGGGACTGCTCTTCAGCGATGTTGCTCTGCTTCACGATAACGCTCGGTCTCATGTTGCACCAACGACAAACACGCGACTGGACAACTTTCAAATTGGGAATTATGGACCATCCACCATAAAACCCTGTCTTAGCATCATCAGACTTTCATCTATTTCCAAAACTTAAAGAATTTCTGGGTTGAAAGCGATCGAAAAGTGATGAAATATTGAGAGAAACTCTTACTAACTGGTTTAACAGTCAGGTGGCAGAGTTCTTTGATAAGGGATTGAAAAGCTGGTGCCACGACCTAACAAATGTTAAGATAATAATGGTGATTATGTAGAAAAGTAAAAAATATTCATATTTTAGATTCTGATACAATTTACGTTCATAAATCAAGTTTCTCTTACTCCATTACAAAATTGTTTGAAAAAAATGATCCTCGTATTTCATACTATGCTAATTTCAAGGGTTTTGAATAATTGTTTAATCTTCAGTGTTGTAGAGGAAATGTAGCACCTCAAAATCACATTTGGATAAAAAATAGATTATCTTTTCATCCAGAGGTTATAGTAATGCAATCTCATCGTAATGGGGTTCGAATGGGAGTGTCATTTCACAGGCAGCTGTTTTTAATATAACAATCTATTTGTAGAGCGGACGCCAAATAATCTTGCCAGTTTTCTGAAATGCGCAGAAGGTTTATCTTGGTAATGGTGTGCTCGGTTGCCTCAGCGAGTGGTGGGGGTCAGTGCTGTACCAGCTGTGATCAGAGTCACATCGCTCTCGCTACATTATATAAGTTATCAGCTGACCTGAAAACATTAGTCTGCAATGTGTTGTATGTGGTAGGCGTTAATTGTTGTATATGATATAAAAAACAGCTTGTTGTATATGAAAAAAAAACAGCTTACTGACTACAAATATTGATTTACAGATTAGGAAAAATTTCTTAAAACGTTATGTTTGGAGTGTAGCATTATACGGGAATGAAACATGGGTGATAGGGGCTGTAGAAAAGAAAAGGGATAGAAGCTTTTGAAATGTGGTGTTATAGGAAAATGTTAAAGATTAGGTGGGTGGACAAAATAAATAATTAGAGGTTCTTAGGTGAGTGGATGAAAAAAGAAGTATATGGAAGCATTTTATAAGAAGGGATAGGCTAGCGGGGTATATCTTAAGACGTTCAGGTATTGGGCTATCAATAATGGAGGGTAATATTGAGAGAGTAAATTGTAGGGGGAGGCAAAGATTAGAATATATAAAGCAAATTACAAAAGATGTAGGGTGTTACAGGTATGTAGGTATGAAACGACTTGCGCAAGATAGAACAAACCAGTCGAGAGACTTATGACAAAAAAAAAACGATGTTTACTACTGAATGTTTTTAAAGTCGCTAATAGACGATAATTTACATTGTTTAGCGCCTGTGATTTAATCGGCAGTTCGGTGTCCGCTCTAGCATGTAGGTTATTGGTTGAAAAATATCACTATAAGAACTGACATATATTAACTAGTATACTGGTAATCAATCACATTTATTGGTTAAACAGTTAAACAGGTGTTCAGAAGAGCTGCTTACTCAAAATATTTGATGAATAGACCTTAACATAATGTGTTTATGGTTTGTAGATCAACATAATTTCTGTACTTGATATTTTTTTGTATTTAAGGAAACCGTAAACGAAACCCCGCAGTTGTTAAGTAATAAGGAAAATGTGGAAATGTACGCTAGAGGATTCTGTGGTTCTTGCTAGTGAATTTAATGACATTAAAAAATATTTAAAGAGGTATGGACTGATGTTTTAAAAATTAATTCTAATATATTTTTAATTCTGTAACTGGAATGCTATAATTCCATGTTATGTGTATTGTGATAGATACTAGACCTTATATGGCAAACAAAGACCTTGCACACTTGTTTTATTTGAAATTTAAAAAAATCTAGTGTGAAACACTCATGACTTTCTCTTGCCAATGTAATTAATGAGAAACATAACTAATTTTAATCGTAAGTGAGTGATACTAAATAAAAATCAATCTATGTTCGGCTTAAAAATACAGTAAAATCCCTAATTGATGCTAAACTAAGTAGAAAAAATGTTTGAAATAAAAGTTTTTGGTTTTTTAAATTTCATATAACTTTAATTATATACACTTTTGTTGTAAAATGCATACTAAGATTCTTAAAAAATTACAATTTTTACCGATTCTGATGAGTAAAGAAAATTCAATTTTGAAGTTTCATCTTTGTATGATATTCCGTTTTGAGACATTTTGTTAATGCACAGACCATTCAGCTGAAACATGTTTTTTTGAGTTCAGGGACCTGAAAACCTGCCCTATACAGAATGGTAAGAGAAAGTAAAAACACTGGTGAATTAAATCAAAGCTCCTGTTAATTGGTATTTAGTTACAATCTGGTAACTTAATCATTAATTTATTTCTATCAAAATGAGACAACCCGTGTTTATTTTTAATAACACTGTTAATTATTATTAATGCAGGCATGCTACCTGCGTATGCCAAGAAAAATAGTATTTGCAGAGAGTAAGGCATTTTCTACTGTTTTAAGGTCAGACATAGTTCTAACAATTGTACTCTAATTTTTGTAAAAGCACATAATTTTAAAATAATCTGATTTTTCAGATACAGGTAGCTGTGTTAATGTAATGAATTGTACGAAAGCCATATAGCGGTCTTAATGAGTCATTTAAAAGATTCACAGATTTATACATCGAAGTTCCTGGGTTTAAATCCCAATTATAAACAGGTATTTATATCTTTACTAATATTTATCATGTAACAACTTTAACTTTCATCAGAACTGCTATTATCAGAATCGTGTAATTTGTAAATTGGTCGATGCTTTGAAGGGGAAAATGAGATTTAATGCTAAGTAGAAAGTAATGTAACATGATTGTGTAATTTTATTTATAATAACGTGCGTACTGTGTCGATATTTTGTAATTTTAAGGATTTGCGTAATTTTAGATCTTTTATGTCATGTTTAATCTAAGAAAAATGATCTCGTAAATTGAATGGAAACAGTTTTGATTAAAACTGAAAATTCCATTAGTTTGTTTTATTTTTTTATATATAGATATTTTGTGTATATTTGTTAGGATATTTTTACAATATTATTTTTATTAATATGCATTTTTTATAATTTTTAGTCCTAGTGCACAGTATTATTATTTATTTTAATAGCATTCCACATGTGTATAAATGCAGTAAAATTATTTGGAAAAACATGTAAATACGTCTAATTGTTGGCGTGGCATAAGGTAATCCATTATCCATAAGCCAACATGGAGGCAGTAAGTAATTATGCAATATTGTGCACTCAACTTTGAATAGTGTAATTATAGATCTTGTTGGACTAAATCAGAAGCGAAAAACAACTTTTTTAATTTTGAATACATTTCAACCTCGTTAAGTCGGATCAATGGGGATGGGACTGATCCAGAATATTGTGAATCTAGGTTTACTGGAGAATATAGGAAAATCAATTAAAAGAAAATGTACTTAACTGAAAACCACCTTTATATTGATTATTACACACTTTTTTACATGTACTACAGTACAATTTATAGTATAATGCTTTTCATTGTTGATGAGCTCTGCTGTTCCACGCGTTTTAGACCAATCAGAACGTTTGCCAGCGTTCTCAGATTGTACAAATGTTTGAGCGTGACAAACATTACGTGCACATGTGTATAAGAGCCACAGTAGTTTACTTGTGTCTTGCATCTTGTACTGAACACATCGATTATAGAACGCATTAACATCCAGTACTTTATAATATAATCAGCTGATTATATTTTCATAGATTATAATTGTTACTGAAAGACTAAAAAAATTGGCTGAAAAATATATAACAGAGCTAAGAGAGCAAGTGTTTGTAACATTACAGGCAAGTTATTAGCTAGCTATGAAGTGGGTAGGGGGCAATGCCTACGTTCAGAGCTCATCAGCCCTGAAAAATTGTATATTCATGGGATGAATTAAATTTTTTTTAGTCCCTAATGTGTGTACGTTGCAGTTTGTTTAATTCGAAACAATAAGCAACCCCATGACCCAATGAGATGAGGTTGATGTGTATGACGTGTAAATGAGATGTAGTCTAGTACAGACTTAGGCCAATCATTCCTGAGAGAGAATGGTTAATTGAACCCCAACCATCAAAGTACACCGGTAACCACTGTCTATTATTCAAATCTGTACAAAAGTAACTACCTTTACTAGGATTTGAACAAGAAACCTTTTTCTCCGAAAATCAGCTGTTGAACAGCTGACTTGTAGCGATGACTTACCTCTAGACCAACCCAGTGGATCTCTAATGAATAGTTTTCATATCAAATAATAATTATTTAAATAAAGTTTCTAGCAGCTACATGCTTCATGAATGTTGTCAATACAGTATAATACTATTCAGGACCCTGAATATACAAAGTTCATCAAATAAATGCAGTTTATTCAATCTTGTTATTAACACGTCATGGATGTCAGCGTTGTTCAGCCTTCTGTCCTCCTCTCACCCATGTAATTTATTCCATCCTCCACTGTGTTTCTCTGTTGTTTAACACCCTAACACCGACCCCATTCTATTTCTCTACTTGAGACAGCGTGATTTGTACCTGGCGCCATCTGTAGAAACGCAGTGATTGTACAGCTCACAAGCAGCATTAGGAGCTAAGCGGGTGTTATCTCCACCTGACGATTGTACAAAAAAAGTCCGTTTTCTGATTAACAGTTAAAGTAATAACTCTGCGTAAAATTACCCCACTAATTGCATTTAATTGGTTGATTTTTACTGTACAATATTTCATTTTTTACACTCTTGGTGATTGTAGTACAATTTTTTTTAAATAGTTGTTTAATGGATTTTTTTATGGACATTTGTGGCCTAAATCGGTCAGGGTTATCTGGATGTCTGGGTTCAAGGGCTCTGACCTAACGGGGTTGTAATATACATGAAGAAATTCATTGAGTTTATGGAATCAGTTCTGAGGGCATTTTCACATGAATTAGGTTATGTTTATTATCTTAAAATAACGATAATTTTTAACCAAAAATATTTATAGCATTTGGTAGCCAACTATACTTTATTAAATACAGTTAAATGAAAAAAATAAAATTTAAGATGTGCTCTGTATTGCTTATCCATGAGAAAATATTCCATATTATTATTAACAAAAATAATCTTATGTTAAAGTTAAATACTATTTTTTTAAATTAGAATTAATTAAGTTTGGTTTCTAGTCTCTTTTTTAAAAAAAATAACTGAATATCATAATTACGCTTATTTTATTTAATATTTTTGAATTTCAATTATTACTGTAATTAATTTACGAGTAAGTGATGTTTTTGATTATAATTAATATTAATTAATATAGTTACCATATTTACGCATTTGTATATTATATAATATATCGCTGGTATTGTAATTTAATTTTAGTAACAGTTTTATATTAGGTCATATTTTATTTTATTACTTCTGTAATATACACATTTGTATAATTTTATGGTTAAATTAGTCCTGATGTAGACAAGCGAATGGAAAATTTGCATCTTTTAGAAAAAAATCAAATGAAAATTTGATGTTTGTACTGAGATAATTGTAGTATTCTTTAAATTTATGGAATATTTAGCAGGTCAATGAATGATTGGTATTAACCCTTTCAATACCAACATCCGGAAAACGGGACGTCAATATATTTTACGTAGTGACAACATCTGGTTTACCGGACGTCTGTAAGTTATGTATAAAGTGCCAATGTCCGAATAACCGAACATTTACAAAATAATACTTTTAAACATTAATGAAATAATATATTTTGATACTGCCTTCGTGGCATAGTGACTAGCCTGCAAGCCTGCAAAGCGAAAAGTCCCAGGTTCGATTCCCGGTAAGGGTCTGGAAATTTTAACACGTTAAAACCACCGTTAAGGTACCAAAACCCACAGGAGTTGCTAATGACCAAGCTGTCTCGTTTTTCATTTAGGTCATCAGCCGAAAGGCTGATTTGAACCTGTAGAGGTTTTACTAAGTTAAACGAGGAGTGAGGTGGTTTACCATTGCCTTCCTCACTGAGTGGAAAAGTATGCTTATTAGCATGTCAAACCCTCTGAAAAGCACATATTTTCTACTCTGCAAATGACACCTTCACTTTTTTCACCACAGGGTCTGGCTGTATAATGAAATTCATTATTTTCGGAGGAGATAACTCTGATTAGTGTCTTTTACACCTTTTCCTCTTCAGTTCTTAAATGATTCAGTCATTTAATTGGCTAACCATTTGATAAGAAACAGAACTATGTATTTTAGCCGTGCAATGAGCAGATTGAGTGTAAATAACAGCTGTCTATGTGACTTTAAATAAACTAAAAAAAAAAACTATTTGGAATATTTTTATTCTTGAAACGATTTCTTTTTTTTAAGAATATAATAAAAATTAATTTTAACAGGAAATTTTATTTTTCTGTAATGTTGAAATTTTGGTTGGCAATGGCAAGGTTACGTCTGTAAGTTTTCAAAACTAGGGCTGGCACTTTTTGTACACCCTTATTCAAATTAAATGGCTTTAGATCAAACTTTGAAATACGTTTTCGGCACTGAAAGGGTTAATTGTATTTGTTTATATAAACAAGATGAATTGTAGCATTTACTTTGCTTTAAAATTTATTTGTATGTTTTTATATACCCTAACTCACTTAGGTTTTATTTCTTAAGCTAGCACTGCCTTTATTAATATTGTTAATGTAGTGTTAACTTTCCACTATTCTACAAAACCATTATAAACCTTTTAGATAATTATTTAAAATTTAATTTCTGGTATGAAGTAGATTTGAGAAGTACATAGAAGTGTCAATTATCCAAACATCAGTAATATGAACCGTCAATTATCCGAACCACCATCGATGGGAAAAATACATTGTTAAGGCATTTGCAACCCGGTTAATTCATTTTTATTGCCCATGCGCTACCATTCAATTTACGTGCGCTCTGTCTTCTGTTTAATCTGATTTTAGTTTCCATATACTATTTTGACCGCACGATGCACTAATACATCACCTCATGTTTCCTCCCTCCTTGTTCCTGAGTTCTATATTTTCCTTCCTGGTCACTTGTGCATTTACTTATGCTGCATACAGTTCGTTCGTTTGAGGCTCTTCTTCCGTCACGCATCTGATGGGATGTGTTGAGAAAGGCTTGATATTTGGCTGTGTAACTTTATGCTTACTAATGTGTATGACTGTATTTGCGATGTTATGTTTTTTTATGCTCGTATAAACGTGTTGTACTATTAAGGGCACTGGTGCAGCCTATACCTGTAATGTTAATGTAGGTATACATATCTCTGGAACTAATTGAGATGGCTTCAAAATTTTTTTTTAATGAATCTGTATACATTTTTATATTTTATAACATATCCTTTTCAAATTTTCTTGAGTACAGATTTTTTCCATGAAGTTTTAAAGTAATATATGCCTGTGAGAATGAAAAAAAAACAACAAAAATGTTTTTCTCCCCCTCCCCCAATGTTATATTTTTTAATGAGCATATGTTACAAGTTAGATCTATAGACATATATTAAGCCCTGAAAGTTTGAACCAAATATCTTTTATAGCAACTGATATATGTGTACTTAAAGTTGAGAATAGTAGTTTTACGGGAAATGAGCATTAAAAATTGGTGGACATTAAAATTGATTTTAATACGCAAAATGTAAACAAGCTCACAGTAACCAACACAATCATTCACTTTCTTTATACCGTGCGTTCGGAAAGTCGCTGTGCACTGGAATTGTGACTATGGATTTATGAAAATATGTATAAAGAAATGACTAAGCATTTTAGAAAAAAATTTATTCAATACCTTAATTACATTGTTAAACCGTGATTACATTGTTTATAGAAGGTGTTCGAAATGACCTCCATTGGCATCAATACAGCATTGCACTCGTTTCATTTTGTTTGCAAACACCTTTCGCAACTGAAGAACAGTGATTCCTTGAATGTATGCCGTTATTGCGGCTTTAAGTTCGTCAATCGTGTGTGGTCTGTTCCGATACACAGTTTGTTTCGCCGCACCCCATAAAAAGAAATCGGGGGGAGTCAGATCAGGAGATCTTGCAGGCCACAAATTCTTTGAAATTATTCGTTCACCAAACACGTTGCGCAGGAAAGCCATTGAGATGTTAGATGTATGTGCTGTTGCCCCGTCTTGTTGGAACCAACCATTATTCATTTCCACTTGTGTTATTTGATGCGTAAAGTTCTCTAAAATATCAGAACAATAACGTTCACTATTGATTGTGTTTGCAAAAAAAATTGGTCCAACAATACGTGCTCTACTCACAGCAACCCAGACTCCAATTTTTGCTTCGTGTAAGGACTGTTCATGTAAAGCGCAAGGGTTAGTTGTCGACCATACTCGAGTATTTTGTGAACTTATATACCCTCCCAAGTGAAACCACGCTTCATCTGTATAAAACGTTACGTCAAGGATGTCTTCGGAATTTTGGTTGATGAAACGTTGAAACCAATGACAATAATTTAGTCTCTTGTCATTATCTGAAGGTTTCAGCTCTTGAACACACCTCACTTTGTATGGGAATAGTTTAAGTTCTTGTCTGACAGCTTTATGTGCGGTAGCAAGTCCGATATTATGCTGTTGTGCTAACTTACGCATTGATTTTTTTGGACTTTGTGCCATAAAATCAGAAATATCCAGCAGCTTTTGTTCGTCTAGCTTAGGGGGCCTACCACTACGTTCAGCGTCCTCAACAGAGCCAGTTGCCCGAAATTTTTCTATCAGTGTTCGTACTGCATTACGGTGAGGAATAATTGAATCTGGAAACTTTTCAGAAAATTTGCGCTTCACTAAATCACTGTACTTGTCACCTTCGCGAAATACGTATTCAACGAGGAAAATGCGCTCCTCTACTGAAAGAACCATCGCGTCCAACAACAAAAAACGTGCAACAGAACTGCAATAAATGAAACATATACAACTTCAACTCAATGACTGACAGGCCTCGACGTGTTCGGCAACAATTGAACAGCACAGAGCTAACAACCTAGCCATGAAATTATTCCCTGTCATGTCACTTGGTGCACAGCGACTTTCCGAACGCACGGTATTAATTAAACCAACTTAAATAATAATACACAGAGGTAAATAATATTTAGCAAACGCTATAAAAAATTTACAAAAATTTTTTATGCCGAATTTAAGGAAAAGTGCAGAATAATAAATTGTAAAAACGGCGAGTTCAGGTGACTTGTAACACTTCAGGAAAAAATTAATTTTTAAAACTTTTAATCTACGTAGTTTCACAATATTGCCACAATTTTAAAGAGGAAATTTAAAACTTTATATTAGCTTTAAAACCTAAAAATTGATTTTTTTTTAAATTTTTGCCTGCACCGATGCCCTTAATTGTATTTTCGCAACAATCCCCCATCGAAACATATTCATTGTGTCCAGATCTACATCAATCATTATTTCAAATCATTTTCATATTCGAAGTCTGGGTGGTTGCAAGCTTTGAGCGGCCGTAGCAGGCGTATTTATAAAGAAAGCTATCAGGGCGTATGATATCTCAAATTACATGCGCTGAAACTTTGTCAATTTGGTGTAAAACACTATGTATTTACATATGATAGTGCTGGTGAAGTTTGCCAACCTAATGTTTGGCTTTACTAATCTTTCAGATAGTGTAACTTTGGGAATATATCATTTTTAGGGTTGGTAAACCTGTAAGTCTATTTTAGTGGCTGTGTGTTATTGTCTGAAGAGAGATCGAACATTTTTGCTGTCGCTAAGTTATGCGGATGTTTATGAGAGTGTAAATTTGTTCTTTCTTTTTTTGCTGTGCCGTGTAAACCCCCCTCTTTTCTCCCTCTCTTTCCCCATCCTTTTACTAGTGTAATTTTTGTATTTGTATAGTAAACTATTCCTTGAAGCAAGGTCATGCCTTTATTCAATAACAGTTAGCCAACCTAACTGATTCCTTCATTAGCCTTCACCAATTTTTTAGATAACATAACTTTTGAAATATCTCAGAGCGACCACAAAGCGTAACCGATTTTCATGTTTTTATATTCACAACAACCGTACATTTTAAAAGAGCTGCCGTAATTTTTAATAATTTTTTTATTAGTAAAGAACGTAGCTAAATGGGTTTATTTGGGAGCGTGTTTTGACATTTACAGTTCATCATTAGCACGAAATGCAGACAGAATTGTGGAGTTAAACGTTGAACCTTTGGATTAATTAATCAGTTACTTGAATAACAGCATTGAGAAGTTGTCATTTATTTATTCATAATATAGGTAAACAATTTAATCTGTTTATTTTACATACAAACATAAATTTTGTTTTGGATGTTTACAACTTGAATGGGAAGATTGCAGAATATCGTAATTTGATTGCGGGAGCATGTAGAGAATGCCTGAGGGAAAAATCCCCCTAGTATTTTGCAATACAGACCGGTGGGGAGGAGAGATGTTGGGAGGGGACAAGCAAAAGATGGCAATAATTCAACAGTTTGTTGCTGTTGTGAGTCAGAACAGGCGGAAGCCTAATCCTTGATTGTGAGAAGAAGAAGGCATAAATTTTGTTAAGTATTATTGATTGCACTAAATAGATAAGTGAGTGGTTCTCAAACTAATTCTGTTCGGTATATGTACTGTCAGTTTTTAAAATTTTCGGAGTACTTATATGTAATTTGTTATAAAAATAATGCTTACCACAAATTAAATGTTGCTAATTAGTCGCTCATTTATAGATTTACATAGCAATTTGGTAATGGTCACCCGTGCATTTATATTACATAGGGTATAGGCGAGTATTTCTCACTTCAATTACATAAGTGTTTTCGTTAGTAGACATGAAATTAATCATTTTTTTTCTTAAACTGTTTAAGAGTTTTTAAATATTTTTTAATATAATAATGTTCTACTATTTAAAGTTTTTTTAATTTATTTTGCTATAGTAAAACAATATATAGTGGTTCTACATACATTTTAAATAAATAACTTTTATAATTAGGAATTATGAATTCATTAAATGGTGTTCATTATGTGCCTATTTATTTTTATATTATTTTTTATTAGTAGTTGAAACGGTAATATTTGTAATTTGTTCCTGGCGTTTTTAATTGTTTTTTTTCATTTCTCAAGAATTAACTGAGGGTGAAACCCTCAATTATTTTTATAAACATTATTTTATTTGCGTTGTTTTTATGTATTTTATTTGTTTTATTCGTAAGTGAATTTAAACACGATATAAATGGTTAAGTGTTAAAATCTCCTTTTTTGTGAACTAGTACTAGTAATGGTAAATAAAAATGTTAACAAACTTAGTGATTAACTTAGTTATCACTTACAACAAGTGTACACTATAAAATATAGTATTTTCACAGTTACCAAGTACTGCAAAGTTCACATTTTGGATGAAAGTTGTATTTAACAACTCTGTGTGCTTAACCCTTTGAGTGCGACGCCTTGTAGTGGAGAACTGGTGAAAAATGCCAGGTCAAAAGCAGGCTAATGACACTATTCCCTGTAAAAATTAATTTCATCAGAACTAATAAGGATATTAGCTATATTCTTTTACCAAAATTAGCAGAAAACCTTAATCTATAATTTTTTTTTATTCCTAATTTGTGTACATTGCAATCTGTTCAATTTAGAACAATAAGCAACCCCATGACCCAATGTGATGAGGACGATATGTATGATGTGTAACTGAGGTATAGTCTTGTGCAGACTCTGGCCGACCATTCCTGAGAGGTATGGTTAATTGAAACCCAACCATCAAAGTACACCGGTAATCACTGTCTAGTACTCAAATCTGCATAAAAGTAACTTAACTACCTTTACTAGGATTTGAACCAGGAACCTTCGTCTCTGATAATCAGCTGTTAAACAGCTGACTAGCGGCGATGGCGTTACCCCTAGACTAACCCGGTGGGTTAATCTATAAATAGCACAGTTTTATAAAATTTATTCATTTATAATTTATTTTTATTTACTAAAATATCTTTTATTCATTTGCCTGAATTTGATGTTCATGTAATATTCTCCATCCAGTAGATTTTGAACTAAAAATATTTTTACTATCGCAAATTATTTCATTTATAGACAATTTTGTTCTGATTAGATTAATGTATAACACGACACTATTTAAAGTACTACAATTATGAATATATAACAAAGGCGAAGCCGCCATTTGATGCGTGTTTGTACAAAAACGTACACAAACTAATAACTCTTTGTAAAACAGATGTAATTAAATGATAGTGAAATCTATTGACATAAACTTGAAGTGTATAATTACACTAATAAGAAAGCCAAAATTTAACGCAATCTACCGGTGTATACGGAAGTTATAGCCATTTACGCAACAGTTTACTGACATCCGATGTGATGGGGTCTGGCACTTTTCAGAAGTTCTCACATCCTAAAAAATCAGACCCTGGCACTCAAAGGGTTAACCATCACATGACTCACTGACTGAAAGTCATTTTAAAAACCGATTAGTAGGTTTAATAAATCTATTATTTGATTTATTATTCTATTTGATATTTTCGTTAGTTCCTTTTTTACGTATGTAAGAAATTGATAATTTACTTGTTTAATTAACATAATTATTTGAAAGAGAAAAGGTTTGTGTTAGTAAAACCATTTTTGTATTTGCATTTTAGTCATAAACCGTTAAGTTATTCTGTACGTTAGTCTAAATTAAGTATATGTATTAATTTTCATAATAACAATAATCGTGAATGGTCTGAAATAAACTAGAATTGTAAATCATTATGATTTTTTTTATTAACTAAATTAAGTTTTTGGATGTCTTGTATAAAATTTATTGATTAGTGTATTAAATTTTTGAAATGAAGGTATAATATTCGTATTAGAAAGCTATTTACTTAATTTAAATATTAAAGCTGTGTCAACGCCTTCATTATTTATTTGGCAACTCAATTTTTTATCAATACCCTAGGTTGGAATCAAACTCAGTGCTTTCCACTTTGTAGTCTAGTATTACACCTCAGTGGCTGTTAATAATTTGTTGGTATTGAAAAGTATTAATGACGGTGTAGAAACTGTTTAAAAAATTATTTTATCACGCACAAAAGCTATTATATAAAGTCATAATCTTATCTTATGTAAGCACATTTGGAGTTGAAAATTCTTTCTAGGTGACAGTTATTGTAACTAAATCCTGAGATTTAAATAATATAATTCTTCGTAATTTATCTTGTCTCTGTTTAAGGCTTAAACTTAATAAACAACTTTTTTCTTATATCAAACTATCTTGGACTCATGGATTACATTGTCATTGCTGTTCTCACAGTGTTTGTAAGCGTATAAAAGATTTGGGTTTTAAGGATTACTCTAGAAAGAAATTACTCTCTAAAATGAGAATTTGTAATATCAATAGATAGTTGAATGTCTTGAACATAAGCGGATATCAACTTATAAGGAGTAAAAGGAAAAGAGATTTAATTTCATGAGTTACCAAATGGGTATAGATAAATTAAACCTTCTGGGACCATTATCAAGGAAGGCTCATGAAAAGAATGTTGGAACAAAGTATTCTTGAAAACAACCCCTTTCATGAGACGACGCGTTTCATGGCTGATGGAAATTTTTATAAAGCCTTACCTTAGAGTTATAGCAAAATCCATTAATGATTTCTGTATCTACTCTTTAACCCTTAGAAACCGGGTAGCCCATATATGGTTGGTAGATGATGAGTGTAAGTACTCAACAGTTTATGTAATAGTGAAGGTCAGTGTACACGCACACCAGTAAACATAATAGTTAAATTGTATCTGAATGTATGAGGAAGAAGGTAAGCTATTTAAAAACACAATCAGGTTATTGAGAAATATTGTATTGATTTGTGAATGTTGGGATACCATTTAATCCAATTTTTTTTTTGAAGAAAACACTGTAAAGGTCGTATCTCATTTAAAAACAGAGTTATAACCACGTTTGAAAGCTTGAATGGTAAAGGTAGGTTAATTGTTCAATTTTGTTATTATAGCAAAACCGGTTGAATTGAATATGACATGTAAAAGGAAATAAACGCTCCGAAATTCATAGAATAGCCTATTTTCAGACATTCATAACAATGAAACTAAAATGTTCTAATATTATCTTTTAAATTTTTTCAACAGCATGTGTTTACAAAATTCCGTTCTTTCATATAACATGCCATATAAATAACTGTAGGGATGGGTCTTATGACATCAGATAAATGTTTTTTCGGTTAATTTTACTTTGTACTTTTATGAATAACAATTTTATGAATAACAATTCATTTAATCAAACATCCGCTTTCTGAGTACTTTATTTGCACGGTTTTTTTCAGAATAAAATTTTCTACAAGTTTTATTTAAAAATTTTTATCTGTTTCTTGGTGAAATAACGAAGTTATTGTTGGCCAGAGATGAAAGAATATGTTTTTTTGCTCCATTTTTTTGCATTTGACACTGGTTTTCTCAAAAACTACTTAACTTACAGTTCTGGGATCTGTTTGATTCAATTTATCAGGTCAAAAACCATTAGAAACGATTGAATTCGCTCCTTAATCTACCTTACCAGAATTTCAGCAAGACCTCATTTCACCTGGTGAGCTGATATCCGGACAAAATCTTTCGCTAGCCGTAAATCAGTAACAACATTTCCGGACCCATGTTTATATAAACTTTTTTCATTATTTTTACATGTACAATGAGCTCCCAAAGTTTCTGCATATCTTCGTGAATCACCGTGTATATAGACAGATAGGAAAACTCTGAGTTCAGATTGGCTCTGATAGACTTTATTTCTTTGCTTTCTTTTATTTTTTGTCAAATCTTCTACAAGAAGTGATGAACAATACAAATTAAAAAAAAACAACCGCTGGCTCTTCGTTTCTAGATGTCATTTCAGCTTAGAAAACGGTCACACGAAGGTGTTCTGATTGTACCGACTACGTTTGTTCGTGTGAATAGGCGTTTTGTTTAGGACAGCCATTTTCATTGCGCAATTTAACACGGGACGTCGTTCAATCGCCCTGACACCAGCTCGCGTGATTATTCTCCAGTTAGGACATAGCCTAAAATGGTGTAAATACTATATATATATATATATATATAAGAATGAATTTTTGTTTGTTCCTTATGCATTTCTAAACTGTTCAAACTGATAAAATCAAATTTTATCTGTTGATTACTCAGTTTCTGGAGTAGGTTTTAAGCTTTTGAAAACCTCAATGTGATCAGTAGGTAAAAATTTATGGGGTTAAATGTTGTTTTTGTGCTTTCAAAAAAATCAGATGTTCGACTTTTAAAATACGGATGTTTTTAAAACAAAGGACAAATAAAAACATCTGTTTTTGTTTTTGTAAAAACCCAGCGTAGCAGCACACGCTGGGTACTGTTAGTTGAAAATAAACATTTCTTTGTATTTCTAAACAATTGGAGATAGTATTTATGTGATTATCCTTGTACATTTAGTTTGATTAAACCATAAAAATAAATGTAACATTATACTAAATTGTTAAATTTGGCGATAAAAACACTTATAAGACAATTTTTTATTTAAATTTTATTTGTCACTTTATAATGTAATGTAGCACATAATTCTAGTCTTCCTTTCTAATTATACATGGGAATTTTACACATTAATTGGTTGAATAAAATGGCGCATGTTGTAGTTCATCGTATTAATTAAAAAGCTATATGTAACGAATGATATTCTTACGTAATTTAAATAATATTGTGAAAGGAAATTGATATGTATGTTACAATATAAGTAGTATTATAACTAACTTGTACTAAAAATTTGCTTTTATTATTAACGTGTATTCTGTATAATTTAGTAAATATATATAACGATAAACTTCATTTTAGTAGTTGATTGTGTCTATTAAAATTTTCACTAAAACATGAAAACTGTGATAAATTTATATATGTATTAGTTGTTAGTATTATTAATATTATAATAAAATATATACATTGCATTGTAATTGTAATAACATTATTTGTAATAATTAAGAAAACTTTGTTTATCTAATTATTAAAATAATTAACACTGCATAAAAATATTGTTAATATTAAATGTTATTGTATAAGATAATAATTAAATATTAGGCCTATATTTATATTTTGTTGGGCAAATTTGTTTCATTAAACGGGCTATTTGGAAAGTAACCTCCAATTGGTTGTCTATCAAACGACAATGTACATAATAATACATTCTGGCATGTATTTTTACTTTCTCTTGCCTATCTGAATGTATGGGAAGGAAAGTATTGTTTTCATGTCGATTTTTCGAAATTGAGTTTTCACCAGATCTACACGTTTTC
Organism: Catonia carolina; assembly: GCA_035578175.1. Lineage (NCBI taxonomy): Eukaryota > Metazoa > Arthropoda > Insecta > Hemiptera > Achilidae > Catonia > Catonia carolina. Next base: position 34,110,782 of record JAQMRL010000005.1, on the reverse strand, counting down.
TGACTCCCTGAACCCAAAAAACATGTTTTTAGCGATTGGTTTGTGTGTTTGTGTGTGTGTGTGTGTGTGTCTTTGTGTGCGTGAACAGAATATCTCAAGAGCGGAACATCGTACGAACTTGAAACTTAAATTAGATACCACTAGAGGACCCGATACAAACATTTTCATCAAAATCGGTCAACCGGAAGTAGCAGTTTATTCGTGTAATTTTTCACTTTTTTGCGATTTTCTCAAAACAGCTTCTACGATTTATTTTTATTCGCCTGGTTTACTAAATTTTTTATGCTTTACAAGATAGGGTAGGCGCCATATCTGCTGAAATTCTTAGAGAGGCTGTTTTCACGTAAAAAATTGTTTTTTTAAGATTGCGGCTTAAATATGCATTTTAGCGCAAAAATGTATAAAATAAAAGTTGTAGGGAATTTAAAATCTTACAGCTTTTATTTCAAACATTTTTTTTTTTTGTATAATGCTTAGTGCAGTAATTAGCGATTTTCCGTTTTTTTCTTTTGAAAACTTTTAAAATAATAGATTTTTTTAAAGATTTCAGCATTAGCATGCATTGTACGACAAAAGTGTATATAATCAAATTTATACAAAATTGAAAGATCTGCAACTTTTATTTAGAATATTTTTCTCTACAGAGCCTAGTTTAGCGTGAAAGAGTGAGTTTCCATATTTTTAAGCCTAACTGGGGTTGATTTTCATTTTAGGTCTTTCACTCGTGATTAAAATTAGGTTATGTTTTTTGAGGTTAGCTTTTTGTTTATTTCTAATGTTAGATTATATTGTTAATTATTTGCATTGGCAAGAGAAAGTTGTGTAAGTGTTTCGCACCAGATTTTAAAATATGGTTAAGAATTAATTATCTATTGAATGACTTCACCCAGCTACTTGTGTACTGAGTTGCTGTATACACCAAAACAACTTGAGGTCACTCACTATCTATATTTCTACTCTCACTACTCATGGAAGTTACTTTCTGAATAGTCCTTTTATATTAACAACCTGGAAGAATTGCAGAAAGAATGTGTATTGTTTCTTGTTTTGTTTACTTAACATCAAGTATGTAGAAGCTAATATAATGTTTGTAGAATCTAACCAGTAAGTGGTGATAGAAGGTATTCTGGCAATCCTTTGTGTTTTTACAAATGTATTTACTACTTTTATTTTTAGAACCCCAATATCTACTTGTATACTGAGGACAATTTGAACTGGCACAACTCTTGCTCTACGTGTACACTCAGTTTTGCATAAAGTATATCCATAACCTATTTTTTCAACAAGGTCTACAAATTTTAATGTACGCAAATGCGTACAACCTTATTTCAATGTACAAACATAGAAATATAATTATTTCATTTTTAAATATGTATTTAATTTGTCCCAATAAAAAATTTAATTATAAATTACAAGAACTAAACTGCAAATAGTCACTAAACTATACTCTACAGACGCACGCAACTAACTTAACAAATTGGTCTGAATATATAATGAACAGAAAATCATATATATGAAAACAAATTAGTCACATCATTATGTCTGATAGATTTATTAAGAAAAACAGTGAAAACAAAGCGTAGTGTCCGTGCGAGAGTTGCACAGTACAGTAGCGATTGTATACTTTCATGACTGTACCGTCATTGCGTGGCGAGGGGCGAAGAGTGGAGTAGATAAACACCGAAGCTGCTTATGCCAATTTAAATTGTCCAAGGTATACCATTATCATTGTTGTCCTTTCCTGAGTGATACCAGTAAGGTTTGTTAACTTGAATCAATGTTTATAGTATCAATATTTTTTTTAAATGTACATAATTATTTTAATAATTTGGTTCATTGAAAAATTTAATTTGTTCATTTGTTAACCTGATGTTATTATATATAAATTTCATAATTTATAGCATTTAAAAAAAATTATTAGTAAAGTCTTCAGAAACTAATTCTGATGGGTATGGAGAATTTTGGGTAACATGAAAGAATTTTTCAAGTAACGTTGAATGGCCAGAAAAAAGGATAAGTATTCAAAGCGGTGAGGGAGAAAGAAATTTTCAAATGAGCATGACAAAAACACCACTTTAAATAGCTTTTCCAGTCCCTGGATCTGCTAAAGAAGAAAATAAATATGAGGTTGGTCCCAAAAGTACCCGTCCCAATAACAAAAACACAAAAATTTTGGGAAAGAATATATTTATTTTTCAACATAATCTCCTTTCAGCTCTATACACTTTTCCCAGTGATGTTCAATAAGTTCGATACTCTTTTTATAATAAGAACTGTCTTGCTCTTCAAAAAAGCCATTAACTGCCGGCATCACTTCTTCATCATTGGAAAATGTTTGACCACTGAGCCATTTTTGTCAAGTTTGGGAACATAATATAATCGGAGGGGGCTAAATCTTGCAAATAGGGTGCATGAGGTAGTAATTCAAACTTTAATTCATTAATTTTGGCCATTGCATTAATGGATTTGTGAGCTGGTGCATTGTCTTGATGAATCAACACTTTCTTCTAAGCCAAATGCGGCCGTATTAGCTTGATTTCTTCGCTTAAACGTTGCAATAAGTTTGCATAATACTCGCCGTTGATAGTTTTTTCTTTTTTAAGATAGTCAATGAAAATTATCCCATGCGCATCCCAAAAAAACCGATGCCATGTCCTTGCCTGCAGATTGAATGGTCTTCGCCTTCTTTGGAGCCGGTTCTCCCTTTTCAGTCCATTGTTTTGATTGTTCTTTTGTCTCTGGTGTGAAGTGACGGACCCATGTTTCATGCATGGTTATGAAACGGCGCAAAAATTCTGTTTTGTTGCTGTGAAACTTCACTAAACACTCAATTGAAACATCTTCATGACACTGTTTTTGCTTGAGTGTGAACAAATGCAGCACCCATATTGCATACAGCTTTCTCATGTCCAAATTTTCAGATAATATGTGATTTACCACACTTTTTTAAATGCCTACTATGTCTGCTAGCTCACGCACTTTCAGTCGACGATCATCCAGTACCACCGCTTTATGGATTTTCTTCACCATTTCTGGAGTCGTCACCTCATTTGGTTGACCACTGCGATGCTCGTCTTACCAGCTCATACGGCCACATATAAAATCTGCTACCCAATATTTTACTGTTTTAAACGAAGGAGCAGATTCACCCAGAGTAGAATCTAGTTCAGCTTTTATATTGGTTGGGCTCAGTTCTTTCAAATGAAAGTATTGTGTCACATAACGATGATTAATTTTTTCCATTTTCACAAATTCACTGAAAATGTTAACTATTGATGGCTGCCAAATAAATAATAAACAACATGGCGTCTTCAAACTTGAAACATATACTTTTTAGATTGTGTACTTTCTAATACAATGATATATTTCTAACAACTACCGCCATCTCTAGGTCAGGCCGGGTACTTATAGGACCACCCTTGTAGATTTAAATAGTTTTCTTGGTAACTAAACAACGATTTGTTATTTAAATTACAAAAATTTTCAGCATAAGGTATTTAATACTCACCACACTATATTAATTATAAAATTGTTTACTCTGTAATTTGAAATTATTTCAAAATTGAACATTTTAAGATTTCAACACGTGAAAATTGCAATTCATGTGTAATATATAATTAATCTATAAATGTACATGCATATATGCACATAACAGGCAGGTGGAGTGTTAAATTATTTGCACTTGATCTGCTAGTTCTAGGGCTACAAAAAATAGTTCTGTTTCTTATCACATGGTCAGCCATTTATATGACAGATGGATTTAAGAACAGAAGAGGTACAAGTATAAAAGACACCTGTCACAGTCATCTTCTTAGAGAGAAATGAATTTCGTTATAGAGCCAGACCCTATGGTGAATGAAGTAAAGGTGTCATTTGCAGGGTGGAAAGTATATGCTTTTCAGAGGGCCGGGCATGCTGATAAGCAAATATTTCTACTCAATGAGGAAGGCAATCGTAAACCACCCCACTCCTCGTTTTACTTAGTAAAGCCTCTAAATGTTCAAACTAGCCTTTCGGCTGATGACCTAAACAACCCATGTTTTAGTTAGTAGTTCAATATGTTTTAATTTATAAATTTAATTTTTTGAATACTTTTTTATTAAATGAGGTTTTACATTAACTTTATATACCAATAACTAACAATAAAAAATTAAATTGTGCATTTTCAAAAAACATTTAAGTGCCAAAAACAAAATTTCACAGAAGGAATAAACAAATTTGCATTACTATTTTCTGACCTGGACAGACGTTTCTTGAGTTCAAATTTTTTGTCATTAGGTTCAGTAGTAGGCAAACAATCTACTATGTCATTCTTAAATATAGTATTTACAAGTCAACTTGTTTTTCTAAGAAAGCTCATTCCACCCAAAATGGCAATTACAATGCTTTGGAAATGCACAACAAAAAAATGATCACAAATATAAGTTTTAAAAAGATAAAAGAGAAAATTCCCTCCGTTTGTCCTTATATCTAACTGACATTAGGCTATGCTATTTTTTAGGAATGGTAGTTTTAAATTCATTGGAAATTTTTTTAAGTAGAATAAGAAAATAAGAAAAAAGTTACAATTTTTTTTTGTGGTAGAACTTGTGAACATGTCGATTTATTATGAATTGTTTCGTTTTGAAGACTTTACTATAGATTTTTTATGTATTAAATAAAAATTTTTTAACAAGTAGCATTTAAATAACCAATATTTCCAATAATTTTTAATGTTTATTAAAATGTAAATACATTAATAAATTTGTTAACAACTGTTAATCAGTAACGGGCAATTTGCACTTGGAATTCTGTATGCATTGTTTAAAAATAAGGTATTATAATTTTTGTACAATATGCTTAATTTGAAATTGTATGTGTTGGGACCATTGAATGCTTTTATTTTAGATGTTAAATTATAATATTGTAATAAAATTTGTATGATAAATTTGTATATGAGCTTCAGATGTGATAAATACAATGGTCTGAACATTAACTTTCTGTTCTTATTTATTTTTGTTGTCTTTACCTCATTCCTAATTCTTTTAGGTTATGCCAATAATCCATTAATTTATGTTTATTTTTGTTTGTGAATCCTTTTTATAAAAAATTGGATTCATAACGTATTTTGTCTATTGTGTGTAGTGGTCGTAAAAAATACTAATATTAATTTAGAAATAGGTTCTTAAATTGCATCCTGTAGTCTGTAATCAATTCTAATGTATATTTAAAAACATTTTACTAACCTTGAAAGCTGCTTTGATTTTACATCATCTCTGATCTTATGACACCTAAATGTTCATGTTTCGGTGGATCCAACAACATCAAAGTAAATAAAGTAACGTAACAATTGAAACTAAGTACTAAGTATTTCTTGAGTCCCAGCTCTGTGTAGTTGGAAGGAATGCAGTGCGTTGTTATAATAGCAGGTGAATGAATGAGTCAGTAGTGTTTCACAGCTGATGCATTTGTAGTAGTAGCGTGTACTAACTAGGCTAAAAAAATATTCGTATCATCTGGTGTATTAATTTAACAACTACCTACCAGGTTATTAACTTGTTCGGATTAATAATATTTAATTTACCAATTTATATCAAAATATGTAAATAAATGTAATAAATACAAACAAATATGTAAAATATGGAAAATTTGAAAATGAATGTTTTGTATCAGAGTAATACAACAATTGTTCTCCCAGCATGCATCACTCATTCATTATACCTCACCCATACCCTTCACCCCGCGACTACATGGAGCTTGGAACCACACAATGACTGAAGATATAAATTCTTCTATTAAGATCTTTTTTTTAAAGCCTTGTTAGGACTACATAAGTTCTTAAAGTTTGGAAAATCTTTACTTGCGTCCTATGGATCTTATCCATTTTCTTGATGTTCTTATTCTGGATTTTCTCCCAATAATTCTTCATTGCGTTAGATCTTCTTTTCCTTTCTTCTGCAGAATACACCCTTTTGGACGTTTGGTTGGTTTCTTTTGCTGGAGTCTCGTGTTTTTCAGTTTATGATAATTTTTTGTCCTTGGTTTAAATCTTCAAGTAAAATCTGAAGTTCTTGTAGGTCTTCTTTAATTTCGCGATACCAGTGCGGTTGGCACTTTTTACTTAAAAAGTATTCAATGATTCGTCTAGACATTCTAGAGGGATTCGTCCGAAAAAGGAAATTCTCTTTTCCGTTATTTGATTTGCAAGTGGTTCCGTGCTCCTGTAGATTTCTTCTTTGTGCATCGGTTTCCAAATTCTTCTGATAAACACCTCTTATTGATACACCTTCCAATGACCCGTTGCTCCAGTTTGGAAATACTTTGTCCTGAGTTTATTTTCCGGAGGTTAAATAGTGTTTTGCTTGCATACGTTATTTTAGGTAAAATCACCATATTGTATGACACAATTTTGACCCTATTGAGATTCTATATAGATTTTAGAAGACTGTATTAAGATTTTAATGAAGTACAGTAGAATCTCAGTAGTCCGGCCGTGCAGTAGTCCGGCGCCTCTAGTAATCCGGCCCTTAAAATATTAGGCCTAAAAGTATGAAACCTCACCCAGGACAGATTTTGGTAAAAGATTTAAATTGAATTAGAGAAATCAAGTCGACCTAATTACGGCGGATTTGATATAACATGTATGTTTAGGATTTAATTAAAGAAATGAATAAGCAGACCTTAATTATTGTTAAATTGAATAATTCTGGCCTTTTATCCAAAACCCAGAACTGGGTCATACTCTATACTTCATGCTGAATTGACAACGTAATGTAATTCTCAGAACACGAGCACCCCCACACCGCACTAGGCGATGTCAATAGCTGATAATTATGTTTAGTACAATGACTACAGCAGTACTCAGCAAACCTTTGTTAATTAGTTAATTTAATTTAAAATCACATAGAAGTCAATGCACATCCAGTATCTGGCATTTTCAGTAATCCGGCACCCTCTCGGTCCCGAACAAGCCAGACTACTGAGATTCTACTGTAGTTTTAATTTTTTACTTGGAACCGAGGTACCACTAGGGACTGGACATGAACATTTTTATCAAAATCGGTCAAAAAGTAGTAGTCTATTTGTGCAATTTTTCTCTTTTTGCGATTTTCTGAAAAACGGTTCCTATAATTTTTTTTTAAATTGCCGTATATGCTACATTATTTATGCTCTATAAAATAGTGTGAGCACCATGTCTGCTCAAATTCTTGGGGGAGAGCTGTGCTCTCATGGTAGAAAATGGTTTTTTTTAAGTTGACAGCCTTAGTATAAACTGGTTGAGGTTTTCGTTTTATGAATTGTGAGTTCTAATTATTGTAGTAGAAAGACTGAGATCCTCCATTTGGATTTGCCTCTTCTCTTTGCCAGAAGAATTTTATTTGACGTCTTATTCTTCCTCAAGACACTTTATCAAACATGTGGTTCTGACTCGCCTATTATGCTCAGTGTTCCTCAAGCCAGTGTGAAATGAGAATGTTCAGTATACTTGCCGTGTAACCTTAGATATTTGTTTTGCTGATTTTAAGATGTACAAGGATTGCCAAGGAGTATGAAAGGAAGATTGATTATTGGGAAGTATGTCCTGGTAGTAAATTTAAAAATATTTATTGAAAACAATTGAGTTGTACAGCGATGTCAGATGGGACAATCGACTTTTGCAAGAAGAAGATAATTAAATTTGTATCCCTGTGTAGCCTGAGTTTTTGAGTTTTTGATTTGTTAATTTAGCCTGTTATTCTAAAATTAGCTTTTTTTTTAATTAATTTATTTAAAGTCGTATCAACTGCTTGGTCATTAGCGACTTGGTGGTTTAAGTAACATTTACTGTGGGATTTAACATGTGAAAATTTCCAGACCCTGACCAGGAATCGAACCTGGGACCTCCACGTGGCAGGCCAATGCGCTAACCACTATGCTACAGAGGCGTCCTATTTAAGGGCTGTTCTATTACACTTAAATTTCTTTCCCTCTTTGTTTTCCTGCCAGCCTCTTCTTACCATCTACAGTGGTATGGTGCATTAAACTATTAGGGATGGAGGAAGTGCATTAAATAAAAAAGTTAATATGCATTTTAGGGCAAAAGTGTATGTAATTAAAGTTGTAGGAAATTAAAAACCCACAACTTTTATTTAAAGCGTTTTTTTCTGCCATGCTTAGTTTAGCATCAATTATTAATTTTCTTTATTTTACTCATCAAAATCTTTGCTCTAGAATTAATAACACACATACGAACATCGTTAAAAAAACTTTTTTTCGAGGGATAAGGCTTCAAAAATAAAACAAATTTAAAATCAAAACATTTTTTAATAAAAAAAATCTTAAAATTACAACATATATATAAAATTAACATTTATATACAAATCAAATTAGTAACTATATAACCATTAACAATGAACAAAATGTATTGGATTCTTTTGCACAATGTAAATGTGCTTTAAAAAACGTTTTAATTATTGGAATGGTAACATTAAATAAAATTCTTAGTCCGTAGCGAGAGATCCAAGTCAGTTTTTTTGAGTTTAGTAGTCAATTGAACTAAAAATAGCATTATAAAAGCTTTTATGATTTATTTTTATTTGGCATGTAACAGTTAGTAATGTTTTTCTTGTATAGATACTTCGGGGGGTTGATTAAAAATCATTTTTAAAATCCAATATTAAATATGAGTACTGTTGTTGCACAAAATGAAAACAATTTATATACAAATTTTAAAAAAAACTAAAATCATAGATTACAATAAACAATGAAAATAATATAATGATTCTATTAACATATAATGATTAATTTCTTACAAACTTAAAACCATTATCATTTCTTATAATAAATATTTTAACTGTAACATAATTACTTCAGTAACATAATATTAATTAAAATTTTATAAAATTAATAATCAATTTTTGAATGTAGTTTGTTATTTTTAATTAAAAAACTGTAACCAGCAGTCTTATTTTAATTATTAAGTAAAATATATTGAATTGAATAAGAAATTTTACAGGATTTCATAATATTTTAATAATAATCTATAATTTTTTTCTATTAACCTAACAAATTATTGTTTTATTCTATTTTTATTGGAACTATTCTCAATCAAATACAGTCAAATGTTTACATAACCTAATTTTATTTTCTTGTTCGAAATAAGTGTTTTAATTAAAATCAATTTATATTCCAGGTAATTTTATTACATTTATGACGTAATATTTAAAAGGTTATTTGAATTGTTAAAATTTTTTAATTTCAAGGCCTGATTATCCATTAGGTAAAATAAAATCCAGCATACGACACGCAGTTTAGAAGAGCGCAAAAGTAAGAAAAAATTATCAACTAAGCCATGTTGAAAAAGTTTTTAATTATAAGTATAAATTATAACATTGGTCACCTACTGGCAGACCTGAAAGCTGTAAATATAATATTTTGTTTGTTTGCAGATCTTATTTTAGTGTGCGATGTAAAATTTATTACATTTAGACTGTGTGCGTGCTGTAAGCAGCTGGTGATGTCAACATGACATGTACCTAAGTTTATCTGAACAGAGTTGATGCTCACTGGACAAATTTACGACCGTGATCAGTTTGAAAGTAATTCATGATAGTTCTGTGTTACAAAATACAAAAAAACTACAACTTATGTACATGGTCCTACAGGTGTTACACTTTATGGCTCAAACCTTTACGAAATCAATAAATAGTATTAACATTTAGCACTTTTGCCGTAGCTAAATTTTACAGTCGGCAAGGTAGACCTAAGTAAAAAGTTGGTTGGACCGTGGCAGCCTCATCTAAATTTTAAATGGACCTTGATCAAACTTAGTTGACCACTGAATTAGAATAATGAAACAAGAAAATAACAGACTTATTAAAAATACGAGGTTGGGTCAAAAAGTTCCTTGAATGGTCACATGTAGTCAAGCATTTGTTTGCTGGAAAGGACATTTTTGTTTGGGAGGTTGGTATTACTACTAGGGAAGGTGCTGTGCCATTCAGCAGGCAGTTAGAGTTGGTTTATTGTGTGTGGTGTACAATATTTTAGATGTAGTTTTTTCTTTCGTTGGATTGTGAAATTTCATCATCAGAGGAGCGTGCCAATATCAAATTCTATGTGTTGCTGAAGAAATCAACCTTGGAGACTCTTGAGATGCTGAAGGTAGCATACAGAAATGATGCAATGAAGAAAAGGGCAGTTTATGAGTGGCACAAGTATTTTCGTGACAGTCGCACAACAATTAAAGATGATGTTCAGACTGAGTGGCCTTCCACTTCTACCACAGATGGGAATGTAGAGCGCGTTCAACAACTTGTCCGTGCAAACAGGTGACAACAGGAAAAACAATCAACGAAGAATTGTGCACAAGCGATCTTAAAACGGTTACAAGATGCAATTCGACGAAAACGGCATGAAAAATGGGCAGGGAATGATTCGTTTTTATTGCATGACAATGCCCTGTCACATCGATCCCTAATGGTGAAGCAATACCTTGCAAAGAACAATGTCAACACTCTGGAACACCCTACAATTTTCTTCCGATCTTGCACCACTGGATTTTTACCTGTTTCCCAACTGAAAATGACATTGAAGGCACATTGTTTTGCTGATTCATCAGAGGTGATGGAAAATGCGACGGAACAGCTGATAGAACTTTCGAAAAATGGCTTTCAGGAGTGTTTACAACGATTGTATGAACGGTGGAATAAGTGCATAGATGCAGGAGAAGAGTATTTTGAAATAAAATAGGATTACAATGTTATACATACTTCAATCAATTTCTATTAACCAATTCCGGGAACTTTTTGACCCTACCTTGTATATTACCCTACTTTTAAATTATGGAGAAAGTTAATTACATTTATTATAAATTATTCGTAGAATTCTAACTGCATATGGGGCTAAATATTCACCAGATGGGGCACCCTAAATGTTTTAATTTATGTTATTTTAACCAGTTAATTAGCAACATAATAATTACATAATGACTAAATTAGATAAGAGTAAAATATTTTTTTTTTAAATCTGGAATTCCCATTTTATGTACCTTTGTTAAACAATTGACTGTTATTGATTTTTAAAATATTTACAAATATCAAAGATATATAATTAATTTTTAAAATAAATATATTTTTTAATATAAATCAGAGTAACAATAATGATTGTGTGGTCTATTTTTTGTCTATATTATTTTAGATATAATTAGTATTTTTTATTTATTTATTTTTATTTACAATTGCTGTAATTCTATTACAGCTTAACCCTTATTAGTATATTTTTTATACTTTTAAACCCTGTTCTTAACTAATTTTATTTAACAGTAATTTCCAAATCATTCATTCACTTGGATTGCTAAATTTAAATTTCTTCAGTTTTAATTACACTTTTAATATCTTTGAAGTTTTTTTTTATTTATTTAACAGTTACAATAGTATTTTTTTATCATAAAAAATTCTTGTCAGTTTTATTTAATATTTTTATGTTAATGGTGCGTAATCAAATAATTTGAATAGATTTTTTTATGTAGATGTATTAAATTTATTTTATAAAATCTACATTATATCAAAATTTTTATTCAAATTTTTACCTTGCGATAAATGGTATGATGGTGATATTTCATATGGCTTGTGTTTTGTGAGAGCTAACTAAAGTCTTGCAAATTATAAAACTAGCACAGATTAAATGTGACAAAACTATTACTTTGCTAGCTGTTAGTCGACTTGCAGCTATAAAATAGCGTAATAGGAACAAACAACTTTAGTTAAATCGCTAGCATTCACTAGTGCGCTAGTGACTTTGAACATGTTTGATTTTACTAGCGCTAGTAAGAGAGAATAGGTTCACATGATTGACTAGTGCTAGTAAACTAGCTTGGTGTGAATGTTTGGAAACATTGCTAGCTGCTAGTTAGCTTTACTTCGTACATCAATACACAGCACAACTCACGTATGTCTTCAGAACACTGGCATTAATTAATTAGCTCTGTGGGAACGATCACCTGTGCGCTAGTAGGTTCTGCTAGTAAACTAGCATCATGGGAATAGGCCTTAAGGGTGTGACAATAGAGCAATATTTTTCATGTGGAATGGTGAGGGCTTGTTCATAAACCATATGAAATGGCACCATCTATATAATACCGTGCGTTCGGAAAGTCGCTGTGCACTGGAATTGTGACTATGGATTTATGAAAATATGTATAAAGAAATGACTAAGCATTTTGGAAAAAAATTTATTCAATACCTTAATTACATTGTTAAACCGTGATTACATTGTTTATAGAAGGTGTTCGAAATGACCTCCATTGGCATCAATACAGCATTGCACTCGTTTCATTTTGTTTGCAAACACCTTTCGCAACTGTATAAAACGTTATGCAACGTGTTTGGTGAACGAATAATTTCAAAGAATTTGTGGCCTGCAAGATCTCCTGATCTGACTCCCCCCGATTTCTTTTTATGGGGTGCGGCGAAACAAACTGTGTATCGGAACAGACCACACACGATTGACGAACTTAAAGCCGCAATAACGGCATACATTCAAGGAATCACTGTTCTTCAGTTGCGAAAGGTGTTTGCAAACAAAATGAAACGAGTGCAATGCTGTATTGATGCCAATGGAGGTCATTTCGAACACCTTCTATAAACAATGTAATCACGGTTTAACAATGTAATTAAGGTATTGAATAAATTTTTTTCCAAAATGCTTAGTCATTTCTTTATACATATTTTCATAAATCCATAGTCACAATTCCAGTGCACAGCGACTTTCCGAACGCACGGTATTTATTGTCAGTTGATGTATAGTTGTGACAGTTGTTTAGCTATGCTTTTAAATTGTTCCGTAAATTAATGCGATTCATGTTAGGTATGATAAATTCAAAAATTTATTAATTATGAAAATTTGATTAGGTTTTTCCTTTCCTCAAATATATGAATCGTCTAGTTACAAAAAAGTAGATAACATCCTAAAATGTAAATTTTTCAGGAGACTTGAAAAACGTTTCTCTCAAAAACATTAAATGATACAACATTGTGACGTACTCGAGAAATAGCATTAGGGTAGTGAATAAATACTGATTTTTAGTTTTCTAATGACTGTAGTTTAATAGAAATTTCACTCACTATATGTGGATGTATCTGGTTTTGAAACGGAATCGGATCTATCTGATTTTGAAATAAACTTAAACACCAAAATATATAAAACCCTTGATTATTTGAATTTGTAACATAATTAATCACAAATTTTGGTGTTTTAGGAATAAAATTTACAAAAATTAGGTACGATAATATTAAAAAATTATGAAAAAAAAATTTTCATAATGCTTTTTCCGTGATTTATTATTACTAACTTCTTCAGCATAACACTCTATTTTGTAATATTATTAAAATAAATCACTAACTTTAATATTTGTTTAAGAAAAGCGACAACAATAATTATATACAAATAAAGAAAAAACGTCCACTAAAATACAGCTTGAACTATTTGCTCATATTACAACATAATCTCAAACTAATGTTCCAGCCGTGTGACATAAACATATATTTTCGAGGTCAGTATTAGAGAATGGATGTATCTGGTTTTGAAACCAGTAACTTTATGCTCGTTTTTATTAAAGATGTAGATGGTTTCGAAACATATGCTTTTTACAGTGCATGTAAAAGGTTGTAAGCTGTTATAAAATGCAAAAATATAAAACTTGAAAGTTTTGCAAGTATCTGGTTTTGTAACTAGGCGATTCATATTTAAGCAGGTTTCAAAATCATGAATTTAAAATAATATTTATGACAATTTAAATGGTTTAAGTAAAGTAATCATAAAGTTTTCACCAGTTTTTTCACTAGTAAACTGTCAAAAAGTGTCACATTTTTTTGAAACTATTATATTGGCACACACACATACACACACTCGCATAATATACAATATAAATAATCTCTACATTGATTGGTAAGTTAATTATTTGTGATTATATGGGAAGGTGTACTCTGAAAATGTAAATTTAAATTTGGATAATTCATTTAAAATTTGAGAAATGATTTTTCCAAATTATTTGTGCATAGCTAGAAATTTATATTTATCGGATTTTTTTTCTTTTAGGTATAAATAATTTTATATGTTTTAGCATCTTCACATTTACACAATTTATTCAAAATATCTTTCATGCTCTTTTGTACATTCTAACCTATATCACAATGAAAGTTTATTTCATGAACGTTGCAATTTAAATACAGTACAAGCTAGCTAATCCGAACTAATAAAAACCGTGACTGTTCGGATTAGCAAATTTTTGTCTACAAGGTAATACTCATGTTTAAAATACATTTTTTTATGTTGGAATAAAATAATTTAATAATAATATACGTACAATAAACTGACCTTACTTGTTTTTACCACAAAAACATCGCATTAAAAGAAATGAATTAATAAAAAAAATTTGTAAATACAGTTTAGTAATATATTGTTTCAATAACCTAATTCAATAATAAAATACATACTTTTCATTAACCTTAATTTTTTCATCAATTAGAATACAGTTCAAAGTTTATCCACAGTTTACCTTGGCTGCGATCCAAACTGGAAGATTACAGTTTTTAATTTTTTTGATTTTCCAATAACAAGTAATGTCAGTTTATGTTTTACTGCGGTATTTGCACAAGGCATAATTGTAATGGACTCATTTGAGATTTTTTGACTAGGTGCTGAGGCTTCATTTTTGTGAATAAAAGTTTTCTCCGGTAACAACGTCCAAATAAGACCACTTTCGTCCACATTATGAATCTGATCATTGGTTAAATTGAGATCATTAATTTTTTTGAAAAACACTGAAAAGTTTCAACTGCAGAATTATCACTTGAAAGTTTTTTCTCAAGGTTGATTGACAATGGATGCCGTGGTGTATCTTAAATTTTTCCAGCCAACCGTCACTTGCTTTAACTCTTGGATAAATTTGTAAATGGAAATGCTGTATTAAGGAAGTACTGTATTAAGACATTCAAAAAATAAAATCGTACCATAGGAAATCATCATCGCTACATAAAAACAAACAAAATGTTTTTTTTTGATAGTTCAGATTACTGAGGGTTCGGATTAAAGAGGATTGGATTAGCGAGCTTGTACTGTAATCTCAAAATGTAAGCATTTAATTTTCTTTCATCCATCTTTTCACACTTTATCTTTCCTGAGAAATTCTTATTATTTTTAATCTGTATTAAATAAATTAGTCAATTTCATTAAAATTATGAAACTATTTAATTTAAATAATTTAATTTTAATAAGTTATATATTCATTTACAAAATCGTATTATAAAAGTATAAATTTATTGCAGATCTTTTATCCATTATATTCTTTTCTACTAAGTTAATTCTTCAGCTCAAACGAAAATATAATTATCGTCAAAGATATAAAATAATTTCTAGTATATTTTTAAAACTATAAGTCGTCTTTGTTCTTGAAAATATGAGTGTATTAATACAAGTGAATTAATTTCCTTTTTTCACTTTCGATAAAAGTAAGAATAAATTGTAAAAATGACTTATAGGAGATCTTGCTTAAGTATTTTTTTAAGTCGGTATAAAGTTACGTACTCAAGCAGGCACTGATTTCTTTTCCTCAGATGTTTTATCTTCTGAATAAGGTTCATTTGGTATAAAAAAGCTGAGGAGTCCACCCCCTGAAATTTAAAAATTGTGTACATTAATAATTTCATCTTGATAAATAATTTTCTGTTTTGAAATTTAAATTTTAAAATTTGATAATATTTTTAACCTTTTGAGTAGCACACGCATGTATAGTACTCCTTTCTGTTTCAGTGCGTGTACTGGAACAAGCAAGCTCTTACAGGAGCATGCCCCTAATTATTTGTTTGGAATTTTTAATTTATAGTTAGGTACGTGTGTCTTTGGGAAACATTTTGAATAAATTCTTCCTATCATGGATTAGGCCTTCCGACTTTTTTGGCCATCTTTTTGGCGGTCTACCTACATCTCTTCGTTGAGCAGGTATGTAGCCTAACTCCCATTTTGTCCGCCTATCTTCACTCTGTGTATTAAATTTTCTCCCACTTTTCTCTGTATTTGTCAGTTGTTTCTAATAAAGGGGAGACATTTATTAAATGGGCACAGATTTCCTCATTTTTAATGTGATCCATCAAATTACATCCCTGAACTATTCTCAAAAACGACATTTTCGCCACCTGGATCTGATGTTCCATCCTTTTTCCCAAGTTCCCAGGACTTACTGCTGTACAGCAATACTAGAACAGTCAGAGTCTTGTAAAACTTCAACTGGATATCTTTCCGAACTCTTTTTCTAGTGATTGCACTATTGTCTCGAGTATAATACCAAAGACGATTCAGTTTATTGATCATGTCTGTATTTTTAGCGTATATTAAATCACATCCCAGGTATTTAAAATGGTGTATCTACTCTTATCAGGCACCCATTGATAACTGTTTTTGTTCATAGGGGATTTTTGCTCCAAAAAGCTATAGTTTTTATATTTTACTTTTTCTCAATGAACCTAGCAAATGTAGTAGTAATTAAAGGGAATGAATCAAAGTTATTAGAACAGTGTTGGAAAAAATTAACTTTTTGAATTTATTTCATCGAAGTAGGTTTCCTTAAATTTTGGAGATATGTAGCTGATTTGTAATACCCCACTGAGAATGTTTGAGAAAAATGGTAGTTTTCAAACTTCAGCCCAATTATTCTGGTAGTTTTTGTTCCAGAATGAAAAAAACTTATTCTCCTGAAAACCAAAAACTGTTTTTTGGCTTCAGGGGGTCATGAAACCTGATATCAAAAATTTAACATCTTCACATTCCTTTCACTTTCACATTTTATATTATGAACAAATGTGAGAAAGTACAAATATTAATAAAAATGTTTTAAATTGTTGTTTCCTAAAGAAGTAATTTTTAATAAATTAATCTCAAAAATTAAAAGTAAACAAATTTGGAAATAATTTAAATATTGAAATATGATTTATTACCTGCAGAAACAGCAGCTACTAAAAGAATAGGAACTGCACAACTAATGTCCAGAAGATGTCCAAAAACTAGATTACTAACCATTGCACCCAATCTTCCTGAAAGAATTGCCAGGCAAACTCCCATGCCACTAAAACAAAAAAACAAAAATCAAGTTATTTGTGAAATAATTCATTAACACAAGCTTGAAAGAGGTATTGTTTGAGTTAATAAATAACACTGTACAAATTCAAGTATTTTTAATAATTATTTCAAGTTATTTATGGCCCATGAATCAATAAGAAATATGAGATGTGATCAAAAAATGTATATATAATCATGCGAGGATTTACAGCCTCAGCTGTATCTCACTCCTTAACCACCACCTCTCTTTGTCTTGTTAATCATCGTCGGAAAGCCACCACAAAGACATTGCCTCCTGCACACCATCCAACCATGTCACCTCCGGCCTCTCCCTCCTTCTTCCGGCTGGTTCCACTCCCATACCCTCTTTGGCAACCGACCATCCCCCATCTTCTGCAAATTGCTAAACCATTTTAATTTTTTCCTGGATATGTTATCCATGATATTTCCTTGAATACCAATTCTTCTCCTAATTTCAGAATTTGGAATTCGATTGATGCGCAATACACCACAGTTCCTCCTTCAGGAATCCATCTCCACTGCTTTAAGGTGATCCTTCTGAGTCTTAGTCAATACCTGCACTTCCGCACCATACGTACACACACTCTCTAGGATAGCATGATATATTAATCTTCAGCTCCTTCCATACGTTATCATTCCAAAGGACAGAATTTAACTGCCTTATAACCCTTCGCCCTTGCAAAATCTTGCTGTTTACTTCTGCTGCACTTTTTCCACTTCTATCAAAGATGACTCCCAGGTGTTTAAAACTTTCAAAGCTTTTCACTACGAATCAAGAAATACGATGAATAAATTTATTACGAACAAAGTTGTAAGTGTACTTCAAATTTGAATTAATCTTCTTTAAAGTACTCTCTTTGGCTAGCAATGCACTTATCCCTACATTCATTCCATTATTGAAAGCATTTCTGGAAGGCTTCTTTCAGAAGTGCTTTCAACTGCTTGGTTGTGGGGTCCTCTCAGTGTTAGGAATAGGGTTAAAATATTTTCCTGTAAGCACGGTTTTTATTTTTGGGAAAAGCCAGAAGTCATATGGTGCTAAATCCGGAGGGAAGGGTGATTGTGTGGACAGACAGGAATATTTTTCCAGCCAAAAAGTTGCGGATTAAAAGATGGTGTGGCATGGGCCAATTTTCCTTCTGTTTGCCAATCAAAAGTCTGGGAAAAAATTTTGTATTCACTTGTCTCATTTGCAAATTATCGATTAAAATGCTTTGCACGGACCCTTTGAGATGTTCAGTTTTTCGGTATGCTCTCGAATAGTTAGTCGCCTGTTTGAACAAACCAGTTTTACCATTTTTTGCATATTTTTGTCGGTTTTTATGGTCAAAGGACATCCCGATCATTGCTTGTCTTCTCGATCACGTTTAATTTTTTCTTTTGGGAGTAAAAATATTATGTGAATTTTACAGTTAGGATTACACTTGGTTTTATGTTAGCCAGTAACTTAGCTAAACTTCTTCTTCTTCTTCTTCTTCTTCTTCTTCTTCTTCTTCTTCTTCTTCCAGCCAAGGATTAGGCCACAGCCTGTTCCAAACTCACAAACTATATCATCTATCTCCATCTTCTCCTAGGTCTACCGATACCCCTTTTCCCTTCTGGAGCATACAGTGTGCTTGCTTAGGTATCCTGTGATCCGATATCTTTTCCATATGCCAGCCAGACCATGTGGTGAATGATATGAAGGTGTCATTAGCAGTGTGGAAAGTAGATGCTTTTCAGAGGGCTGGACATGCTAATAAGCATACTTTTTCACTCAGTGAGGCAGGCACGTGTGAACCACCTCTTTTCCCATTTTACTTAGTAAAGCCTCTAGAGATTCAAACCAGCCTTTCGACTGATGACCTAATGAACAACAATTTTTTATTGCTTTTTTATACCAATGAACATAAACTATAATGCTTTTCACCGTTGATGAACTCTGCTGTTCTATGCATTTAGACCATTCAGAACATTTACCAGCGTTGTCAGATTGTATGAATGTATCAGCCTGACAAACATTACGGAGGCATGCGCATAAGAGTTATAGTAGTTCACTTGTGTCTAGCATTTGGCACTGAACACGTCAATTATAGAGCGCGTTAACATGCAGTAATTAATAATATACTCGTAATCAACTGGTTGTACGTTCATAGGTTATACTTGTTATTGAAAGACCAAAAAAAAGGCTGATAAAATATATTACAGAGCTATGAGAGCAAGTATTGGCAACGTTGCTGACAAATCATTGGCTAGCTATGAAGTGGGTAGGGGGCAATGTATATGTTCAGATCTCATCAATGCTGAAAAATAATATAGTTTACTAATACTTAAAATGTAAATAATAAAGTTTAATTATCATATTTTCATTCTAAATATTTTGTCCAACCTGTGCAAAATTATTTTTTATATATAAAATATAATAGAAATATTTACCTGATGCTTGGTGGGAACATGTCAACTACAAGAGAGTTGTATACTAAATTTGCTGTACCGACACACAGTTGGAAAGCAGCTGATACTATCAGATTTTGGAATGAATTTGTTAAATAGTATATGGTTAGCACACATAATCCTGATAATAACTGCAAAACAACTGAAAAATAAAACAATCCTTTATTAAAAACCTAAAAATATTTTAACACTCAAAAATTTTTTATTTTTTATAAATAGTTCTAATATCTATAGGCTTCCTCAATTGTCCAGGCAGATGACAGTGACTACTGAAATTTGTTTACAAATTTACATTTGTTATATAGTTTTATCATAAACTTAAAGCAAGAACAAAATATACAGTTGGTAAAAAGTAATTCAGTTTTGATATCTTTAAGAGTAGAAAAAACAAATAGTAGGCCTACTTAAATGAAAAATATGAAAGTGTTTTAATTTGTTTCTATTTTCTTCTGTCAGTATACTTTTTTTTTGCTTACTATGGAATTACTTTCTCTTACCCTAAATGAATATATAGAGAAGGAAAGTATTGTTTTCATTTTGATTTTTTGAAATCGAGTTTTCACTGTATATGTACATTTTCGGAGCCCTTAAACTAAAAAAACATCTTTTTAGTGTTTTGTCTGTGCATGTGTGTATAAAAAAAAATCATTTTCATCAAAATCTGTCAACTGGAAGTTTATTTATTCGTGTGATTTTTTACTTTTTGGGATTTTCTCAAAAATGGATCCTACGCTTTTTTAATAAATCACTTCATTTATTATATTTCTTATGCTCTACATGACAGGGTAAGTGCTGTGTCTGCTGAAATTCTTGGGGGGAGGGGGTCTGTGCTCTCATGGTAAAAATTTTTTTTTTAGATATTGTGGTCGTAATATGCATTCTAGAGTAAAAAATGTATAATCAAAGTTGTAGAACATTAAAAAACCTACAACTTTTTATTTCAAATAATTTTTTTACAATGCTTAGTTTAGCGTCAATTAGTGTCTTTCTGTATTTTTTCATCAAAATTGTTAAAAAATGGGGTTTTTTAATATTACAGTCTTGGTTTGCATTTAACAACAAAAGAGTTTATAATTAAAGTTGTAGGAAATAAAAAATCTACTACTTTTATTTCAAGAATTTTTTTCTACAGAGGCTACTTTAACATCAATTAGTGATTTTCTGTATTTTTAAATTTATTGGACGGGGTGATTTTCTTTTTGTATCTTTCACTCATGATTAAAATTAGGTTATATTTTAAATTTTACATCGTTTACTAATGATTAAGCATAGGTTATAGATATGGTTTTTATTTACATTGGTAAGAGAAAGTTACGTGAGTGTTCCACACTAAATCTTTTTATTTTATTTTGTTGGCTATCAGTGATATTGTGCTTAACACAACTTTGTATTTAAGTTTGGGAAGGGTTTGCTACTTATCTATGCAACTAAAGAAGTCTCTAATAAAACATCTTAAAAAATTGTCTCTGTGTTTGTACAGCCATTTTTAAAAGGTATAAAAAATTTTTGGAAAATACCAGATCTTTTTAACTTACTTGGCATAGTTCTTCTTTGTAATTTTCCTGAGAGAAAACCAGATGCTAAATTTCCACTTAAACCAGCAACACCAATTATTAGTGAATTTAAAAATACAGTTGTGTCAACAGCTGTACTGTCGCATGTTTGAAAATCAGAAGCCGATGAAGTCATTGATGAACTAAGTTCACAGACTGAAACGGATGTATGTGGGTGTTGGGCATAGTGGTTTTCAAAACGGTTGAAAAGTTCAGGTAACCAAAGTCCCAATCCATAATAACTAAAAAAAATAAAACCAAGATATTGATAATTTTTATTACTGTTATAAACTATGAAGAAAAATTAGTAATTCTTGTATTAACTTATTAACAATTTGTTTTTCCATGTGTTTTATGTTTTGATACGATGTGTTTTCATGCATTGTAAAATTAATTCTGACAGCTACTGTCAATATTGTTCTTCAATCTCGTGCGTTTCAGGCTCTGTTATTTTTCATAATAATGAAATAACTTAGTGTACTACAAAATAGTTACAACGTTAAATTATATGAAATAGATTTGTTAGGTGCCAGCCGCATTGGCATAGTTGGTATCGTGCTTGTGGTCTTGGGTTCGGATCCCACTCAGGCACGGCATATTTTCATACGTTACAAAAAATCATTTCATCCTTCACAGTTACAACCAAACATCGTCGCTAATAACCACTGTAGTTGATGCGACGTTAACGCTAATGACCACTGTAGTTGATGCAACGTTAAAAATCAAAGAAAAAAAAATGGTTAGGTAAAAACATATGTGATCTTTCCTCTTTTATTTGTTACTTTTGTAGCCCCAATTAGAGCGATGTAGGCAACTTTCAGTATTTAGCAGATCATTTAATTTGTTTTCTTCTATCCCACATCTTATTATTATTCTCAGATCTGACCCTCCTCTGCTCGTCAGTTATGTTATATTGTCGAACTTTCTGGTTATTGTTGTTGTTTAAGTCATCAGCCGATAGGCTGGTTTGAACCTGTAGAGGTTTTACCAAGTAAAACGAGGAGTGAGGTGGTTTACCATTGCCTTCCTCACTGAGTGGAAAAGTACACTTATCAGCATGCCGGGCCCTCTGAAAAGCACATATTTTCCACTCTGCAAATGACACCTTCACTTCATTCACCACAGGGTTTGGCTGTATAATAAAATGCATTACTTTCAGAGGAGATAACTCTGATTAGTGTCTTTTACACCTCTACCTCTTCTGTTCTGGTCTTAGAATCATGTTGTACACGTTATCTCCAAGGTGTTAAAATCGTTGTTTATCTCCTGTAGCCTGTAGCTGTTGATAACTTGATTTTCATTTGTAACTTTATTAATAAATAAATTTTTTTCATACAACCTGCAGCTGATAACTTATCCCATTGTAAAAATATTATAATTTTCACTAACCTTTTACAGCTGCTATGTATTTTTTCTATTATTTTATCTTTGCAGCTTACATGTTTTATTGAATCCACCACCTCCAGAGTATATAAATTTAAAACGTCAAAACTAAATCTGTATAATCTCATATAAAAAACTTGCCACTTTTAGGGTACTGCCCGTTCCCAAGCTTTGTGCAGCTGAGAGGTATGCATTACGTCACTACTACAGTGAGAGATTTCGTTAGTAGTAGTAACGTTTTACTTGTATTATGTTTGTAGTAGTCAAGAGTACTATCCAAACTACATATATTCTGTGTCGCCGTCTACAGCGAATAGTCAAAACAACACCCACGTATGTCACCGCACTAGGCAGCCGACTGCCTAGCGAAGAGCAATGAGATGATTAGTACGTATTATGATGTAGCAGCAGTCTGGTACTTTATCTGTCCCCTTCATCCCGCAGCTGCACAAAGCTTAGATTCATACAGTACAACGTATTGTATTGTAAGTCTTCTTGATTTTTTTTTTTTGTTTTAATATCCGACTGTTTTGCAATTACTGTTAATGCAGACAGAAGTCTTTTTGAACTTTTTTACTTATTTTATGTCATTTTTCCCATTGTCCAGTGGTAAAGAGCACAAGTTTGGAATACTTCTTGTTAATTTCTGATAAAACTTAACTTCTGTTGCGTAATTCAGTGATTCTTCATCTTCATAAATTCACCCTTTGATTCCAAAGACGATAAATTATTAAGGTTCTACTTTTGTTACAAAATCATAATATTTACTAAATTAAAAATCATGGATCAGCCGCCTTCGTAGCGTAGTGGTTAGCAGGTTAACCTATTTGAGGAGGTCCCGGGTTGGATTCTCGACGAGGGTCTGGAAATGTTCACAAGTCAAAACTGACTGATACTGTAACATAATCCAACGTAGTCGCTAATGACCAAGCAGTTGATGTGACTTTAAATAAATAAATTAAAAAAAAAAATAAAAATCATAGATAAATTGTTAAGTTTAACAAACAAGACGAACAAGTGTTCAAACTTACCCGAACATATTTGCAAACATTAGTGCTGATGTAAGTGCAGTAGTTTTCAAAACTGGCATTACAAAAAGACTTTGTCCTTGTTGTATTAACATACTTATTGCTTGCCAAGCTGAACTGCTATCCTTATTTGTAGTAGAAGCTTTCTCTTCGCAGCATAATGATTTGACCTGTAAATATTGACAATTAATTAAAAATAATAGATTTATGCAGAAATATTTTATTTTATTATAAACTTTGTTGGAATATAAGTGTACAAGTGTGTTTTTGACTTAACAATCTATTTTTATTTCAAATTATAAACCGAAAGGAGAAAATTGAAAATTAAGTTATACATGAAGGTCATTAGTACAATAAATTTATATTAAACATTTTTTTTAAGTGTTTCTTTAAATAAAATGAAGACAATAAACGCATTTAGGTTGTTCAATTTGTGGACCAGGTAACTGAAATAACTTTGAAATAGCATTTTTAAAGCTTCTGCAAGGGAATTAAATACTTATTTCTTGTAGTGTATGACGTAAATCCAAAAAGTAAGAGGACTTAATTATTTAAAAATCGAAAAAATATATTTCTAAAAATTTTATAAATTCATAGAAGTATTTCAAACACTACTTTGTGACATAGTCGTCTTCCTTCTCAGTGCTTCCATCTTTGGTCCATTGTTTGATAGAACTCGGAGTCTCGTGGTTTAGGTCTTCAGCCAAAAGTTTGATTTGAACCTCTAGAGGCTTTACTGAGTAAAATGAGGAGTGAGGTGGTTTACCATTTCCTTTCTCCCTTAGTGAAAATATATGCTTATCAGCATGGCAGGCCCTCTAAAAACATCTACTTTTCACCCTGCAAATGACACTTTCACTTAATTCCCACAGAGTCTAGCTGTATAATGAAATTCATTACTTTCAAAGGAGATAACTTCGACTTGTGTCTTTTACATCTCTACCTCTTCTATTCTTTAATTCTTCAGTCATATAATTGGTAACCATGTAAAAGAAACAAAAGTATTTTTTGTAGCCCTGGAACTGACAGATTGAGTACAAATAATTTAACACTCCACCTGCCTGTTACGGGTAGACTCTGGACCTCATCATCATTCAAAAACCTTTTTTCACCTAAACTACTTCTGAAAAATTAAATGATGAAAATCTTTTTTTCACTCGTTTCTGAGGCTTTCAGCTGTCCAACATTGTCATATGTGATAGTTATTTATAAATTGATGGTTACTATTCTAAAATATACAGTTAATCGATTTTGAACATTCCCTTCAATCAATTTCAAATTTCAAACAAATATTAGCTATATTTACCGGATATTTATCTGCAGATTCTCCTGTATTCCATGAATAGACATTTGCAAGAACATCTCTGGCTTCTTGAGCTCTTCCTTGTGATAAAAGCCATCTAGGACTCTCAGGATACAAGTATAGTAAAAACGCACTAAGTATACTTGGTAAACCAACAAGTGCAACCAAAAGACGCCATGAATTGAATACTATTCCATCTCCAAATGTAAAGTGAAATTGCATTGGTATTACCAACCAAGCGACTCCTGTAATTAAAAAAAAAAAAAACAGATTTAAATAACGTTTAGTTGCAGGATGATTGTTAATACTTTATATAGTATCAGTTGAGTTCAGTATAAGCACCATATCTGATGAAATTTATGGGGCACTGTGCTCTGATGGTAAAATTGTTTTTTATTAAAGATTTTGGCCTTAGTATGTATTTTAAGGCAAAAGTGTAATATAATAAAAGTGATATATATAGAGTTACAAAAAAGATGGTAAAATATGTGGCTTCGCTTGTCAATGGAGGGGAATGGATTCGACACGTTAAGAAAGATCTAGTTCTGGCAAACATTGCTGATAATGAAGTTACCAGTCGAAATAGTTTTAGAACAAAAATTAATGAATGGGAGATTATTCCAGAGGTTAAAATTCCAAGAGTTGGAACAAGATGGAGTGAGGAAAGAAAAGCTGATTTTTCTCAGAAAATGAAAGGCTGGTGGGCAAACAAGAAAAACACCAAGTCCAGTAATCAATGATCGTGAATAATGCTCAGCGTCTTCCACTTCGGGAGCTCTACGGCTAATAATAATAATAATAATAATAATAAAAGTGATATGAAATTACAACTTTTAATTCAAGCTTTGTTTTTTTGCAATAGTTAGTTTAGTGTCAATTACTAATTTTCTGTATTTTGCTGATCAAAATCGATAAAAATGTGATGTTTTAAGTTTGTGGCTTTAGTATGCATTGTATGACAAAGTGTATATAACCAAAGTTACAGCAAATAAAAGAATCTAAAACTTTTATTTCTAGCATTTTTTTCTACTGATCCTACTTTAGCATCAATTAGTGATTTTCTGTATTTTTAAGTTTTATAGAAGTTGATTTTCATTTTGCATCATTCACTCATAATTAAAATTAGGTTATGTTTTTATTTTACATCATTTACTAATGACTAAACATAGGATATATTTTTCAATATTTACATTGACAAAAGAAAGTTGTGTGTTTACACTAAATTTTTCTCTTATAAATGTAATAGAATCAGAAGAATGTTAAAAGTTCATGGGCGTAGAACATTTATGTTAAATAAAAGTTAAGTCTCATGGAATAAATTAAGTGATTATTAGAAGAGAAAATAAACGTAAAATTACCTGGCATGATAACCCATGATAATGTCCAGAGAAGACCAACGTAACAAATAACTTTTGTTCTTAATTTTTCTGAAAAGAATTCTCCCATGTATGCCAAAACTAAAGCGCTTGGACCTCCAATTCTGTAAAGATATAATTTATTATTATAAAAGTACAATTCATTATTTAACAACTTAGTAAAAACATATTATCAAATGTAGGGATTTTTTTATAAAAAAAGACCAATAATTTGATTGATCTTTCTGTGATGACAAGTTCTTTATTTGCTTGACAGCTTTGTTAGATGCTTTCACTGCTATATTCATAAAAACTTCTACCTTGTTGATTATACCTTGTTTTTTATCTGATTTAAGTGGTGTGAGAACAGGAAATTTGTGGGAATAGGTAGAAAGTTTCTCTTCAGTTTTTAGATCAGCCGACTAATGTAAATGGCTAGTTGCTTTTTGTCAGGGGTTTTAGATTCTGTGCTTGGTTAGCTCTGACATTCTCTTACTACATATTTTCATTTGTTTCAATGTTTCAAATAGGTATTGTCAGAATGCTAATTAAAAAAAATCCCTTTCATGAGATGATGTGTCTCATGGCTTTTGGCAATTTTTAAGAAGGCTTACCTTTGAACTATGGCAAAAAAAGATTAGTGATTTCTGTATCAGTTCTTTAAGAGGAATTGAATGACACTATTTTGTTTCCATTCAAAAATAAATCCTTATAATGCATCCTGCAGCTTGACATCAGTACTATTTTATGTAATAAATTTCACTAACCTTTTTTTAAACTGCCTAAATTCTTTATTATTCACTTATACATGTTTCGGTGAATCAACCATCATCAGAGTTTATTTTACCGTTTAAAACTAAAAATTTTTAAATTTTCAAGTGATTAATAAAAATAATGGCAGTTTAAAAAAGGTTAGTGAAATCTTATTACGTAAAATAGTATTTTTGTTTCCAAATTTCAACTTTGATTTCTCTACTTCCGGTCAAAACCGGAACTTCAAACCCAATGATTTCTGTATCTACTCTTTAAGAGAAATCAAATGTCACTATTTTTTCCCCCAAATTCTGATTTTGATTTCTTGACTTCCAGTTTTGGGCCACTTCCAGTCGAAACCGAAATTTCTAACCTAATTCAGGTCCACTAACTTTTTGTGTAGATTATGAATCCGAAAACTGTTCGTAGCTATCTCTTGTACTTTCTGACTTTGATTTTTTTTTTGACTTCCGGTTGAAAACAGAATTTCAAACCCAATCTAGGCCCACTAACTTTTTGTGTAGATGGACGTAGGAAAATGATAGATGACAATTTTAAAAATTGCGACCAATAAAATTCAGTTTCCATTCTTTTATGTACTCTCAGAATCAAAGAAGTTTAAATAATTGGTTTTATAGCTGAAAAAAGACAGGG
This sequence comes from Catonia carolina, assembly GCA_035578175.1. NCBI lineage: Eukaryota > Metazoa > Arthropoda > Insecta > Hemiptera > Achilidae > Catonia > Catonia carolina. Next base: position 34,083,229 of record JAQMRL010000005.1, on the reverse strand, counting down.
CACTCCAATTTTTATTCACAATAGAAAATTTTGAATTTGATATGCAAAGGAGGGATATGAGAAGCTTAACTCCATCAATGTTATGAACTTATTTGAACTATCACCATTAAATTAATTTATATTTTTAAAGAATTTTTATTAATACAATATTGTACTTACATGAAACCGTTCAAATATCTGAATACTAAGAGCACAAAAAATCGTTGGGAGAAACTTGACAACAGTACTAAAGTTGCATCAACAACCATTCCAGTAATTAATATTTTCTTTCTACCAATCATATCAGCAAGAACACCCCAAATAAATCCACTAGATAAACCACCTGAAATACAAAAAGATTGTTTGTGGCTAAATTTTCTGTTGATGTAACCAAATTTTGAGATCGTTATGATTTAGGTTAAGTCTGATTAAACATAGGATAGAGTTGTAGATTCTTATTGGCTAGCCATACATTTATGAAACTAACGTTTGTGATTAAAACATTTTTGGTTTAAAATTGTCCTTAACTCGGAAACAACATCTTTATATAAGCTACCAAGGGAGAGCCAGAATGTCGTTAACAACTTATTTTTTTTAACTAATTCTAATTCATGGCTTTTACAACAATGCTAATATAGTGGGCAAGAGTTTTTGGAGGATACATTCATTTATTCATTGCAGACGTAATAAATATATTTAACTGTCAGTGTATATATTATATTATATCCAACAGTCACTTGAGACTGTGGGAAAGTTAGGCGATTCTAATTTAACTGTTTGTATAGAGCAATACATTCTCTGCTACTATCTGTCCTATAAACATACGTAGTATTTAATTAATAACTTAAAAGTTTTAGTTGTAATTGTAATTTAAACTAATATAACGATTAGTGATTATTATTTAAAGAATAATTTTCTGCCCCAATATTTGATTAAAAGACACAGTACATTGGCTACCTAAAATTAAAAAGAAATGAAACACTTTAAAAAAAATTTAAATAGTTACATTTTTTATAGAATTTATAGGCATGTTGATGAAATGGATAAATACAGATTTTGAAAGAATGAAAAAATGTTTAATTTAATTTTATCTTTTCATTTAACATTTTAACGTTTATGGTTAACATTTTATGGATTTTACAAACAAAATGCTGTGCATTACCCTATAAATAATTATATTCAATTACAAGTGTAATAACAATTCTGTCACATAATAGTATATATTTCAAATAATAACGTAAACAATTTTAATCGTAAATGTAATTTGTTTCAATATCATAAGTATAATATAGCCTGCAATAAGATAAGCTTTTATTTTCATAGCATGAGTCAATGTTTTTAACTCAATATGTAACAGTGCTCTAGCCATATAAGCAATGATATCTTCCAACTGTTGGACAAAGTATAGTATACAATTTATTAATTTTATTATTTAGTGTATTTGATGCCTTTGCTTAAAATTAAAAAAAATGATTACAGTATAAATAACAGCCAAAAAATTATCTTTAGCGTAGTACTGGCTTCTACAGCTCTACTGGTTTCTATGCCATGGGTCCTGGGTTTGATTTCCGGTCAGGTCCAAGATTTTTTCATCACTCACTTTTATCTATCACCTTTCATCATCTGCTTTAGCAGTTATTCCCAAAATAGTCAGACATTAAACAAAGAAATCCTTCACTGTGTAGTGGTTAGGGTGCTTATAGCAAAGCACCAGGTCCCAGGTTTGATAACTGAATAGGTTTTAGAAATTTTAAGTTATTATTTCAGTTTATTAAAGGCATTTCAGGTTAAAAATCACAATAGTCACTAATCACCAGGTTAAGCTGTTCATACATTTTTAAATAGACTAAAAAAACTAAATATTGTTATAAGAGATATTCAATAGATATTGAACAAAAAAGAAAATAGCCGCTTCCTTGGTGTAGACTAACGTGCTAGCCTACAAAGCAGAAAGTCTTGGGTTAGATTCCTGGCTAGAGTCTGGAAATGTTAACATGTTAAAACCCATTTTTACAGAACCGAATTTCACAGTAGTTGCTTATGATCAAGCTGTTGATGCGACTTTAAATAAACTAAAACTAAAAAAATAACATCTATATCTCAAATTCAGTTTGTAGGTAGGGTCCACAAATATATCAACCTTGATCAGAATTATGATTGAAAATTATTTCAAACAACATTAGTGAAGCAACTGTAAACCCATCAAAACAGTTTTATCAAATTTCTAAAAGAATAAATTACAATATTAAGTTTGAATTACTTACCAGCAAGAAATACAGCGTTAAGAAGTCCCATTTCATTCGATGTCAGTTTCATGTCGCAACCAGCCGATGGTAAAATGTATGCATTCAAATTATTTTGTAATCCAGCTGCCATAAAGCAAAATCCACAAACAATTGCAATTGTAATGTGGAACATTCCAGTACCTGAAAAAAATTTTTGTATTTTTATTATTACTGTTATTGTATGAAGTTTGTACCTGTTAATGGTATAAAAAAAAATTCCCGTATAGAAGGTATTGGTGCAAGTATTATTGAACAACCGAAAAATGACATAGCTGTAACGGTATCACAGAAAAATAAAACTAAAGGAAATTATTAGAATAGATTTTTTTTTTAAATATAAGGAATGTACGACTAAATTTTATATTTTGTGTTCTGATTTTGGGGCTAGTAATAATTTATGCCCATAAGGGGCAGATGAAGTTGTAACACTCCATCTACTACTCTTTAAGAGGAGTGGCATTATTTTTGTTTCCAAATTCTGACTTTGATTTCATGACGGCCGGTTTTGGGCCACTTCTGGTCGAAACTAAAATTCAAACACAATCCAGGACCACAAACTTTTTGTGTAGATTACGAATCTGAAAACCGTTTGTTGCTATCTCTTGTAGTTTCTGATATCTGGGTGTGACGGGCAGACGGACTTAGGAAAAATGATAGATGACAATTTAAAAAATTTCTATTAATTATAATAACTAAGTTGTTGTTGTTTAGGTCATCAGCCAAAAGGCTGGTTTGAACCTGTAGAGGTTTTACTAAGTAAAACGAGGAGTGAGGTGGTTTACCGTTGCCTTCCTCACTGAATGGAAAAGTACATTTAACAGCATGCCGGGCCCTCTGTAAAGCACACATTTTCCACTCTGCAAATGACACCTTCACTTCATTCACCACAGGGTCTGGCTGTATAATGAAATTCATTACTTACTCTGATTAGTGTCTTTTACACCTCTACCTCTTCTGTTCTTAAATGGTTCAGTCATTTAATTGGCTGACCATGTGATAAGAAACAGAACTATTAATTTTAGCTCTGCAACGAACAGATTGAGTGTAAATAATTTAACCTCCACCTGTCTGTTATGGGTAGACAACTGAGTTATATTAATCTAAATGAAAATTGAATAAATACCTGTTTCTGAGACTGCCTTTTCAAACTGAACATCATGTTGTTCTGATTCCTGCAGTGACTTAGACTTATCTGAAAAAAAAATAAGTTGAAAATAATGAAAATTATAAATATTAATATTTTAATACTTTTAAGATTATTATTTACATTATTATATTTGGTACTAATATATACAGAGTGGTTGTGAAGTAAGTTGCAACCCCCTTTAACTTTGTTACTAAAGCAGAGAGCAAAACGTGGTTTGCGACAATCTTCATTGCGTTAAGGGGCTACTTATGTACCGGACAGTTTTCCAGTTTTGGTTCTTATGGGTTGTAGGGAGTGGGGATAAGTTAGCAATTATAAATAGGAGATATAGGCATGTGATACCTTATGTTTAAAGCCCCTGGTGAGACAAGAAAAATGATACAATCAATCTTCAATCGCAAAAAAAAACCATTTTTTACTATGAGAGCGCAGCCCCTCACCAATTTCAGGAGACACTACGCTGACTATCTTGTGGAATAAAATGAGATGATTTAAAAGAAATTGTATGAGTGAAAAGTGAAAAATCACATGATTAAGCTACTTCTTCTGGTTGACCGATTTTGATGAAAATGTTCGTATGGGGTCCCCTCGTGGTATCTAACTTTTGAAACAAGTTTTAACTTTATACGGTATTCCGTTCTCGTAATATTTCTCTCTGTCTCCCTCACTCTCTCCCCCCCCGTTTCTTGCGCGCGCGCTCATACACACATGCATGCACGCACGCACGCACACACACACACTAAATTATTTATAATTTATTAATTATTTTACAATAATAATCGATGAAGTCAAATTTCGTAACAAAATTTAAAGTTTCTTTGTTATTTTACGTTAGTAAAAATATTTACTATAATAGTACATTTGTTGAGGAGAAAGATGAAAGTCCATATTTTAACATACTTAAACTTCATATTTTATAAAATTTTATTGGTACTGAAGGTACCAAAGCTGGAAAATGGGTTAACCAAAAATAGGCCGTAAAAATTGTGTTTTCTGCGGTTTCTTTGTCTACATAAACATCGCGTCGGGCTCAAATTAAAAAACATCTTGATAGCCTAAATAAGAACAGAAGAAGCTTTAATTTGATATCTGGCACAAGTTTCTACGATCACTTATTAAAAAGATATGCCTGTTCTAAACTCAGGAATTTGCTTTTATTAGCCAGACTAAATATTTTTGTAGTAAAGTAGTAATAATGCTAATTCGTAATAATTCTTCGTTAATTGAAAGGTATTAACATGTTGATCATAATGGTAATAGAAAATTAATTTTACTTTGTTATCATCTGCACTCGTATATTGAAAAGATCTAAATTGGAAACTTTTTACCTTAATTTTCTACAATATTAGTTAAATATTTAATTGTAAATTTAAAAAAAAAGTTATTATTTTTATAGAAAAGATCATTTATGAAAAAAAATTTAAGAACAAGTAAAAATAAGTTTATATCTACGTCTGCCTAATTAGATTTTAAAAATAACATTACTGTTAAAAGTTTTGTAAAAAATTTGTAACATTTATTTTACATAATTTGTTTTGTCTTCGTTAACAAACATATTGTTCATTGTTGCTTTAACTTTAGACTAATGAACAATTTAAATTGATTCAATGATTCATTTGAAAATAAATATTTAACTAATTATTTTGTTTACATTAATTATCGTTAACATTACAATATTAGAAAAATTAAAAAGTAATTTTTAATATTCATATTAAATAACATATATAGGTACATAGACAAAACATAGTCACCACGCCTTCATGGTGTAATGACTAGTGCGCTAGCCTACAAAATGAAAGGTCTTAGGTTCAATTCCTGGCTATATTCTGGAAAATTTAACACGTTAAAATCCATTGTTACAGTACCAAAACCCACAGAAGTCACTAATGATGAAGCTGTTAAACAACTTAGGATGTATACAAACAACCGTTTGGATGTATAGCAGCCAAATTTACATTTTTCCCTTTTACGTAACGAACCATTCACTACACACACACTTAAACGTCCAATGTATCAACAATGTGTTTCTATGCATATACATATGATTAAAAAGAAATACACAATAATTTGAACCAGCTCATTGTTGACCTAGACGCACCAGATTTCCCGCATACCCTATACCAAGACTGAAACAACTCTGGAGTAGGGATATCATGAGACGTCAAAATTGAAGAAAAACAAAATAAAATAAATAACAACTAGCTTAATGATTACAGCTGGAGTTCTGTCAATGGGCATTAATCTCTTCAATGTCTTACAATTGTCAATATTTGTATTTTTTTATCAAATTTGCTTGTTGTTAATTTTATACAGTTGCAACTAAAAATTTCTTGCCGTCAAAAAAAACTTTTTATGAAAAATTACAAACGCTACAGAAAGTAAAAATCAATTAATTCCCAAAATTTTGCCTAGTTTAACGTGAAAGAGTGATTACCCATATTTTTAAGCCAAACTGAAGTTGATTTTCATTTTGCACCATTCACTCATGATTTAAGTAATGTTATGTTTTTTGAGGTTAGTTTCTCGTTTACTTCTAATGTTAGAGTATATTGTTCATTATTTGCATTGGCAAGAGAAAGTCGTGTGAGTGTTTCACACCAGATTTTTTTTTATCATATGTTGCTAAAGGGGGAAAAGTGTAACTTAAATTGAAGTAATAGATATTATTTTGATTGCTTCCCAAAAAGTTGTAATTCAGAAAATTAGCATGTGAATGGGAAAGTTTTTTCTTTTTTTCTTTTTTTATTCCTAATTTGTGTACGTTGCAATCTGTTCAATTTAGAACAATAAGCAACCACTTGACCCAATGAGATGAGGATGATGTGTATGATGTGTAAATGAGGTGTAGTCTTGTACAGACCCAGGCCGCCCATTCCTGAGAGAGTATGGTTAATTAAACCAAACCATCAAAGAAACCACTGGTAACCACTGTCTAGTATTCAAATCCGTATAAAATTAACTACCTTTACTAGGATTTGAACCAGGAACATTCGTCTCCAAAAATCAGCTGTTAAACAGCTGATTTTGGCGACAACTTTACCTCTAGACCAACCCGGTGGGTAAAGTGATACACATAAAAAGTATAGTTTGGCATGGAACCATGAAAACTGGGGGGAAAATAAATTAGTTCATTTAACTTAGGCTTGTAATTTCTTAATTATTAATATAGGTAGGCCTACTTAAGTATCAAACAACTTACCAAGATCTTTCATCGATACCCTTGGTAAATATTACTCTTGTGATTTATCAATATTCATCAGATACCATTTAATTTCAAATTAAATAAAAATTTTGTAATAAAAATTTGTTTCTTTTTGATAAATTTAAATATGTACCGATTAAAATCAAATTGTAGGTACTATAGAAACATGTAAAATTATAAAAGAATTCAAACATTAAGTTTTTTTTTAAAATTTTGAAGAAAAAAATAAAAAAATTAAGCTCATCAATAATTATTTCATCATAGGTGTCAGAAATTTTTATTTATATTTGAAAACTTTTCATATTTATTTTACCTTAGGTTTTTCATCTGTCCCTTATTAAATTACCCTTATTTTGCTAGAGCTAAATAAAATTTGTCATTTTAGTTTTAAAATTATATATCTGGGATAAAGGCCTATTTAAAGTAATATAAATATATGTATTTAAAGTAATTAATTAAAATTAATGTATAAATATGAAATAAATGTAGCTTTAAAGTATGTGTGCTTTTGTTTGTTACTAAGATACTAATAGAATTTTCCATTTAAAAAAAACAATTATATTTCTACTCAGAAAAAATATTTATTATTTTTTGCAATGAAACTGTCGATGTGAATAGTTACTTAATTTACTTAATTATTTCATTTACATTTCGTACGGATATTAACCGGAATTCTCTCTCTGTACTGTTGAAAATTTATTGTAGTGTAGGTTAACATCCTTTCTTACAGGGGCACTAAAAACTTCCCGAAACCAATCCACAACTGTTGAACAAGAAACAAGCATTTGATTCCTTTACATAGAGCAGGTGGAGTGTCGAATTATTTACACTCAATCTATTCGTTGCAGGGCTAAAATAAATAGTTCTGTTTCTTATCACATGGTCAGCCAATTAAATGACTGAATAATTTAAGAACAGAAAAGGTAGAGGTGCAAAAGACACTAATCCATATAAGAAAGATATAACAAAAGACCATATAACAAAAGACACTACCGACCTATCGCCGACCTGCCCGTTGTTTTCCCGGCAGCGATAGGGGCGTTACAGAGAGTATGGTTAATTGAACCCCAACCATCAAAGTACACTGGTGACCACTGTCTAGCATTCAAATTCGTATAAAAATAATTACCTTTACTAGGATTTGAACCAGGAACCTTCGTGGCCGAAAATCAGCTGATTTTGGCGACGACTTTACCTCTAGACCAACCCGATGGGTGTGAATATTTAAAAAGTAAAATCTCATTTTCCGTTTTAATATGGCAGCCATTTTAAAAAAATGCTATTTTGGTTCCACGTGAAGACTGTAAAATGATTTTTCGACTGAATTATACATTTTTACAACAGTATTGTACAGTATTGTACCAAGACTTTTGCATTTATAATTACAAATAAAACCGAAATGGATTGTGATATAAGTAGAAAATTCTATGAAATTTGTTGAGTTTCTGTTATATTGGGAACTAGTCTTCACAGCGGACTTCTTTCGTGGCGAGCACTGTAGTATCTTTACACTTGCACCTCTTGAGTTGTTAAATACTTAAGTCATAAAATTGGGTGATAATATGATAAGAAAAAACTATTTTTTGTAGCCCTGAAACTAGCAAATCGATTGCAAATAATTTAACACTCCACCTGCCTGTTACAGGGAAAAAAGTAATAAATATACCGTATTATCACAAAATAATATAATAAAAAGAACTACGGCCAAACATGGCTTCATTTTAACAATCACAATATTTTTCAAAATTTAAAAATTTCGTAATGCCGTAAAGATTACGTTACTCAGGAAGTTATGAGATTTCCAATCGTGAATGAATGATTAAAATCGGTTGGGTACTTTCTGAGATTACCTTGTACAAACAAACAAACAAACAAACGTTACTTTATAATATTTGTATAGATTTAAATGAAGGATTAATAACAAGAAGATATGTGGTGTTCATCAACACGCGCGAGCGCACGCACACATGTAGTAGGCTACATAATAAAGTAACGGTAGGCCCTACGTATAAAATAATATTATCAGCTTAATCAGGAAGGCTTATCATCAGCTAATGGCGAACACAAAAGTCAAAATTTAAAAGTAGGCTTACCTTCAATGACGTTGAATACAAAGTAAAGAAAGCGAGGGGGTTAGTAGGCTACAAAGTAGTGCAAAAAACCTTCCATGACGTAAATAAAAAATTAATAAATCAGTAAATTTAAAAATTATCTTTTCAAAAGGGTTAAAAAGTTAACTATAAAAAATAGATATAATTCCGTATTATTTAAAATTGTATCAACATTTATTTTTTATGATCGAATAAAAAAAATGTTTCGGTATACGTGTATTGTACGTATCGAATGCGTTCACACATACAATAAAATAATTACATTTTTATTGCACAATTATATTCTTACTACTCGTATTATTTTAACTTGTATAACCCTGTAATAAAATTGTTTATATTTATAAACATGGAGTAAAATAATAATAAAGAAAAACCTTAAAATATAGTTTAGCTTTCAAAAGTTCTTTCTATTGTAAATATTTATAATCAATCAGACTGTTTTAATAATTGTCTGCATTTATTTTAATTGTTCAAATTTGTATTTAATAGCTAAACCAACTAATTGTTTGTTTTGGTTTTCTGATAAAACTGAGCGCAGGATTTATTTAAAACAGGAAATTCATTTAAAAACGTTTAAATTAAAAGAACGAAATCTTGGAGAAAGTGACGGTTCAAATTTAAGAAGACCTTGGTTACAAATTTATGAGTTGGTAGGTAACATTGGCTCAGACTTCAAAAACTTGAATTGGTGCTTAAACACGCTTATAAAAATTAACTTTGCATGTTAGTGAAACGAATCGCTCACATGACAGTTACAAAAAATTACTGTAAAAGAGTCGGCTATTACAATGTTAAAATTTGTACATAAAAAAAAAATCTGGTGAAAAACCTCAAAAACATAAGCTTATTTTAATCATGAGTGAATGATGCAAAATGAAAATCAACCTCACTTTGGCGTAAAAATACGAAAAATCACTCTTTCACCCTAAACTAGGCTCTGAAGAGAAAAGTGATTGAAATAAAAGTTATAGATCTTTTAATTTCCTATGAATGTTATTATATATAGGCTACTCTAGTCGTAAAGTGCATACTAAGACTGAAATCTTAAAAAACCGATTTTTTTTACAGATTTTCATGAAAAACAGAAAATTATTAATTACCGGTAAACTAAGTATTATACAAAAAATATTTAAAACCAAAGTTGTAGAATTTTAAATTCTCTGCAACTATTATGTTATACATTTTTTGCGTGCATAAAAAGCATATTTAAGCCGCAATCTTAAAAAAAAATTTTTTACGTGAAAACAGCCTCTCCAAGAATTTCAGCAGATATGGCGCCTACCCTATCTTGTAAAGCATAAAAAATTTAGTAAACCAGGCGATTAAAAAAAATCGTAGAAGCCGTTTTGAGAAAATCGCAAAAAAGTGAAAAATGACACGAATAAACTGCTACTTCCGGTTGACCGATTTTGATGAAAATGTTTTTGTCGGGTCCTCTAGTGGTACCTAACGTAAGTTTCAAGTTTCAAGTTCGTACAATGTTCCGTTCTTGAGATATTTTGCGCGCGCGCGCGCACACAGACCAATCGCTTTAAACATGTTTTTTGGGTTCAAAGGGTCTGAAAACGTGTAGATCCGGTGAAAACTCAATTTCGAAAAATCGACATGAAAAATACATTCCTTCCTTTATATTCATATAGGCAAGAGAAAGAAAAAAATAAAAGAAATTTAGAAACGTAGGTCGACGTAACAACGGTTTACGGTTCTAAAGGAAAAATGAAAATACCACTTGGCAAAAAATGGTGGGGAATTTTTTTTAGATGTATGTATCTTAGAAAATCTAAAGGTAAAAAATACACAATAATATAATACTGTGCATTTTTATTTTGCATTATTATTGTGCTTAACCGGTGGTGGGACCTATCAATACAGTCATCCAAATGAATTTAGGGAAGAATATAAAATAAATGGGTAAAATTGTGTGCTTAAAAAGCGGGAACGATTACGATTATGTAGCATCAAATCAGTTATAAAAATTCTGTAAACGATAAATCACATTATTTTTTGTAAGGGAATTACCTATTGGACTTCCATGAAAACCGCTAAAGAATCCTTTCAAGATTTAAAGAACTTATTGACAACAGTATTTGAATAAAAGTTCAAGAAATTTATGAAATGTTGTTTGAAAAGAAGACTTCACAAAACTCATTTTAGTAAATAAACATAAGAAAATAACAATGAATTAATGAAGATGAATTCTATAAGATCACATTGACCCTAGGAAAACTAACCTAAACAATTGAAATCAATACGTGAAGTTCAAGTATCAAAAATAGATATATCATTTGATTCTAAGAAAAAATGTCCACATACTAGTAAATGAGGTATTAGAAAATTTGATGAATAGTAAATATACATCATACTTTATTCTCTTTACAATCACATGCACGCGAAATTTAAAATCAAAAGCATTCAATAAAATCAATACATGAGTAAAATTATCAAATATTTAAAATAATCGTTTGTTTGTTACACAACACAGCTTATAATAACCAAAGTGAAATTTATGAAGGCCATTGAACTTGACTAAACTTTAATTTAAGGTGAAATTACTATAAGATTTTTAAAATTTCAGTTTTAACTTTCTCTTGCCCAATATGAATATGAAGAGAAGAAAAGTAGCCTATTGTTTTCATATCTTTTTCGAAATGATTTTCCTGGAAATACACGTTTTCAAGTCTCCTGAACTCGAAAAAAGTTTAGTGATAGGTCTGTGTGCGTGTGTGCGCGGGAGAAAGAGAGAGAGTGTGTTTGTGTGTGTGCAGAGTATCTCGAGAACGGATTATCGTCTGATCTTGATCTTCAGACTTAAATTAGTACCACGAAGGGAAATGACATGAAAATTTTTATCAAAGAAGGGGTTTTTTTATATTACGGCCTTAATATGCTTCTTGGGAAAAAGTTTAGGACCTATAAAATTAAAGTTGTATGGCCTTAAAAAACTCGCAACTTTTAATTCAAACTTTTGTCCACAACGCCTAGTTTAGCGTCCATTATTGATTTTCTGTATTTTCCTCATCAAATTCTGTTAACTGGGTTGGTCTAGGGGTAAAGCCGTCGCTAGTCAACTGTTTAACAGCTGATTTTTTGGAATCGAAGGTTCCTGGTTCAAATCCTGGTGAAGGTAGTTACTTTTATACGGATTTGAATACTAGACAGTGGTTACTGGCGTACTTTGATGGTTGAGATTCCCTTAACTGTACTCTTTCAGGAATAGGCGGCCTGAGTCTGTACAAGACTACACCTAACTTACACGTCACACGTATCATCCTCATCTCATTAGGCCTTGGGGTTGCTTAATTCTCTAAATTGAACAGATTGGAACATCCACGTATTAGGAATAAAAAAAATTTTTAATTCGGTAAATACAAGTGCAAGATTTTTATGATTGCGGTCTTAGTAGGCTACGCATCTAATGACAAATCTGTAGGCATAATGTGATGTACAGTGATTCTATTCATTGTTTTTTTATTATTTACTTATCAGTAAATCTGTATTATTCTCTAAGAAATTAATAGGATAATTACCATGAAATGAGATTTTTTTACTTTTTTCTTATCTGCTTGATCTTGCATTAAAACGTTTTTACTTTCTCGTGCTTATATGAATATAGGCTATAGGAAGGAAAATATTGTTTTCATGTCGATTTTTCGAAATCGAGTTTTCACCGGATCTACACGTTTTCAGACCCCTGAAACCAAAACACATGTGTTTAGCGTTTGGTCTGTGTTGTGTGTGTGTGTGTGTGTGTGCGCGCGCGCGCGTGTGTTAACAAAAATCTCAAGAACGAAACACCGTACAATCTTGAAACTTGAAATTTAAGTTAGATACTACTACCGGACCCGACACGAATATTTTCATGAAAATCGGCCAACCAGAAGTAGTAGTTTATTCGTGTAATTTTTCACTTTGTTGCGATTTTCTCAAAAAACGGCTCCAACGATTTTTTTTTCAAAAATCGCCTCATTTACTACATTTTTTGTGCTCTACAAGATAAAGTAGGCGCCATGTCTGCTGAAATTCTGGGGGAGGCTGTGCTCTCGTAGAAAAAAATGTTTATTTTTTAAGATTGCGGCCTTAATATGCATTTTAGCGCAAAAATATATAATAAAAGTTATAAAGAATTTAAAATCTACAATTTTTATTTCAAAAAATTTTTGTTAAACGCTTAGTTTAGCGTTAATTTGTGATTTTTTTGTTTTATTTTAATGAAAATATGTAAAAAATGGATTTTAAAAGAGTTCAGCCTTAGCATGCATTTAACGAAAAAAGTGCATACAATCAAATGTATAGGAAATTAAAAGATGTACAACTTTTACTTAGAGCATTTTTTTCTACAGAACCTAGTTTAGTGTAAAAGAGTGATTTTCCGTATTTTTACTCCAAACTGTTGATTTTCATTTTGCATCTTTCACTCATGATTAAAATTAGGTTATGGTTTTTGAGATTCGTCTTTTTTGTTTATTTCTAATGTTTTATTACTAATATTAGGCTATATTGTTCATTATTAGCATTGTCAAGAGAAAGTCGTTTACACCAGATTTTTTATCAAGTTTTTACATTGCTAACTGAATGGAATTAAACTTGTAATAAAAAACATTATTTAGAGAATTTTTAATAAATTTATTTGTAGTAAGAATGTCGTTTAATAGTTAAAGGAAGAAAATCGGTATAAGATATAATGTGTCCACAGCTCGGTGGCACCTAGACCATAACCCGACCCTAACATACTGTTTGTCTGTGACTTGATGGCCCCTCGTAGAGGGAAGCAATATGCGGATTGTAAAACCATTTCAGAAAACATCTAATTTTTTTTAAGGTCACTGAAACTTTTCGAAAATGACGTACTTTTATAAAACAAAGTATTTCGCATGTTTTTTGTTCTATAAAATTATTTCGAAAAACACACGCCTAATGAGATAATGTATAATTTAGTAAAAACTCTGTTTTTGAAGAGAAAACCGTATTTTTTCAAATACATCGTCATTGTTCAACAACTATTCCACGGATTAACGTAAAATTTGGCAGGCTTGTTCTGTAATAATTATGAAAAACGATGTTGCAATAAAATTTAACAGAAAATCAATACTTTTTAAGTTACAAGGTATTTTCATAAATACATTTTGTAAAATCGCGAAACACGACATAAAAAAGTCAGCATGCGAGAAACTTTTTTGTCTTTAAAGATAACTGTACACTGTAAGCAAATGAAGTAAAGAGAAAATTTTGAATTAATTTTTAGTGAAAGAATTATTTAAATTTGACGAACCGTATAGGAGTTACAAGGATTTAAAAAACGCTGTACTTTGATTGTACTGACGTAAAGTATTCGAAAAAACGTTAATATTTCCGAGCGCCGTTTTGAAAAGTTAATATCGGGAAAATTTTTCTGTCATTCGAAAAAGTGCACGCATGAAGTTTATTAACAGAGCTTAAATATATTTTCTCTAAAAAAATCATTCAAATCGGATCATCCGTTTTAAAACTAACACAGTTCAAATTTCGCAACTGCGCGGCGCGCATTGCATGATAATAAACTGCGCTGGTATTCTACTACTACCATTACTTATCATCAATATTTATTTGAACGAATAACTGTATTGGAATCTTAATTTAGGGAAATTGTTAATTACAGCTCCTTGCGTAACTTTCTGTAAAGGAAGACTAAGTAAATTAGTAACCCGTTCTTCATCTCAACGTTTAGTGACATTGTTTATTACATTTCTTCCATCACTGTGAACGGTTTGACCATGTTTCCGTTTTGCATCCATATTTGTTTACGGTTTTAATATATGTTATAAACCATAAAGGCATAACTGAAACTAACATCTTCCTAATTACCTAAAGTATTGGTGAATATATGAAACTATTATCAAACACACATGACCCGAGCAAGACACAACAATTGAAGCACCATTCACAAGTAAATGAAATGTTAATGTAGTAATGTAGTGTTCATGTAGTAAACGTAATGTGTATGTAATTTATAATATTTGTGTAGCAAAAGTAAACGATAACCTAATATAAATGATAAAATAGTTACGACTACAATATGTAACTTAAATGCATGCCCGGAAAGTAAAAGTTACGTCCGACGCATTGCAACGATACTACAGAACTGGTTGAAAAAAAAGACAACATGCTTACTGAAATATTCGGAAATGGTTTCTTGAAAATAAAAAAAACAATATTTTACTTTTTACAAAAGCGTTGTCAAAACATAAATTTTACGTGACAGAACAGATAAACAATAAGGGTGTAATTTTATACATGTACTAAAATAGCCTATAATACTATTACGTAGGCCTACGCCTTTCATGCGCTTTGGATGCGTGAGCTTGTAATTGATGGTATACTTAAATCCTTGTAATTCCTATACGGTTCGTCAAATTTAAATAATTCTTTCACTAAAAATTAATTCAAAATTTTCCCTTTATTTCATTCGCTTACAGTGTACAGTTATCTTTAAAGACAAAAAAGTTTCTCGCATGCTGACTTTTTTATGTCATGTTTCGCGATTTTACAAAATGTATTTATGAAAATACCTTGTAACTTAAAAAGTATTGATTTTCTGTTAAATTTTATTGCATCATCGTTTTTCATAATTATTACAGAACAAGCCTGCCAAATTTTATGTTAATCCGTGGAATAGTTGTTGAACAATGACGATGTATTTGAAAAAATACGGTTTTCTCTTCAAAAACAAAGTTTTTACTAAATTATACATTATCTCATTAGGCGTGTGTTTTTCGAAATAATTTTATAGAACAAAAAACATGCGAAATACTTTGTTTTATAAAAGTACGTCATTTCCGAAAAGTTTCAGTGACCTAAAAAAAAATTAGATATGTTTTCTGAAATGGTTTTACAATCCGCATATTGCTCCCCTCTGCGAGGGGCCATCAAGTCACAGACAAACAGTACACACGCAGCAACCTCTTACCTGCCATAGCATGCCTTACAGTGAACAATGTAGAACATTGCTAAGGCAGGTATAGGGGTGCTGCGCGCGCGCGTGTGTGTGAAATGGTTGGTTTATGGTCTAGGTGCCACCGAGCTGTGGACACATTATAAGTATAAGGTGTATAACCATAACCCGACCCTAACACACACAAACATACACACGCAGCAACCCCTTACCTGCCATAGCATGCCTTACAGTGAACAATGTAGAACACTGCTAAGGCAGGTATATAGAGGTGCTGCGCGCGCGCGTGTGTGTGAAATGGTTGGTTTATGGTCTAGGTGCCACCGAGCTGTGGACACATTATAAGTATAAGGTTGTTGTATTGTAGTAGATTCGCGATAAATTAGACAGTTTCCTTTGATTTTCGGTTCGAGTGAATCATCCGTTGTCTCACAATTGGATTGTCGCTACAAGCAAAAACAAAATTGTTTTTCCTTGTTTATTGTTTTAATTACTAATGTACAGTTTTCCTGATGTAAATAACATAGACTGTTATATTACAATAGCGTAGTTAAAATATCAATTAATGAAACAGAGCATTTAAATTTAATTTGTATTTAAATATCCGCTCTATTTGGGAGTCGCGGAGCAAAAAAGGTTGAGAATCACTGCTCTAAAGGCTTTACTCAGTAAAACGAAGAGAGGTGGTATTTTCTTTGTCTTGTTTTTTTTTTTGTTTAAGATTGCCGCTTTAATATGCATTTTAGCGTAAAAATGTATATAATAAAAGTTGTTGAGAATTTGGAATTCTACAACTTTTATTTCAACATTTGTTTGTATAACGCTTACTTTAGTGGTAATTAGCAATTTTCTGTTTTTTTCTCACGAAAACGTGTAAAAAATCGATTTTTTAAGATTTCAGTCTTAGCATGCATTTTACGCCAAAAGAGTATAATCAAATTTATAGGAAATTGAAAGATCTACAACTTTTATTCATAGAATTTTTCTCTACAGAGCCTAGTTTAGCGTGAAAGAGTGATAATTCGTATTTTTAAGCCCAACAGGTTGATTTTCATTTTGCGTCTTTCATGAAATAGAGGAAAAACAATTTTTGTTTTTGGTTTTTTATTGTTTTAATTACTAACGTACAGTTTTCGTAGTGTAAATAACATATACTGTTATATTACAGTAGCGTAGCTAAAAAAAAAAACAATCAATTAATGAAACAGAGCATATTTAAATTTAATTTGTATTTAAATATCCACTCTTTAATTGTATTTAATTTAAAACAGTCTATTAAATATATTTCTTAAGAATGAAATACAATGTTTATAAACCATAATCAATAAATACGTGATCAGCTCATTATAAATTTTTATTCTAATAATTTGATACAACGCATAAATTCATTTTATTATGTTTTCTTAAAAACTGATCCGATTATTTTATATACAAATAATTGTCACTAAACAACCCTGAAAGATTAATTTAAAAATAGTAAAATTTAAAAAAAACAATGTTATCAGTTAAAACCAAAAACGGAATAATTATTTAAAAAAAGATTGAATGTATAAAAAAGTTAATTACTGTTTTGGCAAGCCTATTTAAATCTCATTAACGAGATGTTAAATTGTCTTACTAATTTTATTAGATATTGTAATAAAAGTATCATTTATAAAAAGAAAACTATAATCTCAGTTTATGTCGCAAAATAAACTACTGAACTCATGTGGTAACACTTGGGTGCATATTAAATGTTGTATCGTTATGAACTTTTTTAACTTTGTGAAGTTATGGTAAAAAGTATCATAAAAAATCTGGTGTGAAACACTCACACAACTTTCTCTTGCCAATGCAAATAATGACAAATACAACCTAACATTAGTAATAAACAAAAAACTAAATTCAAAAAACATAACCTTACTTTAATCATGAGTGAAAGACGCAAAATGAAAATCTACCTCAGTTTGACTTAAAAATACGGAAAATCACTCTTTCACGCTAAACTAGGCCCTGTAGAGAAAAATGCTTAAAATAAAAGTTGTAAATCTTTTAATTTTCTATAAATTTAACTTTTATAAACTTTTGTCGTAAAATGCATACTAAGGCCGAAATCTTAAAAAAATTGATTTTTCACACGTTTTCGTGGGAAAATCAGAAAATCTCTAATTACCGCTAAACTAAGCGTTATACAAAAAAATAGTTGAGATAAAAGTTGTAGGATTTTAAATTCTCTACAATTTTTATTATCTATACATTTTTGCGCTAAAATGCATATTAAAGCCGCAATCTTAAAAAGCAAATTTGTTACGTGAAAACAGCCTGAACAAGAATTTCAGCAAACATGGCCCCTACCCTATCTCGTAGAGCATAAAACATTAAGTAAATAAGGCGATTTTTTAAAAAAATCGTAGGACCAGTTTATGAGAAAATCGCAAAAAAGTGAAAAATGACACGAATAAACTAACTACTTCTTCCGGTTGACCGATTTTAATGAAAATGTTCGTGTCGGGTCCGGTAGTGGTATGTAACTTAAGTTCCAAGTTTCAAGTTCGCACGATGTTCCCTTCTAGAGATATTATGTACACACACATACACACACACACAGACACACACACACACACACACAGGTTTTCCCCGGGTACGTTCCGAGGTCAAAAGTCCGAACCACACGTTCCGAGGACATCATTAATTAATCAGTTTTTCTGGAAAATATATGCATCACTGTGTTGTAAAAATTTTTTTATGCGTCCCGAATAGTCAAATTTTGAGCTATCGCAACTTTTTAAGTTTTTTGAAACTACCATACCATCTGAGGACCATAACATTTAATCATCGAAGTGAGGACACACACAAAAAACCGTTAAAAATGATTTTCATTCACTATTTGAGGACCATAGTATTTAGCCATCGAAGTGAGGACACACACCAAAAAACCGTTAAAAATGATTTTCATTCACTATCTGAGGACCATAGTATTTGGCCATCGAAGTGAGGACACACACCAAAAACCGTTAAAAATGATTTTCATTCACTATCTGAGGACCATAGTATTTGGCCATTGAAGTGAGGACACACACCAAAAAACCGTTAAAATGATTTTCATTCACTATTAGAGGACCTTGTACTTCTTCCATCTCACCGAGGACACACACGAATTGCATTCCCGGCTACAAACCGAGGACCATAGTATTTAGCCATCGAAGTGAAGACACACACCGAAAATCTGTTAAAAATAATTTCTATCTACTATTAGAGGACCTTGTATTTCTTCCATCTCACCGAGGACACACGCAAATTGCCATTATAAAATTGCCTCCAGGCTACAAACCGTGGACCATAGTTCTACACCATTGTTTTGAGTAGGCCTACTTTAATTGTAGCAACCCACACATCGGCATTTGGTAGCGATCAGAGAAAGAAGATGACCGTGTAATGACCTTCCCTCGAATTTTAATTGTAATTTTTTAATACAAGCATTCGCGACTGTGTTTCATCCAACGGACATAAGTCTACTACATTCGTGTATAGCCCTCTGATGTTTGCCCTTCGTTACAGAATTTTATTTTTATTTCATGTTACATCTTTTAAAGGACATAAAACTAGGAACCATAAGATTTAAAAGACAAAATCTGTTAAACTCTCTATTAACTTAATTAATGTACTTAAAAGAAAATACATGTATTAAAATAAATTAATTATTTACTTACTGTTTATTTTTATCAAGTAAACATTTTTAACAACTATAAATTTTCATACATCAAAAAAGTAACAGCTGCCATAAAAAATAACCACGTCACAATAGATGTTCAAAATACAAGCATCCAGCCGTTTTCTCATGGACTGGTAAACTCTTTCTAAGATCCCAGGTGTCTCACGTATCCTCTGAATCCCATTAATAATCCTTGTGAGCAACTCTTCTTTGGTATCCACAGGCGAGTCGTAGACAAGCGATTTTAAATGTCTTAATGAGAAAAGTCTAGAGGATTGAGGTCAGGTGACCTTGCAGGCCATGCTACTGGGGCTCCTCGTCCAATCCATCTGTTAGGGTATGCTTCATTTAGAAATTCTGTAACTCGTAATATGTAATGAGCCGGAGCCCCATCCTGCATAAACCTCATTTTGTTGCGGGTGTTTAGAGGCACATCTTCGAGTAACTCGTGCAGATTATTAATCAATAAATGTAAATAATTTTCGCCATTGAGCGTAGCAGGTAAAAAATGGATAAAAATTTTGTCACCCAGAATAGCAGCCCATACGTTTACAGAAAACTGATATTGGTGATGGTTCTCTGAAATAGCACGTGAGTTTTCAATTGGCCACATGTGAGTATTGTGGATGTTAACAATAGCCAATCTTGAAAATTTTGCTTCATCAGTAAAAAAATGTTGCTTAAGAAATTTGGACTGGTGCACCTTTCGATAAGCCATTGGCATAGCTGAACACGGAGAAAGTAATCTTTAGGCGTAAGAGCCTGAACCTTTTGATAGTGACAGGAATGCAACTGCTGCTCATGCAAAACCTTTCAGACAATTGAATGACTAACACCGAAATCCATAGCTAGCTCTCTTACTTCTTCCAGGATGATTCTCTATTTCATCCAATTCGGCTGTACACGTTGTACGTGGCCATCCTGATCTACCAACTTTTTTTGGTTGTAAGGTTCCTGTCTCTCTTAACCTTCTATGAATGGAAGAAAACATTTTGTGAGACGGTAACTGTCTATTAAGAAAATGTTCCTGATAGAGGCGTCTAGCCTCTAGACTGTTGCAACGTGCGGGACCGTACATTAAATGCATATCTGCCATCTCACTTTTAGTGTAAATAATATTCATATTACCCGCCATGGTGAATGAGATGTTTTCTGCATCAAAAATTAACTGCAACAGCACACTAACTTGTATTACAGTACAGATATTTACTTAATGAGGAATGGAAAAATAACTGCTTGTAATATTTATTTAGATTATTTACAACAATGTATTTTTTGTTATATCATATGTTTTAAATGAAACATATGATTTATTTTCTTAAATCATGTTTTAATACAAGTGTTTTCTTTTAAGTATTACATTAATTTTTTTTTGACTTTAAACTTTATTTTTATTCACACTGTACAGAACTTAACAACTAGTGAATGAGATGAAAGGTTTATGATAGTGAAGCCAGCCCAATGGCCAATTTCGACAACATTGATTAAGTTAGTAGAGAGTTCATAAGATTTTGTCTATTTATCATGCGTTTTTTTTATTTAATTAAAAAATAATTTTTTTAAAAATAACGTTTGTCTATTATTGACTTATTTACATCATTCTCTTCGGATTTAAATTCTCTACAAGTTTTGTATAAGAATTTCTTGAGTTTATTATCCATTTAACAAAGTTCATCGCTTCAAACCTAAAAGAAACTTGTTTTTCGGGACCAAGTTTTGCGTATTTCATCAGATATCTTAAAAATTACTGCAGCTACAGGTCTGAAATCTGTTTTGTTCAATTTTTCTGTTCATTTTACATACGATACGGTAAAATTTATGCCTAATTTAACGCCCATCAAATATCTATAGGGCTTCGTTTCAACGGGTTAACTGAAATTCTGACGAAATCTTTCACCCTGCATAACTCGGTAACTGATGATTTTTGGACCTACGTTAATTTGAACTTTTTTTCTTCTTTTGTTGTGGTGAATCACGCCTTGAACTCTTGGACCTTTTTCAGAACGCCCTGTATATGTGTGTGTGTGCGCGCGCGTGTTTTTGGAGTATACAGTCGACTAGCAGCTAATTTTTGTTACAATTTGTTATTTACATTATTGCTATTTTATTTACAGTTATATTTTTTTATTGTACATTAGGCCTAAACATGTTTCCCGTGCGAAGCCGCGCGGGGTATGTATGCTAGTTAATAATATTAATATTTAATAATTTGTAGGGTTCTTAATAATAATTTTATTATACCTATTGAACTGGTATAGAAATTATGTAACTTTTACGTTTCACTTCAAAATAAGTCTGTGTACCATAATTCATATTAAACTTTACGTACTATTATTTAGTTTATTTCAATTCACAATAAACTTGTAGTTTGGCAAAACAGAATGTCTCTAATCATTTAAGAATGTGGGTTGCAGAAGGAAAATAAGCTGATCTTACGCAATGGGACAACTGTAAATATCCGCTAAACTCTAAACGAACCGTATATTTTACTTCCTTTCTGTAGAAGCTAAATTACATTATGTTTTATTAATTATGAATTAAAACCAAATAAGGCAACAATGTTTTAGTAAGTACTAATCAAAGCGATTTAGGGTGCTACAATTAATTAAAGTACTTTAAAATCCGTACTATGTACGCTTTGATTAGTACTTATACGCCGTAGAATAGTTTAATCACAAATTTAGGAATCGTTTGAATCACAAAAAAAAACAATAGGTAGAGCAATAAACAATATGGTAAGTTTACAATTATAATACCGATAAAACAAAAGGGAAATGCAAATGCGCCAACAGTTCCCACTATTCTGAATGAAGTGATTTGCAAAGACAGAACATGATGCTTCTCCTGTATACATTACAGACTAACAGTGTTGTACGAAACTTGGCATCAGTGTACTGCTAATACACACAAGGCTACATTGTACGGTTGCAACAGACGGTTCAACTGAGGACTTATTTTGAATTTTTTGTTAACTATGAGAATGGCTCGTGAGTCCTCACTTATACGACTTAAGGCAATACAATGTGTGTATGAAACTTGGCATCAGTGTACTGCTAATACACACAAGGCTACATTGTACGGTTGTAACAGACGGTTCAACTGAGGACTTATTTTGAATTTTTTGTTAACTTTGAGAATGGCTCGAGAGTCCTCGGTTATGCGGTTTAGAACAAGAACTTGTGTGTTTGGTGTGTATGACTCTCAAGTGTCAGCGCTACGTGGGAGACACACTTGGAACTAACTGTCCCTGCACACCATACTAACAGGGGACATTTTTTTTTTCTTAAAAATATATACTTTTCTGAATCGTAGGAGGCCGTAGAAGCCGAATTTCAACGTTTTACGTTCCGAGGACCATGTGTGTGTCCTCAGTCCGTTTTTAGTCCTCAGTACGTCAATGAAAATCAATACCAATGTCCCCCTATAGCCCTATTGCCAAACACACACACACATACAGACACACACACCAATCGCTAAAAACATGTTTTTTGGGTTCAGGAGGTCTGAAAACGTGTAGATCCGGTGAAAACTCGATTTCGAAAAATCGACATGAAAACAATACTTTCCTTCCTATAAATTCATATTGGCAAGAGAAAGTAAAAATTGACAATAATTGTTTTTATTACCCTATCAAAAATTAATTAATGGGAATAAAATTGATAAGGATCATATGATTTGTAAACATTTAAATTTTTATTAGTTTATATAATTATTATAGTATTCAATAAATTAAGAAAGATGTCTGAATCATTATTAAGCAAATCAATTGAACCTATAGTGCAATGTAGATAATATAATGTCCGTATCTAAACAATCTATAGTTATTAATCTTTGATATCGATGAATAATAGGAAAATTTTTTTGTAATTTACACTAATCTGTTATTACTAATTAATATCTTATTGCTTACACAATATTCAGATTATTATATTGTACAAATTTTAGGTGATGTTTAAAGACTATTCAAGATTAAATTTATACAATTATTTGACTTAAACAAGATTAAATTCGCTCGAAATACTTTTTCTCTTCCCCTTTATGTTATTTAGTTTATGTTATTTGTTTTATTATGTTTTAGTTTATGTTATTTGTTTTATGTTATTTAGGTTATCAGCCGAAAGGGTGATTTGAACCTCTGGAGCAGTAATTTTCAACCTAAATCGTCGTGGGGGTCGTGGTGATATTATAGGTGGGGTCGCGAAACAATAATGAATCATTTAATCATTTAATGAGAAAACATTATTTATTATAAACTTACACATCAAGTTGAAAATTGTAAATTGCTCATGCATGTACACGTTATACATACATGTTAATACACGTCGCTACTATAAACGTATAAACGCAGCAATATAAAATAATAGCAATAGTTGTATTCCATTTTTTTTACTGTCTGTATTGTTTTAAAGACAATAAAATAGTGCAGTTTGATTATATAATAATAAAAAAAAAAAACATTTTACATATATAATTTCAGTCAAAATTCAATTATTAATAGTAAGGCTTACGATATTATCGGGGGAGGGGGTTGTGAAATATTAATTTTATTCAGTTTTACTATTTGGGAGTCGCGGAGAAAAAAAGGTTGAGAATCACTGCTCTAAAGGCTTTACTCAGTAAAACGAAGAGCGAGTTGTATTTTTTTGTTTTGTTTTTTTGTTTAAGATCGCCGCTTTAATATGCATTTTAGCGCAAAAATGTATATAATGAAAGTTGTAGAGAATTTAAAATTCTGAAACTTTTATTTAAAACATTTTTTTGTATAATACTTAGTTTAGCGGTAATTAATTTATTTTCTGTTTTTCTTCATGAAAATCTGTAAAAAACGGTTTTTTAAATTTCAGCCTAGTGTTCATTTTACGACTAAAGTGTAGATAATTGACATTTGATAAAAATCAAATTTTTAGGAAATTAAAAGATCTACAACTTTTATTTCAAGCACTTTTCTCTATAAAGCCTAGTTTAGCGTGAAAGAGTGATTTTCCGTATTTTTAAACCAAAGTGAGGTTGATTTTCATTTTGCATCATTCACTAATGATTAAAATAAGGTTATGTTTTTGAGGTTAAATTTTTTGTTTATTCCTAATGTTTTATTACTAATTTTAGGTTATATTGTCAGTTATTTGCATTGGCAAGAGAAAGTCGTGTGAGTGTTTCACACCAGATTTTTATTTATTTATTGCTTGTATGACTTCATTGAATCATTTAAGTTAATTCTGGGTTGTCTTTACTTTTTTCTTGGTTTTCTTCAATTTCTGTTCCCAGTATTTTTTAATTCATTCACATCTTTTCTGTCTTTCCTCATCTGAATATTCCCTATTCTGTAGGTTTATTTTCTTGCGGTTTATGTTAGCAATTTAAGGTGCAGGTTTTTTGGGTTTATTCAGACGCCCCGATACGCCGTTATCTCTATAGTGACTGCTCTCTAATCCGAGTATAGTCTTTCGGGCTCATTGATCTGCGGTGAAGTATTGCTATAAAAACCTTCCATATTGACTGTCGAGAGTTGTTAAGCACCAGTGAGACTATGTCTCACTTGAGTTACAACTAGTAGTTGTATCTCGAGACGTAGTAGTTGTAGTTGTAGTTGTAGTTGTAATTGTACAACTACTAGTTGTAATTCGAGACCGAGTTTTTTTTGTAGTAGGGATGTTATCCATAGAGGCGATGATGAGGTGTGAGAGTTATTCATTTTTAGTTCACTTTATGTAGCCTTTCTCGAATTAAGTAAGCTATCTAGTCGCACCACAACAGCTTGCCCATAAGAGACAGGTGGAGTGTCAAATTATTTACACTCAATCTGTTAGTTGCAGGGCTAAAATAAATAGTTCTGTTTCTTATTACATGGTCAGCCAATTAAATGACTGAATCGTTTAAGAACAGAAGAGGTACAGGTGTAAAAGACACTAATCAGAGTTATCTCGTCTGAAAGTAATGGATTTCATTATACAGCCAGACCCTGTGGTGAATTAAGTGAAGGTGTCATTTGCAGAGTGGAAAATATGTGCTTTTCAGAGGGCCCGGCATGCTGTTTAGTGTACTTTTACACTCAGTGAGGAAGGCAATGGTAAACCACCTCACTCCTCGATTTACTTAGTAAAAACTCTACAGGTTCAAACCAGCCTTTTGGCTGATGACCTAAACAACAACAGTCGCGCCACATGGAGGCGCGCATCTTTACTATCTTTTCCAAAATATGGTAAAAGTTAAGGTTTTTAGATAAAGGTGCCGAAATAAAAAGCGGCCAGATGCTAATTTAAGTAAACTAAAAATTATTTTAGAGAGAAATGTCAATAGGTACTACACAATGTCAATAGGTACTTACATAATTCACAAGAATTATAACAAAAAGAATAATTAGTACCTACATTATGAAATTTGTATAAGTAATTTGATTTAACGTAATAATGAGTTGAAAATCTTATTATTCAAAAAAATACAATAAGTAATTGACACCTCAGATTATACAAGAGTACAGACGTTTATTAAAATCGAATTACAAAAATGTATTATTACTAATTAGTGTATTCAGGTGAAATTTAAACTGTCTTTATTATTTCTTTCTTTTCAAGGTCAGAATATTATACAGTCTACTGAAAAATGATGAATCAGTGTTAAAGAATGACTGTAATTTAATAGTTTTTATTATACGAAATAAAAATTATTAATAACATTACATAATAATAATAACAATAAATGGTAATTAAAGTTATTTATTCGTAATCTGCGTACACAAGAAATATCTTGTGTACCTTAACATCCGGTCGATTTATATTTCAAAAAAAATTCCAAAGAACAATTTCTATGGCTTACATTCAAGACATTAATAAAAATTTAATATTGGTATGTTATGAATATAAATTTGGTGTGCAACACTCGTACGATTTTCGCTTGCCAATGTAAATAATAAAACAAAACGTGTTTAATGATTAATAAAAAATCTGGTGTGAAACACTCACACAAGTTTCTCTTGCCAATGCAAATAATTAACAACAAACCTAACATTAGTAATAAATCATTAGAAATAAACAAAAAAACTAACCACAAAAAACATAACCTTATTTTAAACGTGAGTGAAAGACGCAAAATAAAAATTAACCTGTTAGGCTTAAAAATACGGATTATCACTCTTTCTCGCTAAACTAGGCTTTGTAGAGAAAAATTCTGTATATAAATTGTAGATATTTTAATTTCCTATAAATTTGATTATATACACTTTTGTCGTAAAATGCATACTAAGGCCGAAATCTTAAAAAATTCGATTTTTCACACGTTTTTGTGAGAGAAAAATATAAAATTGCTAATTACCGCTAAACTAAGCGTTGTACAAAAAAATGTTTGAAACAAAAGTTGTAGGATTTTAAATTCCCAACAAATTTTTGCGCTAAAACGCATATTAAAGCCGTAATCTTAAAAAAACAATTTTTTTACGTGAAAACAGCCTCACCAAGAATTTCAGTAAACATAGCGCCTACTTTATCTTGTAGAGCATAAAAAATTTAGTAAACCAGGCGATTTTAAAAAAATCGTAGGACCAGTTTTTGAGAAAATCGCAAAAAGGTGAAAAATTACACGAATAAACTACTACTTCCAGTTGACCGATTTTGATGAAAATGTTCGAGAAAGTTGTGTGAGTGTTTCACACCAGATTTTTATATGTTAAGTGTATAAGCGAAACAATGTTATGTTTCATTCAGATCTTAAACCGGTTATTGAAACCTAGACCTTTGTATTAACAGTTGCGATCGAGTGAATTATAAAAATGGTAAATAATATTTCTTATCGACAAATCAGAAAATTCAGCTTAATTTTTTAAGCTGAACTTTACCGGAAGGTCTTGTAATAATTTCCATTTTATAGCCAGATATCAAAACCAGGACTCCCGCGTTGTAGGCTAGTGTATTACCAGTAATTGTTTTGAACTAAAACACGTGGATCAGCAAGATGTTTAATTTAAAGTTAATAACAATAGATTTTTAATTGCTAAATAATCACATTAAAGAATTATATAAAAGGCAATAAAATTTCATTTGTAGTATAGTACTGATATTACAGAAGAAAACTGCTATCGTAACCTTGACTCTTAAGTTCAAAAGTTCCATCTTTGAAGTTGATAATACCGACAAATCTATTTAGTTACAATTGATAAGTAAAATTTCATTCGCTGATTGGATGTCATGGACTCATTTCATTAAAGATTGCATCTTTAAAATTCGCCGTATTGTTTCCATTTTATTGTGAATCGTCAGATCGATTTGACACTGTGAGCAAAACATTTTCGACTGAGTCCACGTAAAGTCTTGTAAAGAAAGGAGGCTACTCATTAAAACTGTTGGTTGTAATTTCTACTTCTTCTTCTCTTACGGATAAGGACACATGCCTGTTCTGGTTCACACCGATCAGAAAACCAACTCTTATCTTCTCCAACACGCTTCAGTACTTCGAAGTGGACTCTTCGTGGGAGTATCCAATCAATATGATATTCTTCAGTACTTACTAATTTTAGTATTCGGTGTCTGGAGTTTGGCTTTTTCATTACGATTCCTGTCTAATCTGGAACTACCTTTGACAGCCCGAAGGAATCTGATTTCTGGTACCTGAAGTCAGCTTTCTTCTCTTGAATTCTCAGTCCACATTTCACGTCTATAAGGCAATATGGGAACAACCAATGCTTCATAAAACGTTAACTCTGCATCCTTTCTTTCCTTTTTTTCTCAGATTACAGTGTATATTCCACACACTGCCTCAAATCTGTCTATCTTAATACTAAAATTATAAACTTTTTGTTGATTAGAAAGTAACCGAAATAACTGAAAGCAGACACTTGCACCAACAAAGAATCTCTAACTGAATTTTTTCATTTTAAAATCCTACCAAATGCTAAACAAATTCATTAGCCCTTACTTCGAATGTTTGTAGCTCTAGTAAAATCGTTGGGATAAAATCAAACTTTTAGGTTTCAGTTGAGTTTTCCTTTATTTACAAATATACCTATAGGCCTTTACTGTACGATATTGGTATATAAATCGTTTAAAAAATATGCTAATTAATTTGTTATACATTTTAAAGAGTACCTAATATTGCATTTTCAAGATAAAAAAATTAATACTGTTTATCGTACACGAAGGGTTTGGGTTCGGAAGGGCTGAATCTAGAGATTTTTTTGGTTTGCGCCCGACTGTAATGCACATTAAGGCTAATGAAGGGTGATAGATGAAAAAACGATTGATGAAAAAATGTCAGACGTTACCGGAAATCGAACGTGGGATCTCCGGTATATTAATCTTAAAACGTTCATTTTCAGTTCGGGGGCTTTGGGTTGGGGCTGAAGCCCCCCCGAACAAGTTTTATTCGTAAATTATCTGTGGACTATAAGTTTTACTTTTTTAGGAAGTTATTTGGTTAACAAAATCATTAATTGTCATTAACTTTAACGTTTTTGTAGAAAACAATTAGACTATTAAATGCTAAAATTCACTTCATTCAATGTAGGAAATTTTTAAGTATAAAATTGTTTCATGAAGAAATTCATCTTAATTATTTCTCCGTCTTAAGCCAATTTTGAAAAAAAATCGGTTTTCGTAATGACAGTCACAATCATTTCTGGGAGTTCCAAAATATTTCTTCAGCCCTTTTTTAAAACAAAAATTACCCGTAAATGGTAAGAATCATTCGAAGACGCTAGTTAATAACAATAAATAAAATATTTATCAAATATCTGAGAACTTGAAATAAAAGTTTTAATGAAGGGAAAAATATTTAGTTTACCTTCTGTATAAACCCACCTAATAATTTTAGCGTTCATCGATAAAACAACGGAATTACAAAACCTTAAAAAAGTAATTTTATAAATTCCAACGACAATGAAAATATTGAATGCATAGAATGTGCTAAAGGAAACACACGGTAAAAATATTTCCAGGGTGCTACAATAATGCAATAAAAATGCAGGCTTTCTTAGTAGGATTACTACAGTGTACATATTAGTCAGTAATCCAGAATGTAAAGACTTTCAATCAATCTTTAACAGTTAAAATAACTTCAATAAGTTTCTTGGCGTCAGGACAAACCTGTGGTAAAACGCTGCTTCGATAAATTAAGTTACTTCGTTTCAGAAAATTATTAAAGGTGATCAACAACTATTTATCATTCAAAAAAAATCGCTGAGATTCTCCGTCAGAAATAAACAAACAACAACAAATAAATTAAATTTTGTCCAAGATCTGTAGTCAAAGATCTATAATAATTCCTGATGACAAATAAAAGAAGAGATTTAATCCAAACAAAATAAAATTGTTTGAAGATGACAAGGGTGTAAAGAGTCTACCAACGCCATCTTGGTTGGACCTCTGTACATTCTTAGATAGGATATTATATTTATGCTATCGTATATTATTCGTAGCTGTGATATTAGTTTAAAGTATATAATGGTTTTATTTGTTTTTTCTTCTATTCGTAACAATTAGCTTTGTTATTAGTAATTAGATTTCTTTTATCTTCTGTGTTTTCGCTGCGAGCCTCTACAACCCTATAGCTTTTGTTGTTTCCTCATATCTGTTAAGTTAGTTTCGGTCTGCGTTGTTTTTGTTAACAGTATTATTTTTCAAGGTTTGGAATTCGGGATTCTGCATCTGTCCATCTGGGGTATAATTCCGTTGGTTTTAAGACTCGTCAAATCTATAATATAGGTGGTTAAAGTAATAATCTCTCACGCTGAAAAGACGAGTTGGGAGATGTAATTTTTAGCCGCCCCTAACATGACAATCAGATGCTGTTTGCAGCCGCTGACTTTGAGACATACACTGCAGGTGCTAGTTTTGTTTCACCCCGGGTATTTCATTTTCCCGGTGCCACCCACATATAGGAAGTATTCCTCTATCCACCACCTGGGGAGGCGCACGACGGGGATCTAGCAACCCCACAAGGGTGGAAAACAAGCTAAACTATTCAAATAAAGAGACACATAAGATCAACGTGGTGTGCTTTCGGAAGATACTAAATTCTGAAGTATCAGAAAATTCCCTTAAGACTAAGAAGAACAATTTTATCAGTGTGTACTTCCTGTTCTCTCATATGCTGCACAAACATGGTCCTTTACTAAAGGTATGATTGAGAATCTGGCCCAAACATAAAGATCGACGGAAAAACTGATGCTAAATATTAAATTAAAAGACCGAGTAAGAAATGAGGATACTTGGCAGAAACAACACTTGGTATACTGAAATAGCGATGGGCCGAACATACAACGAGGCTGATGGATGATCGAAGGAACTAGGTGGTTTAGCAGTGGAGCCCTGGCTGGGAAAGAAGAATAGGGGTCGTCCATAAACACGATGAAAAGATAACTTAAAACTGGTGGCCAAATTTAATTAGGTAAGAACGGCAAAGAACAGGGGATTGTGGAGGGAGACAGGGGAGGACTATATCCAACATTGGGTGATCTTGGGCTGATAAAGAAGAAAAAGAAGTATCTTTATTTTACAAAAGTATACAAAACCTAACTACAAGCCCATTTTGGGTTCTGCAAAGTCGAACGCAGTGTATCAGAAAGAAAACTACCTCGATTTTAACCGTAAAACATCAAACGTATGCCCAAACTTCACTTTATGATTTTCTTGAACTAGTAACTTACTGCTGTTGAACTTATTTCGGTTTCAAGTTGATGAGCGGAGAACGCCTATTGTGAGATCTCTTAATATGTAGGCTTAGTGTTGAGGATTCCATAAAATATTTTAATCCATTTTTATTAACCTAGTCATTAGATTTCCTTTTAAAACACATCCATTTTAAAAAGTCCTTTCCAATTTTTTTTAGAAATTTCATCGTAGGTCAGACTCTCTGTACTTTTTTAAGTTGGAAGAAATGAAAACAAAGTACCTTCATTTAAAAAAAAATCTAATGAGTTGTGAAAATCTGAAATAGTGTTACATATGTACCAAAATTGTATTTGTTTTTGTAAGTAATTCTGTTTTTTTAAAAATGCGAAACATTAAATTATTACCAAGAGAAATATCCTTAAATAAATATTTAAATGATCTTTTAAATTATTAATTTTTATTTTTTTTAGAAGTCAAAATTCGTACATACCGGTTTCAGTATTAATAATCCAGACGGTCTGTTGCTGATAATTGTGAGCTACTGTGTCCATAACCATTTTGTATTTTTGTAATTGATGGGTAATGTTTACCCCACGACTTAAATAAAAATAAATTTTCTATTAATCACCAAAAGTTTCAGACCGTCACGCCGTCACTTAAAACTGCAGGCGAATCAGTCTAACCTGCAAGTAACCCGGGCGTTTTAACGCAAACTGGCATTAATGCCCGTGGTGAGGCTATCGTTATCCGAATCCCCCCACCATTTATTAATATACTCCCCTCCAAACGATTTAATTTTTAATCAAAAGTGTAATGGTACAATTAATTCTTCAGTAATCATTTATTAAAATATTTTATTTTAATTGTTGGGCAAATTATTTTATATAGCTAAAATAGGAAATAGCTTTTTCGGAATGAGTTTCCGATTAAACAATTCGTATTAGTTTTTCTCATGAACTAGTATGAAGTGTTGTTTAGATCATCAGCCGAAAGGCTGGTATGAACCTCTAGAGGCTTTATTGAGTAAAACAAAGAGTAAAGTGGTTTGGGTTATCAATTCCTTCTTTAGTGAGTGGAAAAGTATATGCTTATCAGCATGCCTGAAAAGTATCTACTTTCCACCCTGCAAATAACACCTTGACATCATTTATCACAGGGTCTGACTGTGTAATGAAATTCATTACTCTCATGGGAGGTAACTGTAACTAGCTTTTTTCACAGTTACCTTTTCTGTTCTTAAATACTCAAGGGGAGCACTGTACCTCGAAAATCGAAAAAATTGATTTTTCTAATTTTGGCGCCATTGCCTTCTGTATAATTTTCTGGGTAATTACATATAAAAATTATAACTGTAGGATAGAAATTACGGAAGCTATGCAGATTTTTGTTAAGTAATGTTTTGACCAGAATTTTTTTTAATTGAGTTAATCTGTGGAAACAATTAAGAGTTGCGATATTCAAAGAACACAGAAAGCTGAGAAGGCTATGGAAAGTGTGTTAAAAAAGCAAGACAAGAGGAAGAAAAGAGGAAATTATTTGAGGAAAAAGAACAGTCTGGTGAGGATCAATATTATGGTGCAGGCCGATTTTAGGGTAAGTAAAACTTTACAATGAGGAGATTCTGGAGAGGATAGGAAGGAAACGGGAACTGATGAGCACCATAAAAAGAAGGAAGACCGCTTATCTGGGACATGTGATGCGCAATGAGAGGTACCATCTGCTGCAACTGATAATTGAGGGGAAGATAGAGGGACGGAGAGGAGTAGGCAGAAGGAGGATGTCGTGGCTGCAGAATATCAAGCAATGGACAGGGATGGAGGCCGCAGGAGACATAATACACACGTGTGGTGACAGGGAAAAATGGTCAGCGGTGATCGCAAACATCCATTAATGGATAGCAGACAAAGAAGAAGAAGAAGAAAACTTTACAGGTCATTTACCGCAAATTTACTTTTTTTCATAAAGGTATAGTTTTCTCAAAAACTGTTTGACTTAGAAGGTTGAAATTTTTTGAACATGTTTCCCAGTGTAATTGTGACATATGGTACTAGAATCATTGCAGTATTATTAGTTCGAAATAAAATAAAAAATTCTACAAAAAAATTAAATTGTTTTTGCATTTTTCAAAAAAAATTCTCGAATGGTATCGCTAGCTCTATATTAATAACTCTAGTACCAGAGCTTAAAAAGATGTCTTAGAAAAGGCACAAAAAAAATTAAAGCCCTAACTCTTAAAGGTTTTTTAGAAACGTGTACTACCTAAAAGGAGATCAATTTAACATGGCTTAGATAGGAGGTATAGTGCTCCTCTTAAGCCATATAATTGCCAGACCATGTAAAAAGAAATAGAACTATTTTTTTTGTAGCCCCGGAACTAGCAGATCTAGTACGAATAATTTAACACTCCACCTGCCTGTTATGAACACTCCCTCATTTATGTTTTTTTTTTTTTTTGCTTTGACGGCCCCATTGGACTACTTGAATCAAATTTAGAAATCCTTTTTGGCTTGGTTTTAGGATTCTTACGTTTTTTCCAACAATTCTTCACATTTAGGGATCTGATTTTATCTGTAGTACAAATCATTGACGACGGAGCTCGAGTTGTTTCGACGAATCTCGTGTCTTTATCTGTTCTTGCATATCTTGCTTTATTCGACAACCACCTTGGAGGATTTTTCCACAAGTTATTATAGAAATGAGTTGTTTAGTTACTAGATTGTTTGGAATTTTAAGTAAATGCCCGAATAAAGAAAATCGTTTCTTCCGAATGATGTCAGTATTTCTATCGATTTCATGGTAGAGTTCAGAATTAGACATTAAGATCTAGATATTGTTGAGTTTATGTTTTATACAACCACTTGCAAAGATTAGTAGCTATAAATTTACAAGAGTGGGAAAAAGTACTTAGTCTGCTACCATATCAAATTATATATGTAAGCAAACAATTTATTTTGTATTAACTGAAAATAATATTAGACATTATGTTGTATTGTCGTCAATTATAATAATAATAATAATAATAATGGATAAATAGACGTGTGTTATTGGGTGAAATTTGGTAATGATACCGCCCCACTTATCCGTAGGCGTAGGCTAATGAGTTACGGTTACATAATCAGATGAATATTCACTAACAACCGGGTATGACATTAAAGTACAGTATATGATGGTAAAGATGCGAAGAAATTCAACAATACTCATTGTTTATAAAAAATTTCAAAATAAACCGACAAAAACTCTAAAAAGTTAAAAGAATATGTAGTATTGGCGTTTCGCGTCTGGGGACCGCTATGTAACAGAATAAAACTTAAATTGTATATTACTTTAGCGGCACGCCGACGCTATGACGTGAAACCTAAAGGGTCAGTAAATATTATTTTTTTTACACTTTAAAGGTTTTTTTGTCGAGGGTTTTTAAAATTTTTATTTCATGCTTTTTAAATGTATAGTAAACATAAAAATGCATTAAACACTATCATCGCCGATCGAGTTTTGAGGTTATAAGTTTTTTATAGGCGTACAATTTTTTTATTGAATAATATTACAGCTAAGAACACTCTCTATCAAGTCACCTTTCAAACAAAAAAACTGAATGAAAATCGGTTCATCTTTTCGGGAGCTAAGGTGCCACAGACAGAAAAACAGTTCGAATTTTGAGGTTGTAGTATTTTATAGACCTACGCTTTTTTTCTTTTAACTTAATCATAGCTAAGAACAATCTCGATCAAGTTAGTCACCTTTCAAACAAGCAAAAAACCTAAACCGAAATCAAAATTATCATCCATTCTGGGAGCTGCGGTGCCACAGACAGACAGGCACACATCTTGCTTTTTTATCGATAGATTTTCTATTTTCTCGCTAAAAATTGAAATTTTGCGACAACCGTTAGAAATATGCATTTTTGCTACATAACCATTTTTGTAGGGCACAATTTTTGAGTTATTGCTTTAGCCGTTCCTGAGTTAAAGGCGGTAATAAAACGTACCCCCTTTGCGTGTTCCCTCTTCAGCCCTAGAAATGTACCACCTGGGTTGGCGACGACGTGGGTTTTTTCATCTAGGTACTAGATGCCCTAAAATACAGTAAAACCCCGATTATCCGGAACCCAGTTATCAGAAATATCGATTATCCGAAATCGGTTGTTTGTATTTTATGCTTATACCAATAGCCGGTTTTGATGGTGCATTAAAAATGACAAACGAATGGATCAGTTTTTTAAAATACGTGTGCTGATCCCGGATGGCAAATAAAAACGGACAGATAACTTAATGAATCAGTTCGCAGGTGCCAACAGAAAATGACGACAACGAAGACATACAAATTACTGATTCTGATATTCCTGCACCAAAAAATAGTCAAGCATTTGAAGCGTTAGAAACAGCTTTAATTTGGGATAAAATGCAGCCTGAAGCAGATATTTCTACTATTCTGACTATCAAATGAGTTAGGGATCTAACGGAATTAAACTATGTTAAACAACGAAAATAAAAAATTCTTTATAAACAATGAACTGCAATAGGTAAATGATTTTTGTTTCTTTTAACAACTTATAATATTTTATTTTAACGTATTTTTATTTATTTATTACGATTCTGTGTAAATTTACAATTTTCATTGTTTTTCCACTATTAATATTGATATTTTTCACTACTAAGTATATTTATCTTTTTATTTATTGCCTTTCTCGAGTGTGATCGATTATCTGCAAAATCGGTCATCCGTCATTGTCATGCTCTAATTATTTCGGATAATCGGTACTTTACTGTAATCAAAAGTGAAACTGCATCCGACTTTCAGTGGATATCTATGTATATTATCTATGGTGGATATCAACCCCCTTTAGATTTTGGATGGAGTAAAAATGTCCGGATGCAGCGCGAATGTAACTATTAATTAAACCTAAAAAATTCAATCAACCAAATTTGATGACATGTTGACCTTATTATAATACAAAATACTTGGTATAAACAATAATAAGTTGTATGTGAATAGGTTATCTAACCTTTGTTTTAAATATTACGTTCTTTTTAAATTCAATGCGTTGAGGAATATTTTGTATTAACAGGTTGGTAAAAAGAGACTGCTGGCTGTTCTTTGTCGTTGACGGGGATTATGCATGTCGTAACATGTCTGTATCTGTATGACAAAGGAAAATTACCAAGATGCCGTATGCGGTGAAATTGTAGTAGAACGAAGAAAACAGTTTTAACAACTAAAAGCTAAAGAGAAGAGTCAAAATGTTAATTGGTCAGTGCAAAAGTAGTCACAGTTTAAAGGAACAGAAGCTCCGGACTTGATAAATGGAACGATGTATAAAAAAAAGTTATGATTAGCGAAGAAGTGAGTATGTTTTCATAATTATTTAATAACTTAAGAATTAATTTGAACTTCTTAACTGTAACAAATACGGTATTTTTTTACAGAAACTGAACGTATTGATAACGTATAACCTATAAGAAAACATATAACTTAACCATTAATCTGTAATAGGATGTTACTAAAGTGAACTTCTACGCAACATCATTATGTATACTTTTTTTAAATAGGTAGTTAATTATAAAAAAAAGATTTTATTTTTGTGTACCCTGCATTGCATTTCCTATCTTTTCGTAAAATAACTGCTGTGAACCTTACTTGGTTGCATTAAGTAAGGTTAAAGATGAAAATATATTTTATCAGATTTTTAAAAAAATCTAATGTAAGTTATAATGAAATCTAAAAATTGAAAGGATTTAAGTTACTCACATTGTTCTTTTATATTGGGAGTAAACAAGATTATTAATAGTAATTAAACATTTGCTTTCATTAAAAATTTTTGTAGAAAGATTAACCACTATCAGAATTTTAGCATAAAATTGAAAACAGGAATATTTTTCAAATCACTGAATGTTAGATATTTTCTCATTTTCTAATAATACGAAATAATGATACACATGTCAATACTTATATAATTACACTAAATGATCACTATAACATTAAAACTAGATCTTTTATGTTTATAAATGGGAAAGCCCTCTCTGCCCTAATCTCCTTCTTACACAATAGCTAGAAAACTGTAATTTGGAGGGAATGTTCCTATTATGGCAAATAGAAAAGTAAAACATTAACAAGTTTGACATTTCACCTTTAAGGGGTTGCAAAGGGAGTTTTAACCTTCAAACAGATATTTTCCATTTATTAAATTCCGGGCTAGCTTGATGGCTTAAATTTGATAGAGGTATTACGTATAGTGAAGCTATAAAAATTAGAACTCATCTATTTCAAAACTTAACACGTAAGGGGTTGAAAAAGGTGTTTAAACATTTAAAAACCATTATTTTTGTTTATTAAATTTCCAAGGTAGGTATAGATAGTCATGAGAATCCCTTTTGCTTATGGATGGGCTATAAGGAAAATAAATCTGACAGTGCTGCCAACCTCAACAGTGAGACACTATATTATACTACCATGGAATTGCACCATTTTTAACATATTCTTCACTGTCTTTAACTTCCTTGTTTATATTTCAAATTGTGAAAAGAGAAACCTCACTGTAGTTAGCCGCTCGCTCACGGCTTTCGTTAAGAGGTACGGAAAGGTAGTTTTGTTTAGCTTCAACTTCACAGCATTTCATTAGACTGCATATTAGATTTCATTGATGACTTATAACAGTTTGACCGCGTTTTCAAGAAACTGCCATTTCTGTTTATGGTAACAAACAGTTATATTCGTACAGTTAACCTACAAAAGATTCTGCGTTTTACTGTATGTTCTCTAAGTATAATTTATGTTGTTGTGGTGGTGAACTGATACTAAAGCAGTTGTGTATGCGCACTGATCCCCCCTTTACCCCTCGTTAAAACCAAGAGCAAACTCGTGACTAGTAACTATAAATGGCTGAAATTTAGTAGCGGTATCCAAATATACGAAGTGTGACTATTAAATAATGAGACTGACGTAAAAAAAATTTTTTTTTTTTATATGTAAATTCTTACTGTCACCTTTAATGTACACTCCTTCTCTATCCCTACAACGCTCCATGCAATTTTTCCATTGTTGGAAACTGTGCTGGAAGTCATCTTCTGTCAGCTCCTTCAGGACATGTGCCGCTTTCTCTTTTACAGCTTCCACAGACTCAAATCTGGTACCTTTTAATGCAGATTTCACCTTAGGGAACAGATAGCAGTCACATGGTGCAAGATCTGGTGAATGAGGTTGATGTTATAACACTGCGGAGTGAGATGGCACATTGTCTTGGTGGAGAATGCATGATTTGTCCTTCCACATTTTGCGGCGTTTTTTCCTTACTCTTTGACATAGTTTAGAAAGTACCTCAAGGTAGTAAGTAATATTTATTAATTGTTTGACCTTCAGGAACCCAGTGAAAGTACACAATTCCATGAATATCAAAAAAACAACCATCATTGCTTTAAATTTTGACTTGCTCATTCAAACTTTTTTGGCTCTCGGTGAAGTTCAGCTCTTCCAGTGCATGGATTGGTGCTTCGTTTCTGGATCACAAGTAAATAACCACGTTTTATCACATGTTATTATTGTTTCATGTTATTCTTGTCATCCAGGGAAAGATTATGGGCAAACGATCGGTTGGAAGAAGAAGAACCTCCTGGCTACGGAACCTGCGAGAGTGGTTTAATTTGTCATCCATCGACCTATTTAGAGCTACAGTTTCCAAGGTCAGGATTGCCATGATGCTAGCACACCTTCGTAATGGAGATGCTACATGAAGAAGAAGATTATTGTTTCCAAAAAATTTGGTTCATTTTCAGTGGTGTACAAAGTGTCAATACAAACATTTTTGCGAGCTTCATTTCCAACATTTTTGAGCAGCTTGTGTCCTGAAGGAGCTGACAGAAGATGACTTCCAGCACTGTTTCCAACAATAGAAAATTTGCATGGAGCGTTGTAGGGATAGAGAAGGAGTGTATATTGAAGGTGACAATAAGTGATTATGTATAAAATTTTTTACAATGTCAGTCTCGTTATTTAATAGCCACACCTCGTACATAGGCCTATCAGATTTTTCTAAATCAGAAAATCTGATTTTGATTTATTTATAACTGTAAAACATTATTGAAAAAACCAAATTATTCTTTAGTGAAGCTGAGACTTACAGCTAGTTTTAAAATAAATTTATTATTCTGTTTACTAATATTTCTATTTTGGCATATTATCTTAAAATTATGCAAAATTGTGAGTGTTTTGGTTTTATTCAAGAATATCAGTACAATGAAATTTTTTTTAATCAATACAGCAATTTGAAACTTAGATAATTATTTTTAATAATATTATTTTGATGGTATTGTTACAAAATTTGTTTGTCATTATAATTTATTAAAGTATAGTTTACACAATAGGGTTAGAGATAAGCAATTGAAAAAAAAAAATACAAAACAAACGTACGATGTACAGAGTGATTCACAAAGAAATGGAAATATTTCGGGGAGATGAATTTACGTAAAAAATAAGAAAAAAGTTCATATAAACATAAGTAAAATGTTTCATTACCTGTTTAATTTAAAAAATTTAATGAGTTTATTTTCTTTTGATTACTCTTTAGAGTATAAGATAAATATCCTTTTGTAATTGATGAGCCAATGTTTACCTTTTATGGGCCAAAATAACCCATAATTTTATGGTAAAACGAAACTATTAGAACTACAGGCTATATCAATTTAGTGGGCTATAAAAATATATAGATTCCTAATAACATTACCATATTTTTAGGTTATTTTTGATAGAGGTATGTATAATTAATTAACAACTTACAGTGGCTCTATAGTTTCACATATTGGATCGGTTAGCAATAATGAAATATTTATTATTTATGAAGTGCCCGTAGTTATTTAACGGTGGAAACTTTGCAAAAGTGTGTAAGAACTTAATGTGTCAAGGCAGTTCATGAAAGTGGAAAATTTTTTATAGACTAATTTTATACAAAATTATTCTTTTATTCAATTTAAAATAACATTTTTTTTTACATTGTTTCTCTTCCTTAAGTTGTTACTTCCTTTATA
Source organism: Catonia carolina (assembly GCA_035578175.1). Taxonomy (NCBI): domain Eukaryota; kingdom Metazoa; phylum Arthropoda; class Insecta; order Hemiptera; family Achilidae; genus Catonia; species Catonia carolina. The sequence goes on along the minus strand of JAQMRL010000005.1, from coordinate 34,043,275 downwards.
ACTTGCCACCATGTTGCACCTAAAGTTCACTGTAACAAAGCTCATTTTTCTTAAATCTTGAAGTAGACAAAATTAGTCTTCTTTTACTGTTTAAAGAAGGCAAAACTTATTTAGCGTACCTGTATTTAGCGACATTTAACTTTTGTTTATTATTTTTGATTAAATCCTGTTTTTGTTTTATGTCTGGCTGTTTGGCTGATAATGAAGTATGTGATAAATGAATGATGAGTGATAAAAAAAAAATTCAAATCTGACTGGGAATTAACTCTGAACTCATGGTATAGAAACCAGTTGCCCAGACCACAACACCGTGCTTCTGGCTTGATTAGTGTGATTAGAGTGTTAGGTTAAGTGCACATTGGACGCTGTTCGCTTACAAGCAGGAGCCTGCTAGTAGGAATATTCCATTATATTTTAATTGGACGTCTCACAATAAACGCTGATGGGGATACCTGCATGCTGGTCATCTGCGCATATTAGCTCACGGGTTTGTTTTGTATAAACCTGCCTGCTGCTTGCTGGCAGGTTGCTAAGTGTACTTGATGTCGTATAAAACGTATTAATAAATAATAACAACTTGTTAATTTATATAAAAATAAATTTAGAAGATTATTACTGGCCAAACAATGCTCTATAATATTGAATACTGGTTGTCGAAATGTTCAAAATACATACGTCAAAGTAATCAAAAGTCTTTCTTCCGGTAATATTGGTTGCTTGTGCAAGTTGCACCATTGTTTTTGTAAACAAAGTTCTACTTTTGGCAATTTAAAATTAAATATTTCCAGAGTCATTCTCATGTATTTAAAAAACCTATCTCATTTTTTAATTGCGGAAAAAGATGATGATACTCGCCGTACAGTTTTCTGTTCGTATTAATGTTACTAACGGAATCATCTTTAAATGATAATAATTTCATGTAATCGTTTTCCGTTAGAAATAATTCATCATCACTGCTGCTACTGGAACTCATGTTGAATACCGACAACTGAAAGAAGGTTAAGTGCATTATTACATGTTCCCACTATGCGCACTTGCCAGCCGCATTGGCGTAGTTGGTAACATGCTTGCCTCTCATCAATGCGGTCTTGGGTTCGAATCCCATTCAGGCATGGCATATTTTCATACGTTACAAAAATAATTTCATCCTTCACCGTCTACATTAGCAGTAATTGTAGAACAGTCGGATGTTAAAAAAAAAAATTACTGTGCACTTACCTTAAGGTCTTCGGCTGTGGCCTGAGCAGAATGGGGAATGCAGCTTGCAAGACAAATATGTTGTGAACATAAGCGTGGCTTAGTGACAAAATTTTGAGTGCTTAGCAGCGGTGGGTACAACATTAAGCGTTCATTTCAATCCAGTTTGTGTTTTACAAGCATTGTGAGCATGCAGATAATATCTTACGAGAAACTTTTCTGCTAGAGAAATACTGCAATGGAAGTTGGAATCAGTCCTTTTCAAAAACAGCTCAATTTTTTGAAAAATTAATCAAATTTAGACTCAGACGTTCTGATATAACCATGGAATTTATCGGGGATCTTAATGTTTCATAAAAAACAATTAACCAAATTTCTCTCTTTCTCCCACTATTAACATTGGACCACTTTTAACATTAAATAATTTTCAGACAGAGCTTTCTTCTAAGACCGTGTCGAATAATAATGGCTCGGCTGTATCCATTTAACAGAAATTACAAAATGATATGCAAAAATACCCTGAAATTGTGGCACCGATTCACATAACTGTTGCAATGGCATGTGGTTGACTGAGGAGATGGGTTGCATTGAAGCATTCTTGCTGCAACACTGCATGCCGGAAGAATGTAGAACACAGCTAGATAGGTATTGGGGTGTTGCGCGCGTGTGTAAGGGGCAGTTTATAATGTAGAATTTACGTAGCTGTGGACATATTATAATTGCTATTTTAGGTTGTTTAGTATTACCCTATTTTTTATTTCTTTATTGTCTCCCATCATTTCTATGTTTTTTCTAATTAATTAGTTCTAGTCATGTTTTAAAATCTTATTGAAATCTCAATGAAAATCTATTGTTATTATTTCTGATTAAATTTTTTTGTTTTTGTTTTATGTCCGGCTGTTTTGCTGACAATGAAGGGTGATAGATGAAAGATGAATGATAAAAAAATAATACATGAATCTCAGGTAAGCAAGTTTTTACTTAACATTCTTCTGCTCTCTTAAAGACTTCTATTTTGGTTACTTTCATTACTGAATGAAATAACAAAAATACCTTCAAAAGCTTTGTACGAGCAAATCCAGTGTTATGTGATGTAATGGAAAAACCTTTAAAAAATCTGGTGTAAAACACTCACACAACTTTCTCTTGCCAATGCTAATAATTAACACTATAACCTAACATTAATTATTGAACATTAGTACATACAATAGAACATTAGAAGTAAACAAAAAACTAAACTCACTAAACATAACATAATTTTAATCATGAGTGACTTGAGTGCTCCAATTGGGGCGTAAATAAAAAAAAATAATAAAAAAAAAACTAGGCTCTGTAGAGAAAAATGCTCTAAATAAAAGTTGTAGATCTTTCATTTTCCTATAAATTTGATTGTACTTTTTTTGCTGTAAAATGCACAACATGGCTGAAATCTTTAAAAAAATTGTTTTTTTACACGATTTTGTGAGAAAAAAACAGAAGATCACTAATTACTGCTAAACTAAGTGTTATACAAAAAAATGTTAAAAATAAAAGTTGTAGAATTTAAAATTCTCTACAACTTTTATTACTACATTTTTGTGCTAAAATTCATATTAAAGTCGCAATCTTAAAAAAAAGAAGATTTTTATGAGTAAAGAGCCTCATCAAGAATTTCAGCAGACATGACGCTTACCCTATCTTGCATAGCATAAAAATTTGTAGTAAATGAGGCGATTTATAAAAAAATTTATGAGCTCTTTTTGACAAACTCGCAAAAAAGTGAAAAATGACAGTAATAAACTACTACTTCCGGTTGACCAATTTTGATGAAAATGTTTGTGTCGGGGTCCTCTTGTGGTATTTGACTTAAGTTTCAAGTTCGTACAATGTTCCGTTTTTGAGATTGTGTTCACACACACACAGACACTCACCTTATTTAAGAAATAAAGTAGGTATTCTATACAATATTACATCTTTACTGTTATATATGATGGATCGAATGTGTTGGCCTATATTAATTAATTACAATTTCATATACAGCCAATTCCGGATAATTGATTACTGGTTAATTTGGGCAGCCAATTTTTTGGTGCAGTTCTTAAATGAACAAAAACAGAACTGGATTTTACATTGATAAGCTTCGTTTATTCGATCCTAATGCCGCATATTGGGGCCAATCTGATGTATGTACATATAAGTTTTATTAAAACCATTACAGGCCAGTGGCGAACAACACGTGGTTCTAAGCGGCAAGATAAGATAATGAGCAGGATAGAGATAGTAAACATTTCGACAGATAAACAACAGTAATCACATATCGGTCATAAGAAAGATGTTATTTACTGTACAATGTGTAGGCTACATTATCGTCATTGCATGAATTTCAGCGAGTCACATCCAGTAGTTATTCCCAACCTTACAAGCTATGAACCCTCCTTGCAATTTATGGTTAGTTGTCACTTGTCATACGTACATAGTACGTTCCATGCTTCTCATCAGTTTTTGTGATTTCATGAGTGTACTGTAACACACTGTTTTTCGAGTCTGATTGTTTTGTTATCTGCAAGCATACTTTTTTATTTTTTAAAAAATCCCATTCGTTTCAAACATTTTGTTGATATTTTTATGCATAGGCCTACAGTACAGTACCTACGATCAATGTCTTCGTGAGTTAAATGCCGCACAACGATATGACTGTGAGAATGAATAAAGCTTTGCAACAAAATAAAAATGTATCCGTCTAACTTAAGCCAATGTAAACTACTGGAACTAAATGGTGTACCGAAAATTACGATAGCTTGTATCGTGCTCCAAGAAAATAAAATGCGCTAAGAGTGGGCATTTAAAGATCATGGAACATATCAGAAACGAAAACGTGTAAGAAGGATCCAATTTTTGAGAAGCGTTGAATGAATGGTTTGGCATTATAACTTTGCAAGGTGTTATTGTCAATGGTCCAATCCTTAAAACCGAGGCAAAAAGTTTTGCTAAAAAGTTAATCATTGTTCTGACACACTTTTATTTTTTTCATGTGTATATGGATAGAACTTGCATGTAAAATTTATGTATGTGATAATTTTAACAAAATACTGTATCTTATACACCACATTTTATGAATTCGTTTATTAGGGCCAGCCGTTTAATTGGGCCAAAATGCTCCGGTCCTGATGTGCCCCAATTTTCCAGAATTGGCTGTATTTGAAAAAGGTTCATTTAAAATAAAACTTTTCAAGGAATCGTGATCTGTATTTCAATATTAAGTACAGCCCAAATATTTAAACATATATAACGTAAGTAAAATTAAACAAAATTGTGTTTATTTTTTATTATGTAATATTCTAATATACATTAACAATTTTATTACAATGAAATAAATGTTAGTCGTTCTACGCATTTAGGCCAATAATAAAAAGATTAAAAATGATTGAAAAATTATAAATTATCATTATATTGATAATGAATATAAAATTAATCTTAAAAATCTTGCGTGGCCGTTAATTAAACAGAATATTATCAAATACTGTAATACGGATTTATAGCACATTTTTATAATGTAGTTGATCAAAAAGCATTTTGTGTTTGAGTTGGTTAAGAAAAAAATATCAGAAATGATAATTAAGTTAGTTTGTCAGTTGATTTTTTAATTTAATATTTAGTATTAGCTTCAGAAGTCTCACATTGTCATTTCACCCAAGAATCTGTACAGTTGCTAAAACGTGGTAGGGAAATTTTTTGCTGCTTTGGGAATACGTTTCAATTGGTTCTCCTATTAACTAAGATCTTCATAAAGATATTAGAAAGACTGAACATTGTGAGGAACTTTGCAAATTGTATAAAGTGCGCTTGGTGGGAAGTATTCGTGAATATTAGATGTCCAAAACACTCAGATTCAGAAACAGCCTATTAGTACTTTGTGCTATTCTGTCTGCTATGCAAGAAAAAACTAGTTTGTTTTTAGAAATGTTACTTATGATGTATGTACATTTACAAGAGATACAAGATGTAATAAGAGTAAGAAAATGTGTAATTAGGAAACAATTAGAGATGGACAGCCTGAGAAGGAGAGTTAGACAGAGTGTCTACAATGATTTGGTCATGTCAGTTGGTTGGTGGAGGGTAGGCTGTGTAAAAGTATGGTGTAATTGAGAGGCAGAAGGTAAAGGACGAAGAGTGAAGTGGATGGGTTCAGTACAGGTTAATAAAGAAAAGGTGCGATGGCCAGAGAGCAATGAATTAGAGATGGTTCATTGATAGAGAGAGATGGAGAAGAGTTATGTTGTATTTACCTGAGGAAATTTGGAAGAGATGTAAAGTAGATGATGTTATAAGCACTCTGTCTTTTTTGTTACCTATGCACAGTCATTGTAAACAGTAAAAATTTGTTTTACAATCAATTATCTTTTGGAAGATCCTTTTTGATCATTGATGCAATTATGCCGTGCTATAAACATACTTGTATTTTTAACACCCTCCAAATTTCTCTTGGGTAATAAATTGTGTAGGAAGGATGAGTTGTCCTTTTAATCCCTTAATGCTGCAGCTCTAAAGAGCCTATTGTATTGAGGTTGTACCCAAGGTTTTTTTCACTCAGTAAACAGATCCTACTGTTGTGTAAGTTTCAGACGATCCAAGTCTTTCTGTGGAAGATTGCTCTTCAGGTTTATTTACCTGAAGGTTTAGCATATCCTGTAAGTTAAACCTACACATTCAAAGATATATCAGGGGGCTGTTGGCATCAAATACAAAAAGTTTAGTGTTTTTAGTTGGAATCACAGAATTGTGAGCTATCATGCAATTGCGAGGCTGTCAGATTTGTCGCTGTTAGGTAATTTTCACCTGGGTTAAGTAATGTTTCGTCATCGCTTGCTGTTATTCAAATATGCGCGCCCCGTCTCTATTAAATTCATCTTGTTATTCTAATTACTGCTGTGTCTTTCTATGCTCCCTTGTATCAAGTCATCTCTCCTTCCGATCTCTCCCACCTCTATCCGACCTCCCTTGCTTCCTTTTACCACTTGTGAACTGTTCTTGAATGAGTATGCAAGTGTGTCGTTTCTATCGCTGTTAGGCTAGAAGACGCTTTCTAGTCGATGCACTCAACTGACGATAATCTAGGCTAATTCGATCGAACAATTCGGACTCTATATGTTGTGCTATATGTATCTAGCTTTTGGTGTTTTCTACTACTCCGTGATGATTTCCAGGCTTTAATGATTCACCGGCTTATGCTTACGTTTTAAAGGCTACGTTGTTCTTCTACTTTGCAATTTTTGGTAAGTGACAACTTGTGTATCTTGTTCAGTTTAGTTTGCTAGGCATTTCCTATTCGTTTTGTTCCTATGATAATTGTATGCCTTTATCCAAGTTTTTCTCTTTCTTATTACGTTTACCGCACCGTTTCACTATTTGTATTTCTAACGTACTTGTCTATACCAATTCTTTCGGTCTTGGGTGAAGGCCGTAAACAAACACCTTGGTCTTCCGGAAAATATATCGCATTAAATAGATTGTTAATTAGTTATATCAATTTTCAAGTCCAATAACCTGTTGGGCTTAACAGTCGCTTTACCCTTAGATTTGTTAAGATCATTTACTCGGGCTGTATTGCAACGTTGCTCGATAATTCGGTTTACTAAATTTAGCAATCATGTGTTTAAAAAGTTTTTTCCATAAATTCCTTTCGTTGATACTTTGCCCCATCAGTACTACTACAATCACCTTTCGTTTGTTATTGGTCTTATAATTTTTATCTAATTTCAGCATAATTTGATATTGAATAAACATTAGAATAGAACTAAATTAACCATTTATTCAAAATGTATTTAACTGTATTAATAATAAAATTTCAGCTTCTCAAAATAATTTCTATGAAAAATAAAACAAATAGAAAGAATTTACAATGTTTACATACCATAATAACCATTAAAATCGTTGAAAAATAAATTCGTATAATGCATCATGCAGCTTGAAATCAATTCTATTTTATACAATAGAAAAACATTGAAAAAATATATAATAAATTTATACAATAAATTTCACTAACTTTTTTAAGCTCCCTTGTTCTGTACGATTTACTATTTACATGTGTTTCGGTGGATTTACAATCATTAGAGTACTCATCAATTAAAACGTTAAATGTTTTTTTAAAATCTATAGAAGATATAGTTGACAAAAGATGTAATATCTATACCTTCTATAGATTTCAAATGTGAGGAAGGCGATTGTGAACCTCCTCACTCCTTGTTTTACTTAGTAAAACCTCTGCAGGTCAAACCAGCTTTTCGGCTGATGACCTAGACAACAATAATAGATTTTAAATAAACATTTCAAGTTTCAATTTTTATGTGTATTCTGATGATTGTGGATTTACTAAAACACATGTAAGTTGTGAGTAGTAGAGATCAAGGCAGCTTAGAAAAGGTTAGTTAAATTCATTATATAAATTTATTATATACAATAGCATTAAGCTTGTTATTAAATCTGGCAACTTTTCCTGAAACTTAAGCCTTAATCGAACATCTTTTTTAACAGAAAAGTCTGTGCGCCTCCACGTGGTACAGGTGGATAGATTTATGTCTTTTAAGGCAGGAATAATGTGATCTAAAACAGAATTGCTCATTATTTCATTCTATCATCATCGCCTCTGGATAATATCTGGAGTTGTAACTTGGAACTTTGGTTTCGCACAGCTTGATTACCTTTGACAATCATATATGGAAAGTCTTCTTAGGAAAATTCCACCTTCCATCAATGATACGGAAAAGACTGCACTGGGATTGGGTGGGCAGTCACTTTAAAGACTAGATAAATCAGAGCATCTGAAAAAGACCAAACTACACCACGAAGCCATATAATCTGTAGTAAGATTTGTTTCAGACGAAATTTGACAACAAAGATCTCAACACCTGAAAGATTACAACGCCTTAAAGATTACTGGGCAAAAAAGAGACTACTAAAACCCAAGGTCTCATCTAAAAGATCTTCCAACGTTGATTAAAGTGGTCCATTGTTAGGCCTTGAAAGCAAAAAAAAATAAATAGCGTTAAAATCATGCGTAACTTCCGGATATCTCGAAGATTTTTCTGAGGGCGCCTTGCACAGCTTTAAGAAGTTTCAGGCTGTTTGCTGGAGCCACAAAAAGTAAAATAGCTCCAATCAATAGATGTATAGCTACAACCAATGAAATAAATTGAGAGGTAGATCTGTTTCACAGAGATGGTAAAATTAAAGAAAAACTGTGCAGGATACTGTGAAGGAAGGCTGTAAATACTGCGTGATCTTTGTGTTATTTTATGTATTTTTATGTTATTTGTGTCTATGTGGTGTATGTTAAGCTCGGCGGCTGACGTTTTTTAGTGAAGAAAGAATGACTACATTAAGTTATAATGGTGCGGTATACTGAGGCGATATTCTATTGTTGTTCTACTGTACCACCTCGCATCCTTGTGAACAGCCATAGTACTGGGTGGAGACGGTGTAGGGGAGTTTGGGAGCCCCCAAAAAATATATGTATAAAAAAACTTGGGTAGTTTATCAGTAGCAGTTAGGGAAGTACAACTAAATCGATAGGCTAGAATTTATTGTTCTATGTAAAAAGAAATTAAACTGTATTGATGAAATAATATTTATATCTGTTAATCTCCTACTGCTTACTGTTAGTGTAGTATCAGCTGCTGCTAAATGCAAGCTCACAATTCTGTGGATCTATTTATAGTTACTTATGTGGAGACTGTATGTAAAAAATTGAAATCAAATTTTTTTGAGTTGATGTTAAAGGAAAGAAATGAGGATGTCTGGAACCACAAATTCAGTGATTTAGTAAAATAGTTTGTTATATTTTTTTTAAAGTTTTGTACTCATTTGAATTACCAATTAAAATATACAACTGTATAAATCTTTGTAAATAGTATAAATGTCAATGCAAACAATAATATTTACATTGTATTATTTAGTCACATGCTAATTTAAAACCTAGATTAAATTAGTGATGAGAAATAGTCATATGACAATTGGTATTTGTTTTCATACTTATGAGAGATTTCTTTAATACTGTTCATTTATTTGAGTATTAGAAATTATTTTAATAACTTAGTTATTTATAACACTTACATTGTTTGAAACAAAAAGTATCTTAATCTGTACTTATCTAGTTACAAATCTAATATAGTTTATAAAACAAGGGTAGGTCCCTTTTTCGTTGTTTTCTTTTAATCGTTATTGGGAACTGAATATTTCTGATAACCATCATCACTGCTTTCCAGTTCTTGACAATTAAAAATTTTTTGAATTTGTACAAAGACACATGTGTTTGGGTGATCACTTTACCAAATTTCTTGCCTAACTGAACCGACTAATTCTTAAAGTTGCAACTTCTTATGATATGATTATTTATGCTGGCCAAAATCCATTGTCTCTACATGTTTATTTGTGACCAAACATGGTGAATCATGTCAGCAGCAAAACAAAATATATCATTAGTTGTGGTTTTGAACTCATATTCTTTAATTCTTCAGCTAAAAATTTTTTCTGTGACGAGTTTTACTCAATTTTCCCCTTTACGCTGTAAAACTACTTTTAATAATGCCTCTCTGGAATAGGAAGCATGCTCAAAAATATTCCAGATTCTCGTGCTTGACCATCCCAACAATACGTTTGCCTGCTCATTTACTACTTGTTAATGCTCTACAAGATAGGTTAAGCGCCATGTCTGGTGAAGTTCTTGGAGGCTGTGCTCTCGTGGTAATTTTTTTTAAGATTGAGGCCTTATTAATGCATTTTAAGCCAAAAGTGTGTACAGTTAAAGTTGTAAGAAATTAAAACACCTACAATTTTTATTTCAAACTTTTTTCTACAATGCTTAGTTTAGTGTCAATTAATTAATGATTTTTTTGGTATTGTCTCATTAAAATTGGTAAAAAATTGGATTTTAAGGCAAAAGTGTATTTAATAAAAGTTTTAGAAAATGTAAAAAATTTAAACTTTTATTTTCAGAATTTTTTTCCACAGCACCTAGTTTAGTGTTAATTAGTGATTTTCCGTATCTTTTTTAAGACCTATAGAGGTTGACTTTTTTCATTTTGTGTCATTCACACATGATTAAAATTAGGTTATGTTTTGTATTTAACATTGTTTACTCATGATTAAACGTAAGTTATACGAGGTCTGTTCAAAAAATAACCAAACTTTTGGTTTTAAATATTTATTATTAATTTTACATATTATTTGTCCTTTTCAAAGTACTCCCCTCTCCTATTCACACACTTTTCCCAGTGATGTTTCCACTTCACAAAGCAGTCCTCCTGGATAGCTTTGTTTGAGCTGTGTTCAAAGGTCTGTGACGAGTTTTCTTTAATGGCATCAACAGTCTCAAAATGGCATCCTTTCATCACAGATTTTAATTTTAAAAATAAAAAATATCACGGGGAGCCAGATCTGGTGAGTATGGAGGATAAGAGAGGATAGTCACGTGATTTTTGGCATAAAACTGATGAATTGACAAAGTTGAATGTGCGGGCACATTGTCGTGATGGAGGAACCATGAGTTGTCTTGCCACAAATCTGGTCGCTTTTTGCTAATTTTTTCACGTAACTATTTTATAATGCCTTCAATAGTACACATGATTCACTGTTTCTTCTTGAAGCAAAAATTCAGAATGCACAATTCTTTGAAATCGAAAAAAAACAGTGATCATCACTTTAACATTGGATTGGGACTGACATGCTTTCTTTGGGCGTGGAGATCCTTTGCCAACCCATTGTGAAGATTGCACTTATGTCTCAATGTTGTAGCCGTAAACTCAGCTTTCATCTCCCGTTATGTTCCTTTGCGTGAATGTTGCATCATCATTGGCTTGTTCAAGAAGTTGCCATCAAACGTCCACACGATGTTCTCTTTGCTGTTTGGTCATCTAATGGGGAGAAACTTTGCTGCAACTTGATGCAAGTTCAATTTTTCATTAAAAATTTCATGCCACGATTCAGTTGAGATGCCAACCTCTTCTGAAAAATCTCTTGACAGTCAATCGGCGATTTGCACACACCAGATCATGGATTTTCCTAACGTGGGTGTCATCAGTTGAAGTCGAAGGCCTTCCTGGTCGAGAGTGATCTTTAATTGACTGGTGACCACTTTTAAATCGAGAAAACCATTCAAAACATTGCATACGACTCAGAGAAACATCTTCATAAGCTTGTTTCAAAAGTTGAAGAGTTCCTGTGAAAGTTTTCCTCAGTTTCACGTTGCATCTTTGCTCCCGAATATCGCACATTACAAAAATCATCACTAGCACTTAAACACGTCGTACTAAAAACCCAACAACACGAAAAGTAAATGAGATAACAATCCAAGAACATGTGTTTACAAAAGAAATGATGTAGAACAGTGTGCCAATCGCACGTCGCTAAATATCCCCGTTAGCATGTAATTCAAAAATTTTGGTTATTTTTTGTAAAGACCTCGTATTTTTCTTTATTAATTTTGCAAGAGAAAGTCGTGTTAGTGCTTCACGCCAGATTTTTTTTTGTTATACAGATGAAAGTTCTAAATAAAGGCTAACATAATTTGTGTTACTTTGTAAAAATGACTAGATACTGTGCTTATTCCTTGAAGCCAGTAGTAAAAAAGTAATAGATCAATTGACATTTAATGAATTTAATATAGTGTTAATATTATTAGTTTTTGTCTTAACTTGCCCTAGAGTCAATTGATGGAGTCTCCTGGATGCAGTTATTAAAAAAAAAACCTGAAATCCTTAAAAAATTGTCTAGTCAATTGAAAAACACATGCATAATTTTTACACCAACCCAGACATGGAAAATTTTGCCAAGATTTGAAAATAGGTTTAGCGGATTATCTAGTACAAAATGTTTTACGTCTATTTCAAGTCATAAAATTGAGTTCATGAACTTTAGTGATAAAATTAACAAATCATAGTTTGTATAAAAATTGTAACTTCATTTTCTTAACAAAGATTATAATTACTAATTTATCAATTGTTCGATTGTATAATTAGCTGGTGGAACTGAACTGATATACTGGCGTCTACATTATGTTAAAGAACGATCAAAATTTTATTGAAGTGTTTCATTAATTAAAAAAGAAAGTTCTGTGAAAAAATTAAATGATTAATTGGATTATGAATGATAACCTTTCATCATTTGTCAGTTTGAGTAGAACAAAAAATGCAATTTTTATTTTTATAATATTTATTGGGTGTCCTAGATAGCTATTATAAATTAATTTACAAGTTTTGCTATCACATGCAGTTCATTACATAGCCTTTTGTTAATCAGCTGATCCTTTGTTTGTAGAGATAGAATTTATAAGAATTTATACACTGAATTTCATTCGAAATCTTCTTTCTGTTCCTTCACCTATTGGAGTTTAAAAATCATCATAAATATTTGGATTTAGTCGACTGTGGTTCTGAACAGTTTTGCCGAACTACACCTGTACCACTCCCTGAGATTCCACAGCCAGGAAGTTCCTTCTACAACGCCCTACACTTCTTTTTTCCGTGATCTTTCCTTGGACTGTAAGCAATGATTTCTGTAATGGGTATTTTTCTCCCCTGATAATATGGCTATGATATTCCAATTTTTTTCTCTTAAGATCCCACCAGTTCACATTCCTTCCCCATTCTCAATAATACATCCTCATTTATCACTGTCTCCGTCCATGTCACTCTCCATGTTCTCTTGTAGCACCACTTCTCAAAAGCCTCAATATTCCCAATGTTTCTCTATTTCAGGTTCTATGACTCCACTTTGTATTACTACTCGGAGAACATAAACATAAAGTAACATTCTCATTCTCAGATTCAAATCAACATCTCGGCACCATATAAACCTTTTAATTTTAATGAACACTTGTTTTGTTGTTTTTTTTCAGTGCTGAAAGAATATTTAAAAGTTTGATCTAAAGTGCCATTTAATTTGAATAAGGGTGTACAAAAAGTGCTAGCCCTTATTTCAAAAACTTGCAGGCGTAAGCCTGCCATTGCCGACCAAATGTTACAAAAAAATAAAATTTCCTGTTAAAAATTAATTTTTATTGTGTTCATAAAAACAGAAATCGTTATAACAATAAAAATATTCAAAATAGTTTTTTTTAATTTATTTAAAGTCGCATCGACAGCTTGGTTATTAGCAACTACTGTGGGTTTTGATACTTAAACGGTGGTTTAAACATGTTAAAATTTCCAGACTCTAGCCGGGAATTAAACCCGGGGACCTTTCGCTTTTTGTAGGGAGGCACGCTACTCACTATTCCACGCAGGTGATTTCAAAATACATTATTCCATTAATTTGTTTAAAAATGTTTTTGGAAATTTATCCGGACTTTGACATTTTATGCATAACTTGCAGACTGCCAGTAAACCAGATGTTATAACTACGTAAAATATATCGATGTCCTGTTTTCCAGACGTTGGTACTGAAAGGGTTCATTTCTCTAGTTTGTTCATTAGTTTCAGTGATCCATGCCTCTATTTGTGTGATATGACTCTTTCAATTTGCAAATTAGAGATCATTAAATTAGCGTTGCTTACTCGAGTTAAATTGTAGGAAACTTGAGTTATTTATATTAATTTTTTACATCCGACTGTTTTGCAGGTATTGCTGGTGCAGGCGATTAAGGGTGATAGATAAAAATGAGTGATGAAAAAATGAGACCTGAATCGAATCCATGACTCTTGCTATAGAAGTTTGTTGCTCTGATCACTACACCACAGGTACATTAAGTTTCGATAAACTTTACTAACATAGATTTGGTAATTTGGTTGTTTACCAACTCAGTTACATATTTTCTGAGGTTACTACCTTAATGCAATACGAGGCGTATTTTTAAAGTAAGTACCGTTTGAAAATAAAAAAAAAATAAAAGGAAATTTGCGAAAACTAATTTTATTTTCGGAATCTACATACTTTTATCTATTTTTCTACATAGTTTCCAAGTTTTTGTAAACCCTTATCATATCGCACTACTAAATTTTGGAAACCTTCTTCATAAAAACTTGCCGCCTGCTGTGATAACCAAGAATTCACGGCCGTTTTCAAATCGTCGTCATCGTCGTAACGGTTGCCGCCCAAGTGATGTTTCAGATGACGAATTTCCCGACGTTTCGAGGTCTGTGATTTACAAAATTGTTAATGAAAAATTAAACTTTAAGAAACTGTGCTCGCGTTGGGTCCCTAAACTCCTGACGGGGGAGCACAAACACAAAAGACTCGAGAGTTCCTTGAATTTTCTGACACGTTATGACGAAAATGGTGACGACATCCTGAGTCGGATCGTAACTGGAGACGAAACGTGGATTTCGCATTTCACTCCCGAATCGAAACAACAAAGCATGGAATGGAGACACACGCACTCTCCCGTAAAGGTCAAAGCCTAACAGACTTTGTCACAGCGCAAGATCATGGCGTCCGTGTTTTGGGATAGGCATGGTGTTTTGCTGGTCGACTTTATGGAACGAGGAACGACAATAAATGTAGAAGCCTACTGCCAAATCCTGAGGAAGCTGCGCAGAGCAATTCAAAACAAGAGACGTGGCATGCTCACAAAAGGAATTTTGTTTCTGCACGATAATGCAAGCCCTCACACTGCCGCTCAGACTTGAGCTGCATTGGACTCTTTTGGCTGGGAAGTTTTGGACCACCCACCCTACAACCCTGACCTTGCGCCGAGCAACTTTCATCTCTTCCATCATCTGAAACATCACTTGGGCGGCAGCCGTTATGACGATGACGACGAATTGAAAACAGCCGTGAAATCTTGGTTATCACAGCAGGCGGCAAGTTTTTATGAAGAAGGTTTCCAAAATTTAGTTGTGCGATATGATAAGTGTTTACAAAAACTTGGAAACTATGTAGAAAAATAGATAAAAGTATGTAGATTCCGAAAATAAAATTAGTTTTTGCAAATTTCCTTTTATTTTTTTTTTATTTTCAAACGGTACTTACTTTAAAAATACGCCTCGTACATATTTCTTCTATCTATGCCTGAAGAACTACGACAGTAAGGCCATGTCCTAGCTGCATCTGGCCTTTGTGGTGTGTGCGATGTGTGAAATGCGTTAGTCATTTAGGATAAAACATGTAGGTTGCTGCATACGGGCGTTGCGGTGCGTTGTGCCTGCTCGTATCGCATGGACCACGGACTAACTTAGGACACCATCACTTGTACCTACATGTTTGATTCTGAACGACTAATGCATTTCATGCACCGCAAAGCCTGGATGCAGCTAGGACATGGCCTAAATAAATAAATTTCTGTCATAAAAATAATGTAAATTTTAATGTAATTTATTCAATTAACAACTAATGACAATAAGCAACCCCTTGACCCAATGATATGAGGATGACATGTATGATGTGTAAATGAGGTATAGTTTTGTACAGACCCAGGCTGTAGCGTAGTGGTAGTGTGCTAGCCTACAACACAGTGGTTCCAGGTTCAATTCCCGACTAGGGTCTGGAAAAATTAGAAAGTTAAAACCGACTGTTGCATAATCCACCAGAGCCGCTAATAACAGAACTGTTGATGCAACTTTAAATGAACTAAAAAAAAAAATTCGTAAATTTTAAATTATTTAAATTTCATTAACATGAGCAAATCACAATTTAAATAATTTAATCGATATTAATAGACAATTCGAACAGTAATTTTATTAATTTTGTATCAGATTAATAAACTCGTGATAACGGCCATATTAAATAAGCAGTCTTTTAATAAAATTTATTATACTTGTTTTAATAATTACTGTTAAAAATATTTATTAATTTATATTCGTTTCATGATTGATTGAAGGATTATTAATCAGATGAATTCGTTTTATAATTTAATTATAATATCTGGTGTTAAAAAAATTCTTAATTTGTTTTCTGAATTAAGTTAAGTCGTGTATTTAGTAGGTTATCTATTTAATTTTTATTTTCACGTGCCCTATGTGAAAATAAAGATAAATATTTTTGTCATGTCAATTTTTTGAATTGAGTTTTTACTGGAAATACATTTAGTCAGGGCCCCTGAACCCAAAAACCATCTTTTTAGCGATTGGTTTTGTGTATTTCTGTATGAACAATATAGCTCATGAACAGAATATCGTACAAACTTTAATCATGGAATTTAAGATACCACAAGGGGACCCGACAAAAATATTTTCATCAAAATCGGTCAAATGGAAGTCTTTGTAGTAGTAGTAGTAGTAGTAGTAGTAGTAGTAGTTGTTGTAGTTTATTCATGCAATTTTTCATTTTCTTGTGATTTTCTTAAAAACTGCTCCTACTATTTTTTTTTTAAAATCGCCTCATTTACTACATTTTTATGCTTTACAAGATGGGGTAAGCACTATTTTGCTGAAATTCTTTGGGGGGAGGGGGCTGTGCTCTCATGATGAAAAATATTTTTGTCATAAGATTTATGGCCTTAATATGCATTTCAGGGCAAAAGTGTTTACAAATAAAGTTGTAGAATATTAAAAACCCTACAACTTTGATTAAAAAAAATTTTGTACACGCTTAGTTTAGCGTTAATTAGTGATGTTCTGTATTTTGCTTATCAAAATCGGTATAAAAATGAGATGTTTTTTAATTGCGGCCTTAGTGTGCATTTTACAACAAAAGTGTATTATAGGTAGTAAAAAAATGTACAATTTCTATTTTAAGCATTCTTTTCTACAGAGCTTAGTTTAGCGTCAATTAGTGGTTTTGTGTATTTTAAAGTTAGAAAAGGTCAATTTTTCTTTATGTAGTTTACTAATGATTAAATATCGTTTATATTATGTTTTATTATTTACATTGGCTAGAGAAAGTCATGTGAATATTTCACACCTTTTTTTACTTTCTCTTGCTTATATGAATATGTAGGAAGGAAAGTATTGTTTTCATGTCGATTTTTCAAAATTGAGTTTTCACCGGATCTATAAGTTTTCAGACCCCCTGAACCCAAAAAACATGTTTTTAGCGATTGGTCTGTGTGTGCGCGCGCGCGTGTGCGTGCGCGCGCGTGTGCGTGCTTGCGTGCATGCGTGTGTGAACAGAATATCTCAAGAACGAAACATCGTACGAATTTGAAACTTGAAACTTAAGTTACATACCACTACCGGACCTGACACGAACATTTTCATCAAAATCGGTCAACCGGAAGTAATAGTTTATTCATGTAATTTTTCACCTTTTTGCGATTTTCTCAAAAACTGGTCGTACGATTTTTTAAAAAATCACCTCAGTTACTAAATTTTATATGCTCTACAAGATAAGGTAGGGCACCATGTTTGCTGAAATTGTTGGTGAGGCTGTTTTCGTGTAAAAAAATTGTTTTTTTAAGAATTTGGCTTTATTATGCATTTCAGCGCAAAAATGTATAAATAAAAGTTGTAGAGAATTTAAAATTCTACAACTTTTATTTCAAACATTTTTTTGTATAACGCTTAGTTTAGCGGTAATTAGCGATTTTCTGTTTTTTCTCATGAAAACGTGTGAAAAATCGATTTTTTTAACTTTTCGACCATAGTATGCATTTTACGACAAAAGTGTATATAACCAAATTTATAGGAAATTTAAAGATCTACAACTTTTATTTAACGTATTTTTCTCTACAGAGCCTAGTTTAGCGTGAAATAGTGATTTTCCGTATTTTTAAGCCAGACTGAGGTTGATTTTCATTTTGAGTGTTTCACTCATGATTAAAATAAGGTTATGTTTATTGAGGTTAGTTTTTTGTTTATTTCTAATATTTTATTACTAATGTTAAATTATATTGTAAATTATTTGCATTGGCAAGAGAAAGTTGTGTGAGTGTTTCACACCAGATTTTTATGCTCGGGAACCAATCTATTGGGTGGCCCAAATGTCGGTTTCCCTATGAGATAGGACATTTCATTTTTTGAGGGAAATGATAATTCGGAAAATTACTCACAAATGCTGCAGGAAGAAGTATTTCCGAAACTTGAAAACAGTCCTGTTTACAGTATACAATTGCTCATCTGGCAACAAGACGGCGGCCTAGCCACATTTCGGTATTAAAGTTTGTGAGTTTTTAAATTCCAAATTTGATGAATGGATTGGTTGTTGTGGTACAATTGTATGGCCTGTGTGCTCGCCAGACTTAACGCCATGTGATTTTTTACTGTGGGACATTGTAAAGGAACCAGTGTATTCTTCCAAGCCACAAAACTTGCACGAATTAAAAAGTTCAATTGAAATTGCATTTGACTATGTAAATGACCATAAAATGTTACTGTTGAAAATTTGTGAATCAGTTTTAAGTCGCTGTATAAGGTGTATAGAGAATCAAGGTGGACATTTTGAACACCTACTATAACATTTTCAAGGTAATATATTGTCCATCCAATCGTAAACTCGCGAATGTGCAAATTCTCAGTTTTACAGGAAAACAAAAAACAAATTTAGTGCTTTCTTCTTTAACACACTTCATGTATTTTCGTAACTTTACAAAGGTGGTATCTCCCTAACTGATCGAGATACATATTCGTGAGTTTATTACAACATGTGATGGGTTGTATACATCAGCATCCACTAACAAACTCATATTCGCAAAATTTACACTTTCGCGAATTTACCATTGGAGGGACGATATATGTACAGTTCATATAATAAGTTTTTTTTGTCTAAAGTTTTCTTATTCCATTAACCTTTCTTCCGATTTCCATAAATATTGGGGAAAACCGACATGTGGGCCACTATGTATATAAAACGGTTTATTTTCTGCGTCGTGGTGTATTTAGAAAACCGTGGGTATTATTGATTTCAGAAATTGAATTTTTTCCTGTCATTGAAATTACAAAATATGCTTGCAAATCATTGGTACTTACCATTCATTATTTCAACTTGAAAAAATTAAAAAAAAAAAACTGTATCACAAATTTATATTAACCAACTTTAAACTAAAATATGTGTATTCATAACTAACAGAATAATTTAAATAATTAAAAAACTCAATAGGAGTGTAACAGAACTTTTCATTTTAAACTTCACTTAACAAAGAACAAACGTATCGATGCACCACAAATCCCACAAACTCTATAGCACTACTTAAGTTTGAACCTACACGTTAATTATATAATAAAGTTGAATCATGGGTTTAGAAGATTAATTAAAAAATTGTTTCATTATTGAAGCTGATATGAACTTAATAGTTTACTGTAATAGTTTTTTTTTGTAATTAAGTTTTAACAACGTACAGTAAAGATAACTGTAAATTAAAAACTATAGAAAAACTACCATTAATTAATAAATAGGGTATATGACTGTTGTTTAATTTTACAAAACTGAATTAAACATTGAAATACTTTTTAAAGACACAATTTATTTTCTACTAAATGAGAAATCAGTAGTGAATATTTAATCAGTTTTGTTACCCTTTAACGTAGAAGATAGAACAGATTTCAGGAAATCAGTATTTTAAAAATTTGCCGATTAATTTTTTTGTAATGGGCCAATTTTTGACCTTGTAAAACAACTAACATTTCTTGAAGATCTTTTTGGTACCCATATTCTCAGCATTTGTTTATAAGACTTGCTTTACTTTGGTTCACCCAATTTTACGTTTGTTCTTCGTGGAAGCCCTTAAAGTCGGTAATCTGTTGTCTAAATTCAGTTCAATCCATCATGTTTTCGTTTTTTAATGTCCTGGCTGACTTCTTTAAAATACTTAACCAACACCTTAGGTGGGCATTCCATCAGAGTAGTATGGGAGTGAAGTGGTACAGTAATTTACAAATTTTGCGACCGGTAATATGGGATTCCTTGTAACTACACTGAAACAAATACAACAACATTCCATCAGTTACACGCTGAGACACATGCCACTTCCTTGCTACTAATTACAAAAGTCACTCGTTCAAGAATAGTGTGGGTTCTATTTTTGCCTGTCGTGTTGTTTGTGCCACAGGTGTTTCTGTCCATAGTTGGGCATTTTAGTAGTGTTTTTTTAAAAAATTTTCCTTCTACTATATTAAAAATATGAGTAATTGAATTGTAATTTTAAGTTTCACTGGAGTTAATTATATATAACCAATGAAACGAAATGATATCCTCTGCATAATTCTTCATTACCGATGCCCCAAATTACTATAATATTACTCTAATGTTATTATTAGTTCGTAGTCAATAAGTAACTATGCACAGAAATGTAAATAATTAAAATAAAAACTAAGTAAGCTGATTCCCGTAAGAACGATACACAAAACCGTTTGGTGATGCACTACTAGGTACATTTGTAAGAATGTTTGCCACGCTACTCAGGTGGAATGCCTGCTTGAGGTTTATTGTTTAGTGTATTAAAAATTTGTTTTTTCAGTTGTCATCTATTCTATACAGGTGTTATAGAGTTTTAGTCTTGATAGTTTCCATTAATCGTTCGTTTTTCTTGTATGGTTCTTCTCGTCCTTGAAACAGATTACAAGGATAAAAAACTTGCACCGATATTTATATCTTCTTATATTGTTCATTCTTTCCAAATGTTAGTGATCAGCATGACGATCTATACTCTGTTGGCTGCAATTCTGAACAATTAGCTGTATATTTTCCCGTACCACACTCTCAGGTTCTTCAATCAACAAATTCACCTTCACTCCTGGCGGATATTTTCCTGTACCACACTCTCAGGTTCTTCAATCAAGAAATTCACCTTCACTCCTGGCGGATATTTTCCCGTACCACACTCTCAGGTTCTTTAATCAAGAAATTCACCTTCACTCCTGGCAGATATTTTCCCGTACCACACTCTCATGTTCTTCAATCAAGAAATTCACCTTCACTCCTGGCGGATATTTTCCCGTACTACACTCTCAGGTTCTTCAATCAAGAAATTCACCTTCACTCCTGGCTGCGCTTGCTGTGTATGTTCTCCTGAATTTGCTATGTTTCTCATTATGTATCCAAGTTATTAGAGCTTCCAAATCTTGATGGTATTAAAGATTTCTTTACTTTTTTTAATTCTTTGTAAGATTTGGACATTAGTTATGTGGTCCTTCCATGAAATTCGCAGGATTCTCTGATACAACCACAATTCATTAGGTACTGATATATTGTATTTTATTTTTACATTTGTACGAAGTGGGACCCAAAAAAAAACCGGACTGAGAGTGGGCTGCTATTCGTAGACATAATAGAGAGTTCTCCTGCTAGATGGAGATAATAGAGACCTTCAACAAAAACTGCCAAGATGGCATCAGTTTGTAGGTTAACGTTTGATTGTAGTGTTGTATTTCTCTTATTGTTTTCATGTTCTGTCTGCGACTTTGTTAAAGCAGATTTAAAAGAACAAAGAGTGTGTTTGAAATTTTGTTTTCTGCTTGAAAAATCGACTAAAGTTTACCAAATGCTTCAACAGGCTTTCAAGGAGGATGCTATGAGCTGCATGTAAATTTTCGAGTGGTTTGGGCGCTTTAAATGTGGTTAGATGAGTGTTGAAAGCCATGTGTGTTCTGGGCGCCCTTCAACATCTCAAAATACAGACCAATCTCTTAAACATGTTTTTTGGTTCAGGGGGCCTGAAAATGTGTATAACCAGTGAAAACTTGATTTTGAAAAATCGGCATAAAGACAATACTTTCCTTTCCTATTAATTCATATAGGACAAGTAATTAATAAATGCTTGCCGATTTTGAATCTGTAACTTTTTCGGAAAATGTAGAAATAATGTGTGCTGTTTTAAGATACAGTTAAAGAAATGATTGTAGTACGTACAGTTAATTCTTGTAAAATTTATGATTGTAGCATGAAGTTGATGCCTTTGTAGAATGTGAATGAACTTTACTAAACCTTAGATAATTACAGAAAACAACTGTAACAAAAATGTTCAGCATTGATGAATTTATAAGATGCTTTCATCAGACCAGAACCAGTTTATATGTATGGTAACCAATTACAGAAAACTGTTCCACCTAACAATTTTAAGAAAATTGTACACAAATGTTTTTAAAACATAAAACAAGTTTTAACTGAATTCATTACACATGATATAACAAATTACATCAAAATTTTTTTAACTAATTCTAATAAAAAAAATTGTGTGAAATCATATGACTTTATCTTGCTAATGTAAATAATGAACAATATAACCTAATTTTAATCATGAGTGAATGATGGAAAATGAAAACCAACTTCTATAGGACTTAAAAAAACAGAAAATCTTTAATTGATGCTAAATTAGGCTCTTTTGAAAAAAATGCTTGAAATAAAATTTTAGGATTCTTAATATCCATTAAATTTAATTCTGCCCATAACAGGCAAGTGGAGTGTTAAGTTATTTGCACTCGATCTGCTGGTTCCAGGGCTACAAAAAATGTCTGTTTCTTATCACATAATGAGCCAATTTTATGACTGAACTATTTAAGAACAGAAGAGGTAGAGGTGGTAAAGACACTACTCAGAGTTATCTCCTCAGAGTAATGAATTTCACTATACAGCCAGACCCTGTGGTGAATGAAGTGAAGGGGTCTTTTGCAGGGTGGAAAGTGGATGCTTTTCAAAGGGCCTGGGATGCTGATAAGCCTACTCTTTCAAGTCAGTGAGGAAAGTAATAATAGTAAACCACCTAACTCCCAGTTTTTACTAAATAAACCTCTAGAGGTTCAAACTAGCCTTTCGGCTGTTAAACTAAACAACAATTTAAATTACATACAATTTTGCCCTAAAATGCATATAAAGGCAATCTTAAAAAAATCCCATTTTTAACGATTTTGATGAGCAAAGAAAATCACAATGCTGTGTAATTATCTTGAAGCAGTCAGAAGGGGTATTGAGAAAACAAAATTCAGACAATTGATTACTGACTTAACCCCACGAGAACGGAGATTTTAACAATCACGTGGACTGTCATTTTACGCCTAATAAAAACTCTTTTATTTAATTTAGTTTCATTCCTAAAAATTTCAAAAAATTACCATTTATTTATTAAGAATTTGTTATTAGAACAACGTTTGAACCAAATTTTTCCGTTTTCATTTACGACCAGAATAAAAATTGAAAATTAAGAAAAAATATTTTTTTTTAGTAATATCAATTTACATACAAAAGTGTCACAAAATTAGTAAAAAATACAAAAACATATGTTTAGGTACATCCATAAATAAAGCAATGCATTGTAAAAATAACATTTAGATATTGCAAATTGATAGACTTTTTAAAAGATATCACACTTTTTGTTTAACAAAGTAATGTGCTGGATGAAAAAAATGGGGAAAAAAATTGCCTCAAAATAATGGTTGTCTTTTCAATTTTTATTTACTCCTCTTCTATGAAAGTTTTATATCTTTTCCGCACGTTGTTTTGTATATTATCCTTTTCTAAACAGGATAGCATAAATAAAATATGTTATCTTTTTTTTTATGCTAATTGTAAGGTTTAACCGAGGCATAGGCGAGACAGGTAATGTTAACCTTCTTTGTGTGATTTTAGAGTCATAAAATTTGTCGCCGGCACTTCCAATTTATTGATTTCGATTGTTACATTTAAAGCTAGCTGATGATGTCATTCCCAAATAAATACCTTTTTTTGTTGAAAAGTTATGGATAAAAATGTTCAAATTTTAGTACTGGCTCTTCAAAAAAGTCTCTTTATTTCGCGTAACACCATGTCGTCAATTTTCATCATACAAATATGCAAGGTACATTAAATGAAAGAAGAAAACATTTTCTATCTACTAAAACTAAACCCGTTAGAAAATAATGAATAGTTGTGAAGATAATTGAGTTTAAAGAAAGATGATGACGAATGAGTGATATTGGGCCTCCCGGTTAGCAAGGGTTAAGGGCTTCCACGAAGAGAAAAAGCCAAGAACTAGATGAATGAATGAGAGGAGGAAAGCCTACTGAGAATTTGGGCTGCAAAAAGAACTTCCAGAAATATCTAAAATTTTATTACACTGATTAGAATTGGCCCCTACAGAAAAAAATTTGTAAAATAAAAAATTAAATGTGATCAAATTCTTTGTTACGTTTGTTTAAAATTTTTTTAAGACAGTTTATTGTAAAGTTGTCAAAATCAGCTGTTAACAGCTGATTTTCATAGACGAAGGTTCCTGGTTCAAATCCTAGTAAAGGTAGTTACTTTTATACGGGTTTGAATGCTAGACAGTGGCTACCGGTGTACTTTGATGGTTGGGGTTCAATTAACCATACTCTCTTAGGAATGGTCGACCTGAGTCTGTACAAGACTACACCTCATTTATATGTCATACACATCACCCTCATCTCATTGAGTCATGGGGTTGCTTATTGTTCTGAATTGAACAGATTGCAACGTACACACATTCTTCTTCAGGTGCCTTCTCCATTATGAAGGTTGGCTATCATCTTGGTCAGTCGTACCTTGTCCACTGCTGCTCTGAAAAGGTCATGCGACGAGTAGTTAAACGCTTCTCTCAGGTTCCTTAACCAGGATATTCGTCTGCGTCCCACCGAGCATTTACCAATGAGTTTTCCTTGAATTATGAGATGCAGAATCTCATATTTAGGCCCCCTCATGATGTGTCCAAGGTTGTCAGTTTTCTTATCTTTATGCTCTGCAGGATTTCCAGCTCTTTCCCCATTCTTCTGGGGACCTCCATATTTGTGACCCTGTCCGTCTACGGTATTCGAAGCATCCTCCGGTAGGTCCACATTTCAAACGCTTGTAGACGGGTCTCACATTCTTTGGTGAATGTCCATGCCTCTACCCCATACAAGAGGATGGGAAAGACGTAGCACTTCAAGAGGCGGGTCCTGGTTTTGAGGCTCAGGTCGTGGGCCGATAGAAGAGGTCTCATTTTTAGGAATGCTGCTCTGGCCTTTTCAATTCTGATCTTTATTTCTGGCAGGTGTCTTGCACTGCAATTGCAACGTACACACATTAGGGATTACAAAAAAAAAGAAAAATGACAGTTTATGACATCCTACTGATGGTTACAACAAGTAAGTTCAAAGTACATGCATATTTTTCTATAAATACAGGTAGAGGACCAAATGTTAATGTTATGCATAGTAATTATATATGTCACTTTAATAATCACCTAATTTTAAGAACTAGTGTAAAGCAACGAGGTGTGAATTTAATGACAGATTGTTAACTGTAGTGTCTTATTGTTTAACCAGAGTAAAATGTATATATTATTTTTAACATGATTGTCAACAACTATAGATCCTAACAACATTCAACTTTTAACATGTATTTGTAAAGATACATAATGGAGTGAGTACAAAAATAACTTAACATATTTTTACAGTAAAATTTTATTTATGAGTTAACAAGTGTTATTTAATGTTCAATAGACTTAAAATTCTGTTATTCTGTATTAAAATACTACATAATTCAATTAACAACATTTGGAAAATGAAATTACAAATATTTAGAACAATCTAATTAAAAGTAACTTTAAAAGGAGTTAATTATTTGTAATATATTTTAACTATAAAATATGTATAGTATTTAATCATGATAAGTGTTTATTTTTTTATGAAGCTAATTGAAAATATTATTTTTTAAAGTAATAACTTAGTTATGTTCTTCATTAGAAGTTAGTCAAAAAAATAATAATTAAAAAATTAGTGTCATTTGTTACATTCAAATATTTTCAATGCAGGCCTAATTAACTGTGAATTTTAAATTAAAATAAATATTTATTTGTTTCTTTATTATTAAGTAAATATTGTTAAATTGCAATGTTTTAGTTATTACTACATGATTGATCTTCATTTATTTATATTTATAGTAGTGTTTTTACTTTCTCTTGCCTAAATGAATATATAAGAAGGAAAGTATTGTTTTCATGTCGATTTTTCAAAATAGAGTTTTCACCGGATCTACACGTTTTCAGACCCTTAAACCAAAAAATCATGTTTTTTAGCGATTAGACTGTGTGTGTGAACAAAATATCTGAAGAACGGAACATCCAATGAAGTTGAAACTTGAAACTTAAGTTAGGTACCACTAGAGGACCGGACACGATCATTTTCATCAAAATCGGTCAACTGGAAGTAATAGTTAATTCGTGTCATTTTTAACTTTTTTGCAATTTTTTCAAAAACCACTCCTATGATTTTTTTTATTATCACCTCATTTACTATATTTTCTATACTCTACAAGATAGGGTAGGCGCCATGTCTTCTGAAATACTTGGGGAGACTGTTCTGTGTAGAAAAACATGGTTTTTTTAAGTTTGCAGCCTTAACATACATTTTACAGCAAAAGTGTGTATAATAAAAGTTGTAGATAATTAAAAAATCTTTAACTTTCATTTCAAACATTTCTTTGTAGAACGCTTTTTTTGCATGAAAATGTATAAAAAAATATGGGGTTTTTAAGATTTCAGTCTTAGTATGCATTTTATGACAAAAGTGTTTATAATAAAATTAATTGAAAATTAAAAGATCTACAACTTTTATTTCAAGAATTTTTCTCTACAGAGCCTAATTTAGTATTAAAGAGTGATTTTCCATATTTTTAAGCCAAACTGAGGTTGATTTTTTCATTTTGCATCATTCACTCATGATTAAAATATGGTTACTTTTTTGTTTATTTCCAATGTATTATTACTAATGTGAGGTTATATTAGTGATTATTTGCATTGGCAAGAGAAAGTCGTGAGTGTTTTACACCAGATTTTTTATATTCTGCTCATCAAAATCAGTAAAAATAGGTTGTTTTTAATTTTATGTAGTTTACTAATGATTAAACATAGGTCATATTTTTGATTATTTACATTCACTAGAGAAAGTTGTGTGAGTGTTTCAAACTAGGATTTTTTTGTGGTTAATGGCTCAACAGAAAAATGTTGCAAGTGACAAAATTTACAAAAGTGAGGTTTCAGTGGAATACGTTCAATAAATCCTCTATTTGATCATAATAGTGAATTCTAACGGGTAGAATTGTAACTAAAATCTCAGAAATTCTTGAAACAAAATCATCACACAGTGAAAAATGGTTATACAGCTAAGAATCAGATGGTATCTTCACTTTTTGTAAAAATTTGTTTTTGTTACTTGCAAAGTTTTTCCTTTGACCCATTCAAATGTATATTTAAAAGTTGTCATTTTTATCAATATAACAAATACAGAAAATGAAAAAAAACCATAAATATTTTGTAGCTCTAAACTACTGCACCTCACAGAGGCAGCTATAATGATATTGTTACGTTAAGAATAATAAAAGATAATATCTTTTTATTGTTACAGGCCAATGAAAATCACCACAGAAATCATCATCATATTTTTTGCATTCAGTTTTTCTTATGCAATCGATTCACATGATTTTCTAAATGCAAATTATTTGCCATACACTTTTATGCTGGAATCTAGTTTACTTGACAATACAAATACTACAACTAATGAAAATGTTACATCAAATGGGGACATGAGTAATGCACTAAATACTATGAGGTATCACAGGTTAGTAATTTCTTTTCACTTTTATTTGCAATAATTTACAATAAAATTATACATAAACCCTTCATATTCACATGAATGTTCCATAAATCTGTCCTTATACCTTGTACGCGTATATGTAAGTTCGCTTGTGGGCCACTCCGCTATTTGAGTCTGACCCTTGTCACTGGCTGTCAATTACATCCGCCCGTAGCTCTTTCAATGATAAATCACCTACTGGCATCACTACAAGGCCATTAAACTTTTTTATCTTACTAATAATTTGAAATTTTTTTGTATTTATTTGAAAATATCATTAAAAAATACGAAAAATGACACCAAACACTGTATTATTCAGTGATTTTTCTCTAGAGAGCCTAGTTTATAGGCAGTTACTGATTTTCCGTATTTTTAAGTTCTTCAGAGATTCATTTTCATTTTTCGTCATTCACTTATGATTAAAATTAACTTATATTTTTCATTTTAAATTGTTTACTCATGATTAAACATAGGTTATATTGTTCATTATCAGCAATATTGTTCATTATTTTGGCAAGAGAGGATCATATGAGTATTTTACTCCAGATTTACGGAAGTTAAGTTACAGAAGATAGAAATACAGTAACAGAAAAAAAGAAATAAATATTTAGTCAATGTTCTGTTCTTGAAATTCCATTTTATCCTGTATTTGCTACAGGGAACTGTCTGATAGAAATTTCTTTCGAAACATAATCGAGGAGATCCAATTTCATGTCCAACAACATGAATATGAGCCAAATTAAATTGAAAAGTTGTATTTTTTAAATTTATTATTACGTTTATTTTTTGTTAAAGTTGTTAATATAAAATATATTTTGTCCATAATAAACATAAAAAAAACATTTAAAAAATTATTACGTATATCAGTAAATCAATTAAATTACAATTTTATAAGAAAGCACTGAATAATACTGTGTTTGGTGTCATTTTCCATATTTTTTAATGATCTTATCAAATATGTTCGAAAAAATTTAAAATTATTAGCAAGATAAAAAAAGTTTAATGGCCTTGTGGTGCTGCCAGTTGGTGACTCATCATTGAAAGAGATACGGGCGGTTGTGATTGACAGCCGGTGACAAGAGTCAGATTGAGGTAGCTGAGCAGCCCAGAAGCCAACTTACTGTGTACAAGTTATTTTGTAACATTGAATTACAAAATTTTTGATTAATTTTAAAATTTGTTCAGTATTTTCGATTCAAAATTCCTGTAAATTGGTTAGAAATGCACCAAATTACAATGATTGATTTTACAAATTGTTGAACATACAAAACAAAAATGACGTATCTAGCGTATGAAAATTAAAAAATTGTACTTGTGCTCATATTCCAAAAATATGGGTATATTGAAAAAAAATTTAGAAACTTTAAATTAAGAATGTTACTGATTTTTTAATTCTGGGTAGAACTGGAAATAATTGTATACAAAAGTATGTTTGGATCCAGAATATGATTCTGGAATGAAAACTTTCATTTAATTTCGCTAGTGCTAGTTTTAAAATGAACTGTTTTACTTCCAGTCTGCTGATTATTTATGGTTGTTTTTGTAGTCTTCGAATTAAACAGGAACAGCAAATAATTAAAACCATTTATGGCTTCCATAATTTTATGTTCATGGTTTTTATAATAATGCTAATGATATCAGTTAGTGTCAGTGTGCAGAGTAGCTCACCCAACCAGTGTGACAGGTTTTTGAAGTACTACTGCTAGTTATGTTACAGTGTTGGTACTGTGGCTAGGATGAAAAATGGCGTATAAAAAATCAGTTGTTTCGACTAAAAACAATTAGGTGTATGGAGTGGGAGCAAACCATGTAACTTCATGTACATCATTATTTTTAAGGTGCATAAATTGCTTACGGTTTTCTTTGTACATTTTTGAGGTGATAATGTATATAAAGCAAAATATCTTTTTACAGAGTGTAAATGTTCAGAGGAAACAGAGTCGATTACAATATTTCTAATCACAACTAAAATGTTTGAATAAAATACACTTATGCAAGTAGCAAATACATAAGTGTTATTATTATATCACAAGCTGTAAAAAGTGTTTTTTTGAAAACCCTAAAAAAATACTTGGTTGATGGAACATTTTGCAGTTAAGAGTTCCTATCTAAATAGCATTTTCTTAAAAATAAATTGTATGTAAACCTAAATGCTAAAATAAATAGTTCATATTTGGTAAAATTATTACTAGATGATGTGCTTATTTAAACTTATTAAAACTTTATTACTGAATTCCCGACTAAAACTTCTATATTCCCTACTTCACAAACGATAAAAATTACCAATGGCACACAAATTACGCATATATTGTTCTCTTTTGAAACCTATATGGACCTATGGGTCCCAAATTTACGGTTCAACCAAACCCTCTAACTTGCAACGAATTCAAGCATTCCAGTCAAAAACATTACGCCTTAAAGCAAAAGCACCTCTTTACGTTAGCAACAAAACCTTACATAAAGGTTTAAAAACACCACTTTTCCATCAAATACCTATACAAACGCTTTCACGACAAGTCACACAAACACGAGAACCCACTGGTGCGTTCACTTTTCACCTTCCATTTACCTGATAATCCCCCTAGACGCCTTAAAAGACACTGGAGTAGAAACCTGCTAATTTGATATATAAATTTCATTCTTGGGGAGGCACCTATTGGGGCCCTACCCCTCTCATGCCTATCATGTCATTTACATTATTATCATAATCATCACATTTGCTTGTTGTAAAATTTTACAGTTGTAAATACAAGAGAAAAAAAACCATAGTGTTAATATTTAGGTTATCAGTTTTTATCTTGACATACCCTGCACTTTTGAAGTCTTCAGGTTGCAGTTAACAAAAAGAAAGAAAAAAGAAAAAACTATCACTGCTGTAACAATGAAAGATTGTGGAAATTTTAATTTATTCCTATGCGTAGAAATGCATGCAATCAAGATAGTAATTTTTTAAGAAATTATTGCTACTACATTGTATTTTTTACTTATTTAATTACTGAGACAAGTGAAAGGTCTTAAGTTAAATTCTCATGTATTATATCCAGTAAATCTGTAAGTTTTTAATTTAAAAACTTAATATTGTACTTTATGTTAAAAAAATATTTGAACATAGTTTTGTTATAAACATTACTAATTATAAAAAATATTTTTTAGGGGGATGATAAATGAATACTTATGTCATAATTTTATTGCTAAAGAAATTTTAGAAGAACTTGGACTTCAAGGTTATACAGAAACTGATCGTTTAGGTATAGCTGCTGGAGTTAAACAAAAAAAGGCGCCACCAATTGATCGTGATGAACTTTTGGATGATGTTGGATCAGATGGGTATAAAAAATGGTTAGCTAAGTAAGTTCAAATATGTAATTTATATTATCTTTGTTTGTTCAGGTGATAAATATTAATTTTCACTTTCTTTTGCCTATCTATATAAAGCTGAGTGTAGCGGTGTTTGTCCGGAAATTCTAACCTATAAGGAGGCCTCCTAGCGAAAAAATGATAAGAATATTTTTTGTTCCTCGCCTCCTGAAACCCCCAGGAAAAATCAAAAATCCGGGGTGCGACCACCCTGGGGCTCATAAAACTTAAAAAACAGTATAACTCCTTAACGGCTAGAGATATCGAGCTCGGACTTTTTTTAATCGATTTCTCGACCCAGAAAACATAAAGTCCTTAAGACTTTAATTAGCTTGAATACTATAGCGCAAGAGTATTACTTGAAGACATTTTACAATATTTTTCAATTTTGATGTCGCTACGTAAAGGGTAATAACACATGTGAAAGTGCCGTTATGCCTATTATTGTATGTATGACAACCTCCTATGTCACCACGCCTACACAATCGCATTGTTCCAGTCATTCTTCGGACAACAGTCTTACTGTGCAGTTGCATTTTCGTTGTTTGCTACTGCTATATTTGTTACCTGAGCGTATCATTGAAACAAACAGTTCTTTTAAGAACTAAACCTTTTATATTAGTGGCAACCTGTTGTGCATTGCTATATTTGTTACCACAGCGTATTATTCAAAATATAAACAGTTCTTTTAAGAACTAAACTAATATTAATTTAAGTATAATATCAGAGTGTTTATTTAGGACTTTATTTACAATACCTCGAAACGGCTACACGACGCTGGGAAAACTGACGGACCCCAGATCATTCAGGACTTGTACCGACGCCCACACCCACCTGAAGTCTCTATCCCATTACCATTCCACGACTTTATCTAAATTTTAGTATGACCCACTTAACAAAATTTAGAGTTGCCACATTTTTATTCTGCCCTATATTCCTCTTATTTGCCCATGCCCCTCCTACTTGTATGACTCACTCCCCCCAGTTGGTAGTTGTCCCCATGTTCCTATGCATAATCACTCCACTACGGTGAAAAGAGCCGCCATTTTAAATTAATAAACACTCAGAAGATAAAAAGGCCGGTGATTATGCCAAACTCTACCCTTTCCGTCTCCCCTGAAATCATAAACTAACCCCTACCTTAAATTATACCTTTAGTCCACGTTCAGTAAAGTGCATGCCTTCCCCTCACCAAGATAATAGGCCTCCCACAAAACTGAAAAAAGGCCACTGAAAAATAAAAGAGCCGCTCTTAAATCCACTTGTCCCTTAATTTAAATTTTCCACAAATAACTTCTAAAAATAAATTACCTCCTTTCAAGTCCCAGTTCCAATGTCCCACGAACCAGAATCCTATTTCCTATTTAAACTATAAAATTCCCCCTAAATTTCTTGAGGTTGCAATTATTCTGTTATATTGTTCCCCGAGCGACCAGGTGTTCCTTAACACGATGTCGCCATCATAGGGCTTCTTAGCCCTCTCAACCAGGATTCAGGATTCAGGATTCAGAGTGTTTTCTGATATTGTAAGGACCATTTTGTTTTACAATACAAAGTGGATCTCGAGGTCCTGACTCGATAAACCAGGTCGTTTACCATTAGTCATCATCATCATATTATATAATTTTATAATATTATATTATCCGTATTTTTAAAGCTTTATTATATTTATTTTTTAGAACTGTCATTTACCGTTGTTAGATTACAAATGGCTGTTCATATATTACCTTTATCCGAATCTGCTGTTGACAAGCTGATGAATAACGATTTATTTATCTACAGACCACGTAAGCAAATTTAATGAAATTTTGTCAGCACACACGGAGTTGCAACCGCAAGAAGCTCTGTTAATGTGGAATCTCATCGAGGATATAATTCCCATTCCCAGAAATTACAAACATATCCAGCTACTACCTTCCAAAGCCACGGAACATATTACCCACTGGATCTGTACCTATTACGACCGAAATATTATTCACGTGTATGACAGCTTAAACCCAAATAAAAATTTCAAAATAACTGACCTACAACTCAGTTTTCTTTTCGCTTTATTTCCCCACAAACCTTCCATTGATTATGAAGATTGTCAACAGCAGCAAAATTGGACTGATTGTGGGGTTTTTTCTATTGCATTTGCAGTTTCTATCGCGTTGGGCATGAACCCATCTGATCAAATTTTCAAAATATCGTCAATGCGAACTCACCTAAAGTTCATTTTCGGGATTGATTTAGGTACTTCCTGCTTTTCGCACGGCCAGTTTGTTTTATGTTCGAGGGTTAGCGATAAAAACAATTTATACATTTTAGCGCCAACAGGACAAACTAAAAATATTGTTTATAGATAGCCCTTACATTAAATGCTTCCACTAACCCTTAAAAATTTAAGAACCAACAAATTTTTTTATTTAATATACATATACTGTACATTAACATAATCTCATTATGTTTTTCTAACACGCGCAGCGAAGTGCATGGGTCCCGCTAGTATGAATATATAGGAGTGGTTTGCACATGGCCTGGAGGTTTCATTTTCTTTGCCGAACCCACGTATGTTAATTAAATTACATATCCACATGTTTATTGGATGTACTGTTGGAACATGATCATGGGGTCCTAAATTAGAATGACGGCGGATTTTTTTACATGCCGCCTCCCCGCTGTCGTTCTTGTAAACGGCTTTAATTGCAAAAGCGTGTTGCGCACCATTCCAAGTATTCATGATAACTAAATGGCATGGTGTCACAAACAGGCTGGCGTAAGTTATTCATTGCTAACAATTGCACACGGCTACCAGCACAAATTTCAGAATTTTCTCGTTTCTTTGAATTACTCATTATGACTGAAGCATTCAAGAACAGAAGAGGTAAAGGCATAAAAGACACTAGTCAGAGTTATCTCCTCTGTGATAAACAAACCATAGGGTCTGGCTGTATAATGAAGTAAATTACTCTCAAATGAGATCACTCTGATTAGTGTCTTTTACCGCACCTTCTTCTGTTCTCAAATGCTTCAGTCATAATTGGCTGACCGACAAAGTGATAAGAAATAAAACTATTTTTTGTAGCCCTGAAACTAGCAGATTGAGTGGAAATAATGTAACACTCCACCTGCCTGTTCTAGTCAAAATTAATACTTAAAATTTTGTATTACAACTGTTTAAGAAAGTAAATAAAGATTGCCGAATTTTACATGAAAATCAATATAGTTAGATCTTGTGACATAAAACCTTGTATAATTTTAACCTTTAATTAACGATATTTACCTTCTTTTAGATATATTTTATAATGTTGTGATTGGTGTTATATATAAACTCCAAATAATGAAAATGTTAATTTTTTGTAATCCAATATTACAGATCAGCGATATTGAATGATATTTACAAGCGTTTTGATGTACAAGATGATAGCGATAATTCTCAGTTATATGCAAGTGGAGAAATAACTGGATATGCAATACAAAGCGATGATAAAAATGAAAGATTTAATCATGAAACTGAATCGAAGCATAATTATGGTGCATTCAGACCATTAAGTCATAATGATGGTATATTAAACAGTGCCAGTAATTCTGAATTTGATGTATATAATTCTGCACATGATTATGGGATTTCTCAACATGGCTTTAGTATTAATCCGCATTCACCAATTACTTCAGGTTAGATGTTACTTTTTACTTTTTTGTGCTCTATATGAATAAGAGACGTGGAAATTAAGTTCTGGGAATTAGTCAATAAAACACAAGAAAATTAAGTTAACAGGAAAATTTTATTATTGACCTTCACAATAGTCTTCCTCTAACTTACATAACGATTCCAACGTTGCT
Source organism: Catonia carolina (assembly GCA_035578175.1). Taxonomy (NCBI): domain Eukaryota; kingdom Metazoa; phylum Arthropoda; class Insecta; order Hemiptera; family Achilidae; genus Catonia; species Catonia carolina. Next base: position 34,008,515 of record JAQMRL010000005.1, on the reverse strand, counting down.
CCCACGGTTGGAAGCACCTTTAGTAATCCTCTGAAGTTAATCCGTTCAGCACCTCGGTTACAGCTTCCTTGATCTCCTCTGCCATGATCAGTTCCCTTCAGGTGTGACTTCATCTTAGGGAATAAGAAGTTGCAGAGGGCGATATCGGGACTATAGGATGGCTGTGGCAACGTTGGAATGCCTTTTTTCACCTAAAACTCTTGCTCGATGAACAACGAATGGGCTGGTGCGTTGTTGTGGTCCAAGATCCGGCTGTCCTCGGTGAGTTCGGGCCGCAACCGTAAAATGTGTGCTCGCAGCTGCTCCAGGACGCCAACATATAACTGTCCAGTAACTGTCTGGCCGGCAAGAACATCTTCTCTTCTTAGGGTGCCTGTCCGTTCCGAACGTTGGCGATCATTCTGGCTATTATTACTTTGTTGGTTGCGCTTCTGAACAATTGGGTGGTGGTCTTTCCGAACCACGCTCTAAGGTTAGCCAACCAGGAAATTCTTCTTCGTCCTGGGGCTCTCCTGCCTTCTATTTTCCCTTGTAATATGCTCTGCAATAGCTCATACCTGCCTTGATTGCGCATTATGTGACCTAAATATTCCAGCTTTCGACATTTGATGAGGTTGACCAGTTCTGGGGCTGTATTCATCCTCCTTAGTACCTCTTGGTTGGTAACCCTATCGGTCCATGGTATCCTCAGGATCCTTCTGTACAGCCATAACTCAAATGCATGGAGCCTCGATATTGTGTCCTCCTTTAGGGTCCATGATTCTACACCATACAGAAGCACTGAATATACATAACATTTGAGGAGTCTTAGCTTTGTATGTAGGGTGAGGTCACGGCTCCTAAACACTGAACCCATTGTTAAGAAAGCACTTTTGGCTTTTCCAATACGGCATCGGATCTCCTGGGAATTGTCCCATGACTCATTGATCACCGTTCCCAAGTAGGTGTATTGTTGGACTCTTTCAATTCTTGTCTGATTGATGTACAGTTCTGCCTCTCCAATGTTTTCTTTGCTAATGACCATAAGCTTTGTTTTGTTAATATTTATATCAAGTCCATATACTTTACTTGTTTCTGTGATCCTATCATCAAACCCTGCAGGCCTTCTATTGAATCAGAAAACACTATGGTATCATCGGCATAACGTAAATTGTTGAGCTTGACTCCATTTATTGAGATACCAACATCCATGTCTCCAAGCGCCTCCCTAAAGATGTGTTCTGAGTATAGATTGAAAATAATGTGTGGCAAGAACATACCCACGATAAATGATGCCACTGATATTGAAAAAAAGCATCAACATTGTCTTAATTTGTGACTTGGACATTCTCGCTTTCGTTGGCCGTTCCCCGCCCTTTTCCACCCACTGCTAATTTTGTTTACGGGTTTCGGGGTCATACTCAGATATCCAGGTCTCACCTCCATTGACTACTTGGCTCATCCTTTCTCTGCCATCGCTCTGAATGCGGGACAACAGATCCTTGCCAACCTCACTTCTTGTAATGTGAGTCACTCATTTTCACGACACCACGTTAAAAATTATTTTTGAAAAACAAGTATAAAACCTTAACCAAATGTGGTATCGACTTCAAACTTGGACTGCAACAAAAGCAAGGTCTGCTATTTCTGATCATATGTTTACAAACGATGCAGTATTGCCAATTCCTGAGTTAATACTAAATTCCCGGAACTTAATTGCCACACCTCGTATAATAGGGAAGGAAAGTATTTTTTTTATGCCAATTTTTCTAAATCGAGTTTGCTGGATCCCTGAACCCAAAAACATGATTTTAGCTATTGGTCTTAGTGTCTGTGTGTAAACAAACTATCTCAAGAACAGAATATCATACAAAGTTATAATTTAGAACTTTTTAGAACAGAAACATTTTTATCAAAATCAGTCAACCAGAAGCAATAGTTAATTAGTACAATTTTTCACTTTTTTGTGATTTTTCTCAACAACTTAATGATTTTCATTAAAAATCGACTTGTTTACTAAAGTTTTTATGCTTTACAAGATAAGTAAAACGCCATGTCTGTTGAAATTTTTGGGGGGCTGTGCTCTTGTAGGAAAAAAAGTTATTTTAAGATAGGGGCCCTAACCCTTCTGCGCCGCTCCGCATTTGGTACTACTGTTAAACTGTAAATGTCAAAACACGCTCCCGAATAAATCCATTTAGCTAAGTTCATTACTGATAAAAAATTATGAATAAATTAGAGCTGTTTTTTATAATTCGTACCGTTTTTGTGAATATAAAAACATGAAAATCGGTTACGCTTTACGGTCGCTAGAGCTCACAAAATATTCATGCGCACGAAAATTGGTAGGTTACTATTTCATATTTATGGCTGTAATGGTCTAAAATTTCAGTTTAGCTTAAAATTGTAAATAACATGTTTTGGAGAAAAGAGTTTTGTGAATAAAACCGTGTTTTTAATTTGTATTTTGGGTAACATTTGGCTGAGTAATTACAGTTTGCAATTTGTAATCATTTAAAAAAAAAAATCAAAAATCTGAAAAATTGGTAAAGGCCAGTAAAGGAATTAGGTTGGCAACTCCAAATAGGTTGCCACTGTATTGCTCTGTTATTGAATAAAGGCATGGCCTTGCTTCAGGAAATAATTTACTTTACAAATACACTAGTAACAGGATATAGTGTGGAAAGGAGTGGGAGAAAAGGTTCCATTGGTCACAGCAAAGACAGAAAAAATGTACGCTCTCATAAACATCGGCATATCTCAGCCCAGCAACTGCGTCTATCAATTTGCAATATCTAAACGTTATTTTTACAATGAATTGCTTTATTTATGTATATGGCTAAACATATTTTTTTGTATTTTTTAGTGATTTAGTGACACTTTTTCATACGTAAATAGATATTCCTAAAAGAGAATAATTTTTGGTAATTTTTAATTTTTATTCTGGTCGTAAATGAAAACAGAAAAATTTGGTTTAAACATTGTTCTGATAACAAATTCTTTAAAAATAAATGGTAATTTTTTGAAATTTTTAGTAATGAAACTGAACGAATTAAAGAGTTTTTATTAGGCGTAAAATGAGTCAGCGTGATCGTTAAAATCGCCGTTCTCGTTAGGTTAATCTCATTAAAAGTATTCAAAAAGACTTGCTTGAATATTAGCTCTGAATAGTTAAACAGAAGTGGCGACCTTATAATATAAGAATATCTATATAGGTGGAAATATATACGAGTATTTAGTTAAACAAATATATGTATTTATTATTTCAGGGTATGGAGGACAAGATCATTTCCATCACACCCCACCTCACCACAGTTTTGAACCACCAGCATATCATCCTCACCATCATTTTGAAGAAGAAAAAGGATTAGCGTTAAAAGATTTATTTGATTTGGCGTTAACAGCTCTTGCATTTTTAGCGTTTGGAATGTTTATCCTGAATCTTATCATGACGTGCTTTGCTGTAAGTTAATTTCACTTGCTAAATTACAAGTATATAAACTTAGCTTTCTATCTAATTAATGGTGATTTATGGTTTTAATCTGTATTTAAAAAAGTAACAGAAAAAGTTTGTGTTTGTACTAGATAATCGCAAAAACTACCAAACTGACATCAAAAATTCTTTCACTGTTAGAAGCTTAGTACTTCTTGAGCAACCTTAGACTATTTGGCATTATGTAATTTTTAAATTTGAAAAAAATGTAATAGGTAAAATGAAATGATTTTTTTTATGTATTGGTATGTAATATTGTTAAGGAAAGTTAGTTATTCAATCTATTTCATACACATTAATTCTATTCTGTTATGTGTTGTGTATACAATGCATTATCGAGTGAGCAAATGTGTGTGTGTGTGTGTGTGTGTTAAAAATTTTTCATGAAAATAATTACAGCAATCCCTCATTATTCATGAGGATTATGTTTGGCGAACTTGCTGCGAATAAGAAAACCAAGTTTATGTGGAAAGTTATTACTTAAGGTGTGGGTGTATGTTCATATACAAAAAATTTAAACGATTTCGTACTCTATCCTACAATATTAGACAAAAGTTTTAAGGTGTAAACATCTCATTTTTTTGTTAAATTGACTCCGTTATAAGAAACTTGTTAATTTACTGTGTGCGCGATTTTTTTCTATTTCTTTACGAACTTTATTGTATGGCGAAAGTGCTTGTTTAGGCTCTCATTTAAATTTTGACGTTATTTTTGTAGAGGGACCGATTTCTGAAACAGCTGCAGGTAACTGTTTCTCTAAAAATAAAATTTCACCTACAGATTTTAAAGTAACTCATTATTCTTATTATACTCAGTAACATCATTATTAGAGTTGGATCTGACTTATTGTTTGTTTTTCGATAACGACTACAATGTAACACTGATTATTAAATTATAAAATGCAGTAGTATTTGTAAACTGACACGTTCTGTAATAAAACATAGCGGATGTTTGGAGAACTATGTTGCCACAGATCTTTGTGATGAATTACTAAATATATATCAAGAACATAACACATCATCTATTAAAATATTTGCACATAAAAGCGGAAAATGCGTTGTATTTATTAAAGTTTAAAAAAGATATGTAGTTAAATTTACTAATTGTTTATAGTGAGGTACTAGTGTACTAATTATTAGTTACATTATTCAGATGAACTAATGTCCTCTAGCCGTGGGAGTGAGAGAATGCATAACGCTCTCACTCGCACAAGCCATACGCGCCGTTCCAACAACATTGTCTTTAATTTTACTCATTGTTGTGAGCAAGCGTTTATGCATGCAGTAAACTAACAAGCAAGATAACGACTGTAGTATGTTTTCAGATTTGGATTATAACGGTAAAGACCTTTGAGCGCATGCGTAGTTATGCCACATATCTCCCTCTCACTCGCTCGGCTATGGGACATTAGTTCGTCTGATACCTATAATTGTTGTATTCCAAAATTTTGTATTTGTGTGTGTGTGTGTGAGCATCTATTTTTTTTTAAACTTTTACAACCACATGGGACTATTTAAAATCAATCCTTGGATTTCTTTTCTGAGCTGTTTATCTCTTTGCCCAATATCTCTTCATATTTTCAGATCTTTCCTTTCTTTCCTCATCGGAGTAAACCCGCTTTCCTCTTGTTTCCTTTTTAAATTTAGATCTTGTATTTTTGTCGTTGAGAATTTTGATTTTTCCTGTTTCATTTCTGAGATCTTTGTCTAATATTTCTAATTCCTGCATATCTTCTTTAATTTTTTTTATCCAATGTGGTAGGGTTGCTAGTGAGCTTTGCTTTTCAAATTTGTCTTAAAATTTGTGTTTTCGGTGTTCTTAGTAAATGACCATATTATCAAACTCTTTTTTTTCATCACATCTGTTATTGGGTCAATATGTTTATAAACTTGGTTATTAGGTAATATACCGTTTTTCTGATGCTTTTTACCTATGCATGTCCTTAAAATTCTTCTTTACATTTTTACGACCCTTTCTGTTAAATTATTCTGTTACAATTTTAAGAGTGTTTCAATACTGTATTTTACTGTTGCTTTTACTGGAGTTTAGTGTCTTTGTTTTGTGTTTTATCTGTGTGTTGTGAGTATCTGTTATTAATAATATAAAATTTAATGATTGTAAATTTTTTTTGTAATTATAATTGTATCGTTTTGTCCTGCTGACAAGATTTATGTATACTTGTGGTAATAAAGAATTGATTGAATTAACAGTAAAAACATTAATCATCAACCGATGCTTTTATTATACATATTTATGTCAGGAACTAACAAATCAAATTTATAACTGTGTAAGTTTAAATTATAAGTATCAATTACAAAACCAATTCAAATTCTAAAAATTTCTAGGCACAGCAAGGTACCACTGTTGTTATGCAAATGAATCAAGATGGAAACGACAATAATAAACGATCAAAACGAGATTCAATAATAGATAACGGAAAATTAAATCAATTATCTTACTATGTACTTAATTCAATAGATGCACTTATAATGTTACAACAAGATAAAACTCAAGAACATTGTTTAAAAAGAGCGCTTTGTGAAAGTAATAAATTTTCGCGATCTCTTCCAATTAATCAACAAATATGGGTTCCTGTTTGGAGGTAAGTTTATATTTTCAATATTACAAGTTGCTATATTACATTTTTGTTTGCAGAATAATGGATATTTGGAATCGATAGTGAACAGTTTGTTTAAGAGTTGGTCATTCTCTACCTCTACTCTCTTGGGAAATTTATAACTATTATTATTAATCATAAAACAAATAAATTACAGCTGGTTTAAAATAGGGTGAGAGTAAAGCTACCCGATGATTTAGCAATGGGAAATTTTTATTGTAATATTTCCCTGCAGTTTTTCACGGACTGGGAAATTTTTTTTTTATAATAAAACAGTTGAATTATTTTAAACATTCACTTTTATTATTGTTAAACAATAAATTTGAATTATGATTACTTTACACAATATAGAAAAGGTAAATTCTTTATCAAAAAAGGGAAATTTTAAAATTGCATCGGAAAAAAAATTCCTCATGATTTGTTTGTGCACTCTCATCCTATTTTAATCTAACTGTATGCATCTTTCAAGCTCATGTGATCACTTCCAGATTTGTATTCTTTTACCTTTTATTTTGTGTACTGTATTTTGAAAAAACCTTGAAAGGGACATGCAGAGACACTGCTGATTTCATAATGCTTTTCGTTTTTTATTTTCATCTTTTGTTTACAACAGGGTGGTAATTTAGTAAATGTATAAATTATTTATAAATCTTTATAATGCATCCTGCTGCTTAAAATCAATTCTATTGTTTAAATATTATAAGTTTCACTAACATTTTCAGCTGCGTTAATCTTTATGATCTATCTACATGTGTTTCGGTGGTTTCACGTTCATCAGAGAATATTAAATTCTTATGAAACTTTAATATTTTTAAACCTATGGAAGATCTTCAGCCATCTGTATACTAAATATAATAAATCATCTATGTAATAGATGACTAAAGAAAGTTTCATGTATTTTATGTGATCTGATGAGGGTAGATCCACTTGTAAGTAGCTCAATCATAAGGATGAAGACAGTTAAAAAGGTTATTGAAATTGAGAATATTTATAAAACAGAATTTATTTATAATATATTACTCGCAAAAGAGCATACATTAATTTGTTTCATTAATTATTGCTGAGGAGAAATACATTAAATAATAAAATGACATAGAATACAAAATTTATGACAGGCACAATAGAAAAAATATTTTTTGTAGTGCAGTACATTGAGAATATAATCATTTTCCTTAAAATTTTTAACATCTAAATCAGCTTCAATACAAACAGTATGTAAATATGTAATTAACCCTCTTGTGCTGCTCCGGATTTCGCGCTAACGGTAAACTGTAAATGTCAAAACACGCTCTCGAATATATCCATTTAGCTAAGTTCATTACTGATAAAAAATTACAGTTGTTTCTTATAATACGTACGGTTTTTGTGAATATAGAAACATGAAAATCGGTTATTCTTTACGACCGTGAAATATTTAAAAAGTTACGTGAAAAATTGGTAAAGGCTAATGAAGGAATCAGTTAGGTTGGCTAAATGTTATTGAATAAAGGCATGACATTGCTTCAAGGAATAGTTTACTATACAAATACAAAAATGTCACAGCAAACAAAGAAAGATCAAATTTACGCTTTCATAAACATTTGCTTAACTTAGTTCAGCGATGGCATAAACGTTCAATCTCTCTTCAGACAATATCACACATCCACTAAAATAGACCTACAGTTTTACCAACCCTAACAATGTAATATTCCCAAAGTTACATTATCTAAAAGATTTTAGAGCCAAACTTCACCAGCACTATCATAAGTAAATAGATAGTGTTTTATATCAAATTTGTCTACGTTTCAGCGTGCGTAATTTGAGATATCATATGCACTGATAGTTTTGTAAGTATAGCTGCTTAAAGCTCACAACTACCCGAGCCTCAAATAGGCAGTTCCTGGCGCTCAAGGAGTAACTAAAAAATCCTTAAACCTTAAAGAACATTTTTTCCTGTCTTTTGCTTTTGTAGTAATCTAGAAAACTTTGAAATTTTGTAAAAAATTTAACCAATCATAATTGTTTTATTTGATTTCAATTTCAGTTTTGGAGTGAGCTGGATAAGTGGTAATATCTTCAATCAGGAATCTAGACTGGAAAATTTAAGAGCAATTATCCTCGGGTTAGGAAAAGCCAACTGTAAATCAATTTACGCCATGTGTTATAGAAACAACCAACATGATGAGAAGAAAAAGAAAGAAAACGGATGACAGATGTATTAGTAAGTCAACACGAAATTAAATGAAAGATTAACACCAGAAAATTTTGTAATTAATTAATAGTATATAACTAACTTCTTATACATTTTAATAATGATATGAATCTAATTTACTGAATTTTATGAGGAACATTTAATAATTAATGGGACGAATTAATGTAAAGCAAAAACAGTTCATTGAATGGCAATGAAACTTTTTGAGGGTCAAGTTGGCAAACTTTCAACAACTTGGCAACTTGCCAACTTTCAAGTTGGCAACTTTCATGTCACTGACATAATTTTTTTGTTCTTTTGAGAATATCAGCTCTCCTTGAAACATGTAAGCTGGAAGAACAAAAGTCAGGGTTATGATTTTTGCTATCCGAAGGTGTAAAACCAACAAATACGAGGGTTACCCAAAAAATAACTAAACTGTGAGCATGCTGTCATTCATAGACGTAGTAGAGAGTTCTCCCAATATATGGGGTTAGTAGAGACCTTCAACAAACAACTGCCCAGGCGGTGTCAGTTTGTAGGTTAACGTTTGATCGTAGTTTTGTGTTTCTCTTACTGTTGTGATGTTCCACCTGTGACGTCATCAAGATCAACTCTCATCACCTGTAGTGACTTAGGTCAAAAATTTTTTGATCACTTTCAATCTCATTTTTCAAGTCCTGACTCAAATTCAATCGAATGTTTTGTTGAGCCTGTTTGAGAAGGCGAGGAACAAATTTAGTGGGAACGTGTCTCATTTGTAAATCATCAGTCAAAATCCGCTGGCACGAGATCCAAATCGACGCCTGTCTCCAGAAATTTTGTCAATCGTGAAACGATGATCAACCTTGTTGATTTTTTTGTTTCGAGATGTTAAAGGGCGCCCAGTACGAACATGCCTTCAACACTTATCTCACCACGTTTACAGCGCTCAAACCACCCGAAAACTTGTGTGCAGCTCATACATCCTCCTGGAAAGCCTGTTGACACATTTGGTAAGCTCTGTTGATTTTTGAAGAAAGAAACAAAATTTCAAGCACACTCCTTGTTCTTTTAAATCTGTTGTAACTGCATCTCAGATGGAACACAACAACAGTAAGAGAAACACAACACTGTGATCAAACGTTAACCTACAAACTGATGACGTCTGGGCAGTTATTTGTTGAAGGTCTCTACTAGCTCAATCTAGTGGGAGAACTATCTAGTATGACTACGAATGACAGCACACTAAGTCCGGTTTTTTTTGGGTCCCTCTTGTATTCACTTGAAAATGTTGAAATAGTGTATGGTAAAAAGTGTTTAAACCACAGTAACGTGTACAAATAAGTGGAACAGTTTAATTTGGGCAGATCAAATTTTATGATCACCATCACTCTGGAGGACCAGTGGAAGTCTCAATACCCCACAAAAATGATCTCACATGCAAAAACAGGCGAGTCAAAATTTCCCAAATTGCTAGTTCACGAGTTTGAGATGAGTTCCAAGACAGTTGAATCAACCCCATAAAGACACCTGGATATTCATTTGTTCCGGGCTCAAACAGCTGTTGAAAGTGAGAGGGTAATGACTTTCTTTTTTATTTGTTTAACGTCCGACTGTTCTGCAATTACGTCCGCACTGTTCAGAATGGGTTCTTCCTTATAGCCAAGACCTTACTTACCCTGTCCGATTTTCATTTGTTTGGCCTCTCATAGGCTTTTTATGCAGCAAGAAGTTCAATGACAACAAGGTATCAATGGTTCAAACAGCAAGGTTTACTTTTATGCTGTGGGAATCAGAAAATTCATAAAATTTCACCACGTGTCAGAATGTTTCTGGAATTTATGTTGAAAAGTAGTGTAAGTTTCTTTGCGACTGAATATGTAAATTTTTCTTTACATCAATTTGTCTCGTTAATTATTAATGTGCCTCATAAATAACTTATCAACTGATTATTATTAGGAATTAGCTACAGGTACATATAAAATTACAATAAATTTTCCTTTTTTAAAAAATATTTATTTTATTTTATAATTTCAATAAATATATTAAATCAGATGTATTACACAAATTACAAGTAATTATAAATAAATATACAATATTTGTTTTTATAACGATATAAATTATATTACAACTAACAAAATAATCTTTACAAAAGCTTATAAATAATGGGTAATTTATTATTTATACGTATATTCCACGTTTTGTTCTTAATATTCTTTATAGGATCTTTCACAATGGTTTTTCTTGACATTATCAATAATTCCTGAAACCAAAAATAAATATTAGAAAATGCAGCTCAATGTATACTTTAATAATACTTAATAATTTACTGTTAAAGCTGTTTTCTGCATTGTGTTTAATTCATAAAGGTGATCTTAAGATTTTTATAGTGTTGGGATGTGTATATAAAGCTAGGAAGTATATTCTTTTACCTGTCGTTGAATGTTTTATCTGTTTAGCCTAGCCAATGCAGAGTCATTGTTCTACGTGTTTTGTAGGTTATTGTAGTATGTTTGAGTTTCTGTTGTAGTCCCAGTAGTGGTAGGAAAATTTGAGTAGTGTACCATTTTTTGGTTTCAGGTAAACTTTTTCCCTTGCTGGTGGACAGAACTGCCGGTCCTACCTTTTCCCTCTAGCACTGGCTACCAAATAGAGGGTACCAAGGGGAATTTTTTTCCCTCGCCGTTTGTAGTACTGCAGCTGGTCTGACATGTGGTCCCTTGTGAGGCCACTGCCACCTGGCGATCCTACCAGGTTCCTGAGAGGGTGGGTAGCCCAATAAGAACGGGTATTCCCCTCCTGGTTAGTGGGACTCTGACCAGAGGTCCCTTGTGGGGGACTGCCAGCTGGCGATCCTACCACACTCCTCGTATGAGGGAGGATAAGGAACCGATGCACCCGGTAAAATCAGTTCGGAATTTCCCTCATTCATAGGATTGCACAGGTGATCCTACCACTACCACGGCTCCCATGAGGGAGGGTGGAGAACCCAATAAGATCGAATTGAGGTTTTTCTGGTGGTTAGTAGGACTGCAGCTGGTCTGATTAGAGATCCCTTCTGGGGGACTGCCACCTGGTGATCCTACCACGCTCCTCCCATGAGGGAGCGTGGATGGAGAACCTGATAAGATCAGGATGGCAGTTGGCATGCACTTGTGACCTCACCGGTCTGAAGGTGTTCCCATATATCTTCCGCCACCATGCACCAGCACTCCCACGTTCCACTATGAGGGAGGGTGGAGAAGCCGATTAGATCAGGGATGGCAGTTGGCGCACAACTGCAACCTCACTGCTCTGTCAGCTGTTAAGGTGTGTTTTCTCCTACTTTTCCCACCACGGTGCGCCAGCGCGCTCTTAAGCGAAACTTTTGCCAATTCGAGTGTGGCCAAGCTCGCCCTGCATATTTCATGGATTTTTTTAATGTGCCATTCATCCAAGCAGAATTTTAGCAAACCACTCTGGGTCATGGGCTCCATGAGATTCCACCTATAAGGCCTCGAAGAGCAAAGTCGCAAGGCTTGTAGGTGGACTCTCATGGAGAGAGACATCTCTCTCATGAGAGATCCAAAAGTGGTTCGTGAAAAATTTCATTTGGGTGACACCAGCGCATGAAAAAAATCTAAAATATTCAGGACGTGCTTGGCCACACTCGTGTTGGCAAAAAATTTCGCTTGGGAGCCCACTGGCGCATGGTGGTGGGAATAACACACCTTAGCAGCTAACAGGCTGTGAGGTCGCAATTGCCATCCCTGATCTAATCGGGTTCTCTCCTCCCTCTCATGGGTGGAATGTGGGAGTGTGGATGCATGGTGGTGGAAGGACATGGGAACACCTTTAGACCGGTGAGGTCGCAGTTGCACACCAACTGCCATCCTGATCTTATCGGGTTCTCCATCCACGCTCCCTCATGGGAGGAGCTTGGTAGGATCACCAAGTGGCAGTGCAGCTGCAGTCCTACTAACCACAAGAAAAACCTTGATCTGATCTTATTGGGTTCTCCACCCTCCCTCATGGCAGGCGTGGTAGTGGTAGGATCACCAGTGCAGTCCTATGAACCGTGAGGAAAATTCCGAACTGATTTTACCGGGTTCATCGGTTCCCCATCCTCCCTTATAAGAGGAGTGTGGTAGGATCGCTAGCTGGCAGTCCCCCACAAGAGACTCTGGTCACAGTCCCACCAACCAGGAGGAAAATCCCCATTCATATTGGGTTACCACCCACCTTCCCAGGAGCATGGTATGATCCCAAGGTGGCAGTGGCCTCACAAGGAACCACATGTCAGACCAGCTGCAGTACTACAAACCACGAGGCATAGGACCAAACTGAACCATAGTATGGCCACGGTTGGTTCAAACCCACCACCCTCCCTCATGGGAGAGTGGGTTTTTATTATGCTAGTAACAACATATCGCTAAGAGTTGTGATCATACCCTCTTCTTCGTCCCTTGCCTACATGTACAAGATAACACTCAAATAACTAAAAATGAGTGTATTGTTTATTTATTTTTCCTCAATTAGAAGGATAAAATGTTTAAACAGTTGTGGTCTTAGGAAACACCCTGTACAAGTTTAAATTCTGGTAAAATCTCAAATAAATTGTCGAGCGGTCTTTGAGTTATAAGCCTCTAAATGCATCTGATCTGTTGCAGCAAAAAAAAAAATGACTTCTTTTCTTCTCATACTGATATCACAATATCAAAAAAAAAAAAAACGCTAAAAATATGAAACTGAAATGAAACGTAATGCATGTTTCATAATTTTAGCGTTTTTTTAAATATTGTGATATCAGGATGGGAAGAAAAAAGCCATTTTTTGTTGCTGCAACAAACATGTAACAATGCAGATTGAAATCAGATAAATTTTGATGTATAGCATGTTAAAATTGAAACACTGGTTTTGAAGAAACAAGGCTCCATCTTGTTTGGGTATCTATAAAAAAGAAATCGACAGGTTGGGATGTGTCGATGTGATACAACAAATACTTGAGAAAATAATTGATATCAAGAATCGACGGTAAAAAAATTGATTCTTAGATGCCGATTCTCTAAGTAGTATTCAGACTGTGGAAAAAATGACGTAATTCTCCAAGGTAAAAGATTTTAAGTATTAGTACAGTTGGGCAAGTGAACTTTTGGCTTAGGTGAGTATAAAATATTGTAGTCGTTTGAAATAACTGATTAGGTTTTGAGGCTGCAGTACTTTTAAATATTGTATTTGATTGGTAGAAAGTGAAGCACCACACTATCAGTAAAACAGTAAAAATTGAAAACTGAGTTTGTTTGTCAATGACTAAATATGAAGAGAAGTGATGAGGGAAATTTATATAATGTTAGGTAAAATTTGAAGTGTTTGTAACACTGTACTACCTCTGATATTGGCTATATAAGTAAGACAGCATATAGGGGATCCATTAGATCCGGGTGGGTGGGCCACACACAAACAAGTTAGGATTGCTGATATTCTAAAATACAAGTCTATTATTAAGGGAAATTTATATAATGTTAGGTAAAATTTGAATGGTTGTAACACTGTACTACCTCTAACATTGGCTATATAAGTAAGACAGCATATGGGGGATCCATCAGATCCGGGTGGGCGGGCCACACACAAACAAGTTAACATTGTCTACTATTAAGATTGCTCACAATCTTAACATATAATATTCTATTATCTAAAATAAACTATTTCATTAATTTTATATATTTTATTAATATTTATTAATAATATTCTATAACATTTTTACAATCCACTAGATGGCATGAGAGAATGCACTTTTACAAACTTTAGTTCCAACAAAATTCAAGCAGGAGAATGTACTTTTAATATTGTCAGAATTCTAAAATATTTTCACCATCCACTAGATGGCATGAGAAAGCACTTTTCTCTCCTGGTACCCCTCTATTTGGTAACCAATGCTAGAGGGAAAAAGTAGTTTACCTGAAAACAAAAACAGATAAAACATTCAATGACAGTTCAAAAATATACTTCATAGCTTTATATACATATCCCAACACTATATTAACAGTAAATTACAATGTATTAATAAAATAATTTTTAACTATAAATTATATTGAGCTATATTTTAATAAAATTAACAAATACATAATGAATATTAATTTTATAACTTTTAATAAAAATTAAAGAACCTGTTATATATTTACATAAATTTTGTTTTCTGTAATTTGATGTGAGATTGCAATCAAAATAAAGTGAATTAAAAAGTATATTTATGTGGTAATTTAATTTATCCGATTTCTGTTATTAAAATGTTGATATCCTTAAGAAAAATACTGTTCCATTTATTTAATTATCAAACTTTCATGAAAAATAAATCTTTATAATGCATCCTGCAGTTTGAAATTATTTCCATTTCATATAATGAATTTATATAATAATTTCACCAACCTTCTTTTTAAACTGCGTCACCTTTATTTTTATTCTTACTTCCACGTGTTTCGGTGGATCCACCATCATCAGAGTAAATAAAAAAATTGGAACTAAAAAATTTTTATCTCACTTATTTACAGAAGATGATACATCTTCAGTCATTTGTATAAAAAATAAGTATTTTTTTTATTTTATTTAGGTCGGTTTGTATAAAAATTCTTTTTATACATTTGACTGAAGATGTATCATCTTCTGTAAATTTTAAATAAGTGAGATAAAAGTTTTTTTAGTTTCAATTTTTTTATTTACTCTGATGATGGTGGATCCACTGAAACACGTGTAAGTAAGAATAAAAATAAAGGTGACGCAGTTTAAAAAGAAGGTTGGTGAAATTATTATATAAATTCATCATATGAAATAGAAATAATTTCATGAAAAATTGCAACATTTATACCGGGTGTCCATTAAGTCTGGAAACGGCTCAATAACAGAAAAGTGAGCGTGACTAGGTGACCAGAATGACTTTAATTGCTTGTTGCACCAAAAAAAACTATTCTAGGTGATATTTGAAATTTTTGTCCGCCATCTTGGATTTAACTTTCTTAATTTAAATAGGATGATGGTCATATGATACATGATTTCGATCTAAAATTTTAAAATAAATTCAATGGCGAAAACCGGAAATCGATATCTTTTTTCGTTTTTGAGATATTACCATTCAACTATCCAGATCGGGGCAGAACGGCCATTTCTCCCTCCGTCTTTGAGCCTACATAGGCAATTTAGGTAGCAAGTAAACGACTACACATAAGATTATTGAAAATATAAGTTTTTTAATATCTCCACTCGTTCATAAATAGGAAATTATTGTCATTAAGAACTACGGGAAAACAATTTAACGCTGATTTATTGGATTATAAAACTACAGTGTTTAATTTGTTACCAGTTAGCCTAATACTTATTGTTATTTTTGTAAATGTTAGTGTTTAAGGTTTAAGGTTAGTGTTATAAGGAACTAACTGTGAAAATGAGTTACGTAATTGAAAATAAAATTACCAAATGTTTCTTGACTCAGGGTAGTTGTTCAAAGTGGCCTCCTCTTACTTATTGACAATATGATGTACGTGCGTAAAAACTAGATACAGCATTACGAATGATTTCCTTTGGGATTTTAGCAGATTCATTTAGAATTCTTTGTTTGAGTTCATGCAGACTGTTAGGTTTCGTTCTGTAAACTTTGTTTTTTAAGTATCCCCACAAGAAGTAGTCCAATGGACTCAAATCAGGTGATCTCGGAGGCCATTCAATAGTTCCTTATAACATTGTTATAATTAGTTCCTTATAACACTAACCTTAAACCTTAAACACTAACATTTACAAAAATAACAATAAGTATTAGGCTAACTGGTAACAAATTAAACACTGTAGTTTTATAATCCAATAAATCAGCGTTAAATTGTTTTTCCGTAGTTCTTAATGACAATAATTTCCTATTTATGAACGAGTGGAGATATTAAAAAACTTATATTTTCAATAATCTTATGTGTAGTCGTTTACTTGCTACCTAAATTGCCTATGTAGGCTCAAAGACGGAGGAGGGAGAAATGGCCGTTCTGCCCCGATCTGGATAGTTGAATGGTAATATCTCATAAACGAAAAAAGATATCGATTTCCGGTTTTCGCCATTGAATTTATTTTGAAATTTTAGATCGAAATCATGTATCATATGACCATCATCCTATTTAAATTAAGAAAGTTAAATCCAATATGGCGGACAAAAATTTCAAATATCACCTAGAATAGTTTTTTTGGTGTAACAAGCAATTAAAGTCATTCTGGTCACCTAGTCACGCTCACTTTTCTGTTATTGAGCCGTTTCCAGACTTAATGGACACCCGGTATATCTACTGTATAATTTAAATACTACAACATGGTAAGTCGTGGAAGAAATATTTAATAGGTTGTACATCTGTTGCTGTTTAATTGCTAAAAGGTCTAATTTTTTCTTCACACCCTATTTTTTAATTGTTTATTACTATTGTTTTTTAATCATTACTTAGGTTAAAAAATAATATCTGATATTTGTAAATCATTATCATCTTTATCCTTTTTCATTGTTTTTTTGTTATTGCATCTTTTTCTCAATAAATCATCTGTAATTAAACCCCTCATCCATTTCAGTCCTCGTCTATACTGGACGGCATACAGCTGTGCACATTGAGACATCTCCCGCGCTATTATCCAACCTGAAAATATCTACTACTGTTTTCTATCCATGTTTTTACGGTAAATAATTTCACTCTATGCAATATCTTATAGATTTATTTTATTTTATCAAACATTCTATTTAGGAATATAAACAGCCATATTATTTAAAATTGAAATATATATTTCAACATTTTATTGTTAATGTTAAATTTTCCTCAAAATAATTTCTAAAATAAAAAGTAATTTATATATAACATTCTGATTACTGGAGGTTCTATTTATTAACATTCAGATTAACAATACTTTACTATAAACAATTAAAAACATTTAGTAAATAAACAAAACACTTACTCAGAAAATTCGCAAAACTCCTTTATATGTCTAGTAACACCACCTTCTGAATTAAATCAGGAATTCATTTACTTGCTAACTGCATTTGCTGTTGAACAAACTTGATTGCATCAGCATCACGATGTTCCATTGCGAACTGATTTGCTTCTTGAAACATTCTGCAAGTAAATTTCAAAGATAATACATCAATACTTACAGTATTATTTCACCACAAATGTAATACACGATATAATAATGTTGGTTACAAAATTTAAAAAAAAACCCACATAAAAAAATTGTCTGCCTGTTCTTACACTTCAAAAACAGTACATGAGGTTTGGCTAAAAGACAACTGAATTGTTTTTTTAACAAATAGTGCAGTCCTCAAGTTCAAACGCTACACTGCAGAGGAACATGACATCCCGTCTCTCCATTGGGAGCCTGCCAATTCCTCAGTCAGACAGTGGCCTTTGAATCAGAGTGTGTATCCACAGCCCGTCGAAACGTTTTGAAACAGCAATGGATTAATGTGAAATTTTTAATGAAAATTGAAAAGTCTGCCTTTTAAGACCATTCTTTGTTTAACTCATTTAAGCCCAAATTTTTTTTGGGTTATTTTTCTTGATAACTTTGTTATATGTATTTAAAGTGACAAGTCACATTTTTAATGATTTTTTACATTACTTTCCAATTTTCACTAAGTTTTCCGTGTGTCGACATATGTCGACAGTGAGCGTGAGTGAGTACACAATGTTTAGCCATCTTATGTAGACAAATGTCGACAGTGGGAATGAGAGAGTACACAATTTTCTTTTAATGGTAGGAATAAAATACATGTTTATGTTATCAACTCTTTATTTATTACGTTTCTTTATTTTATAGTACGTAATTAGCGACCATATATTAGGCCTACATGACATATTATGACGATAATAAGTTATAAATAAATGTTATAAATTGAATTTATGCCTACATAATTACTTACACCACAATTATTTACAGATTTTCTCTAATTATATAAATAAAAATTGATAAATACAGTCGTTTGCTGAAATACAACAAAGTAATAACATTAATTAGAATTATACTATTATTAGTATTACATCAGTATCAAAATATTATATTTTTGAAAGTGTGGCACATGAGTGACTATAGACTATTCCATAAATAAAACAAACAAATGAAAACATGAAATAAAATACAAACAAAAATAAACTTAAAAGCAGCATTTACAATAATTATAAATAAACGTAAAAATAAAGAATACCCACTAAAAAAGTAAGCTTCTACTGAACGTTTACAAACTAACTCATAAAACACGTCATACTACCCAATCTAGTACAAATTGCCCATACTCTGAAGCCAAAACGAATAGGTTTCCCATGAATGTGCTGTTTGGCGCCATGCCTACCAAAAAAAGGCACCATCGATTTATCGAAAGCAAGGTAAGCATCTCCAGGAAAAAATTTCAGCGATCGCTCATTCAGCATTGTCCACATATTTCGTATTTTTCCAAATCGATCATTATTGGTAAGATTGAGTAATCACAGAAGTGCATGTACCTCATAATTTCATCAAACCGATTCCGGGACATTGCTCTTGATACTGCAGAATTATGTACATCTGACGAACACTCCCAGTACATCCTACTACGTGGCAAAATATTGTAGCCCGAAAAAACAAAATAGAAATATAGAGCCGTAAATCATTTCTTGATAATTTAATTTTTTTTTCTCTTTTCATCAGCATACTGAATAATAGTATCAATTATTTCCTCGTCATAAAAAAAGTTAAACAATTCTGTAGGTGAATAATCTTGATTCAAAAAATCTGGTCGAGTGAATTCTACTTGAGACTTATCTTCAATATTTATCATGTTGTTTCCATTGTCTATTATTAGATATATTTATTTGTTTTGAATTTTTACTGGTATTTATCTTTACTATTTTTACTTCTGAAGGACATGACGATGTACTCAGATTCGGGAAATCTGCAATATCGCTCGGTATAGAACTTATTTCATCTTCAACCCCACTTCTGATATTTACTAAACCCTCGTTTGATATTTTGTTGCATACTAATTCTGCGCCGGCACGTAGTTGGTTTCCGAAAAGATGGTTTATGTCCACTACTGGTTCATCTTCTTCATCACTGTCTCCATCACTCAGAACAGCATTTTATGGTGATTCAAAAAGAACGGTAACATCAAGTAAATCATCATCTTCCTCCAATATGCTAGCAATTTCTTCCACGGCTAATCTAAAACAAAGGATAAGCAAAGCGTGTTAGATTCTTACCTATAGTCCTTCAGACCCACTGTCGACAAATGTAGACGTTAAAATTGGACTGGTCGTAAGTAACGAATTATCAACCAACTGAAGAAACTGACTTCATAGCACTAAAACGTGATATTTTAA
Source organism: Catonia carolina (assembly GCA_035578175.1). Lineage (NCBI taxonomy): Eukaryota > Metazoa > Arthropoda > Insecta > Hemiptera > Achilidae > Catonia > Catonia carolina. Next base: position 33,988,932 of record JAQMRL010000005.1, on the reverse strand, counting down.
GATACGTAAACAACAAAAATTATGTTATTTATATGTGAAATAGGATCGATATGTACTTACCTAGAGCGGTGTGTCATGTTGAAAAATGCAGGTGGTTTTTCCAGTTTAGTTCACGAATACGTTATGGCGCGAAAAAGAACAATGGTGTAAGATTACAACGTAGTAGATACCAACCTTTAATACAAAACGATTTTCCCTCGAATTCCATCACTCATTAATAAAAAAATTAAAAATTAGTGCCATGTCGACAAATGTCGACAGTGGGCACATATGAGTTAAAGTAAGTGTATGGTAATGAAAAAGTCTGTCACGTACTTAAGTTTTTGAGTGTTTAAAGTGGATCAAAAAGGGACGAGAAGAAATCAAAGATGACCCACGTCCAGGGTAACCTTTAACATCAATAATGGAAGATAACATAAAAAAAATCGGAGATTTAATCTAAAAAGACAATCGGTTGAGTTTACGTGCATTGCTGAGATTGTAAAAATTAGTAATAACAGTACTTTTACTCTAACAAAATTATTTCATGAACATGATTATAATAGTATAGTTATTAATACATATAACGTACAAAAGAAATACAGTAAGTACATAAGAAATACAGTGCACAGAAATCACAAGTTCTCGATGTAACAGAAATTACGTTTTAGTAGTGATTAAACAATTTTTATGTAAAAATTCTTATCTTTTCTTGGTAAAAAGAAGTAACTCGGAATGGAGAAATTCGTAGAATAAATGATATAATAATTATATCATTTATTATATCAATTTTAATTATATGAATTGATTACACATTTAAAATTTGTTCAAAAATTACCGGCAGTAGGTAACAAAAGACGACCTTCACTGTAGTGGTTGTAAGATCGGTCTGAATGCCTGAACAGCATTTACACTGCATTTGCACTGCTAGTGTGCCGTTGATTGAACAAAAGCTATAGAAACATAGTAGGGTATATGACACCAAGACGTCATTCGGCCCTGAGAAGAGACTTGATCTGACGCTTTTGAGCATCATCCAGCCTCAAAATGTTAATAACCTGAATAAATAAATATTACATAATATATAAATACTAACCTTAATTTGACATAATATTTAACTTTCATCTCATCTCTCACTTTAGGCATATACTTTTGGGCTTCCAGTTTTTTATCATGCTGTAGACAAATGTCAATAAATGGCTGAAACAAGAACAAAAAAACTGGATATTTATTCAGTTTCAGTAATTCTTAAAATATAACATATTTTAAGATTAAATTCTTATAATCAGTGTTTCTTCACAAATAAAACTAACAAAATAAATATTATCATTTGTTTTGAATTTGATTCAATACTTAAAAAAAAATTACCGAATTTCCCGGACTCGGTAAAGTTCAGATGTCAGGTTTCATTAGGTGTAGACCATAAAACAAAATTGGTATTTTTTTATTTTTACTTTTTCTTGCCCTATATGAAATATATTTATCCTTCACCGTCTGCATTAGCAATAATTGCAAAACAGTCACATGTTAAACCAAAAAAAAAAAAAAAAAAAAAACAAAAAATGTATGAAATATAGTGAAGGAAAGTTTATTTTCAGGCCAAATTTCTGACAAAGTTTTCACCAAAAATTCACATTTTCAGGGCTCTTGAACCCAAAAAAAACAAGTTTTTACCAATTGGTGTGTGTGTGTGTGAAGAAAATATATCAAAAAGAGAAAATACAAAGTTGAAACTTGGAACTTACGGTAAGTACCACTAGAGGACCTGACGCAAAAATTTTCATCAAAATCAGCCAACCAGAAGTAGTAGTTTATTTGTGTAATTTTTAACTTTTTTGGAATTTTCTCACAAATGGCTCCTACACTTTTTTAAAAAAATCTTATCTACTAAATTTTTTGTGCTCAGTAAGATAGTTTAACACGTTCACTGCGACCCGGGTGAAGCGAGGTTATTCCCCGTGGCTGAACAGCATTTCAAAGTTAAACTCACCTGCCACATTTTTGTGATGCCTGCACACAGAAAGGGCACAAGTCCGCGGTGCATCATATCCTCATATTCTTTCTACAATTGCAATTGCTCGTGTGTATTTTCATTCAAGACTTTTAATTTATATTTTTTATTTATACATGTATATTTATTTATTTTAATATAGATAAATGTATTTGTTTGTAGTTTTAAAAATACACACATAAAAGTATAAATACAAAACAAATGTAAAATTCTGAATGTACTTTGGTTTTATCACGTAAAACTATGAGAAAAAAATTAAAAACTTAAAAGAATAATAGGATAATAATAGTTCATTATGGCACTCTTAGCTGAATAACTTCGGTGTGGCCAAAAGTTTTTGAAAAGTTGAAAGTAAGTGTTATTACGGTACAGACAGATACAAGGGCGGATCTAGAAGCCAAATTTGGGGGGGGCTATTGAGACTTGACCCCCCCTTCCAATTTTTTTACTTCTGCGAAATAATTTTTCATGTATTTTTTAAATCTTAGTTTATTGTTTTAATTTTTTTACACGTTTATTTTACAAAATCACTTTACAGTTTTACTTTTTTAACAAATATTTAGATTTTTAAAGAATTAGATTGCAAAACAAATACTAAATTATTCAATATTGAAACAATAAAAGCCTATAAATCAAATGTTAATACAGATTTTGCCCCTGCCCCTCACTACACTAGCGAGCCTTTTTAAACAATGAAATTAAGCCTTCTCGCTTTTTGTTTTGCAAATCTTTCTATTACATTTTCAATATCAACAGGGATATCTCGATGTACATGTAATAGAGCTAAACCGGTAAGTCGATCTTCGGTCATCTTAGTTCTCAACCAAGTTTTCAATCTACGAAGAGTTGAAAAAGAACGTTCCGCTGTGGCGTTGCTCGTTGGTAAAGTTGAAAACAATTGAAGCATAAAACGAAAAATAATCATAGTTAGATAACCTTACTTTTTAGATACAATAATATTACTAAAATATCACACGAAAAAAAGCATTAAATAATACCTTTTACTACGCTTAAATTTCAACAAAATTTAAGTATACAAATTTTACGATTAGACAAAAAACAATTTAATTTCACTTTTAATCTCAACAAAGTGTCGTAAACAAAACTGAAATAATGTAGCAACAATAACAAAGTTGTAAACTCTCGTATACTTCCAATCACAACAGCGCCTCTAGCGGGATGTACACTAAATTCATACGAACATGTGAACACACATTATATTAAAAAAACATTATATTACAAGTTATTATCCTGTATTTCATTGTTCTTTTTGTTCAAATAGAATTCTATAAGATTCTTAAGAATTAGTTTGAATAGAGGAGTAAATGAACCCAAGTTAGCAAATTCGAAACTTAAGTTTTTTAGTTTGTATCCGTAAAATCCATTTGACTCAATCGAGTAAAAAAAGTTGAAAAACTATATTATCGGTAATAATTATAAAAAATTTTTAGCAAAAAAAAAAAAAGCCGGGCTTTGGGGGGGGCGATAGCCCCAATAGCCCCCCCCTAGATCCGCCTCTGGACAGATATCAGTACCTGTGACGACTTTACGATTTTCACTTGTTTTCAACAATATTTTATTACCCTTTCAGTTCCCACGGCATTAAGTCATTCCGTGGACAGGTAAAAATACAATTCCAAAAATGGGGTCACCTTAGAAAAGAATTGAATACGCCTAATAGTATACCATTTAAAGTAAATGACCCTGCCGCTTTGTGTGACTGTGCATGCCTTGTAGGCTCCTAAAATAAGTACTAACAAAATATTTCTATAACTAATTTTTAAATGAGGTAAACATTTAAAAAAAATCTGGTGTGAAACACTCACACAACTTTCTCTTGCCAATGCAAATAATTAATAATAAACCTAACATTATTAATAAAATATTAAAAATAAACAACAACTAACCTCAAAAACATAACCTTATTTTAATCATGAGTGGAAGACGCAAAATGAAAATCGAACTCAATTTGGCTTAAAAAAAAACGGAAAATCACACTTTCACGCTAAACTAGGCTCTGTAGAGAAAAATTCTCTAAACAAAAGTTGTAGATCTTTTAATTTTGTATAACTTTTATTATATACACTTTTGTCGTAAATGCATACTAAGACCGAAATGTTGAAAAAATCGATTTTTCTCACGTTTTCGTGAGAAAAAAAAACAGAAAATCGCAAATTACCGCTAAACTAAGCGTTATACAAAAAAATGTTTGAAACAGAAGTTGTAGGTTTTTAAATTCTCTACAACTTTTATTATATTGGTTTTTGCGTTAAAATTTATATTAAAGCAGTAATCTTAAAAAAACAACGTTTTTACGTGAAAACAGCCTCACCGAGAATTTCAGCAGACATGGCGCCTACCCTATCTTGTAGAGAATAAAAAATTTAGTAAAATAGGCGATTTTAAAAAAAATCGTAGGACCAGTTTTTGAGAAAATCGCAAAAAACTGAAAAATTATACGAATAAACTACTACTTCCGGTTGACCGATTTTGATGAAAATGTTCGTGTCGCGTCCGGTAGTGGTATGTAACTTAAGTTTCAAGTTTCAAGTTCGTACGATGTTCCGTTCTTGAGATATTCTGTTCACACACACACACACACACACACACAGACACACACACAGACCAATCGCTAAAAACATGTTTTTTGGATTCAGGGGGTCTGAAAACGTATAGATCCGGTGAAAACTCGATTTCGAAAAATCGACATGAAAACAATACTTTCCTTCCTATATATTCATATAGGCAAGAGAAAGTAAAAAATTAATACTTACTAGTTTCTTTAAAAAAAGTTAATTGTAGGTCTGTATGTACGAAAAAAATAGGCCTACTTAAATTTAAAGCATTTAGGTATTACATTCGTAAACACATATTTATTTATTTAGTTGCATTTTTGCCAAACTTAATATTTACTACGTATAGTAAATGTGGCGTAATTGTAACAAAAGTAATCTAATGAAATAACATTTTACAGCATTATTACTACGACTAGAAAAAGAAAATTCATGCAAAAAATTAAGTTTTCTTGCCTGATTATAAGAGTATAGATGAAATAATCACTAAAACTGAATAATAAAAATAATATAATAAAAAAATACAGAACAGTAATAAATAAAAATACTTTATTTAAAACTAATATGTCACTAATAACAAATAAAACTCGAAAATTAGAAGAAAATATATCAGTTTTTTTAAAAGTCCGCCAAAAAAAAAACAAGACGTTTCTTCTAAAGCTGAAGGTATACTGGCATAGAATGAACCTTTTTCTACGGCTGATCAATAAAAGAAATACAATTTACCCTAGCTGAACGCAGAAGGAAGAGATTATAAAACTGTGTAGACGGACCACATTTTTGTGGCGGCCCGCACCCTGGGACTGTTCACAACGCCACATAAATTTGGCGGCCGCACTGAACATGTTAAGTGGCATGTCTGCTGAATTTCGTACGGGGGCTGTGCTCTCGTTATAAAAATTAATGTTTTTTAAAATGCGGCGTTAATATGAATTTTACAACAAACGTATTATTTAACTAAAGTTATATAGAAAATAAAAACCAAAAACTATTATTTCAATCATTTTTTCCCACAAAGATTAATTTAGCGTCAATTACTGATTTTCTGGATTTATAATTCAATAAGCATCCTTCACTCATGATTAAACACAATATATTTTTCGTTATTTACATTAGCAAGAGAAAGTACTGCAAGTGTTTCACACCAGATTTTTTTGAATAAAAGTTATCTTAATAATCTCGGTTTAGTAACAAAATCACAAGGTTAAAACATGATATACAACTTACAAAAAACAATTGTTAGAAATTTGGTGATGTAAAGCACTGATACATCCAACATAAATATATTCTAGAACAACTTCATAAAAATTTTCCTATGAGTATTTTCTACCTGAAGTTTGGAGAGAGTTCCTCTGAAACTGTTTCTAAGGGTCTGCGTTAAAGTAAGCAGAGTGCATAAGAGAATTTATTTTTGCTTTCCTATGAAATTTTTTGGTTTTTTTTAATCATTAAAATAAAAATTTGGAATGAATTATGAATGTTATTGCAATTAACACTTTCGATGTGGCTTGGTAGACGCAAGATATTTGCCATGACGGAGCAATACTTCAATGGTAAACTAGCTCAATGCAATAACATTTGTACACAAAAATTTAATTATTTTTACCATACTTAATATTTACTACAATTAATTTTGCGTAATTGAGTAATTGTAAAGCAAGTAATAACACAGAATAAATTTTTATAAAATTATTACTATGACTAGAAAACAGAAAAAATGCGTAAATGCTTACATTTTCTTACGTGATAATAAAAATGTAGATGAAATAATATAATAAATACATGTAATTATGTAATATATATAGCCTAATAATCAATAATATATTAAAATATTTAATTTAAAACTAATAATTTATAAGAAAAATAAAATTCCACGAAAAATTTGAAACTGGGTTGTAAATATATCAGTTTTTAAAATTCCGTCAAAAAAACCTGTTAAGTCTGTTCAAGAACTGATTGTATACCAACATAGAATGAACTTTTTTCTAGGACTGCTCAATAATAGAAATACTATTCATCCTGCCTGAATGAAGAATGAAGAGATAATAAAACATGTAGACCGCATCATGCATCTGCCATTCACCTGGTAGTGTTCAATAAACCGCATAAATGCAGTTGCCGCACTGAACGTGTTAAACAATTTGTATTTATTGTTATTAAACGATTATTACACAGGTTGTTTAAACTTTTATTTAAACCATTTACATAAACAAAATTAAATATCATAATAAATCTTTTGATTGACCTATAAATATATATATTTTTTTATATTGTCCATTTCATTGAAATACATTTACAGTCTCATTATTATGACCAGATACCTCATGTTCCCTTAGCCACTTACGGTTTTAATTCACAAAATAATTTAAAAAAACCACTATTTGAAGCATGATTTAGTGATAGATAAAGAAATAAATAATTTTGTCATTAACTTAAACCCAGATTCAAATACAAGAGATAATGAATAGTGTTAGTTTAAGAAGAGTAATAGCACGAAAAGTGTCATGATGATTAACAGCTGAATACATAGTAGAATAGTCAGTAATGTAAGTAATAACAGCAATCCGCATTAAGTAAGAGACACGAAAATTAGCAGGCTAAGTCACACCTTGAAGATCAGCGGGATTGCCCTCTCCCACAGTAAATCAATCCTCTCCAGATCTCAGAAAGTAGGCACACTAATTTCTTGAGCTGGTGATGAAAGAGATGAATGAAAGTGAGTGTTGGTCAGTGACAGCGAGAGGGGAATTAGGCTACAGTTCCCTTCCATGCCCTGCTGACAGTATGTAAATTTTTTAACCCGACATTTCCCTTGTAATATTTATATAAACAGTTCCGAGGGAGGTGGAGGGTTCTTTGCTGATGTCAGATCAAGTGGCCAGGCGGCGGCTTTTTGGTTAGTAAGGCGGTTGGCGGTTGCGGCCTCCTTGGGGCTGGACGAGGACACCTCAATTGAGTACAACACTACTTCTCCCATCGTGAGGGAGTGAACATGAGTTTTTCTCGCTGCCTTGGGGGGGAAAAAATAAATAATTTTTCAAAGAAGTCAAATTATAATTACCTCATATCCGATGGGAGATTTATGTTTCGCTAATTTCTCAAGTTCCACCCATTCATCTAGATCAGCTAAACATTGTATCCTTACCCACCAATACCTGAAACAAGAAAAAACATCTTAATCTTTAGTTTTATTCCCAATCAATTTAAAGTAACTTGTAACTACTCGATTAATGGTTTATGGTGGATATTTAACTGTAATTGTGTGAAGATTATCCCGATTCTAGCCAGAAAGCAAATTGTTGGCCTTCCATTTTGCAGTCGTCAGTATAGTAGTACTCCAAAAATAATTCAGCCAGTTTGGGTGGATCTGATGAACTGATAATTTTTCTTCAAAATATTAATACAGTTCTTAAAAAAAACATACCAAAAATATGTTCTGATGTACTTGCAAAAAATTCAGTTCCTATGTTACCTTCACCCAAAAAAATAAAAAAATGGCAATGTGTGCATGAAACAGTGTGTAGGATTTAGAATTAGTAATTTTAAAAACAAAAACCCTGGAGAACAAGCTTACTAATTTTCAATGGCCAGCATGTGAGCCATTAAATGTAATAGATTGAGGAATAATTAATAATAGAATGATGGGTGAAAGTAACATAATAGAAAAAAAATATGAGGGTAATCCAGAAAGTAACCGCCGTTAATGCCCAGCTCGAGAAGTAGTGAGGGTAGCACCGCCAAGTTGCACCAGTGTGCAGAGTAGTTCAGTACACTTCTAACTGTGCAAGGCAGAGCATCATAAGTTTGCGCATTGTCCAGTTATAACCTCTAAACATGAGTGCCGTAATAAAAAATCATGCCAAGCGTGAAGTGTGTGACATAAGAATTTTTTTGGCAAAAAATCACTCAGCAGCCGAGATTCATCGTGAATTATGTGCGGTTTATGGCCCCAACAATATGAGTGAAGGTCCGTCCATCGATGCGAGTTCTTAAAAATTGAAGAACAAACATTCACGATGAAAAAAAAAGTGGTAGGCCTTCTCTTGTCAGTGATGACCTACTGAACAAAGTGAAAAAAAAGTTTGCGAGTCCTATCGCTTCCCACAATCTCTGAACTTTCTATCATTTTCCTGAAATTTCTCTGAGTCTTTTACATTAAATAGTGACAGAAAAACTAAGCTACCATAAGTTTTGAGCTCATTGGGGACCTAAACTGCTGACCGACGACCACTAAACAAAAAGAATGAGTTCTGCCATAGACTGTCTTTCTCGGTATGACTTTGAAGGAGAAGAATTTTTAACAGAATTGTTACTGGTGATGAGACTTGAGTGGCCTACGTGAATGCTAAGACAAAACAGCAGTCAATGCAATGGGGACATATCGCTTCTCCATGCAACCCAAGAAAAGCCCATCAAACTTTGTCAGCGAGGAAAGTCTACAGTTTCTTGGGATGCTAACGGCATCTTACTCGTTGATTTTATAGACATGGTACGACCATCACTTTTGCAGTCTACAATGAAACTTTGAAAAAACTAAGAAGAGCGATCCAAAACAAGTGTCGTGGCTTACTGACATGTGGTCTCGTGGTTGTGTATGACAACGCTTGCCCTCAAACAGCTCAAAGGACAAATGAACTTTTGGCCAAGTTTGGATGGGACATTTTTGATCATCCCCCATTAAACCCGGACTTGGCTCCTAATAACTTTTAAAGACTGTTCAAAGATATGACAAGTGCTTGAATCTGTTTGGCAACTATGTTGAAAAATAGAGAAAAGTTGTAGTTTTTAGATGAATATAATAAAATTTTTGTATCTTCACTGGTTTAATTTTTATTTCACAACAGAGGTTTTTTCTGGATAACTCTCGTAATAGGGAAGTCTTTCAGCACTAAAACAAAATGTACAAACAAGCAAAGGGTGGATAAAACAATTAAACTCACGATTCAAACGTAACTGCGATAACTACTGCACAAACGCAATGTACCATCAGGAAGGTAGAACATTTGGAAAGTATGTATATAACTTACTGCAATTACTTATATAAGCACATACAACAATAAACACTGTTCAAAAAATTTATAAATACAATATTTATATGAAATATATTTGAAACAATAAGTAACACTGAAAGTACTCAACATGAATGAGTAAGTGGTGTCATTTACCTACGTACGGTAATACAAAAGTGTTGATAAGATGTTCAATTTATTAGTTAGCACGAAATTATTCAACTTGCCATAAGTATAGAGAAAATGCCATAAGTGTTTATGCAAAACGAATGAATCGCACAAATATTTTAATACAGTAGAATCTCAGTAGTTCGGTCTGTTCGGGACCGAGAGGGTGCCGAATTACTGAAAGTGCCGGATTACTGAATGTGTTGGAATTTTGGAACTATAAATTATAAATTTAAACAAAAAATAAATATGCATTGATTTCTATGTGATTTTAAATTAAATTAACTAATTAAAATAGGTTTGCTGAGTACTTCTGTAGTCATTGCACTAAACATAATTATCGGCTATTGACATCGCCTAGTGCGGTGTGGGGGTGCTCGCGTTTTGAGAATTATGATTCTTTGTTAATTCAGCATGAAGTATAGAATATAACCCAGTTCTGGGTTTTGGATAAAAGGCCAAAAATTATTTTCCATGTAACAATAATTAAGGTCTGCTTATTCATTTCTTTAATCAAATCCTAAACATACATGTTATATGAAATCCGCCGTAATCAGGTCGAGCTGATTTCACTAATTCAATTAAAATCTTTTACCAAAATCTGTCCTAGGTGAGGTTTCATACTTTTAGGCCTAATATTTTAAGGGCCGGATTACTGCAGGTGCCGGACTACCGAGATTCTACAGTATTCATTAATTGTGAAATTTGTGTACCGATAGTGAAAGCCTACCGTAGATTTGCAGTTATAAATAAGGCCTTATGTTCAGTACAAAATAATACAACTTGTGACAAGTTAGTAAAAAAGAAAAATCATTACCTCCTATCAGGAACTTTATATTCAGACCGTAATCGATCAGCTATTTTATATTCTTGCATACTTAAAAGTAATCTAATGGTATCATGAAGTGATTTATCTAGAAAATCTCTATGATATTTTTCTTCTAAATTTCTTTGGTATCTTCTTAATTTCAACTGTTCTTCACAAAATGATGCATTCAGAACATTTCTAGCTCGTTTATAACTCTCTTGGGCTGCAACAAGAGATGCTTCTCTAAGACCACCAGACTGGAAATAACAAAAAAAATTTATTGTGAAACACTCACACAACTTCCTCTTGCCAATGCAAATAATGATCAATATAATCTAACATTAGAAATAAACAAAAATCTAACCTCAATAAACATAACCTAATTTTAATCATGAGTGAAAGACGCAAAATGAAAATCGACCTGTTTGACTTAAAATTGCAGAAAATCACTTTCACGCTAAACTAGGCTCGTAGAGAAAAATGCTTTAAATAAAAGTTGTAGAACTTTTAATTTCTTATAAATTTGATTGTATACACTTTAATTGTAAAATGCACACTAAGGCTGAAATCTAAAAAAAAATCAATTTTTCACACGGTTTTGTGAGAAAAAAAACAGAAAATCGCTAATTACCGCTAAACTAAGCGTTATACAAAAACATGTTTGAAATAAAAGTTGTAGAATTTTAAATTTTCTACAACTTTTATTATATATACATTTTTGTGGTAAAATGCATAATAAAGCATTTAATAATAAATAATAAAGCATGCATACTATAATATAATCTAACATTAGTAATAAAACATTAGAAATAAACAAAAAACTAACCTCAATAAACGCCCGTAACAGGTAGGTGGAGTGTTAAATTATTTGCACTCGATCTGCTAGTTCCAGGGCTACAAAAATTAGTTCTGTTTCTTATCACATGGTTAGTCAACTATATGATTTAACTATTTAAGAATAGAAGAGGTAGAGGTGTAAAAGACAATAGTCAAAGTTATCTCCTCTAAAAGTAATGAATTTTATATACAGCCCGACTCTGTGGTGAATGAAGTGAAGGTGTAATTTGCAGAATGCAGAGTAGATGCTTTTCGGAAGGTCTGGCATGCTGATAAGCATAGGCTATTTTTGTACTCAGTGAGGAAGGCAATTGTAAACCGTGTCACTCCTCGTTTTACCAAGTAAAATCTCTAGAGGTTCAAACCAGCCTTTTAGCTGTCAACCTAAACAACACAAAAGATAAAACGTTTGTTCCCACTATGCCAAATATGGGAACACTGCATTACTATCAAACTAGATCCAGGCTCACAATTTCATGGTTACTAGTACAGTAATCTTATTAAAATGAGTAAATAATCTCCTATACAGCAAATGACACAAGCAACAGTGTATTAATAATACAAGATTTAATGTTAGAATAAGATATTATAAATCAAGTGAATAAAAAGTAAATAATAACAACCTTCGGGTCATAACAATCATGTATGAAACAAGCAGCCAAAGCATTATGGTCATCTTCCTGTGTTAATACATCTCTTAAAGTTTCTCGATTATGATCGCGACAGTATTTCAAATATAATGCCTGCGCTAACTGAAAGCCTCGAATCTCCATCTGTAAAATACGTACAATAATTTACATATCAAGAAACCAATTATTTGAAATTTATTTTAGTACCATAACCCCTAGGAACCAAGGAAACAGCAATGGAACAAATCCACGTGTTAAAAGAACAAACAGAAAAATCTGGAAAGAAACGCTCACAAAACTTTCTCTTGCCAATGCTGATAATGACCAATATAACTTAATATTAGTAATTAACAAAAAAACTAACCTCAAAAAACATAACCTAATTTTAATCATAAGTGAATGATACAAAATGAAAACAACCTTAGTTTGGTTTAATAATACGGAAAATCACTCTTTCACGCTAAACTAGACTCTGTAGAGAAAAATTCTCAATATAAAAGTTGTAGATCTTTTAATTTCCCATAAATTTACTTTATACACTTTTGTCGTTAGATGCATACTAAGGCAGAAATCATAAAAAATAAATTTTTTACAGATTTTCATAGAAAAAAAAACAGAAATCACTAATCACCACTAAACTAGGTGTTATACAATGAAATGTTTAAAATAAAAGTTGGAGGTTTTTAAATTTTCTACAACTTTTATTAATACACTTTTGTCCTAAAATGCACATTAAGGCCGCAATCTTAAAAAAAAACTAAAAAAAAGTTTTTTACGAGAGCAAAGCCTCCTTAAGAATTTCAGCAGTCATGGCAATTACCTTATCTCGTAAAGCATAAAAAATGTAGTAAATGAGGTGATTATAAAAAAAAATTGTAGGACCCGTTTTTGAGATAATCACAAAAAGGGAAAAATTACACCAATTAACTTCTACTTCCGGATGACCGATTTTGAAGAAAATGTTCGTATTGGGTTCTCCAGTAAGTATCTAACTTAAATTTCAAGTTTTAACTTCGTATGATGTTCTGTTCTTGAGATATTTTGTTAACATACACACACAGACCTGCCCAAAAAAACATGCTTTGTCTTTATAATATTAGTATAGTATTAGTATTGAGGATGCCTCAATTGAGTCCAACACTACTTCTTCCATCGTGAGAGAGTGAACATGAGTTTTTCTCACCACCTCAGATATAAATTTTTTTTTTTTAATATTAGTATAGATACCCAGATCCTGAATGAACCTAGGCTTACATGCTGCAATTTTATATAAGATATTCAGAGTCAATACCAATGTTCTCATAAAATGACCTTCAAAAATATAAATATTATGTGGCAATTGGTTGGTGCGTTAGCACAAAATGTCTGTAGCCGAAAAAGTTAAAAAGAATATTAATATTTTTGGGAAAGCATACCTGGAATCTGCCAAGAGGCATATTATCACGCAAATGTAGTAACACAGTATAAACTAAATCAGTATTACCACTCTCAATAGCTTTCCTTAGAGCGGCTCTTTCCTCGCCAAGACGTAGTAACATAGGGACCTGCAAGGAAGCTCGTTCTTCATAATCCAATAACTGAAAACAAAAAATCTTGCATGAAACACTCACTCAGTTGCCAATGCAAATAATGAACACTATAACTGAACATCAGTAACAAAACATAAGAAAAATTACAAAAAACTAACCTCAATAAACATAATCTAATTTTAATCACGATTGAAAGATGCAAAATGAAAATCAACCTCAGTTTGGCTTAAAAATACAGAAAATCACTTTCACGCTAAACTAGGCTCCGTAGAGAAAAATGCTCTGAATAAAAATTGTACATCGTTAAATTTCCTATAAATTTAATTATATACTTGTGTCGTAAAATGCATGCTAGGGGTGAAATCTTGCAAAATCGATGTTTTTATACGTTTTGGTGAGAAAAAAAACAGAAAATCGCTAATTACCGCTAAATTAAGCGTTATACAAAAAATGGAAATAAAAGTTGTAGGAATTTAAATTCTCTACAACTTTTATTATATACATTTTTGTGCTAAAATGCATATTTAAGCCACAATCTTAAAAAAACAATTTTTTTACGAGAAAACAGCCTCCCCAAGTATTTCAGCAGACATGGCTACTACTTCCAGTTGACCGATTTTGATGAAAATGTACGTGGTGTCGGGGGTCCTCCAGTGATATCTAATTTAAGTTTCAAGTTCGTATGATGTTCCCATCTTGAGATATTCTGTTCACACACACACACACAGACCAATTGCTAAAAACATGTTTTTTGGGTTCAGGGGGTCTGTCTGAAAACCCCTGAATAAACATAGTATGTTTATTTTTGTTCATGTGTTCAGTTCAATGGATATGTACTAATATCTATTTTGAGTCAGATTACCAGCTCATTTGTATCCACAAGTCAAGCCACCTAAATAACTATTAGGAAGAACTGAGAAACAAGCCATTCTTAGATCCAAAGAGTAAAGATGCAGCTGGGAAAAACCGATTACCCGTAACAGAGCCTTAAAAAGGTTCAGAACTAGAATCCTAAACTGAAAAACCAATCTCTTTGAGATGGGTTTTACTACCACACGGAACAAATTTTTAATACCACTTGGAATAATATGAAAGTTGTCTGAAAAGTTCTCGGCCTGGTAACAAAAATGCCAAATTATGCTTTTGAAAGTAGTTTTATTTTTCAGCATAATCTCCTCTATTATCAATACACTTCATCCAGCGATGTTCCAATGCCATTATCCCCTCACTGTAGTGTGTCTCTACAAGTGCTGCAAAGTAGCCATCTACAGTTGCAATGGCTTCTTCATTGGAGGAAAATCGCTGCCCAGCGAGGAAGGCCTTCAGTTTTAAGAATAGATGGAAGTCTGAGGGGGCCAAATCTACCGAATAGGGTGAATGTTCCAGCATTTCATAATGCAGATCCCTCAATTTACCCATTGCCAAGACACTTTTGTGGGCAGTTGTATTGTCGTGATGACAAGGATATTCCATTAGGATTTTATTAGCTGTTGTTTTCACGAATGCTTGCGTCCAGTTTCATTAGAAGTTGAGAATAGTATCCTCCAGTTATGGTTTTACTGTTTTCAAGACAATCAATCAAAAAAATTTCTTTTGCATCCCAAAACACTGGCACAATGATCTTTCCCATCGATGGCACCGTCCTTGCCTTCTGGAGCTGAAGAACCAGCTTCTGACCACTGCTTAGACTGCTATTTGGATTCGAGTGTGTAGTGGTGAATCCATATTTCATCCACTGTAATGTGTTGACGCAAAAAGTCACTTATGTTATACTTAAAACGCACCAAGCACTTTTCAGAAATTGTCAAGCGAATGCATTTGTGATCCGCAGTGAGCGACCGCGACACCCATTTGGCACAAAGCTTTATATTGTTCAATTCTTGGTACAAGACGTAACCAACACGTTCCTTTGATATTTGTAGAGCATTAGCAATTTCATGCACCTTTGTACACTGATCATCCAAAACCATATCATGCATTTTGTCGTTGATTTCTGTAGCGGTTACAGTTTTTGGACATCCTTCCCGTGGATCATCTTGGATGCTTTCACGGCCACGTTTTAACATGTTCACTGCGGCCTGTGTTAAGCGATGTTATTCGCTGTGACTGAACCATCACCTGCCGCATTTATATGTTCCCCGCACACAGTAATGGACAAGTCCGCGGCGCTTCATATTCTCATATTCTCTCTGCAATTACAATTTCTCGTGTGTATTTCCATTTAATACTTTTATTTTATATTTATACGTGTATGTTTATGTATTTTACTATAGATAAATGTATTTGTTTTCATTTTAAAAATACACAAATAAAAGTATAAATACAAAACAAATGTAAAAGTCTAAATGTACTTTGCTTTTATCACGTGAACCTATGAGAAAAAATTAAAAATTCTAGGAATAAAAGGATAATAATAGTTCTATATGGCACTCTTAGCTGAATAACTGTGGTGTGGCCAAAGGTTTTTGAAAAGTTAAAAGAAAGTAACATTACGGTACAGACGGCAGACAGATATCGGTACCTGTGACGGTTATACGATTTTTTCTTTTTTTCAACAATATTTTATTACCCTTTCTGTTCCCACAGCAGTAAGTCTTTCCGTGAACAGGTAAAAATGCAATTCCAAAAATGGGGTCACCAAAGAAAAGAATTGAATAAGCCTACTAGTATACTATTACAAGTGAATGACCCTGCCGCTTTGTGTGAATGTGCAAGCCTCGTAGGCTCGTAAAATTATAAGTACTAATAAAATATTTCTATAACCAATTTTTAAATTGTGCTAACATTTAAAAAAAAATTAATACCTACTAGTTTCTTTAAAAAAAGTTAACTTTAGGTCTGTATGTTCGAAAAAATAGGCTTACTTAAATTTAAAGCATTTAGGTATTACATTCGTATACTCATATTTATTTATTTAGTTGCATTTTTGCCATACTTAATATTTACTAGGTATAGTAAATTTTGCGTAATTGTAAGAAAAGTAATATAATGAAATAACATTTTATTAATAACAAATAAAACAGCCCGTAAAACTCGAAACATAGAAGATAATATAACAGTTTTTAAAACTCCGCAAAGAAAAACTGGTGACGTCTATCCCAGAACTGATCGCTCACTACCATAGAATGAACCTTTTCCTATGACTGGGCAATAAAATAAAGACTATTCACCCCACCTAAACGTAGAAAGAAGCAATAATAAACTGTACAGCTTGGACGTGGAAACGCGTCCGCCAGTCACCTGGGAGTGTTTAGGCCGACGCGTATCCGCAGTCAACGTGTTAAACCCGGCTGCCCATTTATTTACGGTGGAAATTGAAGGTGAAGAGTCCTCATACACATTTACAAACCGCAAATAAATTTCTGTCGGTGTTAAACCTTCTTTTACGAAGAATTTTATCACTGCACGATACTCAATTTTTCCATTTTCAATACCACGCACACTATAACTGCTTCCAATAACTGCCTACAGTCAACTACTGCTTGGAATGACTTGAAATTTTACATGGCATCTATAAACACGTTTACTAACGAAAGGTGAAAATAAATCACGCGACTAGTACTACGATCTCTGGGTGAGGCAGAGACTTTTCAGAAAAAAAGTTAAGTTAAGACTAGAATAACAATAAAAATGTGTACTGATCACAAACCAATTAAAAAAAAATCAGTATTTTTCTCAGACTGAAGCAATTTTATTGTTCACATATTCTCTACATTTTATAATTTCTGCTACCAAATTCTGATCTCTTTCTTCCATTAGTTGAAATTTTATTTTTAGATTGTCTCCTTTAAAATCAGGAACTTGTCTTACAGAATTGTTCATGCATATCGATTCTCGTTGTTCATGCGTATCGATTCACTGTGAGCATTATTTTTATTGTTAGGACTATAACTCTCATGTATTTCTTGAATTATAAAGTTCTTCATTTTTATCATTCTAATCTTTACAGTTAGAAGATATTATTGTGCTGTGTAGGTTTTTCCCAGGAACGTTTTCTGTTGAAATTGTATTCGATTTTTCATTTTTAAAATTTTTCGGACTGAACTGTACAAATCTGAGCTTTAAAGGGGTTATAAAGGAATTTAGTGGGAAATTTTCTGAGCGGATAGTAGAAGTTTTAATAATAACTTTGAAAAGGGATAAAGAGAATAATTATGCATAATTCAACTACACACTAAAACAATACACACTAACAATATAGTCTGCTCTGTAAATAATTGCCCACAACAGGCGGGAGGGTTGTAAAATTAATTGCACTTGAGATGCTAGTTCCACGGCTATAAAAAATAGTTCTGGTTCTCATCACATGGTCAGTCAAATATATGGCTGAAGCATTTAAGAACAGAAGAGAGAACACCTCTACCTTTTCTTCATCTCTGTAGAAACCTAGTCAAAGTTATCTCCTCCAAGAGTAATGAATTTCATAATACAGCCAGACCCTTTGGTGAATAACTGACGGTGCCATTTGCAGGGTGAAAATTAGATGCTTTTCAGATGGTCTGGTATGCTGATAAGCATACTTTTCCACTCGGTGAGGAAGGCAATAGTAAATCACCTTACCTCGTTTTACTTAGTAAAACCTCTAGAGATTCAAACCAGCCTTTCGGCTGATGACCTAAACAAAAACACTGTAAAATAAGATTAAACAACAACTAACAATACATCTGTTATTTTTAAAACTGTAAAAATGTTAACGAATTTATAAAAACAAAAGAATATCATACCTTAATGGCAAGTTGTTTTCGACCACAATCAGCAGCTTTAATCGCAATATCTGAGTAGGAAACATCATGTCTTTTACCTATTTTATCAGCGATTTCATTTGCTATTGTTTCTCTATCTAAATTACTCTCTCGAACCTGTAACAACAAATGATTATAGAATAACTATTATTTTATTGTATGATGCTGTTAAACACTACAGTGACAACAACAGAATAGTAAAAAATCTGGAGTGAAACTAAGGTTCTGTAGAGAAAAATTCTCTAAATAAAAGTTGTAGATCTTTTAATTTCCTATAAATTTGATTATATACACTTTATCGTAAAATGCATACTAAGGGTGAAATCTTAAAAAATCAATTTTTTTACAGATTTAAATAAATAAAAATAAACAGAAAATCACTAATTACCACTAAACAAACGTTTAAAATAAAAATTATAGAATTTTAAATTCTCTACAACTTTTATTATATATATTTTTGCGCTAAAATGCATATTAAAGCTGCAATCTTAAAAAAAACAATTTTTTAAAGAGAAAAAGCCTCCTCAAGAATTTCAGCACACATGGTGCCTTACCCTATCATGTAGAGCCTAAAAATGTAGTAAATGAGGTGATTTTTAAAAAAACCGTAAGAGCAGTTTTTGAGAAAATCGCAAAAAAGTGAAAACGACACTAATAAACTATTACTTCCGGTAGATCGATTTTGATGAAAATGTTCTTGTCGGGTCCTCTAGCGGTATCTGACTTAAGTTTCAAGTTTAAAGTTCGTACCACATGCATACTATCACATGTGTTTGAGATATCTTGTTCACATACACATACATATACACACACACACACGCACGCGCGCACACACACACACACACAGACCAATTGGTAAAACCATGTTTTTTAGGTTCAGGAGGTCTGAAAATGTGTAGATCCAGTGAAAACTCAATCCACATGGAGCCAATTTACCATCTAAACTAAAACAATTTTTATTGAATCTGTACATTCTCCATGATCATCTAGTTCACAAAGGCGTAGAAAAATAATTTTTTATTGTCTAAAATGATTTAGACACAAATAGTGTATCCTATAATCAGTTTCATAACCAAACTTTTTTCCTCAAATTGTGAACATCACAAATACAAACCCACCATCCATTCACAGGATGTTTACGAATATCATTCCCATTGTAATCACCTAACTATGAACTAATTCTACTAAAATCTTTTTACAAATACTTTAAACAATTCTTTTTTCTATCACAATTTGTTAGCCACCAAACTTTTGATAATATATCAGGAGAATGTTAATTCACTACGCTTGAATCTCTTATAAAGAAATTAACAGATTAACTTGAAAAACTAACCTTATAATGAGCCCAGTGGACTAATATTCTAGATGAATCAGGCAGCTGAAGATGTTTAGCAACTTGAATTGCTAAAAAATACTGACGTCTGATTAATAACATATCTAACAGTTGCTGTAAACCAATTTCTTGTAATCTGTTTATTAGCAGTCAAGGAAATTTAAGAAAATCTGAAAATCTAAACCATAAGAGAAAATAACATCATTATTTATCCTATTTAATCTTTTTACCTTGCTGTTTGAACCATTTATGTACTGTTTTGTTGTCATTGAACTTCTTGTCAGATAAAAGATCTTTGGCCAGCTCGTTGAAATAGTAATTAGCGCAACTGGCTTCTACGTTGGGGTCCCAGGTTCATTCTCGGTCAGGTGTGGCATTTTTTTACCACTCATTTTCATTATCATCATTATCCACCATCTGCATTAGCAGAAATTGCAGAACAGTCAAAGGATAAAAAATGAGCATGTCAAAATATGAAAACTGGATGGGGCAAGGATGTAGCAAAGTCTCGCAACTTAACTTTGCAAGCATTTCTCTTGTTCTCTAAGCAATAAGGGGTCAACTGTTTTGAAAACCATCTTGAACACGTTTAGCAAAGATTAAGCAAGTCATGAATGATTGAATGCGCAGTTCCAAGAATAATATTACACAAACTAGCAAAATAGTTGTGCCATGACAGACAAAATGGAACAATGGAAAAGCAAAAATGAGGAGATCATGACTTCTTATGGTACATATTCGATCCAAAAGTTGGCAATCAATCATTCTGCCTATGACAATCTTACTGACAGCTACTCTGAATAGCTCTAGAGTTGTTTTGGAGAACCACATTCTTAAGATTCCTGAACCAGGAAATCCGACATCTACCCAGTCTACGTTTCCCCCTGATCTTACCCTGAAGAATGGACTGAAGACCCCAGTATTTATTCCTGTTTCTAATTATGAGGCGTGTTCAGAAAGTAAGTACCGTTTTTAAAAAAAAACAAATAAAACAATTTTTTTCAACACAATTTTATTTCTACATGAAAGCCCGAACCTTAAACTATTTTTCGACATAGTTTCCACCGATGTTCAAACACTTGTTGTAGCGGGTGATCAATTTGTCTATACCCTCTTTGTAGAAGGTTCCCGCCAACGAATGTAGCCATGACTCCACAGCAGTTTTCACTTCATCGTCGGTTTCAAAGTGTTGGCCGCCTAGCTCGCGCTTCATGTGCAGGAACAAGTGGCAGTCAGACGGTGCCAAGTCCGGGCTGTAGGGCCGGTGATCGAACTGCTCCCAACGAAATTGTCGAACCAATGTTTGAGTGTCACCAGCGGTATGGGGCTGAGCATTGTCATAGAGCAACACAATTTTGTTACTGAGCATTCCTCTCAGTTTGTTTTGAATTGACCGCCTTAGTTTTCTTAAGGTTTCGCAATACCTAGCCGCATTAATGGTTTCACCTCTTGGGAGAAAATCAATCAGCAAAACACCTTTCCGATCCCAAAAGACAGTGCACATGATTTTTTGTGCAGACATTGTCATCTTCAATTTTTGTTTCTTCGGGGATTGCGTGTGTCGCCACTCATTGACTGCTGTTTAGATTCCGTTGCGACATGACGGACCCAAGTTTCATCACCTATCACAATTTTGTTTAAAAAATCCTCCCCATCATCACTGTACCGTGTGAGAAAAGTCAAAGCACTTCCGAGTCTCTTGGTTTTGTGTACGTCAGTGGCGTGAACCTTCTACGAAGAGGGTATAGACAAATTGATCACCCGCTACGAAAAGTAATTGAACATCGGTGGAAACTATGTCGAAAAATAGTTTAAGGTTTGGGCTTTCATGTAGAAATAAAATTGTGTTGAAAAAAAATTGTTTTACTTGTTTTTTTTAAAAACGGTACTTACTTTCTGAACACGCCTCGTACATATCCCAGATACTCAACCTTCCTTCTTTTCACTCTATTCACAACCTCCACCCGTTCCAGCACCTCTCCATTTGTTACACAATCCACCTGAGAGTCTTTCAGGATTCACAACTTAACTGCTTTTATGAGGGAGATTCAATAATATTCATAAGACAAACTGAAGTAGAAAGAAAACTATTCATCAATGACAAAGAAACTTAGATTACTTATCAACATAGTTTCCCGTAATATTTAGACTCTTGTCCCACCATTCTGTGAGTTTTCTGATTCTTGCAGCTTAGAACTTATTACTTTACTGTTTGAACCACTGAGTACTGCTTTGTTATCTTTGCACGTCTTACCTCATAAAAAGTCTTTGAGCGAGCCAAACAAATGAAAAGTGGATGGGGCAACAATTCCCAACTCAACTTCTCTTAAACAATGTGTAGTCAACTGCTGTCTTAGAACCCATTTCAAACATGTTTTTAGAAGATTCAGCATATCATAAATGATTGATGCGCAGTTCCAAGACTAATATTACACAAACTAGCAATTTGGGAATTGCAATTTTTGCCGTCATTACAAATATGATCATTTATGTGAATTTTCAGTGCGGTAGTCGAAATTTCAACTGGTCTTCCAGAGCGATGGAAATCAGTGATATTTGTTCTGCCAAATTAAACACATGTTACCTGTGATCCTATATTAATCCAAAGCCACGGGTCAAGTATGTTAGTATAGTACATTAGTAATTTAGTACTCGACTTCTTTGGACACGCCATTTTAGTCGAGTAGTTTAGTTGCAGTCGAGTGGACAGTTTAGTATCTTACCCCTACCACTACGCACAATGTACTTTATGAACGAGATCCCGCCTCCGTGAAGCCATGACAATGCACTAAATTCGCTAGCTACATTACACGTGCGGACAGTTACTAAATTACTTGACCGTTGCTACTCGACAAAAATAGTACAACATTTTTATTTAATGCTATTTTGAATTAAAGAATAATTAACATTACAAAATTAAGGTTAAATGTATATACACCAAAAAAGGATACTGATCATAAGTTATTGAAATACCAATCTTAGGATCTCTGACAGCATTTAAAACTCTTAATTTTCTACACATTTGAACATATGGCTCTGGATCATAATTTGGTAAAAAACATTTTCCAAACTGAGCAGCCTGTATAATAAATAAGAAAAATGAACAAGAAAATGAACGCTAAGACTACATATTAAAAAACAAAATCAATTTTGATGCAGTTTTTCAAATAATCATCCATGTTTCCTCAGTTCCCCAGGTTGAGCCCAATACAACTTCTTTCCACTCTCTATCGCATAACCATCACTCCTCCATTGCTCTCTTGGATCGCATCTTTTTTCCAATTCATCCATAACTGAAATCACCGATTTCACACTTGAAAATGTTTCCCTTCATCTCTAAGTACAGTTGTTACAGGCAGCATACTCTCCTTCATCCTAATGACATGACCAAAACATTGAAGCTTTCCCTGACTGTCAGCCAAACTCTCCTTGTCAGGGTGTCCATCCCCAATAATTTTTATATAATTATTCGCTCTGTCTACCATGAAATGAAAGTTTTGGTAGTTTTTCACATACAATTTAAACACAGAACAAAAATGATTACACACAAAAGTCATTGGATTTTCAATTTTCTTATGTAAATTTCTGCTATGAAATGCACCTCTAGTTAGAAAAACAGTTTAGAATGTTGGTAAAAATTTAAAACAAGTCCAGAAATGGAATATCTGCAACTATTTCATGAATGAAGACCCACTGAATCTGCAAGCTTGTTCACCAGGATGAACAATACAGTGTAAGAAATAATGAAAAATAAAATATTCGGTATCTTGAAACATATAAAACAGTTCATTGCCTCATGGTTAAATAAGCTTTAATCCTATAACATTACAAATTTTATTTGTGCTTCTGAATTGAGAAGGTGGAGAAAGTGTAATCGAAACTAAAAAGCGCACCTTGAACACCCAACGTAACCACATGGAGGCACCTGTTTGTCAAATAAAAATATAAAAAATATAAAAAATATAAAAACAAACATCTCACTGTTGTAGCTCTTTAATATTTTTTTTACGTTTGTTAACGTAATCAAAGTTTCCATATCTTAGAATCATAAAATCGCTGAATATTTGTACAAAAACAAATAATTATGTTGTTAAAAATTAAAATTTTGTGTAAAGTGTATTTAATCATTAATAAATATCTGAAATTCATCTCGTTTAAAATCACTGAAGTTTAGGTTACTACAGACATAAATAATTGGAACAGGTAAATTTTTGTACAACTTAAAATCTTTCAATCAATACTAGAAGTATAAGAACTCATTTTTTTTTTTAACTTTTGAGATCTCAATGGATCACTTTAGTCCGTTTGGTAGCCGCTTTAAGTTTCTTATTAGCATGGTAGCGCCTCAGGTTTTCGGCGCATATTTCCCGTTGTTCGTCTGTGTAGACCCTTACACCGACTTTCCGCTTCTTTGTGGTCAATTGGGTACTATGTGATTTGATCAAATTTTTGTAGTATGGCGTCTCCTCCACCAGGTCCGTCATCGTTAGGTTGACTTCGGCCATGTCCCTTTGGACCTCTGTGATCCATGTGAAAGTGCTGGTTTTCCATTTGGAGGCTAGAAATTTATCCAGAAGTCTCCTAAGTAATCTCGTCTGTGGAGTTTTCATAATGTGCCCGAAGAAAGATACGCGTTTTTTCCTAATCGCTATTGTAATCGGTTCAATGTCTGTGTACAGTTGGTCATTCGGTAAAAGTCTGTAGTGTCCATCCACAAAATGTTTTTTATTGAACTCATTTTATTAAATAAAAAAAAGTAATTTTTAAAATTACAGGTTTGATTGGTGGCAATTTTTAAAATCGTCACCAATCAATTTTTTTTTGTCTGTCCGTCCACTCGTCACACCCAGATGTAAGAAACTACAAGAGATAGCAACAAATAGTTTTTGGATACACAATTAGCACAAAAAGTTAGCGGGCCTAATTTGGGTTTGATGTTCTGTTTTGACCGGAAGTCAAAAAATCAATGTCAGAAACTACAGAGGTAGCAAAAAATGGTTTCATAATCTATTCGAAAAGTTAGTTGGCTCAGAGGCAGTTTGAAGTTCCGCTTTGACTGGAAATCAAGAAATCAAAGTCGGAATGGAAACAAAAATATTGTCATTCAATTTATCTTAAAGAGTAGATACAGAAATCACTAATGGTTATTGTTGTAGGTCAAAGTTAAGCCTTTTTAAAAATTGCCACCAGCCATGAGATGAATCATCTCATGAAAGGAATTTTTATAACTTACCAGCACACTCACTACCTTGCAAAGAGTTAAATAAAAAATAAACTTATCCAATACCTTAATTAACATTTTCTGTATGCTAGGTTGAAATTCCAGTCCAGCAGCTTGTATACATTGTTCTACTGCAACCAAAAGTCTATCTTTAACAAGATGAATGTATTCATCAGCACGATGTGACCGTTTCTAAAAAAAGACATTCATCAATTTTAGTGTGGAAACAAAGAATGTAGCGTCATAAATGTCGTAACTGTTTCAGTACTCACATAGTTGATACACAGACTATTTACAAAATCTTTTAGAATTATAGCAAGATAAATTGAGCACTGCAGTGAGGATACTAATGCAGCTGTACAACTTGAATTTTTTCCCATCCCTTGAAAATTCAAGATACAGAAGTTTGACTATATCATTTAAAACTTGACATGTCAAGTACTGTACAAAAATTTCAAGAACTTCATTGATCAGTTCTACAAGTGTAAATTATGTACACTGGCAGTCTAGAAAATGATACATAGAAACTTACATTTTGAAATTGAAAAAATATGATGTGAAATACTCACATGACTTTCACTTGCCAATGTAAATAATGAACGATATAATCTATGCTTAACCCTTTTGGGACCGAGCGGGCTATCTGTCGCCCGCACGTAATATGCGACAAAGACCAAGTGGGGGACCTAATACCCGCATGAAAAGGACGGTGCGGGCGATCCCATCGCCCGCTCGCAATTATTGTCGTAACAGCTGTTATTCTTGCGCAACTGTTAATTTTGTATCAAATGTCTGTCAAATATCCTAGTAAGGTTCCGAATGTTTAAAAATCCAGGGTTGGCAACACTGGCCGTAGAACGGAAGGAGAATGAAAATAAAAAAACTACGTAAAATGCCAAAAAAATTCATTTTTTTGGAACACCAACAAAAAAATTATTCGCACAAAAAAAACTGAAAAAATGAACAGTCTTAAAAAAGTTAATCATGAGTAAACAATATAAAAGAAAACCACAACCTTATTTTAATCATGAGTGAATGATGTAAAATGAAAATCAACCTCTGTAGAACTTAAAAATACAGAAATTTACTGATGCTAAACTGGGTTCTGCGAAACAAAATTTATAAATAAAAGTTGCTGACTTTTTTATTTGCAATAACTTTGATTATATAGGTATATTTTTGTCGTAAAACAGATACTAAGGCAGAAATATTAGAAAGTCCCATTTTTTTTACCAATTTTGTTGAGCAAAATCAGTAAACCAAAATTTGATGCCAAACTAAGCGTTGCAGAAAAAACACTTTAAATAGAATTTTAATACAAGTAAGACTCCTTCAAGATAAAATTCCTACCAGGTTTACATAAACCAGCAGTAAACATTTGCACACACATGCGCACACACACACACGCACGCACGCACGCACACACACACACGCACACACACACAAATGAACATTTTCTTTCACTAAAAAGAAGAAAATTAGACATCCATGTAATTATTACTGTATCTCTGACAGCAGAACAATAGAAACATTTTATGATTGATTCAAAATAATAGTTCACCAACTTATGATCAAATAATTTATGAAACAACCAAAAATAAATTTTGAAAGCAGTTTTGAACATACCTGATACTGTTTTGATGCTTCTAAAAGATAAGCACCAGGATCCGTACTATTTATCCTTAAAATTTCTTGGACAACAAGCGGAACTTTCTCTATAATTTCATGACTAAATTGTGATATCACACGAACACATTCAACTTCTTGAATTATATGAATAGGAGAATCAAAACTAAAAAATAAAATACAAAAATGAAGCACAATATAAGAATGTACAAAAAGTAATGTACTTCTTTATTTACGATATTTTTATTTAATAAAAACGTAAAAATCCATGAAAAACACTTTCTCTTATCGATGAAAAATGAAAAATATAACCAAATTTTAATCACGAGTGAATGATGCTAAATAAAAATCAAACTGAAGAACTTAAAAATACGAAAAAAATCACTTTTTGGAGTTAAACTAGACTCTGTAGAAAAAATTCTGTGTGTGTGAGTAGTCTCTTTTTGACCCTCTTTAACTTTTTGTATCACTCAAAAACACTGGTTCTGTTCATGACATCATTCCTGAAAGCCATCTGAAGAATTTTACACATAGTTTTATTCAATTTAAGGAAAACTTAAGAACGAACATTGCTTGAGGTTTTGCTGGATCCTGACTGCAGATAAATGACAAGGGTTCACTTCTCCCATGATCTACATATTCCAGAGGCTTGAAGGTAACCGAGACAGGTCTTTGGTTTCCTGAGATCCTCCACCATCAATCACATTCATAGCAAACACTTTGCTGCTTCTCCTTAGCAGGAAAAATCAATATGGTTATTTATTGGGCAAATCCTGTATCTTTTACAGAATACACATGCTGATTTTTTTGAACTGTAGCTCATTGGGATGGTAAAAAAATAATACATATTGCATTATGGTAGTGTCACTCCTTTATAATATTTAATTGAAAATGACTGAAATATAATGTGTTAGTCTTTCTGATCAATCCCTTGTTGTTTAGGTCATCAGCCAAAAGGCTGGTTTGAAGCTCTAGTGGCTTTACTAAGTTATACAAGAAGTGAGGTTTACAAATGCCTCTCTCACCAGGCGAAAAAATTTGCTTATCAGCATGCCAGGCCCTCTGAAAAGCATCTACTTTCCACCCTGCAAATGACACCTTTACTTCATTCACCATAGGATATGGCTGTATAATGAAATTCATTACTCTCAGAGGAGATAACTCTTGATTATATTAGTAACCAGAAAATTACAAGCTTCCTAGTAAACAAAGCAATCTTGTATCTCCACCCATCCTGCCTTAAAGTGTTGCCAATTCCACCCGCCCTTAATAAGTTTGCAATCTTATACTGTTTATGATAATAAGATAATAATAAAAGATAAAAAGTTCGTTTTCACTCTGCCAAATATGGCAACACTACATTACTGTCAAACTAGATTCAGGCTCGCAATTTCATGGTTACTAAATATAGTGTCTTTTACACCTCTACCACTTCTGTTCGTAAATGCTTCAGTTATATAATTGGCTAATCATGTGATAAGAAACAGAACTATTTTTTTGGTAGCCCTGGAACTAGTACGAGTATAAATAATTTAACACTCTACTCGACTGTTATGGGCAAGATGGTCCCTGCGGAACAAATATGCCAAAATTTCAGTTCTCTTTGTGATTGGGAAGGAGAAAAGCAGCAAGTTATTTAGTAAGGACTTTCACATACTTATATTAACTCCTCTCTAGTTCTAAACATGTATAGTGAAGCCATATTTCAAGAAGCCATAACAGAACTGAGTGATGGAATCTCTGTGGGTGGAAGGATAGTAAATAACATAAGATTCGCTGATGACACCGTTGTGATGGCAGACACCCTGGAATCGCTGCAAGAGTTGGTGAATAGAATTAACGATCATTGCATTGGATATGGACTTAGAATAAATGAGAAAAAGACTAAATTTATGATTGTCTCGAAAGCAGAACATGGAAATGAAACATTAACAATAGAGCAAACCCAAATAGAAAAAGTAGAGACATACAAATATCTGGGAACCTGGGTTGATGGCAAGAATGACCAAAGTAAAGAAATTAAAGTACGAATTGAAACTGCAAGGCAAGCATTCATAAAATTGAAGACAATGCTAACAAACAAAGACCTTCAGTTGCCTCTCAGATTGAGGGCTCTAAGATGTTATGTGTTTTCTATCGTACTATATGGAATGGAAGCTTGGACATTGAAGAAACAACACATAAAGAAGATAGAAGCGTTCGAAATGTGGTGTTACAGGAGAATATTGAAAATTCAGTGGGTCCAAAAGGTTACCAATGTTGAGGTGCTCCGACGTTTAAATAAGGAGTTAGAAGTTATGAAAAGTATAAAAATAGGAAAACTGGAATATTTGGGTCACATAACCAGAGGAGAAAAATATGAGTTGCTGAGAATTATTATGCAGGGAAGGATCCGAGGAAGAAGAGGCGTGGGAAGAAGACGCATCTCCTGGCTGCGGAATCTTAGAGAATGGTTCAACTGTAGTTCATTGCAACTTTTCAGAGCGGCAGCCAGCAAAGTGACCATAGCCATTATGATATCCAACCTCCGATAGGAGATGGAACTTTAAGAAGAAGAAGTTCTAAGCAAGACAAAATATCATAAAATTATCATTAATATTAAAAACCTGGACAATTCTAACATGATGTAGACGTCGTTATTTTCATATCACTAAGAAATGTACTACTCACTTGTATGTGAGCCAATCACCAGTTCCATCTGTAAGTTCTATGTTATTGTCTCTTGAGATAACAACAGAATCTTCTCCACACCTAAAACAGAAACCATAAACTTATTAAATAATTTGCTACTTTAATACATTATTTACAGGAATAATAGAAACACCATTTTAATCATGAAATGTTCACATGTTAATTACAATTCTCATTC
Organism: Catonia carolina; assembly: GCA_035578175.1. NCBI lineage: Eukaryota > Metazoa > Arthropoda > Insecta > Hemiptera > Achilidae > Catonia > Catonia carolina. Next base: position 33,959,598 of record JAQMRL010000005.1, on the reverse strand, counting down.
TGGACGTCTATCAACTGGCTGAACAGACAAAAATGTTGAGAAAAATTTGTGAACTTATGCTCGAAGAACAAGTGCTAGTTAAGCTTTTTATTTGGAGGTTTTAAGATTATTCAAAAAAATACCTGATTTGTGGCAGACAAGACTCTGGTTTTTCCGTAATGACAATGTACCTGCACCAGTTATCTCTGTTAGCCAGTTATTGGCAAAAAAAACACCATGGTTCTGCTGGCCCATGCACCTTACTTACCTGACCTAGCTCCGTATGATATTTTTCATATTTTTATACATGAAGAGAAGTATGAAAGGACTCAGATTTAATGTCATTTGATAAGGTCAAGAAAAAAATGAGGGAGGATCTGTCAGCCATTACTGATGAGGTGTATTAAAAAAAAATGTTTTGAACAATGGCCTCACAGATTGGACAAATGCATCAAGTGTAATGGAGAGTACATTGAAGCGGATAAGGTTCTTTGGTAAAAAAAATTGAAATATACATAGCTTTCAAAAAATAATTCTGGTTTCTTTTGGGTACCCACTTGTACATGTACTGAAAAATACATTACAAGCTTTAAAACAATTGCTAGTACACAAATATATAAAATAAAATGAATAAATTTAACCCAGAAGTTTATATCATTTTCACATTTGTAGTGAAATTTTGTAACCATGCTTTCTTTTACAACACGGCGTAAACAAATTAAGTATATCAGGAAAATGGAGCCGGAGTATGACTGACATCTACAAACGCATCAATGTACAGAAAAATTTATAAAATTGTTCAGATTTGTTGTAATAACTACCGCTAGATACCAGCAGATTCCCAGTAAATTAAACCACATTATAGTAAAGATGGGAATCATATACGATTCAGGGAAACGTCCGGAAATGTTAAGGTGTTAAATTTTATTATCATGAAAACGTTTTAACTTCCTAATTTTCATCCTCAATACATGTCTACTTTTTAAACCTACGGGTGTTAAATCCATACCTTTAACACAGATCTTAAATTTTTTGAGTCATTTTCCAGTCATTGACGGTGTTAAGTCTTGTTGCTGACAGCCCCACCAATATCAGCATCTGCAAGAAGCCCCAGAACCTGCCACAGGAAACACTACCGACAAGCAACAGCAAAGTCTCCCCTCTATCATGAAGTGGACTCTGGAGGGGTATTTAAGCAGCAGCACTGAGCAGCGAGTCACATTCACCTACCAACTCCAAAACGGAGAAGAAGAAAGAGGAGAAAGCAAGAGGAGCCCAGCCGAGACCCGATGCACTATCCCTGGTCTACGCTACCGGTGGTGGACGCACATTCCTGCACCGGTTAGCCTTCGCTGACCCGGAGAGAACTGCCTCGACCGACCTGATACTGCGGGGCTCTGGGAGCTACCACTGTCACCCTGCAGTGGGGACCCAACTGCCACTGAGGGAAGGCTAGGTCTGAACTCGGTAGCCGAGCCGTCACTCTTCGGGTTCCACTTCCAACACGCTGCTTCTGACCACCCACAACGGCCCTTTTCAGGGCCACCAAACTCACAAGTAAGGTTTCACCACGTATAGTCGCAACAGTCTGTCATTAAGATAATAAAAACAGTTCTTGGAAAGTCTTTCAAGATTCATTTGAACCAAGTGCTTGAGTCATTAATAGGCTGAAACGAATAAAACGAAGTCACAATTTTGTTTCCGCCGTACAAGAAAAGTTATGAAATAGGTTAATACATAACAAATAAATGTTTAAACAAATAAAATACTGTACACTAATACTAACCAAGCTAATTGTTTTGGGAGACTAGAACTATGAGTATCAATGAGTCGGCTGTAATGATTTAAATCAACATTTCCTAGCCATAATTTTCCATGGTTACTTAAAATAGCTAATTGAGTAGACGATGATGATACAGCCATAGCTACAATTAGACTTCCTTCTTCATTAAAATCTACATTCTGAAAAAAATGTTAAAACACTAGAATTAATTTATAATTTTTAGTAGGTGAAATGGTACAAAAAATTTTACAATAACTCTGTATGTCAAGGTTCTCTTCTTTACTAATAAAAACTCTCATTTACTACGAGGCGTGTTCAGAAAGTAAGTACCTTTTTTAAAAAAAACAAGTAAAACAATTTTTTTTCAATTTGTCTATACCCTCTTCGTAGAAGGTTCCCGCCAACAAATGTAGCCACGACTCCACGGCAGTTTTCACTTCATCGTCGGTTTCAAAGCGTTGGCCGCCTAGCTCGTGCTTCATGTGCAGGAACAAGTGGTAGTCAGACGGTGCCAAGTCCGGGCTGTAGGATCGAACTGCTCCCAACGAAATTGTCGAACCAATGTTTGAGTGTCACCAGCGATATGGGGCTGAGCATTGTCATAGAGCAACACAATTCCGTTACTGAGCATTCCTCTCCATTTGTTTTGAACATAACGTAGAACAACTACAATGGCGTGAGTCGATAGCCAGTGAACAAGGACGACTAGTGCGCATGCGCGCAACACCGATTGCAGCGCTACGGCGGCAGTAGAATGAAACGGTACTTACTTTCTGAACATGCCTCGTAATTACATTTTTATACCTAAGATATACTTTTGCCTGTACAATATATTACAATAGTAAATGAGCTAATGGTTAAGATAATACAAATGTCAACATGAACGAAATGAGAAGCAGACCACCAATCGAAGTAGCTTTTATGTGTTTTTTTTAATGTTAATTTTGTATTAGTGTTTATAGTTATACAGGATGGTTGTAAAGTAAGTTGCAACCCCACCCCCTTTAACTTTGTTACTAAAACCGATAGCAAAATGTGGTTTGCGACAATCTTCATTGCTATGAAGGACTACTTATGTACCGGACAGTTTTTCAGCTTTGGTCCCATAGCTGCCATTTTGATGTTGATTTAATTTTTCTTGTCTCACCAGAGGCTTTAAAGTAAGGGATCACAAGCTTATATGTCCTGTTAAAAATTTTTTAACTTACCCCCACCCCCTACAACCCCTAAAGACCATAACTGGAAAACTGTCCGGTACATAACTATCCCCTCATAGCAATGAAGACTGTCGCAAACTGCGTTTTGCTTTATGCTTTAACAACGAAGTTAAAGGGGGGTTGTAACTTACTTTACAACCACCAAATTCAGTGACCACAAAAATAGCCGCCATTTTGGTTCAGATGATTGGAATTTAATTTTTCTTGTCTCACCGGGGGCTTTAACATAAGGTATCACAAGCCTATATGTTTTATTTAAAATTTTTAACTCACCCCCACCAACTATAATCCCTAAGGACCAAAACTGGAAAACTGTCCAGTATATAAGTAGCTCCTCATAGCAATGAAGATTGTCGCAAACTGTGTTTTGCTATCTGATTTAGTAACAAAGATAAAGGAGGGGGGTGCAACTTACTTTACAACCACCCTGTATTTTAACGAGTTTAATTTTTAAAGTAGCAACCAATTTCTATTCCAAGCTCTCTTTCGCCTCTGAGAGGAATGTCCAGTGAAGTAACGCTGATAGTACTGTTTTATCCGGTTGAATATGCAAGGAATGAGTCGGTCATTGTGAACAGTCTAGTTTCATACATACCAAGGAGTGTACATTACAATTTAAAGTGCTCTGGATTAGCAGGGCTGTAATTGAGCTATATTTCTCACTTTACCGAATCCACAAAATTTGTGAATGTGGGAACCATGTCCAGATCTAATTTTTTTGATAAAGGGAGAGAATAATGTCAACCAATTAGAGACTGTATAAGTATTTTTTATTTTGTGTGTGAATGTTTGTTATTTTAGTGAAATTTGAGGTTTCCATGTCAGTCTTTTTTTTGTCATCAGTCTCTCGACTAGTTTGAAGCAGCAACTAGTTTGCACCTTGCGCAAGTTGTTTCATACCTACATACCTGCAACATCCTACATATTTTGTAATTTGCTTTAAATATTTATAACCTTTGCCTCCCCCTGTAATTCACTCCTTCAATTATTGATAAAGCAATACCTGGATGTCTTAAGATGTCCCACTAACCTATCCCTTCTTCTGGCAAGATGTTTCCATATACCTCTTCTTTCATCCACTTGTCTAAGAACCTCTAAATTACTTATTTTGTCCATACACCTAATCTTTAACATTTTTCTGTAACACCACATTTCAAAAGCTTCTATCCTTTCCCTTTCTGCCCATCACCCACGTTTTACTCCTGTAAAATCCTACACTCCAAGCATAGTGTTTAAAGAAATTTTTCCTAATCTGTACATTAATATTTGTAGTGTTAGTCTTTAATACAGTGATTAGTGAAATACCTAACTGTGTCAATCTGTGGGGTGAGTGTATTGTTGATGATAATTATTGGGAGACATGTTTGGGCCGTAAGGTAACAAAATTCGAACAGATTCATTCAAATATAAATAAATATTGTGTAATCTTCAACTAGAGCCTTATTTCTAAATGTTATAAAAATTTTACTGCAAATACATACAGTACAGGATATAATTTGCGTTGGTGACAACAATGGAGCTGTATAAAATTGGTAACGTAAAAATCAGCATTACATACATTATTAACTGGAATTGAAATATATATAATTTCTAACCACCAGAATACGGTAACAAAAAACACTTACCTATGTTTATAGCGCTTTCGTTTATCTTGTACACATTTTCAGTAAATCAAAATTCTTTAAAAAAATTTATCACATCAAAATTTAAAAACTAATACATACGATAAAAATAAATATAAAATAGTATATAAACCCCAGTTTCCTATAAAATTTATTTTACAAAAACATAATAATATGAATGTAAATGATAAAGAAAAAGAAAGTAATAAATTCAATTCATGTGGAATTTATAAAATTAAATGTAATGAATGTAATGAAATATATACAGGTAAAACCATCAATCTTTTAAAAAACGGTTTGCAGAACACTATTCAAACTATAAAAAAGGAAACTGAAAATTCTCCAATGTAACTGAACAAAAATAAACATACTATGTCAAGGATAAAAAATAATCTAGAAATATTAGAAATGAATAACAGACAAAATGAAATTGAAATATTGGAAAAATATTATATTTATAAATACAGAAACAGTGAAAAATTATTGAACACACAGATTGAATATGACAATCAATCAACTGATTAAGTTGGCAAGACTGTTTTAGATATACGAATCGACTATTCCTTATCTACCATGGTAGGAGTAGGAAGTTTAAAATTTTGATGTGAAAAATTTTTTTTAAAGAATTTTAATTTACTGAAGATATGTACAAGATACACGAAAGCGCTATAAACATTGGTAAGTGTTTTCTGTTACCGCATTATGGTGGTTAGAAATATATAATTTAATTTTAAATAATACGGCTGTTTATATTCCTACATAGGATGTTTGATAAAATAACATTAATAACTATATAACACCAAGTTACCTTTGGCATAGGATAAGTTTCTGATTCATTCAAGGAGTATAATTCGGAGCCCCTGGCCATTAAAACTCTAGTATGTCGTGCTTCACTAATTACAATCCATGCAGTTGGCGCCAAATGACCTGAAAAGAATAATTTTTTTATATATTTGAGAAAGAAACTGAAATATCAGAAACGAAAGCTAACAAAGAAACTACAAGAAAAAACATCTGCTATAAGAAAAAATACAAAATGATAATTCCACAAGCAATTGGTTTGTTAATAACAAAAACAGTGACGAGACTTTAAAATATTACTGAAATTAAATATACAGTCAACAAACAAGAATTATAATTAATTACCTTGAACTTCAGGAAGTCTTCTAACTTTCGGTTCTTTAAAACTATTAACTAGAAATATTCTGTAAGCTGAAGTAAGAACAGCAACACCTGTAGTTCCCATTCCACTGGTAAAGATCTGTGCCTCTATTACTTTAGTATCTTGAGCCTCCTGTAAAAAAAAAAAAACAGATTTAATAATATGACCACATTAATATTACTGATTTTTTCCAACAGCTTCATTTCAAGAAATCTTTCCAATAGTATTAATAATGCTTTTGAATAAATAAGACCAATAAGAAAACATATTAAAATACAAACGGTACAAATTGTAAGATAAAACTAACAGTATGAATGATTATACATGAGTGAGGACAAGTAATACCTCCTATGTTTAATCGTGAGTAAACAATAAAAAATGAGTAACATATTATCATATTTTATTCATGAGAGAATGACACAAAATAAAAATCCACCTCTGTAGAACTTAAAACTATGGAAAATCACTAACTGACACTAAACTAGGCTCTGTAGAAGAAAATGCCTGAAATAAAAGTTATAAATTTATTTACTTCCTGTAGCTTTGATTATACACACTTTTGTCATAAAATGTATAAGAAGGCCGCAAACTTTACAAATAATCTGGTGTGAAACACTCACACAACTTTCTCTTGCCAATGCAAATAATTAACAATATAACCTAATATTAGTAATAAAACATTAGAAATAAACAAAAAAACATAATCTTATTTTAATCATGAGTGAATGATACAAAATGAAAATCAACCTCAGTTTGGCTTAAAAATATGGAAAATCACTCTTTCACGCTTAACTAGGCTCTGTAGAGAAAAATGCGCTAAAGTTGCAGATCTTTTAATTTCCTATAAATTTGATTATATACACTTTTGTTGTAAAAAGCATACTAAGGCTGAAATCTCAAAAAATTGATTTTTTTTACACATTTTCGTGAAAAAAAAAAACAAAATCGCTAATTACCGCTAAACTACGTGTTATACAAAAAAATGTTTGAAATAACAGTTATAGATTTTTAAATTCTCTACAGCTTTTATTATTACATTTGTGCGCTACAATGCATATTAAAGCTGCAATCTTAAAAAAACATTTTTTTCTATGAGAGCACAGCCTCCCCAAGAATTTCAGCAGACATAGCACCAACCCTATCTTATACAGCATAAAATACGTAGTAAATGAGGTGATTTTTAAAAAATTATAGAAGCTGTTGTTGAGAAAATCACAAAAAAGTAAAAGTAAAAGTAAAAAAAGTAAGTTTCAAGTTCGTACGATGTTCCGTTCTTGAGACATTTTATTCACACATCCACGGACCAATTGCTAAAAGCACGTTTTTTTTTTGGGTTCAGGGGGTCTGAAAACATGTATATCCAGTGAAAACTCAATCAACATGGGATCGACCAACGAAAAATCAACATGAAATAAATACTTTCCTTCCTATATATATTCATACAGGCAAAAGAAAGTAAAAATCTGATTTTTATAACCTATTTCAATGAGCTAAGTACAGAAAATCACTATATCAATATAATCCATTCAAACTGCAACTAATTCATTATTAAAACTTTTCTAAAAGATGTTATTTCTTCAGTTACTTGAATATACCCATCTAACACGTGTTACTATAATAACAAACAAAATAAATTAAGAAGAAAATTAAAACTCTTAAGAGCAGTACAAGTAAGTGAAAACTAATAGTATTTTTTCATTTAGATTGATTACAAAGCTATCCGATATTACATTTAAAAGATTTAGGCTATTCAATTTACTTTAAAAATTAGGGTTTTTTTTTATTCTGAAGTATTTCTTTAACGCTATAATTAGAATTTTTTCCAAATTCAAAATCACTTGAATTACATTAGGTACTTCAACAACTTTGATAAATTCGTACTTACTTGACCCATTTTAAATGTGTGTTGGTATGCTGAAAACATATCATAAATAAGAACACAACCATCATCTTGGACACACAAGAGTTCTTCCGTTGTTGACCATCCTAACTGTACTACTTGACCACTGTTCCACTAAAATTTAAGCAAATGAATTTTATAAGCTAAATAAAATTTAAAAAAATCTGTATTAAAATCAAAGAATAGTTCTTTAACATGCATTAACAAAAAAATCAGAAGTTTATCATTTTTAAAAGTTAATAAGAAAAACTATACCAACATTATTCTTATAAATAAGTGTTACGAAAAAGCTTTGACATTTTATCTTTCACTGGCACTAATTATCATAGAACTTCATAATTAAAAATTAACTGAACATGTTAACTGTTTAACCTAAACAATTCATAAACACAGCTTTGAAATATCAAACATTTGTCAAGGTTAGGATTTTAACACATTCCGTGCGGATGTGGTACACTTACCACGTAAGAATTTATGTGAGTGATGGGTGTGGTAGGGATACCACGGCAGTCCTTTTATAAACTATCTAACGCTTACTACCCCTATTTGAAGTATTACACCATATTACGAGTCCCAATTTTTTTAACAAACTGACACCAAGGTTTGACTGTTCACTAATCAAAAACAAAGTGGGATATCAAAGAAGGGCTTCCTCACTCAACTCTATATATTTCTAACTAAAATTACTACCCTTAATTTTAAAAATCAGATTTACCAACCCTACTGACGAAAAATTTGAATGATGTTTTTGATATATCCATGAGATAGTCCTACCACATCCTTCAGTCACAAAAATCTCGGCGTGGTAGTCCTACCACCTCTGTCATTCAGTGAAGTTGCATTTCATCTTAATTAATTCAATCATAATCGGTAATTGTCGCACATATTAACACTGATGTTTTAACTACATAATAATCCAATCACCACTATAGCTGGCTGACAGTAAAAAAAATATTCAAGATGTTAAAGCCAGCTTCAATACTCTTTATATTTAAACTGCATTTAAAATTTGACTAAACTCAGCACTGTTTTTTATTTTTATTCTTCACTAAGATTATGTGTTGCAAGAGATGAACTCTTTGCTTTTAAACTGGACAACAAGAACAGGATTAAACAAAAAAAAGTTTGTTTAATTTAATTCCAACTGTTTGAAATTATGATATTATTTCTTAACCCCCTTTTACACAGTCAGTTCAGTTTTAATATCAGTACTGAACTGAAACAGAAACTGGTATGAGAACTTAACTGACAGTGTAAAAGAGGGCTTACCACTAAGAAGCTAAAACTGATATTAAAAAGAGAACATCAATGAACATCCAGAAAATTATTTGATAATTTTATTTACACTTTAAAAAAAATTACCTGTGATTACTTACCTTGAAAGAGGATATTAATCTTCCTGATGAGGAAAATATTGATATTATTGGTTTACCAGTCATCTGTACTTTAACAATTTTTGATTTATCTCTTACAACTGCTACTGGGCCGCCACATTTAGCTGCAGTAATAACTACTCTGTCAAAATTAATTTCAGGAAATTTCTGCCATTCCATTGAATACACCTCGAATTTTCTATAAACATTAAAAAGTAGCTTTAGTTCATAGGAGAGTAGGTAAAATATATAACAAGGTATTTTTTTGTTAAAAAATCAACAGTTAAAACAAATTCAGAATAAAAACGTCATGTAATAATTTAAATAAACACCAAACATAACTTGCTGTCAAAATCGTAACTACTCTACCTAACGTTACATAAAAACTTTACGGTATCTGAATAGTAAAACACAAATTTTTTAAACAAGAAATGTTTGATAAATAACAAAATATACTAATATTAATTTATTATTTACGGTATACATTTACGCAATTAGAGTATACTTTTAAGGTTATGTCTACCACTTTGCAAAAACCTGTTAATTATGTACCTCAAAAATTTACTTAATATTGGTATTTTCCAATAAAAACAAAAAAGTGAACAAATATTTTCCTTCTAATTACCTGTAATATCCATCCTTTCCGTACGGACACCAATCCGCTGTTAACAGAGCTGTCATTTTTGTAAGAAGAACGAAATGAAAACTCTTTATAGGTTATCTTTTGGGGAGTGTTTTTGTGTACACAGCTACAAGGCGTGAGTCAATTCTATCACTCGGTTGCGCTAAACGCGTATCCTAAAATAACAACATTTCTCATAATTTGTGCAAAATAATAATATAACATATTATCTACATAGATAGATAGATAGATATTGATTTAAAACTTGTTTGTTAATATTTTAATTCAATGTAAAAATCTTACCACTAAATTCAAAAGGGACACCCGCGCTTCAAGTGTTACTTGCAAGAAGTACTTATTCACTAAGGTAATTAATTGCGTTAAGGTGGAGTTTTTAAATGCAGCTCCTCATAAGCGTGTTTCTATTTCCCCGTAGAAAACTAAACGACTTTTCAGTATTTTTCATTGACTTAATAGCTCAAAACACCAGTTTGCATGTTGGTATATTATGGTTCTGCTTTTTGTTTTTTACCACAACACAAACGACCGGCACGTTGATAGTGTTCAGGACAACCGACTCTATGCGTGGGTCCCAGATTTGATTCCCGGTCATGACTAGAGATTTTTTTCTTTCTCTTGCCTATATGAATATACAGGAACGAAAGTATTGTTTTCATGTCGATTTTTAACAGGATCTACACGTTTTCAGACCCCCTGAACCCAAAAAACATGTTTTTAGCGATTGGTCTGTGTGTGAACAAAATATCTCAAGAACCGAACATCGTACAAAGTTAAAAATTAAGTTAGGTACTACGAGATGAGCAGACACGAACATTTTCATCCAAATCGGTCAACCGGAAGTAGTAGTTTATTCGTGTCATTTTTCACTTTTTTACAATTTTCTCAAAAATGACTTTTACAATTTTTCAAATCGCCTCATTTACTACATTTTTTATGTTCTACAAGATAGGGTAGGCGCCATGCTGCTGAAATCCATGGGAGGCTCTCATAGAAAAAAAATTTTTTTTTTTCAAGATTGCGACCTTAATATGCATTTCAGCGCAAAAATGTTTAATAAAAGTTGTAGAATATTTAACAACCAACAACTTTTATTTCAACCAATTTTTTGTATAACGCTTGGTTTAACAGTAATTAGTATTTTTGTTTTTTATCATGAAAATGTAAAAAAATGGATTTTTAAGATTTCAGCCTTAGTACGCGTTAAACGACTAAAGTGTACACAATCAAATTTATAGGAAATTAAAAGATCTACAACTTTTATTTGGAGCATTTTTCTGTAGGTACTTAGCCTAGTTTTGTGTGAAAGAAAGATTTTCCATATTATTACGCCAAACAGGTTGATTTTCATTATGCATTATTCACCAACGATTAAAATAAGGTTATGTTTTTTGTTTATTTCTAATGTTTAGTTATATTGTTCATTTTTGTATTGGCAAGAGAAAGTTGTGTGTTTCACATCAGATTTTTATCACGTAATTTCATTTTATACCTCATCCAAGTTTCCTTGGGTAGAACCTAACATAAGTCTTCAGCACCTCTTTCCATCACATGTCTCCTCCCTCCATTACTCTTTTGGCATTCCATCTTTTTCCCAAGTCATCCATAACTGAACCTATCCACTTCACTCTTGGTCTGCCTCTTAGTCTTTTTCCCCTCCATCAACATGTACAGCATACTTTTAGGCAGTCTTCCCTCCTCCATGGTATTAACATGCCAAACCATTGTAATATATTAATAATAATATTATTACTATTATAATAATGTTGCTATTATTATTATAAACATGAATACGTTTCAGTAAGTGTAAGAACTTGAATGCTCATATGGTTTTCATCGTTTCTCATGGCTACCCATTGTTCCTCCCAAATCCTAATCAAGCGTTCACCAAGGGCCACTTCTTTGGCATAGTGGTTAGCATAACTGGCTTCTATGCCAGTCTCGGTTTCAATTCCCGGTCAGGTTAGGCATTTTTTCATTTGCATATCACCTAATATAACTTTATTACCTACAAATAACCCAAGGCATCATCACTTAATAAAACATAAAGAATAAAAAAAATTCATTAATGACTGCCTCTGTGGCATAGTGACTAGCGTGCTAGCCTACAAAGCGAAAGGAACCGGGTTCGATTCCTGGCTAGGATCTGGAAATTTTAACTCATTAAAAACCATCATTACAGTACCAAAACCCACAGTTGTTGCTAATGACCAAGCTGTCGATGCGACTTCTAAATAAACTAAAAAGTTTTGTTAATTAAAAAAACTATATTCTCTCCTGCAATCCTCTGTCAATTTGCTTTCTCTCCCCACACTATAATAACTCGTTCATATTTATTTTTTGATGTTGGGTCTGAGTTTTTCATAATTGCTCAATGTGATCAACTGCTGTGAGACATATTTTATGTCTCAGTTTGTATTTCCAGAAACACTTTGAGACACATATTATCAGTGTCTCATTTTTCATGGAATTTTTGACTTAAGCTGTTGTTTTTTGTGCTGATGTCAGCAATATCCTCGAAGTTTTTCTATATTTTTTTATTTGAATGTTATTTCGTTTTGTGTCCAGCATTAATTTTTGCACTTTTTAAATCAATTAAGAGTTAGGTACAACATTATTTTCATTTCAAGTTAGTATCATAGTTATTGTGTAATAAAACTATCCATTTGCAGAATGGCTACATCCTAGTTTTTTTATATAAAAAAAACACCATTGAGGCTGCCTCAATGGTGTAGTGGTTAGCATGCTTGCCGACCAATGGATGGTCCCAGGTTCAATTCCCAAATAAAGTGTGGAAATTATTACATGTCAAAACCCATTGTTTCACACTTCAAAGTTGTTACTAATAACCAGAATAATGATACGACTTGAAATAAACAAATCCGTACTTTTATAACGAAGGGCAAATATATTGTTCAAAATTATGCATGAAAAAAAAATTCTTTTACCAATTAATGTGAGACAGATTCTCGTCTCAAGATGTTTGATCCACCTCTAGTTGCTTCAAGATATATATTTTGTGTCTCAATTTATTCTTTGAATTAAAAAATAAAAGATTCAAATTAATGTTTTCTTACTAGTAACTAATTTTTATAATTATACTGCATGAAAATAAAAAAAAACAACATTAGTTAAATGTTTGTGGCAAGACTACTCATGACTTGAATAGCAGTCAACCTGTTAAAGATTTATTTTGTGATTCTGTTCTTACCCATTCTTTGTACAGGCCATAAAATCTTGCTCTTCTGAAAGTGTCTGTGTTAGTAAAGACTTCTGATGATATTTAATCCATATTCCATCAATATCGACTGGTCCGAATATTTACCTATGAATTCAATATTTCTTTTATTAAGAAAGTTTGTTCATGAAAAAGTGGTTTCTGCTGTATATTAAGCATCTGGGAGTATAATTGAGTTGTAGTGTCAGAGTTTTACATTGATGGAGATTGATTTTTGTTTTAGATGTTCTTAGTGAGTTTGTAAACCTTCTAAAGTTTTTCAACTTGTTCTTAGTTTGCTCACAGGCTCAGATGGTAGGATAATTTTCTCCTAGATATTTGATGAGGATGATTTTTGATATTTTCCCTCAAAATATTTTAAAGGTGATCTTTAAATGTATTGTGTTTTCTCATAGGGAATTTAAAGGCCAGTTTTCTGTTCAATCTCATGTATTTCTTGGGTGTGATTGGTTTCTTCTTTGTTGCTTTTTTGACATCACCTACGAAGGGCATTTGACTTTTGTTGTATCGTCTTTTCTGGTGCCAATTTGTCATCATCATTCTTTTTATCTCTCTTCCAAACTTTCTCTAGTTGGGCCAAACACAATCCCTCTCCACTCTCCGGCCGCATTGGCGCAGTTGGTAACGTGCTCGCCTCTCATCATGCGGTCTTGGGTTCGAATCCCATTCAGGCACGGCATCTTTTCATACGTTACAAAAAAATCATTTCATCCTTCACCGTCTGCATTAGCAGTAATTGCAGAACAGTCGGACGTTAAACCAAAAAAAAAAAAAAAAAAAAAAAAAAAAAAAAAAAAAATCTCCACTCTCCATTGCTGATGGTCTCCTCCATCACTCTCTTGACATCGAATCTTTTTTCCAATTCTTCCATAACTAAACCCATCAACTTCAGTCTTGGGTCTGCTCCTTCATCTGTGTCCTTCCATTTCCAATTACAGGATCATTAAAGGCAGTCTACCCTTCTCCATCCTGCTAACATGACCAAACCAGTGCGACTTTGTCTGATCAACTCTCTTTATCAGGATGTCTATCCCACAATTATTTTTTTAATTGTTTAACTTCTCACTCTATCTCTTCTTGTCTATCCAAGCATACTCCTCTTGAACTACATTTCTGCCACCTGTATTCTCTCTCTGGGTTCTTTTGTTCCTTTCAAAAATCAGTTATGGCAAAACGTATGTATTACTACATATAATTTTCTTACAATGCATACAAACTTCTTGATACTTTTATATTCTCTTAATTTTTCTTTTTTAGCTAATATAACGTAATTAGTTAGATATATTTTACCATGTTATGGTTCTTGGTTGTTATGGTTCTAAACTGTTTTGGTGGCAATTAAAAAAAAATTGTCATTATCATTTTCCTTTGTCTGTCTGTCCATCACATCCAGACGTCAATAACCACAAGAGATAGCAAGAAACCATTTTCGGATAAATAATCAACACAAAAAAAAGTAGTGGGCCTAAATTGGGTTTGAAGTTCTGGTTTTGACCGGAAGAGGCCCAAGACCAGAAGTCAGAAAATTGAAGCCAGAAACTACAAGAGATAGCAACTAACGGTTTTCACATTCGTAACATATACAAAAAGTTAGCAAGCCTAGATTGGGTTTGAAGTTCCAGTTTCGACCAGAAATGGCCCAAAACCAGAAGTAAAAAAATCAATGTCGGAATTCTGAAACAAAAATAGTGTCATTTGATTCCTCTTAAAGAGTAGATACAGAAACTGGTTCTTTTCCGTTTTCTGTATGCCACTATCAAATCCAAATTCTCTAAAGGGTTACACAATTCTCCCACTCCTGAGTCTAGCACACCAATCTGATTAGAAATATTCCTGCATAATGTCAACTCCACTCCGATTTCACAGTTAGTCACTACATAGTCTACTATGAACTTTGTAGAGTTACTTAATAATATTTGGACAAAGGAAGATGCTGCAGAGTTCCTTCAGGAAAGGGAGTTATTGCATAATCCCAGATGTGACAACTAAAAAAGTCTGTGTGAAACACCCACATGACTTTCTCTTCCCAATGCAAAGAATTAAAAATATAACGTAATAGTAATGTAGTAATTGCAAAAATTAAATTAAAAAATATAACGTAATAGTAATGTAGCAATAGCAAAATAAAGCAATCTTCTATTTTCTTTTTCTTTTTGTTTAACGTCCGACTGTTCTGCAATTACAGCTAATACAGACGTGAAGGATGAAATAATTTTTTGTAAGGTATGAAAATACACTGTGCCTTAATGGGATTCAAACCCACGACCGCATGATGAGAGGCGAGCACGTTTCATCACACAATCAAAATAAGAAATAAAACAACAGAATGTGTAACACAGTTCTTTATACTGGGACTGGAAAGGACGTGTTTATGCATGTGTGAGTATGTATATCTCAGCAAGAGTATTCAGTAACCCAGGAAGTGGGAGAAATGAACACATGTGTAACCCTTCAGAGAATTTAGATCTGATAGTGGCATACAGAAAACAGAAAAGACCCCAGAAATTACTAATGGTTTTTGCCATAAATCAAAGGTAGGCCTTAAGCCTTTTTAAAAATTGCCACCAGCCATGAGACATGTCACTTCATGAAAGGGATTTTTTTAATTTTTGTGTTTAGCTTAGATCATGATTTTTTTTAAAAATATTTGTTTATTTTGTTACTAACATTGTTGCCAATTTAAACAGGGGTAGTTGGTAATCTGCTCGCCTCTCATCATGCGGTCTTGGGTTCGAATCCCATTCAGGCACGGCATGTTTTCAAATGTTACAAAAAATCATTTCATCCTTCACCATCTGCATTAGCAGTAATTGCAGAAGAGTCGGACGTTAAACCAAAAAGAAAAAAACAACAGGTAGAATTATGTAATTTGTTAAAACATAACATAATCAGTTTTATAAATATCATACAGTTAGAAATATAAATTATAAACTGTAAATAAATTTATAGAAGTATATTTACTCTATAATTTAATATTTTATTGGTTTTATTTTTAATAAAGAGAAAAATATTAAAACACATTTCATAATTTTACTCTTATTGAATATAGAATAAAAGAGGTTGCGGAATAAGATTGCAGGTATGAGTAGAAAGAAATGTTTGTAATAATAATAATAATAATAAAAATAATTTGAAAAATTTACGTGTAAAGAAAAAATAATAAATAAGCTGAATCAGTTGTAAGGTAAGATGTATAAACAGAGTTTAAAGGTGGAGGCAGAAGAAGGAGAAATATGAAAATGGTGTAGAAAAAGCGACGAAGGAAGGTGGCAGCGAGTTGAGATGCTTGTTGAAGAATAGATGTACACAAAGGGCCATCCCACTTAGCACTTAGTATGAAATACGATATAAAGCAACTGAGCACATTAGGGAACAATAGCCCTCACTTTGCACTGCTAATATTTCAAGGCACATCATTTTTACACAGCCCTTTAGATCAGCGTTTTAGCCAGGTGGTAAAGTTCACACTCTACCCACCTCCATACCACCCCTGTCTCCCCATCCCATCTTTTTGAGATAACCAACTTACCTGGTGATGGTTTATTAGTGGAGATTCTAGGTGGGCTATTCTCTTATAACACAAACTATTACTTTAACCTCTAAAATCAATAAAATGTTTCAAAGCATTTTATCAGTATTACTCCACCTAATATACTTTCCTCAGATTTCTTTCTACACACCATTAAATTATCATCATCCAATAAATATAAGTACCATACTAAAATATTAAATCATTAAAAATTTATTTTGTTTTTAATCCAAAAAATCTGGTGTGAAACACTCACACAACTTTCTCTAGCCAATCCAAATAATTATTTATTTTGTTTTTTTATCCCTAATGTGAGTACGTTGCAATCTGTTCAATTCAGAACAATAAGCAACCCCATGACCCAATGAGTTTAGGAAGATGTATATGATGTGTAAATGAGGTGTAGTCTTGTACAGACCCAAAATGAAAATTTTGTTTATCTGATATTTTAA
The DNA here is from genome assembly GCA_035578175.1 of Catonia carolina. Lineage (NCBI taxonomy): Eukaryota > Metazoa > Arthropoda > Insecta > Hemiptera > Achilidae > Catonia > Catonia carolina. Next base: position 33,942,703 of record JAQMRL010000005.1, on the reverse strand, counting down.
TTTTTTATGTACAAGGAAAAATCATTTGTTTCTAGGAACCGTTCTCTCTCATCGAACTGAAGTTTTATTTTGCCATTCTCTCTACCCAATTGAGTTATATACAGTCGAACTCGCTTACAGCGTCATTGAAGGGACAGATTAAATTTTACCGTTATATCCGAGTGACGTTATAACAAAGTTAGCTCTTGTGTCAAAGTAAATCTAACTAAACTTAAGAATATTTCGTATACATTACTACTAATTTACGTAATGTGCTAAACGTTTTTTATTTGCGATTTTTAAATCGTAATACCCTAATAAAATATATTAATAACCACTCTGTGTAAGTAGGTAGACTTTATTATGTATTAAAATATGGAAACCAAAATACATATTTGTATGTAGCCCTACATAAACTACATAATGGTACGTTATCTACTTTATTGGGAGAAATCAGTGATTTTCTTTTGAACACCTCGTTCTGCGAAATAAATCCTCTCCGTAATGACTGTCGGTGTCGGAGAAATCTTAAAAATGTTTCAGCCGCTAGCATTGCCTCCTACAATGTTGGCGTGACGGTGTCCTCCACTTCATCTTCCTCTTGCTCAGTCGATTCTTCAGTATTAGAGAATTTTCTTAAATGTGGATAGTCTGATGTGAAAGTTAGGTACAGTGCTACCTATTAAGTGTCACATGTCACGTAGAGGGTGCACTCCCAAAACTGACCTTGACGTAGATCAATCAGTAGTTATAGACACACATATGAACAGCTTAACAAAATCATTTTAATCCCTTCGCGCAAGCAAATACTATTCACAAGTAAACTACTGTACTATATTACTGTATACTGTATTTTTATTTTTTAAATAATTTACTGATAAATTATGGCAAGTTCACATCGTTATACGTGAAGTAAAAAATGATTTCATCGGAAAAATGTTGACGCAACAACCGAGTTAATGACGTTAAAACAGGGGTTTTCAGATAGAAGTTTGACGCAACGCCTAAAAAAATGACGTTAAGTCCGAGTTGACGTAAAGTCCAAGGCCGTTAAAACCGGGTTCAACTGTATTTTGTTTATTGCTAATTGTTTGTGATTAAAAGTATATTAATTTACAAGTGAAATTCTGCCCATAACAGACAGGTGGAGTGTCAAATCATTTACTCAATCTGTTCGTTGCAGGGCTAAAATAAATAGTTCTGTTTCTTATCCCATGGTCAGCCAATTTAATGACTGAATAATTTAAGAACAGAAGAGGTAGAGGTGTAAAAGACACTAATCAGAGTTATCTCCTCTGAAAGTAATGAATTTTATTATACAGCCAGACCCTGTGGCGAATAAAGTAAAGGTACCATTTGCAGAGTGGAAAATATGTGCTTTTCAGAGGGCCTGGCATGCTGATAAGCGTACTTTTCCACTCAGTGAGGAAGGCATTGGTAAACCACCTCACTCCCTCGTTTTACTTAGTAAAACCTCTACAGGTTCAAACAAGCCTTTGGCTGATGACCTAAACAACAACGTGAAATTGTAATTTAAAAATAAATCCTTTAATGCATCCTGCAGCTTGAAATCAATAATATTTTATATAATAAATTTCACTAACCTTTCTTAAGCTGCCTTTATTTTCTATTGATCACTTACACATATTTCGGTGGATAATCATCATTAGAGTATATTATACATTTTGAAACAAAACATTTTTTTCTAAATTTATAGAAGCTGTTAAATCTTCTACAATTTTTAAAATTTTTTAGTTTCAAACGGTATAATACACTCTGATGATGGTGGATCCACCGAAACATGTGTGATTAATAGAAAATAAAGGCAGCTTAAGAAAGGTTAGCGAAATTTATTATATAAAATAGAATTGTAATTTAGTTTATAATATTGTTTATTTTGTATGTAATATTGTTTCTGTCTTTGGGCCACTTTGGCCTGTTGTAAACAATGTACAGTAATAATTTTTTTTAGCTTTTATTTGTTATTGGGAACTGTACAGTATTGACAACCAGCCCAATTGCTTGCAGCTTTTGTGCTGTATTGTTGACGTGGATTAGGCAAGAATTTGAAGAGGGATTACCAGTGAAGTTTGTTCAGAAGTGACTATCAACTGGTCACCCTACAAAGTGGTTTGCTCAACCAGTATTACTTAACAATTAATAGCGACTCTCTACCAGCTGAATGACTACCCTGGCCCAAAGGCCATTGTAATAAATAAAATAAATAAACTAAAAGAATGTTTATGAAAAAGAATTCATGGTGGCAGTGCAAGCTTTTAGAAAGTTAAGAAGAATGTTCATTATGACAACATGTAATATACTGCAAAAACTGTTAAAATCGTTTTTTTAATTCATTCTCATTCTAAAAACTTACGTTTTGTTGTTGCATGAGTCCCTGTCAGTAACCTACCTACCTGGTTATTAAATTTCATACCTTTTATTAACCCTTACTAGTACTCTCTGGTTTCTTGACATTTCCTTTCCTCTCTTACAATCAAAGATATTCATAATGAAAATAGTTACAGTTCAGCCGTTCTTAGTTTGCTCCTACTATCAACAAGCAAAAGCCACCTCCTACAGGGTGCACGCTAGAGTCTATGACTTTACGGATGTCGTATTCCTATTAAGTTAACTATTTTTTAAATTATAAGTACTTAAAGTACTAAAAACATCAGTCATGATATGATGTAAGCTTAACAATTTCATTTAAGAAAATACTTTTAAAAGTGTTTTGTATTTAAATACTTTTGAAAGTATTTTGTTGTTACTTTTTAATCAGCGTGTACACATTTTGATATAATGCGCATGCTCAGTGATGTCATTGTTTGTTTACATTAGGAGCAAACTAAGAGAGGCTGGACTGTAAAAGTTTAGTAACTGTGGTCCAATGAAAAAAATGATATAATGTTATTCTTCAGCATTTAGATCTTATGTAGATAATATAATTCTAATCTTCAAATGATATTCTTGGATTTTTTTGTGAATAGGAAACTCAGTACTTCAATTCATTCCCTTAAGAAGTATTTAAGTTACTTAAGTAAACAATGACTGTAACTAAAGTAACAATTTTTTTTTATTTACTTATTTAAGGTCGCATCAACTGCAATGGTCATTAGCGACGATATTGGGGTGCAATTGTGTGAGGATGAAATGATTTTTTTTTGTAACATATAAAAATATGCTGTGCCTGAGTGGGATTCAAACCCAGGACCACATGGTGACAAGCAAGCACGTTACCAACTATGCCAATGTGGCCAGCAAAGTAACAACTTTGGTGAACAATAAAAAGTTTTCAGTAGTTATTGCGAGACTAAAGCTAAAAGTAGAGAATTTGATCCATGGGATAGGCTCTGAAAATTTTTAGAACAACCATCTGTTCAAAGCTGTTTAATTTAAAATTTGTAAAAAATTATAGATCTGTTTTATTTAGACAAAATAATATTTTATTACCTCACATTTCATGAGATTCCAATTCATAGACAAGAATTTAAAGAAACTATTTTCCATAGCAATGATTCTAAGATCAACTAATTACTTAATCTATTACATAACTCAAAAAGCTGTAATAAAATTATCTGAATTTTTTTTTTAAATTTTTGAAACTGAGGAGTGTTCATGTAAAAAGGGCTAAAAACATGAAACCAAGATTTGAGGTGTTCAAGGTACAAAAAATCAGTGACTTTTCAAAGTAAATCTACATAATTTTTAAGTTTGTTAGAAATTCAGATCAACTATTAGAGTTTACTCCATTATAATGGAGTATTTTTATATTATAGTCCAAAATTAAGTGTTAATACGAAAAAATTTTACATATGCCCTTTCATAGAGACGGGTTTCCACCATTTTCATTGCACACCCTTTTTCAAGTCATAAGCCTTTTCTCCACAGATATTCTGAATTTTACTATAATAACAGACATGTTTTATGTGATATTCAAGTGTTAAAATGATGAAACACATTAGCAGACAATATAATTTAAAGTAAATTCTTGTAATCTGGTAAAGTATAACTGTATAAAAGTTAAAACACTATAATTACATCAAATAATATTCATTTTACAAGAGCTCTTGACACTTAAGCCTGTTAACAATATAAAAGTTTAAATATTTTTTTAAAATTAAGTCATTAATTCTCTAAGTGAAATAAAAATAAAAGTGAATACCTCCATAGTCAAATAAATATTTTTACTCAGCTTTAGGGTCTTCTTCACGGCAACCGAAAGCAGCACCAGTTTTTTTCTCTTCACTTAGTGCAAAATGTACTCTGCGAGATTCTATTAAAACTCTCTGAAACTGTTGAAACTACTTCGAAAATTGTAATAAATCATCGCACAACAACTTTCACGAGTCATTTCCATTTTACCGCACAGACACAATTATTGTCATGTCGCTGTAACCAACGCAAATCAGGCTCAAATGCCAAAACGTTCGAAATAAGGTTATGGTCAAAAATGATAAACTTTCCAGTGGAAACATCAGATGGCGCCTTAAACACTCATTTTTGCCAAGACTCAAAATATAAAAAAGTGTTCCTCGTATTTTTACTTTCTCTTACCCTATAAAAATATAGCGTAGAAAGTATTGTTTCAAGTCCATCTTTCCAAATCAAGTTTTCAGGCCCCTGAACTGACAAAACATGTTCTTTAAGCGATTGATCTCTCTCTGTGTGTGTGTGTGTGTGTGTGAATAAAATAAATCTGATAAAAAGAACGGAATACTGAACAAAGTTGTAACTTGGAAACCTAAGTTAGGTACCAATAGGGCACCACATTTTCATCAAAATCGTTCAACCGGAAGTAATAGCCTAGTTTTCGAGCGATTTTTCACTTATGATAAATTTTCTCTAAAAATCTTCTACTTTTGTTTAAAAAGTTACCGTACCTCGTATACTAAATGTTTTATGCTCTACAAGACAGGGTAAGCGCCATGTCTGCTAAAATTTTAGGGGGTCTGTGCTCTCCTGGTAAAAAAATATTTTTTAAAGATCGCGGCCTTATTATGCATTTTAGGGCAAAAGTATATTTATAAATAAAATTGTGGGAAATTAAAAAATATTTTATAAATAATAATATTAAACATTTTTTTCAACAATGCTTAGTTTAGTGTAAATTAGTGTTTTTCCATATTAATTTCTTATTAAAATCGGTAAAAATGGGAGTTTTAAGATTGTGGGCTTAGCATCAAAAGTTTTGCGTTTTAATTTGGGGCAACAATACATCTAAATAATTTATCGAAAATTAAAGACCTACAACTTTTATTTTATTAAGATTTTTTCTACTGAACCTAATTTAGCCCCAATTATGATTTATCGTGCTTTTAAGACCTACCTTTAGAGGTTAATTTTCATTTAGCGTCATTCACTCGTAATTAAAATTAAGTTATGTTTACCGCTTTACATTGTTTACTCATGATTAAACGTAGGTTATATTGTTCATTATTTACGTAGACAAGAGAATGTATTGTGAGTTTTTTGCACCAAATTTTTTTGACTTAAAAATTATTTTGATTTTTATTTATTTCGGAGGTGTTTGGAGTTAATTTTATGTTAGAAAGTTTTCTTAGTACTTCTCACGATTTAGTTGGGCTACCTATTACAACCGTCTTGTTTTATAACCCTTGTCAAATTCGTAAAGAAAATGTCAAGACTACGATGTTAAGAATGGAATAAATTTCTTTAAAAAAATTAATAGAAGGAAGACAGTATAAATATATTTAGACCACCTGAATCCCATTTCAAAAAAATTTTACGATCATATCTATGTTCCCTAGGATTTTGTTTTCTTGTTTTACGTCTCACTGTTTTGCAATTTCTGCTAATGCAGACGGTGGAAAATGATGCTATACAAAAAATGAGTGGTGAAGAAATGCCAGATCTGACCGGTAATCGAACCCTGGACGCCGGTGTAGAAGCCAGTTGCGCTAACCACTACGCCAACGGGCTGGCCGTTCCCGAGGATTGCAGGGAATGCGAGATATACGAGGGCGTATTGAAAAATTAGTAAAACCTCCATCGGTATAACTATTAAATGATGAAGCAGACAGTCTCAAAAGTGGTTAGTCATGTACTGGTACTCTTTGTAAATAAGTCACCCTAGCGGTGATTTATAGCCGCAACCGGAAAAATCAAAACATGTCATCTGCCGGGAAAGTTATAATTACCGTTTTCTGGGATTGTGATTGTATCGTTCATATGAAGTTTTGGGAACGTGGCTGCATTGTCAACTCCGAAGAATATGTTGCTACCTATCAAATCAGAAGTGACGGCTGCGTAGGGTTAAACCAAAGAGCCAATTCTGCATCATGCAACGCTCGTCTTCACACAAGTCTAAACCGCGTATAGCACTAGAGAAGCTTAGGTTTCAAGTTGTTTTACCTCATACACCTTATAGTCCAGATCTTGCGACATGTGACTTTTTCTTCTTTCCGAAGCTTAAGGAACATCTCAAGGGCATGAGTTTCTCTTCGGATGCACAGGTGATAGCGGAAGTGAGGAAATGGTGCCATACGAAACCTTCAGGCTTCTTTGTTGACGGACTTTTCCAAAGCGTAGTAGTACGTTGGCGTAAATGTATCGCTGTTAACAGCGATTATGTAGAAAAGTGATATATTGGTGAGAGGGGACAGTTTACTCTATCATTTCACACTAATATGTAAACAATATACTTTATCCATTACTAATAGAGTTATAGCGATTGAGGCATTACTTTTCAATATAGCCTACACCCTCGCAGAAACAAAACCGAGTTTTTTAGAACTGATTAAAAATCGAGTTTCCATTATTAGAAATTTGATATCTCAAACATTTTAGATGCACTTCTTCTATTTTAGTGGTAAAGTCGCTGTAAATCACCTGATTTTCGGAGACGAAGGTTCTTGGTTCACATCTTAGTAAAAGTAGTTACTTTTATACGAATTTGAATACTAGACAGTGGTTACCGGTGTACTTTGATGGTTGGTCTCTAAATTTCCATTTAGAAACTATTTTTGTGACATTTTATTGATTATTTAGAATTCATAAGATATTTTATAACAATCATTAAATATGTCATCTTTTCATAACATGAATTATTCGGAGTCTTACTTCGAGTGCCCGGTATCGCCGTCAGAATGTTCGCATGTGAAAATTTGTCGTGAGTCTTTTTTTGGTTTAACGTCCGACTGTTCTGCAATTACTGCTAATGCAGACGGTGAAGGATGAAATTATTTTTTTGTAACGTATGAAAATATGCCGTGCCTGAATGGGATCCGAAGCCAAGGCCGCATGATGAGAGGCGAGCACGTTACCAACTACGCCAATACGGCCGGCATGAGTCGTGAATCGTCGTGTATAAATATTTCACGGCGTTAGTTACGAAAGGTATTTGTGGTCCACTAATATATAAAAAAAAATAGACAGGATTTTTGAAAAGAAGTTCAAAACTTGTAAGAATACACGTGTACATAAAAATATTTAACTTATTATTCCTGTGTAAAATTAATGCGTTTTTCCTGCCAAGTTTCGGATAATTTGATGTTAATAAAACTTATTTTTCGCAATTTATTTTTGTTTTGTAGGTGACTATTTACATTAATTTTCTCAGAATTAAATTTTCTACAAGTTTTGTTTAAAACCATTAGTAGGCTATGTGTCAATAAAGTTTTTGTACAACAAACATAAAAAAACTGGGGTTTTAACCTCTATTTATTTCCGTTTTACCCAAGAATTCTCAAAAACTACTGAATATATGGTTCTGACACCTATGTCATTAGCTTTCTCAAGTCAAAAACCATAAGAAACCACTTTTTGATTCTTTACTAACGCCCTAAAAATTTAATTGCGAACTTTTTCGCCTGTGATGCCGAACTCTTTAGCTAGCGGTAACATGCTAACAAAGCATTTCCGGACCTATGATTATTTATGAACTTTTTTCTTAATTTTCGATGTAGATTCATCTTCTGAAGTATTACCGTTTCTTCGTTAATTGCTCTGTATAAGTGAACAAGTCCTAAATGATTCATTTACTACTCACACATCTCTAATTTTCTCTCTCATCATCTAGAGAACTAAAAATAGAAGCTGAACAGTAAACCCGAACGAAACATATCATTTCTACCACTTGTGTCTAGAGGGTGCAAAAGGTACTTTTCAAAAATATAAGTACGAGGCGTGTTCAGAAAGTAAGTACTGTTTTTAAAAAAACAAGTAAAACAATTTTTTTTCAACATAATTTTATTTCTACATGAAAGCCCAAACCTTAAACTATTTTTCGATATAGTTTCCACCGATGTTCAAACACTTGTCGTAGCGGGTGATCAATTTGTCTATACCCTCTTCGTAGAAGGTTCCCGCCAACGAATGTAGCCACGACTCCACGGCAGTTTTCACTTCATCGTCGGTTTCAAAGCGTTGGCCGCCTAGCTCGCGCTTCATGTGCAGGAACAAGTGGTAGTCAGACGGTACCAAGTCCGGGCTGTAGGGCGGGTGATCGAACTGCTCCCAACGAAATTGTCGAACCAATGTTTAAATGTCACCAGCGGTATGGGGCCGAGCATTGTCATGGAGCAACACAATTCCGTTACTGAGCATTCCTCTCCGTTTGTTTTGAATTGCCCGCCTTAGTTTTCTTAAGATTTCGTACCTTGCCGCATTAATGGTTTCACCTCTTGGGAGAAAATCAATCAGCAAAACACCTTTCCGATCCCAAAAGACAGTGCACATGATTTGTTTTGCAGACATTGTCGTCTTGAATTTTTGTTTCTTCGGGGATTGCGTGTGTCGCCCCTCCATTGACTGCTGTTTAGATTCCGGTGTGACATGACGGACCCAAGTTTCATCACCTGTTACAATTTTGTGAAAAAATTCTCACCATCATCACTGTACCGTGTGAGAAAAGTCAAAGCACTTCCGAGTCTCTTGGTTTTTCTGCACGTCAGTGGCGGGAACCTTCTACGAAGAGGGTATAGACAAATTGATCACCCGCTACGACAAGTGTTTGAACAACGGTGGAAACTATGTCGAAAAATAGTTTAAGGTTTGGGCTTTCATGTAGAAATAAAATTGTGTTGCAAAAAGTTGTTTTACTTTTTTTTTTTAAAAACGGTACTTACTTTCTGAACACGCCTCGTAAATTAGCTACTGAAATAAGAAAGTACTGTTTCTAAACCTTCCCGAAGAGCTACTGTTTAGAAAAATACAGTCATATTAGCTAATTCTTTGAAAGATAACCAGGAAACACAAAACATTTTAATTACAATAATTACTTGTGTTTAAGAGGTAAAAATCTGGTGTGAAACACTCATACAACTTTCTCTCGCCAATACAAATAATGAACAATATAACCTAACATTAGTAATAAAACATTATAAATAAAAAAAAAATAATAACCTCAATAAACTTAACCTAATTTTAATCATGAGTGAAAGACACAAAATGAAAATCAACCTCTGTTTGACTTAAAAATATGGAAAATCACTCTTTTACGCTAAACTAGGCTCTGTAGAGAAAAATTCTCTAAATAAAAGTTGAAGATCTCTTCATTTTTTATAATTTTGATTAAATAGGCCCTACACTTTTGTCATAAAATAAGGTTTGTAATCTTTAAAAAACGATTTTTTACACGTTTTCGTGAGAAAAAACTAGGAATCTACAACTTTTACTAGATACATTTTTGCGCTATAATGCCTAAAAGTCGCAATCTTTTAAAAACCATTTTTTTACGAAAAAACAGCCTCACCAAGAATTTCAACAGACATGGCGAAGACTATAGCCTATCTTGTAGAGCATAAAAAAGTTAGTAAATGAGGCAATTTTTAAAAAAAAATGTAGGAGCCGTTTTTTATAAAATCGCAAAAAAGTGAAAAATGACACGAATAAACTACTACTTCCGGTTGACCGATTTTGATGAAAATGTTCGTGTCGGGTTCTCTAGTGGTATGTAACTTAAGTTTCAAGTTCGTACGATGTTCCGTTCTTGAGATATTCTATTCGCGCGCGCACACACACACACACACACAGACCAATCGCTAAAAACATGTTTTTTGGGTTCAGGGGGTCTGAAAACTTGTAGATTTGGTAAAAAGTCGATTTCGAAACACCGACATGAAAATAATACTTTCCGTTCTATATATTCATATAGGCAAGAGAAAGTAAAAATTGGGTAGGCCTAACCACCCTACAATCCTGAAGTAGTATAATATTTATTATTATTGTGAAAAAGCCGTAAAGACTACGGGCATTAGACACAATATAACTTTCACTTTTTCTTCCATTTGATCAATAGAGATCTGTTTTCTTCCTTCGATTTTTTCTAAAGATTCCTCATTGTTTCAGACCTCTCTTTCCTTACTTCATACCTCTTGGAGCTGATGTTAGATCACTTGTTGGAAGTATTATAAGACCATAATTTTTTCCATAACAATCTCTCTCAATCTAAATATTTAATTTGAAATTTATTTTTTTCATCCATTTGCTCTTTTAAGATGTCTGACATGCTTTTTGATTCGTTTGATTTCGTAAAATATCTTCCTGCTTATTTTTTTAATCCATTTTCGCCACGTGAATTAATTACTATGTTGCTAATCACAACACTAAGTTTTGAACAAAAACCTACTTATGGTTACAGGGCTACAAAAAATAGTTCTGTTTCTTAGTAGGCTACATGGTCAGTCAATTATATCACTGAAGCATTTAAGAATAGAAGAGGTAAAGGTGTAAAAGACGCTAGTCAGAATTATCTCCTCTGAAAGTAGGCCTAATGAATTTCATAATACAGTCAGACCCTGTGGTGAATGAAGTGAAGATGTCATTTGCAGGGTAAATGGAAAATAACTAGATGGTTTTCAGAGGGCGTGGCATTCTGATAATCATACTTTTCCTCTCTGTGAGCAAGGTAATTGTAAACCATCTCACTTGTTTTACTTAGTAAAGCCTCTAGAGCAGTGATTCTCACCTTTTTTGCTCCGTGACCCCCAAATAGTAAAACTAAATAAACTTAATATTTTGCGACCCCCCTGCCCCGATAATAATAGTAAGCCTACTACAGGGTGATTTTTTAGTCCTGTTACCCAATTGTTAATGTCTGGTAATATTTTTCTAAGAAAGGGATATTTTGTTTTGTGACACAAAGTTGGTAGCCCTACTCAACCGGTATAGATACGACAGTTTGAATTGATTCTCCTTGAGTTGCGTAAAATTTTGTGCTGTTTCCAATTGTGTTACGAACAGAATGTCTTTTACCCTAGAACAACGGGTTTTTATTCTTGAACAATATTTTGCTACAAAATCGTATGCGAGTGTAAAAGAATCATTTCAAATTAAATTTTTTGGTGTTTCTCCACTCTATTCTAGTCAATTTCTAGGCTAACTAACTGATTTTTAGAGGCAGGTATTGTTTGCAGCAGAAAACGTAGTGGTCGACCAACTCTTTTGACAGATGACGTTAAGAGAATCTGAAAACAAGATTGCTCAATTCTCCATGGAAAAGTTTACAAAACCTTTCCTCGCATGTTGATTTGTCATGTTCGAGTGCTCAGAAAGCTGCTAAAAAATTGAAATTGTATCCGTATCACATACGATTAGTTCTAGAGCTTCAGCCTCCAGATTTAAACAAGAGATTGTTTTAGGATAAAAGACATTCTGTTCGTAGCACGACCGGAAATGGCACAAAATTTTACACAGCTCAAGGAGAATCAACTCACACTGCCATATCCATGCTGGTTGAGTAGGGCTACCAACTTAGTGTCACAAAACAAAATTTATTTTTTTTAGAAAAATATTACCAGACATTAACAATTGGGTAACAGGACTAAAAAATCACCCTGTATTAATAATTGAATTTTGACTGTAATTATACATGTAAAATGGTTTTTTAATATTATATAATCAAACTTCACTAATTTTATGTCTTTAAAGAAAATACAGACAGTAAAAAAGCAGTCTACAACATTGCTATTATTTTATATTGCCGCGTTTATACTTTTATAGTAGGCTAGCGACTTGTATCAACCTGTACGTTTTGGCTTGCTCGACGACAAGAATATTAATACCTTTTTCCACGTCTTATCCCTGTGAAAAGGGGTTTTCCTCTATGGTTGCTCTAAAAACTAAATATAGGAATCGTATGTTATCACTCGAAAACAATTTACTTTTATAAGTTTCTAACGAAGATCCACGTATGAAGAAAATTTTAAATGAAAAATTAATGCAACCATCACATTAATAATTAATTAATGAATAATTTCTTTTTGTTACAAGTAGTAAGTCTACTTTTTGCATGTTAAATTGTTATAAGCAAGTTTATAATAAATGATTTTTTCTCATAAAATGATTAAATGATTTCATTATTGTTTCGCGACCCCCCCTATAATATCACCACGACCCCCAGGTGGAGAATCGCTGCTCTAGAAGTTCAAACCAGCCTTTCGGCTGATGACTAAACAACAAATTACATCAACAACAACAGCAACAGCAGCAATCATAATAGACTAATAATTTATTTCCCTGCCCTTAACAGACAGGTGGAGTGTCAATTTATTTACACTCAATCTGTCCGTTGCAGGGCTAAAATAAATAGTTCTGTTTCTTATCACATGGTCAGCCAATTAAATGACTGAATCATGAATAGTTCTGTTTCTTATCACATGGTCAGCCAATTAAATGACTGAATCATGTAAGAACAGAAAAGGTAGAGGTGCAAAAGACACTAATCAGAGTTGTCTCCTCTGGAAGTAATAAATTTCATTATAGGCTACAGCCAGACCCTGCGGTGAATGAAGTGAAGGTGTCATTTGCAGAGTGGAAAATATGTGCTTTTCAGAGGGCCTGGCATGATGATAAGCGTAATTTTTCACTCAGTGAGGAAGGCAGTTGTAATTCACCTCACTCCTTGTTTTACTTAGTAAAACCTCTAGAGGTTCAAACCAGCCTTTCGGCTGATGACCTAAACAACAACAACAATTTATTTCCCTAAAAGAACACAACTTTTTTACATATAGGCTAAATTCATAAATGTAGCTAAATCTAATACATTTATACACGAGGTTAAATGTGTTAGTAATAAGTGTAAAAGTATAGTTAATAGGAAAACATATCAGTATAAATAGTGTTATTGTATTAACTCAGTGAAAATGTTTAGCGTGTTTAGAAAGCGGAGATTTAACTGTGATAGTCTATTTTTCCCTGCATCACGAGATAGGGAAGACTTGAAGGGCAATAAACGATCTGTTAGGTGAAGAAGAGGGACGTAATAAGTGGTTAAAGGAGGGTACATAAAAGGTGACGTGCAGAGGGAGTTAATTGAAAAAGGGAGCTAAACAGATTTTAAGAGGACCGAAACCGTGCAACAGTACAGGTGGCCGTGACGGAGCCATTATCTTCGGGTGACGTCATTTATCACTTTACTTACACTTTATTCTGATTGGCTAAAATAGCGCATGCTCTTAAAAACCCGCCCCTTCTTTTAAAAGGTCGGCGCAGATGCTACATTTTACCGAACAATAAAATAAAAATTTAATAAACTGTTATTATTTTTCCATTAAAACCATAAAATTTAATCAGTTTTTTATTTGCCGTTTTTATAACAATACTTTTTAATTTAAATAATTTTATTAATTCCATAAAATCTATTTAGGTAATTCTTTTATTACCCAAAACCTTTGTATGATTCCTCTTTTGACTGAATGATTAAATTATTTATCTTTGAATAACGTAATGTAACAGATAATCTGATTATTTATTTATCTATTGTATTTTATTTATTTATTTTTCCATTACTTAACAAAAATCATTGTAACACAAAATTATTTTCTTTAATTACAATTTTTTTTGTAACAGTGTACTTCTTTTGCAATCAGTTTATAAATACAAAAACTTTGGGCAAAGATGAAAAATTCTGAGTAATGCCCTTAGAAATAAAATATAAATAACACTCAGTAGTGTGTTTCAACAAGACTAAACTGTGAAGAAAAAAATATATATTACAAAACTAAACTTGACGGAACTGTGAATAAACATCTTGAAACACAAAGTTTTTGAATCTGGAGATGATGACGATGATTAGTAGTTGAAGTAGAAAAAAATGTAATGTGAAATACTCACACAACTTTCTCTTTCCATTGCAAATAATTAACAATATAACCTAACATTAGTAATAAAGCATTGGAAATAAACAAAACCTAACCTCAATAAACATAATCTTATTTTAATCATGAATCGAAGACGCAAATTGGAAATCAACTTCAGTTTATCCTAAAAATACGGAAAATCACTTTTTCTCGCTAAACTAGGCTCTGTAGAGGAAAATGCTCTAAATAAAAGTTGTAGACCTTTTAATTTTCTACAAACTTGATTATACACTTTTGTCGTAAAATGCATAGTAAGACCGACATCTTGAAAAAAATCGATTATTTACACGTTTTCGTGAGAAAAAACAGAAAATCGCTAATTACCGCTAAACTAAGCGTTAAACAAAAAAAGTTAAAAATAAAACTTGTAGGATTTTAAATTCTCTACAACTTTTATTAATACATTTTTACGCTAAAATGTATATTAAAGTTGCAATCTTAAAAGAACAATTTTTTACGTAAAACAGCCTCTCCAAGTATTTCAGCAGACATAGTGCCTACCCTATTTTGTAGAACATAAAAATGTAGTAAATGAGGCGATTTGAAAAAAAAATCATAGGAGCCGTTTTTGAGAACGATTTATCGCAAAAATCGCAAAAAAGTGAAAAATGACATGAATAACGATAGTTTGAACCTCTAAGGATTTTACTAACTAAAACCGAGGAATGAGGTGGTTGCTTTCCTCACTGAAATGAAAAGTGTGCTTATCAGCATGCCAGGACCTCCGATAATCACCCACTTTCCTCCCTGCAGATGAATCTCCAGATTCAACAACTTTGTATTTCAAGTTTAGTTTTTGATATACTCGTAATTTATGTATTTTGCTTCACTTCATTAATCACAGGGTCTGGCGGTGTTGTTGTTGTTGTTTAGGTCATCAGCCGAAAAGCTGGTTTGAACCTCTAGAGGTTTTACTAAGTAAAACGAGGAGTGAGGTGGTTTACCATTGCCTTCCTCACTGATTGGAAAAGTACTCTTATCAGCATGCCAGGCCCTCTGAAAAGCACATATTTTCCACTCTGCAAATGACACATTCACTTCATTCACCACAGGGTCTGGCTGTATAATGAAATTCATTACTTTTAGAGGAGATAACTCTGATTAGTGTCTTTTACACCTCTACCTCTTCTGTTCTTAAATGATTCAGTCATTTACTTGGCTGATCATGTGATAAGAAACAGAACTATTTATTTTAGCCCTGCAACTAACAGATGGGGTGTAAATAATTTGACACTCCACCTGTCTGTTATGGGCAGGGTCTGGCGGTATAATGATGAAATTCATTACTCTCAGAAGAAATAACTCTGAATAGTGTAATTTACATCTGTATCTCTTTAGTTCTTAAACGCTTCAGTCATATTATAATTGGCTGACCATGTGATAATAAACAGAATTTTTTTTGTAGCCCTGGAACTAGCAGATAGAGTGCAGATAATTTAACACTCCACCTGCCTGTTATGGGTAAACAAATCTACTCTCAAACCTTTCACGGAGGTTAGGATGGAAGTGAGGTAGTTTACATTGCCTCCCTCACTGAATGGAAAAATATGCTTATCAGCATTCCAGGCGCTCTGAAAAGCATCAACTTCCCACCCTGCAGATGATAAATTTACTTCATTCACCACAGGGTCTGCCTGTATAATGATGAAATTCATTACTCTCAGAAGAAATAACTTTGATTAGTGTAATTTACATTTGTACCTCTTCAGTTCTTTAATGCTTTAGTCATATAATTGGCTGACCGACCATGTGATAAGAAACAGAACTATTTTTGTTGCCAAGGAACTAGCAGATCGAGTGAAAATAATTTAACACTCCGCCTGCCTGTTATGTGTAAACAAATCTACTCTCAAACCTTTCACAGAGGTTGAGATGGAAGTGATGTAGTTTATCATGCCTTCCTTACTGAGTAAAAACGTATGCTTATCAGCATGCCAGACTCTCTGAAAAGCATCTACTTTCCACCCTGCAAATGATAATTTCACGTCATTCACCACAGGGTCTGGCTGTAAAATGAAATTCATTACTCTCAGAGGAGATAACTCTGACTAGTATATTTTACACCTCTACTTCTTTTGATCTTAAATAATTCAGTCATATAATGGCTGACCATGTATGTGATAAGAAACAGAACTATTTTTTATAGCCCTTAATCTAGCAGACCAAGAACAAATATTTTACCACTTCACCTGGTTGTTATGGGGAGTTATTATTTATTATATTATTATTAAGGTCATCAGCCAAAAGGCTGGTTTGAACCTGTAGCGGTTTTACTAAGTAAAACGAGGAGTGAGGTGGTTTACCATTGCCTTCCTCACTGAGTGGAAAAGTATACTTATCAGCATGCCGGGCCCTCTGAAAAGCACATATTTTCCACTCTGCAAATGACACCTTCATTTTATTCACCACAGGGTCTGGCTGTATAATGAAATTCATTACTTTCAGAGGAGATAACTCTGATTAGTGTCTTTTACACCTCTACCTCTTCTGTTCTTAAATGATTCAGTCATTTAATTGGCTGACCATGTAATAAGAAACAGAACTATTTATTTTAGCCCTGCAACCAACAGATTGAGTGTAAATAATTTGACACTCCACCTGTCTGTTAAGGGCAGTCCAACATCCAATGTCCATATGTCATCCAACATATGTAGCGTTAAAACTGAAAAAAGATTCTAATTTGTTACAAAAATTATTATACAAAAACAAACCTTATTATTTATATCATAATAAAATTTATCTCGGTCAAATATTTACAGGAAATAACATTTTTAAACCCAGTAAATAATTCAGAATAATGAAATAAAAAAATAAAACATGAATAGCTGTTAGACGTTAACAAATAGTTGTAATGAGGATTAGAAATTCCATTAAGCTCTTTTAGGGTTGCATTTATTACTATTATATCGTTGTAAACGAATATTTGTATTGGTGTAGTAAGAAAAGTAGGGGTAATGGAGGGACGTTGAGGCGTGAAAATGGATTTTAGGAAGGTGTTTACACGTTCACTATAAGAATGACGTTTCGAATTTAAACCAGAAGATGAGTAATGGGATGCTGCACGCAAGACTACCACCAGAACACTTGAAATGGTCTGCGTCTGTTCGAAAGCTTCAACTGTGCATTGTGGAGAGGTTGGATTCTGCGGTAAACATCACAATATTCTGTTTAAGTGGGGGTTATGATATCAAAGGTAACAGTTAGAATCATGGGTAATGGAATACAAAATTTCTTAGTTTACACTTAGTCAACTTTAAGGAGTTCATCTTAAAACTACTGGATATATAAATTTTATTGTTTAATTATCAAATAAAATATTAAATTAATTGATAAATTAATTCATTTTACTAATGAACATAATATGTGAGTATATTTTTATTTATATTTAATATTTTTATAATAAAAATCATAAAATAGTTTTTCATTTATTTGTTTTTAAATATTTTTTTAAATTATTTATACATTTTTTTTTGTATTACGTCAGACTGTTTTGCAATTTGTGCTAATGCAGACGGTGAAAAATGATGATATATGAAAATGAGTGATGAAAGAATGCCAGACCTGACCGGGAACCGAACCCGGGACCCCAGCGTAGAAGTCAATTGCGCTAACCACTACGCCAACTGTTAGGTATACAAAACTGTTAGGTTTTAATTATAATAAAGTATTATTATTAAATTGAGAAAAATGTATGATTGACTGTGGGGTTGTAAAATTAAAAACTTTTTTAAATTTTTTAATTTTAATTCGCACCGATAGCTCGGTCATAAGTGACTACTGTGGGTTTTGGTACTATAACGATGGGTTTTAACGTGTTAAAATTTTCAGAACCTTGCAAAGACTTGAACCCGGGACCTTTTGCTAAAATATATTAAAATTTGTTTTAATATCCGAACCCAATTCATAAAAATTTACAATTATTCCAATAACTCAATTACTACAATTTGACATTTTTGACAAAGAAAACTTGTAATTAAAACGAAAAAATAAATAAAAATATGACACAATTAGTTAACAGCAATTTTTTTACAGTTGAAACGTAAATTCGTAACAAAAACCGACTTAAAATGTAGAATATATTTTAGAACTTAATTAGTTAAACCCCATAGTCTCATAATGAATCATAGTCTCTAACGAATTATTTAAAAAAAATCTATTTAAGGTGGAACGGTGGGTTTCAAGATCCTAACCGGGAATCGAACCCGGGACCTCCGCTCTGCAACGTAACACGCTAACCACTGGATGGAGGCGTTCGAAGAATAAGTTGTTGACGTTACTTTCAATAAATTACGTACTATTTTATTTTTGACTTTTTTTTCTATTATCGAAACTGCTTTATTTTTGTTTTACGTTCAACTGTTACGCACAATAAGGCTTACGCATCGGAAATCGAACCTGAGACCCTTTTATTTATTTAAAAAAAGATGGAATTTTATTGCTGTTTTAGGCTGAATCTTTGGTACAAATTACAGTGAATTTAAATAAGAACGCCTACCTTATTAGTGTAGTGATCGCTCATGTATGACAGCTGGACTCCATATTGAACCAGTCCCATTATCACTGTAACTAAGCAATTAAATCAACTTTACACCAGCTGGAACAAATTATACTGGGATCAAGTTAAGAATATGAATGTAAAGAATTACATCAAATGTATTTAGATTAAAATAAATCATTTTTATAAAAAATTCCAAGAAAATAAATTCTTGGAATCACTATTCATTAAATTCGTTAGCTTCGGCTAAGACCTGAAATCTATGTAATTCTAACAATTAGAAAAAAGACTTGTAGAGTTTTACAAATTATCGTTAGTTTTAATAACTTTTAAGTTATTAGTTACTCTTACTTTCTCTTGCTCTATGTATAATAAAATATATAGGAAAGGAAATTAGTAATTAATTTTTTTCATGTAGATTTTCAAAATCGAATTTTCACCGGAAATACAAGTTTTCAAACCCCCTGAACCCAAAAAAAGTTTTTTAGCATTTGGTCTGTCTGTGTGTTTATTAGTGAGCGAGTGTGCATGTATGAACAAAATATTTCAAGAACAGAATATCGTAGCTACTAAGTTTAAACTTTGAACTTAAGTTCGGTACCACTAGGGGACCGAACACGAACATTTTCATCAAAATCGGTTTACCGGAAGTAATAGCGTGCGATTTTTAATTTCATTGAATTTTCTTAAAAATGGCTCCTACGATTTTTTTATTAAAACTCGACTCATTTACTACATTTTTATGCTCTACAAGAAAGGTAGGCGCCATGTCTGCTGAAATTCTTGGGAGCTATGCTCTCGTGGAAAATAATGTTTTGTTTTTAAATCGCGGCCTTAATTGAATTTTAGAGAAAAAGCGTAGGCATAATTAAAATTGAAGAAAATTTTAAGATACCTACTAAATTTATTTTCAACATTTTTTCTACATTACAAACTATGTATAACCTATGTTTATCGTCAATTAGTGATTTTCTGTAGTTTGCTTATCAAAATCGGTAAAAAATGGGATATTTTAATATTGCGGTCTTAGTATGCATTTTACGACAAAAGTCTAACTAAAGTTATAAAAAATTAAAAACCTACAACTTTTAAGAATTTTTTCTACAGCTATTTTAGCGCCATTAGTGATTTCTTTTGTATTTTTAAGTCTTACAGAGGTTGATTTTCATTTTGCATCACTCACGATTAAAATTAGGTTATGTGTTTCATTTTACTTTATTTACTCATGATTAAACATATGTTATATTTTCGCTATTTACATTGGCAAAAAAATTTATGTGAGTGTTTCACACCAGATTTTTTAAAATTTAGATTATAAGGTTGTGAAATAGTTTGATTTGTTACAGGTTGGTGTGAAAAATTAAGTAAATGTAAAATTCAGAAACGATTAAATAATTTAAACTGTTAAATTTGTATATAATATAAATAGCCTATGTGATTATGGAAGCAGAAATAAACACACTCGCAGAAAAGTGCGATAATTTGGAATGTATCGGCGTATCCCAACAAACAAATAATGTATCAGATTTCCAAATATATTTAAAAAATACTGTACTTAATAATGAAGAATTACTTAAACGAAAACCAACAATATTGTACAAAAATTTAAGATCTGACATACTAATAAGGGATAATGAAACAGACACAACTGAAATTTTAAATTTAGAGCAAAAAAGTAATTGTTATGAGGAAGAAAATCCATCAAATTTTAATAAAAAGAAAAATTTTAGTACAATAAAAACAGATATTGTCGATAATCCGGAAAATTTAACTAAGTTTTCTATAGATAGTATTTTAGGTCGTAAACCAAATTCGTCTCCGTCACCAGAAAGAGATATCCATCAAGCAGAAAAATCAATAAAGAAATATTTTCGAGATGAACTAGAATCTTCAGTAAGTACCTATCAAAATGATGAAATTACTTCAACACCAGTTCCTGCTTCGTCATTTGCAGGTAAATAATTTTTTTCAGGAATAAATTATTTGTAGAGTAATTTTTTTCTCTTTAATCCTTTATTTACAAATGTTACAACAAGCAAATGTGATGATTATCATAATAATGTAAATGACATGATAGGCATGAGAGGGGTAGGGCCCCCATTGGTGCCTCCCCAAGAATGAAATTTGTATATCAAATTAGCAGGTCTCTACTCCAGCGTCTTTTAAGGCGTCTAGGGGGATTATCAGGTAAATGGACGGAGGAAAGTGAACACACCAGGGGGTTCTTGTGTTCGTGTGACTTGTCGTGAAAGCGTTTGTATAGGTATTCAATGGAATTTTGTACAAGTGGTGTTTTCAAATCTGTATGTAAGAGTGTACGTATTTTGTTGCTAACGTAAAGAGGTGCATTTGCTATAAGGCATAATGTTTTTGACTGAATGCTTGAATTCGTTGCAGGTTAGAGGGTTTGGTTGAACCGTAAATTTGGAATCCGTAGGTCCACATAGGTTTCAAAAGAGAACAATATATGCGTAATTTTTGTGCCATTGGTAATTTTGATCGTAATTTTGTAGAGTAATTAAATTACAATGGTTATAATAAATGTAGCTACATTTAAATTGGTTAACTTCTTAAACAATTAGTAGAGGGTGTTTAAATTCTAACGAAATTAATGAATCAAGAAGAAAAAATGTGATACTTGGTTACAGATGGAAAAATTTAAAAAATTATGATTTTTTTTTGTTGCATAATGAAGTTTGAAGTTTCCTCTAAAATGGTGTAAATATTATATTTCTACGATAATATAAATATTACTAAGTCACTAAGTACGAATATTATAAGTCGAGGGGTTAATGTCAAACAACACTATCTACAAAAACCTATTTTTTAAATATTTTTCAGGAAAGCGAAAAAACTACTTCTAATCTGATTGTCTTCCTATTATCTCAGTTATTTATACATGTAGTCAACTATAAATTTAGTGTAATTTAATTTATTTCTTAATGGTAAATGTGCCCATAACGGGTAGATGGAGTGTTAAATTAATTGCAATCGATCTGTTGGTTCCGGAGCTACAAAAAATAGATCTGTTTTGCCAATTATGACTGAACTATTTAAGAACAAAAGAGGTAGAGGTGTAAAACACACTACTCAGAGTTATCTGACCTGAAAGTAATGAATTTCACTATACAGCAAGACCCTGTGATGAATAAAGTGAAGAAGGTGTCATTTGCAGGGTAGAAAGTGGGTGCTTTTCGGAGGGCCTGGCATGCTGATGAGCATACTCTTTCAACTTGGTGAGGAAGGTAATGGTAAACTACCTCACTCCTCGTTTTTACTTAGTATAACCTCTAGAGGTTCAAACCAGCCTTCCGGCTGTTGACCTAAACAACAACAACAATGGTAAATGGTAAATAAATGGTGATGGCTCTCCTGAAAAATTAAGTTTTTGTAGATAGTGCTGTTTGACATTAACCCCTCGAAGTACACCTTGGACAATTTGAATTGGCACAAGCAGCTTCGGTGTTTATCTACTCCACTCTTCACCACTCGCCATGCAACGACGGTGTAGTCACAAAAGTATACAATCGCTACTGTAATGTGCGACTCACGCACGGTCACTATGCTTTGTTTTCACTGTTGTTATTAATAATCTGCCGGACATAGTGCTGTGACTAATTTGGGATCCCTAATTTGTTTTCACATATGGTTTTCTGTTCATTATAAAATATATTCAGACCAATTTGTTTAGTTAGTTGCGTGCGTCTGTAAAGTAATAGTTTAGTGAGTTTTTGGAGTTTAGTTCTAGTAATTTATAATTTAAATTTTTACTGGGACAAATTAAATAGATATTTTGAAATGAAATAATTATTTGTATGTTTGTACATTGAAATAAGGTTGTAGGCATTTCCGTACATTAAAAATTAGTAGACCTTATTGAAAGAATAGGTTATGGATATACTTTATGCGGAACTGTGCGTATACGTAGAGAAAGAGTTGTACCAGTTCAAATTGTCCACAGTATACTGTGCTATATATTTTAAATGGCTGTTTCCGAAAATTAGGGGGTTTTACCACTTTGTACCTTTTTGTCAGGATCTACCGAAGATATTTAAGCGTTTTTTGTTTGTTTGTAAAATACATTTCTCTTATTATTCTGACCGTTTAAAAATTGTAATATGTTTAAAATTAATATTTTATTAAATTTTAACATTGTCACCAAATGGACGTTTTTGAAATAAAAAATTGTAAAAAATGTCCTCTTCATCAATTTAAACAAATTATTATGCTCAAAATGTGAATAATAGAATGAACTAAAACACAAAAAAGTGTCTACTTTAATAAGGTAAATCGTGACCGTCCGTAGGAAATGGGACTTTATCTTCACTAAGCAAATTTTTCAGGAGAGCAAAAAAAGAAATTAGGTAAAAAAATCACATTTACTCTTTTTTTTGTTTAAAATATTACTTATTTTTTCTTGTGTATAAAATAACCCTATTTTATTTTATTTTGAATCTAAACCTGATTAAATTCCCCAAAATAGACAGTATATTAAATAGGGAAAACGGACCTTAGCTTTACCGATGTATTTCTTATTGGTGAAGTTAAGATCCCTTTTCTGTTAGATACGTAAAAGAAAAACTAAAAGTTTTGGCTCAAAACATGTAAAAAGTAAAAAAAGCCCTGGAGAATATCCTTCCAAGAAAATAGTCAAGATTGGTGCTTCCACACTTGACAAAAAAATCAATAAAATTCCAGAATGTAAATTTTTAGTTTAGACCAATTTCCAGTATCATTATCTTTTTATTTAATTTTTTTAGATTAGTTTTCTTAGCATTATTTCAATTACTGATGCAATATGTTAAAAGAGAAACAACTTATTTTGTGATGTTTTATCTGTGTTGTATGTTAAAATTATTACAATGTATTTTTTCAATTTTTTGTCCGTCCGTGAATTTTTACATTTGACATGATCTCAGAAAAACTGGCACAAGATTTTAACTATTTCAAATTTCAATTATTTGAAGTCATCACTGGATTCAGCACAAAATTTTAAATAAGTAAGACATGACATCTGTCTGACAAAGACAAGGAAAGTAAATATTATCACTAAATATTAACCAACTTTAATTGCTATTTCCCGAATACAGTGTAACTTAAACTTCATTTTAAAATTCTGTAACTTTTTTTTAAATAATTATAAAAAAAGTTTAAAAAAATCACTGTTTTCAGCATTAAATTCTCTGTAAGGAACACTCATAACCTCACTTATGACTTGAAGATAAAATCCCTTTTCCTATTGACGGTCACTTGTAGTAGCCTACCTAAGAAAAAGGTACCAACGATAACATTATAAAGTAGAGGGATCCGTGACTCCCTTGGTTAAAGAATCTCCAATTAGGTTTTTTGTGATTATTTGAATAACTTTAACATTAAGAATACAACCAGAAATAATTCTAACTCTAACAATTAATTACAAATTTTTAATTACAAACTCGCTCAATAAACACTTGAACGACTGCTATTTGGTCACACTAAACTGAGATACCGTTACCTCACAATAAAATAAAAACTTAATAAATGTACTCACAGCAACACAAAATTAAGAGCAAAATATATTATCTTAGTCAAATGCTCTACGCTGAGCACTATACGGAGAGAATTTCACTTACCATTTAGTCTACAAAGGTTGCTTCAACGACACACACTACACAAAAACACTAATATTTTAAAATCTTCAATTACAGTTTTAACAGAAAAATAATTACAATTTAAGTAAACTAGTGTAAAACTCCTATTTTGTTTGTTAACGTACAGAAGTTTTTTACTTTAGGTTAATGCTTTTATAGACAATGAAAAGTGACAGATGAAAATGAGGGATGAAAACATGCCATACCTGACTGGGAATCAAATACGGGACCCCTAATGTAGCCAGTTGTAAATTTTTATAGTCTTAAAACTTATTGTCAATTAATATAATGTAATGCTTCTCTGTTATGGTACTTAATTTTGTTTTGTTGCCATTTGTTTTCTACGAGTAATGGAATCGCTACAAATTAGAAAAAAAATGGTCATGTGGCGATAAAATTAAAAAATACTCCGATAAAACAAATTTTCTCGTACATGGCTGAGACGATTTTGATGCAACGTTGTTAATTTATTCAGTTTGCTTTCCCTTAGGTCAACAAGAATGTCTAATTAATATCAACAGAAAACTTCGAGTGAGGGGGCTCAGCTGTCGTAACAAAAAATATGTTTTTCAAAATAACGGCTAGGTGGGGCATTTTTGGCCTGAAGTTAATTGGTATTTCGATAACTACATGTATAAGCAACGTAACAATTTTAAACAGTTATTTTTTAAACAATTTTGGTTGTGAATTCTTTAACATACTTTTTCGAAAATATCTGAAGTACAGGATTTTCCGCCGGAATTAAATTGTTCGCTCGGTTTGTTCAAAAATGAAATCCAATGATGTTCTAACTCACGAATCCCGGAAATGAATATTTCTGGTACAGTAAACTCTCGATTATCCGCTTTTTCTAAGATTATGCTTTGCCTACGGTTTATCCGCGGCGCCTACAGCAAAAAGTTTTATGTATAAAAAAAGAAAAAATACACAAAAACAAGTTTTGAAACTTAGAATTATTTCGTAAATACGGAAATAGGTTTTCTAATTACTTTAATGTTATAAAAATCATCATAAATAATAAAAAAACATAATAAACTATAATAATGTACAGTACAACACATACAGTGTAGTATTTAACACGAAAAAACAAAAGCAATCGACCGAGTTTTTGTAAAAAAGTAAGCATAACTTCCTCTTAAACATTAATGTACAAAACGTAGATTTAGTTTTTTATCATGTAGCCTACATTCTTTTATTAGGTATACAATAAACTGATTTAAAGCACTTGTGTGTTGTTTTTTAATACCTTCAGCCATTTTAACCGCTATCGGTAATTTTGCGGCTTATCCGCGAAATTCGATTATCCGGGGTACCCGCACCAGTCAATTTTACGGATAATCGGGAGTTTACTGTATATAATATTTCTTCAGTTATCAGAATTTTTTTAATTCCTTTAATATTACCTTAACAATGAAGGTATTTTTAATTTATTTCTTACTTGCCTTTCTATTTTTTAAGATGCTCTCAAACTAAAAACTAACACCGTTAAAAATTATAATTTTTTTTCGTTTAAATCCCCCTTCCATAAAATTTATAATTAGTGTATTAATATTAATTATAAACTAATAATTAATTACTGAATAATTTTAACAGAATTTTTATGGTAGTTTTTCTTATAGATTTAGTATTTGTAAATACGTTGATTTTAAAATAAATTTCTTTCGTCAAGATTTAGGGGCTGATTATACTGGGTTATCGTACTCTGCTTCATTGTTATATGGAGGTTGGTTTGCAGCTGCGACTGCCGCGACTAAAGGAACTGGACATCTTTTTGGTTTACAAGGTATGTGATCAGAAACAATAATATTAATTAAAATTACATTGCGTTGTTTAAAAAAAATTTTGAGCAGGTGTATTGGGCAAATTCTTTCGCACAATTATTTTTTGACATTATTATTTGGATATAATTATGTTCCCTAAAAAATTAGAGAAAATTTTTAAAAAAGAAACAGTAAAGGTTGATGTTATATTTTTTATGGACTGTATCTTACCTGGCACCTAAATGCATAAAACAATATATTGAAAACAATAGATAGTACAATAGTAGATAAAAGAACTAACCTTCCCAAACAGATAAAATTGAATATGATATCATTTTACCAATTACAAATTTTTAAAATAATTAAGTTACGCCCATATTGCTCGGGGTTAACCGGGGTTAAAAGCGGGTTCCACCTGCGAAAGAAAACATGCTTTTAAAAAGCTTTTAGAGTTTTTGAAATCGGTTGGATGCTTTCCTCGTACAAAAAATATTATTTCTTTTTTCGGTTGTGGACAAAATTAACGCATCAATTTTTTTTTGGCTTCATCTTTATTTTTATTTACAACTGTACAATTTTTAAAGCACAACTAGTAAATGAGATGGAATGAATGAGGAATGGCGGGAAAGTTACGTGAATGTGAATCGATCCAGTGACCGATTTCGGCGTGAAATTTTTTAAGGATGTGGTGCCAAGACGCATCAATTTAAAATAATTTAAATGGTTTCACAGTATCTTCGTGAAGTAGGCATTAACCGTACGATCTGGCTAGCTAACTCCCCAGACTTAAATTCTATTGAACACGTTTTTGGTTATGCTTAAATAAAGAGTTCGTCAACGTAATGCAGCAAATCTTCAACATCTGTGCCATTTTGCGAAAGAAGAATGGGAGAAAAACGACCAGGAAGAAATCCAAAACTTTATTCAAGGAATGCCGAGACGGATGTTAGCTGTAATTAAGCCAAGAGGGGGATCTACACTTGTTACTGAATTATTAATTCATTATAAATTACAAAATAATCATATTTTACTTTTAATTTTTTCCATTATGTATGAACTAAATATGGAAAATATTCAATACTGCAAGTAACACTTCCGTTTTTGTTATATAAAACTTTGTGTTTTTAAAGCTAATTTATCTTATTTTCTCACTAAGTTACCATAAATCAAATTTAAAACTCCTAATTTTTTGTAAAAAGTATTAAATATTGCTTAAAATTATGATACAAAGAATAACAGTAACAGAAATGAACCTGGCACATTGAAGAAAATTATTTTTTTTGCACTTAGCCCAAAATTTTACATGATGCGTTAATTTAGTCCTGGACTTTAATAACTTATTAGTATAGATAAATAGACATTCTTGTTAATTGAAACAATTAAGGGTTTGGAGAAAGTTATGATAAAGTTTCACTAAAATTTTCCCTAACATAGATTTTCTTGGTATGTGTAAACATTCATTACATTTAATAACTATAAAAAGAACTAAAATATTAACGATTTTTAAGTTATTTACCCATCGAAAAAACTGAAAGCTCTATAGTTTTTAACCCTTTCAGTGCCAAAATAATATTTAAAACTTTGATCTAAAGTGCCATATAGTTTAAATAAGGGTGTACAAAAAGTGCCAGCCCTTATTTCGTAAACTTGCAAGTGTAACCCTGCCATTGCCGACCAAAATTTCAACGTTACAGAAAAATAAAATTTCCAGTTAAAAATTAATTTTTGTGTTCATAAAAGTAAGAAATCCTTCAAACACTAAAAAATATTCAAAATAGTTTTTTTTTAGTTTATTTAAAGTCGCATCGACAGCTTGGTTATTAGAACTTTTGTGGGTTTTGGTACCTTAACGGTGGTTTTAACGTGTTAAAATTTCCAGACCCTAGCCGGGAATTGAACCCGGGACCTTTCGCTTTGCAGGCTAGCGCGCTAGTCACTACGCCACGAAGGCAGTTTAAAATTACATTATTTCATTAATTTTTGTATAAAAGATTTTTGAAAATTTTCGGTTATCCGGACTTTGGCACTTTATGCATGACTTCCGGTAAACAGGATGTTATAACTTCGTAAAAATTTAGACGTCCTGTTTTCCGGACGTTGGCACTGAAAGGGTTAAGGACTCATTCAAAAGTCAGACATGAATGAGTTACGTTTAAATGCATAGTACAACGTTAATAAGCGTATATAAGTTAACGTGTGAAAATCAATCGAAAACCATATTTAAGTGGCTGATAAATAATGTAAATATCATTAATATTTTTTAAAAAGTGACAATCGTATAAGATATTTAAACTAAATATTGGAATAGTAAGAAGTTTTTTATTTTAAGATTAGTCCATTTCATGCAACAAAACGGCCCAAATATTTGAAGAATATTTTAACACATTGTGTTTGTTTGTTAATGGGAAGTAAGATTACATAATGGCTTTTAACACGGACTTATAAATTTTGTAATCGTTAAAAATAGGTGACCGCTCGATGGAACTATTGGCAATTCCTTTACTGTGGCAGTGCAAGTCCAGTGTTTGATTTCTAAAAAAAAAATAAATAAATCGATATAGTTTGTCAATAGCCTTATTATCATACGGACGGACAAATAAAATGATAAATGACAATTTTAAAAATTTCCACCAATATGGTTACTTCTTTTCAGAGTTATCATATCCTTTTCATATCTTTGACGCAAGTGTTTGAAATTTAAATACTTTAGTCTTCTTCTTCTGCCCCTCAAGGATTAGGCATCTCTGCCTGTTCCGAACCTCTCAAATCTGCCCATCTCTTTCTCGGGTGTCCTCGTTCTCTCTTTTCTTTCGGTTTATAGCCTAGTGTTTGGTTAGCTATCCTACCCTCCCTCTTTCTGCTCACATGCTCCAACCACTGCATTCTGTTCTGAGATAATACCCGGTCGTTTATAGGGGAGATATTGAGTTGTTTCTTTATCTCGGTATTCCTGTAACGCTCTTCTCTACTACACCCATACGTATGTCGAAGAAATTTCATTTCACATACTTGCAATCTACTCGGCTCTCGCTTTGATAGCACTAAAGTACAGTTTCAGCACTCTTTGGCAGTTTCACTGCCAAAGAGTAGGGTCGGCACTGCTATTGTTTTATAAAATCTCAATCTCGTATTTTTGGTGGTGCTATTTTTTAAGGTTCGGTGGATATTTCCGCATATTTGCTGAAATCGGTGCATCTTATTGTAAGCATCTCATCCTATTGGTATGTAATGTTACACCATAAATACTGAAAGTGGGATATCTGTTCATAGATACTTAAGTATCTTATGCGGAATGATTTTTTAGTCCTGTTACCTAATTGTTAATGTCTGGTAATTTTTTTCTAAGAAAGGGAAATTTTGTTGTATGACACGAAATTAGTAGCCCTACTCAACCGGTACAGATACAGCAGTGTATGTTGATTCTCCTTGATCTGTGTAAAATTTTGAGCCGTTTCCGGCCGTGTTACGAACAGAATATCTTTTACCCTAGAACAACGGGTTTCCATTCTCGGAACAATATTTTGCTACAAATTCGTACGCGAGTATAAAAGAATCATTTCAAATTAAATTTTCTGGCGTTCCCCCACCATAAAAAATGTCAATTTCTAGGCTAACAAACCGATTTCAAAAGACAGATAATGTTTGCGACAGAAAACGTAGTGGTCGACCAACTCTGACAGATGACGTTTTAGAGAATGTGAAAACAATATTGCTCAACTCTCCACGGAAAAGTTTATGAAAACTTTCCTCGCCAGTTGGTTTGTCATATCGAGTGTTCAGAAAGCTGGTAAAAATTGAAATTTTATTTGTATCGTGTACGATTAGTCTAAGAGCTTCAGCCTCCACATTTAAACAAGAGATTGTTCTAGGGTTAAAGACATTCTGTTCATAACACGACCGGAAACGGCACAAAATTTTACGCAGCTCAAGGAGAATCAACTAACACTGCCGTATCTATACCGGTTAAATAGCACTACCAACTTCTTGTCACAAAACAAAATTTCACTTTCTTAGAAAACAATTACCAGACATTAACAATTGGGTAACAGGGCTAAAAAATCACTCTGTGTAATCCCGAAGGAGCAAATGTACCAAATCAGTTTTTTAGGTGTGCTCTACTTTGTAGGGGATCAGAACGTTAGAGGATTAAAGAGCGAGTCAGTTAGTGAAGGCTTTCGAATTTAAAAATAATGTTTTTAAAGTCTACGGTATTCTTTCCAGGAACTGAATCTGATTTACTGCTAAAAATAATAAAAATTTTATCCAAGAAACCTGAACTGCTTCTTAAGCGAGTTGTGGCAGTCGAAAGATTTAGCCATGATTTCTGGTCCTCTTTATAATTTAGCTCTTATTTTTATAATTGACTATTGAAGAAAATTAAAACTTTTATTTTTTAAATCCCTAATGTGTGTACATTGCAATCCGTTCAATTTAAGAATTAATAACCATTCTTATGACTCAATGATATGAACGACGTGTAAATAAGGTGTACTTTTGTGCAAACCAGGACTCATTGGTAAAAAAAGATTAACATTACGTAGTGGTACAAAACTTACGCGAGATTTTTTGCAATTTGCCGACTATCAATTTAAATATTATAATTAACTGTGGAAGGAATTTTTTCTAATTTAAAAAAAAAGTCGCATCAACAGCTTGGTAATTAGCGATTACGGTGGGTTATCTAACTTTGACAATGGGTTTTTTGACTTTTAATAAATCCCAGACCCAAGCTGGTAATCGAACCCGGGACCCCGCGTTGAAGGCTAGCTTTTTTCTAATTAATGGTGGTAATTTAAAAAATTGTCTTCTATCATTTTTGTATGTCCGTCCGGCACACCAAGATGTCAAAAACTAGATGAGATAGCAACAAACGGCTTTCAGATTCGTTATCTACACAAAAATTTATGGGGCCTAGTTTGGGTTTCAAGTTTCAGTTTTAACCGGAAGTCTAGAAATCAAAATCAGAATTTGGAAATAAAAATAGTGTCATCGATTCCTTTTAAAGTGTAGATAAAGAAATCAGCAATGGTTTTGCCTTGGTCAAAGGTAAGCCTTTTTAAAAATTACCACCAGCCACGAGATACGCGTCGCCTCATGAAACGGATGTTTTTAAAAATATTGTTTAAAATAATGAATACCTATATTGTTGCGCAGTTGTTAGCGTGATACGCTGCAAAGCTAGGGTTCAATTCCCGACAAAAGTCTAGAAAAATATAGTTTAGAAACAAGCATTCGAGCACAAATATACCTAATTTTCCGAAAAATTTCCGAGAATTCCCAGACTTAGTCCTGTTTATCCCAGTTTTACAAAACTTTTCCAGGAATATCTCCAATTTTCTGAAAACTTGTCCGGGAATATCTAGACTATTATGGAAAAATTGCAGAATATAAAGAAAAATCCCTTATTTTATTATGAATTTTTGGACGTTACTGAAGTACAGTTGTTATCCCGAAATTTCCGAAAAAATTGTCCGGGATTACACCAAACATGATTTAAATCCTGGAATTCTCTTTAGGAACGTTCGGAAATTTCGGAAAGTTTTTCGCAAATTTCGGGATAACAACTCTACTTCAGTAACTCCCAGAAAATTCATAATAAAATAAGAAATTTTTTCTTTATATTTTGAAATTTTTTCAAGAAAAATCTAGATGTTCCCAGACATGTTTTTGGAAAATTAGAGATATTCCCAGAAAATTCGAGATAAACCAAAATACTCCCGGAAATTTTCCGAAAAGTTCGGGATATTCTGAATGTTTGTGCTCGAATGCTTGTTTCTACACTACTTATTATTTATTATTAATATTATTAATTGACTTTGAAACTAACATTTCCTTAACACAAAGTACTAGCTACTAATGAAGATATTGGATGTGACTTTAAATAAACTAAAAAAAAAAAGTTTTATTATTGTAACAAATAATACACAAAATATTGAGATATTTCATAACTAAAAATAGTATTTACCTAATATTTCAGCTCCAAAACCTGTAGGCAGGAGATCTAGAAAACCTGGGATGGATCGAAAGCCAAGGCAAGCATACAGTGCAAAACAGCTTGAAAGACTGGAAGCGGAATTCAAAGTATGTAACATCATCTTCTTTTCAAAAAAATCTGAATTAAGTGAAGCCTGTATTTTGCTGTTCTAATCCCTCATGTAAAAAATGTAGACTACTATAATATTTTTGTTAAACAATGTATCTTCGGTTTTTGTGTGGTCTGCATCCAGCAGATTTCTTAAAGGAGTATAGACAAGTCAAGTTAAAAACTCAAATATAATATAAACACTTGTAAAATTAATTACTTATGGATTGATTACCTTTTTATTACTACTAACTAACATACCAACTTACTTAAGTATGAATCTCATCTAATAATTTTTACTAAATAATATATGAGGTGTGGCTTTTAAATAACGAGACTGACACTGTAAAAAAATTTATTTTAATTTTATACATAATCACTTATTGTCACCTTCAATATACACTCCTTCTCTATCCCTACAACGCTCCATGCGAATTTTCCATTGTTGGAAACAGTGCTGGAAGTCATCTGCTGTCAGCTCCTTCAGGACATGTGCCGCTTTCTCTTTTACAGCTTCCACAGACTCAAATCTTGTCCCTTTTAATGCAGATTTCTCCTTAGGGAACAGGTAGAAGTCACATGGTGCAAGATCTGGTGAATAAGGTGGATGTTCTAACACTGAGATGCTGTACTTGGCTAGAAACCTCTTAAGAGATAACGTGGAATGAGCTGGCGCATTGTCTTGGTGGAGAACCCATGATTTGTCCTTCCATATTTCAGGGCCTTACTCTTTGATGTAGTTTAGAAAGTACTTCAAGGTAGTAATACTGATTAATTGTTTGACCTTCAGGAACCCAGTGAAGGTACACAATCCCATGGATAAAAAAAAAAAAAAACAATCATTGCTTTAAATTTTGACTAGCTCATTCGAGCTTTTGTGGCTCTCGGTGACGTTCGGCTCTTCCAGTGCATGGATTGGCGCTTCATTTCCGGATCATAAGTACAAAACCACGTTTCATCACATGTTATTATCTTCTACCTGTTCCCTAAGGTGAAATCTGCAATAAAAAGGACAAGATTTGAGTCTGTGGAAGCTGTAAAAGAGAAAGCGGCATGTGTCCTGAAGGAGCTGACAGAAGATGACTTCCAGCACCGTTTCCAACAATGGAAAATTTGCATGAAGCGTTGTAGGGATAGAGAAGGAGTGTATATTGAAGGTGACAATAAGTGATTATGTGTAAAATAAAAATAAAATTTTTTACAATAAAAATAATAAATTTTAAAATAATAAATAATAAAATAAAATAATAAATTATACATTTAATAATTAATAAAATTAATTTATAATTAATAAAAATTATAATATATTTTGATTATATTATAATAATAATACTAAATAAAATAATAAATAATTTTAAAATAATAAATTTTTATGTAAGTCTCGTTATTTAATAGCCAAATCTCGTAAAATTTACCTAAGGGATTATTTAGAAATTTATTTATAAAACAGAAAAATATTTAGAAAGGAATTCTTGAATGTTTTAAAATGTGTCATCAATTAAGTATTTTTTTAAGATTTTTTTTAAAGAAAATACGGATTATCACAACTAGCTACTGTAGCTTGTGGTATATATTGATGTAATTTCTACATGCATAAGTAGGTTTTTGTCTACGTTTAAAGATCTTTTCTAGAGACACGTCTAGAGAGGGGCAGTGGGGTGGCGGGGCAGTGGCAGCAGCAGAAGCACACAGTATTTGTCCGTATTCGGTAATCCGTTGATATTTCGTCTGGTTTTTCTAGTAGTCACTTATATGCTAAAAAATGTCAGGTTTATAAAAAAGTATTAAATAAAATAAGTATAAGCAGTGGACACGTTAATAAGTTTAAATTGTCTGGTGTTTCAAACCAGATTTTATGAAATATATTGCCAACTCTTACATAATTTAGTGTATATTTATTTATTTAAATAGATAAATAAAATAAATAATGAAAAAACCATAATAATATAGGGTAAATATATTTTATCCCTAATGTGCAATCTGTTCAATTCAGAACAATAAGCAACCCCCATGACCCAATTAGATGAGAATGATGTGTATGACATGTAAATAAGACCCAGGCCCAGGCTGACCATTCCTGAGAAAGTATGGTTAATAATTGAACCTCAACCATAAAAATACATCGGTAAATATTGTCTAATATTCAAATCCATATAAAAGTTACTATCTTTACTAGAATTTGAAGCACGAACCTTGGTCTCTGAAAAAAAAATTATATAGGCTACTCGTATTTTGATTATATTATAATAATAAATAAATATATAATTTTTTGGTTTTATTATTAAACTAGATAAAAATCAGTTCATTAATTGAGTTTCCCATTACTGTAAAAATAAATAATTACAAATTTTTAACATAAATTACATCCCATGCATTTTTTAGGATCAATGTACAAATTGTAAGTGATATCCATTTGTTTATATGTGCAAGAAAGTTAGTGTAATTTACCAAATATTTATTTATTGTAGATTGTCTTCAAGTAATTGTAGTTCTAACAAAGGAAATATGTATTGTTTCAGACAGATAAATACTTAAGTGTAAGTAAAAGAATGGAATTATCAAAAGCGTTAAATTTAACAGAAGTACAAATAAAAACATGGTTTCAAAATAGAAGAACAAAATGGAAAAAACAATTGGCATCACGTTTAAAAATGGCACACAGACAAGGAACTGCGATATATTTTCCTTCGCATCAATATTCGTCATTATTCTCGCCTACCAGTTCTTATTATTTATCACCACAACCATTAAGTTGTACTTTTAATGAGACTTCAATTGATATGCAAAATAATTCAATTAATTTAAATCAAAATAATATAATTGAATCACCTGATCCTTCATCTGAAAGTGAAAATGTACAATAAAAGTAAAAAAATATAATAAATGTATAAAAATTTATTCAATTAATTTGTATGTATGTATAAATGTATTAATAAATAATGCTTTCACTAATTTGTTTAGTAGGATCTGTTCATGTACGTATCTTAAACTTTGTAGATTAATTGAGAATGCAGAAAGATGCAACATCAAAATCCTCGTTGTTTAATCGAATAGGTATGTAAAGGGAGACTGTATGATGGTTTTGACTGAAATTTAAATTTTCGGTTTTTTTATGTTTTTCAATAATAGCCTAGACCTAGATCTACCAGAAAAACATTAAATTATGTCAAAAATATATTTTATTGAAAAAAATAAGTGTTTATTACGTTTACCCAGAAAAAATATTTTGTCACCAAGAATGAATATTTTTTTCATAATTTTTTACTACTCATTTTAGTGGAAAGGGGATTTTAGTTTTTTTTAAATAGTACCTGCATCACTGTTTTTAATATTCTCAGCTTTTGGTTCAACTTTCTAACCAACTGTAATGGGAAGTTTACTTGTTTGTGTATCTTTGTTTTTGAATTGTTCCTTTTCTCATAAATTTTGATTTTTAACTCTCGGATACATTTTTCTCAAAAACTATTAAACCTACAAGGCTAAACTTTTAACCAGTTATTCCTCTGGTGTTGTTTAGGTCAACCGACAAAAGGCTGGTTTGAATCTCTAGAGGTTTTGCTACGTAAAATGAGGCGTGAGGTGGTTTACTATTGCCTTCCTCACTGAGTTGAAAAGTATGCTTATCAACATGCCAGGCCCTCCAAAAAGTACACTTTTCCACCCTACAAATGACACCTTCATTTCGTTCACCACAGGGTCTGGCTGTAAAGTGAAATTCATTACTTTCAGAGTAGATAACTTTGATTAGTATCCAAGGGAGGTGGAGGGTTGTTTGCTGATGTCGGATCAAGCGGCCAGGTGGTGGGTTTTTGGTTAGTAAGGCGGTTGCGGCCTCCTTAGGGCTGGACAAGGACACCTCAATTGAGTCCAACACTACTTCCTACCTCGTGAGGGAGTGAACATGAGTTTTTCTTGCCGCCTCGGATAAAAAAAAACTTTGATTAGTGTCTTTTACACCTCTACCTCTTCTGTTCTTATATGATTCAGTCATTTAATTGGCTGATCGTGTGATAAGAAACAGAACTATTTTTTGTAGCCCTGAAACTAACATATTGAGTGCAAGTAATTTAACACTCCACCTGTCTGTTATGGGCAGGAATGACCCCACACTAAACAACATAATACCAGATATTTAAAAATATGATTTTTAAGAAAGTAAATTACTTTTGTAGGTATTTTTCAAGTCTTGTCTTCCTCCATTCAAAAAAATAAATGAAAATATATTTTATATATTTTTATTTTTTATAAATTATAAAATTTATTATACAATAACTATATTTACAATATAAATTATAAACATATTTTTAAATAATACCATTTTATTAATGTTAACTTAACATTTTTATGTACTAGCATGATTCAATCTTATTATATAGTTAAATAAAATACTACATAAATATTAGTGATGAAAAAAAATAATACCCGATATTGTTAAAAAACATTAAATTCCTCAAATATTTCTATATTGAACTGAGGAATTTTGTTGCAATCAAAGATATAAATCTAAAATTTTATTGTGAAGTTTTAAGGGGTCTTGAACCAGTATTTTGTGAACTGTTAATTTTGGACAATATTATACATATTTTTGCTGAGAATATAATGTTTTGTTCGTAAAAACAGAATGATATCTATACTAAATAAATAATCAAAAATTGATTTTGCAAAACTTACACACATCAACACCAAAAGCTTCCTGAAACTAATTGATTATTAAATTTAATAGAGAAAAAATAATGAAGTGAATTAAATGGACGTTAATAATAGTAACTTTTATATTTTATACCACTTCATGAACTTTTAGTGAAAACCCAAAAACTTTAAGATCAGTTTTGTTCATTTATAAACATTATTAAATTATTTGTAGATATTTATTAATGACTTAAAACTGTTACAAAAATAATTTCTAAATCTAAAATAATCTGTACATAAATATTTGTAAATAATATAATAATAATAATTAACAATAGTGATGAATTTATTAATAAATAAACAGTTATAATTTACTAAAAAATAAACATAAAAACAAACATCTTACATAATTTAATTTGATTTTTAATACTTCTACTTAACCAAATTTTCGTGATCGTGTAACTGCCATTGTATCTTCAAAACGAAATCGTTGTGGCTTCCACGGATTGGACATTGTATTATTCAACCATGTTTCAACAGATGGTATTGTTTCTTCATTCCATTTTACTCTTAATTTTACACTTTCAATTGATTCTTGTGCTTTCTTTTCACCATTACCAAACTGACCTTCTCTTGCTTTGTATAACTCAGTAACCTAAAACATGACCATTTTCTTTTGTAACTAAATATAATTTTTTAATGTAAGGTTGTATCAACTATCAGTTATTATTAGTGAATACAGTAGGTTACAGAATAATTTTAGAACAATTTTCCAGACAATGCCTTAGAATTAAATGCAGGCGTTCTGTTTTGCAGTTTGTGCGTTCTTCTACTTTAACCCTTTCAGTACTAAGGTCTAAAAAACAGGACGTTGATATAGTTTACTTAGTTATAACATCCAGTTTACCGGATGTTCGTAAGTTATGCATAAAGTGCCAACATTTCCAAAAAACTTTTTAACAAAAATTAATGGAATAATGTATTTTGAAACCGCCTCCATGGTGTAGTGACTAGCACGCTAGCCTACAAAGTGAAAGGTTCCAGGTTCGATTCCCGGCTAGGGTCTGGAAATTTTAACACATTAAAACCGCAGTTAATTTACCAAAACCCACAGTAGTTACTAATGACCAAGCTGTCAGTGCGACTTTAAATAAACTAAAAAAAACTATTTTGAATATTTTTAGTGTTAGAAGGATTTCTTATTTTTATGAACACAATAAAAATTAATTTTTAACAGAACATTTTATTTTTCTTTAACGTTGAAATTTTGGTTGGCAATGGCACACTTACGCCTGGAAGTTTTCGAAGTAAGGGCTAACACTTTTTGTACACCCTTATTCAAATTAAATGGCACTTTAGATCAAACTTTTAAATATTATTTCGGCAGTGAAAAGATTAAACCACTGCACCATGGGAGGAGGCTCCTAAAATTGATTTATTAAAAATGATTTTAAAAGAAAAGTGCATTAAGAGCTTTAGATTAAATAATAAAAAAATAAGGTAGATTAGAAACAGTTTTAAATTTATTAGTGTGCAATAAACTGCTCATGTACAGGCAGATCCTAAAACCAGTATCAACCAACATTATCCAATTATGGGGGTGTACAAAATCAAACAAATATAAATATACTCCAATAAAAACCAGAACAGGATAACTAGGACTTGAAAAAAACTGAATATTTTGATAAAACTAAGTTCAGAAGGAAATTGTATGGGTTGGTAATCCTGCAGAGATTAAGAAAACCACCAAAAGGAAACTTCAGTTTCAAGAAGCTGCAAGATATTCCAGATCAGAAACAATGAAAACAAAATACCAAAGTAAAAGACAAAACTCTCTGAAGATGATAGAAAAAGTAAATCCAATAAAATTAAGGTTTACTGAAGAGGAAAGAAAGTCAGAGAAAGTAAAAATCTGGATAGGAAATGTGGAGAGTAGCAGAATGCCAATGTTGTTACCAAGAAGTCCATTGCAATTGAATTCTAGTATCAAAAAAAAATAGTACAATGTTTCCAAAATAAAGTACTGTGGAATATCATAGAAGAATGTCATGAAACCCAGGTTAGATGGAAACAGTCATGAAGGAGATACAAAAGTTCATGTATAGACTTGAAGTTAGACTTCACTAGCATTAGAATATGGAGCAATCCAGCTGTTAGACATCCACAGGAGACACAAGTGAACACAACAGCATGAACTCGTAGTTCAAGTGTAAATATTTTAGTAAAGTTTCTTTTTTTGTGAATTTGTTAAATACCATCAATATGTAAGTATGCAAGTAAAAATAAGTAAGTATTTTAAAACTTAATTATAAAACATGTAACTATAAAAATCTCTAGTTGCATGAAATTCAGTTCTATGAGAATATTACAAACAAAATATTATGTGAAAAATAGCAGATACTAAAGGTCAATTTAATGGGCAATATCTCTGAATATAAACGTTTAGTTAAAATAAGTTATTAATCAAGGACCAGAGAGTTTATCTTAAATTAAACATTTTTTAATATACAATTTTATTTTATAATAGAGATCTTTCATTTGAACAGTCACATTATCCTAGGAATTACATTATTAGATGACTTAAAAAATAGTAAGGCAACTTAGTTTCCACTTGTTGTTTAGGTCAACAGCCGAAAGGCTGGTTTGAACCTGTAGAGGTTTTACTAAGTAAAACGAGGAGTGAGGTGGTTTACCATTGCCTTCCTCACTGAGTGGAAAAGTACGCTTAACAGCATGCCGGGCCCTCTGAAAAGCACATATTTTCCACTCTGCAAATGACACCTTCACTTCATTCACCACAGGGTCTGGCTGTATAGTGAAATTCATTACTTTCAGAGAAGATAACTCTGACTAGTGTCTTTTACACCTCTACCTCTTCTGTTCTTAAATGATTCAGTCATTTAATTGGCTGACCATGTGATAAGAAACAGAACTATTTATTTTAGCCCTGCAACAAACAGATTGAGTGTAAATAATTTGACACTCCACCTGTCTGTTATGGGCAGAGTTTCCACTTATGCAACTTTAAAAGCTATTCAGTGACACAACCCTAAAAACTGTATTCCCAACTTAGATTTACATTTTTTGAAAAAAAAACTCTCTGCCTTTGAACTGTTCATCCTCTTGAAGAAGATAATGTCACTGAGTATTTTAAGTCTCTATAACTGATATCTTGTATACGTAAATGATTTACAAAGAGTTAGCGAAAATAAATAATCCATCCAGCAAGAGCTTTATATTTTGCCCAAATAAGGTAATACTAAATGAGATCATTAGGATTACAAGGTTCTATTAAATATATCTCTAAAAAACATATTTCAGCTCAGAAATATATTTCACCTCAACTTACAGGATGTTTCAAAATTTCCTAGCCCCTTTTATTGAAATACTGATTCACTACTTGTTAATTAAAGAGAATAATATTTCTTCATCAACATATTATTGTTTAGATCATCAGCCGAAAGGCTGGTTTGAACCTCTAGAAACATTAATAAGTAAAATGAGAAATGAGATAATTTACATTGCCTTCTTCCCTGAGTGGTAAAGTATACTTATCAGCATGCCAGGCCCTCTGAAAAGCATCTCCTTCCACCCTGCAAATTACACCTTCACTTCATTCACCACAGGGTCTGGCTGTATAATGATGAAATTCATTACTCTTAGAGGAGATCACTCTGACTAGTGTCTTTGACACCTCTACCGCTTCTGTTCTTAAATGCTTCAGTCAAATAATTGGGTGACCATGTGATAAGAAATAGAACTATTTTTTGTTGCCTTCAAACTAACAGATCAACTGCAAATAAATTTAATACCTACTCTACCTGTCTGTTATGAGTAATTCATCAACATATTAAACAATTAAATAATTTTTTAATAAACAGAAATTATATTATGATTACCTTTTCTAATCCACTTTGGCATTTAAACTGACTCATTGCCATCTGAATGAAAAATTCCCAGAGATTTCCATGTAATCTGTAAAAAAGAAACAAAAATTTATAAATTAAGAACGTTTAACATTTTTATTTGATTGGGTTGTAGGAAATATAAAAATAAAATTCTTTAAAACGAAAAATTTTAGTTGGAACAAAACTTTTAAAGGACATAACTCTGATGAATGTCACTTACACCTCATTTTTGCTCTTGTCATTACCTCATTATTCTCAAATGCTTCATTTATTTTTTTATCTGATTGAGCGTGGGAGAATAAACTAATTAAGTCTAATTAATTTGATTTATAGTTAGCATATCTTGTAAGTAATGGCAACACAATAAAAGATACTTACTTAAGTTTCAGAGTTTCAAAATTGTTCTTTAGGTAATAGAATAATGATGCATAACCCTCTGGTTGTTCCGACATTGCAGATAAAATTGTATAACGATCAGCTTCTGAAAATGTTTCATTAGCTGCTTCATCTAAGAATGTCAAATTTAATAATCTGAAAAAAACAAAAAAGTAATCAAAAAGAGTGATCAAAGGAGTGGCAAAAAAGTAATTCCAATGTATACTTGTATAAAAAGTTTTTCAGACACACTGTTGACAATAATTGTCAACAATTTAAATGTTCATTTATGATTATAAAAGAATAATTCTTTTATAATCATAAATGAACATATAAATTGTTTTTGTTAGAGTCCTTTGGTGTTTAGATCAACAGGGCTGATTTGATTTTCTTGATATTTTACCGAGTGAAAAAGTAGTAGTAGTAGTAGTTTATAATTCCTTTTCTACCTGTATTCAAAAGATTGACTGGTAATCAGTACGCAAAGCCTGTAGAAAAACACTAACTTTTCATCATGTAAATGATACCTCTACAGTTTTCATTCTCTCCATAGGTGTGGCTGTATCCATTACTTGATATAACTTTTTTGACTTTTTTTGAACTTTTATTAGAGTTACACTTCTACCTCTACTGGCCTTCAATAGTTCCATCAATTAATTGGCTATCATGAGAGAAGAAACAGAACTATTTCCTTGTAGCCCTATGACTAGAAGATCAAGTGCAATTTAACTCTTTGTGAACTATTGAAGGATATATCCACCAAAAATTTATCCCACCGGTTGTTTAGTGGATATATCTGCATGTTGTTGTTGTTTAGGTCAACAGCCGAAAGGCTGGTTTGAACCTGTAGAGGTTTTACTAAGTAAAACGAGGAGTGAGGTGGTTTACCATTGCCTTCCTCACTGAGTGGAAAAGTACGCTTAACAGCATGCCGGGCCCTCTGAAAAGCACATATTTTCCACTCTGCAAATGACACCTTCACTTCATTCACCACAGGGTCTGGCTGTATAGTGAAATTCATTACTTTCAGAGAAGATAACTCTGACTAGTGTCTTTTACACCTCTACCTCTTCTGTTCTTAAATGATTCAGTCATTTAATTGGCTGACCATGTGATAAGAAACAGAACTATTTATTTTAGCCCTGCAACAAACAGATTGAGTGTAAATAATTTGACACTCCACCTGTCTGTTATGGGCAGATATCTGCATATGGTTTTGAATATGCTAAAAACATGTTTTTCAGGTTCAGAGGGCCTGAAAACGTGTATTTCTGGCGGAAACTCGATTTTTAAAAATTGACATGAAAACAATAGTTTCCTAACCTAGTATGTATGAAAAATAAAGTCATGCAGGGCAAGAGAAAGTAAAACTTTCTCAACAAAAGAGAAAGAATATTGACTATCATTAAAGAATATTGAAATATTAATTTAAAGAATAATAGTTATTTTCATAAAAGTATAATAGTTATAGTTTATTTAAATGGATGCATGAGCTGTCAAAAAATTAGAAAAGAAGAACAAGTTGAAGACAAACATGGTGCAAGAGACCTGATTCTGTGCATATAACTTTATAATGATGACACAAGAAAATCATAAAAATGCATCATTATAATGAAATGATCAATATTGATGTATGATAAAACAGAATAATATCATTTGATTAACTTTACATCTTCCTGTTGCTTATAAAGAGAGATATAGTCAACTTCATTCTATATATTTTTTCTTGTGATAAAAAACTTAATTAAGTTTAGATTATTCACACTTTTTTTTATATGGGACTCTGTAACTTAAGGAATAGAATTTTTCAGTTGCTGTACTTCATTAGGCCAAAATATATTTTGGTTATCTCATTATTAAAATAAAAATAAATAATTATGTCACTTACTTTTCGTATTTGTCTGCACTCTTTGAACAACCAGCCAATGTTTTCAACAAGAAAGATCTCTCTGATAAAGATCGATTTGGTGAAAAATTAATGAGCCTTTCTAATCCAAAATTCCATTCATCATCAGTACCATATGAAAATACCGGGCAGAGATGGATATTTGCAATTCTGTAAGAAAAGAAAATGATAACATATAATACCAGTTATGGTCAAAAGTTAACATTAAAATAGGAAAATGTTATGATAAAATATTAAACTATGTAGTAAATTAACTTGTAAAAAAATTCCTTTCATGAGATGATGCGGCTAGTGGCAATTTTTAAAAAGATTTATGGCAAATACCATTAGTGATTTCTGTATCCACTCTTTAAGATGAATTGAATGACACTTTTGTTTCCAAATTCCAACTTTGATTTCTTAATTTCTGGTTTTGGGCCACTTCCGGTTGAAACCGGAACTTCAAACTCAATCAAAGCCCACTAACTTTTAGTGTATATTATGAATCCAAAAACATTTGTTGCTATCTCTTGTAGTTTCTAACATCTGGGTGTGATAGATAGATGACAAATTTTAAAAATTACTACCAATCACATCAGTTGATGACACTAATTGAAAATCAACCTCAGTTGTTGGACTTAGATTTTGATGAGTAAAATATGGAAAATCACTAATTGACACTTAACTAAGCTCTGTAGAAGAAAATGTATTTTTTAATATTTTATAATTTATTATTTTAATAATTATTAAGGCGACAATCTTTAAGAAAAAACTTTTTTTTACTAATTTTAATGAGCAAAATATAAAAAAAATCACTGATTGACCCTAAAATCGTATAGGTATAGAAAAAATGCTTGAAATAAAATTTGTAGGTCTTTTAATTTTTTATACCTTGAATTATACGTACAAATTTCTCTAAAATATATACATGCTTCCCAGCAAATTTGATGTTTAGTAATGTTAACACTGATAATGTAGTGTCAATAATCTGATTATGAGGATGTAATCTTACTTTTATTACTTCAATCGTTTGGAAACTGAATAAAAATGAGTCTCCAAAAGATTTTAATAGCTTATAAAGACAATACGGTATTTAGTTCCGGGATACTAGTACTTCATAAGAAAAGAATTTTTACGTATTGTTATCTGAACAATAACCGAGCATGCATAGTGTCAGTTGATCCCAACTTAGCTCTGGAATTAACTCTCTATTAT
Source organism: Catonia carolina (assembly GCA_035578175.1). NCBI lineage: Eukaryota > Metazoa > Arthropoda > Insecta > Hemiptera > Achilidae > Catonia > Catonia carolina. The sequence continues at coordinate 33,898,646 of JAQMRL010000005.1, read as the reverse complement.
CACACCAAAAAATTTAAAAATTGCCACTAATTAGTACCTACAAATTAACAGACATACAAAAAAGTAATTTTAACCAATGTTAACGAAAGGTGGTTTTAGGCAATAAGAGCATTTTTGGTAAGTTTATATCACAGCAAGTACCTAGTAAACATTTTGTGATGTAATGAGAAAATACTGGATTCTTACAATTAAAAAGTATTTACTTAATAATTTTTACAGACTTCAAAAGGAATTACGCATATACAAGGTGTCTTTAAATGGTATAAAGCTTTAACAAAGTTATTTGACATTAAACCTAAAAAAAATGTTATTTTTATTCCTAATTTTTGTGTTTTATGTTCGGTATAGTAAAAATTATGTACAGTTACTTATAAGTATATGAACTAAATACAATTCTGGGACGGGCTCTATTGAATTTCTCAGGTTAAAAACCATAAGATGCCACCATTTTTGTGTTGTACTTAGTTGAAAATAACCAGATCCTGAAAGAACCAAAACAAATGACGCAGTATTATTATAATGTCTGTTTCGATAAGGGTCATCAACTATAAATTTTTTTATTTTTAGTTTATTAATTAATATAACATCAATAGCTTGGTCATAAGTGACTACAGTGGGTTATGAATCTGAAACCAACTTTCCAGTTCCAGTTTTGACTTATGATAATTTTTAGATCCTAGCTGGGAACTGAATCCAGAGCCTTCCAATAGTAGTTTTGTGTGCTAACCACTTCATAACTGAGGTGGCAGATTCAGACAAAGTTTTTTATCATATTTTTCTTAGTGGTAGTATAATAAAAGTTTTTAAATAGAGAATATTTCTAAAATAGAAAAAACCATTACACAGTAAAACTGATCACGACTGTCAAAATAGCAAAATTAATAATAAAAGAAAAGTTTTAGTTTTCAGTTTTTACAGAACTTTCAAAATTAGAAAAGCATAAAGAATAACTTGGCAAACGTACAAAAAAATACCTTTCAATGCATGCCAAAATTCGCCACTACAAAACAGTTGTTCTCCCAGATGCGCTTTACACCGGTGAAATTATTTTCCAAATCAAGAATGAAGCTAAAACTGACCAACTTCTTAAAACAGATTTATCAGAACCTGCCTAAACAAGAATTATCAAAAAAATGGGGTATGGCGAATTCCTTCTAATGAAACTGTTTATAAGGAAATTGATCCGATTATTAGCGTGATGAAGAAAAGGAGGATTTCCTACTTTTCCCACATTTTAAGAATGCCGAATGATAGAATATTGAATCAACTGATCCTCAGAAACTTAAACAGGAAGATTACGGGAAGATATATCGAAGAGATTAAGAGGGATCTCAATGAAATTGGACTGGCGACAAATTTCAATGAAATTGAAGACGTATTTGACAAGAAAAAATAAACAGTACTCTCAAAACACACAAATTTTATTGGGGAAAAGCAGAAAGACGCACGGTGGAGGTTACAGGTGAGATATGGAAACAAAGATCGGAGTGTCTCAAAAAGTACTAGCAAAACTGAAAGGCTAGACCAATACGTTATCCGAAGAACAGTAGAAATTGATTGGCTTAGTGGTCCAATGTGGCCTTGGAATTAAAAAAGTAACAAAAGTATCACTGTTGTTGCCTTTTAAAAAAATTATTATCTACAATATAAAAATATACAAACTTACGGCATTCCAGCATCTGGTTGTGAAGAATTAACCCATATTGAGTAATAACCTCTAGCGTGTTCTATACAGTTAGGGAAATTTGTTGAACAAAGAAGATGTCTTGTTTTCACACGGAAATCAGAACGCCATGTTGACATTTTATCAGCTTCTTCTCCTACGGCTTCCAGTGGTGGAAGGATTAAAGCTTGTAAATATAACTAAAACAAATTAATTTTTAATATAAATTAATCAACTAAATGAATGTAATCAATCACAAATTATTCAACTTGAAATACTTGAAAAATTATTTTAAAGTTACTTGTATTTAGAAAAATAATCATTATCACATCTATTAGCTAAAAATAAATTAATGGTTTATAGAGTTAGGTTAGTTTTAGCCATATATCCAGTTATATATTTCAGTTTTTGTAAAGATAAAATTTAACTATTTGATTCTGAAAATATACATAAACCTAAATGAATGGTTTATAGAATTAGGTGAGTTTCATCCATATTTTCAGTTATAATTTAAATTATTCTTTGTAGGTATGGATAAAATTTAACTCCTGTATTCTGAAATAAAACATACCAAATTATGAATAGATAAAATACTATTTACTTGTCACCATTCATTAACTGTAAAAGTGTACCTACCTCAGAAAGTTAAAAAAGGAGTTTTCATACAACACAGTACAAAGAAACCCAAAACTATTATTGAAGGAAAATACTGTAAGTAGAAAATTTTAAAACAGAAAATATTGGTAAAGTTATTTTTGAGATTGATTAAGGACATAATAAATATAAGTACTAAAAAAAAATTGAATGCTGCATGCATTTCATTTGTTAATTAATTAATAAATAGATTAAGATTAATAGCACTTAATTGTTCAGTATTGGGAAATTCGTGGAAAGAAGGGTAAGTTACATGTAAACATGATTATTATACAAATATTTTACTTGCTTACAAACATTATACATTAATTGTTAAATTATTAATAAATTAACTAAAAAAGTGTATGCACGTTTAATTTTTGTTTAATAATAATTTTTGTCATGTCCTTAATCATTCCAAAAAGTTTTTTATCAATATTTTCTGTTTGAAAAATTTTCCGCATTTTTTACTTTGTTTACTGGACTAAAAATCTACGATAAATGTCAGCAAAAATGTAACCTGGGTTAATAATAAAATTGAATATAATACTCATACAGTGTTGACATTATTTGTAACTTACATCAAAATTCTTTGATGCACGTGTGCCGATCAACAATTTCCTCAATCTATCAGCTAATGGATAGAATGTTTTCCATACAACAGGCGACTGTTCCGACTTTAAGAAAAGTGTTATATTTAATGCAGTAACTATATCCAATTTTCCAGAAAGAGCTAATGATAATGAATCATGAAGAAGTTGTATTCGAACTGCTTCTGGCATCTGTGATAATTGTTCCCCTAACATTTTCCAGTTGTCTGAGTCATAGTTGACAAGGAACAAGCCTAAATATTAAAACAAATAAAAAACATTTTATAGAATCGAAAGAATTAAAGGTATACTTTGTAATACCTCAGTGATATAAACACCTGTACAGGTTTTATGAAATTAATAATCATAATTGTATCCCCTTCAAAATAAAGAACACTTTCACAAACAAGGAAAATAAGATGACATTACTGATATTTAAATAACTGCTTGCCGACTCATTCAATAATTACAGAATTTACAGAATCACACGGCCTAGAAACATTTAATTTGGTAGATACATAAGTTCCATTTTGAAGGTAGTTGGTCACTAACAAACGATTTTACAAAAATACTACTTCTAAAGGAATACAATAAAAAAAACTAGAAAATTATATTTATAAAAATTACAGCTTTAAAGTGTATTATAGGCAAAACATATAGTGCTCCTGAAAAAGTACTGCTTTAAAATTGGATTTTCCAAAATTACAGCCTTCATGAACTTTTTTTTTTTTTACTCCTAATTTGTGTACGTTGCAATCTGTTCGATTCAGAAAAATAAGCAACCCCATGACCCAATGAGATGAGGATATGTATGACATGTAAATGAGGTGTAGTCTTGTACAGACCCAGGCCAACCATTCCTGAGAGAGTATGGTTAATTGAACCCCAACCATCAAAGTACACCGGTAACCAATATCTAGTATTCAAATCCGTATAAAAGTAACTACCTTTACTAGGATTTGAATCAGGAATCTTCGTCTCCGAAAATCAGCTGTTAAGCAGCTGATTCATGGCAACGACTTTACCTCTAGAACACTCTAGACTCTACTCTGAACATTTAACGTAGAAAAATGCATTGAACCAAGAGTAATAAAATTTTTTAAATATTTTTACTAGATTTTAGGGTAAGCCTGTATTTTGCATCTAAACGCATAGGTATTTTAATGAAAAACAAATAAATCACTATAAGTAATTTAATGTAAATAAATAAATAAAATTTAATGTTAAATAAATAAATAAAATGTAAATAAATATATCATTGAAGGGGTAATGGGAAACACTTTTTTAAGAACAATCCTAAACATCTACATTGCATGTACAGACAAACCATAAACAAGTTCTAGATTTGGTCCATTCATTGGACAGATTTTTTTCTTAATGAGTGATGCTGCCTATGTAAGCATTTGCTTGTGCATTGGCAGTAAAGTGATAAATAGATGCAAAAATGCTGGATCTGACTGGGAATCAAATCCAGACCTTTGCATAGAAATGAGTTGCGCTGACGACTACACCAATGGACCGAACTTTATATTTATACAGGTACTGATAATATTGTGAGTACAACATACTCAAGAAGTTTACAGGAACACGTTTTAGTTGCCTCCTCAATTTTTATTGTTTTCTTAGCGGTAGAGAGATAATTTGTTTCTAGTGATGATGATGAATTACTTACCAATATTGCTAGGATTAAGAACAATGTATTGATTTTTCTCAGATATATTAGCTAGAGTTAACTGATGTTGATGAGGTTGAAGCCAAGCAATTGGGTTGGTAGCTGACCATGCTCCCGGCTTGCTGGAATTTCCCTGGCTTACTAACACAAGAGGAATCCACCAAAATTCATCAGGAGCTGCTGGCTTCTTAACTATTTTTGACATGCCTAATCTAGTTTCATGATGATTAACAAAAGGTTCCTGTTTTAACATGAAGCAGAATGTTGATAGAAATATACAAAATTATAAAAACATTTTAACATTTGTTATACAGTACAGTAAACGCTTGGTGGGATGCAGATGAATATCCTGGTTAAGAAAACTGAGAGAAGCGTTTAACTGCTCGTCGCATGACCTTTTTAGAGTAGCAGTGGACAAGGTACGACTGACCATGATGATTGCCAACCTTCGTAATGGAGAAGGCACCTGAAGAAGAAGATACAGTACAGCCTCATTAAGCAAGCTGGAAGTGATCCAGGGTAAACACAATCTGAACTAACCAAAGGTGTTCTTGTATAGGTCATCAGCCGAAAGGCTGGTTTGAACCTCTAGAAGTTTTACTGAGTAAAACAAGGCGTGAGGTGGTTTACCATTGCCTTCTTCATTGAGTGGATAAGTACGCTCATCAGATACCAGGCCTTCTGATAAGCATTTACTTTCCCACCCTGCAAATGACATTTTCACTTCATTCACTACAGGGTCTGGCTGTATAATGAAATTCATTACTCCCAACAGAGATAACTCTGACTAATGCCTTTTACACCTCTACCTCTTCTATTCTTAAATGCTTCAGTCATTTAATTGGCTGACCATGTGATAAGAAACAGAAATATTTTTTGTAGCCCTGGAACTAGCAGATCGAGCGCAAATAATTTAACACTCCACCTGCCTGTTATGGGTCATAACCAGAGGTATAAAGTTAATTATAAAAAAATTTGATTCTTCACAATAAATCACCTTGTTTATTGATTTGAAATCACGTTTCTCACCAAGTAAAAAACATAACAATTGAAAAAAATTACAAAAAAAGTGAAATTTCATTCCCTTATTTATTAATGGGATAGTGTTAATTCTAACTCATTACATCCATTAGGATCGAAAATATCAATTTAAAAAAAATGTTCTAATTCCTTTGCTCTTTGTAATAAAAGGCTGAATTGTAGTTGATGTTATTAGAAAACAAGCAGCAATACCCCTCTAAAACACCATATTTTTTCTCTTAAAATTGATCGAGCTATGTGTTCTGAAACATAGACTAAGTGAAAACTGTGCTAAAATACGAGAAACATAGGCCTATTCTGTTTTCAAATTTCTAGAAAATACCTAATGCACTCCTGTGTTTCATAATTTATACAAATATAATAACAAAAAACCAAGCTTTAAAACAAGCCATACCTGAAATTTTTATGGTTTTTATTTGGTGAAATACAGGGTTCCAAACACTAGCTTCATCTTTCATTTTATATACTGTAGTTCACTGCTTCAAGGGTTAGGATTTCTCCTCTTGACTATCATAGACATTTCTCTTTCTCTATGTCTCGTCTTTAAATTATTGATGCAGGGAAGAAAGAAAAACAAACAGATATGGTTTAAAAATAATTACCTGAGTAAATGATACAGAATTATCTTTGTAATTTCTAAGTACAGTAACCAATGGAATTCTTTCTTGGATTAACCATGAGTTAGCAATTTCTTTTACTGTCAAAGGTTCTTTTAAGGTTTCATCAAGCCGAGCTTGTTCAGTCAATGATGTCCAAATATCATCATCAACATACATATGGAATTCCCTGAAAACAAAATAATATAAATATAAATAGAACTGATTATTTTTTTATACAAGAAAATACTAAAACAAAGCATTACACTTTAGTCCATACCAATAACATTTATAAGTTACTTTACCTTTTGTCGCCATAAAATCTAAAACCCTTTATTATTGGACGTACTGTTCTATTTAAAACTAGCAACCCCCGCTCGCTTCGCTTCACAGCAGCTAATGTAGGCCTCATTAAATTATTTTAAAACCTCTCTATATACAATATTTGTGGTTTTGTTGCCCTGTGGCAGTGAAAAAATTGTTTTTCTGCACTTCCAGCTCAAGAAAGTCCAACATAAAGTTGTCCATGAGTGAAGGAAGCACTCTTGTCCCTGCGATTTAACAGAATTGAATAGAATGCACAGAAGAATACCAATGGAAAAGAAAGAGACAATTGATATATGGCTGAGATAAGAGACAGTAATATATGGGTGCGGTACGCAGAGTAATTGGAAATACAAATATATACAAATTGTATATGACTCATTCACTACCTGTCGAATGAAAACAAATATATGAAATACAGTAAAAAATAAAAATTTTGAATATTTCTGAATTTTTATGTTTTTGGAATCGAATGTAATTCTTCAGGTTTTTCTATGAAGTATAAAAGTTGAATCGTGTTTCTAGCCCAAAATAAATTATACACCACCCAGAGGACTTAGAAAAAAAAAGTGCTATGCGCCCGATAAACTAAAACATGCGACATCGTCACAGTTTAAGTAGCTTAACTCACTTAATTAAAGTTACTTAAAGTTGTAAAATAGCCTATATTGATCAGAAAGCTCTAAGCTATGCACCAATGAAAGACTTTTTAAAATCAGTTCTGTAGTTTCTGAGATTACCTCATACAAACAAACAAACAGACGTTTCTTCTTTATTAAATTAGTATAGATAAATGACACCATAAGAAACCACACGACACATAATGGGAAAACCAAAAGAAAAGGATCTGTTTATAAATGAACTGAAAATTTACTTGAATGAGAATATTTAGTTTGTTCGCTATCAAATGTCAGTCGTTGTAATGAAAAAACTAAAATGCAATGATGCCCACTCAATAACTTGAAATCTTGAGTAAATAAATAAATCTCCTAATATTTACGGACAATTTTTTCTGAAATATAATCGCTCATTACAACCACTCCAGCCAGTAAAATCATCCATGAGTGCTGGAGTCAATGTAACATTTTCAACAAGTAATATCTGACATATTGATGACACGGACACACTTATTGAAGTAAGCAAGTTAGTAGTGGTAATAAATCAGTAAGTAACGAATTGTAACTTATTGTTAAAATTTAGACCATCAGTTTTATCTTGATATGTCCTATACTCCATTTTGGAGTCTCCTGGATGCAGTAATAAAAAATTTTATTTAAACCTGGAGTTTCTCAGTAAATGTCACAAATATCCATAGTTTTCTATAGACTTGGTGATCGTAAGCCCTGGGTTTCCCAGGACAGCTCAGGTGTCCTGAAAAATCATACCGAATTCCTGGATTCTGCCTTGAAAATAATTTATAGATTGTTAAGCAGAAATTACATCTTATTTAAGGAACTGTAGCATCCATTTGTTTAGTTTTACTGCTCATTTCATACAACAAAACATCTCATGTTCTACAAGAAACTTTAAAACATATCTTGTAAAATATTTATTTATATTCAAAATTGTTCCAAGAAGTCCTTCATACTGAAAAAATTATATCACCATAATTTATAAGTAAGATAAAAATTATCTGTTAATAAGATTTAAGAAATTTCAATACCTATTTGATAAGAAATTTTGAATTCCTAATTTAAATGTAGAAGTACCCAATGTATGTTCAAGCATCTGGAAGAATAACTGTGCTGTAAATAAAGTAAAATACATTTAATTGTTATAATTTAATAAATGAAAATTAAATTATTTAGTAATATTTATAAATTAAGCAGGCTAATGACCTGGGTAGTGAATGTCTAAATTATTATCTTAAATGTAAATATATAATTACAGAATTGTAAAAATAAAATTTGAGTTATTTGAATTAATTAAAACATCATGTTATAATGATTAATTCGTAGAACTTGTGCACTTTAATACCTAAGTTAGTGTTCTCCAAGACCGCTTGAAAAATGTTCCAAAGTTTTATCTTTTTTTAAATATATACGTACAAATTATTATAAATGAGGTAAATACAGACCAGACATCTTAATTGTAATATAGCTGGTATCATTTTCATTCTATAAACCTTTGTCAAATTGATATATTGACGTAAATATCGTCCCTCCAATGGTAAACTCGCGAATGTGCAAATTTTGCGAATATGAGTTTGTTAGTGCATGCTGATGTAGGCCTATAGGCTACAACCCAACGCATATTGTAGTAAACTCGCGAATATGTATCTTGTTCGGTTAAGGAGATACAGCCTTTGTAAAGTTACGAAAGTACACGAAGTGTGTTAAGGAAGAAAGCATTGAACTTGTTTTTTGCTCTCCTGTAAAACTGAGAATTTGCACATTCGCGAGTTTACCATTGGATTTGGATGGACGATGTGTAAAGTTCAGTCCATTAGTTGTAAGATTATGGATAATACAAGCTCGATTTGTTTTGTTTTATTATTCAATATTTCATAAGTGTATCAGATGAATAATGTTTCGTGAATTAAAAATTATAGTTGTATTTACCTTTAGAAATAGCCATCGCTTGTTTTTGTTCTTCTTTTGTGTAAGATCTTGGTTTAGATAATTCCAGATATAGGCTATGGTAGTTACGAACATACCAATCATAAGATGGCTGTTCTAATTGGTCAAGACCCAGAGCTACACCATTCTAAACAAACAATTTTGATAGATTAACAAATAAATAAAGTTTTATGGTAGGTAATATTAGATTACATTCATAATAGGTTTTAAAAAAAACTTTTGAGTCGGGAATGAGGAGATTGTGTTGCTGGACAAAACAGAATAACGAGATTGAGCAAGGCATTCATTTGGAGGAGTGAAGGGAAACTGTGCAGGAACCTTAACTGCGACAGCTTACTCTTTACAATTTACTAAATTATATGTCATTATTTTCTAATTATTTTATCAGTGTTCGAAGACTTAATCAGCTGAGTTAATTTGAATGTGTTTCTGTATCACTGGCTCCCTTGATTCAGTCATATAGTAGAAAGCCAGTTTTATCCTCTACTTCACAGAACATTATTATTTAATATTTATGTAACCTAGTACATTAATATATATCGTTACATTTGTGTAACGGTTATTACCAAAGTTTCAAAAATAACTTAAATTGACATTGTTATTATCACTATAATAAGCTAATTTGTAAAAAAAAAATTTAAAAAATGCTATTACCTATTGAATAAAGTGCTATTACTTCTATAGAACTCATGTTATAGATTTCCAAAAAATTGACCATGCAAACAATTTAGGCCAAACAATTTTGAATTCACTTTTTTCTAGACAATAAATAATATTCCTGCACTTCAAATAAATTTTAGAAGTAAATTTAACATTTTAAACTTGCACATACCTATGCAGGAGTAGCTGTTAAAAAATATTACTTACAGTAAAATGTTATTTGTAATACCTAACCTAATGTAGGATTCAAGTAAAACCAATTCACCTTGTAAATCACCATTTAAACCTTAAAGAAAAAAAGATTCACCATGATTTCTATTACTATCAATTAAAAGTCAATGAACTTCTAACTAATTCATACAATCCCTAAGGCCTAAGACTAGACCTGCCATAACTTTTCTTAACAAAAACTTCAGACTCTGAAAAATAAAAATATAAGTTGATTTCATCATTAAAAGAAATCCATTTAAAAATATAATAGTATCTTATTAACTATGATTTTTCTCGTAATTTGGTATTACAAAGCAGTTTCACTGGTTAAAGATATTTTAATGAAATCCATTAATAATAGTCATACATTTTTTATCTTCTTTTCAGCTGTAATGTATAGTTCTTGTACAAATACAATGGTAAAGATTCTGTCTGTTATTCAGTTATCTATTTTAGTTATGCTGTATCCACTTTTTAGTTATCTAGTCTGGTTGTAATGTACGGAAAAAAATTCAGTTACTATGGTAGTTCTCTTTACTGGATTATACTTGAATTATAACCTCATTAAATACTGTTAACAAACCATGGGTACACAATTGGTACTAACGAAAATAGGTTAAACTTGGGCATTTTTCACATTTTGGGGAAAGTTACAGGACTAACCAGGTGAAGTTAGGCCTTACAGTAGGCCAAACTAGGACTTCATGTATCTATCTGTAAATGAATTAAAAATTACCTGTTTAGCTACAACAGATGCAAGAAAGCTAGCAAGAGCCTGAGTAACAGCAGTTTCATTTGATGGAGTTGTTAAATGAATCAACCATTGAGTCGCTGCAGCTTTTGCAAGACGATGAGATAACCAGTACGTATTACCATTCATTAGATCACTTTCCCTGAATGAAAAAAACCACAAAAATTAAGCAAAGTATAAAAAATTATACCTAATTAAAGCACTGGGACTAATAGAAACGATGCAAAAACACAACGAGAGTTTGCAGAATTAATAACCTTGAAAAGTAGGAGTTTATTGGCAGTGTAATTTATTAACATAATTCAGTTTTTGTTTTTTTTAAATTGTGTCAGTTATTACACTTAACTGATTATTATTTTATTAATTAATCAGGTCTACTGCAATTATGAAGTAAACCTGAATAATCAACACCCTTTGAGTAACAAACAAACCTATTGCTAACGTTAGTTCTGTTAGCACAAAAGTGTGCCTTGTGGTTGTGATATTGAGATACTGCAATAAAATTGAGAAATATCATTATAAAGTTGAAGCGGATGAAGTTGGTATTAAACATTTTTTTTAAATCTTAGTTTTTATTTATTTGAATAGAATTGTTTGCAACAGGCCGACTATGGCCCAATTACAGAAAAAAATTTCATTACAGAACAAAAGACAATACAAAAGTAACAAAAAAAGAAGAGAAGAATACAAACAAAAATAGTCAATAATGCAAACAGAATTAAATACATATGAAACAAATAGATTTTACAAATAATTTACTGATAAATTAATCATGATAGAGGTCCAAAACAAAAAAACAAAAAAAAATTAACACACACAATGTGGAATTGCTTGAGAACTTACGTCTTTAAAGGCTTAAGAATGGCTGACCTGGCGAATAAGCTGCATAATTAGTGGAGGAAGATTTGTGATAAAACATATTTTTTGAATGGTTGTAAAAATATTTTATAATACTGAAGTAGGTCGATATCATGTTATTATGTACATTTACATAAAAAACAACTTCTTAGAATTGCTGAAGGTAACTTACCTATATTTAATATACTAACAGTAATTGACCAGATTACACTTGTTTACCAGAAATATTTTATTATTCTTTATTAATTGGATGATTCCTGCCAGTAACGTTCCAAGCAACAAATTGAAATTTTTTTTAGGAGACAATAAAAACAAATTATTGGAATAATAATAATATAGTAATATTTTTTTAGTAATGTATGTTGTAAATGTGGGACAAAAAGATACCAGAGAAGGCCAAATTAATGATGCATGCATTGTATTATTGTTACGTCCCAAGTTCGTGAAATAAAATTCAAAAGCTTTTATCGAAAATCCAACTAGTGTTTTGTTTTATTCAAGAAAAAAAAATCTTATCAGATCCAATGTTAAAATATTTAAAACAATTAAAATTCTTAAAACAATTAAAATTCTTAAAAAAAAAAATTAAAATTCTTTAAATTCAGTTGGAGTAATTATTAAATCTTCTAAAATACTTTCATCAAAATAAAGTTGAAAAAAATTAATAAATTATTAATATTTTGTTTTCTGTTTTTTATAAAAATTGTATATCACCTATCCCTTTAAAAGTTTTAAAAGAGAGTGAGGACAACAATCCAATTTATTTAAATTAAGAAAATTGTCTTTTTCTTTTTTTTTTTTGTACTCACATCTGACGTTGTGTAAATAAGATCATCTGGTGGTACATTGATGTTGATGCTGTAAGAGTGTTTATGTTTACGTTGGAATGTCGTTACGTGCGTACTGTTCGTTATGTTTTGTTTTGTTTTGTGCGTACTGTTCGTTATGTTGTGTTTTGTTACATGCGTACTGTTCGTTATGTTTTGTTTCCACTGTCCGTTATGCGTTAGGTGTTCGTATGTGTATCTCCTATTACAATCCTATTACAATCTTCCCCTCCCCCCGGAGAGTAAAGAGAAGCACACAGTACGTGTAAGCAAAATAAAGGGGGTGAGTGTTAAAATGAAAAAGAGAAGATGAGTATGTAGCAGTTGTCGGTTTGAGATGGTAATATACATTCATTTGGGGCCCCATTCAATAAAACATTCAAAAAACATGCAAACAGCATTTTTTTTTTTTTTTTTATTACAATCATCCCAAACTCGAGGATCGCTACAGACAGCACCTAAAAATAAATTATGTAATTTATGAGTATACTATTTAACTTTTTTAATATTAGAAATATGTTCTTTAGTGATATCTCCTCCTACAGTCTTACGAAGTAATGCTGTAACTGGAGTAGAGAAGCCGATGATATAAAAAGGTTCAGACCATCGATACGCCATTTTGGCACAAATATTTTTTTGTTTTGAACTAACGGGGTGAGTTTTTAGCAGAACTTTATCTCCCACTGAAAATGGATTGGGATGGCGTGTAGCATTATATCGACGTGCCATATCATTATGTGATTTAACTAGTTTTCTTCTAATATCACACATCATATTACTAGAACGTATAGGATTTCTATGGAGGATATCTTGGATATTCCATGCTCTATCTAATGGAGTGTGAGCTGGAAAAGTATGCAATATGTCAAATGGGCATTTCCCATGAGCATTATGTTGAGCCATATTGAAAGCTAATTGAAACCAAAATAAAGATTTGTCCCAAGTTGCTTGAGTCTTTGCATGATACGCAATAAGGATAGACCTAAGATTTCGGTTTAAACGTTCTGCATGCGATGGTTGAGGGTGATAGGGTGAGAGGGTGGTTCGTTTTATGCCTAAATTGAAACAAAAGTTTTTAAACATTATGGAATTAAAATTTTTAGCATTATCTGTGACAATCAATCTTGGAATAGAATAACTTTGGAAAATACGTTTTAATTCATGTATAATAGAGGATGTATTAGTGTTTTTTAACGGGGCTAACCATGTGAATTTTGAGAAACTATCGACTACCACTAGAATATATTTATATCCTTGATTGGTTTTTGCTAGGCTACCGACGGTATCAATAAACAGTGTGTCAAATGGCGCTGTCGGAACTCTGGAACTGAGATTTCCCCATTTATAATTTATCCCAGGTTTGCTTCGTTGGCAGGTCGTACAAGCCTTGACTTTCAGAGGAATTTCTCGATATATAGCTGGCCAATAAAAATATCGTGTGATTTTGTGTATAGTTTTCTCAACACCTAAGTGTCCACCAATCTCCGAATCATGAAAATATTTAAATACTAAATCTTTTAAAGAGTCGGGAAGTACGATTTTGGTTGGATTATTATGTTTATTTTTTGAACATAGGACTCCTTTGGATAAACAAAATTTACTATTCCTTTGTTGTTTTTGTTGTAGGATAAAGGTATCCTGTTCCTGATGTAGTTTGACGTCTGTAAAAGATAGGGGGAATTGTGACAATAAACTATTAATATAAGTTATATCCTGCGGAATATCTTCGTTATTTAGATCATACATCCTCGATAATGCATCGGCAACATTATTATCTGAACCACGGATGTGATTAATTTTAAATTTAAAGACAGATATTCGGAGTAACCATCTAGCTAATCTACCTAACTGTTTTGGTTTGGAAAGAAGCCAGGCTAAGGCTTGATTATCAGTTTCTAAAAGAAATTCGCGATGTGTTAAATATGTCCTGAAATGATCCGTTGCGAAAACAACTGCAAGACACTCTCTTTCATATGCTGAAAACTTTCGTTCTGCTTCTGTTAGTGTTTTAGAAGCATACGCTATAGGTTTCCTAGATCCTTCTTGTTCCTGAAGTAGGACAGCTCCTAGACCTGTATCAGACGCATCTGTCTGCAAAATGAAAGTTTTGGAAAAGTCTGGAATTGCTAATACCGGTGGATTAGCGATTGCCTGTTTGAGATCTTCAAACGCAAGTTTTTGAGCATCGTGCCAGATAAACGGAGTGTTTTTGCGACGTAATTTATTTAGTGGTTCAATTCTATCAGCATAATTTTTGATAAATTTGGAAAAATAATTAACCATACCACAAAATCGATGTACTTGTTTTACTGTCATAGGCTGTGGGTACTGTAATATTTTTTGTGTCCTATTTGAGTCTATAGAGACTCCTTTGTACGACAATACATGTCCGAGAAACGGTATTTCATTTACAGCAAATGTCACTTTATCAGGATTAACTGTAATGCCAGCTTTCCGTAAAATTGACAATACTATTTTGATATGTTTAACATGCTCTGTAAAACTTTTTGAATATATTAATATATCATCCATATAATTAAATACAAATTTATATTTAATATTTTTGAATAATGTATTCATAAGGCGAGTTAAAACTTGCGCACCAGTCGACAAACCAAAAGGTAACCTTTCATATTCGTACAAACCATCTGGTGTACAAAATGCAGTAATTTGACGAGATTTTTCTGTCAATGGGATCTGATGGTACGCTTGTGCTAAATCTAACGTACTAAACCATCTTGCATTGGAAAACCATTGGAACGCATGATTTATATTCGGCAAAGGTTGTGCCTCTGAATCAATTATTAGGTTAACTTGACGATAATCTACAACTAGACGACTAGTTCCGTTTGGTTTCGGAATTAAAAATGCTGGGGAAGAATAGGGGGAAATACTTTCTCGAATTACCTTATCTTTTAATAATTTGTCAATTTGTTGTTTCATTTGAAACGTTTTTATCGGATTTAAAGGATAGGGTCTAGATTTAATAATTTCATTATTTTTAAGTACAATATCGTATTTCAATACATGAGTACAACCTAATTTAGTTGTAAGAACATCAGGAAATTCTTTACATAAATCATTAATTGTATTTTTAATATACTCACTTTGTTCCACGTTGTTAATTTGTTCTGGAGATAGGTCGGTTAAGTGAAATTGTTTACCTCTTGCCCAATCAAAAGTTATGAAAGATTTTGTTGGGTTAACTATTGCGCGGGTTGTTTGTAAAAAATTCATCCCGAGTATTATTCGGTGTTGTAATTTGGATAATATTTTAAAATTCACTTTCCATGATAATTTTTGAAGATTAACCTTAATCCAAATTTGTTTATTTATTTTTAAAGGAAATCGATCAGCTGTGAGACAAATTGTATTAATGTTTTCTTCCTCTATAATTGCCTTTTTATTTTTTAAAAATGTATACAGTTGTTGATTTATAATATTATGGGTGGAACCTGAATCGATAAGGGCATTAAATATGTTATTTTTAATTTTTATTGGTAATGTTTTTAAAGAATAATTACAATTTAACTTATTTTCTTTCAACTTTAAATATTTACTTGAATTATTTTTACAAATGCACATCATATGTTTATGGTCAGTACATTTGTAAACATTTAGTTTTTTGAAACATTATTATTTCCTTTTTGTTGTAAAAGTTTACAATTTCGTTTGATATGACCTAATTTATGGCAATAGAAACATTTTAAAGTGGTTGCAGGCATTTGTGATCTAACGGTGTTGTAAGTTGTATCTTTTATATTTTGTTTACCTCGTGAAGGTACCATGCTATTTATATCTTGTATTACGCCCGTATCACTTATTTTAGATACGCCGATGTCATTCAGAGTCCTAGCATAAACTCTCTCATAGACATAGGTATCTAGTTTATTGAAATCTTGTAAGTTACGAGGTTGACCAATTATACCTATATGTGCGGCGTATACTTCATTTAAACCGGTTAAAATTATATTAATTAACTCACCTTCTGTTAGATCTAATCTTAATACCTCATGGTGTTCTAAAATTTCTTTTATGTATTCATTAAGTGTCTCTGTTTGCGACTGATTTCGGTACAACAATTTGAGTTTTAATATTTCTTTCATTTTTGGCGTTATTAATTTGTTGACTAAATCTCTATGAAATTGATCGAAATTATGATTATTTTTAATTGAATTCTCAAAGATTTGTTCAGTAAAGCCTGTCATAAATTGAGTTAACAATACTAAAGGTAAATCTACTGCATAGCGTTTCTGAATTTGTTTAATTATTTTGATATTTCGTACTAGTATGTCAATATCACGTCCATCAGTTATAGTTAATTGCTTTAATTCATTTTCAATTGGATTTGCAATTTTCGTCCAATTGAAGTTTAACTCACGATTAAAATAGGCTGGATTATGATTACCTACTGCATTCGGTATTAATATATCAGGAGTTTCGTTTCTAAGAACAGGATTTTGCATTACTGGGGAATGTAAAATATTAATATGGTTAACACCAAAATTTTCTTGTTGATCAAGTAAGAAATCATTTCCTAAATGTGCGTTTTCAATATTTATGTTGTTTTGTTCTAAATTAGGCTCAATTTCGAAATTTTGTAACCTATTAAGTTTCCAAATATCAAATTCTCCCTTTAAATTTTGAAATCCTACAAGTTTATCTGGTTTATTAGTTAATATGAATGTTAATAATTTATTAAGCCTATCATCAAATGTTTCGGCATTATACTTTTCTACTTCAGTTAAATTTTCTAGGTTTCGTAACTTTACCAAATAGTTTTGACACTCCGTCAGTTGTTTGTCTATGTCAAACCTATGTAGCGTAGTTAAGTCAATTTGTCGTCCATTATTTAAGAGTTTTTGTAACCTTTGTCTTTTTTGTCTTACGTTTCCTGTTGTTGTACTTTTTCGTATTCGTAATTGAAAATTAACGTTTGTTTCGTCTAATTTAGTGGGGTCAAGAATTGGTGCTACTTGTCTATCCATGTTTCTACCTGTTTATTGTTTTCTGTAATGATGACTATTTAAATGTATGTAAACAATGCCTTACCAGATAATTTCAATACACTTGCCAGATGTGAGATTGTTACGTTTTTTGAAATTGTTATTGATAATTGATTTTTATGAATTTTAGAAGATTTATTGATGTTATTTATTGAATTTTTGTTTTAGTTTTTATGATATTCTGATTTATATCCTGGTTTATCCTTGTCGTATCTTGGTTTATCCTTGTTTTATCCTGGTTTATCCCTGTTTTTATCCTGGTTTATCCTTGTTTTGTCCTGATTTATCCTTGTTTAATTTCCCGGCCGATGCACCATTTTTGTTACGTCCCAAGTTCGTGAAATAAAATTCAAAAGCTTTTATCGAAAATCCAACTAGTGTTTTGTTTTATTCAAGAAAAAAAAATCTTATCAGATCCAATGTTAAAATATTTAAAACAATTAAAATTCTTAAAACAATTAAAATTCTTAAAAAAAATTAAAATTCTTTAAATTCAGTTGGAGTAATTATTAAATCTTCTAAAATACTTTCATCAAAATAAAGTTGAAAAAAATTAATAAATTATTAATATTTTGTTTTCTGTTTTTTATAAAAATTGTATATCACCTATCCCTTTAAAAGTTTTAAAAGAGAGTGAGGACAACAATCCAATTTATTTAAATTAAGAAAATTGTCTTTTTCTTTTTTTTTTTTGTACTCACATCTGACGTTGTGTAAATAAGATCATCTGGTGGTACATTGATGTTGATGCTGTAAGAGTGTTTATGTTTACGTTGGAATGTCGTTACGTGCGTACTGTTCGTTATGTTTTGTTTTGTTTTGTGCGTACTGTTCGTTATGTTGTGTTTTGTTACATGCGTACTGTTCATTATGTTTTGTTTCCACTGTCCGTTATGCGTTAGGTGTTCGTATGTGTATCTCCTATTACAATCCTATTACATTATGCACCAGCAGTGCTGTATGGAGTGGAAACATGGGGTATGAATGAGAGGAATTGGATTAGGTTACAGGCAGGGGAGATGAAGTTCTAAAGAGCAAAAAGGGTCAGACAAGGAGAGAAAGAATAACGAATACCAAGATTAGAGTGGAGCTAAATATGGAATGTATGAGGGAGAGGGTGGAGAAAATGAAGATAAGATGGTACGGCCATGTGAAGAGAATGGGAGAGGAAAGGTTACCTAGAAGGATGGAAGAAGTAAGGGTGGAAGGAACGAGATCAAGAGTACGACCAAGAAAAAGATGGAAGGATGAAGTTAAGAGGAGTATGGAGGGACAGGGATACAACTGGGAACGAATAGAGGAGGAGAAATGGTGGGCAGACAGAAGAAGTTGGAGAGGTTTGGTGAACACTCAGACCCGGCGATAGCTGGAACGGGCACTGGATATGAATGTGTGTATTTATTAAATGGAACTTAGTTATGAAATGAAATATTATAATGTTACTAAGTATAATAAGAAAGTTATTACCAAAATCGGGAATTTTAAATTGCAACAATGTTATAAACGACAGTCGTTTGCAATGTTTTTACAACTTTAAAAGGTGAGCTGATCTTCATCAGATGGTGACAGACCAAAGCGTGGTGAAGTGGACATCCTTGGATGCTTGGAACGTTACTGCACCACAAGGCCCAAAACTGGCGGTATTTCATCAAGTTGCCATTTTGAGAGATTTCAATATATAAAATTCCCTACACTAGTTCAGGATGTCGATTCGAATCTTTCTGCATAAAAAACATGATTTTGAGAAATGTATCGATCGCTTAGAACGTTACTGGCGAGAGCCATACAATTAGCAATACATACAACAGAAATCATCTATATTTTTTGAAAGAATAAGGATTTTGTTTTTCTTGTTTTTGTCTCAACTCCAAGAACTTTTAAAATTAAAGCTCATCAAATACAGATTAATCATGACCCATCGTTATTATTTGCAAATTCTCAGTTAACAAAAAGAACAGAAACTAGCGTTATATCCTAAGATTTCAAAATACCTGGTGATTTCAAAATAAAGACTGGAATGTAGTAGTGTTCTACAGTATGCCTGCAACAGTGACATTCACCGTAATCTGCAGGTAAATTCAGTAAGTGAAAAAAACTCTTTAATGTGCCAGGAGTCATTAAGATTGTTTTAATGACAAGTCAACATTGAAGCATTTCAACAATTAGACACGAGAGTAACATTTAGGAGACTGAAAAAACTAAATCTTTTCATTTTGTTTATAGAAGTAGAGTGAAATTCAAGAAAGATATTACACAATTTGTAATATCTTTCTTATATCTTAACTTATATCTTATTTAATAAGATATAAGTTACTAAAATATAAATGAAATTGTGGAATATATGCTAGTGTGAGTGAGTAACTGCAATATCACTAAAGAAAAACTATTTGTTAATTGAAAATAACTTTTTGGAGTAAATTTTAATTAAAAAAAAAAGTAATATACGTATAAAAACCAACATCTATAGCCTAAAAACAGCATAATAGGCATAATTATTATCAAGTATTATTCATGCAATAATTAATAATCAGAATGGAATAATAGGCATATTAACAATAAAATAACAAATGTTAATAAAAATACAATTATTTATCTTGGTATACTGGCCCAAATTGTTTTATTAATATTTACGTTTGCATTGAATATTTCTTGGAAAACAAATAACGTTTCCGTATATTGAATATCAGATAAAACTTACAATATTATTTTATGACATTATTAGTCCTACTTATGAAATAAATCTAAACTAATATTTGCTGTAATAATTTGGTCAAAGCCAAATTTTATAATTAGGTCAATGTTAATTAATAATAATATTATTAGTCTACGATTATTTTGGACAAAGAAATTTTTTTATACAATTTGTGTTTTACCTAATCTAAAACGAAAGATGAAAATATTTTAATAATTTTTTTTTGTTTATTTAAATTCACCTTAAGGGCTTATTTCAGAACCAAAAATAATCTTCTCTTAACCTTAACAGCTTAACTTTAATTTTTGATTCAAGCCTCCACATGGTTTGGCTGGATAGCCCCTGAAAAATTGGAGATTATCAAAATAGGAACTAAATCAGGATTCCTCTGCCTCTGCAGCTAACAACCATGGTTATAACTTAGAGCCTGCTTCACTCAAGGTCAGCAGACGATATAAAGGGGGCCCTTTCCAAAAATAAAAGAAAAAATTAATCAATGCGAATTATTGTAATGCATAAATTACCAGAGTTAATTAAGGTTTGAGTCAATTATGAGCAGTTTATATTTCATATTTTTTGCTTTGTCAAACATTCACTGTGTTTTGTTTAAACCCTTTTTAAAACAATATTCAAAGAATCCAGTTGTAATTTACCCTCTGAATTTGGCCATAAAAAATTATGTAAACCCTTGAGTGTAACTACTTTATTACCCAAATTACATAGCATAACATTGGTGTTGGCCCCCCTCCCCAAATATTATCTTTATATGCCAGTGCTCAAGGCTAACTACCTTCAAAAGTCAAGTCAAATATGGAAGGATCTTTTGGGACAGAAATTTCACAATCCTGCCCGACAAAAAAGCAGGAAAAGTTTATGTTGAATTCAGTGTGCAACCATCTTAAGGATAACAACTATTAAAGTAAAATAGTAATACAATAGTAATATACTCGTAGTAAAATAGTAATACAATACAATACAATAGTAATTGTTCTTCATAGAATTGAAGAACAATTACTGCTATTCTTCAATAGTTAAGTTCTTTACTATTTGAAGAACAAGACTAACAGAATTAACAGACTCAAGGAAAACAAACAAGGCTGTCAACCAAGATCAGTGATAGACACTAGGAGGAGAAATTTCAGTTAAAAAAAGAGAGTTATAATCTCAGAGAATGAAAAAAAATAGTGGGCTAACAAGAAACTAAAAAACCCTACCCATAAAATTGACTAAAGTTGTCCAGGCAAGGCATTAAAATGAAAAAAAAAAACAATCCTATTAAGATCACTATATGTCACAGTGGCATGTTCGCTGCAAAGGTCCTAGGTTCAGTTTCAAATTAAGATCTATAGTTTTTTCATCCAAAGATGATAGATGTTAATGCATATGGCATTAGAACAAGATTATTGGTTCACAGGAGGCTGTATTTAGTAAAAAATCTATTTGTAGTACATTCTCTGTTTAAACTCACACTACGTCAACTAAATGATGTGAATGAATTCTACATGAACTTGTATGTTGTCTCTAGATCATTCTCTTGAGCAGTGCACAGTCATTGGTTTAGACAATTGTTTACATGAACTGTATACACTCAACAAGGATGGATATATAACTATACACAAATGGTTATAGTATAGAAAATTATTGCATGTTCAAATCCATCGTATCTTATTGAAAAGTAGTTGTTATTGATCTAGCCGTTGATATAATTTAAAATAAACTAAAAAAATCTGGTGTGAAACACTCACACAACTTTCTCTTGCCAATGCAAATAATTAACAATAAACCTAACATTAGTATTAAAACATTAGAAATGAACAAAAACTAACCTCAAAAACATAACCTTATTTTAATCATGAGTGAATGACGCAAAATGACGAACTCAGTTTGGCTTAAAAATACGGAAAATCACGCTTTCATGCTAAACTAGGCTCTGTAGAGAAAAATGCTCTAAACAAAAGTTGTAGATCTTTTAATTTTCTATAAATTTAATTATATACACTTTTGTCGTAAAATGCATATTAAGACCGAAATGTTAAAAAAATCGATTTTTCTCACGTTTTCGTGAGAAAAAAAAAACAGAAAATCGCAAACTACCGCTAAACTAAGCGTTATACAAAAAAATGTTTGAAACAGAAGTTGTAGGTTTTTAAATTCTCTACAACTTTTATTATATAAGTTTTTGCGCTAAAATTTATATTAAAGCCGTAATCTTAAAAAAACAACGTTTTTACGTGAAAACAGCCTCACCAAGAATTTCAGCAAACATGGCGCCTACCCTATCTTGTAGAGAATAAAAAATTGAGTAAAATAGGCGATTTTAAAAAAAATCGTAGGACCAGTTTTTGAGAAAATCGCAAAAAACTGAAAAATTATACGAATAAACTACTACTTCCGGTTGACCGATTTTGATGAAAATGTTCGTGTCGCGTCCGGTAGTGGTATGTAACTTAAGTTTCAAGTTTCAAGTTCGTACGATGTTCCGTTCTTGAGATATTCTGTTCACACACACACACACACACAGACACACACACAGACACACAGACACACACACAGACCAATCGCTAAAAACATGTTTTTTGGGTTCAGGGGGTCTGAAAACGTATAGATCCGGTGAAAACTCGATTTCAAAAAATCGACATGAAAACAATACTTTCCTTCCTATATATTCATATAGGCAAGAGAAAGTAAAAAAGAAGTCACATTATCACGTTAGTAAAGATTACAATGGGTTTTTCTTAATTAGTTATCAATCCTTGGTTGATTGCATCATTTTCATTATCATTATTATTCAGTTCTTGCCATTTATCTCATCCTCTGTCATCCATAATATGTTGCAAATAATGGAACTTACGTCTTCCTTTGCATGTTACACTTTCCATAATAATATTTCATTCTAATAATCTACTCTTAACTATAAAAAAATATGGATTAGTGGGTTACAAGTAATATTTTTTTGACTCTATTCATAATAAAAATATGCTGTGCAGGTAATTGCATGAAATTTATGTTACACAAAGATATAAATAAAGTAAAATTTACAACCATCACAGTGGCTCAGTAGTTAGTGAATTCAACTATAAATCTAATGAATGTGCTTTTGATTCCAGGCTATTCATTTCATTCAATAAGTTGTTTTATTTGAAATTCCATGGCTTATTTTATATTTTAAGTAAAACTGTAAACTTTTTAGAACTAATTACTTTTTTCTGTAGTTACTACACATGCACTTCATTCCGATATTAGTTATCACAAAAAAAAGGAAAATATATTAGTTCCAAAAAGCTTACAGTTTCAAAAAAAATGTGAATGTGTCTTCATATTTCAAATTAAAAAACCAGCACAATTTTACTTTTGCTATTGGTAGAAACAACACAAAACATTTAGGTACTGATTCAGTAACATGTATCATGCATGATCTAACCTCTATTATAACATTTTTATTTTGTAAAATTTTACTGACTTGAATAACTGAAGTCCCCAAGAATTGATATAGTGATCTGATGTATAGTTAGGAAGTGCGACCATATTTAATTGTGGTAGAGGATATGGTCGGGACAAAAATATTTCCAATGAAACAAGGACGGAAGGTAACAACTGTTGAGATTTTGTTAATGCTGTAACAAAATCTTTTCTTCCCCAAACACCAATCTTAACTCCATCTGAAAATAACCCAAAAAATAATTAATAAAAAAATTATGGTGTTTAACTAAAATATTTTGGAAATACTCTATGTTGTGTTGGTTAGGTTATTAGACAAAAAGCTGGTTTGAACCTCTAGAGGCTTTATTAAGTAAAACGAGGAATGAGGTGTTTACAGTTGCCTTCCTCACTGAGTGGAAAAGTATACTTATCAGCATGCCACGCTTTCTGAAAAGCATCTATATTCCAACCGGCACTTTCACACCTCCACTTCATTCACCGCAGGGTCTGGCTGTTCAGTGATGATATTCATTACAATCAGAGGAGATAATTCTGGCTAGTGTCTTTTACACCTCTATCTATACTTCTGTTCTGTATGCACATTTAAATATTTTGAGAACACTTAAATATCTAGTGTAAAACGATCACACAACTTTCTTATTCACACTGCAGGACTTAAAAATACTAATACCAAAATTCACTGATTGCTGTTAAACTAGGTTCTGTAGAAAAAATTCTTAAAATAATATCCCCCCTAATTTGTGTACGTTACGATCTGTTCAATTCAGAACAATAAGCAACCCCATGATCCAATGAGATGAGATGAGGATGATGTGTATGACGTGTAAATGAGGCGTAGTCTTGAACAGACTCAGGTCGACCATTCCTGAGAGGTATGGTTAATTGAACCCCAACCATTAAAGTACACCGGTAACCATTGTCTAGTGTTCAAATCCATATAAAAGTAACTACCTTTACTAGGATTTGAACCAGGAACCTTCGTCTCTAAAAATCAGCTGTTAAACAGCTGATTTTGGCGACGACTTTACCTCTAGACCAACCCGTTGGGTTAAAATAATAGTTGTAGGTGTTTAATTTTCTATAACTTAAGTGATATTGTACATTTGTTGTAAATGCATATTAAGGCCAGAATCTTAAAAATATCCTATTTTTTACAGATTTTCATGAAGATAAACAGAAAATCTCTGACACTAAACTAAGTATTGTAGGAAAAAATGTTTGAAATAAAATTTGTAGGTTTTTAAATGTTCTACCACTTTCATTGTACATTTTTACTCTAAAATCCATATTAAGGCCTCTAACTCAAAAAAAAAACTATTTTTTTTACTATGAGAGCATAATTCTGCACAAATTTCAGCAAACATGTGGCTTACCGTACCTTATAGAATACAAAAATAAAGTAAATAAAGTGATTTAAAAAAAGATTGTAGAAGTTTTTTGAGAAATTTACGAAAAATTGATAAAAATTGCATGTTTGTACTACTATTTCTGGTTGACCAATTTTGAAGCGAATGTTCGTGTCAGTGTCCCTGTTGTTCAAAGTTTCAACTTTGTACAACTTTGAGATATGTATTTACACACAGACCAATCACTAAAAACATGTATTTTAGGTTCAGGGGGCCTGAAACGCATATTTCCTGTGAAAAATCGATATGAAAACAATACTTTCCTTTCCTATATCTTTACATAGAATAGTAATAACAGTACCACTATAAAATATTATTTATCTGGCTAAAAAAATGAGCCAACAGTGTAAGAAAATAAAAATAACAAATTTATTGCAGAAACGTCCTGCACAATGTCACTCGAGGGATATCTGATGCAAACAGTATTTTAAATATAGTACTTCAAGGGAGAGAATTAGGAGAGTTTATAGCTACATGATGCACCCCTGCAATTAAAAGCCTGTGTGGTTTATCTCTATAAAAAAAATCCATGAAAATGATTTTAAAAAAAATGGTGAATAATATATGCTTCTGATAAAAATAATGACTTAAATATAATTATAGATGATTGTATATTTCTCTCAAAAAATGTTTTACAATATTATTAATTCACCACATGACTAAAATTTGATGCAATATATTTCATTTTGATTTTTCTTGGATTTAATTCTTTTTTTTAACTGTTTGTGTATTAAATTAATCATCTTTGGTGCATAGAAAATAGAAAAATATTCAGATAACTAAAATTAATAATTTATTTTCCTATTAGGTTTGTATTCAACATTTATGTAAACGGTTTAATTTTCTTCTTCTGACCTTCAACGATTAGGCATTCCAACCTGTTTTGAACCTCTGAAATCTGTCCATTTTTTCCTCGGTTTTTCCATCCCTCTGGTTTGTAATCCAGCGCCTGCTTAGGTATCTTATTCTCACTCATCCTTTCCACATGCACTATCCACTGTAATTTATTTTGCAGTACCCTTTCATTTATGGAGAAGATGTTAAGCTCTTTCCTTATCTCTACATTGCTATAAAGGTCTTATCTACTACATCCATATGTTTGGAGTAATTTTCATTTCAGAGGCCTGCAATCTGCTCTCCTCTGTCTTTGCTAGCATATAAGTTTTGCTGCCATGAAGTAGGGTTGGTACTGCTATTGTTTTATAAAATCTCAACATTCTATCCCTACTGGTGTTGTTTTTTCAGGTTCTTTGGATAGTCCTGCATATATGTTGGAATCGGTACATCTTATAGAATGATTTAATTATATATTTACTAATATAAGCCTACATACACGTAAATACGTACATAATTATTAAGTTTTTTGCAAAGACAAGAAAACAGAGAAAATGAAAATAAATAAAGGCGCAGGACAAGGCTGTCTAATGTCTCTGATGCAATTTAATATTTAAATTGGTAAGATTTTAACAATTTGGAATCAATTAATTGACTCAGGAATTCAGCTTTGGAATAACGTATTCCTAAATTCATTGTTGTATGCAGATGACACTGTTATTATTTTTGACACAGAAGACAAGCTCCAATATGCCATTTACAAGTTGCACAACATTAGCGCAGAGTTTGGCATGAGAATATCGGCGCAAAAATCAAAGATTATGGCATTCAAAGGAAGATGATCGGTTTGCTCAAAAATTATACTTGGCAACCGAACTATAGAATAAGTTCGAGATTTTATGTATTTAGGATGCAAGGTTTCCTATGACAAAGATGATGACGTGAGTGAAAAACTGGCAAAATTCAGTGCTGTATGTGGTTCTATTCGCAGGACAATAGGAAAGAAAACGAGACAGGACAATCAAAGGAAATTTTATAGAACAATGGCTGTACCACTCATAACATATGGGAGTAACACATTGGTGTCATTACAGAGGAATGAGTCTCGTACCCAGGCTGTTGAAATGATATTTTTGCAGGGAGTAAAAGGTTGTAACCGGTTAGATAGAGTACGTAACGAAGCTATCCGCGCCGAGTTAAATGTTCAGTCACTGCTGGAAACATTAAGAATATATAAGAGAAACTGGTCCAACCATTTACGTCGCATTCCGGCACACAGACTTCCTCTCTGAGTATGGAAATATAAACCTAGAGGGAAGCGAGGCTTGGGAAGACCTAATAAGCAATGAATGCCAGAACAGACCATTGAGCCTAATCCTTGACAGATGATGATGATGATGATGACATACATAATTATTCAAATAAATGTAATTAATTACCTGGAAAATACTCATTAAATGGAATAATTTTAACACTAAAATATTCATGTAACAAAAACTTAGTGTGATGTCTATACTTACCAGAATCCATGTAATTGACTTGAGCTTGTTGAAAATCTGAGACCAAAAGTGCTATAGAATTAACAGACATAATCGGAGTTCTTCCAAAATTATCTCTTACAATAGCACCATCTGCAGTACTGCAACATAATTACATAATGCATTCAATAAATTAGAAAGATTATTTAACAAATTTTGTTAAAATCGCTTCCTGTAAAAACATAGCTTTTATTATGTTTTTGTTTAGATCATCAGCCGATAGGCTGGTTTGAACCTCTTGAGGCTTTAGTAACTAAAACGAGGCATTCTGGTTTAACTTGCCTTCCTCACTGAGTGGAAAAGTATGCTTACCAGCATGCTGGCTGTATAATGAAATTCATTGCTCTCAGAGGATTTAACTCTGACTAGAGTATTTTCAACCTCTACCTCTTCTGTTCTTAAATGCTTCAGTCATATAATTGGCTGACTATGTGATAAGAAACTGAACTATTTTTTGCAGCCCTGGAACCACCAGATCAATGCAAATAATTTAACACTCCATCTGCCTGTTACAGGCAAAAAATTATTTTATGATGATGAGATGATTTTTACCTATACCTCCAACAAAGGAATAATTAAGTTTTTGAGCCCACTAGAACCATTTTTTATTAACATTAACCTCATAATTTTAAATCTTAATATTTTAAATTAATAATTTATGGAAAACTTACACATTAGAAACATCAATTAAAGGCATTGATGTCAAAACTTGATAATCTCCTTTATGAGCAACGCTTAATTCAATCCATGTTTTTAATTTTGGTTCGTCAAAGCATGGGAACACTTCTCTTGCTTTTCCAGGTTTAATATTCAACACAACAAACCATCTGTGAACAAATAAATATGTTATAAATTTGTTAGGTAATCCAACGTATGATGCTTCCACAGTTCAAAATTACTTTAAACCAATTTGTTTTTCTCTTGCACTGTATGAATGTATAGGAAAGGAAACTATTTTTTGTCGATTTTTCAAAATTAAGTTTTCACCGGAATTAATAGTTTTCAGACCCCTGAACCCAAAAAAACCAAGTTTTTAGCGATTGGTCTGTGTGTATGCCTCATGTCTGTAAGCGCCATGTCTGCTGAAATTCTTGTGGGGCTGTACTCTTGTGTGAAAATGTATCTTTTTTTAAGATTGCGGCCTTAATATGCATTTTAGGGCAAAATTGTGTATAATTAAAGTTGTAGAAATTTTTAAAACCCTGTATGTTACAGTTTTAATATTTTTTCCTGAATAAAGAAAACACATACAGATATTTACGTAAATAGGAAAGGAAACTATTGTTATGATGCTAATTTTTTTAAATGAAATTTTCACCAAAAGTAAACATTTTTAGGTCCCCTGAAACCAAAATAAATGTTTTTAGCAATTGGTGTGTGTGTGTGTGTTCATGTGTTTGAAAAAGAACAACTTTGAATTTATTTAGTCATCTCAGTGTTGCACAAAATTCCCAGTGTCCATATGACCCCACTCGTTTTTTTTCTAAGTAAAAAAGTTTCCATTAGTTTTAACTATTTTTTTTTTTTTAAATAAAGGGTTATTTTATATTAAATGTTTAAATAAAATGAATTTTATTCATTAAAAAATAATGTAGAATGGCAAATGACATTTTTTTAGATCTTTTTTTGTAGCATAATAAATTACAGTAAATTTTATATAATTCACCACTGAAATACTTGTTTCTTTTTACACATTTAAGTCTGGTTTATCAATCTAATCAGTAACTATAAGAACACTAAACTTAATCTAGTAACATAAAACAAAAAAAAAAAACAGTAAAACTATATACAGTTGTGTATGTTCCTTACCTCTGTTCACTCGTAGCTGAATCAACATAATAATTTTGAAAGAATGTTTTCAAAGGATCAACTTCAAGCTGGCCTTCAAAACTTAAATCCAATTGGTACATGGAATCATGCTGTAGTTTTTGAGAAAGGTGAATTACATAATCATCTCCTTGGCGTTCAGTTCGACTAACTGACAGTACCCTAAATTCAATATAAAAACATTAGTACACAAATTTTTAGCCTTTCTTTACCTTATTATAAAGTATATAAATTTAAATTACTGCTTCATCTGAAATACACTAAAAAGTGATGCAGTAAGAATTTAAGAACAGACTAATAAAGAACAAATGGATAAAAAGTTTGTTACCCAACAAGTTTAAATGAGCATATATATATATAGAAGCCTATAAATTTCTTTAAAAAAACGTTCTACGCTCTAAATTACTTAAGGCCTATTCCTACGACACTAGTACTAATGCTAGTTTAGTTAACGCGCTAGTATTCACTAGCGTGCCAGTAATTTTGAACATGTTTGATTTTACTAGCGCTGGTAGGGGAGAAAAGGTCATGTGATTGACCAGCCCTAGTAAACTAGCTCTGTGTGATTGTTTGGAAACTAGTTTACTAGCTGTTAGTCTACTAGCGCCGTATACTAGAGCCTAACTATGTGATTAGTTAGCTAACACATGATTAACTAGCGCTAGTAAACTAGCTTGGTGTGAATATTTGGAAACGTTGCTAGACTAGAGCTAGTAGAGGAGAAACGGTCACATGATTAGTGCTAGTAAACTAGCTCAGTGTGAACATTTGGAAACGTTAGACTAGGGCTAGTAGGGGAGAAAAGGTCATGTGATTGACTAGCACTATTAAAATAGCTCGGTGTGAACGATTGGAAACGTTGCTAGTTACTAATAAGGTGCTAGTACTAGCAGCTAGTAAACTAGCTCTGTGTGAACATTTAAAAACTAGTTTACTAGCTGTTAGTGCACTAACAGCTAACAGCTAGCTAACTAGTTAGTGTACTAGCTAACAGCTAGCAGTAGCATCATAGGAACGAACAACTACCAGCTAGTATAGTGAAACGCTAGTATTTACTAGCGCGGTAGTGACTGTGAACATGTTTGATTTTACTAGCGCTAGTAGGGGAGGAAAGGTCAAGTGATTGACTAGGGCTAGTAAACTACCTTGGTGTGAACGTTTGGGAACGTTGGTAGTTACTAATAAGCTGCTAGTACTAGCGTCGCGGGACCGTCACCGACGCGCTTATAGATCATGCTAGTACTAGCAACTAGTAAACAAGCATCGTTGGAATAGGTCTTAAGACAAATGAAGATGTAATTTTGTAAAGAAACTTACGTGTCCTCTGCTGAACCATCATCGTCTTCTTCGGATGAATCAAGATCAGCCAGTCGAGTGACCTTCACGTCTTTATCGATAACGTTTAATGAAGGAGCGACATTTAATCTAACTTCTGTAAATGTTTCTTCTGATCCACTTGCAGCTTGAACACCGATATCTATACGCACTCGACCTTTGAAAACTCCATCTCCTGGGTACGGGTGGAGATATAATCGGTATCCGATTGGGTATATTGGTCTGTCACTTTTTGGGAGAGTTCCTCCCGCTACAGCAGACACTGCTGCTGCTAGCAGGAAGACAGACGCCACCGATGGCTTCATTCACTAGAATTGAAATTATCAATATATTTTTTAATCTATAATAATCAATGAATACAAAATAATGTATGATCGATAATGAACAATTGATAGTAGTTTAAGGTGCCACACAAAAAGCGATGCAGAGAAACCTGTTTTAAAAATTTTCCGAAAATTGATTGTTACGTTTAAGAAAACTTTCAGCTAAAAATCCTTTAAACATAAAAATTAGACTGCACAGTTTTGATTCTTATAGAGTCTACCTTCAAAAATTGTTTTTATTTGCTGCTAATTAATGGAAAACTTTTTACTATCTTGCCTACATGAATATATAGGAAGGATAGTATTGTTTTCTTGTCGATTTTTCGAAATCGAGTTTTCACTAAATATAAACGTTTTCAGACCCCCTGAACGCAAAAACCATTTTTTTTAGCGATTGGTGTGTGTGTGTGTGTGAACAAAATATCTCAAGAACGGAACATCGTACTAAGTTATAACTTAAGTTAGGTACTGCTAGATAACCCGACACGAACATTCATCAAAATCGTTCAACCGGAAGTAGTGGTTTATTCGTGTAATTTTTCACTCTTGCGATTTTCTCAAAAACGGTCTTATAATTTTTTTTAAAAACCGCTTCATTTACATTTTTATAATTACAAGATAGAGTAATCACCATGTCTGCAAAAATTCTTGGGAGGCTGTTCTTTCGTAGAAAAAATGGTTTTTTTAAAGATTCCAGCCTTAATATGCATTTTAGCGCAAAAGTGTACGTAATAAAAGTTGTTGACAATTTAAAACCCTAGAACTTTAATTTTTTTTTGTAATCCCTAATGTGTGTACGTTGCAATCTGTTCAATTCAGAACAATAAACAACCCCATGACCCAATGAGATGAGGTGATGTGTATGACGTGTAAATGAGGTGTAGTCTTGTACAGACTCAGGTTGACCATTCCTGAGAGAGTATGGTTAATTGAACCCCAACCATCAAAGTACACCGGTGACCACTGTCTAGCATTCAAATCCGTATAAAACTAACTACCTTTACTAGGATTTGAACCAGGAACCTTCGTCTCCGAAAATCAGCTGTTCAACAACTGATTTTGGCGACGACTTTACCTCTAGACCAACCCACCCAAACCCGGTGGCTTGGTCTAGAAACTTTAATCTAAAACATTTTTTGTACAACACTTAGTTTAGCGGTAATTAGTGATTTAGTGTTTTTTTTTTCATGAATATCTGTAAAAAAAGGATTTTTCAAAGATTTCGACCTTAGAATGCATTTACGACAAAAGTGTAGTATATAATCAAATTTATAGGAAATTAAAACATCTACAACTTCTACTTCAGAAATTTTTCTCCGCAGAGCCTAGTTTAGCGTCAAAGTGATTTTCTGTATTATTAAGCCGAACTAAGGTTGGTTTTCATTTTGCATCATTCACTCATAATTAAAATAAGGTCATGTTTTTTTGAGATAAGTTTTTTTGTTTATTTCTTATGTTGTATTACTAATGTTAGGTTATATTGTTCATTATTTGCATTGGCAAGAGAAAGCTGTGTGAGTGATTCACACCAGATTTTTGTGTTACTACCTGAAATGCAGATATTTATTCTATTGAATTCTGTATAAAGTTTATTTCAACATTTTATCCTCTTCCTCGTAAATCATGGTGGGAGTTGAAAAGCTACTACTAGTTTAAAAATCATTACTTGAATGTACTTTAACCAAATAATATGAAACTGGTGTCAAATTGAACGAAATAGTTCATTATAAAACAAGACGTATGGTTGTCGGATTCTTTCTCTTTATATTCATAGTTGTTAAAAAGATTTCGTTAATAGGAGACAATTTGATCAACATTGCAAAGCATAACATTAATAGAAATGAACCTGGTACATTAAAGAAAATTTTATTTTTGCACTTAGCCCAAAATTTTACATGATTCGTGAATTTGTTCAGGACTTTATATTGTATTTTATAGTTTAATTCATTTATGGTTTGCTTTGCTAAATTCTATGTGTGCTATTTTTTCTGTTTTCCTTTTCTATTGTTTGTAAACTTTAATGGTAAATAAAAACACTATTATTATTATTAGTCTTGGTACTTAAACATTAATAACATTGTACAACGCACAGTAAATAGAAGAGAAAAATTTTCTCTTCTATTTACCGTGGTACAACGGTATTTTAAAAATTGCCAGTGGAATAAATCGTTCAATAAAAAAAAAAATTGTGTATTCTGTGATGTGTTATGTATTAAACAAGATAATGTATTAAGATGAATGGAATGAATTGATTTTAATGAAACATTTTTGCACAGCCTTTTATACTATAATTTCAATGTAGGCCTACTGAGATACGAGAGGGTACCCAAAAGAAACCGGAATTATTTTTTAAAACTATTTATTTTTAATTTTTTTACAAAAGAATCTTATCCCCTTCAAAATACTCTCCATTACAACTAATACATTTGTCCCACCGGTGCTTCCACGGTTCAAAACATTTTTTGTACTCCTCTTCAGTGATGGCTGCCAGCTCATCCGTCGTTTTTTTCTTGACATCATCAACGTTGTTAAATCGGAGACCTTTCATGCCCCTTTTCATGCGTGGGAACAAGAAAAAATCACACGGAGCCAGATCGGGTGAGTACGGTGCGTGTGGTAGCAAAACCATGCCGTTTATCGCCAAAAACTGGGTAACCGAGATTGCCGTGTGTGCAGGCGCGTTGTCGTGGTGGAAAAACCAGTCCCCTGTCTGCCACAAATTAGGTCTTTTACGACGAATGCTGTTTCGTAGTCTTCTTAACACTTCAAGATAAAAAGCTTGATTTACCGTGTGGCCTGGTGGAACGAACTCTGAATGGACAATTCCCCTCACATCACAAAAACAAATCAGCATTGTTTTGATGTTCGATCTGACTTGACAACTTTTTTTTGGTCGGGGTGATAATGAAGTCTTCCATTGACTGGATTGTTGTTTGGTTTCTGGGTCGTACCCATAGCACCAAGACTCGTCACCCGTAATGATCTTTGACATGAAATCTGGATCAGTTTCAAGCTGTTGTTTCAAATCACTACACGTTTCAATTTGACGTTCCTTTTGAGTGTCTGTCAGAACCCGAGGCACAAACTTGGCAGCGACTCTTTTCATTGTCAAGTCTTCTGTTAAAATGCGTTGGACTGAGCGCCAAGATAACCCACTAACCTGTGATATTTGGTCAATGGTCTGTCGTCGGTCTGTTCGTACAATTTCTTTCACTTTCACAACATTTTCGTCTGTTCGGGAAGTCGACGGTCGTCCAGAACGAGGTTTGTTCTCAATCGACATGTCGCCATTTTTAAAGCGCAAAAACCACTCGTACACTTGGGTTTTTCCAATAGCGTCGTCTTTGTAAGCTGTGTTCAACATTACAACTGTTTCCGCGGCGTTTTTACCGAGCAAGAAGCAAAATTTCACAGCCGCACGTTGTTCATTAAAACTTGCCGTCATGAAAAACGACACGAGCACAAAACAGCACTAGCGAGAACAATCACTGCACGAGAACAGAACAAGCTAGATCAACGAACAAAATGGCATTGAACTGGCAATGAGTAGCGCTACAAGCAGCCTAGTGGCGGGAATTTGTACTACACAAGCTCCGCCCACAGCAGAGCTATTCCGGATACTTTTGGGTACCCCCTCGTAATTTACAATAAAATATTTATTTTTAGAATATTTATTAGAATTTTATTAATATTTATTATTAATATTTAATATTTATTATTATTTATTTAGAATTATTAATATTTATTAGAATATTTTTAGAATAGTGTTAGAATATTTATTTTTCATTTCAATAATCAAAAAGTAATAATTTTCAAAATAGGTAATTTCATTTTTTTATTCTTATCTTCTTAACAATATATCAAAATGCTATAAACTCAGTGGATGTAGAATATCCTGAAAAGTAACCACAAAAAATTGGACTGGATATCTCTAATATTAGTTTTTGAGAAAAAGTTCCTTACATTAACATTAAGGAGATCGGATTCCGGATCTCCTTAAAGCGAATAACGAGGAAGTTTTGACCATTTTATTTTCCTATCTTCTTCTTCTTTGAGTGCCTATCCACTACGGATGTGGGCGACCATCATGGCTATTTTCCTATCATTAATCATAATTGTGTGCAACTTAATCACGAAAACAAAAGTACGTTAAAAAATATGTTTCATTATACGAGCCAACATGATTTATGTCAAGTTTTAGTTTAAATTTTTAATTAAAGTTGAACTGGGTCATTAGTCACGAAATTTTACATTAAAATCCCTCAACCGGAAGAAGTATAATTTATTATTACTATTATGTAACATTTTGTTTTCCTTGTCAACATTTACAGACCCTAGCCGGTAATCGAACCCTATACAATACATAATAATCCTAATAATAATGGCTAAAGTAAAAAAGTTTTATTCGATAGATACGTAACGAGGAGATTTAGAAATTTAGATTTGAATTTTAATTCGTGTTGTAACGGAATATTTTACTGAGCGATTATTATCATTAAATTTATGTAAATGGATTTTAAAGGAAGGTTCCAGGTTTGATTCCCGGCTAGGGTCTGGAAATTTTAACACATTAATTTGCTTATTTTATTGGTGCAATTTTTCACTTTTTTGCGATTTTCTTAAAAAACGGCTCCAATTATTTTTTTAAAAAATCGCCACATTAATTAAATTTCTTATACTCTACAAGACGGGTAAGGGTCATGTCTACTGAAATCCTTGGGACTGTGCTCTTGTGGTAAAAAATGTTTTTATTTTTTTAAATTGCAGTCTACTTATTATATGCATTTTAAAGTAATTGCGTATCTAACTTGTAGAAAAATTTAAAAACCTAAAACTATTATTTAAAACATTCTTTTCTATAATATAATATATATTATATAGTATGTATAATATAATTTAGCGTCAATTAGCGATTTTATAAGTAAAGTTTGCTCATTAAAATAACATTGGTGAAAAAGTGGGAATTTTTTTAAAGATTGCGTACTTGGTATGCATTTACGACAAAAGTGTATACATTAAAAATTATTACAAATTAAAAAACCTACAACTTTTATTTCATCAAGTGTTTTCTACTACGCTTAGTTTAGCGTCAATTAGTGATTTTCCGTATTATTAAGTCGAGCAGAGGTTGACTGTCATTTGGTATCATTCAGTAATCATTAAAATTAGGTTATGGTTTTAATTTTATATTGTTTAATCATGATTAAAAATAGTTTTTATTATTTTTAATTATCTACATTAACAAGAGAAAGTTGTGTGAGTGTTTCATGCCAAATTTTTTAATTCACGATTTACTGATCATAAAATCGACAAAAAATTTACCGATTGAAAATCGATTTATCTCCACAAAGGGTAGGCCTACTGTTTACCATAGGTATTTCAGAAAGTAGATTTATAAAATTAATTCAAAAAATCTGGTTTGAAACACTTACACAACTTTCCCTTGCCAATGTAGATAATGAACCAAATAACCTGTTTAATAATGAGTAAACAATGTAAAGTGAAAAAGATAACCTAATTTTAATCATAAGTGAATGACGCAAAATGAAAATCAATCCCAGTTTCACTTAAAAATACGAAAAATCACTAATTGATGTTAAACTAGGATCTGTAGAAGAAAGTGCTGCAAATAAAAAAATGTATATCTTTTTATTTCATATAAGATTAATTATGCACTTTTGTCGTAAAATGTATACTAGGGCTGCAATCTTAAAAAATTTAATTTTTTGCCAATTTTGATTAAAAATACGACAAAAAATCAATAATTGCCGCTAAAACTTACCTTGTCATGTAGAATACAGAAAATTAGTAGTCTAAATTAGGCGATTAAAAAAAATGTTGAAGCCGTTAATGAGAAAATCGCAAAAAGTGAAAAATTACCCGAATAAACTACTAGGCCTATTTCCGCTTAACTGGTTTTGATGAAAATGTTCGTGTCAGGTCCTCTAGTGGTATATAACATAAGTTCCAAGTTTCAAGTTCGTACAATATTCAGTTCTTCAGATATTTTGTTCACACACACACGCGCGCGCGCGCGCTCTCTCTCTCTCTCTCACACACACACACACACACACACCAAACACTAAAAACATGTTTTTTTTGGGTTTAGAGGGCCTGAGAACGTGTGTGTATATCCGGTGAAAACTCGATTTCGAAAATTCGAGATGAAAACAATACTTTTGTTTTTATATATTTATATAGGGCAAGAGAAAGGAAAAACCTTAAGTGAAATACCTAGTGCTAACACTTTTTTTTTAGAAAGAAGCATCATTTTATATACAACGTTTGAAAAAAAATTCAAAATTTACTCAGTACTTTTTAGTAACAAATGAATAAAATACCAAATATAACAAATATTTAAGCAAAATTCAAGGACTATCAGAAAAAACATTCAATAGTGATTTTACAAAACATCTTATAGATAAACTACAAAATTGAATTTTTAATTCGGTTATTAAAAGCTCTAAAATTTACAAGTTAGGCAGGAAGGAGTTAATATTGTATACTTATAAAGAATTTCTTTCTGATTTTAAAGGTAGCTTTAACTCAATTTCACCAAAATTTGAGTTAATATTCCTTACCTTTATATTACCGATATAAATAAATGGTTTAGAATATTAATCATGTCTCTAATTCAACGTCGTTCCAATCTTCGTTGTGGATTCCCCGGCAAGTGATAAGAATACATAAATCAGTGGGTTTCGATTGAGTTTTAATTTATCTTTAAAACGCTTATAAAACTTTAAAAAGGTTTTGTTCATGTATATATGGGACATAGCGGTTGTCTTGTTGTTTAAAGTTTTGATACGCAACGAGGATATTTAGTAACTAACTTTAGAAATTTGGATTTGAATTTTTAATTCATATTGTAACGGAAAATTTTGTTGAGCATAATATAAAATAAAATAAAATATTATAAAATAGCAAACATAATGTTTTAAAATAATTTTTTGAACGTAAAAAACAAATTTTAATTAATTACTAATTAATATATTTTGTAAATGGAAAACAAATCTTACCGATTTTTGAAGAACTCTTCTTTTGGTTACAATTCAAGAACGAACGTACACTAAATGCAAGAGAATCTAGTCGCTAATGTATGTACATACGCCTGTAGAATCATCCATTTGATATTGACCAATAGGAACATTCATTACAATTGGTCAATGTTGACTGACGGTAAGGATGTAATACTCAAATCATCCCTACCAAAGTCAATCTTAATTAAGTGTAAAAACATATTCAAGAGCAATAAAATGCTGTGGCAAATCGAATAACCTTCTCGCTACTTTTCAAGCACCCGTTTGATGAACGTTTAAGAGTAAAAATTACATTAAAAATTTAAAAACT
The DNA here is from genome assembly GCA_035578175.1 of Catonia carolina. Taxonomy (NCBI): domain Eukaryota; kingdom Metazoa; phylum Arthropoda; class Insecta; order Hemiptera; family Achilidae; genus Catonia; species Catonia carolina. Next base: position 33,860,490 of record JAQMRL010000005.1, on the reverse strand, counting down.
CTCAACAAAGACACCTTTAAAAAGTAAAATAATAATATGTATTGGTCTTTACGATTGACGTCGTCACGTCGGAGCTAAGGAACAGAATAGAACTTAGTTATATTACTTAGCGATACCCCGACGCGACGACGTCAATCCTAAAAAGGCAATACATAATTATTTTTTTACTTTTAAAAGGAGTTTTTGTCGAGTTTTTAAAATTTATATGTCATACTTTTTAAACATTTTAGTAGACAATTTTTTTTACAGATTTTCATGAAAAAACCTCTTTCAGAAAACCTGTTTTCTGCTGATAAACTAAGCGTTGTACAAAAAAATGTTTGGCATAAACATTGTAGGATTTTTAATGTTCTATAACTTTGAGTATAAAACCTTACTTTTGGGTTTACCTTTGTAAAACATTTTACCCTAAAATGCATATTAAGGCCGATATTTACAAAAAAATTCAACGAGAGCACAGCCCCCCTACAAGAATTTCAGCAAAATAGCGTATACTCTATCTTATAGAGGTACAAAAATATAGTAAATGAGGCTATTTCAGAACAAAATCGTAAGAACCGTTTTGGAGAAAATTTCAAAAACGTTAAAATTTGCACGTTAAACTACTACTTCCGGTTGACTGATTTTGATGAAAATGTTCGTACCATATCCACTTGTGGTACTTAACTTAAGTTTCAAGTTTCAATTTTATACAATGTTCCGTTCTTGAGGTATTTTGTTCACGCAGACCAATCGCTAAAAACGTGTTTTTTGGGTTCAAAGGGTCTAAAAACTCTCACGTAACAATGTTTTTAATAAAATTGTGAGACGGACTGGATGCTCGTTTACATTAAATCATATATTGAGCTGTTAGAAATGAGTTAAAAAAACTTTTCCCTAGTCATGGTTCGTGATTTACTTGATCTAATCGAGTCAAAAATGAGTCGGTGAAACTTGACCGTTCATTTTTACTATTTTACAATATTGACTATTATTATAGTTTATTATTGAATTTTTAATCGTGTTTTAATGATATTGTATAATGAAAAATCATTTTATCTTTTAATTTTTTATGGTTTTCATATTAAAATATTTTTTGCATAAAAGTTGACTCTGGTCGGTGCCTCAATGTAGATAACTGCTGCTCAAGTATATCACTCGCCGAACAACTGCTCGATAAAGAGACGCATCATCGATATTTATGTAGTTTTACTGAAAAATACCCCAAAGTAAATTATTTATAAAATACATATAATATTTTATAGAAATAAAAGTAAAATTTTAGTGAGACACACATCAGTCTTTTACTGTTAATTTAATTTTTTTTCTCTTGAGTACCTGATCAGTCTCTCACCCAAAAAATGTAAGCCTTACATTACTCTAGGCTTGAATGAAAATTAATTAAAAAAAGGTAAAGGAACCATAAAATAAGTATGGGGTTTTCAGCAAAATTACAAAAATTGTCTTGGGAGTCAACCTGTTAATTGGATTTTAAACACTTTTTAATTTTTATTGTTTGCTTATTCATAAATTACTGGTCTACGAAGAAACAGGTGACAATTTAATTAAATTGTACCGTAATATTTCACAGCAATACTTTATATTACATCTAATGTTATAAATTGTTAAAGATTTAATAAAAAATTTATTAAAAAACCAAACATAAATATTTATAAAACCAAATACTCATCGTTGTTTATTAACAAGGAAGGATGTAAGTTCTTGAAAGAGTAAGTGCATGACAAATAAGATGAATATTGTTTAGTTATGAATGGTTCAAAAGACGTCATCGGGATGGTGAGCAAAGAAGGGGCACTGTCAATGAAGATATTTCTTGGGTTGGCATAGGAACAGAGAACAGACGTAGACATAAGTTTTTACGTCATCGCAAGGAAGTATCTGATACTTTTTTGGAATCTTGAGTAAACAACACATTAGTATACATCTCAATACTAAGTAGGTAACTAAATTTAGAAATAAATGAAAATATTTTTAGTTTGTGATTTATTCAAGATTGAGGTTGAAAAATTTAGAATTACTTCTACTGTTAAGTTATTAAAAATCAAATATCGTTGGTAAATTTTTGAAATTACAATATTGCCGTTGTATAACACGCACTTCCGTTTTTAAGAAGGGTTTCATTCTTTAATGTTAAATTTTATATTTGATTTTTATTTTTAATAAAGAAATTTTTCCGAAGTTCCAGTTCTTTCCGAGGCTTTATTTAGGCTTGCCAGTATTATGAAGAATGCCCTGGCCGCGACACAAGCGCTTATCAGGTTAAATTTGGTGAGGAACTGCCCTCTTACTGCTTCCAAGCTTGCAGGAGGTTTCTTCGAGAAGTCACTCTAGGCTCTTCCGCCCCTTCAGTCATTAGAAATTTCTTCATTTTCACCGTGTGGACCGTTGACCAGTGGACTGTTGTTTTTTTTTCTGGTTTTTGTCCTCACTGTGTCTTGTATTTCCCAAGCGCCCTTCCAACGTAAGTTGGCGAGCGTTCACATCGTCAAGGGCGGTCCCCGATAGCAGTTCTAGCTACAGACACGGGCTGTTTATCATTTTTTGAGCAGATTACTTGATCGAAAAACCTGAGCTTAAAATATCAAAGTTAAGAACAATAACAAATTCTCCACAGCTCACGACAAACACAAAATTTCAACTGTACACAGGCATCCCATCAGTAGTTCCAAATAAAATCGTTAAAAAAGTCATGAGGAAAGGATTTATAATAATTAGCCTATTTAAACCTTCTGGTTCTAAATTTAAAGTGATGAAATCTTACGTCATACACCTCTACACCTTTATTTATACCTCTATTTTTTCTGTTATGAAATGCTTCAGTCATATATTTGGCTGACCATGTGATAAGAAACAGAACTACTTTTCGTAGCCCTGGGACTAGCAGATCGAGGCAAATAATTCAACACTCCAACTGCCTGTTATGGACAGGTATGTTATATGAAAGGAAAAAAAATGGTGTAAAACACTCACACGACTTCCTCTTGTCAATGTAAATAATGATCAATGTTAGCTATGTTTAATCATTAATAAAAAATGTAATATGGAAAACACAACCTAATTTTAATCATGAGTGCATGAAGTAAAATGAAAATCAACCTCTGTTCAACTTAAATATACGGAAAATCATTAATTGGTGCTAAACTAAGCTCTGTAGAAAAAATCTTTAAAATAAAATTTTAAGGTTTTTTATTCCTTATAACTTTAATTTCTGGTATTTACTCTTTTGTCGTAAAATGCATACTAAAGCCGCAAACTTAACGAAATCAAAATTTTTACCGAATTTAATGGGAAAAATACGGAAAATTACTAATTGATGCTGAACTAAGCGTTTTAGAAAAAATGCTTGTAATAGAAGTAATAAGTGTTTAATTTCCTACAAATTCAATTACATAAATTTTCCCTAGAATACATATTAATGCCGCAATGTTGAAAAAATTACCTGAGTGCACAACACCCGTCAAGAATTTCAGCAGACATAGTGCTTATCTTATCATATACAGTGTAAAAAATTTAGTAAATGAGGTGATTTAAAAAGAAAATCGTAGATACCGCTGTTTTTGAGAAAATTAAAAAAAAAATTGAAATATGCACGATAAACTACTATGGTTGACCGATTTCGATGAAAATGTTCGTGTCGAGTCCTTCAGTGGTAATTAATTTAACTTTGAAGTTATATCTTTGAACGATATTTTTTTCTTGAGATATTTTGTTCACACACGCAGACCAGTCGCTTAAAATTTTTTTTTGGGTTCAGAGGCCTGAAAAATTGCACTTCCGGTAAAAATCGATTTAGAAAAATCAACATGAAAACATGAGTACTTCCTTCCCTATATTTTTATTTATATAGGGCAAGAGAAAGTAAAAAATGTTCATGTTCACATTCTACAATACTTTCCGCTACAGTAGTGCATTTAAAAAAAGACCTGACAGTGTTTTTTTGAGAATCCTTACATAGTTCAAGTTCACATAAAGAAAACATCAAAGAAAGTACCGCATAGAAGTAAGCATATCATTGAGGTTTTTCTGAATGAGGTCAATTAAATACTACGTATTGGGCTGAAAAAGTAAATAAATCGTTCATGTGAACAAAATGCATGCGCACAAAAGGGTTTCATACTCTCAGGTGAGTTATATTTAACTACATTGATATACTACTCTTCAATGCATCATGCAGCAGCCTACCCGTACATGAGATGAGAGATAACCTTAAACCATATTAGACTGAACTAATATAAGGTTAATTCAAATGTAACTTTGTACAATTGCAATGTAATCTGATAAACAAAATTTCCGTAGATTAAAGTGATAACTAACTAATTTAAAATTAACATCGGTAAACTGTATTAACTTCCTCGCTAAGTACCTGAAACATTTAACTTATAAATGACTCTGACGCTGTACCCTCAACTCAGTAACTGAGGATCAAAGTGGTAAGCTCCACTTTTTGGCCATTTTTGGATCATATGAGGATTTTGCAAAATATGTTATACACTGGGGCGTCGATTATCCGAACGTCAGTTATCCGAATCACCATCAATGGAAAAAAACAATATTTACTCATGCAGAGACTTTTTCTGCTCCAGAAACTGTAATGCTATGGTGTGAACAACAGCCTAAATTATGTGCTGCTGAAGCATTGTTTGTAAAATGAATGAGATATTTTGCTGCTACAAAAAGTTTAGTCTTAATTCGAAAGAAAATCCATAGATTTAAAAAAAAATTACTGTATAGTATGTACAAGTGCGTTAAAAATATTTTATAAGGGATTTTACCGTAGTTTATTTCATTAGTTTATTCAGTTTTGAAATTCTTTATTTATCAGTTTGTTTATATAATTTCGAAAAATCGCCATGAAAACAATACTTTCCTTCCTATATATTTATATAGGCAAGAGAAAGTAAAAATAATAAATAATATAAATATTATAAAACAAACACAAAATGTTTATAACAAAAAATGCCTTTCAATGAATTCATAAGTCCGACATTACAACACTGTGGTTCTTCCGGAAATCACGTACAACGGTGAAACGATCTTCAGCCCCAGGAGAATCAATGTGGAACACAGAATCTCAAAATTAGAACGTCGGATCATCAGAAAATGCTTAAACAAAAGATGTTTCTCTGACAGGATCTGGAAGCCCGTCCCAAACGAAGAAGTCTAAAGAATTTCAGAACCTCTAGCAGACCAGTTAAGGAAAAAGAAAATTTCTTTCTTTCGACATCTTTTAAGGAGTGACTCCACCAGAATCTCCCCATAAATCATCAACTATTTCATAAACAGAAAATCTCAGTCCCACTGGATCAAACAAATTGAACAGGACAAGAACAAAATCAAAATCTCACTTGAGGACCTGAAAAGAAAATCCGGGAACTACCACAAACTGAACAACACAAGACGTGAACAGAAGAGATCGACCAAACGACAGAAAATCGTGTATTCCGATGAAGAATATCTCAAGAAATCAGAGAGATCAAGAGATCAGAGAGAGAGAAATACTGGAGAAGAATCAAGGAAAGAAATATCAGGAAAAGTACTGCAACACAACAAAAATTGAAATAAGGTGTTTCTTCTTTAACGAACTTATGTAGTCCTGTGCATACTGAACAGACGGTTACGGGTAATTGTGGATGAATTAATAGGCGATGAACAAATAAGCTTTCGTAGAGGACATTCACGTACTGATGCAGTGTTCACATTGAAGCAAATAATAGAGAAACACCGTGAGTACAAATGAAACACATATGGCTTTCATCGATTGGGAGAAACCTTTTGATAATGTTCCTCGAGGCCGTCTTTCGAATATAATGCTGGAGAAGGGCTATCCAAAACACCTAGTTGCTGCTATTGCGAGTACATACATAAAAACAGATAAAGTTTTTTTTTGGCAACGACAAGAAAACAGAGAAAATGAAAATAAATAAAGGGGTACGACAAGGTTGTCCAATGCCTCTGACGCTATTTAATATTTACGTTGATAAGAATCTAACTATTTGGAATCAATTATTTGACTCAGGAATTCAGCTTTGGCATAATGTATTCCTAAATTCATTGCTGTACGCAGATGACACTGTTATTATTTTTGACACAGAAGACAGGCTCCAAGATGTCATTTATAAGTTGCACAACATTAGTACAGAGTTTGGCATGAGAATATCGGCGCAAAAATCAAAGGTTATGGCATTCAAGGGAAGATGGCCAGTTCGCTCAAAAATTATACTTGGCAACCGAACTATAGAACAATTTTGAGATTTTATATATTTAGGATGCAAGGTTTCCTAAAGATAAAGACGTAAGAGAAAAACTGGCAAAATTCAGTGCTGTATGCGGTACTACTCGCAGGACAATAGGAAAGAAAATGAGAAGGACACCCAAATGAAATTTTATAGAGCAATAGGTGTACCACTCATAAAATATGGGAGTGAAACATGGGTGTCATTACAGAGGAATGAATCTCGTATCCAGGCTGCTAAAATGAAATTTTTGCGGGGAGTCAAAGGTTGTAACCGGTTAGATAGAGTACGTAACGGCGCTATCCGCGTCGAGTTCAATGTTCAGTCACCGCTGGAAACATTAAGAAAATATAAGAAAAACTGGTCCAACAATTTACTTCACATGCCAGCTCACAGACTTCCTCTGCGAGCATGGAAATATAAACCTACTATCGGTTTCATATTCATAGACACCCAAGTTTGAACCCTTGCATCTCAAAAACTATGAGTCGTATTTCAAGGTTTTTTACTTCAAAATTTAACTCATTTTATTCTGCGTTAACCCATAATAAATATATATTTTTAATGTTGTTTAAAAATTGCCAAATCTAAGTTAGAAGACAAAAAGACCTGGTGTTTTGCTACCGCAACAAATTTCATGCATTTAGAGACGTGTTGCTCGATAATTATTTGACCTAAAAAATTGAAATTTTAGCACAACATACACAATTATATTCTTACAGCATGTACGAAATTTCAAATTCGTACGTTATTTAAATTTTGATTAATTAACAATATAATTACTGAACCCTTACTGTCTCGATAACCGCACGAGCAAACTATCGTTTTATTCAGCGTTAAAAACTTAGTATACATATATGTTAATAACATGAAAAATATTGATTGGCCAATGTTGTGGTAGAATTTTTTTAATTTTGAAGAATAGATTGTAATGCGGGTTTGGGAGGGGGTGGGCGCTACTATCCATGTTGCCAGGTTGTGTACGTGACATTCTGTCGGACTGTCTACCTGAATAGACAGACTGCATTATCAATTCAGGTAGACAGCCAGACTCAGGCAACATGGATAGCAGCGCCAAATTATTATTATTATTAACAATTATAATATTATAATTTAACAATTAAATATAACAATTATAATATATAAATTTAACAATTATAAATTAACAATTATAATATAATAATATTATATTATTATTATTAACAATTTGTACTAAGTTTTTTACGCTGAATAAAAGAATAGCTTGCCCATGCCGAACGATCGAGCGATTACCGCGGTAGCAAGGGTTCAGAATATTGATAATAAATCAAAATTTAAATGACGTACGAATTTGAAATTTCGTACACGCTGTAAGAATATTATTGTGTATGTTGTGTTAAAATTTTAATTTTTTCGGTCAAATAATTATCGAGTTACATGCCTGTAAACGCATGAAATTTGTTACGGCAGTAAAAAACCAGGTCTTTTGTCTTCCAACTTCGATATGGCAATTTTTTAAAATCATTAAAGAAAAGATTATTAAGGGTCAACGTAGAATATAATGAGCTAACTTTTGATGTAAAGTATGTTAAAATCCGACAAATACTTTTTGAGATGCAAGGGTTCAAACTCGGGTGTCTATGATTATGAAACCGATAGTAGAGGGAGGCGAGGCTTGGGAAGACCTAAAACGAGATAAATCCCGTACAGGCCATTGAGCCTAATCCTTGACAGATGATGATGATGTCTCGTCGAACTTATGTAATCCTATGTCCTTAAAAAATATGGTATAAAATATTTTAAATCTTAGGCTTAATCAAAATAGTATACATTTTAACAAATTTCGTTATTTTAAGTACTACTGCATTCGTACGACAGATGACGATATTATGATAGCAACATTTTGTTTCGCACGGTAAGAGAAAGATATCTAGTGAACTATATATACTGATTAAGGCTCCTTCGTCAGACTAAGTGGCGTATAATAGACAGTCGTTTTCCACTTAGCGGTTGGCAGGAGTGATAACCACTTCAGGGTTATCATGTACAATCATCACAGATTGATCATTATCACAATAGAATATGCTTTACCACACGTCCTCTCGTGTAATCTATTGCAAAAATCTATACGCTCTAGTTACTCGTCTGTCTATAAACACAATAACGCAGTTGATATTAGTCTCCCGAATTGATTACGCACTTGAAACATGCCACGCCTTTCATTATTATTATTATTTTAGGTTTATGCTTTTCCTTTTTTTACTTTCTCTTTCCTATATGAATATACAGGAAGGAAAGTATTGTTTTCATGTCGATTTTTCGAAATTGAGTTTTCACTGGATATACACGTTTTCAGATCCCTGAACCTGAAAAAACATGTTTTTAGCGACTTCCCCCCCTCACTCTGTGTGTGTGTGTGTGTGTGTGTGTGTGTGTGTGTGTGTGTGTGTGTGTGTATGTGTGTGTGTGTGTGCACAGAATATTTCAAGAACGGAACATCGTACGTAGGCCTACTTGAAACTTAAAACTTAAATTAGTAACTAATACCGGACCTAACACGAACATTTTCATCAAAATCGGTCCACAAGAAGTAATAGTTTATTCGTGTCATTTTTCACTTTTTGTGATTTTTTTCAAAAACGGTTCCTACGATTTTTTTTAAAAACGCCTTATTTACTAATTTTTTTATGCTCAATAAGATAGGGTAGGCCCCATGTCCGTTGAAATTCTTGAGAAGGCTGTTTTCTCGTAAAAAATTGTTTTTTTAAGATTACGGCTATGCATTTTAAGATTGATATGCATTTTAGCGCAAAAAGTATATAATTACAGTTGTAGAGAATTTAAAATCCTACAACTTTTATTTCCAACATTTTTTTGTTTAACGCTTGCTTAGTTTAGCGGTATTTAGTGATTTTCTGTTTTTTTTTCATGAAAATCTGTAAAAACTGGATTTTTAAAGATTTCAGCCTTAGTATGCATTTTACGACAAAATTGTATAATAAAATTTAAAGGAAATTAAGAGATCTACAACTTTTATTGAAAGCATTTTTCTCTACAGAGCTTAGTTTTAACGTCAAAGAGTGATTTTTCGTATTATTAAGCCAAACTGTGGTCGATTTTAATTTTGCATCAATCACTAACGATAGTTTGCCCGTGCCAAACGGTCGAGCGATTACCGAGACAGCAAGGGTTCAGAATATTGTTAATGAATAAAAATTTAAATAACGTACGAATTTGAAATTTCGTACATAATGTAAGAATATAATTGTGTGTGTTGTGTTAAAATTTCAAACTTATCGGTCAAATAATTATCAAGTTACACGCCTTTTAACGCATGAAATTTGTTGCGGCAGCACAAAAATCGGGTCTTTTTATCTTCCTACCTCAATATGCCAATTTTTAAACAACATTAAAAATATAGGACTACTATTGGTGAACGTAGAATAAAATGAGCTAAATTTTGATGTAAAGTATGTTAAAATACGACTCATAGTTTTGGAGATGCAAGGGTTCAAACTCGGGTACCTATTTATGATTATGAAACGATAGTAAATGAGCTCATCACGAATGTTCAGATCATTTATTTAGAATGTCACAGGACCTTTGAGTGAATGTGTTTACGAATCAAGGGGTACAAGAGGAATGGGGAAACCGAGGAAGAGATGGATACCGGAACAGGCTCTATTACACCCATTCAATGATGGACAACGAGTTTTCTGTATTTCAAAAAATTGCTAACGACAAAACTGTTGATTAAATAAATTAAATGAAAAATTTCAAGAAAGAAATCTAATATATAAGTTTACGCAGTTATTATTTGATGAACTTTTAATGTTACGACGTAAAATTATGTGAAATTCTCCGTTAATTATATTGCACAAATTAGAAACAAAAACTTTTTTATAATTAATTTTTAAACAATGATGGTAGAGAGTAATATTATTATATGGATGTTTATTATTATTTGCTCCGTAAATTAGATGATGAGTTGGAAAAACCTAAGTGATTGGACGTGGATGAATGTATTCATGCTTAAGCTGTAATTATTACAAAGGCCTAACCTTATGAAAATGGTTATTATGGGAGAACGTTAAACACGTGTTTGTGTTTACAATACAGAACCGTGTATTAAAGGATTAAAGTTAATATAGGTTACCTTATAGATAGCAAAGTCATGGTATCAGTAGGAAAGGCAATACCTGTGGTTTGCAATGTTGTGGTCAGCATTCACTCACCACAATCATTGTAATGAACCTCCGTCCGAACTCATATCGATTCAAAAAGAAGCCCTCCGTGTACGTTCGTAAAGGTACTTCGTTTCTGTATTCGTTATTACGAAAACAAGTTACAGCCATTCAACGTGATACATCACAACTGAACACAGCACGGCGGTCTTTCAAATAAACGCATGGATTATTTTCATTTATTATCTTAAATAAATTTTTTATTTCTGCTTACCGTCAAGCAGTGAGGATGTGACATATACCATTATGAGTGAAAATTGTTCTCCAGGTAAATATTTATACAATTATTTTTCTATTAATATAATTACACAATTTAAAAATCTGGTGTGAAACACTCACACGACTTTATCTTGCCAATCAAAATAATAAACAAAAAACTAACCTCAAAAAACATAACCTAATTTTAATCATGAGTGAAAGACGCAAAATGAAAACCAACCTCAGTTTGGTTTAAAAATACGAAAAATCACTCTTTCACGCTAAACTAGGCCCTGGAGAGAAAAATACTCTAAATAAAAGTTGTAGATCTTTTAATTTCCTATAAATTTGATTCCACTTACTTTTGTCTTAAAATACATAGGCCTACTAAGGCTGAAATCTTTAAAAACTAAGTTTTTTTGCAGATTTTTATGAAAAAAAAACAGAAAATCACTGATTACTGCTAAACAAAGCGTTATATAAAAAATGTTTGAAATAAAAGTTGTAAAATTTTAAATTCTCTACAACTTTATTATAATTTTTGCGCTAAAATGCATATTAAAGCCGCATCTTAAAAAAACAATTTTTTACGAGAAAACAGCCTCCTAAGAATTTCAGCAGACATGGCACTTACCCTATCTTGTTGAGCATAAAAAATTTAGTAAATGAGGTGATTTTTAAAAAAAATCATAGGAGTCTTTTTTGAAACAATCGCAAAAAGAGAAAAATGACGCGAATAAACTACTACTTCCGGTTGACCGATTTTGATGAAAATGTTCGAGTCGGGTCTGGTAGTAGTACCTAACTTAAGTTTCAAGTTTCAAGTTTGTACGATGTTCTGTTCTTGAGATATTTTTTTCGCAAAGACACAGACCAATCACTAGAAACTTGTTTCTTGGGTTCAGAGGGCTTTAAAACGTAATCCGGTGAAAACTCGATTTCGAAAAATTGAAATGAAAACAACACTTTCTTTCCCTAATATCAATACAGGGTAAGAGAAAGTAAAAAATCTTTCTCCTTAATTACACACTTTACTGGCCTTCACAACAGATTTTTAGATGAAGAGTCAATTCAGTGTACTGTACACATTAATATGAAAACACGAGTGTTGTGTTATCAACGTTCATGGTAATTTCATAATCACTTAATATCATGAATCGCCTGACATAAACCCGTCATTGCAATGATAATGTAAAATATGATAAAAAATATACATCACTTTATCTGATTATTTTCTGATCTTTTATAAAAAAAAACTGGTGTGACACACTCACTCAACTTTTTTTTGCCAATGTACATAATGTCCTATATAACATACATTCTACCATGAGAAAACAATGTGAAATGAAAAAACATAACCTAATTTTAATCATGAGTGAATGACGAAAAATTAAAATCAACCTCTGTAGAACTTCAAAATACAGGAAATCAGCAATTGCCGCTAAACTAGGCTCTGCAAAGAAAACTGCTTAAAATAACATTTGTTAGTTTTTTAATTTTTTATATTTTTGATTATATTTATAAACTTTCACTGTAGAATACACACCAAGGCCGCAGTCTTAAAAATCCCATTTTTACCGATTTTGATGAAAACGAAAACAGAAAATCACTAATTGCCGCTAAAATAATAGTTGTGCAAAAAATTGTTCGGAATAAAAGTAGTAGATTTTTAAATGTTTCATAACTTTGATTGTGTACATTTTTGGTCTAAAATGCATATTAAGGCCGCAATCTTAAAATAAACACTTTTTCTACTAGAGAACAGTCTCTCCATTAATTTCAGCAGAAATGGCGTTTACCCTATTTTGTAGAACATACATTTAGTAAATATATTATATATTGTAGTAAATGAGGGGATTAAAAAAACATCGTATGAGGATTTTTGAGAAATTCGCAAAAGAGTGAAAAATTGCACGAAAAACTACTACTTCCTGTTGACCGGTTTTGATGAAAATGTTCGTGTCGGTTCCTCGTATGGTACCTAACTTAATTTGCACGACTTAAAAAATGCATTCTAGTTTCGATCAGTGGTAATAAGAGTGAGATCCAGTTCATGGATTGGAAAGTGCACCAAAGATTTGATTGACGTCTGCCAGATCTGTAAGTACCAAACCTAACATAAGTGAAGCAAACCTAACCAAACCTGACGTCACACCAACATAATTTTGCAAGTGTATAACCAGAAATTTAATTACCGTGTCCTAGTATCCGTAGTAAACCTAACCTCAATGTATGTAATATTAAACAAGCGTAGAATCGGGAATTTCCTTCCAGAAACAGCATTCCTTCTGAACGAAATCGAAACTTTTCCAAAAGTGAACCAGAAAACATGCTATTTTTGGACAGGAAAATTCCACCACAGAGTAGGTGCGATTTACCACACCTCTATGAATTTCAGCTTTCCTTGTGTGCTGAGTCTGTGGAAATTGGGGTAGGTCCCTACACATGCTATATTCCATTCATCGCTCTAATTAACATGTTCTGCACTTGTATTTATATTACATGCATGGAGATAAGGTTTGCTTCTCTTAAATAAATGATTTTTGGTAGACGTCAATCAAACTTTCTGGTCCAACACCACTTATGAATTTTAGCACAGTTATGTGCGTAGTCTGTGAAAATTGGGTTAGGTTAACTTTCAAACAAACAACTCTAATTTATTCGATTCTACACTTGCTTAACATTACTACATGTTTGAAGGTTAGGTTTACTTCACTTATATTGGGTTTACTACGGTTTCCAGTCCACGTCAATCAAATTTCTGGCACAAATTTCCAGTTCATGGACTGAATCTCTCACTCTTATTCTCTCATCCGATCAACACCAACCCAAGCCAGTTTGTTTGCTAGTGCCAACCATATGCCATATAATTATTTATATTAAATCTTGCTATACTCTTCAGATATTTGATATTGGTTAAGACAAATTTTAGCGTAACAGTAGCGAATTTGTTAACGTTAGTTTATCTTAATCCTTCGGTAGACTGTCAATAAGTTCGGATAATTGACGCTCTACTATGTAACAAATAATCATTCTATTTAATAATAAAAAATCTACCCGCAAAAATTTCATTTCAGCAGCCTGGATACGAGATTCATTCCTCTGTAATAACACCCATGTTTCACTCCATTATGTCATGAGTGGTGCACCTATTGTTCAATGAAATTTCATTTGGGTGTCCTATCTCGTTTTCTTTCCTTTTTTGCTGCGAATAGAACCGCACACAGCGCTGAATTTTGCCAGTTTCTCACTCTATGCCTATTTTTGTTTCTCAGTCTTTGTCTATTTTAGGGGATTTATATTGTATATTTATTGTACTACATAAATTAAAAATATTGTAATATATTATAGTGTACAAGGAACTTGAACCCCGTTACTGATAATTGCATAATTTTTTAAGATTTCGGCCGTAGTATGCATTTTACAACAAAAGTGTACATAATCAAATTTATAGAAAATTAAAAGATCTACAAATTTTGTTCAAAGCATTTTACTCTACAGAGCCTAGTTTAGCATGAAAGAGTGATTTTCCGTATTATTAAGCCAAACTAAGGTTGATTTTAATTTTGCATCATTCACTTATGATTAAAATTAGGTTGTTTTTTGAGGTTAATTTTTTGTTTATTTTTAATGTTTTATTACTAATGTTAGGTTATATTGTTCATTATATGCATTGGCAAGAGAAAGTTGTGTTAGTGTTTCACACCAGATTTTTTTTGTAAAGGTTTCCTTTATTTTATTGTAAGAACTGTTTATTGTATGGGGTGGAGTGTGTTGAACAAGGATGGTAAATTTAAATGACGAGATGTTTTTTCTAGGAAATCGGAAGTAGTAGAATAGTTTGTTTTTATTTTAATTCTTTCTGAGGTAAATAATAAAATCCTTCTAGAGTAACTGCCAACTTTAAAATCTGTACCGTCACTATAATTCCTATATAACATAAGGCAAGAATTGTTAACATACCAGTAGCTTCATCGTCATTCCCATTAACTCTTTCCGATTGTAAGTCTGAATCGTCATTATTGTATGCCAAATGGAGAACCATCCTCATCGAATATCACTTCCCATTTTTGCTCAATTTTTTGAGCAAAAATGCTAGCCGAAATTTTGTGAAACTACACAAAAACTACGCAATGCTGGCCGCATTGGCGTAGTTGGTAACGTGCTCGCCTCTCATCATGCGGTCGCGAGTTCGAATCCTACCCAGGCACGGCATATTTTTATATGTTACAAAAAATAATTTCATTCTCCTTTGTAAACATTTACACCAAAACGTCGTCGCTAATGACCGTTGCAGTTGATGCGACGTTAAATAAATAAACAATAATAATAAAAAAAATGTACACAATTACTTCATATATTTTCTCATCATTTATAACAAATTTTTTTTCAAAACTAAGTAAAATATCAAGGTCGATCAAGAAAAAAAAATCATGTAATAAACTAATTAAAATATGTAACATAGTAATTATATTTAAACATTGGCAAATTATTATTCTAACGAAGGTTTAAAAATTAGATAAACTATTTTTGTGAATATGAATAATTTTTATTTCAGTTGATCGTCATTGCAATATCCGATTATTTTTAAATCCTGGGTTCACATTTTAATAAACACGTTCTTTGTTGACCACGCACAGGGCGCGTGCTGATTGCTTCAGTGTACTGACCACGCATTTTTGGGTGATAGAAGGCTTCTAATTTTTACCAAATACAGTGGAAACCCCCTTATCCACATCACTTGGGATCTAGGGTAAGCCGGATATGAGAAAATCCCATTATGAGAAATATAAAAAGGGATGTTTAATTTCTGAAATACAGTTCAGTATATGTAGAACAATGTACGTACACAATTGAAAAACGCCAAGTTGTCAATTACAATTTACATAATGTAGACTGCTATATTTGTTTACAAAACGTACTACAGTATACAGTAGTCAAAAAAGTTAAAAATATTTTTTATGCATGTACTGTACAGTATTAGGTTTTTCAGCACACACATACATAAGATATGTACAGTTGTATATAGGATACTCGTATAACGCTATCGTGCATTTCTACAAACTTTGTTATGACGTTAGTCACAACAAACGCAAACGTCACTTTTTTATTTATTTATTTATTTATTTAACGTCGCATCAACTGCAAGGTCATTAGCGACGATGTTGGGGTGTAACTGTGTGCAATGGAGGATGACATGAATTTTTGTAACGTATGAAAATATGCCATACCTGAGTGGGATTCAAACCCAGGACCGCATGATGAGAGGTGAGCACGTTACCAACTACACCAATGCGGCCGGCGCAAACGCAACTTAATTCATAATAGATTTATTTAAAAAACTTAATAATATTAGCGTAATAATCCGGATAGTTATGTTATTTAATAACTATCATCTTATTTTTTCATGTGTAAATAAATCGTATTTGTTGATCGTATTTTTTTAACTCCATGCCATATTAATTTAGGCCTTTTTTCGTGTACGGATAAGGGGGTTTCTACTGTAAAAAAAAAATTATCAATACCTTCTTTCAGCTGTGAATATGAACTCAATAACTTAATCGATTTAAAAAAATTGAAATATAAATATAGGTTTATTTAATAATGGTTTTGTTAAATTTGTTGATGTGTGTGAAGCGTAAAATATAAACTTACCATTAATCGAATACATAAACTTACGGAGACCTGTGAACGTTACATTGATACATTTTCAATTGTTACTAACTTATTTGTGACTTATCATAGAAGTGATTTATCATAATATTTTATGTAGAAGAACGAGTAGAATATTTTTAGTTAAAAACAAAATTTCCATCCTTGATATACAGCAGTGAAGCACGGATGATGGAGGAAAAGGAAGGAAAGAAATATTAAAACTGCAGAAAAGAAGTTTTTAAGGTCTGTCATGGGATGTACAAGACTAGACAGGATCAGAAATGAAGATATAAAGCAAGAATCGGGAATTTTTCCACTCAGCGAAAAAATAATAATTGTATCGTACCCAAAAGGTCGATCATTTAAATAGAAAGTCAGAAAGCCTAGTTTGCCTAATGTAGTCAGCAGATATAAACTTCAAAGTAGGAAGTAGAGATTTTGGCAGGCCGAAGAAAAGATGGGTACCGGAACAGGTAGAAATACCTAACTCGTGAAGAAAAGAAGGAGAAGAACAAAATATAAATGGATATTTGAAAAAAGTAATTTTTATAATCAAATATCCATTTAAAAGCCTCATTTATAGAAAATTTATTCTGATTTTACTATTTACCGAATAATATTAATTTAATTTTAAGAAGTATCCATGTAAAAATTTTATGCATTAGCTATCCCTTGGAGTCAATTCATGTAATAACAAGCTCGTATGTAGCTTATTCTGTAACATGAAATTTAATATTTTTTTCTCTTCATCCATTCCTTTCGTATTCTAAAGGCTTCGCCTTGTTGCTGAAACCAAGAGTTCCTTTTAGTAACCATTCTTCTCATGTCTACGTACTCAGATGTAAATGCATTACAAAAAATTAGAGTCGTTAGGTACGCTTTTACTGTGAGGTCTTTTAGTGAATACTCGCTCACTCAAAGGGAAAATTTTTACTAAAATACATTGAACTCTTAAATTTCCTACCACTTCATTTTTCCTTGTTCACACCATCTATTTTTATTTTACACTAGGAAAATTCTTATAAAATAATAGCTTAAGGAAATACTGATAAGGTCATTTTAATCACATAAAATAGCTTCTCGCTTCACCATGCTGAAGTCTGGTCAAACATCGATGTTGAATCGAAGTGATATTAAATTCAGACCTTCAGAAAAGGGTTGGGGGAATTTTTCTATTCGTATAAATGTACAGTGATCCTACGTAGGCTACTTCATCAAAACTTTCAATTAGGACATTAATCAAAATAAGACATGTTATTGAAGAAAAAGAAATATTATCAATAACTCATTGTCCATTGTTAATAAATTTAACTTACATTTTATGGAATATTTTGGCCTATTTCTCATGGAATATGGCCGTTAATAGGCGTTCCCACGGTTCGCTCTTGACTTAGAAACTGGATCATGGTTTTATCCGAATTTTCTGAAGTCGATGAAAAAATTGACCTACGATTTTTCAAACTCTGAAATGAATCTGAAGAACTTCCGAAGGAAAAATATTCTCTCTTTTCTTCAAGATAACACGAAGTATAGTTATTTGGATGCCATATTGATTTGCAATTGACAGTGCAATAGCTCCTTTATCCATTTGTTCAATGATAAGAAGTTTTTGTTCTCGATAGTAGTCCGGTTAGGTATATTTATTATTACTATTTTATATATGTACATAGTCTCCGGGGAATAATTACCACTTGATCAAAAGAAACGACCGAAGTGATTTTATGTAAGAAAAAGTGTTGCTCTATTTATGTATTAACGTAAGATTATAAATTCATTGTCAACATCCATCATGGATTAGGCTGTAATTGAGCCTGTTCAGGCGTTCATCTCTTCTTTGGCCTCCCCTCTCCTTTTGTACCCTTCCGTTCATAAAGCCACGCACTCAACGGTAGTCGTCCTATGATATTCTAAATAAATTACCTGTCCATTGTAATTTATATATCGTGATGATCTCATTTAGTGCGTGAGTTACATATTCTTCTCTTATCACCTCTTTCCTGATGTAGTCTTGTTTCGTACATCCTTTAACATGTCTAAGAAATATTATTTCTGCTGTTTGGATCATTGACTTCTATTTCCTGTTAAACACCCAATGGCTTCACTTCCATACATCAGTGTCGGTGTGGCCATGACCTTGTAAAACTTAATCTGTTTTCCTTTCTTACTTTGCCTTTCAGGCTCGGCGTATAGCCGCACATAAATGGTATTACATCTGGATACCTTTTGTTGCATATTTTTATTATAATTATAGGTTATATCACATCTCAAATACTTGAAATTTCCTATCTGTTACAATATTTTATTACTGATAACAATTTTGGTTCTTACAAGCCATTTTCCGTAAAACGCCATAACATTTGATTTCTGAATTTGATATCTTCATATTAAATAGCTTGTTTAGGAGATGAAGCTAATGCACTGCCCTCTGCATTTTGTCTTCCGAATCCTAAATTAACACGGTATTATCAGCAAAAAGCAGGTAGTTGAGGGATATAAATTTTATCCAATCAAAACTCACAAGAAGAAATTTTTCTTCTCTTAATGTGTGAAGTTAAAGCAACGGTTAATGCGAGACCGGTAAATCGAGGACCAACTCTATAAAACGGTCGGAAAACAGGAATTACGTTGTTGTGAGTTCACAAACAGAAACTTTTTTCAATATTTTATTTCATAATTTTCAGTATTACAGCATTATTGTGGTGTTACAGGAAGATGTTAAAGATTAGGTGGGTGGACAAAATAAGTACTTTAGAGGTTCTTAGGCGAGTGGATGAAAAAAGAAGTATATGGAGCAACTTACCAGAAGAAGAGATAGGCCAGTGGGGCATATATTGACATCCAGGCCTATCAAGAATGGAGGGTAATATTTAGAGATTGAATTGTAGGGAAAGGCAAGGTTAGCATTATATAAAGCAAATTACAAAAGATGTAGGGTGTTACAGGTATGTAGATATGAAAAAACTTGCGCAAGATAGAACAGCTTGGAGAACTGCATCAACCAGTCGAGAGACTGATGACAAAAAAATTTAAAGTAATAAGAAATAATTTATAGTCATGACCAACTAAATACCAAAAGAAGACACCAGAGAAGAGGGTCATCTAGGGTTTCCCGGTTTCAACAGTAATAATTATCATAATAGTTTTGTGATTACAATCATGAAAGTTAATCAAATGTTATCTTATAGTATTGTAGAAGAAAATTACACAGCAATAGTAGCTAGGCGTAACTTACAAGCGGTGTATTCAATTTATTCTCCTACTCCAGTAGCCTAAAAATGACGTCTACACGGATCAATTGTCATGTTAATAGCGAATACTGAGCCGTACATCTACATAAGCTACAAGTGTGAAAGCTGTAACTAAATGATTCATCACTAATTCTCTAATTTCTTGACTGCCCAGACAGCTGAAATTCATCACATTTGATTATTAGGGGTAGAAGAGAAAAATAAAAATTCACAATTCAACGAATTGTCCCTAAGGGGTAAAACCGGGTGACAACCACATATCAATATATAACCTATTATTACCGGAAGACACTAAAACCTTCCGGAACAGCTACAGTTGCGTACATTATGTAGAATTCTCATTTTTCTTGTGGCAATAAGAAAAATACTCCTTTGTATTAAACATTTTTTCTAAATAAATATGTAATTTGTACATGAAACAATATGAAATAATTATATTTTTAATATAAAAATTATTTTTCTAGTTTGATTTTCACGATATTGTTTCAATAAAATATTTTTATGTAGCCTATAGGCCTACATGCAAGTAAACTTATTTTTAATAAAAATTTTCTATGGCTTACAAAAATGTTGCTTCTTCTTGTTTAAAAAAATATTAAAAACAAATTTTTTTTAATATTATTTCTTCAAATTAATTACTATTTTCATAAAACTGGATTTCTATTCTTATTTAAATTTTGCCTGTAACTTCAATATATAACGTCCTCTTCTTCAGATAGTTATTATAAAAGTTGTATGAGCCGTTTTTTAAAAAAATTGACCGATGACTGATTTTGATAAAAATTCCTGGCTGGATTCCACCAGCCACGTTGGACGGGTCACCACCGAAATCATCGAAATCATCACAGAGGCCTCGAAGTGCAAGTCACTGTACCACAGTCACATATTACGAACGGCTGCATCCTCCGCCCGAGAAGGAGGGCAGCAACACCGCCAGAATTTTGAGGTACATCCTGTGTGGTCTGGGGCGTATCTTCCAACGTTTCTTTCTAGTGTCGGCCGGATTTCTCCAGTCACGTTTGACTGGTATCCGCATATCCTCGTATCTACCGAGTTTCCTCGGCCACCGGAGGGGTAACGGTCGAGGTCATCGCGTCACTGCCTCTGAAGACGTTGTCGTGTGCCACTCTTCCACACGTGCATATGCAGACAGCTGCGTCCTCCATGTGTCCTCCAAGAAAACGGTTGAAGGGTGGTGACACCAACCATTTTATGGGGTACGTTCTGAGTGGTCTGTGGCGTACCCGCGATTCTTACTGGTGTTGAAGACTTCACGCTACCGAGACTAGTCACGGCCGGGCCAAGCAGAGGTGACCCACCGGTCGGACACTCCCACACATGCATTTACGAAGGCTACATCCATTCACTCCGAGGTGCCACCTAGGGGGAGCCGGGTATGGGGTAGTTACACCGCCATTTTTCTTGAGTACGCTCGGTGTGGTCTGAGGCGTACCCGCAGTCAAGAGACAGTAAAAGCAGCAAAAAAAAAAACAACAAATTGGATTGTCGATTATGTTCAATTCTCGATGTTAAAGAAGCTAAAAATATTAGTTCCAAGCTCAGATTCTTCAGTTCAACACTTATTTCATCACGTTTAGCATTTGTAGCAATGCTAAGTGGTTTTCTATGATATTTTCCTCCAAAAAAATCTTCAGTTATATGCTAATGAGCCCCCTTTTTGTACCCATTATTTTAACCAGTTGCTAAAAAATAATCTTGATAAAATGAAAACAAAAAAGACTTAACTTTTTACAATTTACAATGAAATTTCTTTTAAATCTGATAATCCTGGTAACAGTTTCACGAAAATTTAATAGATGGTATGAGAATTTGTTATATCAGGAAATGTAGAATACCCAAAATGTCGGAACTTGATTAAAATAAAAGTTTATGTTTGTTTAAACCTCAGTACCTCAGCTACCTGTAGTAAAGAATTATCTCTTATCTAATATACATAACTTATCAGTTTGAATAAAACTAGCGTGTTTCTAATTAAACGCATCTCACGCTAGTCTAGAATGTAAAACACGCAAATTTGATCTTCTGAATTCATAATTTTAGCTTTACAACTGTAATTCGTTATCGTCTTGTGTACGATCAACACTGAAATATGTATTCAGATGTAATAGTAATCGCTATTTTAACGGTTCATTAACATTCTTATGATTGAAGTTCGCCGTACACGCTAAACCGGCTGTCATATCTAATCTTTGCTTCCGGGTTAATTAACCGAATTTCGTAAAATTTTACTTTCAAATTATTTAAAGGATCGATTCAGAAACACAGTTGCTAAATTGTCTTAGTCCACAGCCAGATGTTAACTTGGTACACACAGTTATTAGCCTTACTACTGGTAATTTACCCAAATGACTTTTTCCCCAGAATTATATTTTCCACGACACCTACTTCCCGAACCTAAGTTTTTTAAGTTCAACGGCTACAAAAAATGGTCCTGCTTCTTATCACATTGTCAGACAATTATATGACCGAAGCATTTCAGAACAGGGGAGGTAGAGGTGTAAAAGACACCAGTCAGAGTTATCTCCTCTGAAATTAATGAATTTCATTATACAGCCAGACCCTGTAGTGAATGAAGTGAAGGTGTCATTTGAAGGTTCGAAAGTAGATATTTTTTAGAGGACTTGGCATGCTAATAAGCATACTGTTTCAACTCAGTGAGGAAAGCAATTGTAAACCACCTCACTCCTTGTTTTTACTTAGTAAAACTCTAGAGGTTCAAACCAGCCTTTCGGCTGAAGACCTAAACAACAACAACAACAACAACAACATTTTTTTATGACTTTTTAACAAATTCATTCTTCCAAAAATAATTTCTAGCAATTTTGTGACTTTCTCTTGACAATGTAAATAATAAACCATATAACTTATATTTAATTAGTAAACAATGTAAAATTTAAAACTTAACCTAATTTTAATAATAAGTGAATGACCCAAAATGAAAATTAACCTCTGCAAAATAAAAATATGAAAAATCACTAATTGATAGGTAAAAAAATCGTAGGAGCCATTTTTGAGAAAATCGCAAAAAAGTGAAAAATTACACGAATAAACTACTACTTCCGGTTGACCGATTTTAATGAAAATGTTCTTGTTGGGTCCTAAAGTGGTATCTAACTTAAGTTTCAAGTTTGAACTTCGTGCAATGTTCCGTTCTTGAGATATTTTGTTTGTTTATTCGAGATATTTTATTTGTTCATTCGAGTTTTGGGTTCAGGGGGTCTGAAAACGTGTAGATCCGGTGAAAACTCGATTTTGAAAAATTGACATGAAAACTATACTTTCTTTTTTATATATTCATATAGGCAAGAAAAAGTAAAAATAATAGAAAATAATTTTATTAACAAGGGTTTCTATTGAATCAAACACGAGTTTATGCTACTGTCATATCGTAATTTTAATTATCAATTTTATGTCTATGCTGTTTCAAATCTGTATCATTTTATCTACTACATAAAAAAACTAACGTTAAAATTTTTATTCTGTTATCGTAACCACTTTATTTTGATAACAATCTTTTAAATAGTTTTTAAGTATATTACAGTATTCATTGGCCCATCTTAGGCAAATGGTTTTAAAGTGATTGCACTTGACTTGATAGTTACAGGGTAATCAAATTAATTATTTTTCTCTTCACATGCTCACAGTCAGTTAATTTACTAAAAGACGGAAAAGGTAACAGTGCAAATTACCAATGGGAGTTATGTTTACTGTAAGTAATGAATTTCAGTACTATGTCACTTGTCCTTTTATTTGGCGAGAGTTAACAATGTAGACGTTGTAGACAATATAGGATTTGAACTAATTAACTAGGGCGATAAGAAAACTACAATTTTCTTGTTTTAATTACTTTAAAATTACATCAACATCTTGTAATCGTAAGTGATTACTATGGTCTATAGAATTGTTTTTAAGGTATTGAAATTTTAAGACCCTAACCGGGAATCGATTGGGATCCTTCCGCTTAAAAGGTTAATATGATGACCAAAACACTCCCAATGTTGCCATTACAATATTATGGTTTATATATTTGTTTAAATTTAAATAAGATAAATCAGATTTTTCTAAAATCATACAAGAATAAAGATAATTTATTCTACTCTACCAGACAAATCTTATTTGTTCACTTGTACAGTTTCGTATCTTATCTACTTTCCCACTGATTTTTTTTTAAAGTTTACTATTTTTATAGCAAACAAATTCTAGCAAATTATTGTATAACCTTTTCGCGTTATTGAGATGGGAGATATATTATTAAATTAAATTTATTAAATTACATTTTTCTATTTCTATTTGTAGACTACATTCAATAGTTGAATATGGAAAAAAATAAATAACAGAGAAAAATATAAGGATTCTTTTATTTTTTATTGTTTCTCTCTGTAGGCTACAAAATTTATTTGTAAATGTTTCCAAACCAGCAATCAGAAATTTTTGTTAACTTATTTTATTTTTAACTCGATACAAATCAAATGTACTTTTGTATATTTTTTAATTTTTTAAATGTTATATATAAATTTATTATTTATCGCTGAATATCCCTGTTTCAATTCACGAGAGGTTTTACACTATTTAGTCATAAAAGACACAAGAAAATGCAAAGGGACAAAGCGTGGGGTTATTGCTAGCATCAATGGGGGTTCCCAATTTGTTAAATTCAATAATTTTAAGAGGGTCCTTAACCGGAACCTAAAAACATGTTAAAATGGAACCTATTTACGGTTCTTTTCTCAAAAACTGTTGTAGATAGCCAAGTAACACTTTACAGACCTGTAACATAATTTATAAATGTGATAATAAAATTACTAATTTCTATTATGTTATTATTGCGATATAAATGAAATTAAGAAAGTTTGAAAAATGTCTCAAATCCAAATTAGTTAGATACATATCTTTAATACAGTAGTTAAGGATGATGCCCATAACAGGCAGGTGGAATGTTAAATTAATTGCACTCGATCTGTTGGTTCAAGGGTACAAAAAATAGTTCTGTTTCTTATCACATACTCTGCCAATTGTATGACTGAACTATTTAAGAACTGAAGAGGTATAGGTGTAAAAGACACTAGCCAGAGTTGTCTCCTCTGAGAGTAATGAATTTCACTATACAGCCAGAACCTGTGGTGAATGAAGTGAAGGTGTCATTTGCAGGTTGGAAAGTGGGTGCTTTTCCGAGGGCCTGGCATGCTAATCAGCATACTCTTTCAACTCAGTGAGGAAGCCAATAGTAAACCACCTCACTTCTTGTTTTTACTTAGTAAAACCTCTAGAGGTTCAAACCAGCCTGTCGGCTGTTGACGTAAACAACAATTAAGGATGAATTTAAACATAATGCTCCCAAAATTTTAGTACGTTATCTCCAACAGTTTCTGAGATAATGAATCATTTATGTAAAAACATTTAACTTGCAGGAATTTTGCAATAAACTGGTCATAAACAAAACAAATACTATTGAAAAAGATAAAAAAAAAAACAGAATATTCATTTCTAGGCTAAAAATTTCAATAAAAAATAACAAAAAATGATAATTGAATTTTTCGTATAGTACATTTTTGAGACATTGCTTAATTAAATAACGCCAACTTTAAAGATCTATGAAAAATAATAATCGTATGATATTAAAATAAATGAATTATTTTACGCAAAAGAAAGTATTGAGTATTTTAGGTCAAAAACAAATAAATTTAATTTTGTAGTATTTCCGGTTAGTATAGTATAGTACGTATAAAAACATGGCAAGGAAAAAGGTTTTTTAAAGAACAATAAAGCAGTAATATTAGTAATATTTTTAAAAGAAATAATTTCTTTAACAGTTTGAACTTTTAAAGGGAATACGTGTTATTATAGAGGTCCTTGACTTACAGAGCTTAAGTCTGTTCGGACACCAATGTTAAATTGAAGCGACGTTAAATCTGAACCATCAAAAAGGGGTGGAGGACTTTGTGTATTCGTATATGCATTGTGATCCTATGTACTTCATTAGAATTTACAAAAGGACATTATTCATAACATCGACAAATTACTGAATAAAAACGGAAAAAAATCATCTACCAATTGTCCATTTTTAATGGAATTGAAATGAAAATGGAATTACCAGGATACTTCTGTTAATTCTAAAAAAAACTGACTTTAAACACTTTTATAACCAGAATTTTACCCATAACAGGTAAGTGGAGTGTTAAATTATTTGCTCTCGATCTGCTAGTACCAGGGCTACAAAAAATAGTTCTGTTTCTTATCACATGGTCAGCCAATTATATGATTGAAATATTTAAGAACAGAAGAGGTACAGAGGTAAAAGACACTAGTCAGAGTCATCTCCTCTGAAAGTAACGAATTTCATTATACAGCCAGACCTGTACAGTGTACAGGTGAATGAAGTGAAAGTGTCATTTGCAGGGTGGAAAGTAGATGCTTTTTGGAGGGCCTGGCATGCTAATAACCATACTTTTCCACTTAGTAATGAAGGCAGTGGTACACTACCTCACTCTTCGTTTTACTCAGTAAAGCCTCTAGAGGTTTCCAGCCTTGCGGCTGATGACCTGAACAACAACCAGCATTAACTTAGGAGTATAAATTATCCAATCAAAATTTACAAAAAAGTTACGTAAAAGGGTGGGGGCGAAATTTTTCTTATCTCAAATGAGTGACTTTAAATCCGAGGTAAATACAAGACCGGTAAATCGATGACCTATTAAAATCATAAAAGTTAAAGAGCTATAATTATACAAGAATATAAAATAAGTTAAATAATCCAAAGTGACTTGGTTTTTTTTTGTAATCCCTAATTTGTGTACGTTGCAATCTGTTCAGTTCGGAACAATAAGCAACCCCATGACGCAATGAGATGAGAATGATGTGTATGACGTGTAAATGAGGTGTAGTCTTGTACAGATCCAGGTCGATCATTCCTGAGAGAGTATGGTTAATTGAACCCCAACCATCAAAGTACACCGGTAACCACTGTCTAGCATTCAAATCCGTATAAAAGTAACTACCTTTAGGATTTGAACCAGGAAACTTCGTCTCCGAAATTTCCTGGTTCAAATACTAGTAAAGGTAGTTACTTTTATACGGATTTGAATGCTAGACAGTGGTTACCGGTGTACTTTGATGGTTGGGGTTCAATTAACCATACTCTCTCAGGAATGGTCGACCTAGTATGGTTGACTTAGTAAATGGTTTTTTGTGAGAAACATCAAAACATAAAAACTTGCAGCACTAATATAGGTCAGTAAATTATATAATATTCTATAAGAGATACCAACCAAACCACAGTTACGTTTTGTTGAAGAAAAACTAATATTCTCGTTTTCGATCCAACTTGTGATAACAATAAAAGGGCCAGAAAAACATTATTAAATATTTAATACTTGCAAACGTGCAAAATCTAATCGGTTTTTTGATCGTCTAGCAGGGAGATTGTAAGGCAAAACCCATTGCGAATAATTTAATAATATATGATTTATTGATATGGAATTAATATTTTAGAATACACGCAATGTAAAAAATGATATTAATACTTTTACGTACAGTGTTTATTATACATTATAAAAATATAAAATACAGATAAGGTCTATTTTTAAATTAACTGATGTATAACATAGGTCGCGGTTAGTCACAAACATCACGCAATTTTTATAACTTATCTAAAAATAAATCTGTGTGCTTGCAAAAAAGTGAGTCAGACAAGATTCTGGAGACCTACCACAACACTGAATTCGTTTTAATTTACACATCGTACATATTCTCATCTCATTGGAACATGGGGTTGCTTATTGTTCTTAAATTGGACAGATCGCTACGTTTCAAATTAGGGATTAAATTAAAAATTTAAAAAAATATATTTTTGCGTCGGGGGATTGTTTGTAGCGGTCCCCCGACGCGACCTACTTACGTTGGCTAGGTAATTTACTTTTATGTGAGTTTCATACTTTATCATTTTTAGTTGTATTCGTTTTTATTTTATTTACTTAGCTCGAGGTAACGACGCTTGAATAAAAATATTACTATTTCTATTGGTTAGGTCATCAACCGAAAGGCTAGTTTGAACCTCTAGAGGTTTTACTAGGTAAGTAAAACGAAGAGTGAGGTAGTTTACCATGCCTTCCTCACTGAGTGAAATAGTATGTTTATCAACATGGCTCTCCGATAACCATCTACTTTCCACCCTTCAAATCACACCAAATGACACCTTCATTTCATTCTCCACAAGGTCTGTCTGTATAATGAAATTCATTACTCTCATAGGAGATAACTATGACTAGTGTCTTTTACACATTTACCTTCTGTGTTCTTAAATGTTTCTGTCATACAATTGGCTGATCATGTGATAAGAAACAGAACTATTTTTTGTAGAGCTGGAAATAGCAGATCGAGTACAAATAATTTAACACTCCACCTGCCTGTTATGGGCAAATTACTACTTATATTAAACTTAAAGAGAAAGAGCCGATACATCTATTTTTTACTTTTTAGAGGTTTTTAACTTTTTATATATTTTTTGTGCCGAAGTTTTTTTAAATTTACTTTTTATTTTATACTTTTAAACTCTATATATTACTAGTAGACATTTTTTTACAGATTTTCATAAAAAAAATAAACAGAAAATCACTAATACCGCTAAACTAAGTGTTGGACAAAATACCGTTTGGACTAAAGGTTGTAGATTTTTACATGTAGTACTACTTTTATTATTTACACTTTTGCCCTAGAATGCATAGGATTAAGGCCCTAATCTTTTAAAAAACATATTTTTTTTAACGTGAGCAGGGGCCTCCCAAGAATTTCAGCAAACATGGCGCTTACCCTATCTTGTAGAGCATAAAAAATATTTTGATTGAAGCGATTTAAAAAAAAATTATGAACAGTTTTTGAGAAAATAGTAAAAAAGTGAAAATTGTACGAATAAACTACTACTTCCGATTGACCGATTTTGATGAATCGTAGCTAAGAACACTCTTGTTCACGTCACCTTTCAAACAATAACTAAATCAAAATCGGTTCATTTGTTTCAGAGCTACAATGCCTCGATAGATACAAATTAGTGATTTTCTACTTTAATAATTATTTACTTTCTCATTCTATATGAATGTATAGGAAGGAAAGTACTGTTTTCGTGTCGATTTTTCGAAATCGAGTTTTCACCGAGTCTACACGTTTTCAGACCCCCTGAACCCAAAAAACATGTTTTTAGCGATTGGTGTGTGTGTGTGTGTGTGTGTGTGTGTGTGTGTGTGTGAACAGAATATCTCAAGAACGGAGTATCGTACGAACTTGAAACTTGAAACTTAAGTTAGATACCACTATCGGACCCGACACGAACATTTTCATCAAAATCGGTCAACTGGAAGTAGTAGTTTATTAGTGTGGTTTTTCACTTTTTGCGATTTTCTCAAAACGGCTCCTACGATTTTTTTAAAACCGCTTGATTTACTAAGTTTTATATGCTATACAAGATAGGGTAGACACCATTTCTGCTGAAATTCTTGGGGAGGCTGTTTTCTCGTAAAAAGTTAGTTTTTTTAAGATTCCGGCTTTAATATGAATTTAAGCGCAGCGCAAAAATGTATATTATAAAAATTGTAGAGAATTTAAAATACTACAACTTTTATTTCAAACATTTCTTTATAAAACGCTTAATTAAGCGGTAATTAGTGATTTTCTAATTTTTTTCCTCACGAAATCGTGTAAAACAATTAATTTTTTAAAAAGATTTTAGCCTTAGAATGCATTTACGACAAAAGTGTATATATATAATCACATATAGGAAATTAAAAGATCTACGACTTTTATTTAGAGCATTTTTCTCTACAGAGCCTAGTTTAGCGTGAAAGAGTGATTTTTCCGTATTTTTAAGCAAACCTGAGGTTGATTTTCATTTTGCGTCTTTCACTCATGATTAAAATAAGGTAATGTTTTTGTGGTTAGGTTTTTGTTTATTTCTAATGTTTTATTAGTAATGTTAGGTTATTTAGTTAATTTTTTGCAATGGCCAGAGAAAGTTGTGTGAGTGTTTCACACCAGATTTTTTGTTTTGTTTTTAAGATTGCGCCCTTAATATGCATTTTAGAGCTTAAGCGTTTATAATTAAAGTTGTAGAACCTTTAAAACCTACAACTTTTATTTCAAACATTTTTTTGAACAACGCTTAATTTAACGGTAATTAGTGATTGTCATTTTTTTATAACTCGATCAAGTCACCTTTTAAACAAAAAAAACTAAATCAAAATCGGTTCATCCTTTTGGAAGCTTTAATGCTACACACAAACACAGATACACACGTAAAAACTTATAACATCCTTCTTTTTCCGTCAGGGGTTAAAAAAATCAATCAGCTGATCTGAATATTCTTGTGAAATTGCTGATCGCTATAAATGTTGCCAAAAGTCTATAATGCCAAACTTGAAACTTAAAACATTTTCTTGATTATATAAGTATCTCTTTGTACAAATACAATTTTCTTAAGGTAATAAAACAAAAAGAAATTAAAATGGAAACTTGGAAAAACTATTTCAGACATTTTATTTTATTCCTAATTGTAATCAAGCTACAAAATAATATTAATGTGGGACAAAACTATAAATTTGTGTAACAAACTTATGAATGAGTTATATTGTTCAATGCCAAAGTTAAAATGTATAGTTAGTCGTTAAAAGGATTGGAAATAAAGATACTTTAACCTAGTTTTAAAATTGTTACTTATTTCTAAAATAAAACAACTTGCTTCGGAGCCAAAATAAAAATCAACATCCATAACACATATAATTTATTAGGTCAAGTAGCCTAAACGGAAAACAGATATTAAATTATAAATTAAATGGCTGAAATACCTCCATGATTATCTGTTTAATCATTTTAATATAAGCTTATTATTTTTATAAAATTTTGTATAAATTCTAAAAGAAGCAAGTGTAGATCTATTTATACTGGATGGACTACGTAAAGTATACAATTCAATTAAGGAAAAACGGTTTAAAATAAAAAGTTGAAACAAAATTATTCCCTTCTAAAACATACCAAAAAAATCCAATAAAAATAAAACAGTTTCGTTCAAATACAGAGTGCGTCTTAAACTGAAAGTAATGGTCGAATCCCAATATTTAAAAAAAAACATTTGTTGGGTAATACATCATTTTTTTCTACTTATGATAACACAAAATACAAGAAAATTAACATGATAAAAAACGTGAGTGGAAACGCAGTCCAGTGACAGAACTCCGACGTGAATAGATAAGCGCTAAATTTAGATCACTGCAATGGTTCGTCAATAACAGTATTTTTTTAAATTTTAAGTTAGTTGATAAATCTCGTCTCCATCGACGATTTGTCGTCTTATTGGATTGTTTAGGAGAGTCTGCGTTGTCAGATTTGAGATCAATGGGTTATGGTGGTTCATGAGTTTCTTCCTGAATTTTGTGTGAAGTTTAAAGAAAAAACCTTTTAAATTTTTTAATTTGAATTGTTGTTTACATTGAAAATAATTATGTACAAGACCATATTTAAAAATTAAATATGATGTAGGTACAACACACCATAGCTACCCATTTTTAAATTTTGTAAAATTTTTTTAGTTTATTTAAAGTCGCGTCAACACCTTGGTTATTAGCGACTATGGTGGTTATGCAACTTTATGTAACATGGGATTTTCGACTTGTAATTATTTTCAGAACCTAGCCGGAATCGAATCCGGGACTTTTACGTTATGGGCTAGCACGCCACCACTACACTAAAGGAGGCGGCCATGTCTAATTTTAATTTATTCAAATTAGGAAATTTTTACCGTTAAAAATTTTTTTTAAATATGGTCCTATGATATTTTGTTGAAAAGCTTATAAAATTTTAAAAAGGTATTTTGTTTACGATTTTAGTTTTATCATAAGATACAGAGCGTTCCGTAGATATCAATAGCTACTAATTACGTTTTCACATGTAATCTGTTCAATTTATGAACAATAAGCAATCCCATAAACTAATGAGATGAGGATGATGTGTAATTGAGGTGTAGTCTTGTACAGACTCAGACCAACCATTCTTGAACGAGTGTAGTTAATTGAACCCCAACCATCAAAGTACACTTGAAACCCCTGTATAACATTCAAATCCAAATAAAAGTAACTAACTTTACTAGGATTTGAACCAGGGACCTTCATCTCCGAAAATCAGTTGTTAAACAGTTGATTAGCGGTAACAACTTTACCACTAGACTAACTCGGTAGGTTATTCATTCATATTAAGCGGAAATTAATTTTATGGACAGTGTTTTATAAATATCTACTCGGCACTTAACTCATTTAAATTTGAAAATATTGAAAGAAAACACACGTTCGCCAGAGAAGAAGTGTCGTGTTAAAATGTGACTCACCAGATTAGGAAAATATTACTGAATCATAACAAAGAAGCCTACACACGTACAACAAACAAGTGACTGTCATTTTACCATCCCACACGCTCTATGTTATTGGATGAAGTAATAGGGCTTCCTGTTCTTAATAAATAACTTTAGTTTTGTTAAATTTTATAACAAGTACTTCAGTAAAATATTTATTGTATTGTAAAAAACATTTAATTTTAATTTTTGAAAATTATCTAGTTTTGTGAATTTACATTAAACTAAAAAGCGTGTTAGAATGATTTTATTTAAATATAAATTTCTCTATCCCTAAAAATTTCAAATTTTTTTTTTATCCGAGGCGGCGAGAAAAACAGTTTTTCTCGCCACCAATTAGTTTTTGGGATTGCTTATTGTTCATAAATTGAACAGAATACATGTGAAAACGTAATTAGTAGCTATTGATATTTTCGGAACGATCTGTATCTTATGATAATTTTTAACATGAGTTACTCATGTTCACACCTTCACGATGGGGGTAGTAGTGTTGGACTCAATTGAGGCGTCCTCGTCCAGCCCCAAGGAGGCCGCAACCGCCTACCAAACAAAAACCCGCCGCCTGGCCACTTGATCCGACATCAGCGAACAACCCTCCACCTCCCTCGGAACTGTCTTCTTCTTCTTTCAACAGGGATTAGGCCATGGCCTGTTCCGACTCACATTCAGCTTATATTAATAATTTTAGAAAACAGTTCCCTCAATATTAAATATGTAATTCAGTTTAATATTTTATCAATGATAAATTTAATTCAATCTTATAACATTTGTTTTTTTTTATCCTTATGGTAATAATCATTGCCACCTTTTCCGTGGCCTGCCTATATCTCTTTTGCCTACCGGCTGATACTTGAAAATGTTTAGTGGAAGCCTATCGGCTGACATTCGTTCAACATGTTCTTTCCATTGTTGGCGATACAATGCAACTCTCTCATTCAGGCAGAAGATGTTCAGCTCCTTCCTTTTTTCCTCATTCCTGATGTGATCTCTCCTGTCACAGCCCTTAGTTCTGCGAAGAAATCTCATCGCCGCTGCCTGCACTTTACTCTCAAGTGGTTTTGATGTTACCCAAGATTCACTACCATAGAGGAGTATTGGAGCTGCCATTGTTTTATAAAATTTCATTATTGTGTTTGTGGTAGCTTTTTTCCCCAATGTCCTACTGATACTTCCACAAATTATTTGGAACTTTCCTATTTTCTTCTCAACATCCATTTCATCTTTGTAGCTTATGTCACAGCCCAGATATGTGAATTGAGACACTTGCTCCAATACTTTGTTGTCTATCACAATTTTAGAATCCCTCGGAACTGTTTATTACAATACTACAAGGAAAATATCGGGTTAAAAAAAAAATTACATACTGTTAGTGGGGCGTGGAAGGGAACCGTAGCCTAATTCCCCTCTCGCTGTCACCGACCAACACTCACTCTCTCACTTTCATTCATCTCTTTCATCACCAGCTCAGGAAATTACTTTACCTACTTTATGAGATTGCGACAAGGTTGATTTACTGTGGGAGAGAGCGATCCGCTGATCTCCAGAAGTCCCCTCCCTCCGCAGTCTCCCGATCACCCTCTCCGCAAACTGAGCGACCAACTTCTACAGTATTGTGCGAATTAATGTAAACAAACAGAAATAATTTGTAAATATGATTTATTTAGGACAAAGATACATTTAGGTACACTTACATGAGATAATTTCCATTAACTAGTATTTAATGTGTCCCCCTTTTACTTTTATGACTTCCTGGAGTCTTCTTGGCATGGAATCCACAAGTTTTTTGCAATTGTTTGTGATGGCTTCATCTCTAAACCAAACCTGAATCACTGCTTCCACCAGTCTTGTTTTTGTCGTACAGTCCAATTTTTGTAGCCTAGCCTTACATATTGCCCACAAATTTTCTATAGGATTAAGATCAGGTGAATTCCCAGGCCAATCAAGAAGGGTAATATTATTATCTGGCACGGAGCCGAGTCTTGTTGAAAAATTGCGGTCCCTTCGGCCTGTACTTTATTAAGTTCTATAGCTAAGCGTTGCCCTAGCAATGCTTTGTATTTTTCACTATTCATCATACCTTCAATTGGAATAAGTGTGCCAGTACCTGAGTATGAAAAACAGCCCCAGAACATTTTTTTGGGGGGATGTTTGACTGTTTGGTTAACCAACTTATGAAAACTGAAATTTTGTCTCTGTTCACATTAATTCGCACAATACTGTAGCTCTTCTCATCCCGCAGTATCGCTGCCCCTACTCTCTCTGGGCTCCACAGTGCAACCCCTATTTTCTCAGATGTCTCCATTCTTTCGAGACCAAAATAGCGACATCTTTCAAAAATATGCGCAATGGACTCCTCCTCTTCACTGTCACACAGTCGACATTTCGGCACTTCATTAAGTTTCATAAGTTTGAACCTCGTTAAATATGCCCCAAAGCAACCATGCCCTGTTAACAATTGCGTCAGTTCGTGGGTGGTATCACCAAATGTCCTCCTTATCTACAACTCGACATTCGGAATGAACTTGCTTTCATATAAGTCACTAACTTAATATATATCAGAAAAATCTATAAAAATTACTGTCAACTTGTAAATTTTGACAGTATTTTATATAATTTATAATTAATTTTTACATAATACCACCAAAGACCAACGAAAAGGAAGCTAACAACAAAGATGAGGAAAGATGGGCGGTGCACTTCAAAGAACTCATCATTTTTATAAAAAGAATGCATTATCAAGACAAGCCAACATTAGAAATTATAATAATGTAATAAAACCTGTGTGTCTGTACGTGAGTGAGTGAGTGAAAAACAAATATTTTACGCGAAAACTTCGTCTTCCCAAGAATTTCAGCAGACATGGCGCGAATCGTATTTTATAGAAAATAAAAAATTTAGTAAATAAGGTGATGTAAAAAAAATCGTAGAAGCCGTTTTTGAGAAAATCACAAAAAAGTGAAAAATGACACGATAAACGACTACTTCCGGTTGACCGATTTTGATGAAAATATTCTTGTCGAGTCCTCTAGTAATATCTAACTTAAGTTTCAAGTTTCAACTTCGTACGATACTCTGTTCTTGAGATATTCTGTTCACACACACGCACGCACGCACGCGGGCACAGACCAATCGCTAAAAACATTTGTTTTTGGGTTCAGGGGATCTGAAAACGTGTAGATCTTGTGAAAACTCAATTTTGAAATATTGACATGAAAACAATACTTTCCTTCCTGTATATTCATACAGGCAAGAGAAAGTAAAAAGGCTTATACTTATACTTTTGCACAGTACGCAACTTACATTTGATACAGAGTTACTTTATTTAAATATAGACTGGACAAAGAACTTAATGTAAACACATAAAATTAATAAAAAAAATTAAAAAAGGAAGAAAATAAAATTAAATGCAAATTTAAAAAAAAGTATATTATATTAACAAACTGTTTGTTCCTCATTTCTCAGAGAATATATTTGTCTATTGTTATTTTAATGAAGGTGATTAGTTTGTTACAAGCGGATTCCATTTTCGTTACATCAGACTTTAAAATGTGTTACTAACATAATAAAACCAACCAAATTTTCTATTTTTATACGTTATTATTGGATTTCATTACAACTGGTCTCGTTATAACCGAATTTTAATGTAATAATTTTGTAATTCAATTAAATTTTCAAATAAAAAACTTAATTAAATTGTGACGTTTTTCTGTTTCAGAAGTGGGGAGAAAATCAAGCCTGAAATCTACACCCAGAAGTCAAAGTTCACTACATGTTCATTTCCCTCCAGATCCAACACTAACTAGTGTCACAATGATACCTCCTCCACCAGAAAAAATGACAGCACTACGGAGTTTAAAACGTGCTTTACTTTGCTGTTGCTCTGAAGACGATTCTTGAAACTCATAATTATAATTTAGAACTAATTTAAAATGTTGTAACAATTATATATAAATTTACAGAATGATATTCCCACCCTATTTATATACCAAAAATAATAATCCCTTAACATTTAATGAATTCCGATTTTTTATAAATTGGATTTCATTAAATTTGTTTAATGTTCAAAATTATTTACTATAAATTATATATAACGCAATAAAAATAAAAAATAAATTATTTATATTAACAATAAATGTATTAATACATAAATTTAATAATTTATTTCAAACCAATTTGACTGTGGTAACCAATTTATTGCTACAGCATGGAAAGTACCAAAGTAGTTATTGTGAAATACTGCAGGTACTCTAACTACGTATAATACCAAGATTACCATTGTCAGTACTTTACCCATCTATTTATTGTAATATTTCTCAAATAAATTGGCATAACCAGATCTTTTATCATCTTGTTTAATTCTAAACATACAATATGTCTTCGATTTAC
This sequence comes from Catonia carolina, assembly GCA_035578175.1. Classification (NCBI taxonomy): domain Eukaryota; kingdom Metazoa; phylum Arthropoda; class Insecta; order Hemiptera; family Achilidae; genus Catonia; species Catonia carolina. The sequence continues at coordinate 33,824,141 of JAQMRL010000005.1, read as the reverse complement.
CGATCTCGCATTTACCGTGGCTCGGATTTAACGTAACTCATTTGAGAAAATAAAAATTTCGTTCCTACCCCTTACGTCAACGTGAGTTTTGATTGAATTACCAAAAGTGCCTGGTAATTGCACAAAATATGAGTTAAATTCATTAACAATGGACAACGGGTTATTGACAATATGTCTGTTTTTATTCAGTAACGTGTCAATAAATTATGATTTATGTCTTATTGTAAGTCCTGATAAAGTACATTGGATCACTGTACATTTACCAATACACAAATTTCACACCCCTTTTTTGAAAATTCGGATTTAACTTCGGTTCCGATTAGACTTTAGCACGGTAAACCGAGGACCTTCTGTATTTCTATTTTTCTCGCATCCAATACTATGTGAATTAGACAAGAACTTAGCAAAACAATGAATATAATTAATTTTGATCTTTCCTCGCATTAAAACATAAATATGCTGAACATTGAATTATGAATAAATCTTTTTTTAGCAGAATGATTGTATACTATTAAAATTTTACATAAATATTTGTAATCTTTGTGTATGAGTTATTAAGTTCTTGTTCAACTAAGAACAGGTACGATTGCAGAATGTTATTTTATTGAAAATCAAATGTTATTATTAAGTATCCGAGGAACTCAGAGAAAGGGATTTTAATTGTTAAGACGATGACAGCAGAAATACCGTTCAAGTGGCAGTTAAATTTCAAAGGAGACACAAATTAACTCAAGAATCATAATTTGCTAATGAAGTTTTTAATTTCATTAAATTCACTTGATTATTATAAAAAAATCTCAATTTGTCTTTCATAAACGTAACTAAATATTACGAAAACTAACCATTTTTAACAAAAACGAAAAGTGAAACTAACAAATTTTTATCTAATTATTAAAAAAAATTTTACAATAAAGCTGTGTTCATTAAGTTTTGGAAGAAAGGAGTTTAAATGAAAACTGCTTCAGTCAATGATTATGGCACTTTTAACATGATCGAGTGACTGCCAGCATACCAGTTAACATGTAGATTTTATAGTGATTCAGCCCATAAAGTAAGTGCTATAAGTAGATTTTTTATTAAATTCAACTGCTTTTGAACCGGTACTTCTGTTCTAAAGCCACATGCGTTACTATCATTTAGTATAATGAAGAATACTACTTTAGTATACTGAAGCATGTATAGTTCATTTAAAATTTAAGCTACTGTTGTGGGATAGTGTTTCCCTAGTTGTATCAATATTCAGATGTTTCATAAACTATCAAAGAGAATTAATTTTTTTTAATCTCTTAAATTTTGCTGCTAATGAATTTATTAGAAAGAATTGAAGAATGGTGCCCGTATTAAATATTTTTTATGAAAAAATATGAATTTAATGTAAATATAATTTTTTTTTCATTGATCTGATAAATTTTATAAGACTGATTATTAAATATTACATATTATTTATTAAAATTGTTCTGTCAATAAATATAACGTAGTTTATCCCTGTATATACAACATTTACCCTTTATTAATCATTTTTAAGCGTTACGAAGAAGGTATTTGGCAATACATATACAATGGTTTAATTATAAAGTTAAAGTTTTCTAATAGTCTGGAAGAGTTGACCGTATGATTTATATTTATATAATCAATTTTTTAATATCATGAAATGTGGCTACAGTGCTTTTGGAATTTTTTTTAAATTTTATATCCGAGGCGGCGAGAAAAACTCATGTTCACTCCCTCACAAGTAGTGGTGGACTCAATTGAGGCGTCCTCGTCCAGCCCCAAAGAGCCGCAACCGCCTACCAATCAAAAACCCGCCGCCTGGCCACTTGATCCGACATGAACAAAGAACCCTCCACCACCCTCGGAACTGTTTATATAATACTACAAGGGAAATGTCGGGTTAAAAAAAAATTACATACTGTCAGCGGGGCGTAGAAGGGAACCGTAGCCTAATTCCTCTCTCGCTGCCACTGACCAACACTCACTCTCTTACTTTCATTCATCTCTTTCATCACCAGCTCAGGAAATTAGTGTGCCTACCTTACCTTCTGAGATCGAGACAGGATTGATTCACTGTGGGAGAGGGTGACCCAGCTGATCTCCATATGTCTCCTCCCTCCGCAGTCTCCCGACCACCCTCTCCACAAACTGAGCGACCAACTTTCTTGTGTGCTTGTGGAATCTACTGACCTTGAAACTTGCGTTCATCTGTCCCGTACAATTTTTGACAAAAACTGCAAATATTACAGTTTTGGGACTAGTTTTATTGGATTTTTCAGGCTAATAAACACAAGAAACCATAACATTACCGCTAAATTTGGGTTTCTAGAGTTTCAGTGACGTGTTGTTTTACAGGAGGACCTGAAATCCGGACGAAATCTTTTGCTAGCCATAACTCGCTAAAGAATGGTTTTCAGACTCATGTTTATTGGAAACTTTTTACGTATTTTTAGCTACAGAATCAGTTTCCGAGAGATTGCCGTGCAGTTTAGATACACCCTGTATATGTGACGGAATTGGCAATCCCAAGCATCGATGACTAATAGTCGTTACATTGTTATAATTTGGCCCCCGCCAGATGCGTTCAACCCCCTGGGTAAAATCTATGTTATGAATTAAGAAATAAAGTACATGCAAATTATTGACAGAACATAATTTGTTACGTAATTTTATTGATTTGTTTTCCTTTAAAATTAAAATTAAGTATTTACAATTACTTGTTAGTGTGTAAGTAGTAATGTAATTTATGTATTTGGTATTGATAAAATAAGTATTTGTGATATTATACTAAGTAAGGAGAATATTCGTTTAATATGTATGTAATTATGTACGCAGATACATAATAATAAATTTGCATGCAATTTTACTAAACATTTATAATGGCTGAAAAAACAAATAAATATTTAAATATCGTGTTATTTGTAAGTAGGTACTGTAGTATTCAATTAATCAAATAATTTAGTTCATATTTTTTATAGGACGAATTTTGTTTTGCTTCATGATGTTCATTAATGAAGGTTAGAATTAAGAAAAATGTAAAATTTACTTACGTTTTGTTAAAAGAAAAACGTTTATACAATGTACTTAATTAAGTAAAATTAATAAATAAATTTCATTCAAAATATTTGTCTAAAAATTTATTTATTTTTTGATTCAAACCAGTTTTATATTAATTAATTTATTGACAACTCTTTATGCAATATGTGTTGGTCAACAACTCATTAAATTTACTTGTTTAAATGCTGTTTAAAATTAAATACCCTGCCGGCCGCATTGGCGCAGTTGGTAACGTGCTCGCCTTTCATCATGCGGTCCTGGGTTCGAATCCCACTCAGGCACGGCATATTTTCATACGTTACAAAAAATCATTTCATCCTCATTACACACAGTTACACCCCCAACGTCGTCGTTAATGGCCTTGTAGTTGATGCGACGTAAAATAAATAAATAAAAAAAAAAATTAAATACCCACTGGGTTGGTTTGCAGGTAAAGTCGTCACCGCGAGTCAGCTGATTTTCGAAGACGAAGGTTCCTGGTTAAAATTCTAATAAATGTAGTTACTTTTTTACGGATTTGAGTACTAGTCAGTGGTTACTGGTGTACTTTGATGGTCGGGGTTCAATTAACCATACTCTCTCAGGAATGGTCGGCCTGGATGTGTACAAGACTACACGTCATAATTTTTTTTTAATTTATTTTTTGATTAAAACCTGTTCCAAATTATTTAATTATTGACAACTCTTTATGCAATATGTGTTGGTTTACTCATTAAATTTACGTGTTTAAATGCTGTTACACATCATCCTCATTTGTTTGGGTCATGGGGTTGCTTATTGTTCAAATTGAACAGATTGCAACTGCGATAAAAAAATTATTAATTTTTTGTTTCAAACCAACTCTATATTAACAAATTGTTGTCAACTCTTTATGCAATATGTGTTTATCAACACTCGTTATTAAATTTCATGTGTTTAAATGTTGTTTAAAATTGGGTTGGTCTAGAAGTAAAGTCGTCAGCTGTTTAACAACTGATTTTCGGAGACGAAGGTTCCTGGTTCAAATTGTAATAAATGTAATTATTACTTTTATACGGATTTGAATACTAGACAGTGGTTACCAGTGTTCTTTGATGGTTGAGTTGAATTAACCATACAATATTAGAAATGGTCGGCCTGCTTCTGTACAAGACTACTCCTCATTTACACGTCATATACATCATTCTCATCTCATTGGGTCATGGGGTTGCTTATTGTTCTGAATTGAATAGATTGCATCGTACACATAAGGGATACAAAAAAGTTGTTTAAAATTAAATGGACCAGAAAAAGTAAGGAATGTAGAAATATTAAAAAAAGTGGTATAGAGGAAAAATTTGATGGCAACCATTAAACGGAAAAAAAATAATTGGCTAGGACATTTAATAAGATAAGATTTAATTACTAATGAAATGAATAATTAAATTATTTAAAATCAAAAATCAAAAGAGGGAGTCGAAGAATAAATGTCATAGACAAATGAAAACTGGGTATGAACTGTCTAGGAGTTAAGACGCTGGCAAGAAACATAAGTTGGAGACGAACTTGTTTTTCTGCATAACAACATTTTAAAATCGGCCCATAATTTTTCGAGGGAAGCTCCAAGTTTCTAACCACATAAAGTCACAAAGATTTATGAAATATTTACCAGAACTTTAGTGCGGATTGTGGCAGTTTATTTACATTTAGATAACTACAAAAACCAAATATAAACGTGTAAAATTAAATTTTAAAATAGTTCGGCCGCCTCCGTGGGTAGTGGTTAGCGCACTAGTCTACTACGAATAGGTACCGGGTTTGATTTCCGGCTAGGATCTGAAAGTTATTATGTGCCAAAAACCCACCGTTTTTGTTCGTTAGCCCACTATAGTCGCTAATGACCAAGCTGTAGATAACTCTTTAAATAAATTAAAAATAAAGTTGAAACAGAAACGTTGTAAAATTCTAATAATTTTGTACAATAATCGAACCACTAAATTAATTTTTACACTTCATTTAAATAACAAAATTTATGATTATACGTGAAGTATACAATTTTATTTTGTTTAACATGGAATAGAGCCAAAGGTTTGGACATGTACTAATATTTTCTGTCTTTCTCACTCTCTCTCTCTCTCTTTTAAAGTCACGTGAGAATTCTTTAGTAAGTTGCGGGCAAAATAGACTAAACAAGAAAGCTAAGCACTTACTAACTTAAAACTACATTTAAGTTCAGTGCGCGGGAGTAAACACTACTGATATGTTTTCGGTGTACTTAATTTAAATTGGTGCCGTACTTAACATTTTTCTAAAAGCTAATTATGTTCGTTAAGTGGTAGTGTAACAAAGAAAAAAATAACTTAGTAAATCTGTGTAAAAATCATTTAAATTTAACATTTCTACGGTAATTTTTTAAATAAAAATTTTATAAATTTACAAGTGTAAAGTCATCATATTAAAATTTTTTGCTTTAATTCAAAACGGAATAAAATATATTTTTAAGGTTAGGCATATTTTTGTGTGTATTTAATGAGACCTGCAACCGGGAGTTTGAATAAAAATCAACTTTTTGCTTTTTAACCTAAATTATTTCATACTTTCTTTTGCGTAAAATTATTTCGATTGTTAGGCTATACGATTGTAAATAATTTTTCTTTATGTTTTTAAAGTTAACTTTACATAATTAAATAAGGTTTCAAAAATTGTACAAAAAATTCAATTTTAACATACATTTTTTTCTATTTTGAAAAGAATTTCAATTTTAGGAATAGTTTTTTTTAATTAAGTTTCGCAACAGTTTATTTTTTATTTATAACCAAATATTAAGTTAGTCTTAAAGTTTTCAAGTAATTTTTTTTGTTAAAGTTTAAAATTTTGACAGAAGATTCTCGTAAATTAATTTTCCTTTATAAATAATAACGCTTAATCTCAAAAACCTTTAGATTGGAGGTATAACGCTGAAATTTAGTGAGTGTCATATTTATACGATTCTATGTGGTAAAATTAATTTAAAATGCACAAATTAATTTTTTTATAAATTGTCAAACATTCCTTTTTTTCATCTGTCTCTCGACTGGTTTGATGCAGTTCGATTGGCTACCAAGCTACCTTGCGCAAGTCGCTTCATATCTACATACCTGTAACACCCTACATTTTTTGTAATTTGCTTTATATATTCTAACCTTTGCGTCCCCCTACAATTCACTCCCTCAATATTACCCTCCAGTATTGATAGAACATACCTGGATGTCTTAAGATTTGCCCCACTAGCCTATCCTTCTTCTGGTAAGATGTTTCCATATTATTTTTTCATCCACTTGTCTAAGAACCTCTTAATTACTTATTTTGTCCGCCCGACTAATCTTTAACATTTTCCTATAACACCGAAAATTTTATTTTCTTATTAATTTTATAAAATTACGGTACGTAAGGCTTTTGTCCTCTTCCTTTCTACAGCTCCTATCACCCACGTTTCACCAACGTATTTCACTACACTCAAAATATAGGGTTTTAAGAAATTTTACTTAATCTATAAGTAAACACTGCATACCAAAAATAAATAATTTTAAAACCACACTAATAAATTTTACATCTTCAAATAGGCTAAAAAAATTTAAGTTGGTTACATGCAACAGTTTTTGAAAAAATGGGCCTTAAGTAGATTTTGTTTCAACTTATTTCTAAGTACCGGTGACAGGTATCCTTAAATTATACTTAAAATTTTTTTAAGTGCAAATTTGTTTGTTGAAATATTTCCTTTTAATACAGTAGTTCTTAATTTAATTTTGTAAAATTTTATATATCAAATTTTATGAAAATTACTAAAACATTATTAAATTTTCAATTTTTTTCTTCAATGTGGGTTCGTTTCTAGTGGCAACTTGTTTTTAATACTGTTATTATTTTGCTTACTTTATTTATTTTGGCAAAGAGAACGTTTTTTATAGATGGTATCATAAAATATTTATTTAAATAAGCCTCGAAATTACTCAGAGAAAACTAGATTGTTCTGGATTAAATATTTAAAAAGTGTTTAAATACCTTGATAAAAGTTAAGTTTTATTTGTGTTCAGTAAAATGAATAGGCCTATAGGTATTGTAAAAAAACCGAAGTAAAAGTATAAAAATCTGGCACGGTAAACTGCATTAACATTTTCGTTAATATCTATGCAGTCAAATAGGCTACATTACTTAGACCTACATCATTAACGATTTAAAAACACCAAGAATCTTTTTATGTGAATAATGTCAAACGACTCAATACAAAAAGGACAAAAATCTTCATCTAGGTTTGTAATAAAATCATACATCACCGTCAAAAACTGTCGTGTTGTTTTTTAGGTCATTAGCCGAAAGGCTGGCTTGAATCTTTAAAGACTTTACTAAGTACAAAGTAAGGTAGCTTACAATTGCCTTCCTCACTGAGTGGAAAAGTATGCTTATCAGCATGCCCTCTGAAAAGCATCTACTTTCCACTTCCACATTGACACTCTGCTAACAGCAAGTGTTGTCTGCGAAATTGAGGTTGTTAATTGGTGTACCTAGATGCTTGCTGGTGCAAAAGTAGTACTACGTAAAAATTTGAAACAATTACAGCTATTTTAAATACTATTTATTTCCAAAAACAGTGAAATATTTTTGTATAACTTAGTAAAAACTTTCTAAAATTACCTAAACTGAACAGTAATTATCTACGATTACTGTTAAATGTGTTAAAAATTAACTAGATTCATCTTGTATCTCTAGTTTTAGAGTCCCGTCTGCATTAACAGTAATTGCAGAACAGTCGAACGTTAAACCAAAAAAAAAACTAGTTTAGAGTCAAAGGATGATTCCGTTAATTCGTGTTTAACTTTTCAATTAATTTTTAATAGATGAAAAAGAATGTTAAAATTGTAGGAGCTAATGTTAAGTTTTTAAAGTATGGAAAAGCTAAGTTCTATGAGTAGGTACGGATGATTTATCAATGTCTACGAAGCATTATGAAAATTTAGTAAACAAATCATTAACATAAGGTATATTATTGTCCATAATAGGCTAGTGGAGTGTTAATTATTTATACTCGATCTACTAGTTTCAGAGCCCCAAAGAATAGTTATGTTTCTTATCACATGGTCAGCCAATTATATGACTGAAACATTTGAGAACAGAAGAGGTAGAGATTTAAAAGACACTAGTCAGAGTTATCTCCTCTTAAAGTAATGAATTTCATCTTTACACAGCCAGATCCTGTGGAGAATGAAGTGAAGGTGTCATTTGCAGAGTAGAAAGTAGATGGTTACAGAGGGCCTGGCATGTAAATAAGCCTACTTTTCCGCTCCGTAAGGAAGGCAATGGTAAACCACCTCACTCCTCGGTTTACTTAGTAAAGCCTCTAGAAAGATTTAAAAATCTAACCATTTTTATTCCGGTAATCCTAAACTAAAACAAAAAAGAAAAAGAAATTCGATCAGCCGTAAATTTTCAGTGAGTAAAAGATTTTTTAAAACAAAACTGCACAAGTTTATCAGTTGTAATTACTTATGCATTAACTTAAAACGTTTTACGCAAACCAGAACACCAGGTAAACATAATTTTTAACAATAAGTAATATAAAACTTACCTGGGTAAAAATAAGCAATAAATACGTATTTTTTAATAAGAAAAATAAACGTAAAAAAGCCATAATTTCTCAACCTAAAAAGTAAATTTTCTGTTAGTTACAACAACTCAGAAACCGAATAAATGGACAAACCAAACTAACTTCCCTGCGAAACGATATTAAGTTTACAGTGTTTTAAATTTTTCCTTTATTTTGTTTTTGGGAATTGCTTTTAAAAAATTAACCAACAACCATAACAACCATAAAATAAACAACCATAAAATAGTAAACAACCATAAAATTAGATCGCTTCGTGTTGCTGGATTTTTTTGGCATGAATTTGAACTAGATACTGAGCGGTGTTCGTATGACTCAACTGGTTACCACATTAAATCGCACGTCCACCGATGTTATTTAGCCTGTCAAAAGCAATTCGTTACCAGTCAAATATTTAGGAAGACCAATGCGTTTTGCATATAGTTATTTTAGCAAAACTTAAAATTTTATGTCATCAGTCGTAGGAAACTTAGCGGTGGCCGCCTCCGTGGTCCATTGGTTATAGCGCCAGATTGCTCTATATTACGAAGTTGAAGATCATGGTATCGATTCCAGGGTAGAGTTTGGAAACTGTTAAAATTTACAAACTCCATACATTAAAGTATAGCAGTCACCTAAGTACCGAAACAGTTGATGCGACTCTAATTAAACTAAAAATTGTACATGCTTACATGTTTGCATGTTTTCAAATTTATTTCACTATTATTTTGTTACATGAAATGCACTGATGTAATATCGATAGAAAGGAACCAATTTTTTCATATTCTGTAGTAGATAAATTAAATTTGGTTGACAAATAAATGCTGCTAAGGTAATAAATGCAAAATTACAGTATTCTGGTGGTTCTTTAATGCTATTGTTATGTGCAATTATGTAAATAATTAAGTTAAATAAGATAATTAGGAAAATCTTTGACGAAATTTTAATTTTTAAAAAGTTTGTATCAGATTAAAATTCTCTTAATTTTGGGAATTTATGGCTAGATGCAAAGAAGAGTTTAAAAATGAAGAAAATTATTTAAGAATAATGGCGAAGAATTTTTATGTGAAGTCTTACTCCATTTCAGTTTTAAATAATCAAACTTAATTTTCTATTTAACTAATTATCTAACTACATATTTACTATTCTATTATCAATCTCTTCTGACGTTTCTTTTAAGTTGTTTCTTCGAGTCAAATGTACGGACTTCATGCAAACTTAAAAAGGGAATAGTGATTTAACTGCAAGAAATAACACGTAGTTAAATATAGAAGACATTTTATATTTCCGAGAGCGCTCATATCCCTTTCCTTTTATGAAATATGTTATTTTAAAATAGAAGTTCCACGGGGTTTTTTAGTCACAGAGAAAAGTAATAGAAGTTAATATTATTTTTGTGGTAACTAAATACTGTTATAAAAATTTAAATACGTAAACAAACTAAGTTTCTCATGAGGCTTTTACAGTCAAAATATATGAGACTTTCAGTAAAAATGTTGAATTGGAATTTATTACAGCAATAAAATGTGTCAATTATTTTATCAGTGTGTTTAGGTGATCAGCCGAGAGGCTGGTTAGAACCTTTAGAGGCTTTCCTAAGTAAAGCGAAGAGTGAGGTAGTTTACCATTGCCTTCCTCAATGAATGGAAAATTTATATTTATCAGGATGCCGTCGCTCTGAAAATCACGTTTCACTTCATTCACCACAGGGTCTGGGTGTATAATGAAAATTCATTACTCTCAGAGTAGATAACTCTGATTAGTTTCTTTAATACCTCTAACTCTTTTGTTTTTAAATGATTCAGTCATTATAATTGGCTGACAATGTAATAAGAAACAAACATTTTTCGTAGCACTGGAACTAGCAGACCGAGTGTAAATAATTTAACACTCCATCATTAACATACCGCTATGGATGATGATTTTAGATCACGGAGATGACCACGGAGATTTAGAGGTTCCTGGAAGCTCTTTTTGCAGCCCAAATTCTCAGCATTCGTTCACTGTAGGCTTTTTACTTTTCTTTGGTCCACCCGTTGTTTCTTTTTTGTTCTTAAACCCTTAAAGTCCGTAATTAGTTGTCTGAATTTTGTTCGGTTTATTCCGGTTTTCTCAAGAAAGGATGAATTTTATTAAAAATATTCTTCGAAAAGTAACGGATCAGATTACACATTTATTGTTCATGATCAAAATATTTCCTCACACTACGCCGTAGGTCTTGTAGAAAGAGTCTTTAGAATAAAAAGAAATTTGATTTAGTTCTTAAATTCAAAAGATAAAAAGTACATTGTATTAAACTTCAACAATTCTAGATACTTGCAACAATGTTTAAAAATTTTCACCGTAATTAATTTATTATTAACACAAGGAACAATAAAAAATATAATGAAGAAATATTTGTCGTAAGTAATACAATACCTCTCACACAACCTGATCTAATTTCAACCACTATCTTAAATAAAATAGGTAAAAACAAATAGGTTAAAAAAGGATTTACAAAGACCTGAACAACGGCCAACAATATTCTGCAGTACTCAATATATATATGACTTAAACTTTTAATTTTTATGCCAAGTTATAAATTTTGAAAGAATACTGTTGTAGAATAACATTTTTAATTGCATTGCAGCCATTAAATTTACGTTTCAGAATGCGTAAAAATTTTATTTTGTGCAGGATAAATGTATTATTTCTGGTTCATGTTTTACTTTTATCAAATACAATTTATGATTTCTTTTTACCCTATGTAACTAAAAAGCATCTGTTGTGAAATACTCACGATTTTTTCTTGCTAATGTCAATGACGAACAATTATCGCCTACGTTTAATAATGAGTACTAAACAATGTAAAATAAAAATATAACCTAATTAAATTTATGAGTGAATGATTATGGAATTTCAGTAATTGCCGCTTAACTAGGATTTGTAGAGAAAAGGCTTAAAATAAAAGTTGTAGGTTTTTAATTTCCTATAACTTTGATTATAGACATTTTTGTTATAAAATGCATTGTTGTATGCATTTGTTGTAAATGCATGCTAAGGCCGCAATCTTACAAAAACCCATTTTTTACATAAAAATTTTTATGATGAAAAAGGAAAATCACTAATTCCCGCTAAACTAAGCATTGTAACAACAAATCTTTGGAATAAAAGTTGTAGGTTTTTAAATGTTCTACAACTATGCTTATATACACTTTTGCCCTAGAATTCATATTAAGGCCGCAATCTTAAAAAGAAACGTTTTCAGTCAAACAAACATTTGAGGTGATTTAAAAACAATCGTAGGAACAGTTTTTGAGAAAATTACAAAAGAGTGAAAAATTACCGAATAAACTAATGCTTCGGTTGACCGATTTTAATGAAAATGTTTGTGTCGAGTCTTGTAGCGATAACTAGTTCAAGTTAAAAGTTTCAACTTCGTACGCTATTCCGTTCTTGAGATAGTTATTTTGTTCACACATAAACACTATTTGAAATGTTATAAAAAAAACATTTAAAATAACGTTTTCAAAATCACAGCTTTGAGATGTATTAGATAAACATGATCTTAAGTAAACTAAAGAGAATTTTAAATTCGCAATTTGTATAATTAAATTTAATATATTTTGTATAATATTTTGTCCGATGGTAGTATATCATTTTATATAATTTCTGTAAAAATGGATTTACAGCCCTAGCCGTATCTCGCTTTCTAAGCACCAAGTCTCTTTGTCTTGCCAGGCACCATCGGAAAGCAATCGCAATGACATTGCCTCCTGCACATCATCCAACCAACTCTACTCCGGTCTACCACTCCTTCTTCTACCGGCTGGCGTCCACTCCCATACCCTCTTTGGTCACCTACCATCCTCCATCTTCTGAAAATGGCCAAACCATTGTAATATTGCTTTTGGGTTATGGTGTCCATGATATTTCCTTCAATGCCAATTCTTCTCCTAATTTCGGCATTCGGAATTAGATTAATACGCATCACACAACAGCTCTAGCTCCAGAAATCCATCTCCACCGCTTTTAGGTGGTCCTTCTGCCTCTTAGTCAGTACCCACACTTCCGCAACATAGGTACACACACTCCAGGATAGCATGTATATTAATATTTAAAAAAAATATTATTAGAAATTATTATAATTTTATCAAAAATATTAATCTTCGTTTCCTTTCATACTTTATCATTCCAAAAAAACATAACTTAACTGCCCTATAACCCTTCACCTTTGCGAAATCTTGCTGTTTCTGTAATAGTATTTGTAAAAATTTTACATTAACAATTGGTTCATTACTTGTTAAGCCGTTCAATATTATTGGCCAAAAAAACTTATAAATGTAATATTTAGACAATTATCTGAATTTAGTACTACCTGAAGATTACCGTTAAATTTGGTACGATTTTCGTTTTATTTGTTGAATAGTATAACAATTGTAAAATCAAAATGTACTTAAAAGGCGTGAATCCATTTTTACTCGGACAAATAAAAGAACAAACCACCAAAAGAAAGAAAACAATTCTCTTATAAACGTAATTATAAATTTACGAACACAAAACTTTCTAGTTAATGGTTTTTCTTTCGTGTTGAAGTAAAATGCTATTTACAGTCTAATAAAAGTCTGAGACAAAATTTATTTTCAATGCCAACAGAAATCACAATTACTACCAACTAATTTAGAATTTAATTCGATGAAAGTGGCACAACTCATTACTTATAACATTTTTATGTTAATTGTAGCTTGGTCAAATTCTGGCAAGGATACAGAAAGGTTCATAGTTTTCTTTTTATCATAACTTTACAAAACTATTATAGTGTAACACCTAAGCGTAGGTTCAATCGGGATTTGGGTACAAAAAATAACAAACATACTTTCTTAAAACTCATAACAATTATTTTTTAATACAATTAATTAAACTTAGGCTACTAACAAAACGTGAGATTATTTCAATTAAAATTAATTGCAAAACTTAAAGCTTCTCCTCTGATAGTAGTGAATTTTATTGTACAGCCAGACCCTGTGTTAAATGAGTGAAGATGTACTTTGCAGGGTGGAAAGTACATGCTTTTTGGAGGGCCTGGTATACTAATAAGCATACTTACTTTTCTACTCAGTAAGAAAGGCAATTCAGGGTTAACAAGGGTTTGAAGCAGGGGTGTTGTTTATCACCAACTCTTTTCAAGATATATATACAAAGAGCACTGAGCACCTGGCGCAAGAAATGTAATGGAATGGGGATTGAAATTGGAGATACCTGTTTGTATACACTACTGTTTGCCGATGATCAAGTGCTCATAGCTAACGATGAAGAGGACATTGCTTATATGACAAGGAAACTCTTGGATGAATACTGTGAATGGGGGTTGAATATTAATATTAGCAAAACCGAATACTTGGTTATAGGGGAAGAGTCCAATGATCTTCAAGTCGACAACAAAAGTATCAAGAGCACAAAGGAATTCAAGTACTTGGGGACCTACATATCATCAGACGGTTCAACTAGGAAGGATGTTAAAAATAGGATTGTGCAAGGGAGAATAGCAATCCGGAAATTGAACCCGATTTTATGGTCTGCAAAAATGCACATGAATACAAAAGTCCAGTTGTACCACACTATTGTGGAGCCAATAACAACTTATGGGGCAGAGTGCTGGCAAATAACATCAAAAATAGACAGCCAGCTTAAAGCAATTGAAATGGACTTTCTGCGCCGTTCATGTAGAGTGTCCAGGTTGGACCATATCCGGAATGACGACATCAGGAAAAGAGCTCATGTAGAAGATACCATTGTGGATAGGATAGAGAGACGACAACTGATATGGTATGGTCATGTGCAGAGAATGGGTGATGAGAGGTGGCCAAAAAGAATGTTGTCTTATGTCCCAACCAACAGAAGGAAGAAAGGTAGACCAAGGAAAACGTGGAAAAAGGGAATACAGGAAGCCATGAGGGAGAGAGGGATGGATGAGGGTGATTGGGAGGATAGAAGAGAATGGAGATTGAAGTGCGGGAAGCGGCGCCGGCCGTAGGAACCCCGGAAAAAAAAAGAAAGGCAATTGTAAACCACCAAATAGATAGTATTCACGAGAATGCCTTTTGCGTATGGATGGGTTGTGAGGAAGGGAAGAGAAAATCTGCAGCTCTGCCAACCTCAACAGTGAGATACTATATTTTACTATCGTGCAATTGCAGTCTGTTAACCAGATGATGTTCCTTTCAATTAATATACTTCGTTGTGACTGACACTTTTTCCACTTAAACTCCACTTCCTTTAAATTTTTTCTTAACGTACCCAGTTTCTAACTAAAATTTAGCCTTTCTTTCATAACCGGTAATAAAATTTCTCATGTCGGCATCACTTTCCTATTGACATAACCGTTTCCTTTTTTACCGGGTGTCAAAAAGACTGTTGATGAAGAATTATCTTCTTCACTGTCTTTAACTTTCTTCTTAATTTATTTCGAATTGTGGAAAGAGAAACATCATAGCAGCCAGCCGCTCGCTCACGGCTTTTTTAAGAGACACGGAAAGTTATTTTTGTTTAGCTTCAACTTCACAAAATTTTATTACATTCATATTAGATTTCGTTGAGCACTGTGAACAGTTCGACCGCGTTTTCGAGAAACCGACATTTCCGTTTACGGTAACAAAACAGTTATATTCGGACAGTTAACATACAAAAGTTCCACGATACTGTATGTTCTTTAAGTATTGTTTTCTTTGTTGTTGTGACGAACTGATAACAAAGTAGTCGCGCATGCGCACTGATGCTTTCCCCCTTTACCCCTCGTTAAAACCGAAGGCAAACTCGTGACTCGAGTAACTTCTCCTCGGTTTTACTCGGAGAGAACTTGAAAGCAAACAATACACTGCGGTTTTCCATCCAATGAGGTGAAACCATAATTTAAATAACTGTCATTGTACAACCTTGTCTTCTTAGAAGCACTGGATGTAGATGGTTCACATCGTTTTTTCGCAAATTTATCCATTTCGCATAAGAAATAAAAAAAAATCGGTTTCACGGTTGACTTCAATCGCACCACTAAAAATAAAGGCAGCCAGACGCACGCTTTGGATTCGAGACAACTTAAGTTGTGCGATCGCCAGTGCCTTTTAAATACTAGTAACAGCACGACTTGTTCAAAAATTCTCTCACAGTGAGTAGGCTATTATAAAAGGAGATTAAATTACATAGAGCACGTACACATTAAGTTGGATCTTGTAAATTGCTCATATATGTGCACGTCATACACGCATGTTCATACACGTCGCTACTGCGTTGTTAAGGTCATCAGCCGAAAGGCTGGTTTGAACCTGTAGATATTTTACTAAGTAAAACGAGGAGTGAGGTGGTTTATCATTGCCTTCCTCACTGAGTGGAAAAGTACGGTTATCAGCATGCCAGGCCTTCTGAAAAGCACATATTTTCCACTCTGTAAATGACACTTTCACTTCATTCACCACAGGGTCCGGCTGTATAATGAAATTCATTACTTTCAGAGGAGATAACTCTGATTAGTGTCTTTTACACCTCTACCTCTTCTGCTCTTAGATGATTCAGTCATTTAATTGGCTGACCATGTGATAAGAAACAGAACTAAGTTATTTATTTTAGCCCTGCAACAAACAGATTGAATGTAAATAATTTTACACTCCACCTGTCTGTTATGGGCATACACGCTACTATAGAAGTATAAACGCAGCAATATAAAATAATGGCAATAGTTGTATTTAATTTTTTTATTGTCTGTATTTTCTTTAAAGACCTAAAATTAGTGCAGTTTGATTACATAATATTGAAAAACATTTTACAGTTATAATTACAGTCAAAATTCAATTATTTATAATAAGGCTTACTTTTATTATCGTGGGGGGGGTCACAAAATATAAATTTTATTTATATTTATACTATTTGGGGGTCGCGGAGCAAAAAAGGTTGAGAATCACTGCTTTAGAGGTTTAAACCAGTTTTCGGCTTATGACCTAAACAACAACAACAGGTGATGTACTGTCTGTCTATAACTTGATGGCCTGCCGCAGAGAGGAGCAGAATCGGCCCGCTACTAGCCTTCTCAATAACATTTCATTATGTACTACTACTAACTAGTACACTGTAATTGGAGCATAATGAAGTGTTATTGAGAAGCCTAGTAGCGGGCCGATTCTGCTCCTCTCTGCGGGTGGCCATCAAGATAAGACAGACAGTCCGTGCTCTCCTTTATCAACAATGATCTGGTAACATCGCCTAGAAACGAACCTCCATTGATACTGAATCAAAGTAAAAACATTCCTCACTATTTTTTTAATGATATTACTATTACAGGTTAAAGGTATTTACGACGGTACAAATTTTATAAAAAAATCCAAATGAAATAATTTAAAAAAGTAATATAATAACGAATCTAAAATGAATTATATTGTGGCATTCCTTTTAATACTGGCATTATACGAGAAAAGAACGGAGTCTGTTAGTTCTGTTTATAAAGGAAGAATCCCTAGACAATTATCAAATAATTTACCATCGACAATTGATGATTTTGAAAATATCACGATTGAAAATTCGACTGAAACAACTACAAGTTTTCCTGATGATAACGATATCACCGATGATAACATTCAATATATTTTAGAACTATTTGATAAAAACAAATTACCGCCATCAATTGTACCAAAGGATTATATAATTAATTTAGTAACCGATTCAAAAAATTTAAAATTTAATGGCGATGTTATAATTTACGGTACAACGCATAACGCTATAGAAACTAAAAACGTAATAACTATGAATGCTGACGCAATAAATGTTACTGATGTTGATGTAATAGAATTAAAAACTAACAAGAGCATTGTAAATTCATTTAAATTATTAAGCGCATCAGAACACCTAGTGATAGAATTAAATGAAGAATTACAATCAAAAACAGAGTATATAATAAGTATGAATTTTTTTGGTGAAATCCGTTCTGAAAATGGAATTTATTTTTCATCGTTTTACAACGATACTACAAAAACTCAAAGGTAAGTTAAATTATTTTCTATTCATTTATAAATTGTTTTTTGTTTTAATAATATGTGGCAAGGTTGGAAGACGAAAGACAAGTTACAACTTAATAATGCTAGACGTTAAAGCTCATAATGATATGACGCAAACTCCAACACAAACTACGAGTAGTCGTTGCAATGGACGAATTTCCACAGCTAATTTCAAACGACTTAAACCAGACATTCTAGTTTCACAACTAATTCCATTTATTGTACTTAAGTTAGTTTTAAAATCAAAAAATAAATTTAAACGTTGCATTAAAATAAACAGTGAAGAGAGAATAATAAAATACGTAAACAGGAATACATATTATGTTTATCTGGTTAATTAATTCGCATGAACTCTCTTCACAAACTCCCTTTAATAACGAATGATTTACAACTTGACCTATTTAAAATTCATTTTATTGTAATGTCAATAAATAGGATGGCAAATATCATTAACTTTCTCACTAATATTTAATCAATAATACATTTAATAACTTTGTGTTTTAATATTTGTAGCTGTACTACTGATAAAAGTTAAATATGTGCGGTCAATGATGTAGAACTAAAACATGGAATCAACGAATTCTAATATAGTTGTTTATTTTTTATTTTTTACTTTTTGGTTTAATGCCCGACTGTTCTGCAATTACTGCTAATGCAGACGGTGATGGATGAAATGATTTGTTTTGTAACGTATGAAAATATGCCGTGCCTGAATGGGATTCGAACCCAAGACCGCATGATGAGAGGCAAGCACGTTACCAACTACGCCAATGCGGCCAGCAGTTGTTTAGAGAGTTGACCCACCAGATTGATCTAGAGGTAAAGTCGTCGCCGCGAGTCAGCTATTTAACCGCTGATTTTCGGAGACGAAGGTTCCTGGTTCAAATCCTAGTGAAGGTAGTTACTTTTATACGGATTTGAATACTAAACAATGGTTACCGGTGTACTTTGATGGTTGGGGTTCAATTAACCATACTCTCTCAGGAATAGTCGGCCTGGTTCTGTACTGATTTTGTTTTGCTGCACCTCATTTACACGTCATACACATCATCCTCATCTCATTGGGTCATGGGGTTTCTTATTGTTCTGAATTGAACAGATTGCAACGTACACATATTAGGAATTTAAAAAAATTTGCTGAGAGAGAATCGGAAATTTGTGCTAAACAAATAATAAACGTTCGACAAACTTATTAGATATAATTTTATTTTTTAGTGTTATGCGTATGTGATATGAGGTGATACCCAGATGAAAAATGCCAGACCTGACCAGGAATCAAACCCGGGACCCCTGGCATAGATTTTGTTTTGTTTTACGTCTAACTGTTTTGCATATTATTGCTATCACAGACGGTGAATTTTATTGTCATAGATGAAAATGAGTGATGAAAAAATGCCAGACCTGATCGGGAATCGATCCCGGGATCCCTGGCGTAGAAGCCATTTGCGCTAACGGTCCGGCCGTAATTAAAATCACTGTAGCTAATAGTTTTAATTCTATTTTTATTATTTTTGTATTTTTGGCATCAATTTTAATATTAAACCAGTAATTTCAGAACAAAAATCGTTTGAGTCGGTTTTTCACATCATATTACAAAATTCAGTAAGAAAACGAAGGATGTTCTTTTTTATTAAAAATATTTAGCTATTTGTTATTAAATTTGAAAATGAATAAATTAAATAAATTAAACATGTATGCTTCTTTTTACTTTTCTATAATTCCCAAGATGTGATTGAGATTCGATCTAGCGATGCACAAGTTAGTTGAATGCCTCTGTGTAGAAATTTTCGTCCAAATTGTGTGATAGTTTTTACACTTCTTCTTTACCTACAAAACGCATTTCTCCAAGATGTTTCTTCAATTTCCCAAACAAATGAAAGTTAGACAGGGACAAGGTTGGAACTGTATGGTGGGTGGGTCAAAATCTCGCAACACTACGATTTCAAAGGCGCGGACTGTTACTTTTTCTATAAACGGGCGTGCCTTGTTGGAAAGTTATACCACGAGAAAGGTTTCCTGGGCACTTATTTTTGAATTAATAACGAACATTTTTGAGAATCCTAACGATCAGCGGTGTCAGGATCTTCCCCTTTAAGAAATCAATAAAAATAACGCCCTCATGATCCAAGGAAAGAGAATTCATGATTTTTCGAGTCGGTGGCATGTTGTTCTCCTTTATAGTTTATTAAGAAGCTGTCCGTTTCCATTTTATCGACTGATGTTTAGTTTCTGATGTGAAATACGCCACCCACGATTCATCTCTTGTCACTATTGGACATAGAAAATTCCACTTATCATCCATATAACGATGTAAATGTTCCAAACAAGCAAGCATTGTCATAAAATAGCAGTCAATCTTTAATAACAGAATTTATCACCAAAACACTTCTCACTGTAAACTACATAATTATAAAGCGGAAAGAAGTAAAAACGGATAAATTTTAACAGAAAATTTACGGAACTACAAAAATCTGGTGTGAAACATTTACACAACTTTCTTTAGCAAATGCAAGTAATGAACAATATAACCTAACATTAGTAATAAAACATAAAAAATAAACAAAAAAACAAAAAACTAACCTCAATAAACGTAACCTAATTTTAATCAGTGGAAGACGCAAAATGAAAATCAACCTCAGTTCTGTTTAAAAATACGGAAAATCACCCTTTCACGCTAAATTAGGCTCTGTAGAGACACTGTTCTAAATAAAAGTTATAGATCTTTTAATTTCCTATAAATTTGATTTACACTTTTGTAATAAAATGCATACTGTGACTGAAATCTTTAAAAATCAATTTTTTACTGATTCTCGTGAGAAAAATAACGAAAATCGCAAATTACCGCTAAATTAAGCGTTATACAAAAAAAAATGTTTGAAATATAAGTTGTAGGATTTTAAATTCTCTACAACTTTAATTATAAACATTTTGCGCTAAAATGCATATTGAAGCCGCAATATTAGAAAAAAAATTTTTTTACGAGAAAACCTTTTTAAGAATTTCAGCAGACATAACGCCTACCCTATCTTGTAGAGCATAAAATTTTTATTTAGTAAATGACGCGATTTTAAAAAAATCGTAGAAGCCGTTTTTGAGAATATCAAAAAGTAAAAAGTGACACGAATAAACTACTACTTCCGGTTGACCGATTTTGATGAAAATATTCGTGTCGGGTCCGGCAGTAGTAGGCTATCTGACTTAAGTTTGAAGTTTCAACTTCGTACGATGTTCCGTTTTAGAGATATTCTGTTCACACACAGGCACACACACACACACACACACACACACACACACACACACACACACACACAAATACACTTAGACCAATCACTAAAAACGTATTTTTTGGGTTCAGGGGGTCTGAAAACCTGTAGATCCGGTGAAAACTCGATTTCGAAAAATCGACATGAAGACAATACTTTCCTGCCTATAAATATTTATAAAGGCAAGAGAAAATAAAAATCCAAAGTAACGAAAATCCATATGAATGTAAAGAGAAACATAATTTTAGCTTTGCAGTTCAGTAATACAAAGAGTATTGATAAGAATAAATAGTGCAATGGAAAGAACACGCAACACTTTGCTTATTACTAGATATAGTATAATTTTCCTCTTTGTAAATTAGAGGTTGGTCCGCTTTACAAATGCAAAACATTTTTCAACATTTAAGTTCAAGGTTAATTCAAAGGTCAGAAGCAAAACTCAACTTTATCGCGTAAACAAAGTTAAGTTAAACGACAATTAAAGTAATTTTTTTGTAGGCCAAAACTTAGATAACAAACTATTTAAGTCAAGATTATTTAAGTCACGTTTCACAAATTTATGTTAACATTAGTAATACATACGTTAACAACACTGCTGTTAGTTAAAATAAATTACTGGATTTAAACCTCCTGAACAGGACATTTGAATTTGCTGTCAAAATATTTAAGTGCCGGTATTTTTGTATTTGTTTGTATCCCTCTAAAGGTTGAGTAATTATCAACTATTTAAATCTACAAACTACAAAAAATTACAATGATTATTGAAAAAATGTGGTATGAAATACACGACTTTCTCTCCTCGATGTAAATAATGAAACATTTTATAACATATGTTTAATCAATATTGAACAATGTAAACTGAAAGATAACCTGATTTTAATTATGAATGAATGATGCAAAATGAAAATCAACTTCTGTAGAACTTACAAATACGGAAATTACAAATTGACGCTTAATTAGGCTCTGTAGAAAAAATGCTTGCCATAAATATTGTATCTAGTCCTATAAATTTTTATAACTTTATTTTATACACTTTGGTTAGTCTGTGTGTGCACGTGCATACGTATGTACTTGTGCGTGTTTGTGTGAACTAAATATCTCAAGAACAGAAAAGCGTGCGGCTCCTACGGTTTTATTTTAAATCACTTCATTTTCTAAATTTTTCGTTTAAGATTGAGGCCTTAATATGTATTTTTGGGAAAAAGTGTACGTAATCAAAGTTGTAGAAAATTTAAAAATATCTACGACTTTTATTTTAAGAATTTTTTTTAAGAGCCTAGTTAAGCATCAATTAGTGATTTTCCGTATTTTTAAGTTTATTTTTATTTTCATTAAGTGTCATTCACATATGATTAAAATTAGATTGTTTTTCTTTTTACATTTTTTAGTTATGATTAAACATAGGTTATGTGTTTCATTATTTACATTAGCAAGATTAAGCACTTAGAAGTGCAATGGGGTTGATGAAAACAACCCCAACAAACATACTATTAGATATGGCTGGTGAACCACCTCTATATGCTAGGAGAAAGTTCCTTTCGCAAAAATATATATTAAAAACGTTCTCGTTTAAAAATTCCTTACTTAAAGAGGCAATAACGACTCTCTGTGATAATGTAAATTACTATAGTAGAAATAATATTAAGTCAAATCTCGTAGAAACCAGATTACAACTTGAAGATATGATAGATGGACTAATCATTTTTAGCCATCCGAATATCTACAATTACAATTATAATATTAGATTTCTAAACGTTAATAAACACATAAATATTACAGACGGGCACAAAATAACTGACGCCAAAAATAAGTTACTGATGAAAAAGAAAACAATAGGCTAATTAATAAAAACTTTAACAAATATATCAGTGATAATTGGTCGGATCACACTCTGATCTACACAGATGGATCGAGGGATCCGGAAACAGACAGAGTTGGTTTCGCTGTTGTTTGCCCCAAAGAAAACGTTAAGTCTGAAATTAAAAATCAGTCCAATGTACTCGATCTTTCAAGCCGAAGCTTTTGCAATAAGTAGGGCATTGAATACAATTAGTGATAAAAAAATTAAAAAATCCCTGATTGTCACAGACTCCCGAAGTGTACTAGTGGCGTTATCAAGCGACGACAATCGTGGTCGGCAGGATAACTGCATATACAACATTAAATTGTTGTACGAAATGGCTGTGAATGAAGGACTTGAAGTAAAGTTCCTTTGGGTACCTAGCCACTGTGGCATTGAGGGCAACGAATCAGCTGATAAACTAGCCACGGAATCGCTGCAATTGGAAACAATTAGTATTAAAAAATATTATTACTATAATGCTGTGACTAAGTTAAGAGAAAATTTAATTAAAGAATCGGTAGAATATATAAAAAATCAAAGTGTAAATAAAGGTGTGAAATACTTTAATACGAAAGAAAAAATATTAGACAAGCCTTGGTTTAAATCGGCAGAGGAAAATAGAGATATCATATGCTTTATTTCTAGGATTCGATCGGGTCACACTTGTTGCTCATCTCATCTGACAAACAAAAATATCAAGAGTGACAGGAGCTGCGATTGTGGCTGGCATGACCAAAACCTAAATCATATGTTTTTCGAATGCGGACTATATTACGATGAATCGGGTAAACTCTGGGACGATATATTCACCGTTTTGCCTGAGGCAATTAGAGATGTAACTCAGTTGGCTTTTTCGGGTGATTGGAGGGTGTATCGGTTGTTATTTAACTTTGCTGTTCATAACGGCTTGATCATTTGACAGCTGACGCTTTTGACGCGCGGTGGCGCCCGGGGGCGGCGCCGTTGAGGGGATGGATTTTCGAGCGAAAGGAGAACCGATTGGGTTAGGCAAGTGACTGTGTCCTTGTCTGCCCTCCGGTAAGGGAGCAAATCAATATCGACTATTCACGTGATGTCTCTCTCTGACTGGGAGACACTAGTCGCGACGGTTGTGTTCTGGTAGTAAACCAGAAAATTTGTGGTTAAAAACGTAAAAAAATAAATGTGAAATAAATATAAACAAATGAGCAAAGTTATTGGCATGAGGTCGGTCAACAAGTAACTGATCACAGCCACAACCAACAAAAAAAAAAAAAAAGATTAAGAGTCATGTAAATCTTTCACACCAGATTTTTTTCATTATTTCACGAATATCATTACAGTACGATTTCCTTATTACAAATTAAAAATCTAAATTTATTTATAATATCTTCGGGGTGGAAAAGTTAATTTACCCAGCGATAGTTTACGGTGCTCAAGGCTAGATGAATTTATTACTTCTGTTTATTTTCTACTACTACAACTATTTCGGTACTGTATTAATATTTTTTGCTTTACGGCCGTTATTTTTTCTCGTATAGGG
This sequence comes from Catonia carolina, assembly GCA_035578175.1. Taxonomy (NCBI): domain Eukaryota; kingdom Metazoa; phylum Arthropoda; class Insecta; order Hemiptera; family Achilidae; genus Catonia; species Catonia carolina. Next base: position 33,799,873 of record JAQMRL010000005.1, on the reverse strand, counting down.
CTAGTTTTAGACCACATGAGGTGACTTTAGACGTTCCCCACTAAACACTCAACCAATTTTGATAATCTTCATGTGTAGTTAATCTTCATAAGGATGCACAGTTTCTATGAATAAAGTGTGAACAATTTTTTTTCAAGTATTATACAGCTATAAATTTTTAAAAATTTGATAGGTCTAAAAGGTGAGCCGAATTTAATTTTTTATCTCTGTTAAAAATCAAAATATTACAAAACTGTTACATTAAAAATGTATATAAAAGCATAGTAATGTTGTAAAAATAAATACATAATGTTCTAAGCAGTACAAGCTGAGAAAATGTTCCTTAAGTCAGTTTGGTGAAGTATGGGATCCGTGTTCCTTAAAGCTGTCAACTCTCCCTAATTTTCCGTATTGTGTTTTCAAGTGTCGCGGGGCTGTTTTGATGTTCGTTATGTATTTAGTTTTATCGAAGGAAATCTGCAGTCCTACTGTCACCGGAAGGCGACATTAAGTGGCGAGTTAAAATATTCAATTTTTGGTGGCCCTAAAAAGGGCCGTTTAAGCGGTGGTCGTCTTGATGGGAAGCGTCGGTCGTAGTCGTCGTGGCGGTCGAAGAGCTGGGTGACACGGCGTGTCGTCGTCCAGCGGAGACATCTTCTTCCCTCGCAGTAGTGCGTCGATGGCTGCTTCGTCGGGTCCGGTGGGCGTAAGGCTCGGTCGAGGGACCGCTGTGGGCATCGCTCGCGTCAGCGGGCGATGACGGTCCGGTCGATGGCTTACGGTGACGGGTCGGCGAGCGAAAGCATCATCTTCTCTCTTGCGGGGTCGTCGATTAGTCTTCGCTGGAGTCCGGCAGCCGTGTTGCTGATGGTGGAAGTCTCGTTTGCTGTCTGGATCGGAATTAAATCACTCGGCTCAGTGTAGCGCTCTTTATATATAGTTGCCGAGAGCGCTGTGGTAGAGGGCGGTTATTGGTCTTGGCCTTGATGTCAAAGGCCTCTGTCGGTACGCCGCCACAAACCTACCAACCCTCTCGAAACTATTGGCGGCTCCCTCTGTCCCTACGTCGGAAGCTTTGATAGCCGGGAGCATAGTACCTAATCAAAGGGGGCGACGTGACACTACTTTTTCTGGTTGTTCTTTTTCCTTATCCTATATACAAATGATTGAAATAAGAATGTTTTAGTTATTCTTTTCAGCCCCTAAAGAAGATAAATTTCTAATTTCTGCTCTCAAGGAGATCTAAAAGATTAGGGAAGATTGAGTAAATAAAGGCGCTTATATTTTATTTAAACAGATTATAAAACAAACTATAAATACATTCCCAATATTGTAAAAAGTAGGTCTGAAGTAATAAATCCATAAATAATTTTACCCGGGTGACGTGTAGAGGAATACATTTTATACGGTGTTAAAGGACTCGATAGAAAAGACAAATTTGAATAACAAATGTAGTTTTTTTACTTGATGTTTGCGTGTTATTTTCACCCTGGCCTTGTCCTATTGTACGCTACCTACTGAAGGAACATAGTAAAGAAGTTATCATGATGCGTGGATCTTTGTAGTACTGTACAAGATGAACTACAACAATACTATAAGCATATTGTACACTTTTACTGTGGAATACTTTACCATTATACTATAGTAGAATACATAAAAAATTTATTCTTAAGGAAAAATTTTAATACAGAATATTTATTCCGAATAAAGTTTTTACCGTCTTTTGAAATATTATGGTAATATTTCGTCAATTTGCATTATAAATACTGTATGATGTATTTTTAGATCTTATTTTACTACATTTTGGAGTTAATTACATAACCATCAACAACGAAATGGAACTATAATAATAAAAGGCAGTACTTTTTGTACGAAATAATTTTATTACTTTGATATGACATATTTTTATCAATTCTACATCATACTATACTGCGTAGTGTTTATAAATAAATTTGCATGTTTCATACTCATAAAAGTATATTTATCAAAAAGTGTGAAGATAAAACTGGAGTTAATACTCCAGTAAATAAAAATATATATTTGGAACTTTTTATTTTAGGTCAGGGGCATCCATATAAAATAATGTTTTTATATTTAGTTATATTTTATGACCTCATAGGATCACTTTAGTCAGTCCATTATCCAAGTCTCTTGGGTGGAATCGTTCAAGCCTTTCGGTGCTTCTAGTGTCTTTTCATACGCTCCAATCTTTGTGCCCGTTCTGATTTTAAAAATATTCGATTGTAAGTTTCCTTTTAGTAAGTGTGAAGCGGGTGTTTTTGTCCGGGATCTTATTGTTCAAGTTTTACTTCCTCTTGCCTATATGAATATTATAGGAAGGAAAGTATTGTTTTCATGTCGATTTTTCAAAATCAAGTTTTCACCGGATCTGCACGTTTTCAGACCCCCTGAATCCAAAAAAACATGTTTTAGCGATTGGTGTGTGTGTGTGTGTGTGTGTGTGTGTGTGTATGTGTGAACAGAATATCTCAAGAACAGAACCTCGTACGAACTTGAAACTTGAAACTTAAGTTAGACACCACTACCGGATCCGACACAAACATTTTCATCAAAATCGGTCAACCGGAAGTCTAGTAGTTTATTCGTATATTTTTTTCCTTTTTTGCGATTTTCTCAAAAACGGGTTTTACGATTTTTTTAAAAATCGCCTGGTTTACTAAATGTTTATGCTCTACAAGGTAGGGTAGGCACCATGTTTGCTGTAATTATTGTTGAGGCTGTTTTCACGTAAAAAAAATTTGTTTTTTAAGATTGCGGCTTTAATATGCATTTTAGCGCAAAAATGTAAAAAAAAACTTGGCTCATAAACTTTTCTAGGTTTTCTAGGTTTTTTTTCTATAAAAGTTATAGAAAATTAAAAATCTTACAACTTTTATATGAAACATTCTTTTGTATAACGCCATCGATTTTTTTAAGATTTCGGCCTCAGTATGCATTTAACGACAAAAGTGTAAAATCAAAGTTTAGCGGTAATTAGCGATTATCTGTTTTTTCTCACGAAAACTAGTGAAAAATCGATTTTTTTAAGATTTCGGCCTCAGTATGCATTTAACGACAAAAGTGTAAAATAAAATTTATAGGAAATTAAAAGATCTACAACTTTTATTTAGTACATTTTGCTCTACAGCCTAGTTTAGCGTGAAAGAGTGATTTTCCGTATTTTTAAGCCAAACTGCCAAACTGAGGCCAAGTATAATTTTAATTGATAATAATGTATTTGTGTCAAAAGTAAAGCAGATAAAGTAAAGGATAGGGAAAACAATTCGAGTTACAGAAATTACGAGTTATGGAAAAAAACAAAGCAATTATTAAAAAAAAAAAATTTACAAAAAAATCACAGAAAAAAAAATTACAAAAAAATAAAAAAAAAAATAAAAAAACTTTTTTTAAGAAACTTTTTTTATTTAACAATTAATCAAAAAGAAATGAACTAAAAAGAAAAAAATAAAAAAATTTACAAAAAAATAAATAACAGACATTACAGTTAAAAATAAAAGCGTGGCGCATTAATATATATAATATTTTACAACGAATATTTTACAATAAATATTATATAGGGCCTATATTAATGCGCCACGCTTTTATTTTTAACTCTGTCTGTTATTTATTTTTTTGTAAATTTTTTTCTTTTTTTCTTTTTAGTTCATTTCTTTTTGATTAATTGTTAAATAATAGCGTTTCTTAAAAAAAAAATTTTTAATTTTTTTTTGATTTTTTTGTAATTTTTTTTCTGTGATTTTTTTGTAAATTTTTTTTTGTAAATTTTTTTTATTTTTTTATTTTTAGTTATTTTTTTTAAGTAATTGTTAAATAAAAGCGTTTTTTAAATTTAAAAAAAAATTTTTTTTTTTTAATTTTTTTTTAAATTTTAAATTTTTTTTTACAAACACCTCCACAGCGTATTATCATCGAAGATAAACAAGTGTGTAAAGTTTGATTCATATTGATACGGTAGAAGTATCAAAATTTTTAGTTGCAAGATTTGATGGATCCAAGAGTAAGTTAAATAAAAGCGTTTAAAAAAACAAAAACAGAACATTCCACATAGGCTAATACAGTACCCTACAAGATGTGGAATATGTGGGCCTACTGCACATGCGTAATTTCGTATTATAGTTTTTTTTGGGGGGTTTAACGTCTGACTCTTCTGCAATTACTGCTAATGCAGAAAGTGAAGGATGAAATGATTTTTTTGTAACGTATAAAAATATGCCGTGTCTGGATAGGATTCGAACCCAACACCGCATGATGAAAGGCAAGCACGTTACCAACTATGCAATAATAATAGAGTAATGTACTTTGCATTTAGCTTAGCTATTGGCTGCAGTGTTAAGTGCTGTACACATATTGTATTCAGTATCCCAAAATTACGCAGTACATGCTGAATACGGTACATTGTACCGACAGAATATGGTTCTATTGTTTTGTGGTCAACCAAAGATTCGTCGTTCAAAGAAATTATTGTTTTGGTTTACGCCTGTTAGACCTAAACAAAGGCAACCAGATGACTTTGAAGGTCTGTACCCTTTTATGGTCGAACATATCCTCTTATAATGAAAGAAGCAGCTCAGCACCTTCATTTTTCAAAAGACCGAAACCGCTATTTTGAGAACTACAGTCGGACCTCTATTTTTCGAACTTCTATATATCGAAGTATTTCCTGAGTCCCGTGAAATTTTAAATGAAAAATGCTTCTGTATATCGAAAACAAATTCTACATATCGAATTTAATTTTAGTGAAAATATAAATAGAACTCCATATAGCCCTCCCATGACACACTAGTCAATCCGAAACATTGAGAGAGAGAGAGAGAGAGAGAGAGAGAGAGAGAGAGTGATAGAGAGAGAGAGTGAAATAGATTGAGAGAGAGAGTGTGATAGATAGATAGATAGATATAGAGAGAGCGCGAGAGAGAGTGATATAGATAGAGCGAGAGAGCGAGCGAGGGGGAGAGAGAACGAGAGAGAGAGCGAGGGAGAGAGAGAGAGGGAGAGAAAGAGAGAGAGAGCAACGTGACAATACAGTACGTCAGTACGTTGACCACTGTGGTCCACGTACAAGGGTAGTGTGATACGTTTATACTATGTACGATCAAAAATATGTAAATACGACGAAGAAGTTTTCAAATGGGTACCTAAAACTGTTGCGAGATAAAAACATGCCTAAGCAAAAGAGAAAAGTTTTTCTTGCTGTGGAAAATTGCCCTTCACACCCGTGTTCACAATAAAACAAACTTTATTGTAAATAAATACTGTTTTAAGGTAATATGGTTATTGTCGAGTAATCTCACTTAATATAAGTAGCAGTGATAATGAAACAAAAAATAGCGTTTCTCTTTATCGAAGTTTCTATATATCGAATTTTTTATGAGGAACGTACAATTTCGATTTATGGAGGTCCGACTGCAAATTTTGTCAAAAGAAACAAAATAATTAGTTCGACTTAGAGAAATGACGGAATTCGAGTTATAGTCAACTTTTTACATGGTAAATGCATGGGCAAGTTAAAGAGGACTGAAATTCAATTCGAGTTATAGAAATTGACTGTATTTATAAAATTAAAATACAGAAAAAAATAGAATAATATTACATAAATTATTATTTTTTAAGTAATACTTTAAGATTTAGTAATACCTTTAAAATTTAAACACTTATTATCCGTGTTTTAACTTGTTAACAGAAGTTATTATTAAAATTTATTCAAGTAACATTTTTAAGTATAATAAGGCTTAAAAAAAATTTGTGTTATTTATGTGATTTGTAAAAGTAAAAGGATTGTTACATGCAATAAATTACAAAAATAATGTTTTAAGTTCCGTGACAGAAATAATAACCAGGTCGTATATAAAATGAACTGTAGTAAGTTTCTAAGGATGTACTAAATGAAAACTAATAAATGTTCTTGCACTCGGAGGTAATAGAAAGGTTTAAATGTAAAACAAAAATATATTTTAATATTATTTTTCTGCAGCTTTAGTTTATATTACAAAGAGAGAAAGTATTAGTTATTGAAATAAAATCGATTCTAGGATCTCGATGTACTTACAAGTGTGTAAGAAGTAGTATTACATTAAAATATTTGACTTTTATAACATTTTTAAGTTATCCATCACTTAAATTTTAGTTCAAATTTATATTGTAACGTTTATTCCAGATTATTTTAGGATCTGGTTATTTATAATTTTTTTAAATTCCTAATGTGTGCAGGGCCGTTGAATCCCTTATTCAAAGGCCCTGTAATGTGTGTACGTTGCAATCTGTTCAATTCAGAATAAAAAAAACAAACCCCATTACCCAATGAGATGAGGATGATATGTATGATGTGTAAATGAGGTGTAGTCTTGTAAGACTCAGGCCGACCATTCCTGAGAGAGAATGGTAAATTGAACCCCAACCATCAAAGTACTCCGGTAACCACAGTCTAGCATTCAAAGCCGTATAAAATTAACTACAGATATCAGATGAATTAATGTCCCATAGCCGAGCGAGTGAGAGGGAGATATGTGGCATAACTACGCATGCGCTCAAAGGTCTTTACCGTTATAATCCAAATCTGAAACCATACTACAGTCGTTTTCTTGCTTGTTAGCTTACTGCATGCATAAACGCTTGCTCACAACAATGAGTAAAATTAAAGACAATGTTATTGGAATGGCGCGTATGGCTTGTGCAAGTGAGAGAGTTATGCATTCTCTCACTCCCACGGCTAGGGAACTTTTTGTTTTTTTTGTAATCCCTAATGTGAGTACGTTGCAATCTGTTCAATTCAGAACAATAAGCAACCCCATGACCCAATGAGATGAGGATGATGTGTATGACGTGTAAATGAGGTGTAGTCTTGTACAGACTCAGGTCGACCATTTCTGGGAGAGTATGGTTAATTGAACCCCAACCATCAAAGTACACCGGTAACCACTGTCTAGCATTCAAATCCGTATAAAAGTAACTATCTTTACTAGGATTTGAACCAGGAACCTTCGTCTCCGAAAATCAGCTGGTAAACACCTGATTTTGGCGACGACTTTACCTCTAGGGAACTTTAGTTCATCTGAATATTGTACCTTTACTAGGATTTGAACCAGGAACCTTCGTCTCCGATAATCAGCTGTTAAACAGCTGATTTTGGCGGCGACTTTACCTCTAGACCAACCCGATTGGTTATTTATAAATAACAAAACTTCCTTTAAATTTGTAACAAATATTTATTAAAAAATTAATTTTTAGTTATAGCTACTAATCAATTATAATAAGCTATTTAACCTAAAAACGACTGAATTTATTACAAAATGTTTTAAAACTTAATCAAGAATTAAACTTAACTTAAATAAAGAAATATGGCAATTTACAATCAAATAATTAATAAACTCTTACCTAAAACAAAATTGTACATTAACCACCCGCCACGCAGGATCTTTTTTAATATGCACGTGGCATGTACCAAATTGTTTTTTTTTTTTCACTTCGTTAAACACCAAATAACCAAGATGTTGATGTAACCTAAATAAATTTTAAAAAACTAACCCTACACAAAATACAGAAACAAGAGTCACTGGTATATATGTGATCAAAAGCACTTTTATAAGGCTATTAACATTTTTAAAAATATTTAAGAACATACGTTTTTTAAATATGAGTACGTAAGTGGTTAACTTAATATTAAGTTTCATATAATGTAATGTTTATTTCAGATTATTTCGGGATCTGGTTGTACATAAATAACAAAACTTCCTTCTAAACTTATTACAAATAGTTATTAAAAAATTAATTACTTACTCAAATACAAATATTACTATTTAGTTGTTTGTTTATTTCATCAGCCAAAAGACTGGTTTGAACCTCTAGAGGCTTTACTATTTAAAATGAAGAGTGAGGTGGTTTACCACTGTCTTCCTCACTGAATGTAAAAGTATGCTTATCAGCATGCCTGCCCTCTGAAAAGTACCTACTTTCCACCCCGCAAATGACACTTTCACTTCATTCACTACAGGGTCTGGCTGTATAATGAAATTCAATACTTTCAGAGGAGATAACTCTGATTAGTGTCTTTTACACCTCTACCTCTTCTGTTCTTAAATGGCTGACCATGTAATAAGAAACAGAACTATTTTTTTTTGTAGCCCTGGAACTAGCAGATCGAGTGCAAATAATTTAACACTTCTTTTAACCACAGAGTGTGCATTATACCATTGTGAAATTCAATGCCTAATGTTATTAAAAACTCTACCTTGCCATGACGATTGCCCTGAACTATTATTTCGTTGAGGGTATTCAGTTCTTCATTTTTATGCAGCCAGTCTCTCCAATCCCCTCCTTCCATTAGCGGTTCAACAATTCTTATTAAAATCTTTCTTTCAAACCTTCTTGACAAGTTGCAGTCTGTTTCTGTTTAATTCACGTTTTACAGTCATAGATAACACCGGGGTGCACCAAACCAATACATATGTATCGTATGTAATATAAATTCATTTGTATATTAATTACTAGTTTCTAACTTAAAGTATTTTCTAAAAAAAAAAAATAAGAAAAAAGAGAACTCGGGCAGCCAATTCTCGTTTTTGTTAGTTAAATCGAGTATTAACAGTACAATACTAACACGTGAAAAATTAATCATGTACAGGCCCAAAATAAGAATTGTTAATGCCACATACTTATTCTGCTTCCCTATTTTCTGAAAAATAAAAATTTATTCACAAAATAAAACTGGGAATATTATGATAACACTTTACTTTAGTGAGATGCATATCTAAATTAAAATAAAGTTTTAATTACCGTGAAAACAATTACCTTGCAATTTCTTACTTAAAAGTTAAACAGAAACAAAAATTATTTATTTACAGAATGTAAAGAAAAGTAACTCTGGCCAATTTCTATTAATACCCAACATTGACACAGCAAAGTACGCCAACAAAAATAACATCACTGCAGTGCATGAAGTTAAAAAAAAGAAATAACATTTAGTTGACATGCTCAGACGGATACAATGATTAATAGGTTTTAATGTCTCACTAAAAATAAGTTTTTGAAACATTTAAATAACATAAAATATATTATCTGTTTATTTGATTTTTAACTACACAGATATTGCAATTTAAAATAAAAAATTAACATTTCTCTTTTACAGTAATGAATGGAAAAATATAATTTATTTTAATAAAACAACAAAGGAATATTCTAAAATAAAAACAATACAATATGAAACGGGCCAGACGTTTTTGAAGCCGCATTAACAAGTTCTCTGACCTGACATTTTGAGAAAGTTTGCCAAATGGTATACTTCCAATGCTTTAAGATAGATAAAGACAAAACATGTGGATGTATCTTTCAAATTTATCTAATGTAAAATTTCATTTTATTATCTTAATTTGATAAAGAGTAAACCCTTACAATAGCGGAGGGTGGGTTCATATAATGGGGAACCTCTCAGAAAATAATATCTCCATCCTTTTATGAACTTAAATCATGGTCATCCTCTCTGTTTGCTACATACAAGTTCAAATTTCTCTTTAGTGTTGGTTGACAAAACACAAAATAAAAATTATGATAATTTTAAATCTGTGAGCTCACAAACTGACAGACTTTAGTTGTGTAAGCCTACTGCTTGAAGAAAAGGCACTAAATCCACTTATATTAGGACATGGAAACCATAGTTGTATACGTTAATTTCCCACCTCGTGCATAAATTTAGAAATCGAGATAATTTTTTGTCTCGTATAGGGCCAATTTTAGATTTCATGAGGTGGGGTTTAGACGTTTCTGGAAGCTGTTTTTGCAGCCCACATTCTCAGTATTCGTTCACTGTTAGCTTTTCCCCTCCCGTCTGTCCATTCGGTGTTCTGTTTTGCTCTTTATGGAAGCCCTTAAAGTTCGTAATTAGTTTTCTGAATCCAGTTCAGTTCATTAAGTTATCTCGGTTTGTTCCGTGTTTCCCAATATCCTTTCTGACTTATTTAAACCTTTAATCCGACACCTCAGGTGTGTTGTTTAGTGTCTTAAAAATTTTATTTTGTCAAATGGTTGTCATCAATTCTATACAGGTGTCCGCAGAGATTAATATGTACATGTAAATCTAATTTAATATAAATTAACAATATACTTATACTTATGCTTATATGAGCTGTGTAAAATTTTGAGCCGTTTTCGATCGTATTATGAACAGAATGTATTTTACCCTAGAACAACGGATTTTAATTCTTGAACAATATTTTGCTACGAAATCGTAAGCGAGTGTAAAAGAATCATTTCAAATTAAATTTGTCGGTGTTCCTCCACCAGAAAAATGTCAATTTCTGGGCTAACAAACCGATTTCGAGAGACAGGTAGTGTTTGCGACATAAAACGTAGTGGGCGACCAACTCTCTTGACAGATTACGATTTAGAGAATGTGAAAACAAGATTGCTCAATTTTCCACGGAAAAGTTTACGAAAACATTCCTCGCAAATTGGTTTGTCATACTCGAGTGTTCAGAAAGCTGCTAAAAAATTGAAATTGTATCCGTATCGCGTACGATTAGTCCAAGAGCTTCAGCCCCAGATTTAAACAAGCGATTGCAATACTGCCGTTTCGTAAATGATAACGGAATTGAAGTTTTAAACACAGTGTTCTTTAGTGATGAAGCTTGGATCCATCTCGACGGTTATGTGAACAGTCTAAACACTCGAATTTGGGATGAATCTATTACACTCCCGTACGATTTTGTAGCAAAACATTGTTCAAGAATGAAAACCTATTGTTCAAGGGTAAAAGATATTCTGTTCGTAACACGACCGGAAACGGAAAAAATTTTACACAGCTCAAGGAGAATCAACTCACACTTTTGTATCTATACCGGTTGAGTAGGGCTATCAACTTCATGTCACAAAACAAAATTTCCCATTCTTAAAAAAAAATTACTGGACATTAACAACTGGGTAACAGGACTAAACAAATCACTTTGTGTAAATAGTTTGTGTAAATCCTTCAGAAATAAAATTAATATTACTTAAATATGATTAGCAAAAAAGTTGCTGACCACTGAAGAATATTCAGAATTAAGTGTACAATGACGATACAACATAAAAAAATTGTGTATGTATATCCAATGCCCGTTCCAGCTATCGCCGAGTCTGGGTGATCACCAAGCCTCTCCATTTTCTTCTGTCCGTTCACCATTTCTCCTTCTCTATTTTTTCCCAGTTGTATCCCCGTCCCTCCACACTTCTCTTAATTTCATCCTTCCATCTTTTTCTGAGTCATCCTCTTGATCTCGTTTCGTCCACCCTTCCTTCTTCCATACTTCTACGCAACCTTTCCTCCCCCATTCTCTTCACATGGCCATACCATCTTATCCTCATTTTCTCCACCTTCTCCCTCAAACATTCCACATTTAGCTCCGTTCTAATCTCGGTATTATTTATTCTATATCTCTCTTTGTCCTACCTATTGCTCTTATTGCCCTATTGCTCTTATTGCTCTTTGTCCTATTGCTCTTGGGAACTTCATCTCCCCTGCCTGTAACTTACTTCAATTCCTCTCATTCATCCCCTACGTTTCCGCTCCATATAGCACTGCTGGTGCATAATAGAAAGTATAAATTATTAATTTGGCTTTCTCTTGTACCTTTCTGTCCCATAACAAGTGTTTTACCGCTTGGTATATATTTTTCCTCCCTTGTGCAACCGCTTTGTTATCTTTCCATATATCTTTCTGTCTTCTGAAATCTCACTCCCTAGATATTTAAAATTTTTTACCAGCCTCAATGCCTCTGCTTCCAGTGTAATGGTCCCCTCAATACCCCTGTCTCTTCCAAGAACCATTACTTCACTCTTCTCTCTCTAGTTATTTGAAGTCCAAAACTCTTCATTATTTCATTCCAAGCATCCAGCGGAATTCGTACATCCTCTACTTTCTCTCCCCAAATCACCATATCATCCGCAAAATCATCTTATTATCCTTACATCGAACCATTCCTTTTACTTTTCTGTTCATTCCTTCCATATCCATGTTAAACAGAATAGGAGACAGTATACTTCCTTGTTTCAGGCCACTCCCAAAATTAAACCATTCTGTATTCCCGTACATCGTTTTCATCCTACATTAATAACCTATCAACATATCATACATCATACATAACCCTCATACAAAAATACTTGTAAAACTGTAAATGATGTTATGTAAAGTGAAAAATAGGTTTCAAATTAAATTCTGTGTTAAATTGATCTTTACTTTTTTCAGTAATCCAATTATAATGACAGAATTTCAACCTACATATGCAAGGACAGTTTTTCCTTGCTGGGATGAGCCACAATATAAAGCATCGTTTATAGTTCGAGTAGCTCGGGAATTAAATGAAACTGCATTGTCTAATATGCCAGTGGTTCACACATCAGAACCGGAGTAAGTATTTTTAGAAAAGGTTTTTAATTTGGGTTAGAAATGGTTTTAGATTTTATAAGGAAAACAAAACATTGTTAAGTGTTTTATGTGTTATTTATATTCTTTATTTTTATTTATACGACCAAGTAAAATATACATTTGTATGTAAAATATTAAAAAACCAATAGTTACCGACACAAGGTTTGCTAGAACAAATTGTAGCTGACATTCTACGGTTATCGTAACATATAGTTCTGTAGGATTGAATTGTATTATACACTGTAAAAAAAAATTTTTACAAGGGTTAATACACAGCTAGACAACAAGCTTCATATTTATTGCCACTACATTTTTATTTGGAGATGTTGGGGAGAATTCAAATGCTACAACGGGTAATGAACGAGAAACACAGTCTAGAAGGTGGAACCCCTTTCAGCCATCCAGAACTTGGAAGGGCGAGCGAAGTTCATTACCAACTATAGATAATGAAGTCACGAGAATGCCTTTTATCTTTGGATGGGCTGTGAGGAAGGGAAGTAAAAATTTGACAGTACTGCCAACCTCAACAGTGAGACCCTACTCGTACATTTCACTACCGTGCAGTTTCTACATATATTTTATTTTGTAAGCTGTGGTTTATCCCGAGAAAATGTTTTCTTCATAATCCTTACCGTGTTGTTGTTTAGGTCATCAGCCAAAAGGCTGGTTTGAACCTGTAGAGGTTTTACTAAGTAAAACGAGGAGTGAGGTGGTTTACCATTGCCTTCCTCACTGAGTGGAAAAGTACGCTTATCAGCATGCCGGGCCCTCTGAAAAGCACATATTTTCCACTCTGCAAATGACACTTTCACTTCCTTCACTACAGGGTCTGGCTGTATAATGAAATTCATTACTTTCAGAGGAGATAACTCTGATTAGTGTCTTTTACACCTCTACCTCTTCTGTTCTTAAATGATTCAGTCATTTAATTGGCTGACCATGTGATAAGAAACAGAACTATTTATTTTAGCCCTGCAACGAACAGATTGAGTGTAAATAATTTGACACTCCACCTGTCTGTTATGGGCAGATCCTTACCGTATAAGAAATAAATGTGACCTATAATATTGCGTTTAGTTTAATTACATGACTAGAAATGTTTGATTTACTGTAATTACCAGCTATCTTATTCCATTGGAACAAAATTTTCTACAAATGAATCTCCTTCTTTACTATTGCTGTCACCGGCTTCTTCACTATCTAGTATCTAACTGTTTCCTTTTTTACCAGTAGTCAACAAAACTGTTGAAAAATAGCTTCTTCACGTCTTTAATTTCCTTCTCTATTTTTTTGAATTGTGGAAAGTTAAACTTCACTGTAGTTAGCCACTCGCTTATGGCTTTTGTTAAGAAGCAGAGAAAGGCATTTTTGTTTAGCTTCAACTTCACGGCATTTTATTACACGGCATATTAGATTTCGTTCAGCAATGTGAATAGTCCGACCACGTTTTCGAGAAACCAACATTTCTGTTTACGGTAACAAACAGTAATATTTGCACAGTTAACCTATAAAAGGTTCCACGATATGCTGTACCTATATGCTCTGGGTATAGTATAAGTTGTTGTCTTGGTTGTAATGAAATTAAAGCAGTCGCGCATCCGCACTGATGTTTTCCCCCATCTACCCCTCGTTGCAAACAAAGGCAAATTCGTGACTCAAGTAACTAATGTAACTATCCCTAATTATTGATATTTATATATTATTAATAATGTAATAATAATAATAATTTATATAAATTAATTAATGATAGATAGTGATATTTATTTATTACTAAGCTATTATATTAAATAATCGTAGGGTTAGAAAGAATTTGACAGTCTTAAGAAACAAGTGAGATTACAACTTATAAGCTATTGATGAAATATGTTTTAGCTTTGATCCTATATTTAACTGATTTTCAAATGTATTATTTATACAAATTTAAAAAAAAAAAATCATTTTATAAAACAAGTGGTCATTTTATAAAACAAAAAAGTTTTTTTTTACGTCTGACTTTTTTGCGATTTCTGCTAATGCAGACGGTGGAGAATGATGACACATGAAAATGAGTGATGAAAAAATGCCAGACCTGACCGGGAATCGCACCCAGGACCCCAGCGTAGAAGCCAGTTGCGCTAACTATACACATAGTTCACATACACATAACTATACACATAGTTCACATAGTTCACTATACACATAGTGGAAGTAGGCCTACGTGTTTATCATTTCAAGATAATTAATTTCTTTGATAGTATTCCTTCAAATAATTTATAAATCGATTAAAAGTATCAACGAGTGAAAATATTTATTGGAGACTAACTATTATTGTTTCTTTTTCTAGTTCAAACGAAAATGGAAAAGTATGGGACACGTTTCAAAAATCCCCAGTTATGTCAACATATCTAGTAGCGGTAGTAATTGGAGAATTAGGTGTTCTTAAAGATCCAGAGGGATCAAATATTAGCATTTGGACACAGCCTGGAAAAGAAGAAACAGGAAAATATGCTTTGAATTTGACTAAATCCATTGTAGAAGTACTAGAGAAGTTTACAGAATCTGATTACATATTACCAAAATTGGATCAAGTCGCATTACCTGCATTGGATTTTGATGCTATGGAAAATTGGGGAGTAATATCGTATATGTAAGTAACCCAATATTGTTACGTTAAATTTTTCTTAAAAAAATCTGATGTAAAATACTCACATAACTTGCTCTTGCCAAAGCAAATAATAAAACATATAATCTATGTTTAATCAGAAGTAAACAATGTAAAATGTTTACTACTGTTTGGCTTATCGGCCTCTGATAACGAACACAAAAGCCAAAAAAAGCAAAAAGGCAAAAAAAAAAAAAAAAATAGCTAGAAGGTTACACTTCAATGATGTCGAATGTATATCAAAGTGGGAGCCATAACTGCAACAAGGTTAGGCCTACTCATCAAAGGTGTTGAGTGTAAATCGAAGTGAGATTTCGTCTTCATAGATTTTTTAAATATATATACTACTTTTTATATTTAGGCGTTAAAAACGTTTTGAATATAACAATTGCAAAAGAACTTCTAAATGTTTGTTTAAAATAATAAAAATCTAAAAAATTTTTCGCTGAAAAATTGAATAGACACAGGGATGTGACTGAAAGCAAACCTACCACCGTTATTTTATTCTTTAAGTTCAGCACCCTCTTTTTATTGATTTAAATTCACGTGCCTTGCACGCGTGGGAATGCACGTGACAACGGGTTGACATTGTACATTATTTATTCTTTTTATAAAACTTCCCACATAGAAATGCAATGTAATAGTTAACTTTGTATTAAAGTAAAAAAAGCTTATTTTCTTCGAGGTCAAGAAAATAGTGTCTATTTATTTATAGAGAATGAATGGACGGATAGAAACGTTGCCAAAGATGTCACGTTCTTCAATAAGTACCGTACCTGATTTAAGAACACGTGTTCAGTTCCCACAAAGTTAAAAGTTTATTCACAGCATCGAAATCGAGACGTTCAGAATAGATAATAAAAAATTTGATTTTTTTATGAACGTCTAACAAGAATAATATACTGTGTTATTCAAAATGAACTTTACAAAATTAAACAAAATTCTATTTGGTACTCTGATATTTGAAGCTAAATATCCTTTTTGGATATCAAATGTTCTGACGTCATACTATGAAGTCTGACGTAAGTAGCGTTGTCACAATACTGAATTAGGAACGAGTGCATTAATTCAACTACGTAATACCCGAAATGTACTTTGCGTGATTACGCCACGTAAAGTAACTATCGTTGCCTATCAGTAAGGCATTGAATCAGCACCGACAGACTGCAAAAAGTGATTAAGTCTCGTAAAAAGCCACAAAATCCTATTTTGGTACCCTATTTAGAACAATAACGTTAAATAGTTCTACAGAACAACACGCCAACCAAAAGTAATAATTTTCAAGTTGGTTTTCCTTGCTATTTGTTTAATTATTTTATAATTTTTTTTAAAAAGCTCCAAACTTTATTATATCATCAGATTGTTTTATTCTTCAATTATATTTTAAACAAAACAAATAAAACAAAATAATTATGTGAAGTATTTAGTATAATGTCTTGCTTGATCTTTTAATTTGATATATTAGCATCAGTATTTCCATGGACGTTTGTCTTGGCCAGGCTTTTAATAAGGTCTTCTGTAAAAACACTATATTTGTGCAAAGTATGAGAAAACTTAAGGTTTACATTGATTAAATGGAACTTCTTAGTCCTAAAGGAGTTTTCTGACTCGTCAGGATTTTACTTTGACTTCCGAAAAGCACACAACACTCTGATTTTACCCTCGACTCTATTTCAGCTTTTTTTCTGCAACTATGACATGATTGATGACAACAATATTGTAGTTGATGTTTAGGTCATCAGCCAAAAGGTTTGAACCTCTAGAGGCTTTACTAATTAAAACGAGGAGTGAGGTGGTTTACCATCCCTTCCTCACTGAGTAGAAAATGCTTATCAGCATGCCAGGCTCTCTTAAAACCACGCATCTACTTTCCACCCTGCAAATTACACCTTCACTTCATTCACCACAGGGTCTGGGTGTATTATAATGAAATTCATTACTCTCAGAAGAGATTCTGATTAGGAATAATCAACCATAATATTTTTTAAAATTTTGAGTGGTCATAATTTTTGTTTTTTTTCTCTATTTAGTTTTGATCCCATATTTTCGATTCGTTATTCAATTCTTTAACAACATTAACTACAATTCTTTAAAGATGTTTGCTATTGAGTACATATCAACACATATTTTAAATATTTAAGCATTTTCTCGTAAATCGTGATCCCTTTTTATTTCCAACTCAAGTTTTAAACAGTAAAGCAAACAGTCAGTAAGCTGTTTTTTTTAAGCTGGAAAAGCCTTTAAAATATAAATCAGCTTGCTGACTACAAACATTGATTTACAGATTAGAAAAATTTCTTAAAACATTATGTTTGGAGTGTAGCATTATACGGGAGTGAAACGTGGGTGATAGGGGCTGTAGAAAAGAAGAGGTAGAAGCTTTTGAAATGTGGTGTTATAGGAAAATGTTAAAGATTAAGTGTGTGGACAAAATAAGTACCTAATTTAGAGGTTCTTAGGCGAGAGGAAGCATCTTTCCAGAAGAAGGGATAGGCTAGTGGGGCATATCTTAAGACATCGAGGTATTGGGCTATCAATAATGGAGGATAATATTGAGGAAGTAAATTGTAGGGGGAGGCAAAGATTAGAATATATAAAGCAAATTACAAATGATGTAGGGTGTTACAGGTATGTAGATATGAAACGACTTGCACAAGATAGAACAGCTTGGAGATCTGCATCAAACCAGTCGAGAGACTGATGACAAAAAAAGAATTTTCTCGTTAATCGTGATCTTTTTAATTTCCAATTGAAGGTTTAAACAGCAAAGCAAGACTTATTTTTAAACTTAAGTTGAAACTTAGCTACCTTACCACTCCTTAATAACCTAAAACCTACACATCTACCAAATCTAACTCATTGTTGAAAAATATATATTATATAGCTGGATTTATTATGTTAATTTCAGGGATAGTTATCTACTTGTTGACGATAAAGATTCAATCGAACAGAAACAAAAAGTGGCATATCACGTAACTCATGAAGTTGCTCACCAATGGTTTGGAAACTTGATTACTTTACAATGGTGGGATAGCGTATGGTTAAATGAAGGGTTTGCTCAATTTTTTCAATATTTTATTCTGGATTCGGTGAGTATTTTAATTTTATTTATTAAAATAAACATATTTTTATTCTAATGCAATAGGCTACCCACAAAAAAGTAAAAACTTTTAAGATTGAATGATTTTAAAATGCCATGGACTGGTTTTATTTAACTGTACATTTTTAAATCAAAATTTTTAATTTTCATTGAAATTCGTTTATCATTAATAGCTTTAGGATGCTGGACAAAAATAGTATCCTACGAGGTAATCAAAAACAATAAATTTTTGGGAGAAAGAAAAAACTGTTTTATTTATTCATTTTGTTTATTTAAAATGGTCTTGTATTTTTAAACAACAAAGAGTTTCAATCTAGTTTTGATAAAAAAATGTACTATATATTTTCGTTTATGGCCATTTTAGAACACGCAAATCTATTTTAGACATGTGTTTGCAGGATACCCTCAGGATTCTTTTATTGTACTTTTCTCTCTCTTATCATCCATATAGTGTTCATTTTCAACACATCATCTGGAGGGCATCCATAAGGCCCTTCATGCATATTGCAAGCTACCCAGAAACCAACAACTTTTTTGCACCTCATGAGGCGACATTGGATTCCTACCTGTGAAGGTGGTTTATGTTTGTAACAAACAGTTGCCACAAGAATAAAAAAAAGAAAATTTATTTTCACTTACAAAAAATAATGGGAAAACCAAGAACAAAATATCATGAATGAAGCCCACATGTAACACAGACTTATAATTACAATGACAAAAAAAAAAGAAATACATGATCATAAATTTATTCTATTATTATAATTTATTTTAATACAGAAAAATTAAAAATTAAAATCTTGACTGAAAGTCCATTGAGAATATTTATATGTATGTAAATTTATCTTGAGATTTAGTTACCATATTTTTTTAATGTATGTAATGGTTGCCGTGTCTTTGAACACCCAAAATTGAAAAAATAACAGTTTATTTTAAAGTAAAAAAAATTTTAAAAATTTTTATTCAGTCATATTACGTATGTACTGTAATTTAATGTTCAATACTATGAAAATATTTTGAGTAAATAATTTATAGCATACATTGTGTACGATGTATGTGTATGTAATCTACTAAGCCTTTTGTTGTGTAATCTAATAAGCCTTTTGAGCCTTCTCTGATAAGTTGAAGTCAGTGTACGTTCAAAATTTAAGTTAGTGGACACCCCACTAACCTTGGGGCAATTGTAACTTAAAAATATTGCACCTGTTAGGGAATTGAAATGGATTGTTTTCAATAAAAACAGATCATTAAAATAAGACAAAATAATTGAATAGCACCGCGATTGAGTCCACCCAATATTCCATTACAACTAGTAGAATTGATAAGTATTGATTTATTTTATCTATTCAGGAAAGATTCATTTACCATTGAAAACTCTTGAACAGCATATCCATTTGAACAACTCCCATCACAAAATCTTTTTTAAAAACATTTAATTTGTTTGATTATATTGTTTTTAAAACTGATTTGAAAAAATACTCTTCATACATTACAAGAATAATTATAAAAGAAAATAAATAAATAGAAAATTGTAATTTAAGAATATTATTATACAAATATGGAAACTTTTTTTGGGATGTTGTTAAGTTTTAAAAAATTGGGTAAGTGTTTTTGTTAGAGTAATATTATACAGAAAACCGAAAGTAAAAAAATAAAATTTTATAACACACTTAAAATGTTAAGAAAAACCATTTTGAGTAAATAATTTATAGCATACATTGTGTACGATGTATGTGTAATGTAATCTACTAAGCCTTTTGTTGTGTAATCTAATAAGCCTTTTGAGCCTTCTCTGATAAGTTGAAGTCAGTGTACATTCAAAATTTAAGTTAGTGGACACCCCACTAACCTTGGGGCAATTGTAACTTACACAATAATAAAACAGAGAATAGTTGATGAAGAATTAAGTGAAAAGAAGGAAAGAAAGAATATTAAAAACAAAACAACTATCTTAAAAAGTATATGATACAATTTCAAAACAAAGTAAATGTGATGGTAGCGAAGGATACAGTTAGATGCTAAAAAGGACATGCTGATTGATTTTATAGTAACACTTTCATAAAACTAAACGTGCTTAAAGAAATTTAATTTTAAACAGTTTTAATGGAGCTTTGGTATTAAAATCACTAATAATAAAATTATAGTAATAATCCATTATCATCAATTTCGTTGCAAATGAGGTGTGGCTATTAAATAATGAGACTGACGTTGTAAAAATTTAATTTTAATTTTATACATAATCACTTACTGTCACCTTCAATATACACTCATTCTCTATCCCTACAACGCTCCATGCGAATTTTCTGTTGTTGGAAACAGTACTGGAAGTCATCTTCTGTCAGATCCTTCAGGACACGTGCCGCTTTTTCTTTTACAGCTTCCACAGACTCAAATCTTGTCCCTTTTAATGCAGATTTCACCTTAGGGAACAGGTAGAAGTTACCTGGTGCAAGATCTGGTGAATAAGGTGGATGTCCTAACACTAAGATGCTGTACTTGGCTAGGAACCTCTTGACAGATAATGTGGAATGAGCTGGCGCATTGCCTTGGTGGAGAACCTATGACTTGTCCTTCCACATTTCGGGGCTTTTTTTCCTTACTCTTTGACGTAGTTTAGAAAGTATCTCAAGGTAGTAATATTGATTAATTGTTTGACCTTCAGGAACCCAGTGAAGGTTCACAATCCTATGGATATAAAAAAAAACAATCATCATTGCTTTAAATTTTGACTTGCTCATTCGAGCTTTTTTGGCTCTCTGTGAAGTTCAGCTCTTCCAGTGCATGGATTGGCGATTCGTTTCCGGATCATAAGTAAAAAACCACGTTTCATCACATGTTATTATTGTTCCAAAAAATTTGGGTTATTTTCAATCGCGTATAACGTGTCAGTACAAACATTTTTGTGAGCTTCATTTCAAACATTTTTGAGTGGCACATGTCCTGAAGAAGCTGACAGAAGATGACTTCCAGCATTGTTTCCAACAATGGAAAATTCACATGGAGCGTTGTAGGGATAGAGAAGGAATGTATATTGAAGGTGACAATAAGTGAATATGTATAAAATAAAAATAATTTTTTACAATGTCAGTCTCATTATTTAATAGCCACACCTCGTGAATAAATTTTATTTGCCCATTACAGGCAGGTAGAGTGTTAAATTATTTGCACTTGATCTGCTAGTTCAGAACTACAAAAATTATTCTGTTTCTTATCACATGGTCAGCCAGTCAAGCATTTAAGAACAGAAGAAGAGGGTAGAAGTGTAAAAGACACTAATCAGAGTTACCTCTTCTAAGAGTAATGACTTTCATTATACAGCCAGAACTTGTGGTGAATGAAGTGAAGGTATCATTTGCAGGGTGGAAAGTAGATGCTTTTTGGAGGGCCTGGCATGCTGATAAGCATACTTTTCCACTCAGTGAGGAAGGCTTTTGTAAACCATCTCACTCCTCGTTTTACTTAGTAAAGCCTCTAGAGGTTCATACTAGCCTTTCGGCAGATAACTAAACAACAACAATATAATTTTATGTTACATGTTTCAAAACTAAATCAAATCAATCACTAAAATGTTCAACTTCTGAACTTCATTACAGTTCACAAGCTGAAAACTCATTTTAAAATTATTAGGCAAATACAAATAGCCTACTTAGAGACCACACCTTTCCACTCTTGTTAGGTTAAGGGAGGTGTAATGTCTACAGCTGGAACCTGAATGGCGGACAATGGATTCTTTCGTTGTAACTGAAATTCAATACATCCTTGATGTTGATTCTAATACAAAAACTCACTCTCTGACTGAAATTGATATTGATTCAACAGATGATATACTTTCTATGTTCGATGGCACCTCCTACTTTAAAGGTTTGTTATTATTTTCTATGTAATTTACTTTTTAAGTTAATTTATGTTATTGAAAAGCACCTCAGGCTCTTGTAAGTGAGATCCCAATAGATTTTCCAAGATAAAAACTGACTAATGATTGTTTGCAGCCAAAACCTGTCTTCCATTATAAAGAACCGACTCTAACTGTGGACTATATCAGTTAGAGTTCGTAATATTTTGTGATAATTAAAGCAACTCATAATCTATATCATGAAGGAAATGTAATTTTAATTTTTACATAGATTTGGTATAACAGAAAAAATTTAATTTTGTAATATGAATATTTACAAAAAATTAATATTCTATTTGTTTAGAGCGGATGCCAAATAAGCTTGCTGGTTTTCTGAAGTGCCCAGAAGGTTTATTTTGGTAATGGCGCACTCGGTTGCCTCAGCGAGTGGTGGGGGTCAATGCTGTACTAGCTGTGATCATAATCACATCACGCTCGCAACGTTTTATATCAGCTAACCTGAAAACATTAGTCTGTAATGTGTTGTATGTGGTAGGCGTTAATTGTTGTATACAATGTTTACAAATTGAATGTTTTTATTGTCGCTAATAGATGATAATTTACATCATTCAGCGCCTGTGATTTAATAGGCAGTTGGATCTTCTTCTTCTACCTCAATCGTAAGATTGGTTGGCAGCCCTCCATCCAGCTCTGTCCATTGCCACCCTCTTCCACTGCGCATAACTCTCAGCACCCAGATCTTTTGTAATTTGGTTTAGATACTGTAGCCGGGGCCTTCCACGACCCCTTTGTCCATTAACTGTACCTTCAAGAATACTTAACGTAAATTCGTTGTGTCTTATTATGTGTCCAATATAAGAATGTCGTCTGCCCCCGAGAAGCTTCAAAAGAGATCTACTTTCCTCTGCCCTTTGTAAAACCTCTACATTCGTGATCCTGTCAGTCCATTTTATCTTGAGCATTCTCCTCCAGCACCACACCTCAAATGCATTCAAAGCCTTTTCCTCGACCTTCCCAATAGTCCACGTTTCTGAC
The DNA here is from genome assembly GCA_035578175.1 of Catonia carolina. NCBI lineage: Eukaryota > Metazoa > Arthropoda > Insecta > Hemiptera > Achilidae > Catonia > Catonia carolina. The sequence goes on along the minus strand of JAQMRL010000005.1, from coordinate 33,776,856 downwards.
CCATAGAGTGCTATACTCCAAATGCATAGAGTGCTATACTCCTTTATTAGTCGCTTTCTTATTTCCAACTTTAGACTATTTGAGGAAAGCAGCTGCTGCCGTTTACTAATAAACATAGCTTTAGCTTCTCTAATACGCCTTTTAATATCCATTTTATCCTTCCCATCTTCCGATATTATGCTTCCAAGATATTTATACATTTTAACTTGCTTTAGGGCGGTGTTATCTAATTTAATAGACACATTCTCTGGAACTTTTGAGCAGACCATAACTTCTGTCTTTACCTTATTGATCTCCATATCATATTTATTTCTCAGTATTTCATGCAAGGTGTTTAGTGCTCTTTCTATACAGTTGGATACTAAGACATAAAATCTACTGACTGAATCCGAACTATTCAGGCAGCTACACCGGCAAGATTATTTGGCATCTGCTCTACCAACTTTAAAAAATTAAGGAGGTTCTCAAATTGAACTCCATGTATCTTTGAATAAGATATCTTCAAGAAAAGTTTTAAAAGAATCAGACCATGTTAAAAGGGGATATGTTACAAAATATAAATTTTGTACTAGATATATTATAAACTACTTTAATGATGAATCAGTTCAGTCATGGTGATGACTTTACCAACTCGGTAGGGTTTAATATAATTTGGGTTAAAATTTATTATGTAAGATAAAAAATAAAAATGGCTGCCATCGCGTTATAGTGATTACCATGCTAGGCTACAAAGCTGATTTCAATTTTCCTGGTTTCAATTTCAATGAACGCAGAAAATTTTAACAGGTTAAAACCCGCAATAGTCACTAATGGTACTAATCTGTTACTGCGACTTAAAAGTATTTAAAAATGTTTAAATATATTGAACTTGAAAACTATTTTTACAACTTAAATATTGTAATTGTTTTAATATCTTTTTAGTAAATTGTAAAATTTTTGTTTTTTTTCTCAGGAGGTGCTATCGTTCGAATGTTGTATCATATGGTTACTCCAGATTTATTTCAAAAGTCAATTGCAAAATATATTGAAGTGAAGTGAGGTTTTGCTTTGTTTATTATTATTATTATTATTATTATTATTATTATTATTATTATTATTATTATTATTAAGGGGTACGAGTGTTGTAACAGGGTAACTGTTACCCTAATTTTTGATAAAACTTAAAAGTTGACAAAACTCAAGTGGTCTTGACTGCAACTAATGTTCACAGAGGATGAGACACCTGAACAAGAAGAGATGCACTTGTTTATCTTGGGCATGTGCAGTTTTATTAACCTCAGAAAGGTTGCATTAAAATTGGGTTGCAAACATTGCTATGTGAATGAAAATTACTATTAGTTTAAGATTGTCACTGTCTTTTTTAACTCTTAGGTGGAAGGGGTGGAAATTTTTCTTTTTCTATTAAACTCAAGATAATAATTCTTTATTCCTAATGTGTGTAGATTGGAATCTGTTCAAGTCAGAACAATAAACGACCCCATGACCCAATAAGATGAGGATGATGTGTATGACGCATAAGACATGCAAATGAGGTGAAGTCTTGTTACAGACCCAGGCCGACCATTCCTGAAAGAGTATGGATAATTGAACCCCCAACCATCAAAGTATACCGGTTACTACTGTCTAGTATTCAAATCCGTATAAAAGTAACTACTTTTACTAGGATTTGAACCAGGAACCTTTGTCTCCGAAGGTTCAAGACAATAATTTGCTAAATTTTAGTAAAAATTAGTTATGATTGAGCGAGTCAGTTTTTTTTGTTTAACTTCCGATTGTTTCGCAATTATTGCTAATGCAGACAGTGAGAAGGGTGACAGATGAAAATGAGTGATGAAAAAATGCCAGACCTAACCGAGAATCGAATCTGGACCCCGGCATAGAAGTCAGTTGGGCTAACCACTACGCCAATGGGTAGTCAATGAGTCAGTGAGGACTTTAATACTTATATATACATATATTGAAAATCATAAATTATTTTGTTTTAGTAAACTGGAAAGTGTAACAGAAGAAGACTTGTGGGATAGTTTTAGAGAAGTTGTATCATCAAAGTTGGATTTACCTGCAGATATAAGCGAATTAATGTACAACTGGGTGCATAAAAATGGTTACCCTGTTATACATGTTGAACGAAGTGTAAATGATTCAGGACCAGTACATTCAGTAACACTAACCCAGGTAATGTAACTTAACCTTTAAATAAACCACAGATTTAGAATGAATAAAAAAAATATAGGCACTTAATGTCTACATTAGTGGAGAGGAAAATTTGACATCTTCTCCCACTAAATTAAGCATTCAGAACTAATAAAATTTTCTGATGGCAAAGAAAAAAATTTTGTAGGAATATAATTAATATTAAAACCTGCTCTATTATTTATTTATTTTTTAATTTAATCTAGGTCAAATATTTGTTGATTGTAAACAAAAATTATGAATTATGAATAAAGTACAATACATAAATTTTTCATGAATAAATCTTAAATGCATCCTGTAGCTTGTGATCAATGTAAATGGTAATAAATATATCATTAGCTTCTAATAACCTTTATTATCCTTAACGCTGTCTTCATTCAATATTATTATTTACAAATTCATTTTTATGGGTTAAGATGTACTTCCTCAAAAATATAAATTTTTCCCGTTAGTAGTATTACAAATATTGCAGATTAACTGAGCTCAAATTAAGTAACTTTTCTTAAAAAATAGTTTACAAAATGTCAAAAACAACCCCTTAAGGCAGGGTTGCAATGAAAAATTAGGGGTTCACAAGGAAGTAAGTATTTTGACCTGTTGTAGTGATATGTAACTGATGTTTTTTTAAATGAAAGAGAAAATAGTATTTACATAGCATGATCTGTAGTATTTAGTTTTCTTAAATATTAACTTTATAAGAAATAAAGAAATTTAGGTTTTATATTTTAAAAATGTATAGTTTTTAAGATTATTTATTAATAATAAATTTTTTTAGCATTGGTTTTTGCAGAAAACTAAATAATCTGGAGCCTAGATCTGAAAATCCTACGTATGTTTAAAAACAAGTAAGGATTTATGTCGATTTGAACTAAAGTTATTTACTTTCTAACGCAAGCGCATTTAAAAAAATTAAATTTGTCCCAAATGACTTGGGTTTGTTGATTGGTAAAAGAAAGAGTCTTCTCCTAGAGCTGACTTCTTCTTCCTCCCAACAACTTTACAGTCAAATAAAAATATATTTCTATTTTATGTTATAAACCATGCGCTGACTTATTTTTATAGCAATCGACAGATATGTTTTTTTGGCACTGATATCATAAAGCAGATTTTGGAAAAAAATTCAACTGATTACTTCTTATAGCAAACCTTCAATTTTTATTACCCCTCACATGCTTCAAAGATTCTCCATCATCAGATTAAAAGCATTAAAATTTTAGTTTTAATTTAAATTATTTATGTAGTCTGATGAATGTAGATCCTCCAAGATAAATAAGTGATAATAAAAATAAATAAATGAGAAAATTGAATTAAGGCAGCACTAGGAGAAAAAAGTAAGTGAAAGGTAATAATACTTTGGCACTTAAATAAATAAATTCAAACATTCTTACAACTTCACATCAGACTTGTATATCATTTTAATCACTTAAAACAACAGCATCTTATACATACTTCATGTTTTAAATATACCTTAACAATGATTTAAAACAATAAATAAACAGTATTATTGGAATTAAGGAGAGAGTCATCCGTGGATGATTTCTCTAATCAAAACTGAAGAACACCAAATAAGTTGCTTGATGTCCACATGACGGTGGTTAGTTAAAAGTGAATAAAAAAGAATATAATAAAAATTCATCATTAACACTCAATAATGTTATCTATATAAGTTCTGTAATTTGTAATTACATTCTAATTTCTATTTCATATAATGAATTAATATAATAATTTCACTAACCTTCTTTTTAAACTGCGTCACCTTTATTTTATTCCTACTTACACGTGTTTCGGTGGATCCACCATCATCAGAGTAAATGAAAAATTGAAACTAAAATTTTTTTTCATTTATTTAAAATTTACAGAAGATGATACATCTTCAGTCACTTGTATAAAACTTTTATACAAGTGACTGAAGATGTATCTTAAAAATTTTTTTCATTTACTCGTATTTAAAATTTACAGAAGATGATACATCTTCAGTCACTTGTATAAAACTTTTATACAAGTGACTGAAGATGTATCATCTTCTGTAAATTTTAAATAAATGAAAAAAAATTTTAGTTTCAATTTTTCATTTACTCTGATGATGGTGGATCCACCGAAACACGTGTAAGTAGGAATAAAATAAAGGTGACGCAGTTTAAAAAGAAGGTTAGTGAAATTATTATACGAGGTAGGGTCAAAAAGTTCCCGGAATCGGTTAATAGAAATTGATTGAAAGTATGTATAACATTTTAATCCTATTTTCCTTCAAAATACTCTCTTCCTGCATCTAAGCACTTATTACACCATTCATACAATCGTTGAAAACACTCCTGAAAGCCATTTTTCGAAAGTTCTATCAGCTGTTTCGTCGCATTTTCCATCACCTCTGATGAATCAGCAAAACGATGTCACTTCAATATCATTTTCAGTTGTGGACTTGTGGAAACAGGTAAAAATCCGGTGGTGCAAGATCGGAAGAATATTGGAGGGTGTTCCAGAGTGGTGACATTGTTCTTTGCAAGGCATTGTTTCGCCATTAGGGAGCGATGTGACAAGGCATTATCATGCAACAAAAACAAATCATTCCCTGCCCATTTTCCCATTTTTCACGCCGTTTTCGTCGAATTGTATCTCGTAACCGTTTTAAGATCTCTGTGTGCAATTCTTTGTTGATTGTTTTCCCTGTTTGCACTGGCAAGTTGTCGAACGAGCTCAACATTCTCATCTGTGGTAGAAGTGGAAGGCTACTCAGTCCGAACATCATCTTTATTGTTGTGCGACTGTCACGAAAATGCTTGTGCCACTCGTAAACTGCCGTTTTTTTCATTGCATCATTTTTGTATGCTTTCTTCAGCATCTCAAGAGTCTCCGAGGGTGATTTCTCTAGCGACACATAGAATTTGATATTGGCACGCTACTCTGATGATGGCATTTCACAATACGACGAAAGGAAAAAACTACGTCTAAAATATCATACACCGCACGTAGAAAACCAACTCTAACTGCCTGCTGAAGGCACAGGACCTCCCTAGAGTAATACCAACCTTCCAAACAAAAATTTCCCTTCCAGCAAACAAATGCTTGACTGCATGTGACCATTCCGGGAACTTTTTGACCCTACCTCGTATTAATTCATTATATGAAATAGAAATATTTCAAACTGCAGGATGCATTATAAAGATTTATTTTTGAATGAAGATACATTCTAATTAATATAATTTTAAAACATTTTGCTCCAGATATGGTTTTTAAAGAAACGGGACAAATTCCATCTTGATGATATATCTGAACTAAAATGGTGGATTCCTTTGACATACACAACTTCAACAGATTTGGATTTTGAAGATACAAAACCAAAAGAATGGTTTAAACCAACAACTGATAAACATAATTTAAGTATTTATTTAGAAGAAGATGAATGGTTTATTTTGAACACACAATTAACTGGTAAATATAAATTTATATAATTTTTATGTTGCACTGCCAAATTAATTACTTTATCATTATATTTACCATTGTATCATTATTATTTTTTTTTAAATAATAAAAATAAATTTGCATGTATATTTACGTTCCTATACAATTGCATTTCCTAATATAACTGTTTTTATTACGAAAAAAATATATATATCTAGATTTTATTGTTCAACATAAATTTAACTGGTTTTTAATATATTTTTTTGTTAGCCTATCTAAATTCGTTCAACACTATTCTGTAAAACAATCTTAATCTGTGTATTTTTCAATAAATTGAGTTTTAAATTTTTTTTATCAATTTCAAAATTTTAGCGGCTGTAATTTCTTTAAATTATTATTTGTTTCTTCACTCCATATTAATTTTTTAATGTAACTTCAATTATTGTTAAAAAAATAATTGTAAGGATTTACTCTTTTCTACATAGCCTATTTATCTGATAGTAGATAATAAAGCTTAGTTAAATATTAAAAATACTAAAAGGCTAAAGAAATAGATATAACAATGACAATTTTTTGGATCATCTAATAGCTATATATGAATTTGACAGTGTCATGCTTGAAATAAACAATATTGGCTTCGAGGGTAGGTCAGGATTTTTAAAAAAATTTTGTACTCTTTACAGTTATAATAACATTCATTACATACTGGGTGTCTCATAAGTCCAAACACGACAAAATATTTTGATTGTTAGGGAAATATATATACAATAGATTGTTTCAAGATATATACAAGTGTGAACTTCACTCAAATACAAAATACTATTTTATGATGAATCAAAAAATTTTGTCCACATCTTCAATGTAACTTTATTGTTTTAAATAGGAAGGTGGTCATATGACACATGATTTCAATGTGAAATTTCAAGCCAGTTTGCATGGCAAAAACCGCACATCGATATCTGATACTGTTCTGTTATATCATGAGATTCAATAAAATGTTGCTGAAATGTAAAGAAAGGAAAATATCTTCCAAACCATATAAGATACTGATGTGCAGTTTTCACCATTCAAATTGTCTTGAAATTTCACATTGAAATCATGTGTCCAATGACCACCTTCTCATTAAAATAAATAAAGTTACATTTAAGATGGCGGACAAAATTTTTTGATTTGTCATAAAATAGTATTTTTGTATTTGAGTGAGGTTCAGGTATGAATATATCTTGAAATTTCCCTTACATTCAAAATATTTTGCCATACTTGAACTTTTGGAACACACAGTATATATATGAAAAAAAATTTCAAAGTAATTTTTTATTTTTTGCCAAATTAAGGGTTTACATAGAAATTTTCTCATTTATTTTAATTTTATATTTCATTATAATCAATCACTTAATTTTATTATTTATAGGATTTTATAGAGTTAACTACGATGAACTAACATGGAAATTAATCATAGATGACATGGTGGATTATGGATTTTATGACATCCATCCAATAAATCGAGCAGCTTTACTTGATGATGCATTTAACTTGGCATTAACAGGTTATATTGATATAGAGATACCTATGAACTTATCACGATATTTATTCCGAGAAACAGACATAATACCCTGGACGACAGCTTCAGCAATATTTACAAAATTAGCAAAAGGTCTGACATCAACTCCAGCTCGACCTTTATTTATGGTGTGTACCACACAATCTGCATATTTAATTAGTATATCATTAAAATTCAGATATAAAATAGATTATCAGCCAACTGCACTGATTCCTTTACAAATACAAATTGATATCCACTACAGTAATTTTAAATAGAATCGAAACAGTCATTTGATTAAAGTTCAACGCAGCTCATTTACAAGGAATAGAGCCCGATCTACGCACAAACTTACTGCTAGCATCACAAGGGTCACAATAAGTTAGGGGTTGCAACAATCAAAGGGTTTTGTTAGGCCATATTAGGCCTGGTTATTAAATACACTTTATAAAAATGGCAAAAGAAATCTTAAAAAGATAATGAAATCATAATTACATTCCCTAATTAAAATGACATTTGCCAGAAACCCAAAAGGTGATTAGGTACTTGTTAAAAAAAAAACAAATGAAATAATTTGTAGAATATCAAAAGCCATAAACAATGGAGGGAGAAAACCACAAAAATAATATGTTAATAACAGTTGAAACCATATTTTAAATAAATATCAAATTAGACAAATTAAACAGGTGGAAAAGATAAAGTGAAGGACAGCTTGAATTAATTTTTGACGTAGATTCTAGAATTGAGGTTGTACCTTTACAAAGTAGGCCTACCCTCAAATTAAAATGAAGGGTCATCAGGGTCTTCCATCTCCTCATCCCCCTATTTACCTCATGAATACCTTAAAAGAACAACTTTTATGACTTTAGAGGTTCATAAAACAAAAATCTTTCTCATAACAGACAGGTAGAGTGTTAAATTAATTGCACTCGATCTGTTTTATTCTAGGGCTACAAAAAATAGTTCTGTTTCTTATCACATAGTCAGCCAATTATATGACTGAACTATTTAAAAACAGAAGAGGTAAAAGACACTAGTTAGAGATATCTCCTCTGAGAGTAATGAATTTCACTATACAGCCAGACCTTGTGGTGAATGAAAGTGAGTGTTTTCCGGAGGGCTTGGCATCCTGATAAGCATACTCTTTTAACTCAGTGAGGAAGGCAATAGTAAACTACCTTACTCCTCGTTACTACTTAGTAAAACATCTAGAGGTTCAAACCAGCCCTTTAGCTGTTGACCTAAACACCAAAACAAAAATATTACTCAAAATCTGGTTATCTAATTTTTTACATGATGATTGCAATTTTTTCACTTTAAACTAAAAAATAGTCATAAAATATTAGTAAACACCATCATTAGGCTTAAACAAAAACAATAAACATGAAGTATTACTTGATCAAATACAATTTGTAATTTAGTCAATTCAAATGTTGGGTAATAAAATATAACATAGAGATAAGGAAGTTTATCAATATTATGGCCTTGTAAATAACACTAATGTAATCCATAAAAATATGATGTCCTTATTTTAAAATAGGTTATTATATTGTAACAATTACACCAATAACAACTTTAACAAGGTTTAATATTATTACAAATCTCTATTCCAAAAAAAAAAAATAAATATTTTGTTGTCATGAATTTTTAAAAAGTAAAATAATTTCAAAGCACACTTCCAAATCATATAAGTAAGGTTTTAGTGAACAAAGTTTAAGTTCAAACAATTTCTATAAAATTGGACAGCCCTTCTCTTACTTGTATACCCTTGGGAAGAAAAGATGTTGGTTAACCAACGAGGAGATCGTTGTAGGAACAGGTCCAGTCAGCCAAAACCATAATGATGATGAATGGTTAAAAGTTTCCTTCAGGAGCCTATCCATTTTGAATGTTGGTGACCATTATAGGAGATAGTATAGTTGGGAGAAATTTTGTTTTGCTCCAAAAGAGCCGTTGCTGGCTTATTCATTCCAGAGAGACAGCTTGTCAAAATGATTACTCCTCAGTCAATTTAAGTCCAAAGCTTCTGTGTCCTGGTACTGTTAGGGTGTCATTCTTTTTGATATTTTAGAGCAGGTTGCTACTGTCAACACTGATCATTACAAAGTGACTCAGAGAAATCTTTTTGTCTTGCACTAAAAAATAAGCACTTAGTAAAACATTTGCGTGGCATCGTGTTTCAATATGTCTGTGCACACCCATATAATGCAAGAGCAAAGCCTTTCTCATGAAATGGTGGTAGGCTACCATTGGGAGATTATAACTTATCCTCCACACAGTCCTGTCCGATTTTCATTTGTTCAGAAATTAAAAATCTTAGAAGAATGTGTTTTGTAGGTGATGTAAAAATTCAAAAAACTGGCACAGCATTTTTCCACAATTTGGATGGAAATCCTACCAAGAGATATTTAACAAATTTGTGTACTATTGGACCAAACACTTACCTCAATCTGAAAATTATATAGAAAAGTAAATAAAAGTATTTTTCATTTTAACATTTCACATCAAATAAACATTAAAAAAGAACATTACTTTTGACCATCCCTAATAGGAAATATTAAAAACATAAAATTTGTTGCAATAGTTATTTGTTTTATCATAAATTTTTCAATCAGAGCAACCTAAGATCAGAAATCACAAAATAAATTGTTTACCCCTCACAGAATAAAACCCCGTAAATTTTTCCAGATATAACTTATAATTTTTGACAAATTACACAAAATAAAATAGGTATTTTATGCAATAAATTTTAAGGAAATTGAGCTGTTTATACCATTTTTAGTGATAACTACCCTTAACTTTTCATTATGAAAACATATAAAGATTATTTTAGGAAATATGGTGGAAATATATCCAGTGAATACCGACACTGAGATAAAAACTTAGAAAGTATGCTTATGGATTCACCAACCCTTGAAATTTATTTCCTAATAAATAATTTTTGTTACGTTTCACATTGACCTCACTACACAAACATGATAAAGTAAAAAAAAATACCTTTCCCTAATGATTACAGAAAATAAAATTAGAAAGTTTTTTAAATTTTGAAATACTTACTCTAATGTGAAAAAGTAAAATGCATGTTGATTATGATTTAATTACACAATAATACATATTGTTTACTCTTTTATAAATGCAACAAATTGGATTTACAATGAAGAATGCAAGGTAAGTCCCTTTCCTGGATTATTATTGTTACAACTTTAAATCTATGTATAAAGAACTGTGAGCAGTAAAAGCTCTTATTAAATATTAATTACTAATTATAAAATATATATAAATATGGTACTATCTCATTCACCCGACCTAACTAGCACTGGACGTGATATGGAAAATTTAAAATCCGGATAAACCGGTAACAATATGAATTCCTAGTCAGTCTGTCAATTTCCTCAATTTTCTTCCTCCTTTATCCTCCATATTTTCTCGATGTTTTCAGATGATTTCTTTTTAATCTCTGTGAAGCATTTTTTATCCAATGTTTACGATGATGATGCAAGCTCTAACTTGATGCTGTGAATGTTCTTCCTCTATTTTTTTTTTTAAATACATATTCCAGTTAATTTCAAACTGAGTTATTTCCTGATTTTGTTTTTTAGTAATTACTGTAAATGCTGTTTTGAATTGGTGCATTTTGTCAAAGATATTTTTGTCCAATCTTTTCTCATCCATTCTGACCATATGGCCAAAAAATCTTTTGATGATTGTTTCTACAATCTGATATCCAGATTAGATTTTTGTTTATGTGAGTTGATTCAACTTTCTTTCCTTGAGCCATGAATTTTTCTCACTAGTTACAGAAGTTTTCTCTTAATGCCCTTTCTTTTATAATTGACTTCCATTTCGTACAAACTACTGCCTTTAAAAGTATTAGATAGTGCCTAATTTATGTGTTAATTGTATTTTTTTTTTGTTATAGGCATTTTTGATGCAAAAATGAATAATTTTATTAAGAACTCTGTAGCACTGATAGACTTTCAAATATAACTTATTTTAATTTTTTCATGAAATTGGTTCTTAAAATGTTAAAACTTCTATTGTGTTTTTTTTTCAACAGAAATATGCGCGATCGCTAATCTCTTCATGTTGGTTTTCCGAAATTGAATTAGATGAAAATGAAAATGATACAATTGCAACAAAATTAAATAGAATGTTATTGATACAAGTTGCTTGTAGTTTTCAACATAAAGGATGTCAGGCAAAAGCACTGAATCAAGTTTTTCTAATGATGTCTGAAGCAGATTTAGTGTAAGATTACTTTAATTTTATATTTATTATTTTTATTTTTGCTGACTGATATAAAGTAAAATTTAGTAAAATATGTGATAAAATCTTGCTTTCATAGGCAGATGGAGTGTTAAATTAAATGAACTTAATCTGCTAGTTCCTCAGCTACAAAAATGGATCTCATGTACTATCACTTAAGAGGCATGAATATTTAACCTTTGGATGTTAATAAGGGTAACCTGTTACTCCAGGGAACATTATATTGTCTCATTGTCTCCATAATACTTTTTGGCTGTCTCTAAAACCAGCTATTCTTTATTTAGGTTACTTGCAGTGAGTTGATATTCTTTAAAATCATTCTTTTTGCTATTCTTACAGTAAGTGTGCTTGCGGTAACTGTTCACCGTGTTACCATTCTTCTTAGTAACATTTTGATAGTGTGTTATTGAAAAAAATGGAAACTATCAGTGTAAATGACCCAAATATTTTGAATTACTTGTTTCCCCCCATATAGAATTTGCAATTACATACATTTAGAGTTGATTTTTAAAAATGGTACGTGAATACAGTGTTTCTAGATATACTCGTCACTGGGTACCTAGCATGTGGCATGTTATATGAGATTCTCGATCCAGCCAGGATTAACACACTGATTTCTTTTAGAATAGGAAATACTAGGAAAGAAAAGATTATAATAAAAGATATTACAGTTTTGTAAACCACATTTTCAATGCTACATTGCATTAGAATAATTTTGCTCCATCAACTTTCCCAAGATATACCTAATTTTCTCGGACAAAAACGTGGTTTAGATGATCATAAAAGCTGTACTTTCCCAAATAAACTTCAAAAGCAGTCTGTTACATTTGATTGGGGTCAATAGACAGAAAGATTTAAACAGTTGGCACAAAATATGGAAAACCAGCATGTCCACAATATCGGAAAGAGATATGCACAAATTGTTTTCAAAATATTTTTTTTGCATATTAGAGCTTCTTGTTATTTATAAACTTTCTATAACTTATATAAACAACATGACTAAATGCTATCTACATATTTTTTCACGATAAAACATTGTTTTTCTTGTGTAAACCCTGTGGTGATCCATCATCCCTGTTACCCAAGTAAGGATTCAGATTTTTGTTACCACTGGAAGGTTAAGAACAGATAATGTAAGAAAAGGTAGGGATGTAAGTAGTAATATAAGATTTATCTCTTCCGAAAATAATGAATTTTAATAGCTATATAGTCAGAATTTTTCGTGAAAGTGAGCATTTCTCTCATGATGAATTTTGCACCGTGTTTGTTGTAATTCCAATGTTTCTAACCAATAAAAAAAATTCTGATTGGTCAATTAAAAATTTTGGAAAGCTTATTTATATCTCTAATCTGTGGTCCAAATTGTTCAGGATATTTGTTTTTATAAACATAAAGAAAATGTTCAGCTTTGCAAAGCAGCTCAACAGCATAAATATCAAGAAGTTATGTATAAATATACTCCATGTAGAAAACAGCTACATAATTTTAATATATTTTAATAATTCAATTTTTAGGAACTTCAGCTACAAAGAACATGATGGTAATTATATTACAATAATGTTTACTATATTATATATTACAATATGTGTTACAAGAATAAAAAAAAGAATTATTTCTTTATGTTTCATGACAGAATACCTTCTGATCTAGAGAGTTTATACCTAAGTATAGGAGTGGCTTTAGGACCTGATGAAGTCTGGCAATATGTAAGAAAAAGATACATAAAATCTAACAACAAAATAGAACGACGTATGTTACTTGATGCAATGGCTTGTAATGATGATAACACTATTTTGGAACAGTAAGTTTTAGATAATGTTTTTACTACTATCTAAGGTTTAATGATAGATTTTTGTATAGAACTAATTCGAAAATTGTGACATCATTTTGAAGAAGACTGACTGTAATAATAATAATAATAATAATAATAATGTCAAATGGACCACTTCCATGTCATAGTGACGAGCCTGTTAGCCTTCAAAGCAGAAGGTCCTGTGTTTGAATCCCGGCTAGGGTCTGGAAATTTTAACACGTTAAAACCCACAGTAGTCAACTGTTGCAACATTTTTTCAGCCTTCATCTTCATGTATCATCCTTCTCACCATCTGCATTTACAACAATGGCAAAACAGCCAAACATAAATATACGTACCATAAATTGCTAATAGGGGATGGATTTGAGACAATATCAATTAATTTAAGAATAATGAAAATTTTTGGTAATAAAAATTAGATTGTCATAGTGGTGAAAGATGTTCAAATATATAATTTCGGAACGCGCAATCCATAAGCGCACATTTGATTGTCGATCTGCCACAAACGAGTGTGGTTACTACTTCAGATGACACTTGACTGGCCATGCCTTAACAATATGGTTTGCTTCCTTAGTCTTTTGCCATGGGAATCGCTCCATTCTAGCCACCAGAAGCCAGGGATGACCTCTTTTACATTCTCCTTCCAGTTCCCCGTCCTTGGAGAACAATGGCTACCATAAAAACTACTTGAGTTATGATGACATCTTGCAGGGCTTCTCCATTTCAAATATTGATAACTATACTCCATCCCATGGAACCATGCAGCACGTCAAAATATAAATGTATTAAAATTGTGATTGAACTTAGTCCAATCCATTTGAATACAAAAAAATTTCTTTGTTTCTCCGATGAAACTTGCTATATACTAATTGAAACATATACTAAATACAAAATACAGCAGTGCCAGTGGAAAGAATTCATACAGTAGGCCTATTTTAAAATATCAGGTCTGTCACCGGTTGTTTTAACTGAAGGCATTGGTAAGAGTGGAACATGATTATGCATCCTTTTTACTGACTTTCAACCTGTAGTCTGTTTATATCTGCTGCACGATTCTGTGGGATATACTATATCATAGAAATGTTCACTTTGTTCGTTGCACTGTGAAACAGTGCTTCTGAGCGTTTTTCTAAACTAAGTTCTCAGATTTTGAAGTTACAACATCCTTTTTCTGCCAGGCTTCTCTTTTCCCATATATTTTCCCCTGCAGAATGGCTTGTAGTAACGAATATCTTGATTCATTCCAAATATGTCCCAAATATTGGAGCTTCCTACACTTGATGGTGGGAATGATCTCCATGTCTTTCTTTGATCTCCTAAGAACCTCAACATTTGCGTCCGAGCAGTTCATGGGACCCTCAACATTTTTGTTTGTACAGCCACATCTCAAATGTCTTCAATTTCTTTGTGGTATCTTCACCATAGTTCAAGACTCTACACCACGGAACAGGAGTACAGAGAAAACATAACATCTTAGATTCCTCATTTTTGTTGCCAAAGTAAGGTTGTGACGCATGAAAATAGGACCCATTTTATTAAATACCACTCTTGCCTGATGGCAAGAATGAAAAATGTGACGTGAGTGAAAAACTGGCAAAATTCAGCGATGTCTGCAGTTCTTTTTGCAGAACAATAGGAAAGAAAAAAAGAAAGGATACCCAAATGAAATTTTATAGAGCAATGGCTGTACCACTCATAACATAAAATGGGAGTGAAACATGGGTGTCATTACAGAGAAATGAATCTCGTATCCAGGCTGCTGAAATGAGATTTTTGCAGGGAGTCAAAGGTTGCACCCAGTTTGATAGAGTATATAACGAAGCTATCCTCACTTAGTTAAATGTTAAATCACTGTTGGAAACGTTAAGAATATTATAAGAGAAACTGGTCCAACCATTTTCTTTGCATGCCAGCTCACAGACTTCCTCTGCGAGCATGGAAATATAAACCTAGAGGTAAGCAAGGCTTGGGAAGACCTAAAAGGAGATGGATGCCAGAACAGGGCAAGAAGCCTAATCCTTGACAGATGATGATGAGGATGATGACCACTCTTGCCTTGCCTATAGCATTTATTTATCATGGTTCTCAGGTAACAATATTGTTGTACTCTTTTCTTTCCAGCTCTGGTTGATATAAGGGTGAGCTTCCAACGAATATGGATAACCAAACTCACACCATACAAGTCTCGAAGATTCCTCAACCATGATGGCTTGTAACGACTTTACCTCTATGTCCACCACGACCACACTTACTTTCTATTTTTCTCCATGCATGATACTGCAGTATTCTATAATAATTCTCACCCTCTGCTTCACTACGCTCACAAAATCTAAGGTAGTCAAGAGATTGTAAGAATGCTGGCTGGTGGGTAACTTGGAATTCCAAAATCCATCTGGCTCACAAGCCAAGGGATCGCTTATTTCCAAATAACAGAATGGAGTTGATTACCATTCGTTCCATCACTTTATAAATAATTTTTGTTTGAGAGATGGGACAGACACAAATTAATTTAACACAGAATATACAGTTATTACTCTTCTAATTTTTGATTTGTGTTTCAGAATGCTGAAAGATTCAATAGACAATGAATCATTCTTACTAGAACAAGATCGAAGTTATTTAATCGATGGTATTATTTCTCAGATGCATCCGTCAGAATTAAATATTATACTGAAATTCTTTTCTGAAAACTTTAATGAACTTTTAAATTTGTAAGTATAATAGTTTAAATTTTATATCAAAATTTTGGTTTAATAACCGTCATTTTTATAGAAAGAATCACAAACAAGAAGAAGTTCAAGTTTGTTATTTCTTTTATGAATCAGTGCTAATTTTCTTTTCAGATTACAGTTTCATTCATTATAATTTTTCATGCAGGATGTGATTGAAAGAAATGAATGGTTGACTGAAATAGGTACATTTGCATGAAGGGTTTCAGGAGAAAACCTCACAAGTCTAATCAAACAGTTTATGAGAAACATGCGAATAAAATTCCAGAAACCTTTTCACAGAGCTGTCAGAGGTGTTTGTTAGTGACAATTTTTAAAATTGCCATCTATCATTTTCCGATGTCCATCCATCACATCCAGATATCAGAAACTACTACAATAAATAACAACGAACAGTTTCCAGATTCGAATCTATAGAAAAAGTAATGAACCTGGATTGGGTTTGAAGTTCCGGTTTAGACTGGAAGTGACCCAAAACCGTAAGTTAAGAAATCAAAGTCGGAATTTTGAATCAAAAATAATGTCATTCGATTTCTCTTAAAGAATAGATCAAGAAATCATTAATGGTTTTTGTCGTAGATCAAAGGTAAGCCTTTTTCTTTCTTACGAAAGCTGTGTGGGCTAAATCTCTTACAATAATATTTTCTTTAGAAAAAATTGCCACCAGCTATGACACACATAGTCTCATGAAAGGGATTTTTATTAATAACTTGTGTCAGTAATTTTTTATGAAATTTTGTTTTCTTTTCAGTTATGTTATTTTTTTATTAACGAGTTATGAAAATAATATTATAGTTGTATAAGTTTAGAAAATAAACTTGTAAGTCATGCACATTACATGTGTTCAAGTGGAAGTGCTTCAGTTTAATAATAACGCTAATAAATAATTAATCTCCAATTATAATTATTTTTATTAAAACAGTGATTGAAATAAGCCTAAAACACAATGTCAAGAATTATTTTATATTGTAGTAAATTTAAAATTATGGTTATTCTTTATTTTATTAAAAAAATTTTATTTTAATTTCTAAGTGCTAGCCTAAATACTACAATAATAAAATCTTAAGTGTTACACTGTAAATTCAAATAAATTGTTAATAAAACCAAGATTTAGAAATAAATCTTAGCTTAATCAAAATTAGAAATTGCAGAAAATATTAACATTATTTTTCATCTTCAAAAGATATTTCCTTATTAATTCATTTAACTTACCAGATTGGTCTAGTGGTGAAATCATCGCCACGAGTCAGCTGTTTTTCATGAAGGTTCTGGTTTCAAATCCTACTAGTTATTTTATACAGATTTGAATTCTATGAAATGGTTACTGGTGTACTTTGGTGGTTAAGGCTGAATTAACCACATTCCCTCAGGAATGGTCGGCCTGAGTCAGTACAAAACGAAACCTCATTTACACATCATACATATGATCCTCATCTCATTGGGTCCATGAGGTGGTTGCTTATTGTTCTTAAATTGAACATTGAACAGATTGCAACCTCACACATTAAGAATTTTTTTAAATATTAAAAACAAATGGAAAAAACTAATTTTACAGATATCACTTTGAATGCTACTACACGTGTTTAGAATAACTTCAAAAATGAGGTTAGAGAAACCACAGCCATAGTGGTTATGTGACGTATCATGTTTTCAACTGGTATTATTATAGGGCTTATCATATTTTCTGCTATGCCACTAATTTAAAAATGTTCTTATTCCTGGACATATAACATTTTCAATGCGAATAATTGTACCGTTTGATAGTCCTTGCTAAATTGTACTAAACAATGCAGACATATCTTTTTCTAATTTTAGACTTACCAGATTTACTTTTGAAACAATTGATAAAGGTGTAATGAAAATCTGTATAGAGTAAAATTAACAAATAACATTGATAAAACATTAAGTTGTACTATCAAAAACATGTTAAACAAGAAGATGTATAACAATATTCCATCGAACAAGAAAAAAGTGAGATAAACAATAAAAAACATAAAATAGAAAAGAAAACTCGTTAGTATTTTCTGCTAAAAGTAATGGAATTTGTTAAGCAGTGAGATCTTACAAAAAATATAGCAAACCATTTACTCAAACAGACATCTGAAATTTAAACTGATATTTCACTGAAAACACAAAGGTAGGTAAGAAAAATATTTCATTTTTGTGAATAAAAATAAAATGTTTCAAAATATTTCTTTCAGGCATGGAGAACCGAAGGTGAAATCATTCTTTCTTCGAATGGCAATGAGATCAAACAAAACTCAAACAGAAAAGGTAATTATAATAATCATTTAACCAAAAAATCCAAATAATGGGTAAAATTAAAAAAAAAAAACAAAAATAAAATGAATAATTTACATTGGTAATAATAATAATATACTAGGTGTCCCACAAAGAAGTTTCTATTTTTGAATTAATATGCCAGATGTATCGCGCATTCTACAGACTGGAAACTTTACAGTTACAATAAATAGATATTTATAAAAGTAACCTCGAGCTTCATTTGCAACAAGATCTGTAAACAGACATAATTATCATTATTATAACACGCAAAATCCACATATCTTACACGAAGAGAACTTTAAATCAAAGGGTTGCTTGAAAACGGAAAGGGAACTTGAAAACAGTGTTGGTTGCTGTCACCAAGGATGGTTTTTTTATCATATGACATAGGTATCCCATCAGACAATGACTGGAGATAAATATGCATCAATTTTAACTAATCACTTAGTTCCTCATCTTTCTCAGGCTGAGATGCAGGACATTTTTTTTCCAGCATGATGGAGCTCCTCCACATTATACTAATATGGCCAAAGTGGTTTTAAACCAAAATCTTCGTAACTGTTGGATAGGTTGTGGCAGCGACCCCATGGACTGGCCTCCAAGATCGCCAGACTTGTCAGTTTGCGATTTTTTCCTATGGGGCTTTTTGAAGGAAAACGTTTATACTCACACCATTGCAACAGGTTGATGAATTAATGAGGCTGATTGGAGAGGAACTGCTGTTGATACCTCGGCAATTTTTAAAAAATGCTTATGACTCATTTTTGTTTCGTTGCTATCAGTGCATAGCTATTGATGGACATCAGTTCAAATAAAGGTTAATGAAACAAATTGTGTTCATTAATAAAATGAAAGAAATATGAAAGTAATAATTACTAATTTACTTAAGTAACATTGTAACAAATCACCAATTTGAAATGGTTATGCAAATAAAATTACTTTCCAATATTTTGTTTTTATTAATCATAAGCAAATGAAACTCAAGGGTACTTTTTTACATATCTACAGTATTTATTATAACTGTAAAGTTTCCAGTCTGCAGAGTGTGTGATACGTCCAGCATATTAATTCAAAATTAGCAACCTCTTCGTGGAAAACCCGGTATATTTATAGTAAATGAAATTTTGCCCATAACAGGCAGATGGGGTGTTAAATTATTTGCACTTAATCTGTTAGTTCCAGGGCTACAAAAAATAGTTCTGTTTCTTATCACATGGTCAGCCAATTTATGACTGAAGCGTTTAAAACAGATGAGGTAGAGATGTAAGATACACTAATCAGAGTTATATCTCTGAAAGTAAAGAATTTCATTATACAACCAGTCCCTATGGTGAATGAAGTGAAGGTGTCATTACAGGGTGGAAAGAAAATATGTGCTTTTCAGAAGGTTTGGCATACTGATAAGCATACTTTTCAACTCAGCGAGGAAGGCATTCGTAAACTCACTCTTTGTTTTATTTAGTAAAACCTCTAGAGGTTCAAACCAGCCTTTCAGCTGATGACCAAAACAACAACCATTTTATAAACTAACTTTCAGAATGTGACATTCAAACACTTTTTCTATGTGTGTGTATCAGTGGATATGAACTATTCAGACATGGCTGGTGGAGAGTAGGGATGTACGTTTGTACTACATTTAAAGTCTCCATAGTCTTGAATCTTACTTTTCATATAACCGTAGAGTTCTTTTTCTTCAATATTTTCTTCAGATCTGCAAGAATTTAAAAATAATTAGATAATTATAAATGTTACAAGATCATAAGAAATTCCTCTGGTATTTATTGGAATATTTTATAAACTTATTTAGGTTATAGAACAAATTTTTCTTTTAACAACTTTTAAAAAATAACTCCTTTTTATTTCTTAGGAATTTACAAAGATTGTAGTTTTAACTATTAAAATAATATAATAAACTATATTAAAAAAATAATTTTTATTTTTGTAAAATTACAGATACATAAAATGCTGTTAGATCACAGTGACAAATTAGATACAACTTTCTTATTAATAGAAGGTAAAAAGAATAATGATCATTTTGAATTAAAACCAGCTATTTACAACAGATTATATGAATGGCTACAAAGAGAAGAAATAGATTCAGAAAATGATAATGAAAATGAAACAAATGATTCTAACGAAGATGAAGATTTTGATTTTGATGAAATAGAAACAACAACTGATGTAATTGTAGTCGAAGAGAACACAACTTTAGATTATGACATCAGTAATACAACAGAAGAAATATTAAGCTCAACAACAGAAGAAATATCGACTACGACAGAATACCTTACTGAATCAAATGAACTTTTAAATAAAATTAAAATTGGTAGAAAAAATTTAACAGATTATGTACATAAAAAAGTAGATGAAGTTTTAGAAAATAATAATGAATTATTGAACAAAATTACACCGTTAAGACCAACAATCAAACCAGATAATTCATCGGGAAACAATGTAAAAACTGATTACCTATATATATTGATGTTGATACTATTGTTATATTTAAATGTGTTATTTATAGTTAATTGTTAAATTAATGTGTCTGTTAATACAGTAGAATGCCAGTTATCTGGATTAACTTAAAAAAATTAGATTTGGATGGTTGGAAATTCAGATAATTGAAGAAATCAACATATGCTAATATTTTATGCCTGACTATCACAGGAAATCATTAATATTTCAAAGGGCTCCGTAATAATAATAATAATAATAATTTCTAATAATAATGAAATAAAATATTTTTATTATCATCAGTTATTTTTGGGTCCCAATAAGTCTGACTTAACATCAGGTGTCAATGCATACATACAAAAAATATAAACAAAAATTTGCTTACAATAACTCTTAAACTAATTTACATAGATTTTACATGTCTTATTAATGATACTTTGATATTGTATTACCTATAGGCATGGCGCTTAGGCAGCCACTATAAAGAATTTATAACAACTTCTTAAGGATATTCATACCGACTGTCTGGAATATAAAGTTTACAATTTTGAATAACATTGAAAATTTTATTTACATAAATAATATAAAACAAAGGGCCTAAACAGCTTCCTTGAGGAACGCCAACTTCTGGAGAAGTTAATTTACTACATACATTAGAAATTTTTACTGTTAATTTACAATTTTTCAAGTAGCTTTCAATTAGCTTCTAATAAAACTCCCTTGAAACTGATATCATTTAAAATTTTAATTAAAGATTTATGATTAACTGTTTCGAAAGCATGTAAAAAATCGATAACGATAGCAAAAACACCATAACCTGTATTCAATAATCGTTAACCTCAACAATTAACTTTTCGATTCCTTCACCCTTTTGAAACCAATATTGATTTGTTTGATATGTACTTTATAATACATTTTTCAAACACTTTCTCCATAACAGACAGAATTGAAATCGGTCGATAATTTGAAAAATTTGTAGTATCGCCTTTTTTATATATATAGGCCTAATGACCGAATCCATCAAGCAGTCCGTAAATGTTCCCATTTCAATACAACATTTTAAAAGTTTTGATAATAATTTATCACAATAATAATTTTGCTTTATTTACAAAACTTACATTGAAAATAATAAGTAACCATACACAATAATGGCTAATCTAATAGTTGTGTGCCAGGTTAGCAACCAATCTTCCTACATCACCCTCACAACTTACGATATAATCATTCACACATTGAGAGCATTTGGTTTTTTTACGATAAATTGTTCTTCCATGTATGTTTAAAAATAAACAAACGAATTATCATTTGTTTTTCTCTTGGTAAGTTCACTATACAGTAACGCTATTTATTTTACTGAGAAATGGAAACTTTAAAATTTAAAGTTTCCATTTCTCAGTAAAATAACTTTTGGAAAAACTTCAAATTTTCTGAATTTATTTAATAAATTCAGAAAATTTGAAGTTTTTCCAAAAATGATTAGGATAAATTGACATTCGGATAATCGGCATTCTACTATACATGTATTATCAACTTTCTTTCTTATATCTATTGTTAGTTAAGAGTGGTCACCAGTTTTTTAAACATGAATGTTCTCAATTTTATAAAATCCTAATTATTTGTTAACCCTTTCAGTACCAACGTCCAGAAAACCGGATGCCAATATATTTTACATAATGATAATATCCGGTTTACCGGACATCCATAAGTTATGCACAAAGTCCCAACGTACAGATAACCGAACATTTACAAAAAAAAATTTTAACAAAAATTAATGGAATAATGTATTTTTAAACCGCTTCTGTAGCATAGTGACTAGTGCGATAGCCTGCAAAGTGAAAAATCCCAGGTTTGATTCCCAGTTAGGGTCTGGAAATTTTAACATGTTAAAACCACCGTTAAGGTACCAAAACCACAGCAGTTGCTAATGACCAAGCTGTCTATAAACTAAAAATATATATTTTGAATATTTTTATTGTTAGAACGATCTCTTTTTTTATGAACAAAATAAAAATTAATTTTTAACAAGAAATTTTATTTTTTTGTAACGTTGAAATTTTAGTTGGCAATGGCAGGCTTATGCCTGCAAGTTTTTTAAATAAGGGCTGGCACTTTTTGTACAACCTTATTCAAATTAAATGGCTTTAGATCAAACTTTTAAATATTGTTTTGGCACTGAAAGGGTTAAAAATATGAAGAAAACATTTCCTTTCTATAACGATCAGAAGTATTGTTTAATTCAGAAGTACCACAATTTATATTAAGCTTTTATAGATTGGACCAAATCACACACCTGAAACATTAGTTAACACATACCTTATTGCAATTTGAAGTTAAACACCTGGTCTTAAAAATTGTTTTTTTTAATACATCTATATTGAGACAGACATCTGATACTTTTTCCTGCAAAAGGTCAATTTTATAAATTTCTTCTTCCTGAACCATGAACTTGTTAGCAGACTTCCACCTGGTATACATATCAATTTTACAAATAACATGACAACCTTAATCTTAAAAATAAGGAGGTAATGATCAGAACCAAATATCTGAGCCACTACGTACCCTCACATTCACAACATGTCTGACTCTATATCTGATAGTAAAAATCATATTTTTTAAAGTCTAATTGCAAGCGTTTTCAAGGAAAAATACACAGTACCATTCCTTACAGTAAACTGTTCCTAGAAAATTTATGTTTTCAAGAGTCGTTCTGCTTGGGTTATTGATATACCTAGATTCTATGCCAGGAATCTTAGAACCGATTAGATTCTCAATACGGACTAATATTTTTCTGTCCCTCGTCTTTACCTATCACCCTTCATCATCTGGATTAGCATTAAAGTGAAAAACCAGTCAGGCATAAAACCAAAAAGTGTCTTTTGATATAATAACAAAGGAATCTCAGTTAGAGAGTACCTAATTAAATATCAAATATTAAATTTATCAAATATGTGTCATTTGGTAAAAATGTTCAAACCAAAATAAAAATATGACGACAAAAGTTATCATTAAAATATATTTACAAGATAAAAGTACCTATTTAAATCATATTCCTTGCTAGTGTTAATTCTGTTTATTAAATAAATGGGTTAATTATCAATTTAAGCAGTTTTATAAAAATTATGTAACTACTTGATCATGAAATGAGATGAATAAAAAATATATAGGCTAAATTTTTTAAAAAATTTAAAAATGTGTAATATTAGATAAAAAATTCAAGTACTTAATAAAAATAATAAACCAAAACAATAGTAATCAATTTGCTAGTATGTCTCAATAAAACCTAAACTTCATGTAGTAAATATTACTATTTCAGAATAGTATACTATTAAAGAATAATATACTATTACTGCAGAGTAAACTATTTAGAAATCATATTCTATCTAAATGTGCATCTTGTTCAATAAAGATAGTGGCCTGGCCTATCGATGTAGTAATAAGTGCAACTACCTTCTATTCCAGGGGTCCTGGGTTCAATTTCTGGTCAGTTTTAAATCACTCATTTTCATCTATCACCCTTCATTGTCTGCATTAGTCTATGATGGGCATCACAGTCAGTTGTAAAACAAACAAAAAAAAATAAATTGAAAAGTAATTCATTTATTTTATACATGTGTTGTAAGATGTACATTATTTCCATTCATGTAATTAGTGTTTTTAATTAAGTTTTTAAACGATGTTATCAATGAAAATTCACATACTTCTTTTTGATGATTCTATTTAATTCCTAAGCAAACTTTCCCATGGACTTAGTATGTATTTAGTAAAATATAATAATTTACTGATGTATTTATAAGACATTACTTTAAGAGTTATTCACATACCAGCAGCCATGAATGTAAAATACTTAATTGTTTCTGTGTAATGAATAAAATTATTCTTAGCTAGTAATTTCATATTATTTTTGTTATTTGATACAAAAATTTCCTTTCTCATTTCCCTTTATTTCTTTAAATGAATAAATAAAGATTACAAATCTTGGTTCCTTAGTGACCCAAATCATCTAAACAATCAATTTGAAGGACTGAGTTAGTCTCCTGAAATCCTGTAAAAAATACTAGCTTTGAGGAAGGCACCACCCAGAGACTGGAGTTAGAGCAAACTCCAGCAATAAATAAACTAAAATAACACTTAAAATTTTAATGTTTTTATTCCAAAGAAATACCTCCAGATGCATATTAAAGTCAGTTATAAAAACTATTATAGCGTGGGGAGAAGATGTATTTCCTTTTGAAAAATCTGAGAATGATACCACATTCTCATTGTCGAAATCACGTTGTTAAAACAATGCCATTGTCGAAAACGACAATACAGCTGTTTTGAGCAGCAACGGATAAGGTTCAGACTGTTAATATGGTGGCCAGCAACGAGAAAGGACAGGAACCTAAAGAAAAAGAAGAAGAAGAAGACTACTGGAAATCTAAAAGTATAGTAACATTGTACAGTGATATAGTAATTTGTTGAGGGAATAGATAATTCATTGTGAGAATTTTGAATTGTATGGGGTGGAGTGTATTGAACAAGGATAATGGATTGTAATGAATGAAATGTTTTGAATAGGACTTCGCAGAAATCAAAATTAGTAGAAATGTTTATTTTGATTTTGATTTCTTCTACCTTCCAGTAAAAGGAAGAAAGTGTTATACAGGGCACGATTGTTTGGAGAAAGTATCAACGGCAGGTATAAAAACAGTTACCACCTTTGTAGTGTCAGTAATTGAACTGTGAATGGAATTAGTTTTGAAATAGTGTCGTTATAGGACCGGTTCTCAATTACTTTAATAGCGCATGTGCTTACGGTGGTAAATTAAGACAGGTAAATCATTTTTTTAATTTGTTAAATGACATTTTCTTACTTATAGTCAAGTTTAGTAGTAGCATACGTTTTGCAGTTAATTTAACTGAAGAAATATAATTGTATTTGTTAGTAGTTTAAGTTTAATAAAATTAATTGCAGTAATTATTAATTGTTATGCATTTGTTAAAATGTTAAAAGAAGAGAGGAAGATCAAATGAATGAAGATGATGACTTTAAATATGGAGCTGTACTTTTTTTTAAATTAGGTAAACTGAATAATTTTTCAATAAAAACTTTAAATATTTCCGAAAATTTGATTTTTTATTTAAATGACCCATTAACTCAGGTACCCCTAGAAATTTATGTTGCTGAATTTTTTGTACATATTAAACACATAATAATCTAATTATACTACTTGATATATCTGGTTTTATTAAAAAATGACTAAGTTAAAAAATATTTATTGCATTTTTAATAAGAAATTTTGACAACTAAATTAAAAAAATTAATAAAACAACAAAACTACTTAATTCTAATCTGAAAGTAATAGAACAGACTTGGTAACATACTGGTAAAATTTCAGCCATGTATCTATAATAGTTGCTAGATAATGGGTCACAAAATCATGAAATTTAATATTGGCAAGATAGGTGGTTACGCGTGCCATTAAACAAATAAATAAAAATCAGGTGTGAAACACTCACACGAATTTCTCTTGCCAATGCATATAATGCCCAATATAACCGAACATTAGAAATAAACAAAAAAAATTAACTTCAAAAAAACATAATCTTATTTTAATCACGAGTGAAAGACACAAAATTAAAATATACCCGTTTGGCTTAAAAATACGGAAAATCACTCTTTTACGCTAAACTAGGCTCTGTAGAGAAAAATGCGCTAAATAAAACTAATAGATCATTTAATTTCCTATAAATTTGATTATATACACTTTTGTAATAAAATGCATACTAAGGCTGAATTATTAAAAAAATCGATATTTTACACGTTTTTGTGAGAAAAAAACAGAAAATCGCTAATTACCGCTAAACCAAGCGTTATAAAAAAAGTATTTGAAATAAAAGTTGTAGGAATTTAAATTTTCTACAATTTTTATTATAAAACTTTTTGCACTAAAATGCATAATAAAGTCGCAATCTTAAAAAAACAATTTTTTACGCAAAAACAACCTCCGCAAGAATTTCAGCAGACATGGCACCTACCCTATCTTGTAGAGCATAAAAAGACAAATTTTTAAAAACATCGTAGGACCATTTTTTGAAAAAATCGCAAAAAAGTGAAAAATGACACGAATAAACTACTACTTCCGGTTGACCGAATTTGATGAAAATGTTCGTGTCGGGTCCTTTAGTGGTACCTAACTTAAGTTTCAAGTTTCAAGTTCGGACAATGTTCCGTTCTTGAGATATTCTGTTCACACACACACACACGCACACACACAAACACACACGCGCGCGCGCGCGCACACACACACACACACACCAATCGCTAAAAACATGTTTTTTTGGGTTTAGGGGTCTGAAAATCCGGTGTAAACTCGATTTCGAAAAATCGACATGAAAACAATACCTACTTTCTTTCCTTCCTATATACGAGTATTCATATAGGCAAGAGAAAGTAAAAAGTTTTATGTTAATTATTTTGCTCACTGAAGTAGATAAATATAGAATTGCTGGTAAGGATATCTCCAAGTGATTAGTAATAACAAAAATATTTTCCGCATAGCAAATATAACATTTTCAAGTACTATACAAACAAATTAATCAGTAAAATACGAGAATATAGAATTTGATTAATGACAAGAGTGTATCATACAAATTAATCTTTAACTCAAAACTGTTTGTAAAAGATGACAGCTTTCAACCATTTTTATAAAAACTTGTAACAAAATAATTTATTGTGTAATTGGGAGTGCTTACGATGCGTGTAAGTTTATCTATTGAAGTACGATGTGTCTAAGTCCCTTAACAGTAGTTAAAAAGAAAAAAAAATAATATAACCTATTTTTAATCATTAGTAAACAATGTAAAATGAAAAACATAACATAATTTTAATCATTATTGAATGACATTAAATGAAATTCAACCTTTGTTGGACTTGAAACATATGGAAATGATTAATTGACGCTAAATTGAGCTTTGTAGAAAAAATGCTAAAAGTTGTAGACTAAGGTTTTTATTTCCTCAACTTTGATACATATACACTTTTGATGTAAAATCCATACTGAGGCTACAATCTTAAAAATCCCCTTTTTTAC
This sequence comes from Catonia carolina, assembly GCA_035578175.1. Classification (NCBI taxonomy): domain Eukaryota; kingdom Metazoa; phylum Arthropoda; class Insecta; order Hemiptera; family Achilidae; genus Catonia; species Catonia carolina. The sequence continues at coordinate 33,749,109 of JAQMRL010000005.1, read as the reverse complement.
CTGTTTTGATGAGCAAAATACAGAAAATCACTATAATTGATATTAAACTAAGAATTTTAAAAAACTGCTAGAAATAAAAGTTATAGCTTTTCTGATTTGCTACAACCTCAATTATATACACTTTTGCCCTAAAATTCATATTAAGGACGCAATCTTATACACACATTTTTTACCACGAGAGCAGAGCCTCCAAGAACTTCAACAGACATTTATCCTATCATGTAAATTATAGAAAATAATAGTAAATGAGGTGGTTTTTAAAAAAATTAGGAGCAGTTTTTGAGAAAATCGCAAATAAACTACTGTTTCTGGTGGACTGATTTTGACGAAAATGTTTGTTTCGGGTCCCCTTGTGTTATAAGTTTTTTTCTAAGTTAAATTTTTAATTTTAAAGTTTAAGTAATTTACTTAAGTAAAGTACTTTAAAGTTTATTGAGTACCAAAGTTAAGTTTCAAGTTTCAACTTTATACGTTAATCCGTTCTTCAGATATTTTGTTCACACAAAGTAATCGCTATAAATGTGTTTTTTTGGGTTCAGTGAGCCTAAATACGTATTGTGCAGTTCCAAGCTCCGTGTAGTTGCGGGGTGATGGATACGGGTGAGGTATAATGAATGAGTGACGCATGCCGGGAGAACGATTGTTGTATTACTCTGATACAAAACATTCGTTTTCAAACTTTCCGAATTTAACATATTTGTTTGTATTTATTACATTTATTTATTTACATATTTTGATATAAATTGGTAAGTGAAATATTATGAATCCGACCAAGTTAATAACCTGGTAGGTTTTTGTTAAATTAATGCGCCGGATGATAAGAATATTTTTTTAGTCTTGGTAGTACACGCTACCACTACAAATACATCAGCTGTGAAACACTACTAACTCATACAATGTATGAGTTAGTTATAGTAGTGGGAGAATGTCATTCTCCCACTACTATAACAGCGCACTGTATTCCTTCTACCTACACGGAGCTGGGACTCAAGCAATATATGTGTTTAGGTCAACAGCCGAAAGGCTGGTTTGAACCTCTAGAAGGTTTACTAAGTAAAACAAGGAGTGAGGTGGTTTACCATTGCCTTCCTCACTGAGTAGAAAAGTATGCTTATCAGCATGCCGGGCCCTCTGAAAAGCACATATTTTCCACTCTGTAAATGACACCTTCACTTCATTCACCACAGGGTCTGGCTGTATAATGAAATTCATTACTTTCAGAGAAGATAACTCTGATTAGTGTCACAGTACACCTCTGCCTCTTCTGTTCTTAAATGATTCAGTCATTTAATTGACTGACCATGTGATAAGAAACAGAACTATTTATTTTAGCCCTGCAACGAACAGATTGAGTGTAAATAATTTGACACTCCACCTGTCTGTTATGGGCAGAAAGCAATATATAATACGAGTATATTCAGTGAAAACTCAATTTCAAAAAAATTGACAAGAAAACAATACTTTCCTACCCTATATATTTATAAAGAAAAAGAGAAAGTAAAAATATACTTCGAGGGAGTATATTTGTTACACACTAAAACATTGTTATCAAAATGGAGTGTTGAGAAAACACAGTTTTATTATAATAGTATAGTGATAATGATTACAACAATATCAAAATTAAATGACACAGTCGCAGATGAAAGTTCAGTAGTCTTCTGATAACATTACTCAGGTAAACACGCTCGTATTGTGTAGTGCTCCCACAGATGAAACTTGGATTATAAAAATAATTTTTTACAGGTAGGCCTATTTCAAATTATTAATATAAAAAAGTTATATATAGCCTAATAAGTTAACATTAAACAAATATATAAAATAGGATCTAGCCGGCCGCATTGGCGCAGTTGGTAACGTGCTCGCCTCTCATCATGTGGTCCTGGGTTCGAATCCCACTCAGGCACGGCATATTTTCATACGTTACAAAAATTAATTTCATCCTCATTTCACACAGTTACACCCCAACGTCGTCGCTAATGACCACAGCAGTTGATGCGACGTTAAATAAAAAAAAAAAAAAAAAATAGGATCTATTATGTTTTTAAAACGTACTAATTTTGCTTAAATTTTCTTGTAGGCCTACACTATTATAAACATAATTTGTAATCATTTCTAAATTACCGTAACCCGAATACAAGGTGAGGTTTTTCCCGAGATTCTCCTTAAAAATTACAGGTCGTCTTATATTCAAATATTTACATAAGCCATAACGAAAATCGCAAAAAATTGAAAAATTGCGCAAATAAACTACTGTTTCTGGTGGACTGATTTTATCAACAAACTCAAATTAAATCAATATATTTACAAACGGTTTTCGGATTCGTAATCTACACAAAAAGATAGTGGGCCTTGATTGGTTTTGAAGTTCCGGTTTTGACCGAAAGTGGCCCAAAACCGGTAGTCAAGAAATTAAAGTCGGAATTTAATAACAAAAATAATGTCATTTGATTTCTCTGAAAGAGTAGATATAGTAATCACTAACTAATGGTTTTTGTCATAAGTCAAAGGTAAAAAATTTTAAATTGCTACCAGCCATAAGACACGTCGTCTCATGAAAGAGACTTTTTACATATTAGAGCAACATGTACAAAATATTTTTAACATTACATAAGTCATTTCCGGAATTACTGTACCAGTTAATTTTAATAATTATTATTAAAGTTAAATGTAAGGGAAAGTCTTTTTAAAGTGTTCAAGAATTTTTTTCAATATATATAAGTATTTAATAACAGTAGGTACAATTGTGATTCTAGTGTCACATGCCAACAATTTATTAACGAAAAAAATAAAGGAAATTCTCAAAAATTTAAAATTTATGTCCAATATTTTTTTTAAAAATATACTGTTCTGCAGGAAATTGAAGTTAAATTTTGACTTTAATTTTCAATAGACTTTACCCATAATTTAGATCTTTTTTTCTTCTTTTTTTAGGAATATCCTCTTTCTTGTTCTTTCTTGTCTAACTTCTTTTATCACCATCTCTGCAGCTTTTTCACTCAGATGTTATTGATATTGCAATGTGTGCGCATAGAATTCTCACAGAGTTTTAACCCTAATATTTGGTCTAGTAAACTTTCTTCCTTCATAAACCTTTGCCATAAATGGTCTTTTTACATTTTTAGATGATATTTTTTGTTTAGGCATTATTTATCCCAAAATAAATTGCCGTAAAAATTATTAGAAACAGTTTGCAATGGCATGTAACTAACAAAATGTCAACAGCGTTCTAAATCATTTACTATATAAATATTTTTTAAACCCTAATGTATGTGCATTGCAATCTGTTCAATTTAGTATAAAGTACGGTTAATTTCAACCCCAGTAATCAAAGTACACTGGTAACCACTGCCTATTAATTCAACTCCGTATAAAAATATAATTATTTTAACCGTATAAAACTAAAAAACAAGCTTTACTAGGATTTGAACCACAGAACCTTCGTCTCCAAATATCAGCTGTCAAGCAGCTGATTCACAGTGGTGACTTTACCACCAGATCAACCTGGTGAGTTCTAATACATATACAAAAATATTTTTTTGTAAAATAGTATAATTTATAACCAACTGGAGTTCCTCTAGTCTAATGGTAAAGTCATCGCTGTGAGTCAGCAGCAGTTTAACAGCTGATTTTTGGAGACCAAGGTTCCATTGTTCAAATCTTAGTAAAGGTAGTTACTTTTACATGGATTTAAAAATACTAAACATTTATTACCAGTGTACTTTGATAGTTGTGGTTCAATTAACCATACTCTCTCAGGAATGGTCGGCCTGAGTCTGTACAAGACCAAGTCTCATTTATTTGTCATACATATCATCATCACCTCATTGGATCATGGATTTGCTAATTGTTCTAAAGTTGAACAATTTCTGTACACACATTAGGGATTAAAAAAACAGTGTGTTATATAAAACAGTGGCAAGAGTTTTATTTTCAGCACTAACATTACTTCATAAAAATATTAACTTAATGAATTTTCAAATTACAAAGAATAGTTATATTTTCCTAAATGATAAAAATAAGATTGACCTAAGAAATCATTAACATTATTAACAAGTAAATTTAAGTGAAAATATTAAAATTTAAATATCTATTTAGTTATAGAAAATGTAAGAATATTAATAAAATTTAAGAGAAAAGATTAAGAGTATGAGTATATTTCAAAATAATGTTAAGTTTGTTATCATTAAAGTAATTGCGTGAATAAGCCTTCCTTTAATCTATTTAAATTAAAAAACGCATTAAAATTTGTTTTATTGTATGTAAATGATAAGACGCTAAACTATTTTACAATATGAAATATAATTATGTTTTATATGAAGATAACTAGCTGCCATAAAATGTTGCAATTACTGAATCGTTTAAAGTAAAATAAAAAATTCTTCTTAAAGACCACCTTTATCAAGCAACCATTCCTGCTTAGAACAAACTTTTTGAAGAACTGATTTTATTTTACTTATGAATCCCTGGATTAAAATTTACAAAATTAAAGTGAAAATAATTAAGTTATGTGTTGAGCTGACAATGTGGTGAAGCCATAAAAGGTGTTCTTACTCATTCTTTGACTGTTTTTGGTGGTTTCTAATTCTTTTATTTATAAAATATAAATAAGGTGATGTACGAATATTCTTTTAATGTGAATGTTACTTATTGTTAAGTTCACTAAATCATTCTTAGTTTTCGATACGACCATGGATTTAGTTTTATTCAAATTGATCATAAACCATAAGATTTAAAAAAATTTTGTAGAAAAACTCTGTTCTATTGTCATCATCCTTCTATGGTTTAATTATGGTCAATCAATAGTATTACTGATGTACATTAATGAAAAATATAAACACTGATGTCATTTTAATTAGTCCAGTAATTAGTTGTTTATCGTTGAACAATCAATAAGAAATTTTGTTACCTTAAAAGTAAAAATTTATAAATAACCGATCATTAAAATTATTATATTTATTTAATGTAAATACAGTAAACCTTCGATTCTTCGACATTCAATTCTTCGACACTCTGTTGACTTCAACATGGCTCGTGGCAAGAGGACATGAAGTGGTCTAAGTTGTGATCCAGTAGGCAGGTTAGCTCCGTCCACTTTCTCCTCATCTCCCTCACCTTTCGTTGCCGTTGAGGAGAGCACAGAGTAGCAGCAAGCACCCATCCTTGAGTACAGTACCGTACTGAAGTATTGTCAGTTCATTTGTATTCATTAAAATTATGCAATTTTCATACTAAAATCGTGTTTTTTAATGGTTCCTATTCTGTATAATATGCCATATGCTCTGAATAGTTCAACATTTTGATAATTTAACAACCTGTAAGTCCACAAATTATCAAACTATCAAAGTTCTACTGTTATTTTTTTGTTTTTTTGTTTTACTTCTGACTGTTTTACAATTTCTGCTAATGCAAACGGTTTAGTGTTAATAAATTGTTTTAAATGTGTTAGAAATAATTTTAACTGTATTATATAATTAATTATACTGAGATTAATTATACGGAGACTGCTACCAAATAATGAAGTCTATAAAATTTCGGAGCCAATACTAGACACAATTAGGAAAAAACGAATCTCCTTTTTGGGCCATATCCTTAGAACACCGGAGAACAGAGTACTTAGACGACTTATTGAAAGTGTCTGGGATTTTAAAATTGGTTTGAACTGGACGAAGGAGGTCAAGGAGGACTTGGAAAGGTTTTGGTTGACGCTGGAGGATGTGAGGTTCAAGTCTGAAAGTTATAGAGGGTTGAAGGATCTGGCTTTGGAACCGGAAACCAAGACTAGAACAGTGCAGAGGGTGACGGAAGAACTCCGGGCTCAGAGATCACAAAGAATGAGGGAATACTGGGTAAAGATCAGGGCTCAGAGATCGAAGTAGAGTCTTTCATGTTGTGGCTGAAGTGGTCCATTGTGGCCTCACAAGTAAAAAAAAAAAAAAAAAAAAAAAATTAATTATTAATCTGTAAATTTAATGTTTTATGTTGGTAGTATGTGGGGTTGTTGTGTGAGTAATGGCGGGAAAAAAGAAAAGAGTAGTGCACCTCGTGTTGGCGAAATTTGTAGATGTGTGTGTATACGGTGTAAAGTATTTGCGGTTATCAATAAATTTAGTTAATATGTATACCATATTGTTTTAGTGTTTTATTGTTTAATCTCCATCATCCTTAAAAGTAATTAATTGTACATGTTTGTGTATGTATTGTGGTGTATAAAAAAAAAACACCTCTTACAAGTGTAAATAATGAAACTGTTATTTAATTGTTTTCTTTATAACAGGTTGCAGAAAATGAAGAAATTATGGGTACCTTTGTTTGCATTAGTATTGCAAAGTACACTAGTGATTTCACAGTTTGAGGTTGACAGCAATAGATTACTCAGAAATTTTGAGCCTCTCCATTATGATCTATCAATAATCCCTGATTTAAAACAACAAAGTTTTTATGGTTATGTACATATTACATTTAGAGCATCAGCAAATGTAAGTAAAATTGTTACCTAACCCTGAGTTTTTTAAGCAGTGGTGAGTATTTAAGTGGATCTATGTATTCTGAGATGGATCATAAAAATATCATATCTAAAAATTAAAAATAATAAAAATATAATTTAATTGTAAATAACAGTCCCCTGCATTATCTGGTCTACAGATACGAGCCACCTCTAACTGGATGTGATTCTTTCCAGTATGAAAAAGCATTGTAGCGCATGTGTAGAGCTGTACAGAGCTAACACTCCACTCAGCCATTAAGTCAGAATAGCATAAACTAAGCGCATGACTGCTGCCGATGACCATCTTTGAAATCATAGCTCCAAGACCAAGCTAGAACACAGTGTAGATTGAGCTGTGTTATGGGGTCTTGAATTTTGATACCATTTTTGATGGCAATTTTTTAAACTGTCATCTATCATTTTTTTCTGCCAGTCACACCCAGATGTCAGAAACTACAAGAGATAGAAACAAATGGTTTTCGACTCGTAATCGATACAAAAAGTAAGTGGGCCTAAATAATTGGGTTTGAAGTTCCGATTTTGATGGGAAGTGGTCAAACCCAAATTCAAGAATTCAAAGTTGGAATTTGGAAACAAAAATGGAGTCATTCTATTCCTCTTAAAAAGTAGATACAGAAATCACTAATGGTTTTTGTCATAAGTCAACGGTAAACTTTTTTAAAAATTGTCTCCAGCCATGAGACATTTGTAGTCTCATGAAAGGGATTTTTTCATTTACTTTAAATTTTTCTTAGGGGAAACTACTTTATATTATACTTGTACTATCACTAATAATGTTTTATTAGTGATAGTACAAGGTTGAAGTAAACTCTATTTCTGGTAAATCCATTAGGTCTTAACACAGTCCTTTGTCAAAAAATTTATGAAACTAATACAAATTTTGAATAAAAATGATGTTGTGTATATGACTTCCCCTTGTATCTTTGTCCGAGGTATCTACTTGAGCACAATGTGAATATCATTGGTTTGAACAATACATTAGTTTTCCTCTTCTTGTCATGCCTATTCGGCGGATGTTGGTAGTCATCATGGCTATTTTGACCTTATTAGTTGTAATCCGGAACAATTTCATGAGCTCTTACCGAACCAGGTCCTAAAATTGGCAAGCCAGGAAATTCTTCTTCTACCGGAATTCTTCTTTCCCTCTATCTTCCCGCGCAGAATGCACTGCAGTTGATCATATACCTTGTTTGATTTCTTTTAATATTCACAAGGTGCTGCAGCTTACGGCACTTAACAATTTTGACGAATTCCAGACCCTAGTTCATTCTCATCAAAACTTCAACATTAGTGACTTTCTGCGTCCACAAAATTCTCAATATTAACCTATACAACCACAGTTCAAAATTCTCAAGCCAGCGTACAGTTGCCTTGCTCAAGGTTCAAGTCTCCACACCATACAAAAGAACAGACAACACATAGCATCTGAGGAGCCGTATTTTTGTGTTCAATGTCAGATCATGGCTCCAAAACACTGAACCCATTGCATCAAAAATCTCACTGGCCTTTCCAACATTAGGTTACTCAGACACAAAATAAAAATTTTATATTTTTCTCAATTTGTACTGTATTTTACCTGTTTATTAATTTTCAGGTCAGTGAATATGATTTACAATTTATAGAATTGAACAGTTACGGATTAAATATTGATTTTTATAACGATGTAACTTTACAAGAAGGGAAAAACTATTTGAAAATAGGTATGATCGGTGAATACAAGACATTTGAAAAATTACTAATTTTTCCAGTTACACCACTTCAAAAAGAAACAGATTATGTTTTACACATTCAATTTAATGGTAATATTATGGAAGCGCAAGATAATAGTGGAGGATTGATAATTTCTTCATATAAAGTTGATAATGAAACCAGGTAACAAAATAATAATAATAAAATGTTTTTTAGATCATCCCCTGAAAGGCTGGTTTCAACCTGTAAAGGCTTTACTAAGTACAACGAGGAGTAAGGTGGTTTACCATTCCCTTCCTCACTGAGTTGAAAAATATGCTTATCAACATGCCATGCCCTCTGAAAAAGTATCCACTCCACTTTGCAAATGACACCTTCACTTCATTCATCACAGGGTCTGCCTGTATATTGAAATTCATGACTCTCAGAGAAGACAACTCTAATGTCTTTTACACCTCTACCTCTTCTATTCTTAAATGCCTCAGTCATATAATTGGCTGTCCATGTGATAAGAAACAGAACTATTTTTTGTAGCCCTGGAACTAGCAGATTGAGTGCAAATAATTTAACACTCCACCTGTTATGAGCATTTAATAATAATTAAAATGTTTTTTGATATTAACTGCCAAAAGGCTGGTAAGCAATAGAAATTTTTTTATACATGTTTTGTGTTAAATATATCAAATAAATATTTTTTAATTTATTAGATTCCGATAGAACCCTATAATTTACCTTTCACGCACAACCTGTTGAACAAAAAAATTAACCAAAGACCTACTTACAAACTCAAAAAATAAGAAATGGCTATTATTTTTTAAACTTAACTTTTATTTTACGATTAAGTAGATGAGATTTAATTTATCTCTTAATGCATTTATTATAAACCATATAGGTAGGTACAAAATAAGAAAAAACTCTGATAATTTTTATGAGGCAAAACAGAATAAAAAAACACTTAGGAAAAGGGTAATTTTATCAAAATTTGTTATAGATCATTTAAGTTCTTTATATGAGAAAATAAAATTTAAATAAATGATGTAATTTATTCATAAACATATGTTGCGTAATGACATGTAATCTTAATAACTTTATTTGTTCTTAATTTCTGCTATATTTTTTTCCTTTATTTTGGAACTAGATAATAAAGTAAAGTTTTAAAGTTAAAGCAATATTAATTAATTGTAATACTTTATTAATTTATAACCACTATTAGAATTAAGAAAGAATATAATGAATAATACATTATCACCATTATCCTCTTTATCCCTCTTCCAAGTCTACAGGTTGGGCCCAACATAACCCCTCTCCTTCACTCTTTATTGCTGAACCATCTCTCCTCCATTGTTCTCTTGGCGACACATCTTTTTCTCAATTCATTCATAACGGAATCCATATACACTTCACTCTTGTTCTGCCCCTTGGTCTTTTACCTTCCATCTCCATCTCTAAGTAGGGTAAACTTTTGGGCAGTTTACTCTCCTCCATCCTATAAACATGACTAAACCATTGAAGCTTTTTCTGTCCAATTCTCCTTGTCAGGCTGCGGTTTCTCAATTAGGTTACATAATTTCTCACTCTGACTTTTTACACTTTATACATTCTTGTATACACTTTTTTTTCTTCTTAGGGTGCCTATTCGTTATGAATGATTGCTACTTTTGATTCACTTAGAACTGTCTTCTCCGAAGATCTGATTGGAGGACTTGAAGTTCCGGAATTATTTGATTTAGTAATGAGCATCTCCAGGAGTAAAGATTAGGACTTATCCATTTGGACCTTTAATGTGGGACTGCCCTGTCTTTAACTCACACATCCTTAATACCATTGATTAAATTTTTTGGTTCATTCATTTTTAGAGCCGATTTCTCTATTCTAGGCTTTTCAGAGGGCCTGGCATGCTGATAAGCATAGTTTTCTATTCAGTGAGAAGGCAATGGTAAACCACCTCACTCCTCATTTTACTTAGTAAAGCCTCATGACCAGCCTTTAACCAGCTTAGTAAAGCTTAGTAAAGCTTCAACCAGCCTTTCCGGTGATGGCCTAAACAACAATATCAAGTTATCCAGACTATTTTTATATTAAATGTGTTTATACCAAATAATAAATTACTAAATAATATGAATGTAATTATGTTTCAGTGAATATTTATTAGCAAACTTATTTCCAGTTTATGCGAGACGTGTATTTCCATGTTTTGATGAACCATATTTTAAAGCAACATTCACGCTTAGTGTATCTCGACCAATAGATTACCAAACCATATCAAACATGCCAGTAGCACGTGTTACACATGGGTAAGAAAAACTGCAACAATATTTTAGCTCTGTTTTACAAATTTTAACATATTTTTTTGTATTTTTTGTGTTTACCCCGCCTAATGAGGTTTGAAATCCTCAAATTTATCTAAATTATAAGTTTAAGAATAAAATAAAATTATAAGTCACATCCAGATAAACAAAGGATTAAGACAGGGATGCAGTTTGTCTTCAACCCTGTTCAATATTTATATGAGTGAGATATTTAACAACTGGATGGAGGAAGTAAATGTGAGTATCAAATTAGGACAAGGATATTGTTAGCATGCTTTTTGTTCGCAGATGACTAAGTGATAATGTGCATTACGAAGGAAAATTTACAGTAGATACTCTTTCAGCTGGATTTTAATTAGGTAACAGAGATACTTCGGAAATTGATTAAAAAATAAGAAAAAAAGTTTGAATAAACATAGGTCTGGAAATGCTTTGTTAGCGTGTTACGAGTAGCAAAAGATTTCAATCGGATTTTGACACATTCCATGAAATAAGCTTTTAATGAAATTTTTACTGCATTAATTCAGTCAACAATGTTGGTTTCTTAAACCTTTTGACATGAGAAAGCAAATATTACAGGTCCCAAAATCATATCTTCAATAGTTTTTGAGAAATTTGGGGTAAAACAGAAATAAATAGGGGTAAAAATTCATGTTTTTATGTTTGTCTTACAATAACTTTATTAAATGGGCAATAAACACATAATGTTATTAAATAAAACTTTTAGAAAATTTAATTCTGAGTAAATAATGATATAAATAATGTTAACTACAAAGTTATTGTATGACAAACATACAAAATTGTTGTTTTTACCTGTATTTATTTTTTTAAAAATACTGAAGATCAGCCATTTTCAGCATTCTTTCACTGTAACACTTTTTTCCTTTCTTCTGGCCATCCAGTGTTCTGTTTTGCTCTTCATGGAAGTCCTTAGAGTCAGTAATTATTTGTCTGAATTTGGTTCGATCTATTATTTTTTCTTGGTTTACTCCAGTTGTCTCAATATCCCTCCTGACTTCTTTAACCCTCAACTGGTATCATGCGGTCTGTGAGACCGCTGTCATTTTTTACCCCTCCAACACTTCCCTCCCAAATGCCCAACTTCACGTATATTTTGTATACCTTTCAACTGTTGTTTGAACTATGCGTGATCAAGATCGTTTTCGGTACGAGCTAACAAGTTGTGAGTTATTTGTATTTTGTTTTCTACTGGCGGTCTCCTGGACCTATGATACCAGTTGTGTAACTTTTTGATGACTTTAAAACCAAGTAGTACATGGATTGTTTAAAGTTTTAATGAATATACAATAATTTTTCACACATCATTTCTTTTTTTAGTACTATTATAAAATATTTTCATTTTGTAATTTTATAAAATTTTCATTATGGATGATACATTAAAATTTCTGAAGCGGCTTCAACACAACTAGATCCATCACGTAAACAAGTTGTACGTGTTATGATGTGAATTTTTATTAACATAAAAATCATTAAATTTTATTGTAAATAATCAAAAAGTAAAAAAAAAACGAATAAATTTTAATAAATGTTTGTCAGAGTGTACTGCCCAACAATAGACATAAATAGCAAAACTCTGAACCAAAATGTAAGTTGTACATCATAATTTTGTAAATAAATTTGTCTTTATCATATTAATTACTTATTTATTTATAATTATTAAACCACAGAATGTTTCTAGGGCCCAAAAATTTTATTGTTCTGTTTAAAATGGAAGTAAAAGTCAAAAAAATGCTTAGTGTTCGTTTTTTACTTTTTTAAATAGTAATTTTGCATTTATGCTAAGTATTTTACATTTACATCTTTGATTATACATGGTTTTATAAGTTTAATATTAAAACAAATTAGTTAATTAAGTATGAAGAACTTAAAAAAAAAACAAATTTGGAGGTCTGTCAGATCGCTGATATCAGTTATGTCACAAAAAATGATGATACCAGTTGAAAGTTAAACCACTTATCCAAAACTTTAATATTGTTTAGTGTTGTAAAAATTTATTTTGTCATGCTTTCTATAAAGGTTTCCACAAAATTTTAGTCTTTCTCTAATCACATCCATTAATTGTTCATTTTCTTGTACTTCTCATTCCTGTAACTGTACTGTCCATTACTTTGTTAGGATCCATTTTCTTGTAGAGGATTTTCTTCTTAAATTTCTTTGCTTCCATTAGACCAACCTTCCCAAACAATCTAAGGCATTCACTTGCATACAGACATGCAAGTTTTATCACAGTATTATTGTGTCAGATAGATCTTACCTTGTCTTGAGAGTGCTTTATTTCTTAAACAGTAGGTGAGTTCTTCGGAGTGCAGCAACCAAATTTTCTTTACTGCTGTTTGCTTTGTTTTCACTGGTCTTATTTGTATTATTTCCCTGAGGTAATTGAAGCTATCAACTTTTCCAATTTTCCTGCATTGTATCTTCAAGTAATGTGGCGCTGTTTAGACATCCTTTATGTCTTTAGTTAATAAACAACATATACTGCATGAATATACTATTAATTTTTGTGACAATATTTAACCTGATTGATAAAGTGTTATACTACTATAAATTTTATAAACGTTTTCATTTAATTTACAGGATTGATGAACATGGAAAAACTATTATTTGGGACACATTTCAAGAAACTCCACCAATGGCACCATCTTCACTTGGTTTAATTATTTCACAACTGTATTCAGTTACAAATGAAACAGCAAAAATAAATTATTTAGGACCAACACCTTGGCACGCTCAAATTATGTCTGAAGAACCATATTTTTATTTCATATTACAATTATTTGAAAAGAAATTTTCTTACACATTCCCATTACCTTATTTAAATTTTGTTTTTATACCAGATTTATACGAAGAGACGTTTGAAAGTTGGGGAATAATTTACATCAGGTAAATAACATAACTACTATCAATCTCACTAAGTTAGCTCTTTTTTTATTGACTGATTCTTATGTAAAATAGGACCAACTCAGATAGAAATTCACTATGAGTAGGTACACACAGAAAGTATGATTAAGTCTGACTGCTTAATTAAACAGTCAGACTTAATTATTCATGTGTATTTTTATGAAAAATTCAACTTCATCAAGGTACAAACTGATAGATGAATAAAACCACTTACACATTTTCTTTTTAAAAATCACATTGCAAATAGAATAACAGCTATGTAATTATAATTGTACACCACAAATAAATAAAACAAAATTAAAAATTGCCGGCCGCATTGGCGCAGTTGGTAACGTGCTCGCCTCTCATCATGCGGTCCTGGGTTCGAATCCCACTCAGGCACGGCATATTTTCATACGTTACAAGAAATCATTTCATCCTCCATCGTAAAAAGTTACACCCCAACGTTGTCGCTAATGACCGTTGTAGTTGATGCGACGTTAAATGAATGAATTTTTAAAAAAATTGAAAATTTTTAAACAAATTTTTATTTTAAATAAATACTGTATTGGTATTTAAAACTGTAAACTTTATATTTTTTAATGAATTGAAATTCAAATGTTTAGATTTAATAAAATGGGTCCTGTTTTCAAGAGTCACAACCTTTACTCTTGCAACGAAAATGAGGCATCAAAGATGCTATGTCCTTCCTGTGCTCCTATACAGAGTAAAATCCTGGACATTGGATAAAGCCATCGTAAGAAAACTGGAGGCATTTGAGATGTGGCTGTACAGACAAATGTTGAGAGTCCCATGGACTGCTTGCCACGTATAGAGGTTCTGTGGAAAGATATGGAAGTCATTTTCACTATCAATTGTAGGAGCTCCAATACTCTGGACATATCATGCGGAACGACTCACCATATATCTTACTACAGGCTACACCTGTGTAACAACCCGGCTGAATAACTGTTACAAACTAGGGGAAAGAAAGGAGTAGAGGTATGTTATGACTGCAGTTTCATGCGTTCCTGAAAACATTGTTTCTGCCCCGCTACTAACACATTCCGCCAAAAAAGTATAACAATAACAAAAAGAAAGCATGAGTGGAACATATTCACACACATGCGTGTATGTGTTCTGTGGTGTGTGTATTGCTTCTTTTCAATTCTTGGAAATAGATAGATAGATAAAGAACTAGAGAAAGAAGGGGAGAGGATGGAAGAGAGGGTGGTAGGAAGAGAGTGGGTGAGGGAGAGGTAGAGATAGAGGGAGGGAGATGGAAAGAGAGAGAGAGTGAGTAGGCAGACGAGAGCGGTGTACGGAAGGGTACATCAAGTTGCGACAGATGTTTTTGATCATAGCAGTATACTAAAGCTATGACATCCCGGTTGTTATGTGGGTTTATCTATACATACCATTCTGCAGGGAAAATATAAGGAAAATGATAGCTGGGCTGAAGAAGAGTGTCGTGGTTTCGAAATTTGACGTCTAAGTTTGGAAAAAGCTTAGAAGAGCTATTTCGCAGTGCAAAAAAGTGAGAATTGCTATGATGGTCCTCAAATTTGGAACGAATATGCACCTGAAGAAGAAGAAGAAGAAGGCGATGATGAAGAAACTTATATAAACACTCATTTGATTTTACAAAATATAACATTTGATAATGGACACTAATTTTTTATTAAAATAAATATAAAAATGTAATATGTTTTTAACTGAATTTAAATAGTTTAGAAAATTGAATTTAGTAATATTTCTTTTACCAATCTGTCACCTATATATTTTATGGTACCTGATTTCTTTTTGACTGTTTGTTAATTTTGTATTATTTTTCTCTTGTTTTATTTTATTTGATGTCAATTATGTTTCTTCTTGACTGGATTTTTATCCTCTGATAATGTTCCTTTGTCTATTTATATTAGTAATTAATTATACATATCTATTCTTTCTTCTTCTATACTGATTTTTATGTTTCTTACTTTACTTTAAAGCAGGGGTCCTACAGAGTTACTCTGTGTCCCGCATCTCAAAAACCATGATCGCTTGTCCTACCAGTCACCCCTTCCAAGTTTCTTGCCTCCATTGCCCACATCACACCACCCTGCCATATTTTCTGAGGCCTTCCTCTTTTCCTCATCACCAGACAATAATTCAAATCCACTTGAGGCCACCTATCATCATTCATCCATTGCACATGCCCATACCAAAACAACTGCCTACTCTCTATTCTTCCCACCATAGTCTCCTGCACATACGTCATTCCCCCCACCAATTCATTTTGTACATAAACAAATTTTTATATTTAAATTGCTTTTTGTATCACAAAATGTGTGTGTCCTGTTTGTTGATCTCCACTGACTAAACCAAATTTCATTATTTTGATCTGCTTCAACTTTTCATTATTTAATTTTGTTATGTACATACAATTTTAATTTTATTAAATGTAAAGTACAGTTAGTTTACATTTCTCATCTTTCTTTTGTATCCGAGGTGGCAAAAAAACTCATGTTCGTTCCCTCACGATGGAGGAAGTAGTATTGGACTCAATTGAGGCGTCCTCGCCCAGCCTCAAGGAGGCCGCAACCGTCTGCCAACCAAAAACCTGCTGCCTGGCCACTTGATCTGAGATCAGCAAAAACTCTCCACCTCCCTCGGAACTGTTAATATTTCTCATCTGTTAATATTAACGTTTCTCATCTTAAATTGATTTTAAATAATTATTATAAATTTAATAAGGTAATAAGTAATAAGGTTCAAGACTAGGTAAATTTTTAATTACAGAGCTATGATTACAGGTCAAATGAATTATTTTATCACATAAATACAACAAACTACATAAGTCCTTCAGATGAAGAATGGAATTCTCAGCATGGCAATATCATTGGGTCAGTTAAACTTTCACAACAAATACATAGACATGTTGCAAAAGAAGTCACCAGTCAATTTTTTGGAGATACAGTATCTCCTGAGTGGTGGGATGATGTATGGATAAGAGATGGATTTTCTGAATACTTTGGACATTTTTTGGCATCTAAGGTAAGAAAAAATATATAATTTACAAAAATTTTAATTTTATTTCTTCTTTACAAATTGTCTTCGTATTCGTCATTACATCTTAAGATTCCACTGATACATTTACCCTTAATAATTTTAACAGTAAATTTAATTAGGTATTTATGTAAAAGAAAGTAATGTTTCATAAAAAAAACAACTTTATTCGATTTCTACAATATTTAAAACAAAGTTCAGCAAAATTGTAAAAAAACCCATAATAAAATCAATTAGTTATAACTTTCAATAATTCCAGGGCTACAAAAAATAGTTTTGGCTCTTATCGTATTAGATCCAGGACTTTTAAGCTGTTTTATTTGTCTAAAGTGAATACTGTGCAATACAGTAAAACTTTCTTAATACCTTTTTTAATAAATTTAATCTGGAACTCAATCCTTTTTTTGATAATTACAAACATTTCTAATCAAAATGTTATCAGGCGCTCACCAACCAATAAATGTCAAATTCACAGAGCAGACTCATATTTTTTTATTCTTGCTTTCTTTCTTTTTTCTACTGTTTATTTTTCCTCTTCCATTTATTAATTTAATAATAAATAATATTATTTTTGATCAAGTTTTGCTAAACTACTTTTTCGTGGGAGTTTTTGTTTTTTTTTTATTATTAATTTGTTATTATAGTAAGTAATTTTATTGAAATAGTTACAAGCAAAGACTGTTTTGTAAACATGTAATTTTTATGTCAATAAGGCTTATATGGATAAGTTCTGTTAGCCTTTATATTGTTGTAAATAAATAAATAAATCACATGGTCAGCCAATTACATGACTGAAGGATTTAAGAACGGAAGAGGTAGAGGCGTAAAAGACACTTAGAGTTATCTCCTCTGAGAGTAATGAATTAAATCATTATACAGTCAGACCCTGTGGTGAATGAAGTAAAGGTGTCATTTGCGAAGTGGAAAGTAGATACTTTTCAGAGGGCCTGACATGCTGATAAACATACTTTTCCACTCAGGGATGAAGACAATGGCAAACCACCTCACTCCTTGTTTTACTTAGTAAAGCCTATACAGGTTCAAACCAGCCTTTCCTGATGACCTAAACAACATAACTTTTAAAATATATGTAATTTATTTTTTGTAGACCATCTAAATTTTGTATATTTGAAATGTTTCTGTTAAAATTTCATCAAAATTGAAGTCAAATTGCACTTTATTACCTAAATATTTTTTTTTAGTTTTATTTTAAAATCGCATTAATAGCTTGGTTATTAGTGACTACGGTGGGTTATGTAATGATGAATTTTAACTCATGAAAAATTTCCAGACCCTAGCTGGGAATCGAAACCTGAACCTTCGCATTGTAGACTAGGGTTGATTTTCATATTACATCATTCACTAATGATTAAATAAGGTTATGTTTTCATTTTACATTGTTTACTCATGATTAAACGTAGGTTATATCGTTCATTAATTACATTGGCAAGAGAAATTCATGTGAGTGCTTCACACCAGATTTTTTTCTCTTAGTATAGGTAATTAGTTTTAGCATATCGCTTTCTGTAGTAAGAATGCACACATATTGAATGATACTGATGCACACCTATTGAATTTAATACATCATGGAAAATATTGAGCAAGATCTAAGAGAAAAATGACTTTTTTTACTTTATTTAAAGGCGCATCAACAGCTTGGTCATTAGACACTACAGTACGACATGAACAGTGGGTTTTTACCTTGTAAAAATTTCCAGACCCTGGCTGGGAATTGAACCCAGGACCTCCGTGTGGTAGGCTAGCTCGCTACCACTACGCTACGGAGGCGGCCAAGAGAACGTCTTATGTAATTCAATTATTTGCAGTTAAACTTAGGTCAATATTATAATTATCAGTGCTTTTAACGTGAATTATGCTTTATTTCAGTTCGAACATTCATTGGATGTAACAAAATTTTTATCTGGTTATTTGCGACCATTAGTATTGGAATATCAAAGTGAAAAGTCAAATAAAGAACCTCTAGTAGGAAATTATTCTGACTGTAGTATACCAGAGTTACTTGCATCTTTATCAAAACAGAAAGGGCTAAAAGGTAATTAACAAATACAATTCTTATACTTTCATGTGTAACCAGAAACTCAGAAGAAACCTGAAACTCTAATTTTACCCTCTAATTTAAACCTGAACCAAAATTTGAACCTTTTATTGAAACTCTAATTTAAACCTGAAACAATAATTATTTAGTAAACAATCACATTATAAAAAAATAATTGTTTTTTGTAAATAACAAAGCTGAATTTAAGAATGATCATAACGGCTACAATACAGAAATTTAAACAGTTGAAAGAACTTTATCAAATAGTTGAATGAAATCCATTTTTTATAACTGCATCCAAGAGACTCCAACATGGAATATAGGATATGCCAAGATAAAACTGATAAATTAAAATGTTAACATATGACAAAAATTCCAGAATCAATTATAATTATTTATTACCTTACCTTTGGTTGCTTTTTAAGTTTAAAAAACTTACGCGCGTTTCGGTGGTACCACCTTCTTCAGAGCATATTATTAAAACTAAAAATTAAAATTCAGAACGGTGTTTCCATTCAGTCATTTAGATTAAAATCTAAATGACTGATCTAATGTCTTCCTCCTTCTCCTCTCCATCTTCCTCCTTCTCCTTTCTGTCTTCCGCCTTCACCGCGGTTTGTTTGTCTTCTTCTTTCCCCTTTCTGTCTTCTTCCTTCACCATGGTTTATATGTCTTCCTCCTCTTCTATTCCGTCTTCCTCCTTCACTGTGGTTTATTTGTCTTCCTCCTTCTATTTTCCGTCTTTCTGCTTCACCGTGGTTTAATGTCTTCCTCCTTCCCTTTCTGTCATTCTCCTTCACTGCGGGTTTATTTGTCTTCCTCCTTCTCTTTCCGTCTTCCTCCTACACCGTGGTTTATTTGTCCTCCTCTTTCTCCTTCACCGCGGTTTTTTGCCTTCCTTCTACACCGTGATTTATTTTTGCCCTCTTCTTTCTCCTTTCGTCTATCTAACGGATTGATTAAAACTAGCTTAGTGCATGTAACGCTATCTAACGGATTTAATTTAAACTAACCATTTTAGTAGAAACATGCTTACGGTATCTATCGGATTTCATTGCAACTAACTTTACAATAGATTTCCTTGCTCACGCTATCTAGCGGAATTGATTGAAACTAGTTAAGTGTTTGCCGCGGTTACTTTCAATTTATTTCGTTAGATAGCGTGAGCAAGCAAATCTATCGTGAAGTTAGTTTCAATGAAATCCGATAGATAGCGTAAGCATGCTTCTACCATAGCGTATAGAAGAGATCTCTTCTAGAGTCTGTCTACGCTAAGAGTACTCCGACGTAGGCAACCAGCAACACAACTGAGCAAGCGCATTAATTAAAAATACCCACAGCATGATCAAAAACAAAATTCCATACAACACTAATTCGCTCTAAGCTTAATATTTTAATGAAAACACGTTCAATTCATGTTAGAAAATATTTTATAAATCGAACATTAGTTTACCATTAATAACTAAAACTTTTACTATTGTTACTCTTGCATTGTTATTTTTCGGTACATTATTTACTATTATTACATTAGGATTTGTAGTTTTTAATAAAGACTCAGTTTTATTTTTGGTCACAAGTAATAATATAAGACTAATGCGCTTGAATTATAATAGGAGAGTAAACAATTCCAGTGATTCGTTGTTTATCATTTCAGATTATTTATTTCATATCATTAAAATAATTAATGTCTGTGACTAGTTTAATACAACTGTTGCACTTGCCCGTGTTTTACTCATTTTTAGTTTCATCAGTATCTTTTGGAATTGTATCGGTTCGTTTCGATTTTTTTCGTAGACTGAAGTAGAAAAGTTTTGTAAGCTGTGTTTTGTTAGCATGCGTGATAGTGAATGTGTTGAGTTTTTGAAACATAAAAGCGGCAACCATTAAAAAGTAGAAAAAATTGTTTTGTTAAATTTAACGGTTAAAATAATTAACCTAGTCTCATTATGAAACTACAATAATTACAAGTAATCTGAACGGTATAATTGAAAACGCTTATAGGATAATGTTTATTTTAGCTGGATGTAGATATTTATATGATGGAACGTAGTGCAAGTTAATTGTCAGGCGGAGAGGTAGGTACGCGCCAAATAGACTAAAACTTTCGTTTACAACCGATAGGTGCTCGCCTCGCGCAGAGTACTCTTACAGTAGATGGACTATATACGCTATGCTTCTACTATAATGGTTAGGTTAAATTAAATCCGTTAGATAGCGTTACATACACTAAGCTATTTTAATTAAATTCCGTTAGATAGCGTGACCATGAACACCTATTGTAAAATTAGTTTCAATGAAACCCGATAGATAGCGTTAGCATGCTTCTGATGCGTGAAGGAGAAAGACGGAAGACAAATAAACCGCTGTGAAGGAGGAAGACAAATACACCGCGGTGACAGAGAAAGACAGAAAGGAGGAAGAGGAAGACAAATAAACCGCGTTGAAGGTGGAATATATAAAGGGGAAAGAGGAAGACAAATAAACCAAGGTGAAGGAGGAAGACAGAACAGAGAAGGAGGAAGACAAATAGGCCTACACCGCGGGGAAGGCTAAAGACAGAAAGGGGAAGGAGGAAGACAAATAAACCACGGTGAAGGTGAAAGACGGAAATTAAAAACTAAATTCAGAACGGTGTTTCCATACAGTCGTTTAGATAAAATCTAAATGACTGAATGGAAACACTGTTCTGATTTGAATCTAAATGACTCAATGGGAACACCGTTCTGAATTTTTATTTTTAATATTAATAATCTGCTCTGAAGTATGCTGTGGTACCCCCAAAACACGTGCAAGTTTTTTAAACTTAAAAAGCAACCAAAGGTAAGGTAATAAAGTTCATTTATACTGTAATTTATATTAATGGTTGGCAGGATGCATTTCAAAAATGTATTTATATATATGATAAATTCATTAATTACTAATAATTTATTACCACTATTACCCTGCTTACTTTAATAAGCATGTCATCAACCCCTTTATATCAAATAATACACAAAATTTGTCTCATCGTTTAATTAGAAGTTACATAGACATATATATTTACATAATATAATAATTTTTTTGTTTTTTAATTTATTTAAAGTCGCATCAACTTCATAGTCATTAGTGACTAGTGGATTATGTACCATTAATTATTGTGAGACCATAAATTTCAGACCTTGGCGAGGAATCGAACCCAAGACCTCCGCATGGCAGGCCAATGCGCTAACCACTATGCTACAGAGGCGGTCTCTAAATATTTTTGTTTGGGTTTTTTTATAATACTAGCTCAAAAAATATGAGTGGGGATAGCGGAGAAGCCATCCCACTCCTGATAAGCCTACACACACGCCAATAAATTTGCTCCAAATTTTAGTGTTGTGCAACCCATGCTGAAGAGTGTGTGGAACATAGGATACAGTCTTTGTATTGTAAAGAGCTCCATTGTGCTTGAGGCGGCGCTGTTTTTACTGAACTCATTGAGTTCTGACTGAAATTTCAATAAATACTCCATAAAATTACTATGTTTTTACATCAAGAGATGAATGGTACAAGATGACAATACACCTTCACTGTTTAACCTTCACTTTCACTGTTTTAACCTTCAAAAGATTCATCGGGATCCGAGCAACCTCCCATAGTATTAGTCTTAAAAGAGCTGCTGACATTATGCCTAGATTGATTACTTTTCCTAGCTTTTTAAGAGACATGTTTAAATATACAAGAAATATTTTCATTTTAAAATTTGATCCATTCCTTTACAATAATCATAATTGATAAGATTAATGGATACTCATAAATTTTTTTTTATTTTTATTTCAGGAGCAGCAGTGATATTTATGTTATCATGTGGATTTTCTCACAAGGTATTTGATCCACCATTTATCCAATTTCTTCACAGAGGGTGAGTATTGAGAAAAATAAGTAGTACAAACAATCATATAAAAACAAGGAATTCCTTTCCATAATTTAGATATCTGGTATGATTACTATTATCTGAATTAATAGGAAATTATAGAGTTTCAGTCCTTAAAATTCATACAAAAAGTGTCTTACAAGAAATGGCGTAGCCTCTTGCAGAAAATGTCCTACCAGTGAAAATAAATAAAAATGTTTATTATATTGGTTCACAAACATGCTTAATAAAATGTTGTGTCTTTTTGTGATCAAAGACTGTTTTATAGTAACAGTACTTTTCCCTTTATTAGTGATGTATTAATTTAAGTGTATATAGGTAATCTGAGATAGATCATAAACATCTTGTCTCTAAAAATGAAACAATTTTATTATTAAATATAGCATTTAATGGAAAATTCTGCACCACAGGTTTTATAATAATTATACACTGGCGAAGGATTTCATTAGGTTGGATGATCAAAACAATAGATATGGGCAACTCTAACTAGATCTGATTCTTTTCAGTATGAAAGTCAATTTGGCACATGTGTAGAGCGGTACAGAGCTAACACTGTATTCTGTCATTAAATTATAATAGCAACATGAATATTACTATAGGGGTTTACACATAACTGCTTCCAAAGACATCTCTGAAATCATAAGTCCAAGCTGGAGGACAATGTGTTTGTCAAGTTTTGTGTGTACGTGTTTCATCAGATTCCTTTCCGATATTTGTTTATCCACTCCATGAATTTTCCTTGGAGGAAAACTAGTTTATTTACATTAAATTTACTTTAAATTAACTTAAATATTTCAGTATTTGATTAAAATAATTATTTAGTGTATAACGGACATTGATGAAATTTTAAAAGACATGGCTGTCCCAACATTGACATAATTATGGCCATGTGGAAGAAGAAGTGTGAGAATTCCATCCAGCCTGCAAAGATGCTATTTTTATAAGGTTAAACATTGTAGAATATCCAATTAGTCCAAAAATGAGGATATTTGTGAGTAATGAGAAAAAGGTATTGGTTCTCTTATGGAGATGGTAAAGGAGTACCAATGGAATACCAATCAAAAAATGTGGAGACATTCAAAGAATGTTTCCACATAGGATTCCTAGAATGACCAAAGGTTACAAACCTACTGAAAGGCGTGATCTAGGGCAACCGTGGATGCTGAAACTGATCCTTGGACCTAATCCTTGAATGGTAGAAGAAGATTTTGCATTTAAAGTTTCACACTTATATGTAGTGAACAGAGTTTATGGCTGATGATTTAAGTTCATAAAAGGAATGTAAGGGATTATTTCATGAAAGATTACCTCCCCATTATATGAATCATCATATATAATTGATCACTCATCATCATCAGTCAACCATCTAATAGCCTGTTCTGGCATCCATGTCTTTTTAGGTCTTCCCAAGCCTCGCTTCCCTCTGTGTTTATATTTCCATGCTCATAGAGGAAGTCTGTGTGCTGGCATGTGAAGTAAATGGTTGGGCCAGTTTCTTTTAAATATTTAATTTTTTACACATATAATCCATACTTCCTACTGGAATACCTGTAAGAAATTAAAAATTATAATTGGCTGTGTTTAGGTAAACAGCTAAAATACTGTTATGAACCCCTGGACATTTTATTAAATAAAATGAGGAGTGAGACTGTTTACAATTGTCTTTCTTATTGGGTTTAAAACTATAATTGCTTATCATCAGTACACCAAGCCCTTTGAAGATTTGTTTACTTCAACCTGCAATGATACCTTCACGTCATTGACTTTACGTCTCTATGATAAAATTAATTTCTTTCAGAGGAAACAACTCTTTTAGTGTTACTTACACCTCTTCTGTAATTTGATACTTAAAGCCATTTTTTTTTTTATTGAGTGATGATGCCTACATAAGCCTTGGGCTTGTGCGTAGGTAATGATATGTGGTGATTTACAGATGAAAAAAATGCCAGACCTAACCGGGAATCGAACCCGGGACCCCGGTATAGTAGACAGTTGTGCTGACCACTACACCACGGGCCCGCCGACTAATTAGTCAACTCATTTAGTTGACTAATTATTTTAAGAGAAACAGAACTACTTTAGGTATCCAAAAAAAATACAATAAATTGAACACTACGTGTGGCATATAATTTCTAATTTTAAATATTGGAAATTAACTAAATGAAGACAATGATGACAAAAATAACTATTAACAAATTATTGCAGAGCATTAAACACAAGCACAACAGGAGATTTTATTCAACTATGGCAAGATGAATTAGATCATTATAATTATACATTAACATATAATTTAACAGCAGAAAAGATTGTAAAATCTTGGCTTCAAAGTGATGGAGTACCACTAATCACAGTTACAAGGCTAAGAGAGCCAAAAGAAAATCAAACTTTAGTAATCAGCCAGGTAAAGTAGTACTTTATAAAAATGATGAGTTTTAATTTATAAGTGTTTTGGTGTTTGGAAGACTTACTATGTAGGGTTTACCTATAATATCTACAAAATGGAAAACTTAATACATTACTACTACATTATGTTCACATAACTACTTTATGTATTTAATTAGACGATATAATAAAAAAAAATGAAAAAATTCCCATTCATGAGACTACACATCTCATGGCTGGTGGCAATTTTTAAAAAGACTTACCCGTGACTTACGGCAAAACACATTAGTGATTTCTGTATCAACTCTGATTTCTTGACTTCCAGTTTTGCACC
Source organism: Catonia carolina (assembly GCA_035578175.1). NCBI lineage: Eukaryota > Metazoa > Arthropoda > Insecta > Hemiptera > Achilidae > Catonia > Catonia carolina. Next base: position 33,723,990 of record JAQMRL010000005.1, on the reverse strand, counting down.
ACTTCTAGTCAAAATTGGAACTTCAAATCCAATGATTTTGTATCTACTCTTGAAGAGGAATCGATACCACTATTTTTGTTTTCAAATTCCAACGTCTATTTGAACCTTTAAATCTTTATTAAATAAAATGAGGAGTGTGGTTTACCATGCCTTCCTCACTGAGTGAAAAAGTATACTTATCAGTACACCAGGACCTCTGAAAAGCATCTACTTTCCACCCTGCAAATGACACCTTCACTTCATTCACCACAGGGTCTGGCTGTATAATGATGAAATTTATTATTCTCACAGGAGATAACTCTGACTATTGTCTTTTACACCTATACCTCTTCTGTTCTGAAATAGTTCAGTCATATTGGCTGACTATGTGATAAGAAACAGAACTATATTTTGTAGCCCTGGAACCAACAGATCAAGTGCAATTAATTTAACAGTCCACTTGTTTGTTATAGGCAATTTTGAAGTCTAAGTGGATGTAAATTGGATGAAGTTGACAACACCAGTATTTCCAGTTGAAGAAAGTTTCTTTAATGGGGTTCTTTTTAGAAGAATTTTAACATGGGCTAATAATCATGGAAATTAATACCTGATTTTTTGATTCTGTATAATTTAACTACTGGATCAAAACTACATTAATTAATCACATTATGTTCACGTTTCTATTTAATGTATTTTAATCAACTTAATATTATGTTAATGTTATGTAATAATGTTATTAATATTAAGGTTAATAATGTTATGTAATAATGTTATAATGTTAATGTTAATATTAGGTATGTTAATGTTTTATTGTGAATAACTTTTTCTTTCAGCAAACAATTAATCCCATAGAAAGGGATCCTTTTTCGAAATGGTACCTCCCACTAACTTATACAACAGCAAGAGAATGTGATTTTTCAAATACAACTGCTAAGATTTGGTTTGGTCCTCATTTCGTTAGAAATAAGACACAACATACATTAAAAATATATGATGCAGTGGGACGTGATGATTGGATCTTGTTCAATACCAAAGCAACAGGTCTGTATGAATTGTCTTATCAAACCACTTAAGGAAGACTGTACTTTGTATCCCGCCCATGTTAAATTTGCTATTGTTAGGTACATTTTTCATAAGATTGGTAAACGATAGGGAAATGAAATTTTACTTACTTGTAGAGTTGTCGGGTTGCTTGAGCTACTGATATTTTTGCAACTTAATCCGTTAAACCATAAAGTTTAGAACAGAATAAGGAATAACATAAAATTTTACAAAAATTCTTTTACGCTATTTTATATATTAATCATTTTTATAACTTTTGAGCAAGTCATAAAAGTGCCGGAATATGTGAATGTACAAGATAATTTTTTTTTTGTAATCCCTAATTTGTGTACGTTGCAATCTGTTGAATTGAGAAGAATAAGCAACCCCATGACCCAATGCGATGAGGATGATGTGTATAACGTGTAAATGAGGTGTAGTCTTGTACAGACTCAGGTCGACCATTCCTGAGAGAGTATGGTTAATTGAACCCCAACCATCAAAGTACACCAGAAGCCACTGTCTAGCATTCAAATCCGTAAAAAAGTAACTACCTTTACTAGGATTTGAACCAGGAACCATCGTCTCCAAAAATCAGCTGTTAAAGAGCTGATTTTGGCGACGACTTTACCTCTAGACCAACCCGGTGGGTTACAAGATAGATAACTGGTAAAAATTTCAGCCTGGTGTGTTCAATGGTTTTCGAGAAAAATGTATCTAAATGTTAAAAATCTAAATTTACTGGAACAGGCAAAAACACAAAAGTCACAAATCAAAAACAAAATTACACAAACAAGTAAATTTCCTATCAACATTTTGTTACAAAGCTGAACAAACAGCTGAGAGTATTAAAAACAGTAATGCAGATATTTTAAAAAACTAAAATTCCCTTTGCTTCGATCAGTATAAAATTATGAAAAAAAACTTGGTGACACAATAAACTGGGTAAACCTTCTAAAAACTTAATTTTTTCATTAAAATAAATTTTTGTCACATAATTTAATGTTTTTGTGGTTGATCTCGATCTAAACTATTGAAAACCATAAGGAACCGAAATTTGAAATTTTCAGTTGAAACCATCATACAGTCTCGCCTTAAGAAAAGTAACCCTAATTATAAGTAAAGGTTAAGAAAATTTATAGCAGTTTTCTGCCAAATTGGGATTTTAATTTTGTTTTCAGATCAACTATCAAATGAGACAGTCAAAGTTTTACAAATTATTGGTTGAATTTTAAATGGCCCAAAATGAAATTAACCTGAAAAAACTGCTATACTACAAATTATAACACATAAAAACCCTCTATAACATAACTTAAAATCTAACTCAAAATTTTATTAATAATTGTATAACTATTCAAAATTTAGAGGTAACAGGAGTTTGTAATTTTTTATAGTTTTTTTAATCCCTAATGAGTGTATAGTGCAATCTGTTTAATTTAAGAACAATAAGCAACCCCATAATTTAATGAGATGAGGATGATGTGTATGACATGTAAATGAAAATTAAAGTAGTCTTGAACAGACTCAGGCCGACCATTCCTGAAAGAGTTTGGTTAATTTAACCCCAACCATCAAAGTTCACTGGTAACCACTGTCTAATATTAAAACTCATTTAGAAAAGTATACTGTGGACAATTCCAACTGGCACAACTCTTGCTCTACGTGTACACACAGTTCCGCATAAAGTATATCCATAACCTATTCTTTCAACAAGGTCTACAAATTTTAATGTATGCAAATGCCTACAACCTTATTTCAATTAACAAACATACAAATAATCATTTAATTTTAAAATACGTATTTAATTTGTCCCAGTAAAAATTTAAATGATAAATTAAAAAAACTAAACTGCAAAAAACCCACTAAGGTATAGTACTCTACAGATGCACACAACTAACTAAACGAATTGGTCTGAATACATATAACGAACAGAAAATCATATATGAAAACAAATTAGTTACATCATTATGTCTGACAGTTATTAATAACAACTGTGAAAACAAAGTGTAGTGACCGTGCGTGAGTTGCACATTGCTGTAGCGATTGTATATTTTTGTGACTGTACTGTCGTTGCATGGTGAGAGGCGAAGAGTGAAGTAGATAAACACTGAAGCTGCTTGTGCCAATTCGAATTGTCCAAGGTATAACTACCTTTTCTAACATTTAAATCAGGAACCTTTGTCTCCAAAAATCAGCTGTTAAAAAACTGACTTGCAGGACAACTTTACCACTTTACTACCATTAGACCAACCCGATGGGTTTTTATAGTTGATACTAAAATCAGATTTTGGTTAACAATCTTCACTAATGAAATTCATATCACCCAATAACTCTGTTCTGCTTACAATCTAACTGACACTACACCAACCAAAATGATTTCTTCTTTGTAAGCCTTCACACCAGACCATTGTTGTCAAGTGGCTGGATTGCTTCAATGTTGTTACATGAAGTCTTTTACTTATGCCTCAGTTGAAATCTTTGAATTTGCTGGAACCAGAGTCCATTTGTAGGTCTCTGTGGAGGTTATTGTTCCTGATAGACCAGGATGTTGTGACAATATTTCTCAGCAACCTGTTTTGAAAGCATTGCATGATGTTTACTTTGTTTTTTTTTGGTTCTCTATGTGTAGAGTAAATAAAAAATAAGTAAATTGATGGTTTTGGATATAAGACAGAAGAAAAAGAAACGTCACTTTGAAAAACTTAAAAAAGAGAAAAAGATTTAAAAATGTATAATAAGGTTAACTTATGGTCCTGAGTTTTTGAATTTCCCAGTTTATTTTTCACAAATTTTATTCTTTTGTTTCGTAATAAATTAATTTTTAATATAGCTGATTGTACGTATCTTTTTTTTTAGGACTCTATAGAGTATTGTATGATGACAGTGACTTGATATTGATTGCGAATCAACTGAAAGAAAATTTTACAGTAATAGATGAAATGAATCGAGCTCAAATAGTGGATGATATATTTTCATTAACATGGATCGGAGATGTATCGTATAAAGCAGGGTTAGAAGTAACAGAATACTTAGAATACGAGACAGAATTTTATCCATGGTTTTCTGCGTATCGTGGTTTTACAAAGCTAAACAGAATTTTGTATCAAAATACCTCTGTATATAATCATATCGTGGTAAGTTAAAAATATTCAAAATTTCTAATAATTTTGCAGTATCAGTGATTAAACTTTAAACAAATAATTTAAAAGTTGTAGTTGTGTAGGTCATCAGCTGAAAAGGTGATTTGAACCTCTAGAAGCTTTACTAAGTAAAACATGGTTCGCCATTGCCCTGAGTGGAAAAGTTCGCTTATCAGCATGCCAGACCCTCTAAAAAGCATCTACTTTCCATCCTCCAAATTACGCCTTCATTTCATTCACCACAGGGTATGGCTGTATATTGAAATTCATTACTCTCAGAGGAGATAACTCTGACTAGTGTCTTTTACACCTCTACCTCTTCTGTTCTTGAATCCTTCAGACACATAATTGGCTGACCATGTGATAAGAAACAGAACCTATTTTTTGTACCCCTGGAACTAGCAGATCTAGTGCAGATAATTGAACAATCCACCTGCCTGTATGGGTCGAGTATAATTTAAACGATCATAACATTATTAACGAAAAAATATCTAAAATAGGTCACCTCCATGGCATAGTGGTTAGCATGATAGACCTCAAAACAAAAGTTCTTTGCTATGATCTTTTTGGTTCTGAAAATTGAAGGACATTAAAACCAAAATGTTTCATGAGAGATAGCAGTCACTAATGACCAAGCAGTTGATGTGAATTAAGGACATTTTAAATAAGCACTACAAAAATATTAAAAGCTGGCTGCATTGGCGTAGTTGGTAACGTGCTCGCCTCTTATCATGCAGTCCTGGGTTCGAATCCCACTCAGGGATGGCATATTTTCATACGTTACAAAAAATCATTTCTTCTTCATACAATTGCACCCCAACATTGTCGCTAATGACCTTGCAGTTGATACAATGTTAAATAAATAAAAAACAAAATTCTGAAATAATAAATATTACCTAATTTCTTGTAGCTACATGGTCAAACATGTACCATTGGCAAACTAACTGTAAAACTGACACTCAGTTCTAAGAACTTTGATATTTCTTATTGATAATTATGGGCATATTTTGAAAACAAGAACATGACTGTATGACCGGAAAATGATTTAACGTAAATACTTTAATTTTAGATATTATTTTACAAATTAATAAAAATTTGGTAAATTCATAAATAATTACAAAAAGATATTTTACTATTCTAGGAATACATAAAACCTTTATTAAATAATATATATGACACCATTGGTTTCTATGGACATGAGCAGGATGATTTTACTAAAATTATGCTTCGGGCAGAAACATTAAAATGGGCTTGTGATTTTGATATTGGTGATTGTAGAGAAGAGGCTAAAACTGTAGCAGATAAAATTTTAAATGGCAGTTTAATAAGGTAATTATTAATAACTAATTATTATCATAAAGTCGTGGGGTTGTGCTTTCGATTATAGACTATAGGTACTGTCATCCACGGTAAATAGTAGAGATCTCTTCTAATTACTGTGGCGTCATTTGTACTCAATATAACTACGCACTTGTTAAGTACCCAATTTTCTATTTTTAGTATTAGTCTGCTAAATGTTTAATATTGATTTTTCTTTAAAATTTAAAAAATTAATAATTTGGAATTGTGGTATGTACTCATTTGTATGGGACAAAATCCTATTAACAAATTTTTTGTTTTTTTTTTGTTTTGTAATCCCTAATTTGTGTAGGTTGCAATCTGTTCAATTCAGAACAATAAGCAATCCAATGACCCAATGAGATGCGGATGATGTGTATGGCGTTTAAATGAGGTGTAGTCTTGTACAGACTCAGGTCGACCATTCCTGAGAGAGTATGGTTAATTAAACCCCAACCATCAAAGTACACCGGTAACCACTGTCTAGTATTCATATTTTCATATTCAACAAATTTATAAATTCATTTATTTATTTATTATTAAATAGGTATTTATTTATTTATTTACTATATTTATTATTTACGTATACTCAATTGCTACATTTCTATTTCTAGACCAGTATTGGACGATTACCTGGAGCCAATATTTTGTGGAGCTATCCAGTACACAGACAGTCAATCATTTTGGTATGAAGTATATGAGTTCTATAACCAACGAAGAGATACACTCAATGAAGGATATATCCTTGATACTTTAGCATGCTCCAATGACCCTGAAATAATTGACAAGTAAGTAAAAAAAAAACAATAGACCTATATTATTTTCAACATATTATTTTGTAAAAACTGCCCATTACAGGCAAGAGTGTATTCTGTTACTATTCCTCTGTCCAGTAGTTTGGTTCCAATATTTTATTTGTAGCCCACTAATTCACTCGAAGATACGAAGTAAGTATTTTGGTGAGAAAGCCGTTTGTGTTGTTAGCTCCTGTTAAAGAAGGAAGTTTTTCAGAAATAAAGTATCGATAAGTATTGATTTTGTGTTCTAAGTTAAGTGTAATAACTAGTTTCACGTATAGTAATTTAGATTGTCCATTTTTTCAGCGATATTTTTTAATTTTTGCAAAATAAAGTTAGTCGTAATTTTAAGGTTAGGTCAACCTGTAATATATCTGTGATCTTCGTGAAGTCTGTGTACCCAATTAAACGTTAAAACTTTGTTTTACTTTTTATAATAATATAAAATATATTCATTAAATAGATATTGTTAAGAATGGCCAGTAAAATTGGAACATTAGGTAAAAATAAAAGCTCTCCACCCGTTACGCGCTCGAAAATAAACATATCATCTCCAGCTGTTAGCTAGTGTTGGGGTAGTCGACTAGTAAACTAGTCGTTTATTCGAATAGTGCCCTGAGTAGTCGACTAGTCGGTTGTATTGACTAGTCGACTATAATCCATTTGAAATCAACGTGCGGTTGAAGGTCATGCCACTTCCTCACCTCGGCTACCCCACCAGTCGTCTGAATGATGCAGCGCGGAGTATGTGTGTGCACTTGTGCCAACGCCTACATCAGGTTCACATTATTTCACTTCGTGAAGTAGCGTACGCTTAAAACATCTGATGAGACCAACACATAAATGTGTTATTTAAATCAAGCTAAACTTAAACTCATTCGAGAAGTTTAATTACAAACAAAAGGAAAACTGCAATGGAAAAAATCTAAATCCAGTTTTTCTTTTGTTTGTAATTAAAAAAACTTATCAAATGAGTTTTATTTTCATGGCCTTTATTACATCATTTTTTAGAATAAAATTCTCTACAATTTTCATTAAAATGTTTTGTGTTTTTATTCGCAATTTAACAGAGTTATTTTACGTTAAACTTAAAAAGTATATTTTCTAAGCCTACTCTTTAATGTGTTTACGTAGTTTTCTTAAAAACTAAAAGCGATACAGTTCTGGGACTCATTTTTTTAAGTTTCCCAGGTTAAATAAAAACCATAAGAAACCACTAAAAATTTTCCTAAATTTACCTTCTCAAAATATCAGTATTGCTTTATTTCACTCTTTGCCCAGGAATCAAGGCAAAATCTTTCGCCAGGCATAACTCACCGACGAAGCGTTTCCGGACGTATATTTAGACAAACATTTTGTTACATGTAATAACAATAGTTTATACGTAATATGGAATAATAGAAAAGTCACTGAAATAGAAACACGGCCATTATACCCACTTATGCGTCAGCAATGACTGTGATATTTTATGACTTTATGAAGCTTACATGTATTGTTTTAAGTAAACAAACATGTTACAGCAACGTTTGTCACCACACACAGGCCTATTTATTTGATTTTTGATACTCTTATGATTGACTCTTATGAAATGATTGTGTGTAACATGTTACAAATTTTTCAGTGTCTTTATTTATTTGTTTAAATTTAACTTTGAATTTAAATCAGTGATTTCGTTTCATTTTTTATCGATAAAACAACAGCGACTGTGTGTTGATCTTTCTGACTGCGACTGTGTGTGAAATTAATTCTTTGCGAACGGCGCTCAAGATTACATGAAAGGATAAGTGACAGTTTATTTCTCAGTCGTGTAAAAATTTGTAACAGTCCAGTTTCTGTATGCATGCTTTAAAACATAAAAGATAAATAATCATCTTTTTCGTTTAGGTAAAAAGGTTGGCTATGTTTTTATTAAGGTACAGTTTGTATTAAGAAATATTAGGATAGAACTGTTCCAACGATCCGAAAGTTAAGCACAAAAATTAGGAAAATATATTGTGTAGAATAAAAAGGTTTCACATATCATAGTAGGCCTAATGTCTTATGTGTATCAGAGTAACCATTAAATTTTTTTGTCGTTAATAGACAAAATTTTAGTCTGTAGAGAGAAAAAGAAGCAGTTCAATTCAGTAATGTAGAAGTAGTGTAAGGGGTATGAGGAGAAATCTTGCGGAAGGGAAGGGCAAGAAGCGCGTGACCTTCACCCGCACGAAGAAATCAAATGGATTATAGTATTGAAACGACTACTTTAACAGCGCGTAGAGTTTAATACTATGACCACAGATTACGTATACAACCGACTACTTTAGTCGAATCGTGCTGCCTTACTATATAACCGACTACTTTAGTTGATGATCGTGCTGCCGTACTATACAAAAAACACTTCGAATAAATGACTAGTCTAGTCGACTACCTGGAACACCACCCCTTCACAAACCGACTACTTTTGTAAACGACTAGTCTAGTCGAACTGATGCTGCCATACTATATTTTTAATTTCAACCACTCGAGTAAACGACTACGCACTCCATCTCTACGGCGTGCCGTCTTTGTTTACAAACAACAATAATAAAGAAATTAAGATAGTTTATCATCAAAATAATTACTACATTACTTCATAACGTTTTATAAATAATTTGAACAGGTTGTTTTGTTTTTATTGGAAGTTCTCTTCCGGAAATTTTCTGTTTATAACTGACTTAAAAATGGGAGGTTTTCTGTTTTCCCGTGTGTTCACGATTGTATTTACAATATTAGGTGTAAATAAAGGCACACTTTCATGTCACATTTTTCCGTTTAATTACGGGGTTATTTACGCAGAAGTGATTGGAATATGGTTGTCTATTATTTATCAAACCTCTTCATCTTCTCCAACTGTACTCGAATGTAAGCCCTACACACACACATATTTTTTTAAATCGTCATTAGGGCCCGTAGGGTTATCATTTTTGAAAATTTAAAGACACTGTTGCTGTGAATAAATATGTTTCGAAAATATATTTTCTTAATTATTTATTGTAGTTGCTGTTTTAAGTACCAATAATTTGTTTTATTCCAAGATTTGGCAGTTTTATGACCCTCCCATCGCCCTCTTCAAACTGGAGATATGCACTGTTAGCAAAGGGGAGTAGTAGTCGACTAGTCTATTCAATTCTATGGTTCTCAAGACGAAAACTAGTCGACTACTTTTACGACTAGTCTATTCGATATTAGAAAGTAGTCGACTAGTCAGTAGTCGGTTGTTAAAAGTAGTCGATAGTCCCAACACTACTGTTAGCCTTGGAAAAAAAGTTTTTTTTTGTTTTTTTTTTTACGCTCTGGAGACTCCAGGAGGAGTATAGGACATGTCGTCAGATGTAACACCTGAAATACATATAAGAAATCACTACTATCAAGAAATAGTATCACTACTATCAAGAAAGAAATTCTTGTACGCTATAAAAAGTTTCACCGATCAAGTAATTTTTTAAATTTTTTTTAAAGGAATTCAAATCCTCACAACACTTTAAAGATTGGGGTAATTTATTTATGAATTTTCTCCCTGCATAAGTAGGTTTTTGTTCAAACAATTTTGTGGATTGATTAGCCACATAATAATCATTCCTGTTTCTCGTGTTATGATTGTGAACATTGAAATTCTGCATAAAATTATTTTGCCTAACATACATAATCACCTCAAAAATGTAGAGACAGGGAACTGTAAGCAATTTAAGCTCCTTAAATAGTGGCCTGCATGAGGTTAGCTGGTTAGCTCCCACCATACACCTAATAGCTTTCTTTTGAATTTTAAAAACCCTATTCATATTACCCATGCTAGAATTACCCCATACTAAAATACCATACCGGATATGAGACAGAATGAGGCCATGATAAGCTGCCATTAGTAATTTTTTATCATTTAATCTGGCGATTTGTTTTAGTGCAAATACCCCAGATGATATTTTACTACAAACTTGATTGATATAGAAGTCCCAAGACAAAGATCTATCTAGAGATACGCCCAGGAACTTCACTGTTTCTACATGCTCTAAACTATTATTATGAATAAATACATCCACTTCTCTACTTTCTTTAATGTTATGTTTATTTTTGAACTGCAAGTACTGACACTTTTTCCCATTAACTGTTAATAACATTTGATTCAAGAACTGCACTACAGACTCTATGTTAACATGTGTATTTACTTCAAGAGCATCTACCAGTGAACTGTTACTGATTACTGAAGTATCATCAGCAAACAACAAAGCTCTGCCATTAGGTATGACTTCTGGTAACCTATTAATGTACAATAGAAACAGAATTGGAGCTAAAACTGACCCCTGTGGAACGCCTGCTTTGACTTCAAGCTTTCCAGATACAACTTTTGTAAGTTTCCCTCTAACAACCCTAGTTAACTCCACACACTGTAATCTATTAATAAGGTAAGATTGAAACCATTTCAACTCTACATCCCTAACGCCTAATGACTCTAGTGTTTTCAATAAAATTTCATGATCAACACAATCGAAAGCTTTACTCAGATCCAGAAACACTGCCAATGCTTTCTCCCCGGCGTCCAATATATCAACTACTTGCTCCACAAGTGAAACAATTGCAGTTTTAATTGATCTACCTTTTTGGAAACCATGCTGATCCTCTGAGATGATTAGGTTTTCAGTCAAGAAACTGATTAACCTAATAAATACTACCTTTTCAAAAATTTTACTGATTGTGTTTAAAATACTTATGGGTCTATAATTTTCAACTAACTGGCTATCTCCATTCTTAAATATAGGCAATATTTTAGCCTCCTTCAGTTTGTTTGGAAATACACCTGCTTCAAGTGAGAAGTTAATCAAATGAAGGAGAGGAGTAATTAAAAGATGTTTACATTCTTTAACAAAATTATACTAGAAATCCCATCTAACCCACATGTTTTCTTACTTTTCAAACTATCAATAACTGATTCTAATTCCTCCCTTGTAACTAGGCTAAATAAGAATTGATTAACTACCTTGTTACCTTTTGGATCATAACATCCCACTGTTTCCCTAATCTGTTGTTTAAGTTTTAAAGCTACTTCCTGGTAATATTTGTTAAAATAATTACAAATTTCTATACCATTCTCTATAAGTTCATTGTTTTTGTTAACAATATTAGGTATGTCAGTAAAACTTTTGTTGCTAACTACACCTCGATTCTTATTAATTATTTCCCATATTGCTGAGTTTAGATTTGGTGAATTATGAAGAACTTCAGCAGTTTTTTTACATTTAGCTCTCTGGACTTCTCTGGCATAATGTTTTTTAATAGTTTTGTACCTTTATTCATTAAAGGTAGTCCTATGTGAAAGAAAATCTGAGTATGCATCTCTAACTTCAGACCTCATTTGCAAAATTTCCCCTGTGACCCACTCATCTGTTTCACTGACAATATTTTTTACATCTTTCTTTTTAATTGGACAATTATTATTATAATGAAATTTTAATGTCTCAATAAAATTATGATATTTTTGATTAATGTCAGATGAATTGAAAACCGTCTTCCAATCCTCTTTGGATAAACTATGTAACAAACAATTAATATTCCCTTGGTTTTCCTGCCTAAATTCTTTAATATTTTTTTGATTTGGGACATGACTACCTAAATCCTGAATCTCTAATACTTGGTAGCCGTGATCAGAGACCTCTGAACCCCTTAACCTAACCTGACAACTCTCCATATTTGTTAAAATATTATCTATTATGGTTTGTGAGTGAGTAGTAATTCTTGTATAACCTTTAACTTTTATATCAAGATTGTTCATCTCCACAATATCCCTAAACTCTTCAGCAAACTTTCAGAAAAGGCTACTTTCAGAAAAAGTAGCCAAATTAGTTGTAGAACAAAAAAACATTAGGGAATCTATAATAAATAGCAATAAACAAAACGAGGATATAAGAAATAAACTTGAACAAGAGGTAGCTTCACTAAAATAAATAATTAAAATAAATGAAAATGATCACAAAGTCAAAATTAATAAACTTATGGAAGCAAATAAAATTTTAGAAAATGAGATAAAATTAGTTAATTTAAAATTAAAAAATGGGTTAGGGTTAAATAATAATAATAATAATAATAACAGGAAAATTAATAATACCCCTAAAAATAAATCTAATTCAACAGTAAAAAATGATCCAAAGAAACTTTTGTACAGTGAAGCGTTAGCATCTAAAAAAGCTACTAAAATAAACAATAATAATAAAAACAAGGTCTTGGTGCTTGCGGACAGCCACGGACGTGGGTGCTGTGATCTCTTAAGTAAAAAATTAAATGATTTTGATGTTAGTGTAGTTTTTAAGCCGAACGCTCCTTTAAAAGAAGTAGTAAAATCAGCTAAAGATGATTTAAAAACCCTTAATAAGAATGATCATTTGATAATTATCGGAGGAACCAATGATATCAGTTCTAAAAATTTCCAAAATACTCCTCAAATCCTAAAAACAATTGAAGAACTGGTTCCAATGAGCAATAAAACAAATTTAATAATAAATACAATTCCCGTTCGACATGACAAGCCAGAACTAAATACAGTAATAAATAAACTAAACCGTGATATTCATAAAAAAATTAATAGCCTAGAAAATAAAACAGTAAACAGGATTAAAATTAGTTTCATCAATGAAAGGCTTAATCGTACTAATTTCACTAATCATGGGTTACATTTGAATCAGTCTGGTAAAAACGTGTTGTGTGATAGGTTAGCATCCCTCGTCACTTGTAAACTCCCTGACAAATTAAAAGCTAAAGAGTCTTTTTTAATGAGTTGGCTGAAACAAGGGGTAAAGAGATAGGAAATATAAGGTTAGGTTTTATTGGTGAAACGCAACTGAAGAGGAGATCACAGGTTTTTAATTACAGTAACGGTAGGTTAGGTTTACATGATGTCAGGTTAGTAAATAGGCTGCGACCAGCTTCCATAATTGGAGTCAACACAGTTGTAGATAACCAAAACAATCAGGAAAATAATGCATCCCACTTCTCTATTTTACATCAAAATATTCAATATTTAAGTAATAAAATAGACAGGTTAGATATATTTTTAAGTTCTGAGAACCCAGATATGGTGGTATTTACTGAACACGGTTTAAAATGTAATGAGATGTCACTAATAAACTTTTCAGGGTTTTCTATTATTGCTTCATATTGTAGGAAAATGCACAAAAGTGGGGGGGTTTGTATATTAGCTAATTCAAGTAAGAAACTTGACACTCGTAATTTACCTTATCTAGAACGGTTTTCTCGGGAAATGGTTATTGAAGTGGCTGGGGTAGAAGTTAGGTTAGAAAAGAGGGGAAAGATGGTTGTGGTGGGTGTCTATAGATCCCCTAATGGTGATTGGGGTCAGTTTTGTTCATCGTTCAGTGAACTACTGGAAGTTTTAACAGAACGATACGTAAAAGTGGTAGTTTTGGATGATTTTAATGTAAATCTTGCTGTTGAAAATAAAATGGTTGAAGAGTTTAGGGATATTGTGGAGATGAACAATCTTGATATAAAAGTTAAAGGTTATACAAGAATTACTACTCACTCACAAACCATAATAGATAATATTTTAACAAATATGGAGAGTTGTCAGGTTAGGTTAAGGGGTTCAGAGGTCTCTGATCACGGCTACCAAGTATTAGAGATTCAGGATTTAGGTAGTCATGTCCCAAATCAAAAAAATATTAAAGAATTTAGGCAGGAAAACCAAGGGAATATTAATTGTTTGTTACATAGTTTATCCAAAGAGGATTGGAAGACGGTTTTCAATTCATCTGACATTAATCAAAAATATCATAATTTTATTGAGACATTAAAATTTCATTATAATAATAGTTGTCCAATTAAAAAGAAAGATGTAAAAAATATTGTCAGTGAAACAGATGAGTGGGTCACAGGGGAAATTTTGCAAATGAGTTCTGAAGTTAGAGATGCATACTCAGATTTTCTTTCACATAGGACTACCTTTAATGAACAAAGGTACAAAACTATTAAAAAACATTATGCCAGAGAAGTCCAGAGAGCTAAATGTAAAAAAACTGCTGAAGTTCTTCATAATTCACCAAATCTAAACTCAGCAATATGGGAAATAATTAATAAGAATCGAGGTGTAGTTAGCAACAAAAGTTTTACTGACATACCTAATATTGTTAACAAAAACAATGAACTTATAGAGAATGGTATAGAAATTTGTAATTATTTTAACAAATATTACCAGGAAGTAGCTTTAAAACTTAAACAACAGATTAGGGAAACAGTGGGATGTTATGATCCAAAAGGTAACAAGGTAGTTAATCAATTCTTATTTAGCCTAGTTACAAGGGAGGAATTAGAATCAGTTATTGATAGTTTGAAAAGTAAGAAAACATGTGGGTTAGATGGGATTTCTAGTATAATTTTGTTAAAGAATGTAAACATCTTTTAATTACTCCTCTCCTTCATTTGATTAACTTCTCACTTGAAGCAGGTGTATTTCCAAACAAACTGAAGGAGGCTAAAATATTGCCTATATTTAAGAATGGAGATAGCCAGTTAGTTGAAAATTATAGACCCATAAGTATTTTAAACACAATCAGTAAAATTTTTGAAAAGGTAGTATTTATTAGGTTAATCAGTTTCTTGACTGAAAACCTAATCATCTCAGAGGATCAGCATGGTTTCCAAAAAGGTAGATCAATTAAAACTGCAATTGTTTCACTTGTGGAGCAAGTAGTTGATATATTGGACGCCGGGGAGAAAGCATTGGCAGTGTTTCTGGATCTGAGTAAAGCTTTCGATTGTGTTGATCATGAAATTTTATTGAAAACACTAGAGTCATTAGGCGTTAGGGATGTAGAGTTGAAATGGTTTCAATCTTACCTTATTAATAGATTACAGTGTGTGGAGTTAACTAGGGTTGTTAGAGGGAAACTTACAAAAGACGTATCTGGAAAGCTTGAAGTGTAGCCCCCTTTTTGCTCACGCGAACCCCAAAGGTTCGCTACCAAAAGCAAAAGTGGCACAGGGGACAAGAAAGAAAAAAAAACAACCCCAAAAACAGACTGCGGTGATGTGGTGCAAAGAAAATAAAATTAACAAGATTGATTTTTGATTACTAGAAAATTTAATAAAAAAAATATTAATGGATAGATAACCTTTATAAATATAAGATAAATTAGGTTTTATGTTCAGTATTTAAGAAGAATTACAAAAACGTTACGCAGGCATTAAATTGAAATTATCATAATTAATAACCAAAATTTTATATTATATAGAACGAGCTCAATAATAATTTAACATGCTTTAAACTGGATCCAGAAATGTAATTTAAGAAAATCTTTAAGTAATTTTAAAATAGAAAAGACCATTTCGGTTTTACAATTATAATTATTTGAAATTAATAAGCGATAAATAGAAATCAAATGAAAGTACCAAATTAAATATAAGAATTAATCCGATTGCCTTTACATGAAAGAGATTCATAAAAAAATAAAATTTAAATTAAAAAACATGATTAAACTGTTTCTTTAAAAGATTTGATCTTAATTAAAAAAACAAAAATAAGTATATAATTAGTTTCACTAGACGAAACACAAGGTAAATTTTACCTTGAGTAACAAAATTTAATTTTACAAGATAATCATCATGCAATATTTTAGCAAAATAATTCAAATTTTTATTTTTATTAATGAAACAAAAATAAGAGAAAGCCAGAAAAACAAAAGGCTTAATACAATATTAACATTATAAGTTAAATGCAAAACATGTTTCGTCCACCACGAGACAAGATTATGCAAAATTGCATAATGCAGCAAGCATAAGAATAATAAGGATCATTTTTATGATTAACAAAATTAATTATAAAAATTAAAATATTTGTAATATAAGAAATTTACAGTTATTATAAATAGAAGACGGATGAGTAGAATTAGAAGAATAAGGATGATCCCCGAAAGAACATGCTAGTTAGCTAGCCGGAGACTTGTTTAAACCAAAGGCGACTTGTCCATTTAAAATCAGTGATTCCAGATTTATGTTACTGAATATTTGGGCCCAAAAATTTATCTTGTGCAAAGAATTAGTTTACAGATGAGTTGATTTAAACTTATAAAAGGCGACACTTTCAGGTGAAGTTAGAATAGTTGAAATTGACCTTTTGGCTTCCATGTCGCCCAAAAGGATTAGTAAAACTTGTATAAAATATTGAAGGAACTGCTCCCCAAAGCTGGTCCCTGCAAAGAGCAGAAAACCAGGACTTAGAATAATGAGGGCCTCCGCAAAAGACAAACAAAAGAGAAAATTAAAAGTAGGTAAACCCCACCAGCACAGCAAAAGATTAAAGAAAAGAAAATTAACTTAATAGCAAACATTAAGAAAAGCTTTAAGTTAAAATTTAGAAAATTAAAATTACCCAAAAGGGTTTACCAAAAATTTACAAAATCTAAAAAAAATCATTTACGGCTACAATGGGTTTTAACTACAAGCATAATAAAAGAAATAGAACAAGGACTTACCGTAAAAAAAAAACGGGAATTGCAATTAGTCAAACAGCAACGTAAAAGCGCCCCGAAAAGAAACAATAAAATTTACGGCACACATAATTCAAGAACCGAACATCTTCCAGACCAATTGCAAAGAGAGAGCGAGTATATCAAATCATTCATAATGAAGCCTCGGTTCTGACGTCACTGACCCCTTCCCCCCCGCTAAACATGTACCAAGAGAACATGAAAAGCAAGAAGAAACGGATTCGACAAGAAAGTACAGATAACAGCAGTCGGCAGTACAAAGACAGAATGAATGCAAATTGATAACGAGATAACGGATTACGGTGACATTAAAAGATAACGAAATTTAAATTCAACATAACAGAAAAAGGAAAAATTAATAATTAAATAAAGTAACATTAATTTAAAAATGTTACAGAAGTCAAAGCAGGCGTTCCACAGGGGTCAGTTTTAGGTCCAATTCTGTTTCTATTGTACATTAATAGGTTACCAGAAGTCATACCTAATGGCAGAGCTTTGTTGTTTGCTGATGATACTTCAGTAATCAGTAACAGTTCACTGGTAGATGCTCTTGAAGTAAATACACATGTTAACTTAGTCCGTAGTGCAGTTCTTGAATCAAATGTTATTACCAGTTAATGGGAAAAAGTGTCAGTACTTGCAGTTCAAAAATAAACATAACGTTAAAGAAAGTAGAGAAGTGGATGTATTTATTCATAATAATAGTTTAGAGCATGTAGAAACAGTGAAGTTCCTGGGCGTATCTCTAGATAGAAAAGTCTTGGGACTTCTATACCAATCAAGTTTGTAGTAAAATATCATCTGGGGTATTTGCACTAAAACAAGTTGCCAGATTAAATGATAAAAAATTACTAATGGCAGCTTATCATGGCCTCATTCTGTCAAATATCCGTTATGGTATTTTAGTATGGGGTAATTCTAGTATGGGTAATATGAATAGGGTTTTTAAAATTCAAAAGAAAGCTATTAGGTGTATGGTGGGAGCTAACCAGCTAACCTCATGCAGGCCACTATTTAAGGAGCTTAAATTGCTTACAGTTCCCTGTCTCTACATTTTTGAGGTGATTATGTATGTTAGGCAAAATAATTTTATGCAGAATTTCAATGTTTACAATCATAACACGAGAAACAGGAATGATTATTATGTGGCTAATCACTCCACAAAATTGTTTGAACAAAAACCTACTTATGCAGGGAGAAAATTCATAAATAAATTACCCCAACCTTTAAAGTGTTGTGAGGATTTGAATTCCTTTAAAAAAAATTTAAAAAATTACTTGATCGGTGAAACTTTTTATAGCGTACAAGAATTTCTTTCTTGATAGTAGTGATACATAGTGTGTTTCTTATATGTATTTCAGGTGTTATATCTGACGACATGTCCTATACGCCTCCTGGAATCTCCAGGGCGCAAGGAAAAAAAACTCATATACTCACAGCAAAAATTGACCTGAATAGTAAAATTAAAACCACTATATTTTCAAAGAATTAATGATTACTTTTGTTTATTTGTACAGCTATTTAGATTTCATTGTATCACCTGATGAAGTAACTTCAAAAGAGGCTGTGCTTATTTTTAATGCAGTAGCAAAGAGAAATACATTAGTGGACATAGCAACCTCATTTTTATCCTCAAATGCAGTAATTATTAAAGATATGTAAGTACAATAAAATTTAAATGACTTAATATTAGCTAAGTGGAATGAAGTGTTGGGAATTTTATTCACAGTTATTAAATCAGTTCTATTAGTATACACTCATGGTCTCTGGACCGGCTTCGTTAGTCAGGTGGTAGAAAGGCTAAATATTAAAATCATTGTATATATTTTTTAATCAATCAATATGTAGTTTAATTAATCAAACTACAAGGTTGTGTCAAATTTAAATGGGGCTCAATTTTTAAAAAAATGTAATTTTATTTAACTAATTCTATTTTATATAATGAATTTCACTAACCTTCCTTTTTAACTGCGTCAACTTTTATTTCCACTTACACGTGTTTCGGTGGCTACACCATTATCAGAGTAAATAACATATAATTGAAACTAAAAACTTTATTTATTAAAAATCTATAGAAGACGATACAAATAGATAGTGTTATATAAATGACTGAAAATGTATCATCTTCTATAAGTTTTTAATAAATAAAGGTTTTAGTTTCATATATATGTTATTTACTCTGATGATGGTGGATCCACCGAAACATGTGTAAGTGAAAATAAAAGTTTTTTTTTTTGTAGTCCCTAATGTGTGTACGTTGCAATCTGTTCAATTGAGAACAATAAGCAACCCCATGACCCAATGAGATGAGGATGATGTGTATGACGTGTAAATGAGGTGTAGTCTTGTGCAGACTCAGGTCGACCATTCCTGAGAGAGTATGGTTAATTGAACCCCAACCATCAAAGTACACCAGAAGCCACTGTCTAGCATTCAAATTCGTATAAAAGTACCTTAACTAGGATTTGAACCAGGAACCTTCGTCTCCGAAAATCAGCTTTTAAACAGCTAATTTTGGCGACGACTTTACCTCTAGACCAACCCGGTGGGTTAAAATAAAAGTTGACGCAATTAAAAAGGAAGGTTAGTGAAATTTATTATATAAATTCATTATATAAAATAGAATTAATTTCAAACTGCAGGATGCATTATAAAGATTTATTTAACTAAGCTTACAAATATATAAAAATTATTTTTCTACATACGCTCCTGCCCTAGAAATTCATTTTTCTCTTTGGTTTGGGAGCTTTTTATTCCATCATTGTAAAAACTCTTCAGACATTCTCATAGCCATTGGGGAAAACATCCTTGCATCACTTTGTTGTCATTGAAACTCTGACTTCCACGCTCTTCTTTGAGGGGTCCAAAAAGATGGCAGTCACAAGGTGAGTCTGGACTTTAGAGTGGATGTTTCAGCGGTTTCTATCATAATACATACAATTTTCACATCATAATGTTTGCTGCATGAGGCCTTGTCATGCGGAAGAATGACACTTCTGGCCAATTTCTTCTTCCTTTTCCTTTTAAATGATAATTTCACGGCATCCGGTAATTTACAATAATAGTGCACATAAATTGTGCATCGATCGTGGGTGAAAAGCATCTGTAAGGTTTTGGACGGCTTCAATGTTGTTCTCAGCCATACTCATCCTTGGGCAGGGATCGTGGCTCTGGTTCTTGACCTTAAAAAATTAAAAAATTTAAAGTAGGCCTACTTGGCTTACCACATATCTCTGTATTAACTTAACAAAATAAAAATTAATGAACTGATACTAATGGTACAAAAACCAATTAAGAAACTAATATAATCATTTTAATATTGATTTTAGGTACAATGAATCAACATTACCACGTATTATTACAAACATTGGCTATTATTTGACAACACAAGAACAATATGATACGGTAAGGAATTTATATATTTGTACCATTAAATAAGGAATTTTATTCTAAGGTTAAAATGATATTATTAATTAGATAAAAGATACCCAATGGTTTACCTTACGAAAGGATATAAATACGAAAAAGTTTTGGTTATGAGCAACTAATAATGGTTTATGGTACAGAATTCGTGGGTTTTAAGAAGTAGTCTAATAATATTCCAGACCCTAGTTGATCTACTTCTTCCCATCAATCTAATATTCTCCCTTGATTCTTCATAGAAGCCCCCTGTAATCATGATCAATAAAGTGAATTTGATTTGGTTCATTAAGTTTTTCGGTTAATTCCATTATTCTCAGTAATTTTTGGCTTCTTTATGCCACTTATCAGGTACGTAGCTAGAATTTTGGTTCAGGGAGCTAGCTAGAACTCTGGAGAATCTGGAGAATCAAACCAGGCACCCACAGCGTAATTATTAGTGCGATATGCAATTTGAATTTCCATTCAATGAGGAGGCTGAACCCCCTCAAACCCCATCCTTTAGCTACGTCCTGGCACTTATCATATTATTACAGTTTAGTATCTCTGGTTTTTTAGCCAGTCTAATCACGTGTATGTAAAATTATTTTTGTATTCTGATAGCTTCCTCGGTCTTACATTCTACAACTAAAGAGGCAAATGCAAAATGGGTTCAAGAGTTTTTTCAAATTTAACTTTATTGTTTTTAAGTGTATTTGTTATAAGTGGTAGCTCTATCTACTATATATAAAGGATTAATTTCATAAAATACTACCAGAGTAATTATTTCACTTTTAAAATATCACAGTATACAAAAAAGGTTTATCTACACCAGATGCTTTTTGCAGACAATAATTTAGACTTTGGAATGAAATAGTGAACTAGCCATTGTGTGATAGAGATCTGAAATGGCAAAATAAATGTGGGGGAGGTAGACCTACAGGTTTAATTTAAGTTACCAACTCTGGTAGATGACCATTTTTGGTCATGTCATAAGATGTGAAACAGTACATTTCTTTATGTTCAATAAAGGCACTATTATAATTATGGAAAGGTACAGAGATATCTCTACATTATACATATTTCTCTGCTATGAATTTAATTTATAATCTTTTACAATTATACTGGGTTTCTTGTTCTTTTTTCTTCATTAATGACTTATATTTTAATATTGGAAAATTAAATATATTACCGTAATTGGACACATGGGTAAGTAGAATAAAATATACAAAAGTTTAGTTGAAACATTCCAAAATTTACTCAGGCAACATCTGAACAATTTTTGGTTTGCTTTTTTTGTAATGTACAAGGTGTCCACTAAGTAGGGTGCCAAATTTTGGGAGATGATTCAGTAGATTAAAATAAACAAAAAGTTTTGTATAAAATTACCTATTATCTCACTTCATATACAGGATATCTGCCATTTTGTGTTTTTTCAAGAAAAATTATTTTCTTAGGAACAGTTGAAGATATTTTACTCAAATTTGGTCTACATGTGGAAGTACTTACGTTGCAAAGATGAAATTTATCTAACTGTTTTTAATAGACTAAATTTCAAAATGGTGGATGTTCAAACTTTGTAAATCAAAACATCTCAGCAACCATGCTGTTTATTGATTTTACGTTCATAACAAAAATTTTTACGCATTTTTTGGTGAAAAGAATACCACCTTCTTTGTTCAAATACAACACCGATAGCTGAAAAAATGTACCTAATCCAAAATATTTTGTCTGTTTTCACCTCTGTAGATAAGCCAGGGAATTTGTGTTAGAAATAGAATAAAAATTTCATAATTAATTCATAGTCAAAAATTATTGATTTATTTCAGTTGTACTTCTAAATTAATTGCAACAATTTTTCCACTTCTTTTTCTTCTTTTTAATTTTCAATAAATGATTACAGTTACTTTTCTAGATTGATAATCAAGTTTTATTTTATTTCAAAAGTACAACTGAAATAAATCAAAAATATTATCAATAATTTTTGACTTTGAATTATGAAATTTTTATTCTAAAGAGAATTTGTTTTTACACAGAATTGATTACAGTATTTCTAATATGAATGCCCTGGCTTACCTGAAGAGGTGAAAACAGGCAAAATATTTTGTATTACATTTTTTGCTCTAACTCAGCTATCTGTGATTGTATTTGAACAAAAAAGTGTTATCTTTTCACCAAAAAATGTGTAAATTTTTTTATAATAAAAAGTAAAATTAACAAAACAGCATGGTTACTGAGATATTTTGATTTAAAAAGTTTGAACGTCCACCATTTTAAAATTTAGTGTATTAAAAGCAATTTGATAAATTTATCTTTGCAACATAAGTACTTCTACATGCATACCAAATTTGAGTTAAATATCTTCAACCATTCCTAAGAAAATAATTTTTCTTGAAAAAACACAAAATGGCAGACACTCTGTATATGAAGCGAGATAAGAGGTAAGCTCATACTATAAAACTTTTTGTTTATCTTAAGGTATTGAATCATCTCCCAAAGTTTGGCACCCTAGTTAGTGGACACCTTGTATAGCAATCTTTTATTCTGCACTGTTTTTAAAAATTATTAATAGCAGTAGAAAATAATCAATGTTTTTAATAATTTCAGATACGTGACATGACACATTTAGAAATTGGAAACGATTCATTAATTGCTATAAATAAAACGTTACAACAAACTGAAAATTCAATTCGATGGCTGAAGACGTTTGTACCTGAAATTAACCTATATTTTAATGAAACTATTACTACCACTACTCAAGCAACAATTGAAACGACAACTCACAAGGGTTCTGCAGTTCAACATATCGCACAAAATTACAGTTTCATATTTATAATTATTTCATTATTCATGTTAATACATATATTACATTTATAATTTATTAATAAAAAAATAATTTTTACTCAATTATTTTATAAACATGTCTACAATATTATTCCGTTATAGATCATTCTTTACATCTATACAATAAAAAATTTAAAGTAAGGCAGTGAATACTGCATATATCGTCCATTTCAGAATATCGAACGTAGTTTTCAAAAATTATTTTTAGGAAATTGAATTAAAATTACTTACAAGACCATGCATACAAATAATATTTATAGTTTATTTAAAGTCGCTTCAATAGTTTGGTCATTAGTAACAACTACAATGGATAAAAAAGTATGATAATCTTCAAACGTGTGTTATTACAAATCCCAGCGTGTGCTACTACATATCCCAGATATAAAATATTTGGGGTATGTAGTAAATATCTAGGTTGTGCCATGAGGGGAAGTCTGAGACTGGAGTATTCGGAAGAAGTAAGAGAGCGAAGAAAATATAAGGATTCGAAAAGACTGGCTATGGAAAGAGAAGGATTTTGGGCCCACCTACCTGCAGAGGAGGTTGAGGTAACAAGGAAGAAAAACAATACCGCACTTGCTGTGCTTCACAGTGAACTAAACCTAAAGAATGTAACTCCTCACACAAACTTACACATTGAAAGACAAATCACTACTGTACAAAATAGGAATAAATAATTGATTATGTCATAATGCAGGGTGGTATTTTACTGTACCTGATGCCTGATTCATAATACAATACATTATTTACAATAGATGGCTGAATAGAATAGAGTAGAGTTAACACCAAATAAGCTTGCCGGTTTTCTGAAGTGTGCAGAACGTTTAATTTGGTAATAAGTGGTGGGGGTCAGTGCTGTACTAGCTGCGATCAGAGTCACGTCGCTCTTGCAATGTTATATGTCAGCTAACCTGAAAACATTAGTTTGTAATGTGTTGTGTGTGATAGGCGTTAATTGTTATATAAAGTATTTATAATTGAATGGTTTTAACGTTGCTAATAGTTGATAATTAACATCATTTAGTGCCTGTGATTTAATAGGCAGTTTGGTACTAAAACACGAAATCTACCGACTAAATCCAAACTGTTGAAGTAAACAGCAAGATTTCACAAGGGCGAAGGGTTATAGGGCAGTTAAATTCTGTCTTTTGGAATGATAAAATATGGAAGGAGACAAAGATAAATATTTATCATGCTATCATGGAGAGTGTGTGTAACTATGCTGCAGTAGTGTGGGTATTGACAAAGAGACAGAAGGATCGTCTAAAAGTGGTGGAGACGGATTTCTGGAGGTGGAGCTGTGGTGTGTTGCGGATCGATCGAATTCCGAAATTAGGAGAAGAATTGGCGTTCAAGGAAATATCATGGATAACATATCCTGGAAACAGTTAAAATGGTTTAGCCATTTGCAAAGGATGGAAGATGGTAGGTGGCCAAAGAGGGTATGGGAGTGGACACCAACCGAAAGTGACATGGTTGGATGGGGAGCAGGAGGCAATATCTTTGCGGTGGCTCTCCGATGGGGACTGGTGAGACAGAGAAAGGTGATGCTTAGGAAGTGAGATATGGCTGGGGCTGTAAATCCTCGCATGAATATATGAATATATATGTTATATTGTTCATTATTTGCATTGGCAAGAGACAATCATGTGCGTGTTTCACACCAGATATTTTAAATAATTTGTTAAATTGCTTTAATATCAATATAAAGTTGTAACTTAGAATTTATTGTTGACGCAAGGAAATTGTAATCAATAAATTATAATTACAAAAATAAAAATAAAATTTTATTACTCAATTTATTTTAACTGAATCATTAGATTTATGACAATTAATGGGTTTTATAGATTCAACATAAATATATGAATTTTTGTTTTTTTAACGAAATTGCATTCATATGAAATAGAATCAGTAACTTACAAAAGTCTGTCGTATTTATTGTACTTTAATTAAATAATTGCCTATGAAAGAAACCATCTAAATATCTTGTAAGTACTCGTTATGAATTAAAAAATGTATAATTTGTAATAACAGTAAGTGACAAACATAAAAAATTTCTTTGATTTCTTTAAAGAAGTAACGTACATAAAAAAGTTCAAAAAACTGTTCTTATTTGGATTTACCCACCAGATTCGTCTGGTGGTACAGTTGTCGCTGTGAGTTAGGTGTTTAACAGTAAGACAAAATTTTCATGGTTCAAATCCTAGTAAAAGTATACAGATTTTAATACTAGATAGTGGTTACTATTGTTCTTTGACGGTTGGGGTTTAATTAACCATGCTCTCCCAGGAATGATCGACCTGAGTCTGTACAAGACTATATTCATTTACATGTCATACGCAGTCATCATCCTCACCTCTTTGGGTCGTGGGGTTGCTTATTGTTCTTAAATTGAACGCATTGCACAGTACACATATTAGGGGTTAAAAAAAATGGATTTTAATAGTTTTGCACTACTGAGCGGATTCGTGTATTCTAATTATTAGTTTGAATTTTTACTTTCCCTTGCCTATATGAAAATATAGGAAGGAAAGTATTATTTTCAAGTCAATTTTTTGAGTTTTCACCGGATGTACAAATTTTCAGACCCCCTGAACCCAAAAAACATGATTTTAGCGATTGATCTGTGTAAGTACAAAATTTCTCAAGAACAGAACATCGTACGATGTTGAAACTTGAAACTTAAGTTAGATACCACTAGAGGACCCAACATGAACATAAGTTTTTCTTGTGTGTGGCAGTCCAATACTCCTTTTTTATTTCAAAGTTGCACCAACATCTAGGTTATTAGGAACTAATTTTTAAATTCTAAGCAGAAAGGGTAACGCATAAATTTCATGAAAACCATCTAATGAAAGTCTTTTTTTTCTTTTTTTAATTTTACGGCCACATGGGACCACTTAAAATCAATCTTTGGAGTTCTTTTTCTGAGCTGTTTTTCTCTTTGTCCAGTACCTTTTCATATTTTCAGATCTTGCTTTTCTCTTCTCATCTGAATAAACCCAAACCCTCTTTCCACTTGTTCCCTCATTACATTTAAATCTTATATTTTTATCCTTAAGTATTTTGATTTTCCTGTTTTATTTCTGAGGTTTTCATCTGTTATTTCTAATTCCTGCAGATGAAAGTCTTTAATATACAAAATGATACTTAATTCTCACTTGCTTCTACAAAAATTTTACAAAAGTTTCTATTATAATGAACCAATATGGTGAATTTTTCAAAAATATTTTTTCTCAATCACAAGGTTTTTCTGTAGTTCATTAGTGTCAACTATATTGAGGTTTGCTTCAACTAATTTTTAATAATGTTGGATTATTTTCAGATCAAGGTAGGGGATAAAACCCAGGACTTTCAAATTGTAGACTATAATTCAACTGCAGCACAACTGAGTTAGTAAAAGTGTATTTTAATACATTTTTAAAATACTAAAAATATATAATATCTGTTTTTTTACAGTTTAAGTATTTATTGAGATATAATGTTCATAAAATATTTGTTACTAACACTTTTATACTTAAGTTATTTAAATGAAATTGTTCAGTCATATGATATTGAACCTATTAATGATTATGAAAATGATTCAAGACTGAACAGGGATACAACACCAGATTCAGGAAAATCCGATGACAAAAATGCCTACAAACCTTCACTAGAACCTTCTAACTTCTCAGTAGATAATCAGAAATTCTTGGAAAACACGAGTCATAAAAATACATTAGAACAATCTAAATCTACTAGCAGTTTTAATAAGCTTCAGTATGAGTCAACGACTCAACCAGCAACAAAAAAAATTATTTCTACCAGTTCTGATAAGGAGAACACACAAAACACAAAACTTAGAAACCAAACAAAAATCATTGATGGATATACAACTGAAGAAAAACAACTTCATAACATTATAAGTTATAAAACAGAGCAAACAAATCCTACTGAAACTGATCAAAAATATTTGAAAGATATAACTAATAATACAGTGACAGGGCAAACCCATTCCATTACAACAATTGAAATTCAATTTCAAAACAAAACTAGTGAAGACATGTTAAAACAAACCAATACAAGTAAAAATAATGGAAAACTAGCTCAAAATACAACTCCAATGGAGGAAATTATTTCCAGGACAAATGACAAAGTATTATTTCAGGAAAATTACTCGAAAAAACCAACTACTTATATAATCCGACACGAAACTATTACTGAAAAAATAATCACTAACCACACTCCAACATTTACTGAAACAAAAATATTAAATCTCAATAAAATGAATTTATCTAATCAAATAATACAACCAAGTAAAAATATTAGCAATAAGAATGTATCACACTACTCAAAAAATAATACAGAATCAAGTGGAAAAGTAGTTATAAATATATCAACAAGAAAATATTTAGTAATCACCACTGATAAAAATACAATTATTCGTAATGTTTCAGCACCAAAAGAATTTAGGTCTATAACTAAAACCGACTGGGCTTTTTCTTTTTGTGCCTTTGGGATTGCTATTATTTTTGTTTTGATAAGTATTTAACGAAATAAAGAATTTTTTTCTATAGTACTTTTTATATTTTAAGCAAACATTCAATAAGTATCTTTTTTACTATATTTTTTTTTTCAATTAACAAAAAAAAACTTGAAGACCTGATTATTCTCCTTTAGTGAATCCAGCTGTTAGTCATCACTGATATCACTTTTTACTTTCTCTTACCTATAAGAGAACATTCACATTCATATGTGAATGTTTTGCTGCCCATAACAGACAGGTGGAGTGTCAAATTATTTACAATCGATCTGTTAGTTGCAGGGCTAAAATAAATAGTTCTGTTTCTTATCACATGGTCAGCCAATTAAATGACTGAATCATTTAAGAACAGAAGAGGTAGAGGTGTAAAAGACACTAATCAGAGTTATCTTATCTGAAAGTAATGAATTTAATTATACAGCCAGACCCTGTGTTGAATGAAGTGAAGGTGTCATTTGCAGAGTGGAAAATATGTGCTTTTCAGAGGGCTCGGCATGCTGATAAGCGTACTTTTCCACTCAGTGAGGAAGGCAATTGTAAACCACCTCACTCCTCGTTTTACTTAGTAAAACCTCTAGAGGTTCAAACCAGCCTTTTGGCTGATGACCTAAACAACAACATGTGAATGTTTTATGGGTTAAGGGGGTCTGAAAAGGTGTAGATCCGGTGAAAACTAGATTTCGAAAAATCGACATAAAAACCATAATTTCCTTCCTACATGTTCATATAGGCAAGAGAAGGTAAAAATTACTAATGGCAGCTCACCGTGATCTCATTCTATCTCATATCCGTAATGGTATTTTAGTATGGGGTAATTCTAGTATGAGTAATAAATGAATAGGTTTTTACTTTCTCTTGCCTATATGAATATATAAGAAGGAAAGTATTGTTTTCATGTCGATTTTTCGAAATCGAGTTTTCACCGGATGTACACATTTTCTGACCCCCTGAACCCAAAAAACATGTTTTTAGCGATTGGTGTGTGGGTGTGTGTGAACAGAATATCCCAAGAACGGAACCTCGTACGAACTTGAAACTTAAAACTTAAGTTAGTTTCTACTACCGGACCCGACAATAACATTTTCATCAAAATCGGTCAACCGGAAGTGTACGTTTATTCGTGTCATTTTCCACTTCTTTGCAATTTTCTCAAAAACGGCTCTAACGGTTATTTTTTAAATCGCCTTAATTATTAAGTTTTTTATGCTCTACAATATAGGGTAGGCGCCATGTCTGCTGAAATTCTAGGAAAGGCTATTTGCACGTAAATAAATGTTTTTTTAAGATTGCAGCTTTAATACGCATTTTAGCGTAAAAATGTACTGTATAATAAAAGTAGAGATTAAAAAATCCTACAACTGAAAATCTATCAGGTCGTTTTTAACTGTCTCTAAAATTTCATTAAATTCATCATGTGTCATCCGAAAATAATTTTAGAATTGTTCGTTGTCGATTTCTTCAAAGAGAGTGTGAAATTAACCGTGTTGCAGTTTTACACGTAGATATAAACTTTCCCACTTTTTTTCTACGGTTTATCAGAAGGCTTACAGTATAGTACCTACGTTAATTCGGTATCGGAATCGTCCGATTCAGAACTTAACAACACAAATCAAGCTTCTTACGAGAAGAGTTCAACATGTTTTTTTAACACTGACTGAGCAACGCTATTATCCTAGTTGCCACCCCTCTACAACTTGGCACAACTTCACTTAAGAGGAGACTGTACTTTGTATCCCGCCAATGTTAAATTTGCTATTTTTAGATTCATTTTTCATAGGATTGGTAAAAGATAGCGAAATGAAACTTTACACACTATATGTGTCGGATTTCTTCTCGAGCTACTGACATTTTTTGAATTTAAACATATCATTTTTTTTTAAATTACGAATAACATAAAATTTTTACAAATTTTTTTCTACTTGTTTTGCGCATTACTAATTTTTTGAGCACCTGAGGAAGTCATAAAAATGTCGGTATATGTGGCTATACAAGATAATTAACTGGTAAAAATTTCAGTCTGGTAGGTTTATTGGTTTTTGAGAAAAATGTACCTTAATGTTAAAAATCTAAATTTACGGAAAAAGGTAAGAAACAAGAAGGCACAAATCAAAATCAATATGTACACAAACAAGTAAATTTCCCATCAACAGTTGTTAAGAAAGCTGAACCAACAATTATTGAGAAAATTAAAAACCGTGATGCAGATATTTTAAAACTAAAATTATCTTTGCACTAAAATGAGCAGTAAGATACAATTATGAAAAATATTCGTTCTTCGTAACATTATAATTTTTCTGTGTAAACCTGATAAACACTTAAAATTTTCATAAAGAACATATTGTTTTGACGTAATTTCATGTTTTCTGGTAGATCTAGGCCTAAACTATTGAAAAACATAAAAAACCAAAAATCGAAATTTTGAGTTGAAACCACTGTGCAATCCCCCTTAACTACGCTGCGCTCAACTTAACTCAACTCCGCTCGCCGTCCGGCCTTATCGTTTATGGGCTGTTTTTTTTTTAAAAAGTCATTTTCATATTTGTGTAATAGTCCAAACACACTTATTGTTTTTATTAGTGTCTGAAGCCCCTGCTTACATTGCTTATTTACGAGAATATCTACATAAAGTACCTAGTTTAAAAAGAGGCTCATGGTTTTACAACACTTTTCAATTTCTTATTTCCTTCATGACTAAACTTATAGCGTATAGTATAGTTTTAATATATGTACTATAATAATATAGTATATATTATATACTATATAATATACTATAATTTATAGGTTGGGAGTAACAGCTGATCATTTATTAGCTGTTACTCCCAACCTAAATTAGTTAATATTTTATGCAGTTTAGAACGTGCGTCTGTTTTGATTTTAAATAAAGCGAAATTTCAATATCTATTATTCATTTTTTCCTGAGTAAATCACATGAATCTTTTCAGAATTAAATTTTCTACTAATTTATTTAAGAAAAAATACACCTTTATTTACCATTTTGGAAGTAATCTTACGTTAAACACAAAAATGTGTTATTTCTTTGCACCAATTCTTGTGTTTTATGTAAGATATCTCTGAAAGTATTGTATTTACAGCTCTGGAACCAATTTTATTCAATTTTTCAGATTAAAAAACATAAGAAACAATCGTATTTGTATCTTTGTAACTACTTTTAACATTTTTATACGGCCTTACTTTACCGAGGGTACAAAGTTCTAGGTGAAACTTTTCGCTAGCCGTAACTCGCTAACTAAGCGTTTTCAGGCATATGTTTATATGAGCTTTTTTCTTATATTTAGCTATAGAATGAGATCCCAAGAGATTTCCGTATAGTTTTGAATCACCCGGTTTAGTATAGGTTATTATAACATAGTGGTCTCTCCACTCCTACAGAGACGTGTGAGTGGTTCTACTTAAATATTTTCAGCTATACTATTTATTTAGTAACATAAACAAAATCAGTAATTAAACATAAACAATTTCTGAATATTATTCTATGGTTATAAATTATTTGTTGTCGATGTCCACTGAATTGGCACCTTATGAACTCTTCCTCGAATGATCGGTCATTGGCTGTCGTGTTCTAATGAATTTCACTCATCTTGATGTTATATTCAATACCTCTGAAACATTACTTTTGTAGTTGAGTCATAAATAACTTAACAAAGTCTATCTATCCTAAAACACCTTAGGCATCTAATAATCTAGTTAATAGCATGATAATATGACTATACTATTTTTCAGGGCTGAGGAGCTCTGAACGTACATTGCCCCCACCCACTTCATAGCTAGCTGATGACTTACCAGCAACGTTGCCAACACTTGCTCTCGTAGCTCTGTTATATGTTTTGTCAGCCATTTCTTTTTACTTTCTCTTGCCTATATGAATATATAGGAAGGAAAGTATTGTTTTCATGTCGATTTTTCAAAATCGAGTTTTCACCGGATCTATACGTTTTCAGATCCCCTGAACCCAAAAAACATGTTTTTAGCGATTGGTCTGTGTGTGTGTGTGTGTGTGTCTGTGTGTGTGTGTGTGTGTGTGTGTCTGTGTGTGAACAGAATATCACAAGAACGGAACATCGTACGAACTTGAAACTTGAAACTTAAGTTACATACCACTACCGGACGCGACACGAACATTTTCATCAAAATCGGTCAACCGGAAGTAGTAGGTTATTCGTATAATTTTTCAGTTTTTTGCGATTTTCTCAAAAACTGGTCCTACGATTTTTTTTAAAATCGCCTATTTTACTCAATTTTTTATTCTCTACAAGATAGGGTAGGCGCCATGTTTGCTGAAATTCTCGGTGAGGCTGTTTTCACGTAAAAACGTTGTTTTTTTAAGATTACGGCTTTAATATAATATTTAGCGCAAAAACTTATATAATAAAAGTTGTAGAGAATTTAAAAACCTACAACTTTTATTTCAAACATTTTTTTATATAACGCTTAGTTTAGCGGTAATTTGCGATTTTCTGTTTTTTTTCTCACGAAAACGTGAGAAAAATCGATTTTTTTAACATTTCGGTCTTAGTATGCATTTTACGACAAAAGTGTATATAATTAAATTTATAGAAAATTAAAAGATCTACAACTTTTGTTTAGAGCATTTTTCTCTACAGAGCCTAGTTTAGCGTGAAAGCGTGATTTTCCGTATTTTTAAGCCAAGTTGAGTTCGATTGTCATTTTGCGTCATTCACTCATGATTAAAATAAGGTTATGTTTTTGAGGTTAGTTTTTGTTCATTTCTAATGTTTTAATACTAATGTTAGGTTTATTGTTAATTATTTGCATTGGCAAGAGAAAGTTGTGTGAGTGTTTCACACCAGATTTTTTGGTCTTTCAATAACAATTATAACTTATCACCATACAATCAGCTGATTATATTATAAAGTATTGCATGTTAACGCGCTCTATAATCGATGTGTTCAGTACGAGATGCAAGACACGAGTGAACTACTGTGGCTCATACCTGTACATCTGTCTCCGCGATTCGTAGGTGCAGGCGACAGTATGTAGAATCCACCGCGATAGAAGTATCGCCATCGCTTGTACAAACAGTCCTATTTAACACATTTAGTGCTTAGGACTCGCCTAGCGGATCATGGGTATACACAGATATATCTGTGTGGCAAATATTTATCCATGTAGAGAGGAGCAGAATCGGCCCGCTACTAGCCTTCTCAATATTTCATTTAAAAAAAATATTTTTATAACACTGTAAAATGCTCTAGTCATGTAAAACCATGAAACGCATCAATTTTGCCTATTACTTTTTAATAATAATATTATTATTATTATTACACGTATATTTCATTTAAACACATATATAGCCTACCAACTGTGAAGACACTAATCTACAATCAATAACATTTTCAAACGCCAATATTTAGAGATCCTTAACTTTTGAAAGGAACATCAAAGTTGCGTGATTCTTTCACGAAAAATAAGTTCACTCTTTAAACTACATTTCGTACGCTGCATGTATATAGAAATAACTATAAGCCGAAAACTTCTTCGTGACAAGTCTTCTTCAAGTCCGGGCGTACTTTAATCAAATTTTTTACAAAATGAGTGGCAACAGGATTGAAATCACTAAGAGATATACGTTTTAATTTGGTCTGTAAGTGTTCTCGGTATATCATGATCGGATATCACGCGAATTTCTCTCCCCAGTGTAAATACCGTATTGTTCCGAATACAAGACGCAGTTTTTTCCTAAAAATCGGTTCCATAATTTGACCTGCGGCTTGCATTCGCGCTTTAATAATAATAATCGTTTCTTATTAAGCATAAGTAGGTATGAATGAAGAGAGAGAGACAGACAGACATAGAGAGAGACGCACTCCTTACGTAGTGCGTGTACAGTTATTTTGATCAGTTTGGTGTTGCAGTATAAAGTTTGGTAGCAGTTTTCTTATATTTCATTTTGTTTTTTATTCAATCATTTGTTTTTTGTTGTATTTTATACATCGCTATGAGTGATGTTATAGGTTAAGGGTACTTTGTCTATACAAGTAGGCCTACCCAAAAAGTAGCGCAGGACTTGCAATACCAATTTCGAATTATTGGTATCACAAGTCCTGCGCTACTTTTTGGGTAAAAACGCGGAAAAGACATCCACAAAAGAAGCCGGAAGAAAACACATTATAATGTAGATGAATCCTTGTGTTCGGCATTGAACAAAAAATAAACAAAAACTTCTAAATGCTAATTAAGCAGTAAGTGTATTTGGTTGTACGGTATTTTCTTCTTAAAAAATAAAATACTTTCAAAAGCATAAAAGTACTGTACTTGAAATTTATTTCCTAGTTTTGATCGTAATTTTTCCGATGCGGCTTAAATTCGGGTGCGGCTTGTTTTCGGAATAATACGGTAATTAAAAAATATAACGTAATAGTAAAGTAGTAATAGCAAAATAAGAAATAAAACAACAGAACGTGTAACAGTACTGATATGTAATGACGAGATGAACTTGGGACTCAGTGTGGACAATGCGCTGCTGCTAGCGTACTACGTACATATCTAAAAATATGCAACTGTGTAGTTTAAATAGTTTATTTTTTGCTTCTTCTTTACAACACTTAATTACATTTAAAATAACATTCCGTTCGGCACTACGAATTGTTTTACCCTTCTTCGAACGGTCGACATGATCAACTTATAATACACGGATAGATAACTAATTTACGACAACACTACAGAATAATGAATAAAATGTGAAGAATTAAAATGAAAAGAAACGGAATGAGTTTTAACGAATTAAAATACTTTTATTTGTATAAATGTAGCCTAAAACGTAAAAAAAGAATAGCCAAATCAAAACAATATTTCCTGTACCACTCGTCGCGTAATAAAATAAGGACTGTGTGTTCCAATGAAGTACGAGTGTCAGTATGTTTTTAGGATTGTAGTAGAGAAACTGGGCATGCGCAGTAGATTGTTCCCCTCTTACACTTCATCTCAACAGAGTTCATTTCGTGACTAACCATCAGTACTATATACTGGGACTGGGAAGGACGTGTGTATGCGTGCGTGAGAATGTCTGTCTCAGTATGAGTGTTCAGTGAAGTAGGGAGTGGGAGAAATGAACACGTGTGCAACCCTTCAAGGTATTCGGATTTGATAGTGGCATACAGAAAACAGAAAAGATCCAATTATAATATTAAAACTGTTATGATAAACATGAACTTACTTTTCATCTTCACGAATGATGTTAATTGGTAAATCAGAATCATCAAAACTGGTTGTGTGGGTGCTGGTAGAGTCAGTAGTTGAAGTAGGCCTACTTGGGGTATATGAAGCTGAGATGTCTTCTGTTTTATTCCTAACATTATTATTATATGGTAGTGTAATCTCAGTTGTTTTATTATTTTCTCTTTTTACGGGTTCTGGTACTTTTGTAAGCACGCTTTTACCGACAAAAATGTTATCGAATGAGTAAATATTGTTAACTGTAGTTACATCTGTTTGATTGTTAATAAATTCCCTTAAATGTCCTTGGAATGTCGATGGACTTTTAATCTGATCTTCAGTTTCCCTTCTATTGTTAATTCCATTTTCATTCAATTTTTTTTTATCATCATTTACGTTAGGCCCATTAGTATTTTTATCTACTTCAGCCGTTGTTGATGAATAAACATTTTTTGGTGTAGTCGAAATAGAATTTCTTGGTATAAACATTCCTGAATTATTACGAAGAATACTTTGTGTTAAATTAGATTTCACATTTTCATAAGTATTTATTCTCTGATTAGGTAAAGTTGGCGTTAATTCAGAACGATTACGATTGTCTTGAGTTGATTGTAGGTTAATTTTAATAGTTGAAGTGGTAGTAGCAGCTGTCTCAGAGTTATTATTGTTACCTGTAGACGTATTAATTCCAGCAGGTATGTAGGGATCTGATTGAAAGACATTATTTAAACCATCAAGTTTACTATCAGCATCTTTTCCAGCAACATCATCGGATTGTTGATTCGTATCATTACTTAATTTAGTAATACTGACAGTTGTTTCTGTGATTCTATTGGTTGTTGCATTACTGATTTCAGTTGAAATAGAATTTGTTGTTATTGATATTCCTGAATTATTATTACCAAGGTTACTTTGTGTGAAATTGGAAGTCACATTTTCATAAGTATTTACCCTTTGATTAGGTAAAGTTGACGTTAATTCAGAACGATACTGATTGTCTTGAGTTGTATTATGTAAGTTAATATTAATTATTGTTGGAATGGTAGTAGAAGGTGCCTCAGAGTTATTATTGTTACCTATAGACGTATTAATTCGAGCAGGTATGTAGGGATCAGGTTGAAAGTCACTGTATACATCATCAAGTTTACTATCAGCATTTTCTCCAGCAACATCATCAGATTGTTGATTCGTATCATTACTTAATTTGCCAATACTGACAGTTGTACTTTCAGAACTATTTAAGGCAGAAGTCGTAATATTTTCTTTGTTATATTCAACTGCAGGACCACTATAAATTGCATTAACGTAGCAAAATATTAATACAATATATTTCAAATCCATTTTAATTTAGTCATTCATAAAATAAATTTAATTTTTTTGTTTACCTGTAAAACAAAATGAAATATATTACAGGTTTCTAGTGCACCCAAAAGATTTTATTTTAAACTAGTTACCAGTGAGCTTCGCAGCACGTGTTGGAAAATGGTAATAAGAGTATGTTAATTAAATACAAGAGTTTGATGATTCATTAATGTTTAAGGATTGTTGTTTTTTTTTGTTCTTTAGCTGATAAGCCGATTTGTTTTTTATTTTTTTGGTTTAACGTCCGACTGTTCTGCAATTACTTCTAATGCAGACGGTGAAGGATAAAATGATTTTTTGTAACGTATGAAAATATGCCGTGCCTGAATAGGATCCGAACCCAAGACCGCATGATGAGAGGCGAGCACGTTACCAACTACACCAATGCGGCCGGCGATCAGCCGAAAGGCTGGTTTGAACCTCTAGAGGCTTTACTAAATGAAACCGGGAGTGCGGTAGTTTACAATTGCCTTCCTCACTGAGTGAAAAGTATTCTTATCACCATGCCTGGCCCCCCAAAAAGCATCTACTTTCTACCCTGCAAATTACACCTTTACTGCTTTTACCACAGGGTCTGGCTGTATAATGAAATTCATTACTCTCAAGGAGATAACTCTGACTAGTGTCTTTTAAACCTCTACTTCTTCTGTTCTTAAACACTTCAGCCATATCTAATTGTCTGTACATGTGATAAGAAACAGAACTATTTTTTGTAGCCCTGGAACTAGCAGATGGAGTGCAAATAATTTAACGCTCCACCTGTCTATTATGGATAAGTTTAAGGATTATTTGTAGCATTTAGACTAGAATCAACATTTTTATTTTATCCTGTTGGCGCTATATATAAATTGTAAAACCGGACAAAACTACAACAATCAGATTTATATCAGTGTTTCATTCTTCATGTAATTTTGACTTTTATCTGGTATTAAAAGTTATGCAGTATTCAGCAATGACCTTTGCTTTTTTTAGGTTTTTTATTTGAATGTTAATCATGTATTCATTTGATATTCGCTATTAAGTTTCATACTTTTTAAAAAAATATAAATTTTGTTATTTTAAATCAATTACAGTAACAATAATTTTGTTTTTTTGAATTGACAGCGAAGTTATTTTGTAATAAAACTGATTATAGTAGTTTCGTCTATTAAAAAGTTACTGGCCGCCACAATTTCGTAGCGGCTAGCCCTAACCTACCAAACAGAAGGTCCTGAGCTCGATTACCAGCTAAGGCCTAGAAATTATTAAGCGTCAAAACCCTTTATTTAATTCCCCAAAGTAGTCGCTACAAAGATATTGATGACTACTTACAATTCAATATTAAAAGTTTACTTTTCTGTTATATTTTAGGTAATTTACAGGTTGTGTTCCCAATTTTATTACACTGACACATATTTCTGGGCCTAAATTTTTGTTTTTTGTATTAAAAAAATAAAAGAATTAAAATAATTTGTTGTTACTAGTAACCGATTTTTATATACTAGGTTATATTGCATGAAAATGAAAAAAAACTATTGTAGCGTTTCTTACAGGCTACTCATCACTCGAACAACAGTTAACCTGTTAAAGAGAAGAGGCTTAAGGATAATGGTGCAGAAAATTTTATAGGTTGGGAGTAACAGCTGATCATTTATTAGCTGTTACTCCCAACCTAAATATTAGTTAATATTTTATGCAGTTAAGAACGTGCGTCTGTTTTGATTTTAAATAAAGCGAAATTTCAATATCCATTATTCATTTTTTTCCTGAGTAATTCACATAAATCTTTTTAGAATTAAATTTTCTACAAATTTATTTAAGAAAAAATACACCTTTATTTACCATTTATGGAAGTAATCTTACGTTAAACACAAAAATGTGTTATTTCTTTGCACCAATTCTTGTGTTTTATGTAAGATATCTCTGAAAGTATTGTATTTACAGCTCTGGAACCAATTTTATTCAATTTTTCAGATTAACAAACATAAGAAATAATCGTATTTTATTTTTGTAACTACCTTTAACATTTTTATATGGCCTTACTTTACCGAGGGTACAAAGTTCTAGGTGAAATTTTTCGTTAGCCGTAACTCGCTAACTAAGCGTTTTCAGGCATATGTTTATATGAGCTTTTTTCTTATATTTAGCTATAGAATGAGATCCCAAGAGATTTCCGTATAGTTTTGAATCACCCGGTATAGTATAGGTTATTATAACATAGTGGTCTCTCCACTCCTACAGAGACGTGTGAGTGGTTCTACTTAAATATTTTCAGCTATACTATTTATTTAGTAACATAAACAAAATCAGTAATTAAACATAAACAATTTCTGAATATTATTCTATGGTTATAAATTATTTGTTGTCGATGTCCACTGAATTGGCACCTTATGAACTCTTCCTCGAATGATCGGTCATTGGCTGTCGTGTTCTAATGAATTTCACTGAGCTTGATGTTATATTCAATACCTCTGAAACATTACTTTTGTAGTTGAGTCATAAATAACTTAACAAAGTCTATCTATCCTAAAACACCTTAGGCATCTAATAATCTAGTTAATAGCATGATAATTCGATAGGAAACTACTCTGGAGAATAATGGAGAAACATGGTTACCCCAAGCACTTGATAAGTAGCATACGAAGTTTGTACAACGATTCTTCAATAAAAATGGAGGTGCAGTGCGGGAGACTGTCCAGGAAAATTCCTACGAATAAAGGTGTTAAACAGGGGTGTCCAATATCTCCAACATTATTCAATATATATGTTAGTGAGCTTATGTATGAATGGCAATCAAAAGTTGACAAAGGCATTCCTCTTGCCCGAAATACTTTTATAAATAATTTATTATTTGCTGACGACACAGTTATACTGCAGGAATCTGAAGACAAGCTACAAATTTCAATGCATAAGCTACATATTTTGAGTAAATGTTTTAATATGAAAATTTCAAGAAAGAAAACAAAAATAATGGCTTTCCAGGGGAAATGGCCAACAAGGTCCAAGATAATGATTGACAATACTATTTTTGACCAAGTGAGCAATTTTAACCCTCAAACGGTAAGGTGGGGGTCGGATGCGACCCGAGCGACATTTTATTTCGTTCAGCGCAGGCGCTATGTATCCCAATGTCAAGCCGGTTTAGGTAACCTTTCATCGAGTTGTTCTTTAGACGTTGGAGTAGTTAGCTGTGTTGGTAAGTGATTCATTTGACTTTATTCTTGTGTATTCGCGACCGCTTCCTTATATCTGGGTCGAAAACGACCCGCCTTACTTTTAACGTTATAAAGTTTCCGGTTACTTCACTTTTAGCATTTTGTTCCTGAATATATATGATGGAGCACAAAATGTTTTTTATGTCTCCTGAGGAGGTTTTACGAGAATTACATCGTCAGGAAACACAATCGGATGATGAATTTGACGATAATCTTGATGAAAGTTGCTCGGAAACAGAAGATAACATATTAGTTGACGACAACGTAGATGATATTTTTATTGCTGATGATGGTAGGCCTACTGACCTTCCGACAAGTACAAATAATGCAAGAAGTCATCCTAAACAGGACAGAAATTTTGAACTCGGAAAAGATGGGGAAACAATTTGGACTGATGAACCACTAATTTCTAAATTTTCTAAAACTCCTTCTGCAAATATAACTACCCACCTCCCTGGGCCAAAACATGAAGCACGAGGTATCACGAATGAACTAAGTATATTTTTTTTATTTTTGACTGATAATATTATTACAAAAATAGTGCATCATACCAACCAAGAAATTGAAAATAGCAAACAGAGGTATAATTCAGTTCAGTGGTTTGTATCTCGTACTGATGAATTAGAAATCAAAGCTTTAATTGGAGTGTTATACATGAGTGCTTTTTTGAAAAATTCTGGTTTAAATCCTGATGATATGTTTTCAGCCTTGTACGGTCCACCGATTTTTCGAAGTGCAATGACAAAAAAAAGATTTGACTTCCTTCTAATGAACCTGAGATTTGACGATAAGGAAGAACGAAAAGTAAAGAAAACCACTGACAAATTTGCTGCATTCCGAGATATCTGGAATATATTTGAGCAAAATTGTGGCAAAAATTACTCGCCATCTGAATACGTCACAATTGACGAAACACTCCTTAGTTTTCGCGGGAGATGCCCGTTCAAGACTTACAGTCCCCAAAAACCAGACAAATATGGTTTAAAAATTATTTCTTTATGTGATGCCAGAACGTTTTATTTTTTGGGAGGCATACCTTATGTGGGAAAAGAGAAAATGGAAGCCGGTTTGACTATTCCTACGCAATACGTTCTAAAGCTTATGAAACCACTGTTCCAAACCAACCGGAACGTCACAACCGACAACTGGTTTTCTTCTTATGAATTAACTGAGGAACTACATAAAAGGAAACTTACTTGTGTTGGAACCCTAAGGAAGAATAAACGGCAAATACCACCCTCCATGTTGTCCCGTGAACCAGAGATGTCTTCTCGTTTTTTGTATCAGTATGATAAAATGATTACATCATTTGCGCCAAAAGCTAATAAAAAAGTGTTGCTGATTTCTTCAATGCATTTTACAGGGGACATAAATAAAAACACAAATAAACCTGAAATAGTGGAATTTTATAATTTGACAAAAGGCGGTGTTGATGTTCTTGACAAGCTTTGTCATGACAAAACTACGAAGAGGAAGAGTCGCCGTTGGCCGATGCGTTATTTTTATGGAGTTTTAGATATTGCCGGAGTAAACAGTTTTGCTATTTATAAATGGAATTGCGGACAAGAAAAGTATTCTAATGCTGCACGATCAGACTTTTTAAAAAATCTGGCTTTTGCTTTGACCAAACCATGGATGCTATATCGTGTGCAAAACAAGCACCTTCCCAGAGAACTGAAAGCCACCATCAGTAAAGTTTTGGGAATAGGAGAGGAATCCAAAATTGTAAAAAAACAGCTGCCTCAATCAAAAAAGAGGAAGAGGTGTGACTTCTGCGACAAATCTAAAGACAGAAAAGGAAACGAGTACTGTAACACATGCAGCAAGTGCTTTTGCGGGGAACACAAAATTGTAATTTGTCCAAGTTGTTATAGTGATATGGACTCAGAATAAGAAACAAAATTATCATTTTAAATCACAATCTTTTTCACAATTAGAAATCATGTATGTTTTTCCGAAATTTTCTTTAAACATTACAAAAGCGAATAATGATAATTACTTGTAGGCCTATTTTTTAAAATTTATCAACTAATAATTTCAAATAAATTATTAAATTTTGTTATTAAATTTAATGGCTAATAAAAATAGTTTCATCTACAATTTGTTTTTTATTCATATTACCACATACATTTTAAACAATAGAGCTACGGGTCGGATCCGACCCTACCTTACCAGATATGTCTTCCTAAACCACCTTACCGTTAGAGGGTTAAATATCTTGGTTGTGACATAACATACGACCAGGATAAAGATGTCCAGCAAAAAATAACAAAGTTCAGCTCGGTATGTGGGGCAATAAGTAGGTCCCTGAAGAACAAAGCTAGGAAGGATACGCTAATGAAATTTTATAGAGTTATGGCGATACCTACCTTAGCTTATGGAAGTGAAGCATGGGTGCTGTCTAAGAAACAAGAATCCAAGATTCAAGCAGCAGAGATGAAATTTCTTAGACATATAAAGGGATGCACAAGAGAAGATCGCTTCAGGAACGAAGTAATAAGGGAGAAATGTGGAACACAACCGCTAGCTGACATAATCAAGCAATACAAAGGAAAATGGTCAGAACATCTTTTCAGAATGCCGCAAGACCGCCTTCCTTTGAACGCATGGCATCATATACCAAGGGGTAGAAGAGGTATTGGAAGACCGAGGAGGAGATGGACGCCGGAACAGGCTTAGCTCACAGCTAAAATAGCCTAATCCATGACGACGACGACGACGACAATAGCATGATAATATGACTATACTATTTTTCAGGGCTGAGGAGCTCTGAACGTACATTGCCTCCTACTCACTTCATAGCTAGCTGATGACTTGCCAGCAACGTTGCCAACACTTGCTCTCGTAGCTCTGTTATATGTTTTGTCAGCCATTTCTTTTTTGGTCTTTCAATAACAATTATAACTTATCACCATACAATCAGCTGATTATATTATAAAGTATTGCATGTTAACGCGCTCTATAATCGATGTGTTCAGTACGAGATGCAAGACACGAGTGAACTACTCTGGCTCATACCTGTACATCTGTCTCCGCGATTCGTAGGTGCAGGCGACAGTATGTAGAATCCACCGCGATAGAAGTATCGCCATCGCTTGTACAAACAGTCCTATTTAACACATTTAGTGCTTAGGACTCGCCTAGCGGATCATGGGTATACACAGATATATCTGTGTGGCAAAAATTTATCCATGTAGAGAGGAGCAGAATCGGCCCGCTACTAGCCTTCTCAATATTTCATTTAAAAAAAATATTTTTATAACACTTTAAAATGCTCTAGTCATGTAAAACCATGAAACGCATCAATTTTGCCTATTACTTTTTAATAATAATATTATTATTATTATTACACGTATATTTCATTTAAACACATATATAGCCTACCAACTGTGAAGACACTAATCTACAATCAATAACATTTTCAAACGCCAATATTTAGAGATCCTTAACTTTTGAAAGGAACATCAAAATTGCGTGATTCTTTCACGAAAAATAAGTTCACTCTTTAAACTACATTTCGTACGCTGCATGTATATAGAAATAACTATAAGCCGAAAACTTTTTCGCGACAAGTCTTCTTCAAGTCCGGGCGTACTTTAATCAATTTTTTTACAAAATGAGTGGCAACAGGATTGAAATCACTAAGAGATATACGTTTTAATTTGGTCTGTAAGTGTTCTCGGTATATCATGATCGGATATCACGCGAATTTCTCTCCCCA
Source organism: Catonia carolina (assembly GCA_035578175.1). Lineage (NCBI taxonomy): Eukaryota > Metazoa > Arthropoda > Insecta > Hemiptera > Achilidae > Catonia > Catonia carolina. The sequence continues at coordinate 33,680,951 of JAQMRL010000005.1, read as the reverse complement.
GTGTAAATACCGTATTGTTCCGAATACAAGCCGCAGTTTTTTCCTAAAAATCGGTTCCATAATTTGACCTGCGGTTTGCATTCGCGCTTTAATAATAATAATCGTTTCTTATTAAACATAAGTAGGTATGAATGAAGAGAGAGAGACAGACAGACATAGAGAGAGACGCACTCCTTACGTAGTGCGTGTACAGTTATTTTGATCAGTTTGGTGTTGCAGTATAAAGTTTGGTAGCAGTTTTCTTATATTTCATTTTGTTTTTTATTCAATCATTTGTTTTTTGTTGTATTTTATACATCGCTATGAGTGATGTTATAGGTTAAGGGTACTTTGTCTATACAAGTACCCAAAAAGTAGCGCAGGACTTGCAATACCAATTTCGAATTATTGGTATCACAAGTCCTGCGCTACTTTTTGGGTAAAAACGCGGAAAAGACATCCACAAAAGAAGCCGGAAGAAAACACATTATAATGTAGATGAATCCTTGTGTTCGGCATTGAACAAAAAATAAACAAAAACTTCTAAATGCTAATTAAGCAGTAAGTGTATTTGGTTGTACGGTATTTTCTTCTTAAAAAATAAAATACTTTCAAAAGCATAAAAGTACTGTACTTGAAATTTATTTCCTAGTTTTGATCGTAATTTTTCCGATGCGGCTTAAATTCGGGTGCGGCTTGTTTTCGGAACAATACGGTAATTAAAAAATATAACGTAATAGTAAAGTAGTAATAGCAAAATAAGAAATAAAACAACAGAACGTGTAACAGTACTGATATGTAATGACGAGATGAACTTGGGACTCAGTGTGGGCAATGCGCTGCTGCTAGCGTAGGCTACTACGTACATATCTAAAAATATGCAACTGTGTAGTTTAAATAGTTTATTTTTTGCTTCTTCTTTACAACACTTAATTACATTTAAAATAACATTCCGTTCGGCACTACGAATTGTTTTACCCTTCTTCGAACGGTCGACATGATCAACTTATAATACACGGATAGATAACTAATTTACGACAACACTACAGAATAATGAATAAAATGTGAAGAATTCAAATGAAAAGAAACGGAATGAGTTTTAACGAATTAAAATACTTTTATTTGTATAAATGTAGCCTAAAACGTAAAAAAAGAATAGCCAAATCAAAACAATATTTCCTGTACCACTCGTCGCGTAATAAAATGAGGACTGTGTGTTCCAATGAAGTACGAGTGTCAGTATGTTTTTAGGATTGTAGTAGAGAAACTGGGCATGCGCAGTAGATTGTTCCCCTCTTACACTTCATCACAACAGAGTTCATTTCGTGACTAACCATCAGTACTATATACTGGGACTGGGAAGGACGTGTGTATGCGTGCGTGAGAATGTCTGTCTCAGTATGAGTGTTCAGTGAAGTAGGGAGTGGGAGAAATGAACACGTGTGCAACCCTTCAGGGTATTGGGATTTGATAGTGGCATACAGAAAACAGACAAGATCCAATTATAATATTAAAACTGTTATGATAAACATGAACTTACTTTTCATCTTCACTAATGATGATACTTGGTAAATCAGAATCATCAAAACTGGTTGTGTGGGTGCTGGTAGAGTCAGTAGTTGAAGTAGGCCTACTTGGGGTATAAGAAGCTGAGATGTCTTCTGTTTTATTCCTAACATTATTATTATACGGTAGTGTAATCTCAGTTGTTTTATTATTTTCTCTTTTTACGGGTTCTGGTACTTTTGTAACCACGCTTTTACCGACAAAAATGTTATCGAATGAGTAAATATTGTTAACTGTAGTTACATCTGTTTGATTGTTAATAAATTCCCTTAAATGTCCTTGGAATGTCGATGGACTTTTAATCTGATCTTCAGTTTCCCTTCTATTGTTAATTCCATTTTCATTCAATTTATTTTTATCATCATTTACGTTAGGCCCATTAGTATTTTTATCTACTTCAGCCGTTGTTGATGAATAAACATTTTTTGGTGTAGTCGAAATAGAATTTCTTGGTATAAACATTCCTGAATTATTACGAAGAATACTTTGTGTTAAATTAGATTTCACATTTTCATAAGTATTTATTCTCTGATTAGGTAAAGTTAACGTTAATTCAGAACGATTACGATTGTCTTGAGTTGATTGTAGGTTAATTTTAATAGTTGAAGTGGTAGTAGCAGCTGTCTCAGAGTTATTATTGTTACCTGTAGACGTATTAATTCCAGCAGGTATGTAGGGATCTGATTGAAAGACATTATTTAAACCATCAAGTTTACTATCAGCATCTTTTCCAGCAACATCATCGGATTGTTGATTCGTATCATTACTTAATTTAGTAATACTGACAGTTGTTTCTGTGATTCTATTGGTTGTTGCATTACTGAGTTCAGTTGAAATAGAATTTGTTGTTATTGATATTCCTGAATTATTATTACCAAGGTTACTTTGTGTGAAATTGGAAGTCACATTTTCATAAGTATTTACCCTTTGATTAGGTAAAGTTAACGTTAATTCAGAACGATACTGATTGTCTTGAGTTGTATTATGTAAGTTAATATTAATTATTATTGGAATGGTAGTAGAAGGTGCCTCAGAGTTATTATTGTTACCTATAGACGTATTAATTCGAGCAGGTATGTAGGCATCAGGTTGAAAGTCACTGTATACATCATCAAGTTTACTATCAGCATTTTCTCCAGCAACATCATCAGATTGTTGATTCGTATCATTACTTAATTTGTCAATACTGACAGCTGTACTTTCAGAACTATTTAAGGCAGAAGTCGTAATATTTTCTTTGTTATATTCAACTGCAGGACCACTATAAATTGCATTAACGTAGCAAAATATTAATACAATATATTTCAAATCCATTTTAATTTAGTCATTCATAAAATAAATTTAATTTTTTTGTTTACCTGTAAAACAAAATGAAATATATTACAGGTTTCTAGTGCACCCAAAAGATTTTATTTTAAACTAGTTACCAGTGCGCTTCGCAGCACGTGTTGGAAAATCGTAATAAGAGTATGTTAATTAAATACAAGAGTTTGATGATTCATTAATGTTTAAGGATTGTTGTTTTTTTTTTGTTCTTTAGCTGATAAGCCGATTTGTTTTTTATTTTTTTGGTTTAACGTCCGACTGTTCTGCAATTACTTCTAATGCAGACGGTGAAGGATAAAATGATTTTTTGTAACGTATGAAAATATGCCGTGCCTGAATAGGATCCGAACCCAAGACCGCATGATGAGAGGCGAGCACGTTACCAACTACACCAATGCGGCCGGCGATCAGCCGAAAGGCTGGTTTGAACCTCTAGAGGCTTTACTAAATAAAACCGGGAGTGCGGTAGTTTACAATTGCCTTCCTCACTGAGTGAAAAGTATTCTTATCTCCATGCCTGGCCCCCCAAAAAGCATCTACTTTCTACCCTGCAAATTAAACCTTTACTGCTTTTACCACAGGGTCTGGCTGTATAATGAAATTCATTACTCTCAAGGAGATAACTCTGACTAGTGTCTTTTAGACCTCTACTTCTTCTGTTCTCAAACACTTCAGACATATCTAATTGTCTGTACATGTGATAAGAAACAGAACTATTTTTTGTAACCCTGGAACTAGCAGACGGAGTGCAAATAATTTAACGCTCCACCTTTCTGTTATGGACAAGTTTAAGGATTATTTGTAGCATTTAGACTAGAACCAACCTTTTTTATTTTATCCTGTTGGCGCTATATATAAATTGTTTTTTATCGCTAACCCTGAAACATGAAACATTTATAACTGCTCGTGCGAAAATCAGGAAGTATATTGTATAGTACTTGAGCTAATTAAATTCTTTACGAAAACAAAAGTTTAAGTTTTTTGAGTCGAGAAATAGAATAAAAAAGGTTCGAGCTCGATATTTCCAGCTGTTAAAAAATTTCATACTTTTTTAAGTTTTTTGAGCTCGGGGGGAGGGTCGCACCTCAGATTTTGGATTTTTCCAGGAAGTTTGAGAGGGCGAGAAAAAAAGAGATTCGGGTCATTTTTTTGCCTCTAGGCCTCCTTATGTGTTAAAATTTCCGGACAAAACTACAACAATCAGATTTATATCAATATTTCATCTTTCATGTAATTATGACTTTTATCTGGTATTAAAAGTTATGCAGTATTCAGCAATGACCTTTGCTGTTTTTAGGTTTTTTATTTGAATGTTATTTCATTTGATATTCGCTATTAAGTTTCATACTTTTTTAAAAAATATAAATTTTGTTATTTTAAATCAATTACAGTAACAATAATTTTGTTTTTTTGAATTGACAGCGAAGTTATTTTGTAATAAAACTGATTATAGTAGTTTCGTCTATTAAAAAGTTACTGGCCGCCACAATTTCGTAGCGGCTAGCCCTAACCTACCAAACAGAAGGTCCTGAGCTCGATTACCAGCTAAGGCCTAGAAATTATTAAGCGTCAAAACCCTTTATTTAATTCCCCAAAGTAGTCGCTACAAAGATATTGATGACTACTTACAATTCAATATTAAAAGTTTACTTTTCTGTTATATTTTAGGTAATTTACAGGTTGTGTTTCCAATTTTATTACACTGACACATATTTCTGGGCCTAAATTTTTGTTTTTTGTATTAAAAAAATAAAAGAATTAAAATAATTTGTTGTTACTAGTAACCGATTTTTATATACTAGGTTATATTGCATGAAAATGAAAAAAAACTATTGTAGCGTTTCTTACAGGCTACTCATCACTCGAATAACAGTTAAACTGTTAAAGAGAAGAGGCTTAAGGATAATGGTGCAGAAAATTATGGATTGGTTCCGCCTATTCCATCAACATCATAATGTTACAGAAGAAGAACAACCATATGTTTAAATTAAAAAATTGTAACCTAACAATAATTGATCTTAAATATCACAAATCAATAACAGATGTAAAAAGTCCTTCACAAAAAATAATGATGCAATTATTTGGCATTATAACAGCGCAACTGGAGTCTATGCCAGGGGTCTCGAGTTTGACTCTCGGTCAGGTCTACAATTTTTCATTACTCGTATTCATCTAACACTCTTCATCGTCTGCAACAGTGGTAATGTAAAAGCAGTCGGACAAAAGCTTAAAATAAAAAAATTGTAGCAAAAATTTGTAATTTCATACGAAACCTCACTAGTATCAGTTTATCTTTTAAATCTGTTATAATATTAATTTATTTACTGTATTAAAAGTTAATATTTTCTTGTACATTAGTAATGTAACGTTGGTAGATATATATTTTTTTGTTTTGTTTTACGCCTGACTATTTTGCTAATACTACTAAAATGCAAATGGTGAGAAGGATGGTAGATTAAAGTGAGTGATGAAAAAATGCCAGTCCTGATCGGGAATCGATCCCAGCACCCAGGAGTAGAAGCCAGTTGCGCTAACCACAATACTAACGGGCCAGCTACGTAGAAATTCAACTGGATTTATATAATCAGAGTTGGGCCTTGAATATTTCACTCGTAGGAACGGAATGTAAATATGCAGCATTTAACGGTGCTTAATACAACACTGCTGATTTGACGAAGTTGTTAACAGGGCATGGTTGCTTTGGGGCATATTTGACGAGGTTCAAACTTAGAGAAGTGCCAAAATGTTGACTAAGAGACAGTGAAGAGGAGGAGTCCATTGCGAATATTTTTGTAAGATGTCCCTATTTTGGTCTCGAAAGAATGGAGACATCTGAGAAAATAGGGGTTCCACTGTGGAGCCCAGAGAGAGTAGGGGCAGCGATGCTGCGGGATGAGAAGAGCTAGAAGTTGATCGCTCAGTTTGCGGAGAGGGTGATCGGGAGACTGCGGAGGGAGGAGACATGTGGAGATCAGCGGGATCGCCCTCTCCCACAGTAAATTTCATAAAGTAGGCACACTTATTTGTGAGCTGTTGATGAAAGAGATGAATGAAAGTGAGAAAGTGATTGTTGGTCGGTGACAGCGAGAGGGGAATTAGGCTATGGTTTCCTTTCACGTCCCGCTGACAGTGTGTAAATTTTTCAACCCGACATTTCTCTTGTAGTATTATATTAACAGTTCCGAGGGAGATGGAGGGTTTTTGCTGATGTTGGATCAAGTGGCCAGGCGGCGGGTTTTTTGGTGGTAGGCGGTTGCGGCCTCCTTGTGGCTGGACGAGGACGCCTCACTGAGTCCAACACTACTTCCCTCATCGCGAGGGAGTGAACATGAGTTTTTCTCGCCGCCTCGGATAAAAAAACAAAGCGCTGCATTTTATAAAATATTTATTCGCTAAATTTTGATAGGTAGAATGATCTGGTCTAAAGATGCGAGCCACCTCTAACTGGAAGTGATTCTGTTTTCTTCCTATCACCAGCTTCTAATGGTTTGGCTATTAGCTTTAAAGTTAAAGTCTTATAATTTTTAACTGTTGACATTGTTAACTACAAAAACTGCCGCAAATTAAACTGACGCATCCTTATAAGGAATATTTCAAAAGAACTTTTGACTATATGGCTCTGAAAATATATTTATTTTCGCATGAACATGTGATTGCTCTGAACTAAACGGTTATCCAATGAACACATTATAAAAATGTCGACCAACTTATTAAAATACTTAATAATACTTATTAATAATTAGCTGAACATACTTGCCTGCTACCTAAACACAGAAATGAATAGAATGAAATTAAATTTAAGAATGAAATGCAGAAATGGATTAATGTCGGAAGGGACAACATAAGTGATGATAGGTAAAACACAAAGTTAAAAGAAAGCACACTTACCATATTTTTTGTGGTAAACCTTTTAAAATATTAGAGAATTAATGTTTTTTTTTACATATCCTGGCACATGATTTTTTAATCAATATGTCAATTTCCACTGCCTCGATTATTGGAATGAATATGGAAATAGAAATGGATGTCGGTACAAAATTGATATAAATGTTTACATTAAAATTTTGTATTTTTTAGAAATAAAGTATTTTTATTATTATTATATTTTTATCTCCGAGTTTTGAATTACAAAGATTTTTGAAATTATAGATCATACAAAAAAATGGGAACAAATTATTTTGAATTAGCGCAATTTGAATGAGGATAAAAATGTAAATTATTAATAATATATGCATATAATGTAAATTATATTTGGGGGTCCAGAGGCCTCCCAAATAAAGCAAGCTCTGACCTTTTATAAATTTAAAATATAAAAAGAAATAAAAATAGCAAAACTTACCAATTGTTTTTGTTCTTGTAACCACTGGAAACTATATGTCTATATCTTTGATTTATACAGTAGTTAATAATAACTAATAAAATCCGAATAGAATAATTAACACATGTAAGTAAATTATTTATCTTTATCAATGAAACTAAGTCAGCATTGTATAAAAAAACTAAAATGCCAGTAACAAAACTAAACAAATTAAAATATAGTTAATGATATTAAAATCTGTTTGTTCAATATAAATAAAAAGTACATGAAAATATATTTCGCGAATTCATTTCATTAAGATTGTATATATTAAAGCTAAGATCTTTTTTATTGGATCCAATTATATTACTAAAGAGCATTCATTATAGGTTACCGCTGGTAAATGTGCCTCTGTAAGGAATGTTTGAAACCGCATTCGTTGTACAGCGGAAGCCGGGGAGTTTACTATGTCAGTCCTACTTCTATTACAGAAAAATATACTAAAAACAGTCTATGCACATGCGCTACTGAGGAAGAGTTGCTCCTTTAACTGTCTCTTGATATTGGCAGAAACATCAGCGATGATTTACAGCTGGACCGGGAGTAGGGGAATAGTATCGGTGTACAGTAGTGGGAGAGGCATAAACAGTACAAGCAGAGGAAACCATGTCTTCACATTGTTTTTACATTTTCTTACCTGTATGAATATATAGGAAAGGAAATTATTGTTTTCATGTCGATTCGTTACCGAAAATACACGTTTTCAGGCCCCCTGAACCCAATAAACATTTTTTAAGTGATTAGTCTGTGGTGTGTGTGTGTGTGAACAAAAATATATCAAGAATCAAATTTGGTACAATGTAGAAATATAGGACTTATACCGTGCGTTCGGAAAGTCGCTGTGCACTGGAATTGTGACTATGGATTTATGAAAATATGTATAAAGAAATGACTAAGCATTTTGGAAAAAAATTTATTCAATACCTTAATTACATTGTTAAACCGTGATTACATTGTTTATAGAAGGTGTTCGAAATGACCTCCATTGGCATCAATACAGCATTGCACTCGTTTCATTTTGTTTGCAAACACCTTTCGCAACTGAAGAACAGTGATTCCTTGAATGTATGCCGTTATTGCGGCTTTAAGTTCGTCAAGCGTGTGTGGTCTGTTCCGATACACAGTTTGTTTCGCCGCACCCCATAAAAAGAAATCGGGGGGAGTCAGATCAGGAGATCTTGCAGGCCACAAATTCTTTGAAATTATTCGTTCACCAAACACGTTGCGCAGGAAAGCCATTGAGATGTTAGATGTATGTGCTGTTGCCCCGTCTTGTTGGAACCAACCATTATTCATTTCCACTTGTGTTATTTGATGCGTAAAGTTCTCTAAAATATCAGAACAATAACGTTCACTATTGATTGTGTTTGCAAAAAAAATTGGTCCAACAATACGTGCTCTACTCACAGCAACCCAGACTCCAATTTTTGCTTCGTGTAAGGACTGTTCATGTAAAGCGCAAGGGTTAGTTGTCGACCATACTCGAGTATTTTGTGAACTTATATACCCTCCCAAGTGAAACCACGCTTCATCTGTATAAAACGTTACGTCAAGGATGTCTTCGGAATTTTGGTTGATGAAACGTTGAAACCAATGACAATAATTTAGTCTCTTGTCATTATCTGAAGGTTTCAGCTCTTGAACACACCTCACTTTGTATGGGAATAGTTTAAGTTCTTGTCTGACAGCTTTATGTGCGGTAGCAAGTCCGATATTATGCTGTTGTGCTAACTTACGCATTGATTTTTTTGGACTTTGTGCCATAGAATCAGAAATATCCAGCAGCTTTTGTTCGTCTAGCTTAGGGGGCCTACCACTACGTTCAGCGTCCTCAACAGAGCCAGTTGCCCGAAATTTTTCTATCAGTGTTCGTACTGCATTACGGTGAGGAATAATTGAATCTGGAAACTTTTCAGAAAATTTGCGCTTCACTAAATCACTGTACTTGTCACCTTCGCGAAATACGTATTCAACGAGGAAAATGCGCTCCTCTACTGAAAGAACCATCGCGTCCAACAACAAAAAACGTGCAACAGAACTGCAATAAATGAAACATATACAACTTCAACTCAATGACTGACAGGCCTCGACGTGATCGGCAACAATTGAACAGAAAGAGCTACCAACCTAGCCATAAAATTATTCCCTGTCATGTCACTTGGTGCACAGCGACTTTCAGAACGCATGGTAGTATGTATCACAATGGGACCCGGCCCGAACATTTTCATCGAAATCGGTCAACCCCGGGAGAAGTAGTTTAATCGTGAATTTTTTTACTTTTTTACAATTATTTCGGAAACAGTCCGTACTTATTTTTTTTTAAATCGCCTCGTTTACTACATTTTTCATTTGCAAAATAGAAAACACGCCATACACTAAAACAATTACAAAACAAAGGAATAACTAAACAAACCGTAGGGATCAATTTACTACATGACGGTCAAATAGAACACGGAGGGAATGTACTGGCAAAGTGGCAGATTTAAACGATTTTTGACATGAACAGTAATATTTTTGATTACTATAGCAACCTAACATAGCGGAATGACCGCATGAAATTTATTCGTCCTTTCACTTTAATCCTCAGAGGCATACTTAACAGTGGTCAACTATATTTTGCTATAATACAATAGTATAAAGACTATAGTTCATATTTTCTAAGTTGAGGCCTGAAATAAACGACTCAGTTGGTGGGTGGAGCAATATGAATCGGGTGCGCACAAAAGTACATGACATCTACTGCGTGCCTGACGCAGTTCTGATCGTAAAGTACAGAAATATTGGTTTATTGTTTGGTATGATTCTAAAACAGTGGGTCCTTTCTGAGAAATCGCTTTCCACAAATCCTGAAATACTCTGAAAATGCATGAAACAATTTCAATTAAAAATGATTTAAAAATATTCTTACATTTTATGTACTAGGGGGGGATCCAGGCAGCGACTGATCAAGGACTGACCAAGGTAGAGCTTCAAGGCCAAGGGGATAATAATTGGCCCCGCTCGGTACGTGAGAGCTTGTACCGCGAGGTGCTTAGCTCTCCAGTGTGGGAGTTCCTTGACGAGGTAGCTTCGTTCTACCGTCGTCACGTAGTTTATTAAGGGAATTATCCTGCATAGGTCTGAATCTCTGGTGCCGTTTCACTAAATTTTCCTTGCCGGGAACAAATTAATGGTGTCGAACACTTGTTTGTACAATATATTATGGTGACAAGTCCTAACTACATTTTAATCATTAATTTGTATTTTAATTCTGACCCTTTTTACTCTTTCATTGCCGAAACAATATTTAAGTTTGATCTGAAGTGCTATTTAATTTGAATAAGGGTGTACAAAAAGTGCCAGCCCTTCTTTCGAAAATTTGCAGGCTTAAGCCTGCCATTGCCAACAAAATTTTCAACGTTACAGAAAAATAAAACTTTCTATTAAAAATTAATTTTTATTGTGTGCATAAAAAAAATCGTTCTAACACCAAAAATATTCAAAATAGTTTTTTTTAGTTAAAAACAGCTTGGTCATTTGCAAGTACCGAGAGTTTTGGTACTTTAACGGTGGTTTTAACGCGTTCAAATTTCCAGACCCTAGCCGGGAATCGAACCCAGGACCTGTCACTTTGTAGGCTAGCGCCTAGTCACAACGTCACAGAAGTGGTTTCAAAAAACATTATTCCATTAATTTTTAATTTTTAAGTTTTTTTTGGAAATGTTAGGTTATCCGGACGTTACCACTTAATGCATAACTTACGGGCATCTGGTAAACTGGATGTTATCACTTTGTAAAAGATATCGCTAGTCACTACGCCACGGTGACGGTTCCCAAATACATTATTCCATTAATTTTTGTTAAAATGTTTTGTTTTTAATGTTCGGTTATCCGGACGTTGGCACTTTATGCATAACTTACGCGCGTCCGGTAAACCGGATGTTGTCGCAACGTAAAATATATCGACGTCCTGTTTTCCGGACGTTGGTACTGAAAGGGTTAAGATCTCCCAGGTTGCCGATCAGGCTCACCCTTGCTCTCGATACTTTAGCTGTTTATTTAGTGAAAATTAGGTATGTGACAGTCGCCAGTCACGGTACGTAAGAGTTTTATGGAACGGCCTCCGGGTCTATGGTTTCGGGCGACAAATCGGAGAGGAGGTGGCAGGAGAAATGCCAGCAAACCAGTTACCAATTACTATTTTATGTTGTTTATTCATTTATTACGTGAATTCAGATGAAAGTGCTTGTATTTGTTTAATTTCTAAAGTTGGATATTTTTATTGTCTAATTTTTTTAAAAACATTAAGAACTACCACATTTTACCCACTCCTTATGTTTTACCTTGTCTGTGTTTAACTATACTGTAAGGGACTCTCAACCATTGTTACCAATTTTCACACTAAAACACAAACACACATAACTCACTGATCCTAAAAGAAGTACTTATTTAAAAAACATTACGGACAACGACAGAACCAATGAAACATTTGTGTCGAGACTAGTTACAACGTAGACTAGACAACGTAAGAGTTGAAATAACACTAACGTTTCATAAGACCAATGTTATAATTTTAAACTTAATGTTGAAAATAATGTCATATATCAGGAATGTCCTAAATCTATCAAGTTTATATATTGTTATATTACATCGTACGTGATTTACAGAATTTCAGTGACTTTTAAGCGTTTTGATTCACCCGTTACATTCTACATCAATTATGAAGACATACTGTCTGCCTATAACTTGATGGCCTCTGGCAGAGAGGAGAATATGCAGAATATAAATCATTTCAGAAAATATAACTAATTTTTTTTAAGTAACTGAAACTTTTTGGAATGACTAATTTTGATAAAACAAAGTATTTCGCATGTGTTTTGTTTTATAATAATTATTTTGAAAAACACACGCTTAATGTAAAATTTAGTAAAAGTTTTGTTTTTGAAGAAAAAAGCGTATTTTTCAATAATACATCGCCATTGTTCAACAACTATTTCACGGATTACTACAATATTTGGCAGGCTGTTCTGTAATAATTACGGAAAACGATGATGCAATAAAATTTAACAGAAAATTATTACTTTTAAGTTACGAGGTATTTCATAAATAAATTTTATAAAATCGCAAAACACGACATAAAAAAATCAGCATGCGAGAAACGTTTTAGTCTTCAAAGGATAACTGTTTACATGTAGGAACAGAAATAAAGAGAAAACTTTCAAATAATTTTTAGTGAAAGAATTATTTAAATTGGATGAACCCTATAGGAGTTACTAGAACAAATTTTTTACTAAATTATACATCATCTCATTATGCTTACATATGTTTTTCGAAATAATTTCATAGAACAAAACCCATGCGAAATTGTTTTATAAAATACGTCATCTGAAAATTTTGAGTTACTTAAAAAAAATTAGATACGTTTTCTGAAATGGTTTTACAATCCGCATAATCCTCCTGTCTGCCGGAGGTCATCAAGTTATAGACAGACAGATGATAATGTGTTTGTGTTGTGTATTTACCTACACTAACACACCAGAAGGTTTGTTTACTCTAGGCCTCAACTTACGAAAAATAAACTATAGTAAATTTATAAAATTATAACAGAATTCATTTAAATTAAGCTGTAATAACAGCCTGATAAAAAATACTAATTTAATAATTCAATAACCTTTGCTCTTTTATCAGTCATGTGTTTGTAATTATTGTTCTGTTACACATTACAAAAAAATACACGAATTACAATGAATTAAAATAAAATGTTTATTTATTTATTTTTTTAATTTAAAGCCGTATCAACAATTATTTAGTAATTAGCGACTATAAAAGTAAATAAAAATGTAAACAATACAAGGAAAGTAATTTTTTTTAATCCCTCATAATATGTGTATGTTGCAATCTGTACAATTTAAGAAAGATAACTAACCCCATAACCTAATGAGATGAGGTTATTCATGACGTATAAATGAGGTGTCGTTTGGTTTGTATTGACTCAGGCCGAACATTCCTGAGAGAATATTTTAAAAAATTAACCCTAACCATCAAAGTAACCACAGTCTAGTATTCAAATCCGTAATTAGTTTTACTACGAACCCACCGGGTAGGTCTACTGGTAAAGTTGTTGCTACGAGTCAGGTCAGCTGACAGCTGATTTTCGGAGATGAAGGTTCCTGGTTAAAATCCTACAAAAGGTAGTTACTTTTAAATGGTATTGAATACTAAACAGCGGTTACCGGTGTATTCTGACGGTTGGGTTTCAATTAACTATACTCTCTTAGGATTGATTGGCCTGAGTTTGTACAAGACTACTGTATTTCCAAGTAATACATATCAACTTTATCTCTTTTGGGTCATGGAGTTGCTTACTGTTCTTAATTGAACAGATTGCAACGTACACTTAATAGAGATTAAAAAAAAATCATAACTAGGAATGAAACCAGGAACCTTCAGCTCCATAAATCAACTGTTAAACATCTGACTTGTTGCAATATCTTTACCACTAAAGCAACCCAGTTGGATAGTAAACAATTAAAAATAAAAAGTGAGTAATATATTTAACAATATAATAATTTTAACTTAAAAAAATTGACAATTATACTTTTTAAATTGTGGAAAAATCAATTAAATAAAATACTCCGTTATTTTCATTTTTTTCATATAACTTTGTTTTTTTACGCATAACGGGCAGGTGGAATGCAAAATAATTGAATTCGATTTGTTGGTTCCAGGGTTAAAAAAATAGTTCTGTTTCTTATCACATAGTCAGCGTATGATTGCACTATTTAAGAACAGAAGAGGTAGAGGTGTGAAAGATATTAGACAGAGTTATCTCTTCTGAGAGTAATGAATTTCAATATACAGCCAGCCTTTGTGGTGAATGAAGTGAAGGTGTCATTTGCAGGGTGCGAAGTAGATGTTTTTCGGAGAGCCTGCCATGCTGAAAGCTTACTCAGTGAGGAAGGCAATAGTAAACCACCTCACTCTTCGTTTTTACTTAGTAAAACCTGTAGTAAAACCTGTGTTTACTTGTAAAACCAGCGTTCCGGCTATAGACCTTAACAACAGCTTCTTTTATGTAAAGGTAAACCAGTGTGTGGGTTCAAAAATTGTTGCACAAATATTTTCTATAGTGACTTTAATTTTAGGAATTACAAATAAATGTTTGTGATAAGTTTTTCAGTAATTAATATTTACATACAGTACATATCCAGTGCCTGTTCCAGCTATCGCCGAGCTTGGGTGTTCACCAAGCCTCTCCATCTTCCTTTGTCCATCCCCCATTTCTCCTCCTTTATTCGTTTCCAGTTGTCTCCCGGTCCCTTCACACTCCTCTTAACTTCATCATTCCATCTTTTTCTTGGTCGTCCTCTTGACCTTCTTCCTTCCACCCGTCCTTCTCCTATCCTTCTATGTAACCTTTCCTCCCTTATTCTCTTCACATGGCCTTACCATCTTATCCTCATTTTCTCATCCTCTCCCTCATACAATCCACATTTAGCTCCGCTCTAATCTCAGTATTTTTTATTTAACTCTCCTTGTCCTACCCTTTATTGCCCTTAAGAACTTCATCTCCCCTGCCTGTAACCTACTCCGATTCCTCTCATTCATCCCCCACATTTTCGCTCCATACAGCACTGCTGGTGCATAATACAAGTCATCATTAATCATCATTACATCATTAATTTGGCCCTCTCTGGTATCTTTCTGTTTCAAACAACTGTTTCACATGTAAATAATATTTATATCCCATTATTCTTTAAGCGTTGTTGCAACATTTTGTTAATGGTATATACGAGTTTATGTATATTTTTTATTACTTTACGTTAACATCTAGCTGAAAAACGTATTTTAAAATATTTTGTCAATGTTAATAGTCAGAAAAATTTATTAGTCACTGATTTTTCAATACTGACCACTAATATTTATTTATGTATATAGGATCACATCGACTACAAGGTCCATTATCGACCACGTTACATATAAATACATGTAGTATAAAATTTCCAAAGAAGACAAACAAACTCAATAAGGTCATCAATAAAAACATAATAAAAAATTAGTTAGGTTCAATTAAAGTTAGGAAAAATAGAATGACATAATGAAAAATGACATACGTGATTTTACAATTATATCAAATCTGAAATTTTGTGAAATTTAAAAAAAAATATTTTGTTTTGAACCACTACTTTGTCTACCAAATTGAGTGCTAAAATGTTGTTAATTTTAAATAATGTTCGTGTGGATTGCGTAGTTTGGCAGTCTGTGATGATATGTTTGATTGAAAGTGGCGTGTTGCGATGTGTACAATGTTGTGGATCATCTTTCTTCAGTAAGTGTTTGTGTGTAAGTGTAGAGTGACCAATGGGTAAACAAGTAAGTAGTACTTGATGCCTTCGAAGCTCCAAGTGAGGCTGTGGGTTTTCAAAAATATGTTTTCTGATGCGGTGAAGTTTCGTTGGAGGATGTTGAGACCAGATTTGGTTCCAATGTTGTTTAATTTGGTTGTGCAGATGTCTCCTGATATCTGTATGAGATGAGAGATGTTTATCTATCAGTGGGATCTTTAACGCCTCTTTGGCGGCCGTGTCTGCTGTCTCATTTCCGTTTATAACGCAATGCGTCGGAACCCACACAATGTGCAGGCCTACTTCTTTTCTGTTGTTAATATGTTGAAGTACATTGGATAATGTTCCATAATTGGCTCTGTAATCTCTTCAGCCTGCAAGACCCTAACCACACTCATCGAGTCCGTAAATATTGTGAACTTTCCGACCACTAATATTAAGGAGTTGTAGTTTAGTCTCTGGAATTAGTAATGGTTCAAAACATACCAAAGTAGGCGTCGCGCCCACAATTTTAGGGCTCTAATCTGCTTACCCCTGTGATTTCATCTACCCCTCTGACTACGGGTAATAAGTAGGCAGCAAGTGCTGTCACAATTACTCGTATATGTTGTTTAGGTCAACAGCCTAAAGACTGGTTTGAAGTTCTAGAGGTTTTATTAAGTAAAACGAGAAGTGAGGTGGTTTACCATGCCTTCCTCACTAAAAAGATTATGCTTATCAGCTTCCCAGGGCCTCCGAAATGCACCTACTTTTCAACCTGCAAATGACACCTTCACTTCATTCACCACAGGGTCTAACTGTATAGTGAAATTCATTACTCTCAGAGGAGATAACTCTGACTAGTGTCTTTCGCACCTCTACCTTTTCTGTTTTTAAATAGTTGTCATATAATTGGCTGACAACGTGATAAGAAACAGAACTATTTTTTGTAGCCCTGGAAACTGCAGATGGAGTCCAATTAATTTAACACTCCACCTACCCGTTATGGGCATTACTCGTATACATTACACATCAACAAAAATTTATTGTAAGATTAAAGAAAAGTAAACAAACAAGTGACTACATTTGACATTTTTTATTAAAGTTGTATAAAAGTTTTTTGTTACACTAATAAAGCAAAAATAAATTAGAAAAATATTGAATGTACAGACTTAATGGAATATTACAATTATACCTACTAGTACATTAATTACTTAATTAGTAGCCTAACATTAATTTTAATTTAGATTATAATATTACGTTATTATATTATCACCTGAATTCTCACATATATAATCTTTCTTCTATCCTAATAATTAATTTTTGTCCTTAACTCTAAGCAATAAATTAATAATAAATTATGTTCACCTAACCTACTTTAAATGAAAAAACATTAAATGAATAACATAAATAGCTTTTAACAAAGAGCCTAATTTTTTAACCTAAACTGATAGCATACATTAAAAACATGCTTCAGTGTCTTATCTGTTAAACGCCTCGCACTTTGTTAGCGCACCTACAAAAACTGCAAATGCAACATGCAACACACCTCAGACCATCAATATCACTAATAATAAAATTTTAATATCTGATGTGAAACACTCATACCCCTATTATTATCATTAATGGGCAATATGAAATGGAAAACATAAACTAATTTATATCATAAGTGAATGACGCTAAATGAAAATCAACCTCTACACGATTTAAAAATATGGAAAACCACTAATTGACTAGGAGCTCTGTAGAAAAATAACCAGTTTGAAATAAAAGTTTAATGGTATTTTTAAAAATTTCCTATAACTTCTAATAAATAAACCTATACTTCTGTCGTAAAATGGTAGCAAGTTTTAAAGATCCCATTTTTTCACTAATTTTGATAATAAATAAATAAAAGAAAATCAACTAACTGACCCTAAACTAAGCGCTATAGAATTTTCTCTTTTTGTTATTCATTTATTTAAAGTCGCGTCAACTGCTTGGTTATTAGCAACTACGGTGAATTATGTTACTGTAACTGTGGGATTTGACTTTAGAAAATTTCCAGACCCTGGCTGGGAATCAAACCTGGGACCTCCGCGTGGTAGGCTAATGTACTAACCACTACGCTACGGAGGTGGCCTGTAGAAAAATTGTTTCAATTCAAAGTTGTAGGTATCCTAACAATATTGGTGAAGGTTTTAATTTTATTTTTTAATAGTTTAACTCTATTAATATTAATTTTAAAACAAAGGGTTAAATATTTTAAACTGGAACTTTATCAGTATTCTGGCCTCCCACTTAAGTGAACTTCATCAATTTCAAACAAGGTATGTACGTATTATGTATCATCAATGTACGTTAAGTAAGTAACGCCTGTACATGCTGCAACCCGCAATGGTGTGATGTATTGCACGTTGCATTTACAGTTTTTGTAGGCGCGCTAACGGAGTTATTTCTGTTTGTTTAACGTCCGACTGTTTTACAATTACTGCTAATACCGACGGTGAGAAGGATGATCGATAAAGATGAGTAATGAAAAAATGCCAAACCTTACTGGGAATCGAAACCGAGACCCTGGCGTAGAAGCCAGTTGCGCTAACCACTACGCCAACGAGCCGGCGGGCTAACAGAGTGCGGGGCGTGTAACAGATAAGACCCATCCTTCATTTTAAAACAATAATGATGCTGGTTCAAAGGTTAATGTTTTTCACCTTAAACATTTTTTACATATCTTTCTTATAATTAGCAAAATGTGAGTATTAAGTTACCTATGATGATAATTTTTTAAACTACAAAGTAAGAACACAAAATAAATGATTATTAACAAATTTTTCAACTACGTTCAATAAAATTATAGTAAATCGATGAACATTGGTTTTACTATTTTCCGTAGTTATAACCGCATGTATTCCTGTAATATCTTGAAATTTCTGTAAAAAATACACACCATTTTAATAATTAATTTTTTACTGTCAATAAAATTGTTTTAGACCTAACACAAACAAAAATTTCATGAAAGTCAACACTAAAAATCATTGTTTTAAATTTCTTATTAAGAAATTAAAACTTGAAAATACTTAGAAAATGTTTTTTTATGGATTGTTGCACTGTATGCATGTGAAACTTGGAAAGTTGACACCAAGAATAAAAAAATTTGATTTTTTAGGAATGTTGGTGTTAAGAGAAAAATTAAGTCATTTATCTTTTTCTTTGTATGATGTAAGGCAGCTTGGTAAGGTAACGCTATTATCTATCACAATGGTTCTTTGTTTACCTTTCCTTTACCAATTTGTTGTTAAAATAATTTTTGGGAGAGATATGCTAACAATAATTTCACATCCACTTTTTTCATAGGAAGTTATCTAAACTTTCCAAAAAACCAACAAGATAGTACCAATTTTTTTAAGAAATAGATTTTCCTTAAAAATTTTTCTTTCAACACATATTCAGTTGTTCTCAGCTAATTTTTCTGCCTTTTGATTCATACTGATGTCAACAAAGTTTCTGTTTCCAATACTGACTGGTTTTATTTGTACAATCATGATTTTGTTTTCAACAAGTAGGGTTATGTGGAAATTAATTAAGCGTTTAAAGTTTAATTTTTCATGAAGTACATCAATTGAGAGGTTGTTAGTGTTAATTATAACAAAAACAAAATATTTACCACAAAGTCCAGGGAATCTTCTGGAAGGTGTAGAATTTTGTATATTACATGTTGGAGATCCTGGTCTGTATGGATTATGACCTATAATATTTCCACTGAAACAAAAACAGTAATCATTTAAAATTTAGCTTAAAAAAAATTATTTCAAAATTAAGACATGAAATATAAAATCTCCCATTTCTTAAATTCTATTTTTTTAATTCTACCACTAATTATGTTTATGACTAACAAACAATATTTTTCTTTAACAATATTTTCCCTTCCACATTTAAGCAGTCACTTACTGGTGCTATCAGTTATACTATGATTTCAGTTACAATAATTTACACTGCATCATAATAGTTTACGAGGTGTGGCTATTAAATAACGAGACTGACGTAAAAAATTTTATTTTTATTTTATACATAATCACTTATTGTCACCTTCAATATACACTCCTTCTCTATACCTACAACGCTCCATGCGAATTTTCCATTCTTGGAAACAGTGCTGGCTGTCATTTTCTGTCAGCTCCTTCATGGCATGTGCCACTTTCTCTTTTACAGCTTCCACAGACTCAAAACTTATCACTTTTAATGGAGTTTTCACCTTAGGGAACAGGTAGAAGATTATAACATGTGATGAAACATGGTTTTTTATTTATGATCCGGAAATGAAGCGCTAGTCCATGCACTGGAAGAACTGAACTTCACCGAGAGCCAAAAAGCTCGAATGAGCCAGTCAAAATTTAAAGCAATGATGATTTTT
This sequence comes from Catonia carolina, assembly GCA_035578175.1. NCBI lineage: Eukaryota > Metazoa > Arthropoda > Insecta > Hemiptera > Achilidae > Catonia > Catonia carolina. The sequence goes on along the minus strand of JAQMRL010000005.1, from coordinate 33,661,027 downwards.
TTTTTTATATCCATAGGATTGTGTACCTTTACTGGGTTCCTGAAGGTCAAACAATTAATCAATATTACTACCTTGAGGTACTTTCTAAACTACGTCAAAGAGTAAGGAAAAAGTCTGTGTATGGTGTATTGTTCATTCCATAATTTGAAAAATTAAGGTAGAAGTATTACTTACCCTGGTCCATAGTTGCAAATATATTTTTTGACAAATCTACTTCCATCATGATAATATGAGTAACCACATCCGACTAAAAATGAGTCGCTCCAAACCATCTAAGTAAAATAAAAGAGAATGACCTCAGTTATACCCATACATCACAATAATAAACAAATTTAAACATCAATAATAAAGCAAGATTAATTAAACTACAGGGTTGGTCTACCAGTGAACTCATCACGGGAAGTCATCAGTTCCAAAAAAAAGTGGATTTTTTTTAATCCCTAATACATGTAATGTTGTAATCTGTTCAATTCAGAACAATGAGCAACCCCATAACCTAATGAGATTAGGGTGAAATGTATGGCATGCAAATGAGGCATAGTCTTGTACAGAGCCAGACTGACCATTCCTGAAAGAGTTGGGTTAATTAACCACAACCATCAAAGTCACCGATAACAACTGTCTAGTAATCAAATCCATATAACAGTCACTATCTTTACTAGGGTTTGAATAAGATACAAAATAATGCCATCTGTATTAAACTTAAAAAAATTCATTAAGAATACCAAGTGGTCATGCATTACTTAAAGTCCAGCCTTTCTTAGTTTGCTCCTACTGTTAACAAATAATGATGTCACTGAGCATGCTCATTATGTAAAAATGTGTACACACTGATTAAAAAGTACAACAAAATACTATCAAAAGTTTTAAATACAAAATACTTTTTTAAGTATTTTTATAAATGAAATTGTTAGGCCTACATCATATCATGACTGATGTTTGAAGTACTTTAAGTACTTATAATTTAAAACATAGTTAACTTAATAGGAATACGACATCAATAAAGTCGCGTACTCCAGCGTGCACCCTGTAGTAGCTGGCTTTGGTTTGTTGACAGAAGGAGCAAACTAAGGACGGCTGAACTGTAACATATAGTATTTTTTAACATTAATTCTTTTGCGTGACACGATGAATGTATGTCCAACTCTTCTAAAAATAATCTTTTGTCATCTGAATTAGCATTAGTGTGCAAAATATTATATCATAAAATAGAACAAAACTTCTAGAAGTGATTTATTTCAGAAAATTATTTACCTGTGAATAATGTCCTGTTCTTGAATTGATATTACTGTTAAATGAATAAGCATAAACTTCATCAAACCATGCTTTAATTTGTGGCAAAAAATCTGGGTAGTCTCCGTAATTGTTTGGCCTTGGAGATGACCATGTAGTCGCTATATTTTGTCCAACAGCAAATCTTGCTGAAAATAAAAAGAACAATATAAATATTGTATAAAATATGTTTGAATGTGTAATATAACATAAGATGATGTTCATCAGGTATTCAAAATACATCATCTCATGTCTGTAACAAAATTTTAATTGTTATTAGAACAATATTTTTTAACATTGGTTACAAAATTCTAAAGTAGAAATTTGTTCTAAATTAACCTTGTGAGAAATTCACATTCAAACGATAAGTCTTGATAAAACATTTTTTAATAACACGTTTTATTTATTTAGCAATTATTGAAACTTGTTCTTAAGAATTGGTCTAGAATGTGCTAGGATGGGATGTTCCGATTGGCAATGAAAATATAAAAATATTTTTTTTTGATGATCGAGTGTTGACAACTGAGGATGAAGATGATGTAGAATATGTGCCTTGAAAGTTGATCAAAGAGTACATCAAGTGAGGACTGTATTATAATATTAGCAAGACTAAAAGTATGGTCGTTGGAGGGTCAGAAAACAATGTCCAAACCAACAAGGGAGTCATTGAATTTGAGCTTCAGATTTGGCGCAAACAGGTCCATCAAAGCATATAACTTCTCAGTACACACGTAACATTCAATGTGTTAATACAACACTGGAGTATTAAATTTCTGACAAAAATGTTAATGTTTTTTTTTTTTTTGACTATACGAGATATTTTTATTTGTAACTGTATAAAATTAACAACAAGCAAATTTAATAAAAAAGTATACAAATATTGACAAATTTTAAGTTATTGAGGAGATCGATGCCCACTGACAGTACTCTAAACATAATCATTGTTAGTTGATAATTTACTTAATTTTATTTTGTTTTTATTTAATTTTGATGTCTCATGATATTCGCACTTCAAAGTCATTTCAGTCTTCGTATAGGGGCAGTTGATAAATCTGGTGTGTCTAAGTCAACGATGAGCTGGTTTGGATTATTGGGTAATTTCTTTTTAAATCGTGTGTATGTGCGTAGGAATACATCGTGGATGTATGGGACGTTTAAGTTCGTGTGTAGCGTATCGTTCGATACGTAAAAGGGAGCACTAATATAACAATTAAATTTTTTATACAAGATTAAAAGGTGACGCAAATTTTATACTTACTGACACTTCTTGCCGAATTTGAATCATGACCACTAGGGCACTGATCAGCCCAGTTTTGTGCTTTTATAGCCAATTCCTCATCCCAAACCTATAAATAAATAAATGATATTTCAATATTTTTCTTCAATATTTAGACTAATAATATCATGTAATATCTCTTGCCACCATGGATAGGAAGAGTGTTGTATTGTATTGATTAAACTTGTCTTGTCAGTTATGTAAAACATAGTTCAATTTTTCATCAATTTCATGACTGAAGTAATTAATAAAAAAGACGGTAACAGCTGTAAATGTCACTACTTTGCGTTATCTCCTGAAAAATTGAAAACTTTCATTTTAAAGCCAGATCTTATTGTTCAATTATGTATATGTACAAAGTTGGAAGTAATTGATTTTTTAGAAGCTTGGCATGATGAAAGTAGTCAAACCTTTTAGTCTAGTGAGAAAAATTGTTAAATTTAAACCAAATAAACTTCAATATATATAGTAAGACCTCTAGGGATTCAATTCTACTTTAATTGAATTTTAAAACAATACAGTTGTCCATCTGTCATAATTGGGTATAATAATAGAGGTTTCAATGGAAAAAATATTGACATAAAATATTAAAATAATTAAAACAATTATCTACATACCATTTCAAGCATATCAGAAGCAGATGGTTGCCCTCTAACTTGTCCAAGTGCGACCTGTTGTCGAAGATAATTATGCATATTTACTATATTTTCTTTTTCATTACAAGAAAGACCACCTCTACCTGTACCAAAAATGAAAATAAATGAATAAAATAATCTTGTTGTTTAAGTCATCAGCCGAAAGGCTGGTTTGAACGTGTAGAGGTTTTACTAAGTAAAGGAGTGAGGTGGTTTACTATTGCCTTCCTCACTGAGTGGAAAAGTACGTTATCAGTATGCCGGACCCTCTGAAAAGCACATATTTTTCACTCTGCAAATGACACCTTCACTTTATTCACCACAGGGTCTGGCTGTATAATGAAATTCATTACTTTCAGAGGAGACAACTCTGATTAGTGTCTTTTGTACCTCTACCTCTTCTGTTCTTAATGATTCAGTCATTTAATTGGCTGACCATGCGATGAGAAACAGAACTATTTATTTTAGCCCTGCAACGAACAGATTGAGTGTAAATAATTTGACATTCCACCTGTCTATTATAAGCAAAAAATAATCTTATATGAGTAAAACCCCAATAAATTGAAAATTTAAATTTAAATTTTTAAATTTTTCACCTTATACTTTTCTTTTAAAAAAAACTACATTTAACTGAATGACATGCAATAATTATTTAACTTTGTTGGAACTTAATAAGTAATAAAAACTCAACTTGTTAAAAAATTCATCATTATTTTTTTATCCCTCTTTAACACATTCTGTGTGGATGTGGTATACTTACCACGTAAGGATTTACATGAGTGATGGATGGGGTAAGGATGCCACTTCAGTCCTTTTATAAACTCTCTGTCGCTTACTACCCCAATTCGATGTATTACACCATGTTATGAGTGCAATTTTTTAACAAAATGACACCAAGGTTTGATTGTTCATTAAACCAAAACAGAGTGGGATATCAAAGAACGGCTTCCACACTCAACTCGGTACGTTTCTAACAAACATTACTAAACTACGGTTCTTCAAAATCAGATTTACCAACCCTACTGACGAAAAACTTGAATGATGTTTTTGATATCCATGAGGTAGTCCTATCACATCCGACAGTTACAAAAATCTCTGCCTGGTAGTCCTACCATGTCCGTCAATCAGTGAAGCCGCATTTCATCTAAATTAATTCAATCTTAATCGGTAATTGTCATATACTCGTATATTGACTCTGCACTGAATGTGTTAAAGGTTTTTTTTAGGTTGGCCCCAATCCAACTTCTATCCTTTTTTCTCCATTACTCTCTTGATATTGCATTTTCCCCCAATTTATCTATAACTGAACCTATCCACTTTACTCTTGATCTGTCCCTTGATCTTTTACCTTCCTTCTCAATATATCAGTACAATATATCCTTTTAGGCTGCATATTCATCTCAATCCTATTGTCATGACCAAAGCATTCTAAAATTGTCTTTCCAACTTTTGTTATCGCCCGTCCATCCTCAACACATTCCCTAATTACACTCTTCTTATATTTCATAACATCTACATCTTCAACTTTTTATTTGCCATGTGCACTCTACTCTCTGACGTCCATGTTTTTGTGCTCCGTAAGTAAGTATTAGCACAAAATATTCATTGCTACACAATTTTCTAACAATATTGAAGTACGTAAGTAATAATAAATAAGTTAATAAAATATCTAGAAATAAATTTGCAATAGTGTTAGGCTAATTAGTTTTATTTTGACATTTCTGTAATAAATTTTTGGATTCTCCTGGTTGTAATTTAAAACATTAGTTACTACTCTACCTCCAAGGACTAGAAAGGTAGATTAAATTAGTCTTGTGACTGATTCCCAGTAACTATAATAGTTAAGGGTTCCTGTTCATTATATATTTAATAATAGTCTTAGAGATTTTAATTTTATTACAGAAACATTTTTTAACTGTAAATACTTACGTAACATATGACAATGCGCATTTACTTGTGCAGCAAGAAATCCAAATGTTAAAAATTGTAAAACAATCTCTTTTCCCATATCCCTAAAACAGAAAATAAAAATAATAAAATACAAAAACAGTATAAAAAAGATAACACTTTTAAATACATAATTAAAATAAATTGTTTTTTTAGCTTTTATTTGTTTTTGGGAACTGTACTTTATGAACACCTAATATCATGGCTGCTTTTTGCTGTATTTTTTATGTGATCGCATGAATTTTTGAACAAGGACCTCCAGTAGAGTTTGCTCAGGAATGGCTGACAGCTGGCCACCATACAAAGTTGCTTGCCCAATCAGTGTTGCTTAACAATTAATAGCAACTTTGTTCCAGCTGACTGACTGGGCTGGCCCAAGGGCCTAAAATAAATCTTTTTATTACAAAACTCTAATCGTTTTGACAATCCGGGGTACTTTGATGGATGGGGTTCAATTAACAATACTCTCCTAGGAATGGTCGCCCTGGGTTTGTACAAAACTACACCTCATTTACATGTCATACACGTTATCCTCATCTCATCGGGTCATGGGGTTGCTTATTGTTCTGAATTGAACAGATTACAACAGACACATTAGGTTAAAAAAAAATTGATAAACCACAGCAAATTGTAAAATACATAAAGAAAAAAATTGGAAGGTTGATTTCCAATCAGATTTTACAAATTTCTAAACATTAACATCTACAGTAAATTGGTAATAACCACCATGTTGATGTTACAAAAAAAAAATTTGAAATGTTTTTATAAAAATATTTTATTTTAACAGCAATAAACCTATTTATGCAGCATTTGTTTGTTTCACACCTCAAAGTAGTTGCTAATAACTAAGGTGTATTGATGCAACTTTAAAATAAACTAAAAAAAATTGCAGAAGAAAGACTGTGGGAAAGAAAATATTGTAGTTATCAACTTTTAATGTCAATGAAACAAAGATTTTGTTGAAACCGGTTTTAAATATTTTCCACACTTGCAGCAACTTCTCATGTTATAGATAAATGAAAGATAAAAATTGTCTCAAGCCATTTTTATTTTATTCATGTTTATTAGAAAATGAACATTTCAGAAAAATACAGATTGCTTTAATAGTAGTAATAAAATAGTATTTAAGTAAAGATGACTACACTTGACCTTGAACTATGTAGGTTTGTATGCTCTTTCTATTTCTCATTTATTTAATGGTCCAGCTAATTTTCTATCCTTTTTTATTTTCACTGACATTACACAAACCAACTCACGAAAGAAATTCAAAAGGTTATTAACCACAATGAATTACAAGCTTTTAATTTTTTACAATTTCTACTGATAATTTAATTTTGTACTGAGTTTATAAAATGTTAAAATTATGTTCACTTAGCATCCAGAAGTTAAGTTTAAAAAAATTTGGGGTGATACACATCATTCCATGGCCACCTCCATAGCGTAGTGGTTAGCATATTGGCCTACCATGTGGAGGTTCCGGGTTCGATTCCTAGCAAGGATCTGGAAATTTTCATGTGTCAAATCCCACAGTTAATGTTACATAATCCACTGGGGTTGCTAATGACCAAGTAGTTGATGCAACTTTAAATAAAAAAATTAAAAAAAAAATCATTCCAATAAAATAAAACATATTTAAAATGTTAACCTTTGACATGAATTAGATGCAAATAAAGAACTTCTTGCCATTAGTAATAAAAAGCTTCCAGTTATACTGTAAGGTAGCTAAAGGAGCTGGGCTTGAGTCTCCAGATTTTGAAAATATTTTTTTTAAATTAAATTAATTAAATTTCAAATTTATATTCCCACTTCCAGACAATTCTACTCGACCAGTGGTTTGCAACTGGAGTGCCGCGGCACCCTGAGGTGTGCAATTTTACCGAATGATCTCTATTTTTTTTTTGAAATACTTTAGAAATTTATGATCATTACAAAAAAATTATCTAATGAATATTTAAATAATATATTCAAAATTAATAAAATATTAGACATTATTAGGCTATAGAAATTTAAAATATTTGATGTGACCATTCAATAAAATTTATGTCTTTTGACGCTTTAAAATATATTCTTGTAAGGACAAGTCTAACAAATGACATGATCAACAAGGTCACTATAGTAGTGCTGTTTGGAATACGAACAACTATGAAGCCAAAGATTCCAGGGTTGAGATTTAATGTTTTATTTTTTAAATTTATATGTAAACTTAATTATTTATATATTTTTATTGGTTAATTTATTTAGGTTTTCATTTATTTCTTCTTTGAATAATTATGTATTGTTTCATTATTTTTATCATTTTGGAATATAAATGATTTTATAAGAACTAGTTAAAATTAATCGTGAAAGTGTAAATTTTGGAAAATAACGTGATAAAAAATAATTAAATATTTAGTTGTATTATGTTAATAATAAAAATTAGGCTATCTAAAGTTTTTTTACTTAAAACACCCCAAATGTATGAATGGTCAGTCACACTTTTTTGGTACTGTGCAATACAACCTTCTCCTTTGCAATCCCAAATTTTGACTCATTGTAAGTATAGGCTTATAAATTACTTTACTTCAAAAAAATTCATTTATTTATCTTCTGTGTGTATATAAATGGGAGAGAACCCTCTGATTGAATGACTGACTCATTCACTCATCACTCCTACTTTCACAATAGTTAGAAAACTGAAATTTTGAGAGAATATTCCCTTTATGGTTAAAAGAAAAGTTAAACATAAACGATTTTGAAATTCTACTTCCGTTTACTAACTTCCGAACAAGCTAGATGGTTGAAACTCGATGGAGATGTTACCTATAATTTAGCTATAAAAATTGTCCCTTAACCATATTTTAAATTCACCCCTAGGAGAATGAAAATGGTGTTCAACCCTTAAATCAATATTTTTTATTTATTAAGTTCCGGACAAGTTGATGGTTGAAACTCGATGGTGTTGTTACATAAGTTACACCACAACAATTAAAAAATTTATTTGTAAAGGGTTAAAAAGGTTGTTCAACCCTTAAACCAATATTTTTTGTTAATTAGGTTCTGGACGAGGTAAATGTCTGAAACTCAGTGAAGTCCAATTATATATCAGATTTTTACAGATCATAAAATCTTATTTTTCATTTATTTATAACCGTAATTTAAAAATTATTGATATAACAAAATCACAATATCGATGAAGCCGGCACAGGCAGCTAGTTATATATATAATTTATGTCTAAAAATTTTATCAGATTATTTTATATCTTAACATTATACACATTAAAAAACCGTTTTTCCAAAGTTTATGAGAGCAGACCTGTTTTGGATAAACAAAATTTCACTCAAACCAATTATATGCAAAGATTTATTTTTCATATAAATATTTTTATCATATTATATTTACCGAAAATATGTAGTTAAAAGAATAATAAAAATAAGGTTCTCGGCTTCGATTCCCGGCTAGGGTGTGGAGATTTTCACAAGTACAAAATCCACCATAGTCGTTTATAATCAAGCTATTAATTTGACTTTAAATAAACTAAAAAAAATAAGGCATCCATTACACCATGACCTGTATACATGGAAGTTGTAAAACCTACTCAGATTCAATAAAACAATTTTTAAACAAAAATTACATTTTCATTTCAGAACTCGTTTCGGATAGGCTAAATTTGTAGTTTTTCATGATAATCATATTCAAAGATTTATTATTACAATTATAATTTTATTGTGTTTACAGTATAATTTAAACAAAGTAGCCAATACACCACACATCTAGAGGTAAACATGGTAAATAAATTGTTTTTAACCCGTTCAGTACCATCGTCCGGAAAACAGGACGTTGATATATTTTACATAGTGACTACATCCAGTTTACCGGATGTCTGTAACTTATGCATAAAGTGCCAATGTCTGGATAACCAAACATTTACAACAAAAAGTTTTAAACAAAATTAATGGAACAATGTATTTTGAAATCGCCTTTGTGGCATAGTGACTAGTGCACTAGCTTGCAAAGCAAAAGGTCCTGGGTTCGATTCCTCGCAAGAGTCTCGAAATTTTAACTAGTTAAAACCACCATTAAGGTACCAAAACCCACAGTAGTTGCTAATGACCAAGCTGTCGATGCGACTTTAAATAAACTGAAAAAAAATTATTTTGAATATTTTTAGTGTCGTACGATTTCTTTTTTTTATTAACATAATAAAAATTAATTTTTAACAGGAAATTTTATTATTCTATATGTTAAAATTTTTGTTGGCAATGGCAGGCTTACACCTGCAAGTGTCCGAAATAAGGGCTAGCACTTTTTGTACACCCTTATTCAAATTAAATGGCTTTAGATCAAACTTTTAAAGATTGTTTCGGCACTGAAAGGGTTAAATATTTTTTCCAATGAAACATAACTTTATGTAAACATAGTTTTAATGTACAAACTTGGTCACAAAAATCATATAGTTGTTGTAGCAACTTTAAATAAATAGAAGAAATACAAAAATATATTCTAAGTGCTTAAATCTTACCTTAGACCTGTTTGGATGTATAGCAGCCAAATTTACTGTTGTGCTAAGCAGTCGGTCAATTTGAATGTACAACGCTTTTAGTCCAGACTGTTAATACATATAACTAGTGCTCCCTTTTACTTAACTAATGATACATTACACACAGATTTAAACATCCCATGTATCAACAATGTATTTCTATGTATATACACATGGTTTATGAAATTACGCAATAATCCGAACCAGCTCATTGTTGACCTAGACACATAAGATTTACCAAATACCCATATACGAGCCGGCCGCATTGGCATAGTTGGTAACGTGCACGCCTCTGTTCATGTGGTCTTGGGTTCGAATCCGATTCAGGCACGGCATGTTTTCATACACTACAAAAATTAATTTCATCCTTCACCATCTGCATTAGCAGTAATTGCAGAACAGTCAAACGTTAAATTAAATCAAAAAAAAAAATACCCCTATTCGAAAATAGAAACGATTTTGGAGTAGGGATATCATGAGACATCAAAATTAAAGAAAAATAAAATAAAAAAATAAGTAAATAAAAAGCTAACTTAATGATTATGGTTGGAGTACTGTCAATGGACAGTGATCTCCTCAATGTCTTAAAATTATTATCAATATTTACATTCATTTTTATCGAATTTGCTTGTTGTTAATGTTATACAGTTACAAATAAAAATATTTTGTACGACCAAAAAAGTGCTTAAATATCAGATAGTGGTCTAGAAAATGTTTTAAAATTACATAAATAAAATTTTTAAAATTACATTCACTTACCTTTTATAAATAAAATGAAGTTTATAATAATAAAGTAATAAAATTGAAATATAAATTTATTTAAAAAATAAATATATTATAATGTAAAATAATATTGTTAAAACCAGAATTCAGTCCAACAGTTGAAGCAGGTATTTGGAATGGAGGGTATATATTACCATACCTGTTTTTATAGAAGTACATCTCTTGGTAGATGTTCTTGATGACACTTGAGAGAAAAGTGGGGGAATAAACAAGAGTACCTGTGCCTACTGCAATTAGAGAAATAAAGTGAGAGGTGCAGTTAACAAGGAAGACAGAAAACGTAAGAACATATCACATAAAAAAACAAATATTAAAATATAGTTTAAAATGTTTAATAATAAAGTTCCTTAAACTTTTATTATGAAAGCAGGGGTAATAAACTTAAATTTCTTTTATCTAACAATCATAAACAATAAATAGATTTACTGTGATTAATTTACTATGAATTTCACTTTAAAATAATTGTTTACATGAATAAATCAAATTAATAGATGATTAATGACAATAACCTGTTAAAATTTTTTTAAAAACTGGAATAAAAAGATTTATATAGTTGGATGTGAATATTTTGTCAATAATTTCCAATGAGTTAATTTGTGATTTCAAAAAAAATCTAAATTGTGTAGAGTTCATATATGTGATTCAATGTAAGTCTGTTACAGTGTAGATCCAGAAACTCAAGTTTGATTTACACCCGTGTCAAAAAATCTTTATTCATTTTACCAACAAACTAGCAGTAATTCTAGAGTAAAAGCTGTAAAACTGAGTTAAAAACTAAAAGAAAAAAATGTAACAACAAAAATTATAGCGATTAATTTTATGGTATAGCGTTAGCACAAAAGATTGCACAAATAAAAGAGGTCTAAGTGAAATTTCTAGTTAGAATCTGATAATAATTTTTAATTTATAAAAATTGTAGATACTGTTCACAGCCCATTGTACTTGTTAATGAAGTTGGTGGATCTTTAAAAACCTAAAAAGAAAATTAAAGGTAATCCAGTCATAACGAACTACATCTCCCTATGACCTAATGGTTCCATAACACCTGGAACATCTTTAGGAGAACCACGTGTCGATTTTTTTCAAATTGTGTTAACATTTTATTTGCAATTCAGCATTTGCTAGTACAGGATTGAAAAATATGCTTTAATTAATAAAACTTTAAAATAGATTTAACCCTTTCAATGCCGAAACAATATTTAAAAGTTTAATCTTAAGTGCCATTTAATTTGAATAAGAGTACAAAAAGTGCCAGCCCTTATTTCGAAAACTTGTAGGCGTAAGCCTGCCATTGCTGACCAAAATTTCAATGTTACAGAAAAATAAAATTTCCTGTTAAACATTAGTTTTTATTGTGTTCATAAAAACAGAAATTGTTCTAACAGTAAAAATATTCAAAATAGTTTTTTTTTGTTTATTTTAAGTCGCATCAAGAGCTTGGTCATTAGCAACTACTGTGGGTTTTGGTACCTTAACGGTGGTTTTAATGTGTTAAAATTTCAGACCCTAGCCGGGAATTGAACCCGGCACCTTTCAGTTTGTAGGCTAGCACCTAGTCACAACGCCACAGAAGTGGTTTCAAAATACATTATTCCATTAATTTTTGTTTTGTAGTTTTTTTGGAAAAGTTAGGTTATCCGGACGTTACCACTTTATGCATAAGTTACGGACATCTGGTAAACTAAATTTTATCACTTTGTAAAAGATATCAACGTCCTGTTTTACGGACGTTGGTACTGAAAGGGTTAAAAAAATTGCTAACATTGTTTACAAACTGTAACCCAACAAAAAAATTTTGTTTTTAGAGTCATTAAATCAATTAAAGCAAGTCCCAACTCTATAATGGCTAAGAAGCTAAGTGAACTATTCCAATTTTCTCAGAGGTTTCACTAATTCTACTTTATTAAGTGACTAAAAATCCTTTCTTATTAAGTACCTACCTTCATAATGAAATAAGGTTGTCCCAAAATAGGAAAGCTATTGATAACTCAGTCAGTCAATGAATAAGGAAATCTTTTGCATTAGTTAAGATAAAAAAGTAAGTCAAAATTTATATTATATTCTTCAAACACCAGTAATATGGTAAACAGTAAACACTTACCAATTTATAGACCTTTCATGTATAAAATACACATCTTCAGTATCTTTCATTTATTATTTAAAATTTAAAACATTCTACTTCCACCATGGTAGCTTCACCATGTACATCCATGAAAGCACTATAATTGGTAAGTGTTTACCATTTACCATATTACTGGAGGTTTGAAGAATATAATAAAATACTCTATTTCATTTATCTCTATAATACAGCTGTTGAAAATGAGTGTATGGGATGTTTGATATAATAAAAAAGTATGTAAATAATTTTTTTCTAAAGCCACATCAACAGATTAGACATCAGTGAATATTGTGGGTTACACAACGGTGGGTTTGAACTACAATCATTTCCAGACCCTAGCAGGAAATAAAACCTAGACCTTCCAATTTGTAGCTAGTTAACTGCCCAATATACCACAGAGGTGGTCTACAATAATATTTGATTAATTATAATAAAAAGTTTGAAATACTCTTATACTTATGCACAATTGTTTTTGCTAGAACAAATGCTATTTTTCCAGTCTTACGTCTGAGGCTAGAGCAAAGCTTGTCAGTAGGAAAATAATTTCCTTGGCTATGTTACAAACATAGTACTAAATGTTAGGAGCATTAGGAATGTGTTGTCATGGTAATCACATGTATCACAGTAATATTGTAGAGTGGATGCCAAATAAGCTTGCCGGTGTAGCTGCACGAACAGTTCAGATTCAGTTGATAGATTTCGTGTTGTAGTACTGAACTGCCTACTAAATCACATGTTCTGAAAGATGTAAATTATCATCTGTTAGTGACGTTAAAAACATTCAATTGTAAACATTGTATACAACATAACGCTTATCAAATACAACACATTTCAGACTAATGTTTTCAGGTTAGCTGATACATAACTCTGCAAGAGCGACGTGACTCTGATCACAACTAGTACAGCACTGACCCCCATCACTCACTGAGGCAACCTAGCGTACCATTACCAAAATAAACCTTCTACGCACTTCAGAAAACGGCACACTTATTTGGCATTCGCTCTACAACCAGCTTCCCACCACAGCTGTTGCTTGCCTTTTTGTAAGTAAACAATATTACATCACTGGCTCCTAACGGAGGATTAATTCTTCAGGCTTGCCTCCTGTAGAATTTATCACACTCTCTCTAAATCAGAATTTATTCCTTTTCTGCCACTGGTCATTTTTCATCTGTTTCTCTATGCAAGAGGCCTTGCTGACTATTATCTGAGCCAGATGAACTCAGCTTTCTTTAACGAGGTTCTTACTTCTCCCTTTCTACACTTTCTTGTCACTTACAAGATGAGACCAATTTTTTCACATACAGAAACACACACAGACCAATCGCTAAAAAAATGGTTTTTGGGTTTAGTGGGCCTGTAAATATGTATATCCTGTGAAAACTCAATTTGGAAAAATTGATATGAAAACAATACTTTCCTTCCTACATTATAATATATGGCGAGAGAAAGTAAAAATCTGCTTAAAAATGAACACATACGAGGGTAGGCTGATAAGTAATGCACACATGCTTGTAGAAGACGAACAAAAAGAAATAGCAAGATGGGGTAAATAACAAATTAAAGTACAAATCTTAACCTACCAAATTATCTATTTATTTTTCAATATAGTCACCGTTAAGCATTACACATTTCTCCCAACGTTTAACAAGTTTTTTCATTCCGTCACTGAAAAATTCTTCCGACTTTCCTCGAACCCAGGACGCAATAGCTGCCTTCACCTCATTGTCCGAGCTGTAATGATTACCCTTAAGGTCTCTCTTCAGTAGAGGAAAAAAATAAAAATCGCAAGGCGCAAGGTCGGGAGAATACGGAGGGTGTAAAATTGGTTGAAACTTCAGGTTTCTCAGAGCCTCTCCAGTTGCACGCGAAGTGTGTGGACGAGCATTGTCGTGTTGCAAAATTATTGGCGCCAGGTTGCCTCTAACACGACAAACTCGACGTCGGAGGTGTTTCAGAGTCTGTATATACTGAGCAGAATTTACCGTTGCCCCTCGTTCCAGATAATCAGTCACATAAACTCGGCGAGCATCCCAAAACACAGTCAAAAGAATTTTTTTTGCGGACGGTTGTGTTTTGAACTTTTTCACAACAGGAGAATGTGGATGACGATATTCAGCGCTCTGCCTTTTTTCTTCGGGATCGTAATGATGAACCCATGACTCGTCCCCCGTCACAATATTCAAAAGAAAGTCGTCTCCTTCGTCACGGTAGCGCTTCAAAAGTTGTTCACAGCATTCCAATCGACGCTGTTTATTCTCGTCTGTCAGACGGCGTGGTACCCATCGTGCACAGATTTTACGGTATCCCAATTGTTCAATAATGAAGCCAACACGTTCCTTAGATATTCCAATTTGGTTTGCGATACGCTGTTGAGTGATTCGCCGGTCATTTTGAATCAAATCATCGATGAGTTTGCGACGATTATCGTCTGAGGCAGTGATTGGTCGTCCACTGCGTGTTTTGTCAACAATTAAGGCTTTTCCAGGTTGGCAATCACGAAATTTTATTACCCAACGATTCACAGTAGACCTATCAACAGTATCGTCACAATAAACAGCCTTTAAACGACGATAAATCTCACTAGGATTCACTTTCTCAGCAGTTAAAAATTCGATAACAGCGCGTTGTTTAATTCTCGTTGACATAGCACCAGAACACGACGCCATACTTCCACTACTCAAAACAAACTGAATGAAAGCAACGCCTTCAAACTGCGCAGGCTTGTAGAGGAGAAATAGTACTTCCACATGCCACCAGGCGCGCTACTGAAGTTTATTTAGTTGTCTTCTACAAGCATGTGTGCATTACTTATCAGCCTACCCTCGTAATTTAAAATAAATAAATTTTTATTGGGAATTTTCCAAAAGTTAATAACATAATTTTATAATTTTCAGTAAATCAAAAATACTCTTTATAAAATTATATATTAAAAATAATAAATTAAACATCAATTAAATAACAACCAAATGATTTTTAAACTAAATAACTGCACGTAGACAAAATTCTAATCTAAAATAATTATTTTCATCTTTTTCTATTTGTAATAAATAATTTTTCTTCAGGCCAAATGGTTCAATGAATTATTATAAAGGAAAAAATAGTATTTTTGTGAATGTTATTGAACTTGACCTTTATGGTGTTTATTGAAATTTGAATCATATAATTTATTATCTATGCTAATGAACTCTTAAATTTATTAGACTATTATTCATTTAGCTGTATAAATTCAATATCAATGTCATTTCGTAAAAAAATTAAAATAAATACAATTCTGTATTGTATTTCAGGATTAACAATTACAGGAATTTAATCAATTTAAATTTAAACTGTCTCGGTAAATCAACTTGGGCAATTCACTTATATGGAAAATTCAGTGAAAATGTGTTTAAAGAGTAAACTTATTGAAAATGTAAAAAAAAACAAAAGGGTTTTTTAGCCTAAAATAAATTTTTAAATTTTATCTCTAAAATCGTGAATAATTTTTAAGATAACTAAATATATTTATATTTTTTTCAATTTAATATTTGTGTTGTTGATATTTATTTCAATTTAATAAATTCAGATTAAACTTTTTAGTCCTATTTATTAAAAAAAAATTGATTACCCTTTCAGTACCAACATCCGGAAAACAGGACGTTGATATCTTTTTACTTTCTCTTGCCTATATGAATATATAGGAAGGAAAGTATTGTTTTCATGTCGATTGTTCGAAATCGAGTTTTCACCGGATCTATACGTTTTCAGACCCCCTGAACCCAAAAAACATGTTTTTAGCGATTGGTCTGTGTGTGTGTGTGTGTGTGTGTGTGTGTGTGTGTGTGTGTGTGTGTGTGTGTGTGTGTGTGTGTGTCTGTATGTGAACAGAATATCTCAAGAACGGAACATCGTACGAATTTGAAACATGAAACTTAAGTTACATACCACTACCGGACCCGACACGAACATTTTCATCAAAATCGGTCAACCGGAAGTAGTAGTTTATTCGTATAATTTTTCACTTTTTTGCGATTTTCTCAAAAACTGGTCCTACGATTTTTTTAAAAATCGCCTGGTTTATTCAGTTTTTTATTCTCTACAAGATAGGGTAAGCACCATTTTTGCTGAAATTCTTGGTGAGGCTGTTTTCACGTAAAATAATAATAATATTTTTAATAATATTTATTTATTCCACTTTATACAAATACAAAATTATATCTTATCTACTAGGAATAAATAACCACCAACTCAAGTAAACGGTGGTTATATATATATATAAAAAAAACACAAAATACATAAAAACAAGTTTACAAATGAATTACAAATCAAATGAATTATAGAAATAAATTACACATCAAATGTCGTCATCCACTACAAATGACAATTCAAATTTTAGCGGC
The DNA here is from genome assembly GCA_035578175.1 of Catonia carolina. Classification (NCBI taxonomy): domain Eukaryota; kingdom Metazoa; phylum Arthropoda; class Insecta; order Hemiptera; family Achilidae; genus Catonia; species Catonia carolina. The sequence continues at coordinate 33,644,099 of JAQMRL010000005.1, read as the reverse complement.
AGCTACAGCGCATGTTAACTATATTTTTAAACAACAATATTAACCCAGCCGTCAATCTTCAGAGCAGATATTCACCTGTACATGACTAACACTAAAATCAGTTATTATTGTTATATTGTTTACCAAGATCAGTAAATTCCTACAAAGACTGAATAGCAAGCACTGCAAGTCAGCAACGGTCAAACACCAACACTAACCAACAATTCTTACAAGTGAATCAACATCAGTTATCTCATTGAGCCAATCTTTAACCTTTCTTGAAAATATTAACACGTTTAAGCTATTTTTAATTTCAATAGGCAACAGATTAAAACACTTCGGACCCAAAAACAAAAGTTTTAGCAAAAAAGGATTTATTAACTTTCGGTCTTACAAAAAGTTGTTGGCTTGAACCTCTAGTTCTGTGATATAAGTTTTCAGTACCTCTGTTGCCACTTTTTTTATAAAATAGTTTTAAAACTTTAAAAATAAATAAGTTTTTAATGGGCAAGATACGTAAATTTTTAAAATCATTAACAGTACTGTCTCTCTGACGTTTAAATAATAATATTTTAATGAAATATTTTTGAGTTACAAACAATTTATTTATTAGTTTATCATGAGTACCCCCCCCCCCCCCCAATTCAATAGTATACTGAAGACGCGATTGAACCAAAGAAAAGTATAAAGATCTCATTAAATTTAAGCCACAAAGGTTTCTTAAGAAATAAAATGCCCGAATTGATTTACTGATATCAGAATGTAGCTGATTTACATGATTTCTAAAGGAGACCTTATCATCAAGAATCAATCCTAAATATTTTATTTCTTTTACCTGTTCAATTACTTCGCAGCTGCATCCAACAGGATCGGAACAAACGTGATATTTAAAGTCACGATCGAAATTGACACCGACTAAGTCAAAACTAATTATTTTTGTTTTTGATGCATTTACTACCATTGCATTTCTCTCACACCATTTTCTTAGTAATACTAAATCATGTGATATAAAGTCATAAATTTGCGACCAAAACATAGCTTTTTAAGATTACGGCTTTAATATGCAATTTAGAGCAAAAATTTATATAATTAAAGTTGTAGAGAATTTAAAATTCTACAACGTTTATTTCAAACATTTTTTTGTATAACGCTTAGTTTAGCGGTAATTAGCGATTTTCTGTTTTTTCTCACGAAAACGTGTGAAAAATCGATTTTTTTAAGATTTCGGCCTTAGAATGCATTTTACGACAAAAGTGTTTATAATCAAATTTATAGGAAATGAAAAGATCTACAACTTTTATTTCAATCATTTTTCTCTACAGAGCCTAGTTGAGCGTGAAAGAGTGATTTTCCGTATTTTTAGGCCACACTGAGGTTGATTTTCATTTTGCGTGTTTCTCTCATGATTGAAATAAGGTTATGATTTTGAGGTTAGTTTTTTGTTTATTTCTAATGTTTTATTACTATTGTAAGGTTTATTGTTAATTATTTGCATTGGCAAGAGAAAGTCGTGTGAGTGTTCCACACCAGATTTTTTATGTAGTGATAACATCTGGTTTACTGGCCGTCCGTAAGTTATGCATAAAGTGCCAACATCCGGAAAAAACCGAACATTTAAAAAAAAACTTTTAAACAAAAATTAATGGAATAATGAATTTTGAAACCGCCTCCGTGTCGTAGTGACTAGTGTACTACTAGTCTACCAAGCAAAAGGTCCCGGGTTTGATTCCCGGCTAGGGTCTGGAAATTTTAACACGTTTAAACCACTGTTAAGGTAACAAAACCTACAGTAGTTGCTAATGACCAAGCTGTCGATGCGACTTAAAATTAACTAAATAAAAAAATATTTTGAATATTTTTAGTGGTACAGCTACGCCCGTGTAACAACTGGGCTGAATAACCATTACAAACTAGAGGAAAGAAACTAGTAGAGGTATTATGACTGCAGTTTCGTGCGTTCCTGAAAACATTGTCTCTGCTGCACTACTAACACATTCCGCCAAAAAACAACAATAACAAAATAAAAGCATGAGTACAACATATTCGCGCACGTACGTGTGTGTTCTGTGGTGTGCGTATTGCTTCTTTTCAATTCTTGAAAATAGAAAGAGAGAGAGAGAAAAAAAGAGAGGGATGAGCGGGGAGGAGACAGGAAAAGAAGGGAGAGGAGGGGTGATAAGAAGAGAGTGGGAGAGGGTTATGGGGAGGGAAAAAGGAGGAGAAGCAGTGAAGGAGATAGGGAGAGGCAAAGAGGGGAGAGAAAAAAGAGGGCGGGGGAGAGAGAGAGAGAAGGATGAAGAACGGTTACAGAAGGGTACATTGAGTTGCGATACCCTTCTCATGGCAGTATACTAAAGCTATGACGTTGAACATCCTGGTTGTTATGTGGGTCTATCTATAGAACGATTTCTTTTTTTATAAACGCAATAAAAATTAATTTTTAACAGGAAATTTTATTTTTCTGTAATGTTGAAATTTTGGTTGGCAATGACAGGCTTACGCCTTCAAGGTTTCAAAATAAGGGCGGGCACTTTTTGTACACCCTTATTCAAATAAAATGCCACTTTAAAACAAACTTTTAAATATTGTTTTGGAACTGAAAGGGACAAGAGTATGCTGTTATTATCATTGAATAATAATGATTAAAGCAAAGGCTAGTTAGTCTAAAACAAAGCTAACAACACTATTATCAATTGCTTACAGTTCCTTCTTTGTTCATCTTTAAAGTTATAGTGTATAAAAAGTAAAAAAATCCTTTTTAAAGAAATTAAATGTCATCACAATATAAGAAACATAATTAATTGATTATTATGCTACTAATCACAACACTAAATTACTTGAACAAAAACCTACTCATGCATGTATAAAATACATTAGTAAATTATCACAATCCCTAAAAGAATTGGTAAAAAACAAAAAAAAATAATCTTTATAGTCATGTAAAATAATATACATGACAAGGCAAGTACAGAATACGGTGTCCATATTATCAATCCAACGCAGTATTGTCCATTAAACCATAAGAATTCTAATTAACAAAAAATAACAGATGAAAAATAATTATATAATATACACAGAACATTTTTTAACAAAACTACAAAAAATATTATTGTATGACAGAATAATTTGAGTGTAATTTTATACACAATTTTAACCATATTTATTTTTAAATAAGTTAAACATAACTTGCCAGTAGATGGAATCTTAAAATATTGGCACTGGATCTGCTAGTTCCAGGGCTACAAAATATAGTTCAGTCTTATCATTTTATTGTCAGCTAATTATAGGATTGAAGCATTTAAGAACAGAAGAGGTAGAGGTGTAAAAGACCAAGTCAAAGTATCTCCTCTGAGAGTAATGAATTTCATCATTATAGAGCTAGACCCTGCGTTGAATGAAGTGAAGGAGTCATTTGCCGGGTGGAAGTAGATGCTTTTCAGTGCTTTTGGCATGCTGATAAGCATACTTCTCCTCTCAGTGAGGAAGGCATAAGTAAATTTTCTCACTCCTTATTTTACTTAATAAAGCCTCTTAAGGTTCAAACCAGCCTTTCGGCTCATGACCTAAACACTAACATAAACTGATACTAAATTATATTTAAAAAAGTAGGAATAATAAATATATTTTAATATAAAATTGCAATTGTACAAAAAAAGTTGTTCATATTTTTGTTTATATTTATTTACTGTTGCGTCAATAAGTCATTGGCAACCACACCTAATTTTTTTTTTACCATGTCTCTATATTGCAATTTATTCAACACAGAAGAATTAACAACCCCATAATCCAGTGAGATAAGAATGTTATAAATATGACATGTAATGAGATGCAGTCATGTACAGGGTCAGGCTGATCATTCTTGAGAAATATCGTTAATAGAATTCCAACCATCAAAGTGCAACGGTAACCACTGTTTATTATTCAAATCCATATAAAAGTAACTACCTTTACTAGGATTTATACCACAGAACCTTCATAGTTCTGTGAATTTTCAAAGTTTCAGTTGGCTAGTACAAGTAATGGTTTTTGAGAAAATGGATCAAAAGTAGGTTCCAGTTTAATATGTCTCCAGGTACTGTTTGCAGGTCCCTTATGTTATATTAAGGTAGTGATGGGGAAACTTTTGTAGTAGAGGGCCAGAGAAAAATGAAAATACGCGGGCCAACAAAATTTTTATTTAGAAGAAATACACAGAAAAATTACTGTTTTATAAATTTCTTATTAAATGATAACAAGGCACACTGGTATGTTCCAGAAGGTAAAAGGAATGTTGGTAGATCTAGGAAATGGAGATAGATGATTTATAATGTGAGTTCGAAAAAGGCTGTGGCCTAATCCTTGGTTGGAAGAAGAAGAAGATGATAACATATCATTACAAAACTCAATTATGATTGACAGAGAATGAGGGATTGCACGATGAAAGGTTCTGGAATGAGCTGGATCTCAAAAGTGAAACAAAATGGTCATTTTTCAATCAGTTTCTCATACTACTTTTTTGAAGTTTCAGGGTAGAAAAAAATTTGTTCACTACTGTAAGATGATGCAAACACAGCAGTTATCTTCAGGGCATGAGATTTCAAATTTGGAAAACTTTATTTTCATAACAACTTTTAAACCACTTTTGGGATTTTAAGAAAAAACTGCTGAACTCAGTACACTGTAACTGAATTAGTTCAAAGAGAAATTTTGTTTTGGTTGTTTCACAAACCAATTTTTTTTTCCAAATTAAATTTTTTATTCACAATCCAAATTAAATGGCATGGACAAATATGAGAAAAAAAAATTTGGTTTTGGTTGATAAAGCTGAACTTTTTTCTCTTCTGAGAACACAGTAAAATAATGTTTGTATGCAGGTTATCATCCAGGACTCAGTCACAAGCCGGATTCACCAGTCTGGGAACCAGATCTGGCCCGCGGGCCATACTTTTCTCATTATTGCATTAAGGGGTTACATTAATGAGTATCAGATTCTGATACTTCACTTTAATAAAAGTACTGTTTGAAGTTTTGTTTAATTAACATAAAACAAGCTTTTCTTACTTATAAAAAATATAACTTCTACCTACATCAAAAATAATGCAGTCTTGTCTTGATATTGCTAATTAATAATATTCCTATGTTGTAATTGCATGGACATGCAGTTTTACTATTTACAACTTGGCAAGGATGTTAAGTACTCCTACCATATTGTAGTTTCAAGTGCATTGCATCTAATGAAAGTACTACAAGATTTTTATTCAGCTAATATATTGTTGAAACCATCAAGTTATATAGTTAATAATGAATCATGTATTTATTATTTAAAACATATTCTTTAATCAATTATTTTAATTAAATAGCTATTCCTAAATAGGTTTCCTATGTGATTGTTCATATACATTTTTTTAAAAATAACAATTAAAAATGTTATTTTTTCATCTAATGTCATCCCGAGGTGTTTGGCTTCATTTGCATGAGGTACTACTTGCCCATTGATGAAGATTGATACATACTTACATTTCCTGTTTGTAAAATTAACGTGAACAGATTTTTGTGTTCATTTATTCTGAATCACCTCTATGTTACTTCTGTTGGAAAACTACCAGCAGAAGTAACATAGAGATGATTCAAAGGTTCCAGAATAAGGTTCTTCGCGCTATAACAAGGGCACCATGGTTTGCAAGGAATGCAAAAATACAACATTACTGCAACCTTCCTGATGTAATGGGCGAGGTCAGGGGTTTTAATAGAAAATATCAGGCAAGACTTGAAAGTCACAAAACGAATTGGCCATAAATCTTTTGAACAATGTAGAAGAAGTTAGGCACCTGAAACGTTACCATGTTTTGGACTTGTCTGAAAAAGTTAAATATATACATAGATAAATGTACATAAAATTGCAGGGAAAAGTATTCCATATTGTCAAATGTAAATATCTTTGTACATAGTAATTTTATCTTTTAACATATTTTCTCTTTTGATATAATGAGAGGTACTCAGGGTAATGAATCCTCAACTTGTGATTTGTAAATTGAAAAGATTTGTTTATAGTTTATTTTAAAAAAACCGATTGCAAATAATGTTATTAAAAAAAATAAATTATTCTGACATTCCACTTTTTTGTCCGGTTTTCTATTTCAATGGCTGCTACCTGTAGTTTTTCTACTGCTTCTTCATTGCTGTTACCCATTGCTAATACCACTGTGACATTAGAAAAATGTTGCAACAGTTTTGTTTTAAAAAGTGGGATGATCACTGGTGTAAAGTAGATACAAAAGAGGACCGAGTACACTACCCTATGGAACACCTGCTTTAATATCCTTAAGTTTTGAATAGGCTTTTCCTTGCTTTACTCTGAAATATTTAGTAACTTTCAAGGATGTCTGTAATATCACAAAAATGGTTTTAACTTTACTTCTCAGGTACAGAATTGATTGCAAACATCTGGATTTGTAGTCAAGTATGCAATTAGTTGACATAGATTGAGAAATCTTTGAGATTGGTATAATGTGAATTCAGTAACCCTTTTTTAACAAACAGTCAACAGAACTCACGTGACTTTGTGGTAGCCAGTGTTCTCAGAAGACAAAACAACTGAAGAATAAGTGGCTATCAATTTGTATTAATTAAGTGTTTTGTATAAAATGTAATCAAAAAACCCATCAATCAATATTTTGAGATTATATAAAGTTCAGTATACAACCACCATGACAGCTTGACTGGGCTGTCCTTACAGGAGGAGTACTTCTTTTATTTAGTTTTTATTACTGGAACTATACATTGTTAACAACAACCTAATTTGACAACTTTAACAAAATTGATTGACAGAATTGACCTAATTTGGCAAAATTGAACAACCTTTTGTTGTTGCTTTTTTGGCTTGGAGTGAACATGAATTTGAACAGGATCCCTTAAAAAAAGTTTGTTTATGCGCAACTAACAGACTGTCATCATACAAATTTTTTCACCCAACTAATGTTACTGAACAATTAATAGCAACTTTCTACTGCTTACTCACTGGGCTCGCTCTAAGAAATTAATTTCTTGTAATTCGCCCAAGAAATAATTTATATCACTTGGCCAAATGTTGTGGTAAGGTGACCAGTGGGCAGGTATCAACGAATTCATATTTACAAGAATGTCTTTTGAAATTTCAGCGAAGAAGATCCAAAGATTGTTGTTGTTTAGGTCATCAGCTGAACCGCTGGTTTGAACCTCTAGAGGCTTTATTAAGTAAAACGAGGAGTGAGGTGGTTTATCATTGCCTTCCTTACTGAGTGGAAAAGTATGTTTATCAGCATGCCAGGCCCTCCAAAAAGCACCTACTTTCCACCCTGCAAATGACACTTTCACTTCATTCACTACATGGTCTGGCTATATTGATGAAATTCATTACTCTCAGAGAAGATACTTTGACTAGTGTTTTTTACACCTCTACCTCTTCTGTTGTTTAATGCTTCAGTCCTATAATTGGCTGACCATGTGATACAAAACAAAGCTATTTTTTGTAGCCCTGGAACTAGTAGAACGAGTGCAAAAAATTTAACACCCACCTGCAAATCAATTATGGGGTATTTAACCTGTTATAGACAAAATCCTAAAATATAAACATACTATAAATTTACCGTAGTAAATTGATATATTTTGGCCTCCTCCGTAGTGTAGAAATAGCACGCTAGCCCTCAATGCGGAGGTTCCAAGTTCAATTCCTGGCTAGGGTTTGGAAATTAATTTAGTCACTAATAACTGAGCTGTTGATGCAACTTTAAACTAAAAAAAATTAACTTCATGTCATTCATATTCAATACTATGTCATTATTAAGCCTGGTTATTTTTGGAACAATCTGTAGGTATTTCATTTCTTTTTTATTTTGATTAGTGAATAAGAGGTCATAGGTAACATTGTTTTATTGACAATGTAATACACAAACTTGATCTTGGTAAGTTTTATAAAAAAAACTGGTTTTTAATTTTAAACTGTTTTTATCTTTAAAAAATTTCTGATAAATCTATGACCTTGATGAAATATTTGATTCATTTTTTATTTCAACGATTTATTTTTAGCAAGTTTCTTAAATTAAATTTTTTATTTTAAATACTTTGGTTTATTTAAAATTTTGGTGTAATAAATATTTGTTGATAGATATTTTTTATTTATTCTTGGACATTTTATTGATGCTTCAGTACTTAACCATGCATATATCTCCCCATTTTACATTTTTATTATTGATTTCTTCTATTATCTCATGTCCTTGGAAGCAATAATTTATTGTTAAATTTAAAGTACATTTTCCCATGATTCTTTGGGTTGTTCTTACCAACTACCAGATTGATAATGTTTTTCTTTTTTGTTTAGATGTCGACAATCTTTATCGGATTTTCTGTTTCTTGTCTGAGTTTTAAAAGTTAATGATTTTTGTTACAATATCTTCTGTTTCTTCTAAATACCTTGTCTTTAACCTAACCTGTTCTGCCAGACACATGTCATAATTATTATACATAGACTTATAATATTCAAAGTGAGTTTATCTATCAATAAATTTATCCATCTTAAATTATAAAAGCAAAATTCACTCACTCACTCAACAAAAACCATTTCCAGAACCACAGTGGTAAGCTCACCAGTGGTCAGCATAACTGGCTTCTATACCAGGGACCCTGGGTTCGATTTCCTGTCAGGACTGGCATTTTTTCGCTAATTATATTCATCTATCAACCTAAATTAACTGTATTAGTATTAATGTGTAAAAACAGTCAAAAATAAAACAATTAAGAAGAAAAAACATCATAGAAACTTAAAATTTGATAAGTTCTAGTGGATTTAGCTTTTAACCTCACTTTTATATTTAAAAATTGTATTTTTTTTAAAAACACTAAATTAAAATTAATCAGATAGGTAGTGTAGAGGTTAGCATGCTAGCCTTCAACATGAAGGTCCCGGGTTCAATTCCCAGCAAGGGTCTGGAAGTTATTACAAGCCAAAACCCACCATTCCAGTTACAAAACCAATGTAGTTGCAAATAACCTAACTGGCGATGCAACTTAACGTAAACTAAAATTTAAAAAATCACACACAATAAATAGTACACAGTAATTTTTATTTAATAAATGAGTTAGTGTAATTAATGAAAAGTACTTTTATTTTTTATAGATCAGAAATTATTATCAGAAATTCAATGTAACTCTACTGGGTATCTTAAATCTTAATTTATAAAATCTTAAATTTTTAAAATAATTTTCTCATAGCTTACTGTGGGCTGGCACAAACAGGGCAAAAATAAATTTATAAATATGTAGTTAACTTAAATACAGTAATCAAAATTAATATAGAGTGCAGCTACATAAATAAAAAAAATCTTTCATGGAATACAAAGATCAGGTAATATAAAACAGTAGTGTTTCCAGAAGTATTATGTGCAACCAAAACACTGAACTATTTATGTAAAAGGTGCAAGTGAAGAGTTAGAAAAAGCAGAAAGAAAAATAACTAGGAAAAGTGGACCAATAATTAAAAAAAAAAAAAATATTAGGCAAGGAATCACTCAAATGAACAGATTTATAAAGAAATCTAAAACATATCAGATGAAATAATAAATTCTATAGATATCCTGGTAAGGATCAATCAAAAAATACTTACAAAAAAATTTTGAAAAGCTAAATAAATACAAAAACAGACTAAAATATTTTAAAGAAATAGAAAAAGATCTAATGACAATAGATAAAGATGTAATAAAAGATAGATAGTCCCACTCAGGCATGGCATATTTTCATACATTACAAAAAAATCATTTCATCCTCCATTGTACAATAGTTACATCCCAACGTTGTCGCTAATGACCGTTGTAGTTGATGCGACATTAAACAAATTAAAAAAAAATAGATATAAATTGAAAAAAAATCAATTGAAGAACATAAGGGTATCACAGAAGAAGAAATTTTAATGAAAACATTACACCGAATCGGAATGATGAAAGTTATTTTGTTTATCAAAGTTGGACCTAGATCAAAAAAATATCAAAAATAACTAATTGATGCTAAACTAAATATTATAGAAAAAACAGTTGACATAAAAGTTGTAGATTTTTAAATTTGCTATAATTCTAAGTATACTCTTTTGCTCTAAAATGCATATTGAGGTTGCAATCTTAAAAATAAGTTGACCGCATTGGTGTAGTTGGTAACGTGCTCGCCTCTCATCATGCCATCTTGGATTCGAATCCCATTCAGGCACGACATATTTTCATATGTTACAAAAAATCATTTCATGCTTCATCGTCTGCATTAGCAGTAATTGCAGAACAGTTGGACGTTAACAAAAAAAAAAAAATCTTAAAAATAAAAACATTTTTTACCATAAGAGCATGCCCTCCATGAATTTCCGTGGACATGTTAACACCCATTTTATCATGTAGGTCATAAAAATGTAGTAAATAAAATAATTTTAATGAAAATCTTACGAACTTTTTTGAGAAAATTGTAAAAATGTGAAAAAACTGCTACTTCCTGTTGACTGATCCTAATTGAAATGTTCATGCCACATCCCCTTATGGCCTAATCCCACGATGCTAGTTTACTACCTGCTACTACTAGCATGACCTACTACTGTATAGGTGACAGTTTCCATGAAGCTAGCAAATTAATACCAGCGATATGAAGACATATGTGAGTTGTGTTGTATATTGCTATACAAAGTACAGCTTACTAGCAACTTGTGGCGTTTCCACATATTCACACCGAGCTAGTTTACTAGTGCTAATCAATCACATGAGCTATTCTCCCGTACTAGCGCTAGTAAGATAGTCAAAGTCATTAGCACGTTAGTGAATACTAGTGCTTTAATTCTAGAGCTGGCAATCGTCGATTTTGAGACGATTCTTGAACCAGTCACATCACAAAATCGGATATGTTTTCATAGGATTGGAATGTTGTCGTTTTAGTTTTAAATTCATCTACAGACAGTGTTGCTGTTTTGTACAATAGTTTAGTAAGGTATAAATTAAATTTTTACGTGTAATACAATAGTTTTAGTTGAATATTCTGCCTGTGTTTCTCTGTTGAAACCACGCTATCCTAAAGCTGAATTTGGTTATTTCTTGGTTTACATGATGTGTTTTTGTATATATTTCCTTCAGTTTTGAACATAGAATCGTTTCTTTATTGGTTTAAATTTAAAAAATAAAAAAAAACATTATAAGTAACGATTTTTATGTAATAAAATTTGAAAGTGGAGCATAAGAAAGTTTTAAACAATAGTGTCATCTGAAATTTTAGAAAGATATTTTGTCTAAAAATTATTTTCAAATAGCTTCAGCATCCCTAACTGTCAGATTAAAATTTCAATAATGTTTTTATTTATTTTCTTAAGTTTTCTTGTTATTTTGATATGTCGCGTGATAAGGTTTGTGATTTATAACAAATTTTTTATGGTTTCTTTACGGTTTGTTGACTCATATGCCAGAAATTCTCTGCTGGTCTAGAAAAATGTTATTGCCGGTTATAGGGTTAACTAAACTAGCTGCTAGTTGTTTATTCCCATTACGCTATTTTGCGAGCTGCTAGCATCGTGGAAATGGACCTTTACGGTCCCTAACTTAATGTTTCAAGATTGAATTTTGTATGATTTTTTGTTTTTAAGTTATTTTGTTGGGCATAAAAAACCCACACACACAGACCAACTAAAAACATATTTTTTGGGCTCAGGAACTTAAAAATTAGTAGCCTATTTCAAGTAAAAACTTAATTTTGAAAAATCGACATGAAAACTTCCTTACCGATATATTTCATAAAGAGGAAGATAAGTAAAAATACAATAAAATCTATGTACTTACATTACAATCATTGATTAAAATTTTAACGGAGATTCACACAACTGATGAAACTGACTGCACTCTTAGCAATATTATCAATTTAAAACTGATTTTATTAAAAATAAAATTTAGTTAAAGATGACATTCCATTCTGTTGTATGTGATTTACATAAAAAATATTGTCTAACATAAATAGCCTCTCAGTAAAAACTATCATATATCATTGACCCAGAAAATGATTACAATCCAGTAGGTATGTTCATCTTGTATTTATTTTTATATATACATCCTACCTGTTAAGAAGGCCATTAAAACGACATTTTTTTAATAAAAAAATAAACAACTCTTCAATCACGCCTACTAGTTTCAACATTAATTAATTATCATCCTTCTAAAAAAAAAAATCAGTTTTTCTTACATCTGTTCATTTATCACCTTCTTATAATGTGTTTTAACATTCCACTTGTTTCAACATTAACTAATTATCATCCTTCTAAAAAAATTAGTTTTTCTTACATCTATATATTTTATCACATCTTTATACTGCGTAATAAAATTATCAAAAGATTCTCATTGTCATCAAATCTCTGTATTTAAATTCAAAAGTCTTCGGTGACTGATTGACAAATTCACTTATACAGTAAAACCTGTCACATCCGGATTAATATCTTAACAGAAATGGGTTGTATGGTACAGTAAATCTGTTGTCTACAGAAATATGTGATCTTTAACTTTTTCACAATAATTGAGCACTGGAAATTCTAAAGGAGCTAAGAGCCACATTTATCGAAAATAATTTTTTTACATCTGTATGAGCTATAAAGCAATACCAATATATTGGATACAAGAGCTTTGAACATTAACAGCCTGGAATTGTTTTGCCGTCAGATACCAGTAGTGTAACTTGACATTGAAAATATAAAATGGTTTTTTTTGAATCCTGAAAAAAACATTTTTGACTGTTAGCTCCTTTAGAACTTCCATTACTCAATTGTTGCTCCATTATTTTTTCTTCTATGAATAGGAAAATCATTTACATTTTCTTTCGTTAGCTCAGAAAACTTTTTAAGGTAGACTTTTTTACATTTCCTTACATGCATACAAACAGATGATGAATATAAAACTACATGGGCCGTGTACCATGAGAGATTTGACTTACTGGAAACGTACGTCATCTGAGCTGTCTGGAATTTCTGCTGAAACAATTTTATCAATATCATCTGTCTCTCTTACTTCATCCTTCTCTGCTAAAGTAATCAATAAATCGATATGCTGTAGTCCGCTCTTTTGAAATTCAATCATGTATATGAAATGTTTTTACTTTTTCACTCGGTGAGGAAGGCACGGTAAACCACCTCACTCCTCGTTTTACTTAGTAAAGCTTCTAGAGGTTCAAACCAGTCTTTCAGCTGATGACCTTAACAACATATGAACGGTACAGGGGAAGAAGGAGGAATGTCAAAAATAAAAATTAACAATTTGTTTATAACACCATCAGGTAGCTGTTATTAGGAACTATAAAATCCAGTTTTCATAACAGTCAATAAGGAGAATAGTTATAAAATAAACAGTAACAGAGATTTTCTGTACAGGCAAAGAAAGAAGAATGTCCATGCGTCACAGGCTAACAAGGAGAATACTCAAAGTGTCACACATGATAAGTACCCTTGTTTGTTTCTATTCCCGCCTGTTTTCTATTTACTTAATATTACAAAAACGCATGGTTTATTCTGAAAAGTGCAAAAATTTGCCTGTATTGTATGAAACCTATAAGACAATATTTTCCATTGAATTTAATATTTCATTCGGGTACCCAAAAATGGATACATTGTACATACTGTAGTGCTGTTGTTTAGGTCAACAGCTGAAAAGCTGGTTTGAACCTTTAGAGGTTTTACTAAGAAAAAATGCCTTCCTCACTGAGTACAAAATATGTTAACCCATGTTAAACATGGGTTAACATATGTAACCCATGCTTAACAGCATGCCACACCCTCCGAAAAGCATGTACTTCGCATCCTGAAAATGACACCTTCACTTCATTCACCACAGGGTCTGGCTGTATAATGAAATTCATCACTTTCAGAGGAGATAACTTATACTAGTGTCTTTTACACCTGTACCTCTTCTTTTCTTAAATAGTTCAGTCAAATAATTGGCTGATCACGTGATGAGAAACAAAACTATTTTTTGTAGCCCTGGAACTATAACTGTTGTATACAGGTGTAAATAGAATAAATATCTTGTTTATGAAAAATGTAGTTACCTATTTTATCAACACATATCTACCTATACCATTAGTTTAATCAAGAAAGTGGATAAAGCTGACATTCCTCTTTCTTGTCTGGTAAGTTAGGTACTTAAGGTTATTTTATTTTATTTACGAAAAAGCTATTAGTATAAAAACATTGATCTGTTGACAATAAGTTAAGAACACTATAATTATGTACTATGTTAACATAAAATATGTCCAAACAACTTATTAAAATCATGTTTACTTTTGTTCAAATCTTAAAATTTGCTTCCTGAGAATTTTATTATATTGATATTTCTCTTTCTTCCCCTGTATCATTCATATGAAATTTGTAACAGCTCCAAATATTTTAACAACATTGATTAAATGGAGAATTTCTTTTACCTTCGCATGAAAAAAACGAACAACTATATCAGGTCGGTTGTTGGGAGTTTCATACAACTGAAATTTTGCAGTAATTTCTGGCCACGATACAGCTACATGTTACACATGTTGCTACATGTTACGTGTTACAGCTAAATGTTATAAATAAGTCTGGTTTACCAAATTTCAACGTTATTGCCATTGCATCTTGTTAATACTGCATCATATTTCTGGGACTTCCTGTGAAAGATGAAGGCAGAATAACCATTTTCCAACCTTTGTGTTATTAAAGGCATTACAATTTAATGTATCTGAAAGCCCTAATTATGTTTCTACCTTCAGTCTAGATTGTTGAAATGTTAAAACCCACCCTTACACGACCAAAACTCACAATAGTCACTAAACACCAAGCTGTCGAATCGACAGTAAATAAACTAAAAATATCTGGTATGAAACACTCACACGACTTTCTCTTGTCAATACCAATAATGAACAATATAACCTAAAATTATTAATAAACATTATAAATTAACAAAAAACAAACCTCAAAAAAACATAACCTAATTTTAATCAAGAGTGAATGATGCAAAATGAAAACTAACCTTAGTTAGGCTTAATAATACAGAAAATCATTATTAAACGCTAAACTAGGCTCTGTAGAGAAAAATGCTTGAAATAAAAATTGTAGATCTTTTAATTTTCTATACACGTGATTATACACTTTTGTCGTAAAATGCATACTAAGGCCGAAATTTTAAGAAATACAATTTTTTTACTCATAAAAAAACAGAAAATCACTAATTACCGCTATACTAAACGTTATATATAAAGAAATGTTTGCAATAAAAGTTGTAAATTTTTAAATGTTCTATAATTTTGATTACATACACTTTTGCCCTATAATGCATAATAAGGCCACAATCTTAAAAAAACAATGTTTTTTTCTACAAGAGCACAGCCTCCCCAAAAACTTCAGCAGACATGACGTCTACCCTATCATGTAAAGCATAAAAAATGTCGTATTCAAGGCGATTTAAAACAAATCGTAGCAGTTTTTGAAAAAATCGCAAAAAAGTGAAATATAACACGATAAACAACTACTTTCAGTTGACCGATTTTGATGAAAAAGTTCGTGTCGGGTCCTCTAGTAGTAGTATTTAACTTAAGTTTCAAGCTTCAACTTCGTAAGATGTTTCGTTTTTGAAATATTTTGTTAATACACGCGCGCGCACCCACACACACACACACAGAGACTAATCACTAAAAACATGTTTTTGGGGTTCAGGGGTCTGAAAACGTGTAGATCCAGTGAAAACTCAATTTCGAAAAATCGACATGAAAGCAATACTGTTTTTTCTATTTATATTAATATGGGCAAGAGAAACTAAAAAATTAGGTTGCTTATTATTTTACATTGTTTACTCATGTTTTTATTGTTATAAAAACTATGATCATTATTTATATTGGCAAGAGAAAGTAGTGAGAGTATATAACACCAGATTTACTTTGGAAGTATTATATTTTATTACTACCTTGGTGGGAACAAGTTTTAATTTTGAAAATTAACCATAACCTCGCATAGAAAACACGCAATACATAAACGAACAGCAGCTGATATTGCATCAAGAGAGTGTGCAACCAACAAAAGTTTCTGGCGACATACGTATGTGGCATTTGGGCTTCAAAATAGTTGAAATATATCAAGCTGTGGTGTTATATATGTGAGTGTTAATGACCACATAATCTATCAACGTGCCTCAAAAGGTTTTAAGTAAAAAAACTATTAAATTTTTTTACCCGAAGATGTACGAATTCTTAAACGCCTTACAGGCCCTTGGGTGCTAAATTTGTATGTTGTTTGAATTTTTGCTAGCAGTGGGTTTCGTAAATGTATGCCATAAGGTATGTCCACACTCATGCGCTTTCTTTTTCAACTTGCGATGTCGCATGCTACATCGCATGCGCTTAGAGGCATACCACCTTCCCGCACTCGTTCGAAGAACTTTATCTCAAAAAAACAACGAATATTTTTTGAGCAATACACTAAATTAAAGCCTGTTCTTCCTGCATTGATTGGTTTGATTTAGACTGTTTTATTTAGAATAAATCGGAGATAACTCCAGAAATTTATGCAAAAAAGTACTTAGTTTTTAGCCGGTTTTCCGTTAACGTGGTTTTTAAACATCCGTTACTCCGTGCAGGCTTTTCATAAAAATCGGCGTTTAAGTACGTTAAAGATCAAGAGTTTTTTCTATAATATGAATATTTTAAATATCTCATGTTCCGTTTTAATATGCCGGCCATTTTTTTCAAAAGTGTTTTTTTGGCTCCACGTTAAGGTAGGGAAATTATTTTTCGACTGAACAATGCATTTTCACAACTGTATTATGTCAAGCAAAGCGTTTATTTTTTTAAATAAAAACATCGTTAAATAATTCAAAACGAGTTACGAAATGAGTTGCAGCAGGAAAACACAGAAGTTTATTTTTCTAAACGACTATACTCGGAGCGAATATCGATATAGAGTTTAGTTTTCTCTCAAGAAGTTTAGAGACTAACAGAATTTTCTATTAACTCCACATAATTATCTATTTTTAAT
Source organism: Catonia carolina (assembly GCA_035578175.1). Taxonomy (NCBI): domain Eukaryota; kingdom Metazoa; phylum Arthropoda; class Insecta; order Hemiptera; family Achilidae; genus Catonia; species Catonia carolina. The sequence continues at coordinate 33,627,118 of JAQMRL010000005.1, read as the reverse complement.
TATAAATGCAAAATAAGATACATGGCACAATATTGCTGTAAAAATGCATGGTTCAGTCCAAAAATAATTTCCCTATCTTTACGTGAAGCCAAAATACACTTTCTTTTTGAAAAATTTTCCGGCATTGTAAAATGGAACATCAGACTTCTATTTTCAAATGTTCATATAGAGAAAACTGTGATCTTCAACGCACTTAAACGCCATTCTTTTATGAAAAGCCTGGACGGAGTAACGGACGTTTAAAAACCACATTAACAGAAAACCGGCTAAAATCTGAATACTCTTTATGCGTAAATTGCTGCATCTCCAACTAGTTTCAAAATAAAATAATCTAAGTCAAACCAATCAACGCAGGAAAGAACAGGCTTTAGTTTAGTATAGTGTTCAAAAATATTCGTTATGTTTTTTTGAGATAAAGCTCTTCAAACGCGAGCGGACAGGTGTAATGGCATGCCTCTAAGCGCATGCTGCATCGCATGCGACATCGCACAAGTGTGGTCATAGCTTAGGTCTACTTTCTGCGGTCGGTACAAAGAAGTAGCCCATTTGTTGGGTCATTGTTGAACACATGACATTTTTTAAATACCAAAAATGAAACAGTTGATTGATTAATATCTCAATAGCCCTTCTAGGGCTATTTTGAGATAAAATGACTTAAATTATAGTTTTTAAAAATGTTTGTTACCATTTTAAGTGCAAGTAAAGATCAAAATCATGAGCGAAATTGTTCATCTAAAGACAGGAAAATGTGGCCAATGTGGTAAAAAAATTGAGCAAAACGTAAGTTTGTAATGTCGTAGGCTGTTTTTGCACTCGCAAACAAAAAAAGATTTTTGAATTTCTTTCCATGCTTGTACAATTTGAGTAGCCTATATCAGTATTTTCTAGATATTTCACGTAACTTAGTTAGACTAATATTAAAATCAAAAATATATTAAATTTTCCGTAGTTAAATATTGATTGATTAGTTTTGCCTAAATTCTGTTAACTGTATTATTGCATCTCTAAACATCGTAACTTATTTTGTTTACTTCTATTTTATGAATTTCTGAAAAACATCATGTTGCTTGTTGTTTTTATAATCTGTTAAGCGTTTTGAAAATTAAAAGTACGTTCATATTTTTGAATGTAAATAAATTTACAGAAATACGTTTTTATTGTTTAAAGTAGCGGACCCGTACTCGCTTCGCTTGGTCAACTAAAAATGTTGTACCTACAATAAAAGCGGAACTAAATAAACAACGGACCTCCCCGTTGGCTTCGCACGGTTGATAGGCTATAAAAAGTTTTCATTAAGTAACTTTTTTTCTGCATTTAACAGTATTTTTCCCAATTTGAAAGTCCTCATAACATTTTCATCGGTTACCATGCCAACAATATTTGGTACTTTTACATTAACGGGGGGGGGGGGGCACTCTGATTACTATTCTAAACATAACATGTTTTGTATAGTTGTTATAATATATTTGCTAATGTTTATTACATTAATTCATTGAAGATAACGGTTCATTTGATGTTGTAGTTTGAAATAGTGTAGATTGCTATGTGTGTTTATCATAAAGTTACTGGATTTACCTACGACCGAGGAAGCTGCCTGTGCCTTGCTGCAGGAGTATGGAGTTTTACCAATAGTTCGAGTGTGTCTGTCCAGCCACGAAATGAAATTGTATTTCGATTGCGGGGTAGTGCTAAATGGCAAAACAAAATAATCGCGGGACGGCTTTATATCATTTTGGAGTCGTACCTGGCCGAGTTTTAGTGGCGACTTAACATCTGGACACGACATTTTTACCGTGATTTTGGGTGTCAATAAATACTTCAATCCTCCATAAATCAACTTATGTACGTACTTTTTTCAATCAGTCTCGACTGGTTTGATACAGTTCTCCTAAGCTGTTATATCTTGCGTAAATCGTTTTATACACCTGTAACACCCTACATCTTTTGCAATTTGCTTTATATATTCTAACCTTTGCCTCCTCCTACAATTCACTCCCTCAATATTGCCTTCCATTATTGATAGACCAATACCTGTAAGATATGCCCTACTAGGCTATCCCTTCTTCTGGTAAGATTCTTCCATATACTTCTTTTTTCATCCACTCGCCTAAGAACCTCTAAATTACTTATTTTGCCCACCCACCTAATTTTTAACATTTTCCCATAATAGGCTACTACGTTTGGAAAGCTTCTATCCTCTTTCGTTTTATAGTCCGTATCACCAATGTTTCACTCCCGTATGTAAGTATATCAGTGTTTAATGAGTGAGTCTGCATTTCAGTGAATTTACAACTGAAATCAGGGTAACCCCCTTAATGTAAAAGTACCCAATATTTTTATAATACCTCCTCATTCACAACGTTTTTGTCTTATTTCCAGTAGTTATTAAAAGTATTAATTGCGAGAACCACCATTTCTTGACAGACCCACATATAACTATCAGACGAATTTAAATGTTTGCCCTTAGATTTATTAATATTGTTGTAGCGAAGGATAGTTTAATATAGAACTGAACTCTTTTAAATGAAAAGGGCATGGTCGCTGGAAACAAATGAACACAACGGCAGAATAGCCGGTGGTGTGTAGGCCTATATGTTTAACTTTGCAATTTTTGAACTGTGTAATTGATTTTTTGAACTTAATTTAAATTAGTTAGAACTTAGTTATGCTATAATATACGTGACACTATTGCACTTGTCTCTCAATCATTCATTAAATACGTAAATGTAAAAATACATAAATGTGTACATTCTCATATAATTCACTAGATTGTAATTTAAAAAGTTTGTAAATTTGTAGTATAAGTTAAAACCACTAAAGAATTTGAATTACATAGTGTATATTACACAAAATTAGTTTTCAAGGAAATCGGAAATTTTCCTTTGTTTGAGGGAAGCAACTCTCTTGCTACCAGCCAAATCCTATGCGAAATAAATTTATGTATCTAATGTACATATGTGTATCAAAAAAATCATTTATCCAGTTTAATACGACGTTTCGATACAATAAACAGTATTTTTTTATCCATAATTTCTGTACATTGCAATCTGTTCAATTCAGAACAGTGACCCAATGAGATGAGGCTGATGTGCATGACGCATAGATAAGGCGTAGTCTTGTATAGGACCAGGCCAACCATTCCGAGAGAGTATTTTTAATTGAACCCCAATCATCACACCGGTAACCCCTATCTATAATTACTATTTTTCAAGGCTGATGAGCTCTGAACGTTTTCATTGGCCCCTACCCACTTCATAGCTAGCCAATAACTTGCTAACAACGTTGCCAATACTTGCTCTTGTAGCTCTGTTAAATATTTCGTCGGCCATTTTTTTTGGTCTTTCAATAATAATTAATTATAACATACAAACATACAATCAGCTGATTATGTTATAAAGTATTGCATGTTAACGCGCTCTATAATCGATGTGATCAGTACGAGATGCAAGACGAGAGTGAACTATTGCGGCTCTTATACACATGCGCACGTAATGTTTGTCAGGTACAATCTGACAACACTGGCAAACGTTCTGATTGGTATAATTAATGTGTGGAACAGCAGAGCTCATCAACCGTAAAAAGCAGATTAGTGTTCAAATCCGTATAAAAATAACAACCTTCACTAGGATTTGAACCAGGAAAATCAGCTACTTAACAGCTGACTCGCGGCGACGACTTCACCTCTAGACCAACCCGGTGGGTCGAAAACAGTATTTTAAATTTATATATCTACAAAATTCAGTAAAAAAATTAGTACAAACATACATAAATGTACATAGTAACCTATAGCCTATATTTTACGATATTTCTTCCTGAAGAGAATCCAGATAACCGGTCGTCTGGTTGATAGCGTTCAGATAATCGACGTCCCAATGTACTTCTTTAAATTTTGTTTTAAATCATCAAAATTGTTTTTGTTTTAGTGGGAAGTGATATTCAATGATGATGGTTAGTACACTTCCATTTGACATACATAATGACGATTCAGACTTACAATCGGAAAGAGTAGAGAGAAATGGGAATGACGATGAAGCTACTGGTATGTTAACAATTCTTGCCTTATGTAATACTAGCTAAAGTTCCCGTTCTTCGAACGGTTTCCTTTGTGCCGTGGACGGTCGGTTGGAGTAACGTGTCCGATCCCTGTCAAGTCTGATATTCTTTAACTATTCATTGTTATCTACCTCCTTTCAACGTCAGCATTATTATTTCTGAAAAAAAGTTGAACGTAAAATAAAGCATAATCTTTCGTGTTTTTAAATTAAGATATGCAGTACTTAATTATTTTCATAATATATGAAAGATAAATCACAATAGGAACACTACGATGGTGACCACTACGACGAACGATTCATTTTTGACAATGTAACTGAAAAAAGGTGTATAGGTACTGGTGGAATGAGTAGTAACTGACAGAATGAATACGGGTTTTACCGGCGCGTAGGTCTGTGTTTATTGTTGTTTATTTGTATGTTAATATTCTTCTAAAAATATTGTTTTTTTCAATTTGTAATATCTCCGTTATTATGCATGAAAATGAAAAACTTTACATAATAAAACTTATTTGCCTTTTAAACATTTCATAATTTCGATTTTATAACATTTTTTGATGCATTTTAACGGAGATATTCGAAGTTTTTTGTTTACCCCTCCCTCTGAACTCCCGCATCCATTTGTTATATTTAAAAAATGTAGGCTAGTCTATTTTCATTTCGATTATGTCCAGAACCTGGATACCGAAATTCATTGAATTTGGTTCAACGGTTCTTGCGTGATTCTGTAACATACAAACGGTCAAATAGATAAACACAGACAAAAATTCAGGTTAACTTATTTTCGGTGTTTACGTGGTACACCTGGCGTAGAAACAAAATTTGGGGCATTTTGAAAAAATTTACAGACAGTCACAATATATTTTATTTATATAGATAGGAATTATAGTAACTCAGCACAGATTTTAAAGTTTGCATTGCTCTAGAAGGATTTTCACTATTTACTTTATAGAAAGATTAAAATAAAAACAAACTTCTGCTTAAGATTTCCTAGAAAAAATATCTCATTCATTTAAATTTACCATCCTTGTTCAACACACTCCACCCCATACAATAAACAGTTCTTACAATGAAATGAAGGCAACCTTTACAAAAAAATTTGGTTTGAAACTAATCCAACTTTCTCTTGCCAATGCATATAATTAACAATATAACCTAAAATTTAGTAATAAAACATTGGAAATAAACAAAAAACTAACCTTAATAAACATACCCTAATTTTAATCATGAGTGAATGATGCAAAACATTAGTTTGACTTAATCAACATTTGACCTAATCAACATTAGTTTGACTTAATAATACGGAAAATCACACTGACGCTAAACTAGGTTCTGTAGAGAGAAGTACTTAAAACAACAGTTGTAGATTTTTTAATTTCCTATAAATTTGATTATAAACAATTTTGTTGTAAAATGCATACTACGGCCGAAAATCTTAGGCCTACTCATGCAATTGTCAGTAATGAGGTTCAAGTTTCTTGTACATTATCTAAAATTACAATATTTATAATATTTATGTAGTATAATAAATATACAATATAAATCCCCTAAAATAGGCAAAGAGTGAGAAACTAAAATAGGCGTAGAGTGAGAAACTGGCAAAATTCAGCGCTGTGCGCGGTTCTATTCGCAGTACAAAAGGAAAGAAAATGAGATAGGACACCCAAATGAAATTTAATTGAATAATAGGTGCACCACTCATAACATAATGGAGTGAAACATGGGTGTCATTACAGAGAAATGAATCTCGTATCCAGGCTGCTGAAATGAGATTTTGCGGGAGAGTGAAAGGTTGTACCCGGTTAGATAGAAAACGTAACAAAGCTATACGTGCAGAGTTAAATGTTTAGTCATTGAGTGATGTGTTAAGAATATATAAGAGAAACTGGTCCAACCATTTGCTTCCCATGCCAGCACACAACTTCCTGTACGAAAGTGGAAATTTAAACTTAGAGGGAAGGGAGGCTTAGGAATACCTAAAAAAAGATGGATGCCGGAACAGGCCATTGAGCCTAATCCTTTACAGATGATGATATAATATAAATATTGTAAAGTGTTTATAAATGAATAATGTAAACAGAGGAGGTTCAATAAGGTACATAGTAACTAAAAATAAAAACTCGATCACCTAATACCCAATGTCATAGGAAGGTCTTCCTGTGCCCTTGGCAAGTTTGACGAATCTGCACCCTTCAATACCGTAGGAGGGGGGATATCAATAAGTAATTTTAAATAACCTGAAAGATTCCTTCCATTATGTGGAATTTTTATTGTTTGATAAATTGCACCAGTCTAAAAAAAGGGCTTTTCCATGGTTTGCGCCATATTTGGACCTGCGCCCTTGGCCGGTGCACATCTTGGCACCACCTAGCTAAGGCCCTACTCATACCTGATACTCAACAACTGTGGTATGGTTATGACAGTAGTGAACTATTCATAGTTCTTGACAGTTATAGTTGTGACTGATCATTATTTCCTTGTTAGAATATCTTTACAACCATATTTATTTGGAATTAGTAGTAATACCTGTATTAATAAAACAGTCAGACTTTTTCATGTCATCTTGGTTATTATTTAGGTCATCAGCCAAAAGGCTGGTTTGAACCTATAGAGGTTTTACTAAGTAAAACGAGGGGTGAGGTGGTTTACAAATGTCTTCCTCACTGAGTGGAAAAGTACGCTTATCAGAATGCCGGGCCCTCTGAAAAGCACATATTTTCCACTCTGCGAATGACACCTTCACTTCATTCACCACAGGGTCTGGCTGTATAATGAAATTCATTACTTTCAGAGGAGATAACTCTGATTAAAGACTTTTACACCTCTACCTCTTCTGTTCTTATATGATTCAGTCATAATTGGCTGACTATGTGATAAGAAACAGAACTATTTATTTTAGCCCTGCAACGAACAGATTGAGTGTAAATAATTTAACACTCCACCTGTCTGTTATGGGCAGTCATTTTGGTTATGGTTATAAAAACTAGTTAGGGGCCTAACTATCCATACCTCTTCAAATACGTTTTGATGTTCCAAAATACTTTTACAATTTTATTGTGGAAGTAGATTTTCAAATGTAAGTACTGTACAAGGTCGCTAATCCTAACTGATAAAAACCGCGACTGTTCGGATTAGCGAATTTTTGTTAAAACTTTCATCTGTAAAGTATGAATTTTTTAAGATTTCAACCTTAGTATGCATTTTGCGACATAAGTGTAATAATACAATTCATAGAAGATTAAAAAGATCTAAAACTTTTAATTTAAGCATTTTTTCTTCAGAGCCTAGTTTAGCGTGAGTGATTTTCCACATTATTAAGCCAAACTAATGTTGATTTTCATTTTGCATCATTCACTCATGAATAAAATTAGGTTGTATTTTGAGGTTAGTTTTTTTGTTTATTTTTAACTTAGGGCCTATTATTACTAATATTATGTTAATTGTTCATTATTTGCATTGGAAGAGAAAGTTGTGTGAGTGTTTCACACCAATTTTTTATAATATAAGGGGTTGTGTTAAGTGTAGTAAAATTGATAGTTTTTAATTATTTAGCATGGTTTTCTTCTGTAAAAACAGGAAGAAGGAATGTTGCAAGAGCATTTTTTATTGACCTTTAACCTGGTGATATGGATGTGGCCCAATCTAGTCAAATAGGTTGCGTACACTTCATCCAGATAACTTCCTGTATGACCAGAATGGTGCTGGTAACAATTTGTCCCAAGATCGTTGCCGAACAGAAGATGCCGAATTAGTGGATGCAGTGTTGGATGTTCTTCGTGAGAAGTTTGTAGGATGTGAAAACCTGCAGGTAGGCTACAATATTTTCTCTTGCAATTCAGTATACAGAAATAGAAGCTTTTGAAATTTGGTACTATAGGAAAATGTTAAAGATTAGGTGGGTGGACAAAATAAGTAATTTAGAGGTTCTTAGGCGAGAGGATGAAAAAAAGTATATGGAAGCATCTTACCAGAAGGGATAGGCTAGTGGGGCACATCTTAAGACATCCAGGTATTGGTCAATAAATAATGGAGGGTAATAATGAGGGAGTGAATTGTAGGAGGAAGCAAAGGTTAGAATGTATAAAGAAAATTACAAAAGATGTAGGGTGTTACAGGTATGTAGATATTAAAAGATTTGCACATGATAGAACACCTTGGAGAACTGCATAAAATCAGCTGAGAGACTGATAACAAAAAAGAAGTTATTTTATCAAATTAATTTAATGTGGTTTATCTTATTTTGTTTTCATAATTTGAAATTAGTCATTTCAACATTTGACAATCTGCATCATATTGTATCCACTACTGCATCAGTTGTTACTACTTACATCAGGTAGTTAAGTAGTGTTATTTTAAGCATCAACAAAAATAATTTATGAATGTTTTTCATTTTAGACTCAGTCTATTTTCACAAAACTAGTTAATGAAAATGTTTATCACTCTTCTTCTATGTGTACCTTTTCCTATCAGAAGTCAGCAAAAATAATTGCAATTCTTAATTCTGACACTGCTGCCCAAATTGTTCCATTGAAGAGCAATTATACCTGTCTCACAGGTTATTTAATGAAAATATTCTTTATAATTTTACATAATTCTCTCTAGCTATTTTTTTCCTATAGAACTGCAGCAGGATAGTATTTCTCTCCACTCATAATTTGTCCAGTACACTCCAGTTTTCACTTCTTTATAGTTTTAATAACAGAATAACATAGTAAAAAATTTCCTTTGCATATGAAACTGAAAACTGGGGAACAGTTTTCCTTCTAACTACTCCTTTGTGATAGGTGGAGTTGTGTCAGGAATGATTAACAGCTGAATTGACAGTCTGGGAATAGTATTCACAGGAGTAGTAGAGGCAAAAACAGTAGAAGCAGATGACTTCAAGTTATTTTTCTAAATTGTAAAATAATAATTCTAGTTCTCGATGTATCATTCAAAATATTGGAGGTTCAACATGCACTCATGATAACTCGTTATTTTATCTTCCCCTCCCCATCCCGTTGCATTCCGTGAATGCAAATGTACTATAATACACACATGTGCCAACTGATGAGACAAGAAGCATCCTTCTAAAGAGGATTGACTTCTTCATTAGTTCTTTTCTTCATCAATGATATCCTTAACATACGTAGATATATCCATAATTTAAAAGTTTGGATTTTGTATATTTTTTTTTCTTAAGAATTCAAGAATCCATTCCATAAACACCTAAGTTGTTGCTTCCTGTAAATCTTAATCGGATTTGTATAATACTTTGATCCCTGTTACATAACAGGATGTATATCATCTTAATGAAGGCCACCTCCATGATTCCTGATAATGCTACTATTTCTGGGGTTTATTAGTTATTCACAATTATTATTGCCCCCAAATAACTGAATCTCTTCAATTTTTTAAAATGAACATTTTCACACTAATTTAAAGTAAGACAATTTTTTTCGTTTCTGAGCGTTAATTACCTAGCTGTAAATGTAGATTGTAGAGGATTGTGATTCTAGAAAGCCTATTATTTTCATAATCCCAATCCTCCTTATTCATTCAGCAAACAGACCCCTCTCTTGTTTAAGTTTTAAAGAACTACTAACAAAGTCTTTCTGTGGAAGATTATCCAAACATTGAACAACCCCTATCAGTTAATACTTAGGATTCAAAGAAAATATGGAAGGCTTATTCCTCACTCCACACACTCTATCGCTGAAGATCTCCATGTTCTAATATATATATATATATAGATGCTTCATAAGGTGACAGTGCTCTGTTAAGTCTCACTGGCACCCTAAACTGCTTCTTGTCCAGATTAAGTACTTTACAAGAAAGAGTATGGTGGGGGATGCAATGCCCTTCATTATATTACTTTGCCCTTAGTCCAGCGGTTTCCAATACTTCAGCAGTACTAATCCAATCAGATTTGGATCAATGATTCGCTTGCATCAAAACTAAATATATCTCCTGTCACTGTCAGCTATCATTCTGAACCAACACTTATACCAAAGCAACCATGATGAGTCCAGCCAGTCCACAGAAGGTTTTACAGAAATTCAAGCAGTTCTTTTAGATCAATTGCCAACTTTGAGATCAGTGCTGTCAGTATTATTTCTACACTACATCAATAACTAATATTTTATGTGTAGAGACCTTTTTCTTTCTTTTCCACTTTAATTGGACAAAATTTAAAAAACACCCCCTTTTCTCTTGGCTATGATACGAAATGATTCAAACAGTTCTTTTTTATTAGAGTTTACAGATAAAACCAGAATATAGGTTTTACTTGAGCTCTTCTATACTAAATTTCATCTGTTTGTGAATCTCTCATCATTAGCTCAAATTTAGCTACGTTAAAATTTAAGGTAGAATTATGTTTGATATTTTTACCTCTATAAATAATTTTTGTAAAACAAAAAAAATTTCTTTTGACTTTTGGCCTTGTTCTTACTCTATCTGCAGAAGTATTACACTTTTACTTGTGTAGTAACTTTTTCCTTTCGTTTTAGTTCAATTGGAAAATTCTAATGTGGTAGAGTGTACTGAAACAAAATTAAATTCAATATATTAGTAAATATATTAGTAAACAATACTCGCCAACTGGCATGTTTTCAGTATATTAATCCTAAAATCTCTAAATTGAAATTTTATCTATTTATTGGTGGCAATTTTTAAAAATGTCATCTATCATTTTCCTATGTCCGTCCATCTGTTACATCCAGATGTTGAAAACAAGAGGTAGCAACGAAAGGTTTTTGGATTTGTAATCTAAACAAGTTTGCGAGCCTGGATTTTGACCAAAAGTGGCCCAAAATCGGAAGTCAAGAAATCAAAGCCAGAATTTACCAACAAAAATTGTGTCGTTTGATTGTCTTAAAGAATACACAGAAATCACTAATGGTTTGTTCCACAGGTCAAAGATAGGTAAGCCTTTTTAAAAATTGCCACCAGCCGTGAGATCATGAAAGACCTCAAAGACCATGAGACCAGTCTCATGAAAGGGATTTTTCATGTATCCATTACAGCCCAACGTTGATGGGATTTGAATCTATGCCGAAGATAATTCAGATGGCTGTGGCATAAGATGAATTTTGTAGAATGGTAAGAAACTATTTAAATGATTCATTATTTTTATGAAGTTATTAACTTATGGTTTATTCGTAGGCATTTTTACACTGGCATACTGGGAAGTTACGGATGAAATGGAATTTACTGAGGCTGAATTGAGCATGAATGATTTGATATCAGAGTACCAGTAGCATCAGGAAATAAGTATCTGTGATGATTATTATAAAGTTTTCAGACAATTAAAAAAAAACACAACACTCACACGCAACAGAACTACGTCTACAACATTTATAATAATACAACATTAATATCGACACAGTTTTGATACGCCTCATAATTTCTAAACTTATCCATAAACTCTCAATACCTTCTTAAAATGACTTAACAAAAACTAACATTTTCATAAGGTGAATACTGATAGTGTTCATAAGGACATCCGCAATTAATAAAAAACAACATTAAATAAAATTTTCATGCTCATTTTCATCCAACAATTTAATTTTTGTATTGAGTCACCAGTGACAAATGCTTTAGTAAAAGGCATGTATTGAGTTGTCTATGACAGAATGATTAAGTGAAAGGCATAGCCTGTATTGAGTCATCAGTGAGATGATTTAGTAGTAAAAGGCATATGTATTAAGTCATCTATGACAGATGATTCAGTGAAAGGTATAACCTTTATTGAATTATAAATGACTGAATGATTCAGTGAGTAGCATTGCCTGTACTGAGTTATCAATGACAAATGCTTTAGTAAAAGACATGTATTGAGTAATCTGACAGAATGATTAAGTGAAAGGCATAGCCTGTATTGAGTCATCAGTGACAGATGATTTAGTAAATGGCATATCATGTATTAAGTCATCTGTGACAGAATGATTCAGTGAAAGGTATAACCTACATTGAATTATAAGTGACTAAATGATTCAGTGAGTAGCAAGACCTGAATTGAGTCTTCTGTGACAGAATGATTCATTGAGTGGCATAGCCTGTATTGAGTCATCAGTGACAGATGATTTAGTAAAAGGTATATCATGTATTAAGTCATTTGTGACAGAATGATTCAGTGAAAGGTATACCCTACATTGAATTATAAGTGACTGAATGATTCAGTGAGTAGAATTACTTAAATTGAGTCATCAGTGACCGAATGATTCATTCTTTGGTACAGCCTGTATTGAATCATCAGTGATCGAATGATTCATTCTTTGGTACAGCCTGTATTGAATCATCAGTGACAGATGATTTAGTAAAAGGCATATCATGTATTGAGTAATTTGTGACAGAATGATTCGGTGAAAGGTATAACCGATATTGAACATAAGTGACTGAATGATTCAGCGAAAGGTATAACATATATTGATGTATTAGTGACAGAATGATTCAATGATAGCCTTGATTGCATAGCCTGTATTTTATTATTATTCGGTGTTAAAGTGATACCCAATAGCTCATTGGTTGATGGGGAATCACTCGGTAAGGTCACTCATCTCCTTTCTTAAAAACAGCTGTTTTAAGTGTTATTGGAATATTAAAAAATAAATTTGTTAACTGTTCTAAAAACCATAAAAATGGGCTTTGTATAGTAGTTGTTCAACTCTGTTAGTCGTGTGTTTAATTAGATTCACTGTTATAACCTGTTGCGTTTGTGTTCCACCAGCAATCATATAAAATCTTAGGCGTGTGTAATTGAAATATGATAACAGATACGTAACTTATCAAAGAATTATGCGTTTTGGGTGAAGTGAAAATATTTTATATAAAAAAGTTCAACATGGTCGGTTTTAAGCTCATATGTAATTGATTTCCACAGATTGCTTGTAATATAATGTGAAATTAGGCACAACAAATATTTAATACATTTTATTTCATGTTATCCTGTAACTGTTAATAATTTTTAATTCACGACTGAAATGATCGTGCGATATTAATGAATGAAAATTTAAATTGTAGGATGAAAATGATTGTTTATTTTATTTAATGTTAAATACGGAAAACAATATTAACAAAAAACTTTTAACAAAAATACAACATTACATGTCATGTATACCATGTTACTTAACATTTAAATTTAGTTTGTCGTTTTTACAGTTTAATTCATGACGGTTTAAAAATTTTTTCTATATATATATTTTTTTATTTATAGTTTTCAATATTATAATATTATTAAAAAACCATATATTTATGATTTTGCACCCATATATTTATTTTGAACATTTATATTAACTAGTGTACTGTATATTACATTTATATTATTATTTAATTAGTAGTTCTATAAAAAGCAAGGGTCAAGTTATGCATGTATTTATTTAATCACATATTTATAATTTTAAATACGTTATTTTGTTACACATTTTTTTTTTATAAATAAAAACTATAAATATGTGATTAATTTGTTTAATTTTTAAAATAAAATAATTTTTGAAGAATACATAATATTGTTTTATGTTCTTACGACTTTACATTCTTCAAAAAGTTATTTTATGAAAAAAAAATGTTATAAAAATAGCTTCAATTCAATAGAAGGATATAATTATAAATGATTATAAAATATGGTTTATTTATTAATACACAACTATCCTGTATTAATAAATTTACTAAAATTTAATGCTGTTCATAAATTTATACAAAAATATAAAAAATTAAGGTTTTAAAAAAATGTTAAATACTTAAATTGAATTTTGTGAACAGTGTTTCAAAATTTTGTTATATATTTTAAAGATAAAATAATTAAATATTAAATAAATGTAATATACAGTATCGTATGTATAATATGGTGTGCAAAATTATTTAAAAATTTAAATTTTACTTGACAAAATTTCAATAAAAACTTGTTACTAATGATTGTGTATCATTAGGTTTCTAAAAAACACTATCCATGTGATATCTTTAGTACTGTAATTTTTTTGTATTTTAATCTTCATATTATTTTCAATAAATTTTATAATATTTTTATCTGTGTATTATATTAGGTCTATATTTATCAATTTTATAAATTTTCACAATTAAAAATAAAAATTTGTGTATTGTAATTTTTTGCATGAACAGATATGTTTTATTTGATTATTATTATGTAAAGATTCAGTATTTTAAAGAATCAAAATTCAAAAAATCAAAGAAAAATTAACAATTTAAATGTGTTTGATAATTAGTAATTTATTTAAATTTAATGTTTGATTTCACACTAAAATTTTAAGTTAAATATTATTTTACATTTGAAAATTTGTTTACATATTTGTTATGTTTTGTTCCTAAAATTTAAAAAAGAAAATAAAAATTATGTGTACTTAAATTTTGTATTTTTTAAATCTGGTACAACCTACCTGGTATTACTTATTAGTGAAACATAATTATACCGTGCTTCCCAATAAATCTGACGTATAGGAGGGAAATTAAAGTTGGACAATGTACTGTCAACATTAATCTAATTAGTCACTTAAGTTTGCCCTTGTTTGCATCGAGGGCTAAAGGGGGGAAAGCATTAGTGCACATGCGCGACTGCTTTAATTTCAGTACGACAAACATTGTGTTGTTGTTTAGGTCATCAGCCAAAAGGCTGGTTTGAACCTCTAGAGGTTTTACTAAGTAAAACAAGGAGTGAGGTGGTTAACCATGCCTTCCTCACTGAGTGAAAAATTACGCTTATCAGCATGCCGCGCCCTCTGAAAAGCACAGATTTTCCACTCTGCAAATGACACCTTCACTTCATTCACCACATGGTCTGGCTGTATAATGAAATTCATTACTTTCAGAGGAGACAACTCTGATAAGTGTCTTTTGCACCTCTACCTCTTCTGTTCTTAAATGATTCAGTCATTTAATTGGCTGACCATGTGATAAGAAACAGAACTATTTATTTTAGCCCTGCAATGGACAGATTGAGTAAATAAATTGACACAACCTGTCTGTTAAGGGCAGATGACAAACATAACTTATACTAAACACAGAGCATAGGCCTATATAGTATATCGCGGAACCTTTTGTACGTTACCTGTACGAATATAACTGTTAGTTACCGTAAACATAAATGTCAGTTTCTCGAAAACGTGGTCGAACTATTCACAGTGCTGAACGCAATGTAATAAAATGCTGTAAAATTGAAGCTAAACAAAAATGTCTATCCGTGCCTCTTAACAAAAGCCGTGAGCGAGCGGCTAACTACTGTGATGTTTCTCTTTGCACGATAGTGAAATGTACGAGTAGTGTCTCACTGTTGAGGTTGGCAGCATTGCAAATATTTCCTTTCCCTTCCTCACAGCCCATACATATGCAAAAGGCAATCTCGTGACTTTAGTATCTATACAAGGGTGTAATCTTACTTTTTACTCCATTCGTTAGGAAATTGAGTATAAATGAGTCTACAAAAGATTTTAATAGCTAATAATTTAATTTTTAATAAGTAAAGGAAACAATGTCATTCAATTTCGATATAGTGCGGTACTTTCATAAGAAAAAATTTCGCTTGGATTGTTGTCTGAACGTTAGCCGGGCGTGTAAAGTGGTCACTTTACCAAATTTACCAAATTTTAAACATGGGTAAATGACGCAAAATTAAAATTAACCTCTGTAGAACTCAAAAATACGGAAAATCAGTAATTGCCTCTAAACTAGATAACTAGTTAATGAAAATTGCTTTAAATAGAAGTTGTCAGTTTTTAATTTCCTATTACATACACTTTTGTCGTAAAATGCATACTAAGGCTGCAATCTTAAAAACCCAATTTTTTTACTGTGCTTCATGAGAGAAATACTGACAATCACTAAATTGATGCCTGTAGCAACAAATTCTTGAAAAAATTTTAAAGTTTATAATTTTTTACAACTTTAATTATATTTTGTCACCGACTCCCCCTACCAACATAGCACCTGCAGACAGTCCCACTACCAATGTTACGCGGAGAGCCTACAGCCTCTCCCCGTCACCTTGAGAGGTATTTAAGAGAGCGCTCTCGCCCGCGAGAGTGACTTCACTCAACTCGCAAGCAGAGAAGAACGAAGAAAGAAGAGCTTTCGACTGAAGAGGACGAGCCCAGCCGAGACCAGACGCACCATCCCTGGTCTACGCTACTGGTGGCAGACGCTACATTCCCGCACCGGTCAGCCTTCGCCGGCCCGAAGAGAGCCGCCTCGGCCGCGCTACCGGCAGACGGCCTACGCCGACCTGACACTGCGGGGCTCTGGGTGCCACCACTGCCACACTGCAGTGGGAACCCAACTGCCACTGAGGGAAGGCTAGGCCTGAACCTGGTAGCCGAGCCGTCACTCTTCGGGCTCCGCTACTACCACGCCGATTCGCCGTTTCCAACCGTCAACAATGGCCCTTTTCAGGGCCACCAATTTTACAGACAAGGTTTCGCCACGTGTCGTCGGCCCCGGTCGGCGACAATTTATAGTGCTTTTGTTCTAAATTCTTAAAGAAACCATTTTTTACCACAAAAGCACTCATCATGAATTTCAGCAGACAGGACGCTTACCCAATTTTGTAAGTAGAGAATAAAGAATGTAGTAAACAAGACGATTTAAAAAAAGTTGTAGAAAAAGTTCAAGAAAACCCTAAAAAAGTGAAAAATCACACAAACCTACGGTTGACCAATTTTTATGAGAATGGTTGTGTCTGATCTTCCAATAGTATCTAACTTGTGTAAATTTTCAACTTTGTAGGAAATTCCACTCTTCAGATATTTTGTATACGTACATAGATCTATTGAAGAAACATAATTCTTGGGTTCAGAGGGCCTGAAAATTGTAAGGCAACTTTCCTTCCCTATTTATTCAGATAGGGCATGAGAAAGTTATAAAAAAAATTAATTTTTTATTGGTCTTAGATTTAGCAATCTCCCCATAATTAGCAGGTGGAGTGTTAAATTATTTTCACTTTATCTGCTAGTTCCAGGGCTACAAAAAATAGTTTTTTCTTATCACATGGTCAACCAATTATTATGACTAAACTATTTAAGAACAGAAGAGTTACAGGTGTAAAATACATTAGTCATCAACATCTCATCAGAGTAATCAATTTGATTGTATATAGCCAGACCCTGTGTTGAATGAAGTGAATGTGTCATTTGCAGGGTGGAAAGAAAACTATTTTTAGAGGGCCTGGCATGCTGATAAGCATAGTTTCCTACAAAGTGATAAAAGCAATTGTAACCCCCTCACTCCTTGTTTAACGTAGTAAAGCCACTAGAGGTTCAAACCAGCCTTTCGCTGATGATGGCTGCTATTGGCTAGATCTCATCTGAAGTCTATAGTTTGTTGGGGTATAGAGTTATCTCCTCTGAACGTAATGAATTTCATTATTATACAACCAGTCTCTGTGGTGAATGACGTGAAGTTGTCATTTGCAGGTTTGATAATATGTGCTTTTCAGAGGGTTTAGCATCCTGATAATCATACTCTTCAACTCAGTGAGGAAGGCAATTGTAAACCACCTCACTCTTCGTTCTACTTAGTAAAGCCTCTAGAGGTTTGAAACAGTCTTTCAGCTAATGACCTTAACAACAATGATCTAAACAATACAACAATGTTACTTAAAGTAAAAATGTGTTTTCATTCGTTTCTACAGCAACAAAAGAAAATTCATTTTTTAATATAAAAATGTTTCTATAGTACGGGACCTTAGCCGAATCTTTTGTGTACCGGTCGATATGGTAAGACTGCAAAGCGGATCGTCCTGGGTTTGGTTATTGATGAATAATTTGGTTGAATAGACGTTATATGTGAAACAAACAACGAGGATCTTGGCAAGGAAAATTTCTGACATAGTTTCCCTATTTCTGTATTAGGCCCACAGGCGAGCGAGCGCGCTCGCCGGTGCGTGCCAAACTTACAATACATGCCAGCACGCGCACGGCGATAGCCGTGCCCCTGCAAAGCAGACACAAACACTACAAAACAACACAAACACAACACCTACACTACACCACACGCACACACACATACACAAAAACACACATACACCACACTAATTTACACCACACCATACTTACACACATACACACCACACTACACTACACCACACCATACTTACACACACATACACACAAACACTACAAAACAACACGCACACAAACACAACACCTACACTACACTACACCACACCACACTAAACATACACACACACACACACCACACTACACTACACCACACCATACTTACACACACATACACACACACATACATACACACAAACACTACAAAACAACACACACACAAACACCACAGTACACTACACCATACTTACACACACTTACACACACACATACATCACACACGTATGCATACTCATATGTATACACACTACACCACGCACATGTAGAATATCCACGAACGTGGGACTCGTCCCGTACTTGTCCCGTTAATAGTGCCATATTGTGCATGTGTCTGGAACACTAAACAAAAGGGAGTCTTTTACAGGAGGGGAACTATGTCGCCTCTTCACAAGATTCTGAAAATAATACAAGAAATAAATTTATTTCCCAACATATTTTCTTTGAATAATATTTTATTTACCCAAAATACTCTTTAAAAAATGAATACCAATCTATTAGGCTACATAAGGCATTTATTTATACTATTATAATATTGTTACACTTAAGCCTTGGTTCACTCGAGGTCTGGATATAATGAACGATACAAATTTTATAAGGATTTTACAATTATTTATTGCCAAAATTATTAATTGCAATTCAATTTATCAAAGTTGACTACTTAAACAAAATACAATTAGATTACTTTAAATTAGAATTATAAACTTGCCTAATAATACGAGTAGAATACAGTCCTTAGGAATCAAAATACAGTCAAACTTCTATAACTCGAACCCTCAAAGGATGGGGAAACAATTCGAGTTACAGAAATTTCAAGTTGTGGAACAATAAAACAAAGCAATTATTAAAAAAAAAAAACAACAGAACATTTCACGTAGGCTAATACAGTACCCTACAAGATGTGGAAAATGTAAGCCAAAACCGCTATTTTGAGAACTATGTACAAATTTTGTCAAAAGAAACGAAATAATTAGTTCGACTTTGGTCGAATTTAGTTCGAGAAATGGTGGAATTTGCGTTATAGATGACTTTTTACATGGTAAATGTATGGGAAGGTTAAAGGGGACTGAAATTCAATTCGACGTATAGAAAATTCGAGTTACAGAAGTTCGACTGTAATTTATTACCTGTCCGCAACCACTTGCTACTACCCGTATGCACACGCACTATTAACGTAGTTCAGAACCGATCCCGTCACGACATTATTCAGTGTCAATGAATGGATAATTAATGTAGTGTCGCGGGATTGCGACAAAAACGGCGTGGGGAAACCTTAAATATTTGGTGGCCTAGAGTTTGTGGTAGTCGTCGTGAGGTGGTGCGCGATACGGCATCTCGTCCAGCGGAGACATCTTTTCCCTCGCAGTAGTGCGTCGATGGCTACATCGTTGGGACCCGGTGGGCGCAATTCTCGGTTGAGGGACCGCTCTCGCAGACGGCGATGACGGTCCCAGGCGACGGGGGTTACAGTGTTGGATCGGCGAGTGGAAGCATCATCATCTCTCTTGCAGGGTTGTCAATGCATCTTCGTCGGAGTCCAGTAGCCCGATGGTGAATGCCTGGTCGAAGTTGTACAGCAGAATGGAATGACAAACAGACTTAGTGAAGCGCTTTTAAATAGTAATCAGAAGGGCGGTTACTATCCCTCTACAGTGCCGACAGAGGTATGACGGCCTTGAAGGAAGTATTGTCGGCTTCCCTCTGTCAGTACGTCGGCCTGAAGCATAAGAACCTAATTAAAGGGAGCGACGGTGACTGTAGGAAGTAGTGATATAGAAAAGTGAATATCAAAATAAACTTTTTTGGCTCACTTATTTTTACTTTCTCTTGGTTAAATGAATATATAAGAAGAAAAGTATTGTTTTCTTGTCGATTTTTCGAAATTTAGTTTTCATCGGATATACACGTTTTTAGACCCTCTAAACCCTCAAAACATGTTTTTAGCGATTGGTGTGTGTGTGTGCGCGCGCATGCGCGCGCGCATCTGTGTGTGTAAACAGAATATCTCAAGAACAGAACATCATACGAACTTGACTTAAAACGAGTCAGATACTGAAAGTTACTGGACTCAACACGAACGTTTCCATTAAAATCGGTCAACCGGAAGTAGTAGTTTATTCGTGACATTTTTCACTTTTTTGCCATTTTCTCAAAAACGGCTCCTACGATTTTTTTAAAAATCGCCTCATTTACTAAATTTTTTATGCTCTACAAGTTAGGGTAGGCGCCATGTCTGCTGAAATTCTTGGAAAGGCTGTTTTCTCGTAAAACAGTTGTTTTTTTAAGATTGTGGCTTTAATATGCATTTTAGCGCAAAAATGTATGTAATAAAAAATGTAGAGAATTTAAAATCCTACAACTTTTATTTAAAATATTTTTTTAAAGGCTTAGTTTAGCGGTATTTAGTGATTTTCTGTTTTTTTTCATGAAAATCTGTAAAAAATCGATTTTTTAAGATTTCAGCCTTAGCATGCATTGTACGACAAGTGTATATAATCAAAATTATAGGAAACTAAAAGATCTACAACTTTTATTTATAGCATTTTTCTCTGCAGAGCCTAGTTTAGCGTGAAAGAGTGAATTTCCTTACTTTTAAGCCAAACTGAGGTTGATTTTCATTTTGCATCATTCACTCATGATTAAAATAGTTATTTTTTTGAGGTTAGTTTTTTGTTTATTTCTAATAATTTATTACTTATGTTGAGTTATATTGCTAATTATTTGCATTGGCAAGAAAACGTTGTGTGAGTGTTTCACACCTAATTTTTGTATGTAGTACATAATATACGTGCTTCCCAAAAAATCTGACGTATAGGGAAATTTACATTTGACAATGTAGCTACTGTTAACATTAATCTTATTGTAAATGTGCAATCTTACTTTTATTACTCCAGTCGTTTGGGACCAGAATCGTAATGAGCCTACAAAAGGTTTTAATACCTAATAATTCAATTATTAATAAACAAAGGCAAAAATGTTATTAAATTTCAATATAGCGTGGTACTTTCATAAGAAAAAAATTCTCTTCCATTGTTGTCTGAACGTTAGCCGGGTGTGTAAAGTGATCATTTTATTTTCATTTTTGATATTGCAGTATGAGAGGCCGTGAGTTTGAGTCTCACACACAATTTAAAATTTTTTAATTTTTGTTTGCTATGACCTAAACAACAACAAATAGATTGTGATGAATTAAATTTTTTGAATAGGAATTCTCGGAAATCTAAACAAAAGTAGAAAAGTTTGTTTTTATTTAGATTCCTTTTACTACATTCCAATCAAACAGAAAAAGTTTTGCAAGGGTCTCAACTGTTTAGAAAAACTATCAGACCGCAGGTATAAAAACTGTGTGCAACTTTGCAGTGATTATTAGTATGCCAGGACTACGAAGTGGATTAGTGTTGTCAGACCGTTTCTAAATAGAGTCGTTACGAGACCGGTTTTGGATTACGTAAATAGTGCTTGAGCGTTGGGTGATTTCAAGTGATTGTGGACAGGTAAATCATTTGTTTTAATTGTTTAGTGACAGTATCTTAATTATAGTCAAGTTTAGTTCAAGCTAAACAATTTTGTAATTAATTAAATTAAAATATTCCAAAATTGTAATATGTTAGGAGTCTACGCTTAATAACTACCTATAACAGAACAACATAGTAAAGTATCTTGTGTAAAACACACGACTTTCTCTTGCCAATGTAAATAATGAACAATATAAACTAACATTGGTAAACAACGTAAAGTGAAAAATGGCCGCATCCGTGACATATAGTAAAATCTGAATCCTGAATCTTGGTTGAGAGGGCTAAGAAGCCCTATGTTGGCGACATCGTGTTAAGAAACACTGGTCGCTCGGTGAACAAATTATCGAAATAAATGCAACCTCGGGAAATTCAGGGAAATTTTATCAAGTTTTGTTAGTAGGATTCGGGTTCATGGGGCTATGGCTAGTCTTACGTACTTGGGGACAATAGTTATTAAAATGGAGTGGATTTAAAATTTATAGGACTGTGGCAGTTTATTAAAATTTGTGGGGCAGGTGAAAGTAAGGGATGGGTGGCTCTTTTGTTTATATTATTTTATTTTATTCAGTGGTCTTTTTCTTTTTTGTATTGTTGTGTGGGGTTCGGGGGAAAAATTGGCAGATGGGGACATAGTGGATAGCTCGCGAGCCTACTAGCAACAATACTTCATCTTAAAGCAACAATAATAAATCTTTTTTACAGAATAACATACTTTATTATTTTATCAACACATTACTTCAAATTAAATTAGGTATACGATGCTAAGAGAAGGGGGCGATAGGTGTAAGTCGTCCTTCACAAAGGGGCGATGCCCCATAAAAGGTTGGGAACTACTGCTCTAGACCAACCCGGTGGGTTTGTTAGTAATTTATACATAAAATGTTTTACCTGAATACAAAAAACATAGTTTTATTTATTTAATTTTCTCATGCTCTACTGCTAGACCTAACGCCCAATATTTTTTTATTATTATTTTTAAATTCATATTCAAAAATTTTCCCACAGGTCAATATTTAAGGTGGTGCAACCTTAAAATTTTAAAACTGATGAACTTTTATGACTAATCGTCATTCATGTACAAAGCTGTAAATGAAATCAGTATCAAATTAATTCTATTAAGTAAAAAAGCAGTATTTGTAGCACACTAAGAAAGAAGGCAGTATCTACAGTGCAGATAGTGCCTTTTCCCTTAGTATGTGTATATACTGCTCTTTTCCTTTGTAAGCCTGGAAAAACATGTAGATACTGCTTTTGAATACCTCGATATCTCAGTAACCGTTGTAAATACGGCATTTTTAAGTAGTTCACTAGATTCCTCGTGGTCCAAAACATATGAAAACATATAAAACTCAAAATAGAAAAATTTGCAGTTACGGTACTGCCTTTTTCTTAGCAAGGCATAATAATCGTGTGTACGAGGTGTGGCTATTAAATAAAGAGACTGACGTTGTAAAAACATTTTTATTTATATTTTATACATAATCACTTATGGTCACCTTCAATACACATTTCTTCTCTATCCCTACAACGCTCCATGAGAATTTTCCATTGTTGCAAACAGTGCTGGAAGTCATCTTCTGTCAGCTCCTTCGGGACACGTGCCGCTTTCTCTTTTACAGCTTCCACAGACTCAAATCTTGTCCCTTTTATTGCAGATTTCACCTTAGGGAACTGATAGAAGTCACATGGTGCAGGATCTGGTGAATAAGGTGGATGTTCTAACACTGAGATGCTGTACTTCGCTAGGAACCTCTTGACAGATAACGCGGAATGAGCTGGCGCATTGTCTTGGTGGAGAACCCATGGTTTGTCCTTCCACATTTCGGGGTGTTTTCTCCTAACTCTTTGACGTAGTTTAGAAAGTATCTCAAGGTAGTAATACTGATTAATTATTTGACCTTCAGGAACCCAGTAAAGGTACACAATCCCATGGATATAAAAAAAAAACAATCATTATTGCTTTAAATTTTGACTTGCTCATTCGAGGTTTTTGGCTCTCGGTGAAGTTCGGCTCTTCCAGTGCATGGATTGGCACTTCGTTTCCGGATCATAAGTAAAAAACCACGTTTTGTCACATGTTTTTATCGTTTTCAAAAAATTTGGGTCATTTTCAATCACGTACAAAGTGTCAGTACAAACATTTTTGTGAGCTTCATTTTAAACATTTTTGAGCGGCACGTGTCCTGAAGTGTGGCTGATTTTTGAGCTGACAGAAGATGACTTCCAGCACTGTTTTCAACAATGGAAAATTCGCATGGAGTGTTGTCGGGATAGAGAAGGAGTGAATATTGAAGGTGACAATAAGTGATTATGTATAAAATAAAAATAATTTTTTTTTACATCGTCAGTCTCGTTATTTCATACCCACACCTCGTAAATCTGCAAAGAATTATTTTACATGTTATGAATTAA
Organism: Catonia carolina; assembly: GCA_035578175.1. NCBI lineage: Eukaryota > Metazoa > Arthropoda > Insecta > Hemiptera > Achilidae > Catonia > Catonia carolina. The sequence continues at coordinate 33,603,037 of JAQMRL010000005.1, read as the reverse complement.
ATTTTTGTAGCTACTTTACGTATATATATAATGTCTAATCTTGACATTAATCCCACCCTTAAAAATTCTTTCCATTTATTCTGAATGAATGAGATGTGTGCGCCATAACTTTAATACTACAATGACTACGTAATAAATTTGTTCTATTTTAAAGAGCTAATACAAAAATATACATATTTCATAATCATGTTTTTGTTCATTTACTTGTTGAAGAAATTACACGAAAATTCTATTGTGGCTAAAAATAAAAATAAATTAAAAGTGATTTAAATTTAGATTATAATATGGGACGAATTTTAATTGCGGTCAGATAAAACAAGTGAAACCTTGTTATTTCATTTCCTAACACTGAAAGTTTCATTGCTGATACTCTATATGTACAATTGTAAAAAAAGAACAACCGGGAAAAAACATTACAGTACTACAATGTTGTCAGATAAAGTCGTAAATAAAAAGATGAACAAAAAACTCGAGACACTTCTTGATTTTTTAGCCTATTCTTCTATCTCTTTCCTATTTTCAGTTAGGCCACATCCATGAGCTGAATAAAGTAAAAAAATAAAAAAGTATCGCTTGGAGTGCCAACTAACTGAAATTATTACTGGTTTCATATCGCTCACACTCTAACACTGTGTTTCACTTTCTCCTATTTTTTTCTTTCTCTAAATTTCTCTGTTACGACTTCACTATCTCATCCACGGTTACATCATTTAAAAAATCCATTAGAAAACTTTGTGGTTATCTTGCTTATACAATAATAATAACAAGTTACTCCATATTTTATTGCTTATGTATGCCAATTCTTTTATAAGCAATTATATGTAAGCTAACCTCATAATGATTGCATAAAATTAACTTATTTCAATCCATACTCTAGTCTTAATCTTCGTCAAGGTATCTTTGTACGAATAATCAAGCTGATTTTCAAATTTACAGGTTTACTTATTAATTTTTCATAGCCTTCCCCTTTTTTATTATTTAAAAAGAATATATCATTTTCAGAATTCAAAAAAATAACGTTTCTAATCTATTTTGCAAAGTTGATGAGCTCTTAACGTACGGATTGCCCCCTACCCAGACCCCGTGGTGAATGAAGTGAACGTTTCATTTCCAGGGTGGAAAGTGGATGCTTTTTGGAGGGGCTGGCGTGCTGATAAGCATACTCTTTCAATTCAGTGAGGAAGGCATAGTAAACCACCTCATTTCTCGTTTTTACTTAGTAAAACCTCTAGAGGTTCAAACCAGTCTCTTGGCTGTTGACCTAAACAATAACAAGGAACCCTATGACTCAATGAGATGAGGATGATATGTATTGCGTGTAAATGAAGTGTTGTCTTGTAGAGAACCAGGTTGAAAATTCCTGAGAGAGTATGGTAAATTGAATCCCAACCACCAAGTACACCGGTAGACAGTAGTAAACGATGAACATGTGAAACAAACCGGTGGACTTTGTTGGTTAAGATTCAATTAACTATACTCTTTCAGGAAAGGTCAGCCTGAGTCTGTAAAACATTACACCTTATTTACACTTCATACACATCATCCTCATCTCATTGGGTTATGGGGTTACTAATTATTGTTCTGAATTGAACAGATTACAACGTACACACATTAGGGATTAAAAAAAATTATCACCTGAAACCTTTTACTACTTGTATTAGCATTATTGCGCTAAATAGTCAGAGGCAAAACAAACAATTTAAATAAACATTTTTTCTAAAATTTTAATCCCTAATGCGTGTACGTTGCAATTTGTTCAATTTAAGAAGAATAAGCAACCCCATGACTCAATTAGATCAGAATGATATGTATAACGTGTAAGGTGTAGTGTTATACAGACTCAGGCTGACCATTCCTGAACGAGTATAGTTAATTAAATCTTAACCATCAAAGTACGCCGGTTACTAGTGTTTACTTCAAATCTATATAAAATTAAACTACCTTTACTAGGATTAGAACCAGGAACCTTCGTCTCCGAAAATTTGTTTACTATTTTATTTGGTTAGTAATACATTATGATCAAGTGATTATGAAAAATTAAAAAAAGTTATTTGCTTTTTCTTAATATAAAAAATAACATACCCACCAGGTTGCTCTAGCGGCTGTTTAACAGCTGATTTCGGAAACGAAGTTTACTGTTTCAAATCCTAGTAACCCGCCGGGATGGTCTTGAGGTAAAGTCGTCACCAAAATCAGCTGTTTAACAGCTGATTTTTGGAGACGAAGGTTCCTGGTTCAAATCCTAGCAAAGGTAGTTACTTTTATACGGATTTGAATGCTTGACAGTGGTTACTTGTGTACTTTGAGGGTTGGGGTTCAATTAACCATACTCTCTCAGGATGGGTCAATTTGAGTCTGTACAAGACTACATCTCAATACACGTCATACATCATCCTCATCTCATTGGGACCGGCTCGTTGGCGTAGTGGTTAGTGCAACTGGCTTCTACGCCGGGGTCCAGGGTTCGATTCCCGGTCAGGTCTGGCATTTTTTCATCACTCATTTTCATTATCATTATTATCCACCGTCTGTATTAGCAGAAATTGCAAAACAGTCAGACGTAAAACAAAAAAAAAATCATCTCATCGGGCCATGAAGTTGCTTATTGTTCTTAAATTAAACAGATTGCAACATACCCAAATTAGAGATTAAAAGAAACTACTAAAAGAATCTGTAATATGAAACGTAAAATTTTAACTAATAACTTTTAGAACTATAAAACTGCTAAAATGTATTTTTTTATCCTTAATGTGTGTACGTTGCAATCTGTTTAATTCAGAACAATAAGCAACCCTATGACACAGTGACATGAGGATAATGTGTATTACGTGTAAATGAGGTACAATCTTGCACATACCAGACCCACCATTCCTGAGAGTATGGGTAATTGAACTCCAACCATCAAAAAACATTCCCGTAACCACTTCCTAGTACTGAAATCCGTATAAAAGTAATTACCTTTACTGAGATTTCAACCAGGAACCTTCGAAAAAATTATTTCATGCACAGACTAATGTTTTCATAAGTTACGATAGCGCACGATATTTACTAACTGGCTTCCGATACCTAACTAGTTAATGTCTAACCCCCATTATTCTGCTTTGCTCCAGAAGTAGAAAGGAAAGTTCATATATACCACACAAGGTATTTGCTGCAAAGCGGAAGGTCCTGGGTTCGATTCCTAACTAAAATTATTGCACATTCAAACACATCCTTCCTTAACCCAAAATAGACACTAATGACAACTTTATTAAAGTAAAATATTAATATTACAATAAACAAGTTTCACTAAAAATATTTCTGGGAATCTTTGAAAAATAAGCTACTTCTTTCTTGGAAAAAATAAGAGAAGTCCTTTACTTAATATCAGGAGAATATCACAATATGTTAACTCAATCTATCGAAAAAAGATTTTTCGTTTACAGAAAAAATATAGCCAGATTTAACATACAGTTTCTTTTCTTTTCTGAGAAAAATGTTGGAACACCTTTTGGAACAACCAGGACTGTTATCTTACAAGATGAATGTTTCGATTTTACCAAACACCGTTTTTCCAGTTCAAGAAATATCAATGGATAAGGCATTGCTGATACATATAAAGTAGTAAATTGAAAATACATGAAATCATACACATTTGTTTCGGTCTGGTCCTTTATCGTGAATTGTATTTTCATTCTATCAATAATCTAGAAGACAATTACATTTGTTTAATTTGGAAAAGATTACTTTGTTAAAATTATTTTCTGTATTTTATACTTGTATGGATATTTAATCATTACTAGAATTTCTGCTCGCGCTAGTCGTGTCCTTATATCGTCAACCTCAGAAGTGTGGATTAAAGGAATTGGTTTATTGTTTCTCCCGGATTCACTCCGCACTTAATTTATCACTTTAAGGCCGCTCTCACACCGGTGAAACTCGACTACAACTCGACCTCGACTCGACGTCCGATACGAGTCGTACCCTTACATTTATTATGTTCGCCCTCCCATCAGTGCAACCTCGATCGAACCGATCGCATGCGACTCATCTTGTGCAACATCTACTCGACCAGTCGTTATAATCATAATAGACGAAGCAGCCAACGTAGCCTTTGTTCTTGAAGTTGAAAACTATCCGTGTCTGTACAATTTTAATTTGACAGTATATTCTAGGCGAGACATTACCTTTCTTTTGGCATCCGATAAAAAGACTTGAATTTGTTTTCATCACAGAAGAGTTCCTGGACACACACATACGCTCCTCTATTACGATTATTACTACTTACGATTATTACTATTTAAGAAGAAACCAGAAAAAAACCCGCAGCTGTTGGATATTACTGTATATAAGTTATACGGTGATATCCAACAGCTGCGGGTTTTTTCTGGTTTCTTCTTAAATAGTAATAAGCAACAACTACGTCTTCTTCACAATATGAAACGGTTTTTAAAGTCACTTAACATTTTGCAAACTGCAGATGGATTCGAAGAAAAGATTGAGCAGTTGCGTCGAGGTCGAGTTTCCTCGGTATGCGAACATGCACGACGTGACTCGTTTTTTGGTCGAGTTAAGGTTGAGTCATTTAAATCGCGTCGAGGTTGAGTTTCACCGGTGAGAGAGCGGCCTAAGGGTAAGCGCATAGTGAACGCTGGTCGCAGGTCACTAGTCGCTGGTAGCAGGTCACTAGTCGCTGGTAGCAGATCACTAGTCGCTGGTAGCAGGTCACTAGTCGCTGGTAGCAGGTAACTGATTCATGGTGGCGAATCCGCATAGTGGGAGCATGTAACTACGCGCTTAACCTTCATTTAGTTGTCAATATTCAACATGAGTTCCAGTAGCAGCAGTGATGAATTATTTCTAATGGAAAACGTTTCCACGAAATTATTATCATTTAAAGACGATACCGTTAGTGACATTCATACTAACAGAAAATTGTTCGGCATAATTATCTATTTCCGCAATTAAAAAAAAAGATAGAGACAGGTTTTTTTAAATGCATTAGAATGACTCTGGAAACGTTTAATTTTATATTGTCTAAAGTAGAACTCGTTTTCAAAAACAATGGTGCAACTTGCTCAAGCAACCAATATTACCGGAAGAAAGATTTGTGATTACTTTAAACATTTTAAACGTATTTTGAACTTTTTGACTGTCGATATTCAATATTATAAAGCATTGTTTGGCCAGTAATAATCTTTTAAAGTTAGTTTTATTAAACTATGTTAAAATTAATTAAAAAGTTGTTATTATTTATGAATACGCATTATACGATGCCAAGTACATTTAGCAACCTGCCAGCAAGCAGCTGGCAGGTTTATTCAAAACAAACCAGTGAGCTGATATGCGTAGATGACCAGCGCGCAGCTTTCTCCACCAGCGTTTATTGTGAGATGTTCGATTAAAATATAATGGCCTATTCCTACTAGCAGGCTCCCGCTTGTAAGCGACCAGCGACCAGCAACCTGCGACCAGCGTTCACTGTGCGCTTACTCTAAGAATGTCAAATTTTAGTGCGTGAAAACTTAAGGCCTATTCCCACTATTCTAGGTTACTAGCTGCTACTACTAACAGGAACTACTAGCGCGTAGATGCCAGTGATCTGAAGACATACCTGAGTTGTGCTGAATTGCTGTACAAAGTATAGCTTACTTGCAACTAGCAATGTTCCCAAACGTTCACACTGAGCTAGTCAATAACGTGACTGCTTCTCCCTTACTAGTTCTAGTAAAATCAAACATATTCTAAATCACTAGCGTGGAAGTGAATACTAGCGCTTTAACTAAACTAGCTGCCATAACGCACCATTGATGAGCTCTGCTGTTCCACACGTTTAGACCAATCAGAGCGTTTGCCAGCGTTGTCAGATTGTACGAATGTATCAGTCTGACAAACATAACGCTCGCATGCCACAGTAGTTTACTCGTGTCTTGCATCTCGTACTGAACACGTCGATTATAGAGCGCGTTAACATGCAATACTTTATAATATAATCAGCTGGTTGTATATTCGTAGATTATAAATTGTTATTGAAATACCAAACAAAATGGCTGACAAAATATATAACAGAGGTACGAGAGCAAGTATTGGCAATGTTACTGGCAAGTCATTGGCTAGCTATGAAGTGGGTAGGAGGCAATGCGTACGTTTAGAGCTCATCAACTTTGAAAAATATTATAGTTGTTCGTTCCCATTTCGCTATTTTATTCATAGTGTTGTGGGAAGAGGCCTTTAGGGAAAGCAAAGAAATTGTATTTGTTGCTTTAGGTTTGTTACCTGCTTTCTACCCCTTAGGAGCGAATGGTCGAAATTCCTAGTTACTTTTCTTAGGTTTCATTTGCAGAATTTTCTTGCCAATTTTCAGAACAATGCTGCTCTTCAATTTGTTTAGAGATACAGCATCTAAAACCATGGTTGCTAAAATGAATACCTACTTTCTTGGAGGAAATAGTACCCAAAAGTACCCAAAGAATATGAACTCTTTTTACCCGTTAGGTTTAAGTAATAAAGTAAAAATTAAATTAGTTATTCTGTTAAAACCTAAGGAACAAATACATGAACCGAATTTAATCTCTTCAGATATTGGAACTTCTAGAGGTTTACTAAGTAAAACGAGGAGTGAGGTGGTTTACAACTGCCTTCCTCACTGAGTGGAAAAGTATGCTATCCACCATGCCAGAGCTTCTGAAAAATATCTAATTTCGACCCTGAAAATGATGACACCTTCACGTCATTCATCACAGGGTCTGGTTGTACAATGAAATTCGTTACTCTCAGAAGAGCTAACTCTAACTAATGTTTTTTTAGTGAACGATTCATACAGGCTGTGTGACGTGTAAATCTCATACACAACAATAATTTTTAATTCTCCTTTTCTCGCAGATAAATGATCAGAGAGATACAAAATCAAATTAATCAAAAGCAAATCCTCGTGTACCATCAGGCACGATCCCACGTACCATCAGTGGTACGCGTACCACAGTTATAGAACCGCTGCTCGACAGGATCCTCAGAAAAAGTAAAGCATTTAGTATTTTTAAAGTAACACTTGAAGAAGTAAAGTGAAAATGAAATAAACCAGTTTATTTAACACACCCCACTGAGACTATCATATCACCGAATAAATTTTGTAGGATGAAATTAAAGTATTTGGCTGGAAAATTTCGAGTAGTAATTAATTAAATGTCAGTCTATGTTAAAAATTATGGAATTGTAAGAAGTTCAAAAGTTTATTAGATATGGCAGAAATGACATGAAAGTGTAAATTACATTACAAGTGAGTTTCTGAATTAGGAAGTAGGCTGTTTGAATTTGTTACTTTTAAAACGTTGAATAATTATTATTAACGGCTCATGTTTTCTTTTCTCTTTTGTTGAAACAAAAATAAAACTTTGTTTAAAATGTTTAAAGTTAAGATTACTTTTGTTTCGTAATAATAGTAGTAGCAGTAATGAGTAAGTTAAATTTTTTTGGATTTATTGCAAATAACAATACCGAAGGGCATCTCTTATGGCCATTGAATCCCATTTAACTTTTGGATGGATGCCACAGGCAAAAGACAAGTTTCTCTTTGATACCCCTTTACAATGCCTTTAGGTATCTGATAGAATTATAACTTGTCCCCCACTTCAATCAAAGAGATCCTTTCTCCATCTCACTTCTTCTTCTTTGTTATATCCTAAAGCTAAAATTAATTTAAATATCCTTTTATACATTAATTCATCCAGAAAAGGAAGTTTTTTACATTAAATATTGAGAAAAGTTCTTTTAATGTTTAATAAGCGTTTATTAGTTTTATATATATTTTGAGACTGTGTTTAGTAGGAATTAAAGTTTTAAAATTTGATTTACTGCATTTCATGCGAACGAAACTTTCAAATGACCACAACAATTTAAATTAACTTATATTTTCCATTTAAATATTATGCTCTCTGCTTCGTTGTTAATCGAAAATGCGTTAGATGAGGAGTATTTTATCTTTACAAAATCACATGTACAAAATAGTGTTTTTACTTTTTTCTGTTGATCAGGTCTAATTTGCAAAGAATGAGTTATTGTTTAGGTCATCAGCCGAAAGGCTGGTTTGCTATCATTTTTATCGTGCTCCAAGAAAATAAAATACCCCAGAGTGGCATAGAAGATCATAGAACATCTCAGAAAAGAAAACGTGAAGGAAGGATCCAATTTTGAGAAGCGTTGAATGAATGGTTAGCCATTGTAACTTCGTAATGTGTTAGTGTGAATGGTCCAATCTTTAAAACTGAGGCAAAAAATTTTTCTAAAAAGTTAATCATTGTTCTGATATCGTTGTTTCGTGTGCACATGGCTAGAACTTGCATGTACAATTTATGTATGTGATAGTTTTAATAAAACACCGTGTCGTATACGCCACAGTATATGAATTTGTTTATTAGGGCCAGCCGTTTAATTGGGTCGAAATACTCCGGTCCCGATGTACCCCAATTATACGGAATTGACTGTATCACTGTGTTTTTATGACAGTTGGCCTACTTAGTTTTTGTAGACAGATCCAAATTTTGAATAATCAATTTACAATGATCCGAGTTGTTTTTCTCCAAGAGAACTTGAAATTTGTTGTGGATTGTTAATATTTTAGTAATTTATATTCTAAAATTCTGGAAATAACTTCAAAATATCCCAAACAATTCTTGAAATTAGATTATTAAGAGAAAATACGTGAAGAAAGTAAAAGAACTTTTATAACAAAGTAGAATGATACCTTACTTCATGCGTGGAGTGATATGAAATTGAGGACATACAATATAAAAGATATAAAAGTATGGGGGTGTATGTGATGAAACTGTAGTTGAGTAAAGAGGGTGAAATGATAGTAAGGAAAAGGGAGGCAGTATTGGCAAAGTTCCTTTACATCCATCCCAAGAGAAAACCCCCCTTTGCTATGTTCTCTTTAGTCAGTCTTGAACCGAAAGTGCCCCGTAGTATTGTCTATTGCCCTCTATACATTTATGTATAAACACATGCACACAATCTAAAGCGGAATAGAACTATTCATTGTTCTACGTACACACTTACTCCTACTACTTCACTCTCTCACTTTATCACTCAATTCTAAGTACCTCCTTTAATCTTTCCATCTTCCTCATAAAACATATAACAGTCGTAGAAATACAGGACACTCGTTTTACTCTGTAGATTTCTCAAAGTTTAGCCGATTAATAATGTAAGCCGTTTCACACCCAACATTTACTGTTTTACATAAAATAGACCAATGTTACAACAGTAGTTCCCTACTGATAACTCTATCTAGAATTCATGTTTCAACAATATCGTATCGCACTTTAAATTAAAGTTTTAGCACATTTACTTGCTTGGTTATGATGTTAATTGTATTTATTTCAATTTCCTATTGTTTGTAATTTCTAAATTTGGGTATGGTGTTATTCTCACTGAACCGTTGCATAATAATTAATTTAAATTTTGCTTCTGTAAAGTATGCAACAATCTATCTTCATCATTATTCCCTGTGTTCTCTATCTATCATAATGCGTTGGACAAAGTACCTAGGATCTCCATTTGTATCTGGCCATTCTTCAGTTACTTTCATCATCTTTCCTTCTATGTTTCTCTTATTTAAATAATCTTTTTCTTTATTTTCTATCATTTTCTAGGTCTTCCTATTGGTCTTCTTCCTTTAGACTTCGTCGCTATCTTTTTTTATCTATTATATCTATTTCAGTTCTTCGTACTTGTTTATTTTTGTGCAATCAAGATTGGTTGTTGTTAAGCTCATCAGCTGAAAGGCTGGTTTGAACCTCTACAGCCGTGATTCCCAAACTTATTTTACCATGCCTCTTCTGTTAAAAGGAAAATTCCCACGCCCCCTTTAGATAATTTTATGTGGTAAGGATAAAAATCTGGTGTGAAACTATCACAACTTTCTCTTGACACTGCAAATAATGAACAATATAATCTAACGTTAGTAATAAAATATTAGAAATAAACAAAAAACTTACTTCAAAATTATAATCTTATTTTAATCATGAGTGAATGATGCAAAACGAAAATCAACCTCAGTTTGGCTTAAAAATACGGAAAGTCACTCTTTTCACGCTAAACTTGGCTCTGTAGTAATTTTTGTTACAACTTATTCTTGTATTAATTTTTGTTACACATTTTCGTGAAAAATAAACAGAAATCGCTTATTACCGCTAAACTAAGCGTTATACAAAAAAATATTTTCAAATAAAAGTTGTAGGATTTTAATTCTCTATAATTTTTTATTATAAAGTTTTGCGCTAAAATGCATATTAAAGCCGCAATCAAAAGAACCATTTTTCCTACGAAAGCACAGCTTTCCCAAGTATTTCAGCAGATAAGGCACCTACCCGATCTATAGAACATAAAAAATGTAGTAAATGAGGCGATTTTTTAAAAAAACTCGTAGAAGCGGTTTTTGAAAAAATCGTAAATAAGTGAAAAATGACTTGAATAAACTACTACTTCCGGTTGATCGATTTTGATGAAAATGTTCTTGTCGGGTCCTTTAGTAGTACTTAACTTTAATTTTAAGTTTCAAGTACGTACGATGTTCCGTTCTTGAGATATTTGATTCACACAGACACAGACACACACACACACACACAAATCACTAAAAATATGTATTTTCGGTTCAGGGGGTCTGAAAAAATGTAGATCCGGTGAAAACTCGATTTCGAAAAATCGACATAATACTTCCCTTCCTATACAATGTATAGGAAGGGAAGTATTATGTCGATTTTTGTGATATATATGAATGTCATTCATATAGGCGAGAGAAAGTAAAAAGACAAGTATTACATTGAATAACCCTACATTTATTTTTTATCGAACTTCCTCTGAAACGACCGGTTTCTTCCTGCTTTGGTTTGTTTTTCCATGTGACTATGTTTTTAATCTACTTTCCTTATTTTTTAAGATTTTTAATATTTCTGTTTTGTTTTATAAATCATCGAAAGCTAATCCGAGTTCGATCATGTCTTCTTCGACATTTCGGAGCCATGCTCCTGGATGTTACCATTGGAAAGAGTTTTCTAATCATCTTGTTTAAAATTCTGTCTTTAGGTGTTCTGATTAGATATCCAAGAAAAGATATCCTTTTCTTCTTTATTGTATCTGTTATGAGTTCGTTTTCTTTATAGACTTGTTCATTTGTAAGAATTCTCCATTGCCCATCTACTTTGTTTTTCTTTCCTATGCAGGTTCTTCGGATTCGTCTTTCGAGTTTTAGGACATAGTCTATTGCTTTTGTCTTGTTCACTTTTGCCAATGTTTCGCTGCCATTTGAATCTTGTGGTTGTATGACTGTTTTGTAGTGTTTAATTTTTGTTTGTATAGATACGAATTTTTTTGTATACATTTTTGATTATTTGTTGTGATTTAGATAATTTTTTCCGTCTCTCTTCCCACGCTACATTTTATTTATTTATTTTTTTATATACATATATATTTTTTTCAAAATAATTGGCGTATGTTGAATCTTAATAAAATTATTTTTAAAGCAGTAATAAATTGTAACCATCTTCTTAGAATAAAGAAAATCATGTTGATATAACAATTAAATTTCTCGGTCATATAGTTTTAATTAATTTTAATTGAATAAAAACGGTTTGTTGTAACTTATAGATTTTGTAGACGTTTTAATCTAATCAGTGTTGGGTATTTGTATAACGTACGACGCTAGGTTAGGTTTTGTGTTAGTTGACAAATAAAATTGCTGTACATCGCTTTATAATTGGTTCAGCTGCAATGGCGGTACGGTGCACTACAATATATTAACCTAATTACTGACCTAGTTTAAATTAGATTAAAGTGTAATTAATATCAGTTCCTCCAAGTTTTATAACGTCCTAAAAAAATACTCTTCTAATATCCTGTTATCATCAAATCATAAATCATGAAACTATTAAGAAAATACATTACTATTAATAAAAATTTGCTTTACTTGAAAATTTATAATTCTGCCAAATAAATTTTAATATTGCTTCATTTATGTCATAAAATATTAAATTAATTTTCAAACATTATCTCTATACTATAATATGTTTTTTTATAAAACTATAATTTTCCACCATTTAACTTAACTCCACTTACAGAAAATTTTACAAAATAGTATTAGTTTTTCATTTCTCGTTATCTATTTGAACTATAGATTGGAAAAGTATTGCAACTTGTAAAATTTTTTTACTTTCTCTTGCCTATATGAAGGAAAATATTGTTTTCATATTGATTTTTCGAAATCGAGTTTTCACCGGATCTACACGTTTTCAAACCCCCTGAACCCAACAACAACAACACGCGTGCGTGCGTGCGTGCGTGCGTTCGTGTGTGTGTGTGTGTGTGTGTGTGTCTGTGTGTGTGTGTGTGTGTGTGCGTGTGTGTGAACAAAGTATCTCAAGAATGGAATATTGTACGAAGTTGAAACTTGAAACTTAAGTTAGGTACTACTAGAGGACCCGACAAAAACGTTTTCATCAAAATCGGTCAACCGGAAGTAGTAGTTTATTCGTGTCATTTTTCACATTTTTGCAATTTTCTCAAAAACGGCTCCTACGATTTTTTCTAAATCGCTACATTTACTACATTTTTTATGTTTTACAAGATAGGGTAGGCGTCATGTCTGCTGAAATTCTTGCGGAGGCTGTGCTCTCGTAGAAAAACCTTCTTTTTAAGATTTCAGCTTTAATATGCATTTTAGCGCAAAAATGTATGTAATAGAAGTTGTAGAACCTACATTTAATAACCTAAAACTTTTATTTCATACATTTTTTTGTATAACGCTTAGTTTAGCGGTAATTAGTGATTTTGTTTTTTTATGAAAATCTGTAAAAAATCGACTTAAGATTTCGGCCGTAGTATCCATTTTACGACAAAAATGTATATGATTAAAATTATAGGAAATAAAAAGATCTACAACTTTTATTTTAAACATTTTTCTCTATAGAGCCTAGTTTAGCGAGAAAGAGTAATTTTCCGTATTATTAAGCCAAACCAAGGTTGGTTTTAATTTTGCATAATTCACTCATGTGTAAAATTTTGTTATGTTTTTTGAGGTTAATGAGATTTTTTGAGGTATAATGTTATCTTCTATTGCTCATTATTTGCATTGGTAAGAGAAAGTCGTGTGAGTATTTAACACCAGGTTTTTCCTTATTTTTAGCTGTGGAATAATTTCCCGAGAGATTGGAGAATAGTTCCGAACCAACTGGTGTATGACGATATACATTCCTATATTGGATCACCAACAAACATTCAATTTATTAGTTTGTTGTTAATAACTTGGTTGATTTGTAATGGCAAAGTTTTGTCCCGTTCTTTGCTTGGCGAAATTTCAGATCGCTGTTAATTACAGAGGAAGTTACTTCTGCTTTTATGAATATAGAATTACTGGCTGATCAAAGTGGAAGAGCACACGATTATTAAGTCATCTGAATTGCATTTGGAAAGTCACAGATTTTGGACCCTGTTCGATTAACTACCAATTTACTGCCCTTTTCCTCTTTCTCCGTTATAATATAATTCTATTACTTCACCCTAAAATCTAAAATTATTTCAAATCAAGTGATTTCAAAATTGATTTCTGATTTTTTAAATCATTTCAAGAATTCTGTGTACTGCCAAATATTTGCAAGAGACGCTCTTATTTTCGTGTATAAAGATATAAACGATTTTACTACAAGAGCACACTATAATACCAGGAACAAAGATCCCTGACTTTTACACAAGGCCTCAAAAACTTTATACCAAAGGCATTTCTGCCATTTAGCGCCCAAACTGCTCAATCTGCTCCCCCTACAAATTAAAAATATACCGGACATCATAAGGTATAAAAAAGGAGTAACCATTTGGCTATTTGAAGTAGGGAGAAAAGCTATAGAAAAAGGGTTACTCCAGAAAACGTATAGTTTTGTGAACTCATCTACCGGTTTCAATTTTAGTTTTCTGTTTTCAGATAAATTCTTTTGTCTTGTATATTTTGTTGTTTGCTTTGTTTTTCATTTGTGCATGTAATTATATAATAGCATATTATTTTTTAATAAAAATGTCTTAGTAGTTTAATTATTATTTAAGTAACTAACATGTAGTAGTAATTACTAACACACTAATAGATTTACCGCAGCAGTTGCAGTAGTATAATGAACAGAGAAGCACTGAATTGATCTACCCTTGAACATGGGAAACCATAGTTGGGTGGATTTTCCCACCACGCATTAAAATAAATAGTTTTTAAATTATCAAAGTATAATTATTAAGGAAATTAACATTTATTTTGTATTGATATTTTCTTGTAAGCAATAGGAAATAAATAAATTAATTATTTTGAATCTTTAACTGTAATTTCGAGAACACCCAAAAAATGAGAGAACATTGATATTACATTAGAATTAACTAGAAAATGCACGAATACAAAATGTAACATTTAAGAAAGTTAAATTTTTAATCCCAATGAACGAAAAATATACTAAAGTATGAAAATAAAAACAATGATTGTCAAAGAAAAGTTATGATCAACAGTAATAACTTTTGTAGGTTATCATCAATGCAAATTGATCGTGGACCCTGTTCGTCAGCCATATTGATATTTATAACAGACACTCTTTCAAAATTCCCATCTTAACATGTTTTAGCCATCTTGAAATGTTCGTTAGCCATGTTCTCGACATGTTCATTTAGCCATCTTGACATGTTCGTTAGCCATCTTGACATTTATAACAGACACGCTTTCAAAATTCCCATCTTGACATGTTTTAGCCATCTTGACATGTTCGTTAGCCATGTTCTCGACATGTTCATTTAGCCATCTTGACATGTTCGTTAACCATCTTGACATTTATAACAGACACGCTTTCAAAATTCCCATCTTGACATGGTTTAGCCATCTTGACATGTTCGTTAGCCATGTTCTCGACATGTTCATTTAGCCATCTTGACATGTTCGTTAGCCATCTTGACATTTATAACAGACACGCTTTCAAAATTCCCATCTTGACATGTTTTAGCCATCTTGACATGTTCGTTAGCCATCTTGACATTTATAACAGACACGCTTACAAAATTCCCCCGCATTCTGTTGGGCAGAAAAATGAAACGACGGTGTAAACAAAATATATGAAAAATTTTAGAATAATTGAATTTTCTGAAAAACTTGAAATAAATTTTTAACGGTTCCACGTACCTGAAAATTTCACTGGACAAAAAGTATATGCCTACATTTTTTCTATTACCTATATAAGTGCACACTTCGGGGCATTTAATACGCTTCTTGTCTTTTCATATTTCTTATTTAACTTTCGTAAATGTTACCGAGTCGGTAACGACATACCTGGATACTTATCACTAAAATTTTCCAGTACTTTAGCAGTATTTTTTATGCTTCCACCACAACTGAAGCATATAAACTCGTTGTTCAGTTGTAAACATTTTAAAAGTATCGTTACGAAGGAAAATATAGTAACTACATGGAGACGTACCTCACACTAGCCACTGTTACAGACAAATAATGAATGTTGTACGTGATGCTGCCGACATTACACTATTAACAACTTAGCATGGACATGCGGAAGTCATGTCATACGGGCATGACATACGGGCACTCGATGCAATATAATTGGCGGAAAGGCGCAAAACTGGATGTATAGTAAACTACTACCATTTCAAAAAACATTTTTTTTAATTCATTAAATTTATTGTAAATGCGCTTATATAATAGAAAAAATGGAGGCGTATAGTTTTTGTCCAGTGAAATTTTTAGGTACATGGAACCGTTAAAAATTTATTTCAAGTTTTTCTGAAAATTCTATTTTTCTGAAATTTTTGCTATTTTTTCGTTTACACATAATTATATGCAACTTATACGATATAAATATTAAAAAATTACTTATGGCTGAAAACTTTCTAGAAATGTAACTTTTTCATTTCACCCCAATTGTAAATTAAATTTTTTTGAAAAACCGACCCTTCTGTTCAAACCCGTGAATAAAATTCTTCTTTATTCATCGTAACATTCTTGACATTTATAACGGGTACGCTACAAAATTCCTCTGCATTCTATTGAGTAGAAAAATGAAACGACGGTGTAAAAATAAAAATAAAATATTTCAGAAAATTGGAATTTTCTGGAAAACTTTAAATAAACTTTTAACAGTTTCATTCATGTACCTGAAAATTTCACTGGACAGAAATATAGGCCTCTATTTTATTTTTATTATATAAGTGCATTTGCAATAAATTTTATGAATTAAAAATGTACAATGTTTTTGAAAGGTAGTATACAGGTACACCCAGTTTTCCAATTTTTTGCCAATTCTCTTTTTTCCACAGACAAAAAGTAGGTATTTGTCAAAATACTAAAAGTGTTGTGTTTAGAAATATAGTAATTTGTCTCTGTTTCTTGTGCTGTAGTTATAAATGAAGTAATCATTTTGTGATTCTTGTGTTAATGATTGTGGACGTTGAAATTCTGCACAAAAATATTTTGCCTAACTAACATTACTACTTGAAAATATAAATTGCGGAAACTGCAAGCGTCGGCACGATTGCTCGTACACATAATAGATTTCAGCGTTGTAAATATTTGGTCTCGAAAGAATGGAGAAATCTGAGAAGATAGAGGTTGCACTGTGGAGACCAGAGAGAGTAGAGGCAGCGATGTTACGGAATGAGGAGAGTTGGAAGTTGGTCACTCAGTTTGCGGAGAGGGTAATCCGGAGATTGCGGAGAGAGGAGACATCTGGAGATCAGTGGGATCACCCTCTCCCACCGTAAATCAATCCTGTCCCAATCTCATAAAGTAAGCACACTTATTTCCTGAGCTGTTGATGAAAAATGTAAATGAAATGAGAGAGTGATTGTTGATCGGTGACAGCGAGAGGGCAATTAGGCTACGGTTTCCTACCACGCCCCGCTGACGGTGTGTAAATTTTTAACCCGACATTTCCGTTTAGTATTATATTAACAGTTCTGAGGGAGGTGGAGGGTTTTTTGCATGATGCCGGATCAAGTGGCCAGGTGGTGGGTTTTTGGTTGGTAGGTGGTTGCGGCCTCCTTGGGGCTGGACGAGGATTCCTCAATTGAGTCTAACAGTACTTCCCCCATCGTAAGGGAGTAAACATGAGTTTTTCTCGCCACCTCGGATAAGAAAAAATAGCGTAGTAAAGATTGAACTAAGCCTAGATAAATAAAACATTACATATACATTAATAAACTTATCTACTTATAAACTAACCTGAAAATTTCAATTACATAGCTATTAATTAAAAATAAATAAAAATAACCATATTCAATGAAAAAAAAATCCAGGAAATCCAACAAGAAGCATAAAAATAGAAACAACCTACCATAAACGAAGTTAAAGCTCTTTAAAGAAGGAGTAGCACACAGAAACTTACCGTTGGTGTTTTAAAATTGCCGTTTCCTTTGGTTGGTGCAGTAAAATTTTTATTACTCATAAAACAGTTGGTAGGTGTTTGTTGTAAATTTGATAGCGTACAAAAGTTAATTTTGATATGCAGTTCCAGACCACTATTCTATTTTTATTGTATTAAAAATGAATAATATAACGTTATGAATAATTCAGCTCACATACTTTTACGTTATTTAAATTCCATTATTATTCCCCATTTTTTAAAATATTCTATTAAATAGTCATTATATGTGAGATGCATAAAATTAATTTTTTTTGAACATTTTAAAAATATTATGAAAGGCAGTCTTAGCATGACATCTTCAATTTCAGCTGTATATTCAAATTTTGTTTTTTTACCAATATCCCCTGTTATTTATTGTAACTTGTTAAAATTACTGTAATATAAAAAATTTATTTATTTTTCGGCCACCTCAGTGGCGTAGTGGTTAGGGCGCTAGCCTACAACGTCAAGATCCCGGGTTCAATTCCCGGTTAGGGTCTGGAAATTTTCACAAGTCAAAGCCCACTGTTCCAATTTCATAACCCATCGTAGTTCGTAATAAACAATCTATTGGCGCGACTTTAAACCAAAGAAAATGTATTATTTTTAAAATTTCTTGAAAAATCTTTGCATTCTTTCACTATTTGAATAATACAATAACATTTAAAATTTCCGAGATAAATTTCTGTGTACGCATTTTCTTTACTTCCGCTTTGATTATGGATGTGAACTTTGGTAAACGACTGTTTACCTAATGTAGTACAAAAGAAAATGCTTAAAACATGATTGTCTGTAGAGGATTTAATTTCTTTCTTATGGAATAATTTTTAATTTATTGTGGCCCTTCGTCCACGGTGCAACGCAACTGCAATTTAACTGCAATCCAACTTGAATGCTACAGTTGGATCAACGTTGCGTTGCATGTCCATCGTTCATTGATGCAACTCTCCTGTGGCTTTACATCAACTAAAAAGTTCTTTATTTCATCAGTCTGCTTCAGAATGTCAAGCCGCGCTGTTAGGAACATAATGTTGGTACGTAATGGTGTTTGAGACAGCTTAAAAAAAGACGTAAATTTTTGGTGAATCCTTCATTCGCTAAAATCAAACACTTTCTGCTTTTGTGTTCGCAAAAGAACTTGAAAAAGACGAAGCAAAATTCAAAAGCTTTTATAGGATGTCCAGGGACTCTTTTAGGAGCTGACCGAAAAACTTCGTCCGCTAATTAGAAAGGACACAAACATAAGGGTATTTCAGTGAAAGAAAATCTGATTATTACCCTTAGTTAAGATGTATTGTAATTATACAACATGACGTTATGTAGTACAAAACTATAATCAAATAACTGAAATGTAATTCACAGAATGCAATATACAAATCTGAGAATATCATCACACGCGCGTTGCCTAGAACTCGTAAAATCGGTTATTTTTGATATGTTATTTAAATAGCCGTTGGAGGGCGTGTACTAAGTTTGAAAACTTTAAGAATCATTTTCTCAAAAAAGTCTAAAAATGAGATTAGGTTAAAAATTTAACTTTTTCTTAATATTACATCTTTGTTTTTCGGAGACGAAGGTTCCTGGTTCAAATCCTAGTAAAGGTAGTTTCTTTTACACGAATTTGAATATCAGAGGTTACCGTACGTACTTTGATGATTGGAGTTCAATTTACCATACTCTCTCGGGAATGGTCGGCCTGGGTCTGTACAAGACTACACCTCATTACACAGCACATACATCATCCTCATCTCATTGCGTCATGGGGTTGCTTATTGCTCTTGAACAACTGCAACGTACACACATTAAGGATGAAAAAATATTCTAGTTGGTTAAAATCAGAATATCTGATCCCGGATATTGGCAAGTTAAGTTAGAAGTAAATTAAAACAAAAGTTTTAATGAGTTTAAACACTAAATAGAACATTGTAAACTTGGTTATTTAGTTTTTAAAACTATCATTGTAACATATCGATTATGTTTAAAAAACAATACTTTTGTCCCGTCATGTAGGTATTACTGCAAACAATGGGAGTACTTGTGTTTTAAAGTTAAGTTATATTGAGTAAATCGAAGAGAGTAAGTGTGTATCTGTGAATAAGTGTGTGTGTAGGTATTTGTGTTTCAGCTAAGTTTGTCCAATTTCTGGACTAAAACTCGATTGGGGTAAAGTAAAGTAAAGCTATCTTCATGTGTTTGCCAACAGTCATTCTAAGTTAACCAGCCGTTCGAATCCCATGTGACCTAAATCTGTTCGATACACATTAGCAAAGTCTGAGCTTAGCTTCTATCTCGACCGGAACTTGGTCTCAATTTCCGTAACAAAAACAGGAAGATATAATTTAGAATAACACGTGTATAAGTCTCTATGTTCACTGGAGTTAATGTAACGTTTATACCCGGGTTTATATAACCGGTATCAAGTAAAATTTCTATCCTATTGTACGCTATTGTCATGTTTTTATATTTATTGTGTTCAATTTTTCTGGGTGATCGGTTAATGATTTATTTTGGAGCTTGTTTACAGGTACCATAACCGTTAATATCATCAATACCTACTTCAGATTTACATATTTTAATGGTAGCTTATCCAATAGTTACTTTTAAACCTAAACCGGGAATTGATATGGTGTTCAGCTTGTCCAAAGAATCAAGAATGAACGATAAAAATAGAAATGGATCATAATGAGAGCTATGGGGAGGATGAGAGTGTAAGGGATGAAAATATTTTTAACCCTTTATAGGTTAGTGTTATAATATCAAACCACCGTACAAAGCACCTGGAATGGGCAAATTTTTTTATTTTCCTTTTTAACTTTTATGATATTTATGTCTCAATTAAGCACTTTGATGCATTTAAAAACAATTTTGAGTATGTTTTGTGTTGGAAAAAGGTGTCCTTTGATTTAGCCACCAAGCTTCTCTGCAGTTGACAGTTACAAAGTGATTAGTGTATTACAATTTATTCACTAATGCTAGTGCCATTTGTAATGAAATGCTAATTAAATAAAAAATCGCGAATTTGAAATTGAAAAATAAATTTAATGAAAACGAAAAGTTGAAAAAAAATTGAAAAATTAACAAAGAAAATTGTATTACAAAACTTATTAAATGTTTGATCTTATTTAAAGATGACACTATGTTAAAAAACTAAGTATTTTAATGAATTATTAATGAATATGATTATTTATTGCAATATCTATTTGAATATAATATTTATACTATCTATGAGCTCAAATTAATTATTTTTTTAGTTACTATTTGAATTATCCTCGGAGTCTTGCTCTTGCTTCTTGTCCATCCATTGACCGGGAATCAAATGGGGCGTCGAGTCATTGTTGCAATATTGGTTTTACACCCTTGAATAAATTTTATTTAAATATTTTCTTCATATTTTAAAATAATAAACTTCATTTTGTTTGGCTCCATAATTAATTAGATTCTTGATACTTTTATATTTTTTTCTTTACTTATTTTCTTATTATTTAATTAAAATTATACTATCTTTTGTTTTCTTGTTTTAATTTGATATAATTGGTTTCTGGAATTAATTTTTTGATTGTTTTATTTCTTCTTATAATTCATCTTGATATTTTAATTACTGTTTAGAATATTTAAATTTTAAATTAGAAATTGTTTAAGTTTGATTATTATTTATGATTATTTTTAAATTACTTCTTGAATTTACAACAATTGGTTAATTGAATTAGATCATCAATCAACGACGTACTGAAACATAGATTGATATTCTACACATTAATATCATATAAATCGAATAATAACTATAAAATAGACTTGTTTTATTATACTAATGTTTTAATACTGAAATTGGCAAAAAGCCATTTACAATCACCGAAACGGACAGTGTCTTCATATAAGGACACTTTTCAAATGTCTTTATTTGTACTGTACTCGTACAAGACCCGTATGATATGACCGAGATGTTGCAGCTTTCCCGACTTCACTATGCTGACCTATTCCACTGCCTTGTTCATTCGACGAAGCACTTCCACATTAGTAATTTTCTGCGTCCAGGATATTCACAGCGTTCTCCTGTATAGCCAAATTAGAGCGCTTTTAGTTTGTTGATTGTTGACTCATTATTAAACATAGTTAATGATCTACATTGGCAAGAGAAAGTCGTAGGAGTATTTCGGACCAGATTTTTTAATTTTATCATAATGTTTTGCACAACTTTCAATCACTAGGATCTGAATCTGGCTGAGTTGGAAGCTGAAAGACAATGAGAAAATTTTAATTCAGTTTCAAAATAATTATCATCATTAATTTGTTAATGTAATTATAACAGTCATTAAAAATAATTTTATTTGAAAAGTTTTAAAAACAGAAATTTGGGTCAGTAGTATTCAGGGGATTATAAACATATTGTGTGGTTATGGGACGAATTGAAATGCATACTTATATTTATGTGCATTTTAATATTTATTTTTTAATTCTATAGAAAAATATGTGCATAGATAGGATATGAAAAAGATTGCTGGTGGGTTTTTCATTGTCATAAAATTCTTCAACAAAAATGTGGAAACTTAACTGCAACGAAAGAAAAAAGAAAGCGAGATAGTTACACTGTATCTTGTTTAAGCCATCCCGTTCTTGACTTAACACAATACCACGAAAGCTTTAGTTGTGGTTCATATTTACCTAATGTAAAAGTTTACTACAGTACTTTCTTTATATAAAGATTTTTCTCTTCTACTGTCTCACGTTTTCTTCCGACTCTCTGTACTATTTTTATCAAGCTTTCTCTTTTCCTCCAATCGGCGTAGATGAACTTTTTTACAGTTCTTACCACGTAACTTTTCACGTACTGCTCTAATCTTTATTTTTATTTTGGTATCCTTTTCTTTCGGCTAACTGTAACCGCCCACAACTTTTTATTTTGTTTTATAAAAATCCCTTCATCAACATAAGATATTATTACTATAATATTATTTATATTTACTACTTTGTTGAAAACATTTGTTCTTATTTGTTGAGCGAAAATTTTCTCGCTTTAAATTTATTACAACTTGTATTTTTTCCTTTTGTAAAGCCTACCTTTAATAAATAAAACACCCACCATAAGTTTCTTATGTGATATAAAATTATACGATACATTAATTTATAACAGAAAAAACTGTTAAAAAACCTTATGGTTTATTTTATTTATCCTATTGTATTAACTTATCGCAAAACTCATTTAAATTTCACATAAACAGATTATATTATTTATGTCATTTCATGTTCATAAAACCTTGATTGAATTTCCATAATTCGTTTGTGAAAAGTGTTGATGGAAAAGGGATATTTTTGCATATGTTGTTGTGGTCAACAGCGGAAACGCTGGTTTGAACCTTTAGAGGTTTTACTACGTAAAACGAGGAGTGAGGTTGTTTATTATTGCTTTTCTCACTAAGTGGAAAAGAATGCTTATCTGCATGCCAGGCCCTTCGAAAAGCAACTAATTTCCATCCTCCAAATGGCACCTTTACTTCTTTCACCACAGGGTCTGGCTGTGTAATGAAATTCATTACTCTCAGAGGAAATAACTCTGTTTAGTGTCGTTTACACCTCTACCTCTTCTGTTCTTAAATAGTTCAGTCATATAACTGGCTGACTATGTGATAAGAAACAGAACAATTTTTTGTAGCCCTGGAACCAGGAGATCGAGTGTATAATTTAACACTCCACCTACCTGCTATAGGAAAATTATATTACCCGTTATATATATATATATATATATATATATATATTAATATATATTTACCCGTTATAGTTTTTGCATATAGCAAGAGGATACAGAATATTGTGACACAATATTCGAAGGGAAAGTGTTGGTAATAGAATTCTCTAGCAGGAATAAGTTTTTAGAATTATTAATATAAAAAATAATAGTTGATAAATCGGGATTTCTCTAAGAAATGGTTAGAAATATAGTGTATAAATGGTTAGGTATAATATAGGCCAATTGTTGTGACGGCTAACTGAGAAAGATTGGTGCATCTATTTAATTAATTAGCTCTTTTGTAATGATGTTGTAACCCTTTATTCAACCTTAATGTGTTTACTTTGTAGAAACCGACAGAAAGACTTTGTGTATCTATACAGCTTTGTTAATTTGGTATTTTCTATAAGTTAGGTAGGCCTATAATATAAGGTTTTATGCCCATAACGGGCAGGTGGAGTATTGAATTAATGGCATGCAATCTGTTGGATACAAAAAATAGTTCTGTTTCTTATCATATAGTCAGCCAATTGTATGACTGAGCTATTTAAAAACAGATGAAGTAGAGGTGTAAAAGACACTAGTCAGAGTTATCTTCTTTGAGAGTTATGAATTTCACTATACAGCCAGAACCTGTGGTGAATGAAGTCAATGTGTCATTTGCAGGGTGGAAAGTGAGTGCTGTTCGGAAGGCATGGCATGCTGATAAGCATACTCTTTTAACTCAGTGAAGAGAGCAATATTAAACTACCTCACTCCTTGTTTTTACTTAGTAAAACCTCTAAAAGTTGAAACCAGCCTTTCGGTTGTTGACCTAAACAGCAACAATATAAGGTTTAGCGGGCGTCTTGAAGTTTTAGTCTTGATCTGTCATCGGCGAGTGAATTGTGTACCGCGTCAGAACAATTTACATTTTGTGAAAAGGTCAGAATCGTGACTGTGTATCGCATAATTGGTTGTACTCGTACGTAGAATTTAGTTAAATTAAGTGCAAAATAACCTTGTTACTTGTTAAGTTTATTTTTTATGTCAGTGATTTATTCTTTATTACATAATTTATTATACAATTATTTTATCGTTTATCATAACTATCTTGATTGTTATTGTTGTTTAGGTGATAAGCCGAAAGACTGGTTTGAATCTCTAGAAGCTTTACTAAGAAAAACGAGTAGTGAGATGGTTTACCATTGCTTTCCTCTCTAATTGGAATGGTATGCTTATCAGCATGCCAGGCCCTTTTAAAAGTATCTATTTTGCACCCTGCAAATGACATCTTTACTTTATTTACCGTAGAGTCTGGCTGTATGTGAAATTCATTACTCTCAGATAACCCTGTTTAGTTTATTTTACACCTCTACCTCTTTTGTTTTTAAAAGCTTCAGTTGTAAAATAGGCTGACTGTGTGATAAGAAACAGAAGTTTTGTTGTAGCCCTGGAACTAGCAGATTGAGTGTAAATACTTTAACACTAAACCTGCCTGTTTTGCGCAATATAAATTCTATAGTAGGTATTTAAAAATGGGTCGACTTTTTAGTTGAGCAGTCAAAAGTTAGAACAAGGTGAGGTAAACATGATTAGATGTGTTTATAAAATTAGTTTAGTATTTAACGTTTTACGAGTGAGTAGTTTATCGTACTAAAAAAATTTGAGTACAATTCTTTGATTATGTAAGTAAAAGTCAATTAAATATTCAATTGTGAATGACCATCTTTTATTTTTAGTTAAGTCTAAGTCTTAATATGTATTTGAATTTTGTAAACAAATTAGTGTAAGTAGTAAAATTTAATTTACTAGTTGTTATAAGCGTAATAATTTATTGTTATTTAATATTTTGTTTGTACTGTAAATAGCTGTAAGTAAAAAGGAAGTTTTTCTATCATTTATTATATTAACCAGATTCCGAAAAAATGAAATTCGGTTACAATAATGTTAGCATGAAAATATGAATGTTTTTCAGTATTGCATACAAAATGGTTTGAAAATAACGGTTGCACATGCAATGCAAATGCAAAGAGAAACTACAGTTCCTGTTAACATACTCACAAAAATGAATATGCAATTTATAAAAAAAATTAATAAACATTACATATGTATTAAAATGACAGTTATTAGTTGAACATCTGGAATATTTGTCATTAAAGACGTCATGCATTTTATAACGTTGTAACTTTTAATTCTCTTTACAACAGTATTAGTTTTCGCTATGATATTATTATAAAACAAAAAAAACTTTACTATCTGTAATAATGTAAAATGTAAAATTAAATTTAATTATTCAAGGTAGTTTTTTTGTGTGGTCCTACATCTTCGGTAATCCTAGCTGCCCTCCTTGAGATTCCTTGCTACCATATCTTCTTGAACTTCCTGCATTCACATTTTTTGAAGTAATGAAGAAATATCTTTAAAATAGAATCACAGATAGTGTACTCTTACAGGTAGAAATTTAAGGTCACTTCATATGCCACCCATAGGTTATTAGATTGTGTAGAGCCTGTACTACCATACGTGAAGGAATAAAAACCTTAAGTAAGCTCCTCGTTTAAGAATTTTCATGAAGAGCAGAAGCAAAACAGTGGATAGACAGAAAATTGAACAAATGTCTATAGATAATGAATGCGGATTACCAATTTTTTTTACGTCTGGCTGTTCTGCAATTTCTGCTTATGCAAACGGTAGATAATGATGATAATGAAAATGAGTGATGAAAGGAATACCAGACCTGATCGGGATTCGAATCCGGTACTTCGGCTTAGAAGCCAGTTGCGTTAACCACTACGCCAATGGGCCGGCTGGATTACTAAAAGAGGTTTCAGTAATGTTCAAAGTCAGTGAACGTGTTTAAAAATGACATTAAATGACAAAATGAGCTATTATTTTACAATTTTTTAAAAAAACTCTGAAGACTTGCACTTGCTCTGTTTGTACTGTTTTTGTCTCTTCCACTATCGTGCATTGGTACTATTCACCTACTATTGATCCAGCTGTAATCATCCCCGAAGCTGCACCAAATTATCACAGAGTTAGTTAGTTAGACGGGGAACTTCCCTAGTCTTCAGTTGGCCATGCGCACAGGAAAATTTTTACTATATTGTTATGTTATTATAATAATTTTTCTTTCTCTGGCGTGACAAAGTAAAAACAAATAGAGTGATCTTTATATGTTAAAATATATCCGTACTGACGCGTATATAAATATCCTAAAAAGCAGTGATTTTAACTGAATTCTACCGGGAAATAAAAAAAGGAAAATGTACAGTTATACGAGACTAGAGACAAAAAATATCTAATTACTTTCCCGTAGTGTTTCATCTCAATTCAAGCTGGTATTTGAATTGGTTTAGCTGGGGATTGATTCGGTGAGAGAGGCTACAAGCTACAAGGTAGATTGATTCACGTCATTTGTCAAACGGGCTATTTCAAAAGCACAAATTTCCTCCAAAAACAATCGATAGATTTATGATGTGTTCCAATAAAACAATTTATTTTAGAATCGGCCGCAAATCTAACTTTCATTTAAAAGCAAAAAATCAAAGATAATTTTGAAACTAATCATGTTATCATTGTATTCTTCTCTGAATAATACCAATAAACGGTAAAACTTGACATTAGTAATTATATTAATTAATTAGTTAATTTATTTTACACGCGTACTTAAGTTTATTCTGTATTAATTAATTAATTAATTATTTAATTACAGTAGACGTCATTTCAACAGGCCAGCTTGGGGCTGTGGGTTAAAATTTCGAGATAACAAAATTTCCTATTTAAATGAATTATCCTTCAACATGACTTTTAACACTGATTTAAATTCTTTGAAATATCATTTATTTTAAATATGACGTCATTATGTTTTCTATTGTCTATAGCTATATTCTGAATAAATAAAGCAAGAAAGTATCGATTTCGTGCATATTTTGTGATAATGAGTTTTCACCGAAAATACAAATTTTCAGGTCCCCAGAACCCAAAAACCATGCGTTTAGCGATTGGTCTGTGTGTAAACCAAATATTTCAATAGTGGAATAGCATATTATGAAGTTGAAACTTTGAACTTCAATTAAGTACTACAAAAGAATCCAACATGAATATTTTTATGAAAATCGGTCAACCAAAAATAGCAGTTTATTCGTGTGGTTTTTCACTTTTTGCAATTTTCTCAAAAACGGCTCCTACGATTTTGTAAAAAAAATTGCCTCATTTACTAGATTTTTTATGCTCTACAAGAGAGGACACCATGTCTTCTGAAATAATTTTAGAAGAAGCCCCAGGAATTATTCCTGGGGCTTTGCAATCGTGGTAAAAATTAATTGTTTTTAGATTGCGGTCTTAATATAAATTTTACGGCAAAAACTTTAATTAAAGATTTAGACCTATAAATTTTATTTATTTATTTTTTTTGACACTTTTAATTGAATTTAGTATCTGTTATTAAATTAATATAACAATTTCTAAATGTGAAGCTAATGTTTCAAAACTTGATTTAATTGAAGGAGCGTGCAGTCATCACCACAGTCCTACAGTTGGCCAAGAAGATCTCTTGGCCAGAGGCGCTTCAAACGTCTGCGCTGAGTACCCGGTATCGCCCTAGTGTACATGTTTTGTATGAGAGGGTTGTCGTGTAGTTCAAATTTGTCATGCATCGTCTTGTATAGTTGCTTCGCGACATCAATTACGTATGGCATTTGTAAGTCTTTTTGCAGCACTGAGTTTGTGATGTAAAAGGGGCATTGCGTTATCGTTCGTAGAATCTTGTTCTGAATCGCTTGTATACGTTTCGTGTGTGAGGGTTTAGCAGATCCCCAAAGTTGAACTCCATATGTCCAGATTGGTCTTAAGACTGTCTGGTAGATTGTTAATTTGTGTGACATATTTAATTTAGAACGTCTATCGAGTAAGCGTTTTAGTTGATAGAAGCGTGTTTTGAGTTTGTGGCGTGTGTGAGTAACATGTGCGTTCCATGTAAGTTTTCTGTCCAAGTGTAAGCCTAAGTAGCGTGTTTGAGTAGTGTGAGGTATCGGAATATTATTAATGTAAACGGTTGGGCAGTTTTGTTGTCTAAGAGTAAACGTCATTTGTTGCGATTTGTTTTCATTAATTTTAATTTTCCAATGTTTAAGCCATGACTCTATCTGGTGTAAATGGTTTTGTGTCTTTCGAGTTGCAATTACAGGATCGGCATCAACCGCAAGAACTGCCATATCATCAGCAAACATAGCCATAGTTGCATAGATACAATTTGGTATGTCACTGGTGCTTACAGAAAACAGCCTTGGTGCAAGTACGCTTCCTTGTGGTACACCAGCATTGACTTCGTACATTCCAGAAAGTTCGTCACCTTGTTTTACTCTGAAGTAACGTTCCACTAGAAACGATTTTATTACTAGATACAGGCTATCTGGAAGTATTAGTTTCAATTTGTATAGGAGTCCATCATGCCAGACCCGATCAAAGGCTTGAGATACATCAAGAAACACGGCCGAACAATATTGTCTGTTTTCAAGAGCTAAAGAGATTATATCAATAAGTCGGTGACATTGCTGAAGCGTGGAATGAGATGAACGAAATCCGAACTGATGATCAGGAATTGTGTTTGAAGCATCGATAAATGGTACTAGGCGTGGTAGAAGGAGTTTCTCAAATAGTTTGGACAGAATAGAGAGTAAGCTAATTGGCCTGTAAGAAGTTAGTTGGTGAGGTGGTTTGTCTGGTTTTAAGAAGAGAATTATGATAGAATACTTCCACTGAATAGGGAAGTGAGCGACTCGGAGAATGGAATTGTAGATGTGAGTTAAGAGTATGATGGATTTCCTAGGAAGATGGCGCAAAAGTATTGAAGTAATAAGATCATATCCCGGGGCTTTGCCTAATGGCAGGTCGTGAATTGCTCGGAAGAGTTCCCCGGGGGAAACTGGCTTTGGGGGAAGGCTAAGTTGCAGAGGAGCATTAAAGAAATTTTCTATGTTCGGATGATCTTTGTGTTGTAGGTTGTGTGGTTGGAATGTGTTATGTAAGTGCTGAGCAAGCATTTCTGCTTTCTCTTTATTGGTAGTCGCCCAAGAACCATCAGGTTGTTGTAGACTAAATGAAGGATTGTTGTAGTTAAGAATTCGTCTTGTCGTGTACCAAAGTGTTTTGTTTTGAGTAGAGAGTGTCTCAGTGAAAGCCATAAATCTATCTGCTCTGTAACGCGAAAGGACAACCTGTAAACGACGATTTAGCCTATTAAGTTCTGCTTTAACGCTGGGGTATCTGTTTCTCTGCCATAAACGACGACATCGGCGCTTAGCAACTATCATTCGACGGATGTAAGAAGGAACGTTAGGTATGTGTTTAAATTCCATATTCTCTCCTTCGCAACTGTCCCAAGCTGCGCTATGTAGATTCTTTGTGAAGATTTCCACTCCACGCTCGATTTCACTAGGGGTTTTGAGGGAAATTCCCAGGTTTGTTGTTTCTGACAATATACGTTGGTACTTATTCCAGTCTATTTTACCAGATGTTAGGGAATGCCTGAACCTTAATTTGGTTGGTTGAGAGTTTAACGTAATTATTACGGGTGTATGATCAGATGATAGATCAGGAAGAGTTTCAAGTTCGTAGTAGGGGAAGAATTTAGACGATACAAAGAAATCTAGAATATCTGGGAGGCAACGATTATTGTGGGGATAGTAAGTGGGTTCTGTAGGGGCATAATAAAAATATTTTTTGTGAGTTAAAACATCATGTAAAGTTTTTCCCCGCGGGTTTGTAACTCGGCATCCAAACTGTTGATGTTTTGAATTAAAGTCACCACCTGCAATGAAATTTTTTCCTAGATAATTGAAGAAATGTGTAAATTGTTCGCGCGATATATTATGATTAGGCGGGCAGTACACAGAAGAAAGGGTAAGGGAATGAGTGATTAAAGATACTTCTACCGTGGTAGCCTGAATGTACGATTTTCTGTACGGAGGGAACGAATTATGACTAATACTATTACGAACAAAAATAGCCGACCCTGCATGGCTAGTTCCATCTGGATGTGTACTTCGATATAGTGTATAACCAGTGATATGGCAGTGTGTTGTGTCCTTAAAGTGTGTCTCTGTAATAAGTGCAATGTCTACCCGATTGTCATGTAAAAATTGTTTGAGTTCGTGAACATGACGTACAAGACCTGCTGAGTTCCAGAGAGCAACGACGAGGGACCTGCTGGTTTCAGCCATTGATATGACTTAGCAACTTGTTAACGACCATATTAAGCGTAGTAATGAGAGGTGTCAAAAGGTCCTGAAAGCGTGTAAAAAAAGTGTTAAGAGTGGCTGTAAAATGGTCATAAGGATTCTGAGTCGTTAAGGGATCTGTTGATGAAAGAGTTGAGAATGTCATGGAAGGCTGAGATGACTGCTGAGAGGGCTGGAATAACTGAGATGACCGAGTATGAGATGGCTGCTGCCGAAGGGAAGGAGCAGCCATCTGAGCGTATTTTTTTTTTTTGGGTTTAACGTCCGACTGTTTTGCAAATTGCTGCTAATGCAGACGGTGAAGGATGAAATGAATTTTTTGTAACGTATGAAAAAATGCCATGCCCGAGTGGGATTCGAACCCAAAACCGCGTGATGAGAGGCGAGCACGTTACCAACATCGCCAACGCAGCCGGCATCTGCGCGTATGACCGTGAATTCAATCTCGGGTCACGAGAAAGGGGGACGGTGTTAGTATGAGTGGACTGTGTATGATTTGACTTTACCGAGGTACTCACGGGGACTGCAACAGTGACTGGAGGCTCCAACATTACATGAGATTTATTAACTGAATATTTACCAAAATTAAAATTTCTTTTATCTCTCAGTTCTTTATATGTTTGACATCCTTTGTACGTGGACGAATGATTGCCTTTGCAAAGAATGCAGACTCGGGGTTCATTGGCACCTCTTGGACAATCAGCAGTTGGATGAGAGTTGCTGCAGCGTGCACATCTGAACGGATGATTACAGTACGAGCGGGTGCGTCCAAATCGTAGACATCTTTTGCACTGAACTACGTCACTTTTATTTTTTGGCTCTTCAACCTTAATGCGTGTGCTTAACAAGGATTTAACATTAAAGATTTTTTCGTTATCTTTGTCAGGCTCAAGATCAACGAAAAATAATGGTAAGGGCACTCTTGTGCCAGCCTGTAAAACATTGACAACGTTTCTTACCTTAAAAGACAGTTGTTCCAGGGAATCCTTGATCTCACACGGATCGATACTAGGATCACACGGATCGATACGACTCTGTATGCTTTTTCGTGGGGTAGCTGATATGAATGAAAATTGCGTCCCAATTCTCTTAATCGGTGTACAAGAGTACGGTACGTTTCGGATGTTTTTGGGTAAATGGTTACCCCGTCGTTGTTGGTCGCTTGAAATTCAAAGTCACCAGTTACTGTACTCTTCAACTGAGACATTAAGTTTTTGTAGTCACGCAGTTCTACGTTTTTTAAATAAATTGGTGGAGGCTTGCAAGAGTCTTCTTGTAACGATTCTAAAGGTCCGTATTTATTTGTTGTTGGGACTCGAAACTTAGAAGGAGGCAATTCCGAGTCAGCGGAACTCTTTTCCGTATCCAACGGACGTTTTTTACTAGACATGACCTTAGTCCATGCCATTTTCTGCGTACCAGTTGTCTCAGGTGCGACATCTAGGTGAGCGTTGATCACCTTCAAGTTCTCTTCGTGATTGAAGAGATTGTCCATAACTCCCTGCTCCATAGTCAATGGAAACATCGAGGATTATTATACATATAACAATAGTTTATGAAAAATACTTACAAAAATCAATGTAAACAGAAACACAAACATAACCTCATACATATGCACAATTTCCGTGTCTGATATTCTATCTTCACCGTATTTCAAAATAAACTTCTCTTTCCCAATATAAATAACGGTAATTGTTTACTTATAGGACACCAAACCAATTTGAACCATTTTGCTTATAATCGATACTTTTTTGTATGCTGAATCCGAATATGAAATTAGTTTTGCGCGCAAACAACTGTGGAATTAGTTATAAGCCCTTTTATATGATCTACCGACATAACCTCACTTTCCCGCAACGTTCTCAATTTATCTAGTGATATTTCTATGAATGTATACATTTTTGGTATAAAAACATATATATATTGATAGTAATGTTGATATTGATCAATAAACATGAATAAAAATAACGTATATATATAAACAACGTAAATACTGTGAATAATGTAAAATGACATACTAGTGTAATGACGTCATTCACAAGAATGGTAAAATTTTTATGACGTCATTACAAGCGGCCTCAAAAGTTATTATTAACCGAGTAGGTTAGCGGTTGGTACGGGCTTTTTCATTTGCATATAACAACCGATAACCTATCCAACATTAGCTCAATTAGAGTAGGTTATCGGTTGTTACGGGCGTTTATATTTGCACATAACAACCGATAACCTATTCAACATTAGCTCATTTAGAGTAGGTTATCGGTTGTTACGGGCGTTTATATTTGCACATAACAAACGATAACCTATTCAACATTAGCTCATTTAGCGTAGGTTATCGGTTGTTACGGGCGTTTATATTTGCACATAACAACCGATAACCTATTCAACATTAGCTCATTTAGAGTAGGTTATCGGTTGTTACGGGCGTTTATATTTGCATATAACAACCGATAACCTATCCAACATTAGCTCATTTAGAGTAGGTTATCGGTTGTTACGGGCGTTTATATTTGCACATAACAAACGATAACCTATTCAACATTAGCTCAATTAGAGTAGGTAATCGGTTGTTACGGGCGTTTATTTTTGCACATAACAACCGATAACCTATTCAACATTAGCTCATTTAGCGTAGGTTATCGGTTGTTACGGGCGTTTATATTTGCACATAACAAACGATAACCTATTCAACATTAGCTCCTTTAGCGTAGGTTATCGGTTGTTACGGGCGTTTATATTTGCACATAACAAACGATAACCTATTCAACATTAGTTCATTTAGCGTAGGTTATCGGTTGTTACGGGCGTTTATATTTGCACATAACAACCGATAACCTATTCAACATTAGCTCATTTAGAGTAGGTTATCGGTTGTTACGGGCGTTTATATTTGCACATAACAACCGATAACCTATTCAACATTAGCTCGTTTAGGGTAGGTTATCGGTTGTTACGGGCGTTTATATTTGCACATAACAAACGATAACCTATTCAACATTAGCTCGTTTAGAGTAGGTTATCGGTTGTTACGGGCGTTTATATTTGCACATAACAAACTATAACCTATCCAACATTAGCTCATTTAGAGTAGGTTATCGGTTGTTACGGGCGTTTATATTTGAAACTAATGAGCTAAATGAGTTACGGGCTAAATGAGCTAATGTTGGATAGGTTATCGGTTGTTATGTTCAAATATAAACGCCCGTAACAACCGATAACCTACGTTAAATGAGCTAATGTTGAATAGGTTATCGGTTGTTATGTTCAAATATAAACGCCCGTAACAACCGATAACCTACGTTAAATGAGCTAATGTTGAATAGGTTATCGTTTGTTATGTGCAAATATAAACGCCCGTAACAACCGATAACCTACGCTAAATGAGCTAATGTTGAATAGGTTATCGTTTGTTATGTGCAAATATAAACGCCCGTAACAACCGATAACCTACTCTGAATGAGCTAATGTTGAATAGGGTATCGGTTGTTATGTGCAAATAAAAACGCCCGTAACAACCGATAACCTACGCTAAATGAACTAATGTTGAATAGGTTATCGTTTGTTATGTGCAAATATAAACGCCCGTAACAACCGATAACCTACTCTAAATGAGCTAATGTTGAATAGGTTATCGTTTGTTATGTGCAAATATAAACGCCCGTAATAACCGATAAAGCCCGTACCAACCGCTATCCTACTATTTCGAGTGGATTACCTAGTTTAGCATCAACTAGTGATTTTTCGCATGTTTATTCCTGCAGAGATTGATAATTCTATTTTGCGTCTTACACTCATGATTTAAATTATTAATAAAAAAATATTACCTATTAAATTAATTAATTAATTTCCATAAATATAATATAACTACCAATTTAAATACAAAACAAAACTAAAAACTAATAACTATTTACTCATCATTGATAATAAATAAATTAATACAAAGAAAAATACAAAATTAGTGGTTATATTTTTTCATTTTAATTATTTACTAAAGGAAAACATAAGTTAAATTTTGTGCGGTGGAAGTGCCCAAATACTTACATAACTAATAAGATTTTTCCAAGCCAGAAAATCATATTTTTTATTTAATTATATATGTTATTAAAATCAAACAAAAGTATACCCAAGTGAAGCCAGGATGAAGCCAGTTTGCTACATTGCTACATCTTCTGCCAACCCAAACTGATCATTAGAAAACACAATAAAGAAGACATTTTAATTCCCAATTCGAAAATCCATTTTATCACACTTTATACTCCAATTCTTAAGAAAATAAATTATATCAACCTTAAAAAGAAATGGCAACGATTATCATCCCTGTCTAATTTCCTGGTTTACAATAAAATTATAAAAGAACAAATTAGGGGAGAGTATTTGGTAAATAACTAAATAAGTCGTTTTAATACACCCCATTGACGATTGTAATTAATCGCAAATATTTAAAACTTGTGTCATTAAGTTCTTAATTTAAATATCGTCTACTTCTAAACTTACATTCTTTAAAAGTTTTTACTTGAAAAATTTTCTTGAAAAGTGATTATGATTAAAGCATGAAAATCTAATTATAATAGGATTCATGGTTCAATAAACATTTAAAAAAAACATTTTATGTAAATTTTCTATAGAATAATTTTACA
Organism: Catonia carolina; assembly: GCA_035578175.1. NCBI lineage: Eukaryota > Metazoa > Arthropoda > Insecta > Hemiptera > Achilidae > Catonia > Catonia carolina. The sequence goes on along the minus strand of JAQMRL010000005.1, from coordinate 33,568,053 downwards.
ATTGAGCTGGTAATTCATTTGGAAAATAAAAATCTAGTAAAAACTGAAAGAGTATTTTAAAAGAGTAGTATAAATCAATGGAACATTGACAAGTACGTACTACTGTTTTTACTCCCGTTTTATTTCGACTAGATTTTATTTTCGTATTTTTCATTTAATGGATCTAACGAAGTACCTAAATTATAATTCATTCATTATATGATGAAGCTTGATAATAAAAATCGTTTATCATCATCATTTGTCAAGGATTAGATTCTAATCTGTTCCGGTATCCATCACTTTTTAGGTCTTCGCTTGCCTCTAGGTATATATTATTTCCATACTCTTTTAGGAAGTCTGTGTGCTGGCATGTTTTACATGCCAGCACACAGTAAATGGTTGTAAACAAAGTAAATGGTTGGACCAGTTTCCCTTATATATTTATAAGCGTAACCTTCTATGAGATACTGAGATATGGGCCTTAATCTCGACACGGTGCATCCCAACGGCTGATAAGGAAAGTCCTGTAGATATGTAGGTATGAATAAGGCATACCCAAATAAGTACCAGTAAATCAACTGAGGTGAAAACTGGTAAATGGTCTTCACGGGGAAGATGGAGGATTCCGAACGGTGTGGAGGACGGAAGAGCTTAGGGAGTCAACCCAAACAACATCCAGGGCAGATGGAGCTCTGAGAAACGGTGAACGATCTTGAAGGTGGAGGAGGAATTATCCCAAGGGTGAAGAGAACGGAAGAACCTAGAAGGGGGTCTTCAATTGGAACCCTGGGCCCGTCTAGAAGCTCTAAGGGGCAGCCCAACTACTGGACTACCCAGCGCTGGGCTCGTAACTCAGTCTGGGAAAACTTTTATCACTGGCAAGCATCGACAGTTAGCCTCGAATGAGGGCCGGAATAAAAATCGTTTAATCATTAAATAAATAATTTTAGTTTATTTTTTGTTGTGTAACTGTTTCAGTCATCAGCCAAAAGGCTGGTTTGAAAAATATGAGCAGTGAGGTGATTTACCAGGACCTTACTCACTGAGTTGAAAAGTATTCTTATCAGCATGCCAGGCTCTCTGAAAATCACATATTTTTCACCCTGCAAATTACACCGTCAGTTAATTCACCACAGGGTCTAGCTGTGTAATGAAAATCATTACTTTCAGAGCAAATAACTATGATTAGTGTTTTATACAACTCTCTCCCTCTCTCTCTCTCTCTCTCTCTCTCTCTCTCTCTCTCTCTCTCTCTTATGTTCTTAAATGTTTCAGTCATTTAATTAGCTGACAGTATGATAAGAGACAGAACTATTTTTTGTACCCCTGGAACTAAAAGATTGAGTGCAAATAATTTAACACGCTGCCTATTTGTTATGGGCAGACAGGTAGTGCAAAAAGAATAATGTACTTTCCTACTTTTTTTAATTTTTTTGTGCAGGTTACAATTTACCAATATTCCTTAAAAGACTGTTGGTTCTAACTCGCTACGTCCATCGGGAATGAAAATAACAATTTTTTTTAAACGCTGTAATTCCTTAATCTTTTGTACTGAAAGGGTGAATTTTAACTGACATTAGAAAGAACCTAAGCAGGAACACTCCTCTAAAATGCCATATATTTCGTCTTATAATATTGATTGTGCTGCATGTTCTAAAACATGGACTAAGTGAAAAATGCGCTAAAAACCCGGTACATATTACTTTCTCTTGTGTATGTGAATATATGTATAGGAAGGAAAGTATTGTTTTATATCGATTTTTCAAAATCGAGTTTTCACCGGATCTACACGATTTCAGACCCCTTGAACCCAAAAATCATGTTTTTAGCGATTGGTGTGTGTGTATGTGTGTGTGTGTGTGTGTGTGTGTGTGTGTGTGTGTGTGTGTGTGTGTGTGCGCGCGTGTGTTTGCGTGAACAGAATATCTCAAAAACGGAACATCGTAAAAACTTGTACAGCAGTACAGTGTTGTACTGCTAGGACATAATGGGTCAATCCATGAAGTGCAGATGAAAAAGAAAAAGATAAAAACCTTCCTAATTTGTTGTTTTTAATTTCTGAATAAATTTTCTTATTGGTTCATGGTATATTGAACGAATATTATTATCTTTTTCAACATAAGTTCATAAAAGAATGTTTTTGTTAAAGTAAATTCGTAGAAGAGCGGAGTTATATTAGTATAAATTTTTTAGTTAAAATTTTTATTCAAGAGACTTTCTCATTGTTTTATGAAATGTTTAAAATTGTCGTTTTTATAGCTTCAATATAGTGATTCTCAAATGAAACTTTTTCCGGTAAAATCAACATGTAAAATGTAACATTTTCCTGGTTTTGTCACTCGTAAATTTTATCTTTAATGATGAGATTACTTTTTGTTCATATTTAAAATTTTTAGTCTATTTTTTTCTGTGAACTGTATTTAGATCTTTAACTTTTTAGGTGTAATTATTAGATCTTTAATATTATTTTCATTTAGTTATGTTTATTTAAATTTTTTATTTGTTAAATATAATTTAATTTTGCATTTGCAAAGAAAGATAGCAAAAATTATTAGAATATGTACTACTTATTAAATTAATATGTTTTTATTAAACAAAAAAGAATGGTGAAAATAGCTTAGGGGACAACCCTGCCCAGTTAAACTGCTCCAAATAATTAAGATTGTTAAATATTAATTTTAAATAAATCTGTAGGTACTTCCAGTCTAGTGTTAGTGTATTGTCTCTACTCCAATGGCGGTTCAGCCGTCCTTGTATGATTACAGGTCTCATTGACGTTTCCTGTAATTTGAGAATTGTATCAAATTGTAAGAATATATCGATGAAACAATTTTGTAACAATGTCATGTACCTGGAATTGCCCATCGAATCCAATTTAAATATTATTGTACTATTCTTCTAAGCTTGTTATTTAGTCGTCAAAATCAAACAATTGAATTATAAATGAAAATCATATATATTACTGTCATTAAGTACAGTAGTTTCAAATTATGCAGATAGTAACTTTTTCCCTGAGGAATATTATTTTAGATTTATTTTTAAAAAATTTCCCTGTTTGAAATTAAAAATTTCCCTCTATAATTTATTTTCATTGTTGTTATTACAGGTTTATATTGTGTATTATTTAACATTCAAGTTGTATTGTTAATTTGTCGGTCGTTATAAGGTATATAAATAGATATTTATTCCATAATAAAGTTTTCAGAACAATTTAAACTATATTTTATAATGGTAACTACAAATTCTTGTAATACAGGGTATAAATAATTCAATTTATTTGGTTATCAATTTAAAACTTTAACCATATGAATATCATGATATAACAGCTGATAATTGTCTCTAGCGGTAACGAAGGCGGTATAATAGTAACGAAAAATTCCCTTTTTAACCACTTCATACGTTCACTATTTAAACAATACTGTCTCATTAAATTGAACCTACTGTAGATATTTTTTAATAATATTTTTCGTCGTCGTTGTCCATCACGGATTAGGTTGTAATTGAGCCTATTTCGGCGTTCATCTCTTCCTCGGTCTCACCATTCCTATTGTACCCCTTGGTTCATATAGCCATGCACTCAAAGTCCTGTGAAATTCTAAATAAATAAACTGTCCGTTATGCTTTATATTTCGTAATCAGCTCATTCAATTTTTTCTTATTTTTTCGTATGGAGACAATTTTAGATTACGTGAGCGAATTTTAAGATTTCTGGAAGTTCTTTATGCAGCCCACATTCTCAACATTCGTTTACGGTAGTCTCTCTTCTTTTTTCAGTCCACCCGATGTTCCGTTTTTGCTTTTCATGGGAGCCCTTAAAGTCAATAATTTTATTTATCTAAATTTTCTTTCGATCCATTATGTTTACTTGGTTTATTCCGGTTTTCTCAATATCTCTTCTGACTTTCTTAAACCACTTATCTGACAACTTACAACTATTGTTGAGTGTTTTAACATTTTATTTTATAACTATTCTGTACTTACAGGTTTTCGTAGAAATTTAGTCTCCTTTTTCAAGTATTTTCCATCAATCGTTTGATTTTATTGTACAGTTCTTCTCCTATTCGTAACTTGAACTGTCCTTATTTTTACTTTCTCTTGCCTATATGAATATAAAAGAAGGAAAGTATTGTTTTCGTGTCGATTTTTTGAAATCGAGTTTACACCGGATCTACACGTTTTCAGACCCTCTGTACCGAAAGCATGTTTTTAGCGATTAGTGTGTGTGTGTGTGTGTGTGTGTGTGTGTGTGTGTGTGTGTGTGTGTGTGTGTGTGTGTGTGTGTGTGTGTCTGTGTGTGTGTGTGTGTGTGCGTGTGTGCGTGTGTGTGTATGTGTGTGTGTTGTGTGTGTGTGTGTGCGTGTGTGTGAACAAAATATCTCAAGACCGGAACATCTTACGAACTTGAAACTTAAGTTAGATACTACTACCCGATCCGACACGAACATTTTCATCAAAATCGGTCAACCGGAAGTAGTAATTTATTTAAGTCATTTTTCACTTTTTTGCGATTTTCTCAAAAACGGCTTCTACAGTTTTTTAAAAAATCGTCTCATTAACTAAATTTGTTATGCTCTACAAGATAGGGTAGGCGCCATGTCTGCTGAAATTCATGGCAAGGCTGTTTTCTCGTAAAAGGATTGTTTTTTTAAGATTGCGGCTTTAATAAGCAGTTTAGCGCAAAAATGTATAATAAAAGTTGTAGAGAATTTAAAATCCTATAATATTCATTTCAAACATTTTTTATATTGCCTAGATTAGAGATAATTAGTGATTTTCTGTTTTCTCCCATTAAAATCTGTAAAACATTTATATTTTAAGATTTCAGCCTTAGTATGAATTTTACGGCAAAAGTGTAGATATATAATCAAATTTATATGAAATTAAGAGATCTACTACTTCTATTTTGAGTATTTTTCTCTACAGAGCCTAGTTTAGCGTGAAAAAGTGATTTTCCGTATTTTTAAGCCAAACTGAGGTTGATTTTCATTTTGCATCGTTCACTCATGATTAAAATATGGTTATGTTTTTTGAGGTTAGTTTTTGTTGTTTATTTCTAATGTTTTATTACTAATATTAGGTTATATTAGTATGACCCACCGGGTTGGTCTAGAGGTAAAGTCGTCGCCAAAATCAGCTGTTTAACAGCTGATTTTCGGAGACGAAGGTTCCTGGTTCAAATCCTAATAAAGTTAGTTACTTTTATACGGATTTGAATACTAGACAGTGGTTACCGGTGTACTTTGATGGTTGGGGTTCAATTAACCATACTCTCTCAGGAATGGTCGGCCTGGGTCTGTACAAGACTATACCTCATTTACACGTCATACACATCATCCTCATCTCATTGGGTCATGGGGTTGCTTATTGCTCTAAATTGAACAGATTGCAACGTACACAAATTAGGAATAATATTAGTATTATATAAATATATTACATATAATATTACAATGTTAATTATTTACACCGGTAAGAGAAAGTTGTGTGAGTGTTTCACACCAGATTTTTCTGTTATTTGTAAATTTAATTATAAACTATTATAGCCAGTTGACTTATGCTTATTTTGTAACTTCCCGTTTAGTTTCAAGCATGTTTTTTTTGTCATCAGTCTCTCGACTGGTTTGATGCAGTTCTCCAAGCTGTTCTATCTTGCGCAATTCGTTTCATATCTACATACCTGTAACACCCTACATCTTTCGTAATTTGCTTTATATATTCTAATCTTTGCCTCCCTCTACAATTTACTCCCTCAATATTACCCTCCATTATTGATAGCCCAATACCTGGATGTCTTAGGATATGCCCCACTAGCCTATCCCTTCTTTTGGTAAGATGCTTCCATAAACTTCTTTTTTCATCCACTCGCCTAAGAACCGCTAAATTACTTATTTTGTCCACCCACCTAATCTTTAACATTTTCCTATAACACCACATTTCAAAAGCTTCTATCCTCTTCCGTTCTACAGCCCCTATCACCCACGTTTCACTTCCGTATAATGCTACACTCCAAACATAATGTTTTAAGAAATTTTTCCTAATCTGTAAATCAATGATTGTAGTCAGTAAGCTGTTTTTCATTTCAAAGGCTTTTCTAGCTTGAGCAATTCTACTCTTGATATCACTTGTGCTTCTACCATCCTTTGTTCAAGCATGTATAAGAAGCTTATTAACTTCTAGTTTTTGAAAATTTAAACTTCAAATTTTTATTCAAAATTTAAGCTTATAAAACTTACCCGTTTGTTTAAAAAATGGTAATTAAAAAAAACCTGTAGAAATACTAGAGTAATTTAATACAATATTTGAACTTGATAATAGAAATTTTCACTAACGTTTCGATTAATTAATAAAGTTTTAAACAAGCACGAGATATTACATTATATAAAATTCATTTTTAGTGTTATGTAAGTTAAATTGTACGTCAACTATATCTTATGTAATTTGAAAGTTTTAATTAGCAATGCTTAGATTCATAGGAAGTATTAAATACTGTAATATTATTATATCTACAATATCGATTAAATTTATCAATATAATTATAACACCCCTATCGCCGCCGGTAACACATACGGCAAAATAAAAAAAAGCGATAGGTCGGACAGGGTGTTGACAAAACAATTTAGGAAGCACAAAAACAAACACACAGGAAATCGTTGCATAAAATGAAAATAATCAGTTATAGCAAGTCGTAAAAAAAATTTTAATTAACAACAAGAAATAAATATAGAATTAAATACCAAAAAGGTACAATATAGTTCAACCTTAAGTGACTGAAATGTTTTATTACAAGTTAGATTCAGACTGGATAATTTCTGTGTTAAATTTTGATTTTTAGCAAAAATGAATATTAACTACCATATATATATATATATATATATATATATATTATGTATGTTCATGGTAAGAAAAACTGAACATAGTAAATTGTTGGCCAACTTTTATTTTATTTATTTTATTTTGTTTAGCGTGCTAGCAGCTTTTGTAAAACCCCTTTTTTATCATCATAATTCTTAGAATTACCCCAAAAATTACAACAAAATAAAGTTATTTAACCTTTTTAGTAAGATGTAACAAAATAATATTGAAAGGTTCAACTGTTACTTTAAATTTATCAAAAATATTTTTAAGTAAAATAATTACACAAAAACTGGTTAGTTACAAATCATAGATTTTCCTGCCTAAAACATGTAGTTGTTTAAAAGGATTCAGTTTCGAATGATCCTTTTTTAAAGAAAAACAAATGCGTTGGTTGCCGCAAAACACTTTAGGCCGATGAAAGAAAACTTCACATAATGAAATAAAAGTTGTAACATACCCAACGTTGTTAACACATAGTGTAGTAATACAAACTCATGAGCCAATAAGAAGATCATTGATGGAAGCAAATATCCAAATTAGATTCTTAAGCACATCAGGCATCAAATGACTAGGAAATACCGCTCATCGAATTACAGGTTACAGTTTAGGTGTTAAATATTGTCATGTTCGGGAGTCGAACGTCTTTGTACAAGCTGATTATGAATGGTGATTGGTTATTAAACGGATGTTTCCATCCACGGACTCCAACCCTGAAGAAAAAAGATCGAGCTTGTGTTAATGATAAACAAAATAAGCAACGATCTTGAACAACAGCACAAACTCATAAGTAATACAAGGTAATTGAAAAAAATAACAAGGTTAAGAATTTAAGAAAAGAGAATTAACACGAGTTGTGAAAAACAATTAAAGCTTTAAAAGATCTAGACAAAATATAAATAAGCAATTACAATTGCAAAACAATTTCCCAATTAGAAAACATTACATCGCTTACAATTAAATTAGTTTTAGATGGATCGAAATCGTATCCAACAATCAGAAAAGCAAGCACAAACATAGCGTAGTGTACTTTTACAAAACTTGATTTTAAACAACTCGTGTTTAATTCCCAGCTTTCGGAATACTTAGAAAAGATAAATTAACTTACCATTTTAATAAATGGGCAGAAGAAATACTTTTCCCAAAAGTATTAAAAATTAAAATTTAAGTAATAAAATTACTACATAACCACTGCACTTTACACGGTGAAAATACGACAGAGAGTGTGGCCAGACATGCTCATGGAGGCAGCTCGAGACGAGGGGCGAACGCAGTTCATAGAAAAAAGGTAGAGCGCGCCACCGGACGGCAAGTTAATAAACGTCGCCCGCAGAAACGAGTAAAAGGAAACGATAACAATAAACTACGCCAACAAAACCCTAAAATAAGTAACAAGCTGAAATCAGATGTTACATAATTGATACGTGAGCTTAAGTATATTATTTGAAGAGGAAAAAATTGTAATTTTTTTAATCAGTATTCGGAGTGAAAGAATTTTTACATAGAATTAGGTAAATATGCTTTCGATAATAAGGATGTTTTGTAATTTGAACCATTTTAATATTAAACTGTAAAATATTCAAATGAAAACACACTTTTCGGTCATTTATCGGAAACATTCTTGATAACAAAGTATTTTCCTTTTTAAAACCTTTTATTTTAACATGGTTTCGAAGCCTGTAATTATATAAAAGTTAAATTTTCTAATTAAGCATTTCGCTTGAAATGCGCCCGGTAAGAGTTTTCGCAGCCGGCGCAAGCGAACTGCTTATTTAGCGCTAACAACTTTGATCGAATTTCACATTTATCTTTATTCTTTTAATTATTGATCAAAACATGTTTCCAATGCTTTAGTATAACATTGTTTCACTTTAAACGACATTTAGTCTTCATTTCAGTATTAAAAACAAACTGCAAACATTTATTTTCAATAATTTTAATGCCGCGGGACCCGATTTAGTATGTTTTTTCCTATCGGATCTCGGAAAATGTCCTCCTCCTCCGATTGACGTTAGGCGGCAGCACCGTACATGTTACGGTTCGGCTGCCCTGTCTTATATGCTATAATTTTGCTGTAAGTTGGCATGCTCGGCTAGCTCAGTCGGTAGAGCATTAGACTCCTAATCTCAGGGTCGTGGGTTCGAGCCCCACGTTGGGCGGTTAATTTTTTTCTTCATAAAATCAATTTTATACAAACAATTTATTTACAAAAAATGTAAAACTATAATAAATTATTATTATTTTTATTATAAATAATAAATTATTTTTTAACGTCATACTTATCACTCCTCCTAGTGAGTACAAGACCTTGACGTTGGTGGAGGGGCTTGTGTGCTCCTTTGACCCCGAGAGCTATGCCGGCGGTAGTGTAACTACTGGCAGGGCCTCCCAAGCCGGACAGGTCGAGGGGTAGGAGCCAGACAAAGAAGTACTCAAAGAAATGCTGCTGCCTTGTAGATGTGATATTGGTTTATCAAAGGCTGAGGGAAGAAAACCCTGAAAGAAAATTGACCGATCCTTCTGGTAGAGGGTTAGATCGATAGGCCTGCACCCTGTCATCTGTAAAAAATTTTACCGCAAAAAATCCTAAAAACCAGCCTTGGAACTCGGACTGCCTACAACGGAATAAACAAGGAAACAGTAAACGACTTGGAAAACGGAAACGGACTTTGAATATTAGTACTTGGAATGTGCAGGGATGGAGAAATAAGGTTGACGAGGTCATCACAGAATTGGAAGGAATCAAATCGGATATCATCGTTTTAACGGAGACTAAGAAGAAGGGACAGGGTAGTGAGGAAGTGAGAAACTTTGTGCATATTTATAGTGGAGTGGACAAGGAGAAACGAGCCAAAGCTGGAGTATCTGTGTTGATTTCAAAAAAACTAAGAAGATCGATCAAAGGATGGGAACAAATAAATGAAAGACTCATTAGACTGTCACTTGAGTGGAAAGGACACAGCTTAGAGATTTTTGGAGTATATGCTCCAACAAATGATGCAAATGATGTTGAAAAGGATGAGTTTTATGAAGCACTGACAGAGCATATTGAAGTGATTGGTGATCGCAGAGAGGTTATTGTCCTGGGTGATTTCAATTGTTGGACAGGAAATAGATTGGATGATAAAGTTGTGGGAAAATATGGAGATGTGAGGCTGAATGATGGTGGTGAGAGAATGATACAGTTCTGTGAACAAAACTCATTGCAGATCTTAAATGGGTTTTATAAACATAAAGAAATTCACAAGTATACATACACTCAGCCTGCTAGAAAAATAAAATCTATAATTGATTATGTCGTGGCGAAGCAAAATACAAAAATACACTTTGAAGATGTAAGAGTACTAAGAGGGCCAGAATGTGGATCAGACCATCACCTTCTTCGGGCAGTGTGCTATTTCCCTTTCAAACATCATTTGAAAAATACAGAAAACCAGAACCAGCAATCAACTTCGGATTTGACTCCATTAGAGGAAAACAAATTTAATATCCAGAGCTTGAATGATCCTTCTACTTCATACTTATATAAACGGCGACTGGACCAGAAGCTACAAAATGTGACATATTCCTCAGCAAATCAAATGTATCAGGACATTGTTTCCAGTATCACTCGAGCAGCATTGGAGGCCCTGGGACAGGTTCCAAAATTCAAGGAACAGGATGCTCCCGGTTGGTGGACACCCGATATTGACCAGGCGGTGAAGGAGAAGAAGCAAGCATACCATAAGTGGCTTACAACGAGGGATGCTGAGGACCGACGTCAGTATGCAAGAATGAACAGAGAAGTGAAAAAGTTGGTAATCCAAGCTAAAAATCAGCAGTGGGAGCTGAAATGTGCAGAGGTCGTCAGATATATGGGATCAACAAAGTCAAGAGAGGCATGGAAAACAGTAAAGCAACTAAGAACAAACAAGCAGGAAAAGAGTAGTTTGAACACTATAGATGAAAATGCATGGAAAAAGCACTATTCTGAGCTGCTCAGAAGGACCAGGCCTCAGTTCTTAGAGGCTGATACAACAGCAGGTGACATAGAGTATGATGAGGATGATGAAATATCTGTTGATGAGGTAAAAGCAGTGATTGCTAATTTGAAAGATGGAAGAGCGGCTGGTCCTCTTGGTGTGCCAAATGAACTCTTAAAGCATGGTTCAGAGACTCTGTTGAGATTACTAGCCTATGTATTCACCGTATTCTTTCGAGGTCAAGACCTACCACCTGAGTGGACAAAGTCTTATATCAGTAATCTTTATAAAAAAGGTGACCGTCGAGACTGCAATAATTATCGGGGTTTAAGTGTAACAAATTCATTGTCTCGAGTGTATGGGAAAGTCCTGAAGAACAGAATTGAGAAGGAAGTCATGGATGTGGAGGAGCAGAATGGCTTCAGAGCGGGAAGATCGTGTGTAGACAGCATTTTCTCTTTGAAACAGTTAACAGACAAAAGGATAGCTCATAATCAAGCTACTCATATTGTTTTTGTGGATCTTACTAAGGCTTATGATAGTGTCCCTCTCTCAAAGTTATGGATGGCCATGAAAAATCAGGGCATAAGTGTGAAATACATTCATGCTGTCCAGCAACTATATAAGAATATGACATCAAATATCAAAGTGCGTGGAAAAAGCACAGATGAAATTCCCATTACTAAAGGATTAAGACAAGGATGTTGCATTGCTCCTACACTGTTCAAAATATATTTGAATGAAGCATTGAAAGTCTGGAGAAGGAAATGTTGCAACATGGGTATCCTTGTTGGAGATAAAAGGTTGTACTCATTGCACTTTGCTGATGATCAGGTTATTATGGCTGAAGATGAACAAGACATTGACTACATGCTACGGAAACTGGATGAGGAGTACACAAACTGGGGTCTATCAATAAGCAGAATGAAAACAGAGTATATGGTTGTTGGAGGAAATGCTAAGGATTTGAGTCTTGGAGGTGAAATCATAAAGGCAACAAGAAGATTCAAATACCTCGGAGTTGTGCTATCGTCAAATGGGGGAAGCAATGAGGAAATAAATGCAAGAATTGGTCAAGCGCGGTCAGCAATAAGGCAGTTGAACAGTGTCCTATGGAATGGAAAAATAACAAAGAAAAATAAGATTCGCATTTACAGCACAGTCATTGAAACCATTGGAACATACGGTGCAGAAACTTGGGAGGTGAATAAAAGGTATGAAGCTAAGCTCAAGGCTTTGGAAATGGATTATTGGAGGCGATGTTGTGGATATACAAGAATGGACAGAGTGAGAAATGATGATATTCGAAGGAAGATGGGTCTGACTGAGAATATTGCCGATTGGATAGAGGCAAAGAGTTTGAAGTGGTATGGGCATGTGAAGAGAATGCCTCCTGAGAGATGGCCAAAGATATTATTGGACTGGGTCCCTGAGTCAAGCCGCAAAAGAGGAAGGCCGAAGCACTCCTGGCAGTATGGCATGGAGGTGGCGATGCAGGCGAGAGGACTGACAGACAATGACTGCTTGGACAGACAAATGTGGAGGGTATTAGGATGCGAGAGACGGCGACAGCTGTAAAACAAACTTGCTAATATATATATATATATACATACTTATCATCTCGCGTATTGTTATGATAGAACATAATTATCCTCACAAAATTACAATAAAATTGTAAACTGACCGGTAAGAGTTTTGCAGAAACGGTCGCATCAATAGTCAATTTATTTTTAGATATTATATAATATAATATATTCAACAAAACGTTATGATATCCTCTCAAAATTACAATAAAATTGTAAACTGACCGGTAAGAGTTTTGCAGAAACTGCGTTGTACTAACAATTCAAAGGTGTAACAAAAGGTTAAGGATATCTGGAGTAGGTAAGAGTTTGAAAATATGGCACAAACATCACAAAAACGTATAAATTAAAAATCTATATATAGATTTTTAATTTATTTGTTTTTGTGATGTATAAATTAAAAATCTATATATAGATTTTTAATTTATACGTTTTTGTGATGTTTGTGCCATATTTTCAAACTCTTACCTACTCCAGATATCCTTAACCTTTTGTTACACCTTTGAATTGTTAGTACAACGCAGTTTCTGTTCGAACTTTTTCTACCGGGAATTTATATGGACGATCTTAATACTCGTAATTCATTAAGAAAGACTACTTCGAATATTTTTAAACGTCAAGTAGATGAAAAATTAAATAAAAAATTAAGCTCTATTCTCTAGGCCACCCGATTGAGTAAGATAGAAAAAATAAATTTAAATTGTTGTATATTATGTGCCACTATTGAACGAACGATTTTTATGATCAGCTGACAGCTGAACACGAATTTCTTGGGGTGTTTCGGTTAAGAAAACAAGACGATAAAAACGTTCTGCAGAAATTAACGATAAAATGGGTTGTCACCGATGGAAACAAAACCCAAATGAGGAAAGAACCCCGGAGACCCTCCTGGGCAGTGGACTGTAAGCGTAGAATGCTAAATTTAGCGCCATGTAGAATATTTTGTTCAGTTGGTCTACTAGAAAATGTGATATGAAGAAATAGGTAAAAATGTTGCCTCTTTCATTGCAGAAAAAAAACTTTCTCAGCGCGAGTACTTGTGATGGGTTGTTAAAAGGGAAAATACAGGAATACAAGGATAAGAATACCCACTGTGCTAAATGCTATCTTCTTTCAAGGAGCAATTTCTTCTGTTGTACCTGCTTTGTGCATGCGGTTTCCGGGTACTTGGGTACAGCTTTGCGCGTGGTGGTGCAGCACTCTTTCTAACATTAATGAAAGATTTCTCCGCGGTTTTAACCGCACAGATATCTGTAACAGTTAAGTCCGGCGCATTACGAGAGCCATTGAAACACAGTTATTTACACAGTTTTTTTTAGGAACGTACGCAAGTTTGCCGATAAATCTTTTTCATCTGTGTCCATCTATTAAAAATGAAAAAATACAGCTCTGTTTACAATACTCTTAAATGGGTGGATAAAAATGACAAAATTTATAAGTAATTTTGCAGAATTTATGAACTTTTTAAATAAGAATTAAAATTACCGCTACTAAAACTGTACAAATCACGTTTTATTTACGAAATCAACTTTGTCCTCCAGTCCATTTGTATGGTGTACCACTTCCCAACATGATAAAATAAAGTATTTTGGTCTCTACATCGACAAAAGACTAACTTGGAACCAACATGTTAACGAAACGCAAAAACTTTAAACGCAAGACGTAAACAACTGTATTCGTTGATTTCCAGATCTTCTAAACTCCCACGTCATCTAAAACTACTAGTTTATAAGTGTTACCTTAGACCCGTTCGGAAGTATAGCAGCCAAATTTACTGTTGTTTTTTTTTTTAACGTCCGACTGTTATGCAATTACTGCTAATGCAGACGGTGAAGGATGAAATGAATTTTTGTAACGTATGAAAATATGCCGTGCCTGAATGGGATTCGAATCCAAGACCGCATGATGAAAGGCGAGCACGTTACCAACTACGCCACTGCGGCCGGCCGCGGTGTTGAAATCGCAGTGCCAATCGTCGGTCATTTTGAAAATACAACGCTTTCAGTACAAACTGTTAAGACAGATAACTAGTGCTCCCTTTTACGTAACGAACGATACACTACACACGGACTTTAAATGTCCCCCATACATCAACGATGTGTTCCTACGCACATACACACGATTTAAAAAGAAATTATCCAATAATCCAAACCAGCTCATTGTTGAACTAGACACACCAGATTTACCAACTGCACATATACGAAGACTGAAACGACTTCGAAGTAGGGATATCGTGAGACGTCAAAATTAAAGAAAATCAAAACTAAATTAAGTAAATTATGAACTAACTTAATGATTACGGTTGGAGTACTGTCAATGGGCAGCGATCTCCTCAATGTTTTAAAATTTGTCAATATTTGTATCGTTTTTTATTAAATTTGCTTGTTGTTAATTTTATACAGTTGCAAATAAAAATATCTTGTATATTTAAAAAAATAAGGGTTTACTCAAAAAATCTGAAAATACTTTGACGTACAGTAAATATTTCCAAAACAATTTTCTGATTGTATTTACCAGTGAAACAGATTTTACATTCAATTTTTTTTAAATTTTCTCTAAATTAAGTAAAAATGATAAATTTAATTGAAATATTTAATATAAATTTAATAAGTGTACTTAATTTAATACTAGAAGTACAGTTCATTATTTGAAATAACCTATTAATAAAAAATGATTAGATTAATTGAAATGTTGTTTTAGTCAGCAATGCTATTGAAATTCACTTCCTGTTAATTAGTTTGGAACAGAGTACTGCATCGTGTGTACCTATTTAACTGTATTACTAATGGGGTTGCTTATTTGGCTGTGCGCCGCCTTCTCAATTTCCTCGTCCATTATTATTGGTTGTAAACTTCCTACACCAAACAGTGATATTCTATGCAAGGTTAGAATTTCAAGTTGTGGTAGAATGTATAATGTATTACTTACACTAATTTACTCGGATATATTTGATAAAGTAGTGTAAACGTATTTCCGTTTCTGAATTGATAGTGACATTGGCCTACTAAAATTTGAAACTTTAATTGATATTTTAATTTAATTCACATTTTCAGGTATTTTAAACCTGAACGTTTTTTCTTTCTCTTGCTCTGTTGTTGCTTAGGTCATCAGCCAAAAGGCTGGTTTGAACCTGTAGAGGTTTTACTAAGCAAAACGAGGAGTGAGGTGGTTTGCCATTGTCTGCCTCAATAAATGGAAAAGTACGCTTATCAGCATGCCGGGTCCTCTGAAAAGCACATATTTTCCACTCTGCAAATAACACCTTCACTTCATTTACCACAGGGTCTGGCTGTATAATGAAATTCATTACTTTCAGAGCAGACAACTCTGATTAGTGTCTTTTGCACCTCTACCTGAAATGATTCTACCTTAGACTGTTCTTAAATGATTCAGTCATTTAATTGGCTGGCCATGTGATAAGAAACAGAACTATTTATTTTAGCCCTGCAACGAAAAGATTGAGTGTAAATAATTTGACACTCCACCTGTCTGTTATTGGTAGTCTCTTGCCATATATGAATATATAGAAAAGGAAAGTATTGTTTTCATATCGATTTTTCACCGGATATACACATATTTAGTCCCCCTAAACCTAAAAAAACATGTTTTCAGCAATTGGTCTGTGTGTGTGAACGAAATATACTCTACAAGATAGGATAAGCGTCATGTCGGCTGAAATTCTTAGAAAGGCTGTGCCTTCGTAGAAAAAAATGTTTTTTTTTAAGATTGCGGCCTTAATTTGAATTTTAGGGGGAAATGTATAAATCGAAGTTGTTGAACACTTAAAAGTCTACAATGTTTATTTTGATTGTTTTTTTTTTTGGATAACGCTTAGTTTAGCTATAATTAGTGATTTTCTGTTTTATTCATCAAAGCTGTAAAATAAAATCGGATTATTTAAGATGCATACTAAGGTATGCATTTTACGACGAAAGTGTATATTATCAAATTTGTTGGAAATTAAAAAACTTACAACGTTTTATAAGCATTTTTCTCTACAGAGTCTAGTTTTGCGTTTGAGTGATTTTCTGTGGTATTAACCAAAACTGAGGTTGGTTTTCATTTTTCATCATTTACTCATGATTAAAATCACGTTATGTTTTTTTAGTTTTTTTGTTTCGAACCCGGGACCTCCGCTTAGTACGCTAGTGGTGCACTATGCACTACGTAACGGAGACGGCTATTTTTCTTATTACCTTGTTTACTAATGTTAGGTTATATTGTTTATTATTTAAATTGGCAAGAAAAAGTTGTTTAAGTGTTTCTCACTAGATTTTTTAATTTATGAAGTCACGTCACAGCCTGGTCATTAGCGACTGCTCTGGGTTTTGTTACTGAAACGGTGGGGTTTAACGTGTTCAAACTTTCAGACTCAAGCCGGGAATCGATCTGGAATGTTCCTCTTTATAGACTAGCACTCTATCCATTACGTCACGGAGGCGGCCTGAAAGCTTTTATATTATGTATTTTTTACAAGTTAGCTAGTTATAAAGGGTGATTGAAAGACAATCTCTCAGCACCTGATTTTATAGCTAAACATGAGAAGAATAAACATGAAAAAAGATCGTAGTGGTCATATATTGCCACTTCACTGTGACCTGTTCGTGTTCTGCTGTAGTATGACTCCCACATGTTTAATCGTATTGATTTTTTCTAAATAAATAATATAAATAAATTCTAAGATTTCTATTTACAATATTGAATTTACTATGATTTATGACGTCAGATAAAATTTAAATAACTCTGAATTCTATAATTAAATTATAATTACTAAAAACGTTCTTTTAATCATGTATTAATATTGACCGCTCGAAATTCATGTACAGTAACTTCATTGAAATCGATTTTAGAAGTTCTTAAATTGGAAGCGCTGATAAATTATTAATTAACTTATAGCAATTAATCCTACTGATTAACAAAACTATGTACCTTTTCAAATGCATATTAAGTTAATAATATACCACACACTAAAATTAGGTCATGAAATTTTTAATTTTTTGAGAAATTGACTTTTAAATTAACTAACCGTAATTTATGTGTAAAAAATTACTCACGTTTAAACTTAAATAAAATTTAATTAAAATGACACAAATGTTATTTTATAAATATATTTTTAAGTACAATTTTTTAGTGAATGGATATTTTTCAAAACTTCTGGTGTCCGTTTTAACAAACGGTAAAATGACGTGGAATGAAATATAAACTTGTTTATTATGTCACCGACTGCTCCACTATTATCAGCGCCTGCAAACGGTCCCAGGACCTTGCGCGAAGAGCGCTATCGACGCAAAGCAGGCAGTTCCTCCCCTTCGCCATAAAGTGGACTCACCGGAGGGAGATTTAAGAACTGCAAGTCCCACTCGCCATCCAGCTCCTGAAAGGAGAAGAAGAAGGGCCCAGCTGTGACCAGATGCACCATCCCTGGTTAACGCTACCGGTGGCGGACGCACATTCCCGCACCGGCCAGCCGAAGGAAGCCCGTGCGTGCCTGATGGCACCACGGTAATAACTGAGTTCAGCGCGGGACCGGAGAGAGCCGCCTCGGCCGCGCTATCAGCCAACCCGACATTGCGGGACTCTGGGGGCTACCACTGTCACACTGCAGTGGGGTCCCAACTGCCGCTGAGGAAGAGCTAGGCCTGAACCCGGTAGCCGAGCCGTCACTCTTCGAGCACCGCTTCCGACCACCAACAACGGCCCATTTCAGGGCCTCTACAAATCTCCGACATCTTGTTAAAGTAAAATACATGTAATTATAACAATAAAATATTACAAAACTGGTATGATAATTACGTAAATACCTTTTGCATACAGAACACTAGCTGTACCCTGCGCGCGCTGCTACGCCTTGGAGGCATAGCTGCAGAGAAACTATTTGGAAAATCGCTGAAAAAAATAAAAAATAACATTTATAATACTTATAATGATGATACATTATACAGGGTTACTATAAAAGAATCATCGGATTTTAAAAGGCTGTATTTAAAAAAGTAATACACATACAGTAATGAATGATACACGAAAATAATTATAAAATGTCAGAGTTTTAGACATACCTTCACAAATATTCAATATGAGCCCCTTTCGTCACACGACACACATCCAAGCGATAATCTAGTTCAGCCCACACACGTGTTAACATTTCCCTATCGATGGTCATAAATGCAGCTGTAATGCGTTCCCGTAGCTCAACTAAAGTTGTCGGTGTGGTGGCACGTAAACACAATCTTTAACGTATCCCCAAAGGAAGAAATCACAGACCGTGAGATCCGGAGATCTGGGAGGCCATGCAAAGAGCGCTAAGTCTTCATCTGCACATCGCCCAATCCAGCGTCGCGGGAGTTCGTTGTTTAGGTAACTTCGTACTTCAGCATGCCAGTGAGGCGGAGCTCCATCTTGTTGGTATACAAAGTTATTGGAGTCTTCTTTCAGTTGTGGGAACAACCATAATTGCATCATATGGAGATATGAAATACCCGTTACTGTCTTATCCATAAAGAAAACGGCCCATACACCTTTGTTTTTGAAATTGCGCCAAAAACGTTAAGTTTGGGCGAATCGCGTTCATGTTCTACTACAGCAAGAGGTTGTTCTGTGCCCCATATCCTAACATTATGGCGATTCACCTTACCATTCAAGTGAAATGTCGCCTCATCACTAAACACAAGACGGCCAATAAAATCGTCATCCTCCGTAGCATTACGCAACGCATTACAACAAAATTCGAATCGTTTCGCGAGATCATCCGGGAGTAATTTTTGTAATAACTTTATACGGTACGGTTTCATGCGTAATCGTTTTCGCAAAACTTTCCAGACAGTTTGCTGTGGAATATCGAGTTCCTTACTAGCGCGGGTAGTTGACTTCTTTGGGCTACGCACGTAACACTCCCTAACTCTGTCTACTGTTTCATCAGATACACTTGGACGCCCGGTGCTTTTACATTTGCACAAACAACCTGTGTCTCTGAACTGTCGATACCATCGTAAAATGCTTTGGTGGCCTGGTGGTTCGGTTTCAAACTGTCTCCGGAACGAACGCTGCACGGTAACAACCGATAAACATTTCGCGTACACTTAAACACAGAATGATTTCTGTTGCATAGACGCCATTTTCGAAACTGAGCTGGTGCTGCTACCTGTCGGCAACCACTTTCAACTACAGCGGCTAACCTAAATCTCTGACATTTTATAATTATTTTCGTGTATCATTCATTACTGTATGTGTATTACTTTTTTAAATACAGCCTTTTAAAATCCGATGATTCTTTTATAGTAACCCTGTACATATCATTCATAAAACAAAAGCATCTGTTTTTATTTCTCCTTTGTTTTAAACATCTGTATTTTAAAAGTCGAACATTTGACATTTTCAAAAGTACAAAAGCAACATTTAAGACCATAAATTTCTTTCTACTGAACACATATGGGTTTTCAAAAGCTTAGAAAGTCAAACATCTGACTTTTTCGCAAACACAAAAACAACATTTAAGCTCTAACTTTCGTTCTACTAAACAGATATAGGTTTTCAAAGCTTAAAAAGACGAACATCTGACTTTGTCGAAAAAACTAAAACAACATTTAAGCCCCTAACTTCTTTCTACTGATCAGATATAGGTTTTCAAAAGCTTAAAAAGTCGAACATCTGACGTTTTTGAAAAAATAAAAACAACATTTAAGCCAATAACTTTCTTTCTACTGATCAGTTCGAGGTTTTCAAAAGCTTACCAGAAACTGAGTAACCTATAGATAAAATTTGATTTAAATCGGTTGAACAGCTTAGGAATGCATAAGGGACAAAGGAGCAAACATTTTTATATAATATAGATTAAGACGTAGAATTGTATGCCTTGAAAATTTAATTTAATTTTCAAATTTTTGTGAGCACTTTTAACACCAATACATTCAAATCAAATATTTTATATTATGTTACCATAAGGTGAAAATTCAGGTTGTTAAATTTTAAAATGAAATACAATAAAAAGTAAAGAGTGGGTTGACAAATTGTGCAAGAAAATATTTTGAGTGACTAATAAAAGTAGTATTATGTTAAATTTCGTGTTGGGAAAGCTGTACAAATCTGACAGCAATACATTTTGTAAGTTCAGTACGTAAATATGGCATTTGGCATTTGGCAGTCATAGATTTGACTAGATCGGTTTCTGGCATGACAGAATATATAATATAATATATAATACAATAGTCAGAATGTGGAATGGAATATTGTGTTTTATCGGCCATAACTCACGAATGGTAAAGTGGCCCGCAGTAAAACGTAATATATTATAAGACTAGAAATAATGGCACTTCGGCTATCAGTAACATCCACACAAGCACACATTCATGGAAATTTCGTATGTATACAAACCCCATGCCAATAGGACCCCAGCTTTACTAAAGCTACATATCTAATGCAGTGTTCTGTAGTGGTAGAGGACGTGTAACGATATTCAATCGATATATTGCGGCAGACACCTCTACGACATCGTGTTCCTAAAATCCAACATGTACCAATTTACTAGACATTGTCTGTCACGAGAAACTGCAACAAATTTAAAGAAACTTCCTTTTATATTCTTGTGTAATAAAAGAATAAATTATTGCAATCATAAACTATTTCAAAAAGTTTTTACTACTTTATATCCTTTGAATCAAAAGTATCTCTAAGTGTATTCGAAGCGTTATTGTTTAATTCAAGAATAAATTTAGGTAAAACTTGATACGAAACAGTTTTATGTACAGAGAAGGAACAGAGATTGGTCGCTGCAGATGCATTTCCACTACAAGTATTCTGGTGGTCCGAAGAAGGATAGAATTAGAAATCACTAAAAATACTGATTAGACAAAATTTTAGACAAAAAGTAAATAGTTATCTAATTTCGAAGATTGAAGAGAGATAAAATTCCAAAACAGGTTCTGGAATAAAGGCAGACCCTAAGATTATGTCCTAGCTGCATGCGAGCTTTGCGGTGCGTAAAATGCGTTTAATTTAAACTATTTTAATTTAAAACCTGAGGGGGATTACTTTGAAGGGAACAAAATTGATATAGATGAAATAAATTAAGATTTTTTGAGAAAAACTAAAATTCTCTTCATTTTTCGATCAAACCTCTTTCATACTAGTTCATACAGCACGGTTGCTATAGGCTACTAGACGGCAGCGGTCACGCGCAGCTGTTGTGAGGTATAAGATGACGTAGCTAGTTCCCAATAACTCGGCCAGTGCGTAGTGACGGTAGGATTTTTGCATTGTTTTTACAAACATAGCGGTTGAGGTATGTTTACACGGAAAATCGATTTTAATTTTGACAATTCTCCGTTTGCGGCCTGAAGTTTTTCTCTAAGTAACTTGATTTTTTCTTTTAATTCTGCGTTTTCACATTTTAGGAGATCAGTTTCCTCTGACTGCGCAACTTTAAAATTTGGCGGTTCTTCTAATGAAGAACCGCCAAAAATGCAGTGTGTGTGCCAAAAAAAGCATTTTGCGGTTTGAAGAACTCGTTTTAATAAACGAGGCTAATATTTCTCTACGGCTATCCCTTCATTTTGTGAACTGCCTGTGTTGTAATTGGATGATGAGTTTAAAATATCATAAACTTCCTTACAAGCGTATCGTTTCTCTACTCGATTTTTACATTCACTACAAGTCGGGTTTACCGGACGTAGAATGGCAATACAAATCGGCAAATTTAAATGTGGGACTTAATTCGTCTTAAAGAAACGTTTAATGAAAGATGTAGCAACTAGGACTTTAAATCGCGTACATAATCCGATTCGTCGAAATTTACTAAACACACGCGACCACTATCAGCAGAAAATGAATCGGCCCGCTTGCAAGCATTTATCTACTTCAATCTAGTTTCAATGGCCTTTGGAGAACGGTAAAACTAATTATGCCCAACTCTTTTTGGCGTATATCGTAATTAGAATACCCCGTAACCGCACAACAGACCATTATTAAAGACTAGTAAAGTATTACAGACCGTATTAAGACTAGTAAACATCACAGACCGACACGGTACGTATTGTGCGTCGATTGTCATTGTTGACCAGTGATGTCAGAGGGCAGGGTTGTCACTGCGCACATTGTTGATGATTCCTACCATCTAGTAAATTAACCGTGCTATACAGTAATTAATAAAAAAATCTTAAATTTTCTTTTGAACTAAGACTGAACTTATTTTTGTGGTAGCAATATCTCTCACCCTTTTAGTAACATTGCTTCAGTAGCACTAAATTCATGCTGTTTTTCGCACCATAGCATCACAGTTTTTAGGGCAGTAAAGACCTCTGCGTGAGTAAATATTTATTTTTTCCATCGATGGTGGTTCGGATGACTGACGTTCGGATAATTGACGCTTCTGTGTATATACTAAAATACGACGAGCAAATTTGAAAAAAGTAAAGAAAGGATGACAAGAAAATGAAATTAAAATGTACAGTGATACCCAATGGTATAAAATATGTTTTATGAGATAATGTTCATAATGCATGATTGATTAAAAAAAACAATATTACAAGAAATGAAGAATGAAAAATAAAATTTAAAAAAATAAATCACTTTACAGAATATCTCGTGCCCATTGACGTTTTAACTGCGTTGCGGATAACCTGGTAGTGATGAATCCGACGGTTTGGTGATCAATTTGTTGAGGTGATCTTGCAATTTTTTGTGAAAAACGCTATACCTGGACATAATTACTTCACTTATAAATGCAATTTTACGGTCATCATGTAGAATTTTGTTGGTATAAAAAGGTGAGCAGGTAAATACCTAAATTTAATATTAATATTAAAATTTCATTTATTAATGAATAAGTTAAATAAATTGTAGATATAAATGTTGAAAACTGCTGAGATGATAGTCGGTTTAGGTTTAGCGTAAGTTACTTTTAGTGTCTACTTTTCTCTCTGAAGACGGGCCTCATAGATGCTGAAAGAATTTAGCGTTTATTTTATTTTATATAATAAAAGATAATTCAGCGTGACGAATATCTTACAAAAATAATCTCCAACGTACTATAGTACTGTAATAATTTTGTGAATAACTTTTAGAATTTGATTTCCAAACCATTGGGTTCTGAAATAAACGTTGCAAACCCTGTAAAAATTAGATTATGTTATATACTGAATAAAGCTGAGTAAAGCTAAAAACTTGTGGCCCTTCAGGAAGGTGTACGGACAACTTCCGTATCCAAACAGTCTGATCTCCGAATAGGTACAGTATTTTTTAATTTTTTTCCTTTTATCATTATAAACCCACGGGGTTGGTCTAGAGGTAAAGTTGTGGCCAAAAGTCAGCTGTTAAATAGCTGATTTTCGGAGAGGAAGGGTACTGGTTCCAATCCTAGTAATGGTCGCCTCCGTAGCGTAATGGTTGCGCGTTAGCCTGCCACGCGGAGGTCCAGGATTCGATTCCCGGCCAGCCTCTGAAAATTTTCACGTGTCAAATCCTACAGTTACCGTCACATAATGCACCGTAGTCGCTAATGACCAAGCAGTTGATAATATTAAATTTAAAAATAACCTAGTAAAGGTACTTTTACACACGGTATTTTTACTCGGATTTGAATATTAAAGAGTGGTTACCGGTGTACTTTGATAGTTGGGGTTCAATTAATCAAACTCTCTCGGGAATGGTTGGCCCGAGTTTTTACAAGACTGCACCTCATTTCAACGTCATACATGTTGTTTATGGCCCATAACAGACATGTGGAGTTTTAAATTACTTGCACTTTATCTGCTAGTTCCAGGGCTAAAAAAATAGTTCGGTTTCTTATCACATGTTCAGCCACTTATAACACTGAACTATTCACGAACAGAAGAGGTAGAGGTGTAAAAGACACTAGTCAGATTTATTTTTTATCTCTGAGAGTAATGAATTTTACCATACAGACAGACCCTGTGGTGAATGAAGTGAATGTGTCATTTGGAGAGAGGAAAGTAGGTTCTTTTCGGTGGCCCTGGCATGCTGATAAGGATACTCATTCAACTCGGTAAGCAAGGCTAGGGTAAACCACCTCCTCCTCGTTTAACTAAGTAAAACCTCTAGAGGTTCAAGCCAGCCTTTAGCCTGTTGATCTTAACAACACATTTTGCCGGACCCTCCGAAAAGCATCTGCTTTCCACCCTGCAAATGGCACCTTAACTTCATTCACCACAGGGTCTGGCTATATAATGAAATTCATTACTCTCAAAGGTGATAACGCTGACTAGAGTCTTTTACACCTCTAGCTCTTCTGTTCTTAAATGTTTCAGTCATATAATTGACTGACCATTTGACAAGAAACAGAACTATTTTTTGTAGCCCTGGAACTAGCAGATTGAGCGGAAATAATTGAACATTCCACCTGACTGTTATGACCAATACGTCATACATGAATCATCATCATCCCATTGGGTCATAGGGTTGTTCTTTCGTCTTAAATTGAATAGATTGCAACGTAAACATTAGGGTGATATAAAATTATTATAGACTGGAATTTTCATTTATATTCAAACGGGCTGTAGTAAAATTAGAGTGTTGTTTTTGTCGCCTACGGGAAATGAATTCTCATTAACACAATGCATAATGTATTTAAATTTACAAATTAAGTAATTAATATGTCCTTTATATACTGTAATATTATATCTATGATATTTTAATCTCAAAGGCCCACCTTAACTCATTTAATTAGATTTTTTATAACGTTGTTGTTTACCAAAGCTCTTTTATCTAAAATTTACTTACAGTGAAAAAGAAAACAAAAATGAGAATTCCTCTGTCCTGAAATGACAACCTCCTTGTTTGAAACGTAAATCTTGTTTTATTTCAGAACATTGCAAGGAATGTTTAATTATGTGTATAACTGAAAGCATGATTTTAATGAGTCAAATTATAACATTTTCATATGAAAATGTACAATAACATTTATTTCACTTGACTTTTAAACGTACGAGGTGTGGCTATTAAATAACGAGACTGACGTTGTAAAAAGTTTTATTTTAATTTTATATATAATTACTTATTGTCACCTTCAATATACACTCCTTCTCTATCCCTCCATGGGAATTTTCCATAGTTGGGAACAGTGCTGGAAGTCATCTTCTGTCAGCTCCTTCAGGGCTAGTGCCGCTTTCTCTTTTACAGCTTACACAGATTCAAATTTTGTCCCTCAGCCGTTCTTAGTCTGCTCGTACTCTCAACAAACCAAAGCCAGCCACTACAGGGTGTACGCGAGAGTCCACGACTTTAACTTTGTTCTTCGTTTTTTACATGATTTATACATTTAGTAACTTGCACAAATAGAAAACTATAAATAGAAATGAAGAATCAAATACTATAACAGTTAATTCCTAATTGATAATAAATTATAATGCACGTAAGAACGATGCGAGACAATACGATGTCATAAACGAACTGGTAGTATTACTGGTAGTATTAAAATGATGACATGTTCTTTGTCAAAAATGTGGAGAGAGATTTATGGGTTTTGATTAATCATCATACAATTCAATTATGAAGTAACGATTGACTATACTAACACTAGATAACAAATCATTAAAATTAAAATGTTTCTTTTAAAGTTCTCTTGTTTCGTTATACAGATCAGAGGTAATACTTACATATAACTTGTAACCAAGTATATTTAAAAAAAAAATGGAAGTAAAGTATACCGTTTTTACAAATTTATTGTTCAGTACTTAAAACATCAGTGATGATTTGATAGTTGATGATTCAGTTCATAAGACTGAACAGTTTTATTTTTATAAAAATACTAAAATCTTTTAAAAGTATTTTGTAGTTACTTTTTAATCAGCGTGTACACATTTTTAAGTAATGCACATGCTCAAAGACGTCATTATTTTTTAACATTAGGAGCAAACTAAGATCAAATAAATAAAGTGGTGGCTGGGCTTTACTATCCTTTTAAATATGAATACAATTTATTGAGAAATTCTCAAAATACTGGCCGATATATGAAGAGCCGATGTCATCGGCTCTTGGCAGTCTTTCGCAAAAATTCAAATTTTTGGCATTATAAGGGTTAACTAGGCACAATTCCCTAAGAATTTAGGGTGCTGATAATTCTTCTGCACCCAGACATTGAATTACAGCACGCACTTAGCAACTGGTTGGAGCAACGATTTTCGCGGATTTTGTTCTCTGAATTCATCGACAGGCGAACGACTACTGAATCAAAATCATAATTTTAGTAGCTTCAGAAACAATCAATAAAGCTGCAAGCGAACAACTTTGTTCTACCCGCCAATATTTAAACGACCCTTTCTTATCAAAAATGTATCTTGTAATATATAGCTACGAACGGGTATTATACGAGGTGTGGCTATTAAATAACGAAACTGACGTTGTAAAAAATTTAATTTTAATTTTATACATAATCACTTATTGTCACCTTTAATACACACTTCTTCTCTATCCCTACAACGCTCCACGCGAATTTTCCATTGTTGGAAACAGTGCTGGAAGTCATCCTCTGTCAGCTCCTTCAGGACACGTGCCGCTTTCTCTTTTACAGCTTCCACAGACTCAAATCTTGTCCCTTTTAATGCATATTTCACCTTAGGGAACAGGTAGAAGTTACATGGTGCAAGATCTGGTGAATAAGGTGGATGTTCTAACAGTGAGATGCTGTACATGGCTAGGAACCTCTTGAAGATAACGCGGAATGAGCTGGCGCATTGTCTTGGTGGAGAACCCATGATTTGACCTTTACATTTCGGGGCGTTTTTCCTTACTCTTTGACGTAGTTTAAAAAGTACCTCAAGGTAGTAATAATGATTAATTGTTTGACCTTCAGGAATCTAGTGAAGGTACACAATCCCATGGATATAAAAAAAAAAACAATCATCATTGCTTTAAATTTTGACTTGGTCATTCGAGCTTTTTTGGTTCTCGGTGAAGTTCGGCTCTTCCGGTGCATGGATTGGCGCTTATTATTATCGTTTCCAAAAAATTTGGTTCATATTCAATCGCGTACAAAGTGTCAGTACAAACATTTTTGAGAGCTTCATTTCAAACATTTATGAGCGGCACGTGTCTAGAAGGAGTTGACAGAAGATGACTTTCCGCACTGTTTCCAACAATGGAAAATTCGCACGGAGCGTTGTAGGGATAGAGAAGGAGTGTATATTGAAGGTGACATTGTGTGATTATGTATAAAATAAAAATAAAATTTTTTACAACGTTAGTCTCGTTATTTAATAGCCACTTTTCGTACACATAACTTACGGTAATCTAGTGGAATGATGTTAAATATTTTTCGGCGTCCATCAAAAAATCATGTTTTTTATTTTTCAAAATCAAAAAATAATGAATAATACAAATTAAATAATGAAAATAAACCATAGTGGTTGATGAAAATATCTCGGCAACAATTTTTCATTTTCATTATTTTCTACAAACATAACAGGAATTATACAAACGGACTGTTTCATTGACCTAGTTAAAAAGAAAATGAATAATATATTTAACTGAACATAACTACAGGATGAAATATAAATGTTGGCTGTAATTTGGTCAATTTAACTGGTATTGTTCTTTGTAATATATTTTACCTGTGGATTTTTCAACAAAGCAATTAATCTATATAATATTGTTAATATATATAACATAACTATATAATATAATATTGTTTCTTCTATAACAATTTTAAAAGGAAGTAGGTGTCAATTTTTATCTGTACAGTTAAAGCTATTAGATTTTACAATCAATTTTCCGTGATACTCTTATTTTATATTTTGTTGATTTAGGATTAAATGCTAGATGATAAATTTTATCATTAACTACTGTAAGATTTGTGCCTGTGATGTGCGCAAATTTATTGCTAGTTATTATTATTTTTTAAATCCCTAATGTGTGTACGTTACAATCTATTCAATTTAAGAATAATAAATAACACAATGAAATGAGATGAGGATGACGTGTAAATGAGATGTAGTCTTGTGCAGACTCAGAACAACCATTCCTGAGGGAGAATGGTTAATTGCATTCCAACCATCAAAGTACACAGAAAACCATTATCTAGTATTCAAAATCGTATAAAATATAATTACTTGAGTTAAGTTTACCTTCGGTTTTAACGACGGGTAAAGCGGGGAAAGCGTCAGTGTGCATGCGCGACTGCTTTGGTATCAGTTCAGCCAACACAACAATGTACACTATACCAAGAGCACATACAAAATATCGCGGAACCTTTTGTAGGTTAACTGTACGAATATAACTGTTTGCTACCGTAAACAGAAATGTTGGTTTCTCGAAAACGTCGTCAAACTATTCACAGTGCTGAACGAAATCTAATATGCAGTGTAATAAAATGTCGTGAAGTTGAAGCTAAACAAAAATGCCTTTCCGTGCCTCTTATCAAAAGCCATAAGCGAACGGCTAACTACTGGGATGTTTCTTTTTTCACAATTTGAAGTATAAATAAGGAATTTAAAGACGTGAAGAAGCTATTCTTCTTTAACAGTTTTGTTGACAACTGGTTAAAAAAGAAACCGGTTAGGTAGATACTAGTGTAACTAATAGTGAAGACGACGGTAACAGCGATAGAAAAAAAGGGGATTCATTCCTAGAAGATTTTGTTCAAATAGAATTAGGTAGTTGATATTTACAGTAAATCAAACATTTCAAGTCATGAAATTAAGCAATAGGCAATATAGGTAAGCAATAATAGGCAATAGGCAATAAGCAATATTTACAGGTCATATTTTTCTTAAAGGTTTAAAAGGAAAACATTTACTCAGCAAAAAAGCTCAGCAATACAGCTTACAAAATTTATGTAGTAATTCCACGGTAGTGAAATGCAGTGTCTCACTGTTGAGGTTGGCAGCACTGTAAAAATTTTATTTCCCTTCCTCACAGCCCATTCATACGCAGAAGTCATTCTCGTGACTCAAGTATCTATATCGTTTTTTATTAGGACTTGAACCACGGAACATTCGTCTCGAAAATCAGGTATAAAATAGATGACTCTCGGCGGTGACCGCTAGAACAACCCCGTGAGCTTTTTAAAAATAATAATTGAATAAGTGCCCGGAATAAGGGCCTTTGCTACAAAATTTTTAAAACGCGGTTTTCGCCGGATTTATGGCCTACGTAATGTACTTTAATAACTTATAACAGATTTAGTTCTGTAAGCTATCAACAGATGTCGCTATAACCAAAAATTAAGAAAATTTTAGAGGATGAAGGACTTATGTTGGAGGTATTTCATTATTCTGTTATCATATTTACAGCCAGGAGTATCTAGTTCAGTTGTTTTTAATATTTATCATATACATAATCATCTTTATCATACATTTTATCATCGTTTTCCAACTATTTTTCATTTGGAACAAACCGCGAATATTGAATTTAGCTCTCATCACTAACACTGTAAACGGTAACAATAACTGGAACCGCGAATACAGAGCAACAGAATTATGAATACAGACTGTATTAATAAAAGTAGCCTATTTCATTAACTGTTTCTCTTTTATAGTTTTGTTTTAAAAGTAAAGGATATATTTTCTATTGTTGTTGTTTAGGTCATCAGCCGAAAGGCTGGTTTGAACCTGTAGAGGTTTTACTAAGTAAAACGAGAAGTGAGGTGGTTTACAATTGCCTTCCTCACTGAGTGGAAAATTACGCTTATGAGCATGCCGGGCCCTCTGAAAAGCACATATTTTCCACTCTGCAAATGACACCTTTACTTCATTCACCACAGGGTCTGGCTGTATAATGAAATTCATTACTTCCAGAGGAGATAACTCTGATTAGTGTCTTTTACATCTCTACCTCTTCTGTTCTTAAATGATTCAGTCATTTAATTGGCTGACCATGTGATAAGAAACAGAACTATTTATTTTAGCCCTGCAATGAACAGGTTGAGTGTAAATAATTTGACACTCCACCTGTCTGTTATGGGCAAAAGTTTCTATTATATAAAGAAATAAAGTAATTTGAACTAAATAACAGAAAAAACACAATTTGAATTTCAGCAGATGTGGCACCTACTCTATCTTGTAGACCATAACAAATGTAGTAAATGAGATGATTTTTAAAAAATATCGTAGGAGCCGTTTTTGAGAAAATCGCAAAAAAGTGAAAAACGACACGAATAAACTACTTCTTCCGGTCGACCGATTTTGATGAAAATGTTTGTGTCGGGTCCTCTAGTGGTATCTAACTTAAGTTTAAAGTTTCAACTTCGTACGAAGTTCCGTTTTTGAGATATGATGTTCACACGCACACGCACGCGGGTAAAAATGAAGTGATTTTCTTATTCGTTAGATGGAATAAGGGCCTATGTATAATAACGGCAATTTAATTTTGTTCTGACTTAAACAAGCTCTCCTGTGAAATTTATAAAATTTAACATAAGTCCTCTTCTTTCGGACACCTATTAAATTATTCAAATGGAAGCCATTCTTTTGTATATTAATATAAACAATGAAATGTGAATGATGTCTCATAGGAATCTTATGTGAAACAAATTTGAAGTAAGCTACTGATGCAGTGGTTTGCAACATTAAGTGTACTGTCTGAAAATTAAGTTAGAACTACACAATTGTAGTTGTATATTGCTGTTATACTACTGTTGCTGGTAGATGGTTTAATAGTCAGAGAACGGAATCGTATCTTGGGAAATCCGAAACCACTGCACTGTGACTCTAGAATGAACAAAATCAAATAACAAGCAACTGCCCTCCAAAACTCTACCTCCCCTATTACACGTTCAGTAATTTCTCTCTTTCTGACTCTTCCACCCTTGTCCCTTAAAATATACCCCTTTACTGTATAATCCTCCCTCCCCCAATCCTAATCAAGCTCGGAAAATTACTGCCTTGCAATCCTCGCACCACTGACGATACAACATATAAACTCGATACCCCTTTTCTACCGTTTTTCCTTCCTGATTTCCTCGTCTCTCGGTTTTACACTACATACCAATTCCTCTTTTCTTTTTACTACTGATCCATACAAATATATATATTCGCGTATACACCCTTTTATAATAACCTAAAATTTAAACCTACGGTTAGTCTTTACCAAACTCTCTCGTTGTGTACCTGGATTTCCGAAACGCAACCTATTTTCTAAATTAACCTCTCTAAATCATGTAATTACTCAGCAAGCCATTCATTAATTATTAAGAATTCTGAATTTCTCTGTATTTGTTATTATTACCTTAAGACAAAACGGAGAAATCCTTTTAGATTAAAAATTGTGTACTTGTACCAACGACTAATAAAATATTTCTCAAAACTACTTTACCAAACTCCCTCTGTGTACCTGGATTTCCGAAACGCCACCAATTTTCTAAATTAACCTCTCTAATAGATCCCTTACCCTCTAATATATAGCCTCTCTAACATATCCTGGCCCATGGTTTTATAACCGTAGTTGGATACGTCAATTCCCACCGCCTCGATTATTGGAATGGTGTGGTAATAGGAATGGATGTGTGTACAAAATTTATATTTATATAAAATGTTAAAATTTAAAATTGTGTTCTATTTTTGGAAATGACGTATTATTAGACTATTATTTATTATTTTCACGTCAATTTTTCGAAATTGAGTTTTAACTAAAAATACCCATTTTTAGGACCCTTGAACCCAAAAAACAATGTTTAGCGATTGGTCTGTGAGTGTGTGCTGTATATTAACAGAATATCTCATAATTTGAATATTGTACGAAGTTGAAACTTGGAACATGGTTATCTATCACAAGGGATTTGACACGAATATTTTGTCAAAATTGATCAACCGAATATAGTAGCTCATTCCAGTTTTTCACATTCTTACAGAAAGGGATCGGACACGAATATTTTCGTCAAAATTTATCAACCGAATTTTCACTTTTTTACACGGTTTTCAATTTTTTTAAACAGCTTGTACGATGTTTTTAAAAATTCCCTCATTAATACATTTTTTATGTTCTATGTCTGCAGAAACTCTTCTGAGGCTGTGCTCTTTTGGTAAAAAATGTTTTTTTTTGAAGATTGCGGCCTTAATATGAATTTTTTGGTCAAATAGTATAAGTTATAAAAAAAGTTTTAGAGCATTAAAACCCTACAACTTCTATTTCAAGAATATTTTTTACAACTCTTAGTTTAGGGTCAATTACTGATTCTGTTTATTACTCATTAAAATTGGTAAAAAAGAGATTTTTAAGGTTGCAACCTTTGCGAAAAATTAAAAGACCTACTACTTTCCAGCATTGTTTTCTACAGAGTTTATTTTAGCGTCAGTCACTTTCTATATTTTTATTCCTATAGAGCTTAATTTTCATTTAGCATCATTCATTCATGATTAAAATTAGGTTATGTTTTTAATTTTACATTGTTTACTCATGATTTATCTAAGAAATATTTTTAATTATTTACATTGCAAGCCGAAGTCGTGCGAGTCTTTCACACCAAATATTTTAATATAAGACACACATTTTTTACATGTATACGTAACACACGAGTAACATAAGAACTCACGCACAAACAGTAAATATAACAAGAAATTTAAATTTTCTGTCCAAGATGGCTGCCTGATGACTCACTAAACAAAAACCCAATTATGTGAAAAATTCACTGGTCCTTCAATCATGTTATTCTGAGAATAATGTTTTTCAGAAAGTCATTAATTGATGGATTGTATGTAATTCAATTTATTCTTTATTACGGATCTAGAAATTATTAGTCTAATAAAACATTCCATTCCTCTATCAACAACTTTAATAGATGACTGTCATGATATTTTTACTTATGGTAATAGGATTTTTATTAATCAATTGGCTGGATCAATAAATTTAGTATTAGACTATTATTAGTATTATTTATTATTCGTTGGTATTACTACCGAAATTTAATCCATGATAATATGTTATAGGAATTTTGAATTGTATTCCATTGATAACACTACGAATATCAATTTCAATTTACCTAATTTGCATATCAATTTATATAATTAATTCTGGTATTTACCTTCACAAAATGGTCAAAACAACGATAACGAATTTATTTCGTTGTATGTTATATTGGATTAAGTCCATTATTATCTTCAGCATTTGATAATTTTATGATACTTTGTGTAATTTAAAACTGTAATTTCGTAGATAGCTTATATTCTTCCCGATATTGAATTAAGGGATTTAAAATTATTAACTCATTTTTTATAGCAAATAAATATTTTCTCGTATCTATTTTATTCAAAATTTTCTTTTTCTTTTTTTATTTTTTTTAAGTTACTTCAACAGCTTGGTTTTTAGCGACTACGGTGAGTTATCTTACTTTAATAATTAATGGTGGGTATTGACTTGTAAAATTTTCAGATCCCAGCCGGGAATCAAACCCGGAACCTCCACTTTGTAGGCTAGCACGTAAATTCTATTTTATTTTTAAAATACTAGCTATTGTGCCGGCTTATTTCATATTAAATTAAATCAATTTTTTATAATCGTTATTTTTAAACATTTCTTGTTACATTTCAACAAAATATCAGAATATCGGAAGAATCACCATGTAAAATTTCAGTGTATTAAACACCTGTAACCGGTTCCTAGACATATGTTATGTCGCCGACTGCCCCACCATTATCAGCGCCTGCAGACCGTCCCAGAACCTGACTGCCGCGGGGAGCGCTACCAACGCGCAGCAGGCACTGACTCCCCTCCATCATGAAATGGACTCACCGGAGGGGGATTTAAGCGGCCGCGCTGGCCCGCGAGGTCCACTCTCCATCCAGCTCCCGAACTGAGAAAAACAAGAAAGAAGAGTCCAGCTGAACCGGACGCACCACACCTGGTTGACGCTAGCAGTGGCTGACGCACATTCCCGCACCGGTCAGCCTTCGCCTACCCGGTCGCTGAAGGAAGCCGGTGCATGCCTGATGGCACCACGGTGAAGACAGTTCAGCTCAGGACTGGAGACTACCGCATCGGCCGACCCGACACTGCGTGCCTCTGGTGGCCACCACTGTCAAGATGAAGTGGGGACCCAACGGCCGCTGAGGAAGAGCTAGGCCTGAACCCGGTAGCCGAGCTGATTTTCGGAGACGAAGATTCCTAGTTCAAACCCTAGTGAAGTTAGTTATAAACGTATTTGAATACTAGATAGTGATGACCGGTGTATTTTAATGGTTGGGGTTCAATTAACCATACTCTCTCAGGAATGGTCGGCCTGGATCTGTAGAAAACTACACCTCATTTACATGTCATACACATCATCCTGATTTTATTGGTTCATGGGGTTGCTTATTGTTCTGAATTGAACAGATTTCAACGTACACATATTATGGATAAAACAAATATTACGGATTGTACAACACTGTGCATTGAAATATTCAGAATCTACCTGTTTTTAATTAATGATGTGACTTTATGTAAAGATAATAAATAAAAATATCAATTTACTTTAATACAAAATAAGGAAATTAAGGTTTTTTGCACATTTTATCAAAGCTACTTACTGAAAAACTAACGCTGTTAAGAGGCTTCCTTATAATATATGATTTTAAGCATATGACAATTTGTGAACTGTCATTTGTTCAAGTGGTTCATTGCTTTTTCAACCGGTAAAAAAATACCAAACACCTTTTCCTACATTTCATTTTAAAAAAACACTCAAAACATGGTCGTTATTGTTTTATTTACTATATTTATATTTTTTTTTGAATCGTTGGTGACAACTGTTCACGCTTTTTAATCTCTTATTTAAATTTCTAAATATTCACATAACAAATACCAGATTTAACGACCGTCAAAGGTGTGATAGAAAAAATAAAAAAATCAGGTGAATGAAAGCTCTCATAATGTTTTTTTTTTGTATTTTATAAAAATGTACACCAAAAATGCATTTAGAAAAATAAAGAATATTAGAAATGTTACAACTTGTATTGTTTTTTTTCGTTGTTTTGTATTTATTGTCGCATCAACTATAGTGGTCATTAGCAACGACGTTGGGTTGTAAGTGTGAAGGATGAAATGATTTTTTGTAACGTATGAAAATATGCCGTACCTGAGTGGGATTCGCACCCTACTTGTATTGTTGTTGTTGTCCAACACTTAGTTTACTGGCAATTCAAGATTATGGAAGAGACAAAATGTATGGAAACTGAATTTTCGACCAGGTTCATCCTATAATAGTTGTTATTGTAAAATCCCTAGAACAGAGAATCATTTTTGTTCTTAAATTTTTCTAGAAAAGAGGTATAATACAGGCGTTTGACAAAGTCTTGATTTTATTGGATTTGTAAACTCTGATCTTCCAAAGCAATAGGTGGAACTGCTTCTTCCTTCTTGGCAGATAGATTCTTCCAAGTAAAACAAGAAGATAAATATTCACAGTTGAAAGATATTCTAGTAGGTGGGCGAGTTACTTAGAACGATTAGCTGTAACTGATAGCAAAAAACTCCAAACTCCAAAGGGGCGTTTATTTTAAAAATTTACGCCTAATCTATATCAGAAATATCATAAAATCAGCAACCAGTTTGAATCGTTATCAATAATGTAATTCCTTGCAACAAACAAAAGCTAAAAATATTAAAGAGATTGTTAACCGCTTTTCGAAGAGTGTTCATTAAGTTTTTATCTAGATTCATGGACAATCAGGGGATTATTTAAAAAAAAACGTAAAATTATATCAGTGCCTTTGTAATAAAAACATTCTTATGAAAATAAATATTTTGGCGGTGATTTCGTTTGGTTATTCCCACAAAATCTGTTCTTCAGAGTAGCTGAGATGCTTTTAACCTTTTCTCAATTTCAATTTTTCCTAGATTTAATTGTTGTCTCTGATTATTTATAATCGAGTCCAATTCCTTCATGTACATAATCTTCTTTCAATTTATCTAATTATTTATAAAATACTCCAGAAATAGCATGTTAATTCAGTTTACCCATTGACTGATTATGACGAGTCAGACTCGTCGCCATTTAAAAACAAAATGGCGACTTTGACGAGCTGGAGTC
Organism: Catonia carolina; assembly: GCA_035578175.1. NCBI lineage: Eukaryota > Metazoa > Arthropoda > Insecta > Hemiptera > Achilidae > Catonia > Catonia carolina. The sequence continues at coordinate 33,531,733 of JAQMRL010000005.1, read as the reverse complement.
GCTACTCACATCCCTTGACTATCCTTGACATTAACTGCTCGCTGTGTATTTTTTTTACTATACTAGATATTTTTATTTGCAACTGTATAAAAGTAACAACAAGCAAATTTAATACAAAAAGATACAAATATTGACAAATTTTAAGACATTGAGATCGCCGCCCAATGACAGTACTCCAACCGTAATCATTAAGTTTGTTCATTATTTTGTTAATTATTTACTTATTTTATTTTGTTTTTCTTTAATTTTGATGTCTCATGATATCCCTACTCCAGAGTCGTTTCAGTAGGGGCAGTGGTAAATCTGATGTATATTTTTAATGTAATTTTGGTTATTTTTAATAGTTCTCAGAGGGTTGGTAGATCTCGGTAGCAGTTCAGCAACTGATGTATTTGTATTCAGTCCGTATGATTTCTGTTTTTATCGATAAAGAAACTAACTGTGTCACGTGCGTTTAATTGTTTAAAAAATGAGCTCGGGATTTAATATTACAAACCCTGCGAACAAAATAATTGAAGCGTTATTATTTAGTGATGATGAAGAAACATTATGACGAAGATTCGAAATTCAAATTTTGAAATTTAAGTTTTAAATTTGAATAAAATCGTCAAACAAAAGGGAAAATATTTAAAAATTAGTTTTCAGTAATTTTAAGTGTTTTTTTGCATAGAAATGAAAAATAAAAAAGTAGTCTTTTAGAACTAAAGAAATAATCAAAAAATTGGTCAGTCAATGGATTAAGATATTTTTATTTTTGATCAAGAAAATTTTTTGATCACGTTTAATCTTGCCTAGTTTTGTTTACATTATAATGATATACACAAATTAGAAAATTTTATTATTAAAGAACTAATAAAATTATGTAAAATTATGTAACTGAACCTTCTGAGATGATGTACTCGTATTTATCTATTTTGATTACTTGAGCTTCATTTTTGGTAAAACCTTTTTGAAAAGGTGGTTTTTATTGGTGTCATTTTAGTAATTTTAGTTTACTTTTTTTACATTACCCGGCATTAGTTGGGTCAGCTGTAGTTAAAGCTGCAGGACCACTCTGGCAGTTTGCAGATGCGCCAACAAAATATATTTTTAAATATAGAAATAAAGCAAACGAAAAGAAGAAAATACAATAAATTAAATGCAAGAGATAGGAATGAATATTAGCCGTTATAGTGATACATAGTAAATGCACGCAAGAGTAGCCTCTTCAATAGTTAAAGTCCCGCAGGAGCGATATAAGTAAGCCTTAAGGGTCTCTGTGGTTACACACGGGTTGGTTCGCGTAATTCATGCACAAATAGGAACCCAACCAAGTACTGAAGAGACTTTTAGCATTGGAATACCTCTTTTCTTACCTACAAATGATCTCTCAACCGTAGATAAAACCATTTCTATCGTAACTTTCTTGATTTTTAAAATTTAAGTCCTTTTTAAAGGTTTATGAATATAAAAATAGAAGATTTGAAGATTATATAAATATCATCTCACAAAATTTATTTTTAATATGATATCTGTAACTAAATACTTAGAATTTTTAAGCTATAAAAAATGTTTATTAAGTAATTTCATAGATAGAATTACTTTTTTCTTCTTAATTAATATTATTATTATTTTCTTTTGCCTATATAGAAAGGAAAGTATTGTTTTCATGTCATTTTTTCGAAATCGAGTTTTCACCGGATCTACACGTTTTCAGACCCCCTGAACCAAAAAAAAGTTTTTAACGATTGGTCATTGGTGGTGTGAGTGTGTGTGTGTGTGAACAGAATAGCTCAAGAATGATACATCGTACGAATTGAAACTTGAAACTTAAGTTAGATACCGGACTCTACACGAACATTTTCATCAAAATCGGTCAATCGGAAATAGTAGTTTAATTGTGTCATTTATTACTTTTTTGCGATTTTCTCAAAAATGGCTGCTAGGATTTTTTTTAATATCTCCTTATTTCTACACTTTTTACGTTGTACAAGATAGGGTAGGCACTATATCGGCTGAAATTCTTGGAGAGACTGTTACCTCGTAGAAGAAAATGTTTTTTTTAAGATTTCAGCCTTAGTATGCATTTATGACAAAAGTGTATAATCAAATTCATAGGAAATTAAAGGATCTACAACTTTTATTTCAATCACTTTTCTCTACAGAGCCTAATTTAATTTGAAAGAGTGATTTTCCGTTTTATTAACCCAAACTTAGGTTGCTATCAATTTTCATCATTCACTCATTATTAATAAGGTTATGTTTTTAAGCTTAGTGTTTTTCTTTATTTTATAAGTGTTATTACTAATGTTAGGTTATATTGTCCATTATTTGAATTGGCAAGAGAAATTCGTGTGTGTTTACACCAGATTTCTTTTATTGTAAATAAGTTATTATTGTAAATTACGCGTATTTTGAAAATTTTAAGAAACTACAGCTACAACCAAAAACTGGTCAAATTCATTGGGCTGTCATTAAAAAATACAGAATAAAAAGTAAAATGTCATGGAGAAATCTCAAAATCATTCGCTATAAGGACTGGTTTAAGACAAGGTGATGGACTTTTACCACTACTATTAAAAATTGATTTAGATTTCATAATGAAGAGGTGTTTTACTGAAAACCCATCAAAAGTAAGCATCGGCCAGAGAAAAAAATCAATAACAACCAACTGTCTGGGATTTGCTGATGATTTGGTCCTATTGGCATGAGACATGAAAGTCGTTAAAAATGAAATGATGAATTTAGAAAGAATCGCAGGGAAGGTGTTTTAATAAATAAAATTCCCCAAGAATTTATTACCAGCAGATTAACAAAAAAATTTGACAAAAAAATAGAAGCTTGGGTAAAGAATAAATATTTTAAGCTTGTCTGATTTAGTAATCAGAAAATTATCATATGATTTTCAATAAAATACAAACAGAAGTTTACCAAGATTTCTTATGTATTTAGGTATATATTTATTTTTTGAAAACTTTGACTTGCGATCCATTAAAAATAATTAATTAACGGTCTTGTAAAATAATTTGTACCCTAAATAGTGTTTTACTGAGCAGAGAGGATTTTCTGCAGAGAATATTGTAATTTTAATTAATAAAGAAGAATATCTATTGGTTTTTAGTAAATTTTATTTGGTTGAAAGTAAATATAATACTAGCATACCCCGCGCAGCTTCGCACGCGAAACATGTGTAAGCCTAATCAATTTTTTTAAATAAATACATAATAGAAATCGTATAGCTGCTAGCGACTGTATTCCCCATCACTCTCTCTCTCACTCTCTCTCTCTCACACACACACACACTCTCTCTTACTCTATCTCCTCCTCTCTCTCCCCACCGCCACCACTCTATAATCTTCTCCTCCTCTCTTTCTCTCTCACTCCATCTTTCTCCCTCCCCCTCACCACCGCTCACTCTCACACACGTGCGCGCGCGCTCACACATTTCCCCCGCGTATGTCTCTCACCATCATTAAAATTCTTCACCTATTTCAACAGCAATACCTACTCACATGTACACACACACACATACATATTATTAAAATTTTCATTAGGGCCCTTAGGGTTATCATTTTTGAAAATTTAAAAAAAACAATGTTGCTGTGAATATAAATACGAATATGCTGTCAAAATTTCATGAAAATCCGTTCAGCAGTTTTGGAAATTAGCCTGCACAAAAAACACGCTTTGTTTTTATAATATTAGTATAGATTGTAAAATTTAATGATTTGGAATTGTAAATTTTATAACTAGAAAAAGTTTCAGTAAGCTGTGTAATAAAAATTGTTAAAAATATTGTTAGTAAATGCTATCAATAATAATTTATACATAATAATGTACAACTCATTCCTGCGCACAGGGTGATCCTATGCGAGAATTAGTAGGGTAAATATGTTAACGTTAATGGATTTTATCTTTAGTTCTGTTTCTTATCGCGTAGTCAGCCAATTTTATGACTTCACTATTTAAGAACAGAAGAAGTAGAGATGTAAAAGACACTAGTCAGAATTATCTCCTCTGAAAGTAATGAATTTCACTATACAGCCAGACCCTGTGGTGAATGAAGTGAAGGTGTCATTTGCAGGGTGAAAAGTGGGTGCTTTTCGGAGGGCCTGGCATGCTGATGAGCATACTATTTCAACTCAGTGAGAAAGCAATAGTAAACCCCTCACTCCTCGTTTTTACTTAGTAAAACTTTTAGAGGTTCAAACCAGCTTTTTGGCTGCTGACCTAAACAACGACATTTTATAATGAATAAATAAAATAAAAACAAAACAAAACAAAAAAATGTAGAATTTAAAATTTCATATGAGAAAACAGAAATAATGGCATATGATCCATTACCTATAAATAAAATTCAAATTAATGATCAAAGTATAAAAATAGTATAAAAGTTTAAATATCTGAGCGTACTTAAAACGTACATATCATTATAAATTACTTGCATACTAGGTTTTAAGTCTTAAAAATCTTTTGCAGAAAAATTAAGTAAATGTGACTGATCTTGTTTTTCCTCTAATGTCTTCGTTCATAAAAGCGGAACGTGGTTGCTGCTGATAAAGCTATATGCAAAACATGATTTTTATTTGAGGAAAGGTAAAAATGTTAAAAATTGTCTACCGGGTAAACAGAACAGTATTAGTTTCTACACAGGGTACTGGTTAGGATAATCCTGTCTTGAAAGTTTTTTGAAGTTTTTATCCGGACAAATACGACCTACCGAAAACTTTTGTTTGAAGACCGAGGAGAAAATCCTCTCTTTATTCTTTTCCACAATGCGTAGTATGTTATCCCTTCGAACTATAAAATTACTAATATGAGAGAAAGTAATAAATTTACATAATAATACATTTGATATTGTGTATTGTAGATATAAATAACATTTCAACGTACGTCAAGAATCAGTTAAATTTATGTTTAAGAGAAAATAAAGATGTTTATTCTGGAAAAAAGAATTAATAAACATACAAAAAAAATTCTGTAAAATTTTAATAATCTAGGAAAAATTAGTAATTAGTTGTATTACTTAGAAAATAAATATTTGCCAGTTTCTGAAACTGTAGCTCTTACTAAGAAAGGTATAGACATAATGCAGTTCTTTGAGGTAGTCACCTCTTTCATGATAATCATGTGCAAGTGATCCAAATATGAATGCTTCAATATTTCTGTTCATTTCCTAAGGAAAAGTTGACAAGATCCCTAAATGAAATTAGAGGTTAGAAAATTAGTGATTGTTGGGTTAGTCAGTGAGGGCTTTGACATTACTGACATTTTAATTTCTGAAATATCGTAAGACATAACTGTCATGGTAGCTGAAGAAGAGGCAAAAGATGTAGAAGAAGGAGGAGGAGAAGGAAGAGGATAAGAAAAGGGTGGAGAAGAAGAAAAAGGCAGAGAAGAAGGATAAGGAGGAGAAGAAGAATTAGAAGAAGGAAAATAAGGAGAAGGAGAAGCAGAAGAATGACAACAAAAACAAGAAAAAGGAGGAAAGGGAGAAGAATGAGAAAAGAGGAAGGAGAAGGAGAAAGCGGAGAAGAAGTGAAGGAGAAAAAGAAGAAAAAGAAGGAGGCATAGAAGAAGGAGAAGGAGAAAGTGGAGAAGAAGTGAAGCAGAAAAAGAAGAAGGAGGAGGAGAAAAGAAGAAGAAAAAGGAGAAAAAGAAGAAGGAGAGGCAGAAAGCGGAGAAGGAAAAAAAGAAAAAGGAGAGAGAGAAAGCGAGAAGAAGTGAAGAAGAAACAGAAAAAGAAAAAGGCGGAAAAACAGAATGAGAAGGAGAGAGCGGAGAAGAAGTGAAGGAGAAAAAGAACAAGAAGGAGGAAAAGCGGAAGGAGAAGGAGAGAGCGAGAAGAAATGAAGGAGAAACAGAAGAAGAAGAAGGCGGAAAAACAGAAGAAGGGGAGAAAGAGGAATGAGAAGGAGACAGAGGTGAAGAAGTGAAGGAGAAAAATAACAAGAAGGAGAAAAAAGTATAAGGAGGAAAAGAGGAAAGAGTGTAACGTCGTCTCGTTACTTGGAAGTTCGTTTCGTAATTTGAATTTGTCGCGGCGTTGTGACGTCACCTGGTGTAGTGCGCTCTTTTGGGGAGTTTCGCTACCTGCCTGATTCTGATTATTCATTCTGTTGTAAAATGTTGTTCGGAACGTTTTGCTTGTATAGGTTATGTACTGGAAGGTACTGTACTAATATTTGTTGGTGATATTTTCTTGATTTTTGTTAAATCAAATTATTTATTATGAGTACTCTTTTTACCCTATCCGTAAGTAAGTTCTTTGGTTTATTTTTTTCTTTAGAATTAAGCAGATAGCCTGGAAAGTCTCACAAATATTCTTATGAATACGATGTTATTTTCTAACATCTAACTTTGGAAATTATGTTGTACAATTTTTATTTTTATTTTTGAAATGACTTGTTTTCAACTACTTATATTATTTACTATTCTCTGTTTTCTGAATATGATTATATACACCTTTCTGTGGGACTTAAGTTCCGTTTATTTTAATAAGTAGTGCAGTTTTCCTTCTGGAAATTTCTTCTGACAATTCTGTGCCTGTTTGGTACATGTGTTGTAATTATTATGCACACCTCTGTATGCTTTATCTTTTTACTTGTTTTTCTTTTTTTTAAATAATTCAGCTAGTGTTTTTCAAATTTTAAATTTTTCTTTAATTCTGTTTGTCAAGTTTTTTCCTTAATGGGGGGGCTTTAAAATTTTGTTCTCTTGTGAGTGCAAGATTTTAATTTTGTTTGGTTTTGTAAATTTTCAGGGTTCTACTTACGGTTTATACCTTTGGGTTTCTACCTTTGGTTTCTATTAATGGTTTCTAATAATGATTTCAACTTCTGTTTTCAACATTTGATTTCAACTTATGATTTCAAATTATAATTAAAGAAATGTAAAAGAGCATGCGTTTGTATTGATGGCTTATTATTATTCAAAAAAAACTGGATCTGGTAATGTACACTTTTAATATTTTTATATCATTATTGGATATCTTCATCGAGTAGTTTTTGGATATGGCTGGGTAAATCTACCTCACCGATATAAGAAGGGGTATCGCCTAATCAACTACTTCTACTATTTTTGGAGACTTACCTTTTTTTAAATTAACTAGTTTTGTAAAAAATATAAAATTTTGAATTTTTATTAAATTTTTTTTAAAAAAAAAAAGGAAAATAATAATTATGTGATATGATAATCTGGTTATTTGATATTGTATGCCGTTATATAAGATGTATTAATTTTTTTTTTGGGGTTGTTGACAACACAATTTTGTTAGTTTTCGCAGGGTGCACCCACCTTTTGTGATTAGTATTTTTTGTAATTTTGTTAACATGGAACGACTCCATATCTTCTAACAAATCTATAAACTTAAAAAATATTTTTATTGATGAAATTGATGATTTTCACATAAAAGAAATCTTTGTATTGTGTCTATTTAAATTAACTATTATAAATTTTTGATATTATTTGGATATAAATTTTTGGTAAAATTTTGAGCAATCCATAATTTTTTTTGCATGCATTTTTTTATTTTTATTTTTTTGCTCTTTTCTTGTTGATTTAATTTAATATTAAAATTTCTTTTGGTGCAACTATTACTTTGGTTAATTTATGTTTTCCCTTAGCAACCACAATTCTACGCTTCCTGTTTTTTTTTTTACTTATTGTTGTTTTTTTTATTTATGTTCACCTCAATTAGTATCGTTTTCACAAGGTGTTACAAGAGAAGGAGAAGAAAAAAATAAGATGGAGGAGGCAAAGGGGAATAAGAGAAAGAAAAAAGAAGATTAAGGAGGAGAATGATGAGGTAAAGTAGAAAAAGAAGAATAAGGAGGAGTAGAAGGAATAAAAAATGAGAAAGAAGGAAGTGGAGGAGAAACGATGAAAAGGAAAAAAGGGAAAAAGAGTAAGATAAAAAAACGACAAGATGACACATTTACAGACTGATTTAATGTTTTATGTATTACACAATCATGTTTTTACATGATTTGAATTAAATCTGACGAAAACTAGGCTACTACTAACATCATAAAAAATAATAAATCAATAGCTTTTAATTTGTTTTCAATAACTTGACAGTTTTTTTAAATATTTTATTCCCGATGATATCTTGATTTCCAAAATAATAATTTGAATATTTTTCAAGGCGTATGCAACAACATAGAACTTTCATGTTCGTCGTGAAGTTTTAGTACATGACAAGCATATTTAATGTTTATAAGAAAACCAACCAAAAATTTCATATCGATTTATGCAAATACTATAAATTTTTATTCAAAAAATGTAGACGAAAAATGCTATTTATTCTCATTCTCTATCTTTCAATATCTTTTAAGAATTCATAAATTTTTATACGCTGTTATAAAGTTCCAGTTATAAAGTCAAATATTTCCTAAAAGAATATAAGATAGCTACGATTGATTTTACAATGAAGTTTGGTTTTATACTAGATTAAATTTTTCAGCTGAAAAAAAATAACTTACAAAAATTTGTTCTTTCGAAGATAAATTTAATAATAGTAAATAAACTTTGAAATACAAATTTTTGGGTTTTTTATATAAAATGTAAATCAAAGTAAAACTACTAGACTTATGCTTCAAACGGATTCATTATAAATTTTGTTTTAATTCTCAGAACAGTAGAAGCACTAATGATGACTCATTGAAGGAGTATATTGAAAGGAATTCCACATTTTCTTCTTCCACAAAGAATAGGCAAACACGCCTGTTCCGGTCCACACCAATCACGAAAACCGTCTCTTAAAATCCTTCAAGGCCTACCCAAATCTTCCCTTAGTTCTGAATTTCAGTGCTTCGAGAGGTATTCTTCCTGGGAACACACGATGAACATGATCTCTCCATCTCTTTCTGTACCTTCTGATTTCAGCATTCGGTGCTTGTATTTCTGGCTGTGATCGAATTTCTTTACTTAAAAGCTTGTCCAATCCGGACCAACCCTTGAGAGCCCGAAGTCAGTCTGCTTTCCTCCATTTTTCATTGCATCCCCTTACAACCTGAATGGTCTCATACCATCTGGGATAGCTTAGAAGTAGGAACATTATCATTTATGGCTGGAAGGAAGGTAAAAATGGCTGGGTGGTAACTTAGGAAAACACTGACATTTTTTTATAAATAAACGGTTTTGAAGTAAAATATTGATATTTATTACTAATTTCCCACGGTTTACGAAAGACGAAGGTATTAATAAAATCCAAGTAATGTTTTATAAAAGCTTTCTGTCATGCCTCCGGGAAATCCTTTCTGGAGACAGAAGAATGAGAAATATTAACCGGCGCCTTAAAACTGGATCCTTTCAGCTAAAGTATGGTATATACTTATAATAAGTTTGGTAGGAATATATTATTTTGAGGGGTGGGTAGCCACACACTGAATGTGGTAACTTGTTATTCCGGCGGGTTTGACTTCAGTAGTACAACTACTGCATATTAGCGTTAACAATTTATTATAAGCTGAAGTCCTAAACAGTGCAACAAACCAGGCAACTTACTAAGACTAGAAAATTCAAGTTATTTTTTCAGACGTTGTTGCACATTGAGTTGCAATTAAATTAAAAAATATTTTAGAGTTAGCATGAGATCGCCTCATTTACTCAATTTTTATGCTCTATAAGATAGGGTACGTGCCTTGTCTGCTAAAATCCTTGGGGAGGTTGTTTTCTTGTAAAAAAATTGGTTTTAAAGATTGCGACTTTAATATGCATATTAGCGCAAAAATACATGTAATAAAAGTTGTAGAGAATTTAAAATCCTACAGCTTTTATTTCATACATTTCTTTGTACACCGCTTAGTTTAGCGGTAATTAGCAATTAACTGTGTTTTTCTCACGAAAACGTGAAAAATCGATTTTTTTTAAGATTTCAGCCTTAGCATGCATTTTATGACAAAAGTATACTGATCAAATTTATAGGAAATTAAGTGACTACAACTTTTGTTTAAAATATTTTTCTCTACAAAGCCTACTTTAGCGTGAAAGAGTGATTTTCCGTATTTTTAAGCCAAACTGAGGTTGGTTTTCATTTTGCATCTTTCACTCATGATTAATGTTGTTTTTTGAGGTTAGTTTTTAGTTTATTTATAATGTTTTATTACTATTGTTAGGTTATATTGTTCATTATTTGCATCGGCAAGAGAAAGTTGTGTGAGCGTTTCACACCAGATTTTTCAGCCCTAGAATGAGCAGGTCAAGTGGAATCATTGTCACATTGGAATTAAGTTTATTGGCCATTAATCAATTAAATCTATTTTTAAAGAGACCTGTAAAGTAATGATATCAATAAAAATAGTTTCCCAATTTCCTTTTTAAGTGAGTAAACAGTGTTGTAATAGTATGTACTATAGTTATTACAAGTGACCGGATATTAAAGTTTCAGCGTATCAGTACAAATAAGTTAACTCAAGTAAATTTCCCCATCACCTATCGCCGGATCAATAAATCTAACATCGCCCCTTTCAATTCTGCTACAAAATTTTGAATTATTTCAGTTATGTAATATTCGATAAATTATATTCATAATTATTATCTATATATTAATAGCGAGCAGCTTTTTTTTCAACACGATTTTAACCACCTGAACCTTCACCGATTTTCCCGGAAGTGGGCTCAAATGAATCGTCTATTCGAGTAGATTTACAGAAAACTATCCAAAATCAAATATTTCAATTTATGACCGTAAAATAGGAGGTCTAAAATAGATTGGAGAGGGGGCAAGTTTAACGAACTGAAGTATAGGTCTCTCTCTTTCTCTATCTATCCCTCCCACATCTCGCACAGCTATTTCAGTTTGGGGTGGCAGTGTCACGGTCAGATCGCTTTGGAATTTCCAACGTAGTTGTTGTAAATTTGTATACAGTTCGATCTGCTATATTTTGTTATTGTTTTTATGTGGAATTAAATAATGAGATTTTAGAAAAAATTGCAGCAATTATGACTGCTGTCAATCCGTATGCTCAAAGCTATAAGAAACTGGGTGACATGGTAAAATATGAAGAGGCAATTGCACGAACTGAAAATCGCCTGCCACTAACAATTTTTTTTAAGAAGTTCCATCATGAGCCGAATGAGGACAGAAGAAGATTCAATGAACCAGTAGTACAATAAAACAATAAAGTTGTTTACAGAGAAGTTCTATAAAAACAAATTTACACGTTTGTGCGGGTTTTCCCGCACGGGTTCACCTAGTGCTACTTTTACTTTGTTGTGATGCTTTAATGTAATAGGGATATATTGGTTAATGATGATGAAAAAATCTTGTGTGAAACACTCACACAACTTTCTCTGGCCAGTGCAAAATTAACAATACAACCTAATATTAGTAATAAAACATTAGGAATAAACAAAAAAACTAACATCAATAAACATAACCTAATTTTAATCAACAGTGAATGATGCAAAATGAAAACCAACCTTCATTTGGCTTAACCACCGATTTCAGCAAATATTTGCTGAAATCGGTGCATCTTAAAAATCGACATGAAAACAATAATTTCCTTCCCTATATATTTATGTATGGCGAAATTAAGTAAGAAGTCCTACCGTTAATAATATAAAATTTGATAATTGTAATAACAAATTTTATAAAAAGTGATTTTTTTATTCAATTTAGATGTAAACATTTTAATGAAAATGTAATTTTGAGACAAGATTTGTCAAGTAGTTAGTGTGGTTTCCCGTTGTGTGTGGCACTTGTATATGCACACGTAAAAGCACGTTTGTCTGTTTCACAAATTAAATAGTCAACAGTAGACGTTAAGTGAAGTGCGTTTCTAACGCCGCTAAAACCTTGTCACATCTTATTAACCTTTTGATCTTAAACTGGACCGAAGTGGGTTTGATCATTGCCAACGGTCTACCCCGCCGTTACATGCCGTTGACATGCGATGGAATTCCAATATCCCTTTCGAAATTGATTCAACTCGTCGTTATTTATTTTCTGCTTTTAAATTCATGCAAACAAATATATACGAGTATATATAAAACTTTACTTACACGTAACACGTACTCGATCCTTATGCCTAATATTTATAATCGATGTTCATTTAAAAAATTAATTTTTTTACTTTCCCTTGCCTATATGCTTATCTATATAGGAAGGAAAGTAATATTTTCATTTCCATTTTTCGAAATCGAATTTTCACCGGATCTACACGTTTTCAGACCTTCTGAACCCAAAAAACATGTTTTTAGCGATTTGTCTGCGCGCGTGTGTGTGTGTGTGTGTGTGTGCGTGGGTGTTTGTAAACAAAATATCTCAAGAACGGACATCGTACGAAGTTGAAATTTTGAACTTAAGTTAGGTGCCACTAGAAGACCCGACACGAACATTAGCATCAAAATCGGTCAACCGAAAGTAGTAGTTAATTCATGTCATTTTTCACTTTTTGCGATTTTCTCAAGAAACGGCTCCTACGATTTTCTAAAAAGTCGTCTTATTTACCACATTTTTTATTCTCTACAAGTTAGGGTAGGCGCCATGTCTGCTGAAATTTTTAGGGAGGCTGTTCTCTCGTAGAACATTTTTTTTTTAAGATTGCGGCCTTAAAATGAATTTTAGAGCAAAAGTTTATAAAATTAAAGTTTAAAAATAAATAGAAAAATTAAAAATATACTACTTTTGTTTTAATCATTATTTTGTATAACGCTTAGTTTAGCCGTAATTAGTGATTTTCTGTTGTTGTTTTTTCATGAAAATCTGTAAAAAATGATTTTTTTTTAGATTTTGCCCTTAGTATGCATTTTACGACAAAAGTGTATATAATAAAATTTGTAGTACTATACTTCTTTAAACCGGAAGCCAAGAATCAAAGTCGGGATTTGGAAACAAAGATAGTGTCATTCGATTCCTCTTAAAGAGTAGATACAGAAATAATTGGGTTTGAAGTACCGGTTTCGACTGGAAGTGGCCCAAAACTGTAAGTCAAGAAATCCAAGTCGGAATTCGGTGCTTTCGGAACAAAAATACTGTCATTTTATTCATCTTTATGAGTAGATATAAAAATCACTGCGCCGGCCGCATTGGCGGAGTTGGTAACGTGCTCGCCTCTCATCATGCGGTCCTGGGTTCGAATCCCACTCACGCACGGCATATTTTCATACGTTACAAAAATCATTTCATCCTTATTACACACAATTACACCCCAACGTCGTCGCCAATGACCTTGCAGTTGATGCGACGTTAAATAAATTTAAAAAAAATAACTATTGGTCTTGGCCCTAAGTCAAAGGTAAAACGTTTTTAAAATTTCCACCAGCCATGAAACGCGTCGTCTCATTGAAAGAATTTTTTATATATTTTTTAGTTATTTAAAAACAAACTAAATAAATATATTATATTTATCATACAAACTTTCTATGCAGAAATTTAATGTTATATTATTTTTTGAATATCTCTTCTGTACATAATTTTCAAAAATTTTGAAAAAGGAAAGAGTAAAGGACCATTTTAGCTATATCGTAACTTTAGGTACGTATTAACGAGTGCTTTAATGAAAGCTCTTTTGCAACCTACATTCTCAGTACATTTTTAATAAAGGCTTTGTCCTTTGGTTCGTCCAACTGATGTTCCATTTTTGTTATCGTAGATGCCTTTTAAGTCAGTAATCAGTTGTCTAAAAATTTGGTTCAATACGTTATTTTATCGGTTCATTCCAGTTTCCTCTATATCCATTCTAACTTTTTTAAACTTTTGCATTTTTATTTATCCAGCACTTTAGGTTAATTGCGTAGTCTTAAAAATTTCTTTTGTCATCCTTTTTAGTCTTTGTCAATTTTAGGCTTCGTTTTCTGATCATTTACATAACTGTTCGTTTTTCTTGTACAATTATTTTTGTCCTCGTAATCTACGTAGACTATACTGACTGTCTACTACCTACTGATACAGTAATACCGGGTGGCCCATATGTCGGTTTCCCCATGAGATAGAAAATTTCATTTTTTGAGGAAAATGTTGACTCGGAAAATTACTTACAAATCCTGCAGGAAATAGTATTTCTGGAACTTGAAAACAATTCTGTTAACAATATCCAATCGCTCATCTGGCAACAGATGGCGCCCCAAAATATTTCGGTATCGACGTTCGTGAGTTTTTAAATTCCAAAGTTGATGAATGGATTGGTCATCTTGGTGCAATCGAACGGCCTGCGCGTTCACGAAACTTAACGCCATGTGATTGTTCACTGTAGAGCATTGTAAAGAAACTAGTGTATTTCCAAGCCACAAAACTTGCACGAACTAAAAAGTTCAATTGAAATTGCATTTGACTACGTAAATGACGATAAAATGTTACTGTTGAAATTTGTGAATAAGTTTTAAGTCGCTGTACAAAGTGTATAAAGAATCATGGAGGACATTTTGAATACCTGCTATAACATTTTCAAGGTAATTTACATGTACAGTTCATGTAATAAATTTGTTTATTTTTGTCTATAGTTTTCTTACTCCATTAACCGTTTATCCGATTAAAGTAAATATTAGGTTAACCGACATATGGGAACCTCCATATTTTGAGGAGGATCTCTCCCAAATATCTCTGCTTTTTAAATTCGCTTCAACAGCTTGTTCTGCAGCGACTACAGTAGGTTATGAAACTGTAACGATGGGTTTTGGCACGTAATAATTTCCAGACCCAAACCGGAAATCGAAACTGGACCTCCGCTTAGTAGGCTAACTACTACGCCACGGAGGCGATCACTGCTTCTTTTAGTACAATTTATTAAGTCGGTATTTAAAATCGTTCTAAATTATCTAAAAATGAAATAAAATATGATTAAATACGAAGGGTTAACAAAACTTTCATGTGCCTAAAGAAAACAGGATGATCATATAATATCGTGACAAAAATAATAATATAATAATATAGGGTGATTCAAAAAGATCGCCGGTTTTGATATATCAAATTAAGAGATTTATTTTATTGAAAAACTGAAAATAAATACATCAACAAGTTCATCTTACCTTCCGATTTCATGTATGAAAAATGATGTCATGCATGTGTCCTCCTCTACTGCGCTGGCACGCATCAACTCTGTCCATGAAATTGGATATTACTGCACGACAAGTTTCGACTTCCATTTGCCCGATAACCCGTCGAATTTCCTCCTTCAAGTCATTGATGTTTCGGGGTTTATTGGCATACACCAATGACTTCAGATGACCCCAAAGATGAAAGTCACAAGGCGTCAATTTTGTTTGCGAAGGTGTCATCATCCTGCCGTTTTCTCAATACCCAGTCAACAAACTGTCGTCTCTTCTGGTGGTCTGCCACTTTCAAATGTTGCGTCAACTGAATTTTATACGGGTGATATTGGAGATCGTACCGAAGAATTCTCCGTACAGAAGAACATCGTAAACCCAATTGTTGAGAACGGCGACGTATTGATTTTGCTGGGCTAACAGCCACACTGTCACGAACCAACGCAACGTTCTGCTCAGTTCGGCCAGAACGACGACGTCCAGAAAGGTCGACTGTTGAACCCGTCTCAAAAACCTTTTTCATGAGCCTGCGAACTGTTGATTCATTCGGTGCTTCATTACGTCCTAGAGTACCGCGAAGTCGCCTGACAGTAGCCGCATAACTCTCTCCACTCTGGTAAAATGTTTTGACGATTAACGCTCGTTGTGCAATAGTAAACTTCTCCATGGTTAGACACAGACTGCGAGAGTACTACACTGCGAACAAGAGAAACTACAACTGAATCGTCAATCGGAATGTTCTCCGAAATAGAAATGAGGTCTAACAATGTTGCCAACCGATAAACAAAAATTTACCAGCCGTTTAAAAACCGGCGCTCTTTTTGAATCACCGTTATAATATAATAAAAATAATTTCGTGATGAAGAACAATATTGTATGTAACCAATTTTAGTTAACAGATTATGGAATTGATAAATTTTACTTTATTATTAGAAAATTTGAAAAAAATATTAAGAACGTCGGGTGCGTAAATGTTTTCGAAACTTTAAATTTACTCACCGAGAATTGCAAACATTCTAAATGATTTATAAAATTATTCTTCATGGCATGTAATCAATTTTTAATTACGCCTTAAGCAATAAATTTTCGTTGAATTTGTTCTATAAATTAAATTATAAAGAATAAATTGTAACTTAAATTTGGTATTCATCGATTGTAACACAAATAAAAATTCCCTTACACGATTGTACATTGATGTTTTTACACGTACGTATGTCGCTTTTTCCCACCAATATTGTGAAGCTGTTATCTCTGGAGACTTTCAGCAGCCCCTAGCGATTCCTTCTGTAACTACCCTCACGCATTCACACTCACACATACACATACACAACACAATTTATTTTTATTCCGGTAAAGATCTCAAACATCTTGACACATGGCAATAACAAGAATTTTTTCATTTGCTTTTAACCTCTGTTCGAGCATCTGTTATGAAAATATTTCTTCTTGCAGTTATTTGCTTTTGTCAAGAACCTGTAATAGCTCGTACTTTGTTATATTTTAACAAAAGGTACGCAATTTTCTTTGTGTGTGTATTCTAGTTCTTTATTCTGTTATTCTTTTTAAACTATTGTTTTTTAATTATTACTAGTCGTAGACTAACGAACATTTTATAAATACTAAATTACCTAACAATTAACATAAGGTGAAAAATGTTTATCTACTCAGATTTTTAAAAGTATGCCCACAACAGGTAACTGAAGTGTTAAATTATTTGCACTCTATCGGATAGTTCCAGGGCTACAAATATTAATTGTTTCTTGTAACATGGTCAATTATGATTGTAGAATTTAAGAACAAAAGAAGAAGAGTTCTAAAATACATAGTCAGAGTTATTTTCTTTGAAAGTAATGAATTTAATTATACAGCCAAACCCTGTGGTGAATGAAGTTTTGTGTCGTTTGCAAAGTGGAAAGTAGATGGTTTTCAGAGGGCCTGGCATGCTGATGAACATACTTTTCCACTCAGTGAAGAAGGCATGGTAAACTACCTTACTTTTCGTTTTACGTAGTAAAGCCTCTAGAGGTTTAAACCAGTCTTTTGGCTGATGAAACAATTTTGAACGATTACAATAATTTTGTCTAAGATCCAGCCTTTCCCTATACATCTTGTATTTTTTTAGACTAGTCTTTCGCAATTACCTATTATTTTTATCTTTTAATGTAAAATTTACCTAGATACAGCACAGTAATCAATTCTATTATAAACAAAAAAATACTTAAGAAATTGTTAAAAATTGATTGATGAAACTGATAAAGAATTGATAAAATACACTTAAGAAACGGCCTAATGGCTACTATTAGTTTTTTAAAACAATTATTTACTCAATTCTAAAATTTTCTGGCGCTTCAGTCTTTCCTTGAAGTTTAAGTCACCGAGAAGTAACAGCGCCTTAACATTTAGATGACGTAGGAGTCGATGTTTGTAACTCTTTTTGGTTTATTTTTAACATCGACCATTTCAATATTCAAATCCCGATGGAAGTCCCGATGGATGTACGACAGTGCATTGACAGTACTCTTGAACATATTATATTGAATTTTGTAGGGTTTTACCTTGCCCATAACGGGTAGGTGGAGTGCTAAATTAATTGCACTCCATCTGTTGGTTTCAGGGCTACAAAATCAACCTTAGATTGGCTTAATAATACGGAAAATCACTCTTTCACGATAAACCAGGCTTTGTAGAGAAAAATTCTTGAAATCAAAGTTGTAGATCTTTTAATTTCCTATAAATTTTATAATTACCCTTTTGTTGTAAAATGCATACAAAGGCCGAAGTCTTAAAAATCCGTTTTTACGGATTTTCATGAAAGAAAACGTTAAATAACGAATTACCGCTAAACGAAGCGATATACAAAACCATGTTTTGAATAAAAGTTGTAGTGGTTTTAGCCTACTTGTCTACAACTTTAATTATAAACATTTTTGCTGTAAAATGCATGTAAAGGCCGCAATCTTTAAAAAAAACCATTTTTTTCTTCGAGGGAACAGCCTCCCCAAGAATTTTAGTGGACATAGCGTCTACCCTATCTTGTAGAGCATAAAAATTGTATTAAATGAGGTGATTTTTAAAAGTAGAAGTCGTTTTTGAGAAATTAGCAAAAAAGTTAAAAGTGACATGAATAAACTACTTCTTGCGGTTGACCGATTTTGACGAAAATGTTCGTGTCGGGTCTGGTAGTAATATCAAACTTAAGTTTGAAGTTTCAAGTTCGTATGATGTTTCGTCCTTGAGATAGTTTGTTCATACACACACACACACACGCGCGCGCACACACACACACACACACACACACACACACACACACACACACACACCAACCTATGAAAACATGGTTTGTGGGTTCAGGGGGTCCGAAAACGTATATATCCGGTGAAAACTCGATATAGGAAAATCAACATGAAAACAATACTTTCCTTCCTACATATTCATATAGGCAAGAGAAAGTAAAAATCAAAAGAGCGAAATTTCCCGGTTCTTCGTTACATCAGTAAAATTTATGTTAAGGGGTTAGCCAACCCAGAAACTGAAAATCAAAACTACTGGCTATAATTTATCATTATATATATTAAAAATGAAAGATTCATTTACTAGTAATGATCTACCACTTAAACCAGGCCAAAACATTAATTACAGCTTCTAATATAAGGTTGGGGGGTGGAAAAGCAGGCTTTTACGGGGAATTAAATATCTTGTTGTTGTTGTTTAGGTCAACAGCCGAAAGGCTGTTTTGAACCTGCAGAGGTTTTACTAAGTAAAACGAGGAGTGAGGTGGTTTACAATTGCCTTCCTCACTGAGTGGAAAAGTACGCTCATCAGCATGCCGAGCCCTCTGAAAAGCACATATTTTCCACTCTGCAAATGACACCTTCATTCACCACAGGGTCTGGCTGTATAATGAAATCCATTACTTTCAGAGGAGATAACTCTGATTAGTGTCTTTTACACCTCTACCTCTTCTGTCCTTAAATGATTCAGTCATTTAATTGGCTGACCATGTGATAAGAAACAGAACTATTTATTTTAGCCCTGCAACGAACAGATTGGGTGTAAATAATTTGACACTCCACCTGATATATACAAATATCTTAGGAACAAGATATCGATATGATTCTTGTGCCAAAAAAATACAGAAAATTGCTGTCTATTATCTGTTGTATGCTCTTGTATGTAATTTCTTACAAGAAATCAATTGAAGAAAAACCATATTTTCAAAAACATTTATTTTATGTATTCACAAATTATTCTTGAACTGAATCCCTATTAAGTTTTTTTGTAATAATCATTCAACAGATAATAGAATAAGAAATTATGAACATTTAAAAGAAGTTCATTCAAATATTTATCTCCAATACAAACCAAAATATTCAATTTCCCCAAGCATATACACACAATACACGTAATAAACCGTTGCTATGACGACAAAACATGTACGTATATTTAAAACAGATTTTTTTTTATTCCTAATTTGTGTACGTTGCAATCTGTTAAATTAAGAACAATAAGCAACCCCATGACCCAATGAAATGAGGATGATGTGTATGGCGTGTAAATGAGGTGTAGTCTTGTACAGACCCAGGCCGACCATTCCTGAGAGAGTATGGTTAATTAAACCCCAACCATCAAAGTACACCGGTAACCTCTGTCTAGTATTCAAATCCGTATAAAAGTAACTACCTTTACTGGGATTTGAACTAGGAACCTTCGTCTCCGAAAATCAGCTGAATTTTTGTTAAACAGCTGATTTTGGCGACGACTTTACCTCTAGACCAACCCGGTGGGTTAGATTTTTTTATAATAACTTTTTGTCAGTACAAACAAAGTAAACATAATTACGCTGTGATTCAGAAAATTTTTAACTTCAAATAGATGTAAAAAAAGGAAATCGAACTTAAAAAAAATAATCTTCTTTAGTTGACTACCCCTTAAGCTAATAATTTAAAGGTAAGATACATTTTGATTTTAACTCAAGACGAATGTTTTATAAAAAAATCTCAAAATTGAATTTTCGATCGTTCTTATAACTTTATACTTTGCATGTGAGGAAATAAAAAATAAATTGACCCACAGTTCGTGTTTGTTCATGTATAAATGAAACTTACTCAACTGTTTTAAAAGAGATAATACTCGTACAATGAAACTAAAAGCACCATGTAGTGTGTTCAAAAGTTTAAAGTGTTCCCGTTTTCTTTGATCAACCAGTAACTCCTTTATGTATAAATATATATAGTCTACGTATAAACTGCTGTAGATAAAGCATAGAGTAGTGACCCGGACATTTGAAACCACTTAATTCGGTCTGGGAAAATATTGAATGGCTCTTGAAATGACATCCGCCACGACGACTGCTGCCTCCCATGATGACGATGATGGTTCAGCTCCCGTATTATTTTCTCTACTCATTTCTACCTATCATTTTATATCTCCTTCCTTATCCCTTCTCTTACTTTCTTTCTTTATCTTCCTCTCTTCCACTACTTGAACTTTCTTCCATCTTTTCCATTTGATTGAACTATATTATTGAATAGCTACCAAGCCTTTTTGATTGCAATAATCTGAATGATTATATTCCATCAACCGGATAAATTAGATTTTTTTTATTATTCCTATTCCTAATATTTGAGATATTAACGATTCACTACCGATGTTGATTTGCTATAAATAGGAATGTCAAATGTATAGATATATACATACTTTTTAATAGGGATTTTTCATGTTAAAGCCAATTTTATTGTGAAAAAATCATTAAAATTCAATAAATATGATAATTTTTGTTGTTTAGGTCATCAGCCGAAAGGCTATTTTCAACCTCTAGACACTTTAATAAGTAAAACAAGGAGTCAGGTAGTTTATAATAGCCTTCCTCACTGAGTACAAAAGTATGCTTATCAGCATTCCAGACCTTCTGAAAAGCATCTACTTTCCAACCGTGCAAAAGACACTTTCACTTCATTTACCATACGTTCTAGCTGTATAATGTTGTTGTTTAGGTCATCAGCCGAAAGGCTGGTTTGAACCTGTAGAGGTTTTACTAAGTAAAAACGAGAAGTGAGGTGGTTTACCATTGCCTTCCTCACTGAGTGGAAAAGTACACTTATCAGCATGCCGGGCCCTCTGAAAAGCACATATTTTCCACTCTGCAAATGATACCTTCACTTCATTTACCACAGGGTCTGGCTGTATAATGAAATTCATTACTTTCAGAGGATAAAACTCTGATTGGTATTTTTTACACCTCTACCTCTTTTGTGTTTAAATGATTCAGTCATTTAATTGGCTGACCAAGTGATAAGAAATAGAACTATTTATTTTAGCCCTGAAACAAACAGATTCAGTGTAAATAATTTGACACCCACCTATTTGTTATAGGCAAGCTGTATAATGATGAAATTCATTACTCTCGAAAGAGATAACTCTGACTATAGTATATAGTACGACTATATATAGTACGACTATATATAGTACGACTATATATAGTACGACTATATATAGTACGATATATAGTACGACTATAGTATATATACTATAGTATAGACTATACTATAGTATACTATACTATTACCGTATATAGTATATATACGATATATATAGTACGATATATATAGTACTATATATACGGTATATATAGTACGATATATATAGTACGACTATAGTATATAGTACTCGTATATTGAACGTACCCATACCATACCAACAATCTGGTCTTCTCAATCTGCTCTACAATGGTATGAAAACTGGTCAGTTCCCTTACATCTACATATCTCACTTGCTTTACTCTGGGGACCTTTCGTAACCAGTCCGTTTCTAAGGTCTTCAGCCTTTGTTTATTCCTGAATTTGATTAGCCAGCCTTCAGTACTAAGTGTATTTATCTGATTTCAATACAAGTGTAGCCACTAACTTCTGTGTTCTCATTTGTGTTAAACTAGACCAGAGAGTTTCATTTAGTCTTTGGAGAGCAGCTGACGTATGCGGTCCTTGATACCCCACTCATTCTTTTCCACAAACAATTTTTTTTAACTGTTTAAATATCTATTTACAAATTACAATGCATACATAAAATATTAACTCTTTTAATATTACAGTTTTGCTGTACGAAGTAAACAATATGTAAATTTTGTAACATTATAAAGCCTTTCACATTCTTGTTCTAATAAAGCAATTAGGTGGTTAAATTATTCATTAAAGGGTAGATATTTTGTTAAAAAACTACGTGCGTATTAAGGAAAATTAGCAAAAATATTAAATTACCGCAGAACACGTCGGGATTTTTAAGACAATTAACTTTGTGGTCTCGGGCGAGTTTTACTTTTTTTACTTTATGGTTTTGATGAACCTAACCTAAATAAAAAAGGAGTGTACAACTATACGTAGAAGAGAGTTGACTTCGTTCACTCGGTCTTTAATAGGGTGAAAGGTAACAATGGGTTAGAGATGGCAGATGAGAAGTGAGCTTCATGAATTTGCATATCTAATTTCTCTGCCAACTTTCCTAGTTACAAAATGCATTTGTATCTCCACAAAACCCCACCTCTTCATTCTTCCCACTCATCTGTATATTTTCCGTTGGTACTTCTTTAATATTCCATTATTGTGGAAAATTTCACATCTCATTAATATCCTAATTTTGTACTCTAATACTTCTGCATTTTGTACGTACTTTTGCCTCACTCTTGAATTTATTTCTGAACAAAATAACGTTATCAACTAGTTTTAAGAAATGGTAACATACATTTTATTCGTATTCTATTTACTTTTAATAACTTTTATGGGTTTTTTACCCTTTTAACGAAACATAAATTCAAAAGACAATATCCTTATTTTTGTTTAAATATTTCGATTAATTTTCCTAGATTTTTTTGTACAGTTTCAAAATAAATAGAAGCTGTAAATGTAGACCAAAAAGCCCAGTTGAAATGTTTTTCACGCAGTCTTGGACCAAAAAATGATTAATTTATTCTTCTTATTCGAGTATATTTTCTTGTCCATAACTGCGTGAAAAAATCAACTGTTAACTCAACTATACTGTATCTACGCCGAGGTCTCGATGTATGACAGAGTTTTGTACGTAGTAGTTTTGGACTACTTGTTGTGATTAAACGTAAGAATTTATTTTAAAAGTTTATGAATTTAATTTTGATATTATGACTGAACCATAGATCAAAGCTCCACACACCTACATCGGACGAATTAGATAGTTCTAACAATTTTTTTTTATTTTTTATAGGTAACTGTGACTTACGGTGGAGTAGAGAGTACACAGTTTTTAACCTATGGTTCAATGAAATACGTTTATTTGTGTTTGTTGTTACCATCTCAGCCTCCTATCTAGCGTGAGACTTAAATACTTGACTGGTTTTGTCTGAGGTATTGGGTAATTTTTATAGTAGTTAGGTGGACAAGTTTTCCGACAAAGTGTAAACGTAATATGTAAACGTAATAATTATATTTTATATAATGTTGCAAAATTAACGTAACATGTTTTAATAATTATTGTTGGCTATGAGAATTATCATATTCGTAAGTAGTTGTTAAACTAATGTCCGAAACAAGGATACTAGTTACTTTTATACGGATTCGAATGCTCGACTGTGGTTACCGGTGTACTTTGATGGTTGGGATTCAATTAACCATACTCTCTCAGGAATGATCGACCTGAGTCTGTACAAGACTACAGCTCATTTACACGTCATACATATCATCCTCATCTCATTGGTCATGGGGTTGCTTATTGTTCTGAATTGAACAGATTGCAACGTACACACATTAGGAATTAAAAAAAAACCACGTACTTTGTACTGCTGGTTCTGTAAATATTATTGTTTACGTCATCAGCCGAAAGGCTGGTTTGAACTTCTAGAGGTTTTACTACGTAAAACGAGAAGCGAGGTGGTTTACTTTTGACTTCTTCTTTGAGTGGAAAGTATGCTTATCACCATGTCAGGCCCTCTAAAAAACATCTACTTTCCACCCTACAAATGACACCTTCAATTCATTCACCACAGAGTCCTGGTTGTGTATTGAAATTTAATACTCTTGAAGGAGATAACTGACTAGTTTATTTTACACCTCTACCTATTCTGTTTTTAAATGTTTTAGTCATACTTATAATTAACTGACCATGTAATAAGAAACAGAACTATTTTTTTTGTAGCCTTAGAACAAGCAGATCGAGTACAAATTTAACATACATGTTAAACAGTTGTAATTTTGTTTTTAATTTTTAATTTACTGCAACTAGTTACTTAAAACTAACGAACAGTTTTTCTTTAGCGATATTATACCCCCCCCCCCAACATAATTATGCAGTCACCTACTGATGTTAGCACTTATTTTCTAATGTCAGTTGCATAGACATTAATTATACATAGACATTACTTCTATAAACATATTAATTTCTTAAATCTCTAACTTAATCCTATTGTTAATTTAATTTTGTAACTTGTGTAAATATATATTTACACACTATAAATATACATTATATGTATGACTTAAAATAACTTAATATTATTTACAGCTAACAATTAGTTTTAGTAACAAATGTTTATTAAAACTAATTGTTAGCTGTTAGAAATCCTTTATATTCCTGATGACATCTTTACAGTTATTCAAAATACTGGAAAAAATATAAATTTATTTGCACACAAATGAATTGCCATGATTTTTTAGCTATCTAAGAACTGGAACATGCAATAACAAGGCACAAGAAAAATGAAGATAACTTTAGTTGTAACTGGCTCAAAATGAAATGGATACGATTTGAAAGAAGCAAGCCCTACTTGATGATGTACAAAGAAACATTAAACAAAGACATGGAGTTCTACCCATTAAACTTAAAACCTTGCACTAGGTAAGGAAGACCTAAACATTTTGGTACAATTCAGATTCCAACTTTACATTCTGAACCATTAGGAGTCGATGAAGCCAAAAAGTAAGATAAGATTGATTTGTTTCCTTACATTTTTTCCATTCATCATGAATATTTCAATAGTTTAGTTGCAGTACCAAAAAAGAAACAGGAAATAATTTTTATGTTAACATAAAAAAATGGACTGACTATTTTTTTCTGAAATAAATATTATCAACCTACATATTTTTAAAATTATAATTCACAATCGTTTTTTATTTTTAATTTAATACAATATTTGTTTTCATTGAAATAATCTGCTTTCATTTTCCATTGGTGGTACAACTTCATCATTACCTTAAGTCATCACTACCAATTTCCACAATTTTTTTATTTTAATAATTGTCCATCTACTTTCTCCTGTTACCATGGAAATCAAAATGCATGGACTATTGTAGCCTTATACACAATGAAATAGTTCAATTATTGGCAATGACTACTACCGGTTTTATAATCATAGACACCCGAGTTTGGACTCTTGCATCTCCAAAAATATGAGTCGGATTTCAACATATTTTACATTAAAATTTAGCTCATTTTATTCTGCGTTAACCTATAATAATCCTAAATTTTTAATCTTATACAAGTTAAAAAGTAGTGGTGACAATGAACATTCTTGTCGTACACCTTTTTTCACAGCAGCCTCTTTTTTGTACCCCTCAATTCCTCAAAACAGCCGTTTAATTCTTATACAGAGGTTAGATAACTATTCTTTTTTTTTATTTAATTCCTAGTCTTTCCAAATTTTTAAAAATTTTACTCCAGTTCAGATTGTCAAATACTTTTCCATTGATAGATTCCAAATCTTTTCCATAGATTGTTAAATCTACAAATGCCATATAATAAGTTTTATTTTCTTTATCTTTTTCTAAATAATCAATCTCAGAGCCAATATTGCATCTCCAGTCCCGTCCTCCTTCTAAATCCAAATTGGTTACTAAATAAAGACAAAAATACTTTCAGGTGGACTATATTTGACAACAGAACGTTAGTACTGGTATAAATTCACAGAAACATTTTATCATTTTTCTCGAGAAATTATTTTGTTTTAATCAGTAAAATTACAAAATAACATATTTTTAAAGTAGTTTTCAAAGTACAAATATGAAAATATACTAATTATTACGTGTTTAAAATTTAAATTGCATTTTAATGTTATGTACATTATTTAAACAAATTATTATTTTAAACATATCCCATGATCAAACATAGAGAATGTTTTATGTACTAACTTATACCGGATGTCCCAAAAGTTCGAGCACTGCAAAATATTTCGCAAACTAGAGATGTTATTCTTCAAAACACAATAATATAATCTTATGAATGTGAATAAAAACTACTGAAAATCATGTTCGTACATTTTTCCGCCATCTTGGATCCGCCATCTTGAATGCAACTCATTTTCTTAAATTCAAAGGTCATCATGAGACAGATCATTTCCATGTAGAATTTTGTGAAAAAACCACTAGTGAAAACCGTTTTCAAATATCTCTTACCGTTTTGAAGTTACAAGCCGTTAAACTCGGGAAAACAATGAAAATGGCCTGTCTTGGATGTTAGTATTATCTTCTTTAACCGTCACTAAGAGTTAATTCACTGATCAATCTGACTTAATTTGAGTTTAATTTTAAAAAATCAGTGCAAATTTTTATTACCCTTTCTTTTTAATGCTTGTACAATGCAAAATTTAAATGAGGAAGAAACTTAACAATAATGGCTAATTATTATTTTTAAGTTTTTCCTTATTTAAATTTTGCATTGTACAAACATTAAAATGAAAGGATTAATGAAGATTTGCTCTGATTTGAGCAAATCAGGCCATTTTCACTGTTTTCCCGAGTTTGACGGGTTGTAACTTCAAAACGGTAAGAGATATTTGAAAACGGAATTTACCAGTGGATTTTTCGCAAAATTCTACATGGAAATGATCTGTCACATGACGACCTTCGTATTAAAAAAAAAATAGTTGCATTCAAGATGGCGAATCCAAGATGGCGGAAAAAATGTATGAACATGATTTTCAGTAGTTTTTTTCACATTAATAAGATTATATTATTGTGTTTTGAAGAATAACATCACTAGTTTGCGAAATATTTTGCCGTGTTCGGACTTTTAGAACACCCGGTATATTACACATATAAATGTTATTACATTATAATGCCTGTAAGTAGTAGCAATAGTACCAAAGTTCCTCTACATCAGAAGTTTGCACAGAAGCTCTTTGATGTGGTTGAACAAAACGAGTTGAAACATGTGTGTGGTAAATACATATAATGTTTCATTAATATGTACTCAGTGTATATAGAAAGATAGGTTAAGTATAGGAAAATGGAAACGAAAATATCTGGTTTACTTTGTTATTTTGTTAATAGGATCGTTATATGGTTTCTTTTCTTTGTATCTATCTAAATATCGGTTTTTAATTGTTTGTTGGAGATCTGTATAAGTATTAATTTAAGTGTTGTTTAGAGGCTTGACTAAGTCTAACGAAGAGTGAGCTCGTTTACAATTGCCTTTTTCCCCGAGTGGAAAAGAATATTTATCAGCATGCCAGGCTCTCTGAAAAGTATCTACCTTCCACACTGCAAATGACACCTTCACTTCATTCACCACGAATCTGGCTGTATAATGTAGGTAATTCATTACTCTTAGATAAGATAACTCTGACTAGTGTCTTATACATTTCTACCTCTTCTGTTCTTAAATGAGTTAGTCATTTAATTAGCTGACCATGTGATAGAAACAGAACTATTTTTTTGTAGCCCTGGAATTAGAAGATCGAGTGCAAATAATTTAACACTCTATCTGCCTGTTATAGGTAATGTTAATTGCCTTTAAATTAAATGGGTGTGTATTAATTTATATAAAAGCTAAATGCACACACTCAGTACAAAATCTTTAGAATCATAAGTCTTAGAAACTTTATTTTTATACGTAAGTCCTATTTGGGTTATGAATTAAATTTGAAGGACGCTAGTTCTAAAGAAAGAAAATATAGTTCACAAAACATATGTTTTCAAAAATTCAACTCTTTACTTTCTCTTGCCTATATGAATATATAGGAAGGAAAGTATTGTTTTCATGTCGATTCTTCGAATTCGAGGTTTTTCAGTTATCTGATATGTAAATTTTATTTTATGAAATAGAGAATATTTAAAAGTAATCGAACACATTTTCAAAATTTTGAATTACATAAATAATTCAATTTTAAGGTAATAATAAATTGTCCAATACGTCTGCAGACAAGCAAACATTAACACAAAATTTCCTTAGGATATAGTTAACATTAGAACAGTAGTTACGATGTTCAGGAAAGTCTGGCGGGCGTAAGACTACATTATTGTAGTACTTGAGTACCGTAGTCCCTGTAACCGCTTACAGACATAACTAGATGCTGACGTCACATTATGTAGTAGTAAACCTACTGATCACGTGACAAAATGTCATGAACATAACAGTATCCTACTCCTCCATTTACTTCAAATATCAAATCAAATTGTCGGTAGTATTAGCAGTAGAGAGTAATAACCAAATAACAATCTAGGTAGAAACGTAATTGAAATGACAAAGGTACAACATATGTTAATTACATAGGTATATTATTAATTAATTATATTAATTCAAAATTATGTCACTCCTGGCATATACCTAATAATCTGAAAATTACAAAGCAAATCACATAGTGTGTTTAAAACATATGACTAATTGAACAAGATATATTTTTTGTAAATTTATCAGCATCCACGTTTTGAGTAACTATAAATAAACTAAAACCCTGGAGCTTACTCTCCAAGATAACAGTACCATTAAAAGACTTAATTGACCTTTACTTTCTTTTACCCTATTTGCATGTATAGGTATGGAAAGTACGTATTGCTTTCATGTAAATTTTACGAAATCGAGTTTTCACGGAATTTCATTCCGGCCTCAATTTTTTCCGGTGACCGATTTTGATGGAAATGATCGTGTCGGGTCCGGCAGTAGTATCTAACTTAAATTTCAAGTTCGCACAATGTTCCGTTCATGAGATATTTTGTTCACACGCGCGCGCACACGCACACACACACCAATCGCTTAAAAACATGTTTTTTGGGTAAGGGGGTCTGAAAACTTATATATCCGGTGAAAACTCGATTTCGAAAATTCGACATAAAAACAATAAGTACTTTCCTTCTTACATATTTCTATAGATAAGAGAAAGTAAAAATCTGGTGTAAATCACACTACGTTTTCTTGCCAATGCAAATAATTATCAATATAACCTAACATTAGTAACACTTTAAAACTAAACTTGATTAGTAAACACTGTAAAATTTTAGAAATAAACAACAAAACTAACCTCAAAAAACATAACCTACTCTTTTAATCATGAGTGAAAGACGCAAAATGAAAATCAACCTCAGTTTGGCTTAAAAATAAGGAAAATCACTCTTTCACGCTAAACTAGCCTCCGTAGAGAAAAATGTTCTTAATAAAAGTTGTAGATTTTTTAATTTCCCATAAATTGTATTATATACACTTTCGTCGTAAAATGCATATTAAGGCTGCAATTTTTAAAAAAAATCAATATTTTACACGTAAGTTTTCGTGAGAAAAAAACAGAAAATAGCTAATTATAGCTAAAATAAGCGTTTTACAAAAGAAAGTTTGAAATAAAAGTTGTAGGATTTTAAATTCTCTACAACTTTTACTATATACATTTTTCCGCTTAAATGCGTCTTAAAGCCGCAATCTAAAAAAAAAACAATTTTTTCACAAAAAAACAGTCTTTCCAAGAATTTCAGCAGACATGGCGCCTACCCTATCTTGTAGAATATAAAAAATGTAGTAAATGAGGCGATTTAAAAAATAAATCGTACGAGCCATTTTTAAGAAAATCGCAAAAAAGTGAAAAATGACACGAATAAACTACTTCCGGTTGACCGATTTTGACGAAAATGTTCGTCTCGGGTCCTCTAGTAGTACCTAACTTAAGTTAAAGTTCGTACGATGTTCTGTTCTTGAAATATTCTGTTCACACGAACACAGACCAATAGCTAAAAACACGTCTTTTGGGTTCAGGGGGTTTGTAAACTTATACATCCGGTGAAAACTTGATTTAAAAAAATCGACATAAAACAATACTTTTCTTCCTACATATTATTTTATATAGATAAGAGAAAGTAAAATACATAAGGATTAATAAGATGGAACAAATACGAAAGCATGTGTATGTATAGAAAATACAAAAATATATACATCCGGTGAAGCAGAAGTAACACAGGAAAATAATAAAAACACAGGCTTTTCGATCTAATGTGCCAGTGTACTTTATGTATATATGCCTATTACTTTTTTTGTAGAAAAGTCACTTTGTATACGACTTGTAGACGGAAGTTAAAATGTTATTGAAAATGAAGGGTGCAGAAGAAGCAGTGCAGAACAGAGTAAAGAATAATGCAATTTAGGTAGGGCGTCTAACCAACCGTAAAGGCATATGGGAAAGCAAGAAAAAATGTCATAAAAATGGAAGAACATAATTATATTTATTACAGGTTTGCCTTTTTATGGCAAGTGATAATTTTTTTTAAATTGAATCATTTTAATTTCCAAGTGAAAATGTATAAGTATTCATAGAAAGGGTTAACACAAACCACAAACATCAATTAATTACTATTAGATATAAATGTAAAGATCGCTTGAACGGAGCAAGTGTTTCTTCTCACTCAATTAATTTAAAAAAAACCTAAGCGTTTTGTAAAATTAATATATTAATTAATCTCAACAATAAAACGATATAATGTTAATAATATTAAAGTTAGTCTAGGCCTGTATGTTAAAAAATCTGGTGTAAAACACTCACACGACTTTCTCGTGCCAATGAAAATAATGAATAATGTAACCTAACGTTAGTAATAAAACATTAGAAATAAAAAAAAAATTACCTCAATAAACATAACCTTATTTTAATCATGAGTGAAAGACACAAAATGAAAATCAACCTCAATTTGCCTTGAAAATAAGGAAATTCACTCTTTCACGCTAAACTAGGCTCTGTAGTAAAAAATGCTTAAAATAAAAGTAGTAAATCTTTTTATTTCCTATAAATTTGATTATATACACTTTTGTCGTAAAAATTTATGATAAGGCTGAAATTTTAAAAAAATCGATATTTTAACACGTTTTCGTGAAGGAAAAAAAACAGAAAATTGCTAATTACCGCTAAACTAAGCGTTATACAAAAAAATTTGAAATAAAAGTTGTAGGATTTTAAATTGTCTACAACTTTTATTATATACATTTTTGGGCTGAAATGCATATTAAAGCCGCAATCTTAAAAAAACATTTTTTACGAGAAAACAGCCTCTCTAAGAATTTCAGCAGACATGGCGCCTACCATAACTTGCAGAGCATAAAAAATGTAGTAAAAGAGGCGACTTTTTAAAATCGTAGGAGCCGTTTTTGAGAAAATCGTAAAAAAGTGAAAAATGACACGAATAAACTACTACTTTTGGTAGACCGATTTTGATGAACATGTTCGTATCGGGTCCTCTAATGGTACTTAATTTATGTTTCAAGTTTCAACTTTGTACGATGTTCTTCTGTTCTTGAGATATTTGATCTCACACTCACACACACACACAGCAATTGCTAATAACATGTTTTTTGGCTTCAGGGGGTCTGAAAACGTGTAGATACGGCGAAAACTCGATTTCGAATAATCGACATTTAAACAAAACTTTCCTTTCTATAATCTATACTAATATTATAAAGACAGCGTACTTTTTTGTGCAAGCTAATTTCCAAAACTACTAAACGGATTTTCATGAAATTTTGACAGCATATTAATATTCCTAGCTACATTTTATTTTAAAATTTAAAAAAATGATAACCCTAAGAGCCCTAATGAAGAATTTTATAAATATCTATGTGTGTGTGTGTGTGTTCTCACATGTACGCGCGCGCGCGTACATGTGAGAACGTATTGCTGCTGGAAGTAGTTGATGGGCTTGATTACGGTAAGGTACGCGGGGAAATTACTAAACGTCGTTTCGTGTGTGTGTGTATTGTTGAAGACAGTGCATATGCATAAAGAAAGACCGTCGAAGACGTTCGCAGGGAATTTATCAAAACGGTGTGTGTGCGCGCGCGCGCGTTTAGCAGCTACACAGTTTCTGTTACATATTTATTTTAAAAAAAATTGATTACTCATGTTTCGCGTGCGAAGCCGCGCGGGGCATGCTAGTATTTTCATATAGGAAAGTTATAAGTTGATTTTCTAATTACTTGTTAGTGAGTAAATTATTTTTAATTTTAGAACGCATGCTTTTTGTTGGTATTCTATCAAAGGTTTTGTTAAATTAAATTCTAATAACCAGAGTTTTACTGTAAGAAAATATATAGCTTATTCAGTAAAGAAATGTAATTTTCTTTTATACGTAGGAGTTAAGGTTAATCTCTCAATCATTTATCTTAAAAATAAACTTCAGGTATTTTTTTATTAACTCCTGTGGGAAAACTTTTAAACCGCTTGAACAGTTATTTTTTTAAAAAAATTAACAAATAAAATGTATGAAATAAAATCAAAAACTTTTGTACTAATAATACTGTGCTTATAAATAATTATTAGAATAATTTATAAAGGTGTTAACAAAAAGAGAAATAAAGATGAAAATGTAAACACAGCAACAGTAGAATATTGAGTTAAAAATTCCCTTTCAGGGAAATTTGAGTAATTGGTAACACTGAGTTTAGCTGCGGCGACAACCCCTGTATGTGCAAGTCTTCAGTTCAGAGGGAGCCGGCTTCCGATTGGTTTAATTTTGGAGTCTGCATCAACAATGGTGTAAACGTGCTTTGAATTTTCCGTGTGTTCTAAAATAAATAACTTACAAATAACCGTAACTTTTAATAAAAACTATTATATTTTATTACTATACGACTGTGTTGTATTTTTATTGTTTAATTAGTGAATGTTGTGGTTTATTATAAAAAATTAAGAATAAACTATAATAATTTTGTAATTTCTGTTGTCTTCGTCGTTTTATGGAATTTATTATTTTTTTCAACATCTCCCGCACAGGTAAATATTTCACAAATTTTATATTTAATATGTACATATTCCATTGATATAAACAAAACATATTTTTTATACTTCAGTACGAATCAATTGTTTTATATTTTTCATTTTCTAACCAATAAATTCGTTTAATAATGAGTTATTCAAGCGATAAAACAATTATTGTTTTATATTTTTTACGCTATATACGTAGATATTTAATATGATCTCTAAAACATTTATTGTTAGCGATCACGTTTGTTCGAAGTATTAGCTTATTTAAATGCTCGTATTATTGTGTAATAAAATGGAATCTAAACAAAATAAATGTCACAAATTTGATTTTTGTTTAAATTGTTATCAAAATACACATATTGCAACAGCCTGAATAATATTTAAAATAAATCCAAATATGTAATTTATTTACTTTGTTGAGTGTCTTTTTTTCATACAAATCATTGTATTATCAAAATTACTGTTTATTGTTGGTTAGGGTTTCGTTCGCTTTTAAACACATGTTAGAATGTTTCAACAAGTTAACCGATTAGATTTTGAATTTTTTTTTTGAAAAAATTATAGCATGTTTTATGAAAATATTTTTAAAATTTGCTAATTGATAATTCTAAATTATTTAAAAAAAATTGTCTTCGAAACAATAAATGAAAAAAATTCTTACTTTAGCCGGTCGAATCCGTCTTTTTACTTTCTCTTGCCTATATGAACACATAGGAAGGAAAGTATTGTTTCATGTCGAGTTTTCACCGGATATATTATAGGCCTACACGTTTTCAGACCTCCTGAACACAAAACAACATGTTTAAACAAAAAAACAACAGCACGTTGGTAACGTGCTCGCCTCTCATCATGCGGTCCTGGGTTCGAATACCACTCAGGCAAGGCATATTTTCATACGTTACAAAAAAATCATTTCATCCTCCATTGTACTAAAAGTTACACCCCAACGTCGTCGCTAATGACCGTTGTAGTTGATGCGACGTTAAATAAATAAATTTTAAAAAAACATGTTTAGCGATTGGATAAAAAACGGTTCCTACGAACCGCCGGTTTTTTAAATCACCTCATTTACTATATTTTTTATGCTCTACAAGACAGTAAAAGCGCCATGTTTACTGAAATTTTTGGGGAGGCTGTGCTCTCGTAACTAAAACTTGTTATTTTAAGATTGCGGCCATAATATTTTGGGGCAAAAGTATATATAATCACAGTTTTAAAACTTTTAAAAACCAACAACTCTTATGTAAAACATTTCTTTGTCATAACGCTTAGTTTTGCGGTAGCGATTTTTTGTTTTTCTTCATGAAAATCTGTAGATTTTTTAAGAATACGGCCTTTGTATGCATTTTACGACAAAAGTGTATATACTTAAATTTATAGGGAATTAAAAGATCTAAAACTTTTATTCTAAGTATTCTTCTCTAGAGTGCCTACATTAGCGTCAAAGAGTGATTTTCCGTGTTGAGCCAAACTAAAGTTGATATTTTGCTTCATTCACTCATGATTAAAATTAGGTTATGTTTTTGTTTATTTTTAATGTTTAATTACCAATTTTAGGTTATATTGTTCATTATTTGCAGTGGTAAGAGAAATTCGTGTTAGTGTTTTACTCCAAATTTTTGTCTTAACATTTGTAGCTGTTTATTTTTGTTAATTACCTGCTTGTATTTTAAGAATTTTTCATTTAGGGTATTTTTGTTGGTTAAGTTCTGTTAAATTTTCTTTAATTTCTTTTTTTCCACTAGATGTTTAAGTTTTTGGAGTTATACAGTTTTTTTATTATCTTCCATCCTAATATTTTTTACGGTGTTCCGTAATAAATAAATCAGTAGGCTATTTATTTTATAAACAAATAATTTAATTGCTTATTTTAGTAATTCAAAGTATATTGTGCGAGTTTCTGTTAATATTTTTACCCAGTTCTTATTATTTTTGTTATACTTATAATACTATACTACAGACTAACTAGAAAAACACATGTTTCAATTAGCGTTAATAGCTTTTGTTGTGTGTGAAGCTATCACCCAGCAGCAAACTTTCAGGTTATATTACTCTTATTACAGGTTGTATATTTATTCCAGCTATTATTTAGTCTTCTACGTAGATTTGTTTTTATAAATGTTTATTTTACGTAACGTAAGGAAGCAGGTTCTTAATTAAATAAATTTATATTATATACATTTATCTGTAACCCTTTATTTACGATTACTAGCCGCATTGGCGTAGGTGGTAACATGCTCGCCACTCATCATGCGGTCTTGGGTTTGAATCCCATTCAGGCACGGCATATTTTCATACGTTACAAAAAAAAAAATCATTTCATCCGTCACCGTCTGCATTAGCAGTAATTGCAGAACAGTCAGACGTTAAAAAAAGAAATAAATTATTTACGACTATTATAGAGTATTGTTTTGCTGACCCACAAATTTGTAATTACCCGTATTTCTGTAGAGATCAAAGAGACTTCTGTGAATTAATATTAAAAAAAAAGCAAACTAGATGTTTGGATTTTAAATAAAGAATCCGACTTAAAACTTTCAAACGTTAATTTATTACGAAGCGGTCAGATTTTGTATTATATAAGCCTTCAAGTAAGGCGTTTATTTAACGTAAGACCTAAATAACGAACTTTGGTTTCATAGGGAGTTTCTATGCCATTGAGATTTAATGAAGGACAAGACTGACGTATAATTTAATATAACTCAATATTAATATTTATTTTAATACGGTAGGTAAAGGTGTTACCACGAGTCAACTGTCAGCAGCTGATTTTTTGAGACGAAGGTTCCTGGTTCAAATCCTAGTAAAGGTAATTACTTTTATACGGATTTGAATACCAGACAGTAGTGGTTACGGGTAGACTTTGATGGTTGCGTTCAAATACCATACTCCCTCACGAATGATCGGCCTGAGTCTGTTCGAGACTACACCTCATTTACGTGTCATACATATTATCCTCATTGGGTCACCGGGTTGCTTATTGTTTTTAAATTGAACAAATTGCAAAGTACACACATTTAGGATAAAAAAAATTGGTGTAAAACTCTCACGCGACTTTTTCTTGCCAAAGCCAATTATGAACAATAATAACCTAATGGTTGCATTAGTAATGCAATATTAGAAATGAACAAAATAACTAACCAACCTCAAAAAACACAAACTAATTTTAATTATTATGAACAGCTATAAATGAAACCCAACCTTTGTTTGGCTTAATAATACGAAAAATCATTCTTCGCGCTAAACTAGGTTCTGTAGAGAAAAATGTTCTTGATAAAAGTTGTAGATCTTTTAATTTCCTATAAATTTGATTATGCATTTTTGTCGTGAAACAGATACTACGGCCGAAACCTGAAAAACCCGATTTATTTTTACAGATTTGCATGAAAAAAACACAGAAAATTAATAATTACCCCTAAACCGTTATACCAAAAAATATTTTAAATAAAAAATGTCGGTTTTTAAATTGTATACAATGTTTATTATATACACTTTTAGCTAAAATGCATATTAAGTCTGCAATCTTAAAAAACAATCTTATTCACATAGGCAAGAGAAAGTAAAAAATTGTAATAAATTCGGAATAATTCATTATATTATATTTATAAGTTGAACTTTCTAAATTGTTCTGTAATTATGTTGTCATACTTTTTAAAGAAATTTTAATATATTCCGCTAAGTTATTTACATAACTGTAGCAAATAATACAAACAAAATATCTTATGATGGAAACGTTTTTAATGAAGTCATTCATTCATAAATACATAAATATTTATGTATGTTCTAGTAAAATGTACACAAATATTATTGTTTCTGATAACCAAAACAAATCTTGTAATGATAGTAAAAGAAGACAACAATAAAAGATTCTTGGGATGTTATTTAAACATGATATTTTATATTGATAGAATGTCTAGAACAAATAACGCAAAATTAGGACGATGTTGTAAAATGTCAAATAGTTTTCTTTTAAAGAACTAGGTAACGCATAAATAGTTTTGTTGAATGACATGACATGTGTTGTAAGTCGAAGAGATAATGAAATTAGATAGTGTCAGTGTACTGACCGTTATATGCCGAAGATAGGGGCGTATGAATAAATATATTTTTTATAAAAAAAAACTGGCAGGGGAAACATACACACGACTTTCTCTTGCCAGTTTAAAATAATGAAACATAACAAAAAAGCTTTAATCATAAGTAATCAATGTAAAATGAAAAACGTAACCGAATTTATATCATGAGTGATGCTAATTGAAAATCAATCTCTGAAGGGCTTACAAATACGGAAAATCACTAATTGACGCTAAACTAGGACCTGCAGAAAATAAGGTGAAATAAAAGTTATAATTTTTTATTCTTTGTTTTATTATTAACGTCGTATAAACTACAAAATTGTCATTAGCGACGACGTTGGGTTGTAACTGTAAAGGATGAATTAATTTTTTGTAAACATATGAAAATATGCCGTGCCTGAGTGGGATTTGAACCCAAGACCGCATGATGAGAGGCGAGCACGTTACCAACTACTCCCATGCGGCCGGCGTAGCTATAAATATAAATAAATATTTTTATTTCCTATAACTTTAAATTTTACCCATAACAGGTAGGTGGAATGTTACATTATTTGCACTCGATCTGTTAGTTACAAGGCTATAAAAAAAATAGTTGCTTCTTATCACGTGGTCAGCCAATTATAAGACTGAAGCATTCAAGAAGAGAAGAGGTAGAGGTGTAAAATACACTAGTCAGCGTTATCTTAACTGAGAGTAATGAATTTCATTTTACAGCTAGACCCTGTAGTTAATAAATTGAAGGTGTCATTTGCAAGGTAAAAAATAGATACTTTTCTGAGGGCTGGAATGCTGATAGGCATAATACTTTTCCACTCAGTGAAGAAGGAAATTGTAAACCACCTCATCCCTCTTTTTACAAAGCCTCTAGAGGTTCAAACCAGCCTCCTGGCTGATTACCAAATAATAACAACTTTAAATACTTTTGTCGTAAAATGTAAACCACAATCTAAGACCACAATCTTAAAAAGTCTAATTTTCAAAAATCGTCTAATTTTCTAATTTTTAAATGTAAACCACAATCTAAGACCACAATCTTAAAAAGTCTAATTTTCTACCGATTTTGATGAGCAAAAACAGAAAATTGTTAATATTGACGCTAAATTAAGCGGTGTAGAAAACAGCGTTAGAAATAAAACGTGTGGTTAATAATTTTCTACAATTTCAATTATAAAAAATATACTTTCTCCCTAAAATGCATACTAAGGCTGTAATCTTAATAAAAAAAACCCTACTTTTTTACCATGAGAGCACAGCACCAAGAATTTCAGCAGACATGCCGCTGACGCTGTGTTTTAGAGCACAAAAAAAGGCAGTAAAGGAGTCGATTTATAAAAAATCATAGCCGTTTTTAAAGGAAAATTGCAAAAAAGTAAAAATCTCACGAATTACTATGTTCGGTTGACCGATTTTGATGAAAATGTTCATGTCGGTTCCAAAAACAACCGATGCACTGAGCTGTAAAAAACTCTTTAGTCTTCCATCTACAATTAAGCTACATAACAGTAAGGTTTTGCTGTTAATTTATTTTAATTTGTCAAGAAATATAATTAATTGTATTATTCTTTCAGTTCATTTAGTCATTAGGTTGTAATTATATTAGAGATACTTTTAGTTTAAAATGTAGTTGTAGGTTTTTCTAGATTGGAGATGTTCGAAATGTGGTCATATCGAAAAAACTTGAGATTGAGCTCGGTGGATCGTGTGACAGCTGAGAGTATTA
The DNA here is from genome assembly GCA_035578175.1 of Catonia carolina. Classification (NCBI taxonomy): domain Eukaryota; kingdom Metazoa; phylum Arthropoda; class Insecta; order Hemiptera; family Achilidae; genus Catonia; species Catonia carolina. The sequence continues at coordinate 33,493,008 of JAQMRL010000005.1, read as the reverse complement.
TCATAATCAGTTAGAGAAGAAAAAAGAGTGTGTAATATCCATAAAAATATGTTAATACCAATCAAGTGATGTGTAAACTTGAATCATGAGATGAAACGCTTTAATCGATGTAATAGCCTAGGGTAGCCGTTCTCAAAGTGTGTACCGTGAGACACGACGCCCCGGGCGCCGTGTCTCGGCATACGCAATCATTTCCTTTTTTCTTTTCGTTTTCATTTTATTATTTCTATCTTCCTTTTTCCCCATTTTCCTCTTAACGGTTTACCTTCTCTGGGAATGGAATCACCCGCGTAAAGTGCGTGATGACAATGTACAATTTGTACTGTATGTTGTTATATAATTACAATTTGTACTGTAAAATGATTGGTTCATAATAAGATCACCACCAAAAATTATCTGTAGATTAAGGGATCCGTGGATCTATAAAGTTTGTGAACCACTGATCAAGGAGATATATTTATTTATTTTGCTTTTACGGCCATATTAAACCACTCAATCAATTTTTGGAGGCTTTTCTCCTAGCCCAGTAATCTCTCATCAATTGGGCTCTTCTTTCTCGTTCTGCTTCCGAATAAATCACCTTTCTCCTCTTTATTTCTATTTCTTTAAATCTAGTCTCACTTTGGTGTAATATTTTCAATTTATTCGTTTTTTGCCTTAAGTCTTGTTCTGTAATCCGTAGTTCCGCCATGTCTTCCTTGACCTCTTTTATCCATCTTGGATGTTTTTTGGTTGTAATCAATCTTTCTACCAGTTGTTTTAAAACTCTGGTCTCTGGTGTTCTGAGAATGTGCCCGAAGAAGGAAACTCTCTTCTTCCTCATCTTGTCTAGTATTGAATCCGTATGTTTGTATACTTGCTTGTTTGGCAACAGCACCCACATCCCGTCTTTCTGGTGTTTCTTACCAATACACGCTCTTAGAATCCTTCTTTCTATTTTCAGAACACCTTCTATTTTGCCTTTCAAGCCTTTCAGATTGAAGAGGGTTTCACTGCAATTCGCAACTTCCGGCTGAACTACTGTTTTATAATGTCTTAATTTGGTCTGGATTGATAGTGACTTCTTATTGTATGTATATCTAGTTGTAATTTGTGCTCTGTTTAGTTTGTTTCTTCTTTGATCCCAGGATTTTTTTTCTTGATTGTTATATCTGATAATTTCTCCAAGATATTTAAATGACTCAACCCTTTTTTATCTTATTCTCGTTTAAACTAATTTCGTTTATCACTAGTGGGTCTGTAGCCATGAACTTTGTCTTTTCGTATGAAATTCTTAGTCCCACTCTATTTGCGATCTGTTCTAAAGTTGTTATCTGTTCTTTTGCTTCCGCTATTGAAACTGCCATGAAAGCCAGATCATCGGCAAATCCTAAGCAATTTAACGCAATTTCATTATTTTTCCTTCCAATTTTAACATTCCTAGGGTTGGACTTCTGCCATTCCCTCATAATGTATTCCAATGCGCAATTAAAGAGTATAGGGGATATTCCATCTCCTTGCCTTAGCCCTGTTTTTATCTCAAATGATTGTGAGATTTCTCCTCTGAATTTTGTCATGGACTTTGTGTTGGTTAGGGTAAGTCCAATCATATTTACTAGTTTTGGGTGGACTCCTAAATTCCTGAGGATCTTTAACATTGTTGGTCTGTGTATACTATCATACGCTTTTTTGAAGTCTATAAACGAGATTATTAGTTGTTTGTTTCTTCTTCTGTATGAGTCTATCAGCAGCTTTAATGTTAGGATCTGGTCCGCGCAACTTCTCCAAGGCCTAAAACCTCCTTGGTATTCCCCCAGTTCTTCATTTAACTGATCTTTTATCCTGTTGTATAGGATTCTAGAGAAAATTTTATAAGTACAATCCAATAAGGAAATCCCCCTGTAGTTGTCCGGGTTTGATTTATCTCCCTTCTTATGCAAAGGATGAATTATTGCTGTTGTCCAATTCTCTGGTAATTTTTCCTCTTTCCATATTTTTACTAGATTTAAGTGGAGTGCTCGTATTACTGGTTTAACCGCATACTTCCATATTTCTGCCGTGACTGGCTCTGCTCCACTTGCTTTGTTATTTTTCATCTCTTTTACTGCAAGTTGGACTTCTTGTATTGTTGGGGGTTCTGTGTTTTCCACCTCCGTTTTTATTGGCGTATTAGTGTCTACTTCCAGGGGATTCACGGGTTCTTCATAGTTTAGTAGATCCTTAAAGGCATGAGCTAATATTTCCGTGCTTTCACGACTGTTATGGGCTATTCTTCCTTCTTTGTTCCTCAATGTCAATGTGACTGGTTCATATCTCCTTGTTGCTTCCTGAAACATTCTGTAGTAATCTCTAGTACTTACTTTTTTGTAGTTCTCTTCTATTTGTCAGATCATATCTTTCTGGTATGGGAGTTTTACTTGTCTCAGGGTTCTCTGCGTTTCCTTTCTTTGTTTTGTGAGTTCTTGATAAGATTTTTCTGTTCTCCTGGTTTGGTGGTCAATCCAGGCTTGGTGTCTTCTATTTACCGCATCATCACAAGTTTGATTCCACCACGCGTGTTTCTTTCTAGAGTTTGGTGGAGCTGTCTGTTTGGCTGTTTGGCAAGGAGATATATAATATAATATAATAACACAATATATAAAATATTATATTATAATGTAGGTCCGTTTCGGGATCTGGGTAAATTAAATAATTAACACACTAAAGTTTTAAAATTAAAGTACTTATTACAATTAAATTAAGTGACTAAAATCTAGCCTACAAGTAAATTACTTATTATAAATAACCAACTAATTGTAATTAACTAATAACAATAAATAAACTTAACTAATTACTAAATACTAGACTACCTACAAAAATTATACAGAATAAATATAAACGATAAACAATAGACAGTATTTAAAATAATGTTGACCTTCTCTAACTCACTGTAACGGACACTACGCATTCCGCTTACTGAATGGCAGACAAGACGTAACTAAAACTCAAAACGCGCGTGCTCCGTTATATAGATGAACCTGGGAGATTTCGAGAAAGACAGAGATTTTCGATATAATAATAAAAAAATACCTTCTGACGGCTTCTGGATAGATCTTAACAACTGTAAACAAATTAAGATTGAATAGAAGGTGTTACAAAAAAACCAATTATCTGAATAGGTACCCGACTCTTTCACAATAGCCGTACAACAATAGGCAAGCCTACCTGTACTATACATGACCATTTATAGTACGCATAATATTTGCAACTAGTTCTTGGAAAATCTATTTATCACAATTTATTATTTACGTTAACATTTTTAAAATCATAATCTTTCTCGAAAATTCTCGAACATACTTTCCCTTTAGATATTGTCACAGTATATTATGTTAAGTGACAATAAAGATAATTTATTTATTCAATAAAATTCTGTTTGGTTTTTTACGAATTACCACCTGTAATAAAGCTCCTGAACACAAAACTTCGATCAGGGAAAAAAGCTTTTTAACTAAATATGCATTTTCTTCTGAAGAGTTCTTTATGTTTTTATTTCTTCATTAAGTTTCTTTTATGTCTTTATTAAGTTATTTTACATTACAACCCCATGGTGTAGTGACTATTGAAACTGGTTTTTATGCTGGAGTCCTGAGTTCAATTCCCGGTTAGGTATTGGAATTTTTACTTCCTCTTGCCTATATGAATATGTAGGAAAGAAAGTACTGTTTTCATGTCGATTTTTTGATTTCGAGTTTTCACTGGATCTACATGTTTTCAGACCCCCTGAACCCAAAAATATGTTTTTAGCGATTGGTGTGTGTGTGTGTGTGTGTGTGTGTGTGTGTGTGTGTGTATGAACAGAATATCTCAGGAACGGAACATCGTACAAACTTGAAACTTAAGTTAGATACCACTAGAGGACCCGACCCGAAAATTTTCATTTAAATCGGTCAACGGGAAGTAGTAGTTTATTCGTGTCATTTTTTACGTTTTTGCGATTTTCTCAAAAACGGCTCTACGATTGTTTTAAAAAACGCCTCATTTACTAAATGTTTTACGCTCTACACGATAGGGTTGGGGCCATGTCTGCTGAAATTCTTGGAGACGCTGTTTTCTCGTAAAAAATTGGTTTTTTAAGATTATGACTTTAATATGCACTTTAGCGCAATATATAATAATATAATAATAATAGTATATATAGGCTATAATAAAAGTTGTAGAGAATTTAAAATCGTACAACTTTTATTTCAAACATTTTTTATGTATAAAGCTTAGTTTAGTTGTAATTAACGATTTTATGTTTGTATCTCACGAAAACTTGTAAAAAATCGATTTTTTTAAAGAGTTCATCCTTAGTATGCATTTTACGACAAAAGTTATAAAACCAAATTTATAGGAAATTAAAAGATCTACAACTTTTATTCAGAGCATTTTTCTCTACAGAGCCTAGTTTAGCGTGACAGAGTGATTTTCCGTATTTTAAAGCCAAACTGAGGTTGTTTTTCATTTTGCGTCTTACTCATGATTAAAATTAGGTTATGTTTATTGAGATTAGTTTTGTTGTTTACATTTAATGTTTTATTACTAATGTTAGGCTATATTGTTCATAATTTGCATTGGCAAGAGAAAGTTGTGCGAGTGTTTCACACTAGATTTTTATATCTGTTGTTTTGGTCATCAGCCGAGAGGCTGGTTTGAACCTATATATAGAGGCTTTACTACGTAAAATGAGGCGTGAGGAGGTTTACCATTCCCTTTCTCACTGAGTGAAATAGTATACTTATTAGCATGCTTTCTGAAAGGCATCTACTTTACACTCTGCAAATGATACCTAATTCATTCACCACAGAATTTGGCTGTATGATGATGAAGCTCACTACTCTCACAGGAGATAACTCTGACTGTAGTATCTTTTACACCTCTACTTCTTCTGTTCTTAAATGCTTTAGCCATATAATTCGCTGACCATATGATAAGAAATAGAACTATTTTTTTTGTAGCCCTGAAACTAGCAGATCGAGGATAAATAATTTAACATTCCGCATGCTTTTGTTATGGGCATATTATTTTTATACACTATATTGATTTAATTAAATTTATTTTACTACTTATTGTTGTTTAGGTCAACAGCTGAAAGGCTGGTTTGAACCTCTAGAGGTTTTACTAAGTAAAACGAGGAATGAGGTGGTTTACCATTGCCTTCCTCACTGAGTGGAAAAGTACACTTATCAGCATGCCGAGCCCTCTGAAAAGCACATATTTTCCACTCTGTAAATGACAACTTCACTTCATTCACCACAGGGTCTGGCTGTACAATGAAATTCATTACTTTCAGAGAAGATAACTCTGATTAGTGTCTTTTACACCTCTACCTCTTCTGTTCTTAAATGATTCAGTCATTTAATTGGCTGACCATGCGATAAGAAACAGAACTATTTATTTTAGCCCTGCAACGAACAGATTGAGTGTAAATAATTTGACACTCCACCTGTCTGTTATGGGCAAATTACTACTTATATATTTATGAAATTTCAATTATTTTTTTATATGTAGGCTTTATTTTTGTATTTTAACGACATTTTTGAATATTGGGTGGCTGACAAATAAAAGATTTATTTATATGAATAAATAAAATTGTAATATTTTTGGTCGTGCAAATATTTTAAATTAATTTAGTACTTTTTTATTTGGTTTTATTGGATACATGTAGCAGTAAATATTTTTTTTACATTCTAAAAAGAGGAGATCTAAATATAAATTCAGATCTTTGTCCAGATCATTTGTTCAAAAGCAACGAGGCAGAAATGAGTTCATATTTCTTTATCAGCCGTTGAAAAATTACTCCCGATTGGTCTGATATACCGAGAATGTTTCACTAATTATATACGTATCTTACTCCTTTAAATCTTTACAGAAAGATATTTTACTTTAAACTGTCATTCTAAATAGATTTATTTAATACGTTGGATTGAAATAAATTTAAATTTACGTTGTGTTCAGAGGAAATGTCTAGACATATTTGAGTTCATTAATCATAGTTAAGTTTTGGACCCATTTAAAATTGCGTTTTACCGTTTTACGTTAAAATCTGTGATTTATATTTAAATCCTACGCCGATTATTTCCAAGTATTTTGATACAATATTTTTTCCATCCGTAAATATGAAAAGACTAAAAATTTTAAATTATTTTCTTACTTTTTCTGGATTTAAAATTTATTCGTTTCTATCTTATCATTTTAAGTTCTTTGACATCTTTTACGTTCTAAGAATTTTTATTTAAAGGTTTCTTCGCTAGTAAAAGCAAGTTATTTATAAGTTTACACGTTTTTACATTACGAAAATATATTGTACGGTTCTCACACAAAATTAAAAATTATTTCTAAACGAATATATTAATTTTAAATAAATGAAATAAAATGTAACATTTTCAAGTTTTTCTTTAGTCTAATCTTTCATAATAATTAGATATATGCTAATAGCCATTGCATTTAGAGATAAAAATGCGAAATCCTTACAATAATTTTTAAACATAATGCAATATATTGTATTTATTTTTTCTACTATTTTCAGTGACAACCAATCGAGGTGGTCTAGTGGTAAAGTCATCGTTGCGAATCAGCTGTTTAACAGTTGATTTTCGGAGACGAAGATTCCATGGCTCAAACTTTTTTCATCCCTAATGTGAACCTTGCAATCTGTTCATCAGAACAGTAAGCAACCTTGACCCAATGAGATGAGGATGATGTGTATGACGTGTAAATGAGGTGTAGTCTTGTACAGTCCCAGGCCGGCCATTCCTGAGAGAGTATGGTTAATTGAACTCCAACTATCAAAGTACACCGGTAACCACTGTCTAGTATTCAAATCCGTTCAAACTACCTTTACTAGGATTTGAACCAGGAACCTTCGTCTCCGAAAATCAGCTGTTTTTTTTTTTTTTTTGAAAAAGCTAGCTGACTCGCGGCGACGACTTTACCTCTATACCAACCCGGTGGGTCTGGCTTAAACCCTATTAAAGTTAGTTACTGGCCGCCTCCGTAGCGTAGGGGTAGCACGCTAGCCTACTACGCAGAGGTCCCGGATACGATTCCCCGCCAGGATCTGAAATATTCACAAGTTAAAAAAAACCCACCGGTACAAATCCTACCGTAGTCGCTAATTACCGAGCTGTTGACGCAGATTTAAATAAAATAAAAAATAAAAAAGGTTACTTTTATAAGGATTTGAATACTATAATAGACAATGTTGCACATAACGGGCAGGTAGAGTGTTAAATTAATTGCACTCGATCTGTTGGTTCCAGGGCTACAAAAAATATTTCTGTTTCTTATCACATGGTCAGCCAATTATATGACTGAACTATTTAAGAACAGAAGAGGTAGAGGTGTAAAAGACAATAGTCAGAGTTATCTCCTCTGAGAGTAATGAATTTCACTATACAGCCAGACCCTGCGGTGAATGAAGTGAAGGTGGCATTTACAGGGTGGAAAGTAGGTGCTTTTCGGAGGGCCTGGCATGCTGATGAGCATACTTTTCCACTCAGTGAGGAAGGCAGTAGTTAACCACCTCACGCCTCGTTTTTACTTAGTAAAATCTCTGGAGGTTCATACCAGCCTTTCGGCTGTTGACCTAAACAAAAATAGACAGTGGTTACCGGTGTACTTTGATCATTGCGGTTCAATTAACCGAATTCTCTTAGGAATGGTCGGTCTAAGTCTGTATCAAACTACATTTAATTTACGTGTCATACGTATCAATTTCGTCTCATTGGTCATGGGGTTGCTTATTGTTATTTTTTTTTGACTATACAAGATATTTTTATTTGCAACTGTATAAAATTAACAATAAGGAATTTTGATAAAAAAAGGATACAAATATTGACAAATTTTGAGATATTAAGGAGATCGCTGCCCATTGATAGTACTCCAACCGTAATCACTAAGTTAGTTCATTATTTTGTTTATTATTTAATTAATTTTATTTTGTTTTTCTTTAATTTTGACGTCTCATGATATCCCTACTCCAGAGTTGTTGCAGTCTTCGTATAGGGGCAGTTGGTAAATCTGGTGTGTCTAGGTCAACAATGAGCTGGTTTGGATTATAGGGTAATTTCTTTTTAAATCGTGCGTATGTGCGTAGGAAAACATCGTTGATGTATGGGACGTTTAAGTCCGTGTGTAGTGTATCGTTCGTTACGGAAAAGGGAGCTCTAGTGATCTGTCTTAACAGTTTGGACTGAAAGCGTTGTATTTTCAAAATGACCGATGGTTTGGCACAAAAGTTAAATTGGCTGCTATACATCCAAACGGGTCTAAAGTAATTTAGAATTTATTATTGTTCTTAATTTATTGTTATTAAATTAAACACATTGCAACGTAAACAATACAGATAAAAAAAATCTGTGACGTATCAAAATATTTGCAATTTAATTTTGAGTTTTGTCGATCTTAAAAATGCTGAATTACGTTCCTAGGTTTGTAGGCTACAAAATATTTATCATATTTCTTGCAGAATTTACTATCGTAAATAAAAAAAAATGTGTGAAAAATCCGCGTCTGACATTTTTTTTTGTTATATTTTTGTTGTATGATTTAAAGTTGTGATAAAAGTAAGTAATAACGTAATAAGAAAGAGTAAAAAATGAGTTAGGCCTTCGCAGTATTATGCTCGTTTCTTATTTTATGTTATTTAATAAATCTTACTGTATGATCGTTTTGGTCTGTTATGTGTTTTTCCAACCATTCGACAACGCCTTTTGATTTTCCAGTTCATATTTTAACATCTACATCGTGTTTTAAGAATCACAATTTTTGTTCACATAAATCACTTTTCTAAAAATTTTATCTAATGGTTTTACTATGAAGCTATTAACCCTTTTAGTAGGCGCGCTCTAATCTATAACGTAAGTAGCGCGTGGGGTGGGGGGTTTACTCTTGATCCCATCGTAAATGCGTAATTATATAAGCCTAAATTTAATTGTTTTTTTTTTAACTAATAAGTCCTCTCATTTAATTGTATACCAACCATGTTTTAATGAATTTTTCTAATTATAAAAGTAATTAATAAAGCAAGATTTTTTTTAGGAACATGTTTTTTCTAAAATTTTAGCATGATATTACACAACCAAGCATTTTAGTACAAAATACTTTATACTATACGAGGTGTGGCTATTAAATAACGAAACTGACTTAAAAAAAATTATTTTTATTTTATACATAATCATTTATTGTCACCTTCAAAATACACTGCTTCTCTATCCCTACAACGCTCCGTGCGAATTTTTCATTGTTGGAAACAGTGAGGAAGTCATCTTCTGTCTGCTCTTTCAGGACACGTGCCGCTCAAAAATGTTTGAAATGAAGCTCGCAAAGATTTTTGTACTAACACTTTGTACGCGATTGAAAATGACCCAAATATTTTGGAAAAAATAATAACATGCGATGAAACGTAGTTTTTTACTTATGATCCGGAAACGAAGCGCCAATCCATGCACTGGAAGAGCCGAACTTCACCGAGAGCCAAAAGAGCTCGAATGAGCAAGTCAAAATTTAAAGCAATGATGATTGTTTTTTTTATATATCCATAGGATTGTGTACCTTCACTGGGTTCCTGAAGGTCAAACAATTAATCAATATTACTACCTTGAGGTACTTTCTAAACTACATCAAAGAGTAAGGAAAAAATGCCTCGAAATGTGGAAGGACAAATCATGGGTTCTCCACCAAGACAATGCGCCAGCTCATTACGCGTTATCTGTCAAGAGGTTCCTAGCCAAGTACAGCATCTCAGTGTTAGAACATCCACCTTATTCACCAGATCTTGCACCATATGACTTCTATCTGTTCCCTAAGGTGAAATCTGTATTAAAAGGGACAAGATTTGTGTCTGTGGAAGCTGTAAAAGAGAAAGCGGTACGTGTCCTGAAGGAGCTGACAGAAGATGACTTCCAGCACAGTTTCCAACAATGGAAAATTCGCATGAAGCGTTGTAGGGATAGAGAAGGAGTGTACATTGAAGGTGATAATAAGTGATTATGTATAAAATAAAAATAACATTTTTTACAACGTCAGTCTAATTATTTAATAGCCGCACCTCGTATTTTATTGTGTACTGATTTTATTATTTTTTATTTTTCAATCGTGCTTTTTTATATTTAAGCGTGGTTTTTGCATTTTTGCCTCATAAATCGGTCCAGGAAAACACTGAACGAGGTTCACAGACGGAGTTGTTACGGCACTTGGAGTAGCTGGTTCTCTCCTCGCATGTGTTTTGGGTTTTCCAAAGAAAATCGATTAAATTTTTTTTCCTGTGCTTCTTCTTCCGATTTAATTTCGCATTCAGAAGCTGAATCATGATTAGAATCGCTGACGTGATCTTCTTCATCATGGTCTGATTCGCCGCGTTCCTCATCTAATTCAGATGAAAATTTCTTCAGAAACAAATTGCCGAATTCGTTCGGCGTTTTGTTCTTCAGAATTATGTGACATATTTCAATTTGTAATTTATGTACACCTCTGTAATTTGTAATTTCTAACCTGTGAAGATTAGTTACAACAGAAAAAGAATGAAACACGTATCATAAAAAATGTTCTAATACCCGAAAAATATTCTACGATATAACTTGATTATGTACAATCTAACACACTTTAATGAACAGAAAACAAAACAACGGCAACTCACACACCCAGAAAGACTCAAAACTGAAAATGAAACTGAATTGTCGGATAATTTTTGTAACGTAAGTAGGTGCGTGGGGGTTGAGTGAACCCCCGACACTATAAATCTTGATTGTAGTCATAACAAACCTTTTTGTAAACTTTTTAATTACAAAACAGTGTTGTCAGTACAGTTTTAGGAAGGTACTAAGAGCAGCAAGTTGTTAAGTAATATTATTAAGTCGGAAAATGAAAAACTATGTACCTGGGGGTTATTTAGACCCCCAACACCTACTTAAGGTTTAATACTTGTATACTGTGGACAATTCGAACTGGCACAACTCTTGCTCTACGTGTACACACAGTTACGCATAAAGTATATCCATAACCTATTCTTTCAACAAGTTCTACAAATTTTAAAGTACGCAAATGCCTACAACATTATTTCAATGTACATACCTACAAATAAGCATTTAATTTTAAAATATTTATTTAATCTGTCCTAGTAAAAATTTAAATTATAAATTACAACAACTAAACTGCAAAAACTCACAAAACCATACTCTACAGATGCACGCAACTAACTAATCAAATAGGTCTGAATATATAATGAACAGAAAATCATATATCAAAACAAATTAGTCACATCATTATGTCTGACAGATTTATTAATAAAAACAGTGAAAACAAAGCGTAGTGACCGTGCGTGAGTCGCACATTACAGTAGCGATTGTGTACTTTGTGACTACCGGCGTTGCATGGTGAGGGGTGAAGAGTGGAGTAGATAAACACCGAAGCTGTTTATGCCAAATCGAATTGTGCAAGGTATACTGTATTAGTTTTTCTGTCATTATATATTTTGCAACTATGCGTTTCTTTAAGGAACCATTTTTTGGTTTTCTACAGACTCGTTGAATTTATATATTTATTAAGCCTTACTGTGGGAAAGACCTATTGGTCTTTTCTAATAAAGGGCCACTATCAGAATTTTACCTGCAGTAATAGTTCGGTGTAAAGTAACACATAATTTCAGTTTAATTTGTCGGGTATACCATAGAAGTGCATACATTGGCTTTCCTTAACTGCCTGGAATGTAAATTGATCATCAAACTGTAAATCACAGTGCTAACTTCGTGGATCCGGATTTTTTTTTTTTAACGTCCGACTGTTCTGCAATTACTGCTAATGCAGACGGTGAATGATGAAATGAATTTTTGTAACGTATGAAAAAATGCCTTGCCTGAATGGGATTCGAACCCAAGACCGCATGATGAGAGGCGAGCACATGAGAGGCGGATCCGGAAATTGGAGCCCACACTAAAATTTTCGAATCCATGTGGCATCTTCAAAACGGAGGAATAAACGGGAATGTGGTGGTACGAAAAGGGACTTTCTCGATTCGTACTTGTGCGAGATCATGTGGCGTCGCAGGAACATCAATGAAAATCTGTTCGACGCAGTCTGGAGGGATATAAACATGTACTAGCTCCACAGAATAAAGTGTAACAATTGTGTTGCTAATTTTCTGATTGGTTATTGAATATAAATAAATCTTTTGGTTATTAAATATGCGTGAAACGAGTTTTAATTGTGATTATTGACATTACCAGCATGGTCCGCGCGGCTTCGCACGCGAAACATGTGTAGGACCTAATCAATTTTTTAAAAGTAAATGGCCTTCGGGCCAGCCCAGTCAGTCAGCTGGTAGAAAGTCGCTATTATTTGTTAAGTAACACCGGTTAGGCAAGCGACTTTAAATGATGACCAGTTGACAATCATCCATGAACAAACTCTACTGGGGGTCCCTGTTCAAACTCATGTCTAATCCACGTCAAAAAAAAAACAAAAAGCAGCGATCAAATTGGGTAGTTGTCAACAATGTACAGTTCCCGATAACAAATAAAAGCTAAAAATAAATAGGCTATGTAACATAAATTGTCTAGCTGATAAATCGACTTTATGTTTACTCCAAGGTACACACACACCACAATCGGTAAAAACATGTATTTTTCCTTCAGCGGTCCTGAAAACGTGTATTTCAAGTGAAAACGCGATTCGTAAAATCAACATGAAAAAATACTTTGCTTCCATTTTTATGTATATAGGACAAGAGAAAGTAAAAATAGAGTAGTAGTTAAAGATTATAACGAAGACAGTACGACTACATAAATTTTATGTATTCAGTACCGTACAACTAACGCACAAGTGACATGCAACATAAAATGGAGCATGTCGCACTTAAATGACTTTGATATGTTTGTATCATCTTAGTATTGTATTATGTCAGTGAACGCTGACCTATTACGCTAACCTTCGTCAAACTCGCAAATTACATCATTTCATTGTCGTTTAACTGTCACGTCAATATCATATAATTTTGGTGAGCGTTCCGTAACATTCAACTACAGCTTTCTCTGTACGACTAGAATTATCGTGGGGAAATTCCCTCATCTAAGATTCTGGTTAAGCTTATTTAGTACATGCAGGTCTTCAAGAACTTGAGAACTTCAAAATAAACAACTCTGGCAAAGTAGAACAGCTTGGAGAACTGCATCAAACCAGTCCTCAACTGATGACAAAAAAAGAAATCCACGTAGAATTATCTAGATTTTTCAAACTTTTCAATATCGTGGAGTATTTCAAATTCATAAATTATATATTTATGCCTAGAATTTTATTATGCCTGTATTGTGAAATTTTAAACTTATTTGTATTAAAACTGATGTATACTAATACGCTTTTCCATTTTATATTTAATGGCCAATTAGAACTTTATTAGGTTAATGTTTGTTTTATGTCGTACCGTATTCTTTTGAATAAAATATATGACTTTAAAAAAACTAAAATCGAATACGTATAAAATTTATTCCAAGATTGTATTGAAAAGTTTTTGTAATAGTAATAAATTACACTGTATTTTATATTCTAAACTATTATTACATTGTGAATTGTAATATAGAAATATTCAAACTTTTTTAGTATTATGTTCTAAACATTTTTTTTTTTTTTTTTTTTTAACGTTAATTTTATTTAGAAACTATACAGTACAGTATAACCATCCAAAAGCTTAACTAAATTTTGAAAAAAACAAATGACTTGATAAATAAACAGAAATATTTTTTTAAAGAATACATCCCAGTGGATAATTCAAAAGTATAGTGGATTTCAAAAAAAATAAGTTAATAAAAATATAGAACAATTATATCAATAGATCTCTACTCCATTTTCTTCGTAGGCGTCGGTGTGGTAAGTTTCGTCTTGACATTTGCTGTATTAGGGGATTGATGTGATCTGTTAATTTTCTGTTAAATTTGGAATATTTTATTTTAGCAGTTTCTGTTACAAAAGGGATTTTCAAATCGGAATGCAATGTTAAATTTGTTACGTAATATGGGGCGTTCGTTATCATCCGAAGTATTTTTGACTGATGAGTTTGAATTTTTTGAATGTGAGTTTTCTTTGCGGTCCCAAAAATTTCAATACCGTAATTCCATATCGGTCGTAAATAGGCTTTGTATGTTAATAATTTAAATTTTAATGATAGAGTTGATTTTCTGTTGATGAATTTTGAAAGTAATTTTGTACGGTTATTTAGTTGCAAACGTTTTGTTTTGATATGATATCCCCAAGTCAGTCTACGGTCTAAATGGAGGCCCAGATATCGAACTTTATTTTCTTGCGGTATCTCATTGTTATCCAGGTAAACAGTTGGACAAGTTCTTCTTCTTAAAGTAAAAGTCACTTGCACAGATTTCAGCGGGTTAACTTTCATTCTCCAGTTTTTGAGCCATGTAGATACCTCATACAAGTGATTTTGGATGTTCATCGAAGTTTCTTCTGGAGATTCACTGCTGCATAACAAAACGGTATCATCTGCGTACGCTGCTACTGTCGTGAAGTCATTTTCCGGGAAGTCAGACGTAAATATGGAGTACAAAGCAGGAGATAATATGGACCCTTGAGGAACTCCTGCTTCGATATGCCAGATATTAGAATATTCCAAACCTTGGCGCACAACAAAATATCTATCCTCTAAAAATGATCTCAGAATTCCATAATATGTATCAGAAAAAATAGATTTTAATTTATACAAAAGCCCGGGATGCCAAACCTTATCGAACGCCGAACTAATATCCAGAAATACAGCCGATGTGTATAACTTTTGTTCTAACCCTACAGAAATTAAATCAACCACTCTGTGCAGCTGATGAGTTGTTGAATGCTGCCTTCTGAATCCAAACTGATAATTTGGAGTTGTAGCTTCAATTATCGGCGAAAGTCGATCTAACAAAATTCGTTCAAAAAGTTTAGACACGACTGAAAGAAGGCTAATGGGCCGGTAAGAGCTTACACAGTGAGATGGTTTTTCCGGCTTCTGAAATAAAACAATAGTTGACAATTTCCATTGTAAAGGAAAATGCGCAGTTCTGAGAATAGCATTAAATATGTTTCGTATAAAAATTATCCCTCTTTCTGGTAACTCCTTTAATATCTCTGCAGTTATCAAATCCAGACCTGGTGACTTGTGCAATGGAAGACGTTTAATAATACTCTTGACCTCGTTTAAACTCACAGGTTTAGGCGGCAACGATAGCGTAGTTGGGCACGTTACGAATTCCTGTACATCCCTGTCAAACTCAATGTCTCCTGTTTGCACATGAGGTTTAAATACGTTGCTGAGATGTTCTCCAAATAAATCAGCTTTTTCTTGGTCAGACTTGGCCCAGGTTTGGTTCTCACGCCGAAGAGGAGTCGAAACTGGAACTTGCTTTAGAAGTCGCTTTGTTGCTCTCCATAACGAACCATCTTCTGTGTCCAGGGAATTCAAGCGGCTTTCAAAGCGGTCGAGTTTAACTGCCCAGATTTCCTTTTTAAGTCTGTTGGATAGCCGATTGACAGTAGATTTATCGTCCGGAAGTCTTGTACGATGCCATCGACGACGTGCTGCCCGTTTTTGAGTAATTAATTCCCGTATGGATCTGGGATAATGAGGTCCATTGCGTTCATTTTTTGAAACAGTTATTGCAGAATCCCATGCAGCAGATTGAATGATAGAGGTAAAATCGTCTATGGCGCATTCTAAATCGTGAGCAGTTTTTAAAGGGACGTGAACATTTAAATTGTTATTTACAAGATTTTGAAATTTGACCCAATCCATCTTACCGGTTGGCGTTAGCGATGGTAGTTGCTGTTTATAAAGAGGAGTAGCACTTATAGTTAACAGAACCGGAGAATGGTCGGATCTAAAATCGTCTAAATTTTCAACCGCATGGTGAAGTCGACTTATACCTCGTGTTATAAATATATCTAGTATATCAGGTAGCTTTGTGACGGCAGAAGGCCAATATGTCGGCATCCTGGGCGTTATTACTTCAAATCGATTGTAGTCAACTACATTTAGCAGTTGCCTGCCTCGTGGTGTATTGACTCTACATCCCCACTGAGTGTTCTTCGCATTATAATCACCACCTGCAATAAATGCTGGTCCCAACTCATCGAAAAAATTTTGAAACTCCTCCTCAGTTACTCGAAATCGTGGTGGACAATAAACTGATGCTACATTAAATTTTAACTGGTTGAGGTATAGAGAAAGTACAGTTGCCTGAAGAAAATTTGTTGGAGGTTCAGTGAAAAGGAAGTCATGTTTTAAAGTCGCCTTGATGATAATTGCCGTGCCCCCTTGGCTCCGGTCGGCCGGGTGATCAGTCCGGTAAACGATGTAACCGGGAACGTAAAAACGAGAACGTGAAGTCAAGTGAGACTCCGAAATGAGGGCGATGTCTATTCTTTTCTCATGTAGCACATATTCTAGCTCATTGAAATGTTGTGAAATACCATTAGCATTCCACAACAAGACGACAAGGGAATTAGATGTCATATTATTTGGCATTATTTTTAGACATTAAGGCTTGTATAAGTTGAGTCATTAACGAAATCATTGGAAACAATAGAGTTTTCATTTCCGACAAAAAAGTATTAATTTGACTTGACGGCCCCAACGCAGCATTATATTCCGCAATTTGGGCAGATGAAAATATGGAAGGTGAATGTACCTGTAATAATGGAGTTTGTCCTGCTTGAATTTTATTTCCGGTGGATTTTGAAGGCAACGGTGGAAAAGATGAAGAATTAATGTCAGGTACTGGGTGCCTTTGATTTTTTGAATTTTCACTTGTTTTATGAAGGGGTGCCCGACGTTTCTGGATTTCCTTGTATATAGCACACCCTTTGTAGTTAGCCGGGTGAGACTGGGAACAGAGCGCACACGTGGCTGGCGTATCGCGTGGTTTGGTACAACTGGAAGACTCATGATCCCCTGCACAACGCACGCATTTAGGAGCGTGATTACAATAACGTCTTGTATGTGAATATTGTTGGCACCTTAGACATTGAACTATATGGCGTTTCGGACGCGGCGGCTCAACTTTTATTTTAGAAAAAAATAAAGACGTTACATCAAATATTTGTTGATTATTTTCTGCCTTCTCTAGGTCTACAAACAACAGCGGCAAATACTGTTTTGTGCGATGGGACATAACATTCGATACACTGCGTACTGTATGACCTTTCTCCTTCAGTTCTGAAATTATCAGGCTATGATCCATCGACTGGTGCAACCCACGTATGACTACACTGAATGGTTTATCTTCAGAAAGCTGATAGCAGTGAAAGTCAGCATTATTTTCTCTCAAATATTTGACACACTTTCTGTAATCATCACCATTGGAAAGGTAAATAGTGATACCTTGAGTTGTCGAAGAACATTTGAAACTGTCTCCGACTAACTGTTTTAAAATGTTGCATAACGGAACGTAATTTACGTTTGACTTTAAGAAAATCGGCGGGGGCCGTTGAATGTTCAACTTAGTTTTATCGCTTTCTGAGTTGTCGTTCGAAATATCAGAAAGTAAGGAATATTTATTACTGACAGGAGTTTTGTTTTCATATAAAATTGAATTTTTCGTCCGTGGATCATTCGGATGTATTTTTTTAATAGCATTTTCATCAATAGAAACGTCAGTAATTTTACGTTTGTTTATTACTTGCCTCCATTCCGTGTTATTGGAGCCGTAATTATCTGAATTACTATTTTTGGTTACGTTATCCAAACTCAAACTAGTTTGGATAGTTTGGACAGTCTCCATAGTAGGACACGGGGCGTAACCAACGTTGTTACTCGGTTGCATAGCAACCTAACCTTAAACGAACAAATTTATGGTGTTCGTTGTAATTTTCTTGGAACAGTTTTCAATACAAAGTAAATTAATTCTGAAAAACACTTACAATGAAACTGAAGACCAGACGATATTATTTTTACAAAAATGTTCAATAATTCAGTACATTTAACATAAAAAATGACCAGCACAAAAACACAACAAACATCAGCTGTCGCTGTTAAACTTAAATTTTCGTTCTAAACATAACAAATCTTTTACACATTCCTATAAAATATAGACTTTGCATATAAGTGTAGTTTACAGTTTATACGGTAGAGATATCCTTCTTCCGTCGTAGTTTTAGATATGTTTGAAACTTTAAAATTTATCAATCTTTTACGCTTCGGAATCAAGAAATTATTTTTAGATTTCTACACTGGTCTGTCGTTAGTATTAGTATATTCAAAAAAATTTATTTCGGCTCTGAATGTGTTTAGATTACTTGTGTTGTTTTTTTCGGAAGTTTAAAGTTTTCAGTGTATCTTTGGAATTATTGAGTTCCATTTCAAGAGGTATGCGCGATGAAGATTTTAAAATAAAATAGTTACTGGTGGCAATTTTTAAAATAATTGTAATCTACCATTTTATTTTGTAGGAGTATCCGTTCGTCACACCCAGATTTCAGAAACTACAAGAGATAGCAACAAACGGTATTAGAATTCGTAATCTACACAAAAAGTTAGTAGGTCTGGATTGGGTTTGAAGTTCCGGTTTTGACTGGGAGTGGCCCAAAACCGGAAGTCAAGAAATCAAAATCGGAATTCGGAAACAAAAATAGTGTCATTCGATTCCTCCTAAAGAATAGTCACAGAAATAATTGGGTTTGAAGTTCCGGTTTTGACCGAAAGAGGCCCAGAACTGGAAATCAAGAAATCAAAGTCGGAAACAATGAGAGATAACAACAAACGGTTTTCGGATTCGCAATCTATACTAAAAGATAGTCGGTCTGGATTGGGTTTGAGGTTCCGGTTTTGTCCGGAAGTCAAGAAATCAATGTCGGAATTAGGAAACAAATATGGTGTCATTCGATTCCTTCTAAAGAATAGATAGTACATAAATCATTGGGTTTGAAGTTACGGGTTCGACCGAAAGTAGGGCAAAACCGGAAATAAAGAAATCAAAGTCAAAAACCACAATAGATAGCAACAGACGGTTTTCGGATTCGTAATCTTCATAAAAAGTTAGTGAACCCAGTTGGGTTTAAAGTTCCGGTTTCGGCAGTAACTGGCCCAAAACCGGGAGTCAAGAAATCAAAATTGGAATTTTGAAACAATAATAGTATCATTCGATTTCTCTTAAAGAGTAGATACAGAAATCACTAATGGTTTTGTCATAAGTCAAAGGCTTTTTTAAAAATTGCCACCAGCCATGTAACGCGTCGTCTCATAAAATGGATTTTTTTTCTTTTGAGACCTCATAGGATCACTCTAGTTCAAGTTTAGGTCCTTTCCAGTGTTGGGTTTCTTTGAAAAGCGCGCTCTCCTAAGCATGGCTTCCATTCGTTTGGCCTGCATTGTCTTAAAGTGTTCCGATCTCTGCTTCCGGTCTTCGTCGGTAAACATCCTGTTGCACTCTTCTGACTAGTTGGTTGTACTAGTTGACTAGTTGACTAGTCAACTAGTACAACCAACTAGTACTAGTACTAGTACTAGACAGTTGACTAGTTGACTAGTTGGTTGTACTTAGCTGATTTTGTCAGCAGGTCTTGTTGAGTGATTGCAAGTTCCTCCACATCCCGCTTTACATCCTTCAGCCTCCTAGGTCTCGGCTTCATATTCCAAAAATGTTTGATCAGCCGGTTCACAAGTCTGGACTTTTCGGCTCTGAGTATGTGTCCTAGGAATGACATTCTTTTCTTTCTAAAGTTATTTATTTGTGGAGGGATTAGTTAATAGATTTTTTTAATGGATTTTATTTATTATCATTTTATTTTCCAATTTTGTTTTTTTTTATTTTCATTTTGTTTTATTGTGCTAAAGTTACGTCACAACAAAAGTTATTAGTGACTACAAATATTTAACTAGAACAATTTTTAAAACTAGTATTGATACGTACTTATAGAATAACATATTACATAGAATAAAACACAATCTTTAAAGTTCGTGAAGACATTGAAGCTTAGAGCATTATAATTTCTTGAAATTTAACAAAAATGTAAAAACACAAAAATTATACGTATAGTACTAAGGTTATTGTTTAGGTCATCAGCCAAAACGCTGGTTTAAACCTCTAGAGGCTATACTAAGTAAAACGAGGAGTGAGGTGGTTTACACTTGCCTTCCTCATTGAGTAGAAAAGTATACTTATCAGGATCCCGGGCCATCTTAAAAGTATCTACTTTTCATCCTACAAATGACACCTTCACTTCATTACCACAGAGTCTAGCTATATAATGAAATTTATTACTATCAGAGGAGATAACTCTGATTTGTGTATTTTACACCTCTAGCTCTTCTATTCTTAAATGCTTCAGTCATATAACTGGCTAACAATGTGATTAAAACAGAATAATTTTTTGTAGCCCTGCAACGAAAAGATTGAGTGTAAATAATTTAACACTCCACCTGCCTTTTATGGACATAGCTTTAACTATTGTCACCTAAAGAGTAATTAAGTGCTGCGGTGAAGAGAAAATTCTGATGTCAATGTATGTTTGTTTGTTCTTCTGTCAAAATTTTTTAAACTAGAATCGGCTGAAATATTATTGTACAAAAATCTTGGCATAATGTTTATACATTTCTAAAATGCATTTTAGTTATCATGTATATATTTCAGGAATAATTTACAGATATACAATATGCTACTCACGGGTAATGCTGTCATTGTAGCACCCTTAGTCATAAAACAATCATTGGTAAAAAGTTTAAAAACATTTTATCATGTTTGTGTTTGGAAGATGAACCTATGCAGTAAATAATAATAAATTTGAAATTTTTATTTTTTACTTTCTCTTGCCTTTATGAATAATTTATAGGAAGGAAAGTAATGTTTTCATGTCGATTTTTCGAAATTAAGTTTTCGCCGGATCTACACGTTTTCAGACCCCCTGAACCCAAAAAACATGTTTTTAGCGATTGGTTTGTGTGTCTGTGTGTGTGTGTGTGAACAGAAACTCTCAAGAACGAAACATTGTACGAACTTGAAACTTAAGTTAGATACTACTACCGGACCCAACACGAACATTTTGATCAAAATCGGTCAACCGGAAGTAGTATTCGTGTCATTTCTCACTTTTTTGCGATTTTCTCAAAAAAACGGGTCCTACGATATTTTTAAAATTCGCCCTCTTTACTAAATTTTTTATGCTCTACAAGATAGGGTAGGTTCCATGTCTACTGTAATTCTTGGGAAGGTTGTTTTTGCGTAAAACAGTTGTTTTTTTAAGATGACGACTTCAATATGCATTTAGCGCAAAAATGTATATAATAAAAGTTGTAGACAATTTAAAATCCTACAACTTTTTTCAAACATCTTTTTTGTATAACACTTGGTTTAGCGGTAATTAGCGATTTTCTGTTTTTTTCTCACGAAAATGTGAAAAAATCGATTTTTTTAAAGATTTTCAGCCTTAATATGTATTTTACGACAAAAGTGTATGTAATAAAATTTATAAGAAATTAAAATCTACAATTTTTAGTTAGAGCATTTTTCTCTACAGAGCCTAGTTAAGCGTGAAAGAGTGATTTCCGTATTTTTAAGCCAATCTGAGGTTGATTTTCATTTTGCCTTTTTTACTCATGATTAAAATTAGCTTAGGTTTATTTGAGGTTAGTTTTTTATTTATTTCTAATGTTTTGTTACTTAGGTTATATTGTTCATTATTTGCATTCGCAAGAGTGAGTGGTTCACACCTGATTTTTTTATAAAATAATTTTTTATATATGATAATTTTTTTTAAAGTAATGTTTAACGAAGGCCATCTTGAAGAGGAAAAGTTGTTATTTTGTTGTAATTTTCTTGAAAACTCCCTGATATACTCATTTTACTTTCAGGATCAATAACGTTTTAAACCCCGAACTCTCTGACATGATATATTATTCCTGAATGAAACCTAAATATAAAAAATTCAGTTTAATCAGTATTCGACCACTAAGCAGGAATTTCTAGTACAATTCGTTCGAATGTTCAGGTCTAATACAGGACACAACAATCCAATTTTGATAAGGCTAATTCAGGATATATCAATCCTACAGTTATCACTCCCAGGGATTCTGATTGGAATGTATTTATTATTTCTATGTTCAATAATGGCGCTGTTTTATATGGAGTGTCAAACTACCCTGAACATTTCGCATAAATAATATGCCATTATCCATTTCGCCGTCAGTCTCAATCTGTTTATTGGTGGATTATCGATTGTGCATGTTGAATAAATAGTGGATTACAGTATATAGTGCCCAACTCGAAAGAAGTCCTTTGTGTTTGAAGAGCTCAATTTCAAAAACGGCCGAACAGACCGATATTTTAACGCGGTAGCAAATGAAAGCCTGTTGTTTTCTGCGTTTATTCGTTCTTAACAGAACTACTGTAACATTGCGGTGAGATCTAGCCAATAACAGCCAAGGTCGGGTGTGAAGTTGCCGCTTCACTGTCACACTCCGTTCCATCGACTACAGCTGACTTTTTGTCAGTCAGTCGCGGACGGTGCGCGTATGTAGATCGTGCTTTAAGGGGGTATCTTTAAACCTTCACAATCTTTATTTTATTTTTATTTTTTTGTTTAACGTCCGACTGTTCTGCAATTACTGCTAATGCAGACGATGAAGGATGAAATGATATTTTGTAACGTATGAAAATATGCCATGACCGAATGGGATTCGAACCCTAGACCTCATGATGAGAGGCGAGCACGTTACCAACTACGCCAATGCGGCCGGCAACCTTTACAATCATTGATAAATGTATGAATGGGTCAACGGAAAAACGTTGCAAGTAACAAAAAAAACTTTTTACAGAAAGTGAAAGATATCATTTGATTCTTAGCTGTATAACGATTTTTCACTGTATGACGATTTTGTTTCAAGAATTTTCGAGATTTTAGTTACAATTATACCCATTAGAATTTAATATTATGATCAAATAGAGGATTCCACTCAACGTGAAATAGGAACGTATTCCACTCAAATCTCACTTTTGTAAATTTTGTCAGTTGCAACGTTTTTCTGTTGAGCCATTTATATGTAAATTAACATTGATAAATATATGTTTACGGCCTATAATTTTTTTGTTGCAATAAGAATACAATTTTTATTAAAATAAAAAAAAATATTAGGCCGCCTCCGTGGCGTAGTGGTTAAAGCGCGAGCCTACCAAGCGGAAGGTATCGGGTTTGATTCCCGACGGGTCTAGAAATAATTATAAAGTGTCCAAAACCCAATGTGTTATAGCCCAAAGTAGTCGCTAATAACCAAGATGATGTGACTTAAAATAAATAAACTATGCATCAATTTAACTGTATGTAAAACTTGTGAATTTTAATAAAATTATAAAATTGAAAAACATATTTTTCTAATATAGGGTCCATTTTAGACCACTTGAGGTGACTTCAGGCGTTTCCGGAAGCTCTTTTTGCAGCCCACGTTTTAAGCATTCACTCACTTATGCTTTTCTCCTTTCTTCTTTCCACCCGTTGTTCTGTTTTTGCTCTTCATGGATAAGTCCGTAATTAGGTGTCTGAATTCGGTTCGGTTCATATTTTAGTTTTGTCGGTTTATTCCGGTTTTCTCTATATCCTCTCTGACTTTAAACCATTTATCCGAAATCTAAGATCCATTGTTTAGTTCATTAAAAATCTGTTTTGTCAACCGTTGTCATCCGTTCTATATAGTATGTGTCCGTAAACTTTAGTCTTGTTTTTCTAATCGTTTCCATACGCGTTCATTTTCCTTGTACAGTTCTTCTTGACCTCTTACCTATATTTTCCGTCTACTATCTTGCGGAGGATCTTTTTCTTAAACTTCTCTGCTCTTCTTAGCTCTTGCCGGTTATTCTAAGGCACTCACCCGCGTACTGACACACATGTTTTATTAAAGTATCATAATGTCTAATCTTGGATTGTCTTGAGATTTTGTTATTTATTTGAAGCATAGTTTTCTTTTCAGAATGTGACTTCTAGTAGACTCTAGTCTAGGATCGTGTATTCTAGTGGAGGGGAATAACTCAAGTACGGCTAGTGGATTGTGGGGATGTATATTTGTAGCAAACAAGTCTCTATAGAAATGGATCGTATTATATTGCTTCTAAAATTATACCTAGAAAAAGTAAGGTGTTGAAATTTAAGTAGAGTGAGAAACCAGTTAATTTAATTAATTCCTCTTAAGCTGTCAATTGCTTGTCTTAATTAATTTCCACTCTCAATTTCTTATACCATTCATCAACTTTCTTAAGATGAGTTTAATTTTTTGCTTCACTGCTTATATTCAACCCCATGAACGATCATTTAATTATTTATTAAATAATTTGGTATGTATAATAAAATACAATATGAATTTATTTTTATCAAGTAAAACAAAAGGTTTCGAGAGTGTTTATAAGTGGTTAGTTGAGGGAGGAAATGTTTTATACTTTAGAATCAGACACGTTAAATTCTGACCCAGTAATATTGATTACAGTTGAAGTTATCTAAGGCAGTGTATTCAACTTGTATATGGATGTTGTAGTAGTATTATACAATAAAAACAATTACCTAAATAAATTGAATACACCGGAAATTTTCATTTAAATTGTTACCGTTTCCGTTCTCTGTTTTAACATATGTAATAAATTAATTAAACTTTATTTTTATGGTTTCCCCTTGTTGGTTACTGATATAATTTATCTAAATTTCATTTTATTTCAATAAATCTTGTTTTGTCATCATGTAGTGTTAATCTACTGACAAGATAATGCTATAAACTTCTTATGAGGAAGGTTTTGATAAATTATTTATCATTTCTCGTTTCACGTGGCAACTAGTTAAAAACATGAAGCCATCGCGTATTACATCAATAATTGGTTTTTGATCTTGCGACTATTGTTTTTAAAGGTTAATCAATTTTTTTAAATGATAATGAATTTTTAACTCTTCTTCAGTCTTTTTCAGTCAGCTATTTGATTGACTTCACAAAATTAAGTTTCTTCAGTCGATCTGTTACCTGGTCATTTATTTATTTCTCAAAAAAAAACGTTTCTCAAAATAGTATTATTTTTCGGTTTTTGTCAGCTAGAAGAATTGGCGGAAAGTTCCGTTATAGTTTCGCACTTGTTTAACTGTTACAGATACGGTTGTTATTAATTAAAGGACTGAATCATTTAAGAACAAGAGGTAGAGGTGTAAAAGACGCTAGTCAAAATTGTCTCCGCTGAACTTAATGAATTTCATTATACAGCAAGACCCTGTGGTGAATAATGCGAAGGTGTCATTTGCAGGGTGATAAATATTTGCTAAGTTTTGGACTTTACCCATAACAGGCAGGTGGAGTGCTTAATTAATTTCACTTGATCTGCTTGTTCCCGGGCTACAAAAATAGTTATGTTTCTTTTCACTTGGTCAGCCAATTATATCACTGAAGCTTTTGACAACAGACGAGGCAGAGGTGTAAAAAACACTAATCATAGTTATCTTCTCTGGAAGTAATGAATTTTATTATACAGCCAGACTCTGTGGTGAATGAAGTGAAGGTGTCATTTGCAGGGTGGAAAGAAGGTGCTTTTCAGAGAGCCTGGCATGCTGATAAGCATACTTTTCCACCCAGTGAGGGAGGCAGTAGTAAACCACCTCACTCCTCGTTTTTGATTAGTAAACTTCTGGAGGTCCAAACCAGCCTTTCGTCTGTTGACCTAAACAACAATTCGATTTCTACTTATAACTGATAACAGTTGTACGCTAATTTACCATCAAGAGGAAACTGTTTTAATACCCAACGTCCAAACCGTTTTTAAAAATTTCACAGTTTTACAAAATTCACATCACAACATTTTATAAAAAAATAAAGAACATGAAAGAACACGATAGAATATTCTTCTCCTTGTTAGAGAAAACAACAATTATGTCAAGCTAGTGGCGCCTGGAATGCAATAAATTACACTTATCAAAACTTGATGGTCACATAAGCTCAAAAACTGCATAGACAAAAAACCATTGCGCACCCGTTGTTTGTCTCACTATTCTCATACATTTAATATGCACAATTCACTGTACTTTATTAGTATGCCAATTTTGTTTTAAATTATTTTTCAATTTCTTTGTACGTTTATTGCATGTCTATTGAATATTTCCATCTATCAACATTTATCTATCCAATATAGATGTGTACTATAGCTAAAATATAGACGTACAACATACATCGTGTTGTGCATGATATATTTGTACAAACATGAACGTGGTCTTGATTTTGTTTCATTTCAAGCTATTTTTAGCACGCCTTTTGATTGCGTTCTCTGTAAGAAATGAATGGTAGAAAGTTATTTTTTTATTTTTAACAAGAAAAAAGGAAAACCCAGAAAAGTAGTACATGAAAGAACAGTAGTGTTTTATTCTAACGTTTATATATTTGTTATATCATCAACTTACGTCAGAATATGTGAATTTCCCTTGTGTGTTTCTTATAGTACATTGGAACCTACATCTTCAAAATTAGGTTAACTTATTCTATTGTATTCTTCTATGAATTCATCGATTGTTTGATACGCCTTTGCTTATATTTTTTACCTTCATTATTTATGACATTTGTTGGTGTATTTGTTTAATTCGTATTTTATAGTTATTAAGACACTAATTATCTACAAGAAACATGAACGGTTAATGAAAACCGTTAGTAAAAGAGGGAAAAAATTCTACAGACATTTGTATAGAAGAATGAAAACATATTTTTAAGAAACGAAACAATAGACCTAGGATAAGTAATGCAAAGAAGTTGGAAGGGATATTAAGAAAATCGTAATAAACCGATAAAAAAGTAATGGGTTGAAACAAATTCCGGCAACTAATTACTTACTGTCACCGGATGGCGACATTAAGTGGCGAGTTGAAACCTTTGCATTTTGGTGGCCCTGAAAAGGGCCGTTTAAGCGGTGGTCGTCTTGATTGGAAGCGTCGGTCGTAGTTATCGTGGCCGTCGAGGAGCTGGGCGACACGGCGTGTCGTCGTCCAGCGGAAACATCATCTTCTTCCCTCACAGTAGGCCTAGTGCGTCGATGACTGCTTCGTCGGGTCCGGTAGGCGTAAGGCTCGGTCGAAGGACCACTGTGGGCATCGCTCGCGTTAGCAGGCGATGACGGTCCAATCAACGGCTTACGGTGATGGGTTGGCGGGCGAAAGCATCATCTTCTCTCGCAGGGTCGTCGATGAGTCTTTGTTGGAGTCCGGTAGCCGTGTGCCGATGGTGGACGTCTTGTCTGCTGTCTGGATCTGAATTGAATCGCTTCGCTCAATGCAGCGCTCTTTTTATAGTCGCCGAGAGCGCTGTGGTATTAGTATTGATCTTGGCGACAAAAGCCTCTGTCGGTACGCTGCCAAAGGGCCTACCGCGCCGACAAGGGCCGGGAGAAGTATTGAAGGCCGGCAACACAGTAAATGATTAATTAGAAGGGGTGGCGGTGACATTACTTTAAGGGTTTCCATAAAGAACAAACCAAAACACAGGATGAAGAAAAGAGTAAAACCTGCGCAATGAACGAACTTTAAAAGTCTTTAGTTAGTTCGGGTGGTCTAAAATTGACAAATATTATGTAAAAAAAACTAACGATTAATGGAAACTGTAAGAAAACGAATATAAAAATTCTACAGACGCCTGTATTAAATGAATGAAAAACATATTTTTAAGGTAATAAAAGATAGACCTAGGATAAGTGGTTCAAAAAAGTCGAAAATCATAATTGAGAAAACCGAAATAAACATAAAGGTCATAATTGATCGAACCAAATTCAGACTAATTATTATTGGTTTTAAGAGCTTCAATGAATAGGAAAACATTACACAGGGTGAAAGATAAAAGGAGAAAAGCATATAATGAACTAATTATGAGAATGTGGCTCGCAAAAAGAGCTTTCATAAAAGTCCGAAATAAACATAAAGGTCATAATTGATCGAACCAAATTCAGACTAATTATTATTGGCTTTAAGGGCTTCAATGAATAGGAAAAACAATACACAGGGTGAAAGATAAAAGGAGAAAAGCATATAATGAACTAATTATGAGAATGTGGCTCGCAAAAAGAGCTTTCGTAAAAGTTATTTTACATGGTTTAAAAATTGACACCAATTATCTACATGAAAAATGAACGATTGAAGGAAACGTTTTGATAAAGAAGACTGAAATTCTACGGGCACCTGTGTAGAATGAATGACAAAAACACATTTCTCAGAGTATACGCAATAGATCTAGGAAAGTGGTTCAAAAAAGTCGGAAAGAATTTTGAGAAAATCAGAAAATACGAGAAAACATAATAGATCAAACCAAATTCTGACAACTGATTGATTACTGACTTCAAGGGCTGTGATAACAATAAAACCAGATCACAAAGTGGACAAAAGAAAGGAAACAGCCTACAATGAGCGAATTCTGAGAATGTGGGCTGTAAAACGAGCTTCAGACATGTTTTAAGTCACTTCACGTGGTGTAAAATTGGCCATATACAGAAAATATAACGCTAATAATTCGAATCGCTTTGGAAAAAAATAATTTTACATTATAATTTATTTAGAAATTTTACGGTAAAATTGAATACCTTAGTACCTCGAATGTATTGCGCTTTCGAATCTAATGGAATGCTTTCTTATATCTGAATTTAAAAAAATCGCATTCAGTATTTTTAGGATTTTAATAAATAAATAAAAGAATGGACAAATCCATGTTAACTAAACAAATCTTCAACATTTTAAATAAGCATAAAGCTAAAATCCCGTGACACCAAGAAATAAGTAACAAACTGGGAATTAACAAAATTACACCGAAATCATCTACAATATAAAAAAGCTCAGAAGTTTAATCAAAAAACCTCGAGTTTCAGGAGGAAAAAACAATAAACGCCAAGAAATGGTCCAAAGAAAGAAGGAGGGAGCATTGAAAAAAGATGAAAGGAACATTGGCTAAAAGTTTGATTTTAATCATACCCTTTAAATTGGGTAATTATAAAAAAATAATAAAAAAGCAGATATCAAAAATTGTTTAATATAGGTAAATAACGATGAAAATGAAAATATAATTAAGAATGTAATAAAAATACCTATTTCTGAATTAAATATAATAACAACTGACAGGCAGGCGCCTTTGCTCCCTCCTAATAGCAGTATTCGTACATTTCGTAGCTAATACAACACCTCACACATT
The DNA here is from genome assembly GCA_035578175.1 of Catonia carolina. Lineage (NCBI taxonomy): Eukaryota > Metazoa > Arthropoda > Insecta > Hemiptera > Achilidae > Catonia > Catonia carolina. Next base: position 33,463,871 of record JAQMRL010000005.1, on the reverse strand, counting down.
ATAATAATTATATACACGAAGAACGAAACTGATTAAACTCTTTTTTGGTTCATCACAGTTGATTAAAAAGATGTTTATTTTACTACAACATTCTAAAATTCCTTTTGAATGTGTGATTAATAAATTCTGAGAAATTTAGTCCTTAATATTTTTGTTGGTAGGGCGTGAATATTACATAGCTCAAAGTGATCTTTATTATTTATTTCAATAAGTTAAATATCCATAAGTACAGGTTAGGAATTTTCTTTATTTTATCAATATCTTAAATTTCGACCGAGTGATCACGCATTCCATTCTATCCTTTGAAGTCAAATCGAACTTTTCAAACGTTGATAATTTCAAGTATGTGAAGTCCCTTCAACTTTGATTTGTCCACAAAAATACTCTAACCATGTCCTAAATTTTTTTGATGAAAAGTTAATTTTCTTATAACTTGTACTGTTCAGATTTTTTTACTATTTTAAAATTATAGTTTACTATTTTATATTTTCAGAATAGATTTTGTACTATTTAGTTTTTCTTATTTAAATTTTATGAGTAGCCTATAAAGATTTTCTATGAAAAGGTTCTGTTGTGAACTAAAGTCTTATAAAAACGACTCACTTGCATCTGTATTTTCACTGTTATAGTAGTTCTGGAAAATAAGGGTTGTATGTACAAAAATGTCGAGTCATTATTTTTAAAATTTGTAAAATGTGTTTCAGTATCTCTGCGTAATGGAAATGCCATTTATAATTTACTCTATGCTTAACAACCAATTTCACAATTTACATTAATACTTACTTAATAGTCTTATTTTGCGACGTTTGGTATCAAATATGACACACAGAACTTGACGGGAATTCAATTCCCGTCACCATAAAAATCCTTCGAGAAAAACTGAACTTCGCAAATCCACAACCAGAATTCCACCACTTAAAATTTAGTTCAATTAATTTGTTGTTTATTTTGTGATTTTACGGCGTTTACCAATTTTCATTTTCGTTTTTTTTTTGAAAAATTCTGAAAGTGTCCTCTCAACAACCTGTAAAACTGTTTTAAATCCGTACGGTAAAAATTTATTTTCAGGACAAACAGAATCTTCATTTTAAAATACATATTTCTAGATTTAAGATTGTTTAAGTTTGATAGAACTTGATTTTCATTTTGCGTTAATGTTTTTTTCCATTTTACATTGTTTAGTCATTATTTACATTGGTAAGAGAAGGTTGTCTGAGTGTTTCACACCAGATTTTTTTTAGTTACTGAATTAGTTATTGTTATTTTCATCATGAAGTACCTCAATTTGAATCCTGTCGATGATTTTAAATTATGTAAGACAGATTTTATCCTACTTACGATAACGTTATTATGTTCACGACTATCTTTTCGATATTAGAATTGCGATATTGTTTCAGTAAGCTATATTTATAAATAACAACATATATGTTGTGTTTATTCAACATTCTTTTCATTTCTCTTCTCCTCATACATTTAAAAATCAGAAACGAAACACTTCAGCAGTAACATGAAACATTCTTTTTAGAAAGTGTAACAAGATCATTTTATAATTCTGTTAAAAAAAAAGATTGTTGTTTAGGTCATCAGCCGAAAGGTAGTTTTAACCTCTAATAAAATGAGGAGTGAGGTGGTTTACCTTGCCTTCCTCACTGAGTTTAAATATATATATATATATATATATATATATATATATATATATATATATATATCAGCTTACCGGGCGCACTAAAAAGCAAACAATTTTCCACAATGCAAATGACACCTTCACTTCATTCACCATTGGGTCTGGCTGTGTAATGAAATTCATTGCCTACTTTTAGAGAAGACAACTCTGATTAGTATCTTTTACATCTCTACATCTTCTGTTAGTAAATTATGTCATCATATAATTGTATGATAATATGATAAGAAACAGACCTATTTTTGGTAGCCCTGGAACTAACAAATTGTTTGCAATATAATTTAACACTCCACTTGTCTGTTATGGGCAAATTTAAGATTATAAAATGTGTATTATGTATATTTAACCCACCGGGTTGGTGTCTAGAGGTAAAATCGTGGCCAACAGCTGATTTTCGGAGACGAAGGTTCCGGGTTCAAATCCTAGTAAAGGTAGTTACTTTTATACGGATTTGAATACTAGGCAGTGGTTACCGGTGTACTTTGATGGTTGGGGTTTAATTAACCATACTCTCTCAGGAATGTTCGACTTGAGTCTGTACAAGACTACACCTCATTTACACGTCATATACATCATCCTCATCTCATTGGGTCATGGGGTTGCTTATTGTTCTAAATTGAACAGATTGCAACGTACACAAATTAGGAATAAAAAAAAAAATGTATATTTACAAAAACGGAAGTAAAAATAGTTCAAATACATATAAATTTATGTAGTTACATAATTTTCCTTATAACTTTAGGAAACTAATTGTGTTCTATTTCATCAAATTTAGCTTTCTTTACATTCTAAATAAATTTAACTATACTTAGACGTTGTTTATAGGTCATTAGCCGAAAGGCTGGTTTGGACCTCTAGAGGCTTTACTAAGTAAAACGAGGAGCGAGGTGGCTTACAAATGCCTTTCTCACTGAGTGGAAAAGAATGCTTATCAGCATGTCAGGCCCTCCGAAAATCATCTACTTTCACTCTTCAAATGAGACCTTCACTTCATTCACCAGAGGGTCTGGCTGTATAATGAAATTCATTACTTTCAGAGGAGATAACTCTGAGTAGTGTCTTTTACACTTCTACCCTCTTCTGTTCTTACATGCTTCAGTCATACAAGTGGCTGCCCATGTGATAAGAAACAGAACTAATTTTTGTAGCTCTCAAGTAGCAGATAAAGTGCAAATAATTTAACACTCCACCTGCCTATAATGGGCAATGCATATATATATTTTTAATTTTACATCTAACTCTTTTGCAATTGCTGCTAAATCAGACGGTGAGAAGGATGACACATGAAGATGAGTGATGAAAAACATGCCAGACCTAACCAGGAATCGAACCCAGTACACAGACATATTGGCCTTTATTTTTTGTATTCTACAAATTAATTGGTATTTTTTTACTGAATTCATTTCAGTAATGAAAAAATGAACGACATTTTTCAATTGAATTTTTAAATGAAGAGCCTTCAGGGACTTGAAATAATTAAAAGATTTGCTAAAACAGTTAAATGAAATGGCATAAACTTGTTTTGTATTTTTTGAAAACTCCTTGTTTAATATTAATAAAAAAAAGATAACAGTAACAGTAATAATAAATGAAGAAACAAATTTATTTTATAACTAAAAATACCTACACTGTTATTTTTTATAATAGGAGTTTTATTTTTCTGAGAAAATGTAATTATGCCTAAATACTTAGAAAATCCCCAGGTTAAAATAATTTATGTTTTTGTAATATTGCTGTTTTAAATGAAGTATTACTGATATTTATATTTATCTTTCTTTTGATATTTTTATAGGGTGGTTTTTAATTGAACAAAAAATTGCTGTGTTTAGTTTTCATAACCAGTGTTTTAATTAAATGTTGTGTCATCTTTTCCCTCTTTGTTTAAATATTGAAGTCCCAGCCGGAAAAGCTTCCGACATGCTGAAAGAGGGAATCTGACAATACTTCCGACAAGGCGGTAGACCTTCGTCAGCAATGCAGCCGTACGGACACACACATACACTCGCGCAAACCGAGATCAATGGCTAAAAACATGTTTCTTGAAATGTAGAGGGCTTAAAAACTTGTATTTCCGGTGAAAACTCGATTTCGAAAACCCGACATGAAAACAATATTTTCCTTCCCTATGTATTCATAGGCAAGAGAAACTAAAAAACCAGGAAAAGAAATCAACTGATTCATTGAATTTACCCATTTGAAGTATGTTATAGATCAAAATATCACGTGAAGTAGGAATTAATTGCTTGACAAATTAAAAAAAAACTATTGTTTTTTACGTTCTCTTACCTATATGAGTATTTATGGAAAAGTATTGTTTTCATGTCAATTTTTCGAAATTTACTTTTCACGGGATATAGCCTACACGTTTTCAGACCCCTGAACCCAAAAAACATGTTTTTATCGATTTGTTTGAGTGTGTGTGTGTGAACAAAATATCTCAAAAACGGAAGATTGTACAAAGTTGAAACTTAAAACTTAAGTTACGGACTACTAGAGGCCCCGAAGAAAACATTTTCATCAACATCGGTCAACCGGAAGTAGTAGTTTATTAGTGTTATTTTGCGATTTTGTAAAAAACAGCTTCTACGAGTTTTTTTTAAATCGCCTCGTTTACTACATTTGTTTTTGTACAAGATAGGGCCATGTCTGCTACCATTCTTGGAGAGGCTGTGCTCTTGTAGAAAAAAATGTTTTTTTTTTAAGATTGCGGCCTTAATATGCATTTTAGCGCAAAACTGTATAATAAAAGTTGTAGACAATTAAACCTAGAGCTTTTATTTCAAACATTCCTTTGTATAACGCTTCGTAGAGCGGTAATTAGTGATTTTGTTTTTTTTTCATGAAAATCTGTAAAAAATGAGGTTTTTTTAAGATTTCGGCCTTAGTATGCACGACCGTAAAATGCATTTTACGACAAAAGTGCATATAATCAAATTTATAGGGAATTAAAAGGTCTACAACTTTTATTTTAAGCATTCTTCTCTACAGATCTAGTTTAACGTAAAAGAGTGATTTTCCGTAATATTAAGCCTAACTAATGTTGATTTTGCATCATTCACTCATGATTAAAATAAGGTTATGTTATTGAGGGTAGTTTTTTGTTTATTTCTTATGTTTTATTACTCATTTCGGTTATATTGTTCATTATTTGCATTAGTAAGAGAAAGTTGTGTGAGGGTTTTAGACCAGATTTTTTAAATTATATTGTCCTTTTTAGAAACTGAATGGAGGTAGGTCTTTGTGAAAAAGTACGTGTTTTATTTAGCGCATTTTATTTCTATCTTTATTACTTTACGTGTTATTTAATGTGTAAAGTTAAACTTTTCCAGCGCGCAATCATTTATTGCTTCTGTTCTATTTTCTAGAAATATAATGTCTGCTACATGTTACCTCAGGCTACTCCTATTCACTGTAATGCAGTTTCTAATGGCGATGTATCGTTTCCATTTTCTAAACTATTCGTGATATATTCCCAATCCTTCAATGTCTTTTCTGTTTTTCTTTTTTCTTCTTTGTGTCTCAGATATAGGAAATGATTTCGTATGTCAAGTTTTTTGATTGTAGTATGTATCTTGACGGTAATGATGGTAATGCATCTACTATTTTTTTGTTTTTTCTTTCTCTTATTTTACACAGTTCTGTATTTCTTATCTGTAAAGGGGGGTTAATACTAGCGTAAAAGTCGTTCACTTTACTTTAGCTTAGTGAAGTCTTTCCTCTGGACGTTATAAGTAATTGTATTCCTCGTTAGTTATCAATATTTTACTTTCTTTTGTTCTGTACTATGGATATATGGATCTGGAGGAGTGTTAAATTATTTGCACTCGTTTGCTGGTTCCAGGACTACAAAAAGTAGTTCTGTTTCTTTTCACATAGTCAGCCAGTTATATGACTGAACTATTTAAGAACAGAAGAGATAGAGTTTGTAGAATAGCAGTCTATGCTCCAGTATATCGTTGATCTAAGATCAACATGACTAACATCAATATGACTGAACTATTTAAGAACAGAAGAGATAGAGTTTGTAGAATAGCAGTCTATGCTCCAGTATATCGTTGATCTAAGATCCAGCTTAATAAATCAATTGTTGAAAATTCAAGAAATAATTTTAAATAATAATCAAAAATAAACAATTCTCGTTAAAATTTAAATGATTCTAAACAAAAACTAAATATATCAAGATAAATTATAAGAAGAAAATACCTATAATATTTTAAAATAAATATTCCAGAAGCCAAATATCTGAATTTGAATTAAGAAAAAAGATAGTATAATTTTGAATAAATAATTTGAACCAGTTAGAAAATAATTAAAAGAAATTACAAGAATATCAAGATTGAATTTAATTACGGAACCAACTGAAACAATTTTGATTATTTTAAAATTTGCTGATAAAAATTTAAATAAATTTATGAAAAACCGTAAAACCAAGTGCAACAATGCATCGACGCACCATTTGATTCCCAACCGATGGATGGACAACAAGAAAGCAGAGGACTGCAAGCAATCCAGAACAATTCTTTATTATAAATTATCCATTATAACCGAGCTCATTAAAGTTGTTACACAAACTTAAAGATTGTTTCACAGTAACAATTACAATATTCATAATAGTAAATTCATTAAATTAAATTATTATAAAAAAAGTGTTATCAATAAATTTATTAAAAAAATTCTCAATTTATATCTAAAGTTCAATTTATTTAGTTAATTTAATTTAAATTTTCGTTTCATTAAATATTTTCATTTCAATTTCAAATTAAAATTTCTTCATTTCAATTTCTTAATTTTACAAGGTGTAAACGACACTAAACAGAGTTATCTCCTCTGAGAGTAATGAATTTCATTGTACAGCCAGACCCTGTGGTGAATGAAGTGAAAGTAGCACTTGCAGGATGGAAAGTAGGTGGTTTTTGGAGGGTCTGGCATGCTGATGAGCATTCTTATCCACTCAGTGAGGAAGGCAAGAGTAAACCACCCCACTCTTCATTTTAGTTAGTAAAACCTCTAAAGGTTCAAATCAGCCTTTCGGCTGTTGACCAAAACAACAACATGGAAGGGAAAACTTTCTAAATACCACCCATACAAGTATTTTTTCTTTTATAATTTATTATTTATTTTTATTACTCACTCAGTTGGCTGATTACTTGAAATTGTAAAAAAAATTGTTCGACTAATTAAGTCAAATATTTTTGGCTCTAAAATGAATAACACACACGTGCGCACAAATATACAAGAAAAGAGAGATTTGTAGAGACTTCCTGCTAAAACCAACATTTTGGCTTCAAGGATAAAACGTGAACATCAGTTGAATCCGAGTATAGAATTTTTTTCACATCACAGTAATTTTTGTTTACTTTATCTGTTGATAACGCACAAAAAAGTAAAAACGAGAAGTTGGCCATTTCCGTGACATAACGATTAACTTGATACGTTTCAAAACTGAAGTTTCTGGATTCAATTTCTGGATCTGGTTTTTTGGAATTATTAACGTCCAAATCCGCCATTTCTTAATTATATGTAGTTACTGACGAAACGGTTTTTTTTACTTAGTTTTTACTACATAGCGTGGAGATTACCGCGATAAAAAAAAGATTTGATGAAACTTTAAATCAACTAAAAAAAATGAAATAAACGAATTAAACATTAATAAGAATACTAAATTACTTAATTTCAGTTTATAAATAAATTACTCCGTGTGAACCAATTTATAAGAATATACAAACTGCTCGTTTTATTATTTTATTTTTCACAAAAGGAAATAACAAATCTATTTTACCGGATGGCGTTTCACATCTCACGGAAATAAAATATTCAATCATAGAAAATAGAATTGATCACGCAAGAAAACTGTAACAAACATAGCATTGAAAAATATTTTTATGTTTGAATAAATAGTGTTAAGTAAAACTATGGGTAGTACTTAATTATAAATTTAATGAAACTGGTCTAGTTTTTTTTTTGTTATTGTTTTGTTGATATATTTCATGTTAAATAATTGGATTTTTATGTAATATGTTTTTTTTAATAAATATAATTTTATTTTAAAATAGCACAATAATAATTTATGAAAAAGTATTTCTCTTGCGTGTTGTGAAAAATGTAAACCATTTTGTGTACGTCAACATATTAATCTGGAACGTTCTTCTTTTATAACCTTTTGATAAACAAAACCAAACATCGTAAATAAAATAAATTTATTACTATTTATTATGTTATTTAATGTTTTTATGTCAATTATTTAATGTTTTATTATTATTTTTCGTGTTGGTATTTAGTATAATTATGTAAAATGAGGGTGTATTACTGCCATGGGGGTAGTTAGAATATTTAGAGAAATATATTTAGGTTACTGTTTGTTATGTAGGTGAATTAATTACAAAGGAAAAAATAAATACTCATAGAAATATGAAATATTTTTTTAAATGAATTTAACCTTTATATTTAAATTAATTTTTATGGATCATGACCCCCTGACGTCAAAAATGTGGTGCATTTAAGAATGGCTGTCTGTTTGCTTTTTTTCGCTTCGAAGCAAACATTAATACACTATTAGATTGAAATCTGAAACTTAAAATACTTAAACCAACTCCAGTAGGTTTCTGTATTAAGCTACCCAAAAATTATGTTTAATTTAATTTGCTTATGTTTAAAAATTTTACAACCGTTAATGGTCTTTTTTTATCCGAGGCGGCGAGAAAAACTCATGTTCACTTTCTAACGATGGGGGAAGTTGTAGTGTTGGGCTCAGTTGAGGCGTCCTCGTCCAGCCCCAAATAGACCACAACCGTTTACCAACCAAAAACCCGCCGCCTGGCCACTTGATCCGACATCAGCAAAGAACCCTCTACCTCCCTCGGAATTGTTTCTATAATACTACAAGGGAAATGTCGGCTTAAAAAATTTACATACCGTCAGCGGGGCGTGTAAAGGAACTGTAGCCTAATTTCCCTCTCACTGTCACTGACCAACACTCACTCTCTCACTTTCATTCCTCTCTTTCACCACCAGCTCAGGAAATTAGTGTGCCTACCTTCTGAGATCGGGACAGAATTGATTTACTGTGGGAGAGGGCCGCTGATCTCCAGATGTCTTCTCCCTCCGCAGTCTCCCGATCACTCTCTCTGCAAACTGAGCGACCAACTTCCAGCTCTCCTATCTCGCAGCATTGCTGCCCTTACTCTCTCTGGGATCCTTTGTGTAACGCCTATCTTCTCAGATGTCTCCATTCTGTCGAGGCCAAAATAGGGACATAATAATAATAGGACTCCTCTTTTCTGTCGGACAGTCGACATTTCGGTACTTAATGGTCTTATCATGCCTATAACAGGCAAGTGGAGTGTTAAAGTATTTGCACTCGATCTGCTAGTTCAGGGCTGCAAAAAATAGTTCTGTCTCTGATTACATGGTCAGCAAATTTTATGACTGAAGTATTAAAAAACTTAATTAGTATTAAGTATATAACTAGTATTAGTATTTTAAGAACAGAAGAGGAAGAGATGTAAAGGACATAGTTGTTAAGGTCATCAGCCGAAAGGTTGGTTTGAACCTGTACAGGTTTTACTAAGTAAAACGAGGAGTAAGGTGGGTTACCATTGCTTTCCTCTCTGAGTTGAAAAGTATGCGTATCAACACGCCAGGCCCTCTGAAAAGCACATATTTATCACTCTGCAAATGAGACCTTCACTTCATTGACCACCGGTTCTGGCTGTTAACGAAATTCATTACTTTTATAGGATCTAACACTGATTTATGCCTTTTACACCTCTACCTCTTCTGTTCTTTAATGATTCAGTCGTTTAATTGGCTGACCATGTGATAAAAAACAAAACTACTTTTTATTAGCCCTGCAAATAACAATTGAGTGCAAATAATTGAACACTCTACCTGTGTTATGGTTATAAAGGACACTAATCCCAGTTATCTCCTGTAAAAGAAAAAAAATTATGTACAGCCAGACCCTGTGGTGAATGAAGTGAAAGTGTCATTTGCAGGGTGGAAAGTAGCGATGCGTTTCAGAGGGTGTGGCATGCTGATAAGTATAGGCTACTTTTCCTCTCAATGAGGAAGACATGGTAAACTACCTCATTCCTAATTTTACATAGTAAAGCCTCTAGAGGTTCAAATCAGCCTTTCGACTGATGACCTAAACGATAATTGTCTTATCACTGATGCGAGATTTTAATACCCATCTTTTTTGTTTTTGTTTTTTTTATATGTACTACAAGGGTGTATCAAATATAAATGGTACTGGTTTCTTTTAAGTGTAATTTTATTTAACTAAGCTTACAAATAAATATTATATTTTTACATACTTTCCCTCTCTAGAAATACATATTTTTCCACCAGATTGGGAGATTTTTATTCCATTATCATGACAGTCCATCTGTCGTGAAACGTCTGTCTTGCTGAATGATTCCTCAATCCTTGATTTAACTTCGGTAGTTACTGTTGAAGGTCGGACCGAGCGCTTTCATCGTGAACATTTGGTTGTCCGCTATTAAAATTAATACACTATTTATGAACTGATATGCTCATAACGGGCAGGTGGAGTGTTAAATTAATTGCACTCGATCTGTTGGTTCCAGGGCTACAAAATATAGTTTTGTTTCTTATCGTCAGCCAATTATATGACTGAAGTGTTTAAAAACAGAAAAGGTAGAGGTGTAAAAGAGTCAGAGTTATCTCCTCTGAGATTAATGAATTTCACTATACAGCCAGACTCTGTGGTGAATGAAGTGAAGGTGTCATTTGAAGGCTGGAAAGTGGGTGCTTTTCGGAAGGCTTCGCATGCTGATAAATATACTCTTTCAATTTAGTGAGGAAGGCAAAGTAAATCACCTCACTCCTCGTTTTAGTTAGTAAAACTTCTAAAGGTTCAAACCAGCCTTTCGGCTGTTGATTTAAACAACAACATAGATACATTGGGAAAACTTTCTAAATATCTCCCTTACAAATAATTTTTTTTATAATTTACTATTTATTTTTACTCACTTAGTTGGCTGATTACTAGGAATTGTAAAAAAATTGTTTCGACTAATTAGCCAAATATTTTTGGCTTTAAAATGAATAACTCACACTTGCGCACATACATACAAGAAAACATGCTGATAAGTATACTATTTCATCTCAGTGAGGAAGGCAATAGTAAAACCACCTCACGCCTCGTTTTTACTTAGTAAACCCTCTAGAGGTTCAAACCAGCCTTTCGACTGTTGACCTAAACAATATTTGAACTGAAGCTTCGTTCATCACATAACCATAAACTTCCGTTATTTGACAGTAAATTTCTATAGGTCGCACTTTTCTAGCATTCAGAAAGCGAATTACACTTGCCGGGATCATTAATTTTGGCACACGTTTCATAGATTTACATATAATCAATAAACGACTGTTATGGCTCGCTGTTAGCGCCAAACTGGCCAAGGTGAGTGTAGATTCAATGACTTGGCAGTGGAGATGGTGGGTAACTGCGTGACTCGTCAGATCAAAACGTTTTTTACTTTCCGAATGACCCTTTTATTTATTATACCCAAATCCCGAAGGATTTTAAGTGTTACAACACTGTTTCTTTCCAAAAATATACTGTTCTACAATCATCATGATGTTATGATGAAAACCTTTTTTGTCTTCTTTTGTTAAACCATTACTTCATGTAATTGTCTTAAATTAGTAACCTCAATTTAGCTTGTAATCCTTCTGATGCCCGGGCATATAATGTTTAGTACTGTGAATATATTGTGCGAATATAGTAATGTAATTTATGTATTTATCACTATTGGTTGTATAAAATAAATTTGATTGGTTGTATTGTGGCTTTATGGTATTATGCTTGAATGACTTCAGCTTATTTAAACCTCAATCACATCAAAGCTAAACCGTTGCAGTATACATAGGGATTATGGTATAGACCAGTACTGTTTCTGATAAGATATCATTATCATTCTCTGTAGGATATCACTAGAGACAATTTCATAGATCAATGAAAGCCTAACGTTTAGTTTAGTGGATTGTTTGGTTTAGTTTAGTAGATTTCGTAAATGTTACCCAATATTGTATAAGATTATTAAGCCTATATATATTTTAGAAAATAATCTTACGGTTGAAATAATAAATTTCTTATTTTGTTACTTTCTCTTGCCTTTATGAATATAAATTATAGGAAGCAAAGTATTGTTTTCATGTCGATTTTTCGAAATCTAGTTTTTACCGGATATACACGTTTTCAGACCCCCTGAACCCCAAAAAAATGTTTTTAGTGATTGGTCTGTGTGTGTATGTCTGTATGTGAACAAAATATCTCAAAAACGGAACATCGTATGAACTTAAAACTTGAAACTTAAGGTAGATACTACTACCGGACCCGACCAGTGAGAAAAGAATAAACGTTTATGAAAAATAAACATTTATAAAAATGTTTATTCTGTTCTCGCTGGACCCGACGCGAACATTTGCATTGAAGTTGGTCGACCGGAAGTAGGCTAGTAGTTTATTTGTGTAATTTTTCACTTTTTGCTATTTTTTCAAAAACGGCTCCTACGATATCTTTTAAAAATCGCCTTATTTACTAAAATTTGTTATGCTCTACAAGAAAGGGTAGGCACCATGTCTGCTGAAATATTCGCGAGGCTGGTTTATCGTAAAAAAATTGTTTTTTTTTTAGGATTTTGACTTAAATAAATGCATTTTAGGGCAAAAATGTATGTTATAAAAGTTGTAGAGAATTTAAAATCCTACAACTTTTATTTAAACATTTTTTTGTATAACGCTTAGTTTAGCGGTAATTAGCGATTTTATGTTATTTTATCACGAAAGCGCGTAAAAAAATCATTTTTTTTCAAGATTTCAGCCTTAGTATGCATTTTACGACAAAAGTGTATAAAATCAAATACTCGTACATAGGAAGTTAAAAGATCTTTTATTTAGAGCATTTTTCTCTCAGTTCAGCGTGAAATAGTGATTTTCCGTATTTTTAACCCAAACTGAGATTGATTTTCATTTTGCGTCTTTCACTCATGATTAAAATAAGGTCATGTTTTTTGAGGTTAGGTTTTTGTTTATTTCTAATGTTTTATTACTAATATTAGGTTAAATTTTTAATTATTTACATTGGTTGGAGAATGTCCTGTGATTGTTTTACACCAGATTTTTTTAAAGAATGATTTGCTTAAATACCATAACGATGCTACAGATTACATTTTTAAATGTACTTACAGAATTTTTTATGTAGCCTATTGTTACATTTTAATATACGACGTAGGATATATTAATAATTTTAATGCTGTATTTAGAAGTTTTCATTCTATGTGAACAGAATATTATAATTTTTTAATGATATTAAAATGAAAGTGTAAAAAATATGTTTGAATTTTAAAACACAAGAACCTCTCTGTAGGATATTTCCCTTTATATTTTTAGCGAGTTTATATTTAGTTTTTTATACGTATAAAATAGATTAATATTTCTCCATTCTTTATACTTTGAAACTATACTTCATATTGTTACTGAAAACTAACTCGGAGGGAAAATATCTATGTACAATACTTCAGAGGAAAATACGCTTCAAAACTGTTTCTTTTTTATTTCAAAAGTGGATATCTATTCTCATTTGAATATTTTCGAATCAACTAATAAAAGCTTGAATAGAAAAGGCAAATAATTCCGTGAATTCTGCGATTCCATTTTTCATTATGTAAAAACTGTATTGAAATATGTCGACGCGTATTCACACACAAGCTACATCAAAGTAGACGTTAAAAGCGTTCTTTATGAATGAAAAAATATTCGGTGTACTTTATCATAAAAGATTGATGTCGAAAAAGTGTTTAAATTTGTCTAAGTTATCGTCAGTTTGTTTTATTGTCTCATTACTCTACGTGTTTAATATATTTATATGTATGATACTGAACAGCCAGAACAAATTAAATATAAAACTCACCTCAGAATATTATATTCATTCGAGATCTTTCGTCTCTCTCGGAGACATCATCAGGAATTAAAACACACTAATCACATATATAATAAAAAACATTAAAACAATTATGGTCGAAGAACGACCATAATATAAAAAAAACATAAACTTATTTTAATCATGAGTGAATGATGCAAAATGACAACCTTAGTTTGGCTTAATAATACGGAAAATCATTCTTTCACGCTGAACTTTGCTGTGTAAGGAAAATGTCTAAAATAAAAGTTGTAGATCTTTTAATTTCCTATAAATTTTATTAAGTACACTCTTGTCGTTACATGCGTATTAAGGCTGAAATCCTAAAAAATCTGATTTCTTACAGATTTTCATGAAAAAAACGAACTGAAAATCAATAATTACCGCTAAACTAAGCGTTATACAAAGAAATGTTTAAAATATTTATGTTTAATAAAAATAATATAATAAATAATTAAATAATAATTATTATTAATTAAATAATAAAAAATAATTATTATAATAAATAATATGTTTAATAAATAGAGTATTTCAGCAAACATGGTGCCTACTTTTTCTTGTTAAGCATGAAAAGTGTTGTAAGTATGGCGATTTAAAAAAAATGGTAGAGCCGTTTTTGAGAAAATCGCAAAAAGTGAAAAATAACAGGAACTACTACTTACGGTTGACCGATTTTGATGAAAATGTTCGTGTTGGGTCCTTAAATAGTACCTAACATAAGTTTCAAGTTTTAACTTCGTACGATGCTCCGTTCTGAAGATATTTAGTTCACACACAAACACACACACACTCACGAACAGAAGAGTTAGAGGTGTAAGTACACTATTCAATTTCAGTATACAGCCAGACCTTGTGGTGAATGAAGGAAGGTGTATTTGCAGAGTGGATAGTAAATGCTTTTAGAGGGCCTGGCATACTGATAAGCATACTTTTCCACTCTTTGAGGAAGGCATTTGGTAAACCACCTCACTTCTCATTTTACTTAGTAAAACCTCCATTGGTTCAAACTAACCTTTCGGCTAATGACCTAAACAACGATATGGTGTAATTTTTCAACTAATAAATTTCATTGAAACCTGTAAAAATATAATTCAGTTAATTGGAGAATAAACTTTATTACGAAATTTCATTTAATGATGAAATTTTTGCAAACTGTTTACAATCAATTAGTTGAATTGTTTTACGCGATTTCTTCTTGATAATTAAATCCTTCGTTTTATCCCTAATGTTTTTGTTTGACTAAAGTGTTCTAAACCATCGGTAATTCGTCGAGAAGGTTCAATGAGGGTAAAAATGTTGAATTAATATGATGCTGATTATTCAGCAACGAGGGAGCTAAAACACTGACGAGCAATTTTTGAAATGTGAAAAAGGTGGATTTAGAAGTCGAACTTTGTTAGAGATAGAAAAGGGTAGACGGACTACTACTCATGGAGTACTCGTACAAGTGCGTGCATAAATAACTAGTTGGAATAACGGTTGCAATGCTCATTGTGCCGTTTAATTGGAGAATGGTTTGGATTGCGTGGCACTCTATACTCCGTGTACAGAACTAGGCACTGGCAGTTGAAAGTTGAAATTTGCATTGCGGGTCGGTTAGCAATGCTGGTTAATTGGTTGGAGTCCACCCTCTGGGGTTCTAATAAACTCTCTGTCCATCCTCCACTACTCATCCACCGAGTGGATGAAATTCATCTATCCCTTTCTTTCTATTTGACACTCTCTCTCTGTTTTCAAAAGGGTTATATCTCTTGTAGTATAATAACACCGTTGTTTTGCATAATTTTGGATTTTATAGATTCGACAAGGGTAGACCCAATTTTTTTTGTTCGTTCAAAAACAATATTACAGTATTTTTACTTCTTATTTTGTGGTTTAAAAATAAAATGTATTGATATATTGTTAATTTTACTGTATAAAGTAATAACAATGGATTAGATACATATATTATAATATATATTCTTGCGAGGATTTACAGCCCCAGCCGTATCTCGCTTCATAAACACCACCTCCTCTGTCTTGCTTGTTCCCATCGGAGAGCCGCCGCAAAGACATTGCCTTCTGCACCCCGTCCAACCATGTCACTTTCGGCTGGCGTCCACTCCCATACCCTCTTTAGCCACCTACCATCGTCCATCCTCTGCAAATGGCCAAACCATTTTAACTGCTTCTGGGATATAGTAGCCATGATACTTCTTTGAACGCCAATTCTTCTAATTTCAGAATTCGAAATTCGATCGATCCGCGACACACCACAGCTCCGCCTCCAGAAATCCATTTCCACCGCTTTTAGGCGATCCTTCTGCCTCTTTGTCAATACCCACACTTCTGTAGCATAGGTACACACACTTTCTAGAATAGCTCCTGGATAGGATTAAACACAATTGTTTAAAAAATCATGGTAAAATTTTCTAGGATTTTTTTTTCTGTTATTCTCCCCGCCCAGCATAATTTATCATATTCGGAGGACATTACGTAAGTAATCTTACAGTATTTTTAACGGTAAAAATACTTCTTAAATCCTATATTAATATTTGGCAAGTTAACTTTAAATATAGGTAGGGTAAATATTTTGTATTTAAATGTACCGGGAAATTCAAAGAAACAGGAAATTTTGAAAATTAAACAATCATATGAAAAACATTTTTAAACAGGTCGACTCTCATGAGACACTTACACATCTCTCACCAGATCTGTAAAATTTACTTTTGAGAGAGTGATCCGTCTCTCATGTTATAGTGTTTTTAATAGAATCGTGAGACGGATTGGATGCTCGTTTGCATTGAGTCATTATACTGAGCTGTTAGAAATGAGTTCAAAAAACATTTCCCCAGTCATGGTTCGTGATTTACTTGATCCGATCGAGTCAAATTTATTGAATAGCCCAAAGTAAATTAATTATAAAATATATATAACATTTTTTAGAAAAACAAGTAAAATTTCAGTGAGACACACATCACTCTTTCACAGTAAATATGATTTTTTCCTCTTGAGTACCTGATCAGTCTCTCACCCAAAAAACAGAGCCAAACAAATTTAAGCCTTAAAAAACTCTAGACTTAAATAACAATAATTAAAAAAAGCAAAGAAACCATAAAATAGGTATGGGTTTTTAAGCAAAGTTGCAAAAATTGACTTGGGAGTCAGCCTGTTAATAAATTTATCTTTGTGATTAAATAGTAAAAATAATGCCATTTAAGAATACATACAGTACAATTTATTTCTTGAAGATGATATCTTGCAGGTGAGCTCCATTTTTAGGCAAATATTCGTGCAGTCTCTTTGTTACATTGTGCATGGTTCGACGTAACATCTCAACAGGAATTTCGATAATTGCTTCTCGGATCTTGGCTTTCAATTTTTCTGTTGTAGCAGGACGATCTGCAACTTTTATGGATGACAATGCAATTCCTGTACCAATATTCTTCGAATACTTGAACTATGCAACGGTAGGCACACTGATTGACCGATGTGGACTTCTTATGACAGCATCTCGAACATGTTGGATATTGTGGTGAGGTTAGAACACGACCTGAAGGTTTCTTTTTCATCAACGAACCAGGTTCCTCGAAATTACGTATCCACGTGTTTATTGGATGTACTGATGGAACATGAACGTGACGTCCAAAATTAAAATGACGGCGGAATTCTCTACGTGGCGCCTTCACAATTTCTTTGTTCTTGTAAATATTTTTAATCGCAAAGCACATTGTGAACCATTCAAATTACTCATGATAACTAAATGGCAAGGTGTCGTGGACAGGCTGGGGTAAGTTAGTCATTGCTAACAATCCCCTTCGGCTACCAACACAAATTTCAAAATTTCCTGTTTTTTTAAGCACCCCAGAGTAAAATTTATTATACATACTTTATCTGCCCATAACAGACAGGTGGAGTGTCAAATTACTTACACTCAATCTGTTCGTTGCAGGGCTAAAATAAATAGTTCTGTTTCTTATCACATGTTCAGCCAATTAAATGACTGAATCATTTAAGAACAGAAGAGGTAGTGGTGTAAAAGACACTAATCAGAGTTATCTCCTCTGAAAGTAATGAATTTCATTGTACAGCCAGACCCTGTGGTGAATGAAGTGAAGGTGTCATTTGCAGAGTGGAAAATATGTGCTTTTCAGAGGGCCCGGCATGCTGATAAGCGTACTTTTCCACTCAGTGAGGAAGGCAGTGGTAAACCACCTCACTCCTCGTTTTACTTAGTAAAACCTCTAGAGGTTCAAACCAGCCTTTCGGCTGTTGACCCTAACAACACATACTTTATAATTTATGTATATGTATAAATTTATATATAAATATGTATTTATAATTTACGTATAAATTTATTAATATACGTATAAATTCTACACCAATATTCTTCAAGTTATAGTTAAATTTAGGAAGGTGAATTATTGTCATTAAATTAATTTAACATAAATTAAATTAAATATTATTACATATTTTAATAACTTTCAATAAATAGTTAAACGCATTTTCATAATACTTTAACATTGTATCTTGCTACATAAGCCTATATTTAACGTTAACTCGAAAAATATTGATGTAGGATATCTTAAATATTTTTTCTGTTTTTATCGTTTTAAATACTGTAAGATTACATTCGAAATATCCACAAAATGGAAAAATTATGGTGTGGGGGATAACAGAAAAGACCCATTTTCTAAAATAAAAATATGAGTTTATTAAAGAATTTAACGACAGTGACAATTTTATTTTCTTAAGTTGGCACACGGCCGGTCTAAATCTACATAATGTGGTTATGTTTTGTCTAACTAGTATAAAATTATAGTAGTGAACAGCGCACCCGAGAGAGAGAAAGAAAGTGTTTGTATATAGCCGGTGCGACTTTTACCCCATTTATATCTGATTTAGATATTTTTACGCAAATAATATCAGTTGAAATTTTACAACATAGCTTACACTCCCCGCATTACACACAGAAGCAAAACATTTGTTACCAAAAAATGAATTATTTACAAATGGCAGGTGTTTGAAATGACATCCTGTGTTTTTAAAAGAATGTGCAAGGTCAAACTATTTTAGGAGTGGAGAACAAATGTGAGTAAGAGGTAACTCCAGTAATTCAAGAATGATGAAGTTGTTTTTATGTAATTTTTGTCGGTTCGTTAGTGAAGCGGTTAGCACAACTAGCTTCTATACCAGGAATCTCGGGTTCGATTATAGGTCAAATCTGGCATTTTTCCATCAATGTATCATCACACCATATCATCTTACCTACGTTCAAGTATTGTGTCAGCATCATCAAAAAATATAAAAAAATAATGTAAAGGCCTTATCCAACGACACTAGTTTACCAACTGCTAGTACTGGTAACGCAATTTAAAGTTGACGGTTTTCAGTGAGAGTAAGACTGGACCATGCGGGGGATGGAAGTGCTACTATAGTGCTTTTCTAAATACATCATAGCGACAGCTCTAATCATGACAGTCATCATGTTGTAGTTTTACTCTTACATTGATTTATTATGTTTACACTATGTCGTTTTGTAAACATCCCATTGTATTATTTATTAATTCTTAATAATTATCCTAAATAATAAACATTCATTCTAAATAAGCCGTAATAATAGGCCTAAGCTATTTAGTAGTATCCTTTTTGGTCATCAGCAGTATACTGAATTACTGCACTCTGACATTTGTAGTGATAGACTATACTAATTAGTCTGTGAGTTCGTCGATACGATAGTATACTGTTCTCCACATGATAGGCGCAATCGTCAACTTATAGCGCGTTACCAGTACTAGCAGCATATTTGTACCTAGCAACGTTTCCAAACGTTCAGACCGAGCTATTTTACTAGTGCTAGTCAAATACGTGAGTAATACTTACTTATCGTGAGTAATACTAGTTTTACGGTAATTTCAAAATGTTATTGTATTTTTAGGGTTTTCATATTTAATTATTTTCAGTAAAGTTATGTTAATTTGCAGTTGAATTTTAAACAATTCACTTTCTTTAAATAATTACATTACTCCTTACTTATTTAGTGTGATTATCATGAACTGAATTTTATCAGGCCTACTTAAGTGTTTGTGGTGGTTACATTTTGAGTTACACGCTTGATACATGTCTTATGCTTTCGGGTTGGCCGATGTAAGTAGGATAGATAGTATATTGTCCTCCACATGATAGGCGTAATCCACAACTTATAGCGCGTTACCAGTACTAGCAGCGTATTTGTACCTAGCAACGTTTCCAAACGTTCAGACCGAGCTATTTTACTAGTGCTAGTCAAATACGTGACCTTTTCTCCCCTACAAGCAACGTTCACACTGAGCTAGTTTACTAGTGCTAGTCAATCACATGACCTTTTCTCCCCTACTAGCACTAGTAAAATGAAACTTGTTCGTAGTCACTAGCGTGCTCGTGAATACTAGGGCTTTAACTAAATTAGCTGCTACTTGTTTGTTCCCACGACGCTAGTACAGAGTGATTTATTAGTCCTGTTACCCAATTACCTGTTAATGTCTGGTTATTTTTTTTTCTAAGAAAGGGAAATTTTGTTTTGTGACACGAAGTTGGTAGCCTTACTTAACCTGTATAAATACGGCTGTGTGAGTTGATTCTCCTTGAGCTGTGTAAAATTTTGTGCCGTGCATGTTACAAACTGAATGTCTTTTACTCTAGGACAACGGGTTTTCATTGTTGAAAAATATGTTGCTACGAAATCGTACGCGTGTGTAAAAGAATAATTTCAAATCAAATTTGTTGGTGTTCCTCCACCAGAAGAAATGTCAATTTCTAGGCTAACAAACCGATTTCGAGTGGCAGGTAGTGTTTGCGACAGAAAACTAGTGGTCGACCGAATCTCTTGACAGATGACGTTTTATAGAATGTGAAAATAAGATTGCTGAATTTTCCACGGAAAAGTTTACGAAATTTCGCAAGTTGGTTTGTCATATTCGAGTGTTCAGAAAGCTGCTAAAAAATTGAAATTGTATCCGCGTATCGCGTACGATTATTCCAAGAGCTTCAGCCGCCAGAATTAAACAAGCGATTGCAATATTGCCGTTGGTTTAGGTCTTTCGTAAATGATAACGGAATCAAAGTTTTACACAGTGTTATTTAATGATGAAGCTTGGATACAGTCAAAACACTTGAGATGAACACTTGAACTTGAGATGAATCTTTTACACTCGCGTACGATTTCGTAGCAAAATATTGTTCAAGAATGAAAACCCGTTGTTCTAGGGTAAAATACATTCTGTTCGTAACACGACCGGAAACAGCACCAAATTTTACACAGCTCAAGGAGAATCAACTCACGCTGTCGTATCTATGCCGGTTGAGTAGGGCCACCAACTTAGTGTCACAAAACAAAATTTCCCTTTCTTAGAAAAAAAATACCGGACATTAACAATTGGGTAACAGGATAAAAAAAATCACTCTCTACTAGCTGCAAGTACTCTACTACTGCCATTCTACTAGCAGCTATTAACTATTTTCTTGGGAATACGCTTTAAGTGAAGTCAATCAATTGCTAATAATTGCTCAGGCTCGACTTCCACGTAGTGATGTTGTAATCAGAAGGCAAGAAAAATCCAGACCGGCCAAATTTTTCTAATATATACGTAATTTATTAATTCCTCAAACAATAAATTTAATTTATAGTACTATCATTCTTTTTTAACTTTTTTTCAGGTAAGAAAAGTTTCCATCTAGTAAGAGAATTTTTATCAACTGAAAAAATATTCGTTGGATTATTATCTGTTCAAAGGTAGTATTGATGTAAGTAATAAAGTTTGAAACTTTATATTCAGGTAGTTTTATTACTAGTTTTACGTTAGCGAAAATAGTGTATTCTTTAATAAATATTTTGTTTATAAATTTTGTAAAATCGGTCTGTCATTCCCAGTAGTACCTAGTGTGCTATTTGTTAGCTGTCAGTGGTTTTTCTTATCTTTCCGTACATCTAAAGTAAGATAATCAGATTTTGTCTCACGAGGATAATTTTTATGATAAATTTATTCCTTACTTTATAAGTTAGATCTGGAAACACATGTATTTTATCTAAACATAAATAACAAAAACAAAGAAACATACAAAATTATCCGTCGAAATATCATTAACATTTTATGAAGGTCAATCAATCAGACTTGAAAGTTGAGACGAAAGGAGGTTTAAGAATCAATAAAATAATGGTTTACCACATGCGATTTCCCCCGGTGAAGAAGGTTAACTGTCTTAATCATTCTTGTCTGCTCAATCATAATAACGGATTTTGGTTACTTTGCGTGATGAGTTATTGAAGTATCGTATGTGCCACAAATCTGTCGATGCTATTTAATGACTAATATCTAAATTTGTAGGGCGGTTAAGGAAACCTTGAATCGTAAATGTAGTGATATTTTGGTGTACTTTTCATGTCAGTTCATTTGGCGTTTGTGGAATGTTCATTTCAGTCCCTTAACATTGCGGCTCTTAAGATCTTGTTCCATTACTCTATCCTTCAGTATTTTCTCAACAAATAGACTCGTGAACAAGTCTAGGAGCCTTCCTGACAAGTCCTGTTTAAAATTTTCTTTTTGTTGATAGTTAATGTAGAAGTTGTTCACTGTATGTCGTAAAATTAGAGGCAATTTCTTGTCCACCATCACGTAACCTACTCACCGTCTCTTAACTGAAGATTATCATGTTTCTAATGCTACTACGAGGTTTGATAAAAAAAAAACAACGGGAATTTTAGTTTTCCTTAAAAAAGAAATTATTTTATCATGTTTATCAATTTTGTCCCTTCAAAGTAATCCTCCTCAGATATAATACACTTGTTCCAGTGCTTTTTCAAATCTTGGAAGCACTTCTGGAACTCACTTTTCGGTAAAGCTGTCAGTTCCTTTAGTGATTCTGTTTTTATGCCATCAATGGTGGCAAAACGTCGTCATATCATGGTTCTCTTGAAACTTCGAAACTAAGGTTTCGACGTCATACCCATATACCCATGTTTCGTTACCTGTTAAGACCGTTTCCAGAAATAGTAATAGTTGGAAGAACTAACCATCCCAAACTACCTTACATCTAACCAACACTTTATTTTACCCATCAGAATATTTCGTCTTCTTCTGCTTCACTTCAAGGTCTAGGTTTGGTGAACCTGTTCCGTTATCATACCCATATACCCATGTACGTATATATGGGTTATCTCTTCCTCGATCTTTCTAGTTATCTATTACCAATTGGTCTATAATTTTATTGGCATCCTCTCAAATAAAATTCTGTTCCAGTGACTGCACCAGTTTCTTCGATACTGTAAGATCTTGTCACGTAGTGGTGGAACAGACATAACTCTTTCTGTTTCATCATTCCTTATCCTGTCCGTTCTAGAGCATCCTGACACATTACGTAAAAATCTCATCTCTGCAGCTTGGATGTTGTTATCAATGTTCTTTATATATATCCAAGATTCGCTACCATATAGAAGAGTAGGAACGGCAATGGTGTTGTAGAATTTGATACTCGTCTCGTGTCTTGTTTTGTTCTCCAAGTTCGTATGAATATTTCCACATATTCTCTGAAACTTTGTTCATTTATTTATCAAATCTTTAGTATCAAATTATTTACACTCAATCTGCTCGTTGCAGGGTTAAAATAAATAGTTCTGTTTCTTATCACATGGTCAGCCAATTAAATGACTGAGTCATTGAAGAACAGTAGAGGTGAAGGTGCGAAAGACAATAATCAGAGGTGTCTCCTCTGAAAGTAATGAATTTTATTCATTACACAGCCAGGCCCTGTGGTGAGAATGAAGTAAAGGTGTCATTTGCAGAGTAAAAAATATCTGCTTTTCAGAGAGCCCGGCATGCTGATAAGTGTACTTTTCCACTCAGTGAGGAAGGCATTGGTAAACCACACAACTCCTCGTTTTGCTTAGTAAAACCTGTACAGGTTCAAACCAGGCTTTCGTTTGATGACCTAAAAACATCGTTGACAGGTAATTAAAGTGTTCGACCTGCTCTACCATTTTTCCTTTTAATTCTATTTTAGTTCTTATTTTGTGTTTTTCTATGAAAGCCATTGTTTTAGTTTTTACTGTCGAAATTTCTAAATTGTATTTCTCAGCAACTTTGTCCAACATGAATACTGCTTTCTATAAGTAGTCCTCATCACAATATTTAAAAATAAAATAAATTTACGTAATATCATGTAGCCTATTTTACTTAGAATTAACCTTTATAACAGTGAAGCAATTTTGAAATCTGTTGAAGTAGTTTTTGAGATAACTTCGAGCAAAAAAAAAAACAAATAAACGAACGAACAAACATATTTTTTTTATAATATTACTATTAACTGAATTGTTGGGTATAACGTAATATTGTTTTTAGAATCTAGCCGGGAGTTAAACTTAAGACCGTCGGTCTCAGATCGAACAAATTATCTGAGCCAATACGATAACCAAATTCATCAAAATTTTTGGTAAACGTTTTAAAAATGACTATTTTTCCATCGTAAACACTATCAAAACGGATTATACCAGCTGACTGTTTAACTGGCTAATATATCTAATTTTTTTCATTAAAAGACTTTTCAAAAATTTATTTTATAAGGCAATTTCATAATATCCTGTTTAAAAAATTTGTTATTATTATTATTACTGTTATACGGGATAAATTCACATAAAAAATAGGTTTATGATATCATTAACAACGAACGGCGCTTAGGCCGTATTAAACTCTGTGACCCATATCTAGCTGCACTAACACAAACCCTTTCCTTTACCAAAATAAGCGAACCTCTCCCCTTCAGTTACCCCCTCACCTCTCATTCTATCTCTCTTATTTTCCCTCACACCCACTTACACACTCTATCCAGCTACATTTAATTCCGGATATTTTCCTATATTTTCATTTATTCATATTACTGTACTTTAAAAAAAATGCATACACTTTTTATCTTATCGTTTCCACTGAAATATTAATTCATTTTTCATTACACGAAATCATTTATTTTTCTATCAGGTTTTATTTTTTACATGTTTTGTTTATTTTGCACTAAAACCACTCTCCTTTTAAATTAATTTCAACGTGGTTTAATTTTTTTCGAGTAAAACTGTTCTATGATCGCAATTATGTATTAAATTAAATTACCAACTAGACATTTTATTAGAGTTAATAAATTCATATAACATTTACATTTGCCATTTAAAATGTCATGATTTCTCAATAAATTATTCTGCATCACGTTTCATTTAATTTTCACTTAATGGTAGTGTAACCGGGAACTTGATTTTTTTGTATTTTAACCTTAAACATTTTACTTTTTCTTCAGTATAAAATAGTGTAACCAAGAGCTATTTCGCAGTGCAAATAACAAAGTAAGAACTGATAAGATGGTCGCCAACATTCGGAACGGATAGGCGTCTGAAGAAGAAGAAAAATGAAGAATAAATAAATACATATTTTACAGGTTTCGTCTTGTAGCTGAAACCGTTTTATTAATTAATCGTTTCGTAATTAATAAATTTTACTAGTATGTTCATCATTAACTCTTATGGATTAGAATTTTCGGTCTTCTCATTATTTTCCTACCCTGCATCTTCAAAAATAGTTGCAGTTAATTGATTACCAACCGGTTTAGTCTAGAGGTAAGGTCGTCGCCACGAGTCAGCTGTTTCACAGCTGATTTTTGGAAACGTAGGTTCCTGTTTCAAATCCCTGTAAAAGTTTTTTTTTAATTCCTAATATGTGTACGTTGCAATCTGTTCAATTCAGAACAATAAGCAACCCCATGACCCAATGAGATGAGGATGATATGTATGACGTGTAAATGAGGTGTAGTTTTGTACAGACTCAGGCCGACCATTCCTGAGAGAGTATGGTTAATTGAACCCCAACCATCATGTACACCGGTAACCACTGTCTAGCATTCAAATCCGTATAAAAGTAACTACCTTTACTAGGATTTGAACCAGAAACCTTCGTCTCCGAAAATCAGCTGTTAAACAGCTGATTTTGGCGACGACTTTACCTCTAGACCAACCCGGTGGGTTAGCCTGTAAAAGTAGTTAATTTTATATGGCTTTGAATACTAAATAGTGGTTCGTTGTACTTTGATGGTTGGGATTCAATTAACCATACTCTTTCAGGAATTGTCGACGTGGGCCTGTACAAGACTACACCTCATTACACGTCTTACACGTCATTTTCTTCTCATTGGGTCATGGGGTTGCTTAATTTCTGAATTTATAAGATTGCAACGTTCATACATGAGGGATAAAAATCTTCTGTGAAACACTCACACAAATTTCTCTTGCCCATGCAAATAATTAACAATAAACCTAATATTAGTAATAAAACATTAAAAATAAACAAAAAAATAACCTCAATACACATAACCTAATTTTCATCATGAGTGAAGACGCAAAATTAAAATCAACCTCAGTTTGGTCACCTCACCTGATTGTCAGCTGTTACTCCCAACCTACATAATATTAAGTTAATATTTTATGCAGTTAAAAATGTGCGTCTGTTTTGGTTTTAAATAAAGCGAAATTTCAATACCTATTATTCATTTTTTCCTGAGTAATTCACATGAATCTTTTCAGAATTAAATTTTCTACAAATCTATTTAAGAAAAAATACACCTTTATTTACCATTTACGCGAACAGTTCAAGAAGCGGTAACATCGTCTCAAAATTGACGATTGCCGGCTCTAGGGTTAAATCAAAAAAGATTTGTGCCGAAATTTCTAAACTCAAAGTTTTACTGAAGTATAATTTATTAAACATAATTTAGCCTTGGCTAAACCTTGGCTTTAAACCGGACATTTCTGTTATGAACATATGCCTCTGAATTTATATTATTTTTATTTTTTTCTTGATTTTTCAATGTGTAATAGTATAAATTTAAAAATGTAATAGTATAACTATGTTGTAGAAGTAGATGAATTTAGTAAATAAATAGCTTTATAAGTTTAGGGTTATAGTTGTACGCCAGTATAACGGGTGCAGGATGTTAGCACGTGCTGTACTCATTTCTATCATCTGTTTTCATCTGTAGTAATTCGTCGCCCCTTTAAATATATTAAATATAGTATCTACAGAATAGTATTCATTCCTTATTCACTATTCAGCTTCATTTTAATAATTATGTTGTCATCTTTTGGGAGTAAAGGAATAGTTTAATGAAAGAGTGGTTAAATCAGATCTCAAATTAAATCGTTGAGATCCTGCTCTATTTTACTTTCTCTTGCCTATATTTTATGAGTACAGTATTTAGGAAGAAAAGTATTGTTTTCATGTCGATTTTTTGAAATCGAGTTTTCACCGGATCTACACGTTTTCAAACCCCCTGAACCCAAAAAACATGTTTCTAGCGATTGGTCTGTGTGTGTGAACAGATTATCTCAAGAACGGAACATCGTACAAACTTGAAACTTGAAACTTAAGTTACATACCACTACCGGACCCTACACGAACATTTTCATCAAAATCGGTCACCCGGAAGTAAGTTATTAGTTTATTCGTGTCATTTTTTACTTTTTTGCGATTTTCTCGAGATCGGGTTTTACGACTTTTTTTAAAAATCGCCTGGTTTACTAAACGTTTATTCTCTACAAGATAGGGTAGGCGCCATGTTTGCTGAAATTCATGGTGAGGCTGTTTTCACGTTAAAAAATGTTTTTTTTTAGATTGCGGCTTTAACACTCTATGCATTTTAGCGCAAAAATTTATATAGTAAAAGTTGTAGAAAATTTAAAATTGTACAACTCTTACCATAAACATTTTTGTTTTGTATAACGGTAATTAGCGATTTTCTGTTTTTTCCTCACAAAAACGTGTGAAAAATCGATTTTTTTAAGATTTCAGTTTTAGTATGCATTTTACGACAAAAGTGTACAATCAAATTTATAGGAAATTAAAAGATCAACAACTTTTATTTTAAGCATTTTTTCTACTGATCCAATTTAGCGTGAACGAGTGATTTTCCGTATTTTTAACCCAAACTGGTGTTGATTTTAATTTTGCATCATTCACTCATGATTAAAATTAGGTTATGTGTTATTGAGGTTAGTGTTTTGTTTATTTCTAATGTTTATTACTAATGTTAGGTTTATTGTTAATTATTTGCTTTGGCAAGAGAAAGTTGTGTGAGTGTTTCACGCCAGATTTTTTTTAATTAACCCTCAATCAAAATTCAACATTCAATCAAAAATTTTAATTTACAAAATCCTTTTACAATCAGTCTGCTGGTTGTCTCCAACATTTTGGAGCAGCGGTTTAGAGTAATTTTTAAAGTCAATCCAGACGTTTGTTAAAAATCTAAACTATTAATCCTCCTCAACGATTTCAAACTTCGGATAGTAAAAGAACTAGCCATGACATTTTACAATGAATATCGCCATCGAATAGGTAAATATCAAAATTAATAAGTTTATTATAAACTACATTAATTATTGTTGAGAAATTAAAGGAAACTATTAGTTACAATTTGTGAAAAATCCTTTCCCGTATTCTTTTACAGTGAAGAAACCCCAAGCTGTGCGCATGACCTTGTAATGATTATGGTTTACGGTACGGGGGGGGGGGAGTCATTGCGTTCCGAAAACATCATGTCGTTTTGTATAGGCTAACTTACATATTTTCATAAAATTGTATTAACAAACATACGTCGTTTGTTATTTTTAACTACGTTAATGATTATGAAGCGTAAAATAGTTTTACACACATTGTAAATTGGGAAAGTCAATGTTTTACAGTCGAGTAGTTCATCAGATGGCGTGTGCTCAGTAGAAAATTGAAAGTAGATGCTCTTCAAAGGGCCTGGCATGCTGATAAACATACTATACTTTTCACTCAGTGAGAAAGGCAATGTAAACCATCTCACTCCTCGTTTTACTAAAAGTCTCTAAAGGTTCAAACCAGCTTTTTGGCTGATGACCTAAACAACAACAAGTTTAAAGGAAGTTTGTTAAATTATTTATTACACCCAGGTCCCGAACAAACCTAGACTTAGGTTTTACAGTATGTTTGAACAAAGAAAAATGCAAAATTAATCGTACAAGTAGTGGAACACAATGGTTTTGTTGTGATTGTTTATGTTGTTAAGTTACTGGGTAGGAACGGAGAAAAACCGAGGAACCAGAATTCAAAAGGGTTATTGAAAAAATTTAATTCAGTAAATTCGTAAACTTGAACGTAATTATTACTTTAAGGACAATATTACTATAGCAATATATTTGTCGTTAGGAAAATACAAAAAAAACCGTGAATAAAGAATTTATTTAAAGAATAAATTGTTGTTTAGGTCATCAGCCGAAAGGCTGGTTTGAACCTGTAGAGGTTTTACTAAGTATAACGAGAAATGAGATGGTTTACCTTGCCTTCCTCACTGAGTGAAAAAATAAGCTTATCAGCTTGCCGGGCCCTCTGAAAATCAGATATTTTCCACTCTGCAAATGACACCTTCACTTCATTTACCACAGGATCTGGCTGTATAATGAAATTCATTACTTTCAGAGGAGATAACTCTGATTAGTGTCTTTTACACCTCTACCTCTTCTGTTCTTAAATAATTTAGTCATTTGATTGGCTGACCGTGTAATAAGAAACATAATTATTTATTTTAGCCCTACAACGAACAGATTGAGTGTAAATAATTTGACGCCCACCTGTCTATTATGGGCAGCAAAAGAATATGGAATACGGTTATTTTATGTCTCACAACAAAATAAAAGAATAAGAAATACGGTTATTTTGTTGTGAGACATAAAATATTAGTTAGAAAGGATAAACTATTGCAGAGATTTGACAGTAGGCAAATGAAGAAATAAGAAGTAGAAAATTATGGAGATTGTACGGATACTGAGAAAATTAAAGTTCAGATGAGTAAACAAGAAAATTAACTGAATAGTGAAAGTAGTACAAAAGATACGAAGTTGTTAAAAAAGAGAAGATGGAGAAAATGACTAGTAGATAAACCAAAAAGATAAAGACCCAGAAATTATCTCTTAAGTAAATCAAATGTTCGAAGGGAAGCGAAATAATTAAACAGCAGACGAAAGATTAAGAGATCAACATGAAGGAGAAAATATAAAGGACGAAAAAGGAAATTGTTAAGAAAGAAAACTAAACATAAAAACATCAATTTAAACAAAATTATCTGTACGTATAAGAAATTTTTATAAAGTTTTAATAAATAAATGACCATCAACGTAACCCAATAGACCATAAGAAAGAAATTTTATTGATTGAAACAGTTATATGTCATTAGTTTCCTTTCCCTTCTGAACAATGTTTCACAATATTCACATTTTACCCCAGTGAAGTTTATTTCTACAAGCTCACTTTAATTCAGTCAACTTCAGCGCTACAAAGTTTTCTTCTTAATTTTCTTTCTTGTCATGGATTCCGACGTTTTTCGATTTCTTTTCCCATCTTTTCACGGTCTACCCACATCTCTTGGTTCATTAGGAATATACGAGCGTATTTTTTAAAGTACCGTTTTGAAAAAAAATGAGGAAAATAAGACTTACCTTAATAATTTTACTTTTACATGAAAACATTTATTTTAATCTGCTTTTCACCATAAGTCCCACCAATATTAAGGCACTTATCGTACAACCAGCTTTTGAATACCATCCTCGTAAAAATCTGCCGCCTGATTAGACAGCCACCGCAACCCAGTATGACCATAACTTTCGATAATTTAAACGTTCTGTCACAATATCATAATGCACCCGTTTTGACAATACAGGAAACTCATCAGGTAACGACGAAATCCCCCGACAATTCACTCCCTCAATATTACCCTCCATTATTGATAGACCAATACCTGGATGTCTTAAGATATGCCCCACTAGCCTATCCCTTTTTTTGGTAAGATGGTTCCATATACTTCTTTTTTCATTAACTCGCCTAAGAACCTCTAAATTACTTATTTTGTCCACCCACCTAATCTTTAACATTTTCCTACAACACCACATTTCAAAAGCTTCTATCTTCTTCCTTTCTACAGCTTCTATAACGCAAGGTTCACTTCCGTATAATGCTACACTCCGTACATAGTGTTTTAAGAAATTTGTCCTAATCTGTACGTCAATGTGTGTAGTCAGTAAGCTGTTTTTCATTTCAAAGGATTTTCTAGCTTGAGCAATTGTACTTTTGATATCACTTGTGCTTCTACCATTTTTTGTTACTTTACTCCCTAGAAAGCAGAATTGCCCAACTTCCTGTATGTTTTCGTTGCCTACTTTTAAATTTCCCATCTCTTCTAAATCACTACTGCTGCTGAACAACATTTTCGTTTGGTTCTTATTAATCTTCATAATCTTATACAATATTATTATTATTATTATTATTATCTATTAATCTAGATAATCTGTCACGAAGATCTAAGACAAGATGTTTTTTAAACGTCTGGTGGTTTGGCTATTATCTAGTAAATTTCAAATGATTTATATATGTTGACAATTTAATAAATAAAATAGTAGTAACTTAGAATTTTATTGTTTTAATTTATGATAATTTAGGTAATGAAGGAAATTAATGATGAAATCGGTACGGTACGGATTATACTATAAGACTAAAATTTTACGAAAAAAATTTATTAAATTATTCATCTCCAAAATTCTACCATAGTAAGAAAATCATATTTTCAGCTTTTTGTAACAGACTTATAATAATTTAATGAGAAAATTAGTAAATATTTCATGAATGAGAAGAGGAAAGGAACGTGATAAATATGTTAAGGAAAGATAAACATGGAGTGGTAGAAAAAAGAGGAATACGTCAACGTGTGCGTAGCATACATCCGTCATCTAGTAATAGGAGGAACACGAGACATGTACATGAAGACATGTAGGGAAGACAAGGAGTTGCCTGTCATATCAGTGATGAATGATATAAGTGTATTCTCTAATGTTGCCTCATTTTTGGTTAGGTTATACATTCATGTAAGGCACCATATGGTGATGGTGCACAGAGAGAATTTAGTTCATCGTCATGAAGAGCCAACTTTTTGTACATTCGTTCATACACTCTCTGTTTCTTTCTTTTATATCAAGAACCTCTCATCATGCTAGTTTTATCCCATGAGAGACAGACAGACAGATATATAGACGGGGTGGAGTCAATTTTAACGCTGAACCCGCCAAGACGAGTTCCTTTCTTTTCTTCTTTGTAATTGAACCGAATAACTTATTCTGTTATATATATTACTACTGGTATAAAACCGCAAGGAAAAAGATAATAATGGATAAAACCTCCTCTTAAAAAAAAAGAATTGATTATTCTATATTCGTATTAAATTCGACTTAAGGGGAGATGGCACGATGGTTTTAACTCTAAATTTCGATTTTTGGTTTTTTATATTTTTCAAAGGTTTAGGCCTAGATCTACCAAAAAAAAAAAACTAAATAACTGGTAATGGGAAATTTACTTGTTTGTGTACATATTGTTTTTGATTTGTGCCTTCTTGTTTCTTGCATTTTCCCGTAAATTTAGATTTTTAACACTAGGTAGGCCTACATTTTTCTCAGAAACCAATTAACCTACCAGGCTGAAATTTTTACCAGTTAATTATCCATCATCCACATATACCGACATTTATATGACTTCCTTAGGTGCTCCAAAAATTAGTAGGTCTAATACGCAAAAAACGTAGAAAACAATTTGTAAAAATGTTATATTATTCGTAATTTAAAAAAAATGGTATGGTCCAAAGATTAAATTGATAAATACCAACAGCTCGAAAAGAAACCCGACACCAATGGTGTTTAAAGTGTAATTTCTCTATCTTTTACGAATCCTGTGAAAAATGTATCTAAAAATAGCAAATTTAACATTGGCGGGATACAAAGTACAGTCTCCCCTTAATTTTTAATGAACCTGAACTTCACTCAAAGGGTCAACCGATTTATAATGTGGTTTTAGAGTGGAAAACTGAAATTTCAGTAAAATGTATCTAGGCTACAACAATCTTTTTCATCTCGGCTATAATAAATAATGCTGAGATTCGCCGATGATATCGTAGTAATTAACCGAGACAAAGAAAACTAGAGGATATCTTAAATGGAATGGATGAGATAATGAGAAAGGATTATTTCATGAAAATTAATAAGAACAAGACGAAAGTATTGTACAGTAGCAAGAGTGGTTTAGAGGAGATAGAAATTTAAAAGTAGGCTATGAAAACATAGTACAGGTAGTTGGGAATTCTGCTATCTACTGTAGTTAGAAATATGGAAGGGCGGTTTTGAGGAAGGTTTTGTAAGAGTTATTTAATTTTATTTCTTTTACTTAGTATTTATAGCCTTTTTATTTATTTATTTACAACAATTATAAAGGCTAACAGAACTTATCCATATAAGCCTTATTGACGTAACACATTTACATGTTTACAAAACAATCTTTGCTTATAAGTATTTAATTTGCATATTATACATGCTAATACACGTATGTTTATTTCGCTCATACAAATTAAAAAAGAGTTTCAATAAAATTACTTACTATAATAACAATTAATGAAAAAAAAGAACAAAAATCATCACGAAAAAAGTTTAGCGAAACTTGATCAAAAATAATATTATTTATTATTAAATTTAAAAAAAGGAACAGGAAAAAAAGTAGAAGAAAGAAAGAAAAAAGATGTGAATCTGCTCCGTGAATTTATGACATTTATTGGTTGGTGAGCTCCTGATAACATTTTGATGAGAATTGTTCGTAATTATCAAAATTAGGATCGAGCACCAGATTAAATTCATTGAAAACCCACTGGGTTGGTCTACAGGTGAAGTCGTCGCCGAAGTCAACTGTTCAGCAGCTGATTTTTGGAGACGAAGGTTCGTGATTCAAATCCTAGTAAAAGTAGTTACGTTTAAACGGAATTGAATACTAGACAGTGGTTACTGGTGTACTTTGAAGGTTAGGGTTCAATTAACCATGATCTCTCAGGAATGGTCGGTCTGGGTCTGTACAAGACTACCTCATTTACACGTCATACACATCATCCTTATCTCGTTGGGAATTGAACAGATTGCAACGTACATTCATTAGGATTATGAAAATTTGTTGGAATAGTATAATGCCCGTATTAAGAAAGTATTTGGGCCTACTGTATTGCACAGTGTTCACTCTAGGCCAATAAAACAGACGAGAAGTCCTTAAAACAGATTAAAAGTCCTGGATCTGACAAAAGGTACATAGTAAAAAATATTTTTAACAATATCCTCTAGGTCAACCTTATTATTTAATATTTTATTTAAAACCTGACTTCAAGGGATTGTATGTACTTTTGGGGCTTCTAGGCGTGCAACTAGTTGCATGCCTAGGGTATTTATACTATAACTCTAAAATTTCTTTGTAAGTTAACACAAAATATTTATTTTACAAATTACAACCAAACAATAATAATGTATGCTGTAAGATGACAAATACACACTTTTACATACACGAGCTTCTTATAAAAATTTGGTGTGAACACTCACAAAACTTTCTCTTACCAATGCAAATAATTAACAATAACCTAAAATTGTTAATAAAACATTATAAATAAACAAAAAACTAACCTCAATAAACATAACCTAATTTTAATCACGAGTGAAAGACGCAAAATGAAAATCAACCTCAGTTTGGCTTAAAAAAACGGAAAATCACTCTTTCACGCTAAACTAGGCTCTGTAGAAAAGAAATGCTTAAAATAAATGTTGTAGATCTTTTAATTTTGTATAAATGTTATTATAGGTATACATTTTTGTCGTAAAATGCATACTAAGGCTGAAATCTTTAAAAAATCGATTTTTCACACGTTTTTGTGAGAAAAAAAAGAAAAACGCTAATTACCACTAAACTAAGAGTTATGCAAAAAATATTTGAATAAAAGTTGTAGATTTTTAAATTTTCTATAATTTTTACTATAAAAACATTTCTGCGCTAAAATGCATATTAAAGCCGCAATCTTAAAAAAACTATGTTTTAATGAGAAAGCTGCTTCCCCAAGAATTTCAGCAGACATGGTGTCTACCCTATCTTGTAGAGCATAAAAAATTTAGCAAATGAGGCGATTTTTAAAAAATCGTAGAGGCCGTTTTTTAAGAAAAACGCAAAAAAGTGAAAAATGACACGAATAAACAACCATTTCCGGTTAACCGATTTTGATGAAAATGTTCGTGTCGGGTCCGGTTGTAGTATTTAACTTAAGTTTTAACTTTCCACTTTGTACGATGTTCCGCTTTTGAGATATTATTCACAGACAGACAGCACAATTGCTAAAAACAGGTTTATCAGGTTCAGGGGGTCTGAAAACGTGTAGATGCGGTGAAAACTCGATTTCGAAAATTTGACATGAAAACAATACTTTCCTTCCTATATATTCATATAGGCAAGATAAAGTATAAATTACTGTTTGTCAACTGAAGATTAGAGTATCTGAAGACCAGTTGGAATCTAGGATACGTACTTTTCTAGATAGTTATAATATAAATTTTCCATTCCGTACAATAGGCTCTCAAGAAATCACATAAAATTCAAAATGTAATGCATGGTTAAGTATGATATTTTAGATGCTCATTATAAAAGAAATCCTTCACGTTGAAAAACACACTAATGCAAATAAATATCTGGACTATATTTCAGAGTAAAAAGCTTCTTTAAAGTTTGATAATAAATATAGAAGAAAGTTAGTATGGAAATAGCAGTGTTTAATCGGGTTGAAAATGAAATATTTAACAGAGATAAAACCACCAAATGTTCAGTCTTTACTTCCAATACATTATGTAAGGAGTTTATCCGTGTCCGTTTATTACAAGGAAAGACAAGTTCGTTTCATGTCACATTCGCTCCAAATTCTACACAACAGATAGCGTCATCTACAAGAATCACCGTAATCTGTATTATTACGAATATAGGAATTTAAATGGAAATTTTTAGTTAGCTTAGGAATGTATTTAAATTTTGAGATCATTATGAAAAGGGAAAAATAATTTTTAAATACAGTAGGTCCTCAATTCACCGTGCTGAAGTCTTATCGTCAGAACAAAATGCAGTGTGTAAGGTACCACGGTTCCTAATAATTAACTGCCCTAAATTTAAGCTAGCCAAAAATGGAGTTAAATAAAAAAAACAGAATTTTAAGGATAAGCTGAGAAAACAAAATTTAATCATATAGAATTTAGAATAAGATACAAAAATGAGAGTTTACTTACTCGTAGTAATACATTAAATATATTTTTTAAATTATTTTTGATTTGATTCCTTTCCTTTTTTTAAGTAATATTAATTTAACAGATCTTAAAGTTTATTTTAAAATTAAAAGGTTTTACCACAATGAATTTGTCCATGCTGTTCACTTTTGATCGTCGGTATTGTTGTCTTGTTGGAGGTTCTTAGTTCATGTACTTAGTTCTTGATGATCTGAGACCATCCTCAAATAAAAAATGGTTTCGTTGATTTATATAAATTCAACAACTCCATTAACCTTCGATGTTCCATTGTTCCTTCACTCGCGCATTTATATATTTTATTAATTTATAATCTCATTGGTTGAAATTTAACCGCACTATTTTATTTAACCTTTTTTAACATAAGGCCGAATTCAAACACAGTTGATTTACAGTATTTATTGAATTTAATTTTTATCACTTTGGATTTACTGTTCATCATGTTTTAAAGATATATAAAATATTTAAATAGTCATTAAAAATATCTGCATAATTTATATTTGTTTATCATAGAGAAGGAAACAAGCTTAAAACATCATTATATCACAGACATATGATTTAAGTTGGTACCATTACTTGCTATACCATATTTTTACTTGATGTGATTAGTGTAGGTACGCCTGTTCCTTCAATTAAAGAAATCCAGTATTCTAATTTTCTACAAGTGGTTGGAGCAGATGAGCAAAATGAGACAGGATAGGATACCTAAGAGAACACTAGGTTATAAACCGGAGGGAACGAGGACACCTGAGAAAGAGATGGGCAGATGTGAGAGGTTCGGAACTGGCAGAGACGCCTAATCCTTGAAAGGCAGAAGAAGGAGGAGAAGTCTTATCAGACACCGTCATTAAATCAAAGCGACGTTAAATAGAAACCTTTAAAAAAGAAGTGGGAAAATTAGTGTATTCGTATAATATACATTCCATGTACTTCATTAGGACTTACAATAAGACATTAATTATAATATAGACATATTAATTAATGAAGACGGAAATATTAGTTTATCAATAACCCATTGTCCATGTTAATGAATTTAATTTATATTTTGTGAAATTACCAGGCACTTTTGTTAATCCTTAAACTATGAAGGGATGGGAGTGAAAGTTTTATGTTCTCAAATGAATGACATTAAATCCGAGTCACGATAAATGCGAGACCGGTAAATTGAGGACCTACTGAAGTCTACTATAGTTTAAGAAAAACCGAACTGCCTTTATATCCTCAAGTATATTAAGTTACAAATAGTATAAAAAAAAACTTTGGTTAAAAAAATTCTGGTTGAATTTTAAAGAGAAATGTTGTAATAATACAATAAAAAAATATTTATCTGTTTACGAAAATGCTGTAGTTCATTATTGTATTTATTCAGTAATCCAGATTACATACAATAACAACTTTATAAAAAACATGAAGACATAAAATACAAAGAAGTTTACGTACGGGTTTTTGTGTTAGTATTTGCATGATACGTAAATGACAGTGCACGAATATATCAACAGCAGATCCTACTCTGTCAGTTCTAATTGTACCCACACATTATATAGTATTAAAACCCCATTATCTCAATCTTCTTCGAAAAGAAAGAATTACACAAAAAGATATTTCAAATAATTTAAATCCCGTAGAAATTATTTCGAATTAGATCCCGAATAACTGAAAACCCTACCAATCAGAATAACTTCTGACAAGTTTTAGTTACTTAAAAAAATTAAAAACTTTTCTGAAATGGTTTTACAATCCGCGTATGCTCCCCTCTGCCGGAGGCCATTAAGTTATAGACAGACAGTAGAGATTTCGGCAAGCCGAAGAAAAGATGGGTGTCGGAACAGTTAGAATACCTAACCCGTGAACAGAAGAAGAAGAATCAAGGTCTATATTAATATTGTATACTGATTTAGTTGCGGGAAATAAATAGAGCTAAGCGAAACTAAGATACTGTGGCACTAAAGGCGGTCATGGAAACGCCCTTACTTAGTTAAAATGAGTAAAGTGTTAAAGGTTTCTTTTAGTTACGGTCATATTTTATTTTAATAATGTTTTAATATTTTATTTATAACTTAAATATTTTGCGTTTATTATTCAACTAAGCACAAACGTTCTTAATTTTCACAATTCATATCACTAGAAATTAACATAATGTAAATAAGATGCATTTATATGATTTAATATTATTATGCAAAATATTAATTTTACTAAAAGCAGAACAAAATCAAAGCGACCTAACGTTAAATTTAGTTGAAGAAAATTGATACAAAAGAACAAAACAGTACAAGTCAGTCACGCGATTTTCGTCTGTTCTTTTCTCTTCTTATTATTAATATTAAACCTCTTTTGAACTCCTAATATCATGTAGCTAAACGTACACCATCTTAAATGAATTACAAATAACACTTTAAAAGGAAATATTAAATTGGAATTGACATTATATTAGCGTAATGAAATTTTAAAGCTTTCTATAAAATCTAACTTTAATATGTTTTAGTAATACTTTGTATAAATTTCATTTCACTATATTAATACTTTTTAATACAACAGTATTTTTTTACGTTCTCAGTAAATAATAGAAAATATTCAACTTTCTTATGATTCTTTTTGTTCTGTAAACAAAAGTACAAGGAAGAATAGATTTAAAAATTGTTTCTGTGAAATTCATAACTGTATCCAAAAAAATAATACTGATGAAATTCTAGGTTTATGTTCATTTTCGATTGAATATAGAATCCTTCGTCTGATACGAGTATAAATTTAAAAGTACTTTACTTAAAAGTTTCTGTATAGAAATTCATTCAAATTTTTTTCTTCTAAAAACCGGTTTTACAATTTTAATTTTTGTTATAATTTATATTGTCGCTGACGATTCACAATTTATCAGCGCTGCAAACGGTCCCAGTACCTGCTGCGAGGAGCGTTACCAACGCGCAGCAGGCAGTGCCTCCCCTCCACCATGAAGTGGATTCGCCGAAGGGGGATTTAAGCCGCCGCAATGGATTGTGAATTGCACTCGCCATCCAGCTCCCGAACTGGGAAGAACAAGAAAGAAGAAGAGCTCAGCGTAGGCCAGACGCATCATCACTGGTCGAAGCTACCGGTGGTGGACGCACATTCCCGCACCGGTCAACCTTCTCCAACCTGGCCGCCAAAGGAAGCCAGTGCATGGCTAATGGCACCACGGTGAAGATAAGGTTCACCGCGGGACCGGAGAGAACCACCTCAGCCCCGCTATCGACCGACGGCCTATGCCGACCCGACTCTGGGGGCCACCACTGTCACGCTGCAGTGGGGACCCAACTGCTGCAGAGGGAGGCCTAGACAAACCGTCACTCTTCGGGCTCCGCTCTCTACACACCGGCTCGCCGCTTCCAAAAATTTACAACGGCCCTTTTCAGGGCCACCAATTGACTACATACAACGGACCTTCTCTGGACCCCCAACTAATTGAACGGCCCTTTTCAGGAACACCAATGTCGCAAACAAGGTTTTTCCACGTGTCGTCGGGTCCGGTCGGCGACAATATTCATCCTACTTTAATAATAGTATTACATGTACGGATTGAAAGGAAATTTACTAAAGAAAAAGAAATAGACCTACATACTTGAAAAAATAAATTAAAAAAATGTTTAGAAAAGACTTGGGAGAAGAGTAATGCTATTTGATGACCACATATAGGTACTTTAGTCACGTGTTTGCCTTTGTTTGCAATGGGAGTAAAGGGGAAAAACATCAGTGTGCATGCGTGACTGCTTTAATTTCTGTACAACAAACACAACAACTTATACTATTCCCAGAGCATATACAGTATATTGCGGAACCTTTTCTAGGTTAACTGTACGTAAACAGAAATGTTAGTTCCTCAAAATCGTGAACAGATTATTCACAGTGCTGAACAAAATCTAATATACAGTGTAACAATGCTGTGAAGCTAAACAAAAATCCCTTTTCCTCTCTTAACAAAAGCTATGAGGGAGTGGCTAACTACTGTGATGTTTCTCTTTTCACAATTCGAAAAATAAAGAATAAAATTACTGTCGTGTAGAAGCTATTCTTCAACAGCTTTTTTTGACACCTGATAAAAAAAAGGAAACGGTTTGGTTGATACTAGTGACACTGATGGTGAAGACGCCGATGAAAGCAGTAGTAAAGAAGGCGATTCATTCGTAGAAAATTTTGTTCCAATGGAATAAGGGAGCTGGTAATTACAGTAAATTAAACATTTCTATTTATGTAATTAAGCTATAGGCAATAATACTGGTCACATTCATTTCATAAGGTTTATGAAAAAAAAAACGTTTTCTCTCGGAATAAACCACAGCTTAGAAAATGTACGAGTATGTACAAACTGTACGGTAGTGAAATGTACGAGTAGCGTCTCACTGTTGAGGTTGACAGCACTGTCAAATTTTCAATTCCTGTACTCACAGCCCATCTGTACGTAAAAGGCAATCTCGTGACTTCAGTATCTATAGGCTACTCAGTATTAATATAGTATTTAAAAATACAGTAATATGTAAATTAAAATAATATTATTTAATCATTGAATTATGTATCAGTCGCAAAAATATAAATCTTTAACGAAAGATTTAATTTCAGCTTCTATAAATTTTTTAATTAAATTTCTTTCAGAAAAACTATAGTTTTACAATGGTTATTCTTGAAAATTTATTAATCAATGTATCGTAAATTTAATATTGTTAGAAACGTAAATTGTAGCTCTTTTCAGTTATTGGTTTGAAACAATTATTAATACCAGTTTAATGGAAAATGAGAAAACTTATTCTGTATTTGAAATATGTGACTTGGTTTATAAACCATATTTATGTTTATAATTTAATTCGATAAAATTTATTTTAACATTTTGTAGTTTTATTGTTGCTTATATTCCTAGTTTAATTAAGTTTGAAATATAGATTATATTATGTAGCAAACAAACGTCTCCCCGTTTAATGTTGCCTTATATTGTATGTGGTTTAGCAAAGTTGGTACTCCTTAAAGTTTATTAGTTCTAATTTATAAACTTTGCAATAGTAGTAGAAATTTTTAATTTAGTTTTTGATCAATTTCTTATCATTTCAATCAGTAATTTATTTTATTATGAAAAGATAAAATTTTATGATTTTGTCGTTAATTGGCTTTTTAATATATAAATCATTTCTTCGAGTAATTCATAGAAATATTATTTAAATTATTTTCTTACATAAGAATTTTTTCATAAAATTTAGTTTTTCCTTTAGAATATTTAGAGGGAAAATCTAAATTATTTTGTTTATTTGATGATCAAATGTTGTATTGATATTCAGCGTTTTACTTTCTCTTGCCTACTCAATAGAAAAACGAAAATATTGCTTGTATGTCGATTTTAAGAAATCCAGTTTTCACCGGATTACACGTTTTAAGACATCCTGAACCCTAAAAACATATTTCAGCGATTGGCCTGTAGGTCTGTCTGTCTGTGAACAAAATATCTTAAGAATGGAACATCGTACGAAATTGAAACTTAAAACTTGAGTTAGATACCACCAGAGGACCCGACTCGAACATTGACATCAAAATCGGTCAACTGGAAGTAATAGTTTATTCGTGTCATTTTTCACTTTTTTGCGATTTTCTCTAAAACGGCTTCTACGATTTTTTAAAAAATCGCCTCATTTACTATATTTTTTATGTTGTATAAGTTAGGGTAAGCGCCATGTCTGCTGAAATTCTTGGGAAGGCTGTTCTCTCGTAGAAAAAATGTTCTTTTTTAAGATTACAGCCTTAATATGCATT
Organism: Catonia carolina; assembly: GCA_035578175.1. Taxonomy (NCBI): domain Eukaryota; kingdom Metazoa; phylum Arthropoda; class Insecta; order Hemiptera; family Achilidae; genus Catonia; species Catonia carolina. The sequence goes on along the minus strand of JAQMRL010000005.1, from coordinate 33,422,297 downwards.
TTAGCGCAAAAGTGTCTAATAAAAGTTGTAGACAATTTAAAAATCTACAACTTTTGTATTGAACATTTCTTTATATAACTCTTAGTTTAGCTGCAAATAGTGATGTTCTGGTTTTTTTTTCATGAAAATCGGTCAAAAAATCGATTTTAAAAAATTTCGGCCGTAGTATCCATTTTACGGCAGAATTCTTATAATCAAATTTGTAGGAAATTAAAAGATCTACAACTTTTGTTTTAAACATTTTTCTCTACAGAGCCTAGTTTAGCGACAAAAAGTGCTTTTTCGTATTATTAAGCCAAACTGAGGTTAATTTTCATTTTGCATTATTCACTCATGATTTAATGAGATTATGTTTTTGAGATTAATTTTTTTATTTATTTTTAATGTTTTATTACTAAAATGTTTTATTACTTTAGGTTAAATTATTCATTATTTGCATTGGCAAGAGATAGTCGTGTGAGTGTTTCACACCAGATCTTTCTAAGATGTACCAGACTGTTTACTACTGACTGTCTCGACAGGAAAATTGGATGTTTTTATAATATAGCCTATGAGCAGATAAATAAATACACAAAAGAATAATCGAGCAAAAAATGTAATCTAGAAATGAATAACGATTGAAGGAACTCAATACTCCTTATTGAAGTTTCCTTTTTATATTACAAAAATCAACGAGTGAATAAAGGCTAGCACTTCTGGTAGGTGCACTAGCGGAAAAATAGGAGTTAGGCCTACATCTCTAACTCAAGACACAACAAAGAAATAGAAAAATACAGTAGGCCTAGTTATCTAGTCAGCAAAAATCACAATGATTTGCAGATAGATTCGTATACTGAAGAAAATATCGAGTAGGGACCTTATAACGTACCCTTTAAAAAGTATCCTTCAACATTTTGAATGATTGTGTTAGTAGCTGAGTGGAGTTTCAGTGTTTAAAAATTTCGAAGGCAATTTATTTATTTATTTTCATTATATTAATTTTACAATGTGTTCAATTTTTTAGCTATTTGAGAATAAATTTCTAATTATTGTCAGAAATGTTTGGTGTACATATATTTGAATCGATCATTTCAGAAAGCCCACAAGTCAAAAAAAAAACTAACTTTTGGAAAAATTAAAAAACAATATTTTATTTCAATAAATAAAAACAATGTTAAAAATTTAATTTGTTCAGAGTCCTGCCACTTTAATATAAAACATATTTATACTATTATTTTTAAAGAAAAGCTTAAGAAAAAAATGAAAATGTTGGCTTAAGATTTTTCTGAATTAAATTGAAGTAAAATGTTAACTTTAATTGTTTTCTGTAAAATACGTTCTTAGACAAGAAGAAGATTTTGTTGTACTGTAGTATTCATTTATTTATTTCACTAGTTTATATTAGTGACTTAAAAAAGCATTTTGCAATTATAAAAATTGAAATTTTTAACTTTAAAAAAGAAAAATATGGGTTTCAGGACTATTCACGTCTGAATAGTCCTTCAGCCAAAATTTGTTTTCGTCGTCGTCACAAACTAGTTATTTCCCTTAAAAAGATTTTTGCAAGATCATTGTGTATAATTATAGCCTCTTCCACTAGAAAGTAGAGCTTAAGCTTTAAAAATCATCCACTTTAATTTTCTAAATTGTAAGGAAGAATTTTATATTTCTAAGGCTAAGCCTTTTATTAGTATTTATGTTACTTAAGGAAAGCCAGACTTATGTAATTTTTGTAGAAATACAGTGTTTACATTCACTTAATCTTAAAATTCACTAAGAAATAATGTAAAATTTTGACTAATGGGCTTTCTGAAATGACTGATTTATTTCGAGTTCATGTATTAATTGTCTTTTTTTATTAATTTTTATTTAAGGAAGCTTCTTGTATTAGGTTTTTTATATAAATTTAATTTATTATAGATAACTAAGGGCAGTATAATTTATGTTTTCATGTTATAATTATGTTTTAAAACACCACTGGGTTGAAATTTGTTCATGTGTTAAGTAGTAGTTCTAAGCGATATGTTGCATATTTTATTGTTGTACGAGAAATTATGCATTGAAAAAGTCTTTTCAATTTATAATGTTTTATCCATTTTTTATTTTGTTTTTGATATAATCTTTTATAAAATTGTGCTCTTTAGCCTATATATACTAAATTTTTTACTTCTCGTTTTTTTATGAATAGTAAAACCTATCAATGTACCTTAATTTTAATTTATTTATCTATATAGTTGTTTTTTTATTATTATTTTTTTTTGTTCATTGTAGTTTTATTACTTGTTAAACAATTTGATCGTTGTGAACTCTATTTGTACAATTCCAAATAAAGAATTAAAGTTAAAAAAGAGTTGCTGGTAATATTTAATAACGAATATACATATATATTTAACATTTTGTAAATATTCTTTAGTACTTGTATTTCGTGTTTTATTATACAGTAGTAATATTTGAAAACAAAAATGGTTATTCAGGTTTTTTACATCAAAGAATTTCTGAATTAACATGATTATTTAATAAAAAAAGGAAGTAAACATTATTTGGTTTTCCATTCTTTTTTGTATCATGTATTGTTACATATATTTTGAAAATATCGTATTTAAACAGTTTTTGTATTCCATGTTTTATTTTTTAAGTTCCCTTTTTTACTTTTTTTTAAACGTAATATGAAAAAGTAACCGTATCTCAAAACAAGTTATGAATACCCTGTTGTCCTTTATATCATCCATAATAGCTACCCCGAATCTACTGGAAGAGGTTGCGGGATTCAAAAAAAGGGCTAACGTGCTTTTATTTTTTTCTGATTCTTCTTCTACCTCATCGCATTTTTAATTTGCATTTCTCTTACCAAAATTTTCTCTCCCTTTCTTACTCCCGTTTCTCTTTTTCACCCCGGTCTGATAGCTATATATTTATATATTCTACTGAATGAAAATTCTCTTTCTTTACTCTGAAAATAACGTAAAATGGTTACTCTGGTAACAAAGGATTCGGTTACTAAAGCCTGAATTAGATGTTAGAATAATAAGTGAAAGCTTAAATGGATTTTTGAAATTGAACAGAAACTTCGTTAAGTCTCCAGGTAAGTATAGATTCCAAAGGAATGAAATAATAAAATAAAATGAAAGAAACAGTGTCTATTCAGTAGGAACGCAGGTCCTCTTGTATTTTTGTTTCATTTTCATAGAAAATGTTCTTGTGTAGTAATTCAGAAATATACAATGTACAATTTTTTAAAGTTGAATCTGTTTACTTATTAGTTTATTTTTCCTTTAAATTCTACCGGGTGCCCATTATGTCGGTTTCCCCATTTAATGTTGGCAGCATTACGTACAACATTCATTAGTTGTCTGTAACAGTGGCTAGTGTGAGGTACGTCTCAGTGTAGTTACTATTTTTACTTTCTCTTGCCTATATGAATATATATAGGAAGGAAAGTATTGTTTTCATGTCGATTTTTCGAAATCGAGTTTTCACCGGATCTATACGTTTTCAGACCCCCTGAACCCAAAAAACATGTTTTTAGCGATTGGTCTGTCTCTCTCTCTCTCTCTCTCTCTCTCTCTCTCTCTCTCTCTCTCTGTGTGTGTGTGTGTGTGTGTGTGTGTGTATACAAAATATCTCAAGAACGGAACATCGTACGAACTTGAAACTTAAGTTACATACCACTACCGGACCCGACACGAACATTTTCATCAAAATCGGTCAACCGGAAGTAGTAGTTTATTCGTATGATTTTTCACTTTTTGTGATTTTCTCAAAAACTGATCCTAAGATTTTTTTTTTAAATCGCCTCATTTACTCAATTTTTTATTCTCTACAAGATAGGGTAGGCGCCATGTTTGCTGAAATTCTTGGTGAGGGTATTTTTACGTAAAAAAAAGTGTTTTTTTAAGATTACGGCTTTAATATGTAGTCTATTATAGCGCAAAAATTTATATAATAAAAAATGTAGAGAATCTAAAATTCTACAACCTTTATTTCAAACATTTTTTTGTATAACGCGTAGTTTAGCGGTAATTAGCGATTTTCTGTTTTTTTCTCACGAAAACGTGTGAAAAATCGATTTTTTTAAGATTTCGGCTTTAGTACGCATTTTACGACAAAAGTGTATAAATTAAAATTTATATGAAATTAAAATATCTACAACTTTTATTAAAAAAAATTTTCTCTACAGAGCTTAGTTTAGCGTGAAAGTGTGATTTTCCGTTTTTTTAAGCCAAACTGAGTACGATTTTCATTTTGCGTCATTCACTAATGGTTAAAATAAGGTTATGTTTTTGAGGTTAGTGTTTTGTTTATTTCTAATATTTTATTAATAATGTTAGGTTTATTATTAATTATTTGCATTGGCAAGAGAAAGTTGTGTGAGTGTTACCCACCAGATTTTTTTCCTTCGTAACGGTACTTTTAAAATTTTTACAACTAAACAGCGAGTTTATCTGCATCAGTTGTGGTTGAAGCATCATAAAAATACTGCTAAAGTACTGGAAGAATTTAGTGATATGTATCTAGGTATGTCGTTACCGACTTGGCAACATTTACGAAAGTTAAATAAGATATTTAAAATTACATGTAGTTAAATGCGCTGAAGTGTGGTAGTCCACGATCGATTTGCATTGGCGTAAACCTACAAAAGGTTGTTGAAGCGTTTGTATCCAGTCATAGCATCTTCTGACTAAGGTTATCACGAACTAGCGTGTAAAGGATGATGAAGGAATTAAAATTTAAGTCATTTCGTCCATCTTTGAGGACGATAGTAACAGGCGTTTGGAATTTTGTGAGACAGCCGTATCCGTGCAGAAGCCGATCCAAACGTTTTTCGATCAATTTTATGGTCTGATGAGCCATGTTTCAAACTCAATGGACGTGTTAATCGGCATAACTGCGTGCACTGGTCGGATACAAATCCTCATACTGTAATTCAAAAAGATCTTAATGTGCCTGTTGTTATGGTATGGGGAGGTATTTCAAGTACTGCACTGATAGGTCTTTATTTTTTTAAAGGAAATGTTAACTCGGAAAATAACTTACAAATGCTGCAGAAAGTGGTGTTTCCGGAACTTGAAAATAATCCTGTTAACAATATCCAATCGTTGGCAACAATGGCGCCTCAGCACATTTCGGTATCGAAGTTCGTGAGTTTTTAAATTCCATAGTTGATGAATGGATCGGTCGTCGTGGTACAATCGAATGCCCGGTGCACTCCCCAGCCTTAATGCCGTGTGATTTTTTTACTGTGGAGCATTGTAAAGGAACTAATTTTTTATTCCTCCAAGCCACAAAACCTGCACAAACTAAAAAGTTCAATTGAACTATGTAAATTTGAGCTATGTAACAATTAACTATGTAACAATTGAACTATGTGCATTTGACTATGTAAATGACGATGAAATGTTACTGTGAAAATTTGTGAAAGTTTTCAGTTTTAAGTCGCTGTATAAAGTGTATAAAGGATCATGGTGGACATTCTGAACACCTGCTATACCATTTCTAGGTAATATAATTATATGTACAGTTCATATAATATTTATATATTTTTGTTCATAGGTTTCTTATTCCATTACCTTTCTTCCGATTTCCGTAAATATTGGGGAACCGACATATGGACCACCCTGTATTTTAGTTCTTATTGTGTGTTTTGCTTTCAAAATCATTGGTTTGGATTTTACAGTCGAAATTCTTAAATCATATTCCCCCCAGCATCTCTATCCAACATGAATTCTGCTTTCTATGAGTCATCCTACATGAAATGATAATTTAAATTTTACTTGAAATGTCGTAACGTAATCAGTGGACTTTCTTTAATAAACTTAAAAATGAAGTTAAAGTTTAATTAAACATAACTTAATTGTAATTTTCTCCTAGAGTATATTTGTATGAAATCAAGAAACAAGGAAGGGAATTCGTTAACTTATTCTTTTCAGAGAATAAGAGTGGCTAAGATAACTGTGTTTTGTACAACATGAATAAAGCTCAATTACATTTTATAATTATAGTAGATGCTCCGTCTATGACATCATCTTCGTCAACATCATCATTAGATTTACTGTACGTATAACTGTAATTAAAAATGACCCAAATATACGGAGACAAAATTAATGTGTTTTACAAAGACAACGCAATTAAGTTTTCTCCTGCTACTTGAAGATTTAAAATATACATGACAGTAAGAGAATCTTAGTTATATATTTATAAAATTACGTTGACATTCGTTTTTTACTTTCTCTTGCCTATATGAATATATAGGAAGGAAAGTATTGTTTCATGTCGATTTTTCGAAATCGAGTTTTCACCGGATCTATACGTTTTCAGACCCCCTGAACCCAAAAAACATGTTTTTAGCGATTGGTCTGTGTGTGTGTCTGTGTGTGTGTGTGTGTCTGTGTGTGAACAGAATATCTCAAGAATGGAACATCGTACGAACTTGAAACTTGAAACTTAAGTTACATACCACTACCGGACGCGACACGAACATTTTCATCAAAATCGGTCAACCGGAAGTAGTAGTTTATTCGTATAATTTTTCAATTTTTTGCGATTTTCTCAAAAACTAGTCCTACGATTTTTTTTTTAAAATCGCCTGGTTTACTACATTTTTTATGCTCTACAATATAGGGTAGGCGCCATGTTTGCTGAAATTCTGTGTGAGGCTGTTTTTACGTAAAAACATTTTCTTTTTAAGATTGCGGCTTTAATATGCATTTTAGCGCAAAACGTTATATAATAAAAGTTGTAGAGAATGTAAAATTCTACAACTTTTATTTCAAACATTTTTTTTTATAACGCTTAGTTTAGCGGTAATTTGTGAATTTCTGTTTTTTTTCTCACGAAAACGTGAGAAAAATCGATTTTTTTAACATTTCGGTCTTAGTATGCATTTTACGACAAAAGTGTATATAATTAAATTTATAGAAAATTAAAAGATCTACAACTTTTGTTTAGAGCATTTTTCTCTACAGAGCCTAGTTTAGCGTGAAAGCGTGATTTTCCGTATTTTTAAGCCAAACTGAGTTAGATTTTCATTTTGCGTCATTCACTAATGATTAAAATAAGGTTATGTTTTTGAGGTTAGTTTTTGTTTATTTCTAATATTTTATTAATAAAGTTAGGTTTATTATTAATTATTTGCATTGGCAAGAGAAAGTTGTGTGAGTGTTTCACACCAGATTTTTATTATTTATTTATTGTAACTTTTACCATCGGAACGTAAATCAATTATACGAGGTGTGACTATTAAATAACGAGACTGACGTTGTCAAAAATTCAATTTTTATTTTATACATAATCACGTATTGTCACCTTCAACATACACTCCTTCTCTATCCCTGCAACGCTCCATGCGAACTTTCCATTGTTAGAAACAGTGCTGGAAGTCATCTTCTGTCAGCTCCTTCAGAACAAGTGCCGCTTTCTTTTTTACAGTTTCCACAGACTCCAATCTTGTCTTTTTAATGCATAATTTTTCAGTTTTTTGCGATTTTCTCAAAAACTGGTCCTACGATTTTTTTTAAAATCGCCTATTTTACTCAATTTTTTATTCTCTACAAGATAGGGTAGGCGCCATGTTTGCTGAAATTCTCGGTGAGGCTGTTTTCACGTAAAAACGTTGTTTTTTAAGATTACGGCTTTAATATAAATTTTAGCGCAAAAACTTATATAATAAAAGTTGTAGAGAATTTAAAAACCTACAACTTCTGTTTCAAACATTTTTTTGTATGACGCTTAGTTTAGCGGTAATTTGCGATTTTCTGTTTTTTTTCTCACGAAAACGTGAGAAAAATCGATTTTTTTAACATTTCGGTCTTAGTATGCATTTTACGACAAAAGTGTATATAATTAAATTTATAGAAAATTAAAAGATCTACAACTTTTGTTTAGAGCATTTTTCTCTACAGAGCCTAGTTTAGCGTGAAAGCGTGATTTTCCGTATTTTTAAGCCAAACTGAGTTCGATTGTCATTTTGCGTCATTCACTCATGATTAAAATAAGGTTATGTTTTTGAGGTTAGTTTTTGTTCATTTCTAATGTTTTAATACTAATGTTAGGTTTATTGTTAATTATTTGCATTGGCAAGAGAAAGTTGTGTGAGTGTTTCACACCAGATTTTTTAATTTGATTAAATGTTCTATCAAAATCCTTTTCTTTAGCGACTACGAATAAATAAACTTTGTGTTGTTGTTTAGGTCAACAGCCGAAAGGCTGGTTTGAACCTCTAGTGGTTTTACTAACTAAATCGAGAAGTGAGGTGGTTTATCATATCCTTCCTTACTGAGTACAATAGTAGCCTATGCTTATCATCATACCAGACTCTCCAAAAAGCATCTACTCTGCACTCTGCAAATGAAATATTCACTTTATTCACCACAGGGTCTGGCTGTATAATGAAATTCATTACTTTCAGAAGAGATAACGCTGACAAGTGTATTTTACACGAAGATCTCCTGTTCTTAAATAATTCAGCCATATAATTGATTGACCACGTGATAAGAAACAGAACTATTTTTTGTAGCTCTGGAACTAGCAGATGGAGTGCAAATAATTAAACACTCCACCTGCCTGTTTTGGGCATAAATAAATTTTATTGAACGTAAAATATTATATATTATTATATATTACAAATCAACCTTTAAGTTTAAAAATGGGAGGGTTTTGCAACTGCTAAACTAATAGCTGCACGAGTTGCAGCTATTTACAACTAGCTGCAAGTAGCTAGACAGCTGCGTTAAAAAGAAATAGCCAAAATATTTGATAGAGATAGAGTTATAATGGAATTTTTAGTAACATGTATAAAGTTTTTCAAGCCTCTAACAATATGATTATGGTTTCATCACTTGCGTTTAAGCGGATGTTTCTCACATTAACTGTTTATGCCAAAAACAGCAAATGCCCCAGCTGCTAGCTTCCGGCATGTGTTTACCAGTTGATCTAATGCATCAATCCCAATTATCTCGGAAAATATGGTAAAATTGCTTAAAACCAAATTGCATTACTCCCATTAAAAATTTTGTTAAATCCATTTTCGATGAATAAACAATAAATTTGAACAATTAGAATTAACACTAAATAGAAGTGAATCCCGTACATCGGACTTAAGACACTAAAACATCTCAGTAGTATTTTCGATTATTAATCTTCTCTTCCAGTATTAATTAGGAACTAAAACTAAACTTTTAAAAGTTACTTTTTCTTCCTATTTGGATCTATGTTCCACTGTCTACGGATAAGCTGAAAAAACCTAATATTAAACGTATTCAGACAATTCCTAACTAAACTTTATGCATTGCAACAGGCTGTCGGAAATACATCAGTAAAAAATCTGGTGTGAAACACTCTTTACAATGCAAATAATGAACAATATAACCTAAAATTATTAATAAAACATTAGAAATAAACAGAAAACTAACCTCAAAAAACATAACCTTATTTCAATCGTGAGTGAAAGACGCAAAAAAAATCAACTTCAGTTTGGCTTAAAAATACGGAAAATCACTCTTTCACGTTAAAATAGGCTCTGTAGAGAAAAATACTCTTAATTGAAAGTTGTAGATCTTTTAATTTTCTATAAATTTGATTATAGTATACACTTTTGTCATAAAATGCATGCTAAGACTGAAATCTTTAAAAAAATCAATTTTTTTACTCGTTTTCGAGAAAAAAACGGAAAACTGTGCGTCCGGTAGTTATATCGAACTTAAATTTTAAGTTTCAAGTTCGTACGTTGTTCCGTTCTTGAGATATTCTGTTCACAAACACACACACCAATCGCTAAAAACATGGTTTTTGTGTTCAAGGGGTCTGAAAACGTGTAGATCCGGTGAAAACTCGATTTCTAGTTCGGAAGGATTACCTTCCTTCCTATATATTCATATGGGCAAGTGAAAGTAAAAAAACTACTAAGGTTGTTTGCGATTACTTTTAGTCTAAAATATTCTTATAATATTGTAACGTTGGAAAACTTCCAGATCGTTGAATGTCAAGGAATCGCCATGACATTGACTACAATTTTACCTGCTATGAAAAAATAATACAGTAAAATTCCGGCTTTCCAAAATATTTGGGGGAGACCTTATTTTGGATAACCTGGATTTAACATTATAAAATGGACGTTTCTAGAAATGAAAAATTTTAATTTATTAAAGACTTTGCTTTTTTTTTAAACTAACAAAAACAATCTATTTAACAACCATTCAATAGCCTTAATTTTAATTAGGAATAATTTTAATTAAGACTGTATCCCACTGCACAGTTGTTCCAAGATTTCAAGGTCTTAACGGTGAGGCAATCCAACATACATTAAAAGAAGTAATATTATACGCAAATTGAAACAGGAACCGAATTGACACGAGGAACATAAATTACAATTTAAGACCATCAAGTATTACTTTCAGATTTAATCATGTAAAACTACATTTTTAAATTAATTGTAACATCATTAATTGTAACACGTATTTTGATTTTCTAATGACAGACAATTTACTTATAGTTAAAAAATTAAAATGATTGTAAATAATACCTACCACTAAAAGTTTAAAACATTAGAGGTATTTTCATTTTGTTTATGTAAATTGCGTGCATCAAAAATTTATTGAATTTTGGTCGTTTCGGATTACCCAAATTTGGTTAACAGAGATTCTTCTGTAAATTTTTTGACATTAAATAAATTAAACTGTGTAAAAATAGTTCACTTTCATAGATAAAAAGTAATATAATATTACTTGTATTTAAAAATACTGACATAATTATATTTCCTTGATTTAACACGAAGTAAAAATAGTAATAAAAGCAAATATATTTTTTGTAAAACGCTTATCCTAAGGTGTAACAAAATAATACTTAAAATCTGTTGTGAAACACTTATATGATTTTCTTTTGTCAATGGAAATAATGCACGATATAACCTAACTTTAGTAAAAAAACATTCATATAAACAAGAAAAACCTCAAAAACCTGACCTAATTGTAATCATGAGTGAATGATCTAAAATGAAAACCATCCTTAGTTTGGCTTAATAATACGGAAAATCACTCTTTGACGCTAAACTAGGCTCTGTAGAGAAAAACTCTTACATTTAAAATTGTAGATCTTGTAATTTTTTAAAAATTTGATTGCATGCAATTTTGCTGTACTACATACTGCGGCCGAAATCCTAAAAATCACCCGAAGTCGCCCGTTTCGGCCGAAGTCTTAAAAATTCGATTTCTTTTTACACATTTTCATGAAAGAAAAACAAAAAAATCACTCATTACCCCTAAACTAAGCGTTATATAGGGTGGGGCAGCATAACTACCTTTTTTCGAAACTTAATAAAACGCATCGTTTGAGTCAGAAAAATTTTATTTGGTTTTTACAATTTAGGTAAATACATAAAGTGTTTTACGTAGTTTTGAAGAGTAAATTTGGTGACGTCCCCCATTCCTGATACATTGAGTATACCGATTTCTGGTGTTTGTCATTACCCTTTCAACCATAGAAGGCGTTATGTTGGCAATTTCTTCCTGGATGTTGTTTTTTAAATCTTGAATGGTCCTTGGACAGTTCAAATAAACACGGGATTCAAAAAACCCCATAGAAAAACATCACAAGGGGACAAATCGGGAGATCGAGCTGGCCATAGCAAATCGCCCCTGATTGAGCTCTGCCCTGCACTCTGTCAGAGCTGCCCTCTGACAGCTTCTGCACAATTGCCATGTTGTATGGATGGTAATGTAGGTCTTCATGGAGAAATCTCCTAACAGAAAGATTGGAAATTCCAAGGGCAGATGCATATTTGCGCGCTGGACGCCGTGGTGATTGCAACACTGAAGCTCTCACTGCCTCAATGTTCTCAGGTGATCTAATGGGCCGTCGAACTCAAGTTCTTCGTTTTGTCGCACTTGCAGTTTGTCTAAACGTAGTGACCCAGAACAATTGATTTCGGGTCCAAACTAGCCAATGGGCTGTTCCGACCCGATGGTTGGGCGAGGGGCCAATGGGGCTAAATTAAAACGATTCTGAAAGGCGCGCTGGGTTGCGATCACTGAACATCCACTCGAAAAGTAGGCCTCAACGGCAAACGCAAACTCCTCGCTGTTCCAAAGCATGATGGCGACTGAACTGTGCCAGAACAAAACTTTATAGACCCGCCTCTCGAACGAGACCGCTAGCGCTTCCCTATGACATCAACTATAATTGAATGGCGCACATTTAAAAAAAGGTAATTATGCTGCCCCACCCTATACAAAAAAAAAATTAATCAAAGTTATAGATTTTTAAATTGTCTACAATTTTATTATATACCCTATTGCGCTAAAATGCATATTAAGGCTGCAATCTTAATAGAACCAATTTTTTCTCGAGAGAACAGCCTCCCCAAGAATTTCAGCAGACATAGCGCCTACCCTACCGTGTAGAGCATAAACAGTGTAGTAAATGACGCGATTTTTAAAAATATCGTATGAGTAGTTTTTGTAAGAAAATCGCAAAAAAGTGAAAAATGACAAGAATAAACTTCCGGTTGATTGATTTTGATGAAAATGTTCGTGTCGGGTCTTCTAGTGGTATCTAACTTAAGTTTCAAGTTCGTACGATGTTCCGTTCTTGAGGTAAATCTGTTCACACACACACACACACACACACACACACAGACTAATCGCTAAAAGCATATTTTTTGGGATTAGGAGGTCTGAAAACGTGTAGATCCGGTGAATACTCGATTTCGAAAAATCGACATGAAAACAATTGTCTACTTTTCTTCCTATATATTCATATAGGCAAGAGTAAGTAAAAATTGTTAAGCCATTTTGAGGAATTATGGTTGAAAGATGAAAAGATAAAAATGTAGTAGCATGGAAAGATAATAAAATGATAAAGGTCCATTAGGTACGACACCAATAACAATTTGCTGTAATACTAATAGAAATTGCCTACTAGATTTCAGTCGTTGCACTGTTTGTAATCTAAGCTCTATTCTAGTCAAAGTCAACCGAACGAACGTTATTACAGTTTAAGTCCAGCAATACAACTTAACGAAACACGCCCCAGATAGCATATCCTCTGTATACACTACCATTTAGTTTACATTGTCCATAATACTATTCCCATAACCATGCTGTAACAAATAACTATACTAATAGTATACCATAACCTAAAATAGTCTTGTTGTTTCGTAATGGTTACCACAAAACAAACAATAAACTGAAATATTTGCAGATACCATGAGTAATTCATATAATCCATGTACAGTGAAACGGCAGTTCAAATTAATTTTAACAGGCTAACTATGAAATTTCGTTTTTTCCTTCTTTAGAAATTCTTTTTATTTGTTACTTTTATAACGAGCTAATTTTTAAATGTTTCATTTAACCTTTTAGTGCTGAAACAATATTTAAAAGTTTGAACTTAATTGCCACTTAATTTGAATAAGGGTGTACAAAAAGTGCCAGCCCTTATTTCGAAAACTTGCAGGCGCAAGCCTGCCGTTGCCGACCAAAATTTCAACGTTACAGAAAAATAAAATTTCCTGTTAAAAATTAATTTTTATTGAGTTCATAAAAAAATGAAATCGTTTTAACACTAAAAATATTCAAAATATTGTTTTTTAGTTTATTTAAAGTCGCATGGACAGCTTGGTCATCAGCAACTACTGTGGGTTTTATTACCTTAAAGGTGGTTTTCACGTGTTAAAATTTCCACACTTTAGCCGGCACATTATTCCATTAATTGTTATTAAATTTTTTTTTTTGGAAATGTTTGGTTATCCGGACGTTGGCACTTTATGCATGACTTATGGAGTCCGGTATACTGGATCTTATCACTACGTGAAATATATTGACGTCCTGTTTTCCGGACAATGGTATTTAAAGGGGTAATAAAAATATCTCCATTTTCCTAATCAGCCTCGAAAAATGTAAACATGTTATGATTATATTTTTAAAGAACAGACGCGTATATATATTTTAAACAACACAAGACAAAAAAATAAGTTTATTATGTTTATCCTTATGTGTAGCGTAGTGGTTAGGGCGCTAGCTTACAACGCGGAGGTCCCACGTTCGATTCCCGACTAGGGTCTGAAAATTTTCACAAGTCAAACCCCACTATTACAGTTACGAAAGCCATCGTAGTCGCTAATCACCAGACTATTGATACGAAAAAGAACTAAACAAATAATTTCTTTTGTACTTAAGTAGATTAAAACTGGTCTAAAATACCAACCATTAATTTTTCGTTCATATTATATTAAAAACTAAATACTTAAATGATATAATCCTTTCAACAATGTTTTATATCTTAACACTAAAATATTTTGTAAAACTATTCACTACTTTTGCACTTCACACTGCACTGTTACACTAGTTCGAAGGCCTTCTTCCTTTTAAGCCTTCTAGGAAAATTTTCATAATCAAGAAATTGAATTGCTTCAGGATTGAAGCCATGTAGACGAGCTTCATGTTTGATAGAAAATCTTCGTATCTCACTGGACACAAAAGGGTTGTCCAGATCACTATTCAACGTACCAAGGGGCATTAACCATAGCTCTCAGTACTTTGTTCTAAATCGTCTGTATAATCCTTATCTGACTTTCTCTGGCGCAACCCCAAAGTTGTGTACCATAAATCCAGATGGGTTTTAAAATTTAATTATAGATAGTTACTTTATTATGGAGAGGCAGCTGCAATTGACGTCCCAGTAACCAATATAGTTTCCTTCCTATATCTGAGGCCCAGCTCAGCTCTTTTTATATTAATGTGCTTCTTCCATTTCAGTTTCGCATCTAATGTCATTCCTAAATATTTTTCAGTGTTCGCATTTGGTACAATGTTTCCATTTATGGTGACTGATAAAGAATCCGCAATATTTTTATTGGTGAAATTTATATGTACAGATTTTCGCTCGTTCAGTTTTATTATAAACAAAAAATTAAAGTTAAGTTTATGAAGAAAGAATTGTTAACAAGTATAGGGTATATTTTTTATATAAGATTAGATGTGATAGTAATATTGTATAATTTACAGTAAAAACGAAAAATTTGGTTGAAAGTGGAAGGTAAAAGGTGTGAAAGCTGTTAAGAAGGTCAAATGTGGATAAAAATCATGAACTGTAATGTATTTTTTATAATATCTGCGTTCTTGGACTCTAACTGAGGTTACACTAATTTAAAAAAAATTTAACCATGTATTTTTCTTATTTTAATATTGACTGCTACAAATTTGACTTTACACTGAGAAAAACATGTAAAATTTGTATTTTGCAAATTCTTTGACATCGCGTTGTGTTGATTATATTTCATTGTTTTTCACAGCTACACTGTTATATAAAATAACTACAAATGAGGTGATTAGGGTATTTGTCAAAAATTTTACATAAATAACATTAAGGTGATCTCTCACGTGGCTCTTCATATTTTTATTTGTGTACTGTAGGTTATTTTAAAATTATGTGACGTTTATTTTAATAATTTGTTTAATTTTATTTTAATCCTGTAGTAAATTTCTGTTCTATTTTCTCTTTAACCTCCTCAGGGGAACGTCAGGTTGGTGACGTGTATCCAGTCTTTTAATTAAGTCGTTTTTATATTTGTCAGTTTTTCTAGGGAATCGTCTGTAGTACTCTCTGATAATATTTATAACATAAGGGATTCGTAAGTTCTTGTGTTAGGTTTCAATACAGAAATAATAAGAAAATTAAATTTAAATATAAATTGTATTAATTTTCTTTTTATTGTTTAGCTCTTGAATTATCCACTAGGATATATTGTTTTAAAAAAATATTTTTTTCCACGTCATTGGTTTATTCAAAAAATCAGTTACACTGTTAGATAGTTGTATTATATTGTGTTATTTCTAAATCAAGTGTAAAATTTAAAAAAAAATAATCAATGAATTTGTTTCAGAATTAAAATTTTAGTTAAAAAAATAATACATCTTACTACTTTTATTATTTTACTTCAGTTTTTTTTTGCAATTTCGGGAAAAAATATTTAATTAGGTTTTCTGCCCGATATCAAAAATTGCAATTAAATTATTGCCAAAAAACAATAAGTACAATAGTTGGAGGCCTTTTAATTTTTTACTTTCTCATGTCTATAGGCCTACAAATATATAAAAAGGAAAGTATTGTTTTCAGGTCGATTTTTCGAAATCGAGTTTTCACCGGATCCACACGTTTTCAGACCCCCTGAACCCAAAAACTTGTTATTAGCAATCTGTGTGTGTGTGAACAAAATATTTCAAGAACGGAACTTCGTACGAAGTTGAAACTTGAAAGTAAAGTTAGGTACTAGTAGGGGACCCGACGGGAACATTTTCATCAAAATCGGTCTACCGGGAGTAGTAGTTTATTCGTATCATTTTTCACTTTTTTACGATTTTCTAAAAAACGGCTCCTACGATTTTTTTTTAAATCACTTTATTTACTACATGTTATATGCTCTGCAATAGCATTCTGTATCTTTTACCAATCCTATGAAAAATGTAGCCTACCTACAAATAGCAAATAGCATATTTTTTTATTCTAGGCGGCGAGAAAAACTCATGTTCACTCTACTCCCTCTCAATGGGGGAAGTAGTGTTGGACTCAATTGAGGTGTCCTCGTCCAGCCCCAAGGAGGCCGCAACCGCCTACCAACCAAAAACCCGCCATCTGGCCACTTGATCCGACATCAGCAAACAACCCTCCACCTCCCTCGGAACTGTTTAGCAAATTTAACATTGGCGGGATACTAAGTAGTCTCCCCTTAAATTCTAAAAAAATATGATTAAATCAGTTTTTCCAAATTAAATGAAATTAAAAACCAAATAAATATTTAAAAATAAAAACAAAAATTGCTATTGTGAAAAATTCTGTAGTTTGTATCGTACAATTTGATAACGGACAATACAAAAGAATAAATAAATCAATATACCCCATAATATTGGTAGAACCTACATGTATTGTCAATTTAATGAAGAGATTAAAACAGATTAATTGGAATTAAACACTTAATTTAAACCCTGAAATACGTTTTGTTTGGTTTTTGTAAATGGGAAACAAAAGTATACTATATATAAAAGCCAGGCAGGCCTGTTATATCAAAATCAACGTCAAATTTAAATAAACTGAATTAAATTCGTTTTAAAACCCTTGTATGTGTAAGGGTATCGACAAACCTTTTTTTTATTACAGGCTAATCATTTTAAAAACACCGTGATTTGTTATAACAAATTTTTTCCCGTTAAAAAATAATATTTACTGTGTAATATTATGTGATATACCCCTATACTTTAATATCGTAAAACTCTTTTTTGTTTGCCTTGCGGAAGTAATTTAGTGGTTGAATGTTATTGCTGATACATCTGTTGTAATTCCAGCATTTGTAACAACCCCCGACTGATAGGCAATTATTACCCTTAAGCATAGGTTTTATTTTTGTAACATTCGATCAAATTTTAAATGGAATTTGATTGCTTTTCAATAAATACAGATTATTTCACTTGTTATAGGCCTACATGGATTTTGTTGATAAACGATATCTACAACTTACTAAATCTTGAATTCACTAGACTAGTTTACCTGATGAAAACTTAAATACTTGATTAAACTACTATAGTATCTTAAACGAAACATTTTTCCATTAATTAATTATGTAATATTTACAAAAATTTAAGTTTTGACATAACAAAAATTTGGTGTGAAACACTCACATGACGACTTTCCAATGAAAATAATAACAATGTAATATATCATTAGTAATAAAACAAAAGAAATAAACAAAAAACTAAACTCAAAATATATAACCTAATTTTAATCATGAGTGAATTATGCAAAATAAAAACTAACCTTAGTTTGGCTTAATAATACGGAAAATCACTTTTTGACGCTAAGCTAGGCTTTGTAAACAAAAATTCTTGCAATTAAAGTTGCAGATCTTTTACTTTCTTATAAATTTAATTATATTTATTTTTGTCGTAAAATGGATACTACGGCCGAAATCTTAAAAAATCGATTTTTTTACAGGTTTAATGAAACGAAAAACAGAAAATCTCTAATTAAATATAAAAATATTTGAAATAAAAGTTCTCGATTATTAAATCCTCTACAACTTTTATTATATTCACTTTTGCGCTAAAATGCATATAAGAGCCGGAATCTTAAAAAAAAATATATTTTTTCTTCGAGGGAACAGCCTTCCCAAGAATTTCAGCAGACATTGCACCTACCCTATCTTGTAGAGCATAAAAAATTTAGTAATTCAGTTCAATGCTTTCATCGCAAATTTTCACTTTAGAGATACAAAGTGGACTCGTACCAGAATTTTCATCTTTTCAAAGGAGATTTTTAGACCAATTTTCTCACTATTTCTTTCAGGGAAGTTATCTGTTTTTTTTTTTTGCTTCAGCAATGTTATTTCCAAAAAAAGGCAAAATCGCCGGCAAATCCTAGGCAATTTAAACATTGATTTTTCTTCCGATTGAGATGTTTATCGGATTAGATTTTTCCTATTTTAGCATATAAATTCCAACGCGCAGTTGAACTGGAGCAGTGACTACTCGTCTCCCTGCCGAAGCCCTATTTTAATTTTAAATTGGTTAGTTTTATTATACAGTGTAGCGAAATACAGTTATCCGAAATAATTGGGACCAGAGCGGTTCTGATAATCAAATAGTTTGGATAATCAAATACGCTAAATACAGTAATTTGATGCACTGTACCGCAACAATGCAATATAACCTAAATTTTTAACAGGTTAATAAAGTATAAAATAAGCTGTGATTTAAAAAAAAACACTAATTCATTGCGATTGTGGAGTACAATCAATAAGATCATAAAAATAAAGGGAAAATACTGAAGTTCAAAACTGAATTAATGAACGAAGTAAACTACGGTAAAATCCGTTAGGAAATATTTTTTAACACACATGTACGAGTAATCCTGCCAGTGGTGGTTTGGTCAATAAGGAATACTTTTTGGGAGTTATACGTGGTTTGGTGAAGCAATCCGCCGTAAATGTTCAGAATTGTGCCAAAACCGCTCGTGAAAATTGCATCACGATGATGCTCACGCTCATACTTCTTTGCTTGTCCGTAATTTTTTGGCAAACAACAGCACCATTATGTTACGTCAGCCACCATATTTACCGGACACGGCCCCCGGCGACTTCTTTCCATTCCCGAAGCTGAAGAGAACCATGAAAGGACGACGTTTAGCCAACATTGATGACATAAAACCAGATTTACTAAAGGAACTGAAAGCTATACCAAAAAGTGAGTTCCAGATATGCTTCCAAGATTGGAAAAAGCTCTAGCACAAGTGTATTATATTTGAGCGGGATTATTTTAAAGGGAACAAAATTCATATAAATACTAAATAAATAAAGATTTTTTAAGAAAAACTAAAATTCTCGTCATTTTCCGATCAAACCTCGTTCATACTAGGCCTATACAGTAATTATTAAAAAATTTTAAATTTTCTTTTGAACCAAGTCTGAACTTATTTTTATGACGGCAATACTTCTCATTTCTTTTAGTAACAATGCTTCAGCAGCGCTAAATTCATGCTGTTTTTCGCACCATAGCATTGCAGTTTTTAGGGCAGTGAAGTCCTGTGCATGAATAAATACGTATTTTTTCCATCTATGGTGGTTTAGATGACTGACGTTTGGATAATCGACGCTTCTGTGTATAACATAAATTTACTAAAATACTTTATCGATTTAAAAAGCCTGTTATAATGACTACAGCTATCTGATATAATTTTATAAAAATGTCTCATTGTTTACCTTTCATTTTGAGTCAGTAAATAAGTTATTCAACCGTGTTACAGTTTACTCTTCTGAAGCACTGAATACCTACAGCGTTTTACTGTTGGTATGTGCGGTCATTTGGCTTCGTGCCATTTTGACACACTATTATTACTATTATTATTATTGTAGCACAGTCACTGCACTCTCCTGTCCCGTTGTTTCTATTATCAACAATCCATAGACTACAAAATCTACAATCTACATAGACTAATACACAATGAAAATCTACTGCTAAACGGATATTGTTTAACCACGAGTCGTAACATATTCTGTCACTTACCTGTTTTGTTCTGTTTCGTACTCTATTTGGACTAATTCTCTTTCCTAACTGTTCAAATATTTTACTCTGTGGTAATTAATGTATTTAATTGGGATTTCTAATGAAGTTTTTTTTTGTAAACTGTTTCAATTTATTTATCTTTTAAGGATTATAAAAATTATTTCAGGGAAATCCTTAGAAATATTTTTTATTAATCCTTACTGATCAGAATCCGTTTTTGACCCCATTTGTTATAATTAGCTGTACAGACAGGCTGTATTTTCATGGCATAAACAAATGAAGATGATCAATTAAAATGTGAGTTTTTTTTAAATTTTAGAGTGGAAAATAGGACTTCGGAAAAATTGTTTCATTGCAAAAAACAACCTAAACTACAATTATTATCAACACAATACTGTACCCTAAACCACAGCAGACATTTGTTACTTTATCTTGCCTATATAAATACATACGAAAAAGGTATTGTTTTCATGTCAATTTTTTGAAGTTGAGTTTTCACCGGTTATACAAGTTTTCAGACCCCTGAACCCCAAAAAAAACATGTTTTTAGCGATTGGTCTGTGTGTGTGTGCGGGTGTGTGTGTGTGTGTGTGTGAACAAAATATCTCAGGAACGGAACATCGTACAAACTTGAAACTTAGATTAGATACCACTAGAGGACCCGACACGAACATTTTAATCAAAATCGGTCAACCGAAAGAAGTAGTTTATTCGGGTCATTTTTCACTTTTTTGCGATTTTCTCAAAAAACGGCTCTACGATATTTTTTTAATCGCCTCATTTACTAATTTTTTTATGCTCTACAAGATAGGGTAGGCGTCATGTCTGTTGAAATTCTTGAAAAGGGTGTTCTCTCGTAAAATAATTGTTTTTTAAGATTGTGGCTTTAATATGAATTTAAGCGCAAAAATGTATATAATAAAAGTTGTAGAGAATTTAAAAATCTACAACTTTCATTTAAAATCTTTTGTTGTATATTCTTTTAGTTTTGCGGTAATTAGCGATTTTCTTGGTTTTTTCACAAAAATGTGTAAATAAAATAGCTTTTTTTTAAGATTTCAGCCGTAGTATCTGTTTTACAACAAAAATTCATTATTAAATTTATAGGAAATTAAACGATCTATACCTTTTTTCAAGCATTTTTCTTTACAGAGCCTAGTTTAGCGTGAAAGAGTGATTTTCCGTATTTTTAAGCCAAACTGAAGTTAATTTTATTTTGCATCCTTCACTAATGATTAAACTAAGGTTATGTTTTTTGAGGTTAGTTTTTTTGTTAATTTCTAATGTTTTATTACTACCTAATGTTAGTTTTTTAATGGTCATTCATTGCATTGGCAAGAGAAAGTCGTGTGAGTGTTTCAAACCAGATTTTTTCTTTTAATTTTTATTACGATACTATACAATGAGCTGCAAAATTTCCGCATTAGATAATTAATTTAACGGGCAGTGGTGAATTTCACTTTCAGAAGAAGAGGTACCCAGTGGTACATCTTCCTTTTAAAACTACAGGTATTGTCCATTATTCAGACCAAGAAATCTCTACTATATTTTCGTTTTAAACGTCGTACAGTTGGAAAGTTCCTTGGGCCAGTTCGCTGGAATGTTCACCTAGTCGTTCGCGAAATTTATTATAGAAGGAAGCGGTTAGTTCCTTTACGCTGGAACTTTGTGGATGGTTTTAATACATACAATGCCGACCGGGGCCGACGACCGTGGCTTAACCTTGCTTGCGAAGTTGGTGGCCCTGAAAAAGGCCGGGTGTGTTTTGTGGTTGGCCCTGAAAAGGACTGTTGTTGATGATCGGAAGCGGCGAGCCGGCGTTGTGGAAGCGGAGCCGGAAGAGTGACGGCTCGGCTACCGGGTTCGGGCCTAGCCTTCCCTCAGCGGCAGTTGGGTCTCCACTGCAGCGTGACAGTGGTGGTCCCCAGAGCTCCACAATATCGGTTCGGCGTAGGCCGTCTGCCGATAGCGCGGCCGAGGCGGTTCTCTCCGGCTGGGCGAAGGCTGACCGGTGGAGGAATGTAGCATCCGCCATCGGTAGCGTAGACCAGGGATGGTGTGCCCGGTCTCGGCTGGGCCCTTCTTCGGTCTGGAGCTCTTCTTTCTTGTTCTTCTCCGGTTAAGAATTGACTGGAGTATGTACCTCGCGGGCCGGTGCTGCCGCGTAAATTCCCCTCAGGCGAGTCCACTTCATGTTGGATGGGAGGCCCTGCAGGCTCTGCACATCTGTAGCGCTCCGCGCGGCAGGCAGGTACTGGGACTGCCTGTAGGCGCTAATATTGGTAGGGCAGCCAGCGACAATACATAAAAAGGAGCGTCAGGAGAAAGTCTTAAAAGTTTTAACTGAAAGGCCTTGATCGACTGTAAGTTATACGCTCTGCAAAAATTTACAGAATTACTGTTGAAAGATTGAGCCAAGCCGAAGGCTTTCAAATTTATCTACAAAAATATTTATGTAAATTCATTTACGAATAATTAAGTTAAAGAATATTTTAATTACAATAGTCTACTAGAATAATGATGAAGGAATAGTCTAATATAATTTTTTATGGATCATAACAAAAAATCATAGAAGTTAGAAATGCACTCAGTATGCACATACAAGTTCATTTTTCTTGCATGTCAAATTATGTATGTCTTTATACACGGGTATATATTCTAGAAGGAAAAAACTACAAGCTTACTTCTTGTTTTTTAAAATTTAATATATGAAGAAGCTTTCACGTCATGAACTACCTAAAAATTTATAAATACTAGAGCCATATTTAAACTTGTTCTTTTTAAACAAATTTTCTAAATTCGTTTTATAATATTAAAAAGTTGGATGACAGTGTTTTATACCGTATACCATATTACTTAAATATTTTCTAGTATGTTATTTTACTAAACTATTTTTATAAGTTTCCTTTTTACCTTCTATATTTTACTTTTATTGAATGTATCTCAAGCATAAAATTTTCACGATAATATAAAATAATATTATTTATATTTTCTCATATATACAGGGTGATTCTAAATTATGGAAAATAATTTAATACATGATTGTAGAGCTAAAAATAAAAAAAGTTTATATAAAAATATATTCACAAACGTTCATTAGCAAGTTACTGCTAGCGAAACGTTTCGCCCCGATTTCAGTTCCCCTGGTAAAATATAGTTATTGAATTTTTTGGGGGCTACTTTTTGCAACAAATATGGTGGATGTATGTGGAAAACCACCTGAGAAATCGAATAAAACCAGCCTGGAGGGTGTAGTGTTTGCAGTTTTTTAGAAAAAGAATGAAATATGCAAAAAACTTAGTAGAAAAACACGTTCTTATACTTTTTATGCCCAATAACTGTGTTAAATGCCAATAAACAAATAATTTTTCCGAATGAAAATTGTAGAAAATTTAATTTTGAAAGCAATTATGTAAGCAATGTAAAATCAATGTAAATAAAAGTTTAATAAAATGGACTCTTACGTAGTACACTGCTCAGTGTCAATACTTTGCCGTTTTATGAGAAGGGAACAAATAACTCATTAAACATAATATTTTGTATGAAATAGACATATTTAAATGACATTAAAATCATACCAAATAATAATGATAATGATACATTACTAATAATGATAAGAGGTATAATGCTTTAAATACAATTGTATGTGCAACAATTTACGTTTGTCTAAATTTTCTCTTGAGTTTAACAGCTTGATTATTAACGACTAGAGTGTAAGTTAAAAATGTTTACGGTAGTTTTAAACTGCTATAATTTTCAGATCCGAGTCAGGAATCGAATCCGGGATTTATCTATTTTAGGAATGGTTTTTCTAAAAGTCACATAATATTAAGAAATACAAATATTTTGGTTGACGCCGTTAAAATATACATTTATAAATTTGAATGTCTAATTACAGTTAATATTTTATTACTATCAACCTGTCTAACCTTACATAACCTCAATTATATTTTTATTTATGAATGTACCTACTTCTTATTTATAAAATGTTTTCAGTTTTGTGTATTCTTATTTAAATTTAAAATAAATAATATTTTAAATAAGTTTATTTATTAAATTTTTTTTTAGAAAAGTAAAAGAAGTGTGTATTATTACGAAAATATATATTTTAGTAGTACGAGACATATAAAACGGGGTTCGGAAGCATTTTTAACGAGGTATTTTTTTACAAGTGATCTTTGTTCTCTTTTGTGATCACATAGGATCACTTTAGTCATTTTGGATGATCTTCAATTTCTTCGTGTTGTTCCAAAACTTTTTCATATTTTATTCTCCTTAGTTAATCTGAACAAATACCAACTGTGCGTTTGACTGTTTTGGTGGTTAACCGAACTTTGTGATTTCCCATTTGGTGTTTATAACAAGATGTACGTTACGTTAGCTCCTCCATGGTTAGGTCGAGTTCTTTCATGTCATTTTGAATTTCTCTGAGCCAGGTTACTACAGCTTTTCCAGATTTAGCGGTAAGTAGTTTTTCAGTGATTCTTCTTAGAAGGCGTGTTGCTGTTGTTCTCAGTATGTGTCCCAGGAAGAAAATTTTCTTTCTTCTCATTGCAATTATTACTACTGGTTCTACATCTTTGTAGACTTGTTCGTTGGGTAAACGCCTGTATTGTCCATCGGTTTGGTTTTTTTTGTTGATACAAGCCTTAAGATTCTTCTCTCGACTTTTTTAAGTTTCTCTTTGGTTCCACCACTGTCAATGCTGAAGAGATTTTCACTTCCGTACATCACTTGAGATCTAAGGACTGATTTATAGTGTTTAAGTTTGGTGCGTATTGATAGACATTTTCTGTTGTATGTGTTTTTGGTGAGATGTTGTCCTATGGTGAGTTTGGCAATTCTCTCGTTCCAGGCGACGTTTTCCTTCCATTTGTAATTAATGGGTTCGCCCAAATATATAAAATTTTCAACTATGTCTATAAAATTACCTCTGATGTCAATTTTGTTAATACAAAATGGATCGATAATCATAAACTTTGTTTTTTCGTAAGATATTTTTAGCCCGATTTTATTTTCTGTATCTTCTAGAAAGGTTATTTGGTGCCTGGCTTCTTGAACATCGTTTGAAAGAGAAACTAGATCTCAGCAAACCATAGCAAGTGAGCTTTTATATTATTTAGTTTTCCATTTTCATT
This sequence comes from Catonia carolina, assembly GCA_035578175.1. Classification (NCBI taxonomy): domain Eukaryota; kingdom Metazoa; phylum Arthropoda; class Insecta; order Hemiptera; family Achilidae; genus Catonia; species Catonia carolina. Next base: position 33,397,138 of record JAQMRL010000005.1, on the reverse strand, counting down.
TTCCATTTCTATGTGTTTGATTTCCGGTTCTTCTGCCGTATATTTTACTGGATAATTGGCAAAAATAAAATTATTTTTTTTTTTAAAAATCCCTTGGTTTTCTAAAGAAGCCCCTTTTATTTTTGCCAATGTTATAAATGAAGTTTTTAAAGAATCTTTATGCGACAAAATAAAACCATGTCACAACAGTAATTTCTGGCCAATCATATTGATTAGTAAGTTATAGTTGCGGCAGACTACATTACTTCATCATCCATGGGGACTGGGCTTAACAACCCACTCTGGCTTCAAATTATCGAAATGGATTGCAGTAGCACTTCTCCGTACCTCCCACCTACTCCCTTACCCATTGGGTGATATCTGAAGTAAATTAATGAAATCTACTCTTCGTTTCTTCACAAAGCATTCTTCAGATAATATTTCTATTTCAAGTGACGTCAGTCAGAAGAAATATGTTGGCCTAGCAGTTTTATATCCACGATCGATAGATGACCATTCTCCTTACTTTTCTTCGTCTCCTCTCTTCTTTTTCCTTTTTCTTTTAGTTCCTTTCCTATCGGTGATTATCATTTCAATCACTGTGATCCGGTGTCCAGACAGATGTGTTCTGGAGAAATTTCCGGACATTTGTGGTCAGGTGATCCCTTTACTACCTAAAAAATTCACCTTCTATACAAATGGAAGATTCATTCCGACTTTTAGGGTCACCTTAGCTTAAACTAATACCCATCACACATTCTCCACGTTGTGTACTGGCAAAATAATAACATAAAATAATGCAATTATTTTTGCATATTCAAAATCAGTATAACGACTTCGTTTTTTGCTTATTTTTATCAATTTTTATTTTATTTACAAAAACTCTAGTGTCAAACACTCACACGACTTTTTCTTGACAATGCAACAAATGAACAATATAACCTAATATTAGGCCTAGTAATAAAACAATAGAAATAAACAAAAAACTAACCTCAAAAAATATAACCAAATTTTAATCATGAGTGCAAGACGCAAAATGAAAATCAACCTGTTTGGCTTAAAAATACGGAAAATTACTCTTTCATGCTAAACTAGGCTCTGTAGAGAAAAATTATCAAAATAAAAGTTGTAGATCTTTTAAGTTTTTGTAAATTTTATTATATACATTTTTGTCGTAAAATGCATACTAAGGCTGAAATCTTTAAAATTGACATTTTACACGTTTTCGTGAAGAAAATAGAAAATCGCTAATTACCGCTAAACGAAGCATTATACAAAAAAATCTTAAAAATAAAAGTTGTAGACTTTTAAATTCTCTACAACTTTTATTAAGTATTGTTTTGCGATTAAATGTATATTAAAGCCATAATATTAAAAAAAGAACTTTTTTACGAGAGAACAGCCTTTCCAAGAATTTCAGCAGACATGGCGCCTACTCTGTCTTGTAGAGGATAAAAAGTTTAAGGCCATTTTAAAAAAACGTAGTATGGCCGTTTTTTAATAAAAATGCAAAAAGTTGAAAAATGACACGAATAAATTACTACTTTCGGTTGACCGATTTTAATGAGAATGTTCGTCCCGAATTCGGTAGTAGTATCTAACTTACGTTTCAAGTTTCAAGTTCGCACGATGTTCCGTTTTTGAGATATTGTGTTCACACACATACACAGACCAATCGCTAAAAACTCTCATCATGCGGTCTTGGGTTCGAATCCCATTCAGGCACGGCATATTTTCATACGTTACAAAAAAATCATTTCATCCTTCACCGTCTGCATTAGCATAACAGTCGGACGTTAAAGCAACAAAAAAAAAACGCTTAAAACATGTTTCTTGGGTTCAAGGGGTCTGAAAACGTGTAGATCCGGTGCGTGGAGATCCAGTGAAAACTCGATTTTGAAAAATCGACAAGAGAACAATACTTTGCTTTTTATATATTCTTACAGGGAAGAAAAAGTTAAAATTACTACACAAAATTTCAACTTCGTAGACCATTTAGTTCTTGAGACAAACTGATCGGTTAGGGAATCAGAGACTTTGCGTTTTATATTATACATAACATTTTTGTATAACCTTTTGTATGAAACCGACTATCGATATTTGTAATATGTTTATGTAATATCCCATGACTATAACGGTTAATAATGTTATCTGTTCCCATTGGCGCCATAAATACCAGAATTCCTGAAGAGTATTTCAAACAGCGTCCATAAAATATTAACCGATGACGTAAAACTGTTACTATACCACTTTATCAATAAATTTTTCTTCCATTAAACTTCCCAGTTTTTTTACAGTTAATTTTTTATTTATTTTTTTATTAATCCTAATTTATGTACGTTGCAATCTGTTCAATTCAGAACAATACGCAACCCCATGACCCAATGAGATGAGGATGATGTGTATGACATGTTAATGAAGTCTTGTGCAGACTCAGGCCGACAATTTCTGAGGGAGTATGGTTAATTGAACCCCAACCATCAAAGTACAGCGGTAACCACTGTCTAGTATTCAAATCCGTATAAATGTAACCACCTTTACTAGGATTCGAACCAGAAACCTTCGTCTCCGAAAATTAGCTGATTGAACAGCTAGTTAGTCCTCCACGAGTCATCGTGGGGACGACTTTACCTCTAGACCAACCGGGTGGGTTTTAAAATTTAACTAGCTAATTTATTTATTCATAACTTAGGGGTTAGGTTTCCGATCATTTCAGGCTGAAGTTCAATGTAGATAGATTCGCTCGCGTTTATCTCGTTGATCAATAATTACTTTCTCTTGCCTATATGAATACATAGGAAGGAATTGTTTTCATGTCGATTTTTTGAAATCGAGTTTTTACCTAATATAACGTTTTCAGACCCGCTGAACCCAAAAAACATGTTTTTAGGGATTGGTGTGTGTGTGAAATTTAAACTTAAAACTTAAGTTAGGTACTACTCGACACGAACATTTTCATCAAACTCGGCCAACGGCTCGTCTTATTTACTACATTTTTTATGCTCTATAAGATAGGGTAGGCCCCATGTCTGCTGAAATTCTTGGGAAGGGTGCTCTCGTAGAAAAAAATGGTTATTTAAGATTCCGGCCCTTATATGCATTTTAGCGCAAAAATGAATATAGTAAAAGTTGTAAAGAATTTAAAAAACGAGAACTTTTATTTCAAACATTTCTTTGTATAACTCTTTGTTGCAGTAATTAGTGATTTTCTGTTTTTTCTTCATGAAAATTGTAAAAATTTTTTTTTAAAGATTTCGGTCTTAGTATGCATTTTACGACAAAAATGTATGTAATTAAGTTTATAGAAAATTAAAATACCTACAATTTTTATTTTGATAATTTTTTCTCTGTAGAGCCTAGTTTAGGGTCATTCATCAAGAGTAATTTTCCGTATTATTAAGCCGAACATTTATTTCATTTTGCATCATTTACTTATGATTAAAATTGTGTTATGTATTTTGAGGTTAGTTTTGTTAGTTTCTACTGTTTTATTACTAATGTTAGGTTATATTTTTCATTATTTTCATTGACAAGAGAAAGTTGTGAGAGTGTTTCACACCAGATTTTTTTAAATATATTTTCTTGTATGATAGACCGTATTCGATCGATTATCAGTTGTACAGAGTTCATAAAACAGTTATCCAAGATACTTAAATTTAAGTTGTATCATTAAGTTTCAGTTAGACTTGACAGATGACTTATTTAGAAGAAAAATCTGTGTATAAATCATTTAGAACTTAATTGTCCCCAGAAAAAACGACTCATCTTAACTGATTATCTATTCCTCAAAATTGAACCAGTTAAAAAAAAATTACTTTCTAAAACCCTTTTTTGGCCAATCTAGACTTAAAAGTTTCTTTGGAGCAACTGCAGAGAGTGATTTAAAGTTAATCCAGTCTTTTTAGTCAAAATTCATTTGATTTGTTTCTGAAGCTTCGTTTTATGTAAGCAATAAAACCCTCTACGGCGATTGCCAAATTCCGACAGTAAAAGAACTAAACCCGTCTTTTTGAGCAAATTGTACAGTAAACTGTATAGTTTCCTTATTTAATATTTAATATAACGGGCGGTGAGGATTAATTTTATGAGAAGAGGTACCTGGCGATACATTCCTCATTTAAAATTGTGGGTGTTGTTCGTTATTCAGACCAAGAGGTCTCTGCTCCATTTCCGCTTTAGACGTCGTACTGTTAGCACGTTCCTTGTAGGTGGGTCACGGGCTAGTTGGTTGCGATGGCCATTTAGTCGTTCTCAAAATTTACTATAGAAGGACGCGGTTAGTTCTTTTACTGGTTGTATTTTGAAATTGGCGTAGAAGGTTTTATTGCTTACATAAAAATGAGCTTGCCCATCACGGGCAGATGGAGTCCTAAATTAATTACACTTGATCTGCTGGTTCCAAGACTACAAAAATAGTTCTGTTTTATATCACATGGTTAGCCAATTTCTCCAATTATATGACTAAACTATTTAAGAATAGAAGAGGAAGAGGTGTAAAAGACAGAAGTCAGAGTTATCTCCTCTGAGAGTAATAAATTTTACTTAATAGCCATACCCTGTGGTGAATGAAGTTGAGGTGTCATGTGCAGGGTTGAAGGATGAGCAAGAGGTGCTTTCCGGAGGACCTGTCATGCTGATAAGCATACTCTTTCAACTCAGTGAGGAAGGCAATAGTAAACTACCTCAATCCTCGTTTTTACTTAGTAAAACCTCTAGAGGTTCAAACCAGCCTTTCGGCTGTTGACCTAAACAACAACAACAACAATAAAATTGAGCACCAGAAGCAGGTCTTAAGAATTTTTACTGAAAAGGCTGAATCAACTTTTTGTGACTTTCTGCTTTTTTTCAAAAGAATTGGACACAGTAAGTCCAGATTGGTCTCAAATCGGTTTTGTAAATTAAATTTTTAGAACAGAGGTTCAATTTTGATTGTTGGTTAATTAAGAAGATTAGCTTCAGGTGGCGGTTTAAATCTTACTTTTGTACGAAAATAATACTTCCTAAGTTAGTCTCCTTATAAGCCACAAGGCAAGATACAGCACCACTCTCACCTGGGGGATGCAAACGTTACTCAGAATCACAAGTAAACCACAGGGAAGTTTTTTAACTTTTTTTAAGTTAAAAATTAAACTGAGTTAGTTACAACAATGAAAAAGCAGATACTGCTTTAATACTAAGCAGTAGTAATTATATAAAATATAAATACTAAGGGAAAAAGCAGATACTGCTTTTTTGCTTAGTAAACATACCTGGTTGGTAAAAGAGGGGGCTTGTCGACCAGAGGATTCCTGATTTTGGATATCGGAGACCGAAATCAGTTCCATCGGGAATCCAGCTTGGAACAGTTGGTTAAGAAGGAGAAATTATTTGATTGCTGACCAGGAGAATGAGGGGAAGAAGAAAAAAGGGGAGAGGTATTTAGTTATGAGGTAAATTCATTTCGTATATTATATTAAGGGGTTTTTAAGTTTTGTGGTTTATTAAAGTCGTGGCAGAAAAAGGTTGGCTATGTTTAAAATAGTTTAAGGTAATGTAACGATAATAATTTTCCCACAGGTTAATATTTAAGGTGGTGCAACTTTGAACTTTTAAAACCGATGGATTTTCATAACAAATCAACAATGATTTACAAAGCAGTAAAAGAATTCAGTATCAAATTCTACTAATTAAAAAAGCAGTATCTGTAGCATACTAAGTAAGAAGGCAGTAACTACAGCGCAGATATTGCCTTTTCCCTTACTATGTGTATGTACTCCTTTTTACTTTCTCTTGCCTGTATGAATATAGCCTAAGGAAGATAAGTATTGTTTTCATATCTGTTTTTTGAAATAAGAGTTTTCACCGGATCTACACGTTTTGAGACCCCCTGAACCCAAAAACATGTTTTTAGGGGTCTCTCTCTCTCTCTCTCTCTCTCTGTATGCGTGTGCGCGCGCGCGTGTGTGTGTGTGTGAACAGAATATCTCAAGAACGAAACATCGTACGAACTGGAAATTTAAAACTTAAGGGAGATACCACCACCGGACCCGACACGAATACCTATTTTTATTAAAATCGGTCAACCGGAAGTAGTAGTTTATTCATGTCATTTTTCACTTTTTTGTGATTTTCTCAAGAACGGCTACTACGATTTTTAAAAAAATCTCATTTACAAAATTTTTTATGCTTTAAAAGATAGGGTAGGCGCCATTTGTGCTGAAATTCTTGGAGAGATTGTTTTCTCGTTGAAAGTGTTGTTTTAAGATTGCGGCTTTAATATGCATTTTTAACGCAAAAATGTATAACAAGAGTTGTATACTGAATTTAAAATCCTACAAATGCCGGAAGTAGTAGTAGTGTTTAATTCAAACATTTTTTTGTATAACGCTTAGTTTAGGGGTAATTAGCGATTTTCTGTTTCTCACGAAAACGTGTAAAAAAATTAATTTTTTTAAGATTTCAGCTTTAGTATGCATTTTACGACAAAAGTTTATATAATAAAATTAATAGGAAATTAAACGATTTACAACTTTTATTTAGAACATTTTTCTCTACAGAGCCTAGTTTAACTTGAAAGAGTGATTTTCCGTGTTTTTAAGCCAAACTGATGTCGATTTTCATTTTGCGTTTTTCACTCATGATAAAAATTGGGTTATATTTATTAAGGTTAGTTTTTTATTTACTTTTAATGTTTTATTACTAATGTTAGTTTTATAGTTTATTATTTGCATTGGCAAGAGAAAGTCGCGTGAGTGTTTCACACCAAATTTTTTCCTTTATAAGCCCTGGAAAAACATACAGAAACTGCTTTTAAATACTTTGATATCTACGTGACCGTTGTAGATAAGGCATTTTAGTTAGTTCACTAGATGTCTCGTGGTCCAAAACATAAGAATGCAGCATATAAAACTCAAAATCGAGAAATTTGCAGTTACTACCTTTTTCTTATCAGGGCAGAGTAGTGTTCAACGTTTCTTTCTCTGTTTAAAACATTTAATTTAATTTTTGAAAGAAATGTGAAATATTTCGTATTGTGAATAATGTACAAAAATAACTTATATTTTATAAATAAACTCTCTACCGAAAATTACTTTTACTAGTAGAATTAAATTTTAAATTAAAAGAATTGGTATATTGACCCAATTTTGAATGAAGTAGGCCTATACAAAGAGACAAAAATATTATGCGGAAAACTAATTTAAAAATTAAATTGTTGTTATAATTAACAAAATTTGAATTCAAATTGCCGAGTACAAATAACGGTTTATTAATTAACTTACAACCTTTGTGCTGTACAAAGTTTAAATAAATTAAAAAGGAGTTTAAATATGATATTTTGTAATGTATTTCGTAACCGTTTTATTTAAATAATGAATAAATGGGCAACATTTCCATTACTCGTTTCATTATACAATCTTAATTAGGAATAAAAAAAACAGACATATATACTAGATGTATGCATAAAAATATACAGAGGGGCTTAAGTTTAAGCTATCAATTGGAATATGATGTCATGCAGAATTTTTTAATTAAAGGACGAAATATTTTAGTAACATCGATTTTTGTATCGGCAAATTTCCCGTTAGGCTTAATTACTTTGACGCATAGTATGAAATTGTTTCTTTATAAAGAAACATTTTAAAATTTCAGTTTTTTGAATAAAAGGTTATACGTGCTGTATGATACCTCTTTTATGTACGCCTATTACTGAATTTTTTTGATCAATGTTTTAATCTTGGTTTTTAAAATAAATATCACTTTTGAATGTTTTTTATTGAGGGTTTTGAATGTATCTTTAAGAGGTTTTACTTGGTCATTACCAGTTTTTACAATGTCGCTATTTGATGTATAATTATTGTTGCGTTGTGATAAAATTTGAGTAAACAATGTAAAATAAAAAAAAACATAACCTAATTTTAATTATGAGTGAATGATGCAAAATGAAAATCAACCTCTGTTTGGCTTAAAAATACGGAATATCATTAATTGACGTTAAATTAGGCTCTGTTAAAGAAAATGCTTTAAATAAAAGTGTAGATTTTTTATTTCCTATAATTTAATTACATACACTTTTCCCCTAAAATGCACTATGGCCGCAATCTCAAAAATCTCATTTTTACCGATTTTGGTGAAAAAAATACAGACAATCACTTATATTGACGGTTAACTAAGCGTTGTACAAAAAACAACGTTTGAAAAAGTTTATTACAGAGTTTGTTACTTTATTACACATTTATACCCTTTTGCCCTAAAATGCATATAAAGACCGTAATGTCAAAAAAAAAGATTTTTTCTACAAAAGCACAGAGCGTTCTTCTAAGAATTTCAGCAGATATGGCGCTTATCCTATCTTGAAGAGCGTAAAAAATGTAGTAAATGATACGATTTTTATAGAAATTAATTGTGTAAGCAGTTTTTGAGAAACCGCACGAATAAACTACTACTTCCGGTTGACCAATTTTGATGAAAATGTTCTTATCATCCGGTAGTGGTATTTAACTTAACTTCCAAGTTGGAGTTCTTAAGATATTTTGCTCACTCACAGACCATTGGCTAAATACATGTTTTTGGGTTCAGGAGGTCCAAAACGTGTATTTCTGAACTATTTAATCCATCTAGATTTTTCAACCATTATTTTGTAAAAATTATTCCTTGATTAACCAAGGATCCAGTTACCAACATCAAAACTGAATCCCTGAAGTTGTAATAGGAACTTAGAAGTTAAAATTAAATATGTATAACTTAACTACGTTTTTAATTCTGTGGAATCGCATCAGCTGTAAAGATTCTTAACAACCTAGAGCTTAAAACAACTTTCAGCCCTTTCAACAACAATTTAACAGTTGTTGACATAAGGGCATTAAGTTTTGATTAATATGAATAAGATTAAGCAACAAACTTTTTAAATGTAACCGAGCGTTTTTAAGTTCATTCCAAACAATGATATTTCAAACAATTGATATTTTGGGAATGTTAAGAGGGAATGTTTAATTAGAGGGAATGTTTGATTAGAATATCAAGAGGGAATGTTAAGAGGGAATAAAATTCAAAACTTTTACGTTAGAAGTACTAAATAACACTAAACGAAATAATTTAGATAAATTGATATTTATTTTGAATCTACTTCACGTGGAAACTAATGAACTTTTCAAGAGGAAAGATCGACAAATTTTGAAATTGTCAACTCCAGAGGTTAATGATCTATTAAAACAGAGTAAAATAAAACGCATTCATTTTGAATTCTGAAATCGAAATTGATGGCGTTTAGCGGGAAATGACTGATAAGGATGAAAATCGTTATCAGTAATAAATAAAATATTGTAACAGGTAGGAAATTTCAATTATTTGAGATGTGACATAATCTATAATAATTATGATCAAATAGGAGGAGAGGAAACAAGCTTTTCAAAACTATAATTGTAACAAAACAGAAGAAACACAAAACAAATTTTTTGAAGTTCGCAAACAGACATCCAAGATCCTGAGACAAAACAAACGGCGATATGTCAATGAACAGCTACAATCAATTGAAGAAAACTTCAAGAATTATAATACACATGATTTTTACAAAATATTTGCAAATAAAATCAGAGGTTACTCACCACAAAATCTTTGTTTCATAAAACAAGATAGTAAACTAGCATTGACAAATAAGGAAAATTGTCAGGAACTAGCCTCTTATTTTTCACGTCTACTGAATTGTCCAGAACCCAATAACAAATTTCCAAAAATTCCACCAGAAATAATAGAGAATAACTGCGTACTACCCTCACAAGAAGAAATTTATTCACATTTTAAGAAACTGAAGAATAACAAAGCATCGGGGGAGGATGGAATTGTAGCTGAACTTTTGAAAAATCTAGGCCCGAACTCTCTTAAGGAATTTACAAAAATAATTCAAAACATTTGGCTAACCGAAATAATCCCAGATGACTGGAAGATTGCACTTATTCACCCACTACATAAAAAAGGCAACAAATTTGATGTCAATAACTATAGAGGGATTTCTCTTTTACCGGTCTGTTACAAAGTCCTGTCATCTATACTGTTAAGCAGAGCACAACAACAATTAGAACCCAAACTAGCTGAATATCAAGCGGGATTTAGACCAAATAGGTCATGCCCAGAACAAATAATGAACCTCAAAATTATAGTCAAAATGCGAGCCCTCAGACAAAAACCTTTGATATGCACATTTGTGGATTTTAGAAAGGCGTACGACTCAATGGATAGGTCCTCCCTATTTGACGTTTTGGAGGAAAGGGGACTTGATACTAAAACACGAAGACTCATTGAACAAACGCTGACTAACACAAAATCTAAGGTAAAATTCATGGGAGAAATCTCAGAACCCTTTGAAATTCGAACAGGTGTAAGGCAGGGTGATGGACTCTCTCCGCTTCTGTTCAATGTCGTTCTGGACAAAGTCATGAAAGAATGGGAGAAGGAGCTGAAGAGATGTGGACAGTGGAAGCCAGTACAACTTGGTTTTCCCAGAAACAACCTTTCCATACCATACCTCGCCTTTGCTGACGATCTAGCTATATTAATGGATGACAAGAAGACCGCCATCAAGCAGCTTGAGACATTAAAGGAATGTGCTGAAAAAGTAGGGCTACAAATCTCATTTGAGAAAACGGAATTCATATCCTCAAAAATAGATATCATAAGCTTGAGGACAAAATATGGTAGAATAAACAAGGTTCCATACTTCAAATATTTGAGGGAATTCATTGAACCAACAGGTCTTGAAAGAATTTCCCAACAAAATCGTCTCCAAAAAATGAAAAAAGCTCTAGAATTAGTTCAAAATCTCTACAACAAAAAATCCATGTCAAGACAAACTAAAATTCGGCACTACAACACAGTTATTAAACCAATGGTCCTCTACGCAAGCGAAACACTAGTACTTAGCAGAAAACACGAAATCGAAGAAATCAAAAAGGAGGAAAGAAAAATTATTAGAAAAATTCTAGGGGCTCGACTTACAGAAGATGGGTATAGGCTGCAATCCAACAAAACAACAGAGAGCTATTCAAACATTGAAATTGACATGCGTAAAAGGCGGTTGAAGTTCTTTGGACATCTTAACATATTGCAGGAGGATAGGCTAACAAAAAGAATAATTGAATATATTACAAAACTTAAAATTTCAACACCTTGGCTGGACGAAATTCGTAAGGACCTAAAAAGCGCAAATATACATCAAACTGAAATTTTTAATAAAAACTTATTCCTTCACAAGGTAGACAAGTGGAAAGTTTCAGAGCCCTCAAGAGAGAAGCAGTTTAGACCAAAGTGGTCTGAAAACCGCAAAAAAGCTTTCTCGGAAACAATGAAGGCCTACTGGACCAATAAGAAAAACAAATGACGAAACTGAGTCATGATGCTTAACGTCTTCTATCCAAGGAGAATTCGCCAATAATAATAATAATTATGATCAAAATATGCAACTAAAAGTATCCAGATTTAATACGATATGTGGGGCTACACGCCGAAGCCTGAAAGGAAAAGTAAGAAAAGATACACAGATTAAGTTTTACAAGGTGATGACCACACTGACACTGAAGTATGAAAGTGAAGCTTGGATGCTTAACAAGAAACAAAAGTCAAAGATCCAAGCAGCAGAAATGAGGTTCCTGAGACATGTTAAAGGATGTACGAAAAAAGACCACATCAGGAAACAGGTACTAAGAGAGGTATGTGGAACTCCACCACTAATTGAGATCACCACGACATATAAACGACAATAGACAGATTATTTAATTAGAATATCACAGGACCGACTACCCTTGAATCCATAACGTTATGAACTGAGAGTACAAGAGGAGTGAGGAAACCGAGGAGGAGATGGACGCCGGTACAGGCTCAATTACAGCCTAATCCATGATGGACGACGACGACGACGTTCATTTGGTACTACCTTAACAATTTGGTAAAATAATACCAACAAATTTTTTTAACATATACAGGCTGTTTCATGGAGATCAGTCTGATGTTACAAACAACAGTTTGTTATATTCAGTTGCTAATAGAAAACCATTAAATGAAGTATCGTAAAAATGTTGTGATTATTCTAACGGTAACATCTACTATCTGTCTATAACTTGATGGCCTCCGGCAGAGAGGAGCGATATGTGGATTATAAAGCCATTTCAGAAAACATATCTAATTTTTTTTAAGTAACTGAAACTTGTCGGAAATGACGAATTTTTATAAAACAAAGTATTTCGCATGTTTTGTTCTATAAAATCATTTTGATATACACTTGCTTAATAAGAAAATGTATAATTTACTAAAAGTTTAGTTTTTGAAGAAAAAAACATTTTTTAACAAACATAGTTATTGTTGAACAACTATTGCACGGATTAACATAATATTTGGCAGGTTTGTTCAGTCAGTAATAATTATTGATAACGATGATGCAATAAAATTTAACAAAAAATCAACACTTTTTAAGTTATATTTTCATTAACAATTTTGTACATCGCGAAACACGACATAAAAAAGTCAGCACGGTAGAAAATTTTTCGTCTTTAAAAAAACTGTACAGATTCAGGAAATGAAATAAAGAGAAAATTTTCAATTAATTTTTAGTGAAATTATTATTTTTAATACGGTCGAACAATGACGATGTATTTGAAAAATACGTTTTTTTCTTAAAAACAATACTTTTATTATAATTATAATATTATCTCATTAGCGAGTGTTTTTCGAAATAATTTTATAGAACGAAAAACATGTGAATATTTTGTTTTATAAAAATACGTCATTTCCGACCAGTCAGTTACTTAAAACAATTAGATATGTTTTCTGAAATGATTTTACAATCTGCATATTGCTCCGCTCTACCGGAGGCCATCAAGTGGTAGACAGACAGTACCTGGAAAGTTAATAATACAAACGTTCTCTACATAATTGCCACAAGATAAGAGAAAGAATCAAAATCAAGCAAGGAGTGATACAATAAATAATATTCGGAAAAAGTTTCAGATGCAGATTTTAAGAAAGTACAACTTATTGGACTGATAAATTGTAAGCTGCACTAGAAAAGAAAGCAAATATGAAAAAAGTTTATTTATCAAATGATACGATGAAGGATGGTTTTTCCAAGTTGCGGTTAGTTGAAAACAAAAGAGCAATATTTTAGAAATATACAGAAAATTGTTAAGTTTAGTAAAATTAGGTGACATTTACGGCAAAGTAGAAGAAATACGATACAGAAGGCATTGGGTAGCATCTGCAAAGAAACAACTTGGACAAAGGCCAGTGGATGGTTCAGCAATCGTCACGAAGAACCCGCTTCAGCAGAAGAGGTGGAAAGATAAAACTTTTACTGTAGTAGCAGAGAGATCTGTTATTTCAGAAAACTTTACGTATATATCTTTTTTTACCTCCCCTCTTTTTATATTTCCCATCTCGTTTTATCTGAGAGACGAAATATTGCACCTCCTTTTGTAGAAAGTTCCGACAGATTCTTCTTATTCTTGTTCGTACTCCCTTACTCTTGTCACGAAGGAGGTTGGCTTGTTCCTATGTGTGTCCCACGTGTCCCAATTTCTGCTAATGGACCTACTGACTTCTTACACTCCTAGTTTCAAACTGAATTGCAAGCTGAAATTAACTTTTTCCTTCAAGTATCTTGACCGGAATACTGAAACAGGTATAACTTCTGTTGTAGATGTAAAAAAGACGTTTTGTTTCCTTGAGTATCTTTGATCATGATACAGTATTAAATTACTAATTTAGGAATTATAAATTTATAACGACCTCGTTTTATATTACTCCGGGTGTCCCACGAAATTTAAACCATAGGGAAATAACTTTGATTTTCATTAGTTTGTTAATATTTTCTTCCCACGAATAAGTAAAGACACGTTATAATCAAGAACCATTAGAAAATGTTTAGACCTTTTAAAAAATAACATTTTTGATACATTTCCAGCTGTATTTTAGCTTAAAATACAGATATACATAAATTTGTAACCACTTTCTTTTTGAGTACATTGTGAATTTTATCAACTTGTCACATTGTATGTTTGGAGTAATGGTAAAGTTCTGGTGTAGATATGAAAAGACAGGTGGGTTGAATCCGTCAGCGGTAAATTTTTTTTAATGTTAAAAAATATTGGAAATATTATAAACGATTAATTATTTGTTTATTAATTTTGACAGTTTTTGTTTTATCATCAAAAATTATTGCAACAATCCGCTCTAAAAATTAAATGTTGCTGGAGGAAAAATATAATATTAGGTATTTAAAATAATACTGAATTTTCTTTAAAAAAAAACAACTTTTGACTCGCTTATTGAAGAGCGCACTAGTTACGTAGTCAGTTTCTTTGCTTTTTAGTTGGATTCCTGAGCTGTTTTCTTTGCGCATGAAATTCCATAAGATTTCTTTCCTTTTGCAAATTCCGTTTACAAAAGATTTTAATTTGTTTCTATAAAATTCTTTTTACTCGATGCTTTCTCATGAAATTTCATAGTTTCTAGGTCTGCTTCGATTTTTTTGATCCATGTATCTCTAGTTTTTAGTTGCTCTTGGTAGAGCGGATGCCAAATAAGCTTGCCGGTTTTCTTAAGTGCGCAGAAATAGATCCGGTGAAAACACGATTTCGAAAAATCGACATGAAAACAATACTTTCCATCCTATATATTCATACTAGCCAAAGTACCTGTTCTTCGAACGGTTTCCTTGGTGCCGTGGACGGTCGGTTGGGGTAACGAGTTCGATCCCTGTTTCATCTGATATTCTTTAACTATTCATTGTTATCTACCTCCTTTCAACATCAGCATCATTGTTTATCAAAAAAAAAAATAGTTAAACGTAAAATAAGAGCGAGATCTTGGTTTTTATAAATTAAAATATGCAGTGCTTTATTATTTTCATAATAAATGAAAGGTAAATTACAATAGGAACACCACGATTTTGATCACTATTAAGACGACTGATTCGTTTTTGACAATGCGATAAAGAAAAGGTGTATAGGGTAATGGTGGAATGGGTAGGTAGGTAACTTACTAAATGAATACGAGTTTTACCGCGTAGGCCTACTGTTTATTTTGTATGTATTTGTATTTTGTATGTATGTATTGGTAACATCTCCGTAATTATGCCCGAAAATTAAAAACTTTAAATAATGAAATTGTCTTTAAACGTTTCGTAATTTCGATTATAAACATTTTTTTATCCATTGATTTTTAACGGAGATATTCGTTGTTTTTTGTTTACCCCTCCTTGTGAACTCCCCCATACCTTTGTGATATTAAGAAAATGTATAGTCTATTTTCATTTCGATTATGTCCAGAACCTAGATACCGTAATTCATTGAATTTGGTTAGCGGTTCTTGCGTGATGCCGTAACATACAAACAAACAGACAAAAATTCAGCTGAACTTATTTTCAGTGTTTACGTGATACATCTAGCGTAGAAACAAAATTTGACGCATTTTGAAAAATTGTACCGACAAAATCACAATTTTATTTATATAGAAGATAGGCAAGAGAAAGTAAAAATATGTCGAAAATATTCGTTAGGACTAAAATAAAAGAATTATATTAATATTTTTCTCTTTAAAAATATTGTACTTTAAATTGTTTCAAAATGTGGATGATTAAGTTGGAATGTATACAGTTAAACAGTGCTATTTATACAGTACTAAGCAACAGGTGGACAAAAAATTTCATGTAGCATAAATTTTGTGCAACTCTCATTATATTTCTTTCTCAAAAGTAATAAAAATATAGGAAACTATTAATTTCCGTTTCGTTTACTATTTTAGTCAATTATTAAAAAATATTGGAGCCTCACTCGAACTATCCGGTTATTTAAATTCTGGATAACTCTAAAGGCACTCGACATCTAAATGAAAACATCTAAAATGAAACATCTCTCGTAGAAATAAAATACTTTTTTATAAGATTGCGACCTTAATTTGCATTCTAGAGCAAAAATTTAAATAATTAAAGTTGTGGACATTTAGAAACTTAAAACTTCAATTTCAAACATTTTTTTTACAACGCTTAGTTTAGCGACAATTAATGATATTCTGTATTTTTTCATGAAAATTGGCTAAAAATGAGATTAAGATTGCGGCCTTTTACGACAAAGGTGTATTAAAATCAGAATTCTAAGAATATTAGCAAACCTACAACTTTTAGTTGAAATATTTTTCTCTACAGATCCTAGTTTCGAGGCAATTACTGATTTCGTGTATTTTTAAGTTCTACAGAGGTTGATTTTCATTTTGCGTCATTCACTCGTAGTTAAAACATATGTTGTATGTTTTATTATTTACATGACAAGAGATAATCGTGAGAGTGTTTCACACCAGTTTTTTAAAATCAGTTACTACAATAAAACATAACTCTCTATTATTTTATTGAACCTGTTCTCATAAACTCTTTAAATACTTTACCAACACTTTTAAATGTTCATAAGTATAAAATAAACTAATCTCGTGTGAAACACTCCCACAACTTTCTCTTTCCAATGAAAATAATTAACAATACAACCTAATATTAGCAATAAAACATTAAAAATAAAACTAACCTCAAAAAACCTAACCTTATTAATCATGAGTGAATGATGCAAAATGAAAACCAATCTTAGTCTGGCTTAATAATATGGAAAATAACTCTCACGCTAATCTAGGGTCGCCTCTCATCATGCGGTCTTGGGTTCGAATCCCATTCAGGCACGGCATTTTTTCATACGTTACAAAAATCATTTCATCACTCACCGTCTGCATTAGCAGTAATTGCAAAACAGTCGGACGTTAAACAAAAAAAAAAAAAAAATAAAAAAATAAAAAATAATCTAGGGTCTGTAGAAAAAAGTTAAAGTAAAAGTTGTTGATCTTTTAATATCCTATTAATTTGATGATAGGCCTATACAGTTTTATCGTAAAATAACCATTTTTTTACATATTTTCATGAAATAAAAAAACAACTGAAAATCACTAATAACCGCTAAACGAAGCGTTATACAAAGAAATGTTCGAAATAAAAATTGTAGGTTTTTATTTTATCTGCAACTTTGATAATATTCACTTTTGCTCTAAAATCCTCTAAGGCCGCAATCTTATAAAAAAACCATTTTTTCCTGTAAGAGAACAGCCTCCCCAAGAATTTCAGCAGACATGGCGTCAACCTTATATTGTAGAGCATACAAAATTTAGTAAATGAGGCGATTTTAAAAAAAATCGTACAGTAGGAGCGGTTTTTGAGTAAATTGGAAAAAAGTGAAAAATGACACGAATAAACTACAACTTCCGGTTGACCGAATTTGATGAAAATGTTCGTGTCCGGTCCGGTAGTATTACCTAACTTAAGTTTCAAGTTTCAACTTGGTGCAATGTTTCGTTCTTGAGATATTTTGTTCATACACACACACACGCGCACACAAACACACACACACACACACACACACACACACACACACACACACACACACACACACACACGGACAGACACACGCATAGACCAAACGTTAAAAACATGTTTTTTGGGTTCAGGGAGTCTGAAAACGTGTAGGCTATATTTGGTGAAAACTCGATTTTAAAATAAAAATAAAGTAAAAATATTACATTAGTGAACGAAAAACAATATTACCTCTTATTGAATTTCGTGGTTCATCGGGCTTTTTAATTATTAATTGAAAACATAATTATTTAAAAATGAATTCAGGTAGGGAAATTTAACATAAAAGAACAATGCCTTTATTATTTTCCCTTTTTAATAATAAATGTAACGTGTTACATAACACTTTGATCTAAACGTCGGTAGAAATATTTTATAATATTTTATGTAATGCACTTAGCTTTCATTTGTAACACAATATCATTATACTGAAAAACGATTTATTAAAATAATTAATAATAAAATTTACTACATTAAAAATACACTTCGGTTTTGTTCACAAGCAACAGTATCTATAAAAATTGTTTATTAATTTTAATAAACAATTTTCTAATATTACGTTTTCATTTTGGATTATCAAAGCGCTCAAACTACATTACTTATTTGGATTTTATAATTATTTGTAACTCATTACTAATACTTTTTAAACTAAATTATTTGTGTACCCTTTAACTACAACAAATTTTACTTTTGTTTTATTTTAATTTATAATCAAAAATTTTACTTAAAACAAAATTATATACCGGGTATTTCAAAATGACTTAGCGCGCGCGTCATTTTCGTTTTGTATTTACCAAAACAAACGAAATATTTCATATATGTGAAAATGTCGAATAACCTTTCGTTCTCATTCTTTTTTTTTTTTTTTTTTTTTTTTTTTTTTTTTTTTTTTTTGAACGTTAATTTTTTTTTAGAAACTATACAGTACAGTATAACCATCCAAAAGCTTAACTAAATTTAGTAAAAAACAAATGACTTGATAAATAAACAGAAATATTTTTTTAAAGAATACATCCCAGTGGATAATTCAAAAGTATAGTGGATTTCAAAAAATAAGTTAATAAAAATATAGAACAATTAGATCAATAGATCTCTACTCCATTTTCTTCGTAGGCGTCGGTGTGGTAAGTTTCGTCTTGACATTTGCTGTATCGTTCTCATTCTAACTGCAATTTTATATTTTTCAGAAGAATCATTATATCACGTTTGTTATTTTTTATCGAATTTTGCTACCAATATTTGGACCTAAATAAAAATATACGATCCATGCATTTATACATTTTTCAAAATTGGGACTAAATGAATTTATAAATACCGGTTTTCTCGAAAAGCATTTTATTATCTGAAATGTTAGGCTTATTGGTATGAACAAATAGTTATTTAATTTTTGAAAATCGGACGGTAAACTACCGAGATATAGCAAAAATTCGGTTCTTCAATTTTCTGGCCGTTTTCATCTTCTTCAGTAAAAAAAAGTTTCCATTAAAATTAAGCTGGATGAAATTGTACTTTTTTTACTGGAGAAGACGAAACCGGCCAGAAAATTAACAACCGAATTTTCGTTATTTCTCGGTTGTTTACCGCCCGATGTTCAAAAATGAAATATCTATTTGTTCATAACAATAAGCCTAACATTTCAGATAATAAAAAAAATCTTTTGACAATACTAATGGTTTTCGAGAAAAACGGTTTTGGCCGCCATTTTGAAGAATATGGAAATCGATGGATTGTATTTTTAATTCTCTCTTGCCTATATGAATGCATATGAAGGAAAGTATTGTTTTTGTGTTGATTTTTCGAAATCGAGTTTTCACAGGATCTACAAGTTTTCAGACCCCTGAACCCAAAAAAAAACATGTTTTTAGCCATTGGTGTGTGTGGTTGAACAAAATATCTCAAGAACGGAACATCGTACGAACTTGAAACTTAAAACTTAAGTTCTCGTAAAAAAAATTGTTTTTTTAAGATTGCGACTTTAATATGCATTTTACCGCAAGAATGTATAATAAAAGTTGTACAAAATTTAAAATCCTACAACTTTCATTTCGAATATTGTTCTGTATAATGCTTATTAGCGGTAATTAGTGATTTTTAGTTTGTTTTATGAAAATCGGTAAAAATATCGATTTTTTAAAGATTTCAGCCTTATTATGCATGTTACGACAAAAAAGTATAAGCTACAATCAAATTTATAGGAATTTAAAAGTTCTACAACATTTTTTTAGAGCATTTTTCCCTACAGAGCCTAGTTTAGCATGAAAGAGTGATTTTCCATATTTTAAAGCAAAACTGAGGTTGATTTTCATCATTCACTAATATTAAAATAAGGTTAAGTTTTTTGTTTAATTCTAATGTTAGGTTATATTGTTAATTATTTGCATTGGCAAGAGAAAGTTGTGTGGGTGTTAAACACCAGATTTTGTTTTTGTTTTGGTGTATAGATTACGAAAATGAAGTGTGCTAAGGCGTTTTGAAACACCCGGTATATTGTTCAGATAATTACAACACTAGTCGGGTGGGTAAAGTAAATTTTATAACTTTTAAAAGCTTGTGAGGTTTATTCACTTAGTAATGACTCAATATAGGCACTATCATAGCTGGATCCTTTTCCATTTACTAAACAAGCAATTTCAACAGTTTAAATTGGTTATTAACGACTTAGTTTTGATAAATTTATAGTGCTATATCATGTCCATCATTTTGATAAAATGTTCATACAAAACACAAGCTAATACATTATGTATTAATTGGGACTACCAAGAGTGTACCTACCAGGAATCGCACAAAGACGACTGAAACGTCGATGGAGTAGAGACATGATACATTAACGCAACTGTAACATTTATTTCGTACACAAAAATACAATTTCATAATGAACACAATTATCGTTCTCTGGAGAGCTATCGCTGGGGGTGTCTTCCTCGAAGTCATTAATGCGGTTGGTTTTTTTTTAATCTAGTTGTGAACGATTTTGCTGGTTGTTTTTGTACAGTTTTAATAAATAAAATAGTTAAACAAAAGTTCATCATAAAAAAAATTGTCTTCTTAAGTAATATCATTAATTTCCAAAAATTAACCTATTTGTAATTATAAAATCTGTTTGAGCAATTTTTTTCTTAAACAGCCATGTCAAAATGTGTACTTTTATTCAATTAATTTACCCTGAAAATTTCAAGTCTAACTCTGTAACCGCTTTCGAGAAAATATTCCTTGTGGATGAAAAACTGACTTTTCGCGAACGAAGAAAACGAGCAGACAGTAACCTCATTCGTAAGAACAAAACTAGCTGTCAAATAAAAATAAGAAAGCAAGACAAACAACAGGGTTGGCAGTGTCAATACGTATGAAAAGTTATTATTAAAAAATAATACGAATTTTTAAACAAAGAGGATCAAAAGTTATCCTGCTAAAAATTTCAACAGGTCGCTGAAAAGCAATATAAAAAATCAAATGTTGTCAATTTTTTAAAAAATCAGTAAAAAATATAAAACCTTATCAAAATGTCACTTATTGTCCATCGGCTTGCTTAGAAAATTCAGTAGAATAAAATAAACAAATAAAAAAATTGTGTGAATTATTTTGAGGACCAGGTTCCATTAATAGGGTATTATAAACCAAAACAAGCGGTTAAGAATAAAAATTACAAGGTTTTAGTAGACTATTTGTAAGCATTTTGTAATTCAATTTAAAAAAATGTATTGGATTCAAAATTAATATCTTTGGCCTTGGATTCGAATCCCATTCAGGCATGGCATATTTTCATACGTTACAAAAAATCATTTCATCCTTCACCGTCTGCATTAGCAGTAATTGCAGAAGAGTCGGACGTTAAAAAAAAATTCTAAATTAATATCATGCAACCCACCGGGTTGGTTTAGAGGTAAAGTCGTCGCCAAAATCAGCTGTTTAACAGCTTATTTTCGGAAGCGAAGGTTCCTGGTTCAAATCCTAGTAAAGGTAGTTACTTTTATACGGATTTGAATACTAGACAGTGGTTGCCGGTGTACTTTGATGGTTGGGGTTCAATTAACCATACTCTTTCAGGAGTGGTCGACCTGGGTCTGTACAAGACTACACCTCATTTACACGTCATACACATCATCCTCATCTCATTGGGTCATGGGGTTGCTTATTGTTCTGAATTGAACAGATTGCAACGTACACAGATTAGGAATTAAAAAAAACAATATGCGGTCTTGGGTTCGAATCCCACTCAGGCACGGCACATTTTTATACGTTACAAAAAAAAATCATTTAATCCTCCATTGTACAAAATTTACACCCCAACGTCGTCGCTAATGACCGTTGTAGTTGATGCGACACTAAATAAATTTGAAAATAAATTAATATCAATCGCAATATGTTTATGAATTGAAGATAAAATATGCTGAAATTAACGCAAGATAATAATATAAAGTTTATTTAAATAATATTAACACGCTCACGGTTGTATGGAGTGATAAATATATTGTCCTAAAACCTAAAGCGTTCTTGGAACTGAAACTGAAATCCTATTCTTGTACAGTGTTTCGACTGTTAACAGACGACAAAAATACATATCCAAAAATAAATTCTGGAAAGGGTTCATTTAAGTGAGGTTAAGTTATCTTTTATGCAGTGTGTGTTTGTCTTTACATTATGTTGAGGACAGACGTTTGTTTTGGAAGGTATAAAAGGAACAGGATGTGGTCTTTATAAAGAAAATATCTTAATTAAATGTCCTTCCTGTCCCGTATGTTACCAAAAATAAATGGTTTAATTTAATTGTGTTGTTTATACGAAGCTATTACTTAGGTGTTAGTTTTTTATGATTTAATAAAAACGTCTTTCGTGAAACACGAAATCGTACTGCTTTTCTAATATCCTGTTAGTAATTTTTTTCTTAATATTCTATGTTTATTTTTATAATTTTCCAAAATAATAATTTTTGTAAAAATGTAAACCTGCTTCAGTGGTTCTGTAATCTATTTTTAACTTTTGATAACAGCTACAGATTTCTGAAAAAAATATTTTTATATTCTTTGAGCTATAATTTAAAATAATCGTTGGTATTGGTGATTTGGAATATTACCTCTTCGCGGATTATAGACAGATATGTACGGCAAAAAATGTTTCCCACAGTGCGTTTTGCGGATATTATGTTCAAAAATTTAGCTGAAAAATCGGCACATTTTACAATTTAAATCTACAATTATTTTGACTTAAATATGTCTTGATATAGTCATTAAATTATGCCTAAATATTTTATTATTCAAGGAAACTTGGCTGCTGCAAGGTCGGTGTTTCATAACAGTCTTATTTCTGTTCATTACTACTTGTGTTTAGTTAGTACAAACTCTTTACTCTTGTAGACTTGTTTCTAACTTGTTTTTAACTTGTTTGTAACTTTTTTATGCAATTCAACGTAAAAATAATTGTTTTAATCCGTTCTGTCCTTGTTTAGGTCATCAGCAGAAAAGCTGGTTTGAACCTCTAGAAGATTCTAGAAGTGAAAAGGTTTACATTTGCTTTCCTCACACTTCAGTGGGAAAGTATTCTTATAATCATACTAGGTCCTCAGAAAATCATCTACTTTCCTTCCTGCAAATGACACCTTTACTTCATTCACCACAGGGTCTGACTGTATAATGAAATCCATTACTCTCAGAGGAGATAACTCTGACTAGTGTATTTTACACCTCTACCTCTTCTTTTCTTAATTGCTTCAATCATATCATTGGCTGACCATGTTATAAGAAACAGAACTAATTTTTATAGCCCTGGATTTAGTAGATCAAGTGTAAACTATTTAACACTCCACATGCCTGTTTTGGGCAAAGTCAACTCTATTTACGGATATCTGTAAGTCACTCTTGTCAAATCACTCTTGACTAGTATATAGGCGTATATCCGCATCCATTATTAGTGAGTAAAAGTGAACACAAAAATGTGTGGTGTAATTTGCGTGGATTCTGCGCTTTTAAAAAAAGTTTTCTATCCAGGAAAATACATTTTTCTAAAAATAAAATATTTTATCCCAACCCATATTTAAATGCGACTGTGGCATGAAACTAAGTCCAGCCATGAAGGGTTTTTTTTTGTTTAACGTTTGACTGTTCTGCAATTACTGCTAATGCAGACGGTGAAGGATGAAATTATTTTTTGTTACGTATGAAAATATGCCGTGCCTGAATGGGATTCGAACCCAAGACCGTATGATGAGAGGCGAGTACTTTACCAACTACGCCAATGAGGCCGGCATCCATGAAGGGTTAAAATATCTCAAGTACCTACTACAAAAATTCGAAAAAAGTAGATTCAACTACTGAAAATTCAATTACTTACTATAGTTTTTCAGATGTTCATGGTGAATTATACAAGATTATTTTTTACTAAGATTTTAAAGCTTTTGATTTATTGTTTAACAACAAAATAATTTCATTGCAACATTTTTCTATGACGTCTACATCCCCGAGGTGAGAATCTTGTGATATCTTGACGTGTGCCTTGACAGACGAATAAATTGGTAGCATCATCTGCTTAAACAAAATGTTTAGTGTACTTTAGAAGCTAATCTTCTGCTTAGTAAATCCTCAGTGATGATATCCAGCTCCCATTTGTCGTACTCTTCAATCCTCGAGTTCTATTTACTTTTGAAATTACTGGTACGAAACTCTTACGCGACTTTCTCCTGCCAATGTAAATAATGAAAAATGTAACCTAACTAGTAGGTAACCAATAAATATTTTTTACGTTGTTTTTAAACTAAAATTCATTAATTTTATGTAAATCTACAGTATTGAATGAACAATCAGCTCTTATTTCCATCCTATACACAAAATTAGTATTTCATGCAGTTAAAATGTTTTTTTGCAATTACGTTTTCGTTTTTAAATAAAGCTAAATTTCATTATCTTGTTTTCAATTTTTACTTGAGTAATTTACATGAATCTTATCAGAATTAAATTTTCTACAAATCTAATTTATAAAAAATACACCTTAATGTAGTACCATTTACCAAAGTAATTTCACGTCAAAGGCAAATGTGTTATTTTTTAGCCCGATTCTAGTTTTTTAAGTAAGATATCTTAAAAAATGATGGAGGTACATTACTGGGACCAATTTTATTCAATTTATCAGGTAAAAATACTGAGAAACCATCAGATTTGTCTCTTTATTACAACAATAAAAATGTCTATATGATGTCTCATTTCACAGACGGTACTGAATTCTCGGAAAAATCTTTTACCCTTTATAACTCGCTTATAAAGCTTTTTCGGACTTATGTTTATACGAGGGTAAGTCAATTATTATCCGCAATGTAGTTATAAAATTTTATTGTAATCAAATAGGAAACTTACAAGTACATCATTTTCCGACATAGTCCCCTTGCTTTTTAACGCACTTGGTCCATCGTTGTTCAAGTTTCCTGATACCCTCATAAAAGAAGGTTTTTGGTTAAGATGTGAGTCAGGAATGCACCGCTTCTTTCAATGCTTCGTCCGAGGTAAATCGACGGCCCCTTAATGCCTCTTTGAGTGGACCAAATAAGTGATAATCAGGAGGAGCAAGATCGGGACTATATGGAGGATGAGCCAGTACTTTAAAATTGAGTTTCTAGAGCGTTTCAGCAGTGTGGGCAGCAGTATGCGGACGGGCGTTGTCGTGCAACAACACAACACCTTTTAACAGCAGTCCTCGGCGTTTGCTTCGAAATGCAGGTTTTAGCTTGGCAGTAGGTATCTCACTGTAACGTACACTGTTTATTTTTGTGCCCCTTTCCTGATAATGTTCTAGTACTGGACCTTGTGAGTCCCAAAAAACCGTAAGCATCAGTTTTCCTGCGGACGGTTGGGTCTTGAATTTTTTCTTTCATGGCGAATTTGGATGTTTCCATTCCATACTCTGCCGATTACTCTCCGGCTAGTAATGAAGGATCCATGTTTCGTCACCAGTAATGATCCTGTCTAAGTTGTCCCGTTCGTTTCCATAGCGATGCAAATGTTTTTTGCAGGTGTCCAAGCGCGTTTGTTTATGCAACGGTGTCAGTTGTTTTTGGACCCATCTTGCACAAACTTTATGAAACCCAAGTGTGTTGTGGATCATTTCGTAGGTAGAACCGTGGCTAGTTTGCAGACTACGTGCCACTTTGTCAATAGTTACTCGTCTGTCTAAGAAAATCATTTCACGTGAACGCTCAATGTTTTCTTCATTTACGGCGGTAAACGGTCGTCCGGCTCCTTCATCGTGGGTAACACTTGTGCGACCATTTTTGAATTTTTCAATCCATTCGTAGACACTCTGTTGTGGCAAAACACTGTTCCCGTACTGTACCGAAAGGCTTCTATGAATTTTGGTCCCTGATACACCTTCCGACCACAAAAAACGGATCACTGAACGTTGCTCTTCTTTGGTGCAAATAGAAAGCGGAGCAGCAATGATTAACAGCACGACAGCGATAACGAAACTAACCTAGAAGCTTGAAACTTGCATACATATAACCACAAATAAACAAAGCATGCGTCATCAACGCAAACGACAGTACTGCCAACATAAACAAAAATATAACTAAATTGCGGATAATAATTGACTTACCCTCGTATGAGGAGTTTATTAGCAAAATCAGCCACATCCATTTCTCATAAACTTTTTCAGGAGAGCAAAATACTGTTTAAATTGTAACAACAGTATCTTAGTTAATAGTTCAAGTTAGTATTATATCCCAAATTAATGAGTATAAAATATAATGAAGATAATATGTTTTTTCAAAATCTAGAAAAAATAATTTATTTTTGAGTGTGGCTGGTTTTGAAATAAAAGTTAACTGTTTTTTTGTGGATAATCATGGTTTTATTTATTTAGGTAAGCAATGAATTTGATCATTTCAACTAATTTAATAAAGTAACTACTCCTAACTATAAATAATACAATAACACTTTTCATTGAGTACTGTGTCGTGCTAAAATTAAATTGTTCAAAATAGATTTTTTTAAGCAATTAAAAATAATCACTGGAATAGAACGCTGTCATAATAACAAAATTAAACAATGTTGTAATAAAATTGTCTTAACATAACTACGTTAACTACAAAACTACATTGTTTTTGATAGAATATAATTTAGTTCACCACAGAAATGCACTAGCGCACCCACTGGCTATTTCTGTAAGTATGGATGTGGCTTATTTTGAAAATAACTTCAGAATTTTTTTGAGCAATTTGGAACGTTTTGATGTAGATTCTCCTACTTACTATACCCATAACATTGAAAACTTGTAAAAAAAAAAAACAAAACAAAACGCCGGCCGCATTGGCGCAGTTGGTAACGTGCTCGCCTCTCATCATGCGGTCCTGGGTTTGAATCCCACTCAGGCACGGCATATTTTCATACGTTACAAAAAATCATTTCATCCTCATTACACACAGTTACACCCCAACGTCGTCGCTAATGACCTTGATGTTGATGCGACGTTAAATAAATTAAAAAAAAAAAAAGTTTTTGTTTGGATGTGGCTGGTTTTGATACTAGACTCACCCATATGAACTTTTCTTCTTATTTTTACTTTCCCTTGTCTATAAGAATATATAGGAAGGAAAGTATTGTTTTCATGTTGATTTTTCGAAAACGAGTTTCCAACGGATCTACACGTTTTCAGTTCCACTGAACCTGTAAAAATATGTTTTTAGCTATTGGTTTGTGTGTGTGTGTGAGAACAAAATATCTCAAGAACGAAACATCTTACGAACTTGAGACTTGAAATTAAGGTTAGATACCTTTAGAGGACCCGACCCGAGCATTTTTATCAAAATCGGTCAACATGAAAGTACTAGTTTATTCGTGTCATTTTTCACTTTTTTACAATTTTCTCAAAAACGGCTCCTACGATTTTTTTTTTAAAATCGCCTAATTTACTAATTTTTCTATGTTTTACAAGATAGAGTAGGCGTCATGTCTGGTGAAATTCTTGGAGGGCACATAAAAAATTGTTTTTTTTAAGATTGCAGCTTTAATATGCATTTTACCCCAAAAATGTACGAAAGTTGTAGAAAATTTAAAAACATACAACTTTTATATCAAACTGTTTTTTTTATATCGCTTAGTTTAGCGGTAATTAGCGATTTCCTGTTTTTTTCTCACGAAAACGTGTAAAAATTTATTTTGGTACGATTTCAGCCTTAGCATACATTTTACGATAAAAGTGTATATAATAAAGTTTATAAGAAATTAAAGTATCTACAACTTTGATTTAGAGCATTTTTCTGTACAGAACCTAGTTTAGCGTGAAAGAGAGATTTTCCGTATTTTTAAGCCAAACAGGCTGATTTTCATTTTGTGTCTATCACTCATGATTAAAATTAGGTTATGTTTATTGAGGATAGTGTTTTTGTTTGTTTCTAATGTTTTATTACTAATGTTAGGTTTTATTGTTAATTATTTGCGTTGGCAAGAGAAATTTGTGTGAGTGTTTCACAGCATATTTTTAGCTATAGAATGATTTACCGAGCGATTGACGTGTAATTCTGATTCACCCTGTATATAGGGCAACAGAAAGTAAAACAGTAGTGGAAAACGAGAAGAATTTTTACAGTAGTTTCTGCAGTTTCTAACTGAAGGATTCTAAGTAAATACGATTTTCTTATTTAAATATTTCCTTGGATGTCTAATTAATTCTTAATTTTCATAAGATTGATAAATTATTTCCTGCCTCTTTTGTGTAAATATTTAGTAGTTATAACAGATGAAGAGTTGTGTTTGCCAGTTAATTTGTCAGCGCACAAGAAATGTTGAGCTCGTCATGTAAACTCTTGTAATGTCTAGTAACTTGACATGTTACAAAACTTAATATCTTAAGAAAAAAAAGTTTGTTATTTTGTTTAAGTTTATTTTTTTTAACTGATAATTTTATTAGATTGGGTCTGTGAACAAAATTTTTAAATGTTAAATTTTTAATTGAATTTCATTTTGCCAAATCTAATCTTAAATCTTTCCGCATACCTAACCTCATTTAAATTATTGTTATTTCGTTTCAAGATAAATCTATAAAGATGTACTCAGTAAGTTTTCCTTCTTCTTCATTTAAAGATTTCTTATTTGCTGTTCAAAATCGATGTTAAAGCTATTTTTTTCCTGGCGTCATTCCAGCCAGTTTCATTTGAGAAATGATGTTTTTATCCCTTTAGGATACATTCGTTTAAGGTCGATGTCTTCTCGCGTCTTCTCTCTCTAACTTATCTTCTCTCTCTTTTTATTTGTCCTATTCCCGAACGATTTCTACCTTGCCTGGTAAAGTAGCGTTAAACTATTCTACTACCTACTGTCCCCCATTGCACGTTTTCATCGTTACAGCACTTCCTTTTCCCCCGGTTTTTCCGTTTTTTACTTCCTGATAATCGTTATTTTCTATGAATTCTTCAAAGACCTTTATATAAACTCGATGATAACCATAATAAACAATTGCACATTCTTCCAAGTTTTTGGACGACGTTTTTTATACATCATCACTCCATAAAACTTCTTTTAGAACTATTGTACTGAAAATAACTTAACGATTTATCAAAAAATATGTTCACTTGAGATAATTTTTACATACTTGTGCATTTACTTTATCGTATTTCGATGCCTTTTAATGTTAAACTAATGAACAAAAGAATTTAAAAAAAATCTAGTGTGAAGCACTCACACGACTTTCTCTTGCCAATGCAAAAAATGTCCAATATAACCTAACATTAGTATAATAAAACATTAGAAATAAACAAAAAACTATAACCTCAAAAACATGACCTTATTTTAATCATGAGTGAAGGATGGAAAATAAAAACCAACCTTAATTTGGCTTACAAATACGGAAAATCACTCTTCACGCTAAACTAGGCTCTGTAGAGAAAAATACTTATATACTAAAAGTTGTAGATCTTTTAATTTCTTATGAATTTGATTATATGCATTTTTATCGTAAAATGCATATTACGGCCGAATCTTAAAAAGTCGTTTTTTACAGATTTACATGAAAAAAACAGAAAATCCCATATTACCGCTAAACTAAACGTTGCACAAAAAAGTTTGAAATAAAAGTTGTAGGATTTTAAATTTTCATAAAATTAATGTGTTAAATACACATAACGATTTAATACTGAACTAAAGTAATCTGTATAAGTATACAATATTTTAAACTAAATATACTTATACGCAAAAACTCTTCTTCACAAAGAGTTCTGTCCGCTCATAGGGGTATACAGAACAAAACAATTTAATCACTTAAATACTTATAATTATTACCATAAAAATTACTAAGTTAAAGTACTACAGGTAGTAGGTTACGAAGATTGCATTAAACAGAATTTAAAAACCATAAACTAAATGATAAATTCAATTACATTTACATAAAATATCAATATTATAATTTTAATTTTAATAACAATAGAAATTTATAAAAAAACTTTAAGATTACATTTGTAACAGAGATAACTATATGGTAAAATTAATTTTAAAATGAGCACAAAAAAACAGATAAACTATAGCAAAGAGAAAAGTAAAAACAAACAAGAACAGTCATTTTAAAACTTGGAAATGTTTCTCAAGTCTTGCTCGTAGATCGATAGTATATGATATTTAAGTTAATGTTTTAATAGATATGGTGACGTAATACTGTGTATATGGGGTGGAAGTACATTAAGGAACCGCCTATCAAGACAAAGAAATGACTTCTGAAAAAATGTACAATTTGGTTTTCTAATCTTAATTTTTTCAGCGTTCTTAGTACCAAAATTGGTTTTATTGAGACCAATTATTACGACACGGTTACCACAAGCCCAAAAGAACTGTATCAATACCTTATAAACAAATAAATGCCTTTAAAAGGCGGACTGTAAGATGGTTTTAACTGAAAATTTCGAATTTCGGTTTTTTTATGATTTTTAATAGTTCAGACCGAAATCAACCACAAAAACTTTAAATTACGTGGAAAAAATTATTTTAATGAAAAAATTAAATTTTAGGAGGTTTACCCAGAAAATTTATCGTGTCACCAAGAACGAAATTTTTCATAATTTTATAGGCTACTGATCGTGTTTGAGCAAAGGAAATTTTAGTTTTTTTAAATATCTGAATTACTGTTTTTAATGACCCACCGGGTTGGTCCAGAGGTAAAGTCGTCGCCAAAATCTGCTATTTAACCGCTGATTTTCGGAGATGAAGGTTCCTGGTTCAAATCCTAGTGAAGGTAATTACAGTATTCATATGAACTAATGTCCCCTAGCATAGTGAGAATGCATAACGCTCTCACTCGCATAAGCCATACGCGCCGTTCCAATAACATTGTCGTATAATATTTTACTCATTGCTGTGAGCAAGCGTTTATGTATGCATTAAACTAACAAGCAAGATAACGACTGTCGTATGTTTTCAGATTTGGATTAAAACGGTTAATACCTTTGAGCGCATGCGTAGTTATGTCATATATTTCCCTCTCACTCGCTCGGCTATGGGACATTAGTTCGTCTGATACCTATACTTTTATACGGATTCGAATGCTAGTCGGTGGTTACCGGTGTACTTTGATGGTTGGGGTTCAATTAACCATACTCTCTCAGAAATAATCGACCTGTGTTTGTACAAGACTACACCTCATTTACACGTCATACATATCCTCATCTCATTGGGTAATGGGGTTGCTTATTGTTCTGAATTAAACAGATTGCAACGTACACACACATTAGAAATTAAAAAAAAAACTTTTTAATACTCTCAGCTGTTGGTTCAGCTTTCCAACCAAATGATTAAAGGAAATTTACTTGTTTGTGTATATTTTGTTTTTGATTTGTGCCTTTTTGTGTTTTTGCCCATTCCGGTAAATTTAAATGTTTAACATTTAGGTACATTTTTCTCGGAAAACATTAAACATACCTGGCTGAAATTTTTAACAGTTATTTATCTTATACATTCACTTATTCCGGTTTTTTTATGACTTCCTCAAAAGCTACAAAAATTATTAATATGTAAAATACCGTAAAAAATATTTGTAAAAATTTTATATTATTCCTTATTCTGTTTTCAACTTGATGGTTTAACGGATTAAGTTGTGAAAATGTTAGTAGCTCTAGCAACCCGACAACTACAAGTAAGTAAAGTTTAATTTCCCTATCGTTTATCAATTTTGTGAAAAATGTACCTAAAAATAGCAAATTTAGCATTGGCGGGATACAAAGTAGCCCTACAGTCTTCCCTTAAGGAAGAACTCCAAATTCCTGGAATAGGCTCTTACGATCGCACCTTTTGTATCCGTTAATAGCGTGTAGAAAAGATTTTTGTAGATTAATCACAGATTTAATGTGAGTAAAGTAAAATAATGACCAGTGTATCAATATTTTCCTTTTTGAACATCATTTATTCGTACTGAATGTATTTTAATTTACATCTCTGTATTTACAGTATAAATCAAATAAATTAACTCAGGCGATTTTAATTAAAATCTGTTCTAAGTGACTGGTAAATATTATTGTTTGTAAAAGCACCTGTAAAAAACCGAAACTTAAATAAAAATAAACCGACAGAGTTTTTAAAATTGCTATGGTATTTATGTTCAAGTATTATTTCGTTTATTTATTAGTCAACAATATATATTAATTTTCCGCTCCAATTACAGAAAATTAACTAGCATAGGGAATAAAAGTTTTCTATTTTTTTTATTACTAAATAAAATATTTTAATTCTATTGTGTTGTTTTTGTAACATTGTTGTTCAGAAATTCTGTGTTTATTTTTTCATTTACAGGAATTATTTATCCATTTTATATTTCTTTGTTTAATATTACTTGTAAATCTACAATCGGATCTCGTAGAATAATGAGTAGATGTGTTGTGAGTATGAATTGTGAGTGAGTTATACCCCTGGTATATACCTTCTATAGAATAAAATTATGGTGTGAAAGACACACACTACTTTCTATTGCCAATGCAAATGATGACCAATATAACCTTACATTAGTAATAAAACATTGGAAATAAAAAATAAAAAATACCTCAAAAAACATAACCTTTTTTTAATCATGATTGATAGACGCAAAATTAAACCAAAATTAGTTTCGCTTAATACGGAAAATCATTCTTTTACGCTAAACTAGGCTCTGTAGAGAAAAATGCATAGAATAAAAGTTGTTGATCCATTAATTAGCCTAATCTTAAAAATCCATTTTTTACAGATTTCATGAGAAAAAAATCAGAAAATCACTAACTACCGCTAAAATAAGCGTTATACAAAGAAATGTCCAAAAGAAAAGTTGTAGATTGTTTAATTGTTTACAATTTTTACTATATTATACTTTTATGCTAAAATGCATCTTAAGGCCGCAAACGTAAAAAACCATTTTTCTCTACTAGAGAATATCTATTCCAAGAATTCAAACAGACATGGCGCCTACCCTATCATGTAGAGCATAAAAAAATATAGTGAATAAGGCAATTTAAAAAAATCGTATGGGCCGTTTTTGAGAAAATCGCAAAAAGTGAAAAATGAAACGAATAAACTACTTCTTCCGGTTGACCGATTTGGTTAAAATGTTAGTATCGGGTTCTCTAGAAGTACTGCTTAAATTTCAAGTTTCAACTTCGTAAGATGTGTAGCGATGAGCTGTTGCGTTAGTTTACAAATTTATTTAGACAGCTGATGTCTACATTTTATTAGTGCAGGAAAATATTTAATTTATATAAAAAATTGTTTTTTCTAAATTTCAATTTAACTAGTAAAAAATATAAACCACATTATTTAATTTTTTATTAATTAACCAAAGTAGTAAAACAAAATTATTTTTCAAAATTTACTTAATATTTTATTTACTTTTTTTTTACCAAAGACAAAATTTAATTTTGCCAATGTCGGGCGCATTGGTATAGTTGGTAACGTACTCGCCTTTCATCATCCGGTCTTGGGTTGGAATCCCAAGGTACGGTATATTTTCATACGATACAAAAAATCATTTCATCATTCACCGTCTGCTTTACCAGTAATTGCAGAACAGTCGGACGTTAAACCAAAAACAAATTTTTTAAAAATTTCCAAAGTTATAATTTGCAACAATGAAAAATAAAGTTTGTCTTGAACCAACCATCGAACAGTACGGATGAGCTTTTTATGTCATTGCATAAAGTAATTTATTTAATATTAATAATAAATATATGTTAGCGGGAATATTTAAAATAATATAGAACTGCTACAGATGTTCTTGAGATATTTTGTTCTCTCTCTCTCTCTCATCTCACACACACACACGCGCGCGCGCACACGCACACACACACACATGCATACACACGCACACACACACACATGCATACACACGCGCGCGCGCACTCTCTTACACATACACACACACACACACACACTTGCACACCAATCACTAAAAATATGAATTAGGGTTCAGGAACTGTGAAAACGTATATATCCGCTGAAAACTTGATATCGAAAAATCGACGTGAAAAACAATACTTTCCTTCCTATTTATTCATATAGGCAAGGGATAGTAAAAATAAATCAAATGTTTTATGAATAAATTGTTGGTGAAATTGAATGAAAATTTGTTTGTTAACATTAAATGTTAGTTATTATATTTTTAAAGTCAAAGAGAATAAAAAAGTATTGCTTGTGTAGCATGAAAAAGTATAAAATTTCTTTCTAGCGTGAAATTGTTTAGGACACTTTCATGTAGGGTAGCGTACTGTTATTGTAGCTATCTCACAATATAATGTATCTTGCTTACCAGACCGTTGTGGTCATGCTTTGCAACTTCTTTATACACATACAACATTCACAGATCCTTTCAAGTGGTATTCGATAGCTTTAAACTGAAATTTTATAACGTATTTGAATAATATGTGTGAAAATAGTTATTATGTTGTACACTATTGTTTTTTGTTTGTATATTTATTTAAATTTACTATGGTTACACCGAAATCAAGCAACCGTATTAAGAGAAGGATAAAACATACTCTTTGGGGTTGAATTTGTAAAATCCTCATTGTAAAATACGAGGTGTGGCTATTAAATAACGAGACTGACGTTGTAAAAATTTTTTATTTTATTTTATACATCACTTATTGTCATCTTTAATATACACCCCTCTATCCCTACAACGCTCCATACGAATTTTCCATTGTTGGAAACAATGCTGGAAGTCATTTTCTGTCAGCTCCTTCAGGACACGTGCCGCTTTCTCTT
This sequence comes from Catonia carolina, assembly GCA_035578175.1. Lineage (NCBI taxonomy): Eukaryota > Metazoa > Arthropoda > Insecta > Hemiptera > Achilidae > Catonia > Catonia carolina. Next base: position 33,362,572 of record JAQMRL010000005.1, on the reverse strand, counting down.
TTACAGCTTCCACAGACTCCAATCTTGTCCCTTTTAATGCAGATTTCACTTTAGGGAACAGATAGAAGTCACATGGTGCAAGATCTGTTGAATAAGGTGGATGTTCTACTAAGGTGGAATAAATACTAAACGAGTATATTACTCGTTTAGTATTTTTAACGGATTTTCTGGGCAAGGTTGAAGCCGTGAATTTAGTATCTTTGCAGGTATCAATTCAAAATAGCTTACACTTTTAGATTTACTTTAAAAATATATTATTTGTAGTTTAAAATTATACAAGAAATTACGCGTAAATCGTAACGGAAATGGAAAAATTCAAACAATAAATACAAATTAATTATAACAGGCGAAAATAAACCTAAACAAATATTGAATTGTTTACTTTTGTGTTATTAGTAAACATAAATCAATATATAGGTCGCAAATAAAATAAATCTATAAAAACGTTGGTAACAAAGTTGTAGGCCCTACATGAAGTAAGCGGAGAACACGCTGCACGAGTAATCAACCCGACAGGAGAGACACCTTATAATTGGTCAGCATTGAATGTGTTAATTTTATTACTAAAGCAGATAGCAAAACGCGGTTTGCGACAATCTGCATTGGTATTAGGGGCTACTTACGTATCGGACAGTGTTGCAGTTTTGATCCTTAGGGGTTTAGGGGGGGAGGAAGGGTAAGTTACAATTTTAAATAGGAAGTATAGGCTTGTGGTAATTTATATTAAAGCCCCTGGTGAGGCAAGAAAAATTAAATTCCAATAATCCGAACCAAAATAGCGGCTATTTTTGTAGTCACTACGTTTTTTTTTTTTTGTTTTACGTCCGACTGTTCTGCAATTACTGCTAATGCAGACGGTGCAGGATGAAATGATTTTTTGTAACGTAAGAAAATATGCCGTGCCTGAATGGGATTCGAATCCAAGACCGCTTGATGAGAGGCAAGCACGTTACCAACTACGCCAATGCGGCCAGCAGTGATATTCATTTTAATTAATATTCATTTAATATTTATTTTAATATTAATTTAATATTAATTAATTATATTAATAATATTAATTCATTTAATATTGCAATTAATATTCATTTTAATAAAAAAAAAAAATCTGTTGTGAAACACTCACACATCTTTCTCTTGCCAATGCAAATAATAACAATATAACCTAATATTAGTAATACAACATTGGAAATAAACAAAAAACTAACCTCAATAAACATAACCAGATGTTTTTCTACAGAGCTTATTTTTTCCTTGTTCAATTCAATTTTTATAACTTGATGAAAAAATAATAAAATAACCTTGATAAATTGAATGGTTGTTTATTTTGAAATGATTCTTCGAAAAATCAAAATATTTAAACAAATTAAAGATAAATAAGAATTCACATAAACTTTTATGAATTTGTTGTTTTCCAAAAATCTCAAAAGATATTTTCTGGAATATTTTCCAGATATTGTTTTGATAATGAAACTTTGATATTGCAATGTTTGTTTTTCTATAAATTTATCTCATAAACTGGTAGCAGGTTTTCTTTGTTATCAGTCTCTCGACTGGTTTGATACAGTTCTCCAAGCTTTCTATCTTGCGCGAGTCGTTTCATATCTACATACCTGTAACACCCTACATCTTTTGTAATTTGCTTTATATATTCTAACCTTTCCCTCCTCCTACATTTCGCTCCCTCAATACTACCCTCCATTATTGATAGACCAATACCTGGATGTCTTAAGATATGCCCCACTAGCCTATCCCTTCTTCTGGTAAGCTGCTTCCATATTCTTCTTTTTTCATTCACTCGCCTAAGAACCTCTATTTTACTTATTTTATCCACCCACCAAATCTTTAACATTTTCCTATAACACCACATTTCAAAAGCTTTTATCCTCTTCCTTTCTACAGCCCCTATCACCCATGTTTTTCTCCCGTATAATGCTACAATCCAAACATATTGTTTTAAGAAATTTTTCTTAATCTGTACGTCAATTTTTGTAGTCAGTAAGCTGTTTTTCATTTCAAAGGCGTTTCTAGCTTGAGCAATTCTACTTTTGATATCACTTGTGCTTCTACCATCCATTGTTATTTTCCTCCCTATATAGCAGAATTGCCCAACTTCCTGTAAGTTTTCATTGCCTACTTTTAAATTTCCCGTCTCTTCTAAAACAACTCTTGCTGCTGCACAACACTTTCGTTTTGTTCTTATTAATTTTCATGAAGTAATCCTTTCTCATGATCTTGCCTAATGCTATATCTTCGGCAAATCTCAGCACATTCATTGTTTCTCTTTGAATTGTTATTCCTGGGTCAAATTTTTTTTTACTTCATTTGTAGCCTCTTCTATATACAAGTTAAAAAACTGAGGGTTAATGAGGTGATTAGTTCAGGAATGAGAATAAATGTATTATTTTATCTTAGTACAAGTTTACTTAAAAACGGAAAACATCTTCGATATACTTGCCCTATTTGCAGTTAAGAAAAGAATGTAGCTATCAGAATTGAAAGGTCAAAGGAGCTAAGTAATTTTAAGTAAATACGCCCACATTTCTTAGCAAATATTTACTTAAATACTACTTGTACTATGTATTCCTTTTAAAGTAATGATATTACTAAAACTTTTCATTACTTCTCATGAACTGGTAATTTACTTACTTTTTATCGGTTGGGAAAACTTAAGTGTAAAATTAGTGATCAGTAGTAATTTCTCATCCTCTAGCTATACGTTTTTTATGGTTTCCTTCCCAAACTCCACCCTTTCAAAGCAATTCGTCTAAGTGTCTAAAATAATGGGCACAAAAAGCGCCTGTTGCTGCTTAATACCCAGTATTATACTTCTGTGTAAGTACTTATGTCAGGATGGGATACTAATTATTCTCTTGAGACACGCAACAGAACAGCTGGCTTTCCCCATCCTCTTCTGTTCTTCATTCATTTCTCTTTCTGCTTCAATACATAAATAGAACAATATGTCATGACGTAATTAAGTGTCTTAACAAATATAAATGCATACATCTTCACAAAACATTAGCCATTTGTAAAACGGACATATTTTTACTTTCCTGTATGAATGTATAGGAAGGAAGGTATAGTTTTCATGTAGATTTTTTTGAAATCGAGTTTTTACCAGATCTACATGTTTACAGACCCCCCTCAACCCAAAAAACATGTTTTTAGTGTTTTTAGTGATTGGTTTGTGTGTGTGTGTGTGTGTGTGTGTGTGTGTGTGTGTGTGTGTGTGTGTCTGAACAGAATATCTCAAGAACGGAACATGGTACGAACTTGAAACTTAAGTTAGACACCACTACTGGACCCGACACCAACATATTAATCAAAATCGGTCAACCGGAGTAGTAGTTTATTCGTGTCATTTTTCACTTTTTTGCGATTTTCTCAAAAACGGCTCCTGCGATTTTTTTAAAAATTGCCTCATTCACTACATTTTTTATGTTCTACAAGATAGGGCAGGCGCCCTATTTGCTAAAATTCTTGGGGAGGCTGTTTTCTTGTAAAAAAATTGTTTCTTTAAGATTGCGGCTTTAATATGCATTTAAGCGCAAAAATGATACAATAAAAGTTGCAGAGAATTAAAACTTCTACAACTTATTTTTAACATTTATAACATTTATAACATTTATAACATTTTTAACATTTATATTTATTTATTTTTTTTGTATAACGCTTAGTTTAGCGGTAATTTGCGAATTACTCTTTTCTTCTCACGAAAACGTGTAAAAAAATCAATATTTTTTAAGATTTCAGCCTTAGTGTGTATTTTACGACAATAGTGTTTTATAATCGAATTTGTAGGAAATTAAAAGATCTACAACGTTCATTTAGAGCATTTTATTCTACAGAGCCTAGTTTAGCGTTAAAAAGTGATTTTCCGTATTTTTAAGCCAAATTGAGGTTGATTTTAATTTTGCGTCTATCACTCATGATTAAAATTTGGTTATGTTTATTGAGGTTAATTTATTTCATTATTTCTAATGTTTTATTACTGATGTTAGGTTATATTGCTAATTATTTGCAGGCCGGCCGCATTGGCGCAGTTGGTAACGTGCTCGCCTCTCATCATGTGGTCTTGGGTTCGAATCCCATTCAGGCACGGCATTTTTTCATACGTTACAAAAAATCATTTCATCATTCACCGTCTGCATTAGCAGTAATTGCAGAACAGTCGGACGTAAAACAAAAAAAAATTATTTGCAGTGGCAAGAGAAAGTGTGTGAGTGTTTCACACCAGATATTTATTTATGTCAAAAATTTCTTATTGCAATGAAAGAGGTTGTTTCCAAACCACTGAGTAACAATTTAAAAGATATTGACATTTCACCTACATATTATTCAGAAGGCACAGACCCATTGATTGGGACAATAGTTTTTTCCTAAACCCACTAATCGCTACAAAATAACATTTATGAATATCAGATTTAAGGATGAAATGGTTTTTTTGTTACGTATATAAATATGCCAAGCCTGAATGGGATTCGAACCCAAGACCGCATTTTGAGAGGCGAGCATAAGATAGATGACAGAAGATTTAGCATCTTCTGTAGGTTTAAGAAAATTTATTTTAAAGATTCATTGAGGTATTTTATTTACTCTCATGATGGAGAATCCACTAAAGCACTAAAGAATCCACTTGTAAGTAGATAAAAAAATCAAGGCAGCTGAAAAGGTTAGTGAAATTTACAATATATAAAATAGAATTTATCATAACCAATTGTCTCAATGAAAGACCCATATGGCAAGAAAAAATTGATACACTCAAGAAATCTCTGATAACCACTCAAAACATCTACAACAAGAAATGTCAGTCACCAAAACTAAACTAAGATACTACCAAACAGTGGTTCTCCCAGGAATCCACTATTCCAGCGAAACGTTATTTGGGCCATATCGCTTAGGAGACTCCGATAAAACTGAGAAAATAGAAACAAAAATACTTAGGAAGTGCATGAACAAAAAAAAGGCTCATGGTGAAAGGACATTGGTGGTTAACCCCAAACAAAGAAATCTACAAACTAATCCCCCCACTAACAAATAACTTTAGAAAGAAAAGAATAACATTCCTAGGACACATACTCAGAGCCGAAAATTCCAGACTTGTGAACCGGCTGATCAGCTACTTTTGGAATAAGGTGATGAGACCTAGGTGGCTGAAGAATGTACAGCGGGATATGGAGAAACTTGGAATCACTCAACAAGACCTGCTAACAAAATCAGCTAAGTACAACCAACTAATCAAGACTAATATGGTAACATTTGAAACAAAAACCAGAAGAGTGCAACTGGGTGTTTACCGACGAAGACCGGAAACAGAGATCGGAAGGTTTTAAGAAAATGTGGGCCAAACGACAGGAAGCCACGCTTAGGAGAGCGCGTTTTTCAAAGAAACCCAACACTGGAACAGACCTAAACTTGAACTAGAGTGATCCTATGAGGTCTCAAGAGTAAAAAAAAAAAAAAATAGAATTGATTTCAAGCTACAGGATATATTATGAAAATTTATTAGTTAATTCAGGTTTACGTACCTTTACAGTTATTTAAGATTACTTCATGAATCTTTTTAAATCAAAAGTAAATGGTAACTATCTCTGTGAGAACCGTCACCGACGCGCTAGTAGGTCCTGCTAGTACTAGCAGCTAAAAATTAAACTAGCGTCTTGGAAATAGGCCTTTATATTCAAAATTAAAATTAATCTAGATCGTATAGTAACAAATATAACCATAATTAGTGCTTCCATTTCTTTATTTACCACACTTTTTTTTATCGAAAATATGCCATAGTGGAATTAATGGTTTTTGGTTCTAATTTATTCATTGTTTACCTTCCAACATCTGCGTTTGCGTTTATGTAAATTATAGTAGTAGAAATAAAAAAAATTGAATTCGAATGAATTTAAGAATATAAAAGGCAACATATGTAGATTGCTAATAAATGCATTATACTTTTTGAAGTCTGGGTCGAACAAAGTGAAATACTTTTGAATCGTTATTGAAGAATCGATAAAACATTTGTACTATTTGTATTTGAAATTGAATGGCTGCTCAGTGAACATCAGGGTTTTAATTAGATCCACTTCTCTAGTCCTTAACGAATTCATTGTACGCTTTTCTATCAGCTTCAACAATAGAATATTCTAGGAAACTATTCAATAGATTGGACTATGAATAAAAACTACAAAACCTGATCTCTTTATTTTTTTAGTTTTTGAAACGGAAAATTATTGAGAATCTTTTATTCAATAAATAATATCCTACATTCAAAATAATAAAAATATTTTATAAAACTATAATTTGTCTAGTTATATTTAAGATTAAAAATCTGGTGTGAAACACTTAGGTAACTTTCTTTTACCAATGCAAATAAAACAATATAACGTAACAATCTTCTTCTTTGAGTGCCTATCCGCTACGGATGTGGGCGACCATCATGGCTATTTTGACTTTATCCGCTGCCAACCGGAACAATTGCATGGAGCTCCTACCAAACCAGGTTCGCAAGTTCCCAAGCCAGGATATTCTTCTCCTACCGGGCTTCCTCTTGCTATCTATCTTTCCCTGCAGGATGCGTTGTAACAGTTCATAACGTTGCGAATTCCTCATGATATGAACCAAATATTGCAGCTTCCTTGCTTTCACAATATTAACAAGTTCTGTGGTTTTCTTCATTCTTTGCAGAACTTCAACGTTGGTCACTTTATGGGTCCATGGTATTTTCAGAATCCTTCTGTAGAGCCCGAGTTCGAACGTAACAATAGTAATAAAAAACTAGAAACAAGCAAAAAACTAACCTCAATTAACATAATCTAATTTTAATCATGAGTGAAAGACACAAAAAAAATCAACCTCAGTTTGGCTTAAAAATACGGAAAATCACTCTTTCACGCTAAACTAGGCTCTGGAGAGAAAAATGCTCTCAATAAAGTTTGTAGTTCTTTTAATTTCGTGTAAAGTTGATCATACACTTTTGTCATAAAATACATACTAAGGCTGAAATCTTTAAAACAAATCGATTTTTTGTTACACTTTTTCGTGGGGAAAAAACAGAAAATTGCTAATTACCGCTAAACGAAGCGTTATGTACAAAACATTTTAAATTAAAGTTGTAGGATTTTAAATTCTCTACAACTTTTATTATATACATTTTTGCGCCAAAATGCATATTTAGGTCACAATCTAAAAAAAAAAACAATTTTTTTACGAGAATGCAGCTTCCTCAAGAATTTAGCAGACATGGCGCCTACCCTATCTTGTAGAGAATAAAAAAATCGGTTAACTTATTTTGATGAAAATGTTCGTGTCGGGTCCGGTAGTTGTATCTAACTTATGTTTTAAGTTTCAAGTTTGTTCGATGTTCCTTTCTTGACATATTCTGTTCACACACACGCACTCGCGCTCGCACACATGCACACATGCACACATGCACGCGCACGCAAACACACACAGACCAATCGCTATAAACATGTTCTTTTTTTGGTTCAGTGGGTCTGAAAACGTGTAGATCCGGTGAAAACTCGATTTAAAAAAATCGACATGAAAACAATATTTTTCTTCCTATGTATTCATACAGGCCAGAGAAAGTAAAATATTGTTTGTCTAGTTTTTTTTAAGATTAAAAATTACTTTAAACAGTTACAAAATAGTAGTACGTTTTCGAACACGGGGTAAATCAATATGTATCATGTATCATTTTATCTTTATTTCTTGTTTTTGCGCACGAAACAGCGTGATTGAAAATTGCATAGAAATCTCTCGGGAGCTGTTTTTATACTACCTATCGATAAAGAAATCTTCGTAGAAACATAAATCCGGAAACCTGGAAAAGGTTTATTAGCGTGTTAAGATTGGGGCAAGATTTGATCCCGAATTTAGTTACCCCAGTGAAATCTAACCGTATTTCAAATTCTAAAGTTTAAATTACAACAATAATTTGGTGGCAACTTATGGATTTTAACCGGTGAAGTTAAATGAAAAAGGTTCAATACTGTACCTACCATAGTTTTAAAGATATCTTTAAACCAAACACAGACAAATTAAGGGTCGAATATAGCAGTTGTTTAGGTTAACTTAAAATAACGTTATTGACGTTGTTATTACAATGGATAGAACATGTAGACAGGATGAGAGAGGATAGTATACTTAAGTAGGCGCTTGGAACCTAAAAACGGAGAGAAAGAGAGACTGAGGACGCCCGAGAAGGAGATGGGCAGATTTTCAGAGTTTAGGGACAAGTATGGATGCCTAATCCTTGAACGACAGAAGAAGAAGACTTTGTTACTGTGTGGCAAAGATTCGATAGTTAATAAGACAAAAAGTTGCGTATCATTATTTTACATAAGACGAGAGCATTTTGCTGTGTTATAAAAATATTTTTTTTAAAAATGAAATGTTATTGAGAAGGCTATAGCGGGCCGGTTCTGCTTCTCTCCGCAAGGGACATTTGAATCTTTGCCACACAGTATTAACTCATTAATTTTCATAATTGAACAGGTATAACAGTAAATTCTGAGAAGTACAGTGAAAATTAACTGAATAGAAATTAAATATAGAAGACATTAATATTCGACGTTTATTAATGACAAAAACCATATTGTACTAACTTGTTAATTAAAATTAATTATTAATTACAAATAAATGAATTACTAAATTATTAATTATAAAAAATATACAGAATGAATATTTTATTAAGAAGGCTGTATGCTCTAACTAATTTATTATAACGGGTGGAATATCGGAACAAATAAATCCGGATAATCAACAAGCCTTACGGCAGAAGTACTTAAGAAAATGGTACAGTTGCCCTTCTGTAGATATACGCTCTTCAGAGAAGTAACCTCCTAGATTGACATGGTTATTATGTTAGCCGACTTCCATTATTTTCTTTACTCTAATCATTAGGGTAAGGAATCATTAGGGCCTAATGTATGTACATTGAAATCTGTTCAATTTTAGAACAATAAGCAACCCTATGACCCAATTAGGTGCAGATGATATGTATGACGTGTAAATGAGGTGTAGTATTTTACAGACTCAGGCCAACCATTCCTGACAACATATAGTTAATTGAACCGCAACCATCAAAGTACTCCGGTAATCACTGTCTACTATTTAAATCAGTATAAAAGTAATTACCGCCTAAAAGCGGTAGAGATGAATTTCTAGGAGGAACTGTGGTGTGTTATGCATCGATTGAATCCCAAATTCCAAAATTAGGAAAAGAATTGACGTTCAAGGATATATCATAGATACCATATCCTGGAATCAATTAAAAATGGTTTGGCCATTTCCAGAGGATGGAGGATGGTAGGTGGCCAAAGAGGATATGGAAGTGGACGCTAGCTGGTAGAAGAAAAAGTGGTAGGCCAGAACTGACATGGTTGGATGACGTGGAGGAGGCAATTTCTTTAGGGTGGCTCTCCGTTGGGGACTGGAGAGACAAAGAGAGGTGGTGCTTAAGAAGTGAGATACGGCTGGGGCTATAAATCGTTGCATGAATATAATATATATATATATTTATATATAATATAGAGTTGAACTTCTATAACTCAAACGTTTATAGCTCGAATTTTACATATCTTGAATTGAATTTCAGTCTCCAATTATAATTTAACCTTCCCATTCATTGATACATCCCATACATTGATTGTTTGGATTGTTTAACCTTCCCATGCATTTTCCACGTAAAAAGTCATCTATAACTCGAATTTCGCCTTTTCTCTAAGCCGAACTAATTATTTCGTTTTATTTGACAAAATTTGTACAGAGTTATCAAAATAACGGTTTTGGTCTTTTGAAAAATGTAGATACAGTGCTGCTTCTTTCATTATAAGAGAATGTGCGACCACAAAAGGTTACAGTCCTTCGAAGTCATCTGGTTGCCTTTGTATAGACCTAACTGGCGTAAACTAAAACAATGAAATTTTTGAATCGACGAATCATGGTCGACCACAGAACAATAGAACCATTATCTGTTGGTACAATATACCGTATTCAGCATGTACTGCGTAATTTTGGAATACTGTATACAATATTTATACAGTACTTAACACTGCAGCCAATAAGCTAAACTAAATGCAATGTACAGTACCGTATTTAGGAATTACGCATGTGCAGTAGGCCTACATATTCCACATTAGGTAGGGTACTGTATTAGCCTATGTCGAGTGTTCTGTTTTGGTTTTTTGGTTATTTTTTAAAATAATTAATTACTTTATTTATATTTTTCATAACTCGAATTGTTTTCCCCATCCTTTGAGAATTTGAGTTAAACAAGTTCGTCTGTATATATAAAGTAACTACCTTTACTAGGATTTGAACCAGGAACCTTCGTCTCCAAAAACTAGCTGTTAAACAGCTGACTCGTGACGACGACTTTACCTTTAGACCAACCCGGTGGGTGTACTTCCATTAGGAGAAAAACTTCAAAAATAAAAATTAATTCCATAAATGTTTGTTTGACTTTGTATTTTAAAATATAAATTTTCCCATTTCTACGTCAGTAAAGAAATAATAAAGATGGGTCGGTAAATTTATACATGGAGAAATTCGTTTATAAAAAGGTTTATCGGATTCAGTCCAGTGGGAGTTGAGATCAAACTGGGGAAAGAAATCTCTTATCTTTTTAAATATATAGGTAATTTCTGGTCGATAAGAGTAAATATAATATTTTGTAAAATTTCTACTTCTGGGTCACTAATAACATTACAGTTAACCGTTGGTGTATTTTAACAAGACATATTTATTGCTATTTGTAATCATGTTTCCTACAAAACTATGTCTGCACATTTGTATGGAAGGAGAGAAATTAAAGCGCTGTATTAAAACGATACGAAATATATTGTATGTTTTTTTATACATTCACCAAACAATCTTACTACATTCCTATATTGCTAAACTCTTATCTTTACATGGTTTAACAAAAATATAAAAGCTTCTGTACTTCTCAAAGATGCTTGAAACTCATTATCTTTGACTTTGTTAAATCATAAATCTAAATTTTCAGCACTTATCTCAATGATGTTTTCTGTTATTTTATTTTGTTTCTACTATTTTATTTTTCTGTTATTTTATTTTGCAACAGAAATTCAGAGATTGTCTGTACCGTTTAATTCCTAGATATATTATTAAATTCGAACACAAGAAACAGTGAATATTGTAAACAAGTTTCTCTAGTATCTTTTTTTCATGGTACCTTATTTACTATTATGTAAATTCTAATATTATTAGAAACATCTAAAATTAATAAGTACACTAGATTCCTTTACAAATTTATAAATCATATGACTCCTGAGATACAAATATTGTCACACTAACAACTACAACTAAATCTCCATAGGAGATTAAAAATATGCTGGAATAGGGATTTTACATAATACAGATGCCCATAACAGACATGAGTGTTAAATTTATTTCACTCAATCTACTAGTTTCAGGGCTAAAAAAATAGTTCTGTTTCTTATCACACGGTCAGCTTATTTTATGACTGAAACATTTAGGAACAGAGAAAGTAGAGATACAAAAGTCTGAATTATCTCGTCTGAAAGTAATCAATTTCATCATTTGATAGCCAGACCCTGTGGTGAATGAAGTAAAGGTATCATTTGCAGAGTGGAAAGTAGGTGCTTTTGGAATACTGATAAGCTTCACTCAGTGAGGAAGACAATGGTAAACCACCTCGCTTCTCGTTTTACTTAGTAAAGCCTCTAGAGGTTCAAACCAGCCGCAATATGAAACTCAATGTTTGATGTTTCCAAACATGGAAAATTACAGTCAAAGTTTGAATTTTTTAATGAAGTTGATTTAAAAAATTTTAATGAAGTTTGATTCTGAAAATTTAATAAATTTTATTATAAACTAAAGTTGGTTTTCTTTTGTTATAGGTGAGTTACAAAAACTGTATGAATAACTTGAAGAAATTTCCAGGAATACGCAAAAAATAAATTGAGTGTAATAGATTCCTCGTAACCTTGATAAGGTATTAAATTATCCGTTATATTATTCTGTACGATAGTCTTTATAAGTTACACTGTTATATATTGTTTTAAATAGTTTTTAAAAAGTTTTTCTCCTAAACTTTTTTGTTTGTAAATAGAATAATCAATGTGGAATGTTTATTTATAATTTACCCCAATTATCTAAAATTTCTTGTTCCGCGATATAAAGTTGAAAGCTAATATTTTCATTCGTAATTATAACGTTAGACAATTTGTTAAGATTGTGTTGTTGCTTAAATCATCAACCGAAAGGCTAGTTTGAACCTCTAGAGGCTTTACTAAGTAAAACAAATAGTGACGTTGTTCACAAATGCCTTCCTCACTAAATAGAAAAGTACCCTATGCTTATCAGCATGCTACGCCCTCCGAAAAGCATCTACATTCCACATTGCATTGCAAATGACACATTCACTTCAGGGTCTGGCTATATATTGAAATTCTTTACTCTCAGAGGAGTTCTTAAATACTTCAGTCATTTTTAATTGGCTGTCCTTGCTATAAGGAACATAACTATTTTTTGTAGCCTTGGAACTAGCAGATCAATTGCAAATAATTTAATACTCCATCTGCTTGTTATGGGCAATAAGATTGTGTAAGATTAACGGTATGATTAAAGGCTTAGTTAAGAAAGTGCTCGACTGGAAAGACGAACTTCCCGGTTCGATATTTGGTTAGTATTTTTGAGATATTTTATTAGTATTTTTAGCCCATAACAGACAAGTGAAGTGTTCAATTATTTACACTCAATCTATTCGTTGCAAGGCTAAAAAAATAGTTCTGTTTTTTATCACATGGTCGGTCAATTAAATGACTGAATCAATTAAGAACAGAAGAGGTAGAGGTGTAAAAGACACTAATCAGAGTTATCTTCTCTGAAAGTAATGAATTTTTTATACAGCCAGACCCTGTGGTGAATGAAGTGAAGGTGTCATTTGCAGAGTGGAAGATAAAGTGCTCTTCAGAGGACCCGGCATGCTGATAAGCGCAACTTAGTAAGGAAGGTAGTCCACTCAGTAAGGAAGGCATGGTAAACCACCTCACTCCTCTTTTTACTTAGTAGTACCTCTAAAGGTTCAAACCATCCTTTTCGATGATGGCCTAAACAACAACAAATTTTTGAGAAGTTAGAACCCGCTGTAACTATTCAATTTTCTCCTAATGTTACAATAACCAAGCATTTGATAAATTTAAAATTAAACATTTGGTGGATAAATTTAAAATTCAATTTTTCTTTAATAAATGTGATTTTAACACATTAATACTGAATGTTTGTGTGTCATTTATCTGCAGTCGTCAATCATCATGCGGTGGATAAAAATGTTAATAGGCCCTAAATAACTAAAATCTGCCAGGTGTTTTTGGAAAAAATACTAATCACTTAATTTATCCTGAATTCCTTTCCTCGTGTAGTGCAGCGGAATTTCGTATTCTCAAATCCTAAAATTGATGTTATTTGAGATTTTTATGCTATTTTAATAGACGTACACATTTTTTGATCATTAGCTATATAAGAATTATAAATTTAATTTTTGAATGAATAAAAGATTCATCATTCAATAGAATGAATAAATGAATAGAATGAACAGAAGATTCAGAAATACATTTATTTTAGGGATAAATACAATAATGGGAATAAGGGAAGTCGACCTCAAAAAATACAACTTTATTCGACTTAGTAAGGTTGAAATTGGATTTTTAAAATTTTCATCCATAATTTTTGTATTTTGGTAATAAAGTAAAAAACAAATTAAAGAAAAATACTGGCTGCTTAGGCTGCGCAGGTGTTAGTGTGCTAGCAAGCAAAACGAAAAATCCTAGATTTGAATCCCACCAAAGTCTAACAAATTTTTACGTACCTAGTTTAAAACCATACTCTTCAATAACCACTGTCCTCACGAGCTAACAAGTGGCAATTGAAATTTCTAAAAAAGCAATATTGGCAAAAGAAAATATTTTTGAGATACTTAAATTGAAATTAACTAGTTGATGGCAATTTTTAAACTTGTCATTTATCTTTTGACTATGTCCGTCCGTCCATCACATCCAAATGTTAAGAACTTAACTGCTAAAAATAGCCAACAAACGGTTTTTGGATTCGTAATCTACACAAAAAGTTGGGTTTGAAGTTCTGGTTTTGACCCACAGTCAAGAAATCAAAGTAGGAACTGTTTTTTTATATCCGAGGTGGCAAGAAAAACTCATGTTCACTCCACTCCCTCACGATGGAGGAAGTAGTGTTGGGCCTCAATTGAGGCGTCTTCGTCCAGCCCCAAGGAGGCCGCAACCGCCTACCAACCAAAAACCCGCCGTTTGGCCACTTGATCCGACATCAGCATACAACCCTCCGTCAGCAAAGTAGGAACTTGAAATAGAAATAGTGTCATTCCATTCTTTTTGAAAAGTAAATGCAGAAATCACTAATGGTTTTTGCTATAGGTCAAAGGTAAGCATTTTTCTTTCTTACGAAAGCTAAATGGAATCTTACAGTTTTTTAGAAAAAATTGCCACCAGCCATGAGACGCGTCGTCTCATGAACAAAAGTTTTTAATATAATAACAAAAATATAAAATTATTTTGGCCGCATTCGTGGCGCAGAGGGTTACAGCGGTAGATTACGCAGTAGTGCAAAACGGTCAACCCCAGGTTCGGTGATTTGCCAAAGTCTGGAAAATGATAATGTGTTATGATTTTCCACTTTAAAGTCTAGTAGCTAGTAGAGTAGTAGAGTACCTAGTAGTAGTAATAATCTTATTCAAATCTTTTCTTCATACTTTTAAAAATATCAGAGTCATTTTTATTAGTTCCACAATTAATTGGATTCTTGTTGTTTTATTAATCTTCTTTACTTATTTTCTTATTTTTAAAATTTATTTAATTAAGTTATACTTTCTGCGTGTGCGTGTTCGAAATTTATAATAACTAATCGTTCATCACTTAATCTCTACAGTTTATGCAGAAAATATATTAAAAATAAAATGAAATAAAATAAAGTATCTCACTTACGTGCTTTCCACTGCAGTTGTAATCTGCTGATAGGAATGGGATCAAAGGGTTGGACAAACACATAAGGACAAAGAAAAAAATAAAATAAAATACCTGCAGGTAAACTTAAGGGGAGGTGGTACCTTAAAATTAAGTCAAAAATTTAATTTTTCTTTTTTTGCATATTTTTACAGTTTAATATCTATAATATCGTAATAACTTAATAAAACCTCATATATTAATTGGAAAACCTAAAAAAACGACTTTAAATGACTTAGGTGCGTGCCGATTTTTGTCAGCCTTTTAACCAATGTAAAAGGATAAGATTTTGTGCTTTATTAGACAATATTTTTGAATTTGAAGCCTAAAAGGGAATTTTTTTAATAAAAGGGAAATTTTGTGTTAGTTGAATTGCACAAACTGTGTAAACAACCTTATATTTTATAACGTTCTTTGAAAATCCTGATGAACCAGATTATGGAAGTGGAATGCATTAGAAAGGAATAGATAACTTCAACTTGAAATATCCGTAAATTAAAAAAAAAAATTATTTAGGTACATTTTTCTCAAAAACTACTCACTAGAACTTGATGAAATTTTTTGTGGGTTATAAGTAGGTTAAGATGCAACTACACCTATTTTTTTGTCCTTCTAGCTGCAAGGGATTTTTTTACAAATTTTTAACGGCGGAAAATTTTGATAAAAAACTTGTATTTAAAAAAAAATTGGAAAAAATCATTGGTGAAATATATGGGTGAAGAAAAATAGGTGTACATTCTACACAAAATTCCCTTTAAAATGATGCCAGAAACATATTCCTATGACCTCTAGTTTTTGAGAAAAATGTACCTAAATATCACAAAAATTACATTGCCGAGATACAGGCTACCACCTCCCCTTAAAGGAGATTAGGAAGAATGAATAGAAATAAATTTCGGCGTATTAGTGGACTGTAAAAAAAGGGCGCGTAAAAAAAAAGTAACGAAGCGAATTATTTACCGTGAAACGGATATGCGTAAAGGCGTTTTTAAACATAAAAAAGTCACTTCAATAAATAACAAATTAAACACTTTAAAATGTAAATTAGCGGTTAAGCATCCAATAGACACCAGTACTCGACGGCGATCCAACAACAACTGTGTCTGTTGACCACCAGAGCGCGGCAACGTCGAAAAGTTTGATTAGAGACGCAAACACTTTCTTTTGTTTTCCTTGATTAAATTTAAACTATTTGCCTTCTGGAATTAATTTCTTTTAATATTTAATTTTCTTCTATTAAATATATTCTTAATATATGTTTTATTACTTTTTATTCTATTTACTTTTAAAATTTGAAATTATTTAATTTTGATTATTTTTAAGATTATTTTCAAAATTATTACTTGAATTAACAACAATTGGTTACTTTAATTGAATCATTTATCAACGATGTAATATAACATAAACTGCTAATCTACACGGTGTACTTTGATGGTTGGGATTCAATTAACCATACTCTCTCAGGAATGGTCGGGCTGAATCTGTACAAGACTACACCTTATTTACACGTCATACACATCATCCTCATCTGATTGGGTCAAGGGTTGCTTATTGTTATAAATTGAACAGATTGCAACGTACACATTAGGGATTGAAAAAATAAATAAAAAATGACCAGATAAGCAGGTAAATCTTTCGCCCATCGTTATTCGCTAACGAAGTATTTTTAAACCTATATTGGCCCACCCGTTGGCGTAGTGGTTAGCACAACTGTCTTCTACGCCGGGGTCCCGGGTTCGATTCCCGGTCAGGCCTGGAATTTTTTCATCGCTCATTTTCTTTTATCATCATTCTTCGTCTGCATTAACAGAAAATGCAAAACAGTCAAAGGTAAAACCAAAAAAACAAAAACAAAACAAACCTATATTTATCTGAACATTTATTTTTTATTTTCTCATTATGGTGTGCTTTCAAAGTATTTGCAATTCGTTGTAAAACACTCTGTACTTGTCTACATGAGATTTCAAACGTAGCTACTATGTTTATTTATTCATTTATTTTTCATTCTGACCACTAGGGATCACGTTTATATAGTTTAGATTTCTTTCTTTTCCAAAACTCTTCCATTTATACACTCTGCTGTTTCTTCTTTTAAATTTTTTAAACTTCAGCTTAATCTATCGTTCTAACCAACTGCGCCTAGAATGCTCCCAAAATAATTTTGTATCTGTTTATAAAATATTAAAAGAAAAATTGAACTTGCTCTATTTTGATTTATATCCATTTTTATTTATTTTCTAGACTAATAGTATATTTTTAAATTTTTACAATAGTCGTTTGCACGTTCAGGTGACACAATGTATCTTATGGAAATCGTCACTGCTATTAGCGCAACTAAAAACATCAATTAAAGGCATCTGTATGCGTATATAAATACATTTTAAAACCTCTGTAGAACACGTATTGTAAAAAATCAAAAAAATTGTAAAACATTATCTTCTATTAGTGGGGGGGGAGGGGGGGTAACATGAATCGCCACCAGACTTTCTAAACACTGCGTGATAAATGTAAACAAATGACGCAATCGGTTATTACCCTGAACCCCAAAAAACATGTTATTACCGATTGGTCTGTGTAGGTGCGTGTGTGTATTTGTTTGCGTAAAAAGAATATCTCTTAACTTAAGTTTGATACTACTACCAGCCCCGACAAGAACATTTTAATTAAAATCGGTCAACCGGAAGTAGTAGTTTATTCGTGTCATTTTTCATTTTTTTGCGATATTCTCAAAAACGGCTCCTACGATTTTTTTTAAAAATTGCCTCATTTACTGCATTTTTTATGCTCTACAAGATAGGATAGGCGCCACGCCTGCCGAAATTCTTGGGGAGGCGGTTTTCACGTAAAAAGTGATTTTTTGAGATTGCGGCTTGAATATGCATTTCAGCGCAAAAATGTATACAATAAAAGTTGTAGAGAATTTAAAATCCTACAACTTTTAATTATAACATTTTTTTGTATAACGCTTATTACGTAGTTTAGCTATAATTAGCGATTTTCTGTTTTTTGTTACAAAATTGTGTAAAAAAAAATCGATTTTCTAAAGATTGCGGCTTAAACATGCATTTTAGCGCAAAAATGTATGTAATAAAAGTTGTAGAGAATTGAAAATCCTACAAATTTTTTATTTTAAACTTTTGTTTTTGTAACGCTTATTTTAGCGATAATTAGCCATTTTCTGAATTTAAGAAAATCAATTTTTTTAAGATTTTAGCCGTAGCAGGCATTTTACGACAAAAGTGTATATAATCAAATTTATAGGAAATTAAAAGATCTACAACTTTTATTTTAAACATTTTTCTGAACAGAGCCTAGTTTAGCGTTAAAGAGTGATTTTCCGTATTTTTAGGCCAAACTGAGGTTGATTTTCATTTTGCATGATTCACTCATGATAAAAATAAGGTTATGTTTTTTGTGGTTAGTTTTTTGTTTATTTCTAATGTTTTATTACTAATGTTAGGTTAAATTATTCATTATTTGAATTGGCAAGAGAAAACGATGTGAGTGTTTCACACAAAAATTTTATTTAAGTAATGTTTACAGTAGTTTTTATTCAATATGCATCCGTATTGTGTATTATAAATTGACATAATCGTGTACAGAAGTAGAGTTGGTTTTTAAAAATAGTTCTATTGATAGCAAAGTTATTTATACGTCGTTTGGTTTAATAAAGCAGTTGTGCGGTAGTTTAACGTCGAGTTAACTCATACAAACTACTATTTATTGACACATAAAACAGATCGTTTTAAAATAGATTTCCTCCTAACAAAATAGTAAAAAACTATAATAATGCTTTTAAGTTCACGCTTTTCAAATACGTTCAACTACATGAATGTACTACATGTAGTACTTTTGTTGTACTATATATATATATATATATATATATATATATATATAATATAGTAACACGTTTTTAACGTTTCAAACATAAATTACTTAGATTTTCCATTTTACACATGTTATTTAATATCGTCGTAAACATTCTGAATGATTTTTATTAAATTTAGTTGAAAGTCTCTTTGATGTTTTTTATTTTTATACTTTTCATGTTTATTTAAGGGTTTAATATTCTCTACTATATTTCTTCTGTATTTTATTATTTTTAATTTAAATTTATCATTATGTTTGCTATATTAAATAAGTAATATTAAAAGTCATACCAATTTAATTTTAAACCGTCAGTTTTATCACCATCGTTCTTTTCTATTACTCTTCCAAGTTTTCTCGATCCCAGTACAACTCATCTCTATTTTAACACTGAACCATCTCTCATCCATTGCCCTCTTGGCATAGCATCTTTTTTCCGATTCAACCATAACAGCTGAAGTAATAAGCTGTAGCTTACACATACCTTCCTGGGTCTTCTGATTGATTTCAAGCCGCCATTTCAAAATAAAACTAGTTATTACCATGAAAATTGAATTCTATTCACCAAAAATGTAAGAATTAAAGAAAACAAATTTATTTATTACTTGTTGAAAATTAAATATGTTATTAACGAAAAATTCCTATTCTAAAATCATTCTTAACCGATCGTTTTTTCCAAGTGAAATTTGATGATGAGTTATCGACCTTGCACCTAATTCGTTCAGGTGTACCTCAAGGTAGCATTTTAAGTCCTTTTCTATATACGCTATTTACAGCAGATATTCCTGTAAATGAACATGTAACAACAGCAACTTTTGCCGATGACACTGCTATTATTGCATCTGATGCCTCCCCAGTCCACGCTTCTGAAAAACTACAGCAACATCTAAATGACATTCAAGACTGGTGCCAAAAATGGAGGATCAAAGTAAATGAACAGAAGTCTGCACACGTAACCTTTACGATGAAACGAGAATCATGTTCACCAGTAACGTTTCGCAACAACGTAATTCCACATTCAGATGATGTGAGATACTTGGGCATCTATCTAGACAGGCGATTGACGTGGAGAAAACATATATGGACCAAACGGAAACAACTTGGACTCAAATTACGACAACTATATTGGCTTGTTGGGAGGCGATCACAGTTGTCTTTGGAAAATAAATTGACACTGTACAAGGTGATGATAAAACCAGTTTGGAGTTATGGAATTGAACTCTGGGGCACAGCAAGTACATCTAATGTAGAAATATTACAAAGATTCCAATCGAAGTTTCTTCGACTTATATGCTGTGCACCTTGGTATGTGCCTAATGAAGTACTCCATCATGACCTGGGCATACCTACGGTGGGAGAAGAAATTAGCAGTCGGAGTGAAAAGTATTTAACCAAGTTGGACACTCATTCCAATCGTTTGGCTATAAATCTTCTCGATGACAATATTGAACACCAAAGACTCAAGAAGGCGAGAATATTAGATCTTCCATTCCGTTTTACCTGATCAAAAATGTTTAACCATCCTTTTAAGATCAAAAACACAAAATTATACTGCGGTTGTCAACTCTTATTTATTAATAAACTAAATCTTGCTAACTCTCATTAATCTAAAATAAATCATCTAATAAATTTTCTATCATCAGTTACACAGATCATCAGTATCACGTTTTCATTCGCTCCTTTTCCACCTTCATTCACTTCATCCGTATAAAAAGAAAAAAAAAATTGTACGTCACCAAGACCAAGAAGAAACCCTTCATCAACTATAACCAAACGATGACATGGAAGCAACGCTGCTGAGTGCTGTCTTCTTCAAGTTTTAATCATCATCAACACATTTACTGAAAGTTTTTGTTAAACTGTTTGTAAATAATTCTTACTGTTAAAAAAAAAAAAAAAAAAAAAAAAAAAAAAATTAACGAAAAAATTTTCCAGCTGAATCTCATTAGTTCCATTTTTATTTTCAATATCAGTCGTCGCCAAAATTAGCTGTTTAACAGCTGATTTTCGGAGACGAAGGTTCCTGGTTCAAATCCTAGTAAAGGTAGTTACTTTTGTACGGATTTGAATACTAGACAGTGGTTACCGGTGTACTTTGATGGTTGGGGTTAAATTAACCATACTCTCTCAGGAGTGGTCGGCCTGGGTCTGTACAAGACTACACCTCATTTACACGTCATGCACATCATCCTCATCTCATTGGGTCATGGGGTTCCTTCTTGTTCTAAATTGAACAGATTGCAACGTACACAAAATTAGGAATAATATATCTGTTGGGTTGATAATCAAATCGTTTGTTTTTTGTTTGCTGTTTAAGAAAACGTTTTTCTTTTTACAAATTGTGTTATGAACAAGCATTAATTATATTTTGACTGATCTAAATGAATAGAATTTGCAAATTTTAAACAACGCTTATACTCTTCCACGCTCGAATGAATGTTATTGATGCTTGAGTTTTGTTTCAACAGAGGTGGGGATAGAATTAAACGTAGTGTAGTTTATATATTCAGATAAACAGATTAGAAGTACAGTTGGCATATATGCGACGTAATTTAATAACGCCATGGTGCGTTCTAAATCCTCTTTCGCCTCACCCTGTCTGATATATCTCTCATTCACTGTATTGTAACAGTATATTTAACCTTATCCTAACAAATACCCCTATTTTATTTATGTCGATTATCATGTCAAACTAAAAGTTTACATATTTGGATCTGAATTCACTGTGTTTGCTCTTGTATTCCCTCAAATTTTTTTCTCATTTTTATTAGAAGTGAAAGGGATCCGTGTAACTCAAAAGTTTCTGAATCACATTTAAGTTTGAATTTAAAGACGTCGTATCTTTATAAATATTTTCTCGCCCTCTATACATTTTAGATTTATTTGTTGTGAAAGTATTGCGATGGGGAAAAATTTTTAGTTACCTGATTTCAATTGATAACGTTTCATGACTCCTTGTGTTTAAAAGTTGTTCATTTATGTATGTGTTTCTATGTTTGATTTACTTACTTTTACTTTTTTGTGGGAATCTCTCTTTTCGTACCCTTCAGCCATCTTTATCGTCTTTTATTTTTCCAGCCATGTAGTAAAAAATGAGGACACAACACGGTGCCTCTACCATATTATGTAAGAAATACATTGGCAGCTGCAAAGTTCAGTAGCGTAGACAGCGTTTTCCCTTCACCGAAATTCGGAGTGGACGAACACCATTGTAGTTGCCACCGGGCAACCCCAAGGGCGGTCCACATCAAAACCATAGGACGAAGAGAAAAAAAAGCAGTCCAAACTACAAAACATTGAAACATTGATTTTCGGGGGCTCCACCATCCAATTTTAGAAACCAACCAGAAACTGAATTGGATTCAGGGGTTAATTGGCAACCCAGCGATTTGAATAACGTAGCTCAATTGATGGTAAAAACTCGCTTTTAGTACTGCGAAGGTTTGGTTAAAGAACCACACAGGTCTAGACGCAATGACATTTGACACAGAAAAAAATAATGAAAAAATTAATGAGTAGCTAAATTAATTTATTAATGAATAACTAAAAACTAAATAAAATAAATAAAATTATGATTTTTAAGTAAAACGGTTAATTCATTTAAAATTTGAAAAAAATAATTAGTTAAATAACAATACAGTTTAAAAAAAAATTGGAATAAATTAATTTTAACAAAACTTGATTTAACAATAGAAAATACTTAATATGAATATAATAAATTAATAGGAATATTTAAGAAAAACTATTTTTAAAGTCCTTGGACTGAAACGGGGAAAAAAATCTCTTGGGCAGAGTTTAATAAAAATGATTTAAGGTGAAGAAAAATAAATATAGTAATGTATTTATTTTTCGGGGAAAAAAAACTAAATAAAATTAAGACATTAAAAAAAATGAATTGCAAGATGAAATTTAGTAAAAGAATTACTTAGAAAAATTTAAGTAACTCAGTGGTCGTTGAACAAGAGTTCAAAAGAAAATTTGTCATATTTAAGATTTAAAAAAAAATTTAAAAGAAAAAAAAGATACTGAATTTAATAATGCTTTGTTACTTAAAATTAATTAAACATTTTAAAGAGATTTATTTAGTCTATAAATAGGATATTTAAAACACCATAATAATATTAAGAAACATTATGAATTTAAATTTTAAAAAATTGATTTAAAAAAAATTGTTTAAGTTAAAACCTGAAAAATTATTAAACATGGTACTTAAATTTAAATTTAGGTAATTTTCCCATATTGGGAAAGAAAAATAATTTACCTGTAAAATTTGATGTTATCGGTTCGACATCCTGTCCAAGACAAAGCGTAAAAACTCAACGCACATAAAGGCAAAAAAAGGTCATTCCCCTAACGTTCACGAATGGAAGCGTTCGAGGCGGCGAAAAATGCCGATACATCGGAAATACTAAAAATTTAAACGAGGAAAATTATATGGAAAATAAAACGACGGTAACAGTGAGAGAGAGAGAGAGAGAGAAAATCAAACGTGTAAGATAGAAAGAGAGAGAGAGAGATACAAATTACACGTGTGAGTAACTGAACAATAAAGAAGTAACGACAAAAATGAAATCGGACACCGGACGTAAGCCTAAGAATTAAAAACGTAAATTTAAATACGGAATAAAAATCTAGTGAAATAAAACCAACTGGAAATAAATGAATAAAATAATTAGATTCAATGAAGAAAAATACATAACCCTTAAAATAAAATAAATCCGGCACAAAAATCAAAAAAACGGAATTGTAAATGAATTGAGAAGATTTTGGAGACAAAATCTTAGAAATTCATTACAGCCACCCTCATTGAAATTCCTCACTACCGTAGCTTCTTGGACTCCTTGTATAATACATGTTTTACGAGGGCGACATCTTCTTCTATTATGTGGACAGAAAAGAATTCTCTTTGAAACCATATCTCCACCGTCATTCTTTGGATATACTTATATCATACCAATTGTCTGGTGTTAATTCTGTCTCATATGAAACCCTGCGAACCAGACATTTGCCTTATGTTTCAGTTTTTCACTTTATCCTTTCTGGAGACCCTGCAGGACCTTGTAACCAATCCATCTCAAAGGTCTCCAACTTTTATTCCTAGAGCTCATTTATCAGTTACCGCCCTTAGCCAATATAAGTAGTTGTGGCGTCCAATACAGATGCCGTCACTAGCTTTTTGTTCTAATCTGGATTTTGTTAGACCAGAGCATTATTATAAGTAAACGCATTTTAGTTGTTATCCCTGGTTTAAGGAAGTTGTTACCACGGGTTGTAGTCCAATCGGTAGATTAAGGAAAGAAAGTGGTCAGTGTGAAGCAAAGAAATTACTCAATGTTGTGTGATTGATCTTTCTCCGTACAGACCTTCTTGAAGCGAATTCCTTCTCGATCTACCTCCACCGGTCGTTCGGGTATGTCTGACCCGCACACGCACTGTGAGAGGTTGCTGGCTGCGCTATCTACCGGCAGTAGAAGCAACAACGTTCACAGCGCCAATAGCGGACAAAAGACGAAAGACAACCGGCGTAGAAATAGTACAGTATCAGTCACCTAGTGGCAGCTCAACAATGTGATTCACAAAATCTCTCTATTCCAATTGCCTTTTTAGTCTTCTGTTTGGGTTTTTGTAAATGAAGAACGTACAGTGAATGAATTTATCGTCTAATAGTTTAGAGCTCATTTACCAGCATTTACCGTGCTTAGCCAATACGCGTAGTTGTGGCTCCAGTACAGATGCGGCCACTAGCTTTCTAACTGGCGTTAGACCAGAGCATTATTATAAGTATACGCATTTTAGTTGTTATCCCTAGTTTAAGGAAGTCACTTAGTGGCAGCTCTTCAATGTGATTCACAAAACTCTCTATTTTAATTGCATTTTCAGTCCTCTGTATGGGTTGTGGTAGATGCGAAACAGACATTGATTATGTAGTTT
The DNA here is from genome assembly GCA_035578175.1 of Catonia carolina. NCBI lineage: Eukaryota > Metazoa > Arthropoda > Insecta > Hemiptera > Achilidae > Catonia > Catonia carolina. Next base: position 33,337,760 of record JAQMRL010000005.1, on the reverse strand, counting down.
GCTATGAAAAGTCTGTAATGTTTTTTTTACTGTTTTGATTTTAAGATCTCTGTGTAATGTGTTGCTACTGAATTATCTTGAGAAGTCTGTGATGATGCGTAAAAGTTTGTTATGAAATGTCTGGGTACGTTTTTATGTTAGATATTTTCTAGTTGATCCGTTGATAACTGAACTTCATATAGAACGAAGAGGTAAAAGCTTGTAACAGTTTAGTTTATGGGCACTTGGAAGAGGAGATTTGTGGCGAATAAGATTTTAAAGATGTTTTACAGACGCAGTAAGTGTTTAAAGTGTCTTTTAAGTTAGGTATATGAATTTCGTGTGAGTTTTATGTAATTCACACCATACAGTTATAAAATTCAATGTAAGACTATTATTTTTGGAAACCCGATTTTACTGCAGTTCTTTACAATAATCAATCTTTTAATGGAAGACAGTATTAAAATTAAATTAACTTTTAAATATTCACAGTCAATAGTCATTGTTATTCTTGAATTAAATACAATTATATCGGTAGAATAATATGGTGACTTTTTACTAATTTTACTATCGATTTTCAAACGAATATCTGTAATAATCGTGCCAAGAATAAATAATTTTAACAATTCAACCAACTGCTATTTATTTACTAATAAAATTTGTATAATAAATTCAGTTTGCGTACACCTTACGTACTGAAGCGGTAATAAAATAAGTCAAGTTATACGATAATAGCAAATTGTATGCAAAATACTGCATTGTTTCGCGAAAACGATATTATCATTATTCATTCAAATGTATTTAAAAATAGAATAAAGAACGGTAATGAATTAAACAAACACGATTTATTTAGATAAATTCATTAAAATGTATAGCACGTGATGTTTAGAAAAAGGAAACAATTTAACCAACATAAGAATTGGTAACTAATCTTCGAGTTATAATACAGAAGGTCTGTAACGTCGACTGTTACTATATAACGCACGATTGCTTTTAAACGTTTTTGATGAACTCCGTCCCGCCGCTTTGCTTCTTCTTCATTCCTTCGTTCGTTGTCATCGCAATGGCTTAAGTCCAAATTACCCTGTGATGACCCTCATATCCGGCCGATGACATGTACACCCCGACTCACTCCTTCCTTTACATCACCCCGTCTTTCCTTTCTACCAATAACATAATACGACACTTCGTTGATTTCAAATTGCCCCTTTTAAAGGATGTTATCGTGCGTAGAGACAATTCACTGTCTTTATTGTTATTAGGCAATTTATAAAGTGGATGACTTTTTCTTTATTGATTGTCCGCAGTAAAGTAGCCAAATATATACTATAGTATAAATATAATTTATTTGAATAATTGCCTTTGTAGTAATAAAATAATAATGATTAATTAGGATGTATCATTTCAATTGTGTATTAAATAAATAAACATTATCGTCACATAAAATTATGTTAAATCATAAATTACAAGTCAAAAATTTGGAGTAGGAAATAATAAAATATAAATTTTTTTCACTTTATCACGATTTTCTCTAAAAACGTTTCCTATTTTGTTTTAAGATCACCGCATTTACTAAATTTTTATGGTCTACAACAAAAGATAGTGCCTGTAACAGGCAGGTGGAGAGTTAAATTATTTGCACTCGATTTGCTAGTTTCAGGGCTACAAAAATAGTTCTGTTTCTTATCACGTGATCAGCCAATTATATGACTGAACTATTTAAGAACAGAAGAGGTAGAGGTGTAAAAGACACTTGTCAAAGTTATCTCCTCTGAGAGTAATGCATTTAATTATACAGACAGACCCTGTGGTGAATGAAGTGAAGTGTCATTTGCAGGGTGCAGAGTAGATGCTTTTCAGAGGGCCTGGCATGCTGATAAGCATAGACTACTTTTGTACTCAGTGAGGAAGGCAAAGTAAACCACCTCACTTCTTATTGTACTAAGTAAAACCTCTAGAGGTTCAAACCAGCCTTTCGGCTGTTGACCTAAACAACAACATAGGATAAACGGCATGCCTGCTGAAATTCTTAGAGCTAAGCAATTGAAGTGATTTTTTTCAATGTGTTGTGATTTATTTCATCAGCCAAAAGGCTGATTTAAACCTCTGGAGGCTTTACTAAGTAAAACAAGGAGTGAGGTGGTTTACAAATTGCCTTCCTCACTGAGTGGAAAAGTATACTAATCAGCATGCCGAGCCCTCTGGAAAGCATCATTTTTCCAATCTGGAAATGACACCTTCACTTCATTCATCCCAAAGTCTGGCGGTAGTATAACGAAATTCATTTCTGTCAGAGGAGATAACTCTGACTAGTGTCTTTTACATCTCTGTCTCTTCTGTTCTTAAATGCTTCAGTTATATAACTGGCTGTTCATGTAATAAGAAACAAAACTATTTTTTATAGCCCGGAATTAGCAGATCAAGTGCAAGTAATTTAACACTCCGCCTGCCTGATATGGAAAGGCTTTTTAAAAACCGCAGCCTTAATATGGAGTTTGAAGCTAACATATTAGGAAATAAAACAAAATAAAACTTTTTTAAAATCCCTTTTTTGAATATCTGTTATAAAAAGGTGCGTACAGTTGGCCAAAACCAATTAATTTTTCTTAAAATTAGTAATGTATTAAACTAAGTAAAATTTAATTTTTTTACTAATTGCTGTTTTATTTTTGACTTAACTTACATCAATTTTGTTAAATTCTCGACATTTTAGATGAAAAGATTTGATGTATTTATTAACCATTTAACAAAGTTATTGTGTATCAAACGAAAAGAAAATAACGTTTCATGCCCCAATTTCTTGTATTTAACCTCAAATTCTTCAAAAACTACTAACGGTACATTGTTCTGAAACCAGGTTAAAATACCTGGCTTTTCCAAGTCAAAATACATTAGAAACAACAAATTTTGCCACTTAATTTACCTTTCCAGAAGTTCCAGAAGAGTGAAATGAAGACATACTGATGTCTTCATTTCACTCTTTATCCAGAAATCATGCCGAAATACTTCGGCAACTGTAACTCGCTAACGAAGCGTTTTCAGACCTACTTTTATATAACATTTTTTCATTATTTCTACTAGTAGAATGCGCTGTAGAAGTGTGGTAGAACCTCATTGGATCATCTAGCATGTAGAACTAGCAAATTACTAGATCATCATCATCTATCATGGTAGGCTTCTAGAGCCTGTTCCGGTGTCACCGTTTTCTCGGCCTTACAACGACTCTTCTTCCATCCTGCCTCAATTTCCATACCTGCAGAAGAAGACGATCTGGATACATATGGAGCAGGAGATTCGTCCGATTAACCCTGTCCTTATCCGAGGCTTGTTGTAAACACTTGCCAGTAGTTTGAGATGTCCTCCAGTCAAATTACGAGCCCGGCGTAAAGTAAGTCCAGTAGTGGGGCCTGAAAATTTTACTTAGTGAAAATAAGGTCTTTTTTTCTCATGGACGGTCACATATCCTGAAACAGGTTCAGTTGCAAAACTCAGCATAATAGTAACAGAAATTTTTATCAACCTAGTAAGCGAAATATTTATAACAACAGAAAAACGAGTAACTAAATTGAAATGCATAAGCCTTAACAAAATTTACTTCACTTTAATTGAAAGTTATGATGATATAAATTAAACGGTGTATTGTAATTTCGTTAATTAATTTAATATTTCAGAGTAAATTTACAAACTCTTATTTTGTGAAATTTATTTTGCAACATAAAATATGGGAATAATTTATTCACTGAAAAGATAAATTTAAATGAATAAGCTGTTGTTTAATAAGGTTTACTTGCGGATGAAAGATATATCTGATGACAGTTTGTTTTCTGTAAAACATTTTAATTATTTAAAGAGTCATTACGTATATGAACAATCCTCTTCAATGAACACTTAAATTTTAGAAATTGGTTACAAAGTATTCTATACTATGTATATGAAAATATCGTTTATGATGAAATGGATGAAGTTGTTCCATTTTTCAAAATATATTATGAATTAAAGCTTTTTTTTTGAATTTTATATAATGTTTTATCTTAAAGTAATGTATAGTGCTCATACTCTCTTTTAATCGGCATTAAAAATAATATTTAAATGGGAAGAATTAGACATTTTAGTTAATTAACTAAAATGTATAATTCTGTGTGAAATGTCCTTTGAGTTATATAGGATTACCTTTGCAATAGAGTTCAATATTTTTTTAAACGTTTGAAATGTTTTGTTATTTTTCTTATCTATTTTCTTTATTTATTTTTACTTTATCTTGCCTATATGAATATATAGGAAGGAAAGTATCGTTTTCATATGGATTTTTCAAATTCGACTTTTCACCGGATCTACACGTTTTCAGACTCCCTGAACCCAAAAAACATGGTTTTAGCGATTGGTGTGTGTGTGTGTGCGCGCGCGCGCGTGTGTGTGTGTATGAACAGAATGCCTCGAGAACGAAACATCGTTCGAACTTCAAACTTGAAATTTAAGTTACATACCACTACCAGACACGACCCGAACATTTTCATCAAAATGGTCAACCGGAAGTAGTAGTTTATTTGTGTAAGTTTTCACTTTTTTGCGATTTTCTCAAAAACAGGTTCTAAGATTTTTTTAAAACACCTGGTTTACTAAATTTTTTATGCTCTACAAGATAGGGTAGGCGCCATGTTTTCTGAAATTCTTGGTGAGGCTGTTTTCACGTAAAAAAGTTTTTTTAAGATTGCGGCTTTAATATGTATTTTAGCGCAAAAATGTATCAAATAAAAGTTATAGAGAATTTTAAATCCTACAACTGTTGTATCAAACAGTTTTTTAACTCTTAGTTTGGCGGTAATTAGCGACTTACTGTTTTTTTTCTCATGAAAACGTGTGAAAAATCGATTTTTTAAATATTTCGGCCTTAGTATGCATTTTACGACAAACGTGTTTACAATCAAATTTATAGAACATTAAACGATCTACAACTTTTATTTCAAGCATTTTTCTCTACAGAGCCGAGTTTAGCGTGAAAGAGTGATTTTCCATATTTTTAAGCCAAACTGAGGTTGATTTTCATTTTGCGTCTTAAACTCATGATTAAAATTAGGTTATGTTTATTGAGGTTAGTTTTTTGTTTATTTCTAATGGTTTATTACTAATGTTAAGTTTATTGTTAATTAGTTGCATTGGCAAGAGAATGTTGTGTGAGTGTTTCACGCCAGATCTTTTGATTCGTTATCTACACCAAAAGTTAGTGCGCTTAAATTGGGTTTGAAGTTCCGGTTTCGACCGAAATTGGCCCACAACCGGAAGTCAAGAAATCAAAGTCAGAAACTAGAAGAGTAGCAACAAACGGTTTTCGGATTTGCAATCAACACAAACAGGTAGTGAACATGGATTGGTTAGAAGTTTCGATTTCTACCGAAAGTGACCAAAAGACGTAGTCAATAAATGTTTGTTGTTCGTTGTTTCGGTCATCAGCCGAAAGGCTGGTTTGAACCTCTATAGGCTTTACCAAGTCAAATGAAAAGTGAGGTGGTTTACGATTGCGTTCCTCACTGAGTGGAAAAGAATGCTTATTAGCATGCCAGGCCCTCTGTAAAGCATCTACGTTCCACCCTGAAAATGACACCTTCACTTCATTCTCCACAGGGTCTGGCTATGTGATGAAATTCCTTACTCTCAGAGGAGATAACTCTGACTAGAGTTTTTAACACCTCTATTTCTTCTGTTCTTAAATACTTCAGTCATATGATTTGCTAACCATGTGATAAGAAACAGATTTATTTTTTTTAGCCCTGGAACTAGCAGACCAAATGAATATAATTTAACACTCCAGTTACTTTTTCTGGGCATGTCAAGAAATTAAATTTGGAAACAAAATTATTGTCATTCGTTTCCTCTTAAAGAGTAGATATAGAAATCACTGATAATTTTTGCCATCAGTCAAACGAAAACTTTTTTAAAATTTGTCACCAGTTATGAGATGCGTCGTCTCATTAATGGAATTGTATATTTTTTAATTTATTTGGAAGGACAATTAAGGAACTTGGTTGCTAATCTGTTAGACACCCATTAGGTTAAGCTTATGTTTATGGTCACTCATTTACAATGTATATAAAACACAATTATTAGTCGGCATCCTACGTCTCAGCATATTCTTTTGTCTGGCATTTCTCCAGCTCATTATATTATAATGTGTTTTTTATTTGTCAATTTTAATCGTACCTCTGTAATAAGAATTTTTTATTTGTTTTATGTAGGTTTATTTATACGGCCGGCGCATGGTGTAATGGTCAGCGCAAATGGCTTTTACGCAGGGTCTCGAGTTCAATAGCTGGTCATGTCTGGCATTGCTTCATCCCTTATTTTTATCCGTCACCCTTCATCATCTGCATTATCAGTTATGAGTAAAACGTTTTACAAAACGCCCTCCGAAAAAAACAACAATAAACCGATATAATGACGACAGTTTATAATCGATTTGTAGTGCTAATGTGTCTTCATCACTTTATAATTTAGAAAAGTAATTAAAATAAAAAATATATATAATGTGGATAACAGTTATGCCCATAACAGACAGGTGGAGTGTTAAATTATTTGCACCCAGTCTTTTATTTCCAGGGCTACAAAAAATAGTTCTTTTTCTTTTCACATGATCAGCTAATTATGTGTGAATCATTTAAGAACAGAGAGGTAGAGGTGTAAAAGATACTAATCAGAGTAACCTACTTTGAAAGTAATGAATTTCATTATACAGCCAGACCCTGTGGTGAATGAAGTGAAGGTGTCATTTGCAGGGTAAAAAATATGTGCTTTTCTGAGGGCCCGGCATGCTAATAAGCATAATTTTCCACTCACTGAGCAAGGCAATAGTAAACCACCTCACTCCTCGATTTACTTAGTAAATCTTGTAGAGGTTCAAACCAGATTTTTGGCTGATGACCTTAACAACATAATGTAGAATCCATTGTGACAACCGACCTCGGTATTCCTCAAAAAAGTAAAATTTGCTTCAGTTCTAAAAATTGGCATAAACATTCCTTAAAAAATGGTACTTAGAAAATGATAGGGTACACCGAAACTAGGAAAACTGGGGAAAACAATAAATTTATTCATATTATTCACCCATATGTTACCAACAATAATCCCGCGGAATTTCTAATAAATAATGTCAAATTGTTTTTATAAGTATTGTTGATGAAAAGTATTTTGTAAATACCGTTGAATTTGTGTCGATAGTATACACTTTCATACTCTAATTTAAAAAATCCATTAAGCTCAATTCATCAGGGGAATTTTAAGTGTATTTTTTAAAATTTTCCATCATTCCTGTATGATTTTTAATCGCAACAATCAAAGAAAATATGTAGACTATAAAAAGAAAACATTAATGTCTCTTGAGTGCACTACCTCTCATATATAGGAAAAAAGAAAATGATTCTGTGACCTTTATAAAATGCGTGGGAATCTGGAACACACTTTATTTTTGTTGAATATTGTAAATACAATCTAGCTGTTATTCTGTATTATATTTTAGTTCAAGTTGTTTCTTTACTTTCAATATTATAATATAAACTAAATTACTGCTTTCTTAATTTGTTTAGATGAATTTCATAAATCCATTAATAAAAATGGCTTTTGACTGCCTCCGTGGCGCAGTTACTAGTGCGCTAGCTTACTAACCAAAAAGGTCCCTGGTTCGATTCCTGGCTAGGGTCTAGAAATTTCAACACGTTAAAACCTAAAAAAAAGATTTTTTTAATCCGATCTTGCATTCAAAATCTAGAGTTTACCAACTACTGAGTCTTGATGAAAAATGTTATCTTGGAATGGGACGTTTAAAAACTTCCTGAAGTTGGTTAAAAAAAAATATTCGGAATTCTTTTGATTAATTGACTGATGGGCTACCTGAAATGATTATTCAATTCGTAAAAAGGCTTACCTTTGTTATGATTTTTTTTTTTTAGTGATTTCTGTATGTACTCTGTAAGAGGAATCGAATGACACTATTTTTGTTTCCAAGTTCCGACTTTGATTTCTAAACTTCTGGTTTTGGGCCACTTCCGGTCGTAAACCATTAGTGATTTCTGTAACTTCTCTTTAAGAGAAATCAAATGACAATTCTTTTGTTTACAAATTCTGATTTTTATTTCATGACTTCCGGATTTGGGCCACTTCCGGTTGAACCAATCTTTAGACCCAATTCAGGCCTACTAACTTTTTGGTTTTATTTTATAGTTTAGGTTATTGATTTCTAATTAAATATAGCATAAAACCAGGAAAAACGACATTAAAAATTAAGTATCTGTGTAATTAAACTATGTGAGTGATTTAATAAGATTTGTTTTGAAATTTAGTTTATACATAATTAAATAACTTGTAAAAGAACTGTATTCTGAATTTCTTGATTTGGTCTCGGACTGTTTTAAGAAGTGACTATAGGGTAGGTTCAATTTCAAGAGATTCATCTTGAGTGATATGCACTAAAAATATTTAAGACTTCATCAATGTGTACTTGAGATTATATTTTAACAGTACGTACTTATATATAAATTTAAGTCTATAAAAATACAGTAGGTCTTTTTAATTTCTTACCACTCAAGTAGGCAGCAATAGACTAAGCGTTTTACCAGTCACTTGTGGTAAATTATATTTTTTCTATCTGTTCATAATTCTTTCTCCTATCAACAGTAGAAGTGTTATGGTATTGCCAGATGGCTTTCCCGTTCGAGACCATAAATTTCAAAGCTTCAACCCTTAAATTAAAAAATTTATGTACACATATATTTTTTATTTTATTTATTTATTCTATGCTTCTCAACGTTATTGGAGGTTCAAAATTTGTCAGTTTTTTTTATATTATTTTTTATAATAGTTTCTTTCCTTCATTATGTTTGTCTTTTCTTTCATTATTTCTACTGAACGTTTCTGCTGTTAATATACGATTTCGGTTGTTATCCTTGGTTTAGACGAAACAAATATAAACCACAGGTTTTTGCCTATCTATCTAAATAATGCAATTATCTTAACAACTAGGTTACGTAACATATTTATATCTGTATTATGAAGAGCTTCATTGTTGGAGATACGTGTAAAAAAATTTGACTAAATTTAGTAAAAGCAGAAATAGAACTCGAAATAAAATCCCATCCTTTTAAATAATATATGGATCAAACCAATGGAGCGTTGTAGAGTTTACAAATTTTTCAGTTATTTTTTATTTAAGTTTTTATAATACCTACTTTCTTTTGTCTTCCTTTATATATGTCTCTATTCTTTCATTGTTTTTCAACTTAGCGTCTCTGGTGTGAATATACGACCTCGGTTGTTATCCACGTTTTTGGCGAAACAAAAATAACACATCGATTTTTCTCTATAATATATTATATAGACTAAATAATGTTTTTTTTTTTTTTTTATAAATAATGTAATTTTCTTTTACTAAATAATGTAATTTTCTTAAAAAACGCGTAATGTACGTAAAATACGTTGCCTATTTCTTTATTTTAAAGAGCTTTTTTTGTCAGAAATAAGTTTAAAAATGTTTACCATAATCAGTGAAAGCTAAAATAGACCTTAATAATCAAATAATAACCTAAATAATCAAATAATATTGTATAGATCAAATCAGTAAACATGTGTAGAAATTTATATCAAGGTAATATTACAATATTCATAAATGATTTATTTTTAAGTCATTACGAAGGGCTTCCTTTTTTTATAGTGCCAACTTCATCATTGAAGATTAGCCACAACACTCGAAAATCTCTCTCTGTTAAGAGGAACACAATTTTTCCCAGTTTCTAATTTTTTTCAACCTTAAGCATTTTCTTCCCTCAGGTCTGCGCTTGCCCTCAAATTTACTAGGAGAATCAGTTTTAGAAACTCATACTTATCACTCCTGTATAAATGACCAACGTAGGCAATCTTTCTTTTTTGATTATGACCATATGTCTAAAAACAAGGTGTTTAGTAGACATTAAACAACGTAATTTCGCAATAGACTGCAAACATTTTGACTCAAAGTTTTGTATTTATTTATGACAGACGGTTTGGCCGAACCAAAAATTTGGTAACTATAAGACGATAAAGAAGTGAAGACGAGTTTTTGTTATAGCCTTAGCTTTGATTAGAGGCTACAACATTGGGAAAGTAACATAGACAGTTGAATTTTCCATGACTGTTATGTGTTGTTTAGGTCAACAGCCGAAAGGCTGGTTTGAACCTCTAGAGGTTTTACTAAGTAAAAAATGAGGAGTGAAGTGGTTTACCTAATGCCTTCCTCACTGAGTTGAAAAAGTACGCTTATCAGCATGCCAGGCCCTCCGAAAAGGATCCACTTTCCACCCTGCAAATGACACCTTCACTTAGTTCACCACAGGATCTGACTGTATAGTGAAATTCATTACGCTCAGAAGAGATAACGCTGACTATTGTCTTGTACACCTCTACCTCTTCTGTTCGTAAATAGTTCAGTCATATAATTGGCTGACTATGTGACAAGAAATAGAACTATTTTTTGTAGCCTTGGAACCAACAGATCGAGTGCAGTTAATTTAACAATCCACCTGCCCGTTATGAGCATATGACTGTTATTAATAAACTTTTTATGGACATGTGGTGATTCCATGTGGGTAATACCGATTGGGCAAAGAATGTGAGTTGGTTGAGACAGCGAAGAGAAGAAAATTTCAATATCTTGGACATCTGATTAGAGGTCCTAAATATCATTTATTACAATTAATCATAGAGCGGAATATAGAGGGCAAGCGGAACCTTAGCAGACGACCGGCATCCTGGTTGAAGAACCTGAGAGACTGGTTTGGTTAAAGAAATACGATGATGATTTTTGACCTCCGATTTGTGAAGGACTTTAAGCAGAAAGTGAATCGATGTTAGCTCTCAGTCAACGTAACTGCTCACCATAAGCCACGTTGCCTGGTATTCTTACAGAAATTTTTAAAATATACTTCAATTTAACCGCAATCTTTCTACGCGCAAACATTGTACGTATTTCACAAAAACCCTACCAGGTGATCTTCGACGTCGCCAGTTAGTTAGGAGAGATATGACGTACGCCCTTAAACAGTGTGACTCGTGATCCTACTGGAATCTTACTACAGAATATTGTCCTCAGTTAAATCATACTTTCCCCTTAATTTTTGTCACCTCCAACACCAACAATGTAGCCCCTTCCTTCAAAATTTATCTCTAAAATATTTATATTATTTTGATGTTCTATTTACGCTAAAGATATTTCCAAACCAATTAAATCAATGACAGTATCAGATTATTAAGGTAACACAGGAGTCCTATACTTCCCCATAAGGAACATTTTCTCAGCTTGTAGACTGCTTAGAACATTGTGCTTTTTTACAATATTATGCTTTTATAAATATACATTTTGCATGTAACAATTTTGTAATATTTTGATTTTTAACAAAAATAAAAAATTAAATTCGGCTCACCTTTCAGGCCTATGAAGTTTTGTAACATTTGTAGCTGTAAATATTTCAGAAAACTTTTTTACACGAGTTATTCATAAAAAAACTATGCATCCTTGTGAAGGTTAACTACACTGAAGTTTTCATTAAAATTGGTTGAGTGGTTGCTGAGAAAATGTTCCTTTTGTGCTAAAAAAATAATTTTTCGGAAATTACAAAAACTAGAAAATTTAACTTAGAGCATCCAAGCTTATATTCATTAAGATTGTGTTAGCAAACTTGCTTCATCCAGTATGAAGCAAGCTGTTGAGGAGGCTGAAAATAGCATGGATTATGACAACGGAAATAGAAATTAATCTGCAGGTTTCAGTTCTGTACATCGGAGGTAAAGGCACGAAGTCACACTGTGCTAATTTTACAGGAGAGCCAAATGAATGTTTTTTCCAAGATTGTATATCTAGCACTTCTTTAATGAATTTTTTTAATTTATGGGATTTTGTTAATAATTTACGGCTCTTTTTGGCCGGCCGTATTGGCGTAGTTGGTAACGTGTTCACCTCTCATCATGCGGTCTTGGGGTCAAAACCCATTCAGGCACGGCATATTTTCATACGTTACAAAAAATCATTTCATCCTTCACCGTCTGCATTAGCAGTAATTGCAGAACAGTCGGACGTTAAACCAAAAAAAAAAAAAAAAAAATTTTATTACCCATTTCTCAAATTTTTAATTTTTTTCATAGTTTTTGAATTACTGGACTTGGTGCCTTTTACTTCTGCAATAAATTTTTTTTTAAATTATTCATGCCTTTCAGGCAAAGCACTATGTCCATAATTCTTTGAGATGTTTCGTGGAATCATACTACAATGTAGGAGGTGAAAAACACTATGTGGACATGGGGCTTGTAAAAGTAATAACAGTAGGTATCATTTTACAATAATAGTGAAACACACATGACCTTTGTAGACTGGGAGAAGGCATTTGATAATATCGATAGAGAGCTACTTTGGAGCATAATGTTGAGAAATGGATGTCCCTTGCATTTGATAGACAGTATAAAAACTTTATATGGGAACACAACAATAAAAATAGCAGTGGGAGCCGGAAAATTGACAGATGAAATAGCTACAAATAAAGGAGTCAAACAAGGTTGTCCAATTTCACCTGCTTTATTTAATATATATGTCAACGAGCTTATGTCTATGTGGCAGCATGAAGTAGACAAGGGTATCGCTCTTACCCGCAATACTTTTATGAACTATTTATTATTTGCTGACGACACTGTGATTATACAGGAATCCGAGGACAAGCTGCAAATGGCAGTGCATAAGCTCTTCATAATTGGCAAACATTTTAATATGAAAATTTCTGCATGCAAATCAAAAATTGTGGCTTTCCATGGAAAATGGCCTACAAGGTCTAAAATAGTGATTGGAAGCAAGCGTTTGGAGCAAGTAGCTAATTTTAAATACTTGGGATGCGATGTTACGTATGATTATGACCATGATGTGCATCAAAAAGTAACTAGGTTCAACATGGTATGTGGTGCAATAAGTCGATCTATCAAGAATAGAGCCAGGAAAAACACATTGCTAAAGTTTTATAAAGTAATGGCGATCCCAACTTTGGCTTATGGAAGTGAGGCATGGGTGCTGACGAGAAAACAGGAATCAAGAATCCAGTCAGCGGAAATGCGATTTCTAAGGCAAGTTAAGGGCTGCACAAGAGAGGATCGCATTCGTAATGAAGTAATAAGGAATGAATGCGGTGCCCAACCATTGTTGAACACTATAAGGACATACAAAGAAAAGTGGTCAGAGCATGTGTTAAGAATGTCCCAAGATTACCTTCCATTAAATGCATTGATCCATAATCCGACAGGTAAAAGATGTATTGGTAGACCGAGGAAGAGATGGTCGCCGGAACAGGCTAACGCACAGCCTAATCCATGAAGACGACGACGACGACGATCATTTTACAATAATCGGAGGTATAATGCACTATGTGGACATGGTGCCTGAGAAATTAATAATAATGCAAAGTAAAAAGCTACATGTCCATACGGTGCTCTTTACTCTTTGTATTGTAATGGAACTTGGTGCCCTTTCCTACTAGCTAAATCCTGTATTATTAGGTATAGAACATAGTGCCTCTGAAAAGAGCACAAAAAGTTATTTATAGAACCATGTAAGTCAATTTTTAAAAAATGAACCTGCTGCCTTTTACCTCTGGTGTACAGAATTGAACCTAACAAAAAAGGGGTCATCAGCCACTAATATTGATACAGGCAAGATCCTAGATGTAACCATACTCACAAAATTCTGTAACCGTCCTGTTAACTACTGGAGCGCTACAGGGAAGTTCTAAACAATTTAAAACAAAAATCATCACGTTAGCTTAGTTCTAACCGAAGTTACAGCAAAAAAAAAATCGATCTAATGTCACAAACACAGGACAAAAGTCTATTTGCAGCATAAATTTTTAAAAAATATTAAAAAAAGAAAGATGTGCCGTAGAACAACAGTAAAAATATATCAAATTAATCACAAAATTTTGAAATATTATAAAATGTAAAAAACCAACAAAGTTCAAAAATAATATTTTTGGACTCCCGACTTTCCTGAAATGTACTACTATTACTGACAAACATAATATAATTACATTTATTTTCTATTATGTTGTATTATTTTTAGAAAACGCTAAAAAGACAACTGTGTGATTTTTGATTGTGTTAAGATTTAAACCACACGGTAGAACGTTGTTTATATTAATACAGTAAATGTTGCCAAGTGGAAAAGTATATATTATATTCTAAAATCTCACACACGGCTGACTCTTATCTCCATACATTTACTTTAAAAAATAAAACAACAAATATACAATACATTAGAAAAATAAAAGTTTAAAAAGAAAACAAAACATTAAAAGAACCAGACAGACACATAGTATTCTAACTGCTTACTGCTCTCCACGTTTTAATTCAGTGCCAATTGGCTCCGGGCCGTTAAAAATGGCAAGTCAGAAATATACCTTGTGTGCTGTAATGAATTACTTGACATACTAGATTGTAGTTAACAAAAAAACTTAATAACATGACATTAAAAAATGTTAATTAATTGCTTTAGCTGTAGTAGTTTAACGATACCAAGAAAACAACATGAATTTGTTTTATTTCTTCAACAATTTGTGTTTATGGTGAGTCGACGAGGTGTAGCTATTAAATAACGAGACTGACGTTGTAAAAAATTTTATTTTAATTTTATACATATCACTTACTGTCACCTTCAATATACACTCCTTCTTTACCCCTACAACGCTCCATGTGAATTTTACATTGTTGGAAACAGTGCTGGAAGTCATCTTCTGTCAGCTCTTTCTGGACATGTGCCGCTTTCTCTTTTACAGCTTCCACAGACTTTAATCTTGTCCCTTTTAATGCAGATTTCACCTTAGGAAACAGATAGAAGATAGTAACATGTGATGAAACGTGGTTTTTTTACTTATGATCCTTAAACGAAGCGCCAATCCATGCACTGGAAGAGCCGAACTTCACCGAGAGCTGAAAAAGCTGGAATGAGCAAGTCAAAATTTAAAGCAATGACGATTGTTTTTTTTTATATCTGTGGGATTGTGTACCTTCACTTGGTTCCTGAAAGTCAACCAATTAATCAATATTACTACCTTAAGGTACTTTCTACTGAATGAAAACCAACCTTAATTTGGTTTAATAATACGGAAAATCACTCTTTCACGCCAAACTAGGCTCTGTAGAAAAAACCGCTCTGAAAAAAAGTTGTAGATCTTTTAATTTCCTATAAATTTGATTATATACACGTTTTTCTTTTATAACTTTTTATTTTTTATAATCTAAACAAAATAGCATCAATTGCTATGGTTCTTAGGAATTACTATTGGTTATCAAAGGAATCAGTGTTTTTGGACGTGTAATCATTTCAAAATCTAAGCCTGAAATCGAACCTGAGACGTTTCGCTTTGAATTGTGCAGAATGGTTTAGCGTTCTAACATTTAAGCTAAGATATTGACCGTAATAAGTAGTACCAATTTCATTGTTAATTTAACAAGAAAGAAACTAAATAAAAAAATTACAATAATTGAAGAAAAAACAATTTGGAAGATATTTTATTTATTCTTTAAAAGTAATTAAAATTATAATAAAATAAATATAAATGATAATAAATGTAATAACATTATAATAAATGGACAGGTAGTGCCTACTAATAAAATATACAAGTAATTAACAAAAAATAAAAAATAAAATTGGGTGGCCTTTAAAGAATTCTATTAATTGTTTGGGAATAAATGGATTGTCGCTCTGATAAATTTAGACCCAGATTGAGTTTATAAACTCGTACATAATCGAAAAAACGGGTGATATATTTTTTTAGCTAAATCTATACCTATGCAAGTTACTACATGGGCTAAAGCGTTAAAAAAAGATTGAGTATGGTCTATCTGAAAAATGTACATCCATTCTCGTTTCCTTACTTAAATTGGAAAATTGTAAACCTATCTCTTTTGATGAATATATGAAAAATTACCTGCCAAAACTATACCGAGATTTCAATATGGGTAAAGCAATTTATAAACCGTGTGAAAACCGTGAACCGTTATTTTAAGGCAACTGATTACTTTATTTTCCAACCAGGTTATTTTTATCTAAAATAATTTTACAAGTGGTGGACTTTTTGTCATTAAAATTATAAATTTTTTTATTTTCAGCTGATTTTTGGAGATGAAAGTTCCTTGGTTAAAATCCTAGTTAAGGTAGTTACTTTTACTCGGATTTGAACAATAGAAAACAATTACCGGTATACTTTTTGATGGTTGGGGTTCAATTAGATATATGTACTTTATCTGGAATAGTCAGTCTGAATCTGTACAAGACTGCCACAAAATCATCCTCATCTCATTGGAGTATCGGAATGCTTATTGTTCTTATTCGAACAGATGGCAATGTACGCATTCTTCTTCTCTTCTTTTTCGTCGTTGTCGTCCTCCTCCTCCTCTTCTTTTCCCTCCCCTCTTCTCTTCCTCCTCCTCCTCCTCCGCTTCTTCCTCCTCTTCCTCCTCCTACTTCTCTTCCTCCTCCTCTGCCTCCTACTCCTACTCCTCCTCTTCCTCCTCCTTGTCCTCTGTCTCCTCCTCCTTCTCTTCTCCTCTTCCCTATACTCTTCCTATTCTTCCTCCTCTTCCTCTTCCTCCTTCTATTCCTCCTCCTCCTCTTGCGTCTTATTCTTCTTCTGCAAGGATTATGCAAGGAATTCCTGCTCTGTTCCGAACCTCTGAAATCTGCCCAGCTTTTTTCTGGGATCTCTCCTTTCCTCCGGTTTCTAACCTAGAGCCTCTTATTTAAGAAGATGTTCAGCTCTTTCCTTGTCAGTATATTTCTATAATGGTCTTTTCTACTACATCCATATTTATTTTTTTTCTCATCAATAAATCAAAATTTTCATACTTACAATAATTTTTTAACGGAATCAAATAAATAATTATAGCTTTTTGAAAGAATGTCTATGGAAATAATTATAAATAACATATGTGGAAATAAAGTTATTATCTCACCCTAACAATTTCTACCCTGATATTACAATAGTTTTCAAACCCTAGCTGGGAATTGAAAACGGAACAGGAACCCCTTTATAGAGTAGCTTGCTAACACTATGTTGCACAACTACTTACCTCCTTGAAATAAAACCCCCAATATTTTTAACCAATAAATTATTTAAAGAAAAATTCTTTTCAAACCACCGTTTTAATGACATGAACAACAATATTGATGTTCATTTTCTCCTAAAAAATAAATTCTAATTGAAATTTGTTGTGTTAACATCATTCAGTCAAAATTAGGTGATTAATTAATTAATTCCCGTTCCATAGATATAATTTTCATGACATTTTCATGTCAGGAATACTGTGGTGAACTACTGGAATGCACAATATCACATGCAATATTCAATGTAAACCAACCACCGCGTGTTAGTGTCGCGTCATAACATGTTTAACTTACGGAATTTACCATTGCTAATGGAATGGATTGTACTCAGAGAATGAATGCAAAACGGTTAGGAAATGGCTTAGATATGCATTTTCGATTTTACTGTATTAAATATGCTACATCGTAACAGTATAAGCTCTTCCAACATCTATCGTTTGTATAACTGACTCTTACGTTATTCCAAATGTGTAGGTGTATTTGTAATCGTAAGTGTAGACAAATATCTTCATACCTAGCTCCTCAGAAATTTTCTGATCGTCAGATTGCTTCGTTTTCTTATTAATAAAATTGAATATTATTCATGCTGTCTCTGAAATTCGTGGATAATTTTTGGTTGCTGGTTATTTATTTTGAAATCAGTTTACATTTTTTGAGAAATGTAGGTACAATAAGTAATCGTTTCCAATGTAGCCGCTAGTTTCTCTTTCTCTTACTCTTTATAAAATATAGGGAAGGAAAGTATTAATTTCATGTCGATTTATTACTTTCTCTTGCCTATATGAACATGTAGGAAGGACATCACGTAATTAATTCACCTAACTAAAAGGCTGTATTTAGATGAAAAAATAGAGAAAGATGTGATAGAGTGAAAGATGTGAGTACGGGACAAGGAAACAAAAGTCCCAACCATAAATGACTTACTTAATTGATCGTACGCCATCCAAAAAAATATAAAAAAAATTCTGAACCAATTTTGTTGCAGTCTCATTTGAAAGTTTAGTATTGTCATAAAGCGCCTTGTATTCGTATCGTTAAACAGACAAAATCTTTGTACATAAAACTGATTCAAACCACCTGATCCCCTTGGCTACGTTTGGAAAATCAAACCCACCCTTCCTTAACCCAAAATAGTCGTTACTGATGTTAATACGATTTTCAATTTTAAAAATACTATAAAAACTAATTCAAAATTTAAATTATTTTATAACGGGATTTACAGATCCAGTTAAATTCTGGAACATAAAGTATTTTATTGTAATAATTATCGTAGTTAACATCATTAGTTCTGAATTGTTTTAATAACTATTTCTTTATTCATCTAATGAAGTATCATTACATTTTTTTTTATTTCATTTTACTTTATCAGAAAACACTCTTTGCAAAACAATTCCTTGAGTTTTTATTTATTCGCGCCTATTACATACCTATTATATTGCCTATTACATTCTCTTGCCTATATGAATATACTGGAAGGAAAGTATTGTTTTCATTTCGATTTTTCGAAATCGAGTTTTCACCGGATCTACACGTTTTCAAACCCCTGAACCCAAAAAAACATATTTTTGGCGATTGGTCTGTATGTCTGTTTGTTTGTGTGTGTGTGAACAGAGTATTTTAAAAACAGAACATTGTACAAATTTGAAACTTGACCCTTAAGTAAGACACCACTAGAGAATCGGACACGAATATTTTCATCAAAATCGGTCAACCGGAAGTAGTAGTTTATTCGTATCATTTTTCACTTTTTTGCGATTTTCTCAAAAACGGGTCCTACGATTTGTTTTAAAATCGCCTTATTTAATACATTCATTATGCTGTACAAGATAAGGTAGGTATCATGTCTGCTGAAATTCTTGGAGAGACTGTTTTCACGTAAAAAAATTGTTTTCTTTTAAGATTGCGGCTTTAGTATACATTTTAGCGCAAAAAATTATGTAATAAGAGTTGTAGAGAATTAAAAGTCCTACAACTTTTATTTGGAACATTTTTTTGGTATAACGCTTAGTTTAGCGGTAATTAGCGATTTTTTTTGTTTTTTCTCACAAAAACGTGTGAAAAATTGATTTTTTTAAGATTTCGGCTTTCGTATGCATTTTACGACAAAAGTGTATACAATCAAATTTATAGAAAATTAAAAGATCTACTAGTAAAAGATCTAAAACTTAAAAGACTTAGAAACCTAAAAGTTAAAACTTAACTTTTAGTTCTCTAAAACTTAAAACTTAGATTAAAAGATCTACTACTTTTTTATTTATAGCATTTTTCTCTATAGAGCCTAGTTTAGCGTGAAAGAATGATTTTCCCTATTTTTAAGCCAAACTGAGGTTGATTTTCATTTTACATCATTCATTCATGATCAAAATAAGCTTGTTTTTTGAGATTAAATTTTTCGTTTATTTTTTTATGTTTTATTACTAATGTTAGGTTATATTGTTCATTATTTGCATTGACATGAGAAAGTTGTGTGTGTTTTACACTATATTATTTTATTCATCTAATGAAGTATCATTACATTTTTTTGTATATCATTTTCCTTTTTCAGAAAATAGACTCTTTGCATAACAATTCCTTGAGTTATTATTTATTCGCAAGCATTATTTTGAAAGAGATCCGGATTTGTTAGTTTGCTTATTTCGTTTTATTTTTTATGATAGAATTCTGTTTTAAAGCCTTTTTTATAAATGAGCATCTTTCTTTCTAGCTCTTGTAAAACAGAAGCTAGGGTTGTTCATTATGATTTCTCAAAGAAATCTCATTATGAAAAATAGATGACATAAAGAAAATAATAACTTATACCCTCTGGACTTTTATTTCTATCTTTACTAAAAAGTATCCTGAATTTTTTGTAGTTTTGTTTTCTTTTGTTTGTTCTTCATTAACAGTTTGTTTTACTCTAAAATACTGATAATAAAATTATTCTTCATATTGATATATCGGAAATTTTTTGATACCCATGGATAGGGTTTATACATTCATTATGGGGTACAAAAATTAACCCCATCAATGAATGTGTGTGTGTGTGTAAACGGAATATCTCAAGAACGGAACATCGTACGAAGTTGAAACTTGAAACTTAAGACTACCGGACCCGACTCATACCTTTTCATCAAAATCGGTCGACCGGAAGTTGTAGTTTATTCGTGTCATTTTTCACTTTAATGTGATTTTCTCAAAAACGGCTCCTACGATTTTCTTAAAAATCGTCTCATTTACTAAGTTTTTTATGCTGTACAATATGAGGTAGGTGCCATGTCTACCGAAATTCTTGGAGAGGCTGTTTTCTCGTAAATAAATTGTTTTTTATCCTAATCCAACACGAAGTTGGATTATTGAACCATCGTTATCTTTACAGTTACACTCAAATAATAACATACAGTTACAGTTAAATAAAATGAAAACAACCGAAATAAAAGAAACAGGCGATTGTTATTCGGCAGTAAAGAGCACGCGCTGGCGATTGCTGTGTTGAATTGTTTGAATTATTTCAAACTGTACTGCATTTTAAAAGTTAATTATATTAATCAATATTGTCCTATAGTTAATAGGAAACCCTAACGATGTTACCAGTTACAATCATAATCGATCTAATAATTACTACGACTAATATTTTAGATCACTAATTGCATATCATAGAACTAATACATCGAAACCAAACCGAGATATAATACGATCTATTGGAGAGTTATTATGATTCGTATAATATCTGACTAACAAATAATCTCACTATGTTACTACTATGTAATTCCTATTTCAAATATACTGATTTGTTACCATACAAAACTCATACATTAATTCTCACTATGATTTGTATTTGTTCAACTAAGAGTATTACCGTATATGTTCTCACACCACAATGTCCACAAATGTGTATCAAAAGTTCTTATCAATAATGACAAAGGTATCAAAGCATGTCAATTCCCAATACTAATACAAAAATTAATAATTATACCCGTTGTTTCATTTCATATTTAAATATAGAACATTATAAATTAAAAACAATCACGATACATTTTTACTTTGTCTTGCCTGTTTGAATATATAAGAAGGAAAATATTGTTTTCATGTAGATTTCTCGAAATCAAGTTTTCACCTGATCTAAACGTTTTCAAACCCCCTGAAGCCAAAAGCATGTTTTTAGTGATTGGTCTGTGTGTGTGTGTGTGTGTGTGTGTGTGTGTGTGAACAGAATATCTCAAGAACGGAACATCGTACGAATTTGAATCTTGAAACTTAAGTTATATAATACTACCGGACCCGACACATACCTTTTCATCAAAATCGATCAACCGGAAGTAGTAGTTTATTCGTGTCATTTTTCACTTTTTTGCCATTTTTTTAAAAATGGCTCCTACGATTTTGTTTAAATCACCTCATCAACTAAATTTTTTATGCTCTACAAGATAGGGTAGGTACCATGTCTACTGAAATTCATGGGGTGGTTGTTTTCTCGTAAAAATATTTCGTTTTTAAGATTGCGGCTTTTTTTTTTGTACGGCCACAGAGGACCACTGTAAGTTCATTTATTGTTCCTTTTCACCCTTAACCTCGCGTGGTAGTTCTTCATTCGGTCAGATCTACTCTTCCTATCCGCTTCGGATATCACCATTTTTTTCCTGTTGGTTTCCGTTCTCTTGAATTTTATCTTTCCGTCTCTCAGTAGGTTGTAATTTCCAGACTTCTCCTCCAAATCCTTTCTCTCTATATTCAGCTCCCTCATGTCGTCCACAACCATTCTGAGCCACTTGGGTTGGGTTTTCCTCTTCCAGTAAAATTCTGTTAGCTTTTTTAATAGTCTTGTCTCGGGAATTCTTAGGATGTGCCCCAGGAAAGATATCCTCCTCCTTCTCATGACGTCCGTCAGTGGGTCTATCCTCTGGTACACTTCTGCATTGGAGATGTTCTGGTATTTTCCCTCTTGGATGTTCCATTTCCCTATACAGTTCTTAAAAATCTTCTTCTCAGTTGTCTCCATTCTTCCTCCTCCATACTTGACTGTCGGATCCCATAATGTTTCACACCCATATAATATCTCTGGTAACACTACTGTCCTGCAATGCCTGATTTTTGTGTTTATAGACATGATTTTCTTGTTATATATATTTTTTGTGGTAATTAGGGATCTGATTAATTTATTTTGTCTTTCAAGCAAGGTTCTTCTCTCTTTAAGGTTATGAGTAATTATCTCACCTAGATATTTGAATTCTTTAACCAAATCAATATCTTGTCCATTAACTTTGATTTTACCTATGCAGAGAGGCTCCCTCACCATAATTTTCGTTTTTGTATATAAATATACAAAAAATGTATATAATAACAAAAAGTTGTAGAGAATTTAAAATCCTACAACTTTTATTTGAAACATTGTTTTATATAACGGTTAGTTTAGAGGTAAATTAGTATTTATTTTTTTAAATTTATTTATTTAACGTCGCATCAACTGCGAAGGTCGTTAGCGACGACGTTGGGGCGTAACTTTGTACAATGGAGGATGAAATGATTTTTTGTAAGGTGTGAAAATATGCCGTGCCTGAGTGGGATTCGAACCCAGGACCGCTTGATGAGAGGCGAGCACGTTACCAACTACGCCAGTGCGGCCGGCAATTGTAATGTCTTTTTACATGAAAATCTGTAAAAAAGTCAATTTTTAAAGATTTCAGCCTTAGTATGCATTTTATGACATAAGTATAATATGTAATCAAATTTATAGGAAATTAAAAGATCTACAACTTTTATTTAAAGCATTTTCTCTACAGAGCTTAGTTTAGCGTGAAAGAGTGATTTTCCATATTTTTAAGCCAAACTGAGGTTGACTCACGATTAAAATAAGGTTATGCTTTTTGAGGTTAGTTTTTTGTTTATTTCTAATGGCTTATTACTAATGTTATATTACATTCGTCAATATTTGCGTTGGCAAGAGAAAGTTGTGTGAGTGTTTCACACCTGATTTTTATGAAAAAAATTACATGCGCTAAAATGTTAAATAAAGAGTTAATTAAATAATGAGTTAAAAATTAATATAATAAAATAAAGAGGGATCGGAAAGGACCCAGTCGAAGTTTTACTAGACTTTATCTGTTTCAGTATTGCTGTATATTCAGAGAACACTTCTATCGGTTTCACTTCTATCGGCCGCATTGGCGAAGTTGGTAACATGCTCGCCTCTCATCATGCGGTCTTGGGTTCGAATCCCATTCAGGCACGGCATTTTTTCATACGTTACAAAAATCATTTCATCATTCACCGACTGCATTAGCAGTAATTGCAGAACAGTCGGACGTTAAACAAAAAAAAAAATATCGGTTTCACAATTAAATACACCCGAGTTTGAACCCTTAAATTTCCAAAACGATGAGTCGGACTTCAAAATACTTTTCACCAACATTTAGTTAGTTTTATTCTGCGTTGACCTATAACAATCCTGCATTTTTAATATTGTTTGAAAATTCCCATATCGAGATTGGAAGACAAAAAGACCCGGTTTTTATACTACCGCATAGAGTTTCACGCGTTTAGAGACGTATAAATCAAGACATATTTGACCGACAAGTTTGAAATTTTAACAAAACATAACCAATTATATTCTTACAACGTTTACAATACTTCAGATTCGTACGTTACTGAAATTTTGATTTATTAACAATATTCTGAATCCTTGCTATCTCGGTAACCGCTCAATCGTTCGAATCGAAATAGTTCTGTTTCTTATCACGTGGTTAGCAAATTATATGACTGAACTATTTGAGACAGAAGAGGTCGAGGTGTAAAAGATACTAGACAGAGTTATCTCCTCTGAAAGTAATGAATTTCATCATACAGCCAGACCCTGTGGTGAATGAAGTGAACGTGTCATTTGCAGAGTAGGTTCTCTTCGGTGGCCTGGCATGCTGATAAGCCTAGGATACTTTTGTACTCAGTGAGGGAGGCAATGGTAAACCACCTCACGCTTTGTTTTACTTAGTAAAACCTCTAGAGGTTCAAACCAGCCTTTCGGCTGTTGACCTAAACAACAACAACAACAAAAATAGAGAAGTATTAGCGTAAGTGGGAAGTATATTGAAGAAAACAAGCACTTTTCAGCTTTTTTTTAAGCTCTTTTTCACCAAATTCTCAGCCTTCGTACACTGTAGATTTTTCTCCTTTCTTCTGTCCACGCGGTGTTCTGTTTTTCTTTTTATAGAAGCATTTAAGTCCGTAATTAGTTGTTTAAATTTGATTCAGTTCATTAACTTTTCTCAGTTTATTCCGTTTTATAACAAAAATATTGGGAATCGAATTGAATATGTTGAGTTTGGTAGTGTTTTTTAAATAACTAATTGATTGTCAAAATAAAAATTTAAAACAAAATTCTTGTTGACTTGTTTTCTTTGACGTATCTAATAAAACAAATATAATACGTTACAAGTGCAGGTTTACTGTGGATGTAATAAAGTAATGGTAGAAGATTATATGTACTCTTGATAAATTATGAAATATTCCGTTTAGCGCTGAAAGCTAAGTGGTACGTTGATAGTAAAAGTTTGTTCGTACGCTCTTTCTTCAGAAACAAGCCTCATTCTAATGCTTTACGACGAGACTCGGCTTGACTTAAGCGGAAGCTTAATTCTGACAGTTAATTTTCTTTCTGAACTCAACAGAAATTCCCTTCCGCAGTTTCTACTCACCGTTATTTTCCCTGCTCTGTATTTGTAAAACTCCCTCAAGAGAAATTTTCGTTCTCATTTAATCCGTAACAACATTATTATCAACGTAAGAAAGATAATATATTTTTATTAGACGGATTTTTTTAGGTTTTTTATTATTCTTAGCATATATTGTCGTATGTAAATTATTTTTTAGGATTAAAGCATTTTTTAATTACAACATTTACATACACCGTTATAGAGGTATACTTTATAAAATATTTAAAATTATTGACAATTTTTTATACGAATAGAATTTTATATCTTAGAACTATTTGGTTTATTTTTAAAAAATGTACAATTATTTTTACTTTCTCATCATCATCATCTGTCAAAGATTAGGCTCAATGGCCTCTTCCGGCATCCATCTCTTTTTAGGTCTTCCCAAGTCTCACTTCCCTCTATGTGTATATTTCCTTGCTCGCAGAGGAAGTCTGTGTGCTGGTATGCCAAGTAAATGGTCGGATCAGTTTCTCTTACATTCTTAATATTCACAGAGTGACTGAACATTTAACTCGGCGCGTATAGCTTTGTTACGTACTCTATCTGACCGGTACAACTTGGACTATTTTTACTTTCTATTGCTCTATATAATTATAGGAGAGAAGAAAACTATTATTTTTTGTCATTTTTTTTAGAAATCAAGTTTTTACTGGCAGTACACGTTTACAGGCCCTCTGAACCCAAGAAACATGTTTTTTCGATTGGTCCCTCTGTTTTGCGATTTACTTCTCTCTGTGTGTGTGTGTGTGTGCGCGCGCGCACTTGTGTGTAAAATAATTTGAAAACGGAATTCGCACGAAGTTGAAATTTGGAATTTAATTTTTAGTAAAATCCGTCAACCGAAAGTGGTAGTTAGTTCGTGCAATGTTTCACTTCTTTTTGCAATTTTCTCAAAAACGGCTTCTATGATTTTTTTTAAAAAATCACCTCATTTACTAAATTTTTGTACTGTACAAGATAGGGTAAGCCGTCTGCTGAAATTCTTGGGGGCTGTGCTCTCGTGGTAAAAATTGTGATAACAACACCACTTTCAGATCAATATAATTATATTGGGCGCTTATAATGTAGATTGTTGCCCATAACAAGCAGGTGGAATGTTAAATTATTTTTACCCGATCTGCTAGTCCCAGGACTACAAAAAATAATTCTGTTTCTTATCACATGGTCAGCACATGGTCTTATCAAAAGGTAAGATTGAAGGTAAAATTGGTCCTCTAAAGTTTTAATATTATATGACTGAAGCATTTAAGAAAAGAAGAGGTAGAGGTGTAAAAGACTAGTTAAAGCTATCTTCACTGACAGTAATGAATTTCATTATACAGCCAGACCCTGTGGTGAATGAAGAGAAGTTATCATTTGCAGGGTGGAAAATATGAGCTTTTCAGACGGCCTGGCATGCTGATAAGCATACTTTCCCACTCAGTGAGGAAGGCTATTTTAAAGCACCTCATCCTCGTTTTACCTATTAAAGCCTCTAGTGGTTCAAACCAGCCTTTCGGCTGATTACGTAAACAAAATGTAGATTGAGTACCATTTTATAAGTTTATAAATTAGGTAAAAATAAATTGGCATAAAATAGAACGTTGTACTGCTGAAATATAATTATTCAGGGACGTTTATAATAAACATGTGGTCTTGGGTTCGAATTCCATTCAGGCACAGCATATTTTCATACGTTACAAAAATCATTTCATCCTTCACCGTCTGCATTAACAGTAATTGCAGAACAGTCGGACGTTAAACCAAAAAAAAAAGTTTTTAATAAAATAAATGTATAATTTTGGCTTTGAAAGTTCAGCATTTGATGACAAACCATAGGACGTCCCTCTAAAGAGCAGTTCTGTTGGATGAATTAACGCAAGGAATTTCATTCCAGTCGAATCTGCAATTTTATTACTATTTTGACTTCTGGGCCATAATATAGCCGTACACAGTGAATGGCGTGATAGCTAAACATGTAATAAAACTGAGTCATCCTTGAGAGATTTTCCCCTTATTCCTGGCTCAAATGTACAAACGATCGGAAGTTATTTTACGAACATCCCCTGGTTAATGCTAATGTATACAAGGGGTTAGTAGTTATTGGGGCAGCGCTTTGATCATAAAATTTAGGAAAATACAGTCTTTTACTTGTTAGCGTATATTTCTCATGGAGTGACTGGGTGAAGCCTTTAACATAATGAAAAATGACTCACGGAAAAATCTAACTAAACTGTAGGTTATGTTATATTGTTGGCGAGTTTAAACAGTTTTATTTGTGGCAGTTTTTTAAATTGTCATCTATCATTTTGTTTCGTCCGTCTGTCCGTCCGTCACACCCAGATGTCAGAATCTACGAAAGATTGCAACAAACAGTTTCGGATTCGTAATCTACACCAAAAGTTAGTGGATTTAAATTGGATTTTAAGTTCCGGTTTTAACTGTAAGTGACCCAAAATTGAAAGTCAAGAAATCGAAGTCAGAAACTACAAGAGATAGAAAGATTTTCGGTTATCTACACAAAATGTTAGGAGACCTGAATTAGGTTTAAAGTCCTGGTTTCGACTGGAAGTGGCCAAAAACTGGTAGTCAAAAATCAAAGTCTGAATTTGGAAACCAAAATAGTCTCATTCGATTCCTCTTAATGAGTAGATTCATATCATTAGGTTTGAAGTTCCAGTTTCTTTTCTTTTTTTTTTTTTTTGTTTTTGTTTTAACGTCCGACTGTTTTGCAAATTGCTGCTAATGCAGACGGTGAAGGATGAAATTAATTTTTGTAACGTATGAAAAAATGCCATGCCCGAGTGGGATTTGAACCCAAGACCGCGTGATGAGAGGCGAGCACGTTACCAACATCGCCAACGCGGCCGGCAAAAGTTCCAGTTTCGATCGGACGTGGCATAAAATCGGAAGTCCAGAAATCAAAGTCAGAAACTACAAGAAATAGCAAGATTTTCGGATTTTCGGTTACATACACAAAACGTTAGTGAACCTGAATTAGGTTTGAAGTTCCGGTTTCGACCGGAAGTGGCCAAAAACTGGAAGTCAAGAAGTCAAAGTTTGAATTTGGAAACAAAATAGTATCAATCTATTCCTCTTAATGAGTATATAAAGAAATCATTGGGTTTAAAGTTCTAGTTTCGATCGGAAGTGGCCCAAAATCGGAAGTCAAGAAATCAAAATCAGAAGTTGGAAACAAAAATTGTGTCATTCGATTCCTTTTATTAAGTAGATGCTATTAGGTAGATACAGAAATCATTGGGCGCAAAGTTCCAGTTTCAACCGTAAGTGGGCCAAAACCGGAATTTAAGAAATGAAAGTCAGAAATTGGAAAGAAAGTTTGTGTCACTCGATTACTATGAAAGAGTAGATACAGAAATCACTAATAGCTTTTGCATAAGTCAAATACCTTTTTAAAAATTCCCAACAGCCATGAGACGCGTCGTCGCATGATAGAGATTTTTATGTATATATGTATTATTTTAGGTCACAATGAAAATATTTATTCAATTTATAAAAGGTTTCCAAAAGTGTTTCTAACGTTGCATTATTTATTCATTATGATTCAGGAACAGGGTCTGCTTTATTTTAAATTCAGATAAAGAAGTTCCATTTTCGCTCAGATGTTAATTGATTTACTTACATTATTTTACATCGGTTGCCTTTAAACTATGACTTTATAATAAGCGCTAAAATTAAACCCCGAAAACTTTCCTAGAACTTCTGTTTTAGAAATTGTTTGAAATTCCACCACTATATCTTCACTTTCCTCTTTCTTGAGAGAATTTTCCTATTTAAACTTAAGAATTACAATAATAATTTATAAGTATTAAAGTTACAAGTTTTCCCTTTCTATTTTGTTTCAGCCAGGTTACTGAAAATTTATATTAAGTTTCACTGTCAAAAGTACATTTTCATGTGACTTCGCAATGTTCAAACTTCACGCGTTCGATTCCCACCTAACTCCTAAATATTTTAACGCGTCATAACTTCCTGCACTCGCTAATAATTATAGCATTTAACTATTCTAGCATTTTATAAAAATAATGTTGTAGATACTTAGACACGGTAGCTGGATCTTCAAAGATTGATTTTAACGGTAGTATTTTTAGCAAAGTAGCGGGTCTTTTCCGTTTTGTGTATGCCCTTCCTTATCAAATCTGAATTCCCTGAAGAGTTCCGCAAGTGTTCATTTCTCCCACTCATTGCCTTACTGAAACTCAAACTGAGACAGACACACGCACGCGTACATACGTCCTTCCCAGTCCCAGTTTATAGTAAAAAAATACTACGTTACAGGTTCTGTTGTTTTATTTCTTATTAAGATTGTTTTATTTTGAGTTTTTCATTATTCTGTAGTTTTTATTTACAGGTTACTTGAACTTATACTAATAATTTACATTATATTTTACATTATTTTATTATTATATTACTATTACGTTATATTTTTAAATTATTTACATTGGGAAGAGAAAGTCTGAGTGTTTCAAACAGACTTTTTTAGTTGCCACATCTTCCATCTTCTGGGATTATGCAATAACTCCCTTTCCTAAAGGAACTCTGCAGCATCATCCTCCGTCCGAATATTATTAAGTAACTACAAAATTCATAGTAGACTATACAAACTTTGTAGTAATTAACTGTGAAATCGGAGTGGTTGACATTACGCAGGAATGTTGTTAGTCAGATTGGCAGGCTAGACGCAGGAGTGGGAGAATTGTGTAACCCTTCAGGGAATTCGGATTTGATAGTGGCATACAGAAATCGGAAAAGACCCAAAGTGGCTTTTGTAGTACTGTGTTAATAGGTAAATCGGCTTTGTGTAATCTGAACAGAAACGAAACAAGAACAATACCTTTTGTAACTCCTCTGTACGTAGATTGGATAATCTTTTATTAATTGGAGTTAATATTTATGTTAATAAAATATAATTGTTTTATATTTGAATGATATGTATTGCATTGATATTTTAAATAATTCAGTCATGAGTTGATTAGTGGTAATTTTAATTAGCAATTTTTTGTGGCGTTGTAAATTTTGTTTTCTTTACGGTAGGTTGACTGCGTTTATGTTTTGCACTGAGTGTACATAAACATGTACACTTGTTTGATGATCTACTACGTACTCGTACCTACAGTTAATTAGTGTACACTGTAAGAGAATGCGCGTAGTCGAGCGTACAAGTTTGTATAATTGTCTCGTATGTGTGTTACGGTATTAGAGAAACTTGTTTGGAAGGGAGATATATGGGAAGGGAATGGTGCTCCCGTGTGTGTGTGCATACAAAATCCTTCCCTTGTTGTTGTTGTTGTGCATATGTGTGTATGTTGCTTTTAGTAAATTTGAACGTGTGTGTTGTAGTAAATGTATGTTGATGTAGCTCATGTGACATGTGGTAGTTACATCGATCCTACTCCTCATACCTATAGAAGGAATTTGCAAGACGAATCTAAAATCACTTCCTGTCAATACAACCATGTATCTTTCCATATGTCCTTTTCTTGGATTTTGTGTTACCTTCATTCGACTGTAATCTGAATTTTATGTATTTTTCTCTGAAATATTTAAATATTATTCGTTTTATTTTTTTTTAACTGGCTTGAGAGAGATCATTAATTCGAGGTAAATTTAAATTTATTCTGTTCTATGTACATTGGTTACTCCGAGATCCTTCTCCAAATCGAGAAGTGGTTTTTGAAATAATTTGGTTTTTATTAATTACTAGTTTGATTTTAGTTTTACGACATGTAATATTACAGTGAATGAATTTTTAACTTGAATTATTGTGTTTCTGTATGTCTTTTACATCCTTCGTTTATTTTTTCTTTATAATTTGATAAACTTCCCATAACAGACAGATGGCGTGTCAAATTATTTACACCTAATCTGTTCGTTTCAGGGCTAAAATAAATAGTTCAGTTTTTTATTACATGGTCAGCCAATTAAATTACTGAATCATTTAAGACCAGAAGAGGTAAAGTTGTAAAAGACACTATACAGAGTTGTTACTCTGAAAGTTATGAATTTCATTATACAGCTAGACCTTGAGGTGAATGAAATGAAGGTGTCACTTGAAGAGTGGAAAATATGTGCTTCTCAGAGGGCCCGGCATGCTGATTAGCGTACTTTTCCACTCAGTGAGGAAGGCAATGGAAAATCTCCTCATTCCTCGTTTTACTTAGTAAAACCTCTATATGTTCAAACCAGCCTTTTGGCTGATGACCTAAACAACAACAATTTGATAAAAATTAAAATTATTTTATTCTTAAACACAAAGAAGCACGGAGTATTTTAAAAAAATAGTGTAACCTTATACTTGTTAATCCCATTATTGTTTCACGTTAAATATTTCACTAACAAAGCCTAAATTACCCGTTTATGACAAAAAAACGGAATGCCTCAAATTTATTCGGTCACTAAGTGTCCTTCTGAAGGACTTGACTGAAATATTTTTTCCTTCGTACAGGACCAATTTTAGTCCACGTAAGGTGACTTAAGACGTTACTGGAAGCTCCTTTTGCAATCCACATTGTCAGCATTCCGTCATTGTAGGTTTTCTCTTTTCTTCTGTCCACTCTGTGTTCTGTATTTGCTCTTCATGGTCGCCCTTAAAGTCTGTAATTAATTAGTTTTCTCGGTTTATTCCGGTTTCTCACTAACCTTTCTGACTTCTTTAAACCATTTATACGACACCTTAAGGGTATATTGCTCAGTGTCTTAAAAATCTGTTTTGTCAACCGGTTTTCATCTATTCTATACAGGTGTTCGTAAACTGTAAGCCTTATTTTTTTTAATCATTTCCATTAATCGTTCATTTTCCTTGTACAGTTCTGCTCGACCTCGAAACCTTTATTGTCCTTCTAGTATATTCGGACATATTAAAAATAAATTAAAAAAAATAAAAGAATTTTTTCTACAATTTTATTAATGTTATTTTTGAATATAACATAGGACATACAGTTACTACTAATGGATAGTAGCTAACAGCAGCTAAAAAGGTTTTATGAAGGAAATTCAACAAAATCTATGGTCAGATTATTTCCTCGTTTAGGCCAATTTTCGACCGAGTAACTTAACTACGTAATTTTGAAAGCTTCTGTGCATCCTACACTCACAGCATTCGTTCACTGTTCGTTTCCTTTATTCTGTTCATTCGGTGTTCTGCTTTTGCTCTCAGTGGAAACCCTTGAGATTAAAAATCAGTAGTCTAAACTTAGTGCGGTCTATTTTGATTTTTTGGTTTAATCCAATTTTCTCAATATCTTTTTTGATTTCTTTAAACCAGTTATCTGAAACCTTAGGTATATTTCTCAGTGTGTTAAAAGTTTGTTTTGTTTCACCGTCTTCTATGGAGGAGTCTTTAGAATTTCAATATCCCTTCTCTGTCGTCTTCATTAATCATTCGATTTTATTGGAAGGGGTTTTCTTCCTTGTAACCTTTCCTGTTTATCTACTAATTTGAATCAATTACTTTGTAAAAGATCGTTTCTTCGATATTTCTACTTTCCTTTGACCAGCGTTAAAATAGTAATAATTTTTTTTATAATGACTCATCTTGCCCATAACAGACTGGTAGAGTTTCAAATTATTTTCACTCAATCTGTTCGTTGCCGGGCTAAAATAAATAGTTCTGTTTCTTATCACATGGTCAGCCAATTAAATGACTGAATCTTTTAAGAACAGAAGAGGTAGAGGTGTAAAAGATACTAATCGGAGTTATCTCCTCTGAAATTAATGAATTTCATTATACATCCAGACCCTGTGGTGAAGGAAGTGAAGGTGTTATTTGCAGAGTGGAAAATATGTGCTTTTCAGAGGGCCCGGCATGCTGATAAGCGTACTTTTCCACTCAGTGAGGAAGGCAATTGTAAATCACCTCCCTCCTCGTTTTACTTAGTGAAACCTCTACAGGTTCAAACCAGCCTTTCGGCTGATGACCTAAACAATGACTCAACATTCTAGATATCCACTCGCCTTTACACCCGCAGGTTTTATCACCATTTAAAATGATTGATCTTGGCTTGTCTCAATAACACGTTCTTTTCACAATTTTTGAGTTCTTCGAGAAGAAGCAACCATCTTTACTCGCTTACTGTTGATCTGTACTACGTACTATAAAATTTTTGTATGATATCGTTAGATAATTATTAAATTATTAAATACACTTATTTTATGAAGCTCGTAATCGTGATGTCAAACAATGATTAACCCTTTCAGTACCAACGTCCGGAAAACAGGACGTCAATATATTTTTACGTAGTGCCAACATCCGGTTTACTGGACATTGTAAGTTATGCATAAAGTGCCAACGTCCGGAAAACCGATCATTTCCAAAAAAACCTTTAATAAAAAATTAATGGATTAATGTATTTTGAAACCGTCTCCGTGGTGTAGTGACTAGCGCGCTAGCCTATAAAGCGAAAGGTCCCGGGTTCAATTCCCAGCCAGGGTCTAGAAATTTTAACACGTTTAAAACCACCGTTAAGGTACCAAAACCCTCAGTAATTGCTAATGATCAAGCTGTCGATAAGACTTTAAATAAACTAAAAAAAGCTATTTTGAATAGTTTTAGTGTTAGAACGTTTTCTTTTTTTTATGAACGCAATAAAAATTAATTTTTAATAAGAAATTTTATTTTTCTGTAACATTAAAATTTTGGTTGGCATCGGCGGGCTTACGCGTGCAAGTTTTCTAAATAAGGGCTGGAATTTTTTATACACCCTTATTTAATTTAAAGGGCTTTAGATCAAACTGTTAAATATTGTTTTGGCATTTAAAGGATTAATTTAGAAACATATTACAAATTTTCATTGCAGAGCACCGACTGGTTGGTGTTTCGAACAACGCAAGTTGATCCGATTTTTTTCGGAGGTCCAAGTATTAATTCCATTTCACAGGTTAGAAAAAAAACAATTTTATTTTTGGTGGAGAACTGATTTGCAATAGAAATTGGGTTTTGTATTTTAACAGTTTAATAACGTTTAATTAGTTTCAAATAATTACCGGAAATGAAATTCTGTACTTTGACTGAACCATCATTATGACGATTATTTATTTATTGTGAAATATTTTTGAAAAATTTATAATATATAATAATAAAATACTTATAGATAATTTAAATTCTGGATAAAACGGATATTTGACTAGAGTAATAATAATTTATGAATACAAATCACCATTTTACCTCTACCTTTGATTCAGGTTTAATCTTTCAACGTACCGTATTTTGGTCTAGTTATTGTATTCGAGGTAATGATTTTAAAGGTAAATTAACTGGATTGTGTTTGTTTCGTGTTGTCTGTTAAATAATGTAAACAAACATTACAATATACCGTGTTGTAAACTCAGTTATTATGATACAGTGGGATGCTTTTGTTTGTTAAACTTTGTTTATGGTGTCTGTCATATTTTGTTTACAAGCAAACCAAAACTCAGAAAGGCTATTATAATAATAATAATGATAATAATAGTTATACTTTAGTTAACATCCACGATAAAGCATTAATGAAATGACTCCAATGGCTCCAGACTGGTACTCAAATTTCAACCGTTAAAATTAACTACGCTTACGAGATAAAATTCTAACATTAAAATGTAAAAGAATATTGCTCTCTCATCAAATAGTGATAAATAATAAATTTTATTTGAAATTTATATACTAGTTTATAAATCTTATCGCTGAAAAATATTTTATTGGCACAACTTTACCATGTATCAGAACTTATCTGATTTTGTAATTGTATTTCGTTTGTTGTACTTAAGTAACTTTGGATTGGCGGTGCAAACAATAATGTATTTTATTGAAAATGTTATTTCAAAATTACAATCACTTCTGCGTTAAATAATAACTTTAATTGGTTTCTTTTTACTTTTGAGACCTCATAGGATCACTCTGGTTCAAGTATAGGTCTGTTCCAGTGTTGGGTTTCTTTGAAAAGCGCGCTCTCCTAAGCGTGGCTTCCTTTCGGTTGGCCCACATTTTCTTCAAACGTTCCGATCTCTGTTTCCGGTCCTCGTCGGTAAACACCCTGTTGTACACTCTTCTGGTTTTTGGTTCGAATATTGCCATATTAGTCCTGACTAGTTGGTTGTACTTAGCTGATTTTGTTGGCAGTTTAATTGATATTTTAACAAATAAATTTATTCATTAATTTTCCAATTGCTCTTCACACGTAACTTGATTTAAATATCATTTAATTGACCTTAATATTCATTAATGTCTGCCCCTTACAGACATGTGGAGTGCCAAATTAATTTACAATCAATCTGTTCGTTGAAGGGCTAAAATAAATAGTTCTGTTTCTTATCACAGAGTAAGCCAATTAAATGACTGAATCGTTTAAGAACAGAAGAAGTAGAGGTGTAAAAGACACTAATCGGAGTTATCTCCTCTGTAATTAATGAATTTCATTATACAGCCAGACCCTGTGTTGAATCAAGTGAAAGTGTGATTTGCAGAGTGGAAAGTGCTTTTCAGAGGGCCCGGCATGCTGATAAGCACACTTTTCCACTCAGTGAGGAAGGCAATTGTAAATCACCTCACTCCCCGTTTTACTTAGTAAAACCTCTACAGTTTCATACCAGCCTTTCGGTTGATGACCTAAACAACAGCATTCGATAATGCCGTTTTTAAGTAATAGACAGTCGGGCTTCTATTTATCGAACTTCTATATATCGAAATTCTCTATATATCGAAGTATTTCCTGAGTCCCGTGTAATTTTAATGGAAAAATGTTTCTGTATAACTAAAACAAATTCTATATATCGAACTTAATTTTAGTGAAAATATCGAACTAACTTAATGATTACGGTTGGAGAAGCCTACTGTCTTTGGGCAGCGATCTCCTCAATGTCTTTAAATTGTCAATATTTGTATCGTTTTTTTATAAAATTTGCTTACAGTTGCAAATAAAAATATCTTGTATAGTAAAATATATTTATATATATCTGCTACCACTAGTGCATTAGAAATATTCTTGACGAGTTTTAAAATTCCCGCTTTAGCGATTTTTAAGATAAGATGGTAAGTCAATTTTCAGAAGAAGATTTCAGTTTATAATAGAAAAGAGCTTTTCCTCCAACAACTTTTCTATTGGAGTTTTACTCGGTGAGTGAATAATATAATTTTATCGATACGTACTTTTACTATATGTACGATTGAAAGTTCGTTCTTTACTTTCATGCTTGTGATAAATTTCGAATTACTGAAATAAACTTTATTTTTTGTGTTGATCTACTTTGATAACAAACTTTCATTATGTATAATTTGATGTACTAACTTTTACTTACGGTTTTTCTATTAAGAGTTACTCAGGAACGTTGTTAGTTTATATAATTTTTTTATTACTGAGGTGTTTCTTCTGGAGATTGAATACCACCATACCTTCCCGGGTTCGGTCTACCGTGCAACTGAAAGTTCTGCAGGAAAATATCTGGACCACTCCTCATATTTTTTAACATGATTTTTTCCATTTTTTCACTTATTTTTTTGATTTTGTCCTCAATTTCCAATTGAAGGTGATACTTACCTAAAAGTACCTGGGGATGCCCGGTTAATTGCCATCGCTTAAAAATATATGCTATTGACAAACACTCAATTTGATTGCTGTATTTTTTTCTTCAAGCTTGAATAGGAATATTTTTGGGCTGGGCCGTAGGCAGTACGTATAAAAATAACTTGTATTATTCTTAATTCGCTGATATCTTTAGAATTATCAAAATCGAAGAAATTCAGAACGGTCCGTGGGTTTAAAGCTACGTCTTTAATAAGAATTATAAAGTTATTCGAATAAAATACCTTTTCTAAAACTTTGTACAAGTTCAAAGAATGTTCTCCCTTTTTCTGCGGGTGTTCTACTGTTTTCTTCGAATTCTATTGTCAAATGTCCTCTGTCTTCCCAGTTCCATCCGTAAGATTCCACCCTATAGCGGCTTCTTTAACTCCCTGAATCTAACTTTTTTGAGGGTGACCTCTTCTCCTTCTATTTTCAGAATGAAAATAAAAAGGTCTTTTGGACTATTCTTTGAACATGCCCGTACTATATGTTATCTATTCTTTGTTTTACCTGAGAAACGGTCCGTTGCCTTGTGCCTTTATTTCTCAAGTATTCCACTTGGAAATTTTGCATGATCTTCATACCCAATCTAAGATCTAATTGCATAAATTTATTCCTGGAGCTCATTTTCAAGGATTCAAATACTATAATTATGTAGTTATGAGTCCCAGTACAGTTGGATCCACTTCTACGTATCTTTATTTTACTAAACCATGGCATCATAATGAGACACAAATTATATGAGTTAGAAACAGAGCGTAACGTTCAAAAATATAAGAATGTTCAAATAATTTGTTGATAGATTCTCAATTAATTAATTTGAAATTTTTCAAGTTTTTGGCAAAAATACATGTATACAAGTGGCTACAAAATACGAATAAGATATTGTGACACTTATTTTTATGACTTTATTATTGCTTATTTATGCTAAGGTCCTTTCCGGGATGTGGGTAAAATAAATAATTAACAAACTATCGTTAGAATTACAAACAAGAAGTGCTTATTAGTCTACAAACTATAAATTAAAAATAATACCCTTACTTAAATCTGTTCTTCTTCTTCATGTAGCATCTCCATTACGAAGGTTATGCTAGCATCATGGCAATCCTGACCTTGGAAACTGTAGCTCTAAATAGGTCGATGGATGACAAATTAAACCACTCTCGCAGGTTCCGTAGCCAGGAGGTTCTTCTTCTTCCAACCGATCGTTTGCCCATAATCTTTCCATAAATCTGTTAATAAATTACAATAACTACAATCAATATACTTATTATAAATAATTAACTAATTATAATAAATTAAAGACATTAAATAATATATCTATTAACAAGATTATTCGGTTGAACTAAATCCTACTTACGACAAATTGTACGATACACATTAGATGTTTGACATTCTCGTAACCTAACTGTTACGCCGAGCGCAATTCACTCGTCGATGACAAATTAAGACTAACTTACTTCAAGACAGCTGCTAAAACTTTTATACCTAACTTATATCAAATACTAAGATTAACAAAGCTATATAAAAATACAAAGTCTCTCTATCACGTTCTGGATGTCTCTTAACAAAAAGGTAATACATTAGTATTGAATAAAGGACATATTATGATACCATATCAAAATAGCTAATTATCTCAATAGATACACCGACTCTTCTCAGGTAGCCGTCATAACAATAATAGCCCTACAGTGTTTCTAACCATTTCTCATAACTAACCCGATTAATCAACTATTATTATTTATATTAACTTTTCTACAAACTCAGTCCTCCTAGAGAATTCTGGAACACTTACCATTTATATATTGTCACAACGTTTTTTAGGTCATCAGCCAAAACGCTGGTTTGAACCTGTTGAGGTTTTACTAAGTAATACGAGGAGTGAGGTGGTTTACAATTGCTTTCCTCACTGAATGGAAAAGTATCCTTATCAGCATTCCGGGCCCTCTGAAAAGCGCTTATTTTCTACTCTGGAAATGACATCTTCACTTCATTCACCAAAGGGTCTGGCTGTATAATAAAATTCATTACTTTCAAAGGAGATACTCTAATTAGTGTCTTTTACACCACTACTTCTTCTGTTCTTAAACGATTCAGTCATTTAATTGGCTATGTGATAAGAATCAGAACTATTTTATTTTAGCCCGGCAACGAACAGATTGAGGGTAAATAATTTAACACTCCACCTATCTGTTATGGGCAGATTGTCACAAGATACAATACTATAGGCCTACAGGAGACAGCCTACAAGACAACTTGTACCCTACTTGTACAAAGTAGTAGGCCTGTATATATCGGCATTAGACTATAAATATCCAATGCGGAAATACACATAACTTGCACGTTATACTTCGTGAGATATAATTTAATACTGTAAAATAAGAATTTACAACATAAGAAATTATTTTATTGAATTGTATAAATTTTTGATAATTTATTTTTATTTGCATTTTTACGGCATTAATGTCGATAAATGTTTGATTGAGTCTTTCCTCGACAATATTATTACGTATAAGAAGTTGTATAATAATGTTGTAATAGGTTAGAAAAGTGAGTAATGTGGTTTTTATTTCTTAAAATGTAAA
Organism: Catonia carolina; assembly: GCA_035578175.1. Classification (NCBI taxonomy): domain Eukaryota; kingdom Metazoa; phylum Arthropoda; class Insecta; order Hemiptera; family Achilidae; genus Catonia; species Catonia carolina. The sequence goes on along the minus strand of JAQMRL010000005.1, from coordinate 33,298,828 downwards.
TATAAATCAATTTTTATTGTGCCCAAATACCTATTTTGTCTCGTTTACGAATCTGTTTTATAATGATAGTATAAAAAATGTATGTCCCACCTGTCTTACGAAAAAACATTACCATGAGTTATAGTGTTATTTTTCTCTGCGTAAGCTGTTTCATAAATTTTCCCAGTAACATTACAGTATGAGGGATATGCAAAAATTGTTATACTTGCCATCTAGGAAACTCAATTTATATACTACCAGGAAAATCCCGGTGTCCAGGTGGTTGCAATGTCCACCTAGTGTGTACTGTTTTAATACACTTTGAATAAATTAGGTCATTTATCTGATTACATTTGCATATTACTTTGTTTCTAATCTACCTAGGTTATAAAATTTATCTACATTACATGAAAAATATTAAAAAATATATGTTATTTTTGTTTTACATGTAATGTTACAGAATTAAAACAACAAACTTCTGTTTTATTTGACAGGCGACTAATGTAATTAGTATTGTAATACTCACAAAAACGTTATTAAACGTGTAATATTTTATTTTATGATTTAAAAATTTTTCCGTATTACCCTGGTTTGATTCTGTACAAAATTTTAATGGGACAAACAGATAACAACGTTGAAGAAAACCATCTAAGATAATCGAACGATATTGTGTTAATTGTGAAAAAGAGGCTGTTAAGGAAGATTAAGAAGTAAATAATGCAACTTCAAAGATATAAAATAAATGTTTATAAAATTAACGTAATGAAAAATCAGATTCTATGACTCAAATTTTCTATATATCGAATTGAATTTCAGTATCCTTTAAACTTCTCATGCATATACAATGTAAAAAGTAATCTATAGCTCGAATTCCACCATGTCTCTAAGTCGAACTAATTATTTCGTTTCTTTTGACAAAATTTGTACATATTTCTCAAAATAGCGGTTTCAGTCTTTTAAAAAATGTAGATACAATGCTGCTTTTTTGATTATAAGAGGATATGTTCGACTATAAAGGGGAACAGACCTTCGAAGTCATCTGGTGGTTGCCTTTGTATAGGCCTAACAGGCGTAAACCAAAACAATTAATTTCTTTGAGTCGACGAATCTTTGGTCGACCACAGAACAATACCATAGTCTGTCGGTACAATGTACCGTATTCAGCATGTACTGCGTATTTTTGGAATACCGAATACAATATTTGTACTGTACGTCACACTGCAGCCAATAGCTAAGCTAAATTTTACGTACAGTACTGTATTACAAAATTAACGTGTCCTGTATTATAAAAACGGTGCAGTTGACCTAAATATTCCACATCTTGTGATAGCCTATAATGGAATGTTCTGTTTTTGGTTATTTTAACCCTGTCAGTGCCGAAACAATATTTAAAAGTTTGATCTTAAGCGCTATTTTGAATAAGGCTGAAAAAAAAGTGCCAGCCCTTATTTCGAAAACGTGCCGGCGTAAAACTCCCATTGCCGACCAAAATTTTAACGTTACAGAAAAATAAAATTTCCGGTTAAAAATTAATTTTTTTGAGTTCATAAAAAAATAAATCGTTCTAACATTAAAAATATTCAATTTATATATTTTTTTAGTTTTTTTAAAGTAAAATCTATATCTTGGTCATTAGAACTACTGTGGGTTTTTGTAAATTAACGGTGATTTTAAGGTGTTAAAATTTCAAGACCCTAGCCGGGAATTGAACCCGGGACCTTTCGCTTTGTAGTCTAGCGCGCTAGTCACAACACCACGGAGGCGGTTTAAAAATACATTATTCCCCTAATTTTTGTTTAAAAGTTATTTTGGAAATGTTCGGTTATCCGGACGTTGATACTTTACTTACGGACTTACGAACTTACGGGCGTCCGGTAAACCGGATGTTATAACTACGTCAAATATATCGACATCCTGTTTTCCGGACTTTAATACTGAAAGGGTTAATAATTGCTTTGTTTTTATTTTTCCATAACTCGAATTGTTTTGCTCTTCCTTTGAGGAATCGAGTTATAGAAGTTCGACTGTGTTATTTTATCCAAATTTTCATCTCAACGATCTATAAAGAAAACTGTTTTAGCAATTCAAAAGAATCTTGTACGATATAAACAGTTTTTTTAAAAGATTCTTTCCATCTCAAAAAAAGAGAGGCTATTATATACTGAAATCCATATGTGTTCTTAGGGTTATGTTTAGAGCAAGTGGTTAAAGGACGGTTGGTTAACGTGAACGTAAGTAGGTTCTCTTACCCGATCACCAGATTTTTATAATTTTTTATATGGGTTCGGTTTTAGAAAAAAGGGTTAGAAGAAAGATTTATGATGTAGAAATCCTTCTTTTCAACAGAGGACAGACGATCTTTTTCCCTATAATGAATCTCTGAAGAAAGTGTCTCTCGTCTTTTTATTTCTTATCTTTCTCTCGATTTATTTTGTAGGCCTTTGCAGTCGCATAAGAAATGAATATTCCCTTATCTGAGTTCTCTCTAAAGACCTATTTTTTTATTTTAAATAATAGTAATATAAATTATTTTTATTTTTAATGTGATTATTGTAGTCCTTATTTTATTTTTACATAATAATAACAACATAATTTCAAACGTTCTATCTGAACAGGTAGATCAGCAACATTTTACTACACTTTGCAAATTTTTAAAGGTTGCACTTTTACATAATTGTATTTCGTACAGATAAGTCACGTGTTTTACACATTCAAATTTAAATATTTGTATAATATTGAAATTTGTTGTTAATTTTTTTTAAATAGAAATTTTGATGTTCTTTTTAATAATTTATCAACTACTTACACCTTCAACTAGAAATTGCGCCTACGCAGCATGTGAACTTATCGCTATCCTAAAAAGGGTGTACTAAATAAACAGTTTTTTTTTGTTTTCTTGGAATTATTCCACAATTACTTTACTAGGTATCACTTTAGATAGCCTATACGCATGCTGATTTTCATATTTAGCTTTTTGGGAAGGTACAAAAATAAAATTTATTGTTTTCGAGTAGTTAAAACATTTCTACCTCTTAGGAAGAATCCTCTTAGATTCCTCTGAGATTCCTCTCAGGTCGAATTGTAAATGCTTTAGATTATTTTTTCAACCCTTAAGCAATAAAGGAGCTGAACTTCAGCTTTGAAGACGATAAGGAAGTTAAAGTCAATCTATAATAAAGATAGAACAAGAGGAAAATGAAATTTTAGCAAATGTTTTTAGTCTCAAACTTAATTTTCTTGAATAATATAATTCTCTTGAATTTGTTCTTCTTCTTCCTCCTTCATTGGGAATCCCATATCCTAGATTCTTCCGCCCTCTCCACCGATGAGAAAATTTACCTCTTCCGAAATCGAGACCGTTGACCATTTTTCACCTGTACCTTTGGCATTTTGGGATATTTGTGTGCCCCATAACTGGGTGCTACTACCCGGAGGCAGACAGACCCAGAATTTTTTAACGAGGTTGTTTCTCCTCCTGCTTCTCGTTTCTCATAACTTTCTAGATAGGGCCTGAAGCTTGCAACCGTCATCATTAAACAACACTGTTGGCGGAATGAGACAATCCGGCATGATTTGGGTAGAAAGGAATCTGCGATGATTGAACGATATAGGGAGAGGTACAGCATGTACGCCGCGTGCCAGAAGACTGGTATTTGCTATCGGCCTTATAATACCGTCCTTAAGGAGTGCGGTCGTTGGGTAGACCACAAAGAAGATGGATAGAAGCTGGAACAGGCAATGTGTCTAATCCGTAGATGAAGAAAAAGTTTTAGAGGTTCAAGTTGTTTTTTAGGGAAATTAACTTGTATTGTAATGATATTATTTTTGTAAAGTAATGAGAAAATAAATAAAATAAAAATAAATAAATCTATATGAGTTACGTTAATTTAATTAGTTTGTGTCATAATTTGAGTGATATTTGAGTAATTAACAGAGACCGAATTTCAAATTATTTTACTGTCGTAATATTAAACACTCTGAAGGTGAATCTCTTCTTATTTTAGTTAGTTCACTACTCTGTAAATTACAAGAGAAACGTTGTTGACAAGTTGAAGAAGTTAGTAGTGAAGAATTTTCACACAAGTTCTCTTCTCATTAAGAGAAGAAGTTTGGTGAAACTCTAGATGAACGTGACGTCCGTGTCAGTGAGTCAGATAAGATGAAGAAGAATAATAAGATGAAGAAAAATAGTAAGAAGTTTCGAGTAAGAGAAAGAAAGAAACGTTTGCAAAGCATTACCTTAAGTACATGAAACAGAGATAGATAAAGATTTGATAAAAAAAAGAAAAACTTGGAAAAGTAAACTAAAGTAGTTGTAAAACTAAAGCAGTAGTTGCAAGGAAATTATAAAAGGTAAACAGAAGTTAGTGACAAAATCCAGAGTGACTAAAATATCAAGAGTTGTTAAATTTTTATTTCCATGTCGTCGTTGCAATTTACACGATAGATTATTTAATTTGTATGCATGTTAGGTACATTTCTTGTTTTTATTCATCGTCTAAGTTATAACGAAGTTGGAATTAAATAAATAGAAACTCTAGTTACTTACATAATACTTTGTATTCACCTTAGTTACCTTGGAGGCAATCCAGGTAGTCTACAAATCTACTTGTCATGAAAGTGATATTAATAAATAGTAAAAATAACACCGGTTAGGTGAGAAATATGACTTAATGACCAGCTATCAACCATCCATGTATTAATTCAGAGGAAATCTATGTTCGAATCATGTCGATTACAATTCATAAATATAGTAAAATAAGTACCAAATTGGGTGCCTTGCATTAATTCCATAGTTACCGAGGATAAGTAAAAACTAAAAATAAAATTTTATATTAAAGAAAAGCTAATGAAAATTGTTAATTGTTTTATAAAATTTATTGTTTTACATTTTAATGAGATAAGAAAATAAACTCAAATAAAATTTTACAAGGTAATGGCTGCTCCAGTCCTACTCTATGGAAGTGGATCGTGGATTAGTACGAGACCACAAGAGAGTAGAGTACAGGTGGCAGAGACGCAATTCCTGTGAAGAACAAAGGGTTGAAGTCGTAGGGACCAACTAAGAATTGAGAATATAAGAACGGAGTTGGATGTTTACAACCTAAATGCGAAGATTGCAGAATATTGAAATCGATGAAGTGAGCATGTAGAGAGAATGCCTGAGGAAAGGATCTTCCTTAATATTTTTCAATTCAGACCGTAGGGAAGGAGAAAAATGTTAGAAGGCCACGCGAGAGATGGCAATAATTCAATTAGTTTGACGCTGTTGTGAGTCGGAACAGGCGGGAGTCTGTCAATCGTTGATTGTGAGAAGATATTTTATCGAGATAAATTATATCGAAAAGTATCTCTGAAAAGTTAATATAATTATATTGAAATAGTCATTTTGATTTTAAATCTTTAATAAGTTGTCAAATTTGTGTTAGAATAATAGATTGACTACCTCTATTTTGCACTCAGTGTAAAAATGCAAAATTTAAAAACTACAACAACTATGCCAATAGGTGAGCTTTTAAACTGTTTGCAAAAATATTGAATTCATTTATCTGGTAAGATCTGAAATTTAGTGACCCAAAGAATAATCGATCCGTGTTTCCTCGTTTGTTTTTCATTTAGAGGTAATTTTTAATGTACTTAATCAGTTTCAAAACACTTCGTATCTAATTCTTCTTCTTTTGATTGCGTCCCCTATCGGAGGTAGGAAATCATCATAGCGATCTGGATACTGTCGATCACGGCTCTGAACAGCTCCACCGAACTACACCCGTACCACTCCCAGATTTCAGATTCAGATTTCACCACTCCCAGATTTCAGATTTCGCAGCTAGGAAAGTCTTGTACGCTCAACACTTCTTTTTCCCTAAATCGTTCCTTGGATAATAGGCCTCAAAAATAAGTACTTATTTTCTTTCATAATATGGGCTAGGTACTCGAATAATTTTCTCTAATAGGACTCTTAAAATTCTAACCAATTCACACTCCTTACCCATTCTCAACAATACATCCACATTTGTCACTCTATCCGTCCATGACATTCTCCTATAGCACAACATCTCAAATGCCTCAATACTCTTGATGTTTCCTTGTTTAAGAGTCCATTACTTCTTATCTAATTATTAAGTGCCCTTAATACGTACTTACTGTTACTTATTTATTGTTCTTAAAACTTAAGTATAATATGAATATCTAAATATTCATTTTTCAATTAAAACTATTTCCCAGAGAGCTTCATTCCACATAAAGACCAATATCAAGATCTTATACAGTATATTGTCCTCCAGAAGTCCATCTGCATAACTGCAATCATATTTTTACTTCTTGCTGATAATTCAAAGTTTCTGCACCGTTCCCCATTTGTAAAGTATTATTTTAATAATTTTTAAGCAGAAAATAAAAATATAAGCTACAGTCGAACTTCTATAACTCAAATTGAATTTCAGCCCCTTTAAACTTCCCAGCATTTACCTTGTAAAAAGTCTTCTGTAACTCTAATTCCATCATTTCTCTTAGTCGAATTAATTATTTCGTTTCTTTTGGCAAAATTTGTACATAGTTCTTTAAATAGCGGTTTTGATGTTTTGAAAAATGAAGGTACAGTACTGCTTCTTTCATTACAAGAGAATAAGTTTGACCATAAAAGGGTACAGACCTTCAAAGTCATCTGTTTGCCTTGGAATAGGCTTATTAGGCGTAAACAAAAACAATGAATTTCTTTGAATCGACAAATCTTTGGTCGACCACAGAACAATAGAACCATAGTCTGTCGGTACAATGTACCGTATCCAGCATGTACTGCGTAATTTTGAAATACTGTATACAATAATATGTACAGTACTTAACACTGCATCCAATAGCTAAGCTAAATGCAACGAACAGTACTGTAATACAAAATTACGCATGTGCAGTAGGCCTACATATTCCACATCTTGCAGGGTACTGTATTAGTTTATGTGGAATGTTCTGTTTTTAAACGCTTTTATTTAACTTACTCTTGGATCCATCAAATCTTGCAACTTAAAATTTTAATACTTCTACCGTATCAATATGAATCAAACTTTGCACACTTGTTTATCTTCGATGACAATACGCTGTGGAGGTGTTTGTAAAAAAAATTTTAATTAAACGCTTTTTGGATCCATCAAATCTTGCAACTTAAAATTTTAATACTTCTACCGTATCAATATGAATCAAACTTTGCACACTTGTTTATCTTCGATGACAATACGCTGTGGAGGTGTTTGTAAAAAAAAATTTTAAAATTTAAAAAAAAATTTAAAAAACGCTTTTATTTAACAATTACTTAAAAAAATTAACTAAAAAGAAAAAAAGAAAAAAAATTTACAAAAAATCACAGAAAAAAAATTACAAAAAAATCAAAAAAAAAAATTAAAAAAAAATTTTTAAGAAACGCTATTATTTAACAATTAATAAAAAAAAAATGCACTAAAAAGAAAAAAAGAAAAAAATTTACAAAAAAAAAATCACAGACATTACAGTTAAAAATAAAAGCGTGGCGCATTAATATACGTATATAATATTTTACAACGAATATTTTACAATAAATATTATAGGCCTATATATTAATGCGCCACGCTTTTATTTATAACTGTAATGTCTGTGATTTTTTTTTTGTAATTTTTTTTCTTTTTTTCTTTTTAGTTCATTTTTTTTGATTACTAATTGTTAAATAATAGCGTTTCTTAAAAAAAATTTTTTTTTAATTTTTTTTTTGATTTTTTTGTAATTTGTTTTGTTTTTTTTTAATAATTCGAATTGTTTTCCCCATCCTTTGAGGATTCTAGTTTAAGAATTTCCCCTGTATTTGTATAAATACTATCCTTGAAGAATATTTAAGAACTGGTTTTGTTAAAATGGTTCAAGTTTAACTACGCTTTTTTAGAATATTCAGTAAGTAATAGCTAGAAATTTGTTTAAATACAAAAATTTTTTACTGACAAACGTTGGGTTTTTTCTAAAGAAAATTATTTTACAAAGTCTAAATTATTATCATATTTTCTATAAATAGATGGTTGATTATTTTCTAAAATAAAAAATAATGATATAAAAATAAAATTATAGTAAGTTCTGTTTTAATAAACTACAATGATCAAAGTTAAGTTATAAAAACATAGTAAAAGAAAGATTTTATAGAAATAAACTTTTATAAAACTGCAGTTAAACGATAATAAAAGTAGGGTATCACAAGTTATTATTTCAATAAATCTGGTTAAGTAACAGTTTTTTTACAGATTTATACCAGTATTATTTTTCTTTTAGTTGAGCTATTAAAAGTATTACATGACGGATAAATTTGATTTAACTTTATATAACTTTTTAAACAAATTTAAATTGTGCATCTCAGAAAATCTCGGATATTGATAATACCGGTTAACACGGGTGAACCACTATTGGTTTTAAATTTACAAGCGTTTCAATGCCTTTTGTATAATGAACTGCATGTAAAGAACAGCTTTTGCACGTAAATGTCGCATCTGTTGCAGTGGATCAGTATTTTTATATTTTGAAGGACTTTTATTTATAAAACGTTGGCAAACCTCACTAATTTTCTCAGTAATCGTCAAGAAGTATTAAATTTTCTCATTAATATTACTCCCATTTTTATGCTGTATTTACATCATTTATCATTAGACGAATCTTTTTGCGGTTTTAACAGAATATTGAATAGTTTTAGGATTGTTTATTCTCTTTTACCTTTTTTATATGCATTTTTGCGGTAAAATAATACTTAATGCATATTTGTTTAAACAAATCGATTTCAATCTGGTTTTTACTTTAAATTACGAATAGAAATACCAATAAGCGTCAATCAGGATTTGCTAAATAAATGATTTAAAGAAGTTAGAAAGGATACAAAGAAAACTGGATAACGAATAAACCGAAAAAATCTTAATAGATCGAACCAATTATAGAAAAATCTTTACTGACTTCAAGGATTTCCACGAAGAACAAAAACAAAACTTTGGATGATCAGAAAGAAGGAGAAAAGCCTGCAGTGAAAGTATTCTAAGATTTTAGTCTGCAAAACGAGCTTCTATAAAATTTTATCTATTTTACCCGTCACGAGAGATAACTTAAACGTTGTGTTTTAAGAACTCTATTTCAAAAACGACCAAGCGAAAATTGATTAACGACACAGCAAATTAAGTCTGTTCTTTCCTGACTTGATTCATTTAACTTAATTTTTTTACATTTAAATAAAAGAAAGGTAAAAATCCGGGATACATGTTCGATTCCCGGTCATATCTGGAGTATTTTCGTCTGTTAATTACCGCATAATCATTACCGACGGACAAGCCAAAGGCTTATGTAGGCATGATCACTCAACTAAAACGTAACAAAAACGATGCCCACTAAGAACTCAAATTTAAACGAGCACAAAAATTTGTAAATTAATAAAATCATATTATTGTAGTACGAAAATCTGAAAATGATGGAGCTCTGAATGAATTTGTTCATCGTGTAGTTCGAATACCTATTTCTAAATTTTATAAGAGACTGTACTTGGAATTTTTTACCGCTATGAAGACAAGTTACCAGTCAACTAATTTAATAATTTTTTAAAAATCACACCTCGTTTTCTGTTTTATTTGTAATTATAAATAACAAAACAGGATATATTTGGCACAATACTGTTGTAAAAATGCATGGCTCAGTCTAAAAATAATTTTTCTATGTTTACGTGGAGCGAAAATAGAACGATTTTAAAAACAGCCGTTATGTTAAAATGGAAAATTGGATTTTACCTTAATAATATCCGGGTTATTGGAAAAACTGTGATCTTAAACACACTTAAACGTTGATTTTTTTTTAAGTTAAGCCTGGACGAAGTAACAGACGTTTAAAAAGTACATTAACGGAAAACACACTAAACGGGAAAATTTTTATGCGTAAATCTCCGAGAAATTTTTAAATAAAAAAATATGTCAAGCGAATCAACAGAGGAATAACAGGTTTTAATTACGTGTAGCGTTAAAAATGTTCGATCGTTTATAAAATAGAGCTCTATAAACACAACCTACTTTTTTCGTGGTGTGCATAACAATTTATATTACATTATTTTATTTACATTTTTCTTACTTTTAAATAAAATTAATGCCACTTGCTTCTCTTTGTCGTACACATTTATATAGCACTTAGGTAACGGTAACCCGTTTATTGATAGGGTACTTAAGAAAAAGCCTATTTTGTTTTAAAATTTCAATTTTCAGTACCAATAATATTATTTTTGGTTTAAGGATTGCGGCAAATTGAAATCTGTAGTTTATGAAACATTGTAACCAATGCGGATTTTTATACGAGGGAGTTATTTTAAGCAAAATGTTTTTCTAACATCGAAATATTATTGTCCATTTAGGCTGAAGTATCTTGAAAGAGTTTTCGTGTTATATAGTTTCATGTTTTAGTCTAGAGATATAGTAAAAAACGTCCGTGACGCTTGACTGTGCATTGTTTCGTAACTAGAAATTGACTCGAGAATTTCAGATGAAGAAAAAACAAAACGCTGAGAGTATATATACGAGTATATTATATAGTCTTTCTTTTATTCGGGTCAGTGGATCGACAAAAATCTTTATCGGAATAATGTAAAAATATTTTGATATTGTAAAATATGGGTCAATATAATATAAATATTTTATAACTATTAAAGAAATGTTTTGAAAAAATGATAGTATTGAAACAAAAAAACATATTTTTTTTTTCATTTTCAATATTGTAGGTGTACCGATTTTATTAAAAACTAAAGTTTTAGTTAACATTTAAAAATCTAACGACAATTTTTGTTTTAATTACGCAAAGTAATGTCTGAATTAAAATCTGAATATTAATTTTAAATTAATACGACTAAATTTTTTATTTAGTTCGTGAAAACCCAAGATTAATGAATTAGTCAGTAATTTCTTTGGCGATTGATGGTATTTTTAAAGTTGCTTTTCTAGTGATTTTCTTTGGTGAACAGCGTTTCCAGTATTAGCCCAGGATGTTTCATTAGAAACAGCTATTCTTGTGCCATCTACTGCCGAAGAAAGAAATAAATAGTTTAGGAATATTACGTTTTTACCGAAGCAAATGTATGTATCTTTTTAAGCCAGTTACATTACGACCTGTTAAAATTTAACTATAATAAATGTACCATTATGGCTGAAAATTCTGGAACCATAAACAACTAACTTGTTTCCGAAATTGTCATCTTAACTTATTTTTTGGTTCATGTCTCCGCATGGTTCGACTGAATAGCCACTGGAAAATTGGAGAGCTGAGTGGTAAACTAATCTGGAATTCCTCCCCGGCTAACAACCGGGGTTGTAACTTGGAGCTTCCTGCACTCAAGGGTGATTGTCTTTGAAAGTCAATCATGGAAAGGTCTTTTGACAAAATCCTAAAAATCGACAGGATAGTAAGAATTTAGATTAATAAAAAATATAAGAAAGATGGACACTTAAGAGTTCTCCCAATGAAACAATGTATAAAGAGATAGGACCTGTAACTAACACAATCAGGGAAAACCTAATTTCCTTTTAGGACATTTAATTAGAACACCTCGAAACAGATTGTCAAGGCAAATTATAGAAAAAATCTGGGAGAGTAAAAATAACATTAAGTGGATCACAGAAATTAAGTAAGATTTGAAAAAACTTGGAATAACAATAAAAGATCTACAAGAGAAAACAGACAAAATCAAGAAATTTAAAAATAAACAAACTATGTTTCAAATGAGAATAAATAGACAACAAGTTGGAACGGTGATTTCAGAGAGAGAACGACAGGCAAGATCTGAAAGGATGAAGAAATATTGGGAAAACAGGAGGGTAAAAGACCCTTTTTATAGTTGACTGAAAAGTGATCCCATGCTGGTCATAAAAGTTAAAAAAATGTACATTAAACATGTTTATAATTTCATGCGTTGATTACAGTGTCCTATAGAAAGAAGAGAGGTTTGAACACAGTAATAAAGTTCGTTAAAATCTATAACTTATCTACTACAGTATCTTTTCAATCATGTGAAACCCTATCGGTATTTAGTCAAAATTATTGTTGAGTCATTCTTCATATTTAGAAGTGAGTTATTAGACTTACCTATTAGAGAGTTACTTACCTATTAGCTAGAGTTTATGTTAAGATCAGTACAGTACAAGAGAGTTTTTGATTTACTATAGAATTCGGAGGGCTCACCGAAAAATCATTGATTAAAAACGTTTGAATATAATATTTTTTCGTTGTATAATTTGTAATAATCTATGTATTTAAAACGCAAAATTGCTTCCAATGTACAGTATAGTCGTGGTAATCCGAACACAGAAGATGTCCGACCTTTTACGGATTATCGATGTCTACAATCTTAGATTTCGGTAATCAAATTAAAAATACGACATACTTGGAAAAAATACAAGTTTAACAACATATGAGAACACAAAATTACAAATGACACCTTTATTTGAAATCTGTTACAGTATTATTTTCATATAATTTTAAAACAAAACACAATTTTAAAACAAACATCGTAACTTGTGATTGCCAGTGATCTTACTCCACGGGGAAAATGTTATAGGATCTTTTACAGTCTTTTCCCCCTTATGAACTAAGGATTCTCCTGGCAACATTTTCCAGTATGATGCCGACTCATCTCCGTTGTAAACTTGATATGCTGTTAAACCCTGTTTTTCTACTTCATCCTAGAATTTTGTTTTTAAGTCCATAAAATCGTCGATATCACTGGAATTTTTTCACCGGTAACAGTTAACAATCTAATACCGTGTCGTTGTTTGAATTTGTCCAGCCAGCCTAAACTAGTTTAAAATTCGTCTTTTTCGGTCATTTCCTTGTAGAAAAACTTCGATTTTAAGTGAGAATGTCTCCACTGATTATAGATTGCCTTGCTCTTTCTTGCAAACATCATGAGTAAAAAGCCCGCTCGGCATCCGGTTTATCTGTTGCTTTCAATGTTTTTCTTTTCAGTTGCCTGCACTCCATTTATTAGACTTTTTAACCCTACAGCCGGCAATAACATTTTTCTAGACCGGCAGAGAATTTCTAGTCACCGAACCGTCAAAAAAATCATTAAAAATTTGCTATAAATCACAAACCTTATCAAGTGACATAAAAATAACAATAAAACTTGAGAAAATAGAGTAAAAATAATATATTACTGAAATTTTAATGTGACAGTATGGAATGCTAAAACTATTTGAAAATCATTTTTAAACAAATTTATCTAAAATTTTAGATGACACTATTGTTTAAAGCTTTTTATCCTCTACTTTCAAAATTCATTTTATCCGAATCGTTGCATTTAATGTTTATTTCAAAATAAACCCAAAAAATGAATCTATGTTCAAAACTGAAGAAAACGTATACAGAGAAACACAAGCAGAATATGCAATTAAAACTATTGTATTATACGTAAAAAAAGACTTTGTACATTACTAAACTATTGTACAAAACATCAACGCTGTCTGTAGATGAAATTAAAACTAAAACGACAACATTGCAATGCTATGAAGCAAATCCGATTTTGCGACGTAACCGGTTCAAGAAGCGGTAACATCGTCTCAAAATCGACGATTGCCGGCTCTAGGGTTAAAGAATTTTTCTAAATGGTTAAAAAATAATTAAAAACATGATAATAAGTGATCGTTCCGATTACTGGAGGTATCGATGTACAGGGGGTTCGGATTACCGCGACCATACTGTATTTTAAATGGGAATTCTATTAACTCCTAAATATATAGTTCTACCAAACGGATTTTTATAATTTTTACATTGTTTTAAAAAGTATTCTTTCCTGATTTGCTCAAAAGTTATAAACTTAAAATTCATGCTAATATGAGCTTCGTTTTACGAAATGAAAAAGAGTAAATTTCGTTTACAACGTAGCGGTAATACAGCGTAATGTACAATAATGCGGTTTCCCACATTTACCCCCTCCAAAGCCATATTTCATAAGTACACAGCATATATGTATCATCTCTCTTCTTTTCTAACACGCTTAATCGGTATTAGACATTGTGTTAACGTTATTTTATTCCGTTCTTTTCAGGACGAAACTATCGTACTACTGTGCTTTAATCGTTACTCACCGTTCTTCTAAGAACGGTTAAGTTTGTTGATAACTTTTTATCATTTATTTAATTATAGGGTTTTGAAACCCAAGAACATTGTGCGAATTTATTTTCACGGGTCCACTATGCTAGTAAATTATTAATACGTTAAATGAGACGAACTACAGAGTTTCATGATAAAATGTTAATTAATGAAGGGAAACCATTAATGTAGCGACTATGGTTAATAAATATTGAGAAAGTTTTGTAATTAGTCGCTGAAATTAAACCCGTTTTATTTTCCTGGTTTTTTTAAACATAAAAATAGGGTGTAACTCAATTTCGAAATTGGTTACTAAAATTAAATCACCTACGATTCAGGTCACTAAAAAATTACTGAAGTTAAATTTAGAAAGTTAATACAAATCATATTAAATCTTTGGCCATGGAGGAATAGGTATAAAAAAGGGTGAGTTAATTGAAGTAAAAAAAGTATTATTCCTGTTGAAACGTAATGGATAGATCTGAATGGAGGTGGGCAGAAGTGATGTTTTATTGATGGCTAAAAGTAGTACGAGAGCTGTGTTTGTGCTGTATATAGCCCTTACGTACACACATACACACCGGTGTTTTTATTCATGGCTTTGGGGACTGTGAGTATAGGTTGCGGCTGTGCTCCAAAACGGGTGAACCCCTACTCCAAAAATTCCACTGAGGATAAGGTTTTCGGGTCCGTTCTGTTCGTATTCTGTTTGGTACAATCGATAAAACTAGCCTCTCTTACACTACTGTTGGGAAAATAGAAGCGAAACCCACCCCTGCACGATCGCAACCAACGAGACCCTTTGCACTTATCGTATCACCACTTCTTTCATTACTGAAACCAAACCACTTCACTTTTCTTTCTCTCTTTAAAATATAATACTCTCTTTTTCTTACCTGTTTATTGCTTCGATTTGGTAGACTATTACCTGTTGCCCAGATATTGTTTCAATCTATTTTCTCTCTTCTGATTTATATACTTCTTGTGCGTACGAAAGAAAGCTTCGTATTACGAGAATTAAATTATCCTTTCTTATTTTGAAAGAAAACTCACATAGGTGTTATTTCAAAGTAACTTTTAGGTTCATAAACAAGGAAGTATTGGATATTGTGTAAATTAATAAACTTAGCAATCTTAATACAAAACTATCTAGTGTGAAACACTCACATGACTTTCTTTTGCTATTGCGAATAATAAACTACATAACCTAACATTAGAATGAACAAAAAAGAAACTATCTTAAAAAACATAACCTAATTTTAATCATTAGTGAATGATGCAAAATGAAAACCAAACTTTATTTGGCTTAATAATGCGGAAAATCACTTTTTGACCCTAAAGTTTTCTCTTTATAGAAAAATGCTTAAAATGAAGTTGTAAATCTTTTAATTTTCTACAAATCTGATTATTACACTTTTGTCGTAAAACGCATACCGAGGCAGAAATCTTTAAAAATCCTTCAGGATGATGATCTTTTGGAAGGAGTATGTGTGTGAATAAATAAATAAATTTATACTGCATTTAACTCTGTCACAATCTACATAAAGTTACATAATCATTTTGTAACTGATTTTTAAAAACCGTTACCGCATCCAAATTGTGAAATTTACATTCCAGAAATTTTTATAACGTTGTAAATATATGAGCGTGCCCGTAATTACTATATCAAATTGACCGGAAACTTCTACTCTACGTTTAATTACTTTTCTAAACAGTTTTATTCACAAGCTTTTTAATATTTAAAATAATTTGCGCTCCAACGATTTCATACAGCCCTTATCAACCTGTAATTATTCACTTTTATATTCACTTCGTTTATTGTATTTACCTAATTAAGAAAAGTATAAATTTTTTTTATGTTATAATTTGTTAATTACACCATTAGGTTTTAATTTCTTCATAATATGTTACTTCTAAACAATATGTTGTGTTTATTGTTATTGAAAAGATCATGCATTAAATTAAGTTAAATTAGCATTTACTCTAGCGTGTTTTTAGGGATCTTGCGAGATAGTCAGGCGGAAAGCGAACGTAGCCTACATGTGGGTTATATGTTAATGTGACTTGTGACAAATTTTTGTCAGCGACAAAAACGAAAGAAAAAAAATTAGATATCATTAAAATATAATATTACTCTATATTAAAAAAATAATAAACATTTTCTAATTAAGATTTAATGAATTAAGTTAAAAAAATTATATAAATTACAGTATATATGACATTTATCTTTACCTTACCTTGATTGCCTTTTTAGTCTTAAAAAGACTTAAGCGCATTTAGATGGTACCAACTTCTTCTGAGTATTATTAACTAAGTTAAAAATTAAAATTTGGAATGAAGTTTCCAATCAATCGTATTGTATAAAAGAATGAAAGTAGTTTTATTCGATATGACTGAATGAAAACAAAATTTTAAGTTTTAATTTTCAATTTTAGTTAATATAGCTCTGAAGAAGGTGGTATCGCCAAAACGTGCGTAAGCTTTTTTAAAGTAAAAAAAAATCAGGTTTGAAACACTCATACAACTTTTTATTATTAATGCAAATAATTAACAATATGACCTAACGTTAGTAATAAAACATTAGAAATAAACAAAAAACTAACCTCAATAAACATAACCTAATTTTAATCATGAGTGAAAGACAGAAAATGAAAAACAACATCAGGTTGACTTAAAAATACGGAAAATCACTCTTTCACGCTAAATAAGGCTCTGTCGAGAAAAATGCTTAACATAACAGTTGTAGATCTTTAAAGTTTCCGTAAATTTGATTATACAATTTTGTCGTAAAATCCATACTATGGCTGAAATCATAAAAAAATCGATTTTTTACACGATTTCGTGAGCAACAACAGAATACCGCTAATTACTGCTAAACTAAGCGTTATACAGAAAAATGTTAGGAATAAAAGTTGTAGGATTTTACATTGTCTACAACTTTTATTGTATACATTTTTGCGCTAAAATGAATATTAAAGCCGCAATCTTAAAACTAAATTTTTACGAGAAAACACCCTCCCGAAGAATTTCAGTAGACATGGCGCCTACCCTATCTTGTAGAGCATAAAAAATGTAATAAATGAGGCGATTTAAAAAAAATCGTAGCAGCCGTTTTTGAGAAAATTGCAAAAAGTGAAAAATGACACGAATATAGCCTACTACTTCTGGTTGACCAATTTTGATTAAAATGTTCGTGTGGGATCCTCTAGTGGTATCTAACTTAAGTTTCAAGTTCGTACGATGTTCCGTTCTTGAGATATTTTTTTCATAGACGCACAGACACACACACATGGACCAATCGCTAAAAACATGTTTTTGGGGTTCAGGGGGTCTGAAAACGTGTAGATCCGGTGAAAACTCGATTTCGAAAAAATCGACATGAAAACAATATTTTCCCTCTTATGTATTCATACAGGCAAGAGAAATTAAAATAACCAAAGGTAGAGTAATGATAAATTTCGTGTATACTGTAATGTAATATATTAGGCCCTACAATAGATTACAAATGGTCGGCAGGATGCATTTCAAAAATTTGTTTGTGAATGAGAAATTGTATAGTACATGAACTCACTACTTAAAATTTTAATATATTTTTTTTGGAATTCTAAGTTTGTAATTTAAACAGCGTAATTTAAGTCTAAATTTCACATATTACGTTTTAGTTAATTTTTTGTAAGAAAATTTGAAAACACCTGATCAGAATGCATGTTTTGTGAAAAACCTCTATTTAATTACATTAAGGAGTTTTATTTTAGATGGTAATTTGTTGAAAAAACCAAAGGAAAAGATATTTAAGAAAATCTTTTTCAAATTTAAAAACATTGAACAGAAAACCATAAGGATGTATTTGATCTGCTTGTACTAAGTTCATGAAATTTAAATTTTAGAATAATTATCGTGGGTGTTGCGCTAATTACATATTTAATCCTTTAGAGCTTGTGGGAGTGTAGCGTAGGATTTTTCACGCTCATATTTTCCAGGTTGTTTGGTTGACAAAATTAATTTCTTCCAAAACAATAACAAGGGGTGGAAAATATCCCGATGAATAATTACAATTGTGTTGTTTACGTTAGATTGCTTGCTTCTATTCATCTCTTACATAAAAGCAACTATCTGATGTCTCAATTGAAGAGTCAAATGATGAAGAAGAAGAACAAGTGAAACAACAATAAAGACCTAAAGTCCAAAACAGGCTTCATTATTACCGAATTCCATTATTTTTGATGTCAGCACTGAGTGTATTCTACAGTCTTATGAATGCGATTTCATAAGTCTCTTCCAGACAATCTGCCATTACAAGGCGGCCCGAACATCCCTTCTTTATCTGGAGGGCAAGAAACGTAACTACTCTAGCTTTTCACGAGCAGAATAACAATGGTAAATGATGAGTCACTGTCAGTTTAGGGGTGAGGGAACTCTTCCACAAGAAAGAACAATTCACAAAGCTAACTTAACTACCTCAAATAGCCACCGTTCGATATTTTGCAGCTGTTCTATCATACAATAGCTCAAATGTCCTTTCCCTTGCTTAATGACAATACGACAATAATAATAAAATATAAATATTCAGTCCATTATTCCGAAAACAATGGTATTTATTAAATTAAAATTATTTATAGTTATTTGAATAGATAAATAATTAAAAATTATTTGACGGATGTTGTAATTTCTTGACAAATACTTTATAAAAAATCTTCTTCTTCTTCTTCTTCTTACAATCAAGGATTAGGCATAAGTCTGTTCCGAACTCACAAACCATCCTGTACGTCTACACAAACACGAGATACTCCAGCCCGTAAATCTTGACTACTGCCGTCTTCTTCGAGGTCTTCCCACCTCCCAACTTCCAACACTGGAACATATTCCGTCACTTTTAAAGGTATTCTTTCCTCTGGCATCCGTTCCAAATGTTGGTTCCATTGATTCCGGTACACCTCCACATTTTTCAGTCAAGCTAAATACACCCAACTCGGATCTAATTTCCTCGTTATGTATTAGATCCAGCCTCGAGCAGCCCTTCACCCTTCTTAAAAACCTCATTTCAGCTGCTTGAATCTTACTTTCTTCGCGTTTTGTGGCAACCCATGATTCACTTCCATAAAAATTTTCTTTATAAACTTTATAAGAAATGTTAAATAAATTTTCGTTTTTCTCTCGATCGGGGTATCGAATAAAACACTCATAATTGAATAATACTTATCAATTTCGGCCCATTCGTGTAGTGATCAACGCAACTGGTTTCTGTATCAGAAATCACGGTTTGGACTCCCGGTCAGAAATATTAGAAGGTTAAAAATCTGTTGTAAAAACTCACCCGATTTCCTTTTGGCAATGTAAAAAAAGAACAAATATTTATGAGCAATATTATGTAAAATTACTAATTGCTACATAACAAAGTTAGATAGATAATTATATTTGGAGTTTTTTTTATTTAAAAAAACTTCTATTGTTACTGTACTTTACGAAATTCTTAACAATGTAAATTCAAAACACATATTTTTCACCGCGTTTTATAAAAAATATTTAGCTATGTTACATAAAAAGAAAAAAACATTTCGATAACCTATCCCTACCGTTTTCGATGAGTTAATTGGAAAATCCCTAATTAATCAAAAAATTAAGCACTATAAAAAACGATTCAGATAAAACTTGCAAATTTTTAAAACTTTTTTAAACATTTATGCTTCTTCTGCCTGTAGTCAGTAATAAAACCGTAATTGGTGAACCACGTTCATTTAGCTCAGGGGGCTTAAAAAAATGTATTTTGGTAAAACTCGATTTCTCTCAAACACATATCATCCAATCGGTAAAACCATGGGTCAGGTGACCTGTAAACTTGATTATAATGTTTAATTTAATATAATTTTAAAATTTAGAATAGTTAAAAATTAAATTATGTAAAATTTAAATGCTAAAATTATTTAAAGTACTTAAAATAAATTCATAAAATAGCTTCTTCTTATGTAGACATTGAAATAAAATTAATGATGCTTAAACCGGTTTGAAGAAAGAATGTCTGGCACCATCTTAAAATAATATAAATTAAAAATAAAGGGATAAAAGTTTAATTTGTCCGGATAAAAGTTGAAGATTATTTATTTATTAAAAACGCGAATGCTACAATATCGACTTCAAAAATTTTCGCGAAAATATAACTTTAATTTACTTGTATTTCATATTCAGCAAGAAAAAGTAAAATGAAAGAATCCAACCTACTGTTCCTTTAATAATAGATTATGTATCTTGATTCTGAGATAATCAGTTTTAAAGCATCGTTGAACATCTGGGAATTATTTCCATCAAGTATTCTTTTATTTTCTGCTTTTAACGAAAAAATCTATCAAACAAAGTTTGATATATAAGACCGTTTTTTATCGTGTTGTCGTGTTAATCGTGTTATCAATAAATCATCAACAAAGTTTGATAGATTTGACCGTTTTTTTATCGTGTTAATCGTGTTATCAATAAATCTATCAACAAAGTTTGATTGATTAGACAGTTTTTTTATCATTTTGTCATGTTAATCGACAAAGTTTGATAGATTAGACCGTTTATTATCGTGTTGTGTTAATCGTGTTATCAATAAATCTGTCAAAAAAACTTTGATAGATTAGACCGTTTTTTATCGTGTGGTCGTGTTAATCATGTTATCAATAAATCTATCAAACAAACTTTGATAGTTTAGACCGTTTCTATCGTGTTATCAATAAATCTATCAACAAACTTTGATAGATTAGACCGTTTTTTTATCGTGTTGATCCTAGTTGATATATTGTCACTCAGAAGGTTTTCTATCAATTGAAAATAACATTTTGTAATAAATTTTTAATGAGTTATTAATAAATGATTTTTCTTTTCAGGTAAATGATTCTTTCAACTCATCAATCATTTTAGGATTATTACTGAAACGTCGGTAAGAATTTCTTAATGCTAATATTGACTTATAAGTTAGTTATTTACGGATACTCAATTAAATAAACCGCTAACAGATTATGACAAAAAAAAGTAATATTACCCTTTATTGAAATTTCAACATCATTTTAATGTTTCATTTTGCATCATTTGATTGGCAGTTGTCACTACTGCTAATTTTTACAATTTTTTGTAAGTATCCAAGAATGTCAAGAAACAGAGACCATTGTGTTTTATTTACCAAAGTTCGCTTAAAAAATTTAACTTGAGTTTTAAAATTGAATAAAATTCTATTAATTTTTCATTTAATTTATTATATATTTATTTATTTTTATAATTTTCTTATTTTATTTTTTAAGTTAAATGAAATTTAACTTAGCTATACCTGAAAAACATAATGTTCTCATTAGAGTCTTCAGAAGAAACGTGGATCAAGTCCAATTTTTTCGAAAATGAGATACTAATAATTATTATATATTGTAAAATTTTTGGTATATTTTTCAGCCAAAAGAGAAATAAGTTCCATACTATTTTTCAAAGCTGATGAGCTCTGAACGTACGCATTGCCCTTTGCCCACTTCATAGCTAGCCAATGACTTGTCAGCAACGTTGCCAATACTTGCTCTCGTAGTTCTGTTATATATTTCGTCAGCCATTTTATTTTTGGGCTTTCAGTAGCAATTAAAACCTATAAACATACTACCAGTTGATTATATTGCATGTAAACGCGCTCTATAATCGATGTGTTCAGTAATACGAGATGCAAGACACGAGGGATCTACCGCAGCTCTCATACGCATACGCGCGTGATGTTTGTCATGTTGATACATTTGTACAATCTGACAACGCTGGCAAACGTTTTGATTGGTCTTAACGCGTGGAACAGCAGAACTCATCAACCGTGGAAAGCATTATAGTTTAATTCCATTGCGTGCTGAGAGCAAATTGTCTGCGCTGTAAGCAGTTTTGATTGTAATGTTTAACTTCACATTTTTCTAACAGTTAACAAAAATAGACTTGAACCACTTTTTTTCTGGATACCAGTAAAATTTCTCTCTCTCTCTCTCTCTATCTCCATTCACTGTTCACTGAATTATTTATTGTAACTAACCATATATTGATAATACGTAGCCTGTTTCCTTTTTTAATAACTTTTCAATTTTCCGCATTGAGCAGAAAAAACTTTTCTTTATTAGTTCTTATTAATTTTTTTTGACCTTAACGACACAAAAAGAAAGTTGGTAAAAATTTAAAACAAAACATATTCAAATTAGAATCTTTGACACCGACTGCTTTCAATTTGCATTAATTAATTTTGGCTTTTCGCCTACTTTTTATTAAATTTTTTGTGACAACACTTTTATAAAAAAGATGTTACTTTGCTGTAAAATAACACTTCTTCCTCGGTTGTAATTTCTGAGAGACTAAATAATTTAACCCGTACGCATTCTGAATAAGATCTTACCTCCATGAAAAACATAATCTTCCAGTTGTTTTTATTCAAATAAGAAATTTAACAAATTTTTAATTTTTTTTAAATTAATAAGCAATTAGGCTTATGTTATTTTTTGCATTAAAAATGTTATCAACCTCTCAATTATAAAAAAGTTAGAAATCGAAGTTCTTATACAACATTTTGCGTGGCCATTGTTGTAAAAAAGTGTTGCAATAAAAAAAAATTCATTGCATATTTCAAAGCATTTCCCATAACAGGCAGATAGTGTTAAATTTTTGCACTCAATCTGTTAGTTCCAGGGCTACAATTTAATTCTGTTTCTTATCACAGGGTTACCCAAATATATGACTGAAGCATTTAAGAACTTATGAGGTAGAGGTGTAAAAGAAACTAGTCAGTTATCTTCTCTGAGAATAATCAATTTCATTTTACAGCCAGACCCTGTGGTAAATGAAGTAAAGGTGTCATTTGGAGGGTGGAAAGTAGATTCTTTTCAAGGGCCTGGCTTGCTAATAAGAATTATTTTCCACTCATTTTCACTCCTTGTTTTACTTAGTAAAGCCTCTAGAGGTTCAAACCAGCCTTTCAGCCTATGACCTAAACAACAACGGAATTCATGAATACAGTTCTTATCTAATGCTAGAATTTTTTTGAAAAATAATTTGAATGACATGTTTGAGTACTACAGGTATCGTTTTAATCATGTAATGATTTTCTCCTAAGATTGTTTATTGTTGTTTTAGTTCTTGAAAGTTGTTAAAAGTTACTGAAAGTTTTACCAATTTCATTTTCATTACACAAAAACTGTAATTAACTATTATAAATAAACCCGAAGTAACTTTTTCAATTCACTGATTAATGTTTCCGGGCGTTAAAAGTAATTTTACACCAGCGTATAAAGGAGTCTTGTTTGGTAACCGTTTGAAACCTTTATGAAGGTAGTGGCAAAGTGTTTTGTTAAGTATTACAATGTGGTACTAGTAAGAATTCATTTTATTCTAGTGTCATATTCATGGTACATAAAACCTCAACTTCAATCTTTCTTTCTCTTTCATGGGCTACGTTTCTGCGTTTTAGCATCGTCATCTTTATGTATAATTCCTAAATATTCTAACCCCCTATCATTTTATCCGTTATACACAAATTCCTTCAACGAACTGATTAATCTTCATCTGTCATTATTCTGTTCGTACTTTATTTTTTCTGCCCATAATAGACAGGTGGAGTGTCAACAGTAGCGTAACTAGTCTGACTGCGCCCCAATGCAAGTATTCCCCGTGTGCCCCTATTCGTAGACTCACTCTCCCCCCCCCCCGTAACTTCCAACGAAACTAACGACATTTCTCCGTACTTCCACACTTCCTGGATACTACTTCACTACACACGACATTGTACAAGCTCTATCCAATTAGAGAAAGATTATTCAAAGAAATATAATTTATTATGTACAGTAATTTTAAAGTTAATTATTAAAAAAAATATTTTTCAAGACATTAATTGAAAGTAAAATTAAGTTACTAAACATTTTCAAACACTCTTAACATAACTGAAGTACAAAGAGTTTTGCTTCAACATATTTTTTTGCTAAAACTTTTTTCACAATATCAGTTTTTTGCGCCTCCCTAAGACCTGCGCCCCAATGCACCGCATTGGTTGCATTGGCGTTAGTCACGCCACTGAGTGTCAAACTATTTACACTCAATCTGTTTGTTGTAGGGCTAAAATAAATAGTTCTGGTTCTTATCACATGATCAGTCAATTATGTTTTGACAACAACAACTTCTGTATGGGTTTTGCCAGGTGCTATACCGATAACTAAAAACAGCTTACTTAAAAAGCTACAAGTAATATCTTATGTATACTATTCTTATTGTAGAGAAAAATCTTTAATTATTTAATATAATAAAATTAGATTTCTCTATCATAATCGCGAATTTCCTCACGATTAAGTACGTAGTCTTCCAAACACACACACACACACACACACACACACACACACACACACACATACTTCCCCTTGTTCCTCATCTAATAACGACACACCCACTGCTAATACACTGACACACATGTAATAAACAAATTTATATTTTACTTTACTAGAAATCCTCTGGAATCTATTTTACTGTAACATATTATAATGACAATGCCCAAAACGGGCAGGTGAAGTGTTATTTTAATTGCACTCTATCTGTTTGGTCCAGGGCTAAAAAAAAAATAGTTCTGTTTCTTATCACATAGTCAGCCACTTATATGACTGAACTATTTAAGAACAGAAGAGGTAGAGGTGTAAAAGATACTAGTCAGAGTTATCTCCTCTGAGAGTAATGAATTTCACTATGCAGCCAGACCCTGTGGTGAATGAAGTGAAGGTGTCATTTGCAGGGTGGAAAGTAAGTGCTTTTCGGAGGGCCTGGCATGCTGATAAGCATACTCTTTCAACTCAGTGAGGAAGGCAATAGTAAACCACCTTACTCCTCGTTTTTACTTAGTAAAACCTCTAGAGGTTCAAACCAGCCTTTTGGCTGTTGACCAAAACAGCAATTATAATGACGCACAAAAGATACGAGGACCCCTCCCTGATAATGTATTCTGATGATTATGAATAGGTTATAAGTTTTATTATTTACATTTACAAGATAAAGTTGTATCTGTTTCACTCCAGAATTTTTCGAATCCTCGCACACAATTATTGGTAATTGCAAAACATTATAGTTATATATAATTATTATTTTATTAAACATTATTTCCTTTGTTTGCATAGACTAAATATAAAATTGACAGCTAAACAAACCAAAATTATATATAATACTCACCTCAGAGTATTACATATTCGAGATATCTTTTACAGTAATCCCTGGGTATCCGCAGGGATTACGTTCCGGAGGGTTACCGCGGTTCGTAAAACCGCGGATAATGGTACCTTAAATGAACGAAAAGATTGGGGTTAGGTTCTAAAGGGAAAGTACTGTAGTCGTAGTCGTTTTAAGTGTTAAATAGTTTTAGGAACATTTTACCATTGTTATAATCTATGAATATTTAATAAATACAGCACTGTACGAATAAAAAAAAATTAAGTTGCTTTAAAATAGTTAGTTATGGCAGTTTGGCCTTCAGGTCAGCCCAAACAGTCAGCTGGTAAAAAGACGCTATTTTTTGTTTAGTAACACCGGTTGGGCAAGCGACTTTGTATGGTGACCAGCTGACAGCCATCCATGAACAAACTGTACTGGGGGTCCCTGTTCAAACTCACGCCTATCCACATCAAATAACACAGCAAAAAGCAGCTATCAAATTGGGTAATTGTCCATAATGTACAGTTCCCGATAACAAATAAAAGATAAACAACAAAAAAGAAGTTTCGGCAGTTTGCTTCTTCTTCTTTTTAAACTAATTGTGGACTTCTTCGTACGCCATCTTCTTCGCCATACTAGTGCGTGACTCTACATGATACGAACGCCAAAACATTTATTCAAACGCGTAGGGTGACACATGTTTTCGGAATTGTATAACTGCCCCACCTCCCACTTAGTACGGTGTACGCAAGGTGAGATTACGTACGTATTTTAAGGTTTTAGGCCCACGGACAAAGTCCGTGGATAACCGAAATCCGCGGATGCTAAAATCGCGGATACTAACGGATTTCTGTATCTCTCTCGGAGACATCACAAGGAGAATTACACAAATCACACAAAACGAAAATTACTCATAAAACACATACGGTCGAAGACCGCGTCAATCAAATCAATTTAACTGCTTGCAACCATGCCACGCGCGTCTGTTCGGCCGAATCGATTATATTATTTATTATTATTATATATTTCTTTATTATATATTAAGTTATACTATTTATTATATATAATTGTATGTATAATTATATTATATATTAACTCTTACATTATTACTTTATTTTTAGATTCATTTTATTTTAAGTCGCATCAATATTTGGGTCATGAGCGCCCACTTTACATACTTTTTCTTTCACAATAACACACTGTTTAATAATTATACCTAACAGAATTTGTATTTCAAAAAGGACTTAAATTTTTGACATAAATTTATCTACAGTAAATCAAAGCCGTTTGTGTAAAAATACTAGATACCCTACATTCTGTCATTCAATGAATACCATACATTTTGTTTACAAAACAAAGAACGACCTCTGATTTTAATAAAATATCACGAGGCAGATAAATAAATAAAGTATGGTTATATAAACGTGCACAAACAAAAACTTCTGTCACACTTCTGTGACGTCATTTGTGTATAAAGGTGTACCAGGTGGTTCCTAAATAAACGAATTCATTGAATTCCAAAGCGTCATTTTTTGGAATCCTAGTGTCATAATTTGACATGATGTGATTTAAATTTCACCTGTTGTATAATGATGACAATGAAACGGTTATATAATTACGTTTTTGTAATTAATGCTAAGAATTCATTTTCAGAGAGTTGATGAACAAAACAATAGTCGGTAGAAAGTCATGAAGTGACATAAAACATAATGGGAAATATTAAAAACACAAACCTACCGTATAGTAAAAACTGTGCAGACTGGTAAAAAACAAATAAAATAATTTTTAAAACTCCCTTTTGTTGATTTTAACCCTTTGAAAAATTTTACTGTGAAACCGAACAATGTATTGTATAAGCGTTTATAAACATCAGTGGGAGAATAAAATTTACTATTACAGTATTTTCAAAATATACCTCAGCATGAATGACGCTTTCAACAAAATAATTACTAAAATTACAGACATCATCAATCCTGAAAGTAAGGTACCCGCAATTTTTCTAACTTTAAAAAAGACATTCGACACTGTCGGATAAAATTCTGTTAACATGGTTGCACAAGTATGGCATACGAATTATAGTGTGAAGCCTTTTTTGTAGTTATTTATCGATCGAGTTCAAAGAGCAAAAGTAAACGGACATCTCAGCAATAAGATGGGTATTGAATACGGAGTAACCCAGGGCACAGTACTTGGTCCGATTTTGTTTATTTTTTATTAAAATCTGTTGTTAAAACAATCTATTTCGGAAGGTATAGACATAATGCTTATTTACTTTGGATAGTTACTTTGGCCTCCTATTTTACTTTTTAGCCGCAATTAAAATGCTTTCTTTTTTATATGTAGTCTGTTAGAGAACTGACTCAAAACTTTTGAAAGTTAAAAAACGTATTATGAATTGATCTTGTCTGTCACCTCATTTTACCTCTCGGGTGCAAGTGGTCGAATTGTAAACTCTTCAATTTTTACTTTCTCTTGCCTATATAAATATTATAGGAAGGAAAGTATTGTTTTCATGTCGAGTTTTCTAAATCAAGTTTTAACCAGATTTTTAGACCCACTGAACCCAAAAAACATGTTTTTAGCGAAACTGGGTGCGTGCGTGCGTGCGTGTGTGTGTGTGTGCGAGCGAGTGTGAACAAAATATCTCAAGAGCGGAACATCGTACGAAGTTGAAACTTGAAACTTAAGCTAGATGCTACTACCGGACCCGACACGAACGTTTTCATCAAAATCGGTGAACTGGAAGTAGTAGTTCATTCGTGTCATTTTTCACTTTTTTGCGATTTTCTCAAAAACCACCTCTTCAAAACGATCTTTTTTAAAATCATCATTTACTACAATTTGTATTCACTACAAGTTAAAGTAGGTGCCATGTTGGATGACATTTTTGGGGAGGCTGTGCTCTAGCAGAAAAAATGTTTTTTTCTAAGATTGGAGCTTTAATATGCATTTTAGCGCAAAAGTGTATTATAATGATAGTTGTAGACAATTTAAAAATTTACAACTATTATTATTATTTAAACAGTGTTTTGTATAACGCTTAGTTCAGCAGTAATTATGATTTTCTGTTTTTTTTCCATGAAAATGTGTAAAAAAATCGATTTTTTAAGATTTTGGCAGTAGTATCCATTTTACGACAAAATGCATATAATCAAATTTATAGAAAATTAAAAGATCTAGAACTTTTATTGCAAGAATTTTTCTCTACAGAACTTAGTTTAGCGTGAAAGAGTGATTTTTCGTATTAATAAGCGAAATTAAGGATTGGTTTCATTTTGTATCATTCACTCATGATTAAAATGAGGTTAAGCTTTTTGAGGTTGTTTAGTTATTTTCTTTATTTATAATGTTTTATTATTAATGTTAGGTTGTATTGTTCATTAATGGCATTGGGAAGAGAAAGTTGTGTGAATGTTTCATACCAGATTTTTACGTTTGTATGTATTTATACACCGATTAATTTACATGGTTTAAATTCCGTACATTAAAATTAACTCTTGTTAATTAAAATTATACGGACGGTAATTTTTAATTAAATTTCTTACATAATCTTACTTGAATAAATTTTCTGTAATATGAAGTATGTTGAACGCTTGCGGTATTGCAACGGGTACCTTGCTCCCTTTCTTTGTTGTAATTTAATTAGAAAATAAACAATCCGGTATAAGTAAATTAATCTTCAAGTTCTGAAATATCTCTTCTCTTTAAACAACTCGCGTCTTTACAATATTGAAGACAGATAATAATCTGTAAGGTTATCTACTGGTGGATTTAAATGGCTTTCTAAACGATTAAGGCGCTTTTGATTGATTATTAATTTCTTTACTACTGTTGGTAAAGAACTTAATTTTTTCGCTCACTTTAAATTCAGAGAGATCATTTTGATAATATTCGTTATTTTGTCCGAACCAGACAAAGTTGGTAATATAAATTAAAATTAAAATTTTTATTTCATACTTTTGATAATCTATTTGACATATTTAATAGTGGTGCCCGAAATATAGATATCATACTATTGTACAGACTTAACGAATTTTTGATATTTTGAGTTCACATGATTTGGATAACGTGAGCTATGCAACATTTGAAGGGAAATAAATATATTTATAGATTATGGATTACTAATAGAAACAACAATATTTAATAGTAATGTGACGTATATATCTTAGAGTGTACTCGAACTGGCTCGCAGAGTCTGTTGATAACTCTGAAAAGGGATATTTTCAAGGCCACTGACCGACTCCGCCTTGCCCGGCAGACACACATCAATGCTGCTCTACTAAGAAAAAAGGCAAAAAGCTAAGGTAGCTACGTGCAAAAAGCTGAAGTGTGGAAAAATGGCTTTGAAGTGTTTTCGGCAGCCGTACTACAGTTATTATGTAACATCATGATTTTGTGATACATGGTAAAAAGAGAAGTTTTTAAATTTTTAAGTTAAAATTTAAAAAAAGTTAGTTACAACAATGAAAAAAGCAGACACTGTTTCATACTAAGCAGTAGTAATTACATAAATACGTACTGAGGAAAAAAGCAGATACTGCTTTTTTGGTTAGTAAACATACCTGGTTGGTAGGAGAGGGAGACTTGTCGACCAGAGGTTTCCTGATTTCGGATATCGGAGACCAAATTAAGTTTCATTGGGAATTTAGCTTGGACCAGTTAGTTGAGAAGGAGAAATTATGTGATGAGATAACCTCGAGAACGAGGAGAAGAAGAAGAAAGAGGAGAGATATTTAGTTCGAGATAAATTCATTTCATAATATATCAAGGGTTTTTTTAATATTTCTGTTTTATTAAAGTCGCGGCAGAAAAAGTTGGCTATATTTAAAATATGTCAGGGTAATTTAACGATAAGTTTGTTAGTAACTGATGCATTAAATTTTTTAGTTGAATGCAAAGAAATATAGTTTTATTTATTTAATTTTCTATCGTTTTACTGCTAGAGCTGGCGTCCAATATTTTTTATTATTTTTTTAAAAGTCCATATTCAAGAATTTTCTTACAGGTCAATATTTAAGGTGGTACAACCTTAAACTTTTAAAACCGATGAACTTTTATGACTAATCGACAACGATATACAAAACAGTAAATAAATTCAGTATCAAATTCGACTAAGTAAAAAAGCAGTATCTGTAGCATACTAAGAACGAAGGTAACTACAGTGCAGATACTGCCTTTTCTCTTAGTATCTGTATATACTGCTCTTTTCCTTTGTAATCCTGGTAAAAACATGTAGATACTGCCTCTGAATACCTCGATATCTAAGTAACGTTAACATCTAAGTTGTAGATACGGCTGTTTTAGTTAGTTCTCTAAATTCCTCATGGATTAAAACATAAGAATACATATAAAACTTAAAATCGAAAAATTTTCGGTTACTGCCTTTTTTCTTAGTAGGGCAGAATGGTTTTTTTGATGTCCATCAAAATCTTTAAGTTTCCGTACGTTAATTCATCCCTACATAATGGTCCTTACAGTTTAATGGTTCCCTATGCATGGTCAATATCTGATTACAGAGGTTTACTTGAATATTGATACATGCATATGCAAATATTTATCAAGGTTAGTCGAGAAATCATTTCTAATAAACACTAAAATAACGAAATAGTATTTAAAATAACATTTTCAATTTTATGTGCCAGTACTTACAATAACTTCACAAAATTTCCATTAAATTTTATAATCGATGCAGATGGAAACGGCTGAATTTTTCTTAATACGACAGTTTTAAATCTCGTGAAATTATCTAGTCCCGTGGTATAACATGAACTACTTAAGAATGGTTGTTATTGCCGGATAACCCGTTTTATTTTTTCATTTTTCTTTCTTATTATTGCCTTATATCGAGGTGAAAAATAAGTCTGCCTAAGAGATAGACTCTATAATATTTTACTGTCTTTTGGAAAAGGGATTTTCTTTTCCAATAGCTTAATCCGTTTTCTCCAATTTTCTAAAAGTCTTTCTTAATATTGTATCTCTTCATTTCTTACACCCTCTTTACGAATTTTCCGTCCTGTTAAACTTGATATAACTTTTTTAAAAACGAGTACCGTAGTTTATTCCGTTTAGAAGTCAAATTGTAAGTCATTTTATATGAAATAGGATTAGGATGCTAAGAATAATGTGTATTTAATGTACTCGTATTTATTTATTGTTACTTTAACAGTTCAGTACTGTTTAACCTCAACTTCGTATATTTTTCATTTCTTCCATTAAGCATCCAGGACTTAGTTTGCGAGGAACTATTTCTCATAAACTACATTAAATAAATTATTAATTACTTAATATATTTTATAAATTACATAAAATATCGAACTAGTTTTTTTTTACCATAATACAATTTATCTGTCATAAACAGGAGACAGATGACCTGGAAAGGCGGATTAAGCAGTAATGTACAAAGAAAATTTGTTATTTTCAATACGAGAACCTGGAAACCATTGGAGCACCATGGTACGTCAGAAACGACACCCTTCATATTCTTTTTTCACGTAATATTTCAATGCTACTTCTAATGCAGTATATAAAAAATATTTGTTTATGTCTACAGCGAAAAGACTGGTTTAAACCTCTAGAGGTTTTACCAAGTAAAACAAGGAGTGAGATGGTTTACTAATTGTCTTCCTTCTTCTTCTTCTTATGGTGCCTATCCGGTTCGGATGTTGGCTATCATGATGGCTATTCTGACTTTGGAAACAGCTGCTTTGAAAAGTTGGGTCGTCGACTGGTTGAACCACGTTCTTAGATTTTTCAACCATGAGATCCTTCTTCTACCGGGACCTCTCGCACCATACACCTATCCTTGCAGAATCTTTTGGAGCAACACGTAACGGTTCTCATAATGTGTCCCAGGTATTGGAGCTTTCGCACTTTCACGATGTCAAGAACCTCTTTATCTTTATTCATCCTTCGAAGAATTTCTACATTGGTGACTCTACATTGGTGATTTCTACATTG
Organism: Catonia carolina; assembly: GCA_035578175.1. NCBI lineage: Eukaryota > Metazoa > Arthropoda > Insecta > Hemiptera > Achilidae > Catonia > Catonia carolina. The sequence goes on along the minus strand of JAQMRL010000005.1, from coordinate 33,266,629 downwards.
GTGACTAAATAATTGTCTTCCTCACTGAGTTAAAATAGTATGCTTATCAGCATGCCACGCTGCCCAAAAAGCAACTACTTTCCACCTTGCAAATTACACCTTCCTTCATTCACCACAGGGTCTGGCTGTATAGTGGAATTCAATACCTTCATAGGAGATCATTCTGACTAGTGTCGTTTACACCTCTACCTCTTTTCTTCTTAAATAATTCAATCATGTAGTTGGCTGATTATGTGATTAGAAACAGAATTACTTTTTTAACCATGGAACTAGCAGATCGAGTGCAAATAATTTAACACTCCACCTGAATGTTACGGGCAAAATTAAATTTTAAAAAAGTCATATTTCAAAATATTTGGACCGTGATGGATGAAACGGATTGACGGATAAGCGGGAGATGAAGTACCGTTGTTTACTTAAAAGTAACAATTTCTTATAGGTCGTTTCCTTCCAAATGACTTTCCTTTTTGGTATATTTTTTCTATCTTGTCAATTCTTTGTTTTGTCACGAAAATTTTGTATGATACATTACTGTCCTGAAGTTATTTCTATCTTAACAGTATCCTTTGGAAGTCTTCATCCATCTGTTTCGGGAAATTTTATTTAATTTTCCTTGCTTGTAAAATTATTCCCAAAAAATTTAATAATTTTATCCTCAACACTGTTTCTATTTCTTCTTGAATTAAGTAAATTTCAAACTGTAAGCTTCTCTGCTATATTTTGACTTTGAATTTGTTCAATTTATTTATTTGGATCTTAAACAATTTTTCGAGGTTTGAAAAATATATAGTCTATTTTTTCAGTGTCATGCAAGATGGTCTTACTATCATTGTATAATGTCTTAACGTCGTGGTCCTGGAAAGGTTATTTTTCGTTTCAGTCAACCAAAGAATACAATAATCATGCATACAGTACGCCTTTAATTTTCTTGCTTGAATTTTCTTTCTTCCCATTTTTTCATTAATTTAAAAATACTTTTTTTTCATCGCTCGACTTCGGTATTTTATTTTTTAACTATTTCCTCAGAAAACATTTTAATTTTTTTAATTATCTCTGAATTTAATTCTCCTTTTACATATTTATCTATGTTTAGTTTTATTTGATCTTATTTTGTTTCTTTGAACCATATTGATTGTTCTTGGACTGTTCCTGCATTTAAAATATCTGTTTTGTAAGTCTTTCTTACCAGAGGTCTGTAGAACATCATTCTCTTCTTTTTCGAAACCAAAACTTTAAAAATTAAAGAAAGATGCAAAATACAATAAGTAAGTGTATATTTTGAAGAATAGTTACTGATAACTCATGGTTTCAGCAACAAGGCAAAGCCTCAAGAACGTGACATTGATGAATTAAAGAAATCTGGTGTGAACCGCACACAATTTTCTCTTTCCAACACAAATAATTAACAGTAAACCTAACATTAGTAATAAAACATTAGAAATAAACAAACAAACTAACCTTGATAAAAACATAACCTAATTTTCATCATGAGTAAAAGACGCAAAATGAAAATCAACCTCAGTTTAGCTTAAAAATACGGAAAATCACTTTTTCACGCTAAATAGTCTCTGTATGGAAAAACGCTCTAAATAAAAGTTATAGACCTTGTAATTTCCTATAAATTTGATTGTATACACTTTTGTCATAAAATGCATACTAGGGCTGAAATCTTTAAAAAAATCGATTTTTAACACTTTTTCGTGAGAAAAAAACAGAAAATTGCTAATTACCGCTAAACTAAGCGTTATACAAAAAATATTGAAAATAAAAGTTGTAGGATTTTGAATTCTCTACATTTTTAACTGTATAAATGTTTGCGCTAAAACGCATATTAAAGTTGCAATCTTAAAAAAACAATTTTTTTTATGAGAAAACAGCCTCACCAAGAAGTTCAGCAGACATGGCGCCTACCCTTTCTTGTAGAGCATAAAAAGTTTAGTAAATTAAGCGATTTTAAAAAAATCGTAGTAGCCGTTTTTGAGAAAATCCCAAAAAAGTGAAAAATGACACGAATAAACTATTACTTCCTGTTGACCGATTTTGATGAAAATGTTCGTGTCGGGTTCTCTGGTGATATCTAACTTAAGTTTCAATTTCATCTTGAGATATTTTGTTCACGCTTACACATAAATCACTAAAAACATGTTTTTTGGGGTTCAGTGGGTCTGAAAACGTGTAGATCCGGTGAGACCTCGATTTCAAAAAATCGATATGAAAACAATTCTTTCCTTGCTATATTTTTATATAGGCAAGAGAAAAAAAAATGCGTTTGGTTCGGTTTTTATTTAAACAACTAAATGGATAGTAAAGATCCTTAAGACGTTTTTCTTATTATTTTTTATCTGATAATAAACAAAATTAGTGAACGTCTAGCCTTAAGGAATAACATGTTAAACGAGCTAGAATGGTATAATCTATACTAATGTAGAACTTAGGATTATCAGATGCATTGTGTAGTGTTGCTATATATATATATGTATATGCATGCAAGCGTATACGACTCTGCTTAATCTGCTAGAAATCGCATTACAAGTGCAGATTTGTCTTATGTGTAATCTTGTTCTGAGTCTAATACTGTTATTACAATCATTACACTGTATAGAGTATGGTTTAAGATTCATTGTATAAAGAACATTAACATTTCATTTGAAAATTTATTTAATTTTCATGTATATAATTACTTTTTTAAGAAAATATTTTAATAGCCAATAAGAAACAATAAACAATAACAATTTCTTATAATAATTGAACCAGAATAACCTAAGGTGACAGAATAATATTTAACAGAAAAAACTTCTCTATTTAATTAATTTCATTTCATTTCATTTATTTATTTTTTTACATCAGATTGTTTACAACAGGCCAAAGTGGCCCAATGAAAGAAACAATATTACATAAAATAAACAGTAACTTATTATAAACTTAATCACAATTGCACAAATATAAATTAATGTACTATACCTTAATCATAAACTTATACAGAGAGAAAAAAAGTACCTAACTTCAGTTTGTAAACAAACATGCATAAAACATAGGTAAATAAAAAATGTATTAAAAAATCCATACCAGTACATAAAAAATACTAAACAACCAAAAATACCGGGTGAATAAACTATATTAAACAATTAAATCATTTCTAAAGCTCTAGAGCTTGTCAGCCTAAATGAGGCTCGATTCTGATGAAACGGATCTAAGGAAATAATTTCATCTATTGAATTAAAATTCACTAGCATGATATTTAACGGAGAATGGTTAGCATAATTAGTTGAACAGGTCTTCCGATATAACAAATATTTGGAGCGATTATCGAAACTTGGGACATAGAACGAAATCGTTGCTAGTGTGTAGGGATCATCGATTTCACCGGAGACGATCTTTTTCAAATAGATTACCGAGGTCAGATATCGCCTATTCTCGAGTGATTGAATTTTAAACATATCTTGTAGGGTTTTGTGCGGTATTGAGAGCGAATAAATATGATAGTTTTCAAAATACAAATAACGAAAGAATCTAATTTTGGATCTGTTCTAATGCATGGATATGGGCAGCGTAATAAGGAGCCCACACAATCGAGCCGAATTCCAACGCTGATCTGGCATAAGAAAAGTACAGAGTCTTAAGTGCAACCGTACTAATTATGTTAACAAAACTTCTTTTAATAATGGAAAACATTCTCACCTACCTCTAAAAATAAATAAATTTATCTATATTTATTTTGTAAGGTGAATTTTATTATTACATACTTGTCAAATATACAGTTCTACAGTTTGCAGCAGGCTGGCTTGCCTGCAAGTAGCTCAATCTAAGATACTTTGATTGATATCACTTTGGTACAACCCTTGTTCTGTTCTTGGTTTGATACATCTGTTAGCTTGGTTTTTAGCTGACAACCGATATAACAAATCTGATAAACTTGTACCAGTTTTGTGCCTCTCACAGTAATATTAATCCTCACAATATGCTTCTTACTATGTACAAGAATCTTGGTGTTCTTAAAGTTCAGATCTAAATCAGTTATAATAAACTAGAAAAAATATATTGAACACTTAAGCTAAGATCCTTTCAGAATCTGGTTATGATAAATAACAAACAAACTTCTTTGAAATGTATAACAATTATTATTTTATTGACATAGTTATAAATCAAATTAATATTTATGCTTAGACTAAATAACAAATTACAAATAAATTGCCTTAATTTTATTAGTTACAAAATTTTAAACTTAAACTTACTTAACTAACAATAACGCCCATAACAGACAGGTGGAGTGTCAAATTATTTACATTCAATCTGTTCATTGCAGGGCTAAAATAAATAGTTCTGTTTCTTATCACATGGTCAGCCAATTAAATAACTGAATCATTTAAGAACAGAAGAGGTAGAGTTGTAAAAGATACTAATCAGAAATATCTCCTCTGAAAGTAATGAAAATCATTATACAGCAAGACCCTGTGGTGAATGAAGTGAAGGTATCATTTGCAGAGTGAAAATGTGCTTTTCAGAGGGCCCGGCATGCTGATAAGTGTACTTTTCACTCAGTGAGGAAGGCAATTCTAAACCACCTCACTCCTCGTTTTACTTACTAAAACCTGTAGTAAGAAAAACTAACAATAATAATTATTTTACACTTAATAATGTCCTCTTACCTACAACCAGTTACAATGTTTAGACGCAGTAGGCAGACCTTTTCCCTTTACGTAGAATGTATACAATGTATTCACACTGGTTTAACACTGTTTAATACCACTCATTCATGACCGTATTGCAACTTAAACTGACCGAACTCCCGAATAATGACTCTTAATGAAGTGATAAAAATGAGTTGATGAGGTATAATAATGAGGTGATAAGAGAAGAATGTTGTACTCAACCACTAAATGAGCTCATCACGACATATAAAGGACAATGGACTGATCATTTATTTATAATGTCACAGTTCCGACTGCCTTTAAGTGCATGGCTTTATAAACCAAGGGATACAAGAGGAGTGGGGAGACCTAAGACGAGATGGACGCCGAAACAAGATATTCCATGATGGACAACGATGACGACGATTCGTTTTATACCTATTTAGGTTTCGAGAAAGTAATAGAAAGACAATACATAATAGCAAAACAAAGGCTTTCTTGAGAGCTCTGGAAGCAATAATTTAATAGTAGATTTTACAATAAAGAAGGAACTAAAAGGGATTCTCAGAAGTTTTATAAATAAATTATTAAAGGGTAAACATATATACAGAAGTTCAAAAATTAGAGAACACTAAAAATTGTATTAAACGTAATCACAAAAAAATACCACAAAAATGATAATAAACCTAAATAGCACACCGTCAATCCACCCTTCCCAGGTAGCGATTCTAGTCACTTAACAATAGGCTACAATTTATTTCATACAATAAAACTATTTTACCTTAACTATTTTGAGTCTACAATTGATATTACTATTATTAATTTTACTATATGTATCAGTACAAAATTTCCCAGAACTAAAATGATAATAAACCTAAATGACACACCGCCAATCCACCCTTGCCAAGTAGCAATTCTAATCACTTAATAATAGGCTACAATTTTTTCATACAATAAAACTATTTCACCTTAACTATTTCTAGCCTACCACGGATACTACTATTATTAATGTTACAATACGTATCAGGAAAACATTTCTTAGAACTAAAATCTTCAACAAAATTGATAAACCTAAATGACAAGTCGCCAATCCACCCTTGCCAGGTAGCAATTCTAATCACTTAATAATAGGCTATAATTTTTTCACACAATAAAAGTATTTCACCTTGACTATTTCTAGCCTACCACGGATACTACAATTATTAATGTTACAATATGCATCAGGAAAACATTTTTAGAACTAAAATCTTAAACAAAATTGATAAACCTAAATGACACACCGCCAATCCACCCTTGCCAGGTAGCAATACTAGTCATTTAACAATAGGCTACAATTTTTTCATAAAATAAAACTATTTCACCTTAAATATTTTTAGCCTAACACGGATACTACTGTGTATTATTAATAGTACAATATGTATCAGTAAAACATTTCCCAGAACTAAAATCTTGCGTTTTAATTAATATTCTACAGGGTGATTTTTTAGTCCTGAACCCAATTGTTAATGTCTGGTAATATTTTTCTAAAAAAAATAAATTTTGTTTTGTGACACTAAGTTGGTAGCCTTACTCAACCAGTATGGATATGGCAGTGTGAGTTGATTCTCCTTGAGCTGTGTAAAATTTTGTGCCATTTCCGGTCGTGCTACGAACAGAATGTCTTTTATCCTAAAACAATCTCTTGTTTAAATCTGGTGGCTGAAGCTCTAGAACTAATCGTATGTGATACGGATACAATTTCAATTTTTTAGCAGCTTTCTGAGCACTCGAACATGACAAATCAACATGCGAGGAAAGTTTTTGTAAACTTTTCTATGGAGAATTGAGCAATCTTGTTTTCACATTCTCTTAACGTCATCTGTCAAGAGAGTTGGTCGACCACTACGTTTTCTGCTGCAAACAATACCTGCCTCTAAAAATCAGTTAGTTAGCCTAGAAATTGACTAGAATAGAGTGGAGGAACACCAAAAAATTTAATTTGAAATGATTCTTTTACACTCGCATACGATTTTGTAGCAAAATATTGTTCAAGAATGAAAACCCGTTGTTCTAGGGTAAAAGACATTCTGTTCGTTACACAACTGGAAACAGCACAAAATTTTACGCAACTCAAGGAGAATCAACTCAAACTATCGTATCTATACCGGTTGAGTAGGGCTACCAACTTTGTGTCACAAAACAAAATATCCCTTTCTTAGAAAAAAATTACCAGACATTAACAATTGGGTAACAGGACTAAAAAATCACTCGGTAGAAGATTGTCAACATTCTACTAAACGTATATCGATTTATAGATGTAACAAAAAAAGTAATAATGACATCAGTATTGTACAAAATATTGAATTATATAGGGCACTATAATATGCATATAAAGTATGGTTATTTAGATCCAACACAGTATAAAATTTGGTATTCCGCTGCACTCATTCTTCGGAAACATCCATACTCCGAAATTTCGAACAAAATCCCTCCCCAAAAACAGTTTTAGCAATAAAACATCGGCCGACATTTCCATAATGTTCATACCACTATAAAACGAGCAAAACCCGTATACTACTTCGTTAGCATATATATGTAGACAACCGTTCCCTTATATTTAACTTAAAACACTACTAGAGTAAAATATCCTCCCTTCTATGCAATGTTTCCTCAATGATTTACTAACACGAATTCTATTCTCACAAGGCCTATTATCACATGGGATTCAACAACGTACACAACTAAGTAAATATAATAAATTCGCTAAAGGTTTTTGAACGTTTAACATCGTTTGCTTTCGTAAGAGAGTAGCGCCAATTTAACTACACGAATTACTTAACCTCGATGAAATTTAATTTACTTACGTCGGATTTATGCCTTTTACATTATTTAAGGTTAGCTTAGAAATACCGGTAATGATTTTAGGAAATTATGTGTTATTTACTCAGCAGGATATCTGCGGAAATCTAAATTAATATTGTTAGTATTTTATAACCTGTGATTTTCGAGAAAATATTCCTAACTTTAACACAATATCTGACATCAATTTATGTTTACATTAATTTATTATTTATAACGAACTTAATTGAATCGTTACCGGTTCTATTATCTCTTTAATTCATTTATTTTTCTTATGCCTAAATATTATTAATTTTCAGATGTGTGGCGCTTATTGCATGGGTTTATTGATTGCCTCAGAAGGAAATAATACAAATTTTTGGGTCGGAAAAGTCATTTTTTCTTTCTCTGGACCTATATAAATGTATAGGAAAGGAAGTATTGTTTTCAATATGTATTATTACTTATGTATATTGAACATGAAAATAAATAGATTCCAAGCTATCTGTGGAACAATCAACAGGACCTTGAGGAACAAAGCCAGAAGGGAAACGAAAATGAAATTCTATAAAGTTATGGCTATCCCCACTCTTTTACCTGTATATGGTTCTGAAACCTGGGTACATAAAAAGAAGGAATGGAACAGGTTACAGGCTGCTGAAATGCGATTCCTAAGAGCAGTGAAGGGTTGTACTAGGGAAGACAGAATCCATAATACTGAGATCAGAAAAGAGCTCAACATACCCTCCATATGGCAGAAAATCGAGGAAACCAAACAAAACTGGAAGGATCATGTGGAGCGCATGGAGGATGGAAGAATTCCCAGGGCAGTCTTCTCCTATCAGCCAGTAGGAAAGAGAAGTATGGGCAGGCCTCGTAAGAGATGGAATTGATTAATAAAGGAGTTTGCAGTCGGAACAGGCAATGTGCCTAATCCTTGAAGGAAGACGACGACGTCGACTTATGTACGTAAGTATTTGGTTTTGTTTCGAAGTTGAAATTTGAAACTTAAAGTTAGTTACCACTACGGAACCCTATTGCAGTCAACCGACAGTTTTTTTCTTTAAAATTCTGCAACATTACATTCTGTTAACATGAAAATAGAACAATCAGTAATTTTCATAAATGTTAATTAACATTATTACAATTTCATTTGTTAATGAAATTTAAATTAGTAATAATAAATATTTGAGAAATACGGTGATGATTTTGAAGTATATCAGTTAGAAAATAATAACTGTAACATTGTTCATTAAAACCTATAAGCTAAATCGAAAACACTATGTCTTTTCAGTCTTGAAAACCCGGATGTTGTTGTTTAGCTCAACAGCCGAAAGGCTGGTTTGAACCTCTCTAGAGGTTTTACTAAGTGAAAACGAGGAGTGAGGTGGTTTACTATTGCTTTTCTCCCTGAGTTGAAAGAGTATGCTTATCAGTATACCAGGCCCTTCAAAAGGCATCCACTTTCCACCCTGCAAATTACACCTTCACTTCATTCACTACAGGGTTTGGTACTCTCAGAGGAAATTACGTTAACTAGTGTTTTTTACACCTTTACCTTTTCTGTTCTTAAATTGTTCAGTCATATAATTGGCTGACTACATGATAAGAAACAGAACTATTTTTTGTAGCCCTAAAACCAACAGACAGAGTGGAATTAATTTAACACTCCATCTGCCCGTTATGGGCAATGGGTAAACCCGGTATTAATGTTGTTTAGCGGATTCAGAGCCAGGAAGTTTGGATGATGGTTGAGTCTTTCTTCATATTTACGGCTGAATTTTGATATGGGTTGTTTCGCAATGTCTATATTAAGATCGACATAGATATAGGTTTTTTCTTTTTATTAACCACGGAATTTGCAGGGCCCGCCGCAAGAATTTCGACTGAAAACTTTCGAATAAACAACTGAAAGTAGTAGTTTATTCATGTGATTTTTGACTTTTTGCAATTTTCTCAAAAACGGTATTTTCGTATTTGTCTCATTTACTGCATTTTTATTCTCAACTAGATAGAATAAGCGCCATGTCGGCTGAAATTCTTGGCCTTAGAGCCTATGCTCTTGTAATAAAAAATATTTTTTTAATTTTAAGATTGCGGACTTAATATGCATTCCAGGGCAAAAGTGTAAAATTAAATTTGTAGAACATTAAAAAACTATAAGATTTATTTCAAACATTTGTTTGTACAACGCTTAATTTAGCGTCAATTAATGATTTTTCTGTAATTTTTTCATCAAAATCTTGAAAAAGGGATTTTTAAATATGGAGGCCTTAGTATGCATTTTACAACAAAAGTGTAAAACTGTAATATTAAACCTATATGCAATTAATAAACCTACAACTTTTATTTTCAGCATTTTACTCTAAGAGCCTAGTTAGAGGCAATTACTGATTTTCCGTAATTAAGCCGAATATAGGTTGATTTTCCTATTGTGTGTACTTTTATGATTTAATAATATATTTTCATGTATTCATTAATTAGAAATGTAGAAATTCTGAAAATTATTTGAAATATTTTTTTCATAATTAAACAGATTATAAAATGGGGTTGTATTGTTATTTTTAATTAATTTATCCATATAACTAAGCGCACAGTAATCTCGTTAATGTAATTTTTGTGGATTCGTTAAAGAAGTTAAATCAATTCTGTCATCAAAATACCTGTACTTCAGCGATGACCTTTCAAACTTATAATTCAGTTAACAATACCTAAAGATTTTTTGATGTATATAATTTATAAATATACTATATATATTTGAATTATAAGAAAATACATAAAAGTATTTTTATGTATTTTAATGATATTCATGAGGGACATGTATGGGGTGACTCATGAGGTTCCCTCCTCACTTCAACAACGCATTCTTCTTGTAAAAATAATGAAAAAATGTTACATAAACATAGATCTGAAAACGCTTCATTATTGAGCTACAGTTAGCAAAGTATTTCGGCATGATTTACAGTAAAAACTGAAATAAACCCATATTAAGCTTCTGGAAAGGTAAATTAAATGGAAAAATTTGTGGTTTCTTATGTATTTTAAACTAAAAGAGTTAATTAAATTGATTTCAGAACTGTAACTTTAGTAGTTTTTGAGGAATTTGAAGTTAAATGCAAAAACGTGGGGCATGAAACCCGGTTTTTACGTTTTATGTACAATAACTTTATTAAATGGGTAATAAATACACAAAATCTTAAACATAAATTGTAGAGAATGTAAGTTCTGAGAAAATTTATGTAAGTTAAGTCAAAAATAAAACAGAAATAAGTACAAAAAATTAATTTTATTTAGTATGATACATTACTAATTTTAAGAAAAATTAATTGGGTTTGGTCTACTAAAATGAATTGGGGTCTGCTCGGTATCTAATGAACTTTCTCACCGGGGTTCAGTTTAAGTATGTTTCTTCAAAAAAACAAAAGAAGCAAATGCAATGATCATGGAACCTCGTTTTTTATATTACATATTTTTAAGTTTAATCGACCCTGTACAATGTATATTAGTTCTTCAGTTAATTTAAATGAATAATGTATAAAAGTGACGTAATTAATATAATAGATCTCTACCTTTTAAAGAACAAACAATCAATTGCCGCCTGGTAATAAAACACACGCGTCATACAATACCCTACATTGATTGATTTATATTTTTACAACACAAAATAAGTTATTCAATTATATTTTTTGCCTTTAAAATTAAAGTAATACTGTTTCATTCAATCTAGTTTCCTTTTGTTCTGTTTTTTAATAAAAGTTATGCCCTTCTTAAAGCAATTCAGTATTATTTTTCATTGTTAAAACAGAAATAAAATTGAAATAGTTGTTTATTTTTCTAATGCATATTCTATAAAAATACAAGAAGATAGTACAGCTATAAAAAGAATTACCATAAAAATATTTATTAATGGAATATTTTAGAAAACAATAAACATAAAGTTGTAAACTTTCACGCTTTACTTCCTTCCCAAGTTTTATTTGATGGATTGAGTCAGAAGATAGGGGAAGAAACTCCTTTTTTTCTCGTTTACTACCCAAGATATAAAATTCTAGCCTACTTCTTCCTTGTTAGTGACATATAATTTGAAGCTATTATTTTTTTTGTAGTTCATTGAAAGTCTCATCAGCAGCTTTATCATCAGCGATAACTGTGAGTTATGGAACAGTTACGGTAATTTTTTGACTTGGTAAAATTTCCAGACTCAGTTGATTATTGAAAGCATGACTGATCTTCGGTTTTGAATTGCTTAGTCACTATTCCACGGAATAGTCATAAAACTGTATCATTACAATTTATTTCGCAACAGTTATAAAAACAGTTGTCAACAAGTTCTGTGTGATTATCATATAAGTCAATGACATGATTTATAAAAAAAGATTTAAAGAGATCTGCTGAAATTTTTTAATATCTCGTAATCTATCTACTTTACCTTCTTCTTTAAGGGGAGACTGTATGATGGTTTTGGCTGAACATTTTGATTTCGGTTTTTTATGTTTTTCAATCATTGATTTACAGATTAGGAAAAATTTCTTAAAACACTATGTTTGGAGATTAGCTTTACACGGGAGTGAAATGTGGTGGGATAGGAGCTGTACAGCTCCTATCACCCACCGGATCTACACGTTTTCAGACTCCCTGAACCAAAAAAATCATGTTTTTACCGATTGGTCTGTGTGTGTGTGTGTGTGTGTGTGTGTGTGTGTGTGTGTGTGTGTGTGTGTGTGTGTGTGTTTGACCAATTTATCTCAAGAACAAAAACATGGTACGAAGTTGAAACTTGAAACTTCAGTTAGGTACTACTAGATGACCCGACACGAATATTTTCATCAAAATCGGTCAACCGGAAGTAGTAATTTATTCACTTTTTTGCAATTTTCTCAAAAACGGATTCTACGATTTTTTTAAAAAGTCGCCTTATTTACTACATTTTGTATGCTCTACAAGATAGGGTAGGCGCCATGTCTGCTCAAATTCTTGGAAAGGCTGTTTTCTCGTAAAAAGATTGTTGTTTTAAGATTGCGGCTTTAATATGCATTTGAGCGCAAAAATGTATATAATAAAAGTTGCAGAGAATTTAAATTTACTACAACTTTTATTTCAAACATTTCTTTGTATAACGCATAGTTTAGCGGTAATTAGTGGTTATCTGTATTTTTTTTCATGAAATCTGTAAAAAATCGATATTTTAAGATTTCGGCAGTAGTATCCATTTAATGACAAAAATGCATATAATTAATTTAGTAAGAAATTAAGAGATCTACAACTTTTAATTTAAGCATTTTTCTCTACGGAGCCAAGTTTAGCGTAAAAAAGTGATTTTTCGTTTTATTAACCCAAACTAAGGCTGGTTTTCGTTTTTCATCATTCACTAATGATTAAAATTAGGCTATGTTTATTGAGGTTAGTTTCTTGTTTATTTCTAATGTTTTATTACTATTTTAAGTTATATTGTTCATTATTTTCATTGGCAAGAGAAAGTTGTGTGTGTATTTCATACCAGATTTTTTTATTATTTTTGCCGTTCCTATCGTTAAAACAACTGTAACATTACCTACATACGAAATATCCACAATATATGACAAATTATGCCGTGAGGAGGGAAGAATTACATAAAAGACCCAATATGATTCAGTGATATATTTTATTCGACTGGTTCCAATAATCTAGTACAAAGATCTTCAGCGAACGAAATAAACAGAACTAATTATAATCTTAATCGGAATGATTAGCACGATGACTTCATACTAAAAGACTTAACTAGGAAGCCATTGTCATTTTAATTTTTGAATAAATTAAATTCGAACTCTGTATTGTGGTCTTGTAGGCATTGTAAATTAAGTTTAAGTGTACGAGTTGATTATGGGTTATAGACAATAGAAAGCAGCGGCTGTTATGTTACGTAGAGGATAACCCCAAAGAGAGGGAGAGAGATGGATAATGAAAATAGCCAATAGAGTGAAATATTATGAAGAGAGACAGAGTAAGTGAGAGAATTATGCGGAGATAACACTGCTATTGACCTAAACTGTGTATTATAACCGAGCCCCTCAATTTCTAGTCATTGCCTAACAAACTGAATTGGCTTGCTACCCCCTCCTATTAACGTTTAACAATATAATACGGGTGTATTCAATTATAATACAAACAAAAAACATACGCTACGACTTCAAATTCATTTTCTATAATATATACCCTAACATTTTATCTCTTAACCCCTCCTCCTTAAAATTATTATCCAGTATGTCCTATATTACTGCGGGTCTCCTGGTATAATTACATAATTATTAAATTCACATAATACATTATGTATTTTTTCTTCATTAAATCAATTCAGTAGACAATTATCTGATTTTATTAAATCATTTACAGTACATTACTTCTTTTGGAAATATATTCGATAATAATACAATGTTACATTAATATTTTGGTAAGTTCCATGAGACTATAGACTGTATTCCGCTTAATTACATTTACTATTAGGCCTATAGGAGATTGTGTCATAGATGTGTTTTCATTCAGTTAGTTAGTTAGTTAGTTACTGTACCAATATACAATATTAATATTGATATAGCCAATTACCGACAGTAATTTACCTAGTACAATATCCTAATTATATAATAATATAATCACCTAAATTTATTTTATTATTTATATTAAATAATTTGAATAATATTATGACATTTATAATAGAAGTAGTTTCGTGGTAGGCTAATAAAATCTTTATAGTACGATAGTTTTTTCTTAAACTTTTAGGGTTTCTTTAAGGACCACTTAAGTTCATAACCTGGTAAGCTCATTTTCTGCTTTTAATCTTCTTGTTGCATTTTTGCAGTTCTTTCGTTTCTCTGTTGTTCTGCCAAAATTTATTCAAGGCTTTTAAGTGTTTCTGATCTTCTGATCCTTTCTGTTTCGGAAAACACATATGATACCTAGTTTTATTGTATGGAAAAGTTGTTATGTACCTGAGAAGGGTGCAGTGGTGGGTCGTCTACATTAGTTGGCTCTTATTCCCATTTCTTGTATTATTTTGTGATTAAGTTTAATAACAATTTTTAATTTTTGTATTTATGTTTATGTATTTACCCTTTTATGATTTATTTACAAAATTTATAATAGTCCCTTTTATTTCCTTCTTTTCTTATACAATCTACGGTTTATTATTGTTTCCAGAATTCGGAAGAAAGTCTTTGTATTTTTATTATGTTTTTAGTACCTCGTCTTATCTATTTTTTTCTCGAAGCCTTAATGGTTATAAAAAGAGTTAGCGCCTTTATTCAGGAGTTTACTCAGATCAAGTTGCCATAAAATTATTAATGAGTGCTATTAGACAGTATTAAACTAGTGTGAATACATTGTATACAATGTACGTTAAAAAAATGGTTTGCGTACTATATGTGAACATTGTAATTGGGTGTAAATACGAGGCTATTAGTCTATTAAGTGTAAAATAATTCTTATTGTTAGTTAAAGCTTTAATTTTTGTAAGTAATTTAATTTAATTGTAGGTGGTTAATATTTAATTCATATTTTATTTGTGTGTGAATGTGTTCAGTTGCGAAAATGCGTGTTTGTGAATGGGCGCTGGCTACTGCCATGTGCGTAGCTAATATTAGTTCCAGTGAGTCGACCAGTGCGCAGGTGAGTGAGTGTGTGCTGAACAGTGATACAGTCCGCTTGTGTTAGTGTAAGGTGAATAAAACAGTATTCAAATTCATACATTGACTCAATTATTTGTGAAATTATACAACCATTCATTTACTAAATCAGTAGGTATTTTGTTAGTGTAACGAGAATAATGATTTAAAATGTAGGCTATATAGTCTTGTATATAAAAAATATTGTTATATGTTTAAAGGAAGTTAATTATTCATCATACCTAGATCCCGAAAGAACCTATGCTAAGTTGTTACAATATATTATTTCAAAATAATTTAGTGAAATTATCCAAGAAATTTTTCATTGTTTTAAATTACGAGAGTCATTAGGAAACTAAAAACGTTTTCATATGACGTGAGGTATGATTCTCCAAGGTCTTGGACCTTGTCCAAGTCAATGCCTCCAGCACTCTCTTGCTTCATCTTAAGACGATACTTATCTTGCGCTAGCCGCGGTCCGCTACGGACATTTGTTGTTAAGTTGTACGGTAAGTTGAAACTTAAACTTAGTTAGGTACTACTAGAGGGCCCGACATGAACATTTTCATCAAAATCGGTCAACCGGCCTTCGGGCCAGCCCAGTCAGTCAGCTGGTAGAAAGTCGCTATTATTTGTTGAATAACATCGGTTGGGCAAGCGACTTTGTATGGTGACCAGTTGACAGCCATCCATGAACAAACTCTACTGGGGGTCCCTGTTCAAACTCATGTCTAATCTACGTCAAAAAAAATACAGCAAAAAGCAGTGATCAAATTGGGTAGTTGTCAACAATGTACAGTTCCCGATTACAAATAAAAGCAAAAAGAAAAAAAATCGGTTTACCGGAAATACTACTTTATTTGAATAATTTTTTACTTTTGCGATTTTCTCAAAAACGGCTCCTACAATTTTTTTAAAAATCGCCTTATTTAATAAATTTGTTATGCTCTACAAAATTGGGTAGGCGCCATAACTGCTAAAATTCTTGGAAAGGCTGTTTACTCGCAAAGAAATGTTTGTATTTTAGATTGCGGATTTAATATGCATTTTAGCGCAAAAATTTATGTAATAAAAGTTGTAGAGAATTTAATAATCTACAACTTTTATTTCAAACATTTTTTGTGTACGTAGCGCTTATTTTAGCGGTAATTAGTAATTTTCTGTTATTTTTCATGAAAATCTGTAAAACATAGTTAGATTTTTTAAAAGATTTCGGCCATAGTATGGATTTTACGACAAACGTGTATAATCAGATTTATAGGAAATTGAAAGATCTACAACTTTTATTTCGAGAATTTTTTGTACAGAGCCTAGTGTTGCGTGAAAGAGTGATTTCCGTATTTTTAAGCCAAACTGAGGTAAATTTCCATTTTGCGTCTTTCACTCACTATTAAAATTAGGTTATGTTTATTGAGGTTAGTATTTTTGTTTATTTCTAATATTTTATTACTAATGTTAGGTTACATTTTTAATTATTTGCAATGACAAGTGTAAGTTGTGAGGGTGTTTCACACCAGATTTTTTTAAAGTAAAAGTGGTGCTTATGTATAAAAATTAATACGTGCATTTCTCTATCAACTATAAACAAGTCTGGTTTTCAGTAATACAGTTTTAAATAATATTCCGTTGAAGACATGTGCAAAAAGAAATGAACTTCTACACTATTAGTTTCTTGTCTCAAGAAAAACAATAATACATTTAAAATTATGAATGGAAATAGAAAACTAGTGTTAAAAATAAATTTATTTTCGATAAGTATATTAACTTTTTTGTATTCCCTACGAGAAAATATTACAAGCTTACACGGGTACCATCAATGTAGTTGTAAGCCTATCTGTACAGAATGGGGAGAGGTACACGCCTGACTGATGCCGTGTTCGCACCCGTTACTCGTTAATAGAACGGTAGGATTTTCTCTGAAATTCCCATAAGCCTCTTCGTAAACCCCATCAAGTCTCTCTATTCAACACTACTTTTATTATTTTTAAAACTCTTTTAAGTATTTTCCGATAAAAGTTTGTTTTTAAATATTAATAAAATTAAAAAGGTCTTAATTGAAATTAGTTGTTAATTAAGATAGTTATATCGTTAAGAGAGGATGTTTAAAAATGTAAAGGAACATTTTGTAATATTAATTAATCTCTTTATATACAGGGTATATTTAAAACGTATAGCCAAAATCTAGGAAGTGATTATACAGCTTAAAATAAGAAAACATATTTGTATAAATATAGATTCGGAAATGCTTCGTTATCGAGTTACGGCCGGCGGAAGATTCCGCCCGGAATTTAGTTGCCTTAGTAAAATGAAGCCATACTAAAATTTTACAGTTAAAAATACAATAATAATGAAAACCACTGTATAGTATCTAACGGTAATAATAATATAATAACAAATCCATAATTTCAATTTAAAATGTTTTTATTAAACCATTTTTTTACGTTACAGGTTTTTGTTAAAAACTACTTCTTATCAAAATGTTTTCGTTTAGTTGATACAGTTTTCTTTTTATAAATAAGAATTATTTAAGCAAGTACCTATTACCTACATTTGTTGTTAAGGTCATCATCAGCCGAAAGGCTGGTTTGAACCTCTAGAGGCTTTACAAAGTAAAACGAGGAGTGAGGTGGTTAGCCATGCCTTCCTCACTGAGTGGAAAAGTACGCTTGTCAGCATGTCGGGCCCTCTGAAAAGCTCATATTTTCCACTCAGCAAATGACACCTTCTTTTTTATCACCACAGGATCTGGCTGTATAATCAAATTCATTACTTTCAGAGGAGATAACTCTGATTAGTGTCATTTACACCTCTACCTCTTCTGTTCTTAAATGATTCAGTAATTTAATTGGCTGACCAAGTGATAAGAAACAGAACTATGTGTCCAATTTATTTTTTAATAAAAAACTAAATGAAATAAAATGAGTATATAAAAATAAAATGTTATGTAACGATAATTACTTACTTACTTCTCTCTCTCTAGTTAACAGCCATAAGGCTGGTTGGCAGCTGCTCTCCATGCTCCTCGGTCATCTGCTTTCCGCTTCAACTCGCAATATGAAGCACATCCCATGTCCTCCAGTAACTGCTTCATGTACTCCAATCTGGGTCTTCCCCGCAAATTTCTCCCCTCCACAACTCCTTCGATTATTCTTTTCAACATACTGTCATGTCGGAGTATGTGGCCTATCAGCTGGGCTCTTCTCTGTCTGATCCATTTTAGGAAGCTCCTTCCCTCCCCCGCTCTACTGAAAACTTGTTCGTTCGTCATCATTTCACTCCAGCTGACCCTCAACATCCTTCTATAGCACCAGGCTTCAAATGCCGCTAATCTTCTCTCTTCCCTCACACCAAGTGTCCAAGCTTCACTCCCGTAAGCTGCAATACTCCACACATATGTCTTCAGCATGCGTTTCCGTACATCAAGACTAACATTCCTAGAAGTGAATAAGCTCTTCTTCTTATTAAAAGCATTCTTAGCCTGGATAATCCTGCTTGCGACATCCCTGTAACTCCTTCCATCATTTGTGATCTTACTGCCCAGGTAATTAAACTCAGTCACCTCCTTTATCACCCCGTTTCTCAATGTTATCGCTGTGCTGTTTTCTCTGTTTACTTACTTAATGATTATTAAATATAATAATAATTATATTGGGTTCGAATACCACTCAGGCACGGCATATTTTCATACGTTACAAAAAATCATTTCATCCTTCATTGTTACAACCCAGCGTCGTCGCTAATGACCACTGTAGTTGATGCGACGCTAAGTAAACAAAGAACAACAAATTATTATTTTCTATCGAAACATAAATATTACAAACATTCCGTTTTAGTTTTTCAATACAAACACCAAAAAATTATACAGAATTATAAATAATATGGTAATATAAATACAACAATTATTACAAAAAAAATAAAATAATTATATATAAAATTAAACAACTAACCAAAAGATAGTATGCTACCTTTTCACAGTTAAATTCAGTTTAATATATAAAATAAATAATTACAAATAAATTTTTATATACTTATTATTTTTAGTAACATCAGTTCCAAGACCGCATGATGAAAGGCGAGCACGTTACCAACTACGCCAATACGGCCGGCGTAAGAACGATGCGAGACAATACGATGTCAAAATTTGTTTTTTTCTTTTGTTTAACGTCCGACTGTTCTGCAAATTACTGCTAATGCAGACGGTGAATGATGAAATGATTTTTGTAACGTATGAAAAAATTTGAGGGTTCGGATAAGTCATCGTCAAATTCAATAGTGAAATAACGAGTGACAAAACTAATCTTAGATGACTAATCATTAAAATAAAAATGTTTACTTTTAAAGTTCTCTTGTTTCATCATACAGATCAAAAGTAATACGCATAACTTGTAACCACATTTATTTATGAAAAAAAATTGGAAATAAAGTATTGGCCTAACATTTTTTTAAATTTATTGATCAATACCTAAAACATCAGTCATGATATATTATAATGTAGGCGTAACAGTTTCATTCATAAAAATACTTTTAAAAGTATTTTATACTTAAATCTTTTGAAAGTATTTTGTTATTACTTTTTAATCAGCATGTACACATATTTAAATAATGCGCATGTTCAGTGACGTCATTATTTTTTTATTTGAGATATTAATCTTTTTTTCTTTGAACTGAGTATACAACCTAACAGATATTAGAGTAATAACAGTTAAATGTATTAATGAACACCGGTCATCGTCATTAATATGCATTGTTTGTTCCTTTAAAAATGTCTCTTATAAAGTTCTTTACGAGTATTTTGTATTATTAAATTACCGTTAACCCATTTATAGATGATCGAGTGTACAAAAAAGACTTTTAGTTGATGAAAATGTTGTATGTGTAAGAATAAGACGTGTCGTAAGGTGTTATATGGCAATGGTAGTCGATGCTCGATAAATCTAATAAAAAAGTGGCAATGAAAAGTAAAGTTTTAAGAACTTTTTAGACAAAATTTTCATGAAGGGAACCTTAGTGTTTTCGTAGCAATTTCCACTAAACTACGAGTATATTTTTGTTACATAGCACCTTCATCCACTAAGCTCTTCAATTGGTAATGTTTAAATGAGAAATATTTATTGACACAGCTGCAGTATCCACTTATTATTTTACTAGTTATTTTGGGGAAGGTCTCATCGCTATCGGCGTTCAAGTGTTCTTTGCGGATCACCTGGTATGTGTCTTGAAAACATCTGTTGTGTATGCGGTTAATTTTTGCGCTTAAAATTTTGTATTAATAGAATTAAAAAACAATATTTTGTCACATCTGCCATGTACAGTAAAAATAAGTACAGTAAAAATAAGTTCTTGTTTAGTCTGCTGTTGGTAATGCTGTAAGGGTATTTGTAGTTTTGCCGGTACTATATTTTTGTTCTGTATTGCCTAAATACGTTTAGTTTGTAACGATTTTGCATAGCCCAATCGTTGTACTCCATAAGTCCAAACTGGACTTATCACTGTTTGACCTTTTAAATGGTCTGAAGAATTTCTCATTTTTATTTGTATTCACCAAACTAACCCTTCAAGACATCCCCTTCTCAAGAAACGCATTTCCGCTGCCTAAATCTGACGATCCTTCCCCCCCCCCCCAAATAACCAGGAGTTACTGTCGTGCAACAATACTGGAAGAACAAAGTCTTTAATTCTTCTACTAGGTTTCTTTCTTAACTCTTTTACCCAGTGATCTTACTATTGTCCCACAAATACACTGAAAAAATTTAGTTTATTGATCGTGCTTCCATTTCTAGAATACGTTATTGATAACGTACCAAAGTCATTCATAACTGTTTTTGTTCGTACAGGGTTTACACCCCTCTCCAGAAACCCAACTAGGTTGGTAATTTTATACTGTACTATTTCTACGCCGGTCCGTCGTTGGTCTTTTGCTCGTAAGGCTCTGCGTACGATGTGAGGTAGTTGCTTCTGCTGCCGGTAGATAGCGCAGACAGCAAAACTTCTCACAACGACTTGTACGACGGTGGGTAGCTAACATCTTCTGCAGGACTCGCCTAGTTGAAAGAAATCAGTTGAAGGAATTAGTCAATATTGGTTGTCTCTTCGAGAAGGTCGTGACGGAGAGAGATCGACCACTCAACATTGAGTACTTTCTTTGCTCCACACTGACCCCTTCCCTTCCGTTCCATTCGCTTCACTAGCGGCTGCTTCTCCTTGAGGCAGCAGTAAACGTCGGCGTCCGCTCCTGGCTTCAGTGGTGTAAACAATACTCACCACACCAGTAGCAGCGGAAGGTGAAGCCGCGTCGGCGATTGCTACTGGCTTCAGGCAGCGGTGTACACGATACTCGCTTAGCCAGGGGCCGCTCCTTTTTGAGGCAGCAGCGAAGGTTCCCCTCCCAACCCTTTGCAAACTCAGCTACGCCGCCGGATGTCCTGTCGGTCCGGCCGGTCCTATCCCGACCGACTTTTGAGCTACGACCCCGTAAATTACCTACTTTTAAAAAAATATTAAAGTTATTCCTTTGACCACATCCGCAAAAAAAAACTTTTAGGCCGCTCTCACACCGGTGAAACTCGACCTCGACGCGATTAAAATGACTCAACCTCGACTCGACCGAAAAATGAGTCGTGTTGTGTATGTTTGCACATCGAGGAGAATCGACCTCGACGCAAATGTTCAATCTTTTCTTTGAATCCACCTGCAGTTTGCAAAATGTCCAAGTGAGGAAGAAGACATAGTTGTTGCTTATTACTATTTATGCAGAAAACAGAAAAAAAACTACAGCTGTTGGGTATCACCGTATATAATAATAGTAATAATCGTAATAGAGGAACGTATGTGTGTGCCCAGGAACTCTCTTGTAATGAAAAAAAATTAAGTGTTTATATCGGATGCTAAAAGAAAGGCCTCGTCTAGAATATTCTGTCAAATTAACATTGTACAGACACGGATATTTTTCAACTTCAAGCACAAAGGCTACGTTGGCTGCCTCGTCTGCCATGATTATACGCTACTGGTCTAGCAGATGTTGGACAAGCTGAGTCGCATGCAATCGGTTCAATCGAGGTTGCATCGAGGTCGTACTGGTGGGAGGGTGAACATATAAATGTATGGGTCGGACTCGTATTGGACGTCGAGTCACAGTCGAGTTTCACCGGTGTTGGAGCGGCCTTACAGAAAAAAGGGGATTTCGAGTCCTGGTACTGATCAGGAGTACCTATTTTTCACGCGCCGAAACGTCATATTTTTACGCAATTTTTTAAAATCTTTGGTAAGAGTATTTAACCTTTCTTCACCAAAGATAACCTTTTAAGAAAAGCTTCTACCGGTTAACAAAATAAGTAAAATCCATTGATATAAAAATCAGTAAACATTTAAAAAAATCAAGCAGTTACTGTAAGTCATAATCAATAATTAGAAATAATTAATAATTTGCTTTACGTGTGGGACACTCGGTACATGACTTATAAATAATAAGTTAATGTAAATACGTGATAATTTAATTAAATAATAATGATTACAAAGATAATAATAATAATAATAATGATTATTATTTTAATATAAAAATAAAACTAAACAATTAAATTCAGAAAGCCTGTTTAATTTGTTTGTTAATTTAGAAATGGAAATGAAAATAATGGGATATTTCATTGGGTTTTATTGAACATAAAATGCGAGAGTAATTCACGGAGGAATTATATTCAATGTACCATCACACAGATGAAACAAATCCAGTCATTATTAAACACAGTATTGTTAATTTGTTTTATTATTATTATTATTATTATTTCTGTATATTTCGGGTACTCAAAATAATGTATAATATTTAAACAATCCTAGTTAGTTATTTTGATAATTGGTTTTATAAATTTTCATCCAACGTTGACCTACTCAAAAACATACAGTAATTTATGACCGATTATATTTTATATGAAATGTAAATTCAGAAAATTATTTATTTTGAATTATCAAATTTATTTGTTTATGATTTAAACTGTTATTAAAACTGATTGTGGTTTGATTAGATTGTATATTTACAACATTTATTTTATGGTTATGGTTTATTAAATTATTGTAAAATTTTAAACTTTATGATATAATTTTCTCTTTAGGTTGATTATTAATTTGTTTAACTGTAATTAATCTGTATGTGTACAGATTATAAATTATGGCAATGAAACTCTCTAAAAAAAAAAATAATGTGAAACACTCACATGACTTTCTGTTGCCAATGGTAATAATAAAAAATATAATGTAACATTAGTAAATGACATAAAATGAAAAATCTGGAGTGAAACACTCACACGACGTTCTCTTGTCAATGCCAGTGATGAAAAATATAACCTAACCTAATATTGGTAATTAAAGATTAGAAAAAACAAAATAACTAAACAACCTCAAATATATATTAGAGGACTATCATTTTGACTTCCGAGCTGACCAGTTGTGTTTGTTAAGGTCTAGTGTTTTTTTGTTTGTTCACTACTTTTATTTGTTTGGATGTTACAAAAGGTTAATTTAATCGAACTATGTAAGTGTACAGATAAAATTTTTGTATTTCTCATTATTAATTGTTTGGTGCATGATGATTAATTTTAAATAATTTGTCATAACCTAAAATCGTTCATTCAAGTTCATTGTTGTTGCATCGCGAGTCACATTCATTCAGTGATTGGTGGTTCTTTTTTGAGTTGTATTGAGAACGACAGCTATCATTAACAACTGTATTTGGGACTGGGTCGAGTGCACTCTTGTGCCTCGCCGTGCATCATGTCCAACCATTTAACTGTACCAAGTACCACACAGAACCAAGATATCTCTGTTAATAATTCCAAATGTACAATGTCTAATAATGTTAATATCTCAAAAAATACAAAAAGTTACGCAAACGTCACTCAGCAAGAATATGTACCGACTAAAGAACACGCCATTATTCTAGATTCAATAGAAGGGATCCCATTAAAAACTTATGTCCAAACCGTCGGGAAAGTAATTAACCCTGTTAACATTCGGTTTGTCTCAAGAATTTCACGAAATCGCGTCTGCATGTATCTTGCAAGCAAAGAAATAGCCAACAAGTTAACGGATGAAAAAACAAAATTTATTATAGGAAATAAGGAACTTGAAGTTAGACCATTACTAACTAAATTCAAGCGAGTAATAATATCAAATGTTTGTCCGATAATACCTAATAGTATTCTATTAAATGTACTCCTTAATCGAAACATCCGAGTAGGATCATCAATTACTTCGCTTCGCGCGGGCTACTCTGAACCAGGGCTTACACACATACTTAGCTTCCGTCGTCAAGTCTATATTCATCCTGATGACATTCAGAATCTCCCAGATTCGATGAAAATCGATTATGACGAAACAAGCTACTGGTTATATTTCTCAACTGATTCAGTTTCTTGCTTCATATGTAAGCAAGCTGGACACATCGCAAGAAACTGCAAAGAAAACGACTCACCCTCTACTGTTATAAACGAAGCGAACAACGAAAGTATCGATGATAAATTGGATAATGTTAAGTCAAATGAAATTGACCTTCCACTTCCTTCTCCTCAAGCTGCTTCTCCTGATCGTGTTGTTCCAAAGGAAGCTGTTACTATGATTTCTGATGAAGAGTTTCCTCAACTAAAAGCACCTTCTAATCCAGTTCCTTCGACGTTAAAACGCCCGCTGTCCATGTCTGATGGTTCTGAGACCGTAACATCTACGGAACATCCAACGGAGGCTTGTATACCTACTCCTCCAGAGATACCCCGTCTCAAACCTGATAAAAGGAAGAAATCGAAAACCGATAACCCATCTGAGAAAACGAAGACCATTGATGAAAAACTTAGCTCAATTCGTGATATCTTGTCCTCCTCTGATACACAGTATCCCCTGGATTACGTACAACTAAAAAGTCTATTGGAAAATTCACAGTATATTCGTTCTGTTAGTGACATTATAACTGACTATACTTCTGATCTTCAAGGTCTTAGGAAACTGTTAGATGATGCTTACCCTGCTATTTCAGACAGAGGTATGAAACGGCGATTCAGCACTCTCAAAAAAAGAATATTTCCTGATCGTGTATCTACGGCTGACCTAACTCTTTCGGACTGCAGTATTGATGAATGAGAATGTGAGTAATTGTTCCATACTTCAATGGAATATGAACAGTTTTAGGTCTCAGAAAGAAGCTTTGCAGCTGCTCGTTGGTAAGCATAGGCCGTCTGTCATCTGTATTCAAGAAACTAATTTTAAAAACTCCTCTCACGACAATTTACCAAATTATTCAGTATTTTTTAAAAACCGAAATTTTTCAGACCATGCAAGTGGCGGTGTAGCAATATTCGTGTCAGATTGCTGCCCTGCTACAGAAATAAAGCTTATAAGTTGTCTCGAGGTAACGGCAGTCTCTGTTATGCTGCCAAGCGGATTACTTACTATTTGTAATCTTTATATTCCCAACCAAACTGGGTTCTCTGTACACGACCTCAACGCTTTATTGAGTCAACTTCCACGACCTTTTGTTTTTCTTGGAGATTTCAATAGTCATAATGTTGTGTGGGGATCCCATGAAACGAATTTACGAGGACGAATTATTGAAAACCTCTTAACTAATCCTGAACTTGTCCTCTTGAACAACGGTGCCCCTACACATTTCAATAGCTCTTCTAGGACTTTTAGTGCAATTGATTTATCCATTTGCTCTGCTAATATATCTCACAAGTTTGAGTGGTCTACGGAGGATGACTTGTACGGCAGTGATCATTTTCCGATTACAATTAACCTGTTTCGATGCACTCCGGTCGACAACGAAAATTACGTAAGAAAATGAAAATTCCAGTTAGCAAATCTAGATCTCTTTCGTGAAATGGTGTCTTTGGGAATCGGCTACATAAATTCTTCACAAACGTCGAACACCTTCTCGATTGATGAAAAAGTATCCAGCCTGAACGCAATCATACTTGAAGCAGCTGAAAGTGCAATTCCGAAAACTATTGGTGTACCTAACAAGCCTTCTGTGCCTTGGTGAAATAATGATTGCAAGACCGCGCTTCAAAATTCTAAGAATGCTCTTTCTCATTACAAGCGCCACCCTACGACCGCTAACTTCATTATATTTAAACAACTAAGGGCTAAAGCACGTTTTATATTCAAAAAGAGCAAAAAACAATCGTGGATTCATTTTATTTCGGGACTCTCGTCCTCCGCTACCATATCTGACTTATGGAGTAAGATTAGAAGAATTAATCGATGTCCAAAAATGTGTCTTTATCCTCGCTCGCTATTGCATAACAATCAGAATATAACTAATTCACAAGAAATTGCCAACATATTTGCTACGTCCTTTGCAAATTGTTCAAGTGATCGGAATTATACTCCTGAATTTTTACATCACAAATTGTCTTCAAACATTACTATCCCTCGGATCTTGTCTAATACTACTACCTCTGATTACTTCCTTAATACGTCAATTCAGGTTTCAGAAGTGGAAGGACACCTGTCTAAATTAAAAAATTCTGCTGCAGGTCCTGATAATGTACATAATTTCTTTTTAAAATATCTTCCTGGAGTAGCAATTAAATACATTACTGATCTTTTTAATGAAATTCTTGCGGAAAAGTCATTTCCGGCCATTTGGAGAGAAGCGATAGTTGTTCCTATTCATAAGCCCAAAAAAGATCGTAGCAAAGCGGAGAACTATCGTCCCATTGCCTTGACCTCCACGATGTGCATGCTTATGGAAAAGGTTGTTAACACCCGAATTTGATGGCATCTTGATAAAATTAATTTCTTCTCGCCTTGGCAAAGTGGCTTTCGCAAACATCGATCAACACTTGATACACTCACGTACATGGAAACGAACGTGTGTAACGCCTTTGTGAAAAACCATCACCTTGTTGCTGTGTGTTTAGACATTGAGAAGGCGTACGATATGGTGTGGAAAGACTGAACTATCAAAATTTTATATGATGCTGGTGTCACTGGTCCAATATTAAATTTTGTAGCTAACTTCCTACAACATCGAACAATCCGCGTAAAGGTTAGAGATTCGCACTCCTTTGCTGTTCCGACACAAAATGGTGTACCTCAGGGATCAGTTTTGAGTGTAACGTTTTTTCTAGTCGCTATTAATGAAGCTATGTCCGTTGTCACCTCTCCAGTAAAAATCTTTGCCTTCGCCGACGATATCACTATTGTTTGTAGGGGGAAAAATTTGAAGACCACGCAAGAACTTCTGCAAGAATCCCTTACTAAATTGTATAATTGGTCAGAAAAATCCGGATTTAAATTTTCTGGCAATAAGTCTAAGTTCATAACTTTCTCAAGAAATAAATTCAACTTACCACATATTCACCTTCACCTTGGACAACATGAATTGCAGCAAGTTCGTCAACTGAAAATTCTTGGTCTTCTATTTGACGATAAACTTTCCTGGAAGAACCACATCTCCAATCTCAAAAAGGAATGTCAAGCTAGAATGAATATTATTAAATCCATCTCTTTTAGTAAATGGGGCGCCGACAAAAACGTTATCTTGTCAACATATAAAGCAAATTCGTGCAAAACTTGATTATGGATCTATCATTTATGCTTCAGCAAGGAAACATATCTTAGACACCCTAAACTCTATTCACTCATCTAATTTACGAATGGCGCTAGGAGCTTTCGTTACAAGCCCTGTTCTGAGCGTGCTAGCTGAGTCTGGAGAATACCCGTTGGATATCAGGAGAATGAAACTTTTGTTTGCTTATGCGCTGCATGTCTCTGCAGCTCCAGACAATCCTTGTTACCAAGCTATATTTCACAACAGCTGTTCCGGTTTTTATCCATCCAACGCATCGTGTCCATTGCCTCTCGGAGAACGCCTTAAAGTTTCTTTGTCACAAATTTCAAGTAAGTTGCCGCCGGTATTTTCAAGAATACATTCTAAAATTCCTCCTTGGCTATCAGTGACACCAAACATTGGTACATCATTTTCAGCCCTCTGTAAGTCATCGACTCGTCCTAATATTTTCAAAACCTACTTTAATGAACTCAGCAATAAATTTTCACAGTATAATATGATATACACTGATGGATCTAGGTCGGCAGAAGGATGTGCATGTGCTGTTGTCTTCCCTTCCGAGACTTTACAAGTTAAACTTAATGATGTGTGTTCGTCTTTCTTCTGCGAAGTGTATGCGATACTCTGTACTCTCGAAAAATTGAAACATTTCATTCCTTCTAAATATGTCATTTTCACCGATTCATTGTCTGTTCTGCAAGCAATGGGAAATGTCCAGTGTCACGTACCAATAATTCAAAAAATCCTAGAGCTAATTTCTGAGTTGACTGCAAACAATTTTGAAATAGTGTTTACCTGGATCCCGTCTCATGTAGGGATTCCAGGCAACGAAAAAGCTGATCTTGCGCCTAAAAGTGCTGTTCACTTGCAAGAACATTTCCATCCAGTCTCTCATTTTGACCTAAAGGCACACGTCAACAAAAAATTATTTGATTTCTGGAACAATAAGTGGACCGAGATACCACCTACAAAACTCCACGTGGTAAGAAAAACGTTACAAGAATTTCCTCTACCCGAATTCCACAATCGCAGGGAACAGGTTGTCATCTGCCGATTGCGGATTGGGCACTCACTTATATCACACCAGCATCTGCTCACAAAATCTACGCCGACAGTGTGCCCTTTCTGCGATGCAAAAGCAACGGTTTCATATATCGTTTCAGAATGTCGAGAACTTCAAAGTGCCCGTACTCTTAATGGTGTTTCTGCAATATTTCAAGACAATGTTAGATCTAAAGATAGTTGTGACAAAGTTTTAAAATTCCTACGTTATGTTAATCTTGAAGACAGAATCTAACAAGCCTACTAATTTACTTTTTCTTATGTTTTAATTTTTGAAATTGTTTTTATTTTTATTGTTATATTTATAATTTCTATTGTGGTCGCTAATAACCATTAGCAGTTGATGCGACCTTTATAAATAAATAAATAAAAAATAAAATATATATATATATATATATATATATATATATATATATATATATATATATATATATTAACCTAATTTTAATCGTGAGTGAATGATGCAAAATGAAATCCAATCTTACTTTGGCTTAATAGTACGGGAAATCATTCTTTCACGCTCACGCTAACTAGGCTGTTTAAATGCGCAAATTAAAAGTTGTAGATCTTTTAATTTCCTGTAAATGTGATTATATACACTTTTTTAGTGAACTGCATAAGTACTAAGGCTGAAATCTAAATAAAATAACTAATTTTGAAACTACAAAACTACAATTTTATTTTTACAGAGTTTAATGAAAAAACCAGAATATCACTATTTATCGCTAAACTAAGTGTTACACAAAATCATTGTTAGAAATAATAATTAATTGTAGGCCTAGATTTTTAAATTTTTTATAACTTTTATTGCATAGGCTACACGTTTCCTCTAAAATGCATATTAAGGCCGCAATCTTAAAAAAAAAAATTTTGTCTACGAGCGATCAGCCTCCCCAAGAATTTCAGCAGATATGGCGCCTACCCTATCTTGTAGAGCTAAAAATGTAGTAAATGAGGCATTTTTAAAAACATCGTAGTAGCCGTTTTTGAGAAAACTGCAAAAAAGTGAAAAATGACACGAATAAACTATTACTTCCGATCGACCAATTTTGATGAAAGAAAATATTCGTGTCATTTTTCCGGTAGTTTGTCCGGTAGTGGTATCTAACTTAAGTTTCAAGTTCGTATTATGTTCCGTTCTTGAGAAATTTTGTTCACACACACAGACCAATCGCTAAAAACATGTTTTTTGGGTTTAGGGGGTTTGAAAACGTGTAGATCCAGTGAAACTCGATTTCGAATAACAGACATGAAAAATATATTTTCTTTTCTATTTATTCACATAGGCAGATTTTTAAGGAAAAATTGTTTATTTTTCCTTAAATTTTTTTCTCTTAAATCTAAGAAATAAATAAAATCGATGTTATGAAATTATCAGAGAAGTAAACGCTTTACTAAAGTTCGTTTACAAAATGGTCTATTGAAAGCTAAGACAATATCCATTTATTGACTACGTTTGGAATCATAGTAATAAGAGCAGCTTACGAGTATAAAGCGACGAACTCTTTAATGCATCTTCAACGATTGCAAATATTAATTCTGCTACGCAACTTTTCTAATATCAACTATTGTTATTGAGAAATTTCGATTAAATGATTCGATTATAATGGGGTGAAGTCTTTTAAATCGGTTTATCAATTGATATAGCTCTCATTATTTTAATGTTCGTATTGTATGATTAAATTGTAACTTTAGAAAATTTTCCAGCGCTGTGCTTATTTTCTTGATTATTGTATGTAGGGTGACTAAAAAATCAAATAAATAGATTGACAAATTTATTTTTAACGAGTTTTAAACGTCCATTCATTACCCGATAATCTTAAGAATTGGTTGAATAAAACAAAAAATCTGGTGTGAAAAACTAACACAACTTTCTCTTGCCAATGCAAATAATTAATAATAAACCCACCACTAATAATAAAACATTAGAAATAAACAAAAAACTAACCTCAATAATCTAATTTTAATCATGAGTGAAAGAAGAAAAAAGAAAATCAACCTCAGTTTGGCTTAAAAATACGGGAAATTACTCTTTCACGCTAAACTAGGCTCTGTAGAGAAAAAGGCTTAAATAAAAGTTGTAGATATTTTAATTTCCTATACATTTGATTATATAGCTACACTTTTGTCGTAAAATGCAGACTAAGACCGAAAGCTTAAAAAAATTGATTTTTGACACGTTTTCGTGAGAAAAAACAGATAATCGTTAATTACCACTAAACTAAGCATTATACAAAAGAATGTTTCATATAAAAGTTGTAGGATTTTAAATTTTTTATAACTTTTATTAAATACATTTTTGCGCTAAAATGCATATTAAAGCCGCAATCTTAAAACAACAATTTAGTACGTGAAAACAGTCTCACCAAGAATTTCAGCAAACATAAGGCCTACTCTATTTCGTAGAGCGTAAAAAATTTAGTAAAGCAGGCGATTTTTAAAAAACAAAGTAGGGGCGGTTTTTGAGAAAAACGCAAAAAAATTAAAAATGACACGTATAAACTACTACTTCCGGTAGACCGATTTTGATGAAAATGTTCGTGTCGGGTGCGGTAGTGGTATGTAACTTAAGTTTCACGTTTGTAAGTTCGTTCGATGTTCCGTTCTTGAGATATTCTGTTCACACACACACACACACACACACACACACACACACACACACACACACACACACACACACACACGCACGCACATACACGCACGCACGCGCACACACACACATACACACACACAGACCAATCGCTATAAATGTGGTTTTTGGATTCAGGGGATCTGAAAACGTGTAGATCCGGTAAAAACTCAATTTCGAAAAATCGACATGAAACAATACTTTCCTTCCTATATAATCATATAGGCAAGAGAAAGTAAAATGTAATAAGTAGAAAATCAAAATATTCCAAATTGGAATTTCTTTAGTTAACTTTAACTACGAGATTTGGGAAAGGGAGCATAGAAGTGTACTACCAAGCAATGGCGTTGATAAAAACTTTGTTCGGGGGTGTCGATTTTGACATGAACCGTCTAGTTACAAAAGCATATACGTACATCCAAAAATGTAAATTTTTTAGGAGACCTTGAAAACGTTTCTCTCAAAAATATGAAATGACACAACATTGTGACTTACTCAAGAAATAGCATTAGTGTAGAGGATTTTCCATAACTGACTTTTAGTTTTCTAATGACCGTAGTATAAGAAAAATTTTACTTAGTTGTGGATGTATCTGATATTGAAACAGAATTCGGATCTACGAGAATTCGGATCCGTTTTGAAACGGAATCTCGTATCTAGTTTTGAAATAAACATAAAAACTAAAATATATAAAACTCATGACTATTTTAATTTGTATATAATTAATCAAAAATGTTGGTGTTTTAAGAATAAAATTTACCTGTACCTATGAATATATAGGTAATATATAGGAATATATAGGTTAGGAAGGAAAGTATTGTTTTCATGTAGATTTTTCGAAATCGAGTTGCCACCGGATCTACATGTTTTCAGACCCCCTTAACCCAAAAGCCATGTTTTTAGCGGTTGTGCGTGCGTATGTGTGTGTGTTTGTGTTTGTGTGTGCGCGCGCGCGCGTGTATGGACAGAATATCTTAAGAACGGAACATCTTAAGAAGTCGAAACTTAAACTTTAAGTTGGGTATTATATGAGGACCCGACACGAATATTTTTATCAAAATCGGTCAACCGGAAGTCCTAGTTTATTCGTGTCATTTTTCACTTTTTTGCGATTTTCTCAAAAATGTTTCCTACGATTTTTTTAAAATCGTCTCATTTACTAAATATTTTATGCTCTACAAGATAGGGTAGGCGCCATGTCTGCTAAAATTTTTGGGGAGGTTGTTTTCTGGTAAAAAAATTGTTTTTTTAAGATTACGACTTTAACATGCATTTTAGCGCAAAAATGTAAAGTTGAAAGTTGTAGAGAATTTAAAATCCTACAACTTTTCTTTCTAACATTTGTTTCGTATAACTCTTAGTTGCTTAACTAAGTAATTAGTGATTAGTAATATTAGTGATTATCTGTTTTTTTTTTCATTAAAATGTGTAAAAACTCGATTTATTTTATAATTTCAGCCTTTATATGCATTATACGATAAAAAAGTGTAATCAAATTTATAAAAAATTCAGAAATCTACAACTTTTATTTAGAGCATTTTTCTCTACAGAGCCTAGTTTAGAGTGAGAAAGTGATTTTCTTATTATTAAGCCAAACTGAGGTTGGTTTTCATTTTGCATCATTCATTCATGTTCAAAATTGGGTTATGTTTATTAAGGTTAGTTTTTTGGTTTATTTCTAATGTTTTATTACCAATGTTAGGTTATATTTTTAATTAGTTATATTGGCAAGAGAACGTTGTGTGCGTGTTTCTCATCCGATTGTTTTATTTTAAAAAACGAAATCCAGAAAGAAAATTAAGCTTTTTTGCACTCATTGTGGATTTGTAATTAATTTTACCACATAATCCTCGGAAATAAATCATTTTACTTTGTTATGTTGCTTCCTACATTTCCCTGGTTTTGTTTGACCAAAAGTTTTCTATCATTTGATATACACGCTGTTTTAAAAATCATCAAGTATTTTTATTTCGAATTTTTATGTAGAAGTGCTGTTTTTGTTTCCAATAATAATACTATACGATTTATCGTATAAAAACGTTCATAAAAGATATATAGAATTTGAAAATCCAGTTTAGCAGTTATCAAGTCAATGTTATAAAGTTTTATGGGATTTTTTTCATTTTCAGTACGCTGGGTTTTAATAGGGTTCATCGCTTTCAATGACCTACAGGACACTTCATATTTTTCCCTTATTTTCCTGAATTTTATTCACTTCATTCGTTCTGTTTTATGTTAAACTATTAAATCTATTATCTCTTATCATAGAACTATCCTACCTGAATAGTAATAGTTTTATTTGCATGTTAATAGTTTTTTGTTATAGTTTTCATTTATAGTGAAGGTAATATGGTATAAAAGATTTTTATTACTCATACGTCAACATCCCAAAAGATTCGTTGAACTCTCAAATGGTTTACGAAGAATACCAAGGAGTTATTAGTGGTATACATTACTTTTATCACAGGTCGACTTAATTATGTGGTTTAATTCAGATGTTAGTTTTGGAATTGTCTCATTAAATACCGTAATCGCCTGCTACACCGAATGTAATCTCTGCTAGGCTTCCTTCAGCACCCGAAATTTATATAATATTGTTTGAATACACTGAGTCATTAGATCTCCGGAACACTCCAATCAGTAAACTGGTAGGATGATGCTGTGAATTGTTAAACAACACTGGTTAAACGATAAATTCTTAAGGTGACCAGCTGACCACTATAAAATGTTCAACACCAGAGGTCATTTTCCTCCTTCTCCTCTTCTTCCTTCAACAATATCACAACTGCCTTCTTCTTCTCCTTCTCTTATACATCTTGGATTAAAAATACTTAATAGACCTATTTACCCACAAAAATAAATACAAAAGTAAAACATATTACTTTTCATATATGATTTTCCCCTAATTTTGTTTTTGCAATCTGTTTAATTTAAAAACAATAAATAACCCCATGACCCAATGAGAAAAGAATTATATGTATGACGTGTAAATGAGATCTAGTCTTGTACAGACTCAGGCCGAATATTCCTGAGGGAGTATGGTTATTGATAAAATGCATACTAAGGCTGAAATTTTAAGA
Source organism: Catonia carolina (assembly GCA_035578175.1). Taxonomy (NCBI): domain Eukaryota; kingdom Metazoa; phylum Arthropoda; class Insecta; order Hemiptera; family Achilidae; genus Catonia; species Catonia carolina. The sequence goes on along the minus strand of JAQMRL010000005.1, from coordinate 33,232,223 downwards.
AATCGATATTTTTACAGATTTTCATGAAACAAAACAAAAATATCCCTAATTACTGCTAAAATAAGCTTTATACAAAAAAATGTTTGAAATAAAAGTTGTAGGATTTTAAATTCTCTAAAACTTTTTTATAAACATTTTTCTCTACAGAGCCTAGTTTAGCGTCAAATTCCGTATTATTAAGCCAAACAAAAGTTGGTTTTCATTTTTCATCATTCAGTCATGATTAAAATAAGTTTATGTTCTTGAAGTTGGTTTTGGTTTTTTTTTGTTTATTTCTAATGTTTTATTACTAATGTTAAGTTTTATTGGGTTTTTTGCATTGGCAAGAGAAAGTCGTGTAAGTGTTTCATACGAGATTTTTATTTAACCAATAATCTTTGCGAACCTAATTTAAACTTAACCTTTGGAGGTTAACTATAAGTTTACGCCGTGCGCCGGAGCATTTTCTAGTTAGTGTATAAATTACAGAATAATAAACTAACGTATTTGATCTTTATTTATCTCCTAGATTCAGTTCGATGAACGTTCAATAATTAAACATTTTATGCTAAAACAGAGATACTTGTCAATTCATTTTAATATTCCTAAACTCAATCAAACCTAATTTCTCAAGATTAATTATACTGATTTCAATTACATGTTGTATCAGGAGGAACTATTGCTACTTGGGTTAATAATTAATTATTCATTTAAATAATTAAATTACAATTAATTAAAATGCAACTTAGTGTATACTTATGCTACTAATAACTTTTCTCTAAGCTGTTTTGTAAGCTACTTAACTAATTTATAAAGTTTACTCTGAAACTTCAATACTATTATTCGTTGAGATAGTACTATTTCAAATAATTCTCCTATTATTTACTATTTCTTTGTTAATTTACTTGTTAGAATTATCAGTAAATTGAAGTTTCTCCGATAATATTATAAACTATTTATCATTGTTGTTAAAATTGATTTGTTATTAATTTTGCAAAATTACAGTTGAGTACGAATTGATGAAATTAAATTACAAACGTAGTAGAAAAGGTTTCACATTTCAGTTATCTGCAATGTTAAGTGTTTGTTCTAAAAAGGTTATAGACCTATGATCATTATTATCTAAATACATTTAGACTTTTCTTTTTGCAACTTTTAAAGATCTTAGAAAGTAAAACTAGGAAAAATATAAAAATGAATAGTATAAGACCAGTAGTAAACGTATTTTTACTTTCTTTTTTTTACATAAATGTAGGAAGGAAGGTATTGTTTTCATGTCGATTTTTTGAAATCAAGTTTTCAAAGGATCTAGTCGTTTTCAGGCCCCCTGAACACAAAAAAAATATCTTTTTAGCTAGTGGTCTGTGTGTGAAAAGAATATCTCCAGAACGAAACATCGTACGAAGTTGAAATTTGAAACGTGAGTTTTATACCACGTCTAGAGGCCCGACACGAACATTTTCATCAAAATCGGTCAAGCGGAATTTGTACCTAGTTTATTCGTGTCATTTTTCTTTTTTTGCGATTTTCTTAAAAACGGCTCTTTCGATTTTTTTAAAAAATCGCCTTATTTACTACTATTTTGTGCTCTACAAGATAGGGTAGGCGCCATGTGTGCTAAAATTCTTGGGGAGGCTGTTCTCACGTAGAAAAAATATTTTTTTAAGATTGCGGTAATATGCATTTTAGGGCAAAAAAGTATATCTCAGTTGTAGCGAATTTAAAAATCTAGAACTTTGATTTCAACCATTTCTTTTGATAACGCTTAGATAAGCGGGAATCAGTGATTTTCAGTTTTTTTTTAATCAAAATCTGTAAAAACATGTGCCTTTGTTAAGATATCGGCCTTAGTATGTATTTAACAACAAAAGTTCATGTAATAAAATATATAGAAAGTTAAAAGATCTACAACTTTTAATTCAAGCATTTTTCTTTACAGAACCTAGTTTAGCGTGAAAGAGTGATTTTCATATTATTAATGGGGTAGTCAACCCAGAAAATAAAAATCAAAACTTTTGGCTGTAATTTATCATTATTTATTTTAAATGAAAGAGTAGTTTACTAGTAATTATCTACCATTTGAACCAAGCCAAAAAATTAATTACAGCTCCTAATATAAGGGTGAGGTTGGAAAAGCGGGCTTTTACGGGGAATCAAATATCTCAGGAATTAAGAAAGATATCAACATGATTCTTATGCTACAAAATACAGAAAATTGCTCTCTATTATCTGTTGTATGCACTTGTATGTATTTTTTCTTACAAGAAATTTATTGAAAAAAAACTATTTTTCAAAAACATTTATTTTATATATTTATTCACAAATTATTTTTTAACTAAATCCCTATTAAGGTTTTTGTAATAATCATTCCACAGATAATAGAGCAAGAAATTATAAACATTTAAAAAAAACTTCATCAAAATATCTCCAATACTAACCAAAATATTTAATTCCCAAGAATGTACAATCATGTAAAAACTACTTCCCGGAAAATTTAAAGTTGAAGGAATAATTTCACTCGCCTTGCTAGTGGGCTTTATTTTAAACAGATGTTTTTAAAACTTTTTGTCAATGTACAAACAAAGTAAACAAATATTGTGATTCAGAAAATTTTAAACTTCAAATAACTGCAAAAAACATCAAAATTAAAAAAAAAACATCTTGAGTTGACTACCCCCTTTAGTCAAACTAAGGTTGGTTTTCATTTTGCATCATTCACTTATATTTAAAATAAGGTTATGTTTTTGAGGTTTGTTTCTTTTATTTCTAATGTATTATTACTTGTGTTAGGTTATATTGTTCATTATTTGTATATTCAAAAGAAAGTTGTGTGAGTGTTCACACCAGAATTTTTGCATAAATCAAAACCTTTCCAACAAATACACTGATAAAATAATTAAATTTCCATGAAAAGCGGGAATTGATAAAATTGTTTAAATAACTGTAGGGCCTATAGCCAAAATTTAAAAAAGTCGGTTTATTATTTTTATACCCAGTTCTCGAACGAACTTGGACTTAGATTTTACTATGTTATTCTGACATAAAAGTCTCATTTCTATTTCAATTTACCAGTTCCGAAAAATTGTCATATTAAATTAATATTTTGTGTTTTTCGTATAATTGAATAAAATAATATCGGGATCTGGTTGATCTAATAAAGTCTGAAATGGAAATTATGATTTTATAAATGCTTCTACTAATTTCCAACCCGAGTTTCTGTCTCGTCTATTTTTGCATCTGTTGTGTTTGTTGATGTTATTATTAGTTTGTCTGCTCCCTTCATCAGAAATATTATGCAAGTGATACAATATCATAGTAATTTTATCATTCATTTTGTTTATGTAAGTGTTTAGTTAGTTGTTTATTTTGTTTCTACTTCATTTTCACTAATTATTATATGCTGTTGTCATACGATATTCTATGTGATATTAGAAGTAATAACTACAGTTTTGTTTTACATTGTCATGTTCAATTTAAACTAAATTTTAGAGTAAAATTGTTTGTAACTAAACTTAGTTCATGGAAACCTCAACTAGTAATTAATTAAGGTTGGTACAATGCTGACAATACTATTATGTTTCTTGTTATAAATTTAACAATAGCTACATGGCTATAGTACAACCGTAATTATTTTTATTAATATTTTTTAAGTAATATTATACATAGTATACAGTAAATTGGCTTCTGGACCGCTCGGCTACCTGAGTCTGACCCTTATCACCGACTGTCAATCACAATCACTCGTATCTCTTTCAATGATGAGTCACCAACTGGCATCACCCCAAGGGCATTAAACTTTTTTATCCTGCTAATAATTTTAAAATTTTTCGTACGTATTTGAAAGGTCATATTATTTCATTTCTTTTTAACACTTTCGAGACGATAACCGTACGTGATACGGCCGTGATGATATACACCGAGTGATGGCAAACGTATGTCATACGGGCAGAACAATATACATCCCTAGACAGTAAACGTATCTCATACGTTTGCTACTTTTACATTGTTATAAATGTGGATACCCGTACGCTATCCATTTCCCGTGTTCACTGTTATTTAGTTCACTTTGTTCTCCGTTTACCTACAGCGATAGTTGACCGAATCGATTAGTATTTTCTGATATACCAGCGAAACTGTCGACCGCTACTTAATGCGCGAGATCGAACCATAGCGTCTACTACCGAGTACTGACATATATCGGGTTACAAGGCCACGTTGTTTGCAGTGTATGTGTTTTACTGTTATTGTGCTATTATACGTACATTTCATGAAACGATGTCTAGAGATGCATTAGATTGTTTTGCAGAAGATTCTGGGTCGGAATTAGATGACACGGATATTGATGAATCATACGACCCTGCGTAGAATGAGAGCGATATTGATATAAGTTTCATATAAAATCTTTCGGAAATGTGTAAATTAGAGTAATTGTAAATAGTATTATTTTATACGTAACTTAATAACTGATTTAAACTAAATATATGGTTAAAAAGAGCAAATTTAAAATTTTATTTTCATATAATGCTCTTGCTGTTAAGAACTGAAGTGACTGCACACTGATTTTTTTGAAAAAATTGAAAAAATGTCAGTCTACAGTGCAAGAAACGTATAATTTACTTTAGTCTGTAGTGCATAGTCGTGAAAAAAATGGTACCTCTAGAGGTTTTACTAAGTAAAAAGAAGGAGTGAGGTGGTTTACCATTGCCTTCCTCATCTAATTAAAACTTATAAGTTATTAATTAAATACTAGGTATGTTTGTAGGACAGATAGTAGCGAAGAGCGTAAACAACAAGTCTGCTCTATACAACCAGTGTTAAATATTGGAATCGTCTATCTTTCCCACAATCTCAAGTGACTCTTGGATGTAGTACTATATAAACAGACGAACTATTGACCATAATCTAAGAAGACGATTTCCTCTTGTCATAGTTATACAAAATATTATATTTCTTAATTTGTTTGATTAAGTCTTATACTCTATTCATCGTAAGAAAGATACGTCTAGTAAACAAATAATGACGTCACTGAGCATGCGCATTATTAAAAAAATATGTACACGCTGATTAAAAGTAACAACAAAATACTTTCAAAAGTATTTAAATACAAAATACTTTTAAAAGTATTTTTATAAATAAAACTGTTAGGCTTACATCATTTATCATGACTAATGTTTAAAGTACTGATCAATAAATTTATAAAAACGTTAGGCTTATATTTTATTTCCTTTCTTTTTCATAAATAAATGTGGTTACAAGTTCTATGTATTACCTCTGATTTGTATGACGAAACAAGATAACTTTAAAAGTAAACTTTTTTATTTTTATGATTAGTCATCTAATATTAGTTTAGTCACTCGTTATTTCGCAATTGAATTTGACCATGACTTTTGTAAACCCATAAATCTCTCTCCACATTTTTGACAAAGAGCATGTTATCGTTATATGCTACCAGTTCGCTTTCGACATGGTATTGTCTCGCATCGTTCTTACGAGAATTATAATTTATTTTCAATTAAGAATTTAGTGTTATTATATTTTGTTTTTTTTTTCATTTCTATTTATCGTTTTATTCAGTATGTGGTTAAAGCGCGTATCAGTTATTGTGATGTTTTCATAAAATGTGTTAAATTTTTTTCCGCTTTAGCAGCTGATTCAGTAACCGCTGTTTGTTCACTCGACGTATCTTTCTTACCATGAATCGAGTGTAGTTATTTATGTATTACGTTGTTGATAAAGTAGGGTAAAAACTTTTTTGTGTAATTTTTATTACCTGATGCGCAACTTTCCACGTAATTTTCGTGCTCATTGGTCTTCAAAAAATTTTGAGTTTTTTTAAGGGTTAAAATCAATAACCTGTAAATTGTCAGTAAATTTTCCTGTGTGGTTTCAATCATTTTCAAGTCCTTTTGACAGCTTTAAATTGTTTAAATGTAGTTTATTTTTACTATAAACTTTGATAATTAATGTCTGTAGGCTACGATAAATTAATTTCAGATCCAATATGTTGTAGCTAAATTCATTACAATAATATTGTTGAACAGAATATACTGTAATTTTGTTTGTAGATAATACACAGAGCGCAATTTTAGTGAAAATGCAGACTCAGACACCCCAAAATATACGGTACAAGTGAATTAACGAATTATAACGTGTCTGTTTTAGCGCAGTATTGTAATACGTTGTTAGCTATCATAAAATACACGATGTTATCAATGGATACGACAGAAATTGATGGCGTATTTCTACTTCTGGTAAGCGCTACCAATATACGTAGTAATGCTCGGCTACTACGAAATTGAGTTACTGGTAAAGCGTTATCAGTTTTGTAAGCGCTTCTGCTCAAATCGTTATAACAAAATTATCCCTGCATACGAGAGCACTCTCTACTCCATACCACAATCATTTAATTCATAATGTATGTATAATTTTAGCTGATATATTCAACATTTCCAGTCTGAAAACGATAGGAATCTATTAATTACAAATCTCTAAACAGAAGGTTATTTTTTCCTGAACGACCAATGAATCAAAAATATATTTCTTTATCAACGTTAGTAAAATTTGACTTTCTAAAACAAATTTTTTAACATTAAATTTAGTGGCGCTAATATTTTATTGTAATTATTATTAACAAATTTTTTTTATTTATTTGACAAAATTTACAATCAGTTATGTTTAACTTTAAGTAAATAGTTGTGATAAAAATAATAACAGTGACATGAGTAGGGAAGTGTCCAGCGACACTTCTCTACAAACTAAACAAAAAAAAACAGTATTGATAACAATAGTTATGAAAATGAAAGAAAACAAAATTATTTATAGGGAAATATAAACAAAAATTAAATGATATTAGTAAACAAAACAAAAACTAACGAAATAATTTTTTTTTTTTTTAATTCCTAATATGTGTACGTTGCAATCTGTTCAATTGAGAACAATAAGCAACCCCATGACCCAATGAGATGAGGATGATGTGTATGACGTGTAAATGAGGTGTAATCTTGTACAGACTCAGGCCGACCATTCCTGGGAGAGTATGGTTAATTGAACCCCAACCATCAAAGTACACCGGTAACCACTGTCTATCATTCAAATCCGTATAAAAGTTACTACTAGTATAAAAGTTTACTAGGATTTGAACCAGGAACCTTCGTCTCCGAAAATCAGCTGTTAAACAGCTGATTTTGACAAAATAATAAATTAATAATTAAATAACAACTTAATAACTAAAAACTAGGGTTATTTTCATTTTAATGGTAACTAGAAAAAAATGTATAAGTATAAATTAATTGAAAAATTACGGCTTATGATGGTATAGCTAATAAATTTTATTTGTTATGTAGCTACAACTTATATTACATACAACTTAGCTCTAAAGGTGTTAAAAAAAATTAATCTCTTTCAACTAAATCTAAAACATGGACCCTCTGCAACCTCCTTATAGTATTCAAATTGTTCAACAAGTTTATAGCCATTGGATTACTATACGAGGTGTGGCTATTAAATAATGAGACTGACGTTGTAAAAAATTTTTGTTTATTTTATACACAATCACTTATTGTCACCTTCAAGATATACTCCTCTATGCCTACAACGCTCCATGCGTATTTTCCATCGTTGGAAACAGTGCTGGAAGTCATTTTCTGTCAGCTCCTTTAGGATACATGCCGCTTTCTCTTTTACAGCTTCCACAGACTCAAATCTTCTCCCTTTAAATGCAGATTTCACCTTAGAACAGGTAGAAGTCACATGGTGCAAGAAATGCGGTTTTAGGGATTACATTAAAAATAAGAAATTCTGGGCCCATTTAAATGTCTTCCCTGTATTAGAAACAGTTGACCATTCAGAGAGAAGTGAGTGGAACATTTAATACGCGTAAGTGAAGATAGATGGGCAAACGGGCAATAGCTACATACCTGCTGGACGAAGGGATGTAGGTAGACCACGAAAAAGATTGGCAAAGAAATCGGAACAGGTCGGAAAGTCTAATCCACGGCATGAAGAAGAAAGATAAGAAGCAAACCATTGTAATATTGAAAACCTGCAAAAGTTCGAATCGAAATTGTTCAAAACAATCTTAGCATCACTCTGGTACATAACAAAAGACATATTATACAGATATTTACACATTCATATTATAGTTTGCCCGTAACAGGCAGGTGGAGTGTTTAATTATTTGTACTCGATCTGTTGGTTCCAGGGCTACAGAAATTTCTTCTGTTTTTTATCACATAGTCAGCCAATTATATGACAACTATTTAAGAACAGAAGAGGTTGAGGTGTAAAAGGCACAAGTCAGAGTTATCTCTTCTGAGAGTAATGAATTTAACTGTACAGCCAGGCCCTGTGGTGATTTCCCATTTTTCCATTTTCAGGTTGGAAAGTGGGTGCTTTTCGGAGGGCTTTGCATGCTGATAAGCGTACTCTTTCAACTCAGCGAGGAAGGCAATAGTAAACCACTTCACTGCTCGTTTTTACTTAGTAAAACCTCTAGAGGTTCAAACCAGCCTTTTGGCTGTTTACCTAAACAATACATTATAGTTCAACAAGAAATATACAAAAGAAACATATACAATACAAAAGATCAAAGAAGACTCGAAACACACCGAAATCACCTTGCAATCTCTCTCTTAGACTTTTTAAACGACCATCACCGACTGAAATAAAGACACCCTACGGACTTAATTTAAAATTATAGATTGTATTCGTCTTTATAGTAAAACATTATGTGTACCTATTATCCAATCAAAGAGAACGAGTAGAAACTCTGATATAATGCATTAAAAGGACAAAACATAGATGCTTTGAATATGACAAGGAGATATAACGGAAAGGATTACAGAATAAAATGATGCACGTAGTGGAAAATGGTAGATGACCTACAGAAAGTCTTGGAAACGAAAGAGGGTTACAAATATGGAAGTGATGGTAGTTGAGATGTAGTTTATGGTTCAAAATTGATGAAGTGTGGATAAGGAACTGAGTTAAGGGAACCCGACAATGATGTTCTTGATGATGATGACTGTCAGCTTATCTTGTATTCCAAAGTTTACCTCTCTACAAAATATTCTATTATAGCAGTACATACTAAAATAGTGTATAGTATACATCTTATAGTATAGTATAGTATAACATTTATACTGTTACCAGAAGATATAAAGTAAACTTTAGGTAAATTTATGAAGGAAATCTAATAAAATGTTTTGTTTCTATTTTTACAGGTGAGTTTTCTACTTTTTAAATATGCACACTGTCTTTCATACTTGAAAATTTGGTAAAAAATTATCACAGGTAAGTACATATTTTATTGATGACGCATGGGAAAGACAATTCTTCACATTAGAATCAATTATCAGGTTGACTCCCAAAACAATTTTTGCAATTTTGCTTAAAAAACCTATTCCTACTTTATAGTTCTCTTGTTTTTTTAATTAATTTTCTTTCAAGTCTAGAGTATTGTAAGGCTTACATTTTTTGGCTCTGTTTTTTAGTTGAGAGACTGATCAGGTAATCAAGAGTAAAAAAATCAAATTTACTGTAAAAGACTGATATGTGTCTCACTGAAATTTTACTTGTATTTTTATGAAATATTATATGTATTTTATGAAAAATTTACTCTGGGCTATTTATCAATCTCTCTTCTTCATGTAGCATCTCCATTACGAAGGTGTGCTAGCATCATGGCAATCCTGACCTTGGAAACTGTAGCTCTAAATAGGTCGATGGATGACAAATTAAACCACTCTCGCAGGTTCCGTAGCCAGGAGGTTCTTCTTCTTCCAACCGATCGTTTGCCCATAATCTTTCCCTGGATGACAAGATGAACGATTTCATATTTTGGACCTCTCAAGACATGGCCGAGGTACACCAGCTTTCTCTTCTTGATTTCGATCATCACTTCCATTCCCTTCTGCATCCTCCTTAGGACTTCCATGTTTGTGACTCTCTCTGTCCAAGATATTTTGTGCATCCTTCTGTAAACCCACATCTCAAAGGCCTCAAGTCTTCGTTCACATTGCCTATTGGTAGTCCAGGCCTCTGCACCATAGTACAGCACCGGAAAGATGTAACACCTCAGCACACGAATTCTCAAGTCCAGACTCAGATTGTGGTTGCACAGCATCCTCTTCATTTTCACAAATGCGGCCCGGGCTCTCTCTATGCGGATTTTGATCTCAGTAGAGTAATCAAGGTTACTGTTCACCGTCATAACAAGATAGCTGTACTTCATAACTCTTTCCAACTGCTCTCCCTCCACATACAGGTGTTCGTCATGTGGGACCACATTCTTGGTGATGACCACGCACTTTGTCTTCCTTGTGTTGAGGGTGAGACCAAAATGTTGGCTGGCTTCAACAACCTTATTCAGGAGTTCCTGGAGATCCTGCATTGTTTCAGCCAGCAAGACTGTATCATCTGCATAACGTAAGTTGTTGAGACGTATGCCATTCACCCGAACTCCTCCAACCTCCGTGTCAAGGGCTTGTCTATTTATCAATAAAACTACATAAATATCGATGATACATCTCTCTATCAACCAGTTGTTTGGCGAGCGGTAAACTTGAGTACCAGTTGTCTCCAAAGAGGCACCGGCCAGAGTCAACTTTATTAATGCAAAAAATATTTTAATATGAAAACCATAAAAAATTAAGAGATAAATGATTTTTCATTTTATAATATTATTAAAACATGATTAATAATGCAATAATAAACTATTAGGCTATAATTAGTCAATATTATGTAATAGTAATAATAAGCTGTCAAGTTTCACCGACTTTTTTTTGACTCGATCGGATCAAGTAAATCACGAACCATACCTGGGGAAATGTTTTTTGAACTCATTTGTAACAGCTCAGTATATGGTTCAATGCAAACGAGCATCCAGTCCGTTTCATGATTCTGTTAAAACACTATTACGTGACAGACGGATCAGTCTCTCAAAAGTAAATTTTGCAGATCTGGTGAGAGATGTATTAGTGTCTCATGGAAGTGAACCTGTTAAATAACAGTTTATGTTTTGATTAAAGTATAACAGTTTAAAGTATTACATTTTGATGTAGTCAATTCATTTATAAATCTGTTGTTGTTTAGGTCAACAGCCGAAAGGCTGGTTTGAACCTGTAGAGGTTTTACTAAGTAAAACGAGGAGTGAGGTGGTTTACCATTGCCTTCCTCACTGAGTGGAAAAGTACGTTTAACAGCATGCCGGGCCCTCTGAAAAGCACATATTTTCCACTCTGCAAATGACACCTTCACTTCATTCACCACAGGGTCTGGCTGTATAGTGAAATTCATTACTTTCAGAGAAGATAACTCTGACTAGTGTCTTTTACACCTCTACCTCTTCTGTTCTTAAATGATTCAGTCATTTAATTGGCTGACCATGTGATAAGAAACAGAACTATTTATTTTAGCCCTGCAACAAACAGATTGAGTGTAAATAATTTGACACTCCACCTGTCTGTTATGGGCAGTTAAATCTATAAATATCAGTTAAATCTATATAAATCTATCAGTTATTATTGTGTTTTTTATGTATTACATTATTTGTGTTATAATCTACACCGGGTTACCGAGCTTCGCTCGGTTGTAGATTGCATGACTCATTTCCGAAAAGAATATTAATTCAATTGGTTGATAATAGATAAGTCATTGAAGGAGTTCTGATGAAGTCTTTACATTTAATCCGGGTACAGACGGACGGCGCGTTATACCGGCGTTACCGTTGGGCGGTAAGTTACATACTGTCTGTCTATAATTTGATGGCCTCCTGCAGAAAGGAGCAGAATTGGCCCGCTACTAGCCTTCTCAATAGCACTTTATTACGTACTACTACTACTAACTAGTACACTGTAATTAATACATAAAGAAGTGTTATTGAGAACGCTAGTAGCGAGCCGACTCTACTCCTCTCCTCTCTGCGGGAGGCCATAATTTAATAGACAGACAGTACACGAGTCAGATGGTGAAGGACATGCTAGAACGGTAACGTACCGGTGAGGCGACATCGGCCGACGTTAGACTTTTCAACGGTTACACACCATCAATCGTGTGCACTACCGCTCAACGCGCCGTTCATCTGTTATTACCCTAAAAGTATCGTGTAATTGTTTACTGTATCGTCTGTTATTGTTTGTTTACTCTCTCTTGCCTATATGATTACATAGGAAGGAAAGTATTGTTTTCATGTTGATTTTTCGAAATTGAGTTTTCACCGGATATACACGTTTTTAGACCTTCTGAACCCAAAAAAACATGTTTTTAGCAACTGGTCTGTGTGTGTGTGTGTGTGTGTGTGTGTGTGTGTGTGTGTGTATGCGCGCGCTCGTGTGTGAACAAAATATTTCAAGAACATGGTACGAAGTTGAAACTTGAAACTTATGTTAGAATTTACGAGAGAACCCAACACGAACATTTTCATCAAAATCGGTCAACCGGATGTAGTAGTTTGTTCGTGTCATTTTTCACTTTTTGGGATTTTCTTAAAAACGGCTCTTAAGATTTTTTTAAAAAATCGCCTGATTTACAAAAATTATATGCTCTACTAGATAAAATATATTTTAAGGCCGCAATCTTAAAAAAACCATTTTATACGTCTGACTGTTTTAAAATTTCTGCTTATGCAGATAGTGAAGAATGATGATGTATGCAAATGAGTGATGAAAAAATTCCAGACCTGACCGGGAATCGAACCCGGGACCCCGCCGTTGAAGCCGGTTGCGCTAACTACTACGCCAACGGGCCGGGCAGCAGGAGAAGGAAGAAAACGAAGAAGTGTGTTAAAATTAATCTACTCCATGTTGAGTCGTTCCACGTTATTTTCCGTGCAAATTTAAGTCATGGATATGTTATAATAGACAACAAATGGATTTAATGAACTGTTAGTTTTGCTTAACACATTCAATGCTGAGCAATTATGAGTTATCTCTCACTTTGGGCTGATTACTCGTAAAGCGTGTTCTCCGCTTGCTTTATGTAGGGCCTACAATTTATGTTACTAACGTTTTTATAGATTTATTTTATTTGCGATCTATACATGGATTTATGTTTGCTAATAACATAAAAGTAACAATTCAGTGTTTTTAGGTTTATTTTCGCCTGTTATAATAAATGTATTTCTTATTTGAATTTTTTAAATAACCTTTATGATTTACGCGTAATTTATTGAACAATTTTAAACTACAAATAATATACTTTTAAAGTAAACCTGAAAGTGTAAGCAATTTTGAATCGATACCTGCAAAGATACTAAATTCACGAGGTTAAAACTGTACCCTGAAAACCCGTTAAAATACTGAACGATTATATTGCACGAGTGTAGAAGATCGTATGACGAAAATTCAAAAACGAACTGCACGGTTACAAAGAAATATCCTTTCTGAGGGCTATGTAATAGCAACAAACTGATATCCGACAGGTGATGCACTCCAGAATTATTTAAAATGATAACAAAACAGAACCTGCTAGGTGAGACGGCAGCCTGGACTCGCTAGGCTAGTCTCTAGCACTGAATCTGTTAAAGGCTTGTGAGAAAGTAAGGTTTGCCAACTATTTTAACTGTATTATCGAATAATTTCTAAATTTGTAGTAAAATGGAATTAGGATAACGAATATTTTTTGTTTTTACCAGAAAAACTCAGTTTTTGAAATTCTGTTTAAATTAAAGAAGTTCAAAATAAATTATTTAATATAGGCTTAAAACTTTTGCTTTTGAAAAAAATGATCGACCGTTTGATTTCAAACAAAATATTGCGTAGGTGAGTCCATAACGAATACAAAATTTAATTCACTCTATTTAGGATTTTTTTATTTTTGCTTCTACTTCTTAGAAGAATACTAAATTAAAGAGATACGCAATAAATCGAAAAGGCCCTCAACTTTTTTGATTTCTACCGAATACCAACACTTCTTTTGAATCAAACAGTACCGTAAATTATTGATTTATTCCAGTACTAAAACGTGAGGAAAGTTATTGGTGGTAGTGATTGTGTTAGTGGTAGTGATTTATCTGTTTTTTTTTCACGAAGTAAAGGAATTTTTATTTGTGCCTCGAAATTTACGGCTTATTCGATAAACAAATACCTCAAATATTTCTGTTTAATAGTTCTGCCTTTTATCTTTCCATTTCATTATTTTTGGCTTTATAATTACCGTCTCTATTCCTGTTTTTCTCTTTTATATTCTCGTGCTATATGTCTTTAGTGGTGCAAAGTTTCTGAAACCTATGTTTCTTTTGTATCTATACCGGTAGAAACCTTTTTCATGTAATTTTTTATTTTTAATAAAATCTGTTGATGTTGTTTAAGTCAACAGGCGAAAGGCTGGTTTGAACCTCTAGAGGTATTACTAAGTAAAAACGAGGAGCGAGGTGGTTTACTATTGCCTTCCTCACTAAGTTGAAAGAGTATGCTTACCAGCATGTGTGGCCCTCTAAAAGCACCCACTTTGCACCCTGCAAATGACACCTTCACTTCATTCACCACAGGGTCTGGTTATATAATGAAATTCATTACTCTTAAAGGAGATAACTCTGACTAGTGTCTTTTACACCTCTACGTCTTCTGTTCTTAAATAGTTTAGTTATAATTGGCTATGTGATAAGAAATAGAACTATTTTTTGTAGTCCTGGAACCAACAGGTCAAGTGCAATTAATTTAACACTCCAACTGCTCGTTATGGGCAAACAATCTGTTTATTGATGTTTAATGAATAAATTGTAACTAATATTCTGGTAATAAAAAAATAGTCCATTTCTGTTATTTAGTCTATTAGATGGCGAATCTTTTCAACACATTCAGGAAAACTAAATTCGTACAGTTTAATATCGGTGGGCCCTGTTTTTAATATTAAACTTAAATTAGCCCTTGATTTAGCTACAAGATACTTCTCAACTGTACGACGACAGGCATGGCGCCTACCCTTTCTTATAGAGTATAAAAAGTGTAATAAATGAGGCGATTTTTAAAAAAAAACGTAGGAGCGGTTTTTGAGAAAATAGCAAAAAAGTGAATAATGACACAAATAAACTACTACTTCCGGTTGACCGATTTTGATGAAAATATTGGTTTCGGATCTTCTAGTGGTACCAAACGTAAGTTTGAAGTTTCAACTTCTTACGATGTTCCATTCTTGAGATATTCTGTTTACACACAGACCAATCGCTAAAAACATGTTTTTTTTGGGTTCAGGGGGTCTGGAAACGTGTATATCCGGTGAAAACTCGATTTCGGAAAATTGACATAAAACAATACTTTCCTTCTTATATATTTACATAGGCAAGAGAAAGTAAAAAAAATTTTAGACAACATCTTTTTTGACTTATACTGTAAAATTTTCATGAATTTTAGAAGCGTTTATAAAATAAGAGCACACTTTTCATTTGCGTGTTAAATGATGTAATTTATAGGCGTATAGGTGTATAAAGTAGAAATGCAAATATTCTACTCATTCCTTAATAAAAATAAAACATATATATGTATTACAAACTTTTCCATGACCTGGAAATTCTTAACTTTTTCTATTTCTTTATAATAATACAATGAAACAAAAGAAATTTCGTTTAACCGGCTGAATAATTTTAAATTGGTGTTTTATTCAAGACGGATAAATAAAAGAGGAAAACTGTTGTATGCAGGAAATTGGATTTTTCCACAAACGAAGCTAAGATAAGAACCGAATTATTAATTACTTTTATACATACTGAAGTACCGTGTGCATTTTTTACTACTTTCTTGTAAATTTATCTTGAAATTAATAAGAAAAATAACTCGGAAATAATTTATAATTCATGTAAAAACATTTCAAATGATTTATCATACTTATAAAATAATGCAGTCCAAATTTTGTTAACAACCTACATATAATGAATAAATAAATCTCATAATTGTCACTTCAAATGCAAAATTTTACGATTTATAAAGCAATTATTTAAAATTTTGTGTTCGGTTTTGTAAGAGCTAGAACAATTTTTAGATAGATATGTTTTTTAATTACATTTTTTATTTTGTTCTGACATTTTCATGAAATGAGTTATTTTATTATATTATAAGTTATTTTTAAAACTATTTTGAATCTAAAATAATAATTATAAAAAGGACTTTATTGAGCTACCTACTTTAAAATATTAATTTATTAAATATTCATCATTGTTAGTATGTTGTTAATTTTTGGAGAATATTAAAATAGACGGCCGCTATTTATTTGAAAAGCTCGAAGGGCATTTGTTTAATTTGATGCTTAAGGCCATTACTGTTTTCCATATAACATGGTATTATATATGTAGTTAATAAGCACCTGAATATTTATTGTGACATTATCTAAAGGGAATGTGTGTTCGAGAATTTTCTAGCGGGACCGAGATTCTAAAAATGTTAACGTAAATAATAATAGTGAAAAATATGGTCGAAGAAGTAGTTAGAAATAATATTATGGGTACTATAAATGGTATTTATAGTACATGTAGGCCTGGCTATTGTTGTACAGGTATTGTGAAAGAGCGGGTACTATTTAGATAATGTGGCCGTTTTGTAACACCTTCTATTCAATCCTAATTTGTTTAAAGTTGTTAAGATTTATCCAGAAACCGTCAGAAGGATTTTGTATTTTTATTGTTATGTCGAAATTCTCTGTATTTCTTGAAATTTCCTTAGATCCACCTATAACTTACGCGATTTATTTTGTGCTTCAGTTTCTTTCCGCTGTGATTAAGTGAGCGAATCGCATAGTGCATACCAGTACGTTAGAAAAGGTCAATGTTACTGTGAATTACTGTCTATTGTTTAACTGTTATTTATTTTGTATCGTTTCTGTAAGTAGTATTTAGTAAATTGGTTAAGTTTATTTATTGTTAGACCGATTACTTAATTATAATTAGTTTGTTATTTATTATAAGTAATTTAATTGTAATTTACTTGTAGATTTGTTATTTATTATAAGTAATTAAATTGTAATTTACTTGTAGATTTTATTCACTTAATTAATTGTAATTTTTAGTTGTAATAAGTACTTAGAAATTTAAACTTTATTCTGTTAATTATTTAATTTACTCAGATGCCGAAACGGATCTTAGAGATACAATAAGTGTCACAATATCAAACCAAAATAACATTATTTTTGTTATTTATATAAATACTAATTGTTTATTATCTTGATAAATTTTTTTAGGTTGAATTTAAGTAACCAGATATCACCAAATGATAGTTACAGTTTATGTAAAATTATTATAATTTTGTACTTAATTTTGTTGGTTAGGTCAACAGCCGAAAGGCTGGTTTGAACCTCTAGAGGTTTTACTAAGTAAAATGAGAAGAGGTGGTTTACCATTCCTCACTGAGTTGAAAAGTATGCTTATCAGCATGCCGGGCCCTCTGAAAAGCACATATATACCACCCTGCAAGTGACACCTTCACTTCATTCACCACAGGGTCTGACTGTATAATGATGAAATTTATTACTCTCAGAGGAGATAACTCTAATTAATTTCTTTTACACCTCTACCTATTTTGTTTTTTAATGATTCAGTTATTTAATTGGCTGACCATTTGATAAGAAACAGAACTATTTTTTGTAGTCCTGGAATTAACAGATTGAGTGCAAATAATTGAACACTACACCTGTCTGTTATGGAAAAAAGCCTTAATCATATTCATGGTATAATAATTTTATTAACGTGAGAGTTTTTAAGTTAAAGTCTGTTAATTACTTAATAAAACGGTCAAAGTAATGTTGTAACGATATTTTGAAGTGCCTAGTTTTATGACAAACTATATCTTAAAGTTTATCGGGTCAACAATGTTATATTTGAAGTAAGGTTCTCCTCTGTTTTATTTAGCCAAAAGACTGTAATATTGGTCGTTTGAGATAATTACTACAATAATTACGTTAGTTCCAATAGGGATACCGTTTGTAGATTAAACCCCTTTGCGGTTAAAGATTACACTACAAGTTAATAATTTTCCAAGTGTTTTGTTGTTCTGTAGTATAATTAGTTGGACGTTTTTGAAAATTTAGTTATGGAAACTTACATAATTTGCTTTTTATTCATAATTTTAAAATGTTGTTGTTTAGATTATCAGCCGAAGGTTGGCCTGAACCTCTAGAGGATTTACTAAGTAATACGATGAGTAAGGTGGTTAACCATTGCCTTCCTCAATGAGTGAAAAATTATGCTTGTCATTAATACCTTCTAAAAATCAGTTAATTTTCACCCTGTAAATGACACCTTCACTTCATTCACCACAGGGTCTGGTTGTATAATTAAATTCATTACTTTCAGAGGAGATACTCTGACTAGTATCTTTTACACTTCTACCTCTTTTGTTCTCAAATGCTTCAGTCGTATAATTGGTACCAGGTGATAAGAAACAGAACTATTTTTTGTAGCCCTGCAACTAACAGATCGAGTGCAAATAATTTAACTCTCCGCGTGCCTGTTATAGATAAAATTTTAAAATAAAAATGTTAACTTGGCCGCTAGACTGCCACGCGGAGGTCCCTGGTTCGATTCCCAACTAGTGTTTGAACATTTTGACAAGGTAAAACCTACTGTTACATATTCCACCGTAATCGCTAATGACCGAGTGTTGATGCGACTTTAAATAAAGTAAAAAGACGTTAATTTATAGTAACCCTTCTATAACTATTGATGGAAATATCTACCAAAAACCTTGACGTTTTTCGGATATATCCGCATACGGTTTTGTTTAATTATGATCATTTAGTGGATATTTACGCACAGTTACAAATTAAGTTAAAAAAGAGTTTTACTAAAATTTGTCTTAATAATAATAAAAATTGTCCCAAAATATTCCAGAAAATTTGCGACTGCGGAAGTTGGGTTGACAGCACCGCCCGGCATTGTTTCCTGTCTGCTACGAGGTCGGTGTTTCATATCAGTCGTTTTCCTCTGTTCGTTACTACTAACATATGCTAATTTAAACAATCTTTATACTCGTAGATATGTTCCTTTTTTATTGTGTAATCTAACGTATAAATAATTTTTTTAGTTCATTATATTTACGGATACATCCGCATACGTCACATCATTTAGGACCAAAGATGGATGTATCCGCATCCATTATTATTAAGTAAAAATGGAGACAAAAATATGTGCTGAAATTTCCGTAGATTCTGAGTCCTTGTTTTCTATCCAGGAAAACACATTTTTCCGTAACATTTTTACCCAAACCCATAATTAAATGCATCTGTTACATGAAACTAATTCCATCCATGAGTTAGGTAAATAAATCCATGGGTAACCCATCCATGGGTTAAGTAAAAGTAAAATTTGTACAATGGCTTCCATTTTGGTTATAGATTTACATTTTTAGAGGTGACTTTGTTCATGCACAAAGACTATTTATATTCTTACTTTTTGGTTGAGTGCAGTGTTAATTTTTTTCTGCTTTACCTATTCGCCACACTGCTTTTAATACTGGAAAGAAATACCTCCAGTTAAAAGAGTTAGCAGTGGCCTGCATCTGTAGATCTGATGAACTATCCAAAATTCTGCGCCAGTAAATAAATGTAAAACGCAGTGAGATCTGTTGCGCACAATTAAATGTTGTATTATATAAAATTCTTATTTTTTACAGTTTTTATTTTTTTCTTCCTCCTTTACGGATTAGCCACATTGTCTGTTCCAATTTCTATGCATCTTCTTCTTGGTCTACCCAACAACCGTACTCCTTGCGGACGGTATTTTAATGCCAGTAGCTTGGTATCGATCTTCCGGCATGCAGCTTTCATGTTGAAACCTATATCGTTTAATCCTCTGCCTTACAGTTTCCGTTCTACCCAAATCATCCCGGTTTCTCTCACTCTTGATGCGATTTGTAAGTCTTATTCCTTTCACCAATCTCAAAAAACGTATCTTAGCTCCTTTCAACTTTCTCCCTTGAGATTCCCTTGGGACTCATGTTTCACTACCGTACAGTAAAAGAGGTAGTGCCATTACATCATACAGCCCCAACTGCGTTTGTTTCCGGACCCTTGCTTTAAATGTTCTATTTATGTGTCACCGTCGTCCCCTATGATTAAGTATTGTCCTGCCGACTACAAAGCTTCCGACGGAGCGACGGAGGGAACCGCGGAAAGGGGTGGTAGGCCTGTGACGGCGTACCGACAGAGGCCTTTGTCGCCAAGGTCAACACCAATACCACAGCGCTCTCGGCAACTATAAAAAGAGCGCTGCACTGAGTCAAACGATTCAATTACGATTCAGACAGCAGACAAGACGTCTACCATCGGCAAACGGCTACCGGACTCCAACAAAGACTTATCGATGACCCCGCAAGAGAGAAGATAATGCTTTTGCTCGCCGACCCTACAGCGTAAGCCGTCTACCGGACCGTTATCGCCCGCTGCCGCGAGCAATGCCCACAGCGGTCCCTCGACCGAGCCTTACGCCCACAAGATCCGACGAGCAGCCTTCGAGGCGCTACTGCGAGGGAAGAAGATGACGTCTCCGCTGGATGACGACACGCCGTGTCGCCCAGCTCTTCGACCGCCACGACGATTATGCTCTACATCTCCGACGAAGGTCGACCGACTACATCCACGAGATAAAGAAGGAAGATGCTCTGGAATTTGCAGCAGCCAGCAACGCAGCAGCCGTCACCGCAGCTCTCGCAGCCACGCGCTGCCTACGCCGGTCTCTTTCGAGACCAGCACAACGATCCTTCTCAGGACCAACTCTTTTGAGGTTTACACCGGCCCTTTTCAGGGCCATCAACCACCTCTGTCCGCTCCGGCGGATACACACATAAACGGCACTTTTCAGGGACAGCAAGCAAATAAGGTTTCAACTTGACACTTAATGTCGCCACCCGGTGACATAAGTAACCGAAAACACGTTGAAATCTAGAAACTTTCGTCATTACTTCAAAAATCCCGTCATACGCCATATCACAACCTAAGTTCTTAAACAATATTTTCAATATGAGATATTTACGGTCCATCTCAGATTGCCTAGATTCCTATGAATATGCCATTGCTACGTACATAGAAACTACATTTCCTGTGGTTCATGTATTATTAAGAAGAACTAGTAAATGAAGTAATTTATTTTCATGCATACTGTTACAAAATCGTGGATTAAAAACTTATTTGTAATATTATATATCATCTACGATTTAACAAATTTTTATAAATAAAAATAAAAACATTTTTCCGATTATTTTAAAGTTTATTGCGTGTTTTACACTACCAAATTTTGATTGTACTTATTGTAAAAGAAAAGAAATAAATTTTGATATTGAAATAATAATTTCGCTTTGATTTATCATCACTGACAATCTATTTTTTTGATCAGTAATTAACTTTGGTTTAAAACAATATCAATTGTGTTTGTTAGTTCATAGCCAATTTCATGTTAGAATAGAAAATGAAAATATTTACGTTTACCAAGGACAGGTTGTTGTACATTATTCAATAAATCTTAATATAATACTCTATGACTTAAAAATTTTGAAATGTATAACTTAATAGCACCTAAGAAAACGGAAGTGATATTTTTACATATCTTTGATGTTTTTCCTTTAGTATATAATATATATTTTTATGTTCGGTGACATATTATCAAACTTATCAGGTTACATTTTTATTAGTAGTTTTATATATATATTTTCTCTCTTCGTTTTCCTGATTTATCTTTTCGCGTCAACTCCAACAATTCTAGAGTTTTGACTACCATCTATCATTCTCCAGTGGTCTCCGTAGGCCGAACCCACTATTTCAGTCCAAATGTTTCAAATTAATCACGTCGGTCTACTAACATATTTTTTATCTCTGTGCATTTTCTTTTACCCATGTTATGTTTTAAAATCACAGATTTTTACTTTCTCTTGCTTCCTATCAATATAGGCCTATAGGAAAGAAAGTGTTGTTTCATGTTGATTTTTCGAAATCGAGTTTTCACCGGATATACACGTTTTCAGACCAAGTGAACACTAAAAACATGTTTTAAGCGGTTGGTCTGTGTGTGAACAAAATGTCTCAAGAACGGAACATCGTACGGAGTTGAAACGTGAAACTTAAGTTAGGTATTACTAGAGGACTCGACACAAAAATTTTCATCAAAATCGGTCTACCGGAAGTAGTAGTTGATTCGTGTCATTTTTCACTTTATTGCGATTTTCTCAAAAACGACTCTTACGATTTTTTTAAAAATCGCCTTATTTACAACATTTTTTGCGCTCTACAAGATAGGGTAGGCGCCATGTCTGCTGATATTCTTGGAAAGGCTGTTTTCTCGTAAAAACTTTTTTTTAAGATTGCGACTTTAATAAGCATTTTAGCGCAAAAATGTATTATAAAATTTGTAGAGAATTTAAAATTCTACAACTTTTTTTTTATTTCAAACATTTTTCCTATAATGCTTAAGTAAGTAATTAATAATAATAATATTATTAATAGCAGTTATTAAAAAATAATTATTAATAGCAGTAATTAGCGATTTTCTGTTTTTTCTCACGAAAACGTGTAAAAAATCGATTTTTTAAAGATATTAGCCTTAGTATGCATTTTACGACAAAAGTTTATAAAATCAGATTTATAGAAAATTAAAAGCTCTACAACTTTTATTTAGAGCATTTTTCTCTACAGAGCCTAGTTTTGCGTGAAAGAATGATTTTTCGTATTTTTAAACCAAACAGATTTATTTTAATTTTGCATCATTCACTCATGATTAAAATAAGGTTTTGTTTTTAAAGTTAGGTTTTTTGTTTATTTTAATGTTTTATTACTAATTTTCGGTTATTGAAAATTATTTGCATTGGCAGGAAAAAGTCGTGTGAGTGTTTCACACCAGATTTTTATTTGTATTGTACTTTAATTTATTACTTTTATTTGTTATTTAATATAACAACTTTAACTTTTATTTACTTTTTTTGTTTATTTAATTTTATTTTTATTTGTTTATTTATTTGTTATTTGTTATTTAAGCAATGTTAAAAAAATAATGTGTATGCGTATTCAGTTTGTCTGTGAAATATATTTTCATGATTGAATTATTCATTGTGTGTTTACTTTAGTTGAAGATTCAAAATTTAGGGTTTTATTTATTGTAATCTTTGTATTTTAATATATAAATCTTAAATTACCGTATATAATAGCCCAATTTATCGAAATATGCAAAATTAGAAAAAGAAATAGTAATCTTTTGTTAATTTTTTATCCCTAAATGTGTATGTTGCAATCTGTTCAAGTCGGAATAAGAAGCAACCCCATTGCCAAGTGAAATGAGGATGATGTGTATGACGTGAGTCTAGTCTTGTACAGACCCAGGCCGACCATTCCTACGAGACTATGGTTAATTGAACCCCAATTATTAAAGTACCATGGTAACCACTGTTCATTATTCAAATTCGTATAAAATAACTACCTTTACTTGGATTTCAACCAATAACATTCGTCTCCGAAAATCAGCTGTTAAACAGTTAACTCGCGGCGACGAATTTTACCTCTAAACCAACCCAGTTGGTGTAACTAAATAAAATTATTAATATTTTTGTATTTGATAATCATGTTTATACAGTAGTATAAACCAACTATTTGAAAATTTTTGAGTCTGTGGTAGTGGTAATATTTTCCAAAACGTTAATTTCCAGCAGATTTTTATGACGTTGAAGTCTGTCTTGGTATTTCTTTATTTTGTTGTATTTCGCCTGGATCTTGTTTTTTGTTTATTTTACATCTGATTTTTTTGCAATTGCTGCTAATGTAGATGGTGGAGAATGATGATTTATGAAAATGAGTGATGAAAAATGCCAGACCTAACTGGGAATTGAACCTGGGACCCAAACGAAGTAGCCAGTTGCGCTAACTACTACGCCAACGGGCCGGCCTGGTCCAAGCTTATTCTATACGTTTTGGTAATTTCGTTTTTTGTTATACTCACTGCATTGAGATACCTCCGAATGTATTGGACACAAAGCAGACAGCGCAGATTGATAATTAACCTGAATTTAGCAGAAATTTACAATGTTAGGTGTACAATTTGCTTTAAATTTGGTTCATCCCTTATTGAGTTATTTCACATTACTGACCAAGGGAAGGTTTGACTCCTTAACGGTTTGTAAGAAAGTTACTGATGTTTGATAATCATTTATTAAATGTTAATTAATTATTTATTGTTTTTTTCTTAAATATTTCACTGTTGGTAACTATTGTTTTTTATTTAAGCTGTAATGAGCAGATCTACGACAATGCGTAAGATAATAATTTATCCGGTACATTGAATCTAATATTAAGAATTTATTGCTGTTATTTATCGTTTTTCCTAGAATTTTTATAGCTGTTTCATTTTAAAGCTTAGTGCAGACGTGACCTTTGTTAGTTCAAAATTAAATAAATGTAAATGCTGTTTTGTGACTGGATTTAAATTTTACGAACATAAAGTACTGAACTGTATAAATTATTAAATCAATAGTAAAGCAAGAGGAAAAATGTATTTACTCTGGGGATTTTTTTTCTTTGTTTTTATTACGCTGCCTACTATTTTCGTGTACTGTGAAAGAAAATAGCGTTTACGTGTTTAAATTTTCCCGGAATTTTTTTGAGATTTCTTTTTTACTTTCTCTTGCCAATATGAAAATATAGGAAGGAAAGAATTGTTTTCATGTCGATTTTTCGAAATCGAGTTTTCACCGGATTTACACATTTTCAGATCCCCTGAACCCAAAAAAATGTTTTTAGCGATTGGTCTGTGTGTCTGTGTGTGAACAGAATATCTCAAGAACGGGACATCGTACGAACTTGAAACTTAAGTTACATACCACTACCGGACCCGACACGAACATTTTCATCAAAATCGGTCAACCGTAAGTAGTAGTTTATTTGTGTAATTTTTCACTTTTTGCGATTTTCTCAAAAAAGGTTCCTACGATTTTTTTAAAAATCGCTTATTTACTACATTTTTTACGCTCTACAAGATAGGGTAGGCGCCATGTTCGCTGAAATTCTTGGTGAGGCTGTTTCCACGTAAAAAATAGTGTTTTTAAGATTGCGGCTTTAATATGCATTTTAGCGCAAAAATTTATATGATAAAAGTTGTAGAGAATTTAAAATCCTACAACTTTTTTGCTTATTGCTACACTACAATCTGTTCATTTTGTTTTATTAATAGGTGTAACTAATATCCCAAAGAGAGCGAAATTTATAACAATTGCATAAATAAGTAAACAAAATAAAGACTAGTAAGTTTAAAGAATATTACTGTAAAATGTTTAATACAGTATTTATAAGGCAAGTAAAAATTTCTAATATTCTTGATCTTGAATTTTTAGTTTAATTATTGTCTAATTTGATTGCTCCATGACATGAGAAAAAGGAGACTTGTACTTTTTGGACGTGATAATAATGAATATTAGCAGATTGACAAAACAATATTTTGATAAAATAATAAATCCCAAACCCAAACCAGCATGGTTCACAGTAACAGTTTTATAAAGGTCATCAGCTAAAAGGCTGGTTTGAATCTCTAGAGGCTTTACTAAGTAAATTGAGGGGTAAAGTCGTTTACCATTACCCATTGAGTGGAAAGTATGTTTGTCAGCATGCCAGGCCCTCCGAAAAACATCTAATTTCCACCCTGCAAAAGACAACTTCATTTCATTCACCACATGGTCTGGCTGTATAATGAAATTCATTACTCTTAGAGAAGATAACTCTGACTACTGTCTTTTATACCTCTCCCTCTTCTGTTCTTAAGTGCTTCAGTTATATAATTGACTGTCCATGTGATAAGAAACAGAACTATTTATGTAGCCCTGGAACTAGCAGATTAAGTACGAATAATTAAACACTCCACTTGTCTGTTATGGCGAAAACAGTAACATTAAAGATGCATAAATCGAGACGGAAGATTTACATACAAGGTAAATATTTATAAAAAAACCAGTAATACAATTTAAATAAATAGGTGATTTTAAATGTAAATTGAAAGTCAAAAATTAAGTAAGTTGTATCTAAGTAAGATTTTAAGCAGTGAAAGTATCTTAACACCGTTAGTTTTATACTTATAATTTTACTTTGCGCATAAATTATAATATATATAGAACTAACCTCTTTTACAGTTAATTAGTGATGTTAAATGCGTTGAAAGTTCATTTATGTTGAATTTATGTATAAAACACTGTTCTTAATTCTACCTTTTCATTATTTAACTTAGCGAAATTAACTTATTTAACTATACTGTAATTTATTTACGGTATTTTACGTAATATATTTTATTATTTTACAGTTCCTAAATTTATGTTACTTGCAAGATTAGTGTTTCATTAAATAATTGTTATTATTCGCATAACTTTTAACCAAAATCTATTGCGTCGTATCCTGATTTATGTGTATACGGTCGGGGACCAAATCAACGAATCACTTTAAAAGATTTTAAATGGTTTCAAGGTATTTGATGAAGTAGGTAATAATCTTATGATCTGGCCGGCCGACACCTTAGACTTAAATCCTATTAGGCACATCTTGGTTACGCTTAAGAAAAGAGTTCGGAAACGTAATGCAGTGAATCTGTAATAACTGCGTCATGTGGCGAAAGAAGAATGGGAGAAAATTGACCAGGAAGAAATCCAAAACTTGATTCAAGGAATGCTGAGACGGATGTAATTAAGGCAAGAGGGGGCTGTACTTGTTACTGCATTACTAATATTTATAAATCACATAATAATCATTAGTTTTAATTTTTTCCGTTATGTATGAACTAAATATGGAAAACATTCAATACTGTAAGTAATCCTTCCTTTTTTGTTAAATAAAACTTTGTTTTTAAAGCTATTCTTTTTATTTTTTTCATCACATTACCACAAATCAAATTTACAACTTTAATTTTTTGTTAAAACATAGTAAATATTGCCTAAAATTATGATACAAATGAAATTCCTCCCTTTTGTCGTAGTTTTGATTTCTGTTCTTCCTCGTACAACCCTTTACCCTTCGTAGAAAACTTATATCTAGAGCTTCCAATTTGTTTCCATCTAACTGTAGGAGCCCAAGTTTCGCTGTGATTATTGTGATGTTTTCACTTTTCATGAAAACATCACAATAATAACTGATACGTGCTTTTAACAATACCTATACAGAATTAAATGATAAATAGAAATGAAAAAAAAAAAAAAAAAATAATACTATAACACTAAATTCCTAATTGAAAATAAATTATAATGGTCGTAAGAACGATGCGATACAATGCCATGTCAATAGCGAACTGGTAGCATTATAACGATGATGTTCTTTGTCAAAAATGTGGAGAGAGATTGATGGGTTTGGTTTAGTCATTGTCAAGTTCAATTTTGTAAAAAAAAATAGTGACTGAACTAATACGTATTACCAGAGGTAATACGTATGATTTGTAACCACATTTATTTATAAAAAAGAATGGAAATAAAGTACAGGTCTACCGTTTTTATAAATTTATTGATCGGTACTTAAAACATCAGTCATGATAGGTTTATGATTTAGGCGTAACAGTTTCATTTATAAAAATACTTCTGAAAGTATTTTGTTGTTACTTTTTAATCAGCGTGTGCATATTTTTAAATAATGCGCATGCTCAGTAACGTCATTATTTGTTTACTTGACATAGCTTTTTACGATGAACCGAGTATATAATTATCTCTGAGCCAGTTTTGCTTTGCCTGCCGTTTTTTATATCCTTGAGTCCTTGGCGTGATCTCTAGTTGCATCGCGGTATGGTAAAAGGTTGTATGGCAGTAGGTTAAAGGCGTGGGTTTTAGAGCTCTTCCTGCCTAAAAACAGGGACTTTTCTGTCTAGGTTGTGGTAACCCTGCTAATAATTCCTGGTACGGGGTTGAGTGGATGATTTGGTATCCCTACCTTGTAAAATTAAGTCACCTGAAAGCATCAACGTTTACTTAATATAGAATAAGAAAAATAATTTCCTGTGTTTAAGAAATTATCTTATATACTTCTTCGATAATCTGAAAAATAAAAACTGAACATATTTAACACAAAATCTGTTAAAACTATGATTTGTAACAATTACATTTATAACTATTATCAAAGGATGTAATTTTTTTGTTGATCATTGAAATGTTTTATCACTGTTATATGCTTACAATATGTACATTTCAGAACATAATAGGTGTGGAATTCTTCTTTCAGTATATTTATGTTGAAATTTAATGGACAATACGATTGGAATGCTATAAATTTGGGTGGTGCTGTCCCAGTTGTATAGCTTTGTGGGAACAATTGAAAGTTGTTAAGTGTTAGTTGTACGAATCGTATTACAAAGGGAGATTACTGCTAGCCAAAATAATTGATAGGTTTCTAATGTCAGTGCCTTTTCAGTAGTTTTAATCAATCAATACTAGATGAATAATTATTTTAATCATTTCACTCGATAATAATAACTCTTTCATTTCATAGTTGATTGGAAACTGTTTTTAAGATATATTGTATTAGTTTTAAACAATGAATAATTGATATTTCTCTGAAATTATAAAAATACAACCAGTAAAAATGTTTACATTGTGTGTCAATTAAAAACAAACCGGGTTAATGGCTTTGAGGAGGACACCACCCAGTAATAGCTCTCCAGATAACAAAAAATCTGGTGTGAAATACTCACACAACTTTCTTTTACCAATGCAAATGATTAACAATATAATCTAACATTAGTGATAAAACATTAGAAATAAACAAAAAAACTAACCTCAATAAACATAACCTAATTTTTATCATGAGTGAAAAACGCAAAATAAAAATCAACCTTTTTGGCTTAAAAAATCACTCTTTCACGCTAAACTAGGCTCTGTAGAGAACAATGCTATTAATAAAAGTTGTAGATATTTTAATTTTCTATAAGTTTTATTATGTACACTTTTGTCGTAAAATGCATGCTAAGGATAAAATCTTAAAAAATCGATTTTCTTACACGTTTTCGTGAGAAAAAAGAAAATCGCTAATTACCGCTAAACTAAACTTATACAAAAAAATGTTTGAAATAAAAATTGTAGGATTTTAAGCTTTCTACAATTTTTATTACATACATTTTTGCGCTAAAATGCATATTAAAGCCGCAATCTTAAAAAAGACAATTTTTTTACGTGAAAACAGTCTCTTCAAGAATTTCAGCAGAAAAAGACGCCTACCCTATCTTGTAAAGCATAAAAAGTTTTGTAAATGAGGCGATTTTAAAAAATATCGTTGGAGCCGTTTTTGAAAAAATTCGCACAAGTGAAAAATTACACGAATAAACTACTATTTCCGGTTGACAGATTTTGATGAAAATTAAGTGTCGGTCTGGTAGTAGTATCTAACTTAAGTTTCAAGTTTCAACTTCGTACGATGTTCCGTTCCTGAGATATTATGTTCACACACACACACACACACACACACACACATACCGATCGCTAAAAATATGTTTTTTGTGTTCACGGGGTCTGAAAACGTGTAGATCCGATGGAAACTCGATTTCAAAAAATCGACTAGAAAACAATAGGCTACTTTCCTTCCTATACATTCATATAAGCAAGAGAAAGTAAAAATGTGGTAAATTTAATTTAATATTTTTGTACACGTAATACTATTACACGTAATACTCCAGGGCGCAAAGAAAAAAAAAATTAGAGTCGTATTAATGTATCATGTCTCTACTCCATCGGTGTTTCAGTTGTCTTAGTAGTACTCCTGGTAGGTTTGGGAAATTCATGTTGCATATCAAGGGATTATTATGATTTTGAAATTTGTCTCCGAACCTATTGTACAATTTCAGATATGTGTCGTTGACGTAAGGGATGCGTATGTCATCGTGTAGTGTTCTATTGGGTAACCCGGGCAATAATTAGTCATGAGTCGCAAGAATTTGTTTTAGAAACGTTGTAGTATTCATGAAAAAAATGATGGCTTTGCTGCACCGTAAGTCTGACTACCATACGAGGGGGGATCCAAAAAAAACGGACTGAGAGTGCGCTGCCATTCGTAGACGTTGTTGAGAGTTCTTCCGCTAGATGGAGCTAGTAGAGACCTTCAGCAAACAACTGCTTAGACGGCGTCAGGTTTTAGGTTAACGTTTGATCTTAGTGTAGTGTTTCTCTGACTGTTCTCGTGTTCCGTCTGCGAAATCGTTAAGGCAGATTTACAAGAACAAAGAGTGTGTTTGAAATTTTGTTTTGTGGTAGAAAAATTCGACAACGGAAGCTTACCAAATGCTTCAACAGACTTTCAAGAATACTATGAGCCGCACACAAGTTTTCGAGTAGTTTGGGCGCTTTAAACGCAATGAGATGAGTGTTGAAGACCATGTTTGTTCTGGGAGCCCTTCAACATCTCTAATCGATGAAACCTTGAGAAAATCCGACAAAAAAATCAACGAGGATGATCGTTTCACGATCGTTGAAATTCCTGAAGATACAGGGGTGAGTTGGTGCTGGTGCTAGCAGATTTTATATTTGCAATTTTTTTTTTTTGGTTTAACGTCCGACTGTTCTGCAATTACTGCTAATGCAGACGGTGAAGGATGAAATGATTTTTTGTAACGTATGAAAATATGCCGTGCCTGAATGGGATTCAAACCCAAGACCGCATGATGAGAGGCTAGCACGTTACCAACTACGCCAATGCGCCTGGCATTGAGGATTTGCAAGTGAGACGTGTTGCCGCTAAATTTTTTCCTTGTCTTCTCAAACAGGATCAACAAAAGATTCGATTGAATTAGAGTCAGGACTTGAAAAACGAGATTGGAAGTAATTCAAAGTTTTTGATCTAAGTCATTACAGGTGATGAGAGTTGGTGTTACTGGTATGACCCAGAAATTTAGCAAGCGTCAAGCCAGTGGAAGATTGCTTGATGCTCAATGATGTCGCAGGCGGAACATGACAAATTTAAGTGATAGACAACACTACGATCAAACGTTAACCTGCCATCTGGACAGTTGTTTGTTGAAGGTAGCTACTAACTCCATCTAGCGGAAAAACCATCTACTACGTCTACGAATGGCAGCGTGCTCTCAGTCCGGTTATTTCTGGGTACCTTTTCGTACATCCAGATCGCCTGAAGCATCATCACCTTGTATGTCAAGAGTTTTGAAGTCTTGGATAGTTTTGACCGCTTGGCTAATAGCTTGTATAACTATATCAGTCTGTCATTTAGTAGTTACCGCTTATGGTTAACGTGTACGTTCCATTGTAATTAATTAATATTTACTGTAATTATTTTTTATCAAAAATATGTGTGTTTCATTCATTAGAAGTTCACTTCCACCAGAGCAAAAATATTTCATTGGTATTCATTAGACTTGGGGATTGTAGAACGAATACATACTATACCACTGTCATGATAAATAAAATCCCTGCACAATTTATCAATAATGAAATGACAAAAACCTTGAAGGGAATCATTAATAAAAGAATAAAAAGAGAGATTTATTTTATGTTACTGTATATGAATTTTATAGTAATTCCTTTGCTTTTGTGTATTAAAATGATGAATAAAGTCAAGTTTCCAAAAATACAAATTACTGGAACTTATTGGTAGTGCTTAAGTACTTTCGTCTGCTGGAATACCTTATAATATTATTTTTAATACGATAAAAATTCAAATCCGATTGTTGAACTCAATTACGTTGTTAATTCAATTTAAATGTAGGGTAATTCAAATTTTAACGTCAATCTCTTGAAACAGAATTACTTAATTTTTATGAAATTCTAAAATTTTAATTTCCTTCCTGTTAATTTTTTAAAAAAATTTCTGTCTCTCCCATCTGCATAATTTTTCACATTTTGTGAATATTTCGTATGTTGGAATTTATTACAGTATTTAACAGTAAAAATGGGAAAATTATTTTAAAAAATCATGTGTCAATATTTTTCAAGTTAAAGTGTTTTTTTCCTTTTTCAAGTTAACCTTAAACTATTTTTTTTGACAATTATTAAATTATTTTATAGTATTTAATTTAATTATTTAAAATTAATTTAATGATTAATTTATTTAATGATGTCATGTACTCAATGAATTTATATTTCATTATTACATACAGTAACAATATTGAGGAAAAGCAATGTATTTACCCTACCTATATTTAGCCGGTCGCATTGGCGTATGCTCGCCTCTCATCATACGGTCCTGGGTTCGAATCCCATTCAGGCACGGCATATTTGCATAAGTTACAAAAAATCATTTTATCCTTCACCGTCTGCATTAGCAGTAATTGCAGAACAGTCGGACGTTAAAAAAATACCTATATTTAACCTTAACTTGAAGAATATAGCTGTAGGAATTTTTTAAATATTTTTTTCAGTTTTTAACGTTAAAAGTAGAACGCCGCATCCTAAAGGTAAAGTTAAAATATTTACAAAACGTGAAAAATTATGTTGGTGGGATAACAGAAAATACCCAAAAATTGATTTGAAAAAAAACCGATGATTTGAATATACAGAGTGATTTTATAGTCCTGTTACCCAATTGTTAATACCTGGTAATTTTTTTCTGAAAAAGGGAAATTTTGTTTTGTGACACACAGTTGGTAGCCGTACTCAACCGGTATAGATACGGCAGTGTGATTGATTCTCTTCGAGGTGTGTAAAATTTTGTGCCCTTTCAGTTTGTGTTACGAACAGAATGTCTTTTACCCAAGAACAATCACTTGCTTAAATCTTGAGGCTGAAGCTAATGGACTAATCGTACGCGATGCGGATACAATTTCAATTTTTCAGCAGTTTTCTGATCACTCGAAAATGACAAACCAACTTGCGAGAAACTTTTTCGTGGAGAATTGAGTTATCTTGTTTTCACATTCTCTAAAACGTCATCTGTCAAGAGAGTTGGTCGACCACTACGTTTTCTG
Source organism: Catonia carolina (assembly GCA_035578175.1). Lineage (NCBI taxonomy): Eukaryota > Metazoa > Arthropoda > Insecta > Hemiptera > Achilidae > Catonia > Catonia carolina. The sequence continues at coordinate 33,199,429 of JAQMRL010000005.1, read as the reverse complement.
TAGGAAACACTACATGTCTCTCGAAATCGGTTTTTAGCCTACAAATTAACATTTTTTCTGTTGGAGGAATACCAATATATTTAATTTGAAATGATTCTTTTACACTTGCGTACGATTTCTTAGCAAAATATTGTTCAAGAATGAAAACCCGTTGTTCTAGAGTAAAATACATTCTGTTCGTAACACGACCGGAAACGGCACAAAATTTTACACAGCTCAAGGAGAATCAATTCACGCTGTCGTATATATACCGGTTGAGTAGGGTACCAACTTCGTGTCCAAAACAAAATTTCCCTTTCTTAGAAAAAAATTACTAGACATTAACAATTGGGTAACAGGACTAAAAAATCACTCTGTATTATACAATTCAGTAGCTGCACAATTTACGTACTATATGAGTAATTATATTTAAATGGCGGTTGGGGTATTTTACTTTAAGGTGAAGAAATAACCATTGGTACATTCTCCGTTTATAACTAGCCTACGGGTGTTGTACGTTATTCAGACCTAGAGATCTCTACTCCATTTTCGCTTTAGACGTCGCACAGTTAGAATGATCCTTATAACTAGATCACGGGCTAATTGGTTTGGAAGGTCATCTAGTTGTTTGTGAAATTTATTATAGAAAGACGCGGTTAGTTCCTTTACTGTTGGAATTTTGAAACCTTTATGGAGGGTTTTACTGCTTACATAAAAAAAGCGCCAGAAGCAAGTTTTAAGAATTTTTATTGAAAGGCCTGGATCGACTTTAAGTTACTCTCACCCGCTACTTCATAGAGTTGGATACCACAGGTCCCGATTGCTCTCAACAGGGTTTTGTATATTATACTTTTGAAACAAAGGTTAATTAAACAGAAGGGTAGCTTTTGGCGGTGGTTAAATTTAAAATGTTTTGTACGCAGATGATGCATCCAAGTTAGTCGCCTATCAAGCTACAAGCCAAGATACCGCACCACTCTCGACTAAGGGATATAAACTTTATTCAGAACCACAGGTGGACAATTTCTAGCTTTTTTTTGTATAGTGTTCAGTTTAACTTCAATAAGTTATTTTCCGTATTTTCAACTCGAAGAGAGGTTAATTTTAATTTAGCGTCATTCACTCATGATACAATTTAAATTTTTAACTTTACATAGATTACTAACTATGTATAACTATAATAAGTTATATTTTTTATTTTTTATTGGCAAGAAAAAGTCTTGCGATTATTTTAAGCCGGATTTTTTTTATAAGAAATCTGATTTAAGTTTATTTATGAGGTTATTAAATTCATGTTACTATTCAGACATCTTCCTGCGGTGTCTGAAGTAACTGAACTATAAATTTAATACTAACAACAGAGTTGAGATAATTAAAAACATTAAATTAAATTAACACAATGTACAATAGACCTCAACATGTCTACTTGGAAATAATATTACAAAAGTACTTTACTAAGTTACAAGAACAACTTAGAAAATAGGCCAAGTTGTCAACCGTAATTTGAAGAAAAGCTTTTCCAGACAACTTAAAAGAAATAACGACGGTGAATTTTGTTTCAAGTTATTTAATATCCGTAAGAAATTTGTCAAAATTGTATCAACATAATAATAAATTTCGTTATTTTTTTTCTGTTTTTGTCTTACGGCTCGCTTGGTAGAAATTAAATTACTAACTTTTATACCTGTGTACTTTGTGTTCTGAACTAAGACGATGTTACCTCAATGTTCTCCTTTTCAACCGTAATTGTATTTGTCTTTTTAAGAAAACATTATTTTTGGATGTTCCTACCAGTTTGCTTAAGGCTTTTTTTATCTCGGTTAACGTTATCTGTATTTAATATTTACATTATTTTCCAATTAGGTAGCTCATCGCCTAAAAAATATTCTTAAACGTTTTTGAGGCATAGCCCTACACATTAAATTTTTAAAATATTTATTTACTATAGGCTACAATGTATCAGATCATCGTGCACAAAACAGTCTTAAGACTTTATTTCATAAGCATCATTTCTGTGTTTTTTCGGTCTGCTAATTCCAGGGCTATAAAAAATAGTTAGGTATGTTTCTTATTACATGGTCAGCCAGTTATATGACTGAAGCATTTAAGAACAGAAGAGACAAAGGTGTAAAAGACACTAGTCAGAGTTATCTCCTCTGAGAGTAATGAATTTCTTTATACAGCAAGATCCTGTGGTGAATGATGTGAAGGTGTCATTTGCAGGGTGGAAAGTAGATGCTTTTCACAGGGCCCAGCATGCTGATAAGCATACTTTTTTACTCAGTGAGGAAGGCAATGGTAAACCACCTCACTTCTCGTTTTACTTAGTAAAACCTCTAGAGGTTCAAACCAGCTTTTTGGCTGCTGACCTGAACAACAACATCGTTTGTTTCTCATAGCATGTAAAGGAAGCAAATTAGGCTTCACATTTTGAGAATTTAAAACACTACAACTATTCTTCTTCTTCTTCTGCCTTTCAGGGATTAGGCATCGCTGTCTGTTCCCAACCTCTCATATCTGTTCATCTCTTTCTCGGGCGTCCTCGTTCTCTCCTGCCCTTGGGCTTATAGCCCAGTGTATGCTTAGGTATCCTATCCTCCTTCATTATGTTCACATGCTCTAACCACTGCGTTCTGTTCTGAGATACCTTGTCGTTTATAGAGAAGATGTTGAGTTCTTTTCTTATCTCGGTATTCCTGTAACAATCTTCTTTACTACACCCATAAGTAGGTCGAATAAATTTTATTTCAGATTCTTGCAACCTACTCTCCTGTCGCTTTGATAGCATCCAAGTTTCACTGCCATAGAGTAGTACTTTAGTTCCACATATTTGCTGAAATCGGTGCATCTTATTGTAAGCATCTTTATCCTGCAATACGAGGGTCGTTTGAAAAGTCCGTGCAAAAATAAAAACTACTTAATTGTTTGGGGTAAACCTTTTTTATTTTTCGACATAGTCTCCTTTTAGGCTTATACACTTCGCCCAACGCTGCTCTAGTTTGTTGATCCCTTCCGAATAATAGGATTTGTCCAAGTCTGAAAAATAGCTATTCGTTCCTGCAATCACCTCCTCTTTTGAATAAAATCTTTTTCCCGCTAGCCATTTCTTCAAATTGGGAAACAAATAGGAGTCCGAGGGAGCCAAGTCTGGAGAATAGGGGGGATGTGAAACGAGTTGGAACCCTATTTCCATTAATTTTGCGACCACAACTGCTGAGGCGTGAGCTGGTGCGTCGTCGTGATGGAAAAGGACTTTTTTGTGGGGCAATCGTGGGCGTTTTTTTTGCAGCTCAGTTTTCAAACGGTTCAATAACGATGAATAATATGCACCTGTAATAGTTTGACCCTTTTCCAGATAATCGATGAAGCTTATTCCTTGTGAATCCCAAAATACAGTCGCCATAATCTTTCCGGCTAAGAAACTGTCTTCGCCTTTTTTGGCGCAGATTCCCCCTTCATAACCCATTGTTTAATTGTTTTTTGGTCTCAGGAGTGTAGTGATGTATACATGTTTCATCCACAGTGACGAAACGACGCTTAAAGTCCTGCAAATTCTTCTGGAACAGCTGCAAACCGTCCTTGCAACACTTCACACGAAATTCTTTTTCATCCATTTTTTGAAAATCACTCGACTTCCTCGATTAAAACGAATTTCAAACACAAAGAAATAGACCGATCTGGCTGAAACTACTCATGTGTTTTTCCAACAGATGCTACTAACTAAACATATGCTCGATATGCGCCAGTAGTGCCATATATCTGACTTTGCACAAACTTTTCAAACGACCCTCATATTGCAACTTAGATACAGAAAGTGAGATATCTGTTCCAAAATATTATTATCTATATCAATTTTGCTTCTGACTGGCTCCTTCTCCCTGAATGCCATTACCTTTGCCTTTTTCGTCGAAACTATCAACTAATATTCTTTGCAGAATTTGTTCAGCATGAAGAGCTGTCTCTGCGGGTCACCCTCATTTTCCTGTTGCACTATCAGGTCATCGGCAAATAATAAGCAGTTTGCAACTTTATCTTCTCCTATGAGAATGCCAGTGTGTATTTGAGACTTCCATCTTCTGATCACGTTATCCAAATAAATATTAAACAAAGTGGATGATAGACCACACCCTTGTCTTACTCCTCTATTAATAACAGAATTGAAGTTCTCCGTTGCTATTATTCCTCTGGTATCTTTGTACAGGCTTTGGACTGTTTTTATATGATGGGAAGGACATCCAGTATCTCGCAATATTTCCCATAATTTTATTTTATCCACTGTATCGAAATCCTTCTGAAGACCTCCTGAATTGAGTTTCAAGACTGAATTCCCTTCCTTTCTCAACGATTTGCTTTATGATAAAGACATTGTCAGTGCATTATCTCTTTTCCTGAAGCCACACTATATTTTGAGTAGCAAGGTCTCTGCAATAATCTGCATCCTACCTTTTATTATCATGCTGTATACCTTATATTATGTGTTAAGCAAACTTATTTCTCTGTAGTTATCACAAGAGCTTCTATCTCATTTTTTAAACAGAGATTTGACGTTGGAAATTCTCCAGTTCAGTGGGATCCTTAATTGAGTCCAGCACATATTTATCAAATGCATGAATCGCAGCCTGAAAAACAAATCCCCAAATTTCAGTGGTTCTATATTCAAGCTATCCGGTCCAGCTGCTTTGCGACTCGTTGCCTTGTTCAGCACTCCCTCCAGCTCCTCCAATGATAGTAAATCAAGTGACTGGTTCCGATCTTCTTGATTCGTATCATTTACCTCTGTAGAAGTCAACTGACAACTATCATCAAACCAGAGATTTTTATAATGTTCCATCCATTGGTCCTTCGACACTACATTAAGCTGTGCTGTATCTACACTACAACTATTGTATGTAATAAGTTTTGTTTACGGTTTTTTTTAGCGGTAATATCCAACGTTTTTTAGAAAGCCAAATTAACATCGGTCCATTCCAAGTTGAGTCGTTAGTCACAGTTCACCCAGTAAACTGTTATGAATACAATTTTAAATGGAATAGAAAAATGAGTAAAATATTAGTTATTTTAGAAATTATTGGTTGCATAGTTTCCAGAAAGTATTTACAGATTATAACGAGCAGTATACAAAAAAATTAATTAATAATATATCTTGCAAATCTAAACCACCTGAGCTCTGAGCACCGTAAGATATTATTACATTTAACGAGATTTCTGTCCTAAAAAGAACATTTTTTTCTTTTGGAAACATTATAATAAAATTGTGTATTCCTAATTTTAATAAAATATTAAATGTATGTAAAATAATTTACTAAAGGAGTTTTCGAGGGTCATATTTATTACAAGTTGTTGGTAATAAGGAAGATTTTGCAGTATCATATTATACGAAATAATTTGTAGGCTGACGATTTTTCAAAGAGGCCATTCAATTATAAATTTCGCTTCAATAATGTAAATTAAGATTAAATATTCTATTAATATAGCCTAAAAGGATATTATTAAGAAAGACGAGAAGATCTTAAAAACCAGTTCTCTTTCTCGTTTAACGAACTGCAACTGAATTCTTCCAAGTTCTTTTTGTAATAGCTTAAGGATTTCCCCTCATCTATTTTTTTTGCAAAAAAAAATCTTTTTCTTTTACCTTTATTTTCGCTTTTCCTTATTACCAACTTACTTTTTCAAGCCTATCATTTTCTTAACAGAAAAGCAAACGTAAAGGGCAGTTCCAACTGACTTTTACTATAGAATTGAAGGGAACTTGGTCTCTGGGTAATTTGTCATCTTATCTTCCTTAAGTCGTTAGTCCATGAATGTGTGTGCGTGTATTAGTGTTCCGTCTTTGTTCCATGATTTATGGAATGATTCCACATGAAATTTCTCTCGCCTTAATGCTCTTACCCGGTAAGAGAACGAACCTTATTTCCGTATTCGTCTTCTTTCTCCTCCGATCCCCAATTGCTTTTTCCTAACCTGTTCTTCCGCTTTTCTTTCCCTTTCTTTTCCTACCAACCCACTAACATCCTTACTGAAAATCTACCGTAAAATTTTAACCCGTTAATCATTTCTGATAAAAGAAAACTGCATTTTAAACGATCGTGTATAAATCTTTACCTTCATTATTATGGAATAAAAACATCTGCTGGATCGTTCTGGTGTGTGATATATAAACGTGGCTAATCTAGTATAAAAATAAATGTTTTTCTTCTTCTTGGACCATGTTCAATCCCAGTAAAATTGAAGAAATTATAACTTAACATTAGTTTTTTTACCTTGATGTTATTATTTTCCGTTTATCCGTTATTATTCTTTGTGTTGTAATTTCTTTAACCATATTAATTCTTCACATTTGTAAATGTAAATGCAGAAACCCACCCGTTCTCATCACTCATTATTAATTCCTAACAACCAGTTTCTAGACCTAGATATCTGAAATTAAGCGCAACTTTTCGTTAGATGTTGAACAGGAAAATTAAAAGATTAGCATTTCTATTATTATTTGTGTTTAAGAGACAAAAAGTAAGTGGACTACTCAAAATAAAATGTATAATAGTTACAATGAACGCTTCCTCAAACAACTCTCTATTAGCCGATTTTTCTGATCACCTAAACTTTTCGAACAACGTGTTTTTTACAGTTCAGGTAATTACAAAACGTTATATGTAATTTATAAAAAAAATTGTATTTACTATGTATTACGAGAAAGTTATAGTTGTATTAGTTCTGAAGAGACCCAGTAGATTTGTAATAGAATTTTGAAATTTTGCTGCAAATCGACCCAATATAAAATTGTTTTGAAATTATATTAATTAAACGCAAAATTAATTGAAATGAAAACAGTTTAATAAAATCAAATGAAAATGTAAAATTGACAATGATAAATGTGTTAAAAAATTAGAAATGTTTGAATTATTTTATTGATGACACCTTGTAAAAGTCTATGGATTTTAAATAAATTATTGAAATATATAAGTATTTACTACAATATTAAATTGAATATTGAACTTAGATTTTTAATATATATTCTATCTATGAGCTTAGAAATTAATGATTATATATTTACGATTTTAATTAACACGAGTCCTCCTCTCTTGTTGTTCGTCCTTCCATTGACCGGGATCAAATGGGGGGCTGAGTCATTGTTGCAGTTGGTTTTATAGACATTTATATTTTTTATTTAAATTTTTCTTCATATTTTTAAAAATATCAAATTCATTTTAATTTGTTCCATAATTAATTAGATTCTTGATGTTTTACTATTTTTTTTACTTTTTCCTTATTGTCTCAAATTATTTACTAATTAAATTATGCTTTCTTTTGTTTTCTTGGTTAAATTTAAATTATTTGGTTTCTGGAATTCATTTCTTTGAATAATTTATTTTCTTCTTATAATTATTCATCTTGATACATTTTATTACTGTTTATTATATTTAACTTTTAAATTTGAAATTGTTTAATTTTGATTATTACTTATGATTATTTTTAAATTATTTCATGAACTGATAATAATTGTTTCTTGAATTGGATTATCGATTGACGATGTACTGGAACAAAGACTGATATTCTACAGATTGCCTCAAAATATGTACACACAATTAATTTTAGCATAAAAAATAATATTATCTGTGTATGGTTGTGTCCTGTAATGCTGAATAAACAGAGTTTAGAGTTGAAGGTACATGTTTTAAAACAGAGCTGTCGAAGGAATGAGTCGGAGAATGAAACAAACAACTTTTAACAATAAAAATTTTTAATTAATTCTTTTTAACAATACATTATTGATCAAACTATTTAAAGAACATAAAATTAAATATAAAATTCAATTATTGCATTAAATTGAATAATTAAAGTGATGATTTATGTATTAAAAAAATAAATTATGTAAAGATACAGAAACACCTGTATCATTACGTAATGTACCGCTTACAACGATATGATTTCATTCTTTTCTCTTTCCGGTTTTTTAAATTTTTAGTAGATTTACGGGACAGATTTCAACAAATTAATGCACCGTCCGTTAAAAGCTATGTAAATGTTACAAAAATCAAAGCGATTGTACAATTTCCTCCTTCAAGCGTGGGCTTGGCTCTTTTGGAGGAGTAATAAACGAAATAATAAATAATTATTTCAAGAACATAAATTACCTATTTCTTCTTGTAAACTCATATTCAACTTTATTTCTTATTTCACTGGTGATATTATACTGAAGACAGCAAAATTTCTGTTTCTAATACTAATTGGTGTAATTTCTACATTTGTGATTTGGCTTTCAAAGTGTAGAAAAGTTCATTATAAAGAATTTCTAATATTTTTAAAGAACTCATATCTTCAAACAATCTTTCTGAAATTATTGTAACGTTTAATTTTTGAGAATGTCAAACAAATTTTTACACACAATATAATATTTATCACGAAAAATTCTAATTTATTACATCTGAAAAATGTTACGTTTCATCTGTTATTTTTTCTTCTTCCGGAGAAAGTTAAATATTTGTCGCCTCCTTTCATTTTTATCGTTACGCCGATCATTCTATCTTTTCAAAACGAGATGTTTTTCCTCTGCTCTGTTTTTCTTAGTCAGAAGTCGTTTTTAAAGCAATGACAACATTGAAGAGAGTGTAAGAGGTTTTTTCATGGCCGTTTTTGTTTTTCTTCTTAAAACAATTTATTATAATCATTTTTCTTATTATTTTTGTTTTGCTATCAACCGTTTATAGAACATCGATTTGCTTTTTACTTGTTTTCTGGATAAAATTATTTTTGATAGTTCTGGAAATGTTTGAATATAAAGTGTTTTAATTGTTCTGAAGTTTCTGAAATTTTAAACACTGAATTTCAAGAAAACTTTCGGTGATTTTTTTAAAAAGATGCTTCATGATTTGAGTTAGAAATCATGAATTTTTTTCATTCAGAAACAAATAATTTAGAATAACATAAAACATTTAAATTCAAAAGGAGGGTAAAATTTTATGATTATTTTCCAACTCTTAAATGTTTTTAAATTTCAATTCTAGTGATGTGGTATTCATAGTAGATTTTTACTTCATCATTAAAAAAAACCGAATTGTGTTTCTGCAATATTTGTGTAAATACCAGTAATGTTGTTTTTTGTTTATTGTCTACAGGGTTGATTTTTTTCCACAATTTTGTATTAAAATAGCGTATTAATAATTTTTACAAAGTATTTTTGGAGTCGTTAGGTACATAAACAAATATGGTGAATTTTTTATAAGCAATAAGTTCGTCTTGAAAATCAATAACGTACTTTTTAAAAGTTTTTAATCTTTTTATGTAATTTTCATTATATTTTTATCACAAAATCCCCTTTGGATAATATATTTCAGAGTTAAATTTTCTTTGATTAGTCTAAATAATTGCAGATCATTTGTAAAACTACCATTTGGATCCTAGAAAAAAATAATTTTATGATCTTTAGTAACTAGAATTTCATACCGAAGCAACACTGCTGAGTGCTTATTCAAGACAGACCATAAACAGTAAATAAAAATTCCAGTAAATTATATTTACTGAAAATTTTTGTAAATAATTCTTAACCGCTATCAAAAATAAAACTTTTTTTGATGTATTTATATGAAACTTGAAGTCAGTTTGTCGACTCAGTTTTGTATTAGTTTTTACGTTTTTTTCTGCAGCTCGTTTAAAATATTTTTCCGTGATGTGGATTTCTCTTTGGTTTTTGTATTGTAGTATATCCATTCAAAATATGTTGCCTTAATTTGGAGGTCTCTCCTGATTTCGTTTGACTGCTTGCTAGACTTTTCAGTACTGTAATATAATCGTAAAATATGGTTTTTTCAATTTGTTTGATATACTTTTTTATAAATTAAAGCCATTTTAGACTACTTTAATTTTAAGGGGGTCTCAACGCCCTATCTCTCCTATGTTAACATTTGACCCGTTTTCTCAGGAATGGTTTAAGATAATTAATCCAAATTTTCAACACCTATTTATGCATATATTTTGTAACTTTTAACACGGTCGTTTCTTGGTACAATTACTTAAAAAAAAGTTTTCTTGTTGAGGTACCCATAATAGACTCCACATTTCATGCTAGAAAATAAGTAATAACAAAGGAACTGGCTAACCCTTGCATTGAAAGTTCTAAAACATGTTCAGTGAGGTGCATGCAAAATTTTAAGAGATTATCTCTGCCCATTCCTGAGAAAACGGATCTTTTGTATTAAAGAAGTGACTTTTCGGTAAAACGAGTTTGAAAATTTATTTTTAATAATAATGAATATAAAATTACTGTTTGACTTACGCTTCCAGTGGCATGCTTTCTAAATTTTGACACCAATAGATTGTATTCTTAAAAACAGTGCTGCCAAAAATAACATAAAAGTATACAAAAAATTTCCCTAGTAAGTAATGAAAAAAGCATGAGCAAAAATTTGAATTGAAATTGAATGCGCCAATACACTAAATGTTTCTTTCTGTGGTCATGACACTAATACATAAAAAAGTGGTATATATAAAAAAACTACTTATCCGATTTTAATAAATTTTGTCTTAAATTAAACATAAAAACTACTAGAATATAATTCGACAAAAAAACAAAATTTGAAATTTTTCACCAAAATTGGATTGAGACCCCCCCCCCTCTTAAGCATTTCTTTAAAATTTCTTTTAAAGTTTATTGAAGCACAAGGAATCTGTTAGTTATGTATTTCGAAGAATGACAGGGGAAGCTCGGGCAATCCTTATAATTACTCTGACAATGGAAGCAGATTTTCTATCAAATAATCAGGAAAAGGGTTTCCTTGAGAATACCTGCCAGTAGTGCAGCGGGGTAGATGGCGTGGGGACGTTTTACTAGTTTAGAGCCTGAGTGACTCCGACACACTGGGTTTGTAAAAAGATTCCCTTGTTTCTATAAAAAAATGAACATTTTTGCAATCTTGATGAATCTTGATGAAGATCAAATGAAACTTTTTTGCAATCCACATTCTCACCATTCTTTTACTCTAGAATTTTCCTGTTTCTTTTGTTCATCGGATGTTCTACTTTTGATTATTATGGAAGTTTTTTAAGCCAGTTGTTCATATTTCTGTCCAATACATAGATTCGGTTTAGTTAATTTTTACTATATTCTTTCTAACTTCTTCAACCATATATTTCAGACCTTGGATCTTATTTAGTGTCGTACTATTAGTTTTACCTACTATTTGTCATCCATTCCAGAAAGTAATCCATGAAATCGTTAGAATTTTTTGATTAGTTCTATTAACCTTTAGTTTTGGTTTTCCTACGGTTTTCTCTTCTCCATAACATGTATTATTACTTTCGGACCGATTTTCTATTCCCTGTAACCTGTAACACTATCTTCGGTTCAATTTTCTCTTCCCCGAAACCTGTTTCTATCTATTTCTATCATCAGTCCGAATCTCCTTTCCCCGTAACCTGTATCAGTATCTTCGGACCGATCTTCTATTCCTCTAACCTGTATTTATATCATTTGACCGATTTTCTCTTCCCCGTAATTTTTGTTACTATCTTTGGACCGATTTTCTTATCCCCGTGACCTGTATCACTATTTTCGGATCGAGTTTCTATTCCTTAACCTGTATTACTATCTTTCGACCGATTTTCTCTTCCGCGTAACGTGCATTACTATCTTGGACCGATTTTTTAATCTCCCTAACCTGTATCAAAAATCCCTAATCTGTAAATCTTTAGACCGATTTTCTAATCCCCAATCAAAAATCCCTAATCTGTAAATCTTTAGACCGATTTTCTAATCCCCGAACCTGTATCACTATTTTCAGACCGATTTGCTATTCCCTAATCTGTATAGTAATACAGGTTAGGGGTTTTTATAGTAATTTTTGGACCAATTTTCTAATCCCCTTAACCTGTATCTGTGTATCTGTGTCCCTTAACCTGTATCTGTGTCTTTGGGCTGATTTCCTATTTCCCTAACCTATATTACTATCTTTGGACAGATTTTCTAATACCCGTAACCTGTAATACTATCATCGGACCGATTTTCTATTCCCCTAACCTGTATTACTATCTTTAAACCAAAATTTCATTCGAATTCCTTATTTTTGTCTTAAAGGTTTTTTCTGTTTATAATTTATGTTTTGTACAAACGTCCGTAGAATTTAATAATAATTTTCTTACTGTCTTTATCAGTCCTTTTCCTAATATAGTTTATTTTGTTTCTTGCTTAGTTTCCGAAGCAGTTTCTTTTTTACTAATGTATAATATGGTAAAATATTGTAATTTTTGTAATTTTTTTACCCTCGATTTGTTAGTAATTTTAAAATTATGTAGCGTTTGTAGATATTACATGATTTGAATTGTTTACTTTTATCAATTTATTATTTGTGTAATCGTATTTATGTCGTTGGCAATTTAACGATTTTTATTTTTTTTAAACTGTTCAGTTTTAGGAATTTTTTGTGTCTTTCAACGCAAGTGAAGGCAGGTAAACTTTATCGAACATGATATAAAATAAAATTACACAATATCTTTAACCTATTTCATATAACACGGTTGCTGTATATACATTTTTTACTTTTTTGATTAAAAAGTGAACTTTATGTACGTACGCATTTCTGCCTTTAGGATAAAGTTTAGTAAAGTTAAAAAAAGTTTGGTAAAATGTTGTAAGTTAGTTCTAGTCTATATAATACATACCTTCGTTGGTTTTTTTTTTAGAATATTTTCTTCGAGTGGTTTTTTTTATAAAAGTAAGTAGGTTGGAGATTAAAGAAATATGCTCTTTTACAGGAAATGAAAGCTTTTATCCATTTTTCTTCGTATTTTCCATCCTGTAATAGCAGTAAAATATGTAATTAGTACAAAAGTTTTATGAGGAAGGCTTAACTTTTGACTTTTTTATTTTCTACTAGTTATTTATACATAATATATGCAGTTAATATACCATTTTCTGTTAAATGGGTTTTAAATGTTTTTCACACTATTATTTAAAATGTTATCTAAGAAATTAGTGAAGTAGTGAACAACGATTGAGTTAGTTTTATGAATTTTTAATTTCTTCTATAGTTTACTTAACAGCAACACTTGATACTTTCTATGGTTTTGTATTTCAACAAAATACAAATACGTAATGTCATTTACTTTTGTAAAAGAAAAATACACTATACTTTAAACACCTTTTGTATTGCGACTACAGTTCATTTTTACTTTCTCTTGCCTATATGAATATGTAGAATAAAAAGTGTTGTTTTCATGTCGATTTTTTAAAGTGAGTTTTCACCGGATCTACACGTTTTCAGACCCCCTGAACCCAAAATACTTGTTTTTAGCGATTGGTCTGTGTGGGTGTGTGTGTGTGTGTGTGTGTGTGTGTGTGTGTGTGTGTGTGAGTGTGAACAGAATATCATAAGAACGAAACATCGTACGAACTTGAAACTTAAAACTTAAGTTAGGTACTTCTACCGGACCCGACACTAACATTTTAATCAAAATCGGTCAACCGGAAGTAGTAGTTTATTCGTGTGTAGTTTTTCACTTTTTTGCGATTTTCTCAAAAACGACTCCTACGATTTTTTTTAAATCGCCTCATTTACTTCATTTTTTGTACTCTACAAGATAGGGTAGGCGCCATGTTTGCTGAAATTCTCCGTGAGGCTGTTTTCTTGTAAAAAATTGTTTATTTTTTCAGATTACGACTTTAATATGCATTTTAGCGCAAAAATGTAGCTATCTAATAAAAGTTGGAGAGAATTTAATATCCTGCAGCTTTTATTCAAACATTTGTTTGCATAACGCTTGTTTTAGCGGTAATTGGTGATTTTTTGTTTTTTCCATGAAATCTGTAAAAAATTGATTTTTTAAGATTTCAACCTTATGCGTTTTCAGCCGTACGCATTTTACGACAAAAGTGCAATATATAATAAAATTTATATGAAATTAAAAGAACCACACTTTTATTTCAAGCATTTTTCTCTACAGAGCCTAGTTTAGCATGAAAAAGTGATTTCCCGTATTTTTATGCCAAACTAACGTTGATTTTCATTTTGCATCATTCATTCATGATTAAAATAAGATTATGTTTTTTGAGGTTAATTTTTTGTTTATTTCTAGTGTTTTATTAATAATGTTAAGTTATATTGTTAATTATTTGCATTGGCAAAAGAAAGTCGTGTGTGTTTCACACCAGATTTTTAAAAGTTGTAGTTTTCATAGTGTATAACCCTGCACATGGTATAACTTTAAAAGAATGAACATTTATCACGTTACATCTTCATGCATACGTATTTTCAACTTAAATTCATTCAAATTTAAACACTTTCTTAAATTACGTTGAAAATATTACCTTCGTACGTTTTAAGAAATTAGATAATACATAACGCATGTATGTTGGTTCTGCAGTTCAAATACGTCTTACAAATTATACATACATTTCTAGATCATTTATATAATACGTTAGGCTTTTCCGAGAACAAAAACAACTCTTGAATTCATGTCTATCTGTTTGTGTATTAAACTTGTACAGGTCTGCGTCTATTGCACAAGGCTACGGTAAAGTGTTAGGATGGAAAAGGTAATTTGCTTTTATGTCCTTCAGTAAATGGTAGGAGAAAGACCGTTTGCCTACCAAATTGTATGCAGTACTTCTTCTTCTTCTTCGTATCCCGTCCGTCTCTTATCTTCTTACCTACACTTCTGTAGTCCACAAATTCTGTATACATTAAGTCCACTTCGACTAGACCCTTCCAAATACAAACATTTAAGTTTGTTTTACTGCATTTAAGCTCACATTCCCTAACTTTACCGGCACACCCAATATATAAGCACGTCCGATGGATAGGATTTATTACTCCATGTTGGTTAATGGTGCTGCTTATCATTTTCAACTTCACGTTTGTGTTTCTTTCATGAAAATGTCTTCTAAGTTTTACATCAAATATATTTGGCTTTTCTCTCTTATGTTCCTACGAACATTCTTATCGGATTTCCACGCCAGTTAAAATATGTTCAACGGAAATTTCAACTTAACTTGTTTCAATGGGAATATTTTCATTGTTGATAAACGATATTAAATCATATTTCTTTTTACCCTGTATGAGCATAAATCGTGATGCTATTTTTTATTTTTGTGTATTATCGTAAACCTTTTTGGTAGATCACCAAAATGTTAACAAAGGCTACAGCAAAAGCTTGTTAGTCTGATACAAAATCTTTAAAAAAACCGGGATTCACAAAAAGAATAAAAACCTTTGATAATTCATAAAAATAATGATCAACAAACTTTTATAGTTTATTTAAATAAAATTAAGTAAATATTTAACAGAATAATGAACTAACTTAATGATTACGGTTAGAGTACTGTCAATAGGCAGTGATCTCCTCAATGTCTTAAAATTTGTCAATATTTGTACTCTTTCGTTATCAAATTTGCTTGTTGTTAATTTTATACAATTGCAAATAAAAACATCTTATATCGTCAAAAAAAAGTTAGTTTACGATACACTCTACACATAGACGTCAATGTCCCATACATCAACGATATGTTCCTGCGCACATACACACGATTTAAAAAAAATTACACAATATATTCGAACCAGCTCATCGTTGACCTAGACACACCAGATTTACCAACTGCCTTTATACGATGACTGAAACGAGTCTGTAGTACGGATATCATGAGATGTCAAAATTAAAGAAAATAAAATTAAATAATTGAAAATAATGAACTAACTTAATGATTACGGTTGGAGTATTGTCAATGTGCAGCGATCTTCTCAATGTCTTAAAATTGTCAATATTTGTATCCTTTTTTTTATCAAATTTGCTTATTGTTAATGTCATAAACAGTTGCAAATAAAGAAATCTTGTGTAGAAATAAAAGTTAATTTTAAGTCATATCGACAACTTCCTCATTAGTGACTACTGTTTTGGTACTGTAACGGTGGGTTTTTTTATGTGTTCAAATTTTCAAACCCTAGCTGGGGATCGAACCCGGGAATTTTTGCTTTGTAAGCTAGTAACTAGTCACTCCGCCATGGAGGCGTAACAAAAAACTTTATGTTTCTTTGCATTTAACTTCAAACTTTATGTTGCATTTATGTTTAGGCCTAGGCCTAATCGGTTTAGTAGTTTTTGTTCCACATCGACAAGTTTTAATACGTTTGTTTTATAGAATACAACAAATTACTGATAACCAAAACGTTACCTAGTCAAATATATTGCGGAAAGAAACTTTTGTGGCACCGTCCTTCATCAAATTTTGTAGCATATGCAATTTATCTTTAATTATAAATTACATTTTCACCGGAAATTGCATTGTTCTCTTTTTACCCCATGTGTACGTTGCAATCTGTTTAATTCACGAACAATAAGCAAACCCATCATCCAATGATATGTGTTGTTGTTTAGGTCAACAGCCAAAAGGCTGGTTTGAACCTCTAGAGGTTTTACTAAGTAAAAACGAGGAGTAAGGTGGTTTACCATTGCCTTCCTCACTGAGTTGAAAGAGTATGCTTATCAGCATGCCAGGCCCTCCGAAAAGCACTCACTTTCCACCCTGCAAATGACACCTTCACTTCATTCACCACAGGGTCTGGCTGCATAGTGAAATTCATTACTTTCAGAGGAGAGAACTCTGACTAGTGTCTTTTACACCTCTACCTCTTCTGTTCTTAAATAGTTCAGTCATATAAGTGGCTGACTATGTGATAAGAAACAGAACTATTTTTTTTAGCCCTGGACCAAACAGATAGAGTGCAATTAAAATAACACTCCACCTGCCCGTTTTGGGCATCAATGATATGTATGACTTGTAAATGAGGTGTAATCTTGCAAAAATCATTCCTGAAAGAGTATCGTTAATTGAACTTTAACCGTCAACGTTCACCAGTAACCGCTGTCTAGTATTTATATTTTTTTGTATAAAAGTATGCACCTTTACTAGGATTTGAACCACGGAACCTTCGTCTTCGAAAATCAGCTGTTAAACAGGTGACTCACAGCGATGACTTTACCACTAGACCAAAACGGTAGGTTAAAATGCAATTTAAGGCTATAATTTAAAAATAGATTTGTTTTTTATCACATGTTCAGCCAAATATATGACTGAAGCATTTAAGAACAGAAGAGAAAGATGTGTAAAAGACACTATAGTATGTAAAATGAAGATGAAGTCAGCAAGCTTTGACAGCAAAGCCGCCATTTTAAATTAATAAACACTCAGAAGATAAAAAGGCCGGTGATTATGCCAAACTCACCCTTTCCGTCTCCCCTGAAATCATAAACTAACCCCTACCTTAAATTATACCTTTAGTCCACGTTCAGTAAAATGCATGCCTTCCCCTCACCAAGATAATAGACCTCCCACAAAACTGAAAAAAGGCCACTGAAAAATAAAATAAAATAAAAGAGCCGCTCTTAAACCCACTTGTCCCTTAATTTAAATTTTCCACAAATAACTTCTAAAAATAAATTACCTCCTTTCAAGTCCCAGTTCCAATGTCCCACGAACCAGAATCCTATTTCCTATTTAAACTATAAAATTCCCCCTAAATTTCTTGAGGTTGCAATTATTCTGTTATATTGTTCCCCGAGCGACCAGGTGTTCCTTAACACGATGTCGCCATCATAGGGCTTCTTAGCCCTCTCAACCAGGATTCAGGATTCAGGATTCAGATGAAGTCTGTGTTTGGAACCGCGTATCTCACCAACTAAGAAACATAAAATTTGTCGGTACGGCTCGTTTTAAAGGTTGGTTTTTCTTTTAGTTTATTCGTATAAATTACGAAGCACGGAAGTGAGTAAGCCATTTTCTAGCGACCTAAAACCAAAATATGTACCCGTTTTTTAGCGCATTTTTCACTTAGTCCATGATTGAGAACTTGTAGCACGATCAATTTTAAAAGGAAAAAATATGGTATTTTAAAGAAGTAATCCTGCATGTTTCTTAATTAATCTCAGCTAAAATTCATCCTTTTAGTACAAAGGGTAAATAAATAACAGCGTTTTTTAAAAAAAAGGTGTTATTTTTGTTCCTGATGGACATATCGAGTTAAAACTAACGCTGTATCCCTTTAATTAATAAGAGAATGAAATAACACTACAAATAATTATTTTAAATTTACCTGATATTTTATAGTCAGAGTTATCTCCTCTATGAGTAATGAATTTCATTATACTACAGCCAGACTCTGTGGTGAATGAAATGAAGGTTTCATATACAGGGTGGAAAGTACGTAATATGTGTTTTTCTGAGAGCCTCGCATCCCCATAAGCATACCTTTCCACTCAGTGAGGAAGGCACTGTCAAACCATCTCACTCCTCTTTTTACTTAGGCTAATAAAGGCTCTAGAGGTTCAAACGGGCGTTTCGGCTGATAACCTAAACAACAAATCGTAAGTGCCTTTAGCGCCTTTTCTCACTCTATAGGGTACTAAAGAGATGCACTCCGTAACATTATGTAAAAATAAGAAATAGTTTAAAAATCTTTTTATATCATGTATAATCTCATTAACTGGTTTGGTTATTAGCAATTACAGTGGTTTTCGGTACAGAATTAGTGGGTCGCAACGTGTATTATCCATATCCTAGACGGGAACCAAACCCGAAACCTTCAGCTTTGTAGTGTAAAATGCACTCGTAACTACTTTTTCACGGAGGCGGCCTGCTTTCTAATTTATTAGGTACCATTTTCATTATTCAATTGTATTACCGTAATCACTTTTAATGTAACCTTTTAAAGGTAAACAGATTCATCGAATTGAATAAATTATGTCAGCGTTTGAATGTTTGAATACGATTCAAAACTAGCATGCTTTTATATTCATTGTGCAAACAGAATCAGCTTCGCAAAGTGAATTGCACTTTGCAAAATTTAAACTCAGGTTTATTTAAGTAACTTATCAGGCTGTATTAATATAAGCATATAGGTGTATTAAATGTATTTTTATCTTTATTGTTAATAAATGATACGTTAAATTCCTTTTTTACTTTTTCTTGCCTATATAAATAAAATAGGAAGAAAAGTATTGTTTTCATGTCGATTTTACGAAATAGAGTTTTTACCGGATCTACACCTTTTCAGATCCACTGAACCAAAAAAACATGTTTTTAGTGATAAGCCTGTGTGTGTGTGTGTGTGTGTGTGTGTGTTTGTGTGTGTGCGCGCGTGTGTGCGTGTGTATGAGAACAGAATATCTCAACTACGGAACATCGTACGAACTTGAAACTTGAAACTTAAGTTAATTACTACGAGAGGACTCGACACGAACACTTCCATCAAAATCGGTCAACCGGATGTAGTAGTTTATTCGTGTCATTTTTCACTTTTTTGCGATTTTCTCAAAAACGGCTCCTACGATGTTTTTAAAAATTGCCTCATTTACTACATATTTTATGTTCCACATGATAGGGTAGGTGCCAAGTCTGCTGAAATTCTTGGGAGGCTGTTCTCTCGTAAAAAAATCGTTTTTTTTTAAGATCGCGGCTTTACTATGCATTTAAGTGCAAAAATGTATTAAATACCAGTTGTAGAGAATTTTAAATCCTACAACTTTTATTTCAAACAAATTTTTTGCATAACTTTTTGTATTAGTTTAGCGTTAATTAGGGATTTTCTTTTTTTTTCTCACGAAAACGTATAAAAAAACCAATTTTTTTAAAGATTTCAGCCTTAGCATGCATTTTACGACAAAAGTGTGTAATCAAATGTATAGGAAATTAAAAGATCTACAACTTTTATTCAAAGCATTTTTCTCTACAGAGCCTAGTTTAGCGTGAAGGAGTGATTTTCCGTATTTTTAAGCCAAACTGAGTTTGATTTTCATTTTATGTCTTTCACTCATGATTAAAATAAGGTTATGTTTATTGAGGTTAGTTTTTTTTTGTTTATTTCTAATGTTTTATTACTAATTTTAGATTATTGTTAATCATTTGCATTGGCAAGAGAAAATTGTGTGAAAATTGTTTCTAAATGTCGATAAAATTTCCACACCGGTTCAGAACTACATAATTCTTTTTAACAATTAATCATTTAGAATTGTTGTTATACAAAAATTTAAGAAACAATTCAATTACGAATAATGAATTTTAAAAATAAAACCGGAGGCAAATTTAAAAATCTGGTGTGAAACACTCACACAACTTTCTCTTGCCAATGCAAATGATTAATAATAAACCTAACATTATTAATAAAATATTAGAAATAAACAAAAACTAACCTCAAAAACATAACCTTATTTTAATCACGAGTGAATGACGCAAAATGACAATCGAACTCAGTTTGGCTTAAAAATACGGAAAATCACGCTTTCACGCTAAACTAGGCTCTGTAGAGAAAAATGCTCTAAACAAAAGTTGTAGATCTTTTAATTTTCTATAAATTTAATTATATACACTTTTGTCGTAAAATGCATACTAAGACCGAAATGTTAAAAAAATCGATTTTTCTCACGTTTTCGTGAGAAAAAAAACAGAAAATCGCAAATTACCGCTAAACTAAGCGTTATACAAAAAAATGTTTGAAACAGAAGTTGTAGGTTTTTAAATTCTCTACAACTTTTATTATATAAGTTTTTGCGCTGAAATTTATATTAAAGCCGTAATCTTAAAAAAACAACGTTTTTACGTGAAAACAGCCTCACCGAGAATTTCAGCAAACATGGCGCCTACCCTATCTTGTAGAGAATAAAAAATTGAGTAAAATAGGCGATTTTAAAAAAAATCGTAGGACCAGTTTTTGAGAAAATCGCAAAAAACTGAAAAATTATACGAATAAACTACTACTTCTGGTTGACCGATTTTGATGAAAATGTTCGTGTCGCGTCCGGTAGTGGTATGTAACTTAAGTTTCAAGTTTCAAGTTCGTACGATGTTCCGTTCTTGAGATATTCTGTTCACACACACACACACACAGACACACACACACACAGACACACAGACACACACACAGACCAATCGCTAAAAACATGTTTTTTGGGTTCAGGGGGTCTGAAAACGTATAGATCCGGTGAAAACTCGATTTCGAAAAATCGACATGAAAACAATACTTTCCTTCCTATATATTCATATAGGCAAGAGAAAGTAAAAAACAATATTATTTAATATTAAGATAAAGCTATTGTAAAGTAAACTGAAATAAACCCGATAAATAATACATGCATATGCGATTATTAATGTCATTGTCTCGTAATTTTGAGTCATGTACTTACTGATTAAAATTGTATCTGTTCTATAGTTTTCTTTGTTTTAGTTTAACCCTTTTGATCGGTTTGTTTTAATGTTGTATTTTAGTTTTGTTTTATTTTTATGGTATTTTCTAATCCTTTACTCGTTGTGATGTTTTATTTTCTGTTTTTGCTACCGATAATTTATTCATTATTCATGTTGTAAAACGAATCAAATTGAGTTACACTTACTACTAGTCTATAATAGAGCGAGAATGTTACGTTATCATACAAAATTATAACACTTTGTACTACTTTTTTTAAATTAATTACTATGTAAATTAATATTTGACAAGATTTTGATTAAGTATGGTATAGGAGTTTTAATCACAACACAATATTAAATAAATAAAAAAAAATGTAATTTAAAATATTAAATTAGAAAAAAATCTTTCCCATTCTTTTTTTTATGAAGAATATCTTCCGATAAAATATTTCTCAGTTACGTTTCAAACATTATTCGTTGCTTTCCACATCTTCTAAACTCCCACTTCATCTAAAACTGCTAGTTAATAAGTGTTATTTAAGACCCGTTAGATCTGTAGCAGCCAAATTTACTGTTGTGCCAAACCGTCGGTTATTTTGAAAATACAACGTTTTCATTCCAAACTGTTAAAACAGATAACTATACCCTAACGAACTAAAGATTGCAGATGAGATCTAGCTAATAACAGCCACGGTCGGGTGTGAGGTTGCCCCTTCGCTAAGTCAAACTCTGTTTCACCGAACTCAAGCTGACTTTTTGTTAGGCTGTCATCCATAGCCGGACCACAACATGACAACGCAGGATACGACTAACGAAAGTCAATTGGCTTTGTGCCTTCATCTGCAGTCTCTAGTTCGTTAACCTATAGTGCTCCTTGTTACGTAACGAACGATACACTACACACAGACTTAAACGTCCCATACATCAACGATGTAGTCCTACGCACATGCACACGATTTAAAAAGATGTTTAAATTTGGGCAATCAACAGGCCGAACTGTGAAAGTTACCTGTTGTGATTTGGAAATGTTCAATTTAATCTTCCACATCTGAAGCCGATCTTTGATAGCATCTAAATGTGTTTGAACCAGTTCTCACGCTCTAACAGGGCCGTGTGATTCAGACAAAATAGCAGTGTTGTCTGCATATGTGCAAGAAAGTGTCAGGTGAGGTGGGGAAGTCATAGGTTTATTTAAATTTTATAAAAAAATGAACTTAAAACTGATCCTTGACGGACGCCTCCAAGAATTGGGAAGTAATCAGATTTAGCTGAACATTAGACAACAAAGAAAAACCTGTTTTTCAGAATAATTAACTTACTTTATAAAATATTCTTACCTCGTTCAGTTTTTCAACTACTCTATGAACGTATTCACAAAATTTTATAATTAGAAATTTTACAATGGATATTTTAAGTATTTTAATGTCAATTGCGATAAAAATTCTCCTCAAAAAATGTATAAAACAAAAATAGAAAAGTTTATCAATTAACTAGAACAAAATTAAACGATGGAAAATCCTTTAAAAATATCTCTCATCTTGTGAGAGATTTTAATCTGTTTTAATTTATTATGTTAAAGGTGCAAGCTCATTAGTTAATCAATTTATAGATTAAAATTGGACATTGTTTTAATTAAAAAAGATAAACAAAGTTATCAGTTAAAAAAAGAGCTGGTGAATTATTTAACTGAGTTATTTCGTCTCATCGGTTAAAGTAACAGTTCGACATACGAGGTAGGGTCAAAAAGTTCCCGGAATTGGTTATTAAAAATTTATTAAAAATATTTATAACATTCTTACATTATTTCCCTTCAAAATACTCTCCTCCTGCATCTACACATTTATTCCACCGTTCATATAATTGTTGGAAACACTCTTGAAAGCCGTTTTTTGAAAGTTCCTTCAGCCGCTCCGTCGCATTTTCAATCACCTCTGACGAATCAGCAAAACGATGTCCCTTCAATGCCATTTTTAACCTTGGAAACAGGTAGAAATCTGGTGGTGCGAGATCGGGAGAATATGGAGGATGTTCCAGAGTGGTAACATTATTCTTGGCAAGGTATTGTTTCACCATTAGGGATCGATGTGCTGGGGCATTGTCGTGCAACAAATACCAGTCATTCTCTGCCCATTTTTCAGGTCGTTTTCGTCGAATTGCATCTCGTAGCCGTTTTAAGATCTCTGTGTACAATTCTTTATTTACTGTTCTCCCTTCAGGAATAAATTCATAATGAATCACTCCACGGTAATCAAAAAACACCTCCAACATCACCTTACCCCGGCTTCTGTCCAAGCGAAATTTTTGTTTTCTTGGTGAAGTTTTTGACTTCCATTCAGCGGACTGCCGTTTTGTCTGAGGGTCGTAAAGAAAGCACCATGTCTCATCACCTGTAACAATTTTGCGCAGGAAGCTGTCATCTGCATCAGCCATTTCAATCAAGTCCCTGGACATGGTCACTCTCATTTCCTTTTGCTCAGGGGATAACATTTTTGGAACAATGTGCAAGCAAACACGGTGCATGTTCAAGTCATTATGAAGAATGCTGTGAACACTCCCATGTGAAATACCAACTTCAGAGGCAATAGTATTGATGGTTGTTCGCCTGTCCGCACGCACAATTTGTCGAACGCGCTCAACATTGTCGTCTGTAGTGGAAGTGGAAGGCCGCCCAGTCCGAACGTCATCTTCAATTGTTGTGCGACCGTCGCGAAAACGCTTATGCCACTCGTAAACTGCTGTTTTCTTCATCGCAGAATTTCCGTATGCTTTTTTTAGCATCTCAAGAGTCTCCGAGGGTGATTTCTCCAGCAACACACAGAATTTAATATTGCCACGCTGCTCTAATGACGACATTGCACAATCCGACGAAAGACAGAAACTACGATCTACAATATTAAACACCGAACGCACGGAACCAACTACAACTGCCTGCTAACCTCAAAAGCACATTCACTACCAGTTATGCCAACCTCACAAACAAAAATTTCCCTTTCAGCTTACAAATACGTGACTGTAAGCGACCATTCCGGGAAATTTTTGACCCTACCTCGTATTATTTCTTTTCTGATCTCTTAACACAGGAAATTGAATGCTCTGTCATAATGAATAATATACTACGAAAGATTTATCTTCTTTATGTGAAAGGTTTAGCTCTACAGTTTACTACGCCAAATAAAGAAAGAATTCAATGAAATAATAGGATCGGTCGCTCAGCTTTTTACATTCTCTTGTCCATCTGTGGATAGGAAAACATTATTATCACGTCGATTTTTCGAAATCGAGTTACCGGAATTACACATTTTCAGACTCCTTTAAAAAAAAAACGTATTTTTGACGATTGGTCTGTGTGAACATATTGTTGTTGTAAAAATCAGTCAATGGATTTCGATGAAAATGTTCGTGTCGGGGCCGTACTGGTACCAAATTTTAAAGTTTTAACTTTGTCCGATATTCCGTTCTTGAGATAATTTGTTCAAACACACACCCACACAGACTCACAGACCAATCGCTAAAATATGTTTTTTTGAATTGATGGGGCTGGAAACAGGTATTTCCGGTGAAAACCCGATTTCGAAAAGTCGATATGAAAACAATAGGCTTACGTTACTTCCCTAAATATTCATTTAGGGCAAGAGAGAGTAAAAATAATCAAAGTGTTTTTCAAATCGATTAAGTCAAATTCCGTTATAATTTATGTCCTTAACAACTAAACTTTTTTCTATAGACAAATAAAGGTGTAAAACGATGTTTTGTAGTGAATAGATTAACAATTAACAAACCCATAAACATTTCAAGCTATTCTGGTCAGCGCTGTTATCTTATCAATCTGCAGATAACGAACGACGCATTATCGCGCGCCGCGACTGGGTTACCTCAACAGAGTTAAGGAATCAAGCGGAACCTATTACCTATGCTTTAGTTTGATTTGTCATCAAACATTTTCGAACTGAACGAATTGTGTCAGTCGAAAGAAAGATGTATTTCGTTTTTACAAAATGCTAAAATTTTACCGAAAGAAAAATATTAAAAAATTATTTTAAACTATCTGATTTACTGTTAACTATCTAAGTGAATTTTATTATGTTGTATTATTAAAAAAACGACTGTAAACTACCTGGTTTTATTAATTTTTCACCTACAGTTTGTATACCTTCATTGTTCAAGTTTTTTTTCCATTGTAGATTTACTGCAACTAGTCACTTAAAACTAACGAACAGTTTTTCTTTAGCGATATTATCCCCCCTCCTATAAATGCAATCACCCAATGGTGCTAGCACTTATTTTCTAATGGCACTTCACAGTGTTCTATAAACTTATTAATTTCTTAAATCTCTAACTTAATCGTACTGTTAATTTAGACATTAATTTCGCAACTTACATGACTATGTCTTAAAAGTACCTTAATACAAACAGTAGCTAACCATTAGTTTTAGTAACATATTATATACCTACATGACTTAATGTAATTTATTCTTATTTATAGTTTAACAGTACTTTTATTATTTTTCTTAAAACACTAAATCTACCAGCTTAGTTCTTTCACTCGCCACACTATTACACTTTAGTAATCTTATTTTAACACACTAAATCTACAGGCTTAGTTCTTTTCTGTTGCCTAACTATTGCACTTTTAGTAATAATTTTTTAAACATACTAAATCTACAGGCTTAGTCCTTTTCAGTCGCCTGACTATTACACTATTATCCAACAGCTGAAGTGTGTTTCAATGTTGACGTGATTGTGAAAACGATCTTCATCGTTTTGGCACGCGTACACACTTCCTCTGCTACTGTATTCACTTTTAAGTCACGATAGATGTTGCTGTTGCGGGCATACCACGGAGCGTTTACAATGTTCCTGAGCACTCTGTTTTGGAATCTTGGGATAGCATTTATGTTGCTTGTTTTGGTGCAGTCGTTGATCTGCAGGCCATATGTCCATACCGGTTTTAGCACTTGTTTGTTGAAGATTGATAGTTCAGAGGTCCTAACGAGCAGCCAATACATCTTTCTATACTTAATTTGTAATTCTTCCTTTTTCTTCTTAACATGTTCCTTCCATCTCAGCTTTGCATCCAGGGTCATCCCAGGATACTTAGCTGTGTTGGCAAAAGGTACTGAATTGCCATTGATAGTTACAGGAATGTGAATAACTTTTTGTTTGTACAATTTACATGCACTGACTTATTTTCATTGAGTTTGATCTTCAATTTTTTGGTCCACATGCTAACTGCAGTTACAGCTCGCTGTAGTTTTTCGGTCGAATCCTCTATCGAATTTCCTGTCACCAGTATGGCTGTGTCGGCAGCAAACGTACCAATACTCGTTTCTTCACTTACCGGCAGATCACTGGTGTAAAGAGTATACAAAACAGGACTATTGTACGAGTGAATAGAAAAAATTAGTCGTTGGGGGCATATAACGGAATTTGATGATCGATTATTCCCATAAATTTTTGAATAATAATAAAAGTTCTAAAGAAATAAATAAATAAATTTGAAATACTCATTGAAGTAGGGTTAGGTTTACATAAACAATAAACAGAACTTTGTAAAATGAGAACAATGTGGCTATAATCATCAGAACGTTGAAAGTACATGATGGGAATCAAATATAGATTTCCATTGCCATAATGTACAACAACAGAGCTAAATATAATTTTTTACGCTCATATAGTCAAAACAATGAACTTCCGTCTATAAAATTCAAACAAAATATCTTTATTTAGCATTAAACCGATTCGAAAAAATATTAAAAACCTAAATAAAAACAACTGCACACATTTCAAACCACTAAAATTTTATTATTTTACGAGGTTAATTTATTTCATTAAAGCAACAGCTGCATCGTTGAGGAAACCAATTTTGCTTGTATTGCATTTCTGTGGTCTGTTGGTGAATGAAACAAACAAAACATTTATAACAATCGTTAACCGCAAATCAGTTTTAACCGTGAACCGTGCGAAAATTGATGAATTGTGTTACATTTTCCGTTTACAAGCCTATATTTATAACATATCCATTTAAACCTCCGTTAATTATATACTATTTATAAACTAATAAATAAAATGGAATTTTTAAAATGTCATTAATTGTGGACAAGAAAAGTAATAATAGTTATTAATTTTGTTACGTTTATTCCTGGCTCTTTCAATATATCGTTATTTTCAAAATAACAAAACCTATTTTTACAGCTGTTTTAAAACAAATTTATCTGTACAGTAGTATCTTGATTATTCAAGCGTACCTTTGTTAATCGAAAACTTGGATAACACGGTCTCTGTCAAAGATCAAGAGAGAAACGTATGGTAAACTGGTGAAATTAATAAAAACTGGTGAAAGATGTGAGAAAAGGCACCTACTGTATTATCAAATGAACGGTACAGGGGAACACGGAGGAATATCAATTTAATAAAAATTCCCAGGAAACGAATTTTAAGATATGAACAATAGTAAACTTGATTTTAATAAGTTGTTTGGACATACCTTTACGTTAACATAGTAATTATAGTGTTCTTAACATATTGCCAACGAATCAATGTTATTAGGCCTATACTAATCACTCTTTTGTAAATTAAAAAATGACCTTAAGCACCTCACTTATCGGACTAGAAAGAGAAATGTCAGCTGCATCCACTTTTTTGATTACAGTAATGGTATAGGTAGATAATTATGTGTTGATAAAATAGGTAACTGCATTTTTCATAAAGAAGATTTTTATTCTGTTTACACCTTTATACTGCAGTTATAGTTCCAGGGCTACAAAATATAGTTATCTTTCTTATCAAGTGGTCAGCCAATTATATGACAACTATTTAAGAAACGAAGAGGTAGAGGTAGATGCGACGATCACTCTCTCATATACACACACACGCACACACACACACACACACACACACACACACACAGACACACAAATACAGACCAATCGCTAAAAACATGTTTTTTTGGGTTCAGGGGGTCTGAAAACTTGTAGATCCGGTGAAAACTCGATTTAGAAAAATTGACATGAAAACAATAGCAACGTTCCTTCCTAAATATTCATAAGGGCTAGAGAAATTAATAAACTCATTAATTAAATTGAGTTAGTTTCTGTGACGTTAATTTAATAAAATTTATTTCATAAATTTAGATCTGATCTTAAGATTCTTATTTTTTACAAAGTCATTCTCACATCTAATAATTCTAAAACTTTGAAACTTAATAAAACAGGAACACTATATTATTTTTTATTACAACATTTTATTTCTTGAAACGGACAAAATATGAAAAGGAAGTTAAAAGTAGTTCATACGGATGCTACCATAAAACAAAACAAATCCAAAATAACATTTTTTCTTTTAATGTTACTTCGGATGAGGAAGATGAAAAAAATGTTCACGTACCGAGTGAGAAAATAAGAGAGAAAGGAAGGAAGTTTCCTTTTCAAAAATGATCAATGAAAGTTATAGACATGAACTTCGTTACCTGCGGGTGAGCAAAAGGAAAACTGCTTTCACTTTCAACAAGAGCATAGAAAATGTATTATTACTAAAGTGAGAAAAGTTGATTTCATCAGACACAGAAAATATAGTAACCAAATGTAACTTCATAGGTAATTAATAACTACGTTAATATTTTAACGAAATTTAATTAAAATAATATTTGCATATTTTTTTTAAAAACCTGGTGTGAAACACTCACACAACTTTCTCTTGCCAATGAAAATAAATTAACAACATAACCTAAAATTAGTAATAAAACAGAAATAAACAAAAAAACTAACTTCAAAAAATAACCTTATTTTATGCATGAGTAAGGATGCAAGATGAAAATCAACCTCAGTTTGGCATAAAAATACAGAAAATCATTTTCACACTAAACTAGGCTCTGTAAAGCAAAATGTTCTAAATAAAAGTTTTAGATTTTTTAATTTCCTATAAATTTTATAATATACACTTTTGTCGTAAAATGCATATTATAGCACGTTTTATACACGTTTTATTGGGGAAAAAACAGAAAATTGCTAATTACCGCAAAACAAAGCGTTGTATAAAAATGTTTCAAATAAAAGTTGCAGGATTTTAAATTCTCTACATTTTTTATTATATTATATTATATTATAATATCTATCTATTATATTATCTATTATATTATCTATTATATCTATCTATTATATATATCTATATATTATATATATATATTATATATATTATATATTATATATATTATTATATATATCTATTATATTATATTATTATTATATCTATTATATTATCTATTATTATCTATTATATCTATCTATTATATTATTATATTATAATATATTATAATATTATATTATAATATTTTTATTATTTTTATTATATTATATTATTGCGCTAAAATTCATATTAAAGCCGCAATCTTAAAAAACCATTTTTTACGAGAAAATAGCCTCGTCAAACATTTCAGCAGACATGGCGCCTACTCTATCTTGTAGAGCATAAAAAATTTATTAAATGAGGCGATTTTTAAAAAAATCGTAGGAGTCGTTTTTGAGAAAATTGCAAAAAAGTGAAAAATTACACGAATAAACTACTACTTCCGGTTGACCGATTTTGATGAAAATTTTCGTGTCGGGTCCGGTAGTGAGATCTAACTTAAATTTCAAGTTTCAAGTTCGTACGATATTCTGTTCTTGAGAAATTCTGTTTTCACACACACACACACACACACACACACACACACACACACACACACACACTCAGACCAATCGCTTGAAATATTGTTTGGTTTCAGGGGTCTCAAAACGTGTAGATCCGGTGAAAACTTTATTTCGGAAAATCGACATGATATTCAATACTTTCCTTCCTATATATTCATACTATATAGGCAAGAGAAAGTAAAAATACGTAATTATTTTGTAAAATATGGTAATTAATTAATTAATTGTATTTGTAAATAAAAACTGCAGTGATTCAATTTTCTAAACAATATTAATTGTTAAAAATACGACTACTCTGATAATCACGCTAAATAAAAATAAATTTTTTAAGAACTAATTATGTCTGAAACCGCTAAGTTTTTCGCACTATTATTATAAATTTCTTTTCTAATTTATTTAATTAATTAATCCTTTACGTGAGACAACGCGTCTCATGTCTGGTGGCAATTTTTAAAAAGGCTTACCTTTGACTTATGGCAAAAATCATTAGTAATTTCTGTAAGAAATTACTAATGGTAGGCCTACTTACTACTCTGTAAGATGAATCGAACGACACTAATTTTGTTTCCAAATTCCAACTGTTATTTCTTGACTTCTGGTTTTGGCCACTTCGGTCGAAGCCGAAATTTCAACCCAAACCAGGCCCACTAACCTTTTTTGTGTAGATTACAAATCCGTAAACCGTTCTTTACTATCTCTGGTAGTTTCTGACTTTGATTTCTTGATTTCTGGTTTTGGGTAACTTCGATCAAAACTAGTACTTCAACCCAAATTTAGGCTCTCTAACGATTTGTGTAGATTACAAATCCGTAAACCGTTTGTTACTATCTCTGGTAGTCTCTAACTTTGATTTCTTGATTTCTGGTTTTGGGTATCTTCCGGTCAAAACTGGAAATTTAAACGCAATTTAGGCTTTCTAACTATTTGTGTAAATTACAATCCGTAAACCGTTTGTTGCTGTCTGTTGTAGTTTCTGACGTCTGTGTGTGACCGACGGATGGAGAAAGGAAAATGATAGACGACGATTTTAATAATTACCACCAATCATGAATGAATGACGCAAAACGAAGTCTGTAAAAATATGGAATTTTAAAGATTT
This sequence comes from Catonia carolina, assembly GCA_035578175.1. Taxonomy (NCBI): domain Eukaryota; kingdom Metazoa; phylum Arthropoda; class Insecta; order Hemiptera; family Achilidae; genus Catonia; species Catonia carolina. The sequence continues at coordinate 33,168,507 of JAQMRL010000005.1, read as the reverse complement.
CGGCCGTAGTATGCGTTTTACGATAAACGTGTATACAATAAAATTTATAGGAAATTAAAAGATCTACAACTGTTATTTCAAGCATTTTTCTCTACAGAACTTAGCTTAGCGTGAAATAGTGATTTTCCGCATTATTAAGCCAAACTAATAATGTTGGTTTTCATTTTGAATCATTCACTCATGATTAAAATTAGGTTATGTTTTTGAGGTTAAATTTTTGTTCATTTCTAATGTTTTATTACTAATGTTAGGTTATTATTCATTATTTGTATTGGCAAGATAAAGTTGTGAGTGTTTCACCCCAGACTTTATGATAATGGATGGATTGTACTGCCCTGAAATTAAACGGTTATTGTCAATTTATTTTTTGATGAGTACAGTGGTTAAATATTTTTACTGAATTTTTGAAAAAGGAATTATTTGTAAGAAAATAAGATTGGGTGTCATAAATTAATGAGTTGTTTTATTGTGACGTGTATTTGAACAAATTTATGAAACTTATGGTCAACCAAGATTATCATTATAATAATTAAATTATGGTAAACGTAAATAACATTAAAACTTTTTAATTAGTTAATGTAGTGGAATTACAGGCATTCAAGTTAATTTTGACTTCAGCAATAAATTACGTATTGCTGCCATCAATAAAGTATAACGTAACCTACTGTTCCGTAACGTTTTCATTGTTATCTATTTCAGTTTCCCTCAACTCGTTCATGGAAAAAAAGAACTTTTGAACTGTGCTGTCAGCTCTTCGCATTAATCAATCAATGTCGAGTCTATATTTTTAAAATTTCAAAAATAACAAAGTTTTATTTTTTAAGTGTAGTTTTCCTGTTTTTGTGACTACAGTATTTTTGTGAAATATGAACGCGCGACAGTATTAATTTTTTACGTTTTAGCCATTGAGTGATATCATTAAATTTGTCAACTGTTAAGTAGTAACTTATTCATTTTAAAATATTAGAATAAAATGTGAGTTCTTTCAGCAAAATCTAAATCATTTTAGTAAAAAAATAGATTAATGTTTAATTTTTCTAAATTCTATAAAAGTATTCCTGGCCGCCTCCGTAGCGTAGTGGTAGCGAGCTAGAATACAACGCTGAGGTCCTGGGTTCGATTCCCGGCTAGGGTCTGAAAATTATTAAATGCAAAACCCACCTTAGCAGGTAAACAATTCACCGTAGACGCTAATAATAAAGCTGCTGATGCGACTTTAAATAAACTAAAAAGAAAAATGTATTCCTTAACAACATACAATATTTAAGATTTATAATAAATATCATGCCCATAACAACCTGGTGAAGTGTTAAGTTATTTGCACTCAATCTGCTAGTTCCTTAGCTACAAAAAGAAGTTCTTTTTCTTATCACATTGTCAGCCAAATATATGACTCAAATATTTAAGAACAGAAGAGGTAGAGGTGTAAAAGACAGTAATAATAGTTTTCATTGTACAACCAGACCCTGTGGTGACTGAAGTGAAGGTGTCATTTGCAGAGTGTAAAATAGATGTTTTACAGAAGGTCTGGCATGATAATAAGTGTACTTTTCCACTCAGTGAAGAAGACAATTTTGTAAACTACCTCACTCTTTGTTTTACTTAGTAAAGCGTCTAGAGGTTCAAACCAGCCTTTCGGCTGATGACCGAAACAACAACAAAAATCATAAGGCTGTAATATTCTGTAAACCACTTTTACTTCAATTATTTCAGGTAGTTCAATGCCGGAGGTATTTCTTTCATTTTAGGATTTTATTTACTTTCTTCTTTCTAGTCTCATCTGTTATTTTAATAACCACTTAAAAGGCTTGCATTTTGTAAGCCTACTGAGTTCTAATCCAGGTTTCTCTTGATTGGTTTCTTCTTCTCTCAGATCTTTCGGTCCAAAATTTTATCTTGCTAATCATTTGTCTTTCGATCGACATATTTTTTTCGTATAGGACCATTTTAGACAATATGGGGTGTCTTAAGACGTTTCTTGAAGTTTTTTTGTATTCCACATTTTCAGCATTCGTTCACTGTATGCTGTTCTTTTATTCTGTTCACCTGGTGTTCTGTACTTCTTCTTCATGGATATCCTTAAATTCGTTAATTATTTGTATGAATTTCGTTCGGGTCATTAAGTTTTCTCGGTTTATTTCGGTTTTCTCAATATTCTTTTCTGACTTTAAAACCATTAAAGAATTTATTTTTTATTTTATGATTGTTTTCTACCGATCTTTCGTTTTTTTTTTGTACTTTTCCTTGTGTTCCTTTCTTGAACCATGAACAATCCGTCCATTATCTTTTTGTTTGGCGTTAATTTATTTGAAAATAAAAAGCGTAACGCATGCACACTACTGCAAACCGGGGTTTACCTGATTCTGAGAATGCCTACCGTATTATTACAAATTACGGTGTAAAAGGAAAACAGGGGATGGAAAAGTCACTAGTCCTGGATACATATAGTGATAGGGAGAGTTTTGTCCTCCTTCACCGTGTAACTAGTTATGATGAAACCATTAGTGTCTTTTTCACCATTACCTCTTATGTTCTTTCATGCTTCTGTCATATAATTGGCTGATCATAAACAGAACTATTTTGGTATATGGTATAATATATAAGGTATATTATGATTTAACAAGGAAATATAAAAAATAAAAATCGAACAGGTGTGGAGCCGAGTTTAATAGAAATGGAGAAGAAAAGAGAATGACAGAGTAAGAATTTATGTGAGGGAGATAGAAGAAGAAAAATTGTTGAGAAGGCAGTGAAATAATAAAAGAAAGGATTATTGGCTGACCGGTCCTGCGCCATGGTTGAAAATAAATTGTTATTGGTCGTGATCGTTACGGTTTTAAAAAATGAGGATATAAGGGAAAGGACCTGATTGGTTTCAGTCAGGTAAAGAAAGTTGTAAGGATTCCAAGTGTGTATAGACGGAGCAGGAACGGGAAAAAAAGATTTGAACCTTTTGAAGAGTGAGTAGTAGAAAAGGAAGGTTGCAAGTGTACAGATAAGCAAGTTTTAGTACCGAAGCTCTTGTAATGGAAACACCTTTTCCTACACATATCCTATAAAATCTATTAAATGTTTGCCTGCCTGTTGAAACTGTCTACAAATACTTAAACGTTTATTCATCCTCTCTTTTCCGCTATCAAAATCTAACGTTTCCCCCTTTCTTTTAGCCTACATAATCCTAACTAATAATCTTATCAAATTACGATAATGGAAGCCCATACATAAATAAATCCTAAATCCAGTTAGGAGAAGTTTTCAGTTTATCCGATCCAATTTTCATGTCAGCTACCATTATTCATGTACCCTATTGTAGTACTGTATTACGTACCAAAATTGGTAATATAAACCGTATTTAATATCTATACGCTAACTCTAAACGTTCGATTAATGATTCAACATTTAATCTCTTGTTATTAATTAAACTGTTCATGCAAATACGGAACTATTTTGTTTTCATGTTTCCAACTATTTTACTTATTATACTAAATATGTATGAATTTTACTTTTTTTTTTTTTTTTAATTGTATAGCCCTTTTTAAGAGCGCACTAGTTATGTAATTAAATTCATTTTCCCTTAAGCTGTTTTGGGAGCTGTCGCCTCCTTGCGTGATACTCCCTCATCCTCCTACTCACCACCTGTCTCTCCTCCTCTGTCCAGATTCTAGTCTTGGACTCAGCAGAATGGAAATTCCCGAAAGTCTTAATCTTGTGCCTAAAAATGTCTCTGTTCATAATGTCGTGCCCGAGATGTCCAACGTTATGAGGTCTTCCTCCACTTCCTTCAACCATCTGTCTCTGGTTTTAAGTCCTTCCTGGCTTCTGATCAACTTGTAGGTCTCATTTTCCATATCCCCTAAACCTCAATAGATGTCCGTAATATTGCAGTCGTCTTTTTCGACACTTTGTGCCAAGGATTCCCCCAGAAAATTCATTATTACTTCGTTTGATCGTTTTTTATGTATGTTAGTGTCCGGTCATAGACTGTTCCCAATATTGTCTGGCCAAATCTTCTGTGTACCTTGTCCAGCTTTGCAAGTTCTCCCTTTCTGTAACATGTCAGAGTCTCAGCCGCGTACAAAACCTGTGGGAGGACCACCGTGTTTAAGTGTCTTAACTTGGTGTTGCGGGAGATACACTTTTTGTTGTAAAATCCTTTCATCTGGTACATACGCCATCTCTAATTTTCCAATTCTTCTCCGTAATGCCAGGGCATCCGATCCATTTTGTTGGATGATTTCACCCAGATAATTAAAATGGTCAACTCTGCTCAATCTGCCAAATTTTTACTTATTATACAAGTATTTACTTATTTGATAGAATATTAATAATAAACTATACCTTTTTAAATCTTATCAAATTTTATAAATTCATCCATATTGTTTATTATTACTTTCTCTTGCCTATATGAATATTAAAGAAGAAAAGTAACTTATTGTTTTCATGGCGATTTTTCGAAATCGAGTTTTCACCAGATATACAAGTTTTCAGACCCCCTGAAACCAAAAAACATGTTTTTAGAGATTGGTGTGTGTGTGAACAGAATATCTCAAGAACGGAAGATCGTACGAACTTAAAACTTGAAAATCGGTGAACCAGAAGTAGTATTTTATTCGTATCATATTCATTTTTTACCATTTTTCTCAAAAAACGCTCCTACGATTTTTTTAAATCGACTCATTTACTGCATTTTTCATTCTGTAGAAGATACGGTAGGCGCCATGTCTGCTGAAATTCCTGGAGAGCTGTGGCTCCCCATAGAAAAAATTATTTTTTACGATTGCGGCCTTAATATGTATGAATTTTACCGCAAAAAGAGGTATAATTACAGTTGTAGACAATTTAAAGATCTACAACTTTTACTTCAAACATTTCTTTGTATAACACTTAGTTTAGTGGTAATTAGTGATTTTTTTGTTTTTTCTTCACGAAAATCTGTAAAAATAGATTTTTTTAGATTTCGGCCTTAGCATGCATTTTACGATAAAAGTATACATTATAAGATTTATAGAAAATTAAAGGATCTACAACTTTTATTTGCAGAATTTTTTCTCTACAGGACCTCGTTTAGCGCCAAAGAGTCATTTCCTATTATTAAGCCAAACTGAGGTTATTTTCATTTTGCATCATTCACTCATGATTAAAATGAGGTTATGTTTTTTAGATTAATTTTTTGTTTATTTTTAATATTTTGTTGCTTAAGTTAGGTTATGTCGTTCATTATTTGCATTGGCTAGAGGAAAGTTGTGTGAGTGTTTCACACAAGATTGTTTTAAATTATTTATTCCCTTAGAACCTAGATTAACTACGGAATAGTTCTGTCAAATCTAGAATAAAGTTTAATAATTTTCATATTTTTATTAAGTAACTTCGTGTCAATGGCAAGTAGGTCAATCTAATCTTATTTTTTTCTGAAATGGTTACAGGTAAAACTTTGCCTATTGTCTTCACCTTTAACATTTGCCAATTATCATATTTCATTGATTATGATGCAATTTAGAGATATTTTGTAGTTAAATGATCGATGGCAATTTTAAAAAATTGTCATCGATCATTTTCCTTTGTCTTTTCCGTCCACCCGTCACACCCAGGTGTCAGAAACTAAAAGAGATAACAACAAACGGTTTTCAGATTCGCTATCTCACAAATCGTTAGTGAGCTTAAATGGGTTTTCAAGTTCCGGTGTAACGGGGACTGACCCAAAACTTGAAGTCAAGAAATCAAAATCAGACTCTATAAGAGACAGCAACAAACGGTAATATCGGATTTGTAATCTACACAGAAAGTTGGTGGGCTTAAATTGGGTTTGAAGTTCTGGATTTGACCAAAAGTGACCCAAAACCGGAAGTTAAGAACCCACAGTCAAAATTTCGAAGCAAAAATAGTGACATTCCACTCCACTTAAAGAATAGATACAAAAATCATTGTGTTTGAAAATGTGGTTTTGACCGAAAGTGGCCAAAACCAGAAGTCAAGAAATCAGTGTCGAATTTGGAAACAAAAATAGTGTCATTCGATTCCTCGAGAGGGAGATACGGAAATCACTAATGGTTTTTGCTATAAATCAAAGGTAGGTAAGTCTTTTTAAAATTTCCACCAGCCATGAGACACGTAGTCTCATTAAAGGAATTTTAAATTGTTACAATTTTACACCAGTAAAAAATCTCTGCTGTAACAATCTTGTTTTTTTTACTATTTACTCTTGAATTCATTTATGCAACTTCCTTCGCTTGAGTCTGCTGTAACGCCCATGAACATCCAGTAGCTGTACCTTCTCTATGTTATCAAGAAGATGAAATCTTCCTTCTTGTCTTCACGTAAATCTTCCGATTCCATTTATGACTAACTATATGTGGTCTATACTTCAGATGAAATACGATTTTCCTGACGTAATATTACAAATTTTTTTTAGATAATTGAATTTTGTTCTAAAATTATAGTGGTAGAGATTTGACTGTTTATCCCTTAACTTACCTTTTGGAACTGTTTTCAACTTATCTTTTGTAAATGACAATAAGAATGTACCAACGAAAATACAGGTTCTTAACAAAAAAAAACTTAGAATAAACTCAGGTTTAAATTTTCCTGAAAACGTAGAACTTAGTTTTTTAACTTGGAAAATAAAAATATGTACAATTCGTTTTAAATTTGGTTTTCTGTGGATCCTATAATTTTACTCTTTTTTTGCATCCATTCTATTTTTTTTTTATTCTTGTAACGGACTTAAACGTGCCGTTTAGTATGCTATTAGTATATAAAAAACATGTTTATGTTAAGCTCAGTAAAGAATTAAGTGTGTTTTAAAATTCTAATTAGTGGTATTAAAGTAAATTACGACAATATTAAAGTTTGAAGATAAAACAGATATAAATGTTTTGTAGACGCTAGTATTGTTGCACTGTGCATAGATCAAATGGTGTAGCTTCGCCCGCCATTCGTGGTCCAGGATCGCATCACGGTGGCAGTTAACCACGTTAAAACCGCACACCGCTGGTAAATGTCACTCACTCCATAAAAGTTTCATTGTAAACCTTCGCTTAACTCAGTCTCTATTTCATTGTAGATACATTTTCCTTTCTCTCACTTATAAATTCTCTCTCTTTCTATTTTACTGTCTCTTACTATTTCTTCATTTCTATAATGGTCTTACTTTACAAAACTGCTTTGTGTCTGAAGTAAGTAGAGTTAATGTTGTTAATATTAGGTAGGTTGTAATTTACCAATTGTGCTATGACAGTTGTTATTATAGTTATTTAACTGTATTGTATTTCATTGTATTGCGTTCCATTGCCCAAAGTGTAACATTGTTTGTATTGAGCACAATTGAGATAGAATGTATTAAGTACATAACTACAAATGTAATATCTCAATTAGATACGAAAATCCTTGTAATTCATTTTAGGATTACTCTGGTTAAAATTTCTGGACATGGCTAAAACGCCCATGTTGTAAAGTAACTCATTTAATTATTTGGTAATAAATTATTAAGAGTTCAGTAGTGCAGAATTTGATCCTTTATATTTAAAAATTAAAATTTTAATTCTATAATTTTGATTTTTTTATCCTATTATAATAATTTTTTAAAAAGAAAAATATACTCTTAAAATAAACACATACAATTATCATTGTAATAAAGGTGTATATGGACTTACAACATTTGAGCCACTTTAAAGTTTTAGTTTTAGAACGCAAATATTGTACGTTTTCATAAAAAATTGCTTTAAACACTGCTTAAGATTATCTCTTTATAATCCACATTTTGTTTAATGTACAATTTCCATTACCACAAAAATTGCGCAAAGTAAAACACAAAAGTTAAACGCTACTACAATGATGCCCAAATTTAAATACATAATATCTGTGGTAAAATACTGCAGCACAGAAAAGATATTGTGTTACCAGACATACTATTTTGTTTTATTATGCTATTAACTGTTACAACTTTTTTTTACTTTTGAGACCTCATAGGATCACTCTAGTTCAAGTTTAGGTCTGTTCCAGTGTTGGGTTTCTTTGAAAAGCGCGCTCTTCTAAGCGTGGCTTCCTTTCGTTTGGCCCACATTTTCTTAAAACGTTCCGATCTCTGTTTCCGGTCTTCGTCGGTAAACGCCCTGTTGTACACTCTTCTGATTTTTGGTTCGAATGTCATCATATTAGTCTTGACCAGTTGGTTGTACTTAGCTGATTTTGTTAGCAGGTCTTGTTTAGTGATTCCAAGTTCCTGCACATCCCGCTGTACATCCTTCAGTCACCTAGGTCTCGACACCTTATTCCAAAAATGGTTGATCAGCCGGTTCACAAGTCTAGTCTTTTCGGCTCTGAGTATGTGTCCTAGGAATGATATTCTTTTCTTTCTAAAATTACATTTATAATAATAATAATAATTGTATAATTTATTTCAAAATTTATTAATTTTTTATAATATTATTGAACAACGGCAGTCAGAATGAAATCCAACATCGGAAATGTTTAGGATTGTCACAATGACACCTTGTTAGGGCTCATTTTTTCAAGGAATAATTAGTAGATTTTGAAAATTATTATACAATTTTGATAAAAATAATTATAATTAAAATGGTAGTAATGCAGTCAAGCGCCTAGTAGGCAAGCGTAGTTTAGGTGACTCACTACTGAAGATTGTAGAACGCAGGTTGGGGGTTGTTGCGCGTAGTGTTTGTGTGTGTACGGGTCGGTTTATGGTCTCGGTTCCACGGAGCTGCGGACACATTATAAATGACTTTTAAGGAACGAATTTTGGAATCCATTTTATTCGAAAATCTATCATTTAAAAAGGTTTGTCCAATCAATAGATGTTGTCTTCCATTATCACTAATTCTATAACTTCCAGACCACCTTGAGAGCTGAAATTCAGCAAATTTGTTTTATTGGAATAGAACTAAAAATTTAGAGCATTTAAATTTTGACCATTTGCACCCTTGAATTAAGGAAGCTAGTGAACTAAGGAAAATGTGTACTGTTGTATTTCTAGTCTTCCCGAAGAGATAAATTAGAAAACATCTGGTGTGAAACACTCACACAACTTTCACTTGCCAATGCAAATAATTAACAATGTAACCTAACATTAGTAATAAAACATTAAAAATAAACAAAAAACTAACCTCAAAAAATAACCTAATATTAATAATACGTGAATAACGCAAAATGAAAAACAACCTCAATTTGGCTTAAAAATACGGAAAATCACTCATTCACGCTAAACTAGGCTCTCTAGAGAAAAATTCTCTAAATAAAAGTTGTACATCTTTTACGTTTCTATAAATTTTATTATATACTTTTTTGTCGTAAAATGCATAGGCCTACTAAGGCCGAAATCTTAAAAAATATATATTTTACAGTTTCATGAAAGAAAAAACAGAAAATCACTATTCGCTAAACTAAGCGTTATACAAAGAAATATTTGGAATAAAAGTTGTAGATTCTTTAATTATTGTCTACAACTTTTATTGTATACACTTATACACTAAAATGCATATTAAGGCCGCAATCTTAAAAAAAATTTTTTTTCTGCGAGAGAACAGTCTCCCCAAGAATTTCAGCAGACACGGCACCTACCTTACCTTATAGAGTATAAAAAATGTAGTAAATGAGGTAATTTTTAAAAAAATTCGTAGAAGCCGCTTTTAAAAAAATCGCAAAAACGTGACAAATTACACGAATAAACTACTACTTCCGGTTGACCGATTTTGATAAAAATACTTCTGCCGGGTCCTTTAGTAGTACTTAAGTAAAGTCTTAAGTTTTAACTTCGTACGATGTTCCATTCTTGGGATATTTTGTTCACACATTAACACACACAAACACAGACTGACCAATCACTGAAAAACATGCTTTTTGAGTTCATGGGGTCTGAAAACGTGTAAATCCGGTGAAAACTCGATTTCAAAAAATCGACATGAAAACAATACTTATTTCCTATATATTCATACAGGCAAGAAAAAGTAAAAAAAAAACTTGTTGGAGTTAAGATCTCATATTCTATCATTACGTCACAAAGGTGATGAAGAAAAGTTTTATCTAATTTAAATTTCAGGTTAAAACAACATTTTTTATTGTAATTGTAGGTATTTATTTATTTGAAACATCCAACGTATTTTAACTCTGTTTTTGCTTTATTTTACTCGACAGGTATTTGAATGGGAACAGCCAAAGGTGTTCGTTCGTTTGTGGCTGACAGATGGTTTTCGCCTAATTGTTTCTCTTTAGCAATTCCAATCGACTCTAACATCTGACCAAGCTGACTAGGAAACCAAAATAATTTTACAAACTCTATAAATACCTTGTTGTTAATACAATTGTAATATTAAATACGTTACCATTTCTTTGTATTTATCTTTTTGTTTATACGGCTTACATGCAACTATTCTAGAATAATCACTTAAGGTTTTTCAGATTTATTTCTACTTTCTCTTGCCTATATGAATATTTTTTTTCTTTCTTTTATCCCTAATGTGTGAACGTTGCAATCTGTTCAATTCAGAACAATAAGCAACCCCATGACCCAATGAGACGAGGATGATATGTAAGACTTGTAAATGAAGTGTAGTCTTGTACAGACCCAGGCTGACCATTCCTGAGAGAGTATGGTTAACTGAACCCCAAATATCAAAGTATATTGAACCAGGAACCTTCGTCTCCGAAAATCAGCTATTAAACACCTGATTCTGGTGACGACTTCACCTCTAGACCAACCCGGTGGGTCAATATGAATATAAAAAAACGTATTGTTTTCGTGTCGATTTTTCGAAATTGAGTTTTCATCGGATCTACACGTTTTCAGACCCCCTGAACCCAAAAAATATTTTTTAAGCGATTGGTCTGTGTATGTGTGTGTGTGTGTGTGTGTGAACAAAATATCTCAAGAACGAAACATCTGACGGAGTTGAAACTTGAAACTTAAGATAGATATTACTACCGGACCTGGCACAAACTTTTTCATCAATATCGGTCAACCGGAGGTTGTAATTTATACATGTCATTTTTCACTTTTTGGCGATTTTCTCAAAAACGGCTTCTACGATGTTTGTTAAAAATCTTCTTATTTACTACATTTTTTATGCTCTACAGGATAGGGTAAGCGCCATATCTGCTAAAATTCTTGGGGAGGCTGTTTCTCGTTAGGAATAGTGTTTTTAAGATTGCGACTTTAATATACATTTCAGCAAAAAAATGTAGAGAATTTAAAGTCTACAATTTTTATTTTATACATTTTTTTTGTTTAACGCTTAGTTTAGTGGTTATTAGCGATTTTCTGCTTTTTTAACGAAAATGTGTAAAAATCTATTTTTTTACGATTTCAGCCTTAGTATACATTTCACGACAAAAGTGTATAATAAAATTTATAGGAAATTATAAGATCTACAACTTTTAGTTATAGAATTTTCTGTACAGAGTCTAGTTTAGCGTGAAAGAGTGATTTTCCGTATTTTAAGCCAAATTGAGGTTGATTTTTATTTTGCGTCTTCTACTCATGATTAAAATTAGGTTATGTTTTCTGAGGTTAGTTTTGTTTGTTTATTTCTACTGTTTTATTGCTAATGTTAGGTAATACAGTAATTATTTGCATTAGCAAGAGAAAGTTGTGTGAGTCTTTCACACCAGATTTTTCCTCTAGTATTCTTTCATCTTCTCCCATCTTTAATAATTTATTTTCTTCGTCTAAAATAAAAAAAAAAAATTCAGTTTCCTTGATCTGTTTAATACCGAGTTCCGTTTTCTTTTTAAGATTAGGTTGGTTTTATTTTTTTAAATCGTTTAATTTTATGTTCAAAGTTCGTGTCTTTTATTTTTTGTACCCACCGATTGGTTATTTTAATTTTCCAAATTTTGGTTAAGGTTTTTTCGGCCTTCGGGGTAGCACAGTCAATCAACTGGTAGAAAATCACTATTAATTGTTTAGTAACACTGGTTGGGTAAGCAATTTTGTGTGGTGACCAACAGCCAACGTCACCCATTTCTGAATTAACTCTTCTGGGGGCGGGGTCTCTGATGTAACAAAAACATTGCCAAACTAGGCCAATATTACAGCAAAAAGCAGAGGATAAATTGGGTAATTGTATATAAAGTATAGTTCCCGATAACAAATAAAAGCTAAAAAAAACGTTATTTTCTATTTTTGGTTTCTAGGGTTCTTAAAAAAGTGTCCTAAATAAAAATGTTTTTCTTTTCTTTCTTAGACTGGTCACCGGTTCTGTGTTCTTGTATTCTTACTCGTTTGAAGCAGCTTAATCTTTTGTAATTAGTTTTGTTTATTTTATGTGTATATATTTATGTATTATATTTTATTTATATATTAATGAACTATATGTACTCAATTCTTATTTTACATATTTGTGGCTATCTTTTTATACTTAACAGTTGAATTTTCTTCTTTGTCCGTCTTCTATTAATTGAGGTTATCTATAACGATTTTTCTCAGGTATTTAAATTTTCTTACAATTTAAATCTTGAAGAAAAACTAATTATTACTATCCATGATTATTATTACTAAGAAGTCTTAGTATCATGACTGCTGTCGAGAAAACGATCAAAGTAATTAATTTTTTTTTTTTTACTTCCGACTTTCGCAATTACTTAGTAGTAATTAACTGTTACTTAATTACTGCAGTAATTTACTTAGCTACTTTATTTACTAAATTTTCATTTTCCTATGACAACCCAAATGATATATTTTTTTAATATCTGGAAAAGTTTTGAACAAGGAAAACTTCTTCTTATTGAAATTCCTTTCATTGAAACTTCAGTCTAAACAAGTAACTACAAGAAATGCTTGGAATTTAGTTCTCCAGACACACTTTTTCATGGATTCTTTTCCAATTTATAAATCAGTGTTACTTAAGGGAATGTTAAGACAATTATTTTTTTATGAGAAAATTCCTTTGTTGTTTAAACTAACTTACCAACTATTCCAAGTTTTTATGCTGTTGTATTACAGGATAGCGTTGTATTAGCCTACACTTACTTTATCTATCCATTGTCCAGTTTTTTCTCAGATAACAGAATCAATTAACTTTCTTTTACTGGTTATTTCTGCACTATGTTTTTTCTAATACATTTCAGGTTCTGATTTTCATATTTTACTTCCTATCTATGATTACATTGACCTTACCTAGTATTCCAGCATTTTATCTAATTAATTCAATTAATTATGTTGTTTTCTGTATTAGTAAAGATGTAGTTTGAAAATGGTTTCTCTCCCAATATTTGATTTCAATTTAACTTTTTTATAATATTTTATAAAAATAGCAACCACACGCTTGCTCAGCTTCGTGGCAAACAAAAATGTTTAACTACTCGCACAACCATACATGTCTCAAAGTAGAAAGCTCAAAAATTGTACAGAGTTTACTGTACTTTATTCAAATAGTGAGAAACATCTAAATATGACAAGTTAAATCGAGCAAACTCTCATGTCGGTTTACAAGAGAATAATGGGGAAACTGAAAAGCCTGTTGGGCTACAAATTTCATGGGTTTATATGCATGAAATATTCCCACCGTTTTTTTCTACAGCATTATTCATAAATCCTTTGGGATTCCGACTAAAATATCCAAACTTCTGTAAATAGACTCCATATGTAAAAATCACGAAACTGAAACAAAACTTTTTCCAAAATAATTTAATTTTTATGGTTTATGCTTGCTTACAATTAACATAAAAACTATAATTCAATTCACGTAAAGGTTATTCATATGTTTGACATAAAGTATGACAGAAAACTTGTCGAATAAAATATTTAAATATATTCTTGTCTAAAAATTTTACCTAACGCTTACATATTATTTAATTTTTTATATAATAAGTTAATATATAACTAAAATTTAAACAATAACATACGAGGTGTGGCTATTAAATAACGAGGCTGACGTTGTAAAAAATTTTATTTTTATTTTATACATAATCACTTATTGTCACCTTCAGTATACACTCCTTCTTTATCCCTACAACGCTCCATCCGAATTTTCCATTGTCGGAAACAGTGCTGAAAGTCATCTTCTGACAGCTCCTTCAGGACACGTGCCGCTTTCTCTTTTACAGCTTCCACAGACTCAAATCTTGTTCCTTTTAATACAGACTTCACCTGACGGAACAGTTAGAAGTCACATGGTGTAAGATCTGGTGAATAAGGTAAATATTCTAACAATGAGATGCTGTACTTGGCTAGGAACCTCTTGACAGATAACACGGAATGTGCTGGCGCATTGTCCTGGTGGAGAACGCATGATTTGTCCTTCCACATTTTGGGGCGTTTTTTCCTTAGTCTTTGACGTAGTTTAGGAAGTATCTCAAGGTAGTAATATTAATTAATTGTTTGATCTTGAGGAACCCAGTTAAGGTACACAATCTCATGGATATAAAAAAACAATCATCATTGCTTTAAATGTTGACTTGCTCATTTGAGCTTTTTTGGCTCTCGGTGATGTTCAACTCCTCCAGTGCATGGATTGGCGCTTCATTTCCAAATCATAAGTAAAAAACCACATTTTATCACATGTTATTATCTTCTACCTGTTCCCTAAGGTGAAATCAACATTAAAAGGGACAAGATTTGAGGCTGTGGAAGCTGTAAAAGAGAAAGTGGTACGTGTCCTAAGGAGCTGACAAAAGATAACTTCCAGCACTGTTTCCAAGAATGGAAAATTCGCATGGAGCGTTGTAAGGATAGAGAAGGTGTATATATTGAAGGTGACAATAAGTGATTATGTATAAAATAAAAATAAAATATTTTACAACGTCAGTCTCGTTATTTAATAGCCACACTTCGTATGTTCGAATGTTATGGAATACTAATCAAAATTTTTAATTTCTGCATTGTCAATAAATTTTGTTAATATTTCTTTAACATTTAATTAGTTTATGTATATTGTTCAACCAACCTCTTCTCCAAACAATGTTTATGTGTACTGTACTTTAGACAGACGGTTGATTTGGAATATCCTGGCAAAAATGTGACGATTGCTGAAAAAAGAATCGAAACAATTATCGCCAGTTATGGATGAAAATTACTTGTGACTTCATAAAATAATGTAAGCCTACTAATTTTTATAGGAAACACTCCAACTAATAAGGATATAAATAGTAGCCAGGTTTGTAGCGCAGCAAAGCCGTTGATCATTTCACCATACAAATTTTTCCGTAATAAATTCCTACAGCTGATTAATAATTTCTCACTTTCAGTATCCAATAAAACATTACAGGATAATGTTCACGTCTCTTGTATTGTCAATGTTACATTTACACAGTTTTGTACTGTAGTTTCCGAGACAGACTTCAGAATCGTATGATTGCGTAACCTCAATATACTATCTGAATTCTTTTGACTTGCAGAAACAATCTTGATAAATTTATAAATATCACTTTAAAAGAAACCTGATGTGAAACACTCACACGGCTTTCTCTTGCCAATGAGATAATGTAACCTAACATTAGTAATAAAACATTAGAAATAAACAAAAACTAACCTCAAAAATATTACCTTACCTATTTTAATCATGAGTGAATGATGCAAAATGAAAATCAATTTCAGTTTGGTTTAAAAATACGGAAAATCCCTCTTTCACGCTAAACAGGTTCTGTAGAAAAAAATTTTTAAATAAAAGTTGTAGATCTTTTAATTTCCTATAAATTTGATTATGTACACTTTTGTCGTAAAATACATAAAATGTTTGGAATCAAAAATGTAGATTTTTAAATTCTCTACAACTTTTATTATACACATTTTTGCGCTAAATGCATATTGAAAAATAATACCACAATATAAAAAAGATAATATTTTTACGAAAAAACAGGTTTTCCAAGAATTTCAGCAGACATGGCGCGTACCCTATCTTGTAGAGCATAAAAAATGTAGTAAATGAGGTAATTTTAAAAAAAATCCTAGTAGCCGTTTTTGAGAAAATCGCAAAAACGTGAAAAATAACACGAATAAACTTCCGGTTAACCAAATTTGATGAAAATGTTCGATTCGGATCCGGTAGTAGTACCTAACTTAAGTTTCAAGTTTGTATGAAGTTCCGTTCTTGAGATATTCTGTTCACACACGCGCGCGCACACGCACACATACACACACACACACTCACGCACACAGACCAATCACTAAAAACATGTTTTTTGGGTTCAGGGAGTCTGAAAACCTGTTTAACCGGTGAAAACTTGATTTCTAAAAATCTACATGAAAACAATACTTCCCTTCCTGTATATACATATTGGCAAGAGACAGTAAAAAGAAATATAAAATCGAACAGAGAAATAACCAATATTTTGTCGACAGTTCAAAGTTTATTTTTGTTAACACAATTTTACAGAAACATATAAAAACAATTTTGTTAAGGTTTTTTTAGTATTTCACAACAAAATAATATTTTTATAAAAATAGTGTTTGAGCTGAACAATATTGTAAATAATAATAGTAACACGAATTGTTTGTCAGTACATCTTCAATATGTTAATATTTTACATCATATGAAATAGTATTTTATTTGTACACAAAATACTTTTTTTAGTAACAAAACATATTCGTCAAACAACCATAAAAACTAAATATAAATTTTGACCAAATATTTTGTTTGTATTAAACTATATTAAATTGTTTCATACATTTTCAATACAAGTTATTATTTTAATGTATTGTTGATTTGTAGAAATAACCTTCCAGCAATAATATTATGAATAATTTTTTTTAAAATAAATTGCTTAAAGCAAACTGCATTATTTTTATTATATCTATTTTCAGATTAAAAAGTACGTAGCCTATGTTCTAATATAAGGTAACAAAAAGTTAGTCAGTGTTTTTTTTTCAAGTGAAATTAGTTTTCTGTGAAAATAACTAAAGAGCGCCAGTAAAATAATTGACTAGTACAAATACTTTAGCGTGAAGTTTAGTCTTGGACAAGAAAATTTCGGGGACGTTTTGACAACGATATAATTAAAATTTACGTAAATATTTCTTGTAAATTCTAGCCAGAAAGTGCATGTTCGATTACCGGGTAGAAATAATAATAAGCGAAACTTATTTAGTAATTGCTAATTTCCTTGCAATAAGAACTCTACAAAGAAATTAAAACATCTAGCAATCGATTTATATGTGTTGGCAGGTAGGTAGTTTCATAGGTAAATAAAAATGACAGGAATATTTTTTCTACGGCTTTCCTTGATTCACGGCCTCGTGAGGTCGTTAGTTGTGCCAACAATGGAAAATCCTCATGGAGCGTTGTAAGGAATAGAGAAGGAGTGTATATTGAAGGTGACAAAAGTGATTATGTATAGAATAAAAATAAAATTCTTTACAACGGCTATATATGTCTATTTATGTGTATATATGTTGTAATATGACAAATTTGATGCACACCTGAAGTTGTTTATTTTTGAGTCTATTGAAATAAAAATAGATATTTCCAGCTGATTAAAATAAATATTCTAAAAATTATTTGATTTCATTAACAAAAATATGGTTACTAGGCAACTGAGAAGAAGTAAATAGAATTGTAAATTATTTTAGTGGGGGACTGGAGGCCAAACCAAGCGAGTGGGTCCCTCATTCAGTCTTAACAAATACTAATAAATATATAACAAATAGTAAAAATTAATGGGATAATTTAGTTTCTACAAATTTGGCATCCCTGGTGGGGATACTTAGAGGAGCAAAATAGTTTTTTTACAAATTTGGCAACCCGGTTGTGGGGAAGGATTCATTGACCTTGGAGGAATCACAGGATCAATTCACGATTTACAGGAAGAATTCATGATTTACAGGAAAGGAATTCATGACAGAATAAGTATGAATAATAATAGTAACAATAATAATAATAGTCAAACAAAGATGATTATAAATATGTTCCAACAACTTAGGAATAAAATAGATAGCTTAAACAATGATTTAAATAAAAAAATAGATAAACAAACAAGTGAACTAAAAAATGAATTAGGGAACAAAATAGATAAACAGACACACAACATAACTCTACATAGAGAGGAGTTTTTATCTCATAGAAAGGAATTAGCTGAGAAAATAAATGGTTTAGATTGTAGATTAGATAAACGAGAAAGGGCTATTAGCGAACTTAGAGAAGGAATCAAACAGGATAATGTAAAAATAATTGATAAACTTAGGGCAGAAATTAGGAAAGATTTAGAGGATAGAAATAAAAGTAAAGAGAAAGGAAATACTAATTATTTTGAAAAAAATAAGGATATGAGTAAAAATAGTACTGAAAATATAGGTAAAACTACTAATACTGTAGAATACAATGAAGTAACTTTTGACAATACAATAAAAAGTGTTGCAAATAATAATAATTGTACCCAGATGAAAGTAAAACAAATTTCAATTGACAACAGTAAAGATGTGGACAATAAGAATAATGATAAGAATGTGAGAGGAAAACAAATATGTGAGGTTATAACAACAAAAAATATGAACAAACAATTTGAAGGTTCAGATCAGTATAAATCCATAAATATTACATTAAATGATCGAATAAACAAAGGAAGAAATGATGAATTAGATAAAATGAACTTATCAAATAAATCTTCAGAGTATAATATAGATAAACCAATAAAAGAAAATGTAGATTTAGGAGTCGTTGAATTGATTGAAGACCAAAACAAGAAAAACGTGATTTCACAGGTTATGAACAAATTAATCTATGAAAGTGTGAATATTGTAAATAAATGTGTTAAACAAAATAACTGGAAACCGAATATAGGTATATATACAAATCACAATAAATGTGAAAAAGAAATTAATGTACATTATGTTGTTATTTGTGTTTTGTTGTGTTATGTTTATAGTTTGTTTATAGTTTATGTTTGTAGTTTATAGTTTATAGTTTATTTGGATAGTAAGTATTGTAAAGTTGCTTAGTAACACAATTTTAAAAGATTTTGGCCATATTTTCTTTAAATTTATCAAACAAATTCAAAATTTAGATTATCATAAAAATTTCTCCTTGTTTTCAAAATTTAAAAGGGGGGGATATTTGTAATATGACAAATTTGATGCACACCTGGAGTTGTTTATTTTTGAGTCTATTGAAATAAAAATAGATATTACCAGCTGATTAAAATAAATATTTTAAAAATTATTTGATTTCATTAACAAAAGTATGGTTACTAGGCAACTGAGAAGAAGAAAATAGAATTGTGAATTATTTTAGTGGGGGACTGGAGGCCATACCAAGAGAGTGGGTCCCTCATTCGTGCTTAACAAATAGTGATAAAAATATAATAAATAGTAAATATAAATACATAATAATAATAATATAAGGTTCATAATATTAAAAGAGACACAAATTATTATACTTTATAATTTGTAGAAAAACTATTTTGCTCCTCTAAGTATCCCCACCAGGGATTGACAAATTTGTTGAAAACTATTTTTACTCTACACGAGGGATCGGCCAAATTTGTAGATTACTTATTTTATTCCTCTACAACGATATGACAAGTGTGAAGAGAAATAAATTTACCTCCACGAGGGTATGCCAAATTTGTTGTGAAATAATTAAATCATATATCAATATCAGTGAATCAATTCTTTCTTTATTTAATACATACTTGAATAAATGGTTGTTGTTTTTGTTTTTATACGTCTGCCATTGAAACGCTTCCAGATGATCACTGTTATTATAAAGTATAATAATTTGTGTCTCTTTTAATATTATGAACCTTATATTATTATTATTATGTGTTTATATTTACTATTTATTATATTTTTATCACTATTTGTTAAGCACGAATGAGGGACCCACTCTCTTGGTTTGGCCTCCAGTCCCCCACTAAAATAATTCACAATTCAATTTCTTCTTCTCAGTTGCCTAGTAACCATACTTTTGTTAATGAAATCAAATAATTTTTAGAATATTTATTTTAATCAGCTGGAAATATCTATTTTTATTTCAATAGACTCAAAAATAAACAACTCCAGGTGTGCATCAAATTTGTCATATTACAATGTCTGAATTTTAGTACAGAAAAATTAGTACTCCAACTTCCCTCCTACCATTAATTACTCGCTCTCTCTATAACGGAACTCTCTTTATTGCGGTGGAACCTCATGGTCCCTTAAATTCCGTTATAGAGAGATTTTACTGTATATGTATTTTAAATTCTTATAGGAAACATTTTAAATAAATTTTTAGTTTAGTCAAGTAATTTGATAAGATAAAACTATCGTCTTATACTTCAGGCATGTTTTTCTTTATAATACCTTTACGTTTAAACCTCTTTTCCAATAAAATAAGAAACAAATAAAATGGATTCTCTTTCGAGATTTGTGTGTTCCTAAAACCACTTGAGAAGCACCTTAGAAGGAGCCGCTTTCTGGCTATCCATTACTTGATAACTACTAGTGTTACTGTTACAAGAACTACAATGGAGAAACACTCTTAACGTCCCTTGGTGACTTAATGTTGAATCCCATTACTTACGTAAACAGTTTTAAAGTGGAATGCCTGTACTAACTATAAAAGTTTTATTTTATTATTCTATAGTATGTTTATTATTGCTATATTATTTTATCTAAAATTAAACCGACAACTAGTTTATCAGCGACCACGTTGCAAAAATGTTGATAAATAACAAATAATGTGTTTCAAACAAAAATTATTACTTTACATTCCCCTTCTTAAAACCTACCTGGATGCACGGTATTCAAATTTTTGATTGCGCAAATCATAGAAATTTAAAAACTATTCAAGCATTCCAATCTAATTCTTCATAAAATTAACGGTTCGCTCAACTATGTCTCAAATTACACACTACACATAAATTTAAAAACACCATTCATTTCCGACATCATCAAAAATAGTTATTTTAAATTCTATTCGAAACCACAAATTCATATAAATCCGCTTATCAGTGTTAAGGCAAATTCACCAGGCTTCATTAGAAGATGGAACAGAAATCTTCTTTCTTTTATGTATTTATTTAAAGTCGCATCAACTGCTTGGTCAATTAGCGACTACAGTGGAGTATGTAACTTTAACTGTGGTATTTGTGGGATTTGTGGGACATGAAAATTTCCAGACCATAGCTGGGAATCGAACCCTTGACCTCCGTGTGGCAAACCAATGCGCTAAACACTACGCAACGGAGGCAGTCAGATCATCTTAAATTCTTTCTCCATGTTTATTTTCTTCAATTTTTATTTAAATTATATTTTATTCCTAATGTGTGTACGTTGCAATTTGTTCATTTTAGAACTCTAAACAACCCCATGACTCAATGAGATGAGGATGATATATTATTTATGACGTGGAAATGAGGTGTAGTCTTGTACAGAGTCAGGCCGACCATTCTTGAGAGAGTATGGTTAATTGAAACCCAACCATCAAAGTACACCGGTAACCTTCTCTTCTTCTTCTTTATCTGCCCCTTCTGCGTCTCAGCGTAGGGTGTGCCATTGCCTCGATCCATCCTCTCCAGATACCTCGGTCCATCATCATATTCCTCATCTGCTGCCAGTCTTTTCCTCGAGCCTCCCCCCACTATCACCATTCCATGTCCCAAATCTAGTATTACAGCATTTCCGTTTATTATTCCGATTATCCAGTCCTGTTCCGAGGCTTTGTGTTGTGCTTTGAATCCGTTTTTAACCAACGTGTGGGGGATTAGCCCAACACGCTGGGTTGGAGTACTTCTTAGTCTGGCTCCTACCCTTTGACCTGTCCGGCTTGGGTGGCCCTACCAGTAGTTACACTACCGCCGGCATAGCTCGCAGGGTCATAGGAACACGCTAGCCCCTCCACCAACGACAAGGTCTCGTACTCTCCAGGAGGGGACACCGGTAACCACTGTCTAATATTCTAATCCGTATAAAAGTAACTACCTTTACTAGGATTTGAACCAGGAACCTTCGTCTTCTATAATCAGCTGTTATACAACTGACTAGCGGTAACGACGTTACCCCTAGACCAATCCGATGTTTATTTTTACCTAGTCGCAACAGATAAATGTGAAATATTAAATGCATTTTTATTTTTTTTAATAATTATGCTTCATTACTACTGGCAATAACTTTTCTGTGACAGTTTCAACGTTTTATTGTTTCTCTTTTCATAATTTAGTAGAATATTTTTCGTTCATTGTGATTCCAAATTTAACATTGCTGAATGTTGTATTGTATACGAGTATATTCGGGCCTGTACTTGTTAATTTTAATGTAATATCAATGTTATATACAGTACGGATAAAGATTAAAAATAAAATATTAAAAAAACCAGTAAAATGCAAACATTATTATAATAATACTATTTTCTACACGATAATATTCTAGCCTCTATGTGTAGTTGCGAATTTCCACACTAATTTACTTATCGACTCAAATGTCTCATTACTAAAAATTATAATACTTTATTACTTACTACTTACTTAAGCGAGGTCTCTTACAGCATCATCAGGCCGTTTCTCGCATCCCAACCTCCATTTGCCCCTATCCAGTGTATCTTCAGGAGCCAGTTGCCTCAAATTCATGGCGTTTTGAATGTCTTGCTCCCATTTTCTAGGAGGGCGCCCCCTTTTTCTCCTTTCTTGAGGTGTCCATTCCATTATGTACTTGGGCCATCTAGCTTCTGACATTCTTTTTACATGTCCATACCATAACAGTTGGCGACTTTTATTGCTTTAACAACTGACTCCTGTTGATTCATTCTTCTTCTTATTTCTTCATTTCTTATGTGCCCTATCCTAGATACCCTGCAGCTGCGTCTCAGGAAGTCCATTTCCACTGCATTCAGTCTATCTTTATTTCTTTTTGTTAACTCCCATGCTTCTGCGCCATACATGAGAACACTTCTAAGGATGGCATCGTTCATCATTCTTTTAGTCCTTAGACTGAGAGTTTCTGACCAAAGCAGTGGGTTAAGTTGACTAATGACTTTTCTGGCATTTGTAATACGCTCTGTAATTTCTTGCTCACTATTTCCTTTTCTTGAAAGAACTACTCCCAGGTATTTCACTTCCTCACATTTTGTAATTATTTTATTATCGACAACCAGATCTTTCACGTCTTTTCCAGCTACCGCGTCTCCTCCAGCTACCAAATATTTGGTTTTGTCATAATTTATTTTCAAACCCCATTTTTCAAAGGTTTCTGTCAACTTTCTCATCAGATACTGGATGTCAAACTCATCTCCTGCTATAACAACCTGATCATCTGCAAACAGAAGTGTGTGGAGAAATCGTTCTTCAATTTTTATCCCCATCCTAGAGCATTTATTTTGCCACTCTTTTAATACTTCATTAATATATATATCTTGAAGAGAGTTGGGGACATACAGCAACCTTGTCTGAGGCCCTTAGTTATAGGGAAACATTCTGAAACCATATTTTTACTTTTTATAACACTTTTTTGGTTGGTGTAAAGATATTTAATGGCACATATGTACTTATAATGCACATATTTGTCCAGTACATGAAATAGTCTTTCTACTGGGACATTATCATATGCTTTCTCTAGATCAACCAACACCATGTGTGTCTCCATGTATCGTGAGACTCTCTTTTCTACGAGTTGCTTGAGAGAGAAAATATTGTCCAAACAAGATCTGCCTCCAGTGAACCCACTTTGTTCTTCTCCAATTTTTACGTCATTCTCTATTCTTGTTTTAATGATACGACCATACAGTCTCCCAATAGATGAGGTGACACTTATTGCTCTATAATTCTTGGGATCCTTTCTTGACCCTTTTTTAAAAATTGGTGTAATATGTGCCAATTTCCACTCTTGCGGGCATCCTTCTCCATTTATCAAGCAATCATTGAAAAGTGTTATCAATGCTTCTTTTATACACTTTGGACTATGCTTCACCAGTTCTATTGGAATACCTCCAGGTCCGGGTGCTTTACCATTCTTTGTTTTTTGAAGAGCATTTTCAAATTCCTTGAGAGTTATTTTCCTATGATTTCTCTCTCTTCCATTGGAACCCTATCCCAGTCTTCATTTATCTGAAACTGGTTTCGCGTTTCTTTAAACATATCTTCATAGTGATCTTTCTATTTATTCACAGGTATCATATCAAGATTTGCTTTGTACTTAGAGTTATTTCTCATTTCTCTTATAACTCTCCAAGCACATATACTCCTCTCTCCTACCATACATCTGTTCACTTCGTCGCATTTTCTTTCCCAGGCTTCATTTTTTGCTTTTTTACTTAATTTTTAACATAAACTCTCATCCGGCAGTAATTCTTTCTGTCTTCAAAATCTTTTGTCGTCAGCCACTGTTGGTATAATTGCTTCTTTCCTTCTATCAATTCATCCATGCTACTATTCCACCAGTATCTCCTGTCATTCTTTGAGCCGTCTTCATTCCCCAGAGCTTCCTGAGCAGCAGTATGCAGAATCCTGGTTATTTTTTTATATTCTTCTTCAACTGTACCTGTTATCCCATTCTTTGCTTTTTCCGCAGCTCTCCATTTGAATAACAGGTTTGTTGACGGATCTCTGAGCAGATGCAGCTTATATCTACTGTACTCCACCTTCAGCATGCCATCCATCTTCCTGTGACAGTTTTTAATTGCTCTCCATGGAAAGAACATTTTGCCAACAACTCTGATCTGTTCCACAAAGTATGATCTGTTCCACATTCAACTCCTCTATAAGCACGCACATCATTCGTTTTTATCTTTGAGTCTTTCTTCAAAATGATGTAGTCCAGAATCGACTTCAGATTTTTGGTGTGTTGATACCATGTATATTTGTGTATCTCCTTGTGCTTGAAAAACCCATTCATTATTTTTAGGTCGTGGGCTTTACAAAATTGGATGAGACGGCTACCACTATTATTTACAACATTTTCTCCAAAAGGGCCAACGGTTTCGTCATTTTTTCTGTTTCCTATCCGTGAGTTAAAATCTCCAGCCAATATAAGCTCATTCCTGGATTTCACAGATATTGTTGAGTCCAACTCTTTCTCAAATGTGTCCTTTATTTCATTGTTTGAGTCGTCAGTAGGAGCGTATACTGCCACTATTGCTGTGCGATGACCACATATTTCCATTTCAATCTTCATCAACCTTTCAGAGATCATTTCCCAGTTTTTAATATTTCTTTTAAACTTCCTCTTAATCCATATCTCCACCCCTGCTCTGGCTCTCTTATCTGTGTCAACACCACTATAAAACCTTATATAGGGATCCATGTTTTCTGTTCCTTTTCCCTTTTTCTTTGTCTCTGTTAGAATAATGATGTCAACGTTATACTTCTGCAGAGTATCCAAGATTTCCTTAGTTTTCAAATTTATTCCTTGCACATTCCAAGTTCCGATATTCAAAATCCATTTACGTTTTCGTTTCCTGTTAGTGTTTCCGTTGAATCCAGTCCCATGTTTCCGAGGCTTAATGTTGAGATTTTTAGCGGTTACATATTTTTTACCAATTTAAGGTTGCTGGCCTTAAGCTTGAACCTCCAACCTGGAGGACCAGTCCAGTTTTTTTTTCACGGTGACTATTTTATTTCGCCACAACACTCCGACGCTGCTGGCTGCAGGGCCGGTGAGCTTCCCCGATTCCACACGGGGACGCACCCGATGGAGGTAACTGGCAAATCCCCTCACGGGATAATACTTTATTAAAAAATAAAATACAATGCTGCCTCCGTAGCATAGTGGTTGGTGTTCTAGCCTACAATGCGGAAGTCCCGAGTTCGATTCCCGGGTATGGTCTGGAAATTTTCATAAGTCAAAACCCACTGTTCTAGATACATAACCTACCGTAGTCACTAATAACCAAGCAGTTGATGTGACTTTAGTTATAATTTTTTATTGAAAATTTAGTGTCCGTTTCTATAGTTACTTGAGTCACGAGTTTACCTTTGGTTGCAACGAGGGATAACGGGGGGAAAGCACCAGTGCGCATGCGCGACTGCTTTAATTTCAATACTACAAACACAACAACTTATACTATACCCAGAGCATGTACAGTATATTACGGAACCTTTTGTAGGTTAACTGTACGAATATAATAGGTACTGTTTGTTACCGTGTTACCGTAAACAGAAATGTTAGTTTCTCGAAAACGTGGGTAGACTATTCACCGTGCTGCTGTACGAATCTAATATGCCGTGTAAAAAAATGCTGTGAAGTTGAAGCTAAACAAAAATAATTCTTTGACTTATTACTTCAGTATTAAAAAAAATTTTTATAAATAACAGAGCTTAATTTTTCTCTCAAATATAACAGCAAATTTAATAAAATAAAATTTATGAAGAAATGTTTTTAAACGAAAACATTTTTTTCGCACGTTCTCATTTATTTTAAGGGATGGACAAAATAAATATTTTTCAAAATTTTTATTAAAAAATTCGCTGTTTGTACACATACTTTATCGTTAAAACGAATTCAATGTTTCTGTTAGGGTAAAAAATTTAGACTCCTTCCGCCTTTTGAAGATTTCCACTCAAAGATAAAATTTTCAGCTTAATTTTTAATAGAAATTGTACTGGAGTATAAAATATTTGATGTAGAATACAATTATGTAGCCTATGTAAGTGTGTTTTTCAGTAAATTTAAATTTTTAATTATGTCTAGAATATTATTTTTAAATTAAATATTCTAATACGAAGAGCTTTTTACGCTTATGTTTAAAAACCCATATCACTTTAAATTGTAATAATAAAAGATTTGTGAATGTGTATATTTTAATTGCGCCATTTCTAGAAATAAAAATGTACCTCTTAAAAACACTTTTCTCTTAATAACTTGCGTTTATGGTTTCTCTCATTACTACAGTTCTCTCAAAGAAGAAATGAAAAAATGGTTCAGGCACTGTGTAATGGTAAAAAAGGACGGAGAAAGAGAAACGGTTCAGAGAGAAATATACTGAACGAGTGAGCGTTTAGATACGTAGTCGGGTCAGAGAGAAAAGCTTAGTAACAGCTTTTAAACCGCTAATTGCAAATTCGATCCACTAATGACAACAAGGTGCTTAACTGTTTCCAAATCGAAATCACTGTCATCAAATGTCCATTACTGTTTCATGCTCCTTGTTCCTTGTGTAGTACTAACGCCATCGTTCATAACATTACTAGCGCTTCCACTCTACCCATTGAGCGTACCCAACCCCCACTGTTTCACACTTTTTATTTACATTAACTTGTTTATTATTGTATATTTAATAAGTGTATCATCGTTGTTTACTAAATTATATATTAATTTGATAATAACTGTACATAATATACTGTGACAATATTGAAGAAGGGTTCACGAAATTTCTAGTACTTAATTCATAAAATGGTAAAGAGTAGATAAGAGTGAAAAAGTAACAACAGGGTTAATTATAAAAGGATAACTATTTATAAAGGGATTTAAAAGGGTCTTTGTTGTATAACTATTTGTGAAAGAGTCAGTTGATTACCTGTAACACCTTTTATTCAATTGTTATTTGTTTACATTAGTTATGATTTTTCGAGAAACAATAAAAAGGACTTTTGTATCGAATCTCGGTGTTTTTCGAGAAAACTCTTTGATCTACCTATATAAATAGAGCCCCAAGTGCGGTCAGGGGGTTAGCATTCGTTTGATCTTTGGCAAGTGTTTACTTGCGTGAGCTATCGGTACGATTGGATCAGGTCAACGTACCCGGGCATTGTGTTGGTCAACTATTATTATTCAGTTTTATTGTATGTGCATTGTGTAATCAGTTTCATTGTGTGTGTGCATTCTATATAATTGTTGTAAGTAGTATTAAGTAAATTATTAAGTTATTTATTGTATTACTTCATTATAATTAGATTGTTATTTATTTTGTAAATCTTTTAGTTGTAATAAATACTTGTAATTGTAAACTTTAGTGTATTAATTATTTAATTACCTAGAACCCGAAACGGACCTTAGCGATAAGTGTCACAATACTTTTAACTGATACTAAATAATTAATTGTGCGCAAACAGCACAATTTCCTCGGGAAAATTCCAGAGTAATATACAGTCGATTCCAGATAATTGGTCCACTGGTTAATTGGGGCAGCCGGTTTTTTGGGGCAGTTCTTTAATGAACAAAAACAGAAAGGGATTTTACATTGATAAGTACTCCGTTTATTCGGTCCATAATGCCGGTTATTGGGGCCAATCTGATGTATATACTTGTATGTTTCATTAAAACCTTTACAGGCCAGCGACGAACAACACCTGGTTCTAAGCGGCAAGATAAGATAATGGGCAGGATAGAAATAGTTAACGTTTTGACAGATAAACAACAGTAATCACACATCAGTCATAATAAAGATTTTATTATAGTAAATAAGATAAAGAAAATTAATGATAAGATTTTAATGTACAATTTCAAGTTAATGGTGATGTTATATTTTTATTATGAATATTGAAAAAATAATCTGGTTCTTTAAAATTGTGGTCCGTTTGTCCGGTAACAGTAATTAAAAGAGTAAATTTAAGATATTTCATTCCCAGCTTTTTCCTGTTAGTATAACTTTTAAAGAAATAATTTATAAACTCCTCTTGGTTGCCGCTGTGAAGCTGTAAACAAGGAAGCAGAAAATAAATAAGGTCTTAACAGACAGTTATTTAATTTTTACCAAGAGTCTGAAATTAGTTTTTGAAAATTAAAGGCTTCGGGGTAAAGAAGGGGAAAATGTTGAACGTGTAAACCTACACAGCACCGTCTCGGTTCAGCATGAAGCATAAATAAAAACGTAAAATTAAAATTGAGCTCAGCTCAACTAGATATTCATGAACTTCTGTACGAGCTCTAAAAAATGAGAAGAAAGAAACCACTTTGTTTAATTTGGTACCTGAAGAACCTAAATACATCAACCAACTTTTAACAAAATATTTTCTTTTAAAAGTGAGTTAAGAACATCACATGTCAACAACCTTGAGCAACTAAATTAATATTTCTTTTAAATTTTTAGGAACACTTTCGAACATTTATTTCTATTTAAGATTAACATTTTACTTTTTTAATTTACCAGACCTAATCCTTGTTGATAATTAAATAGTTTCTGTAATCCGTAAATTTCTGATTTGGTTTTTCATTACAAGTAGTACCCTGTCGTATAGGATCCCTAAGCAAACTCTAGATAAACCGGAAGGAAAGAGAGAACGAGGACGCCCGAGAAAGAGATGGGCAGATTTGAGAGGTTCGGAACAGGCAGAGATGCCTAATCCTTGTAAAACAGAAGAAGAAGAAGAAGATTACGAGTAGTATTTTTCTTTCACAGGCTTGTTTCGAAGTCAATACTGATTAATGAAAATTCAGTCACGGATTAAGATTTTTCTTTCAAATACATAAATATATAGCAAAGTAGGTATTGTTTCGTGTCGATTTTTCGAAATCGAGTTTTCACCGGATCTACACGTTTTCAGACAGTTTGAACCCAAAAAACATGCTTTTAGCGATTGGTCTGTGTGTGTTTGTGTGTGTGTGTGTGTGTGTGTGTGTGTGTGTGCGCGCGCGCGTGTGTGTGCGTGCGGGTGTGTGTGTGAACAGAATATCTCAAGAACAAAACATTGTACGAACTTGAAACTTGAAACTTAAGTTAGATACCGCTAGAGGACCCGACACGAACATTTTCATCAAAATCAGTCAACCGGAAATAGTAGTTATTTCGGGTCATCTTTCATTTTTTTTGCAATGTTCTCAAAAACGGCTTCTACGATTTTTTTAAATCACCTTATTTACTACATTTTTTTATGCTCTACACGATAGGATAGGCGTTATGTCTGCTGAAATTCTTGGAAAGGCTGTTTTCTCGCAAAAAAATTGTTTTTTTAATGTGCATTTTAGCGCAAAATGTGTATAATAAAAGTTTTAGAGAATTATAAATCCTACAACTTTTATTTCAAACATTCTTTTGTGTAACGCTTAGATTAGCACTGTAATGAGTAATTTTCTTTTTTTCATGAAAATCTGTAAAAAATAGATTTTTTTAAAAATTTCAACCTTATTTTAACCATTTTACAACAAAAGTGTATAAAATTAAATTTATAGAAAATTAATAGATCTACAACTTTTATTTACTACATTTTTCTCTACAGAGCCTAGTTTAGCGTGAAAGAGTGATTTTCCGTATTTTTAAGCCAAACTGAGGTTGTTTTTTTTCATTTCGTATCATTCACTTATGATTAAAATAAGGTTATGTTTTTTGAGGTTAGTTTTTTTGTTTGTTTCTTATACTAGGTTATATTGTTAATTTGTTGCATTGGTAAAAGAAACTTGTGTGAGTGTTTCACACCAGATTTTTACGTGATTCTAATAACCACCAAAGTGGAATTTCACAAGTATCAAATCAACCTCATTTTACGAGAAAAAATCTCTGTATTGTTAATATTTTTTGTTAACATTAAGGATAAAGGATTACATTTATTTTATTTTAATTTTGTGTAAAGGTTTATACTACGTATTTTCTTCACTGATACATACAATATAATATTCTATCTTAAAATAAACAAAAAATAATATTAGATAATAAAATATAAAGGTGCCTCTAACAAAGAACGTTGTGAGAATTAAGTACCCAGCAATATAAATTGAAGTGCTAAGCACCTGGGCTAAGTCATATATGCCATAGCATAAAATAGATTAAACTCTGACCTACATAGTACATTTTCCTTCACTTCAATTTATTTCTTTATTCTTTCTTATGTTAGAAGGATTAATTTTACCTTATATTCTTTTTTTTTTTGAGTCTTCATACCATAGTAATAAGATTGGATTAATTCTATTCTGCAGTATACACATTTTTTAATGGATTTTAAAAGCATAGGCTTTTTTCAGTTTATTTTTGTCATGTTTTAAACCGAAATAAAAAAATACTGCATTATATTTTTAATGACAGGATTATATTTTTATATTACATCGGACATAATTTTCCTGCGTAAATTTTCCTTTTAAATTAGTTTTGATTAAAAAATTTAATTAAAGATTACCCCGGTATGGAATCCTTTTAAAAGTTTTTTTTTAAATTTGATTATGTTATGACTTGGTTATATTATGTTAAAAGACTTCATCCTTTTACAGATTATTTCTACATTACGGATGATAATCATGCATTATTTTTTTAACATAATAGGAAAATTTTATTAAAAGGATTTATCAATTATTAATATGTAACGCCAAATTTTTCACATCATAAAAATTGTTTAGATCTTGACCAAAAATCAAACCCAAACAGATTTATTTCGGAGTTAAATTTGATGTTGTAACTTAGTGTGACTTGTGATGTAATTTGTTGTTAGCCATATTTTTAATTTCTCTTGCCCTATATAAAATATAGAAGAAGGAAAAATATTTTCAAGTAGATTCTAAAAATCGATGTTTCATCGTAAATACACGTTTTTGGGTCTCCTGAACCCGAAACATGTTTTTACCACAAAAAAGAAAACCATTGATTACCGCTAAACTAAGCTTTATTTTAAAAAAAGTTTGAAATAAAGGTTGAAGATTTTTAAATTATCTATAATATTTATTAACTATATACATTTATACCCTAAAATGCGTATTAAAGTCGCTATCATAAAAAACAACTATTTTCTACAAGAGAACAGCCTCCCCAAAAATTTCAGCAGTAGCCTATGGTGCCTACCATATCTTATAGAGCATAAAAAATGTAGTAAATATGGCGATTTAAAATTAAATTGTAGTAGCCATTTTTGAGAAAATCGTAAAAAAGTGGAAAATGACACGAATAAACTACTATTTCCGGTTGACTGATTTTTATGAAATGTCGGGTTATCTAGGGGTATCTGACCTAAGTTTTAAGTTTCAGCGTCATACCATGTTCCGTTCTTGAGATATTCTGTACAAACACAAACACACACACACATATGTACTCAGACCAATCGCTAAGAACATGTTTTTTTGGGTTTAGGGGGTCTGAAAACGTGTATTCATCCGGTAAAAACTCGATTTCAAAAATCGACTTGAAAACAATACTTTCCTTATTATATTCATGACTGCCCATAACAGACAGGTGGAGTGTTAAATTATTTACACTCAATCTGTTCGTTGCAAGGCTAAAATAAATAGTTCTGTTTCTTATCACATGGTCAGTCAATTAAATGACTGGATCATTTAAGAACAGAAGAGGTAGAGGTGTGAAAGACACTAATCAGAGTTATCTTATCTGAAAGTAATGAATTTCATTGTACAGCCAGACCCTGTGGTGAATGAAGTGAAGGTGTCATTTACAGAGTGGAAAATATGTGCTTTTCAGAGGGCCCGGCATGCTGATAAGCGTACTTTTCCACTCAGTGAGGAAGGCAATGGTAAACCACCTCACTCCTCGATTTACTTAGTAAAACCTCTAGAGGTTCAAACCAGCCTTTCGGCTGTTGACCTAAACAACAACATATTCATGTAGGGAGGAGAAATTAAAAAAGTCTGCAGTAAATTCTGAGAAGAAGAGGGAAAGTTTTCAGTAACATTTGACGTTACTGAAGGTGGTTTAAAATAATAGTAGACTACATACGACAGGAGAACAATTTGGAATCACTTAATACTGATTTAAATTTTGTTAGATTTGTGAAATCAGATTAAACATACAAATCTCCAACCTGGTAATTTTAGCTCCGGGTTTTGTTGTAAAATTAAATTTATCAATATTTCTTCCATAGCTGATTCAATCTGCGAATATTTCTTTATTGTGTATACATTGGAAATCTTAAGAAAATAATTTATGAATTCAATTCCTAAAGTCGTTTATCGAGTCACGTTTCAAGATGTTGGATGCAATACCGTGCTTGTTAAGTCACAATGGCTTGTTAGAATAACAATCAATTCCCTCTAAACCTCCCAACTAGAACCCATGATGATACAGAATCTAACCAATAAAAAAACTGCCCATAGGCAAAACTTTGGTTTATACAAGGGGAAGAAAGAAAATCTACAATAAAGGAAATTTTTAAGATAAGAAAATATTTAGGTTGTTTATTTTTCATTGATTTTTTATAAGACTTCGGTCTTTGTGTGAACGTTTTGTATTTTGTGAATCCATGATAAAATAATATTATATTTTTACTAATACTACAAATTCTATCCACCTAGACTAGGTAAGGTAATAATTAATAAATTTCAAGTTTTCGCAACTACCTTCTATGTAAAAGATTCTCGGTTCGATTCCCAGTCGGATCAAGTATTTTTATAACTCATTTATTCTATATATATATATCACTCGTAACCGCCTAATGGAGGCTATAGTCGAACGTAAAACAAAAAAAGCCATTTCTGGTCTCAGAAGCGTGCCTGATATAAACTATTTTCGTTGTTTTCTCGGTATCGTCATGACACATTTACCGTTTCCCGTTTTAAGTAAGTAAAAAACTTAAAATATGTTACAAAATATTAATATTTTTCTACAGAGTAAAATAATATTTTTCGTAGCTTGACAATAGAAGAATATTTATTACTATTTTATTACTATCTATTTTACTATTTTAGTTTCACCCAAAAACAATGAAATTAAAGAAGAAATGCGTTGCTTATTAACAATATCATTGCTTTAAATTTTGAACAATTGGATTTCACTCGACGAATCCATTCTTGTCTAGTGAGAATCATAACGGCTGAAGTATTATTAAAAGTTTCTGCAGCTTCTATTACACGAATCCTTAGATCGTCTTGTGTGTCAATCCGCTTTCATAAACAACTGACTTCATTCAATCCCTCAGGAAGAGTCTCCTGGTGTGAGGTCAAAAGATCGTTGTGGATTTTACTCGACAAATTCATTCTTTTCTAGTGGGAATCATAACAGAAGAAGTATTATTAAGAAATTCTGCAGCTTCTATTACACGAACCCTTAGGATCGTCTTGTGTGTCAATCCTCTTTTATAAACAACTGACTTCATTCAATCCCTCAGGAACAGTCTGCTCGTGTGAGGTCAAAAGATTGTTGTGGCCATTTTACTTATTCGTTTAGACTAACCAATACTTTCCAAGACATAATATAGACAATTATCATAATATTAAATTTGGGCAGAAGAAACCTCAAATGAGACCGAAAAAGGCAACTCCAGAATTATTTTTTTCATGTAATGTTTGGTGTGGTGGTTTCTTGATGATTATTTATTTAGTCCATTCTTCCTACTACGAAAGCTTGGAAGAGGAAGGTACTTAAATTATTTAAAAGCAAACCTGCTCACCGTCTAAGACGATACTTTTTACAAAGAGAGTTAAAAGCTACGATTAATGTAGGCGCAGCCACCCTATCCTTGCAAAGTTAAATTTACTGAATTTATGTTCCTTTTTCTTAGTACTGGATCAAACTATTTTCTCCAAATTTGTATAGTGATTTTTTACTACTTTTTATGCAATCCGTTACACTTCTGTGTTTCTTAAATAGAACAGTAAAATAATTTTAAACAATTTCAGACAATTAAAAATATTAGTTTTTTTAGAGCTAAGAAAAGTTGTGACTTTTGAAAATGTAAAAATACAATGACGATGTTGGTACCACACCTGTATTATTATTCCAATAATGCATTGTAAAAATTTAACTTTTAAGCCTTTAATAGTTACGGAGATTAAGGTACGTTTGTATAACATACACACATACAATAAGATCTACAACATAATATTTATGTTATAAATGTAATATGTATATTAATTATAATATGTATAATAATAATAAAAAGTTGGAAATTAACCCTTTCTAACCCAGTGTGACGAAGAAGTCACATTGGAGTGAAATAACAGACATCAGAATTTTAGTTATTAGTGACTACTTTGAATTAGGAACGCTGGGTGTGAAGTTTAATAATTTTCCTTACCCTAGCCAGGAATCGAACTTGAGACTTCCGCTTTGCAGTGTAGCATGCTGACCATTGCGCTACGGAGGCGACCATTAATTAATTTTGTTTTTAAATTAATTTTAGTTCTAAATATTCGTGTTCGATTACTAAAATAAAGTAGCATTTCTTCGAATATGTCGTACGTACGTACAATTATATTTTTTAGACTTTGTAAAAAGTAATTTTATCCATTTTACCAATATTTTTAATTGTATAAAATTTTGTCTTAAATGATGACTTTAAAATTAAAATCATATTTAGTTTTATTGCTACAAATCTAAGTAAGAGAATATACTTTGTTTAGGAAGCTTGAACATAATTTTACATATTCATATTGTTGTATGAAACATTGAACAGATATTTTTTGCGTGTAGTTAAAAAAATTGGGATTGAAAGGGTTAAAAGATCTACAACTTTTATTTTTAGCATTTTTCTGTACGGAGCCTAGTTTAGCGTGAAAGAGTGATTTTCCGTATTTTTAAGCCAAACTGAGGTTGTTTTTCATTTTGCATCATCCGCTCTTGATTAAAATACGATTATGTTTTCGATATTAATTTTTTTGTTTATTTTTAATTTTGATTACTGATATTAAGGTTATATTTTTAATTATTTGCATTGGCCAGAAAAAGTTGTGTGAGTGTTTCACACCAGCTTTTTTTAGCCCTAGGCGTCTTAAAAGTTTACTTTGTACCGTAAGATAACAATTACTAACAAAATAAAACTACAACGTTTAAAACCTCGCACACAAACTTCATAAAAACAACCAAAACAACGTAAAACCTAAAAGTCAACAAAAACATAAACAACAATTATTAGAAAAAAATGACAGTATGACGTTACTTTACCAGGGTAACTGTATTCCAAGCGAAATCTTTCGCTAACTGTAATTCGGTAACGAAGGGTTTGCGGACCTATGCCTATGTGAGCATTTAAAAAAAATTAGTTGTAAAAATCAGCACTAAAGATTTCCATTGAATTTTGAATTACACTGTATTAAAGGCATACGATTTATAGAATTCATTTCACTTTTTATTTGCTACGTTTTTAATTATTTTTATACATCGATTTATGTATTTATTTACATTATCTGAATGGAAGGTCAAGTGATTTTGTACAAGAGTTTTGCTTGAATAAAATTAGGATTACATGAAATTAATTTTGTCTCGGTAATAAAATTTATTAACTTCTCGAGATCGTACGAATGTAAAAACTGTATGTAAAACTTTTTAAGTTTTCATCTTGAAGTAAAATAAATCCCTCTACAAACTGCAACGATAAATGACTTCAATCCTAGTTTAAAACTTCTTTTTAATAACTGCCATTCGTTAAAACTGAAATTTCAATGGGCTGGCTTTAATTCGATCCATTTCATTACGTTTGCTAATTTCAGTTTAGCAATATAGTTGCTTGCATATTGTAGTCGCACGAATTCAAGATTAATTACAGTTGGAAAATCCATCTGGTTTTAATCGTTTATATTATCAGAGAAAAATCTCTGGTTTATTTTACTCACCATTAATAACGTATGTAAAGTTTGAATTATATCATAATTGCTAAATTTTAAATTAATATTTTACAGTACTGATTTATTGAGAGTAATTTTTTTGTGTCTTCATGCTTTATTCATGACTATAAACTGTACAGTAGTAAATGCGATGATGATGATGATAATTGTGTGATACAATGACATGATAGGTATGAAAGAGGTAAGGCTCCATTAGCGCTTCTCCAAGAGATGTTTTTAAAAAGATTCTGAATTTTCAATAAACTTTATTTTATCAGCAACCTACAATGTTATGTACTTTGTTATTAACAACTACAGTGATTTAAGTAACTTAGTAGTGATTCAAATAAATTATTGGAAGGATTGTTTCCTTAATTCCTAATTTGTGTACATTGCAATAATATTAAGTTCAGTTTAAGAACAATAAGCAACCCGATGACCCAATTACATGAGGATGGTATGTGATGGTACGTGTAGGTCAATGGGTTTTGGAAGAATTGAACAAGTTATATAATATTCCATACTCTTGTACAGACTCAGGCCATCCATTCCTAAAAGAATATGGTTAATTGAACCCCAGCCATCAGTTCATCAGTACTGCTGTACCTCAAGTACTGTGTTCCCGAGTTTGACGGGCTGTAACTTCAAAACGGTCAGAGATATTTGGAAATGATTTTCACCAGTGGATTGGTCGCAAAATTCTACATAGAAATGATGTGCCATAATGACCACCTTTGTATTTAAAAAATAAACGTTTGTTGCAGATTTTCCACACAAGGGAATGTCAATTTGTTACAGATTTATATACTTTCCCACGTTAGATTGGTCAATTTGTAGATGAATAAATATACATCTTATAATTATTTAACTGATTGTTTTATTTTTCTTGAATATTATTTTATTTTTTATTTTTATTTATTTTATTTATTTTATTTTATTTATTTTATTTTATTTTTATTATTATTTTATTATTTTTCTTTCTTAAATATCTCTTTTAAATTTTATGTTATACACTTCTAATGTAATCATGATGTTTCTCACAATAATTTTTAATTATCTTGTAGTTTGAATTGTTAGTTAAATATATATGTATTATTGGTTAATAGTTCATTACTTTGTTTTAATTTTTTTAAATGAGTCTCTCTTTCATGTTATAATCATGTTATAGTTAAATCATATTATAATCTTAGTTATATTTAAGAATAATTTTATGAATGGGACGTAATTAAAAATAAACGTCCTGTCGACTTGAAATTTTCCGTCCCACTAAAATATTTTACAATTCTTCTTTCTTTTTTATATAATTGCTTAGCAACGAGATTTTGTTTGGATAAAAATTAATAATGTTAAATAATTTTTTGAATATTTTATTTAAATCAGCTGGATTTATTTATATTCTCATTTAATAAACCAAAATAAACAGAGCCAGCTGTCATTGATTTATTTGTATCATTACACGTTGCATTCAAGATGGCGGAAAAAATACACGAACATGATTTTCAGTATTTTTTATTCACATTTATAAGATTATAGTGTGTTTTGAAGAATAACATCACTAGTTCGCGAAATATTTTTCCGTGCTCGAACTTTTGGGACACCCGGTATGTGTATTATTTTTATACCAGGTGTCCCACGTAGGGAATGCTATTTTTGAATTAATATACCGGACGTATTGTACACTCTATAGACTGGAAATTTTACAGTTATAATAAACAGATTTGTAAAAAAGAACCCTAGAGTTTTATTTACTTATGATAAATCAAAACAAAATGGTGGAAAGTAATTTTAATTGTATAACCATTTCAAATTGGTGATTTGTTACAATGAAACTTACTACGGAGGAAAAGTCATGCTACTAGATTCTCGATCGATGTACTGGCTTTTGCAGATGACGTGGTTTTAGTTGCAAAAACTAGAGATCAAGCGATGTTCCAAATTGACACACTTAATGAGATAGCAAGTGGAACTGGATTGAATATCTCCTTTGAAAAATCCATGTTTATGACCAGTAATAAAAATAGTCCAAAAACACTGAAAACTAAGTATGGCAAATTAAACCAAAGTAGATCACTTCAACTATTTGGGTGAAACCATCCAGCAAAACGGGTCAAACGCTCTAGCACTACAAAAAAGAATCGGGAGACTGGAGATGGCCTACACATACACGAAAGGTTTCTACACCAATGAATATATCTCCGCAACACTAGATTAAGACATCTAAATACAGTAGTCCTCTCCCAAGTTTTATACGCTGCGGAAGCCTTGACATCCCACAGAAAAGGAGAAATTGCAAAACTAGACAAAATACACAGAAGATTTGCCCAAACAATATTAGGAACGGTTTACGACCCGGAAACTGAAATGCACAAAAAACGATCAAACAAAACAATGATGAATTTCCTGGAAGAATCTATGACTACGAAATTAGGAGGTGACTGCAATATTACGGACACTTAATGAGATTAAAGGACACAAACAACGAGACTTATAAACTGATCAGGAGCCAAGAAGGACAGACGTAACTAAAGACAGATGGCTAAAGGAAATAGAAGAGGACTTAATAATACTAGAAATCTCAGGCGACGAAATTATGAATGGGGAAATTTTTAGACAAAAAAATCAAAACTTTTGGGAATTTCCAGTCTGCTGAGTCCAAAATTAGAATCTGGACAGAAGAATAAAAACAAGTGGTGAGTAAAAAAATGAAAGAATACCACGCCAACAGAAGACAGCTCAAGAAACAACTTAAAGAGAAACTGACTTTACCTACATAACTAGTGCGTTCTTAATAGGATTAAACAAAAAAATGTTTCTAGTCTGTAGAGCGTGCGATACGTCTGGCTTATTATTTCAAAAATAGCAACCTCTTCTTGGGACACCCGGTAGCCTATATATTATCATTGTATTATATCATATTTGGATATGATTAATTTTCTGGTACAATAATATTAGTTAAAGTATTTTATAAATTTTAAATTGAATTTGTTCTTTGTAGCAAGAATACATAATTTTTTTATAGTCAAACACCATTTGTTTATAAACCTTAACTTTAATGATTCAAATTAGCGTTCAATTTTTCTTATTTCATTGATATAAAGTAGGATAACTCCGTGTATGTATTACAGCTAAATACAGTACAAAGAACTCATTTGTAAAATTTACTTTTATTGACAAAAAAATACAGAATTTTTATTGTAAAAAAGTAGGGATAAACATAAAAAAGGGTGAGCTATAAATTGAACAGAATAGTAAGCCATAGTTACGTATTAAAGAAAATACTTTTGTATTTGTATTCATTTAGTAAATACTAGTATTGTGAAATACATATCTCGTTTTTGTAGGCTACCTGAACCATAAATTTCAATTACTTCTATATTCCCTTGATATTTAAATTTACATTTTTAAATGTCACCTACCAAATAGTATGTAGTAATTTTCCCCTATCATTTTTTACATTTAATACCCTATCCAATATTTTTTATCTATCCTAGTAAACAGTAAAGAAATTTTCAATACAGAATAACATTATGTATTGTGTATGGAAAATTCTCTTGTGACCATCCCGGTAGTTCAGTGGTGTACTACTTAGCTCAAAAAATTAGGTTCAATTTTCGGTTAAGGTGTGCATAATAATTTTAATTCGTTTAAATCCATATTATAATGTGACTACTTATATTGTTTTATTTTTACTTTCTTATAGCTATATGAATATATAGGAAGGAAAGTATTGTTTTCGCACACACACACACCAACCGCTAAAAACATATTTTTTGCGTTCAGGGAGTCTGAAAACGTGTAGATCCGGTGAAAACTCGATTTCGGAAAATCAAAATGGAAACAATACTTTCCTTCCTATGTATTCACATAAGCCAGAGAAAGTAAGAAATCGATATTATTAAAAAAATTACGAAAGTTTAATAAAGTTTTAGTAACCGACTTCATGAAAAAGTTGAATTAATGTAAATAATACAGAATAAATATTCCTGACATTCCTTTTGTCGAAAGCAGCTATAAATTTGTTTCAACCTTTACTGGATATTGTTTCCTTCATTAAAGATACACATTGTATAAAACTAAAATATAAAATTAATGTATTCGTCTCATAATAAGTCATTCGTTATTAACTTAGGATTTTCTAAAATACGTATTCAGAAATAATTCCAGTTTTATATTCATCAAAAAAAAAAAACATTTAGTTTTGTATTGTGTTTTAATCTAGTTTTATTTAATTTAAACATGACAATAATTTTCAGGCACATAATTGATTACTTTCTTATGGCTATATGAATATATAGGAAGGAAAGTATTGTTTTCATGTCGATTTTTCGAAATTAAGTTGTTACCAGATCTACACGTTTTCAGACTCCCTGAACCCTAAAAACATATTTTTAGCGATTGGTCTGTGTGTGTGTGTGTGGGCGCGCGCGCTTGTGTGTGAACAGAATATCTCAAGAATGGAACATCGTACGAACTTGAAACTTGATACTTAAGTTACATATTACTAGAGAACCCGATACAAATATTTTCATCAAAATCGGTTAACGGTGAAGTAGTAGTTTATTCGTGTCATTTTTCACTTTTTTGCGACTTTCTCAGAAAATGGCTCCTACAATTTTGTTAAAAATCGCCTCATCTGTTTATTTGTTTTTATTTTTTTTATTGAGTGATGATGCTAAATTTTTTATGAGTGATCTACTAAATTTTTTATGCTCTACAAAACAGAGTAGGCGCCATATCTGCTGAAATTCTTTTGGAGGTTGTTAGCTCTTAAAAAATTACACTCAAAATTTAAGACTGCGACTTTAATATGCATTTCAGCGCAAAATGTATGTAATAAAAGTTGTAAAAAATTTAAAAACCTACAACTTTTATTCCATAAATATTTTTGTACAACGCTTAGTTTAGCGGTATTTAGCGATTTTTTGCTTTTTCAATCGAAAAAATATGGCCTGGCATGCTGATAAGCATCCTTTTCACTCAGTGAGGAAGGCAGGTAAACTACCTCATTCTTCATTTTACTTAGTAAAAACTCTACAGGTTCAAACCAGCCTTTCGGCTGAGGACCTAAACAACACGATGATAGTAGTAGAAGTAGAAGAAAACGATGAAACATTTTAGGTTTACGTTTACGTTTATTTACAATCTATTTTTATCAATCATTATTTATACAACAATATTTCTTATTTACAATAAGACCTTTTCCAAGAAGATCATTGGTAATTACAGAAAACAGTCTTGGTTCAACTACACTTCCTTGTGGAACACAAGCAATGCTGATTGAATTTGTAAACAAAAATAAAGCTTTTTAAAATTCTAGTAATAAATAAAAATATTGATAAACATTTACACTTATTAGTACCTATGTTAACTTTTTTTTTCTTTATCGTAAATTAATTCTGCTTTTCAATTTTTACGTAACGGATGTGTATTTTAATTTTATTAGTTACGATGTCGAACAGTGTAAACAAACACAAAATATCGACCACAGTGGCAAAAACGTAAAATTATTATGAAAACCGCAAACATTAAAATAAATTTAACAAATATTTATATTTATTCTACGCAAGTGACATAACCACATATTTTCGTGGTTAAGTAAGTTAATAAAATTTATAAAACTGTGATAGAAAAATATGTTTATTTTTTATTTTATTGGAAAAAAATCATACAGAAAATATACGTTTCACTGTTTCTTTTTAAACAAATTTTAAATAGCGGCAGAGTAACATAATAACATGAATTCGATCCAGGCAATTCAATCAAAATTCTTAAAACTTGCTTCTGGTGTTCCTTTTTTTTCTCTTGCCTATATGAATATATAGGAAGGAAAGTATTGTTTTCACGTCGATTTTTCGAAATCGAGTTTTCACCGGATCTACACGTTTTCAAACCCCCTGAACTAAAAAAATTATGTTTTTAACGATTGATGTGTGTACGTGTGTGTGTGCGCGCGCGCGCGTTTGAGTGTGTGTGAACAAAATATCTCAAGGAGGAAGCGTCTTACGAACTTGAAATTTGAAACTTTAGTTAGATACTACTACCGGACCCGACAAAAACATTTTCAACAAAACCGGTCAACTGAAAGTAGTAGTTTATTCGCGAATTTTTCACTTTTTTGCGATTTTCTGAAAAACGGCTTCTACGATTTTTTTAAATTGCCTCATTTACTAAATTTT
The DNA here is from genome assembly GCA_035578175.1 of Catonia carolina. Classification (NCBI taxonomy): domain Eukaryota; kingdom Metazoa; phylum Arthropoda; class Insecta; order Hemiptera; family Achilidae; genus Catonia; species Catonia carolina. The sequence goes on along the minus strand of JAQMRL010000005.1, from coordinate 33,126,075 downwards.
TTATGTTCTACTAGATAGGGTACGCGCCATCTCTGCTGAAATTCTTGGGAGGTTGTTTTCTCGTAAATTTTTTTTTTTAAGATTGCGGCTTTAATGTGCATTTTAGCGCAAAAATGTATAGTATAATAAAATTTGTAGAAAATTTAAAACCTAAAACTTTTATTTAACATTGTTTTGTGTAACGCGTAGTTAAGTGGTTTTTAGCGATTTTCGGTTTTTTCACGAAAATGTGTAAAAAATCGATTTTTTTAAAGATTTCAGCCTTAGAAACAGTTCATTAGAAGGAATTTACCGTACCCCAGGTTTTTGATAATTCTTTTCAAGGCAGGTTTTGGTAATTATGCGTTCTGTTTAAAAAGTTGGTCAGGTTTAGCTTCATTCTTAAGTTGGAAAATAGTTTAATTTTAATTGTCACTGTTGTGACAATTGAATTATTATTATTATTACATACGTTGTAGACCCTTATGGATCACGTGAAGCTTCTACGGTTCTTCCTGCGGGTTCTCCATGACATCTTCATCTTCTCACTCATGGCTCTCTTCCTCTCCTCTGTCCACGTAGCCGGTCTTCTTGGCTCTGATCTCTGACGGCACTTCCACTCGTCTATTCTTTTTCTATACGTATCGCGGTCTGTCGCGTCTTCAGAAGTGTGTTGAGCGTTGTCAAGGTCTCTTCTTACTTGTTCGGCCCATGTCAAGCCTTTAAGATTTTCTGTAGCAATAAGAATCTGGTGGGTAAGTCTGTGTTCAGGAAGTCGTTGTATGTGTCCATAGAATTTAAGTCGCCTTTTTCTAATGTCTGCTGAAATGTTTGAAATTTTTTCTGTGGTTCTGTTGGTTTGTAGCCGATATCCATCGTCAGTTTTTCGTGATCCAAGTATTTTCCTGATGATTTTACGTTCTTCTTTTTTCAGGTTTTGTAGCAGAGTCTTATTGTGAAGTGACAATGTTTCTGCTGCGTATAGCAGAAATATAATAAGTAAATATAATAATTAAGTTATAATAATAATAAAACCGGGTAACAATTCTATAATAATTTGTTAGTGTATATAATTGTATTCTGTAAAGTATAAGAATTTAATATTTGAAATACAATTTTTTTCAAAGTTAACTGTTAAAAGTGTGACAAGGATAAAACATGTTTTCTTTTAATTTTTATTTCCCTATACGTCAGTAAGTAAAACATTGCGTTACTAATTAATGTGCATTGCTATAAACTCATTTTTTATAATATCAAAGTATATATTTATTAATGTAAATAAGCGAGTTTCCCTTTTTACGGCAAAAGGGAATTTTTTCATTATTGTTAAAATAAATGTTTGGTTTGTTTTATTGTTATCTCTTCTGCTTGATGTATAAATAATTTTTTTGTATTTTTTTACAGGTAAGCTGAATGTTATGATTTCCAGAAACATAAAATTTGAGAGCTACGTTTTTAATGTAAGTACGCAGAACTTAAAATAAATAATTTATTTAAAATAAAATACCAAAAAGATAAATTATGATGTAAGATTTTAAAGTACGTTTATTTTTTACGAATAATAGTTTTGTTAGGCCATTATGTACCGTTCTGAAATTCACTTTAATGTATTTTTACATGTGATTTACAAATAAATGAAAATAATTCGGGAGATGATGTACATCATCTCAAAATTTAATAATTGTTTTTTTTTTGTTGTAGCTATGTGCAAGACATGTAATTGGTACTTTTACCATAGTTACTCTTGATCCGCTTCTGCTTTGCGGCCAAAGAGTTTCGTGAAAAATTTGTATTAATTCTTATTTTATCTCTTTGTTGTATTTTATGTAGGGTATAATATTTTTTAGTATTGTTTATATGTTACTACATCTTTGACATTGTACTTATTTTCATGGATGGTTTACTTCATCAAAGATTTTGCTACAGGAGATAGCTAATTCCACATGTTATATAGGCCTAAGATTCTTTTTTTGTTTAATTTTATTTAATTCAATTTCATTGTTTGTATTTTAAGGTTTGTTATTTTAATTTTATTTAAGTTCTATTTTGTATACTGATTTGTTTATATTGCCTTTATGTTGTATTTTAATATGAGGAATAAAGATTATTATTATTATTATTAAGGACCGGAAACGCCACGTTAGCTTGTTACGGCTTGCAAAACGCTTCGCCCGTATTTCGGCTCATCCCATAAAATAAGTTCGTAATAAAATTATTAGGGCGTTATAGAGAGTCTAAAATGGTAATTTCTTATGGTTTTTGTCGTAAGAAAGCGAATAAAATAGATCCCAGAACCATATCTTAAGGAGTTCTTTTAGAAATCTAGGGTAAAACGGAAATGAATACGAGTGAAAACATCCGAATATAACCACATTCATTATTATTGAGTAAAATTGAAAAGAAAAATATTTTATGAAATTTGCGTGAGATTCTGAGCCTTTAAAAATAGTTTTCTGTGCAGGAAAACATATTTTTCTAAAAAAAAGGTTTTTACCCCTACCCATAATGTACTCCGTCTGCAACATGAAACTAATTTCGTCCACGAAGGAAAAAACTGAATAAACAATGTTTCTTTTCATAATCAAATTTTTCTTATCAATATTCGTGGTAATAATAAAATATTTTATTTCCACGAAATGTATTCATCATTTATCCAAACATTTTTCAAACATCTTTGCTAAAGTAAAAATATAGGCCTACTTGTTTACTTTGTTTAAAATTTTTCCGAGAATTTTGTAAAAATATTATTATTTTCTTGAACTGATTTGATTTTTAAAAAGTATTGAGGCACATAAATTCATATTTTTTCCAAGTAGTCTATTAATTCAGCTAATATAACCCGTTTCAAGAGGCAATTATGTATTTTAGAATACAATATTAATGTAATAAAAATCCCAGGTTCCATTTCCGGCCAGAGTCTGGAAATTTTCACAAAGTTAAAAACAACGACCAATATCCCACCGTAGTCGCTAATGACCGAGCTGTTGATGCGACTTAAAATTTAAAAAAATCTGCTGTGAAACACTCACACAAGTTTCTCTTGCAAATGCAAATGGTGAACAATGTAGCCCAACATTAGTAATAACACATTACAAATAAACAAAATAACTAACCTTATTTTAATCTCGAGTGAAAAACACAAAATGAAAATCAACCTGTTTGGATTAAAAATACAGAAAATCACTCTTTCACGCTAAAGTAGGCTATGTAGGGCAAAATTCTTTATGTAAAAGTTGTCGATCTTTTAATTTCTTATAAATATGATTACATTAAGTTGTACACTTTTGCCGTAAAATGCATACTAAGGCTAATTTTTTAAAAAAATCGATTTTTTACACGTTTTCGTGAACAAACAGAAAATCGTAATTAAGCCTACCGCTAAACCAAGCGTTATACAAAAAGTGATTGATGTATAAGTTGTAGAATTCTAAATTCTCTACAACACTTATTATATACATTTTTGCGCTAAAATTCATATTAAAGCCGCAATCGTAAACAAACAATATTTTTTACGCAAAAACAGCCTCTCCTAGAATTTCAGCAGACATGACGCCTACTTTATCTTTTAAAGCATAAAAAACTTAGTAATTAAGGCGATTTTTAAAAAATCGTATGAGCCGTTTTTGAGAAAATCGCAAAAAAGTGAAAAATGACACGAGTAAACTACTACTTCCGGTAGACCAATTTCGATGAAAATGTTCGTGTCGCGTCCGGTAGTTTTATCTAACTTAAGTTTCAAGTTTCAAGTTCGTACGTTGTTCCGTTCTTGAGATATTCTGTTCACACGCGCACACACGCGCGCACACACACACACACACACACACACACAGGCCAATCGCTAAAAATGTGTGTTTTGGGTTCAGAGGATCTGAAAATATGTAGATCCGGTGACAACTCGATTTTGAAAAATCGACATGAAAACAATACTTTCGTTCTCATATTTATATTCATATGTATAGGAAAGTAAATAAATATATTTTAAAAATTATTGAAATCGACAATATTATTTGACAACTGTACTGTATTTAGTGATAAACGCCTTCTGATACAAGATTTGCAACCAAAAATTCAAATAGGTTTATCTTTATCAGATTTTTTGTGGCTTCTTTAAATTTATATTTATCAGTGCAATTTAAACTTTACAAATTATCTGAATTCATGACCAAAGTGTAAATTTCATTTTGGTTGTTTTATTAGTTATCCACAAAATCAGGTTCGATTATTTAAACAAATAACCCTTATGGAAATACGTGTGATTTTTCTTCACACTTGAAACTTAAAAATCCGTTGAAGTTCGGATGCTGGAAATTTGTATCAGTATATAATTTTACATTAACCCAGTGGATTTATCTATTAATAATAATAAATTTGTCGAAAACAATCACTTTTCGGATTATATTCAAGAGGATTAGTAATTATATTAAATGATAATACCGGACAATGGAGTACCTACCTAAACAACTCATTTCTATAACTCGTGGAAAAATCCTCCAAGGTTGTTGGCCGAAGTAAAGCAAGTTATGCAAGAACGTAACAATGCAGAACAAGATATTTTTTAAAAAATGTGAACAGCTCAAGTTACTAAAAGATAAAGACACAAGATTCATCGATAAACTCGAGCTTCGTCATCAATGATTTGTACAAATAAAATCAGACATATCAGATCCCAAAATATGAATAATTATTGTGAAAAGCGTAAGAATCTTGAAACCAAACCAAAAATGATTTCTAAATTTGATTCAAGTGGTCCAATGAGACCGTAAAAGCAAAAAATAAATGATAATGCTTTAGTAAAGGAACAGACCTAAAAAATATATCGATATTATAATACTTTTTACATTTCAACTATCAATATACCATAACAATATAATAAAAGCACTATGATAATAGTAGATTAAATCGTACAGTTTCAAATGAATTTTATACAAATACGTATAATGATACTTGAGATAATGACAACATTTAGAGGGAAATATTTATGTAATACGGAAATCTAGATAATGAAAGGTTGTTTCTCCTTGAAAATGAGATAGGTAAATTGAATAAATTATTAAGTTCTCCGTAATGATGATGATGATAATTTCCGCCTAATATCTCTTTCCTTGAAGTTTGTTCCGTTCTAATCCGAAATACATTTGTTTTGCTTTATCTATATTAAATATTTTACTTGTAGTATCTAGGCTTAGTTATGATGTTTGCTTCCTTTCGGTTTCATATCCTTTCTAAATGATTCCCATTATAAACATACATGTATGTTAACATCGATTCTTAACTAAGTAATCAGCTAATTGTTATCAGTTCCGTTTTAATATGTGTATCTATACTTAACATTAATTCTCAAATATATTTTGTAGCTATATCGTCCCATGTTGACACTAAAGTAGCGGTTGTGAATACACAATTTTTACTCTCTCTTGTTCAATATTAATATATAACAAAAGGATAGTATATTGTTTTCCTGTCACTTTTTCGAAATCAAGTTGTCACCGGAGATACACGTTTTCGTGCCCTCTGAAGCCAAAAAAAAATGTTTTAGCGATTATTCTGTGAGTATGTTACCAAAATATCGTACGAAATTATAACTTGAAATTAAGTTAGGTACCACTAGTGGGGCTAACACGAACACTTTTATCAAAATTGTTTACCCGTACGTAGTGCGATTTTTTACTTTTTGCAATTTTTTTAAAAACGGCATCTTCGTTTTTTTTTTAAATCGCTTCACTTACTACATTTTTTATGCTTTACTATATTAGGTAAGCGGCATGTAGGCCTGTGCTGAAAATGGTACAAAATTTGTAACGTCTTATTGTAATACGTTGCTGTTGGGATTTATTGTTTCATATCTTGGCGCCGTATTTCTGTTTGTATTATTAATTTATTCTGTTCGCCGCAAGCTGTTGCTATCTAGCGTTTTTCTATTGCACTATTCTAGCCTGAGTTGAATTTTAATTTCTGCTAATTTAATTATGTACCTTACTTTTCCTGGTTCGACGTGCACTCTTGATTGTGTATTGAAATGGAACGGTAGTCTTCTATTACATTAGAATGTTTTACCGATTTTGTATTTTCTTTCTTTTATCTAAAGAATGTCGTTTTTGGTTTTAATGTTGCGTTATGATTATTGCTAATGTTTATTTATGATTCATTTATTTTTATCTGCTGTGCTTTCTTATATTTTATAATGTTACGTTAATTTTTATCAGTCTTTTCCGTGTTGGTGTTTCACGAATTTGTACATGAAGTTTTGGTTTCGTCGATCAAATTTATTTTGGATTTTGTACTATGAGAGATTTCTACTCTGGGGACATTTCAACTCAGGAATATTTTCTTTTCTGATGGTTCGGAGAGTTGAAGTTTTGGATAGCAGTGCCATTCACCACCTTTGCACAACGTTGGTTCCTGAGAATGACTCTTCCGGGTTCGATTCCCGAATCTAGAAAATTGGCAGCTAAACTTGAGTCATTTCCTGCAGTGGCTGTTCAATTTATTCATCTGTTTGATTTGGACGTTAAGCATCGATTTTAACCAGGAAGGTTTGGTTCTGCAAAACGGTATGTTTGGTTAATTATTTATTCGTTTTTGGGAAAACTGTGTTATTTTTACTTGACCGTTTCTGCACCTGTCAGGAAAGTTTTCTGTACTGTGCATGTCCTGAACTGAAAATGTTGATGAACGAACTTGGCTAGAATCTAACTTAAAAAATCTGGTGTGAAACACTCACACAACTTTCTCTTGCCAATGCAAATAATTAACAATAAACCTAACATTAGTATTAAAACATTAGAAATGAACAAAAACTAACCTCAAAAACATAACCTTATTTTAATCACGAGTGAATGACGCAAAATGACAATCGAACTCAGTTTGACTTAAAAATACGGAAAATCACGCTTTCACGCTAAACTAGGCTCTGTAGAGAAAAATTCTCTAAACAAAAGTTGTAGATCTTTTAATTTTCTAACTTTTATTATATACACTTTTGTCGTAAAATGCATACTAAGACCGAAATGTTAAAAAAATCGATTTTTCTCACGTTTTCGTGAGAAAAAAACAGAAAATCGCAAATTACCGCTAAACTAAGCGTTATACAAAAAAATGTTTGAAACAGAAGTTGTAGGTTTTTAAATTCTCTACAACTTTTATTATATAAGTTTTTGCGCTGAAATTTATATTAAAGCCGTAATCTTAAAAAAACAACGTTTTTACGTGAAAAGAGCCTCACCGAGAATTTCAGCAAACATGGCGCCTACCCTATCTTGTAGAGAATAAAAAATTGAGTAAAATAGGCGATTTTAAAAAAAATCGTAGGACCAGTTTTTGAGAAAATCGCAAAAAACTGAAAAATTATACGAATAAACTACTACTTCCGGTTGACCGATTTTGATGAAAATGTTTGTGTCGCGTCCGGTAGTGGTATGTAACTTAAGTTTCACGTTTCAAGTTCGTACGATGTTCCGTTCTTGAGATATTCTGTTCACACACACACACACACACAGACACACACACACACACACACACACACACAGACACACACACAGACCAATCGCTAAAAACATGTTTTTTGGGTTCAGGGGGTCTGAAAACGTATAGATCCGGTGAAAACTCGATTTCGAAAAATCGACATGAAAACAATACTTTCCTTCCTATATATTCATATAGGCAAGAGAAAGTAAAAATAGTTAAAATCTTGAAAACTTTTATCATGTTTTATTTATCTATATTCTTGGCGTTTGTTATTATAAATTTTATAAATTTCGTAAAATATATTTTGTTTAATATTTTCTTTGATAATTTTGTAAAAGCTGCCATGGTATGCAATACATTTATAAAAAAAACTATTATGATATCATACTATTAACAGACAATGATCTGATCTTATGTAAAATTAATTCTTCCATTTAAAAATTTTCTTACAATAGTTAATCCTTCTAAAATAAATAAATCAGTTTTTAATTTTGGTCAAATTGTATCTGTTATAATGAAAACTTAAAATAATAACTATTTGAATCTTATTATTCATTAAATATTGTAGTTTAAATTCATTTTTGAGATTTTTCTAGAATTTTCCTGAAATTATTTATTCAGGTATTTAATTTTGTAATAACTTAAATTATGTTCGTGTAGTTTTTTTTCTTTTTTTTTAAAAAAAAGAAACAACTTGGATTTATTACTGTTTAATTAATATTATTATATTTTTATTTGTGTGTTTTCTTTGTGCAATTATAATCATATGCAACAACTCTTTTTTATTTGGCTTCCTTGTTTTTTGTCAACCCCTGGGCCAACCTATCAGTGTGGATAGAGGGGGGAGTGACAAATTATTTGTAAGATTGCGGCATTAATATGAATTTTTGGGAAAGAGTATATTAAAATTTATGGAATTTAAAACAATTCGAACTTTTATTTCAAACACTTTTTTCTTTAATTATAAGTTAAGCATCACGGAATGATTTTCTATATTTTGTTAACGAAAATCGGTAATAAATATGTTTTTCTTAAGATGCATTTAGTATGCATTAGGCCTTAGAATGCATTTGACCACAAAAGTAGTATTTATGTAACTAATTAGAAAATTAAAAAACAACTTTTATTTTCAGCCTTTTTACTGAACCGTAGTTTAGCGTCAACTAGTGGGTTTTTGAATTTTTAAGTTGGTTCTTCAGAGGTTGATTTAGATTTTTCACCATTTTTCTCATGGTTAAAATTAGGTTGTTTTTTTTATTTTAAATTCTTTACTCATGTTTAATTATAGGTTATATTGTTCATTATTTAGATATGGAAGAGAAAATCGAGTGAGCATTTAATTCCAAATTTTTACTTTATTAAATTTAATCTAGAGATAAAGTTGTCGCCGCGAGTCAGGTGTTTGACAACTTACTGATGTACGGAGACAAGAGTCCCGTGGTTCAAATCCTAGTTAAGTTAAGTTATTTTTGTACGAATTTGAATATTAGCCATTGGTACTGGTGGAATATTCTCTCAGGAATTATCGGTCTGAGTCTGTAAACCTGATTTACAAAGACTACACGACATTCATATCCTCCTCATTTTATTGGGGCCTGAGGTTCCTTACTGTTCTTATATATCAACGTACACACTATTTAAGATCAGAAAAAGAAAAAGAAAAAATATTTTTATAATGAAGTTTTCACGATTATCATGGTTTAAACTGCAGATTAATGATAATTCTGTAAATGCATTAGATATGTTACAAAAGTATTAGACACTTGGAGTTAAAAATTGTTTATTAATCGATTTATCTATAAAATAAATTTCCTAAAGTTGAAAAACACAGATTTTTTCGTAAAACAAAATTTAAAGTTTAAATAGATATAAATAGATTATATATAAACAAATATGAATAGCTATAACCGATTTGTTTAAAAGAACTTAACTTAAAGCTCTGGACGACTGACAGAAACGATTTTAGTTTCTAACGGTCTAAATTACCGTTGCATCTTAAAAATTCTTTATAAAGTTTATCTCGGCCTATTTTGATGGATACCTGGCAAATCTATTAAACTGTTAAGACGTCCGTAATTTCAAAATTTAACGATTTCAGTCAAAATTATTACGATGTTACAAATGCTCCCTTTTACGTCACTAATGACTTTGCACAATAACTTTTAAATCCCGTACGTGAACGAATAATTTCATAAAATGACACTAGATTCCATAAGACATTACTTAACCATAGCCAAGAACTTGAAAGTAAACTATGCCTACCACACCTTCACGGAAATTCCTGTATGCGTCTACGCCAACGATGGAGTAGAGATATCTTTTGTATTAAGTAATTTCCGTTAGATCACAAAATTATATAAATATTTTATTGAAAAATTACACCTGAGGCCCATTATTGAGTGATGACCTCTTCTAAATCTTTAAGACCGTTTTATCTCGTTTCATAATCTTCTCTCTCACTCAGTATTTTATAATAAACAGTTGTGAATTGTACTAATAATGTCAGAAAAACAATACACTAAACAATAAAATATCAACTACAGTTTTTTTCATTGCAAAGCATGGAATTAGGTTGACCAACACGTTTGAAATTATAACAAAAAATTATTTCTGACAGAATAACAAAAAAGAACTTGCCAAATACTACTGAAATATGCAGGAAAAATTTACATGTAAATTTTCAAACTCGTGAAGATCGTTACACCTCTAGAAAAATGAAATTTTTCACTTAAAATATTATCGGATATTTACACAGTTGTACCAATATTTTACAAAGCGAATTTACCACTGGATAATAGTACTAAAATATAAAAATCTGGTGTGAAACACTCACATAACTTTCTCTTGCCAATGCAAATAATTAACAATAAACCTAACATTAATAATAAAACATTAGAAATAAACAAAAAAATAACCTCAATAAACATAACCTTATTTTCATCATGAGTGAAAAACGCAAAATGAAAATCAACCTCAGTTTGGTTTAAAAATACGGAAAATCACTCTTTCACGCTAAACTAGGCTCTGTAGAGAAAAATACTCAATACAAAACTTTTATATCATTTAACTTCCTATAAATTTGATTATATACACTTTTGTTGTTAAATATGGTAAAATATGGTAAATATGGTATGGTGGTTAAATATATGGTATGTGTGGCTAAGGCCAAAATCGTAAAAAATCAAATTTTGCACGTTTTCGTGAGACAAAACAGAAAATCGCTAAACCCGCTTAACTAAGCGTTATACAAAACAATGTTTGCAATAAAAGTTGTAGGATGTTAAATTCTCTACAAGTTTTAACAAGATACATTTTTGCGCTAAAATACATATTAAAGCCGCAATCTTAAAAAAAAAACAGTTTTTTTTACGTGAAAACAGCCTCACCAAGAATTTCAGCAAACATGCCGCCTACCCTATCTTGTAGAGCATAAAAAATTTAATAAACCAGGAGATTTTTAAAAAAATCGTAGGAACCGTTTTTGAGAAAATCACTAAAAAGTGAAAAATTACACGAATAAATTACTACTTCCGGTTGACCGATTTTGATGAAAATGCTCGTGTCGGATCCGGTAGTGGTGTATAATTTAAGTTTTAAGTTCGTTCGATGTTCCGTTCTTCAGTTATTCTGTTCACACACACACACACACACTCACTCACACAGACCCGCTAAAAACATGTTTTTTTGGATTCAGGAGATCTGAAAACGTGTAGATCCGGTGAAAACTCAATTTCGAAAAATTGACATGAAAACAATACTTTCTTTCGTATAATATATATTCATATAGGCAAGAGAAAGTAAAAATTTATAAGTTTTTTATTTCTGGTGAACTTAATATCATCTTTTTCTTAGCGAGCTTATCCGCTTCGAATGCGTTGGTTGGTCATCATGGCTAATTTAACCCTATCGGCTGCTATACGGAACAAATCTAGAGAGCTCTTCCCAAACCAGGCTTTCAAAATGGCAAGCCAGGAAAGTGTTCGGCCAAGAGGTTTCTTTCCATCTACCCGTTCTTGTAGAATAACGGATACGGAAAAATACTAAAAAGTACCGTACCGTACTAAAAACCAAAGACAAAAATCTTTCACATAGTGAATCCTTTGTGGAGACGCACTATCATGTTACGATATTAATTTTTCATAGTTTTTCACAAAAGTTCTATTACTAGACGGTCTTTTTAATTCTACCACCACTTCGAGCAGTATTTCAATGTGATTTTAAATGGTTACAAAGTCAGCACCATTTGTTTTTTTTCAAACAGTTTAATTAATACTCAACCCCAAAGTTTTCACGCCATTTAGACCTTTCAATCGTTGCACGTTGCTTTGATGAGGAATTCTGGCTGTCATATTTTTATATGCGCAGAGCAACCCAATTTCTTTCTTTTGACCTCATCATAATTATCGTCTACTTGTTCTATTTTGTAATAAATTTTCATTGGTGACAAAATTCAAGAAATTCTAATCAGATACCAACAAACCAACATGTTACAGTACATTAATGTTGTATTAATTTATGTGTCAAGTTTTATCAACACTTTATTATTCATAGTCAAAAAATATGGAAGTAAATTTAAATTTTAAGGAAAAGTAAAAATAATTCAATTGGTTCAGAGAATACAAATTATTGAAGGGAGATTAACTTAAAAAAATAATATTTTTATGAATAGGTTGGGTGTTTTATAAAACTTTCGAAAGGATAGCAGGTATTATGGAAGGATGAAGGTTAACGTGCGGGGAGGATGCTTAAATTGAAAAAATGTTTTTTATAGAAAGGGTTATTGTTGTCTACTGATAAAGAGTTGGTTGGAGGTGGCTTGAAAAATTCAGATGTATTGATACATATTTCAATAAACATACACAAATCAGTGGGTTGCCTAGTAAAGATACTGAGAGGAATATTAAAACAAAATTCACTTACTTTGTAAAAGTTTTAATGAAGCGTACTGAGTATTATTGGTTGTAGAATCTAGACGACCCATGTACTGTCAATATTATTCACGAAAAATTTGAAATTAATTTTACATAGTTTTTTGGGTAATAACCTCAGCTCTGAAAATCATCCCGCAATTATGTTCGGATTTATTTTTAAGGATTCCTAACGCAACGACAATGAATCGCAAACTAAATTTAATAAATCATATTACTTTCTCTTGCTCAATTTAAATAAAATAGGAAAGGAAAGTATTGTTTTCATGTGATTTTTCGAACGAGTTTTCACCGGATGTAGGCCTATACTTTATTTTATACCCCTCCAACCAAAACACATGTTTTTAGCAATAGGTCTGTTTTTATTTTATTTTTTTTTCTGCTCTACAAAATATTTTTATTTTCAACTGTATAAAATTAACAACAAATTAAAAAAATAACTAATATTGACAATTTTAAGATATTGAGGAGATCGCTGCCCATTGACAGTACTCCAACCGTAATCATTAGGTTAGTTCATTTTTTGTTAAATTTATTTACTTTACTGCATTAATAATACGTTAAAAGATAGGGTAAGCGCCATGTCTGCTGAAATTCTTGGGCGGCAATGTGCTCCTGTAGGAGAATCTTTTTTTTGCATAATATGCATTCCAGGGCAAAATTTTATAATCACAGTTGTACAACTTTTATTTCAGGCGTTTTTTGTACGCTTTTTTAGAGTCAGTTAGTTTGTTTTTGTTTAACGTCCGACTGTTCCGCAAATACTGCTAATGCAGACGGTGAAGGATGAAATGATTTTTGTAATGTATGATAAAAAAGTGTATGCCGTGCCTCAATGGGATTCGAACCCAAAAGTCAGTTAGTGATGTTTTGTATTTTTTTCATCAAAATCGGTAAAAAATGGAAAGTTTTTAACATATGAGCGTTAGTTTGCACTTTAATATACAAAAATATTGTAATGAGACAATTTAATGCACATCTGGAGTTGTTTACACTTTGAGTCTATTTAAATAAATATAAATAATTCCAGCTGATTAAGATAAATTTTTAAAAATTATTTAATTTTCATTAACAAAATATGGTTACTAGGCAACTAAGAAGAAGAAAATAAAAATTGTAACTTATTTTAGTGTGGGGCTGAATATCAAGCCAGCTAGTAGGTCCCACATTCGTTCTTAAAAAATAGTAATAAATATATATATTAGAAGATGAAATAGTTTATCCACCAACGTTCATGTTATTAAAAGAGACACAAATTATTCAACTTTATAATAATAGTTATTATCTGGTAGTTTTTCAATGGTAGATGTATAAAAACATTGATGAAGACATTCGTCTAATAGAAGAATTGAAAGAAATATTTGAATCGTTCAAAGATTGTGAAAGCAGATTAATTAAGATACGTAACAAATTAAAATATTGAAATATTCATTCATTAATAATTATAAAAATAGATATACATTTAAAGAATATTTATTCATTACGGTACAAATTGTTGTAATTATGAAAATATATATGAAATGAAGTAAAGATTGTTAAGTTTGATAAAGAGTTATATTAATTAAATAAAAACCATAATGAGTTAAATGTGAATAATGTTTTATTGAATGAAATAGGGGACAAGGTAAAATGGAAAAATAATAAAATCAAACTTGAAAGCTGATACAACACCAATAAAGAAAACAATACTAATTTAATTATTTATTACAAATTTTGTCATACCCTCGTGGGGATAATATAATTTATTACAAATTGGCATACCTTTGTGAGGATAAATAATAGTCTTCTTTCAATATAAAATTAAAATTATAGGAAATAAAAAAATCTACAACTTTTATTTCAAGCATTTTCTTGTATAGAACTTAGCGCCAACTTGTGATTTCCGTATTTTTAAGCCAAACAGAATTTAATTTTCATTTCACATCATTTACTCATGATTAAAATTAGTTATGTTTTTCATTTTACAGTGATTACTAATGATTAAACATAGGTTATGTTATATTATTTACATTGGTTAAAGAAAGTCGTGTGAATGTTTCACACCAAATTTTATTTTAATTTACATGCATCTAGATCCTGATCTCTACTTATTTGAATTGGTGTTCCTTTTTATCGTTCATCTAAACTCAAAAAGAATTTCAGAAAGAACGTAGTTTACTAAAATTACTACTTGTTTATATGGGAAGTTTTTCTTTCAGTGCACTCAAACGCTACTACTTGGAAAAGTTTTTGTTTCATGGATAACCTAAAAAGTCACTAACTATAAAAACACTAGTGTAGCGATCCTTTTTGTTATCAACTAAACTTAACTGTCAACTCAATGTGAGTTACAGATCATCATACGATCTCTTGGGAGTGCAATAGTATTTCGTAACTATTTTTACTTTCTCTTGCCTATATGAATATATAGGAAGGAAAGTATTGTTTTCATGTCGATTTTTCGAAATCGAGTTTTCACCGGATCTACTCGTTTTCAGACCCACTGAACCCAAAAAACATGTTTTTAGCGATTGGTCTGTGCGTCTGTATGTGTGTGTGTGTGTGTTTGTGTGTGTGTGTGTGTGTGTGTGCGTGCGTGTGCGTGCGTGTGTGTATGTGTGTGTGTGTGTGTGTGTGTGTGTGTGTGTGTGTGTGTGTGTGTGTGTGTGTGTGTGTGTGTGTGTGTGTGTGTGTGTGTGTGTGAAGAAAATATCTCAAGAACGGAACATCTTACGAAGTTGAAACTTGAAACATAAGTTAGGTACTACTAGAGGACCCGACACGATCATTTTCATCATTATCGGTCAACCGGACGTAGTAGTTTATTCGTGTAATTTTTCACTTTTTTGCGATTTTCACAAAAACGTCTCGTACGATATTTTTTTAAATCGCCTCATTTACTACATTTTTTATGCTCTACAAGATAGGGTAGGCGCCATATCTTCTGAAATTTATGGGGAGGTTGTGCTCTAGTAGTAAAAAATCTAAATTCTAAAGACTTGCTTCTGGCGCTCCTTTTTATGTTGTTAAGGTCAACAGCCGAAAGGCTGGAGTTTGAACCTCTAAAGGTTTTACTAAGCAAAAACGAAGAGTGAGGTGGTTTACTATTGTCTTCCTCACTGAGTTGAAAGAGTATGCTTATCAGCATGCCAGGCACTCCGAAAAACACTCACTTTCCACCCTGCAAATGATAACTTCATTTCATTCATCACAGGGTCTGGCTGTGTAGTGAAATTCATTACTCTCAGAGGAAATAACTCTGATTACGGTCTTATACACCTTTACCTCTTCTGTAGTCAAATAGTTCAGTCATATAATTGGCTGACTATTTGATAAGAAACATAACTATTTTCTGTAACCTTGGAACTAACAGATCGAATGCAGTTAATTTAACACTCCACCTGCCCGTTATAGGCGTCCTTTTTATGTAAGCAATGAAAACCCTCCGCGATGATTTCAAAATTCTGACAGGGAAATATTTAACTGTGTCCTTCTAAACTAAATTTCACGAACGACCAGAAGACCATCTAAACCAAATTGTCCAGTGACCTAGCTACAAAATACTTCCCAACTGTGCAAAGTCTAAAGCGAAAATGGAGTAGTAATCTTTTGATCTAAATAACAGATAACACCCGTAGTTATAAACGGAGATTGTACCACTGGGTACATCTTTTCGCAAAAGTAAAATTCCTCACTGCCATTTAAATATCATACGAAATATGTTCAGTTCAATTTCAATACCGTAATAAAATTTATAGACAAAACAAGATCTGACATGTGGAGAAAAACAGAAAGCGGTTTCATTTGTTTTCTTTGGCGATATCTCAAGATAATCTTATCCTTTAATACTAATTGCCCATAACGGACAGGTGGAGTGTTAAATTAATTGCACTCGATCTGTTGGTTCCAGGGCTACAACAAATAGTTTTCTTTCTTATCACATAGTCAGCCAATTATATGACTGAACTATTTAACTACAGAAGAGGTAAATGTGTATAAGACAGTAATCAGAGTTATCTCCTCTGAGAGTAATGAATTTCACCCAGACCCTGTGGTGAATGAAGTGAAGGTGTCATTTTCAGGGTGGAAACTAAGTGCTTTTTGGAGGGCTTGGAATGCTGATAAGCATACTCTTTCAACTCAGTGAGGAAGGCAATAGTAAACCACTCACTCCTCGATTTTACTTAGTAAACCCTCTAAACGTTCAAACCAGCCTTTCGGCTGTTGACCTAAAGAACAACAATAGTAATTGATATTGGAATTCAAGAATTTAAAATAGGTAAAATTTATAAAAACGCACTCGGATTTCATATTGATCTCTTAAAAAACAATACAGAAACACCTTTATAGAAAGTTTAAATAAATCAATTTCAATAAAAGCTATACGAACAATGAAACATCTGTTTTCATTTTCAAAAACAATAACATGACAATGAAATTTCAATTATTCATTTAATTAAAGTATCTAATTAATATACTGATTTAAATAATAATAATTTGCAATCAAGATTGTTTTATAAATACTGCAGTAAATAAACAGAGTAAATTTTGTGAAGAGATAATGCACTAGAATACTAATGCAGATAAACAATAAACGTTTGTAATGTTTCCCAAAGGCAGTAGTATCTACACTATGTGCATGCATTCGTGCATTGTTATAGCAACCGTTTATACGGTATTCCCTGATGCAGAATGCAGCTTGTTATGATAAAATAAAGTAAAATATTAAGCGCATCTTGCATCAAATAATGACAGTTTTCTTGAATAATTTAAACGTAAAAGTACAATGCAACTTATTATTATACGTATTGCCTGATTGTTCCAATGATATGGACATGACGTACTTTTATTTTATTTAAAATGTTAAAAGCACATTTAATAAAACTTAGTAAAAGTTAAGAGAGAAATTATATTTTTTTAAATGTTGAAGCATACATACAATATGTAGTACTTGTTTGTTTATAAATAACTAAGTATTAATGTAATTGCTTCTTTATTTGATTCATTTTTCCGTGTTCTTTCATAAATTTTCTGACTTATTTGTAAGCTACAGCAGCTTTTAATAAGACCTTCTACAACCTTTTTTCATATTTCTTCCATAAATGAAGTAGCCGCATTATTCTATAATAAATTTCATAATAGGTAAAATAGCCATCCAAACCAATCACTTAATAAAAGTACAGTAAAATCTTTCTATTGCGGAAATCTCCCTTTAGCGGCATTATTTGCCGACCCCGACCCTTTCGTATATTACGGTAATGTATTTACCTCTCTTTAAAAATATCTCTATAGCGGCTAAACAGTATCTTCAGGATATGGATTTATACGCCTATGTAAGGGCAGACAATGACTTAGCCACTTCAGCAGATGTTGGCGATGATGCAATAATCGAAAATGTCTTAGCCCAAAACAACAAGGAAGAAAGTGAAGATGACGATGAAATGGAAACAGAAATAGTGCTCCTTATAGTAAACAGGCACTAGACGCCACTCGTATTGTTTCCACGTATACTGTTTCCAATGTAGATGAAAATTTACAACAACAAGTTTTAAACATTGAATATAAGATTGAAGACATGTTTTACGTATTGAAAACCAAACAAACAAAAATTATAACTTATTTTACGAAATGAAATGTACTTTACAGTCATTGTTTCCTTAATAACGGAAAAATACATTACTGTGTTTTTTAAATACCTTTACTGTGGTTTTTAATACTCAACTGTGTTTTTTTATGTCTGTTTAGCCTATATTTTATGAGATTTTAATTCTATGTATGTCTATTACTGTTCAGTGAAAAACAAGTTTCAGTGCTAATTAATTTTAGGCTATCTATTACGGTATGTACTGTATGAATGATCATTGTAAAAAGTTCAATATGAAAAGTGAAATTCTATGGCTCAAAATTAGTAACACAACATCTTATAAAATTAGCTGTTTGTATCCAAAGTTCTTGTTAACTTAATAACCTACATTTTAGGTAAGTAATTTAAATATCTTACTGTATTAAAGTAATCTATTGTATTAAACATTCGTCATAAGTTAATCTATTCAGTAGTTTTTCAAAGTAAACTTATTGCATGCCACCATTCATATATGTATATGAGTTTTTAGTAAAGAAAAATTAGTACTCCAACTTCCCTCCCACCATTAATTACTCGCTCTCTCTAAAACAGAAAACTCTCTTTATAGCGGCGGAACCTCGTGGTCCCTTCAATTCCGCTACTAAGAGATTTTACTGTATTTCTACAATGATATTATCACAATAAAAATCACTTTCATGAGACGATCATTATGTCAATAATCATTAGTGATTTCTGTACTTACTCTTTAAAACGAATTAAATAACACCATATTTTTTGTTTCCAAATTCCAACTTTGATTGCTTGACTTCCGGTTTTGTGCCAATTTCGGTCAAAACCGGAACTTCAAATCCAATCTTGGTCAACTAACTTTTTGTGTAGATTATGAATTCTAAAACTATTTGACGCTATTTTTTGTAGTTTTTCATATCTGCGTGTTACGGATGGACGGATGTACAAAGAAAAGAAATGAATTACAATGTTTTTAAAAATCTGGTGTGAAAACTCACACAACTTTCTCTTTCCAATGCAAATAATATAAATATAACCTAACATTATAAATAAATAAAAAAAACAAACCTCAAAAAACTAACCTAATTTTAATGATGAATGAATGATGTAAAAAGAAAATCACCCTCAGTTTGGCTTAAAAATACGGCTAAACACTCTTTCATGCTAAACTAGGTTCTGTAGAGAAAAATATGCAAATAAAAGTTGTAGATATTTTAATTTTCTATAAATTTTATTATAAATACACTTTTATCGTAAAATGCATAGGCTTACTGTTAAGGCTAAAATATTAAAAATCGATTCTTTATACATTTTCGTGAAAAAAAAACAGAAAAAAAACTAATTACCGCCAAACTAAGCGTTATACAAAAAAATGTTTGAAATAAAAGTTGTAGGGTTTTAAATTCTCTACAATGTTTATTATACGTTTTAGCGCTAAAATATATATTAAAGCCGCAATCTTAAAAAAAACAATTATTTTTATACGAGAAAACAGCCTTCCCAGAATTTCAGCAGACTATGTTTTTTAGCATAAAAAATGTAGTAAATAAGGCGATTTTTAAAAAAACGTAGGAGCCATTTTTTAGAATTGCAAAAAAGTGAAAAATGACATGAATAAACTATTATTTCCGGTTGACCGATTTTGATGAAAATGTTCGTTTTCGATCCTCTAGTCGTAGCTACCTAACTTAAGTTTCAAGTTTCAAGTTCGTACGATGTTCGGTTCTTGAGATATTTTGTTCATACACATACACACGCGCGCGCGCGCGCACACACACACACACACACACACGTTTTTTGGGTTCAGGGGTCTGAAAATTTGATTTAGAAAAATCGACATGTAAACAATACTTTCCTTCCTATTTTATCCATATAGGCAAGAGAAAGTAATTTTTTTTAGCAAATTAAGAAATTTAGATTATTTTAATTGTTTCGTAATTTTTTTAATCCATGTTAATAAAACAATTGTTTTAGTGAAATTAATTAAAAATTACCTCTAAAACATTATTAAAATAACTATATATTGCAACTTCTTTCAGCTTTTCAATTGAACATGTAATTACATGTTCATTAAAGGCTAACATAACTGATTTTCAATTACCATATTTGTTTTTTTAATGGGTTCTAATTATTGGCCGTTTAACTATTACATAATTATAATTTTAATTTATTGATAATTAGAAACAGAAAGAGATAACAAGTATTAATTTATTAACAATTTTCATTAAAACTAACAATTTACACGTTTTAGTTCATACATTATACATTAATTTACAAAATTATATGAAATGAAACTTATAAATTGAAACAAGTTTCTAACGTAATTAAAATGTTGTATCGAATGTACTATTTTAAAATTTCCAATTTAATCTGATTGTAACAAACCCATCACAAACACTCACCACAAATTCAAAACGAGTTTCTATCAAATAAAACACTTACTCGATAAATGATTTATTATAAACAATCAGACTACAGGTTTACAAGTTATTCACAGAACCAATCCGAATATATGGAATTCAACTTTGTGGTATTTAAAACAATCATTCACGAACTTGTACATGCAACACAAAAACAAGATTTTTCGTGCGATAATGCTATGTCCCTTTTTATATCTCAAACCTATTTCTATAAAAAAAATCTGGTGCAAAACACCCGTCTTTCTCTTGCTAGTGTAAATAATGAACAATTTAACTTATATTTGTTTAATCATAACTATATTGCCATCAGTTTTCCGGTTCCGTTAATACCAGGGGAGTATAAAGTTACAAAGATTCACCTTTCAAACTTGTAAACAATGTAAAATGAAAAACATAACCTAATTTTAATCATGAGTGAATGACGCAAAATGAAAATCAACCACCGTAAAACTTAAACATACAAAAAAAATCAGTTATTGCATCTAAACTAAAGCTGTCTAGAAGAATGCTTATAATAAAAGTTGTAGATTGTTTTATTTTCAATAAAATACTTATATAAAATGCATTCTAAGGGTGCAATCTTGAAAAATCTCATTTTTTACAAATTTCATTAAAAAACAGAAAATCAGTAATTTCCGCTAAACTAAGTCTTTTCAAAAGAATGTTTAGAATAAAAGTTGTAAGTTTTTAAATGTTCTGCAACTTTGATTTTATGCAATTTTGCTCTAAAATGCATATTAAGACCCTAATCTAAAAAACACATTTTTTTCTACAAGAGAATAGCCTTCCCAAGAATTTCAGCCGAAATGGTGATTACCCTATCTTGTAGAAGATATAAAATGTAGTAAATGAGGCGATTTTTCA
Source organism: Catonia carolina (assembly GCA_035578175.1). Taxonomy (NCBI): domain Eukaryota; kingdom Metazoa; phylum Arthropoda; class Insecta; order Hemiptera; family Achilidae; genus Catonia; species Catonia carolina. The sequence goes on along the minus strand of JAQMRL010000005.1, from coordinate 33,104,848 downwards.
AAATAAAATGTAAGAGCCGTTTTTGAGAAAATCACAAAAGATTGAAAAATTACACGAATAAAGTACTCCTGGTTAATCGATTTTCAAAATGATCGCGTCGCGTCCTCTTGTGGTATTTATTTTCAGTTTTAACTTCGTACGATGTTCCGTTCTTGAGAGATTTTATTCGCATACACACACACACACACACACACACACACATACACGCGCACACACACACACACACACCAATCGCTAAAAACATGTTTGTTTGGGTACAGGGGCCTGAAAACGTGTACTCTTCACCGATATCTGGTGAAAACTCGATTTCAAAAAATCGACCTGAAAACAATTGTTTCCTTTCCAATATATAGGGCAAGACCCACCGGGTGGGTATAGACAAGACCGACTACAATACTCAGACCTCAATGCATGTATCGATAGTGGACAAAATGGCGCCAATCGTAGGGCTTCATAATTTTGAATTACACGTGTTTTTACTGGTTTTCAGTGTGGTTGAATTAAGCGCTTAATATAGTTCAGCTTCATTATCGGAGTATTTATACGGTATGTTAGTGTAGTTTTAAAGTTTATAAGTTGTGTGTAGTGTTATCAGTGTAATAGGGTTATTAGGTTATATGTTAAAGGGTTAGTTTTGGGTTTTCAGTGTGGTTGAGGTTAGCATTTACAGTTCAACTTGGTATGAGAGTATTTCTATGATAACTTAGTGTAGTTTTAAAGTTTATAAGTTCGGTATAGTGTCATCTGTAATAGGGTTATTAAATTATATGTTATAGGGTTATTTTTAGGGTTTTCAGTGTGGTTGAGGTTAGCATTTACAGTTCAACTTGGTATGAGAGTATTTCTATGATATTTTTACAAAGATAATTAAAACGTTTAGCCACACGAGTAAAACACATGCATGCCTCAATTAAAATTTTGGGTTCTAAAATTTTGTATCAAAGCTATATTTTTCTTACATTAAACTATAGATAGATCACGATAATAAAAATAAACACAAAGTTTAAGAAATCAGTCTTTCAATTTAATTTGTTTCTTTTTCATCTTTGTGCTGTAAATTGACTCAGATATGCTAGTATAAAGAATCGGTATTTGTAGTGTAGACAATGCTGGAGAATGTTTGCTCCTAGTCATGCACTGAGTTCATTTAAGATCCCATAATAATACCATCTATTTATTATTATTATTATTAGCTATTTGAAAGGTAACATTCTTCAAACCTCTCGTACATCAGTCAATATTTAATAATATATCAAAATAAATTAAGGGCAATTTTATCTAATATCTTCTCAATTTTTTTCGTGTTCATTAAATAATTACTTTTCAAATTATTTGAAATATCGGCTTGCTTGTGTTTCTAAAATATATATATATATATGTTTTTTTTTAGCTTTTATTTGTTATCGGGAACTGTACATTTTTGACAACTACCCAATTTGATCGCTGCTTTGGCTGTATTTTTTGACGTGAATAAGGCATGAGTTTGAACAGGGACCCCCAGTAGAGTTTGTTCATGGATGGCTGTCAGCTGGTCACCATACAAAGTCGCTTGCCCAACCGGTGTTACTAAACAAATAATAGCGACTTACTACCAGCTGACTGACTGGGCTGGCCTAAGCCAAAATATATTTTTGAAAATATTTTTTTCAATTGAAAGGTGATGGTAAAATCGATTTACTAAATGGTTTTTTTTTATTAAACTGATGTTAAATATACAATAATTTAAATTCAAAATATGTTTAATAAAACATGTTCATAACAGGCAAGTGGAGTGTTAAATTATTTGCACTCGATCTGTTGTTTCAGACCTACAAATAAAAGTTCTGTTTCATATCACATGATCAGCAAATTAAATGACTGAAGCATTTAAAAAAAGAGTAAGTAGAGGTTTAAAAAACACTAGTCAGAGTTGACTCCTCTGAAAGTAATGAATTTCATTATATAGCCAGACCCTGAACTTAATGAAGTGATAGTGTAATTGTCAGGGCGGAAAATAAAATGTAGTTTTTAGAGGGCCTGGCATGTTGATAAGCATACTTTTCAACTCAGTGAGGAAAACAATGATAAACCACCTCACTTTTCATTTTACTCAGTAAAACCTCTAGTCGTTCAAACCAGCCTTTCGGTTGTAGACCTAAACAACAATAAAATATGACTGTATTATGTGGTTCTCATAAACATTTAAAGGATATTTTATAACATGAAAAAATATGTAATATACCAACCCAACTAGCCTCAAAGTGTAGTATCATAACTACGAGAGTTCTAGCACGAGATGTCCGACGAGTCAATGTTATTCTAATATCTTTTATTTCTTTTCTTTTTGGAGCCATTGTGCCGCACGTTAGTGATAATTCATTTAGTGAAAGAGAACTTCTGGAAACAGTCTTGGCGTGGTCTGCGCACCACGTTGTGGGTTTTTCGCAGCAACTCAGCAACGCTCTTTTAGCTTTGACCAAATGCTTCACCATTTTTTGATGTTTAGCCAGGGTTATCCTAAGCGTTAATATGATAAGCAGTCAGAAACATTGGATACAAAAGAAAACAAAAATATTTTGTATTTTGATGCATAAAATATTTACTTTCGTTTGCTCTGAATTCGAGTATTAATTTATCTACCTGTCACACCATCTCACTTCTCAACCGGTGGGGCTTACATTATTATAGCGGCTCTTGTACAGTACTAGACCAAAACACATTTACCCCAACCAAAAACGCCATTTATTTGTATTGAACTTATCATCCCTTATACTCCCTAGTCTCCGTAGCTTTCAAAACACAATAACATGTCTCTCCTTTCTGGATCATATTTGCTTCCTCCGTCTAGCTGAAACCTTTAACCAAATATTCTGTGGCAACCTCTTTCATTCTTCACAAATAACCGTACCAAATGTTTTGTCTTTCTCAAAATTAAATAATTTTGTCAAAAAATTAAAATATTTTTTCAACTTCTTTTACAATTTCTTCATTCTTAACTCGGATCCAGTACTGTCAACTGATAACTCTTCCCAAGTAACTTATTTCCATGAATGTTATTCTGCTTTTAATTCTTGTACGGATAATCCAAACCATTTAGCTGTAAGTGGAGGGGCTTTTAACAAAAGAACAGCAAAGTCCTCTTCTTATTCCTACAAATTAAACGACTATCCGCAAAACAGGATGTAACATTCTTATGATGACCTAACCTCCGCCAACTTTTCCCAAAATATCAGTGTTCAATTCACTAAGAAATATTGAAAAGTTGGTTCAAATATATTTTTATCATCAAACTAAATTACTTTTAAAATAATTTTGTTAACTGAAAATGTACCTCTCTATATTTAAAATTGTTGGTTAAATTAATTAACGGAAATGTAACTTTAATGCGTCGACTATTATCCCATTAATGTCTGTCTATAACTGTGGTTCCATAAATCCATTACCTTTCATAATTCATTTGATTTTACATAAATATTACCCTTCAGTAGTATAAGAGCTATTAATATAATTATTTATCAATTTGTAATCTGTTACATAATTTTATACATTTGGTTATTAATAAATCGTATGGCTGACTTTGATGTGTGTTCTCTTCAATTAAGTATTCTCGTTTCCCCAGTTATATTTTTATAATATATTATATTTTTGATTTTTGTGAACAGTTTTAATTTTTTCTGGCTCGAATAATAAATTATTGGCCTATTGAAATACAAAGAATGTATATCTTAGTTCAAATTTATTTAAAATTACTACAATTTTTAGATGTTATTAAATAATAAAATAACACAATAATCAAAATCTATTCCGAAATTACACACATTACTGTGACATAATTTCAATGTGAACTGGAATTATGGTCCCTATCTAACAGTAGGCTATATACTTTTACTAAAACCGGTTAAAATGCATAATGCTGAATTTATAGAGTAAAATAGGCGCCCAAAATCAGTTTTCCGATACTAATATAAAAACCAAAACCGTCGTGACCATCTTATACTCCATCACTCTCTCTCCCACTCACTCATTCTTTTGCTTATTGTGCCTCACTCACACAATCTCGGTTTCCAGAATTTAATCTGAACTAAAGTTGATCAAAATGATTTTTTAAGATATGTTTGTATAAACGATCTGGATATACGTCTTCTTCTTCTGCCTTTCAAACATTATGCATCTCTGCCTGTTCCGAACCTCTCAAATCTGCGTATCTCTTTCTCGGGTGTCCTCATTCTCTCCTGCCGTCCGGCTTGTAGCCCAATGTCTGCTTAGGTATCCTATCCTCCCTCATTCTGTTCGCATGCTCTAACCATTGCATTCTGTTCTGAGATACCTTGCCGATTATAGAGTATAGAGAAGATGTTGAGTTCTTTCCTTATCTCGGTATTTCGTGTAACGATCTTCTCTACACCCATACGTATGTCGAAGAAATTTCATTTCAGATGCTTTCAGCCTATTCTCCTCTCGCTTTGATAGCACCCAAGTTTTACTGCCATAGAGTAGTGTCGGCACTGCTATTGTTTTATAAAATCACACCCTCGTGTTTTTGTTTTTGCTATTTCTAAGGTGCCGTGGATAGTTCCGCATATTTGCTGAAATCTGAGCATCTTATTGTAAGCATCTTTATCCTGTTGGTATGTAATGTTGCAACCTAGATACTGAAAGTGAGATATCTGTTCCAAAATATTATTATCTATAACAATTTTGCTTCTGCCTGGCTCTATCCCCCTGAATGCCATTACATTCGTCTTCTTCGTCGAAACTGTCAACTTATATTCTTTGCAGGATTTGTTTAGCATGAAGAGTGCTCTCAGCAGTTCATCCACATTCTTCTGTATAGCACTATCAGGTCATCGGCAAATAATAGGCAGTTTACAACCATATCTTCTTCTATAAGAATATCAGTGTGTATTTGAGAGTTTCACTTTCTGATCACGTCATCCAAAAAAATATTAAACAAAGTGGGTAATAGACCACACCCTTGTCTTACGCCTCTATTGATAATTACCTCGTCAGAATTGGAGTTATCCATTGCTATTATACCTCTGGTATCTTTGTACAGGCTTTGAACTGTTTTTATATGATGGAAAGGATATCCTGTAACTCACAAAATTTCCATAATTTTATTCTATCCACTGTAAAAATAGGTTTCTGAAGATCGACAAAAGCTAAGTGAATTTTGAGACCGAATTCCCTTCTTTTCTCAACGATTTGCTATATGATAAACACATTTTTAGTGCATGAACTCCCCTTCCTGAAACCACACTGTTCTTCGAATAGCAAGGTCTCTGCAATAATCTGTATCCTACCTTTTATTATCATACCTTACATGATGTGTTAAGCAAACTGATTTCTCTATAGTTGTCACAAGAGCTCCTATCTACTGGATAAAGTAAATTAAAAAATAAATTTCAATTGTCAGTTACATAGTTTGATTTAATTTTATACAAGCATTAGCTACTTTTATTCTAATTTGTTTTTAATGTTTTTATTTTTCATAAATTTGGATTGATTTACTATCTACGATATCCTGCTTTTATTCTATTTTGAATCAAAATTTAAAATAAACGATAAAAATATTGTATGTAACACATTTTTTACTTTCTCTTGCCTATATGAATATATAGGAAGGAAAGTATTTTTTCATGTCGAGTTTTCGAAATCGAGTTTTCACCGCATCTACACTTTTTCAGACCCCCTGAACCCAAAAAACAAGTTTTTAGCGATTGGTCTGTGTATGTGTACAGAATATCTCGAGAACGAAACATCGTACGAATTTTAAACTTGAAACTTAAGTTAGATACTACTAGCGGACCCAACAGAAACATTTTCATCAAAATCGGTCAACCGAAAGTAGTAGTAGTTTATTCGTGTAATTTTTCACTTTTTTTGCAATTTTCTCAAAAACGGCTCCAACGATTTTTTTTTAAATCGCCTTATTTACTACATTTTTATGCTCTACAAAATAAGGTAGGTGCCGTCTGCTGAAATTCTTGGTAAGGCTGTTTTCTCGTAAAAAAATTGTTTTTTAAGATTGCGACTTTAATATTCATTTAAGCGCAAAAATGTATATGATAAAAGTTGTAGACAATTTAAAATTCTGCAACGTTTATTTGAAACATTTTTTCATATAATGCTTAGTTTAGCGGTCATTAGCGATTTTCGGTTTTTTTCTCATAAAAACGTGTAAAAATTTATTTTTTAGATTTCAGCCTTAGTATGCATTTTAAATTTTTAGGAAATTAAACTATCTATAGTTTTTATTTAAAGCATTTTTCTCTACAGAACCTAGTTTATCGTGAATGAGTGATTTTCCGTATTTTTAAGCCAAACTGAAGTAGATTTTTATTTTGCATTTTTCACTCATGATTAAAATTAGGTTATGTTTATTGAGGTTAGTTTTTTTTATTTCTAATGTTTCATTGGCAATGTTAGATTATATTGTTGATTGTTTACTTTGGCAAGAGAAAGTTGTGAGTGTTTCACACTAGATCTTTATTCCTTGATAAGTTATGTAAAGTGAACATAATCTCAACGGAGATCACGAAGGGGCCGAAATTAAAGGTTGGCGTGGTGAGTGAAGCAAAGAAGGAGCATAAAAATATCCTCGTAGTAACAATTAACAAAGTTGTAACAATAATTTTTTTTCAGAAACGCTTTCGAGAAATATCTTTGTTGTGAATCTGTTTTATTTACAAATTTAAACAAAATTTAGAAATTTTTAAAATTTACATTTAATGCAAAACCAAAAACCACCGGTATGTTTTTGCAATATGTTATCGTAAATGATATTATTTGTTTTGAAAAATGAAAATTTCCATATTCAAATACGAGACCGTTCGCCAAGGGACGTAAAGAGAAGAAACAACGGGATGTATAGGAAGTGCCATCTGGTGTTTTGTTTTGGTTCAGCAAGCTGTATTTTCCTGGCACTGTTGTTGATTACGTATGTTAGGATGGGGTGAGTTAGAAAATTCAGGAGTTATTTAAAATTCCGAGGGTGTATTTCAGGAACAGACCTACGCATAATTTAAGTAATCACACTTTTTTTAATCCATGAAATTTTGAACCAAACACCTAACAAACGATTAGTTGTTTACTACCAGGGATATTAAATTATTTCAAACAATTTAGAAAAAGTTGTTTTAATAATTCAGTAACATATAATTGTTTTTTAATTACAATAATTTGACAGTTAATTTGATTTGATTTTATTCACGACTCAAAAAATGTTAATGCTCTTCTCATAAAGTAAAGGTTAGAAAAACAAAATTCTGAGGCTTTCAAAATCATAGTACAAGAAAACATTTTATTTCTTTATTTAGACTTACACGCACTTGTTGTACAGCGTCAGAAATTTTTTCGACTATACGCAGTAAATTTATCTCAACAACAGTAACAATAAAATTTAAATTTAAATTTTAACGCGTTTGAACCCAGCAGATTTGTCTTAATTTAATAGTGTGTTTGACTCCGTTTCTTATAATGTTATTATTTCGAATGTAACTTTTTCTAATAATTAGAAAAATAACCTAAACGTTCCCTTAAAAATAAAAATAATTTTTTTATGATTGAAGTTACACTGTTTAAACTTTGGTAATACGCCAATGAAGCTCATCTTAGTTAATTTTTCTTTAGAGATTTAACCTAACTCTACAAAAAGATTTTATAAGCTAATTTAGTTGTGTTTAGTTATTTTTAAAAAGACCTGAAATAAAGTAGACTTTTATTTATTGAATATTATTTTTCTTACTCTAATATGTGTGCGTTATTCAATTCAGGACAATAAGCAACCCCTTGATGCAATGAAATGAGGATTATATGTAAAACGTGTAAATTGGGTGTCGTCTTGTACAGACCCAAGCTGACCATTCCTGAGACAGTATGGTTAATTGAATCCCAACCAAAAAAATATCCGGGTAACCACTGTCTGGTATTCAAATCCGTATAAAAGTAACTACCTCTCCTAGAATTTGAACCAGAAATCCTCGTTTCCGAAAATTAGCTGTTAAAAAGCTGACTCGCGGCGACGACTGTACCTCTAGACCAACCCCGGTGGATTAATTAATTATTATCAGTTTATTTTAAGTCAAATCAACATGAAATTAGCGACTACTGTAGGATATAGAACGATGGGTTTGAATATTTAATAATTTTCAGACCCTACATGGGAATCAAATACGGAAATATAAAAACGTATCCTGAAGAGGTTGAAAATGGTGTTCATCCTCTTTTTAAGAAAAGCAATCATTTTTGTAAATTAGGTTCCGGACGAGGCTGGATGAAACCTGGTAGACGTGTATAAATATTTATGTGAGCAAATCAGAATATATTATTTTTTATTTATTTATAACCCTAATTAAAAAATTATTGAAATGAATAAAGTTATATCCGGGTGAAGCTGGGATGATCACCTAGTTAAAAAATGTATGAATGTGTTTACATGACGAAGACAATACCCGATGGTATTGCTTCCAATGAAAAACAATTATTTACAATTTTTTAAAACTTAAAATCTAGATAAAAGATTAATAACAAAAATAAATAAATTTAATCAATGCAGGCAACATTTGGAACAGATGCCAGAGGAGTGAATACCCATAAAAGCGGCGGAATACATTCCAGTTGGAAGAAGGAAGGTGGGAAGACCTCGAAGAAGATGGCAGTAGTCGAGATGTACGGGTTGGAATATCTCGTGTTTGTGTAGAAGTACAGGATGGTTTGTGAGTTTGGAACAGGCTTATGCCTAATCCTTGATAGTAAGAAGAAGAAATAAATTTAACAAAATAACAGAGATGACAAAAGATTGCGTAAAAACAGAAAGTTATGGTGATGAAAGAGAATAATATGGACTTAATTAAACAATATAGGTTATAAGGTAAATCTAAACGGAAGGTCAAACAATTTTATTCTTTTTAATCTTGTTAAGAACATCATATTTAAGATTTTGGTTTAAAAAATGTCGATTAATAAAACCAAAATAATGGATTTTAAAGGAAAATATCCCTTTCGGTCATAAATAGTTGTGGATAATACCGGAATGGAGAGAGTATCTCACTTTCTTTATTTGGGGTGTGATGTGTGATTTGATCCATATTTTGATGTAAAGCAGAATTGAAAAATTCTAGAGGATCTTCTTCTTCTTGATGTGCCTATCCGTTACGAATGTTGGCGATCATCATGGCAATCTTCATCTTGTCTGCAGCAACTCGGAAAAGCCGTACCGAAGTTGTATTGTACCAGACTCTGAGGTTCTTCAACCAGGATGTTCTTCTTCTACCTGGTCCCCGCTTTCCAAAAATTTTCCCCTGTAGAATGGCTTGCAGGAGGGCATATCTGGTTGCATTTCTCATAATGTGCCCGAAGTACTGTAGCTTTCGAGACTTGATAGTGGTCAGTACCTCCCGGTTCTTCCCCATTCTTCTGAGAACCTCTTCATTTGGTACTCGATCAGTCCAAGGGATCTTCAGTATTCTCCGGTACAGCCACATCTCAAACGCTTCCAATTTTTTGCACATATCCTCGTTCAGGGTCCACGATTCAGCACCATAAAACAGAACAGAGAATACATAGCATCGCACCATTCTCACTTTTATACCAAGAGAGAGGTAGTGGCTCTTGAAGAAGGCCCTCATCCGGTTAAAGGTGGATCTAGCCTTTCCAATGCGCGCTCGTATCTCCTGGTTGTTGGTCCATTCCTCATTTATAATGGTTCCAAGATAATTATAGTGCTTTACTCGTTCTACTGGTGTTTGGTTGACGTAGAGTTGACCTTCTGTTATCTTCTTCTTACTAATTATCATGAGTTTAGTCTTCCTTACGTTTATGTTGAGTCCATATTGTTGACTGTAACATGTGATTTTGTTCATAAGGAATTGAAGGTCTTCTAAGTTGTCTGCAAATACAATGGTGTCATCTGCATACCTGATGTTGTTCAACCAGTGCCCATTTAGTAGGATGCCCTTCTCAATCTCGTGCAAAGCTTCGCCAAATATTCTCTCAGAGTACAAATTAAAGATTAGAGGAGATAAAATACAACCTTGCCTCACTCCACGCATGATTTTCACATATTCAGTCCGGTCACCTTCCATCCTCAGATTTGCGGTTTGGTTCCAGTAGAGGTTTCCAATTATTCTCAGATCTTTGTTATCAATTCCTGCTTCCCTTAGTATTTGCATCATCTTGGCATGCCGCACGCGATCAAACGCTTTTTCATAATCAACCAGACATGCATATACATCACAATTGACATCTCTGCACCTTTGGAATAAAACCTGTACTGAAAACAGAGCCTCTCTAGAGGATATGTTGGCTATAAGCAGAACGATGGGTTTTAGAGCAAGAAAGGTCACAAAACTTAAGTTCTTTAAAGTTATGGCAACTCCAGTTGTTCTGTATAGAAGTGAGGCGTGAACAACTAAAAAACCCAAGAGCGGAGATTCGAGACGACAGAGATGAGATTTCTGCGAAGGACTAAAAGGTGTACACTCTTTGACAGAATACGGAATGAGAAATTAAGGTTAGAATTGAGTATTTACAGCTTCAACGAAAAGTTAAAGTATTATCGCCAAAGTTGGAGACAGCAAATGGAAAGAATGTCAGAATACAGGATACCAATTCAGGCGTACTAGTATGCGCCAGAAAGGAAAAGGGATGTCGGTAGACCTAGGAAAATGGAGATAGATGAAATAGTGAGTGATTTCGGAACAGGCTGCGGCCTAATCCTTGTTTGAAAGAAGAGAAGGAGATCTTGTTAAGGTGTCGCTATTTCAAGTAAATTAACCACCCGAGGTTTCGGGTGATCTTTTAAATTTACTTGATAATTTGAACTTTTTTTCTCTCTATTTATTCAATAAATTCACTATGTTATATACAATCAGTAAATGTGATAAATGAATTTGGCTGCATAATTCCTTCCTTCACGGTGTTGACACGTAAATACTTATGAAGATTTAATGTAAAATTTGTTTAAATAAGCAGTTAAAATTTTAATATTTTTTTATGATTTATTCAATAAATTAACAAATATGTAAATAAATGTTTTTAAATTGTGGTTATGTGAAGCTTATTAATTAAATTAAATAATTATGTGGTTTTGTCACTTATGTAAAATAAATATTTATAATATGTTAGCTTTATTTTAACGTTTGCGGTTTTTATAAACATTTCACGTTTTTGTTTCCGTGGTCAATGTTTAATGTTTTTTTACGCTGTTTTCATGGTAACTAAACTATTTAAATGCATCCGCTATGTAAAAATTGAAAAGCAGAGTGAATATTTAGCGATAAAAAACAAGTTATACATACTTTGAGATAGAGTGAAAAAGAAAATGGACGAGAAAGAGAGAGATTTATGATTATAGCATGAATTACATCCACATATAAGCCACCATGTTGACAGTAATGATTATGATGGGGTGAAACTACGTTACCCACCCCTTTGCCAACGTTAAGGTTACTATAAGATCTACTCCCTTAAAAGAATCATACACCATCTCTTCACGGATCACTGACTTGGAAAACTCTACTAGAAATCTGCACCACTATTCATTTGCTGGAACACGATAAGGTTTCTGTTCTTTGTTTCTCTTTTAAAATATACTATTTTTAAAAGACATCATTCAAATGATTATGAATAGCTTAGGTAAAATTATACATACGAGATTACTTTCTCTTTCTCTATATGAATATATCGGAAAGTATTGTTTTCATCTTGATTTTTCACTGGAAATACTCGCTTTCTAACCCCCTTTACCTAAAAAAAACCTGTTTAAGCGATTCATCAGTCAATGTTGGTATTTAGGATTGGTCTCTGCGTGTAAAAAAAATATCCCAAGAATTGGAACAGAGTAAAAAGTTGAAACTTCGATTTTAAATTAAAAACCACTTGAGAACCCGACAAGAACATTTTAATCCAATTCAGTCAACCGGAAGTAGTACTTTGTCGGTTCGATTTTTCACTTTTTTGCGTTGTCTCAAAAACGGATTTACAATTTTTATAAAATTCGCCTCATTTAGATTTACTTCATCTAGTGTGCTCTTCAATGTAGCGTAAACAGGATTTCTGGTGAAGGCGTGGGGCTGTGCCCTTTTGATAAAAATGTTTTTTTAAGATTGCTGTCTTAATATGTATAACGGGAAACGTGTATATGCAAAGTTGTAGAAATTAAGAAACTTACATGTTTCCCCACAGGGCTTAGGTAAGCGTGAATTAATGACTTTCTCTGTTTTGCTCATTAAGATCAGTAAAAATGGGGTTTTTTAAGAGTGTGATCTTGTATGCATTCTATAACAAAATTATATAGTATAACTAAAGTTATAAAAATTAGAAACCCTACAACTTTTATTTTAAGATTTTTTTACAGTGCTTAGTTTAGCGTCAATATGTGATTTTTAATATTTTGAAGTCCTGCAAAAGTTAAAGTTTTCATTTAGTGTGGTTTTCATGATTAAAATTAAGTTATGCATTTCATTTTATATTGTTTATTAAAGATTAAACATAGGTGTTCTTTATTCACATTGGCAGGAAAAAATTATGTGAGTGTTTCACACCGAATTTTTACTTTCTCTTGCCTATATGAATAATATGGAAGGAACCATTAGAGTGAGGTGGTTTATCGTTGTCCTCCTCATTGAGTAAAAAAGTATGCTTATCAAAATAACAGGCCGTCTAAAAACATTTACTTTTCTCCCTGCAAATGACACTTTCACTTCATTCACCACAGGGTCTGGGTGTATAATGATGAAATTCATCACTTTAAGAGGAGATAACTCTGACTAGTGTCTTTTATATTTCTACCTCTTCTGTTCCTAACACTTTCAATGTTGAGCAATTATGAGCTATCTCTCCCGTCGGGCTGATTACTCGTGCAGCGTGTTCTCCATTTTGCTTTATGTTCGGCCTTCAACTTATGTTACTAACGTTTTTATAAATTTATTTTATTTGCAATTTATACATGGATTTATGTTTGCTAATAACATAAAAGTAAACAATTTAATGATATTAGGTTTATTTTCGCCTGTTATAATAAATTTACTTCTTGTTTGAATTTTTCAATTTATCTCTACGATTTACGCGTAATTTCTTATATAATTTTAAACTGCAGATAATATATACTTTTAAAGTAAATCTAAAAGTGTAAGCTATTTTGAATCGATACCTGCAAAGATAGTCCTACTAAATTCACGGCGTCAACTGTACCCTGAAAACCCGTTAAAATACTGAACGAGTATAGTACACGAGAGTAGAAGATCGTATGACGAAAATTCAAAAACAAACTGCAAGGTTACAAAAGAAACCCCTTTCTGAGGGCTTTATAATAGCAATAAACTGATATCCGACAGGCGGTGTCCCTCCGGAATTACTTAAAATGATAACAAAATAGAACCCGCTAGGTGACACGGCAGCTTGGCGGTAACGCCTACCCATGACCCGCTAGGCGAGTCTCTAGCATTAAATGTGTTTAATGTTTCATTCATATGGTGGCTTACCATCTAATAAGAAACAGAACTATTTTTTTGTAGCCCTTGAACTACCAGATCGAGTGCAAATAATTTACAACTCCACCTGCCTGTTATAAGCATACATTAGCCTTTTTTTTATCCGAGGCTGCGAGAAAAACTCATGTTACTCCCTCACGATGGGGGAAGTAGTGTTGGACTCAATTGAGGCGTCTTCGTTCACCCCAAGGACGAGCAACCGCCTTACCAACCAAAAACCCGCCGTCTGGCCACTTGATCTGACATCAGCAAACAACCCTCCACCTCCCTCAGACCTATTTATATAATACTACAGGGGAAATGTCGGGTTAAAAAAAAAATTACATACGGTCAGTGAGGCGTGGAAGGGAACCGTAGCCTAATTTCCCTTTCGCTATCACTGACCAACACTCACTCTCTCATTTTCATTCATCTCTTTCATCACCAGCTCAGGAAATTAATGTGCCTACCTTACCTACTGAGATTGGGACAGGATTGATTCACTGTGGGAGAGGGCGATCCCGCTGATATCCGTATGTCTCTCCCGACCACCCTCTCCGCAAACTGAGCAACCAACTTCCAGCTCTCATTATTATCATTAGCCTTATTAACTGATAAAATTTAATTTAATTTTTTTTGCCATCGTTTCTACGTGTGTATCCGTATTAACTTTTCGTCCACTTTAGGCTAGGAACCATATTGTTTTTTTTGTTCTCTTGGAATATTATGTAGCCTAAATAATACAGTTGGAAACTTCTGACATCTAAGTGTAAAATACGACGTTTTAATTACGTTTTAACATAATCTTTTTGCTGTAATCTAAATTAAATACTAAAAAAAATTAAATATGTAAAAATCTTTACCTCGTATAAAAGCATAGTAAATACAAACATCCTGTAGAAAGTTCAAACTTTAAATTTTAGAATATCTAAACCTTCTTAAGAGTTTTTATTAATTATTTATATATGTATAAAATTTAACAGAACTTATTAATCCAAACTTTATTGGCATAATAAATTTGCATTATATATACAATATGTACAATAATTCTTGCTAATATTTTAATTTACTTGCTAAAACGTTAATTGTTAGCTTATTAAATAAATAATTTACAAAGCTTAAATAAAATTTCTTATAATAATAATAACTTCATGAAATTATTATACAAATTTTTTTCAAAAATATCGTTGATTCAACGTTGTACAAAAATATTATTAGCCTACATATTTCATAGTTTAAAACGGGATGAACAAAATGGAACATCTTAATAAAATTATGAAAGATATTAGTTTTTTCGACATCAACTAATATTGTTTATTTTATTTATTAATTATCTCATCAACTAGTTGGTTATAAGCGAATACCACTGATATTAAATATTGATTATAAGTACTTGAATGAAATAAAAAATTTCCCAGACACTTACCGGGAGTCAATCTGATTCTGAAGATATAATTGTAAACTGCCAATTATTTGCCGATGACCTGATAGTGCTTCAGGAGAATGACGATGACCTCCAGAGTGCACTTTTTATGCTGCACAAATTCTGCAAAGAATATAAGTTGGCAGTTTCGACGAAGAAGACAAAGGTAATGTCATTCAGAGGGAAGGAGCGAGTCAGAATCAAAATGGTTATAGATAATAATATTTTGGAACAGATATCCCACTTTGAGTATCTAGGTTGCATTACATACCAGCAGGATAGAGATGCTTACAATAAGATGCACCGATTTCAGCAAATATGCGGAACTATCCACCGCACTTTAAAAAATAGCACCAGCAAAAACACGAGGGTGAGATTTTATGAAACATTAGCAGTGCCGACCCTACTCTATGGCAGTGAAACTTGGGTGGTACAAAGCGAGAGGAGAGTAGATTGCAAGCATCTGAAATTAAATTTCTTCGACATACATGAGCGTTGTAGAGAATCGTTACAGGAATACCGAGATAAGGAAAGAACTCAGCATCTTCTCTGTAAACGATAAGGCATCACAGAACAGAATGCAGTGGTTAGAGCATGTAAACAGAATGAGGAAGGATAAGATACCTGAGCAGACACTGGGCTAAGAGCCGGAGGACAGGAGGGACGCCCGAAAAAGAGATGGGCAGATTTGAGAGGTTCGGAACAGGCAGAGATGCCTAATCCTTGGAAGGTAGAAGAAGAAGACGACTAACCGGGGTTCAAACGTTTTACCTTACTGTTTAGAATGCTTCCTTTGTTGTGTCAACTCATTTTCTTCGAAACTTTGATTATTTTCATTTCAATTTCCTTATTCACTTATTCACATAATTTTATAAACAAGAAAAAGTCGATGTTTGAAAAAATATATATTTAAGATTGCTATATCGTTTCGTTACAGCATATTTTACAATTATGGATTTAATATTGTCATTGTTTCCAGCAGCAAATTCCTCTCAAAAATCTTAATCTGAATTGTCATTTTTTAAGTATAAATTTATGGACGAACAAAATTTAATGCCATAAAATGATTTTAAATATTTTTGTAAGAAACTTAAGCTGGTTCCCATTTTTAATAGACATACAAAACGTGAGTTAGGTGCGAGCGCGTTATAAATTTTTGTCTTCTTCTCACAATCAAGAATTAGGCTTCTGCCTGATCCGACTCACAACAGCGACAAACTAGTGAATTATTGTCATCTTTCTCGTGGCCTCCCAACCGGTTTGTACTGCAAAAAACTGAGGGGGATCATTTCCTCAGACATTCTCTCTACTTGCTCCTTCCATCGGTTACCATATTCTGTAGTCTTCCGATTCAGGTTGTAAACATCCAGATCCGTTCTTATGTCCTCATTTCTTAGTTGGTTCCTACGACTGCAACCCTTCATATTTTTACATATTTTTGTTTGTTAGGTAATTTATATGCCCATAAAAGGCAGGTGGAGTCTTAAATTTAATTGCACTCGATCTGTTGGTTCCAGGGCAAAAAAACATAGTTCTGTTTCTTATCACATAGTCAGTCAATTATATGACTAAACTATTTAAGAACAGAATAGGTAGAAGTGTAAAAGACACTAGTCAGAGTTATCTCCTCTGAGAGTAATGAATTCAACTGCACAGCCAGACCCTGTGGTGAATGAAGTGAAGATATCATTTTCAGGGTGGAAAGTGGGTGCTTTTCGGAGGGCCTGACATGCTGATAAGCGTACTCTTTCAATTCAGTGAGGAAGGCAATTGTAAACCACTTCATGTTTCCTCGTTTTTACGTAGTAAAACCTCCAGAGGTTTAAACTAGCCTTCCGACTGTTGACTTAAACAACAGTTAATTTATAGTTGCATCAACAGCTCGGTTATTGGTAACTACTTAGGACTCTAACAGAGAATCGAACCTGTGACCTCCACGTTGTAGGCTAGCACGCTACCACTACGCTATGGAAGAGGCGCTATACATATTGTTTGAGACACGAAGTGACTTAAAGCGCTTTTAAATTTATAAAGTAAGTTAAATACATTATTCAAATTGCATTTGGGATCTCTGTCATTCAACGTAATTTTTTTCTACTGGTTTAGGGAATTGGGGAAATAACTTTCGTTCCTTAAGTATACGCTCACAGTATAATACTGTGAGTTTTTACTTGAATTTATACTCTTCACAAAATTTATAATATATATAAATCATATACATAAATTTTTAACTTTTAAATTCTATAAAGATTTTATTCCTTTCATAAAATTGTATTATTCATATTAATATTAATGTATTGTAATTTAAAACAGTTCGTAAAAAGTTGCTTTAGTATTTATGTTAAATTTTCTATTGCCATTTTCTTACATTGTATTTAACATTAACTTATAGATTATTACCTTTTTAAAATATACGAAGTTTTAAAAATTTTTGCCACCATGAATTTTTCAATTTTTGTGGTTCTTTTCTCAGCAGTTCAAGCACTCAGATTCTAGAATTTAAATTATAATACTTTTATGATACCCAGGTTTTAGATCCAAAACCACTAAAGAAAAAATTATACAGTTCTGTAAAGCTTATATATTACGAGTATATTCGAAGATTTTTACCATTTTTGTCTATATGAATAATAAAGGAAAGAAAGTATTATTTTCATATCCATTTTTCGAAATCGAATTTTCACCGGATATACAAGTTTTCAGACCCTCTGAACCCAAAATAAATGTTTTGAACCGTTGGCCTGTGTTGTGCGCGCGCGCGCGTGTGTGAACAAAATATCTCAAGAATGAAATATCGTTAAAAACTGAAACTTGAAACTTAAGTTAGGTAGCACTAGAGAACCAGACACAAACCTTTTCATCAAAATCGGTCCACCGGAAGTAGTAGTTTGTTCGTGTAATTTCTCAATTTTTTGTGATTTTCTCAAAAATGGCTCCTACGATTTTTTTAAAATTCACTCATTTACTATATTTTTCATGCTCTACTTGAGTTAGGCACCATGTCTGCTGAAATTCTTCGGAGGGCTTTGCTCTCATAGAAAAATGTGTTTCTTTAAGATCCCGACCTAAATATGAATTTCGGGGCAAAAGTGTGTGTAACAAAAAGTTGTAGAACATTTAAAAACCTACAAAATTGATTCGAAACTTTTTTTGTATTACGCTAAGTAAAGCGGTAATCAGTGATATTCTGTTTTTTTTATGAAAATCAGTATAAAAACAGTATAAAAAGTGTGTAAATAAAATTTATTGAAAATTAAAAGATATACAACTTTTATTTGAGTATCCTTCCCTACAGAGCATAGCTAAGCGTCAAAGAGTGATTTTCCCAATTATTATTAAGCCAAACTAAATTTGGTTTTCATTTTGCACCATTCACTCATAATTAAAATAAGGTTATGTTTTTTGAGGTTAGTTTTTTCTTTATTTATAATGTTTTATTACTAACGTTAGGTTATATTGTTCTTTATTTGCATTTGTAAGAGAAAGTTGTGTGAGTGTTTCACACCAGAGTTTTTAACAAGATGTAATCCTTTCCCGTTCAGTATTTTTAAAAGTAAAATACGCGTAGACTAAGCTTTAAGCAAATACGAAAAAAGTCTGAATAATAACATTCAATCAAAATATCAAATATATAAAAAAATATAAAATATAATCAAAATGTAAAACACATTCAGTACAGTGTTTCAAAAACACTAAACTACGAATAAAAAACAATTTTAAACTTGAGTGAACTGTGAATTAACATTTTGAAAAATTAAGTAGTTGAATCTGAAGATAATGATGACCACGATGGAGATGATAATGATGCTGATTATGAGATGACGATGAGTATTAGATATTGTAGAAAAAATAAAATTATTAATAAAATCGTATTGGTAAAACCAATATCGTAAAACTTTTCAGTATTTACGTGAGCATCTTCGCTGTTGTCGAAGAGGTTGATTACAAAAGGATTTTGATGTTTTTCTAACGTTTTAAATGTTTTCGCTACGTTAAATTCTTCTTTTTTGAAGGGCGGGTTTAGATCGTTGTGGAATATTGCATTGTAGTTGCACGATGGAATCGCAGCGACAGATCATTGAAATACGAGGTTCATTCGGAAAGTAAAAAACTTTTTGATCTGACGAGCCGCGCAGTTCACCCACCACGTCCGCTGCCGAGTTATTGACCTTCCACGTACCTTGAGGTAGTCTGGCGCTAACAGCGAGCCGATAAAGTTGTGTATTGATTATTTGTATCTTTTTAAAATATGTGACAAAATTAACAATCCCACCAAGTGTAAGGTTCGTAGTGTAATACGCTTTTTGAATGCTAAAGGAGTGTGACATATTGAAATTTACAAGTAAATAACGGATGTTTATGGTAATATGATGAACAAAGCTTCATTTTGAAAATGGTGCATTAAGTTTGCGCGTATTGTTGTCTAGAGACGTTGTGCTTCTGCACGATAACGCACGACCACATTCTGCTCCAACAGTTTCGGTGGGTGCTCATCCCAATCGTTTCGGTGGTGGTCCATCCGCCCTGTAGTCCGGATTGGGCCCGAGTGATTTCCATGTGTTTCCCAAACTGAAGAACTTTTTGGGCAGGAACCGCTACGGAAGTGACGACAAACTGAAAGAGGGTGTTAGTGAGTTGTTAAACAACCTTGGACAACTGAGTATGCAGAGAGCACAGCAAAATTGGTAAAACGGTACGATTGTTTAAATTTGTACGGTGATTACTTAGAAAAACAGTTTAAGTACCAGGTACAATATTCAGATGAACTAAAGTCCCCTAGCCGTGGGAGTGAGAGAATGCATAACGCTCTCACTCGCACAAGCCATACGCACCATTCCAATAACATTGTCGTATAATTTTACTCATTGTAGTGAGCAAGCGTTTGTGCATGCAGTAGACTGACAAGCAAGATAACGACTGTAGTATGTTTTCAGATTTGGATTATAACGGTAAAGACCTTTGGGCGCATGCGTATTATGCCATATATCTCCCTCTCACTCGCTCGGCTATGGGACATCAATTAATCTGTTAAGTTGTAAAAAAAGTTTTGTTTGGCTAAAATAAAATAATTTAAAAATAAATAAAACTTTCTTTACTTTCCGAATGACATTTGTAGTAACATAGTCATCATTTTTAGGTTATACCAATTTAAATCTAATACCTCTTCCAATGACGGAATGTCAATAATTTTACCTTAACACTTGTTAATTTGATACTTTACCTACTGTGAATCAGTAAACGGCGATGCGTGAATGCTACATTCAAAACTCCTTTACAATGAAATTGTGTTTCCCTTTTCAGAACATGGAAATTAAAACCTGTTGATATCTTCAAAGTTGAATAGGTTTTGTATAAAACGGCCTGTTCGTCTTTTTTTTATTCCTCATCGTTATTTTTCGACTCAATAGCTGAATATGATATACGTATGTTCCTCGGAAATAATTCTTTGAGTTGTTAATCCATATTATGTATTCATTAATAACCTAATCAGCTTCTAAGATTTGCTGATAAATGCTAGTTGTAATTATTGACATTTTAAAAAACTGGATATCTGATTTTTAAATAATTAATTAAACACTTAACTTTCATTTGAAGATTCCAATTTTATTTTTGGTCAAGATGAAGTCTTAAATAACGTAACTTAAAATCTTTAGGTATAGTAGTGATTTGTAAAAAGGAAATGGATTCTTTCCGAAGCGTGTGTGGCGTAAATAGACGTTTTAGTATTTTTTTTTTTATTTTCTGTAACCAGATTTTTATTCCATTGAAGTGGTATTGTACGTAGAAGTTCAATTTTTAAATTTCACCTTAATCAGTTACATGGTATATGTCGTAGTAGAAAACACAGATAAGAATATTCCTTTTGAAAACTTTTTGGCTTCAGGGGGTTATGAAACGTGAAAATCACTTGAAATCCGGGTTTGAAAACTTTGCTCGATCGAAATACTTTATGTCTACCTTAGATATAAAGCGTGGAGAAGTGAAAATTATAATTGATTCAAAACAGGGACTTCACGGTTATTTTTTCCCCGACATTTGGTTTTAATTTTATTTTCCTTGTTAACTACGTATAAATTATCATAAATTTACAAAAAAAAAAACCGATATAATACGTTGATTATTGGTTAAACATTACTTATTGTATTAGTTCTTACTTATAATTTCAAAAACCGTTTGAATACTCAATAAATTTCATATTAATTTCCGTTCTAAATATTATTTTTACTTCAACGTTATGTTTAACTTTAATAAAATAGTTTTCCTTTAAACTGGTTATCAAAAAAAAAAAAAAATTGACAATCTGAATACGGTCTGGTACAACATATATGATTTTCGGATGGTAGTAGTAATACGGTAAAAGAAAGTTATAGCTAAAATTCGCAAACTCTAATCCATATCTTGTCTCCGTTTACAATGTTTATGGCAATTTTTATGTTTGTTCGAATCTAGTTTTCTTCGATTCCATGATGTCGTGAGAAAAGCGTAGTACATCTTTTCACTTCTACATCTCTTTTCCGTTTTTTTCGTTATTCTATTTTATTTTCCTTTTCTTTTTGTCATAATATTCTATCAAGAAAAAGAGGGCGAGAGAGAGAGAGAGAGAGTGATGTGATAGAGAGAGAGAGAGTGATGTGATAGAGAGAGAGTTGCTATCGCACATACAACCTCGCTCAGCCCGTACAGTTCGTTTCTTCTTTCAGTATTGAATTCTTTTATACAGGTTGTGACTCCAAGGGAATATATATATATATGACTGCAAAACAAAATACATGTACCCCCTATCCCTTAACTCACTTTGACTCCTGCTTAAATTTAATTCTGTTTGAGCTACGCTGTGAAACTGAATAAAAAAACAGAATACATAGAAGTCAAAATTAAATTTTAAGCCAGTATTTTATTTCCGTTATTATACATGAATTTTCTATTATTAATTTGTAACTTATTTAATTTTAGAACTGTACAGTAACTTGAAGTATCACAACATGTTTTTTTGTCATCAGTCTCTCGACTGGTTTGGTGCAGTTATCCAAGCTGTTCTATCTTGCGCAATTCGTTTCATATCTACATACCTGTAACACTCTACATATTTTGTAATTTTTTTAATATATTCTAATCTTTGCCTCCCCCTACAATTTACTCCCTCAATATTACCCTCCGTTATTGATAGCCTGGATGTCTTAAGACAAGTCCCACTAGTCTATCTCTTCTTCTGGTAAGATGCTTCCATATACTTCTTTTTTCATCCAGTCGCGTAAGAACCTCAAAATTACTTATTTTGTCCACCCGCCTAATCTTCAACTTTTTCCTATTACACCGCATTTCAAAAGCTTCTATCCTCTTCTTTTCTACAGCTCCTATCACCCACGTTGTACTCCCGTAAAATGCTACACTCCAAACGTAGTGTAATATGTAAGAAGAAAAATAGTGTTACTGTTTTCGATGTTAGTATCACATAATTGCAGTGCTCCAAAAAATAATATTGTTTTAAATTTTGTATTTTAAATGCAATTGTAATTTATCATGTCTCTACTCCATCGGTGTTTCAATCGTCTTTATGGGATTCCTAGTAGATCAACAGAGTTTAAATTGCGTACTAAGGCCTTGTGCTGTGAATCTATGATATCTCTTCCCCCTTTCTCCTTCTTTTCCTCCTTTACGGATTAGGCACATTCCCTGTTCGAGCATCTATCCATCTTCTCCGTGGTCTACCCAACGACCGTACTCCTTTCGAAAGGTATTTTAAGACCAGTAGCCGATATCGATCCTCTGGTGTGCGGCGTACATGTTGTACCCACTTCTCCCTTTATCGTTCAATCCTTTACCTCTCAGTTTTAGATTTACCTAAATCATGTCGGATTGTACCACTCTTGATGCGATCCCTAAGTGTTACTCCTCTCATAGATCTCAAAAAATACATCTCAACTGCTTCCAACTTCCTACACTCAGATTTCCTTAGAACCCTTATTTCATTACCATACAACAAAGGAGATAATGCCAGTAAATCATATATTATCATCTGCGTTTCCTTCTGGGCCCTTGCTTAAAATTTTCTTTTAATGTAATCGTAAACACGTTGAAACCAAGAAACTTACGTCGTTACAACAAATTCTCCTTCTTATGTCATACCAAAACCCAACTTCGGATTTATCTTAATTAATTTTAGAAGTAATTTACGTGAGATTAAATAGTATATTTTAAGTAACGTTAGAACAATTTTTCTTATTTTTTATAGTGTTGTTTAGGTCATCAGCCGAAAGGCTGGTTTAAACTTGTAAAAGTTTTACTAAGTAAAACGAGGAGTGAGGTAGTTTACAATTGCCTTCCTAACTGAGTAGAAAAGTATTCTCTCTGAAAAACACATATTTTTCACTTTGCAAATGACACCTTCACTTCATTCACTACAGAGTCTGACTGTGCAATGATATTCATTGCTTTAAAAGGAGATGATTCTGATTAGTGTCTTTTACACCTCTACCTCTTGTGTTCTTAAATGATTCAGTCATTTAATATGCCGACCATGTGATAAGAAACAGAACAATTTTTTAAACCTGCAACTAACAGAATGAGTGTAAATAATTTGACATTCCACTTGTCTGTCATTGGCAGAATTTTTTATAGAATGTTCTAAAACGATTACTAATTTATCAAAAAGTATTGAACAATAGTTATAAAGTTCAGAACAAATTTTTTCAAATAAACCATACAGGGACAACCTAATTCTGAAACTAGAATATAGCCTGTAAAAAATAATAATTAGATTATTTATATTCAAAAGAGAAATTCGATAAGTTTGGAAGACGAGATATGATACTATTTTATTTTATATATATTTTTTTTATATGGTTTTTGTATACTTTTACCGTATGAGGTTTTAGCTCAGATTTGTTAAGTAAAATTTACACTTAGTATTATGATATTGTTATTCTAATTTATTTAAATTGTAGATTCTAATTAAACCATGAAATGTTTAATTTGAATAAGTGATACTGTTGTTTCTGTTTTGTTATTGGTCGAGGTTCTTCAATGTATTTCTTAATTACAGTTCCACTTTTAGAATGTATTATTCGGAATAGTTAGTCGATATATTGATTCCTTCTTGTAGTGTTCGGTACACATTATCGATGCAGTTTACTAAACCATTTATTTAGAACATCCTTGTAATAAAGTATCTATTCCAGCAAACATTTCTCTTTTATTTTATCAGTTAAAACATCAACAGATTATACCACAACGTTCTTTCTTTTTAATGTTTTCTAACACGTCTCTCGTTACTTTTATTTATTGTTTTATGAAATTAATTCAAGAGATTATACCAGCGTAATAGTAACAATACAATCACTTTTTTACAATACCGAGGAACCTCTAAATTAATTTTCCAAAGAAACCCGTTTTGATGGTGTCACAAAAGAAAACTTGAAAATTGCAACCCCAAAAAAGTCGAAATTTGGTTTTTGACTGTTCTCACCGAACCGGCAAGTTACGTGCAACATTAGCTCTATGGTTTTGAAGTACATTACATTAAAAGAGGTACAAAAAAGATTCTATACAATTTTTCTCTACGATGCACTGTTAAGGAGATAAAAAAGTACAAACCCTACCCTTCGCCGGCCGCGTTGGCGATGTTGGTAACGTGCTCGCCTCTCATCACGCGGTCTTGGGTTCGAATCCCACTCGGGCATGGCATTTTTTCATACGTTACAAAAAATTCATTTCATCCTTCACCGTCTGCATTAGCAGCAATTTGCAAAACAGTCGGACGTTAAACCAAAAAAAAAAAAAAAAAAAAAAAAATACTGCAGGGAAGAGGGTGCAACTTGAAAATGTTTGGATTATCACATTTTTATGTAGTTTTTAACGCCAAAAAACATGCCGTTATCAAACTTTTTGTATTTTTAAAATTTAAAATTTTCATAATTTTTAAATAAGGTTTCCAACCCCCGTTGGACTCGGATCTAAAATTTTAAAAGTCACTCGTAATGCTGGGAGTAAGTTAAATGTGGTCCAAATAAACATTTTCCAAAGAAACCCGTCTTCATGGTGTTAAGAAAAAAAACTTAAAAACTGCAACGCCAAGAAGCCGAAATTTTGGTTTTTGAGTTTTTCTAGCGAATTTGCGGGCTAAGGGCAACTTTATAAAATCAGGGCGCCTCCCCTGAGCCCCCGGAAGTAGTTACCGATTTTCTGTTTTTTTTCACGAACATGTGTAAAAAATAGATTTTTTAAGATTTCAGCCTTAGTATGCGTTTTACAACAGAAGTGTGTATAATCAAATTTATAGGAAATTAAAATGATCTACAACTTTTATTTAGAGCATTTTTCTCTACAAAGCCTAGTTTAGTTTGAAAGATTGATTTTCTGTGTATTTAAGCCAAACTGACGGTGAATTTTCCTACTCGGTTTTCCAATTTTTTTTAAATTCTGGTGTAAAACACTCACATTACTTTCTCTTGCCAAAATGAATAATAAAACATATAAACTAGTATGTTTATTCTTAGTAAACAATGTAAATGAAACACATAACTTAATTTTAACCATAATTATTGAATGACGCATAATGAAAGTCAACCTTTTTTCGGCTTAAAAAATTAGGAAATTACTAATTGACGATAAAATAAGCTTTGTAAGAGAGAAGCTTGAAACAAAATCTATAGATTTTTATTAATATTCTATAACTTTAATTATGTTCATTTTTGTCGTCAAGTGCATACTAAGAACAGAGTATTTAAAAAGTTCCTTTTTTTCTGATTTTGTTGAAAAAGAAATACAGATAATCATTACTTTACGCTAAACTGAGCGTTGTACAAAAACGTTTGAAATCAA
This sequence comes from Catonia carolina, assembly GCA_035578175.1. Taxonomy (NCBI): domain Eukaryota; kingdom Metazoa; phylum Arthropoda; class Insecta; order Hemiptera; family Achilidae; genus Catonia; species Catonia carolina. The sequence continues at coordinate 33,079,153 of JAQMRL010000005.1, read as the reverse complement.
ATTTTTAGGTGTATCAAGAGTTCTACAATTTTTAATGCATACACTTTTGGCCTAAAATGCACATTAATGCCGCATCTTATGAAAATCATTTTTTTCCTATGAGAGCACAGGTTCCTCTGCAAGGTTTTTAGCAGACATAGCGCTAATTCTATCTATTAGAGCATAAAAAACGTAGTTAATGGGGGTGATTTTAAAAAAAAAAAAGCTGTTTGAGAAAATTGAAAAATGAAAAATTGAACGAAAAATTACTACTACTTTCGGTTGTCCGATTTTGATAAAAATGTATTTCATTGAACTTTTCATTTAACTCATGTTTCAAGTTCGTACGCTATTCCGTTCTTGAGATATTCTGTTCAAACACATACAGACAAATAGCTAAAAACTTGATTTTTGGGTTCAGGGGGCCTGAAAACGAGTATATCCGGTAAAAACTCGATTTCTAAAAATCGAGATTAAATAATGTTCTTTTCGTTCATGTTTCATATTGACATATGGCAAGAGAAAGTAAAAATCGAAATTAAGAAAATCGAATTCTAATGCATACCTTTATTCTTCAACAATATAATGTACATTATTTTTCGAAAATAATTAATATGTTTGCTGTAATGAGAGATAAATTACAAATAACATTATGTTCTGTTAACCCTAATGCTCTTTAATAAAGTAATATAAAAAAATTAAAATATTTATGAGTTTTTGAAGAATATATTAAATGATAACCAAGCTCAAAAATTTTGGTGAAGTTATGCCTTTACCTACTTGCAACCTTCATGATTGTCAGAGCAAAAGTGGATTTGTATGTACGCATACACATACAAAATGTATCAAAGGATAAAAGCAAGTACGGTATATATTATTGAGTTTAAACGGAAGGCTTTCACGTGAACTTGAAGGAGCTGTGCTTTTAGTGTTGTGTGCATGTAAAGTTCAATAATGGGTGTGTTAATTCAATTTCCTAAGTTGCTATTGTTAAGCCTCCCTCTACTGCTCTTAAATTTTTTACATTAGGTTTCCACTCGTTTAAAGCTCGGTAAATAATTACTTGATCTAACAATAATCACTGAATGTAATTTTATAAAATTTTATTTTAGCCTAAATAAAAATATTTATATAATTTCTAGTCATTTTTCAATACTTCTGTTAAGTTTAGAAGAGCTTTTATGAATTTGGGATAAATAGTTTTTTCATTTTAATAATTTTTAATTTAATAGTGAATTAAATCGTTGATGAATTGAATTAAACTTAATATACGAGGGATCTCTAAAGTAAAGACTGTTTTGTTGTAAAAAATTATTCAAAAAATATGTAAAAACAAAGTGATACAGGATGAAATACTTAACTTACATTAATGCTCTACATAGTCGCCATATGAATTAAGACATTTGTCATAGCGATTCACCAGCTTCAATATACCCTCGTCATATTCTGTCGCCAGTTCATTTAGCCACTGATTCACAGCATTTTGAAGTTCATCGTCACCTGCGAATTCCTTACCACCCAAAACTTCTTTCAATTTGCCAAACAAATAGTAATCTGAAGGTGCTAAATCTGGACTGTACGGTGGGTGACTGAAAATTTCCCATCCAAATCTTCTCAGTAAATCGAGCGTCTTACTTGCCACATGTGAACGTGCAAGAGTACGATGCCGTCGGTAAGCCGTCCACGGAGTCGATTTTGAATGGCTAGTCGTAACTTGCGTAGAGTTTTGCGGTAAAATTTTGCATTTACAGTCGTTCCGCGTGGCGTAAAGTCAATCAACAGTATGCCAAATCGATCCCAAAAGACCGTGGCCATCAACTTTCTTCCAAACGCCAGTGGCTTGATCTTTGTCGGTTTTCTTTAGTGACTTAGAATGAAGCCATTGGCATGACTGCCTTTTCTGTTTGGCGTGTAATAAAAAATTTACGTTTCATCGCTGTTAACTATTGAATTAAGGAATTCATCACCATTTTCTTTGTAGTGCATCAGAAATTCCAACACAGATCCCATTCGGATTTGTTTGTGACGTTCCGATTGCACGTACGGCACCCAACGCGCTCAAACCAATCTGGAACCTAAATGGTTACGCACAATGCGACCAATAACAGCTCTTGAAACATCAAGGAAACTAAGGGCCAATTAAGATATTGTCACGCGATGATTGTTTCTGATTTCTTCATCGAAGTTTTTCAACAAGTCCTTCATTGATTATTGAGGGCCTTCCCGAACGTTCGTCTTTATACACATTAACTATCTTATTTCTAAACCTTTCACACCATTATCGAACGTTTCTTTCATTCATTACATTATCACCGTACACAGCAACCAACTGCCTATGAATTTTGACGAGTTTAATGTTTTAATGGTTTAAAAAAGTATCACTCCACGTATTTTACAATCGGCGGCAACATCAATTATGTGATTCAATTCAAAACGCAATAACGATTTTACGATACACGTAAATAAAGATACAACAACGCGACAACTGACAAACAACAATGAAGTGCGTATATTACGAGACTGGTCTTCCACCACACAGGTTATCTAACCACAAGGCGAGAAATTTCCTAACGGTCTTTACTTTAGAGATGACTCTCATAATTGACTTAAATTTCATTTGATTTATTAGATGAATTTAAGAATGAAATCGGTAGACATTTGACCCGTAATATTAATTTTATTAGTATATGAAGTACTTCGAGTACGGTATATTGCACTTTCAAATTTTATATACCTCCTTCATATCTCCTTCTCCTCCTTCCTTCTCATCTTCCCTCCCACCTTCTTCTTCATAGCGGCTTTTTTTATTTTGTAAATAAATTGTGCGAGTAAGAATTTTGTTGATGTTGTTTCTGAATGGTTCATGATATTTTTTGTGATGTTTAATAATTGTTTGTGGTCTTCTATTTCAGTTATCCATGTAGAGCGGACGCCAACTAAGCTTGCCAGTTTTCTGAAGTGCGCAGAAGGTTTATTTTGGTAATGGCGCGCTTGTTTGCCTAAACAAGTGGTGGGGGTCAGTGCTGTACTAGCTATGATCAGAGTCACATCGCTCTCGTAACGTTTATGTCAGCTAACCTGAAAACATTAGTCTGTAATGTGTTGCATATGGTAGGCGTTAATTGTTGTATACAGTGTTTACAATTGAATGTTTTTAACGTCGCTTATAAATGATAATTTATATCGTTTAAAACATGTGATTTAATAGGCAGTTCGGTGCTAAGATACAAAATCTACCAACTGAATCCGAACTGTTCGCACAGCTACACCGGCAAGCTTATTTGGCGTCCACTTTAAATTTATTTTTGGTTGTTTTTGTCTTGTTTAAGATTTGTTTTGTAATTTGTTTCTTGTTCATTCGGTGTACGTTTCCGTTAAATTCTGTTGTTCTTCTGGATTAAGCTTCAAGGATTATTTCTTTGTTTGTAGATTTCGGATCATGCTTCCAAGGTTCAACTTCGTACGATTTTCTGTTATTTTCAAATATTTTTTTGGCACATGCGCACGTGCCTAAAACACAGACCTATCAGAATTATATGTTCGTTATTTTGAAATCCAACGGACATAAAAACATGTATTTTAAACTTGATTTCGAAATATCTTCATGAAGACATTAACTTTCCATACCGACATCTCATAAAGAGCGCGAGAAAGGAAAAACGTCAATTTCCGTGTCACCCATTTCTACAAAATTAACTAATTTAAAAAATTAGGCCTAAATATATGAACGGTACGGGGCATGAAGGAGGAATATCAATTTAATAAAAATTCTCAGGAAACGAATTTTAAGATTTGAACAATAGTGAACATGATTTTCATAAGTTGTTTGGACATAATTTTACCTTAACATAGTAATCATACTATTCTTAACATATTGCCAACGAATCAATGTTATTATACTAATCACTTTTTGTAATTTAAAAAAATTAACCCTAAGTACCTCACTTACTGGACTAGAAAGAGGAATGTCACCTGCATCCACTTTCTTGATAAAACTAATGGTATAGGTAGATATGTGTTGATAAAATAGGTAACTTCATTTTTCATAAACAAGATTTTTATTCTGTTTAGACCTTTATACTGCACTTACAGTTCCAGGGCTACAAAAAATAGTTCTGTTTCCTATCACGTGATCAGCCAATTATATGACTGAACTATTTAAGAAAGGAAGAGGCAGAGAATAAACACCAGTCAAGAGTTATCTTCTCTAAAAGAACTGAATTCATTAAACAGCCAGACTGTGGTGAATGAAGTTAAGGTGTCATTTGTAGGGGGCAAAGTAGATGTTTTTCGGAGGGCCTGGCATGCTGATAAGCATAGGCTACTTTTTTACTCAGTGAGGAAGGCAATTGTGAACCACCTCACTCCTCGTTTTTTTTTTAGTAAAACCTCTAAAAAATCAAACTAGCCTTTCGGCCGTTGACCTAAACAACAACACTACAGTATGTACAATTTATCCATTTTCGGGTACCCGAATGAAATGTTAAATTCAATGGAAAATATTGTCCTATAGGTTTTATACGATACAGGCATATTTTTGCACTTTTCAGTATATAAACCATGCATTTGTGTAATATTAAGTAAATAGAAAACAGGCGGGAATAGAAACAAACAAGGGTACTAATTATTATGTGTGATACTATGACTATCTTCCTTGTTAGCCTGTGACGCATGGAGATTCCTCTTTCTTTGCCTTTACAAAAAATCTCTGTTACTGTTTATTTCATGACTATTCTCCTTATTGACCGTTATGAATACTGCATTTTATAGTTCCTAATATCAGCTACCTGATAGTGTTATAATTTTTTTTTTTTTTGGCATTCCTCGTTATTTTCCTGTACCGTTCATATTTTAAAAATACTTCAGTAAAATTAGAAAATAACGCTGTCTTTTAATAGCGGCCTTTGGACCAGCCTAGTCAGTCAGCTGGTAGAAAGTCGCTATTATTTGTTTAGTAACACTAGTTGGGCAAGCGATTTGGTATGGTGATCAGCAAACAGCCATTCCTGTCCAAACTCCACTGGGTTTCCCTGTTCAAAAATTCATGCTCAATCACGTCAAAAAATACAGCCGATCAAATAGGGTGGTTGTCAATAAAGTAAGTACAGTTCCCGATGACACATAAAAACTAAAAAAAAAAAAATATTTAATAGTGTCTGAGCAAATTATAATTACTATTGGTTTGTGTCTCAATTAAAAACTTTTATCAAATTTCTAATTATTATGTTACCCCATTATTATCGTACACATAAAATTCTATTACGTAATGAGAAATAAAATTGTAATTTGAAATTTAATTTCAGTGTATCAATAAAATATAACTAAAACGAGTGAATTAATCCGTCACATAAAATATTTACAACATTTTACATTTTTTATAAAACGATATCTGAATACTTTTTATAATCTGTTATACAAATAAATAACAGTGCACTGAAATAATTACATTTTGAACGTAATTAATTTTTTTATTACAGTGTTCTATATTAATTTAAAACAAAACGCGTTGAATTTTGTATTTAGTTTCTGTTAATTATAAAGATCTCAATAATTAAAAATTCTGATCACAATAAATCATTTTGTGTTTAATAATGGTTCGTAATAGTAAATTTTAAACTTCTATTAAACGATGTGCATACAATAATATAGTGTTTAACTATTAATAATTTTTATTTAATTTTATAAAAATTTAATTACATAATTTAGGGGTACATTTTGAAAATTGTTAAGGGGTAATTAAAACTACTTTTATTATTTACTTTCTTTTTAACTTTCTCTTGCCTATATGAATATATAGGAAAGAAAATATTATTTTCATGCCGATTTTTCTCCGGATGTACACGTTTTCAGACCCCTTGAATTCAAAAAACATGTTTTTAGTGATTGGTCTCGTGCGCCCGCGCGTGAAGAAAATATCTCAAGAACGGAACATCGTACAAAATTGAAACTTGAAACTTAAGTTAGGTACTATTAGATAAGCGGACACAAAAATTTTCATCAAAATCAGTCAACCGGAAGTAGTAGTTTATTCGTGTAATTTTAGACTTTTTTGCGATTTACTCAAAAACGGCTACCACAATTTTTTTTAAAAATCGCCTAATTTACTACATTTGTAATGTTCTACAAGATAAGGGTAGCTGAAATTCTATGTCTGCTGAAATTCTAATGGAGGCTGTCCTCTCGTAGAAAAACGTGTTTTTTTAAGATTGCGGTCTTAATGTATATGCATTTTAGAGTAAGAGTGTATATTATCAAAGTTGTAGAAAAATTAAAAAACCTACAACTTTTGCTTCAAACATTTCTTTGTATTACGCTTAGTTTTGCGGTATTAAGCTATTTTTTTCTGTAATAAATGAAATGTTTTTCTGTAATGAAAATCTGTAAAAAAATTCATTTTTAAGGATTACGGCCTTAATATACATTTTACGACATAAGTGTATATAGACCTAATCAAATTTACAGGAAATTACTAGATGTACAACTATTACTTCAAGAAATTTTCTCTATAGAGCCTACTTTAGCGTCCAATTTTCTGTTATTAAGGCAAAATAAATTGATTTTCATTTTGCTTCATTCACTCATGATTAAAATTAGGTTTTTTTGTTGATTCCTAATGTTTTATTACTAATGTTGGGTTATATTGTTCATTATTTCCATTGGTAAGAGAAAGTCGTGTGAATGTTCCACATCAGATTTTTTTTTATATATAATTTAATTGCAAAATGCAGAGAGGTGCATTTTGGAAAATGTTAAGGGGTTAGTTTGTTTAGTTACGATATAAATAACATCACTGAATTTCAGCCATCTAACTCCTTTAGAACTTAGTAAACAATAATAAATATTGTATTAATGGTTTAACACCATTTTTTATCCCCTTAGGGATAATTTTGAAAACCGAATAGCTTTTAAGGGTATAATAACCGAACTGAACTTTACGTCCAATAATCTTTTCAAGACTAAACGCCAACTGACCAACTAACAGCCTATTTTTGGGCTATAATCGTATTGTTTTGTTCTCTATTATAATATTTTTGACTATCTATAATACTGTAGATCTATAAACTCATTACTGTGTGCGGTAAAAACGTACATAATAAAGAAATTGTATCATTTTAGAAGCATTGAAGCCAATTTATTATTGATATAGACAAAACTTCCATGTCTGGGCGACTCGCAAATAATAAACAGCCTACCGTATTTTATTTTCATTTTGATTATACAGTCATAACAAACTTATTACATTACATCACATTATAACAATGTGTATACCAAACTTAGTTTTTTCGTAATTTTGAATCCACGCAATTGAATCATTTATTTGGAAAAGTTATATCATCTGCATTAATCGTAGGGTGTAAAACTAAAATGTAATACATCTTGTTTTAATTTTAGTAAGAAATATATACTTTACAGGTAATAAAGCATACGTGCAGTAGTCCTGTACTAGATATTATAGGTGGAGTACATTTTTTGAGTATAAAGGGTAGAATAAACTTTAAAATAAGGTATAAGTTTCAAGTCAACAGGAGCAGTAAGAAAGGAGAAATTGCTCGACTGGTGAAAGTGGCGAGGTGAGGAAGTGGCGAAGTACACAGCAAACTTCCACCCGCCTAAATTTATCGTGCTTATTATAATGATATCTGTATCTACTCATTAAGAGAAACCGAATGACAATATTTCTGTTTTAAATTCCAACCTTGATTTCTTGACTTCGGTTTTGGGCCACTTTCGGTCAAAACCGGAACTTCAAACCCAATTCAGGCCCACTAACTTTTCGTGTAGAATACGAAAACCGTTTGTTGCCATCTTTTGTCGTTTCTGAGATCTGGGTGTAACGGACGGACAGAGGAAAATAAGATATAACAATTTTGAAAATTTCCATAATTATTCTTTTTAATAATATAATTAGTGTTTTATACAATTAAATTAACGTTTTTAAGTTCGAATAAAGTAATAGATTTAATATGTTTAAAAATAAGAAATAAAAATAATACTGTTTTCCTCTTTAATAACATGGAATTGAACTCAATGGTTGTTTTAACGGCTGTATTAGTCTGTTACACTCAGCGGGTAACTGAAATGGAGTGTTGGGGGAATTTAGAAGCATTAGTATAGAATACGGTAAAGAGAATAGCGTGGATTAATTTGAAAGAGATGTAATCCTCCGGGATTTAAAGATTCCTTGACTAATACTATTCAGTTATTCATGCATAGTTACAATGAACGTCAAAACATACATGTTGTAACATGTAACATCGAACATGTACTTACAATCCACGTTTTTTTAATTGTTGGTTATAGCTGTGTGTAATTATTATATACACGGATTTATGGCAGGTGTTGTGTTGTTCTCTTATTTCTTTTTACTTTTTCTACTTTATCTATAGAACTTAAAGATAACGTTCACGATTCCAAAAATTATTCATACCCGGACTTCAATTAATTTTCCTGCCATAAACCCGAGAAGCCAAAAAAGTGATTTTTAAGGTTGGACCCCACAAGATCGCACCGGTCCCGCAACGCAAGTCGGCCGACTTGGGATGACGGTGACTGGTCGACCCCTCTTTTCCGCTCGTGATTCGTGTGTTGTACAACACACTAGTAGTTCAGTATTATTTCTGAAGCTCATGTAGCGGTTTCGTTGAGAAATTTTTTTTTTAATTTTTATTTATTTATTTATTGTAACTAGTCTTAGACTCCGTCTGCATTAGCAGTAATTGCAGAACAGTCGGATGTTAAACCAAAAAAGAGTAGCCTTAGACTAACGAAAAATTAAAGTTATAAATTAAAAATTTGTTAAAGGTTGACAAGACCGACTTCCTACCTATTAACCAGAACATTTCCTAACATTTTAATTCGAGTTCTTGTTTTTTCTTTATGACATGTTCTTTCCATCGCAGTTTAGCATCAAGCGTCATACCGAGATATTTTGCAGTATTGCAGTATGGGACTTGCTTTCCATTCATTTCAACTGAAAAATTTTGCATTTTTTTGTTGGTAAAGTTGATGTGAACAGATTTGGTTTCATTGAGCTTTAGCTTCCATCTTCTTGTCCATCGGCAAATGTCGTTAACTGCCTCTTGTAGCTTTCCGGTTGAGAAAAATGTTAAAAGTTTTAAAATAGTGAATTATGGATGATAGCACTTGCATTAGAGGAAAAGATGTGTATTGGCGAAGAAGTCATCACAGAAATTCTGTATTCTGTATTCCTGTATTTTTTCATTAGATTAGTCAACAAGACAAGAAACTTTCTGACCTCCCTAGTTAATTTTCCTACGTTCATTACGAAGTATTATAAAAGTACGAATGTACTAATAGTATTTAAACAAATTCGTACGATACGTAATACGAATAGTCTAAATTATTTTTATATTAATTTTTTATGCTAATATTTTTCCTAGTTGTTTTTTTATTGTAGTACGAATCAAAAAGTAGACTCGAACACTACCGCACATGGGCCGTGTCCATCAAAAACTCAATAAGATTTATACTAATTTCCAAAGCTGATGACCTCTAAACGTACGAATTGCCCCCTATCCACTTCATAGCTCAATTCACTTCATAGGCCAATGGCTTGCCAGCAACGTTGCCAATACTTGGTCTCGTAGCCCTGTTATTTATTTCGTCAGCCATTGTTTTGGTATTTCAATAACAATTATAACCTATAAACATACAACAAGCTGATTATATTATAAAGTATTGCAGGTTAACGTGCTTTATAATCGATGAGTTCAGTACGAGATGGAAGACACGAGTGAACTACTGTGGCTCTTATACGCATGCGTGCATATGTTTGTCAGGCTTAAACATTCGTACAATCTGAATATCGGTTTACTTAAAGTATAGCCAAATGATTACTATAAAAAAATGACAACTGTATTTTGTGTTTTTGCTGTGATTTTTATGTATTTATGATACAAAAAAATTTTAATCAAATTTTTAAGTTTATTAAGTTAATTAGTTTATTAAGCATGCCATTAAACATGTTAGTTAGTTTATTAAGTTTAATATTATTTTATATTTTGAATTAATATTATTTTATTAAACATTATTTTCTTTTGTTTTCACCACTACATATATGATATATAATGAACAGCCAAAAAGAAAACAAATTAAATATATCACTCACCTCAGAGTATTACATTTATTCTAGATCTTTCGTCTCTATCGGACACATCATCAGGATTAAAACACCCACACTAAACACATAAAACATAAAACATTAAACCAATTATGGTCGAAAACCACGTCAATTATTTCCTACAATAATATTATAATATATTTATAGGAAATAATTGACGTGGTCTTTGACCATAATTGGTTTAATGTTTTATGTTTTATGTGTTTAGTGTGGGTGTTTTAATCCTGATAATGTGTCCGATATAGACGAAAGATCTAGAATAAATGTAATACTCTGAGGTGAGTGATATATTTAATTTGTTTTCTTTTTGGCTGTTCATTATATTATATTATATAGGTTTGAATTAATAATCTAAGATCTTGGTATATGCATGTATATTTGCTTATTGTCAAATATGTTGTTGTGTTTTTGCAATTTGTATTGAGCAATTTTTGTTTGTTATGTTTGTGATATTAACGTTTGTTTGTGACAATGCTAAATGACATTTTTGTTTATAATGGCAATAAAGGAATGTAATGTAATGAATCATTTGGCTGTGTTTTAAGTAAATCTTCTCGACGACAATATTGAAAAACAAAGTCTCAAAAAGGCGAGAATATTAGATCTTCCATTCCGGTTTACCTGATAAAAAATGTTTAACCATTCTTTCAAGATTAAAAACAAAACATTTATTATGAGTGGTTAGCTCTAATTTCCCAATAAACTTAATCTTAATAACACTCATTAATCTAAAAGCTCAATCATCAAATTAACATTCAATCGTCAGTTAAACGCACCTTCATTTTGTTACTTATCACGTCTTCATTCTCTACTTTTCACACCTTGATTCACCTCGTCCATAAATTTTACAACGAAAACTACGTCTTTCTCCTTATTTATGAAAGGTTGTACATCGTCAGGACCCAAGAAGAACCATTTATCGCTTGAAACAAAACGATTAAACGGAAGCAATGCTGCTAAGTGTTGTCTTCTTCAAGATTTATATCCAACATATTTAACACATTTACTGAAAGTTTTTTATTAACTGTTTGTAAATAATTCTTAACTGTTAAAAGAAAACTTAAAATATGGAAAATTACTAATTGATCCTAAACTAGGCTCTGTAGAAAAATATTTTTGAAATATAAGTTTAGGTCTTTTTTCTACAATTTTTTTAATATTCTAGATACATTTTATTTATTTAGTCATTGTAAATTTTCCATTGGCCATTCTTTCTTTAATTTATGAGATTTGTATTAAAAGTAAGAAAGCAATTCAAAAAGAAAATAACAATTCATTTTAATTTGTAGTAGCAACATTTTTGAAGCTTAAAATAATATTTTTGATAGTTTCTTTACACGGTTTTTAATGTTAAAAAGTTTTCTTTAAGTTATTATTATGGTTTTTGTTGAAAACTACCATTTCTGTATTATATTAAAGTGGCACAAGTAAATTTTTAATTAGGGTGACATTATTACGTTTGGAATTATTCCAATTTTATAATGTAGTTTTTTATTCAGTATTATTTGGGTCATTTTCATTATTAATTTTTGTTGCTTTTAACACTTTTTTGTTTCCTTTATGAGAAACATTCTTTTGCGTTATTTTGTTTTCATCATGAATTTTATATTAAAACTGTAAAACTTATTTGTTTTCTTTTATCTGTTTTGTATATTATATTAGAATGACTTTTTATTGACGTAGCTATTCGATTTTGCTTGCAATGAATTTTTTTAGATGAAATTTTATTTTATGTTCGAAGTTTTATTTCTTGTAGAGTTTTTTCCGTGATTATTTTCTTGACTTCTCCTGGCAAATTCCTTAGCAGTTTGTTTTGTATTTCATGGAATAGTGTACTTCCCCTTTTCATCAATTTTTCCAAACGATGATAACCAATAAGATTTTCCGATTATAACAAACCCCATCTATTATTGATAATCCATGTCGGCTAATTATTGTAATGCTTTTTCTAGGTTTCTTCAAAATCTGCTTATCAATAAAATAAGTAACAAAACTTTATTTTAAATAATACCAACAGCTAATTATTAAAAATTAAAAAATTAAAATAAATTATTAAGGTTATAACTACCAGCAAAATTACAAATAAACTCCTTAACTTAATTTAAGTTTTTTTTAATTGCCTCATTTACTACATTTATTATGTTCTGAACAGTCATGTCGGGTGAAATTCTTGAGACAGCTGTTACAAAATAATATGCATGTATTAAATAGCTAAATACAAAAACAAGTTACAACAGACGTAGCCCTACATAATTATAATTTATAGAAATTAACTTTTATTTTAAGCAGTTCTATCTGCAATACCTTTTTTAGTAGCATCAATTAATGATTTTTCGTATTTTTAAGTCCTACAGATGTTAATTTTCATTTTGCGTCATTAACTGGTGATTAAAATTAGGTTATATAGTTAATTTCACATTACTTTTTATTGATAAAACATATGTTATACTTTTATTTTGGTATTTTCTTTGGAAAAAGAAAGACACGCGTGAATATTTCACTGTAGATTATATTGAAAAATTAAAAATAATTATTAATCCCTATCGGTTTAGGTTGTTTTTCTTCTTTTGTCTTACTCCTAATATAGCAGATTGCGATTCTATCTTCGTTTTAGTAATTTTTTTGTAGTGTTTTTATTAGCTGTTGTGTTATTAAAGAATCAGATGAGGGTTTAGTCGGATTTGAAAATGTTGAACACGTCAATTGACCAACTTTATTCATTAAGGGTATGTTCAGATCGTTGTGAAGGTTTGAATTCTAAATTAAATCAGGTGAATTTGTAATTATTGCTCTTAAAAAAATTGAGATGCTTGAATTCTGAAATTTTTAATTTCGCTGCTCTACCGAATATGAGCTGGCGCATTGTCTTGGTGGAGAACCCATGATTTGTCCTTCCACATTTCGGGGCGTTTTCTCCTTACTCTTTGACGTACTTTAGAAAGTACCTCAAGGTAGTAATATATTGATTAACGGTTTGACCTTCAGGAACCGAGTGAAGGTACACAATCCCATGTATATAAAAAACCAATAATCATTGCTCTAAATTATTTTGACTTGCTCATTCGAGCTTTTTTGGCTTTAGGTGAAGGTCGGCTCTTCCAGTGCATGGATTGGCGCTTCGTTTTTGGATCATAAGTAAAAAACTACGTTTCATCACATGTTATTATCTTCTACCTGTTCCCTAAGGTGAAATCTGCATTAAAAGGGACGAGATTTGAGTCTGTGGAAGCTGTAAAAGAGAAAGTGGCAGGTGTCCTGAAGGAGCTGACAGAAGATGACTTCCAGCACTGTTTCCAACAATGGAAAATTCGAATGGAGCGTTGTAGAAATAGAGATGGAGTGTATATTGAAGGTGACAATAAGTGATTATATATAAAATTAAAATTGAAATTTTTACAACGTCAGTCTCGTTATTTAATAGCTGCACCTCGTATATGTAAGTGAAAGGAAAGAAACAAAAATAAAACCACTTACACGCTGCGGGAATAAGAAGAGCCGATTACAGAAACGACTGGCTTAAAAATTGGACTAGTGATCCTGTGGGATCGTAAAAGCTATGAAAAATAAATAAATCATAAAAGTATTTATTGCCGGGTAATCTGTTTCTTCATATTACTCATGCTATTATTTGTAGCATCGCTACCATTATCTCACTTTACTTTCTCTTGCCTACATGAATATATAGGAAGGAAACAAAATATTTTGAAGTCGATTTTTTGAAATCGAGTTCCCACCGGATTTGCACGCTTTCAGACCTCTGACCCCCCCTCTTCCAGCTGGTTGTGTGTATGTGTGTGGGTTAGAGAATATCTAAAAAACGGAACATCGTACGAATTTGAAACTTGAAACTTAAGTTAGATACTATTATTACCGAACCCGACACGAACATTTTTATAAAAATCGGTCAACCGGAAGTAGTAGTTTATTCGTGTCATTTTCGCCTTTTTTTGCAATTGTCTCAAAACAAGATCCTATTTTTTTTTTAAAAATCGCCTCATTTACAAATATTTTATGCTCTATAAGATACGGTGTTTGCCATGTCTGCTGAAATTCTTGGGGACGCTACTTTCTCGTAAAAAAATTGATTTTTTAAGACTGCAACTTTAATATGAATTTTAGCGCAAAAATTTGTGTATTAAACGTTGTTGAGAATTTAATAACGTACAACTTTTGTTCCAAACATTTTAGTTTAGCGGCAACTAGCGATTTTCTGTTTTTTTTTCACGAAAATGTGTAAAAAATCGATTTTTTAAGGATTTTAGCGTTAGTATGCATTTTACGACGAAAGTGTATTGTATTCAAATTTAGAGGAAATTAAAAGATTCACAACTTAGAGCATTTTTCTTTACAAAGCCAATTTTAGTATGAAAGAGTGATTTTCCGTGTTTTTTAAGCCAAACTGAGGTTGATTTTCATTTTACGTCTTTCATTCATGATTAAAATAAGGTTATGTTTTTGAGTTTAGTTTTTTTGTTTATTTCAAATGTTTTATTACCTATGTTAGGTTGTATTGTTTATTATTTGCATTGGCAAGAGAAAGTTGTATTAGTGCTTTACACCAGATTTTTCATTGTAAAATGTGCAAACACAAATTTATGTCTTTATCAATTTACATGTCTTTATCAATTTCGCATTGAGTTTTGTAAATTTATCAAAAAGAATAAGATTTTATATTGTTTTAAAATTATCAAGAAAGTTCCTGATATCTGTATAGTGCTCGCCATAAAAGAAGTCCCCTGTGAAGACCACTTGCCCAACAACCAATTTAATAAAAGTTTTTATTTACAGCACAATACTGTTGTAAAAATGCATAGTTCATTCGAAAAATCATTTCCCAATCTTCATGTAGATTCAAAACAGCACTTTTCTTAAATTGCCACCTTATCGAAAACAAAAATGATATTTTACTTTCTAAATACTCATATTGCAGAAAACACGTGATCTTTCGTGTACTTTTTTTGTAACAGTGTATTTCTTTTACAATCAGTTTATAAATACAATAACTTTAAGCAAAGATGAGAAAATAATAGTAATGTCCTTAGAATTAAAATATAAACTCAGTAAGTTCACACAAACAGTGCTCTACAAGACTAAACTGTCAAGGAAAAATATATTTATATGTACAAAACTAAACTTGATGAACTGTGAATCAACATCTTGAAACACAAAGTTGTTGAAGCTAGAGATGATGACGATGATAAAGATTATAACGATCCCTATTATGAGATGACAATGATTTGTAGTTGAAGTAGAAAAGAAGAACAAGGTTTAAATGATTAAGAAAATTGTAAAGGTAAGTCTAATGTTTTAAAACGTTTCAGTCTAAAAGTATCTTCGCCTGTTGTCGAGGAGATTAATAGCTAATGGATTCTGATGGTCTTCTAGTTTTTCGCTATGTTGTTTCATTTCTTCTTTTATAAAGGGCAGGCAGGTTTAGATCATTGTGTAATATTTCATTGGTTACATTCCATGGGGCTGCAGTGATTACTCAGGCATTTTGGTTGAAAGCGCTGCAGTATTTCTATATTTGATAATCTAGCTGTACCCCATAGCTCTAACTTGATGTACTTAAACCCCGATTTTTTATAAAAAGCCTGGATAAAGTAACAGACGTTTAAAATGCACACTAACAGAAAACCAGCTAAGAACTGGTTACTTTTGTACGTAAATTATTGTATCTACAACAAATTTGCAAATAAAAAAATTTAAGTTAAACGAAGAAACGCAGGAAAAAATAGGCTTTAATTTTCTGTAGCGTTAATTTTTTTCCGTTCGGTCTATTTTGGAATAAATCTTTTTAAACACAACGAATTTCTTTCGTGGTGAGCACTATATTACCATTTTTCATCTTCTTTTTTTAATATTATAAACTTGTAAATTTAAAAATAATTTGTTCATGACCAACGGAGTCGATGTCTTATTTTATTTCGAATTATAATTTAAAGCAAAAATTATACTATTTTAAACTGTATTACTTATTCAGAAGACTATTTCACAGTTCAGAAATTTGTAAAGTTAATTTTCATAATATTCAAAACAGTAGAAAGAAAGGTCGTTGTATTTGAATTAAATGGAATGAGTCTTGCTCTGTTTTTAGGTATCTAGCCTTTTCTATTCAGCTTGTGTTCTCCCGTCGCTGTGTCTCTCTTTATGCCAACCAAAAACCAAACCATCAGAATTCAACTTGTAAAGGGAGAAATGGTAATGAACGCATTAAAATTCTCTCCCAATTTATAGTGGCCGTGATGATGGTGATGATGATATTTGAATAACCTGATTCACACATGTCTAATTTACATTCAAAGGGCCGGGGAATTTTAGAGAGTTCCCAATTCACAAAACACAAGCTTACAAATATTCACACAGGGGATAGAATACACAACCGCATACCAGAAAATAAGGTTCGTCCTGTCGGTAGAGCATCTAGCTTCTAGTATTCAGTAACAATACGTTCCCGAACGAACTTCATCTAATGTGCGGGGAATAGTACGCGAGTATACAGTTCCATTTTGCATCCCTATCTGTATATATATATATATATATATATACATGAAGAATACAAATTGAAAGGGGAGTATTCGGTTTTGAAGGTATGAGGGAACGAGCTGTTAACAGTTACAAGTGCTTCTGTCACAGTGTAAGAGTGTTCGGTACGCAACGCAGCGTAGAATATAGAGGTTAGAGTTAGGGGGTGCGTAATTTCCTGTGCAAATTAAAGCGAACATCAACTACTATGCTACCGACAACCCCTTCCCAGCCTACGAATCCTGATTCCATAATTTCCGTACCAAATGTGTACCGTCAAAATGTATGTAAGCTACCATAGAAACTAAACCATACAACGGTGTCTGTAAGAGGCCTAAGTTCATAATTAAACAATGGTAATCTTCATTCCTTCTTCCTCATCTAACCCTCTCTTAATCCACTGCACAAATTATCCTTTATTATATAAAAACAACCCTAATATCTACCCTTCATTCAATAACTCAAACCCCTTTTTTAACATCATCAACACAAGTGGACGTTAATCAAGAATATCACAACCGTCCCCAAAAGAAAATGTAATTTAAAATATTGATTACATTCACAGTTTCATAATTTTCAAGATTTCTCCTTACTACCGTCAATTTAAAATTTTAATTGAGAAATCGTGTTTAACAACTTTTTTCAAGTTTATATTAATTGTAATAAATTTAATTCCACCGTTGAAAAAAAAACAAACATTTGCTCTAAATAAAAATGACAAGTTCTTGACATCAAATTAATCAAAACCTATTTCAAGAATTTATAAATAAAAATAAAATTGTTATTTTAATTTTTTTAGCTTTAGAATTTTACTAAAAGTTACACTAGTTTCTAAAAATTTTTAAACATACACTTTTTTTGTCAATCTGAAAATTACGATTTCCAATCCTAATCTATTTATAAAATGCTCATCTTAAGATTTTCCGTGATAAAATGAACCGTTAGATTTTGCTTTCGTAACAGCAAAACTTTTTAGGTTTTTATGTTTTGAATTATAAGAAAATCATATATGATGTATAATGCAACTTCATTTTAATACTAACTTTTATGCAATAGAAATACGGACTGTTGGGAGAGAGAGAGGGGGTGAGGAAGGGAGAGAGGGAGAGGGACAGAGGAAGAGAGAGAGAGAGAGAGTAAAATTCAGGCTATAGAAATGAATTCAAGTGGAATATGCAAGGAAGAACGGAAAAATAATATTTTTTGAATCCCTAATGAGTGATCATTGTAATCTGTTCAATTCAGAACAATAACCAACATCATTACCCAATGAGATAAGGATTATGTGTATGATGTGTAAATGAGGTATAAACTTGTACAGACCCAGGCCGAACATTACTTATAGGGTATGGTTAATTGAACCCCAACAATCAAAGTACACCGGTAAACACCGTCTATTATTCGAATCCGTATAAAAGTAACTACCTTTACTAGGATTTGACCCAGGAACCTTCGTCTCCCAAAATCAGCTGTTAAACAGCTGGCCAGCGGTGATGACTTTACTCCTAGATCAATTCGGTGGGTTAGGGAAAATATATGCCCATAATGGGCAGGTGGCGTGTTAAATTAATTGCCCTCGATCAGTTGGTTTCAGAGCTACAAAAAATAATTCTGGTTCTTATCACATAGTCAGCCAATTATATGACTGAAATATTTAAGAACAGAAGAGGTAGAGATGTAAAAGCACTAGTGTCAGAGTTGTCTCCTCTGAGAGTAATGAATTTCACTATACAGCCAGATCTGGGGGAGAATGAAGTGAAGGTGTCATTTTCATGGTAGAAAGTGGATGATTTTCGGAAGGCCTGGCATGCTGATAAGCATACTCTTTCAACTCAGTAAGGAAGAACAGGAAAATAATTTTTACAACCTCACTACTCGGTTTTACTCAGTAAAACCTCTAGAGGTTCAAACCAGCCTTTCGGCTGTTGATCTAAACAACACAGGGAAAATATAGATGAAAAAATTTGTAATCAGGGAATAATTGGGATAGACAACCTGGCAAGGAAATGGGACAGACCATTTTTGATCATTTTAGTAAAATGGACTTCCGGTCTAAAACGGAACTTCAAACCCAATCCAGGCCCACTAACTGTTCTTGTTACCCCATGGTACGTAACAAATGAAATACTACACAATGACCTAAACCTGCCCTTCATAAAAGAAGAAATTAAACAACATAGCGAAAAACATTTACAAAAACTAGAAGACCATCAGAACCCATTAGCGATTAGCCTCCTTGACAACAGCGAAGATACTCACAGACTGAAACGCTTTAAACCATTGGACTTACCTCTACGATTTTGTTAGTCATTAAATTTTTTTTTTTTTTTTTTTTTATCTTTTCTACTTCAACTCCTAATCATCAGCATCTCATAATTGGCGTCGTTTTAATCTCTACCATCGTCATTGTTATCTCCAACTTTAACTCTTTGTGTTTCGGGATGTTGATTCACGGTTCATCAAGTTTGATTTTGTATAGATATATTTTTTTTTGGTCTTTCACAGTTTGGTCTTTTTCAAACACACTACTGAGTGTCGTTTGTGTTTTAATTCTGAGGACATTACTCAGATTTTTTCATATTTGCTTAAAGTTATTGTATTTATTAACTGATTGCAAAAGAAAACTATACAGTTAAAAAAAAACTTTTCTTGTAGATTACGAGTCCGTTAACCGTTTGTTACTATCTCTTGTGGTTTCTGATATCTGGGTGTAACGGACGGACAAAGCAAAATTATAGATGACTGTTTAAAAAATTTTCACCAATAATGAACTAACTTTTAAAAATATATATACTTTATGTATTAATTGTGCTAAATATTTTTGGTCGTTCTCCGTTAACTAGGCCCTTGTAGAGGCCAAAATGGGTTAGGATTGATTTTGTTTAATTTTTGGTGAAAGGATCGTGCGTTTCGTTAATTAATTAATACAAACCGAGTCAAGATATATACAATCTAAATATTGTGACAATATCGAAAAAGGAATATGGCTCGAGAGGGTTCTAGATAGGTTTCAATTCATAGAATGTTAAAGAGTAGATAATAGAGTGAAAAAGTAACAATAGGGTTAGTTATAAAAGGATATTTAAAAGGTCCTTGTATAATAAGGTAGGGTCTTTTGTTGTACAACTATTTTTGAAAGAGTCGGTTGGTTACCTGTAAGACCTTTTATTCTATTGTGACTTGTTTACACTAGTTATGATTTTGTGAGAACAAATAAAAAGGATTTTTATTATTTGCATCTAATCTCTGTGTCTTTCGAGAAAACTTTTTGATCTACCTATATAAAGGGAGCCCCAAGTGCGGTCAGAGAGTTAGTATTAATTTGATCTTTAACGAATTTTTACTGAGTGTGCTATCAATGCGTAATGTACGATTAGGTCAACGTATGCGGGCATTGTAGTGGTTAACTGTTATACTATCCTATTGTGTATGTGCATTGTATTCAGTTTCTGTATATAATTGTTTGTAAGTAGTACTAAGTAAATTATTTGAGTTATTTATTGTATTACTTCATTATAATTAGTTTATTATTTATTTTGTAAATCTTTTAGTTATAATAAATACTTGTAATTTTAAACTTTAGTGTATTAATTATTTAATTACCTAGATTCCAAAACGGACCTTAGCGATAAGTGTCACAATATATTACATTTCTATTAACTTTTTTTTTATTTAACAGGTTAAAAATGTAAGTTTTTCTGGATTAAAAAGTTATATTTTATCAGAAAATTTTCTAAAAATAAGTTTAAAAATGTAACTCATTGTTTGTCAATATATTCAATTTTATGTGCAGCAACCATCTTTCTTGATAAAATGGGAGGAGAATACATACATAGTAAAAGAGAAATAGATAAAAAAAAGAAAGAAGCAGAAAAGTATTATAAGAAAAGCTCAAGTTATCAAGCTCCGGAAAGAATTCATTATTCGGCTGTGTAGAATTTCGATGAACTCCGCTATTTTTGAAAGACAAGAATTGAATGTCAAGCACATGAAAATGTTCGATCTCATGTACAGCCTTCTTTACAGTGCATATTCTTTTGTTGGGTATCATTTCGTTAATAAAGTTCTTTCTTGACACGCTGGGAGTATTTTCATACGTTGCTCAAAAAATCTAGTGTGAAACACTCACACAACTTTCTCTTGCCAATGCAAATAATTAACAATATAACCTACTTTGCCAATAACAGACGAGTGGAGTGTCAAATTATTTACACTCAATCTGGTCGTTACAGGGCTAAAATAAATAGTTCTGTTTCTTATCACATAGTCAGCCAATTAAATAACTGAATCATTGAAGAACAGAAGAGGTAAAGGTGTAAAAGACACTAATTAGAGTTGTCTCCTCTGAACGTAATGAATTTCATTATACAGCCAGACTCTGTAGTGAATAAAGTAAAGGTGTCATTTGCAGAGTGGAAAATATGTGCTTTTCAGAGAGCCCGTAATGCTGATAAGCTTACTTTTTCACTCGGTGAGGAAGGGACGGTAAACCACCTTACTCCTCGTTTTACTTAGTAAAACCTCTACAGGTTCAAACCAGCCTTTCGGCTGATGACCTAAACAACAACAACAACAACTAGTATTAGTAATAAAATATTAGAAATATACAAAAAAACTACCTTAAAAAACATAACCTTATTTTTTAATCATGACTGATAAAAAATGAAAATCAACCTCAGTTTGGCTTAAAAATACGGAAAATCACTCTTTCACGCTGAATAGGCTCTGTAGAGTAAAATGCTATAAATAAAAGTTTTGGATCTTTTATTTTTCTATATATTTGATAATACATTTTTGCCGTAAAATACTAAGGCTCAAATTTTTTTAAATCGATTTTTTTACACATTTTCGTGAAAAAAACATAAAATCGCTAATTACTGCTAAACAAAGCGTTGTACAAAAAATGTTTGAAATAAAAGTTTTTGGTTTTTAAATTCTCTACAGCTTTTACTATATATATTTTTTTGTGCTAAAATGCATGTTAAAGCTGCAATCTTAAAAAACATTTTTTTCGAGAAAACAGCCTCTCCAAGAATTTAAGCTGACATGGCCCTACCCTATCATATAGAGCATAAAAATGTAGTAAATGATGCGATTTAAAAAAATCGTAGGAGCCAGTTTTGAGAAAATGGCAAAAAAGTGAAAAATGACACGAATAAAATACTATTTTCGGTTGACCGATTTTGACGAAAATGTTCTTGTCGGGTCCGACACGAACAAATGCTATAATAGCAATAAAATTCAATGATAATTTATACATTAATTTTTTTTTAATTTATGTTTTTAAAACCTTTAAATATAATATTTGACATCACTGGAACATTTAGTGGACGTATTTATTTCAGACGTTTTCGTGCTGGATCTTGACTTAAGGGATTTCGATTATACGTGACTGGTGATCCTAATAGAACTCCATGACCACTTCGTTACCTTTTTGATACGTTGCAGTTTGTTCAACGGGATATATTACTTTTATTTTATATCTGTTCTTTTATTTTATTTTCTTCTTGCTTCCTAATAATTGAAACTTTATGAACTACTAACAGTTTCTCCTGCGCTGCACGCGGGATTATTGCTAGCCTCAAAAGGGTGTATTAAATAAACTGACTTATCGCTTTCCCCGAAATTATTTAACTTTTTTCCTTATACGTACTACGTAAATCAATTTTAGAATAATTGTAATAATTTTCAGAATTATAGGTTTTATTTACATAAATAATACTCTGTTGTTGTTTAGGTCAACAGCCGAAAGACTGGTGTGAACCTCTAGAGGTTTGACTAAGTAAAAACGAGGAGTGAGGTGGTTTGCAATTGCCTTCCTCACTGAGTTGAAAGAAGATGCTTAACAGCTTGCCAGGCCCTCCGAAAAGCACCCACTTTCCACCCTGAAAATGACACTTTCACTTTCTGTACCACAGGGTCGGGCTGTATAGTGAAATTCATTACTCTCAGAGGTGATAATTCTGACTAGTGTCTTTTGCACCTCTACCTCTTCTGTTCTTGAATTGAACTATTCAGTCATATAATTGGCTGACTAAAGAAACAGAAAAATTTTTTGTAGGCCTGAAACCAACAGATCGAGTGCAATTAATTTAACACTCCACCTGCCCATTATGGGCAAAATAATACTCTTTTTATTAATTACACCCACCACGGTGGTTTAGTGGTAAAGTCATTGCTGCGAGTCAGCTGTTTAACAGCTGATTTTTTGGAGAAGAAGTTTGTTTGTTTGAATCATAGTAAAGGTAGTTTTTTTACGGATTTGAATACTAATCAGTGGTTTACTGGTGTATTTTGATTGCTAGAGTTCAATTAAATATAACCTCTCAGGAATGGTTGGCCTAAGTCTGTAAAAGGCTACACACTCATTTACACACCATTCTCATCATATTGGGTCACGGGGTTGCTCAATAGGTATGGCCACACTCGTGAGCTTTCTTTGTCATTTGCGTTTTGACATTTGATAAGGCATGCCATTCACCTGCCCGCACTCGTTTGAAGATTTTATGTAAAAAAAAAGTTACGAATATTTTTCAACACTACACTAAATAAGGGCCTGTTCTTTCCTGCATTAATTCGTTTGATTTAGATTGTGTTGTTTAGGAATTAATTGGAGATACGTCCAGCAATCTACGCAAAAAAGTACTCAGTTTTTAGCCGGTTTTCCGGTAATGTTGTTTTTAAACGTCCGTTACTCCGTCCAGGCTTTTCATAAAAATCGGCGTTTAAGTGAGTTGAAGATCAGAGTTTTTCTGTAATATGAATATTTTAAACGTAAAAACTCATTTTTCGTTTTAATATGCCGGCCATTTTTATAAAAGTGTTTTTTTAGCTCCACTCAAAGGTAGAAAAATGATTTTTGGACTGAACCATGAATTTTCACAACAGTATTAAGTCAAGCAAAGCGTTTATTTTTTAAAATAAAAACATCGTTAAATAATTCAAAATGAGCTACGGAATGAGTTGCAGCAGGAAAAACACAGAAGTTTGTTTTTCTAAACGAATGTACTCGGAGTGGATACCGCTATAGGACTCGGTTTCCTCTCAAGAAGTTTAGAAGCTAATAGAATTTTCTATTAACACCACATATCTTTTTCTAACTACAAATGAAAAATACAATACATGGCACATTACTGCTGTAAAAATGTAAGGTTCATTCCAAAAATCATTTCCCTACCTTTACGTGAAGCCAAAATACACTTAAAAACTGGCCGCCATTTTAAAAATTTTATATAGAGAAACTCTGATCTTCAACGTACTTAAACGCCGTTATTTTATGAAAAGGCTGGACGGAGTAACGGACGTTTAAAAACCACATCAACGGAAAACCGGCTAAAATCTGAGTACTCCTTATGCGTAACTTGCTGCATCTCCCACTAGTTTCTAAATAAAATAATCTAAGTCAAACCAATCAACGTAGAAAAGAACAGACTTTAATTTAGTGTAATGCTCAAAAATATTCGTTACGTTTTTTTGAGATAAAGCTCTTCAAACGAGTGCGGACACGTGAATGGCATACCTCTAAGCCCATGCAATGAGGCATGCGTTGAAAGCACACGAGTGTGAACATAGCTATTGTTCTTACCCGAAAACAAAAACCTTAATCCGAATGAGACTTTTTTTGTTTTCAAATTCTAACTTTGATTTCTTGACTTCCAGTTTTGGGCCACTTCCGGTTTCTGTATCTACTTTTTAAGTAGAATCGAACGACACTATTTTTGTTTCCAAATTCAGACTTTGGTTTCTTGATTTCCGGTTTTGAGTCACTTCTGGACGGAACTGGAATGTCAAATTCAATCTAAGAAATTCAATTCAATTCTAAGAAATGGAAAAAATAACTTTTTATTTTTGTAAATCTTTAAGAAATCAATAACCAAATATTTAGAAAGAATTGAATTGGTAAATTGATGTAAAGAGTTTGACAAAGACGGTGATCTGTATATATCAGCAAAATTGAAGAAATCAAACTGGCAAAGAAACTGCTGTACTTGGAAAAAGTAAACAAAAAACAAAAATAAAATGGTTATGGATAAATTGGAAAAACGATACAAGTAGAGTGAAAGATAGGAAAAAAGATAGTTCATAGATGGAGAGAGATGGAAAGGATTTGTTGAAAACTCCACCCGATGAAACTTGGAAAAGATATCATAATCACGATTCAGTTTAAATTACAACGTTAACATTTATCAAAACTGATATTCTTGTAGAATTTTTTAAAATTTATTAGAGATTTATAAAAAAATAATGATAAATCTTTCGGTAAACAAACCTTAAATACATGTTTAAGTAAATAAAACATTTAAAAAATAATTTACTTTTCTCTGAAAAACAAGTTGACGTATTTAATTGTGTATTTATTCGGTTTAGAAAAACGTTACTACTTCAGTTTTGTCGCTGTTATTTACAGATTCAATTTTTCAGAACGATGCCTTAAAATAGGATCCTCCCAACATGTGTTTACATTTCTTCTGAGTGTGTGTTTGTATACGTGTAGATAAGAAGAAAATACGGGAAACGCGAAAGGGGAAAAGTTTTATACACTTCCGTTCGTATACATTTAGAGGGAAAGTCAGAAAACATTTTTCCAGCAATTCCAAACGATTAAGTGAATTCGATTTATCGAATATTTTGAAGGAAATGTTTGTTATACTTTACTCATCACCATGAGAGCGAGAGTTCCTTGTTCATTGATTCAAGAGTGTTCACAAAACCAGAACGCGGAAAGATAAATTTTATAGAAAGACACGTGTTCCACGATCTATGTCATCGTCGAAAAAGTACGCTAGGGGAACGATTTCAGGATAGACGCCAAAGAAAGAACGGGTTCTAAACCAAAACTTGATTTTGCGGTTCAGTCAATTTTTTGAGACTCAGCCAAAACCTATAATTTTTAACTTAAAAGGTTTAAATCATAACCTTCAAAAACATTAGTACGTAAAAATCTTTTTTATTATTTCTTTAAAAATTAAACCGACATTTTATTTTATTTAACCAATGTCTAGATACTATTTTTACAACGTTTACCCATGTAAATTACGCTATATACTTTTTGTAATCAGGAAACGCTGTATTTATTTTAATATTATTGTACAAAAAAATGTTATTCATAAAAATGACTGTATCGTAATAAAAGTAGATACAGCGAACAATAAGTAATTATTTATCTATTTTACAACAGTTTATTTTACATTTCAAGGTAAGGCGCTAATGAAACCCTGAAGTATTATAATTAATTCTACCGCTGAACAGAAAAACTGATATTTTATAGTTGGCCTTTATAACTTCCGTACAATATAATTTACTGAAAATTAATTCTAATCTCAAAATGTAATCTATTAGTTGTTGTTTAGGTCATCAGCTGAAAATCTAGTTTGAACCTCTTAAGGCTTTCCTAAGTAAAATGAGAAGTGAGGTATTTTATTGCCTTCCTCACTAAGCGAAAAAGTATGCTTATCAGCATGCTAGGCTCTCTAAAAAGCATCTACTTTTCACCCTGCAAATGACACCTTCACTTCATTTACCAAAGGGTCTGGCTGTATAATGAAATACATTACTCTTAAAGGAGATAACTATGATTAGTGTCTTTTAAACATCTACCTCATTTCTGTTCTTAAATGTTTGAGTCGTATAATTAGCTGACCATGTAATAAGAAACAGAACTATTTTTTGCAGTACTGAAGCAGATTGAGTGCAAATAATTTAATAATCCGTTTACCTTTTGTAGGCAAAATCGATTAGTAGCCTACGGAATGTAAATCTTATAATTTATATTCCCCCGCCCTCGAAGACTGACACTGAATACATCTTAAAACAGCTGAACATCAAAAAATTTAAAAAACTTTACTGGATACTGGGTAAAAGGTCAAAGATTTCACTCTCTAGCAAAACTCGTGTAGACAAGGTTATTTTGAGGTCCTTATGAACTTACGTAATTCAATTTTTGGGTACAATCATTAATTATTACAACGTAGAAATTATGAAAATATTTCAACATTAATTCTCAGAACACGTATACAATTACAGTTCTCAGAACACGTATACAATTACAGTTTGATATTTCTAATTTTTTTTTTTACACGGCTAGAAATGTACAAGTAGTAGAAGACGATATATGAAATTTCTCCTCAACGTGTTATCCAGAAAAGATGCTCTGTTGGATAAATTCTCCGTTCAAGACACATACACGAATCATTACTAATTCATAGTATTTATTTTTTTCGCCCTTAACAGGCAGGTGGAGTGTTAAATTATTTGCACTGGATCTGCAAGTTCCAGGGATACAGAAAATAGTTCTGTTTTTTATCACGCGGTCAGCCAATTATATGAATGAATTATTTAAGAACAGAAGAGGTAGAGGTGTAACAGAAACTAGTAAGAGTTATCTCCTCTGAAAGTAATGAATTTCATACAGCCAGACCAGACTGTGGTGAATGAAGTGAAGGTGTCATTTGCAGGGTGCAGAGTAGATGCTTTTCAGAGGGCCTGGCATGCTGATAAGAATAGGCTACTTTTGTAAGGAAGGCATGGTAAACCACCTCACTTCTCGTTTTACTTTGTAAAACCTCTAGAGGTTCAACCTAGCCTTTCGGCTGTTGACCTAAACAACAGTATTTACTCATATTTTTTATAGTGAACAGATTGTAAAATTTTCTATAGTATTGTTTTTTTTACTTAATTTATTTCGCAACTGTATAAAAGCAACCAGCAAAAATGTGTACAACTAAAAAAATAAAAACTGAAAGTTATATCTCTCCAGATAACAATAATTGAGTTTAATTTTAATTTATATTTGTTTACTGTTAGAATATAATTACTGTTAGAATCGTATTAATGTATCATGTCTCTACTCCATCGGCGTTTCAGTTGTCTTTGTGCGATTCCTGGTAGGTCTGCAAAATTCGTGTTACACTTTAAGGGATTTTTATGATTTTAAAGTTGTTCTCTGAACCTACGTTACAATTTTAGATAACTGTGTCGTTGACGTAAGGGACGCATAAGTCATCATGTAGTGTTCTATTGGATACGTTACTCGGGGAATCAGTAACCAGTCGCAAGAGTTTACGTTGATACCGTTGTATTCATGAAATGACTGATGGCTGTGCTACACCAGAAATTTGACTACCATACATCCCAATAGATTGAAGCATCGCTTTGTTCGTCAACAATTTTGAAATCATGGGTAGATTTGATCGCTTGGCTAATAGCATGTATCTGTTTGTCTGTTATTTCTACAGTAATAAATAATTTAATGTAAACAATTAGTAGAAATTCTGACGTGTCATGTTTTATTATATTATACATATTTAATATATTATTATGTCGTAAAATATTTTATATTAAAATATACAAATTTTATAATATATATTTTTGTAACTACACTCACAAACTTTAATGTTTATGCTGTTGTCTGTTTGGTGTTTACTGTTTGGAACGTTTTGGAACATTCTGTTTTGAATTTTTTAAAAGACTAGCTGGACAACTTATAAATAAGTGGGTACTAGTCAATACATGACGAGTCTTGTTCAAGAACTTGTGTAGTGAAGTTTAAAAAAGTCTTTTGTCATTTAGAGTGTCGATGTATTGTTATTTTCTAATAAAAAATCATAAAGCTGTGACGTAAAATCTTTTTAACACCTATTAAATTATAGGTACCTATTTTTATACAAAAAATGTAAATTTAGTGCATATTAAAATTAACACCTATGAAATTAAAGGTATTTTATACAAAAAAAGTAAAGTTGATGCCTAAAAAAAAAGTTAACACCTATTAAATTATAGGAATTTTTATATAAAAAATGTAAAGTTGGTGTCTAAAAAAAAAGTTAACACCTATTATAGGTATTTTTATACAAAAAATATAAAGTTGGTACCTGATCTTTAATTTAGTCTTTTGCATAAAATAAATCGAGCTTACTAAAAGATTTTGCAAAGGGTTTTACAAAAAGAACTCTACGAAGATAAAATTTTCTTGAATCGTTTCAGATTATCATTTATTTTATGCTGATTTAATTACTCTTTATCATTAAATCATTCCTGTCAGTAATTAACATTTTATAAATATACATGCTTAATTAAAGATATTTGTATAAAATTTAAATTAAACTCTCATTTCCTCTTGCTCGACCATTTGAAAATATTTTTAGAATTTAATCGAATTAATAATTTTGATGTTACTAAAATATTTAATTTATATTTACATATGTCGTGTTTGTGTTTGAAACCCTTCGATTAAAATGTTGAACATAAACGATCATTTGAACACTGTCTATAATAATATAATTTTCGCAATATTGAAATAAACATAAAAATGCGTTTTTATAAATATTAAGTATTTGTAAGTAGTAAAAGTCATGGTTGTGTTATCCAGAGAACCTTTCAAAGTATACCTAATTCTTTTTACTTGAAAGTGAAATAAAAGCCTGTATTGTTTTTATCTCAGATTTCGTTAAATCGGCATAAAAATAAATTTCAAAAAGTGTACTTTGGCAGCCATATAATTTTTAAATATCTTTCATATTCAGAAACATTTTACATAGTATTATAACGGTAGACGATATAAGTAATCTTGTTTTATTGTTTTCAAATGTACTGAATTTTTATCTCCACCGGAAATCAAATCTTTTTACAAACATCATTCTTTAATATCTTCTTAATATTTTTTTTTTATAACGGTTTGATATTTCAAGGGGTAAGTCACCCTAATATTAAATTTTCTCTTCTAACCTTCTAGAAATCATTTTCTTTTTTCTGCGAAGCCAAGCTAAACTTACCAAAAGGGGAACGAACGTATTGGGGCATGGACGTATATGTAATACCTTACCATAGCTACGAAATAAACTGAAATATCTTGTCCTCTTTTCAGTTCACAATGCGGAAAATTTAACTTAAGAAAATGGAAGAAAGTATTTATTTTAAAATACCAAAAAATTATTCGTCCACATAATTAAATTAAAGTTCTAGTAATATTATATTATTAATAAATATTTTAGTCTGCTGAAGTTGTACGAATATTAATTTAGTTATACGTATTTAATTATTATCTTGTTTTTACATTCTCTATAACGTCATTTGTCAAGAGAGTTGGTCGACCACTACGTTTTCTGCCGCAAACACTACCTGTCTTTCGAAATAGGTTTGTTAGCTTAGAAATTTACATTTCTTCTGGTGGAGGAACACCTAAATATTACATTTGAAATGATTCTTTTACACTCGCTTACAATTTCGTAGCAAAATTTTGTTCAAGAATGAAAACCCGTTGTTCTAGAGTAAAAGACATTTTGTTCGTAACACGACCGGAAACAGCACAAAATTTTACACAACTCAAGGAGAATCAACTCACACTGCCGTATCTATACCGGTTGAGTAGGGTTACCAACTTCATGTCACAAAACAAAATTTTCCTTTCTTTTTTTTTATCACTTCACTCCCTCACGATGGGGAAAGTAGTGTTGGACTCAATTGAGGTGTTCTCGTCCAGCCCCAAGTGGTTGGCCGCAACCGTCTACCAACCAAAAACCCGCCGCCTGGTCACTTAATCTGACATCAACAAACAACCCTCCACCTCACTCAGAACTGTTTATACTCGTATAATACTAGAAGGAAAATGTCGGGTTAAAAAATTTACATACTGTCAGTGGGGCGTGGAAAGAAACCGTAGCCTAATTTCCCTCTCACTGTCACTGACCAACACTCACTCTCTCACTTTCATTCATCTCTTTCATCACCAGCTCAGGAAATTCGTGTGCCTACCTTACCTTCTGAGATCGGGACAGGATTGATTTATTGTGGAAGAGGGCGATCCCGCTAATCTCTAGATATCTCTTATTTCCGCAGTCTCCCGACCACCCTCTCCGCAAACTGAGCGACTAATTTCCAGCTCTCCTCATCCTGCAGCACCGCTGCCCCTACTCTTTTTGTGATTTTGTGATTCACTACGCAATGCCTATCTTCTCAGATGTCTCCATTCTGTCGAGGCCAAAATATGGAGATCTTTCAAAAATATGCGCAATGGACTTCTTCTCTTTACTGTCGCACAGTCAACATTTTGTAAATCATGAAGTTTGAACCTCGTTAATTATGCCTCAAAGCAACCATGCCCTGTTAGCAACTGCATCAGTTCGTGGGTGGTATCACCAAATGTCCTCCTTATCCACACCTCCACATTCGGAATGAACCTCCTTGTCCACTCCCCGACCCGAGCTTGGCTCCAACTCCTTTGCCACCTGCTGAGTAATTGACTCCAATATTCCTCTTTATCAGCACCAGCTCGCTGCTCTTTCCTCCCGCACGCCATTAGATCTCATGGAGATCCCTTTCTTAGAAAAAAATTACCAGACATTAACAATTGGATGACAGGACTAAAATATCACTCTGTATTATTTCATTCTTTAACTCTTCTTTGTTGTTTTATTCGTTTAAAATAAACAATTGACGTCATCCAACCCCAAAGGTAAATGTCTGAAGGTGCGAGGTTGGGGGACAGTGGTAGCCATTTTAAGCCAAAATTTCTTTTAAAATTTATTTATGAAATAAATTTACATTACTTGTATTCCCAACCAAAATAAACTCTCCAACTCGAACGAAAATATATTTTTATTGTGATAATATTTTAAAAAGTGTACAAGTTGTTCGTAGGCGAATTATGTAACGAATATTTTCTTAGTTGTATTTTAACAGGAAAAGTTGTTGACTACGTTCTGTTTCCTTTATTTCTCGTATTTAAAGTTAGAGTTGTAAAAGTTTACGTACTGTACTTTTCACTGTTAGCTAAACTTTTGTTAGCAGATGGTAACGACATATAGATAGAAAAATAAAAATAGTCATTTATGTTTCTATAAACAAAGAGAAAATTGTTTTAGGAACGATTTTCACGTAGTATTTTAACGGAATTATTTTGTCTTCAGAAAAGAACTAATCTATTTAAAAGTTCAGTAATTTTAGCTTTCGGAAGATTCTAGTTCATGCCAACGTGAAGTTTTTAATAAAATAAACGGAACTTCAAAAATTTTCTCTTTAATCTTCAAACAGTGTAACTTTTTACTCACTCGTGTCTTATTTTGATTCTGTATCAATAATATTTATAATGTAATATGAAGTCAACAGTTTGGAACGATTCAACATGGATTGGTTTAATTTTAATACAGTTTCGTACATAAAGTCTCAAATGGTTGGCAAACTAGGCTTATATCAAAAAGATATTGTGACATATATAGACAATACAGACTGAAGTACGTAAAATGAAAGATGAAGTCTGTGTTTAGAACCGCGTATCTCACCAAGTAAAAAACATAAAATTTATTGGTACAGCTTGTTTTAAACATTGGTTTTTGTGTTATTTTATTCTTATAAATTACGAAACACTGAAGTCTATTATGAATTTTCTAGTGACTTAAAAACAAAATATCTGCCCGTTTTTTAGCACATTTTTCACTAAGTCTATGTTTCAGAACATGTAGCACAACCAATTTTAGGAGGAAAAATATGGCGTTTAAGAAGAGTATTCCTGCATGTTTTCTAATTAATTTCAGCAAAAATTCAGCCTTTAGTGAAAAGGGTAAAGGAAGATGAAGAAAGACGTTGGGAGACCTAAAAACAGATGGATATGAATATAGTATGTGAGTTCCGAACAGGCGTATGCCTAACCTTGTTTGAAAGAAGAAGGCAAATGCTTTTTATTTTACGATCAGTATTAGTAACACTCTAAACAATTATTTATTTTGTAAAAGTCTACAATAAAACTTTGGGTGAACGTAGACTTATTCTTATGCGTTTTGTACATATGACCTGGTTTTGTCAACGTGCGAAAACTAAGCTTCCCACATAGTCTTTATAAAGTGAGCAGTAATCTACATACTGGATTCAGTTAATCAGTGATTTTAACAGCGAAAACCGATTGGATACTTAATGTTCTTTTAGGAATTATCAATACATTTTTAATTTTTTCCGAAAAATGGATACCATAATAAAATTATAAAATTTTATTATATCTAAACGTGATTCGGATAATAATTGAACGATCGGAAAATTGACTTTCGGATAATCAACGTTCTAATATAATACGTGTTACGTTCTGGTTGTGGTAGGTGCTATTTTTGTAATTCCAAACATGTTTCCCTTAAATCGTTAAGAATAGATTTTCCTCCAATTTCATTTATTGAAAAGCTTGGATTGTCTAATATTTTCTTTAGGACTATAAAAATATAATGTTACGTTTTCAATAATAAGAGAAAGCATATCGTTTCTTCTTGAAAACGACATTTTTTATGAAAACAAGTTCAAATTGACAGATTAAAAAGATGTGCCAAATATAATAATAATAAACAAATAAAAATACGTATGAAAATGAACGAAAATTTGACAGAGGATTAAGTGTTAGAGAAAGAAAATGGGTCAATATACCCAGTGAAAAGTGAAGTGTAAAACGTAATAATAAAAAGACACGATAGAGGTGTGATTTAAAAGGGCAATAAGGAAGAAATTTGACAGACAATATGAAGTGAGTTTTTCTGTTGGTGGCAGGCGATAGCTGGTGATATTACGTACAACGACAAAAGGCCAACATCATTTTTAGTTTATATCGCAGTTAATCGTAAATATAAGAAATTGCCTAGATATAAAGGAAATCGATATTAAATGCTACCATCTTTGTTTTTTTGTTCACTCCGTTTTTACTGCACTTGACGTTAACCAACATCTTCGTTCAAGTTTTCTTAGATGTTCAAGGAATACTTTTAAAATTATGAACTTGCCTGTAATTTTACAAACTTTTTTACATTAAACTTTCCACCCGTTTTAACAATAGGATTATAATTTTCTTTAAAACATCTGTCAGTAGGCTATATTTACTATCACATCATCCATTTGGAGAAACAATTTCACTAAAAATTTGGCTCGATTTAAAATTCCAAACGTAATAAATTTGGAGGATTAAGTTGTTATTAACATAAATAGCTTTGGATTTTCTTTTACATTTTAAGATTCAATATTCAGTGACTACAAACTAATTTGTTTTAGATTATTTGTTGGTAATGTCTCGTTCTCCTCCTCCTCCTTCTTCTTTTTTCTTTCTCTTCTTCTTCTTTTTCTTCTTCCCCTTCGTCATCTTCTTCTACCTCTTCCTCGTCCTCTTCCTTCTCCTCTTCTTCTTCTTCTTCTTCTTCCTCTTCCTCTACCTCTTCTTCTTCTTCTTCTTCTTCTTCTTCTTCTTTTTCTTCTTCTTCGTCACATTTCCATAAATTAGGCTGTTCTTCTTCCGGAAACCATCTCCTTTTCGAACGTCCAACATTCCTCTTGTCGGTGGGTTTGTACTCGTAGGCGAAACGGAGTGAACCGCCCTCCCTTATCCCTTCCAAATGCCTACACTATTACCTCTTATGAATTGCATTGTTTCATCTAGGCTAAAAATTCCCATCTCATCAAAAACATCCACATTCCTTAAACTATTCTTCCTACATAAATGATTTTTCACCGCTCTCAGAAATTTCATTTCCACCCCTCACAAACTATTTTGTTCCTACATTAAAAGTGTTCACAGGTATCGCCATCGTTTTATATAACTTACGACGTTTGTCTTTCCTTGTCTTGTGCTTCAACGTTTATCATCCCGCAGATATTCTGAAACTTATTTAGTTTATTCTTCACTTCCTGCTTGTTTACAAAAGATACGTCACATCTCAAATATTTAAAATCGGACACCTGCTTCAAAATATTCCCATTATTTTTTATTTTTGATCTCATGTGGAATTTCCCTAAAAATGTGTTACATTTTTAGGTAAATTCCCCATGAGGTTAAAAATAAAAATTAATGGAAATATTTTTTAACATTTTTTTTTCATATAACTTTTTTTAATGCATAATCTGTTATAAATAACAATAAATGCAACTTATCAAATAGATATAACTCATGAAAAATTACAACCCACTGGTGTAATTAACGAATTAGGCTATAACATTAAAAACATATTATACCGTTCTTAATTAATATTTACAATCAAAATTAGAAAGTGCTTTTTTAAATAAATAAATTTAAAAAAAATAAATACATAAATAAAAAAATAAACAAAACCTCCTGTAAAACGAAAAACAAATAAGAAGTAATAAATAATAAGCACATGATTTCGAAATATATGTACACCTAACTTTTCTGGAGATAATTTAAAACGTTCATTCAGTTGTTCACAACATTCACACTCAAACACGACAGTCATCTACATAATACTAACATTATAATATTTACAACACTTTAAAATCACACTATTAGAATCGCCCTGGGAGATCCAGTATTGTAGCACGTTTTAGTCTATTGACATCATTACTGTTGTCTAAGAGATTCAGTGCTAAGTGATTTACGTGGTTGTTTAGACATTCGATGTATTTGCAACTGAAACTTCGTATTTCTTCTCGTACCGTCTGCACATCCATATCACGATGTACATCGGCATTGGTAATATACCACGGTGCATTCAGTATGATCCGCAGAACTTTTGATTGAAACCGTTGCAGAATCTCGATGTTTAAAGTTGATGCTGTCCCCCATAATTATTGAATTCCGTAGGTCCAAATCGGCTTCAGCATGGATTTGTACAAAAGTAGTTTGTTGTCAATCGAAAGCTGAGAACGCCTACCAACGAGCCAATACATCTTCCTAAATGTTAAATCCAGCTGTTTCCTTTTCATCTGAATGTGTTTGCGCCAAGTCAGACCTCTATCTAAATACATTCCTAAATATTTTACTTCTTTTGCCTGTGGAATATCCTTGCCATTCAGTTGGACAGGAGGACAAGTTGCCCTTCTGGTAGTAAACGTTACATGCGTAGATTTGCCCTCGTTCACCTTGATCTTCCACTTTGTCAGCCAGATTTCCAGCTCACTTAAATACATCTGCACTCTGCGTGTCGCAATAGTTGGGTCTGCATCACATGACATTATTGCTGTATCGTCAGCAAAGGTGGCAATGATTACATTTTCAAGGACAGGCAAATCAGCTGTGAACAGAACATATAAAATTGGTCCCAGAACGCTTCCTTGCGGAACACCCGCCTTGATCTCTTTCAAACCCGTTAAGTGATTTCCAACCCGGACTTGAAATAACCGCTTGTTAAGATACGAAACCAGAACACTGTACAGATTCTCCGGAAACACAGCTTTTAATTTATGGAGTAGACCAGGATGCCAGACTCTATCAAATGCTTGAACAACGTCTAACAGAACAGTCGAATAGTACTTCTTTTCCTCTAAACATTCACGAATGACGCTTGTCAATCGATGTACTTGCTCTATGGTACTATGCTGCTGCCGAAACCCAAACTGATGGTCCGGAATAAGATGTCGATCTTCTATAACTAGTTTCAACCGCTTCAGACATATTCTTTCAAAAACCTTTGACATCACCGGGAGTAGACTAATAGGACGATACGAGGAGACCTCATTTTCCGATTTACCTGGCTTCAATATCATGATAATCTTTGCTACCTTCCACTGGCTAGGAAAATATCCTAAGCGGAACACAGCATTAATTATCATAGTAAGCATTACTAGGGCTTTTCTCGGTAATTCCTGTAACATCCTCCCTGTAATGAGATCGTATCCTGGGGCTTTCTGAGGATGCAATTCAGAAATCGCACGCTTAACTTCACGAACTGTAACCCGTTCCAAATGGTGCTGTCGCTGCTGCGGGTCCATTACTACCGACCTTAAAATTTCTGCTTCCTGTGCCGGGTCACATTGCACATCATGGGGCTGCTGAAAAACGCTGCTGAAAAGGGACTTAGAGTCTGAATATAATCATTAAACGTTTCTTCTTTTACATTCAGGATCATCTCCTTTAGTTCACGTGCAGCTCTGTTGAAGTTGGTTCTATCCTGCGGGTGACGAGAATACTGCCATAAATTTTTTAACATAGCGCTAGACAATTACTTATAAATAAAATCCGTAATTGACGTCGTGAAGCAACTATACAAGATAGTCCACGACAAAATATGAATCCTTTCTTAGAAAAATTATACATAATGGCGATATTGGGTACTCAGAAAGACTTTTATACGCTTCTGTCCATGGGATATGTTTGGACATAGAATTATAATTTTTCAGTGACGGGTGCATTTCCCAATAAATAGATTAAATTATAAGTAAGATATCACAGACTGAAATATTTTTTTTCTTTTTGTAGAAGTTTTAATGATTTCTCTGTTTATCGCATCCGACAACCCATTGTCTTATGTCTTCCCAGGTACTGTCCTTCAAATTCTTTGTTACTATAGCTTCTTAAACCTCCTGTATCCTTTTTTTGAGAATGACTGCTTCTTCTGTTTTCTGGATAAAAAAGTAACGCTCCATGGGGGACATCGGTCTGCTGCCATTCTTTGTGTATGTCTATACCAAACGAACTTCAGGCTAACAAGCTTATTCTTTGGCTTTTATTTCGTAATTATATTAATTTGCAAAATTTCAGATGTTTGATAGTCCAAAACTTTTGATAATCCGACACATTGTCTAAAGTGCTTAAAATTAATTACGGGAAGTAATATTATCAATCTATTTCAGAAGTTCATGATAGATGAAGATCAGTCGAAATCTGTTTATTAAAAATTATACCCGATTAAAATATTTCCTCAATTTTATTTATATATTATTAAAGATCAAGTACGAGAAAGTAATATTTAAAAAGTTTTTGACAATAGTAAATTCAAAAACATCTCAAAAGAAAATTCATATAGTCGATCAAAACTGATTGAAACTCTACAATACCCGTACATTTTTTCTATTTATATAACAAAATTCTATTTGAATTTATCAACTATTGATATAAGAAAATGAAAATAGAAATGTTTACAAACCAGCGTTGAGAACTTTTATTGAAATTAATTTTTTGTTCGTTTTCAAATTGATGATTCAACCGAACTAAAATAGTTTTAGCTGGTGTTTAAAAACATATAGCGCTGAAATTTTTTAACAGTATATCAAACGTGTTTAAAGTAAACATTTTAAGCTGTCATCAAATAAATTAAATAAATCTCATAACTGAAATAAAAATCAAACCACTTTTAATGTTCTAAAATTGTATAGCGAAGAACGATTCTAAATTAAATAAATGATTATTGTAAAGAAATCTTTCCTCATGCGTATACTAATTTTTTTTATTAAACTAAAAAATCACTTGTATTTTTACTTTCTCTTGCCTATATGAATATATAAGAAGGAAAGTAGGTATTGTTTTCATGTCGATTTTTCGAAATCGAGTTTTCACCGGATCTACACGTTTTCAGACCGCCTCAACCCAAAGAAAAACATGTTTTTAGCGACTGGTGTGTGTATGTGTGTATGTGAACAAAATATCTCGTAAACAGAACATCATACGAACTTGAAACTTGGCCTAGGAGGACCTTATCGTTAAAAAAAATGTATAGCCAACCAAATGATTAGAATGAATCTAACTTTTAATTACTTCATTATTCATACTTGACTTATACTACAATACTGCAAAATATCTCAGTATGATACTTGATGCTAACTCCGATGGAAGGAACATGTCAAAAAGAAAAAACCAAGATCTCGAATTAAAATATAAGAAAATGTACTGGTTAATAGGTAGGAAGTCGGTCTTGTCAACCTTTAACAAATTGTTAATTTATAAACAGGTGTTAAAACCAGTTTGGACTTACGGTATCCAGCTCTGGGACTGTACGAAATCCAGTAATATGAAAATAATACAAAAGTTTCAAAATAAAGTCCTGAGAAATATTATCGGTGCTCCGTGGTACATTCGGAATGATAACCTTCTTCGGGATCTGAAGATTGAAACGGTGAATGAGGAAAAGAAAAGATTCGCAAGGAGTCACGAAGACTAACTTCTACGTTATGTGAATGTTGAGGCGCTGCAACTCCTTGATAACTCAGACGCAATTAGAAGACTTAAGCGCCAGAAAACCTTCGTATTGTTTTGATTTAGGAGATATCTTAAATTAGTCTATTTTGCAATCATTTGTAAATAATCAATTGTAATTAATTATCCTGTAAAGCAGTTGTACATTAATTTTCTAGTAAAATAATATGTTTTATCTTATAAAGTAAGATATATATTTGTTTTAGAAAATAAGATTTTTTTTTTATTTTAGAAAATAATAATAATATGTTAAGTTTGAAAATAAGAAATGTGTAGCCTATTTAGAAAATAAGATAACTAATATATAGTTCCATAAATTTATTTTGTGTATTTCATAGGAATTCTATGAATCAGTAACAAATTTTGCTTATTTCATAATGATTATTTAAATGCGTAATAATAAGAAAGATAGGTATAAAGCTGTACCCTTCTTGGGTAAATTTAACATAGAAAATAAGAATAGCAATAGGAAATATTAATCTTAAAAAATAAGAGTAGCATTAGAGTTATGTTAAATAATCGTTATTGTCAGAAAATAAGATTAGCCATTGGGTTTTATTTTCTTATGATAATGTAATCCTTAAGTAGTTTAAGTTTGAATGAAATTTTTCGTTAGTCTAAGACTAGTTACAATAAATAAATAAATAAAATAAAACTTGACATCATTTATTCTTTTACCGTACGCCTAAGTCAGGGTGGAGTACTTCATTACGTACATATCAAGGTGCACTGCACATTAGTCGAAGATATTTCGATTGGAATCTTAGTAATATTTCTATATTTGATGTACTTATCATGACCCACAGTTATATTAAATAACTCCAACTTGATTTTCTTTCTGTTTTTACCAGTAGACATTATAAGTGGATACATTATTAATAAATAAATATTCATATGACATTTTCGACAATTTGACAACAAAGCTTTCTATCCAGAATAAAATGAAATAATTTTTTTCCAAGAGAACGCAACGAAATTTCAGACAATATTTTTAATTTTTACAAAAAAACATAGGTATTTGAAATCAATAAAATTGGAATGTTCAGAGTAAATATTTCTCAAAAATGTTCAGGTTATTGAAACATAAATAACTGGGTATTTATTCAATAAAATACTATATGTATTTTTAAAAGCTGCTGTATGTAATAAATTACAAAACAAGAAAAATAAAATGATAACATAAAAGCATTTCCAATTCTTGAAATACTGTTGTAACTTAGATTCCTTCGGGTTTATATTAAACACAAATATCATATTTATATAATTCAGTTTCTATTTTTGTATTTCGTATAGTCAGATTTGATTTTCGATAAAAGCTTTTGAACATTTTTCATAATTTAGTCAAAACATTTTCAAGACAACTGAAAAAAAAATACAGTAAAATTTTTAAAGTATACGATAAAGAAAAAGTACGATTGTGAATAAAAAAACATCAATTGTAAAGGAACTTACTGAGAGTGTTTATTTTCAAATAAAACTTGTAGCAAGAAGAAATATGTACAAATTTCTTCTAAACTAAATAAAATATTTTTCATAAGAACATATTTCATTTATAAATTGTAATACGAGTATTATATTTTGAGAATTGTAAATTGTGTAGTCCATATATTACACTAAGAATAAAGGATAGAGTGTTTCACAAGTATACGTAATTTAGTGAAATTAAAGTTAATTATTTTATTAATTTTTATCCTGACGTATTTCAGTTATTATATAAAATTTTGTATTTTAATTTACTCGTTCTCTGTTTACATATTCTTAAAATTTCTTGTAAATTGACATTTATTAATAAGCACACTTTTTATTAAAATCATTTAAAATTTTCTTCCAT
Source organism: Catonia carolina (assembly GCA_035578175.1). Taxonomy (NCBI): domain Eukaryota; kingdom Metazoa; phylum Arthropoda; class Insecta; order Hemiptera; family Achilidae; genus Catonia; species Catonia carolina. The sequence goes on along the minus strand of JAQMRL010000005.1, from coordinate 33,038,797 downwards.
ATTGTTTTTTTCAGAATATATCCGATTTCCAGACATAATGAGCAGAATTCATTATTGAAATATGAAACAGAAGTTCGCAGAAACTAAGAGATCTGAAAGTTTGAATTTAATCCATAAACGTATGAGGAAATTTTGTTGTTGTTTAGGTCATCAGCTGAAAGGCTGGTTTGAATTCTAAAGGCTTTACTAAGTAAAACGAGGAATAAGGTGGTTTACCAGTTTCTTCCTCATTGAATAGATACGTATGCTTATCAGCATTCCAGGCCTTCAAAAAGCATCTAGTTTTCACCCTGCAAATGACACCTTCACTTCATTCATCATAGGGTCTGGCTGTATAATGAAATTCATTACTCTCAAAGGGGATAAGTTTGACTAGCGTCTTTTACACCTCTACCTTTTCTGTTTTTAAATGGTTCAGTCATATAAGGCTGAACATGCGATAAGAAACAGAATCGTCTTTGTAGCCCTGGAATTAGCAGATGGAGTGAAAATAATTTAACACTCCACCTGCCTTTTATGGGCCTGAGTCTGTACAAGACTAAACCTCTTTTATATGTAATACAAATCATTCTAATCTGATTTGCCTTTGGGTTACTTCTTATTCTTAAATTGAACAGATTACAACCAACATATATCAGGGATTTAAAAGAAAAACGTTATTGACAATGAACAAATATTTACCAAACGTAAAAAGTATGTGTTTATAAAACACCGTTTTAAAGTATATTTTTACAAAGCTATATCGTTTCAACTTGCTCTAAAGTTTAACCTTATTAAGGCAACTGTTCTTAGAGTTTGAAATGATATTAGAGTCTGAGAAATAAAAAAATGAAAATTTTCATTTCAACAATATTTTCATAAAGTAATAAATAAATATTTAATTTAAATTCCTGTGAATTTCATAAGAAAGTTAATATTAGAATGTTGGTAGAACTGCTATACATTTAGAATACTTTGGCATACTTAAAACTTATTTCGAAAGAGAGTATAAAGTTACATTGAGTAAGACATGAATGTTTACTAAGTAAACGGTTTTAAAGTTTTTCCATCTAATTTTTCACCACTTATGACTGCTTATGAGCGTATGCAGTAAAGAAGAAAATGAATAAAAATAAAAGGTTTCTGAAAAGGAAAAAGAAATAGAATTAGCATTTGGTCTTAGCTCTTCCTTCTTTTTTGATGATGTTGAAAAAGCATAAAGATGGTGGGTGACACGATGATGAGAACTAAAGCGAACTTTACCAGCAAAATGCGAATCACAAAGATCGTTTCATTATTGAGTTTTCAATCTTTTTCCTTTTTTACTACTGTACGAGTTTTTGAATTATTTATAAGTAATGTTCACGCAAAAGCAGCTGTTTTATTCAAACGGGTTTTTCTTTTTTCTTTTTCTCTTTTCGTTTGCCATCTTACGGTTTTTTCTTTACTAAAATAACAAACCATCAATGAATTTCATCTTGACAAGAGATAAAAATAAGGTAACTGTAAAGTAACATGTAATATACTTTTCCTTGTCTTTTTACCTAAGATCATATTACATATCCGAAGATTTGAAGGATACGAGAAAAGATTTGGTTGTAAAACCTCATTGGTTATTAAAATACCTAAAAAGAATAATAAAAGAATCTTATTTTTTCATTCAATCTTAGTTACATTTTTGCATTTGCATGAAAACTCCATTTTTCCTTTTATCCTGGATTAATTCTTTTTCTGTGCTGTTTACATTTTTCTTTTTAATGTTACTTCATTTTCCACTATCTTCGTATCTTGATTAATGAATGAAAGTAATAAATGGTATTTTTACGGAATATCTATGAAGAAAATCTTTGAGAAAAATGTGATAGATTTTTTAAAATTCCGAATAAATTTACCTTACTTTTATTACATGTACAGTAACAAACTAAACCAATATTTTTCAGTTTAGTAAATGCCGCATCGACTTATAATAATAATAATAATTTATAATAGGTTATAATAATAATGTATTTATTTTTGCTCAGTAATAAAATACAATGTGGGTACCCAGAATATATTTCCTATATCTACACATACAACTAACATATTTTATAAAATAATTGAAATATTATATGAATAAAATAAAATAAAATCGTACAAATCAATTCATTACTTTTTCTTGCCTCTTGAATATATAGGAAAGAAAGTAGCCTATTGTATTCAAGTTGATTTTTTGAAATCGAGGTTTCACCGAATGTACACGTTTTCGAACCCCCTGAACTCAAAACCATGTTTTTAGCGATTGGTCTGTGTGCGTGTGTGTGTGTGTGTTAATAGAATATCTTAAAAACGGAACATCGTAGGAACTTGAAACTTGAAACTTAAGTTAGACACTACTACCAGACCCGACACGAGCATTTTCATCAAATCGGTCAACCGTAAGTAGTAGTTTATTCGCGTCATTTTTCACTTTTTTGCGATGTCCTCAAAAATGACTCATACGATTTTTTTTAAAATCGCACATTCACTACATTTTTTATCCTCTACAAGATAGGGTAGGCGCCATGTCTCCTGAAATTCTTGGGAAGGCTGTTTTCTCGTACAAAAATAGTTCTTTTTTAAGATTGCGGCTTTATTATGCATTTCAGCGCAAAACTTTATATAATAAAAGTTATTGCGAATTTAAAATCCTACAACGTTTTTTGAAACATTTCTTTGTATAACGCTTAGTTTAGCGGTAATTAGCGATTTTCTGTTTTTTCACGAAAAATTGTAAAAAATCGATTTTTTTAAGATTTCAATCTTAGTATGCTTTCACGAGAAAAGTGTATATAATCAAATTTATAGGAAATTAAACGATCTACAACTTTTATTTAGCGTTTGTCTCTACAGAGCCTAGTTTAGCGTGAAAGAGTAATTTTCCATAATTTTTTTAAGCCAAACTGAGGTTGATTTTCATTTTGCATCATTCACTCATGATTAAAATAAGGTTATGTTTTTTGAGGTAGTTTTTTTGTGTATTTCTAAGTTTTATTACTAATGTTAGGTTATATTGTTAATTATTTGCATTGGCAAAAGAACGTTGTGTGAGTGTTTCCCACCAGATTTTTTTAGCTTTTTTTAGTTGGCGTAGTGATTAGAGCAACTGGCTTCTACGCTGGGGTCCCGGGTTACATACACGAGGAAAGACTTTGAAACAATGATTATTTTTTGTAATGATGCCTACAAAAATTTGGGTTCAGCGTAGATAATGGTTTGATGTGATAAATGAGATGATAAAAAGGCCACACCTGATCGGGAATTGAATCCGGGAGCCCGGTATATAAGCTAGTTGCGCTCACCACTACACCAACGGGCCAGCTATCTGTATTTCTGAAAAATAATTATATTCTTCGATTAAGTTTATCAATAATTCCTTGTGAGCAGCGTGGGTGCAATTGTTAATCTATATGAATGAGTCTTCACTGACTCACTGACTAATTCACTTTTTGACTCATCCCTAATTCTCTTATCTCGCGAATTCAACACAAAGTTGAATTAGTATCGTTTGTTTTCTTTAAGATAATGAATAAAAATCGAAAAAAATTTTACCATTAGAGCATTTGTGTCTAAGGGATAAAAAGGGGTTGACTACCCTAAACCAATACATATTATTTCTTTACCATCCCACTGATGCTTGATAATTGATCCGCAGAGAAATAAAACCATTTTGATTTCTACCAATTGCTCCTAAAGATAGAAACGGGATAACTGCACTTAAGCGAAAACTGTTATTATAGTACATTTTTAACTATTATTCTGAAAATCGGGATTAGAATTTTTGATGTTCTACCTTGAAAAATAAAAAGTGTAGGTTAAAACCAGAGAAAAAATTTGGTGTGAAATACTCACACAACTTTCTCTTGCCAATGCAAATAATGAATAATATAACCTAACATTGGTCAAAAAAACATAAGAAAAAAACAAAACAACTAACCTCAAGAAACATTACCTTATTTTAATCATGAGTAAATGATACAAAATTAAAAGCAACCTCAGTTTGGCTTAAAAATACGAAAAATCACTTTTTCACGCTAAACTAGGCTCTGTAGAGAAAAATTCTCTAAATTAAAGTTGTAGATATCTTTTAATTTTATATAAATTTTATTACATACATTTATGTCGTAAAATGCATACTAAGGTTGAAATCTTAAAAATGTCGAGTTTTTTACACATTTTCGTGAAGAGAACAGAAAATTACTGCTAAACAAAGTGATATACAAAAAAAAATGTTGGAAATAAAAGTTGTAGGATTTTTAATTCTCTGCAACTTTTATTATACTATATACATTTTTACGCTAAAATGCATCTTAAAGAACAATTGTTTTTCGAGAAAACAGCCTCCCCAAGAATTTCAGCAGGCATGGCCCGTACCCTATCTTGTAGAGCAAAAAAAAAATTAGTTTGCTAGGCGATTATTAAAAAAATCGTAGGAGCCGTTTTTGTGAACATCGCAAAAAATTGCAAAACGACACGAATAAACTACTACTTCCGGTTGACCGATTTGATGAAAATGCTCGTGTCGAGTCTGATAGAAGTATCTAACTGAAGTTTAAAGTTTCAAGTTCGTACGATGCTCCGTTCTTGAGATATTCTGTTCACACACACACACACACGCGCGCGCGCACACACACACACACCAATTGCTAAAAATATGTTTTTTGGGTTCAGGGGGTCTGAAAACGTGTAGATCCGGTGAAAAATCGATTTCGAAAAACCGACATGAAAACAATACTTTCCTTTCTATATATTCAAGAGGCAAGAAAAAGTAATAAACAAGTTTTTTTAACGAAACTACGGTTAAATTTACAGTATTTTAAATATAAATTTCACTGAATTTAGGGAACTATAAGCAGTTTGATAGTTATGTGAGAAAAGAAATATAGTTTAAATATGAATAAGCAATATTTGACTTCCAATATTTTCTTTTTTGTTAAAGCAATAATATTTTTTGGAAACTGCTTTGAACATATTCTTGTTTTCAAGCGTACTTGTATTAAGCTACAGATTTATTTTTTATAAACCGTCCGCACAGCAATCTTCGTTTATTTTGTTATTATTGTCGTAAAGAATGGTATATAAAAGAACAATATGAAGCCAATATACCTTTGAACTATCTTCTCACAACTACCTTGGAATAGGTGGAATAGTATTGTTGAACTGGGACACGAGTATGGTCCCTTAGGAGAAGTACCTAGATGCTTTTGTTTAGAATACATTTAGGTAGTCGGGTAGCATCAAGTCTGTCAACTTACATTTTGTATCCTTACTGCTACTGTTATGGGCCTATTACTTTTTCTCCTTGTTTTCTCCTCGTCCTTAGAGTCCTTTTTTGCTGTGCCCGCTTTTTTCGTACCGTAAAGAAATTTTATTTTCTTAAATTGATTTATTCCGGAACGATGTTTGTTTTGTTCTTCGTTATTTATTTAAAAATATTTTTATAAAATGAAAACATAAAAATATACAAATATAGGTCCTATTATTTGATTTTATCTTACGTTTTCCATCTCAGTTTATTTAAATAACAAAATAAATATCAATTTTATTGTTATTTATTTATTTACTTTAAGTCGCATCAACTGTTTGGTCATTAGCGATTACGGTGGATTATCTTACTGTAACTGTGGGTTTTGACTCGTAAAAATTTCCAGACCGTGGCCGGGAATCGAACCCGAGACTTCCGCGTGGTAGGCTAAAGCGCTAACCACTACACTACGGAGGTGGCCTCCGTATAAATTCAAAATATAAATTTATATATAAGTATTTAGTATTTTACAAAATATTAATTTTGTAGGATACATTTATAGGGTGTTTCGGTTAGGTAATACAGTATTATTTTATATTAATCGTGAAGAAATCGTCTGTTCTTTTTTTATCTTAGTGGAACATCAGATAGTTATAGCGTGTGCATATTGTTGATTTCTGTGAAATCATTTGTAGTGATCTTTAAACATCATCATTATCATCTGTCAAGGATTAGGCTCAATGGCCTATTCCTGCATCCATCTCTTTTTAGGCCATCCCAAACCTCGCTTGCCTCTAGGTTTATATTTCCATGCTCGCAGAGGAAGTCTGTGAGCTGGCATACTAAGTAAATGGTTGGACCAGTTTCTCGTATGTATTCTTAACGTTTCCAACAGTGACTGAACATTTAACTCGCCGCAGATAGCTTCGTTACGAACTCTGTCTAACCGGGTACAACCTTTGACTCCCCACAAAAATCTCATTTCAGAAGCCTGGATATGAGATTCATTCTTCTGTAATGATTTTCATGTTTCACTCCCATATGTTATGAGTGGTACAGCCATTGCTCTATAAAATTTCATTTGGGTGCCCTTTCTCGTTTTCTTTCCTATTGTCCTGCGAATAGAACCGCATACAGCGCTGAATTTTACCAGTTTTTCACTCACATCATCATCTTTGTCATAGAAAATCTTGCATCCTAAATATGTAAAATCTCGAACTTGTTCTATAGTTTGGTTGCCAAGTACAATTTTTGAGCGATCTGGCCATCTTCCCTTGAATGCCATAACCTTTGATTTTTGCACCGATAATCTCATGCCAATCTCTGCGCTAATGTTGTGCAACTTATAAATTGCATATTGGAGCCTGTCTTCTGTGTCATAAATAATAAGTATCAACTGCGTACAGTATTGAATTTAGGAATACATTATACAAAAGCTGAATGCCTCAGTCTACTAATTGATTCTAAATTGTTAAAATCTTAGCAACGTAAATATTAAATAGCGTCGGAGACATTGGAAAGCCTTGTAGTACGTGCCTTTATTTATTTTCATTTTCTCTGTTTTCTTGTCATTGTCAACAAAAAAATTGTTGGTCTTTCACAATAATTATGTTAATAACGATGAACACCCAACTGAACTACTCCTTTAGCTTTGGATATTATGAAATATAAACATCAGTTGAAATCTGGGCTTCACAAATTTTACTCCTTTGAATACTTTGTCATTCTGTACTTTTGAAAGAGTGCACCAAAGTAAAAATATTACTTGCTTAATATAAGATACAGCCTATTTCATAAAAAATGAAAAACAAAACCTTTAAAATATGGTAAAACTCCCCTTGTGTGCTACTTCTATAGTTATTACTTCTGTGTTAACATTCTTTTGAACTTACGAACTACATACATATATAGCAGTAACTGGGATTCAGTTTCTCCCGTTTTCACTGACACAAACAATTTGTTTGTAAAGATTTATCGTCTTTTTATTCGCAGACATGAATGTTTTCCCCAACCAGCCTCTTATTCACGTTCAATTCTTATTTTCTTTCCCTTCTGTTGTTTTACAACGACTTACAAACTAACCCCATATACTGTATTATCACCGAAATACTGTGTGTATATAACATTAACATTAATTGAACTTTTAATTCATTGTTTATTCATTTATGAAAGGGTGTTCGATCGTTTTAAATTGTACTAACACCCTTAGCGCCCTCTCTTATTCTATTTATTTTTAGTTAAGGGTGAATAAATTTACATTATATGGTCTACCGTGATTTAAATAATTGTGTGTATGCTTTTCATTTAGAAACCAATTATTTTTTGCCGTGGTATAAAATTTGTGACAAAAGTAATACTAAAAGTCAATACTTTGTTATTTATTGCTTATTTACCTTTAATAGTAGTTACTTACCCGTAACAGGTAGGTTGAGTGTTAAATTATTTGCATTCGATCTGCTAGTTCCAGGGCTATAAAAATAGTTCTGTTTCTTATGACATGGTCAGCCAATTTTATCACTGAATCACTTAAGAACAGAAGGAGTAGAGGTATAAAACTATCTCCTCTGAGAGTAATGAATTTCATTATACAGCCAGACCCAATGATGAATGAAACGAAGGTGTCATTTGCAGGGTGGAAAGTGTGCTTTTCGGTGGGCCTGACATGCTGATAAGCATTCTCTTTCAACTCAGTGAGGAAGGCAATAGTAAACCACCTCATTCCTCGTTTTTACTTAGTAAAACCTCTAGAGGTTCAAACCAGCCTTTCAGCTGATGACCTAAACATACAACGACAACAACATATAATTAAAGTTCTGTTTCTTATCACATGGTCAGCCATTTATAAGACTGAATCATTTAAGAACAGAAGAGGTTGATGTGTAAACGACACTAGTCATAGTTATCTCTTCTCAGAGTAATGAATTTCATTATACAGTCGGACCATGTGGTAAATGAAGTTAAGGTGCTTTTGCAGGGTGGAAAGTAGATGCTTTTTGGAGGGCCTGGCATGCTGATAAGCAATGGCTACTGTTCCAGGGCAATTGTAAACCAATTTACTCCTCGTTTTACTTAGTAAAGCCTCTAAAGGTTCAACCACCCTTTCGGCTCATGACCTAAACAAAATCAATATTACTTAAATAGTAGCGGTTATTATGTAGGGGTTTACAGGTGCTTTTTATTATTACGAGTTTTCTCATTAAACTTTTGGTTCCTTTGAAAAAACACCGGAAAAACATGCAAAAAACGTAGAAAAAAATTGTAAAAATTTTATTTTATTCGTTATTCCTTTAAAAACTTAAGGGGAGCACTATACCTCGAAAATCGAAAAAATTTGATTTTTCTAATTTTGGCGCCATTGCCTTCTGTATATTTTTCTGTGTAATTACATATAAAAATTATAACTGTAACATAGAAATTCCGGAAGCTTTCCAGATTTTTGTTAATGTATTGTTTTGACCAGAATTTCTTTTAATTGAGTTAATCTGTGGAAACAATTAAGAGTTGCGATATTCAAAGAACACAGAAAGCTGAGAAGGCAATGGAAAGTGTGTCAAAAGAAGCAAGACAAGAAAAAAAGAGGACATTATTTGAGGAATAAAAACAGTCTGGTGAGGATCAATATTATGATGCAGGCCGATTTTAGTTTACAGATTTTACAGTTTTCTCAAAAACCATTTGACTTTGAAGGTTGAAATTTTCTGAGCATGTTTCCCAGTTTAATTGTGACTTATGGTACTAGAATCATTGCAGTATTATTACTAAGTTCGAAATAAAATAAAAAATTCTACAAAAAAATTAATTTATTTTTGCATTTTTCAAAAAAAAATTCTCGAAATGTTATCGCTAGCTCTATATTAATAATTCTAGTACATACCAGAGTTTAAAAAGATGTCATAGAAAAGGCACAAAAAAATTGAAGCTCTAACTCTACGGTTTCCTAGAAACGTGTACCTAAAAAGAGGTCAATTTAATATGGGTTAGATAGGAGGTATAGTGCTCCCCTTAATGGTCCAACAGATTAAATTGAAAAAAAAAATATCAGTCGCTAAAACCACCCTACAACTATAAGTGCGTAAAGTTTCGTTTTCCTATCTTTCACCAATTCTTTGAAAAACGTACCTAAAAATAGCAAATTTAACATTGGTGGGATACAAAGTACAGTCTCTCCTTAAAATTTTCTCGATAATACATTAGCTTCGGATACAGCTATCTAGGTATTACAGGAAAAAATGTTGTCAAACACCGAAAATTTTATTCTGTTGAGTTTCTAAAAAAATTAACAAAGTTTATGAAATACTTTCCGTTATTACTACAAAAAATTATATAAATAAATTACCTAAGGACTGTTTAGATGTAAAAATAATATCGTAAAATACTTTTTTGAGTATCATCAATCTAGAAGCTTTACAATGGTTTACTTGAGACAAACATATTGACACTTATCTTCTCTAAAGTCTGTTTCGGGATCTGGGTAAATTAAATAATTAACACACTATAATGTAAAATTCAAATATTTATTACAACTAAATAATTACAATTAATAAAATGACTCAAATCTTCAAGTAAATTACTAATAATAAATAACAAACTAATTATTATTAACTAATAATAATAAAAAGACTTTACCAATTTACTGAATACTACTAACAAATCATACAGAAATAACGTTAAACAATACACAGTAATTCACAGTAACGTTGACCTTCTCTACCGCACTGTTCGCAATTTGCTCACTGGATCACAAACAAAAAATTGAAACTAAAACTGACCGTAAACAAACTGACAGCTTATGTAGGTGGGCTAATGAAGATTTCGAGAAATTGAGATTTTCGATACAATAACAAAAATACAAAAATTCTTCTGACGGTGTTTGGATAAATCTTAACAACTGTAAACAAATTAGGAATGAATAAAAGGTGTTACAAAACAGCCTATTATCTAAATAGGTACCCACTCTTTCTCAATACATGTACGAAAAAAGGCAAGCCTACCTGACTATACAAGACCCTAAAAACTATTTCCTAGAAGCCCTATTTATTACTCTTATTATTTACGTTAACATTTTTAAAATCTCGATTCTCTTCGAAAATTCTCGAACACGCTCCCTTAGATTTTGTCACAATATTAATTTTTGTATGTTGTGTTGGTTAGATCAACAGCCAAAAGGCTGGTTTGAACCTCTAGAGATTTTACTAAGTAACACGAGGAGTGAAGTGGTTTACAATTGCCTTCCTCACTGAGTACAAAAGTAACCCATGCTTATCAGCATGCCAGGTCCTCCGAAAAGCATCTACTTCGCATCCTGCAAATGGCACCTTCACTTCATTCACCACAAGGTCTGGCTGTATAATGAAATTCATTACTTTCAGAGGAGATAACTCTGACTTGAAGTGTCTTTTACACCTCTACCTCTTCTGTTCTTAAATATAGTCATATAATTGGCTGACTATGTGCTAAAAAACAGAACTATTTTTTGTAGCCCTGGAACTAGCATATAGAGTGTAAATAATTTAACACTCCATTTGCCTGTTATGGGCAATTTTATATGTATTAAAAGAATTAATTAATTTTTTTACATTTTTCTTCAGTTTTAGTTTACTTTAATTTTCCAAAAGTTTTATGTATATTTTTTACGAAGTAAATTTTAAACCATATATTTAACGTTTATGTATCATAAATTTTAATAATTCTGAAAATGTATTTATTAGCTCTATTTAATATTTTATGTCTGTACTAAAGTAATATAAATGAATTATAATATTTAAATGTAAAACACAACATAAAATTAAATTAAGTTTAATGTGAAATAATATTTTATACTGAGTTATTTAGATACACTTTATGCATGTAATATTATGTTATACATTTGTTTTTTCCTACCTGCTCCATCATTTTTTTAATTACATGTGCACTTTGTCAAACTGTTTAGTATTACCATCAGAGATTTTATTTAAATGTAAAATGCTTGAAAATTGTTGGGAAAACGTATCAGAAATGTTACATTTTACTAAAACATGGTTTGTTTTATACAAATAAAATTATTGTTATGCATATTTTATTCTGTTTATAGACTCAGTAGATTATTGAGTAAAATCAGTTTTGTTCTGATTTTTTATGAGGAATGTTCAAAAATTAACGAGACAAATCAATACAGAAAAAACTGTTGTGTGAAACACGACTTTCTCTTACCAATCCAAATAAAAACTATATTTATAACTTTTGCCCAAAAGAAACAGGTGAATTGTCAAATTATTTACACTCAATCTGTTAGTTGCAAGGCTGAAATAAATAGTTCTGTTTCTTATCACATAGTCAGCCAGGGCTAAAATAAATAGTTCTGTTTCTTATCACATGGTCAGCCAATTAAATGACTGAATCATTTAAGAACAGAAGAGATAGAGGTGTAAAAGACACTAATTAGAGTTGTCTTCTCTGAAAGTAATGAATTTCATTATACAGCCAGACCCTGTAGTGAATAAAGTAAAGGTGTCATTTGCAGAGTGGAAAATATGTGCTTTTCAGAGAGCCCGTAATGCTGATAAGCTTACTTTTCCACTCGGTGAGGAAGGGACGGTAAACCACCTTACTCCTCTTTTTACTTAGTGAAACCTCTACAGGTTCAAACCTTCCTTTTGACTAATGACCTAAACAACACATTTATAATGTATGTGTAATCATGAGTAAACAATGTTATATGAAAAACATAACCTAATTTTAACCATAAGTGAATGACATAAAACGAAAATTATCTTCTGTAGAACTTAAAAATACTGAAAATGAGTAATTACCTCTAAACTAGGCTCTGTTGACAAAAATTTTTTAAATAAAATTTGTAGATTTTTTAAATTTCCTATAACTTTGACTCTATACACATTTGTCGTAAAATGCATTAACTACTGGGGCCGTAATCTTAAGAAATTCAATTTTTTACAGATTTTTATGGAAAAAACAGAAAATCACAAACTGCCGCTAAACTAAGTGTTTCACAAAAAAAAGTTTGAAATAAATCTTGTAGGATTTTAAATCTTCTACTACTTAAATTATATACCCTTTTCCAAAAAAACTTATAAGGGCCGCATTTTTAGAAAACCATTTTTTCTACGAGGGCTCAGCCTCCCCAAATATTTTAGCAGACATGGCGCTTATCCTATTTTATTGAGCATAAAACTTTAGTAAATTTTTAATAAATTGTCGGAGCGGGTTTTGAGAATATCGCAAAAAAGATAAAAATCACGAATGAACTACTACTTCCATTTGACCAATTGTTATAAAAATGATTTTGTCGGGTCCTGTAGTGGTACGTAACTTAAGTTCGAAGCTTCAACTTCCTATAATGTTTCGTTTTTGAGATAGTTTGTTTACAGGCACAGATTAATCACTGAAAACTCGTTTTTTAGGTTCAGGGGACCTGGAAAGGTGTATACCTTGTCAAAACTCGATTTCGAAAAATGACATGAAAACAATACTTTCCTAAATATTCATATAGGGCTAGAGAAAGGAAAGAAACATCATTATTTAATGACAATGAAAAATTTTAAGGTGCAGTTGGTAACCTTGAGTATATTGTTAATTAGTTGTTCGATCAAAAACGCTTGAAATTTTTACGCAGGAAGAACAACGTTTAATGATAAAATTTTTATTGTCCGAAGGTGCAAAGGAGAGAGGAAACTTACTTAAGAATGTTGAAACCGTATGGTAAAAGAGTTTAATTCGGTCACAACAAATCCCATCGCTCTAGAAGACCAGTTTAAGTTCAACTCGACTATGGCGCTAAAAATCATGAATAATCTAGTTCGAGAAGGCAGGTGAGTCAAAATTTGTAAAATTGCTAGTTTATGTAATACTAGCAACCCCTGCTCGCTTCTCTTCACGCAGCTAATGTAGGCCTAATTAAATTATTTTAAAACCTCTTTGTATACAATATATTTTGTGTTGATATGTGGCTGAGATAAGAAACAGTAACTCGTGGGTGCGGTACGCAGAGTAACTGGAAATAAATGACTCATTCCTTTCTGTCGAATGAAAACAAATACATAAAATACAGTACCAAAAAAAAAAAAATTAAAATACTTCCGAATTTTTAATGTTTTCGAAATCAAGTGTTATTCTTCACGTTTTTCTATGAAATATAAATTTTCTATGAATATAAGTTGAATCGTGCTTTTAGCAAAAAATTACACCATCCAGAGGACTTAGAAAAATAAAAGTGCTATGCACCCGATAGACTAAAACATGCGACATCGTCACAGTTTAAGTTGCTTAACTCAATTAAAGTTACATAATAAAGTTGCAACAAATCTTATATTGATCAGGAAGCTCTAAGCTATGCAGTAATGGAAAAAAATTTAAATCAGTTAAGTAGTTTCTGAGATTACTTCATACAAACGAACAAACAAACAAACAGACGTTTCTTCTTTATTATATTAGTGTAGATTACTTTTGAAACCGTGCATTCAATAATTCAGGGCGCACTGAATTTCCGCAAAATGTGTTCGAGATGTGTTTAAAAACAGTTTACTCAATCCCATGAAGACACACTCTCAGAGAACAAGAGAACTAGAAATTATTATTGTTAGTATTTCTACTATCATTGGTTTATTAATTCATTAATATTATTTTTTTTATTTTTTTGTTACAGGTAAGAATTATCGAAATACTCTAAAAGGGGATAAATAATTGAATATACTTCAGTTACGAAGGTTTTCAACGTAATGGCAGACCCGTATCCTGTTAAAAAGCTGTTAGTTGTTTTATTGACCTGTAAGTAGCTGGAAATCGGTAAGAATGTTTCTTTCTTGATTGTTTTTCTTGTTCTTTACTTATTTTATTATTTATGCAGTGTAAAACATGAATCTCTGAGAAATTAGTAGGGGATTATCACGGTAAATAGAAGAGATCTCTTTTAATTACCGTGGGGGATTGTTATCTCGCAGCAAACGTCGATTTTTCAAAAAAATAGTATAGGTATCTTTGTGGACAGCTTCACTTTATAATAATGCAACAAAATTAAATTACTACAATTTTTAATTTTAAAGTTTTGTACGAGCATAATTTAGCTTATATCGGTATTTTACTTTAAAAGATCGGCACAAAAATCTCCTCATTCATTTTGTAGCGTTAGTTCTTCAAGATGTTCTTTTTCTTACAGTGCCAATTCCATTAATGAAGATTGGTTAGAACTCTGGTAAATCACACCCTATTTTGAACCACCCTCTAAAGAGTATGCGTACTCATAATTTGTTAGTCTCAATATTTTTAGAACATGACGTACGTATTATCAACCAATATTAGTTTTATCACTTGATATTTGGTATTCAAAGATAATTCGCAAGCTAGTTCTCTGTCTCCAAACGATCTACGTATTGGGTGGCACTGAAAATACCCCTTGTTCTGTAGATATTTCTAAGGAACTAAGTCCTGTCAACAGTCCTTCAGTCACACTAAGCTGCTTCCTGCCCAAACCGAATACTTGACGAGCACATTTTTATAGTTCCCACTATTCTTCTACTTCTTAGTGTGCCTCAACCCAGCAATCTCATTCGAGAACTTTTGGTGTGTCACACTGATTTATTCAGAGATTGATCAATGTGTCAATAACTTTCTAACCTCCAGATACCATTCAGCAAACCATCGTGGAGACGCCAATTGAACCAGAATATCCCCCTTCTATTGTTTGTAATCTCTATGTAATCCGGCGCCCACATCAAGGTAAACCTTACGTAGGAGGTTCTGTAGATATTCTAGTACTACCTTAGACCTTTTTCTTTTTCTTCTTATCGTGGTCTCTCCAACCGGAGATAAAAATCATGACGGCTGTTCGAATCTTGGACACCGGAACTCTGAACAGCTCCGCTGAGGTACCATGAAATCAGTCGCAAAGATTATTCAGCCAAGTAATTCTTCTTTCTACATCTATCTTCTTCCCCTAAAACTTGCCTTGTAATATCAAGCGAAGCATTTCATATCTTGGTCCACTTATAATGTGACCCGGATATTCTATTTTCTTTTTTTGGATGGTGTAAACAAGTTCCTTTTCTGTTCCCATTCTTCGCAAGTTTGTCTCGTTGGGTACTTTACCCGTACAGGGTATTTTTAGCATCCGACTGTACAAGCAAAGCTCAAACGTATCTATTCACCTGATATTCTTCAACGTCCAACCTTGGACCTACATGACCATAATCTAAATGCGTTCAAAGCTTCCTGACAGTCAAAAGAAATTGCGATAAAGTTAATCTTGCAACCCTTCATCTAATTTTTACAGACATATTTCGATGGGTAATCTTTCGCCTAAAACATAAGTGATATATCTCGTCAGATAAACAGAAATTACCCCATACTCCATACTAGAGTAAACACATTTATTACATCAGTTACATCACCACCCAGGTTATACCATCATACCGGTTAAAAATCTGGTGTGAAACACTCACACGACTTTCTCTTGTCAAAGCAAATAATGAACAATAGAACCTAACTTTAATAATAATATATTAGAAATAAAAAAAACTAACCTCAAAGTGAATGATGCGAACTGAAAATCAACCTCAGTTTGGCTTAAGAATACGCAAAATCACTCTTTCACGCTAAACTAGGCACTGTAGAGAAAAGTGCTTTAAATAAAAGTTGCGGAACTTTTAATTTCCTATAAATTTGATTATATACTTTTTGTCGTAAAATGTATACTAAGGCTGAAATCTTTTAAAAAAATGATTTTTACACGTTTACGTGAGAAAAAAAAAGGAAA
Organism: Catonia carolina; assembly: GCA_035578175.1. NCBI lineage: Eukaryota > Metazoa > Arthropoda > Insecta > Hemiptera > Achilidae > Catonia > Catonia carolina. Next base: position 33,022,814 of record JAQMRL010000005.1, on the reverse strand, counting down.
AACGCTAATTACCGCTAAACAAAGCGTTATACAAAAAATGTTTGAAATGAAAGTTTAGGGATTTTAAATTGTCTGCAACACTTTTATTGTATACATTTTTGCGCTAAAATACATAGCGAAATACACAGTCGTAATCTTAAAAAAACAATTTTTAAGGGTACTTAATTAAGGGTACTAAGGGTACTTAATTAATATATTAATTACCCTATCTTGTACAGCATAAAAAATTTAGTATATGAGGCGATTTTTAAAAAAATCGTAGAGCGTTTTTGAGAAAATCTCAAAAAAGTGAAAAATGACACGAATAAACTACTACTTCCGGTTGACCAATTTTGATGAAAATGTTCGTGTCGGGTCCTCTAGTGGTATCCTACTGAAGTTTTAAGTTTCATGTTCGTACATTGTTCCGTTTTTTGAAATATTCTGTTCACACATACAGACCAATTGCAACAAACCTGTTTTTGGGTCTCAGAGGGTTCGAAAACGTGTAGACCCGGTGAAAACTCGATTTTGAAAAATCGATATAAAAACTATACTTTCCTTCCTATAGGTTGTATTCATATATAGACAAGAGAAAGGAAAAAAAGAAAATTAAATTTTCGTAAAACATTTGTATGAACGTTTGTGAAATTTATCGATTAAATTATTTAGTACTGTAATTAAGTTAAAATTGCTAAATGTAATTTGTGTTTCGGTTTCTATTCATATAAAACAAACGTGGGGATTATATCTATCATAATCGATCAAATCATACTTAACGGTTGTAATGCCACCTGCCTTGGTATTAGATGATATGTATTACGTACCAATTGCGAGAGGTAGTGCAATATATAAGCAATTAGTAAGCAATTACGAGTGGCTATAAATTGAATCATTATCTAGTTGGTCTCCTTCTAAATTGGTGTAAATTATTAATTATATTATATACCACGTTTAGTAAATTATGCGGTAATCATATCAGGTTAAATTTAGATTACTCACGGTTACTTGTACATTCTGACATAAACACTATTGATAAGTGGTAAATATCTTTCCCCGAAAATTTTTGAGAAATGAATACATAAAAAGTATTATTTATGTCTTAAAGTGATGTTGTGTTTCGTGTTGACTAATACGTGCAACATAATTAGGTGTGGCTATTAAATAACGAGACTGACGTTGTAAAAAAATTACGACTTTCTCTTATCAAACCAAATAAAAACTATATTTATAACTTATGCCCATAACAAACAGGTGGAGTATCAAATTATTTACACTCAATCTGTTAGTTGCAGAGCTAAAATAAATAGTTCTGTTTCGTATCACATGGTCAGCCAATTAAATTACTGAATCATTTAAGAACAGAAGAGGCAGAGGTGTAAAAGACACTAATCAGAGTGATTTCCTCTGAAAGTAATGAATTTCATTATACAGCCAGACCCTGTGGTGAATGAAGTGAAGGTGTCATTTGCAGAGTGGAAAATATGTGCTATTGAGCGGGCCTGGCATGCTGATAAGCGTACTTTTCTACGTAGTGAGGAAGGTAAGGTAAACCACCTCACTTCTCGTTTTACTTAGTAAAACCTCTACAGGTTAAAACCAGCCTTTCGGCTGATGACCTAAACAACGAAATGAAAACATTATCAAAATTTAGAACTCCAAATAAAAAACAAAATTCTGCTGACATTACAAAGAGACAAGACAACAAGACGCATTACCAAATGACAACAATAATAAAAAAATGAGAAAGAAGAAAACAGAAAACAAATGTATTACCAAACAAATAAAAATAACTATTGCAAAAAACGAAGAAAAATTATGAATTAATTTAGCGGTAAACGGCGCTAACAGTTTTAAGTACATCTTTGCACTCAGCACAACTCATATCTTTAAAAAATTCTTAAAATTTTTAAATAAATATTGTCATTTTTGGCCATAATATCGTCAAAATGGCCACGGGTAAAAACTTTGAAATTTTCAATCAAGTGAAATTTGAAATCAGTGCTGGTGACATGATACGGACCGACCCAAACTAAGTTTAATTTAATTGTTTTGTTCTGTTCATTACATTCAATAATATGTTTAATTAGTATAATTACTACATTTTTCATAATTTCCTGTAGAATAATTTGAATTTTAGGTCTAAGTATTATTTTATGGATAATGTTCAGCTAAAGTCTGACTCTCTTCACCCTTTATAAACCAAAGTCATTTCCCTTCCCGTTCTGATCCCGTAGGCTTCCACTCTGTTTTTGCTTGTTCCGAGTTTTTCATGTCATTCAACCCTGAAACTAACAAGGAAACACTGTTAACCCTATTTCTTGCTGCCCCTTAAAAAACCATTAATTTAAATTATTAATTAATCTGACCTCGTCCGTATTTTTTGCTTTACATGAAATTGAAATATGTAAGCTTAACCATATAAATGCATTTAAGTAATTATGATCTTTACTCTTATATTTCTGTTTTTAGATTTAATGTTTTGTTTATTTTAATATTTAATGGAATCATGTCTCGTTTCCAATTGTTGTATTTAGAACACATAAATTTTGCAGAGGAGTTTTATAGAAACCTGTATCTTATATTTTATACCTAGTTATCAGGAAATGTTATTTTTAAACCTTAAAACCAGACAAAAGTTTTAAAATAAAAAATCAGATTGGCTAATTTGTTAGCTTTTTAATTTGTAGACTCTATTTGTACTCTTGTATAAGTATTGGTTTTTTTGTTTTTTGTTAATTTTTTATTTATGTCAATGATACCACTTCCGTAACAACATTCACTTATGACACGAGCGGAGTCAGGCAGTACTCTTTTTTATACTCTTTTCCCCTAAAATGGATATTAATCCATTTATAACAATGCAATCCTAAAAAAAATTTCTACGAGAGAACATCCTCCTCAAGAATTTCAGCAAATATGCCGCCAACCCTAAATTGTAGAGCATAAAATATGTAGTATATAGGCGATTTTTTAAAAAAAATTGTATAGGCGTTTTTGAGAAAATCGCAAAAAAGTGAAAAATGACACGAATAAACTAGAAAAAACTTCCGGTTAACCGATTTTGATGAAAATGTTCGTGTCGGGTTCTCTAGTGGTATCTAACTTAAGTTTCAACTTCCTACAATGTTCCCTTCTTAAGATATTTTGTTCACACACAGACCAATCGCTAAAAACATGTTTTTTTGGGGGGTTCAGGGGATCTGTAAACGTGTATATCCGGTGAAAACTCGATTTCGAAAAATCGACATGAAAACAATACCACTTCCTTCCTGTATATTCATATATGCAAGAAAAAGTAAAAACATAAACTTGTTGCAAGCATAATTCTACTAATGTTTTAACAAGTACAATTTGTTGTACTTTTTAAAGGCTCCGCAGGAAGGGCGGTAATGCATTTCCTAATACTACTTGTAAGTAGGCGAACGGAAACGGTCATGCAGAGAGGAATTTATTAAATCTTATTATAAGTAAAATATAACTTTTTCCTGATGCCAATTATATTACCGTATCACGCTTTAGTTGTATAAGAATATTTATGTAGGCCTACTATAATTAAATTCGGAAAAACGATTACAGAAATCCCATAAATTTTATGGACTATTAACAACTAAATTTAATTGGTATTTGAATCTCTGTAAACTAAACAGACAGAATGAATTTGAATATAATTTTGTAATTATACATACTGAAAATTTTTCATTAAAATAAGTGGCAGCAATGAAAACTGATTAGCTTAACGGGTGCCAAGTTGGAATTTATCCCACAAATGGTATTCATCCTCCTCCGCTTACATCTCAACTAAACCACCCTTCCTCTTTGTCATGTAGCATCTATTGTTCCATGATATAGTTACGTTTATATAATTTAACTATTAAATTATTTAATTTATCTAATTTATTATTCTAACTGTCATATTATATTTATATTATTTTAGTAATTTCTAATAATAATTCAATTTTAATGCAATTACTTTTATTAATATCAAATTTATTAATGATTTTAATTCAATTATTTGTTTTAATATGTACTTGTAAAATTATAGTTACTCCAGTCACGAGTTTGCCTTTGGTTTTAACGAGAGGTAAAGGAGGAAAGCATCAGTGCGCATGCGTGACTGCTTTTTTATCAGTTCGCCACCACAACAACGTAAACTATACTTAGAGAACATTTATAATATATTGCGGAACTTTTTGTAGGTTAACTGTATGAATATAACTGTTTTTTACCGTAAATGAAATGTCGGTTTCTTGAAAGCGCTGTGGAACTGTTCACAGTGCTGAACGGAATCTAATATGCAATGTAATAAAATGTTGTGAAGTTGAAGCTAAACAAAAATACCTTTCCGGTTCTCTTAAGAAAAGCCGTGAGCGAGCGGCTAACTACTATGATGTTTCTCTTTCCACAATTTGAAATAAATAAAAAAAGAAGTTAAAGACATTGAAGAAGATAATTCTACATCAACAGTTTTTTTGACACATGATAAAAAAGGAAACGGTTATATCAATAAGAAAGTGATACCGACATGTGAAACGTTATTACCGATTTTAAAAGAAAGGCTAAATTTTAGTTGGAAACGTTAAGAAAAATTTTAAAGGAAATGGGGTTTAACTTAAGTGGCAAAAGTGTCAGTCGCAACGAAGTATAAGTAACTAATTGAAAGAAAACATGTGTTTCACAAACGGTGCAATTGAACGGTAGTAAATTATAGTGTCTCATTATTGAAGTTGGCAGCACTGTCAATTTTCTCTTCTCTCCTCACAGCCCTTCCATACACATTAGGCATTCTCCCGACTCATTATCAATATTAAGTATAAGTACTGATAAATCAGTAATATTTATTTTTGTAATTGTTTCTTTCTCATCGTTTTTTCTCAATTTGATTGAAATAACTACAAATTTCTAGTGATTATTTTTGTTTTAATAAATTCAGTAGTAAATTATGAACTAAGTGACGTTTTATGTTCTCAAGTTCATTTTATGTTATGACATGTTCTGAATAAATGTGACTTTACAAGGAGCAATTGATGCGGTTAATTTTTTTACATATTGAAATGAAAAGTATTAAAAGTATTCGCGTGTTCGTGTAGTCAAAGATGGCCAAAAAGGAGGATTCAGGGTAAATATTTCATTTATTGTTTTAAGTTATGGAGCTTTCGTGAACACTCCAATTTATACTTTGTTTAGGTCATTAGCCGAAAGGCTAGTTTGAAATTTACTTAGTAAAACGAGGAGTGAGGTGGTTTACCACTGCCTTCCTCACTTAGTGGAAAGACTTTATTTATCAGCATGCCAGGCCCTCTGAAAATCATCTATTTTCCACCCTGTAAATCACACCTTCGCTTTATTTACTACAGGGTCTGGCTGTGTAATGAAATTCATTACTCTCAGAGGAGATAACTCTGACTATTGTCCTTTGCACCTCTACCTTTTCTGTTCTTAACCACTTCAGTATTATAATTGGCTGACCATGTGATAAGAAACCGAACTATTTTTTGTAGTCCTGGAACTAGCAGATCGAGTGTAAATTATTTATTACTCAACCTAACTTTTATGGGTAAAAATGTATACCTATTTATATTAAAACATTAATCTAATGAAAATTAATAACAATGAAAATTATTGTTTTATGAGACCAAATTAGAGCAGGGTAGTACTGCAATCAAACAAAAAACATAATTTTTGAACATTTTATAATATATTTACTTTTCAAAACCTGTTTAAAAATTCGGAGAGTTAGAATGTGGCGTAATAACTACGCCACATTCTAACTTTTAGAGGTAATTATTATCTCTAAAAGTATGAATAGAAAATTTATATTATTCAATAGTGTCAATTTATAGTGTAAAAGTAAAAGAACTAATGTAAATCTAACGTAGTGACTAGCGCGCTAGTCTACAAAATGGAAGCTCGGGTTCGATTCCCCCCGTCACGGCTAGGGTCTGGAAATTTTAACACGTTAAAACCCACCGTTACAGTACCGAAACCGACATTATTCACTAATTACCGAGCTTTTGATGCGACTTTAAATAAATTTAAAAAATATAAAAATAACCTAAAACAATACTACTGCTCTCAAAAATGACCTACAGTTCTAAAAATTTTGTAAATTTGCAAAATTCTTCAAAAAATTCGCGTATAAAATTCTTTTAATGCACGGTACCTAAATAATACCGAGGAAAAGTAAATTTTAGAGTGACACTGGCAAAAATTAAAATCAGTTTATTAAATTCACCCCTCTCATGTTAGAAATAAAATGAAGAGCTTATATTAGATTTTTTTAAATTCCTAATAATATATGTGTACGTTGCAATCTGTTTAATTCAGAACAATAAGCGATCCTATGACCCAAAGAGATGAGAATGATGTGTATGACATGTAAATGAGGTATAGTCCTGTACAGACCCAGGTCGACCATTCTTGAGAGAGTATGGTTAATACCATTAAAGTACACCGGCAACCACTGTCTAGTATTCAAAGCCGTATAAAAGAACTACCTTTATTCTTTATAAAAGAACCACCTTTACAAGGATTTGAACCAGGAACCTTCGTCTCCAAAATCAGCTGTTAAACAGCTAACTCATGGCGACGACTTTACCTCTCCACCAACCCTGTGGGTCAAATTAGATTTAATAGATTTTTTTTAACCCCTAATTTGTGTACGTTGCTATCTGTTCAATTCAGAACAATAAGCAACCCCATGACCCAATGAGATGAAAATTATATATTGTATGAATGTAAATGAGGTGTAGCCTTGTACAGACTCAGGCTGACCATTCCTGAGAGAGTATGGTTAATTGAATCCCAACAATCAAAGTACACCGGTAATCACTGTCTAGCATTTAAATCCGTATAAAAGTAACTGACTTTACTAGGATTTGAACCAGGAACCTTTGTTTCCGAAAATCAGCTGTTAAACAGCTGATTTTGGTGACCACTTAACCTCTAGACCAACCCGGTGGGTTTAGATTTAATAGATAAAATAAAAATAGTTAGTTTAGAATAAAATTAATTGGTTCATTAAAGTTTGATTTTCGTTTTTGTAGTATTCCATCTGAACGATAAATATTCGATTTAAATTATAAATTCAATTTTATCATAATTTGCGTAATACTATGATTAAATCTATCAGTAATTTTATAACAAAAAAATATAATAATAATAATAATAATAATAAAATCTAATAAAAAAATAATCTGAGGGATTGATTTTCTTATTTTCTTTCGTTGTGGTATTGATGAGGAGGAGATGTGGGGAGAGGTTCTATCACATAATATGCCTCCATTACAACGAACCACCAATTGTAAGAAAATCCTTCTCCTCGTGACTTGAGTATGAAGAAGGCTTTGATTGTACTTACTATTGAATGAATGGTCGGAAACAGGTCTCTAAGGACCAATGTCTGTTTGTATTTCTGTCTCTCATTTTCACTCCAGTCTTGTCTTGAGGTTTTCTTCTTTGTCTTCTTCTATTCGTGCTTCTCTATCCTTGTGAATCACAACCGACCCGTAGTATACGTCTTTGCTGATTAAAATCCTTTACGTTTATTTTATATCTTATAAATTGTATATACATATAATATAAGATTCTGTCATCTCTTTCTCTATCCCAACATTTATCTCCTACAAGAACCTCATGTTTTGTACGTTAATATAATTGTTGTAAATGGGGAAAATGAGGAAATATGTACGTCAAGTCATCTTCCATTTTCCTTTATCCTTATTCTTCCCTTGTGTTGTCTTAAAAGGAGTTTTGTAATTAATATTAAATAACAGTAAAATGCCTCAAGCTTTGAATCTTTACTTTTTTTATTACATCCTGTTTCTTAAGTAAACTTTAAAATACTATACATTTATATTTAATGACGTTAAATGTAAACGTTATTCTTGTTAAATTTTTATTTAAGAAAACTTTGTTGTAACGTATAACAAACAATAATTTGCTTTATACAAATTTGAATATTAGACAGTAGTTACCGGTGTACTTTGATGGTTGAAGTTGAATTAACCAAACTCTCTCAGGAATGATCGGCCTGTGTCTATACAAGCCTACACTTCTTTTACACTTCACACATCCTCATATCATTTGGTCATAGGGTTGCTTCTTGTTCTCAATTGAACAGATTGCAACGTACACACATTAGAGATAAAAATAAATAGTTAAAATATGGTGTGGAACACTCACACGACTTTCTTTAAAAATAATAAATAATTAAATAATGAACAATATAACTTAATATTAGTAATAAAACAAGAGTAATAAAAAAACCTAACCTCAAAAAACATTACTTTATTTTAATCATGAGTGAATGATGAAAACGAAAATCAACCTGTTTAGCTTAAAAATGCGGAAAATCACTTTCACGCTAAACTAGACTCTGTACAGAAACATTCTCTACATAGAAGTTGCAGATCTTTTAATTTTCTATAAATTTGGTTATATACATTTTTGTCGTAAAATGCATACTAAGGCTGAAATCTTTAAAAAAAATCAATTTTTCACACGTTTTCGTGAGAAAAAAACAGAAAATCGCTAATTACCGCTAAACTAAGAGTTATACAAAGAAATGTTGGAAATAAAAGTTGTAGGATTTTAAAATTTCTACAACTTTTATTGTATACATTTTTGCGTTAAAATGCATATTAAAGCCACATCTTTAAAAAAAAATACTTTTTTCCACCAGAGCACAGCCTCCCCAAAAATTTTAACAGACATGGCGCCTACCCTATCGTATAGAATATAAAAAAAGTGAAAAATGACTAGATAAACTACTACTTCCGGTTGACCAATTTTGATGAAAACGTTCGGTGTCGGGTCCTCTAGTGATATCTAATGTAAGTTTCAAGTGTCAAGTTCGTACGATGTTCCGTTCTTGAGATATTCTGTTCACACACACAGACCAATCGCTAAAAAAATGTTCTTGGGGTTCAGGGGGTCTGAAAACTTGTAGATCCGGTGAAAACTCGACTTCGAAAAATTGACATGAAAACAATAGGCCTACTTTCCTTCCTATTTATTCATATTATAGGCAAGAGAAAGTAAAAAACAAATACTATAATAGTAATTGGGAAAAATTAGCAGTTTATTATATAGGCCTACATAAAATGTCTTTGTTTATTTGCATAACATTTTCGATATATATTTAATGAAATACTTCTTTCAATCTTGAGTAAGAATTAATCTTCAGATTCACCTGATATAAACCGTCTATTGTACTCCGGCACTTATCCGGCATTTTCCAATTAAGAGTGTTGCTCATCTTCTCTTGTCTTCAAGGAATGTTCAAAGAAGGACAAAGTGACTGAAGTACGTCAGTAAATTTGTAATCGAAGAAAACAACAAAGAGAAATTTCAAAAAAAGTACGGATTTTTATACCAATACTTTCTCTAGAAAAAAATAACCCTTTGAAAATTAAATCGACTGTTCTTAAATTCATCATTTGTTATATTTTTTTTTACAATAAATTTAAAATTATAAATAAAGAGGAATAAAAAGATTTCCAATTAGTATAAGTATAGATTTGCTGGCTTTTCCATTTTCACCCTGCGTACTACAAACCAACGCACATTCACACTTTCACTGACTCTCTCTCTCTCTCTCCCTCTTTCAACCCCCTCTCTCACTCAATATCTCTCTCACTCACTCACTATCTCACCCTACTGCTGTCTCTCACCGCCGAATTATTTTCTAATCAAAGTTTCTCACCCACCCATCTATCCCAATCTTAGCCTATATAAGTTTTGAATCGTTCCCCATTCAATTTCAAACAAAAATTTCATTAAGTTTGCCTCCCCTTTCCCCCACCAATTAAAAAATGTAATCTGACTTACATTGGCCATTACTATTCTACCCTTTCGTATTTTTTATTATTTTTACGGTATGGATTATTTCCAAAATTAACCCGCATTGCGATTCGATTTAAATCGTTTTAACATGACTAAAATTTTATATCATTTTACAATAACTTTTTTGTAATTTTATATTATTCCGTTTCATTGCAGAAGTAAAGATAATGTATTTTTTAATAGCTAAAATACTGTAGTTATCAAACTATAATGAATTTTGGAAAACAAAATTGTATTCTTATCTTGTTATTTATTAATCTTTATTAATTCTACCGTGCATAAAACCTTCTTATATTTCCGTTTATTCAGATTTTTTTAAATACAAGATACTACGCAGTCTTCTTTTTCTTCTTCTCCTTCTTTTTCTTCTTCTCCTTCTTTTTCATCTTCTTCCTCTTCTTCTTCTCCTCATCCTCCTCCTCCTCCCTTTTCTCCTCCTCCTTCTCCTTCTTCTTCTTCTCTTCATTACTTAGGCATCTCTACCTTTCCGGCACCCATCATTTCTTCGACCTGCCAATATCTCTGCTTCCTACTCGTTTGTATCTCTTTGCTAAACCAAGTAAGCAGCTTTCTGGCATTCTATCTAAACGGTCAAGCCAATGGGCACGGTACAATTTTATTGTTTTATTGAGCGAGTAAATTCTCTATTCTTGCCTTGTATCTTCATTTCTGAAAAAATGGCAACCCTATCACTAAACTACCCTACAAAGTGTTGGTACTGCATTTAGGGGAAATACAAATTACTCAAAACACTATAACTGGCCTCGGAAATAGGACTGGCAACAATTGAAAATACAACATTCTGTAGTATTTTAATAAAAATTTCTACAGAATTCTTTAGGGTTTTATAATTAAATAAGATTTTTAATTACAATTAGCCAGTTTAATAATTTACAAAATGTAAGAATTTAATTATAAATGTTTACATAATTATCAATAGCAGTCAGTTACAGACATGGTTATTATCACCTTGTACATTATTTTGTAATGCTACAAAGTCTATTAAAATTAACTTCTTCCTCACAGCACTTTAGTACATGTAACATCAGATTTATTTTTCCGGTATGGGTTGTTTTTCCACGTTTACGAACACTTACATCAGTGGACATTATTTTTATGCCTCATAAAATGCACCGCGAAATCTCAATTTCAGTTAAAAATATGTAGGCTTGTAAGAAATCGGAGTCGCACAACAAATACGATCGAATTAATATTTTCGCTAGAGAACAGTGTATAATATTAAAGAACAATCGCGCGCGCGCACACGCACACACAAACACACCCACACACACACAAACACACACCCAGTAGCACAAGCCAAGATAATGACTGTAGAATGTTTTCAGATCAGAATTATAACGGTAAAGACCTTTGGGCGCATGCGTAGTTATGCCACATATCTCCCTCTCGCTCGGCTATGGAACTTCAGTTCATCTGACATCTTTATTTAAATTTTTCTCTTTTGACGATTTGTTTTTTTCATTTTTATTTCTCTAATCTGAATACAGCCTTTTGGTCTCGGTAACTTATATGATCTTTAGTCTCATTTACCTTTTAGTACGTTTAGGTTTCGTTTATTTTTAAGGTTATCCAGTGATATTTTTATGGATTTCATATCCATCTTTATTTCTCTTACCCTGCATTAAAGCGATTTTTGGTCCTGGTAGAAAATATAATTAAAACGTAATGAAGAGTATTTTATAATGGAAATACGAAGAGTAGATGGATTTTTTTTTTATTCAGCCTTCACGGAAGAAATATAGATAGGTAAGTCTAAAATTTTGAATTGTATGAGTTTTAATGAACAACAGCCTTTCAAATGCGTCTACTGTTCATTATTATTAATCTTTTTGTCTCCGCAGTATTTAGATATTTCGGAAAAAAATTATCTGGAAATACTCGTACGTTAATAAAAACGAGTTTAATTACTATCCTTAGAAAGCATTCTTAATTAAAACGTCCTATACTGAAATAAATTATTATGTCTTTGTGTAAGATTACAAGGAAATATTACGAAATTTTGGTATCAAGTTATACGATAATTTTCGAACAATTTAGCGTAGCGAAACAAATCATTCATGCGTAAATATACCTTTCATATAATATCCCTTCTAAGAACTCATAATCAGTTACTACGTATGTTTCCTGTTAAAATTGAATGGTAAGATTTGTCAACCATTCTTTACAGAAAAACAAACTTAACTACTTTCGTAGAATACTTCTTTCTTTACAAAAGCGTCTATCTGAACTTTTTAGTTTAATCAACTGCTTGATTTGTCGCAACTAACTATCAAAGAAACTGGAATCACAACTTAGTTCTAATAACAATTATAAAATTCAATAAGAATATAGATATTAAAAAAATCATACTGAATGGAACTCATTGTTCGATTCAGCTGAATGTAGGTGTACTGCTAGACAAGAAATCAAGCTAATGTGCACATCGTGAGGTCTTTTAATTTATTGTCAGAGAATAGCATCTAAATCGGTTGCAAAATATTATGTAGCGGATAGGACTGCTTAAAGAAACACTTAAAAAATCTGGTGTAAAACACTCACACAACTTTTTCTTGCCAATGCAAATAATTAACAATATAACCTAACATTAAACCTCAAAAAACTTAATCTTATTTTAATCATGAGTGAATGATGCAATTTGAAAATCAACCTCAGTTTTATTTCAAAATACGGAACATCACTTTTTCACGCTAAACTAGACTCTGTAGAGAAAAATGCTCTAAATAAAAGTTGTAAATCTCTTAATTTCCTATAAATTTGATTAACTTTTTCTTCGTAGAATGCATGCTAAGGCTGAAATTTAAAAAAAATAGATATTTTTTTACAGAGTTTAGTAAAAGATGAAGAAAATCGTTAATTACCACTAAACTAAGTGTTGTACAAATAAATATTTAAAATAAAATTTGTAGGGTTTAAAATTTTCTACAACTTTTATTATAAACATTTTTGCGCTAAAATGCATGTTAAAGCTGCAATATTAAAAAAAGCATTGTTTACGGGAAAACAGCCTTCCCCAGAATTTCAGCAGACATAGCGCCTACTTAAACTTGTAGAATATAAAATATGTAGTAAATGAGGCGATTTAAATAAGTCGTAGAGCAGTTTTTTGAAAAATGAAAACTGACACGAATAAACTACTACTTCCGGTTGACCGAATTTGATGAAAATGTTCGTGTCCGATCCGGTAGTAGTATTTAACTAAAGTTTCAAGTTTCAAGTTCGCACGGTGTTCCGTTCTTGAGATATTCTGTCCACACACACACACACACAGACACACACGCACATATACAAACACACACAGACCAATCGCTAAAAACATGTTTTTATATTTCAGGGGGTCTGAAAACCTGAAAATGTGTAGATCCAGTAAAAACTCAATTTCGAAAAATCGACATGAAAACAATACTTTCCTTCCTAATATTCATATAAGCAAGAGATAGTAAAAATGGTCCAGTTTTCGTACTATTTATTTATTCATTATTCTAAGTTTTTCTTCTGGTTTTATCTCTAATTTTTTTGCCCGTAACAGGCAAGTTGAGTGTTAATTATTTGCACTCGATCTGTTAGTTTCAGTGCTACAAAAAATAGTTCTCTTTCTTATCACATGGTTTTAGAAGAATTTAAGAACAGAAGAGATAGAGTTGTAAAAGACACTCGTCTGAGTTATCTCCTATGAGAGTAATGAATTTCATTATACAGGCAGACCCTGTGGTGAATGCAGTGAAGGTGTAATATACAGGGTGGAAAAAATATGCTTTTTAGAGGGATTGTAATGCTGATAAGCATACTTCACCATTCACTGATGAAGGTAGTCGTTAACTGACTCATTCCTCGTTTTATTTAGTGTAATTTCAAACCAAAATTTCAACATTACATACTTAACTCAGTGTTATATTTTTCGAAATCTCCAGAAAATATTTTTGGAAGAAAACATGGTAATTACTTATTTCGCGTTATTCCACTCTGTACATTACTATACATCATTTATCATCATTTTTCTATGAGGTTACGCAGTGAGGAATGTACGGATGCCAGATCTATGGCTCAACTACACCTTTGGTTTTGGCTGAACCATAACGCTTTCAGCCAAAATGCTGAAAACAATTGTTAACGCTTCTTAAAACGTTTTCAATTACACACCTCACACAGATCTTGACATCCCTTCCATTAGCGAGAAAGTCCACCAGGCATAACAGTGATTTTAATTGATAAAATGAAATTATAAAATAAAACAACTCACTAATTTATGTTTTAATCTGTTCACATTTATCAGGTAATCCCCAATTGTTGGCTCCATCGGATGTGGAGAAGAGATTTGTGGTAGATTTGCCGGTTTTCTGATCTCCTTGTTCTCAGTATTATATAGTTAAACTAGTAATGTTTTTATAATAGAACAACATAAATAAAGTATACTGTAAAAATCTACGTTTCTCGGTTCGTTGAAGTAAATAATTACACTATGTGAGCTGGAATTACATACACCATTGTCTGATTTAATTAGTGTTGATCCAATGTAAATTATAATGTTCTATAGGCACAATGTTACTGTAAACATTAGAACAGACACCTCGACTATGTACTAGCTACGTTACCTTTGTGTTACCATAATTTGGCATATACGAAATCATGTATCTTAGCTTCACATATAATATAACACTGTATCATCAGGTTACTATTATAATATTATTTCATTAAACAGTTTACATTCCTACTGAAATTAAGGTACCAAACATAATTTAACAATAATGATAATTCTGTATTTACCAAAATATAATAATTGTTTACGCATTTACCTTAACAACAATGAAACTAAAAAGAATTATAAATTCCTATACCGTTAAAAATGTAATTTTCCCATCTTTTTATAGGTATCTAAAAATTTCTTTGATTTTCTTCCAAGTTTCCTCGGTTCGGACCCTAAATAACCCGTCTTTACCTCTCTCTCTTAATAGCTGAACCCATAAAAGAGATCTAAATTTATCATAAAAAAAGTCGTCCATTGGTCTTTTGACACCGCAAGATTTTCTTAATTCATTCATAACTGATCCCTATCCCCTTCACTTTGGGCTGTCCTTGTTCTTTTTCCTCTATATCTAAGTGTAGCATCACTTTTTTTAATAGGTGATGATACTCACATAACTTTGGCTTGTGCGTAGGTAATGAAGTGATATAGAAAAAAATCTGGTTTCTCTTTCCAATTCAAAAACTTAAAATTAAAACCTAATTTAAATCATGAGTGAATGATGCAAAATGAAAATCAACCTCGGTAGAACTTAAAAATAAAGAAAATCACTAATTGACGCTAAACTATTGGTCTCTTTAGAAAAAATTTTCAAAATATTGAAAAATTGTAAGTGTTTTAATGTCCTATAACTTTAATTATAGAATTTTTTGATTTGGATATAAAGCAGAACTTGAGGAAATTCCAGAGGATATGCGGAGCTATAAGCAGAGCTTTGAAAAACACAGAGAGAAGAGTCACAAAACTTAAGTTCTTTTAAGTTATGGCAGTTCCAGCTATTCTGTATGGAAGTGAGGCATGGACAACTACAAAATCCCAAGAGCGGAGAACCTAGACGGCAGAGATGAGATTTCTGCGAAGGACTAAAAGGTGTACACGCTTGGACAGAATAAGGAATGAGGACATAAGGTTAGAATTGGGTATATACAACTTGTACGAAAAGATAAAGGATTATCACCAAATTTGGAGAGAGCACATGTAAAGAATATCAGATCACAGAATACCTAAGCACGAGCACTTGTATGCTCTAGTAGGGAAAAGGGATGTCGGTAGACCTAGGAAAATATGGAGATGGATGATATAGTGCCTGAGTCTGGAGCAGGCTGTGGCGTAATCCTTTTTTTGAACAAGAAGAAAATAAAACTTGTGGACAGCTCACTAAAGATCATCCTCTGTTTCCTGTACAATTTTCCGCAATCTTTGCAGTCATCCACTAATGAGAGTACGTTTAAATGAATGTTCTCGTTGAACTGAATATTTGTGCTAACGCTTCATTTCCAAAATTTAATTTTTTTTTAATTTTAGGTAAGTTACCTTTAATGTCTATTGATTAATAAAAATATAAATGCACACAAAGTCTTTTATATACTTTAAAGTTTGTATACTTTAATTAAGATAGCGAAACTAACTACCATTACTTTCTTCATATTTCGTTTAAGTTCAGCAAAACTTATTTCCTCATCGTTAAGGGTACTCGGAAGGGAGAAAATTAAAAATTCTCACATATCCGGTTTTTTGCACATTATTAAAATTTTGAGTTCTCTGCATCCAATGATAAATAATTTGTTGTGGTTTTTGCCGGTTTTACCGCCCCCCCAAAACCATTTTGTTGAACCCTAACGTTATTTTCTAAACGTTTGCATACACATCTCAATTTTTTGAGTGACAAAAGATAAACTAATAACTTATTTGTGCGATATTTTTTGTTTTAAAACTTTTAAGTCGGCATGAGACCAGCTGTGAATGTAACATAAGAGGAATTTCCAGATTATGATCCTTGAGTGTATTAGAGGTAACTATTTTGCAGTATATTTAATGTGTTCTATTTTATTATTTTTATGTTTTTCGTGAAATTGCAAATTTTGACACATAACTATGGAACATTTTCTCAGCTAACTGTGAATGGATTTTAATTAAACTTCTGCAGTCTTTTATACCACTATATGTACCGAGTTAATATTATAGTAAAATAATGTGCAGTATTTAAATTTTTATTTTCCACTTAAATTGGCAAAAAATTATGATCTTCAAAGAAGGTAATTTAAAAAAAAATTCTTATCTTCCTAATAATATAAATTAAGATGCTTCTAACTCAGTGGGTGTAAAATACCCTGAAAAAGAACCACAAAAAAGTTGGATGGATAACTCCAATACTTTTTGAGAAAATGTTTCTTACAATAACATTATGGAGATAGACATTCCGGGTACCCTTAAAATTACTTGTAACTTTCAAGTTTGTGTAACGTACATGTTTTAAAGTGAGGAATATTTTAAAACGATAAAAGTGAACAAAGGTTCGTTTGTGTCTAGTGGAATTATAAAATCTTTCACTTTTTGTGGGTACTGGAGTGGGTTTCAGGTAACGTTAGACACAGTACCCTTTATACAGTAACCATCCAGCTAACAATTCGCCAATGGTGTGAGATAAAGTGAAAATTTTTCCTCCACCTACCTAACTCATTGATTCCTTTGTACCTTTGAATTTTTTGTATTTCAACGAGCCACAAACCTTATAACTTTCCTCTCTTTCTACTTCGTACACACTCGTTTCATCTCTGTTATTATTCATTCCATCTCTCTTTCATAGTTCTCCATACCTCTACCTATCTGTTCAGTTTTACATCTTTGTCACCATTCTGTAGATGCCAATTTGCATATTTATAGCGCAGTTTTACATTTCAAAAGCGTTCATATACCAAAAGCATTGGAAACAAAAGAAGTTCGTTGTTTTTCTTTTCATCTGGCATAAAATTCATGATCCCTATTCATTTCAAGAAAGAATATAAACACATTATGGTATTTCTTCCAGTTTTTTTTAAATTTTCATTACAGTTCTTGGTTTTCTTCGTTGTTTTTTGTATTTTCAAATTAACACATTTTTTTGTCATCAGTCTCTCGACTGGTTTGATGCAGTTCTCCAAGCTGTTCTACTTTGCGCAAGTCGTTTCATATCTACATACCTGTAACACCTTAAATCTTTCGTAATTTTCTTTATATATTTTAATTTTTGCCTGCCCCTACAATTTACTACCTCAATATTACCCTCCATTATTGATAGCCCAATACCTGGATGTCTTATGCCCTACTAGTCTATCCCTTCTGGTAAGATGTTTCCATATACTTTTTTTTCATCCACTCGCCTAAGAACCGCTAAATTACTTATTTTGTCCACCCACCTAATCTTTAACATTTTCCTATAACACCACATTTCAAAAGCTTCTGTCCTCTTCTTTTCTACAGCCCCTATCACCCACGTTTCACTCCCGTATAGTGCTACACTCCAAACATAATGTTTTAAGAACTTAATGTTTTTCCTAATTTTAAAATCAATGTTTGTAGTCAGTAAGCTGTTTTTTTTTTATTTCAAAGGCTTTTCTAGCTTGAGCAATTCTGCTTTTGATATCACTTGTGCTTCTACCATCCTTTGTTATTTTACTCCCTAGATAGAAGAATTCCCCAACTTCCTGTATGTTTTCGTTGCCTACTTTTACATTTTCCATCTCTTCTCATCACTCTTGCTGCTGTACAACACTAATTAACACATTTATAGGCCTATTTAGCTTTAGGTAGGTACTTCAGTGGAGATAACACAACAAAGACCACATTGATAGGGAATCGGACAATAGTAGACCAGCTGTACTCCGAAGAACTCACAACCTATATGTGAAAGTACGATCAAATACACAGGAGCGTCGATTATCCGAACCGTCACTTATCCGAACCACTCATCGATGGAAAAAATATTTATTTACTCACGCAGAAGCCTTTTCTGCCCTAGAACTGCAATGCAACGGTGTGAGCAATAACCTGAATTTGATACTGCTGGAGCATTGTTACTAAAATGAATAAGAGATATTGCTGTTACAAAAAGTTCAGGCTTAGTTTAAAAACATTCAAGATATTTTAAAATACTGTATAGTGTGTAGACCTACAGGTGCGTTAAAAAATATTTCATAAAGGATTTTATCGTAGTTTATTTCGGTAAATTATTCAGTTCGAAATTCTGTATTATTCCATTTGTTTCTATTATCTTTAATAGCTACTCGACATTTGCAGTAAATGTAAGAAATTAGTGTTTTTAAACTAAAGTTTATGTTAGCCTTTAATTAACATTTATTTACCTATTAAACATTTAGGTTGTATGATATTGTTACAGTACAGTGTAACAAATTACAGTATTTAGCGTATCTGATAATCCGAACTATTTGATTATTAGAACCGCTCAGATTCCAATTAGTTCGGACAACTGACGCTTCACTGTATTATAATACTGTGATAAAACCTGCGTGTCTATATAGGAGTGAGTCCCTTAGATTGACCGGGATGGCTGGTCTGAGAAAAGCAAAGAAAAATTGAGAGACTGATTCTTAGAAAGACAATGGGTTCGACGTCAGTAGAAAAACAATACAGGTTACATGAATAATTAATTGTATAAAAAAACATGCCCATAATGGGTAGGTGAGTGTTAAATTAATTGCACTCGATCTGTTGGATCCAGGGCTACAAAAATAGTTCTGTTTCTTAGAACATAGTCAGCCAATTATATGAATGAACTATTTAAGAACAGAAGAGGAAGAGATGTAAACGACACTAGTTAGAGTTATCTCTTCTAAAAGTAATGAATTTCACTATACAGACAGACCCTGTGGTCAATGATGTGAAGGTGTCATTTGCAGGGTGGAAAGTGGATATTTTTTGGAAGACCTGGCTCGCTGATAAGCATATTCTTTCAACTCAGTGAGGAAGGCAATAGTAAACCAACTCACTCTTCGTGTTTACTTTATAAAACCTCTAGAGGTTAAACTAGCCTTTCGGCTGTTGGCCTAAACAACAATAAGAAAAACGATCAATTAACGTAAACAATCAGAAAACGAAGACTAAAATTCTACGGACTTCTGTAAAGGATAGATGACGAAATGTCATTTAAGGTATTATATTATATCCCACAGAACCGTGCAGCAGATATAAACAGACAGTCAGTAAAAAGGATGCGTAATCGTGTTTCTCTCTACAAAATAACCGGCAACAGACCGAATGTTTTATAATAAACCTACTATGTGAATTATTTCTACTGGTACTGTCGTATTTTGTATTTAGTTTATTTTTCAATTACTATTTAGCAAATTTCATCTGATAAGCAAAGAACATATTTAGTTACTCGAATGGATCGCGCTAAGTTCAAACACAATTATTTTAATACATTTAAGTAAAGATGTGCTGCACGGTTCCATGGGATAAAGACGTATAGCTTTTTTTATGGTTTGATGTTATAATGTGTTATTTACCTTTTGTAAAGACATCTAGAAATCGACGAAAGACTTGGTATTTTTATTATTTCATTGAAAATTTTTGTTTTTCTCGAAGTCTCCATCCTTTCGTATAAGCGCAGACCAATTTGGTTAACCAGTTAATATTTGATTTGTCATCGGCGAGTGAATTGTGAACCGTGTAGCCAAACAATTACTTTTGGAGAAGGTCTAACTTCTACTGTGTTTCGTAAAATTGGTTATAAGTAGAATTTAGTCAATTAAGAACATTAGTGTTTTTACATTAGTTTTAGTGTTTAAAAGTACATTATTTTTTTGTACATTAGTGTTTTAACGTGCTGCACGGTTCCATGGGATAGAGTATAAAATATAACATTATACCTAAACACAATGGATATAACCATATTCAAACAGAAATACACTGGCTTTAAGGGCTTTCATAAAAAATAAAACCAGAACATTGAATGGATGGAAACTAGAAGAAAATCTCACATTAAATAAATGTTGAGAATTTAGAATACAAAAAGAGCTTTCAAAAAATTCTAAAATTACTTTACGTGGTTTAACATTGGTGTTAGTCGTATTTTTACCTTCTCTTGCCTGGAAGGAAAGTATTGTTTTCATGTTGGTTTTTCGAAATCGATTTTTCACCGGATCTACACGTTTTCAGACCCCCTGAACCCAAAAAACATGTTTTTAGCGATTGGTATGTGTGTTAGTGTGTGTGGGTGTGCGTGCGTGTGTGTGTTTATGTGTGAACACAATATCTCAAGAACGGAACCACGTACGAACTTAAAACTTGAAACTTAAGTTAGACTCCACTACCGGACCAGACACGAACATTTTTATCCAAATCGGTCAACCGGAAGTAATAGTTTATTCGTGTAATTTTTCACTTTTTGCGATTTTCTCAAAAATTGGTCTTACGGTTTTTTTAAATCGCTACGTTTACTAAATTTTTTATACTTTACAAGATAGGGTAAGCGTCATGTCTGCTAAAATTCTTGGAGAGGCTGTTTTCACGTAAAAAAATTGTTTTTTAAGATTGCGGCTACCTATGCATTTTAGTGCAAAAAGGTATAATAAAAGTTGTAGAAAATTTAAAATTTACAAGTTTTATTTTAAACTTTATTTTGTATAACACTTATTTTAGTGGTAATTAGCGATTTTCTGGTTTTTCTCACGAAAACGTGTAAAAAATCGATTTTCTTAAGATTTTAGCCTTAGTTTGAATTTTACGACAAAAGTGTATATAATCAAATTTATAGGAAATTAAAAGATCTACAACTTTTGTTTAGAGCATTTTCTCTACAGAGCCTAGTTTAGCGTGAAAGAGCGATTTTCCGTATTTTTAAGCCAATCTGAGGTTGACTTTTCATTTTGCGTTTTTCAATCATGATTAAAATAAGGTTAGGTTTATTTGAGGTTAGTTTTTTGTTTATTTCTAATGTTTTTTACTTAGGTTATATTGTTTATTATTTGCATTGGCAAGAGAAAGTCGTGTGAGTGTTGCACACCAGATTTTTATTATTATTATTTATATTTACATTATTATCAAACTGTAAACGGATTCAATTGATAAAACACCCAGATAGTTATATTGTACTTTGAATTTAGGAAAATAATAATCGAATAAAAGTATCGGTCTTTAGAATCGGAAACAAACAGTATGAGGTATTTGCAAAATCTATCTATTAAAGATTTGTATACTTCACTTAAACTAAGTTGGTATGAAAAACGTTTCCCAATTGAGCGATGAGCCATGAATAAGAGGTTTGTTTATAAAAGACTTCATTTCCGTCGTTGTAATTGGAAGGGCGTGGATTTATTTAATGTAAGATTTAACTGAACAAAATAAATAGTCTTTTATTCATGATTGATTTACGTTACAAATCACTCGACATAATAACAATCAAATTATGCAAAAGTAAAGAGAGATAGTAGAAAAGAAAGATGATACGGAAAAATATTATGAGCGTTTCTGAATCATCAGGTTCTCTTCCGCTTTCATTTAAAAAATAAATGTAGGCCTAATGATTGATGGTAGGGATATTATCCTAGGTTTATTTTAGTAGTATTGTTATCATTTTATCCGTCCTTTTACATTAATTTTCTTTTTAAAGAATATATTTATAATGAAAGTAATAATACTTATTATACTTATTTAGCGATAGGATTTTTGTATAACCTACTTTAAATACAGCTATAGTTTATGTACTTAATCGAGTTAGACGTATACAACACTGAGCATGTCCCTTGTAGCATTATATACTAACAGTTTCGAGGGACGTGGAGAATTTGTTGCTGATGTCGGATCAAGTAGCCAGGCGGCGGGTTTTTGGTTGGTAGGCGGTTGCGGCCTCCTTAGGGCTGGACGACGACTCTTCAATTGAGTCCAACACTATTTCCCCCATCTTGAGGGAGTGAACATGAGTTTTTCTCGCCGCCTTGGATACAAGAAAAAGCACTGAGCGTGTGATCAGCTGACTTTCTTTTTATCCGAAACGGCGAGAAAAACTCATGTTCACTCCCTCACGATGAGGAAAGTAGTGTTGGACTTAATGGAGACGTCCTCGTCCAGCCCCAAGGAGGCCGCAACCGCCTACTAAACAAAAACCCGTTGCCTGGCCACTTGATCTGACATCAGTAAATAACCCTCCACCTTCCTCGGAACTGTTTATATAATACTACAAGGGAAATGTCGGGTTTAAAAATTTACATACTGTCAGTGGGGCGTGGAAGGGAACCGTAGCCGAATTCCCCTCACGCTGTCACTGACCAACACTCACTCTCTCACTTTAATTCATCTTTTTTCATCACCAGCTCAGGAAATTAGTGTGCCTACCTTACCTTCTGAGATCGGGACAGGATTGTTTTACTGTGGAAGAGGGTGATCCCGCTGATCTCCAGATGTCTCCTCCCTCCGCAGTCTCCCGACCACCCTCTCCGCAAAATGAGCGACCAACCTTTAGCTCTTCTCATCCCGCTGCATCGCTGTCTCTACACTCTCTTGGATCTACTGTGCAACGCCTATCTCTTTCAAAACATCTTTCAAAAATATGCGCAATGGACTCCTCCTCTTCACAGTCGCACATTCGACATTTCGGTACTTCATGAAGTTTGAACCTCGTCAAATATGCTCCAAATTAACCATGCCCTGTTAGCCACTGCTTCAGTTCGTGGGTGGTGATTAGCTGACTTAAAGGCTGTAAACCATTGGAGTCCAGTTCACATGTAGGAATATGACTTGTATTAATGCATATGGTTGTATTATAGTTTTGCATATTAATATTATTATTACGAAATTCTTATTAGTAGTTTAATAATAATAGTTAATTAGTAATAAGCAATTGCTCAACTATTTAAGTAATATAATGACATATCTTTTAGAAAATTATGTAATATAGGCAAAATTTTCAAAATGAAGGCCTAATCGTTTACCAGTTCCCAGAAATACGCATACTTTAAGCTTATGTTAGAGTAAATAAAACTTAAAACCAAGATTATTTGCAAGACTAAATAAATTTATAACTCAGTCCCTTAACAAAAGTAATAGTGCATACTTAATTTACGATTAGAGACACAACTACGTTTTTTTTACCACGGTTTAACTACGGTTTTAACCAGAATCCGACGAAAACAAGAACTTTCATTGACTTAATAAATGGTTCAATCGCACTTTCAATGTACCGTCCAGTTTACACATTTGTTTTTCTACTTTTAATTTGACATGGTTAATGATACGTAACAAAGAAACCTGAACAATAATCGTACAGGTTAAAGAAAACGGTTAAAAAACACAGTAAATCAAAATATTTTTACACTGTTTCGCGAAGCAACGAAATACAATACGGGCGTTCAGTTGCAATTGTGAACTGGGCGTTCAAGGAACTAATGTCATTAACCACAAACCAGCTTCCTTTTACATGAACACCGCATGCTTTTGTTTTGATCTACTGACTCGGCTCCATATATAGACTACAGCTGCGAATGTATTCGCACAATACTTTTGATTTATGTGCTTAATAAAATTTATTCTTAATAATCAACTACTACGTGTCCGTTACATTGGCAATAGATAATTATGTGAATGTGTTACACCGGATTTTTTTAATAATTGAATCCACGAATCAGGAAATGATTAAATGTTGGTATTACTAATTCACTTCAGTAAATTTTTCCAACGAATTTTAAAAATATTGCATTTTTAAAATGTAGAAGAAGTTATAACACGTAATTCAACTTACTTATTCGCTTGTTCCGTAATATCTTTCTACAAAATACAATTACGCAGAAAATAATTTTCGGAAGAAACCGATTAATCCTTTCTTATAAGTTTGTACTATTGAATCTGAAACATTTTAATTACTTCCTTTTGAGCAGGAACATCCCTTGATTGAGTTGGCACACATAAGAGCCTCTACTTTATAGCTTAAAGGTCTGTATGAGAGAAAGATTTAACAGAAAGCCTATCTATTGATAGAATGAAGGAGAAAGGTTGGCAAACGCTGTTCTACCAATTTATTGAATGTTCCTGTATTAAAAGCAGTGGAACAAGGATATACACACGTGTGTATGGCGTATAGCTTTTCAAGATACTGAAAAAGGTTGCAGGTTTCTCGCCGTGTTCTAATGTAACTAACTTTTGTATTCCTTAGTCAGTTCTTTCTTTCCATTTATTAATAGAAAAATCTGGTGTGAAACACTCACACAACTTTCTCTTGCCAATGCAAATAATTAACAATATAACCTAAGTAAAAACATTAGAAATAAACAAAAAACTAACCTCAATAAACATAACCTAATTTTAATAATGAGTGAAAGCCGCAAAATGAAAATCAATCTGTTTGGCTTAAAAATATAGGAAATCACTCTTTCACGCGAAACTAGGATCTATAGAGAAAAATGCTCTAAATAAAAGTTTTAGATCTTTTAATTTCCAAATTTGATTACATATACACTTCTGTCGTAAAATGCATGCTAAGGGTGAAATCTTAAAAAATCGATTTTTTAACATTTTCGTGGAAAAAAACAAAATCGCTAATAACCGCTAAACCAAGCCTTATTAAAAAATATGAATGAAATAAAAGTTGTAGGGTTTTTAATTCTCTATAACATTTTTATTTTTTATTTTTTTTATTTCTGAAGCCACATAGGACTACATAAGTTCATCAAACTAAAAAAAGCTCATTTCAATTTTTGCGGTTCAATTTTTCAGTTTTTGGAGTCCTTTCCTGATGTTTTCTTCCTTGAAAACCAGTATTCCCTCAATCCATCCGATCTTCTCTGTCGTTCCTTATCAGAATACATAACTTTCTGTCGTTTCGTCGGTTTCTGCTTCTATTTATATATAAGCATATATTAATATATAATTTATATATTCTTCTTCTTCTTCTTTCTTCAAGGTTTAGGCAGTCGCCTGTTCCGAACTCACAAACTTGAAACTCCCAGCTCACATCCATGCCTTGCGAGGTCGTCCCACATCTCTCCGTCCAACCGGTGCATAACGGTGTACTTGGAGAGGTATTCTGTTATTCGGCATTCTGTCCAGGTGTCCCCTCCATCGCCCGCGATACCCCTCAATCTTCTCATTCAGGCAGTAGACTTGGAGCTCCTTTCTTATATCGGCATTCCGCACTTTATCCAACCGTGAGCATCCCTTAACTCGTCGCAGGAATCTCATCTCCGCTGCTTGGATCCTTTGCACATTTCTCTTCGTGGGCACCCACGCTTCACTCCCATACATTATTATGGGAGTTGCCATTACCTTGTAAAACTTCCTAATTGTGTCAGGTCTGGCCCTGTTATGCAATGTTCTATTGATTGTGCCACAAATCCTTTGGAACTTACTGATCTTCCGCTCGATGTCTAAATCCAAGTCTACTCCTACGTCACATCCCAAGTAACTAAAATTGGACACCTGCTCCACTATCGCATCGTTTATGACAATTTTAGATCGGACCGGATATTTCCCCTTGAATGCCATTACCTTGGTTTTCGTGGCGGAAATTCTGAGATTGAAATCTTCACACAATTTACCCAGGAAATATACAGATTTTTGGAGTGCATCCTCCGATTCCTGAACCAACCACAGATCATCAGCAAAAAGCATTGCATTTATGTAGCAGTCTCTGCCTAACCGTACACCCGGGTCAACGTTGCGTTTCCAAATTTTAAAAATGTAGTCAAAATACATATTAAATAATGTAGGTGATAAGCTACACCCTTGTCTGACACCCCTATTAATAACAAATTCCTCTAAAAGTTTCACCCCTGTGTTAACGGTTATCCTCGTGTTTTTGTATAGAGACTTGATCACCCTGATCAGATGCGGTGGGCACCCTATTTCCCCCAGAATCATCCAAAACTTGCTGCGATCCACCCTATCAAACGCTTTTTCAAAATCTATGAATGCCATGTGTGTTTCACGGTTAAATTCCCGTTGCTT
This sequence comes from Catonia carolina, assembly GCA_035578175.1. NCBI lineage: Eukaryota > Metazoa > Arthropoda > Insecta > Hemiptera > Achilidae > Catonia > Catonia carolina. The sequence goes on along the minus strand of JAQMRL010000005.1, from coordinate 32,996,515 downwards.
CTCAATTATTCTCTTTACCGAAAAAACACTGTCCATACACGTCCGGCCCACTCTAAAACCACACTGCTCTTCACTCAGCAATGCTTCACCTATTGTCTTGAGTCGATTAGTAATTATTTTTGAAAACAGCTTATATCCCACATTCAACAGGGAGATACCTCGGTAGTTGTTGCAATCCCTCCGATTGCCTTTCTTAAAAATATAAATGACCTCTGCCGAATTCCAGGAATCCGGAATCACACATCTCTTCCAGCATTCATTCATAAAATGCAGGAGCACGCCTCCATATTTCACCAACTCCGCACTCATACCATCTAATCCTGTAGCTTTCCTATTTCCTGTTTTCTTGAGCACCACCTGCAGTTCTTCCATAGAGATTAGGTCTACAGAGCCACTCGGAAAGTCCAACTCGTCCTCTTCATGACCCATGACCCTGTCTTCGCACCATAACGTCATGTAATGTCTTCTCCACTCTTCGTCCTCAATCACACACAGTGCAGAGTTATCCTTTTCATCCCTTTTTATATATATCCCTAATTTATATATTATATTTATAATATACATTTTTTCGATAAAATGCATATTAAAGCCGCAATCTTAAAAGAAATTATTGTACGAGAAAACAACCTCTCCAAGAATTTCAGCAGACATGACGACTACCCTATCTTGTAGAACATAAAAAATGGAGTAAATAAGGCGATTTAAAAAAAATCGTAGATGCCGTTTTTGAGAAAATTGCAAAAAAGTGAAAAATGACTCGAATAAACTACTACTTCCGGTTGACTGACTGATGAAAATTTTCGTGTAGGGTTCGGTAGTAGTATCGAACTTAAGTTTCAAGTTCGTACGATATTCCGTTATTGAGATATTTTGTTTGCACGCACACAATTGCACATTTGTTTGTTTGCACATTTGCAATTGCTGAAAACATGTTGTTTTGGATTCAGGGGGTCTGAAAACGTGTAGATCCGATGAAAACTCGATATCGAAAAATCGACATGAAAACAATACTATTCTTCCTATATATTCATTTAGGCAAGAGAAAGTAATAACCAAAAAAATTTTAGAATTAGGCAAATAATATAATATTTATGCTATAAGTGGTAAGTGTAGCTCACTAACATAATATGAGAAAAGGTCCATTTTTTTGTCATGGTATGTGTTTTCCCTGTGTGACAATAAGACTCACTTTTAACTAATCGTCAGGGTATTTTTCCTGCCCTTTAAAACTTAAGGTTGGTTGATCCTTGAAGTAGTGATGGAGGTGGCCAACCAGATGTTCATGATTTTAGAAAGATATACATTAAAGCCAAGAAGAAGTTTTTTAGTTTAGAAAGAAACAAGGGATAGCAACTGTTCAAGGAGGTGAAAGTTGGAAAGTAAGGGAGGACGAAAATAAGAAAAGACAAAAGTAATAGTTGGAAGTATTTGTTGATACATTGAATTAGTATCATCGTAACTAAATATTATTTTGATATTCTATTTGAAATTCTACGTGCTTTTAGAAAAGTAGCAGTTGATTGAAAGACCATTATGAGAAGCAACTCATACAATAACTATTGTTGTCAAAACACGAAACATAATTGACAAAGAATATAGCCAACTATTCTTCAGCCCTTAATGTTTTTTTTATTTACTGCAACTAGTTACTTGAAATTAACGAACAGTTTTTCTTTAGCGATATTATCCCCCCCCCTCATGTATATAATCATGCAGTCGCCCAATGGTGCTAGCACTTATTTTCTAATGACACTTCACAGTGTTCTATAAACTTATTAATCTCTTAAATCTCTAACTTAATCCTATTGATAATTTAAACATTAATTTAGTAACTTACATTCGTATATGACTTTAAAGTAGCTTAATATTACTTGTAGCTAACCATTAATTTTAGTAAATTATATTATATACATGACTTAAATATAATTTACTTTTATTTATAGTTTAACAGTACTTTTATTATTTTTCTTAAAACTCTAAATCTACCAGCTTAGTTCTTTTTACTCGCCACACTATTGCACTTCAGAAATCGTATTTTAACACAATCTATCTGCAGGCTTAGTTCTTTTCAGTCGCTTAACTATTACACTTTTAGTAATAATTTTTGTTTTTTTAACATACTAAATGGCTTAGTCTTTTTCATTCGCCTGACTATTACACTATTATTCAATAGTTGAAGTGCTTCAATGTTGACGTGATCGTGAAGACGATCTTCATATTATTTGGCTCACTTACACACTTCCTCTGCTACTGTATTCACTTTTAAGTCATGATGGATGTCGTTATGTGGGAATACCGCGGAGCATTTACAATGTTTCTGAGCACTCTGTTTTGGAACCTTTGGATAGCATTTATGTTGTTTGTTTTGGTGAAGCCGTAGAACTGTAGGCCAGTCCATACCGGTTTTAGCACTGGTTTATTTAGAAGCAATTTGTTGAAGATTGACTGTTCAGAGGTCCTACCAAGCAGCCAATACATCTTTCTATACTTAATTTGTAATTCTTCCTTTTTCTTCTTAACAAGTTCCTTCAATCTCAGCTTTGCATCCACGGTCATCCCAAGATACTTTGCTGTGTTGGCAAAGGTACTGGACTGCCATTGATTATAGTTATAGGAATGTGAATAGGCTAACTTTTTTGTTTGTAAAATTTGCATGCACTGACTTATTTTCATGAGTCCTTTATGTGACAAAATATATATATATAGTATAGTTTCTAATAATCAACATACCCCAATTGTTGTTTAGGTCATCAGCCGAAAAGCTGGTTTGAATCTGTAGAGGTTTTACTAAGTAAAACGAGGATTGAGGTAGTTTACCACTGCCTTCCTCACTGAATGGAAAAGTACGCTTATCAGCATGCCGGGCCCTCTGAAAAACACATATTTTCCACTCTGCAAATGACACCTTCACTTCATTCACCACAGGGTCTGGCTATATAATGAAATCCATTACTTTCAAAGGAATAACTCTGATTAGTGTCTTTTACACCTCTACCTCTTCTGTTCTTAAATGATTCAGTCATTTAATTGGCTGACCATGTGATAAGAAACAGAACTATTTATTTTAGCCCAGCAACGAACAGATTGAGAGTAAATATTGACTCTCCGCCTGTCTGTTATAGGCAGATAACTCAATTATAAAACATAAAACTAGAAGTGCAATAAACATTTTCTATAATCCCCTACCATATTTAGTACGAGTATATTGAAATAGATATTTAATGCAAATCCTAAATAATATTTATGTCGTAACATCTTTTCTAATATTACTCTTACTACCGATAAGTTAAAAATTATTGAGAACTACAGTCACCAACGTAACGCTACATAATGTCAAATTACCGGTCTGAACTGATATAGAGATATTTATTCATTTAGATGTGTCAAAACCAGTGACCGTTCGAAGTTATTTCCTTTTGACGTGGTATTCTGAAGTGATACTGGTTCCAAGAACCAAGAGACTGGAATTAACTCATTTTAGATAAGGTATAAACGACTCATCCCATACTTCTCAAAACAATTCATGATTCGATCTGTATTCACTTTACCGGTTCTCTATCTCCAATTTTAATAGTTCAAAAGTAACTCTAATCACTTAAAAATCTGGTGTGAAACACTAACACTACTTTCTCTTGCCAATGCAAATAATTAACAATATAAAGTAACATTAGTAAAAACATTTAGAACTAAACAAAAAAACTTACCTCAAACACATAACCTTATTTACATCATGAGTGAATGATGCAAAATGAAAACCAACCTTAGTTTGGCTTATTAATATGGAAAATCACTCTTTCACGCTAAAAAAAGGCTCTGTATAGAAAAATGTTTTAAATAAAATATGTAGAGTTTCTTAAATGCCTATAAATTTTATTATATACACTTTTGTCTTCATACTACGGCTGAAATCTTAAAAAAATCATTGTTTTACAAATTTTTATGAAAAGAAATCACTAATTACCGCTAAAATAATTGTTATACAAATGAAGGTTTTAAATAAAAGCTGTAGATTTTTAAATTTTCTACAACTTTAATTATATACACTTTTGCCCTAAAATGCATATTAAGGCTGCAATCTTAAAATAACAATTTTTTCTACGAGAAAAAAGCCTCTTTATGAATTTCAGCAAACATGGCGCCTACCCTATTTTGTAGAGCATAAAAAATGTAGTAAATGAGGTGATTTTTTAAAAAAAAAGTCGTAGGAGCCATTTTTGAGAAAATTGCAAAAAAGTGAAAAATGACACGAATAAACTACTACTTCCGGTTGACCGATTTTAATGAAAATGTTCATGTCGGGTTCTCTAGTGGTACCTAACATAAGTTTCAACTTCGTACTATGTTCCGTTCTTGAGATATTTTGTTCACAGATACATACACAAACCAATCGCTAAACACATGCTTTTTTGGGTTCAAAGGGTCTAAAAACGTGTATATCGGGTGAAAACTCGATTTCGGAAAAATCGACATGAAAACAATAATACTTTCCTTCCTATACATTTATATAGGCAACAGAACGTAATAATCGAGGGTAATATTGAAGAAGTGAATTGTAGGGGGAGGCAAAGGTTAGAAATTTAATGCAAATTACAAAATATTTAGGGTGGTGTAGGTATGTATAAATAAAACGACTTGCGCAAAATAGAACAGTTTTCAGAACTGGATCAAACCAGTTGAGAGACTGATGACAACAAAAACCTTTAGCAACTATAATAAAAATGAACGAAAAAATAAACATTCCTAACAAAAGTGAATTTTTAAAAAATTCGTTTTGAATAGAATAGGCTGTAATTTCTGTTTTTCCAGTGCGAGAAAGGAAAAATCAAATTTTCCGTTGTTGGTGAATTATGTTCTCGGTTTGCAAATGAATCACTTATGAAAATTTCCAAGCTTTTAGCTTAACTTAGTACTCATGGTTAGGTTAGGTTAACGCCCAATAATAATCTGTTAAAGAATTGTTACACGTGTACTCAAGTTAAGGGTTGAAATACACGGTGTATTTAGTAAGAGGGTTGGTGGTAGAAGTCTTCTTACCGGAAGACTACTGCGTTAATGTGTGTAGGGATTGAAATGGGGATCCTGGTTAACTTTACATTAGTAAGCAGCCTAACATTTCCCCCACCCATCTATATTTTCTAACCTAACCATGAAGAAACTCTTCCATACACATTCATTTGTTTTAACCAAATTTATTGTTACTTTATTTTACCTTATATTTCATTCTTAAATGATTTATTATTGCTAGGGTAAACCATAATATGAATTTGAATTGGAAGATAACAACAGTACTAATACACAACTTGTATCAAAACCTTAAATTGTAATTAAGATGTGAATTGAAAATTTATTAGCTTTCATTTAATTACATTGTCAACCATTTCATCTAAATGAAAAATCTAGTGTAAAACACTCACATAACTTTCTCTTCACAATGCAAATAATTAACAATATAAACTAACATTAGTAATAAACCATTAGAAATAAACAAAAAAACTAACCTCAATAAACATAACCTAATTTTAATCATGAGTGAAAGACGCAAATGAAAATCAACCTCAGTTAGGCTTAAAATACGGGAAATCACTCTTTTACGCTTAACTAGGCTCTGTATAGAAAGATGCTCTAAATAAAAGTTGTAGATCTTTTAATTTCCTATAAATTTTATTATATGCATTTTTATCGTCAAATGAATACTACGGTCGAAATCTTAAAAAACTCGATTTTTTTACAGATTTTCATGGAAAGAAAACAGAAAATCACTAATTACCGTTAAACTAAGCGCTATACAAATATTTTTGAAATAAAAGTTGTAGATTTTTAACTTTTATTACAACTTTAATTTTAATTTAAAATTTTTATTATATACACTTTTGCGCTTAAATGCATATTAAGACTGCAATCTTAAAAAAAAGTTTTTTCTACGAGAGAACAGCCTCCCCAATAATTTCAGCAAACATGGCGCCAACCCTATCTCATAAGAGTAGAGCATAAACAATGTAGTAAATGAGGCGATTTTTAAAAAATTCGTAGGAGCCGTTTTTGAGAAAATTGCAAAAAATTGAAAAATGACACGAATAGACTACTAATTCCGGTTGACCGATTTTGATGAAAATGTTCGTGTCGGGTCCTCTAATGGTATCTTAATTAAGTTTTAAGTTTCAAATTCGTACGATGTTCCTTTCTTGAGATATTTTCCACACACACACACACACACACACACACACACACACACACCAATCGCTAAAAACATGTTTTTTTTGTTTCAGGGGGCTGAAAACGTGTATATCTAGTAGAAACTCGATTTTGAAAAATTAGCATAAAAACAATGCTTTTGTTTAATTGTGTTAATGAGTTTAATTTTCGTAGGCTTTATTATTATATATATTTTTTTAGAATAAAATTCTCTACATTATTCATTAATGTTTTCTATGTTTATTTGCAATTTAACAAAGTTATTTTACGGTAAACTTGAAAAAGTGTATTTTCTAACCCAACGTTTTAATGTTTTCACGTAGTTTTCATAAAAACTAAAAGCTATACAATTCTGGGAGTTATTTATATAAGTTTCCGAGGTTACAAACCATAAGAAATCACTCAAAATTTCCCCCTTAATTTACCTAAGCACATTTATTTTCTTAATTTTAGCTATAAAATCACTTCCTACGGTTAAATTACTTTTTAAATACACCCTGTAAATTTACTCTCGATTGTTGCCTTACGATGAAGGTTTCTATTTTGAAACCATCAAATCCTATAATAAATGAATATTGTCTTGTAAGGTTCAGTATTTTTTAATGAAGAGAAATATGGTTGTCCATAAAAGAAAACGGTAAAAATTAATTTATGACGCTTAAGAAAGGGTTAGATTCCTTTATTGAATAAACGTCGACGCTACATTGAGGTGGTATTAGTAGTAACTGGGTTGAATGAATCAGGGGTGAATGTTTGTTTAGGTGTAATTAAAAATACAAGAAGAGTGAAGGTCCTACCTAACCAAAGTAATATAATAGAAAATGTGGACTACCTTTAACAAGACTGACAACCTTTTTTATTTTCTATCCTTTACTCGTGAAGTACCTCTCCACCCATTGTTTATTTTTGCCTTCTTTTTTAAAGGCGACACTTAAAGGTTTGTATAAATGTTTTTTAATTTGTCGCTTCGTTCCAAATACGTATAAGCAAAAACAAAAAGAAAATTTTGAAATGGAATAAAACAAAAAGAAATACGAATCCGTATTTTCCTTAGAGCAATCCATCTGTAATAATCACAACCTTAGTATTTTTAAGTTATTTTTTTTTTTATTTTTACTTTTTATGTTTTTAGTTAATGGAAGCAAATCTCGAACATTTTTCATTAAAATTAATTACGTTGCATTGAATTTTCTACTTATTCTGTGACCGTACATTATTTAAACATAAAATTTTAGAAATGCGCAATTCTCGTTATTACTGTTTCATTTGAAATGAATTAGTTGCAAAATAAATTTAGATAAGTAATTTTAATTTAACCAAATAAAATCAAAGAATGTTGAAGTGATTTTTTGTAAATTAAATACTGAAACTAATGTATTTGTTATCACAAAACTAAAATTATTTTCCAATTTAATTGCATCGTACCAAACTCATAATTTTAGTTTCAATTAATTTGTAATGGAAATGAATTTTATTAATATAATTTGTTTGAATTCCCATAACAGGTAGGTGAAGTATTAAATTATTTGCATTCGATATACTAGTTCCAGGGCTACAAAAAATAGTTTTCTTTCTTATCCCATGGTCACCCAATTAAATGAAGCATTTAAGAACAGAAGAGGTAGAAATGTAAGAGACACTGGTCGGAATTATATCCTCTCAAAGTATCGAACTTCATTATACACCCAGACCCTGTGGTAAATGAAGTGAAGGTGTCATTTGTACTGTGGAAAGGAAAAAATGCAAATAATTAACAATTTAACATAACATTAGTAATAAAATATGAAAAATAAACAAAAAAACTAACCTCAAAACACATAACCTTATTTTAATCATGAGTGAATGATGCAAAATGAAAATCAATCTCAGTTCGGCTTAAAAATACGGAAAATCACTCTTTCACACTAAACTAGGCTCCGAAGAGAAAAATGCTTTAAATAAAAGTTGTAGATCTTTCAATTTTCTATAAATTTGATTATAAATTTTTTTGCCGTAACATGCAAACTAAGGCTGAAATCTTTAAAAAAAAACATTTTTTCTATGAGAGCACAGTCTCCCCAAGAACTTCAGCAGACATGGTACCCACCCTTCTTGTAGAGCACAAAAAAATGTTGTAAATAAGGTGATTTGAAAAAAATCGTAGGAGTAGGTTTTGAGAACATTGCAAAACAGTGAAAAATGACACGAATAAACTACTACTTCCGGTTGACCGATTTTGATAAAAATGTTCTTGTCAGATCCTTTAGTAGTATCTAACTTAAGTTTCAAGTTTCACCATTTTACGATATTCTGTTCTTGAGATATTTTGTTCACACACAGACCAATCGCTAAAAACATGTTTTTGGATTCAGGGGGTTTGAATACGTGTAGATCCGGTGAAAACTCGATTTCGAAAAATCGACATAAAAACAATACTTTCTTTCCTACTTACTCATATAGGCAAGAGAAAGTAAAAATGTATTCAGATCGTTTTAGTTATTCTGCGAAAATAAATATTTCTAGTAACACTTTCAAAACGATAAATTTATGGAAAAAGAACAGTATAAATCGATAACTAATTATCTTTAACACATTACTGTAAAGTAAATAAATAGGGTAAAATCAGTAAACCAAGTCTGAAAACAAATAAGAAATCTTAAAACAATGTTTAGTTTGTTCCATTATAGAATCTATGCAGTCAGTAACTAATTTCTAAAAGTTACTAAAAAGAACAGCGGATAAATTAGCAAAGAATGAAATAAAGGAAAAACCAATAATGAGGAAAACAAGACAAAAGTTACATCCCCTAACAGACATTCAGACGTTAAGACAACGAAACCAAGAATGAAACAAGACAGGAGGAGAATTGTTCTAGAAAATGTTTGTAATTACTTTTAAAGGCGCCTTGTGTTAAAGATTATGGGCGAGGTAAATGACTGGTAAAGGCTAATTAGGCGGTAGCAATTTCATTCCGTAAAACAGCACCCTGGGCCCTAATTTTACCACTGACAAATTTATAGACCTACAATGAATAATATTTCTTTCGAATACAACCAATTAACTTTGTTTTCGTTTTATATTTAAGAAAGCGGAAATAACTGAAATGTATTTTTCGTTTTTTTAATGTGAAGGTTTATTATAAACAACTGAAAGATGCTATGTTGTATCACCCTGTTACTTCCGTGAACTGTGAATTTCACAACGATTCTTTAATATTCATAACTATTAAAAACATTTATAATTTTTAACAGTCGTCATTAAATTAATCTTCTTATCTACCATCATTACATTTTAAATCATTTTGAGGTTAAATTATAAATTATTAAACTAATTTTTTCAAACTTTGAACCTTGAATCAAAAAAATTTGGTGTTAAACAATCACACAACTTTCTCTTCTAAAAAATGACTCACCGAGTTGGCCTAGAGGTAAAGTCGTCGCCGCGAGTCAGCTGTTTAAGAGCTGATTTTCGGAGATGAAATTTCCTGGTTCAAATCCTAGTAAATATAGTTAATTTTATACGGTTTTGAACACTAGACAGTAGTTACTGGGCTACTTTGATGGTTGGGGTTAAATTAGCCGTAAATTAACTCTCTCAGGAATGTTCGGCTTGGGTCTGTACAAGACTACACCTTATTGACATCTCAATAAGGTGTCACATCATTCTCATCTCATTGAGTATTGGGGTTGTTTATTGTTCTGAATTGAACAGATTTAACGTACATACATTAGAGATAAAAAAATGTAAATAATGAACAATAACCTATGTTTAATCATGAATAAGCAATATAAATATAATGAAAAACATAACCAACGAAATTATCGATTGAACTAGCAGATTCAACATGGCTCTGGATGGGAAAGAGAGAAAGAGGTCTCCCACAAACATGATGAGAGATGACATGTAACTAAACAGGATTTTACTGTGCAGGAAAGGCGGAGAATATAAAATTGTGGAGGAAAAACTATTTTCCTCCACTGTACCCTTTCTCTAGAAAGGGTACTTTCATTAATATTATTTTTATTTTTTCTTAGCAGAAGAAACGGTAGTTGTCAAAATACAGATAAATGGTTCAATAGCTTTTGCTCTTGTACGAATGAAAAAAACACATGGAAACCGTACGCACAGCTGGGTAACTTTCTAAAATTCTACTTTTAAAATTTTACTTTAAAAATTGTTAAAAAACTTCTACTTTAAAAATTGTGAAGTGAGACGAAATGTAAATTTAGAAATCGAGAGTCGAAAATTTTGCTTTACCATAATTTTCTCACTCTCTATATTAGTTTACTATAGACAGTGTAAGGAATTAAATCAATTTTATTTAAAAATTACAAATTTACTTTGTGAAATGTAGCAAATCTTGTAAGTTTTAATAATAAAAGCGTCCTGTGAGCGAAAACGTAATGAAAATCAATGTTGTTGTTTAGGTCAACTGCTAAAAGACGGGTCTTTAATAACGTAAGAGGTTTGACCAAGTAAAACTCACATTGAGGTAGTTTACCCTTAGCTTACACAAACGCTGGACAAACATGCTTCTTCACAAAAGGCCTGAAGGTTATCTTGTCAAGCTACAACGATCCATGACATGACTTCAATTATATTTTACTGTAATTAAAGTGTATTTAATATTAGCTGTATTATTAATTATTTTAATTAGTTATTTATCATACACTGGTTCTTCATGAAAGGTCGATGAATGAGAAGAAAGATTCTTTATTGAATCGATCGACATTGCTGACCACCTAACATTTTAACTGTTATTGATACATCCACAAATTGTTTTAATATGGGTAAAATGTTGTAGTTTTAAAATATTAGCACGGTTACTATACTAGACGGTAGCGGTCACGCGCAGTTGCTGTGAGATATCAGATGACGTAGTCTGGTCCCCAACAACTCGGCCGGTGCGAAGTGACTGTAGGATTTTCGCATCGTTTTTACAAACATAGCGGTTTATGTTTAGCCAGCAAATCGATTTTAATTTTAATAATTCTTCGTTTGCGGCTTGAAGTTTTTCTCTATGTAACTTATTTTTTTCTTTTGATTCGGCGTTTTCACGTTTTAAGAAATCAGTTTCCCCTGACTGCTCAACATTAAAATTTGGTGGTTCTTCATTAAAACGAGGTCTACCTTTCTCTACGGCTATCCCTTCATTTTGTGAACTGCCTGTGTAGTAATTGGATGATGAGTTTTAAAAATCATAAACTTCCTTTAAAGTATATCGTTTTTCTGCTCGATTTTTCCGTTCACTACAAGTCGGGTTTACCGGACGTAGAACGGCAATACAAAATGGAAAATTTAAATGTGGGACTGAATTCGTCTTTAAGACACGTTTTAATGGAAGATGTAACAACTCGGACTTTAAATCGCGTACATAATTCGTCGAAATTTACTAAGCACATGCAACCACTACCAGCATAAAATGAATCGGCCCGCTTGAAAGCATTTATCCACTTCAATCTAGTTTCAATGGCCTTTGAAAAATCGTAAAACTTATAGTGCCCAACTCTTTTTGGTGTTTATCGTGATTAGAACACCTGGCAAAGGCACCATCATTAAAGACTAGTAAAGTATTATAGACCGTATTAAGTTTAGTAAATATAACAAACCGACATGGTACGTATCGTGCGTAGGCTGTCGTTGGTGACCGGTGACGTCAGAGGGCGGAGCTTGTCACTGCGCATATTGTTGATGGCCCCTACCGTCTCCTAAAGTAGGTAACCTTGAATATTACTGTGAAAGTTAATTCTACGTATTCACCAGGAGATGTATTTTCTTAAATTTTGAATAAAGAGATAGAGCTGGTTAAAGAAGCGTTAACCGGTTGATGATGATGTAAAGGTGAAGGCAGGATTTTTAATTACTCCTCTCATACGTACTATATGAATTTAAGCTGTGTGCAGCTGCGGGATGAAGGAGAAAGACGAAGTACCAGCTGCTGTTACGTCATAACACTATACTATGTTCATTCCAGTTAAGTTGTCAGTAGATTGATTGGTGTGGAATGTGGAACGGCAACTGCTCATTGGTTGTTTCTGTTGAACACAACAACCGTTTCACTTGTAGCCTGCTGTTGAGTCACGTACGCCTATACATGCAATTATATCAGTTTCGCTTCTGCATTCGAATAGTGTAGTTACCTATTACATATCCAGAGTCGTGTTAATTCTTATTATAATAGTGTTTGTGATATTTTTAAACGTATTATACTAATATTTGTTGTTATTGTGTTGTTTTAATTTCAATAAGTAGTACTATTAGTTGGTAGTTACATTCTCTTAAATCTCCGGTTAAACGAAACAAGCGCGGACAAGCCATTAAATTCTAAACAAAAACTATTAATTAGGATAAGTGCTTTGAAATCTTTTAAAACTGAACATGCTAATATAACAATAAGTGAAATTGTAGCAAAAACTTCAGCAATGGTAGGCGTCTCTGAACGATCAGTTTACAGAATAATTAAGGAAAAGAAAATCACTGGTCGAGTCGAATCTCAAACTAAAAAGCGAAACAGAGTTAACACGATTAGTAATTCGCTGGACGAAGCAACAAAAATTTCATTTAATTATTTTCATTTTTAAAGTTTCTTATAAAGTTACTTCAAGTCTTACCTCTACGTATGGGTAGATCTCTATCAAAATGCGGTTTGAACTGTTCCTTCGTGCACCGCCTGTGAATCGGAATTTGTTTTGTAGGCACTGCCAACTTAACTGGAGTAGACTATAATCATCTCATTGCTCTTCGCTGGGCAGTAGGCTGCCTAGTGCGCGACATTCGTGGGTGTTGTTTTGACTATTCGCTGTAGACGGCGACACAGAATATAATGTAGTTTGGATAGTACCCGTGACTACTACATAACGATATAGGATTTCATCCCTACAAAATGGCCATTGTTCAACAATTGAATCCTGGCGATTATGTAAAGCGGCTAAATTTTGCTCGAGAAATGGAGGCCATACTTGACCAAAATGAAAACATCATTTTGTTTACGACAGATGAAGCACATTTTCATTTGAATGGTACCGTTAATCAGCAGAACTGTCGTTATTGGTCAGATGAAAATCCAAAATTAATGCATGAGAGACCATTACACAGTCCCAAGGTGACAGTTTGGTGTGCTGTGAGCAGTACAGTTGTTATTGGTCCATACTTTTTTGAAGACGACAACGGGACCACTGTAACTGTAACCTCGGAACGTTATAGACAGATGTTCACTGAATTCTTCCTACCTGAACTAAGAAGAAAACGTATTCCTATCCGGCAAGTATGGTTTCAGCAGGACGGGGCGACAGCTCACACCGCAAGAAATTCAATGGAAGCAATTCGGGCTGTTTTTCGTGGTCGCATCATTTCTCGGTTTGGTGACATTGAATGGCCTCCTCGTTCCCCAGACCTGTCCATGTGCGACTACTTCTTGTGGGGTTTCCTCAAGTCACGTGTTTACCAGCATAAACCACGTACACTTCAAGAACTAAAGGAAGCAATTCGTGTGGAAGTCGAACAAATTGGCAGGGCAATGTTAGAAAGAGTAGAAGCCAACTTCCGAGAGCGGCTTGTAAAGTGCATCGCTGAAAACGGCCGTCACCTGGCAGATGTTGTTTTCAAACATTAATTTTCTAAAATGGTAAGATCATGTGAATATTATTCTGTAAATAAATGATTTTTTTATGCACAATTAACGACATATTGCTTTTTTGAAAACCGTACATCCTTTCTGCCGCACCCTAAAACGTTACTACTACTACCGCAATCTCTCATTAGTAGTAGTGACGTAATGCATACCTCTCAGCTGCACAAAGCTTGGGTACGGGCAGTGCACTACGAAGATATGAAAAACAAATTGAATAAAATTTATTTAGAGCAAAGTGAGAAACATGCGTATTAGGGATGATAACTATCTGCAGTCCTTCCCCTCTGACCAGCCAATAAAAATCATTTTACTCTACTTCAAGATTTTATTGAAAATATATTAAACAAAGAAAATACAACTACTGATGCTCGTATCCGAATTAATAAAATAAAGGTAACTGGTATTGTTCAGAAATGTATTAACTAGACTGAAGTAGACACTAATTAATAAAAAGCAGTTCATTATAACAATTTTTCATATTTTCCAATTTGTTAATAAAAATTTAATTAATATAAGTAATGTTTTTACTCAACGTGACGGTATTAAAATAAAAAAATACAATCATTTTTCTATTAATTTTAATTGTAAGTACTCCTTTTTTAATAAATCGTCCTTTTTAATTTTATCTTTTATGTAAGAAAAGTGAATTACATTCTTTTGTATTAATATAATATTTTTAGAGAGCTATTAGAACAAAAAAAAATTTTTTAATTAAATTTGTTCAATTTTTTATTTTCTTTGATCCATTGTAATTGTGTTAGTACAATTTTGATTGTTACAACGTAAATTCTTGAACTATGATTTTTATATCACAAAAATGTATTTGTATCTTTTAAAAAAAACCAGGAAACGGTTGTTGTGTAATATAATATTAAGTGTTTCCCGATTATATTCATTTTTGTCGTGTGTGTGTGTGTTTTTTTGTAGAGGATTTATTATTCCTGTAATCCAGAGTAAATTTTTATTAAATTGTAGACTTTATCCTAATATCTGAATGAAAAATTTAATGAAACTGTATCAATATAAAAATGTGAATTCATGATATAAAACCGCACTGACTTCCTGGCTAACCTTCAAAAAATAGTCCCAATTTCACTTATTTTACGACAGATTTTTATGCTGTATCCCCAACCGTTTTGTAATGATATGCGGAAAAAGATGTGGTGTGGATCAATTTTAGTAAGTTTAGTAAGTTCATCTTCTCCTCCTGCTCCTCCTTCTCCTCCTCCTTCTTCTTCCTCTTCTTCTTCTCCTCCTCCTCCTTCTCCTCATTCTTCTTTCTCGTTCCAAAATAGCATTATATACTACTATTTTTACTGAATCGGATACTTACCCCCGTAAAAGCATTTTGGAGTAAGTTGTCCGGTAAGTTTTGTTTTACATAAATTACAATATTTTAAATAATAATAATAATAATAATAATTTATTAATAGTCTAATAATAATTATAATAATGATAATTTATTTATTCCCATAATTACATAACACATTACATAAAAAATAAATTACGATAATACAAAATATCTTACAGTAAACTACTATCCTATTACGCTAGAGGTGGTGGAAATTATCCCATCCAACTATGGACAAAACCATGTACTAGGATGGGTTAACGAAATTACCCAGATAAAAAAAATTGTTTTTTTAATTCGTAAATAGTGGGGAGTTTGCAACTATTTAATTATGTAAAGTTTTGTCCTAACACGGACCATAAGTCTGTAATTTAGGAAACACAAACCCTGGAAAAGATCAGAGCCTTCACTAATGTCTTCCGGGGATACGATTTACCAACCTTAATGAGTTTTGAAAAAGGTAAAATGAGGGACGTTAGAAGAAAATCATTAAAATTATTTTTGTGTTTTTGCTCGGGAGTATAGAATTTTTAACCTATATAACTAATTTCAAAATTTTTTTATAGTAAGCAGAAGAAACCCTTTTTCAAATTTACTATTAATATTGGTGTACTGATTTTTGTTCACGGATGAATTGAGTACCAACCCTGACAGACGGAGTTGTAAAAATCATTTTATTAAATTTAAAGATCAGTAGAAATTTAGGATCAAATTTTGTGCACCACTGCAAATCTTATTACCTACCAAATTTGACCTATTATTACACCTGTTATTGCAAATACAGTAGAGTCTGTCTACGCTAAGAGTACTCCGACGTAGGCAACCAGCAACACTAGTGAGCATGCGTATTAATTATAAATACGCACAGCATGATCAAAAACAGAATTCCATACAACACTAATTCGCTCTAAGCTTAATATTAAATGAAAACACGTTTAATTCATTTGTTAGAAAATATTTTATAAATCGAACATTAGTTTACCATTAATAACTAAAACTTTTACTATTGTTACTCTTACATTGTTATTTTACGTTACATTATTTTTTATGATTAGTAGGTTGTTAATAAAGACTCAGTTTTATTTTTGGTCACAAGTAATATAAGACTAATGTGCTTGAATTATAACAGGAGAGTAAACAATTCCAGTGATTCGTTGTTTATAATTTCAGATTGTTTACTTCATATCATTAAAATTAATATCTGTGACTAGTTTGATACAACTGTTTGCACTTGCCCGTGATGAACTCATTTTTAATTTCGTCAGTTATCTTTTGGTATTGTATCGGTTTGTTTCGATTTTCTTTGTAGACTGAAGTTGAAAAGTTTTGTAAGCTGTGTTTTGTTAACATGCGTGATATTGAATGTGTTGATTTTTTGAAACATAAAAGCGGTAACCATTAAAAAGTAGAAAAACATTGTTTTGTTAAATGTAATGGTTAAAATAATTAATTAAGGAGTCTCTTGATGAAACTACAATACTTACAAGTAATCTGAACGGTATAATTGAAAACGCTTAAATAATTATGTTTATTTTAGCTGGATGTAGATTGTAGGTTTTTATTTTTTATTTTTTATTTTTTTTTTTTTTTTGGTTTAACGTCCGACTGTTCTGCAATTACTGCTAATGCAGACGGTGAATGATGAAATGATTTTTTGTAACGTATGAAAAAATGCCGTGCCTGAGTGGGATGGTTAGGTTTTTATGATTGTGATGGAATGTAGTGCAAGATAACTGTCAGGCGGAGAGGTAGATACTACGCGCCAAATAGAGTAAAACTTTCGTTTACAACCTGTAGGCGCTTGCGTCACGCGGAGTACTCTTACAGTAGATAGACTATAGTTTCAATTTAATGGGACAGTATTGTTTAAATAGGGAACATATGAAGTGGTTAAAAAGGGAAATTTTATTATTATTATACCGCATTCGTTACCGCTACAGGAATTTTTTTTCATAATTTTGTAAATTGCCATATCAGCTGTTATATCATATGATATTAATACGGATAAAGTTTTAAATTGGTTTATTTATACCATAACGCACCGGGTTGGTTTAGAGGTAAAGTCGCCGTGAGTCAGCTGTTTCATAGCTGATTTTGGAGACGAAGGTTTTTGGTTCAAATCCTAGAAAAGGTAGTTCCTTTTATACGGATTTGAATGGTTGTCGGTGTACTTTGATGGTTGGGGTTCAATTAACCATACTCTCTCAGTCAGGAATAGTCAACCTGGATCTGTACAAGACTACACCTCATTTACACGTCATACGCATCATCCTCATCGCATTGGGTCATGGGGTTGCTTATAGTTCTGAATTAAAAAGATTGCAACGTGTGTAGGCCTACACATATTAGGATTAAACAAAAAATTATACCGTGTATTACAAGAATTTGTAGCTACCATTGTAAAATATAGTTTATATCTTTCTGAAAATTTTATTATTGAATATATATTTACTAATGTACTTTATAATGACCGATAAATTTACCACACAACTTGAATGTTAAATAATACACAATTTAAACTTGTAATAACAACAATTAAAAAAAATTGTAGAAGGAAATTTTTAATTTCAACCAGGGAAATTTAAAAATAAAATAAATCTAAAATATCCCTCAGGGAAATAGTTACTATCTGCATAATTTGAAATTTCTGTATTATATTATTAATTTTATTTAATTAAGAAAAGGATGTATACGCTCAAATCTGGTAAACACAAAGATCGTTCCTATATTTGAAGATCTCCAAATTTTCTTCAAAGAACGTAGATACCATAAGAAAGAGTTTAGATTTGATTTTACATGCAAATAAGATTCGTTCCAACTGAAAACACAACAGAACAATATCTCTTAAAATGAAATTTTTAAACATTTTTATCAAAATTTTCTATTGTTAATAATGATTAAATAAAATTATTTTATAAACGAATATTTTCTTAGAGTTCAATGTTTTTCTTTTAATGTTATCTACATAATAAAAAAAGTTTATCTTGTTTTAATCGAATTCAACAAATACTTTTATTTTAAAAGGATCTAAGGTAGAATTTAAAGGGAAAATGTTAAACCATTCCGAGACGGTGCTGATCTCCGGCCGCGAGAAATAAACGAACCGTAACATCCTTTCTCAACCCACGTCACCAATAGAGAAGAACGCAACGAGCAAAAGGTGAATTTCCACTTACTTCCCTTTGACAAATTTGTTCCCGCAACTTCACAGGAAAAACTTTAAAGGAAAGAGCAAAATCTAAATTAGTCCGTATACTAGTTTGAAAACAACAGTACAGTAAATAAAACTTTGATGCCTTAAGTGCGTCAGCATTTTTAAATAAAACATCTTGTGGTACGAACCAGGAAAAAATGTATTATAACAGCAGAATCTGTTAATTTTTCGTCACGTAGCATTTTAAATTTATCTTTCTTGTACTTTATTAAAACTTTTAAACTAAAAATATTACTTTAAATCCTAATAATTTTGTTAGTTTCTTCCAAATGCGCATTTTTATTAGGTAACGAGGAAAATCACACAACAAACCACAAGAAAACAAAATTTAAAAGAATTAAAGGAAAATCTCTTTATGTTATAAGCCAGAGATAAAAAACTAGAAAACAAAGAAGTTAACAATAATGTTAGCTAATAGCAACACCCTCCAGTTCCAAGAAATAAGAATTTTAAGCTCTTCATTAACAGGTAATTCTTGGGCCACTATATGGTGCCGGTACTCCACTAGTTTGTAACACAGTTACCTTAACAGACTGTTTTATGTTGGGCAACCCAAAATTTATGTAACGTGTGTGATTGGTTACATAAATTATTGGAACTAAGAAGTTACAATACATAAATTATTATTATTATTATTGTTATTATTATTATAAATTAACAATAAATAAATATAATTATTGTAACTATAAAGTTACGCCAATGATGGCCGCTGATCATGCGGTCTTGGGTTCGAATCCCTTTCAGGCACGGTATGTTTTCATACGTTACAAAAATCAATTCATCCTTCACCGTCTGCATTAGCATTAATTGCAGGACAGTCGGACGTTAAACCAAAAAAAAAAACTAAGATGTTACCTTTAATAGATTAATTTAATTGCTGAATAAATAAAACAAAATTTCGAAACAACAATGAAAATAGAATGAATTTAACAAATAGAAAAACTTTTACAAAATTGAATATATTTGATTTATTGATGACACATTTATACATACAATTAAAATTACTAAGTCAATTAAGTTATAAATTCTCTGAAATATTAGAAATGATTCTTTGAAATATAAAATGAATTAATAGATTATAATTTAAAGAAGTATTTTCCTTTGTAGTCCGTTGTACTTTTGTTTTTGATCCCTTCCATCCATGAAATGGGTCCTAGACTCATTGATGCATCTGGTTTTATAAGTTTTATTACATTCTTAATTTCCGTTTTTGTATATCTCTTTGTTCTTCCATCATATTTAAAAATTCAATCTAGCTGTATGCCGTTCTTATTTTTAATTACTTGTAAATATTTATTCGGAATCGGAGCTTCTTTAATTTCGTGATTTCATCTTTGATTTAATTTTTAATTTATTTTAACCTCTGGTAAAATTATTTGGATTTAGTGGTTTACTTTCTCTTGCCTATATGAATGTATAAGAAAGAAAAGTATTGTTTTCATGTCGATTTTTCGAAATCGAGTTTTTACCGGATACGCGTACTGAACCCAAAACACATGTATTTTTTTTTAATTTTTCGATTTATATTATTTATCTTGATTAGAAATATCATGAAATTATTTGGAAAATTATAAATTTCGATGGATTATTTTCTAATATATATTAAACTTTTCAACGGCCACCTCTGTAGTGTAGTGGTTAGCGCTTTTTCCGGCCAGGGTCTGGAATTTTTCTTAAGTCTAATCCCACAGTTACAGTCACAATCCATCGTAGCCGCTAATAACTAAACAGTTGATGCGACTTTAAATAAATAAATTTAAAAAAATGTTTCAACAATGCAATGAATTTATTTAGTCTTCGCATCAAAGATCCAATAAAACATAGACTGCTATTCTACAAGTTTTGTCGTATTATAATTTTTATTGGGTTATATTATTACATTTATAATGAGGACAAAACAAACAATGAGAGAATCACATAAAGAAAACCACTAATTAGCCATGTACCGACTGAACAAATGCTACAAAAAATTTTATTATTACTGGTTTAGACGTAAATACAATGTCTGCGTTCAACATCCCTTCTACGTTAATTATGTGGGTTGCCACGTAGGTAGCGGGGGTCACAGTTTCGTAGGCGTATGTGCTTATACTCATTGTTTAGCAGTTATTCTCTAGAACAGCGATATAATTTTAGAAACAGGTCTATCACATGTAAAATTCGTAAAACCATACGTATTTATGGTACGTAATATTCGCTGGTAAATTACAATCTTTCATGTCATTTACTTTTAAATAATCTGAAATCAAAAATATTTATTACATAGAAAAGTTTTCACCGGATATACACGTTTTCAGGCCTTCTGAACCCAAAATATGTATTGTTTGTATTTGTGTATGTGTGTGTGTGTGTGCGCGCGCGCTAAAGTTTTCACCGGATATACACGTTTTCAGGCCTTCTGAACCCAAAATATGTATTGTTTGTATTTGTGTATGTGTGTGTGTGTGTGTTTGTGCGCGCGCGTGTGTGTGAACAAAATATCTCAAGCACTGACTATCATAGTAAGTAGTAGGCTACTTAGTAATTCGTAGTAATTCGTGTAATTTTCATTTTTTCACTTTATTTTGCGAATTTTCCAAAAACGGCTGTTGGAGTAAACGGTTTGATTGATTTAGGTGGTCAATTTATTCCCATTTCGATTGAGGGTGATAGACTTCAGTGGAAAAATTCTCGGAAGAATATTATTTCTGACGCAAAAATTTGTTTTTTTAAATCACCTCATTTGCTACAATGTTATTTATTTATTTATTTATTTATTTCCCATTACTTACAAGAAAATATCAATACAAAATAAATGTTAATTTCCTTAATTATACTTAATTAATCTAAAAACTATTCATTTTAATTCGTGGTGGGAAAATTAATCCACCCAACTATGGTTTCCAATGTTCAAGGATAGATCAATCAAAGTGCTTCTTTGTTCATTATACTACTGCAACTACTTCGGTAATCTATTAGTGTGTTAGTAATTACAACTACATGTTAGTTACTTAAATACTAATTAAACTCTTGTAGTAAAATCGTTTATATTATTATTCTCAAAAATAAGAGGTTCTCTTTCAAATATTTGGCGGATGTCAAGAACGTTGAATTCTTAAAAAAGCTGTTCTGATGGATACCTTGGTTGTCTTTTATTGATTATTCGTAAGATCAACCTCTGCACCTTCTGTACGGAGTCCAAAGAAGACAAATTTGTACCACCCCACCCATGATCTACAATACTACAATACTACGTTCTGCTCTACAATCCTGGGTAAGCGCTATGTCTGATAAAATTCTTCGTACTGCCTGTCCCTCCGTGGTAAAAATTTGTTTTTTTTTTTAAGAATGCTGCCTTAGTATAAAGTGGTAGACAATTAAAAAATTTGTTACTTTAATTCAAGCATTTTCTTCTACAGAGCCTAGTTTTTTGTTATATCTCTGTATTTTTGAGTCCTAATGAGGTTAATTTTCATTTTGCGTCATAAACTCATGATTGAAGGTTGTGTTTTTCATTCTACATTCTTACTCATGAGTAGAATAAGTCATTTTACAATCGTAAGAGAAATTTCTGTGAGTGTTTCACACTAGATTTTTTAAAATTACTTTCTGTGATATGTAAAATGTTATCCTGGTATATTTCATATTCTGTGTCAAGAAATACAGGGATAGAAATGCTACGCCCAAATGCGGTTTTCTGTTATCTTTTTGACTTCTATCAGAATCGGAAGATTTGGACGCGTTTTGAATTTAATATTTGTTAGATTTCACATTCATACTGGAGAGTTGTATTTTATTCTACACAGTCATATCATAACCTAATTTCGTTTTCTTGTAATTCATTACCTTGCCTGTTATACTATATTTCCTACAATTTATTTACTTTGTACAATTTAACTCATTTATAAACTGTTCTACATATTGCATATCAAATATATAGAACAGCTATTTTATCTTCAAATTATCATAATTGAAGTAAATATCATACTGCAAAACAAAATGTCGAGAGAGTGAACCTTTATATAACGGACATTACTGGGGCAGGGGCAGATCCGTAGTATCCGGGAGTAATAATTGTTACTATTTGTGTACAGTTATCTTTCTGTATGTAGCTAAACTGTAATAAAACATTAACTTTTTACCCATATTCAGTAAAAATAAAACGAAAATATAATACTGTACCGTTAATAATAATAATAATAATAGGTTGTATAATGTATAATGAACATTATTAATAATTGCAATTCAGTCCTTTCCAAAAAACATACGAAAGATTAGCTCTTTCTGGAATTTCCTTAGCTTTATTACTATGTATAATTAATATTAGCAATAAGCAAAAGTTTCGTGTAAATTATTTCATGGTAGGAATAATCTTTTGGATACTTTAAAAATGAAAGATGTCGTGCGGTTTAGAAATCTTTTCCAATTTTAATTGTGTTCATCTTTTAGTTTTTGCGCTAAAATTATCCGTTCAATGCATGCGTTTTGTTCAACTTGTGCTAAAGAACACATCTCACAAATAACGATGGGATTGCATCTTCTCTACGAACGGTAGGTACAGTTAGATCCGTACTCTACGATATATATGCGAAATTAAAACCAAAAACAATCACTAA
Source organism: Catonia carolina (assembly GCA_035578175.1). Classification (NCBI taxonomy): domain Eukaryota; kingdom Metazoa; phylum Arthropoda; class Insecta; order Hemiptera; family Achilidae; genus Catonia; species Catonia carolina. The sequence continues at coordinate 32,973,554 of JAQMRL010000005.1, read as the reverse complement.
AATAAACTTTGAAAGTCGCTATCTTCTTCGGATCCATATTCACACTAGCCATGTTGCAAAGGTTTTTTTTCCTTAATTATTATACCTAGATCCCGAACGAACCTTGGTTTAATTTTTACAGTATGTTTTACTTCAATAAATTTTTTCACCGCTCTTTTACCCGTAGGCCTGCGTTGTCGACATTCAAATAATTTGTGATAATTTTTAATTTTCATCTATCATTTTGTTTTGTCCGTCCGTCCGTCCGTCACACCCAGATGTCAAAAACTACAAGAGATAGCTGCAAACAACTTTTAGATTCATAATGTACACAAAAAAATATTGAGCCTAAATTGGGTTTGAAGTTTCGGTTTCAATCGCAAGTGGCCTGAAACTGGAAGTCAAGAAATCAAAGTCAGAAACTACAAGAGATAGCAACAAACGGTTTTAGATTCGTAACACAAAAGGTTAGTGAGCTGCATTGGGTTTGAAATTCCAGTTTTGACCGGAAGTGCCCCAAAACCGAAAGTAAGAAATCAAAGTTTCAATTTTAAAACAAAAACGTGTCATTCGATTGCTCTTAAAGATTACATACAGAAATCATTGGGTTTGAAGTTCCAGTTTTAACGGGAAGTTTAAACACAATAGAACAAACGTCAAGAAATGAAAGTGGGAATTTGTAAACAAAAATAGTTTCATTCGATTCCTCTTAAATAGTAGATACAGAAATTACTAATGACTAATGGTTTTTGCCGTAAGTCAAAGGTTAGTCTTCTTAAAAATTGCCACCAGCCATGATACTCTCCATGAAAAGTATTTTTTAGTTTTAATTTCGTTCTGAAGTAAAAATATGCCAAATTCTCTCTAGGTGATCGGGAATTTAGAGAATTATTATCAAGTTTGTAATTGAAGGATTTTACATATATTTATGGAAATTATTTCAAATAAATCCACCTCAAGCATTATCACTTAATCTAATTATCTTAATATTTAATTTGCATCTACAAATTTCATCTAAAATTTGCTTCGTAGGTCAATTTCGATAATCAGTTTTCTATCAAGTTGTTACTGAAGATTATTATATAGCTCAAGATAGATAGTGTTCCATCCCTTTTACAATGATTAACAAGATCAAGAAGTTAGCGTTTTCTTGAATAATTTAGTTTTGTCATTCATCCTACTTATCTAAGGAACACTTGAGCAACTTCATTTAAATACATCGACCGACGTACCAAGTAAGGTTAGAGATATGCCGCTGGCTTAACTCTACAAGTTTTCGCTTCAACATTATATTTTGAACAAGTTATACTAATAGTTATATTTTAACTTGTTTATTACGCCATATGCAAATTTACTCTAATATGTTAACAACAATATTGCATATACTTTATCTTAACACTTAAACAGGGTAAATATATTGTAATTTTGATGTATGAATTTCTATTGCTCTTTAAAAAAAATTGCTTTGCATATTTGACTGTATCTCTGATATTACAATTTTTTTAATATTTGTTTTTCGTAAAGGGGCAATGTTTTATCACGTGAGGTTTCTTTAGACTTTTCTGGAAAATATTTTTGCAGCTCATACTCTCGGCATTCATCCACTGAAGGTGTTTTCCTTTCTTCTGTCCGTTCGATATTCTGTTTTTGCTCATGAAAACCTTTAATTTTTGCAATTACTGTCGATTTCTTTATTATAGATACCTGAGTATGGAGCTTTGTTTATTCAAATTCGCTTGTTCAATTTTATCATACTATACACGAAAATTTAGTTAATTTCAATCTGCTTTGTTACACGTTACTTTAATGTTTTTAGCGTTTTTTAATACTGCGATATAAGGATGAGAAGAAGAAAGAGCCGGTTTTTTTGTTGCTGCCACAGATCGGATTCATTTAGAGGCGTATAACGCAAACACCGCTTGACAAATTTGTTTCAAATTTCGCCGGAATATGAACTTGCATGTTGTTATTGTATGTCCGAAATTTCAGATTTATAGCATTATTAAAATTTGGGTTATTAGTAAAATTTTGAACCCCTGTTAACTCCGTAACCGCTCATTAATTTGAATTTCAAAAAAATATTATATTCAGTATAAAAAAATTTAATACAAATTCATTAATATTATCGAACAGTGATTGACCAGTTATTCGGCAGAAATTTTTAAATACAGGTATTGAAATAGATAGATGATGGGGGGGCTGGAAGAAGCGTAAACGTGTTCCCACGTCTTTTCATAAGATTTATAAACACCAAAAGTAATTTAACTACTAGAATAGTACATTATTATGAAAATATTAGGCGTATATTAAACATAGCTATACGTTACAATAAAAAGATGTAATATCAACTTTTGTAATAATAGAAAAGATCTTCCAGTTCATTGTCAATAAGTAATTTAATATTACGTTGGAAGGCGACTTTAGCGGTTAGAAAAATAACAGGACCGATGAAAAGACGTAGCAACATGGTTAAGCTTCATCTATATTAAAAAATCGAATTTAAGTTGTCTGAATGTGGATCGGTTCATCAAGTTTTCTCGGTTTATTCCGATTTTCTCAATATCCTTTCTTACTTCTTTGAACCATTTATCTGACATATATTGTTTAGTGTTTTAAAAATTTGTTTTGTTAACCGTGTGTTTCATTTTATGTACAGGATTTTTAAAATTTTAGTTTTCTTCTAATGGATTCAATTCAATCGTTCCATTTTCGTTTTACAGTTCTTCTCGACGTCGTAACCTATATTGTTCGTCTAATATCTTCAGACCCATTACCTTGTGGAGGATCTTTCTCTCAATTTTTTCTGCTTCTCTTAGACCTTTCTTCTCGGTTATTTTTAGATTCGTGTACTTTCGTGCAGGCACACAGGTTTCATCACAGTATTATGTTGTCTAATCTTGGCTCATGTTTTAACGAGCAGGTGGAGTGTTAAATTAATTGTACTCAATATGTTGGTTCCAGGGCTACAAAAAATAGTTTTGTGTCTTATCACATAGTCAGTCAATTATGTGATTGAACTATTTAAGAACAGAAGAGGTGGAGATGTAAAAGACACTAATCAGAGTTATCTCCTCTGAGAGTAATGAATTTCACTATACAGCCTGACCCTGTGGTGAATGAAGTGAAGGTGTCATTTGCAGGTTGGAAAGATGTGGATGCTTTAAGGAGGGCCTGTAATTCTGATCAGCATACTTTTTTAACTCAGTGAGGAAGGCAACAGTAAACCACCTCACTCCTCGGTTTTACTTAGTAAAACTTCTAGAGATTCAAACCAGCCTTTCGGCTGTTGACCTTAACAAGAAAAATCTTGGCTTGTCTTCAGAGTGTATTCTTCTTACACAAGTGATCAGTTTCTCGGAGTGCACCTGCTAATTTTCCTCCTCTGCGGTTTTTCGCTTCCTTTTCGCTAGTCTTCGGTTATATCACCACCTCGAAGCACTTAAAGCTATCAAATTTTCCCATTTTTTTCGTTTTGTGTTTTCAAACGACACGGGGCTTTTAGTAGTTGTTAGTAGACTAAATGTAATAAATAATTGTGTAAATACATAATTAATTTTATAATTTAAAAGTAAGTCTGTTTATTATTTATCGTACTGTGATCTCAAACCATGAACCTAGGCTTAGGTGTAAAAATAGTTTTCAAAAAAAATGTTTTCAATGGTTGTTAGATCCACTCAATTATCCAGGAGTGCCCAGATTATTCGTTACAGGGTGTTTGCAAGGTGTAGTAAAGCGTTAAAAATGAATTTTGAGTTCAAACGCAAAAAAATACCTTAATTTTTACCAAGTTAATTATATAGAATCAGGGCCCGTCACCGATTGTAACGCTTTTTTTGAAATCGATACTTTTTTGGGGGCTGAATCCGAGTATGAACTTATTTTTCCCCGCAAATTACTATTAAATTAGTTATAAGCCTTTTTTATCATCTGCCGGCCGTATTGGCGTAGTTGGCAACGTGCTCGCCTCTCATTATGCGGTCTTGGGTTCGAATCCCTTTCAGGCACGGCATATTTTCATAAGTTACAAAAATCATTTCATCTTTCACCGTCTGCATTAGCAGTATTTGCAGAACAGTCGGATGTAAAAAAAAAACTTATCATCTGCCGATATAACCTCACTTTTTCGTAATTTTTAATTTTACCGTTGTATTACCCTTCATTATCGTATAAATGCTCACACCTAATTAATAATGTCACTATATTTACAAATTTAATTTATTAATCATTAAAAAAAATTATTAATGATTTACATTATTTCAAACTAACCGTAACCTATGACGTCATCACTCCCTACCTCATAATGGTGTACACCGAAAATTAACCTTGATTAGTTAGTAAATAGTGAGTAGGTTATCGGTTGTTATATGCAGTTATAAATGCTTTTAACAACCGATAACCTACCCATAATAAGGTTATTGGTTATCATATGCAACTTTAAATTAAAGGTTATTGTACACTGAAAATTTACCTAACCTTGATTATTTAGTAAATGGCGATTAGGTTATTGGTTATTACACGCAGTTATAAAATAATGCACATAACAACCGATAATCTACCCGAAATAAAGTTATGGGTTTTTTGGTTTAACGTTCGATTGTTCTGCAATTACTGCTAATGCAGACGGTGAAGGATGAAATGATTTTTTTGTAATGTATGAAAATATGCCGTGCCTGGATGGGATTTGAACCCAAGACCGCATGATGAAAGGCGAGCACGTTACCAACTACGCCAATGCGGCCGGTAAAGTTATGGGTTACTATATGTAGTTTTACAAGCTAATTTTTTTATAAAAATCAGTCCTAAAGGTTATTGGTTGTTATTTACAGTTTTAAATGTGAGGTAGTTGTCCCCATGTTCCTATGCATAATCACTCCACTACGGTGAAAAGAGCCGCCATTTTAAATTAATAAACACTCAGAAGATAAAAAGGCCGGTGATTATGCCAAACTCTGCCTTTCCGTCTCCCCTGAAATCATAAACTAACCCCTACCTTAAATTATACCTTTAGTCCACGTTCAGTAAAATGCATGCCTTCCCCTCACCAAGATAATAGGACTCCCACAAAACTGAAAAAAGGCCACTGAAAAATAAAATAAAATAAAAGAGCCGCTCTTAAACCCACTTGTCCCTTAATTTAAATTTTCCACAAATAACTTCTAAAAATAAATTACCTCCTTTCAAGTCCCAGTTCCAATGTCCCACGAACCAGAATCCTATTTCCTATTTAAACTATAAAATTCCCCCTAAATTTCTTGAGGTTGCAATTATTCTGTTATATTGTTCCCCGAGCGACCAGGTGTTCCTTAACACGATGTCGCCATCATAGGGCTTCTTAGCCCTCTCAACCAGGATTCAGGATTCAGGATTCAGCTTGTAATAAAGTCACAGTATTTTAACAGGTTACATGTTAGTTGATTATTTCGTCAATATACAAATATTTAAATGCATATCTTTTATCAATAGGTAAAATTAGTTAAAATAGAGCATTTTAACATTTTAGTGTTCATTTTAAGTGTAAATTAATTCAAATAAAACGGCAAAATTGAAATTTTTACGAAAAAGCGAGGTTATTTCGGTTAATGATAGAAAAGGGCTTATAACTAATTTCATGGTAATTTGCAAGTTCATATTCGGATTCAGCACACAAAAATACATCGATTTCAAAAAAAAATTCGTTACAGTCGGTGACGGGCCCTGATTTCATATTTGTTACCCTTACCAATTTAAAGACATACTGCAGGCATCTAGAAAAATCATAAATTCGTACCAGTTTCCAACGACAAAAATAACACGGATTTTGGTAAGCAATAAAATATTTTTTTCTTTCATTAGAAGGAATTTCAGTAAAATTATAGTTTCGAGTTAAGCTAAACATATTCAATTTAGCTTGTTTTGTAAATGTGATACAATTTTGTTGTGTTCTGTTTTTTCCGTAATTGTTGAATATGAAATGCTTATTATTCGTTAATGTATGCTTCACATTATACAGAAATAGTATGATAATAAAAACATTTACATAAAGGCAATGTCCAAAACTGTACTAACCTATTATTGACAGTAAATACACAAGCGGTAAAATTTATCATATTTCATAATTATTCTCTTCTAATATTTCGATCAGCAATTTTGTTGAAATATGAAAGTTTACTTTCATGAATAGCAAACAAAATTTATCTTTCATATAATATACTAAAATAATAATATGATGTACGAGAAGAGGAAGTAATATGTAGCAATGTTTACATTATATAATATATATATATATATATTCTTAGTATTAAGTATATTAAGATTCAGCAGCTTGAGTTTCATATTATATTTTATATAAAAAGAATAATAACAAAAATAATGCAATGAGGGACCAAGTTAAAAAATAATATGTATGTTGAAAACGAAATACCAAGTTTCTTTGGACAATTTTACTTGACTGATATTCTTTACTTTATTAATATTTTAATATTATTACTCGTTTATAGTACAACTAACTTTAGGTTCGTTCGGGATCTGGGCGTAATAAATTTTAAACAGATTTTCGTTTATTTACCAATACCGTACTTATTTGCTTATTTTAATAAGCATGTCATCCTACCATTTGTATCGAATAACACACTATTTATCTCGGTGTTTACAAAGAACTTTATATATATTTTTCAACCAAAATCTATTTACAAAGGATTCATGTATATTGTAAAGTGTTTCATCAATCAAGTATTTCTTTAGTTTTTTTAAACAAATTTAAATTACCACAACTTTAAAAAAGCTTTATTGCTGTATTTCCTTCCTGTATAAGTAGGTTTTTGTTCCAAAATTTGATTGTAGTGATTAGCAACATATTAATCAATTCTATTTCTTTTGTTGTGATTGTGGGGATTTTACTGTAAAAAGGTGTTTTTGCTTTACGAACGTTATAACTTCAAAGATATACAAAAAAGGCTTTCATAATATGCGGTCGTATCAGATTAGTCTGTTGTACAGATACCGTAGACTAGAGATAGTAACAGTGGTCTAAAGTTAAATTCAACTTACTGAAATGTCGATCGGTAACAGTATAAGAGAATATTATTTTTGATGTAAGTAATATTTTCTGCAATGGTCAAATATTTGTTCTCTCGATTAAACTTAAACAAGGATCTGTCAATTACGTATTGTGATCTTACTTCTACAATCTCTGATAAGTAATTAAACAAATATTGTAAAGTTCCTTTACCTTGAATTATTGTAAAAGAAGATTTACAGAAACTGTAGCTCAGGTTTGTCGCCATTTTAAATTGCTTTTTCTTTTTGTTTTGGTTGAACATTATACAGTTTGTGTTGATCTGTCATTTATTTAATTCATTTTAAGATGTGGTTTAGAAGAGATGGGAAATTTAAAAGTAGGCAACGAAAACATACAGGAAGTTGGGGAATTCTGCTGTCTAGGGAGTAAAATAACGAAGATGGTAGAAGCACAAGTGATGTCAAAAGTAGAGTTGCTCAAGCAAGAAAAGCCTTTCAAATGAAAAACAGCTTACTGACTACAAACATTGACTTACAGATTAGAAAAAGTTTCTTAAAACACTATGTTTGGAGTGTGTGTTTGTATACGGGAGTGAAACGTGGGTGATTGGAGCTGTAGAAAGGAAGAGGATAAAAGCTTTTGAAATGTAGTGCTATTAGAAAATGTTAAAGATTAGGTGGATGGACAAACTAAGTAACTTAGAGGTTCTTAGGTGAGTGGAGTGGATGAAAAAAAGACGTATATGAAAGCGTCTAAACAGAAGGGATAGGTTAGTGGGGCATATCTTAAGAAATCCAGGTATTGGTCTATCAATAATGGAGGGTAATATTGAGGGAGTGAATTGTAGAGGGAGGCAAGGTTAGAATATATAAAGCAAATTACCAACGATGTAGGGTGTTACAGGTATGTAGATATGAAACGACTTGAGCAAGATAGAACAGTTTGAAGAACTGCATCAAACCAGTCGAGAGAGTAATGACAAAAAAAAGTTTTAAGATTTAATTTAATTTTAATAATAGTATCCATTGTTTTGTAAAAATTAATACCTTATTCGTTTGTGGATGGTCGTTGCTTAATTTACTTTATAGAGAATCCAATATAAATTTAACTCTAATCAATTTGATTTCATTTTAGAATTCTTACTGATTGATAAACAGTAAAAAAGGCGCCAGACTAGCTTTAGAACGTATTAAGTGGTAAATAGTTAAAACGGCACCTTCTTTCTTCCAATAGAGTTGAGTCGACTTATCAATCCCCTTCACGCCTTTTGTCCTTGAGACCTAACCCCTGTAATTGTCTTTCTACAGCTATATATTGAAGCCATGTACAATGGACGCAGCTCGAATAAGAAACACTGTTAGTAAGTACTGCGTTACAGGGGATGGGATGTTCGGGTGGTGATGAATCATGAGAGGGGAACTTCACTAACCGTCATCTTCCCTGTACTAGAAAACTCTACCCTATCCTGCCAAGCTATCTAAATACAGACACACCGGGTGCAACACCAATCTGGCTCTATACGTCATCATTAAAGGCCGTACCGACTTTGTTCGTAACAATCTCCTGTCGGGAAGGTTTATTTGAACTCCCCTGTCTTTCCATCCCATCCATCAAGAAAATCTCAAGTCACTTTTCTATCTTCCTTTTGTTTATTAATAAATTAAATCTTCTGTGCTATAACGTGCATTGGATAGCTAATGCTAATCGTGTGTTCATCGTGCATTGTTTTTGTTTTATTCCTCACATATGTACTTTAACGCCCATAACAGACAGGCGGAGGGTCAAATTATTTACATTCAATCTGTTCGTTGCAGGGCTAAAATAAATAGTTCTGTTTCTTATCACATGGTCAGTCAATTAAATGACTGAATCATTTAAGAACAGAAGAGGTAGATATGTAAAAGACACTTATCGGAGATATTTCCTCTGAAAGTAATGAATTTCATTATACAGCCAGACCCTGTGGTGAATGAAGTAAAGTTGTCATTTGCAGAGTGGAAAATAACAGATAGGCGGAAGGTCAAATTATTTACATTCAATTTGTTCGTTGCAGGGCTAAAATAAATAGTTCTGTTTCTTATCACATGGTCAGTCAATTAAATGACTGAATCATTTAAGAACAGAAGAGGTAGAGGTGTAAAAGACACTAATCAGAGATATTTCCTCTGAAAGTAATGAATTTCATTATACAGCCGGACCCTGTGGTGAATGAAGTAAAGGTGTCATTTGCAGAGTGGAAAATAACAGACAGGCGGAGGGTCAAATTATTTACATTCAATCTGTTCGTTGCAGGGCTAAAATAAATAGTTCTGTTTCTTATCACATGGTCAGTCAATTAAATGACTGAATCATTTAAGAACAGAAGAGGTAGAGGTGTAAAAGACACTAATCAGAGATATCTCCTCTGAAAGTAATGAATTTTATTATACAGCCAGACCCTGTGGTGAATGAAGTGAAGGTGTCATTTGCAGAGTGGAAAATATGTGCTTTTCAGAGGGCCCGGCATGCTGATAAGTGAACTTTTCCATTCAGTGAGGAAGGCAATGGTAAACCACCTCACTTCTCGTTTTACTTAGTAAAACCTCTACAGGTTCAAACCAGCCTTTCGGCTGATGACCTAAACAACAACATAAGTACTTTTTGTGTGAAAAAATGATGATATACAAATCGTGATTTTGAGATTAAATTAAACCTTGCTTTTTTAAGGATTCTTGGATCCTATAATATATCCAACAGTCACTTGAGACTGTGTGTTAGATTGGCGATTCCAATTTAAATTGGTTGTATAGAGCAATACGTTCTCCGCTACTATCTGTCCTACAAACATACGTTGTATTTAGTTAATAACTTATAAGTTTAACTTGTAATTGTAATTTAAACTAAAGTTAAAATTATAAGTGACCATTACTTAAAGAATAATTTTCGGCCCCAATATTCAATTAAAAGACGTAGTATTTCCTACATTGGCTACCTAAAATTAAAAAGAAAATAAATGTAAATAGTTACATTTATAGAATTTATAAGCTTATGGCGATGAAATAAACATAATATATAGATTTTGAAAGAATAAAAAAATATGATTAATTTAATTTTATATTTCATAACATTTTATGGTTTTGCAAACAAAATGTTGTACATTATCCTTTAAATAGTTCTATTCAATTACAAATGTAATAACCATTCTGTCACATAATATACGAGGTGTGGCTATTAAATAACGAGACTGACGTTGTAAAAAAATTTAATTTTAATTTTATACATAATCACTTATTGTCACCTTCAATATACTACACTCCTTCTCTATCCCTACAACGCTCCATGCGAATACTATACTATTTCCAAATAGTTAAAATCACCCTTGGAACATCAAATTCATGCCTAATATCTTTATTTATTATATATAATTCAGAAATTGATTTAACAAGCTCATATCGGCATCCTCTATTCTTGATATCTTGGTGAATAATCAAGTTCCAACATTTCAACCAGGCTTAAAAACTGGTGAAAACAAGGTGTGTTGAAAACTTTAAAATGGTCCGCTTACGTACTTTACGAACTTACTTTTTCAAATTTAAATTCAGATCGTCCTTGTATAGTAAACTTCAAGAACGACTAGACGTCCATCCAAACCAACTAGCCCGTGATCTAGCTACAAAGAAATTTACACCTGTGCGACGTCTAAAGCGAAAATGGAGTAGAGACCTCTTGGTCTAAACAACGGATAATACCCATAGTTACAAACGGAGAATGTACCACTGGGTACCTCTTCTCCTTAATGCGAAACTCCCCACCACCATTTAAATATCATTTACGGAAATTGTGCAGCTCAATGTACAGTACCGTAATAAAAATTCAAGACAAAAAAAATTCAGATCATTTGATTACACATAAGAGATCGCATCCCAAATAAATAAATAAATAAATACACATTTCTAAGGTTTTGTAAGTTTCTAAGTTTTAAAACTACCTTACTTCTGATATGATAGCCTTGAAACCTATGACCGTTATCTTATTTAAATAAATTAGAAAGTTATATCGCTCAAATATTGAACTAAATCTAGTCTATACTGGCACCACTGAAAATCATTCTCAAACTCTGAAAAAAGCACCAGATCATTACCGTAAATTAATAAATATTGTAATAAATGTTAACTTTAGAACAAATTAAAGTGAATTTTTAATAGGTTTTGACAAATTCAATTTATTACTTTTAGGAATAGCAATCATATTGCATTCAATTGATGTATTTCTGGGACAAGATAGAAAAGATTTTTATTGCGTTTTTATGTCTATTATTACTTTTCTATTTTGTTGTATTTTATTATTTGGTTTATTATGTCCTGTATTATTTGTTTCTGGTTGATGAGAAATCTTTTATTCATTAGTGCAGAATTTATTTATCTCATAAATTCATTTTTCTTATAATTGGGGTCGCTCTTAAGTTAGATTAATATCAAGCAAATAACCATTATCAAGTGAGTGTCAGTTGCAAAGAAGTTGTGAAATTTGTGTTAAAAGAATGAGTTATTGAAAACCAGTTTTATACTGTGACACTTATTCCTAAGATCCTTTCAGGGATCCGGGTAAATTAAATAATTAACCCACTATAGTTTAAAATTCAAGTATTTATTACAACGAAAAATTACAATTAATAAAGTGAATAAAATTTACAAGTAAATTACAATTAAATTACTTATAATAAATAACAAATTATAATTAACTAATAACAATAAATAAACTTAACCAAGTTACTAAATATTATACAGAATAAACGTTAAACAATACACAGTAACGCTGGCCTTCTCCAAACGGAACGGTTAAGCACTGCGCAAATCGCTCACTGAATCACAGACAAATCGAGACTAACTCCAAACAAACCGGCTCGCTTTATAGGAACTATGGAAATTTTGAGAATGACACAAAATTTTAGATATAACAAAATCCTTTTAACGGCTTCTGGATAAATCTTAACAAACTGTAAAGAAATTAGGACTGAATAAAATATGTTTTAAAAGGCCAATTATCTAAATATGTACCCGACTCTTTCACAATACCCGTATAACAATAGGCAGGCCTACCTGTATATAATATTTCAAACTGTTTCTTGGATACCCTATTTATTGCTCTTATTATTTACGTTAACGTTTTTAAAATATCCGTCCTCCTCGAAAATTCTCGAACACCCATTTCTTCTAGATATTATCATAATGCATTATTATACTTTCGTACTGAAAACAGGTTCTGCACATCATAATTTACCGCAATAATTTATTGCAATTTGTAGCGTTCACTACTGCTACGATAAATTAGATTAGAAATAAATTAACACAAGTATATTTTAGTTTTAAATGTTTTTAATTTTTAAATAAACGATTCTATATATATATTGAATTTAACAATAAATTGACTCTACTATTCTTATTTAATATAATATCTCAGGGATTTTTAATTTATTATTATTTGAGTATAAAAAATTTATTTTAATGCAACAATGAAAATCTTAAACTAAACAAAATTACAACTAGATCTTTGATTTTAGTTAAATTGAATACTGGTCTTTTATTAATTAGTTATTAAAATTTTATAGATAATTTATAAATGTTGTTTGTCGATCATACCGGTTGTTTAATTTACGAAGTTTGCTGAAGTAATTGTATTGTTGAGTGTATGAATATGGCGTCCTAATAGTATTCGAATTCTTGAAATTTTATATTGACTCCTTTAAATAAATTTTGAAAGTTCGTGTTAAATAAATGATAATTATAATTTCTTACTTGATACTCTGTTCATTTGAATATAATATATTAGTCTTCTTTTAAATTTTACTTTATATTTTTAACTTTTAATCGGAGCTCGTTGTCGTGTGGCCATCTCATAGATCGTCTCGTCCGCACCGACGCTTTGGCCGGATCTTAATTTCATCACGTTAGATTTTAAAATTTGATTAATAAATTTTGATTGTTCATAAAAAATTCAAATTATTGTTTTAAAAGACGTTATTTATTTTATTATAATTATTCACATCACTCATTTAATTGTTCATCTCCGTTTTTGATTCTTTAATTATTTTTAACAATACACAATTTAGTTACACTTTTGACTCACGCAATCTTGATTTGAATCTCGCTGTTGTTTAAATATAATCATATAAATTTTATCAATATCGACGATTAACTGGTATGAATAATTAAATATAGAATATAATTTAGATTATGCCAGTATTATTAATTTACAAAATTTATTCATATTATTAAAAGAAATATTATAAATATATACCAAGTATTTCTTGATAATAGTTTTACATGTTATTAAAAATGTAGTGGCTAAACTGATCTAGCGACCGTGACCACTTATCCAAATATAGGTCAATGTCATGCTACAAATTCATTAATTACTTGATAAATACTAGTTATTTAAAGGAAGTATTGTCATTTACTAATAATCAAATCCCAAAATAACCCAGAATGGACGTCACAATATTATTTTGTGAATCTTCCCATAGTGATCTAATTCTAAAAATAAAAATCGGAGATAGTATTTTTATGGTGACATTTACAAAATTTGAGTGTGGTGTGATCCGGGTAAAAATAAAGCAGTTTATATTATAATGGACACCTCTAAGCCTAGAAATAAGGCCACGTGTAGCGTGGGTGCAATTTCTATACTTCATAATGTAGCCTACGTTTTCCTTGTTTATTTTTTATGTTTATTTCAGACTGTGTTGTCAAACTTACAGTTATAAGTAACAATGAAATAAACCGTAATCTTTTTACTAGAAATCTGTATTTTGAAAAATATGTTGTTAATAAGTTTCACTTTGCGAGGTCAGAGAAACAAACTTTTAGGGATGTGATCCGTACGTATTTTCCAACAAACAATACGGTTCTGTGAACATGTGAAACTTTCTCTGTTTAGTAACATTTGTTACGTAGTAACAGCTTATAAATGGTTGAATTCTGACGTCGTAACTCTTTCATCCTTCCATGCATTCGATAATTTAATCGTTTGATTGTTCTCTACTTAATACTTAATGTTTGTTTCGACTGAATTATTATATATTACTGTATTAAAAACTGTTAAGTTTTCTATAGAATTTAAATTGCACTGAATAATTATGCTCCACATAATTATACTCTACTATATTTAAATAAAAATAATAGGTAGTTAGTGCAACTGTTCGTACTATTTTTCTCGTTTCAGGTAATTTTATAGTAGGCTACTTTAGATATTTCTGGAAGGTATTTGTGCAGTACATTTTTTCTCACTATTGGTTTTACTCCTTTCTTCCACCCATCTGATATTCTACATTTTTCATGGAATTCTTTGAAATTATTAATCTTCAGGTAATCTGAACTTAGTTCAGTTTATTATGTTTTCCCGGTTTATTCCGATTTTCTTTTCCAATTTCCTTTCTTCCATCAAGCTGATGTTCTGCATTTTTTCCTGGAAATCCTTGAAGTCGGTAATCTATAGGCAATTTGAACTTAGTTCAATTCATTACAAATGTTTTCCGGATTATTCCGATTTTCTCAATATTCTTCTTGATTTTGTCATATATTGATTCAACACCTTATATATGTTAATTAATGTTTTAACAATTGATTTTGTTAAAAGCTTTTATTCAGTCTACAAAGATGTCCGTAGAAGTTTATTTCTTGTAGTTGAAGTATATCATGTGTCCACAGAGTAAATTGTTCGTTTTTGTTATAAAGTTATGTTTCTTGTTCACAACACGTTTTCATTTACAAATTGAATAACATAATACGAAAATATCAGTGATTTTTTAAACTCGTTTTTTATTTCTGTTTCCTTTCAACATAATGATTTATCATTATATAAAATTACGGATAAAATTCTATATTTTATAACAAAATAAAACACATTATGTTGTCGTTGAAAGAAAAAAGTTATATGATGTGAAACGCAAAAAATGTTACATGATTTAAACGTCCAACTTTGTACGAGCGTATCGTACCTAAATATCCGAGTATAATAATTACATTTATACCGTAATAAAATACAATTCATTAGAAAGCGGAAGTATTTTTTCAGAATTTTTTGATTGAAAATGAACTTGTTAGAGCGTGGTAAGTGAAACTCTAAATATTTTTACCCGTGACCTTCGGATGGTGTCGGCGGAGGAGAGTTATTGTAATTGGCTGTGCCTGATGTTTTCCGTACGCCTGATAACACAATGGCTTCTCATAACAGCTGTACTGCATTCTGAACGGGAAATAGAGTATGTCTGTGGATTCCTTGTATTTTTCCCGAATTTCATTGCTTTTCTTATCCCAACCTTCTCAATCATTTTAAAGCATTGACTATTGATTCGCGTACAGAAACGCAGGTTTTATCACAGTTTCTAATGTCTGATCTTGGCTTTTCTCGAGAGTACTTTCATCTTGTACAGATTATGAGTTAACCGAAATGCAGCGGCCATCTTCCCTCGCCTGCTGTTGTTCGTTTTCATTTTCCTAGTCTTCCGTTATGTTGTTGCCCCTAGGTACTCGAAGCTGTCATTTTTTCATATATCTCCGTATTTTATCTTCAAGTGATGTGAGGCTGTTTTGATATTAGTTGCAGCCTATTCAGTTTTTAGAAGGACATCTGTAGTCTCGCTTTTTCTTCTTAACTAATTGATTTGATATTTTGATGTTTCCGTTTACCGTAAAATGATGTTTGAAACTCCTAAATTGTAATCTAATATTTATTTGATCATCTAATTTTAGATTTTTAGATGTTTATCATATTTTTCCTGGTTTTTCCGCTGTACTTAGTTCTTATAACTGTTGTCACAAATCGAACTGACTTCATAAACTTCAACAAACTTATATCCTCAACGTTTTAGAGTTACCCTGCATATTCTTCTTCTTTTTATTTATTAAAATTTGACAATTATTAAAAATTAAAATTACATTTTTCACAAAACTTTTATTGTTTTCTCTGGTGTCTGTCTGTACAAAATTCTATTTTCGGTTATAACTTCAATTTTAAATTCGTTCATATTTACTTTCAAAATTGTACCACCTTTATAAACTTAATCCTTGCAAATGTTTACTTAACCTAGTTTGGACGTAAGAGTTTTCAAATGCACGATTCGGCAAAGCTCACAAATATTCAACGAATACAACTTTTGCAATATTGAGCCATTGTGCTAATAATGAACTGGCTTTGCATTTTACAGAAACTGTAATGGCATTGCAGTTAAATAACAATAAAAAACATACACTCTACCACTATTACGTTAATAGAATTTACATATCCTGTAGTTCAGCAACTTACAACTATCCATGTTGAAGATTAAACTTACATTACAATAAGAACTTTTTATAGTCAAGACTTGATGGATTTCATTGCCTTACTTCTTCGCATACGACAACAATCTATAAAACATTATTATTAGTATCTATATAACGTTATTATTTAAAACGCAAAATCGCTTCCAGTGTATTTTAAATGGGAATTCTATTAACTGTTAAATACAGAGTTCTACCAAACGAATTTTAATAACTTTGACATTTTTTTAAAGAGTATTCTTTCCTGATTTGCCCAAAAATTCTAAATTTGAAATTTTTAATATATACTAACATATTTCTAATTACAATAATTATTTTAAAATATCCATCCCATTTTAAAGACTTGTTTTTAAATTTTACAAGCAAAATAGATGATTATTTAACTCAGTTAAGTAAAATTAGTGCTTTCGTAAAATGTATAATTATTCATATGTAATGTTATGTAATATTTATTTATATGTAATGTATAATTATATATATATATATATGCGAGTGATATTTCCATATCACCTGAGGCCATCTACCTTCGATCATCCTCCTCAAGTGCTTATATCAGTTAAATCTTTTAAACTTCAGTGTTTCATCAATGCTGACATCAACTCCAGCTCTAGCTTGAAACCTCATTTGTAAGTCACTCCCGTCTCGTGACTCCACAACTCTGACGACAATAATCCATCTTCTATTACTTTCAAACGTTTGGTATTTCTATCTGCTACATTTCTGCTCCATAGGCAGCGATACTTTAATTTACTGCTTTATAAAACCGCCTTTTGACTTCCATGACTCTATTCCAACAGTCCAATTGGGGTTCAAAATTGTGGGATGTAATGATTACAGTAGCTCTTCATTTTGTAATCCTGATTGCAATTTCCTCCATTCTTCCAACTTTACCAGAAAACTGCGTATCTAGGTAAGTAAACTCGTGGCATGGTTTCTTCGACGCATTCGTCGTTCATACCTAAATGCCTAGCCTCACTCCCTACAACCATATACATGTATTAGTATAATTCGTAAAACATACTTTCTAAATATCTTAATTTCATTGGTCTAGTTGACTTGAATTACATTTAAAATAACTTTAAACATTTTAAAATTAATCATTCATGAATGATTACTCTTAAAGTGTTTATATATATATTTGTTTGTTTAGAAAAGCAAATACATTGTAATAGATGACGTTCTTATATAAAATCAATAGAGTATGTAGCAATACTTCTAATAACAATTCAATAAAATTCTTTTCTGCAATACTCTTTTCCTGTCAATATAAATTTTCTTCTTTAAGAAATTGAATGATAGGTAAATAAGTAGAAACACTTTAACCTAAATCGAAAGAAAATTTGTAACATTTATTTATTTGACTGCACGTAACAATTTATTTGAATCATGTTCTCTTAACGTACAAACTGTTTCATGTAGCTACAGTAATCGTACTTTTCTGTTATAAGTTCTGTGTTTTCTCAATGATTTGTTACAAAGTATACTATTTTAATCTATTTAATGCTACATACTTAACGAAAGCTTTCAGTAATTATTATTGTACCGAAGCCTGAAATATCAGTTAACTATTTATCATCTTATAAAACTTCTGCCAACATTTTTTAATTTTTTTAAACGATATCTCTTATTTTGATTTTTCCGTTTTTATAAGCTATTTGTTCAATACTTACATGCCTCCCTCAGATTTCTCCATGGTTTTTTTACTTTTTGTATCCAGTTTAATCCAAATATTCTCTTGATGTACCATCAGTAGTCGTCCGTAACCTCTTGTTCCGGGTTGTGGTCTTAATTTTCAGCCGTGTTTCTTTCATTATTTTCCACTCATTTTCATTTTTTTTACCCACATTTTGGACATTTTTTCCTGCACTACAGTAATTATTCGTATGTATTCATTTCGCTTTCAATGTTTCAATGTTAATTAATTCCCTGAAAGAATTCTAAACAATTTTTTAATAACTAATTAAATGTAAACTGTATGTTTCCAATATCTAACTTTACGCATCAGTCTTGCTTTGAATGTGCTATTCCATGATTCAACAACAGTAGTAGTATAAATCAGGATCTTAATCCGTTTGCTTAGAAAAAATCAGGTTTATAGTTTTTCTGTAATGTAAAATTTTACATATTTTACAATTTGTTAATAACTGATTAAATTTAAACTGTATGTTTCCAATATCTAAGTTTACGCATCATTCTGCTTTGAATGTGCCATTCCGTGGTTCAGCAACAGTAGTAAAAATCAGGATCTCAATCCCGTTTGCTTGAAAAAAAAACGGGTTTACAGTTTTTTTGTAATGCAAAATTTAACAAAGTCTGACGTAAGATACAAGAAAAAAATGTATCTTTCTGTGTAAATTACTAAGGGTGGAAAGATGTTTCGTTCCTTAAAAGAAAAAAGGAGTAAAACCAATTAGGTACCTAAATATTTCACTCTCCTGTAAACAAATTTTTCGCCTGATCAGTCTCCTTCTTTGGTTTGTGCAGTATCTTTCCATTTCCTCCTCCAAATTTTTGAATTTTCGTGTATAAAGTAAATTATTTTATATGACATCGTATATTTAAAACGCAAAATCTAGTCCGATGTATTTTAATTAAAATTCGGTTTGTCCTTAAATACAGAGTTCTACGGAACGGATTATTAAAAAAATGAAAGCTTGTAAACAGGATACTTTTACAATTCTGCAAAATATCCAAAAATGAAAGTTGGGAAAAACCGCAACGAAATATAGTAAAGTAAACAACAAAGTTTCAATGGTACTTCGATTCTGGTGGAGACATTGCGAAGTTCAGTTTGTTTTGAACCGTGCGTCGTTATGGCGACGGGAAAGTTTAGTTAGGTGCAAATGTTATTTTATAAATAATACTGACACAAAACATGAAATATAATTATAAGAAAAGCGAAATATAATTATAAGTTTTTTTAACACTAATATGTGTACGTTTTGCAATCTTTTCAATTTAGAACAATAAGCAACCCCGTGACCCAATAAGATGAGGATGATATGTATGACGTGTAATGAGGTGTAGTCTTGTAGAGACTCAGGGCGACCATCCTGAGAGGGTATGGTTAATTGAACCCAAATCATCAAAGTACACCGGTCTAGTATTCAAATCCGTATAAAATTAAAACTACCGTTACTACGATTGGAACCACGGAACCTTAGTCTCTGTACATCAGCTGTCGAACGGCTGACTCGTGGTAGCGACTTTACCTCAAGACCAAATCAGTGGGTAAGATTATAAGTTTTGATGTAATTGTGAAATTGGTTGTTAAGAATAAATTATTTACATCAATCAGATTTATTGTGCGAATTTATTTGCATGGGCCATTCAGTAAAATGAATTTATTTATTTTATCTCATTGTTCTCCCAGCCTCATGAGTTTTGAGTTCCTGTCTTTAAAAGAACTCTCTTTGCTTTTTGCACTCTTACTCCGGTTTACCTCGAGATCGTTCAAATCTTCCAATGAATATAAAATTTTACTAACTTATAATTTGCCCCAATTATTACCATTTTCTATTTTATTCTCTTTAAGTGGACCCTGGATCCCTATCTAACGTAGTGTAAACGCTTATACCTTTTTTTCATGAACTACTGAAGATATAGAGTTGGTTTATATATATCAAAATAAAACTCATACTTTACTGCAACTTTTGAGCGTTTTAAATTTTAATGGAAAACTGAATGTTCTATGAATCTTTAAATAAAAGTCTATTTTCAACATAACAATTTACCACAATTTTTTTTTCTTCATGTATTAGAAATTTTGCAAAACTACGCTCTCAAAATGAAGAACTGAGTTAGATAAACGTACCCTGAAAATTTCATTCCTTTATCTTGAGTAGTTTCTAAAAAAGGTACATGAAGCTGAAAAAATGTCAAAATGAGAAAAACACGAAAAAAGGATGAGGATATTTATTTATATACTGTAAAAAACTTTTAGAACTCTAAAAGATTAGGTAAACAGCAATCGCAACTTTGGAAAATAAACACAGATCTATTAGGCCTACCAACAAAATTATTCAGAAATGTTAATAAAAATAAAAATTAAATGATAAAAATAAAATTTTAAAGTTAGGCCCTAAAACCTGTTATACAAAAGTAACAGATACCGACCAAGTTTGAAATATTAATAACAAATTTTCTAGTTGCCATAGAAACGTAATTTATACGGCGTTGGAAAGATGGAATTTTAAACCAATATTTTGAGATCAAAACATTGAAACCGATCTTATATTTTTTTCGATCTAGGGTCCCCTTAAAGCCAACAAACAATTGAGTATTTTTTTATATAACTAACCCGAAATTAATAAAATTATTTGAAGCGAAATATTCATAATACCAAATTAATTTTATTTTGATAATTTCTTAATTTTGTAATAATAAATTTTACAAGATTTAAATAAAATAACTTTTAATACACAATGAATAATTCTGCTAGAAATATTATGGCTATTAAACATATATTTATGGAAGTCTATTAGCAAGCTGTATAAAAAAACATTTATGACAGCAATGATCTGTCCACCGTTTTAATATTTAGAAACATCAGATAAGATGATATAATGGCATGTAGTAAAATATTATGCAGTTATAATATTTCAACAGACTCTGTCTATGTTGAAATAAAATATATGTTGAAAATATAATTTCATATAAAACTCATTTTTCTCATTCCATAAAAATATAATTATAGTAAGTATGTTGATAATAGTGGTGTACTAATGTTATTCTTTTTGATGTTAGAGAAAATCGCTTTTGCATTGCTATTAGTGTACGTACTAAGCTTGTCAAGCTTGTACTAAGCTTATAAAAATAAAATATAAAAGTATCCCGTATTTTTTAACTAGTTTTAATTTAAATCATATATTTATATAATGTAGAATTTAATGTAATTAGATTTTTCGTACATTTTCATGGTTTACGCAAATTTTTAATTTTCAGTCTGGAATAAATAAAACTATACAGGGTCATTCACGAAGATATGCAGAAACTTTGGGAGCCCATCGTACGTGTAAAAATAATGAAAAAGTTTATGTAAACATGGGTCCGGAAATGCTTCGTTTACAGAGTTACGGCAAGCGAAAGGTTTTGCCCGAATTTCAGCTCACCAGGTGAAATGAGGTCTTTCTGAAATTCTGGTAAGGTAGATTAAGGGGCGAATTCAATCGTTTCTTATGGTTTTTGACCTGATAAATTGAATAAAACAGGTCCCAGAACTCTAAGTTAAATAGTTATTGAGAAAACCAAATGAGTTTTTTTTTTTGGTTTAACGTCCGACTGTTTTGCAAATTGCTGCTAATGCAGACGGTGAAGGATGAAATTAATTTTTTTTAACGTATGAAAAAATGCCATGCCCGAGTGGGATTCGAACCCAAGACTGCATGATGAGAGGCGGTGAGTGTTAAATTGAGTGTCAAATGCAAAAAATGGAGTGAAAAAACACAATTTTTCATCTTTGTTTTTCCGTTTAATTTTACTTTGTACTGTTATGAATAAAAATTCATTTAATCAAACATCTATTTGCTTTCTGTGTACTTTATTTACACCGGTTTGTTCAGAATAAAATTTTTAACATGTTTTATTGAAAAATTTTAACTGTTTCTTGGTGAAATAACAAAGTTATTCTTGCCCAAAGATGAAAAAATGTGTTTTTCACTCCATTTTTTGCATTTGCCACTGGTTTTCTCAAAAACTATTTAACTTAGAGTTCTGAGACCTGTTTTAAAAATTCAATTTATCATATCAGAAACCATAAGAAATGATTGAATTCGCCTCTTAATCTACCTTACCAGAATTTCAGGAAGACCTCATTTCACCTGGTGAGCTTAAATCCGGGCGAAACTTTCGCTAGCCGTAACTCGGAAACGAAGCATTTCCGGACCCATGTTTATGAAAGCTTTTTTAATTATTTTTACATGTACAATAAGCTCCAAAAGTTTCTGCATATCTTCGTGAATCACTCTGTATAACACCACAGGCAGAAGGAACGTTAAATTATTTTCACTCGATCTGCTAATTTCAGGGCTACAAAAAATAATTTTGTTTCTTATAACATAGTCAGCTAACTATATGACTGAAAGATTTAAGGACAGAAGAGGTAGAGATGTAAAACACCCTAGCCACAGTTATCTCCTCTAAGGGTCATGAATTTAATTATACAATCAGACCCTGTAGTAAATGAAGTGTAGGTGTCATTTGTAGGGTGGAAATTATATGCTTTTCAGTGGGCTTGACATGCTAATAAGCATACTTAACAACTCATTGAGAAAGGTCATTGGTAAACCACCTCACTTTTCGTTTTACTTAGTAAACCCTCTATAGTCATTTGCACGTTCAGTTGACACAACGGAGCATACAGAACTGTGTATATTTATGGGGCTCTGACTGCTATTAGCACATACACAAACATCAGCTTTGTAAATCAATCAATGCCACCATAACCAATAAAATTCTGCTCCTCCGCGCCCCATCGATAACAAACATTTATAAATTAATAATATTAATAATAGTTAACACTAGTTTATACTCAACTTTATATGCGGATTACAGTGTGAAACCTTTTTCGATATCGGTACTGGGAAAGATTTTTAGATTTTTATAGATTTGTAATAACCGATTGCGTCATTTGTTTACGTTTAGCGCGCAATGTTTAGAAAGTTTGGCGAGGGAATGTGAAGAAGGTATTAGTAGGTAAAATAGATAAGACATTTATTTTAACCTCCCTAATAGAATAAAATGCTTTTAAGTTTATTTTTTTTTTTTTTACAATTCATTAAAATATTCTACATAGTACATAATTTTTTTCTGTTAAGCAAAACTTGAATTGTAGTTCTACTTAAAAAATACGTGTTCTGTAGAGGTTTAAAAAATGTAGGCTATTTATATACGCATCAAGATGCCTTTTAATATCAATTAAAATAAATGTTTTTAGTTGCGATGACGATTCCCGTGAGGTCGATTGTGTCACTGAACGTGCCAACGACTTTGGAGGTTCAAACCAGCTTTCGTCTGATAACCTAAACAACTATCTAAAAATATACAAATGGTTAATTTGGAGAACCCTAAAATTTTATTATAAAAAATTTAAGATCTTATTATGTTCAAGTAGCTGTAAAGCATCTGATATAAGACTGAAAATGTTTAAGAATCTAAAATGGACAGAATCTTGTAGATGTTTATACATTTTCACCACTATTTTGGATACCTAGTACATTTCAACCGATTTTAAAAAATAAGGTGTCATAAAAAAAATTTATATTTCAAACAGTAAGATTTAATTCATAAAACTAATGACTATAATGATATTAACTATTAAATTTTTAATTGACTGCGATTTTTGAATATTTATAGGCTAATAATCATGAAAATTTTGACTTAAGATCTTATTGATTTCATGTATATCGAATATCATTTTGTCAAGATGTACCCTAATTTTTAATTTAAAAAACAAAACTGTAGCCAGTCAATAGAAAGCGAAGCAAGATATGACGATCTCACATGGCTCAAAGTTTTTAACTTTTCACAAAACACCCTGTATATATAAATCACACGATGTAGTGTGATTTATTTGGAAGCGTTTAAAATGTCAAAGAAATTCTTAAAAACTCATCGTGTACTCATGCCATAGGGAAAAATTATACAGCAATATTTCCGGAAGAGATATATCGTTCTAGCACATGCGGTGGGAGAGGAACAGTGTGGTAGTAGAATGGGAGTATCCCCTGGCTGTTTTCCAACGGACAAATTGTCTCCCACCTACTTTGTTTCTCCGTCCCCTATGGTATACTTCCCGAGTTTCAAAAAAAGAGAAAAAACGAAAACAAGATCATGGGTCGAAAGTTTCCTACTTTCTTTCAGTCAATTGTATTTATCTTCCTTTTACGTATCGATTTCACTTTTATTTTTGTTTTTATTTTATTTGACAGTTAAGGGAAAATCATCTTTTGTAATGACCGTTCTTGCTTCAACTCTTCTAAATTTTTTGTCACACAAACATGTTAACGATGTTTACAAAAATGACCCATTATCATTCCAGCTATTTTTTTATTTATTCCAAGCAATTAATTTATGATCGTAATATTTTCTTCTGGTAAAAATACAGTATTTTTATAAAATTGTATTTATACAATTTTAACGGAATTTTTGCACACTGTAAAATAGTTTATCAATCAAGAATTTTGCATTGTTTTTTTTTTAAAATAAATCCAAATAATCGCAACTAAAGATTAGGTATATTAATTCATTAATTTATTTTCTCCGTGATTTTTTAATTTATTTTTTAACTACTATGAATACTTGCAATGAGTTCAATTATTTCTGTACCTAAACAGTAAAGGACCATTTTTGTAATTTTTCAGAAAAACCAAAAACATGAAGTTTTTTATTTTGAAAAAAAATTCTGAAGGTTGTAGTATTAAAATTAAAATATTTCTGAATAAAATTTAAAAAATGTGATTACGCATTTAATTTTTAGTTCTTTATCTATTTGCCGTCGGTTCTGAAAAAAAATAGTTTAGGTAAGTTGAGAGGAGGTCAATAAAAGAAAAAAATATGTACTTAATTCTAATTTATTTAAATAAAAATATAAAAAATTGGAGTTAAACGAATTGAAAGCTGTATCTAATTGAAATGAAATTACACTATAATGATACTAAATTTACTATTTGCGGTACCGCTTACAATTAAAAATTTATTACCTCGTCAATGACTTTGTTATGCAGTGTATCTGATGGTGTCCTCGTTTAACGATGTTGTATTGGTTATGATGTAATGTCCGACGTATTGATCTTGTAGTTGATGTTAATTTCTCTAAACTTTATGATAATATATTATTAATGAAGTAGTATTATTTACTTTCATTATTTGTATTATTATTATTACTGAATATTCACTTAACATTCAACACACTTTATAAATTTACTCTTGCAGTTCACCCTAAACCTTTCCGTTCAACGGTTGATCATACATTCCAACTTATCGTCAAAAACTAGTAGCGTCTCCCCAGTAACCTTCAGTAAAAACCGTTTATTCAAATTTATCCAATCCCGCATACTGTCTTAAATCTTTTCAACCATTGAAATTTGACCAAAATTCAACGGTTTTACTCCGTCCTTTGTTATATATTTGCCACGTGTAAGCTCAATACACCACACTACTTGTACGTGATTTTATAAAAAAAACAACGTTATTAATTTTGAAAAGACATAATTGCTATTTTGAAGTCGGCATATTACCGCCAAACACTTATAGACTTAACAATAATGTTACTATTTTTTTTTTTTTTTTTACTTGTGAGGCCGCAATGGACCACTTCAGCCACAACATGGAAGACTCTACTTCGATCTCTGAGCCTTGATCTTTACCCAGTATTCCCTCATTCTTTGTGATCTCTGAGCCCGGAGTTCTTCCGTCACCCTCTGCACTCTTCTAGTCTTAATGAGTTTATGTTGTGCGTCGCGATGAATGTCTTCTTGTTGAGTTGCAGTTTAAGTTTCGGAAGAGTTTCCAGGCGCTCCGATTCGCCGTTAAAGTTCTCTCGTTGACGACCCGCCGCAACCGAGTGTCGTCTTTCCGTACTCGTTGAATGTCGCTTGGCACAGGCGACGGAAGATTTAGCAAAAGAACCTTCCATATGTTGACTGTCGAAGCCAGTTCCAGCTTGGAGACACGAAGTCTCAAGGATACAACTCTGGTGTGAACCAGCGAGGAATTCTGTTTTAGTTCACTTGAGAATTTGATCCATTACTTCTCAAGCTATCCAGCCGTACCACGTGGAGGCGCGCAACTTTCCTCCTTTTAGAAGTTAGAAAAGTTTGGATCTCGTAAAAGAAAAGTTGCCAGAATTAATAACGGCCGTTACTAATATTAATATATGTATTTTAAAAAAAATAACATTTCTGTTTATTACAAGGTGTAAGAATTTTTTTTAAATTTGTACCAATTGAAATACTGATACAGATATTTAAATGACTAAACAACTTTCTTAACTTCTAATACCCCCTGACGACCCACAGGACTTCATACTTTTTACGTCTTTCTGCGTTTTAATTAAATTAGTGTTAACCCCCAATTTAACTTGAGTTAATCAAACGAAAACAAAACTTAGACAAATTATATTGTGCTGACTGTATTAAAGAAGCAGCATTTTATTCACAACAGTGTTAGAAAAAATGACAGAATTCAAGAAAATTCTGAGGCCTATCAGTAAGACAATAAAAACAAAATAAAAAAACGTATTGTCAATAACGAGTATACATTCAATCATTGTAAAAAATAGTAGTCATTTAAAAAAATTTCCGCATCATAATACAAAAGTGGAGTTAATGTAGTTACTGCAACTTTTATTGCTGATTTTTTTTTAACGTCGCATCAACTACAACGGTCATTAGCGACGACGTTGGGGTGTAACATTATGCAATTTAGGATTAAATTATTTTTGTAACGTATGAAAATATGCCGTGCCTGAGTGGGATTCGAACCCAGGACCGCATGATGAGAGGCGAGCACGTTACCAACTACGCCAATGCGGCCGGCAAATAAATTTTATAACACTAGAAAATAAACCTTGATGGCGATTACACCTCTAGCTTAACTCCAATTTAAAAATCAATTCTAGTTGTCGATTAGGTTTATTTTAAATGTGTTTATTATAAACACATACTAACTTAAAAATTTTTGTCGGCTAATTAAAAAACTAAATTGGTAAACCGTTGTGAATTTTTTATTTTGTCTGTACGGTAAGTAAGATTTTGAAACGTTTTCTGAGGTAGCGGTAACTACGTACTAAAAGGTTAATTGCCAAAGGGTTTTGATTACGTTCAAATCTCCTTGTATAAGTAGGTTTTTGTTTAAACAATTTAATGTTTTGGATATCAATGTACGATAGTAATCGTTTGTTTGTTTTGTGTTTCCATTGTGAACATTAAGATCTGGTACAAAAACATTTTGTTTAATGTAGTATCTACATAAGACGTCACGTCGATGGCTTGTTAAATTTCTTCTTGATTTTTACCTGTTGATCTAATTAGATCATAAGAGATCTAATTTCACTGAAAAAATATAAACGTAAAATATATTAACATTTTCGGTTTTTATTTAAAAAAATCGTGTACATAAATTATGTTAAAGATTGAGTCAGATAACATATGAAGTGACAATCAGTTAATAAGGCTAATAAATGCCCTTAATTAGCAGGTAGGGTGGTTAATTATTTGCACTTGACCTGTTAGTTCCAGGGCTACAAAAAATAACTCCGTTTCTTAACACCTGGTCAGCTAATTATATTACTGAAACATTTAAGAACTGAAGAGGTAAAGGTGTAAAAGACACTAATCACAGTTTTTTCCTCTTTTAGTAGTAAATTTTCTTATTATACAGCTAGACACTGTGGTAAATGAAGTGAAGGTGTCTTTTGCAAGGTGGAAAGTAATCTACTTTCCTACTTTTATGCTTTTCAGAGAGCCTGGCATGCTGATAATGCCAATTATTTGTTCAAGTTACCAATTGTATAAATCACGTAAAAAAGAAGAATAAAATTAAAGTCGTGGACCCTAGCGTACACCCTACAGTAGCTGGCTTTGGTTTTTTGACAGAATGCGCAAAGTAAGGACGGCAAAACTATAAATCTGTTAAATTCACAAATAAGAAAATACAATACTAGGGCTTGAATCAAGAAACTTTGAGCTGTGTCAAGCGCCCAACCACGGCACTATCACAATTATTATATCTTTTGGTTACGTATTTTGAAACAATATTTTAATAACTTCTTGTAATAATTCACAATAATTTTTATTATTAAATAATTTAATTATTTATTATCTCTTAATGAAGGTAGGCAGTGTAATTTTTCACAAGTATCGTTACCGTTACCCCTGTAACTCACACGTTTGTATTAATCTCACGATAGATTGAAAAGAATTTACGTCCACGTTTTTCTACAAAGCAATGTATTTTCAAAACAATTTATGTTTGTTCAGTTGTTAATAAAAATAGTAGTATAAAACACTGCTGTTAACAGCTAAGAATTAACTTTGCTCTGTTCCCATTGTAAGCTACGACAAATTATGACTTTTATTGCTTTCCTGGGATAGCGGAAAATTGTATAGGGTAAAAGAAAAACAAAAATAATTGAGTTGCTCCAGATTGTGTTAGGATTTAAACCGTTCAACGAGTATTGAAATGTTTTATTCTTAATTTATTACACCAATCTCATTGTTAAAGATTTGTTTTATTATTTTTACACGGTAACTAAAAAGATTTTCTTTGCAATTTTACAATTTAATCTATTAACCAAAAAACAATAATAGGAATTCGTTTAAGGAATGATGTATTTTTGTAAGAGTGTGTATCAAAATTAATGAGTGTCCTATTCTCATACCGAATTTTTTTTATTAGGTGTACTCAAAAACTCATTATTATAATATAAAATAGGTCTATCCTGTCTTAACAGTCGATTTTCCTTGTTTACATTGAATCTTAGTTGTATTTCTTTAATCTGACATTTTATTTTGCTGCTAAGTGTTTTAAACCTTTTTGTATGGCGCTATACCGGTTGTTCCACGGAATTTGAACCAAAGGAATAGCATTGATTTTCATTAGTTTGTTAATATTTTCTTCCCACGAATAATTGAAGACTTGTCATAGTCAGAAATCATCATAAAATGTTTAAACCTTTTAAAAAATATCAATTTTGATACATTTTAAGCTTTATTTTAGCTTAAATACAGAAATTTGTAACCGTTTTCAATTTAAGTATTGTAAATTATTCACTTTTTGAATTTTTATGTTTGGAATAATGGTAACATTCTGGTCCGGAGATGTAAAGATGTTGGGTCGAATCCATCAGCAGTATTACTTAGTCATTGACCGTCGCACAGACTGTGCGACGGTGAAGAGGAGGTGTCCATTGCGCATATTTCTGAAAGATGTCCCTAATTTTCCCTCGAAAGAATGGAGATATCTGAGAAGATAAGCGTTGCATAGTGGATTCCAGAGAGAGTAGGGGCAGCGATGCTGCGGGATGAGGAGAGCTGGACGTTGGTCTCTCAGTTTGCGGAGAGGGTGATCGGAAGACTGCGGAGGGAGGAGACATCGGGAGTTTAGCGGGATCGCCCTCTCCCACAGTAAATCAATCCTGTCCTAATCTGAGAAAATAGGCACACTAATTTCCTGAGCTGGTGATGAAAGAGATGAATAAAAGTGATAGAGTGTGTGTTGGTCAGTGACAGCGAGAGAGGAATTAGACTACGGTTCCCTTCCACGCCCCGCTGACAGTACGTCAATTTTTTAACCCGACATTTCCCTTGTAGTATTATATAAACAGTTCAGAGAGAGGTGAAGGGTTCTTTGCTGATGTCGGATTAAGTGGCCAGGCGGCGGGATTTCGGTTGGTAGGCGGTTGAGGCCTTTTGGGGCTGGACGAGGACGCCTCAATTGAGTCCAACACTAATTCCCCCAGCGTGACGGAGTGAACATTAGTTTTTCTCGCCGCCTAAAAGCCGCCGATAAAAATAAAAGAATAATAATAATAATTGTTGATATTTTTTACGTTTACGAATAATAGTTAATTTTGTAATAATTAATAAAGTTTACTAAAATGATTTATTCAGTTGAACTTCAAATTAAATTGCTTATGAATTTAAAATACTTTAATAGTTTTCATAAATTTTAAATTTTATTCTTTAATGTGAACTTACTTAAGTAGAAAAACTCGTAGTTTATTACTTGCATATTCCTTATTTGGTTTCTTTTACAATTTTTTTTTTATATTTAACAACGTAATTTGCTAAGTAAGCCATTAGGTTAAATTTGGCTGGTATTCAGTATTTTCTATGGTGCGGTCTCAGCTCACCAAGTTTCTGCCCAAATCAACGCAACTTCAATTTTGAAAGTGACCACATTTTAGTTTATCTCTGGGCTGAATTAAAGGCCAGGTAGGTTAGTTTAAAATGTTCAATTTACGTTGTGCCCTTACTTCGGTTTTCCTCTACCTGACCTTCTTTGATGGAATACCCTTAAAAAGTACCTTTTGCTCTAACAGTTCTGATGTTACGCACGTAGTATTTAAATTACGGAAGTAACAAACTTCGTTTTACAGTTAGCAATTAAATTAGTTTGTAAAATTTGTTTCTAAACTACAAAAAAAATAATGTAGAAAAAAACAATCTTTGCATACAATAGTTATGAAAAAATCAGGTTTGTCAATATGAAGCAGGTTTTATGTGCTCTGATTCTAGAAAAGAAAGTTTTAGCATATCCTCTCTCTATAAACAAAACATAATTATATAATTATGTAATTATTATTGTTGTTGTTTAGGTCATCAGCCGAAAGGCTGGTTTGAACCTGTAGAGGTTTTACTAAGTAAAACGAGGAGTGAGGTGGTTTACCATTGCCTTCCTCACTGAATGGAAAAGTTCACTTATCAGCATGCCGGGCCCTCTGAAAAGCACATATTTTCCACTCTGCAAATGACACCTTCACTTCATTCACCACAGGGTCTGGCTGTATAATGAAATTCATTACTTTCAAAGAAGATAACTCTGATTAGTGTCTTTTACACCTCTACCTCTTCTGTTCTTAAATGATTCAGTCATTTAATTGGCTGACCATGTGACAAGAAACAGAACTATTTATTTTAGCCCTGCAACTAACAGATTGAGTGTAAATAATTTGACACTCCACCTGTCTGCTATGGGCAGTTAATTATTATTATATCAGTAATTATATTATTATATCAGGTTATATAAACCTGAAAAAATCAGGTTTGTCAATATGCACCAGGTTTTATGTGCTCTGATTCTAGAAAAGGACAATTTAGCATATCCTCTCTCTATAAACAAAACATAAGGATTTACCGTATCAGTTCACGTGAAGTGAGTTGTAAAATTAATTCTCGAATAATCGTTGTAGATAAAATATATACAGTACATAATATTAAGACATTCCATTTTAAAGTTTTTTGTTTCTGATCAATCACAAAATAGATATGATTTATTGATAACTTTTTTTATTAACACAATTAATCTACAATGTGTTTTATGAAGAACAATAAATATATCTGTGAAAAAGAAAAATTGACTTGAAAAGATAAATCCTAGTGAGATACTTTACAAAAGACAACCAATTACTGTTCACATGATCTGTACAGCTTGATACTTTCTCTTGCCGATATGAAACGGGAAACATGTTCACCAGTGTTTTTTAACAACGTACAAATTCCACAATCTGATACGGCAAAATATCTTGGCCTCCACCTGGACAGGCGTCTAACATGGAGGACTCACATATGGAACAAACGAAAACAGTTAAATCTTAAATACCAACAGCTGTATTGGATGCTTAATGGAAAATCCAAATTATCGGCACAAAACAAATTGTTAATTTATAAAACTGTACTTAAACCTGTGTGGACATATGGGATACAACTCTGGGGCACAGCAAGTCACAGTAACATTGAAATAATTCAACGGTTTCAGTCAAAAATACTTCGAAACATCATGGACTCACCTTGGTACATATCCAACACTATATTGCACAGAGACACGAACACTCCCACGGTACACGAAGCTATACAGAAATTTTGCACCAGTTACCAAACAAGGCTTGAAAATCATCAGAATCCAGAAGCCATCAATCTCCTAGATAACAGTGGAACACACAGAAGACTATGCAGACTACACCCTACAGATTTATTTTAATATGTGATTGTGTAATTTATTTTACATTCCTGGCAAGATCAATTCAACAAAATGGGAAATTTTATAGAGTAATACCAAGGGGTATTACTTACTCAAGATTTATACTTACAACACATCTACTCATTGTTCTATGAGAGCAGATCGTAGATTTACAGTTATTCAAAAAAAAAATGAATATATAGGAAGGAAAGTATTGTTTTCATATCAATTTTTTGAAATTGAGTTTTCACCGGATCTACACGTTTTCAGATCCCCTTAAACCAAAAAATATGTTTTTAGCGATTGTTCTGTGTGTGTGAACAAAATATCTCAAGAACGGAACATCGTGCGAACTTGAAACTTAAGTTAAACCGAACCCGACACGAATATTTTCATCAAATCGGTCAACTGGAAGTAGTAGTTTATTCGTGTAATTTTTCACGTTTTTGCGATTTTCTCAAAAACGGTTCCTACGATTTTTTTAAAAATCGCCTCATTTACTAGGTGATTTACACTCTGCGAGATAGGGTGGTGGCATGTCTGCTGAAATTCGTAGGAAGGCTGTGATCTCGTAGAAAAAAATTTTTTTTTAAGATTGTGGCTTTAATATACATTTTAGCGCAAAAATGTATACAATAAAAGTTGTAGAGAATTTAAAAATCTACAACTTTTAATATAACAATTTTATTGTATATTGCTTAGTTTAGCGGTAATTAGCGATTTTCTGTTCTTTTCACTAAAGTGTGTATAAAAATCGATTTAAGATTTCAGCCTTAGTAGGCTATGTATTTTACGACAAAAGTATATAATCAAGTTTATAGGAACTTATAAGATCTACAACTTTTATTTAGAGCATTTTCTCTACAGAGCCTAATTTTGCGTGAACGAGTGATTTTCCGTATTTTCAAGCCAAACTGAGGTTGATTTTCATTTTGCATCATGATAAAAATAAGGTTATGGTTTTTGAAGTTAGTTTTTTTGTTTATTTCTAATGGTTTATTTCTAATAGTTGGTTATATTGTTCATTATTTGCATTGGGAAGAGAAATTTGTGTGAGTGTTTCACACCAGATTTTTAAAATAAATCCAAAAGGGTAAGCTATTTTGCATCGATACCTGCAAAGATATTATTTCACAACTTCAGCTATATTTTAAAAACCCATTTAACCCTTTGTGGGTCTTTGGTAAGTATACTTACCACTGGCAATTAGGTCGTTTTTATTTAAGAATAAGTTATGCAGTTGAACCTTTTTGGCATTTTATGTTGTTATAGATGTTCTCTGGTTAGTAGGTTATCCACATTTTCAAATTAGTGACCATTTGCTTCGTAAGTTGCACGAAAGTGGTAAGGATTCATTCCAGCGTACGCTACAATTTTGTTTTGTTATTACATTTGTGCTAAATTCAAGTTTCTTACGGGAAAGCAAGCATTCATGTTAATTTTAAAATTAAGATAAGTTATTCTACTCCTTTTTATAGTTATAAAGTACTACAAGTTGTTTTAATGAGCATTTAATATTATGTGATTCCCATTTCAATAAACGTTTCTTTTTTTTTAACGTCGCATCAACTACAACGGTCATTAGCGATGACGTTCGGGGTGTAACTTTTTGTTCAATGGAGGATGAAATGATTTTTTGTAACGTATGAAAATATGCCGTGCCTGAGTGGAATTTGAACCCAGGACCGCATGATGAGAGGCGAGCACGTTACCAACTACACCAATGCGGCCGGCATTGAAACGTTCTTTGTTTAGCATACTTACCAGGATTAACATCTAAAAAAAATATATCTTACTGTTCTGGCACTAGAAATACATTATTCAAGTCCATGAAAAGGAAAATTTAATATTTTACTACATATAATTATATTTTCCTTCGTAGTACTGCCCTATACAGGGTTGAAATACTGAATGAGTATACTAAACGAGGGTATAATCGCGAGATGAAAAATCATAAACGAACCGCAGTTACAAAGAAAATACCTTTCTGAGGGCTATACGAGGGTTAAATACCGAGACTAACGTTGTAAAAAATTTTATTTTTATTTTATACATAATCACTTATTGTCACCTTCAATACACACTTCTTCTTCTTCTCCTTTTTCACACTCCTTCTATCGCTACAACGCTCCGTGCGAATTTTCCATCGTTGGAAACAGTGCTGAAAGTCATCTTCTGTCAGCTTTTTCAGGACTCGTGCCGCTCAAAAATGTTTGAAATGAAGCTCGCAAAAATGTTTGTATTGACATTTTGTACGCGATTGAAAATGACCCAAATTTTTTGGAAACGATAATAACATGTGATGAAACGTGGTTTTTTACTTATGATTCGGAAACGAAGCGCCAATCCATGCACTGGTAGAGTCGAACTTTACCGAGAGCCAAAAAAGCTCGAATGAGAAAGTCAAAATTTAAAGCAATGATGATTGTTTTTTTTATATCCATGGGATTGTTTACCTTCACTGGGTTCCTGAAGTCAAACAATTAATCAATATTACTACCTTGAGGTACTTAGTAAACTACGTCAAAGAGTAAGGAAAAAACGCCCCGAAATATGGAAGGACAAATCATGGGTTCTCCACCAAGACAATGCGCCAGCTCATTCCGCGTTATCTGTCAAGAGGTTCCTAGCCAAGTACAGCATCTCAGTGTTAGAACATCCACCTTATTCACCAGATCTTGCACCATGTGACTTCTACCTGTTCCCTAAGGTGAAATCTGCATTAAAAGGGACAAGATTTGAGCCTGTGGTAGCTGTAAAAGAGAAGGCGGCACGTGTCCTGAATGAGCTGACAGAAGATGACTTCCAGCACTATTTCCAACAAAAGAAAATTTGCATGGAGCATTGTAGGAATAGAGAAGGAGTGTATATTGAAGGTGACAATAAGTGACTATGTATAAAATTAAAATTAAAATTTTTACCATGTCAGTCTCATTATTTAATAACCACACCTCGTAGAATGAGAACAATTAAGGCTCACTCCAGAATTACTTAAAATATCAAAAAAAACAAAACGTGCTAGGCAAGATGGCAGCCGTCGTAGGCCGTAACACCTATTCATGATCCGCTAGGCAAGTCCCTAGCACTAAATGTATTATTTGTTCTTATTTTATAGATTTAATGAAAGCCCCATCAACTGTTTTGTTTATTAGTGACTACTATGTGTTACAGTAAGGATTTGGTGAGTTTTAAGGGTAATAATCTCTATAATGAGTCGAGAATTTAACCTGGTAACTATCTTTTTGTAATGCAGTATCGTCTAATATTGTAACCATTATATCATAAGGCAACCATTATTATTAATTTAATTATGCAAGTTATTTTTATAATAGCTACTTTAAATATCTCATTTAGGAGTAATATAAGTTTTATTATAACATATTAAATTTAATTTTTATGAGTTATAGCTATAAACACTGAGAAAATTCTCTATTAAACCATTTATGCAACCGTATATAATTTCCTTTATAATAATAACTATTATTACCGTAATAATGTACACTATAAGATATGCATAAATAGGTACTTTGTAAATTATATTAGCAAGTTTATTTCTTACTTAAACATCTTTTGTGTTTTATTACACCGTTGGGTATTTTATAGTTCACTTACATTAGAGTTTTGAATACATTAATAACTTTAATGAAATAGTTAAGTTTAAGACTGACACGTTTATCTTTAAGTTTTTGTGTAAAATCTTTGAGAATAAATTTTAGAAAATAATGCCTTTTTCTACTTTATATTTCTCTAATTACTAACACCTTTTTCTTAGGGAATTTATTTAATTGCTTTTAGAAAATAATTAAATTTCCTTTTTACTGAAATTTTGGTTTTCTTTATACGTACAATTTTTCTGTTTGGTTAGATAAAAGTGTTTTTATAGTATTTTTTTAAGTGGGATAAGTTTGAGAACTCAAAACCTACATAAGTTACAACAAACTTTAAATGGGAATCCTTTCCTACGTTTTATTTTACATTAAAAATATAATATTTCCTTTTCTGAATTATCAACCGTTATTTCAATGTTCTACATTGGAATTTGGAATATTGGATAATGGAATAAAGTTGTACAATTTTACACTTTTTAAATAATAACCTCTATTTTTAATAATGGATCATGCTACAAGACATAATTTTAAGGTTTTGTTATTGAACTGTATTTTGCCCAAATCCAACCGCTTAAAAGTTACAGCTACTCAAATATACTTTTTAAGATTTATTCTTTATTTAGAAACTATAAAAGTACATTATATTACAACCGTCCGAAAGTTTAATTTTTTTTTAAATAACATTTTGAGCATATGACTTGAAAAAGGACAGAAAACTTTATTAAAGAATATATCCCAGTGAATAATTCAAAAGTAAACAAAATATATTGGTAAAATTAGAGAAGAAACATCTATAAAATTTGATAAAAAATACTTAGAACAAGAAGTTGCGTAGAAATAAAATATTGGAACAAATAAGAAATAGTAAAATAGTATTAATAAATTATTACGTGATAATATGTTTCTGTGACAAAACAAAATATAATCTCTAAAAATATATGTTAGGCCTATATAATAATAATCTGCCCATGACTGAGAGGTGGAGTGTCAAATTATTTACACCCAATCTGCTCGTTGCAGGGCTAAAATAAATAGTTCTGTTTCTTATCACATGGTCAGGCAATTAAATGACTGAATAATTTAAGAACGGAAGAGGTAGTGGTGTAAAAGACACTAATCAGAGTTATCTCCTCTGAAAGTAATGAATTTCATTATACAGCCAGACCCTGTGGTGAAGGTCTCATTTGCAGAATGGAAAATATGTGC
This sequence comes from Catonia carolina, assembly GCA_035578175.1. Classification (NCBI taxonomy): domain Eukaryota; kingdom Metazoa; phylum Arthropoda; class Insecta; order Hemiptera; family Achilidae; genus Catonia; species Catonia carolina. The sequence goes on along the minus strand of JAQMRL010000005.1, from coordinate 32,936,790 downwards.
TTTTGAGGGCCCGGCATGCTGATAAGCGTACTTTTCCATTCAGTGAGGAAGGCAATTGTAAAACACCTCACTCCTTATTTTCCTTAGAAACTCTGCAGGTTCAATCCAGCCTTTCGGCTGATGACCTAAACAACATAATAATAATATGACGTACAATAAAATAAATTACAATAGTGAAATTTTAAACTTTTGTAAAATTTTTACAATAAAAAATGATATATGAAACATTTTAAAGTATTATAAATATATTATAGTATATACATATTTTGCAATTAGATCAGTATATCTTTACTCTATTTTTTTCATTGGCGACGGTGTGTTAAATATCGTCGACTCTAAAATGAATTACGAAATGAAAATCTAAAATCTTTGAAAATTCATATTTGTTTATTTACTCACTTATTTAAAATTGCGTCTAGCCAAATAATAAACAAGCAAATATATTTTAAGAATATTTTTCTTGAAATATTTTGATAATAAATGTTCGAGAGAATGATCCTGCGTACGATAAAATAGTCCTGCAGATAGTGGACGGATGGAACACTAAAATTGTACAAGGAAAACGAAAGCTAAATGGAACGTTCATAAAACTAAAACTGAAATTTCACAGTTAACTGTACCAAGTGGATAACGAACGGTTCACTAAACAAATCTTTCTAACATTAAATAATATACAAAATGTCATGTAAGTAGTTTTTTTAACATAAAATTAATATGAAACTTGAACAAAACTGGAAAAACTTAGAAAAATTATTGGATTGAACCAAAACTGATTACAGACCCAAACGAGAAGAATGAAAAATGGATGGATGAAAGAAAAACTTACAGTGAAATAATTCTTAGAATTTGGATTGCTAAAAAGCTTCTAAAAATATTTAAAGTTCTCTAACGTACTCAAGATACAAAATGAATCAACGTTGCATTGGCATCGTTGTTATTAATGTTCAATTTGGATTTTAACTGTATCAGAAGTTTCTAAAGTTGTATAAATTTTAAGAGCTAGTCTGAAATCGTACCCGGGATTTCTGGTAAGTGATTAGCTTGTAGTCAACTTAGACAGCGAACTGATTAAATTTTTTTATGACAATAGTTACATAATTATATCACAGAAAACATCATAACCCCATAAGATAATGTATTTGCATCAATTTTATCTACACAGTTAGTGAATAAAATATTGATAAAAAGTTCCTGTTTATGTTATTTAAGCTTTATTTAAACATAATTTTCATTTCATCATATCTAAAATTTAATTTATTATGCTCTTTATTTTTTATAAAGTTTGTAATGAGGCAAATTTAATGCACATCTGGAGTTGTTTATTTTTGAGTATATTGAAATAAAATAAACATCTCCAGCTGACTAAAATAAATACTTTAAAAATTATTTAATTCACAGTATCAAAAAATATTTAAAAGAGTTATTTATTTAGTTACTAGGCAACTAAAGAAGAAGAAAAGATTTTGTATAAATTATTTTAATGGGGGACTAGAGGCCAAACCGAACGGGCGGGTCCCTCATTCGTTCTAAAAAATATATTAATATTAGAAGTGAATTTACTTAAAGTTAAAAAATATATAGTTATATAAGAAGGACGTTAAATATTAATACATATATACATAATAGACAAAGACTTGTTGTTTTCGTATAAATAACAATTAGGTTACTGTGAAAATAAAATAATTTACTGATCATATGTTTATTCAAATGAACAAATTTATTGATGGTATATTAATGTGATAGCATACAAATTGAATAATAAACAATTAATACACTGATTACTATTACTTATGATAATTAATAATTAAAACGAGATTCAATAATTATACTGCAAACATAACATACATGATTGCATGATGATCATTTAGTAATGTTCAAGGATTTTAATTACATAACAGAAAGGATGATGATGGTAAATGTTTTAACTATACAATATAATTTAATTATCTCTTACAAATTGGCCAATCCCTTATGAGGAGATATTTAGTTTTCTTTCAAGTTATATCATCGGTTCTATTGGTATTTATTAAATAATATAAAGCATATTTTTGAATTTTATTTGTTTTTAGACGTACATTGTGGGTAAAATATTTACTGGTTATTGTGAAAATTTAACACTGCGTTAAAATGTATTGCTTCAAAATAAATCATTTGAATATGACAGTTTTGACTGACAGAAAAGTTTGTTAGTAGACTTAACAATTTTTTATAGTGTTATAACTTTTTTCCATCTGGTAAATAACTTGTTTTATTTAACTGTCGGAAAAATACATTCGTATCATTTTCTATGTAGGTTTTTCTTGGGATATATTTTTTAATGAAGTTAGATGACTTTTTGCATATTTTAATTTTTCTTTGAGAAAGTATTTGATATTATGCGTATCTGAAAACTTCAAAAGCAAAAGTTCTTTTTTCGTCTCCATCTTGAATAATAATACTGTAAAAAAAAACAAAATAAATATAATATTGAAGTAGTGGTTTATTCAGTGTGACTAATTTTCAAAAATTTTAATTGGGGGTTTAGAGGTGGATTTGATTACTTGAGCATGTATAAATTTTGGACTGGTACGTGGATATGTGCTACTGATTAACTTTTAATTTTATTAATTTATTTTATTTCGTTAGGTTCGTTCGGGATTTTGGTATAATAAATAATAAACAGTCTCTTTAAACTTATAACAATTTTTTTACGAATCATCCAATTTAAAGGGAACAATTAATCAACCTTTTGGCCCACGCGTCTTTCGTCTTTCCTGAATGCTCTTTCCTTCTTTCTTCGGACCTTTTTTTGTTGGGTTTTCCTTCTAAAACTCTAAGTTATTTATTAAACTCCTGAATTTTTCTCTACTGCAGATTATTTTAGGTGTAATTTTGTAAATTCCCAGTTATTTACTTATTTCTTGGTGCGAGAGGATTTTTGCTTATAATAATAAAATTATTTATTATCACAATTAATTATCAACTTAGCGACTAAGAAATACAATCAGATTACTTCAATTAGATTAAATTAAGTTGCTAGGCAGAAAATCGTGTATTTCACTGATTAATAAATTGCTTATTCATAAAACAACAATAAATAATAAACCAGTATGGACGAACGAAATTGAACTGTGGAGATCGATAGCTCATCTACCGTTGCCATCTTACAGCGTTTTCATTCGAAGGTTCTTAATTATTAATGACTCCCCTTGGTTCGTTACCAATGACGTACCTAATTCATTGAGACTTACATATAAACACTGTTCTAGAAGAAATACGGCACCGCAACAAAAAAATACCAAGACAGACTTGAACGTCATCAAAACCTTTAGCAATATTACCCTTTTACATAATAGTGACCAGTACCACAGACTGAAAGGTTTCAAAATTTTAGACTTACCGCACAGTGAAACTAAAAAATTAATAGCGTCGAATGACGCCAATAAAATTTCATCCTTTATTACCCGACAATACTTTTTATAATGTTATACTTATTAAAACAATTGAAAATTAACCTGACTAACTCTGAAAAATAATTTAAATTTAATTTAAATTCAAGTACAAGGTGATGCTTCAACCGATCTAGATGTATGGTAGTCAAATTTATGGTGCAGCAAAGCCATCAGTAATTTCACGAATACAAAGTTTTTAAAGTAAATTCTTACGACTGTATACTAATTGCCCGAGTTATGTAGAATAGTTATGTAGAATATGTTCCAATAGAACACGATGACGTACGCGTTCTTTACGTCAACGATACATATATCTAAAACTGTACCGCAGGTTCAGAGACAAACTTCAAACTCATAACAATCCCTTAATATGCAATATGAATTCTGCAGATCTACCAAGATTGCACAAAGACGACTGAAACGCCGATGGAGTAGATATATGGTACATTAACGCAACTGAAACAATTATTACGTATACAAAAATACAATTTAAAAATGAACACAATTATCATGGTTCTCTGGAGAGGAATGGTGTCCTCCTCAAAGCCATTAACGCGGTTGGTTTTTTTTTTAAATTTAGTTTTGAAAATTTTTGCTGGTTGTTTTTATAGAGTAGCAAAATAAATAAAGTAACAAAAAAAATTGGAGTTGCACCAGTTGACGTAATTTCCAGCAAGTTTTATTTTCTAATGACGGACAATAAATGCTTATAATTAAATGCTTTAACTGATTGTAAATCGTATAACTAAAAATAAAAGATAAAAATCTGGTATGAAACACTCACACGACTTTCTATTGTCAATGTAAATAATGAACTATATACCTAATATTAGTAATAAAACATTAGAATTAAACAAAAAACTAACCTCAAAAAACATAAACTAATTTTAATCATTAGTGAATGACGCATAACGAAAATTAACCTTAGTTTGGCTTAATAACACGGAAAATCGCTCTTTCACGCTTAACAAGACTCTGCAGAGAAAAATGCTCCAAAAAAAGTTGTAGATCTTTTAATTTCCGATAAATTTTATTATATACACTTTTGTCGTAAAATGCATAGTCTATTAAGGCTGAAATCTTAAAAAAAATCGATTTTTTACACATTTTCGTAAAAAGAAACAGAAAATCGCTAAATGAAGCGTTACACAAATAAATGTTTGAAATAAAAGTTGTAGGATTTTAAATTCTCTACAACTTTTATTATATATTTTTGCGCTAAAATGCATATTAAAGCCGCAATCTTAAAAAACAATTGTTTTACGAGAAAACAGCCTCCCAGGAATTTCAGCAGACATGGCACCTACCCTACCTTGTAGAGCATAAAAAATTTAGTAAATAAGGTGATTTTAACAAAAATCGTAGGAGCAGTTTTTGAGAAAATCGCAAAAAAGTGAAAAATGACACGAATAAACTATTACTTCTGGTTGACTGATTTTGATGAAAATGTTCATATCTGTAGTATCTAGCTTAACTTTCAAGTTTCACTTCGTACGATGTTCCGTTCTTAAGATATTCTGTTCTCTCTCTCACTCACACACACAAACACACAGACCAATCGCTAAAACATTTTTGGGTTGAGGGGGTCTGAAAACGTGTGGATCGGGTGAAAACTCGATTTTGAAAAGTCGACATGAGAACAATACCTTCCTTCCTATACATTAATGTAGGCAAGAGAAAGTAATAACTATCTATAACCACTTGCTACCACTCGTACGTACTACTAACGCAATACATAACCGGTCCCGTAGCAACACTTTTTCGAAACGACCCGGCAACACTTTCCATTTACAATTCAAGTACTGACTGACTCACTGAAAAGGTTTTTTCACACTAACCAAACAGTTAAGAACGTTGTAAAATGAATCGGAATTAAAACGAATGTTTCTACTAATTTCGATTTCTAAAAATTTCTATTCAGAATATTCCATTTATCACAATCCTTGTTGTGACATAACACATCATATTTTTCACAATAGCACATCATATGTGCACATAACACATATTTTTCACAACCATTCACATAATTGTTCTTACAATTTTACAGTATTTTCTTTTAAAAAAAATTGTATTACACCTGTCATAAAAACAATATTGAATTTTTATTTTTTGTAAAATTTAAGATGAACTGTAATATATACTTTTACAAGACATTTAAGTCTATAAGATCGTTTTCCAAAGAAGGAAATATTTGATTTTTATTTTGTGAAATACAAGACGACATTTTCAAAGATAAAAGAAAGTCGTCGTTCGAAGGACATACGTAAAAAGAATGTCGTTTCTAAGTGCCTTTCAAAAAAACTATACTACTCTCTTCTTGTATTACTCTCTCTTTCAAAATCAATCCTCTCCGCTCTTAAAAATCTCCACCCTATCAATTGCAACTTAATTGGACAGAAGAAGTGGAATATGGTTGTGGAAGAAACAGAAGAAGTAAATATCTTCTGTTCTATCAATCTGTACGCTCTACTATACTTAAAAGCACGTCTTATGTCTTTCTGTGTTCTCTTAACTTCACTTCTATTTATCACCCTTTTTCCATCTCCAAATCATCTTATTTCCACTGTCACTATCTACTTCCTTTTTTTCCTTTATCTCTTTCTCTAATGTACTCTACTTTACCCTTCTGGTAACTTTTTTTATTTCACTAAAAGAACTTGATTTGTGAAGAGTTGAGCTTGTGAACTTGATACCGGGACAAAAAGATTTCATTATTCTTACTTAAGAAAATGTTTTATTTCTATCACGTTTAACCTTGTCTTAGTCTTTACCAGAATTTTTTTTTCTTCAATTTCTTCGTCAAAAAAACTTTGACTCATTTTCTCATTTCTATTTTCCTCTTATTTTTGTTTTGTTTGATATATTTTATAAACATCGTCTTCTACGTATGTTAAATCTATACCTTATTATTTTGAAAAAAAAAAATAATCAAATTTATTATCAAGATTTTCTCATCAATCTTCGTTGATCTGACATTAGGAACCGTTAATGAATATCTTCTTGATATAACTTTTATTTATTTTATTAGTTTATTTAAAGCTGCATCAACAGCTCGGTTATTAGCGACTACGGTAGGTTATGTAATGATAGGTTTTAACTTGTGAAAATTTTCAGACCCTGGCCGCGAATCGAACCCGGAACTTCCGCTTTGTAAGTTACTGCTCTCTTAAAGCATTTGTTGTTTAGGTTAACAGCCGAAAGGTTGGTTTGAACCTCTAGAAGTTTTACTAAGTGAAAACGAGGAGTGAGGTTGTTTACTATTGCCTTTCTCACTAAGTGGAAAAGTATGCTTATCAGCATGCCAGGATCTCTGAAGAGCATCTACTTTTCTACCCTGCAAATAGCACCTTAGCTTCACTTATCACAGGGTCTGGGTGTATAATGAAATTCATTACTCTCACCGGAGGTAACTCTGATTAGTGTCTTTTATACCTCTACCTCTTCTATTCTTAAAATGCTTCAGTCGTATAATTGGCTGACCATGAATACAATGGTATGATATAGTAATAGTGTAATTAATTTAATGGTAACTTGTAATAAAATGATATATCTGTACATACTTTTCAAAATTCTGAAGAAAGGAAAAACAGAACAATGTCATATTGTTGGAGGGGGTTCTGTACCGTATCTGACCTTACCGTTTTACACTTACTGCGTAGGATATACATACATACTAACACAAAAAATTGAATACAATAGTTGGTAGAATAAAATAACATCGATATAAAATAAAGTATATACGAGAACTAACCTTACGAAACAAAATAAAAAATTATCACCTAAACAAACACAATTTTTTCAAAATTAAAAAATTACGTTACACCATAAAACCCATGTTACTCAAAAGTTTTACCCTTTCCAACAGTGAATAAGTTTTAAAATCAAAAGAATAAATTTTTTAAATAAATACATTGATATTCACCTTTTATTCAATTTATAAATCTCACTGTAATTCAAATCTCATTCCTGTTCATGTTTTACTTTAAATTTACGCGAATTAATTTTGAATTGTTTAATTAACCTTAAAATTGATAATTCATCTTTATTATTTCGGCTATTACTTTTCGAAAAATTCTTTTTTCTATTCCTTTCAATATATTTTGTAGTTTTATTTTAATTTTCTCGACGAATTTCTCAAATTATTTTTGAGACATTTATGTCAACTCTCTATAGTTGATTTTACGTTCAGAATGCACTATGGGAAGTCCATAAGCAATGTATTTCATGTGGGAGTTTGAGCGCTACTACACTAAGTAAAAATATCTACTCCGTGTCACACACGTTCTCATTTACAAACTTCTATTGAATAACGTAATACGAAAAATACTTAATATTTGTATTGTTTTAAAGATCAGCTACCGACATTCATTGTAGTAATGAAATTGTTTATCAGTTTTATCTTTTGTAATTATTTTAAAGTAAAGAATAGGTACTGTTTGAATCTTCGTGGACAATTACAAAATAAATTATTATTCCTTGTTTGGACACACCTTTTTTTCCGTCGGAGGTAAATAAACTGTAAGTTTGGTATAGTTTCACAGGTATCAAATTGATTCAGAGATTCTCGAACTACGAAACGCGACCCATTATCTGTCTTCGACCTGTTTTCAAATCAGTGATGTTTTCAAACTCGTTTATTATTTCTGTTCCGTCCAATATATGACATCATGTATCAAATTACTGACAAAATTCTATATTTTATACCAAAATAAAACAGCATATGTGTTGTCATTGAAAGAAAAAAGTTATATGATGTGAAACTAAAAAAAATGTAACGAGATTTAAAACGTCCAACTTTGTACGAGCGTATCTTATCTAAATATCAGAGTATACAAATAACATTTATTGCGTAATAAAATACAATTCATTTGGAAGCAAAAGTAATTTTTTGATCAAAAATGAGCTTGTTACAGTGTGGTAAGCGAAACTCTAAATATTTTTGACAGTGGCCTTTGTTTGGTGTCGGCGGAGGAGAGCTAGTGTTTTGGCTGTGTCTTATGTTTTCCGTACGCCTGATAACACAACGGGTTCTCATAAGAGCTGTACTGCCATCTGAACGTCAAATAGAGTATAATAGGTTACACCCGATAAACATGTTTCTATAAATTCCGTTTGTTGTTGTAGATTCTGTAAGAGAAATATATTTTTATTTTTATCTTGGAAAGTTTTGTTAGAGTGTTGTTACTGTTAAAGTTACAAACCACCTGTAGGTGTTTTTATGACTATTGATTTTCTTTTGTATTCTCGCATGAGTCCTAAATCTTCTTTCTTTTACACTTTATCTTTTCTTGGTTTATTTTAAGTCACGTCAACAGTTTGGTCATTAATGACAACTGTAGATTATGGAACGATGGATGTTTTTATACCGGGTGTCCCACGAAGAGGTTGCTATTTTTGAATTAATATGCCGGACGTATCGCATACTTTACAGTTATAATAAATAGATATGTAAAAAACAACCCTCGAGTTTCATTTGCTTATGATAAATCAAAACAAAATGGCGGAAAGTACTTTTGTTTGCATAACCATTTCAAATTGGTGGTTTGTTACAATGTTACTGAAGTAATAAAATGAAAGGAATATGAAAGTAATAAATTATTAATGAACACAATTTGTTTCATTAACCTTTATTCGAAGTTCATCAATAGCTTTGCACTGATAGCAACGAAACAAAAATGAGTCATAAGCGTTTATTTTTAAATTGCCGAGATATCAACAGCTGTTCTTCTTCAATCAGCCTCATAAATTCATCGTCTATTACAATGATGTGAGAATAAACTTTTTCCTTAAAAAAGCTCCATAGGAAAAAATCGCAAAAAGACAAGTCTGGTGATCTGGGAGGCCAGTTAATGAGGCCACTGCCATGACCGATCCAAGGGTTAAAAAGATTTTAGTTTAAAACCGCTTTGGCCATATTAGCATAATGTAGAGGAGCTCCATCATGCTGGAAACAAACGTCCTGCATCTCCACCTGAGAAAGATGAGGAACTATGTGGTTAGTTAAAATTGATTTTGAATGGCAAAAACAGCTGTTTTTTTCTATCTGAATCCTATTGAAACTATAATTGGTTTTATCCACGAGATTATTGTTCATTTTTGATACTGTTTTCTTATTCCACCATTTTGTTCTGATTAATCATAAACAAATGAAACTCGAGGAAACTTTTTTACATATGTATTTATTATAACTGCAAAGTTTCCAGTCAGTAGAGTGTGCGATACGTCCGGTATATTAATTCAAAAATAGCAACCTCTTCGTGGAGTACCCGGTACATACTTATTATGTTTCATGTTTTAATTTTAAACAGATTTAAGCATTATTATTCAAAAACGATTGTTTTAATAAATATTGCAATACACTTGGATATTTTTAATGAAATAATACAACTATTGTTTTTGTAAGTTTATGAAATTGTATACTTCTCGGTACAAGGCAAATAATAACTAATTCTAATGCATGGATTGCCTACATTCATCTTAACCTTTCCAAAGTAGTTTTGGTTTGTTAAACTCAGTTCGAATTTCTCGACATAAGAGTAAAAATCATGTGTGAAACACTCATATGATTTTCTCTTGCCAATATAAATTATGAAAAATATAACCTACTTTATATCGTGAATGAATGACTGTAATTGAAAACCTCTGTTCTATTTAGTAAAATGGAAAATCATTAATTTCAGCTAAACTATGCTTTGTAGAAAAAATTGCTTGAAATAATATTATTTTTGTAGGTCTTTTACTTTTATATAACTGTTGTTACATACACTTTTTTCGTAAAATGCATATTAAGGTCGCGATCTTAATTTTTGTTTACCGGTTTTAATGAGCAAAATACATCAATCATTAATTGACGCTAAAATAAGCGTTGTAGAAATAAAATTTGTTTATTTTCAAATCTTCAATAACTTTTAATACATAAGATTTTGTTCTAAAATGCATGTTAAAAAATCTCAAAAAAAAACATTTTTTACTACAAAAGCTCAGCACACCCATACGTCAGCAGAAATGCCAATTACGTTATCTTTTAGAGCACAAAATATATAATGATAAGACAATTTTAAAAATTTGTAGAAGCCGTTTCTAAGAAAATAGCAAAAAATTGAAAAATTGTACAAATAAACTATTACTTCCGGTTGACCAATTTTGATGGAAATATTCTTGTCGAATCCCCCTATCGTATCAGGTACGGGTCCTACCGTCCCCGTATCGTATAACTTAGGTTCTAAATTCCAAATTTGTACGGAATTCCGTTTTGAGATATTTTGTTCATGTTGATTTTATTTAGCATCATTAACTTATAATTACAATTAGGTTTTGTTTTTTTTTATTTAACATAGTTCTCCATGATTAGTTGTGGTTATATTTAAAAAAAAAGAAGATTATACTAACGAATCCGCCATTACACTATGTTCTTTAGTAAGTTTATAACAATGAGCACTGTGGTTTAATTAAAGTCCGGCAAATCATAACTATTTTAAATAAACTCGCTTGAACTTTTCTATGAATATTGGTTAAACATTTGCTAAAATACAAATAAAATATAATAAACCAAATTAAATCAAACTAACTGAAGATATCAAGACAAACTAAAACAAAAATATACCATACAAAAATAAAACAATATTAAACTAACCATGATTCAAATAATTTATACCATTTTAACTTCATTAGCTGTTAATGAAGTTAAAATGTATTAAATTAAATAATTAATTAATTGGATAAATCTTGATTGTGTTAGTTAATTTGTCAGATAAATTACCATCAGTCGAAACATATAAGTTTTATTAATACTTTGTTTGAATTAAGTTGCACAACTATTCCACCCAAAATTGAATATGAATGAAGTTAATTTTTTAGTTTTTCTCTTATAAAATATGTAAAAAATGATTTTCTTTGGTAATTTATCTTCATTTTTTTAATCTTTGATCTTGGTTGATTAACAGTACAATGAACAGGACAATATCCGTAAATAATATACTAATGCTTTTGTAACATTGTACAGTGATAGTCTATAAATAGCTAAGAGAATAAATTGTTTATTTGAATAAGGATAATGGATTGTGATGAATTGAATGTATTGAATTGGAATTCTCGGAAATCGAAACTAGCAGATATTTCTTTTTTATTTTTATACATTCTACAATGTTCTCGATTGTTTGGAGGAACGGTCAGTCTGTAGATATAAAAACAATTACCACTTTGTAGTGCGTTAGACAATACTTGAATTGTTAAAGTTGTCGGGACATTTCGAAATAGTGTCGTTACAGGAGGTTCTGAATTACGTTAATAGTGCAGAAGTTTACGGGTGGTAACAAGTGGTTGCGGACAGGTAAATCATTGTTTTTATTTTTGAGTTACAAGGTCTTATTTTTTTGAGAGGAAACCGAATTTACCGGTACCCAGGTAGGTCTTTATCTGGGGTATGCGGAGCTCTGCCGAAGGCAACTATCCGCCAAAACCTCTCAGTTCCTTTCTATCCCATCCCGACTTGCCGCGGGATCGCCGGTAGGCATAACTTCACATCAAGCCGGAGGGTTTTTATTAGCTGGATAACGTTATCGCAGCGATTTCTCTTTTTATCACCCTTTTATCCCCTTTTTGAGTAATTTCTTTTGGGACTAATGCAGCTGAACCTCTCTGCTCTTCATCACTTTCTGGATGAAAGCTTTTTTCTGCTGCAATCATAAAATCATAGAGATTTGGTGGAGAAATCGGCGACCCAAGCTTGGTCCCTAGAACCTCCTTCTCTGGTATCCATCTTCTGCAGTCAAAAATCGCATGTACTGCGTTGTTCTCCTCCGCCTCACAATCCAGATAGCTTGCTTCTTATGATCGTCTGAACCGGTGTAGATACGCTCAAAAGCAACCATGCCCCATCAATGCCTGCGTAAGGTAATAACGAACCTCGCCGTACCCCCTGCTCAGACATTTCTTTAGATCCGAAATCAATCTATTTGTCCATCGACCAGACATCTCTTCATCCCATCTCTCCTGCCACCTCCTGAGAAGTCTATCTCTGGCCTCTTTATCTGAGCCATTGTAGTCTCTCCAGGTTTCAGTCTCTCAGATATCTCACTTCTTTACCAGGCTAGCAAATCTATAGGGGGTATGCCTGCTATCACCTTTACTGCACCCGCTGAAACTGTTCGGTATGCCGCCGTAACTTTTAGTGCCACTTGTCTCTGAATCGACAGCAGCCTCTTCTTATGTACCTTTCTCGTCATCACATCGACCCCAGGATCTTATTTATAATGAGTTTTAGGTTATGATGTAATTAATTTAATTGTAGAGTCTAAGTTTAATAAATGAATTGTAATTTTTAATTGTGTCAGTCAATAATAACATTAATTTTAAGTGTAAAGAAAGTCTATTTGTTATTTATTATACCCAGATCCTAAAAGAACCTAGGCTTACGTGTTACATTATTGTAATAGGCTATTCGGAAGCTGTTTGCAAATAGAAAAAGTTTTTTAACAGGTATCTAGCGATAATTGATCCGGTAGAATAATTTTTATGAATAATTAATAATGATTGTTTTTTACATTGATGATACTTGGAACTAAAAATATTTTTTTTTTATTTCAGGGTGGAGATGGGAGTAGCGGCAGGCTGACAATCAACATGGCGGTGAGATGAAGGGTAGAAATGCGATCATTGGACTGTGGCTTCTGCTGGTGGTCGAAGGGGATGGGGAAGATTGCCCGACTACAACATCCTCTTCCTGTCCATGCTACAATTTCGAGGATGGTATATTTCTTGAATGTCCTTCGCCGTCCAAAGAATCGCTCCATACCGTCCTTGGAGCTCTTCGTAACACACCTGTACAGTCGCTTAATATATACGAACTGGATAAATCGGTGATCACACTGAGCGGGGATATGTTTCCTGAAGACACCATCATTAAACATCTTCAGATAAAGGTAAATTTAAGGTTATGTTTTAATATAATTTATTATGTGCCTGTATACCGGGTGTTACAAAACGCATTCGCGCGTGCTTCATTTTCGTATTCTATAACTCCAAAAAAAGCTAAATATTTTATATTTAAACATGTTCAGGTGAAGTGAACTGTTCTTGCAAAGCTGTTCTTCGCCAGCAAATAATAAAGTACTTGGGAATAGAATTTGACTGCCATCTTAAATAAACTGAGCACATTAAAGGTCTTTGTCAGCGTGTAAGAAAATTGATATTTACATTCAAGAAACTTAGAGGAGTACTGAATGGGGATACATTAAGAATTGTTTACTTACCTATTGTGCAGTCGGTACTAACGTACGGTATAATTGGGTGGGGTGGTACCAATTTGTCTTCTTTGGACTCCGTACAGAAGGTGCAGAAGTTGATCTTACAAATAATCAATAAAAGACAACCAAGGTATACATCGGATCAGCTTTTTCAAGAATTTAACCTACTTGACATTCGCCAAATATTTGCAAGATACGGTAATCTCTTATTTTCGCGTATAAAAGTGTAAACGATTTTACTATAAGAGCACACCATTATAATACCAGGAACAAGGATGTCTCAAGGAACATGGGAAACCATAGTTGGGTGGACTAATTTCCCTACCGCGAATTAAATATGAAAAAGATTGTTTTGGTATGTTGAATACGAAAATGAACTGCTCGCTAAGTATTTAGAAACACCCGGTATAATATTAGCCATTCAATCATCAATTGCCCAAACTACCAAACCTAGGAATGGAAAATTTGATTTTTATGTTCTATTTAGAACATAGGTACTTGATGTGAACGAAATTTTTATCGGTAACCTCATCTTTGAGTAAACTGGGAAAACCATACGTAAAACACGGAAAAGTTACCTATATCTGTTACTTTTGTAGATAAAGATCTGGAAAATATTTGAATACAGTTCTCAATTAAATTTCAAGACTTAAGGCAATATTTTCAGGAAGGTATAAAAATTGAAATTATTGCTTTTCTGTTTTGAACCCTCATGCACATATGATCGAATCGCAAATACTTCAATTTTCTATTCATCATATAAGGAACTGGCATACTCCGCGTGGCTTCGCACACGAAACATGTGTAATCAATTATTTTTAATTAAAAATGTAACAGAAAGTGTGTAGCTGCTGCTAGTCGACTGTATACTCCAACGTAGACACACACACATACAAACATACAACGTTTTGATAAATCGCCCCGCGTACGTCTCCCAATATCATCAACCCCTTCATCTACTTCAATACGTACTCACATGTACACACACACATTTATGAAAATCTTCATTAGTCCCCGTACGGTTATCGTTGTTTTAAATTTAAAAATAAAATGTTGCTGTGAATGTAAATAAAATTATGCTGTAAAAATTTCATGAAAATCCGTTCAGTAGTTTTGGAAATTAGCCTGTACAAAAAACACGCTTTGTCTTTATAATTAGTATAGATACATCTCCCAAATTTTTAGCTCTCTTGTTTTTCGGGAAATAAGACAATTAGTAATTAGTCATGTGGTTAGGACTTTACATTTATTATCATATACAGTGAAACCTCGGTAATTCGAACGCGTGTAATTCAAAATTTTCGTAAATTCGAAAAATTATTTGTCCCCCGTCATTTTGTGTACATATTAATGTTAAATCTAACTTCGTAATTCGAAATTTTTAAATAAAAATTATCTTTAATTCAAAATTTTTATTTTTTATTTTATTTTGATTTTACTTGAAATGCTTGTAGGTCGGTCAATAAAGGGCGCCAGCCAGTTATCAGTCCAGTTCCCAGTCGATTACATTACGTTGACTAGTAATTACACGGAAAGTAGATAGAATGCGGAAAATACATCACCGTGAGACGCAACCAAAAATTACGTCGTTCTTTTCTTCTCAACAATAATGCATGATAACGTACAAATTTTTACAATACACTTTAATTAGGCCCACAATGCACGTCAACCAAAAGCGACAACTAATAAATAACAGACTGAAACAGTTATACAGGTTATTAGCCAAGCTGTCAAAACTACCCATAACTTCAAAACTCTTGACGTACAAGGCGATGCTTCAACCGATCTGGATGGTAGTCAAATTTATGGTGCAGCAAAGTTATCAGTTATTTCACGAATACAACGTGTTCAAAGTAAATTCTTACGACTTACTTACTGCCCGAGTTACGTATCGAATAGAACACTACACGATAATTACGCGTTTCTTACGTCAACGACACAGATCTAAAATAGTACCGTAGGTTCAGAGACAAATTTCAAAATCATAACGATTTCTTAATATGCAATATGAATTCTGCGGATCTACCAGAAATTTCACAAAGACGACTGAAACTCCGATAGAGAAGAGACATGATACATTAACGCAACTGTAACATTTATTACGTATACAAAAATATAATTTAAAAATCTGGTGTGAAACACTTTCTCTTGCCAGTGCAAATAATTAACAATAATCCTAACATTAGTAATAAAACATTAGAAATAAACAAAAAACTAACCTCAATAAACATAACCTTATTTTAATCATGAGTGAAAGACGCAAAATGAAAATCAACCTCAGTTTGGCCTAAAAATACGGAAAATCAATCTTTCACGCTCAACTAGGCTCTGTGGAGAAAAATGCTTTATATAAAATTTGTAGGTCTTTTAATTTCCTATAAATTTTATTATACTTTTTTGTCGTAAAATGCATTCTAAGGCCGAAATCTTTAAAAAATTGATTTTTCACACGTTTTCGTGAGAAAAAAAACAGAAAATTGCTAATTACCGCTAAACTAAGCGTTATACAAAAAATGTTTGAAATAAAAGTTGTAGAATTTTACATTCTCTACAACTTTTATTATATAACTACACACACACACACACACAGACCAATCGCTAAAAACATGTTTTTGGGGTTCAGGGGGTCTGAAAACGTATAGATCCGGTGAAAAATCGATTTCGAAAAATCGACATGAAAACAATACTTTCCTTCCTATATATTCATATAGTTTTGCGCTAAAATGCATATTAAAGCCGCAATCTTAAAAAGAAAATGTTTTTACGTAAAAACAGCCTCACGCAGAATTTCAGCAAACATGGCGCCTACCCTATCTTGTAGAGCATAAAAAATGTAGTAAACCAGGCGATTTTAAAAAAAAAATCGTAGGACCAGTTTTTGAGAAAATCGCAAAAAAGTGAAAAATTATACGAATAAACTACTACTCCCGGTTGACCGATTTTGATGAAAATGTTCTTGTCGGGTCCGGTAGTGGTATGTAACTTAAGTTTCAAGTTTCAAGTTCGTACGATGTTCCGTTCTTGAGATATTCTGTTCACACACACACACACCCACACACACAGACACACACACATACCAATCGCTAAAAACATGTTTTTTGGGTTCAGGGGGTCTGAAAACGTATAGATCCGGTGAAAAATCGATTTCGAAAAATCGACATGAAAAGAATACTTTCCTTCCTATATATTCTAGTCAAGAGAAAGTAAAAATGAACACAATTATCGTTATCTGGAAAGCTATATCTGGGTGGTGCCTCCTCAAAGCCATTAACGCGGTTAGTTTTTTATACTGTTTTTTTTAAATTTAATTGTGTACATTTTTGTTGGTTGTTTATCTGCAGTTGCAAGATAAAGTAAAACAAGTTAGCTTTAAGTATGTATATAATTTGATTAATACATAATTATACTGTATTGTATGTATGTATGTAATTGGTTTCGGTGTTAAAACAATTAAAAACGTGTAGAAAATGATTTTTCACTATGTATAATTTTTAGTCCCCCAGTCCAAGTAATTTTTTAATTCAAAATTTCGTTAATTCGAATTTTTTCAGCAGTTCCTTCAGCTTCGAATTATCGAGGTTTCACTGTATTTCCTTACCATTTTACTTCTTTGACAATTTCAGCTACGCTAAAAATTCGAAACCGTACGATTAAGTTCTTAAAGCCGCAATAAATGATTCCTATATCACAAAATCGGCTAACTATTGTAGGTAGAACGAAAAACTTTTCCTGATCTGGAAACAACGATAAATTCAAAATTCTTTGTTTCAAGAAGGATTTGAGATGCATGGACGAACTCATTCTACTTCGTTTATTTTAATAAATAAAATGTTTTATAATAGGCTACAGTTTAATACTTACTCTTACTTAATTATGATGAATTTATATTAACAAAAAGGGAAAACAAAATTTAACTTCACGTTGTCTTTTTACACCAGACACAAAAAGTTGTACTGTTTTAGTAAATTTATCCTAGATTATGTAGTACGTCCTTTTTTAACATACGAATGCATAAAACAGAAACTCACTGATTTATGCATATTTAATGACGAGATAATTACAAATTAGAGTTGGTTTAACTACATTAATAACTCGTTCCCTCCCTTTGCCACAATCTATCACAAACGCACTCACGTTCACTTTTAGCTCCACTGATATTCAAATAATATTCTCACATGGTTGGGTGAATATGAAACACATCAGAATAAATTTCTGGGTATTATTTTCTACTTTTGTTTAAATTTATCGTTTTTAAATATTTTAAAATTTTGAACAAATATTTTTACTTTCTCTTGCTTATATGAATATATAGGAAGGAAAGTATTGTTTTCATGTCGATTTTTCGAAATCGAGTTTTCACCGGATCTATACGTTTCCAGACCCCCTGAACCCAAAAACATGTTTTTAGCGATTGGTGTGTGTGTGTGTGTGTGTATACAAAATATCTCAAGAAAGGAACATCGTACGAACTTGAAATTTGAAACTTAAGTTACATACCCTTACCGGACCCGACACGAACATTTTCATCAAAATCGGTCAACCGGAAGTAGTAGTTTATTCGTATAATTGTTCCTTTTTTGCATTTTTTTAAAAAACTGGTCCTACGATTTTTTTTAAAATCGCCTCATTTACCCAATTTTTTATTCTCTACAAGATATAGTAGGCGCCATGTTTGCTGAAATTCTTGGTGAGGGTGTTTTTACGCAAAAAAAGTGTTTTTTTTAAGATTACGGCTTTAATATGTATTATAGCGCAAAAATTTACATAAAAAAATTAGCGATTTTCTGTTTTTTCTCACGAAAACGTGTGAAAAGTCGATTTTTTAAAGATTTCGGCCTTAGTATGCATTTTATGACAAAAATGTATATAATCAAAGTTATAGAAAATTAGAAGATCTACAACTTTTATTTAGAGCATTTTTCTCTACAGATCCTAGTTTAGCGTGAAAGAGTGATTTTCCGTATTTTTAAGCTAAACTGAGGTTGATTTTCATTTCGTGTCTTTCACTCATTATTAAAACTAATTTATGTTATTAAAGTTAGTTTTTTGTTTATTTCTAATGTTTTATTACTATTGTTTGGTTTATTGTTAATTATTTGCATTGGCAAGAGAAAGTCGTGTGAGTGTTTCACACCAGATTTTTTTATTTTTTTTATTTGGTATTATTATATTGTGACACATCTCTAAGGTCCGTTTCGGGTTCTGGATAAATTAAATAATTAACATACTAAAATTTAAAATTAGCTACAAGTATTTATTACAACTAAAAATATTTTCAAAATAAATTGACTAAAATCTACAAGTGAATTACAATTAAATTAATTAAAAAAACAAACTAATTATAATTAACCAATAACAATAAATTACTTAACCAATTCACTTACTACTACTTACAAAAATTATACAGAGTAAATAAACGTTAAACAACAGAGAGTAATTCACAGTAACGCAGACCTACTCCAAACGTTACCC
This sequence comes from Catonia carolina, assembly GCA_035578175.1. Taxonomy (NCBI): domain Eukaryota; kingdom Metazoa; phylum Arthropoda; class Insecta; order Hemiptera; family Achilidae; genus Catonia; species Catonia carolina. Next base: position 32,917,643 of record JAQMRL010000005.1, on the reverse strand, counting down.
TTTATTGTCTAAAACTTTTATTACCTATAATACATCTTTCCGCTAAAATGCATATTAAAGCCGGTCTTAAAAAATATTTTCTTTTACGAGACCGGCCGCATTGGCGCAGTTGGTAACGTGCTCGCCTCTCATCATGCGGTCTTGGGTTCGAATCCCATTCAGGCACGGCATATTGTCATACGTTACAAAAATCATTTCATCCTTCACCGTCTGCATTAGCAGTAATTGCAGAATAGTCAGACGTTAAACAAAAAAAAAAAAATTTACGAGACCATAGCCTCCCTAAGAATTTCAGCAGACATTGCGCCTACCCTATCTTGTAGAGCATAAAAATTTAGTAAATGAGGCGATTTAAAAATAAATCGTAGGAGCCGTATTTGAAAAAATTGTAAAAAAGTGAAAAATGACACGAATAAATTGATACTTCCGGTTGACCGATTTTGATGAAAATTTTCGTGTCCGGGCCTCTAGTAGTACCTGACGTTTTAAGTTTCATTTTCGTATGATGTTCCGCTTTTGAGATATTTTGTTCACACACACACCAATCGCTAAAAACATGTTTTTTGGGTTCGGGGGTCTGACAACGTGTAGTTCCGGTGAAAACTCGATTTCGAAAAATCGGCATGAAAACAATAGGCTACTTTCCTTTATATATATTCATAAACGCAAGAGAAGGTAAAGATAAATTTATTTACCTGTTGAACATGCAAACAGAATACGAGAATAGTGATCTAATTAGGTTGGTAGAACTGTCATGGTAAAATAGCCAAACAAAATTTATTGCTCCATTTGACATGAAAAACAGAGGAGGTAATCTCTATAGAGGTCATATCTATAATTTGTATTATTGTAACGGGATGACAATATGGCAAATACTACGAAAACGCTACCCTTCCAGTAAAATATTCTCACCATTTCTTTACCGTAGAATGTGTTTTTTACTTTCTCTTGCCTGTATGAATATAAAGGAAGCAAAGTATTGTTTTCATGTCGATTTTTCGAAATCGAGTTTTTACCGGATCTACACGTTTTCAGACCTCCTGAACCCAAAAACATGTTTTTAGCGATTGGTCTGTGTGTGTGTGTGTGAACAAAATATCTCAAGCACAGAACATCGTTCGAATTTGAATCTTGAAACTTAAAGTTAGGTACTACAACCGGATCCGAAACGAACTTTTCATCAAAATCGGTCAACCGGAAGTAGTAGTTAACTCGTGTCATTTTTCACATTTAGGGATTTTTTTTAAAAAGGCTCCTCGATTTTTTTTTAATCTCCTTAATTAATACATTTCTATGCTTTACAAGATAGGGTAGGCGCCATGTCTGCTGAAATTCTTGGGAAGTTGTTTTCTTGTAAAAAAATTGTTTTTTTTAAGATTGAGACTTAAATATGCATTTGAGCGCAAAAAGGTAGTAGAAAATTTAAAATCCTACAATTTTTATTTAAACATTTTTTGTATAACGCTTAGTTTAGCAGTAATTAGCGATTTTTTTAAAGATTTCAGTCTTAGTATGCATTTCACGACAAAAGTGTATGTAATCTAATTTATAGGAAATTAAAAGACCTACAAAACTTTTATATAGAGCATTTTTTTCTACAGAGCCTAGTTTAGCGTAAAAGAGTAATTTCCTGTATTTTTTAACCCAAACTGAGGTTGATTTTCGTTTTGCTTCTTTCACTCATGATTAAAATAAGGTTATGTTTTTGAGGTTAGTTTTTTTGTTTATTTCTAGTGTTCTATTACTAATGTTATATTGTTAATTTTTTGCATTTGCAAGAGAAAGTCGTGTGAATGTTTCACACCAGATTTTTTAACTACAAAGGTACTTCAAAATGTCTCTCTCTGGTTGGTTGAGAAAGTTTGAATTTTTCAATTTCAGTACAATAAGTTCAGTAGTTTTAGAACAAAAAGGAACAAAACACACAAAACTATACAAACGGGTCTGTAAACAACATTTTTGGCTTCAAAGGGTTATGAAACGTTGAAATCTGGATACCAAAAATTTTTATTTCTATTTCCTCATCATGAGAAAATAGTAATAGAAGGAAATTGAGATGTACTTAGTACACATTGAGAATACAACATAAAATTATTTGTAATACAGTAAAACCTCCTCAAAACGACCACGTACGGTGAACTCAATAAGTGGTCGGTTTGAGAGATGGTGGTTTTGGAGAAGTGGAGGTTAGGACAATACCCTAATTAAAATAACTTCATTATTATGAAATATGTATGATTAGTTACCCCAAAAATATTGTTTATATAAAATTTTAATTTTTTTTTACTGTAACACTACATCCGACGTACTTACAAACCGACCGATGAATAAACTACGCTACTGAACTGTATGAATGTTTATAGGGTCTGTCCATAACCTCATCTAACGTCAATGGCGTACGTACAACATTACATTTCTGGTTGGGGAAGAGCCGAAGATGTTTATGTAGTTTTCCCACTAATACAGTATAGTAGGCCTACGTTTTTTCTTAGTTGAGTCCTAGAGTAAACAAGCCACCGGGCCAGTGAAACGAACAGAACAGTGTTCAAAAAAGTTTGCTTACACAAGCCCGCTTGTACCTTTCATGCCGTTTCATACTTTTACACAAAAAACTATTGTATTTAAACCACATAGATAGAATTAGTTTATAAAGAGTGGACCGACAAATGTTGGGTAAATCAGAATCATTAGTGACAACCGACAAAATCTTTAAATTTAAAGTAGGAAACTCATTTATATAGGAAAATTGATGAATAATAAGTCTTAAAGCAGTTTTGTTGATATCATCAAATTTGTCTAAAGCAGGCGTTTTACGTTTTATTTTTTTAACTGAGGTTTTTAAAACATCACTCTTTTTAAATTATTTTTGTACTATGTGAACACTTGAACAAGTACACCGGTAAATTCAGCAGTAAGTGATTCTATCTCTTTAACTTCTAGATTACGATATTTATTAGCAAACTCATACTGAAAACATTAATTGCAAAATTGTCTTTTCTCCGCTTTGTAAAGGTTTCCCATTTTTATGTTTAATATTACTTCCGGATGAAGAAGGTTCGTCCGTCATCGTCTATACATGTGTTGTAGCACTACCACGCACTAAAACCCAAAAAATACGAAAATTGATGCGAATAAATAGAATTTTACATCAAATCGCACACTAAATCATGAAGACATCACACCACGTCGTCCAAAATGTGACTGACTCATACGCTACAAGATTTATTTTGTTATTACATTACACCAATCTATTTAATAACAGCTGATAATGTCATGTGAAATGAAAATAATTTGTGTATAAAAATGACAAACCATTATAATTTTATTATTAGGCCTATTACATTATAAGCCCTACCACTGACGATTGAATTGACAAAATGTAATGAGTGGGTGATATTTTAGATCACCGGTTAGCTTGCAGAGATTTCACCCGAGGCCACGCGTGTTTGTGTGTTGTGTATTTACAGAGACTAACACATACGCAGTTTGTTTACAACAGGACTCAACTAACAAAAAACGGACTATAGAAGTTGAAACTTGTTAAATTGTACGTGTTATAGGCCTACTCTATAAGCTTATAAATCTGCCAATACTCGAGGTAGCAGTATCAATATGTAGCGCATGGCTATTATGTATTACATACGTTTGTCCATCTACCTTTCATTTCTATTATATTATTAAATTAAAGTGGTCGCTTTTGCTCGTTTTTACCGGTCGCGGTCGGATTAGAGAGTGGTCGTTTAGCGGAGGTAAATTTTTATGGGGAAGAATTAATATTTTGGTTCCCGAAAAAACTGGTCGGTTAGAGAGTTGGTCGCTTAGAAGAGGTGGTCGTTTGTGGAGGTTTTACAGTACTCTATAATCTAAGCAAATTAGATATACATTAGATGTTATTAAAGTAATGGACTTTATAATACATGTTTTTAACTTTTTTATAAAATTATTACATGTATTTATTACAGAGAAAATATTTTTTATATTGTCGTTGTCCAGTTTACATTTTTAGCCCTTTTAACGTAACAAAAAAGTCATTGCTTTACAAATAATTTTAAAAAAATGCAACGGTCTTGTAATAAAAAGCATCTGTTTCTGAAGGCTAATGTTTTTAAAAACAACTTCAATTTAGTTAATAAAAATGTTATCATTTTGAATTGCTTTTTATTCCATGTTATTTTATTGTTTAATTTTATAAAATTATATTACACGTCTTGTTTATGTTTTATAATTTCTACTTAATGAGTTTGATAAATACTCATCATATCGTTTTTTTACTTTTGAGACCGTAAAGAATCACTTTAGTCAGCTGTTTTTTAGTAGGAGTTTTTTTAGTAGGAGCTGTTTTTTAGAAAATCGCAAAAAAGTGAAAAATTACACGAATATAGGGCCTACAACTACTTCCGGTTGACCGATTTTGATGAAAATGTTCGTGTCGGGTCCGGTAGTGGTATCTTACTTAAGTTTCAAGTTCGTACGATGTTCCGTTCTTGAGATTCTGTTCACACACACCCACACACATACACACAAACCACACACACACACACACACACACGCGCACACGCACACACACACACTCAAACACACACACACACACACACGCACACGCACACACACACACACTCAAACACACACACACACACACACACACACACACACAGATCAATCGCTAAAAACATGTTTTTTTGGGATGAGGGAGTCTGCAAACGTGTAGATCCGGTGAAAACTCGATTTCGAAAAATCGACATGAAAACGATACTTAACCTTCCTATATATTCATACAGGCAAGAGAAAGTAAAAATAGAACGGACAAGATCCAAAAACTTGAACGAAGGATCCTTAGAACTTGCAAAAGCAAAAACTTTTGAACTCTGGGGATTTTTTTTGTTGTTGTTTGTATCATCAGGCGAAACGCTGGTTTGAAGGTCTAGAGGCTTTACAAAGTAAAACAGGGAGTGAGGTGTTTACCATAGTCTTCCTCACTGAATGGAAAAGTATGCTTATGAGCATCCCAGGCCCTCTGAAAAGCATCTTTTTCCACGTTGCAAATGACACCTTCACTTCATTTACCACAAAGTTTAACTATATAATGAAATCCATTACTCTCAGATGAGATAACTCTGAATAGTTTCTTTTACAAAAATACCTCTTCTGTTCTTAAATGCTTCGCTCATATAATTGGCTGACCATGTGATAAGAAACAGAGCTAGTTTGTAACACTTCACCTGTCTGTTATGGACATCGATATTTCTTATTTGTTCAATTAACCGAACATACAAAAAACATTTGCTTAATAATGACAAAAATTGTTAAACGATTAAAGTTTCTTATATAATTTATTTTTAATTAGTATACTTTAAACTTAAATTTATTACAAAAAACATTTTACATAATTTATAAAAATGTACAGAATCACAAAACTAGAGATAGATTTTAGTTCATCAAAACCGGTGAATATTACATAAACTTATAATAAATTGATATAAAAATTGTTTTATTTATTTAAATTTTCATAAAAATTATTACCGCTCTGTTACATACATCAATTTGAAAATAATTTTTTAAAGAAATTATTTATTCATATTAATATACGTTACAAATATTGACCGTTCTAAAGTTATTGTATTACATTCTACATTTTACACGCTATCTTTTTATTTTTTTTCACTGATTATTCTCTCTTCTAACTCTTGAATGTATTCATACATAAATAATTTATCGAGTTTGATTACATTGCTTTTCTTTCTTTTTTATAGTTGATGGAGATATCAATAAATTTATTTTCTTTTTGATATCATAAATCATAGAAATATTATATTTAATATAATATGCGTTGTTTGTAATTTTGTGATATTACTAATTATTTTAATGTTACTGTTAAGTTTATAAAAAATTCAAGTACTCTATTGTTTTATTTCTTATCAAGTTATATTTTATTGGGTTGAAAATATAAGTACAGTTATTACAATTTTTTTCGTAAATATTGAATAATAATAATAATAAAGTACTTTAAAATAATTGATTTTAACAATTTAAAACATATTTTTGTTGATAACAGTCAACAAGCCATTTTAATAGTTTGAGAAAGTAATTTCTTCTTCTTCTCACAATCAAGGATTAGGCTTCCGCCTGTTCCGACTCAGAACAGCGAAAAGCTATTGAATTATTTCCATCTTTTGCGTGTTCCCCCAACATCTCTTCTCCCCACCGGTCTGTGTTGCAAAACGCTGAAGAGGATCCTTCCCTCAGGCATTCTCTCTACATGCTCCCTCCATCGATTACGATATTCTGCAATCTTCCAATTCAGGTTGTAAACATCCAGTTCCGTTCTTATGTCCTCATTTCTTAATTGGTCCCTACGACTGCAACTCTTTGTTCTTCGCAAGAGTGACATCTCTGTCGCCTGTACTCTCCTGTGGTTTGATACTAATCCACGACTCACTTCCATAGAGTAGGACTGGGGTAGCCACCACCTTGTAAAACTTTATCTGGGTTTCTTTTCGTGTTTTTCTGCCTAGATTTCTGCTAATATTGCCTTATACTGCTTGGAGTTTGCCAAATTTCTTCTCTATGTCTAAATCTTGATCAAACCTCATGTCACAACCTAAATAATTGCATTGTTATTCTTGCTCGAGCACTGCATCATCTAACACCATTTTAGACCTGGTAGGATATTTACCAGTAAATGCTTTTTTACTAAAACTTTTTTACGGAAATATTGAAATTATATTTTTTGCGTAATTCATTTAAAACATATACCGATCTCTGAAGCACATCCTTATTTTATTGCATAATCAACAAATCATCCGCAAACAATAAAGCATTCAGGTAAACGTCATTGTTCAGCCTTATTGCAGAACTAACCTTGTTTCTCCATTCTCAAAAAATGTGACCCATATATGTGTGTTAAATAAGGTGGGTGATAAACTGCACCCTTGTCTCACTCCTTGATCGATACTAATTTCTTCCAATCGATTCTTATCCGTATTTATCACTATTTGCTTATCGGTGTATAAATTTTTAATTGCATTTAACAGATGAATTGGATATCGTCTTGAAAGAAATTTTTGTAGCCGTATTTTTTTCCTGTACACTTGTCTCATTTCCTTCCACTAACTTTTTATTATATTTTTCTCGTCATAAGATTTCTTAAATTCCCTGATTTGTACCATGAACTTTTTTCATTGTTCAATTATTAATTAATAAGATTTTTCAGTTTTTTGTTTTTTTTAACTTTTTCTTTTTTTAGGTCTTTTTGAACGATCTTTAAACACTAGAGTTAAATAAATTCAAATTTCTTGGCAGTGTATAAGATAATCCGGCCTGCCTAAGTAAATTAATTTAAATTTGTTAGTCGACTTTTGGAACAAAATAGAATTTCTTTTGGTTTTACTCATTAAAAGTGAATTAATTTTTGTTTATTTTTCTTTTTGTTTCAGCACACTGCACTTCGATCATTAGAAGAAGATGCGCTTTCTGTTATCAAATCTGGACTCGAATCCTTAAGTATTGTTTCCGGAAAACTTGATCATATACCTCAAAAAGCTCTAACTGGTCTAACAAACTTACGATCAGTAGATCTCGAATCAAATGAGATATCCGATTTACCAAGTTACAGTTTTTATGGATTGTTTTTAACCAAACTTAACATGAAAGGTAATATTCTTCAACGTACATCTGAATATGCCTTTGCTGGATTGGAGCAAACTTTAACAGAACTTGATTTATCAGAAAATAAACTGAATTTCTTTCCAATGGCTTCATTAAGAAGACTTGAAAACTTGCGTTCACTTAGATTAGCTTGGAATGAAGTGGGTAATATCCCAGATGATGGATATTCTAAACTAAAAAGTTTATTCTTTTTAGATCTAAGTTCAAACAATTTTGAAAGTTTACCTGAAGATGCTTTTCGCCCGTTACCAGAATTACGTACTCTTTCATTGTATTATAACTCATTAGAAACTGTACATAAAGAAGCATTTCAGTCTTTGAAGAAATTAGAATCGATCGATTTAAGTCACAACAAAATCGTATTTCTTGATCCAGGAACGTTCAGTTCTAATCGATTACTAAGGACGATCGATTTGAGTCATAATCATGTGCATTATATCAATGGTGTGTTTCGTGATCTACCAGAACTTAGAGAATTGTTTTTATCAGAAAATAATATTTTAGAAGTTCCAAATGACGCATTTACGGACTCACATTTGTTAACTGTTATATATTTACAACAGAACGCAATTCGTCGTATCGAAGAAAATGCTTTTACTTCTTTAACTAGTTTAACTCAATTATATTTAAGTGAAAACTTCATTGAAATATTGCCAAAGCAACTTTTTAATAATAGTTTTAAGATATCATCATTAAGTCTTGATGGAAATTGGATAGAAAATCTTGAATCCGGAACATTTCGACTTTTAACTGAATTAAGAGAACTTAGATTACAGAATAATCGAATAAGAAAAATTGAACGTGGTGTCTTTCAGTCACTGCCAAGTTTAGTTGAATTACATTTACAAAATAATTTGATTTCAATCGTTGAATCCGGTTCTTTTTATAGTTTAGATAGCCTTCAACATGTTGATTTACAAGGTAATTTATTAAGTGAATTAGGAGAGGTATTTTTACATGAAACTCCATCTTTAGTTTCTTTACAATTAGCCGCAAATAGTTTATTAACATTACATAACGATTCATTAAGAGGCCAATCTAGTTTACAAATAATTTGGCTCGGTCATAATCGATTAACTAAATTAGATCGAGCTCTATTCTCCGATTTATTATTGATCGAAAGAGTTTACTTGAATAATAATTCGATATCACAAATACAAGATGGTACATTCGAACCGATGCAAGCTCTGACATTTCTTGATTTGAGTATTAATAAATTGAAATATATATCAACTAAAACTTTTTCGGATTTACACGAATTAGAAGAATTATATTTATCATCAAATATTATAAGACATATTGAACCCAAAGCTTTGACATCGTTAAAGAAATTAAGAATTCTAGATCTATCAGATAATGATATAATAGTACTTCATGATGATATGTTTCAAGAAGGTTTACCGATACGGTTTTTGAATTTAAGAAATTGTTCAATTTCAAAAATTGATAAAGGAGCTTTTCGTGGATTAAATAATCTAAACGAATTAAATCTAGAATCAAATAAACTACAAGCATCATCTTTAGCATATTTAAACGTACCAGGATTACGTGTATTCAAAGTATCCGGAAATAATTTGTCATCTATTAATGAAAATACATTAAAAGGTTTACCATCCCTTCAGCAAATTAATTTGGATAAAAATGCAATCAGAAGAATACCAGAAAGAACTTTCAGCTATAATAAAGATCTTTTTAAAATATCACTATCACAAAACCTTTTACGCGATCTTCCTACCAATTCATTAACAAATTTGAAATCATTAAAAGATATCCGGTTGAATGGAAATTTGTTCCAAATGGTACCATATAATGCTTTATCACGTTCATTACATTTAGAAGTCGTAATATTATCAGAAAATTCAATTACATCAGTGGATATATCAAAATTAAATGTATCAAAATTACGGGAAATTGATTTGAGGAAAAATGGTGTGACTTCATTAACTGGATTTGCGTCATCAAATTTTCCTCACTTAATATCAGTTGATTTAAGTGATAATTCATTATCAGCATTACCTGTCAATTTTTTCCACAGTGGTTCTTCATTGCGTCGATTGGATTTAGCTGGAAATAAATTCCGTCAAGTTCCAGCAACTGCATTATCAGAACCAAATCTACCATCATTAGATTGGTTAAATTTAACTGGAAATCCTTTAACGCAGATTCATGATTTGTCTTCCACTCGCCAATATCCATCGTTGCAAGAAATCCATATATGTGATACAAATCTTTCTATTGTAACTAGTAAAGATTTTGAAGCATTTCCAAAATTATTACATCTATTTTTAGCTCAAAATCGAATATCTAGAGTATCGCCGGGTGCATTTAGAAGTCTACCAGAGTTATTAACATTAGATATTGGATTTAATGAATTAGAATTGTTACCACAAGAACGTCTTCAAGGATTAACACATTTAAGACTCCTTAATTTAACACATAATAGACTGAAAGAACTTGAAGATTTTCCAATCGATGTTAAAAGTCTTCAAGTTTTAGATTTATCGTACAATCAGATCGGAAGAATTGGAAAGAATACGTTCAGATATTTGGATAATTTAGCCGAATTACATTTATATGGAAATTGGATATCTGCTGTTGCAAGTGATAGCTTCCGTTCTCTCAAGAAATTACGTCTCTTGGACCTTAGCCGCAACTTCTTAGAAAACCTCCCGTTAAATGCGTTTCGACCTCTAGAAACACAAATTCGAAGCCTTCGAACTGAAGGTAAGTGTAAACTTATTAATTTTTCTGTTATAGTAGATACAAATATTTTGTTTTACCGTTATTATCTATATATTAATATCGAGCAGATTTTTTCAACACGATTTTAACCACCTAAACCTTCACCGATTTCCCCCCAAAGTGGGATCAAATGAATCGTCTGTTTGAGTAGATTTGCAGAAAACTAACCAAAATCATATATTTTGATTTATGACCGTAAAATAGGAGGTCTAAAATAAAGTTAATAATACGTGAAGTTAATAAGAACGAGAATAGGGTAAGCGATGCGTCTGTGTGCCGAATGCGGTACTACCTACGCATATATTTATCTCTTTATCTATCTATCCCTCCCATATCTCGCACAGCTATTTCAGGGTGGAGGGAGCAAGTTTAACGAACTTCAACTTTAACGAACATTAGCCGTGACACATCGCTTTGGACTTTCCAACGTGGTTGTGTTACTTTGAGTAGTGTACAGTAAGTTTTGCTATATCTTTCTTTTGTTTTTAACAGCTCTTTTCAGAGCTATTATATTTTTTCGATTATTTTGAAAAACTATTTCCATTCATCGGGAAATTAATGGGTAGTCGTCCATTAGGGGGAAAGCCAAGAGGCACGAGATGTTCTATAAAAACTAATTTACACTTTTGTGCGGGTTTTCCCACTGAGGTTCACCTAGTAAATCGTTTATCATGAAAATAATTATCTTAATTTTACACGTGAAAACAATCCAGTAGAATACTCCAGTACTGTTAGTTAATTTCTCGTTAAATTTTTATTTTTTCAATTATCATTTTTTAAATAAATTACTTAAAAAGATTAGAAAACTGTTGAAAGTTCTAAAATAAATTTTATATCGAACTTAATTAGAAAATTCAAAACAGTTGAAAACTGTAAAAAAATACCGGTTTGTGAAGTAAGTTACCTGTGAAAATGTTTTACTCTGACAATAAACTAGTTTTAAGAGTAACGACTGGCTTGTCCTTTGCTAAGGCTTGCTGTAAACCTCCGAGGAGTTGAATTCAAACTGTGTATAGAAACATAAGTAGGTAAATAAAATAACTATTAGTATACAAGCTAAATCGTAGAACTGTGTCTAAATCTCGGCAGGACTGTTTCTTTTAAGTTAAAATTGCCGAAATGCAAACCTTTAATGTTTTGTTTCATTAAAAAAAAATTGTCCCGAATTCCACTATCTAGGGATAATCTGAAGTTAGGGAATTAATGATATAAGTGAGTGAGCTGCCCATAACAAATAGGTGGAGTATCAGATTGTTTACACTCAATCTGTTCGTTACAAGGCTAAAATAAATACTTCTGTTTCTTATGACATGGTCAGCCAATTAAATGACTGAATAATTTAAGAACAGAAGAAGTAGATGTGTAAAAGACACTAATCGATTATCTCCTCTGAAAGTAATGAATTTCATTATACACCCAGACTTTGTGGTGAATGAAGTGAAGGTGTCATTTACAGAATGCAAAATATATGCTTTTCAGAGGGCCCGGCATGCTGATCAGCGTACTTTTCCACTCAGTGGGGAAGGCAATGGTAAACTACCTCACTCCTCGTTTTACTTAGTAAAACCTCTACACGTTCAAACCAGCCTTTCGGCTGATGACCTAAACAACACTAGTGAGTGAGTGATTGAATCAGTCAGGATTTTTGTTTTCATTTTTATAATTTCATATTTTCATTTGAAGGTTTACTAAAATAGCAAAGGAATAACTTCGTTTCTTAATTTTCTTTCTTTCATAACTTTTTACTAAAGTTTTTTGTTCATTTCTTTAAAATTATTATATGTTTTCAATCATGTATAAATTACGTAAGTTGTAGAACATTATTCTTAAGTAAAATTGTGTGAAGAATTCAAACCCTTGCCAGAAATAGAACCCGATTTCTTTAACATTTAGTTTAAACCATTAATACGGTTAACCATATTGTTTATTTTAATACAGGTAAATTAAATTGTAAGTGAATATTGTAGTCAATTATTAAAACCACTATTGTAAAATAAAGAGCTACTTAACAGTGTAATATGGAAAATTTTATAGCAATTGAACTAAGTTCTTAACCAACTGATAATAATATAAAATGATTACCTTTACAATTGCATAATAATAATTTAATTTCACGAAAACCTCTCCAGTTATTGTCTCTAATCACCTATGCGGTGCATTACAAATTTTCTTATTACTGCAACGCGTAATCGCATTCTAAAACATGGTTCATTACTGGTGCTCCAGATGTTACTTGATGGTTGCAGAAGCGGTATTAACTAATTACATTTCCCCCCTCCCATCTACGGTACAACCGCCAACTGAATTCACTTACTTGTAGATTAAGCGACGATTCCTTTGAGTTTCCCTATCCTATCTCTACTGAGATTTCACTGCACTTCAGTAAAGTTGTTAGCTGGTTCTATTCAAACAGTATTATGATTTAATACAATTCTATCCTGTATTATCATTACTGTAATATTGGTATTACAATTTTACTATTGTTCTCCCTACTCCTTATACCATTAGAAAAAATATTAAATAATAAAATCTAACGCAAAATACTCACAAAACTTAATCTTAATAATGTAAATAATTCCCATTTAATCTAAGTTTAATCATAAATAAACAATGTTAAATGGAAAACATAACTTAATTTTAATCATGATTAAATGATGCTAAATGAAAATCAATTATTATAGGAATTAAACATATGAAAAATCACTGATTAACCCTAAACTAGGTTATGTAGAAAAAATGTAGAAAAAATGCTTAAAATAAAAATATTAGGTATTTTAATTACATAATAACTTTAATTATATTTATATACTTTTGTCGTAACATACATACCAAGAACGCAATCTAAAAAGGACCTTATTTTAACGATTTTTGAGAGCAAAATGCAGAATATCACTAACTGACTTGAAGTGTTATAGAGAGTTTTCGGGTTCGTAATCCACATAAAAATTTTGAGGGCCTTAATTGGGTTAAAAGTTCTGGTTACAAACCGGACGTAACCCAGAACTGAAAGTCAAGAAATGACAATCCGAAACTATAAGAGGTAGCAACAAACGGTTTTCGGATTCGTAATCTACACAAAAAGTTAGTGGGCGTGGATTGGGTTTGATGTTCTGGTTTCGACCGGAAATGACTCAAAACCGAACGTCAAGAAATCAAAGTCGGAATTTGGAAACAAAAATAGTGTCATTCGATCCCTCTTTAGGTACAAAAATTCCTGTTAGGTACAAAAATACTAGGTTTAAAGTTCCGATTTTGACTGGAAGTGACCCAAAACCGGAAGTTAAGAAATCAAAGTCGGAATTTGGAAACAAAAGTAGTGCCATTTGATTCCTCGGTTTCAGATTCGTAATCTACAAAAAAAGTTAGTGGGCGTGGATTGGGTTTGAAGTTGCGCTTTTGACCGGAAGTGACTTAAAACGGATGTCAAGAAATAAAAGCCGGAATTTGGAAACAAAAATAGTATCATTCGATTCCTCTTAAAAAGTAGATACAGAAATCATTGGGTTGGAAATTTCAGGTTTGACCGGAAGTCAAGAAATCATAGTCGGAATTAGGAATTAAAGATAGTTTCATTCGATTCCTCTTAAAGACTTGATACAGAAATTACTAATGATTTTTGCCACAAGTCAACGGTAAGCCTTTTTAAAAATTTCCGCCCGCCATGAGACGCGTCGTCTCATGAAAGGGATTTTTTTTTAATTGATTTGATTTAGGATACATAACAGGAATACAGTTTAAATATATAAATATACAGCATAGCATGTATAGCTATTCAGTTGACAGTATAATAACATGTTGAGTAAAATTAACTTCATTTAAAACAATGGAACGTAAAGAACTTTATTTTACAACATGTTTGAAAAGTGTTACGGAATTTTATTCATTCAAAACTGCATTTATGTTTACAGCACACTACATTCTTTGTGTCAAAACAATTTAAAGGTAACTATAATTTCAAATATCTCTTCTCTAAAAGTTGTTTAATTTACAAGTTTTGCTGAATCATGTAAAATACTTAAAACATTCCATTGCGATATTTTATTAACAGACTTAAGTTCAGTGTTAACTTACAACTTGACATTAAATAAGTCTGTTAAGGCCCTAATATCAACTTCAATATAAGTGGGCATGAGTCTGTATTATTCCTGTTGTATATTATTAGAAAACTATGTGGAAAATGGAGTAATTTTTTCAACTTTGCTTTATTAAAACAGACAATATTTTCCCATTCATTGTTCTCATCTTAGCAATACATGATGACTTACTCGCTAATTTTCAAGAAGTAAGTACAATCCCGTTGAACCGGAGTCTGTGTTAAATAGATCAGCTTTGATCTTGAACTGTATAGTTTTATTCAAAATAAGAAAAAATCTGGTGTGTAAAACTCACGCGACGTTCTCTTGCCAATGTAAATAATGAACCATTTAATCTATGTTTAATCATGAGTAGAATTAACAACGTAAAATGATAAACATATCCTAATTTTAACCATGAGTGAATGATGCAAAATGAAAATCAACCTTTGTAGAAAAAATGCTTAAAATGAAAGTTGTAGGTTTTATTAATTTTCTAAGACTAGTTATTTAACTTTTGTCGATAAATGCATACTAAGGACACAATTATAAAAGTGTAATATTTTACCGATTTTAATGAACAAAGTACAGAAAATCACTAATTGACGCTAATTTAAGCGTTGTAGAAAAATTTGTTTCAAAAAAAAAGTTGTAGGTTTTTAATTTTTTAAAACTTTATTTATATACACCTTTGGCCTAAATGCATATTAAAACCCATTCTTAAAAGAAATTTCCCGCTAGAGCAAAGCCTCCAAGAATTTTAGCAGACAGTGCGATTACTTTTAGAGTCACTTACAGACATAGCTTTTTTGTAGAAAATAAAAAATTTAGTAAATGAGGTGGATTTTTTTAAAAATATCGTAGGTTAATTTGGAAAAATCTAAAAAATCAAAAGTTGAAAATGTTTTTATTGGGTCCGCTAGTGATACCTAACTTAAGTTTCAAGTTTCAACTTCGTACGTTATTCCATTCTAAAAAATTTTGTTCACACACACACCAATCGCTAAAAACATTTTCTGGGTTTGAAGGGCCTGAAACCGTGTATTTCTGGTGAAAACTCGAATTAAAAAATCAAAATGAAAACAATACATTCCTTCCTTATATATTCAATCGTATTGGGCACGAGAAAGTAAAAACTTATTGGGTTTTCATATTTTTAAAATACATAACATCTTTATAATTAAGCTATTATTATGCTCAGATCATAATTCCAGATCTCAAGTTTCAAAACTACTAGCTCTTACTTTAGTACTCAACCAATGTACCAACTAGTCGGTCTAAATATTTTTGAGTTTGTTTTTAAAATCTATTGGAGAATTATAATTTCTTGTAATAAACAACTTTTTAAAGAAAAAATCTTAAAAATTGTGATTAAACAGCTGGTTCTTTTTATGTCTCCATATTTCCTTACAAAACCCAATCGTATTACGTTCATACGTACATTTCTGGGTCAATCACAGTTCAATTCAACATCAGCACAAAATAAAATATCGAGTCAGCCGAAAGAGAAATCAATTCTACAGACGTTATTAGTCAACATGAGTTATGTTAGTTGGAAATTTCTGTCACTACTATTATAAATCAATATTTTAATGTTGACGTTAAAATTGCTCTAATGGGTTCTTCCTGGAGAAATATGCTTTGCAATAACTTTTCACTAATGGATAACGAAATATTAAACTTCAATTTAAAAGGGGTTTTTAAAATTTTCGTATATTTTACATTTTCCATTTCCTTTCGGACCGACTAGCGATTATATTAAAACAAATATTTATTTATAATTTTTTCTAATTCTTTAAGCTACGCAGTTCGTACAACCTGTGTATAGGCTATCTAGCACAAAAATTATGTAATGACTTTTGTAGCAAGAGACCCTGAAAAATCAAAAATTGTGTTTAATAACTCTGTTATTGAATAGATCTCGAGATTCAATTACCGTATTTACGCGAATATACCGCGCACCTTTTTAAAACGAAATCTATCCGATAAAATGGTGTGCGCGTTATATTCGAAAATATCTGGTGTGAAACACTCACACAAATTTCTCTTGCCAATGCATATAATTACAAGAAACTTAACATAGTAATAAAACATTAGAAATAAACAAAGAAACTAACCGCAGTAAACATTACCTAATTTTCACATGAGTGAAAGACGCAAAATGAAAATTAACCTCAGTTTGGCTTTAAAATACGGAAAATCACTCTTTTACGCTAAACTAGGCTCTGTAGAGAAAAACGCTCTTAATAAAGGTTGTAGATCTTTTAATTTCCTATAAATTTGATTACACTTTTTGTCGTAAAATGCATAATACGGCTGAAAATCTTTAAAAAATTGATTTTTTACACGTTTTCGTGAGAAAAAAACAGAAAATTGCTAATTATCGCTAAACTAAGCGTTATACAAAAAACCGTTTGAAATATAAGTAGGGTCGAGAATTTAACTCTACAAATTTATTACATAAATTTTTGCGCTAAAATGCATATTAAAAGTCGCAATCTTAAAAACCAATTTTTTTTACAAGAAACCACCCTCACCAAGAATTTCAGCAGACTTGACGCCTACCCTATCTTGTAGAACAAAAAAATGTAGTAAATGAAGCGATTTTTTAAAAAAAATCGTAGAAGCCGTTCTTGAGAAAATCGCAAAAAGTGAAAAATTACACGAATAAACTACTACTTCCGGTTGACCGATTTTGACGATAAGGTTCGTGTCGAGACCTCTAGTGGTATCTAACTTAAGTTTCAAGTTTCAAGTTCGTGCGATGTTCCGTTCTTGAGATATTTTGTTCACACACACAAACACACGTACACACACTCAGACCAATCGCTAAAAACATGTTTTTTGGGTTCAGGGGGGTCTGAAAACGTGTAGATACGGTGAAAATTCGATTTCAGAAACTCGACATGAAAACAGTACTTTCCTTTCGATGTATTCATATAGGGAAGAGAAAGTAAAACATTAAAATAAATTGCAAAAAGAGGCATATTGGTTCTTGACAGTTTTAGAGAACACATGAAAGATGATGTGGAAAAATCTTTGCAGCGCCGGATATAGTGATCAAACCGGGAGGGTAACATCTCTACTATAACTTTTGGACGTTTGCATAAATAATCCATTCAAGTTGCTATGAAGGAACTGTGTACTAAATGTTTGGCAAATACTGAGCATACATTCACACCGTCGGGAAAAATATAAAAGCCGGAATATGAAACGATCGTGGATTAAAACGGCATGGGCACGGATTTCACCAAAGTTAGTTTCAAGAAGCTATATGAAATTCTAATGCACTCAATGACTCAGTCTACGACACACTTTGGGACGAAAATCCACACGCGGGTTCTCACAGCGACGAAAGAGAGTAACTTTTTTATAATTAATTTTATTTATTCGTTTTAATTTCATTCTTTTTATTTTGAAAATAACTTTTATACTTCATCAATTGTTTTAGTTTATTGTGATACGTAAAATGAGAATGTAGCCAACCTATTCTCGGTAGTGGATTATTCAAAGTTTTTCACCGTGTACAAATAAACTGGTAAGTTTTCATTTTATTTTTGGCAGTCTTAATTTTTCTGATAGAACCTTAAAAAATCCGGTGCGCGGTATATTTGAAGGAGTGCAGTACTTGGGCTAACAAATTAGTTTCGATGGAGAGATTATGTTGTACATCACCAGCTCAGAAAATTAGTGAGCCTACTTTCTAGGATCGGGACAGGATTGATTTACTGTGGGAGAGGGCGATCCCGTAGATCTCCAGATGTCTCCTCCCTCCGCAGTCTCCCGACCACCCTCTCCGTAAACTGAGCGATCAACTTCTAGTTCTTCTCATCCGGCAGCATCGCTGCCCCTACTCTCTCTGGGATCCACTTTGCAACGCCTATCTTCTCAGATAGGCCAAAATAGGCCATCAAAAATAGCCTATCTTCTCCATTCTCTTCAGGCCAAAATAGGGACATCTTTCAAAAATATGTGCAATGGACTCCTCCTCTTCACTGCCGCACAGTCGACATTTCGGTACTTCATTAAGTTTGAATCTCATCAAATATGCCCCAAACCTATGTCAATAACAAACCTACAAACATACAACCAGCTGATTGTATTATCAAGTACTGCATGTTAACGCTTTCTATAATCGACGTGTTCAGTACGAGATGAAAGACACGAGTGAACTACTTTGGCTCTTATACGCATGCGTGCGTAATATTTGTCAGGCTGATACATTCATATAATTTGACAACGCTGGCATGGAAAACGTTCTGATTGGTCTAAACGCATGAAACAGCAGAGCTCATCATCCGTAACAAGCATTATAGTGAAATGTTCTTTGGTTTTGGAAAAATTAAAGATGAAAAATTTGGGAAAGTTAATTTAAGAAATAAACGGATTTAAAATTTTCGTGAAGTAAATAATGAAATGTTAAATTTACTGCAGAATCAACTTATAAAATTAGTATAGCTGACGTAATAAAATATTGAAATCCTTTTGTTCCTTTTCTGTTCTAGTAGACTAGAACAAGAAGATTGTAATGAGCAATAGCAAGAGAAAAGAAGTTTTTTGTCGAATGAAACTTTTGTCTGTTTGCTATTCTCTCAGTAAGTTTAGTACAATTCAAACAAAGTTTCTTTAAGGTACCTCTTTTCCTTCCCCTCTTCCAAATGAAAACCTCCCTTAAATTTATTTTAAATGATGCCTAGTGTTGAGCAGTAACGCGGAACGCACACGTGGATTTCTTCCACGAGTCATTGAATTTATTCGTAAAAGTTAAGTTTCTATAATACAAATGAATGAATTTCTAAAATACGTTTTCATTCTTTAAGATTATAAGAAATTCTTAAGTTAGTTTAATAAAATTATCTTTGATTTTGTAATATAAGACGTGATTTCCATTGTAGAGAATAAGGTATACGTACAACTTTTTCTAATTTACGTTGGCTTCTTTAGTAATTTTCATCTTAATGAATAAGAGATCTTTATGTTAGCATAATTCGGATTTAGTTCTTCATTACATCCGTGCTACGTCACTATGTTGATTCCGTACTATTCTCTTGTGTAATTTATACCCTTTGTTTACATTTTGTAACTTTCCTTTTATTAAACAACTCTCAAAGTAAATCTTAAACAAATTCCCCCAGCCCAACATCTTTTTAGCTTGCTTTTCCTACAATTTTTTTTTATTTACAAAAAGGTGTAATACCTGCTAAAATTTTAGTAACTTAATTTGACTCTTAAGACTAAAATATTACTTAGCTTCCTTTTTTACTTTCTCTTGCCTATATGAATACATAGGAAGGAAAGTATTGTTTTCATGTCGATTTTTCGAAATCGAGTATTCACCGGATCTACACGTTTTGAGACCCCTTAACCCAAAAAAAACATGTTTTTAGCGATTGGTCTGTGTGTGTGTGAACAGAATATCTGAAGAATGGAACATTGTACGAACTTGAAACTTGAAAGTTAAGTCAGGTACCACCACATGACCCGACACGAACGTTTTCATAAAAATCGGTCAACCGGAAGTAGTAGTTTATTCGTGTCATTTTTCATATTTTTGCGATATTCTCAAGAACGGCTCCTATGATTTTTTTAAAAATCGCCTCATTTACTACATTTTTTATGCTCTACAAGATAGGGTAGGCGCCATGTCTGCTGAAATTCTTTGGAAGGCTGTTTTCTCGTTAAAAAATTGTTTTTTTTTTAAGATAGCGACTTAAATATGCATTTTAGCGCGAAAATGTATAGTATGATAAAAGTTGTAGAGAATTTAAAAACCTACAACTTTTATTCCAAATACTTTTTGTGTAACGCTTAGTTTAGCGGTAATTAGCGATTGTCTGTTTTTCTCACAAAAACGTGTAAAAAAGTCAATTTTTTTAAGATTTCAGCCTCAGCATGCGTTTTACGACAAAAGTGTATACTCAAATTTTTAGGAAATTAAAAGATCTACAACTTTTATATTTACCATTTTTCTCTACAGAGCCTAATTTAGCGTGGATGAGTGATTTTCCGTATTTTTAAGCCAAATTGAGGTTGACTTTCATTGTGCGTCTTTCACTCATGATTAAAATAAGGTTTTTTTTGAGGTTAGTTTCTTGTTTATTTCTAATGTTTTATTACTAATGTTAGGTTATATTGTTCGTTATTTGCATTGACAAGAGAAAGTCGTGTGAGTGTTTCACACCAGATTTTTTTAATATAAATGTAACAGAAATTGTGTAGCTGCTAGATCGCTGTATATTTCAACGTACATGCGCGCGCTTACACACACACACACACACACACACACATGTACATATTTATGAAAACCTTAATTAGGGCCCTTAGGGTTATCAATTTTTGAAAATTTCAAAATAAAATGTTGCTGTGAATATAAATACAAATATACTGTCAAAATTTCATGGAAATCCGTTCAGTAGTTTTGGAAATTAGCCTGCACAAAAAACACGCTTTGTCTTTACAATTACATTTATTTTAGTATTTATCCCACTCGAAGTGTAGCCTTAATTCCAAGTTTAACTAATTAAATTTAAATTACATGGTAATATTTTTAAATTAGCGAATCCGATTTTGAATAACGAGTTAAGATGATTCAAGCACCTCTATATAGTTCTGTGAATTCTAGATGATTCCTGTTGCAGATTAGATTTAAGTTTCCCTAATCTCTATCGGGAGAATTCCTTGAAATACCTTCAGGGATTAAATGGAATATTACAAGACAGAGATTTAATTAAATAATCTACATCAGTATTATCATAGATTGGCTCCCTACTGACAAGCCTAGAATATATTATTAAATAGTAAGAGTACTTGTATAATATATCAATATAACATAAATTATGGAATTAACTTAATAAGAGCAATGTATTCTACCCATGAAAAATACACAATTATGAGTAAAGAGCGCTTAAATGCAAATCATAATAAGTACATTTATTTAAGGGGAGTCGGCCTCGAAAAAATGAAAAAATATCGATTTTCAGGTTTTAATTGTGTTATTAATGGAAAATTAAGATAAATGACGACAAATCGAGACATATTACGTTAACTTTGAGGAAAGACACATGTCCACCGATACGAATAAATGAAAGATTATTTCCTCAGTCAGATGATGTAAAGTACTTGGAAATGCACTTGATCGACGCCTTACCTGTTCCAAACATATTTGGAACACTCGCAAAAGACTAGGATTGAAGCTGAGAGATTTGTACTGGATGATAAACAAACGTTCACAGCTGTCATTAGAGA
This sequence comes from Catonia carolina, assembly GCA_035578175.1. Classification (NCBI taxonomy): domain Eukaryota; kingdom Metazoa; phylum Arthropoda; class Insecta; order Hemiptera; family Achilidae; genus Catonia; species Catonia carolina. The sequence goes on along the minus strand of JAQMRL010000005.1, from coordinate 32,895,918 downwards.
GCAAGCTACTGTACAAAATGATATTGAAATCGCTGTGGACTTATGGGTTACCGCTTTGGGGCTCAGCAGCGAAATCGAATCTTGCTATTATCCAACGATTCCAGTCGAAAGTTTTACGGATACTAACGAATGCTCCATGGTATGTGACAAAATGATGCGTTGCATAGGGACTTACGAGTCAACACCGTGAAAGAAGAAATTACGCAGCTAAGTTGTAAATATCAAGCAAAATTATCAGATCACCCAAATTTTTTGACGCTTAATTTACTTGATAATAGCGATGACGTAACACTACTAAAACGAATAAAATTGCTTGATCTTCAATTTAGATTTACCGACTAACCTACATTGTAAATAATAATTAAAGTCCATATCAACATCAACATCGTCTCTATGAACATCATCTTTTTCCTATACTTATCACATTCTACCATCACTGCTATTAATTTTGTTACCTTTTCTATTACTGTTATTCGTGTTTTATCTAGTTAATGTTTTCAAAAATTATAAATAATTTGTTTTTTTTTTCAAAGCAATACCAGTGGGTATTGTCTTCGTCATGTGAACACTTTTTTGTTATTTACTTATAGTTTTTGTTTTTAAAAACTGATTGTAAATATTCTGAGATGTTAGAAAATAAAATTGTGTTGTACAGTTTGAAATTAGCGGTCTCCAATGGTACCAAAATCACGTTTCTACGATAACTAGAAAAATATATTTTTTGTTTTTATAAAAACACTTGTCATGTGAAAATTTTCCGGTTTTCGTAAACAAGTCATATTGTGTATATGATTTTTTGTTATTTTGTCACTAATTTTTATGAATTTTTTTAGTATTTCTCTTTTAATCTAGAAGGCACTTTTGTTTGTAAGGTTTAGGTTATGCAATTTATGTTGCATAAATTACTTAGGGCATTCCTGCTCGTACGAAAGAGAAATGTAGTAAGTAAGTACGTTTTTATAAATAGAAATACGTTTATAAATCTGAATTAAAATTTCCCAAAAACTGTGTTTTTTCATACAAAATATCTGTTTTCTCAAGAACCAATGAAGTTTTGTTCTCTAAATTTTAATGGCACATTCCTTACATGCATTTACATCAACAGACGGGGGCATTTGACGTCATTTTAATTTATAAAAAATATATACATTTTTTTCTATAAAATTTCCTTTTTTGGAGTAGGCATTCGCGAAAAAATTTATAAAAAAATTAATAATCTATATATTTTAAAATGACTCCGTCTAACTGTCAGGAACATATTAATGAATAACTGGTTAAAATTTGAAAATTTTTGGGCCATAGTCTGTGGAAGCTGTAAAAGAGAAAGCGACGACACGTGTCCTGAAGGAGCTGACAGAAGATAACTTTCAGCACTGTTTCCAACAATGGAAAATTCGCATGGAGCTTTGTAGGGATAGAGGAGTGTATAATGAAGGTGACAATAAGTGATTTTGTATAAAACAAAAATAAAATTTTTAACAACGTCACTCTCGTTATTTAATAGCCACACCTCGAATTTAAGAAAATTATTCATTTGACAACACCATTTTACTAACCCCTAAAATAATTTTATAAATTGTTAACTTTCTCTCTTATTCACCCAGTATATCTGATATTATGTTATCGGAAATTTAATATCTACTTCTGTACCAATAGGATTACTTTATTATATTACTTCAACTAACTAACTAACTAAAGACAATAAAAGAGCTGCTATATTAATTGCATTATTATGTTGCATTTATACGTATCTCTTTTACTTTGATGTACAATAAAATGATACTGAAACATTTGAATTTCCATTGGTAAATTATTCATTTTATAAAACGAACGAATGGAACTCGTTTAAGGTACACTGGAAATATTGTTATAAAATATAATTCACTTTAAACTACTCATATTTAAGCATTTGTTTTAATTAAAATTATTTAGTTAATTCTCTGTTTTAAAATATACCAAGACAACTTAAAAGTGATTATTAATTTATATTATTTTACTGTCAGTTAACTTGTTCATTTCTAATAAATATTTTGTTTCCTTCTCTTTTAATTTATCTATTTCGTATTTCATTACATGTGAATAAAAGGTTTTCTATATTGTATGGAAACTAATTAAATTATTATTTTACTTCAATTTTTTAGATCTTTTTCAAACAGAATTATTCAAATTGTGACTTTATTTTACTGAATTAATATGAAACAAATCTGTTTAAGAATTGGTTTTATAAAATACTGCGAATTGCGTTCGCGTTCAGTGGAGACCTATTTCTATCCTCAGAGAAATCCGTAAAATAAAACGGTTTTTACTTTCTCTTGCCTATATGAATATATAGGAAGGAAAAGTATTGTTGTCATGTTGATTTTTTGAAATCGAGGTTCACCGGATCTACACGTTTTAAAACCCCCTGAACCCAAAAAAAACACGTTTTTAGCGATTGATATGTATGTGTGGGTGTGTGTGTGTGTGTGTGTTTGAACAGAATATCTCAAGAACGGAACATCGTACTAACTTGAAACTTGAAACTTAAGTTAGATACCACTAGAGAACTCAACACGAACAATTTCATCAAAATCAGTCAACCGGAAGTAGTAGTTTATTCGTGTCATTGTTCACTTTTTTTGCGATTTTCTCAAAAACGGCTTCTACTATGTTTTTAAAAATCGCCTCATTTACTACATTTTTTATGTTCTTCAAGATAGGGTAGGCGCAATGTCTGCTGAAATTCTTGGAAAGGTTGGTTTCTCGTAAACACATTGTTTTTTTTAAGATTGAGACTTAAATATGCATTTTAGCGAAAAAATGTTTATCATAAGAGTTGTAGAGAATTTAAAATCCTATAACTTGTATTTCAAACTTTTTTGTATAACGCTTAGTTTAGCGGTAATTATCGATTTTCTGGTTTTTTCACGAAAACGTGTAAAAAAATCGGTTTTTTACACTTTTTTTAAGATTTCAGCCTTAGTATGCATTTTACGGTAAAAGTGTGTATAATCAAATTGATAGGAAATTAAAAGATGTACAACTTTTATTTACAGCATTTTCTATACAGAGCCTAGTTAAGCGTGAGAGTGGATTTTCCGTATTTTTAAGCCAAACTGAGGTTTATTTTCATTTTGCGTTTCACTCATGTTTAAAATAAGGTTATGTTTTTTGAGGTTAGTTTTTTGTTAATTTCTATTGTTTTATTACTAATGTTATGTTATATTGTTCACTATTTTCATTGGCAAGAGAAAGTTGTGTAAGTGTTTCACACCGGATATTTTTATTACTTATATGAACCGCATGGTTGCGGCTTTTTTATACCTTAAAATTTCCGGTGTATTTTTAAGATATTGAAGAAGCAGATTGTCCTCAGTAACAGAAATGTCTTTGTTGCAACGTTTTGTAGGCCTTATAAAATCAAGAGATTCCTGTTTGTTGTATTACAATGAGAAGTACTCGTAGGAAAATAGCTTTTGTTGTTATATATTTGAATTAGAGCTTCTCTCGCAAACATATAACAGGTATCAAGTACACGGAATTCATCAAATAGTTGTTCCGATGGATACCTTGGTTGTATTTTATTTTACGGCTTAATGAGTTTTTGAACTTTCAGGAGAAAGACAAAACTCGAAACGTTTGTACCTCTCCACTCTCTTATATTGTAGGTTAGTAGAGCTTGTCTGACGGTTCGAATTTGCTGCACGAACAGTGGAAAATAATCTGTTTACTTTTAACTAGACACTATTGATCTGTTATAAAGTGACAGAAACTTATGAAGTGTTGCCATGATTTTTTTATTATAACTACGAGGGTCATTCAGAAAGTAAAGATCGTTTTTCTTTATTTCGAATTTGTTTTATTATAGCCAAACAAAACTTTTATTACAGCATACTCAGTTGCCGCTAAGTTTTTTAACACCCTCTTTTAGTTCTTTGTCACTTACATAGCGGTCCCGCCCATAATTTTGAATTTGTTTTATTATAGCAAAACAAAACTTTTATTACAGCATACTCAGTTACCGTCAAGTTGTTTGACACCCTCGTTCAGTTCGTTGCCACTTTCTTACGGTTCCGCCCAAAAGTTCTTCAGTTTAGGAAACATTTGAAAATCACTCGAAGCCAAGTTCGGGCAGTAGGGTCTGTCCTGTTGAATTGTTTCCTCAATCCTTGATTTGAGTTCGTCAGTCACAGCTGAAGGTCGGCCCGAGCGCCCTTCAACGTGAACATTCGTCCGTCCACCATTAAACTCAATGCATCATTTTCGAATTGAAGCTTCGTTCATCAGGTTACCATAAACCTGCGTTATTTATGTGTAAATTGTGATGATTTCACTCCTTTAGCATTCAAAAAGCGTATTACACTACGAACCTCACACTTGGAAAAATCGTTAGTTTTGTCACACATTTTAAAGACTTTTAAATTAATCAATACATGACTGTATCGGCTCGCTGTTAGCGCAAGACAGGCCCAAGGGGAGTAGAAGGTCGATGACCCGGCAGAAGAGGTGGTGGGTGAACTGCGCGGCTCGTCAGATCAAAATGTTTTTACTTTCCGAATGACTCTCGTATTTATGTTATTGTCAAATTGCTATCGGTAATGATAAATCATCTTGATAGTACTACATTTTGTACTGCAATGACCAGAAAGGTAACTAACAAGACTGTGTTAGACACTCCAAAAATTTTATATTTTCTTTACACTAACGATTAAGGGATTGCAATTATTTAAAATAAAAGTTATTGAGATTATTTGCCCATAACTGGTAGGTGGAGTGTTAAATTATTTGCACACAACCTGCTAGTTCCAGGGATACAAAAATAGTTCTGTTTCTTATCGTATGGTCAGCAAATTATATGACTATAGCATTTAAAAACAGAAAAGGAAGTTATTTCCACTAAAAGTAATGAATTTCATTGTACAGCCACACTCTCTGGTGAATGAAGTAAAAGTGAAATTTTCAGGGTGGAAAGTAAATGCTTTTCAGAGGGCTTTGCATGCTGATAAGCAAACTTTTCCACTCAGTGAGGAAAACAATGGCAAACTACCTCACACCTTGTTTTACTCAGTAAAGTCTCTAGGGTTCAAAACAGCCTTTCGGCTGATGACCTATACAACAACACACTGAGTTAATTCAATGAAATCATAATTACGCAGAGACAAACTACGAATTTGCCTAGAAAATAAAAAAACACAAGAAAAGAATCCGTACAGATAGGCGCAAATGTCTCATGACAACAGCATAATCCACGAATAAACTAGTCTACATCATAATGAAACGACTATACAGATTGGTTTAGGGACGAAGTCAGGACTCATCTCATTTCCACGCAGCCGGCTCAAACCGTCAGATAAGCTCTACTGATTAAACAATTAACAATTTTTATTTTCTCTTGCCTATATGAATATATTAGAAAGTAAAGTATTGTTTTCATGTCGATTTTTCGAAATTGAGTTTTCCCGGATATACACGTTTTCAACCTCCTGAACCCAAAAAACATTTTTTAGCGATTGGTCTGTGTGTGCGTGAACAGAATATCTTAAAAACGGAACATTGTACGAAATTGAACTTAAAACTTGAATTAAATACCACTAGAGGACCCGATACGAACACTTTAATCAAAATCGGTCAACCGGAAGTAGTAGTAGTTTATTCGTATCATTTTTCACTTTTTTGCGATTTTCTCAAAAACGGCTTCGACGATTCTTTTAAAAATCGCCTTATTTACTACATTTTGTATGCTCTGAAAGATAGGGTAGGCGCCATATCTGCTGAAATTCTTGAGGAGGGTGTTTTCTCGTTAAAAAATGCTTCTTTTAAGATTGAAGCCTTAATATGCATTTTAGCGCACAAGTGTGCGCTAAAATAAATGTTGTAGGCAATTTAAAAATCTACGAGTTTTATTTCAAACATTTTTTTGTATAACGCTTGGTTTAGCGGTAACAAATGGTTTTCTGTTATTTTTATTTTTTGCATGAAAAGCTGTAAAAAAATCAATTTTTTGAGATTTCGGCCGTAGTATTCATTTTACGACAAAAATGCATAAATCAAATTTATAGGAAATTAAATTATTTAAAAATTTTAAATCATTTTACTCTACAGAGCCTAGATTAGCGTCCAAGAATGATTTTTCGTATTATTTAGCCAAACAGGTTGGGTTTCGTTTTGCATCATTCACTCATGATTAAAATTAAGTTATATTTTTTGAGGTTAGTTTTTTGTTTCTTTTTAATGTATTTGTACGAATGTTAGGTTATATTATTCATTATTGGCATTGGCAAGAGAAAGTCGTGTGAGTGTTTCACGCCAGATTTTTTACAATGGATAAATAAGCAGTTTTAACGTCAGCGTACTTGGATGTAAAAATTAATTATTATAGACGCTAACAAATATTTTGAACATGGGACTCTACCTAAGGGGTAATCGATTTTTACATAAAAGTACTCGATTAATTTGATGCATATTTGTTGTTAAGGTCATGAGCTGAATGACTGGTTTGAACCTCTAGAGGCTTTGTTGCTAAGTATACCGAGAAGTGAGGCGGTTTGTAATTGCCTTCCTCACTGAGTAGGAAAGTGTGCTTATCAGCATACCCGGCCCTCTGAAAAACATCTAATTTTCACCCTGCAAATGACACCCTCAGTTTATTCACCATAGGTCTGGCTCTATAATAAAATTCATTACTCTCAGAGGAGATCATTTTCTGACTAATTTCTTTTACACCTCTACCTCTTCTGTTCTTAAATATTTTAGTCATTATACAATTGGCTGAACATGTGACAAGAAATAGAACTATTTTTGTAGTCTTGGAACTAGCAAGATGAGTGCAAATAGTTCAACAATCCACTTTCTGTTATGGGTTATTGATGCATATATACAAATAAAAATTATAGTAACTTATTTGGCTTTTTTCTGATTAATTTATAGTTTCTAAGCTGACATTGTAATTATTACTATCCAATTGAAATAATTATTTTAAAATATTGATCCAAAATGTACCGAGCACAATAAAATAATAAGCATTAACTAGGACAAAGCATAGATTAAAAACTCAATCCATGCTTTAATTAATTTATTAATACTTTTTTAATTGATTTTTAAACTTCGTTTAAAATATTATTAGAAAAATTAAATTATCAATGGTAAGGTAATCTTTTTAATTGGTTTTCTAACTACAGAAATAATTGAATACCAATTTAAACAATGTTTTATTATTTGTAATCACTCAAGCTTATTAATCATAAATGCATACAAATTAGTATGATTATTTAATTATACATGCTTTTATATTAAGTTGCAATTTTCTTGTAACAACATATTTGACTTTTTGTTGTTTTTCTTTGTTGAAAAGTTTTTAAAGTTAAATGTAGTTTAAAAAAAGTTTAATATCAAATAAACAACATTTTGCATACTCAGTTTTGAAAAAGGAACTTTTATTGTAGCGTACCTGCACAATTTTATTACAAGCCTAGAACTTTTTTATATTGCCAGGAAGGCCTAATATTTTGACAAAGTTTTTTTTAATTGGAAATTCAAAATTGTATACCGTTTTAAAAACATTATTCATCGTTGAAGGTCTACCCTGTAACTCATGACTTGTCTGTTCTGTACATTTACGATATTTTCAAAATCCTTAACAAACTGACTCACATATCGTTAATTCTTTAACTTTTGAATTATCTAAAGAAGTAAAATACAAACAATTGTTTCTTAGAGGTTTGGCAAATAAAGCATTCTGATTTTTATTTTTTGTGGGTAAGGGTTAAAAACGGTTGACTATTTGAAATACGAGGTCTGTCCTGTCCCAAAAGTAAGTGAACTGATTTTATATATAACAGATTGACTCCCAAGGCAATTTTTCCAATTTTACTTAAAAACCCATACCTACTTTATGGTTTCTTCGTTTTTTTATTAATTTTCTTTCAAGTTTAGAGTATTTTAAGGCTTAAATTTTTTGGCGCTGATTTTTAGGTGAGAGACTGATCAGGTACTCAGGATTAAAAATATCAAAATTACTGTGAAAGACTGATGCTTGTCTCTCTTAAATTTTACTTGTATTTCTATAAAATAATATATCTATTTTATAAATAATTTACTTTGGACTATTTTTCAATAAACATACTAATTATCCATGATACGTCTCTCTATCAAGCAGTTGTTTGGCGAGTGGTAAACTTGAGTACCAGTTATCTACATAGAGGCACCGACCAGAGTCAACTTTTACAATGCAAAAAATATTCTTATATGAAAAACTTAAAAAATTAAAAGAAAAAATGACTTTTCATTTTATAATATTATTAAAACATGATTAATAATGTAATAATGAGCTATAATAATAGTCAACATTATGTAACAGTAATAATTAGCTGTCAAGTTTCACCGACTCATTTTTGACTCGTTCGGATCAAGTAAATTACAAACCATGATTGGGAAATGTTTTTTGAACTCATTTCTAACAGCTCCAGTATATGATTCAATGCAAACGAGCATCAATCCGTCTCACGATTCTATTAAAAACACTATTACGCGAGAAACGGATCAGTCTCTCAAAAGTAAATTTTACAGATCTGGGGAGAGACGTATAAATGTCTCATGGGACCCTGTTAATTATATATTGTACTTACTTGAAATTACAAGTAATCTCGTTCGAAGTATGACCCTTGGGAAGTTACACAACGGCTCAAACGTTTCTTCCACTGTTCATAGCAGTACCGGAAGTCAATTTCTTTGAGTGTGTGCAGGTGACCCTTAGGAAATTCCAACTTAAGGAAGAGGTAGAATGGTCAATCTCAAATAATTGAGTACAGAGACACGATGTAGTCCTAATTGTAGACAATCAAATTACAGGAGAATTTTTGTGTGAGCTCTGCCCTGCTTAACACCCGGTAACTTCGGACTCCCCTAAAGGTAGAATGCAATTAATTTAACACTCCATCTCCTCGTTATGGGCATATCAAATTGATAATTATAATAATAAAACTTTATTTCCATATTTTTCACAATAGTAACTCAAACACACTCTTTCCAAGTGCTATAAATTTATTTACAACAATTTACAATGTGTACGAGGTGGAGGAAACTGACCTACCCAACTCTAGCTAAAAGCTTTGTCCAAGGGTAGGTGTTCTCTTCTTTTATTTAGTAATACAGTACAAAAGAGATTTAAAAACGATGCTATGGTTGAAAACAATGACATTTTAAAATAAAAAACATTCTAAAAAATAATAAAATAAAATAAAATACATTCTTAAGTCTAATAAATCTAATTAGTAAAACAATATATTGTTATAATGAAGGGCGCAAAATAAAATCAGCTGTTCATAAACAGCTGACTGATTAAATATAAAAACGAAGCATTTGATTGTTGGAAGGCCGCCGCGGTTTGAATGATTGGTGTGTTAGTGGCCTAAATTGTACGGGATTCTTCGTTACGTTGAAGTTTGTTATTTTGTCATAAGATATTGTATTTTATGATTGATTTGTTAAGGGAAATTGTTTATTTTATTTTATTGTTGATAAATTACGTGAATTGCGGTGTTTTAAATGTTTAATAACTTATTTTTATAACACATTATTTCCATTGTTGTCATTTTTATTGGTTAGTTTTTGTTTTGTCAAATAGTCTTGTTGAATAAATATATTTTTATGTGAGTTAATTAAATTAAAACTTACAATTTTACTTTACTATAACGAGTTGTAACAATATTATGGCTCACACTTATGGCAACAATATTATGGCACACTTGATAAAAAGTCTTTTGAATATAACTTTTAATGTAATTCTAATGTTAAGTATAAAAGTTGTACAATTATTTAAAAAAAAAGACAATCTAAAATTAGTATAATGAATTTTTAAACAAACCAAACATTATTATCTATTGAATTGGTATAAAAGTAGCAGTTGAACTATCAATTTTAAATGCTGTAGAATCAATAGAAGATTAGGTAAATTCAGGTGGTTTGTTATTGGAATCGGCAATCACGTAGTGTAATCTACCTGGACTAGTAAACAAATAGGACCGGTAAACAATCCTGTTTACTAGTCCTGATAATCTACCTAACGTACAACATGCTGATCTACATGGTAAACTATTTGAGAGGTCTTTAAAAACATAAATTTCAAATTCTGAACAGTCGCGTCATAGGAGTGAGCTAATGAACTTAAATCCCAATTTCTTGTTATCTACACTGTTATTTATTCCTCACTTGCCGTCTGTCTTGTATTTACTCTTAGTTGATACTATCTCTACCCTATGCTACAGAAGCACTAGATTTTCTAATAAGACTACATTTTCCAGGAGATAGTTCTAATCGTGTACAGAGTGATTCAAAAATTGTTTCTGGCTACACGTTTTTACTCGTAAAACTAAAAATAAGTCCTATGGAAAAATTACTTTTTCCCTTTATTACAAATTGATACCGTAATTTCAGAAACCCCATAAGTAAAAAAAAACGAATTTTCTGAAAAATTAAACAAAACTGATATTTTACTTCTGTCACCGGATGGCGACATTAAGTGGCGAGTTAAAAAAACCTTTAATTTTTGGTGGCCCTGGAAAGGGCCGTTTAAGCGGCGGTCGTCTTGATGGGAAGCGTCGGTCGTAGTCGTCGTGGCGGTCGAAGAGCTAGGTGACATGGCGCGTCGTCGTCCAGCAGAGAAATAACCTTCTTACCTCGCAGTAGTGCGTCGATGGCTGCTTCATCGGGTCCGGTGAGCGTAAAGCTCGGTCGAGGGACCGCTGTGGGCATCGCTCGCGTCAGCGGGCAATGACGGTCCGGTCGACGGCTTACGGTGACGGGTCGGCGAGCGGAAGCATCATCTTCTCTCTTGCGGGGTCGTCGATGAGTCTTCGCAGGAGTTCGGTAGCCGTGTGCCGATGGTGGACGTCTTGTCTCCTGTCTGGATCGGAATTGAATCCCTCGGCTCATTGTTGCCCTCTTTTTATAATCGCTGAGAGTGCTGTGGTAGGAGGCGGTTACTGGCTCGGCCTTGACAAAGGCCTATGTTGGTACGCCGCCACAAGCCTACCACCCCTCTCGGAACTGTTGGCGGCTCGCTCTATCGCTACGTTGGGAGCTTTGATAGCCGGCAGCATAGTACTTAATCAAAGGGGGCGACGGTGACTACGTTTCAATAAAATTTAATATTAAAAAATACAATTTGTTCGAAGAACTGTCCCCGTTAATATAAACTTTACACTTTTGCCTTTTTAAAGATAAGCCACTTGTTATATTGAAAATTTAGACTAAAGGTGTTGGTGAAATAAATTGGAACAAAATGCTAACTTACGTTGTGTTCTGAAAAATATATTCTTACATTGCTAGACCAGAAGAAAATTGTGTTGTACAATAGTCAGTAGACCTATTCATTTATTTCACTAGTTTACATTAGTGACGGCGTTTTGCAATTATAGAAATTTATATTCTTAACTTTAAGCAAAAAAAAAAAAAAATCCAGGACTATTCACTTTCTTCGTTGTCACAAACAAGTAGTTGCCTCCCTTAAGAATATTTTTACATAACAATTTTGTAAAGCCACTTCTACTAGAAAATAAAACTCAACCTTCAAAAGGTCAACTACTTTCATTTTTTAATTAGACGGAAGCATTTTATATCCTTAAAGATAAGCCTTTTCTTGGTGATTTGTTACTTAAGGAAGCCAAACTTATTTGATTTTTGTAGGGATGCTTTATTTAAATTTATTAGTCCTAAAATAAACTAAAAAAATGTAAAATTTTGACTTATGGGCTTTCTGAAATGACCGATTTCTAACAACTTTCTGATGCAATGAAGAAAGGGTTAACTATTTTTCTCCTTCTGCTTTTCCTTCTTCTCCCTCTCCTTCTGCTTCTCCTCCTCCTCCTCCTCCTCCTCCTCCTCCTCCTCCTCATCATCATCATCATCATCATCCTCCTCTTTTTGGTTTCTTCTTCTTCTTATTCTATGTAAAACTATTGAATTATTGGCATCTCATGCGTGGCCTCCCAACATCTCTCCTCCCCAACGGTCTATATTGCAAAACATTAAGGGGGATCCTTCTTTAGGCATTCTTTTTACGTGCTCCCTCCATCGCTTTCAATATTCTGCAATCTTCCCATAAGGTTGCCGGGTTCACTATTCTGAAATAATAATAATAATATTTCTATACCTTCCTAAAGAGCTGTGAAAATCAGCACAAGTAATATTAAAGTATAACCAGGAAAAGTTGGCTAATGAAACAATTATTTAATTTAAAAAATCTATTTAAATTATTTAATTAACGTAAGAAAAAAGTCCATGATTTGCGCAAACTAAGTTACTAGTATATTAACAAAACAAAATGTATTTCACATCCAGTAATAAATATTTATATTGTTTATTTTTTCAGACAATCCATTACATTGTGGTTGTGAACAGCAAGAACTTTGGGAATGGTTAAGAGATCATCAAAAGCTAGTTGGTGGTTTGAGATGTGATCAACCACCGGAATTAAGAGGTTTATTATTTCTTGATTTAGAACCACCGAGATTTTGTTCTGCTCCACTTGTATTGAAATTAGCTATACAAGATATACAACCATTTTCCGTCCTCGTGTCTTGGCAGAGCCGTAATCATTCTGGACTTCATGGATATAGAGTTGCGTATCATGCTCTCGATAAAAATAATGAGGTAAGTATTATTAAGTGTTTAATATTAATTAAATGAGTATTATGACAAATCGTACTAAGTTTCTTGATGATCTTTAAACAAATTATATGATTCTGCTTCTTCTCCTCCTCCATCTCCTCCGCCTCCTACTCCTCAATTTTCTTTTTCTTATTATCTTCCTCTTTCACATTCTTCTTTTTCTGGTCTTCAGGTCTCAGTATTTTGATAGTTTACCTCAGTGTTTTAAGGGTGATTATTCATGGAAACATCCGTTGAACATGATACCTCTTATCTTCTTCTATACTCACTTATTTTAGTATTTCAGTGCTTTCTCTGCTCAACTCAAATATTTTCGTTTCAAAGTCTGTCTAATCTGGTGCAACCTTTGACAGCCCGAAAGATATCATGTCAATTGCCTCAGTCTTTTTTTCTCCATTAAACTTAACGTTCAGATTTCACTTCTGATGTGGGAACAACCAACAGTTATGGTTATAAATTTTAATACTTATAAAGTAAGATAAAAATAGTTGTATGTAATCTTCAGATATCATAGATGCCAAGTTAGATCTACCAAAAGAAAATTCAATGAGAATTTAGACAGCATAAAAATAAAACATAGAATGTCACAATGAAAAAGAACAATATAGGTATGATTTTACAATTATATCAAATCTGAAACTTTGTGTAAGTTCAAAAAATTTATTGTGTTTTGAACCGGTACTTTGTCTACCAAATTGAGTGCTAAATTATTGTTAATTTTAAATAGTCTTCGAGAGGAACGCGTAGTTTAGTAGTTTGTGATGATGTGTTTGATTGAAAGTAGCGTGTTGCAATGTGTACAATGTTGTGCTTCATCTTTCTTTAGTAAGTGTTTGTGGGTAAGTGTAGAGTGTCCAATGCGTAATCGTGTAAGTAGTACTTGATGCCTTTGAAGCTCCAAATAAGACTGCAGGTTTTCAAAAATATGTCTTCTGATGTGAAGTTTTTTTTTTATTTATATGTAACGTGGTCACTAATGACCATGTAGTCGATGTGACCTTACATAAATAAATAAATAGATAAATAAATAAAAGAAAATTCAAGTACAATTCACATGACATTTCATCTGCCATGCCTCCAGTAAATCCATTTTTTTATGTCCGACTGGTTTGCACATTAATGTTATTCCAGATGACGCAAGGTTATAGATGAAAATGAGTAATAAAAAATGTCAGACCTAATCAGGAATCCCTGACGTAGAAGCCTATTATAATGACCATTACACACATTACGGGCCGGTCTCCGGTAAGTCCTAACTGGAAACAGAAGGATGAAGGCGGTTAACTGGTACCTTGAAACTGCATCATTTCGGTTTAAAATTATAAGATATAATAACCCTAAAAGAGTCTCTGGTCCTCCAGGTTTGGAGTTGTAACATAGCCTAGGAAATCGGACGGAAATAATAACAATTTAAGTCGTATAATTAAATTAATTTAATATTGTATTAATTTAGCCGTTATTTGTAATTTCATGTAAAACAAATAGCATAAAAATTTAAACTTTCTGTGTTGAATCACTCCACATTTTTAACCACATTCAATTTATAAAAGCTGTTGATAATACAACGTTCAAAAAGGTCACTAGGTGAATAAAATACAATAATAGATGAGATTAGTAAAAACGTTAGTGCAGTTCTTCGCAATTTGATTATTTTTTGTATTTAATACAATTCCGTTGAATTCTTCATTATTCTTTATTATTGAATAGTACCTATTCTAATACAAATTAATTTTTGATTAGGTTGTATGCGATAGATAATTACATCGTATAGTAAAAATATATTCTAAAAACCCAAACAAATTGATGCATTGGAAAATAATATTGTTTTACAAAAACATTTTCATCTATTCATATAAAATTTGCGTAATTATTTTTATATTACATAAATTATGTAACGCTGTAAAAATAAAAAATTGAATACAATCACAATAGAGCAACAAAAAATAAAATATTGAATAAATTTAATTTAAAAATTTCCTTTTATGTTTTAACAACACTCTAGAATATTACATTAATATAAAAGAATGTAACTCAATTTTATCATTTAAATAATGGAATTAAAAAGGATTAAGTACAATTAATTAAAATAAACACAGAAATGATTGTAATTTCTTATTTTAATACTTGAGATTTAGGAAAAATATTTCGTAATTAAAGTTTTAATTACAAATGGAAAATTAAAAAAACTATTATTATAAAAAATTGCTTTTTATATTAATTAGTTTGTTACTTCGGACCAGTTAATAAATTTCTGAATAATACCGGTAATCTTAATTTTATTAATTTTAATATAAATTGTTGTATTATAAATCAGTGTATATTATTTTGATAAAATCTTGAAGTAGTTAGCTTAAAACGAATTTTAGTTGTCAAAAAATAAATTACTGTGCATAGTTTTCATCCCTACCACACTAGTCTCTCACTTTACAGCTCATAGCTTTCATTCAACTGTTTGAATGATAAATAATTATTCATTCAAAGCCAGAAGCCACACATAGCGTAAAAAATACAATAAAATAGTTATTGTCATTTTTGTCACATTGGTTTCATACTTTTAAGTTACTAGCACATAGTTTTAATTACAATTAACAAACTAACATAACAGAACCGTAATAGTTACAGTAGTGGAATAAAAACACAGAAGCACTTAATTTATCTATCCATGTACATAGGAATCTATAGTTGGGTAAATTAATTTTCACACCACAAAATCAATATGATAAAAAATGTTATAGTTTTAATTATAGAAAATGACTTTATAATGTAATAATTTTTGTAAAGTTATAGAAAAAGAAATAAATTAATTGATTACAAAATAAGTTAAATTATTGTGTTGCTTAAAAATTAGTAAGAAAAGTTAGTTTGGTTTCCTTTACAGTTATCTATATATTTTAACATCTAAACCTAGGTTCGTTCGGAATCTGACTAATAAATAATAAACTAACTTATACCAACTTATTACAGTTATTTATTGACAAAATAAATTACAAATTTAAAGATTCAACTTAAATACAGTTACATAAATTAACTAAATTGCATAAAATAAATCAGTTACAAAACTTAAAAGTTAACCCAACTTGACTAATAATTAGTATTCTTAAAAAACAAAACGAATACCGGTTCGTAACCACTTGCTATCACCCGTTCGCAACGCACTATTATTGTAAATAAGAACTGGTTCAGACGGCCCGACACTATTCAT
The DNA here is from genome assembly GCA_035578175.1 of Catonia carolina. Taxonomy (NCBI): domain Eukaryota; kingdom Metazoa; phylum Arthropoda; class Insecta; order Hemiptera; family Achilidae; genus Catonia; species Catonia carolina. Next base: position 32,880,071 of record JAQMRL010000005.1, on the reverse strand, counting down.
TCACGATTCAGGTGTTGATTGTTGACTACAAAGGCACTAATTCTGTTCGGTGATCTCATTTTCAGAATCAACGTAACAAATTAATTCATCAAAGTAAATTATTTCGTTTTTTTAAGCATTTAGTTTATCTTATTAACGTTTTTCTAAGTTGTTTTGGAAATTTAACATAATTTTTGTGAATTTCCTTCCGGTTTATTGGTTATGACTTTTAGGTTTACTTATTTCACTTGTTATATAATAAAATGTTATACAACCAGAGGTTATATATGCATCTGAAATACTCTTCCACCTATATGAAAGACAATCAAAGACTGACCGACTCCAGAAAATCGAAAGAAGAATTGGAAGAATCTGTAACAACAAAAAGTACCAGAAAGATGGACAGTGGCAAATCGTACCTAACGAACTTTTGTACAAGGAGCTTGAACCCATTAAGCTGCAGCCGCACTGCAGGAGGCAAGTGTTGAGGCAAGATGGAAATGGCCTTCGGATGGTTTTACCACCTAAAACCAACACGTGAAATCTTATGGTGGTGGTCCCACTGGAGCCACCTAGCACTTTTTGAAACCAGGCGTGCATCCTAGCTAACCAACTTGACGGTTCGGTAGGTATTGAGGCTGTACTGTTTATACAGCTGGTGTTTATACCCTGGTGGGTATACTGTTTATTACCTCGACTGAGCTAGTTGCAATGTGCCACCTCTCTCTTGCAGTCCGGCCATAGTGAATCTTGTCACTAGACTCTTACCTCTCATCAACACTTGCCTCGACGCTTGGCTCTGGCAGTGCGGCCATAGCCTTACTGATACCATGCATAAGAGGAACCTGATATTCTTTGGTCACTTTAAGAGGATGCAAGGTTCAAGACTCCTGAAACAACTGGTGCAGTACAATCTCAACTCGAAAAACCAATAACAGGACGCAGATGGACCAGAAACATAAGAGAAGGTCTGTACGAATTTGGTCTTACACTAGAAGATACCTCAGACAAATAAAAAATTAAACAATAAGATCCAGGACAAAAACACCCGCTTTATACTTACTAGAAGGAAACTCACAACACGAATATTTTAAACACCAGAAAAGGCACAAAGATCGGATAAAAATATACTGGAAGGACCGCAGGGCCCGAACAGTCCCGTCGAAATTAATTGGACAATGGACTCACTAAAGTGATCCTATGAGATCATAAAATATTTAAAAAAAGTGCCAACTCACCATTTGGGTTACAGACTTGCGTCCTTTGAGTACATGTTACAGTCCTGATTTTGTCGTGGGTTAACCCTTCTGTTACCATTACCATGAAATGAGTTTAACTACACTGGCCTAACCGACCACATGATATATTTAACCCCAAACTTACTCAACCCCTCTGATAATAGCAATTAACCCATGCATAGTGCGGACACAATTGCTGAAATAATTTAAACAGAAACCTACAGAACTTTTTACTTTGTATAGGCTATCTAAGGACTGCAATAGTTCACCAATTCAGCAGTTATCCATCATCGGCTTCCTTTTTTCTTCTCCATCGTCCCTTCGTTATTTTGCTTTGAGCAAACCTTCTTTCTCTCGACCGTGTGTCTTTTTTTTGTTCCTCTAGGAAAAAACCAACCTTCAATTATTTATTTCTCAACTCTATCATTTGAGAGATATCTTGGCTTACATTCAATCTTACCATATCTTTTTTGACTTCCACGAACCAACCGAATTTCGTCCTGCAGTTGTCATCATAGTAAAAACTTTTGTTTGTCTGTTTGGATCCATTCTGTATTAGATGACCATAGAAAGGCAGTCTTCTTTTTTTTATTGTACTAGTGATTTTTTTCGATGTGGCTGTAAATCTCTTTATTACTACGGGTATGAATACAGTTTTATTTTCTGCTTCCAAACACTTTTCTGAGGATTTTTCTTTCCTCTACTTCCAATATCTAAAACTCCCCCTTTCTGTGCAGGGTCAAACGTTCTGCACCGTATAGTGCTTCGGGTTGTTTAACTGAGACGTAATTTCTGATTTTTGCGTTCCTGGAGCTAGACTTAAAAACACAAATATAAAACCATAAATATGGAGAAATAGTTTTGTTTAGATTTTTCGCTATTCTTATTTTGAACAAACGAACTTTATTATAATTTATGTACAATAACTGCAATACCCTGATGTACTCGTATAGTAACAAAGCCTTTTTTTTACACAGCCCTAAAAACATTTTAGTAAAATAATCACTAACAGTTTCTAATCTATCTCGTGACCACTCATTTTAATTTACTGTTTGTTAGTTGCATTATTAAAAAAAATAATAAAGGCTCTTTTGTAGCGCTGACATTTCTATTTATGCAATAATGAACACGCCACCCTTCATTACAATGTGTCAACATTGATTGGTTACCTCTCCATTAATCCGTTTGGATTTTAAAAAACCGGTATCATTCTTTTTATCTCTGTTTTTTTATTTCCCCCTATTTAATTTCTTCCTCGTTTTTAGTCTCCATTTTTATTCTAAAATTTATTTTTCTTTGAAAAAAGTATTAACTCCCGCTATTAAATTTAATATTTAATTAATAATACGTATGCTGCATTCAAAACTATATCTGTTAGCTTACGTTACGTGCAACCTTTCAATGCCAACATCCCGTCAGACCTAACCATTTGAAAAATTTCATATTGTGCAAATTTTAACATCGGATAAAAATATAAATACTACTTTTCTTCCTCGTGCTCTTTTTATTATTCAATGAAAATTAGTATGATTGCTTTGGTGTAACTTTTTTATATATATTGCGGTTATATACAGAGTGATTCTAAATTATGATAAAATAATTCAGTACATGATTGAAGAGCTAAACATAATATGTCACCGGATGACTCGCCTCCGGTGATATGTCATTAAGTGGCGAGTTAAAACCTTTACTTTTTAGTGGTCCTGAAAAGGGCCGTTTAAGTGGTGGTCGTCTTGGCGAAGCGTCGGTCGTAGTCGTCGTGGTGGTTGAGGAATGCCATCTTCCAGCGGAGACGTCATCTTCTTCCCTCGCAGTAGTGTGTCGATGGCTGCTTCTTAGGATCTGGTGGGCTTAAGGCTCGGTCGAAGGACCGCTGTGGGCACCGCTTGCGGCAGCGGGCGATGACGGTCCGGTTGACGGCTTACGGTGTCGGGTCGACAAGCGGAAGCATCATCTTCTTTCTTGCAGGGTCGTTGATGAGTCTTCGCTGGAGTCCGGTAAGCGTGTGCCGATGAAGGAAGTCTCGTCGTTGCTGTAGAGTAGCTTGGAATCGAATGTCTTCGCCCAATGGAGCACTTTTTATATAGTCGCCGAAAGCGCTGTGGTAGGAGACGGTTATTGGTTTCGACCTTGGCGACAAAGGCCTCTGTCGGTACGCCGCCACAGGCCTACCGCCCCTTTCGGATCTATTGGCGGCTCCCTCTGTCGCTAATCGGAAACTTTGATAGCCGGCAGCACAGTACCTAATCAAAGGGGACAACGGTGACACATAAAAAATTATATAAACATAAATGTCCACAAACGCTTCATTAGCGAGTTACAGCCAGCGAAAAATTTCGCCCTAATTTCAGTTCCCCTGGTGTTACAGTGATACTGAATTTGTTTAGTGGCTACTTTTCATTATTGTTAAAGTTGACTTCATTACTGTTTACAGAAAATTAATATTTTTAGGATTTTTGCCCTATTTACTCAAAAACCATTTATCCCATTTATGTAAAAAAAACGTCAGTAGCAAAATGTGTTACGATGAACAATGCTAAATTTAAGGAAAGTAATCCATATGGAACCAGAGAAAACGGGTCTTACATTTTGGTGAATTTAAGATTGCCGAGTTATATGGTACATGATCCTCCCCTACGATGATTTCTTATAAAAAATACTACCAGTACTAGTTCTGAATACGAAAGGCTTTACTTTCTCATTTATTTAACGCGGTGGACAATATGTATGTTTAAACATTTTGTACCTTACATTTAAGTTCTACCTAAAATACTGCAAAATTTCACACTTCTTTCTATTTATTACTTTAGAGAAACATTACTATAAATTATAATAATAAAAATATAAATTTTTTATCTATTTTTAAACAGTTATCAACAATATTGAGAGCTTAATTCTGGAAGCTTTTCTTGTCCTCCATTCGTGTTCACTATAAACTTTTCTTTTCTCTACCATCTGACATTCTGTTTTTGTTGTTGTTTTTGTTGTTTTGTTGTTCGTAAAAGATTTCATTTCATTTAAATGCTTTTTAAATTTGAAATTAGTATTTTGTTTTGATATTTTCAAAATCTTATATTTAAAATCATGATAGTTAATGAAAAAGTTTTTTTTCTTTTGAGCCCGCTGTGGATCACTTGAGTCAGTTTCTGGGCACTCCCTACTGGTTTTTTTTCTTTGACTTTCCTCCAGTATTCTTTTGTTCTGGCAGATCTTTTTTGCCTTTCTGCTTCCGATAAGATCACTTTCCTGCTTCCTCTTTTAATGTAACTTTCCTTGGAATCTAATTGTTTATCTTTTAATAGTTTCAGCTGCTCAGTTTTATTTTCTAGATCTTCGAAGGTGATGCCTAATTCTTTCATATATTTCTTGATTTCTCTTAACCACATTACTTCTGTCTTTTTCTGGTAGAGTTTTCTGACTATTTGGTTTGTGATTCTATCTTTGGGTGTTCTGATTATATGTCCAAAGAAGGATATTCTCTTTTTCCTCATCGTATCTATTACCGATTCAGTCTCTTGGTAGACCTGTTCATTTGGTAGTAATCTCCATTCTCCATCTACTTGGTGTTTCTTTCCGATGCAGGTATAAGGGATCCTCCTTTCAAGTTTTTGAATTTTATCTATTCTGTTTTCCTGGTTTAATTTGAATAGAGTTTCGCACCCACACGTTATCTTTGGTTGTACGACCGTTTTGTAGTGTTTTATTTTGGTTTAGGTTTATAGGCATTTGTTATTGTAGGTGTTTTTGGTGGTTAGTTGTGAAGTTGTTAGTTTCTTGGTTCTTTCATCCCATGCTTCCTTTTTGTTGTTGTTAGTGATGATTTCTCCCAAGTATTTAAAAGAATCTACGAGTTCTATATATTGGTCGTTGATTTGGACCTTGTCTGTACATAAAAAACATATAAAAAGAAATATATATATATATATATATATATATATATATATATATATATATATACATAGAAAAAGTATTTATTGTAATTGACTGTTGTAAGTTATTATTTTATCAAGAAATCTATTGGAATGTTTAAAATACTTTTGAAAGCTATTTAATTTATATTATACAAGTAAATTTCTATGAATGTGTGTCATTACAAACCTAATTGTGTTTTTCAGGTCAGAGGGAAAATGCTGGATAGAACTGCTCGAGCAGTAAAATTACTTCGATTAAGTCCGGATACCCATTATCGAATTTGTGTTTTGGGACTTGGTAGTTGGGTTGATAATAGACACAATCATTCAGAGTTGATGACGCTTATCGATTCGCAAACAAGTCGTTGTACTGAGGTAAGAATAACCTTTATATCTGTTAACTAAACTATGTTACTATGTTAAAAGTAATGGAACAAACTAAAGTTTGTTCCATTACTTTTAACATAGTAACTGATACTTTATCATTGCATAATACAAAATAATGTAATTCTTGTAATTCAATAAAAATCTATTGCAGTTTTTTATAATAGCGTATCAATAAGCGGGTGACCATTGTGAAACTGCTACTGTCTGTTCCTTACTAATAACCTATACTACTAAAAAAAATTGTAAATTTTTTTATTGGTAGCTATTTCTGGAGTTGTACCAGCCCGATTTCAATGATTTTGATGTCATTTAAAAGCTATTTGCACATAAATTTACTAAAAAAATTTCAATCATTTGTTTTTTCTATAAAAATCCTACTGGAAAATAAAAAAATTAGGTATTTCCATAACCGTTAAAGTTATCAAATTGCAACCTTCACCAATTAATTCCTAGACCCTAAAAACTAAAGAATTTCTGTTTTAAACTGTAATAAATGTAGTTTCAAACCGTGCGTCAGTTCATACTTTTTCAAATTGAGTAATAATTTTTATTATAGAACTGAACGAGGAGACATCGCCGGCCATTATGCCGTTGTGTTCATTTGTTTCCAGGGACCAAGCCCTTTCCATTTTAAAGAGTTCAGTTCCCTATTAAATTAATTTTTAAAATTCCCACAAACTATACTGTCTATCTCTGGACAAAATTATGGATTCGTTTATACATAACATTTACAGAACATTCAATATATTGATACAGTTTTTTAGTATTTAGGCTTCTTCTTCTTGTTAGAAAACGAATTTCGTATAGCAAGGCCTATTAGGTCATGTAACTTGTTTTTATTATTTTAATTTAAAATCTACTGCTACTTGTTACTTAAAACTAACGAACAGTTTTTCTTTAGCGATATTATTTCCCTCTCCCCCTTGTATACCCATGCAGTCACCCACTGATGCTAGCACTTATTTTCTAATATCACTTACTCAGTGTACTATACACATATTAATTTCTTAAATCTCTTTCTTAATCCTATTTTTAATTTAAACATTAATTTAATCATTTATGTAAATATAAATAAATATATTACTATATAAATATAAATAAATATGTCTTAAAAGTAACTTAATGATATTTATAGCTAACCATTAGTTTTAGAAACTTATAATATTATTTACATGACTTAAATGTAATTTATAGTTTAACAATATTTTTAATAGTCTTTTTTTAACACACTAGATCAACAGGCTTAGTCCTTTTCAGACGCCTAACTAATAAACATTTATCCAACAGTTGAATTGCTACAATGTTGATGTGATCATAAATACGATCTTCATGATTTTTGGCACGCTTAACACACTTTTTCTGCTACTGTGTTTACTTATAAGTCACGATGAATGTCGCTGTTGCGGGCATACCACGGAGCGTTTACAATGTTCCTAAGCACTCTGTTTTGGAACCTTTGGATAATGTTTAAGTTGCTTGTTTTGGTGCAACCATAGAAATCATGTAACTTGACGAAAACTATAATGACATCTCTTTTAATTTTTGTGTGGTTAAACTTAAAAATAAAAAATTATTATGTTTACCTCATTTTTCATAAATGAAATTAAGATTAAATTTAAATACAATTTACCAATATTGTGACGTATAGATAAATTTTTCAATAAAATACAGTCGATTTTACGAAGTACCGTCACTAATGAATAAAACTTTTCTGACAGCTTTACAAACAAAATGACGATCAAACACATACACTTACTTTCTGACATTTAACGCCTGTGTATTGTTTTTAGAAGTAGTACATTGCAAATGACAACTTTAATGATTTTAGTGAAAACAATTTAAAATAATATTTCCAGAAGACAATGATATTTTATGGTGTATTTATATATGTGTAATATTGTTACTTTCAAATAATTTTATTGAAAAATATCGCCGTATATAACTTTCAATCCTACGGAATTCCGCATTCAAACGATACGAGCAATTGACTTATTTTTAATGAAAATATAAATTTTTTATGATCTATGCATGGAGCATATTCGGTGTTGGTTTTGTTTATTCGTTGACGAAATTTTTTAAATCTATAAAATTAAAATGCATTTTATTTTAAACTATAAAAAATGAATTCACCTCCGTAACAGTTCGGCCGCCTCCGTAGCGTAGTGGTAGTGTACCACTAGCCAACAACGCGGAGGTCCCGAATTCGATTCCCGGATAGGTTCTGAAAATTAATACGAGTCAAAATCGCTAATAACCAAGCTTTTCATGTGACTTTAAATAAACAAATAAAAAATATCTACAAAATAATGTCTAACCTCGCATTGAACCTCGCCTACAGAGCTTATCAGTTATATTTTGTTATAGGTAATTGTTTTGTGTTAAACAACCACCTATTTGAATTAAGTATCTCGCAAAATTTTGGCGTGAATTGTCATGAACTTAAAGTAGGAACACCGATTTGTTTTTTTTTTATTGTTGTCATGTGTCACCGTTTTTAGTCTCTCAAACAACCGGTGTAGTTTAACAATTTAATGTAATTTTTTTACCAGCTGACTAACCGATCTGACCCGAAGAACAACCACAAAGCTGATCCCGAATTTATAAAACATAATGTATAGTTAAATCAGTACCATACCATTGCAATTTTGTTCAAGATTCTATGTTATTTCTTACAATATTTCTGAGGATATTTATTACTTTTCTAGTTTTGTGTTTTGTTAACTCTAGATTTAAATTACTCAGGAATAAGTGCCTCCTGTAAAATGGAACTCCTAAAGATAAACCGAAAGTATTAATAGGCCTATACAGGAATATGACAATTTTTTTCTTAATTTAAGCTCGTATTTAATTATAATTATAATTGATTTATGGTACGGGAGAAACAAACAACCCAAATATGGCAGAATTATGTTCTACAGTAGACGGTGTTTAATATTTTTACAATATAACGTTTCTTCCAACTAAAAACCCGGAAAATTATTTTAAAATAATTTTCCGATAATTTAAAAATATTTCGTATCTAAATTTAAATTGTTTGCATTAAGCTTTAAAGGTGGATTCTCGTTATTTTTTAAAAGAAAGGCAGGGCAACCTCCACCTGAAAAAATGGATCATTTAACGAACAGTTTTTCGTGCCAAGAAATGGACTTTTTTATGGCTCCTATGACGTCATCATTTGAATGCAGGTTTATTAAAGTGTTTTTCTTAACGATGTATTTCAACACTATTCATTTAGTTTGTGAAACGAACAGCATTACTAGAGGTGTAACGTATTCAATTACATATTGTAGGATCCAATAAACGATAGTTTTCGTTATCTTTTGTTTAACTACGTCAACAAAATTAATTTGTTTAATTCAGTATCACTATCCTTAGGCGTTTTATGAAATAGTTACTTTTGAAATTGTTTACTGACCAAACGAATTCTAATATTGGAAATACTCAGTAAATACAAAAATATGCACTCAATTTTGTAAAATATTGCACAATGTTTTTGTGTTTAGGTCATCAGCTGAAAGGCTGGTTTGAACCTCTAGAGGCTCTACTAAGTAAAACAAGGAGTGAGGGGTTTACAATTTGCCTTCCTCATTGAGTGAGTAGGTATGCTTATCAGCAAGCCAGGCCCTCCGAAAAGCACCTACTTTTCACACTGGAAATGACACCTTCACTTCATTCACCCCAGGGTCTGGCTGTATTATGAAATTCATTATTATCAGAGGTGATAACTCTGACTAGTGTCTTGACACCTCTACCTCTTTTGTTCTTAAATGGCTTCAGCCATGTAATTGGCTGACCATGTGATAAGAAACAGAACTATTTTCCGTAGCCCTAGCCAATTTTTGCACCCATCTAACCAATTTTTTTGTAGTCGCATAAAAAGTTTTATAAGAATAAAAATTAGTTTTGATTTTTATAATGTATATACTCTGATGATGGTGACTATTTAGACATGTAAGTTGAAAAAACAAATTTTGTTTTTTTGCAGAATTTAATTTTATCAAAAAATATACATTTTAAGCTGCCCATAGCAGGCAGGAGGAGTGTTAAATTATTTGCACTTGATCTGCTCGTTCCGGGGCTACAAAAAAATAGTTCTGTTTCTTATCACACAATCAGCCAATTATATGACTGGAGCATTTTAGAACAGAAGATGTAGAGATGTAAATGACACTAATCAGAGTTATCTTCTCTAAAAGTAATGAATTTCAGGATACAGCCAGACCCTGTGGTGAATGAAGTGAAGGTGTCATTTGGAAGGTGGAAAATATATGCTTTTCAGAGTGGCCCGGCATACTCATAAGCATACTTTTCAACTCAGTGAGAAAGACAATGGTAAATCACCTCACTCCTCGTTTTACTTAGTATAACCTCTTGAGGTTCAAACCAGCCTATGTTCCAACAACATGTTTGAAGAATTTCGCTAAACTGTTATTATATAATTTGTAAAATTTTCTGTAATATTTTGTAGTTAAACAAGTATCAATTTAAGTTAATTACATTAGGCTTACGTGACCAAATTATTTTTAGTTTCTAGCGCTTAGATATTTTTGAAGCGTTGTCACAATTTTTTGGCCTTGACAACAATGAAATAGTCTTCTTCTTCTTCTTCTTCTTCTCCTCCTTTTCAAGGATTAGGTAGCTGTGCCTGTTCCGAACCTCTCAAATCTTCCCATGTCTAAAGTCCCTTTATGCGGTCTAAAATTGGCCCTATACGGAAAAAAAATTATAAGAGCGTTTGTGCAGTTTGCTGTACTTTCTTTGTACAGTATTTTAAACAAATTCATTCAATTCTTCATTCAGATATTCGGATGAAATCTACACAATAATGCAAATGAGGAAAACATTCCGAATTAAGTTGTACCGATGGATAGTGCTTAAAACGTAGACTGAACTGTACTACATTCTCTACAAAACAGTTAAAACTTTTACGAATAAAATGTCATTGGAAAATACTTACTAGTTTAACAACATCCATGTCTGAATTCACATGAAATATACGAGGTGTGGCTATTAAATAACGAGACTGACGTTGTAAAAAGATTTTATGTTTATTTTATACAGTCATAATCACTTCTTATTGTCACCTTCAATATACACTCCTTCTCTATCCCTACAACGCTCCATGCGAATTTTCCATTGTTGTTAACAGTGCTGGAAGTCATCTTCTGTCAGCTCCTTCAGAACACGTGCCGCTTTCTCTTTTCAAATCAAATCTTGTCCCTATTTATGCAAATTTCACCTTAGGGAACAGGTAGAAGTCACATGGTGCAATATCTGGTGAATAAGGTGGATGTTCTAACACTGAGCTGCTGTACTTGGTTAGGAATCTCTTAACAGATAACGCAGAATGAGCTGGTGAATTGTCTTGGTGGAGAACCCATGATTTGTCCATCCACATTTCGGGGCGTTTTTCCTTACTCTGTGACGTACTTTAGAAAATACCTCAAGGTAGTAACATTGAGTAATTGTTTGACCTTCAGGAACCCCGTGAAGGTACACAATCCCATGGATATAAAACAACAATCATCATTGCTTTAAATTTTGACTTGCTCATTCGAGCTTTTTTGGCTCTCGGTGAAGTTCGGCTCTTCCAGTGTATGGATTGGCGCTTCGTTTCCGGATCGTAAGTAATAAACCACGTTTCATCACTTGTTATTATCTTCTACCTGTTCCCTAAGGTGAAATCTGCATTAAAAGGGACAAGATTTGAGACTATGGAAGCTGTAAATGAGAAAGCGGCTTGTGTCCTGAAGGAGCTGACAGAAGATGACTTCCAGCACTGTTTCCAAAAATGGAAAATTCGCATGGAGCGTTGTAGGGATAGAGAAGGAGTGTGTATAGTGAAGGTGACAATAAGGGATTATGTATAAAATTAAAATAAATTGTTTTACAACGTCAGTCTCGTTATTTAATAGCCACACCTCGTAAATAGGCCTAATACTTTTGTGTCATAAAATCTTAGTTCCAAGAAGTAAGAACAGTAAAAATTGAACTAACTCAATCACAATGCAACAAAGTCGATAAAACACAAGACAAATTTAATTTAAAAACTTCATTTTTTATTTAATAGCGCTATAAAAATATTATATTAATATGAGAAAAAATTTAATTCAATTTCATATTGTAGCGATAAAATTAAATAAGACAGTTCGTTAAAAAAGGAGCAAATACTTAATTAAAATAAATAGAGAAATTATTGTTATTTCTTGTTTTAATACTGTCGAGTTAAAGAACGGTAAAATTTATACTTTAATTTGTATTTACAAATAAGAAAATATGAAAAACTATTATACAAATACACTGAAATGCTATTTATTATTTAGTATCTTACTTCAGTCCAGTTAATAAATTTCTGAACAATACCTTTTATCTTAATTTATTAATTCCGATTTAAGTAGTTATATTATTTACTTTATGTAATTTACTTTAACTAAATCTTGAAGTAGTTAAAGTAAAAAAAATTTTAGTTGTCCGACCAGCGAGAAGAAAATGTGCATCGTTGTCATCTTACGGCGTTTTGTGTGTTGTATGATACTGAGAGGGGAAGAAACCAGCGTGATGGAAAAGACCAACACTAACCAGCAATTCTTACCAGTGAATCAACATCAGTTATATCATTGAGCCAATCTTTAACCTTTCTTGAAAATATTAACATGTTTAAGCTATTTGTAATTTCAATAGGCAACAGATTAAAATACTTTGGACCTAAATAAACAAAAGATTTAGCAAAAATGGATTTATTAACTTTTGGTCCCACAAAAAGTTATTGGCTTGAACCTCTAGTTCTGTGATATAAGTTTTCAGTACCTACGAGGTGTGGCTATTAAACAACGAGACTGACGTTGTAAAAAATTTTATTTTCATTTTATACATAATCACTTATTGGCACCTTCAATATACACTCCTTGTCTATCCCTACAACGCACCATGCGAATTTTCCATTGTTTGAAACAGTGCTGGAAGTCATCTTCTGTCAGCTCCTTTAGGACACGTGCCGATTTCTCTTTTACAGCTTCTACAGACTCAAATCTTGTCCCTTTTAATGCAGATTTCACTTACGGAACAGGTAGAAGTCACATGGTGCAAGATCTGGTGAATAAGGTGGATGTTCTAACACTGAGATGCTGTACTTGGCTAGAAACCTCTTGTCAGATAACGCGGAATGAGCCGGCGCATTGTCTTGGTGGAGAACCCATGATTTGTCCTTCCAAATTTCGGGGCGTTTTTTCCTTACTCTGTGACGTACTTTAGAAAGTACCTCAAGGTAGTAACATTGATTAATTGTTTGACCTTCAGGAACCCAGTGAAGGTACACAAACCCATGGATATCAAAAAAAACTATCATCAAAAGCTCATTCGAGCTTTTTTGGCTCTCGGTGAAGTTCGGCTCTTCCAGTGCTTGGATTGGCGCTTCGTTTCTGAATCATAAGTAAAAAACCACGTTCATCACATATGTTATTATCGTTTCCAAAAAATTTGGGTCATTTTCAATGGCGTACAAAATGTCAGTACAAACATTTTTACGAGCTTCATTTCAAACATTTTTGAGCGGCCGTGTTTTGAAGGAGCTGACAGAAGATGACTTCCAGCACTTTTTCCAAGAATGGAAAATTCGCATGGAGTGTTGTAGGGATAGAGGAGTGTATATTGAAGATGACAAATAAGTGATTATGTATAAAATAAAAATAAATTTTTTACAACGTCAGTTTCGTTATTTAATAGCCGCACCTCGTATGTTGCCACTTTTTTTATAAAATTGAAAGATATTTCCGTGCAACGAGATACCGCCGAAATCAAGCACGACCTTCATCAATCTCTTTCGAGAACGACATATCGATACTTTTCAGGACTAACCCTTTAAGGTTTTAACCGCATTTTTTTCAAGATCATCTACCGAAATTTTTTGCCCGAATATAAATGGCGCTTTTCTAAGCCACCTATTATTGAAGCCATTTTTTCTTAGCAACTACGCCATCGGCCAGCTATTTTGATATATTTTATTAGGTAATGAAAAAGAAAAAAAAATAATTATTTTTTATAAAATGAAAATCTTATTTAAGATGGCTATTTTTATAAATTAGAGATAATGGGAAATTCTTTTAGTCTAATGATACGGTACTTTACATTACATTTATTATTACTTTTACATTATCTCGTTATAGAAATTAACCTCTTTTCATCTCCCTTAATACGCAATATAGACTAATTTATATCAAGATATACAGTTAGTTAAAAAGAGTAAAAGTTTCCTTTATATTATGTAAAATAGGTATTTTGAAGAATAAAAGACCCTTATAAGCCTTTGCATTTTGTTTTATATTAAAAAATAACCTTGAAGTCAAGTTCAGTTGTGCTAACGAACAAATTCATTTTCTCGGCAGTTAATTACATTTGATTATCTTCTTTTACTTGATTACTCTCTTTGTGGTAGAAATAATAATAAATTTTAATAAGCATAATAGTATTTTAATATTGTTAAGAATTCCAAAATTATAAAGTTAATAAAAGTAAAATCTTTGATACTACTTTTTCGAAATTGAAAGAGAAAATATTTTTTATGAACAATTCGGGTTAGGTCTTCTGTCCAGTTCCAACTTATATGATATACAGAATTATCGTCTCTTCCGATGTTTCTTTGGGATTCTTGTCTCTTCCGATGTTCGTTGTTCGGGTGTCCTTCGGATGTCTTGTAAGTACACCTTTTTGAGTGTGCGATCATGTGGCATCCAGAGGCGGTTTTAAGGGTGAAGTAGGTGAAGAGCCTCTTCACCTAATTTCTGGATCGTATCGAAATGTATTTCTCTCACAAAATAAATATTTGGTCTTAACCATAGAGTCGGCCATCGTCGATTTTGAGACGGTGTTACCGCTTCTTGAACTGGTCGCGTTGCAAAATCGGATTTGCTTTATATCATAGCACTGTTGTCATTTCAGTTTTAAATTCATCTGCAGACAGCGTTGGTGTTTTGTACTATAGTTTAGTAATGTATAAAGTAAAATTTTACGTATAATACAAGAATTTTATTTGCATATTCTGCCTGTGTTTTTCTGTTGAAACCACGCCATCCTACAGCTGAATTTTGTTATTTCTTGGTTTAGGTACATGATGTGTTTTTGTATATATTTTCTTCAATTTTGAACATAGAATCGTTTTTTTTTTGTTTATTTTTAATAAACATATAAGTGATGATTCGTATATAATGAATTTTGAAAGTAGAGCATAAGAAGTAGACTAGTATCATTTAAAATTAAAAAAAAACAAATATTTGCAAAAAAAAATATTTTCAAATAGTTTCAACATCCCTAACTGACAGATTAAAATTTTAATAATGTATTTATCCTATTTTACTAAGTTTTCTTGTTATTTTGATACGTCACGTGATAATGTTTATGATTTATAGCAAATTTTTAATGATTTCTTTACAGACCTATTTCTTTTGCTGACATATATGCTAGAAATTCTCTGCTGGTCTAGAAAAATGTTATTGCCGGACGCACTCTGATATGTGGAGTTGATGCTCTCGCTCTTGAAGCGTGGCAGCACGAGTGAGACACCTCACATAAGGGAAGATATCTGTATGAATTCATAAATGACTCGGGGGTATGGTACGCCTCTAGTGTTTTATTAAGGACGTCGGGTGTCCGAGTTCTCACTGGTCATGGTGAGTTTGCGGCATATATAATGCGGTTCCGCTTACTAGATGATGATTCTTGCGTCTGTGGGGAGGTCCAATCGCGTAACCATCTTTTGTACGATTGCCCCGCTCTCGGGGGCTCAAGACGCCGGCTGACCCTGAAGCTTCAAGGCCAAGGATTAAATTGGCCTCTCACGGAACGCTCGAACCTTTGCTGCGAGTAGCATGTTCGGTTGGTGTAGGGGTTCCTTGACGAAGTAGCTCTGTTCTACCATCGTCATGTAGTTTAGTAAGGGTAATAACCTGTCTTAGCTCGATTCGTTGACACCGAAGAAATTTTAATGGTGTACAACACTTTCTGGTAATCAAAGGCAACAAAAGCCCATGACTACCATCAAAAATTTCAAAATTTCCCGTTTCTTTGAATTACCCGGTACTTGCTTCTGAGAAGATCTCTTGAAACTTATCACGTTTGTCTTCTACAATAAAATTTAAGTAATTAACTAAGCTGATTTATTTAATTAATTTAAAGTAAGTAGAGAGCTAAAGCAATTAGACTACCTACTAAAAGATAATTCCGAGTTTTATGCAGATTTTCATATTATAAAATCTTCTGAAAAAGAAAACAAGATAAACCACTAATAGATTCTGTAATTCTGTCTGTGCATCTAGAGTAATAATAATCAAAATCAATTAATTTTTGGCTATATAGCATAAAAAACAAATACAAAGTTTGAAAATATCTTGTCTAGAATTTTAGAACGATCCCGAAAATTTTAATTTTTCAAAAACGATTTTAAAGATTTTGCCGGAACTTTCCTGTCTATTTGATTTTTGATATCTCGTCAACCACTCTCTCATTGCTTTACTAATTATTTAACGTCTAAGATACTTACTGTTTGATGGTGCGTTCAACAGATTTAATTCGTTTGTTTTGTTGCAGGTTAGAACACTAGAAGGAAATGGTGAATTCGAAAGAACCGGAGCAGCAGGATCCATACTGACTAGACGACTGGGTCTAATAATTGGCTGTGCTATGGGATGCGTTGTATTCATTATACTCGTTTCTGTTTTGGGTTATTTAAAAATTAAAAAACAACGTGAAGTAGCTAGTAAGCGTGATCAACCACTTCCACAAGAATATATATCCTATAGACATTTCTCATTACAGGGAGTCGAACCCAGTACTACCGTTTCTATGAATTGCTAGTCCATTTTTAGGATTTCGTAGGTGAAAACCGAGACCATTTTATTAAGGTCTAAAGGTCGTAAAATTTCAAGCAATAATATTGACAACGTTTAAATAAATAAATTCGTTCTGAGATACAGTGGCTGGTGCACAAGATGAAAGTTAATGAATCAAGGTCATTTAAGCAATCTGTTTGCGCATGCGTATTGATGAAAAGTCATATTGCTATAATATTTATTATTGCGACATACTATCTAATAATTAATTATTGTAAACGCCGTAGACAATACAGTAATAAATGAAAAAAATGGAAAATTATATTCAGTTTTACATCAAAAACTTGATCGCTTTTCACTAACTTGTATCAAAACTGATGTTTTTTTTGTCAACGACAATTATAGCGAATATACTATAATGACTGATAATTGACAGATCTGTTTCTAGTGCGCCAGTCTCTATTAACATAACATGGTAGTTATGTGAACAACACAAAGTCCAACGAAACCAGAAATTCTTTCTTTATTAATATTATTAAAAACTGTTTCACTTCTTATATATTGATAAATTATAAAATTATATTTTAAAATTTATTTTAATTTTTTACTGTATTAATTACTAAAGTTACTAGAAAAGTATTTGAGTTTGGAACCATTTCAAAAAATAAAACTTTGTGTGTGAACATAACCTGAATTCTTAGTTTATGCATGGTAAAATTAGTACATAGGTGTGCCGATGTGCGTGTTGTGACGTCACTGCAGGAACTCATTCTTCATCTCACCGTAACAAAATGTGCAATCCGTGAGGTTAAACGGTGTATCTCGCCCGGCCGAGCCTAGCTGCTACTAGTCTAACTAAAAACATCTTCCACGTTGGTAAATATACACTCACTACATGAATTCGAAATTGAAAATAACATTTTATAAAAGATAGATAGGGTATATATTATATAACTGCTATTTCAATGTAATAAGCAATAAAACAACAACTTCTTAACAGAATGTTTTTTTTTTTTTTTTTTTTTTACGTCGCATCAACTACCACGGTCATTAGCGACGACGTTGGGGTGTAACTTCATGCGATTTAGGATGAAATGATTTTATGTAACGTATGAAAATATGCCATGCCTGAGTGGGATTCGAACCCAAGACCGCATGATGAAAGGCGAGCACGTTACCAACTGCGCCAATGCGGCCGGCATTTATGATTTATTTTTGTTGTGATTAATGTGTGTACGATGTTTGTAGAAATGTACGATAATGACCCAGCACTGCTACCCCACTCTATCGCAGTGTTCTCAAGGTCAGAGCTACCATTAACACGTTCAAAGCGGCGGACGTTTATTGGTTTTACTATCGCTTTTTTACGTTTTGTCAGAGTGAATAGTATTTCTTTTATCATGCAATCCTAGAAAAATGTTCATTCCACGGTTACTATAGCCTACTAGACGGTAGCGGTCACGCGCAGCTGCTATGAGATATAGTATGAGTGATGACGTAGTCTGGTCCCCAACAACTCGGCCGCTGCGTAGTGACGGTAGGATTTTGCATTGTTTTTACAAACATAGCGAATTAGGTATGTTTACACGGGAAATAGGTTTTAATTTTAATCATTTTTCGTTTGTGGCCTGAATTGTTCCCTAAGTAACTTGTTTTCTTCTTTTAATTCGGCGTTTTCACGTTTTAAGAGGTCAGTTTCCTCTGACTGCGCAACATTAAAATTTGGTGGTTCTTCATTAAAACGAGGCTTACCTTTCTCTACGGTTATCCCTTCATTTTGTGATTTGCCTGCGTTGCAATTGGATGATGAGTTTAAATTATCATAAACTTCCTTACAAGCATATCGTTTTTCTGCTCGATTTTTACGTTCACTACAAGTCGGGTTTACCGGACATAAAACGGCACTACAAATCGAAAAATTTAAATGCGGAACTAAAGTCGTCTCTTAGACACGTTTTAATGGAAGATGTAGCAACTCGGACTTTAAATCGCGTACATAATCCGAATACGAAATGTACTAAACACACGCGACCACTATCAGCAGAAAATGAATCGGCCCGATTGCAAGCATTTTTCCACTTCAATCTAGTTTCAATGGCCTTTGGAAAAGTGTGAAACTTATAATGCCCAACTCCTTTTGATTGTCTATCGTGTTTAGAACACCCGGCAATCGCACAACACACCATTATTAAAGCTAGTAAAAGTATTGCAGACCGTATTAAGATTAGTAAATATCACAGACCGATACGGTACGTATCGTGCGTCGGCGGTCGCTGGTGACCAGTGACGTCAGGGGGCGGGGCTTGTCTCTGCGCATATTGTTGATGATGATCCATACCGTCTAGTAAAGTATCCGTGGATCATTCTATACCAGCATACGATCAGTTCTTAAACAGACGTCACGGTTTTTTTACGGAATTTTAAAAACCAATATATTTACAACGCAGTTTCAAGTTTTCTGTAAAATTTTAGTTTTTACTTATAAATTTATTTAGTTTTAAATGAAATATTTTTATATATAATTTTATGTATAATTGATTATTAGGTTGCATATTATATTTTATAATTACAGATATTGATTTTAGTATTTACACGATTTTTCTGTGGGTTCTAGTCATAGTAGTGTTAAAAAAATTTATTTCATGACATTACTTGCGTTACAATATTCAATTACGCAAAATTAATTGCAGTAAGTATTAAGTATGGCAAAACGAATTTTTGTGTACGAATATAATGGCATGAGGCCAGTTTATCATTGAAGTATAACTCCGTCACGGCGAATGACTTTGCGTTTATCGGGCCACATTAAATGTATTAAAATTCAAGAACTGTAACATTCGTTTTTCACCTGTGTATGTTTCTGTTGGTGGTGAAGTATAGGCGTATTCTTGAATTTATTTAAGCGTTTTAAAAAAATATTTTAAATATTTTTCTGTAATTTCAATCATAATTGACATAATATTTAGCACCAGTTAATAAAGATAACCTAAAAATACCTAATTGTGTATATTTCATTGTAAAAAAAAATTGCGAAAAGCAGGTAAGCTTACGTGAGTGATGTAGTTGTACGGATCGAATCAAATTGAGAAGTCGGGCGAGCACACCTATGTAGTCATTTAACCATGAGATTATGATATTTTGTAATACCAAGTTAGTTTCAGTTTGTTTTAAATACTTAATATTTTTAATAATTATTATTTATCTTTTTATAGTAATTTACTTAAGATATTAATAGTGAATTAATTACATAAATTTTAAAGTTCAAACCTTTTTCGAAACCAACTTAATCTAACCTCTAACAAAGAATTTTTATTTTATAGAACTTAAGAGACAATTCAGTGTGTGAACTACAGTAATAACATCTAAATACAAGACATTATCTATGAATAAAACGACCTACGAAATCCTATAAAAAGAACATTTTAAACTGTAGTCACACTACAATAATCAATTAATGTAATTATTATACCTAGATAAAATAAATTAAAAATAAAACAGACTTTATTAATAATTAAGTTATTATTAATTAATTAATTAAGTAGTTAATATGATTAATTAACAAGTTGTTGTTACGGTAAGAATTATATAATAAGTAATAATTTAAATTTTGTATATTATTACCAATACATTAAATGTACTGTACTTATAAAAAAATACTATAGCACTTTGTGTATAATAGTTTTAAATAAAATTAGTTATTAGTTAATATTAATATATTATCATATCGAAAGTTTATCAGAGGTAAGTATATGGCACATTTTAAAATGATAAATTAATGAAATATATTAAAACGTCTATCAATCACAATATATCTGTTATTCCCTTCAAATGAAATTTTAATGTTACCAATCGTCCTCCCACAATGTGAAAAAATAAAGTTATACTCCTTTTAGCATACAATTTATTATATGTTTTTTAATAATTAATATAATTAAATATTTTCCTTAGATTATTTTATAGTTTTATAAAAAATCTTATAAAGAAATTTTAATCATATTTTTGGTTGCTTATTTTAAGTTAGGTTATATTAGGCTAAGTTATATTTAATTTTATAAATAATGTGTAATAAATTGAAATATTAAATTAATTTTCCCATCCCATTTTCAAATTTTTATTTATTTTTAAAAAGTTTTGTAATTTGTTTACCAAAGACTGTTTAACTAAACTATTGAACTATTAAAAAAACTTAATTGTTATTTACATTGAGTACTTTGTTTTCCTATGGAAATATTGACAGGCTCTGTTAACTGCTATGAGAATGGCTAAGTGTACGGAGGAATTAGGTGCAATCTTCACCGCAAAATGCGTCTTTGCATTATTTAGTAGCCGATATGGGTAGGCTATATTTTTAGTAGCTAAACATTTTTTATACCTGCGGTATGATAGTTTCTCAAATTACTGAGACCCTTCTAACAGCTTCTTTGCTTTAAAAAAAACATGGTAGAAAGAAACGATTAAAAGCAAACGTTTCTACTAAATTCGATTTCCATGAATTTCTATTCAAATCTTTTCATTCATCGCAATCTATTATCCTTTTTAATACTCCACCTCTTACAATACACAATTTTCTAACAATAAACAATTTACTCCCTTAATTATTTCTGGAATACCACTGTAATAATGTTACATTATATAGCTTTTCTCAGATGCCAGAATTAATCCAATAATGCTCCTATCGGAAAAAAAATATTATGGAAGGTGTTTGTGTTTTTATTATACAATCATCAGGAACTAAACTAAAATAATTTTGATTTATCGTTAATTTCCTTGTCAGCAAATGAATTGTTTTACAGCAAGAACAATAATTAGGTATATATTAAAATTTTTAGATGAATAAATTTAATAACTTTTTCAAGTTCTATATTTAAATATAAAATCTTAATTTTAAATAATAAAGATTCAAAGAAAGATTTTTGTGTTACAAAAAGTTAGAACATGTGCATAAAATTATATATACATTTACTTTATATTACTTACGTATTCCATTTTTAATTAAAGGATTTGTAAACGTAATTGTTTTCTTTTACTTTTTGTAATTTTTGTTTTAAATTTTAATTTATCTGCATAAAACAGATCGTAGAAGAAAATTCTAATGTATTCGTTCATTAGATGAGTTTAATCAAAGAATTCCTTGAATTTCTAAAGGTATTCTACCTTTAATAATACTTTACTAAAAGTTCTTTAATTAACTTGTTTAAAAGTCCTTTCTAACTAACTGTGGTCTTTAAAAAGTAAAATGCAAATAAAACAAAAGAGATAGAGAGGCTGTAAAGAAAGACAGAACTGACATGATAAAGTATTATGCAAAGAAGTAGACTGTAGTTTAAACTATATTGTAAACGCTCAGAAAATGAGACACCATTTTTATTTCGGTCTATAATTAAACCTAAAAACTTTAATTTGTCATTAATTAGTTAGCTACGAGAACAGTTATTTGCATTTTTAAAGAATGTTTTATAAAAGGATAGTAGATTTTTTAAGATTGGTCTGATGGTTAACCGAGACTATTTATAAAATATAATATATTTTGTAAATAATTATAATCATTAAATTCTTAGATATAAATTTAAATAGATAACATGTGTAGTAATTGTTAATTTAGTATTTATTTTATATATATTTTGTTTTTATTAAAGTTATGAGAGGTCCAGAAAGTAAGTATCGTTTCGTTCTAACGCCGCCGCAGCGCTGTTGTGCACTCCGCACATGGACTCTACCTTCTCTAGTTCATTAGCTCCGCACTGACGCCATTACAGTTGGTTAGTCTTGTGTTTTATTTTTACTGTGGTATTATACAATGTTCCTTATATCCCGGTCCTGCCGAGGTTAACTTTCGATGCTTGCAGTAATAAAGTTTTCCCCAGGCCGATTACGAGCCCTGTGCTGGATAGTCCAGTGGTGGGGCTGCCATGTTAGAGCCTCTAGACGGGCCCTGGATTTCATTTAGAGACCCACCTCGTAGGTTCGTCCGGCCTCTCCACCGTTGGGAAAATTCCTCCTCCGCCTTCGAGACCATTGACCATTTTTCCGGGCTCAACTGCCCTGGATTTTATTTGGGTCGACTTCCTAGGCTCTTCCGCCCTCCACGCCATTAGGAATCCTCCATCTACGCCATGAAGACGTTAACCAGTTTTCACCTTCGTTGATCCGCGGGTACTTATTTGGCTATGCCATTGGGACCCGCCGTGTCGGGGTTAAAGCCCTCCAACTCATTGTCTCTTACAGGGTTAAGCTTAGCCCCTACTCGATTCAAAGCCAAACCCTCGTATGAGCTGACAGAGCACGGTCAGCTTTCACGAGAAAGGACACCAAATGAGATTTTATAGAGCAGTGGCTGTACCACCATAACATATGGGAGTGAAACATGGGTGTCATTACAGAGAATTGAATCTCGTATCCAGACTGCTGAAATGAGATTTTTTCGGGGAGTCAAAGGTTGTACCCGGTTAGATAGAGTACGTAATGAAGCTATCCGCGCCTAGTCAAATGTTCAATCACTGTTGGAAACGTTAAGAATATATAAGAGAAACTGGTCAACCATTTACTTCGCATGCTAGCTCACAAACTTACTTTACGAGCATGAAAATATAAACCTATAGGGAAGCAAGGCTTGGGGAGACCTAAAAAGGATGGATGCCGGAACAGGCCATGAGCCTAATCCTTGACAGATGAGGATGTTAATGATGATGATTACACAATGTTTAAAACAATCGATGAACCCGCCGACTTTAAGATTCATTTGTTATCCGGTTTTTGAATGCAAGGAACGTTGAGGCAGCCGAAGTTTATCAGTAGATTACAGAGATTTACGGTGAAAGTGCAATGGGTGATGGAATGATGCATAAGTGGGTTGAACATATTTATGAAGGATACACAGATGTCCACAATGAATCACGAAGTGGGTGGCCTTCTGTTGTCAATGATGACTTAGTCAGGAGAGTAGATGAGAAAATTAAAGAAAACAGACGATTTACAATGAAATTGCTTTCAGATGAATTTCCAAAAGTTTCAAGAACTTTTTTGCATGATATTGTAGTCAACCGCTTGGGTTATCACAAACTGTGTTCCCACTGGGTTTAAAAAATGTTCACAGATTTTCACGAAACAAATCGACTTAACAGTGTTCTGATATTTCTTAACCCGTAAGGTGATGAACATGAATAATTTTTACCGTCTGACCTACGCATAAACGTGATCTTGGTGGTAAGCACTTTGAATGTAATGACGACGCATTAAAACGCTGTAAAGCTGTGGGTGCCTTCAATGGTGGATTGTTTCTTTAAAAAAGGTTTAGAGAAGTTAGTCACCCATTACAACAACTACCTGAACAATGGTGGAAACTACGAAGAACAGTAATTAAAGGTAAGATCTTTAATGCAAAAATAAAATTGTCCTGAAAAAATATTTTAGTATTTTTTTCAAAACGATTCTTACTTTTCGGACACGTCTCGAACATAAACTGTTTTAGTCATTGGCAACTACTTATGATTATGATATGGAATCAGTGGATTTTACATTTGATAATTTCTAGAATCGAATTTAGGATATTCCACTCCACAGTACAGTAGTCTACTCCCCTAATTAAAAATATAGAGTAAATGTTTTTAATCCAAAAATAGTTAAAATTACTAAAAATACAGCAGTAAGTGCCAAACATTCTCATATTATCAGACTTGCTTTCCATCCTACGGCTAATTATTGAATGAGGAAAAAGATTACAAGTAGGGTTCTGCATATGTTTGTCGTAGAATAGAAGAGTCCGAAAATTAGGGATTTACAAAAATAAAATAAATTTAGACTCTATTTTCTCACCAGATGAAAAATTTTAAAATGAGTTTAGTACAAGGGTGCAAAAAGCAAGTGGTTTCTTTCAAGTATGAGAAGTTTAGTCTGAAATCAAAAAATTCTGAGGCCGACGTTGAGGCCGAATGATTTCTTAAGGGATCATATACCCTACTACATTTCTATAGTTTTTATTCAATCGACAGCACACTGGCAGTGTTAGTAAATGCTGATCAGGCATTCAGACTGATCCCGCAAGCACTACAGTAAATGACATCGTTTATTACCAACCGCCGAGAGTATTTAAACGAATTTATATCTGCAGTCTATTTTGACTTCCTAGTATGGAGTAATAATATCATTTATTCTACGAATGTTTTTATTCCTAGTGACTTCTTTTTACCAAGAAAAGAATAATACATTTTTACACAAAAATGTTTAATTAATTGTTACTCAAAAGTAATTTTTGTTACTTCTTGAACTCGCAATATCTGTGTACTGTTCGTTATATAATAATAAATGGATGTGCTATTATAAAATTATGTTAGTGAAATACTTTTTCCCGGGTAAAAGAACTAATTTTTGTATTATTAATATTTCTCAATGTGGTTTACTGTTTCTGTTTTTCTATACATGAAAATAATTTTCATTTATTTAATTTATAAGTGAATCACTCATTTCAAAAATCCAATTAGCCAAAATTATGCCTTATTTGCTTTAGTACATTTCCGAATTAATTGAATGAATACAGCAGTTGCTATAGAAATCACATATCGCTCACATAGCCTCATGTTTTAAGGCTTATCCTAAAGCCTTTGTTTCAGTTGAAAATAAAATGGGTGCTATTTTAATGCTGAAGTCTTACACTTTAAAAATAAAAAGTTTCTGCTCAAAAATCTATCTATAAAAGAAAACTACTATAAATTATTATTTATGATGACAAAATAAACGTGAATATTTCGGTTGTTGTTTAGGTCATCAGACGAAAGGCTGATTTGAAGAGGTTTTACTAAGTAAAACGAGGAGTGAGGTGGTTTACCATTGCTTTCCTCACTGAGTGGAAAAGTATGCTTATCAGCATGCCGGGCCCTTTTAAAAGCACATATTCTCCACTCTGCAAATGACACCTTCACTTCATTCACTACAGGGTCTGGCTGTATAATGAAATGCATTACTTTCAGAGGAGATAACTCTGAATAGTATCTTTTACACCTCTACCTCTTCTGTTCTTAAACGATTCAGTCATTTAATTGACTGACCATGTGATAAGAAACAGAACTATTTATTTTAGCCCTGCAACGAACAGATTATTGAGTGTAAATAATTTTACACTCCAATTGTTTGTTATGGACAGATGAATATTTCAGACACCCAATTGTGTTCTTGAAAGTCAGAAATTTCAATTTTTATTGTATTAAAATTATTCCTCAAGTCACTTGTGTAATATACAAATAAATATTACTGCATAACACAATTTTCTTGCGGTTATTTAACAAATAATGTGATACAGAAACAACAGAAGTCAGCATTTTACTCCTTTTTCCTTCAGGAACAACATAAGTCTAAAGTTAGTATTTTGAAGTATGTAATTTGTGAAATTGCCAATTCAAGTATTAATTTGTTAATTTCTAATAACTGAAATATAATTTTCGTATAAACTAGGCAAAAAACTTATATTATATTTAACTTGGTGAATAGATGAACAAATAAGACCGTTCGCGAGGCCGGATGAAACTTTAAGGTGTCATAATATGTTCTCACTATAATGGCAGTTTGGCATAGCGAAACATCCGTGATTCTAGCCTTCGGGCTCAACGTGCTAATACATACTTTATTCCAATACTGATTTATCCAGCAGAAATAAAAATCAAGAGGAGGGGTATGCTGGGAAATACAAAAACAGATGGAGTAAGAAATTATGTAGTTGGGAAACAACTAGAAATGACTAGCCCGAAAAGGAGGGTTGGACGGACAAAACTACAATGGTTTGGTCATAACGGTAGGATAGAGGAGGGTAGATTACCTAAAAGGATGATATTCTTTGAGTTGAAGGGACAAAATACCAAGAGGTAGACCAAGAGTAAAGTGAATGGGTTCAGTTGTGAATAAACTGGGGAAAAGATGCAATGCCAATAGAGAAATGGGAGGAGAAATGATTCAGCGATATAGAGAGGTGGAAAGAAGTTGTATTGACCCTGACCCTAGGAAACTTGGAAAAGGAATAAAGCGGATGATGATAATGTCATAGAAGAGAGAAGTAACAAAGTTTCTCCTCTCTACTACACAGTTTCCCAGAATTCAAAGCGGTATATGCAGTGTTTTACTGCTAGTTTTTATATTATGGTTATAACAAAGATAATGAGATTACGTTTTTTCAATTCATGATTAATTTTTATTAAGTTAATTGTAATTTCTGTGAGTATTTAAACTTCAAATAATTCTCAATTCTTTTGATCCTATTGTGCATAACATATTGCTTTGGAGCGTACAACTCGTTGAAAATAACTGATATGGAAAAGAACCTAAGTAAGTTAAATATTTAATTTAAATAAATTGAATTTAAAATAACTTATAACTAGATTTTACAGTTTTATGAGACATACATGTTCTTTTGTTTTACTTCTTAAAGTAAACAAATTATGTGTGCACTTTTCGAATTTAGAGCATCTATTTCCCCATTCATAATTTTCGTCACTTACATCTGTTTTCAAAAGTTGAGCAGTCTAATCCTTTAATCACTAAGCGACAAAATGGGCTCAAGTTTTATCTGTTAAAAACATCATTTAAATTTTAAAGTATTACATAGTCACTTCGGAGCTCAGTGGTTAACGTGCTACGCTGAAAATTGGTAGTCTCGAGTTCAATTATTCTCGGCTTGGGTTTGGAATGTTATTACACTTTCAAACCCACCATTCCTTAACTCAAAGTAGTTGCTAATGACCAAGATTTTGATGCAACTTTTAATAAAATAAAAAAATCATTACATACTTAAGAAGCACACTAGCTGACTGGGCTGGCCTGAAGGTCACAAAAAAGTAAGTAAAAAAAATTTATATTTTTAACTTCTTACATGGAATGTTTGTAATTTACTAATCACTATGTATGTAAGAGGTGTGGCTATTAAATAACGAATTTATTTAATATTTAACGAAGTTATTTAATAGCTACGAGAAAAAAATTTGAGCAAAAAAAGTGTTTGAAAAATGTTACATAGCACCTTCATCCACTCAGCTCTACTTTTATATTTCGTTCTATTTATTTAAATCATAATCTAAATCATTTCTAAATATTAGCTTGAAATTAATAATTTTCTTTCTTTTTCATTAATTGAAATACAGTATATTCATTCAGACATAATTTAAAAGGCAGTGTTTCAGTTTTTGTGTTAACAACGCGTTAAATTTCTTTCTCTGCGTTTCAATGAAAATATACTGTACGCTTTTATTATAAGTAGGGAAATTTATAGGTGAAAAGAAAATAGTGATAAAACTAATGATCTAATTGTATGCAATGTTTCTGTCAAGCTGTCTGAATACCAATGCTAATTCAAAATATATTGATAAATATCTGACATTTATAAAAAATTAAAATGTAAAATCAATTTATTGCTCATTTAATAAAGAATTTAAAGCAAAATAAAGTTGTTCAATATAAAATAATGAAAACCGTTAAAAATAATTATAATAATCAGTGTTTGTTATCAATTTAATTGTAAATATTTAAAGAAATTTTAATTGTATATTAATTGTGCCATGATTATTATACATATTTAATTAATAAAAGGGTTTTATTTATAGAATTTATTTTTAATTTAGGGGAAGTGCATATTAAACACATTAAAAATTTTCAAAATCCTATTTCAGTTTCCTCTGGGCATTATTTAATATCCCTGATGTTTGTGCTCTGGTGCCTAATGTTTGGAGATATTTTGAAAAATTTTAATGAAACACCTCTGCATTGTATTTATACAAAATTTATAAAATTTTAAAGAAAAAATTATGCAGTTTATTTGTACGTCCTGCTCTTGCATAAAATTAAAACATCACCAAGTTGTTGTGATGTGTTTAAAATGAAAAAAACAATCTGGTGTAAAACACTCACACAACTTTCTGTTGCCAATGCAAATAATTAGTAATATAACCTAATATTAGTTATAAAACATTAGAAATAAACAAAAATACCAACTTCAAAAACATAATCTTATTTTAATCATGAGTGAAAGACGCAAAATGAAAATCAACCTGTTTGGCTTAAAAATACGGAAAATCACTCTTTCACGCTAAACTAGGCTCTGTAGAGAAAAATGTTCTAAATAAAAGTTGTAGATCTTTTAATTTCCTATAAATTTGGTTATATATACACTTTTGTCGTAAAATGCATACTAAGGCTGAAATCTTAAAAAACTGATTTTTTTACAGATTTTCATGAAGAGAAACAGAAAATTATTAATTACCGCTAAACTAAGTATTATACAAAAAAATATTTGAAATAAAAGTTGTAGAATTTTAAATTCTCTACAACTATTACTAGATTCATTTTTGCGCTAAAATGCATATTAAAGCAGCAATCTTAAAAAAACAATTCTTTTACGTGAAAACAACCTCTCCAAGAATCTCAGCTGACATGACGCCTACCCTATCTTGTAAAGCATAAAAAATTTAGTAAACGTGGCGATTTTAAAAACAATCGTAGGACCAGGTTTTTAAAAAATCGCAAAAAAGTGAAAAATTTCACGAAAACTACTACTTCCGGTTGACCGATTTTAATGAAAATGTTCATGTCTGGTCCTCTAGTAGTACCTAACTTAAGTTTTAAGTTTCAACTTCGTTCCATTCTTGAGATATTTTGTTCACACACACACACACAAAGACCAATCGCTAAAAACTTGTTTTATGGGTTAGGGGGTCTGAAAACGTGTAGATCCGGTGAAAACTCGATTTCGAAAAATTGACATGAAAACAATACTTTCCTTCCTATTTATTCATATAGGCAAGAGAAAGTAAAAATATACGACTTTTGTTTCAAACATTTCTTTTCTATAAGGCCTATTTAACCTTCAAATAGTGATTTTTCGTATGTTTAAATTCTGGAGAGGTTGATTCCTATTTTACATCATTTACTAATGATAAAATGTAGGTAATATTTATCATTATTTACAATGATAAGAGAAAATCATCTGAGTGATTCACAACAGATTTGTGTGGTTTGTTTCACTGAAGTATAGGGTGATTCAAAAAGAGCGCCGGTTTTTAAACGGCTGGTAAATTTTTGTTTATCGGTTGGCAACATTGTTAGACCTCATTTCTATTTCGGAGAACATTCCGATTGACGATTCAGTTGTAGTTTCTCTTGTTCGCAGTGTAATACTCTCGCAGTCTCTGTCTAACCATGGAGAAGTTTACTATTGCGCAACGAGTGTTAATCGTCAAAACATTTTACCAGAATGGAGAGAGTTATGCGGCTACTGTCAGGCGACTTCGCGGTACTCTAGGACGTATGAAGCACCGAATGAATCAACAGTTCGCAGGCTCATGAAAAAGTTTTTTGAGACGGGTTCAACAGTCGACCTTAAAAGTTCTGGTAGTCTTCGTTCTGGCCGAACTGAGCAGAACGTTGCGTTGGTTCGTGACAGTGTGGCTGTTAGCCCAGCAAAATCAATATGTCGCCGTTCTCAACAATTGGGTTTAAGATGTTCTTCTGTACGGAGAATTCTTCGGTACGATCTCCAATATCACCCGTATAAAATTCAGTTGACGCAACATTTGAAAGTGGCAGACCACCAGAAGAGACGACAGTTTGTTGACTGGGTATTGAGAAAACGGCAGGATGATGACACCTTCGCAAACAAAATCATTTTCAGTGATGAGGCGCACTTCCACTTAAACGGTTTTGTTAATAAACAGAACTGCCGTATGTGGGGTTTAGAAAACCCCTCATACGGAAACTTGTCCCACATAGTCGAAACTTGTCGTGCAGTAATATCCAATTTCATGGACAGAGTTGATGCGTGCCAGCGTAGTAGAGGAGGACACATGCATGACATCATTTTTCATACATAAAATCGGAAGGTAAGATGAACTTGTTGATGTATTTATTTTCAGTTTTTCAATAAAATAAATCTCTTAATTTGATATATCAAAACCGGCGCTCTTTTTGAATCACCCTATATTATTGTTCATTACATGAGCAGTTTCTCAAAATTTTGAATTAGAATCTGTGAATAAATGAATACCAAAAGTTTCATAGAATTACTTTCCAAGTTTTCAAATTCTTTATTAAAATCATTAAAAGAAATCTTATTGGTTAATGGTCGGTGAGAAAATCGTATAAGTTTAGATAAGGATTTGCACTTCCCTTAATCTAAACCTTTATTTTTGTACAATGTAAATACTTTTTATTCAGTAGCATCGCTGGAAACTAAGCAAAATATATTCAAGTAATAATGATCCTTCACATCAACAGTGTCGTGGTAAGGTGGAAGGGCATGCAGAACTTGTTCACCCATCCTCCATTGACAGACTTCTCTTTTGTTGGGTTAGCTTGTGCAAGCTGAGAGTGTTAAACCTGATATAGCACTCCCTATTGTTTAACATGTTCTGTGCTCGTACGTAAATGTATTTCATACTCAATGTTTCCAACTAACTGATAAGGTTAAATGTAAACCTTCAATATAAAAGTATATTTTGCCTTTAACAGAGGAAAAACCAACCTTAAATGAAGTACGTGATTGGTCAAACATAATATGGATTTTATCTAATATTTCATATTCATAGAAAAAGTGTTCAACATTTTTACTGAGTTTTGAATAAACATTAAATTTTTACGCCATTTTTTTATTTTATTTAAAAATTCGTAAACGTTTTAGTGCACATAATTATTATAACTTTCTAATTACCATAATATATTATTTCTACTTTTAAAATGAAATAATTTCATAATTTAACATAATTAAGTAACTCTAATACAAGACTTGTCTCGAGCACATAAGAACTCTCCCACAGGTATATTTTTGTAAAACTTTCCATGGAGCCACGATATTTTATGGCTTATTTATTAATAACCCACCGGGTTTGTCTAGAGGTTAATTCATCGCCAAAATCAGCTGTTTAACAGCTGATTTTCGGAGACGAAGGTTCCTGGTTCAAATCCTAGTAAAGGTAGTTACTTTTATACGGATTTGAATACTAAACAGTGGTCACCGGTGTACTTTGATGGTTGGGGTTCAATTAACCATACTCTCTCAGGAATGGTCGACCTGAGTCTGTACAAGACTACACCTCATTTACACGACATACACATCATCCTCATCTCATTTGGATTATGGGGTTGCTTATTGTTCTGAATTGAACAGATTGCAACGTACACACATTAGGGATTACAAAAAAAATTATTAATACGTCATCTATGATTACTCCTGTGCTGCTTACAGCGGCTAAAACTTGGGGCTGCGAGATTATGTGTGTTATGTTTGTTATGGGAAGGTGTACGCATGATTCTACCATTTACATTGTATTGGTTTGTGTCCCAAATTAAAACACATACGAATATTTCAATCGGTTCATGTGTATACAAAAAGATGTATACGACTCCCCAAGGAATCTTTGTGTGTATAGAAAAATATACACAAATCAGAAAGTGTAACACGATCAATCAAGCTTAGGTATAGAAAAATTATGAAACAGAAAGATTATGAACAGTGAATTATCCAGAAATAAATTTTAACGCAATAATAGTATCCTCCGTACACGACATAAGAATATTATGATGCTGAATTTTCCAAATGACGTAAAAGAGGCATATTTTATGGTACAAGTAAGTATACTATGATAGCAATATGAACAATTTCTTAACAGTTTTCTGTGTTAGGTTTTATTTGTAACAGGTTCACTGTTAATTTATTTATAGTGTAAGTTTCTTGAATACGAGGTGTGGCTATTAAATGAAGAGACTGACGCTGCTGCGGATCAAGGAGGGTTGCGTCAACCGCCATTAATCAACATCTGTAGTGTGAACCTATCTATTTCTTTAGTATGCAGTTAGTCTCGCTTCTGTAAACAACACCGTTTAGTCAGAGCCTACTTTCGCTTTATTGTTTTTTTTTGTTTTGCCGGATAAAATGGTTAGTGTAATAGTAGAGAAACGAATTATTGTGAAATTTTACTTTAAACTTGGAATGAAACTTATAATTTACTAAAAGAAGTGTATGGCAGTGAATGTTTATCGCGGGCACATGTCTTTGAGTGGTTTAAGCGTTTTAAAGATGGCAGAGATGACGTTGAAAATGATTCGCGGCCAGGTCGCCCTTCAACGTCAAAAACGGATGACAATGTTGAAAAGTCAGTAATATGATTCGGTCTGACCGTCGATTAAGTATTCGCGCAATTGGTGAAACTGTAGGTATTGATAAAAAATGTGTACGGCAAATTTTACACGAAAATTTTAACATGCGCAGAGTGTGCGCTAAAATGGTGCCTAAAATTCTAACGTTTAAACAACAAGAAGCTCGCAAAAATGTTTGTACTGACACTTTGTACGCGATTGAAAATGACCCAAATTTTTGGCAACGATAATAACATGATGTGATGAAACCTGGTTTTTTACTAATGATCCGGAAACGAAGCGCCAATCCATGCACTGGAAGAGCCGAACTTCACCGAGAGCCAAAAAATCTCTAATGGGCTAGTCAAAATTTAAAGCAATGATGATTGTTTTTTATATCCATGGGATTGTGTACCTTCACTGGGTTCCTGAAGGTCAAACGATTAATCAATATTGCTACCTTGAGGTACTTTCTAAACTACGTCAAAGAGTAAGAAAAAAAAGCCCCGAAATGTGAAAGGACAAGTCATAGGTTCTCCAACAAAACAATGCGCCAGCTCATTCCGCGTTATCTGTCAAGAGGTTCCTAGCCAAGTACAGCATCTCAGTGTTAGAACATCAACCTTATTCACCAGATCTTGCACCATGTGACTTCTGCTTGTTCCCTAAGGTAAAATCTGCGTTAAAAGGGACAAGATTTGAGTCTGCGAAGCTGTAAAAGAGAAAGCGGCACGTGTTCTGAAGGAGCTGACAGAACATGACTTCCAGCACTGTTTCCAAAAATGGGAAATTTGCATGTAGGGATGGGAAATCGGGATGGAAATTCGCATGTAGTCGTAGGGATAGAGAAGGAGTGTATATTGAAGGTGACAATAAGTGGTTATGTATAAAATTAAAATTAAATGTTTTACGTCAGTCTCGTTATTTAATAGCCTCACCTTGTATGTCTCTAAACGCGTAAAATTCTTAGCGGTAGCAAAAAAAAACCGGGTCTTCTATCTTCCTTCCTCGATATGACAATTTTCAAACAATAATAAAGTATAGGACTCTTATAGGTCAGCGCAGAATAAAATGAGCTAAATATTGATGTAATGTATCTTAAAATCCGACTCATAGTTTTGGAGATGCAAGGGTTCAAACTCAGGTGTATATGATTATGAAAGCGATAATAGTACATTAAGTGCGTTTTTTAAGGTTTAACTATTACTGGAAAGAAGTTAAAGTTTTGGGAGCTTGTAATGGAATCTAATAAAAGACAGAACAGAAATTTTAATACTTC
This sequence comes from Catonia carolina, assembly GCA_035578175.1. Taxonomy (NCBI): domain Eukaryota; kingdom Metazoa; phylum Arthropoda; class Insecta; order Hemiptera; family Achilidae; genus Catonia; species Catonia carolina. The sequence continues at coordinate 32,846,356 of JAQMRL010000005.1, read as the reverse complement.
TGAAAGAAAATTCTATGGTCGTTTGCAAGTTCACTTGACACAACGGAGTCAACGGACAATGTATTTCTTACGGGGCTCTTACTGCTACTAGCACATACACAAATATCGCCTTTGTAGATCAATCAATGCCATCATAACCAATAACATTCCTCTCCTCTGCGGTCCCTCGATAACAAACCTTTACAATTGTAGTCTATATGACTATTAGGGTAATTAATAATATTACTTAACACTATAAGTTTATACTTTATTTGCGGATTTCAAATGTGAAATATTTTTTCAATATCTGTACTGGGAAAGATTTCTTAGATTTGTAATAACCGATTGCGACATTTGTTTATATTTATTACGCAGTGTTTAGAAAGTTTGGCAAGGGAATGTAAAGAAGGCCACAGACCTACTAATGTAGGTCTGCAGTAAAATAGATAAGATATTCATTTTAATCCCCCTAATAGAAGAAAATGGTTTCACAGTTTTTCTTTATCTTTTACAATTCATTAAACATTCTACATAATACATAATTTTTTTCTGTTAAGCAAAACTTGAATTGTAGTTCTACGTTAAAAAAATACTGTTCTATAGAGATTTAAAAAATATATTTATGTACGCATCCAGATGCCTTTTATTGATGTTTTTAGTTGCGCTAATAGTATTGACGATTCCCATAAGGTCCATTGTATCAACTGAACGTGCAAACGGCTATAGATTCTTACAGGTATATCATAATCATTTAAGTTAAGGTTAACATTGAAACCCCAAACCAGGTTACAGTGACCAGGAAAGAAAAAGACAAAGAAGTTGTTGCTGACGAGTATGAGTAAGTATGATTTAAATTTCCATTAACTTATTTTGTTTTTACAACATAACCTATTTTTATATTATACGTGCAAAATATGTATGCCTATCACAGATAACACAGGTCAGCAATGGAAAAGTTGTTTGAAAACTAATGACTGATTTTTAAAGATTTTTGTGTGTTGGTTTCAGGAAAAATAGTCACCATCACGTACCATTTTTCACAAATTAATTTGTATTAATATTGTCAAAATTGATAAATAAACATATTTTATTTCTAAATCATGTAATAAAAATGTGGCCTGAATTAATTTTGCTGATGTTTTATCATTAGTTAGTTTATTAGTTTGATTGTAAGGAAAAAATCTTTACTCAATACTTTTCTGATGACCACGCGGAGTATTATTAGAACTTTTGGGACCAAAAATGTAATACGGAAAAATTTGGTTGGTCCACTGAAAGTACTCCTACCTCCACTTAACATTAAACTCTGCTTGATGAAACAATTCGTAAAAGCTTCATCAAACAAAGTAGATTTTTAAACTAAAAGAGTCTACAACTGTCAGAGGCCAAAGTGAAAGAAGGCGTTTTCACTAGTCCAGACGTTCGTAAACTTTTGAAAGATGAAGCCTTTCAAACCAAAATGGAAGATATTGAAATCAAGAAGCATGGAAATTATTTGAAGAACTCGTGAGGAAATTTCTTGGGAACAATAAGGACCCAAATTTTAAATGCTTAGTGGAAAACATGCTAAAGTAATTCCAAAACGTTCGTTGTTCAATAAGCTTGAAGGTGTATTTTCTGAATTTTCATATTGATTACTTCCCTGAAAATCTTGGTGATGTAAGTAAAGAAGAGGGCAAAAGGTTTCATCAAGGTATAAGAGAAATGGAACTTTGATATCAGGGAAGGTGGAATGTGAACATGATTGCAGACTACGACTGTTGGTGCGTCCATAGAGATAATCCGCAAGCTAACTACAACAGAAAATGTTGCTTGAGAAGCGTTGAAAGGAAAAGAAAAAGGCAGTACAAGTCTTCGAAGAGGTACGGAAATATACGAAAATCCTTTCTTTAAATCCCAATATGTTTTATAAATAAAAGTTTTCCATGAGAAACATAAATAGGCCTGTATATATACAACGACAATCTTCATTTTCTTTTATCAGTGTTGTGAAAAATCTTCACGTGACGGAAAAGAAACTGTGGCCATATTTGAAATCAGCGCACAAAATAACATTAAAATCAGTTATCAGATTACAAACAACTTTCAATTTCCTTAATTTTGTTGACCAGTGTAATACTCGTATTTTAAAGTATGTAAACTAATGATTCTGATGAAATTTATTCTAATTATAGTGAATTTTGTAAAATCAGAAGTTACAGGTGACTGACTGAGGTTAGCTGATATTTTAACGTGTCAAAAGACAACAAAAACTGTTTGTTTAACCTAACTGTAGTGATTATTAACATGTTATGTATCTCACAGAATCGCAGTGTTACATGGTATTTACGTTTCATGTTTTAGCCTAATTGATTAAAATTTAGGAGACAAACCTATTTGATAACAGGTTTCCTGCGGCTCATTTATGATAAAGATAAACCTTACACTAATTAGTTGAACTTGGCTGAATGAAAACAGTAATATACATTTTGATTAACAAAACATGAGCTGTTATTAAACCTTGCCGGTTATTATTAATACAATTTTTATAAATAAGATTGTATTTTGTGGCTAGTGGTAAAGCTGTGTTCATGTGCTAAACAAACTTTAAATACAAGTATTTCATAATAATCCATCCTCTTGAAATATAATATGATTATTATTTGAAATAACAGTGATTTAATGTGTAATATAAATAGATTTTTAAAAATCAAAAGTTTATTTTTACTTACTCTTGTGATATATGAATATTTAGGGAAGGAAATATTGTTTTCATATCCATTTTTCGAAATCGAGTTTTCACCGAATACACACGTTTTCTCTTTAGATGTCCTACAGTTGGGAAGTTCCTTGTAGCTAGATCACAGGTTAGTTGGTTTGGAAGGTGATTTAGTCGTTCGTGGAATCTATAGCCTACTAATATTATTTAGTATTGGGATAATTTCCACCACCTCTAGCGTAATAGGATAGTAGTTTACTGTAAGAAATTTTATATTATCGTAATTTATGTTTTATGTAATATGTAATATTGTGGGACTGCCCATAACAGACAGGTGGAGTGTCAAATTATTTACACTCAATCTGTTTGTTGCAGGGCTAAAATAAATAGTTCTGTTTCTTATCACATGGTCAGCCAATTAAATGACTGAATCATTTAAGAACAGAAGAGGTAGAGGTGTAAAAGACACTAGTCAGAGTTATCTTCTCTGAAAGTAATAAATTTCACTATACAGCCAGACCCTGTGGTGAATGAAGTGAAGGTGTCATTTGCAGAGTGGAAAATATGTGCTTTTCAGAGGGCCCGGCATGCTGTTAAGCGTACTTTTCCACTCAGTGAGGAAGGCAATGGTAAACCACCTCACTCCTCGTTTTACTTAGTAAAACCTCTACAGGTTCAAACCAGCCTTTCGGCTGTTGACCTAAACAACAACAATATTGTGGGAATAAATAAATTGATATTATTATTATTATTATATTTTCTTATTCCTTACAAGATAATATCATTACAATATAAATGATAATTTCCTTAAATTATACTTTGATAATCTAAAACTATTTATTTATTTTCTTTTTTTAATTCGTGGTGGGAAAATTAATCCACCCAACTATTTTATTTTATTTTGTTTTATTATAAAGACAAAGCGTTTTTTTTTTGTGCAGGCTAATTTTCAAAACGATTGTAATATAATAAACTTATACACACACACACAACAACACATACGTACATTCACAAGACAAACTGAATACGCTCACACATAACATAAACATACATCAGATGATTTACTACCGTCAGATGTGAAAGACGAAAAATAATAATAACAAAATTATTTTCCATTTTATTAAATAAAATGGATTGTTAACTCACTCTTTTTTAAATTCTTTAAAGAGTAAGGTGACGATTTACATCTTTTAAAAATAGAAAAACATTTTTATAATTGAAAACAATTTTACTGGACAGATAAAGATAGATATTCTTAGAGGATTGGTTGAAATAAAGATTTCAAGGACTTTTAATAGATTTTAAAGATTTTAAGGAACTTTTAACAATTTTAATAATCTTAAGAATTTTAAAATATTTACAAAAGAAAATCTTTTAATAAAGATCCTTGAATTATTGAATTTGGAAACTTTTCTTTATGAACTTCTGGGACACTACTGAACAGATTTTCATGAAATTTAGACAACATATTTGTATTTATATTCTCAACAACATTTTATTTTTAAATACCTATTAAAAAATGATAACCTTAAGGGCCCTTATGAAGATTTTCATAAACGCGTGTGTGTGTGTGTGTGTGTGTGTGTGTTTGTGTGTTTGCGCGCGCGCACGCGTATTACTGTTGAAGTAGATGAAAGGGATTTGATGATGCGAAAGACGTACAAGGAAGAAATGATCAAAACTTCGCTTTGTATGTGCGTGAACGTTTGAGTATTCAATCGGCTAGCAGCTACACAATTTCTCTTACATATTTATTTTAAAAAATCTGGTGTGAAACACTCACACAACTTTCTCTTGCCAATGCAAATAATTAATAATAAACCTAACATTATTAATAAAATATTAGAAATAAACAAAAACTAACCTCAAAAACATAACCTTATTTTAATCATGAGTGAATGACGCAAAATGACAATCGAACTCAGTTTGGCTTAAAAATACGGAAAATCACGCTTTCACGCTAAACTAGGCTCTGTAGAGAAAAATGCTCTAAACAAAAGTTGTAGATCTTTTAATTTTCTATAAATTTAATTATATACACTTTTGTCGTAAAATGCATACTAAGACCGAAATGTTAAAAAAATCGATTTTTCTCACGTTTTCGTGAGAAAAAAAACAGAAAATCGCAAATTACCGCTAAACTAAGCGTTATACAAAAAATTGTTTGAAATAAAAGTTGTAGAATTTTACATTCTCTACAACTTTTATTATATAACGTTTTGCGCTAAAATGCATATTAAAGCCGCAATCTTAAAAAGAAAATGTTTTTACGTAAAAACAGCCTCACGCAGAATTTTAGCAAACATGGCGCCTACCCTATCTTGTAGAGAATAAAAAATTGAGTAAACCAGGCGATTTTTAAAAAAATCGTAGGACTAGTTTTTGAGAAAATCGCAAAAAAGTGAAAAATTATACGAATAAACTACTACTTCCGGTTGACCGATTTTGATGAAAATGTTCGTGTCGCGTCCGGTAGTGGTATGTAACTTAAGTTTCAAGTTTCAAGTTCGTACGATGTTCCGTTCTTGAGATATTCTGTTCGCACACACACACACACACACACACACACAGACACACACACAGACCAATCGCTAAAAACATGTTTTTTTGGGTTCAGGGGGTCTGAAAACGTATAGATCCGGTGAAAACTCGATTTCGAAAAATCGACAAACATGAAAACAATACTTTCCTTCCTATATATTCATATAGGCAAGAGAAAGTAAAAAAGTTGATCGCAAATGTTTTGCGTGCGAAGCCGCGCGGGTTATGCTAGTTTACTATAAAAGGACGCGGTTACTTCCTTTACTGAATTTTTAAATCGTCGTGGAGGGTTTTACTGCTTATACAAAACGGAGCGTTAGCAGTAAGTCTAAAGAATTTTGTTTGAAAGGCCTTCTTTTTCTTATCGTGTGCTCTCCGACCGGAGGTTGACAATCATGAATGCCATTCGGATCTTGTACACCACAGTTCTAAACAGCTTCGCTGAGGCACAACAAAACCAGTCGCAAAGATTCTTCAACCAAGAAATTCTTCTTCATTCCCTGAAACTTGTTTTTTATTTGCTATTATCAAGCGAAGCATTTCATACCTTGGTCCACGCATAATGTGACCCGGATATTCCAATTTCCTTTTTTGGATGATGGATGATGTAAACAAGTTCCTTTTCTGTCCCCATTCTCCACAAGACTGCCTCGTTGGGTACTTTATCCGTCCGGGATATTTTTAGCATGCACCTGTACAATCAAAGCTCAAATGCACCTAGTCTTCTTATATTCATCTTATTTAACGTCTAAGCTTCCGCGCCATGTAACACACTTTTGAGAATATGTAACATCGATCCATTCTCAAGCTCAGGTCAACGCTCAAGGATTTATGAAAGGCCTGGTGTGACTTCAGTTACTCTCTGCCGCTACTCCAAAGAGCTAGACACCGTAAGTTCAGATTGATCTCAAAAGGGTTTTGTATATTAAAATTTTGATCGATGGTTAATTATTAAGCAGAAGAGTAGCTTTTCATGGAATTAAATCACAAATTTGTAGTACAAAACATTATTTGTTAGGGTTAATCATTTCCAGTTTTTTTTTTCACTTATGGTTATAAATTTTGTTTTTGTTTAATATTATTTAATTCCTAAAGAGATTTTATGGTAATAATAGCTTTACTGACTTGTTAGACATGAAATGATTATAGAATATTGTTTTGACAGATCATAATAGTTTTATAATTTGTTTGCACCGTTTGTATCTCCGTCTTCCGCTTTCATCTTGTATACAATATCTATCTCTGTTGTGAACAAGGCAGGTAATACAGCATCTGTATTAGAAGGAATTGAATGAGAAAATAGTTAACCGGACATACTTGTCCTCGTCAAAGGGAATATTCTGAAACAGAAAGCCCTATGAAAAGAGATAGATGAACGAGAATTAAAGAGCAACAGAGATAGCAACATTAAAGATGACCCCTTAGGCATTTCATCCTGAATTACTTCCCTCTTCTAGTTCCAAGTTTGTACTTGTCCGCTTTTGCGACTGAATGTCAGTTTTGACTTCAGTACGAAGGGAACTTAATTAATTACTAACGTTAGTTATTTCTACTTAGCTGATCTAGGAATAAAATATTGTTTTATTCTATCGTCCATATTTACTCCTAATACATTTTAACTAAGTCAATTTACCTACATAGAATTTCCTAACAATTTATTATGAAAAGGATTGTTTTTCCAAATAAAAACTATCTACCATTTTCTAAAGATTAGGTACCTAAACTCTATTTCGTGGAACCATGCAGCACCTCAAAACATAAATGTATAAAATTGCATAATTGAACTTAGCGCGATCCATTCGAGTTACAAAATGTTCTTTGCTTATCAGATGAAACTTGTTATATACTAATTGAAACATAAACTAAATACGACAGTACCAGTAGAAAAAATTCATACAGTAGGCCTTTTATAAAACATTCGGTCTGTCACAGGTTGTTTTGACTGAAGGCGTTGGTAGAGTGAAGCGTGATTACTCATCCTTTTTACTGACTTTCAACCCGTAGTCTGTTTATATTTGCTGTACGGTTTTGTGGGATATACTATAATATTAGGCTTACTATATATTTTTTTATTTATTTTACTTTTCTTGTCCTGTATGAGTTATATCTTTTAAGGTAAGAAAAGTTATGCTTACATGTCAGTTTTTGAATATTTTCCACCGGAAATACATGTATTCAGGTTATCCGAGATCAATAAACATGTTTTACTGATTGGTGTGTGTATTTGTGTGCTAAATCAAGGTTTTCCACGAATACACGTTTTCGGTTTCGTATGAATTTATGTTAAACGAAAGTGTTGTGCAGCAGCAAGAGTGGGTTAGAAGAGATGGAAAATTTAAAAGTAGGCTACGAAAACATACAGGAAGTTGGGGAATTCTGCTAACTATGGAGCAAAATAACAAAGGATGGTAGAAGCACAAGTGATATCAAAAGTAGGATTGCTTAAGCTAGAAAAGCCTTTGAAATCAAAAACAGCTTAATGACTACAAACATTGATTTATAGGTTAGGAAAAATTTCTTTAAAAAATGTTTGGAAAGTAGCATTTGACGGGAGTGAAACGTGGGTGATAGGGGCTGCAGAAAGGAAGAGGATAGAAGCTTTTGAAATGTGGTGTTATAGGAAAATGTTAAAGATTAGGTGGGTGGACGAGATAAGTAATTTAGAGGTTCTTAGGCGAGTGGATGAAAAAAGAAGCATGTGGAAGCATCTTACGAGAAGAAGGGATGGCTAGTGGGGCGTATCTTAAGACATCTAGGTATTGGTCTATCAATAAAAGAGGGTAATATTGAGGGAGTAAATTGTAGGGGGAGGCAAAGGTTCATTAGTATAAAGCAAATTGCAAAAGATGTAAAATGTTACAGGTATGTAGATATGAAATGACTTGCACAAGATAGAACAGCTTGGATAACTGCATCAAACCAGTAGAGAGACTGATGACAAAAAAATGTATTTTTGTTACTCATAACAGGAAAGAGGAGTGTTAAATTATTTGCACTCGATCTGCTTGTTCCAGGGCTCCAAAAAAAATCTATTTCTTATCCCATGGTCAGTTATATGACTGAAGCCTTTGTTAACAGAAGTTAACAAATTGAGATGTAAAAGACACTAGAAGACACTAGAGGAGTTATCTCCTTTGAGAGTAATGAATTTCTTTATACAGCCAGACCCTGTGGTGAATGAAGTGATGATTTAATTTTCAGGGTGGAAATTAGATGCTTTTCAAAGGGCCTGGTATGCTGATAAGCATACTTTTCCACTCAGTGAGGAAGGCATAGGTAAACCACCTTACTCCGCGTTTTACTTAGTAAAACCTCTAGTGGTTCAAACCAACCTATCAGCTAATGACCTAAGCAACATTTGTGTTTTGCGTTTATTTCAAATTGCTCAAAAACAGACAATTGTCTAAATTAAAACTTAAAACTTTACTTAGTTACCACAACGGGAACAGACACGAATATTTTCATCAAAATCGGATCAGTCGGAATTAGTAGTTTGTCCTACAATTTTTCACTTATTTGCAATATTTTTCAAAAATGGCTTCTACGATTTTGATTAAATTCGCCTCATTTACTGTGTTACTTATGCTCTGCGAAATTGGATGAACGACAGAAACGTCAGTGAAACCAATGAAATTTGTGTGTCTGAGCTCTTGTGTGTGTTTCAGGTTCCCTGGTTCCAAAAAAAAACATGTTGTTTTATAATAAAGACGATTGGTATTTATTTATTTATGTGTGTGTCAACTAATCTGCTTCATGTAAGCGTAATTAGGCGTTAAACAACATAAAATTCAACTGAAACCTTCTTACCTTTCAAAAGACTCTAATACATTTGAGTTGGTTTTTTATTTTTTTCATCATTTCATAATAAACATTAAAAGTTTACAAAATCGCACATCAAAAATCTTCGGCTAACGTAGTTTTGGTGAGAAACCCAGTATAGTACTTTTCTCGTTTTTCTTTTAAAAATGCAGGACAATTGTACAGATATAAGTAGTCGCAGTGAAACCCTTACTACAACTGTATTGGAAACCGCTTGTGCGTAGGGTGATTTTCTAATCACTCTTGGGCTTTTCTGAGCAGTGTTAATTTATCTATGACTGTTAAAATAATCGGCCAGTAGAAACTCGTCTGCGCTACTTTAATTATTTTTTTCAAAATTGTATTTCATTTAGAAAGACAACGTGTCAAACCTTAATATTATTTTAATTGTCAAATCTTATTCAATTACTTTTTTCTTTTAGATCTTTTAATTTAAAGTTGATTCTCTTAATTTTATTTATTTTGTTATGGTAATTGGAGTATATTTTTTAATTAATGTTATAAATAAGACAGCTCCCTTTTCTAAATACGAGTTGTTAATAATTTAAAAGAACTAAGTTTGGTGTTTATGCGTACACCAGCTGCAGCATTATAAAACGTAATCAGGTTATAGTTAATTTAACTTTCTTGATTAAGTTTCTTCAATACAACTCTTTAGATCCTACAAGTTAAGTTATGTCAGAGGTACGGAACTTTGTTGTTAATTGTATTTCGTAAAGTGTTCTTTATTTATAATTTAAATTATAAAATATTATACGACCAGAGGATCGTTGTAAAAATATTTTTGATTTTTAAAAGTTTATTTTGTGTTAGTTTTTATGAAGTATTCCTGTAAATTATATGAATATATTACTTTCTCACGCCCTACATAAATATACAGGGAAGGAAAATAGTGCTTTCACATAAAATATTGTATACGATATGCTCATAACAGGCAGGTGGAGTGTTAAATTATTTGCACTCGATATCCTAGTTCCAGGGCTACAAAAATAGTTCTGTTTTTTATCACATGGTCAACCAATTTTATAACTGAATCATTTAATAACAGAAGAGGTATTGTTGTAAAAGACACTAGTCAGAGCTATCTCCTCTGAGAGTATTGAATTTCATTATACAGCCAGGCCCTGTGATGAATAAAGTGAAGGTATCATTTGCAGGGTCCAAAGAACTTGGCATACTGATAAGCGTACTTTTACACTCAGTGAGGAAGTAAATGGTAAACCAGAGAGAGAGAGAGAGCAATCGCTAGAAACATGTATTTGGGTTCAGGGGCCTGAAAATGTGTATATCCGGTGAAAACTCTATTTCGAAAAATCAACATAAGAACAGTAGTTTTCTTCCCTGTATATTCATATAGAGCTAGAGGAAGAAAAAAGTGTTCAGGTTAAATAGTTTTTAATTTTATGAAAATAAGGTTCTGAAGCAATTTTTTTTTTTTTTTTTGGTTTAACGTCTGACTCTTCTGCGTGACTGCTAATGCAGATGGTGAAGGATGAAATGATTTTTTGTAACGTATGAAAATATGCCATGCCTTAATGGGATTCGAACACAAGACCGCATGATGAGAGACGAGCACGTTACCAACTACGCCAATGCGGCCGGCAGGTTAGGTTATAAGGTTCTGAAGCCTTACTTGTATCGTTACTCATGAAGTAGTCATTTTATTGTAGCCTATTATACTTGATGGGCCTTGAAGATTTTTAAATTAATTTTTCAGACTAGTTATTATTCAGTGGTAACCTCATCGTATTTTGGTTCATTCTGCGGTAAACTTTGATATTTTGTTTGGTACTTTGCTTTGAACAATTAAACGAGTAACGTTCTGCATAACGAGCAATTTTGTATTATTTTAACCAGTTGTTTTAGATTACATTACACCCAACTAAATTGGTTTCTAACTTAATGTTTGTTAACTAAAATAGTTTGTTTAATTGAAACATAAACTATTTAAAGTAATTTATTTAATTGATCTTAAATAATGGCGTTCATCTTGTTATTACTAGTTTTAGATTATAAATTAAACTAGCGTTTGTACCCCGCGTGGGCTTATTGTTGGATTGTGAGCAGTTGATATGTAATTGGGGTTGCAAACATCACAATGGTTGATTGTACCATTGTAGTTATTAAAGCAGAAATAATTAGCTAAACTTTTATAAGTAATAAAAATCTGGTGTGAAACACTCACACGACTTTCTCTTGCCATCACTAGTAATTAACAATATAACCTAACGTTAGTAATAAAACATGTGAAATAAACAAAAATACTAATCTCAAAAAACATAACCTTATTTAAATCATGAGTGAATGACATAAAATGAAAATCAACCCCAGTTTGGCTTAAAAATACGGAAAATCACTCTTTCACGCTAAACTAGGCTCTGTAAAGGAAAATGTTCGAAATAAAAGATGTAGATCTTTTAATTTCCTATAAATTTTATTATACACGTTTGTCGGAAAATGCATACTAAGGCTGAAATCTTTTAAAAAAATCAATTTTTTACACGATTTCGTGAGAAAAAAACAGGAAATTGTTAATTACCGCTAAACTAAGCGTTATAGAAAAAAGGCTTGAAATAAAATATGTAGGATTCTAAATTCTCAACCACTTTTATTATACTATATATTTTTGCGCTAAAATGCATAATCTTAAAGTCGCAATCTTAAAGAAACATGGTTTTTTATGAGAAAACTGCCTTGCCAAGAACTTCAGCAGAGATGGCGCCTGCCCTATCTTGTAAAGCATAAAATATTTAGTAAATGAGGCGATTTTTAAAAAAAATCGTAAGAGCCGTTTTTGATAAAATCGCAAAAAAGTGAAAAATTACACGAATAAACTACTACTTCCGTTTGAGCGATTTTAATGAAAATATTCGTGTTGGATCCTCTAGTGGTATCTAACTTAAGTTTCAAGTTTCTAGTTCGTACGATGTTCCGTTTTTACGTTGTTACCGTGAGATATTCTGTTAACACACACACACAGACCAATCGCTAAAAACATGCTTTTGGGTTCAGGGGGTCTGAAAAGTGTAGATCCGGTGAAAACTCGATTTCGAAAAATCGACATAAAACAATACTTTCCTTCCTATATATTCACATAGGCAAGAGCAAGTAAAAAAAGTCCATTTTAGATGAACCAGAAAAACTATTACTAAGAGTATTGTTTGCTTGACCATTTTATGATCATGTAACTTTTGTTTACGGATTCCCACATAATTACAGAATCTGGAAAAAAATGTTTTGAACTCCAATGAAAACAACTTTTGTTTTATTACGCGTGCTGATTCTTGCAATTTTAGGAACTTGCGTTTACTCCTATTACTAAGAATTAAAAAATTCTAAGTTAAGAAAACCAGTACTTACATAATATCCAGTACCTACATATTCAATGAAACTTATTACTAAAATAGTCCAAATCAACCAAAATATTTAACATCTAAATTTAAAAATTTTAATTTTAAAATTCTCAGGCTTATACCCTGAGTATAGAAGACTGCAGATAAGATCTAGCCAATAACAGCCAAGATCGTATGTGAAGTTGCCCGTTCGGTAAGTCACACTCTGTTCCACCAAACTCCAGCTGATTTTTTGTTAGGCTGTCATCCACAGCGAGACCCCAGCGGGACCTCAACGTGGCAATGCAGGATACGATTAGCGGCTCAATACGGTCAATTGGCTCTGTGCTGTGATAACGGCCGCTTTGACGTAGTTGGTAACGTGCTCGCCTCTCATCATGCGGTCTTGGGTTCGAATCCCATTCAGGCACGGCATACTTTCATACGTAACAAAAATCATTCCATCCTTCACCGTCTGCATTAGCAGTAATTGCAGAACAGTCGAACGTTAAACCAAAAAAAAATCTGTGCTGTGATCTAGGTCACTATGCTCCGTCTTCATCTGCAGTCTCTAGTTCGTTAAGATATAATGTTATGGATTTCTGTAGCTACCTAAAAGTTTTTACAAAAATATTTAGTACTTAAATTTGTTTTTTATAAATTACATGTTTTTCAAGAACGAAAATCTTAAAGAGAAATAACTTTTGACAAATCTCAACGTTAAATTATTTTAAGTATACAGTAAATTTAGGTAGCTACACATTTTTCAAAATTTCAAATCAATTCAAAAATTCGTCCCCTGATTGATGTTGGCGGACTGTGAGATCTAAACTGGTGGATGTTGTATCCGTGACAGCTCTGCTTTTATCAGTAGGAAGCCGTAGCATTTCCTGTAGCGTGAAAGTAAGTTAAGCACCCGCTAGTACAGATTTTAAGTAAAAAGGGCAATGGTTACATCATGAAATAATTACATTTTTAAAAACCCTTTTCTTGAATTTTTCAAACAGTTAAAATTTCAGTTTAACTTTACCCGCGATAACGTCAGGAGTAAGCTCCGAGCGACGATTAGCCGGGAAAATCTAAAAGAGCTATGTGTCAAAATCAGTTTTTACGGCTATTGCCAAATAAAATTCTTATTTCCTTACTTGAGTTTACCACCAACGCAGTTTGTTGGTACATGTAAAAACTATTTAAAAACAGTTTGGCTCACAGCTCTTTTTGCTGTGCATTTGCCTTTGTACATACGTAATTTTTAAATAAAAAAACAATTTTCTCAAAAAATGGCACTTAGCTCCTTTAGAATTTCTTGGCTACTTGTGCAGATTATTGACCGGAACATCGTAAGTATAAAATTTTACGGACGAGTCAAGTTTCTGAGATTTTATTATTCTGTAAAGTTTTGTTCATATATTAGGTGCGACAATTAAGTAAAAAGAGAATGATTTTTAGCAAGAAGTGGCGACCCCGCAGGTTACACAGGTACTCTATCTTTGATAATGATTTCTAAGCTACTTCTAGTCCAAGCGACACATTGATGCGACTGCTCAGTCGTGAATTGTGCTGTAGTAAGGAACCACATGTTTTGGTTTCTCGTTACAGAAATGGAATTTGTGGAAATTGAAAAATGGAATTGTAATATTGCGCAACGGTATTCCATTTCTTTTCGTGTTAAATTGGGTGAGAATCCGACGACAATTTACGGTAAGCTTCAGAAGGCTTTTGGAAATGATGTCATGTCAAGAGCTCAAGTTTTTCATTGGCATAAATTGTTTTGCGAATGCAGAACGAATGTTAAAGATGAAGACCGAAATGGACGACCATCAACCTCACGGACTGATGTGAACTTTGCCAGGGTGCATGAAATCGTACGATCTGATCGGAGATTATCCGTGAGAATGATATCAGAAGAACGCAACATCAATAGGAAAACTGTTCGTCAAATAATAACTGAAGATTTTGGTATAAAAAAAATTTTTGCAAAACAGGTCCCAAAAAATCTGACAGACCAAAAGCGAAAAATACGGAAAAACGCACTTCAGTACTACCTTAGCCACCTTATTCACCAGATTGCAAAAGATATCATTTTGCATCTTATGCAAAAGGGCGGTAAAAAATACCATTTTTAAAAGACAGAAGATGTCCAAAAAGCTGTGACGAGGATCTTGGAGGATATTCCAGAAGAGTTTCAGAAATATTACCAGCAATGGGAGAAGCGCTGGAGTGAGTGTATGCAAGCAGAAGGAACTACAGTTGTTTCAAATTATGCAAATAGTAACTTTTTCCCAGAGGGATAGTTAAGATTTATTTTTTTTTAAATTTCCCTATTTGAAATTAAAAATTTTCCTTTACAATTTTTTTCATAGTTGTTATTACAAGTTTAAATTATGTATTATGTAACATTCAAGTTTTATTGTTAATTTGTCGGTCATTAGAGAGAGTATCAATAATTATGTATTCAATAATAAAGTTTTCAGAACGATTTAAACTATATTATACACAATAGTAATTAAACTAATTAATATCGCAATTTGTGTGTTGTTTTGAATAAGATTGCAATAATCTGAACCATGTTGATGGTTGATATTGAACTAATTAATAGTAATTTAAACTATATATACAATAGTAACTACAAATTCTTGTAATACACGGTTTAAATAAATCAATTTTGTTATTAATTTAAAACTTTAAAGATATGAATATCATATGATATAACAGCTGATATGGTAATTTACAAAATCATAAAGAAAATTCCCTCTGGCAGTAAAGAATGCGGTATGATAATAACAAAAAATTTCCCTTTTTAACCACTTCATACGTTCCCTATTAAAAAAATACTGTCTCATTAAAATTGAACCTACTGTACGTACTTTGATGGAGATTGCACTAAAAAGGACTAAAAACGTAAGTAATATTTTTTCACATTAGTTTTATTACTTTATTGTCGTACCTGGTATGTGTGTTCTAAAATACTACTGCATCCTCACATTCAGATTATTGCAATCTTATTCAAAACAACACACAAATTGCGATACACTACTGTAATATATGTAACCACAGATTTAATACACAAACAGTACAGTGTATGTAATAAATCTGGTAACGTATTGAAGAAGATAAGGAAATTGGTTGACGAAGGGAAGGGAGGGAGTAAATTAGTGTAGATATAAGTAAATGGGAGCGTGAAAGGAGGCGTAATGAGCTTAATGTCTGGTATAAGCTTAAAATTTATACCGTTATCAATTAATACGGGACACCGCGATGTGCTTACCTAATGTATATTATGGGTACTGCACAGTAGGTTATATAATAATTTCTTACATGAACAAGTCGATAACGTTAATGTAATTACAGTATCTATCGGTAACCCGTTAATTTTGTTTATAGTTTAATAACTAACTCTTTATTCTGTTTATCTAGTTTTTTAATTTAAATAATTTATTAAATTTACCATCATATTAATTTTCTCTTTTGCACTCTTTTATTGTATAGTTAGCTACAATGGAGTATTATTTTGGATACCTGGATTTCAATCGATCTTTAAGTTTCAAGACCCACTGAAACCAAAAATTAGGTTTATAGAACGATAGCAATCTGTACATGTATGAGTCTGGGCAAGTGGGTATGATTAAATTCGAAACGTTGACTAACGTGGGTGTTCACTAAGAGAAATATAAGCAAACAAACAAAAACACTAAGTGTTTTTGAAAGATGTAGAAATAACAAACTAAATAATATAATAATATTTAGTGGGATCCTCATTTCCACTTCTAGCCATTTCGTTCTACCACAAATCATAACTTATGCTACGCAGGGAACAAGATGACCTACAGTTCGTAAAATGAAAGATGAAATCTTTGTTTAGAATCGTGTATCTTACCGAATAAAAAAAATAAAAATTTCTTCTTCGCCTCGTTTTAAAGCTTTGTTTTTTGTTATTTTATAGGTATAAATTACGAACACGGGAGTGCATTAGGCATTTTCTAGCGATTTGGAACCTAAATACCCATCTTTTCGCGCATTTTTTACTAGGTCCATGTTTCAGAACACGTGTAGCACGATCAACTCTTTAGAGGCAAAAATATGGCGTTTAAGAGGAATGTTCCTGCATGGTGTTTTATTAATGTCAGCTAAAATTCAGCTGTTCTAATTCAGCAATTCTAAAATAGACGGTGTACCCCTGGAAAGAGTTAAGCAGTATACTTACCTAGGCAGCAATGTAAACGAGGATTGGGATCACTCGCAAGAAATTAAGATACGCATAGAAAAAGCCAGAGTGGCCTTCAACAATATGCGAAGAATTTTCAAAACTCACGACCTTACACTTGCTATCAAAATGCGTCTCCTTCGATGTTATGTGTTCTCTGTACTGTTCTACGGCGTGGAAGCTTGGACGCTCACTGAGGCCTCAGCCAGGAGGCTTGAAGCCTTTGAAATGTGGCTTTATCGAAGAATGTTACGCGTATCATGGAGGGACAGAGTCACCAATGTAGAAATTCTTCGAAGGATGAATAAAGATAAAGAGGTTCTTGACATCGTGAAAGTGCGAAAGCTCCAATACCTGGGACACATTATGCGCAATGAGAACCGTTACGTGTTGCTCCAAAAGATTCTGCAAGGAAAGGTGTATGGTGCGAGAGGTCCCGGTAGAAGAAGGATTTCATGGTTGAAAAATCTAAGAACGTGGTTCAACCAGTCGACGACTCAACTTTTCAAAGCAGCTATTTCCAAAGTCAGAATAGCCATCATGATAGCCAACATCCGAACCGGATAGGCACCATAAGAAGAAGAAGAAAATTCAGCTTTTTACTTCAAACGGTAAAGGATTACTGCGTTTCTTAAACAATTGTTATTTTCGTTCCTGATGGACGTAACGAGTTAAAACGAATGTGTCCCTTTGAATTAATAAGGGAATGAAATTTCACTACAAATAATTACTATTTTAAATTTAACCCTTTCAGTGCCGAAACAATTTTTACAAGTTTGATGTAAAGCGCCATTTAATTTGAATAATGGTGTACAAAAAGTGCCAGCCCTTAATTAAAAAACGTGCATTCCCGACCAAAATTTCAACGTTACAGAAAAAAAAATTTCCTGGTAAAAATTAATTTTTATTGTACCCTACTCATGAAAAAAAGAAATCGTTTTAACACTAAAAATATTCAAAATAATTTTTTATTTTATTTAAAATCGCATCGACAGCTAGGTCATTACCAACTACTGTGGGTTTTGGTACCTTTAAGGGTAGTTTTAACGCGTTAAAATTTCCAGACCCTTGACGGGAATCTAACCCAGGACCTTCCGCTTTATAGTCTAGCGTGCTAGTCACTACGCCATGGAGGCGGTTTTAGAATACATTATTCCATTAATTTTTAAAAACTTTTTTTGAAATTTTCGGTTATGCGGATGTTGGCACTTTATGCATAAATTACGGACGTCCGGTAAACTGGATGTTATCACTATGAAAAAATCGAGTTCTTTTTTCCGAATATCCTTTCTACAGCTCCTTTTACCCACGTTTCTTCACTCCCATACTACTAACATACTATATTTTAATTAAATAAAAATACTAGACTGGCACTCAGAAAAAATGAAGAGAATATTACAAAAATATGTAAACTATGTTTATACAAACATATAAAATTTAATAATCAGGAGAAAATTAATGTAGTGATAATGTAATATAGGGCATAACAACGTACAAAAAGTAGTTCAATAAAAATGGAAATTAGCAGTACGTTATTAAAAGAAGATTAAATAGACTTATTCAAAATTGGAGTAAATGAAAAGGTACAAAGGGACGATGTGTTTTTAGGTTTGATTGTTTTGCAATTACGGCAATGTAGACGATTATAAAAAATACCGGATCTGACCGAGAATGTAACCGAAGAATCCCTGAGGTAAAAGCCAGTTGCGCTGACTACTACACCACGGGCCAGCCAAACAAGTGGAAGAGCATGATCAAAGATGCAATAGGGAGATGACGTAAAAGAGTTATGGAATTAAGCTGGACAAAGCCAAGAAAAACATGGGGAAATTTTGAAGAGTTTTCTGTTCAATACTGAACAAATGGTGTACTATAAAAATAAGTGATTCCTAGAAAAAGTTAAGTGTAGAATGAAATAGGTAAAACTAGAAAAATCGTATATTTATGTTTATTTAATGAATCCCTCTGAGGTAACCAATTGCAGGTGCAATTATTGGTTATAAAAATATCTTCATATAATACATTTTAATAATTCAGAATCGCAACGTAAAGAGAAAGATACTTTGTAGACGATTTATCTCTTAAAATACCTAAATTAATAAATCTATGTTTTATGTACATTGTAATATTTATTTATTTATTTTGCTGCTTAAATATCGTATCATTTTACTTCACTTCCCTTACTGTTCTTCAGAAAGAAGCTTAAAAGTAAACATAGCTTGCTTGCACACATTGATAACAGAAAGTAGAATTTATGTGGTGAAGAAACTGTTTTTCTAAAGAATAATGCCTTGTGTAAATATTTCAAATCGATTACTATATCACTTACTCTTCTTTTTTCTAAAAAAAATAATAAAAAGGAAGTTATTCCTGACGTAATAAACTTAAAACGTTTAAATTTATATTACATGTACAGGATGTTCCTAACCGTTTTTTCACCTCAAAATTGACAAAACATGTTTATTAACAGGTTTAGATTTTCCTTTGTTTTTTAAAAATCAATTTTTTATTTATAAAGAAAATTTAATATCTGCAACTTAACTCAGAAAACACAATAACATTTTTGATATACATGTTTGTACCCATCATACCTACGCAAATTACAAAATCGCGGTCTTGACAATTTTTATATCTATTTATCCCCAACTTACGAACATTCGACTTACGAACATCCGGACTTACGAATGTGTAGATGATGAAGTGAATGTACAGTTTTTTGCCCGAAATTCTTTAATTGTGGAAAAGAAACGGAAAAGGACGAAGATGAAGTAATAAACAATGTTATGTCGCTGGGAAAACAAACTGAATTTGGGAATAGACAAGAATTTGGGAAGACGTTTATAATTTTTTAGAAAGTCACTCGCAAGAACTGTCAAATGAGGAGCTGACGGGATTACACGATCAAGACGAAGAAGAGGATGAGGATGAAGAAGTAGGTCTAGAACATTTCCGAAGCAGTTCACTATCAAAAAAATGGCAGAAGGCGTTAGTTACTTGGGAAAAACATTAGAATGTTTTGAAGTGCAAGATCCAATTGGCAACCGATTCAATGAAGTATCGGCCGGTGTTAACAACGCAGTAGTATGTTATAAAATAATTTTAGAGAGAAGAAATTTGCGTCCGTTCAAACATCAATAAATCAGTTTTTTTCAAAATAAAATATCAAAAGAAGCCACTGCTCCGTCGTTGTCTTTATTAATCAGAAAAGTTTGCTATTTTTTTCATATAATGCGTTTTTTATCAATAATAATTCCTTTTTTTTAATTCCTAATGTGTGTACGAGGGGGTACCCAAAAGTATCCGGAATAGCTCTGCTGTGGGCGGAGCTTGTGCAGTACAAATTCCCGCCACTAGGCTGCTTGTAGCGCTACTCATTGCCAGTTCAATGCCATTTTGTTCGTTGATCTAGCTTGTTCTGTTCTCGTGCAGTGATTGTTCTCGCTAGTGCTGTTTTGTGCTCGTGTCGTTTTTCATGATGGCAAGTTTTAATGAACAACGTGCGGCTGTGAAATTTTGCTTCTTGCTCGGTAAAAACGCCGCGGAAACAGTTGTAATGTTGAACACAGCTTACAAAGACGACGCTATTGGAAAAACCCAAGTGTACGAGAGGTTTTTGCGCTTTAAAAATGGCGACATGTCGATTGAGAACAAACCTCGTTCTGGACGACCGTCGACTTCCCGAACAGACGAAAATGTTGTGAAAGTGAAAGAAATTGTACGAACAGACCGACGACAGACCATTGACTTTTTATCTTTAAGTGTTAAGAAGACTACGAAACAGCATTCGTCGTAAAAGACCTAATTTGTGGCAGACAGGGGACTGGTTTTTCCACCACGACAACGCGCCTGCACACACGGCAATCTCGGTTACCCAGTTTTTGGCGAAAAACGGCATGGTTTTGCTACCACACGCACCGTACTCACCCGATCTGGCTCCGTGTGCTTTTTCTTGTTCCCACGCATGAAAAGGGGCATGAAAGGTCTCCGATTTAACAACGTTGATGATGTCAAGAAAAAAAACGACGGATGAGCTGGCAGCCATCACTGAAGAGGAGTACAAAAAATGTTTTGAACAGTGGAAGCACCGGTGAGACTAATGTATTAGTTGTAATGGAGAGTATTTTGAAGGGGATAAGGTTCTTTTGTAAAAAAATTAAAAATAAATAGTTTAAAAAAATAATTCCGGGTTCTTTTGGGTACCCCCTCGTATGTTGCAATCTGTTCAATTCAGAACAATAAGCAACCCCATCACCCAATGAGATGAGGATGATGTGTATGAAGTGTAAATGAGGTGTAGTCTTGTACAGACTCAGGTCGACCATTCTTGAGAGAGTATGGTTAATTGAACTCCAACCATCAAAGTACACCGGTAACCACTATCTAGCATTCAAATCCGTATAAAACCTATACCTTTTTACTTTCTCTTGCCTATATGAATATATAGGAAGGAAAGTATTGTTTTCATGTCGATTTTTCGAAATCGAGTTTTCACCGGATCTATACGTTTTCAGACCCCCTGAATCCAAAAAACATGTTTTTAGCGATTGGTCTGTGTGTGTGTCTGTGTGTCTGTGTGTCTGTGTGTCTGTGTGTCTGTGTGTGTGTGTGTGAACAGAATATCTCAAGAACGGAACATCGTACGAACTTGAAACTTGAAACTTAAGTTACATACCACTACCGGACGCGACACGAACATTTTCATCAAAATCGGTCAACCGGAAGTAGTAGTTTATTCGTATAATTTTTCAGTTTTTTGCGATTTTCTCAAAAACTGGTCCTACGATTTTTTTTTAAATCGCCTATTTTACTCAATTTTTTATTCTCTACAAGATAGGGTAGGCGCCATGTCTGCTGAAATTCTCGGTGAGGCTCTTTTCACGTAAAAACGTTGTTTTTTTAAGATTACGGCTTTAATATAAATTTTAGCGCAAAAACTTATATAATAAAAGTTGTAGAGAATTTAAAAACCTACAACTTATGTTTCAAACATTTTTTTGTATAACGCTTAGTTTAGCGGTAATTTGCGATTTTCTGTTTTTTTCTCACGAAAACGTGAGAAAAATTGATTTTTTTAACATTTCGGTCTTAGTATGCATTTTACGACAAAAGTGTATATAATAAAAGTTATAGAAAATTAAAAGATCTACAACTTTTGTTTAGAAAATTTTTCTCTACAGAGCCTAGTTTAGCGTGAAAGTGTGATTTTCCGTTTTTTTAAGCCAAATTGAGTTCGATTTTCATTTTGCGTCTTCCACTCATGATTAAAATAAGGTTATGTTTTTGAGGTTAGTTTTTGTTTATTTCTAATATTTTATTAATAATGTTAGGTTTATTATTAATTATTTGCATTGGCAAGAGAAAGTTGTGTGAGTGTTTCACACCAGATTTTTTACTTTCTCTTGCCTATATGAATATATAGGAAGGAAAGTATTGTTTTCATGTCGATTTTTCGAAATCGAGTTTTCACCGAATCTATACGTTTTCAGACCCCCTGAACCCAAAAAACATGTTTTTAGCGATTGGTCTGTGTGTGTGTCTGTGTGTGTGTGTGTGTGTGTGAGTGTGTGTGTGTGTGAACAGAATATCTCAAGAACGGAACATTGTACGAACTTGAAACTTGAAACTTAAGTTACATACCACTACCGGACGCGACACGAACATTTTCATCAAAATCGGTCAACCGGAAGTAGTAGTTTATTCGTATAATTTTTCACTTTTTTGCGATTTTCTCAAAAACTAGTCCTACGATTTTTTTAAAAATCGCCTGGTTTACTCAATTTTTTATTCTCTACAAGATAGGGTAGGCGCCATGTTTGCTGAAATTCTGCGTGAGGCTGTTTTTACGTAAAAACATTTTCTTTTTAAGATTGCGGCTTTAATATGCATTTTAGCGCAAAACGTTATATAATAAAAGTTGTAGAGAATGTAAAATTCTACAACTTTTATTTCAAACATTTTTTTGTATAACGCTTAGTTTAGCGGTAATTTGCGATTTTCTGTTTTTTTTTCTCACGAAAACGTGAGAAAAATCGATTTTTTTAACATTTTGGTCTTAGTATACATTTTACGACAAAAGTGTATATAATTAAATTTATAGAAAATTAAAAGATCTACAACTTTTGTTTAGAGCATTTTTCTCTACAGAGCCTAGTTTAGCGTGAAAGCGTGATTTTCCGTATTGTTAAGCCAAACTGAGTTCGATTGTCATTTTGCGTCATTCACTCATGATTAAAATAAGGTTATGTTTTTGAGGTTAGTTTTTGTTTATTTCTAATATTTTATTAATAATGTTAGGTTTATTATTAATTATTTGCATTGGCAAGAGAAAGTTGTGTGAGTGTTTCACACCAGATTTTTTTTAAATTATAAATATTGCAATTACATTTTTGTGTCTTATTTACGTATTAGATTATATCAATACTTAGCTATAATACTTTTACTGTATACTAAACAGTATGCATTCCATTTAGTGTATTAAATATTGTTTTCAGTTAATAAATAATTGTTGTTGTTTAGGTCAACAGCCTGTAGGCTGGTTTGAACCTCTAGAGGTTTTACTAAGTAAAACGAGGAGTGAGGTGGTTTACCATTGCCTTCCTCACTGAGTGGAAAAGTACGCTTATCAGCATGCCGGGCCCTCTGAAAAGCACATATTTTCCACTCTGTAAATGACACCTTCACTTCATTCACCACAGGGTCTGGCTGTATAATGAAATTCATTACTTTCAGAGAAGATAACTCTGATTAGTGTCTTTAACACCTCTACCTCTTCTGTTTTTAAATGATTCAGTCATTTAATTGACTGACCATGTGATAAGAAACAGAACTATTTATTTTAGCCCTGCAACGAACAGATTGAGTGTAAATAATTTGACACTCCACCTGTCTGTTATGGGCAGAATAAATAATTATTAACGGTTAAATAATAACGGTTTTCTGTAAGTGTGCTTTTTAAACGTCTCTTACTTTATCCAGGGTGTACATACAAAATCGGGGTTTAAGCAGTGTTAAAGATCATAGGTGTTTCTGCAATGTGAGTATTTTAAATGTAAAATATCATTTTCCGTTTTAATATGGTCGCCATTTAAAAAAAGGTGCTATTTTAGCTCCATGTAAAGATTGGGAAATGATTTTTCGTCTAAACTATTCATTTTTACAACAGTATTGTGCCACGGATAGTAATTATTGCATTTTTAAATTATAAATAAAACCAAAATGAAATTTTTATGCAAATAGAAAATTTTATTAAAATAGTTGATAGCCAACTGGTCCGAGTCCGAGTCCTGAAAGACCCTCAACCCTGAAAGACCCTCAAAGACCCTGAAGGCGCTCGGGATGACGACGTCGTAGCTAGGCTACCTTGTCGTTCGGAGAATTGGTTAAAAGGAACTTTTTTGGAATTTTTCTTTATTTGGAATTACAAATGATTAATTGGGGGAAAGATGGGCTCGGAATCGGAATAACAGCGAGAACATTACCTTGGGAAGGGAAGGCTTCCTTGGGAAGGGTTGTACAGAGCGTTGATCGGCGTCGTGAAGGACGTGAAGGCGTGAGGACGTAGTCGTGGACGGTTTTATTATTAATGAGATAGTGGAGATTGGAAATTTGTCTTACTATGCGGTTGTGAAGGGAGGAGAGTTTTCTTTTGTTGATGGAGAAGAGGACGGGCCACCAAACTGGTGCACCGAAAAGAAGAAAGGATCTGATGATAGCTATGTAGATGAGGGGTATTCGGAGAGAGAGGGAGCGTAGTAGGGGGAGAGTTTATAGAGTTAGACTCTGCTTTTTATGATTTTTTTCTGTGACATGGGTGCGGAAGGTTAGACGTCTGTCGAAGGTGATTCCAAGGTATCTGACTGCAGTAGCCCAGGGTAGGGCATGGTCTTCTATTCTGAGCGGTGGCGGCTGGTTTCTATGTTGGGAAAAGTTTATGGCGGACTATTTCTTTGGGTTGAGCGTCATCTTCCAGTCGTGGCACCAGGCTTTTGTCCTGTCTAGCTGCTCCTGGAGTTGGTCTTCACTGCAAACTTCTTTTGTGGCGACCACTAGAGAAGTATCAGATATTTAAAACATATTATACCACAATGCGTAGTTAATACATAAGAAAACACACAATAAACAGCTTAC
This sequence comes from Catonia carolina, assembly GCA_035578175.1. Classification (NCBI taxonomy): domain Eukaryota; kingdom Metazoa; phylum Arthropoda; class Insecta; order Hemiptera; family Achilidae; genus Catonia; species Catonia carolina. The sequence goes on along the minus strand of JAQMRL010000005.1, from coordinate 32,821,656 downwards.
CTTACTACAAGTTCAGGAAAAGCAATTCACAAACACAATAAAATATTAAACAGATTACAAGAGTACTAACAGCTGCCCACTTTTACGTAAACCGGAAGTCCAATAGAAGTTTAAAACTAGAATAGAAATCTTTCCGCTGTAATACTTTTCAGAATATAATCCTTCCTTTTCTGTTTAATAGATAGTGGTTTTAATTCTTCTTTTTCTTTGTATATAATAAAAAGTTTCCTAGTTAATTTTCATGCAACATATTTTAAATTAAACGAGTTAAGTTACAATAGTCAATTGCGAAATGAAATGTATTCTCTAAAATATAATTCGTGGAAAACTTCCTCTGATAAGTTTTAATTTTTGTAAGGGTTTCATTTTGTCCTATTTATTATATTATTATTTGATTTTAAGCTTTTTCTTGTAACTAAGTTTGTTTTAAAAAGAAATAACTCCTTGAAATAGACTTAGCTCTTTAGTTCTGGGTTCGTACTACGGTGGTAAAGTAAAACCTGAGCTCATTTTGATTCTTCTTAAGTCTTAACACTCTCTCTGTCTGCCCACTACCCAGATTTATTTGATTGTGAAGTCGACGAGTGTTCACTAGTGTGAGACTAACTGTTGTTAGCCTCCAACTCTGTGTTGCTGAAGTATCTCTAGCGAAGTAGTGTATTCTCTCTGTGTTCAGCTTTAATACTCTTCCTAGGTTAGGTTAGGTTAAACTTCCTCTCCTCCCTCTTGTTGTTGTTATTCTTCATCTTTGTCACTCTTCTTTACATTCCTAACTCACTATCTCTTTCTCTAGTTACTGCATTATTCATGGTTTCCTCTTTTCTGTTCCTTCCATTTTAAACATGAACGCCTTCCTTCATGCTTCTTGTGTAAAATCTGAAACCTCTTACTCCTTTTCTTCTTCTTATTCTTCTTCGCCTTCGTCTTCTACTTTATACTAACTCCTTTTCTTATTAACTTCCGGTCTTTTCATATATTATTTTCAGCTTTAAGTCCATTCTTTACTATTGTTTTACATTCGAACTTACACAGAAAAATTAATTTTATTTTTTAAATTAATATTTTTAGATATAAAAAATATTTTCTTTCTTTTTTACTGAGATTATTCAACAGGATTGTCACTGACGTACATTACAGTTTTTCTGCAAAAAATAGAACCCTTATAGTAGCAATTTCAGGGTGTTGTGTTTTAACTTATTTTACAGGTTATAGGCAACTTACTTAGCGTATAAAGTTATGAACCATATTCAAGCTTGTTTTAAGATAGTATTATCTACGTATTGAAACCGGCACTAATACAATCTTCTGTAGAACTACTCCAAAACTATTATCCACAAAAGTAAAGTCATCCATAAAGGTAAAATCGTCGCCGCGAGCCAGCTGTTTAACACCTGATTTTCGGAGACGAAGGTTTCTGGTTCAAATCCTAGTAAAGGTATTTACTTTTATAGAGATTTGAATACTAGAACAGTAGTTACAGGTGTTTTTTTATGATTGGGGTTTAATTAACCATACTCTATCAGGAATGGTCGGCTTGTGTCTGTACAAGACTACACCTCATTAACACTTCATGCATATTGTTCTCATTTCATTGGGTCATGGGGTTGCTTATTTTTGAATTTTCTGAATTGAGCAGACTGCAATGTACACACATTAGAAATAATTTTATATGTCTGAAGCATTTAAGAACAGAAGCGGTAGAGATCTAAAAGACACTGGTCACAATTTATTATACCGCCAGACCCTGTGGTGAATAAAGTGAAAGTGCCATTTGCAGGGTGGAAAGTAGATGCTTTACAGGGTGCCTGGCATGCTGATAAGGATACTTTTCGACTCAGTGAGAAAGGCAATTGTAAATAACTCACTCCTTGTTTTACTTAGTAAGCCTTATAGAGTTTGAAACCAGCCTTTCATCTGATGACCTAAACAACACGTTACACTTAAACATTAATTTTATTTTGAGTAGTGAATTAGTAAAATAAATTTTACTTAGGAACCAAACCTACCAAGTTGGTCTAATGGTAAAGTCAACCCCATGAGTCAGCTGTTTAACAGATAATTTTGGGAGACGATGGTTCCTGGTTCAAATCCTTGTAAAGTACTTTATATGGATTTGAATACTAGAGAGTAGTTAACAGTGTAATTTGATTGTTGGGGTTCAATTAACCATACTCTCTTAGGAATGGTCAACCTGGATCTGTACAAAAATGCACCTCATTTAGACTTTATACGTATCATCCTCATCTCATTGGGTTTATGGGGTTGCTTATTGTTCTAAATAGAACAAATTCCAGCATTAGGGATAAAAAAAATTTCATTTCTGGGTTAATAATTTCAGCCTCTGGTTTAAACTGGTTAAAACGAGTTTTAATATATTACTTTATACTATACTTTTACCCAGATGTACAAAATATTTGATCTGACAACCAAGATGCCAACTACTTGCAATGTGACAAGTAAAGGGCAGATTCAAAGAAACACTTTTCCTGTATCACATTAAATTTCCAAGACCAACTAGGTTCCACCAACTAGGTTGAATTTTGAAAGTTATAGTTGTCAACCTACCTTGAAGGGTTCAAGAAATGATTTTTACTGTCCAAAATATAAGACCACAAAAATTCAATTTTTTTAAAAACCTGTCCAACGATATTGCTTTTAAACCTCATTCATTTAATAGACACATACTGTTCTCATGTTCCGCCTTTATTACTTCACTATTAGATCGATCGTTGTTTCAAAATTACAGCATACAAATTTCAGTTGTAGAAACATTTTTATAACATGAATTTAATATAATTAAAAATTCTAAAACTCTTTTATCTAATATTTTCTAATCCAATGCTTAGCTTAGCAGCAATTCAAAATTTTTATAAATATAATTTAGAAATTTTTATGTACAACCGCATCAAGATTGGTTCATTTTAAACTTATAGGCTGAAAATACAATGCACAACAGTAATATACTCAACAAAAATAGAGCAAATTTATAAGTCCTGCAATTTTTTTAATGAAAACATTGATTTTACGGTCTTAATTTAAGAGTTGTTTCTGATTTTATGTGAAAACTGCATTAAAATCATATTCCTTTAAAGTACGGCTTTGAAGTAAATTTAATATAAATTGTTGCTGTTTAAGTCAACAGGTGAAAGGCTGGCTAGAACCTCTAGAGCAGTGATTCTCAACCTTTTTTGCTCCGCGACCCCCAAATAGTAAAAACAAATAAAAATAATCTGGTGTGAAACACTCACACAACTTTCTCTTGCCAATGCAAATAATTAACAATAAACCTAACATAAGTATTAAAACATTAGAAATGAACAAAAACTAACCTCAAAAACATAACCTTATTTTAATCATGAGTGAATGACGCAAAATGACAATCGAACTCAGTTTGGCTTAAAAATACGGAAAATCACGCTTTCACGCTAAACTAGCTCTGTAGAGAAAAATGCTCTAAACAAAAGTTGTAGGATCTTTTAATTTTCTATAAATTTAATTATATACACTTTTGTCGTAAAATGCATACTAAGACCCGAAATGTTAAAAAAATCGATTTTTCCTCACGTTTTCGTGAGAAAAAAAACAGAAAATCGCAAATTACCACTAAACTAAGCGTCATACAAAAAAATGTTTGAAACAGAAGTTGTAGGTTTTTAAATTCTCTACAACTTTTATTATATAAGTTTTTGCGCTAAAATTTATATTAAAGCCGTAATCTTAAAAAAACAACGTTTTTACGTGAAAACAGCCTCACCGAGAATTTCAGCAAACATGGCGCCTACCCTATCTTGTAGAGAATAAAAAATTGAGTAAAATAGGCAATTTTAAAAAAAATCGTAGGACCTGTTTTTGAGAAAATCGCAAAAAACTGAAAAATTATACGATTAAACTACTACTTGCGGTTGACCGATTTTGATGAAAATGTTCGTGTCGCGTCCGGTAGTGGTATGTAACTTAAGTTTCAAGTTTCAAGTTCGTACGATGTTCCGTTCTTGAGATATTCTGTTCACACACAGACACACAGACACACACAGACACACAGACACACACACACACAAAGACACACACACACACACAGACACACACACACACACACACAGACCAATCGCTAAAAACATGTTTTTTTGGGTTCAGGGGGTCTGAAAACGTATAGATCCGGTGAAAACTCGATTTCGAAAAATCGACATGAAAACAATACTTTCCTTCCTATATATTCATATAGGCAAGGAGAAAGTAATAATATTTCGCGACCCTTCTCCGATAATATAGTAAGCCTTACTAATAATAATTGAATTTTGACTGTAATTATAAATGTAAATTTTTTTTAAATATTATATAACCAAGCAGCACTAATTTTATGTATTTAAAGAAAATACAGACAGTAAAAAAAATATAATAGAACTATTGCTATTATTTTATATTGCTGCGTTTATACTTTTATAGTAGCGACGTGTATAAACATGCATGTATGACATGCTCGTACATGAGAAATTCACAAGTTCCAACTTGATGTGTACGTGCTCTTTGTAACTTATTCACCTTCTATAATACTCATTGTGAGAGAATGTTTAAACATGCATATGGACTATAGTATAATGTTTTTACTTTCTCTTGCCTATATGAATATATAGGAAGGAAAGTATTGTTTTCATGTCGATTTTTCGAAATCGAGTTTTCACCGGATCTATACGTTTTCAGACCCCCTGAATCCAAAAAACATGTTTTTAGCGATTGGTCTGTGTGTGTGTGTCTGTGTGTCTGTGTGTGTGTGTCTGTGTGTGTGTGTGTGAACAGAATATCTCAAGAACGGAACATCGTACGAACTTGAAACTTGAAACTTAAGTTACATACCACTACCGGACGCGACACGAACATTTTCATCAAAATCGGTCAACCGGAAGTAGTAGTTTATTCGTATAATTTTTCAGTTTTTTGCGATTTTCTCAAAAACTGGTCCTACGATTTTTTTTAAAATCGCCTATTTTACCTCAATTTTTCTATTCTCTACAAGATAGGGTAGGCGCCATGTCTGCTGAAATTCTCGGTGAGGCTCTTTTCACGTAAAAACGTTACGCACTCTGATATGTGATATAAATTTTAGCGCAAAAACTTATATAATAAAAGTTGTAGAGAATTTAAAAACCTACAACTTATGTTTCAAACATTTTTTTGTATGACGCTTAGTTTAGCGGTAATTTGCGATTTTCTGTTTTTTTCTCACGAAAACGTGAGAAAAATCGATTTTTTTAACATTTCGGTCTTAGTATGCATTTTACGACAAAAGTGTATATAATAAAAGTTATAGAAAATTAAAAGATCTACAACTTTTGTTTAGAGAATTTTTCTCTACAGAGCCTAGTTTAGCGTGAAAGTGTGATTTTCCGTTTTTTTTAAGCCAAATTGAGTTCGATTTTCATTTTGCGTCTTCCACTCATGATTAAAATAAGGTTATGTTTTTGAGGTTAGTTTTTGTTCATTTCTAATGTTTTAATACTAACGTTAGGTTTATTGTTAATTATTTGCATTGGCAAGAGAAAGTTGTGTGAGTGTTTCACACCAGATTTTTATAAGTAAGTTTATAATAAAACAAAAAATCACAGAAAAAAAAATTACAAAAAAATAAAAAAAAAAATTTTTAAGAAACGCTATTATTTAACAATTAATCAAAAAAAATGAACTAAAAAGAAAAAAATTTACAAAAAAAAATTTAAAAAAAATCAAAAAAAAATTTAAAAAAAAAATTTTTAAGAAACGCTATTATTTAACAATTAATCAAAGAAAAATGAACTAAAAAGAAAAAAAGAAAAAATTTACAAAAAAAAAATCACAGACATTACAGTTAAAAATAAAAGCGTGGCGCATTAATATATATAATATTTTACAACGAATATTTTACAATAAATATTATATATATTAATGCGCCACGCTTTTATTTTTAACTGTAATGTCTGTGATTTTTTTTTTGTAAATTTTTTCTTTTTTTCTTTTTAGTTCATTTTTCTTTGATTAATTGTTAAATAATAGCGTTTCTTAAAAATTTTTTTTTTAAATTTTTTTTTGATTTTTTTTAAATTTTTTTTGTAAATTTTTTTCTTTTTAGTTCATTTTTTAAAAGCGTTTTTATAAAAGCGTGGCGCATTAATATATATAATATTTTACAACGAATATTTTACAATAAATATTATATATATTAATGCGCCACGCTTTTATTTTTAATAAACTGTAATGTCTGTGATTTTTTTTGTAAATTTTTTTATTTTTTTCTTTTTAGTTCATTTTTCTTTGATTAATTGTTAAATAATAGCGTTTCTTAAAAATTTTTTTTTTTTTTTTTTGTAATTTTTTTTGTAATTTTTTTTTATTTTTAGTTAATTTTTTTGATTAATTGTTAAATAATAGCGTTTCTTAAAATTTTTTTTTTAATTTTTTTTTATTTTTTTGTAATTTTTTTTTCTGTGATTTTTTTTTAAATTTTTTTTATATTTTTATTTTTAGTTAATTGTTTTAAGTAATTGTTAAATAAAAGCGTTTTTTAAATTTTTTTTAAATTTTAAAATTTTTTTTTACAAACACCTCCACAGCGTATTGTCATCGAAGATAAACAAGTGTGCAAAGTTTGATTCATATTGATACGGTAGAAGTATTAAAATTTTAAGTTGCAAGATTTGATGGATCCAAGAGTAAGTTAAATTAAAAGCGTTATAAAATTTTAGAATTTTAAAATTTTTTTTTTTTTTTACAAACACCTCCACAGCGTATTGTCATCGAAGATAAACAAGTGTGCAAAGTTTGATTCATATTGATACGGTAGAAGTATTAAAATTTTAAGTTGCAAGATTTGATGCTTCCAAGAGTAAGTTAAATAAAAGCGTTTAATAAATAGTAAGTAATACAAGAAGGTTTCTTAAAAAATGATTAAATGATTTCATTATTGTTTCGCTACCCCCCACCATAATATCACCACATCCCCCAGGTTAAGAATCATTGCTCTAGAGGTTTTACTAAGTAAAATGAGGAGTGAGGTGGTTTACTTTACCAGTGCCTTCCTAACTGAGTGGAAAAGTATGCTTATCAGCATGCCAGGCCCTCCGAAAAGCATCTACTTTCCACCTTAAAAATGACATCTTTACTTCATTCACCACAGGGTCTGGCTGTATAATGAAATTTATTACTCTCAGAAGAGATAACTCTGATTAGTATCTTTTACACCTCTACCTCTTCTGTTTTTAAATATGCAGTTCAATCATAGAACTGGCTGTCTATGTGATAAGAAACAGAACCATTTTTTGAAGCCCTGGAACTGGCAGATCGGGTGCAATTAATTTAACACTTCCCCTCCTGTTATGGGCTGAATATAAATTATAGAATTAAAAATATATGTAGACTACAAATATTTGGTTTTCTTATCTCTATTGGTTTAGCGACAATTTTAGATTGATAAAACGATATTAATCTTTGTTTCGCTTAAAGAATGAAAGTGATCACAGAGGGTTTTATTCGGTCAACAGAATAACACTTCAAAAAGAATAACATCAAAGGGAATGTAAACTTATTTTGATCAGGAACCTACTACGACTCTATGCTGTCCAGAGTGAGTTTCCACTTAGAATAACTAATCAGGTGTCTTTTGAACTTTTGTTTCTCTTCTTAAAAACGAAACCGCATTACTCACATCTACTGGATCTGATCTTTTGTAAAAATCTATTTTAACTCTTTCAGTGCCAAAACAATATTTAAAAGTTTGATCTAAAGCCATTTAAATTTAATAAGGGTGTACAAAAACTGCCAGCCCTTATTTCGAAAACTTGTAGACGTAAGCCTGACATTGCCAACCAAAATTTCAACGTTACAGAAAAATAAAATTTCCTGTTAAAAATTAATTTTTATTATGTTCATAAAAAAATCATTCTAACAATAAAAATTTTCAAAATAGTTTTTTTTAGTTTATTTAAAGTCATTGACAGCTTGATTATTAGCAACTATTGTGGGTTATGGTACCTTAACGGTGGTTTGAACGTGTTAAAATTTCCAGACCCTTACTGGTAATCAAATCCGGGACTTTTCGCTTTGCAGTCTAGGACGCTAGTCACTATGCCACGGAGGTGGTTTAAAATACATTCTACATTAATTTTTGTTTAAAAGTTTTATTTTGTAAATTTTCGGTTATCCGGGTGTTGGCACTTTATACATATTTTACGGATATATCGACTTCCTGTTTTCCGAACGTTGGTACTGAAAGGGTTACCTAGGGTAACCCTAGGTAGAAAGGGGTAACTAGGGGGACCAGTGAAATAACGTGCCCCTTTGTAATAGCATAATTGTAAGTAAATGAATTACAAAAACAACAATCAAATACAGAAAGACAGTTGAGTTTGCTTATTTATTTAGGTGTTATTTTTAAAATTCTCAAAATCAGTTATTACAGTCTTTGTTATTATATTGTAAACATTACCCTTCTTTTGCCTCGTAATTTTAATTGAAATGATATGGTGGCTTCGTGTGAATACAACAAACGAGAATACCTTAGTGGGGTTGGAATTTTTGAGAATCTCCCATTAAAGGATGGCTAGTTCTGATTTTGCGATCAGTAAAATACTAGGGTAATATTTTCATGTGATCGAGTAAGTGAGATAACAGTAACCCTTTCGCTGCCACCGTTATTTTCGTTACATAATTTCATGTGCCGATTTATGTTTTACCATTTTTTATAGTATTTACTCTAAATATACGTACAAAGTGTAAGATTTTTGCGAAAACAGTGATTTACCAAAAAAAAAAAAGAATACAATGTTTACTGTGTGCCGAGGTCAAAATAGTAACGATAGGTTCACTGCCGGCTTCTAAAAGAGATACGAGAGCGCGCTAGGCAGACCCGATGCATATACGGAGCCGGCACAGGGAAAACACACCCGACTCCGAAGGGTGTTCGGACCCGGCAATGAAAGGGGTAACCGTATGAGTCAGGGTAGAGCTGCTCTTCAGAGATTAAATTCTATGCTCTGCTTTAATAAAATAAAGATGAAGACAAAAATGTTAATGATTAAACCTGTGTTGGAGCCCACAATCATGATCCTGAGTACTGACAAATAAGCTCCAGGAATAAACAAAGGATAAAGGATTTATAGGTGGATAGGTTTCGAAGGTTTTGAAGGGGATCTGAAGTGGAACACATGAGGAATGAAGGCAACAGGCAAGGAAACGGATCTTACGGCACCATAATAGGTACCATAGAATAGAAAAAATCTACGGGCATGTTCAAAGAATCGTAAACAATAGTAAACAGTAGATGACCACAAATGAGCGTATTTTTTTACACCCCGTAAGTAGGAAAATTGGTCGCTCTAGAAAACGTTTTATAGAGAATCCATGATGTCATGGCAGTGAAAAATCTCACAGAGTATAACTGCAAAGACAAGGGGCGGTAAGTTGTAGAATGCAGGAAGCAGAGAATCCGTAGAATCCTTCAAAACTATTGCTTCAACAAATTGATAACTGCAAATAACTTCACTGTTTATGTATATAACTTATAATATAATGTTTGTTGTTTAGGTCATCAGCCGAAAGGCTGGTTTGAACCTGTAGAGGTTTTACCAAGTAAAACGAGGAGTGAGGTGGTTTACCATTGCCTTCCTCACTGAATGGAAAAGTTCACTTATCATCATGCCGGGCCCTCTGAAAAGCACATATTTTCCACTCTGCAAATGACACCTTCACTTCATTCACCACAGGGTCTGGCTGTATAATGAAATTCATTACTTTCAAAGAAGATAACTCTGATTAGTGTCTTTTACACCTCAACCTCTTCTGTTCTTAAATGATTCAGTCATTTAATTGGCTGACCATGTGACAAGAAACAGAACTATTTATTTTAGCCCTGCAACTAACAGATTGAGTGTAAATAATTTGACACTCCACCTGTCTGCTATGGGCAGATTAAGAGCTTATAAGAGGGCATAACAGTAGTTGTCAGTTCAGGCTAGGATGACCAGATTGTTACCATACAAAAACGGGACTTTAATATAACAAACACAGGGGGTATGGAATAGGGCCTACAGAATCCTGGTTTAATGTTCGTCTGTTAAAAATATTATAAAATAAAAAAATCAAGAAGAGTCTAAACTTCTTTTTAAAACTTTTAAAGCGTAAATATTTATTTCTTTTAAGCCTATCAAAGCACACAATTAGCTAGTTTTTCAAGGAATAAAAATAAATAAATAAAATGTTGAGGTTCATATTACTTTATTACTAAAGTTATTTCTCAAGTATAAATGAACAAGGATACCATTAAAATACACAACTGGTAACAGAATTTAACAAAATGCAATATATTTTAATACAGCTTAATGCAATATATAATATAATACAGCTTTCTATTTTGGTAAAGTGTTACAGTACTTATGAGATTAGAAAACAACGGATGCTAAAAACATTTAATTACCAAAAAATACGATGTAAATAACTAATATAAACCAACTTGTTTGCGAGAGGCACGTCAGAATTTCTTCATTGTGCTATTAGACATAACAATTTTTGTTTTCCTGAATAAGGGCAAACTATGTATGATGAAACATCTGGTGTGAAACACTCACAAGGCTTTCTCTTGCCAATGTACATAATGACCAATATAACGTATTATCTCTAATCGTTGTTTAGGTCAAGAGCTCAAAGGCTGGTTTGAACTTCTAGAGGTTTTACTAAGTAAAAATGAGGAGTGAGTTGGTTTACTCTTGCCTTTCTCACTCAATTAAAAAAGTATGCTTATCAGCATGCCAAGCCCTCCGAAAATTACCCAATTTCCACCCTCCAAATGACACCTTCACTTTATTCACCACAGAGTCTGCCTGTATAGTGAAATTCATTACTCTCAGGGGAGATAACTCTGACTAGTGTCTTTTACACCTCTTTCTCTTCTGTTCTTTTGAAAAACTGAATTTTTGTTCAGTCATATAATTGCCTGACCATGTGACAAGAAACAGAACAATTTTTTGTAGCCCTGGAACCAACAGATCGATGCAATTAATTGAATACTCTACTTTCCCCTTATGGGCAAAATGTCTAATCATAAGTGAACAATAGAAAATCAACAACATAACCTAATTTTAATCAGTGTTTTCTATTCAAAGTTATACAATATTTGTATAACTTTTTTTAAATTATTTAAATAACACTTTAAACATAACTTTTAATAAAATTCCAAGTTATACAATCCAAAAAAAACTTTGAATACAGCTTAATTGTTCCCAAACTTAAAATAATTTTCCCAGATAAATACTCAAATATCCGCACCATTTAGGCTACCCGACATTTAATTAACCTAAGTTTTTTGTAGACTTCATGGTCTTATAACAAATAATCACTTTCGGAATAACATTTTTCTTCTGAAAAATATTAAGAAAACCCATGAATCGTAATATTAAATATATTTTTGAATTACATAAGCTTATTTCACGTATTGTAGATCCAGTATTATATCAAAAAATGAAAATGTGAATAATACGTCCTTGTAAGAAAACGGGGAGAAAGCAATATATCAAACAAAATATGTTCGGGGTTAAAATGTTTGAACCAAAGGTGATCACCCCACTCTGTATTCATGAGTTGTAAAACATCCCTCTTGCGTCATTTTCCCGTACATAACACCCTTCAATCAACACCACAACTTTACAGCTTTTTTATTTTTACCTTCTAAGAAAAATAACTTTGCATAAATAAAAATCTATAGATAGATCTTTTATCGATTTCCTTCCTTTTTAAGTGTTGGTTTTCAATCAACTTGATTAGAAAGTAAAAATCCATTTATAATCTATCTACAATCCGTATGTATTTATTGGTGTATGAAAATTAAGTTTTGATTGGTCTATCATTAAGAAATGCTCTAAATGAAGAAATGTTGTTATGTACTTCGGCTGAATAGGTATGATATGGGTTATATATCGAGGGCTTCATGCCAGAAGGGCGTATCAACCAAAAGTATATTTATCAGGAGAGCATTTTAAAACTTTCTTGATTTTTCTTTCACTTTCTGTAGAAACCTGGATACTGTTATTTTAACAACTTTAATGCCTTTACCTAGCCTTAAACAGTATATTTTGGAACCAGTTGTTTGAACCTGATCACCTTATGATTTTAGGCCCGTTTGGTGGATACGCCTTTATGGAATATACATAAATTTGTACAAATACGGCTGATACGCCCTTTTGACTTGATTAATTTTAACATTTTGTAATAGTATTACCAATAACATTGTAGATTTTAATGTTTTTATAGTATTGTTTTATTAAGTTTTACATTTTTTATGATGTTCAAAAAATTTTAAGTTTCACAAAATTAATTTTATAAAAATTTACAAGTTCTACAATATTTTTGATAATGCAAATCTAAAAGTAGAAATAGTTTATCTACAGTTGGTACATTAATTTACACCTGTTTTGCTGTATTATTATATTATTTTTATTTATTTTTATTCTTCTTCTTTAATTTTGTTACTGTTCTAATAGTACTAAGTTCTAATTCATCTAAATCTTCTTCAGCTGTACCTTTTTTTGAACTTTTATAAGTTGTGAAACTCTTTTGGAATGACTTGAATTTTGCATAAATTTTGTAAATCTTCATATTTTGCTAAAGTGATTGGAAGTTCTGCTTGATATGCTGGCTCTAGGTTGTAATTTATGTTATTTCTAGTATTTGTTTTCGTTCTCTAAGTAAGTGTCTTGTATTCCTCTCAGTATTCGTTTTTGAAAAACATTTGCTCATTATTGTCTTTTGTAAAGAGAAGACACTTCATCTGTTTCCAGTTCAGAAATGTTCCATCGTCTGCTCTCAGTTGATTGTTAAATGTTTTTCCCCTCAATTTTCTGAAATCGTAAAAATCACTAAAATTTAATTCTGTCAGGTTGTATGGTTTTCCTTTTCTTTTCGCAAGACAAATAACATGAACCCAGTCATTAGGCCAGAAGATTTTAGTAAATTCACTAGCCTTTTCTATCGTAGCGTGAATTGAGTCGCACTCCATATGAGTGTGTCCTGGTTCTAAAAATTTCAATTCGATACTTCTAAGGGTTGCATGATCTTGAAGTACCATTTGCAACATTAATGCCAATTGAATTCCGATTCTACCCAGGGCAGCAATCAGAATACATAATTAATTATGTACATGTTGGCAAATTATTAATAAATATTTTAAACATGTGGCTATTTCATTAGCTCCCCGATTGGCATTAGTTTCGCTCCTAAGAAAGCAATGTCCTTGTTTCTTGGCTACTTCATAAACCGTAAAGTTAAATACTGCTAGTTTTCTTTTGTAGAATACAGGTTTCCTAATTCAAGCGGGCAATATAAAACATTTTCTTTTTCATAAATGGCAATATAAAACATTACCATTTTCGTTGTAATTGTAACACCAGCATTGATCCTTTCGAGGAGTGTGAAAACCAATATTTTTGTTTAATATTGTTTCTTTGTAGAGCGTCTTACCTAGAGGAGCCACGTCTGTTTCATGGCAGTGCTGAACGTATAACTCATAAATTTTTTTCTTTATTTAACATTGACTCCAGATATTTTTTGCTGGTATATTTTCGGCACCAATGTGCAGGAACACATGGAAATGAATCAATATGTGCTTCCATGTGAGATACTCGTTGTAGATCTGCCTTCTTATGAGGTGTGTAATGACCTCGTTTATCCGGAGAAACCACATTATTTGTAGCTCTGCAACTTTTATCTAACGCCGCTCGTACTTTTTTCTCTAATATGGAACGTGTATTTAAAAAAACTTTACGAACACGGTAAATTTGTCCATTGTAAGACAGCTTGTAAATTAAGGACTTTTGACAGCGAGAATTATTCTGTCGGCTTCTTTTTACTATTTGTGTTACGGTTTGTCTACAAACCGACGAATAAAATAAACTTATATGCAACTTACATATTCATTTTTAAAGAAATTTATTAAAATATTATGATTCTTTAAAATCTTTCTGTGCTAAAATGGCGTATAATGTTTGACCTCTTACACAATATTATGAGTTTTGTCAGACCAAAAGGGCGTATGTTTATACGCCTTTCTGGCTCAACAAAATATGAACTATAAGTGATACGCCAAAAAGGAAATATTCAATTACACTTTATTTTGCTAATTAACCTGTATGATCTTCTAATATGTCAAAATATAGAATATTTCAAACTATTTAAGAGTAAAACCAGAAAATTGTAATTTTGGTGGATACGCCCTTCTGGCATGAAGCCCTCGATATATTATATATATTTTATGTGCTAAATATGCCCATAACGGGCAGGTGGAGTGTTAAATTAATTGCACTCGATTTGTTGGTTCCAGGGTTACAAAAAAATAGTTCTGCTTCTTATCACATAGTCAGCCAATTATATGACTGAACAATTTAAGAACAGAAGAGGTAGAGGTGTAGAAGACACTAGTCTGAGTTATCTTCTCTGTAAGTAATGAATTTCGCTAAACAGCCAGAGCCTGTGGTGAATAAAGTAAAGGTGTCATTTTCAGGGTGGATTCAGTAGCAAATATTAAAAGAATAAACATGAAACATAAATAGTAACATACCTAATGCAATACGACACTACTTTCAAACAAGACTGAGTGCACTCGGCAGGTAATAAACCACTAATGTCATACAAAACAGAACACATTATATAAACACAATAGCCGTCCGTCTATTATTTGTTTAACCCATATATTTTCCGTTTGTCACACTATTAAACAATACTGTAATGCAAGATAAATAACTATGCAAGATAATAATAAAAGAAAATAACTACTTGCTGTAATTTTACTTCAAACACTGTCACTAAAAATAAATAAACAAATACTTTCTCTAAATATGAAAAGTCAGCACAAAAACCAGTAATTGCTAACACAATTACGTGCAATCTGTTCACCAACTCTGATTTGTAAATATTTGATGAAAACAAAATGTCAAAACTATGGTTTTATTAAGAATCATTTAACTTGTCATCAAAGTTTACAAAACTTAAATATTATTTTTTATTTCAATTTGTTAAATATTTAATATAAAATTTTATATTAATATAATTTAATATAAAATTTTCAAATATAAAATAGTAATGTTTCTGTATTTATAAATTACATTTCAATATGCAATCAACGGTAACCTTCCTTTTTACTAAAAGTTTACTTAGCTTCATTCAACTAATTTTGGCAGCAGTTTACTTCGTAAAATCTATCTATAACCAGAGTTCTGTCCGTATCTAATCATTTTAAGTACAAACCATCCACCCGTTTGAAATACGTTTAATATATTTTTCCTGTTCTGCACTCTATAGCTATTTTTTTTTTGTATTCCGAAGTCGGATCTATCTTAAAACAATTTAATCATTGCTAAAATGAATGTGGTCTATCCAAATTACTTTTAGAACGTTCCTCTTCTAGCATTCTGCTTTCTTGTCGTAATGGTTATTTAATTTCAAACACTCTTACCTGTGTTATTTTTATTACTCTTGCTTTCTAATATTTTCATTTTCTATTGAAATCTATATTTCTTTATCAAAATAACAAAATTGATCATCATAAATATAAAATTTTTTATTAAACTCTTTATTAGTTTCATAACAACCTTCACATCATACTTTTTTCTTCATCTCACCTACATATTTTTATTTTTATTTACCAGCTGATCATTTCTTGTATCTTAACATATTTAGTTTTTAAATTAATTTTAAAAAAAATGTATATGAAATAAAATTCAATATTTAACCATTTATTCGTTTTACTATTTTTTTAAGACCACAATTGATCACTTTAGTCAAATTTAGAAAGCTTCTTTCTTTTCATATTCTTTAGCTTGATGTTCTGGCAGTATGCCTTCATTCGGGCTGATCTTGCTTGCCAAACTTCCTCTGAAACAACCGATTTCTTCCTGCTTGGGTTTGTTTTTCAATCTGACTGATTCAAATCCTTTCCTTATTTCTTAAGATTTTTAATATTTTTGTTTTGTTTAGTTCATCAAAAGTTCAATCATGTCTTCTTTGACATTTTGAATCCATGCTCCTGATGTTACCATTGGAAAGAGTTTTCTTATCATTTTGTTTAAATTTCTGTCTTTAGGTGTTCTGATAAGATGTCCAAGAAAATACATCCTTTTCTTCTTTATTGTATCTGTTATGGGTTCATTTTCTTTATAGACTTGTTCGTTTGTTAGAATTCTTCGTTGCCCATCTTCTTTGTTTTTCTTTCCTATGCAGGTTCTTCGGATTCGTCTTTCGAGTTTTAGGACATTGTCTTTTGCTTTTGTCATGGTCACTTTTGCTAATGTTTCGCTGCCATATGTAACTTGTGGTTGTATGACTGTTTTTAGCGTTCAATTGTTGTTTGTAGAGATAAGTTTTTTTTTTGTGTACGTTTATGGCTATTTGTTGTGATTTAGATAATTTTTTCCGTCTCTCTTCCCACACTATGTTTTCTTTATTGTTGTGCGTTATGTGTTCGCCTAGATATTTAAACGATTTAACTAGTTCCACTTGGTTATCGTTTATATTTACTTATTTATTTATTCATTTATTCATTTTTGACTATTTATTTGTTTTCGTTTACACCTTTATACTTAATATTCCCAATGTAGCACGTGTCACATTATGACATGCTACACACTTTCACTTTACAATAAATTTTATTATATCGTTCGAATGTCAGTAAAAAAATTAAATTTCTTATTATCGATCTACCATTGGCTGATACACGAAATTACTCTTTTATATGATTGATACCCACCGGGTTGGTCTAGCGGTACAATCGTTGCCAAAGTCAGAGGTTGAACAGCTGATTTTTGGGAACGAAAGTTCCGTGGTTCAAATCCTAACGAAGGTAGCTATTTTTATATTTGATTAATACGATTTTATAATTGGATTTGAAAAATAGACTACGGTTACCGGTATACTTTGATGGTTGGGGTTCAATTAACCCTAGAGCCGGCAATCGTCAATTTTGAAACGATGTTACCGCTTCTTGAACCGGTCGCGTCGCAAAATGGGATTTGCTTCTTAGCATTGCAATGTTGTCATTTTAGTTTAAATTCATCTGCAGACGGCGTTGCTGTTTTGTACAATAAATTAGTAACGTATAAAGTAAATTTTTACGTATATTACAATAGTTTTAGTTGCATCTTCTGCCTGTGTTTCTCTGTTGAAACCACGCTATCCTAGAGCTGAATTTGGTTATTTCTTGGTTTACATGATGTGTTTTTGTATACATTTTCTTGAGTTTTGAACATAGAATCGTTTTTTCTTTGTTTTATTTTGAAATAAACATTAAAATTAACGACTCATATGTAATGACTCTTAATGACACTTATGACTCGTATGTAATTTTGAAAGTAGAGCATAAGAAAGTTTTAAACAATAGGGTCATTTGAAATTTCAGAAAAATATTTGTCCAAAAATTATTTTCAATTAGCTTCAGCATCCCTAACTGTCAGATTAAAATTTCAATAATGTATTTATTCTACTTTTCTAAGTTTTCTTGTTATTTTGATACGTCACGTGGTAATATTTGTGATTTATAGCAAATTTTTTAATGATTTCTTTACAGTTTGGTGACCCATATGCTAGAAATTCTCTGCCGGTCTAGAAAAATGTTATTGCCGGTTATAGGGTTAACTATATTCTCTCAGGAATGGTCGGCCTAAAACATACAAGACTACTTCTCAGTTACACGTCATAAGTGTCATCTTCATCTCATTGGGTCATGGGGTTGCTTATTGTGTAACAAATATATTGATACACTCCGTATAAATGTATAATAAAAATTCTGCCAAAATGAGAGTTAAAAATTAATTTATTAATTATTTAATTTCCAAGTTTTCTCTAGAACATAATTATTATATGTTGTTATTGCTTTTTTATATATATCATTGTTTAGTTACAATGGAAAGATGCGAGTAGACAGAATCCCCTGTATTGTGCTCATAATAATTATTATTATTGTTCTTTACTAAATCCCGGTTTGTGAATAGAGAAAGTTTACTGGCATATTTTTGCGTGTTGTTAGGTTAGTTTAAAATTATACGTAAATAAGGACATACGCATACGGGACATTGTTGACGGTTGTTAGGGAGATGTTTTAAAGGGTGTAAAATAATAAAACAAAGAGAGGAATACATTTTAAAACAAACAAAACAACGACAAACATGAAGTAACACACCAGTAAATGTGTGTGTACCGCATTATGTTAATTTATAAGAAAGATGGTCTCGTTACTCTCTCTCTCTGCATCCGCATACAAAATACCCGTAACTACTTACTTACTCCATGTGTCTAAATATTGTCTCAAAAACAACCGCCACAGCCAACTTGATCCCTATTCAACTCCGTTCCTATGTTCTTTGTATTCTACGTACTGTATTTTAAGACGGGCCTACATTTAGAATACATGAGGAGAATTAACTTGATCTTATAATCATTCTTAGACAATGTCTACGAAAATGTAGTACAGTTTATCTAACGTTCTTTGTTTGGATCTCTCACGAATACTGTATCACAAAAGGACTCGAGTATATCTTGTAAAAAATTCACATGCAAATCCCATGAGAAGGGAAAATTTTCTTGCAACAAGCTTACACTTAGATATTATACATGAAAATAGAATTGAGTGGTTCAGAAAATGATTTCTACATATTAATTGATTGATATTATTGTTAAATTTTTACAATGCAGTAGTGTAAAAGGAACAATTGTGTTTCGGCAATAGTGTTTTGACAATAGCTTTTGTATTGGTTGTTTTCCATTATGTCCTTTTCGTTTAATTTTCGTTTCCTCAAAGCAGGTAAACAATCATAGAAAATTCGATTATTCATTATTATATCCTGTTCTTGCTTTTAATCCCGTTTAATTTCTGCTATTTAGTTGGTTCACACGTTCAATTTTTTCTTCTTTCATGTAAAAATTTCATTAACCTATTACTTTTTATTGGTATTACCTTGATTTAAACATCCATTTTCATGCCATTTTATATTCATTTGTAATACTTTGTGTTCATTAGACACAAATTTTCAGTCATTTAAAACTTTTAAATTTAAAAACAAAAGTTTTGAGTATAAATATTATATACCGGGTGTCCCACGAAGATGTTGCTATTTTTGAATTAATATGCCGGACGTATTGCACACTCTACAGACTATAAACTTTTCAGTTTAAGTAAGAAAATGTGTAAAAAATGTACCCTCGAGTTTCCTTTGCTTATAATTAATCAAAACAAAATGGCGGAATAAAAAAATAATATAAAAAATGAACAATAATCTTGTGGATTGAAGAGGAACTGCTGTTGATACCTCAGTAATTTTTGAAAAACGCTTGACTCATTTTTGTTTCGTTGCTATCAGTGCATAGCTATTTATGGACATCAGTTCGAATAAAGGTTAATGAAACAATTCGTGTTCATTAATAATTTATCACTTTCATATTTCTTTTATTTTATTACTTAAGTAACATTGTAACAAATCGCCAATTTGAAATGGTTATGCAAATAAAATTACTTTCTGCGATTTGTTTTAATTATTTATAAGCGAATGAAATTTGAGGGTACTATTTTTACATATAGCTATATTTATTATAACTTTAAAGTTTCCAATCTGTAGAGTGTGCGATACGTCCGGCATATTAATTCGAAAATAGCAACCTCTTTGTGGGACACCCGGTATTTATATCATTAATGCGTGTGCGTTGCAATCTGTTTAATTCAGAAAAATGAGCGACCCCATGACCAAATGAGATAAGAATTATGTGTATGACTTGTACGTAAGGTGTAGTCTTGTACAGGCCCAGGCCAACCATTCCTGAGAGGGTATGGTTAATTGAACCCAAATCATCAAAGTACTCCGGTAACCACTGTCTAGTAATCAAATCTGTATAAAAGTACTTTACTAGGATATGAACCAGGAACCTTCGTCTCCGAAAATCAGCTGTTAAACATCTGATTTGTGGCGACGACTTTACCTCTATACCAACCCGGTGGTTCATTGAGTATATAATCCCATTTTCTTCACAATTTACAAAGCAATCATACAACCAATTTGGACTAAGAATATGCGAAACTAATATATAAAACAATTTCTGTCAACTGTATCATTTGTGTCCGCGCATTAGTTTAAAGTATTTGAAGAACTTATTGACACAAACATTCGCGTACGTATAAATATTAAAAAATTTAATTTTTTTTATTTATAGTCGGCTTCTTTTGTACAAGTGTTGACAGGTGTAATTTATTGCCTACCGGATTAGCGGTCTACCCTCGCTTGTCGACCTTCAAGTAAAAAATAGAATATTTTATTGTGTTCCGTTAGTTCTGTTATGTATATTGTTATTTCACTAGATTATTTTATTACGAGTATTTTTATGTTCTATTATTCTTTTATATTATTTATATAAATTGTATGGTGTTTACTGTAAAAAGCTGATTCTCTTGTCAGACAGGCAGTAATGTGCGAATCGTTGTAGCCGGCAGAGATAGTAACCAGTAGTTTTGTTTGTATATATTAATTAATTAATTGCTTGTAATTTACTAGTTATCTTAACTGTGATAATTAATTTAAGTTATTAATTTGTAAAAAATATTTGTTACTAATTTAAAAGGAAGTTTTGGTACTTATAAACAATAAAATACGGAAAATCTGGAATAAACGTCACAATATGTTATGTCGTTATACGAAGCATCGATTGAAGGTTTTTTTATTCATATAATTTTTATTTTGAAAAAATACAGGATTTAATGAACCGTACAGTACTTGATTCAATATTTATATGAAAGAAGATTTAATATAATTTTTAATATTCATCAAAGGTAGAAATACGAATGATACACAATATTTATAATTTAAAAGAAATAAATATGCTACTTCATTTTTTCACAACAAATCTGTTTAATAAAATCAACGATACCAAAGAATATACTCTTCTTTATTTTGATCCTATCGTTCAAAAAAAAAAAATACCCTGTTTTGTAATATATTTTGACACACGTCATAAAAATATATTTTACAAGGCAATTAAGAGACTGGTGTTGTTAACGTTTAATATTATAACATACAGAATGAGAATATATTTTACAAAACTAATTTATAACATATCCACGAAATATTTTCATGCAATACACATAGTGTCTTTAAATTTGTGGCTGGTAATGATAACTCGATGATTATATTTTTAAGTTCTCTTGCCCTGTATGAAATATAGGTAAGAAAATTTACTTTCTGTGTCTTTTTTTGCTTTTGTTTTTAGAGTTTTCACCAGAAATGCACATGATGGAACTGTGGTACAAACTGAGAGTTATTCCAACTATCAAGATATTCTAGGCAGGTGGAGTGATTAATTATTTGCACTCGTTCTGCTAGTTTCAGGGCTGCAAAAAATGATTCTCTCTCTCTCTCTTAAACATGGTCAGCCAATTATATGACTGAAGCATTTAAGAATAAAAGAGGTAGAGGTGTAAAAGATACTAGTCAGAATTATCTCCTCTGAAAGTAATAAATTTTATTTTATAGCCAGACTTTGTGGTGAATGAAGTGAAGGTGTCATTTGTATGGTGCAAGTTGCTTTTCGGAGACCCTAGCATACTGGTAAGCATAGGCTACTTTTGTACTCAGTGAGGAAAGCATGGTAAACCACATCACTCATCGTTTTACTTAGTAAAGCTTCTAAAAGTTCAATCGATCTGCTAGTTCCAGGGCTACAAACATATTTCTGTTTCTTATCGCATGGTCAGCCTATTATATGACTGAAGCATTTAAGAACAGGAGAGGTAAAGGTGTAAAAACACTAGTTAGGTATCACTAATTAGACACTGGTAAATACTAGTAAACACTAGTTAGGTAGTTAGGTATCTCCGTTGAGTAATGCATTTCATTTTATTCAGGCTGATCCTGTGCTGAATGAAGTGAAAGTGTCCATATGTAAGTTGCAAAGTAGATGCTTTTCGGAGGGCATACTGATAAGAAAAGGCTACTTTTGTATTCAGTGAAGAAGGCAATGGTAAACCACATCACTCTTCGTTATACTTAGTAAAGCCTGTAGAGGTTCAAATCAGCCTTTCAGCTGATAACCTAAACAACAACATTCTAGACGTAGTTTCAAAGGAATAAATTGTTTTATTTTTTACTAAAAAGTTGTGTATTGTATTAGGTGAAGTGTATTGAACAAGGAATATGGATTGCGATGAATTAAATATTTTGAATGGGGATTCTCGGAAAGCGAGACTAATAGAAACGTTTTTTTTTTATTTTGATTCCTTCTACCATGTTCTGGTTAAACAGAGAAAGTGATGAAAGGGTCTCAATTGTTTGATAACCATAAGACCGCAGATATAACAACAGTTAGCACCTTTGTGGTAAGATAGTTAGTATTTGGAATGTGAATGAAATTTCTGTTTTTAACCATACGTTCAAACTGATTTTAGTAAATCCTTTTATTTCAAAAATTTAAGAACCTAATGATAATTAAGATCGTCTAAAAAATCGGTAAATTTGCTTAAGCCTTTTGAGTTAATTAATTTTCTAAAAATCAGTAATTTTTATTTATCTTAATATTATTTATGACATGACATAACTGTTAAAGTTAGTGTTTCTATCATAGTGCAAATATTACTAATTAGTAAATTTTAATGTATCTAAACATTTAAAAATTGTGTCATAAAACTGATAAAAGGGTTGATTCATTTGAGGTTTTAATTTACAAAGTGTTGTTTATCAGAGAGATTATGACCTTTTATGAATGTCTTTACACCTTCTGAATAAATAGTAAATAACCTTATTTCATTATTTTAATTACTTAATAAAGGTTTATCTTAAAATACATATTTTTTTAATAAATATTTATTATTCAAATAGAATTAGTAGGCTAATAAAAGAACAATTTAAAAAGTAATTTATAAAATGTTTAATTAGATTAAATGTATTTAGGTCAAAGGTTTTATCAACCCCTAAGCACTGAAGATTGTTGTTCAGGCTAATTTTCTTTAATTTAGGTTAAAGTAACACTAAAATGGGGTATTTTCTAGACTGTTAGTCGTGAAAAGCATCGTCCACTGTTTTTAACAAACGCTTTCTTAATTTAAAACGAAAGTTAAATGCTATATAGTTTTCTGTTTAGTAATAGTAGTTTATTACAGTCTGTAAAAAAAAATCATTAACATTTTTATACCCTTCCATAGATGCAACACTGTAATTAGTTATCTTAGCTCTTTGTATAATGATTTTTTAATGATTCGAATTAGAATTTATTTAAAAATATTATTAGGTTATCCGATTTGGTATTTGAGAGACACTAAATCTTTCTATGATTAATTTATTTCATTTAAGGGTACCCGGAACGAAAGAAATTGAAAATTTTCACATTCCCGGTTTTTGGAAATTATTAAAATTCAGAGGTTTCTGCATCTAATGATATAGGTATAATTTGTTGGGGGTTTTGCAGTTTTTTTTTTAAATTAAAAATGTGTTGAATCCTTACGTTATTTTTTAAACGTTACCTTTTGCGTAACATCTCTTTTTTTTTGATGACAACAGATAAATACATAATTTTTTTATTTTGTGCGATATATTTTGTTTTAGAACTTTAAGTTAGCACCAGACCACCTTTGAATGTAATATATTAACCTCTGAACTGTCGAAAATAACATATTGAATTATTTAACACATAATGTGTTCTCTTTTAGTTTTTTCTTGTTTCCCGTAAATAGATATTTTTGACGCATAAGGAACATTTTCTCAGCCTACTGTGAACGGGCCGGCCGCGTTGGCGATGTTGGTAACGTGCTCGCCTCTCATCACGCGGTCTTGGGTTCGAATCCCACTCGGGCATGGCATTTTTTCATACGTTACAAAAATTCATTTCATCCTTCACCGTCTGCATTAGCAGCAATTTGCAAAACAGTCGGACGTTAAACAAAAAAAAAAAAAAAAAAAAAAAAAAATACTGTGAACGGATTTCATTGAAATTTTTGCACAGCCTTTAATATCACAATTTCAATTTATTGAGTTAATATTACAGTAAAATAATGTGTTTAAATATTTATTTTTCACTTCAATAAGCAAAATGTTATGATTTTCAAAAGTGGTAATTTCAGAAAAAATGTCTTATCTTCCTAACAATATATCAAGATGCTAATAACTCAGTGAGTGTAAAATAGCCTGAAAAGTAACCACCAAAAAAATTGGACTGGATAACTCTTAACAGTTTTTGAGAAAATGTTCCTTACAATAACATTATGGAGATAGGCATTCCGGGTCCTCTTAAGTTTAATTTTTTAAGACATCATTCAACCCACCGGGTTGGTCTAATGGTTGTAGAACATTATTTTGTTTATTTATTTCATTTAGTTATTTTTCTATCTGTTTATTATATTTATGTTTAACAATAATTGTCATATAAAATTTTTTAGTTTAAATTCAATACTTTAATATTATTTTATGAAATTAATATTTTTATATTTTTGACAATTGTTTTATCTTTTATATATAGTTAAAGACAATATTATATTATTTTATTTATTTTTTATTACTATATTTGAAATTATAAAAACTAAAATTTATTAGTAGGAAGAAATTTTATTTAAAAAGGAAGAATTGTTACATTTACAATGCGCAGAAATACTTGTCCACAAGTAAAAAAAACTTGGAGGGTTGATTTACTACAAACTGACGTTATGAAGTAGCCTACCTAGGTATGCATCTTGACAGGCGGTTAACTTGGAAAATCCATATAAGAATGTAGAGGAATGAATTGAATCTAAAATACAAAAGGATGTACTGTTTTTTTTTTTACGTCTGACTGTTTTGCAATTTCTGCTAATGCAGACTGTGAAGTGATGATATATGAAAATGAGTTATGAAAAATGCCAGACCTGACCGGGAACTGAACCCGGGACCCCGGCGTAGAAGTCCGTTGTGCTAACCACTATGCCTACGGGCCGACCAAAAAGGATGTACTGGCTGGTTGGCCGGAACTATTCAAGTTCTCTCAAAAATAAGTTGCTATTTACAAGATGTTGATTAAACCAGTTTGGTTGTACGGAGTCCAACTCTGGGAAACTACCAGTAGAAGTAACATAGACTTAATTAAAAGGTTCCAGAATAAGGTTATTCGAGCTAAAACAAGGGCGCCATGGTTTGAAAGGAATGCAAAAATACACCATAGTTGCAACCTTCCTGAAATCATGGACAAGGCACGGCGTTTCAACACAAAATATCAGGTGAGACTTGCAAATCATGAAAACGAATTGCCCATAAATCTTTTAAACAATGCAGAAGAAGTTAGACGGCTGAAACGTTAATATATTTTAGAAATGTATAATAGAGTTTAAATTAACATAAAAATCTAGTGAAAAGTATTCCATAATATAAAATGTAAACATTTTGTACATAATAATTTTCTCTTTTAAAATATGAATAATTGATATGAGAGGAACTCAGGCTAATGGAAGAGACTTCAACGTGTAACTTTTTAACTCAAAAGATTTGTTTATAATTTATTTTAAAAACTGTTTGCAAATAATATTATTACAAAAAAAAGGAAGAAGGAAATATAAGACATTATAGATGGACGATGTTAAAAATGCATATAGACAGGAGCGTGGATTATCCGAACTTCAGTCAACCGAACCATCATCGATGAAAAAATATATATATACGGGGTGTGGCTATTAAATAATGAGACTGACGTTGTAAAAAAATTTTATTTTTATTTTATACATAATCACTTATTGTCACCTTCAACATACACTCCTTCTCTATTCCTCCAACGCTCCATGCGAATTTTCCTTCGTTGGAAACAGTGCTGGAAGTCATCTTCTGTCAGCTCCTTTAGGACACGTGCCGCTTTCTATTTTACAGCTTCTGTTTTTTTAACAGTTAAGAATTATTTACTAACAGTTTAACAATAACTTTCAGTACATATTTTAAAGATTTTTGAATATATCTTAAGAAGACACCACTCAGCAGCGTTGCTTCCGTGTGATCGTTTGGTTATAAGTGATAAAGGATTTCTTCTTGGGTCCTGGCGATGTACAACTTTTCATCATATGGAGAAAGATGTTGTTGTTTTAAAATAAATGGACGAGATGAATGAAGGTGTGAAAAGTAAAGAATGAAGACGGAGTTTTGATGATCTGTTTAATTGATGATTGAATATTAATTTGATGATTGAGTTTTTAGATTAATGAGTGTGATTAAGATTAAGTTCATTGAGAAATAAGAGTTAACTATTTGTAATATAATTTTGTGTTTTTTATCTTGAAAGGATGGCTAAATATTTTTGACCAAGTAAAACGAAATGGTAGATCTAATATTCTCGCCTTTTTGAGTCTTTGAATTTTAATATTGTCGTCGAGAAGATTTATAGCCAAATGATTAGAATGAATTTTGTTGTTTTTTTATCCGAGGCGGAGAGAACACCTCATGTTCACTCCCTCACGATGGGGGAAGTAGTGTTGGACTCAATTGAGGCGTACTCGTCCAGCCCCAAGGAGGCCGCAACCGCCTACCAACCAAAAACCTGCCGCCTGGCCACTTGGTGCGACATCAGCAAAGAACCCTCCACCTCACTCGGAACTTTTTATATAATACTACAAGGGAATACTCACTCTCTCACTTTTATTCATCTCTTTCATCACCAGCTCAGGAAATTAGTGTGCCTACCTTCTGAGATCGGGACAGGATTGATTTACTTTGGAAGAGGGCAATCCCGCTGATCTCCAGATGTCTCCTCCCTCCGCAGTCTCCCGACCACCCTCTCCGTAAACTGAGCAATCAACTTTCAGCTCTCCTCATCCCGCTGGATTGCTGCCCCTACTCTCTCTGGGATCCACTGTGCAACGCCAATCTTCTCAGATGTCTCCATTCTGTCGAGGACAAAATAGGAACATCTTTCAATAATATGGCCAATCCTCCTCTTCACTGTCGCATAGTCGACATTTCGGTACTTCATAAGTTTGAACTTCGTCAAATATGCCCCAAAGCAACCACGCCCTCTTAGCAACTGCGTCAGTTCGAGGGTAGTATCACCAAATGTCCTCCTTATCCACACCTCGACATTCGGAATGAACCTCTTTGTCCACTCCCCGACCCTAGCTTTGCTCCATCTCCTCTGCCACCTGCTGAGTAATCTACTCCAACATTCCTCTTTATCAGCACCAGCTCGCTGCTCTTCCCTCCCGCACGCCTCTAGATCCCATGGAAGCATCCCCAAAATTACCAGGGCTGCCTCCGTAAATATAGTTCTGTAAGCACTACATGGCTCACAGCAATATTTAATTCCATCTATGAATCGGGTCAAATTCCCTCCGAATGGTTGAAGTCGGAATTCGTAGCCTTACCAAAGAAACCAGGGGCAAAAGTATGCGGAGATTATCGTACCATAAGTTTAATGAGTCACATGTTGAAGCTCTTCCTCAAAGTTATTCACAGAAGAATATACCGTTTGTGCTAAAGAGAAATAGCCCCGAATCAGTTTGGGTTTCACAATGCAGTTGGAACACGAGAGGCGCTATTTAGTGTTCAGGTCCTGTTTCAAAATTACAGGGATGTCAGTTGTGATATGTTTGCATGTTTAATTGATTACCAGAAGGCCTTTGACCGTGTCAAACATGGGAAAATGATTGAAATATTGAAACAGACAGGAATCGATGGGAGAGATCTCAAAATAATATCAAATCTGTATTGGAATCAAACGGCCATATTGAGGGTTGATGGCGAGCATACAGATGAAGTGGAAATCCTGCGAGGGGTTAGACAGGGGTGCATATTATCACCAATATTATTCAACCTGTACTCCGAACACATCTTTCGAGAGGCTCTACAAAACTTAGGGGAGGGCATTTTAGTTAATGGACTCAGGCTTAACAACCTGCGGTATGCGGATGATACAATTGTTTTTGCGGATTCAATAGAAGGACTGCAGACGCTCATGAACAGAATCCAAGAAACAAGCAGCATATATGGACTTGACATAAACACCTCCAAAACTAAATTCATGGTAGTTAGCAAAAAACAAATTAGGGGGGTGCTAACCTGTATATAAATCAAGAAAGAATTGCAAGAGTCTCTAAGTACGAATACCTCGGAACAGTCATTAATGAGGCATGGGATAACTCACAGGAGATCAAGAGTCGCATTGGTAGGGCTAGGAACATCTTTAACTCTATGGGTGCGGCTTTCAAAAGTCATGATCTTACTTTGGGGACCAAACTGAGACTTCTGAGGTGCTATGTTTTTTCTGTCTTGCTGTATGGAGTGGAGTCCTGGACTCTAACAAAAGAAACGACCAACCGACTAGAAGCCTTCGAACTCTGGCTTTACAGAAGGATTCTGAAAATACCATGGACCCATAAAGTGACCAACGTTGAAGTTCTGCAAAGAATGAAGAAAACCACAGAACTTGTTAATATTGTGAAAGCAAGGAAGCTGCAATATTTGGGTCATATCATGAGGAATTCGCAACGTTATGAACTGTTACAACGCATCCTGCAGGGAAAGATAGATAGCAAGAGGAAGCCCGGTAGGAGAAGAATATCCTGGCTTGGGAACTTGCGAACCTGATTTGGTAGGAGTTCCATGCAATTGTTCCGGTTGGCAGCGGATAAAGTCAAAATAGCCATGATGGTCGCCCACATCCGTAGCGGATAGGCACTCAAAGAAGAAGAAGCACTACATATTTTCAGAGCCAGTTTCCTCTGCGACCATAGAAGCCTACCTCTGTAACTTTTAAACCTTAGGGCTCTGCTCCACAAATAATTTTGTTGTTAAGCGGTAAATTTTGTTGCTACACATGGTAAAGCCGTCGCCACGAGTTGGCTGTTTAACAGCTGATTTTCAGGAACGAAGTTTTCTTGGTTCAGATCCTACAATTACATTGAACAAACATTATTGGCTAATGTAAACTCATATCATAACTCCAGTCTAATAAGAGGACTGGTTTTTTTTAATAAAGACCATTCTTTATAACAACATACAAGTTAAAAAAAATCATTATATCTTTATGTAAATTTTGCTTTATTTTTATTATATTATATGCGGAAAAAGGATAAGTTTTCAGTTTTATCTTCCTTCCTTCAATTCTGAATTAACAGAATCGAAAATTCCCTCCGGAGGTTTTATTAGGTTTTCTCAATTATTTTAGGTAAAAATACTGAATTCTTTTTAAATTGTTTAATCTGCTTTTAACGTTACTCGATTAACCAAGTTAAATGAGTTCCATGACTAAGTAATTAAATTATATTCAATACTCTTGGGGGAACTTCATCACATAAACATAGTCGTTTGCGGTGTGAAAATCCCGGGTAGATTGCATACTTGAAAACAAACTCTCTGTATCAGTTTCGTTTCTATTTATACTAAACCGTAGTTTACATTCTCGTTTATACGTGCACACTGCTCCTGTTTAACCCTTGTGTAATACGCACTGGAATTTACTTCTTTAATCGCCTACGTATAAATAAAATTATTAGTAATGCGTCATGTAACTGACTTAAATAATTGTTTTTTGTTTGTTTTGTAATTAACAAAGGGAATATGCCAACGTTTTCCCGCATAAAATGAGAAGTCATCCACTTTTATTTTTACAGGAATGTTCAAATACAATACTTTCTCTCGAATTATATCTTTACTGAAATAATCCTGTTCTTTAACCGCTAATTTTTCTATTTTAATTTATTGTTACTTCCTCTTGTCTATATAAATATATAGGAAGGAAAGTATTGGTTTTATGTCGACTTTTCTAAATCGAGTTTTCACCGGATCTACACGTTTTAACACTCCCTGAACCCAAAAAAAACCTGTTTTTAGCGATTGGCCTGTGTGTGTGACGGAACATCGCACGAACTTGAAACTTAAAACTTAAGTTATATACTACTACCGAACCCAACACGAACATTTTCATCAAAATCGGTCAACCGGAAGTAGTAGTTTATTCGTGTTATTTTTCACTTTTTTAAGATTTTCTCAAAAACGACTACTACGATTTGTTTTTTTTAAATCGCCTCATTTACTAAATATTTTATGCTTTACAAGATAGGGTAGGCACCATGTCTGCTGAAATTTTTTAAAAGGCTGTTTGTACGTAAAAAAATGGTTTTTTTAAGAGTGCGGCTTTAATATGCATTATAGCGCAAAAATGTATGAGAATTTAAAAACCTACAACTTTTATTTCAAACATTTTTGTGAATACCGCTTAGTTCAGCGGTAATTAGCGATTTTCTGTTTGTTTTTCTCACGAAAACGTGTAAAAAAATCGATATTTTTTTAAAGATTTCAGCTGTAGTATGCATTTTACGACAAAAGCGTATATAAACGTTAAAAACATGTAAAAGTGTATATAATCAAGTATACGAGGTGTGGTTATTAAATAACGAGACTGACGTAAAAAAAATTTTTTCTATTTTATACATAATCACTTATTGTCACCTTCAATATACACTCCTTCTCTAACCCTACAAAGCTCCATGCAAATTTTCCATTGTTGGAAACAGTGCTGGAAGTCATCTTCTGTCAGCTCCTTCAGAACACGAGCCCCTTTCTCTTTTACAGCTTCCACAGACTCAAATTTAGTCCCTTTTAATGTAGATTTCACCTTACAGAACAGGTAGTAAACATCCAGTTCTGTTCTAATATTCTCATTTTTTAGTTGGTCCTTACGACTGCAACCCTTTGTCCTTCGCAGGAATCACATCTCTGCCGCCTGTACTCTACTCTCCTGTGGTTTGATACTAATCCACGATTCACTTCCATAGAGTAGGACTGGGGTAGCCACCACCTTGTAAAACTTTATCTGGGTTTCTTTTCTTGTTTTTTTACCTAGAGTTCTGCTAATACTGCCGCACTCTATGTCTAAATCTTCATTAAACCCGATATCACTACCTAAATAATTGCATTGTGATACTTGCTGAAACGCTATATCAGCTACCACAATTTTAGACCTGGTAGGATATTTACCTAAATGCCATAAATGCCATTACCTTTGACTTTTTTACGGTAACATTGAATACGTTGAAAACGTCTGAACTTATTATAAAATATTTTTCATAGCTTTTTAACATTAAAATAGTTAAAACAAACTGTCATGTAAGTGAACGTAGTTTTTTATAAAATATCACTTTGAAAGAGTTCTGCTAGATTTATCGTTTAATCTTTTTCTGATTTTCACAATCCCTTTACAAAGATATGTAACCATTCTAAAAAGTTTTCCAAAGTATTATGTTAAAAGCAAATCTAAAGTACTGCTATTGCAACTATATTTACTAAGAAGACGAAAACTCCTGATAAAGTTTCACAAAGCTAATTTTCAATATAAATCATACACAAAGTAAATTGATTATATATTTTAATAAAGTTATCACAAAGTGACCTTTAGATCTCTTGCATTCAGATTATTATTGAAACCAGTCTACTAGTTTTAGTTGTTAAATAGGGCACTTCTATCTCTAAAGCCAGTGTAATTATTAGCTGTACAACTTTATAATGAGGTAGTTTGTTGTTTCTGACGCACGTGTTAATATTTGTTGTAAGAATAAACTCTGTTCCTGTATTAATTATTCACAAACAATAATTTCAAATCAATGTGTGGAAACAAATCGTTAGCGTAATAGCGATTAATTTTTCGTCATAAGTCTCTAGACTGGTTTGATGCAGTTCTCCAAGCTGTTTTGTCTTGAGCAAGTCGTTTCATATCTACATGCCTGTAACACCCCTACATCTTTTGTGATTTGATTTATAAACTCTAACCTTTGCCTCCCCCCTACAAAAATCACTCCCTTAAGTACTCCCTTAAGTACCCTCCATTATTGATAGACCAATATTATTGGTCTATTAGACCATTATTGATAGACGAATTCTTCCCGTAGTATAGGATCTCCTCTTTGCTCTTCTTCAACGTCAGTTTCTTGTTCTATCGCATCATGATTTAATTCTTTTCCCCTGTAGAGTTGGTTTACAAATATCCTCCCATCTTTCAGCTCTGTCCTGGTCATTTAACAATGGATAGCGGTCATAGTAAAATTATTATTCGTTTTTTGCCCATAACGGGTAGGTAAAGTGTTAAATTAATTGCACTCAACCTGCTAGTTCCAGGGCTACAATAAAACAGTTCTGTTTCTTTTCACATAAGTATATACTTAATTGTAGAATATCCTGTTATTCATCTTCTTTAGCGTTCAAGCTTTCGCGACATATAACTGTTGAGAAGATGTAGCATCAAACCATCCTCAATTTCAGGTCAAAGCTCAAGGATTTATCTATTAAAAGGTTTTTTATTTTAACAAATGAAGAAAGAGCCATTTCTATCCTTCTGTTACTTTAGAAACTGTTGAATATTGTACAAAATAACTGTTAATACATTATAGTTAGGTACTTGAGTCACGAGTTTGCCCTCGTTTGCAACGAGTGGCAAAGGGGGAAAAGCATCAGTGCGGATGCGCGACTGCTTTAATTTCAGAACAACAAACTAAACAACTTATACTATACCCAGAGCATATACAGTATATCGCGGAACCTTTTGTAGGTTAACTGCGAATACAAATATTTGTAAACAGAAATGTTAGTTTCTCAAAAAAGGTGAGCAGACTATTCACAGTGCTGAACGAAATCTAATATGTTGTGTTATAAAATTCTGTGAAGTTAAAGCTAAACAAAAATGCCTTTCCCTGTCTCTTTACAAAAGCCATGAGCGAGTGGCTAACTACTGAAATGTTTCTCTTTCCACAATTCGAAAAATAAAGCAGGAAATTAAAGACGTGAAGAAGCTATTGTTCAACAGTTTTGTTGACACCTGGTAAAAAAAAGAAACGGTTAGGTAGATACTAGTGAGACTGATAGTGAAGACGCCGGTGATAGTGATAGTAAAGAAGGCGATTCATTCAAAGAAAATTTTGATCAATGCAATTAGGTAGCTGGTAATTCCAGTAAATCAAACATTTTCTTATCATGTAATTAAGCTATAGGCAATATTACAGGTAACATTTATTTCTTAAAAAGTTTATGAAGAAAACATTTTCTCAGAATAAACCACAGCTTACAAAATGTATGTAGAAACTTCACGGTAGTGAAATGTACGATTAGTGTCTCACTGTTGAGGTTGGCAGCACTGCCAAATTTTCACTTCCCTTGCTCACATCCCATATAGATACTGAAGTCACGAGATTGCCTTTTGCGTATGGATGGGCAGTGAGGAAGGGAAGTGAAAATATAACAGTGCTGCCAACCTCAACAGTGCAACACTACTCGTACATTTCACTACCGTGCAGTTTCTACATACATTTTGTAAGCTGTGGTTTAATCCGAGAACATTTTCTTTATAAACCTTATAAGAAATAAATCTGTTCTGTAATACTGCCTATAGCTTAATTACACGACTAGAAATGTTTGATTTACTGTAATTACCAGCTACCTTATTGCATTGATCAAAATTTTCTTGGAATGAATCGCCTTCTTTACTATCACTATCACCGGCTTCTTCACTATCAGTCTCACTATTATCTACCTAACCGTTTCCTTTTTTTACCAGGTGTCAACAAAACTGTTGAACAATAGCTTCTTTACGTCTTTAATTTCTTGCTTTATTTTTCGAATTGTGGAAAGAGAAACATCACAGTAGGTAGCCACTCGCTCAAGTCTTTTGTTAAGAGGCATTGAAAAGCATTTTTGTTTAGTTTCAACTTAACAGCATATTTTTACACTACATATTAGATTTCGTTCAACACTATGAATAGTCTGCCCATATTTACGAGAACCTAACATTTCTGTTTACGGTAACAAACAGTTATATTCGTACCGTTTACCTACAAAAGGTTCCGCGATATACTATATAGGCAATGCTCTGGGTATAATATAAGTTGTTATGTCTGTCGTACTGAATTTAGAGCAGTTCCGTATGCGCACTGATGCTGTTCCCCCTTTACCCCTCGTGGCAAACAAGGACAAACTCGTGACTCAAGTGATTTCTTCTTAAGGTGCCTTCTCCATTACGAAGGTTGGCTACCATCATGGTCAGTCGTACCTTGTCCACTGCTGCTCTAAAAAGGTCATGCGACGAGCAGCTAAACGCTTCTCTCAGGTTTCTTAACCAGGATATTCGTCTGCTCAACTATACATACGCAAAAGGCAATCTCGTGACTTCAGTATCTATATATTATTTATTATAAATTATGGTTAAAAAATTGTATTAAAATTCTTAAGTCATGTTTCAACATAAAACAGACATATAAATTGGATGATAAGATAAAATATAAGAAGAATACTGGTCTATTACTATTTTTATCACTAATATTTCTTCATACTCGTGTGAATAATTAGATTAGAACAACATAATGGATTTGTGCAGAAAGAAAAGAATCATTTTCAATTAGTGGTAAGGATAATCTGTTGGCAGAATAAAATAGTAGAGAAATACAGAGTATGATAGGGGAGACTTGATCATTAGCGAAGTGGTATCTTTTATTGAATCGGTTTCACATCACTTCATTTTCTCTGTTCTGTAACACACTAATAACATCCTGAAACTCTTCACTTCAGAATTTTTTAACTCTTTCTTTCCTTGCTTTAGATTAATACCGCTATTAAATTATTATCATTATTTTTACTCCGGTTTCACTCATTTTATCGTTTCCTTATAATTTCTTCATCAGCAACGGAAATTAAAGTCTTTCCCAATATACGAAACAATTTAAAGTTGTAATTCAGTCGATTAAAATCGGAAACATTTGTTCTTTCGGTAACGAACAATTATTTCTTTCTTTTTATCGATAGTAATTTGATTACATATCAGCAACAAAATACTATCTTTAAAATAAAATAATATATATAAATTATTATTGCACTTAAACAATATTTTCACGTTTTCTCATATATACTAGTGCAGTACATGAATTCTATTGGATTCGTTCCTTTTTTAAGATTTTTTTGACTTCAAATTTATTTTTATTTACAGCTGTACATTTCTTTTTAAAGCACAACTAGTGAATGAGATGGAATGAATGAGAAATGGCGGGAATGTGACGTGAATGTGAATCGATCCAGTGACCGATTTCGGTGTGAAATTTTGCAAGGAATGTGGTGCCAATATTTTCAATGATAATGATTTATAAACTGTGATGGGTAATTTTTTTTATTAAATGAGTTTTTGTTTTTATGAAATGACACAGGCATGACAAGTTAAATTGATTTTTTTGTGGTGGTCGAAGAAGATCCCTATTCCACCTTCGTTTCAGTCGTCTGTTAACAGGGAGATCTTTAGTTGAAAGAGATTGGACATTTTAAGATTTTTAAAACTAATACAGTAGTTTCAAATTATGCAGATAGTAACTTTTCTCCATGGGGGATATTTTAGATTTAATTTTTTTTAAGGGGAGACTGTACTTTGTATCCCGCCAATGTTAAATTTGCTATTTTTAGGTAGCTACATTTTTCATAGGATTAGTAAAAGACAGGAAAATGAAACTTTACACACTATAGGTGTCGGGTTTTTTCCCGAACTACTGACATTTTTTTCAATTTAATCTTTGGTCCATACCAATTTTTTTTTTTAAATTACGAATAACATGAAATTTTTCAAGTTGTTTTCCACGTGTTTTGCGTATTACTAATTTTTGGAGCACCTGAGGAGATCATAAACATGTCGGTATATGTGGCTATACAAGATAATTAACTGGTAAAAATTACAGCCTCGTAGGTTTATTGGTTTCTGAGAAAAATGTACCTTAGTGTTAAAAATCTAAATTTACGGGAAAAGGTAAGAAACAAGAAGACACAAATCAAAAACAATATGTACACAAACAAGTAAATTTCCCATTAACAGTTGTTTAGAAAGCTGAATATTAAAAACCGTGATGCAGATATTTTAAAAACTAAAATATTCTCTTTGCACTAAAACAAGCAGTATAAAATTATGAAAAAATATTCGTTCTTCGTAACATGATATTTTTTCTGTGTAAACCTGATAAAAACTTAATTTTTTCATAAAAAATATTTTTTTTACGTAATTTTATGTTTTTCTGGTGGATCTAGGTCTAAACTATTGAAAAAAATAAAAAACCAAAAATCGAAATTTTTAGTTAAAACCATCGTGCAATCCACCTTAAATTAAAAATTATTTCTCTCTACAATTTTTTCATTGTTATTACAAGTTTAAATTGTGTATTATTTAACATTCAAGTTGTATTGTAAATTTGTCGGTCATTATAAAGTACATTAATAAATATTCAATTATAAAATTTTCAGAACGATTTAAACTATAGTTTACAATGGTAACTGCAAACTCTTGTAATACATGGTATAAATCAATTTATTTGGTTGTTAAATTTAAACTTTAACCATATGAATATCATTATGATATAACAGCTGATATGGTAATTTACAAAATTATAAAAAAAATTCCCTATTGCGGTAACGAATGCGGGATAATAATAACAAAACATTTACCTTTTTAACCACTTCATACTTTCCCTATTTAAACAATACTGCCTCATTAAATTGAACCTACTGTACGTTCTTTTTTTTAGCTTTTATTTGTTATTGAGAACTGTACATTGTTGACAACTACCCACTTTGATCGCTGTTTTTTGCTGTATTTTTTTTGTCGTGGATTAGACATGAGTTTGAACAGAGACCCCCATTAGAGTTTGTTTTTAACTGGTCATCGTACAAAATCGCTTGCCCAACCGGTGTTACTTAACAAATAATAGCAACTTTCTACCAGCTGACTGACTGGCCTGGCCCGAAGGCCCTGCACTTTCACGTAATTTATTTTTAAGATTCATTATACAGAATGTATGGCTCTATCTTAAAATGCATGTACTAATTACTCCTCTGTCACCGACCGGGGCCGACGATAAGAGGCAAAACCTTGTTTGGAAAATTGGTGGCCCTGAAAAGGGCCGTTTATTGTGTTAATGGTCCTGAAAAGGGCTGTTGTTGGCGGTCGGAAGCGGCGAGCCGGCGTGGTGGAAGCGGAGCCCGAAGAGTGACGGCTCGACTACCGGGTTCAGGCCTAGCCTTCCCTCAGCGGCAGTTGGGTCCCCACTGCAGCGTGACAGTGGTGACCTCCAGAGCCCCGCAGTGTCGAGTCGACGTAGGCCGACTGCCGACAGCGCGGCCGAGGCGGCTCTCTCCGGGCCGGCGAAGGCTGACCGATGCGTTCGCCACCGGTAGCGTAGACCAGGGATGGTGCGTCCGGTCTCGGCTGGGCTCGTCTTCTTCTGTCTGGAGCTCTTCTTTCTTGTTCTTCTCCGATTGAGAGTTGAGCGAAGAGTTACTCTCGCTGGCCAGGGATCTCGCTTAAATCTCCCTCCGGTGAGTCCACTTCAAGGTGAAGAGGAGATACTGTAGGCACTGCGCGTTTGTAGCTCTCTGCGGCAGGCAGGTAGTGGGACCGTCTGCAGGCGCTAATGTTGGTAGGGGAGTCGGTGACACCTCATTATTCAAAATTTTGAAATTTATTAATTTTTTAAAACGTAATGATTACAAAAATATTGTGTTGTTTAGGTCATCAACAAAGACTGATTTGAATCTCTCGAGGCTTTACTAAGTAAAACGAGGAATAAGTTGGTTTACCATGCTTTCCTCACTGAGTGAAAAGGTGCGATTATTAGCATGCCAGGCCCTCTGAAAAGCATCTACTTTCCATCCTGCTAATGACACCTTCACTTTATTCACCACAGATTGGTTTCTACTCTGAAGTCCCAGGTTCGATTCCCGGTCAGGTCTGGCATTTTTTCATCACTCATTTTCATATACCATTATTCTCCATCGTCTGCATTAGCAGAAATTAAAAAAGTCAGACGTAAAACCAAAAAAAAAAACAACAGGTTCCGACTTTATAATGAAATTTATTACTCTCAAAGGAGATAACTCAGCCCAGTGTTTTTTACATATGTACCTCTTCTGTTCTTAAAAGCTGACCATGTGATAAGAACTGAACTATTTTCTTTAGCCCTGGAACTAGCAGATCAAGTACAAATAATTTAACACTCTACCTGCCTGTTATGGGCAGTTAATAATAATAATAATAAACATTTATTTCCAATTTAACAGATTATAATATAAACAAACGAAACATATTAGTTAATAAATTACCGTTATAATTTATTAATGCAATTACTATTTGCAAAAATTGATGATTATGGTGCGAGAGAAATCAACCTACCCAACTATGGCACAGCTATGTTTTCGGATTGACTTTGTTTTTGCTTCCCATTAGAGAAGTCTTAGTTTTATGCCTCAAACGTAAATCAAGCAAACGAGTTAAGAATTAGAAGGAGTCAACAGCCAGTGCATCTCGTGCCTATCTTGGCTAAGCAACCACAGACTGACTACCTTTTTAAAGTTTATGATGTTCGGCAGAACATAACCCAATTTTCTTTGGTGTAATTTAATGGAAGCTCACTGGAGTGGAACCAAGTGTTTCCTGAACTAAGAACCTTGTTTCAAGTATTGTAGCGATAATAGATTGAGAAGACTGGCAGAAATAGGTGTGATAAAACTTTTACACAGTTTTCTTACACATTTTACCGACTGCGTTTTCCTCAAAGAGTTTATAAGCGTTTGAAACTTTTCCAATTTGATCTTTTCATCATAAAGTTTCATATAAAACAAAAGCATCAAGTGGTTTATAATATTT
This sequence comes from Catonia carolina, assembly GCA_035578175.1. Taxonomy (NCBI): domain Eukaryota; kingdom Metazoa; phylum Arthropoda; class Insecta; order Hemiptera; family Achilidae; genus Catonia; species Catonia carolina. The sequence goes on along the minus strand of JAQMRL010000005.1, from coordinate 32,783,028 downwards.
AAATGTCTTAAACAAAATAATTCAATAACTTTTAACACCTTGTCACAAATTTACAATATTGATTTATAATAGTTATTCGTAATTAATAAGTAAAAGGTTTCGTAGTTGTTTGAAAGAGATAATGCTAATAACTTTAACTAATGCAGTGAAACTACTGCATTGACAAAATTACTAAACGTAGATTTCTAGTAACCTCAAAATCAATTGTATGTGAATTAGCATGCGTTTGCATAATGAGATGCAACCAGAGGATGCTGTGTATAATGGTTACATACTTGTATTATCCAGTTCAGTACAATATGACTGCCTGACTAATGTAATTGTGATATTGCTTACATCACCGTTCGGTTATTTCTTACTTTAACGCAACTTTGGGTTTAATAGGCTTCAGGGTAAGAAGGAATAACAATTTTATACAATTTTCAATAACTTTGAATTAATCTTCAGATTTTAAAACCAAAAATATGGTTTTTGAAAAGTTGTATGTATTAATTCGTCCTACAGAGAAATCCACTGATTTTCACGTTTCGTATATACCTGAAGCCAAAAAGTAATTTCTAATATGCTTTTCATGGTTCACAGCTTTGCTGTTTCTCACGTTTAGACCAATCAGAACGTTTGCCAGCGTTGCCAGATTGTACCTGACAAACAATACGCACGCATGCATATAAGAGCCGCAATAGTTCACTCTCGTCTTGCATTCCGTACTGAACACATCAACTATAGAACGCGTTAACATGCAATATTTATAATATAATCAGCTGATTGTATATTTATAGGTTACAAATTGTTATAGAAAGATCAAAAAAATGGCTGACGAAGTATTTAACAGAGCTACAAGAGCAAGTATTGACAACGTAGCTGGCAAGTCATTGGCTAGCTCTAAAGTGGGTAGGGGGCAATGCATACGTTCAGAGCTCATCAGCCTTGAAAAATAGTATAAATGGATTTTGTTTTGTTTGTATGTTATTCGTTCTTTTGTAGATGAGACTTTGTATGATAATTTCGGTTTTTGTCATTATTATGGTTTTATATATGTATTATATTATATACGTATTGCTTGAGTCCCAGCTCCGTGTAGTTGGAAGGAATGCAGTGCGTTATTGTAGTAGTGGGAGAATGAATGAGTTAGTAGTGTTTCACAGCTGATGCATTTGTAGTGGTAGCGTGTACTAACTAGACTAAAAAAATATTCTTATCATCCGGCGCATTAATTAAACAAATTCCTACCGGGTTATTAACTTGGTCAGATTAATAATATTAAACATACCAATTTATAACAAAATATGTAAATAAATAAATGTAATAAATACAAACAAATATGTTAAATACGGAAAGTTTGAAAACGAATGTTTTGTATAAGAGTAATACAACAATCGTTTTCCCAGCATGCGTCACTCATTCATTATACCTCACCCGTACCCTTCACCCCGCAAATACACGGAGCTTGGAACCGCACAATATTTCTCTGGCCATAACAGACAGGTGGAGTGTTAATTACTTGCACTCAATCTGTTATTTCCAGGGCTACAAAAATTCCAGGGTTTCTTATCACAAATGGTCAGCCAATTAAATGACTGAATCATTTAAGGACCAAAGAGGTAGAGGTGTAAAAGACACTAATCAGAAAGTAATGAATTTCATTATACATCCAGACCCTGTGATGAATGAAGTGAAAGTGTCATTTGCAGGGTGGAAAGTAGATGATTTTCAGAGGGCCTTGCATGCTGATAAGCATATTTTTCATCTAAGAGGAAGGAAATGTAAACCACCTTATTTCTCGTTTTACTTAGTAAAACTTCTAGTGATTCGTACCAGCCCTTCGGCTGATGACCTAAACATCAACACATGTATTATATTTGCTGGGCTCATTAAAAAGCTAAGTGTTATCTCTAAGAAAATTTATGAATGGCTCTACTCTCGTACGAAAATAATTTTTACAAAATTATAGCCTTATAGTAACTACATTTTCAGACAAAAATGCACATAACGTATGTACAAGTACATGCATTACACACATTTTAAAATGCTGAAATTTGTCTATATGACTTACTTCGTTACCGATATTCAGTTTGAAATAACCGCTTCAAAATTGGTTCTTATAAAATTACAAGCTGAAAATACACAGAAAATTGATAAAAAATTTTAAATTCTGACTTTTGAATGGTTTTCTTTAACAACGCCTTAGTTCAGGGGCAATTTATGATTTAATAATATAGTTGGTTAGGTCATCAGGCGAAAGGCTGGTTTGATCCTCTAGAGGCTTTACTAAGTAAAATGAGGAGTGAGGTGGTTAACTAATACCTTCCATACTGTGTGGAAAAGTACGCTTATCAGTATGTCCGGCCCTCTGAAAAGCATTTACTTTCCACCCTACAAATGACACCATCATTTATCTCAAGGTCTGGCTGTATAATAAAATTCAATGACACTAATATTCAAAATTCAATTTACTTTCAGAGAAGATAACTACGACTAGTGTATTTTATACATCTATCTCTTAGGTCCTTAAATGCTTTAGTCATTTAATTGGCTGACCATGTGTTAAGAAACAGAACTATTTTTTGTAGCCCTGGAACTAACAGTTCAAGTGCAAATAATTTAACACTCCACCTGCACATCATGGCCAAAATTTAATAATAATGAAACTTTTATATTCCTCAAATAATTATTACTAAAAACCTAAATACAAATAGACATGAAAATTAAAGTGCAGTACAATAGACATATAATAGTACAATAGACATGTCCATCAAGCTACAGCCTCCAAAAATGTATTATAAAAAACTAAAATAAAATAAATTAATATTAAAACCACCCTTATCATACAAAGTTCATTGTATGCTGACACTTATCGTTTTGTTAATATTATAGTACAATTATTATTATTATCATAGCATAAATTTGTGAATTTTTTTGCTTTTACGGCCTCATTGGACCGCTTGAATCAAATTTAGAAATACTTCTTCGTTTGGTTTTAGAATTCTTACGTTTTCCCAATAATTTTTCATATTTTGGGATCTGATCTGTCTGACTTTATCTGTACAAATCATTGACGACGGAGCTCGAGATTTTTCGACGAATCTTGTGTCTTTATTTTTAAGCAACGTAAACAGTTGTTCTTGTTCAACTTAAGCTTGGCCTTGTTTTGCAATGTTAAGTTATTGCATATCTTGCCATATTTTGGCCAACCACCTTAGAGGATTTTTCCACGAATTAATAAAAACGAGTCAAAATAAAATATAGAACTGCTTGAAGATCAGCGAAAAAGTTTTTACGGTAAGTCGTATCGATTTAGACTATTTAAATCTAAAATAAACTTACGAATATTAATTAAGTGTAACAGCAAAACAAATTTATTGCAATTTCAGATGTTTTATCGACTAAAGAGAAGTTCGGTTATTTTTATTGCGTTGTCAGAAGCCAAAATTAAGTTAGAGTGTAGGGTTGGAGTTTATCGTACCACGCAAGATGCATCATCTAAAGTGACGTACGATGGCGTGAATGAATGAGTACCAGCGCTGTACGTGTGTCTGTCTGCCTGATCGATCGTTGAAGTTGAGAAATGTCGTAATTTCAGTGAACAGTAAGGTCGATAAAATATCAAATTCTATAAAAACAAATTTTTTAAAAAATATGACATCATACTTTATTACACTGATATAATTCTAAGAATTTTTTCAACTAAATTATTCTGTAGAAGTAAAATTATATTTTAAAAAATTTGACAGAATTTAAAATACATAATTAAAGTAAAATATGGCTATAGTTTATTTCACCTTCAGAATGCAGTACGGAAAGTCCATAAGCAATGCACTTCATATGGGAGTTTGAGCGCTACTACACTAAGTAAAAATATCGACTTCGCGCCACAACAAGTTCTCATTTACAAACTCCTATTGACTAACGTAATACAAAAACATTCTTAATATTTCTATCGCTCCAAGATCACATACCAACAATTTATATAGTAATGGAATTGTTTATCAATTTATTGTCTTTTTAATTGAATCGCTTGTTAGAGAAACAACACGAGTTTACAACGCAAGTGATTTTTCAGAAAATACAGAAACTATTTTTCTAATTTTATTGATACATATTGCTGCAAATTTTTTGATATGAATTTGAAGTACTTCTTTAAAAGTAATGTATTCATTTTTATAAATTTCATCTTATTTTTAATGGATATTATTAAACGAGAGAATTTTCCAGCATGGACTTGTAGTTTATCTCAAACAAATGCATATTAACGAAATAAATAAATCTAATGCAACTTGTTTTACTTAGGATACTCCAGTCTATTTATATTTTAATATTAATTTACAGAATATTTTGTTTAAGATTATATTGTGTTATTAAAAACGTAGTTAGGTAATTTTTTTATTAATTTTAATTTCAATAAAAACAATTAATACTACATTTCTTCGGGCTTATCATCTTTGTTCTGCTGGCGGCCATAAAAATATTTCTAATGTTGTTCTCAAACAAAAAAGAATTTGTGCAGGTTAAATCTACTGTTATAGTAGCTGGGCTTGTGTTTTTCTCGACAAAATAATAGAAATGCAATGAAATATTCGATATTAACACTAGTGTTTTCTCTATAAAATAATAGAAATGCAATGAATATTCGATTTTTAACACAAACTCAATTTTGATAAAAATGGACATGCATGGTTTCTCAAACAAGTGTTTCAATTATTTTAAAGTAAAGAATAGTAATAAGACTATATATAGTTTAAATCTCGGTAGACATTTACGAAAAATCAATTATTTCTTATTTAAAAACCCATCTTTTTCTGTCTGGGGTTAAAAATAGACTGTCTGTTATAAGTTCACAAGTGTCAAAATGATCCAGAGATTCTTGAAATACGAAACACGATCAATCTTTGACCTGCTTTCGAATCATCTTTTTTTAACTCGTTTATTATTTCTGTTTCTGTTCAACATATGACATCATATATCAAATTACTGATAAAATTCTATATTTTATACCAAAATAATAAAACACTTATGTTGTCTTTGAAAGATAAAAGTGATATGCAGCGAAACGCATAAAATGAGACGAGATTTAAACTTTCAACTTTATACGAGCGTATCTTATCTAAATATGTGATATAATAATAACATTTATAGCGAAATAAAATACAATTTATTAGATAGCGAAAGTATTTTTTCAGAATTTTTGTTTAAAAATGAGCTTAATAGAGCGAGTTAAGCGAAACTCTAAATATTATTTCCCATGACCTTCGGATGGTGTCGGTGGAGGAGGGTTATTTTATTGGCTGTACCTGATGTTTTCCGTACGCCTGATAACACAACGGGTTTTCATTAGAGCTGTACTGTATTCTGAACGTGAAATAGAATATAGTCACCTCCGTGGCGTTGCGGTTAGCACGCTACTCGCTAAACTGTTAAACCCGCTCCGGTTAAACGGAGGTCCCGGGAACTTACGTACAGAAATTTGTACTACGAACTGTGCCATAAAAACCATACACCGTATTAATTTTTTTTTACGTAGATATTTAAATACGAGATCAAAAACAACATCAAATAGTTCATTGTAGAGAAATCCTAGTTAAAACTCCTTAAAACTGATTTTGACAATTGTACTTTTTATAGCTTGTAACCCCTACAGGGAATTATTTTACAACATTCAGTACAAGACAACACCAGATTTACACGTCTTACACATCACCCTCATCTCATTGTTCATGGGGTTGCTTATTGTTCTGAATTGAACAGATTGCAATGGACACACATTAGAGATAAAAAAATCTTGTGTGAAACACTCACATAACTTTCTCTTGCCAATGCAAATAATGACCAATATAATCTAATATTAGTAATAAAACATTTGAAATAAAAAACTAACCTCAAAAATAAAACCTTATTTTAATCATGAGTGAAGAACGCAAAATGAAAATCAACCTCAGTTTGGCTTAAAAATACGGGAAATCACTCTTTCACGCTAAACTAGGCTCTGTAGAGAAAAATACTCGAAATAAAGTTGTAGATCTTTTAATTTCCTATAAATTTATATTTTATACACTTTTGTCGTTAATTGCATACTAAGGCTGAAACTTCAAAAAAATCGATTTTTCACACGTGTTCGTGAGAAAAAACAGAAAAACGCTAATTACCGCTAAACTAAGTGTTATACAAAAAAATGTTTGAAATAAAAATTGTAGGATTCTGAATTCTCTACATTTTTCTTATATACGTTTTTGCGCTAAAATGCATATTAAAGCCGTAATCTTAAAAAAAACAATTCTTTTACGTGAAAACAGTCTCTCCAAAAATTTCAGCAAACATGGCGCCTACACTATCTTGTAGAGCACAAAAAATTTAGTAAACGAAGCGATTTTAAAGAAAATCGTGGGACCAGTTTTTGAGAAAATTGCAAAAAAGTGAAAAATTACACGAATAAACTACTACTTCCGGTTGACCGATTTTGATGAAAATGTTCGTGTCGGGTCCGGTAGTGGTGTCTAACTTGAGTTTCAAGTTTTAAGTTCGTAAAATGTTCCGTTCTTGAGATATTTTGTACACACACACACACACACACACACACACACACACAAACACACACACACACACACAGACCAATCGCTAAAAACATGTTTTTTGGGTTCAGGGGATCTGAAAACGTATAGATCCGGTGAAAACTCGATATCTTAAAGTCGACATGAAAACAATACTTTCCTTCCTATATATTCATATAGGCAAGAGAAAGTAAAAAAGATAAGTCTTATACTAGAAGACTCCTATTCCTTAATGCATGTTGGTGGCCTACATGCTATCCAGAATCCAAAGGCTTGTTTACGCTTGGTGAAGCAACGGTAACTTACCACCTGTTGATCGATTCTTACAGGATTAGTTCTATTTAAAAAGTATTCCATCATGCATGCTTTAAAGAGACTACAAAATAACGGAAGTTGGGCAGATTATTCCAAGCTATTTCAGAACTACGGTAATAAACCGAGTTATAGCTTGGGGGAAGGAGCAAAAGAAGAAGAAACAGAAAAAGTAGGTGAAGGAGAAGAAGAAGAAGAAGAAGAAGAAGAAGAAGAAGATAAAGAAGAAGAAGAAGATAAAGAAGAAGAAGAAGAAGATAAAGAAGAAGAAGGAGAAGAAGAAGAAGAAGAAGAAGAACGAGAAGAAGAAGGTGGAGGAGAAGGAGAAGAAGGAGAATGGGGGGAGGGGAGAGGAGGAGAAGGTGGAGGAGGAGAAGGAGAAGGAGAAGAAGAAGAAGAAAGGAAAAGTAGGACTCCTCCTACTTAAGACCCCATCAAGGACCCCATGAAGAAGACCTTATGAAGGAGGAGAAAGAGAAGGAGAAGGAGTAGAAGAAGGAGGAGGAGGAGGAGAAGGAAGAAAAGAAGGAGGAGAAATGGAAAAAGGAGGAGAAGGAGGTAGAGGAGAAGGAAGAGGAGAAGGAGCAAGAGGAGAAGGAGGAAGAGGAGAAAGGGAAGAAGGAGGAGAAGGAAGATGAGAAAGGGAAGAAGGAGGAAAATGAGGAAAATGAGGAAAAGGACGAGAAGCAGAAGAGGAAGAAAAAATAAATGAATAAAATCGTACAGTTCTACGTTTACAGCGTCGACCATCTTCCGCAGAAGCTTTTGCCAGTTTGGATCACTCAAAATTCTGTTCAGTACAGAAAAATAAGCTCTATTATTGTATAATAATTATTTAAAAGAATGTTAGAATACGTATCTCAGTTTTACCATTTTGCAAATTATACTGTTTTTCCCTGGAACTCTAGATAATATATTCTTTGGAATGACATCACCGTCCTTGAAACAGTTGCGATGGATCGATTAACGGTGCGGCGTTAATATCATACTATCCTGGTGACATTAGTTATATATATGTCACATGCATATGCAGCCTGTATTAATACTAATTATCAACAATAAAGCCGGTTCCTGTTAGTAGCACTCACTAATGATTAAAGTATTATTTTGTAACTAAATGACAATAAACAGGAGCTTTGATTTTGTTCGTTCATACATACACCAAAGGCTTTGCTTTGTCCCTACAACTATTAATTATTTAAACAAACCATTATTTTCATGTCTACGTAATTGCTGAATGCCATATTTTTCATTAATCCTTTTATAATTCTAGTTCCTAGGCCTTCCATTTTTTTACCCAGCATACAAATACTCATAATTAAATCATTGTTTCATAAATTTTCTATTGTTATTCATATTTTTTATCATACGTTATTATTATTTATCATATTTTTATATATTTTTTGTCCGTAACAGGCAGGCGGAGTGTTAAATTTTTGCACTCGATCTGTTAGTTCCAGGGCTACAAAAACTGTTTCTTATCACGTGGTCAGCCAATTGCATGACTGAAATATTTAAGAACAGATGAGGTAAAATATACTTGTCACAGTTATGTACTCTGAGAGTAATGAATTTCATTATACAGCCAGACCCTGTGGTGAATTAAATGAAGATGTCATTTACAGGGTGGAAAGTAGATGCTTTTCAGAGGGCTAGGCATGCTGATAACCATACTTTTACACTCAGTGAGGAAGGTAATGGTATTTCATCTTACTCCTCGTTTTACTTAGTAAAGCCTCTAGAGTTTCAAACCAGCTTTTCGGCTGATGACCTAAACAACACACATTTATATTTTTTCTATTACAGAATTTCTGTTATTGTCATGAGGTTAATCTCTCTAAAAATCGGTTGTGAAACACTCATATAATTTTGTCTTGCCAACGTAAACAATGAAAAATACGTAAAATCGCTAATTGACACTAAAATAAGCTCTGTAGAAATAAATGGTTCAAGTAAAAGTTGTATGTGTTTTTATTTCCTATAATAAACTTTTATCACAAAATGCATACTAAAACCGCAATCCCAAAATACCCCATTTTTTACTGATTTGATGGATAAAATACAGAAAAATTACTAATTGAAACTAAATTAAGCGTTGTATAAAAATGCTTTAAATAAAAGTTGTAGTTTTTTTAATTGCCTATGACTTTAATTTTATATTACACCTTTGCCCCAAAATTCATATTAAGGCTTCAATCTTAAAAAGAAATAGTTTTGACTACCAGAGCCTCCCCAAGAATTTCAGCAGATATGAATCTTACACTATCTTGTAGAGAACAAAATATTTAGGTAGTAAACAAGACGATTTTTTTTTTAAATCGCACGAGCCGTTTTTAAGAACATTGCAAAAACTGAAAAATTGTACAAATCATCTACTACTTTCGGTTGACCGATTTTGTTGAAAATGTTAGCTTCGGGTTCTATAGTGGTCTCAAGTTCCAAGTTTAATATTTGTACTACATTCCGTTCTTGAGATATTTTGTACAAACCCACAGACACATACCAATCGATAAAAACAAGGTTTTTGGGTTCATGGTGCCTGAAAACGTGTATTTTTGGTGAAAACTCCATTTCGGAAAATCGACATGAAAACAATACTTTTTTTCCATATGTATTCATTTAGAGAAAGTAAAAATGTATGTAAGATTGGATATTGTGACTAGCTGACGATGTGGTAAAGCTATGAAAGTACTTCTCATTTGGTTAGAGTACTTAATTTTCTTTAATCATTACTGGTAATTTTGAATAATATTTTTTAAAGATTTTGAGCCCACATTAGACCAATAACCCAATCAATTTCTAGTGTTCTCCGGATAACATATTGGTCTAGCCTTTCGCTTTTGGCAGTACTTTTTGAGACGGCCCGATCTTTGTTTCCGTATCTCACCTGTAACCTCCACCGTGCGTCTTTCTGCTTTCCCCAATAAAATCTGTGTGTTTTGAGAGTACTACTTATTTTTTTCTTGTCAAACGTGTTTTCAATTGCCAGTCCAATTTTATTGATATCCCTCTTAATCTCTTCAATGTATCTTCCCGTAATCTTCCTGTTCAAGTGCCTGAGGGTCAGTTGTTTCAATATTCTATAATTTGGCATTCTAGAAATGTGAAAAAAGTAGGAAATCCTCCTTTTCTTATTCCCGCTAATAATCGGATCAATTTCCTTATAAACAGTTTCATTAGAAGAAATTCGCCATACCCCATATTTTTGATAATTCTTGTTAAGGCAGGTTAGGGCATAATTTTATTTATATTTAAATAACAAATAGAAAATTTATTAAAGAATGCTACAATTATTTATAAATTAATAATAATATTTGTCGATATTGTATGAACAACTAAAATCAGAATTTTTGCAAAGTATATTTATATACCTACATTATAATACTTTAATCTAATGCATTTTGTTTTGTTAGCTTTTGTTATGTTCAGAATCATGTACAGTGTGAAAATAATCACAAAAACAATGAAAATTTACATGCAAATATCACGTGTTTAATATCATTACAATATAGACAAAGTCTGTGAGCAAACACAGTGTTCTCAACCAACAGGTGATGGAGTTCACATTTTAATGCCGTTTACAAAGCGTAATATGTACAGTTTAACACGCTATTCTATTGTATTTTACCGTAGCAATTCACATCAGTGTTTCCAACGTGAAACAGAATATTATTTTGTTATTTAAATTATGCTATCATTTTAAAGGTAAAAATTTATATTAATCATTTTACATTCTCTTGTAGAACTTTCTGTCATTGCAAAATTCTTCCACTCAATAAAAACATCTGGTATGAAACACTCACACGATTTTCTCTTACCAATGTAGATAATGAACAATGTAACCTAACGTTATTAAACATCTTAAAATCAAAAATGGCCGTCTCCTTGACGTAAAGGATAGCGCGCTAGCCTCCTAACCTGAGGTCACGGGGTCAATCCCCGGTTAGGGTCTGAACATTATTACATACCAAAACCCATCATTACAGTTTCTTAACTCAACTTAGTCACTAATGATCAAGCTTTAAATGCGACTTTAAATAAATAAAAACACTGAAAAACTTAACCTATTTAATCATGAATGAATGATGCAAAATGAAAACCAACCTCAGTTTCGCTTAACAATACGGAAAATCACATATTGACGCTAAACTCTGTAGAGAAAAATGCTTAAGATAAAATGTATAGGTTTTTTTTAATTTCCTATACCTGTGATTACAAACTTTTGTCGCAAAATGCATAGCTACTAAGGCCGAAATCTTTTTAAAAAATCCGATTTTTTTGCTGATTTTCATGAAAACAAAAACAGAAAATCACTTATTATCGGCTAAACTAACCGTTATACAAAAAACAATACAAATAAAAGTTGTAGGTTTTTAAATGTTCTACAACTTTAATTACATACACTTTTGACCTAAAATGCATAGGCCTATTAAGGCCGTAATCTTCAAAAGACAATTTTTTTCTTCGAGAGTACAGCCTCCCCAAGAATTTCGGCAGACATGGCGCTTACCCTATCTTGTAAATCATAAAAAGTAGTAAATGAGGCGATTTTTTAAAAACCTTGTAGTAGCTGTTTTTTGAGAAAACCGCAAAAAAGTGAAATATCACACTAAGACACTACTACTTCCGGCTGACCTATTTTGATGAAAATGCTCGTGTTGGGTCCTCTAGTGGTACCTAACTTAAATTCTAAGTTTTAAGTTCGTACGATATTCCGTTCTTGAGATATTTGTTCACACACCGCCACACACAGACCAGTCGCTAAAAACTTGGTTTTTGGGTTCAGGGGGTCTGAAAACGTGTATATACAGTAAAACCTCAATTTCAAAACATCTACATGAAAATAATACTTTCCTTCCCTATGTATTGATTGATATAGGGCAAGAGAAAGTAAAAATTGATGGCAAAACGCACTAATCGTTTTGCTAATTGAAAAGCAATTTTACTCGCTTTTTTATTTTGATGTTGCATTCATTAGCTACATATTGAGAAAGTTATTAAAAATTTAAAAAACTCCGGGCGCGATTATTCGGCCAAATACGTAATCGTGCGCGGTGTGGTTGTTACAATAATTAAGTAATTGACGTGGTCTTCGACAGTATTGGTTTTAAATGTGATATGTATTTAGTGTAATAAGTTCCTGAGGATGTCTCCGAGAGAGACAAAAGATCTCGAATGTATGCAATACTCTAAGGTGAATGTTAATTTTGATTTGGCTGTTCATTGTATATCATATATGTAGTGTATGCAAACAAAGGAAAAATAATGTTTAGTAAAATAATATATTACGTTTTAAAGGTTTTTTGTCAGGGAAAATAATTTTTTATTTAGTTTTTATTTCATACTTTTTAAACATATTGTAGACTTTTTATACAAATTTTCATGAAAAAAATAACAGAAAACTTCTAATAGCCGCTAAACTACGAACAGATGTATTTTACCCTAGAACAACAGGTTTTCATTGTTGAACAATATTTTGCTACGAAATCGTAAGCTAGAGTAAAAGAATCATTTCAAATTTAATTTGTTGGTGTTTCTCTACCAGACAAAATGTCTATTATTTCTAGGCTAACAAACCGATTTCAAGAGACAGGTAGTGTATGCGACAGAAAACGTAGCGGTCGACCAACTCTCTTGAAAGATGACGTTTTAGAGAATTTGAAAACAAGATTGTTTAATTCTCCACAGAAATGTTTACGAAAAATTTCCTCGCAAGTTGGTTTGTCAAATTTAAGTGTTCAGAAAGCTGCTAAAAAATTAAAATTGTACCCGTATCGCGTACGATTATTCCAAGAGCTTCAGCCTCCAGATTTAAACAAGCGATTGTTTTAGGGTAAAAGATATACTATTCGTAACACGACCGGAAACGGCACAAATTTTACACAGCTCAAGGAGAATCAACTCACACTGCCGTATAAATACCGGTTGAGTAGGGCTACCAACATCGTGTCACAAAACAATATTTCCCTTTCTTAGAAAAAAGTTACCAGACATTATTGGGTAACAGGACTAAAAAAACACTCTGCAGTTTATTTTTTAATACTGCGAGTATTCAGTAGAATTAAACGATAATAATTAATTAACTGTTTTATAATGCAGTTTATTGTGCCAATATTACCATAAATTAAACTTCCTGCTTTAACTAATAATAATTTGCAGTAATAAAAACAAATTTAAAAAGTTTTAATTTCGTTCAAATAAATAAGTTTCGATATCGTTTTTGTAAACAAGAAACCTTACAGAATTTTTTAACGGAAATAAATTAATTGGAACGTGAAATAAGAGAGTAGATTGTTATTGAGAATTCACAAGTGGTACTTGTTAAAGAGTTTGAAAACACAGAATATTAAGTACTGTGACATTCAAACACTGTCGAGTTTCTTACTAAAAGCTTTCAGCAAGAAAAAGTTGATTCTAAAGTTAATAGGGTAAGTTTTAAAAGAGGTATTTGCTTTTTTTATTATTCTCTTCATGAGTGAAATTCTATAAAACAACGGTACAGAACTTTTCTAATACAAATTTTCTTTGTTGTTTTATCGGTGTTGAATTAATCATTTGCTTTTAAATAATTTTAAATTTATTTTGTGAATATTCTTATCGGTTGATTTTTCTCCCAAAGAAGTGAAATTGGAAAGGTATTACTGAAATGTAATTTTAGGGCGTTAAATTTCCCATTTTTAAAATTACAATCAAGTTTTTTAACAGAGCAAAATATTTTCTGTGATTTGCACTGAAATTATTCTTTGAACTGATTCAATAGAAGATATTTTTGGAGCAATTAATATTTCACCGCACCTCCAAAAAGCAAATGTTGAGACGCTCCAATACCTCAACCGCTAAAAACTTTAGAAAAGACTTAAGCGTCTAAAACTGGATCTGGGTATAATAAATAACGCACAAACTTACATTAAACTTATAACAATTAATTATTTATTTACACAATTAGTGATTAAACGTAGCCTATTAAAAATACAACTAGATTAATTCAATTAAATTAATTACAAAACTTAAGCTTAAACTAAACTTGACAGATCAAAATACATAAAGGTTTACCTGTCCACATACACATGCTACCACCGGCACGCAAACGCACTATTAACGTAATTCAGAACCGTCCTTTATAATACTAATTCGAACGGCCCGACAATAATTTCCATTCACAATATAGTAACAACTTACTCACTAATCCCTCATTGTTTGTATATCTGCGGTTTGATATTTTCCCAAACAATCGAAATTCTAATAAATTCGCCTTTATACTGTCACCGGATGGCGACATTAAGTGGCAAGTTGAAACCTTTACTTTTTGGTGGCCCTGAAAAGGGCCGTTTAAACGGTGGTCGTATATGTAAATATACACATATAATAGTATATATAATAGCATATATATGTAAATATATTTATATAAGTGACTAATCGTATTTTTTTGTAAAGTCTCATATTCTATGTTAAAGCAGTGCCATGACAAATCAACAAGTATCTCGTTTGTTGAAGTCGGTACAGGTTTCAGATTATTCAGTGTAACTAATGAACATGAATATTTTTATTACATAAAACCGTGTTTCAAACATCATATTTATTATATTCAACAAAGTCAAGTAAAATTCTTACTGTCGTTTTTACAATCATTCTTATTTATTTACTTTCTCTTGCCTATATGAATATATAGGAAGGAAAGTATAGCTTTTATGTCGATTTTTCGAAATCGAATTTTCACCGGATATACACGTTTACAGACCCTAACCCAAAAACATGTTTGTGGCAATTGGTCTGTGTGTGAGTGTGTGTAGTGCGCGCGCGCGCGTGCGCGTGTGTGTGAACAGAATATCTCAAGAACGGAACATCAAACGAACTTGAAACTTGCAAATTAAGTTAGATATACTACTAGGTACCGGATCCGACATGAACATTTTCATCAAAATCAGTCAACCGGAAGCAGTAGTTTATTCGTGCCATTTTTCACTTTTTTGCGATTTTCTCAAAAACGGCTCCTACAATTTTTTTTAAAATCGCCTCATTTACTACATTTTTTATGCTCTACAAGATAGGGCAGGCGCCATACCTGCTAAAATTCTTGGGGAGGCTTTTTTCACGTTAAAAAATTGTTTTTTAAGACTGCGGCTTTAATATGCATTTTCCCGTAAAAATTTATATAATAAAAGTTGTAGAGAATTTAAAATCGTACAACTTTTAACAGTCGGACCATAGCGTATAGAAGATGCCATAGAAGAAGAAGAACCATAGCGTATACGCTATGGTCGGACGTTAAACCAAAAAAAACAAACTTTCATTTTAAACATTTTTTTGTATAACGCTTAGTTTAGCGGTAATTAGTAATTTTCGTTTTCTTCCATGAAAATCTGTAAAAATTCGATTTCTTAAGATTTCAGCCTTAGTATGCATTTTACTACAAAAGTGTATAATAAAATTTATAGGAAATTTAAAAATCTACAGCTTTTATTTACAGAATGTTTCTCTACAGAGCCTAGTTTAGCGTGAAAGAGAGATTTTCCGTATTTTTTATTCAAACTGAGGTTGATTTTCCTTTGCATCATTTACTCATGATTCAAATGAAGTTAAGTTCTTTGAAGTTAATTTTTTTGTTTATTTCTAATGTTTTATTACTAATATTAGGTTATATTGTTCATTGTTTTCATTGGCAAGAGAAAGTGTGTGAGTGTTTCGCACCAGATTTTTTAACGAGTGCTGACAATATAGATGAGTTCCAGGTTACCGTAAAGTGATTTATTTGGATTATTTATAATGAAAAAGTAATTAAAAAATAAAAACATAAATTGTAAACTTGTCACCAAATTGTAACTTACTTTGTATTACTTTTTTATTTTGATACAGTAATAAATTTCAGTAAATATTTGTGAAAATGATTATTCAGTATATCGTTTTAAAATCTAAAAGAGATTTAGTTATGACACTGGAAAAGCCCTGTGAGTTTTTACAAGGAAGGGGTATGAACATGTTTGAGTGATATAGTGGTAGATCCCGACCAACTATCCCATAACAGATGCTACCAGACTGGGTAGATGAACTGAGTGACCCGTACCAGACCAGCATTTACTATCAAAAAACCCACAATAATATCCTTTGCTATCCTTTATTCCAGTAAACCACAGGGAAATAAACCATCATCTCAGTATAGAAACCCATATAGAATTTCTTTTCAAGCAAATGATAAACTGTATTATATGTAATAAATACTAAATCTGTTTTTAATGTAATACAAATATTGATGTACTATTTAGATTAGATAATCGTCCTTTTGAAACTTTTATCAACTTACCAATCGTTATTGATCCGAAAGTAGTTGTGTTATTATTTTATTCTTGCCTTTCGACGTTTTTTGTTGTAATATGAGATGTGGCTATTAAAATAACGTGACTAACGTAAAAATGTTATTTTAATTTTATACATAATCACTTATTGTCACCTTCAATATATTTTCCTTTTCTTTCTCTACAATGCTCCATGCGAATTTTCCATTGTTGGAAACAGTGTTGGAAGTCATATTCTGTCAGCCCTTCAAGACACGTTCCGCTTTCTATTTTACAGCTTCTACAGACTCAAATCTTGTCCCTTTTAATGCAGATTTCACCTAGAGGAACAGATAGAAGATAATAATATGTTACGAAACGTGGTTTTTTACTTATGATCCGGAAACGAAGCGCCAATCCACGCACTGGAAGAGCCGAACTTCACCGAAAACCAAAAAAGCTCGAATGAGCAAGTCAAAATTTAAAGCAATGTTGATTGTTTTTTTATATCTTTGGGATTGTGTACCTTCACTGGGTTTCTGAATGTCAAACAATTAATCAATATTACTATCTAGAGGTACTTTCTAAACTACGTCAAAGAGTAAGGAAAAAACGCCCCGAAATGTGGAAGGACAAATCATGGGTTCTCCCCCAAGACAATGCGCCAGCTCATTCCGCGTTATCTGTCAAGAGGTTCCTAGCCAAGTATAGCATCTCAGTGTTAGAACATCCATCTTATTCACCAGATCTTGCACCATGTGACTTCTACCTGTTCCCTAAGGTGAAATCTGCATTAAAAGTGACAAGATTTGAGCCTGTGGAAGCTGTAAAAGAGAAAGCGGCACATGTCCTGAAGGAGTTGCAGAAGATGACTTTCAGCACTGTTTCCAACAATGGAAAAATCGCATGAAGCATTGTAGGGATAGAGAAGGAGTGTATATTGAAGGTGACAATAAGTGATTATGTACAAAATCAAAATTAAATTTTTTACAACGTCAGTCTCGTTATTTAATAGCCACGACTCGTATTATCCAATGAAAATTCAGCCTGTGGTATTATGCCGTAAGGACGTGTCCTAGCTGCATCCGGACGTTGCAGTGCGTGCAATGCGTTAGTCAAGATAAATCATGTACACTGTATTCGCCGAGCTTGTGCACTACCCAATGTACGAGTAAATATTTCGTTTGTGTGGGTGTCTATTCCAAGAATTCTGCTTAATTATATCTGCTGTAATCTTACCTGTTCACAGTGGCACCAGATCAACTGATATTTGTTCAGTGATACACGGTGTACACACGCCTTATTCGATCATATAATTAACGATCATATAAAATAGATTATTTTCATCGCTTTTTGACTTTTTTAGCTGTAAAGGTAGTTCACCTTTACAAAGATTTGAACCAGAAACCTTCGTCTCCGAAAATCGCAGGTTAAACAATTGACTTGCGGCAGCAACTTTATCTCTAGACCAATTTTATTTCTTAAATATACGTTATTTAACTAATAGAACATAATATGATGAATATTATTCATCATATATGTTCTTTTTCTTGTGGCATTCTATTTTTTATTTTTATGCTGTCTAAATTTTCATTGAATCTAACTAATTTTTCGTTCTGTTTTTATTAATCACCTTATTATGTTTGTTTGTTTCTGTTATATATGTTGTGTCCTCTTTGAACATTTTGTACTACATGTATTCATATGTAACGTGGTCGCTAATGACCTTGTATTCGATGCGACCTAAAATTAATTAATTAATTAATTAAATTAAATAAATATATATTCAAAAGTGATAAAAATTTGACTTCAAAATAAAGTAGTTATCTAATTTTGACTTCATATTTTCTCCAATCAGAACTGTTTTATTAATTTACATTTTCGTACATTATCATGTTTTTTGAAAATAAAATATTAATTTGGAAAAATAATTGAATTTTCTTCACACGCAGAAAGTAATTTGATTTTTAGTTCGGTAAAAGAAAAGCGACGGAAAAGAAAAACTGAAGTCCGTGAGTTTCATTAATGTAGTTGAAATAGAGGATATCCCTTGTTATATTTACGTGAAACGGGAAAAAGTAACATTCGCTGCACTGAATGTTGTCGTAGAGTAAGAGCAAATAGTAATTTTTCCCACCGGAAATTATTCAGTACTGCTGAATCAATTCAACTGTAACTAATGAAAGTCAGCACTACGTTCAGCGCTCGCCAGTCACTTTGTTTGCTATATACCGAGTTTGTACATCCAACGGTGTTCTGCGATCTGGTAAAAATGTAGGAAGGTAATACAAATGAGTACTTTTAATAATTTATCTATTTTTTTCTGTTTTCGTGACAATTTTCCTTCATTTCCTATTTTACCCATTTAATGTCAGTTTCTTTCCATTCCTCGTAGTTTTTCATTTTGATTTTCGTTCTAAAATCCCAGCGAACTGATAGATCGAACTGTTGGTCTCATAAACTAAATTTGTTCCTAGTTCATTGAATTATCAATTTCACCTTCTGATATTTATAACGCTTGTATAAAATATTTGTAATTTCTCCTGCGCTGCGCGGTGTTGTTACTATAGTCGTTTGCACGTTCAGTTGACACAACGGAGCAGTATAAGGTGTCGCCGCCTGCCCTTCCAATACTAGCGTCTGCACACAGTCCCCACTACCGCCTGATGCAGAGAGCCTACAGCCTCTCCCCACCACCTTGAGAGGTATTTAAGAGAGCGCTCTCGCCCGCGAGAGTGACTCTTCACTGAACTCTCAACCGGAGAAGAACAAGAAAGAAGAGCTCCAGCCAGAAGTAGAAGAGCCCAGCCGAGACCGGACGCACCATCCCTGGTCTACGCTACCGGTGGCGAACGCTACATTCCCACACCGGTCAGCCTTCGCCGGCCCGGAAAGCGCCGCCTCGGCCGCGCTACCGGCAGACGGCCTACGCCGACCCGACACTGCGAGGCTCTGGGTGCCACCACTGCCACGCTGCAGTGGGGACCCAACTGCCGCTGAGGAAAGGCTAGGCCTGAACCCGGTAGCCAAGCCGTCACTCTTCGGGCTACGCTTCGAGCACGCCGGCTCGCCGCTTCCGATCGTCAACAACGGCCCTTTTCAGGGCCACCAATTTTACAGACAAGGTTTCGCCACGTGTCGTCGGCCCTGGTCGGCGACAAAGGTAATGTATTTATTATGGGGCTCTTACTACTACGATGTACGTGCTTCTAGCACGTACACAAACATCGCCTTTGTAGATCAATCAATGTCATCATCACCAATAACATTCCTCTCCTCCGCGGCCCCTCGATAAAAAACCTTTACAATGTAGTGTATATGACTATTAGGGTAATTAATAATATTAATTAACACTATAAGTTTATACTTCATATGCAGATTCCAAATGTGAAATATTTTTTCAATATCTGTACTGAGAAAAAATTTTTAAATTTGTAATAACCGATTGCTTCGTTTTTTTATATTTATCACGCAGTGTTTAGAAAGTTTGGCAAGGGAATGTGGAGACGGCATTAGTAGTTCTGCAGTAAAATAGAGACGATATTCATTTTAATCCCCTTTAATAGAAGAAAATGGTTTTACGGTTTTTTTTATTTTTTACAATTCATTAAACATTCTACATAATACATAATTTTTTATGTTAAGTAAAACTTGAATTGTAGTTCTACCTTAAAAAATACGTGTTCTATATAGGTTTAAAAAATATATTTATGTACGCATCCAAATGCCTTAATTGATGTTTTTAGTTGCGTTAATAGCATTGACGATTCGCATAAGATCCATTGTGTCAACTGAACGTGCAAACAGCTTCCGAAAGGTGTATTTAACCGGCTGTTTTAGAATACCTTAGCGCGCGCTTCATTTTCGTATTCTATGTACCAAAACAAAGAAAATATTTCATATTAAAAAATATCGATTAACCCTTTGTTCTCATTCTATCTATAATTTTGTATTTTTCAGAAAAACCTTCACGTGAAAGGTTTGAAATTCTTTATTGAAAGTTCGTACAAGTATTTTACACCTATGTACTTCTGTCCAACACAGACAGGTGGAGTGTCAAATTCAATCTATTCGCTATAGGGCTAAAATAAATAGTTCTGTTTCTTATCACATGGTCAGCCAATTAAATGACTGAATTGTTTAAGAACAGAAGAGATAGAGGTTTGAAAGACACTTATCAGAGTTATTTCCTCTGAATGTAATGAATTTCATTATACAGCCAGACCCTGTGGTGAATGTAGTAAAGGTATCATTTGCAGAGTAAAAAATATGTGCTTTTCAGAGGGCCCGGCAT
Organism: Catonia carolina; assembly: GCA_035578175.1. Classification (NCBI taxonomy): domain Eukaryota; kingdom Metazoa; phylum Arthropoda; class Insecta; order Hemiptera; family Achilidae; genus Catonia; species Catonia carolina. The sequence continues at coordinate 32,762,611 of JAQMRL010000005.1, read as the reverse complement.
GCTGATAAGCGTACTTTTCCACTCAGCGAGAAAGGCCATTGTAAACCACCTCACTCCTCGTTTTACGTAGTAAAACCTCTATATGTTCAAACCAGCCTTTCGGCTGATGATCAGAATAACAACACGCTAAAAAATTAAAAAATGCGATCCATGCATTTCTATATTATTCAAAATGGCAGCAAAATGAAATTTCCAAAACTTTTTCTCGAAAATCATTAGTTTTGTCGAAGGGTATCTATTCATGAAGTATCTGTTCATTCTTATGAACAGATACTTAATTTTTGAAAATCGGACGTTAAACAACCGAGATATAGCAAAAATTCTGATGCTTAATTCTCTGCCCGGTTTCATCTTCTCCATTAAAAAAAGTTTAAAATAAAATTTGGCAGGATGACTTTTTAAATTTTTTTTACTGGAGAAGATGAAACCGGCTAGAAAATTAAGCAATCGAATTTTCTCTATATATCTCGGTTGTTTACCGTCCGATTTCTAAAAATAAAATATATTTTTGTTTTAACAATAAGCCTTATATTTTAGATAATGAAAAGCTTTTCGATAAATATAATGGGTTTTGAGAAAAACTGTTTTTTTTTTAATTTAATTTGGCCGCCATTTTGAATAATATAGAAATGCATGCATCGTATTTGTTTATATTTTAGAGTACATGGTTTAAATATTTTTTTGTACCAAATTAAAATAAAAATTTCAAACCATTCACGTGATTTAATTAATGGTTTTTCAGAAAAATACAAAATGGTGGATTGAATGAGAACAAAGAGTAAATCGAGATTTTTTCATGTGAAATATTTTAATTGCTTTGGTATATAGAGTACGAAAATGAAGCGCGCCGTGCGCTAAGCCGTTTTGAAACACCCGGTATAAAATTGTTAATTATTGTTTTTTCCAGTTTAACTCCATTTTACTTTTTTTAGGTACAACTTTAATAATAATAATGTGAATTTTCATAACATTAGTTCTTTGGGAAGGTTCAAAATTGTCGTCTTGCGTTTGACATCGACATGTAAAATTTAAAACAGTGCGATCAAGTTTGTTTTTCGCTTCGTTTTTCCCGATCAAGTTCGCAATTTTTGGAGCGGCAATCTGTGACTAAAAATTTCATTGAAATTTATCCAATTATGTTGAATCGTTCGATATTGCTGATTACTTAAAATTATCATTTTTGTAGATATACGACCAAAATGAGTTAAATATTGAGAGTGAATGGCCGGCCCGTTGGTGTAGTGGTCAGTACAACTGGTTTCTATGCCGGAATTCCGGGTTCGATTCCTGGTAAGGTTCGGTCTTTTCTTCTTGTGTGTATCACTTCATTTTCTCATTACCTACGCACAAGCTACGACTAAAGTAGACATCATCAGCAGATAACAAAGAAAAGAATACAGTGGAGCGTCACTTATCCGAACTAATTGGGACCAGGGCGGTTCCGATAATCTGATAGTTCGCATAAAAGAATACGCTAAATACTGTAATTTTATACACTGTACCGTAACAATGTAATAGTATACCCTACATGTAAGCAATCGGAAAAATACAGAATTTCAAAAATGAACAATTTAATGAAATGAACTGCGGTAAAATCCTTTATGAAAAATGTTTTAACATACTTGTACATAGCTATAGGCCTATAGTATTTTCTTAAATCTTGAATTTCGATTTAAGCAGTCTCCACTTTTGCCAAGTTGAACAAGGAACACTGTAGTATAAATTTTTCATTAAATTGTTTGTCTGTATATGTTTTTTTTTGTAGTTTATTAAAGTCGTATCAACAGCTTGGTCATTAGCGACTACGGTGGGATAGGTAACGGTAGATTTTAACTTGTGAAAATTTCCAGACGCTGGCCGGAATCGATCATGAGACCTCCGCGAGGGAGGTTAGTGCGCTATCACTACGCTACGGAGGCAGCCATTTTGATAATTTTATATTTTGATAATAAGTAAAATAAATAGGTTATATTTTATTTTCTATCGATGAGGTGGTTTAGATAATTGACAGTTCGGATGACTGACGTTCGGATAATCGACGCTCTTGTGTACAACGAAAAATTTAGCGCGATTTACCGCAGAAATTTATTTCTAAATTATTATTATTATTATTATTATTATTATTATTATTATTATTATTATTATTATTGTGTAAAGTTTTGTTACAGTTGACACAATACTACGGAAAATGGTAATTAGCAAAATATATTCATAGTAAAAATTTTAAGTAATAAATTATTTTTACGGTCGTTAAGATAGCAAGTACAAACAATTGTAATAAAAAGCAGAAAACAGATATCTAATTAAATTTTATTATTATTGCTTGGAAAATGGTTGTTTCCGCTCCTTCTATTCAACTTAGTAGGTATTTAAAAGAAAAGAAACAAAGCTTTTTTTTATTCTTCTACGTAATTTTGTCGGCTAATTTGTAAAACTTTTAAAAGGGTTACAATTGTAAATTGTAAACTTCTAATCTTAACACAATTTTTAAGTAGCTATTTATTAGTAGACCTACATTATAATTTCCTACTGAAATTGAATATAGAAAAACTAACGGTGGGAAATTATAATTCTATAGTTAGAGTTTTCTCTTATTTTCTATGTGGATCTTTAGAGTGTTTTTGGAGTGTACACAAAAACTTCGAGATCTATTTTCTTACACAAAAGAGTTCCAATAAACGATTACACCCGAAAACGCTTCGTTTTCTGTCTGGCCACTAACTTGTGTTTTTTAAAGTGGTAATTAAAAGATGTTATTCATGGGATTTTTCACTTTTTGAAATTTTCTTTAAAACGGCAACTACCATTTGTTTTAAATCACTTTCTTTTTATAAATTTTTTATTCTCTACAAATAGGGTAAGCGCCATATCTGCTGAAATTCTAGGCTGTGCTTTCGTGGTAAAAAAAAATTTGTTTTGAGATTGTGGCCTTCATACGCATGTATGGGTAAAAGCGTATGTAATTACAGTTATAGGACATTAAAAACCCTATAACTTTAATTTCAAAAAAATTTCTATAACGCTTAGTTCAGCGTCAATTTTTGTAAACCTAATTTTTGTACATTGCAATCTGTTGAATTCAAAACAATAAACAAGCCCATGACCCAATGAGATGAGGATGATGTATGTGACGTGTAAATAAGGTATAGTCTTGTACAGACCCAGTCGACCATCCTGAGAGAGTATGGTTAATTAAATCCCAACCATAAAAGTACACCGGTAACCACTGTCTATAGTCTATTCACAGAGTCTGGAGACACGAAGTAAACAATTGGATCACGTGATAGCTGTTGATTGAACGCATTACGAAGGTTATTATGCATTCTTCTAACACCAGTCTTCGTTGCATTATCCATAGCTTAATATACAGTGCGAGTTATTTTTAATGAAAATAGATCATAGATTTCAATACATCTGTATTTCAGTACTAATATCACGTGAACAAAGCATGTATTTGTTGATGTTTGTCTCTAGACTCGGTGAATTCAGTACAGTGTTCAAATCCGTATAAAAGTACCTACCTTCACTAGAATTTACACCAGGAACCACGGTAAATAAAAGAGACGGTAGGGGTCACGCGCATGACCGGCCGTTATGAGTACATACCGTCACTAGCAAATGACGTCACCGGTGCGGAAAGCACCAGTGTTTATAATTTCGTTCTTCTATATTAAAGACTAATATTTGGATATAATAATTTTTTTTTTGTCTGCTATAATAATAAAAGCGAAAATAATAATGATAATAAAGAAATGTAATTAAATGTAAGTTAAGTAAAATATAAAATAATTACCTGCCATTTTTCGTTGGCGATTTAAGTAAACAGATTGTCTTTAGATTTCACATTATGAAATAAAAATGTTTAAACAAGTCTGTATTGTAATATAAATAAATACATGATATTCGGTAGCCTACTTGTTGGAAAATAAAATGGTTGTGAATATTTAATAGTTAGGCCTAATGTTATAAGTTCTTTCCCGCAAAAGTTCAGTAATTTTTTCTCGCAGACACAAATTTTCGTTTCTCAACGCTACAAAATCTTCAGATTCTTTTGCGTTGTAGGTTCGGTGTGAAATAAGATTATTTTCGTTAGCAATAGGAGGTTCGTAACAACCATAATTTTCTCCTTACGAAAAAGAAATTCTACTATTTTTTGCTTTTTTCATGTTTCAAATTTCTTTCGGAGTCACTAATATTTTAAACAGCTACTCAAGTTGGTATCTTATGATGTGGAACTGCAGAAGATTTTAATCTTCTTGTAGCTTTTAAGTTACAAAGTTCAGAATTTAAATCTCGTTGACGTCACAGTCTTCAACATGAGCACCACAAACACGCGCAGAATCAACCGAAAATCGTCTTCAAGTCGACAAGCGTGCAGTCATGCTTTTCTTAAGGTTTCATCTTTCGGAAAACGATGAAATGAAAATCTTTCATGTATATTTTTTTCATTGTTAGCACAACTCACAACAATTTTCAATGTATATTAGAACTCACTAGATATAAACTCGTACTAAATATTAGAAATAACAAAACAAATTAGATAGGTACATAATAACTATTAGTAGGCCTAAATATTTACTAGTTTTTGTTATGGTAAATAATGTATATTCGATTAAACTAAACGCACAAAAAATTCACATAATGCCGTAAGTCGCTAATTAAACGGACTACCAATATTAACAAATACCGAAATAATACAAACAGCTGGTAGTGTTAGCACCGGTGACGTCATCGACTACTGCGCTTCCTAACGTGACCCCTACCGTCTCTTCTATTTACCGCGCCAGGAACCTTCGTCTCCAAAAATCAGCTGTTAAACAGCTGACTCGCGGCGTCAGTTGCGCGAGTCAGTTTAGCGTCAATGAGTAATTTTCTGTATTTTTCTCATCAAAATCGGCACAAACGGGATTTTTTTAAGATTGCGGCGTTAGTATGCATTTAACGACGAAAATGTATAATCAAAGTAATAGAAAATTGAAATCTTTACATATTTTAATTCAAGTATTTTTTTCTAATGAGCTTAGTCAGTTCTTCGTAAGTTGATTTTCATTTTGCGTCATTCACCCATGATTAAAATTAGGTTATGTTTTTAATTTTACATTGTTTACTTATGATTAAAGGTAGGTTATTATAGGTTATATTTTTCATTATTTAAATTGGCAAGAGAAAGTAATGTGGGTGTTAACACCATTTTTTATTAGTGTTGAAGAATTACACCACTGTTATATATAGCATACCGGACCACGTTAAGCAGCTGTTAGAATAAACGTGCTTGTTTAATGAATAAGGTGCCCTTTCAGATATCTCTGGTTGATTACAGAGGATTTCACTGACCACAGATTTCATTGGTGGTAAATCCTGTTGATACAATTAACAGAAAGGGTGAATTTGAAGAATCATCAGAAAGTGATAATTTAAATGCGGTTTCCGTTTGCAATTGGTCTTCAGTCAATGGAGTTAATCTCGAAATGTATAGCCCTGAAATATATAGAACAAGTTGCTTGTTATTATTTCTTTGAAAATAAAATAATGATTTCCGAGGCTATTTGTAAGTTTTCCAGTAGGTTAAAATGTCCTCCGGCTAGGCTACGAAACCTGCGCGAAGTAAGACCAGTGGTGAAGCTGCCACCTTTGAGCATTTAGCCGGGCCCTGGATTTTATCGGAGACCCAATTCTTAGGTTCTTCCGCTTTGTTCACCGTGGTAAAAGTTCCTCATCCACCGTTGAGACCGTTGACCGTTTTTCACCTGTACTTTAGGCAAGGGCCCTATAACTGGGTGCTACTATCCGGAGCCAATAGACTCGGTTATTACTCCTTCTGCTCCTCCTTCCGAATCACTTGCAAGATGAGGCCCCAGATTGAAACCGGCTGTATTAAACAACACCGTTTGTGAAATAAGGAATGAGGAAATGAGGTCAGAATTGGGTATTTACAACTTGAACGAAAAGATAAAAGATTATCGTTAAAGTTGCAGACAGCACATGGTAAGGATGTCAGATTACAGGCTACCTAAGCAGGCGCACTAGTATGCTCTAGAGTCTAGAAGATAAAAGGGATTTCGTTAGACCTATAAACGATAGAGATATATGACACAGTGTGTGAGTTCGGAAAAGACTGTGGCCTAATCCTTGTTTGAAGAAGAAAAAGAAGAGGAAGAAGAGGAAGAAGAGAAAGAAGAGGAAGAACAGGAAGAAGAGGAAGAAGAAGAAGAAGAGGAAGAAGAGTAAAAAGAAAAGGAAGAAGAAAGAGAAGAAGAAAAAGGAGGAGGAAAAGGAGGAGATAAAATAATGATAATTATAATAAGGAAGACAGTGAAATACAGTAATTTATTTTTTAGAACTACAGGTGTACCTATATTAAAAAATATCCTAAATTAACTAATTTTAAATTTGAGTAAACATTAATTCAGTATAATGAGTAGATTAGATTCTATGCTTCCCGCCAATGGACTACTAATATTGTACGTGACAATGTAAATATTAGGGTGATAGTCCTTTACTGGAAACCCCAAAACCCTCCTTTACTTCACCCTTTTCCTCCTCCTTCGTATTATTACAGTAAGCCTTTCCCTGTGTTCGAGATTTGAAATTAAGATATTTCCTAACTAGCTTAAAACAATGAACCTTGAACATTATCTTGTTTAAATACTCGCTTTGCTTAGATCTCCAATAGTATATAATATTATTTGAAATTTAAATAATTAGAAATATTTTTTCGTTTATTATATTTTCTTCCGTTTCAGAGTACCTTGTGAAAAAATAATAAATTCCCGGAAAAATTATTGATATTGATCGAAGTTGTTCGTCGTATTTCATTACCAACATAAACTTAAAAATATTACGTTTGGAAGGATTTCCGTCTCAGTACGTGAATATCAACATTTGCATGCATGAGCACGCGTATTGTTATACCTAGAGATAAAACTGCCATATAAGTTGAGCTCAATTATTATTTTATTCATTATTTGATAATGGGAACTGAACTCTGTTGGCAACCACCCTAAAAAATACTTACAAGAACAGGGAGGGGGCCGAAGAAACCTACTCTCCCGATTAAAGAATATTGCACTTGTTCCACTGCACACCTCGGGGGATTCATGCCAACTTACTCACGAATCACATGACTAAAAATATATAAATTTGGGTGACCTATCTGATGAAAAATACATGGTGTTTCATAATGTTCTTCGGGGTTACGAAAATTCAGTATAAAAAAACTATTTCACTTACCTAAATGAAAGTTGTACGGGCCGATGCAGGGACTCAAACAGTAGTTATTTTTAAACATCTATAAAGGTTTAATGTGTGCTTCTTTGGTGACACGGCACACATCAACACGAAAGTGTAGCTCTTGGCAAACACATTTTAACAAGCCCCTTTCGATAGAGTTAATTGCATTAATAATTATGCGATCCTTCAGCTCAGCAATATCATTCGGCATTGGTGGGATAAACACCTTGTCTTTCATATAACTTCATATAGAAACTATTGTCTTCATATAGCAAGAAGTAACATGGCGTGAGGTCTGATGATCTTGGTGGCCACAACATAATGTGTTGGTCTTCTTCAGACGCGCGTCCGATCCACCGCCGAGGCAATGTTGTGTTACAGTACCGTCGAACCTCGTTATGAAAATGAGCAGGGTAATCATCTTGCTGGAAAATAAAGTCGTTGAGTAGCTGAGGCATAAGCCATAATTGTAACATATCCAGGAAAATCATGTCGGTTACTGTCGTTTCCGTAAAAAAGATCGGCCCATACACTGTCTCACGAGACATCGTAAAAAAACGTTTACTTTCGGAGAATCCCGAACGTGTTCCACATAAACGTGTGGGTTTTCAGTTTCCCAAACTCGCACGTTATGACGGGTTACTTTACCGCTAATGTGGAACGTAGCTTCATCGCTGAAAATTATCTTCTCTAGAAAACCTTTTCTGAAAATCTTCTCTGAAAGAATCAGCCATTTTCTCCCCTGTCTACGCCTAGCGGGCAAATGGTTAACTAACTGCCCAGAATATGTGGAAAAACTATTTGAAGTGCTCTTTCGTAGAGTACTTGTTTCATTCTTATAAGTGAAATACTTTTTTGTACTGAATTTTTGTAACCCCGAAGTACTTATGAAATGCCCTGTACATAATATTGTAAAAATTTCAAATTATAAATCATTAATATTAACACATAAATTTTGTGGCGTTACCCAATTGAGAAAATAAAAATTTCCCCAAAAAATTATTGAATAAAACCTTGGTTAATGTTCGTGGATTTTAATCAAAATATAAAATTTTTACTTAACTTATTTCCCTTTTCTAATGAATGGGAGGCACTTCTAATAAAAAATTTATAATGCTGAAACTTTTATTAGGTAAAAAAATCTTTGTTACAGTAACTTTAGAAAAAGCTTCTTCTGACAAAGTTTACTCTTTTCTAATTTTAATATTTTATAAATAAAAATACTCTTTTATGAATGTATTCACTTTTGTGAATCTAAATTACAATTTTTTAGCTTAAAAAGTAAAAGTTTAAAATTTCATGTAAAAAAAATAGGCGGATATTTAACAACATTCTTCTATGAAAATTACTTTTCTTCAGAATTATTAATGCAAGGAGTGTATCTTCACTTTAATAAGAGTATTTGTAAGGTTAATATATTTTGTAAGTTTAATAATTATATTAATAAACTATTTTTTAAATTATGTTTTATTGTTTAGTTCTACTTCTCCTCCTCCTTACTTTCTCCTTCTCCTCCTTACTTTCTCCTTCTCCCCATCCTTTTCTCATCCTTCTACTTCTCCTTTTCGTCAAACATCTCCTCCTTTTACTTCACATTTTCTTCATCCTTCTCTTCCTTTTACTTCTCCTTCCCATCCTTTTTTCCTCCTCCTACTTCTCCTTTTCGTCAAACATCTCCTCCTTTTACTTCACCTTTTCCTCATTCTCCTCTCCCTTTTACTCTTCCTCCTTCTTTTTCTCCGTCTTTTTTCCTTTTCGTTCCTCTCCCGTTCCTCCTCCCTCTTCTTCTTCTCCGTCTCCTTCTCCTCCTTATCCTCTTCTTCTATCTCCTTTTTCTCCTCATCCTCTTTTTCTATCTCCTCCTTCTTCACTTTCTTCTCCTCATACTCTCTGTGTATCTCCTTCTTCTTCTCTTTCTTCTCCTCCTTTTTTTTGTCCTCCTCATCACCCTTCTCCTTCTCCTTCTTCTCATTCTCTTAATCCACTTCGTCCGTTTTCTTTTACTTCTTTTCATTCTCTTCATCCATCTCTTTCTCATCCTCCTTCTCCTCATCCTCTGCGTCCATCTCCTCCACATTTTACTTTTCTTTCTCCTTCTTCTCCGTCTTATTCTTCTCCTCATCCTCCTCGTTCATTTTCTTTATTCTCTTTTTACTGTGTCAAATTCTCTAGTGGTATCTAACTTAAGTTTCCAGTTTCAAGTTCGTACGATGTTCCGTTCTTGAGATATGCTGTTTACACACACCCAGACCAATCGCTATAAACATGGTTTTTGGGTTCAGGGGGTCTGGAAACGTGTAGATCCGGTGAAAACTCGATTTCGAAAAATCGACATGAAAACAATACTTTCCTTCCTATATATTCATACAGGCAAGAGAAAGTAAAAATCAAAGTCAAAATTTGGAAACAAAAATAGTGTCATTCGATTCCTCTTACAGAGTAGATACAGAAATCACTAATGGTTTTGCCATAAGTCAAAGGTAAGCCTTTTTCAAAAATTTCCACCACCCATGAGACGCGTCATCTCAAGAAAAAGACATTTTTTTAGTTACCTTATTTTATAAAGATGTAACAAAATCTGAGCTATAAAAAAACAATACCCATATCAGTTTAATTTGATATCAACTAAATAGATTATACGGACGGATATCTATATACGTTATTGATACAGACCATCAGTTCATTTCAGTCATTTCTATTCAAATTTTTCGAATTTACGTGTCCTGTTATAAGTAACAACTAATTTTGGGTTACATTAGTTAGAGGTGGTATATGATTGTTCAGACATTCACTTGTGCGTATCTTAAAGTGTTTTATGTTTTGGAGAAAACAGCAAAGGAAAAGTGTTTTAAAAAAGTACCCTTGTAAAGTAACCTTGTGAAAAGGTTGTACATTAGACGGAAGAGGCTGTAAGGGTTGAAAAAACAAAGGTAGGGATGAAAATATTTGAGAGAATAGAAAGTGTTTCGTACCACTAAATAGTGAAGTGGTCTCTCTATTGTTCATTTCTTTTTTAAGGTTAAAAGGTGAAGAAATTTTACTTTTTTCTTTTAGAGAACATACACTGTGCGATTATGCATACAAAATTCATGGTATGTAAAATGCTACATAAAAAGTTCTAAATTTTTCGTTAACAACTTCATATCCTTGTTGGTTTACAACGATTTATAATTGAAATTACTCAGTTAAATAATTAATTACTTTTGTGAATTATGAATTCAGTAAATTCCTCTAAAAAATATGTTTTTTCTAAATTTAAAGTTTTTAAATTTTATTTACTATCGCATCACCATATGGTGACACCATTGAATCGCTTGCTAAAACATGGAGGTAGCCCTCAAAAAAGTTATTTACGGTTTGTTCTGGTGAGACGAGCAGAATCGGTTATTGACTTTGAGAAGGAATTTTTTGATGGTGTCGAAAGAGAATAGTGACATCTACTTCGTCTTCCCTCGCACGACGTTGCAGCCCCCCTCCCCCGAAAGTATCGGTCGTGTGCCTTTGTCACTGTATGTAAAAGAGTGAAAATCGGGAAAATATTTGAATTTCACTGTTCACTGTCTTATCCATGAAGAAAAAAGGCCCGTACACCTTTGTTTTAGAAATTACGCCAAAAAAAAATTAAGTTTTGGGGAGTAACGTCCATATTCCACTACAGCATGAGGTTCTTCAATATCGCATATCCTGACATGGCAATTCACCTTTTAATTCAAGTGAAATGTCGTCTCGTCACTAAACATTAGACGGTCAGTGAAATCGTCATCCTCCATAACGTCCTGCATGGCATTACAAAATTCGAATCGTTTGTTCAGGTCATTTGTATTAACTTTATAAGTTTCGGTTTCAGTGGTAATCAATTTCGCAAAATCTTCCAGACAGTAGACTGTGGAATATCAAGTTGACTAATAGTGCGGCGAGATGACTTCGGGCTATCCACGAAACACGCCCTGATTCTCTCCACTGTTTCAACCGAAACGCTTGAGCATCCGGTGCTTTTACTTTTTTTAAAAAAAAAACCACATAGGACTACATAAGTTCATTAAAGAAGAAAAATCTTATTTCAATTTTTGTTATGTTGGAGTACTTTTCCTGATGTTTCTTTCTTTCATTCTTCTCCAGAATTCCTTCAATCTTTCTGATCTCTTCTGGCGTTTCGTCAGGATACACGATTTTCTGTCGTTTTGTCGGTCTATTCTGTTCAAGTCTCGTGTTTTTCTGTTTGTAGTAATTTCCGTATTTTCTTTTCAAGTTTTTAAGTGAGATTTGGATTTCGTTCATGTCCTGTTCTTTGATCCAGTGGAGCTGAGATTTTCTGTTTAAGGAATAATTAATGATTTTGTGAAGATTCTGGCGGAGTCATTCTTCAAGAAATTCTCTTCCTCTTCATCTGGTCAGCTAGAGGTTCTGAATTTCTGTAGACTTCTTCGTTCGGGAAGGGTTTCCAGATCCAATTTCAGAGAAACATCTCTTGTTCAGGCATTTTCTGATGATCCGACGTTCTAATTTTGAAATTCTGTTTCCGTGTTGATTCTCCTGAGGCAGAAGATTGTTGCACTGCTGTATGTGATTTCCAAAAGAATCACAGTGTTGTGATATGCTTTTACCTTTACATAAAAAACCAGTGCCTTTAAACTGCCTGTGCCATTGTAAAATGCTTTGGTGGCCTGGTGGTTCGGTTTTAAACTATCTCCGGAATAAACTCTGCACGGTAACAACGGATAAACATTTCGCATACTCTAAAACACAGAATGCTTTCTCATAGATGCCATTTTAGAAACTGAGCTTGTGCTGCTACCTGTCAGCAAAACCAACCCCCCCCCCCGAAATTTTGACAGTTTATGTTTATTTTAACGTATCATTCATAATTTTATGTGTATTACTTTTTATATACAGATTTTTAAAATTAGATGATTAATTTATAATCACCCTGTATTACAGGGAAACGGTTGCAAAGGAGAGCTCATGCTTTAATAGAAGGAGGGTAAAATGGACATTATAAGACAATGATTTCTTTGTGCAAAGTAATTTTCAAAGTAATAAGGTGGTAAGATGCTTGGTAATAGAGACGGGGTGGGGAAGGGAGAGAGAGATGAAGGCTACGGAATTAGAAGGATTATTGAAAGATATGAAATTCAATAAGTATACCACGTAGAAATGATCACTGAATAGAACATACGGTTGTATCAACAGGCGATGCTTTCTGAATAAATGTTATAAAGTAATAACGTGACTAGTAAAGGCTTTAAAAAAAATTTATATTAATATTATGAAAATTATGTTGTAAACAAGAAATTATATAAGGCAGTTTAACAAGTTATTTAAATCATATTATGTTTGTGAGTATGTGTGTTAAATTTTAATATAATTATTAACTAAAGTCCAATAATCTCATCATGATCATGGCTGGTTTGGCGTTATTGCCAAGTTTTGGATGAAGGTCGATATTTGGCGTTGAGCTTCATCAGCTTAAGTTCAAACTTAGATTGGTGTTCTGATCTTAAAACTTTTCTATCTCATATACAGTACTAACGCGTATCTTCTCCCTTACTAACTTCGTGGTTGTTTTTTTTCTGGTTAAACTTTAAATAAAGAAAAATTTTCTTCAGTTACACTTTTAATATTAGTAATATAAATGTATTATTTATATTTATGACAAAATTTTTTACAAAAGTTTTTATTTTGAATATTAATCAATTCATTAATTTTGGAATAGTATTGTACAGAAAATTTCTCTACTGTTGCATATCTTAAAATTTATTGTTAATTTTGTATGCTGATAACGGGCAGATGGAGTGTTTAATTAATTATACTCGATCTGTTGTTTCCAAGGCTACAAAAAATAGTTCTTTTTCTTATCACATAATCAGCCAATTATATGACAGAACTGTTTAAGAACAGAAGAGGTAGAGGTGTAAAAGACAATATAGTCGTTTGCACGTTCAGTTGACACAATGGATCTTATGGGAATCGGCAATGCTATTAGCGACACTAAAAACGTTATTATTAAAGACATCTGGATGCGTATAAATACATTTTTTAAACCTCTATAGAACACGTATTTTTTAAGGTAGAACTACAATTCAAGCTTTGCTTAAAAGGAAAAAAATTGTATATTATGTAGAATGTTTAATGAATTGTAAAAAATCAAAAAACTGTAAAAACATTTTCTTCTATTAGGGGGGTTAAAATAAATATCTTATCTACTTAACTGCAGACCTACTAATGCCTTCTCCACATTCCCTCGCCACACTTTCTAAACACTGCGTGATAATGTAAACAAATGACGCAATCGGTTATTACAAATCTAAAATCTTTCTCAGTACAGATATCGGAAAAATATTTCACATTTGTAATCCGCATTTAAAGTTGAGTATAAACTTATAGTGTCAATTTATTAATTAAGTGCTGCTGCCGACGGACGGCTCAAGTCGAGCGGTGCCGTCGTGGATCCGCAACGGCGCCGCCCAGCGGTTCACTACACTGCACATGAGCGGCACGAACCGCTTCGTTATTTTCACTAGTGATGGAAGTGTATAGGAGGAACAAGCAGTGTTTTCTTATTTAGTTTATAAAAACCTTGTTATAAAGAAGAAAAATAAGTACTGGGTTCACCTCTTTGTAAGCGCCAGGCATTTTCAACCATTTTAACCATGTCATTGCCATGACATTTTTAACCATGTTCTCGGAATTACGAAATGATAATAAAATAAAGTTTTTCAATTATTTTCGTCTCAGTGTTAAGTCTTTTGATGAATTAATTATTACACAAACTCGGTGAAAAATTAAAGAGTGAAAATACAAACATGAGATTGTTTGTCTCTGTAATTTTCGTTAGAAATTTGCCATAATTCTGGCCGTTTTCTAACTTCATCAATAAATAATTCTATATATATTTCATCCATAATAAACATATACCAAAAAAGAACACTGAAAAAGAAATAAATTACAAAAAATAGAACAAAATTGAACAAAATACTGCAGCCGCTGCGGTTTCGACCGTCCGTTGGCAGGGATAAATGACCACTCATGTTGTTCCTCGCCGCATGACCTTGAAGCCGCTCAGCGGAGAGGCAGAACCCGACGGCACAAAATCGACCGCGACGGCGCCGCCTGAATTCTCAGACATTCTAAGTAGTCCGCGACGGCACCGTTCGCCCGTCGGCAGTCACATATTGGGATATTAGGAAAGCTAAACCGTTCGGATGTTAGCCGCTTCGGCGGCGCGGCAATTTACCGCCCGTCGGCAGCGGCCTTAATAGTCACATAGACTACTTTACATTATAAAGGTTTGTTATTGAAGGGGATTCAATATCAAGGGGATTGTTATTGAAGCCTGTGTGGAGTTAGAGCTGGTCTCCCATCAGGCGCCTCCCCGGGTGGTGGATAGGGGAATGGTCACCAGATATGGTGGTTACCGTAGAAGACGGGGCGAACCAAACACCAGCAAAACCGAGTGATTTCCGGTATAAGTAATCCCCCACTTACTGGCCAACGGCTCTTGGCGGATGAGCTGGTAGGTGGTAGGGCACTCCTTTGTCCTGGAGTTGAAAAATTGGCTCCAAAGGCGGATGAACCAGTAAATGGTCAACGGCGTAAGAATGTGGTAAGTAACGGGAACCCACCACATTAAAGACTCATTAGAGTTTCTCTAGTAAAGCAATCATGGCAGAATTCAGAACTAAATTTTATTCCGGAGTTTCAAGCCCTCCAATCGGGTCTCCGGGGAGGGCAGCTTTGAGTGTTGCCAGGAAGAATGTTTTGTTGCGGGAGGACGTGAGGATTGGTACATGGAATGTGAATAGTATGTATGATGAGGGAAAAGCCTTTAATGTTGCCAAGGAAATGGGGAGATTGGACATCAAAATCATGGGGATCAGTGAGACACGATGGTCAGGCAGTGGACAGAGGGGAGTTTTGGATAAAACAATATATTTCTCTGGGAATGATAATGCTGGACATTATCAAGGAGTGGCCATCATGGTTGATGGATCTGTGAAACAAACAGTGAAGAATTTTGTGCCTCTCTCTTCAAGAGTGATGTTGCTCCAGTTGGGGGCCTATTGTGGAACCCTCAACCTCATTCAGGTGTATGCTCCGACGGCGGAGAAAGAGGATGAAGAAGTGGAGGCCTTCTATAAAGATGTGGAACAGGTTCTGAAACTAACAAGAGGCAGAGACATTACAATAGTCATGGGAGATCTAAATGCAAAGATTGGACAGGGTGAGAAAGATGAGTGGGTGGGGGAGTATGGTCTTGGTGAGCGCAATGACAGAGGTGAACGCCTCCACCAATTCTGCCAAGAAAACTCAATGGTGATTACCAATACTCTTTTTGAACATCCAAAGCGCCGAAGGTATACATGGAAATCACCACAGGACGGCCCACGAGGTATAGTCAGAAATCAAATAGACTACATTATGATCAAGCAAAGGTATAGAAACTCGGTGAGAAATTGCAAAACCTACCCTGGAGCGGATGTGGACTCTGACCACAATCTGCTGATGGCAACAGTGAGGGTGAGGCTGAAAGGATTGAAGAAGCGCCAGCATGATTCCATGATTGACACAAGGCATTTGAGAGATGTCAAGTTGAGGGGAATGGTCTGTCAAAAAGTAAATGAGAATTTGACAAGGATGAGAGAGGACAATGGAATTGAGAGGGAGCCTGAGTTTTTGTGGGAAAGCTTCAAATCGGCAGTGCTGGAACCATGTCAGGAGTACTTGAAGCCAAAGAAACAAGTGAAGCGACAGGACTGGATGACTGACGAAATACTCAAGCTCATGGAGGAGAGAAGGCTGATGAAGTCGAAGGATCAGAACAAGTATCGTGAGCTGAGGAGAAGAATAAGATGGGAATGTCGTCGGGCTAGAGAAGTGTGGGTGAGAGAGAGATGTGAGGAGATTGAGGAACTGCAGAAACGACAGGATCTGCACAATCTCCACAAGAAGATCAAGGAGTTTAACGGTACAGGAAGGCAACAGAAAGCATATATACTAACGGATAAGGATGGACACATTGTGACGGACATGGCAGATCAGTTGCGACTTTGGGAAGATTATATAAGAGTTTTGTTTGAGGATGAAAGAGAGGAGACTATGGGCGAGAGAGAGGAAGAGGAGACTGGCCCACCAATTCTGAGAGTAGAGGTGCAGCGAGCAATTTATTCATCAAAAAATGGTAAAGCACTGGGTCCAGATCAGATTCCCGCAGATGTACTCAAGTTGATTGAGGAGGAACACCTTGACATAATCACAGCTTTGTTCAACAAAATATATTGCACGGGAATAATACCGACTGAGTGGCTCAAGTCAACCTTTGTTACTATCCCAAAAAAGCAGAATGCGAAAAAAATGTGATGAGTACAGAACAATCAGCTTGATGAGTCACACACTGAAGATCTTTTTGAAAATTATACATCGAAGAACATTTTTAAAGCTGGAAGAAGATATCTCAGACACACAGTTTGGTTTCAGAAATGGATTCAGTACGCGAGATGCGCTGTTTGCTTACAATGTCCTCATGCAGCGTTGTATGGATGTTAACCAGGACATATATGCATGTTTTATTGATTATAATAAAGCATTTGATAAAGTCAGGCACAACCAACTGATAGAAGTGTTGAAACGTAAAAATATTGACTCGAGAGATATCCGAATAATTGTCAACCTGTACTTCAACCAGACAGCAACTGTTCGCGTGCAGGATGCCTTTACTAACCCAGTGGACATCAAACGGGGTGTTCGGCAGGGCTGTGTGCTCTCTCCACTTCTCTTCAACATTTATTCTGAAGAAATTTTCAGACAAGCCCTTGACACGGAGGTTGGAGGAGTTCGGGTGAATGGCATACGTCTCAACAACTTACGTTATGCAGATGATACAGTCTTGCTGGCTGAAACAATGCAGGATCTCCAGGAACTCCTGAATAGGGTTGTTGAAGCCAGCCAACATTTTGGTCTCACCCTCAACACAAGGAAGACAAAGTACATGGTCATCACCAAGAATGTGGTCCCACATGACGAACACCTGTATGTGGAGGGAGAGCAGTTGGAAAGAGTTATGAAGTACAGCTATCTTGGTATGACGGTGAACAGTAACCTTGATTACTCTACTGAGATCAAAATCCGCATAGAGAGAGCCCGGGCCGCATTTGTGAAAATGAAGAGGATGCTGTGCAACCACAATCTGAGTCTGGACTTGAGAATTCGTGTGCTGAGGTGTTACATCTTTCCGGTGCTGTACTATGGTGCAGAGGCCTGGACTACCAATAGGCAATGTGAACGAAGACTTGAGGCCTTTGAGATGTGGGTTTACAGAAGGATGCACAAAATATCTTGGACAGAGAGAGTCACAAACATGGAAGTCCTAAGGAGGATGCAGAAGGGAATGGAAGTGATGATCGAAATCAAGGAGAGAAAGCTGGTGTACCTCGGCCATGTCTTGAGAGGTCCAAAATATGAAATCCTTCATCTTGTCATCCAGGGAAAGATTATGGGCAAACGATCGGTTGGAAGAAGAAGAACCTCCTGGCTACGGAACCTGCGAGAGTGGTTTAATTTGTCATCCATCGACCTATTTAGAGCTACAGTTTCCAAGGTCAGGATTGCCATGATGCTAGCACACCTTCGTAATGGAGATGCTACATGAAGAAGAAGAAGATTGAAGGGGAGCGGTGGAGGGGAATGTTATTGGTTATGATGGCATTGATTGATCTACAAAGCCGATGTTTTTGAATGTGTTAGTAGCAGTCAGAGCCCCATAACAAATACACTGTCCTATACTTCTCCATTGTGTCAGCTGAACGTGCAAACAACTATAGTCAGAGAGTTATCTCCTCTGAGAGTAATGAATTTTACTGTACAGCCAGACCCTGTGGTGAATGAAGTGAATATGTCACTTGCAGGGTGGAAAGTGTGTGCTTGTCGGAGGGCCTGGCATGCTGATAAGCATACTTTTTCAAGTCAGTGAGAAAGGCAATTGTAAACCACCTCACTTTTCGTTTTACTTACTGAAACCTCTAGTTCAAACTAGCCTTTCGGCTGTTGACCTAAACAACGATAATTTTGTATGTTAATCTAGACTAGAGTGTTATAGAGAAGTAACGCTTGTTTGTTTGTCAGAGGTTATCTCAGAAACTAAGCAATCCATTTCAAAAATTCTTTCACTACTAAAAAGCTTTGAGCTTTCTGAGTAATATTGATTCTTTTTGTTAATAACAGGTAGGTGGAATGTTAAATTATTTACATTCAATCAACTAGTTCCAGGGCTACAAAAATTAGTTCTGTTTTTTATCACATGATCAGTCAATTATATGGCTGAAACAATTGATTACAGAAGAGGTAGAGTTGTAAAAGACACTAATCAGAGTTATCTCCTCTGAAAGTAATGAATTTCATTATACAGTCAGACCCTGTGGTGAATTAAGTGAAGATTTTATTTGCAGGGTGGAAAGTCGGTGTATTTCAGAGGGTCGGCATGCTGATAAGCATACCTTACAACTCGGTGAGGAAGGCAGTGGTAAACCACCTTCCTCCTCGTTTTACTTAGTAAAGCCTCAAGAGGTTCAAACCAGCTTTTCGACTGATGACCTAAACAACAGATTATTTTAAGGCATTAAGTAATTTATAGATTTTGAAACATCTTTATGACTGGTGAAATGAAGTCATATTTATTTAATTTGTTAGTAGTAAGATCGTTGGAGAAAGATAAAATTATTTTATCTGTTGAATTTTACCATCTACTACGTCCTGATAGCCCATCCTAGTGCACATTTTGTTAATCGTTGGATGTGATAATTTTCACCACCTCTAGCAAAAAATATTATAGTAGTACCATGTAAGCAATTTTGTAATATGATAAATTTTTATGTAATGTAATATAATGGAAATAAATTATTATTCATTTCATACATTGTATTGTATTATACATAATTTATTTAATTAGACATCAGGTACGGTACCATACCGCCGTATAATATGACATCATCCTTTACTCTGCTTTTTTAAATTTTTTTAGTTATTTATGGGAAATATATCCAAACAATAATGTCAAATTCGGTCTTGGCATAGAAAGTTATGTATACCTTCCAAAAATAAAAAATCACACTATTTTTAAGCAATATATTTTACATATTATGTTTTCTTACAACACTTTTGCTATAGGTTGTATTTCTTCCCTTCCACTGATGTTTCATACTGACATGAACAGAATTTCTATTTCCAGTACTCATTGGTTTTATCTGCACAGTTGCGTTTTGGCTTCATTGGTGTAAGATTATGTGTGAAGTAATTAAATTATTTAAAATATTTTTAATTTTGTTTCGATACCTGGTAAGGTTCAAAAACACCACAGAGTTATCTCTGCGTGAAGCCAAATTATGTTTTTACATGTGAATTTTGAAAAGAACACACTGTGGTTCCGTTTTTACTTTCTCTTGCCCATATGAATGCATAGGAAGGAAAGTAATATTTTATATCGATTTTTCGAAATCGAGTTTTCACCGAATATACACGTTTTCAGACCCCCTGAACCCAAAAAAAATGGTTTAAGCGATTGGTATGTGTGTGCGTGTGTGTGTGGGGGGGCGTGTGTGTGTGTGCGCGCGCGCGCGTCTGTGTGTGTGTGTGTGTGTGTTTGTGTGTGTGTGTGTGTCAACAGAATATTTCAAGAACGGAACATCGTACGAACCTGAAACTTGAAACTTAAGTTAGACACCACTACCGGATACAACATGAACATTTTCATTAAAATCGGTCAACCGGAAGTAGTAGTTTATTCGTGTCATTTTTCGCTTTTTTGCGATTTTCTCTAAAACGGCTCCTACGATTTTTTTTAAACCGCCCCATTAACTAAATTTTTTTATGCTCTACAAGATAGGGTAGGCGCCATATCTGCTAAAATTCTTGGGGAGGTTGTTTTCTCGTAAATGAGGCATTTCAAAAACAATCGTAGGAGCCGTTTTTGAGAAAATCGCAAAAAAGTAGAAAAAGTGACACGAATAAACTATTACTTCTGGTTGGCCGATTTTGATGAAAATGTTCGTGTCGGGTCCGGTAGAGGTGTCTAACTTAAGTTTCAAGTTTCAAGTTTGCACGATGTTCCGTTCTTGAGATATTCTGTTCACACACAGACCAATCGCTAAAAACATGTTTTTTGGGTTCAGGGTGTCTGAAAACGTGTAGATCAGATGAAAACTCGATTTCGAAAAATCGACATGAAAACAATACTTTCCTTCCTATATATTCATATAGGCAAGAGAAAGTAATAATAACTAAAGTGGGTGGTTGCCAAAAACGTGCAGTTCCCGGCAATTCTCAGGATTACAGGAACCACTCTGTACTTGTATAATAATTCGAGTTGATGCGCCAATTCAGTTTGGATGTACTATACTAATGATGACTCAGCACCTGAAGCGTATAACTAGCAATCAAGTGGTTTATGATTACGTTTACTCATCAAATTGTTGTTTGTGGTATCGGGTTATCATATTAGAAAACTAATACTATTTAATTGGAATTATGTTTTTCTTTTCCATGTTTACCCACTATTAACCAATTAATACAAATGTAACTTTATTTCGTTGGTTATACAGACAATAAAACCTAGTTGTTTGGAATAGGTTAGTGAATAGATATCTGTTTAGAATGTGAGCACTTAGAAGTTTTATATAAGTGCTCTGGTCATGAAGATTGTTTTAACGACATTGGAACTTTCAGGAAAATCGTTCAAAATGATGGAAGTGAAGTGTTATGCCCACACAAATACATGGGGTGTATCCCAAGTGTTCCACCTTCAGTGTCGTCTCCCTTTCAACATTATAATGCTTACCTCACTTAATCCAATCCATAAGGACACTCCTCTACTTCTATTTTCCCTTCGATTCGATTCATTTCAAATAACATTTCACATTTCGTATCTCCCCTTCTTTCCTCTTATTGAGTTCTAAAGAAAGTATTTTCTGAAACTAATCAATAACCATTTAGTGAAGTACTTTAACAGTATTATTATACTTATATGTTCTCTTTATATGTCACACATAACCATTTCGCACATTCCGCTCAAATGTACCCGGACAAAAGTGCTTGAGTACACAAAAAAATTTGGTGTGAAAAACTCACACAACTTTCTCTTGTCAATGCAAATAATGAACAATATAATCTAATATTAGTAATAAAACATTAAAAATAAACAAAAACCTAACCTCAATAAACATAACCTAATTTTAATCATGAGTGAAAGACGCAAAATGAAAATCAACATTAGTTTGGCTTAAAAATACGAAAAATCACTCTTTCACCCTAAACTAGGCTCTATAGAGAAAAATGCTCTAATTAAAAAATGTAGACCTTTTTATTTAATATAAATTTGATTATATACACTTTTGTCGTTAAATGCATACTAAGGCTGAAATCTTAAAAAATCGATTTTTTACACGTTTTCGTGAGAGAAAAAAACAGAAAATTGCTAATTACCGCTAAACTAAGCGTTATACAAAAAAATGTTAGGATTAAAAGTTGTAGGATTTTAAATTTTCTACAATTTTTATTATATAAATTTTTGCGCTAAAATGCATATTAAAGCCGCAATCTTAAAAAAACAAATTTGTACGTGAAAAAACCTTTCCAAGAATTTCAGCAGACATGGCGCCTATCCTATTTTGTAAAGCATAAAAATTTAGTAAACTAGGCGATTTTTTTTTAAATTGTAGGACCCGTTTTTGAGAAATTCGCAAAAAAGTGAAAAATTACACGAATAAACTACTAGGTACTTCCAGTTGACCGACTTTGATGAAAATGTTTATGTCGGGTCCTCTAGTAACATCTAACTTAAGTTTTTAATTTCAAGTTCGTACGATGTTCTGTTCTTGAAATATTCTGTTCACAGATACACGCACAGACCAATCGCTAAAAACATGTTTTTTGGGTTCAAGGGGTCTGAAAACGTGTAAATCCGGTAAAAACTCGATTTCGAAAAATCGACTTAAAACACTACTTCCTTCCTATACATTAATATAGGCAAGAGAAAGTAAAAATCAATAAGGATTACTTTCTTTTGTATTTACCAATATACTTTTCCAAATTGGTAAATTTTTCAAATGTTTTTTTCTTTAGTTAATTAAAAATCATATCAACATCTTTTTATTAGCATCTACTTTGGGGGTATGAAACAATACAGTTTGACACATAATAATTTTCGGGAATTGAACCCAGGATCTTCCACTTGCTAGGTTAGTGAGCTAATCATTACACTATGGAAGCGGTCAATGTTTTCTGTTATGAAAATAGTAAAAAGTAATTTACGTTTTCTGTAAAACAAAGGTAGGAAAGAAAAAATGTTCCAGCCATGAAAAAAGTCATGACATTCTGTGGAAAGACACCAATAAGAGCCAAAATAGAAATAAATAGGCACATTCAGAATAGAACAAGTTTTTTTTTTTAGCTTTTATTTGTTTTCGGCAACAGTACTTTATTAACAACCACCCAATTTGATTGCTGCTTTTCGCTGTATTTTTTGACATGATTTGGCATGAATTGTTGAACAGGGACCCCCCAGTGGATTTTGTTCAGGAATGGCTGTCAGCTGGTCACCATACAAAGTTACTTGCCCAACTAGTGTTACTTAACCAATAATAGCGACTTTCTACCTGCTGACTGACTGGGCTGGCTCGAAGGGCATAGAACAAGAGTGAGCCACTATAAATTTTTGGAACTGTAGTCTTATATGAAGATGTCTATGATGTGACAAACAAACTAATATATAAAAATACAAAATATAACAAACAGATATGTGGGATGATTCATTGTAGGTTGAAATAGTAAAGAAGAGAAACTTCAATATTTTGGATATGTGATAGGGGTCCTAAATATCATATCTTACAATAATTCATGCAAGGAAAGATAAAGGGCAAGCGAAATGTTGGCAGATATCAGACATCCTTTCTAAAGAACTCAAAGACTGGTTTCACCACAGTAGTACGGAACTCTTCCATGTAACAGCGAATAAGATAGGCATAATGATGATGATTTTCGACCTCCAATAGGAGAGGGACTTTAAGAAGAAGGGATAAATTATAGGACACTAAGGTAGAAGACAAGACCCGAAACAAGGTTAAAGTTTTGTAAGATGGTGGCAGTTCCAGCCTAGACATATGGCAGAAAAGCATGGGTGATGCTTCGTAGAAACTACGGAAATGAAATTCTTAAGGTCACTCAAGGGTTGTACAAGACTAAACAGGATCAGAAATGAAGATATAAGGCAAGAATTTAAAAATTTTTCACTTAATGAAAAAATAAAATTATATCATACCCAATGGTGTTGTTTAGATCATCAGCCAAAAAGTTGGTTTCAACCTCTGGAGGCTTTACTAAATAAAACGAGAAGTGAGGTGGTTTACCATCCCTTCCTCCCTGAGTGGAAAAGTATGCTTATCAGCATGCCCAGCCCTATGAAAAATATCTACATTCCACCCTACAAATGACACCTTCACTTCATTCACCACAGAGTCTGGCTGTTTAATGAAATTCATTGCTCTTAGAGGTGATAACTGACTAGTGTCTTTTGTACGTCTACCTCTTCTGTTCTTAAATACTTCAGTCATATAATTGGCTGACCATGTGATAAGAAAAAGAACTATTTTTGTAGCCCTGGAACTAGCAGATCAAATGCAAATAATATAACACTCCACCTGCCTGTTATGCCCAATGGGTGGAACATTTAAATTGAATGCCAGAAAGCCACTTACCTTGTTTTGCAGGAAGGTACAGACCAATAGGAAGCAGAGATATTGGAAAGCCGAAGCAAAGATGGATACAGGAACAAGTAGAAATGCCTAACTCATTTTGAAGAATAGGAGGAGCAGGAGGAGAAGGAGAAGAAGAAGAAGTGCTATTTTAAAGTTTTTTTTGCTTGTAGAGTTCATGAAACGTTAGTGTAAAGTGCATCTCATTTTTCTCAAGCTATACTATTTAAAAATGAGAAATTACAGAATACATAAATAAAAAACTTTTGTAAAAATACATTTTTATATTATTTATTTCATACTGGATTAACTTAAATAATAATTCTAAGATCAATTTGTAAAATACGAACTTTTGAGCTGCGTAAACATAACAAGTGAATCCTGATATTTCACAAACAATGATTATTATCAAAGAACAAATTGGAACAGGAGGCTATAGCGAAATTTGTAGTCAAAGGTATAAGTGTCTAGACCTAGAGGTTATTAAATTATTCCACTTAACTGAATAATAGCATCTCTTATTTATGTATCCACCTATCTCTGTCTGGCACACCATCTCTTACCTCTCTTACCTTTCCTTATTACTTTATTGTAATACTCCCAATTCCCAACTCCATTGAATAGGTTCAAGCTTCAGAGAAAACGTATTATTAGATTTACCTATACCAATCATTCAGTATTCACCTAGTATTTCTACATAATCATTGTATACCACAAGACCTTTAAACTTATTATATAAATTTTCCATTTGATAAAAAAATATTTTGAAATATTGAATTCTTTAAAAAAAAAATTTTAAATGTTTTTTTTTTTTGTTAGATTTGTTACCCCTATGTGTTTATATCAATACTGTTGTTGTTTAAGTAATCACCCAAAAGGCTGGTTTGAACCCCTGAAGCAGTGATTCGCAAACTTTTTTTTACCATGCCCCTTCTGTTGAGAAGAAAACTTTCCATGCCCTCTTACACAATTTTATATGGTTATGACAAAAAACAAGTATTACATTGAATAACCGTACATTTATTTTTTATTGTTTTTTTATCACATTACATGTTGCAATTTAAATTGAACAAGTAAGAAATAAAATAAATCAGTGAGATGGAAAACCTTGCAGTTTTTTACAAGATTCCCTATTTTTTGTTTATTATTAGAAAGTGCACAATGTAAATCATTAGTAACATCAAGTTTGCCTCGATATTTTGTCTTCATTGCAACAAGTGCTGAAAAGCTTTTTCGCATGAGTAGGTGCTTGAAAAGGGTAAATACAATCGCAGCGCTTGCTGTGATATACTAGGATACGGTTTATAATAGATGTTTAAAATTGACTCGTGAATCACAACAGCTCTGGACGTGCGGACAGCAAAGCTATCTCAAGGTCCCAAATGAGGCATGAAGACAAGTCAAGGGGGAAGGCATGAAGACTGCAGAGGCACCCCCTCCCCACTTTGGGAGTCATGACCCTAGAGGCTTTACTAAGTAAAAGAGAAGTGATGTTGTTAAACATTGCCTTCCTCACTGAGTGGAAATATATGCTTATCAGCATGCCAAACTCACTGAAAAGCATCAAGGTCAAAAACCAAGTTACAGACAGTCCTGCACCAACAAACAGCAAAGTGTTTCATGCATTAGAAATGAATTTAATACTTTAGTGTCCTGAGAACTGGTCTATTGCCTTGTAGCATCATTTCTCACATAATCCACTCTGAAGATTCTGCTTGCTCTGTAAGAAATCCATTATCCGTAATGCCTTTAGCGTTTATTTATTCCTAGATCTAATTTGCTTCAATTTGATACCATATATAGTTATGGGCTCTAATTTAAATGGAACCAATAATTTCTTCGTCCTCATCTGTACTTTACTAGATCTGAGCAAAGCATTTAGCCTAAAAAATAGCTCTACTTTTTTTTATAACTGTATCCAGAAGGGATAAAACCGATAAGTCTAAATTTTAACAGTATGTTCAATTCATTACTTACCAATTAATTTATTACCACTACTTACTTGCTTACTTTAATAAGCATGTCATCTAGCCATTTTTCTCAAATAATACACTATATGCCTCAGCGTTCAATTAGAACTCTATATATTATTTTTCAAGCAATACCTATTTAGAAAGGAATTCATGTACACTGTAAAATGCTTCATCAATCAGGTATTGCTTGAGTCCCAGCTCTGAGTAGTTGGAAGGAATGCAACACATTGTTATAGTACTGGGAGAATGAATGAATTAGTGTTTCACAGCTGATGCATTTGTAGTGGTAACGTTTACTAACTAGACTAAAAAAATATTCTTATCATCCGGCGCATTAATTTAACAAATACCTACTGGGTTATTAACTTGGTCAGATTCATAATATTTAACTTACCAATTAATATCAAAATAATATGTAAATAAATTAATGTAATAAATACAAACAAATATGTTAAATACAGAAAGTTTTAAAACGAATGTTTTGTATGAAAGTAATACAACAATCGTTCTCCCAGCATGTGTCACTCATTTATTATACCTCACGTGTACACTTCACCCTACAACTACACGTAGCTTGGAACCGCACAATATTTTGTTTTATTTTTTTAAACAAACTTAAATACTTCAACTTTTTAAAGCTTGTGGTAATTTAGTGATGAATTTCCTACCTACAAAAGTAGGTTTTTGTTCAAACAATTTAGTGTTGTGATTAGCACCATAGTTATCAATTCTGTAATGATTCGGAACATTTAAATTCTGAAGAAGGTGTTTTGCTTTATGTACATTCTCACTTCAAAGGTATACAAAGAAGGAATACGTGTATTTATCTGTACACTCCTCGGCCGACCACGCCCATTCCGAAGGAATTTAAGCAGCTTAGTGGCTTTGAAGCGCTACCTAGGAACCCACAACCCTTGAGAGGCCAACCCAAATGAGTGAGTGCGGTCACGTTCGCAGGGTGCCCCACTCCCCTCAGTACTCAAGTAAACGTTGGACGAGTCACCGTAGAGCTCGTTACGCAGCTAATGCTTTGTACGTGGCTCTATCACACGAATGTTCTGTGCACAACCGTGTACTACAAATAGCACACGGAGGTGCTACGGCCAGCGCCCGTTACCTCGAAAGCAGGCAAGGATAGGGTAGCTAAACTACAGTTCTATGGGTACGCTCTGTGTGGTCTGGGGCGTGCCCCCACAACAAAGAAGGAACAGTAAGCAACCTTGATTCATGCAGTACCTAATATCCTGCTCACTCACTCCTCAGATAAAAAATTGACTCAAGGTGTTTGTATTGGTCACAATAACTGGTAGTACAGTAAAATCTCCTGAAAACGACCACGTACAGTGAACTCAATAAGTGGTCGGTTTGAGAGATGGTCGTTTTGGAGAAGTGGAGGTCAGGATAATACCCTGATTAAAATAACTTCATTATTATGAAAAATTTATGATTATTTACCCCAAAAATATTGTTTACATAAAATTTTAATTTCTTTTACTGTAACACTACATCCGATGTACTTACAAACCGACCAAAACAAATAAACTACACTACTGAACTGTATGAATGTTTATAGGGTTCTGTACAAAACGTCATCTATGGTCAATGGGGTACGTGCAACATTACATTTCTGGTAGGGGAAGAGCCGAAGATGTTTATGTAGTTTTCCCACTTATACAATAGAAGTTGAAGCTTGTTAAATTGTACGTGTTATCCTGTATAAACTGTATAAGCTTATAAATCTGTCAATACTTGAGGTAGTAGTATCAATATGTAGCGCATGGCTATTATGTATTACATACGTTTCTCCATCTACCTTTAATTTCTATTATATTATTAAATTAAAGTGGTCGCTTTTACTCGATTTTACCGGTCGCGGTCAGATTAGAGAATGGTTGTTTAGTGGAGATAAATTTTTATAGGGAAGAATAGTTAGTCTAATATTTTGATTCCTGAAAAAACTGGTTGGTTAGAGAGTTGGTCACTAAGAAGAGGTGGTCGTTTGTGGAGGTTTTACTGTATTTAAAATTAATAAACTGATTTTTAATTTTCAGCACTGAAAAACATAAGTATAAGGAAATCGAGATATTGGTATGTTACCATTGAATTCAAACCTAAAGTGAGATTGGTTTATTAGAACTTTACAGAATAGAATTTTTGTAGACTAATTCAATCATACCTGAACATGGGTAACGACTATGGTTAACAAAAATATATTCAATGTCAATAATTTGAAGTTACATAACTGTATTCCATTCATTACGTGTATAAAAATAATAATTATTTGACAGACAGTAATAAATGAAAATTAATTTCCTTTAAGTAGTTGGAAAAACTGAAAAAATACTCAACAAAGTAACACAATGCCTCTGTTTCAATATTGTGTTTGATTTGATCGACACATTAGCTGCGAGCTTACAATAGTCCAAAGTTTTAACTTAACCTCAGTTGGGATTGCTACCTCTCAAAGAAGATCTTTTCAAAAAGTTATCAGTAGAAGAAAGAGACAGGTCATGTCTGCAAGAGTTCACATTCAGACACACTAATTTGAGTGATATAGGTGTTCATTATGATAAAAGTTAATAGGCAACCATCAAGTAATCAACACTTCGCATTGTAATACAATGGTATCTTTAATGAAATATGAATTATTTGTTTTGCTACAAACACCACTCCAATTGTTGCCATAATACTCAAAGTATTATGATTTATATCGGCAACATTTTTTACCAATAGTGGATTTAACTCATTTTGCAATTTTTCTCTTTGTTTAAGCAGCTTTAATTGCTTACATGTTTTTTTGGACATTTATTAAATGATAAGTAAAGCTAACTTTTTAAAAAACTTAAATGTCCACAATCACAACATAAGAAATAACATTTCCTGAACAAAAACTCAGTTATGCAGAAAGGAAATTTATGAACAAATTACTACAACCTTTGAAAAATTATGGTATGTGGTTAGTTTTAAAAAAGCTAAAAAAAAATAATTGATTGATGGTTTTATAATACACAATTCATTTCTAAATAAATTTTTGTTTTTTAAGAAATAAATAAATTTCTAATTAAACTTTAAGGTAAATAGTGTATTATTGGGTATAAATTATTATTGACACACTAAAAACCAAGTACACTACAAGCTCGCTAATTGAAACCTCTTTAATCCAAACTCTTCAGTAATCCAAACTATAAAAAAAAATGTTTGTTTCATGTAGCGATGATTTCCTATGGTACGATTATTTTTTGAATGTCTTAATATGGTAATCAGACACCAAAATTGTAAAGATGATTGCAGAATGATGATGATGATGATGATGATGACGATGACGAAAAACTACCAAAAAATAAAATAAAACATTAAGTGGCAGTTGCAAGTTTTAATACGTGTATAGAATGGGCTAAGGAAACCGATTAGCCATTTCATAATATATTATTGCTTATGCAGCTTCAAGACAAACTGTTCGAACAAAGTTTGGCTTCCAAGAAACAGAAGAAAATAAGTGACCTTTTTGTAAAAAATAGAGGTTATTGAAAAGTAGGTATTTTATTATAGAAATAAGTTTTTGCAACTAAAACAACTGTACTGTACATACAATATTTTAAATAACTTACTGTATTTACAATTTTTTCTTTTTATTAATTTATTTCTCCTAATGTCACTTTTTTGTGGAAAAAAAACAAGTAAGGTCAGTGTTAGTTGTACATATATTATTATTAAATTAGTTTAATCCAAAATAAACAATTATATTTTACTCATTTTAAACATAAATATTGCCTTTTAGACAAAAATTCACTAATCTGAACTTTTTGGTAATCCAAACAGTTGCAGTTTTTATTAGTTTGGATTATCAAGCTTGTTCTGTAGTAGCAATAAAAAGGTAATAAATAAATTGGTAAGTAATGAATTAAAATTAGTGTTAACATTTAGGCCAACAAATTTTCCTGACATGTTCAATATTCACTTTTTGGAGTGTCCTGAATGCAGTTAATTAAAACACAAACAACAAAGGTCAAATAAAATAAAAATATAAAAATAAATAATGTTGAGCGATATATCTTTCTGATTTCTTTGGAGAAGACAACAATGATCTGTTTCACAGGTACTTACTGATTATCTTGGAAGCAAAGTATTTCCAAATGAAAAAACCCTACAACAAGTCATTATATAATTTACAAATATAATTATTATATAATTTAGAAATATATAATTTATTTGATATGTAATATGCAATCATGAGATGCAGAAATCAAATTGGAAAAGTTTCAAACGCTTACATACGCTTTGAGGAAAGTGCTGGTTGGTAAAGTGCGAAAGGAGATTGTTTTAAAATTTTACCACACCTTGGTTCTGCCATTTTTAACCCTTTCAGTACCAACTTCAGGAAAACAAGAGTTTAATATTTTTACATAGTTATAACATCCGGTTTACCAGATGTCCATAAGTTATGCATAAAGTGCCAATGTCCGGATAACTGAAACCGGATAACAATGTCCGAATAACATTTCCAAAACAACTTTGAAACAAAAATTAATGGAATAATGTATTTTGAAACTGCCTCCGTGGCACAGAGACTAGAGCACTAGCCTGCAAAGTGAAAGTTCCAGGGTTCGATTCCCGGCTATGATCTGGAAATTTTAACACGTGAATATCACCGTTAAGGTAACAAAACCCACAGTAGCTGCTAACAACCAAGCTGTCGATACGACTCTAAATAAACTAAAAAAAACTATTTTGAATATTTTTAGTGTTAGAACGATTCTTTTTTAATGAACACAATAAAAATTAATTTTTAACAGGAAATTTTATTTTTCTGTAACGTTGAAATTTTGGTCGGCAATGGCAGGCTTACGCCTGCAAGTTTTCAAAATAAGGGCTGGGACTTTTTGTACACCCTTATTCAAATTAAATGGCACTTTAGATCAAACTTTTAAATATTGTTTCGGCACTGAAAGGGTTGATGTATGGTTTAGAGCGTTGGACCCTAATTGCTCAGCAGATATCAAGAATAGAGGTAATAAGGGTGAAATTGTTAAGACCTTAAGCAGGTTATCAATAGCTGAACCTTAAGCAAAATGAAGATATTAATCATGAAATTGACGTACCAGAGGTAATATCAACTATTCAGAAATATTGGCAAGATTAACATGATAGTCATGTGTTCTAGATACCAAATGATCGAACTCCCAAATGGGTGTATGCCTAGTATGTTGTTTTAAAATATGCACACCTAAATCAGGTTGGTAGAGTTATTGGTTATGCATTAGAAATGCATGAAACTCTTCTGTAACCAGAAAAACTGGTGCTGTCAACTTTATTCAAATTATATCCACTTAAGCTTCATCAGTTAAAATGCAAACATAAATACCCAACTGCCAAGGGTGTACAGAGTCCTTGTTAGTAACTATCAAGGGCTCTATACCCCCTTGACTTCTATTATACACCCTTTTAAACCAATTAAAACAAATAAGTTTTTCAAGGAACTCTGTCAAACATCAAACATTTAAACCTCGTATATTGGAAATTAAAGGTCCACTAAATATGCAACAGACACACAATAAATACATAAACCATTTACCCAGGAAGTAACATGAATGGTGAAATTTATTTCATTCTAATATAACTAAATAATCTGCTTTATTTCAGTAAGTCTATCATTTTCTTTTCATACTCTAAACTAGATTGTAAATCTACTTAATTCTTCCTTTCAAATTTAATTTCCTTCTGAGATTTGTGTTCTTTGTGCTCTCTTCATTTTAACTGTGAGAGGTGTTGACAAAGTTCTACACATTGGTCCATCAGTACTGGGCTGACATGAATTTCAAAGTCAATCTAGTATTTCCATTCTGTAACCTTGTCAATATCCCTATACTCTTGGTAACTTTTTTCCATATATTTGTTTCGACGGGTTCTCTTTTATTTCAATCAATTTAGTTGTTAATGCCTTCCATGAATCTCTTCATCCTCTTCTCACAAGAGTGAATATAATGATCTATAATGTCATCCAGATGTATGGGCATCTTATCTCTTCTATACCTGCATTATTGGTAGCTTCATTACTTAGTATGCAGCTATGCCCGGGCCCCAAACAACCACTTCTGCTTTTTGTCTTGTTGGCTATAATATCTCAATAATCTGTATATTGCAATAATTTGAATAACTTTGAAAAGGCTAGGAATTAAATACAAAGAAAGGAAAGTTATCTACGGTCTGTATAAGAATCAAACGGCTGTTTTGAGAATTGAGGGGTACGAAAAAGAGGCTACTATAATAAAAGGTGTGCGACAAGGTTGTTCATTGACACCACTACTTTTTAACTTGTATGTAGAAGAGGCTACAAACGAAGTGAAGGAGAAATTTGATGCAAGAATAAATATTTAAGGAGAAACAATAAAAATGCTGAGATTCGCCGATGGTATAGTAGTATTAGCCGAGACAAAGAAAGAACTAATGTTAGGGTGTTACAGGTATGTAGATATGAAACGACTTGTGCAAGATAGAACAGCTTGGAAAACTGCATCAAACCAGCCGAGAGAATTATGACACAAAAATTGCAATAATATCTCTTACATCAGCTGTGAAACTGTTTTGAATGGCAATGAGCGAGCTAAGAAAATCAGAAATCACTAGGCACTCTCTAACCATTATAATGCTTGGCGTATCTTAGGATGCGTCCAGACAGCAAGCAGGTTGTAGCAGCACTGAGCATGTAAGCAGGTTGGAACAAACTAATGTTAGATAATTGGCACGGCCACACCATTAGCAGGACCTGCTGTACTGCTCTACTGCTTACCACTCTAACCTGCTCAAAAACAAACTAATTTGATTTTACCAGCTTACAAGCTCACATCTAAATTCGGTTTCCGTTCTCTTATTGTATACATTATTTTTCAATCATGGCTTTTGACACTCAATCGTTAATATCGGCTGTATTTACACGTGCCGGTTTGTGGGATGTGTCGGTTAAGCATAAAGGACAGAAAATAACAACTGCTGCGTGAAATGAAGTCTCCAAAGAATTGCAAACTAATGACTGCCAGTATATTACAACAAAAAACTAACTGAAATAACTAAAAAATAATTCAATAACTTTTAGTACACTATTTAAAAATTGTTTAGTCAAAATAATTTTAAAAAGTTCCATAACTTAAAAGTAGTAACTTGACAAACCGAAATATAACAGGAGACATGACTGAACCAATTGACGAGCAGATGAAAAGTGTGTTAGCAGCTGACTGCTTTCTGTATGGCAATGGTACCAGCTCAGCTCAATGCAGCTCCACTGCTTGAACCTGCTTGAACTGCTACCCTGCTCTAACCTGCTTGCTGTCTGACCACGACCTTAGAGCTGGCTGTATTCCGTAAAACTGTATTGCGCATCTGGTTTGTATCAATAATTATTGTCCTCTTTAGCTTCCATCTGGCATTGGTTTCAAATAATTGGTTTTTGAGATATAATTGGTTTTCCAACAATTGGGAGTACTATTGTACTTACAGATAAATCAAAAACTGTCAAAATATAAGAAGAAAATAATATATTATTGATGCATGTATGAAATTATTTAGTCTTTTTTTAATAACTGCTCCTTGGAGACTCCAAAAAGGGAGTATGGAGCATGTCAAGGTAAAACTGATAATCCTAAATTATTAACACAACGTTAAACACATTAATTACCGATTCATTTATTATCACTGCTTGCATACTTCAATAAGCGTTTCATCTAATAATTTTTACCAAATAATACACAATTTGCCTCCGAATTTACTTGGAAATTTATTTATTTTTCAACCAAAAAACTAATTAGAAAAGAATTCTTGTATATTGTAAAAAGCTTCATCAATCAAATATTGTTTCAGCTTCTTTTTAAACAAATTTAGATTACCACAACTTTTTAAAAATTGTAGTAATTTATTGATATATTTTTTATCCGTACAAGTAGGTTTTAGTTCAAACAATTTAGTGTGGTGATTAGCAATATACAAAGTGTGGCTGTTAAATAACAAGAGACTGACGTTGTAAAAAATTTAATTTTAATTTTATACATAATCACTTATTGTCACCTTCAATATACACTCCTTCTCTATCCCTATAACGCTCCAGCGAATTTTCCATCGTTGGAAATAGTGCTGGAAGTCATCTTCTGTCAGCTCCTTCAGGACACGTGCCGCTTTCTCTTTTACAGCTTCCACAGACTCAAATCTTGTCCCTTTTAATGCAGATTTCACCTTAGGGAACAGGTAGAAGATAATAACATGTGATGAAACAAGGTTTTTTACTTATGATCCGGAAATGAAGCGCCAATCCATGCTCTGGAAAAGCCAAACTTCACCGAGAGCCAAAAAAGCTCAAATGAGCAAGTCAAAATTTAAAGCAATGATGATTGTTTTTTTTTTATATCCATGGGATTGTGTACCTTCACTGGGTTCCTGAAGATCAAACAATTAATCAATATTACTACCTTGAGGTACTCTCCAAACTACATCAAAGAGTAAGGAAAAAGCGCCCCAAAAAGTGAAAGGACAAATCATGGGTTCTCCACCTAGACAATGCGCCAGCTCATTCCGCATTATCTGTCAAGAGGTTCCTAGCCAAGTACAGCATCTCAGTGTCAGAACATCCATCTTATTCATCAGATCTTGCACCATGTGACTTCTACCTGTTTCCTAAAGTGAAATCTGCATTAAAAGGGACAATATTTGAGTCTGTGGAAGCTGTAAAAGAGAAAGTGGCACGTGTCCTGAAGGAGCTGACAGGTGCTGAAGGTGACTTCCAGCACTGTTTCCAACAATGGAAAATTCGCATAGAGCATTGTAGGGATAGAGAAGGAGTGTATATTGAAGGTGACAATAAGTGATTATGTATAAAATTAAAATTAAATTTTTTACGTCAGTCTCATTATTTAATAGCCACACCTTGTAGTAACCAATTCTGTTTCTTGTGGACATTTAAATTATGTAAAAAGGTATTTTGCATTACATATATTATCACTTATAATTATAAGATTACACTTATCACTTATTATAAGAAATATATAAAAAAGGAACTATAAGCATCTTATATAGGAATCATCACTAAGAAAAAAAAATGGTGTACACAAGTTTATGTGGTTTGCTCTCACCATACCCCTAACTGATTTTTTCTGTTTTTAAAACCTCTTTCCACATTACTCTGTGATGAATTACCCAAAATATAGCACACCAGATGTGAGATAGAATTAAACCATGGTAAGCTGCTTTTACCAATTTTTTATAATTTAATCTAGCAATTTGTTTTAATGCAAATACCCCAGATGATATTTTTATCTTAGATTTGATTGGTATAAAAATCCCAGGACAAAGATTTATCTAGTGATATTCCAAGAAACTTCATAGTTTGTATATGGCAAGAAAAAGTCATTTGAGTGCTTCACACCAGATGTTTTAACAATGTGTCTTTCAATAACATTTACATTAAACATTTTTAGCTACTCCCTCATTTAAGATTTACTATAAAAATTTATTTCAAATTACAAAAACAATTTTTCAAAGTTTTATGTTCTTATTTAGTTGGTTAAAAATAAATTAAAATATTTCCAATTTTTCAACATGTTAATTAAATATGTATAATGAATAATTTATCGAAATATGTCAGTTTTAAAAATAATTAAAAAGAAATTAGTAGTATTACTTTTCACCTAACAGTCAAAAAATGATGTTATCATAGCAAGTAAAACCTAATAAATGACATGTCAAAGAAATTTAATCTCTCAAAGCAACTCAATTTATTCCACTTTAATCCACGTTCTGCTGTAAATTTGAATTAGAAAATTCTTATTAAACATTTTTCAACGTTCATCTCCATAAAGCTATCTATCTATTAATTCCCTTTTTCTACCTTATCATCAAATCTCCATCACATTTTCAGTTTATCTTTTATGATCTCAAATTAACACTTCATTTAACAGGTGAAAAAATCTTTTATGTTTTTCAATGAATGTAGTTAGATAATGATTTCTAAAATAGTAATAAATTAAACATTATTAGCAATGTATCTCTTTTTTCTGTAGTTTTATTATTGAAATCGTTGACTTAAATTACTTTTATTGATAAAATTTCAAAAGCTAATCTGAATCCGTAATAGATTTCGCTATATGAAGGATTATTATTCTTTACAACCAGTAAATTTCTCACTGAATTGAAAAGTGTAATTTATTATCTAGATGCTGAGACCCTTAAAAACAACCCTTTTACCCTTTACCCTTTTACCTAAAAAAACCCTTACCCTTTTACCTTTTACCGTTTTACCTAAAAATTAAGTTACCATTTTTATTCCATTCATTGTCTGGTTGCAAAGTGAGCACCATTGTTTTCATCGGTTGTTGTTTAAGTCATCAGCCGAAAGGTTGGTTTGAACCTCTAGAGGTTTTACTAAAACAAACAAAGGAGTGAGGTGGTTTACCTATGCCTTCCTCACTAAGTGGTAAAGTATGTTTATCAGCATACCAGGCCCTCTGAAAAGCATCTACTTTCCACCTTACAAATGACAGCTTCACTTCATTCACCACTGGGTCTGGCTGTATAATAAAATTCATTACTATCAGAGGATTTAATTCTGATTAGTGTCTTTATACCTCTACCTCTTCTGTTCTTAATGCTGCAGTCACATAATTGGCTCACCATGTGATAAGAAACAGTATAATTGTTTGAAGCCCTGGAACTAGCAGATCGAGTGCAAATAATTTAACACTCCGCCTTTTAAAAAAAAATTTTCTTAGGTAAGATATTATGAATTATCTATTTTTACTTTTTATTATTATTTATTTCTTATTTAAAATGTATTTTTTTTTTAATTTGGAGTAACATAATTCATTCAACTGGGAAATAGAGCTTACTTTACCCATGTAAAATTGTTTAAGGATAGATTAATGAGTAGGAATATAAAAATTAAAATATATAGTAGGTTTGGTATGCCCCGTTGTCACATGTGATTGTGAAACGTTGACTATGTCAGAAACAGATGGCAACATGCTAAGATTGTTTAAAAGAAAGATATTTTAAGGAGAACTTTAGGACTGGTAAGGTCCAGTTATTCTTGGTATGACCAGTCGTAATTTTTAAGTGAGGTATAATGAATATGAAAAAGTACTGAAATGTAACTACATTATATCTAACTATACCGATCCCATAAAAGAGAAAAAACATAAATTTGGTAAAATAGACGAACATTTCAATATAATAGAACAGTGTAATAAAGAAAATAAAAGTAAGATTGAAAAGTATGAGATGTTCCATATTTATAAACATTTAAAAGAGCAAAAGCAGGATATTCTAAATGAACAAATCAAATTTAAGAATGATGAAGTTATATTGACTGCTGCTGCTATCTGTAGTAAATATGAGGAAGGATAAATTACAGGAACTTAATTTTATATCAGTTTTATACAATTTTTTTTTTTAATTCCTAATATGTGTATGTTGCAATCTGTTCAATTCAGAACAATAAGCAACCTCATGACCCAATGAGATGAGTATAACATGTAAATGAGGTGTAGTCTTGTACAGACTCAGGCCGACCATTCCTGAGAGAGTATGGTTAATTGAACCCCAACCATCAAAGTACACCGGTAACCACTGTCTAGCATTCAAATCAGTACAAAAGTAACTACCTTTACTAGGATTTGAACCAGGAACCTTCGTCTTCGAAAATCAGCTGTTAAACAGCTGATTTTGGCGACAACTCTACCTCTAGACCAACCCGGTGGGTACAAATGACTGAACCCAGTTTTATACAAATGACTGAAGATGTAATATCTTCTATAGATTTTTAAAAATTTTAGTTTCAAATACATTATATATTCTGATGATGGTGGATCCAGTAAAAACACGTGTAAGTAAATAAAAAAATTAAGGCAGCTTAAAAAAGGTTACTAAATTTATTACGTATATAAAATAGAATTAATTTCAACCAGCAGGATGAATTATAAGGATTTATTTTTGAACTAAGTAGGTAGTAATAAACTATTATTCAATAAATTAATCTGCTATTAATTAATCTGCAATTAATTAATCTGCTGACAGTAGTCGCCCAATGGAAAGCATTTGGATTTCCTCCAAAATAGCTACATTTTCCTCTTTTCATTTACAATCTGCATCTGCATAATAAGCTATATCTTACTCTAGTAGCTGGAACTGTTGTTGTCCTCGTTTGATTCAAAATCTGAAACTGCAGTTATAATATTGTGAAGTTATTTGTTATGAAAAAGGTATTTTAAATAAATTTTATTATGTTGTGCTTTTAAAACTACAGTCGTGTAAATATTGAGTCATACATAGTGATGAACTTTATGCTGCTATAATAAAAGGAATAACGAATTTGTATTATAGCAGTACATTTGTGTTATTTTGTTATAAATGAATTGTATGGGTCTCTTCATTGTTAACCCTTAAGGCTCCAGCTTTTCCGCACTCTTCCGCTTCTAATACACAGCGACCGTATTATATTCCTTTCCCATGATGTTTTACACATATTCATATAGTTATACAGTAAAACCTCACTAATTCGGACTTCACTAATTCGGAATTCACGATATTTCAAACTACTCCAAGAAGAGCAGCTTTTTTAAATTTTTTTGAAGTTTTTTAGTTAAAAATTAATAAAGTGCTACTTCAAAAAATAATAGCTTTCAACTGTCTAATAAAAATTGTTTCATCCTGTAATACATTATTGGTTCCTCAGTGAAGAAAACGTTCCACAATTTAAACTAGTGAAGTGAGAAACCACATAGACGAACTTATTGAATTTGCAGACTTCAATCTGGAATTCAATGACTATTATCTTGTCCTAAGAGAGAGAAGTTTTTTAGTTAAAAATTAATAAAGTGCTACTTCAAAAAATAATTGCTTTTAACTGTCTAATAAAAATTGTTTCATCCTGTAATTAATTATTGGTTACTCAGTGAAGAAAACGTTCCACAATTTAAGCTAGTGAAGTGAGAAACCACATAGACAAACTTATTGAATTTTCAGACTTCAATCCGGAATTCAATGACTATTATCTTGTCCTAAGAGAGATGTGCCAACAAGTTATAAGAAAACACTGTAGCAAAGAATCACAGAAAAAAATAACAAGTTTTTTTTCTAAGCAACCTCAAATGATCCCTAAGGATATTTGTCAACCCTGTACTTCAACAAGTGCCAAATAATCGGTATGTAAGTACAGTGTTTTAATTAAATATC
This sequence comes from Catonia carolina, assembly GCA_035578175.1. Lineage (NCBI taxonomy): Eukaryota > Metazoa > Arthropoda > Insecta > Hemiptera > Achilidae > Catonia > Catonia carolina. The sequence goes on along the minus strand of JAQMRL010000005.1, from coordinate 32,723,463 downwards.
ATTTTACACTGGACATTTATTATTTAACAATATTTTTACTGCCGTAAATATTTTTATTTCTATACATTTAACTTTTTTATTTTTCAATATACTGTACTGTAAATTCATTAAACATCAATATTTCAGACAAGTAACGTTTATTTTTTACTTTTAATTGCCTAAATTATTCAATTATTAGATGTAAACAAATATTCGCGATAATTCGGACTTTCAATAATTCGGACTTCACTTCCCCCCAATTCGTCCGAATTAGTGAGGTTTTACTGTATTTCACATATGTAAAACCATTTGTAAAGCATAATTTTATCTACACATATGTATATTTCACAATTTTTTAGGTTGCAGGAGAATAAAATTACATGAGGGTGACTTGTTTGGGAACACTGCAGGTAGTATTTTTTCGTGTAACACTCCCTTCGCCACTTTGCTATAATGTACATTAGTCCCAACCGTTTGTAACAAAAGCAAATTCCTATAGAAAAACTTCACAGCTTTCACACAAACTAAGAAACATGTTTGTACGTTGACTTACAGACAGCCTGCATGCGATATCTGTTTACATAAAAAAATTTCAACACTCTAGTCTACACTTCATACTAAAACGATAATAAAATATTTTGCTTTCAACATATTCTATTTTTGTAAATGTTATTACTTGCGTTAACCCTAGAACTGGTTAAGTAAAAGCTGTGAACTGGCAAGTGCTTTTTGCATGCTTTGCAGTAACGTTTTCAAAAAATCATAAATAATCTAAAATATGATACAAGTATATATTATTATATATCATTTTTATCAGCATAAAATAATCTATTGAATAATGTATACATAAAAGTTACTCACCTAGTTTTTAGTTTTGTTCCAGTGAAAGAAATGTTGTAATTTAGTTTTTCAATATTAATTTTTTAATTTCAACACAATTTAATATATACAAATTTTAATTCAATTCAAAAACTATTATATACAAAATGTTCCAAATTTAATATAGAATTGATTCCACTAAAGTTTTTACACAGTATTATATATAAAAAATAAAAAACTGTAAGTATGAACCTAAGCACAACTAGTCGGATTCACTTGTGGAAGCTTTTCTTTTCCTTCCAGCATTTGTAGGTCTCCAAAAATGTTGTAACTTGTGGTAGCAAAGTGGATGAACTCCACAATTACAACCTGGGCACCAGTAGTAGCTTCTTTTTCTTTTTACTAAAGGACTTTTGGCACAAATTACACACAAGCGTTCTTTGCGACCAGGTAAATGAACAAGTGCATGATCATTTCCTTCAATTTCAGCCACTGGTTCAGGTACATTATCATCCACTAAGTCCTCAACAATGCTTGAGTGAAAGTCTTGTCTTGAAACTGGTTTGTCGGTATTCAAGGTATATAAAATATGTGCATCAAATAACGCAATGTCCAACAAGTTGGCAACTATTTTCTTCCAATACTTCTTCGTAGGCCTACTTACTGACAAATGATACAATGACTTGTCACTATTGTCAATGCCACCCATATTCAAATTATACTTGTTTATCATTACAGGTTTTATTGCTTGTAGGCCATGTCTGCTTGTTATAAGCCTATCATCTGCATGGCAACCCGTACTAATTAGATGAACTGGTTTGCGCGTTGCTTTTTGCTTGTATTTCACCAGCAGAATTTTTCCTCTTCTATAATACACACTTTCTTCAACACCCAACTTATATTGCATTAAATTTTCACATAAACCTTTTGAATTTTTATTTACTGTTCCAGTTAAAAATGTTTTTCTTGTCAGTAGTTCCTCAGCCAATGGCAACTTGGTGTACCAGTTGTCCGTAAAGAGATGGTACCCTTTACCTAACAGATTACATACATTTAGTTCATTCATTATAACTTTCTGTGTAAAAGGACCATCAACATCAGCTAAGAAATCTTTTCCACTGTACAAAGATACATTGAGTATGTAGCTGGTTTTACTATCGCACAACTCAAATTTTTTGATGCCGAATTTGCAGTGTTTCTTGTTAGGCATGTATTGGATAAATATGCATCTGTTTTTCATACCTATAAGACTTTCATCTATGGAAATATTCTGACTCGGTGTAAAATGTTTTTTCATAGTCTTATTCATATGATCCAAGAAAGGTCTAATTCTATGCCAATGATCATATCCCGGTTGACCTAAAGCAGCCCCTTGTACAGAGTTGATTCTAAACATTGAGTTAATAAGTTGAAATTTTTTTAGAGGCATTACATTTGGGAAAAAAGGAATGTGAAGCGATCTTTTAGTTGTCCAATAATCAACAATATTGTTTCTATAATCTATTCCCATATTTATAACTAATGATATATATTTTTTCATGTCTTCAACAGAAATATCTACCCATTTTCTAAGCCTAGAAAATTTTTTCATTTCACCAGAATTTATTTTATTTTCAACTTCTTTGTTGGCATAAGCATTTGTCTCCACTAATAATTTCCAAATATTAGCAGTATAAAACAAGTAAAAATATTGTATTGGAGGGGCATTTCTAGGTGGACAGTTTTTTATGCCAACGTTTCTTACTGTGAACTCATCTGCAATATTTAGTTCCGGTTCAGGGGCGAAAACTCTTGTCCACTTCGGTTGGGTATTTCGACATTTGAGTGGAATGTCAGAATCAGAAACACTATTTTCGAAATCATTACCTGGAATTTCAATAGGCACAGGCGAAGGTACAGTCTCTTCATTGTCACATTCACTAACAACATCGTCTAAAAAAATAGCATCAGGTACTTCTCCACCTTCAACAGAAATGTCACTTTCATTGTCACTATCAATGTTAATTTCATTATCACTTTCACCAAATAAAATTTCTCGAATATCACTTGAACCAAGTTCACGATCCATTTTCTAGGTTATAACAAAGAACGAAACAAACAACAACAAACTGAATCGCACAACGTCACACCAACCTACTAACATGTCGTGACCTTTGGTTTTTTTTCGAATAGCCAACTACGTAAAAATAAAAACGAACATCCAAAGAGCATAAAATTGAATGTAAAAATGTCGATGAATCGAATGGCGCAAACCTCGTTGCTGTATATTCGATGGTTGGGGAGAAATCGAACAGCTATTTAATGCGTCGCATATTGCGACTCTGCCAGTTCACGGAACACTATATTAGTCGTAATTTGCGACGGTGACCAGTTCTAGGGTTAAAGAATTCTCTACAAAATAAAATACAATAATGACTGGTTTCAAACATAAATTAACCTCACTGCAACAAGTTTTATTGTGTACTGCACTACCCATTTCTATTCCCACTGAAGTGGCTTTGCATAGCACATGGGGTAATAGTCTAAGTTGATAAATATACTGCAATAACCTAAACGTCACTCAGTATTAGGGTAACCATTTAAAATACTTTTACAGTTATGATCGGAATAAGAAATAACTTATATAAATTAAGATAATATTACGATAAATTCCCTGTTAGTTATGGGTCTGGGATTGTTGTAACGTAGGCTGTATGTTTTGTAATCAGGATGCAATATGCATGAGCAACATTACAAACCAAAGTGTGACTCGGTGGAGGAAGCTATTCTGCCCTGCTAAAAAAAAAGGCTGCAAATTTCTCGATTTTGAGTTTTATATACATTCTTGTTTTGGACTACAAGAAATCTAGTGAACTAACTAAAAAAAACCTGCACTGTACATCTGCACTGTAGTTACTGCTTTTTTTCTTAGTATGCTACAGATGCTGATTTTTTACTTAGTAGAATTTGATACTGAATTCATTTACTGCTTTGTATATCATTGTCGATTAGTCACAAAAGTTCATCGGTTTTAAAAGTTTAAGGTTGCACCACCTTAAATATTGAATATTCAATTAAAGTATTTATTTAAAGTATAATAATTTAAAGGATTTACTTTAAAGCTATTTTCCCACGCTTCAGCTTTTTGTACATACCGTCTTCTTAGTAGGGCAGTATTCTCCTGTAGCACAAGCAGAGACCGGTGCCATGCCATTCTGCTGCAAGATAATAAATGGTCTTTTTCTTACAGTTTTCTACCGTTCCGTATGTTAGTGATCATCATGGCTATCTTCACTCTGTTGGCTGCAACACTAAACAACTCGCTAGTTGGTTTCCTGTACCATGCCTTTAGCTTCTGCAACCAAGAAATTCTTCTTCACCCCAGGCCACGCTTGATATGTATCTTCCCCTGAATGACTGATTGAGGTAGGAAATATCTGTTGCTATTTCTCATTATGTGTCCAAGATATTAAAGCTTGCGAATCTTGACGGAATTTAAGATTTCTTTACTTTTGTTCATTCTTTGAAGGACTTCGACATTGGTTATGTGGTCCTTCCATGATATCCTCAGGATTCTCTGATACAACTACATTTCAAAGGATTCCAGTTTTTCAGTAATAACCTGATCGAGTATCCAGGACTCAATGTCATGCAGCGAAGTGGAACAGGAGGGGTTGAGAATTCAAGTGGTGTGTCAAAAAAAAATTTTGACCTAATTTTTCTAGAAAGAAGATAAATGAGTATTCTGTTAAGAAATGAAGTGAATTAAGTCATAGTTATTATAACAACTCATAGATGGCAGCACCTCACTGCATTTCTCAACAAAAATCTAAAGTTGTAAAAGCTCCTCTTCTGAAAAACCTTCTGTTTTGCAGAAAGGGGTTAAACTGACTTACACCACTCGAATTCTCAACCCATCCATAGCATCTCAGCAGACAAATTTTAATGTCAAGACACAAGTCATGACTTTTAATAAAAGGTGTTGTGGTTTAGGTCATCAGCCGAAAGGCTGGTTTGAACCTGTAGAGGTTTTACAAAGTAAAATGAGAAGTGAAGTGGTTTACAATTGCCTTCCTCACTGAGTAGAAAAGTATGCTTATCAGCATGTCGAGCCCTCTGAAAAGCACATATTTTCCACTCTCCAAATGACACCTTCACTTTATTCACCACAAAGTCTGGCTGTATAATGAAATTCATCACTTTTGGAGGAAATAACTCTGATTAGTGTCTTTTACACCTTTGCCACTTCTGTTCTTAAATGATTCAGTCATTTAATTGTCTGACCATGTGATAAGAAACAGAACTATTTATTTTAGCCCTGCAACAAACAGATTGAGTATAAATAATTTTACTCTCTACTTGTCTGTTATGGGCAGTAACAAAAGGTAGGTAATGAATTTAACGCAGCATAAGTATTTAGACTTGTCGGTTTTTATAATGACTTACCCTGTACTCCCTATTTGGAGTCTCCTGGATGCAGTTAGTGGAAAATAAAAATAAAAATTAAGAAATAATTTTCAAAAACCAGCTGATCTTATAGAACTGTAATATATAAGTTGACCATAAAAAATAGTTACTATAACACATTTTGATTTAAAAAATTTTACAATCTTATATGACAATGTGGAGTATCATTTTGACATTTACAGCATCTGCAATATTGTGGACACTTTGAAAGCTTTATGTGAGATACATAAGGTGCCTATGGGTCAGTAAGAAACCAGAGCCTCTCATCATTGCATCCTTAACAGTTAGGTAAAGGCCAAGCCAATTGCTGTGAGCGCTGGGCTACGCATGCGCATATGACTTTGACCCTGCATACCCCTCCGACCTACAGTTAATGTACAGTCAGTGTTGTTAAAAATTGACAACACTCATTGTATTTTGTAGACATGCTGTTCCATTGTAGATTACATACACTGCACTATTGCAGTACATACAAGACTAGACTAATGCAGACGCACATTTTGCTCAGCGCTCTCCTTACAAAAATTAGGCTATACGTATGAAATTAGTGTGAAAGTAAACCTTCATTTTAATTAGATATTATTTACTATCTGTGGTGCAGCTAGTAAATAGATATTATTCTAAATATTTCCTAGACTTATAAAAAAATCATATATTAATCAATGACCCGAACTTATTCTTGTTGTTTTTCAACAGTGACACAGTATGAAGTAAACTGAATTATTTTTTTTGGAGAAAGGAAATTTTTCTAATCACTTACAAGTTTCAGGTGATTATTTTTTATTTATAAATTTTTACATGTGATAACAGAATCGAGAATTTAAGAATTTGGCAAAATATCATGCAGGGAAAGATAGAGGGCATATGTGGTCCAGATTGATGTAAAAAAAACATGATTGAGGAATCATCGGGATTGGTATGGTGTGTGTTTGATTATCCTTTTTCATCAAACAATCAACAAAACTAAATGGCCTAGATGACAGTAAATATTCTCAGAAGAGAACGCACCTGGAGAAGAAGAGAACAGAATAATTTAACCATGATAAAAGTAATCACATTTCGTGTAACAAGATATAATCATCTGTAAATTAGCCTGATTAGCTATTAGAGAGAGGACTGTTAATTGAAACCACTTGTCAGAAGAACAAGGTTCAGTGTTAGAAAGACAAACCAGAATAATAGTTGGTTATTTAATGTTTCTGAAATTGTATACAGGCTTTACAATATCAGTGTATTACTGATTGTTAATCTTTTGTTAAAGCTTATTATACAAAAGTTTTGAACAGAATCGACTTTTTTATATTTTATTAACCTATGAATTAATTATTAATTAATTATTAACCTATGAACAACAGCCCGTGGCTGTTGTTGGATCTGCTATCGGGGGCCGCCCCTGGCGATGGGGTACGCTCACCTCCTAGGAGGGGAGTACTGGGGAAATAAAATACCCAGGGTGGACAAAAACCAACCAGGAAATCCTACAGCGTCTGTCTTGCATCAAGCGGCTTGTAGGTCAGCGTCTGTCATCAGAGGTGCGGCTGAATATCCAGGAGAAGGGCACTCTTTTGTCCTGGGGTTGAGGAATTGGCCCCAAAGGCGGATAAACCAGCTTATTTGGTAAACGGCATAAGAATGTAGATGGCAACGGGCAACCGCTACATTAAAGATCCCATGGGATTGCCCTAGTAAAATCATGAATGGCAGGCATCAGGACAAAATTATCCGGAGTTTCAAGTCTCCCAATCGGTTCTCCGGGGGGGACAGTTTTGATGAATGCTTCTAAAATAAAAACTCTTCGAAGTAAATTAAGAATAGGCACCTGGAATGTGAGGAGCATGCTTGAACTTGGTAAGGCCCACAATATTGTCCAGGAAATGAACAGGTTAAATATACAAATAATGGGTATCAGTGAGTGTAGATGGAAGGATAGTGGACAGAGAGACCTACATGGTAGTACCATTTATTATTCGGGTAGCAATGAAAATTCAAATTTGAATGGTGTAGCGGTGATAATTGATAAATCCATCAAGAATGCAGTGAAAAATTTTCTTCCTTTGTCGGACAGAGTAATGCTTCTTCAGTTCCATTTGGACATTGGCACACTGAATCTGATTCAGGTCTATGCTCCAACAGCAGACGGGGGGGAGGAACTGATAGAGAGATTCTATGAAGATGTCAACACTGTGATGAATATGTTCAAACATCAAGATGTTACTATAGTCATGGGTGACTTTAATGCAAAGATAGGACAAGGTCAAAGTAACCAATGCATTGGTCGTTTTGGATTGGGTGAAAGGAATGAGAGAGGAGACCGTCTCCTTCAGTTCTGCCAAGAAAACAGCATGGTCATCACCAATACTCTGTTCGAGCTACCGAAAAGACGACTTTATACTTGGAAATCGCCTCAAGACTCCAATGTGAGAATCATTCGCAATCAGATTGATTATATCATGATCAACCAGAGGTATAGAAATGCTGTAAAAAGTGCTAAAACATACCCAGGTGCTGACATTAGCTCAGATCACAATCTACTAGTGGCAGAAATGAAAGTAAGACTGAAGAGAGCAAAGCCAGTGAAAATACATACTCAGTTGGATACCAAAAAGCTCAAGAATGCTACAGTAAGAGAAAACGTTTCTTGTGAGATCAATGAAAAGCTGGAGTTCATGTGTAATCAAGTCTGTGGAGTTGATGAGCCTGAATTGATATGGAAGGAGTTCAAGACAGCGCTACTGCAACCGTGTAGGAAGTATCTCAAGTGCCAGAGAACAAATAAAGGTAAACATTGGATGACAGAGGAAATTCTAGATCTGATGGAGGAACGCCGTAAATTCAGAACTAGTAACAGGCAAACATATAAGGAAATCAATAACCAGATCCGATACAAATGTAGAAGGGCAAAGGAAGCATGGTTGAGGGAGAAATGTGAGGAAATGGAAAGGTTACAAGTCCTAAACGACTCTCATAACATGCACAAGAAAATAAGAGAATTTACTGGCAAGCAAAGTAACAGAAGCTATTTCATGACTGATGATAATGGGAGAATAATTCTTGATACAGGGGAACAGTTGAAGCTGTGGGAAGATTACATCCAGGAGCTTTTTGATGACGAAAGGAAAGTTCTTTGTTGCAATAGTAATGACAACTCTGGTCCAGACATATTGACAAGTGAGGTAGAATTTGCCATTAAAAACATTAAAAGTGGGAAAGCTGTAGGCCCAGACGAACTCCCTGGAGATATTCTCAAACTCATTGACGAAGATTATGTGAGAATACTTACTCACTTATATAATCAGATATATAAGACTGGTGTGATCCCTGCTGAATGGCTGAAGTCAATATTTATAACGCTTCCAAAGAAAGCGAATGCTAAGAAGTGTCAAGATTACCGAACCATAAGCCTCATGAGCCATACACTGAAGACATTTCTCAAAATAATACACAGGAGAATACACAGAAAACTGGAAGAAAACCTGTCAGATACTCAATTCGGCTTCAGAAATGGCTTAGGCACACGAGAAGCTCTGTTTGCTTTCAATATTCTTTCTCAGCGTTGCCTGGATGTAAATCAGCCAATATTTGCCTGTTTTATTGACTACCATAAGGCTTTTGATAAGGTGCAACATACAAAATTATTTGATATTTTAAAAGAAGTTCAAATAGATGCACGCGATTTTCGTCTGATAAGTAATCTATATTTCCACCAAAAGGCCACAGTACGGGTGCAGTCAGAGTACAGTAAAGAGCTAAATATCAAGCGTGGGGTACGTCAGGGATGTGTGCTTTCGCCGCTCCTGTTCAATATCTATTCCGAGAGAGTGATAAGCAAAGCGCTAGAAGAGGAGACAGGAGGAATAAAAATAAATGGCATATCCATCAACAATCTGAGGTATGCAGATGATACTGTCCTTCTGGCAGAAAACATGGAAGATCTCCAGAGAATGCTCAGCCATGTCATTGCTGAGAGTGAATTGAGTGGTTTGAGTCTTAATACGAGAAAGACCAAGTACATGGTAATTACCAAAGACACACCACCTCCTGTGGGGGATCTTCTGGCGGGAAGTGATGTGCTAGAGCGAGTGGATGCATACACGTACCTTGGAGCTCGAGTGTGTTGCAGTGGTGATCACTGTGCTGAAATAAAAATTAGAATTGAGAAAGCACGCGCTACTTTTATCAGAATGAAGAAGGTACTAACATCACGAGATATAAATCTCGAATTACGAATGCGTCTCCTTAAATGTTTCGTGTTCCCTGTCCTGTTGTACGGTGTGGAAGCTTGGACTCTCAATAGATTCAGTGAGAAGAAACTACAGGCTTTTGAGCTGTGGACCTACCGTAGAATGTTGAGGATCTCATATACTGAGCATGTCACGAATGAAGAGGTCCTCAGTAGAATGGGAAAGCAGCTGGAACTCATGGTGGAAGTTAAGGCACGAAAATTAAGGTACCTTGGTCATGTTATGAGGGGACCAAAGTATCAAATATTGCATCTCATCATTCAAGGCAAAATATTAGGAAAAAGATCGGTGGGCAGGAGAAGGATATCCTGGCTGTGTAATTTGAGAAGGTGGTTCAGGTGTTCCTCAAACGAACTTTTTAAAGCAGCGGTCAACAAAATTCGTATCGCCATTATGATAGCCGACCTCCGTCATGGAGATGGCACGTGAAGAAGAAGAAGAACCTATGAATAGCTCCTGGTTTAGTTTCATGTTAAAGGACATCGACATAAATATTTCTAAGCAACTTATAGGCAGATAACATGCAGTGGTGGTTATTCAAGGTGATCTGAGATGGACTGTATATGAGATGTGGCTATTAAATAACGACTGACGTAAAAAAATTTATTTTTATTTTATACATAATCACTTATTGTTACCTTCAATATACACTCCTTCTCTATCCCTATAACGCTCCATGCGAATTTTCCATTGTTGGAAACAGTGCTGGAAGTCATCTTCTGTCAAGTCCTTCAGGACACGTGCCGCTTTCTCTTTTACAGCTTCCACAGACTCAAATCTTGTCCCTTTTAATGCAGATTTCACCTTAGGGAACAAGTAGAAGTCACATGATGCAAGATCTGGTGAATAAGGTGAACGTTCTAACACTCAGATGCTGTACTTGGCTAGGAACCTCTTGACAGATAACACGGAATGAGCTGGCGCATTGTCTTGGTGGAAAACCCATGATTTGTCCTTCCACATTTCGGGGCGTTTTTTCCTTACTCTTTGACGTAGTTTAGAAAGTACCTCAAGGTAGTAATATTGATTAATTGTTTAATTGGTTAATAATTAATTTAGGCCATTTAGTTTAATGATTAATTGATTAATTGAGAAAACCAGTGAAGATACAAAATCCCATGAATATCAAAAAAACAATCATCATTGCTTTAAATTTTGACCTGCTCATTCAAGCTTTTTTGGCTCTCGGTGAAGTTCGGTTCTTCCAGTGAATGGATTGGTGCTTCGTTTCCGGATCATAAGTAAAAAACCTCGTTTTATCACATGTTATTATCTTCTACCTGTTCCCTAAGGTGAAATCTGCATTGAAAGGGACAAGATTTGAGTCTGTGGAAGCTGTAAAAGAGAAAGCGGCACATGTCCTGAAGGAGCTGACAGAAGATGATTTTCAGCACTGTTTCCAACAATGGAAAATTTGCATGGAGTGTTGTAGGGATAGAGAAGGAGTGTATATTGAAGGTGACAATAAGTGTTTATGTATAAAATTAAAATTAAATATTTTACGTCAGTCTCGTTATTTAATAGCCACACCTCGTATCTCACAGTACCTAAAAATGTAACATTCAACGTTATATAACAAAACATTGCATTTGATAATTATTTACTTACATAGAATTTTGTAAGGTATGATGATCTGGAATGTGCAGATGTAGCCCACCTTTAACTGGATGTGATTCTTTCTAGGATGAAAGTCGATGTGGCAAATGCATAGAACAGTAGCCTAGATTAAGTTAGATGCATAAATCATTTATCTAATACTGCATTCAACCATTAAGTTAGAATAGTATAAGCTTTGCTCATGATTGATGCCGTAAACCATCTCTAAAATCAAAGACCCAATACCAAGCCAGAAACCAGTGTAAATGTTTTACACGTTTTAAAAATCCTTCGCAGATTATTGACAATTAAATAGAAACATCTTCTTCTTTTTCTGCCTTTCAAGGATTAGGCATCTCTGCCTGTTCCGAACCTCTCAAATCTGCCCATCTCTTTCTCGGGTGTCCTCGTTCTGTCTTTCCTGCCGGTTCATTGTGTTTGCTTAGGTATCTTATCCTCCCTCATTTTGTTCATTATGTCCTGAGATACCTTGCTGTTTATAGAGAAGATGTTGAGTTCTTTCCTTATCTCGGTATTCCTGTAACGAGCTTCTTTACTACACCCACACGAATGTTAAAGGAATTTCATATCAGATGCTTGCAATCTACTCTCCTCTCGCTTTGATAGCACTCAAGTTTCACTGCCATAGAGTAGGGTCGGCACTACTATTGTTTTATAAAATCTCACCCTCGTGTTTTTGCTGGTGCTATTTTTTAAGGTTCAATGGTTAATTCCACATATTTGCTGAAATCAGTGCATCTTATTGTGATCATCTTTGTCCTGTTGATAAAATGAAATACAAACATTCCACTTTTATATGTAGTGAACTGGATTTAATAAGAATTTTGTAGATTCACCCTCCAACACTGAACTTGAAATTTGATGGGACATTTCTCAGGCAGTGTTAATAACATTATGTTGACTAATAATAACCCCACAGTTGTCTTTAAACAGGTTGACTGATATTTTAATTTCTTGAATAACTATTGAAATTCTTAACATGTCCTCAATCTAAAAACTGGCTTTTTTATATTGAGAACATGTTAGGTTAGCTTTCATCCTGTACTTCTGATGTTTTCTAATTTTTACATTTTGTGGAAGAGTTAATGTTCTTCACACAACCACTTCATGGTATAGAGATACTAAAATAATTTAAAAAGGCAAAAAAATGTGTTGCATTATATTAGGGGTTGGAAGCGATAATCAGTTTTTAACATTATTATATGAAAGGACAGAAAGTCATAGTTTAAGAAGTATTGTGCTGAATGTAAACCGTTGACTTGTTCTTTTACTATCATTATTATTGTTATTTAGTAGTACAAGTTGGGTGAAGGTGAACAGTGCTGTTGAATGTATAAAAGATTATAGGAACCAAAGACAGCAATAGGAAAACAGTTTGGAACTGCAGTAGCAGTAATAGTTCTGTTTTTAATATTCGCTTGTATAAGGGCCAAAGTATCAGTTTTCTGCGACTTTCCTCATCTTTAGTTCCAATAAAACTAAGTACACCGAGCTTAATCATATTTTTCACTCATTTGTTATTCTGTATCAATACTACGGACAGAAAAATATAGTTCTACCCCACGACTACAGCTTATAGTTTTTATTAGTTTGCAGAATTGAATACAAAATGTTTTAATACCTTCAATGGTTAAATATTTGCAACTTTAATCATCATCCCGCTCATCTAGTCAACAGAAAGTAAATCATTTTTTGACACTGTTAATTCATAATTCTGATATGTTGGTTTTAAACAACCATTGATCCAAAATTGAGGATTCTCTAATGATTATATACCCCCTATACTTTTGGTACACTTTTTTGAATACCTACTTCAGTAGACAAACATTTTCTTATTAACTTTTTACTAACTAAAACGGCTTTTCCTATACATCTTTTTTATATACCCTTCTTTTACCCATAGGCCACATGATGTACGTTATCCTTCTTTTTTATTATAACTGCATCCAGGAGACTCCAAAATGGAGTGTAGGATAACCAAGATAAAACTGATAAATCTAAATTTCAACAATAAATGTTAAATTCATTACTTACCAATAATTGACTAGCTTACTTCAATAAGTATTTCATCCAACCATACACAGTTTGCCTCAACGTTTAATTAGAATTGTTTTATAAATTTTTCAACCAAAAACTATTTAGATTGGAATTCGTGTACACTGTAAAATGTTTCATCATCAAGTATTTTTTAAACAAACTTAAACTACCACACGTCTCAACAACTTACGTTATGCAGATGATACAGTCTTGCTGGCTGAAACAATGCAGGATCTCCAGGAACTCCTGAATAAGGTTGTTGAAGCCAGCCAACATTTTGGTCTCACCCTCAACACAAGGAAGACAAAGTGCATGGTCATCACCAAGAATGTGGTCCCACATGACGAACACCTGTATGTGGAGGGAGAGCAGTTGGAAAGAGTTATGAAGTACAGCTATCTTGGTATGACGGTGAACAGTAACCTTGATTACTCTACTGAGATCAAAATCCGCATAGAGAGAGCCCGGGCCGCATTTGTGAAAATGAAGAGGATGCTGTGCAACCACAATCTGAGTCTGGACTTGAGAATTCGTGTGCTGAGGTGTTACATCTTTCCGGTGCTGTACTATGGTGCAGAGGCCTGGACTACCAATAGGCAATGTGAACGAAGACTTGAGGCCTTTGAGATGTGGGTTTACAGAAGGATGCACAAAATATCTTGGACAGAGAGAGTCACAAACATGGAAGTCCTAAGGAGGATGCAGAAGGGAATGGAAGTGATGATCGAAATCAAGAAGAGAAAGCTGGTGTACCTCGGCCATGTCTTGAGAGGTCCAAAATATGAAATCCTTCATCTTGTCATCCAGGGAAAGATTATGGGCAAACGATCGGTTGGAAGAAGAAGAACCTCCTGGCTACGGAACCTGCGAGAGTGGTTTAATTTGTCATCCATCGACCTATTTAGAGCTACAGTTTCCAAGGTCAGGATTGCCATGATGCTAGCACACCTTCGTTATGGAGATGCTACATGAAGAAGAGAAACTACCACAACGTTTTAAAGCTTCTGGTAATTTATTACTATATTTTTCACCTGTATTAGTAAGTTTTTGTTCAAACAATTTACTGTTGTGATTAGCAACATAGTAATCAATTCTGTTACTTGTGTAATGGTTGTGAACATTTAAATACAGTAAAAAGGTATTTTGCTTTATATACATTATCACTTCAAAGATGTACAAAGAAGTAACTGTAAGCAATTACTCCTTAAGTAATGATCTGCATGAGGTAAAGTGATTGACTCCCACCATACACCTGATAGCTTTTTCTGAATTTTATAAACTCTTTCTGTGTTACTCTTTGATGAATAACCCCAAACTAATATGGTGTACCAAATAATTATGAGATAAAAATAAACCATGGTAAGTTGCTGTTTGCAATTTTTATCGTTTAAATGGAAATACCTCAGATGATATTTTACCACAGATTTGATCAGATTTGTCATCTCATTTGAAGTTAGTGAATCATTGAAAAATTTCTCTTTATTGTGGGTCTGATTAATGAAAGAGTTTTGATCTTTCCAAGTCCAGTTTTTGATGTTTAATCATGATTTTTTTCTTTGTACCAATCTCTCATTTTATTGGAATCCTTTTGGCTTTCAATATCAGTTTAATTTGTTCAAATTCTCGGTGTCTGATTATGTGACCAAATGTCGTTTTCCGAATTTTAATTATGGTAATTAGATGCAGATGGGTCTTAATTCTTGATAGTACCACTTTTTTAGTCTGATTAATGAAAGAGTTTTGATCTTTTCAAGTCCAGTTTTTGATGTTTAATCATGATTTTTTTCTTTGTACCAATCTCTCATTTTATTGGAATCCTTTTGACTTTCAATATCAGTTTAATTTGTTCAAATTCTTGGTGTCTGATTATGTGACCAAGATATGTCGTTTTCCGAATTTTAATTATGGTAATTAGATGCAGATGGGTCTTAATTCTTGATAGTACCACTTTTTTATTTGTTTTGCTAGTCCAGATTACCCTTAGCAACCTGCAATGTGTGATAAAATCTTCTCTTTCATGTTTTCATGGGATTTTATGTTTTTAAAACACTCAAACACATTGAGCATTTGCAATCACTCCCTAATTCATGAGACATTGCCCTTAAGTCCTTACAAACATTACTCATTCTACCATACATTTTTTTTAGATAATTCTTTACCTGATGGCTTTCACATTCATCTGAAGAATCATTCATTGTCCAGATTATAAAGAACACTACACACACTATACAAAATTATAACTCAGTGGTGACCGGGTAAAAGTGCATAAGTCTAAAAACGTACTTTTTCAGTACACAACTTTTTATCTTTAGTTTGTTCTCAAAAATTATGTATTTGAAGCACAAATACAGTTTTAATGGTATTTTAACAAAAATTACTTTTTAAGATGCATTAAAGAAACAATTATATTCACTAATACTTTTTAAAATACAGTAGTTATGTTCTTTTGCTTGGAAAATCTTGGTAAGGTAAAAATACATAAAACTACTTATGTAGTTTTACTCAAGTCACATTTCACTCTCATCACATTTTTTGGTTTGGTAAAAGTACATAAGTACACATACATATTTTACTCATGTCACATTTCACTCTCATCACAAAATTTTTGGTTGGGTAAAAATACATAAGTATACATACGTAGTTTTACTCATGTCATGTGTAAACATTTTCTTCACATTTCGAACTCATCACAACATTTTAGGATGGTGAAAGTACATAAGTATACAAAATGTATTTTTGCTAACGTTTGCAACTTATGTTTTCTTGTTAGGTCTGATTTAGAGAATGTGCACAAGTTTATATTCTATTACTTAATTTTTAATTGGTAATTGGATAATTTTTATTGATTAAGTTTACAATACAATAAAATACTATTTAACTTTATAAAGCCATGGAAAATTCAGATAAAGAAGAGTAACTTCACATGTGGACACCTGCACAATGACTGACAATAAACTAAACCCTAGCCACAAATCTGGACTTGTCCCGTTCTTACCTTGTGTTGGTGCCTTTGGAACATTCTTTCATTGTATACCAAAATTATAAACCTTTGTATCTCAATGACTTACCACGTTTTTTACAAGTAAGTTTAACTAGCAGATAGTACTTTTAACGGACTACCAGAAAGCGCTAAAACCTAATTTTCAGAAAAAATGGACTTATATCGTTCTTTCCGTGGAGTCTTCATTAAGTTTACAATTTTGTAGATTGTACATTATCAACTACATTGTTTAAAAAAATATATTCTTTTAATGACTGAATTTAACACTAGAGTAGCCTACAGTGATAACCACACAAGTTTATTCTTTTAAATTTATTTGTTTATTTAATTATTTATACTTTATTCAAATTTTTTAAGGAAGGAAATACGAATAGTACAACTATTAGTGAAACATTATTATAATGGGGAAAAAGATGACTAATCTCGTTACAGTTCATGATGATGAAATTAAAACAATACAATCTCTTGTGAAAGAGAAATTAAAGTACCTAAAGTAAAAGGTATGTAAATGTATTTCATGGGTGTTTGTGTTAGTTGTGTGTTTGTATTTAATTAAATGAACATCCTACCTAATTCTTTAGAGAAAATTTCACATAGGCTATCTTATTTTATTATTAATGTTTGTAAAATTATAAACTTCTGTTTCTTAATTAATTCTAGTTATGATTATAATTTAAAATATTAACAAAAATAAAATTATTTATGTATTTAAACAAAAATGTTTTTAATGCCTTTTTAAGAATGAAGTTTATCAGCTGCTAACTTTTTAGCTACTACTTCATCTAATTATATGTTTTAATTCTCTAATAATGGTGATTACGCTCTGACTTTAGTTAGGAATCGAACCAATAACCTTAAAAGTTGCTGTAAACATACTACTAAAACTTTACTAAAAAGGCAAATATTTGATTTTTTTTTTAGTTTATTTAAAGTAGTATTAATTTGGTCACTCTTGACTAATGTGGGTTATGGAGTAGTTACAACAGATTTCAGCTTCTTAAAATTTTCAGCCCTTGGCTGGGAATCAAACCTGGGACTTCCCCATTGAAGTCTAGCATATTAACCACTACACTACAGAGATGACCAGATAATAATTTGTTAGTACTTAAGAAAATTAATTTTTTTCCTGTGATATTTAAATACATTAGTGGATGTAGATGCTGTACAAAAATATTGTTTGAGAAAAGTACAATTTAAGCTCTAAGGTTGCTACTTTTTTTTTATTTTTTGTGAATAATATGTTTCTTTCATTCTCATATCTACAAATACCAAGGGCCAGAGTAGTGTATCCAACAAAAATGCAGAAATGGGGTTTTTACATATTATATTTCATCTCCTTAAGCTGTTATATACTATAGCTTAACGAACTAGAGACTGCAGATGAAGGCGAAGCATAGGGACTTAGATCACAGCACAGAGCCAATTGAATTTTTGTTTGCATCCAGGAGACTCCAAAAGGGAGTTATAAACATGTATTGTATGTTTTGGAGACTCCAAAAGTTATAGGACATGTCAAGATAAAACTGATAAACAAAAAGTTAATCACAATGACAAATTTATCACTTACTACCAAAAATTTGTTTCTCCTACTGCTTACTTCAGTAGGCTTGTCATGAACCCCTTTGTATCAAATAGCACACAAAATTAAAAAGTTAAACACAATGTTAAATTCATCACTTACCAGTAATTTGTTTCCGCTACTGCTTAACTCAGTAGGCTTGTCATGAACCCCTTTATATCCAATAATACACAATATTTGTTTAATTAACTTTCGTTAATTGTATCCTGCGTTGTCACGTTGTGGTCCTGCTGTGGATAACAGCCTAACAAAAAGTCAGCTGGATTTTGGTGGAACAGAGTGTGACTTAGCGAAGGGGCAACCTCACACCCAACCTTGGCTGTTATTGGTTAGATTTCATCTGCAGTCTTTAGTTCATTAGGGTTTAGGTGGTCATATTCTACTGTTAATAGTTATCAAGATCGGCAATAGTATGACATAAAAAAAAGTTCTTTTGTTACAGCCAAAGTAGCATAAAGTCAGTTAGACTACTATGGTAAGAAGATACATTTTTCTAACTATTGCATGGCCAGAGCCAGACCAGCATATCTATGAGGGTTGTTTTTTTTCAACCTCTGATAGGTCATAAATAAAAAGACAAATAAATGTAGAAAACAATGTGTTATTATTAAAAGTAAGTACACTTACGGATACTTTTGATATAATCACCTTGATGATTGAAGTACCTACTGTCTGTCTATAACTTGATGGCCTCCCGTAGAGAGAAGCAGAATCGGCCCGCTACTAGCCTTCTCAATAACATTTCATTATGTACTTCTACTAACTAGTACACTGGAATTGATGCATAATGAAGTGTTATTAAGAAGGCTAGTAGCGGATCGATTCTGCTCCTCTCAGCAGAAGGCCATCAAGTTATAGACAGACAGTATTAGTCGTACTTGTGGAGAAGCATTCTGATACCTTCTTCATAAAATGTTGTCACAAATGAATTTAAATGAGTCTTGAAGCTCCTTGTTAGTGTAGGTGCCATCCTAGCCACTTCTTTAGTTCAGGGAGTAGACGGATGCTACTTTGGTGCTAGATCTGGGCTATTTTTATGGTAGATAATCGAAAATATCCCATTGAGATTGTTCAAGGAGTCATTAGGTTGCACCAGCACAAGGAGAACGGGCATTGTCATGAATCAGAACAATTCCATTTATCACCATGCCCCTTCTTTTATTTTGAATAGCTCTTCAGAAACTTTGTAAGGTTTCACAATAAACAGCTGCATTAATCATGATCCCAAGCGCATGAACTCCTCAAGAAACAAAACGAGAAGTTTGAAAACTCATTAAAATTCATTGGTGGTAACATTTGATGAAAAGGGCATTGAAAAGCTTATCTACAGGTATGACAAATGCCTGCAGTGTCAAGGTGATGATGTTGAAAAGTAGCCATAAGTAAATGTAACTTTTAGTAATAAAACATATTTTTTTATATTCACTTGTCTTCTATTTATGACCTATCAGAGGTTGTAAAAAACGACCCTTATATTTAATTTATTCTTTACTATCTCATCATAGAAGTTGATTAAGTGACTGATTATGCTAATGACTGAACACCAATTTATTCCATGTAAAAATGTTATAAAAATTATAAAATGTTATAAATCCTTTACATTGCTCATTCAGAAATGTAATATGTCTGCCCAGTAAAGATCACTGTCCCTCACTAGATGTAACTAGGAAAATCATTTAAAAAAATTTCATTTCAATATCCCTAACCAGTAAAAATTTTTTAATATTTTGGACCTCATTTTCAGTCCTCTTTTAGTTGAAAATTGGTGATCTAATAATGTTTTCATTATCTGCATTATGAATGTAATCATGGAGCTATTGATGCCAATATTGCGCATGTAGTGTACAGGATGCCATATCGTCCATCCAATGGTAAACTCACGAATGTGTAAATTTTTTGAATATGAGTTTGTTAGTGCATGCTGATGTATATAACCCAACGCATGTTGTAGTAAGCTCGCGAATATGTATCTTGTTCGGTTAGGGAGATACAGCCTTTGTAAAGTTACGAAAATACACGAAGTGTGTTAAAGAAAAAAAGCATTGAATTTGTTTTTTGCTCTCCTGTAAAACTGAGAATTTGCACATTCGCGAGTTTACCATTGGAAGGACGATATGTGAACTCCAGAGGGCACAGGCTTTTGGACTATAAGGTGAAGACTCAGATATCTCCCCTGGCGAGATGCGTTCAAATTATGAATGTTGTTGAAGGTTGCGGGGTTGATAATATATTCAACAGGAATATATCAACATTTAAGAGGAAAATTGTATTATGTTGGATGGGTTGATCCAATTGGGACAGCCATATGACAAAATGGTAGGTGAAATGAGTAGCCTACCAGCGTTATTAAGTCATATAGGACTCCTGTTTTGATAATTGTTTTTTTTTTTTTTTTTTTTTACTTGGTTGTTAGCTTGGTTGTTTTCTTATTGTTAGTGTTTTTATTCTTTCTCCTTGTTATCTTCTCCTTGTAGGTGTGGTATCACTGCCAATCCCTGCACAAATTTACTTACAGGCATATAGGCATATGTATAGGCATATGTATTTCTTTTGATGTCCCCTGGATTTACGTCACAATAGGTAGTGCAGTGTTTCAAGGATTTCTATCTGTTGCTGTACTTCTTCAACTCATGTAGGTGGTCCCCGCTTCCCTGTTAGATCCATTCATGGAGGTTGGGATAGCTGTAAGGGGTGGTTGGAGGCACTCAAAAAAAAGGACATAGTTTCCTTATATTTACATACCTACATAGGCCTACTGAATTTCAGGTACGTATAGTCCATTCAAAATAGCATGTTATTAAGTCTTTGAATGGTGGTAACTTTTCTGAATAAAAAGTCCCTTTTTAAAAGTAAAATTTCCCTTTTAATTATTCTTATTATTCTAAGTGGTAACACAGACAAATGAACACATTACAAAATTCTCTCTCTTCTTTATTCCATTTAAGTAATACTATCATGCTATTTCAGATGGACTATAGTTAAGTTTAAAATTTCTTAAGTTTTGAACAGATGAATCAATAAAATTAAATTTTTTTTAATTAATATTAATATTTTGTTTTTTATGTATTTATAAAAAAACTTTGTATTAACCTTATACTACTGCTTTTTGTATGTCTTCCTCGCAAAAGTACTTGTAAGGAGGATGTACGAAAAGCAGTATAAGGTAAATACAAAGTTTTTTTATGTATACATAAAAAACAAAATGTTTACGTGGATTCTACTGCTATGATGCTAACTAATAACTTAAATAATTATATTTTTTTTATTGTATTGTGTCAAGACGGACAATGTAGGTAAAGAAAAACTGTACAAGGAAAATGAATGATTAATGGAATCAATTAGAAAAAGAAGACTAAAATTTTCTGTATAGAATGGATGACAACCAATTGAAATAATGAATTTTAAAGACACTAAACAATAGATCTAAGGTGTCAGATAAATGGTTTAAAGAAGTCCAAAAGGATACTGAGAAAACTGGAATAAATCAAGAAAACTTAATGAACTGAACCAAATTCAAACAACTGATTACGGACTTAAAAGGCTTACATGACGAGAAAAACAAAACACCAGGTGCACATAACAAAGGAGAAAAACCAACAGTGAGTGTGGGCTGCAAAAAGAGCTTCCAGAAATGTCTAAAGTCACCTCTCGTCTAAAATTGGCCTTATAAGAGAGGAAAAAATTGTATCAAGACTCTGCTAGACGTTTTTAATCCATTTGTCAATGGTCCTGATAAACAGAAAACATTAAATCAGTCTAAAATTTCAATTTTCCTTTTTTTGTTATGTTTAAACAAAATAACGTAATCTAGTCAGTCACATATATCAGTTGCAATGCATTCAAATTGATTTAACATTTAGATATCTACACCGTATTTCCCTAATTCCATGCTTCCTCTTACTCATTTCCTGTCCTATATTATCCACGATTGCTGTCAAACATTCTGTTTTCAATATCAATACATCCTGCTTGTGATGTAATTCTAATATTTTACGTGGTATACCACTGCATACTATATCAAGTTAGCACATTTTATTGTCTTCTTTTCCCTGTTAGTAACCAGACTCTAGCTTATGATGACTATACAATTTGAAGCTTCGGGTTTCAACCGGAAGTGGCCCAAAATCAGAAGTCAAGAAATCAAAGTGGGAATTTGGAAACAAAAATAGTGTCCTTCAATTCCTCTTAAAGAGTAGATACAGAAATCACTAATGGTTTTGCCTTACAAGTCAAAGGTAAGCCTTTTTAAAAATTGCCATCAGCCATGAGACTCATGTCTCATTTAGACTAATTTAATGTTTTCAGTTTATTGGGACTATTGACGAATGGATTTAAAACGTCTAGCAGAGTCTTGGTACAATTTTTTCCTCTCTTATAAGGCCAATTTTAGACGTGAGGTGACTTTAAACGTTCCTGGAAGCTCTTTTTCAGCCCACATTCTCAGCATTCGCTCACTGTAGGCTATACTCCTTTCTTCTGCCCACCTGGACTTCTGTTTTTGATCTTCATGAAAGCCTTTAAAGTCCGTAATTAGTTGTCATCCATTCTATAAAGAAAATTTTATTCTTCTTCATTTGTAATCGTTCATTTTCCTTCTACAGTTCTTCTCGACCTCGTAACCTATATTCTGTCTTGATACAATACAAAAAAAATTTATTTTTTTAATTTATCTGTTCAAAACTGTTTATCTTAAGTCTGTAAGTTAAGTCTGTTTATCTGTTTCAGACTTAACTACATACCTGAAATTCGGTAGGCATATGTAGGCATTTAAAGATAAAATGAGGAACCAAACACTTCAGTGGACTGATTTTCAGAAATCCCTCTCATCCTTACATTTTCTAAATATCTTCTTCCCTCAGGTAAGTTTTAGCATGTTGAATTTAAAAGCCACTTGCCTGACATTTTTAACATGGTAGGTAATTTCATTTCTAATGTTTAGTGCAGATTTTGTGATTAAAACTATTTTTGTTAAGCTTTTTCTTCATGGCTTCATTTCTATTCATGTCCAAACCATTATATTCAGCCACAGACCTCAGAAACCTTATTTCTGCACTCTGTGCTCTGGTCTGCTGCCATCAAAGTCCAAGTAATCTTACTTTCATCTAAACAAATGAAATTGACATAACATTATGGAATTTCATCAAAGTCCTGAAATCTATGATTTTTCATTGCTTATTACTCCATTCTTATAACTAAACCAGAAATTCCTAACATGTGTGCATTGCAATCAGTTCAATTTAAGAAAAATAAGCAAACCCCCATGACCCAATGAGATAAGGAAGATATATATGACATGTTAATGAGGTGTGATTTTGTGAAGACTCAGGCCAACCATTCCTGAGAAAGTAAGGTTAATTGAACCCAAACCATCAACGTAACCACTGTCTACTGATCAAATCCGTATAAAAATAACTATCTTTAGTAGGATTTAATGAACCACAGAACCTTCAACTCCAAAAATCAACTGTTAAACAGCTGACTCGCAGCAACGACTTTACTACTAGACCAACCCTGAAGGTTCATTATTCTTCTAGATATAAATATTAAGTTATCTCAATTTCAAGAAAATCATAGTTAAATAAAAATAAAATGATCAAAAGTCTAATCGGAAAGAAAGCACAATTCGTCATGCACGTCAATAAAAAACAAAATTTTTTTAGTTTATTTAAAGTCGCATAAACAGCTTGGTTATTAGCGACTATGGTAGGTTATGCAACTGGAACAGTGGGTTTTAACTTGTGAAAATTTTCAGATCCTAGCTGGGAATCAAAACCAGGACGTCCATGTTGTAGGCAAGTAATAGAAATTTTAAAACAAAAGATTTAAAAAAAGTATTGAACTAAAATTTACCTTGTTATCAAATATCTTATCTAAATTAATCAAATAACCTATTGAGGTTATTTTTTAATTGAGGAAAAAGATGATGCTGTTCGTAATAACGATGTCTAAATTTATTAATAGCATGAATCAGCTATTAGCCAGCAGCTCTCTTAGATTTGGAACATTTAACATTGTAATAAATAATTTTCCATTTTTGTTTCCTAGCCGGGAATCTAACACGGGACCTTCAGATCTGTATTCTAGTTCGCTACAACTGTGGCTTCGAGTTGGTTTCAAATATAATTATTGTTAATTAATTATTACAAAGGACAAAAAAGTTGTAATTCTGCACAACTTTTTTCATTACTCATAGTTTTTTCGTAAAGGACGAAATCTAGACCACGTGACTAACTTTAGACGTTTCTAGAAACGATTTTTGTAGCCCACATTCTCAGTATTCGTTTACAGTAGACTTTTCTTCTTTTTTCCGTCAACCCAATATTCTGTTTTTGCTCTTCGGGAAGCCCTTAAAGTCAGTAATCAGTTGTCTGAATTTCATTCGTTTTATCATATTTTCTAAATTTATACTCATTTTCTCAAAGTACTTTCTGTCTTTCTTAAACCACTAATCAAACTCCTTAGTTCTATTTTTCAATGTCAGTAAAAGTTTGTTATGTCAACTGTTTGTCATCCATTCTATACAGGTTACCGTAGAATTAGTCTTTTTTTTCTAATTGTTTCCTTAAATCGTTCATTTTCCTTTTACTTTCTTCTCGTCCTCGTACTTTATTGCCCGTCTACTATCTCCGGACCCATTTATCTCGCGGAGGATCTTTCTCCGCACGGAAATTTCTCTACTTCTCGTATACCAGCCTTCCCGGTTATTCTAAGCCACTCACTCATTTTTTGCATATGTTATGCATATGTGATTTATTTTAGCACACTTTAATGACTAACACGACCTCCAGTAATTATACATTTGCAACTGTTGTTACCCCTTCTGTTAAAATTAAATAAAAAAATAAAAATACTTAATTTATTTTCCCCATAGATATATTTATAAACATGCATACATACACATGCACTTTTTTAATACAATGACAATCTTAAAAGAACAACTCTCTCTAAATACTTTAACTTCTTTACTTTCATTTACAAAAACAAATCTCTCAGCATGGGGGTCAATATAACTTAACAAACAATATGATGTATTTCAAGACAGAAATAAAACAAATCGTTTACATTTCAATCTTCATGACAGCAGTCTCTTTTTAAAAGGGAAATGTAAAAAAATATTCTCCTGTGTGCGTTGAACACTTTTTTGTTTTTATCCCTCGTCTTGTTTTATACCGTATTAGAAAAGTGATGTATACAAACTGTTTCCATGGAAGAAATAACGATTTAATCTTTCACACAAGATAAACATAAAAAGTAAATAGCAAGTTTCTGATACAACACGCACTGTTAACGAAATTTCAAAAATGCGTTCTCTTGTCTTTTTACTTTTGTTTTCATTACCATATCTTTTATACTGTACTTTATCGATTTTCTTAGAATTTTTAATTATTTTCAACGTTATATTACCTAGATAAAAAACATCAGGCTAAGGAAAAATGTACTTTTTTATCTCATGTATAATCATAGTTTTTTATTGGAATTTTAAAGACCTATTTCGGATTTGGAATGCTTTCGGAAAGTTATTTTGAATTAGATTCATACTCAATTAGAAATCAAACCCGGAATCGTTGACCTAGTCGAGTAAGCACCTTTTAATATATTTTTTACTTTCTCTTGCCTATATGAATATATAGGAAGGAAAGTATTGTTTTCATGTCGATTTTTCGAAATCGAGTTTTTTATAATGGTAAAAATGTAATTAATTAAAGATTGAATGATTTAGAAGATTATTCTGATTACGAAAATATCTTTACAAATCTTTAATGTCACGAAAAATAATTGGCGGCTATTTCTTAAATTGTCATTAACGATTTTCTTTCTCCGTCTGTCCGTCCGTCATACCCAGATGTCAGAAACTGCAAGAGATAGCAACAAACGGTTTACGGATTCGTAATTTACAAAACTGCCCATAACAGATAGGTGGAGAGTCAAATTATTTACACTCAATCTATTAGTTGCAGAGCTAAAATAAATAGTTCTGTTTCTTATCACATGGTCAGCCAATTAAATGACTGAATCATTTAAGAACAGAAGAGGTAGAGGTGTAAAAGACAGTAGTCAGAGTTATCTCCTCTAAAAGTAATGAATTTCATTATACAGCCAGACCCTGTGGCGAATGAAGTGAAGGTGTCATTTGCAGAGTGGAAAATATGTGCTTTTCGGAGGGCCCGGCATACTGATAAGCCCACTTTTCCACTCAGTGAGGAAGGCAATAGTAAACAATTTTGCTCCTCGTTTTACTTAGTAAAGCCTCTACAGGTTCAAACCAGCCTTTCGGCTGATGACCTAAACAACAATTTACACAAAATGTTAGTGAGCCTAAATTGAATTTGAAGTTCCGGTTTAGACCAGAAGTGGCCCTAAACCGGAAGTCAAGAAATCAAAATCAAAAACTACAAGAGATAGTAACACACAGTTTTCGGATTCGTAATCTACACAAAAAGTTAGTAGGCCTGGATTGGATTTTAAGTTCCGGTTTTGATCTAAACTGGCCCAAAACCGTAATTCAAGAAATCAAAGTTGGAATTTAGAAAACAAGAATACTTTCATTCGATTCCGCTTAAAAAGTAGATACAGAAATCATTGGGTTTGACCCAAACCGGAAGTAAAGAAATCAAATTCAGAATTTGGAAACAAAAAAAATGTTTTTCGATTGCTGTTAAAAAGTAGATACAGAAATCACTAATGATTTTTGCCATAAGTCCGCCTTATGAAAAATAAGAAAGTTTTCTTAAAAATTGTCACCAGCCATGAGGTGGTCGTTTCATGAAAGGGATTTTTTTGTGTTAGTCATCCGGGTAAACGAATGGAAGTGGAATTTCAATGAAGTTCAAGAAAATCTTTTTGGTTTACGTCCAACTGTTTTTCATGTTACTGTTAATGAAGACGATGAAGGGTGATAGGTAAAAATAAGTGATAAAAAAATGCTAGATATGACCGGGAATAAAACCTGGGACCCCTTACGTAGAGGTGTTGACTACGACACCACGTGATCAGAAACTCAATCGTGGTTTTTACTTTATCTTGCCTACATGAATATATATGAAGGAAAGAATTGTTTTCATGTCGATTTTTCGAAATTGTCATGAAAACACTTTCCAGACACATTTTCACGTCACACATTACACGTTTCGTAACCCCCTCCCAGAAAACCCCCAAAAAATTCCCCCTGAACCCAAAAACATGTTTTTAGCGATTGGTCTTGTGTGTGTGTGTGTGTCTGTGTGTATGTGTGCGAATGTAAACAGTATATGTCAAGAACGGAACATCGTACAAACTTGAAACTTAAGTTAGATACTACTACCGGACCCGAAACGAACATTTTCATCAAAATCGGTCAACCGGAAGTAGTAGTTTATTCATGTAATTTTTCACTTTTTTGCTATTTTCTCAAAAACGGCTCCTACGATTTTTTTTTTAAATCGCCTCATTTACAAATTTTTTATGTTCTATATAATAGGGTAGGCGCCATGTCTGCTGAAATTCTTTGGGAGAATGTTTTCTCGTAAAAAAATTGCTTTTTTTTAAGATTGCGCTTTAATACGCATTTTAGCGCAAAAATGTATATAATAAAAGATGTAGAGAATTTAAATTCCTACAACTTTTATTTCAAACATTTTTTTTTTTGTATAGGTAACGGTTAGTTTAGCGGAAATTAGCGATTTTCTGTTTTTTCTTACGAAAACGTGTTAAAATTCAATTTTTTTAAGAGATCAGCCTTAGTATGCATTTTACGACATAAGTGTAATAATCAAATTTACAGGAAATTAAAAGATCTGGAACTTTAATTTTAAGCATTTTTCTCTACAGAGTCTAGTTTAGCGTGAAAGAGGGATTTTCCCTATTTTTAAGCCTAATAGGTTGATTTTAAATTTGCGTCTTTCACTTATGATTAAAATTAGTTTATGTTTATTGAGGTTAGTTTTTTTTGTTTATTTCTAATGTTTTACTACTAATGTTAGATTATAATATAATCTAATTATTAATAATATTAATAATATTATTATTAATTATTTGTATTGGCAAGAGAAAGTTGTGTGAGTGTTTCACATCCGATTTTTAATTCTGCATTAGTAAACTACATCCATCTTGCCATTCGCCATTATGTATCAGTAGATTATGTGCCATTGAGACGTCACTTAGCTTGTTGATGCGTTATTCGTTGACTATATTTTCCTTCTTGGAATTTGCCTTTATACACTAGTAGATAACGTGCCATTGTGACAACGCTTGGGCTGTTGATGCCGTTTGTCACACATTGCTAAACTTGACAAACCGAGTAATATCTCAATGATTTTCTTATGCAATTTCCGTTGTTTTAATTAATTTAATAATGTATTCTTTAATATCAATGGTTAGAATGGTTTATATTTTTACAGGTACGTTAAAATTCAGCAGTTTGATATTTTATTTTCTCATTCATATTCTTTATTAGATTATAGTTCTATTATATTATTAATATAGTCTATATTAGTTTGGTTGTAAAAATAAACATACACAAAACAACAGTAATTTTATAATAAAAAATGTTTCACGTGCCCTTTATCCATTTTGAGAAAAACCAAACTGAGTTAAAATGTCTGCAGTTAACAAAGACGAATTGATTAAAAAATTTACAAATTTAAAATTTGTTTAAATGTTTCCTTACTGAAATAACCTTAAGCAACACATTTCTCCGTAAGTCAACCTTTTTTTTAGTTTAAGACAATCAAGATCTTGTAGTTACTTCATGTCAGTTGGTCTAGGGATGCAGATTGGTATTATGGCATAATTCGAGTCTAATTATTTTTAAAAATTCGTTTTTGTCACTTGGTCTAGTGATTCAGATTATAGTTACGCTGAAAAGGAAGAATGTTCAGTAAAGTTATGTACATTTAAAAAAAAATTAATCTTGTTTCAGCCCATAACAGGCAGGTGAAGTGTTAAATTATTTGCACTCGATCTGCTAATTCCAGGGCTACAAAAATTAGTGTTCTGTTTTTTACCCCATGATCAATTATATGATTGAAGCATTTACGAACAGAAGAGGTAGAGGTATAAAAGACACTAGTCAGAGTTATCTCCTCTGAGTGTAATGAATTTCATTATGCAGCCAGACCCTGTGGTGAATGA
Source organism: Catonia carolina (assembly GCA_035578175.1). Lineage (NCBI taxonomy): Eukaryota > Metazoa > Arthropoda > Insecta > Hemiptera > Achilidae > Catonia > Catonia carolina. Next base: position 32,694,635 of record JAQMRL010000005.1, on the reverse strand, counting down.
AATGAAGGTATCATTTGCAGAGTAGAAAGTAGATGCTTTTTGGAAGGCCTTACAGGCTGATAACCATAAACTACTCTTCCACTCAGTGAGGAAGGCAACTGTAAAACACCTCACTCCTCGTTTTACTTAGTAAAGCCTCTAGGGGTTCAAACCAGCCTTTTGACTGATGACCCAAACAACAATGTTGTTTCATCTCGACTGGCCAAATAATTTGCAGAGATGTAGCAGAGTCTACACTACGTATAGTCTGGACGAAAAACCTTGTCTGTAAGTTAAACCCTTATTGACCCTTATTTTTTGTCTTAGTTTTGGTTAGTTAACCCTTATTTTTGGTCCCTGGGACCAAAAATGCAAATCATGCAAATCTTGGCAATGCAAATCATGAACAATATAACCTAACATTAGTAATAAAACATTAGAAATAAACAAAATAATTAATCTCAAAAAACATAACCTAATTTTAATCATGAGTGAATGATGCAGAATGAAAATCAACCTCTGTTTGGCTTAATAGTACGGAAAATCACTCTTTGACGCTAAACTAGGTTCTGTAGAGAAAATGCTTGAAATAAAAGTTGTAGCTCTTTTAATTTTCTATCAATTTTATTTTACACTTTTATCGTAAAATGCATGGGCCTACTAAGGCCGAAATCTTAAAAAATCCACTTTTTACAGATTTTCATGGAAAAAACCAGAAAATCACAATTTACCGCTATAGTAACCGTTATACAAAGAAATGTTTTAAATAAAAATTGTAGGATTTTAAATTCTCTACAACTTTGATTATACTTTTTCGGGCTAAAATGCATATTGAGGCCGCAATCGTATATATATTCATATATACTCATATAGGCAGATATATTCATATAGGCAATAGAAAGTAAAAACAGGTAAATTTTAAAATTTAATCATAAGAAAATAAAACGTATGCAAATTGTTAAACTAGAAATTTTATTCCTGCCACCCGGCTTGAAAAATCAAAAATTAATTTGCCCACCTTTACAAAAACGTTCTGCACATCTGGTCATGACGTTCGTTTGTGCATCTGGTCTGGCGTTGGTAGTAACTCGTTGCGTCCATCGGGAACGAAAATAACATTTTTTTTTAAAACGCTGTAATTCCTTTACTTTTTGTACTAAAAGGGTAAATTTTAGCTGAAATTAATTAGAAAACATGCAGGAATACTGTTTTAAAACACCATATTGTTCCTCTAAAAATTTATTGTGCTACAAGTTCTGAAACATGGACTAAGTGAAAATTGCGCTAAAAACGGGCACATATTTTGTTTTTAAGTCACTAGAAAATGCCTAATACACTTCCGTGTTTCGTAATTTATGCGATTAAAATAACAAAAAACCAAACTTTAAAACTAGTCGTACCAGAAATTTTTATGCTTCTATTTGGTGAGATACGCAGTTCCAAACACAGGCTTCATCTTTCATTTTACGTATTTCATATAAAAGAAATGCTTGAGTTTGAAGCCATAGTAGCATTCAGAACAATTGACCACTATATATCAAAGTATTTTGACTTCTTCGAGACACGACAGGAAGCCATTAATTTGACAGTAACTATCAGAATTACTAAAATGATAAAGACTGATGAAATAGAAGGTGACGAAAATTGAAATTCAAGAAACATTCGCAGATATAAACCTGCAATAGTAATTAGAAGTTGTTTGGAATATCACAGCTGCAATAAATTGGTAAGCAAACAGCACTAACTTTCTCGCTAATCTTCAAACATTACAACATTTTACTCATTTTAAGAACGATTTTGAGACTGTATCCACGACAGTTATATTGGTATATGTGGGCAACAATGTCGAACGACTAACTATAGAATGAACCAATTTTTTAAGTAAAATTTTTACAGAAAATCGTCCAATGCCGCTAAACCAACGAAGTATTTGGAAAAAATTATTTACATGAAAATTGTAGTAATTTAATTATCGTAACTTTTTGTTTGCGCATAACAGACAAGTGGAGTGTTAAATTACTTGCGTTCAATCTGCTGGTTCCAAGGCTAAATAACTATTTCTGTTTCTTATCACATGGTCAGCGAATTATATGACTGAATCATTTAAGAACAGAAGAGATAGAGGTATAAGTGACAATATAGTAGATATCAGAGTTATCCCCTCTGAGAGTAATGAATTTTACTATACAGCCAGACCCTGTGGTGAATGAAGTGAATGTGTCACTTGCAGGGTGGAAAGTGTGTGCTTTTCGGAGGACCTGGCATTCTGATAAGCATACTCTTTCAACTCAGTGAGGAAGGCAATAGTAAAACACCTCACTTCTCGTTTTTACTTAGTTAAACCTCTAGAGATTCAAACCAGCCTTTCGGCTGTTGACCTAAACAACGATAATTTTATATGTTAATCTAGACTAGAGTGTTATAAAGAATTTTTCTTTCTCCGTCTGTCCGTCCATCACACCCAGATGTCAGAAACTATAAGAGATAAAACAAACGGTTTCTAGCAACAAACGGTTTACGGATTCGTAATTTATACAACTGCCCATAACAGACAGGTGGAGTGTCAAATTATTTACACTCAATCTGTTAGTTGCTGGGCTAAAATAAATAGTTCTGTTTCTTATCACACGGTCAGCCAATTAAATAACTGAATCATTTAAGAACAGAAGAGGTATAGGTGTAAAAGATACTAATCAGAGTTATCTCCTCTGAAAGTAATGAATTTCATTATACAGCCAGACCCTGTGGTGAATGAAGTGAATGTCATTTGCATGATATAAAGTAGATGCTTTTCGGAGGGCCAGACATTCTGAGAAGCATAGGCTACTTTGCCACTTAAAAAGGAAAGCAATTGTAAACCACGTCACTCCTTGTTTTACTTCGTAAAGCCTCTAGAGGTTCAAACCAGCCTTTTGGCTCATCAGCCGACAGGTCATCACCTAAACAATAACATCCACTTGAATGAAGTTCCAAGCCAGACTTACAGCTAATAATGGCCTGTCAAAAAAAGCCTAAACATTTTTATCATGCACCGAAAATAACCATCGTACGGAACATAGTTCCAAATAATTAATCTAGTTATCTATAGAAGTAAATGACGTAAAGCGCTTACCAAATTTAAATTTAAATTTTTAATTGCAATTTTTTTACTGTAACAACTGTATTGTAATGTGAATTAATTAATTTTAAATTAAATCTAATGTTCAAAGACTGAATAACTTAAATTATAAATCATTTAAGTTACTAGCTTCCTGACTTATCAGATAAATGAAATAGAATTTATAATATGACCGTTAACCAGTAGCAATTATCTAATTAAAAGTTTACACTTATAAACAACTAAGTTAATAAGTTTACTGTCCAGAATAAAATGCATTGTTATAAAAGTAAATTATTAATATAAAACTACAAAAACATATTCTAGCCGTTTTTTTATTTTCTAATTATTAATGTTAAATATGAAAAGTGGGTTGCTAATGAATCTAATTCTTTGCTTGTTCTTAGCTATTAAAGTAATAAACGCAAAGTAAAGTCTTTTACTTTTTTCTTTCTAATTAATATATGTATTTAGTTATATATTGTAGTTAGAGAAACAGGGCGTCTAAAAATTACACTATATTTTTTTTGTAGGCCTACGGTAAAGATGAGTCAATGTATTGTAATATTGTTGTAGTTCAGGACATCAGCCGAAAGGCTGGTTTCCCTTTAAAAGTTTTACTAAGTAAAACGAGGAGTAAGGTGGTTTACCTTGCCTTCCTCACTAAGTTGAAAAGTATGCTTATCAGCATGCCCAGCTCTCTAAAAAGCATATATTTTCCACCCTGCAAATTCATATATTTGCATATATTTTCCACCTTCACTTCATTCACCACAGGGTCTGGCTTTATAATGAAATTCATTACTTTCAGAGGAGATAACTCTGATTAGTGTCTTCAAGGGTTTAAAGCCCAAGGACATTGTGCGAATTTGTTTGCACGGGTCCACTATGCTAGTTACCTTTATTACCTTTAGAACTTTCGTCTCGAAAATAGTTTAAATGTTTTATTAATAAATCCTACAATGATATTCTTTGAAATATTTTGGAAACCATTATTGGTTTTTTGATTACGTAATATAAACTTTTACGATGTTCGGTAAACTGCGGATTGACTAAAATTCAGTATAATCAAACAAAATTAAATTTTTTTATGTAACTGTAAATTTTTTGTAACAAATATAATGTTGTGAAATAGTATTAAACACGGTGGCGGCGGTGTCTCTCAGGGTCACTCCGTGAATAATATCAAATTCACATTCAGTAGTCTATAGAGTATTATTTCATATCCAGTCTGTAATTAATCAATAAAAATTATAATTTATTTCTTAAATTCTCTACATTAATTTTTTCCATATAAACTCTTCTCTACAACCCTGCGTTTAAATATAATCCTAAAAGTTTGTAACAGCTAACAAATTATTTAAATACAAACCAATCCGACTAAGTATATTAAAAAAACAAAAAAAAAACAGTCTGTATACTTACTTTCGAATGACTTTACTGACTGACTGACTCAGATGACTAATTCACGAAGTTTCTGACCACGTACAGATCTGAAATTCCACCCATTTATTTCTCAAGGGTTGTACAGAAAAAGTAGAGTAATTGCATTGAGACCTTGTTGTGCCTAAGAGGTAAAACGAGGGTGACTACTTTAAAGCAATACATTTTATGTCACCTTATGTCATTTTATGTTACCAAAGTTTTTGAACACCCAAAGAACTGAAATTCCACCCATTTATTTCTCAGGGATTGCACAGAAAAAGTAGAGTAATTGCATTTAGACCACTTGTGCCTAAGAGGTAAAACGAGGGTGACTACCCTAAAGCGATATATTTTATGTCACCTTATGTCATCTTAAGTTACCAAAAATTTTGACCACCTAAAGAACTGAAATTCCACTTATTTATTTCTCAAGGGTTGCACAGAAAAGACGGTAATTGCATTGAGACCATTTGTGCCTAAGAGGTAAAAAGAGGGTGACTACCCTAGAGCAATATATTTAATGTCTATATCTTCCCGCAGAGCTACATTTCTGAAAACTGGCGTCGTATTCTGCAAAAATAATACCTAGTAAAAGTAAACCTGAATATATGTTTGTATTTCTAAAGCAGTGGTTACCAACTGGCGGACGACCAATTCGAGAAAATTGCAAAATGTTAAAAATTATACGAATAAACTACTACTTCCGGTTGACCGAATTTGATGAAAATGTTCGTGACGGGTCCTCTAGTAGTACGTAACTTAAATTTCAAAGTTTCAACTTCGTACGATGTTCCGTTCTTGAGATATTTTGTTCACGCACACACTTACACACACGCGCGCGCACATGCACACACACACACACACTAAACGCTAAAATCTTGTTGTTTGGGTTCATGGGGTTTGAAAACGTGTGTATATCCGGTGAAAACTCGATTTAGCAAAATCGACATGAAAACAATACTTCTTTCCTATTTATATTCAATTAGGCAAGAAAAAGTAAACATATGTATTATTTCTATAGGCTACCTTCCCGAAGAGATACAGTTCTGAAAATCGGCTTGCGTATTTTACAAAGTGATAAGTTACCTAAGAAAAATGAAACTTCTAAATTTTGACCAATTGCTTCTAAAGGAGAAATATAGAGTGTAATACCGTAAACTACAGGCGAACAGTGCAAGAAACAAGCATTCTATTTTTTTACACCGAGCTATAACTGTAAACGTTCTTCCAAAAATATTTTTATTACCTAGTCCTAAAATTGTACAATCTGCTTGCCAAAATTATAAAAGTATAGGTTCGGAGCATCATAAATTTTACAGCTTAATCACAGAAATGGCTCTTCAGCATGAATAGGCGTTACACGAAAGAATTGTTTACACTTTTGTAAGTTCATATGCTGATATTTTGATTTTGAATGACCTGGTAATCGACAAAAGAGACCTACATTGTCCTACGCAAGGACATGGGAAACCAAAATTTGATGAGAAAATTTCCCGCCTCGTGCATAAATTTGAAAGTAGAGATAAATCCATACTATGTTGTTTGTTGTTTAGATGAACAGCCGAAAAGCTTGTTTGAACCTGTAGAGGTTTTAGTAAGTAAAAACCAGGAGTGAGTGGTTTACTATTGCCTTCCTCACTGAGTTGAAAGAGTATGTTTATCAGCACGTCAGGCCCTCCGAAAAGCACCCACTTTCCACCCTGCAAATGACACCTTCACTTCATTAACCACAGGATCTGGCTGTATAGTGAAATTCGTTACTCTCAGTGGAGATAACTCTGAATATAGGCCTACTCTATTTCACGTTCAGAATGCAGTACAGTTCTCTTATGAGAACCCGTTGTGTTATCAAGCGTACGGAAAACATCAGGCACAGCCAAAACTAACACCATCCGAAGGACACAGGCAAAAATATTTAGTTTCGCTTACCACGCTCAAACAAGCTCATTTTCAATCAAAAAATTCCGAAAAATTACTATCGCTTCCTAATGGATTGTATTTTATTACGCTATAAATGTTGTTATTATACTCTGATATTTAGATAAGATACGCTCGTACAAAGTTGGATGTTTAAATCTCGTCACATTTTGCGTTTCACATCATATAACTTTTTTCTTTCAACGACGACATTCTGTTTTATTATTTTGTTATAAAATATAGAGTTTTATCTGTAATTTGATATAATGATAAGTCATATGTTGGAAGGAAACAGAAATAATAAACGAGTTTTAAAAAATTCTCTGATGTTTTCATATTACGTTATTCAATAGGAGTTTGTGAATGAGAACGCGTTGTGGCGTGGAGTCGATATTTTAACTTAGTGTAGTAGCGCTCAAATTCCCATATGAAATACATTGCTTATTGGCTTCCCGTACTGCATTCTGAACGTGAAATCAACTATAGTGTCTTTTACACCTCTACCTCTTCTGTTCTTAAATAGTTCAATCATATAATTGGCTGACTATGTGATAAGCAATAGAACTAATTTTTGTAGCCCTGGAACCAACAGATCGAGTGCAATTAATTTAACACTCCACCTGTCCGATATGGGTAATGTAAATGTAAGATAACTCATATGAAAATTTTTAGACATTAAGTTCTTAATATTATTATTCAGTGTACTCATTTGAGGCTACCTATAAACGTACACGCAGCGCGGGAGCAATTGATAGTATTGAATAAATGTATTGTTTGTTTATTTTATCGCTATTTTTGTATCACCCTGTGATAATAGTGAATCCCATATTTTGTTCATTCTTTAATTAATTTTATTCAGTACTTATACATTACACAGAACTAGAGATTACCGCTATCTGTTTGTCTAATTTGCTAACTAACCTAGCTCTACATGCAGTAGGCCATCCTTATGCCACTTTGTCCGTCAGTTAGTTTTGTTTCATTCACTGTTCATAATAATAGAAATAAATGAACGCGATACGGTCTGTTTCAACAGAATAGTTTAACATAAATTAAGTTCTACTTGTTTTTCGTTATACCTTCCTAACATGAGAGGGAAATTTTATTTCCCTTCCATCGACCAAATTGTAAATTCATCCATTTCGAACAGTCGTTTTTATTTAATTTTTCATTGATAAAAATGGTGTGTTATATTACAGTAAAACCTCATTAATCCGGACTAATTGGGGCTATATGTCGTACGGTTTATTGAAATTCCGGATTAAATGAAATAACCTTAAATCAGCTAAGGTAGGCTACGTATATAATTCAACACCCTGTTTAAAAAAAACTAACTTGTACAATGTATTTTAAATATGAAAATCTGGTGTGAAACACTCACACGACTTTCTCTTGCCAATGCAAATAATTACCAATATAACCTAAAATTAGTAATAAACCACTAGAAAATAACAAAAAAACTAACGGTTTTTGAAGAAAAACCCGAAGGCTATAATTTTCAAATACATCGTCATTGTTCAACAACTATTTCACGGATTAACATAATATTTGGCAGGTTTGTTTTGTAATAATTATGGAAAACGACGATGCAATAAAATTTAGCAGAAAATCATTACTTTTTAAGTTGCTAGGTATTTTCATAAATAAATTTTGTAAAATCGTGAAACACGACATAAAAGAATCAGCTTGCGAGAAACTTTTTGGTCTTTAAAGATAACTGTACACTTGCAGAAAACAAAATAAAGAGAAAATTTTCAATTAATTTTTAGTGAAAGAATTAAATTGGACGAACCGAAAAATTAGAAATGTTTTCTGAAATGGTTTTCCCGTATATTGCTCCCCTCTGCGGGAGGCCATCAAGTTATAGACAGACAGTAGTTACTTTTATATGGATTTCAATACTATACCCCAACGAACTAAAGACTGCAGATGAGATCTAGCCAATTACAGCCAAGGTCGGATGTGAGGTTGCCATTTTGCTAAGTCACACTCTGTTCCACCGAACTCCAGCTGACTTTTTGTTAAACTGTAATCCACAGCGAGACCACAACGTTATAACGCAGGATACGATTAACAAAGTCAATTGGCTCTGTGCTGGGATCTATTAGTTCTTTATGCTCTGCCTTTAACTGCAGTCTCTAGTTCGTTAAGGTATAGAGACTTGTTACCGTTGTACTTTGATAGTTGGGATCCATTTAACTTTACTCTCTCAGGAATGGTCGGCATGGGTCTGTACAAAACTACAAGTCATATAATTATATTATCATTTTATAGGGTCATGGGGTTGCTTGTTGTTGTTTAGGTCATCAGCCGAAAGGCTGGTTTGAACCTGTGGAGGCTTTACTAAAAGAAACGAGGAGTGAGGTGGTTTACAATTGCCTTCCTCACTGAGTGGGGAAGTACGCTTATCAGCATGCCGGACCCTCTGAAAATCACGTATTTTCCACTCTGCAAATGACACCTGTACTTCATTCACCACAGGGTCTGGATGTATAATTAAATTCATTATTTTCAGAGGAGATAATTCTGATTAGTGTCTTTTACGCCTCTAACTCTTCTGTTCTTAAATGATCCAGTCATTTAATTGGCTGACCATGTGATAAGAAACAGAACTATTTATTTTAGCCCTGCAACGAACAGATTGAGTGTAAATAATTTGACACGCCACCTGTCTGTTATAAGCAGGGGGTTGCTTATTGTTCTGAATTGAGCGGTTTGCAACTTAAATATATTAGCGATTACAAAAAAAAACAAAGTAATTTTCACAAAAGCGGCCGTAAAATGTATCCTACAACAAAAGTAGGTACATAATCAAAGTTTTAGAAAATTAAAAACCCTACAACTTTTACTTCAAACATTTTTTTTCTAGAGTGTTTCGCGTCAATTGTGATTTTCTATATTTCGGTAATTTAAATCGGAACATATAGGATTTTTCAAGATTGCAGCTTCATTATGCATTTTACGATATACAGTGACGGATTTACCGGGAAGCAAAGGAAGCAATTGCTTGGGGCCCCGCTTCTACAGGGGCCCCCGATGAAAGTAAAAAATTGAAAAAATTAAAAATTGAAAAATGAAAAAGATAAGAAGTGAAAAAAATATTCTATTTTTTTTCAAACGTTTTTAAAACTTTAAAAGACGTTGTTTTATAATTAATATTATAACGGGGCCTCAAAATTTTTCTGCTGCTTGGGGCCCCGCCAGAGGTAAATCCGGCACTGACGATATATACGTAATTAAAGTTGTTGAAAATGAAAATACTGTAACTTTTATTAAACTTTAACTGTAACTGTAACTTTTATTTCAAACATTTTTTTTCTATTATGCCCAATATTCTTTTTCTATTGTGTTTACCATAAATGATATGGTGTGCACTAGTAAAGCACAATTAGTGATTTTCCGTATTTTTAAGTCCTACAGAAGGTAGATTTTCATATTCCGTCATTGACTCATGATTAAAATTAGGTAATGTTTACATTTTGTATTGTTTACTATGATAAACATGGGTTATATGTTTCATTATTTACATTGGCAAGAGAAAGTGTGTTGTCTGATAACTCATACCACCTGAGCGACGGATGTATTACTTAGAATACTCATCGTCCGTCATCCATGTTTTGCAGTACTATCAGTTAACTCAACAGTACAGAATACGGTGTTACGATGAGTTATAATAAATCATGTATACCTGGCGACTGTAAATCATCAATTAATATCTAGAATATTTTGATATACAGGGTGATTATACAGGGATAAATTGCACGGCAATCTCTAGGGAGATGATTCTATAGCTAAAAATATGAAAAAATCATAATAACATAGGTCCGGAAATGCTTCGTTAGCGAGTTATGTCTGGCTAAAGATTTCGCCATGATTCCTGGGCAAAGAGTGTAATATAGCTATACCGAAATTCTAAGAAAGTAAATTAAAGCGACATTATAGTGGTTTCTAATGGTTTTTAACCTGGGAAGCTTAAAAATTGACTGCCAGAACTGTATCGCTTTTAATTCTTAAGACTCTATGTGAAAACATTAATAAGTAGGGTTAGAAAACACACTTTTTTAAGTTTAGCGTATTTTTTTTTTTTTTTTTTTTTTTTGGTTTTACGTCTGACTGTTTTGCAATTCTGCTAATGCAGACGGTGGATAATGATAATAATGAAAATGAGTGATGAAAAAATGCCAGAGCTGACCGGGAATCGAACTCGGGACCCCGGCGTAGAAGCAGTTGCGCAAACCGCTACGCCAACGGCCCGGCCAAAGTTTAGCGTAAAATAACTTTGTTAAATTGCGAATAAACACACAAAATGTTTCAATGAAAATTATAAAGAATTTTATTCTTAAAAAAAATTATGTAAAAATAACGTCTATGAAAATTAAAATTAAAGCTAAATTCGCACTTTAATAAAGTTATTTTACACTAAACTTATAAAAGTGTATTTTCTTACCTAACTTATTAATGTTTTCACGTAGTTTTATTAAAAATGAAAAGCGACGCAGTTCTGGGAGTCATTTTTTAAGTGTTCCAGGTTAAAAACCATAAGAAACCACTTTGCAAGGCAAAGACATTATTATAAACGAGACAGTCTACTTGACCGTGGAAGCACATGACGGGAAATTTTTCATTGAACTTATTTCCAATTCCTTTCGTAAACTGGAATACAAATTACACCAAGTTCACATTATGAAGTTAACTGAACAACCGCAACCAATGATTTAAAAAATCATTGTTGTACAAATTAAGAGAAAAGAAAAAGACTAAAGAAAAATATTTATATCAACCTTTAGTATATTTTTTTAATTTGAAATAAATATCTTATATTATGCCCATAACAGGCAGGTGGAGTGTTAAATTATTTGCACACGATCTGCTAGGTTTCTTATCACATTGTCAGCCAAATCAAATATGTCTGAAACATTTAAGAACAGAAGAGGTAGAGATGTAAAAGACACTAGTAATAGTTATCTCATCTGAGAGTAATGAATTTCATTTTACAGCAGACTCTTTGGTGAATGAAGTGAAGGTGCCATTTGCAGGGTGGAGAGTAGATGTTTTTCAGAGGGCCTGCCATGCTGATAAGCATACTTTTCCACTCAATAAGGTAAATAATGGTAAACCACCTCAATCCTCGTTTTACTTAGTAAAGCCTGTAGAGGTTCAAACCAGCCTTCGGGTGAAACAACATCTTATATTATACATAATTATGTGAATTTAAATCAACGAAATCTTTTAACACATGAAGTTAAAAGATAAATTAATGAGAAAAAATAATTATTTTGTTAGAATTAACAAACAAAATCAACCGAAAATAATGTCTATAAACTAAAACAGCATAGTTCTAAAACACTAAATCATAAATGTGACGGCTCATAAAAAACATCACAGGTTATACTTTACGTAAACAGTACTTTACGGAAGTGAAACGTGGGTTCTGTCAAGACGGGAAGAGAGCCGATTACAAGCAGCAGAAATGAGATTTCTCCGGCAAACTTATGGCTGTAGTAGAGAGGACCGTTACAGAAACACGGAGATACGACAACATCTTAATATCTTCTCCATAAATGATAAAGTAATGGAGGGCAGGAAGAAGTGGATAGATCACTTAGGTAGAATGAAGGATGAAAGAGTACCCAAGCAGGCACTATGGTACAAGCCAAGGGGTAAAAGGGATCGAGGACGTCCAAGGAAGAGATGGGCAGATGGTGGAGGTTCGGAACAGGCAGCAACGCCTAACCCGTGAAAGGAAGAAGAAGAAGAAGAAGAAGAAGAAGAAGAAGAAGAAGGTTATATTTCAATATTTACATTGGCAAGATAAACTATGTGAGTGTTTCACACCATTTTTTTAGATTGTATAAAGTGATTTTATCCATTTTACCAATATTTATTTTTTTATATTTTTAAATTTATTTGAAGTCGCATCAAACTGCTTAGTTATTAGCGACAACAATGGGTAATGCATTGAGAACAGTATTTGACATGTGAAAAATTCCAGACTCTAGCCGGGAATCGAGCCGGCTCTAGCCGGGTCCTCCGCGTGGTATTTTTTTTTTTTTTAATGTGTGACTGTTTTGCAATTGCTGCTAATGCAGACGGTGAGAAGGATGATAGATGAAGATAAGAGATGAAAAAATGCCAGACCTGACCGGGAATCGAACCCGGGACCCAGGCGTAGAAGCCATTTGCACTAACCACTGCGCCAACGGGCCGGCCTTTTCCTCGCGGTAGGCTAGCACGCTAACCACTACACTACGAAAGCGGCCACTTTACCAGTATTGTTGCTCCAACTTTCATTAATTATTGTAATATTTTTTAATTCTTAAGTAATAAATTTTGGTATTAATAAAAATCATACTTAGTTTTTACAATAAACCTAAGTGAATATATTTTATTCAGGAAGCCTAAACATTATTTTACTAATTCATATTGTTGGAATTCTGATAATAAGTTTTAATTTTTCAGGTAATCAAAAAGGCAAAAGGTCTATAAGTGAATTTATTACACTAACTATCACTAAAAGGTAAAAAACAAGACAGTATAAATTGTTTTTCTTTATTGTTAAAAAAATTTAAAATAAAGAGTTAAAACACTTTTAAGGATTTCAAGTAACCATGAGATTTTTCAGGTTCGAAGATGAAACTTTGTGGCCGTACGTTATTAAAAGTTAATATTATTTTGCAAAATAAATAAAAGAAAATGTATTGTTATTTATTTATTATTATAATATAGACATAATACTAAAGTGGTAATAAAATACTCTTACACAGCTTGCGCTTCTTTTATTTTAATAACAGTGCTAGGAAATTTTTAAACAATCTCACTTTTTCTTTCAGAAATTAAATATTTCTTTCTTTATTATACTGATACGCAAGAATAATGCGCGTCAATAATATTCAATTACAATAATATTATACATCATGAAAGATTTATTGCTGGAAAGCGATGCGTTTTCTATTAATTAACTAGGGAATTTTTCGTTTTGGTAGGGAAACTACCAACCTGATTGTGTGCATCCCTGCTGCAAGCGTGCCGGTAGACACCAGTGTTGTGTCTCGTTTTGTGGTGTTAACGTCTTTTGAGTCTGTCCGTGTTTATATAAAAGGTGAGTTTTGATGTGGCTTGTATTTAATTTTAATTCTTTATTCTTAAATTGTCGATAGTTCAGTAATTATTGTTAAATTTTGTGTGTAGGTTTACTTTGTTATTAAAAAACTATAGGAAGAAACACATTGTGTTTATCTTAAAAATCGTGTTTTTACTACTACATGTGGTGTAAACTAGGATTACAATCTTCTATATATGTTTTGTATTCGAAAACAAATTATTTTTTTGTACTCAAAATGTTTGTGGTATTTCTTTTTAATCCGAAACCACAGTTTTCTGTTGTAGGTTTTTTTAACTATTAAACTGAACTCAATAGAATTTGTTTACCAAATTTTTGTTATTTTTCGGTAAACTTATTGAATGAATTGACCACTCGTTGGCACAGTAAATAATAAAATGTTCCAGTTTCGATTCCCTATAAGGGTTGAATGGAGATTTCAAGATCATATTAATCAAAAAAATTACTAGTAATATTTTTGGTTTTTATTATTCAAATTACTTTCTTAATTTTAAATTTCTTGTCGTTCTTCAGAAAGCGCTAACAATTGTGGTGCGTAACTAATTTTGCGACTGAATTGCCTTACCGGAAAAAAGAAATTTAATTTTTAGCCGACTTCAAAAAAAGGAAGGTTCTCAAATTGTGGTGTATGTACGTATTTTGTATTTTACATATTTGGGTAGCACTGTTGTCTTTTAAACATTTTCTGAACTTGACAGTGAAAAAAAATTAATAACTGACATTGTACTGCAAACTCTGTATAACTAATGAGAAGTTATTCGGAATTCCTGTTTCAACTGCATTTATTTGGAGTTGCCAGCTAATTTTTACTACGAGTTGACCGAGAGTTTAATGAATTTTTAATTTCTTCCTGTTTATACGGTCGTATTATTTCTGGTTTTTGCAACCTTTTATTTACCTGACTGACATAATTAAAATAAGAGATATTTAAAAATTTGTTAGTAGGGAATTTAAAAAATAAAGTTCTGACAGTTGCCACAAATCGCATCTACTTTAAAAAAACAAAATTTACTTGTTTTTTAAATACCGTATTCATTATCATGGTGTTCACATGTTGAAATAAATTAACTCGTTCGTTTAATTACCGTTAATTATAAGATAGTGAAAAACCAGCTTTAAATTACCTGAGCTTATTATAAAATTTAAACCGTTTTTATTGTGTTCAGTACGGTGGATTTAAAATTTAAAAATTAATTCATTAAAATTTTACTACAGTACTTACGTACTTCTGAAACGTTACTCAAATTAGATTTTTTTAATCCAACATTTTAGTACTTTTTCTTAATTAAATTTGACATTTTTTAATTCAAGTCAGGTGCCATGTATAAAAAAATTGATAAGTACCATATTTCTGTTTTGTACAAGTATATCTGTAGTTTATATTTGTATTTCATCCGATAACTTAATTGTACAAAAATTAATTTATTGATGTAGCTTTAAACTTGAAAATATGCAACATACGCTTTTCACCTATCATTCCGTAAAGGTTTCGTAATACAATCAACGTAAATATGTAACAATTTCGATTATTTCACACCGGTTGATTAACCTTATATATTATTTATAAATTAAAATAGGTTTGGAATTTTTTTGTACGCCTAAAAGATATATTTTTTAAGTTCTACTACTATAATTAATTAAACAATTGCAACGCGCAAGCCCCAAATTTTTTGCGACTCCTCTGAATCGCAATAAATTTGGGGTTGCAAATATCAAAATGGTAGTTATTAAGCATACTTAATAAGTAATACAATAGCTTTCTAATTCTCATTTTTTGACGTTTGCCAAGAGATAATTAATTGTCAAAAAATAAACAATTATAAACGTAATAAAAAGGACGCTTACAGAAATCCAAAAAGTGGGTAGACACATTAGAAAACAAACAAAATATTTTAAAAAAAACCAAAAACAACGGACAGAAATTAAATTCACAAAAATAACATGTTAATAAAGGTTCGAAACACAGTGTAAGAAAAACCCAAATTCGACTAAAAAAACGCGTTGGTTAGGTCATCAGCCGAAAGGCTGGTTTGAACTTATAGAGGCTTTACTAAGTAAAACGAGGAGTGAGGTAGTTTACCATTGCCTTCCTCTCAATGAGTGGAAAAGTATGATTATCAGCATACCAGACCCTCTGAAAATAATCTACTTTCCACCCTGAAAATGACACCTTCATTTCATTCACCACAGGGTCTGGTTATATAATGAAATTCGTAACTTTCAGAGGTGATAACTCTTGACTAGTGTCTTTTACACCTCTACCTCTTCTGTTCTTAAATGATTCAGTCAAATAATTGGCGTGCTATGTGATAAGAAACACAACTATTTTGTTGTAGCCTTGGAACTAGCAGATCGAGTGCAAATAGTTTAACACTCCACCTTTCTGTTATGGACAAAACGGGTGAAAAATAAAAAATTCACTTTGCTGAATGAATTTTTGACGTACAATAATTTTTTGTGTCCATCTCCAAAGTAGTACGGTGATTTGAAAATTTTCGGTCGACGTTTTCTACGCCTAAAAATCTATAAAAACCATAAATCTCTGTAAGGGTCAGCGCACAGCTAATGATTTCTAGATTTTTCAAGATAGTATACTGTAATTTCTTCCAAAACAAAAATGACTACCGTAAAGCGCACCATTTAGTGTATGGAAGCCTAAAATTGATTGAACGCTCGATCTTAAGTAATTAGATGGTAAATCTTCAAAAAATCGGGTCATAAAAATAATTCTGCCCATAACAAACAGGTGAAGTGTCAAATTATTTACACTCGATCTATTAGTTGCAGGGCTAAAATAAATAGTTCTGTTTCTTATCACATGGTCAGCCAATTAAATGACTGAATCATTTAAGAACAGAAGATGTAGAGGTGTAAAAGACACTAATGAGAGTTATCTTATCTGAAAGTAATGAATTTCATTATACAGCCAGACCCTGTGGTGAATGAAGTGAAGGTGTCATTTGCAGAGTGGAAAATATGTGCTTTTCAGAGGGCTCGGCATGCTGATAAGCGTACTTTTCTACTCAGTGAGGAAGGCAAGGTAAACCACCTCACTCCTCGTTTTACTTAGTAAAACCTCTAGAGGTTCAAACCAGCCTTTTGGCTGATGACCTAAACAACACAACAGACAGGTGGAGTGTCAAATTATTTACACTCAATCTGTACGTTGCAGGGCTAAAATAAATAGTTTTGTTTCTTATCACATGGTCAGCCAATTAAATGACTGAATCATTTTAGAACCGAATAGGTAAAGGTGTAAAAGACACTAATCAGAGTTATCTCCTGAAAGTAATGAATTTCATTATACATCCAGACCCTGTGAATGAAGTGAAGGTGTAATATGCAGAGTGGAAAATGTGTGCTTTTCAGAGGGCCCGGCATGCTGATAAGCATCCTTTTTCACTCGGTAAAGAAGGTACTTGACCGTAATCTCGTTACCGTCGTTATGAATTGTAAACCACCTAACTCCTCGGTTTACTTATTAAAACCTCTACAGGTTCTTCAAACCAGTCTTTCGGCTGATGACCTTTACTACAAAAAATAATTAATTTTTAATTTTCTACATTAATCAGGAATTTGTAAATAATAACAATGGGCGATGGGAATTATGCACATTGAGAGCTGCGTAAGAAAGATTTTCCGAAATCAGTCCAGTGGGAGCTGAAGCCAAACTCGACGAGAAACTTTTAATCCTTTTTAAATAAATAAATACCACAGACCACTTCTTTTTAAGAACAATAAGCGACCCCATAAACCAATGAGATGAGGATGATTATGTATGACGCGGAATTGAGGTGTAGTCTTGTACAGACTCTGGCCGATCATTCCTTAGAGAGTATGGTTAATTGAACTCCAACCATTAAATTACACCAGTAACACTGTCTAGTATCGGTTTCATAATCATAGACAACCGAGTTTGAATCCTTGCATCTCCAAAACTATAAGTCGGATTTCAACATATTTTACATCAAAATTTAGCTCATTTTATTGTGCGTTGACCTATAATAGATGTATATTTTTAATGGTTTTTAAAAATTGCCATATCGAGGCTGGAAGACAAAAAGACCCGGTTTTTTCTTTATTCCAACAAATTTTATGCGTTTAGAGGCGTGTAACTCGATAACTATTTGACCGATAAGTTTTAAATTTTAACACAACATAGACAATTATATTCTTACAGGGTGTACGAAATTTCAAAATCGTATGTTATTTAAATTTTGATTTATTAACAATATTCTGAACCCGTGCTATCTCGGTAACCGCTCGACTCGTTCGGCACGGGCAAACTATCGTTTATAACTTAGTACAGATATGTTAATAACAAGAAATATTGATTGGCCAATATTGTGGTAGAATTTTTAAAATTTAGAAAAAAAGACTTGATCATGCGGGGGGTGGACGCTACTATCAGGTATTCAGTCCGACAGTATGTCACGTACACATGGATGGCAGCGCCCGCCCCTCCCATTTCCAAGTCTATTTTTCAAAATTTAAAAAATTCTACCACAACATTGGCTGATCAATATTTCATGTTATTAACATATTTGTGCTAAGTTTTTTATGCTGAATAAAACGATAGTTTTCCCGTGCCGAACAATCAAGCGGCTACCGAGATAGCAAGGGTCCAGAATATTGTTAATAAATCAAAATTTAAATAACGTACGAATTTTAAATTTCGTGCACGCTGTAAGAATATAATTGTCTATGTTGTGTTAAAATTTAAAACTTTTCAGTCAAATAATTATCGAGTTACACGCCTCTAAACGCATGAAATTTGTTGCGGTAGCAAAAAAACCGGGTCTTTTTGTCTTCCAACCTCGATATGGCAATTTTTCAACAACATTAAAAATATAGATTTATTATAGATCAACGCAGAATAAAATAAGTTAAATTTTGATGTAAAATATGTTACAATCCAACTCATAGTTTAGGAGATGCAAGGGTTCAAACTCGGGTGTCTATGGTTATGAAACCGATAGTAGTATTCAAATTCTTATAAATTTCACTAGGATTTGAACCAGGAACCTTCGTCTCCCAAAATTATCTGCTAAACAGCTGATTCACGGGGATGACTTTATCATTAGACCAACCCTGCCAGGTTTGGTTCCAAAGTAAAATTTATTTTACTAATTCACTACTCTAAACTAAAATAAATATTTAAATGTAATTTATCAGAATGAATGACTTAATTACAGTATCAAAATTGGTCTAAACATGAATCATAAATGTAGTTACGTTTATACTAGTCTTTATTTGTGCAAGTTGACTCGAAAGACGTGCAGTTTGTTTTTGTACAGTAACTTAATGTGTAAAATGTAAGTATAATAAATTTCTCATACAAATCGTTTGAGTTATAATCAAGAGCTAGATAATAAAGGTCGAATTAAAGAAAAATTGTACGTAATCAACAAATTAACATTTATATTATCATTCGCAGATTACTAAGAAGCTTAATTTTGCAATTATAATGACAGTATAGACATTCAAACGGCTTGTTCTTTAATTTTAGAATGCATCATTTAAAATTATGATAATTTAGTGTAGCTAATGTAAAAGAAATACTCTTCATCGAATTACAATTTTTAGTTATTTTCAGTCAGTTAAAATGAAAGTATTGTACAGTGTTTGTGTGCTATACTAACATGTTATTAAGTTATAATATATTATGTTAAATTATTTGCACTCGATCTGCTAGTTCCAGGGCTACAAACAAATAGCTCTGTTTCGTATCACTTGGTCTATAATTGTGTGGTCTGATAATTATATGACTGAAGCATTTTAGAACAGAAGAGGTAGAGGTGTAAATTACGCTAGTCAGAGTTATCTCCTCTGTGAGTAATGAATTTCATTATACAGCCAGACCCTATGGTGAATGAAGTGAAGGTGTCGTTTGCAGGGTGGAAAGTAGATAATTTTCGGAGGGTCCGAAGTACTGATAAACATACTTTGACACTCAGTGAGGAAGACAATGGTAGACCATTTCACTCCTCGTTTTATGTAACCTCTATAGGTTTAAACCAGCCTTTCGGCTGATGACCTGAACACAGTGAGAGCACGCGCGTGAGTGTGTGAAGAAAATATCTCAAGAACTGGGTAGCGTACGAAGTTAAAACTTGAAACCTAAGTTATGTACCACTACGGGATTCGACACGAACAATTTTCATAAAAATCGGTCAACCGTAGTAGTAGTTTTCGGCCAATTTTTAGCTTTTTTGCGATTTCTCAAAAACGGCTCCTAAGATTCTTTTAAAAATCGCCTCATTTACTACATTTTTATGCTGTACAAGATTGGGTAAGTGCTACGTCCGCTGAAATTCTTGGGGGGGGGGGGCGGTGGTCTCGTAGTAAAAAGTTTTTTTTCTAAGATTATAACCTTTAATAAGCATTCTATAGCAAAAACTAAATAATCAAAGTTATAGAATATTAAGAAATCTACAACTTTCAATTCGAACATTTTATTTATAAAACACTTAGTTTAGCGTCAATTATTGATTTTCTGTATTTTTCTCATTAAAACCGGTTAAAGAATGGGGTTTTTAAATATACTATTTTATAATTAAAGTTTAAGGAAATAAAAATTGTTTCTCTACAGACCCTAGTTTAGAGGCAATTACTGATTTCCCGTATTGGCCTAAGTCCCGTTTAAGTCGGTAGGGGTTGATTTTCATTTTGCATAATTCACTCATGATTAAAATTTTGTTATGTTTTTCATTTTAAATGGTTTATTAAGATTAAATTTTGGTTATAGGTTTTATTATTTACATTGGCAAGAGAAAGTCGTTTGAGTGTTTCACAACAGGTTTTTTGAAATTAACGATTTCCTGTAAAATCTACCTTAAATTTGTTAAAGTAGATCTCTTCAAAAAAAACACTATAATGTTCTTGCAAATTTCTTTTTTTTTCAATCGGTAAAACAATACTGTTTGTCGTATATTTTCATTAGAATTGATAAATTAATTATAAAACAACGGTTTCTATGAAAAACATTAAAATTTGCATGTAATAAATGGCTGAGAAAGGAATTTCGCTTAAAATATAATGTTATAGAATTTCTAACCTATTGTAGTTTAACAAAACTTTTTCTCTACAGAGCCTAATTTAGAGGCAATTACTGATTTCCCGTATTTTTAAGTCTATAGAGGTTTAATTTCATTTTGCATCGTTTACTCATGATTAAAATTTGGTTGTGTTTTTCATTTTAAATTGTTTATTAAGATTAAATGTAGGTTATATGTTTTATTATTTACATTGGGAAGAGAAGTCGTGGAAGTGTTTTACACCAGATTTTTTGAAATTAACAATTTTCTGTAAAATCTACCTTAAATTTATTGAAGAGATATCTTCAAAAAAACCTCTATAATGTTCTTGTAAATTTCATTTATTTTTTAATAGATGAAAAAATACTGTTTGTTGTATATTTTATTAGAATTGATAAATTAATGATAAAACAACGGTTTCTATGAAAAACATGAAAATTTGCATGTAATAAATGACTGAGAAAGGAATTTCGCTTAAAATATAATGTTGCAGAATGTGTAACCTACTGTAGTTTAAGAAAACTTTTTCTCTATAGAGCCTAGTTTAGAGGCAATTACTGATTTCCCGTATTTTTATAGAGGTTTAATTTTATTTTGCATCATTTACTCATGATTAAAATTTGGTTATGTTTTCATTTAAAATTGTTTATTAAGATTAAATGTAATAGGTTATATATGTTTTATTATTTACATTGGGAAGAGAAAGTCGTGGAAGTGTTTTACACCAGATTTTTTGAAATTTACAATTTTCTGTATAATCTAACTTAAATTTATTGAAGAGATATCTTCAAAAAAACCTCTATAATGTTCTTGTAAATTTTATTTATTTTCTAATCGATGAAGAAAAAACTGTTTGTTGTTTGTTTTCATTAGAATTGATAAATTAATGTTAAAACAACGGTTTCTATGAAAAACATGAAAATTTGCATGTAATAAATGGCTGAGAAAAGAATTTCGCTTAAAATAGTCTATAATGTTGCAGAATTTGTAACCTATTGTAGTTTAACAAAACAACCGTGGTACACCGGATCCAATTAAATACTATATTAATTAAAATAAGATAGAATAATTTTATCAGCTAGTTAAACTAATTAGTTAATTATTTCAACCATTAAAGAGAAGGTAAGAGATTTTATTCGTGCGTGCCAAGATGCGTGCATGTGAACGGATTTTTTCATTTCAGTATCATGTGTGTTTGTGTGAGTGTTTATCGTAGTATATTATAGAAGTAGGCCTATTTGAATGATTGTCTGCTCGCACGCATTTTATTTTCAGGCACGAGAACTACTTACTTTGTACATCCATACGGTGCATATAAAAATAAGAAATTTGTTTTTAATTTACTCCATTATTGCGTTACTAAACCGTATAAATTTATTCGATTATTTAGTGCTGTAATACGTTTATAATTTTAATGTAATTCATATTTTTCTTTTTTTTTTAATTAAGTATGAATGTGACCGACACGGGTTGGTCTAGAGGTAAAGTCGTCGCCTAGAGTCTGCTGTTTAATAGCTGATTTTCGAAAACGAAGGTTCCTGGTTCAAATTTTCTAGTAAAAGTGGTTACTTTTAGTCTTCTCTGTTATATCCCCTTGGCATAATTTGTCACATTTTGTAGATTTATTTTGTATGCAATCTTAACAGTATTTTTAACGATAAAAATTGGTGTGAAACACTCACACGACTTTCTCTTGCCAATGCCAATGATGAATAATATAACGTAACATTATATATAACCAAAAAATCTAACCTTATTTTAATCATGAGTGAATGATGCAAAATGAAAACAAACCTTAGTTTGGCTTAATACGGAAAATCACTTTTTGACGCTAAACTAGATTCTGTAGAGAAAAATGCTTGAAATAAAAGTTGTAGATCTTTTAATTTCCTATAAATTTGATTATAAGCATTTTTGTCGTAAAATGGATACTATGGCCGAAATCTTAAAAAATCGATTTTTTACAGATTTAATAAAATAATTATTTCCAAATGATTTTCATTTTTAAGAACAGAAGAGGTAGAGGTGTAAAAGCCACTAATCAGAGTTATCTCCTTTAAAAGTAATGAATTTCATTATACAGCCAGACCCTGTGGTGAATGAAGTGAAGGTATTATTTTCAGAGTGGAAAATATATGCTTTTCAGAGGGTATGCTGATAAGCGTACTTTTCCACTCAGTGAAGAAGCCTTGGTAAACCACCTCACACCTCGGTTTACGTAGTAAAGCCTCTACAGGTTCAAACCAGCCTTTTGGTTGATGACCTAAACAACAACAACATGATTTTCAAAATTGCAAAACTAAGATTTATTTACATTTTGTAAGAATAAAAGGGAAATTTTACTTTCGGTAAGGGACTTTTTATTTTGAAAAGTTACCAGCATTCAGAGAATTACTATCATGCGATTTCGAATGGATTGTACTTTTCTGTTTCTATCGTGGCAGATCTTCACCTCTGCAATTTTTACTAAACACTTTTCTGTTCCCTGAATCTTTTTCTTTGATTCCACTTAGTATAAATCTTTCTGAACTTCTTCTTAGTCTGTTTTTCTTTTTTCTCTTTCCTGGAAGTTCGAAATCTTGTTTGTTATCGTTTCTCGTTTCATTTTTCTGATGTATTCGTATAAATAGGCTACATTCTCCAGTTTGTTTCATGCACCTCTCTGCATTATTGAATAAAATTCCAATTCAGCAATTATCGTATTTTATCAAAACATGACCATTACAAAATACTAATGTGTCAAAATTTAAAAACAATGTATGAGTAAAATAAAGGTGCATTTCAAAGTGCAATAAATTTAATTCTTTAAAATTTCTGGTAGTACGGTAATATTCAGTGTTTTGGACTAATATTTCAAAACGTTTGTGTTGCATAGATTTAGTTCAATTCTTTTTGGCCTTGTCGCGTAATTAGTATTGTAATTTAGTTTGTCTACTGTAATTATTCTGTAAAGTTACTGTAATTGTTACACCGCAAATATGTACTGTAGTTTAAAGCAATTTTATGATTGTGATTTCATTTCTAAATTTTTTTTAATGAGATCAATTTTTCGTAATGAGTTTTCTTTGTTAATGTAACAATATTGTTGTATGAACAAAAATTGTGTCACTAAATATTGTGAATTTTTGTTTAGTGCAGTAAACTTTTCATATTTAAATTTAAGTATGAAAATTTAAATATCTAAAGAAAGCAAGGTCATTATTGTTAACAAGTTATAGTCCACTTTCTATTTTCTTTAAGGAAAAATTATTTTTTTATAACGTAGTATCTATTCATTGAGCCCGCGCTTCGCGCGGGATTATTCCTAACCTCAGAAGGATGCATTTAATATACTGGTTTATTGTTTTTCCCGGTTTCACTTATACCGTTTTACTTTCTTAATGCATCACGTTACGAATACTTTCTTAATTCCTAATTAGTGTGTACAATTGACTCAATAAGACTAGGATGATATGTATGATCTGTAAAAAAGGTTTTTTACAGACTCAGGCCGATTATTCCTGCGAGAGTACTTATGATTAATTGAACCCCAACCATCAAAGTTCACCGGTAACTACTGTCTAGTATTACAATTAGTGTAAAAAAACTATCTTAACTAGGATTTGAGCCATGAACCGTTGCGTCGTCTCCGAGAAATCAGCTGTTAAACAGCTGATTATACAGCTCCTTAGGAAGACACTGAACTAGTATTTACTGATTTTAAGTACAGATAAACTGATTCTACTTCTTACGAGCAAGTTGTCGTAATTCGAATGTTTTACGTTCCTTAGATGTCAATTACAGGATATGCATGCCGATTTTTAGAACTGTAGTTTTTCGGGAAGGTATCGGTATAATATGTATTGATTTAGAGTAGTTCCCTGTTTTACCCTTTATGCGTACGAATGTTTTAGTTTCTTTTTGTGTAGGCCTTGAGGAACAAATATGGGAAATTTCATCTTTCTGAATGGTCGAGAAGTTTAAAAATTTGGTTACGTTTAAGCGAGATAATCACTTAGTCTGTAAAGGTGTTAATTTGATGATAACTACATTCATAAGCCTTGGTTTGTGCATAGGTAATGATATGAGGGTCGTATACTGCTGAACGAATCCCAGACCTGGCCTGGAATCGAACCCGGGTTCCCATGGTACAAAAACCAGTTGCGTTGACCACTACACCAACCGGTCTTTACGTATACAAATTTACTTAACTATAGTTTACGTAGCTATACAAATTAAGCTATTTAATTTTATTTAAATAGAAAATAAAACTTCAAATAGTAGGTATTTCGTTAATAAGGAAAAACCATTTTAAACTGTCTGTGACTAATAAAAAATGTATGTTTTAACATGGGGCTACGGTTTAGGTTAGGATCAAGGTACGAACTTCATTCAACATTAGAAATCTGTGAACGGAATATTGTAAAGGTAAAAATTATTGTTCGGTAAATGATTCTTCGTAAAACAAATCCTGTGTCTTATTTGCCAGCTTGTATAATGTAGTTAAACAGTACTTTGACAAAATTTCTAACAGTTTTTAAAAATCAATAAAATCTAATCCCTCTC
The DNA here is from genome assembly GCA_035578175.1 of Catonia carolina. Taxonomy (NCBI): domain Eukaryota; kingdom Metazoa; phylum Arthropoda; class Insecta; order Hemiptera; family Achilidae; genus Catonia; species Catonia carolina. Next base: position 32,669,515 of record JAQMRL010000005.1, on the reverse strand, counting down.
AGTACAAAAAGAATTACATAGGTTCCGCTCCCCTATTTATAAGGGTGTGTTTGCTACATAACCTATCTTGATAGTTTTATGGGTGTTGTAGGTCCGCGTTGCTTTTCTCTCCACAGCACACAATACCCTACGCTACGCACCATTTCGTCCTCTCATTCAGACAGCCTAGTTGGTGACCTTGGAATGGGAGTCTGCGTGGGTGGAGAACGTCTGGTGATCTTTAATCAGATCATCCCTTCTTTTTCAATTTAAAGGAAGGGTTGTTTTACTAGTAAATAAATCTTTCTTCCCCTATTATGATGATAAGTTCTGTTGTCTAAAACATTATAGCTTGTTCAGTATTAGGATTATTTTAAGAAACGCTTTTACAGACATTTACTGGAGCACTTAAACAGTATTTACAGATCTTAATGCGGATTTATTATAAAATTGTAAATTGGTGTTGGAAACATCGTAGGAAAACGATGTTTTTAATAATAACTGCTAAATTTTTACTTTCTCTGCATATGAATAAGGGAAGGAAAGTATTCTTTACGACATGTCGATTTTTCGAAATCGAGTTTTCACCGGATATACACGTTTTCTGGCTCCCTGAACCAAAAAACCTGTTTTTAGCAATTGGTATGTTTGTGTGTGAACAAAATATCTCAAGAACGGAACATCATAAGAACTTGAAACTTAAGTTAGATACCACTAGAGGAACCAACGCGAACATTTTCATCAAAATCGGTCAACCGGAAGTAGTGGTTATTCGTATAATTTTTCACTTTTTTGCGAGTTTCTCAAAAACGGCTCCTACGATTTTTTTTAACATGGCCTCATTTACTACATTTTTTTATGCTCTACAAGATAGGATAGGCGCCATGATGCTGAAATTCTTGGTGAGGCTATTTTCTCGTTAAAAAATTGTTTTTTTAAGATTACGACTTTAATATGCATTTTAGCCCAAAAATGTACCCAGTAAAAGTTGTAGAGAATTTAAAATTCTTCAACTTTCATTCCCAACATTTTTTTGTATAACTCTTAAGTTTAGCGGTAATTAGCGATTTTCTGTTTTTTCTCACGAAATCGTGTAAAAATCGATTTTTTAAAGATTTCAGCCTTATTACGCATTTTACGACAAAAAAGTAGGCCCTATAATAAAATTATAGGAAATTAAAAGATCTGCAAATTTTATTTAGAGGATTTTTCTCTACAGAGCCTAGTTTAGCGTGAAAGAGCGATTTTCCGTATTTTTAAGCTAAACTGATTTTCACTTTACGTCTTTCACTCATGATTAAAATAAGATTATGTTTCTTGAGGTTAGTTTTTTTGTTTATTTTTAATGTTTTATTACTAATGTTAGGTTTTATTGTTAATTATTTGCATTGGCAAGAGAAATTTGTGTTAGTGTTTCACACCAGATATTTTTTATTTAAGCTAAATTGCTTTTTTTGAGGTTATTCATTCCGAACGTATAAATCTATTCAGTATTAATATTTTGAAAAGAAATCATTAGTAGTACAATATAGCTGTATTTTAATACAATTATTTACTATGTATTTATACGGTAGATTTCATGACAATAATGTGTGAATTACCCATGTTATATTCCGTGAAAAATGTGACAATTTGTGATGGTATTTACGGTAGATTGACAACATATTATATAAAAAGAAAACTAGATGTCTAATAGTTACGAAAATTATTTTATTTTTTAGGTAGAAATCATTATCCGTAACGGCAATTCCCATGACAGCCAGGTGTCGACGTATGTCTTGTCAGTTTGTCATTTGATATATAGTTAACATTGATTACTTTGCTATTATATCGGTTTCGATCTGTATATACGAAATTGTAGTAGTAAAACAGCCTAATAATAATAATAAACAAATATTGTTGGCGACGGCATCTCTCCATTAATGTTCAACTGCGCACTGGAGAAAGTCATGCGCGAATGGAATAAGAAAGCTCCGAGAGGAGTTAAAGTTGGAACAGCGATAAAAGTCAACGCGTTAGCATTCGCAGACGACATCGCACTGATAGCAGACACGGTCAAAGACGCTGCAGAACAAGTACGACTACTGGAGGAAGAAGCGGGAAAGATCGGCTTGAAGATCTCTAAAAACAAAACCCAATTCATGTCCAACGAAAAAGACGCACCTAAGTTCCTGATAGAGGACGAAATTTCACGTGTTGAATCATTTAAATATCTTGGCGAGATCATAACGCTGGACAACTCTGGCAAACTTGCGATTCAAGCAAAAGCTACAAAGCTAGCACAAGCATACGGTCTCACCAAGAACGTTTATAATAAGAGATCAATTTCGCGCAATGCCAAGATAAGACACTACCAGACGGTTGCCAGACCGGAGGTGCTGTACGCGGCGGAAACCCACCACTTGAAATCTAACATCCACCTGCGCTCGATAGAAACTACCGAGAGGAAAATCATCAGAAGAATCATCGGGCCGACTCAAAATAAAGAGGGAGAATACAGGCTCAGAAGTAACGAAGAAGTATATTCCTTCACCACACCCATAAGAGAAGTCATCCAGCAGAGACGACTGGCATTCTTCGGCCACATAGCGAGGATGCACGACTCCAGACTAACGAAGCAGTTATGGAAGTACTGGGAGGGCAGGAAAACTACAACGAGATGGCACAAGGAGATCCACGAGACGATGCTGGTGAATGACATTACGGGCGAAACACTTCTCAATAGAACAGAAATGAAGCAGAAAATTGAGAATCTAAAGTGCTTGGGAGGGCCGAGGAGAACGGGAACGGCCTGGACGGAGGAGCGAAAAAGATCACATGCAGAAAAAATGAAGGCAGCATGGGTCATCCGGAAACTGGCTGGAACTAAGAGAAATGCATCCCTAGTAGGATCTAACAAGAAATAATAATAATAATAAACAAATATTGTGAATTTGTTAGTAGAATCAGCTCAAAGATATTTTTCCATAAATATAAACTTTTTAAGGTTGTACTTAAATAGGAGAACAAGTAATTGCTCTGTGGGGTGCGTTTGGTGTGTCGGTTTTTCTGGTTTCACAACACACATTACTTTTTCTTGTTTTTTTTTACTTTCTCTTGGCCTATATGAATCTTGCTTTTGCAGACGACATAGGAATCGTTTCTAGAAACACGGAAAAAAGAACAAACAGGACTACAGATTTCCTTTACAACAACCCCGCGTCACCTGAAGACACAATACGCAACCTTTGGGAAAGTTTATAGCTTCAAGTACCTCGGGGAGATGATAGAACCAAAGGTCACCAAAAATTAACCAAACAATAACAGATGAGGTAAGATGGCCGTTGTACTTTGAGGAACTTACCACTTGTATAAGAAGAAAGCACATTCAAGACAATCTAAGATTAGACATAATAAAACCTGTGTGTCTATATGCGAGTGTGTGCCTTAGAATTACCGGTAAGGCTGATCGAAAAGACGGAGAAAAATTTGAGAGAAAGATCTTCCAAAGTTAATGGGTTCGAAGATAGTAACAATATAGGTTAAGAGATCGAAAAAACTACAAGGAAAATTAAAAATTAATGAAAACTATTAGAAAAAGACTAAAAATGGTTGTTGTTTAGGTCATCACCCAAAAGGCTGGTTTGAAGCTGTATAGGTTTTACTAAGTAAGACGAGGAGTAAGGTGGTTTACCTTTGCCTTCCTCACTGAGTGGAAAAGTACGCTTATTACCATGCCGGGCTCTCTGAAAAGCACATATTCTCCACTCTGCAAATGAAACCTTCACTTCATTCACCACAGGGTCTGGCTGTATATGAAATTCATTATTTTCAGAAGAGATAACTCTGATGTCTTTTACACCTCCGCCTCTTCTGTTCTTAAATTATTCAGTCATTTAATTGGCTGACCATGTGATACGAAACAGAACTATCTATTTTAGAAGTGCAACTTAAAAATGTGTAAGACTGAATGATAAACCTAATGTGTCGGATCAGTGGCTAAAAACGTCAGAAAGAATATTGAAAAAACCGGAATAAACCGAGAAATGAATGAACTGAACCAAATTCAAATAACAAGTTACGGACTTTAAGGACTTCCATAAAGAGCAAAAACTAAACACTGGGTGGACAGAAGAAAATTGAAAAGCCTACATTTTCATCAAAATCGGTCAACCGTAAGTAGTAGTTTATTCGTGTCATTTTTCACTTTTTTGCGATTTTCTCATTAACGGCTCCTACGATTATTTTAAAAATCGCCTCATTTACTAAATTTTTTATGCTCTACAAGATAGGGCAGGCACCACGTCTGCTGAAATTCTTGGGGAGGCTGTTTCCTCGTAAAAAAATTGTTTTTTTTTAAGATTGCGGCTTTAATAGGCATTTTAACGCAAAAATGTATATAAATTGCAGAGAATTTAAAATCCTGCAACTTTTATTTCAAACATTTTTTTATAACGCCTAGTATAGCGGTAATTAGCGATTTTATGGGTTTTTTCACGAAAATCTGTAAAAACAAAATCGATTTTTTTTTTTAAGATTTCAGCCTTAGTATTTATTTTACGACAAAAGTGTATAACCAAATTTATAGGAAATTAAAAGATTGACAACTTTTATTTAGAGCATTTTTCTCTGCAGAGCCTAGTTTAGCGTGAAAGAGTGATTTTCCGTATTTTTAAGCCAAATTGAGGTTGATTGTTGCGTCTTTCACTCATGATTAAAATTAGGTTATGTTTATTGAGGTTAGTTTTTTGTTTATTTCTAATGTTTTATTACTAATGTTAAGTTTTATTTGTTAATTATTTCCGTTGGCAAGGGGAAGTTGTGTGAGTGTATCACACCAGATTTGTTTAATATTTATAATAATGCTAATTTTTAGAATTACAGCTTTTTGGGAAAGTATAGAAATAATATTTCTGTACTAATAAGTAGGTAATTAATATGTTATTCTGTCTTAAATAAGTTAATCTACATCCTTGTCGGTGAATACTAGTAGTGATTAATTTGAATTGAAATTTGATCGGGAAGTCTTACGTTTGTGTCTGTATCGTGTTCTTTCAACATTCTTCTTGGTATTAGATATTTTTGAGGTTTCATGTATTATAAATTAAGTAAATCTGTCTATTTATATGAGTGTACATACTAATCAGTTCTTCTATGCATTGCGTTTCCGCTCCGGATGCTGGTTTTCAGATTTTATTATTTGCTTTTTTGAAAAGTTTCGTATTGTTCAGGTAAAACAATTTTCTTAGATTTTGATTATACCAATAAATTCTTCTCAGGCCTGATCTTTTCTAATATACTAGGTGTGGCTATTAAAAAACGAGACTGACGTTGTAAAAAAAATTATTTTTAATTTATACATAATCACTTATTGTCACCTTCAATATACGATCCTTCTCTATCCCTACAACGCTCCATGCGAATTTTCCATTGTTGGAAACAGTGCTGGAAGTCATCTTCTGTCAGCTCCTTCAGGACACGTGCCGCTTTGTCTTTTACAGCTTCCGCAGACTCAAATCTTGTCCCTTTTAATGTACAGTTTCCAACAATGGAAAATTCGCATGGAGCGTTGTAGGGATAAAGAAGGAGTGTATATTGAAGGTGACAATAAGTGATTATGTATACAATTAAAATAATTTTTTTTTTACGTCAGTCTCGTTATTTAATAGCCACACCTCGTACTTCTAACAATATAAGATCCATCAGGCCGTATCTCTGCTGGTTATGAATTATTTGTAGTAGTTATTGAAGCAGTTTCATTTTTCTAAGGACTCCTTTTAAGATTTTTAAAAGAATTTAAACGTTCTTTTAAGGATCACTCTTAAGGTCACTTTTTAAGGACTCTTTCTTACCCATTTTCCTATTCATCACTCGTATGGTTCTGATTCGATTTATTCAGAATTATTACAGTTCTTGAGTTTTAATGGTAGCTCTGACTTTGAAAAGACGGGAAAGCAAAGAAATTAGTTTATAATTCTGAACCAAAGTCGGATCCCACTTTTAGAATTCTAATTTTTTTTTTTAACTTGCATTTTTGTATCGGCAAAGGGTTTTAAATTCTGGTACGTTATTACATAAACTTTAGTGAGGGTTGGTTTGAAGCTTTGGATTTACATCAGCAGATAACCAGCTTAAAGAGAAATTCATTCACCAGAAATATTGACAGACCTATTCGTCTTTCATTATCAAATTACACAACAGAAAACTGTCAGGGTAATCTTATCAATTGCTTAATTGACAAGAATAAATTGAATTATATACTGTTGTCAGTACTGTATATTCAATTTGAATATGTAAATTCAATTCCATTTATTCACATAAATTGAATTGATTAAATTATAAGCAAAAAAACTTCCATAGAATAACAGATTTGAATATAGAGAATTATCTACTTCAATTTTATTTTTATTATTCTGCCCTACTATTTGAAATACATACAGTGATAATTTAACAACTGTCAATTTTATCTGACACACCATGTTTCAATTTACTTAATTATGCAATGTTTTGAAATATTATTGAAGTTTATCGTGTGTTTTGATTGATATTGAAGAAAATCTGTAATCCGCTTGAAAAAACCTCAAATTGATTAGTACCGTATTTTAAATATAGTGAAGCAACAAAATTTACTGCAGTTGTCAATTATGCTGTTGCTTGACAGTTACTGCCAAGCTGTGTTAAATACAACATGATATTCAACATGCAAAATAGAAAGGATTTAGACGACAATATTTTCTTAAATTGTTTTCCTTTCTAACACTAAGGAAACATTTTCGAATAACTGTTAACAAGTCAAGTTAGTCTGTTGTTATAATTGAATGAAAATTTTCTGTTTATATCTTTACTTTTTACGCCCTGTCTGTAGTGATGTTGAGGAAGGAAGTATTGTGATAGTAGTGAAAACATTTTAATTAACTTTATATTTTAACTTATCTTTTTGTCTTCTTTGGGATATCATACCTTTTTCAGCAAACCTGAGTTAGTGGTAGCAAAAACAACAAGAACCTAATAATTCTAAGACTATACTTTTGTCAAAATTATTGTTACAAAAATTCTTTGTTAATTGAGTGTTTATGCTAATATTTCTGAAAATTCTGAATGTTCAAAAATTTGAACAATTTAATGTAATATAATTTTTCTTTTATCTCTAATGTGTGTACTTTGCAATCTGTTCAATTCAGAACAATAAGCAACTGCGTGACCCATTGAGATGAGGATAGTGTGTATGACATTGTAGTCTTGTAACAGAGTCAGGTCGACCATTCCTGAGAACGTTTGGTTAAGTGAATCCCAACCATCAAAGTACACCGGTAACCACTGTCTAGTATTCAAGTCCGTATATTTAGTTACTACCTTTACTAGGATTTGAACCATGAACCTTCGTCTCCGAAAATCAGCTGTTAAATAGCTTACTCGGGGCGACGACTTTATCTCTACACCAATCCCGTGGGTTTATGTAATTTTTAATCATAGATTATGCAATTCCAATAATTGTTTTATTGTATTAGTGTATGAGACGATTGTAAATAAATGTAAACAATTTACAACACTATAATCACCAAGGATTATGGTTATACATGTACCATTGTAAAAGTACAATTGTTCAAACAATGGTAATTTCTAATTACCTTATTAATGTAAGGGAAAACCCCATTGTTAAAATAAGTTACATTAGAATAGCGGTTAGATAATAAGTTGTAAATATAGCCAACTGTCAATCATCTGATATTCTTAAGGCGGGTGTATTTCCCTCTGTGTTTGTGGGCCTTTCTTCCACCTACCAAGTTACAGCCAATCATTGGGAGGGTACTCCTTCCTGTTGGCTCTTCAGGTTGGTTGAACGGTTGGTGAAAGAGGGAGGTTTTTCAACTAGATGTTACCTGGTTCGGATCCAGGAAATCAAAATCAGCCCCTTGGGATTTAAGAGTGAAACTATTAGTTAAGAAGGAACAGGATTTAAAGAAGTGATTAGGAGAACTGGGAGTGACCAGGAGGAGGAGAAAAAGAAAGGGAAAACATATTTCATTGGCGGTAAATTCATTTCGTGTTTATTAAGGGTTTGTTAGTTAGTCTTCTTTTGTTTTGTTTAACGTCCGACTCTTCTCCTAATGCAGACAGTGAAGGATGAAATGATTTTTTGTAACGTATGAAAATATGCCTTGCCTGTATGGGATTCGAACCCAAGTATTAAAGTCGCGGCAGAAAAAAGTTTGTTTATATAAATAGTTTAAGGATTATTTTGTTTGTAATTTCGTATTAGTATTCATTAGTTTAATAAATATTTAATAACTAAATATTTAATTAACAGCGAGGAATATAGTCTTATTTATTTATGTTTCTCATGTTTTGCTGATAGAGCTGGCGCCCAATTTTTTTATTATATTTTTTTAGTTCATATGAAAGTATTTGCCCCCCGGTATAGTTGAAGGTGGTGCATGTAGTAATTATTGAACCACTACACGCTCGTGCGTTTTCCTCATTTGCGCGGCAGCTGATGAAAAAGGTGTAATCTTCCCCCTCTAAGAAAGAGCTGATTTTCTTACTGTCAAACCTTCACAACATAAGTTTTTTTTACCGGAAACTAAAATCCCAGGGATTTAATTTTTACTAACGAAGACTATTCTAGGAATACCCAATCGTATAGTAACTATTCTTGATCCGTGAGAAAATTTGCGTTTTTTGCGTATAAGATTTAATCTCATTTGGTTTATTTTAATACTTTACTGTTTTACTCTCTCTTAAAAAATATTAAAACTAATATTTTTAATCTGTAAATTTACATCATAATTATTAATCTAACACTGTATGACTGACCCAATTAGATCTTAAAATTAGAAAGTTTGAATGTTGTGGATACAAACAAATTTATAGTTGCGACTCGAAAATATTCGAAATAGTTAAAAAGTAATTGGCAAGATCTTATTTTTTTATTCTTGACTGCCCTTTTAATTCTATAGGCTTACTCAGTATTAAAAAACATTCGACGCTTTCTCTCTCTTGGTTCCTTGGTTTATTTCAGAAGATTTTCCGTCTCACTTGGAATGCAGCTCACTAGTGAAATTTCTTCTAAATAAAATAAGATTCCGAGAATTCTTTGTGATATTTTTGCTGGTGCAATTTAAAATTTTGTTTATCACTTAGAACATAATATAACTTGTGTAAGTTATAATATTAAAGTTACTTTAAATTTTTGATTGTAATTTAGATTAGTATTAAATTTTGTTGTACTCTTCTTATTAAAATTTATTAAATATTTAAAACTTTAATATAGGTGAAAGGTAAACCTGAATGTTTTAAAATTGTTTTTTTATCTCGTTTTCTTTTTAATGTCAGATAACACAACAGGTATTGACTCTTCTCCTGGTGTTTTTTTTGTTCAAAATTTGAGAAGTAACAGATATTTTTTAATTTATTCGGATGTGCAATAAAAATGTTAAGTGCTTAAACCTCTGTATTTTTGTAAAAATTCTGGAAAAGTAATGAAATCCCTAAAGCCTGGATCAATACAATCCGTTACGAAATGATACGAGGGTTATTCGGAAAGTAAAGAACGTTTCTCTTTATTTTAAATTTTTTATTTTTTTATTTTTATGATCACAATGGATCACTTTAGTCAAATTTAGAAAGCTTCCTCTTTTTCATATTCTTTAGCTTGATGTTCTGCCAGTATACCTTCATTCGGGCTGATCTTGCTTGCCCAACTTCCTCTGAAACGACCGGTGTCTTCCTGCTTGGGTTTGTTCTTCCATCTGATTTTGTTTCAAATCTACTTTCCTTATTTCTTAAGATTTTAATATTTTTGTTTTCTAAATCATCGAAAGTTAATCCGAGTTCGATCATGGCTTCTTTGACATTTCGGATCCATGCTCCTGATGTTACCATTGGAAAGTTTTCTAATCAACTTATTTAAAATTTGGTCTTTAGGTGTTCTGATAAGATGTCCAAGAAAAGATATCCTTTTCTTCTTTATTCTATCTGTTATGGGTTCGTTTTCTTTATAGACTTGTTCGTTTGTTAGAATTCTCCATTGACCATCTACTTGGATTTTTTTTTATTATAGCGAAACAAACTTTTTTACAACATACTTTATACTTAAACTATTTTTTTATGTAATCGCTGTACAAATTTAAACTCTTATCGTACCGTTTCACCAATTTTTCCCTCTGCATACTCAGTTGCCGCCAAGTTGTTTAGCCACGCACTTCGTCAAAATTCGAGGGACCCACCTTGCATACCATTTTTTGTAACCCAAATCACCATTAGCAATTTCATAAAGAGCAGTTCGTGAAATTTCAGGAAAGAACAAACTTAGTCCATCTATCGTAAACGTCTGTCCTGTTGAATTTTTTTCCTCAATCCTTGATTTGAGTCCGTCAGTCACAGCTGAAAGTACTATTTTCAAGCAACTTGGCGTGGTTTACTAGAATTTTATTGCCATATACACTACTATTATAATAGTTTTCCTTTTCTTTCAACTAAGTGCCAATTAATATTGTACTCCTCTACTTTTAAAGGCGGAATAGAGAGGTTAGGAATTAATATTTGATTGACTTGAATCAATCGATCGATGCGTTGCTTATTAAAATGATGTTAAGTGCCTATAACTGAGTTACCTTTATGTTAATAAATTATTTTTTTAAAAGAAAACTGGAGCGCGCTGTATAATTTTAGACACACAGTTTTATATTTGTATGTATTAAACTTAACTGTTTGGGTTTTGCGGACGATTTAACATTTTTAGCTAAAATTGTAGAAGAAGCGAGAAAACAGCTTACAACTTTCGAACAAACCTGAACCCAAAAAACATGTTTTTAGCGATTGGTGTGTGTGTGTGCGCGCGCGCGCGTGTGTGTGTGTGTGTGTGTGTGAATAGAATACCTCAAGAACGGATCATCGTACAAACTTGAAACTTGAAACTTAAGTAAGATACTACTACCGGACCCGACATGAACATTTTCATAAAAATCGGTTAACCGGAAGTAGTAGTTTATTCGTGTCATTTTTCACTTTTTTGCGATTGTCTCAAAAACGGCTCCTACGATTTTTTTAAAAATCGCCTCATTTACTAAATTGTTTTATGCTCTACCAGATAGGGTAGGCGCTATGTCTGCTAAAATTCTTGGAAAGGCTGTTTTCTCGTAAAAAAAATTGTTTTTTTTTCCTAAGATTGGGGCTTTAATATGCATTTAAGTTCAAAATATATATATATATATATATATATATATGATAAAAGTTGTAGAGAATTAAAAATCCTACAACTTTTAATTCAAACATTTTTTTGTATAACGCTTAGTAGCGGTAATTAGTGATGTTCTGATTTTTTCATGCGAATTTGTAAAAAATAGATTTTTTAAGATTTTAGCCTTAGTATGCATTTTATGACAAAAGTGTATATAATCAAATTTATAGGAAATTAAACGATCTACAACTTTTATTTAAAGCATTTTTCTCTAAAGAGCCTAGTTTAGCGTGAAAGAGTGATTTTCTGTATTTTAAAGCCAAACTGAGGTTGATTTTGATTTTGTATCATTCACTCATGATGAAAGTGAGGTTACGTTTTCTGAGAATATTTTTTTGTGTATTCTAATGTTTTAATACTAATGTTAGGTAATATTGTTAATTATTTGCATTGGCAAGAGAAAGTTGTGTGAGTGTTTCACACCAGATTTTTAATTACAGTATCATGGATTTCATTTGATATGAACTGTTATTAAATAACTTGGCGTGGTATATAAGAACGGTTCTCATGAAAGATGACGGTAAAATTAAACGGTATTACTCGAAAGAATTACTTGACTGTATATTGGCGGATCACGTGCAATATTATCGCTTAATAAAATTGATTAATAATAGCGAAAATTAATAAGTTAATAATACAGACCAATAATTTTAACCGCCTTTAATGAATTTCATGTTTTTAATAGGTAGGTGATCTGGTATAACCATTATTGTTATTGCTCACGATACTAGGTTACATTTATTACCATTTATTTTTTTTGTTTAGGTTTAAAACAAAAATCGAATGTTCGGACCAATGTTATACAATTTATTATATTACTGTTCATATTACCAAACCGTTATTATTTCTTTTTTATCAATTTAAAAATTGGATTCGTGTTCCGTACGTTATAAATTTTCAATTATACTTATTTGGGTGTGTTTAAGGATGTAAATTTATTTATTTTTTATACTTATATTACTTTGTCTATAGTTTATTACCAAAAAAATTATAAACTGTTGTCTTATCAGATTATATTTTGTTATATCTTGAGGGTAACACTGCAGTACAAAGAAGGTTTGTTTCTGTAGTACATCATGATGAAGTTGGGTTAAAATTATTATGTATTGTATATTAGTTAACGGTAAATTGTTTAATATAAATTATCTATTAATTTAAATTCTATATGTTTTTTATGTTACCTTACTGCATTGACCCACCGGGATGGTCTAGAGAGGTAATTTCGTCGCCACGAGTCAGCTGTTCAACAGCTGATTTTCGGAGAAGAAAGTTTCTGGTACAAATCCTAGTTTTAAGGTAGTTGACCCACCGGGTTGGTCTAGAGGTAAAGTCGTCGCCAAAATCAGCTGTTTAACAGCTGATTTTCAGAGACGAAGGTTCCTGGTTCAAATCCTAGTAAAGGTAGTTACTTTTATACGGATTTGAATGCTAGACAGTGGTTACCGGTGTACTTTGATGGTTGGGGTTCAATTAACCATACTCTCTCAGGAATGGTCGACCTGAGTCTGTACAAGACTACACCTCATTGACACGTCATACACATCATCTTCATCTCATTGGGTCATGGGGTTGCTTATTGTTCTGAATTGAACAGATTGCAACGTACACAAATTAGGGATTACAAAAAAAAAAAAAAAAAAAAAAAAAAAAAAGGTAGTTATCTTTTTACGGATTTGAATACTAGACGTGGTATTTCGTTGACCCACCGGGTTGGTCTAGAGGTAAAGTCGTCGCCAAAATCAGCTGTTTAACAGCTGATTTTCGGAGACGAAGGCTCCTGGTTCAAATCCTAGTAAAGGTAGTTACTTTTATACGGATTTGAATGCTAGACAGTGGTTACCGGTGTACTTTGATGGTTGGGGTTCAATTAACCATACTCTCTCAGGAATGGTCGACCTGAGTCTGTACAAGACTACACCTCATTGACACGTCATACACATCATCTTCATCTCATTGGGTCATGGGGTTGCTTATTGTTCTGAATTGAACAGATTGCAACGTACACAAATTAGGGATTACAAAAAAAAAAAAAAAAAAAAAAAAAAAGGTAGTTATCTTTTTACGGATTTGAATACTAGACGTGGTATTTCGTTGACCCACCGGGTTGGTCTAGAGGTAAAGTCGTCGCCAAAATCAGCTGTTTAACAGCTGATTTTCGGAGACGAAGGCTCCTGGTTCAAATCCTAGTAAAGGTAGTTACTTTTATACGGATTTGAATGCTAGACAGTGGTTACCGGTGTACTTTGATGGTTGGGGTTCAATTAACCATACTCTCTCAGGAATGGTCGACCTGAGTCTGTACAAGACTACACCTCATTGACACGTCATACACATCATCTTCATCTCATTGGGTCATGGGGTTGCTTATTGTTCTGAATTGAACAGATTGCAACGTACACAAATTAGGGATTACAAAAAAAAAAAAAAAAAAAGGTAGTTATTTTTTTACGGATTTGAATACTAGACGTGGTATTTCGTTGACCCACCGGGTTGGTCTAGAGGTAAAGTCGTCGCCAAAATCAGCTGTTAACAGCTGATTTTGGCTGGTTCCTTTTGAAGGTTCCTGGTTCAAATCCTAGTAAAGGTAGTTACTTTTATTCGGATTTGAATACTAGACAGGGGTTACCGGTGTACTTTTTGATGGTTGGAGTTCAATTAACTATATTCTATCAGGAACGGTCGGGCTGGGTCTGTACAAGACTACACCTCATTTACACGTCATACACATCATCCTTATCTCATTGGGTCATGGGGTTGCTTATTGTTCTGGATTGGACAGATTGCAACGTACACAAATTTGGAAAAAAGACGTGGTTAACGATATTCTTTGATAATTGGGGTTCAAGTAACCGTAGTCTCCCAAAAAAGTCGGCCAGTGTCTGAAGGTCTGTAAAAGAATACTTCTCATTTCATGTCATATTGTTTACACGTCATCCTCCTCTCATTGGTGGATGGGGTTGCTTATGTCATTATTATAGGGGTGTGTTGTTGTTTAGGTCATCAGCCGAAAGGCTGGTTTGAACCTGTAGAGGTTTTACTAAGTAAAACAAGGAGTGAGGTGGTTTACCATTGCCTTCCTCACTGAGTGAAAAAATACACTTATCAGCATGCCAGGCCCTCTGAAAAGCACAGAGTTTCCACTCTGCAAATGACACCTTCACTTCATTCACCACAGGGTCTGGCTGTATAATGAAATTCATTACTTTCAGAGGAGACAACTCTGATTAGTGTCTTTTGCACCTCTACCTCTTCTGTTCTTAAATGATTCAGTCATTAATTGGCTGACCATGATTATAGGGGTATTGTTTCTGAATTGAAAAGATTGCAACGTACACATATTAGGGATTAAAAAATCTTACTGTGTTATATTTCGTTGAACTTATTTTTTGTAGTTGTACTACTTGTTTTGGAATAAAAAATTCATTCATTCATTCATTCATAAAGACTAATACAGTCGAACGTCTATAATTCGAATTGTCTATATCTCGAAATGAATTTCAGTTCCCTTCAACCTTCCATACATTTTCCTGAGTAAAAATCCATCTGTAACTCGAATTCCGTCATTTCTCTAAGTCGAACTATTTATTTAGTTTCTTTTGACGAAATTATGTACATAGTTCTCAAAATACCATTTTTGATCTTTTAAAAACTGTAGGTACAGTGCTGCTTCTTTCATGTTAAGAGCAAATGTTCGACCATAAAAGGGTACAGATCCTCAAAGTCATCTGGTTGCCTTTGTAGGCTTAACAAGCGTAAACCAAAACAATGAATTTCTTTGAATCGACGAACCTTTGGTGGACCACAGAACAATAGAACCATAGTCTGTCGGTACAATGTACCATTTTCAGCATGTAGGTACTGTAATTAAAAAAGTGTAGTATTGGAATACTGAATACAAGATGTACAGTACTTAACACTGTAGCTTATAGCTAAATGCAACGTACAGTACTGTATTTCGAAATTACTCACGTCCAGTAAGCCATATTTTACATATTGTAGGCTACTGTACTAAGTGCCTATGTAAAATGTCCTGTTTTGTTATTTTTTAATAACTGATTTGTTGTTATTTTTCCATAACTCGAAATTTCTGTAACTCAATTTTTTCCTCATCCCTTGAGGATCGAGTTATATAAGTTCGACTGTATTATCTATCTGAAGATAGTAAACGGACAAGACAGGTTACGAGCAGGAGAAAAAAATTACACAAAAGAAACGAACGATTAGTGGAGACGATCAGAAATCAACAAACGAAGACCTGATGTATTGGATAAGTAGTTTAAAAAAAATTATAAAAAGAATTTTAAAAACGAGAAAACGAAAATGAAATTAAATTCTGACTATTAACTTCAAGGGCTTCCACGAAAAATAATAGCGGTAGTAGATTTACGGAGGGCAGAAGATGTGATTGACAGAAGAAATAAGGGAAAGCCTCCTGGGAGTGTGCGATGTAAAAAAAATTTAGAAATTTCTACAGTTACCGAGGCGGCGAGAAAAACTCTCGTGCTCACTCCCTTACGATGGGAAGAAGCAGTGTTGGACACGAGTGAGGTGTCCTCGTCCAGCCCCAAGGAGGCCGCAACCGCCTACCAACCAAAAACTCGCCGCCTGGCCACTTGATCCGACATTAGAAAAAAACCCTCCACCTCCTTTGGAACTGTTTGTATAATACTACAGTAGCTACAGTTACTTTTTCTGATCTAAAATGACCTTAAACGGAAAAAGCTAAATTTACTTATCAGTGAAATTATAGTAAATTTAGTCTAACTTACTTATAAGTAAATTTGTATTCATGTTTTTCTGCTTTAAGTGAGAGAAAATGTTGCGATGAGGCAAAATTTTCGTTACCTGAATTTCATTTGTTCCTTCTTGCTTCATGACCCACTGTCAAAGCCAAGTGATTTTTTTTTTAGATATATGTCCGTCTTTAGTATGTGTGTGATTCGTTCTGAAGCAAAAGCGACTAGACTAATTGAGTTAAAATACAAATACTAGGGTTTGCTCTATCAACCTCAGAAGGATTTTTGGAATTATCTACATACCCCCAAACTTAAGAGTGCTTTACTCCAATGTAAAAAATATGAAAATAATTTGTTTTTCTAAAACGGCTCTAATGAAAATCATTGCACATAATTAGCAGGTGGAGTGTTAAATTATTTGCACTCGATCTGCTAGTTCCAGGGCTATAAAAAATAGTTCTGTTTTTTATCAAATGTTCAGCCAATTATATGATTAAAGCATTTAAGAACTGAAGAGGTAGAGGTGTAAAATACACTAGTCATAGTTATTTCCTTTGAGAGATGGATTTCATTAGACCCTTTGGTGAATGAAGTAAAGGTGTAATTTGCAGGGTGGAAAGTAGATGCTTTTCACAGAGCATGCTGATAAAGATACCTTTCACTCAGTAAGGAAGGCAATGGTAAACCATCGCATTCAACGTTTTACTCAGTAAACCTCTAGAGGTGCAATACACCCTTTCGGCTGATGACCTAAACAACAACAACAATGAAAATCACACACGCACATAGGGACACCTTTATAAATAAATGTTTTTAGCTTTAGGGAGTCATTAATATGGCACATTTGAAATCTGTATGAAGAAAATATTTACTATCGCAATACTTTCTCACTCTCCGATTCATAGAATGCTAGATAGTTAAAAAGCTGGTGACATGACATTCGTTTATTTCAAACGGAATAGAGCTGGAATAAAATGGAATGCCTACATTACGTACTGTGTAGACTAGAGTAAACGTTGTGACGTCACGCTAAAATAACGGTATGGAAATCAGGAGAATTCGATACAACTATGTATTGTGAAGTCCCATTACGTATTTGGTCTTTATGGTACAAAGTATTAATGTAAAATCATGTCAATGAATTTTCTACATTGTAATAACGTCATTACATGTTAGTACTTCTACTGCTCCTACTGAACTTCTTAATTAAACTTCAACTTATTTATCTCTGTCTTCTGTCTTTATGCGTCGTGCCACCTAAAATTATTCAAATTCTCTCCTGTCCATTGCCTATACCTCAGCTCTCTCCAAGCCTTACCTCTTTCAACCTAATCATGTAATTGTAATGTATACCTCCCATTGTATCCTTGGTCTTCCATATCTTCAACTTCCTTCCGTTCTCTGACACCCAGCATAGCAAGTTTTTGTTTTTCATCTTCTACACTACCTCTATTTTCTTCTAAGTTAATGTGATTATATTCAAATAAATGAAATTCATTTCTCTCAGAGTAAATAACGGTGACTAGTGTCTTTTACAACTCTACCTCTTCTGTTCTTAAATAATTCAGTCATATAATTTGCTAATCATGTGATGAGAAACAGAACTATATTTTGTAGCTCTGGAACTAGCAGATCGAGTGTAAATAATTTAACATTCCACCTGCCTGTAGTGTGCGAGTTGAAATATATTTGATATATTATTATTATTATTATATTAATAATACATATATTATTATATTTTTCAAATCGCAGGGCTTTTGATGAAAATGTTCGTGTTGGGTCCTTTAGTGTCATCTAAGTTAAGTTTCAAGTTCGTACGATGTTCCGTTCTTGAGATATTTTGTTCACACACACACACACACACACACACACACACACACACACACACACACACACACACACACACACACACACACACACACACACACACACACAAACACACACACACCAATCGCTAAAAACAACATTTTTGGGTTCCGGGAGTTTGAAAACGTGTAGATCCGGTGAAAACTCAATTTCGAAAAATCGACATGAATACAATACTTTCCTTTCTATATATTCATATAGGCAAGAGAAAGTAAAAATGCTAAAAGAAAAATAAATATTATAATAACATTAAGATTATTAAATAACAAAAATGAAAAATCGTATGATCTAACTAATAAAAAATAATTACTACAAAATAAACTATTAATCTAATAATAATAATAATAATTCTGGACAAAGTCATGGAAGAATGGGAGAAGGAGCTGAAGAGATGTGGACAGTGGAAGCCAGTACAACTTGGTTTTCCGAGAAACAACCTTTCCATACCATACCTCGCCTTTGCTGACGATCTAGCTATATTAATGGATGACGAGAAGACCGCCATCAAGCAGCTTGAGACATTAAAGGAATGTGCTGAAAAAGTAGGGCTACAAATCTCATTTGAGAAAACGGAATTCATATCCTCAAAAATAGATATCATAAGCTTGAGGACAAAATATGGTAGAATAAACAAGGTTCCATACTTCAAATATTTGGGGGAATTCATTGAACCAACAGGTCTTGAAAGAATTTCCCAACAAAATCGTCTCCAAAAAATGAAAAAAGCTCTAGGATTAGTACAAAATCTCTACAACAAAAAATCCATGTCAAGACAAACTAAAATTCGGCACTACAACACAGTTATTAAACCAATGGTCCTCTACGCAAGCGAAACACTAGTACTTAGCAGAAAACACGAAATCGAAGAAATCAAAAAGGAGGAAAGAAAAATTATTAGAAAAATTCTAGGGGCTCGACTTACAGAAGATGGGTATAGGCTGCAATCCAACAAAACAACAGAGAGCTATTCAAACATTGAAATTGACATGCGTAAAAGGCGGTTGAAGTTCTTTGGACATCTTAACAGATTGCAGGAGGATAGGCTAACAAAAAGAATAATTGAATATATTACAAAACTTAAAATTTCAACATCTTGGCTGGACGAAATTCGTAAGGACCTAAAAAGCGCAAATATACATCAAACTGAAATTTTTAATAAAAACTTATTCCGTCACAAGGTAGACAAGTGGAAAGTTTCAGAGCCCTCAAGAGAGAAGCAGTTTAGACCAAAGTGGTCTGAAAACCGCAAAAAAGCTTTCTCGGAAACAATGAAGGCCTACTGGACCAATAAGAAAAACAAATGACGAAACTGGGTCATGATGCTTAACGTCTTCTATCCAAGGAGAATTCGCCAATAATAATAATAATTATAATAAATTTAAAACACTTATTGAGCCCAAAATTGGTAAAATTATGTATATTAAATCTATCTGCTTAAGGAAACGACTAACTCCAAGCGAAATCTCTGCCCTAGATGAAATAATTTTTTTAAAATTTATTTTAAATTCTTATTCATAATTTTATCTCTAATACTACCTGGAAGTAAATAATATAATGATAGAAGATTTGCGAAGTTTACTTCACTTTTTATTTTTATCCCGATTAAGGAATGTAAAAGAAAAGTAAAAGGTGAAACTATTATCCTTTTCTTTACGATTATTTAATTATTTATAAAAACTAAATAAATAATTAAATCTACACTCATTAATCGATTTACTAGTACATATTATCATGCTGCAATTTAACGCCACACGTGTTCAGTCATTTTTTTTATGTGTTCATAATTTTCTTTCATATTTTTTATTGTAATTAAAAATATATTATAACGTAGTAATTTAATAATTCTTTTACATAAATTTATGTCTGCATTGTTAATAGACTTTCTATTATAATTAAACGTGAGAAAAGTAGTTAGGCTTATACTTTGTTATGGATTAAATAACTTGCAATCAATTATATCGTTACATCTATAATTTATAGAATTTTGAAAGAGTTTCTTGTTGTTTACATTCATTACTATCTTTCTTTTTTATTGATGTTATCATGTAAACTTCTGATTTCACTATCGTTGTTATTGTAATCAAAGAAGAAATTATATCAAGTTATATTTTCTTTTTTTAATCGGTTTTTCCGAAGCTATTTGTGAATTTGCCAGTAGGTTAAAATGGCATCCGGCCGAGCCACGACCCTGCGCGAAGTAAGACCAGTGGTTGGGCTGCCACCTTTGAGCACCTGGCCGTGCCCTGGTGCTCATTCATGTTCACCTGGTGTTCATTCGGAGAACCAACTTTTAGGTTTTTCCGTTCTGTTCACCGTTGGGAAAATTTCCTCATTCGCCATTAAAACCGTTGCCCATTGTTCACCTGTACCCTAGACAGGGGCCCTATACTAGGTTTTTTGTTCTTTAGGTCAACAGCTGAAAGGCTAGTTTGAACCTCTAGAGGTTTTACTAAGTAAAAACGAGGAGTGCGGTGGTTTACGATTGCCTTTATCACTGAGTGGAAAAAGTATGCTTATAAGCCAGGCCCTCCAAAAAGCACCTTTTTCAACTTTGCAAAATACAGGTTCGGCTGTATAGTAAAATTCATTACTCTCAGAGGAGATAACTCTTGACTAGTGTCTTTTACACCTCTACCTCTTCTGTTCTTAAATAGTTCTGTCATATAATTGGCTGACTATGTGATAAGAAACAGAACTATTTTTTGTAGCCCTGGAACCAGCAATTCCAGTGCAATTAATTTAACACTCCATCTGCTTGCTGTGGGCAAATAACAGGGTTATAAAGGATCATCATCACAGTTGGAGACAGCACATGGAAAGAATGTCAGATTATAGATACCTAAGCAGGCGCAGTGGGGTGCTTCATAAGGAAAAAGGGATGTCGGTAGACCTAGGAAAAGATGGAGATAGACGATATAGTGTGTGAGTTCGGAACACGCTGCGGTGTAATTCATGTTTGAAACAAGAAGAAGATCGGTTTTTTTTAGTTTGATTATAAAACCTATCAACATCTGGGTCGTTAGCTACTATTTTGGGTTAAGAAACGGTGGGTTTGAATGTGTAGTAACTTTGCGGACCCTTACCGGGAATCGAATTCAGGAAATCTCTTTTACAATGTAGCACGTTAATCACTGGGATTCAGAAGCGGTCTTAATCAATTTTTAGTTTGTTCAAACACCTATGTTAATATATTATTTATAATGTGTGACTTATGGTAACTTTTATATTGTGGGAAATCTAAAGGGAATTCGTTTGAGAATTTTCGTGGAGGACCAAGATTTTGAAAATGTTAACGTAAATAATAAGAGTGATAAATAGAGTTCCAAGAAATATTTATAAATGGTTATAGTACAGGTAGACCTGCCTATTGGTGTACGGGTATTGTGAAAGAGTTGGTACCTTTTTAGATAATTGGCCTTTTTGTAACACTTTTTATTCAATTCAAATTGGTTTACAGTTTGTTAAGATTTATCCAGAAACCGTCAGAAGGATTTTGTATTTTTATTGTTATATAGAAAATCTGTCTTCTCTCGAAATTTCCTTAGATCCACGTATATAAGCAACGCGATTTATTATTTTTTTTAACAACGCGATTTATTTTTAACGTTTATTTATTCTGTATCATTTTTGCAAATAGTATTTAGTAAATTGGTTAAGTTTATTTATTGTTATTTGTTAATTATAATTAATTTGTTATTTATTATAAGTAATTTACTTTTAGATATTAGTCGTTTTATTAATTGTAATAATTAGTTGTAATAGACCTAAATACTTGAATTTTAAACTTTAGTGTGTTAATTATTTAACTTACCCAGATTCCGAAACGGACCTTAGAGATAAGTGTCACAATATTATAATTTTATAATGTTTTTTGGACAGCTAATATAAATAAAGTTTATTATTTCAGATTGTTTTGTTCTTCTGTACCGAAAATGTACTGGAAACGCTATCATGAAACGAGATTCAAGGTCTTATTTTTGTAAATGAAATTATTTGAAAATTGAGTTTTATCCTATTTGCTGTTTGAACAATAAAAGCCGCCATTGTGTTTTTTGTAATTAGAAAACTTTAATTTCATTTGCTTTTTAATTGATTTTTATCGAATATCATCTTAATATTGTGGTTGTTAATTTTATAAATTTGTTAACAAAATGGGTTTTTAAATTTCTAGCTAATGTTTGGTTTTAAATGTGTTGTATTTTTCATGGTTTTCAAGTGCGTAATGCTTTGTGTTTTGTTTTCGTTTATTTTGGTTGTTTTATTTATTTTATTTTTAACTATTTTGTGACGTTCATACAAGGGTTGTGTTACTTAAGTTGGTTTCTTAAAATTATTTTATAAGTTTATTTTTATACCTGAGAAGTAAAGGTATTAAATCCATTTTGGTGATTTTTTTAAAAGAGCCAATAAGTAGCAGTATTATCTTTTTATTATTGTTACAAAATTTCAGTAAGTGTCAGAAACTTGAAATTTACACCCAGTTTTTACAGAAATGCTTCTTATCTACAAATTCATTATTTCATAATTTTGTCAACTTCTATTCCTCTTCGCACGTAAACAGGACTTAAAACCTTAACGACTTTCTGTGTTTTGTCACTTTTTTTACGTTCTACATTAGTGCTAATTCCAATGAACTGTCTGTCTATAACTTGATGGCCTCCGGCAGAGAGGAGTAATATGCGAATTGTAAAGCGATTTCAGAAAACATTTATAATTTTTTTAACTAACTAAAACTTGTCGGAACTGACCTATTTTTATAAAACAAAGTATTTCGCATGTTTTTGTTCTATAAAATTATTTCGAAAAACACACGCTTAATGAGATAATGTATAATTGTAGTGAAAGTTTTGTTTTTAAAGAAAAAACTGTCCTCTTAACTTAAAAAGTATGATTTTCTGTTAAAATTTATTGCATCATCGTTTCCCATAATTATTACAGAACAAACCTGCCATATATGATGTTAATCCGTGAAATAGTTGTTAAACAATGACGATGTATTTTAAAAAATACGAGTTTTTTCTTCAAAAACAAAACTTTCACTAAATTATGGATTATTTCATTAAGAGTGTGTTTTCGAAATAATTTTATAGAAGTAAACATGTGCGAAATACTTTGCTTTATAAAAATACGTAATTTCCGACAAGTTTCAGTTACATAAAGAAAATTAGATGTATGTTTTCTGAAATGGTTTTACAATCCGCGTATTGCTCCCCTCTGCCGGAGGACATCAAGTTACAGACGTTACAATAAGTTGAAAAAAAGTTAAGTGAAATATCTAGTGCTAATACTACTTTTATAAAGAAGAAGCATTTTTATTTGTGTGTGAATGTGTTTAGTTGCGAAAATGTGTGGGTGAATGGGCGCTGGCTACTGATTTAATGTCCAAAGCAGATAGGTGGAGTGTTGAATTATTTGCACTCGATCTGCTAGTTTCAAAGCTACAATAAAAGTTCTGTTTCTTATCTCATGGTCAGCCAGTTATATGACTGAATCATCATTTTAAAACAGAAAAGGTAAAGGTGTGAAAGACACTAGTCAGAGTTATCTCCTCTGAGACGAGAACGAAATATCTCATGAACGGTACGAAGTTGAAAGTTGGAACGTAAGTTATTAAATAGCCTACCACTCGAGGATCCGACACGAACATTTTCATCAAAATCGGTCTATAGGAAATCGTTTATTCGTGCAATTTTTCATTTTTTTGCGATATTCGTAAAAACGGCTCCTACATTTTTTTTAATTCGACTCATTTACTACATTTTTTATGTTCTGCATGATAGGGTAAGTGTCATCTCTACTGAAATTCTTGGAGAGCCTGTGCTGTTGTAGAAAAAAATGGTTTTTCTAAGATTGTGGCCTTAATATGCATTCAGTGTTAAAGTGTACGTAATCAAGTTGTAGAAAATTTCAAGAGCTACAACTTTTATTTCAAACAGTTTTTTGTATAACTCTTAGTTTAGCGATAATCAGTGATTTTCTAGGTTTTTCCATCAAAATTGGCAAAAAATGAATGTTTTAAGAATACGGCCTTAATATGCATTTTATGACAAAAATGTATATAATTCAAGTTAGAGAAATTTTAAAAATCTACAATTTTTATTTTCAGCATTTTTCTTTATAGAGCCTATTTTTAGTTAGAGGCAATTAGTGATTTTTCGTAATTTTAAGTTCTACAGAGGTTGATTTTTATTTTGTGTCATTCACTCATCATTAAAATTAGGTTGTTTTTCTTTTATATTATTTACTCATGATTAAACTTTTTTTTTTGTTTAACGTCCGACTGTTCTGCAATTACTGCTAATGCAGACGGTAAAGGATGAAATGATTTTTTGTAACGTATGAAAATATGCCGTGCCCGAATAGGATTCGAACCCAAGACCGCATGATGAGAGGCGATTTAATCTATGATGAAACATAGATTGTTCATTATCTACATTAGCAAGAGAAAGTTGTGTGACTGTTTCAAATCAGATTTTTATCATATTGTTTTACCTAAACGAATAATTATTTTAAGACTAACGTACTTATTTTAATGTATCATTCAATTAAAGCAGGTAATTCTACAATTGTAGCGTACGTTTTAAAATTTAGTTTAAACTGTCTTATTGGGTGAATAATCTGTGTACTAAGAAAAACACCTGAAAGTATTCTACAAGATTCTTTTTTCGCATACTTGGCGTTTCATTTTTATTTTATTTTTTCTTCTAACTTAATAATACACTGCACTAAATAATGACTTTAAACCACTATACCGCAAACCTGTCTTCCGTCTTTTTAAAATAACAGCTCATTTACCTGACTTTTAATTTTCTAAATTAGATGTAATTGTACCCAAGTAAATGATACTATTCATTAAGTATATAATTATTTGTTTAAGACCCGTGCATCTTAAAATCCTTTTTCATTTTTTTCATCTTTGATTGTACTTCTTAGTTACTTTCTGTCGTTATTTTTTATTTTATTTTTATTCGGTTACTTTTTATTTTTTTAATAGGTTATACAATCTGTGGTAATATCATAAAGCAGTAACGGTTGTTTATTTCGTTGCTTGTTTTTACGAGGTACTCTCGGAAACTACCCAACCGATTTCAAAACTTTTGTATTAATATTCACTATTGGAACCTTAGAGCGTCTTAAGTAATATAAACTGTATGGCGTAGTGTAACTTTCAATTTAAAAATCTGGAGTAAAACACTCTCAAGACTTTCTCTTGCTAATATAAATGTGAGCCGGAATCCGAAAAGCCTATTGTCGAAAATTTTGTATTTTGAGCTTATTTTAACCTTTTTAATTTAGCATTAATACTGAACAATTTCATGCAAAATTCAAACTTTTCTCTCAAAAGTTGTGTAAGTTACGGCAGCTTAAGTTTTTGACAAAAAAATTGGAGTTAAATGCCTTTTTCAAGTTTTACTTCTTGTTTTTCTGAATTTGACATTTTAAGAAGAAATTACGCATAGAAATTATACTAAAGGTTTTAAAAAATGTTGATTTTGACAATGCCGAACGTTTTTTTCATGGGTGCTTTCACTTTATTTAGAAGTTCTGCAACTGAGTCCGGTAGCTTTGGCTCGGGCTCAAAATAGTCATTCCTACAGGAGTAATTACATTGAAGGTAAACCCGGACAAAGTAAACTACAAAAATCTACAAAAAGAATCCAAATATCGGTGTATCGATCCTTACAACTTATATTTCTTCCGACCAGAAGTTTTTTTTCCCGTTCCACCTCACAAATAATGAAGAATGTAACCTAATTTTAATCATAAGTGAATGACGCTAAATGAAACTCAACCTTTAAGGTTGGACTTAGATTTTGATGAGTAAAATATTGAAAATCACTTTCTGACGCTAAACTAAGTATTCCCCTACTACAGAAACAAATGCTTGAATTAAAAGTTCTTGGTTTTTCAATTTTCTATAACTTTGATTGTTGCCCATAACGGGCAGGTGGAGTGTTAAATTGCACTCGATCTGCTGTTTCCAGGTTTACATAAAATAGTTCTGTTTCTTATCATATAGTCAGCCAATTATATTACTGAGCTATTTAAGAACAGAAGAGGTAGATGTGTAAAAGACACTAGTCAGACTTATCTTCTCTAAGAGTAATAAATTCCATTTTATAGCCAGACCCTGTGGTGAATGAAGTGAAGGTGTCTTTTGCAGGGTGGAAAGTAGGTGCTTTTTGGAGGGCCTGGCATGCTGATAAGCTTACTCTTTCAACTCAGTGAGAAAGGCAATAGTAAACCATCTCACTCCTCTAGAGTTTCAAACCTGCCTTTCGGCTGATGACCTAAACAACAAATATTACGAGACTGATAGCCCAAAAATAATATCACGTCCGGTTTTTTAATAGAAAGGAAAAGTGAAGTATGGTGTAGAACCGGGAGATACAATAAGTTTTTTAATGCACTTCCTTTGTGGCTGTGCGCTGGCGCGTTTGCTATTAGAACATAATTGCAATTTTTGTTAAACTGAAAGTTTAGTACAAAATCAATTTTAACTCCCATTTTACTTTTTATTATTCATAGGTATTTTTCTATCCGATATTTTAAAATAAATTGTTGTCTATGTATAATTTGAATGTAATAATTTATTTATGGATGCATTTCCTGTTTAGTTTATAGGTTAGTTGATCAATTCATATTACATTACTCCATTTTTGTAACGATTGCTGTATCAAATATGATTTTTTTTTGTCTGTCTTCCTTATCGATTTAGTTAAATTCTTTATCAATAACTCATGTGAATTTTATTATTTCTATACTTTTCATACATTTTTTTAGATTTTATAAGTTTTGTTTAAATTTTACCCGAAAATGTTTCCAAGTATTTCGTTTCCATTATATTTAAATATTGTCGAAATTGTGATAATATTGTCGGAAATTATTTATGTTTCAACTGAATTATTTCTACGAAACTACCTAACCAGTTTCTATGTGTTCTTTTTTTAATAGAGGACTGTTGAGTCCTGTTACCATTCGCATAAGTCGCACTTCGAAATGGATCCCCCTCTCTCTCCTCTCCCCGTCTTTCTCGCACCTACACACACACACACATTCCCATTACAACTGATAACGTGCAACACATTAATATAAATTTAAAAGGTGTGGCTATTAAATAACGAGACTGATGTAAACATTTTTATTTTATACCTAATCAATTATTGTCACCTTCAATATACCCTTCTCTATCCCTACGACCTGCCCATAATAGACAGGTGGAGTGTCATATTATTTATCTGTTCGTTGCAGGGCTAAAATAAATAGTTCTGTTTCTTATCACATGGTCAGCCAATTAAATGACTGAACTATTTAAGAACAGAAGAGGTAGAGGTGTAAAAGACACTAATCAGAGTTATCTTTTCTGAAAGTAATGAATTTCATTATACAGCCAGACCCTGTGGTGAATGAAGTGAAAGTGTCATTTGCAGAGTGGAAAATATGTGCTTTTCAGAGGGCTCGGCATGCTGATAAGCGTTCTTTTCCACTCAATGAGGAAGGCAATGGTAAACCACCTCGCTCCTCGTTTTACTTAGTAAAACCTCTACAGGTTCAAACCAGCCTTTTGGCTGATGACCTTAACAACAACAACATCCCTACGACGCTCCATGCGAATTTTCCATTGTTGGAAACAGTGCTGGAAGTCATCTGTCAGCTCCTTCAGGACACGTGCCGCTTTCCAACAATGAAAAATTCGCATGGAGCGTTGTAGGGATAGAGAAGGAGTGTATATTGAAGGTGACAATAAGTGATTATGTATAAAATAAAAATACAATTTTTTACAACGTCGGTCTCGTTATTTAATAGCCACACCTCGTATTGCTACCATCAGAAGAGGTGCATTAGATGAACTGTGGTTTGTTGATTTTCCCGGTTTAACTGCACATATTACTTTTTTCTAGATATCACTCTGTTATTATTAATGCCTACACTCAGAACTTCGGCTTCTTTGGTCGGTCCAGATATAATAAAATGTACTGCTTTAGCATAGTTACAGCCATGTTATCCATTAGCGAATAAGTAGTCAAAATTCGAATGATTTCTATTTCTTCAATAACCCTTACAGAATATTTTTCGTTTTTTGTGATCTGTAACTACTTGTTGTTTAGGTCATCAGCCAAAAGGCTGGTTTGAACCCGTAGAGGTTTTACTAAGTAAATCGAGGAGTGAGGTGGTTTACCTTTGCCTTCCTCACTGAGTGGAAAAGTACACTCATCAGCATGCCAGGCCCTCTGAAAAGCATATATTTTCCACTCTGCAAATGACACTTTCACTTCATTCACCACAGGGTCTGGCTGTATAATGAAATCCATTACTTTCAGACGAGATAACTCTGATTAGTGTATTTTACACCTCTACCTCTTCTGTTCTTAAATAATTCAGTCATTTAATTGGCTGACCATGTGATAAGAAACAGAACTATTTATTTTAGCCCTGCAACTAACAGATTGAGTGTAAATAATTTAACACTCCACCTGTCTGTTATGGGCTGACTGTAACTACTTATAAATTTTTTTAAATAATACTCGTATGTACTAAAGTATTCACCCCTTTATACCCATTAGGCGCAAGAGGGCGAAATTAGAATGGTTTAGTTTTTCTGTTCAACCCCTAGGAAATAATTGTGCCAAATTTCACTTCTCATCCTAATGGTGATCAGGAATTTAGAGTGCCTGTTATGAGTGACTAAATAAGTCAGTTCGAGAGGGGTTTTGTATCGGTACTTATCGAAAAAGTCTCCATCCATTATTTGAACCGTACTTGTAAATTTTCTTAATTTGGCTGTATATTTTTTTTGCAAATATTTCGAATTTTTCTTTCGCTGAGGTATGTTGGATATAGTAGTAAAATTTTCAACACAAAATTGAATCAATATGTTTTGTGTTGTTCTTTATTCATGGAGAGGGGTGAGAAAGGTCCAGGAGATATAGGGGGGATTTGACAAAGGTGTGTCTGTAAAAAATACCTGCGCGACAAGTTATAGACAGGTGTTTTAAATTCTTTTTATGAAGTATTTCGTGTGTAAATACCAAACCACAAAACTAGATAACCAATTTTTGAATTACTTATGACTAACTTCCGTCCTAATCCATGATCTTCGTATTTTTAACTTTTTTCAATTAATCCTTAAAATTCGATCCGTTTGTCAAAGATAGATGTTTAAAAACATAGACAGTTTTTTCACTAAGTTTTAATGTTGTTAAATTAACTCGTTAGCTTCCGTAGTATAGTTTTAAGGGTTCCACAGAAGCCACAAAAAAGTAAGTAATTTTAAACTATCATTGTGTTTTAGAGATTATGATTTTAATTGAAAATTTACCTCAAATAGTGAAAATAAATGCTAGTTCGTCGATTATCCTCACAAAAATTAGTCCTAGTTATTTTTCATTTAATTAAATTATTCATTATTGATTTTCTGTTTTTGTTTTTTTAAGTGATAATGTCTCCATAACTTGGCTTGTGCCTAGGTAAAGAATGATTTGATAAACAGTTAAAAAAAGTGCCAGGACCTGGCCGGGAATTGAATCCGGGACACCGGCATGGAAACCAGTAACGCTGACCACTACACCACGGGCCGGCCATTTTTCTTTTATAATGTTAATTTTCTCTTTCGTAGTTACATGGTTTTACAGTCAAGTAATTAAAGCATCAAGTGATGTATTTTGCAGTAATTTATAACGAGAAAGAAAGTTTATATATTTCGTTTATCAGTACTTATTTATCATATAAATAAATTAAAGGATCACCTTAAAGCTGTAGAGATGGATTTGTGGAGGCGGAGTTGTGGTGTGTCGCGGATTGATGAAATTTCGAAATTAGGAGAAGAATCGGCGTTCAAGGAAATATTGTGGATACCATATTCCAGTTGTTTAGGTCATCAGCCAAAAGGCTGGTTTGAACCTGCAGAGGTTTTACTAAGTAAATCGAGGAGTGAGGTGGTTTACCATTGCCTTCCTCACTGAGTGGAAAAGTACACTTATCAGCATGCCAGGCCCTCTGAAAAGCATATATTTTCCACTCTGTAAATGACACTTTCACTTCATTCACCACAGCATATTCCAGAAGCAGTTCAAATGGTTTGGCCACTTGCAGAGGATGGAGGATTGTAGGTGGCCAAAGAGGGTATGGGATTGGACGCCAGCCGGTAGAAGAAGGAGGGGTAGGCCAGAAGTGACATGTTGGATGGGGTGAAGGAGGCAATGTCTTTGCGGCGGCTCTCCGATGGGGACTGGCGAGACAAAGAGAGGTGGTACTTAGGAAGCGGGATACGGCTGGGGCTGTAAATACTCGCATGAATATGTATATATAAATGCATAAATCAAGTAGTAAGTCATTAATTGAATTATATAGTTTAATACTGCTTCAGGATTCTGCACAATTATCTGAATTAGCATTTTCAGGCGTTAATACCATGTAGACATGTAGGTTTGTGTGTATTATGGACTGGTTATAAACGATTTCCAACAGACCAGAATCAGATGTGATTATAATTTTGTGTCTGAGGATCTTCATGACATATTGTGTAACCTCTAAGTTGAGGAACGCCGGCAATCCTTTTGGCAGCCGATGTTAAATGACGTTACTTACATTTGCCATTTTTTAATAATAGACCCTACTTACTTTTTTAAATCATTTTTTTAACTTTTATTTGTTATCGGGATATATACTTTATCGATAGCCATCCAAATTTAGCAGTGACCTTCAGTGGAGTTTTTCATATGTGGCTGTAGGTCGATCACCGTACAGTTTCTCGCCTAACGTTATTACAAAAATATTAATGGAACTTGCTATTGATGGACTGGGCTGGCTTAAAGGAAAAAATATGGAAAAATAATTCCACGTGATTTAGTTGTGTGGTTCATGGTATAGCTAACAATAATTTCCAAGTAACAGATGAGTTTGTCCATGGCTTAAAAGGTTTAATTCTAAACATCTATATATTTTAAATCCCTGTTCTAAGTTTCTGAACTGATTTATTCAAAAAATCGTTACAAAATGCAGGCAATTGTTTCAAAATTAAGTTTTCTAAAAAAATTAATGTTCGTTTTGACATTTTAGATTAATGGAAATTCGTTTGGATTTTTGGTACAACCCCTCCTGTATTTTAACTACTGTTGACACTGATAAATTGTATTTTAACCACTTTTATAACATACGTCAACGAAATTGAAGAATTCATATTGTTTTGAATAGAAAAAATAATATACCATTTGAAAATGATTATTGGGGTCTGATGTATACGGTCAACAAAATTCCTATCGCTAGGGTGTCGGCAGATCTCGGTTGCCATGACAACCGTACACCACCACCCACCCTGTAGATCAATAACCCCAGCCGTATCTACCCCGTACCCGTTGTAACGTAGCAAGCAAGCCCCACATCTGTTGTTCCGGGTCCCTTCCATTCTGTCTGCAACAGTACAGGAACAACTTGCAATGTTTTGCGATATTCAATGTTATGTACCAACTCGTTCACTGAACTTTAACCTTCCCGTTTGATTCATTTACGTGCAATTTTGTATTAGTTTTATTTAACGATCAAATTTTCTCTAAAATGCAATATTTATTTTTCTAACTTAATTCTGCACATACAATTATTTTACTTTCGCGATAGCAAAATTATTAATAATAATTTAAAAATGACATCAGTTGTAATAATTATTACTATTAGATTATTAAAGTTCAATGCCTTCTTAATCGAAATTTCTATGTATTGTTTTTTTTTTGTGGCCGGTTAGATAATTATTGTTATTTGTGTATTTTATTTTATGTTACGCCTTATTTTAAACTTTAACTAAGTAAGCTGTAAAACAAATATTGATAAATGTGAAAAATTACTGCAGTAAAATAAGGTAAAATTAGTAAAATAAATTGCGTAAATTAGTAAAATTGCAGTAAAATTAGTAAAATTTTTACGAAATTCAAGGGACCAGGATTATTTTCGTTATAACCGAATGAAAAAAAATTAGACGCAGGAATAAAAATTTAAGAAGAAATAATAAAAATGCTGAGATTCGCCGATAACTAATCCCCGGTATTATCCGAGACTAAGAAAGAGCTAGATGATATCTTAAATGGAATGGATGAGATCATGAGAAAGGATTACTTTATGAAAATTAATAAGAACAAAACGAACGTGTTGTGCAGCAGCAAGAGTGGTTTAGAAGAAATGGGAAATGTAAAAGTAGGCAACGAAAACATACAGGGAATTCTGCTATCTAGGGGTAAAATAACAAAAGGTGGTAGAAGCACAAGTGATAATTATCAAAAGTAGAATTGCTCAAGCTAGAAAAGCCTTTGAAATGTAAAACAGCTACAAACATAGACTTACAGATTAGGAAAAATTTCTTAAAACAATACGTTTGGAGTGTAGCATTATACGGGAGTGAAACGTGGGTGATAGGGCTGTAGAAAGGAAGATGATAGAAGCTTTTGAAATGTGGTGTTATAGGAAAATGTTAAAGATTAGGTGGGTGAACAAAATAATTTAAAGGTTCTTAGGCGAGTGGATGGAAAAAGAAGTACATGGAAGCATCTTACCAGAATAAGGGATAGGCTAGTGGGGCATATCTTAAGACATCCAGGTATTGGTCTATAAATAATGGAGGGTAATATTGAGGGAGTGAATTGTAGGGGAAGGCAAAGGTTAGAATATATAAAACAAATTACAAAAGATGTAGGGTGTTACAGGTATTTAGATATGACTTGCGCAAGATATAACAGCTTGGAGAACTGCATCAAACCAGTCGAGAGAGTGATGACAAAAAAAAACAGAAAGAGCCTACATGCCGCAATATTTTGTCTATTATCTTACGTGGCAATCCGGTAGCCAATTACCGGAACAACCAATATTAGTCTAAATCCTATTTAATAACAGTACAAAATCATGATTTAAAATCTCTAGCACCACCTCCGCGGCCAAAAGGTTAGTAACGTTTATTCGTCAGTTTTTCTAGGCATAAAAAGGTCGCGGGACCGATTCCCGATAAGTCTGGGCTAAGGCAAGTAGGATAATACTGCAATTTACCGATAACTTACCAAAATACCAATGTAGGGAAAAACAGAAAGTAGTCGCTAATGACGGCAGATGTGACTTAAAAAATCTTCAAGTATGAACAGTACTTACGAAAATCCGTGATGAGGTGATTCCTGTAATGGAACACTAAACTTCAAACTTCAAAGGGCTACTTTATTTAAATACAGACTGCACAAATAACTTAAAATAAATACTAATTAAATTTACTTAATATTATATACTATATAATTGATTCAATAATATACTAATAATACCAATGCATTCTGTTCTGAAATACCTTGTCGTTTATACAGAAGATGTTGAGTTCTTTCCTTATCTCGGTATTCCTGTAACGATCTTCTCTACTACACCTATAGTCTACGTATATCGAAGAAATTTCATTTCAGATCCTTACAATCTACTCTCCTCTCGCTTTGATAGCACCCAAGTTTCACTGCCATAGAGTAGGGTCGCCACTAAGCCGGAGGACAGGAGAGAACGAGGACCCCCGAGAAAGAGATAGACAGATTTGAGAGGTTCGGAACAGGCAGAGATACTTAATCCTTGAAAAATATATACTACTAATACTTTAAATAAGCTAATTTTTAAAATTTTTGTTGTTCATTAATTTTCCCTGGTGCAACATTTTATGCGTTAAATATGTTGTATTCGTTTTATCGATACAATAGACTAATATTAAAATGTATTGTTCGTAGTAATACAGTAATAATAATAATAATAATAATAATAATAATAATAATAATATTTGTGATAATACTTCCAGCGTTCTTATCAGTAATAAAAAATAATGTGTAGAACATATTAAGCTTTTTGTTTGTAATGTAGTAATTTTTTATAAAATGGAAAATAAAATGACCCGGAATGATTATCATAAAATAACTAACTTCCTTATCATAGTGTATTCATGTATTTCTATTTCTATTTTATTTGTTGTTTGATAAGTACTGATGTGGCTATTGACTTTGATAACATTACATAAATTATTCAGAATCACAATATTAGCCCAGTATCCTCAGTTCATTTTTAAACCTTTTTGTGAAGTAATTTATGTTGTTTTAAAAATTAGCATTCACTTATCACTTATCATAAATCTCAGTAAAGGTAAATTTTGTATAAAATAATAGAATTATTAAATATGTCCAACATTATAAGTTATCAACGTGAAAAATTTAAGTATAAACTAAAACTATCAACTCAAATGAGTCATGTTTTATAAAATGTAGACCAAATTCAGTTCGTTACTCGAGAAATAAATTTTCCTCTTACCGTAGACAGGCTAACCTATAATTTACATTTACAAATTAAATAAATTAAATTAAAATAAATTTTTTTGTACACCATTTATCCGCCATAAATAAATAAGTTTTTAAATTAACATTCATTACGGGTATTGATTTAACATTTATAAAAAGTCCCTGACCCCCGGAATCTTGAGCTACGTCTCCCTTAATACAAAATGGCCGAAAATTCATGTTCTTTTTGTTTTATTTTTTGAGTGATGATGTGTACATAAGCCTTGGTTTGTGCGTAGGTAATTATATGAGGTGATATATACACATGAAATAATCCAGCCCTGATCGGGGATCGAGTCCGGGACCTCCACGTTGTAGGATACGTGCTACTACTACGCTACGGATGTGGCCAGACTTACGTTTTCATTTGCAGCGGCTAGACGGTCTATCCAAATTTAAAATCGTAAACGGAAAGGGCTTTAAGGAAAAGCACGCCCTTTTTGGTTCTACCTTATCCAGGGCAGTAACAACAAATATTTAGAACATTAGCAAAAATAACTTTACTTATAACAATTTTTTAGAACTTATAACTTTTAGCTTTGAAACTTTTTGTTCACCATTTAGCCGCTATAAAAAGTTTTTAATTTAATTTATTTAATTGTAAATGTAAGTTATAGGTTAATACAATATAGCCAGTCTACAGTAAGAAGAAATTTATTTCACAAGTAAAGAGCTGAATTTGGTTTTCATTGATTTTATAAAATAACGACTCAAATGAGTTAATAGTTTTAGGGTATATTAAAAAATTTTCATGCTGGTAACTTAGCCTAATGTTTGACATATTTTGTTATAGAAAACTTACGTTTACTGAGAATTTTATACTAAATTTAAGACATTAAATATTTCACCAATAATGAATTGCAGAATTTGTAGTACAAAACTTACTGTCAGAGTAGTACTCTGTATAGCCTACTTTCAAAGTTTTTGTAAGTTTCCATTTAAGTAAGCTGTCAAGTATGAATGACAACTCAAACTCGAAAATTTTACAAACGTTATCGGTATCAATTTTAATAATTTAGATTACAAATAATCATTGTACTATTAATAAAAATTAACGAATTATCTTTTATACAATAATCTAATCTGCATTTTAAGAAATACTATTTCGCTTTTTTATTTATTTATTTATGGTCGTTGGTCTTAGATGTTAATTTAAACGGAATCGTTTTACTTTCTCTTGCCTCTATGAATATACGGGAAGGAATGTATTGTTTTCTTGAAGATTTTTCGAAATCGAGTTTTCACCGCATCTATACGTTTTCAGACCCCCTGAACCCAAAAAAAACAATGTTTTTAGCGATTGGTCTGTGTGCGAACAGAATATCTCAAAACGGAACATCGTACAAACTTGAAACGTGAAAATTAAGTTAGATACTACTACCGGACCCGACTCGAACATTTTCATCAAAATCAGTCAACCGGAAGTAGTAGTTTATTCGTGTCATTTTCACTTTTTTGCGATTTTCTCAAAAACGGCTCCTACGATTTTTTAAAAACCGCCTTATTTACTCAATTTTTTATGTTCTACAAGATAGAATAGGCTCGTAAAAAATTGTTTTTTTTAAGATTTTGACTTTAATATGCATTTTAGCGCAAAAATTTATGTAATAAAAGCTGTAGAGAATTTAAAATCCTATAACTTTTGTTTCAAACATATTTTTGTATAACGCTTAGTTTAGCGGTAATTAACGATTTTCTGTTTTTTCCATGAAAATCTGTAAAAAAAATTATTTTTTTTACGATGTCAGCCTTAGTATGCATTTTACAACAAAATTGTATAATCAGATTTATAGGAAATTAAAATATCTACAACTTTTATTTAAAGCATTTTTCTCTTCAGAGCAGAGTTTAGCGTGAAAGAGTGATTTTCCGTAATTTTTAAGCCAAACTGAGGTTGATTTTCATTTTGCATCATTCACTCATGATTAAAATTAGGTTATGTTTATTGAGGTTAGTTTTTTGTTTATTTCTAATGTTAGGTGATATTTGTTGTTTATTTGCATTGGCAAGAGAAAGTTGTGTGTTTCACACCAGATTTTTATTTATTTATTTATGGTCATTGCCCTTAGATGTTAATTTAAACGGAATCTTTTTTAAATTATTATAATTCCGTAATCGTTTAAGACCTTTATTGCCACTGTAAATAATAATAATAATAATAAAGTTAATAGACGATTTATGTAAAGAACAGTTATTGATAGCATACCGCATAAATACATACGTTAAGAAAACTTAAGCTACGTTAATGTAGTTTGGTATGAAGCCAATACAAATTTGATTCATGTTTATGAAGCTATAAAAACATGGAATAAACAGATGGTCTTTTTAATTTATTGTTTAATAAATTAAGTCGTGATTTTTTTAATATAGTTTTGAGATAATTTTTTTAGATTAAGTTTACAACTCTATCAAGGAATTTAATTTTGCAGTTTATTTAAATCATGTTGGTGTGATTTTATTTAATTGAGTACATTCTATTCACCTGTCATAAGCAAGTGGAATGTTAAATAATTTATTGTACTTAAATTGTTATGCTAGTTGTATAATTATTAAGAGAACAGTTCTATTTCTTCTCTGATAATCACTAAATTAAATTATTGAAATATTTAAAAACGGAATAGCTAAAGTATAATTGACACTACTACGAAAGTATGACCATGAGAGGCCGGTGGAGTGTTAAATTATTTGCACTCTATCTGCTAGCTCCAGTGCTCCAAAGAATAGTCGTGTTTCTTATCACATGGTCACCCAGTTGAGAACTCTCAGTCTTTGAGAGTAATGAATTTCATTATACAGCCAGACCCTTAAGGTGAATGAAGTGAAGGTGTCATTTGCAGGATGGAAAGTAGATGCTTTTCGGAGAGCCTGGCATGCTGATAAGCATAGGCTATTTTTCCACTCCGTGAGGAAGGCCCCCCCACTCCTTTTTTAATTTAGTAAAGCCTCTAGAGGTTCAAACCAGCCGTTCTGTTGATGACCTAAACAACAACACTATGAAATACGATAATGTTTTTATTCAACTGGTCTTTGTGGAATTAGAACTCGTCCGAAAAACCTAAAATCCGGATGAACGAAAAATACTGTATGAGTAGGCCTAATATTTTAAATATTATTAAACCGTATACGTTATTCTAAAATAAATGAACTAACTTTTAAAAATTTACTAAATCTTCTCTCGTAAAGAGTCCAGCAATCGCAGAAAGCACATTTTTGGCTTTACGTCGGAGTGTTTTCCACATTATAATATTGCTGAATGTGAAAATAATAATAAATGAAAATCAGTAATGGAAAAATTCCAGCCCTGATCGGGAATCGAACTCGGAATGCCTAGCATGGTAGCCAGTTTTTCTGACCACTACATTAATGGGACGGTTTAAATTTAGATCGAAATCTTTAGAATTTTATTTTTAGAAAACTTTTTGTATATTTGCATCTTAGTTAAGTACCCATGTTTTTTTTTTGCGTGGGATTGTCAGAAAGAATTGTCCCACGAATTTCAGCAGACAGCTTGCCTATCCCATCTTTTAGAACTCAGAAAATGTAGTAGGCTAATTAAGGTGATTTTTAACGAAATCGTAGGAACTGTTTTTGAGAAAACTGTAAAAAGTAAAAATCGCACAAATAAAATTACTACTTCCACTTAACCGATTTTGATGAATATGCTCGTAAGTTCCCCCAATTGTATCGTCATTAAGTCGCAAGTTTAAATTTTGTACGATTTTCCGTTCTTGAGGCATTCCTTTCATACACCCTTATCAGTTAAAACATGTTTTCTTTGGCTTCATGGTACCTGAAAACGTGCATTCTTCGTGAAAACTTATTTTCGATAAATCGACTTGAAAAAACTTTCCTTAACTAACCTATAGATATTTTATATAAGGGAAGATAAAGAAAAAATTCAAAGTAAGCATATACTAGTAAAACTTCAAAGAAGTTTTTTATTATTTTATGAAAATTCATTCGTAGGTTTAGATTCAAATTTCCTGACCCGAACGACAGAAAATTTTCAAAAAATAATTTTATTGAGAGATTTATAAACATAAAGATTTGACAAAAACTCAAGAGATTTCTTTATGATCACAAAGTAATTTATATAACGCAGTGCAGGAAAGTGAAAACAAAAACAGACTAACGTAACCGTTGCATGTATCATCTGAAAACCATTTATTGCTATGGGTAATAATATTCTAAGTTTATTTGGGTCTCGTTTAAAAATGTAACAAAAAAACACATAATGTTTAATTATAAAACCACAAGTTAAGCTACAGGTATAACGTTTTGGAAAACAATAGTTGGCACCCGATTTTATTGTGGTGATTACTCGCTAAGTATTTAACATATGAAGTGATTAAAGTAATATATAAATATTAATTAAATGTATTTTGGGATTATTTTGTGTCCGTACACACTCGTACTTATCACTACAATATGCTAAGTAGGCCTAAATGACATATTTTTGAATAAAAAGGTCTTTTGGAGGTCAAAATTTGTAATAATGTTCTATAATTAACTAATTTTTGTGTATTTTAAGGCAATCGTAACAGTTGTATCCATCTACACAATGTCCTTTGTATGTAAAATGTCCTGTCCAATTATACATAGATAGTAATATAGCATAGATAGCAATGTTACTTGTCACCATATTCTTTTTGAAAATTTTATCGAGACGTTGCAAGTAAAAAAAAACTGGCGGGAAACACTCACTCGCGCAACGTTCTCTTGTTAAGTAAATTATGAAAAATATAACCTTAACATTAGTAATAAATAAAAAATTAGAAATAAACAAAAATCTAACCCCAGAACATTACCTAATTTTAATCATGAGTGAATGATGCTAAATGAAAACCAACCCTAGTTTGGCTTAATAATACGGAAAATCACTCTTTGACGCTAAACTAGGTTCTGTAGGGAAAACTTCTCTGAATAAAAGTTGTAGATCTTTCAATTTCCTATAAATTTGATTATACACTTTTGTCGTAAAATGCTGAAATAAGGCTGAAATCTTATAAAATCGATTTTTTTTTTACAGATACTCATGGAAAAACCCATAAAATCACTAATTACCGCTAAAATAAGCGTTATACAAGAAATATTTGAAATAAGAGTTGTAAATTTTTAAATTCTCTATAACTTTTATATACATTGTTGCGCTAAAATGCATATTAAAGCCGCAATCTTAAAAATACATTTTTTTACGAGAAAAGAGCCTCCCCAAGAATTTCAGCAGACATGGCGCCTACCCTATCTTGTAGAGCATAAAAAATTTAGTATGAGGCGATTTTTTAAAAAATCGTAGGAGCTGTTTTTGAGAAAATTGTAAAAAAAATTGAAAAATGACACGAATAAACTGCTACTTGACCGATTTTGATGAAATTAATCGTGTCGGGTCCGGTAGTAGTATCTGAATTAAATTTCAAGTTTCAAGTTCGTACGATGTTCCGTTCTTGAGATATTCTGGTCACGCGCACGCGCGCTCACACTAATCAGTGTAGATCCGGTGAAAACTCGATTTCGAAAAATCGACCCGAAAACAGTACTTTCCTTCCTATATATTCATATACGCGAGTGAAAGTAGAAAATATTAAAAGAAAACCTCTAATTTCATGAAAATATTACTGAATTGATCGTTTAAAAGGATTCATTATTAGGAGACCTATAAAATAATATTGCTATTAGATTACATAATTAATTGCAAATACAAAAAAAGTAAAATAATGAATTTTTTAAAACTATGATTATTATTAACGAATCGAATCATTCAACAGTAAAATTATGTAAATTATGCTTAAGTACGCCTATTTTTTATAACAGAATTATCATCATAGGCTATTAATGTCATCAAAAATAAAAAAATAAATTTAAGAAATGAAATTACAATTGTCTTTAAACGATTTTAGTTGTGCTTAATAGATTCTGTTTTTTTTTCAATTACTACACAAATTATTTATAAGAAATGATATAATTTAGTACTGTATTTTAGTTTTCTTTTGCGTAATAATTTAAAATGTAATCGGATTTTATTTCTAATTTATGATATTGAAACAGGGTTACGTAATTGTAGTTATAGTTTTATATACTTTTATTACATAGTACTTTTATTATATAGTTTTATGTACTTTTATTAAAATAAATAAATAAATACATTTACTTCGTATTTTTGAAAAATTTTGTTGTTCAGGTCATCAGCCGAAAGGCTGGTTTGAACCTGTAGAGGCTTCACTAAATAAATCGAGGAGTGAGGTGGTTTACCTTGCCTTCCTCACTGAGTGAAAAAGTACGCTTAACAGCATCCCGGGCCCTTTGAAAAGCACATATTTTCCACTCTGCAAATGACACCTTCACTTCATTCACTACAGGGTCTGGTTGTTCAATAAAATTCATTACTTTCAGAGGAGATGACTCTTGACTAGTGTATTTTACACCTCTACCTCTTCTGTTGTTTAATGCTTCAGTCATATAATTAGCTGATCATGTGATAAGAAACAGAAATATTTTTGTAGCCCTGCAACTTGCAAATCGAGTGCAAATTCAACACTCCATCTGCCGGTTTTTTTTTTTTTGGTTTAACGCCCGACTGTTCTGCAATTACTGCTAATGCAGACGCTGGTGGATGAAATGATTTTTTTTGTAACGTATGAAAATGAGCCGTATCTGAATGGGATTTGAACCCAAGACCGCATGATGAGAGGCGAGGACGTTACCAACTACTGCCTGTTATGGGCAATTTATAATATACTAAATATAAACATATTTTCTTGTTGTGCAGAACTGCAGAGTTTTAGATTTAGATGGATAAAGTTAAAATGAAGTTATGATTTTAAATCAAATTATATCATTTCAAATGGAGTAAATTTACTAAAAAATTTACCTATTTATTTTGTTTCGATTTGACTTTATTTGAAATTTCAGTTATAATTCAATAAAACATCAGTGTAAGATAAGTATAAAGTTCTTAACCTAATATAAATATTTTACACTTTAAGTTATTGGCAAAAGCATCAATAATTGCCAGTTAACTTTTCCGTGCAACTCGATTTAAATTTAAATTAAATTTTACTTAGGAAGATGAAGAAGAAGAAAAATAATTGACACACCTCATTTCTCTCAATTATTTACGGTTTATGGTTCATTTACGACGATATAGAAAAAGACATCCATCTAAAAGTTCTGTTAAAATAAAAATTAAACTTTTTAACAACTTGTGGTTTTTATGTATTGAAATCTTTTTAAATGTTTCCCGTTTATACAATGGAACAAAAGGTTATTACAATTATAAAAAAATTTAAATACCAATTTCTAAAAGGTTTTCCGATTTCGAATTCACCGCAAATCTAAAGTTATTCGTAAAATTATGCCGGGTAAAATATGTATTGTGGTATTTTTTTCCTATTAATATAGATAAAAAATATATTAAACGTTTAAAGTAACCAAGCATTACAAGAAGACTTAAAAATCCCGTTCATAAATTTATTTTATACTATTACGCGGTTCTTCAAAAAAATTATACGAGTGATTTTTTAGTCCTGTTACTCAATTGTTAATGTCTGGTATTTTTTTTTGTGAGAAAGGGAAATTTTGTTTAATGACATGAGGTTGGTAGCCCTACTCAACCGGTATAGATACGGCAGTGTGAGTTGATTCTCCTTCAGCTGTGTAAAATTGTGTGCCGTTTCCGGTCGTGTTGCGAACAGAATATATTTTACCCGAGAACAACGGGTTTTCATTCTTAAACAATATTTTGATATGAAATCGTACGCGAATGTAAAAGAATCATTTCAAATTAAATTTGTTAGTCTTCCTCCACCAGAAAAAAAGTGTAAATTTCTAGGCTAACAACCCGCTTTCGAGAGACAGGTAGTGTTTGCAACAGAAAATGTAGTTGTCGACCAACTCTCTGGACAGATGACGTTTTAGAGAATAAGGTTTATAAACTTAAGTCATAAGAAAAAAAGAATCTACAACTTTAATTTTAAGCTTTTTTTCTACGACGCTTAGTTTTACGTCAATTTGTGATTTCCGGTTTTTCAAGTTACTATAAAAAGGTTAATTTTCATTTTGCGTCATTCACCCATGATTATTAGGTTATGTTTTTCATTTTACATTGTTTATTAATGATTAAATATAGGTTATCCCCATAACGGGCTGGTGGAGTGTTAAAATAATTGCACTCGATCTGTTGT
Organism: Catonia carolina; assembly: GCA_035578175.1. Lineage (NCBI taxonomy): Eukaryota > Metazoa > Arthropoda > Insecta > Hemiptera > Achilidae > Catonia > Catonia carolina. Next base: position 32,627,208 of record JAQMRL010000005.1, on the reverse strand, counting down.
TCCAGGGCTACAAAAAAATAGTTCTGTTTCTTATCACATAGTCAGCCAATTATATGACTGAACTATTTAAGAGCAGAAGAGGTGGAGGTGTAAAAGACACTGATCATAGTTATCTCCTCAATAAGTAATGAATTTCACAATACAGCCAGGCCCTGTGGTGAATGAAGTGAAGGTGTCATTTACAGGGTGAAAAGTAGGTGCTTTTCGGAGGACCTGGCATGATTAGCATACTCTTTCAACTCAGTGAGGAAGGCAATTGTAAACCACTTCACTCCTCGTTTTTACATAGTAAAACCTCTAGAGGTTCAAACCAGCCTTTCGGCTGTTCACCTAAACAACAAAATATAGGTTTTGTGTTTCATTATTTACATTGACAAAAGAAAGTCGTGTGAGTTTTTCACGCCAGATTTATTTGTGATCAATACATTATTTATGGAAATAAAAAAAATAGTTAAATATATGTACTCGTATAATTTCGAAAAATTTGGAGTAATCTGTTTCCCATTTGTTACTCATTTATTTATTTATTTTGTAATTAATGAATAATAATAAATTTACGGATGTTTTAATAATGTGAGTTTTATTTTTTAGAACGTTCTATAGCTTGAAGCAAAAGAATTGCATTAAGTAATCGTTTGACATTGGCAGTGAAAGTAAAATAACCTATGTTGTTCAGCCTGTTTAGTACAAGTTATTCAACCCACCAAATAAGTACGGTGCCTCATAAAGTAGATGTTACCTGTATTATATAAATAACCTTTGTTATGAAAACAGCTTATTTACATCTACAATGAGTTTAGTTTATTTATTTATTTATTATTGAAATTCTAACTGGCCGGTTATCGTAGGTCATGAAATGAATCACCTATACATTATCGTACATACATGAACTTTACAATACATACATAAACTTTTTACCAATTTGTTGGAAATTCTCGGTTTATTGGTAGTGACTATTAATATTGGAATAACTATTATAATTATTTGAATAATTGTAAATTGTGATTTATCGTAAATGTTTACTTTAAATAAACGAAACCAACCGGATTGGTCTAGTGGTTAAGTCGTCGCAGTGAGTCAATTTTTTAACAGCTGATTTTTGGAGACGATAGTACCTGGTTCAAATCCTAGTAAAGTTACAATTAGTGACTATTAAATTACTTATAAACTTAAGTTTAAACTAAACTTGATTATAAGTAAGATAGTGTCACTTCAAAATACAGTGGAGCGTCAGTTATCCGAACTAATTGGGACCAGAGCGTTTCGGATAATCAAATAGTTCGGATAAAAAAATACGCTAAACACTGTAATTTGATACACTGTACCGTAACAATGTAATACAACCTAAATGTTAACTAACGGAAAAATACAGAATTTCAAAACTGAACAAATTAGTGAAATAAACTGTAGTAAAATCCTTTATGAAATATTTTTTAACGCACTTGTATATAGGCCTACTATACAGTTTGTTATTTAGGTCATCAGCCAAAAGGCTTGTTTGAACCTGTACAGGTTTTACTAAGTAAAACGAGGAGTAAGGTGATTTACCATTGCCTTCCTCACTGAGTGGAAAAGTACGTTTATCAGCATGCTGGGCTCTCTGTAAAGCACTTATTTTCCACTCTCCAAATGACACCCTTACTTCATTCATCCCAGGGTAAAATGAAATTCATTACTTTCAGAAGAGATAACTCTGATTAGTGTCTTTTACACCTCTGCCTCTTCTGTTCTTAAATGATTCAGTCATTTAATTGGCTGACCATGTGATAACAAACAGAACTATTTATCTTAGCCCTGTAACTAACAGATTGAGTGTACATAATTTGACACTCCACGTGTCAGTTATGGGCAAACAACCCATTATGTTATGTTTTCAAACAACCTTCTTATTTTTTATCTGTTTTTCGAGATGTTTTATTTCAACAGGAATTCCCTGTGGTGTTAGTTCATTTGTGGCTGTAAGCTGGTCACCAATAGTTGCTTTTCAAAATGGTGTAAATAAATAATTCTAGTCGACTTTTTATTTTCTCACTCCGCTGGTTCAGATTCCAAACAAAATCTATTCATTTTTTTACTTTCTGCAGATCTCATGTATTTCATTTTAATTAAAATAAATATCTTGTTTAGTTTTATGCTGTGAATTTTATAGAATGTTATTATGTAATTTTGCCGAAATGTAATGTAAATTAATAATTTTATTGAAGTTTTAGTATAGTAATAAAATGTTTTATAGTTAAACTTAACTTTGTTATCTCTTTATAGACCAATTATATTTGTGTAATACATTTCCTTCCATTGAATTTGTGGTTATTCATAGCGTAAGTTGTGAAGATATAAAATTAATTAAAAAAAAATAGAAATTAAAATATACCCAAATTTATGACATTAATCTCTTAATAAAATTATATTATACTTATAACTAGGTATTAGTTCCGGTTTTTAATTTATTATTATTTTTTAGCTATTAAGATAAGGTGTCTGTTATTGTAGGCCTATCTTGGTATTAGGTTTGTCCACAATTTCTGTAAAAAAAGAGGTTTCGTAATTAATTTCTCCGACTAATCGATGCATTTTATTAAAAAATTTTTACTTAACTAAATAATTTAATTATATTATTATTTTCATTTTATTATGTTTTTATCATTCCTCAAGTAGATTATTCATTTAATATCTTAATTTATTATTTTACTTTTAGTTGTATTAGAACTGGCTCGCGTTTACTATTTACGTTATTAGGCCTACTAGAATATATTTTACTTGATTTGTAAATTAGGTTTCTGGAAGCCTTGTATCAGGTTGGAAATTAGAGGTTTTTATTAATTTCATTCTTAGCGATTACTTTGAAATAAAAATAGTTTTGATTTTCGTTTAAATACTTTTGAAATTAAATCAATAATTTCAGTTATAAAAATTATTAGTTTTTAAGTGTTTAATAGTAGTACTATTCGATTCCCAGCTATAACCTGGTAGTTTTGTACAATGCTAGAATGATTATTAATATTTCAGAATCAAAGTGTTTGATTATAAAACTTGTGCAGTTTTTAGTTGAAAATCTTTTACATTTCTGTTAAGTTTTTGTTTGTTATGTGAAACTGTATGTACTCTGTTGGTAACCGTCCTATTTAATTGTATCGTTTTAGCGTTAGTAATGAATTTACAGTTGCTTGTCTCCCATCGAACGCGTCCCCAGGTGGTGGATAGGGGGGGGAGTGGCTTACGCGGCTTCAGCCGGCCGGTTTATGGGAAATAAAATACTATCCGCGAACCAAAACAGCGATCGAGCGATTGCCGGTATATGCAATTAAACTCTGATGTCCAACAGTTTCGGGCGGATTAGCCGACGGAGAGGGCACTCTTTTGCCCTGGAGTTAAGAAACTTACTACTTAAGGCGGAGGAACTGCAGAGTGCGATCAATGGCATAAGGATGAGAAAGACTGGACGTAAGCATCTCATTAAAGGTACAGAATGGATAAAGTCCTAGAATTTAATCATGGCTCTACTTGGAGCAAAATTATATCATTGTCCGGAGTAAGGCCCTTAATCGGGTCTCCGGGAGAGACAGTTACAAGCGTAGAAATTAAGAGGAAAAATAAGGGTCAGACATAAGACACTGAAACAATGAGTCAAGCCGGTAAAATACAAAATGCTATTCAGGAAATGACAAGAATGAAACTAAGAATTCTCGGTATTAGTGAAATGCACTGGCCGGGAGCAGCCAGGATCAGGATTGAGAACTACACAGTTTTGTACTCGGGAACATCAACGGGTCTGCGTGAAGTGTTATGTGTTCTCAGTCCTATGTACGGAGTTAAAGCCTAGACTCTTACCGAAGCAACAATCAACAAATTGAAAGCGTTCGAATTTTGGCTTTATAGGAGAATGCTTAGAATATCCTGGACGCGGAAAATTAGGAGCGAGGAACCAAATATGGAATACCATTTTCATTTTTTGATTTTTCTGGGTTTCTATGACTTTTTTGAAATTACTTGAGTTTTGTATCAATAGTAGAAATAGTTTAATTCACAACTAGAAAATACAAATTCTTAAATTTTCAAATATAATTTTTTTTTAATTTTCTTTAGTGACATGATTTTTAAAATTCACAAAACAGGATCGTAATATGGAATATATTGGGTTATAATTTGGAATACTTGGAATAGATACATAATTTGATTACATAGTTTTTAAAGCACCAAAGTATAAGCCCAGTCAGTTTATTCACAGTAATTGCAGACAAAATACACCCTTTCAGCACTAGTGCATTGTTCATGATATCAATTATTACACCTCGAGCATTGATTCCACTTTTCACCTTTTTTGTCTTCATTGTAATCACCTTGACAAAACACGCTGTATTTTGTCTGTCTGAATCCGGTAGTTGTTTCTGTCGGTATAACCAATGGTGCGAGAAAATCAAGATTTTCAACGTCCTGTCTGGAAAAACACTATTATTCCATAATAAGACCCTATTCCATATATAGCTTCCTTCCCCTACTACTGCGGAAGTGCTATGTCGAATGAACAAGGCAGCGGAATTGGTCAGCATAGTGAAGGCACGAAAGCTGCAATATCTCGGTCATATCATGCGGGTTGAGCGCAAGTATAAATTGCTCAAACGCATTCTGCAAGGCAAAATCGACAGTAGAAGAGGATCAGGACGCAGAAGAATTTCATGGATGGCTAACCTGAGAGTATGGTTTAACAAAAGCTCAGAAGAACTGTTTCGGATAGCTACCAATAAAGTACGCCATGATGGTCACCAACCTTCGGAACGGAGAGGCACTATGAGAAGAAGAAGAAGAAGAAGAAGAAGTAGTAGTAGTGAGTTTGATCTGGGATATTCACTGATTATTATTTAGCTGTCATCTGGTTTCTCTACAAAACTCAGCTGATCAAACTTTTTTATTAGGTATTATTACTTTTTAATCCCTAATGTGTGTACATTGCAATCTGTTCAATTCAGAACAATAAGCAATCCCATGACCCAATGAGATGAGGATGATATGTATGACGTGTAAATGAGGTGTAGTCTTGTACAGACTCAGGTCGACCATTCCTGAGAGAGTATGGTTAATTGAACCCCAACCATCAAAATACACCGGTAACCACCGTCTAGCATTCGAATCCGTATAAAAGTAACTACCTTTACTAGGATCTGAACCAGGAACCTTCGTCTCCGAAAATCAGCTGTTGAACAGCTGATTTTTGCGACGACTTTACCTCTAGACCAACCCGGTGGGTCATATCAAGATCAAACTTAAAAATTTAAATCGAGTTTATATCAACTGACTGAATAAGCTAGCCCGAAGGAACACTGAGATTAAAAAAAGTTATATAGGCCTACATAAGATTTGTTAATCAACGACTTGTTTCACGGTTTTTAGTTTTTTGAAGGATAATTAAAAATACACTCTTTGTAATTAACTATTATATAAAAGATCTGGTACCTGTTTTTTTTATTTATTTATTTATATGTATTTTTATCAACTTATCTCTTCCGTTGGAAACGTTTAAATTGAATGCGTGGGTTACATTAATTGAAATACCTTGAGAGATTTTTAAATGTGTAAACACATTTCACTAGGGTCTATTTTTACATTATAGTTTAAATGTAATGATATACATATATTCACGCACCTTCTCTATCCACTAACATTTAAATATATCCATCCACATCTTAAAACTATTTCAACCGATCTTATAATATGTTAAACATATATTTTCTTATTCTATTATTGATAATAGTAATAGATATTTAAATAAGTTCCGTCTATTTAACTGAGTATTTTGTTGTTTACAACGTAGAAATTTGTGCAGCATGTTTACATTAAATTTTCTTTTACATTTGTTTTTTTTAACTCTACCCAAATATACTTTTAAATTTGCCCTTGTCCACTTATATATAAATTTATACCAAATTCACAAGGGCGTAAAATACTAAATTTAAAATGTATTAATTTATTTTAAGATTGTGTAAACATGTTAATATATCAATTTTGTAAATTTAAAATTTCGTATAAATAAAAACACCTGCCGTATAATTTTTATAAACTTTCTTACAAATTTAATAAATTGAAAAAATTTATCAAAATTTAATTATTATATTATGTTTCATTTGTATGAATTTCATATTACAAAAATAAAAAACCTGTTTTTATTTGAGTCTATTTTTTAAATATGATTTTTAATTTATTTCTTCAATAGTGTAGAAAGTATTCAATTTTTTCCATATTCCATTTTATTTTTTTATAAATTTATTTTCTATTTAAGACGAATAGAGAAATAATTGAGAACCAGGTTCTTTATCAAATTAAAAACAAATTTTTGTAACATATTTACTTTAAGAATTCGGAGAAATCATAGAAAATGAATTACGTTATCTTTTTCCCATTAGTCAGCCACAAGCAGGTGAAATGTTATATTAATGTACTTGATCTACAAGTTTCAAGGTTGTAAAAGTTTAAATCTATTTCTCTTTTGTGCTTTGTTGAACAAATGAATGGAGTTTATAAGAAACGATAAATACAACTGTTAAAATGATATCTAGTGATTTATCTCGTATGGAAGACATTAAAAATTTTGGGTTTTTTTTAAATATTTCTCATATGTTTTCGTACCTGTAGTCTTACTTTTTATGCTAGATTTTAGTGTTTTTAGACGTTAACTGTATTGTTTTATTTATTAACTTCTATTTTGTTAGATAAATTTCTTTATATTTTTTTTTTATAAATTAAAGTGAAAGTATCAATGACTTAATTAAACAATTAACAAACATAGTTTACGCTAAACTTAAAAATGTTTTATTCGATCACAATTTTTTCATGTTTTATCCCGGATTTAAAAAAAAACTACAGGTCCGAACCAATTTAAAAAATATATATTCAGGTCAAATTCATGAGTTTTATTTAGATATATTTTATTAAATAAATTTTTATTTCACTGCTTAATTTATTGTTATAATTAACATCTTGTAATTTTAACAACCCATTCGGTGGTTGTATTGTACATTGCAGTTTCGAATAATAATTACAATACTTAAAAATTCATACAAAACCACAGAATTTTGTCCATACTTGGGAAGTGTTATGAAGCGTTTCTGGGCATATTATGAACGGTTTTCTTATTTTTAGCTGTAAAATCTGCTCGTGAGACTGAAATTTTTAAATACCTGTGTATACATTTGAAATCTTCGTGCTGAAATTACTTACTTGATTATAATATTTTAAGGGACTAAATAAATATTTTGCTTCGACAATTTGGCGGTAACGTCTACAGTAGTTTTTTTTTATTTAGTGACATCACTTATCGTATGTGACTTCTATATAGTGCCACAAAGAATCTAACTATGTCTCACTTTTTGAATACGATACAAAGGTTTAAGCTCCACAGTGAAAACTAATCCCTATAACGGGCAGGTGGAGTCTTAAATTAATTGCCCTCGATCTGTTGGTTCCAGGGCTACAAAAAATAGTTCTGTTTTTTATCACATGGTCAGCCAATTAAATGACTGAATCGTTAAAGTACAGAAAAGGTAGAGGTGTAAACGACAGTAATCAGAGTTATCTCCTCTGAGAGTAATGAATTTCACTATACAGCCAGATTCTGTGGTGAATGAAGTGAAGGTGTCATTTTCCGGGTGGAAAATGGGTGCTTTTCGGAGGGCTTGGCATACTGACAAACATTTTAACTCAGTGAGGAAGGCAATATTAAACCACCTCACTCCTCGTTTTTACTTAGTAAAACCTCTAGAAGTTCGAACCAGCCTTTCGGCTGTTGTCCTCAACAACAACAGTGAAAACTAATGAACATGAATATATAGCCTACAAACAATCTTGTCAAAAAGATTACTCTCCTTTCATTTCTTCCATGTTCGGTTAGAACGTGATGAATTTCTTGTAGGTACCACATGAGCCCCATTTTACTTTATAGAACATGTAATAAATATTGTTAAATATATTTCTGGTAAAATTTGTTTCAATTTTAACAATTTTTTTTTTAATTTGTTTTAGATCCAGATGAACGGGCTTAACAACGGAGTGAATGGCCATTCGGAGCCAGGTGGAGATGGGCCTTGTTCAAAAAATTGCTGGACAATCGGCTTAATAAACGTACAGTTCCGTTACTTAACTGCTGAAATATTTGGATTTAAAATAAACGCAAACGGAACTTCGTTAAAGAAAAAACAAATATGGCGTCTTGAACCGGCCGCCGGTGGTGAAATCTATTTAAAATCTCACCTTGACAAATATCTTGCCGTCGACAGTTTCGGAAACGTTACATGTGAATCTGAAGAAAAAGAACCCGGTAGTAGATTTCAAATTGTCATTTCCGAAGATGGTTCTGGAAGGTGGGCTTTACGCAATGTAGTTCGAGGTTATTTTCTTGGTGCATCTTCGGATAAACTTGTCTGCACTGCTAAAGTTCCGTCTGATCCAGAATTCTGGTTAATGCATCTAGCAGCTCGACCTCAGGTAAATCCATGTTTCATTCATCTATGCTAATAATATAATGTATACAGAATATAGAATATAGTGAAAAACACTTTCCTGCCCAAGCTGGCTGTATTATTACTTGTTGGTGATAAACAATTACTTTTACTGCTTCGCGAGGGTCCAACAGATTTATCCGGTTCCTGCAACGGACGGCCCATCGTCTTCTGTCTTCCAAGTCATCCTTCCTGAGATTCCTAGCTATCGTTGCATCTCGAACTCTTTGTTTCCATATTTTCCGAAGGCGACCTCAGAAAACTTCTTCTATTTTTGGAATGGAAAAGGAACGTTTTTGGAGTAATCTGTCAACTGCCATTCTTGGACATGCCCTTGTACCATACCAACTATCTGGTTTCTATTCTATCTACAGAGTGATTCTCTAGTTTTGTTACCCAATTGTTAATTTTTATCTAAGAAAGTTAAATTTCTTTTTGTGACACGAAGTTGGTAGCCCTACTCAACCGGTATATATACGGCAGTGTGAATTGATTCTCCTTGAGTTGTGTAAATTTTTGTGCCGTTTCTGGTCGTGTTCGAACAGAATGTCCTTTACCCTAGAACAAAGGGTTTTCATTCTTGAACAATATTTTGCTGCAAAATCGTACTCGAGTGTAAAATAATCATTTCGAATTAAATTTTTTGGTGTTCCTTCACCAGAAAAAATGTAAGTTTCTAAGCTAACAAACCGATTTTGAGATATAGGTTGTGTTTGCGACAGAAAACGTAGTGGTCGACAACTCTTGACAGATGACGTTTAGAAAATGTGAAAACAAGATTGCTGAATTCTCCACGGTAAAGTTTACGAAAACTTTCCTGGCAAGTTGGTTTGTCATATTCGAGTGTTCAGTAATCTGCTAAAAAATTGAAATTTTATCCGTATCGCGTACGATTAGTCAAAGAGCTTCTGCCTCCAGATTTAAACAAGCGATTGTTCTAGGGTAAAGGACATTCTGTTTACAACACAACCGGAAACGGCACAAAATTTTACAAAGCTCAAGGAGAATCAACTCACACAGCCGTATCTATACCGGTTGAGTAGGGCTACCAACTTCGTGTCACAAAATAAAATTTCCCTTCTTTAGAAAAAAATTATCAGACATTAACAATTGTGTAACAGGACTAAAAAATCACTCCTTACTATGTTTAGTGACGTACACAGAAACCAAAAATACCTTTAGACAGACCGTTCTTTAATGATATTGAATGGGAAGGAGCAGCTATTAATTCATACTATAGATTACATAAATATTAATAATCTCAGGACTTTTTATAATCTCAAGGTTGGAGTTAATGATGTATAAAACTATTAAATAAAGTATTTTGTTGAAATATTGTATTACACTAAGCAGACATTTGTGCAATTAATCCATCCTATAGACTATCCGATATCAATAGGCGAAAGACAAATTACCATGAATGATAAATTCATAAAAATAAATACTAGCAAGCAAAAAAAAAACCATTATGTAGTATATCGTTATGTATGTAAAAAATCATTTTTACTTTCTCCTGCCCTATTTTTTGTATGTAGGGAAGGAATGTATTGTTTTTATGTCGATTTTTCGAAATCGAGTTTACATTAGATATACACTTTTCAGGCCCTCATGAACCTAAAAAACTTGTTTTAGCGATTAGTCTGCGCGCGCGCGCGCGCGCGTGTGTGTGTGTGTGTGTGTGTGTGTGTGTGTGTGTGTGTGTGTGTGTGAATAAAATATCTCAAGAACAGAATAACGTCGGTTCAATAAAATCGGTCCACCAGAAGTAGAAATTCGTGTAATTTTTTACTCTGCGATTTTCTTAAAAACGGCTACTTCGATTTTCTGTAAAATTACCTCATTTTATAATATTGTTCATGCTCTATAATAAGATAGGGTAAGCGCCATGTATGCTGAAATTTTTCGAGAGGCTGTTTTCTCGTAGAAATAAATGTTTTTTTTAAGATTGCGGCCTTAAGATGCATTTTAGAGCAAACGTATGTATAATCAAAGTTGTACAACATTTAAAAACCTACAAAATTTTTTTTGTACAAAGTTTAGCAGCAATTAGTGAATTTTTTTTCCATCAGAATCGGCAAAAGAACTGATTTTTTAAGTTTGCGGCTTTAGTATGCATTTTATGAGAAAAGTGTTGTAAACAAGAAATTAAAAAATCTATAACATTTATTTAAAGAATTTTTCTTTACAGAGCTTAGTTTAGAGGGAATTAGTGATTTTTCGTATTTCTTAGTCAAAGAGGTTGATTTTTCATTTTCTGTCATTCGCTCATAATTAAAATTAGGTTGTTTTTATTTTGCATTATTTACATTTCCAAGAGAAAGTCGTGTGAGTGTTTCACACCAAATTTTTTATAGAAAGTGAAACATGATTATTCCAAGTATAGGCCACCAAAATGAAGCAGCCCCAGTCAGTTACCATACGCTTACACGCCTATTTTATTTACAAGGTGTATAGTAAACTATCACAGAATAATTGTGAACATTGATTTATTTATGTATGTAACCTTTAATTGTGGTGTATTTTTAACAAACATAATTTGTTTTAGTGCAAAGTTTTTTCGTCATCCGGTCGAGGTAATCGTAAATATTTAAGTAGTAAAACTGGACTAAAATTGTTCATTTAGTAGAATTCTGAGTTATTTTCCGTACAGTAAAATTAGGAATGCACTCTGATTAAGGAAATAAATAAAATATATCACTAGTAGCATGTTCTTCCTCCTGAGAAATGTAAAAAAAACATTCGTTTAACAGATAGCTTCGGATTCAGTAACAAGTCCTTAGGTTTAATTTTTGTAAGTGATCGATATCGTATAATTTTTCTCAACCGATGATTCTTTATAACGGTTTGGGTTAACATACATTTTTGTTTATTTCAAAGACGTACGATAAATGCGTATCAATTAAAAAAACACCTTTTCATCTGCATTGTAGCATGCGTCATATCATTGACAACTACTAATTGCTAATGATTTTGTGATTACTAATGACAATTAACGATTACTAATTAAATAAACAGAAAATCACTTATTACCCCTAAACTAAGCGTTAGAGAAAAAAATGTTTCAAATAAAATTTATAGAGTTTTACATTTTCAACAACTTTGATTTATACTCTTTTGCGCTAAAATGCGTGTTAAGGCCGCAATCTTAAAAAAACCAATTTTTTTTATGAAAGAACACCATTATCAAGAATTTCACCAGACATGGCGCCTGCCATGTTTTATGCTCTTGTAGAGCACAAAAAATGTAGTAAATGAGGCGATATGACCGATTTTGATGAAAATGTTCGTGTCGGGACTTCCAGTAGTACTTAACTTAAGTTTCAAGTTTCCACTTCGTACGATGTTCCGTTGTTGAGATTTGTGTTCACACACACACAGACCAATCGCTAGAAACATGTTTGTTTTTGGGTTCGGGAAGTCTGTAAAGTGTAGATCCGGTGAAAACTCGATTTCGAAAAATCTACATGAAAGCAATACTTTCCTTCCTTTTTATTCATATAGGCAAGAGAAAGTAAAAATAAATAAGTAAATTGAAGGCAAATTAACTGGACAAATATTTGTTTTACGGGTACTTTTTTTAAGCCTCACGTTTGTATAGTTATTATTTTTTTCAATAAAGTTTTATCGAGTTCTTTTAAATTAGTGTATACTATAGCCTAACGGTGGGCGTAAATTGATACCATGAACACGGAGAACTTACGAAATAATATTTCTTTTGAATTCTGATCGATAAATTGGTTATCTGATTTTTCTTTAAAGTGTATAAGGAAATGAGAAAATTTTTAATAATGAAATATCTTTTAAATAAAATAGCTGAGATAGTCCCTCATGCGTATCAAATAAAGTGAAGTGAAATAAAGTTAAACGGTTTTCAATTTAATTTTATTACCTCAGATTTTTAGACCCTCTAAAACGTTTACGGTATTTTTTTACTATAAGTTTTGATAAGAGAAATATTTTTAGTAATAGAGGGTTGGTGTTATCAATATTTAAATAATAATAAAGTACAACCCTAAATCGAAATTTAACTGATACTAAAATAATCTTGTTAAACAAGTGATAATGCTATGTTATGCCCATAACAGGCAGGTGGAGGGTTAAATTAATTTCACTCGATCTGCTGGTTCCAGGGCTACAAAAAATAGTTCTGTTTCCTATCATATAGTCAGCTAATATGTGACCGAACTATTTAAGAACAGAAGAGGTAGAGGTGTAAAAGAATTTAGTCAGAGTTATCTCCTCTGAGAGTAATGAATTTCACTATACAGCCAGACCCTATGGTGAATGAAGTGTAGGTGTCATTTACAGGATGGAAGGTGGGTGCTTTTCGGAGGGCCTGGCCTGGCATGCTGATAAGTATACTCTTTCAACTCAGTGAGCACCACCTCACTCCTCGTTTTTATTTAGTACAACCTCTAGAGGTTCAAACTAGCCTTTCGGCTGTTGACCTAAACGACAGCGCTATAATATCTGATACATGTATGGTGAACTGAATTATCGTTATTAGTCATTTGCAGAAATCAAATTTGTATCGTAGTTAGTTTGCTGTGGTCGCCTCTGTGAGTATTTGTTAGGGTGCTAGATTACAAAGCAAAAGGTCCTGGTTCAATTCGTAACTATATACTTTGGTAAACTGTTCCATAAACAAACGACCATTTTTTAACCCCTTATAATCGCTAATATTGTCAATCTGTTGATTCGACTTTAAATAACACTTTCTTTCTCCTTAGCGCAGAATCACAAAATCTTTTTCCACATTACTGCTTATGAAGATGATAGGTTGTGGTAGATGAATATGAAACATGCATACTAATGCCGAAATCTTAAAAAATTATTTTTTTCACAGATTTTCATGAAAAAACCCAGAAAAATCACTAATTTGCGCTAAACTAAACGTTTTACAAAAAATCTTTGAAATAAAAGTTGTAGATTTTTAAATTGTCCACAACTTTAATAATATACACTATTGCGCTAAAATGCATTTTAAGGCCGCAATTTAAAAAAAAACAATTTTTTTTCTACGAGAGAACAGCATTCCAAGAATTCTAGCAAACACGGTGCCTACCCTATTTTGTAGAGATTACGAAATGTAGTAAATGAGGCGATTTTAGAAAAAAATCGTAGGAACCGTTTTTGAAAAAATCGCAAAAAGTGAAAAATTGCACGAATAACTACTACTAGTTGACCGATTTTGATGAAAATGTTCGTGTCGGGTCCGGTAGTAGTATCTAACTTAAGTTTCAAGTTCGTACAATGTTCTGTTCTTGAGATATTTTGTTCACACACACATATCAATCGCTTAAAACATGTTTTTGGAGTTCAGGGGGTCTGAAAACGTGTATATCTGGTGAAAAAACTCGGATTTCGAAAATTCGACGTGAAAAAATTACTTTCCCTCTTATGTATTCATATAGGCAAGAGAAAGTAAAAGTACAGTATGTTAAATTCTGTATAGTATATGCAGTACGTGCAGTAAATACTGTATATTAAATTGAAAACAAACAAAACACTATGTACAGTTAAACAAAAGATTCACTATAAAATTCGTACAAAATCACTGTAATCTTACTTAGAAGTTTGGTGATTTTTGGTTGCGTGAGCTTCGACACTCGTTTTCTGCCAGCCAAGTCTTTCTTCGCTTAAGTAGCAAGAGCTGAACTTGACTACATTCTGGTTGCGGTTGGTACCAAGGCATCTTGGTATTATCTTAGTATCTTACTTGTAACATGTTACAAAACACCTTTTTCTTAACAAAAGTTTATAAAACATGTTACGCTGTGTAAACCGTGCTGTACTTTTGCCGTTCTCGCGTAACTAAGGGTACCCGGAACAGAGAAAATTGAAAATTTTCACACCCGGTTTTTTGTACACTATTGAAATAAAAGTGTTTTCTGCATCCAGTTTTATACAATTTGTTGGGGATTTTGCAGTTTTTATCCTTCCCAAAAACAAATACAACTAAAAATATGTTAAACCCTTGCGTTATTTTCTAAACTTAACCCAGTTTGTATAAACATCTATATTTTTTGAATGACAAAAGATAAATTCACAATTTTTTTTTATATTGTACGATATTTTTTATTGTAAAAATTTAAGTTGCCATTAGATTAGCTGTGAATTTAACATATTAAATTCTGTGTAGAGTAAATTAAACTGGTCATCGCGTTTATAACCTTACATTTTCTTTAGTTTTATCTTGTTACCCGTAAATTAAAATTTTTGACACATAAGGAAACTTTTCTCAGTCAACCGCGAATGGATTTTAATGAAATTTTTGCACAGCCTTTTATAACATAGTTTCAATGTACTAAGTAATATTACTGTAAAATAATATGTTCGAATATTTATTTTCCACTTCAATAGGCAAAAAATTATGATTTTTAAAACAGTTAATTTAAAAAAATGTTTTCTTACTTGTTAACAATTTATGAAGACGCTATTAACTCAGTGGGTGTAGAATAACCTGAAAAGTAACCAGAAAAAAATTGGACAGGATAACTCTTACCCCTTTTTAACCCCGTGTGACATTAAAGTCACATTGGAGTGAAATAACAGACATCAACATTTTAGTTGTTAGCGACTACTTTGGGTTAAAGAACGCTGGGTGTGAAGTGTAATAATTTTCTGTACCCTAGCCAGGAATCGAACCTGAGACCTCCGCTTTGCAGTGTAGCATGGTGTCCAAAGAGGCGACTTTTAGTTTTTTTTAAAGTAAATTTAAATTTTAAATATTCGTGTTCATTTACTAAAATAAAGTACAATTTCTTCGAGTATGTTGTATGTACGTACAAGTATAGCTACTGTTTGTAAATAGTGATTTTATCCATTTTACCAATATTTTTTAATTATTGTAAATTTTTTAAGTCTTTCATATTACATATTTTTAATAACTTTAATATTAAAATCATATTGTTTTTTTGCTACAAATATAAGTAAGAGAAAATATTTTGTTTAGTAAGCCTAAACATGATTTGACTTATTCGTATTGTTGGGAACTTTGATACTATCAAGTCCCAATGTGATGTACGTGTCACACTTTTTTGTCTGTCCATTAAAAAGGGGAGAAGGTCTAAAAGTTATTTTATTATTCGTAAATGTCAGTAAAATGTATGAAATTATGTAGCCTACACATATTTTTTGTGTATTGTTAAAAATTTGGGATTGAAAGGGTTAACAGTTTTTGAGAAAATGTTCCATACATTAACATTATGGAGATAGGCATTCCGGGTACCCTTAAAATATCGAAAAATTCCTTGGATGGCGTTTGGATTATCAACACTACTGTAACTTTTTTTAAATTATCTCCTTGGATTAGAAATCAACAATTCGATCTTCCTTATACTTGATCAAGCTTTGTGATTAACCTATTATTTTCTTGGATGAAACTATAATACAAATGTTTATTCTATTTAGAAATTTTACATTCTTTTAACTACGGGATTCTTAATAAAATATTTAAATTATGAATGTAGACTATATGACCGATTAATAACGACACCAATGATTTCTCAACTGATTACTTTATTATTTACCTGCATAATTTAAAAATTGCTGTGTTACATTTTACACTTTTTTCTTTATCTACCAACAACCAATGGTAATAAATTAAATTAAACATGCCGCAAAACTTGCAACGTAATACGAAGATAAACTGTCTTATCTTGAAAATTAATGAATCGTTGAATTTTTTCACAAATTCTTCTGGAATCAGAGGATGACCTTTAAAGATTTTAAAGCCAGTCACGAGAGTACATCTACATTTTAAACAACTGTGTTGTAGAGTCGTTATTGAACATTTTTGCATCTTATCGATATTCTAACTGATCTTTAATAATTTGTTTCGTACAATTAAATTGCATTTTATGTTTGTGTATATTATTAAAGCTAAGTGTATTTGTAACGGTTCTAAGTATTAAACCTACCAAACGTATATCTTTATTAATTTTCAGGTACATTGCATGTAATTATAGTTTCTTGAATCATTCGTCCTAAATTTTACAATAGGGATATGACTTTTATATTGTTTATTTAAATATCAGGCTCATTTCCTAAGTACATAAGTTTTTTCATATATGTTAATTTTAGTTTTCTTTACAAACTTTATTCATTCCTCAAAATGAGTTGGACCTTTTGCAGGCGTTATGAATTTTTCTTTTGTTCTTACTAGAGGAAGATCGCATCGGTTTTTTCATCAATATTCTTTTCCATTCACAGTATCACAACCTCTGATAAAAACCTCAGAATTTTTTCTCGTATTTACTTTGACCAACCTTTCATAACCGCAAGGTAAAAAAAACTTTGTAATCATTTGATTATTAAATTAGTTGTGCAACGTCTCATATTGGTATATATTTTATTTGTATTTTTTTAAACTTTAACAACATTTTTCATCCCTTGGGTTAAATTTAGAAAAATACCTTACCTAGTATATCTATTACAGAAGATTGATGTATTCCCAATTCTCAGAAATTTTATAAATAAATCATAAAAGGGTTTACAAAAATTGGAAAACACTAGAATTTGAATAAAAATAAATGATTACAAGAAAAGAAACCACCATTTCACCCTTCCCAGGTAGCTTTTTTTTGAAGGCGAAAACCAGAGCGGTTATTATCGCCTGTTATTCCAGACAAGGGTGTAAAGGGCCCAAGTGTGGAACGCACTTATCGAATTATAACATAAAAGTCTTACAAACTAGAAATATCACATAAACATAAATTAATAAATAAAATTTACATAAAAATGTTAGGCTATATTAAAAACTTATAGGATAAACATACAAACAAAAACTTAAATCTAATATCACAGTCGGAATAAATAACATTTACAACAACTTATCAAATTAAAATCGTAAAAACTAGTATCACAGCCAACAAAATAAAATTTACATGAAAAAAAATTATCACAGACGTAAAGGATAAACAAAAGGCTGTAAAGGGGCCACAATAAAAACATACAAAAATACAAATATAAACTTCAAACTAATATTACTATTTGACTGTCAGACACTGTTATATAGATTAATGGATCTTAGAGATCTTAAAGTTGCATCCAAAACAGGGCTTTCGTCGCCGAGTACATCCCATAATTCGAAGGGTATTTTAAATCGCCGACGCAAAGCTGCGTAGCATACGCAATCTACCATAACGTGTTTGATTGTCAAAAGACAATCGCATTTGCCACACACTGGGTGCATCCCAGCTACCAATCCTAGTCCCAAAGCAATATACTTTAAACATTTTCACAACTTAACTATGTTTTGAATATTACGAACTACTAATATCGTGAATGTCACTAATATCGTATATTGATTTGGGGAAATTTTTCGCGCTAATTTTACCTCTAGGCGCTCGTGATCAATGTACAAAACTTTTGTTTTTCTGTTCAACCCATGAGGAACAAATGTGCCGATTTTCAGATCTTTAGGTGACTGGGTAGTTAGAAAATTAGTGAAGTCTGAGAGAGTGAATGTAGAAAGTCAGTTGACGGCTTTCACATGTTTTTATATCTGTGGGTACAAAATGTGAAAGCCCTTACTAACATATATCACGTAGCGAGCTGAAATTCGATTGTGGGTTACACAGAGAAATGAAAGCCTTTGTATTTGAATTACTTGCGCCTAAGGGATAAACAGAGGGTAACAGCCCAAAAACAACCTGTATAGTTTCTGTACCATACGAAGAGCAACATTTCTGAAGTTCGACATACATATATCAACTGCCCATAACAGACATGTGGAGTGTCAGATTATTTACACTCAATCTGTTCGTTGCAAGGCTAAAATAAATAGTTCGGTTTCTTATCACGTGGTCCGCCAATTAAATGACTGAATCATTTAAGAACAGAAGAAGTAGAGGTGTAAAAGACACTAATCAGAATTATCTTTTCTAAAAGTAATGAATTTTATTATACAGCCAGACCCTGTGGTGAATGAAGTGAAGGTGTCATTTGCAGAGTGGAAAAAATGTGCTTTTCAGCGGGGTTCGGCATGCTGATAAGCGTACTTTTCCACTCAGTGAGGAAGGCAATTGTAAACCACCTCACTGCTCGTTTTGCTTAGTAAAACCTCTACAGGTTCAAACCAGCTTTTCGGCTGATGACCTAAATAACAACAACACGTATATCTAAGGAATAGAAAGGAGATAAATATCCTAGAGCAATAAATACTATTCTGAACATTCCCAAATAATTCTAATGTAAAAATTGGCGTTTTTAGTTTTAAAGTGATACGTAGAAACAGCAAAGTTAGAGTGAGTTCGGAAAATAAACAATCAAACAAATATTTCATGTTTCACTCTTAATATAGGAATAACCGTACGGGTAGCTTAGGATTCTATAAATATAATATTATGAACTTTATATTCATTTATATATCACCTGTTTATTTTCCCTGCTTAGAATTATTCAAATATACTACGCAGTGATGTTTAATTAGAATTCATTCATGTAAAATGTGCGTGACTTTATAAATTGGAAAACCTGTGTCACGTTCATTACAATTTGTTTCTACTGGAAAAAGTGTATTTTGTTGTAATGTATTTGAAATTACAGGTCATCATGTTATTTCCCTTCGGTATATAATACATTAACCTAAATAAATAAATAATGCATCCTTTTTAGCATGTTAAGTAAGCATGTAGTATTTGTAGGGCTGATGAGCTCTGAACGTATGCATTGCCCTCTACCCACTTTTATAGTTAGCCAATGACTTGCCAGCTACGTTGCCAATACTTGCTTTCGTAGCTCTGTTATATTTATTTTCTCAGCAATTTTGTTTGGTCTTTCAGTAACAATTATAACCTATAAACATAAAATCAGCTGATTATATTATAAAGTATTGCATGTTAACGCGCTCTATAATCGATGTGTTCAGTCGTGGCGTTCTCTAGTTCTCTACTAGAGAACGCCATGTAATGGTTCAGTACGATGTGCAAGACACGAAAGAACTACTGCGGCTCTTAAACGCATACGCGCGTTATGTTTGTCAGGCTGAAACATTCGTACAATCTGACAACGCTGGCAAACATTCTGATTGGTCTAAACACGGCATCAACCGTGAAAAGCATTATAAGTTTGTTTTTCTCTGGATTTATTAACGTTAAGCATTTATGAAAATTTTTAGATACATAAAATGTTTACAGTATGGGTTATAAACGACTGAAAATTGTATGCTACTTAGTCGACGCGAAAGGAATAGCAGACAGTGAGGACGATTTGCAACTCCTGTATAATTAAAAAACAAAGTTCGAAAAATTTAACATGATAAAATCAATAGAACTCTCTTGGAACTCTATAAGATGCAAACTAGGAGTTAAGGAAAAAATAATACAACAAATAATCACTCTTAATTTCCTTGGAGTAAATTTAAATATGTATTTTATCAGCCTCCGTAATGTAGTGGTTAGCGCGCTAGCAAACTTCACGGAGGTCCCGGGTATGATTCCCGGCCAAGGTCTGGAAATGTTCACAAGTTAAAACCCACTGTTGTCACAAATAACCAAGCAGTTGATGCGACTTTAAATCAATTAATTAAAAAAAAACTATTTTGAAACAAATAAATATTTTTCGAGTGTGACCAGAGCCTTCTCATGAATTTTCTCAGACTTTTTACGTGTGTTTACTAATATTTGAGTTATTATTTAATGTTTTGACAAATATTGTCAAAATCATTATAATTCTATCATTAAAATCCAACAATCAATCAATTATAATTACTTTTCACAGAGCCTGGCATTCTGATAAGAATACTTTTCCACTTATTGAGGAAGCTATGTTAAAACACCTCACTCGTTTTACTTAGTAAAGCCTCTAGAGGTTCAAACCAGCGTTTCGGCTGATAACCTGAACAACAATTAAAATCGGTCGAACCGTTATTGGGAAAATCAGTTTTCTGTATTTTTACGTTGTTATTAAGTACCCTTAATTGTGGAGTTACGTAATTAATCTTAAAAATACCTTTCGAGTTGATTCAGATAAGCCCAGTTTTAAAAATGTCAGCCCAGTTGGTATATTGGTTTGAAATCAAGTAAGAATAACACATATATCTATGAACCAATTTTTTTGGCTTCAGGGTGTAATGAAACGTCCAGATCAATTTGAAATATGAGAATAATGTCTCACTGCATTTTTTACTTGGTTAAAACGTGGTAAATAAAGAGTAAAACATTAATCAACGAAAGAGATGCACTATTTACACGACCTTTCTATCGAACCATTTTAACAATACATTCGACCTGTTTTGCAGTTATTCCAAATTATTCTATTCCGAAAACAAAACAAAAAACAAATTCTATTATTTCCTAGAAATAATTAAATGATAGTTTAACTTTTTATACGAAATAAAAATAACAAATAATTGTAACAAATTTGATTATTATAGGTCACGGAATTTTTTGGGTCATTTAAATTTTTACTGATATTATTCAGTGCAAAAAATACTGCATTTTAAATAATTATATGCGCGTGAATAAAACGTTATTTTAAAAAATAAACAAATACTAGGTGTCCCAAAATACCCGTATATGGGAAAATATTTCGAATGGAAAGAAAATCTAGAATTCTAATGTAAAATTTTAGTAAAATTGAATGCACAAGTTATTATTCTTTTTCACTGTATGCTTATAGTAAATATTGTTAACAAAAATTGTTTGTTAAAATAGATTTTAACGTATGTATTTTACAGTACAGCCCGCTTAATACGATTTTCATTGGCCCGACACAAATTATTAACATCTTAAGCGGAAAATCGTCTTAGCCGAGAAATGGTCAAGACCATCTTAAGAGAGTGCTTTTTAAAGAAAGCATTATTGAAGGCAGATAGGAGTTAATGTTTTAACATTCTGCGTTATGTGAGCCGGCCGCATTGGCGCAGTTGGTAACGTGCTCGCTTCTCATCATGCGGTCTTGGGTTCGAATCCCATTCAGGCACGGCATATTTTCATACGTTACAAAATAATTTCATCCTTCACCGTTTGCATTAGCAGTAATTGCAGAACAGTCGGACGTTAAACAAAAAAAAAAAAATGCGTTATGTGAGAAAACAGTACATATAGGTTATATACAAATAAATGTATAGGTTGTAGTGAATCCTGAATCCTGAATCCTGGTTGAGAGGGCTAAGAAGCCCTATGATGGCGACATCGTGTTAAGGAACACCTGGTCGCTCGGGGAACAATATAACAGAATAATTGCAACCTCAAGAAATTTAGGGGGAATTTTATAGTTTAAATAGGAAATAGGATTCTGGTTCGTGGGACATTGGAACTGGGACTTGAAAGGAGGTAATTTATTTTTAGAAGTTATCTGTGGAAAATTTAAATTAAGGGACAAGTGGGTTTAAGAGCGGCTCTTTTATTTTATTTTATTTTTCAGTGGCCTTTTTTCAGTTTTGTGGGAGTCCTATTATCTTGGTGAGGGGAAGGCATGCATTTTACTGAACGTGGACTAAAGGTATAATTTAAGGTAGGGGTTAGTTTATGATTTCAGGGGAGACGGAAAGGGCAGAGTTTGGCATAATCACCGGCCTTTTTATCTTCTGAGTGTTTATTAATTTAAAATGGCGGCTCTTTTCACCGTAGCGGAGTGATTATGCATAGGAACATGGGGACAACTATAGTACATAAACAAACGTAAAGACCCTTACCTTTTTTTTGAACATCACGTTTAATTAAAAGAAAACAAACAAATAACACTACTGCCGGCCGAATTGGCGTAGTTGGTAACGTGCTCGCCTCTCATCATGCAGTCCTGGGTTCGAATCCCACTCAGGCACGGCATATTTTCGTACGTTACAAAAAAGCGTTGTACAAAAAAATGTTTCAAATAAAAGTTGTAGGATTTTAAATTTTCTACAATTTTTACGTTAAAATGCATATTAAAGCCGCAATCTTAAAAAAACAAATTTGTTCGTGAAAAAGCCTCTCCAAGAATTTCAGCAGACATGGCGCCTACCCTATCTTGTAAAGCATAAAAAATTTAGTAAACTAGGCGATTTTTTTAAAAAAATCGTTGGACCCGTTTTTGAGAAAATCGCATAAAAATGAAAAATTACACGAATAAACTACTAGTTCCACACACACACACACACACCTAGACCAATCGCTAAAAATATGTTTTTTGGGTTCAGGGGGTCTGAAAACGTGTAGACCCGATATGAATATATATATTCATATAGGCAAGAGAAAGTAAAAATAAAGTTATATTCAAGATGGCTGACAAAATGGTTTGGTTCATCATAAAATAGTATTTTGTATTCGGGAGATTTTCACATATCCATATAGCTTGAAATTTCTCTTACATTCGAAATATTTTCCCGTACTCGGACTTTTGGAACAACCAGTATAAATTAACAGTAATAAAATTTAAATAAAAGTAATATAAATCGGAATTAACATTGTTAATTATGATAGTCTTCAGTAAATTGCATGAAAATTATTTAAGTTGTAATTGTTTGAAGTAGTAATTAATATCTTATCTTATACGATTAAAAAATATTAGTGCATAGAATTGCGTGCTGAATCAAAGATTTATTATAACAATTGAAATGATGTATCATTAACTTGCACAGTTATATTACGAGTATATTCAAATCATTATATTATTCTTTTTTTTACTTGCTTATTAAAAATAGCTATGCAATTAGCTATACATATACTCATTATAGTAAATCCAGTCCACACTTTACGGTGTCGAGTAAAAATTATCATAAATTCAATTTATGCAGTTCATTATAATCGTTGATTGTACTTAATAAGTTGACTCATTACAAAGAGTGATCTATATTACAGTTATTTATAATTCAACTGCAGCTAATTGTCTTAACTTTTTAGTTTTATTATTGTCTACCATAATTAATTAAGTAAATCTGTAAAAATGAAACGTGATTTATTAAAATACGGTCGTAAAAAATTTGTGTAGTGATATACTTACTGTAAGAGTACTCCGCGCGAGGCAACCGCCTATAGGTTGTAAACGAAAGTTTTACACTAGTTGGCGCGTATCTCTCTCCACCTGTCAAAATTATCTTACCGTAACGTCCATTATAAAAGTATCTACATCCAGCTAAAATAAATATTGTCTTTTAAACTTTTTCAATTTATATCGCTTAAATTACATCATTCTGACTGCACATCTAACTGTATGTCGGAGGGGTATGCAAGGTCGAAGTCAAGTATGGGCATGCGCAGACCTGCGCTCACAGCAATTGGCTTGGCCTTTAGTAAGTCGCTATTATTTGTTAAGTACCACCGGTTGGTTATGCGACTTTGTATGGTGACCAGCTGATACCCATCCGTGAACAAACTCTACTGGGGGTCCCTGTTCAAACTCATGCCTAATTCTCATCAAATAATACAGCAGAGCAGCGATGAAATTGAGTAGTTGTCAATAATGTACAGTTCCCGATAAAAGCTAAAGAGAAAAATTTAGTTCCAAATTTTCTCCCGCCATCCCTGCACCTGTGCGCGCAGCACGCTAGCTGATGTAGTCAGCTGGTGCTGTACTTAATAGCGTCTTGACTCTTGTCTGCTAATGTTGTAAAATTTGTTACAAACTTTGTGTATGTTTCTTTAGTTTAGTTTTTTTTAAATTTTGTGTGTTTGTGTAGTAGAGGTGGAAGACACAAAAAACTGATGAAATAGCTTGGTCAAAAGTGAAGGTTCCATCTTACTCGCTCCACATCTTGAATAACTCTAGACATACAAAAAAAGTCAAAACTTGGAAAATTTGAAACTTTTTTTGATTTAAAAACGCAAAAATACTTTGTTTGCAACTTTTTGGTTGCATTAAACAATTTGAAACGCGAGTTTCAAACCAAAAATTGCAAATTGCTGTATAAACCTAGCTTAACAGCGCTAAGCAAATTTTTATACCGCGTTAAGTAAAATCGGGTAGTAAAACAAGGATAGCACAATACAGGTACGGCGTTAATTAAGGGATTCCTGTAAATGTAAGTAACATACGAATCTGAAATGTTGTACACGCTGTGAGAATATAATTGGCTATGTTGTATTAAAATTTCAAACTTGTTGGTCAAATACTTCTTGAGCTTTACATCTCTAAACGCGTGAAATTCTTTGGGGTTGCAAAATAACCGAATCTTATTGTCTTCCAACCTTGTATTGCAATTTTTAAACAACATTGAAATTATAGGACTTTTATAGGTCAATGCAGAATAAAATGAGCTAAATGTTGATGTAATGTATGTTGAAATCCGACTCATCGTTTTGGAGATGCAAGGGTTCAAACTCAGGTGTAGCCTATATGATTATGAAACTGATAGTAGGTATGTAGTTTTACATACGCGTGGTGTACTACATGGTAGGGGACAAAAAGAGGATTCATTAAAACATCGGCCTTTGGGCCAGCCTATTCAGTCAGCTGGTAAAAAGTCGATATTATTTGTTAAGTAACACTGATTGGGCAAGCGACTTTGTATGGTGACCAGCTTACAGCCATCCATGAACAAACTCTATGGGGGTCCCTGTTCAAACTCACGCCTAATCCACGTCAAAATAATAGTCAAAAGCAGCGATCAAATTGGGTAGTTGTCATTTAATGTACAGTTCCCGATAACAAATAAAAACTAAAAAAAAAATTAAAAATCTCGGCAAGCCATTCTAATTTGTACTTACAACTTATAATGTGTTCCGATTTATTTTTCCCAATTTCCATTACATTACCTTTTATTTCGATTGTTGTTATTCGATATTCAGATTTTTCTGCTTCAATTATTTCAGATACCCCAGATTTTACTGTTGTGTGTTAAAAAGCATTTCCTTTGATTACTAATATCAAGCTAGGCCTTTACAAAATTTATTATAGCTACATACAATTTTTTATGAGACCTACTATTATTAGTTCTTATCATTTTAATCATTTTTGTTTATTTTTTTTAACACGCACCCCTAACTAAAGCGGTTGATATTTTGAATGCGTTATTATTTTTGTGTGGTTTCGTTAAGTTAATTCTCTATCACAAAACCTCATGGGGATTATCATCCCCCTTCTTCTCGAGTTGTTAATGTTTTCGTATATAATGTAATCTTTTAATTACTGTAATAAAAGGGAGGACAGAAATGTTTTTAACGGGAACTCATAATATAGTACCGCAATTTTAATTCTATTCATTATTTGGCATTTTACTCCCCTTCGTTTTATAACTTTTAAGTACTTTGGGAGTTTAATTCCCTTGTTAAATCTTTTCCTAATATGAATAAAAAGTTATAGAATAAGTAAAATTTTTTATAATATTATAACACTTATTCCAGGTTCTTTCTGGAGCTGATTATCAATAAATAACAAAACTTCCTTTTAAACTTATAACGAGTATTTATTGTTGTTTAGGTCATCAGCTGAAAGGATGGTTTGATCCTTTAAAGGCTTTACTAAGTGAAACAAGGAGTGAAGTGGTTTACCAATGCCTTCCTCACTGAGTGGAAAAGTATTCTTATCAGAATGCCAGGCCCTCTGTAAACCATCTACTTTCCACCCTGCTAATGACACCTTCACTTCATTCACCACAGAGTCTGGATGTATGATGAAATTCCCTAATTTAAGAAGAGATAACTCTGACTACTGTCTTTTACACCTCTGCCTCTTTTGTTGTTAAATGCTTCAGTCATATAATTGGCTGGCCATGTGATAAGAAACATAACTATTTTTTTCTAGCCCTAGAACTAGCAGATCGAATGAAAATAATTTAACACTTCACGTGCCTGTTATGGTAACAATTTTTTTTTAGTGCTTCTTTAGCCACAATGGACCACTTTAGTAAATTCGGAAGCTTTCAGTCTCTCTTTGGCATCATATTCTCTCATGTTCTGAGCACGCTTCTCTTTGGCTGCTTCTGAAAATTCCCTCTTCTTATATTCTCTTTTCTGTGTCGTTAGCCGATGGTTGTGGTTCTTGATGACCTGGTTGTATTTGGGTGATTTTTTCCGTTAGATCTTCGTGCGGTAGTCCAAGTTCTTGTAAATCCCTTTTGATTTCTTTGTGCCACATGTATGCGTTACCAGCGTCCGTTTTTCGTCTCATTGCATGCTCAATTATTCTGCGTAAAAGTCTGGTGTTTCGTGTTCTTAGTATATGTCCAAAGTACGACAGTCGTTTCTTGCGCATGGCCTTTGTTATTGGTTCTATGTCTCTGTAGACTTGACTGTTAGATAAAAGACTGGAGTGATTGTCTACCTTGTGCTTCTTGTTTATGCATGTTCTGAGTAACTTACTCTGCGTTCTACTTGTCTGCAGGTTTCTTTGTTTCCTCCCCCGTCTATTCACGCTAGGGTAACAAACTTATTATATAGAACTAAATTTTATACAATGGATCGTTTAAAATTTATCGAATGTATAAAACTGCGATGTATTTATTGATTTCCGGTTGTAACTAAATCATAAAATTGGCATTATTTAGCTTTTATTGGAATAACAACAAGGTTGATGTCATTAAGGTTGTATATCCAAAATAATTCTGGTTTGATTGATAATATATATTTATTTATTTTCAGGTAAATTTGAGGTCAGTCGGGCGTAAAAGATTTGCACATCTGTCAGAAAGTTTGGAAGAAATTCAAGTAGATGCCAACATACCGTGGGGTGAAGATACATTATTTACCCTTGAATTTAGAATTGATGACGGTGGAAAATATGCATTACATACATGCAATAACAAATTCCTTTCGAGAGAAGGTAAACTCGTTAACGACTGTAATCCAAATTGCTTATACAGTGCTGAGTACCATGCTGGACAGTTAGCTCTCAGAGATAGAGGTGGAGCGTAAGTATTGACAAAAATATTTAAACTAATTAGTTTTAGTTATAATAATTAGAATAACTACTTATGTTCAAATAACTGGTAAAAGATTTTTTTTTTTGTTTTACGTCTGACTGTTCTGCAATTTCTGCTAATGCAGACGGTGGATATTGATGATAATGAAAATGAGAGATGAAAAAATGCCAGAACTGACCGGGAATCGAACTCGGGACCCCGGCGTAGAATCCAGTTGCGCTAACCACTACGCGAGCGTACCGGTTATTAAAAGTTATTAAAAGGGTTTATGTTATGATAGTGTACAAAAAATTAAAAATTTAATATAAAAAGTTTAAAAAAAAATTTAATATAAAAAGTTTGTTTGACGAATTGAAATTTGAAATTGTTGTTGGCTGTTACAAATAATTTGTGCCTAAAAATGTTTAAGAATCAGAAACATTCACTTAAAAATTTAGAAACTTGATTGTTCTCTAACAGTCATAAGATTCACAAAACTATTCATTTGTATAAAAAATTTGTATTATTAGATCTCTTTGAAAGGAACGCATTTTTTGCAACTTTGCAAATTTTTCTAGGGATAACTACTAAAACATGTGATATTTTTACGTTCTTGGCTTATACCTACACAAGAATATCCTGAAAATTGTTTATTATACTGTATTAATGCAAAATTAAGATCAATAATTTGATTACCTTCGCGTAGCGGTTATGAATGAAATTGTCATTTCAGTTGTTTTGTTTTTACTTTCTCTTGCCTATATGTGAATGATACTATTGGAAGGAAAGTTTTGTATTCATGCCAATTTTTCGAAATCGAGTTTTCACCGGATATACACGTTTTCAGACCCCCTGAACCCAAATATGTTTTTAGCGATTGCTCTCTCTCTCTCCCTCCCTCCCTCCCCCTGTGTGCGCGTGTGCGCAAAAAACTAAACAACAAAAAACTAACCTCAGAAAACATAACCTAATTTTAATCATGAGTGAAACGCAAAATGAAAATTAACCTCAGTTTTGCTTAAAAATACGGAAAATCACTATTTCACACTAAACTAGGCTCTGTAGAGAAAAATGCTCTAAACAAAAGTTGTAGATCTTTTAATTTCCTATAAATTTGATTCATACACTTTTGTCGTAAAATGCATACTAAGGCCGAAATCTTAACAAAATCTTTTTTTCACACGTTTTCGTGAGAAAAAAACAAAAAATCGCTAATTACCGCTAAATTAAACGTTATTCAAAAAATGTTTGAAATAAAAGTTGTAGGATTTTAAATTCTCTACAACTTTACTAGATACATTTTTGCGCTAAAATGCATATTAAAGCCGTAATCTTAAAAAAAGCAATTTTTTACGTGAAAACAGCTTCACTAAGAATTTCAGCAAACATGGCGCCTACCCTATCTTTAGAGCATAAAAAATTTATTAAACCAGGCGATTTTTAAAAAATTCGTAGGACCAGTTTTTTGAGAAAATCGCAAAAAACTGAAAAATTATACGAATAAACTACTACTTCCGGTTGACCGATTTTGATGACAATGTTCGTGTCGGGTCCGGTAGTGGTATGTAACTTAAGTATCAAGTTCGTACGATGTTCCGTTCTTGAGATATTCTGTTCACACAGACACACACACAGACCAATCGCTAAAAACATGTTTTTCGGGTTCAGTGGGTCTGACAACGTGTAGATTTGGTGAAAAATCGACATGAAAACAATACTTTCCTTCCTATATATTCATATAGGCAAGAGAAAGTAAAAAAAATGAATTACCTATTACCATACTCTATAAATTTAGAGTATTTCGTTTATTGGAACGGGAAAGAGTATATATATAGTATATAGATACTATTGCATTGATACTCATTAACATTTATGATTTTGCATTTATCCTAAAGGGTTGTTCTGAATGGGGTTATTTAGTTTAGATAAAGAGAACCATTAAAGGATGTGAACTTGTAAAAGTAAATGTCGGACGGGTTAGCTTCCTTCCGAGTAGTTAAACCAGCGGTAAGTTTACTTAACTCACTCGACTCGATGCCCACGCGTATTTTGTTGAACTATCGATTTACCTGACAATGAACCTGCGTATAATGCAAAGCTTTTAGCATTCTCCTTTAAATCATACTACGAATATCCATTGAATATTATAATACCAATTTATTTTACTTTAATACTTAACATCTTTTGTTAATCTTTTTAGCGAAGTGTTGTCTGATCTGTGTTTTAAGTTGTTCATTAAAACGATTGGTTTTATTACCCCATTGTTATTTATATTTAAAAAAAAACAATTTTTTTTCTCTTTAACTCTTTATTTACAATCAAAGTTTCCCTTAACCCACCGGTCCGCTGAGTAAACTACAAAATTTTGGTTTTTTGGGGTTTGCCGTTTTCAGGTATTCCTATCTTTACACCTTCAAAACGGTTTTTAGGCAAATTTTTATTAACAAAACGTTACAGGTACGTAACGTTCATTCATTCATTCACCTTGTGGCAAATGGTTCTGATCCACGTATGAATTCTGATCCACCTACCCCTCTGAGGCCGAGACACGGAAACAGCGCGAAGCGCTGCTGGAGTGGCGAGTTCTTTATTTACAACTGTAAAATTTTACAACAAGCAAATGTGACGATTATGATAATAATGTAAATGACATGGTAGGCATGAGAGGGGTAGGGCCCCCATTGGTGCCTCCCCAAAAATAAAATTTGTGTATCAAATTAGCAGGTCTCTACTCCAGCGTCTTTTAAGGCGTCTAGGGAGATTATCAGGTAAATGGAAGGTGGAAAGTGAACGCACCAGTGGGTTCTTGTGTTCGTGTGAAATGTCGTGAAAGCGTTTGTATAGGTATTAATAACAATTTAAAATTTTTACAATTTTAAATTGTAAATTAAAAACAATTTAATTTTAATTTTTAATATACTGTTGATATATCCACTTTTTGCCTCTTTGTAAGGGCAGTGAAAGTCGTATGCAAACGTAGCCTACGGACTATAATTACGCATTACAGTCTACTCTCGTATTCGCGCATTCAGTTTTCGCGGTTCCATTTTCGTCACCGTTTTCGGTATTCGCGGTGAGCTAAATTCAATATTCGCTGTTTGTTTCGAATGAAAAAGATTTGGGAAACGATGATAAAATGTGTGATGAAGATGATTATTAACGTAAAATGTTCTGTACATATCTGAATAACGTGATTTTATTACTTACATAAACACAGTACCGACAAAACATCGAGTTGCTGGTTTTAAAACTAGTAAGTTATGCATGTTTGTATAAATGTGTTTTTTAGGTCAACAGCCGAACGGCTGGTTTGAACCTCTAGAGGTTTTACTTAGTAAAAACGAGGAGTTAGGTGGTTTACTATTTATTGCCTTCCTCACTGAGTTGACAGAATATGCCAGGTTCTCCGAAAAGCACCCACTTTCAAATTGCCACGAGCAAATGACACCTTACCTATGTAAGGTGTCATTTGCTCGGTGGAAATGTACATAATAGGTGGATTACATATGTACATAAATATGTTAATATAGACACTAATTATTTACTAACTCAATTTCCGTATTCGCGGTTTTTGTATGTATTCTGTATTCATGGCGAATTTTCGGAACCTAACCCCCACGAATACGGAGAGTTTAGTATACTCTTGTTTTTATTCTGTGTTGTTTAGGTCATCAACCAAAAGGCTTGTTTGAACCCCTAGAGGTTTTACTCAGTAAAAACGAGGAGTAAGATAGTTTACTATTGCCTTTCTGACTGAGTCAAAAGAGTTTGTATATCAGGATTCTAGGCCAAAGCATCTACTTTGCACCCTGCAAATGATACCTTCACTTCATTCACCACAGGGCCTGGCTGTATTATGTAATTCTTTACTTTCAGAGGAGATAACTCTGATTAGTGTCTTTTACACCTGTCCTCTTCTGTTCTTAAATTGTTAAGTCATATAATTGGCTGACTATGTGATAAGAAACAGAGCTATTTTTGTAGCCCTGAAACAAACAGATCGAGTGCAATTAATGTAACATTTCATCTGCCCGCTTCGGGCAAATTTTATTCTGTATAAATGTCGTTATCAGTAACATTATTCGGTTTTACAACTTTAGTTCTTAAAAGGAAGGTTTATAAATAATATGGATTGTTTTTAGTGAATATTTTAGAATTATAGTGAATTTACTTTTTACTTTCTCTTGTCTGTATGAATATATAGGAAGGAAAGTATTGTTTTCATGTCGATATTTCGAAATCGAGTTTTCACCGATATACACGTTTTCAGACCCGCTATACCCAAAAAACATGCTTTTAGAGATTGGTCTGTGTGTGTGCGCGCGCGCGCGCACGTGTGTGTGTTTGTGTGTGTGTGTGTGTGAACAAAATATCGCAAGAACATACAAGATTGTATGAAGTTGAAACTTGAAATTTAAGTTAGATACTACTACCGGACCCGACACGATCATTTTCATCAAAATCTGTCAACCGGAAGTAGTAGTTTATTCATGTCATTTTTCGGTTTTTTGCGACTTTTTCAAAAAACAACTCCTACGATTTTTTTAAAAATCGCCTCATTTACTACATTTTTATGCTCTACAAGATAGAGTAGGCGCCATGTCTGCTGAAATTCTTGGGTAGTCTGTGCTCTCGTAGAAAACTTTTACTTTTTTTCAAGATTGCGGCTTTAATATGTATTTTAGCGCAAACATGTACATAATAAAAGTTCTAGAGAATTTAAAATCCTACAACTTTTATTTCAAACATTTTTTTGTATAACGCTTAGTTTAGCGGTAAATAGCGATTTTCTGGTTTTTTCACAAAAATCTGTAAAAAATCGATTTTTTTACGATTTCAGCCTTAGTAGGCCTATGCATTTTACGACAAAAGTGTATTATCAAATTTATAGGAAATTAAAAGATCTACAACTTTTATTTAGAGTATTTATCTCTACAGTGCCTAGTTTAGAATGCAAGAGTGATTTTCCATACTTTTAAGCCGAACAGAGGTTGATATTTTCATTTTGCATCATTCACTCGTGATTAAGATAATGTTATGTTTTTTGAGGGAAGGTTTTTAATGTTAGTTTATATTGGTAATTATTTGCATTGGCCAGAGAAAGTCTTGTGAGTGTTTCACCCCAGATTTTTACACATTAAGTGGAAGTGGTCGAATTGCAAATGATTTTGGTTTTCTGTTCGACCCTTAGGAATAGATTTGTCTCATTTCAATTCTAGATAATGAAAAAGTTATAAATTTCGTGACCACTGAGTGAGGGGCTGCCGCATTTATATTTGAATATTTCGGGTTGGGTGTTTGCGGACTGCGTCAATCCGGCTTATGCAAGGTATACCAATTTTTATGCACTTAACCCTTCTCTGTGGGTTTGAGGCTATTTATTTATTTATTCCATACCGATTTAGCAAATTCGTGGCAACCGTACTGTAAATCCAACTACTGTACAAACTAACCAACTGGCCTTGTGTTGTCATGAATGAATAAAATGTTATGCGTTTGTGAATTAAACATACTCTTTTAGTTAAGCGTTAACCGTGATTTCCTTTCATCAACAAATACATACTATATTTATTGTGAATAAATTATTTATGCTAAATTGAAAAACTGATTATAAAGTGTGTGAATTTCATTATAGTGACACACATATAACTGCGTTTACGTTTGAATAGATATTCTGACGAATCTGTTATACCGGGTGGCCCATATGTCGGTTTACCCATGAGATGGGACATTTCATTTTGATAAGTTGTTAATAGTGTAATGTTGGCAGCATCACGTACAACATTCATTAGTTGTCTGTAACAGTGGCTAGTGTGAGGTACGTCTCCGTGTAGTTAATATTTTTTCCTTCGTAACGGTACTTTTAAAATGTTTACAACTGAACAACGAATTTATATGCTTCAGTTGTGGTGGAAGCATCATAAAAATACTGCTAAAGTACTGAAAGAATTTAGTGATAAGTGTCCAGGTGTGTTGTTACTGACTCGACAACATTTACGTAAGTTAAATAAGAAATTTGAAAACACAAAGCGTATTAAATGCCCCGAACTGTGGTCGTCCACGATCGATTTGAAATGACGATAACCAACAAAAGGTTGCTGAAGCGGGTAAATCAATTCATAAGGCATCTCTGAACTAAGGTTATCACGAACTAGCTTGCAAAGGATGACAAACGAAGGATGAAATAAAGGAATTAAAATTTAAGCCATTTCGTTAATCTTTACTCCAAGCGCTTCATGAGAACGATAGTGACAGGTGGTTAGAATTCTGTGAGACAGTCGCTATCCGTGCAGAAGTCGATCCGAACTTTTTGCGATCAATTTTATGGTCTAATGATGCATGTTTCAAACTCAGTGGACGTGTTAATCGGCATACCTCCATGTATGGTCGGACACAAATTCTCATATTGTAATTCAAAAAGAGCTTAATGTGCCGGTGTTATGGTATGAGGAGGTATTTCGAGTACTGCACTGATAGGTTCTTTTTTTAGGGAAATGTTAACTCGGAAAATTACTTACAAATGCTGCAGAAAGTAGCGTTTCCGGAACTTGAAAACAATCCTGTTTACAATATCCAATCGCTCATCTGGCAACAAGATGGCGCCCCAGCACATTTATGTATCGAAGTTTGTGAGTTTTTAAATTCCGAAGTTGATGAATGGATGGTCGTCGTGGTACAATCGAATGGTCTGCGCGCTCGCCAGACTTAACGCCATGTGATTTTTTACTGTGGGGCATTGAAAAGGAACTAGTGTATTCTTCCAAACTACAAAATCTGCACGAACTAAAAAGTTCATTTGAAATTGCATTTAACTACGTAAAATGACGATAAAATGTTACTGTTAAAAAATTTGTGACTCAGTTTTAAGTCGCTGTATAAAGTGTATAGAGAATCATGATGGACATTTTGAACACCTGCTATAACATTTTCAAGGTAATATATCTTATACAGTATGTACAATTCATATAATAATTTTTTTTGTCTATAGGTTTCTTATTCCATTAACCTTTTTTCCGATTTCCGTAAATATTGGGTAAACCGACGTATGGGCCTTCCTGTAGATTATAATTGGTCGAAAATATTATCTCTGGTCTTATTACCCTTTGTTTAGCTTTGCATTAATAATTGCCCCGACGTATAGAGTTTGTTATTATACAATTTCGCACTGCAGTAAAAGTTACTCAAGATATTGTATTCGATATAAATAAATATTATCGGCTCAAAATAACTTATCTTTTCAACGCAGAAATATGAAAGTTGGTATGAGCCCCACACAAAAATAAACCTGTTGTTTACGTTGTAAGACATCAGGTCCTCCCGTCTACCGTCAGGAGCCCACATGAGGTCTGCTTAAAAAAATTTTCAATGAGAAGGGTATGGTTGTGAACCATCATTAAAAAATTAAAAATTATGAAAATAAAAATTACTTGAAAGTGAAATACACGCCATTCCATGAATTCTCGTGAATCACTAGTACCTAGAAGCTAGAAATTTGACGTGTAAATTCAGTTTAATTCACAGAAACGTGGTAAGAAAGGATTTGTAATAATTATATCGTATGTAAAGGAAAGAATGGAAAATTCGTGAAAAATCTGTTTTTTTATATAGTTACAGCTTTAAGGTTATGCCTACATAACTTAAAGTTAGTAAACTTTAGAACTGAAATATGCTATAAATTTTTTTTTTTTTTTTTAGTTTAAATCGCATCAATCCACCGGGTAGGTCTAGAGGTAAAGTCGTTGCCAAAATCAGCTGTTTAACAGCTGATTTTCGACGACGAAGATTCTGGTTCAAATCCTAGTAAAGGTAAATAATACTAAAGGTAAAGGTAAATATATACTTTTATACGGATTTGAATGCTAGACAGTGGTTACCGGTGTACTTTTGATGGTTGGGATTCAATTAACTATACTCTCTCAGGAATGGTCGGCCTGAGTCTGTAAAAGACTAGACCTCATTTACACGTCATACATTTCATCCTCATCTCATTGGGTCATGGGTTGCTTATTGTTCAAAATTGAACAGATTGCAACGTACACATATTAGGAATTAAAAAAAAAATCGCATCAGCAGTTAGGTCATAGCTACGTTAGGTTAAGAAACAGTGTTATTGTTGACATAGTTATTGTTTACAATGAAAATAATTCGTTCTGTTGGTTGTCGTATGGCCCTTTCTAGGGCGTTGGTGGCGGATGTCTTAAACGGAAAGACAGAGATCGTTTTTATATTTTTATATGGGTATTATTCAAATGGTAGAACGGTGCTATTACTTGTTAAGTAATATTAGTTGGGCGAGCTACTTTGAATCGTGACCGATTTATAGTCACATTTGAAAAAAACTCCTTTGGAGGAATGTCCTGAGAAAATTAACATACAATCCAAGAAGCCAAAAAGGTGTACTGGTCCCAATAGTTGCTGAAATAAATAAATTCTAAAAAAATTAGAGCAGTCCTACATATCCATTTTCTGTGTTGAGAAGTTAGGCTGAAAAGTTATTAAAAGATATTTTATTTTATTACCACCCGGTACAGTATCTAATAGACAAACAAATTTAACGCTTCAATTTTTTGTTCTCGTTTTCATTTTATTTTAGTTTACTTATTTATTTATTTATTTTGTTATTACTGATATGTTTTTGTTTATTTTTGATACGCTTGATTTCTCACACTGTATTATATAAATGTAATTTAATAGTTTTCAAACGGCAAAAACGTTTCCTAATTTAAAATACACAAAAAATTTACCATAGTAAATATTTTTTTTTTTAGTACAGGTTATTTTCGTTCAATTATTTTTAATACAATTTTAAGGACTTTTTTTTGTTTTACGTCCGACTGTTTTCCAATTATTACTAATGCAGATGATTAAGGATGATAGGTGAAAATTAGTAATGAAAAAATTCCAGACCTGACCGGGATATGAAAAAGTGAAGATAATCATAAATGTTCGGAAGTTTTTTTGTGTGTGATCTTGCTTGTCAAACATATTTCAATTTTTGTGGTAAATACTTCCTATTTTTTTTCTAGTCAATAAAGGTTTTGCCGTAAAGGGCCATTTAGACCACTTTAGGTATTTTTTTAAAGATATTTATGTAAGCGCTTTTTGCACGGCCCACATCCGTCTTCTCCGTATTCTTTCACCGTAGGCTTTTCCCCTTTATTCCGTATATGTGGTGTTCTGCTTTTGTACTTCGTGGAATCCCTTAAAGTTCATAATCAGTTGTCTAATTTTTTCAGTTTATTCCAGTTATCTCAATAATCTTCCTGAGTTCTTTAAACCATTTATCCTTCACCTTCGGCTTATTGTTTAGTGTCTTAAGATTTGTTTTTACATCAATTTTAGCAGATGTCAGCAGAATTTTAGTCTTCGTTTTCTGATCGTTTTATTAACCGTTCGTTTTCTTGTATAGTTCTTCTTTTTTTCTGAGCATGTACTATCCGTTTTCTTTCTTCGTACCCATGATTTTGAGAAGGATTTCTCTCCTCTCAGACACAAATCTTCTTGTACGTTCTAAAGTATTCATTCGCGTACAGACTTGTTGGTTTTATCACAACATGCCGGCTCGTTAGCGTAGTGGTTAGCGCAACTGGCTATTACGCCGGAGTCCCGGGTTCGATTCCCAGTCAGGTATGTGATTTTTTTATCACTCATTTTCATATATCATCATTCTTCACCGTCTGCGTTAGTAGAAATTGCAAAACAGTCAGACGTAAAACAAAAGAAACAAAAAAAACAGTATTATAATGTCTGATCTTTGCTTGTCTTGAGAGTGATTTTTTTCCTATACGCAATCTTTCCTCGTCTGTTTATGTCCGTTTCACTTGTTTACAGTTACTGACTTTGGACTACTGAATTTTCTGAATTGCTAATTTATTTATTTAATCGCTAATTTGTGTACGTTGCTATCTGTTCAATTTAAGAATAAAAGCAACCCCATGACCCAGTGAGATGAAAATGATGTGTATAACATGCAAATGAGGTGTAGCCTGCACAGAATTGGGCCGACAATTGCTGAAAGAGTATGGTTAATTGAACCTCAACCGTCAAAGTACACTGGTAACCACTGTCTAGTTTTTAAATTCGTATAGAAGTAACTACCTTTACTAGGATTTGAACCAGAAACCTTCGTCTCCGAAAATCAACTGTTAAACAACTGACTCACTTCAACGACTTTACCACTAGGCCAAACCGGTGGGTTTATTTACTATTTTCGAAAAGTGAAAATTTGAACTAGGTTGTAAATACTAACGTGTATTATTGTCAAATTCACACGAAACGGAAAAAATGCATTTACCTTAACGAATTGCATTCGTTATTACTATGTGATGTTGTGAGATTTTTCTATTTGTTTTAAAATTTACTTCAGTTTCTTGATATTTCACTTCATGCTGTCGGATATTTCTAAAGTTGATTCTCTTAACAATGCAGAAATAATATTTTATTATTTGTTTCCAGTCATTGAACCACGTAATTGGGGAATAACAACATTAAAACAGTAAAGAAACTGATCTTGCCGTATTGTTTACACTTCTAAAACAATTTCAAACGATTGTATCTGTTCCATATCATCTTACAGCCCTATTAAAATTTAATATAATTTCTTCTTTAAACAATCTAAAACACAGATAGCTGTAATTGATTTAAAAAACTGAGGAAGTTCTCAATTCATGGCGTATGTACGCTTAATTTTGTTTTGTTCTTTTATTGTAAATCTGACTTGTTTAGTGATAGGTTTGAAATGTTCTTAGCTTGATGCAGGTATATTTCTGTCTGAGTGAAAAAGAACAAACTCATTACTATGTTACTGTTTCTTTTGTGAATATCTTTTCCCTGGAATAAAATTTTATTTAAATTGCATTGAAAAACTTCTTGTGTCTTTTAATGCACGTACTACAAGTATGTTATTAGATTTATTTTACGATTCAGTAAAATAAATTTATTACTGTTATTATGTAAAATAGTATTTATTTTTGTTTTTACTTTCTGTTCTCATATTATAATAAGGACACATATTTTATTATTATTATTATTAATTCGTTTATCGACCGACTAAGGATCACGTTAAGCACTATGCATTTTGGTCTCTTCTTCTCAGGATGTCATTCCTCTTATCTGCCCAAAAAGCCTTCATTCGTTCGGAATGCTCCTTTCTTCTCTCATCCGTCCACCTCCCACCAGTACCCTCTCTTCTTGCAGATTGCACAGGCAGACTTATCCTTTTGTCATTTGTCTTCTGCCTAAATTTGTCTCTATCGTAAATGTCCTCTTCTTCAACTCGAAGTTTTTTTAGATCATCTTTAGTATTGATAAACCACTTCAAAGTAGTCTTAGCATTATCAAAGTTATTCAAAATTTTCTTTGTCAGTCTGTCATCGCTCATCCTCATTATGTGCCCGTAAAATCGTGTTCTCCTTCTTCTGAAAGTCTCTGACATCCTCTCTACATGTTCATACAATTTGGGGTTTGAAACGTTTTTATAGGTATTGTGTTCATCATCATATCGTGGCCCATAGATCTTTCTCAGAATCCTTCTTTCTCTCTTCTCGACATCTTCTATAAGTCCTTTATTTTCTGAGGTCAATGTCTCCGATGCATGTAAAGGCACAGGCTTTACTACTGTTTCGTAATGTCTTAACTTTGCAGTTCTTGAGAAACATTTTTTGCTGTAAATATTTTTAGTAGCTAAATATGCCAGATCCAATTTATTATAGTCTTAATGTTTTTTTTACATCTGCAGATAAGTAAATCTTTACGTTTCGCTAACTTCAGACGTCTTAAAGGTCTGAGATTTTGTTTGTGCCTGTAAATCTACCCTATCATAACTGAACATGTGTTAATAACGGTTTTTTTTAAATTTCATAATATTACTCCGGGTGAAATCTGGAGTGGTATATCACCAAAGTTGTTGGCATTTTTTTTTTAATATGACTACTTTTAGACCACGTGAGTTGACTTTAGACGTTACTGGAAGCTCCTTTCGTAGCCCACATTTCATCGTTTGATTGGTGGCAATTTTTAAAATTGTAATCTATGAATTTTCTTTGTCCGTCCGTCACACCCAGACGTCAGGAACTACAACAGAAAGTAACAAACAGTTTTTGGATTCGTAATTTACACAGAAGTTAGTGTGCCTGCGATTGAGTTTCAAGTCCTGGTTTCAACCGGAAGTTAAGAAATGAAACTCAGAAACTACAAGAGATAGTAACAAACGGTTTTCGGATTTGTAATCTACACAGAAAATAAATTGGCCTAGATTGGGTTTGAAGTTCCGGTTTCGACCGGAAGTTGCCCAAAACCAGAAGTCAAAAAATCAAAATTGGAATTTGGAAACAAAAATAGTGTCATTCGATTTCTTTTAAAGAATAGATACAGAAATAATTGGATTTAAAGTTCTGGTGTCGACCGGAAGTGACCCAAAACTGTAAATCAAGAAATCACAGTCGGAATTTTGAAAGAAAAATAGTGTCATTTTATTCCTCTTAACGAATTGGTGCAGATATCATTGGGTTTAAAGTTTCGGTTTTGACCGGAAGTGACCCAAAACCGTAAGTAAAAAATCGAAGTCGGAATCAGGAAACAAAAATAGTGTCGTCCGATTTCTCTTAAAGAGTAGATACATAAATCATTAGGTATGTCCACACTCGTGTGCTTTCTTTTTCAACTTGCGATATATCATGCTACATCGTATGCGCTTAGAGGCATACCACCTTCCCACACTCGTTTGAAGAGCTTTATCTCAAAAAAAAACTACGAATATTTTTGAACAATACACTAAATTATAGCCTGTTCTTGCCTGCGTTGATTGGTTTGACTAAGATTATTTTATTTGGAAATAGTCGGAGATGCAGCAATTTACGCTTAAAGAGTACTCAGATTTTAGCCGGTTTTCCATTAATGTGGTTTTTAAACGTCCGTTACTCCGTCCAGGCTTTTCATAAAAATTAGCGTTTAAGTACGTTGAAGATCAGAGTTTTTTCTATATGAGCATTTTAAAATAGAAGTCTGATGTTCCGTTTTAATATGCCGGCCATTTTTTTAAAAGTCCTTTTTTGGCTCCACGTAAAGGTAAGGAAATGAATTTTGGACTAAACCATGCATTTTCACAACAGTATTATGTCAAGCAAAGCGTTTATTTTTTTTAATAAAAACATCGATAAATAATTCAAAATGAGCTACGGAATGAGTTACAGCAGGAAAAACACAGAAGTTTTTTCTAAACAACTATAGTCGGAGCGGATACCGCTAAAGAGCTCAGTTTCCTCTCAAGAAGTTTAGTTTTTTTTTTTTTTTTTTTTTTTTTTTTTTGGTTTAACGTCCGACTGTTCTGCAATTACTGCTAATGCAGACGGTGAATGATGAAATGATTTTTTGTAACGTATGAAAAAATGCCGTGCCTGAATGGGATTCGAACCCAAGACCGCATGATGAGAGGCGAGCACGTTAGAGGTTAATAGAATTTTCTATTAACACCACATATCTATTTCTAATTACAAATGCAAAATATGATACAGGGCACAATACTGCTGTAAAAATGGATGGTTCAGTCCAAAAATAATTTCCCTATCTTTACGTGAAACCAAAATACATTTTTGTTTTAAATGGCCGGCATTTTAAAATGGAACATCAGACGTCTATTTTAAAATGCTCATATAGAGAAAACTCTGACCTTCAACGTACTTAAACTCCGTTCTTTTATAAAAAGCCTGGACAGATTAACGGCCGTTTAAAAACCACATTAACGGAAAACTGGCTAAAATCTGAGTACTCTTTATGCATAAATTGCTGCATCTCCGACTAATTTCAAAATAAAATAATCTTAGTCAAACCAATCAACGCAGGAAAGAACAGGCTTTAATTTAGTGTAGTGTTAAAAAATATTCGTTATGTTTTTTTGATATTAAGTTCTTCAAACAAGTGCGGACAGGTGAAACGGCATGTTTCTAAGCGCATGCGATATCGCACGAGTGTGGACATAGCTAATAGGTATTAATTTCCGAATTTTACCAGAAGTGGCCCAAAACAAGAAATCGAATTCGAAGTCGGAATTGGATACAAAAATAGTGTCATCCGATTTCTCTTAAAGAGTAGATACAGAAATCATTGGGTTTTAAGTTCCGAATTCTACCGGAAGTGGGCCAAAACCGGAAATCAAGAAATCAGAGTCGGAATTAGGAAACAAAAATAGTAGTGTCATTCGATCCTCTTAAAAGAGTAGTACAGAAATCGTTTTGCCATAATTCAAAGGTAAGCATTTTTCCTTCTTACGAAAGCTATATGGACTTGATGTGTTATAAAAAATTTTTTAGAAAAAATTGCTACGAGACGCGTCGTCTCATGAAAGGGATTTAATTTGAAAATGTACGGATATATTATCCGCTGAACGACCGTAACCATTCAGAACCGTATGCGGATTATCCGTAAAACGACCTATGGGAAAGATTTTTTAGTGCATATATCCGTCAGTAGTCCGCAAAGGGTTAAATGTATTTTTAAAAATAATTGATTTTGATTGGTAGTTTAAATATAATATAATTAGATGAAATGAAAGATATTCAATGTCTGTTATAAAAGTGACATGTAAACTCTATTAGGAAGTAAGTTGTTAGTACTAAATTATAAAATAATAGTACTACATGTCTCACTGTATCTGTTAATTCATAACAGTGTATTTAATTTATATGACAGTGGATTTATTTTGATATATCATTTATTTATTATATTAAAGTATTTTTTTTAAGAACTAGTAAAGTTGCATTAGTTCATCGTATTTTTTGAACTTACTCCAATATTATTTAAAATATTTACTGTTATTTTTTGCTGTTATTTGTGCATTTTCCTGTTATTTTTTGCATTATCTCTAAAAAAGATATCGTTGAGTGTCAAGTCTTGATAGCTGCAATTTGACAGGTTGACTACTGTGTTTTTAATTGATGCAATTTATATTAACACTCTTTGCTTTAAAGTCTTTTATCATTAAGTTGTCAAATGTCGGCAATATATAAAAAGTTGTTCCTCGTTTATTTCATTCTTTTAGAAAAATAAAATCTTAATTAATTACAGTTACTAATAATTATTTTATTTCAACGTTCATGTATCTTCTTTTTTTTAATTTGTACCGTTTTTAATTGTTGTTGTTTTGGTCAT
Organism: Catonia carolina; assembly: GCA_035578175.1. Lineage (NCBI taxonomy): Eukaryota > Metazoa > Arthropoda > Insecta > Hemiptera > Achilidae > Catonia > Catonia carolina. The sequence continues at coordinate 32,584,815 of JAQMRL010000005.1, read as the reverse complement.
CAGGTGAAAGTTTGGTGTGAACCTTGAGGCTTTACTAAGTAAAACGAGGAGTGAGGTGGTTTAACATTGTCTTCCTCATTGAGTGGAAAAGTATGCTTATCAGCATGCCAGACCCTCTAAAAAGCATCTACTTTCCACCCTGCAATAATATCTTCACTTCATTCATCACAGGGTCTTTCTGTATAATGAAATTGATTACTCTCAGAGGAGATAATAGTGACTAGTGTATTTTACACCTCTACCTCTTCTGTTCTTAAATGCTTCTGTCATATAATTGGCTGACCATGTGATAAGCAACAGCTCTATTTAATGTAGCCCTGATTTTTTTTTTTTTTAGGTATCTGGCTCCAATTGGTTCAAAAGCCGTATTGAAAAGCCGTTCAAATTCAGTAACCAAAGATGAATTATTTACCTTGGAGGATTCGCTGCCACAAGCATCTTTTGTAGCTGCTCTCAATGCTAGATATGTTTCCGTCAAGCAAGGTGAGTCTTAAATTTTCATTATTTTTAATTGCATCAAAGTGTATGCGGTTTAGGTACTTTAAAAACAAAACTTTATTTTTTTATGATTGTCATTCTTTTAATATTATTTTAAGGTAATTCTTATTAAAAAATCTCTAAGCATCATCTGTGTACAAAACGTTTAGAACTTAACCACCGCCAGAAGCTATTCTTCTGCTTAATTAACTCTCGATCAAAATTGAACCTTCGTTCCAAAATTTTAATATACAAAACCCTTTTGAGACCAATCTGGACTTATGGTGTATAACTCTTTGGAGTAGCGACAGAGAGTAATTTAAAGTCGATCCAGGCCTTTCAATAAAAATTCTTAAGACTTGCTTCTGGTGCTCCTTTTTATGTAAGCAATAAAACCCTCCACGACGATTTCAAAATTCCGACAGTAAAGGAGCTAACCGCGTTCTTGTATAGTAAATTTCACGAAAGACTAGATGACCATCCAAACCAACTAGCCCGTGATCTGGTTACAAGGAACCTTCCACCTGTGCGACGTCCCAAGCGAAAATGGAGTAGAGACCTCTTGGCCTGAATAACGGACAATACCCCTAGTTATACCGACGGAGAACGTACAGCTGGGTACGTCTTCTCCTTAAATTGAAACTCCCCACCGCCATTTAAATATCATATTCGGAAATTGTGCTCCTCAAAGTATAGTACCGTAATAAAAATTAAAGACAAAAAATCTCCAAGATAAAGTTGGAGATTTAATATTTATTTATTTTATTTAGTAAAATAAATAAACAGCAAGTACATCTAATGTAGACATATTACAGAGATTCCAATCGAAGTTTCTTCGACTTATATGCTGTGCACCTTGGTATGTGCCTAATGAAGTACTCCATCATGACCTGGGCATACCTACGGTGGGAGAAGAAATTAGCAGTCGGAGTGAAAAGTATTTAACCATGTTGGACACTCATTCCAATCATTTGGCTATAAATCTTCTCAATGACAATATTGAACATCAAAGGCTCAAGAAGGCGAGAATATTAGATCTTCCATTCCGTTTCACATGATCAAAAATGTTTAACCATCCTTTGGAGATCAAAAACACAAAATTATATGGCGGTTGTCAACTCTTATTTATTAATAAACTAAATCTTGCTAACTCTCATTAATCTAAAATTAATCATCTAATGAATTTTCTATCATCAGTATCACGTCTTCATTCGCTCCTTTTCACACCTTCATTCACTTCATCCGTATAATAAAAAAAAAAAAAAAAAAAAATTGTACGTCACCAGGACCAAGAAGAAACCCTTCATCAACTATAACCAAACGATGACATGGAAGCAACGCTGCTGAGTGCTGTCTTCTTCAAGTTTTATTCACCATCAACACATTTACTGAAAGTTTTTGTTAAACTGTTTGTAAATAATTTTTACTGTTAAAAAAAAAAATTAGTAAAATATACATTGCAATTACTTTTCATTACTATACAAGGCCTAAGCTATAGACTATGCAACATTTTAAACTAAATATATTGTACGCAAAAACTCTTCTTCAGGAAGACTTCTATCCGCGCATAGGAGTATACAAAAATTGATTTAAAAAATTTTCATAAATACTTATAACTACTGTAAAAATTACAATTTTAACATTAAAAAAGAATACAAGAATTACGTTTCTTTACAGTTTCTTTTATTTAACAGAAAGCAATGAATATTCCATGAATGATATTCCATTAAATTACACATACATAATAATTCTGGAATAAATATCCCTTGGTAGTTGCTTTGTTATAAATTTATTTAGAACTTTGGCAATAATTACCCTTTTATTAATTTTGTAAGTATGGTTAAGTCACCTTTTCTAACCAAGTAAGCACTGTAGGAAATTTAAAAACTGTATTTTTACTACTTGTTAAATTTAAATCCTTGACCTAGGAATATTTTATTCGTTTACTTTCTTAATTAAATTTATGAACTCAAAAAAACTAGTTCTTCAATTTAGCGAAACTCATCAATTTATATGATAAGTAGGCAATTCAGTTATAAATATTTCTGTTGTGTTTGTATACATTTTAAAATCTTTGTGTGTGTGTGTGTTTATGTGTGTGTGTATGAGACCATCGATAGTGTACTTTATTATTTGTTTAGCTACTTGTTTTTAGTTTCAAGTGTTACCATCTGGTTTCTTTCACTGAAAAAACATGTCGAATACCTTGTCAAATAATAAAATTAGTGTGACATTTTTATAATGCTCCTTCATTTACATCTACTTTATACCTAAAAACTTTCACTCAATAGCCTATAAAAATATTTACCTACTTCACGCTAGATAATGTGAGAATTTTTTATTACTTTTTACAATCTGTAATTCTATTGTTAACGTGTAGTATTTATAATGAAGCCAGTAGAAATTTCAAATAATCTTTAATGATTGATGTTTTTTGTTATTTCTTTAATAGTTATTTGTTATTGTACTTTGCTGTAATTGTGTGAAATATAGAATACATAAGTTAATACTGTTTCCGTTTTGTTATCGTACTTTCTTCTTAGTTTATTCATTATTTTTGTCGTATGGAAACAATCCTCCTTTGTTAAATTACTATCTATATTGTTGATTTTTTTTATTAGAAATGATTTAGAACAAATACCGGGTGATTCCAAATTGCACGGCAATCCCTAGCGAGATGATTCTATAGCTAAAACTCTGGTGTGAAACACACACACAACTTTCTCTTGCCAATATAAATAACGACCTACATAAACTAATTTTAATAATAAAACGTTCGAAATAAACAAAAAAATTAATCTCAAAAAACATAACCTTATTTTAACCATGAGTGAAAAAGGCAAAATGAAATCAACGTTAGTTTGGTTTAATAACACGGAAAATCACTCTTTCACGCTAACTAGGCTCTGTATATAAAAATGCTCTAAATAAAAGTTGTAGTTCTTTTATTTTCTTATAAATTTTATTATATAAACTTTTGTCGTAAAATGCATAAGGCTGAAATCTTAAAAAACAACTTTTTTACAGATTTTCATGAAAAAAAAACAGAAAATCACAAATTACCGCTATATTAATCATTATACAAAAAATTAGTTGAAACAAAAGGTGTAGATTTTTAAATTGTCTACAACTTTTATTATATACACGTTTGCCCTAAAATGCATATTAAGGCCGCAATCTAAAAAAAAACTTTTTCTACGAGAAAACAGCCTCCTCGAAATTCCAGCAGACATGGCGCGTACCTTATCTTGTTGAGCATAAAAAATGTAGTTTAAAGAAGCGATTTTTAAAAAATCATAGGAGCCGTTTTTGAGAAAATCGCAAAAAAGTTAAAATTGACACGAATAAACTACTACTTCCGGTTGACCAATTTTAATGAAAATGTTCGTGTCGGGTGCTCTAGTGGTACCTAACAAGTTCCAAGTTTCAACATCGGATGATGTTCCGTTCTTGAGATATTTTTTTCACACACACTCGCTAAAAACGTGTTTTTTGGGTGCAGGGGGTCTGAAACGTGTAGATCCTGTGAAAACTCGATTTCGAAAAATCGAAATGAAAACAATACTTTCCTTCCTATATGTTCTTAAAGGCAAGAGAAAGTAAAAAATGTAGTTTTTGTGAGCGTAAAAATAGTAATGAAAATTTTGATTAACGATGTTATGAAGTAAAGAAAATCTATCCACAAATAATTCAGGAATACGCACTAGAAGGCTACACTATTCTTGTTGCAGTAAACTCATTTCTGTTATAGACTTCTCGATACGTTTCCGTGCCTTGAATTCACAGTCAATGAATTATAGGGGAGGACCCCTTACGATTATAACCGGAAGGGGCTGCTCCCGCTCACGTGCCAACGCACACGTTCTAGCACACACCTACTACATCTTTTTGAAACTTCCTTCCCTAATTTTCTTTTATTTTTATTCTGTATTCATTCCTTCCCCAATTAAATAGGACTATACTGTTATTTGTAACCGGATTAATGGAACTACGGTTCTTGAATCTTTTTTCATGACATAACCAGATGTGGTGCATCAAACATTTTCATTATAATCATGAATTGACTTGTTCAAAATACTTATGATGTGACATAATCCTCTAATTTTATTCGTTAACTTGATAAGAGACTTTTGGGTTTCCATGTTTTTTTTTTACTCAGGCCTTCTTTTATCGATTTAAATCATTAATACAGTATTTTTCTTCGTATTTCATTTAAAAATTGAAGACATTTTCTTTTAAACAATTTACAGTGATTATTTTCCTTGACTTCAAAAAGTATACATTTCGGTACCAATAATAATTGATGGATTTCCCACTCCTGTATTTTATTTGAAATTCAGAAAAAAAAACAACGAACTAGGTATTTTTACTTTCTCTTGCCTGTATGAATATATAGGAAAGAAAGTATTGTTTTCATGTCGATTTTTCGAAATCGAGTTTTCATCGGATCTACACGTTTTCAGAACCCCTAAACCCCAAAAAAAAATTCTTTAGCGATTGCTCTGTGTGTGTGCGCGCGCGTGCGTGTGTGAACAGAATATCTCAAGAACGGAACATCGTATGAACTTGAAACTCAAGTTAGATTCTACTACCGGACCGGGCACGAACATTTTCATCAAAATCGATCAACCGGAAGTAGTAGTTTATTCGTGTCATTTTTAACTTTTATGCGATTTTCTCAAAAACGGCTTCTACGATTTTTTTAAAAATCGCCTCATTTACTACATTTTTTATGCTCTACCTGATATGGTAGGCGTCATGTCTGCTGAAATTCTTGGAAAGGTTATTAATCGTAAAAAATTTGCTTTTTAAGATTGCGACTTAAATATGCATTTTAACGCAATAGGCTATACTAAAAATTGTAGAGAATTTAAAAACCTGCAACTTTTATTTCAAACATTTTTTTATAACGCTTAGTTCAGCTGTAATTTGTGATTTTCTATTTTTGTCCAATCTGTAAAATAATCGATTTTTTTAAGATTTCAGCCTTATTTTAGCATTTTACGACAAAGTGTATATAATCAAATTATAGAAAATTAAAGGACCTACAACTTTAATTAGAGCATTTTTCTCTACAGAGCCTAGTTCAACGTGAAAGAGTCATTTTCCGTATTATTAACCCAAACTGAGGTTGATTTTCATTTTGCATTATTCACTCATGATTAAAATAAGGTTATGTTTTTTTGAGATTAGTTTTTTGTTTATTTCTAATGCTATGTTAAATGGTTCATTATTTGCATTGGCAAGATCAAGTCGTGTTAGTGTTTCACACCAGATTTGTTTTTTTTATGTTACGTTCGGATCTAACTGTTGTTGAGGATAAGTTACGTTTGATTCTTTGGCACTATGAAGGTGTACAATCTTGTTGATAGCTAATTACCAACAGGATCTTCGTCGTTTTCATTGTAGTATTGTATTGATGGATAACATCGATTAGGACTTACCGGAACACATTGATTCGACTCAGTATTATGCGATGTATACTATCGATACCAAACCGTAATTATTTTGCGTAACATGTTCTCCTATACCTTCATCTAAATGTTGTGACTGTTTTTTTTTAAAGAGATTGTTTTGAAAGGAATTCGATGGATTGGTCAATTTGGTAGTTTCCTTTTATATCATGATATTATTGTCATTCAATAAATTGATGATAGTTACCAATTTCAGTCTTCTTGATATTAGTTATCGCCCGATCACTTGAGCTTGCTATCAATTTTCGGAAGAGTTCGTTAACCGGAAAAATTTGACCACAGGAATATGGTTGACCAACTAGCCCGTGATCTAGCAACAAAGAACTTCCCACCTGTGCGACGTCTAAAGCGAAAATGGAGTAGAGACCTCTTGGTCTAAATAACGGATAATACCCGTAGTTATAAACGGAGAATGTACCACTGGGTACCTCTTCTCCTTAAACCGAAACTCCCCACCACCATTTAAATATCATATACGGAATTGTGCAGCTCAATGTACAGTACCGTAATAAAAATTCAAGACAAAAGAAAAGAAGGAATATGGGAGGTATACTGGGAGACCAAAATATAAAATATATTCCGTTAGTATTTTGTGCTAACAAAAGTTTAAAAATAGTAGAATTTTAGTAAAATTAGTATAAATTAAAGTAGAAAAGGAGATGTTTACCTTTTATAAATCCTGCAGTCACGAGATTGCTTTTGCGTCTGGATGGGCTGTGAGAAAGGAAAGAAAAAATTTGACAGTGCTGCCAACCTCGACAGTGAGACATTTCACTACCGTGCAGTTTCTACATACGTTTTGTAAGCTGTAGTTTATTCCGAGAAAATGTTTTCTTGATAAACCTTATAAGAAATAAATGTGACTTGTAATATTGCCTATAGCTTAATTACATGACTAGAAATGTTTGATTTACTGTAATTACCAGCTACCTTGTTCCATTGGAACAAAATTTTCTATGAATGAATCGCCTTCTTTACTATCGCTATCACCGACGTCTTCACTATCAGTCTCGCTAGTATCTATCTAACAGTTTCCTTTTTTTACCAGTTGTCAGCAAAACTGTTGAAGAATAGCTTCTTCACGTCTTTAATTTCCTTCTCTTTTTTTCGAATTGTGGAAAGAGAAACATCACTGTAGTTAGCCACAAGGCAGGGAAAGGCATTTTTGTTTAGCTTCAACTTCATGGCATTATTACACTGCACATTAGATTCGTTCAGCACTGTGAATAGTCTGCCCACATTTTCGAGAAACTAACATTTCTGTTTACGGGAACAAAGAGTTATATTCGTGCAGTTAACATACAAAAGTTTCCGTGATATGCTGTATATGCTCTGGGTACAGTATAAGTTGTGTTTATTGTAGCTACTGAAATTAAAGCAGTCGCGCATGCGCACTGATGCTTTTCCCCTTCATCCCTCGTTGCAAACAAGGACAAACTCGTGATAGGTAACTATAGGTTTTCTAAAAATTTTGTGACGAGCCTTATTATTTTTCTTAAATCTTTAATACGTATTGTTGCAATCTTTTCAATTTAAAACAATAAACAACCCCAGGACCCAGTCAGATGAGAATAATGTATGACGTGTAAATGAGGTGTTGTCTTGTACAGGCTGAGGCCGATCATTCCGGAAAGAGTGGTTAATTTCCATCAATTTTTCAAGTTCACAATGATATAACGCATACTTAAATACTTTCTTTGACTGTGTTTCAGTGGGGTGTTTATTTAAAGGTCATGCATTGTTAATTGTGATAGAAATTAATTTACAAAGATTTCGCCATAAGTTAAACTTAACACATGTTTCATGTATTTTCTCATGGTTTATATTTATTAACAGTTATCTTTTCCCATTTTCTGTTAAGTATATTGTTGAATTAAATTCTGTTATTTTGTATCGTAAATCTTAATTCAATTACTAATTAATTTAATTAGGAAGATCCTAATCATTCATTTACGCTCGGGTGAACTTAATTATTAGTTTGCATTACATTCATATTCTTATTTTATTCAAATTGCATTCATAAAATATATTCAATTAAAATACCTGAAGTAGGCGACTAAAATATTTTTTTAATCAATATTTTTTAACTTTCTTATTTTGTCATTACTGAAATATGTCATTTATTTTAAATCTAGCGTTATATAGCCTAATTCATCATTCTGTTTCTTGATCATTAATATTAGTATATGTTAGTAAAATAAATCTTGTTACAACTTGTATTTAAGTTATTAAATTTTAATTTGATGCTCATTTCCGATAAGTTTTAAATTGTTTTTAAAGTTGATCGTTATTAATCATTCTACAATGAGGTTATTTAGGAGTTTTATAATTTGTAAATTGAAGAGTTCTATTGTTAGGTGATATTTTAAAACAATCAATTTCGGAGTGACTTTAGGTCATCATGTTCTAATCACTTGGCCTCTAGATTAGTTGTTCTGTTAAAGAGTTGAACGTTACTGAAATATCTGGTGTGAAACACTCACACGACTTTCTCTTGTCAATGCAAATAATGAACAATATAACCTAATATTAGTAATAAAACATAAGAAATAATCAAAAAAATTAACCTCAAAAAACATAACCTTATTTTAATCATGATAATCATGAGTGAAAGACGCAAAATTAAAATCAACCTCAGTTTTGCTTAAAAATACGGAAAATCACTCTTTCGCGCTAAACTAAGCTCTGTAGAAAAAAATACTTTAAATAAAAGTTGTGTATCTTTTAATTTCCTATAAGTTTGATAATATACACTTTTGTCGTAAAATGCATACTGAGGCTGAAATATTTAAAAAATCGATTTTTTACACGTTTTTGTGATGAAAAAAAAGAAAATCACTAATTACCGCTAAAGTGAGCGTTATACAAAAAAATGTTTGAAATAAAAGTTGTAGGATTCTAAATTCTCTACAACTTTTATTAAATAGGCTATATACATTTTTGCGCTAAAATGCATATTAAGGTCGCAATATTAAAAAAACAATTTTTTTTACGAAAAAATAACCTTCTTAAAAAAATCGTAGGAGCCTTTGACAAAATAGCAAAAAAGTGAAAACTGACACGAATAGATCGCTAGAAAGATGTTTTTTGGGTTCAGGGGGTCTGAAAAGGTGTAGATCCGGTGAAAACTCGATTTCGAAAAATCGACATAAAACAATACTTTCCTTCCTATATATTCATCTAGGCAAGAGAAAGTAAAAATTGTTAAGTCTCGACGGTTTCTTTAACGATTCGGTAAGTTAGCTGGTAGCCATCAACACAAATCAATATTTTTTAAGTTTCCGTATTTTAAAATCAAGCTAATGAATTCAAGTATACCTTAAAAAAACAGTTTATAGATTGAGGTATTTGGTCTGCCGCTGGTGTAGTGGTCTACGCCAAGGACCCCGGGTTCGATTACCGTTCAATCACTTTCGTCTATCTTAAATCGTATCAATAACATTAATTTACAAAACTGTCTGATGTTCAAACCAAAAAAGTGTGCAAGTTTCCTGATAGTGTATTAAAGCTTAAAAACCAAATACTTGATTTCTGAAAAATTCAATATTTTCCTATTAATACGAGTATTATAGTATTAACTAAAAAGTTTGATGCTTTAAAATTCCGTGTTTAAAAAAAATTTTGGCTTTTATTATAATTTTGGATAAAAGTAGGTATTTGTAAATTATATAAAACTCCATGTATATCATAAATCAAAATTCCAACTACTTGTTATAAGAACTTGAACGTTTGAGATATATGTGAAAGATAAAATTTATGCACTTTTCACTACTTGGCGCGTTGATGTTGTTTACGCAGCTGCTCCTAACTCTTTTTAAAAAAATTTACATTTAATTTTCGTTTGTTTTGTTACTTGGATTACAATCCCTTTAAATAGTATTCGATTTTTTTATCTGGAATTCCGGGAAATGTGCGTTTGTATTTTTTGTATCGTAGATGAATAATTTGGGAGTAACAGGCAGGTGGAGTGTTAAATTATTTGCACTTGATCTGCTAGTAAAAAAATAGTTAAATTTTTTCACATATCAGCCAATTATATGACTGAAGCATTTAAGAACAGAAAAGGTAGAGGTATAAAAGACACTAGTATCATCTTCTGAGAGTAATGAATTTCAGTATACAGCCAGACCCTGTGATGAATGAAGTGAAAATGACATTTGCAGGGTGAAAAGTAGATGCTTTTCAGGGGGCCTGGCATGCTAATAAACATACTTTTCCATTAAGTGAGTAAGGCACGGTAAACCACCTCACTCCTCGTTTTCCTTAGTAAAGCCTCTAGAGGTTCAAACCAGCCTTTCGGCTGATGACCTGAACAACAACAAATGAATAAATCTTTAAGAATTGGTTGCACGTATATCTTATCAAGATAGAATATCTCTGCCAACTCAGCTGTAACTTCTGCTGTGTATTTTGTATGTGAAACAATTGTAAAAATTAACTCACAAGGAAAGGGAACTGTTGTAGAAAACGGAAAAAAGAGGTCAAACAAGACTATTGGATTTACTTTTTCCTAACGATTCAATTCTAGAATAATTTCATGCGATTTATGCTTTTTAAAATGATTCTAATGTTTTTCTAATTTTACATTTCCTTTTTTAGTAGTTACGTTTGAAAAATAATACTAATATCTATGTGTACTATTTTTAAACTTAAAACAAACCGGTCTAGAAAAGTATTTTTAAATGTAGGTTAAAATTAGGTCTACATTTTTAAATTAAAAAGTAATGCAGTAAAATGTAATAGACCTGTTTCGTTTTATTATTGTACTCTGTATAGTTTTATCTTGAACTCTAAAATTAGAAATAACATGACTAAAATATTCGTTACGGTTTTCATTAACACTTCTTTTACTTGTTTCAAACACGGTCTCAAGTTTTATTTTGTAAAGAACCAATGTAAAGAAATTTTTAAACAGTACATTTTAACGGTATATATTAGATTCTGTCGAAATTCAACCAAAGAAAATTGTTTGCCTTGGGAACTGAAAATCATTTTTTGTATCAAGGGGTTTGTTTTCCCTATATACTATAAACGTGATAGTTATTAAATGGTACATGAATTGATTCGTGATTGAAAGAAATTCAGTTAGCCTAATTTTCTTAAGTTTTCCTTTTCAATTTTATCCTGTTTTTTTTTTTGCAATTGTACTGAACTTTTATTTTGGAGTGAGTTAGAATATGTATGCTTCTCTCACTGAGTTGAAAAGTATGCTGATCAGCATCCCAGACTTGCTGAAAAGCACCTACTTTCAACCCTGTAAACGACACCTTAACTTCATTCACCACAGGGTCTGGATGTGTAATGAAATTCATTACTTTCAGAGAAGATAACTCTGCCTCTGTCTCATTATAACTCTGTCTTTTATACCTCTACCTCTTCTGTTTAAATGATTCTGTCATTTAATTGACTGACCATATGATAAGAAACAGAACTATTTTTTTTATAACCCTGGAACTGACAGATTGAATGCAAAAAATTTAATACTCCACCTTTCTGTATGGCCAGAAAAATATAACAATAAATATAAGTTTAAAAAAAGCTGAGAGAGGTTAAAGAAATAGTTGGTATATTGAGTAGAAATAAGTAAATGTCAATTATGGGCAAAACATTCCTACGCTTCTATACGTTTTTTTTGTCATCAGTCTCTCGACTGGTTTGATGCAGTTCTCCTAGCTGCTCTATCTTGCGCAAGTCGTTTCATATCTACATACCTATAACACCCTATATCTTTTGTAATTTGATTTATATATTCTAACCTTTGCCTCCCACTACAATTCACTCCTTCAATATTGCCCTCTATTATTGATAGACCAATACTTGGATGCCTTAAGATATGCCCCACTAGCCTATCCCTTCTTCTGGTAAGATGCTTCCTAATACTTCTTTTTTCATCCACTCGCTTAAGAACTTCTCTAATTTACTTATCTTGTCCACCCACCTTATCTTTAACATTTTCCTATAACACCACATTTCAAAAGCTTATATTCTCTTCCTTTCTACAGCCCCTATCACCCATGTTTCACTCCCGTACAATGCTACACTCCAAACATAGTGTTTTAAGAAATTTTTTCTAACCTATAAATCAATGTTTGTAGTCAGTAAGCTGTTTTTCATTTCATATGCTTTTTTTAAACCAACTTATGTAAACCAATTCTACAGGGAAAAGAATTAGAACATGATACGATAGAACAAGAAACTGATGTTGAAGAAGATCAAAGAGGAGACCCTATACTACGAGAAGAATTCGATCGGGCACTTAGGGATATGAATATGAATAAGACACCAGGAATAGATAACATACCATCGGAATTATTATTACGATGTGGCGAAGTTGCTCAAAACAAATTATACAAACTTGTGTGCAGAATGTATGAGAGTGGAGAGGTACCATCGGACTTTAAAAAAAATATTATGATTCCAATACCAAAAAAGTCAGGAGCGGAGAAGTGTGAACATTACAGAACCATCAGCCTAACATGCCATGCATCTAAGATACTGACAAGAATTATATACAGGAGAATAGAAAACCGAGTAGAAGAAGTATTGGGCGATGACCAATTTGGATTTAGAAGGAGAATGGGAACTCGAGATGCAATATTGGCTCTGAGACTGATTATTGAGAAAAGGATAAAGAAAAATAAAACTACTTTTATGACATTTGTAGATTTAGAGAATGCATTTGACAATTTGGACTGGAGTGAAATGTTTAAAACTTTGAAAAGGCTAGGAATTAAATACAAAAAAAGGAAAGTTATCTACAGTCTGTATAAGAATCAAACGGCTGTTTTGAGAATCGAGGGGTACGAAAAAGAGGCTGCTGTAAGAAAAGGTGTACGACAAGGTTGTTCTTTGTCACCACTACTTTTTAACTTGTATATAGAAGAGGCTATAAATGAAGTGAAGGAGAAATTTAACGCAGGAATAAAAATTCAAGGAGAAACAATAAAAATGCTGAGATTCGCCGATGATATAGTAGTATTAGCCGAGGCAAAGAAAGAACTAGAGGATGCCTTAAAAGGAATGGATGATATCTTGAGAAAGGATTACTTCATGAAAATTAATAAGAACAAAACGAAAGTGTTGTGCAGCAGCAAGAGTGGTTTAGAAGAGATGAGAAATTTAAAAGTAGGCAACGAAAACATACAGGAAGTTAGGGAATTCTGCTATCTAGGGAGTAAAATAACAAAGGATGGTAGAAGCACAAGTGATATCAAGAGTAGAATTGCTCAAGCTAGAAAAGCCTTTGAAATGAAAAACAGCTTACTGACTACAAACATTGATTTACAGATTAGGAAAAATTTCTTAAAACATTATGTTTGGAGTGTAGCATTATACGGAAGTGAAACATGGGTGATAGGGGCTGTAGAAAGGAAGAGGATGGAAGCTTTTGAAATGTGGTGTTATAGGAAAATGTTAAAGATTAGGTGGGTGGACAAAATAAGTAATTTAGAGGTTTTTAGGCGAGTGGATGAAAAAAGAAGTATATGGAAGCATTTTACCAAAAGAAGGGATAGGCTAGTGGGGCATATCCTAAGACATCCAGGTATTGGGCTATAAATAATGGAGGGTAATATTGAGGGAGTAAATTGTAAAGGGAGGCAAAGATTAGAATATATAAAGCAAATTACAAAGGATGTAGGGTGTTACAGGTATGTAGATATGAAACGACTTGCGCAAGATAGAACAGGTTGGAGAACTGCATCAAACCAGTCGAGACACTGATGACAAAAAAAATGCTTTTTAATTTTTTTTTAGAATATGTGTCCATAGTTTTTAAGTGCTGACGAAAGTTTTTTATGATATAATATATATTTTCACGATGACCGTAACATCAGCAAATCAACAATTACAAGTATTACAGAATATTATTACGTAACATATTCAAATCCGAATGTCATATTTAAATAAATATAGCACCCTTTTATGGTGTTCATTTACCATGTTAATTATAAAAAAAAATTGCTGATTATTTACATAAAATAATGATTAAATAGGGAAATTTTATCTGATTAAAAAATGTTTTATAATAATTCAGTGAGTTAAATTTGATCGTTTCATTGTAATTTACTAATTTATGTGATATTGTCATTTTTCTAAGTACAATACGTTATTATGATCCATAAAAAGTAATACAGTTTAATGTTAAATAGCTGAGCTAGTCAAATACGTTGTCTTCTGTAATCGACTATAATTTACGTGTGGGAGGCTTAGTCGACGGTTTTTAAGCCTACGTTTTCTGTGTTGTTACTGCATATATATATTGTTATTGTTCTTTTTTTTCTTTCACAATGGAAACTTGAGTACCTCTTCTGTCGCGGATGACTGCTTTTAAAATCTCTTTTAACTAAAGCTCAGCTACCTTGTTTATTACATTATAATTCTACCTACACTCAAAGAGAAGCTTACTTAAAAGAAGATAGAATTATCAGCGGTAAATTGACGGTAGAGTAGGTGGTTACCAAAGTAAATACCTTACTTGTCTATTATTATTTCAATATATCCGTAATATTTTTAAATAATTGAGTATTTTTTATTTAATAACAGTGATAAATATTGTTTTAAATGGTTTTTATACGAGGTTAAATGTAAGCTATACCATTACTGAATTGTTCACAAGTTAAACAACTAACTTGGATTATTTTTGCGGTTTTCTCAAAATTGGCTCCTACGAGTTTTTTAAAAATCGCCTTATTTTCTATATTTTTACTTTCTCTTGCCTATATGAATATATAGGAAGGAAAGTATTGTTTTCATGTCGATTTTTCGAAATCGAGTTTTCACCGGATCTATATGTTTTCAGACCCCCTGAACCCAAAAAACATGTTTTTAGCGATTGGTCTGTGTGTGTGTCTGTCTGTGTGTGTGTGTGTGTGTGTGTGTCTGTGTGTGAACAGAATATCTCAAGAACGAAACATCGTACGAACTTGAAACTTGAAACTTAAGTTACATACCACTACCGGACCCGACACGAACATTTTCATCAAAATCGGTCAACCGGAAGTAGTAGTTTATTCGTGTAATTTTTCACTTTTTTGCGAATTTCTCAAAAACTGGTCCTACGATTTTTTTAAAAATCGCCTCATTTACTCAATTTTTTATTCTCTACAAGATAGGGTAGGCGCCATGTTTGCTAAATTCTGGGTGAGGCTGTTTTCACGTAAAAACAAAGTTTTTTTAAGATTACGGCTTTAATATGCAATTTAGCGAAAAATTTTATATAATAAAAGTTGTAGAGAATTTAAAAACCTACAACTTTTATTTCAAACATTTTTTGGTATAACGCTTAGTTTAGCAGTAATTGGCAATTTTCTGTTTTTTTCTCACGAAAACGTGAGAAAAATCGATTTTTTTAAGATTTCGGCCTTAGTATGCATTTTATAATAAAAGTGTATAAATAATCAAATTTATAGAAAATTAAAAGATCTGCAACTTTTATTTAAAACATTTTTCTCTACAGAGCCTAGTTTAGCGTGAAAGAGTGATTTTCTGTATTTTGAAGCCAAACTGAGGTTGATTTTCATTTTGCGTCTTTCACTCATGATTAAAATTAGGTTATGTTTATTAAGGTTAGTTTTTTTGTTTATGTCTAATGTTTTATTACTAATATTAGGTTTATTGTTAATTATTTATATTGGCAAGAGAAAGTTGTGTGAGTGTTTCACACCAGATTTTTATTCTCTACATAACAGGGTAGGTGTCATGTCTGCTGAAATTCTTGTGCTCTCGTAGAAAAAATTGTTTTTTTTTAAGATTGCGGCCTTAATATGCGCTTTAGAGCAAAAGAGTATAATAAAAGTTGTAGACAATGTAAAAACCTACAACTTTTATTTCAAACATTTATTTCTTTAACGCTTAGTTTAGTGGTAATTTGTGATTTTCTGTTGTTTTTACTTTCTCTTGCCTGTTTGCCAAAAATCATGTTTTTAGCGATTGGTCTGTGTGTGTGTGTGTGTGTGTGTGTGTGTGAGCGCGCGCGCGCGTGCGTGTTTGTGAACAGAATATCTCAAGAACGAAACATCGTACGAACTTGAAACTTGCAACTTAAGTTACAAACCACTACCGGACCCGACACAAACTTTTTCATCAAAATGGGTCAACCGGATGTAGTAGTTTATTCGTGTAATTTTTCACTTTTTTCGATTTACTCAAAAACTGGTCCTACAATTTTTTTTTAAATCGCCTGGTTTACTAAATTTTGTATGCTCTACAAGATAGGGTAGGTGTTATGTTTGTTGAAATTCTTGGTGAGGCTGTTTTCACGTAAAACAATTGTTTTTTTAAGATTACCACTTTAATATGCATTTTAGCGCAAAAACGTATATAATTAAAGTTGTAGAAAATTAAAAATCCTACAATTTTTATTTCAAAAAATTTTGTATAACGCTTAGTTTAGCGATAATTAGCGATTTTCTATTTTTTTCTCACGAAAACGTGTAAAAAATCTATTTTTTTAAGATTTCGGCCTTAGTATGCATTTTACGACAAAGAGTACGTAATCAAATTTATAGGAAATTAAAAGATGTACAACTTTTCTTTAAAGCATTTTTCTCTACAGACCTTATTTTAGCGTGAAAGAGTGATTTCCCGTATTTTAAAGCCAAATTGAGGTTGATTTTCATTTTGCGTCTTTCATATAGGTATGATTAAAATTAGGTTATGTTTATTGAGGTTAGTTTTTTTTATTTCTAATGTTTTATTACTAATTTAAGATTTGTTGTTAATTATTTGCATTGGCAAGAGAAAGTTTGTGAGTGTTCACACCAGATTTTTTTTTATGATAATTCCAAGTCATTTTTGGTTAACATGAAGACCCACATATTTACTTTATTATCTTTAAATATGGACGAGTTTTGTGAAAAAAGAGATTGTCTGGGTCCTCATCGAAGCGGAAATTTGACGTGGACAGATTTTTCAACATTTACTTTCATTTTCAATTGTAGTGCTATCTTGTTCAAAGTAAATTAGTTTGTAAAACGATTGAACATCTCTGTTTTCTAACGCCTCATAATTCATACAATCGTTTAGTTGTAGTTTTTTAGTCACCTGGACGTTTTTTAACGAATTTACTGGTTCATTCCACTGAACCATTGAATAAAATTGCTTTGTGTTATCCTTACTGAATTATATTTCCCCGTCATTAACCATTAAAGCGATCTAATTTTTTTTTTTTTTTTTTAGTTTGACAATACATTTTTTTATTGTAACTGTGTACATTAGTCATCTATTGCGTTCACCTTATGGTCATAACACCAAATTACTAAGAGTTCTTAAATATTTTTAGATAGCAATTTTATAATAAAACACTTGGTCTGCGCACAAAGTTATGCTCTCTTAATCAAGCGAACCCATTGCAACAAGTTCCACTCGATGAGTTTAAATACTGAGTATTCTAGAAGTAGGAGTTCAAGGCGGTTACAATAGTGGTCACGGTATTCTAAAGGTAACAATGAATATATCATACAGGCATTGGTCTAATACCGTATGTAAGAACCCTATTGTCATAAGTTTTAGGCTTTTCTGTTCATCATTTTGTTATTACTTGTATTACTAGACGTAACCGTTTTTAAATAATCTGTTTTAATTTATCTATCCTTTAAAATCTATCTGATAATTATTTTTGTTTTACTTGTTATATTAAAATAACTGTGAAATATTTTACTAATTCACTATTTGTTAGATTTCATTATGCACTAAGCGTGCATTTACATTGTAATGAATGGGTTTATCTTCTTGAATTTTTTCACAGTTATCTCATTTACATTTAATTGCTTTATTATTTTTAAAGCATTGAAAGACTATTTAATTTCTTTTCTAAAATATTTGCATTTCTTTTCTCTATTACATTCAATGTCTCATATCGTTGCTGCTAAATACTAAAAAATCTGGTGTGAAACACTCACTCAACTTTCTCATGCCAATGCAAATAATTAACAATATACCCTAACATTAGTAATAAACCACTAGAAATAAACAAAAAAACTAACCTCATAACATTACCTAATTTTAATCATGAGTGAATGACGCAAAATGAAAATCAACCTCAGTTTAGGTTAAAAAATACGGAAAATCACTCTTTCACGCTGAACTAAGCTTTGTAGACAAAAATTCTGTAAATAAATATTGTAGATCTTTTAATTTCCTATTTGATTAAATGCACTTTTGTTGTAAAATGCATACTAAGGCTGAAATCTTAAAAAAACAATTCTTTACACGTTTTCGTGAGACAAAAAAACAGAAAATCGCCAATTACCGCTAAACTAAGCGTTATAAAAAAAGTGTTTAAACTAAAAGTTGTAGGATTTTAAATTCTTTACAACTTTTATTATATACATTTCTGCGCTAAAATGCCTATTAAAGTCGCAATCTTAAAAAAACATTTTTTTATGAGAAAACAACCTTCCCAAGAATTTCAGCTGGTGTGGCACCTCCCCTTTCTTGTAGAGCATAAAAAATGTAGTAAATGAGGCGATTTTTAAAAAAAGGCAGGAGCCATTTTTGAGAAAATCGCAAAAAAATTAAAAAATGACACGAATAAACTACTACTTCTGGTTGACCGATTTTAATGAAAATGTTCGTGTCGGGTCCTCTAGTGGTATCTAATTTAAGTTTCAAGTTCGTACGATGTTCCGTTCTTGAGATATTCTGTTCACACACACACAGAACAATCGCTAAAAACACGTTTTTTGGGTTCAGGGGGTCTGAAAACTTGTATATGTAGTCAGAGTTATCTTTTCTGAGCGTAATGAATTTCATTATACAGCCAGACCTGTGGTGAAAGAAGTTAAGGTGCCACTTGCAGGGGGGAAAGTAGAAGCTTTCCGGAGAGCCTGACATGTTAATAAGCATAGGCTACTTTTATATTTAGTGAGGAAGGCAAGATAAACCCCTTCTCATTTTACATCTTAGTAAAACCTCCAAAGTTTCAAATTAGCCTTTCCACTGATGACATAACAATAGGAACCTATAACAAGACTTACGGATTTGTACATGGAGCTAATAACAAACTTGTGTATAGTCCAGCCTTTCTTAGTTTGCTCCTAATGTAAACAAATAATGACGTCACTGAGCATGCGCATTATATCAAAATGTGTACACGCTGATTAAAAAGTTACAACAAAATACTTTCAAAAGTATTTAAATACAAAATACTTTCAAAAGTATTTAAATACAAAATACTTTTAAAAGTATTTTTATAAATGAAATTGTTAAGCCTACATCATATCATGACTGATGTTTTTAAACGCTTTTATTTAACTTACTCTTGGAAGCATAAAATCTTGCAACTTAAAATTTTAATACTTCTACCGTATCAATATGAATCAAACTTTGCACACTTGTTTATCTTCGATGACAATACGCTGTCATAAAAAAAAATTTACAAAAAAAATTTTTTTTTTTTTTAACTTACTCTTGGATCCATCAAATCTTGCAACTAAAAATTTTAATACTTCTACTGTATCAATATGAATGAAACTTTGCACACTTGTTTATCTTCGATGACAATACGCTGTCATAAAAAAAATTTACAAAAAAATTTTTTTAAACGCTTTTATTATTACAAAATAACTTACTCTTGGATCCATCAAATCTTGCAACTTAAAATTTTAATACTTCTACCGTATCAATATGATTCAAACTTTGCACACTTGTTTATCTTCGATGACAATAGGTGTTTGTAAAAAAAAATTACAAAAAAATTTCAAAAAAAAATTTTGAAAAAATTTTTTTAAAAAAAAATTTTAAAAACGCTTTAATTTAACAATTACTTAAAAAAAGTAACTAAAAAGAAAAAAAGAAAAAAAATTTACAAAAAAAAGTTACAAAAAAATCACAGAAAAAGAATTATAAAAAAAATAAAAAAAAAATTTTTAAGAAACGCTATTATTTAACAATGATTCAAATAAAAAATGAACTAAAAAGAAAAAAGAAAAAAAATTACAAAAAAAATTACAGACATTACTGTTACAAATAAAAGCGTGGCGCATTTTTGTACAACGAATATTTTACAATAAAAATGCGCCACGCTTTTATTTGTAACAGTAATGTCTGTAATTTTTTTTGTAATTTTTTTTATTTTTTCTTTTTAGTTCATTTTTTATTTGAATCATTGTTAAATAATAGCGTTTCTTAAAAATTTTTTTTTTATTTATTTATTTTTTTTATAATTCTTTTTCTGTGATTTTTTTTGTAATTTTTCTTTGTACATTTTTTTTATTTTTTTCTTTTTAGTTACTTTTTTTAAGTAATTGTTAAATTAAAGCGTTTTTTAAATTTTTTAAATTTTTTTTGAAAAAAATTTTTTTAGTACTTTAAGTAGTTATAATTTAAAAAAATAGTTAACTTAATAGGAATACGACATCCATAAAGTCGTGGACTCTATCGTGCACCCTGTAGTAGCTGTCTTTGGTTTGTTGACAGTAGGAGCAAACTAACAACGGCTGAACTATAGGACAGTTGAAAGTTATTATTACCTAGTATAATATTATAGTATTATATAGTATAGGATAGTATAATATTATTTTATACCTTTGATTTGTATTGTAATCCATTATTTTGTCGGTCACTGTTTGATTTATTATTCATTAATATTGATGGGGATCAGTATATGTTACAATAAAACTGAATTGTATCGTATCACACCCTTCAGGTATGCTGTACGTAGTACATTGTTACTTACAGGCTTTTATTAATATTTTTCATGATAATTATCTTCATTCACACACGTACGTGAACGGCAATTGAAAGCTTATATGAAATTAAAGAGACTTGCTATTAGAAAATTGTGTAAGAAAGTAGGTTCATTGTATTTATACTTCTGTACCCTACTTTTGGATTCAATTTTTATTTTAAAATTAGAATTGGAAGAAAATAATAATGATATTGTAATAACTATTATTATATTTAAATATAGCCTTGTAGTTTAGTTCAGTTAAAGCGTGCCTTGAGCTGTAAATGTTTCAACATTAATTTAAACTTTGTTCTTTTTTCTAAGTTCCCCTTTTTGTGTTTCATGTAGTGCACTTTTGTATTGGTATCAATTTATGGATTAAGTTAATCGCTTCACACCTTTAGGCTGGTGATTTGATTGAAATTTTCAGAACAGATAGTCTAATATTTTATCAGGTCAAAAACATAGTTCTATTAGTTTTATAAAATAAATTTTGTTGTGTGCACACGTTTTTAGATTCCTGTAAGTTTTATTTAATTATAACTTTTCATTCCTAGAGGTCTCCATTCGTTAATTTAGTTAATACAGTCGAACTCCTATAACTCGAACGTCTATTTCTCAAATTTTCTATATCTCGAATTGAATTTCAGTCCCCTTCAACCTTCCATACATTTGCCATATAAAAAGTCATGTCGAATTCCGCCATTTCTCTAAATCGAACTAATTATTTCGTTTCTTTTGACAAAATTTGTACATAATTCTCAAAATAGCGGTTTTGGTCTTTTGAAAAATGTACGTACAGTGCTGTTTCTTTCATTATTAGAGGATATGTTCGACTATAAAAGGGTACAGACCTTCAAAGTCGTCTGGTTGCCTTTGTATAGGCCTAACAGGCGTAAACCAAAACAATTAAGTTCTTTGAATCGAAGAAGTCTTTGGTCGAATTCACCATGTACTGCGTAATTTTGGAATACTGTATATGTAATGGTGACATGTTGATTGATGACAAACTCGTTCTGGACGTCCATCTACTGCTTGAATCGACGAAAATGTTTAAAAAATTCGAGAGCTTGTGTGCTCTCAGACCGTCAACTGACAATTTGAAAGTTTTAAGAAAATTGCGCAACACTGTTCGTCAAAAAATATCCGATTTGTGGCAGACAGGAGACTGGTTCTTCCACCACGACAATGCACCTGCACACATAGCCATCTCGGTGAAAGATTTTTTGACTAAAAATGGCATGATTCCGCTGCCCCACGCATCTTACTTACGTAACCTGGCTCCATGCGACTTTTTCTTGTTTCCGCGCATGAAAAGGAACAATAAAGGACACAGATTTGACAACATTGAAGCGGTCAAGAAAAAAACGAGGAGGAGCTGTCAGCCATTTCTAAAGATAACAACAAAAAATGTTTCGAACAGTGGAAGCACCGGCGGGATAAATTTATTAGTTGTAATGGAGAGTATTTTGAAGGGGATAATGTTGTTTTGTAAAAAATTGAAAATAAATAGCTTTTGAAAAATAATTCTGGTTTCTTTTGGGTATCCCCTCGTATGATAAAAGTTGTAGAGGGTTTAAAATCCTACAACTTTTATTTCAAACATTTTTTCGTTTAACGTTTAGTTAAGCGGTAATTAGCAATTTTTTGATTTTTTTCTCACGAAAACGTGTAAAAAATCGATTTTTTTTAAAAGATTTCAGCCTTAGCATGCATTTTATGACAAAAATGTATAATCAAATTTATAGGAAATGAAAAGATCTACAACTTTTATTTAAAGCATTTGTCTACAGAGCCTAGTTTAGCGTGAAAGAGTGATTTTCCGTGTTTTTAAGTCAAACTGAGGTTGATTTTCATTTTGCGTCTTTCACTCATGATTAAAATTAGGTTATATTGTTCATTATTTGCATTGGAAAGAGAAAGTCGTGTGAGTGTTTCACACCGTATTTTTATTACTATTATTATTCTAATGGTTTTTGTTGTTTAGGTCATCATCCGAAAGGCTGGTTTGAATCTGTAGAGGTTTTACTAAGTTAAACGAGGAGTGAGGTGGTTTACCATTGCCTTCCTCACTGAATGGAAAAATACACTTATCAGCATACCGGGCCCTCTGAAAAGCACATATTTTCTACTCTGCAAATGACACCTTCACTTCATTCACCACAGGGTCCGGCTGTGTAATGAAATTCATTACTTTCAGAGGAGATAACTCGGATTAGTGTCTTTTACACCTCTACCTCTTCTGTTCTTAAATGATTCAGTCATTTAATTGGCTGACCATGTAACAAGAAACAGAACTATTTATTTTAGTCCTGCAACGACCAGATTGAGTTTTATCTTAATAATTCTAATGGTAATATGTTAAAAAAAAATTATTTTATAAGAAAATTTTTTCTGGGATTTTTATAGGAAATTGTTCCTTTAAAACGGAAAAGCGTACTTATTTCTAAAGTTTATTTTTTAATACTTCGCACGTTAATTCTTAATCCAGATTATACATGAGCATTTGTCATAAAAATACCTAGAGAACATAGTAACGGTAAATGGGTAATAATTTATACGTTAAGTCATAAATTTACAATGTACTAAGTACACTGAAAAGTATGCCTAAGTAAAATTAAGTAAGACATTTTATAAAATGTAACAAGTAACTTGGAAACCTTTATGAAAGACTTATAAATTACGTAGGTTGTACACATTCAGTAGTGTATACTTTGAATAATTATGTTTTAAGTACAAGTTGTACATAGAACATAAAAAACATGTCCAATGTAATATAAACGGCAGGGCATTACACCAGGAACTAAGTAAGGAAAAATTGTCAGATTTACCTTACACTTGACCTAAGTTTCATTTGAAACTAAATTTAATGAATATTCAACATGCAGACAAGCATATCGTTATTACTACATGGTATTTGCACGATCGTAAATGCACCAGCTTTACTAATTGGATAGCTAAATGTTTCTGATATTTACTTCTCTAGATAAACCTGCTACACAGAGTACATGTACAAGGATATTTGACCACCTGCTGAGATATCTAGTTAAAAGAACTAAATCCGTACCTTCATAAAATGTACATGCACGGTTTATCTTTACTAACAAACTAATAAAATATATTTTTAAGATCTATAAATAAACAAGTACTGATTAGCCTATATTCTGGATTATTTTTAAATATTCAAAGTATACATTGTTAATTAATATTGTCTTATAAAAATATATATGCCTATAACGGGCAGGTGGTGTGAAATTAATTGCACTCGATCTGTTGGTTCCAGGGCTACGAAAAATAGTTCTATTTTTTATTACATAGTCAACCAATCGACTGAAATATTTAAGAATAGAAAAGGTGAGGTGTAAAAGACACTAGTCAAAGTTATCTCTTCTGAGCGTAATGAATTTTACTTTACAGACAGACCCTGTGGTGAATGAAATGAAGGTGTCATTTGCAGGGTGGAAAGTGGGTGCTTTTCGGAGGGCTTGGCGTGCTGATAAGCATATCTTTCAACTCAGTGAGGAAGGCAATAATAAAGCACCTCAATCCTTGTTTTTACTTAGTAAAACCTCTAGAGGTTCAAACCAGCCTTTCAGCTGTTGACCTAAACAACAAAAAATATACCGCAGGTCTACGTTAAAAAAATCTGGTGTGAAACATTCGTACGACTTTTTCTTGTCAATAAAATGTTTAAATATACCGAGTGATTCTAAATTGCACTGAAATCTCTAGGGAGATGATTCTATAGCTAAAAATAAGGTTCATATAGCTAAAAAGGTTCTTATAAACAAAGGTCCGAAAATGCTTCATTAGCGAGTTATGCCTGGCGAAAGATTCGCCATGATTCCGAGACAAAGATCGAAAATAAAGCCATGTTGAAATTCTGAGAAGGTAAGTTAAGGGAAAATTTTAGTGGTTTCTTATGGTTTATAACCTGGGAAACTTAAGAAAATGAGTCCCAGAACTAAACCGCTTTTAATTTTTAAGAAAACTACGTAAAAATATTAAAAAGTAGGGTTAGAAAAAATACACTTTTTAAGTTTAGCGTAAAATAACTTAGTTAAATTTCAAATAAAAAAACGTTTTAATGAAAATTGTAGAGAATTTTATTACAAAAAATATGTTATAAATAAGTATAAAAATTAAAATCATTCGAGAAGTTTTACTTAAATTACAAACAAAAGAAAAACTAGATCGGAAATGTGATGAGATTTTAACAGTACATTTCATCGGTCTTAATTTTTAATGTTTCACGTAGTTTTTTTAAAAACTAAAAGCGATACAGTTCTGGGACTTAATTTTTTAAGTTTCCCAGATTAAAAATCATAAGAAACCTCTAAAATTTCCTCTTAATTTACCTTCTCAGAATTTTAGTGTTGCTTTATTTCACCCTTTGCTCAGGAATAATGGCGAAATATTTCACCAGGCATAACTCGCTAACGAAGCATTTCCGAAACAATGTTTATAGTGAATGTTTTTTTTATTTTTAGTCATAGAATCGTCTCCCTAGAGATTTCCGTGCAATTTAGAATCACCCGGTATAACATGTGTTTAATGAATGAAGCTAAATGAAAATCAACTATTTTTATTTCCAGCATTTTGTTCTATAAATCTTAGTTTAGTGCCAATTAGTGATTTTCCGTATTTTAAGTGGTGACATCATTTAAAATACAGAAAATCACTAAAAAAAATTAAGTTTTTAAATTTTCTACAGCTTTCATAATACACGGTTTTGCCTTAAAATTCACATCAAGGCCTCAATATTAATATGCAAGTGCTTACTACCCAATTGAAACATATATTCCGAATTTCAAGTTTCTAGGCTGTCTAGGTTTAAAGATTTAGTTACATGGGCGTACATGCGTGTACATTTGTTATCAGGAACTATTGAATTTTGAACAAAATATTTACCCTGTTAGATTTCTGCACAACTGAATTTTTCACTTAAATAGACACACTTTTAAACAGGGCTCCCTGTAGTGTTTATTCATGTATAACAGTTGTTTACCATACTAATTCGTTTATCCAACCGATATTACTTAGCATTCAAGAGCTACTTTTTTTTATTTTCTCTGCTGAACCAAATCGATCTGATGCAATTACGTATAAAGTACGTACTACGTCATGTTTATATTAGAATAAGTTTTTTTAACTTAATTTTGCTAATTTACAATCTGTTAGAAAAGTAATAATTAGCAAATCTGAAAATAAAAGTAAAATTATTTATAGATACTGAAGTCACGAGATTGCCTTTTGCATATGGGTGGAGCTGTGAGGAAGGGAAGTGTAAATATGACAGTGCTGCCAACCTCAACAGTGAGACACTACTCGTACATTTTACTACCGTGCAGTTTCTACGTACATTTTGTAAGCTGTGGTTTAATCCGAGAAAATTATCTTCATAAACCTTATAAGAAATAAATCTGACCTGTAATACTGTTTATAGCTTAATAACATGACTAGAAATGATTAATTTACTGTAATTACCAGCTCTACCTTTTTCTATTGAAAGAAATTTTCTACGAATGAATCGTCTTGTTTACTATTGCTGTCACCGGCGTCTTCACTATCAGTCTCACTAGTATCTACCTAACCGTTTCCTTTTTTACCAGGCGTCAACAAAACTGTTCAAGAATAGCTTCTTCATGTCTCTAATTCCTTCTTTATTTTTCGAATTGTGGGAAGAGAAACATCACAGTAGTTAACCACTTGCTCATGGCTTTTGTTAAGAGGCAGCGAAAGGTATTTTGTTTAGTTTCAACTTCGAAGCATTTTATTATACTGTGTATTAGACTTCGTTCAGCACTGTGAATAGTCTGCCCACATTTTCAAGAAACTAACATTTCTGTTTACGGTAACAAACAGTTAGGCTATATTCGTACCGTTAACCTATAAAAGGTTCCGCGATATACTGTATAAGCTATGCTCTGGGTATAGTATAAGTTGTTACGTGTGTCGTACTGAAATTAAAGCAGTCGCGCATGCGCACTGATACTTTTCCCTTTACCCCTCGTTGCAAACTCGTGACTCAAGTGAATATACTTGTATAGACTCGTGGGTGATGAAATTGCTGTAGAATCCAAATTAGTTCATTCCGAGAAGGTATTTCTGTCATTTGAGTCATCTCCGCGGAATTTATAGTATTTGTCACGAATGCATTTGCTGTATGTATAGATTTATGTGTGTTTGGAATCGAATGTAAAACGAATTATATTGGTAGTAGCTACTTTTATTTGTTCGTTGCAGGGCTAAAATAAATAGTTCTGTTTCTTATCATATGGTCAGCCAATTAATTGACTGAATCATTTAAGAACAGAAGAGGTAGAGGTGCAAAAGATACTAATCAGAGTTGTCTCCTTTGAAAGTAATGAATTTCATTATACAGCCAGACCCTGCAGAGTGGAAAATATGTGCTTTTTAGAGGGCCCGGCATGCTGATAAGCGTACTTTTTTCACTCAGTGAAGAAGGTAATTTTGTAAACCACCTCACTCCTCATTTTACTTAGTAAAACCTCAACAGGTTCAAACCAGCCTTTCGGCTGATGACCTAAACAACAATAGGACTTTATCTGTGACGTAAGTAAAAGTAAGTCGTAAATGTGCTATTGCCAAGGCTGGTTTGAACCTGTAGAGGCTTTACTAAGTATAACAAGGAGTGACGTGGTTTACTAATACCTTCCTCACAGAGTGGAAAAGTATGTTTATCAGGCTGCCAGCCCTCTAAAAAGTATCTACTTTCTACCCTGCAAATGACACCTTCACTTCATTCACCACAGGGTCTGGCTGTATAACGATGTAATTCATTACTTTCAGAGGAGGTAACCTGTGTCTTTTACCCCTCTACCTTTTCTGTTTTAAATGCTTGTCAAATAATTAGCTGACTATATGATAAGAAACAGAACTATTTTTTGTAGCCCTGAAATTTGTGATCGAGTGCAAATAATTTAACACTCCATCTGGCTGTTATAGCATATTGTTACAATGATTAAGTTCGAATGATCAACGTTTCGGTGTAAACGTTCCTGTGAATGAAATTTTATTTTTTATTTAACAGCTGAAAGTGAATAAGCTGTCCAGTTTGTCTCACATAAAACTAAACAGAAATTAAGTAAGTGTGTCAGTAAGAAGTCATAACCGCTATATCATTTGGTAGACCGACTTAACAATTTTTTTCTTTGTATAACTTTCATCGATGAGTAGATGATTACTGAACACAATGACTTGTCAGTTTTATTATCTGTTTTTAACTAACGACGTATCACTGACCAATTTTGAAGCAACTCATTTTTATCTTTATGTTTCTTACTTATTGTACTCATTATGTGCACTGTAATCTTCATGATAGCCGGTAATAACTGTATTAATTTTGACAGTTGGAGGACATTTTCTTTGTAAAAATAAATAAGGATGTTATTTGTAACATATTTTTTTTAGAATGACTGTATATTTTTCGTTACAACACTGTTTCTATATTTACCGTGTGAAAAAATGTAATATATTTTTACTTTCTCTTGCGTATATGAGTTTATAGGAAGGGTAAAGTATTGTTTTCATGTCGATTTTTCGAAATCGAGTTTCGAGATCTACACGGTTTCAAAACCCCCCCCCGAACCCCCAAAAACATGTTTTTAGCGATTGGTCTCTCGCTCTCTCTTTCTCTCTCGCTGTGTGTGTGTTTGTGTGAACAAAATATCTCAAAAATGAAACATCGTACGAAGTTGAAACTTGAAACTTAGGTTAGATACTATTAGAGGACCCGGCACAAACATTTTCATCAAAATCGGTCAACCGGAAGTAGTAGTTTATTTGTGTAATTTTTCACTTTTTTGAGATTTTCTCAAAAACGGCTTCTACGATTTTTTTAAAAAATCGTCTCATTTACTAAATTTTTTATGCTTTACAAGATAGGGTAGGTGCCATGGCTGCTGAAATTCTTGGGGAGGTTGTTATCTCGTAAAAAAATTGTTTTTTAAGATTGGGGTGAACACGACTTTCAAATACTCACACGACTTTCTCTTGCTAATGCAAATATTGAACAATATAACCTAACATTAGTAGTAAAACATAAGAAATAAACAAAAAACTAACCTCAAAAAACATAACCTTCTTTTAAAAATGAGTGAATGTTGCAAAATGAAAATCAACCTCAGTTTGGCTTAAAAATACGGAAAATCACTCTTTTACGCTAATCTAGGCTCTGTAGAGAATGAGGAATAGGAAGACATGTATGACGTGTAAACAAGATGTTGTGTAGTACAGATTCAGGCTGACCATTCTTGAGAGAGTATGGTTAATTGAACCCCAACCAGCAAAGTACAGTGGTATTCAAATCTGTATAAATGTTGACCTTTACTAAGGAATTTTAATTAATGACTAAATCCTAGATAACCAAATTTCATTCGAATTATAGAAAATTCGAGTTGTGGAAGTTTAACTGCATATTATTTTATATTCTGTATTTTTAAAACAAACTTTCACTGTTATTTTTAATACTAATAATAATCATCTATAGAATAATGAATTCTCGTCTTTGGTGTGTTATTATAAAAGATACTTGTTATATGATATTATGTACAAATTAATTATATTCTCGCTTAAATAAAAAACGTATGTAACAATATTCATGACTGAAAATAGTTTAGTCGAAGAGTATTATGAAATAGTTCGTGTTGTTAAATGTCAAAGAATCATTTAACATAACATGAATGGTAAAAAATTATGCAATTAAGATTTTTACTTCCTCAAAATCTTTTAAAATAGTTTGGAGTAAGAAACTACTGCGATAGTACGCAATATTTACTTTCTCTTGCCTATATGAATGTGTAGGAAAGAAAGTATTGTTTTCATGTTGATTTTTCGAAATCAAGTTTTCACCGGATATACACGTTTTTAGACCCCCTGAACCCTAAAAATATGTTTTTAGCAATTGGTCTGTGTGTGTGTGTGTGCGTGCGTGTGTGAACAGAATATCTCAAGAACTACCGGACCTGACACGAATATTTTCATCAAAATCGGTCAACTGGAAGTAGCAGTTTATTCGTGTCATTTTTCACGTTTTTGCGATTTTCTCAAAAACGGCTCCTACGATTTTTTTTCAAAATCGCCTCATTTACTAGAGTTTTTATTCTCTATATAACAGGGTACGCGCCATGTCTGGTGACATTCGTGGGGAGGCTGTGCTCTCGTTGAAAAGAATGTTGTTTTTTTTTAAGATTGCGGTCTTAAAAAGATTTTTAGCGCAAAAATGTTTATAATGAAAGTTGTAGAGAATTTAAAATGCTACAACTTTTATTTCAAACAGTTTTGTATAACGCTTAGTTTTAGCGGTAATGAGCGATTTTCTGTTTTTTTCCACGAAAATGTGTAAAAAAATTTATTTTTTAAAGATTTCAGCCTTAGTATGCATTTTACGACAAAAGACTGTATAATCAAATTTATAGGAAATTAAAAGATCTACAACTTTTATTTAAACCATTTTCTCTAGAGCCTAGCTTAGCGTGGAAGAGTGATTTTCCGTTTTTTTTAAGCCAAACTGAGGTTGATTTTCATTTTACGTCTTTCACTCATGATTTAAGTTAGGTTATGTTTATTGAGGTTAGTTTTTTATTTATTTCGAATGTTTTATTTATCATGTTAGTTTATATTGTTAATTATTTGCATTGGCAAGAGAAAGTCGTGTGAGTGTTTCACACCAGATTTTTTTGTTTATGCAAGTCCTAAGGATTTTTCTTTCTATCCTAAGAATATCTCTCAGTCTTGTTTTAGTTTTGAAATTAGAAATAGTTTCGCAGCAATAAGTGGTTTCTTTATTTATTTATTATACTAATTTTAGATTGTAGTTTTTTAAATAATTATATAACAAAGAATCTATTTAATTTTTTGTTATTTGGAGATAGTATAACTTACTTTATGTTAAAAAAAGAATTGTTTTTGTTTTAAGCGCTATTGTAATTTTTATATCGCTCTTGTACCTTATTACTAATATTAAAAGAAGAAAACACCTAACCTAAAACATGGCTTTTAGCCATAATTGGGTAGTCTATTTCCTCTATTTCGTTCATTGTAAATTGTAAATGCATTATAGCTTTTTGAAAGAATGTCTATGGA
Source organism: Catonia carolina (assembly GCA_035578175.1). Lineage (NCBI taxonomy): Eukaryota > Metazoa > Arthropoda > Insecta > Hemiptera > Achilidae > Catonia > Catonia carolina. The sequence continues at coordinate 32,554,089 of JAQMRL010000005.1, read as the reverse complement.
AATAAATTATTATTATCATTATTTTGGGCATCGCATTGTATCTTAGAATTGCTCATGCTAGAAAAGCCTTTGAAATGAAAAACATCTTGCTGACTACAAACATTAATTTACAGATTACGAAACATTTCTTAAAACACTATGTTTGGAGTGTAGCATTATACGTAATTGAAACATGGGTGATAGGGGCTGTAGAAAGGAAGAGGATAGAAGCTTTTAAAATGTGGTGTTATAGGAAAATGTTAAAGATTAGGTGGGTGGACAAGATAAGTAATTTAGAGGTTCTTAGGCGAGTGGATGAAAAAGAAGTACATGGAAGCGTCTTACCAGCAGAAGGGATAGGCTAGTGGGGCATATCTTAAGACATCCAGGAATTGGTTTATCAATAATGGAGGGTAATATTGAGGGAGTGAATTGTAGAGGGAGGCAAAAGTTAGAGTTTATAAAACAAATCACAAAAGATGTAGGGTGTTACAAGTATGTAGATATGAAACGACTTGCGCAAGATAGAACAGCTCGGAGAACTGCATCAAACCAGTCGAGAGACTGATGACAAAAAAAATTGTGTCTTATAAAATGCAATAAATTAATCAAACAAAATTCTAAAGGTAAACCTACTTTTTTATTTATTACTTAATCATTAACCATATTTTTAGTGTCTTGTTTTATATTTCAAATTTTCTTTAAATCGAATCAGTATTATTTATTCCCTTGGTGATTCGAGCTATGGAGGTTCAATTCTATATTTCTAAAAGTTGTGCACTGTTCTTCACTATACTACAGTTTGTATTGTGGTTAAATTAATCGTGTTCCTGCAGGTATAAAAATTATATATACTGTACATATATATACAAAATCCTTTTGTAAATTAGTCACTCCATTCATTTCCTTTCCTTTTTCATTCAGTATTCATTAGTTACTTTTATTTTATTCATTCAAAACATTATTTTCCCCTACTTTTTATATTATAATATTAAATGAATATCTTTTAATAATAATAATAAACGAACACGGTTTGTAATAATTTTATTATCCACTATAAAGGAAGTGTATTTGAAAAGGATTTTTAATTCGATTGTGTTTCAATGTTTAAAAGTTAACATAAGTTTTGTATTTTTTATGTTGTGTAGTTTATAAGAAATATTCTGTGCACGTACTTGATATTTCATTGTAGTTGTTGTTGATATACTTGTAATACTGTTCGTTATTAGATAGAAAAAATTTATTTTCTTTTGTTCTTAAACTTAGCAATAAATTAAGCTGTTTAAATACCGTGAAAATCTATAAGTAATTTTGAAAATTGTCTTTCGGGTCTTTTCCGTTTTCTGTATGCCACTATCAAATCCGAATTCCCTGAAGGATTGCACACTTGTTCATTTCTCCCACTCCCTACCTTATTGAATACTCATACTGAGACAAACACACTCACGCAAGCGTAAACACGTTCTTCCCAGTCCCAGTATACAGTACTATGTTACACGTTCTGTTATTTTATTTTGGCTATTACTAGGCTACATTATACTATTAAGTTATATTTTTTAACTGTTTACATTGGGAAGAGGAAGTCGTATGAGTGTTTCACACATAATTTTTTAGTTGTCACTTTTTGTGGGATTATGTAATAGCCCCTTTTCCTGAAGGAACTCTGCAGCATCTTCCTCCGTCCGAATATTATTAAGTAACTCTACAAAATTCATAGCAAACTGTGTAGTAACTAACTGTGAAATGGGAGTGGAGTTGACACTACGCAGGAATATTGCTAGTCAGATTGGTGTGCTAGACGCAGGAGTGGGAGAATTTTGTAACCCTTCAGGGAATTCGGATTTTATAATGGCATACAGAAAACTGAAAAGACCCTGTCTTTCTTCTTGGAGTACTGGTTTTTGCGTTAAACTTTCAAAGCGGAAGGCCCTGGGTTCGATATCTGGCAAGGGTCTGGAAATTATTACAAGTTAAAACCCATCGTTCTAGTTCTTTAACCCACTGTAGTTCACTAATGTCTAAGCTCTTCTTGCAACTTGTAATTAAGTGAAGTGAAAAAGATATTAGTCAACTGGTAGCGAGTCGCTATTAGATGTTCAGTAACATCGGTTGAGCAAGCGACTTTGTATAGTGACCACCTGACAGCCACTCGTGAACAAACTCCACTCGGCGTCCCTGTTCAAATTCGTGCCTAATCCGCGTCAAAAAATACAAACTTAAATTAATTTAATTAAATTTAACGTAAATTGTGTATGATCGATCAAATTGGGTGGTTTTCAATAGTGGTGGTTCAACAAAATTTTTTTTTTAATTTATATTTAGGAAATTCACAATCTGTTGGAAACAATCAGTGAATGTGATATCACAAAATTTGGGAAAAATTAACATGGTATACAAACGTGAGTTGAGACACAGTCCAGTGACAGAACTCCGACGTGAATAGACAAGTGTAGCATTAAGTGCAGCATTTAGAACATTGTAATGGATATTCAATTACAGTACTACGTTAATAGATGAGGTCCCGGCTCCATCGACGTTTCAGACGTCTTATTGGATTGTTTGGGAGAGTCTGCGTAGCCAGATTTGAGATCAATGGGTTATGGTGGTTCAACAAAATAAATACAAAAAAATTAATCAAAAAATTCTGATCTGTTTTTTTGGTAGTATGTTTCCGCCTAATTTTCTAGAAGGATAAATTATTTTTTTAATCCATAAAACATTTGCGCTCCACCTCATGCACATACAAGTATTTTATTTTTTTAAATTTCTTATCCTTTCTGTCACCATAGCAATACTAACAATTAAAGAGTGGACTGTATAATTGGAAGATTCGTGTTGACAATATAATCGAAAAGCGTTAGAAAGATTTATTCTTCATAAACACAAACATAGAATTTGCGAACAACTCGAAAATAAATACTGAAAATCAGAACTGTCCTGTACTGTAAGTTAAACCTTCAATATTTTTGTTTTTTCCCTCTCTTCCAGATTTTCAACCTGATGTTTTTCCCTATTTTCTCGTAAAATCGATCAAAAATCATCAATCTACTTAGTGTTTTAACTGAAAATATGCTACCCATAACAGGCTGGTGGAGTGTTAAATTATTTGCACTATATCTGCTAGTTCTAAAGCTACAAAAAATAGTTCTGTTTCTTATCATGGTCAGCTAATTATATGACTGAATCATTAAAGAACAGAAGAGGTAGAAGTGTAAAAGACACTAATCAGATTTATCTCCTCTGAGAGTCACAAATATCATTATACAGAGACCCTGTGGTGAATGAAGTTAAGGTATCATTTGCAAAGTGGAAAGTAGGTGCTTTTCGGAAGGCCTGGCACACTTATATGTACGAAATTTAAAAAAAAAAATGTTAATAAAATTTATGTTGTTTAAACAGCCGAAAGGTTGGTTTTAACCCCTGGAGGTTTTACTAAGTAAAAACGAGGAGTGAGGTCGTTTACTATTGCTTTTCTTACTGAGTTGAAAGAGTATGCTTATCAGCATGCCAAGCCCTCCGAAAAGTACCCACTTTCCACCCTGCAAGTGACACCTTTACTTCATTCACCACAGGGTCTAGCTGTATAGTGAAATTCATTACTCTCAAAGGAGATAACTCTGACTAGTGTCTTTTACACTTTTTCGTCTTCTGTTCTTAAATAGTTCAGTCATGTAATTGGCTGACTATGTGATAAAAAACAGAAAATTATATTTTGTAGCCCTGGAACCAACAGATCGAGTGCAATTAAAGGGATCCGAAATGCCTATCTCCGTAATTTTAATGTAAGGGACATTTTCTTAAAAACTGTTAAGAGTTAAACTGTCCAATTTTTTTGTGATTACTTTTCAGGCTATTTTACACCCACTGAGTTAGTAGCATTTTGATATATTGTTAGGAGATGAGACTTTTTTTTTAAATTACCACTTTTGACAATCATAATTTTTTGCCTATTGAAGTGGAAAATAAATATTTAAATACATTATTTTACTGTAATATTAACTCAGTACATTGAAATTATGGTATGAAAGGCTGTGCAAAATGTTTTATTAAAATCCATTAACAGTTGGCTGAGAAAATGTTCCTTATGCGCCAAAAATTGCTATTTACGGGAAACAAAAAAATCTAAAGGGAACACATTATACGTTAAATTATTCAATATGTTATTTTTTACAGTTCAGAGGTTAATATATTATTAACAGGTGGTCTTGTGCTAACTTAAACGTTTTAAAATAAAAAATATCGCACAATATAAAAACACTTTGTATTTATCCGTTGTCATTCAAAAAATAGAGATTTTATGCGAAATGGTAACGTTTAAAAAATAACATAAGGATTCAATATATTTTTTCTATTTCATATAATGAATTAATATAATAATTTCACTAACCTTCTTTTTAAACTGCGTCACCTTTATTGTAATTTCTACTTACACGTGTTTCGGTGGATCCACCATCATCAGAGTAAATGAAAAATTGAAACTAAAAATTTTTTTCACATTTATTTAAAATTTACAGAAGATGGTACATCTTCAGTCACTTGTATAAAACTGATTTAAAATTAATTTATTTTAATTTATCCCTTCTCATATTTACTGTAGATAGCAGCAGCAGTCAATATCACTTCATCATTCCTAAATTTTATTTGTTCATTCAAAATGTCCTGCTTTTGCTCTTTCAAATATTTATAAATATGGAACATCTCATATTTCTCAATTTTATTTTTATTCTCTATATTACATTGTTCTATTATATTGAAATGTTCATCTATTTTACCAAATTTATGTCTTTCTTCTTTTATATGATTGGTATAGTTAGATATAATGTAGTCACATTTCAGTGCTTTTTTATGTTCATAATACCTCACTTGAAAATTACGACTAGTCATACCAATGTAAAATTTTTTACAATCCTCATTACCACAATCTATTTTATACACACCCTTTGTATTGCTTAGTGTTTCATTTATATAAAGATTTATTTTTGAATCAATATATTTTTAATTTAAAAAAACTGCAAAACGCCCAACAAATTAAACCTATATCGTTGGATTCAGAAAACTCTGAATTTTAATCATTTGCAAAAAACCGGATATGTGAAAATTTTCAATTTTTTCGTTCCAGGTACCCTTAATTTAACAATCCGTCTGTCCGTTATGGGCAGAGTAAAATGTATAAAAAATTTTTAAAAAATAACAGTAAAACTTTATAATTTTATATAGTAGGCTACTCACAAAAAATAAAAATATGTTTACTTATTACAAAATGTATTAAGTGATAAAATTTCCGTGTAATAAGAGAAAGGTAATCCGCGAAGGAATTCGTGTATTTTATAATAGTGTTATAGAAAGGTATTTGACTTCGTATTATGTTGATCATGTAGCATGTAGTGTTGTATTCAGTTTATAATGGTATTATTCAGAGGGTATAGTGGTCGATTTTATAATACCAGAACCAGTTTTAATCTGCTAAGAAACTGGTTCAATGATTTACTAAGCAAAGGTCAAGGGCATTTCCATAAAACTGCATCTACATATTTTATTATAATTTTCCGTAAAGATGAGTCGTTTTTAGGAATGTTTTACATGGTTTATAAAAAACCGTCAATTAATAATATTGCATAGTATTAGTAGAATACAAATGCTTTATTTTCTTTATTCCCACGACGCAACGGTAGTTTACTAGCTGCTAGTAAACTAGCGTCTTGGGAACGAACAACTAGCAGCTCATAACGGCCGGTCATGCACGTGACCCCTACCGACTCTTCTATTTACCGTGGTCAGAGTTATCTCCTCTGAGAGTAATAAATTTCATCATTATACGGCCAGACCCTGTGGTGAATGAAGTGAAGATATCATTTACAGGGTGGAAAGTGGGTGTTTTTCGGAGGGCCTGGCATGCTGATAAGCATACACTTTTAACTCAGTGAGGAAGGCAAGAGTGACCTCACTCCTCGTTTTTACTTAGTAAAGCATCTACTATCGGTTTCATAATCATTGACACCCGAGTTTGAACCCTTGCATCTCCAAAACTATGAGTCGGATTTTAACATACTTTACATCAAAATTTAGCTCATTTTATTCTGCGTTTACCTATAATAGTTCTATATTTTTAATGTTGTTTAAAAATTGCCATATCGAGGTTGGAAGACAAAAAGACCCGGTTTTTTTGACACCGCAACAAATTTCATGCGTTTAGAGGCGTGTAACTCGATAAGTATTTGACCGAAAAGTTTGAAATTTTAACACAACATAGGCAATTATATTCTTACAGCGTGTACGAAATTTTAAAATCGTAAGTTATTTAAATTTTGATTTATCAACAATATTCTGAACCCTTGCTATCTCGGTAACCGCTCGATCGTTCGGCACGGGAAAACTATCGTTTCATTCAGCGTTAAAAACTTAGTACAGATATGTTAATAATATGAAATATCGATTGGCCAATGTTGTAGAATTTTTAAAATTTTTAAAAATAGATGGGTAATGCGAGGGGTGGGCGCTACTATCCATTTTGCTTGAATATGGCTCTCTACCTGAATTGACAATAGAGTCTGTCAATTCAGATAGACAGTCCGACAGGATGTCACGTACACAAACTAGCAACATGGATAGTAACACCCCCCCCCCCCCGCATTACCCATCTATTTTTCAAAATTTTAAAAATTCTACCACTACATTGGCCAATCGATATTTCATATTATTAACATATCTGTACTAAGTTTTTTACGCTGAATAAAACGATGGTTTGCCCGTGCCGAACGATCGAGCGGTTACCGAGATAGCAAGGGTTCAGAATATTGTTAATAAATCAAAATTTAAATTACTTACGATTTTGAAATTTCGTACACGCTGTAAGAGTATAATTTTCTATGTTGTGTTAAAATTTCAAACTTTTCGGTCAAATACTTATCGAGTTACACGCCTCTAAACGCATGAAATTTGTTGCGGTGTCAAAAAAACCGGGTCTTTTTGTCTTCCAACCTCGATATGGCAATTTTTAAACAACATTAAAAATATAGGTTTATTATAGGTAAACGCAGAATAAAGTGAGCTAAATTTTGATGTAAAGTATGTTAAAATCAGACTCATAGTTTTGGAGATGCAAGGGTTCAAACTCGGGTGTCTATGATTGTGAAACCGATAGTAGTGTTTCAACCACCCTTTCGGCTGATGACCTAAACAACAAAATATTCATACAGGACAAGAGAAATTTAGAATTATATTTTCAGATCAGATTATTTAAATTCTCAATTACTCATCTGAAAGTTGACTTGTTATGTGGAAGATCTATGCTTCTGTTTTTATGTTACTAATATTAGACTTATCACAATATAGGTTACTTGGATTTTTACCTTTCAAAACCGCATGTACTGTATTTTCTTTTTTCATAAATTGATTTGTAAATTATTAAGACATATTCTTTCACCCATCTATACTTATACACTTGGGTAACTAATAATTCAATGTGCAATTGAAATTCCGTTAGGTTTTGTTTTAATTTGTATTCGATTGTAACATGATAAATAATTTTGTTGTAGGTCAAATTAAAGACGTGATATTGATTCGTTCTACATTCTAATGTATTATTTTAGAACCGGTGGCTGCTTATTAGGAGTTGAATTCAATTCCTTTTTGAAGGTATTGAAAATGATAAGAGTTCCGTTAATAAAGATTCTAACAACCACACAATATTCTTACTTTCTCGCATAAATATATCATCTGAAGATAGAAATCATGATTTAATTTTATAAAACACCCTACATTATGGAGAGATGTTTATATTCTAAAAGTCACCGAGTTCAAAACTGTGGTTTCTTAAAATGTACGTTCATTTTTGTGTGGTAGAAATTGGGATTTAATTTTATCCTGTTTCATGATCTTTTGAAGCTAAAAAATGGTGTAAAACACTCACATGAATTTCTCTTGCCAATGCAAATAAAAATTTCATCTTCGGCGCTTCGGCGCCGGGGCCGCCGCGAGTCAGCTGTTAAACTGCTGATTTTCGGAAACGAAGGTTCCTGGTTCAAATCCTAGTAAAGGCAGTTACTTTTATGCGGATTTGAATACTAGACAGTGGTTACCGGTGTGCTTCGATGGTTGGGGTTTAATTAACCATACTCTCTCAGGAATGGTCGGCCTGGGTCTGTACAAGACTACCCTTCATTTTCACGTCATACACATCATCCTCATCTCATTGGTTCATGGGGTTGCTTATTGGTTGCATGTTGTTGCTCGTACTCACATTAGGAATAGAAAATGCAAATAATGAACAATGAAACCTGATATTAGTAATAAAATATTAGAAATTAATAAAAAACCTAACCCTCAAAAAACATAACCTTATTTTAATCATGAGTGAATGATGCAAAATGAAAACTGACCTTAATTCGGCTTAATAATACGGAAAGTCACTATTTGACGCTAAACTAGACTCTGTAGAGTTAAATGCTTAAAATAAAAGTTGTAAATCTTTTAATTTCCTTTAAATTTAATTATCATTAAATGTATAGGCTACTAAGGCCGAAAACTTAAAAAATCCATTTTTTACAGATTTTCATGAGAAAGAAACAGGAGATCACTAATTACCGCTAAACTAAGCATTATACAAAGAAAGGTTTCGATAAAAAGTTGTAGATTATTAAATTTTCTACAACTTTGATTGTATACACTTTTGCCCTAAAATGCTAATTAAGGCCGCAAATTAAAAAAAAATTTCTACGAGAACTCTGACGAGTGTCTTTTACATTTCTCCTCTTCTGTTCTTAAATGCTTCAGTCATATAATTGGCTGATAATGTGATAAGAAACCGAACTATATATATTTTGTAGCCCTGGAACAAAAGCAGGTCGAGTGCAAATAATTTAACACGCCATCTGCGTGTTATAGGCAAGTTCTGAGATAACTGGCATAAATTGTATGTAAAAATCAAAGGAATTAAAAACAATTACCTACAATTTTGTATGTAATATTTTTATTGTGCCCATAACAGACAGGTGGTGTCAAATTATTTACACTCAATCTGTTCGTTGCAGGACTAAAATAAATAGTTCTGTTTCTTATCACAATGTCACCCAATTAAATGACTGAATTATTTAAGAACAGAAGAGGCAGAGGTGTAAAAGACACTTATCAGAGTTATCTCCTCTGAAAGTAATCAATTTCATTATACAGCCAGACCCTGTGGTGAATGAAGTACAGGTGTCATTTGCAGAATGGAAAATATGTGCTTTTCAGAGGGCCCGGCATGCTGATAAGCGTACTTTTCTATTCAGTGAGGAAGGCAATGGTAAACCACCTACTCTTCGTTTTAAATAGTAAAACCTCAACAGGTTCAAACCAGCCTTCCGGCTGATGACCTAAACATCAACAATATTTTTATCTCATACTCATAAGTTAGCGATAATTTGTAAATATTTTTATAATGACCACATTAAAATTGGGTTCATTCCATGTGGATTATTCCTTATTAATCGGCACGAAGGTGAACTGTTGTAGATGCATTTTCAAAACAGGATATAAAGTGAGTGAAATAAACGGCTTGAAGAATAACAAGAAAGTTTGTGCAGTTAACTGACCATCTATTAATAATATCAGGTATTATTTTTTTAAATAATCCTGATTGTTGGTTTTTAATCTTCTTTCTTGATACTATTAATAGATTAGAGCAGATCATCTAGATAGGTTATTTATTTGCGATGAACTGGCATGTATATCCTGTGAATGATTAAACAAATCCTGAAAATATCACAGTGAGTATTAAAAAAGAAAATATGATGAAAGGAATTTGTAAATGCCATAATTATAAACTTTCTCAGTAGGCTACTTATAATATAAAATTCTTATTAAATACCTGCCATTATAATAATAATTGTGTTTTTATTCTTACAACCCGTATGTTATTATATAAACAAGCGAAGTCATGGTGAAACGTGGTCGGACATTTTAAGTGACCTTGGTTACGGTCAATGTAACCAACCTAACCACCGCTGTTCGATAGAGTCGCCATTCCCCATCCGTGCCCATAATATGGGTGCATCGCAACGGTTTTATTGACCCTGCAGTCAACATAATTGTGATTTGTAGTTCATTAGTGAATCGATTTATATAATCGATTCACTAAATTGATCTGAAGATACTTTCTCCCTCATTCAAGGTTACAATACTTGTACAATATGTTTGGTTGTTTTTTAGATTTTTATCTTTCATCGAAAACTGTTCGCTTGTTATCTTAACATGTTTTTTTTTTGGATTTTATTTTAAACGGAACAATTTCTTGGGTTTGTTCATGAGTGAATTTAGCAGGACTCCTTACTGAGTTACTCGCCCTACCGGTATTACTTGACATACCACTGTGTATTCTACCAGTTGACTTATTGGGCTGCCTAGAAACCAATAATTATCTTTGTAACGCCTACGTTTTGAGAATTACATTATAAAACTATATTGAAAAGGACGTTCTTCTGTTTCTTATATCCTTTCGGCATACTAAGGATAACGCCTAGTGATTTTTTCATACATGATGTTTTCTCTTTTTCATTGCTGTTTTTCGTCTTTTCCAACACTTTTTTATTTTCTTCACTATACACTTTTGTTGTTATTTGCGACAACAAAATACAAATGAACTACAACATAGAATTAAAAATTAGTATAATTGCTACTATATTAAATTTGTACAGTCGACAAAACAAGCCTAATTAAAAAGTTGCCCGGACCATGGCAGTCTCATCAGAATTTTAACCGGACCTTGGTTAAATTTAGTCGATGACTAAATGGCTTAGAGGATATTTACAATGATGGACTTACGCTTAGGCCAGGGCCTAGGGTAGCAAAATTCTAGGGGTGCTAAAACTTTAGAGGCGAGAAAATTTTGATGCTGAAAAATTTAAAGAACAATTAAAATTTTAAACTCTATTCTAAATTTAGTGAGGATATAATTTCTTAATTAAGCATTAAAAAGAAAATTTATGTGATTAGTTATATAAAATTTATTTATTGTTCAGTTTTAAGAAATTTATTATATTTTAATTAATAAACCTCAAAATAAAATGTTTTTATTATTCTTAAAAGTTATAACATGTTTATTTATAAAAGTTAGGTACTACTATAAAACAAAAAGGTGCCATAGTCTATAGGACAAAGCCTAGGGCGCAGTTGAACCTTAATCCACTGCTGGCATATGCATGGCCCTTATATTTTAAGAGTAGTCGTCCCCCTCTTTTTACTCCTTCGCACAAATAGTCGAAATGAAAATGCTCTAATTTTTAACCCCTGTTGTTTAGGTCATCAGGCGAAGGGCTGGTTTAAACGTGTAGAGGCTTTACTAAGTAAAACGAGGAATGAGGTGGTTTACCATGGCCTTCCTCATTGAGTGGAAAAGTACGCTTATCAGCATGCCGGGCCCTCTGAAAATCACATTTTTTCCACTCTACAAATGTCACCTTCACGTCATTCACCACAGGGTCTGGCTGTACTATTAGCTCTACCTCTTCTGTTCTTAAATGATTCAGTCATTTAATTGGCTGACCATGTGATAAGAAACAGAACTATTTATTTTAGCCCTACAACCCCTAAGGAACAAATATTCCGAATTTCAATTATATCTTTCGGGAAGTTAGCGAATCAGCGATGAGTGAGTCAATCAGTAAATTATTTCACATTTGTTTGAAAATTACAGGTTCATATTATTATCCTGTCTTATTATCTTTTAATCAGCGAAATTTTAAATTGATTTATTATATAGAAATACCATACAGTATAATTAAATCATAATTTTTAACAAAAATAATTTTCAAGGTTGTTCGTATATGTTATAGAGGAAGGGCCTGTAGACAGACATCCGGTTTTGTACTGGAAGTAGATAAAGTACATCGAAATAGTATGCTTAGTAAAAATAGTTTTACGGTAGTATTTCTAACCAATGAGACGACACTACAGCGACCTAACTCACATAAAACTTGTGTTGTAGGGGCATAGTAATATCTAATAGACTATTCCATACTTAAAGTTTCTCATTTTGCTTTGTAACACTAATAGAACATGCCTAAATTATCCCTTATACGTTTACACATACACATTTATTACGTAATTTACGCACGCGACTTCACGATAGCCTACGACAAAATATCTTTCAACATTCAACGAAAACCGATCCTAAAAGAAAATTTTTTTCGGTACTTCTTATTTTTGGAATTCTATTTTTACTGCTGATGACTTCTTTAATTCATTAACTAGTGACGATAATAATTCTTGTACAAATAGTTAACATATCTTGTTTGTCACCTTAGCATTCCTTATAAAAACAATACAGATTTTGTTTTGTCTTCTCAAAAATTCTATTAATAATATTTGTAGGTTATGAAATTAAATGCAGTTTAAGTCTGGAAAAACAGCAATGTATTAGAGATCAGACTATCCGGTATAATATGGCAAAATATTTGATGCTTAATCAGTGTTGTTGTTGTTTAGGTCATCAGCCGATAAGCTGGTTTGAACCTGTAGAGGTTTTACTAAGTAAATCAAGGAGTGAGGTAGTTTACCTTACCTTCCTCACTGAGTGGAAAAGCACGCATATCAGCATGCCGGGCCCTCTGAAAAGCACATGTTTTCCACTCTGCAAATGACACCTTCACTTCATTCACGACAGGGTCTGTCTGAATAATGAAATTCATTACTTTCAGAGGAGATAACTCTGATTAGTCTCTTTTACACCTTTACCTCTTCTGTTCTTAAATGATTCAGTCATTTAATTGGCTGACCATGTTATAAGAAACGGAACTATTTATTTTAGCCCTGCAACAAACAGATTGAGCGTAAATAATTTGACAATCCCCTATCTGTTGTGGGCAGAAGCTGTATCAGTAACAGTTATAATTTTATGTAGTCAGCAATACGGAATGGGCCGATTTTAATTCGGTGTTTTACAGTTAATCGTAAATTGTCGTTAATTCATTAGTTCATGTTTAAAGTTTTGGGGCGAAATGAGTCTTGTACTATTGTTTGCCATAAACAGGCGGGTGGAGTGCTAAATTAATTGCACTCGATTTGCTGGTTCCAGGGCTACAAAATATAGTTCTGTTTCTTATCACATGGTCAGCCAATATATGACTGAACTTTATAAGGACAGAAGAGGTAGAGGTGTAAAAGACACTAATTAGAGTTATCTCCTTTAAGAGTAATGAATTTCACTATAAAGCCAGTCCCTGTAGTGAATGAAGGAAGGTGTCATTTGCAGGGTGGAAAGTAGATGCTTTTTGAGGGCCTAGCATGATAAGCCTACTCTTTCAATTCAGTGAGGAAGGCAATTGTAAACCACTTCACTCTTTGTTTTACTTAGTAATACCTCTAGAGGTTCGAACCAGGCTTTTGGCTGATGACCTAAACAGCTACCACACAGAGAAAAATTAGTGCTAATATTTTGCTTTAAACATTTAATTGTTTTTAACTATCTCTATTCATGATTAAGATTAAAATTGATTGGCAGTAATTTCGTAACTAACCTTTAGTAATAAGCCTCAATAGGAATTAATTAGCCGTAAATATTATGCAATTATGAAGGTCTGTCAAGGGTTGTACAGACTAGACAAGATTAGAAATGAAGATATAAGGCAAGAGTTAGGAATTTTTCCACTTGACGAAAAAATAAAATTGTATCGTGCCCAATGAGTCGATCATTTAAATAGAATGCCAGAAAGCCGCTTGCCTAGTGTAGCGAGAAGATACAAACCAGTGGGATATAGAGATATTGGTAGGCCAAAGAAAAGATGGGTGCTGGAACAGGTAGAAATTCCTAACCCGTGAAGAGAAGAAGAAGAAATATTATTTAGTTAAATGAGGATATTTAATAAATTTCAAAATCAAAAAATTATAAGTTTTACCTATCCTTAAATTATAACCTGTGTGTGTAATCAGAAAAGACGTATCATTATCGATGTAATTTATTATTTACTACATAAATCTATTGAAACGAAATTGATTTTTTTATTTTATATTTTTTTGGGGACGTGCCTATGTTTAGTTCGTCGTGCGTTACACTGATTCATATCTGTTCATACGGAAAAGATTTTCAACACTAATTCCGGTTGGGCGTTACTTTACGTGCGAAAAAACGAACGCTTTATAAAACCTTGTCAGATATAACAATTTGTTTCTAAAATGTTAACAGTAATTATCAGTTACATCCTCAGGTATTTCACGCGTTATCATTTTTATCTAATAACAGACTAAATATTGCGGGTGGTAAAACAAGTTAGCATCTATTACAGTCCGTTACTTGTTTTCGGGTCAATGGTTAACGGTAGAACTTGAAGGTGGGAAGCCGAAGGCTTACTTGCTTGAAAAAAGGGAAAGGAAGATACTTGACTGACATTTAAAGAATTTATCTGAATTCTTCGTCGGTATCTAACCTTCTTCACTTCTTGTTATTCTTCCGCGTATACTATCCTTTTTTTAACTTTTCTAGTATATCTGAAACACATTGTGATGCATGAGTAACTACCTACCATTACTAGTCAACTCTTTTAACTCCTGTTGCTTGTTTTTAAACATGAAACATTATTTATCCTGTAAAATGATAATCTGGTCTAATTTAATATAATTACAGTTACTTCTTTTACAAATGTTGAGATTTCACGATAATTTTTTCGCCTTTACTTATAACGTTCATCTTATGTGGTTAGCCGGCCGCATTGGCGTAGTTGGTAACGTGCTCGCCTCTCATCATGCGGTCTTGGGTTCGAATCCCATTCAGGCATGGCATATTTTCATCTCTTCTTCTTTAGCTTCAATCATGCGATTGGTAGGCAGCTTTCCATCGTTTTCTGTCCAGAGCTATAGTTTTTAGTTGGATTTAGCTCTGGATCCCTAGATCTTTGATAATTTGTTTTAAATAGTGTAGCCGGGGTCTTCCACGAGCCCTTTGTCCAATTATCATTCCTTCTAATTATTTTCATATATTTTCATACGTTACAAAAAATCATTTCATCCTTCACCGTCTGCATTAGCAGTAATTGCAGAAGCGTCAATATGTAAATCTTCTGTTGAGTCATTTTTTTAGGAAGATTATTTATTTATTTATTTATTGACCCACCGGGTTGGTCTAGAGATAAAGTCGTCGCCGCGGTCAGCTGTTTAACAGCTGATTTTCGGAGACGATGGTTCCTGGTTCAAATCCTAATAAAGGTAGTTAATTTTATACGGATTTGAATACTAGACAGTGGTGACCGGTGTACTTTGATGGTTGGGTTCAATTAACCGCACTTGCTCAGGAATGGTCGGCCTGGGTCTGTACAAGACTGCACCTCATTTACACGTCATACACATCATCCTCATCTCATTGGGTCATCGGGTTGCTTATTGTTCTGAATTGAACAGATTGCAACGTACACAAAAGAGAAATGAAAAAAAAAATTATTTATTACTACCGGCCTTCGGGCCAGCCCAGTCAGTCAGCTGGTAGCAAGTCGCTATTATTTGTTAAGTAACACCGGTTGGGCAAGCGACTTTGTATGGTGACCAGCTGACAGCCATCCATGAACAAACTCTACTGGGGATCCCTGTTCAAACTCATGTCTAATCCACGTCAAAAAAAATAAACCAAAAAGCAGCGATCAAATTGGGTAGTTGTTAACAAAGTACGGTTTCCGATAACAAATAAAAGCTAAAAAAAAAAAAATTATTACGACGTCTCTACGCGCTTTGCTTTCATTGATACTTTATTTAGCGATCTTACAATATTTGTATTAAAATATTTCAGAAAGCTTCCTCTTCGTCTTCTTTTCTCCTCCTCCCCCTTTTCAGTGTATGGGCCATCTAGCCTGTTCCGGCATCAAAATATATATTTTTCATTAGAAAGCTGTAATTAAAACCATTGCCCATATCACAGCAGGTGGAGTGTTTAATTATTTGCACTCGATCTGCTAGTTCCAGGGCTACAAAAAATAGTGATGTTTTGTATCTTATAGTCAGCCAATTATAAGACTGAACTATTTAAAACCAGAAGAGGTACAGGTGTAAAAGACACTAGTCATTTCCTCTCAGAGTAATTAATTTCATTATACAGTCAGACCTTGTGGTAAATGAAGTGGTGTCATATGCAGGGTGGAATGTAGGTGCTTTTCGGAGTGCTTGGCATGCTGAAAAGCATACTCTTACAATTCAGTGAAGAAGGCAATTGTAAACCACCTAACTCTTCGTTTTTACTTAGTAAAGCCTCTAGAAGTTCCAACCAGTCTTTCAGCTGTTGACTTAAACAAACATCAATTATTCCTAGAGTTGTAGAGGTCTTTCCAAGCTGCTTTATTTCGAATAAATAAATTTTCAAAATTTTCTTTGGTCGACAAATCTTTTCGGTGAACCAGTTAAATAATTCGTAAATATAATTAATTTATTTAAATAAATGTTATTTTTTATAAATTTTCGTGGACTTGCGTTTAGATTCGTTTAGAATAAGTGTCCTGATTCGTTTTAAATCTGAATGACTTAACGCCTTCTCAATTAAAAATAAATACTGTACTGTGAAAAACTAAGGGTGGTAAAACTTGAGTTAACAACGTAAGATTTAAGAGAGGCTTTTCACTTTAAAAAAGGGTGAATAATAAAAATGTTAGGGTAGAAAAACTAGAATATAAAAGAATTATTTAATAACGATGTATACTTCAAGATAAGAGTTGTTAAATAGTTTTTTTCTTCACTCCTTAGGGGGTTAGTTGATAAATTACTGTCTGTATGGATAGTAAATGATTGTATTCTTAATACAACAGGATAGTAAAGCCCTCTCATTGTAAAATAAGTTTTTATATTGTATTGTCCTTGGTATTATTTTGTTATAAAAAAAATAAGATCACTTCAGTAACTGTGGTTTAATCTATCATGAAAATCTCGATGATCTATCTTTTTGTGGTTTGTTAACCACATCTGTTGGTTTTAGAAAGGTATAACAAGATAAAATAGGTAGTGGATTTCAAAATTTCTTATATAATAATTTCTATTTTAATCCATACTTATAAATAACGGATGTTATTGAAAGTATTAAAGAAACCCTAGGTTTTATAAGATTTCCTTGTCTTAGTAATGAACATCTAATATCTTGTATTCATGCACCTGATTATTGTGATATTATCATTATTTATATCAGTTTCATACCTAATATAGACAATTACAAATTTACATGTACTATTAATTAATCAAATAACTAATATAAATCCAAGGCTAACTTTCGATGCTTGCCTGTGTCCGTTTAAAAGTTATACTTGGAAACCGATCTACAGAACCAGTTCGAGATTTCAAATATTTTGATGGCAAGATTTCCTATAACAAAGATAATGACGTGAGTGAGAAACTGGCAAAATTCAACGTTGTACGCGGTTCTATTCGCAGGATAATTGGAAAGAAAACGAGACAGAACACCCAAATAAAATTTTATAGAGCAATGGCTGTATCACTCATAACATATGGGAGTAAAACAGCGTGTCATTACACAGAAACGAATCTCATATCCAGGCTGCTGAAATGAAATTTTTGCGGGGAGTCAAAGGTTGTACCCGGTTAGATAGAGTACGTAATGAATCTATACGCGCCGAATTAAATGTTCAGTCATTGTGTGAAACTTTAAGAATATATCGTATCAGAGAAATTGGTTCAACCATTTACTTCGCATGCCAGGATATGGACTTTCTTTGCGAGCATGGAAATATAAACCTACAGGGAAGCGAGGCTTGGGAAGACCTAAAATGAGATAACTGAATGGCCAGAACAGGCCATTGAGCCTAATCCTTGACAGATAATGAGATGATGGATAAATTAATATAAATTAATCATTTAGAGATACAGAGAGTTATTATTGAAATATTTTCCAAATGGTTTTTTTTAGACTACTACTCGGAGTTTCAAAATTCAACTTCTTTTGATTGAATTTCAGGATTTTTATCATGGTCTAAACCAGTGATGAGCAAAGTACGGCCCACGGACCAGATAATAAAAGTTGTAGGGAACTTTAAATCCTACAACTTTTATTGTGAACATTTTTTTGTGTAACGCTTAGTTTAGCGGTAATTTGTGATTTTCTGTTTTATTTTTTTTTATGAAAATCTGTAAAAAATGGATTTTTTAAGATTTCGGCCTTAGTATGCATTGTACGACAAATGTGTATATAATCAAATTTATAGGAAATTAAAAGTTCTACACCTTTTATTTCAAGCATTTTTCTCTACAGAGCCTAGTTTAACGTGAAAGAGTGATTTTCCTTAATTTTAAGCCAAACTGAGATTGATTTTCATTTCGTATCTTTCACTCATGATTAAAATAAGGTAATGTTTATTGAGGTTAGTTTTTTGTTTATTTCTAATGTTTTGTTACTAATATTAGGTTATATTGTTCATTATTTGCATTGGCAAGAGAAATTCGTGTGAGTGTTTCACACCAGATTTTGTTTTTTTGTCCTAATGTGTGTACGTTGGATTCTGTACAACAAGCAATCCCATGACTTAATCAGATGAGGATGATATGTAAATAAGTACAGACTCAGGCCGGAAGAGTCAGTTATAAATTATGCCAATATACTCGTAATAATGGTGACAGTAAGTTTTGAACAATAAAGTAAGCATACACTTTCACAGTGGAACACAAACAAAATAATGAAATATGCCAAACAAATTAAGTAAAAGATGACATCATTTTTCCAACCACATTTGTTTTTTAATTACATAATTCCATATAGCCTGTTACTTAGGAAGCTCTAAGCTTTACAACAGTAAACGAATTTTTGAAATTGGTTGAGTATTTTCTTAGATTACATCGTACAAACAAACATTATTTTTTGCAGTATTTTTATAGCTGTTTATATTAACTTGCCGATGAAAATTCTGTAAAAAAATGAAGAGACTGTCCGGCGCCAAAAATCTAATCTGATGACTAATTTACCTTGGGCTAACACTGAACTCCATTGTTTTATAATATTGTCCTACTTCCTCATTAGGAAATATCGTAAATCAAATACCGAATTAGGAATTAGTTAGTTACGGAATTAGTTAACAACCGAACTATGTTAAGTTTATAAGGTGTTGACATTTCATAAATGTACAAGTTCAATATTATCATATTATTAAATTCCTTATCTGCCCATAACAGACAGGTGGAGTGTCAAATTATTTCATCTATTATCATCTATTCATATTTCATCTATTCGATGCAGGGCTGAAATAAAAAGTCCGGTTTCTTATCACGTGGTCAACCAATTAAATGACTGAATCATTTAAGAACAGAAGAGGTACAAGCGTAAAAGACACTAATCAGAGTTATCTCCTGAAAGTAATGAATTTCATTATACAGCCAGACCCTGTGGTGAATGAAGTGAAGGTGTCATTTGCAGAGTTGAAAATATGTGCTTTTCTGAGGGCCCGGATTGCTGATTAGCGGGTTTTTCCACTCAGTGAGGAAGGCAATTGTAAACCACCTCACTCCTCGTTGTACTTAGTAAAATTTCTACAGGTTCAAACCGGCCTTTCGGCTGATGACCTAAACAACAAAAAATTCTTTATATTGTCAAAAATAATTCAACACCATAATAGTAGTTATTATCTGGATTTAATTTTTAGATTTTTTTTTTCTGGATTTTTTTTCCTTAGATATTTTGTAATTACACCCTGTTTAAGTTGAGATAACTAGTGTTTCTCCGATTAAAATAATCTGATGTGAAACACTCACACGACTTTCTCTTGTCAATGCATATAATGAACAGTATAACCTAACATCAGCAATAAAACATTAAAAATAAACAAAAAACTAACCTAAAAAAATATAACCTTATTTTAATCATGAGTGAATGATGAAAAATAAAACCCAACCTTAGTTTGGCTTAATAATACAAAAAATCACTCTTCCACGCTAAACTCTGTAGAGAAAAATGCTTGAAATAAAAGGTGTAGATCTTTTAATTTCCTATAAATTTAAATATATGCATTTTTGTTGTAAAATTGATACTACGACCGAAATCTTAAAAAGATCGATTTTTTTTACAGATTTTTATGAAAAAGAAACAGGAAATCACGAATTACTGCTAAACTAAGCGTTACACAAAAAAATGTTTAAAATGAAAGTTGTAGGTTTTTAAATTTTCTACAACTTTTATTATATACACTTTTGTGCTAAAAAGCATATTAAGGCTGTAATCTTAAAAAACATTTCTACGAGAGAACAGCCGCTCCAAGAATTTCAGCAGACATGGCACCTACTCTACCTTAAAGAGCATAAAAGTTGTAGTAAATGAGCCGATTTTTTTTAAAAAATCGGAGGAGCCATTTTTGAGAAAATTGCAAAAAAGTGAAAAATGACACGAATAAACTACTAAAGAAACAGATCTATTCTTCCGGTTGAACGATTTTGATGAAAATGTTCGTGTCGGGTCCGGTAGTAGTATCTAACTTTTAATATAGATATTTTGTTCTCACACACACACAGACCAATCGCTAAAAACATGTTTTTTTGGATTCAGGGATCTGAAATCGTGTAGATCCGGTGAAAACTCGATGTCTTAAAATCGACATGAAAACAGTACGTTTCTTCCTAATATTCATATAGGCAAGAGAAGGTAAAAAGTAATATTTCCCCTCTCCAGGTATTTAAAAATGTCGACCGTTGTAAACAATTGAAATAAATTAATAAATGTGTTGTTTAACCAATATTTTATAGTATAAAGTGAAAAGTTTGGCCTAAATGGTTTTATAATGATGATGATGATGTTGATTGTAAAGGAAAGTGTTGTTTTAAAAACGAAGGAAATATAATAATAAAGACATCTCTTTTTGTTTTAAAAAATCTTCTCATAACGTTCTTAAACGTAATATAATGATGCTTTTAAGTATGACAGCTATATAATACTGTATATAACTATAAAGTAGTTTAGAATTATAAAACAGGAAGAACACTATTTTGCAAGAATTTCCGTTTGAAGCTAGTCATCAAAATGTCCAGACTACCTACCAGTAGCTTGTAGTTTACCAGTAATATGGCGTCTTCCTGTTCATACAATAATAGGTTGCCGACCTTTTACATTTTTAAATCTCATCTTCATATTTTGATCGAGTTCTTTCATAAAAGAAACATTTTGTTCATCAGTTACAATTTTAATAATATAATAGAAAATTCAATAATTTTTGTCAAAAAATATTTTTGCTTTATATTTGGTGGTTTATTTGTTAGTGTAAATAAATTAAAAAATAATTATTTAGTATAAATATATACATTAATAATTTAACAAGGTTGCACTCAATCTGCTAGTTCCAGGGCTACAAAAAATAGTTTTGTTTCTTATCACATGGTCAACCAATTAAATGACTGAATCATTAAACAATAGAAGAGATTGAAGTGTAAAAGACACTAGTCAAAGTTATCTCCTCTGAGAGTAATGAATTTCATCATTATACGGCCAGACCCTGTGGTGAATAAAGTGAAGGTGTCATTTACAGAGTGGAAAGTAGGTGCTGTTCGGAGGGCCTGGTATGCTGATAGGCCTACTTTTCCACTCAGTGAGGAAGGCATTGGTAAACCACCTCACTCCTCGTTCTACTTAGTAAAGCCTCTAAAAGTTGAAACCAGCCTTTGGGCTGATGGCCTAACTAATATTAACAACAACATTTACAAATATTAACAATAATGGAAAATAGAAAATTCGGTGATTTTTGTTGTTAAAAAATATGTTTTCTAATCTATAAAATTCCCCCTAAATTTCATGAGGTTGCAATTATTTGGTAAAATTGTTCCCCGAGCGACCAGGTGTTCCTTAACACGATGTCGCCATCATAGGGCTTCTCAGCCCTCTCAACCAGGATTCAGGATTCAGGATTCTTCTAAATATTTGTTTTTTTTAATATAAGTAAAGTAGCGAATAAATTATTTAGTATACATAACTGCATTTACAATATTCCGCTGCCACACTACCGAAACACGCTACCTAGGCAAACACTTAAAAAGAAAACTTAAATGAAAAATAGAAAATTCGATGATTTTTTTCTTGTCTGGCTGTATAATGAAATTCATTACTTTCAAAGGAGATAACTCTGATTAATGTCTTTTACACCTCTACCTCTTCTGTTCTTAAATGATTCAGTCATTTAATTGGCTGGCCATGTGATAAGAAACAGAACTATTTATTTTAGACCTGCAACGAACAGATTGAGTGTAAATAATTTAACACTCCACCTGTCTGTTATGGGCAGCTATCGTATTATCAATATTACTGATCGTGTAAGGGCCGTGTAACAAATACACGCTACAAACTGAAAACACTATTGCCGATTTGATAATACTGCTGTAATCTAAGAATTTCAAAATCGAGGACCCCTGCAGATATAATTTTTTACAATTTTTTTTGAATCTGCAAAATTTAATTTGGTAACGTTATTCCATAATTTATTTTTCATTAGACTGACCGTTAACAGACAGAAGAATATCATGGTCTATACATGATTCCAAATGATCATAAAAATAAAAACCATAACGAAACTTGTTTTTATTATTTTTAAAGTTACGGTAATAAAAAAATGACAACATTGCCTGTTTTCTTAGTTAATAGAGTATCGTATTTTTATGTTTTTATTGCGTTCTTAACATTATTTATAACTACCATTAAATAAGATGGACTTGCTCGGGCCTTTGGTCTGATCCGGTTTGCCTAAAGCTGATTTCATTCCCATGTTTTATTTCTTAGATTTAGGATCTTCTGTGAACAATGCGGAAAGCACGATTTCATTTTACAACAACATTCATGATGAGATTCGGGTAAATTTATTAAATATTTCTGGAAATCTCTTTAAAATTCATTTCCTAGAATAATATTGTGTTGTTTTCAAAAACGTAAATTTACTAATAAAAATTTAATACTTCTGTATTGAAATAGAATTGCAGTTTTTACCGTTTCGTTTCTTTTTTTATTATTCAAGTTAGAAAACTAATAAGGGAATTCTTGGAGGTTTATTTCAGTATTTATAATCGTTGTACTTCAAGTACATTAATATTGTAACTTAATGAAACAAATATTTAAATCGTGTATTCTGTAATACCATTCTAATTGAGAATGCCAATATAAATTGACAACCAAAATCCAAATTCAAGTTGTTAACTTGTTAAAAAATTACCTTAATCTGCATATTTTTTAAATGTTATCTGAAGATCTTTGAATTTAACTTTAAGCTTTTTAAAATAAGTATTTAATCTTTATTGACAGGTATTAGTTTTAATTGACTCAATTTGTTTGAATGTTAAAAGAGGTTTGGTTGTCCCCTCACACATACGCGCGCACACACAACATATTCATTTAGATATAGCTACGCAGGCACCAGAATTCAGGTATCCAGAAATTTATTTTGGAGGGACAAAATAAAATATATAAAAAAAACACGCACACAAACGTACCGGGTGTTCCACGGAATTTGAACCGTAGGGAAATAGCATTAATTTTCATTAGTTAACATTTTTTTCATCATCTGTCAATGATTAAATCAATGGCCTGTTTCGGCATCATCTCTTTTTAGGTCTTCCCAAGCCTCGCTTCCCTCTAGGTTTATATTTCCACGCTCGCAGAGGAAGTCTGTATGCTGGCGTGTAAAGAAAATGGTTGGACCAGTTTCTCTGATATACGAGTACTTCTAACGTTTCACACAATGACTGAACATTTAACTCGGCGCGTATAGCTTCGTTACGTTCTCTATATAAACGGGTAAAACCTTTGACTCCCCGCAAAAATCTCATTTCAGCAGCCTGGATACGAGATTCATTCCTCTGTAATGACACCCATGTTTTACTCCCATATGTTATGATTGGTATAGCCATTCTATAAAATTTTATTTGGGTGTCCTGCCTCGTTTCTTTTTTATTGTCCTGCGAATAGAACAGCATACAACGCTGAATTTTGCTAGTTTTTCACTCACGTCATCATCTTTGTCATAGGAAATCCTGCATCCTAAATATTTGTTCAGTTCTAACTTGTTCGGTTCCCAAGTATAATTTTGATATTTTCTTCCCACGAATAAATGAAAACTTGTTATAATCAGGAATCATTAGAAAACGTTTAGACCTTCGAAAAATATAAAATTTTATACATTTTAAGCCGTATTTTACGATACAGAAATGTTATTCTAGCCTCCGAACTAACAAATCAAGTGCAAATAATTTAACACTCCACCTATCTGTTATGAGTAAAGTTTTTGTTTATAAAACTTTTTTTAATTCCGTATTTGGAGATTTTTTTATACTGAAAAGACTATATGTCAAACAATGTCATCTTATTGTAGAGTCAATTTAATGACAATGCACTTAATTTAATCGTAGTAGGCCTATGTCCTTGTGACTAAAATAGATTGTACATTTATACATGTATAAAACAGATTGATATCTATTTGATCAGAATTTAGATTATATAGGGTGATTCAAAAAGAGCGCCGGTTTTTAAACGGCTGGTAAATTTTTGTTTATCGGTTGGCAACATTGTTTGACCTCATTTCTATTTCGGAGAACATTCCGATTGACGATTCAGTTGTAGTTTTTCTTGTTCGCAGTGTAATACTCTCGCAGTCTCTGTCTAACCATGGAGAAGTTTACTATTGCGCAACGAGTGTTAATCGTCAAAACATTATACCAGAGTGGAAAGAGTTATGCGGCTACTGTCAGGCGACTTCGCGGTACTCTAGGACGTATGAAGCACCGAATGAATCAACAGTTCGCAGGCTCATGAAAAAGTTTTTTGAGACGGGTTCAACAGTCGACCTTAAAAGTTCTGGACGTCGTCGTTCTGGCCGAACTGAGCAGAACGTTGCGTTGGTTCGTGACAGTGTGGCTGTTAGCCCAGCAAAATCAATACGTCGCCGTTCTCAACAATTGGGTTTAAGATGTTCTTCTGCACGGAGAATTCTTCGGTACGATCTCCAATATCACCCGTATAAAATTCAGTTGACGCAACATTTGAAAGTGGCAGACCACCAGAAGAGACGACAGTTTGTTGACTGGGTATTGAGAAAACGGCAGGATGATGACACCTTCGCAAACAAAATCATTTTCAATGATGAGGCGCACTTCCACTTAAACGGTTTTGTTAATAAACAGAACTGCCGTATGTGGGGTTTAGAAAACCCCACATACGGAAACTTGTCCCACATAGTCGAAACTTGTCGTGCAGTAATATCCAATTTCATGGACAGAGTTGATGCGTGCCAGCGCAGTAGAGGAGGACACATGCATGACATCATTTTTCATACATAAAATCGGAAGGTAAGATGAACTTGTTGATGTATTTATTTTCAGTTTTTCAATAAAATAAATCTCTTAATTTGATATATCAAAACCGGCGCTCTTTTTGAATCACCCTATATAATGAATTCTTGTATCTCCATAGGTGGGTAACCTTCAATGTTTTAAAACGCATCCAACCAAAGAATCTAACGCATCGGTCTAATGCATTTTGGTCAATCGTAGTAGCATTTTATCTACCGGGTTTAGTTTAAGCAACATGTTAGTATTCATATCCTGATTATCGTATTGATTTATAACGTGTTTATTATTTATTTATTTATTTCCCGTTGCTATACAAAAATTATGTAAATACATACTTATATACTTTTTCATTTCCTTGGTTTTAAACTTAAAATCTAGATTTAGACTACTTAAATTATATGCCAGCGCACACCGACTAGTGTGGTGCAGTGAACATTTTAGTTTTACTGCCAATAATTCTATGTTCAAATTGCTGTGATGATTTTCAACATTCTGGAAGGACATAGTACATGAAGTACACAGAAAATAATAAATAAAATTTAAAAGAATGAACAAATATTTTCTTTACCAATTCTAGAAAAATATGGTTGACGCGTTTCATGGGTGGTGGCAATTTTTAAAAAGGCTTACCTTTGACTTATGGTAAAACCCATTAGTGATTTCTGTATATAGGCTACTCTTGAAGACGAATAGATTGACATTATTTTTCTTTCCGAATTCCGACTTCGATTTTTTGATTTCCAATTTTGGGCCACTTTCGGTTGAAACCGGAACTTCAAAGCTAATGATTTCTGTATCGACGCTTTAAGAAGAATTGAATGACACTTTTTATTTCCAAATTCCGACTTTTATTTATTTAATAAAGTTTTACATGTGAGAGCAACAGGTAAAACCCAATTCTGCTCTCTTAAAACATATATAACACATACAATCATAATTTAACTAGCTTATAATATATACAATAATGATGCTTCAACTTCATAACCTACAATATAATAATGAATGTACTAATGATTATAACATATGAATATGAATAATATAATGAATATGAAGAATATAAAATATGACCATGATGAATATAATATTTTAATATGATAGTATATAATATAATTACGTAATAATATAATGATTTATAAAATTGAATATAATACACACAAACAAACATAAAAATTTAAAAGAAGCATTTACAGTATATACTTACAAATAAATTACAGTATAATTTTGAAAGAAAAGAAAAAAATATTAGAACAGGAGCCGTGGAACAAAAATTCGAATTTAGGAATACATTCTTCTGGTTTTGGGCCACTTACAGTCGAAACCGGAACTTCAAACCTAATCCAGGCATACTAACTTTTTGTGTAGATTGTTGTTGTTTAGGTCATCAGCCGAAAGGCTGGTTTGAACCTCTAGAGGTTTTACTAATTAAAAACGAGGAGTGAGGTGGTTTACTATTGCCTTCCTCACTGAGTCGAAAGAGAATGCTTATCAGCATGCTAGACCCTCTGAAAACCACTTAATTTCCACCCTGCAAATGACACCTTCATTGCATTCACCACAGGGTCTGGCTGTATAGTGAAATTCATTACTCTCAGAGGAGGTAACTCTGAATCTTTTATACCTCTACTTCTTCTGTTCTTAAATAGTTCAGTCATATAATTGGCTGACTATGTGATAAGAAACAGAACTATTTTTTGTAGCCTTGAAACAGTCAGATCGAGCGCAATTAATTCAACCACTCCACCTGCCCGTTATGGGCATTATATTACTTGGTCGGCCATTTAAACGACTGAATCATTTAAGAACAGAAGAAGTAGAGGTGTAAAAGACACTAATCAGAGTTATCTCATCTAAAAGTAATGAATTTCATTATAAAGCCAGACCCTATGGTGAATGAAGTGAAGGTGTGATTTGGAGAGTGGAAAATATGTGCTTTTCAGAGGGCCCGGCATGTTGATAAGCGTATTTTTCCACTCAGTGAGATAGGCAATGGTAAACCACCTCACTCCTCGTTTTACTTTGTAAAACCTCTACAGGTTCAAACCAGCCTTTCGGTTGATGACCTAAACAACAACAACATGTATCAAAGTGAGTAGGCTACCAGTGCATCAATAATAAATTTAGGACAAAAATTTCTCACAAGTAATTTAATATTATAACTTAAAAACCTTTCACAAAATATCTGGTTCCTTCAATCTTCGTCATAACATTATTGAAATATTTCATTTATAAACACAGGACAAACGTTTTACGTTAAAGATAAGATTAATAAGTAAGAAGGCACACCATCTGTTTTACTTCATAAAATATTGACCGATACCAAGGGGAACTAGTTTTAAAGATTTAATGGAAGAGAGTGGTAACAAAATTTATGAACATTATTAGAACAACTCCAAGTATGATGATCAGGCTGTGTACCTCGCTTATTTATCTCTCTGTAATTAATAATAACTAAAGAATTACTTAATTTAGGAAGCAATTTTCATAATATTATCTTTAAAATATTTAAAGAAGGAAGTTTTTAAAGTAACGTATTCTGTAAAGTTATTTAAAATCAAAGTGCATTTTGAATAATGTATTAAGGTGCATGAGAGGAAAAGATGTTTGAATATTCAGTAGATAAAATAAACTCTCAGTCGCATGGTTCAAAATACTTAAGTTATAATATAAAAACATTGAATTTGTTTCGTCTTTTATTAATACAATATTTTTGTAACTTTTCTTTCAATGTACATTCATTATACCAATTCCTTTTCTACCCTATCGTGAGATATAATAAAATTAAAATGAAAGATGAGGCAGTTTGTTGTTTGTTTTTTTTATTCGTACTGACGAATGAATTGATGAATGTATTTTAAAACTTGCGTCTTGATTTGAACATTTGTTACATATAGGAGATTTTTCTCTGAATATATAAACTATTTCTAAGACTTCTACATCTTAGAATTCATTATCTGATTCTTGAATTCAGATATTCTCCCAAGTTATCCCCGCATACGTGTAAGAAAAACTGGAGTAGATGTTTGCTGGGTTGAACAAAACGTAATATCAGTTATTGGTAATTACAAAAAAAAAAATCTCGTGTGAAACACTCACACGACTTTCTCTTGGCAAAGCAAACAATGAACAATATAATCTAACATTAGTTATAAAACGTTGAAAATAAACAAAAAAAACTACTCTTATAAAACATAACCTAATTTTAATTATGAGTGAATGTTGCAAATGAAAACCAACCTTAGTTTGGCTTAATGACATACGAAAAATCACTTTTTGACGCTAAACTAGGATATGTAAAGAAAAATGCTCTAAATAAAAGTTGTAGATCTTTTAATTTCCTATAAATTTGATTATATACACTTTTGACGTAAAATGCATACTATTAAAAAAATCCATTTATTTATTTAGATTTTATCCATTTTTGAAAAAAAAACAGAAAATCACTATACTGCTAAACTTATCATTGTACAAAGAAAATTCTGTGATAAAAGTTATAGGTTTTTAAATTTTCTACAAATTTGATACTTTTGCCCTAAAATGCATATTAAGGCCGCAATCTTAAAAACCATTTTTTCTAAGAGAGCCCAGCCTCCCCAAGAATTTCAGCAGACATGGCGCGTACCCTATCATGCCGAGCATAAAAAATGTAAACGTTGGAGCCGTTTTTGAGAAAATTTCTAAGTGAAAAATTACACGAATAAACTACTACTTCCGGTAAACCAATTTTGATTAAAATGTTTGTGTTGGGTTCTCTAGTGGTATCTAACTTAAATTTCAAGTTTCAACTTCGTACGATGTCCCGTTCTTGAGATATTTTGTTCATATGCACAGACCAATCGCTAAAAACAAGTTTTTGGGTTCAGGGGGTCTGAAAAGGTGTATGTCCGGTGAAAACTCGATTTCGAAAGTTGACGTGAAAACAATAGTTTCCTTCCTATGTATTCATATAGGCAAGAGAAAGTAAAAAAATTGTGAATTTCTCGCGTATAATGAAAGATTACTGTTAACAGCAGAAAAGAGATGTCTAAAAATGAAACCATTATTTATGGAGATTCTGCAGAGACGACCGGTCGATTCAAAAACAGTATATATAATAGTACTTTTTAAGTGTTTTAATAGTACTATATTTCTTAGCTTTTCAATGACATTGTAAAGAATAAATCCTGGAATATTCTTTTTTTTATTTTGATCTATGAAATATAAAAGGTTTTGATGAGATTCGAATCACGAACGTTGACGTTAATTTATGATGTACGATTAAAAAAGCCTCATGGTTATTTCATGTACGTTGTATTGCGTATAGTATACTAACTTTTTTATTTCTAATAATAATCAAGTATTTAATACAGTATATTATTTTTCCAATGTCACGTGATTTCCGGTCTTCTCAACATCGGTGATGCATGCCAAAATACCATGTGAATAACTCATTAAATTTCTCATGAAAGAAGTAGTAAAACAAAAGTTAAAACTTCATGCAGTAAGTAATAAAGTATGGTGTAGTGTGTTATTAATGTTACCTTTTTTCTGGGAATGATTTCTACTTCTCATTAGTAACATTATCGTCTGGGATGTAAACACTTTACTATTGTAGTAAGTTTAAGTTCTCAAAAGCTTCATTCGAAAAGTCATGAACATCAACAATGGAACGTTCTTTTGCCTGCCTCTGTGGTGTAATGTTTAATGCGCTAGCCTACAAAATGGAAAGTCCCGGATTCGATTCCCGGCTAGGGTATAAAAATAATGATAAGTCGAAACTGATTCATATTCTCTTCCTATTTCATATCTCTCCATACCTAATGGACTAAATTATGAATGTGACTTGACATTAAAGAACAGAAGGTTTTGAACATTCTGTGCAATCACTTATAGTAATTTTAACAACTGCTCATAAGGCGAAATTTTGTACAATTTTTTTATTTTGAGGCCACATTGGACCACTAAGCCAATCAATTTCTAGTATTCTTCGGATAACGTATTGGTCTAGCCTTTCGGTTTTGCCAGTACTTTTTGAGACGGTCCGATCTTTGTTTCCGTATCTCATCTGTAACCTCCACCGTGCGTCTTTCTGCTTTTCCCCAATCAAATCTGTGTGTTTTTAGAGTACTGTTTATTTTTTTCTTGTCAAACGCGTCTTTAATTGCCAGTCCAATTTCATTGTGATCCCTCTTAATCTCTTCGATTAATATTCCTGTAATCTTCCTGTTCAAGTTCCTGAGGATCAGTTGTTTCAATATTCTATCATATTCTTAAAATATGGAAAAAGTAGGAAATCCTCCTTTTCTTTATCACGCTAATAATTAATCGGATCAATTTCCTTATAAACAGTTTCGTTCGAAGGAATTCGCCTTGCTCCATTTTTTTTTTTTTTTTTTTTTTTTTTTTAAATTAGGTAATCTTGTTAAGGCAGGTTCTGATAATTCTGCGTTCTGTGTGTACAATTGCTAATAAATAAATTATTACATGTTTTAATAATTTGAATTTACATTGTTTGTTCGTATGACTTCACCAGTGATTGTGTAATAACTGCACAAACTAATTCTATAATCAATTAACCCACATTACGGTGTAAAATACGATACGTTTTTGTATATGTTTCATAAATTTTTTTTAAAAAGTGGGAAGGTAGCTTCTCCGTAAGAAACAAAAGGAAATTTTGAGCGTTACATTTTGAGAGACCTAGGAAAACCTTGTAAAAAACTTCGGTCAGAACAGTACAGTACCCTCAACCCAAAAAAACATGTTTTTAGCGATTGGTTTGTGTGTGTGTGTGTGTGCGTGCGTGCGTGCGTACGTGTGTGTGTGTGTGTGTGTGTGTGTGCGTGAACAAAATATCTCAAGAATGGAACATCGTACGAAGTTGAAACTTGAAACTTAAGTTAGGTACCACTAGAGGACCCGACACGAACATTTTCATCAAAATCGGTCAACCGTAAGAAGTAGTTTTTCGTTGTCATTTTTCGTTTTTTGCGATTTTCTCAAAAACAGCTCCTACGATTTTTTTTAAATCGCCTTATTTACTACATTTTTTATGCTCTACAAGATTGGGTAGGCGTCATGTCTGCTGAAATTTTTGGTGAGGCTGTTCTCTCGTATAAAAAACGGTTTTTAAGATTGCAGCCTTAATATGCATTTTAGCCCAAAAGTGTATGTAATAAAAGTTTTAGACTATTTAAAAGAATTTTATTACAAACATTTCTTTGTATAACGCTTAGTTTAGCGGTAATTGTGATTTTCCGTTTTTTTTTCATAAAATCTGTAAAAAAATTGGTATTTTAATATTTCGGCCGTAGGTATCCATTTTAAGACAAAAATGCATGTAATCAAATTTATAGGAAATTAAAAGATATACACCTTTTATTTCAAGCATTTTTCTCTGCAGAGCCTAGTTTAGCGGTAAATAGTGATTTTTCCGTATTATTAAGCAAACTGAGGTTGGTTTTCAATTTGCATCATTCACTCATGATTAAAATTAGGTTTTGTTTTTGAGGTTAGTTTTTTGTTTATTCTAATTTTAGGTTATTTTGGTCATTATTTTCATTGGCAAGAGAAAGTCGTGTGCGTGTTTCACACCAGATTTTTTTCAGAATTCTTTGTTCATTAAAAAACCAGTAATAAACCTATTTAAATGCATTGTTGATGTAGTAGTCATAATTTGTAAAATCATACTGGAATAGTTTAATAATTATAGAAAATTAAACATCGGTAAACTGTATTTGTATTTTGTTAACGCAAAACTAAAACAAAGTATGATTGTATTTCCGTTCTTCTAACCTTAATTCAGACCAGACCACATAAACATCCGTTTTTTAACTTAATGTAGAATAAACAACGTTGAACGTTATCATTAAAATTAAATCAGAAGTATCTAGGCCTAATATTTTTCTTAATTTCTACTTTCATCTTTTGCGGTTATTTTACTTAAATTGTTTTGTGATTCAAAAATTGTAGTAAATTAGTTTTCCTTTTTTGTTTGGATTTGAATTCTGGATCCTTACATCCGAAATTTTTGGAACCTTGAGGATTTTGAGAAGTGTTGTTATCGAGGAATAATACGGATTCCTTAAATATCTCTGCTAATTTTTTACTTTCTCTTGCCTATATGAATATATAGGAAGGAAAGTATTGTTTTCGTGTCGATTTTTCGAAATCGAGTTTTCGCCGGATCTACACATTTTCAGACCCCCGAACCCAAAAAACGTGTTTTTAACGATTGGTGTGTGTGTGTGTGAACAAAATATCTCAAGAGCGGAACATCGTACGAACTTGAAACTTGAAACTTAAGTTAGCCATCACTAGAAGACCGGACACGAACATTTTCATCAAAGTCGGTCAACCGGAAGTAGTTTATTCGTGTCATTTTTACCTTTTTTCGATTTTCTCAAAAAAAACGGCTCCTACGATTTTTTTTCAAATTTCATTTTCTAAATTTTTTATGCTCTACAAGATAGGGTAGACGCTGTATCTTCTGAAACTCTTGGGGAGGTTGTTTTCTCGTTAAAAATTAGTTTTTTTTAAGATTGCGGCTTTAATATGCATTTAAACGCAAAAATATATGTAATGAAAGTTGTAGAGAATTTAAAATCCTACAACTTGTATTTTAAACATTTTTTTGTATAACGCTTAGTTTAGCGGTAATTAGCAGTTTTCTGTTTTGTTCTCACGAAACCTTGTAAAAAATCGATTTTTTTTAAGATCTCAGCCTTAGCTGAGATCAATTACCACATTTTACGACAAACGTGTATATAATCAAAGTTGGTATTGGTATTAAGATAAATTGGAATAAAATCAATAACCGACGACAGCGTCGTAGCAGTGAGGAAAATGTTTCTGAAAGATCGCAGAATCATTATCAGAGAGGTTACTGATGAAGTCAGTGTATCATTTGGATCACATCTAGCAATTTTTTCGGATGTTTTGGGTATTAAACGCGTGGCAGCAAACTTCGTTCCGAAATTAGTTAATTTGAAACAAAAAGAACGTCCAACGGATATCGCCCAAGAATTGGTGAATGAAATTAACAATGATCGAGAATTTCTAAAAACGGTCACAACAGATTACGAAACATGGGTATGACGTCGAAACCTGCTTTTGGCGTTTCAAGAGAACCATCGAAGGACGACGTTTTGCTACCATTGATGACATAAAAACAGAATAACTGAAGGAGTTTAAAGCTATACAAAAAAAGTGAGTTCCAGAAGTTCTTCCAAGGTTGGAAAAACGCTGGCTCAAGTGTATTGTATCTGAGGAGGATTACGTTGAAGGGGATAAAATTGATATGTTGTTGTTTTAGCCAACAGCCGAAAGGCTGGTTTGAACCTTTAGAGGTTTTACTAAGTAAAACGAGGAGTAAGGTGTTTTACTATTGCTTTCCTCACTGAGTGGAAAAGAGTGCTTATCAGCATGCGAGGCCCTCCGAAAAGCACCTACTTTCTATCCTGCAAGTGTCACCTTTCATTCACCACAGGGTCTTGCTGTATAATGAAATTCATTACTCTCAGAGGAGATAACTCCGTTAAGTGTCATTTACACCGCTACCTCTACTGTTCTCAAATAGTTCAGTCATATGACTGCCTATGTGATAAGAAACAGAACTATTTTTTGTAGCCCTGGTACCAGCAGATCGAGTGTAATTAATTTAACACTCCAGCTACCAGTTATAAGCATCAAAAATTGCTATAGATGAATAAATACATTTTTTTAAGAAAAACTAAAATTCCTGTTATTTTTTGATCAATTCTTGTATTTCGTTATAATGAATTTGGAAATAACGTATGGTATTTTTGTGACGTACAAAACTTTATGACTTCGATCAAATTTCGAATTATTGGTGTTAAATTCAAATATATTCTTTCTAGAAAATTATTATAAATTTGACAATGAGTGAGATTATTTACTTGGTCTTCTTCGAAGTAGACCTACCCAAGTTTGTGTTACATTCAACAAGGAATTAACGCGTGACAAGCTTGTAAGTTACATAAATAAATTTGTTACTTTAACTAAATAAAACAAAACTATAAACATTTATTCTCTTTTAAAAAGCGAGGTAGAAAATTACGAACATAACTTTTTCAATGTATCTAAATCTAACTATTTAAAAACAACGTTGTTTGTAAACATGCAATAATTTAAGAGAAAAGATATTTTGTAATGAAATAGACAAAAATATGGATATTTGTGTAAATCTTGTCACTCAGAATGACGAATGAGTAAATTTTTCCCTGACAGTTATTTGTGGTGTTTTTTCGTGTGATTGAACTTTTATATCTCCGGTTGAATATCTTAACCGTCCAAAAAAAAGGGCATGACGTCTACATTTGCTTATATATTACGCGTGATACATGTACGGTAAATTTTTGTAAAGTGAAACTTGACAAGCGAGAAATTTATTTATCAGATGTAATTTTATTTTTGTTCTAGTGGTCTGGTTTTTTCATCTACAGTTTTCTACATGGTAGAAGAATTTTAATTTTTTTGTAGAATGTTTTTAAAAAGGTATTGTTCAAATTTTTAATAATAATTAGTGGTTTCTTCTTCCGAAAGGCTGGTTGAAACCTTTAAGTTAAGCCAAGGATGAAGTGGTTTAGAGTTGTTATTCGGACCTCGCTAAATCGAATAGTATGGATAGTACGAATAGCAATACTAAATCGAATGACATAGCCGAGCATGGGAAACAATAGTTTTAGATTGATTAATTTCCTTTAATTGCTGCATTAATTTAGCTGTAGACATTAATGAATATGTATATAAAATTTTTGAATGGCCCCATCTGTGCGTAGTGAAGCGCGCTAGCCTAAAGCGGAAGGTCCCGGGTTCGATTACCGGGTAGGGTCTGAAAATTTGAATACGTTAAAACCCACAGTAGTCGTTAATGATCAAGCTGTTGATGTGACTTGTAATAAACCAAAAACAATTTTGGAGTATTTTATAAATAGTAATTTTTGAAGTTTTAATATCTAAACTAAATTTTGTATGTGGCCATCTCCGTGGAATAGTGACTAGCGCGCTATCCTACGAAGCGGAAGGTCCCGGGTTCAATCCCCGGCTTGGATCCGAAAATTTAAACACGTTAAAACTCACCGTCACAGTACCAAAACCCACAGTAGTCGCTAATGACCAAGCCGTAGATGCGACTTTAAATAAACTAAAGGAAAAAAATTGTAGGCCTATGCAAGAAATTTAAGTAACTGCCAATGTACGTAACTAAGTGCCTAAGTAACTAATAAGTAATGTGTAAAAGTTTCAGGACGTAAAATTACTACTAATTTAATTAATTAATTGTATGGTCGAACACTTTCCTTCTGCAGATCGCACGACTAACAATTTGTTCCATAGTTATTTTGCACAATTTTCTCTTCACTGCATTATTTTACGCATGTACGAGTGAAAAAAGTACTCGTATAACTTGGTATTTTTTTTGTATCATTCTAATATTGAAATAATGTACTTATATTTTTTACAAAAAGTAAGTAAAACAATCATCTAAAGTTTCTAAATAAATAAAAACAAATTACAATATTATTGTTTTACATTACAATTTATTTTTAAAGTTTAAATTTTAAAAACCAGTCATAAAAGTTTTGTCCGTTGGAGTTGCATTCATTTTATGTTCTAGAATTATAAATAAATATTAACGTGTTGTCCATAACGGTTTCTAAAATGAAACCGTATTTATAATTAACTTTTTTACGATTTATTTATTATGCTTTATGTTTGCTATAAAATAAAATTTTTAGTACATCGTACACATTTATCTTTCTTTAATAATATATATTATTTATAAAGGTATTGTGCTCAATAAATTAATATTTTACAATATTCTAAACAAACCGTGGTATAAAATATTTTATTACTTTTGTTAAACAGAAACGGTTGTCAATTAAATATTTAGTTCATCAGCTAACCGACTTTGTATCTCAAGCAGAGGGGAAAGATAGTATAAAACAATCTCGCTTGTCCGAACTAATTGGAACTGGAACCTGTTCGGATTATTTTAGGAAGTGTGCGTAATTATAAATAATCCAAAAATAGCTAAATTTAATATTATGCACGCATTACCGGAATGGTATTAAATTTGTAATGAAAATTTGGGTATACTTATGTTAACGTCGGGTGTTATGTTAACTCGTGGTTTCATGAGCCGTGTACATTAAAAATTAAATTAAACAAGTCAATTAAATTTTTTTTTAAAACTGTTCACGTAATGAAAACAGTTTCGCCTCAAGGCTTGGATTCAAAGATCAGTGCTGTACTATAATATTTTTAATTAAAATCTCTAATACTTCTTTGCCAATACACGCTAAACTAAGGGTTGTAATTTTGAAAAAATAACCGAAGGGTTTCTTTTTAAATTGTGAAAACATATCCCAACCTTACATACTAGTGTTATTTATTTACCCATAGAACACACAGCGGAACACATCTCTGCTGTTTTTGTTAGGGGAGTTTTCGTGACTCATAATTTGATCGACAAAATACTACAGCAGTAAGAATGAACTTGTGTAATAGGAAACGGGGTGGTGGAGTTAAAGAAAATTGCAGTGTTCGGAGTTCCCTAGGGATGACTCATTGCAATCAACATTCGATTTTTTTTATTAATTTAATCGGTTGGTAGAGTCAAAATTACATTACTTTTTAATAATTTTAAAAACTATTCTTTTTAGGTATTGATTTTATTTTATGTAGTTCTTACGAGAGGGTATTACTGTATTCCATTTTCTAATCTATATAAATAAAATTGTGATTTTATCTGTACAATTAATCAAAATGCCCCAAATTTTAAATTTTGTTTCTACACCAAATCTACTAAGTAATTACCCAAAATAAGTTCAGCCGAATTTTTGTCTGTTTATCTGTTTGTTTGTTTGTTTGTATGTTACGGCATGACGCAGAACCGCTGAACCAAATTCAATGAATTTCGGTCTTTAGGTTCTGGACATTATCGAAATGAAAATAGGCTATAAATCTTTTTCAAATATCTCCGTTTATTTGCAAATATCTCCGTTAAAAGTCAATCTATCAAAAAATGGTATATAATCGAAATTACGAAACGTTTAAAGACAAATAAATTTAATTATTTAAAGTTTTTTTTTTATTTTTATGCATAATAACGGAGATATTAACCAATTTTATAAACAATCCTGAATCCTGGTTGAGAGGGCTGAGAAGCCCTATGATGGCGACATCGTGTTAAGGAACACCTGGTCGCTCGGGGAACAATTTTACCGAATAATTGCAACCTCATGAAATTTAGGGGGAATTTTATAGTTTAAAATTAGGAAATAGGATTCTGGCTCTTGCGGGATTGGGACTGGGACTTCAAAGGAGGTAATGTATTTTAAGAAGTTACTCGTGGATGAAAATTTATATTAAGGGACAAGTGGGTTTAAGAGCGGCTCTTTTCTTTTTTTTGTGTTTCAGTGGCCTTTTTCAGTTATGTGGGAGTTTTATTGTCTTGAGGAGGGGAAGGCACGCACCGTACTTAACCAATTTTATAAACATAGCAATATTTTAGAAGACAAACTAAACAGAACAATAAACATAGGCCTACACGTCGCTGTTATTATTCAGAAGCTCTGTACCGTACCCCTTCGTACCTAACCTTACACGACACACCCGTTCTCGGTCACATTGTCAAAAACAAAAGACAGTTAATTGTTTGCATTGGCAAGAGAAAGTTGTGTGAGTGTTTCACGCCAGATTTTTTTCCTCTGTTTGCATACACTACATATATGATATATAATGAACCGCCAAAACAAAACAAATTATATATAACACTCACCTGAGTGAAAACGATTCAATCCTTCGAGCAATTCTAGCCTTTGTAGTGAACACTTTGAAGAAAGTGCATTTGAAACAGGCGGTTTGAGGAGAAGATTAAAAAATCTGGTGTGAAACACTCACACAACTTTCTCTTGCCAATGCAAATAATTAACAATAAACCTAACATTAGTATTAAAACATTAGAAATGAACAAAAACTAACCTCAAAAACATAACCTTATTTTCATCATGAGTGGAAGACGCAAAATGAAAATCGAACTCAATTTGGCTTAAAAAAAACGGAAAATCACACTTTCACGCTAAACTAGGCTCTGTAGAGAAAAATTCTCTAAACAAAAGTTGTAGATCTTTTAATTTTCTATAACTTTTATTATATACACTTTTGTCGTAAAATGCATACTAAGACCGAAATGTTAAAAAAATCGATTTTTCTCACGTTTTCGTGAGAAAAAAACAGAAAATCGCAAATTACCGCTAAACTAAGCGTCATACAAAAAAATGTTTGAAACATAAGTTGTAGGTTTTTAAATTCTCTACAACTTTTATTATATAAGTTTTTGCGCTAAAATTTATATTAAAGCCGTAATCTTAAAAAAACAACGTTTTTACGTGAAAAGAGCCTCACCGAGAATTTCAGCAGACATGGCGCCTACCCTATCTTGTAGAGAATAAAAAATTGAGTAAAATAGGCGATTTTAAAAAAAATCGTAGGACCAGTTTTTGAGAAAATTGCAAAAAACTGAAAAATTATACGAATAAACTACTACTTCCGGTTGACCGATTTTGATGAAAATGTTCGTGTCGCGTCCGGTAGTGGTATGTAACTTAAGTTTCAAGTTTCAAGTTCGTACGATGTTCCGTTCTTGAGATATTCTGTTCACACACACACACACAGACACACAGACACACACACAGACCAATCGCTAAAAACATGTTTTTTGGATTCAGGGGGTCTGAAAACGTATAGATCCGGTGAAAACTCGATTTCGAAAAATCGACATGAAAACAATACTTTCCTTCCTATATATTCATATAGGCAAGAGAAAGTAAAAAATCTGGTGTGAAACACTCACACAACTTTCTCTTGCCAATGCAAATAATTTACAATATAATTTAACATTAGTAATAAAATATTAGAAATAAACAAAAAACTAACCTCAAAAACATAACCTCATTTTAATCATGAGTGAATGACGCAAAATGACAATCGAACTCAGTTTGGCTTAAAAATACGGAAAATCACTCTTTCACGCTAAACTAGGCTCTGTAGAGAAAAATTCTTTAAATAAAAGTTGTAGATCTTTCAATTTTCTATAAATTTGATTATATACACTTTTGTCGTAAAATGCATACTAAGGCCAAAATCTTAAAAAAATCGATTTTTCACACGTTTTCGTGAGAAAAAATCAGAAAATCGCTAATTACTGCTAAACTAAGCGTCATACAAAAAAACGTTTGAAACAGAAGTTGTAGGTTTTTAAATTCTCTACAACTTTTATTATATAAGTTTTTGCGCTAAAATTTATATTAAAGCCGTAATCTTAAAAAACAACGTTTTTACGTGAAAACAGCCTCACCGAGAATTTCAGCAAACATGGCGCCTACCCTATCTTGTAGAGAATAAAAAATTGAGTAAAATAGGCGATTTTAAAAAAAATCGTAGGACCAGTTTTTGAGAAAATCGCAAAAAACTGAAAAATTATACGAATAAACTACTACTTCCGGTTGACCGATTTTGCTGAAAATGTTCGTGTCGCGTCCGGTAGTGGTATGTAACTTAAGTTTCAAGTTTCAAGTTCGTACGATGTTCCGTTCTTGAGATATTCTGTTCACACACACACACACACACACACAGACACACACACACACACACACACACACACACACAGACACACACACAGACCAATCGCTAAAAACATGTTTTTTGGGTTCAGGGGGTCTGAAAACGTATAGATCCGGTGAAAACTCGATTTCGAAAAATCGACATGAAAACAATACTTTCCTTCCTATATATTCATATAGGCAAGAGAAAGTAAAAAGGATGCAGTGCCTACATTATTTCAATTTCCATCCCACTTGATAACAGAGCCACTGATACGAAGAAGAATCGTTTAAAAAGTACCCTTTTTACTTTCTCTTGCCTATATGAATATATAGGAAGGAAAGTATTGTTTTCATGTCGATTTTTCGAAATCGAGTTTTCACCGGATCTATACGTTTTCAGACCCCCTGAACCCAAAAAACATGTTTTTAGCGATTGGTCTGTGTGTGTGTCTGTGTGTGTGTGTGTGTGTGTGTGTGTCTGTGTGTGTGTGTGTGTGTCTGTGTGTGAACAGAATATCTCAAGAACGGAACATCGT
Organism: Catonia carolina; assembly: GCA_035578175.1. Classification (NCBI taxonomy): domain Eukaryota; kingdom Metazoa; phylum Arthropoda; class Insecta; order Hemiptera; family Achilidae; genus Catonia; species Catonia carolina. The sequence continues at coordinate 32,513,717 of JAQMRL010000005.1, read as the reverse complement.
ACGAACTTGAAACTTGAAACTTAAGTTACATACCACTACCGGACGCGACACGAACATTTTCATCAAAATCGGTCAACCGGAAGTAGTAGTAACTTAGTTTATTCGTATAATTTTTCAGTTTTTTGCGATTTTCTCAAAAACTGGTCCTACGATTTTTTTTAAAATCGCCTATTTTACTCAATTTTTGATTCTCTACAAGATAGGGTAGGCGCCATGTTTGCTGAAATTCTCGGTGAGGCTGTTTTCACGTAAAAACGTTGTTTTTTTAAGATTACGGCTTTAATATAAATTTTAGCGCAAAAACTTATATAATAAAAGTTGTAGAGAATTTAAAAACCTACAACTTTTGTTTCAAACATTTTTTTGTATGACGCTTAGTTTAGCAGTAATTAGCAATTTTCTGATTTTTTCTCACGAAAACGTGTGAAAAATCGATTTTTTAAAGATTTTGGCCTTAGTATGCATTTTACGACAAAAGTGTATATAATAAAAGTTATAGAAAATTAAAAGATCTACAACTTTTATTAAGAGCATTTTTCTCTAAAGAGCCTAGTTTAGAGAGAAAGAGTGATTTTCCGTATTTTTAAACCAAACTGAGTTCGAATTTCATTTTGCGTGTTTCACTCATGATTGAAATATGGTTATATTTTTGAGATTAGTTGTTTGTTTATTTCTAATGTTTTATTACTAATGTTAGGTTTATTGTTAATTATTTATATTGGCAAGAGAAAGTTGTGTGAGTGTTTCACACCAGATTTTTAGTCGTAAAAACGTCAGCGGCCCTAGTGTAAACGAAGCTGGGCCGACGCACCACTGACTAATGGTGGGGGTACTGACAGAGGCCGGCTCGTTCGCACTGCACTGGGCTCAGCATTCCATTACAGTTCAGCCGTTCTTAGTTTGCTCCTACTTTCAACAAACCAAAGCCAGCTACTACAGGGTGTACGCTAGAGTCTGCGACTTTACGGATGTCGTATTCCTATTAAGTTAACTATTTTTTAAATTATAAGTACTTAAAGTACTAAAAATATCAGTCATGATATGATGTAGGCCTAACAATTTCATTTAGAAAAATACTTTTAAAAGTATTTTGTTGTTACTTTTTAATCAGCGTGTACACATTTTGATATAATGCGCATGCTCAGTGACGTCATTATTTGTTTACATTAGGAGCAAACTAAGAGAGTCTGGACTGTAGATAGAGTTCTGTGGTTTGAACCCTTGCATCTCCAAAACAATGAACTATTGTTCGGATTTCAACATATTTTACATCAAAATTTAGCTCATTTTATTCGGTTTCTGTTTATTTTTTACTTTCGCTTGCCTATATGAATATATAGGAAGGAAAGCATTGTTTTCATGTCGATTTTTAGAAATCGAGTTTTCACCGGATCTACACGTTTTCAGACCCCCTGAACCCAAAAAACATGTTTTTAGCGATTGGTCTGTGTGTGTGTATACAAAATATCTCAAGAACGGAACATCGTACGAACTTGAAACTTGAAACTTAAGTTGCATACCACTACCGGACCCGACACGAACATTTTCATCAAAATCGGTCAACCGGAAGTAGTAGTTTATTCGTGTAATTTTTCACTTTTTTGAGATTTTCTCAAAAACTGGTCCTACGATTTTTTTAAAAATTACCTGGTTTATTCAATTGTTTATTCTCTACAAGATACGGTAGGCGCCATGTTTGCTGAAATTCTTGGTGAGGCTGTTTTCACGTGAAGAAATTGTTTTTTTTAAGATCACGGCTTTAATATAAATTTTAGCGCAAAAATTTATGTAGTAAAAGTTGTAGAGAATTTAAAAACCTACAAGTTTTATTTCTAACATTTTTTTTGTATAACGCTTAGTTTAGCAGTAATTAACGATTTTCTGCTTTTCTCACGAAAACTTGTGAAAAATCAATTTTTTTAAGATTTCGGCCTTAGTATGTATTTTACGACAAAAGTGTGTAAATTAATTTTATAGAAAATAAAAAGATCTACAACTTTTATTTAAAGAATTTTTCTCTACAGAGCCTAGTTTAGTGTGAAAGAGTGATTTTCCGTATTTTTAAGCCGAACTGAGGTTGATTTTCATTTTGCGTCTTTCACTCATGATTAAAATAAGGTTATGTTTTTGAGGTTAGTTTTTTGTTTATTTCTAATGTTTTTTTACTAATTTTAGGTTTATTGTTAATTATTTGCATTGGCAAGAGAAAGTTGTGTGAGTGTTTCACACCAATTTTTTTTTTTTTTTAATATAATTTTCCTTATTCTTCCATCTCATAAACAAGGATGGATATAAATGCACGAATTTGAACTTAATTGTAAAAAAATTTAAATAATAGGTAACAATACATAATGCATAAAATGATTAACACGCTTCGTTAATGAATCATTGTTTACTTCTTATAAACGTTCAACAAATAACGCTGTTAGATTTATAAATTATTTACATTAAAGAAATATTCAGAATAAATGAAGTAAAAAATTTTGTAGCCTATTGTTTGACAAAATCATTCTTTCCGTTAATAAAAAAGGAGACTTAAAACAAAAAAATGTAACAAGTAAAAAAACAGAATAGAAAACGTGATGCAACATGACTTGTATTACTTGATATTACCTTGAGTTCTTTCACGAAGTACACGCATCAAAAATATTACTACCGATTGTTTACTTATTGTTATTTTATTGCTATAGTATATTTTGCATGATTCTTGTCGATTGGCATTATTATAAGAATACCTATTACTAAAAATATGTTTTTTCTTTGTTTTTTGTAAAAGGCGTTTCCCTTTCCTGTCTATAAGGTTAGGTAACAAAGAAATTTTTTTATCTCTTATGCGTGAACGTTGCAATCTGTTCAATTTAAGAAAAAAAATCTGGTGTGAAACACTCACACAACTTTCTCTTGTCAGTGCAAACAATTAACAATATAACATAACCTTATTTTAATCATGAGTAAAAGACATGAAATGAAAATCAATCTCAGTTTGGCTTAAAAATACGGAAAATCACTTTTTTACGCTAAACTAGGCTCTGTTGAGAAAAATGCTATAACTAAAAGTTGTAGATCTTTTAATTTACTATAAATGTGATAATGTACTTTTTTGTCGTAAAATGCATATTAAGGCTGATATCGTTAAAAATCGATTTTTACACGTTTTCGTGAGAAAAAACAAAAACTCGTTAATTACCGCTAAACTAACCGTTATACAAAACAATGTTTCAAATAAAAGTTGTAGGATTTAAAATTCTCTACAACTTTTATAATATAAATTTTTAAGCTTAAATGTATATTAAAGCCGGAATTTACAAAAAAAAAACAAATTTTTTACGTGAAAACAGCCTCACCAAGAATTTCAGCAGACATGGCGCACAAAAAGAGCACAAAAAAATTAGTAAATGAGGCGATTTTAAAAAATCGTAGGAGCCATTTTTGAGAAAATCGCAAAAAAGTGAAAAATGACACGAATAAACTACTACTTCCGGTTGACCGATTTTGATGAAAATGTTTGTGTCGGCTCCGGTAGTGGTTTGTAACTTAAGTTTCAAGTTCGTACGATGTTCTGTTCTTGAGATATTCTGTTCACACTCACACACACGCGCGCACGCGCGCACACACACGCACACGCACAGACCAGTCGCTAAAAACATGTTTTTTGATTCAGGGGATCTGAAAACTTGTAGATCCGGTGAAAACTCGATTTCGAAAAATCGACTTGAAAACAACACTTTTCTTCCTATATATTCATATAAGCAAGAGAAAGTTATAAGTAACCCAATGAAATGAGGATTTGTGTATGACGTGTAAAAGAGGTCTAGTCTTGTACAGATTCAGGCCAACCATGAAGAGAGTATATGGTTAATTGAACCCCAACCATCAAACTACACGGGTAAACAGTCTAGTACTTATATCCATACAATAGTAACTACAGTCCATTCGAAATAACATGATAGTATTACTTAAATGGCATAAAGAACAGAGGGAATTTTGTAATTTGCTCGCCGGCCGCGTTGGCGATGTTGGTAACGTGCTCGCCTCTCATCACGCGGTCTTGGGTTCGAATCCCACTCGGGCATGGCATTTTTTCATACGTTACAAAAAATTCATTTCATCCTTCACCGTCTGCATTAGCAGCAATTTGCAAAACAGTCGGACGTTAAACCAAAAAAAAAAAAAAAAAAATTGTAATTTGCTCGTGCGTCAGTGCTACCACTTCACGAGATTTTTCTTTTTGTTAATTTTCCCTGTTAGTGAATGAAAGCGTTTTAAAAGATAAATTAATAATGGAAAAGAAAAAAAATGATGATTTTTTCAATAACACGGAAAATGAAATCAGATAATTAATTAATTAATTGTTATTTTATTATATTATTATTAATTAATCAGTCTTGTGTATTGAATGCGTGGGTTACTGAATGCAACAATAACAAACGCTAATAAAATAATTAATTCCATATGATTTTCAAAATTGCAAAACAAAGATTTATAATAATTATACGCGTATACTAGCTAAAATGCCCGTTCTTCGAACGGTTTTCTTGGTGCTGTGTACAGTCTGTTGGACCGAGTTCGATCCCTGTCTGGTCTGATATTCTTTAATCATTCATTGTTATCTATTCGTACCTCCTTTCAATGTCTGCATTATTATTAATGACTAAACAAAATAGTTGGACGTAAAATAAAAGCGAGATCTAGGTGTTTTTAAAATCAAGATACGCAGGGCTTTATTATTTTCAAAAGCGTAGTTAATTATTTTACATAAATAAATAAATTTACTATTTATATAGAGCAATGAATATTGAAGTTTAACTCACACAAATATGTGTATAATGTAACTGTAGGTAATTTAATTATTCGCTACAGAGCAATAAAAATTGAAATGAAATATTTATCACAATTGGAACACTCCGCGATGGTTACTTACTAGGGTGACTGTCTTTCGTTTTTGACAATGTGACCGAGAACGGGTGTGTCGTGTAAGGTTAGGTAGGAGGGGGCAGGGTACAGAGTTCGGAATGAATACCAGCGGCGCGTAGAACCTATGTTTATTGTTCTGTTTATTTAGTCTTCTAAAATATTGCTATGTTTACATTTATAAAATTGGTAATATCTCCGTTATTATGCATAAAAATAAAAAACTTTATATAATCAAATTTATTTGTCTTTAAACGTTTCGTAATTTCGATTATATAAAATTTTTTGATAGATTGACTTTTAACGGAGATATTCGCAGTTTTTTTGTTTTCCCCTCCCTCTGAACTCCCCCATCCCTTAGTGATATTAAAAAATGTATAGCCTATTTTCATTTCGATAATGTCCAGAACCTAAATACCGAAAGTCATTGAATTTGGTTCAGCGGTTCTTGCGTCATGCCGTAACATACAAACAGATAAACAGGTAAACAGACAAACTGGCAAAAATTTGGTTGAACTTGTTTTCGGTGATTACTTAGTTGATTTGGCGTAGAAACAAATTTTGGGGTATTTTGAAGAATTGTACAGACAAAATCACCATTTTATTTATATATATTGTAAGAATAATTAAAAAGAAAATTTTATTTTTGAAAAGGGACTTTTTATTTTGAAAAGTTACCACTATTCAGGGACTATCATGCTATTTCGAGTGGATTGTATCAGTTTGTTACTTAAAAAAATTGCATGTATGTTTTCTGAAATGGTTTTACAATCCGCATATTGCTCCCCTCTGCTGGAGGCCAAAAAGAACTCAGCATCATACCTATGACTAAAAAAATAATGTTATGTCATTGTTAAAAATTGTAGTACTTCTTTGTAATAACCTGATCATTGTTTTAATCTATTGTTGTTTTAAATAAGGCTCAATAATCTCTGTCTGCTTAAATCCTGTTTATTCCTAATACTAATAACAAAGTCATGGAGTCACAGCTATAAAGTCTTTTATTATGTTCTTTTTTATAAAAATGGATATTTCTGTTACTTCTGAGCTACTTACAAAGTCGTTATTTTATATATTGTTGAACTCCTTTAGTCATTTCGTTTTATTGCATATTAAATGTAGTAGATAAATTTTGTTTTATTATTCTATTACAACTTTTATGTATTTTGGAATATCTTGAAGTAACTGAATCTAGATTTACTTGGAAATCTTCAGTTGTTATAAGCTATTCCTAACTCGGTTAGAGACAATACTGTATTTTGTTAATAAACTGTAGATAATAGTTCTGTAGTTAATTAAAGATTATTTAATTCTTTTAACCGTGAAATTAATACATAAAATAATTAATTAATATGTAATTTACTGCATCTTTGGAGTAATAATTAGAGTACTAAATTTTACTAAACTTTAAAGTGGAATGTATTGGGTTTGATTCCTGGCCAGATCTGGGATATTACTACAGGATAAAATAATAACTAGAACATTATGCAGTCCATTCAAAATTTTTTTTTATTTTTATTAATTCCTAATATGTGTACGTTGCAATCTGTTCAATTTTGAACAATAAGCAACCCTATGACCCAATGAGATGAAGATGATGTGTATGATGTGTAAATGAGGTGTAGTCTTGTACAGACTCAGGCCGACCATTCCTGAGAGAGTATGGTTAATTGAACCCCAACCATCAAAGTACACCGGTAACCACTGTCTAGCATTCAAATCCGTGTAAAAGTAACTAACTGTACTAGGAACCTTCGTCTCCAAAAATCAGCTGTTAAACAGCTGATTTTGGCAACAACTTTACCTCTAGACCAACCCGGTGGGTTCCATTCAAAATAGCATAGTAAGTATTTGAACGGTGGTAACTTTTCAAAATAAAAGTCCCTTTTCAAAAGTAAAATTTCCCTTTTAATTATGCTTACAAAATATAATATAAATCACGGTAAATAGAATAATTTACCGTGATATAAATCTTTGTTTTGCAATTTTAAAAATCACATGGAATTAATTATTTTACTGACATTTGTTATTGTTGTATTCAATACACAAGTCGTGATTAATTAATGCATTAATTTTTAATTAATAATAATATAATAAAATAACAATTAATTTATTAATAAATTTGATTTCCATTTCTGTGTGTCATTGGAAAAATCTTTTTTTCTTCTTTTTGATTATTAATTTATCTTTTAAAATGCTTTCATTCACAAACAGCGAAAGTTAACACACAGAAAAATCTCTTTTGTGGTAGCACTGATGCATGAGCGCATTTCAAAATTCCTTCTGTTATTTATTTTATTTAAGTAATACTATGTGCTATTTCGAATGGATTGTACTTTCTAATGACCAAATGTTGAACTTTTTTAGTCATGTCAGTGAGTGACTTCTTTTGCTTTTATACAATATACGTAAATAATATACAGAACCCCGCCCATGGATGTTTCAGTTAGTTGGATATTTCAGTTGTAGTGTGTTTGGAGATGTGACTTAATAAACGTCTAAATTTTTCTAAAAAAAGTAAAATTAATAGTAATTGAAGATTAGAGAGAAAGTGGAGTTAGTTTGTTGTATACTACTTTTTATTTGTAAGAGGGAATGAAATCCTATGGGATTATCTGGGCATTCAAGTGTGCTATTAGGGACTGTAGTGCTTCATGTATGTTAGTTTTTATTCAGGGTTTTTGCTCTAGGTTTTTCCACCCTGGTCCCTGTAATATTTTTCCTGACCATTGGCATTTGTAAATATAGAATATCCTTTGATAACTCATGTTTGAACTTTTCTTTTCTTTCCCAATCATTACAAGCAACCGATACAAAGTTCCTGATTGTGTAAAATCTTTAATAGTTGTGGATATAATGGTATTGTATGTAATGATTGGTAAAGGTTCTCTAGGTGCATTTAAATTACTTGTTCCACCTAATACAATTCGCTTATTACTATACACATAAGGCCAAGTTATATCATTTTTTTTTTTTTTTTTTTAATTCCTAATATGTGTACGTTGCAATCTGTTCAATTCAGAACAATAAGCAACCCCATAACCCAATGAGATGAGGATGATGTGTATGACGTGTAAATGAGGTGTAGTCTTGTACAGACCCAGGTCGACCATTCCTGAGAGAGTATGGTTAATTGAACCCCAACCATCAAAGTACTCCAGCAATCACTGTCTAGTATTCAAATCCGTATAAAAGTAACTACCTTTACTAGGATTTGAACCAGGACCCTTCGTCTCCGAAAATCAGCTGTTAAACAGCTGATTCTGGCGACGACTCTACCTCTAGACCAACCCAGTGGGTTATATCATTGTTTTTAAAATATATATTGTACGTTCTTTTAAATTTTTGTAATGCTTAATAAAAATACAAGCATGTTCCGTCGCAGCTTCGCACACGAAAAATGGTGTAAACGGTTTTTTTAAAAATATGTAGCTAATAGAATTGTATAGCTGCTAGATTGATTATACTCCAACATACACACACACACTGTGTGTGTGTATGTTGGAGTATAATCAATCTCACTCACACAAATACATATATACTGTATATATTTATGAAAATTTTCATTAGGGCCCTCAGGGTTATCATTTTTTTAAATTTAAAATTTAATGTTGCTGTGAATATAAATACGAATATACTGTCAAAATTTCATGAAAATCTGTTTAGTAGTTTTGAAATTAGCGTGCACAAAAAAACACGCTTTGTTTTTATAATAATAGTATAGATTATTTCATCAAATTTTATGATTTTTTTCTTTCTTTGTTCAGGAGTGGATGTAACAGCCAATCAAGATGAAATATCAGATCATGAGACATTCCAGTTAGAATTTGATGGGTCTACTAAACGGTGGTACATTCGAACTATGCAAGATAGATATTGGACTCTTGAAACTGGTGGTGGAATTCAGGCTGTTGGAGACAAAAGGTAATTAATGAAGTTAATAAAAAATCAAACCATGTAAATTGAAAAAATATTTTGTTGAATGATTATTATGGGTTGAATTTTACGTCACTGGTTATAAACATAACTATTGTACGTAAATTGTAAGATGCAGCCTGTGTTTGGAACCGTATATCTGGTCATGTAAAAAGTATAAAAATTTCAGGTACTGCCCGTTTAAAGCTTGGTTTTTTGTTATTTTATTCAAATAAATTATGAAACACGGGAGTACTATTTATAAAGCAACGAATAAGGTCACGATTTGGAAAAAAAATGTGAATCTGTTTTTTAGTCCATCTGGAACAAAATAATTTTTTTAGAACGCTCCAATTCCTTTATCCTTATTACTAAAAGGCTGAATTTTAGGTGGCATTAATGAGAAAATGTGTAAGAACAATCCTCTGAAACGCCATGTATTTCCTCTAAAAATTGATCGTGCTACATGTTCTGAAACATGGACTAAGTGAAAAATGCATTAAAAAACGGGTACTTATTTTCTTTCCAAATCCCCAGAAAATACCTAATACATTCCCATGTTTTGTAATTTATACCAACAAAATAACAAAGAACCATGCTTAAAAACAAGCCGTATCTGAAATTTTTATGTTTTTTACTTGGTGAGATACACGGTGCCAAACACTGGGGTTTCATCTTTTATTTTACATGCTATAATCTTTTATTAAAAAATAAATCTTTATAATGCATCCTCCAGCTTGAAATCAATTCTATTTTGTATAATAAATTTATACAATAAATTTTTCTAACCTTTTCAGCTGCCTTGATCCATACCATCCACTACTTACGCGTGTTTCAGTGGATCCACGATCATCAGAGTACACAATATCATTATTTTGCAACTTTTAAATTTTTATTTAAAATCTATAAAAGATATTACATCTTCAGTCATCTATATAAAACTGTTTTATATAGATTACTGATATATTGACTGGTTTCTCTACATGATTACAGTTTTTTATAGATGACTGAAGATATCTTCTATAGATTTCAAATAAAAATTTCAAAGTTTCAAATGATATTGTGTACTCTTATCATGGTGGATCCACCGAAACGGGTGTAAGTAGTAGATGGTTGGCATCAAGGCAGCTTAAAAGGTTAGTGAAATTTATTACATAAATTTTTAGAATTTAGAATTATCTTACGGTGAAGGATGAAATGATTTTTGTAACGTATGAAAATATGCCATGCTTGAATGGGATTCGAACCCAAGACCGCATGATGAGAGGCGAGCACGTTACCAACTACGCCAATGCGGCCGGCTTATTATATAAAATAGAAATATGACTAGGTTTGAAAGGACATTACTAACTAAAAATGTAATAGAATTATCTTTTAAATTCAGTATGAATATTTTACGATTAAGTCCAGAAACTTGGGGACATGTTCTTTGAGGTATCCGTTGTCAACCACTTCAGCTAATATTGTTTTGAATTCAAGCCAACTAATTCTTTTTCATTTATAATTACAGTGATCAGAGAAACCCTTCTCTGTCATCTAAAATCCTTTATGAAAGTTATGGATTCATTTAAATTTTAAAATTTTGCCGAACATATTTTGAAACACAATGTTTAGAATGCACCTAATATCATATATAGGATTGGTACGTTTTCTCCGGACTTGAAATTTCTGCTGTATTAACTGGCTTCTATGCCGGGGTCCCGAGTTCGATTCCCGGTCAGGTCGGGGATTTTTTCATCACTCATTTTCATTATCATCAATATCTACCGCCTGCATTAGCAGAAATTGCAGAACAGTCAGACGTAAAACAAACAACAAAAATTGCAGTTTTGGAACAGAATCTTGTGTACTCTCATTAGACAAGTGATGAAGGTGTTAATTCTGAGCTAAAAAGTTCTTAAAAATAAGGATGGCTTTAGTGTGAATACCTCTGAATATTTTATGATTTTTTTTATATTGATAATAATTTTTTAAGATATGAAGGTTTTAAATGTTTGAGAACAAATTTTTTGGAAGAGTTTACTTTAAGTATTTACTTTCTTAAAAATTTTTATACCCTAAATTACATGACATATTTGGTTTTATATATTTTATACATTAATGTAGATTCTAGCCCTGTTTAATGAACATCAATAATTCATTTGGTTTTATTTTTTTTTCAGATCATCAAATGCATTATTTGATTTAGTCTGGCAAGGTGATGGTTCAGTTTCATTCAGGGCAAATAATGGAAAATATGTTGCCACTAAACGCTCAGGACATCTTTATGCGAATTCAGATGAAGTCGATGAAACATGCAAATATTTCTTTTACTTAATTAATAGGTTAGTTTTTATTACATTTATATACAAGTCTGGAAAGTAAGTACCATTTTGAAAAAAATATACTATAACTTCTTTGAAGTCAGTTTCAGTTTTATATAAAAGAGTATACTTGAAGTTGTTCAACAATATTGCCATAAATGTTCAGATGCGTTATCGTAGCAGGTGGCCATTTTATCCAACCCTTTCTCAAAGAAATAATATACCTATAACTCGTTTAGTGGTTTTTTTTGGAACGTGGTCACTTTTGAAGCGCTTCATGTGCAGGAACAAGTGGTAGTCAAATGGTGCCAGGTCTTGGATATACAGTGGGCCATTGAACTGTTGAATTAGCCTTTGAGTATCATTAGCAGCATGGAGCTGGACATTTGTGCATCCTTCATTAATATGTTTAACCCTCTTTTACATCATTCCATCACTCGTAGCATTTTCAACGTAAATCTCTTTATTATCTGACAACAAATTTCGGCTGGCTTAATATATTTTCTTGTGTTCAAAAACCAGATAAAAGAATGAATCTCACAGCCGGCAGGTTCACCTATTGTTTTAAGCCTTGTAAATGATCACAAAGAACAGAAATTACAAGACGAATCAATTGATATGGTGTCAGTAAAGAGTTAATCAACCAACAAAATGTTACTTACTTTCTGGGCTCACCTCATATTTGTTAATTATTTTCATTACACATGTTATTGTTTTTGAACACTGATATTTTAGAAGATTTTTACTAATACAAAATTCAAGCAAAATTTTTACTAAACTTGATGACATAGTTTAGACTACTGAGTAGTATTGGCCATGCATCTTATGGAGTTTGGAACTACTATTCATGATGAAAACATTTAGCTATTGTACTGCTGCCTTTGCAAACACAAGTAAATTGTACCATATTATCCCATAATATAATTGTACTATAAATTTTACTGTATTATAATTGTACTATATTTATCTGTATTATATTTATATTTATACTCTATTACAATAAATTAATAATAGAGTTTTTCTAAATTTAGATCATTATGTCATACTGTTTTTATACCGAGCGATAAAGAGTAATTTAAGCATATACCTTCCAGACTCATGAATCTCTCTGAAGAACTGTACATTCTGTTAACTAAGTTAAATTCAAGATGACTGCAAAATTGACTGCTAATTATATGAAAAACTAGTGTTTTAAGTTATTTACACCCCAACTGCACAACTTTATTCATCTATTGTATGTAGTGACAGTTCAGGCTTATAAAATGTGCGGTTATGCTCAACTAAAACATTTTGTGCCCAGTCTAGGGACATTTAATGATACATGATGGTATTTTTTGCAATATTAAGAAGGATTTTATTTATTTATTTTTTTGGCACATAAACTTTTTAGTTGTTATAGTTAATTGAGTCACAAGTTTGGCTTTAGTTTTAACAAGGGGAAAAGAAGGGAAAGCATCAGTGCACATGTGTGACTGCTTTGGTATCAGTTCAGCTAACACAACAATGTATACTATACCCAGAACACATACAGTATGTCGTGGAACCTTTTATAGGTTAAATGTATGAATATAACTGTTTGTTACCGTAAACAGAAATATCTGTTGGTTTCTTGTAAACGTGGTTGGACTATTCACAATGCTGAACGAAATCTAATATGCAGTGTAATAACATGTTGTGAATTTGAAGCTAAACATATACCTTTTAACAAAACCCATGAGTGACCAGCTGACTACTGTGTTGTTTCTCTTTCCACAATTCAAAATGTAAAGAAGGAAATTAAAGATGTGAAGAAATACTACTCTTCTTCAACAGTTTTGTTGATACCTGGCAAATAAACGGAAACGATTAGGTAGATACTAGTGAGACTGATAGTAAAGATGACGGTGATAGTGATAGCAAAGAAGGTGATTCATTCCTAGAAGATTTTGTTTCAATAGAATAAGGTAGTTGGCAATTACAGTAAATAAAAAATTTCTAATCGTCTAATTAAGCTATAGCTTACATTACATATCAAATTTTTTCTTATAAGGTTTATGACTGCCCATAACTGACAGGTGGAGTGTCAAATTATTTACACTCAATCTGTTCAGTGCAGGGCTAAAATAAATAGTTCTGTTTCTTATCACATGGTCAGCCAATTAAATGACTGAATCATTTAAGAACAGAAGAGGTAGAGGTGTAAAAGACACTAGTCAGAGTTATCTCCTCTGAAAGTAATGAATTTCATTATACAGCCAGACCCTGTGGTGAATGAAGTGAAGGTGTCATTACAGAGTGGAAAATATGTGCTTTTCAGAGGGCCCGGCATGCTGATAAGCGTACTTTTCCACTCAGTGAGGAAGGCAATTGTAAACCACCTCACTCCTCGTTTTACTTAGTAAAACCTCTACAGGTTCAAACCAGCCTTTCGGCTGATGACCTAAACAACAACAAGGTTTATGAAGAAAACATTTTCTCGGAATAAACCACAGCTTACAAAATGCATAAAGTAACTGCTTGGTAGTGAAATAAAGTGTCTCGCTGTTGAGGTTGGCAGCACTGTCAAATTTTCACTTCCCTCCTCACAGACCATTCGTACACAAAAGTCATTCTCATGACTGTTGTATCTATAGTCACTAAGGTGGATATAGAAATATTTTTTGTTTGAATTTGTTTAAAAAATGTTATATTCATGCAGGAAATTGAGTTTGTGACTTTGTTATTCAAATCGAATAATTGACCACCGTGTCATCAAAGCAGCCAAGATTTTATTTTTGTGTAATTGTTAAAAAATAATTGTGTGCTTATTTTAATTTATTTATTTCCAGGCCAATTTTAGTATTAAAGTGTGACCAAGGATTTGTTGGTTATAAGGCTGGGTCAAGTGTACGTTTAGAATGCAACAGGGCTGCATATACTACTATTCAAGTTGAGAGAGGAGAAAGAGGTGTAGTGTACTTCAAAGGTAAATTTCTGTTTTGTTTATTTAAATTTAATTACAAAAAAATGTAACTATTCAGATATACCTATTTGCAAAACATTTAATTCCTTGGTAAAAAATATTTTTAATGAGAAACATTTTTATGTTTATAAACTTTAGTTTTTACCCAGTTGCTGTTCTGTTCTGTATAAGATTTTATAAGCTTATAGTATTATTTGAATTAATAGTCAGACAAATTAGGTTATGGCAGCATATAAAACCATTCATGTTTTATCTATTAACGGTTTTTACTTTTTTAAACTGATATCTCAAATTCATTCAGATAATAGTAATAAAACCGGAGTGCCTCTGTGTAAGAAAGATCTTATGCAAGACAATGGGCCCAATTATTGTGGACAAATAGTATAAGTTATGAGAAAGATAAAAAGTGTACAAGAAAACAAATTTTGATGACAATGACCAGAAAATAAATTGAAATTGTATTGTCACTAAGAAGTAGAGTTAAGTCAGCTTATATGCATGCAATTCATGTCGTTCTAAACATGCAAGAAGAAATTGCTCCGAGAAATTAAGTTGTCAAGCAACTCTATATTTCTTGCTTCAATAATGATTTTATCATTCTGGCGTAGTTTGTTAGAGGGTTGTTTAGACTTTAAAACAGTAATGCTGAAATCATTAGCAATTAAGATAAAATTCATACGACTGCGCAAAACTACATATCTCTTACTATACACATATCCAAGGTGTGCAACTTCTCATGTCTGTATTTTCTAAAATGATGAAGCATATTTTCAGCCTACATTATGCAATGGAAGGCTTTACACACAACAGTGTGTAAATGAGGCGTAACACATAAAAGGGCCTTAAAGAATATTATACGATAATTTAAATTAGTAAGAAAGGAGCTTAAAAAAAATTAAAATAATCTGCTATAATCAATTGGACTGAACCAAGTACAGATTCCTGATAACTGATGTAAATTATAAACTTTCGGTTAGATAAAGTAAAAATTTTGTTTTTGTGTCCATGCCCCAGTGGTAGCAAGCTATATTGCAAAGTGGAGTTCCCGGGTTGATTCCCAGCTGGGGTCTGGAAAAGTATTGCATACTAGATCAACTGTATATACTCCAATGTACACACACACAACCTTTTGATAATTTCCCCCGCGTACTTCTCTCATCTTCATCAACTTCAACAGCAATACATACTCACATGTACACACACACATCATATTTATGAAAATATTCATTAGGGCCCTTAGGATTATAATTTTTGAAAATTTTAAAATAAAATGTTGCTGTGAATATAAATATTAATATGTTGTCAAAATTTCATGAAAATCTGTTGAGTAGTTTTGGAAATTAGGCTGCACAAAAAAGACGCTTTGTCTTTCTAATATTAGTATAGATTCAAACACACCATTTCTTAATTCAAAGTAGTCGGTGATCAAGATGTTGGTACAACTTTAAATAAACTAAAAAATATTTTTTTGTTTAATGTCTGACTGTTATGCACATTATTACTAATTCAGATAATGAAGTTTATGGATTTAATGAAAGATGAAAAATGCCAAAGTTGACTGGTAATGAATACAATGTTTTGACCTGCACAGATAATTCTCGAGTTCAAATTTTTGACACTTGAATCAGTATAGATACTGAAGTCACAAGATTGCTTTTTGGGTATGTATGGGCTGTGAGGAAGCGAATTGAAATATTTACAGTGCTGCCAACTTCAACAGCGAGACACTCTTCGTACATTTCAATACCGTGCAGTTTCTACATACATTTTTTAAGCTGTAATTTATTCCGAGAAAATGTTTTCTTCATAAACCTTATAAGAAATAAATGTGACCTGTAATATTGCCTATAGCTTAATTACATGACTAGAAATGTTTGATTTACTCTACGAATGAATCGCCTTCTTTACTATTGCTTTCACTGGCGTTTTCATTACCAGTCTCTCTAGTATCTACCTAACCGTTTTCTTTTTATTACCAGATGTCAACAAAACCGTTAAAGAATAGCTTCTTCATGTTCTTAATTTCCTTCTTTATTTTTCGAATTGTGGAAAGAGAAACATCACAGTAGTTAGCCGCTAGCTCACGGCTTTTGTTAAGAGGCACAGATAGGCATTTTTAGCTTCAACTTCACAACATTTTATTACATCGCATATTAGATTTCGTTCAGCATTGTAAATAGTTCGACCTTGTTTTCGAGAAACCGACATTTCTGTTTACTGTAACAAACAGTTATATTCTTACAGTTATCCTAAAAAAGGTTCAGCGATATACTGTATATGCCCTGGATATAATATAAGTTGTTATGTTTGTCGTACTGAAATTAAAGCAGGCGCGCATGTGCACTGATGCTTTTCCCCCTTTACCCCTCATTACAAACAAGGGCAAACTCCTGACTTAAGTAACTATAGCAGGTAGACAGTCTACTGTGCCATTGTTAAACATAACAGTTTTTGTAATAAAACGCATTACACCCAATATGTTGCTTACAACATTTTGGAAATGCACAATTCAATTACCTATGAAATAAAGCTTTTATTCAAAATCTTTTTGTTTGCTTGCTATTTTATTAAAATGCTATCGATGAAAATGAATAAGCAGTCATTATAACACCAAAATATTTTGGTTTTAGTTTTTTACTTTCTCTTGCCTATATGAATATATAGGAAGGAAAGTATTGTTTTCATGTCGATTTTTCAAAATTGAGTTTTCACCGGATCTATATGTTTTCAGACCCCCTAAACCCAAAAAACATGTTTTAAGCGATTGGTCTGTGTGTGTGAACAGAATATCTCAAGAACGGAACATTGTACGAACTTCAAACTTGAAACTTAAGTTACATACCACTACTGGACCCGACACGAACATTTTCATCAAAATCGGTCAACCGGAAGTAGTAGTTTATTCGTATAATTTTTCACTTTTTGCGATTTTCTCAAAAACTGGTCCTACAATTTTTTTTTAAATCGCCTGGTTTACTCATTTTTTATGCTCTACAAGAGCATAAAATAATTGGTAGGCGCCATGTTTGCTGAAATTCTCGGCGAGGCTGTTTTCACGTAAAGAAATAGTTTTTTTAAGATTACGGCTTCATTATAAATTTTAGCGCAAAACTTTTATAATAAAAGTTGTAGAGAATTTAAAAACCTACAACTCTTATTTCAAACATTTTTTTGTATAACGCTTAGTTTAGCAGTAATTAGCGATTTTCTGTTTTTTCTCACGAAAACGTGTGAAAAATCTATTTTTTTAAGATTTTGGCCTTAGTATGCATTTTACAACAAAAGTGTATATAATTAATTTTATAGGAAATAAAAAGATCTACAACTTTTATTTAAAACATTTTTCTCTACAGAGCCTAGTTTAGTGCGAAAGAGTGATTTTCCGTATTTTTAAGCCGAACTGAGTTCGATTTTCATTTTGCGTCTTTCAGTCTTGATTAAAATAAGGTTATGTTTATGAGGTTAGTTTTTTGTTTGTTTCTAATGTTTTATTACTAATGTTAGGTTATATTGTTAATTATTTGCATTGGCTAGAGAAAGTTGTGTGAGCTTCACACCATATTTTTTATTTGGTTAAAACTGAGCTTTGGGTCAGCCCAGTTAAACACCTGTTACTATTAATTGTTCAGTAATATTGGTGAGGTGACCAATTTTGTTTAGTAATTATCTGACAGCCAAACATGAGTAAAATCTTCTAGGGGTCCCTGTTAAAATCTACATTATATGAACAGTTTTTGATCCAACATTACAAATTATAATGTGGATTCACAAATCATAATGTTGGAATTTTCTTTTACAGATTACGTTTTGTTTAATTATTAAACATTGTATTGAAAGAAATTTATTTTTCAGGGCAAAATGGAAAATACTGGCATGTTGATACTGAAGGTGTAACAGTTGATTCCGATACACCAGAAGGATTTTTCTTGGAACTTAGAGAACCAACAAGGATCTGTTTGAAAGCAGCCGGACCATCTGGATGTTATGTAACAGCTGGAAAGAACGGTGTACTCCGTTTGGGAGATTCTGATGTTAATACCGCAACAAAATGGGAGTATTAAAATTATACCCAGTTTAATTAACCATTCATAAGGTTTACCAATTTCTATAATCTTTTTATTAAAACCAAGTTATGAATCTTGGTATAATTTGTATTTTATAATAATTATTATTATTATTATTATTATTATTACTACTACTACATAACGCCTCGTAAGTAAGTTTTTATCGCCAAATACAATATAGTAGTTATCACTTTGATTTCATTAACAATTTAAACCTTGGTTCTATATTTTGAAGTTCCACCATGTTAAAAAAAAATTACGATTTTTCTAATAATTACATCTCATAAGATCTTATATGAGAAGAAAAAGGTCTTGTTGTTTAAATAAGTTATGTTATATAATCGGTTGAAACTTACATGTTTGTAAAAGAATAAAAATAGATAATTGTTTTCTATTTGATAATTTATTCTTCTGTGAATGTAAGTCACTAACAAATAAATCCTATTCCAACATTGATGATTGAATGTTCATAAAATAATATTTTAGTAAACTATTCAGTTATTTGTAGATTTAAAACAACAAGGACTTTTTGTCACTCAGAATTATGTATTTGACTTCATAATATATCAAAGAATATCAAGGTTTAAATTGTTTTCTTGTTATTTTGTAATTAATTATGCTTATAATTACCAATAAAGTTTTTTATTTCTAAATATTGCTTTTCTCTACTGTTTATAAAATATTATTATAATTATACGCTCATTGTAATCCTAAAACTAACCTAACATTTGTTCTGTAATACATGAGACTGAATTATTTTATATTTATATTAATCTTCTGTACAAAATTATTTACATTATTACTAAATTACAGTATAATAAGAAAAAGTTTTGAAATTGTTATTAGATTTGGTTTGACGTTAAAATGGTATTTATTTTATTGATAAAAAGACAAAAATTGGAAAAGGAATTTATGATGATAATGAATTTTGTATTAAATTACTTTTTACAAAATATTTTCAGTGTGTAGTTATTTAGTATCTCTCGTAAAAACTTTGTGATATTTTTAATTACTTAAAAATTGAGCTTAAGTAACCAAATAAAAATTTGTTTACTTACTAAAATATTATAATGTCAAAACGCCACACTCAGGTTTAATGTGTTGTTACAAATTTAGGTGTTACATGTAACAATAATAATTCACAAACACAAACTTGTAAATCTAGTGTACTTTTCTTTATGATAAAATTGAATATGTAATTAGGCTATTTATTCAATAAAAATTTATTACACTAGAAAATTTATAGGTTAAACACAATAAAAATTATTTA
Organism: Catonia carolina; assembly: GCA_035578175.1. Taxonomy (NCBI): domain Eukaryota; kingdom Metazoa; phylum Arthropoda; class Insecta; order Hemiptera; family Achilidae; genus Catonia; species Catonia carolina. The sequence continues at coordinate 32,494,313 of JAQMRL010000005.1, read as the reverse complement.
TATTTATTTGATAAATTTTTGAAGCACATTACACTCCTTTTGAAAGTTATCACTCTCAAGTGTAGGTGAAGAATGTAGAGGGAAAGAATGTGGTACAAATATGTATTAGTGTTTAGTATTTTTATTATGTGTAACTTATAAATTTTCTTTTGTGTTTACTGTATTTTTATGGAGTAATGTAGTTTATATTTGTTACATGAATATTTAGATTTTTTTATCATTTTGAGGCCTATTGAACCACTAAACCAATCAATTTCTAGTGTTCTTCGGATAACGTATTGGTCTAACCTTTTGGTTTTGTCAGTACTTTGTTTCTGTATCTCATCTGTAACCTCCATTGTGTGTCTTTCTGCTTTTCCCCAATTAAATTTGTGTGATTTGAGAGTACTATTTATTTTTTCCTTGTCAAATGCTTCTTCAATTGCCAGTCCAATTTCAGTGAGATTCCCTCTTAATCTCTTTAATGTATCTATCTGTTCAAGTTCCTGAGGATCAATTGTTTCAATATTCCATCATTCAGCATTCTTAAAATGTGGAAAAAGTAGGAAATCCTCCTCTTCTTCATTACACTAATAATCAGATCAATTTTGTTATAAACAGTTTCATTAGAAGGAATTCACCATATCCCATTTTTGTTTTTTTTTAGTTTATTTAAAGATGCATCAACAGCTTCGTCATTAGCGACTACAGTGGGTTACGGAACATTGGGTTGTGACTTGTTATAATTTCCAGACTCTAGTCAGGGAATCAAACTCAGGACCTCCCAGTGGTAGGCCAGGGCGCTACCACTACGCTAAGGAGGCGGTCCCCATTTTTTAAATAATTCTTATTAAGACAGGCTCTAATAATTCTGCGTTCTGTTTTAATAAGTTGGGTCAGTCTTAGCTTCATTCTTAATTTCGTAGTCTCACCAGCGTAAAGCACCTCTGGGAGAACAACTGTTTTGTAGTGGCGGATTTTGGCATGCATTGAAAGGCTTGTTTTAGTATGTTTGCTTGGTTATTCCTTGCGTTTTTTTTAATTTTGGAAGTTCTGTTTTGCCAAGTGGATATTTTTTTAGATTGCAGTCTATGATTTCTCCTAGATATTTGAACTGTTGAGACAATTATATTTCTTTACCATTAATTCTCACTTTATTTATGCATAGTGGGTTGATAGCCATGATTTCAGTCTTTTCATAGGAAATTTTTAACCATTTAGATATTATCATAATGAAATTTAAACATTTTCCATCATTAATGCGCATTAAAAATAACACTGATATTCATAGGGTTTAAATTAATTATGTAATGTTTTGAGGTATAAAAATTGTAAGCCAATCATGTATTATTATAAGGATTACTTTAAAAATTTCTTTCAGTTCAGATTTATTATAATCTGTAATAGTTATATATTTTTATTCTTTCCTGTATTTATATATCTTCAAATAGTTTATTCAACTTTGTAAATACTGTAGTTATTTCTTAATATATTTTTTAATCGATAGTATTCGGTATTATTATTTTTGTTACTATACGTTTAAGATATGCATTTTATTATCCTATAAACATGTAATTGCATAATATTTAATTACATTTATATAATTTATTGTTATTATTTAGTTGTATTTTATTTGGAGTTAGTGAATATTATCACTTGAAGTCATTTTAAGTCAAAATCGGTTATCTGCCCACAATTTTTTTAATAAAAATATAAATTTGATTCTGAATGTTACCTAACCTAACTCATGTACTTCCTTAATTATTTTACATTTTTCAGATTTTATGTACATTACAACGCTGTTAGGTTAAACCCCTTAGGTTAGGTTGAACCCAGATCTCTGGATAACCTTGACTGATTTAATGCACAAATATTTTTTTTAAAACTATCATGAATAGCTAAAAAATTAAATATTGTACTGTAAAAGTCCTTACAAATAAAACGCAATTAGGGTAGTAATTGTTGGTAGAGTTTTACGTTAATTAGCTAATGCTGAAAAAGATGTGGCTCACAAGCCGTTGGCGTAGTGGTTTGCACAACTTGCTTCTACTCGGGGTCCCGGGTTCAATTCCCAGTCAGGCCTGGCATTTTCTCATCACTCATTTCCATATAACATCATTCTCCACCATCTGCATTAGCAGAAATTGCAAAACAGTCACACATAAAAAAACATAAATAAATAAAAAAAAACCAAGTACGCTGCAAATATGAGTTACTGGACTTTACTGTTAATGTGTTGGTAATGTGTAAAACACTACTACTACACTTCTGCATGTTTGTAATCAGTAAAATGTGTGTTATCTTCAATATAAAGGCAGTTTTCTGTAAGTTAGTTTTCGTTTTAATGATTATTTTACATTCTCTAGTTAACCTGGGTTTTTGATTCGCTGGATCCACCCCGTTCCTGATTGATCCAACTTAACAAGGTTGAAATCTGTTACCGATAGAAAGAAATTAATAATATTACAGTATTTAGCTGATGTATAATTTTGTTTCCAATTTTTTTCTAAAACAAAACAATTGTTTTTTTTATGACTTACATTGTAAGAAACTTTTAAGATTGTAAAAATACTTATAATGTAATAATTTAAAATAACCCATTTTTCTAGAAAACTTGTGGACAGATGATAGATTCCAACGATAATTTTGTATTGGCTTTGACATTTATACCCTTTTCTAAAAAAAAGTAATTTTCCATTTTGTAAGCTATTCAATTAATAAATTTATTAGCTTTTGTGTTGTAAGTTATATTAATAAATTTAATATTACATTATACAATTTTTTTCATATCTCTTTCAAACGTATGTTTTGTATTTGTTATATATTATTAAATTAAAAAGTAGATTAGTTTGAGTAAAAATATAATTAGAATTTTTGAAACAAGTGTTAAATTTATTTAGAGTTTATAATTTTAAAATTACAATTAAAATATGTAGAGAATTTTTTTATATTGTACATAATATATATTTGTTAATATTCTTTATTTTTTCTTATTTTTAATTAATTTTTATGTAGTAATTTATACGATTCAGTGCTTTATTTATTTTAAATTTAAGTATTTAACCTGTAATAGTGGTGTACTGCAAAAATATTTTACAACTTTGTAATGTTCTACTAAATTAAAAATTTTAAGTAATTTTTCATTAAATACTGGTGATATTTTTTTCTCGTATCAAAATTTTTAATGTTACTTTATAAAATGTGTTTGTAAAATAGCAATAATTAGAATTTAATAAATGTATTTGTATTAAAGGATATTTTGAATTTTAAATCTATATGATTTATTATACATTTGCTTGTACAACTTCTACGAGTTTAAATTCACCATTCTGAATGTTTAGATATTATTTTAGTCCAGTCACGGAGGTTAAAAAAGTAATGTATTTCAAGAAAATGAAGTTTTGCTTAAAAAGTCTTTTATTTATGTTTTTTTACAAATTGTACTGTTTTTAAATAAAAAAATACTAATCAATTTTTTAGATGAAAATTTACAAATACCTAAATTGAAATAAAATGACGTACCATCAAGTTTTACATCATTCTAAAGTAATTTCTACATAACCTAAATGTTATGAGTGATTATATTCAATATTACAGTATTGTAGCTGCCTTACCAATTTTTGAACATTATTTCGACAATACTAATCTTTAAATTTCTATCATGTTTTTAAGAACACGTAAAATTTAATTAAAAACAAAAATACTGCCAAATTTTTTAAACTTTTTTACAAAATTAGATTTTATATAATGAACTTAATTGTAATACAAATAAGATTAATTAGATTTTGTTAGGCAACTTTGTTCGATGGTTGTTATATTAAAATTTAAAAGTTGTGTAATGTATTATTTAACTGTAAATTTTTGTATTTTATATAACATAATAAATATATATTACTAGTAACATCTGCACTAGCAATTTAATTTTTTTATACATTTATAAATTGATTATTTATTTATTGATCTGGAAGCACTTTGGTAAAATTTATAATACTGTAAATTTATGCAGATATCATAATTATTATTCTGTGAAATGGATATATTATTGCATATTATTTAAGAAAAAAATATATAAGTATATTATTGTACACTGTGAAGCTTATTTATTCATAATTTGTATATTGTATTTATACAGCAAATTAAACTTATTAAAAAATTTCATTTTTGACTTTTTTTTAATAATCTTTCTTGTTCCGTCTATTGTATAATGTGTGCACAAACCAAATAACTTCCTTAACCCGTTTGCGATTGATAGATTTGAGATTATTAACTCTTCGAACACTAATTCCGAGATTGGCTATGTATATTATTCTTTACTAGTATAGTTATTTGCCTCATGAGAATGCCTTTGATGAGGCAAAGGCCCCTTTAACGAGGGGTAAAGGGGGAAAAGCATTAGTGCACTTGCGTGACTGCTTTGTATCAGTTTATCCGAAAGAACAATGTACATTATACGCACATAAAATATATCGTGGAACTAACAGGTGTTTTATTAAGGAAGCAACCCTGATTATAAGAAGATAGAAGTAATACATCGGTAAATTTTCTGTCCCCTGATCGGTATGTTGGCAACAGTGTACTCAAGGCCAACTACCTAAGACAGTTAAAATGTTCCAGTCAAGCATTAGTGTGGTGACAGCAGTCGTTTTGTTATATTTTGTCACCAAGGAAGAACACGTGTTTATTGTAGAGACTTACATAGCGAGTAAATCTTACAAATGTGTGCAAGGTAAGTTTCAGTTGAAATTTCCCCGTTCTGCCAATCCGAATAAATCGTCAATATTGCGTTTGATAAATAAATTCCATAGAACTGGGAGTGTACTCTAAACTAACATTACAAGTGTGATTTCAAGCATCAGTGAACAGACTTTAAGAAAAGTTGCTGCAAATGTCATTAAACGAATTCGTATCTGTATTGAAGTTGCAGGAAATCACTTTGAACATCTACTGTAAACATAAAAGGTTAAATAAATAAAACGTGGGGAAATTTTAACTGAAACTTATCTTGCACACATTTGTAAGATTTACTCGCTATGTAAGTCTCTACAATAAACACATGTTCTTCCTTGGAAAAAACCATTGCTGACACAATATAACGAAATGACTGCTGTCACCATACTAATGCTTGACTGGAACATTTTAACTGTCTTAGTAGTTGGCCTTGGGTACACTGTTGCCAACATACCGATTGGGGGACAGAAAATTTACTGATGTATTGCTTTTATCTTCTTATAATCAGGGTTGCTTCCTTAATAAAACACCCGTTATTTGTATGTTACTTGTACGAATATAACTGTTTGTTACCGTAAACAGAAATATCTGTTGGTTTCTAGAAAACAAGGTCGGTGCCTGAATGAAACCTAATATGCAGAGTAATGAAATGTAGTGGAGCTAAACAAAAATGCCTTTCCACGCCTGTTAATAAAAGCTATGAGTGATCAGCTAACTGCTGTGATCTGTCAATCATTTGTCACTATCTACATCAAAATGTGTGTCGCTATTGTCATTTTCTAGTATAGTTCTTAATTCGTCGTTTGATGATATATTTTTTTTTATTGTTGTATCCACTTTTCTTGGAAAAGGCCACAAATTTCTTTTTCAACCATTATAAACAATAATTAGGTATTACAAAAAAAACTAAAACCACGCACTGATTGTGTTCACTATACTTCAAGTAACACGCCATTAAATTATAGAGACCACTACTGAAAAGCCAATATACGGACACATGAAAAATGGACCTGTATGGAACGCACATGTGGCATTCTCAGCTCAACAGTTGAGGTTCTCATTGGCACCACATATGCCTCCGTGGTGCTCAATATGTTGAATCTCATTAGTGATTCAAACCACGCTTTTCATTATTGTACATTTTTATAGTGATAACAGATGTAAAACAAAATATCTTTCTATTGAATTTAAATGTTTTCAATCGCAACACAAGAAACAGAGTTGATTACCATGTTGCTAATCACTGCACTAATTTATTTGAACAAAAACCTTATTATGCAATTAGAAATTTTGTTGACACTAATTGAAAATTTAGTATCTGTTATTACAATATAATAACAATTTCTAAATATGACCCTAAAAGTTTCAAAAATTGAATTAGGTACTGGAGCTTGCAGTCATCACTACAGTCCAACAATTGGCCAAGAAAATCCCTTGACCAGAGATGTTTTAAAAATTTTGCACCCAACACAGCATACTGTAACACCTCGAAATCGGCCTTTTTTGTGTTTGTTGCGGGATCCTACTTTAAAAAGCGTATATTTTGTCTAGACAAAGTCTATGTTAAGTGTAGTTTGACCATTCACCGCAAGATAGCTGATGTAATAGTATTCCTTTAGTGGGGGAATGCAGTCAGTCCGCGGAATAATGTAACAAGTCAAAAACCTTCGAGCTTCAGTACCGGTCTGTTGTGTGTTTCGGTTGGTTACAATATTCCACAGACGAAAGTTTAAAGAAAACTTTAAACTTTGTTTTCTCACAATTCACAATTTTTGAGTTGTTACAGTATTCCGTGATGGGTACTATTTTTGTGCAGTTAGAAAATACATCTAAAAACATTAACACAAGCTTTAAAAAGCTGTGGTAAATTGTATTTGTTTAAAAAGAAGTTAAAAACTACTTGATCGTTATAACAGTATACAGTTTTACAGAATACAAAAGTTTCTGCCTAGACAGTGATTTGTTTTGAGAATGAATTTCTGAGTGGGCGCATAAGTTGTATATTATTTGGTAAGTATTGGTAAGTTATTGGATGACATACTTATTAAATTAAGTAAGTAGTAGTAATAATAAGGTAATAAATGATTAGGTAAGTGATGAATTTACAATTTGAAATTGAGACTTTATCAGTTTTTATCCTGATATGTCATAAATACCCTCTTTGGAGTTTCCAGTTTTTAAAATTGTCGTCCATCATTTTCCTTTGTCGGTCCTTCATATCCAGATGTCAGAAATTACAAGAGATAGCAACAAAGGGTTTGTGGATTCATAATCCACACAAAAAAGCAGTGGTCCTAAATTGGGTTTGAAGTCCAGTTTCTACTTGAAGTCAAGAAATCAAAGGTAGAACTTGGAAACAAAAATAGTGTCATTCGATCCTCTTAAAGAGTAGATACAGAAATCACTAATAGTTTTTGCCATTAGTCGAAGGAAAGCCTTTTACAAATTCCCACCAACCATGAAACAAGTCATCTCATGAAAGGGACTTTATCCATCTGCATTCCATTATTATACAAAGGTAAAAATTGCCAGAAATCATATCCTTTTCCTTGGCATGAAAAACCTGAGTCATTGTTTACTGCATTAAGATTGATAATAAGCACAATTAAAGTTTAATTAGCTACCTTGTTTAATATTTTGTACTCACTCATTTAGCAATTTTCTATATTTTGGTTTGGGCACTACAGTAAAGCAGAAATTGAAATCAAATTACAGTTGGTCTATCGACCAGTTCAGCTAGTCATCTGGAAGAAAGTTGCTTAAGGGCATCAGCTAATATAGAATTAACTCGTTTGATTTAGTAACCAACTTGTTAAACTATTCTAACAAACTGTTTTTGACTAACTTAAAAGATCAAATTCTTGATTGACTGTCTTGTTTATGACTAACTTAAGAGCTCTTAAAACTTAAAAGGTCAAGTTATGTTGGTCAAGCAATTTTCTATATTTTGGTTTGGGCACTACAGTAAAGCAGAAATTGAAATCAAATTACAGTTGGTCTATCGACCAGTTCAGCTAGGTTGGTTGTAGGTCAAGTTACATTCTTAAAGAATCATGACAAACTGTATTGTTTTATTTTACAGTTCAATTTGTTTGAATATCAATTAACCAGTGAACTTAGTTGGATAAACCCAGCCACAATTATATGCCACTACATAACCCCGTTCAATTTCTAATACAGTGGAAACCCCCTTATCCGGATCAGTTGGGAATTTAACCGGTTATAAAAAAATCCAGTTATGGGAAATACAAAAAGGGATGTTGGAATTGGCATATTTGATTGTTTGAAAGGACATATTTACACTGTGACACATTCAGTGTACAGTTTTATACATAATGCGATCATGCATTTCTACAAACTTTTTTCTGATGTTAGTCACAACAAATGCAAACGGAATTTAATACATAATAGATTTATTTACACAACTACTAACTAACTAATAATATTAACATAATAATCCGGATAGTTATGTTATTTAACCCTTTATAGGGCAGTACTACGGGGAAAAATATACATGTTGTAAAATTTAGTTTTATAGAAACTTGAATAATGTATTTCTAGTGCTAGAACAATAAGATATTTCTTTTTTTTATGTTAAGCCTGGTAAGTAAACTTACCAAGGAATGTTTATTGAAATGGGAATCACATAATATTTAGTGGTAAGAATGCTTATCAAAACACCTTGTAGCCCTATATAACAGAAAAATGTGGCGAATCTTAACTTTCTATCACTATGAATGCTTGATTTCTCGTAAAAAACTGAAATTTTCTATGCACTGTACAAAAGGAATAGCAAAACAACATGGTAGCATACGGTGGTATGAATCCTTACCACATTCGTGTAACTCACAAAGCAAATGGTCACTGCGCGCTAATTTCAATATGTGGATAGCCTACTTACCAGAGAACATCTATAAAACTATAAAATGCCAATAAGGTTCAACTGCATAGCTTATTTTTTTTTTAAATCGACCTTATTGCCAGTGGTAAGTATACCTACCACAGACCTATAAAGGGTTAAGTAATGTTCATCGTATTTTTCTAACTACTTCAACAATTTTATCCATGATCCACATTAATTTAGTTAAATTGGGCCTTTTTTATTGTGCTCGGATATGGGATGATCCGGATAAAGGGAGTCTGAATAAGGGGGTTTCCACTGTAAACTCTAAAAAAATAAATTTGTATTAACAATGTCTCTACAGCTAACTGTACACAATGCAATATGAAAGCGATGTGATATCCTGTATCTGTTGCTTCCTTGGTAGAACAGTGAGACTCAACAACTGGGCAATATGAAAGCAATCTATCATCGATCCACTCATTGGAATCTGTGCAATCTTGCAACCTATAGTGCAAGTCATTTTCACGTTATGTCGCACATATCACCTGCTGATGGAGATGTTTAATGTTAAAATCATGAGTGCTGTGGAAAAATACCATGTTTTATATAATGGAAAGATGTGACAGACAAGTCATGGCATCAGGTGATATCAGATGTCAGTTTGACAGTTATATAGTGGTATTTTATAACAAGAATTAATATTAAATATGGTTAAATTTATTTATTTATTTTTTTTACTTCCATTTGAGGCATTATTTGCTCCATAAAAGAGTTGCATCCAGCCATACTTACTACTAAATTTGTACAATAGATAAAGAAAATATAACTGAAAATACAAAAAGAAATCCTTACAAATTACCATCTATTTTATTTATGAAAATAGATAAAAACTACATTAATAAATTTGCTTACTTTTGGCAGGAAATAGTTTTAACATTGGATACTAAAAATTAACAATGAACAATAATTTTGTTACTGCTACAACATAAAAAATCTGGTATGAAACACTCACACAACTTTCTCTTGCCAATGCAAATAATGACCAATATAACCTGGACATTAGTAATAAACAAAAAACTAAACTCAAAAAACATAACCTTACTTTAATCATGAGTGAAAGATGCAAAATGAAAATTGACCTTATTTGGCTTAAAAATCCGGAAAATTACTATTTCATGCTAATTTAGGCACAGTAGAGAAAAATGCTCTAAATAAAAGTTGTAGATCTTTTAATTTTCTATAAATTTGATTATATATACTTTTGTTGTAAAATGCATACTAAGGCCGAAATCTTAAAAAATCGATTTTTCACACGTTTTCGTGAGAAAAACAGAAAATAGCTAATTACCACTAAACTAAGCGTTATAGAAAAAAATGTTTGAAATAAAAGTTGTAGGATTTTAAATTCTCTACAACTTTTATTATAACTTTTTCCACTAAAATGCATATTAAAGCCGCAATCTTAAAACAACAAATTTTTTACGTGAAAACACCCTGACCAAGAATTTCAGCAAACATGGCGCCTACCCTATCTTGTAGAGCATAAAAAAAATTTAGTAATTAATTAGAGAATTACTAGAATTTAGATTCTAGGCTAGATTCTGAATTGGATCTGGATTTAGCCTGACATAAAAATGTTGCAAGCCTCCATTTAAATAAAACAATGGTAGTGACATCAGTTTATAATCTTTTTTACTGAAAAAAGATTTGTAAATCAAATCTAGTGGCATTTTACCTAAAAAAATCTCTTATTTTTATAAAAATTACTTTATCCTTTCATGTCTTACTTAAAATGTCGTGTGTATAATATGGCCTGTGTAGTATGGTCGGTATACCTAATCAAAAGTTTTTTGACTGTCGCTTGCCCAACTGGTGTTACTTAACAAATAAAACGACTTTCTACCAGCTGACTAATTGGACCAGCCTAATCGAAAGTTGAATGTTTTTTAATGATTGATTACTCATTCAGGTGTAGTAATCTTATCCAAAACTTTTTCAAAATTTAATTTTTAAATGTATAACCCATCAATGTTAAGTTAGCGCAGTCATCGCGCAGAGTGTGGTTAGGAAATTGCCGTAGTGGGGGCGGGGAGGCAGAGTGATGTTCACACATTCATGCACACTCGCATTCACGTACGCACGCTTGCATTCACCAACACACTACGCTCGTGAACGCATCTCCAGCGACTAGTCTTGTTTCGTTTAACAGATAGTAAAGAATTTGTTATTTTTTATCGTATTTTTACATTTATATGTATTTGCTTATTTTTTTCATTTTATTTACCTAATAACAAAGTAAAAGTAACAAGGAAGTGGGTATATGAATTTTTATGTTATAATATAATTGAGAATTATATTATTTTATTATATAAATAGAATTTATATAATTTATGTGAAAATTGTACACAATATTTCTCAACGCGCATCTTTGAAAGTTATCAATATTAACTTTCTTCTTCAATCTTTGGCGAGATTTTCCCGGTGTACTGAAATTTTCATTTTCACCCAATTTATTTGCTTCTGTTACAGTTTTTCGTACCGTATGAACGGAAATACCGCAAAGGTCAGCCACACGAGCTTAAATTTCTAACTGTAACATTTCTGGATTTTCTTCAGTAATCTTTTTGTGCACATTCATAAATTACACATTTAGTTTGACTTTTTAAAGCAACTCCCCGTCCTAACCTGCAGTTCGATCTTGGCTGAGGCATTGCGAATAATATTTAAGAAACGGCGAAGAGTATTGAAAAATACTGTTTAATAATTGGCGAAGAGTATTGAAAAATACTGTTTGAGAAACGGTAAAGAGTATTGAAAAATACTGTTTAAGAAACGACGAAGAGTATTGAAAAATACTGTTTAAGAAACGACGAAGAGTATTGAAAAATACTGTTTATGAAAACTGTGGAAATGTAGAAGACCACAACACATGTAAACAGTGTGAAGTCCACAGAGCAACTGGTTGGTAACTGTCCTTGGCTAGGTGGGAGGGCGCGCGCCAGAGACCCAACATTCCCCTCCATTATACTATAAGCTAGGCCAACAACACCTAAAATGAACTACTGCGCATCACGTGATCACGCTTACTTAACTTTGATAAGTTATACTTAATGCTTTCTTGAACATTTATTCATAAAAATGAATGAGAAAACTAAATCAAAATTTACTGAATAGAATAAGTTTTAGGAATATTTTCATATAGAATTAGGAATTTATTTTTCTTATGGTTCTTTGGGCTCCGTAAATAACGTATAACTCTGCCTGAGTTAGTTTTGCTGCCTAAAGAGCTGCCTGCATTTAGTTTGGGAAGTTATCACTATAATGTCAAGGTAGAGCTAAACGCAGTACTTTTATTGCCAAACTGCGTTGAGTTAGGAAAATCAATCAGTATTTTATCAGGAATTATCAATGATGAATGACAAAAAAACGCAAATTATTTTTCAAAATTTAAATAATACGAGGGAATTCATGTTTTCAGAGTTACCGCGCTTGTTACCTTCTGTTATAGACATAAATAATGAGTAACCTGAAATTAGGCTTTAATACACAAAAGAATTCTACTGATAAATGTACTGATACAATAATGGTTGTCAATGTATAAACAAATCATAAACACAAGTAAATTATAAACAGCTGTATAAGATTGTTCACAGTAAAGAAGAAGTAGTTAATTATTTTAGTACATTCTTCCCCTCCTAGGTAACATAGTCACTCAAAAACGATGGTGGGCGCCGCTCTCTTGAACTTCTTCTGAGAGTACCTGAATTTGTAATAGGACCTTCACTTTCTGGATGAGGGTCTGTTTGTGATGAACTATGATCAGCTTCATGAGGCGTTAACTCTGTTTCATTTGGTGTAGTTTCACACGTTTGTCCTACAGGGGCCAGGTGTCTAGAATTTATTGTTGTTTCTCTCCCATCTGGGAACCTTATGTGGGAGTATTCGGGATTTCCCTCAAGAAGAAGTACCTCCTCAACAATGGGTTCGTATTTTGAAAGCCTTACTGGACGTTTCATAAGGACAGGTCCGGGATTCATCAACCATGAAGGTGTGGCATTACCATTACTAGATCTACGAGAGAAAAGAAACAGTCTCTCGTGAGGTGTTGCATTCGTCGATGTGCATAGGAGTGAGCGAATGGAGTGTAAAGCTTCTTGGTAAACCTTTTCCCAGTCAGAGATGTGAAGATTCTTACTTCTTAGAGCTAGCTCAACAGACTTCCAAATTACACCTACATATCTTTCAGCTTGACCATTCCCTTGCGGATTATATGCTGTCGTACGACTTGTGGAAACTCCTAGTTTACATAAAAATGACTTCAGTTCGTGAGACATAAAACTTGTTCCTCTGTCTGAATGCACGTAAGCAGGTGTGCCAAAAATCGAAAAGAGTTCTTTAAGTTTGAATATAACAGTGCTAGCAGTCATGTCTTGAGTAGGGAAGGCAAACGGAAACCGGGAATATTCATCTACAATAATTAATAGATAACGATTTCTAGTAGATGACGGAAGTGGACCTTTAAAATCTATGTTGAGTCTCTCGAATGGTTGTGTAGCTTTGATAAGTTGACCTTCATGTTTATAAAATCGAGGCTTGACTTCTGAACAGATTCGGCAAGAAGAAGAAATTTTCCTTATCTCTTCAAGCGAGTAAGGGAGATTTTTACTTCGCGTCCAGTGATACATCTTTGATACTCCTGGGTGACATAGTGCTTCATGTAATGATATTAGTTTTGATAAGTTTCCTTGTACTGATGAACATATTCTAGATAGCGTGTCTGCTGCTTTGTTTTCCTTTCCGGCCCTGTAAATTATTTCATATTTATAACAAGACAACTCTACTCTCCATCTCAGGATTTTATCATTCTTAATTTTTCCCGAGTGACGATCACTAAACATAAAAGATACCGATCGTTGATCAGTTATCAAGCGGAAGTGTCTGCCAAGAAGGTAATGCCTCCATTTTCTCAGTGCCTCCAAAATTGCATAGGCCTCTTTCTCAACAGAGGAATGCCTTTGTTCTGAATTAGTGAGAGTTCTTGAGAAGAAAGCAACAGGTCGGCCTTCTATAGACAACGCGGCGCCTATAGCATGATCGGAAGCATCAGTCTCAACTGACAGCATTCCTTCATTGTCAATAGAAGAAACAGCAGCATTTAAAATGTTAAGTTTAAGCTCGTTAAAAACATGTTTAGCTTTGTCAGACAATGGAAATGTGCTTCTGTTTAGACAACTTACCTTTTCTGAAAACTTAGGAATGAATTGTGAATAATGAGAGAACATCCCAAGAGCTCTTCGGAGGGAATTTATATTGCAAGGAATTGGGAGATCGCGAAGTGGCTGCAGTCGTTCCGGATCCGGTCTTACAGATTTATGGCTGATTACAAATCCTAAGAGATGAATAGTAGTTGTAGAAAAACGACATTTATTCTCATTCAAGGTAAGGTTGTACTTAGCAACAGTTTTCATGAAGTTATTTAAGTTCTTGTCATGCTCAGACTGGTCACGGCCACAGACTGTTATGTCATCCAAGTAAACTTGGACACCTTCTAAGTTTTCAGAAGTGATTATATTGGTTAAAGTACGTTGAAATGCGGGAACACCGTTCCTAACTCCAAAAGGTACACGTGTGAATTGGTATAGTTTTCCACATGCCTCAAAGGCGGTATACGGTTTGTCTGATTCTTTAATCGGAATTTGGTGGTACGCACTCCTTAAATCGATAGAACTATAGATTTTATAAGAAGCTACTTTGTTCACAATGTCATCAATCCTAGGGAGAGGAAAAGCGTCTAACTCTGTAAAGCGATTTATAGTCTGTGAATAATCGATGACCATTCGTCGTTTATGGTTCTCGGATGAAATAACAAGGACTTGCGCACGCCAAGGAGACTTACTTTCTTCAATTATGCCATCTTTTAATAATGATTGTATTTCACCTTCAATGAATTTAGCATCAAAAACAGATTGCCTTCGTGATTTCGTCGAAATAGGATTACAATCTGATGAAAGATTCGCAAACAATTCGACAGGTTCTACGTTTGCTACGGCTACACTACAAATGTTAAGAGGAGCCTCTTTTCCACCAAACTGCACTTGCAAACTGGAATGTCTTTTTAGAATGTCATGGCCCACAATTATGTCAGAACATAAATTTGAGAGAATGCCCAATGTTACACTCGTGTAGATGCAATCCTGCAATTTCAGATCGACTATACAATGGCCTTTTATTGAAGAGCGTAAAGAAGTGGAAGCCATAGAAACGTCTTCCCCCCTTTTACATGGAATCACAGGAATGTTGAATCTTTGAGCTGAACTTTGATTGATAAAACTCCCAGAGCTTCCTGTATCTATCAAGGCAAATGCCTCAATTCCATTTAAGGAGACTGGAACAACTGCTTTACTTAGACAGGAAGGTACTGAAGCAATACAATTCGATTGATGAATTGAAACATTAGATTTTAATGACTGTTTACTTCTCCTACATACCTTTTGGTAATGGCCTTTGATGCCACATCCTCTGCAAATTACTTCTTTAGCGGGACAAACCGATCTGTTGTGTTTACGCAATCCACAGAAATAACATTTTTCATTAATTGACGATACAACATTCTTCTCAGGTGTAGGAGGTCTTGATTCGGATTTTTGTATACTGGATTTCAGAGTTTTGTCATCACAGGAGTCTGAAGTCACTGCGTTTACTGTAGGTTGGGAAAACACTTCTGTGTATTGTTGAGACTGATGCTGTGCGAGTTCCAGCGCCCTAGCTTGAGAAACAGCCTCGTCCAAAGTTAAAGTGGAATTCTCTAATAACCTTTGACGAATCTGTGATGCTAGTAAGCCGTCAATGAATGCATCTCTTATGTATTCGTCTCTATTAATTTCTGAACTAACAGCTTTAAAATTACAGTCTTTCGATAAACGCTTTAGTGACTCTACATACATGTCAATATTTTCTCCGGGTTCTTGTCGTCTGATCTTGAGTTTATGACGTGCAAAGATTTCATTAACAGGTTTTGAATATAGTTTCTTTAGAATATCAATTGCATCCGTATAAGTTTCACAATCATTAACAAATTCGTAAACAGAAGGTGTGATGAAATTAATTAATACTCTAAGTCTGTCTTGTTCACTTACTTCTGCAGAAACTACAAAGTTTTCAAAAGTCTTGTACCAATGTTTCCATTCTTGACTTGCATTCACATCATTGGGTTGGACACCGAATCTTTCCGGTCTGAGTATACGATCCATGTCTTGATAAATTATATATAATTTTGTGTATTAAATTGTTATAGACATAAATAATGAGTAACCTGAAATTAGGCTTTAATACACAAAAGAATTCTACTGATAAATGTACTGATACAATAATGGTTGTCAATGTATAAACAAATCATAAACACAAGTAAATTATAAACAGCTGTATAAGATTGTTCACAGTAAAGAAGAAGTAGTTAATTATTTTAGTACACCTTCCAAACAGTTTCCCCACGCCCGACAACATTGCCCAAAACTGCCGCTGAAGATTCGTAGAACTTCGGAAAGAGGCGTTTCAATTTTCTCATAGACTGAAAAATAATTAATTTTTATTGTTAGTTTCATAACTCGGTACCCATAACTCTGCTGGTAATTGTAGTTGAGTTTATTCCATTCCAAATAAAATATAGTTTGACGATTCTTGTTTAGTACAAAAAGTTTCTGGTATAACAAAAACAAACTGTGATGTTGGTGTCCATGATACGTACTTTTTATGGTTATATGTTCCTGACGTTCAATATTTTGTGTTATTTGATAATGTTACCTTTGTAAATATTCATTTTATTCAAAACGTTGTGTATTTCTTCGATATTTTATTGAACAATGAAAGTGTTAAAACCACTGTGGGTAAATCATGATGGTAAGTAACCAAACGTAAACAAATGCATGCAACTGTTTGTAACCGGTGATATTTATTTCTGTATAAAGTGTGTTTAATGATTTCTTTAGAGTAATTACATCATTTAACTATTATTTCGATTTTATAAACTTTTACGTTATTTTATTTAAATCTATGGTTTGTTTTAACAAAATTATGGAAAATTAAACATAATTTTTGAGGTTAGTTTGGAGAACGCTTGTGGGCGACTGATTTACTGTTTGAAATCAGATTTGAAAACAAACTGTTGTTATTCGTATGATATTATTAACTTTATACCTTAATTTCTGTTAATTAGCTCCTTTTTAACCAAACATGTTATTGCCAAATTTTTAAATGTTTTCATTATGCAGTTGTTATATACAAATCACATTTAGTGTGTTGATTTAAGTTTGTATTTTGTTTTAGATATGCCAATTTTCTCCATTGACATACATCCAGATGGATCTAGATTTGCAACAGGAGGCCAGGGTAAGCATATTGTAGGTTTTAGAGGTAGTTTTTTCTCTCGTCTTCCCTTCAAAGTTAAAAAGAAACCTGAGAATGAAGTTAAGGCCGTCCTAGATGATTTAATTTTGCGTTCAACTTTCATCTTTTGCATATTGCATGCAGCCACAGACGTTCAATTTTCAATGACACTTTCCTTTTTTGTGGTCTTTTGTAGCGTATACAGATCTTCCCACTCGACTAGGGATTCGCATGCGTTGTTTCACTCTTTTTGTAATAATAAATATTACTGTAGTCACCTTAACAAAATCAGTAAGTGCCTCTTTAATACGTTTCACTAACTCAGAAACTATTAATGAAATGCTCTGATTTTAAATCGTAAACAAGTAGCTCAAACTGTTATATGAATCTCCAGTTGACAAGTATCGGAGAGTTACAGCCAGCCATATTTCAAGCAATATAGCTTCTCTCATAACAGTATTTTTTTTTAAATTTTGTGTGGTTTTATCATTAATCTAATAATATATTGTAATCTTTTTTTGACATTCGTGTGAAACTTTTAAATAAATTGCCATCATCTTGTAGATCTCAACTCTTCGTTTTTACTTTCTCTTGCTTATATGAATATATAGGAAGGAAAGTATTGTTTTCATGTCGAGTTTTCACCGGATCTACACATTTTCAGACCCCCTGAACCCAAAAAACTTGTTTTTAGCGATTGGTGTGTGTGTGAACAGAATATCTCAAGAACGGAACATCATACGAATTTGAAACTTGAAGCTTAAGTTACATACCACTACTGGACCCAACACGAACATTTTTATCAAAATCGGTCAACCGGAAGTAGTAGTTTATTTGTGTAATTTTTCATTTTTTGCAATTTTCTCAAAAACGGGTCATACGATTTTTTTAAAAATCGCCTGGTTTACTAAATTTTTTATGCTCTACAAGATAGGTTAGGCGCCATGTTTGCTGAAATTCTTGGTGAGGCTGTTTTCACGTAAAAAAACTGTTTTCTTAAGATTGCGGCTTTAATATGCATTTTAGTGCAAAAATGTATATAATAAAAGTTGAATTGTAATTAGCAATTTTCTGTTTTTTCTCACAAAAACGTGTGAAAAATCGATTTTTTTAAGATTTCGGCCTCAGCATGCATTTTACAATAAGTGTATTTAGTCAATTTTATAGAAAATAAAAAGATCTACAAATTTTTTTAAAGAATTTTTCTCTACAGAGCCTAGTTTAGCGTGAAAGAGTGACTTTCCGTATTTTTAAGCCAAACTGAGGTCGATTTTAATTTTGCGTCTTTCACTCATGATTAAAATAAGGTAATGTTTTTTGAGGTTAGTTTTTTGTTTATTACTAATGTTAGGTTATATTGGTCATTATTTGAATTGGCAAGAGAAAGTTGTGTGAGTGTTTCACACCAGATTTTTTTAAATTATAAAGTAAGTGACTACATTAGTTGTTACGTAACTATAAATTAACAAGGCAAACCTAAAGCCCGCCTTCCATTGCAAGCGGAGCGTACTCCGTACGGACTCTGTAATACTAACTCGCAATGGTTTAACGTCATGTAAATGCTTCCACTATGAAGAGAGTGAGCGGAGCAGACTGAACGAGTAGGAAGAGTTACAAAAGAGGTCGCAGAGTTGAGCGGATTTCCGACAAACTCTGTTTGGCCCACAACACCAAATCTCATAGAAGTGCTTCCACCAATAGATGAAAAAGCGGAGCGGACTGAGTGAGCAAAAAGGGGCCGCTGTGTCATGCTATGCAATGCTAATTTGGAACTGAGTCTGCTTCACTTCCCATCAGTTTTCACTTGACAGAAAGTTTTTCTGTTGGTGAAATAGCTTTTCTAAAGTTTGTATGTTGTTTCTTTATATAATTTTTTTACAAGTGATTGTAGTTCTTCAAATTGTTCTCTACTGACTCTGAAATAATTTTTGAAATATTCATCTTGTAAATCATAGATTATTCGTATTAAATCACGTTTGACAGGCTCTCTAATGTGTTAGCTCATTCAAAATCTTGGTTTAGTTTATTTTTCTTATGATAACTATGGAGTTATAAGCATTTACTTATTGTATTTATGTAGTCACCATCACTTAAATCGTCTGACATTATTGTTAGAAACGAATAAACAAGAAAACCACACTAGAAACTAACCACGACCTGCTTGATCCAATGATTGGCTAGCTTGATAATAAAGATAAACTGGCTGCCTCATACAGTCCGCTGGTACTGGAAGCATCGACCCCATACATCTCATTTCTTGCGTAGCTCGCTCTGCTACCCAGTTTCAAACCCGCTGGCGGTGGAAGGCAAATACCTTTTTTTCTGTAAAAATCTTCCTTAGTGGAAGGACAAAGCTATTTTACTCCATTTCGCTCAGCTATTTCATGCTCATTACCCTTTTGCAGGGGAAGGCGGGCATAAACCATCCAATCCATGGTGAGCTCAACCGACCCCCAGACCAATCAAATATTTTTTAAGTCGGCATTTAATGACACCAATTGATGCAGTAAAAAATAATTTATGTATTAGTCCTTGTGTGTTGTTGTTTAGGTCAACAGCCGAAAGGCTGGTTTGAACCTACAGAGGTTTTACTAAGTAAAACGAGAAGTGAGGTGGTTTACCATGCCTTCCTCACTGAGTGAAAAAGTATGATTATCAGCATGCCGGGCCCTCTGAAAAGCACATATTTTCCACTCTGCAAATGACACCTTCACTTCATTCACCACAGGGTCTGGCTGTCTAATGAAATCCATTACTTTCAGAGGAGATAACTCTGATTAGTGTCTTTTACACCTCTACCTCTTCTGTCCTTAAATGATTCAGTCATTTAATTGGCTGACCATGTGATAAGAAACAGAACTATTTATTTTAGCCCTGCAACGAACAGATTGAGTGTAAATAATTTGACACTCTACCTGTCTGTTATGGGCAGATTAGTCCTTATATAAAGTTTACTTGGTTTAGTATTAATTAAACAGAATTTTCAGAACAAAAACTATTTAAAGTATGATTATGTGTTGTTTGTTAATACTGTTCTGTATTACTTATTGTGCAGGTGAAGATTCTGGCAGAGTTGTTGTTTGGAATATGGCTCCAGTTGTTAGCGCGGAAAAAGAAATGGATGAAAATTGCCCAAAAATGTTGTGTCAACTTGATAACCATCAAGGTTTGTGGAATAGAAAACTCATAGAATTTGTAATTACAATATTTTTGTGAATGGAAATTCATTCTTGTCTTTATGAGCATGTCTTTCCTGCAGTTTACTTTAGTTTTTAATTTTAGAAACAAATCTTTATAATGCATCTTTCAACCTACAATCAATTCTATTAAACCTTTTAAAATCTATAAAAGATGTGTTTTTGTAAACTTTATATGGATTTTACGAATGTTCTACTAACGGGTGTTTTATTAAGGATGCAACCCTGATTATAAGAAGATAGAAGTAATAAATCGGTCAATTTTCTGTCCCCCAATTGGTATGTTGGCAACAGTGTACTCAAGGCCAACTACCTAAGACAGTTAAAATGTTCCAGTCAAGCATTAGTGTGGTGACAGCAGTCGTTTCGTTATATTGTGTCAGCAATGGTTTTGTCCTAGGAAGAACCGGGTGTTTCATTTAGAACGCAACCCTATGTTAAAAGCGACAATCTACGGCATATATTTTTTCCGTACTTAACAAATTATTAATTTACAAATGAATAGCAAATTGCAATGAAAACATTGTATTACTTCTATCTTCTTATAATCAGGGTTGCGTCCTTAATAAAACACCTGGTTCTTCCGTGGAAAAACCATTGCTGACACAATAGAAGGAAACGACTGCTGTCACCACACTAATGCTTGATTGGAACATTTTAACTGTCTTAGGTAGTTGGCCTTAAGTACACTGTTGCCAACATACCGATTGGGGGACAGAAAATTGACCGATGTATTACTTCTATCTTCTTATAATCAGGGTTGCGTCCTTAATAAAACACCCGTTATTATGTTATACAAAACACTCTTTAGTCATTTGTATTAAACATTTTCCTGAGTATTGTTTAATTTATTTAAAATAAAGAAATCACCAAGCACACATCAGACTACCCCAACCTGATCAAAACAGTCAAGTCCTTTCCGATCTCATGGATCCATCATGACAATACCAGGCATTGTCATGACAATCGGATGAAATTGTATATGCAATAATATATTTTTGTACCAAAGAGGTAAAGAGTGTTAACTCCAATTTTGGCAAAATTGAGTTAAAACTGTCTTTAAAATCAGAAAGAAATACTCTAATACTTCAATTTTGTAGTTGATAAAAATTTTTTGTAATATCATTTTTGCATGTGTTATACTGATAGTCAAGTGAATTTTTCTTGAATTTGGTGTTTTATTCGTCTGTTACTAAACAGTAGGCTACTGGTAAATTTTGAATATTTTTCACACATTGTGTATAAAATGCTGCTTCATAATAAAAGTAGTGTTAGCACTAGGTATTTCACTAAGTTGTTTTTATAAAATCAACTTATTGTACATTGGAGTTATCACTAATGTAGAACGTAAAAACGTGACAAAACACAGAAAGCTGTAAAGGTTTTAAGTCCTGTTTGGGTGGGAAGGAGTATACAAGTTGACAAAGTTATTAAGTAATCAATTTGTAGATAAGAAACATTTTCTGTAGAAACTGGGTGTAAATTCAAGTTTCTAACACCTACTGAAATTTTGTTACAATAATTAAAAGATAATTCCTGCTACGTATTGGCTCACCAAAATGAAAAGCTGAAAGCTCACCCAAATGGAGTTAACACCTTTTACTTCTCAGGTACAGATTTGTATACAACTGATGATGGATCCATGAGATCTGAAAGGACCTGTTGACTGTTTTGTTCAGGTGGGCATTGTCTGATGTGCGTTTGGTGGTTCTTTGTAATATACATCTATAGATTTTAATAGGTTTAGTTTCAGTTTTTTTTTATTTTGTTTACTCTGATGAAGTTGGATCCACTGAAATATGGCAGTAAAAAGTTTGTTGTCATGAGAAATAGTTTTTTTTAAAGATTGCAGCTTTAGTATGCATTTAAAGGCAAAAGTATACTGTATAATAAAAGTTGTAGAAAATTGAAAAAGATCTACAACCTTTATTTCAAGCATTTTTTTACGTTACTTAGTTTAGCATCAATTAGTGACTATAATTTCTGTATTTTGTTCATTGAAATCTGTTAAAAGGGGGTTTTTAATATTGTGGCCTTGGTGCCCAGGGTGGATGCCGCTCAAGTTTTATCAATGACCCATGAAAAGGTTATGGCAGAAATCTTAAAAAAAAAAACATTTTTATCGTGAGAACGTAGCCCCACCGTGAATTTCAGCAGAAATCATAAAAAATGTTTACCAAAAAGCTGTTTTGAACTTTATTGAGAAAATTATTGTAAAAAAGGCAAAAAATTAACCTAATAAACTAAGACTTTTGGTTGACCAATTATATTAGTTTTGCGACGTCTTCGTGGTATCTAACTTATGTTCCAAGTTTCTGCTTTGTAGAATTCTCTGTTAAGATATTTTGTCAATAAACACATAAACCTATCTGTAAAAACATGTTTTTTTTGGGTTCAGGGGGTCTGAGATGTGTATTTCCGGTGCAAACTCAATTTTGAAATACTGACATGAAAACAACTTTCCTTACATACTTTTCATATAGGGCTAGAGAAAGTAAAAAATAAATTTTAGTATTACCTTCTCTTTCGTATATGAATATATAGGAAGGAAAGTATTGTTTTCGTGTTGAGTTTTCACCGAATCTACACATTTCAGATCCCCTAACTCAAAAAACATGTTTTTAGCAATTGGTGTGTGTGTGTGTGAACTAAATATCTAAATAACAGAACATCATATGAACTTAAAACTTGAAACTTAAGTTAGATACTATTACTGGACCCGACACAAACATTTTCATTAAAATCGGTCAACTGGAAGTACTTTTTTGTGTTTTTCTTAAAAACGGCTCCAATGATTTTTTTAAAAATCACCTTATTTACTACATTTTTTATGCTCTACAAGATAGGGTAGGCGTCATGTCTGCTGAAATTCTTGGGGAGGCTGTTTTCTCGTAAAGAAATTGTTTTTTTAAGATTGTGGCTTTAATATGCATTTTAGCGCAAAAATGTATAAATAATAAAAGTTGTATAACGCTTTTATTTTTTGTATAACGCTTAGTTTAGGGGTAATTAGCGATTTTCTGTTGTTGTTTTTTTATGAAAATGTGTAAATAAAATCGATTTTTTAAGATTTTACGACAAAAGTGTATGTAATCAAATTTATAGGAAATTAAAAGTTCTACAACTTTTATTTAGAGAATTTTTTCTACAGAGCCTAGTTTAGCGTGAAAGAGTGATTTTCCATATTTTTAAGCCAAACTGAGGTTGATTTTCATTTTGTATCATTCACTCATGATTAAAACAAGGTTATGTTTATTGAGGTTAGTTTTTTTGTTTATTTGTAATGTGTTATATTACTAATGTTAGGTTATACTGTTAACTATTTGCATTGGCTAGGGAAAGTCGTGTGAGTGTTACACACCAGATTTTTATTAGGTAATAGAAATGTATATGTAATAGAAATTGTATAAAAACAGAGCTGTTATTTCTGTTATAGCCTGTGTCAATTGCGTACGATGGAGTTATTCTGGAAAATATTTGGCATCTGGTGGAGATGATAAACTTATAATGATATGGAGTATCACTAAATATCCATCCGGTATGTATTACTTAATTAATTAGTTTATAAAATATTATAGTATAGTTTATAGTTTATAAAATATTAGTTTCAATTTTATGTTATTTACTCTGATGATGGTGGATCCACCGAAACACGTGTAAGTAAAAATTAAAATAAAGGTGACGCAGTTTAAAAAGAAGGTTAGTGAAATTATTGCATTAATTCATTATATGAAATATAAAATATTAGTTTGACTAAATTAAACATTTATGGCTTTCATTCACTGTTCAAGTACTTTTAGCAAACTTTAACAATTACCATTTCTTTTGCATCGCGGAACATCCATTAGTGATTAGATAAAATATCATATATAGTTTTTTTATTTTAACAATATATTGTAACATTCATTCCAGGTTCTTTTGGGATGTGGTTATTAATTAATAAAAAACTTCTTTTTAAACTAATAACAAGTGTTTATTAGAAATTAATCAATTACAATAAAAAGTATTACAATTATGAAAACTGGTAAATTACAGTTCTACTAGTTAATTACTAGACTAATTTGGTTAGATAATGTTATTACAAATTTAAGACTTAAACTTAACTTAAATCGACAGAAAATATGGCCATTTATAAACAAATAATAGGATAATAATTATAATAACTCATTATTATTATTATAATTATAATTATTATAATAATAATAATAATAATAATAATATTATTATTATTATTATTATTATTATTATTATAATTATAATAACTTATTATTATAATTATAATTATTATTATAACTTATTATTATTATAATTATAATAACTCTTTATTCAATGACTGTTAACACAGAATATCAATACAATTTACAAACAATAGAATTTAGATTAAAATATACTTATTAATAACACAAAATACAATCAACGTACTCTTATTAAAAACATAAAAATAAACAGTCATAGTCAAAAAGCTATGTCGACCCGAACTGCAAAAAATTCTTCTTACTCATAAAACGAGTTCTGCATTTTTTTTTTTTTTTTTGGTTTTACATCTGACTGTTTTGCAATTTCTGCAGACGGTGGAGAATGATGATGCATGAAAATGAGTGATGAAATAATGCCACACCTGACTGGGAATTGAACCTGGGGTCCCAGCTTAGAAGCCAGTTCTGCATCAACCAGGAGCGAATTCGTGCCCTGAATTTTTTTATTGGTACCCTCCTAGCTGCTAAAGGCAATTAATTAAATATTTTTAATCCATGTGTAAAAACATTACAGGTTGTATCCCTCAACCGAGTACGTGGAACGGCCAGATTTGTTCTAAATCTAGTACCATATTTGTTGACATCAGACCTTAGCTGATATGTATTCAAGTTGTTTTATATGTATAACAGCAAATAAAAGATGTATAAATTATACAGTGGCGTAATTTTCAATTCCTTGAAAAAGGGTTTGCAATGCTCATGCGAAGGTTTATTAAGTATTATTCTTACTGCTTTTTTTTGAGCCAACAAAATTTTGTAAACTAAAGGGGTATGACCCCATAAATGAATGCCATAGGTAATGTAGCTCTGGAAAAGTGAAAAATAAATCGACAGCAGTGTATTTAGGGGGAGCAAAATAAATCCTACTGATAATTTTAACAATAGAACTGTCACCGAATGGTGACTATAAGTGTCGAGTTAAAACCTTTAATTTTTAGTGGCCCTGAAAAGGGCCGTTTAAGCGGTGGTCGTCTTGATGGGAAGTGTCGGTTGTAGTCGTCGTGGCGGTCGAAGAGGTAGGCGACATTGCGTGTCGTCGTCCAGCAGAGACATCATCTTGTTCCCTTGTAGTAGTGCGTCGATGGCTGCTTTGTCGGGTTTGGTGGGTGTAAGGCTCGGTCGAGGGACCGCTGTGGGCATCACTTGCATCATTGGGCGATGACGGTCCGGTCGATGGCTTACGATGACGGGTCGGCAAGCGGAAGCATCATCTTCTCTCTTGCGGGGTCGTCGATTAGTCTTCGCTGGAGTCCGGTAGCCATGTTGCCGATGATGGATGTCTTGTCTGCTGTCTGGATCAGAATTGGATCTCCCTGTATCTGGATAGGAATTGAATTCCCTCGGCTCAGTGTAGCGCTCTTTATATAGTTGCCGGGAGCGCTGTGGTAGAGGGCGATTACTCACTCGGCCTTGGCAACAAAGCCCTCTGTCGGTACGCCACCAAAGGGCCTACAGCACCGAAAAGGGCCAGGAGAAGTATTGAAGGCCGGCAACACAGTAAATGATTAATTAGAAGGGGTGGCGGTGACAGAACAACAATTTTCTCATTACACATTAACTTCTCAATAAGCACAACTAGTTTTAACGCAATATCAGCTCTGGCTTGAAAACCATTCACTACGAAGTCCAAGTAATCATCTAGCATTCACCTACATGCCTCAGACACTACTCGATTACCAAACAAAAGAGCTGGTTGCTTTATATATTCTACCTTAGAATTTCTAGAAAAATAAGGAAAGAATAATTAATAATCAAATATGATGTTAATCTACCTGTTTCTGGAAAAGCAGAATTTGAAGGTTATTATGAAAAACAATCAATGCAGAAAAGAAACACAATAATACAAAAGACAAACAAAATAGCGGGCTACCATTATTCATTCAACCATTTTAAGTGACAATATTTTCTATTAAAACTATTTCCAATGCAACAAAGTAAAATGGTTGTATTTACGCTGAAATTTTTATGTATGGTGTTTTTCACCACCACCAAAACCAGATAGTGACAACCAGACGGGGACAAAAAAGTGTTTATAAACCTTATTAAATTGGTGGGCCTGAAATGGCCATTCAGTTATTTTGCCAAGGCAAGCAGACTACACTATTTTTCAAAGATGATGAGCTCTGAATGTACGCACTGCCTCTAACCCACTTCATAGGCCGCTCTCTATACCAATACTCTGCCAATACTTGCTCTTGTAGCTCTGTTATATATTTTGTCAGCCATTTTTTTGGTCTTTCAATAACAATTATAACCCATGAACATACAACCAGATGATTATATTATAAAGTATTGCATGTTAACTCACTTTATAATTGATGTGCTCAGTGCAAGATGCCAGACATGAGTGAACTTGTTGTATATAAAGTTATTTGTCTTAATATATAACTTTTGCTAAACAGGAGGAAATGCAGTGTTTGGAAGTAAAGGAAAAGTTAACATCGAAACATGGCGTTGTGTTTGTACTTTAAGAGGTCACCATGGTGATGTACTAGATATGGCCTGGTCTCCACATGATACTTGGTTAGCATCATGTTCTGTTGATAATACTGTCATTGTATGGGATGCAAATAAAATGCCAGGTAGGTTTTAATAATCTTATCAAACTATTATTGATTTATTTTAAGTAGTTGTATTAACACGTCCTTAAAATAAGTCATAACTTATTTCATCACTAGACCATGTTAGTGTTCGCAACATGTTTGTTTTGCACGTTCTGCTGCTTACCATGCTGCATGCTCCGCTCTACTTAGGCCACAACCTCACAGATCACTGTAAACTGTCCAAGCCGGTTTTTTTACCATTGGGATTTAATCGATTTAGATGTATGGAAAAAGTTGTATTCATGATAAATTTGTGTATCTACTATTTATTGCAGTTTAAAACACTACACACCTACAGATCAGCCGTTCTTAGTTTGCTCCTTCTGTCAACAAACAAAAGCTACCTACTACAGGGTGCACGCTAGAGTCTGCGACTTTACGGATGTCGTATTCCTATTAAGTTAACTATTTTTTAAATTATAGGTACTTAAAGTACTAAAAACATTAGTCATGATTAAGCATTTCGCTTGAAATGCGCCCGGTAAGAGTTTTCGCAGCCGGCGCAAGCGAACTGCTTATTTAGCGCTAACAACTTTGATCGAATTTCACATTTATCTTTATTCTTTTAATTATCGATCAAAACATGTTTCCAATGCTTTAGTATAACATTGTTTCACTTTAAACGACATTTAGTCTTCATTTCAGTATTAAAAACAAACTGCAAACATTTATTTTCAATAATTTTAATGCCGCGGGACCCGATTTAGTATGTTTTTTTATATCGGATCTCGGAAAATGTCCTCCTCCTCCGATTGACGTTAGGTGGCAGCACCGTATACATGTTACATGTTACGGTTCGGCTGCCCTGTCTTATATGCTATAATTTTGCTGTGAGTTGGCATGCTCGGCTAGCTCAGTCGGTAGAGCATTAGACTCTTAATCTCAGGGTCGTGGGTTCGAGCCCCACGTTGGGCGGTTAATTTTTTTCTTCATAAAATCAATTTTATACAAACAATTTATTTACAAAAAAGGTAAAACTATAATAAATTATTATTATTTTTATTATTATTATTATTATAAATAATAAATTATTTTTTAACGTCATACTTATCATCTCGCGTATTGTTATGATAGAACATAATTATCCTCACAAAATTACAATAAAATTGTAAACTGACAGGTAAGAGTTTTGCAGAAACGGTCGCATCAATAGTCAATTTATTTTTAGAAATTATATAATATATTCAACAAAACGTTATGATATCCTCTCAAAATTACAATAAAATTGTAAACTGACCGGTAAGAGTTTTGCAGAAACTGCGTTGTACTAACAATTCAAAGGTGTAACAAAAGGTTAAGGCTATCTGGAGTAGGTAAGAGTTTGAAAATATGGCACAAACATCACAAAAACGTATAAATTAAAAATCTATATATAATTAAGTTTATATATAGATTTTTAATTTATACGTTTTTGTGATGTTTGTGCCATATTTTCAAACTCTTACCTACTCCAGATAGCCTTAACCTTTTGTTACACCTTTGAATTGTTAGTACAACGCAGTTTCTGCAAAACTCTTACCGGTCAGTTTACAATTTTATTGTAATTTTGAGAGGATATCATAACGTTTTGTTGAATATATTATATAATTTCTAAAAATAAATTGACTATTGATGCTATGATATAGGCCTGACAATTTCATTTATAAAAATACTTTTAAAAGTATTTTGTATTTAAATACTTTTGAAAGTATTTTGTTTTTACTTTTTAATCAGCGTGTACACATTTTGATATAATGCGCATGCTCCGTGACGTCATTATTTGTTTACATTAGGAGCAAACTCAGAGAGGCTGGACTATAAGTAATTTATTTTAGTTTTTTAATATTAAATCGTAAAATTAGGGACATTTGCTTGAAAGTTTCTGAAGTATGCCTAACTTGTTAACGTCATTTAGCTGCGGTTTCTGTTGCACTACACTGTTGTGTATCACAATCACTAACATTATGTTCATCAAATGGATTAAAATCATGATTATCACTTTTCAGAATTGGAATCAAATGAAAATAACTTTGTATCACTTTCAGTAACCACTACGCACTCTACTTGAAGACACCATTTTGTGTTGATAAATAAGGAATCCTTACTGTTCAGACACATGTTCACAACCTACTTGATTTCATAGAAAATATTTTATTCACATCTAATTGCTTTGTGGTAATAGAATACGATTGACAACACACCCTAGTGGGAATTTAAAAGGTATCCAAGCGTTATATTTGTGTTTGCCACTTAAAGGGTTGTACTGATAAAACATATTTTATAGACAGTTGATATGTTTAGACGACGTAACATTAATTAGGAGAAGGAAATGCTTACGAATTTTGTTAATGGAATTAATTTCCAAAACTCTGATTCAGTTTTAAAATGTAAAAATAATAAAAATTATTTTAATTGAGATTAAATCTCCAGCTTAATACATTGAAATTGTTTACAGTTTTTTAGATGAGACGTGATTTTTTTGTAAATTACTGGTTTAATATTAATTATTAATTTTCTGAGAATTTTTTATGAGTAGTCGTAGTAAAGATAACATATTATTTAATTATAATTCAGTCATTATTGAGTAGTTTTGAGTAGCCATTATCAATGCAACAATCGATGAATCATATGTGAATTATTTGTTGTTGTTATTAATATGTAAACTGATTCTGAAGATAAAATTATTTCTCGATGTTATAGTTTTCAGTTTGTATTATCTTTATGTATTTTATTGTTAGTAATTAAAATATTGTTGGTTTTGTATTTACAGAAATAGTTGCTGTGTTAAAAGGACACACTGGTTTAGTGAAAGGAGTTACTTGGGATCCTATTGGAAAATATCTGTCCTCACAGTCTGATGACAAAAGTGTGCGTATTTGGAGAACTGCTGATTGGCAGCAAGAGACTGTCATTGATGAACCTTTCCAAGAAGTATGAACATTTTTTTGTATATTAATTTTTTTATTTGTTATGATTTTTACTTCATCTGGTATAAAAAATGTATGGTACAGTAAACTGCTCTATATTTTAAAAAAACTATCCATTTGTAAATTGAATCTTGTACTTTCATAACAGAGTTAAGTAGGTTTAATTTTTAGGCTGTATTGCTAATTCCTAAAAAAAAACGTATGAGGGGTTGGTTGAGAAAACCTATTTTAAGATTTCAACCCAATTGGTGAAATAGTTTTTGCTCTTGGAGGAATAAGACGCATATAGGTGGGTATCTTTCCAAAAACCACTTTTGTGGTTTCAGGAGGTCATAAAATGAAGATCAGATCAAATATATAAAAGTTTTTTTGTAAGTTTTTTGAATTTTCAGTAATAATTTTTATGTTTTTTGTTTCATTTTGTTGTATTTCATGTATAAATTTATAGAATAAATTTCACTAACCTTGCTATTGACCTTGTTGTTCACCTGCCTCGATTTTTGTTATTTGTTACTTACGTGTCTCGGTGGATCCACCATCATGAGAGACTCAATATCATTTGAAGCCAAAAACTTTTTTTAAAATCTGTAGAACATTGAGGTAATTTAAAGGTTCCAGAATAAGGTTCTTCGAGCTATAACAAAAGGGTGCCGTGGTTTGCAAGGAATGCAAAAATATAACGTTATTGGAACCTTCCTGATGTAATGGACGAAGTCAGGCATTTTAATAGAAAATATCAGGCAAGACTTGAAAGTCACGAAAACGAATTAGCCATAAATCTTCTAAACAATACAGAAGAAGTTAGGCACCATAAACATTACCATGTTTTGGACTTGTCTGAATAAGTTTAAATGTACATAGAATTATAGTGAAAAGTATTCCATATTGTAAATATCTTTGTGCCGGCCGCATTGGCGCAGTTGGTAATGTGCTCGCCTCTCATCATGTGGTCCTGGGTTCGAATCCCACTGAGGCACAGCATATTTCCATACGTTAGAAAAAATCATTTCATCCTACATTGCATAAAGGTACACCCCAACGTCATCGCTAATGACCATTGCAGTTGATGCGACGTTAAATTAAAAAAAAAAAATCTTAGTATATAGTAATTTTTTCTTTTAACACATGAATAATTGATATAATGAGAGGTACTCAGGGTAATGAGGCCTCAACATGTGATTTGTAAATCAAAAAATTTGTTTATAGTTTATTTTTAAAAAACTGATTGTATATAATGTTATTTATAAAAAAAACATGTTACATCTAGTAGAACATGTTACATCTTCAGTCATGTTCATATTTTGTATAGATAACTGAAGATGCAACTTCTATAGATTTAAAAAAAAATTAGTTTCAAATAATATTGTGTACTCCAATGATGGTGGATCCACCGAAACACATAACAAAAATAGCAAAAGTAACAAATAGCAAAAATCAAGGCAGCTTGAAAAGGTTAGTGAAATTTATTATATGAAATATAATTTAAGCTGCAGGATGCATTATAAGGATTTATTTTGTTGTAGTGTTCTGGTACAACATTAGTCTTAAGGTTAAGCTGGTCACCTGATGGTCAGTATCTTGTCTCTGCCCATGCTATGAATGGTTCTGGTCCTACAGCTCGTATCATTGAAAGAGATGGCTGGAGACATGGTATGGATTTTGTTGGTCATCGTCAAGCTGTTACTTGCGTGGTAAGTAAATTTCTTTTTACCCATACTTTAAATTTTAAGTGAAATTTTTGAATAAATCTTTAAATGCACCTTGCGTCATTCACTCATGATTAAACATAGGTTGTAATGTCCATCATAATCATCTACATTGGCAAGAGAAAGTCATGTAAGTGATCCACACCAAATTTTTACTTTCTCTTGCTTATATAAGTATGTAGGAAGGAATGTATTGTTTTCACGTCGATTTTTTGAAATCAAGCTTTCACCGGATATACACGTTTTTAGACCCCTGAACCCAAAAAATATGTTTTTATCGATTGGTCTGTGTGTGTGTGCGTGCATGCGTGTGTGCATTCATGTGAACAAAATATCTCAAAAACGGAACATCGTACAAAGTTGAAACTTAAAACTTGTTAGATACCTTTAGAGAACCCGACACGAACATTTTCATCAAAATTAATCAACCAGTAGTAGTAGTTTATTCGTGTCATTTTTCACTTTTGCAATTTTCTCAAAAACGGCTTCTACAATTTTTTTTAAAAATCGCCTCATTTACTACATTTTTCATGCTCTACAAGATAGGGTAGGTGCCATGTCTGCTAAAATTTTTGTGGAGGCTGTTCTCTCATAGAAAAAGTGTTTTTTTTAAGATTGCAGCCCTAACATGCATTTTAGTGCAAAAGTGTGTATAATAAAAGTTGTAGAAAATTTAAAAACCTACAGCTTTTATTTCAAACATTTCTTTTTTTGTATAACGCTTAGTTTAGCGGTAATTAGCAGGGTTTTTTTTTCATGAAAATCTGTAAAAAGATGAATTTTTAAAATTTCGGCCATAGTATGCATTTTACGACAAAAGTTTATATAATAAAATTTATAGAAAATTGAAAGATCTACAACTTTTATTTTGAGCATTTTTCTGTACAGAGCGTTTAGCGTCAAAGAGTGATATTCCGTTAATATTAAGCCAAACTGAGGTTTATTTTCATTTTGCATCATTCATTTCTGATTCAAATTAGGTTATGTTTTTTGAGATTAATTTTTTTGTTTATTTCTAATGTTTTATTACTAATATTAGGTTATATTGTTCATTATTTCTATTGGCAAGAGAAAGTCGTTTGAGTTTTTTACACCAGATTTTTTTTGTTTTAAACAACAGAGGTTCAACACAAATATTCTTCAGAATTACTACAAGTCAAGCAAGAAACCACTTCAAGTATGTTGTTGTGCAATTGGTTCACGAGATAGGTGTATATCTGTTTGGGTAACTGCATTGAAAAGACCGCTTTTTGCCATGGAAAATCTTTTCACCCGTCCTGTCTTAGACTTATCATGGAGTTCTTCTGGTCTTCAATTAATGGCGTGTTCTGGTGATGGCACTGTTGCATTCTTTCAATTTACTGAGAGCGAACTTGGAACTGCACTTTCTGTTGAAGAAACGGTGAGTATTTTAATTTTGACAGTAATAAACATTTATTATCTTTGTAAAAATTATAGAAGTTGTTTGTTTTAGATTAATCTGCATTATAATTAATTTGGAATGTGGAATATAATCAGATACAACTTATTATTTATAATAAAAGAAATAAGGTTAGGTCACTTTTTACTTTCTCTTGCCTATATGAATATATAGGAAGGAAAGTATTGTTTTCATGTCGATTTCTACAAATCGTGTTTTCACCGGATCTACACGTTTTCAGACCCCCTGAACCCAAAAAACATGTTAGCGATTGGTCTGTGTCTGTGTGTGTGTGTGTATATACAAAATATCTCAAGAACGGAACATCATACGAGCTTGAAACTTGAAACTTAAGTTACATACCACTACCGGACCCGACACGAACATTTTCATCAAAATCGGTCAACCGGAAGGAGTAGTTTATTCGTGTAATTTTTCACTTTTTTGCGATTTTCTCAAAAACTGGTCCTAAGATTTTTTTTAAAATCGCCTGATGTACTAAATTTTTTATGCTTTACAAGATAAGGTAGGCGCCATGTTTGCTGAAATTCTCGGTAAAGGCTGTTTTCAAGTAAAGAAATTGTTTTTTTAAGATTACGGCTTTAATAGGCATTTTAGCGCAAAAATTTATATAACAAAAGTTATAAAAGTTTAAAATTCTGCAACTTTTATTTCAAATATTTTTTTTGTATAACGCTTAGTTTAGCGGTAATTAGCAATTTTCTGTTTTTTTTCTCTCACAAAAACGTGTGAAAAATCGATTTTTTTAAGATTTCGGCCTTAGTATGCATTTTACGACAAAAGTTTATATAATTAAATTTATAGAAAATTAAAAGATCTACAACTTTTATTTAAAGAATTTTTCTCTACAGAGCCTAGTTTAGCTTGAAAGAGTGATATTCCGTATTTTTAAGCCAAACTGAGGTTGATTTTCATTTTGCGTCTTTCACTCATGATTAAAGTAAGGTTATGATTTTTGAGTTTAGTTTTTTGTTTATTACTAATGTTAGGGTATATTGGTCATTATTTGCATTGACAAGAGAAAGTTGTGTGAGTGTTTCACACCAGATTTTTTTAGTTGTTCTACATTATAGAAAATATGAAGAAAACCCATACAAGCAGTAAAAACTTGTAATGTACTACAATTTATTCACCATGAAAACCAAATCTCGTGACCTGCTTGTTTCGATTCATGATAATTTTTTTTTTTTTTTTGGTTTAACGTCTGACTGTTCTGCAATTACTGCTAATGCAGACGGTGAAGGATGAAATGATTTTTTGTAACGTATGAAAATATGCCGTGCCTGAATGGGATTCGAACCCAAGACCACATGATGAGAGGCGAGCACGTTACCAACTACGCCAATGCGGTTGGCAGATTCATGATAAACTTGTTCCATAGTTCGATAAGTGATTTATTGGTACTCGTTTCTTTTTCATATAGCCATATTCATTTCAGAATGGGTGGTCAGACTCCGGATTATGATTAAGATTCGTCAAATAAGTTATTTAATATGACAAACAATTTAAAATATTTTTCAAATGGAAAAGTTTTTTTGTTTACTTCTCCAAGCCAAAATTACTCAACTGTATTAATATAACTCGCCACTCCAGCAGCGCTTTGCGCTGCTTATGTGTCTCGGCCTCAGAGGGGTAGGTGGATCAGAATTCATAAGTGGATCAGAACCATTTGATACAAGGTGAAGTTCGGCCCCCCAAGGGGTTGGGTGGATCACAATATTTTGGTATTTGAAGATATGAAAGTCGTCGTCGTCGTCATGGATTAGGCTATTTTAGCTGTGAGCTAAGCCTGTTCCGGCGTCCATCTCCTCCTCAGTCTTCCAATACCTCTTCTACCCCTTGGTATATGATGCCATGCGTTCAAAGGAAGGCGGTCGTGCGGCATTCTGAAAAGATGTTCTGACCATTTTCCTTTATATTGCTTGATTATGTCAGCTAGCGGTTGTGTTCCACACTCCTCCCTTATTACTTCGTTCCTGAAGCGATCTTCTCTGGTGCATCCCTTTATATGTCTAAGAAATTTCATCTCTGCTGCTTGAATCTTGGATTCTTGTTTCTTAGACAGCACCCATGCTTCACTTCCATAAGCTAATGTAGTTTAAAATTTCAAAATTTCAACTTTGAATGTATGATACTTTGAGTTTTTCGTTTTCTCATGCGACCTGGGGTTGCGACATGAAAATTTTCGGGTTACCAAATTTTTATGTAATTTTCTTCGCTAAATAACATGCCGTTAATAGATTATTTGTATTCAGAAAATTTGTTTAAATGTTTTGGGGGTAGCAATCACCATAGGACCCTGATGTAAACTTTAATAAATTGCCAACAAACATTTGCGAAAAAACCGTTGTGAAGGTTTAAAGAAAGAAAAACATTAAAAC
The DNA here is from genome assembly GCA_035578175.1 of Catonia carolina. Taxonomy (NCBI): domain Eukaryota; kingdom Metazoa; phylum Arthropoda; class Insecta; order Hemiptera; family Achilidae; genus Catonia; species Catonia carolina. Next base: position 32,458,890 of record JAQMRL010000005.1, on the reverse strand, counting down.
TGCAAGCCCTTTAAGCCGAAATGCTAGTGTTTTGAGTTTTTTTTTTAGAAAATTACAGTATTTTTGCCACAGTTCAAAAACTAGAAAGTCGGTAACGAAGAATTGGCGCATCCATTATTAATTTTACTTGATGCATTTTTCGTAATGAAACAATAATTGTCGTTGGATGATGACAGGGTAATGAAGAAGAAAAGGAAGATGGTGCATTCATAAGCAAAGTCTACTACTATAACTATTAGTGTTAATATAGTACACTTTAGCAGATTTTTCCTATTGTTACAGAATACCTACAAAACGAATGAACATTTTATATTGTGTATCCATTATACCTTTTTACAATTTAAGAAAAAAATTAATTTGTAATAAATTGATTTTTAATTGTTTTAGAATAAATTATATGAAAAACTTTACGGGAAATCTATGGTTGCTGGAAGGGATACTTCAGCTATTGCGTTGGAAAACCCTGACTTACTTGGATTGAATGTAACAGAAGTCAAAAAAGAAGCACAGCCACCGCCACCTCCTCAACCTCCTCCCACACCTGTGCTTCATCCTTCGCCAACTAATAAACAAATTGAGACAAGAACTTCTGATGGACGTCGTAGAATAACACCGATATTTATTCCTCCGACACCTGATAATGGGTTGGTATTAATGGCTTTTTTAAGTTACATAAATAGTGAAAAAACTTACTGAAATTCGTTTTTGTTTTGGCCATCAGGCGAAAGGCTGGTTTGAACCTCCTGAGGCTTTACTAAATAAAACAAGGAGTGAGGTGGTTTACAATTTCCTTTCTCACTGAGTGGAAAAGTATGCTTATCAGGCCCTCTGAAAAGCATGTACTTTCCACCCTTCAAATAATACCTTCATTTCATTCACCACAGGGTCTGGCTGTGTAATGAATTTTATACCTTCAGAGGAGATAATCGACTTAACTATTTTTCGAAGCTGATGAGCTCTGAATGTACGCATTGCCCTCTTCCCACTTCATAGCTTGCCAATGACTTGGCAGCAACATTGCCAATACTTGTTCTCATAGCTCTGTTGTATATTTCATCAACCATTTTTTTGGTCTTTCAATAACAAAATTATAACCTATGAACATACAACCAGCTGATTATATTAAAAAGTATTGCATGTTAATGCGCTTTATAATAGATGAGTTCAGTACGAGATGCAAGACACGAGTGAACTACTGCAACTCTTACATGAATGCACACGTAATATTAGTCACACTGATATATTTTTACAATCTGACAACGCTGGTAAACATTTTAATTGGTCTAAAAGCGTGGAACAGCTGAGGTTGTTAACTGTGAAAAGCATTATGGTGTCTTTTACACCTTTACCTCTTTTGTTCATAATTGCTTCAGTCATATAATTGGCTGACCATGTGATAAGAAACAGAACTATTTTTTTTATTGAAATTATGAACATTAAATAACATGGGTAGTTTAGTTTAATGATCGAATGTGACCCAATTACTGTTTGATTCCCCTGTAAACATGGTTTAAACTGAAAACACTTCTTCTAACTTTTATTGCAGATTTATTTCATGAAAATTATAGACAGAAAAAAAAATTTAGTTCCGTAATAATAGAAGACACAGAAGTGCTGAAATGTAATTCCTGATACAGGTAATTCAGAATAGTTTCAGTTTGAATTAACTCTCTGATTATGGTTGGCTACTTCACTGCCATTCACATAGACTATATTTCAAATCAATTTATCTCCATCACAACATAAGTTACAGATCTCAAATGAGTATGTTTTCTGTGATCATAATCCTTTCTAGCAGAAATGGGTTTTACATATTTAAACCAACTGACGTCACATATGCATTTTCTTGCATACATATCTGATGTAATGAATGTTTCATGATAAATAGTTGAACACAATAATTTAAAAAAATTTCAATGTCTTCCAAATGTAATAAATTATAGGCCTGTAACATTTTAAACTGAAGAAGTAAAAGAATATAAATTGTAAAAATAACAAAATTGGTTTTTTTAAATGTTTGTTTTGTGCGAACCCCCTTAAATTATCATAGTTATGCTTTTGTTCAATTGTTGAAAATTAGTTATGTAAGTTTATTTTAATTTTGTTATTTGTTTACTTAGTGAAGGCCCAGCACCTTTTGGTTCAGATTCAATGACATTTTCATCAAGTTCAGAAGCAAAGAGTCGGATTATCGTTGAGCGTAGGGAAGATGTCGTAGAACCAAATGTCACACCAGTTAAGTCTGCTTCTGGTGCCACATCGAATAGTGCGGCAGTTGTTAATAATTCAAGTCCTACAGCCCCAACAACGTAAGCTAATTTCTTCTTTACAGTATTCTGTATGTGTATTGATATTTCTTTTAAAAAGTTAAGAAAATTTCAAATTCTTCAAAAGGTAATTAGCAATTTGTTGTCTTCATGAGGAACTTAACCCTGATTTTTAATGTTTTATTACCCCATGACCCAATGTGATGAGGATGATGTGTATGACGTGTAAATGAGGTGTAGTCTTGTACAGACCCAGGCCGATCATTCCTGAGAGAGTATGGTTAACTGAACCCCAACCATCAAAGTACACCGGCAACCACTGTCTAGTATTCAAATCCATATAAAAGTAACTACCTTCACGAGGATTTGAACCAGGAACCTTCGTCTCCGAAAATCAGCTGTTGAACAGCTGATTTTGGTGACGACTTTACCTCTAGACCAACCCGGTTGGTAACGTGCTCGCCTCTCACCAAGCGGTCGTGGGTTCGAATCCCATTCAGGCACGGCATTTTTTCATACGTTACAAAAAATCATTTCATCCTTCACCGTCTGCATTAGCAGTAATTGCAGAACAGTCGGACGTTAAACAAAAAAAAAAAAATTAACCCTGATTGAATAACTGACGATTTCTTAAGAAAAAATAAAACTTGTAAATAAAAAATTACAAAAATTTAATAAACTTCTTGAATATTATCAGAAAATAATTTGGTGATTAAATATTTAAATGTAAAATTTAATTATTGTGATCTTAGTGGATTGGGCTTGTTATGTTTCAGTCTTAATTTTTCGGGGTTTAGTAAGATTCATTCTACAATTATTATGTATCTTATTCTTGTACTTTTTAAACTGGCTCATTATTAGAAGTTTAATGTTACGTCATCAATACTCTTAACTCACGCGGTCTTGGGTTCGAATCCCACTCGGGCATGGCATTTTTTCATACGTTACAAAAATTCATTTCATCCTTCACCGTCTGCATTAGCAGCAATTTGCAAAACAGTCGGACGTTAAACAAAAAAAAAAAAAAAAAAAAAAAAAAAAAAAATACTCTTAACACACAAGCAAACTATTTGTAAGATATTGTGACACCTCTAAGGTCCGTTTCAGGATTTGGGTAAATTAAATAATTAACACGCTATAGTTTAAAACTCTTATTACAACTTCAAATTACAATTAATAAAGTAACTAAAATCTACAAGTAAATTAACTAATAACAATAAATAAATGTTAGACAGTAGAGAGTAATTCACAGTAATGTTGACCTTCTCTAATGCACTGTTACGCACTACTCAATTTGCTCACTAAATCACAGACAAATCGAAACTGACTCCAAAAACGCGCTTGCTTCCTTATGTAGATGAGCTATGGAACTTTCAAGAAGGACAGAGATTTTTGATATAATAATAAAAATACAAAATTCTTTTTGACGGCTTCTGGATAAATCTTAACAACTGTAAAAAAATTAGCATTGAATAAAATGTGTTACAAAAAGGCCTATTATCTAGATAGGTACCCAACTCTTTCACAATAGACGTACAACAATAGGCAGGCCTACCTGTACTATACATGACCATTTATATAGTACATAAAATTTCTAACTATTTCTTGTAAACCCTATTTATCACGCTTATTATTTACATTAACATTTTTAGAATTTCGGTCTTCCTCGAAAATTCTCGAACACACATTCTCTTAAGATATTGTCACAATATTTATTAGAGAACACAAAACTAGGAAAAGTTTAAAAGAGAATACAAGACCAGGAAAAGATAAATTTTAGTTTCTGAAATAGAAATTTATATCTTTTAGAGCGAATTTTAGCTCTGCTTTATTGATTAAACTAGGGGTTTAGAGCAGTCCTTGTAGTCTTAACATTGTAGCTGTGATGAGCTTATTGCATTACTGCAATGTTCCAAGTTTACATAGCAAACAGATTGCTAAGTTAAGTTTCAAGAGTCTTCCTGTGGTTAATGGATAACCTTCCACGTTTTGTTAGAAAACCATCACCTACCAGTTAAGGTTTCACATATAAAGATAATGTGGAATGCATTTTCCTTCCCTTCATCACATAACTTAACTGCATCTTCATTGTGTCACGATTTTCCACTGATCGAAGCAGTGTTGACAGTCATTTTCTGTAAGCATGTTCATTGTCATTGTCTCCGTCGTTTTCTGTTTCACTGTATCAACCGATTCAAAACTCATTCCTTGAAGCACAGCTTTCACCTTGTGGGACAAAAAAAAGTCACACGGAGCTAGGTCTGGGGAGTAGAGTGGATGCTTCAACGGAGAAATCCCGTGCTTGGCCAAATACGTCTTGACATCCAGTGTAGTGTGGGACAAGGCATAGTCATGACCACATTTTTCGGGACTACTTTTGAGCAAACTTTTTGCATGATCAAATGCTTGTGCAAAATCTGCCGAACCGATTCTTTATCGATTCCTACAGTCTCCGCAACTACGTGAATAATTAATCGATGGTCTTTTTTGATCAAAGTGCTGATGTTTTCAATGTTTTTATCCGTTGTCGACATTAAAGGTCGTCCTGAATATGGGTCATCTTCAATTTCTTCTTGCCCCTCCTTAAACCGTTTAAACCACTCAAAAACCTGAGAACGTGACAAACATTCATCACTGTAAACTTGTTTCAACAAAGTATGGGCTTCTGTAGCAGTTCCCAAGTTTCACCAAGAATTGTAAATTGACATGTTCTTTCAAAACACTCAGCGTTTTTCCGAAGTACGGCAAATTCACAATCAGACAAGCATGGCTGCCAACGCCCAACTGAGCGACTGGCGGACAGGGCTGGAATGGAGAAGGGGGATGTCACGTGACTCGGCAATGTGGCGCTTGGTGTGCCCGCACACATTGATTGTCCGTAATACATTCAGTATGGTTATTTTTTAGCCACACCTCATACCTTATCGATCCACTCGGACACTGTCCCACTTGCTGTTGTTTTACAACTCCCAGAAATGGTTAATACATTTTTTGGTCAAAGTTGTTCGTATTATAAATTATCTACTAATTATTTTAATTTGTTAGGCTGCAGACCAAACCACCCAGTCCTGGTTCAACTGCTGCTGTTAAACTTAGTAGTAGTAATGAAGTTTCAGCATCGAACAGGAAACGTCCAAGATTTGCTGACAATCCGTCAATAGTTACTACTGAACCAACTGCACAACCATCAACAGTTGCTGTTGCTTCATTACCAGTGCCTGTAGTTCAGCCACCAAGAAGTTCGCAACCACTTCCTATTACTACTATCACCACTACGACTTCTAGTAAAACCGTTTCTCTTCCATTATTATCTCTTGGTCCTGCGAATGAAATACCTGTAAGTTATAGTTTGTATTTTTACATTAAGTTCATTATATTCTGTTGCCATTTATATTTCATCCTTTGATTTGTAAGGTTGTCCAATATTTAAAGTTTTTTAAGAACCTAAAACCAAGAACATATGTATTTGTTACCACATTATATTCTGAGTGGCCGTTCGATTTGCTTGGTGGACAATTGAAAATAAACTTAATGGCTTAATAAGTATATGTTTATAATGCGTACAGTTAATAACGAATGATTGTGTTTAGGTATTATTATTTAGGTATTATTATTATTTAGGTAAAATATTATTGCTTTCTCGTACCCTATATGGATATATAGGGAAGGAAAGTATTGTTTTGTCAATTTTTCCAAATCGAGTTTTTACTGGAAATGTATTCAGACCCTCTAAAATCAAAAACCATGTTTTTAGCAATTGGTCTTTGTGTGTGTATGAACAAAATATCTCAAGAACGAAGTAGTTTACGAAGTTGAAATTTGAAACTTTAGTTAGATAGTACTATAGGACACAGCATGAACATTTTTATCAAAATTGGTCTACCAGAAGTAGTATCTAGTGTAATCGTGCAATTTTCTTAAAAACGGCTCCTACGATTGCCTCATTTACTACACCTTTTTTTATGCTGTACAAAATAGGGTAACCAACATGCATGCTAAAATTCTTGGGGAGGCTGTGCTCTCATAGAAAAAATTTTTTTTATTTTAGATTGCAGCCTTAATATGAATTCTAGAGCAACAGTGTATATATTAAAGTTGTAGAACATTTTAAAATCTGAAACTTTTGTATACAATGCTTAATTCAGTGTCAATTAGTGATTTTCTGTATTTTTTCTGTAAAAATCAATAAAAAAATGGAATTTATTAATATTACGACCATAGTATGCATTTTACGACAAAATTTTATGTAATAAAAGTTGTATGAAATAAAAAATCTACAACTTTTTATTTCAAGTATGACACCATACTGTTTCTATGCCGGTCTGTCCTTAGTGGCTTGCCTACTTTGTTCGGTGCAAATGGTGAGGAGGTTGTTTCTGTTGCTGCAAGATAGCGCAGAGAGAAAACTTCTTACTGCGCTTGTGCGACTACGAGTGGGTAAGGCGTACGGTGGACTCGACTGGATTGTCAGCTCGGTTTCAATCTTCTTCTCAAGGAGGACGACAAAGAGCCAGTTTAGAAAGCTCAACATGAGCCTATTTTTTGGTCTCCACAACCGACCCCTTCGCTTCACCAGTAACTGCTCCTCCTCGAGGCAGTGGTGACGTTCCTGGTGAACGTCACCACATTGGTGACTGCTCCTGGCTTCAGGCAGTGGTAGAGACGCACTCACTCAGCCAACAGTGGCTCCTACCCAGGCAGAACAGCAAAGGTGACCTACAAGTTCCTATCCCCCCTTACTTCACCACTGCTGCCCTGCCGATCCAATTAGAAGAAAAATGCCGCCTACTTCAACCAACGAGCACTAAGCCGTAACAAGTATTTTCTTCTATAGAACCTAGTTTAGCATCAATTAGTGATTTCCCGTACTTTTAAGTCGAATAGAGATTGATTTTACATTGTTTACTAATGATTAAACATAAATTACATTTTTCATCAATTATATTGGCAAGAGTAAGTCATGTGATTATTTCACACCAGATTTTTATAAATATTATTGAGGTATACATAATCCAAATTTTTTTATCTCCTCATATAAATACATAACTATGAATTGCAAATGAACAGAAATAAAAATATTTTTCCGCAAACCATTAAAATATTACATAAATTATACATATAAATTACAGTATTAATGTATTGATAAATGAAAAGAAGTATTGATTTGTATTAGTGAAAAGTATTCAAGTAAGTATATAATGATTTTTTGTATATTAATTTTACACAAGTGAAAATGTATTACTATGTAAATAGTTATGGAAATTATTATTATTATTATTATGTATAAATAATCAATACTAAAACTGTATAAATTATTGTACACTCCACATTTATTCTAATTGAATTATTTTATCTGTTAGTGTCTTCAAATGATATTGGCAATCTGTAGATATTAGTAAAATAATAAAATACTACATTATCTGTTTCATGGATTTTTAACCAAGAGTATGCCAATTATAAAAGTGTACATTGCTTGAACTTGTTCTTAACTTGTTTCTCCTTTATTTTGAATTGTTTTCATAGTGATTGATATTTTGTTTATCTATCATCGTATTATATTTGTTCTTAAAGTGTTTGTAATTTGTTATTGGTATTAATATTTATTTTAATTATTTATAATATGAATTTACCTTTGCAAAAAAGTAATTGTGCATATTTTGGAAAAATTTATTTAGTGTCATAAAAAGTATTATGTTAAACATAAACAGGCGATTGAATTCATACCAGGTAGTTTTCCACTGGTTTAGATAATTAAAAAATTGTAATTTAATTGTTAATGATTTTTAAAATTATTTATTATTATCTTATTTATTATTAGTCAAAACAATCAGCTGTAACTAATATAAAGAAGTTTTTGTACTTACAATACACGCGCGCATACACACACACGCACACACATACACATATGTATACATATAACATATATATTACGAGGTGTATCTGGAAAGTAATGCAGTTTTTTTTGTGCTGGTACTTAAAGTGGCCACGGAGCATTCCGATCGGTTGGGTTATGAAAGAGGGGACTCTCAGCTCTAAAGCGAAGCCTTCACCATTCTGTTCGTAGGGGTGCACGGAGACAGGGGTTACTGTTTCCGTGCACCCCTTGTCAAAGCCTGAGTCACGAAATGCGATGGAATCATCACTCAAGCAACTGTATGCGATTCAGTTTTTATTCGAAACTGAACAAATCTTTTGGGGAGACCCACAATTGATTTTGCAAGCTTACAAGGACAGTGCCCTATCGTATTCCCAAGTTTTACGATGGGTGAAAATGTTTAAGAAAGACCGAGAAGAGGGGGTTGATGAACCCCAGGATGGATAATCATTTACCTGCAACCGACGAGAATTTGGCACATGTGCGCGATCTGTTGAAATCTGACATTGGTTGAGTATCCGGATGATTACAGAAACTCTCAACGTTCCCAAAACAATCGTACATGAAATGGTGACTGATAAATTGCATATGAAGAAGGTATGTGTCAAGCCGATTCCAAGCTTTTGACGGGCGATCAGAAGGTTCACCGGTTTGGGCAAAGCACAACTTGGCAACACAGCTGCACTTTCCCCCCTTGTACATGACTCAAGCCGACTTCTTTCACTTCCCGAGAATCGAGACCGCCCTGATAGGAATCCATTTGGGTTCGATTGAAACCGTCCTAGACGTTGTGAAGGGCCCTTGCTGAGGAATGACCGTGGAATTTACCGTGAATGACAGAGCCACTGGAAAAAGTATGTAGATGTCCAAGGGAACTACTTGAAAGCATATTAAATGTTTGTAATGATATCTACTATAGATGTATTGGTTAAAAAAATTACATTACTTTCTGGACACACCTCTTATATAAATAAAATACTGAATACACAATAGATGACTCTCACTTGAATAAAAAAGGGAATAGGTCCTTTTGGATATCGTGTATTCATATTCAGCTGCAATGTTAAAACGTCAGTGCATGCACACTTTTGTCAGTTTGTCATGACAAACTGACGTTTTAACATTGCAACTAAATATGGATATTAAAAAGGACCTACTGCTTCTTTTCAAAAAGGTGAGTCATCTATTAGCTATTTTGGTAGTTTTTTTATATTATATAATTCCAAACAATACACAGGAAAATGTTTAACGAAATTTATAATTGTTATCTGCTTCTCTGCTTAGAGTAGGTATTTACAAAATGTATATAGTAACTGCACAGTGAAATGTATTGTAATAGTGAAATGTATTGTTTCACTGTTTGAGGTTGGCAGAACTGTCAGCTTTTTACTTCCCTTCCTCACACCCATCCATATACAAAAGGCATTCGTGTGACTAAAGTGTCGATAGTACCTAACTTAAGTTTCAATTTAGTATGCTATTCTGTTCTTGAGATATTTTATTTACACTCAGACCAATCGCTAAATCATGTTTTTTTTTGGGTTCAGGGGACCTAAAAACTTGTAATACAAGTGAAAACTCGGTTTCAAGAAATTGATATGAAAACAATACTTTCCTTCCTTACATGAAACATCTTAAAGTAGTAAATGTTATCAAATTATAAAGGAAAATGTAGAAATTATAAATTATAAGCTAATAAAAAATAATTTACAAAAATTCTCGATTCACCTTAATCTAATGTTAAATATCCTATCTGGTTTGTCTCCATCATGTAAACATGTTTATTCGTCAAGCATATTGTTCATGTCATATCCAATCATTCATACAATACTCATGGTTGCTTGATTTGTTACTGAAAAATTGTGAAAAATTGTTTTTGTATTTACAGATAAGTGGTTCAAGAAAAAGAATCAACGTAGACAATGATGCTCTCAGTAGTCCTAATGGTTTATTAACAAAAATTAAGGTGCTAAATGGCGATGATACTGTTTGGGACTACACATTAGGTTAGTATTTCTTGTATGTAAATTATTTGTGTACTAGCTGATACATTCAAATTAATTTGCACTATAACACTATATCACCTTCATCCCCTTTGATTAGGTTCTGTGATACCGGTTATCAAAGCTTCCGATTTGCGACACAGGAAACTGCCAATAGTTCCAGAAGGGGCAGTAGGCCTGTGGCGGCATACTGACAGAGGCCTTTGTCGCCAAGGCCAATAACCCCCCCCTTACCACAGTGCTCTCGGGGACTAAATAAAGAGGGCTCCACTGAGTCCGAGAGATTCGATTCTGATCCATTCAACAGGAGACAAAGACATCAACCATTGGCACATGGCTCCCGGACTCCAGCGAAGACTCATCGACGGCCCTGCAAGAGAAGGTAATGCTTCCGTTTGCTGATCCGGCACTGTAAGCCGTCGAGCGATCCCCACAGCGGCCCCTCAACCAAGCCGTGCACCCATTAGATCCGACAAAATCGTCATTGTTGCACTACCGCAAGGGAAGAAGATGACGATGACACACCGCATCGCCCAGCTTCTCGATTCCCATCACGATTACACTCTACATCTCCGACCAACCTCGACCGACTACATCCTTGAGATAAAGAAGGAAGATTCTTTGGGAAATGCAGCAGCTGCCACAGCCACGCGTTGCATTCAACAGTCCTTCTCAGGTCCAATTCATTAAGGTTTTCACCGGCCTTTTTCAGGGCCACCAAAAAGTAAAGGTTTTAACTCGCTGCCACTTAATGTCATCATCTGATGACACTAGTAACCATGAAATCGCAAGCCTGGATCTAGTTAGACAGTAATGCAGTGTTGCCATATTTGGGAGAGTGGGAACAAACTTTTTATCTTATTATCGTAAACTGAATAAGATTACAAACTTATTTAACATTCACGTAATAGCACATTTCATGTCAAAATAAATACGAAGCTTGGAATGTAGTGTAAAAACCACATAGCTTTTCATTTCAATTATTTGTGAACAATTAAACTAATCTGTATTAGTTTAGACATGAAGGAAATGTATTTACACTGAGTAAATCAAAAAGTGTTATAAAACCATGAATCTTTTTTTTATTTCAACTAGGTACTTAATTTATTTAGATATTATCATAAATAAGCAATGATACCCAATGCTTCAGACAAGAATAAAAACAATAAGTATGTTTGGAATATTACAAAATTTAAAATGTTTCGGTAAAGCAAGAAAACAATTAGCCATCTTTAATATAACACTAAATCTATCTCTGTTAAAACGGGTTTTACAAAAATTGGTTTAATAGAAAGAGTACAGGATCATGTTGGTGATAACGGGTGGAGGTACCTGGCTGCTTGGTTTTTCTTGGAAGCTCGCAATTTTGTGGTTAATAGTATAATAAAATTCATTCGTAACAACCAGCTTCACAATGACATTAACACTTAGTCTTATTTTGCATTGTTTTGTATCAGTGTTATTAAGTGTAAGAATAAGATATGCATGTTATTAAAAGTTCTTGACATGGCTTGTACTTCGTCAAGAATCTCCTGAATGCAATTAACAAAAAGGAAATTAACAGATATATACTGATGAAAAATTAAAATTAGATATAGTTTTGTGTATTGATTCTTAAGTCAAGATTATCGAATAAATAAGTAAATGTTTTACTTTCTCTTGCCTATATGAATATATAGGAAGGAATGTATTGTTTTCATGTCGATTTTTCGAAATCGAGTTTTCACCAGATCTATACGTTTTCAGACCCCCTGAACCCAAAAAACATGTTTTTAGCGATTGGTCTCTGTGTGTGTGTGTATACAAAATATCTCAAGAACGGAACATCGTATGAACTTGAAACTTAAGTTACATACCACTACCGGACCCGACACGAACATTTTCATCAAAATCGGTCAACCGGAAGTAGTAGTTTATTCGTATAATTTTTCACTTTTTTATGATTTTTTCAAAAACTGCTCCTACGACTTTTTTAAAAATCGCCTCATTTACTCAATTTTTTATTCTCTACAAGATAGGGTAGGCGCCATGTTTGCTGAAATTCTTGGTGAGGGTGTTTTTATGTAATAAAAGTGTTTTTTTTTAAGATTACGGCTTTAATATGTATTATAGCGCAGAAATTTATATAATAAAAAATGTAGAGAATTTAAAATTCTACAACCTTTATTTCAAACATTTTTTTTGTAGAACGCTTAGTTTAGCGGTAATTAGCGATTTTCTGTTTTTTTCTCACGAAAACGTGTGAAAAATCGATTTTTTTAAGATTTCGGCTTTAGTACGCATTTTACAACAAAAGTGTAAATAATAAAATTTATAGGAAATTAAAATATCTACAACTCTTATAAAGAGAACTTTTCTCTACAGAGCTTAGTTTAGCGTGAAAGTGTGATTTTCCGTTTTTTTAAGCCAAACTGAGTACGATTTTCATTTTGCGTCATTCAGTCATGATTAAAATAAGGTTATGTTTTTGAGGTTAGTGTTTTGTTTATTTCTAATATTTTATTAATAATGTTAGGTTTATTATTAATTATTTGCATTGGCAAGAGAAAGTTGTGTGAGTGTTTCACACCAGATTTTTTTTTAATGTTCATAATTAAGTTGGTTTTTCTTTTTTTTATCAGGTTCACCAGTTTGTGGTTGTGTTGGTAATACTCGTATTGTTTGTGTTGCCTGTATGGATAACACTTTGCATATAATGAACACAAATAATGGTTACCATTGTTTACCACCATTAGCTCTACCATCTCCAGCTTCTCGGTTAGCCATTTCTTCTAATTCCCGTTTGTTATGTCTTACTACTTGTGGACGTTTAAGCGTTTGGGATTTTGATAAACATCAAACAATAATTGCTGCTGAATCTATACTTCCAATTTTAGGGTCCAGAGGTAATATTATTTTATGTTTTCTTACATCTGTGATTGGGTATTGGTTGGTTAGTTTAGTGATTAATATGTTTAGTGTAAAAGGTATTGATTTTTAATATTTGTTGTTAAGTCTAGCACGAGCTAGGCTTAGAAATTTGATACAATTTTTAACAACCCATTTAAATGCGATTGACCAGGGTAAGTTTAAAGGGGTCTTCACCCAAGGCCGAATCGTTTTGCAGTAACAAACGTGTGATTATATAGCGGGAAGCGTGATACGAAAGTAAAATTGAACAAAGGAACGAACAGGGAATGTAGGAATTAAACAGAATGGAATTCACCAATGCAATCAGCCTATGAAGTGTACACATATCCACTTATCAGGAATCCCAAAGGATGGATTACATTGTAAGTTGAACGTTGAAGTGGTAGCCTTGTTTGATGCTTTTGCCTAAACTTCTCAAATCTGCTGTTCCAGCACTGGTATTTTTCACGGAATGGTCCAGGTTAAAAATGGTTAATTTGAACAGTGTTTTTACATTGAAAACATTAATGATTACTTATTTTAAATATGTTTAGGCTATTAATATAAGCTATAAACATATTGTAGAAAAACGTTTGTTTAGTGGTTAAAATTAACCATTGACCTGGGTTTTCTGTCAGAGGTACTGCAGTTTGAATTTATTATTATTAAAAATTTTGACAGCCATTCTTCTAATAAGGTATATTTGGCCCTAGGAGGGTTGTTTAAGATGTGAAAAATTGATATTGTTCCAGATTTTAGTTTGAAGATTATCTGTAATTTCAGCCTGTTAGTATTTTTTTCAAGTTTTATTTTGTACGGCTTTTGTTACTTAATTTTATTTAGATTTTGACATTCTTACCATTTCACACTCCAGAATAACTGAAAGGACATGTTTAATAGGTTTTGTTTTTGTTTTTACGTTCATTGTAATCATGTTTGGTTATTTTTAATTTCAGGTGATTCATATGTAAATCAATGTTTTCTCTCTGATGATGGAATTCCTCTCTTAGCAATGTCTTCCGGGAAAGCATTCATGTTTTCATTAGATTTACGTACATGGTTTGTATCTGTTTGTTAATTTTCCTTTAAATATTTTTATTTTTGATTCTGATTTTCAAAGCAATTTGTAAAACATAGTAATTACAAGGTTCTTAAGGGCGGCCGCACGCAAGACGAGACTAGTCATCTTGTGACAAGTCATTTTTGTCAGAAATTGACTCTAGGACTAAGTAGACATGAGTTGTTACATGTTGCCGCACACCAGGCGCGACATTTGTTTCAAGCAATCTCAACTGATTGAAGCAAAATGAGGAAGATCTTTGTCTCATCGCGAGCAAGCTGGAGTCATTCACCTTTGTGCATGCGTCAAAACATGCGATTGCCATTGACTCGCATCAATCAGCTTTATGCATGCACCGAAACACATCCAGCTACACTAGTAAATACAGCATTCAATTGTAATATTATTTACATAGTTTTGCAAATTTTAGTTGAAATTGTGTATTTTAATGAATTTATTGTTTAGTTAATTGTTTAAATCATAAATTCAAATTATTTTCCCCCAAATTACGACACAGGATAAATTATAAAAATTAAAGCTTCCGATTAGTGACAGAGGGAACTGCCAATAGTTCCAAAAGGGATGGCAGGCCTGTGGCAGCGTACCGACAGAGGCCTTTATCGCCAAGGGCCAGGTCAATAACCGTCCCTACCACAGCGATCTCGACGACTATATAAAGAGTACTCCACTGAGCCAGTAAGATTCGATTCCACGCCAGTCTACAGCATCGACAAGACTTCTGACATCGCCAGATGGCTACCAAACTTCAGCGAAGACTCATTGACGACCCCACAAGAGAAAAGATGATGCTTCTGCTCGCCAACCCAACACCGTAAGCCATCGGCTAGGACCGTCATTGCCCGCTGCCCTGAGCAATGCCCTCAGCGATCCCTCGACCAAGCCTTACGCCTACCGGATCTGTCAAGCAACCATCGACGCACTACTGCGGGGAAGAAGATGACATCTTCGTTGGACGATGACACACCGTGTTGCCCAGCTCCCTGACTGCCATGACGACTACAACCGACGCTTCGCCAAGATGACCACCGTTTAAATGGCCGTTTATTAAGGCCACCAAAAAGTAAAGGTTTCAACTCGCCACTTAATGACTCCATCCAGTGACAGTTCAAAGAAAGTTGTTTGTTTTATATTTATTTATTTATTTAAGGTTGCATTAACAATTATTTTTAACGCAACCTAGTATAATAGTGTTATATATAGTAATAATAGTTATCCTATAATATAATAATAGTGTTTCTGTCTCATCACAATTTGTCTTATTGTGTCTTGTGTGCGGCTTGCAAACAAAAAATCTGTCTGATATTTTTTTCTCAGACATCGTCTCATCTTGTGTGGGGCCAGCCTAAGGCAGGATTGTTCAGGTGTTGAAAAAAATAAGTTTAACTCTTCGAATATTATAGAACATTAATGAATTTCACCTGGTGACAGTTTTCGTGGTTATTAATTTTTATGTCTATAGATATTAATAATTAAGTAATACACACGTGAATTTATGATGTTATTGTGTTCATTATTAAATCTTGCTGTTTTCGTTATTGTGAAGAAAGTTATTTTGAAGATAAAAATATCATTGTGTCTACTGAATGAGAAAGATTAGGAATCTAAAAAGTTGTTTATGAATGAGACTAGGCAGTGAATTTTAAGAAGAAATTTCTTGAAAAATTTAATAAATTTTTTTGTGCTTCTTGCTCAAGGCAGAATATTTTTTATCTGGATAACCAACACTTTTGTAGTTTTACTTTGTGAATTTAATAAAATACTTCTTGTGTGTGGCAGGATGAAAGTGGGTGATGTTACAGATCCAGTTGTTAAGAATTCACAAGAAACATACCAGTCAACAGCGAAACTTCTTCAGAACAGTAAAAATTTACCACTTAGTAGATTACAATCTTATATTCAAAGTGGGTAAGTATCAAAAAATATTTAGTCTTTTATTGTTTTAAACTGCTACTTTATTTTTTTAAGTATTCTATTTTATTTTATTTAAGAGTTAATTTCTAAATATTTTCAACTGTTTTGCAATAATTGCTAATGGAGATAATGCAGGGCAATACGGTATAACTTGGATAATTTGAATAAACTGGTATTCCCCTTGAAAAGCATATTGAAATCTTATTAAAAATGGTATGCTTAATTTGAAGTTAATACGTTATTTGGCTATTTCGAAGTTTCTAAAAGAAATAAAATAAATATTTGTTTACCTAGGTTTTCATAGACTAGTAATGACATTTTTACCTGCTGCGTTTGGGTTGAAAATAGACTCAATATAGTCAGTTATTAACACATGAGTGGCCTAATCTAGGGAATTCCTGCTTGTATGCCATATAGGCTTTAAACTTTATACTCTCCTACTTTCTTAATAAAATAAATCGGAGTTTTCTGTGAAATTGACATTTTATTATGTTTCTGTTATTAGTACGTAGTATAACAAAAATTTGAATTTTGTAATTTTTTAACTTTACAATACCATGCCATATGATGTTGGTTTGTCTGTCTGCCCATAACAGACAGGTGGAGTGTCAAATTATTTACACTCAATCTGTTCGTTGCAGGGCTAAAATAAATAGTTCTGTTTCTTATCACATGGTCAGTCAATTAAATGACTGAATCATTTAAGAACAGAAGAGGTAGAGGTGTAAAAGACACTAATCAGAGTTATTTCCTCTGAAAGTAATGAATTTCACTATACAGCCAGACCCTGTGATGAATGAAGTGAAGGTGTCATTTGCAGGGTGGAAAGTGAGTGCTTTTCGGAGGGCCTGGCATGCTGATAAGCATACTCTTTCAACTCAGTGAGGAAGGCAATGGTAAACCACCTTACTCCTCGTTTTTACTTAGTAAAACCTCTAGAGGTTCAAACCAGCCTTTCGGCTGTTGACCTAAACAACAACACATGATGTTGGTTAATTCAAATTTTGGATAATTCAAACGTTTTTCTATTCCCTTTAAGTTCGAATTAGTTGTACTGTAGATGAAAAAATGTCAGACCTGAGCGGGAATCGAACTTAGGACTTTTGGCATAGAAATTTATTAATATTTCTCATTATTAGACATTACTGTGATTTTATAATCATTTGCTTATCCCAATAATATTTTTGGGAACATTTGTAATGTTTACCAAAATTTTTATATCATGTAGAAAATTTTGTTTCAATTTTTCTATTTCTCATCAATATTAATTTTTGTAAAAAAATTCTCAGTGGCTTCTTTATTTTTGACATTATTGTGTTAGTTTCCTTAACTGAAGCTCTTATGTCTTCAGTTTCCGGCTAGGATTAGGGAAATATTTACAATGGACTAAACTTATCGAATATTCCATAATGCTTCTGTAATCGTGAATGACCATGTTTGTTATATTTCTATAAATGGAATTCCAGTTTTCAGTTTTACAACACTGATAATGAATTATGTATATTCGTATGTGAAGGATTAAGAGCCTGATGTGTTGTGGATATGATAAATAAAGTTACAATTATTTGAAATAAAAGAAATCTTTTGATTTAAAAACTACTTTTAAAATGCGATGTTGTCTTTCCATTAGATTTCATGTCTTCCATTTTCCCTTTTATTCACAAAAATGAAGTGGAGAACAAGCGTTACAATGAGATTACAAACAAACCAAATTTACTAGAAGTTTGATCTGTATTACTCTACCTATATTAATTAGTTATGAATATTTTAATTTTTGTTTTTCAGATCACGAGGGAGATCCAGAATTTTAGTACAAGGTTTCGAGACTAGTCCTCTGTGTACCTTAAGTTTCCTAGATCAACAAATATCAGTTTGTAAAGCACTTCGTTCTGGAGCTGAGTATAGATTTTGGTTATTAACAAGTGTACGCTTTATGGTTCAACAAGGTCAGTTCTGTGAACGAATCTTCTTTTTTTATGTGAAAGTATATTTTTCTTCCAAGATGTTATGTTACTCACTCATCTAGAGAGAAAAACTGGCAAAATTCAGCGCTGTATGCGGTTCTATTCTCAGGACAATAGGAAAGAAAATGAGACTGAACACCCAAATGAAATTTTATAGAGCAATGGCTGTACTGTTCATAACATATGGGAGTGAAACATGGGTGTCATTACAGAGGATGAGGAATTACACCTCTTTTCTTTTGTATTTCTTTTAATTTCTTATGTTTTCTCTCATTTGGAAATATTCCTTGCTGGTCAGAAGTTTAAAAGTGATGATAAGATGTAGGTAAATGTCCAAAACTAGTTAAGATTTCAAAAGCCTGACTTCTGTTCCAGTTTCGATTGAGATTGGCCCAAAGTTAGAAGCCAGGAAATCAAAGTCTGAATTCAGAAACAAAAATAATGTCATTTGATTCGTCTGTAAGAGTAGATTCATAAATTGGGTTTGAAGTTCCAGTTTTTACCGGAGTAGCCCAAAACTGGAAATCAAGAAATCATAGTCAAAATTTGGAAACAAAAATAGTGTCATTTTATTCCTCTTAAATAGTATATGCAGATATCATTGGGTTTAAAGTTCTGGTTTTGCCCGGAAGTGGCCCAAAACCGGAAGTAAAAAAAATTAACTCGGAATTCGGAAACAAAAATAGTGTCATTTGATTCGTCTTAAAGAGTAGATACAGAAATCATTGGGTTTGAAGTTCCTGTTTTGGCTGAAGGTGGCCCAAAACTGGAAGTCACGAAATGAAAGTTGAAATTTGGAAATGAAAATAGTGTCATTCGGTTCTTCTTAAAGAGTAGATACAGAAATCAGTAATGGGTTTTTCATAGGTCAAAGTTAAGCTTTTTGAAAAAGTTGCCACCAGCCGTGAGATACATCGCCTCATGACAGGGATTTGTATTAATGTAAAAATTAGTGTAGAGGTTCTATATTTAAAATCAGCTAAACTTTTATTTTTAGTGTTTAATTGTAAATTGTTTCAGGACTTGAAGACAAACTTCGTATAGTCTGTGTTGATTTATTAGGACCAAGTTATTCAAATGCTCAAAAGTCTTCAAACTGGCAACCAGAAATTCTTGTTAGTATTAATGTTATTCAGTTCTTATTATGTGTGTAATTTAATTTGTTAGATCTCTTATATTTTGTAATTTTTACTTTCTCTTGCCTATTATATGAATATATAGAAAGGAAAGTATCAGTTTTTTATGTTAATTTTTCAAAATCAAGTTTTCACCGGATCTACACGTTTTCAGACCCCGAGAACCCAAATCTGTGTGTGTGTGTGAACAAAATATCTCGAGAACAGAACATCGTACGAAGTTGAAACTTGAAACTTAAGTTAGGTATTACTAGAGGACCTGACATTAACATACCAACATTTTCATCAAAAACGGCTCCTATAATTTTTTTAAAAATCGGTTCATTTACTACATTTTTGATGCTCTACAAGATAGGGTACACGCCGTGTCTGCTGAAATTCTTGGGGAGGCTGTGCTCTCGTTGAAATTTTTTTTTAAGATTGCTGCCTTAGTATGCATTTTACCACAAAAATGTGTATAATAAAAGTTGTAGAAAATGTAAAAACCTACAACTTTTATTTCAAACATTTTATTGTATAACGCTTAGTTTAGTAACTGTCTGTAAAGTGGTTTTCTTTAGAGCAGAGTGTCAATCAATGATATCCATATTTTGCTCTTTGAAGTCGGTAAAAGTGTTTTAAATAACAGTTTTTTGGTTAATTGTGCCCTTCATTTTGGACAAAAGTGCATGTAATTAAATTACAAAAAAAATCAACCCTACAACTTTTACTTAAAGCATTTATTTCTACTGAGTTACTTACTTAGTTAGTTATTGATTCTTTTTTTTTCTCCTACACATAGGCAAGAGAAAGTTGTGTTAGTTGTGTCACACCAGATTTTTTATTTTATATTTTATGCGCATATGTCTTAGTGGATCCACCATTACAAAAGTTGTTGTTTATGTAATCAGCCAAAAGCCTGGTTTGTACCTGTAGAGGTTTTAATAAGTAAAACGAGGAGTGAAGTATTTTTTATCGATGCCTTCCTCACTGAGTGGAAAAGTACGCTTATCAGCATGCCAGGCCCTCTGCTAATGACACCTTCACTTTATTCACCACAGGGTCTGGCTGTATAATGAAATTCATTACTTTCAGAGGAGATAACTCTGATTAGTGTATTTTACACCTCTACCTCTTCTGGTCTTAAATGATTCAGTCATTTAATTGACTGACCATGTGATAAGAAACAGAACTATTTATTTTAGCCCTGCAACGAACAGATTGAGTGTAAATAATTTGACACTCCACTTGTCTGTTATGGGCAGAATTATAATAGTATAAACATTTTATAAAATTGAAAGTAATTTTAGTTTGTTAAAAATATTTTAGATGTGTCTTTAGTCCTTGTATGAAAGTGTTTAATTTGGTATATAAAAATGTATTCTTTTTTCATATGATTTATAGATGATAACAGCAGTCACTGAATATAATTTATGCTATTTTCTTTTAACATGTCATTTGAATAGCTCAACTATTTTTTGAATGTATCTTTCTTTTACTAATTTGCTTGTCTTCATGTCAGCTGTTGATTGACGACCATTTCAGCAGTCTGTTGTGTTGATTTTTTAAGATGGCTTCTACAATTTATCATGAAATTGTTGTTTTATAATCACTGTATAATATTCTAGAATACATAGTGGTAATAATAAGTTTAAACAATATTTTTTTCTAAACTATCGTAAAAATTAAACGAAAACATTGTGTTGTTTCAGGGAATGTCAAAACATGAACTTCTAAGAGAAGTTCTAAAAGAAATTGGAACTCGTGCTGAAGCTCAAAGACTGTTTACTGAATTTAAAGAACAATTAGATTCTCTAACTTCAAAAGATAATTTGTAGAGTTCTATAGGATTATAACTTTTAAAAAAAATGTAATAAATAGTAAGTATAAAAGATAACAATGATTCATTTCATAGTTATTATGTAATTATATTATTTCATACATTTTAGTTGTGCATTATGTATTTTACCATTTATGTAATATTATTATTCCTATTTTATTTTGTTAAAGAGTATAATTATCTATATGCATAAATGTGGAAGTGCTCACTGAGTGATTGATTAACTCATAACTTCTCTTTACAACTGAAACAACACCTGAGCCCGGTTCTCATTCGGGACGTGGCATTTAATTGCATATTAAACTTTAAATGTGGTTGATTATTCCTCATACTATCAAATAATTAAAAAAAAATAGGAAATTTTGAAAATTAAATAATTTTATGATATCTTTGTCATTAAATAGTGTCGGCCGCATTGGCGCAGTTGGTAACGTGCTCACCTCTCATCATGCGGTCCTGGGTTTGAATCCCACTCGGGCACGGCATATTTTCATACGTTACAAAAATCATTTCATCCTTCACCGTCTGCATTAGCAATAATTGCAGAACAGTCGGACGTTAAACAAAAAAAAAGTCATTAAATAGTAAAAATAATGCAATTTAAGAATACATACAGTACAATTTATTTCTTGAAGATGACATCTTGCAGGTGAGCTACATATTTGTTTTTGAACTCAGCTCCATTGAGCTGAGTTCTTCGTTATCTTGTGCATGGTTCAACGTAACATTTCAACAAGAACTTCGGCCGTAGCTTTTTGGATCTTTCCTTTCAATTCTTTCATTGTTGCTGTTTGAAACATTTTTTTGTAGTCATTTTTAAAAATGGCTGACAGCTCCTCCCTCGTTTTTTTCTTGACCGCTTCAATTTTTCAAATCAGTGTCCTTTAATGTCCCTTTTCATACGTGGAAATTAGAAAAAGTCGCACGGAGCCAGGTTAGGCGAGTAAGGTGCGTGGGGCAGTGGAACCATGCCATTTTTAGTCAAAAAATCTTTTACCGAGATGGCTATGCCTGCAGGTGCATTGTCGTGGTGGAAGAACCAGTCTCCTGTTTGCCACAAATCAGATATTTTTTGATGAAATTGTCAGTCGACGGTCTGAGAGCACACACTCTAGAATTTTTAAACGTTTTCGTCGATTCGGACAGTTAATGAACCTCCAAAACGAGGTTTGTCATCAATCGACATGTCGCCATTTTTAAACCAAGAATACCACTTGTACACTGGAAATTTTCCTGTAGTGTCATCTTTGTAAGCTGTTTTCAACATTAAAACAGTTTCAGCAGCACATTTACCGAGTAGAAAACAAAATTTCACAGCTACGCATTGTTCACTTGAACTTGCCATCATAAAAAACGAAACAAAAACAAAACAGGGCTAGCAAAAACAATCACTGCAGATGAATATTGAACTCGCAATGAGTTGCAATCACTGCACTGAGTTCGCAATGAGTTGCGCTATACGCGTCTGTGCAGCAGAAATGCGTGCTAGACAAGCACCGCCCACAGCAATGCTATTCCGGTTACTTTTGGGTTCCCCCTCGTATTTCTATTATACCTTGTGAACGTTATACAGTTCTAGGTTTCAGTAAGTACCTTCTAATACTAATAATAATTTTTATTTACAGAATATGTTTTGCCAACCCCACTTTAATCCTACCTTTACAAGGTTAGTAGTTGTGCCTAAGCTGGGTGCAAAAACGGCAGGAAAAGGTGGAAAAAGTAGCAAGGCCAAACAGTGTATTAGATAAAATAGAAAAGAAGGCACTGTTGTGACATGGAACTTTGCATCGCATGAATGAAGACAGGGCCCAGTAGAGTACGGAACTGAGCCCCAAAGGAGGGAAGAAAATAAAGGCACCCAGCTACGCAATGGATTATCGTTTTACATTTTTTAAATCTGTGTTTTTAATGTGAATAAACATTTTAAGCTTCTTTAATAAAAAATGTTTACTTAAATGTTATTACATTTGGTATAGATACTAAAATATAGTAATGTCTAATTTATAATATTACTATTGATTTATTTTATAAATTTCCAGGTAGGCCTATATTTAAGTTTCTGCTGTTTGTGAATTTGTTAAACGGAAAATATATAATACATAACTTTTGATAGAAAATTATATAGATGTTAAAATCATTATAGTGAATTATTTTTTTTATGTTCTATGATTGTTATTTTTGTAATTTTTCTAGTCTGGATGGTTTTTTACATGATGTATTATTATTGGATGGTAGATAGGATGTTCAGTGTTAGAGCGGACGCCAAATAAGCTTGCCAGTTTTCTTGAGTGTGCAGAAGGTTTATTTTGGTAATGGCGCACTCGGTTGCCTCAGCAAGTGGCGGGGTCAGTGCTGTACTAGCTGTGATGTCACATCGCTCTCGCAATGTAATATATCAGCTAACCTGAAAACATTAGTTTGTAATGTGGTAGGCGTTGATTGTTGTATATAATGTTAATAATTGAATGTTTTTAACGTCACTAATAGATGATAATTTACATCGTTCACTACCTGTGATTTAATACTGAGACACGATATCTACCGATTGAATCTGAACTGTTCGTGCAGCTACACCAGCAAGCTTATTTGGCATCCACTCTATCTTAAGTGTATAAATGTTGCTTAATACTGTATGTGTGTTGTGTTCACAAAAAACCTTTTTGGGTTATTGTAAATGGGGTTGTTTTTGTGTTTTCATTTTAATTAAACATAATATGTGTAACCGTTAAGTTAAATAATTGTGACCGAAATATTTATTATAGTGAGTAAATAAAATCATCTCCTTGTAATTTTAAAGTCAGAATTGTTACGTGTTGCCTCCTGAAGTTACTGAATATTCATTTAACTTGTTTAAAGTATAGTGCACTATACAAAATTCACCTATCTGCAAAATTACCTTCTCTGATGAGCTGAAAATATAAATCATTTGGAAGTTGGTAATTTTTAAGAAGTCATTACAGTAAAGTACCGATTATCCAAAATAATTAGGGCATGATAATTTCGGATGACAGATTTTTTCGGTAATTGATCACATTCCGGTAAGGCAATAATAAAAAGATAAATATACTTAGTTGTGAAAAATATCAATTTTAATAGTGGATAAAACAATGAAAATTGTGAATTTATACAGAATCGTAATAAATAAAAATAAAATATTATAAGTTGTTATAAGAAACAAATATCATTTACCTATTGCAGTTCATTATTTTTAAAAAAAATTGCTTATTTTGCATTGTTTAACATTGTTCTTTCACTTAATGCTGCTAGATCCCTGACTCGTTTGACAGTCAGGAGAGTAGAAAAATCTCCTTCAGGGTGCATTTCATACCAAATTAAAGCTATTTCTAACGCTCCAAATGCTTGACTATTTGTTGACGCAGGAATATTAGAATCAGTTATTTGTATGTCTTCATCGTCGTCATTTTCTGTTGGTACCTGCAGAACTAATTCAATAAGTTCTTCATCTGGTTTTATTTGCCATCCGGGATCCGCTTACGTATCAAAACTGATCCATTCGTCATTTTATTGCACTAGTCAAAACCGGCTATTTGTTGAGCTATTCTTCTTTGGCCTGATTGTTAAAACTGTTGCTTTCAGAATGGTAAAGCTTTTTCAAAGACCTTTGTAGCATAACATTTTGAACGTTTTCCCATCCTTCAGCAATTTTGAATGCACATGATTTTCAATTCATCTGTTTTTGAAGTTTAATTACTCCCTCTTCGTTATCACCTAAATAGAAGTTTTTAATCCCCTTACGTTGTACTGTTAGTAAGATCATTAAAAGACTTGTAGTACACGTAGCATTGCCTACCAGATTGAGTACAGTAGTAGTTCGTCTTCTACTTACACAATTTGCAGAAAAATTTAAAAAAATTGATTTCGAATAATCGAGATTTTACTGTACTGGCATTAATTTTTCAATTTATATTGCTTTTATTATTTAAAGTACTGTAACTCCTACGTTAACCTTTAACCTACGGACTGTGTTCGTAATTCTGTAAAACATCAAATTAATCATAAGAGTCTTGCAAATAAATTCTTTTATCTTATTTACTAATAGATACAAAATTCTGAAAAAAATACAGTTAATTTATGAAATACGTACCAATTTTTTGAATATAAAATTTTGAAAATAACTTTACTATTGTCTTCGCTGTGACTAGCGAAAAATTTCGCACGGTAATATAAAGTACTTGGTGTACATTTTTTACTCTGAAGGGCTTAAAATTCAGTTTATCAAAAAATGTTATAGAATATATTTTGTAAAGAAGAATTTTCTTTAAAAATGGGTAATTTTCAATTCATTTTCCGAAAAATTTGTAAAGAGTTACAAATTTTTTAAATAGTACATGTTTTTACAAAAATGTCCTTCAAATTTATCATAACGATCTTGCGAATAAACTCTTTTATCTTATTTACTTAGGGCTGTTCTTATGGGCAAAGCTGAATAGAACATTGCCTACTGTATAAATACATGTTTTGATCAACATTGTAAGAGGTCTGGAACGTAAATGGCAGAGCTTTAACTAAGCTAATGCAATACTAACAAAAATCATTCATCTTTGTCTAAAATCGTTCGTAAACCTGTTAAATGAGACCTTCTGCCTTTTCAAGGGCAAACTACCAACGTATAAACATTCATACTTCACACACACACACACACACAAGACACACATGTATTTTAATTTGTGTGGGTGTTCCAATCATTCCCCTTCTACGGCAAAAAACTGGATTTTCTTACATGCTACCAACATTTTAAACTGAAATACAAAATTTCCCTTTCATGATATTTTATTTCTGATTGCACTGTTACACACATTAGAAAATTCCCTGCAAGAAAACTGTACTATTTCCTGTGGTTAAGTTGACAATTAGTACGGAGCGTCTCTTTAAAAACTCTCGGGACACATCTGTTGATAAAAGCCACTGAGACAGCTTCCCGTCTTTTAAAGGTTAATGTCATGTTACTAGTAAGCCAAGTGTGCCCTGGTTGCTTGAGCCAGATACAGGCCTCATATAAAACGAAAACAAAGTCCAGGTATAATAAAAATATGAAGACAAATACACCCACAAAAGTATTTAACCCTTTGAACACCAGACTTTTATTTTGTAGGTATTGGACTATTGAACAATAATTTTGTATACAAGTGCAAATGGTTACATTATACTTGTTAGTAATTAGTACAAAGAGGCATACTTATGAGCTGTGAACTACAGAAGACTCCATCTGGTTTGGATACCTCAGGACCCTTGTCTGAACAAAAAGAAGTCATTGCAAAAAAGACCCCAGTTTTGTGTCGTACTATAAGTTGTGGCAATTAAGTTCCAGGAATTTGCATCACTGCGTCATTCATAAACATATGACCAGAAATAGGGGACTTGACTTTTGTTGCAGTCGATAGCACGTTTGGTTTGTGTTTTTGGAAAGTAACTTTTTTAGTAGCATTGTGAAAATGAGTGACTCGTATTACAAGCAAGGTTAGCGAGGATATGTTGTCCTGCATTCAGAGCGACGGCAGAGATTGGATGAGTCAGATAGTCACTGGAGATGAGACCTGGGTATTTGAGTATGACCCTGTGACCCATAAACAAATTCTGCAGTTGGTGGAAAAGGGTGGGGAGTGAGGATATCCGAGTTGCAACTGAAGGCAGTGTTGATTGATTTTTTGATATCCACGGCATCATTCATCATGAATGTGTTCCTGGCGGCCAGACAGTGACAAAAGTTCTATGTTGGCACCCTGAAGCGGCTGCAAGCACACATGTTACGTGTGCGGCCTGAACTCTTCGAGGACAACCATATCTTCCACCACAAGAATGCGCCAGCCCATCGTCATTCATTGTGCAAGAGTTTTTGGGGAAAAATGGCATTCCAACATTGTCGTCCCTACCCTATCGTCCCCTGGGACTTCTTTTTCCCCAAGATTAAGACACACCTCAAGGGAACTCGTCATGGCAGCATAGAGGAGGTCAAGGAAGCTGTAACTGCTGTACTAAATGGAGTAACTTCGGTGAATTACCAAGAGTGCTTCCATCATGGCAACAACGTTGGAATCATAGTGTAAAGTTAGAGGGAGACTATTGTGAAGGTCGATAATAAAATTTTGCTCGTAATTTAATTTGCTTGTGTTTTATTGACCAATTTCAGAACTTAATTGCCACACCTATGTATTGTTAATGGAAGGCTGTTTATAAAAATGACCAAAAAGCTAAATTATTAGACATTTTACCACACACTATACTTTTGGCTTTTCTGTTTTTATGCCGATCGTGCAATGTGTTTTTACCAACTTAATAATTGTTAGCAATACTTACCACAGATTCCCCTTTGTCTAACTGTTCTATTACATTTAACCAGACAATTGTTTCAAACATACAAAAGTAAGTTTCCATTTTTCATGCATCTTGATGAACAAAGCACTAAAAAAAAATCTTGCACTCGCAACAAACAATGTAGCCTACAGTACAAAAAACAACCATGACTGTTATGTGTGTAACACGGTACAAACAATGTAGCCTACGGTACAAAAAACAACCATGACTGTTATGTATGTAAACACTGTAACGCACGTTAGTAAAAACTACATTAGACCACTGCAGACTAAACAAAAATGGCTCTATATGTAGGATGTAATTTATAGCTTGTTATCACTGGCGATGGGCAAGGTGGTGCATGTGAGCGAGGACATGACTCGTGGACAAGAGGTCGTCCGAACCAGAGGAAGTACTGTATAAGGTTGACTGGTCTCAGGTTAAGAACTTGTATTCATGGTACCAGTATTTGTATACTGGTTCTTAATACCTTTAGTTGTGAAATAAAACAAATGCTGTAATGTGTCTGTAGGTATTTATACCTAATATGAAAAAAACTTTTGTTATAAAGATTTTTTTTTTAAAGTAATTTATTTATACATAATGTGTGTGTATAGGATATTGGATCCTAATTCATTGAAATGTTATCTACTGAAGTATGTATGAAAAATACAAGCTTATTGTATTATGTATTGTGATAAATTCTGTATAATTATTCACTTGCTATGCAATGTTGTTTGTAAATGTGTTATATTAGTTTCGATTGTAGAATTTATAATTTTTACACGATTGTAAACAGTATTCAATAAAATTTTGTACTATTTAAATAAATGTTTATATTGTGAGTTTTAGTATGTATTGTGAAATTGTATCTATGTACAAAGTAGAAAATAAATTTTTTTATGAACAAAAATTACATTTTCTTTTTACTTTCTCTTGCTTTTACGAGAAGGTACCCAAAAGAAACCGGAATTATTTTTCAAAAGCTATATACTTTCAATTTTTTTATAAAACAACCTTATCCCCTTCAAAATACTCTCCATTACAACTAATACATTTATCCCGCCGGTGCTTCCACTATTCAAAACATTTTTTGTAGTCATCTTTAGAAATGGCTGACAGCTCCTCCCGTGTTTTTTCTTGACCGCTTCAATGTTTCAAATCAGTGTCCTTAAATGCCCTTTTCATCCGTGGAAATAAGAAAAAGTCGCACGGAGCTAGGTCAGGCGAGTAAGGTGCGTGGGGCAGTGGAACCATGCCATTTTTAGTCAAAAAATCTTTCACCGAGATGGCTATGTGTGCAGGTGCATTGTTGTGGTGGAAGAACCAGTCTCCTGTTCGCCACTAATCAGATCTTTTTTGACGAAAACTGTTGCACAATCTTCTTAAAACTTCTAAATTGTAAGTCGACAGTCTGAGCGCTCTCAAATTTTTTAAACTTTTTTGTTGATTTGAGCAGTTGATGGACGTCCAGATTGAGGTTTGTCATCAATCGACATGTCGCCATTTTTAAACCGAGAAAACCTTTGTATACTTGAGATTTTCCCATAGCGTCATCTTTGTGAGATGTTTTCAACATTACAACAGTTTCAGCAGCACTTTTACAGAGCAGAAAATAAAATTTCACAGCTACATGTTGTTCACTTAAACTTGCCATCATAAAAAAAACAAAACAAGAACAAAACAGCGCTAGCAAAAACAATCACTGCAGATGAATATTGAACTCGTAATGAGTTACGCTATACGCGTCTGTGTGGCAGAAATGTGTACTGCACAAGCACCGCCCACGGAAATGTTATTCCGGTTACTTTTGGGTACCCCCTCGAATATGAATATATAGGAAAGAAAGTATTGTTATCATGTTGATTTTTCGAAAGCAAATTTCACCAGATATACACGTTTGCAGACCCCCGAACCTTAAAAACATGTTTTTAGCGATTAGTATGTGTGTGAATAGAATATTGTACGAAGTTGAAACTTGGAACTTAACCTAGGTACTAGAGGACCCGACACAACATTTTCATTAAAATTGGTCAACCTGAAGTAGTAGTTTTATTTGTATAATTTTTCACTTTTGGTAATTTTTTTAAAAACGACTCCTACAATTTTTTTTTAAATTACCTCATTTATTACATTTTTTTATGCTCTGCAAGATAGGGTTAATGCCATGCCTGATGAAATTTTTGGGGAGGTTGTGCTCTCATAGAAAAAATGGTTGTTAGAAGATTGCGGCCTTAATATGCATTTTAGGGCAAAAGTTTTTATAATTTAAAGTTTTAGAGCATTTAAAAACCTATATAACTTTTATTCTAAAAATTTCTTTGTGTATCTTACTTTACCGGTAATTAGTGAGTTTCTGTTTTTTCAGGAAAATCTGTAAAATAATGCATTTTTTTGAGATTTCGGCTTAAGTATGCATTTTACGACAAAAGTGTACACAATCAGATTTATAGGAAACTGAAAAACCTACAAATTTTGTTTTGAGCATTTTTCTCTGCAGAGCCTAGTTTAGTGTCAAAGAGTGATTTTCGGTATTATTAAGCCAAAACAGGGTTGCGTCATTCAATGCAACATGAAAACATGATTAAAATTAGGTTGTCTCTTTCAGTTTTTTGTTTATTTAAAGTCGCATCAACAGCTGATCATGACTGTAGCAACTACGGTAGGCTAAGAAACTGTCATGATGGGTTTGGCACTAAATTATTTCTAGGCCCTAGCTGGGAATTGAACCCAGGACCTCCGCTTAGTAGGCTAGCGCACTATCCACCACTTCATTGTGGCAGCCATTATTCCGTTATTTAAGAATGTTAGGTTATATGGTTCATTATTTGCATTGGAAAGAGAAAGTTGCGGGAGTGTTTCACACTGTATATTTATTATGACTTTATAAACATAAGTTATCTTAGACGTGTCCTTGAAATTAGATCTTAAGAAGCTTATTTGAAAGAACAAATGAACAGCCAAAGATCTAATTTAAAAAATTGCAACAAGCTACAAGAACTGTAAAGTAGGCAAAATTATGTACTTGAAATGTTAAAAGTTTCAAAAATGTTAAATTTCATTGGTTTTTATTTTATTTTGCAATTTACTGAGACACGTTATTTTTTAAAATTTACAGTAAAATATTTAAATATAATTTTACTTCATCTAAAATTAGTGTTAATGAACGGCAGTGTTAATTAGTAAATTTCTATCTTTAAGATAGAGATACATGTATAATGAAGTAATTTACTTATTCTGAAACAAAAAATTAAAACTATGATAATTTGTTAAAAATTATTTGTCTTAACAATTTGCAAAGGTAAAACTTATTAAAAAAAATGTTTTTAATTTTTTAAACTCACATTTGTAATTTAGTCATATAGTGACTACAGAAGGAAATTTGATTGTTACACATTTTTGGTCTTTTGAAAAATGTAGTGCTGCTTTTTTCATTATAAAAAGAGATTTTCGACCATAAAAGGGTACTAACCCTCAGGCCACAGCCACAAAGCAAATTAGAGGAGTAAGCAGGTTGTAGCAGCATTGAGCGTGTAAGCTGATTGGAAAAAACTAATGTTAGATAATTAGACATGGCCACACTATTAGCAGTACCTGCTGTACTGCTCTACTGCTTACCGCTCTTCTTCTTCTTCAAGTGCCGTCTCCGCGTCGGAGGTTGGCGATCATCATTGCTATTCTAACTTTCGAAACAGCTGCTCGGAACAGTGACGTGGAGTTGAGACCAAACCAATCTCTCAAATTCTTCAGCCAGGACGCTTTCCTTCTGCCCAGCCGGCGCTTTCCTGCTATCTTTCCTTCCATTATCAGCTGAAGAAGTCTGTATTTCCCGTTTCGAAGAACATGGCCGAAGTACTGCTCTAACCTGCTAAAAAAAAAAACTAGTTTGATTTTACCAGCTTACAAGCTCACATCTCAGTTCAGTTTCCGTTCTGCTATTGTGTACACTAATTTCTCAATCATGGATTTTGACACTCAATCACTAATATCGGCTGTATATAAACGTAGGTAGCTAAGTCGTTAGCTACCTACGCTGACGACACAGCGATATTAGCCCGAGACCAAAACTCTATACACGCTTCACTAACACTCCAACATTATCTCAATCTTTTACACGAATGGTGTAAAACATGGAAAATAAAACTTAATTCGGCAAAATCCCTTCAAGTAACTTTCACACTCCGCCATGGTGATTGCCCACCAGTATACATAGACAATGAACCTCTCACAAAAACAGATACAGTCAAGTATCTCGGTCTGACTTTTGATAAACGACTAACTTGGAGCACTCATATCAAACGGAAATGTTTATTACTGAATTCCCGACTTAAACTTCTATATTCCCTACTTCACAAAAGATAAAAATTACCAATGGCACAAAAATTATGCATATATTGTTCTCTTTTGAAACCTATGGTGACCTACGGGTCCCAAATTTACGGTTCAACCAAACCCTCTAACTTGCAACGAATTCAAGCATTCCAGTCAAAAACATTACGCCTTATAGCAAATGCACCTCTTTACGTTAGCAACAAAACCTTACATACAGATTTGAAAACACCACTTGTACAAAATTCCATTGAATACCTATACAAACGCTTTCACGATAAGTCACACGAGAACCCCCTGGTGCGTTTACTTTCCACTGTTCATTTACCTGATAATCCCCCTAGACGCCTTAAAAGAGGCTGGAGTAGAGACCTGCTAATTTGATACACAAATTTCATTCTTGGGGAGGCACCAATGGGGGCCCTACCCCTCTCATGCCTATCATGTCATTTACATTATTATTATAATCATCACATTTGCTTGTTGTAAAATTTTACAGTTGTAAATAAAGAATTAAAGAGAAAAAAAAACTGCTGGCATGGATTGAACTCTGCTAAGAATAAAAAACTAATGACTGCCTGTATTTAATAACAAAAAACTAACTGAAATAGCCCTAACTACAAAATAATTCAATAACTTTTAGTACGCATTTAAAAATAGTTAAGTCAGTCAAAATAATTTTAAAAAATTCATTAACGTAAGGAAACTTTCACTTAAAAGTAGTAACTTCACAAGCCGAGACAAAACAGGAGGCATGACTGAACCAAGTGACAAGCAGATTAAAAGTATGTTAGCAGCTGACTGCTTTCTGTATGGCCATAGATACTGAAGTCATGAGATTGCCTTTTGCGTTTGGATGGGCTGTGAGGAAGGGAAGTGAAAATTTGGCAGTGCTGCCAACCTCAACAGTGAGACACTACTCGTACATTTCACTATCGTGCAGTTTCTACATACATTCTGTAAGCTGTGGTTTATTCCGAGAAAATGTTTTATTCATAAACCTAATAAGAAATAAATATGACCTGTAATATTGCCTGTAGCTTAATTACATGACTAGAAATGTTTGATTTACTGTAATTGCCAGCTACCGTATTCCATTGGAACAAAATTTTCTATGAATGAATTGTCTTCTTTACTATTGCTGTCACCAGCATCTTCACTATCAGTCTCACTAGTGTCTACCTAACCATTTCCATTTTTTACCAGGTGTCAACAAAACTGTTGAAGAATAGCTTCTTCATCTTTAATTTCCTTTTTTATTTTTGAAATTGGAGAAAGAGAAACATTACAGTAGTTAGTCACTTGCTCATGGCTTTTGTTAAGAGGCAGGGGAAAGGTTTCTTTGTTTAGCTTTAAATTCACAGCATTTTATTACACTGGATATTATGTAGATTTTGTTCAGCACTGTGAATAGTCTGCCCACGTTTTAGAGAAACTAACATTTCCGTTTACGGTAAAAAACAGTTATATTGGTACAGTTAACCTACAAAAGGTTCTACGATTTACTATATATTATGCTGTGGGTAAATATAAGTTGTTATGTTTGTTGTACTGAAATTAAAGCAGTCGTGCATGCACACTGATGCTTTCCCCCTTTACCCCTCGTTGCAAATAAGGGCAAACTTGTAACTCAAGTAACTATACCAGCTCAGCTCAAAAATTCTGTTCCCCACTGCTTGAACTGCTAGCCTGCTCTAACCTGATTGCTGTCTGGCCGCAGCCTCAAAGTTATCTGGTTGCCTTTGTAGGTCTAACAAGCGTAAACCAAAACAATGAATTTCTTTGAATCGACGAATCTTTGGTCAACCACAGAACACTAGAACCATAGATACAATGTACCATATTCAGCATGCACTGCATATTATTGGAATACTGTATACAATACGAGCTGTAGCCCATAGCTAAGATAAATGCAATGTACAGTATTGTATTACAAAATTATGCATGTACAGTAAACCTACATATTTAATATATTGTAGGCTACTGTATTAGCATATGTGGAATGTTTTGTTATTTTTGAATAACTGCTTTGTTGTTATTTTTCCATAACTCAAAATTTCTGTAACTCGATCCCCCCCCCCATCCCTTAAGGATTCGAGTTATAGAAGTTCAACTGTAGTTACATTCACTAATTTTATTTATTTTATTTTATTGACTTATTACTTTCTCTTGCCTATATGAATATATAGGAAGGAAAGTATTGTTTTCATGTCGATTTTTCGAAATCGAGTTTTCACCGGATCTATACGTTTTCAGACTCCCTGAACCCAAAAAACATGTTTTTAGCGATTGGTCTGTGTGTGTGTGTGTGAACAGAATATCTCAAGAACGGAACATCGTACGAACTTGAAACTTGAAACTTAAGTTACATACCACTACCAAACCCGACACGAACATTTTCATTAAAATCGGTCAACCGGAAGTAGTAGTTTATTCGTATAATTTTTCACTTTTTTGCGATTTTCTCAAAAACTGGTCCTACGATTTTTTTTTAAATCGTCTGATTTACTCAATTTTTTATTCTCTACAAGATAGGGTAGGTGTCAAATTTCTTGAAATTCTGGGTGAGGCTGTTTTCACGTAAAAACAAAGTTTTTTTAAGATTACGGCTTTAATATGCAGTTTAGCGAAAAAATTTATATAATAAAAGTTGTAGAGAATTAAAAAACCTACAACTTTTGTTTCAAACATTTTTTTGTATAACGCTTAGTTTAGCAGTAATTAGCAATTTTTTGTTTTTTTCTCACGAAAACGTGAGAAAAATCGATTTTTTTAAGATTTCGGCCTTAGTATGCATTTTACAATAAAAGTGTATATAATCAAATTTATAGAAAATTAAAAGATCTACAACTTTTATTTATAGCATTTTTCTCTACAGAGCCTAGTTTAGCATGAAAGAGTGATTTTCCGTATTTCTAAGCCAAACTGAGGTTGATTTTCATTTTGCGTCTTTCACTCATGATTAAAATTAGGTTATATTTTTTGAGGTTAGTTTTTTGTTTATTTCTAATATTTTATTACTAATGTTAGGTTTATTTTAAACTATTTGCACTGGCAAGAGAAAGTTGTGTGAGTGTTTCACACCAGATTTTTTTATTTTTATTATACATTGCATTTTTCATGTTAAGAAAATTATATACGGTCCTGGGTTCGAATCCCACTCAGGCATGGCATATTTTCATACGTTACAAAAAATCATTTCATCCTTCATCACATAAAGTTCCAACCCCCAACGTCGTCGCTAATGACCATTGCAGTTGATGCGACGTTAAATAAAAAAAAAAAAAATTATATGTCAGATTTTTCGGACCATTCTTTAAAAAGTATCAGATATACAGTACACCCAAATTATAATTATAAAAATATAAAACAATTTGAATTTACATTTTAATTTCAGTAAGATTTTGTTTTAAAAATTTCAATATTGTAGAACCCAAAAATTTCAGGAATGTTTATATAACGGGTGTTTTATTAAGGACGCAACCCTGATTATAAGAAGATAGAAGTAATACATCGGTAAATTTTCTGTCCCCCAATCAGTATGTTGGCAACAGTGTACTCAAGACCAACTCTAAGACAATTAAAATGTTCCAGTCAAGCATTAGTGTGGTGACAGCAGTAGTTTTGTTATATTATGTCAGCAATGGTTTTTTTTCCAAGGAAAACACTTGTTTATTGTAGAGACTTACATAGCGAGTAAATCTTACAAATGTGTGCAAGATAAGTTTCAGTTGAAATTTCCTTTTTATGTTTACAGTAGATGTTCGAAGTGATTTCCTGCAACTTCAATACAGATACGAATTCGTTTAATTGCATTTGCAGCAACTTTTCTTAAAGTCTGTTCACTAATGCTTGAAATCGCACTTGTGATGTTTGTTTACAGTACACTCCCAGTTCTACGGAATTTATTTATCAAATGCAATATTGACGATTTATTCGGATGGCAGAATGGGAAAATTTCAACTGAAACTTATCTTGCACACATTTGTAAGATTTACTCACTATGTAAGTCTCTACAATAAACACGCGTTCTTCCTTGGAAAAAACCATTGCTGACACAATATAATGAAACTGCTGTTACCACACTAATGCTTGACTGGAACATTTTAACTGTCTTAGGTAGTTGGCCTTGAGTACACTGTTACCGACATACCGATTGGGGGACAGAAAATTTACCGATGTATTACTTCTATCTTCTTATAATCAGGGCTGCGTCCTTAATAAAACACACGTTATTTAAATATGTATTTTCTATACTATGTAACTTTGCACAATTTTTAAGTAGAACTTTTTTGAATACTGAATATAATTTTACATATTGTAGTTTGACTAAATTTATGATTGTCTCGAGAGCAGAACATGGAAATGAAACATTAACAATAGAGCAAACCCAAATAGAAAAAGTAGAGACATACAAATATCTGGGAACCTGGGTTGATGGCAAGAATGACCAAAGTAAAGAAATTAAAGTACGAATTGAAACTGCAAGGCAAGCATTCATAAAATTGAAGACAATGCTAACAAACAAAGACCTTCAGTTACCTCTCAGATTGAGGGCTCTAAGATGTTATGTATTTTCTATCGTACTATATGGGATGGAAGCTTGGACATTGAAGAAACAACACATAAAGAAGATAGAAGCGTTCGAAATGTGGTGTTACAGGAGAATATTGAAAATTCAGTGGGTCCAAAAGGTTACCAATGTTGAGGTGCTCCGACGTTTAAATAAGGAGTTGGAAGTTATGAAGAGTATAAAAACAAGAAAACTAGAATATTTGGGTCACATAACCAGAGGAGAAAAATATGAGTTGCTGAGAATTATTATGCAGGGAAGGATCCGAGGAAGAAGAGGCGTAGGAAGAAGACGCATCTCCTGGCTGAGGAATCTTAGAGAATGGTTCAACTGTAGTTCATTGCAACTATTCAGAGCAGCAGCCAGTAAAGTGACCATAGCCATTATGATATCCAACCTCCGATAGGAGATGGAACTTTAAGAAGAAGAAGTTTGTTAGCTAAAAAATTTAATTTTGAATAATAACAATAAAATTTTTTACTGTGGATCATTTTAATGCAAACTCAAGTCTTCCTTTTCCTTAAGTAAATAACAGAACCTTGGCTGCTTCTTAACTCTGTGAATACATATGTCAAATATGTAAGCTATTAATTTTAATAATTAGTTGTAAATAGATAAGTGTACTTATGTTTTTACTTTAAAATGGGAAGCAATTTGTGGTAAAGGAATTATTTTGGTTCATTTTGATTAAAATATAAAATGGCACCCAAGTTTTTGTTATTGACTCCTGAAATTAACTTCCTTAATTTTTATAATTTCAGACATATTCAGATGATATTATAAAATAATATTAATTATAATCATGAAGATTCAACTCTACAATTTTGCTTATAAAGTAATTAATATTAAGAGACGTGTTCAGAAAATACTGAATGAAGAATGAATGTCTTGTTGTCACGTGACGTGAGCAGTCTCGTGATTTCAATCCCGACCACTTTTGGCCTGTGGAGGGAACACGAACGCAGTCGCAACTCTATCGTCTGCTTTTAGACTGCCGTTGGCTTCTTTCATTAAAAGGGCTGCCGATTTGGGTGACTGTTGTATCATGTCTTTTTAAAAGTTCAGGAGTACATTTGAATATACTAAGTATCATATACTAAATAAATCATATTATCTCTGCAAAGTAAGTAACAAATTTACTTTAAGTAAAAATCTAAACTGTATGAACGAACATCTTGTACATTTGGAATTGCCGGTTACGTACTTAACCTCTTAAATGATATTGGTAAAATTGTCAGCTCTGTTTAGTTAGCTCATTGATTAAGGTTTATTAAATTAATTTACAATTTTACAAAATATACACTGTAAATGAATTAACATTTATGTTAATTCATTGACAGTGCCATAACAGATTGTAATCGCTAAATCATTTATACTGCATTTAGCCACATCTACGTGTTCCGTGTCTGTTGTTTACAAATGAGTTAACAGATAGCGCAGTATGATAAATTACTTGTACGTAATTTTTATTAGTATTTTTCTTTTTTATTGTTGCTTATAATTTTATATTTTCTTGTATACATATTTCATCACATATAAGTTATGTAATTGTTTGATTTAAATTGTTAACTGCTAAATGTAAATGATTTAATTAAGGAAAACTTGTAATACCTCCCGTTATCTTGGTTACAGGAAATGTAGTTAAGAGATTTGTCATTTTGCTTTATCGTTAACTTTGCGCAGTGGCGATATCGTAACCAATGAAGTTCATCTGAGGTGCGATTATTGCTTGTTGAAAACTTTTACCAATACCCCGCCATGTGGTCGTGAAATACCGACCGCTACGGCAATTTTTGGAAGCCTCCACGGAGGCTTAATAACTAAATAAACATTAGATCAGTGATCACTGCTTGCTCACTTGAAAACTAAAAAATGGCTGTTTTACGAAAACAGTAGTTTGTTAGAAGATTAATGTAATTTTTTAGTAAGCGAATGTTGTTAAAAAGTCCAATCGAATTTATTGTCACCTGAAATATAGTAAATTTTCGAGGTGCGTTCCTAGAATCATCACTTGTTATTCTACTGGTTGTAAGTCCAGGACACAGCGAATAAGGAAGTAAAAGAGACTTAAATTCTCAATAAACGAGTTTGGCTAAAAAGAGGGAATCTGATTTCAATGTTAACACCCGAAATGTAGTAGTAATTTTCGAGATACGTTCCTATGATCCATTACATGCTATTATTCCGGTTTTCAGTCTAGGACACAGCGAATAAGCAAGTAAAAGAGACTTAAATTCTCAATAAACTGTTTGGCTAAAAAGGGGAATCTGATTTTAATGTTGGCACCTGAAATGTAGTAAAATTTCGAGATGCGTTCCTACAATCATTATTACATGTTATAATAATAATTATTATTTATTTATTTATTCCCATAATATTAGACATTATACATAAAAAATAAATTACGATAATACAAAATTTCTTACAGTAAACTACTATCATATTACGCAAGAGGTGGTGGAAATTAAAGATTATCCCATCCAACTATGGACAAAACCATGTATTAGGATGGGTTTAAAATTCCGGTTTTTAGTCCAGGACACAGTAAATAAGGAACGAGTCGAGAACTTTCTTGTGAATTCCATCTAGGAGATTCCTATAGGAAGTATAAGACGTGTTATAAACGTAACTTAAAATTTGATACCTAGTAAGAAGTGTGGGGGGCATTGATTGCCTATGGCGTTGTTTAAATGAGGATGAAATCGGTCTTTGTATTATAATGATTTAATGTGGACTTAAGTTAATTCATAAAATAGTAGTTGCATGCATCTATTAGCCATATGTTCGATTTTATAGTTGTGTAACCAATTGTTTAAAAAAAAATACTCGAATGGTTAGAAAGTCACTATGTTATCCATCCCTTCTGTTTATTAAATCGATAAGTACATAATAACAATATTGTTATGGTTGGTTGGTGCTACAAACAACAGTGTGTGTTTACGTGTATGTAGTTCTTATTTTGTAGTAAAAAAAATAACTATAAAAAATTATGATCGTATGCCTAGTCATATTTTTACATAAAAAATAGCTTCTTGAGAGTGTATCTTAAGTATTCAACTGGATAAATTTTTAGCGTGTCGGGGTTTGAAGTTAATTAAAAAGTTAAGCTTTTTTATTAGTATACTCTTTTGTTTATTATTATTATTATTATTATTATTATTTAGTTATGTTAGGCAGTAGTTATTTGTAAACTGATTTTTTCTTTTCATTTTAACTATATTGTGAAAAAATGTTGGGTTATTACCAGACGTGAATTTAACTGAAATAGTACTTTTTTTATTTATTTAACGTCGTATCAACATCAAGGTCATTAGCGACGACGTTGGGGTATAACTGTGTGTAATGAGGATGAAATGATTTTTTTGTAACGTATGAAAATATGCCGTGCCTGAGTGGGATTCGAACCCAGGACCGCATGATGAAAATAGTACTTTTACTACAGCTGTTTAATACAACTTTAAATTCACTACTGTTTTAAGATAATTAAATTGTAAATTGGACAATTTAATTGTACACATTATACTCATTTGTTTACGGTTTACACATATTAGTTTAAAAAATTATAACCAATTACAGTAAAATAATTTTTTATGAACTTCAGATTATTACAAGGTGTTTTGTAATTATCTCTGGTCTGTAACATTCGTACTGCAAAAGTACTTTTTAAATTACTTCTTTTACTTTCTCTTCGACCGCTAGATGGCGCTCGCTGTTCTATTTTCTAATGTCTTTTCCACGTGCACTATTCCATGTCATAAAATATGTATTGTGTTTTTAAGTTATAAAAAATTATATGCGTACAATACATAGTGACTAATATCTATGTTTTAATCTCCATTTCTTTTATCCCAAGTCGTAATAATTTAATGTAAAAGTAACATGCCAGATAATGAGAACATTATTGTGTAGTGATTAAAAATATTATATCAGAAAGATTAGTTTATAATGAAAAATTTTTTTATTTAAGTTCTTTAGTTTCAGTATATTACAACGTGTACTTCAGAAACGCATAATTAAACGCGCTCTGCAGTGGAATATATTCAACGAAGCTGAGCTTGCTCTCTCTCTAACGAACGATCTCCAAACCGCTATGCAATCATGTTGTATAAATTTCTACGAGGACGGCTTCCGACCACTTGTTGCCAAACTTTTCGTGCTGTCGTCGCATCATTGCCAGAACTGCGTGTTATTTGCCGGGCGGTAAGTATTATTACATAACCTGTTTGTTTCTTATCAATTTTTGTTACAATAAGTTTCTGACGTTTTAATTACATTATTTTGATCATTTTACGTCAAAATTGATTAATTAAACGTCATAGTTGTTTTTGCTTTATATAAACTGCAATTAATATCATTGAAGATAACCACAAAAGTTTTGTTAACTAAAGTTGTTACTTGTATAAAACAAATTAGAATCACGCTGGTCAAAGTAGAATCAACTGTACATCCGTTTCTATCACACTGTAAATTGCTATATTGGGTATTAATTTTTATTTCAGAATATGAGTGGAGATAGTTCATCTGTTTTAAATCAAAATATTTGGGATTATGATCCTGAATTATATGATTTGATCAAAAATGAAAAGAAGAGACAAAGATCTGGTTTAGAAATGATTGCATCAGAAAATTTTACATCTGTATCCGTTATGCAGTGTTTAGGATCATGTCTTACTAACAAATATTCAGAAGGACTTCCTGGTGAAAGGTAACTATGATTTATTACTATTTTTATGTACATTTTCGTGTAATCTGAAATTTTCTTTGTTCATTAGTGATAATGTCAGTACATTATTTTGAAGGTTTTTAATACATGTTTATGTCATTATTTTGTATTATATAGAATTTAGAATTACAGCAACTGCAATTACTACATTTGACAGTCTGTCGTATATTATAAATAATTAGTTTCTGATACTTGAACAATTCATTAAAGTTTTCAGTAATGCCAAGTGTGTTTCAAAACAACTACAACAGAACGAAGTTAAGTTAGTTATTAATCGGTTATTGATTGTTTAATTATGGTTTGTAAAAACTGTCAGTTTCTTAAAGTGAATTAGTAAAATTAGAATTTAAGGTAGGCCTATTATACTATCTGTGAAAATCACGTGACATTTTTCATTCCGGATTTCACATCTTAATTCTTTTAATTAGACATGATACAGTGTTATTTTACAAAGTGAAAACTCTAGTAGAAGTTTTTTCTTATGTGTCTGGCGTAATAACTTTTAGACATTTTATGTATGATAAAACTACTTCTTGTTACTATGTGCTTCAATTTTTTGAAGTTCAATGAGGCTTGTCATTTTTATACTTTCTCTGCCTATATAAATAATATGAAAGAAAGTATTGTTTTCATGTCGATTTTTCAAAATCGAGTATTCACCGGATCTACACGTTTTCAGACCCCCCTGAACTCAAAAAACATGTTTTTAGCGATTAGTCTGTGTGTGTGTGTGTGTGAACAGAATATCGTACGAACTTGAAACTTAAGTTAGATACCACTACCGAACCCGACACGAACATTTTCATCAAAATCAAACAACCGTAGTAGTTTATTCGTGTTATTTTTCACTTTTTTGCGATTTTCTCAAAAACTGGTCCTACAATTTTTTTTAAAATCGCCTCATTTACTAAATTTTTTATGCTTTACAAGATAGGCTAGGCGCCATGTTTGCTGAAATTCTTGGTGAGGCTGTTTTCAGGTAAAAAAATTGTTTTTTTTAAGATTGCAGCCTTAATATGCATTTTAACACAAAAATGTATATAATTAAAGCTGTAGAGAATTTAAAATCCTACAACTTTTATTTCAAACATTTTTTGTATAACACTTAGTTTAGCGGTAATTAGTGATTTTCTGTTTTTTTCTCACAAAAACGTGTGAAAAATCTATTTTGTTTTGAGACTCAGCCTTAGTATGCATTTACGACAAAAGTGTATATAATTAAATTTATAGGAAATTAAAAGATCTACAACTTATATTTAAAGCATTTTTCTCTACAGAGCCTAGTTTACCGTGAAAAAGTGATTTTCCGTATTTTTAAGCCAAACTGAGGTCGATTTTCATTTTGCGTCTTTCACTCATGATTAAAAAAAAGGTTATGTTTTTTTGAGGTTAGTTTTAGTTTATTTCTAATGTTTTATTACTAATGTTAGGTTTATTGGAATTATTTGTATTGGCAAGAGAAAGTTGTGTGAGTGTTTCACATCAGATTTTTTTTTCCTCTCTTTTACCAGTTCTGGTTTACCCCATAATCCATTGTCAACTTTCAGTTACCTTGGAAGCCGAGACCACAAATCTCTGCTATTTGTGCATACGTTTTCAGATGTTTTCATTTGAACTTTTTTCAACAGTTTTCGGTGCACTTTTATATTTTATTGTTTCGGACAAAATGTGGTATTTTAACAGAACTGTTTGTGCTCTGAAACTGTAATTACTTGTATATTTTACTATTACTTAATACAGAATTATTAACAGGTCCAGTTACACATTTTTGGTTACAATTATCAGTCGTCGTCGTCATGGATTAGGCTATTTTAGCTGTGAGCTAAGCCTGTTCCGGCGTCCATCTCCTCCTCGGTCTTCCAATACCTCTTCTACCCCTTGGTATATGATGCCATGCGTTCAAAGGAAGGCGGTCGTGCGGCATTCTGAAAAGATGTTCTGACCATTTTCCTTTGTATTGCTTGATTATGTCAGCTAGTGGTTGTGTTCCACATTCCTCCCTTATTACTTCGTTCCTGAAGCGATCTTCTCTGGTGCATCCCTTTATATGTCTAAGAAATTTCATCTCTGCTGCTTGAATCTTGGATTCTTGTTTCTGAGACAGCACCCATGCTTCACTTCCATAAGCTAATGTAGGTATCGCCATAACTCTATAAAATTTCATTAGCGTATCCTTCCTAGCTTTGTTCTTCAGGGACCTACTTATTGCCCCACATACCGAGCTGAACTTTGTTATTTTTTGCTGGACATCTTTATCCTGGTCGTATAAATAAACTTTTAAACTATTCTTCACAGCTCGTAAAAATTTGTTAAATGTATCTTGGGTCTCCGGGCTTACTACTACTGACTTAC
Source organism: Catonia carolina (assembly GCA_035578175.1). Classification (NCBI taxonomy): domain Eukaryota; kingdom Metazoa; phylum Arthropoda; class Insecta; order Hemiptera; family Achilidae; genus Catonia; species Catonia carolina. Next base: position 32,415,656 of record JAQMRL010000005.1, on the reverse strand, counting down.
TGCGACTTACTACTGGTAGTAAGTCGCTATTATTTGTTAAGTAACACTGGTTGGGCAAGCGAGTTTGTATGGTTAACAGCTGACAGCCATCCGTGAACAAACTCTACTGGGGGTCCCTGTTCCCTGAGGAAACTCATGCCTAATTCACGTCAAATAATACAGCAAAGCAGCGATCAAATTGGGTAATTGTCAATTATGTACAGTTCCCGATAACAAATAAATCTTCTAAATAAATAAATAAATCTTCTAAATAAATGTATCTTGTTGATTTATTAGAATGTGTTTTAAGGAATCACTTAAATTAAAAAATTATCTTACATAATTTTTATGTTGAGTGGTGCGGACAGTGCATCAGAATGTATTCTTGTAGTTTTTCTAAATGTCATTTAAAAAAAGACAATTATTTGCTATAGGATGGTATTTGTTTTATTAAAATTGATAATATTAACGTGTTTTCTGTATTTGAATGATTCTAAATTTAAATTATCTTCCGTAGTTAGGCCTATTTAAAAATAATTAGGTATACCATTGAAATTGATGAAGGTCATTAAAACTATTTTATTTTTAAATTTTTATAGTTAAGTATTTTTTAAATCAGTTGTAGTGCTATTTGTAAAATTTACTTGGATTTTTTTTAAATACACTTTTCTTGCTTAATTTAAATAACCTTTAACATTTTTTTACTTTCTCTTGCGTATATGAATATATAGGAAGGAAAGTATTGTTTTCATGTCAATTGTTTGAAATTGAGTTTTCACCGGATCTACACGTTTTCAGACCCCCTGAATCCAAAAAACATGTTTTTAGCGATTGGTCTGTCTGTGTGTGTGTGAACAGAATATCTCGAGAACGGAACTCGTATGAACTTGAAACTTTAGTTAGACACCACTACCGAACCCGACACGAACATATTCATCAAAATCGGTCAACCAGAAGTAGTAGTATATTCGTGTAATTTTTCACTTTTTTGCGATATTCTCAAAAACTGGTCCTATGATTTTTTTTTAAATTGCCACTCTTATTTAAGTTTTTATGCTTTATAAGATGGGTAGGCGTCATGTCTGCTGAAATTCTAGGAGAGGCTGTTTTCACGTAAAAAAACTGTTTTTTTTCAGATTGCAACTTTAATATGCATGTTAGCACCAAAATGTATATAACAAAAAATGTAGAGAATTTAAAATCGCACAACTTTTATCCGAACCATTTTTTTGTATAACGCTTAGTTTATCGGTAATTAGCGATTTTCTGTTTTTTTCTCATGAAATCGTGTAAAAAATCTATTTTTTTAAAAGATTTCAGCCTTTATGCATTTTACGACAAAAAAGTATAATCAGAATTATAGGAAATTATAAGATCTACAACTTTTATTTACAGAACTTTTCTCTACAGAGCCTAGTTTAACGTGAAAGAGTGATTTTCGTATTTTTTAATGTTAATTTTATACTTTTGTTGTGATCTGTAGGCCTGTAGATTTACTTCCATAATTTTTCTTTATATTTATTTTTTAAAATTTATTTACTGCTTGGTCATTAGCGACTACGGTGGATTATATAATATTTTTTGTGGGATTTGACACATGAAAATTTTCAGACCCTGGCTGGGAATTGAACCTAAGACCTCCGGTTGGCAGGCCAATCCGCTAACCACTACGCTATGGAGGCAGTCTTTTTATTTTTCGTTATTGTCATTAAAATTTGCTAACCAAGTAACATACGCAGTTCGTTATTTTACGGATTTAATTATAATGGATTTTAAAATCAATTCTTTTAAACACCTTACTAAAGTTTTAAAGAATTACTTCTATTATATTTTATAAAATTTTGTACTATACCGGACTGTAAATGTAATTCTTTATATCATTGTAATATTGTTAATTATTCCTAAAGTTAAAAAATAACATTTTATGTCATTTATGGATAAATCTATTTATACGTGGTTTGAATTAGGGTCTTCTACTTCTAAACGAATAGATAAAAATATTCCTTATAAGACATTGCTACTAATTTTTTTAAACTTTATCTAATATGTATGACCTGGTAACCTCAGTTTGATACATTATATGTATCAAAGAAGGCCTAAATAAATATACAATGTAAAACTTCAAACCTAATTAAATTAATTGTTACAGTATTTACAAAATTATGTTTGTCTGGGTGTATTGCATCAGGTTTTTTGTAACTGCTCATCCCACACTAAGTTGTTACATTTATTTGTAATGTTACGTAATTTATTTTTATTTTATGAAAATAATTATGCTCACTGAGGTGTTAAAATCTTAAAAGATCCTGGTTTAAGGAATTTAAAAGATAATTTTTAATTTAAATTTATATGATTTTTGTTACTTTTATTTTTGTTTAAATGCCTACAATGCTAGTTGATCATTGGCAATCATTCATACCATCAGAATTTTATTAGTGGGTGCATGAATAAGTTTTACATTAGACAGGCTAAACTACTGCGTTGGTTTTTACCAGAAACATGTTTTCAGGCCTCTTGAACTCTGGATAAAACATTTTAGCGATTGGGCTGTCTGTGTATCGGAACAAAATATCTCAATAACAGATTAATCTAAGAAATGGAAACTTGGTTAAAACTTGTTAGGTAGATTAGCTATGGACTTGACATGAACATTTTTTTCAACTTTTTCATCGACTTGCTAGTTGATCATTGGCAATCATTCACACTATCAGAATTTTATCAGTGGATGCATGGAAAAGTTTTACATTAGACACGCCAAACCACTGCCGTTAAATCAAAGTATGAAATCGAGATTGTACCGGAAATACACATTTTCAGGCCCTCTGAAACCAAAAACATATTTTTGCGATTAGGTTGTCTGTGGATCTGTAAATATCTCAAGAACAGATTAATGTGTTGTTGTTTAGGTCATCAGCCGAAAAGTTGGATTGAACGTGTAGAGGTTTTACTAAGTAAAACGAGGAGTGAGGTGGTTTACCATTGCTTTTCTCAATGAGTGGAAAAGTACGCTTTACGGCATGCCAGGCCTTCTGAAAAGCACATATTTTCCACTCTGCAAATGACACCCTCATTTCATTTACCACTGTATAATGAAATTCATTACTTGCAAAGGTGATAACTCTGAATAGTGTCTTTTACGCTTACCTCTTCTGTTCTTGAATGATTCAGTCATTTAATTGGCTGACCATGTGATAAGAAACAGAACTATTTATTTCAACCCTGCAACGAACAGATTGAGTGTAAGATTAATGTATTAATTTAAAACTTGGAACTTAAGTTAGGTACCATTAGGGATTGGACATGAACATTTTCTTCGACTCCTACATATTTTTTTAAAAAATCACCTCGTTTACTACATTTTTTGTAATCATTTTTTATAGATGGGTAAGCGCCATGTTTGTTTAAATTTTTGGAGTAGCTGTGCTCTCATAGTAAAAACTTGTTTTTGTGAGATTCCAGCCTGTAATATGCATTTTAGAGCAAAAGTGTGTATAATTGAAGTTGTAGGAAATTTGAAAAAGCCTACAACTTTTATTTCAAGCATTTTTTCAGAAGAGCTTAGTTTAGCTTTGATTAGTGATGTTCCTTATTATTAAGTTTTACAGAGATTGATTTTAATTTTACCATGTTTATTAATGACTAACATGGCCCACTGGTTTGAACGTGAAAATGTGTAGGACCTAATCATATTTTTTTTTAAATAAATATGTACAAGAAATTGTCTAGCTGCTAGATTGACTGTATATACTCCAACGTACACACACACACTAAACGTTTTGATAAATTCCTTGCATACATCTCTCGTTCATCTCCCCTTTCAACTATACTTCTTCAATAATTAACTTCACACACGTATGCCGTTTTGATCATTTCCTCTATGTACTTCTCTCGTAATCATGAAACCCCTTCATCTACTTCAACAGCAATACCGACTCACATGTACACACACACACACATACATATTTATGAAAATCTTCATTAGGGTTATCATTTTTGAAAATGTAAAAATAAAATGTTGCTGTGAATATAAATACGAATTTGCTGTGAAAATTTCATGAAAATCCGTTATGCAGTTTTAGAAATTAGCCTGCACAAAAAAACACGCTTTGTCTTTGTAATATGAGTATAGATTAAACACATATGTTATAATTTTCATTATTTACATTGACAAGAGAAAGTCGTCTGAGTGGTTCACGCCAGATTTTTAAAATTACAAGTAGGTGTTACAAATTAGTTCAGTTAAACTGAAGATTTTTTTTCTAAGCCTCATTCTGAATATCAGTAAGTAGGTCATTAATATGACAAATACAGAACAGTTTTCCTTTTCAATTATGTAATCAAAAGCCTACAAGAATGTATTATTTAAGCTTTAGATTACATTTTCAAGGTAGCAATGTCATATAGGCTAGATAACCTTGACAATATGCATTAATAGTCTTAGGTCGTCAAATTTGTGTAAACTAATCTTTGAATTATTTTAAACATTTTTATTTATTTATTCTTATTATTAAATATTTTTATGCTGTAGTTAACATAATTATAAAAATTTCAAATAGGCATAAAAAATTATGCGTTTACAAAACATGTATGAACTGTTTAATTTAATTTTAGTTTTCTTCCATTAGACTAATTATGTAATAAGAATATTGTAATCTATTTCTTTTAAAAAAATTTGATAAGATTTTTTTTTAGAACTTGCTGTATCGTTTTGCAATTAATTACATAGTAGGCACTATTGTTATCATAAAATATTAATTGCAGTAGGCCTATTTACTGTAAGGTGATACTAGAAAGTTGTGTTGGTGTAATATCCGTCATCAGTAAATAAAAAAATTTGCATTAAGTATGATTTTCTATTTAAACTTGTTAAATGTTGAAATAAAAATATTTTATTTATTTATGAATACGGCATATTTTCATACGTTACAGAAAAAAAATCATTTCATCCTCCATTGTACAAAAGTAACACCCCAATGTCGTCGCTAATGAGCATTGCAGTTGATGTGATGTTACATAAATAAATTTAAAAAATAAAAAATTGAAATCCATCAAATAAGAACTTTTTGTTGCTAAAGATCATCATCAACCATCTTTTCTTATTCTTCATCAAATTTCCTCGAGTCAGGCTCAACTTAACTCTTCTCCATCTCTCCTTCATTGCTGTTTTGGCATTGCAATTTACCCATAAAAACCCATCCACTTTACTCTTGACCTATCCTTTAGTCTTTTTCTTTTCATTTCTAAGTACAATATCCTTTTAGGCAGTCTACTCTACATATCAGTTGATATCCAACCCTCCTTATCAGGCTGTCCATTCCTTGTTCTTTAATGATATAATTTCTCTTTGCATCTATTATTGGTTTTCTTAGCGTTTTCTTCTTGAATTTCATTTGGAGGCCACCTTTATTCTACTCTCTGTCTTTTATTCTATCTCCATGTTTTTATTGCATAAGTAAGTATTGACACAAAGTAAGCATTATACTTAATTTTCTTACAGTGTAGGAGTTTTGTTGATTCCAGACTAAGCTTCTAACACTTTGGAAAAATCTGCTTGCTTTCTCTACCCTTGTTCTTAGCACCTTTTCCAATTTTCCATCTGATGAGGAAACTGGTTTAAATTTGTAAATTCTTTAACTTCCTTCAGCTCCTTACTGTTTGTATTCCATTTCCCTGTCTTACTTCCTCACTGTTGTTAAAGATCAAATTTAATTTCAGTGCATGACCTGGAAGGTTTTTAAAAATAATTTTATCTCATTTATAAATAAATTTGAAATGAATCCTGCCAACCATTAATATAAATTACGGTATAAATGAAATTTATCGCCTTACCTTTGGTTGCTTTTTAAGTTTAATAACTTACGCACGTTTCGGTATATATCCTCTTTAGAGTATATTATTAAAATTCAGAACGGTGTTTCCATTCAGGCATTTAGATTAAAATAAAAATTTAGTTTTAATCTAAATGAATGAATGGAAACACCGTTCTGAATTTTAATTTTAATAATATGCATTGAAGAAGGTAGTACCACCAAAACGCGCGTAAGTTTTTTAAACTTAAAAAGCTACCAAAGGTAAGGTGATAAATTTCATTTATAATTTCATCTATTTGTCGCTGAGGTGGGTTGTTATAGTATTTTTTTTTTTACTAGTTCTTGAGTTAAAAAAAATTGGTTCTTTTCAAATAATGGGTAATTTAAATAATTGAATATTGAAAAAAATAATAGATAGATGTACAATTCACGTCTCTAACTTAACTCTAATTAGAATTATCTCCTCTGAAAACAAATTTAATTTTTAAAACAGACCCTGTGATGAAAGGATGAAAAATGTAAAGGTTTAATTTTCAAGGTAAAAAGGTAAGTGATTTTCAAGAGATTTGAGGTAATGATAAGCAGTTATACTTTAATATCTTGTGAGGAAGGCTAAGGAAAACCACCTTGCTTCTCGTTTTAGTTAATAGAACCTCTAGGAATTCAAAGAAATAATTCCCTGTTAACCTAAATATAACCTATTTTGTTATTGATTTATTACTGACCATTGAAGCCACGATTAAAAAAAAATTTGTTTATATTGATGAGGTTTTCTCCAGTATGGAAAAACATTAAAGTTGTGCTTTGTATTTGCAGGTACTATGGTGGTAATGAATTCATAGATAAAATAGAAATTCTTGCCCAGAAACGTGCTCTCGATACCTTTAGACTTAACCCAGAAGATTGGGGCGTTAATGTTCAGCCATATTCTGGTTCTCCTGCCAATTTCGCTGTTTATACTGCTGCCATTGAACCTCATGGGAGGATTATGGGTAAGACTAGATTTTTTTCTGTATAAAATTATAATGAAGAATTCAAAATATGCTGCATCTGTAACTAATTTATAAAACAAATTGTTCAGCCAAACCTTCAAAGGTTTTCTACTCAAATTTTTTAGTTCTTCAGTAGTCTTCTGTGCCATTATTAGAAAAATATTTTTCAGGCCCATTTTTTAAATTTTTAGGTAAAATTATTGTTCAATAACATATTTGTCTTATAGTTTTGTGCCTAAGAATTTTAGTATCTCATCGTAAAGAGAAAAAACAGTAGAACTTTTTTTGTTTGCTCTTAATTGAATTCTTTCTAGATATTTATCTGTAGAAATTTGTGTCCTTATAAATGCCCCAATTCAGCTTTTAAATATGTGCTGTGCAGTTCAGAATCACCTTTTTTTTTAAAAAATAGTTTAAAAGCAAAACTTTTCAAGATGGTAAAATTTTCTGATTGCACTAGTTTGAAATGCAAAGTTATCAAAACTTGATCAATTTTTTTGTTAGTTTATTTTATTTATGGTCCCATTTACTGCTTTGGTTATTAGCAACTATTGTGGGTTATGGTAAAAAATTGATGGCTTTTAATTTATATAATAATTCCAGACCCTAGCTGGGAATGAACCAGGGACCATTTGTTTTGCAAATTGTAGCACAGTCTTTGCACACTGGGCCAAAGAGTTTTAACCTTGTTCTAAACTTGATCAATTAATTTTTATCGTTCAATGTTTGAAACCAAAATTTTTAAAGTTGTATCAACAGCTCAGTTATTAGCGAGTATGGTAGGTTAACAGTGGGTTTAAACTTGTGAAAATTTCCAAACCCTAGCCAAGAATCAAACCCGGGACCTCTGCATTGTGCTACCACTACACTATTGAGGCGGCCATTTTGTGAAATTTTGTTTTAAAAGAAAATTTGTTTTATTATGTTTTTATTAAATAGTAATTATTTGTGAAATCCTTAAAATTATCATTTTTAAATTTATTCCTTACTGTAATTGAATTTTTTTGCAAGGAATACTGTTGTAAATAAACAAAAAATTACTGTACTGGTTTTCAGTTGTTTTCCGTAGATATCACCGAGCTGTAAAGAGAGATTGAATAGTTATTTGGGCTAAATTTTCTAGATGTATGATATTCGTGCTTAACTTTGAAGTAAAAAATAAATGTTTCTGACTTAAATTTGATTTATTCGCCATGATTCATTAAGTATAATAAAACAAATGGTATAATAAAAGAAATATTTGTGTAATTGTATAAGACCACAAGAATTAAAAGAACATAATAAATTATTAATATTTCAGTTGGTGGTATTTTGTTGATAAAATTTTTGCTTTATGTATGACATTTTTTTTATGGTATCATATAAATAGTTTATTGCATTTTTTATGATGTAATAACTTTTAAAACAATAGACTAAGTTGCTTATTGATAAATTATTTTTGATAAAAACTTATTATGTTCTATACTTGATAGTTAATCAAGAATTAAGAATTGATTAATCAACGGAATGATGAAATGCTCGTAATATTTGTAAAAAAAAATCACATTTTGTTTTTCATTGTACGATTATTTCTTTATGATAATTTTATTATTTAATTGAAAACAGATAGTGAATGAATAACATATGTTTAAAAATAATTATTTTGTTAGACAAATAAACTATCTTTTCGATAGTATTTTGTAATAATGAAGTCATATTTGCTATATTTTCATAATATGAGTACAATGATAATTTATCTTTGCTAATAAATTCTTTTAGATTAAAGAAAACTATTTATCATTGATATTGTTTTCATATGATATCCTTCAAAGTTTAGCTACACTGAAAAGATTGTTTTTTTTTTTTTGTTTAATTCACAAATATTTTTAATTTTATCGCTATTTTTTTATACTAATAAGTGTGCATGGTCAGGCTAAGTCAATATCCTCAATTTTTTCCTTCTGACATCTTTGTTCTTCTCCTTGATGTTTTTCTATCTCTATGTGTCGCAAGAGTCTTATTTGTCATTTGGTGATTGTTTATAAATTTTGAAATAGTTACTAATTAAAATTTTTTTAAAATCATTCATTTCCTTTCTTGGACCATGGATTTTTCGTTTAATGTTTCATGCTGTTGTCAGAAGTTGTCGCATGTCACCTTTTTCTTTGTATTTGACTTCCATCCCTTGCAAAATTGTTATTTTAAATTGTTAGGTAGTGCCTAACTTCGATGTTAATGGCTGTGTTAATTTTGTTGCAGAAATTATATAAAAAATGTCAAGAATTTATGTAAAAAATTAATCCATTGTTCTATTATAATCCACCGGGTTGGTCTAGAGATAAAGTTGTTGCCAAAATCAGCTGTTTAACAGCTGATTTTTGGAGACGAAGGTTCCTTTTTCAAATCCTAGTAAATGTAGTTACTTTTATACGGAGTTGAATACTAGACAGTGGTTACCGGTGTACTTTGATGGTTGGGGTTCAATTAACCATACTTTCTCAGGAATGGTCGGCGTGGGTCTGAACAAGACTACATCTCATTTACACGTCGTACACATCATTCTCATCTCATTGGGTCATGGGGTTGCTCATTGTTCTGAATTGAACAGATTGCAACGTACAAATATTTAAGAAGGAAAAAAATTGTTCTATTATGTTATGCACGTATTTATAAAATTAGCTTTTTTTGGATTTGATTTTCTTGGGATCAAATTAACTATATATTTGTTCTTATTACATCTAAATTTTTTTTAATATTTCAATTATTATTTGTGCATTTCTTGAATGCTCTCAACCTCTTCGTTTATTTGTTAAAGTAGGTTGGAATTCTAATGGAATGAATGAAGTATTATTATTTCGGTTCTGTCAGGAAAAGTGCTCTACTAATGAAAATTTGAAGATCGTCCTAGGTGTGATTCCAGACCTGGGTTATGATCTAGAATCTTTTGTTCCGCATGGTTTTTAGATTACCAGTTAATTGCAAATGGCGGGGCTAGTTGACACAGTTTTTAATAAAAAATAAATTATGTTTATCTCCTGTTCACTTTTTGGTTAAAAATTAACATTTTTAGAGCTGAGTATCAATAATAATTTCGTGCTCCAATACTACGTTCAAGTTTTGGTTTTTTTAAATTTTATTTGAAGTTGCATTAGCATTTTCCTCATCAGCATCTACTTTGGGTTAAGGAACAGTGGATTTTAATGTGTAATAATTTTCCTGACCCTCGTTGTGAATCAAACCTGGAACCTTTGCTATGCAGCATAGTATCCAAACCACTGAACCGTGGAGGTGGTAGTTTTGATTTTTATTAATAACATTTGAATCTGTATTTTGATAATATAGTTTTAACTGATATTTAAAGATTATTTTCTATTTTGAATTTCAGGTTTAGATCTTCCAGATGGTGGACATTTAACTCATGGTTTTATGACAAACAAGAAAAAGATTTCCGCTACTTCAATATTTTTTGAGTCTATGCCTTATAAAGTGAATGTAGAGACTGGCCTTATTGATTATGATAAATTAGCTGAGTCTGCTCGTTTGTTTAAGCCAAAAATAATCATAGCTGGTAAGTTGTATAAAATATTGAAATTTGTGGGTGGACTGTGTAGGATGAAGAGTAAAGAACTGTATTACAGAAATTATTGGTTGAGATAATCAGAAAACAAAGATTAAAATTTTATTACATTTTAAAGATTAGTGATCAAGTTTTACGATACTTGATTGTAAACTTAAGGTGTCTATCAACAAGAGCATATCAACACAAACTACTGGTTTCAGAATTCAATGGCTTTCCAAGTAAGCAAAAAAAAAAAAATTTGGTGTGAAACGCCCACACAACTTTCTCTTGCCAATTCAAATAATGAATTATATAATCTAACATTAGTAATGAAACATTCGAATTAAACAAAAAACATGAACTTCTTTTCTTTGTTTATTTAATGTCGCATCAACTACTGTGGTCATTAGCGACGACTTTGTGTTATAACTGTGAATGATGAAATGATGTTTTGTAACTTATGAATATGCCATGCCTGAGTGGGATTCAAACCCAAGACCGCATGATAAGAGGCGAGCATGTTACCAACTACGCCAATGCGGCCACCAAAAACATAACTTAATTTTTAACTTTAAGTGAATGATGCAAAATGAAAACCAACCTTATTTTTGGTTAATAATACGGAAAATTTTGATTCTTAGCTAGGCTCTGCAGAGAAAAATGCTAAAATAAAAGTTGTAGATGTTTTCATTTTCTATTAATTTGATTATATACACTTTTGCCGGCTGTGTAGCTGACCATTGGCGTCAATGTTGCTTTACATACTGAACCAGCCCAGTTTCTAGCTGGTTTGCTGCCGGGACTGTCAACTAGACTACCCGATTGTCGGCCGCCAGTTTGAGTAGTATGGTTGACTACGGCCAGCATGCCGGTGTTTGTGTAAACAGTTTAACGGTGGTTTTAAAATGTTAAAATTTCCAGACCCTAGCTGGGAATCAAACCCGGGATCTTTCACTTTGTTGGCTAGCACACTAGTCACTACACCACAGAGGTGGTTTCAAAATATATTATTCCATTAATTTTTGTTTAAAAGTTTTTTTGGAAATGTTCAGTTATCCGGACATTGGTACTTTATGTGTAACTTATGGACATCTGGTAAACCGGATGTTATAACTACGTAAAATATATTGACGTACTGTTTTCTGGACGTTGGTAAAGGGTTAAAGGTAAATAAAAGTTGATGAATTTCTGTATCTTTTCAAGAGCAACAAACTCTTTGAGTGTCCATCATTTATATTATAAGTCCCGTAAATTGTAATTTTGAAAATACTATATTAATTTAGAACGTATGTAATTATTTATTTGGTTTTTTATAGGTATTAGTTGTTATTCTCGTTGCCTTGACTATAAAAGATTTAGAGAAATCGCTGATGAAGTTGGAGCTTTATTATTTTCTGATATGTCTCATATATCTGGTCTAGTAGCTGCTAATGTTATACCATCACCTTTTGAATACAGCGATATTGTTACCACAACTACCCATAAAACGTTGCGTGGACCTAGAGCCGGAGTCATATTCTTCAGAAGAGGTAATTTTTTTAATTTATTTTCATGGCTATTATTATAATGTAGTGTAAATAGTTATTTTAGGTTAGATTTACGTACACTAATCTGAACAACTCAGATAATCAGAACTGATTAATGTTATAAATTTGTTCAGATTATGAAATATATGGATTATGGAGGCTGTATAATTTTAGGATGTTTATTGAGGAACGATATAGATGTTGAAATTAGCTTATCATATTATTTTCTTCTTTCTCCATTCATGATACAAACCTTCTAGACTGTAGCATCAAAATTTTTTATTTTTCATTAGAAACCTATAAAGAAAATGAACTCCCAGCATTGTGGAATATCTTAGTAAGGTACTGCTTCCTTCCGGTTTCAATCTTAGAACCTGTTTTTGATCTATCTCCCATCATTCCATGAAGATGGTCTATTAATTTATTGCGTTAGTAACTGATTTTCTTGTTCATATCTATTGTCTGCAACTCTTGCCTTGTTTCACAGTTTTAAATTCTGTCCTTCCTCATACAAATCTTGACCCTTCATAAAAATGCATTTCTGCAGCTTCCAATTTTTTTCTCTTGTAAGAGTTCAAGCTGTAACCTATGGGTTCGTATTCTTGAGCTGACCAGGGCAAGTGGCCCTCCCCTATCAATTTCAGATGACTGCACCAGTTCGTCAGGAATTTTCATTCTTTCATTCTGCCCATTTCATCCTGTATATCTGCATTCTTTAGCCTGCCTTCCCAAGTACAACCTTTTCTGCTATTGGAAACCTCATTTCAGCCCTGTGCAATGTATTTATTCCCAGCTGGAAAGTACAAAGATCTCTCTTCCATGTATCACCTTAGTCTGATAAAACTTAAAACATGTGTCTGCTAGTCTTGTGCTTCAACATTTTAAGCATCGTCCCACAGATATTCCTAAACTTATTTAGTTTTTTCGTCACATCCTCTATTACTTATGCAGTTATTGTTTATTGATCATACAAATACAATATTTAATGGTTTATTTTCTAAAATTTTGTGGGATTAGACTGTTATTACCTCACAGGAGGGAGCAGTGATTTAATGAAAGAGTATTATAGAAGTTATTTATGTTCTTAGAAATAATGATCTCATTCAGAGGCCTTTACCTTTAGAGATATTTTGTTATTAAAATTTTATTAACAGTAACTATTTTTAATTATGTATTATTTTCTATAAATACTTTTTTTATATCTAGGTGTAAAATCTGTCACAAAGACTGGAGAAAAAATATATTATGATTTGGAGAGTCGTGTCAATACAGCTGTATTTCCAGGGTTACAAGGTGGTCCTCACAATCATCAGATTGCTGGTATTGCTGTAGCTATGAAACAAGCAGGTAGTCCTGAATTTCACAAATACCAACATCAGGTAAGTAAATCATTAGCTATCTAATCATAAAAAACTTATCTTAAAAGAATTATGCTCTGCCATCAATTTATATAGGTGTCAAGGCTGAATAATTACATTGTTTTTGGCTTTTTCTCCTTTCAATGAATTTGGAGAGCAGTTTTTAATATTCTTTTAGTTCTTTTCCTGCCAGAGGATGAATTTCATTCTTAATTCTTAACGTATTCATCTCATTTCTGAATAGCGCCCAACTGAGAAAACGCCTAGAAGTGTTATTTAATCCAAATATCTGATTTCTGATAAAACTATGCATTTTGTTGTATACTAAAGTCGGGTTGTAAATCTATACTAATACAAGGCGTGTTCAGAAAGTAAGTACTGTTTTTAAAAAAAACAAGTAAACAATTTTTTTTCAACACAATTTTATTTCTACATGAAAGCCCAAACCTTAAACTATTTTTTGACATAGTTTCCACCGATGTTCAAACACTTGTCGTAGCGGGTGATCAATTTGTCTATACCCTCTTCCTCTTGGGAGAAAATCAATCAGCAAAACACCTTTCCGATCCCAAAAGACAGTGCACATGATTTTTTGTGCAGAAATTGTCGTCTTGAATTTTTGTTTCTTCGGGGATTGCGTGTGTCGCCACTCCATTGACTGCTGTTTAGATTCCGGTGTGACATGACGGACCCAAGTTTCATCACCTGTCACAATTTTGTTTAAAAAATCCTCACCATCATCACTGTACCGTGTGAGAAAAGTCAAAGCACTTCCAAGTCTCTTGGTTTTGTGCACGTCAGTGACGGGAACCTTCTACAAAGAGGGTATAGACAAATTGATCACCCGCTACGACAAGTGTTTGAACATCGGTGGAAACTATGTTGAAAAATAGTTTAAGGTTTGGGCTTTCATGTAGAAATAAAATTATGTTGAAAAAAAATTGTTTTACTTGTTTTTTTTAAAAACGGTACTTACTTTCTGAACACGCCTCGTATTTATAAAGACAAAGCATGTTTTTCTGTGTAGGCTTATTTCCAAAACTACTTGGCAGATTTTCATGAAATTTTGACACCATATTTGTATTTATATTCACAGCAATATTTTCTTTTTACATTTTCAAAAATGATAACCCCAAGGGCCCCAATGAAAATTTTCGTAAATTTGTATGTGTGTGTGTGTATACATGTGAGTACGTATTGTTGTAAAGTAGATGAAGGGGTTTGATGAAGGCGAGAAACGTACGGGTAGGAAATTATCAAAACGTTGTGTGTGTGTGTGTGTGAGCATTGGATTATACAGTCGGCCAGCAGCTACACAATTTTAGTTACATATTTATTTAAAAAAATTGATTAGGCCTGCACATGTTTCACGTGCAAAGCCGCCCAGGGTACGCTAGTTTGTTATAAAGCAAAGATAAGAAAAATCTGAGAAATGTTCTTAGAATGAAAATATAAATCACACTCAGAAGTGTGTTTTAAAAATGACTAAACTGTGAAGAAAACAATAATATAAAACCAAACTTGATGTATTGTGAATTAAAATCTTGAAACATGCAGTTAAAGTTGAAGATGATGACCATGATAGAGATAATGATAATAATTCCAATAATGATAATGATTTCAATTGTGAGATAATGATGATTTGTAGTAGAATGTATAACATTGCATTTTTATTGTATACAGAATTAACTTATTTTTGTGTTTTTGTTTAGGTTGTGAAGAATGCCAAAGCTCTTTGCAAAGGACTCCAGGATCATGGATATAAAATATCCACTGATGGGACTGATGTTCATTTAGTGTTAGTTGATCTTAGATCAAAAAAATTATCTGGTGCAAAAGCAGAATTTATCTTAGAAGAAATTAATATAGCTTGCAATAAGAATACTGGTAAGTATTCATTGTGTAAATTTATCAATAAATTAAAGATAATGTTAATAACTAATCGGACTTTATTTTTTTAATATACGAGGGTCATCTCTAAAGTAAAGACTGTTGGGAAATTTCTCGCCTTGAGGTTGGCTGACCTGTGTGGTGGAAGTTCAGTCTCGTAATATATACACTTCATTGTTATTTGTCAGTTATCGTGTTGTGGTATCTTTATTTACGTTTGGTGTTATTGCATTTTGAAATTAATCAGATAATTGATGTTGCTGACGATTGTGAAATAAGTGGAGTGATAAGTTTTTTAAACCGTCAAAACGTTACACCGGTTGAAATTCATTGGCAATTGGTTGCTGTGTACGGTAATAATGTAATGAATGAAATAAACGTTCGAAAATGATTTGGAAGGTTTAGAAATACAAGAGTTAATGTGCATAATGAAGAACGTTTGGGGAAACGTTACACATGTACCTTATTAATCAACGGAATTCAAGAAAGCCGCATTTCAAGCAGAAAATCGTTTGAGCCGTGAACGGATCCGTTAAACGGATACTACTGTAAATAGTTCTGGGGCATAGTACAGCAAAATGAAACACTACTCAGCTCCGAGCAAAGAAATCACTTATAGGTATACAGAAGAACCTAGAGTCTGTCTACGCTAAGAGTACTCCGACGTAGGCAACCAGCAATACAAGAGCGCATGCGCATTAATTAAAAATACGCACAGCATGATCAAAAACATAATTCCATACAACTCGTTATTATTCGCTCTAAGCTTAATATAATAAAAACACGTTCAATTATTCATTCGTTAGAAAATTTTGTATAAATCGAACATTAGTTTACCATTAATAACTAAAATTTTACTATTGTTATTCTTACATTGTTATTTTTCGTTACATTATGTACTATTATTACATTATTATTTATGATTAGTAGGTTTTTATCATAGACACAATTTTATTTTATTTTTGGTCACAAGTAATATAAGACTAACGTGCTTGAATTATAAAAGAACAGTAAACGATTCCAGTGATTCGTTGTTTATCATTTCATATCATTAAAATAATTAATGTGTGTGACTAATTTAATACAACTGTTTGCACTTGTCCGTGTTTAACTCATTTTTAGTTTCATCAGTTATCTTTTGGAATTGTATCGGTTCGTTTTGATTTACTTCGTAGACTGAAGATGTAAAGTTTTGTAAGCTGTGTTTTGTTAACATGCGGTACACATTACAAAGCGATAAACATTAAAAAAATAATTTTGTAATTGTAATGGTTAAAATAATTAATTAAGGAGTCTCTCTATAAAACTACAATAATTATAAGTAATCAGAACGGTATAATTGAAAACGCTTAAAGGATAATGTTTATTTTAGCTGGATGTAGATATTTTAATGATGGAACGTAGTGCAAGATAATTGT
This sequence comes from Catonia carolina, assembly GCA_035578175.1. NCBI lineage: Eukaryota > Metazoa > Arthropoda > Insecta > Hemiptera > Achilidae > Catonia > Catonia carolina. The sequence continues at coordinate 32,399,145 of JAQMRL010000005.1, read as the reverse complement.
CAAGGGGAGAGGTAGATATGCGCCAACTAGTGTAAAACTTTCGTTTACAACCTGTAGGCGCTTGCCTCTCGCGGAGTACTCTAAGGTAAGGCATACACGTCACGGTATACCTGCGCAGGTATACCCGAGCAGGTTAACTGTACCGGTCTACCTGTACAGTCAAGAGCACACACACGCTACGGTAAACCAGATAGTTGTTCTAGTTCAAAAAAAGATGACGACCACGCAACAAGAAGACGCGATTGCTGTTTTAGGGTTATTATTGGTCATTAAGAGTAAAAAGCAAAGAAAAAAAACGCGAAAACTAATGTAAAGACTGGCTTTTGAAGAGGAATGTATATACTCACACAAATTTAATCCAAACTGTAAAACAAGCAGGTGTATTCCGATATGAGGAATAGAAATCTTGTGGAGGGGGACTGGATGAACCGAGAGAGATGGCAGATGGGATGCGAGAAGCGGCTGGAGCTGTAGATCAAACTCGCTTATATATATATACCATTAGATTACCATAATTACTTGCAATGAAGGAAGATGTCTACCAGAAATTTCTGTCGATGGTAACTCTTTTAATACAAAAGAACAGTACAGTAGATCACTACAGTAAACACAACCGACGCTTTCCGTGTCAAGCTAAAACTGAACTGAAACCTGCGCAGGCATACCGAAGATCCCACACACACGCTCCAGTGAGCACGCCTGCGCAGGTTGAAAGAATTAAATTTCGATTCTTCTCTGGTCGCCTGCGCAGGTCACTACAACTGCACAGTTCTGACTGCAGCAGCTGGCATACACGCTCCGGTTTACCTGTACAGGTGACCTGTGCAGGTAAACCTCTCCGGTATACCGTAACGTGTATGCCCAGCCTTACAGTAGATTGAGTATAGATATCTTAGAGGTGTCATCCATCACACCATGATGTTCATTTGTACAAATTTATAAAACAGTGTGCACATGTATGTACTGCAATTCTATTATTACATAATGATATAGTGTTTCTTTTTAAGCTAATAATGTTTAAAATTTAATAAATTTAATTAATTGAGTAGCCTAGTTTCAAAGACGGCCAACTCCTTTTTTATCAAAATTGACATTATGATTGGTTCTTATGTAAAATTCGGCGTGGAATCTGAATTTGAGGTTAGTTTGTGACAAAAACGGCTAGAAGTAGGTTAAAATTCAATTTTAAAATTGAGCTTAGTTTCATAAACGGCCAACTCCAAAGCAGCCTGGTTACAATATCGGCCAACTCTGTACTGAGCCAATGAGAGCTTCAGATCTAGCCACGTGACTGCCACAAAGACTCATGGGATTGTTATTGGCGTAAATGTCAAAGTTTCATTGTATACATTGCTGTTTTTGTTAATTTTGTCGGTATTACAAGTTTTTGGAGCTCTTAATGACATTTATACCATCTACTTAGTTGGTGACTGGTACCCAGGAAAAAGCAAAACTACTACTATTCTGACAATTTGGCTTGCATTTTGGCCCGTGTCCCTTCAAATATAAAAAAATTGGAAGTTGTTTTCCGTGTTACTAGTCACTCTTATATGCCGAGTGAAAGGGTATTTGGATTAATTGAAAGGGACTTGAGAAAATGGAGATAATAATTCAGTTTGAAGAGTACCATGAAGTTTTCAAAAACGATGGTTCTCTCAAAATTTTTAGAACCGACTGGACCAACTTTGACTGAAAAGCTGAAGTTTATAATTTGACATTGTCAAATTTAATTGTGTATTAGTAAATTAATTTTGATAAAAGTTTATAGGTTATTGTTATAAACTTTTGTCAAATATGTTGATTTTTGTAATAAGTAACTGAACACTTTACTAACTTTATTAGTAAGTTACTTATTATTGCGTTTTTATTCTCTTTCCCTTAAAATTGTGTTACTACTAACAGTCTGAAAATTGTATCTTAGTTACAAAGTAGGCCAACTCCCAATGTTGGTTACAACCACGGCCAACTCCATATTTCAATTGCAATTTTCTTCTTTAATTGAATCCATAAAACCAAAATAACTGTGGTTTATGGTTTTTTAGATCAAAATTGATCTATCAAAAAAAATCAGGTGACATTTATATAAATAATTTTATGCAAACCAGTTTTTCTGCTCTCCTGAAAATTTTTGAAAAATGGAGTTGGCCATCTTTGTAACTAGGCTACCTCAATTATTTAAATAGTGACCCTCAGAAGTTGTCAGGACCTTACACATTTACCCATTCATCACTAATATTTTAATTTCACAATTACCTAAACAGTTGAAATTTGGCACATGTTTCTAGGGGTGAAAAGAGGCAACTACCCTACAGCAGTATATATTATTTCTATTATGATTTCTTGAAGAGCTACAGTTTTAAAGATAACATTCATACTCTGTATGCATGCATCTATGCATAGCAGCATACATCTACACTGTAGTCCTAAAAATAATTGCAGATTTATTGGTAATAATTTTTAAAAATTGTCATTTATCAAAAACAATATGGCGATATTGTTTTGTCTGTCCGTCACATCCAGATATCTAGAAACTACAAGAGAAAGCAACAAACTGTTTTCAGATTCGTAATTTACACAAAAAGTTAGTGTGTCTGGATTGGGTTTGAAGTTCCGGTTTTGACCAGAAGTAGCCCAAAACTGGAATTCAAGAAATCAAAGTCGGAATTTGAAAACAAAAGTAGTGTCATTCAATTCTTCTTAAAGAGTAGATACAGAAATCACTAATGGTTTTTGCCATAAGTCACAAAAAGTGTAGTGTAGTGTAAAACTACAAAAAGGAATAATTCTGTTTGTTTAATCACCCCTCTGAGTCTCCTGTTAAGCCTTTGTTGCAATTGTTAGGTTTTTTGTGTGAGTGTTTTTGTTAAATAAACCTTAATAATGCATCCTGTAGACTATATTTTTAATCTTATTGTAAAAATATTTAATTTTTCACTGACCTATTACGGGCCGGCTGGATGTTTCAATAGATCCCATCATCGTCAGAATGCATAAAATTGAAACTAAACTTTTTAAAATTTTCAGAAGATGTATCTTCAGTCATTCGTACGAAATTCATTTGTTTTATACAAATGACTGAAGATACAACATCTTCTGGCCGCTTCCATAGGGTTGTGGTTAGCACATTAGCCTAACTCCTGGAGGTCCTGAATTCAATTCCCGGCCAGGTTTGGAAATTTTCAAAAGTCAAAACCCACTGTTACAGGCACATAATCCACGTTTGTCGCTAATACCCAAGCAGTTGATACGACTTTAAATAAATTAATTAAAGAAAAAACTTGAAAATTTTTAAAAAGTTTAGTTTCCATTTTATATATCTTAAGATGATAAATCCAACAAAACATGTCAGTAGAAAGTAGGATTATATTTTTTTTTAAATCCTAGTGATATAGTAGCTGTAACAGGTCAGTGATAAATTAAATATTTTTACAATATGTTTTTCTAAAAGAAGAAACAGTTTAGTGAATTAATAAAAAATATTTGTTCCAGTTCCTGGTGACAAAAGTGCTTTAAATCCAAGTGGTATCAGATTAGGGACACCTGCACTTACAACTCGTGGTTTTACTGAAGAACATATGCAAAGTGTTGTCAACTTTATTCATAAAGGTACGTACTGTAGATATTTGCCCATTACAGGCAGGTGGAGTGTTAAATTATTTGCATTCAATCTGGTAGTTCCAGGGCTATAAAAAATAGTTCTGTTTCTTATCACATGGTCAGCCAATTATATGACTGAAGCATTTAATAACAAAAGAGGGAGAGGTGTAAAAGACCCTAGTCAGAATTATCTTCTCTTAAGAGTAATGAATTTCATTGTACAGCCAGACCCTGTGGTAAATGAAGTGAAGGTGTCATTTGCAGGGTGGAAAGTAGATGTTTTTCAGAGGGTCTGGCATTCTGCTCAGCATACTTTTCCACTCAGTGAGGAAGACATGATAAACCACCTTACTCCTCATTTGACTTAGTAAAGCCTCAAGAGGTTCAAACCAGCCATTCGAATGATGACCTAAACAACACTGTAGATATACAGAAGCAATATAATTGTAAGATCAGTTTGCTGATTTTAGATTGCATTTTAGACTGATTTTTTTTATTGTTGAAGCAAATTACGTGGTAAAAGTGGTGATGAAGTAAGGATAATAAATATTCAGTAGAATTATTCGAAATTATCATAACACATTGAGTAAAAATATTTTCTCTACCAATTTCTCCCTCTTTTCTCAACCTCATTGATTGCATCCATCAAGTTAAAAAATTGTGAACTTGTCCAGAGCTCAGGAGAATTATCTGGCTTCACAGTTTTTTGAGAAGAGATATAAATTGTTGTATCTGGAAATTTCCATCAAGGAATAGTTACATCTTTAATTTTATCAAGTACATTTAAATCAACTTTTTGATATATACACTTGCAGTATAGTTATTATGTTGATAAATCCTTTTGAAACAAATTAATTTGTTAACATTTTAAATGGCGGGTTGTCAACAGCACCTAGCATCACTGTATGAGTAGTTTTTTTTAGTAATTTTTGTTCACTTGCCTCTATTTAATTATTATTTTATGTTATCACTTTTTTAAGGTTTTTTTACCCACATTTGTTTAAATTTAATAAATTTTTAAATTGTTTACTCGTTTCTGCTGGACCGCCTCTCATAACACACATCAGTTATCAAATTCACCTTGTTGTACTCTAAAATTATAATAATATTATTATAAACTAGTAGGACACGTGTGACTCAAACGTTGGAAAGTCGCTCTATAAATGACTAATATATGAATTTGAGTCACTTAATCATGTTGTCATTAGAGCAACTGTTGTAACATAATACATATTTTTACTTTCTCTTGCCTATATGAATATATAGGAAGGAAAGTATTGTTTTCATGTCGATTTTTCGAAATCGAGTTTTCACCGGATCTATACGTTTTCAGACCCCCTGAACCCAAAAAACATGTTTTTAGCGATTGGTCTGTGTGTGTGTGTGTCTGTGTGTGAACAGAATATCTCAAGAACGGAACGTCGTACGAACTTGAAACTTGAAACTTAAGTTACATACCACTACCGGACGTGACACGAACATTTTCATCAAAATCGGTCAACCGGAAGTAGTAGTTTATTCGTATAATTTTTCAGTTTTTTGCGATTTTCTCAAAAACTGGTCCTACGATTTTTTTTAAAATCGCCTATTTTACTCAATTTTTTATTCTCTACAAGATAGGGTAGGCGCCATGTTTGCTGAAATTCTCGGTGAGGCTGTTATCACGTAAAAACGTTGTTTTTTTAAGATTACGGCTTTAATATAAATTTTAGTGCAAAAACTTATATAATAAAAGTTGTAGAGAATTTAAAAACCTACAACTTTTATTTCAAACATTTTTTTGTATAACGCTTAGTTTAGCGGTAATTTGCGATTTTCTGTTTTTTCTCACGAAAACGTGAGAAAAATCTATTTTTTTAACATTTCGGCCTTAGTATGCATTTTACGACAAAAGTGTATATAATTAAATTTATAGAAAATTAAAAGATCTACAACTTTTATTTAAAGCATTTTTCTCTACAGAGCCTAGTTTAGAGAGAAAGAGTGATTTTCCGTATTTCTAAGCCAAACTGAGGTTGATTTTCATTTTGCGTCTTTCACTCATGATTAAAATTAGGTTATGTTTGTTGAGGTTAGTTTTTTGTTTATTTCTTATGTTTTATTACTAATGTTAGGTTTATTGTTAATTATTTGCACTGGCAAGAGAAAGTTGTGTGAGTGTTTCACACCAGATTTTTTCTCCTTACTTTAGGTGTACATAATCAGGATTTTCTCTCCAGGAAGGGGGCAAAATTAAGATAAAAGTTTTTTATTAAAAAAATGTTTATATTGAACATAAAAAAATGCTAAAAGTAATTAGTTGCAATGCTATTCGAACCTGTTTAAATCTTATTTCATCGCTATTGTACGGGAGTTCTAGCGAAATCTTGACAAAATTTCTTTCTCAAATTTATCTTAGGCTTCCAGAACCCTCTTTTTTGCATACTATCATACAAAAACCATCAAACTGATTTTCTGTCATTGTTGACCGTAATCAAGTTTTTACCCTGCATAAAGTGCTGAAAATTTTTTCGATTGTGCATATTGTGCAGGGCTGTGCAAAAGAGATAAGTAGTGCCTGTTTTATTTTTGGATAGAAGAGTTGCATTTCTTTAACTAGACAGATGGTTATATCTCCTTCAGTTTGGTATTTGACATTTTTTTTCTTTTCCATTGGTTGTACTAAAGTTCAGCTTCACAACTGACTCGCTTGCACTGATGATTTAAGCAACACTTAAATAGGGAACAGAAAAACAAAGGGTTATCTTGCCACACAATGATATTCTTATTGACCTATAATTTTTTTGTTTTACTAATTGAGCCGGGGGGCCAAGCACCCCACCGTGGCTATGCCTGTGGAAATGCAGAACATTTCAAAACTAGTACAATCGGATGTGCCTTTCTAAAGGTTAACTATCTTTATTTAACTAATTCATTATTAGAAACTCCAGTGGTTTATTGTACTATATCAGTGGGTTTCAATATGCTACAATTTTCCAGACCCTGCTTGAGAATTGAAGCCAAGACCATCCAGTTAAGAGCGTAGAGAAATTTAGAAACATGTTGTATTCGTTACTACTAAAATTTTTAATTCATTGACTTTTTATTTATTATTAATTTCAAGTAATATGTTTCATGTTACTTTTTTGTGTTTTTTTACAGGTTTGGAGTTAGCAAAAGAAATTCAAATCAAATCTGGCCCTAAGGTAGCAGATTTTAAAGCAGTTGCTATTAAAGAATATATCAATGAAATTGAATCATTAAGGAAAGAAGTCGAAGATTTTGCAAACCAATTTCCAATTCCTGAAGTTGAAAATGTTTGATTTTTGGACATCAATTTTATATTGAATGTGCATACACAGATTTAAAGAGCTTGGCATATTTTTTAACTAAATATTTTTATAAAAGTATTTTATATTAATTTTAACCTTAGTGTGTTTACCAACAAAAGTATTGTCAGTTTTATCAACTGAATTTCTTATTAAATGTAATTCATAATTTTTGATTTCAAAGATCTGAGGACATGTTTAATGATTTTTTTTTTAAAGAATCTTTATTTTAACTGTGTTGAGTATTTACACTCATTAGATGCCCGGCATCTCATCCTCAGTCTTCAGCAGCTTGAATGTTTACGAATCCAAGGGATTTTTGTACAGAAATAAAAAATCAAAGATCAAAACTATTTTATTGATTGTTTTTTGTATTTATTAAAACTGACCTACCGGGTGATTTTTTAGTCCTGTTACCCAATTGTTAATGTCTGGTAATTTTGTTCTAAGAAAGGGATATTTTGTTTTGTGACACAAAGTTGGTAGCCCTACTCAATCGGTATAGATACGACAGTTTGAGTTGATTCTCCTTGAGTTGCGTAAAATTTTGTGCTGTTTCCAGTTGTGTTACGAACAGAATGTCTTTTACCCTAGAACAACGGGTTTTCATTCTTGAACAATATTTTGCTACAAAATTGTATGCGAGTGTAAAAGAATCATTTCAAATTAAATTTTTTGGTGTTCCTCCACTCTATTCTAGTCAATTTCTAGGCTAACTAACTGATTTTTAGAGGCAGTTATTGTTTGCAGCAGAAAACGTAGTGGTCGACCAACTCTCTTGACAGATGATGTTAAGAGAATGTGAAAACAAGATTGCTCAATTCTCCATGGAAAAGTTTACAAAAACTTTCCTCGCATGTTGATTTGTCATGTTCGAGTGCTCAGAAAGCTGCTAAAAAATTGAAATTGTATCCGTATCACATACGATTAGTTCTAGAGCTTCAGCCTCCAGATTTAAACAAGAGATTGTTTTAGGATAAAAGACATTCTGTTCGTAGCACGACCGGAAATGGCACAAAATTTTACACAGCTCAAGGAGAATCAACTCACACTGCCATATCCATACTGGTTGAGTAGGGCTACCAACTTAGTGTCACAAAACAAAATTTATTTTTTTAAAAAAAATATTACCAGACATTAACAATTGGGTAACAGGACTAAAAAATCACTCTGTATTATATCATGCCTTCATAAACAAGTAATCATAGTTTTATTTAGTTGTAGAGTAAGTGAATTTGACAGTGTTATGTAAATAAAACACAAAATAGTAAATTTTAAATAGTTTACTCAGTTTCAGATAAGGTAGATGGCTGAAACTCAGTGGAAATATTACATAGGCCTACAGTGCGCCTAAAAAATTACAAAAATATACCCATAAGAGGTTGAAAACTGTGTTCAACCCTTAACCAATATTTTTGTTTATTAAGTTTCAACAGGGTAGATGGCTGAAATTCAGTGGAGGTGTTAACGATAGTGCAGCTAAAAAATTATTCCTTAACCCTTCGTTACCGGGAGACCCCCACACGGATCACCAGACATTGCCAGCTTCAGACAGCAAAAACTGGCATATTTATAAAGCTTTCAGCTCGTACAACATCTCAAATTACGCGCCTTAAAATTTAGTTTTATTTGATATACAACACCATGGGAATTGCTATTAGTAAGAACTTTTGAACAGTTTGCAAAGTTGCCAACCTAACATTTTTGTTTTTTCGCTATCAAACTTGGAAATATATATCAATATTGAGTTGGTAATACTATCCCCTCTCTTGTTAAGTGATGAGTTATAATAACTAAGGGCATGGTTATAGAAACCAATGCTCACGAGAGAAAGATATGTTCGTCATTGTCAGCCTTATTAATTTCATCCTTTCCTTCTCTATTAATACCCCTACACCTTTTTTCTATTATTTTTTTGCCTGTTGTCACCCTAAACTATTATATGAGTGTAATAACCTTCATTGAAAAGGGGATGTGGAAAGAGAACGCTAGTATTCTCAAAACAACCGCGCCGTTCGGTAATGTTAGGAAAAATAGTATAAATTTCAAACTACTATAAACCCTGCTAGATTTTACCCAAAATAGTAATATGATTCATTGTTTTATTCAGGAAACTGTCTTCTACAAAATGTTGTATGTACAATTTATGCTAAATTACAACTTCAGCAAGTTATTGCATAAAATAAACTTTTTTGAGCTTGCGAATTTTTTGTGCCGTCTAGCGAACAGAAAGAATAACCGATATTTATGTTTGTATATTCAAAACATCCGTACCTTATTACAAAAAAAACTGTAATTTTTTCATAATTTATTATCAATAATGAAATTAGATAAATGTATTTATTTGGGAGCGTGCTTTGGTATTTGAACATTCACAGTAGCGCGGAGTCGATTGCATAGAACGCATCTCGGGATTTAAGGTTAACAATTTCCAAAATGTACTCATAAGGGGTTGAAAAGGGTATTCAACCCCTAAAATGTTTATAAATGTCAAACTAATAGGTTTATTATCAAAAAATATTGTTTTTTATTTTATTTATTACCCTAATTTAAAAATTATTGAAATAAAACAGAATTATACCTGGGTGAAGCCAGGATAAGTAGTTAGTTACGTAATAAGTGTAATTATTCTTATGTAGAAACAATTGTTTGTTTATACAAAGTAGGCCAAGATTTTAGAATAAAATAGTTTTATTTGGTAAATTAGAAATAATTTATTCTGTGGAAAAAAATTCCATATATTTGACTATTATTGAATCATTATAATATAGTACAAATGCTGAGGTATGATACAGAAAAAATGTCAAATTTTGGCATAGTGAAGCTAATATTTAATATTCATAGAGAATATTTTAAGTTCACTTCAGTTGATCCAAAATAATCACCAGCTATTAACCTGTTCGTAGATTGAACACTGAATATCTTTGTGTTTTTTCTTAATTTTTAATTATATACCTCAAATAAATGATGCATGAAAATAAATTGTCATCAATTTTAATGTTATATAAAATTTTTCTGCCTATTTTTAAATGTAGAAGTTTAATAAAAGGTTGTCGGCAATTTGAATTTATGTATTATTTTAGTGAATATTATGATTTCACAAATCTATACGTCATAAAGATCTTATATTTATATTGGTTACCTAGTAATTGTAAAAGCAAAAAAATGTTACTGCTGTACTATAACATATTATCAAGGTGACTTCCAAGTAAAATTGATAATTTATATGCATAAAATAGTGCTAATTTATGTAATAGAAAAAACATGATCAAGTTTACCATTAAGATGGTCACTAAAATAGTTAGAAAAGTTGCCAATAAACTATATGCAATATGTTGTCATAAATTAAATATTTTCTTTTATTTGTGATTAAATATACTGGCCATTTGCCAGAGCTCAAGTGTTGCAAAATATCAAATTAAAAATCTTATGTAAATAAGGTTATGACATTAACTTTATATTACCAATATTTTTTGTTTAAAACATCTTAATATTTTCTTCAATATTCACTAAAACAAGTTTATTAACAGCATACATTTTATTATGATTTATTATTATTTTATGATGATATAAGTTGACACACATCAGTGTCACCTTTTTTTATGATTCCTCGGGCTCTGTCCGTAATATAAAGTATTGTGTTGGTGTAAAATTTTCTATGCCGGGGTTCTAACTGATATTCACATTTTTATGACACCTGTAGCCAGAAAATTTGTTTTTAGAAGGTTGTCTATGTGTTAGTTATTCATTGTGAATCCAAAACTTGTACAATTGTGTTGCAATGTGTAAAGTGATGTTTTCGGCATAAGGGTTTCAATATTAGCCATTAGGAAAATTACAGGGTACTGCATTTTTTACTAGGCTCATTTCAGTAAACAAGTGGTAACTTAGAAAACATTTCTGAAAAGGGCTTCCTCTTGTTATAAAAAAACTTTCCCTAAATTTTAGCCTAGTACATTTAGAACTAAAGTTAACGATAGTTAAAAATGTTATGACTTGTATATTTGACATTTTTTGTCCTATTCAGTTTAACAAAAAAATTCTGTAATTCTGTGTGAAAATCACATCAAAATTGGATATTTTCCCAATTACAAAATTCACAGAACAATGGTAAATTTATTTATTTTGCACTTATAGTTTTTCTAGAGGATAGGTTACTGGCTCATCACTCCATCCTCCAATGTGGGGATCAGGAAATTTTCATAGTATTGTCCATCCTTGATTATCATCCCTTAGGTCTTATCTGTTGGAAATTTGACTGTCTGACAGTTACCTGCACTCAAGGTGAGGCCTATAACAGTTCCGAGGGAGGTGGAGGGTTGTTTGCTGATGTCGGATCAAGTGGCCAGGCAGCGGGTTTTTGGTTGGTAAGGCGGTTGCGGCCTCCTTGGGGCTGGACGAGGACGCCTCAATTGAGTCCAACACTACTTCCCTCATCATGAGGGAGTGAACATGAGTTTTTGTTGCTGCCTCAGATAAAAAAAAATCTGGTGTGAAACACTCACACAACTTTTTCTTGCCAATGCAAATAATTAACAATATAACCTAACATTAGTAATAAAATATTAGAAATAAACAAAAAACTAACCTCAATAAACAACCTAATTTTAATCATGAGTGAAAGACGCAAAATGAAAATCAACCTCAGTTTGGCTTAAAAATACGGAAAGTCACTCTTTCACGTTAAACTAGGCTCTGTAGAAAAAAATTCTCAAAATAAAAGTTGTAGATCTTTTTTAATTTCCTATAAATTTGATTGTATACACTTTTGTCATAAAATGCATCCTAAGGCCGAAATCTTTAAAAAATCGATTTTTCACGTTTTCGTGAGAAAAAACGGAAAATCACTATTTACCGCTAAACTAAGCGTATACAAAAAAATGTTTGAAATAAAAGTTGTAGAATTTTAAATTCTCTACATTTTTTATTATATAAATATTTGCGTTATAATACATATTAAAGCCATAATTTAAAAAAACCACTTTTTTTACATGAAAACAGCCTCACCAAGAATTTCAACAAACATGGTGCCTACCCTATCTTGTAGAGAATAAAAAATTGAGTAAACCAGGCGATTTTTAAAAAAATCGTAGGACCAGTTTTTGAGAAAATCGAAAAAGTGAAAAATTACATGAATAAACTACTACTTCTGGTTGACTGATTTTGATGAAAATGTTCATGTCGGGTCCGGTAGTGGTATGTAACTTAAGTTTCAAGTTCGAACAATGTTCCGTTCTTGAGATATTTTGTATACACACACAGACCAATCGCTAAAAACATGTTTTTTGGGTTTCCGGGGGACTGAAAACGTGTAGATCCAATGAAAACTCGATTTCTAAAAATCGACATGAAAACAATACTTTCCTTCCTATATATTCATATAGGCAAGAGAAAGTAAAAAAAGGTGAGGCCTGTAATAGGTCGCCTCCTTCCACCATCTCACCATTCGTTACAAGATAAGGGTCGAGAATTACAATTAACTAGTGGTGTTAACATTACTATCAGCAGAGTATGGAACTGGACCCTAAGGGTGAGAAGGAAAACAATATGCCCAGCAAAGCAATCAATAAGTGCAGTTATAGGGGCAATAACTAATAGAGGTCTGCAGGAGGTTGATTAAATGGATAGAGAAGCTTAGCATTTGGATCTGCCCTTAACAGACAGGTGGAGTGTCAATTTATTTACATTGAATCTGTCCATTGCAGGGCTAAAATAAATAGTTCTGTTTCTTATCACATGGTCAGCCAATTAAATGACTGAATCATTTAAGAACAGAAGAGGTGCAAAAGACACTAATCAGAGTTGTTTCCTCTGAAAGTAATGAATTTCATTATACAGCCAGACCCTGTGGTGAATGAAGTGAAGGTGTCATTTGCAGAGTGGAAAATCTGTGCTTTTCAGAGGGCCTGGCATGCTGATAAGCGTAATTTTTTACTCAGTGAGAAAGGCAATGGTAAACCACCTCACTCCTTGTTTTACTTAGTAAAACCTAAACAACAACAACAGCATTTGGATTGCAATAAAATCTTTAACCATTGCTTACATACTTCTTAAAATCACAATCAAGGATTAGGCTTCCGCCTGTTCTGACTCACAACAGCAACCAACTATTGAAGTATTGCCATCTTTTGCATGGCCTGCCAATATCTCTCTTCCCCACTGGTCAGTATTACAAAACATTGAGGGGGATCCTTCCCTCGGTATGTCTATCTACATGCTCCCTCCATCGATTTCAATATTCTGCAATCTTCCCATTCAAATTGTAAACATGGTTACATACTTTAACCTTGGTTGTAGAACGTTAATTCACATTAAAATCAGTTTTCTCCTAAATTACGACCAATACGTGCAAGTTTTTTAAAGATTTTATTGATTAATGATGCCTACATATGTGTCGGTAATAATATAATGAATGAAGGAATCTGATCAGAAATTTAACCTTTTACCTATAGCAGAGAGAGGTTTATTTGTGTCTGTTTAGAAGAAAGTTGAAAAATTACTTGTTTATAAAACATTTCACAGTGCACAAAGGTTCCTTTATAAATAATATTTCTTTCTCTTGCCTATATGTATAGGAAGGAAAGTATTGTTTTCATGTCGATTTTTCAAAATCGAGTTTTCACTGGATCTACACATTTTCAGACCCCCTGAACCCAAAAAACATGTTTTTAGAGATTGGTCTGTATGGGTGAACAGAATATCTCAAGAACTGAACATCGTATGAACTTGAAACTTGAAACTTAAGTTAGATACCACTAGAGGACCCGACACAAATATTTTCATCAAAATCGGTCAACCGGAAGTAGTAGTTCATTCGAGTCATTTTTCACTTTTGTGATTTTCTCAAAAACGGTTCTTAGATTTTTTTTAAAAATCGCCTGGTTTACTAAATTTTTTATGCCCTACAAGATAGGGTAGGCGCCATGACTGCTGAAATTCTTGGGAATTTTGTCTCGTAAAAAAATTGTTTTTTTAAGATTGTGACTTTAATATGCATTTTATCGCAAAAATGTATTTAATAAAAGTTGTAGCCAATTTCAAATCCTACAACTTTTATTTTGAACATTTTTTGTACAACGTTTAATTTAGCAGTAATTAGCGATTTTATGTTTTTTTCTCACGAAAAACGTGTAAAAAATTGATTTTTTTAAGATTTTAGTCTTAGCATGCATTTTACGACAAAAGTGTTTGTAATCAAATTTATGAAGTAAATTAAAAGATCAAAACTTTTACTTAAAGCATTTTTCTCTACAGAGCCTAGTTTAGTGTGAAAGAGTGATTTTACGTATTTTTAAGCCAAACTGAGGTTGTTTTAATTTTGCGTCATTCACTCATGATAAAAATTTGGTTATATATTGAGGTTACTTTTTTGTTTATGTGTAATGTTTTATTACTAATGTTAGGTTATATTGTTCAATATTTGCATGGCAAGAGAAAGTTGTGTGAGTGTTTCACACCAGATTTTATTTTTCTAATTGACTGTTGAAGATTTTTGTTACTATGGTGTAAATATTTTAAAATGACACACTTATTAAAGTAAGCACAAAAGAGGTAACTTACAAGGTACTCAAGCGGTAAAACCTTGATTGTAATACGGTTAACACAACGTAAATATTTAACATTATTAGTTTTTTATGAATCCTAAACTCTTTTTTAAAGTTTCATGAATGCAATTCACTAATAAAACTATATTGAAAGTTACAAATATTAAAAATTAAAAGTTTAATATTAAATATTAAAGTTAAAATATTAAAGAGAACTAAAATTACTAAAATTTTAATTATTTGTATAATATTTTGTCCAAAGTATAGTGGTACTGTAATGAATTTCTAAGATTTTGTCTCCAAAATCCTCTCAATTCATTTACAATCCCGTTTTTTTTGATTTTGTGCCGGATTTATTATATTTTAAGGGTTATGTATTTTTTTCTTCATTAAATCTAATTATTTTATTCATTTATTTCCAGTTGGTTTTATTTCATTAGATTTTTATTCCGTATTTTAATTTACGTTTTTAATTCTTAGGCTCACGTCCGGTGTCGGATTTCATTTTTGTCGCTGCTTCTTTATTGTTCAGTTGCTAACACGTGTAATTTGTATCTCTCTCTCTTTCTATCTTACACGATTGATTCTCTCTCTCTCTCTCTCTGTTACTGTCGTTTTATTTCTTTCATATATTTTTCCTCGTTTAAATTTATAGTATTTCCGATGTATCGGCATTTTTCGCAGCCTCGAACGCTTCCATTCGTGAACGTTAGGGGAATGACCTTTTTTGCTTTTGTGTGCGTTGAGAGTTTACGCCTTGTCTTGAACAGGATGGCGAACCGATAGGATCAAAATTTTTCAGGTAAATAATTTTTCTTTCCCAATATGGGAAAATTACCTAAATTTAAATTTAAGTACCATGTTTAATAATTTTTCAGGTTTAACTTAAACAAATTTTTTTTTAATCTTTTTTTATTAAATTTAAATTCATAATGTTTCTTAATATTATTATGGTGTTTTAAATATCCTATTTATAAATAAATCTCTCTTTTTCTTTTTTTTAAATTTTTTTAAATAGTTTTAAGTAACAAAACATTATCTAATTTCAGTATCTTTCGTTTTCTTTTAAATTATTTAAATCTTTAAAATATGACATTTTTTTTTTTTAAACTCTTGTTCAATGATCACTGAATTACTTAAATTTTGCTAAGTAATTCTTTTACTAAATTTCAACTCACAATTTGTTTTTTTTTATGTCTTAATTTTATTTAGTTTTCCCCAAAAAAATAAATACATTTCTGTATTTATTTTTCTTCACCTTAAATCATCTATTAAACTCTGCCCAAGAGATTTCTTTTCCCGTTTCAGTCCAAGGACTTTAAAAATAGTTTTGTTTTCTTAAATGTCCCTATTAATTTATTATTATTCATATTAAGTATTTTCTATAGTTAAATCAAGTTTTGTTAATATTAAATTTTTTTTTCCAAATTTTATTTTATTTTTTTCTTAAACTGTATTGTTATTTAACCAAATTTTTTTTTAAATTCTATACGAATTAACCGTTTACTTAAATTCATAATATTATTTATTTTATTTAGTTTTTTAGTTATTCTTTAATAAATTATTCTAGCTACTCATTAGTTTTTTTTTTATTATTTTCTTTCTGTGTAAAATGTCATTGTGTCTAGACCTGTGTGGTTATTCAACCATACCTTCGCAGTACTAAAAGCGAGTTTTTACCATCAATAGAGCTACGTTATTCAAATCTCTGGGTTGCCAATTAATCCCTGGATTCAATTTCAGCGTCTGGTTGGGTTCTAAAATTGGATGGTGGAAAAGCCCCCGTATTATCTCTGCAGACCACCCTACACAATTGGTGGATGCTTCGTTTCTCCACTACAACAGTTGGTTACTACATAATTTGGTGGAGTAGCGCCGTGATTTTTGATTCAATGACAAGACACATGATTTTAAAATTTTTGTTAGTTACATTTAATACCTATATTGCTAAGCTAAGTTACATGTTAATTTTAATATATTAAATTTTTTAATTATGGTATTTTAAGCGTTTTTCAGGTTAGGAATAATTGAGGGATGTTTCTGTAAGTAACAAATACTGTATTTTTTTTCTCTTACTTGACTTCTATTCAGAGATTTCGTTTACAATATTATGCCTTTGTCCAAAGATAGATTTTGTTATATTTTTATAAGGGGTTACCTGCACCCGACCCTTCGTTGGTTTACATCGGGCAGTTTTTAGGCCTTGGTCTCCTAAACCTGTTCTATGTTCATTGTTCTATCCCCTTCTATTTGAAACTTTTGGTTTCAACATTAGTCAGTCTGGTGCAATTTTGCGTTTCTATTCAGTACCGATACGTCTTGTGAATGTTGCAGGTTGGTTCAATTTGTTTTCTGTATTGTTTCTTTTGTTATTTCACCTATTGCTTTGCAGTTACTATCAGTTTTTAACCATACTACTTGTTTTATTGTTTGTTCACTTTAGGTTTTATTGTATCTGATTTTCAGGCCTTTCTAATGCACTTTCTTTTTTCATTAAATGTCTTCTAAGTTACATTAGGTTTTTCTATCATTTTCTGTAATATCTCCTAATAAATAATATAACTATGTTTTCAAATTAATTATTTGTATTGTTTGCATATATTTACTTATTTGTTAATAAAATTTTACATATTTTCAGGTGGTAATATAAATTTTTGCTGTTGTTATAATTACAGTTAAGCTATTTCTATGCGTAAATAGCTGTTAACAGCAGAATAAGTTCTGTACTATTATTCAGTGATTTGCCTTTGCAATCCAATATATACAGAAGTATTTGTGTGGAAAATTATTTATGAAGTTTTTCGTCACGACTGGATGTTTCTTAATTTAATGAAATAACTAATTTATAAAATTATGATAATTTTTACAGCGGTTTATTACCGAATTATTGCTCAATTTTAGGTGCATTTTATAAATCACAAGATTATGTACCTACGTTAAATTTGGGTGCTTTTTTTTAAACAATTTCACTTTATGCAAAATTTTTAGTTGCCGTCATTGGCGAATTTGTCTAACTCATATTTAGGCAGTAAATTTTTCAAATTACTTTTAATTAGTATTAATAATCTTATGTCATAAAACTCAAACTAATATATGTTTTTCTTGTTTTTGCATAATATACCAGGGTAATTGGATGAGAGAAAGCAGAGATCATTCTTAAGAATACTAAGACAACACAGTTTTCATTGACAATACCAGAACAGCTGTTTCATTCTGACAAGACAGTTCAATCAACTCCACTACCTATATTCTACAGGAATCTTTGTACTAGAAATAAGTATTTAGTAAAACAATTGCAAGTATAAACAATTCATTTTACACTCATAATTTTTATATTCAGTTTTAATGATTACTATGTGTTTATTTTTTCTATGTAATTTTACGTCTAACGTTACCGATTTTATATAATCTGTTTTCATTTCTATATACTTTAATACATAACTTCTCATGTACGTAGATTTATTTACGCGTTATCTCGCTTCTGGTTACATGTTATTTCACTTCATATGGTCATTTTATTAGTTTTTCTATAATGTACTTTTACGGGTTTTAATTTTCGCGTTTTTTTTTCACAATTTCTTCCCACAAATGTTGACTTTTTGTTTTCAAGTATTACAGCTGTTATTTTTCTTTCCAATCCATATTTCAATTTAGTTTTTTCTGACCCTTTAATTTTGGCTCTTCTCTGTTCATTTTATTCAGTCACTATTTTCCTCCTGTAATAAGTTTATAATTCTTTTTCTTCATGCCTATTTTTTTTGTAGGTTTTATCATGCCTATGTTTGTTATCTTACAGAAATTGTCTTATCTACTTGACTATTTTATTTATCCAGTGTTTAATAAACATGAAATAGGTAGCTTCTTAAGAACTGTATTATGAATTAATTTTTTAAATTAATTTTGAATTTAAATTAAAATTTTACATGATTTGATGATACCATTTCCAAAGTGCTGTTCGCACTGAATTTTATTAATCTAAATTTTATTTAAAATGAATGTTCAATCACCTTCTCACTAAATATAACTACTGTTGTTACAAATTTAATATTACATTTTATTCATTATCATTTAAAACTTGCTTATGGATTTGTTATGTTAAACAGTTCTTAATGAGTGACGATTTCATGATTATTTTCCTGTCATTTTGAATTTTATTTGGGTTTTTAAACTTAATTTAGATTTTAGGGTTTTAGATGATACATTTACCTATATTTCAGTTAGGTTATAATTATCCTAAGTTCATAGAATTATTTCTAGTTTTCTAATATTCATGACTTCTCGACTCTGGGTTTCTTGATCTGTGGTCTCCATTCATATTTTACATTAGATTTTACAATTAATTTTTGATGCATATTTTATTTCTATAATTACCAATGCTTCAGTTATATTCTCATTATTTTAACATTCTGATTCAATTTACATTAGATTTTACAACAATTTTCATTTTTGGACGATGTGATTTTCTCTTATTTTATTTATTTATTCATTACTGACTCTTTTCTTAATGTCTCAATTTAGTGACCAGTTTTCACTAGGCATTCGATTTTACTGTAGTTACATTTTTATCTTTTATTTTGATGCTTTGAATTTTATTAATAGGTTTACCTTTTATAAGATGTTTCTTTTATTATTTACTTCATGTTGTTCTCAATCCGTCATCGTACCTCAACAAGTTTTACCTATATTTCCCAATTTTCTTCACAAACAGTTAGTTTTCTGAAGTACTTTCCATTTTATTCTTATTTATTGTTAGGTAGCCTTCAGTATGTTTCATTAGTGTCAGCTGTTTTTTTCATTCATTTTTACCAGTTTACTTTCATTTCACATATTTTTATTTAAGTTACTTTTCTTCCATGAGTTTTCACACTTCGGAAAGCTCCTAGGGACGCCTAATTGTGTTCAGTTTGTATTGAGGGGTAGCTTCCTTCGATCCCTTACCTTGTCCTTGTGTTTTTCCAATGTCTTCCATTTGCCCTACCTTGATTGTGTACAAGGCCTCATTCTTTGCCTACCTTCTCGGGTTGGAGTTCCGAGAAGCGAGGTGGTTACTCCACTGATGCGGTTTTGTATGCAGTCAAGATTGTATGTGATGGATGAATGCAAATGAATGTTGGCTGTCTCTGATTGTGTGATTGCGTGTGTGTTTGTGAGCGTTTGAATCAGGGGGCAATCGTAGTGCATTTTTCCTTCTATCTTTTTTTTTTGTTGTTTCTCCAAATTTTTGCCCGACGTGTGTCCGTTCTTCTTATTTTTGGATTTCTTTACTCTGTTTTCTGCCCATTTTTGTCCGGAGTTAACTTTCCGTTGATTCATGAAACTCGTTTCTAAATTTTCAGGTATTTCCCAAATTTTCACACCACATACAATGTCCTGTTAGGATTTTCTTCGCTATCCCTAGATTTTTTTTCAATAATTAGAATGAGGTACGACTTGTTTGAAGACATGTTAGCTTTTTATTAGGTTTCCTACCTTTGTAAACACCTTGTATGCTAATTTTGTTTATTTTATTTTTCCTTATATCCATGCCCTTACTTTTCCTATTAATTTTTTTTTTAGAATTTGTCGTGAGTTTATCCCATTCCATTCCTTCTACTTCTAAATACATTCATTTTACATTGCTGTTCTCAGATTTTACTACAACATAATTAGATTTAAGTTAGTGATAAGATTATTTTCAGCCTTCATTTTAGTTTTTAAGCCACTCCAACAATGGATGATTTTATTATTTTATTATTTATGAATCTCAAGTACAAGGAAGTCACGGTTTCTGGCATCCGCCAGAAAGGAACCTTGTGCCCTCTGTGTCTAGGATCTGGCTAGACATAGTTACATTAGTGCATCACCTTCAGCGCAATGTTTTTAATCTTCAGCAGTCACCCGTTAAATAATTGATGTTATATGATATGAATGATTATTATTGAATATTAGGTTAAGGAATTATGATTTTATGAGTTACAAGTTACACTACAAGCATTTTAGTTATAAGTATATTACTGTTTTTATATTGTCTCATCTCAAACTTCAAGTACAAGGAAGTCATGGTTTCTGGCATCGCTGGAAAGGAGCCTTGTGCCCTCTATGCCTAGGTTCTGGCTAGGTGTAGTAATGTATGTGCTATTCAGTCAGTACTACGTTTTCAGTTGATTTCATTTTCTACTTTAGACTTTAAGACGATATATTTATTCAGCAAGAACTTTAGTTTGTAAGACAGTATTTACTCAAGAAGAGTTTTAGTTTTTAAGCGATGAAATAAATATTAATAGATTAGTTAGACTATTGATTGATGCTTCCTGTTTCAGGAGAACATAGTAGATTTTTATTACAAAATAGTTCACAGTCTACAGATAATTTTTTTGTTTTGCGCATTACAATGGGATAATTTTTCTAAACTAGTATGTAAATGTACTCCTCACGACTTATCATCTTATATACTTATAATCTTATAAACTTATAATCACTTGTCATTATACATATATTTATTTATAATCATTAACTATTTATTCATGTATTTAATAATTATTTCCCTCTACGATGATTAAAATATTTATGATTTATTTTATGATGATTTTTTTAACTACAACGAAGCTTGTTAGGAACACATATTAACAATTTATATTATTTTTGTGAGCTTAAATTGCTTTTAACTTGTCAACAGATGGAGACTTTTCCTGAGTACTCCCAGAATCACCGCAGATCAAGTGAGTCATACACCATTAGTCATTAAGAGAGCCGACAAACGCAGTGACCAATCTTGTTTTTCAACTACCAGCATCCTACTAAGTTCCTGTCAGCTATGATCATCCGTCAGAGATCATCAACCTACAGTTACCAGGTTTACCTACGTACAAGAATACATTTTTACATAATCAATGACCGAACTTCTTTTTACTTAATACAGTTAAATGTTCGCGAAAATTTATTGAAACAACATTTATTACAGTGAAAATAATCAGTGTAACAAATACCTTTCACACAAAAACAACTATTTTAAAGACTCTATTACACAATATTTTTTTTAAATTAAACAATCAATTTCTCTGATAAACATTGATCGCAAAAGAACTTATACAATCGCAAAAAAAAAAAAAAAAAAATTAGTGTTAATAAAAAGATTTCTCGTAAATAAACATTTATTACAACAGATACTTTTGTCACACAACAAATTTTGTTTTACGCGTTGTCATGGACAAACAATTATTACAAGTGGAACTTTTAACGTTCAATAAATATATTAGAAAAATATTTTTCCTTTGGACTTTTAACTTAAAAATATTACAATTAAAAAAAAAAAAAAAAAAAAAATCTTTTTCGTAAACTTTCAAGTATACAACAACGATCACTGCGACACGGCGAATTTATTATATTATATTTTCATGAGCTAGTATTTAAGTTAGAATTAAGTTACATATATATTTAAAACACCAATTAACATATTGATATTTTATTCATATCAAGCTAAATCTTATATTTTACTCTTCCGTCCATGTTTTTAACTCATAAATGCTATTTTACAATTGAGGGGTTTATTGCAATAACCAGACAAGTCAAAAAATTGAAAATATCAGGAACCAGTTAAAACTGTCTATCATCTTGTAAATGGTTTAAAACTTGAAAATAAAAATCAATGCTATTGTAAATTACAATGATTAATAGTTTTTGTGAAATTTTATAAAGATATCCTTTTCCATTGTTTAAAAAAAAAAAAAAACTGCTTGACTTAACTGGTTTTTGCAGAATTTTTGAATTTCCAACAATTTTTTTACTTCTAAAACAGTTTTATCTACTTTGTGTTATAAATTTTTACCTTCTCAGTTACTTTATGCATTCGGATGGATTCGGAATGGTGAAAAATTTAAGATTTTGTAAGAAAGTAAAATATTTTCTTTCTATAATGAATGAACATCTTAACTAACATAAACATCTTTACACAAACATAACTAACACAAGTACTTACAAGAAAAGTTTTATAATAATAATAGTTTGGCATAACAGTCAACTTTTAACACCATTCATCCATCACTAACAACCATCGCTATGTTCATCAGAATCTATTTCTGTGGTATCACCGTTTTTTTGAACACAAACAGGATTTTCAATTTTAATAAAACTCTCATAGAATGCCTTACTGGACGTGTGCTGTAAATAAGGCAGTAGACTTACAATACCATGTGCCTTGGCTGGTTTTATTCCTGGGTCTTGGCTGTATAGTGCTAGCAGTTCAAGAGTCGTAGGCAGCAAATTCGTTCGTTTCAGTACGTTATGTTTCTTCCATGGGGCGTCATATGAAAACCTTGCTAGAACTTCTGGGTGATTCCTATCAATTTTTAACATCTTCACTTTCTGCAGTTGGAGAGGTGGCTTAGGTGTCTTGAGAAACAATGGCCCTGTAGCTTCTTTTAAATTCTTAAACATGTTACTTCTCATTACACGTAATTTTAAAGGACGAGGTGTCTTGCGTGCCTGAGAAACCGTCATATCCCAATGATAAGGAACTTCAGCATTGCTCGTCTTTTTCTTCTGTGCTGAGATCAGGGCAAAGTCTTGGTCATTAGCTAAGTAGCTGTACCCTCTTACTGGGAACAGATACATATGCTCTTAAACATCTTCAAAATATGTACAATACAATACAGGAATACTACCATTGTGCGATTTTTATTCTGCCCAGGACAGCCGTCATTAAGCAGAACTAAATCTTCCTGTCTCTCATCGTCAGGCAAATTATTAAGGTAGTGTAAAATCATGGACGTTACTTCATTGGGGCCCTTATTCCTTCAAATTCTAAATATCTATACATAAAAACGTCATTGTTCCCATTTTTGCGAATGCCAAATACATTGTACCACAGCTGACGTGCATAGAACACTGCATTTGACTGAATGTGTGGCAGTACGAGATTTTGCATAAAATCAAACGATATAAATGTCATTTTTACTGTGGAATTACTTTTCCAACGTTGTTTATGTGTTCTATTCCTGAAACTTTTGCTTTCTTTATCAAGAGCCTGAGGTCTACTTTTTGGCTTTCTTTTCAAAGACCACTCCAAATTCAACTCTATATTCATATTTTAATTTAAATAAAACAATCAACCACACAAATATTCCACCACACTACTACAACTCCCATTAACATCTAAATCTATCAGCTGACTTGTCTTGTTTTAGAGGGAAAATGTTTTGACATATCTGCTTCTTGAAGAATAATGGCTGACTTGTCTTGTTTTTGTGGTAAACTCTTTTTGACTTGTCTGGTTTTTGCAGAACCATTATATTTTTAAATTGTTATAATGCTTGACTTGTATAGTTTTTGTGGAAATCAGCTGTGCCAGCTGATAAAGATTTTTGTGAAGTATAATATGGCG
The DNA here is from genome assembly GCA_035578175.1 of Catonia carolina. Taxonomy (NCBI): domain Eukaryota; kingdom Metazoa; phylum Arthropoda; class Insecta; order Hemiptera; family Achilidae; genus Catonia; species Catonia carolina. The sequence goes on along the minus strand of JAQMRL010000005.1, from coordinate 32,375,338 downwards.
CCATTATTTAAAAATTGAAAATTTTTGACTTGTCTGGTTTTTGCTAGAAACCCCTCAATTATATCTCATTCTCTGCTCATATGGTAGATGCTCAAGTGACCTATTCTTTTGTACTAATAGTAAATACCAACTTATAACATTTTTATAATAACTGCCATACTCATTTAACTTCAACTATGTTGATGAAATTACAAAATTAATTAACTTATAAAACTTTCATTTGATCCATAAAATAATTTGCACAATTTAAAACAAACTATTATTAAAGTTAATAAATCTTTACATATAAATATAGTACTATACAAAATACTTTTATCTGGTTACAATGTGTTTCTAAAAACATTAATTAGGTTATTTTAATTTCCATTTCAAAAGACAAATTTTCTTTTTGTAAAATAGTACACTCCATCCATTAGTATTCTCATACGACCTATTCACACGAGTTTTCCTTCCAAAAATTATCATACTCATCAAAATTTCCCTTATGCTTCCTCATGCTCTTTATCCAACTTCCAATAATGTACTTTATAACACACATACCATACCTATTCTTGACACAATTATTTCTAAAGCATCCATACCCCTGATTTAATCAATTCCTAGGTCATACCCAAGTATTCCTGTATATTTTTCCTAAAAATTTTTCACCCACTTTACTCAACCATCAGCTGTCTTTTCCACAAGAGGACCAATAGACTTCCAGTGTATCGTACCAGTCTACAATGCAGCATCTGAATGCAACAGTTCACAATCCTCAAGATTTTTTCAACTAACAAATATATCATGATTTTAAAGATATCGTCTTCCGACTTCAAGCTGATGAAACGCAGAAAAACTCACAATCTTTTCCATTATGAAGAATTTCTTGTATTTTATTTATCGTATTCTCGTATCAATTTAAAAACGTCGTTACAACAAATTCAAGAACACTATTTTTCACAACACATTTCAACAAAGATTTTACCTAAAGAACTTCTATTACCAGATCTTCAAGAATTACCACTTCGACTTCAAATTTACAATACATTGGTTGTTCCTGTACATCAAAGCCAAAAGTATTAACATTTAAAATAAACAACATACAGCTGTTATGAGAACATACCAACACTTTCTGCTTACGGACTCATCACATATCCCGTTCAAGAATATAAACTTCCAACATGACAAACTGGATCGATAATACAACCTTCCAACTAGAGAAACTTCAAGAACTTGAACAATTTTCCATCTTCAACTACAATTCAGCCATTTTGATGTCCATCTACAAGAGGTCACATGTTGAGTACAATACCTTTCTCTCCCATAGCTTTCCTAATACAAATTAGTCATCGTCCAATTGATATTATTCCTAATTTTTCTTTTTACCAATTACTGATAATTCCTCTAACATACAATAGGATGTTTTTTTTTTCCATCCCAACTGTTCCATACATTTTATTAATTCCTGCCCTTAAAATTCTCTTACACCTACCCTAACACCAAATCCTTGGGGTGCTATTGTTAATCAAATTTATTTTACTATTATGTTTATCTATATATGTTTAGGTATAATAACACATACATTTTAAAATTCATACACTAATTTCAAATTCACATTGTTCAGAAAAAATTTTTAGTAATTTTTGCAATCAAACTAACAATAATGATCATGTAATTACAATCTATTCTAATAAATTAAGACTTGATTCAATTCTTTAAACAAAATATAAAACACACCAGGTATACTTACAAAATAAAATTAATGGTATATTATTATGATTAGAAATAATTAATACTATATGATAGAGTAATTTAAATCAAATTTTAAGCAAATATATAATCATATAAATTTAATTATATGCTATATTATCAACGTTCATTGAATGTAAAGATTGCTTGACCATTTTCTGCAGAAAACGAGATATTTTTCTTCTTGTCATCAACGCCACTACCTTTGATTTTCTTCAGATCTAGTTGTCTTCTTTTTCTTCCTAAGGGGGGGGAGTGTAATGAATTTCTAAGATTTTGTCTCCAAAATCCTCTCAATTCATTTACAATCCCGTTTTTTTTGATTTTGTGCCGGATTTATTATATTTTAAGGGTTATGTATTTTTTTCTTCATTAAATCTAATTATTTTATTCATTTATTTCCAGTTGGTTTTATTTCATTAGATTTTTATTCCGTATTTTAATTTACGTTTTTAATTCTTAGGCTCACGTCCGGTGTCGGATTTCATTTTTGTCGCTGCTTCTTTATTGTTCAGTTGCTAACACGTGTAATTTGTATCTCTCTCTCTTTCTATCTTACACGATTGATTCTCTCTCTCTCTCTCTCTGTTACTGTCGTTTTATTTCTTTCATATATTTTTCCTCGTTTAAATTTATAGTATTTCCGATGTATCGGCATTTTTCGCAGCCTCGAACGCTTCCATTCGTGAACGTTAGGGGAATGACCTTTTTTGCTTTTGTGTGCGTTGAGAGTTTACGCCTTGTCTTGAACAGGATGGCGAACCGATAGGATCAAAATTTTTCAGGTAAATAATTTTTCTTTCCCAATATGGGAAAATTACCTAAATTTAAATTTAAGTACCATGTTTAATAATTTTTCAGGTTTAACTTAAACAAATTTTTTTTTAATCTTTTTTTATTAAATTTAAATTCATAATGTTTCTTAATATTATTATGGTGTTTTAAATATCCTATTTATAAATAAATCTCTCTTTTTCTTTTTTTTAAATTTTTTTAAATAGTTTTAAGTAACAAAACATTATCTAATTTCAGTATCTTTCGTTTTCTTTTAAATTATTTAAATCTTTAAAATATGACATTTTTTTTTTTTTAAACTCTTGTTCAATGATCACTGAATTACTTAAATTTTGCTAAGTAATTCTTTTACTAAATTTCAACTCACAATTTGTTTTTTTTTATGTCTTAATTTTATTTAGTTTTCCCCAAAAAAATAAATACATTTCTGTATTTATTTTTCTTCACCTTAAATCATCTATTAAACTCTGCCCAAGAGATTTCTTTTCCCGTTTCAGTCCAAGGACTTTAAAAATAGTTTTGTTTTCTTAAATGTCCCTATTAATTTATTATTATTCATATTAAGTATTTTCTATAGTTAAATCAAGTTTTGTTAATATTAAATTTTTTTTTCCAAATTTTATTTTATTTTTTTCTTAAACTGTATTGTTATTTAACCAAATTTTTTTTTAAATTCTATACGAATTAACCGTTTACTTAAATTCATAATATTATTTATTTTATTTAGTTTTTTAGTTATTCTTTAATAAATTATTCTAGCTACTCATTAGTTTTTTTTTTATTATTTTCTTTCTGTGTAAAATGTCATTGTGTCTAGACCTGTGTGGTTATTCAACCATACCTTCGCAGTACTAAAAGCGAGTTTTTACCATCAATAGAGCTACGTTATTCAAATCTCTGGGTTGCCAATTAATCCCTGGATTCAATTTCAGCGTCTGGTTGGGTTCTAAAATTGGATGGTGGAAAAGCCCCCGTATTATCTCTGCAGACCACCCTACACAATTGGTGGATGCTTCGTTTCTCCACTACAACAGTTGGTTACTACAGTACTCATAGATTTTCTATTGAAACGCATATTAAAATCAGTAATTCCTTCTTGAGTCACTCTGTATTGACTACATAAAAAAACTTAAGTTATGTATCACTAACCTGGTACAAACATTTTCATCAAAATTGGTTTACCGTAAGTTGTAGTTTATTTCTGTAATTTTTCACTTTTTTTTGATTTTCTCAAAAAACAGTTCTAATGATTTTTTTAAAAATCACCTCATTTATTACATTTTTAATGCTTTAAAGTTAGGGTAAGCACCATGTCTGCTGAAATTCTTGGGGAACCTGTGCTCTCATGGTAAAAAAGTGTTTTTTTTTATAAAATTATGACCTTAATTTGCATTCTAGTGCAAAAGTGTATATAATCAAAGATGTAGAACATTAAAAACCCTACGACTTTTAGTTTAAGTGTTTTTTACTTCAGCACTTAGTTAAGCAACAATTAGTGATTTTCTGTATTTCGCTCATAAAAATCGGTAAAAAAATGGGATCTTTTATTATTGTGGCCATAGTATGACAAAAGCGTCTATTATCAAAATTTTAGAAATAAAACAATCTACAACTTTTATTTAAAGCATTTTCTTCTACAGTGCTTAGTTTAGCGTCAACCAGTGATTTCAAGTATTTTTAAGGGCGCCTCCGTAGCGTAGTGGTAGCGTACTAGCCTACCATACGTAGGTCCCGGGTTTGATTCCTGACCAGGGCCCACTGTAGTCGCTAATGACCGAGCTGTTGATGCAGCTTTAAATTAGCAAAAAAAAAAAAGTCGAGCAGGTGATTTTCATATTGTGTCATTCACCCATGATTAAAATTAGTTTGTTTTTCATTTTATATTGTTTACTAACGATTAAACAAAGGTTCTAATATAACCTATGTTTTAGTATTTACTTTGGCAAGAGAAAGTTGTGTGAGTATTTATTTATACCAGAATTTTTAAGATTAATTAAAAAGTCCGAATTTCTGTTTACCGTTAGAATAAAAATAATAATTTAGTAAATGGTACTTTTATTATAATTTTTTAATTGATTTAAAATTGTTAATTAAGTATTTTTGTCTGAGATCTTATCAGATCAATCTATATTTAAGTATTATTTATGTAATATGTACATATTTTTAATTGTTAATTAATCTCATATTTGAATGTATGACTAAGTAAAGTTCATTATCAATGTATTTATTAACTTTATCAGTTTTAGTTTATTGATTTTTTTATAAATACTGTTAAGATTGTTTTTTATTTCTTATTTGGTCTGTACATCTTTACCACACAGGTTGTTGATACTTTTAGTATTAATTTTTGAAATAGAGTTTCAAATTTTTATAAAAAATGGCTCAAAATACACATGGCTCTGATGCTAGTGGCAGTATTATGGAGAAAAATCTTTCTGAATATGATCCGGAATTGTTTGAATTAGTTAAAAAAGAAAATGAAAGACAACTAAATAGTGTAGAATTAATTGCGTCTGAAAATTTTACTTCGTTGTCTGTTAGGCAGTGTTTAGGCTCTTGTCTTACTAATAAATATTCAGAAGGTCTTCCAGGACAAAGGTAAATAAATTAGAATAAAACTTTATATTGTACATTTTTTACTTTCTCTTGCCCATATGAATGTATAGGAAGGAAAGTATTGTTTTCATGTTGATTTTTCAAAATTGAGTTTTCGCCGGATATATGTTTTCAGACCCCCGTGAACCCAAAAAACATGTTTTTATCAATTGGTTTGTGCGTGTGTGTATGTGTGAACAAAATATCTCAAGAATGGAACATCATACAATGTTGAAACTTTAAACTTAAATTAGGTTTTACTAGAGGACCCGACACAAACATTTTCATCAAAATCGGTCAACTGGAAGTAGTAGTTTATTCGTGTAATTTTTCACTTTTTGCGATTTTCTCAATAACGGCTCCTACGATTTTTTAAAAAAACCGCCTCATTTACCACATTTTTTATGCTCTACAAGATAGGGTAAGCGCCATGTCTGCTGAAATTCTTGGAAAGGCTTTTCTCTTGTAAAAAAAAATTGTTTTTAAGGTTTCCGCCTTAATATGCATTTAGGGCAAAAGTGTATAAAATCATAGTTGTAGAAAATTAGAAAATTTTAAATCCTACAACTTTTATTTCAAACATTTCTCTGTATAACGCTTAGTTTTGCGGTAATTAGCGATTTTCTGTTTTTCTTTTTCACGAAAATCTGTAAAAAAATGGATATTTCAAGATTACGGCCTTAGTATGCATTTTACTACAAAAAATATATATATAATCAAATTTATAGAAAATTGAAAGATCTACTACTTTTATTTTAAGAATTTTTCTCTACTGAGCCTAGTTTAGCGTGAAAGAGTGATTTTCTGTATTATTAAGCCAAACTAAGGTTGATTTTCATTTTGCATCATTCACTCATGATTAAAATTAGGTTATGTTTTTTATGTTAGTGTTTTGTTGATTTCTAATTTTTTATTATTAATATTAGGTTATATTGTTCATGATTTGCATTGGCAAGAGAAAGTCGTGTGAGTGTTTCACACAAAAAATTTTATTGAACAAAAGCTTCTCCATTTGGAGGAAGTCCCACCGGGTTGGTCTAGAGGTAAAGTCGTTGCTGTGAGTCAGGTGATTTTCTGAGACAAAGGTTTCTGGTTGAAATTCTAGTAAAGGTATTTATTACTATATGGATTTGAATACTAGACGGTAGTTACCGATGTACTTTGATGTTTGAGGTTCAATTAACCATACTCTCTCAGGAATGGTTGGCCTGGGTCTGTACAAGACTACATGTCATACACATCATCCTCATTTCATTGCGTCATGGGGTTGTTTATTGTTCTGAATTGAACAGGTTGTACAACAGTAGAGATAAAAAAATATTTATAAACTTTTTTTTTTGGTTTTATGTTTGACTGTTCTGCAATTTCTGCTATTGCAGACGGTGGATAATGATAATAATGAAAATGAGTGATGAAAAAATGCCAGACCTGACTGGAAATTTTACCCAGGACCCCAGCATAGAAGCCAGTTGCGCTAACCACTACGCCAACGGGCCAGCCAATATTTATAAACAAAATAAAATAAAATTTAGAGGAAAATGAATACTATGGATAATTACTATAATGCCTTAATTGAACAAGATAAAAAAGTACAGCCACTAATTTATTACATATTATTTATCCTCAATACACACCTTCATTACACTTCTGTTTTCTACTTCAGGTGATCCATTCTGAATATAGATAATTATAGAAATTTTCGCTTTGTTTGTTACATTGCTGAATAGTTCTTTTGAGCGTTTTGGATACTACTTCCGCAGGTTTTGAAACCATGACACTACTCTTCTGCCAGATCCTCTTTATCCATATATTTCTGCCTGTAGAATGTCTTGAAGTAAGGAATATCTAGATCCATTCCTCTTGATATGTCCCTAGTACTAGAACTTTCTACATATATGATTTCCATGTCTTTCATCATTCCTCTGAGAACTTCTACATTTGTCATCCGAACATTCCGTGGTACTCTCTACATTTGCCTATATAGCCACATCTCAAATGCCTTCAGTTTTCTTGTGATAAGTTCATCCAAGGTCCAGGATTCTATACCGTACAGGAGCACAGAGAGGATATAACATCTTCGATGTATCATTTTTGTTTCAAGATTAAGGTTGTGGCTCTTGTAATGTGGAACTAATTTTATTGAATGCCAGCCTTGCCTATACGGCATTTTATTACCTTTACGTTGTCCCATTGCTTGTTTATTGTGTTTACTAGGTAAAAATATGTCTTACTCTACTTAGTTCTGATTGATAAAATGTAAGCTCCATTAACATGCTCCCTACTAATTATAATGTACTTTGTTTTCAGAACATAGAGCTTAGTCCAAAATACTGACTATACTTCACTACATACATATCATTATACTATAGTATTCAGATGAACTAAAGTCCCTTAGCCGTGGGAGTGAGAGAATGCATAACGCTCTCACTCACACAAGCCATACGTGCCATTCCAATAACATTATATAATTTTACTCATTGTTGTGAGCAAGCGTTTATGCACGCAGTAAACTAACAACCAAGATAACGACTGTAGTATGTTTTCAGATCTGGATTATAACGGTAAAGACCTTTGGGCGCATGTGTAGTTATGTCACATATCTCCCTCTCACTCGCTCGGTTATGGAACATTAATTCATCTGATATCTGTACATACATTTACTTACACTTATTGTTACACTAATGAATTTACGGGAAGTCTACCTTAAAAAAAAATCAACTTTTCACTATTTCAGTGGAGCAAATTATTTTGTTCAAAATAATATATTTATTTTGTTAATCATATTTTTGTCTTACGTTAATAGGTAAATAAAAACAAAAGCAATGCCATTGTAAAATCAACATATTCTTTTTAGTCCAGTAAATGAAAGAAAAAAGTCGGAAAATTTTTCGAACAGAAAATATTAACAAAAGCCTTTTTGGGATGGAATAAGGACATAACAAGGATTATTATTAAATGCCACACATACTTTAACTGTTAATTAATTAATTATAATAATAATAATGAATAAGACAAATAGTGCCCGAATGTTTAGTATTCAGGAAATTCCTGAAAAAATGGGTACTGTTTCCCTTATGCATCGGTTTGGTTAAAAAAAAGCAATTGAGAGATGTGGGTGTCCACTTTCTCGTGCTTTATGACTTTAGTTCTGGAGGTTTTTTTGGAGTGCAAGCCAACCCAGTCAGCGAGCAGGTAGAAAGTTACATGAGTGGCTTTGTGTGGTGACAGTTATACTTGAATAAACATTGCTCCCTGTTCATATCCATGTCAATTTTTGCCAAAAATTTAATATAATGCAGCTGTCAAATCAGGTTTAAGTTTAAAATGAAACGGGTTCTGATAACAAAAATGAAAGCTTAAGTTTAAAATTTCATAAGTAGTTAAGTTTAACGTTTTGTATTTATTCCAGGTATTATGGTGGAAATGAATTTATTGATCGAATAGAAATTCTAGCTCAGAAACGTTCCCTGGAAACTTTTAATTTGGACCCATCTAAGTGGGGAGTTAATGTTCAGCCTTATTCCGGGTCTCCTGCTAACTTCGCAGTGTATGCTGCTGTGGTGGAACCACATGGAAGAATTATGGGTAACTATATTTCTGGTTTTATTTTCAATTTTTTTACATACAATTTTATAACTTCTCATGTAACACGTTGAGTAACTTCTTTTACAATTAATAAAAAAAATTTTGTTACACAAATGATTTAAAGTTTATTTAATAATAAAGTAGCTATCCCTTAGTTCAGTGGTCAGGGCAACTGGCTTCTACGATGGGGTTCCAGGTTCGATTCCCAGTCAGGTCTGGTATTTTTTATCTATCACCCTTCTCGTATGCATTAGCAGTAATTGCAAAACAATCGGACTTAAAACATAGCAAAAATTAAATAATGGTCTAGTTCTTTCATGTGGATTTTCAGTTGTAAAGATACAATAATGTGACATTTAATATTAAGTGTAAAAGACATAAGTCAAAGTTATCTCGTCTGAGAGTAATGAATTTCATTGTACAGCAAGACCCTGTGGTGAATGAAGTGAAGATGTCATTTGCAGGGTGGAAAGTAGATGCTTTTCAGTGGGAGATAATTTTTATAATTAACTGCTTGGTATGTAGAGAGACAATATGTGCCAGACCATGACGTTCTCTAGTTACAGGCGGGATAGCAGTGGTGGGGAGAAGTATGACTGGTGACGTCAGAGGTCCAGTTTCTAATTCATTACATTACATGGTAATAGGCTATACGTACATAATATTATTATGAATCCTCACTTACTATCTGTGTTTTGTGTGTGTGTTTGTTTTGAATACAGATTATAAAAGATTACTATAAATATATTTATAAAAATTTGTTTATTTAGATCTAAATACGTAATTACAGTTTATAGAATAAAATGTTTCTTCTCTTACCTTGTTTTAAATTTGTTAATTCATTTTAAAGTTGTTAATTTTCTTGCACATGATTTATTTCTTTAAGCCGCCACCTTTCTAGGATGGCGGCATAACCCCGTCTTAGGGTGGCGTCATTACCCCGACTTGACAACATGGCAAACATACGTAACCCACACGAAATAGGAAATAGAACAAGCAGATCTAGTGACGTTAACATGTGGCTAAATAAATACACTATACATATATAATGCTCTTACAAGTCTATTATCAACATAATTTTTACATACCTCAATAGTTTGAAAGCAAATAATTAGATGAAATTTTCAATAAAAACTAAAATTGTTCTACACACTAACTTAGTTTTCACTCAACTGTGAACGCAACAGATAGTGCTTATGGCGTTGTCTGCTAAGTTCCAGCACCTATTCCGGGAATATCCGACTCAAGGCTTGAGTTATACATGGGGTGGCGGAATAACCCAGGATGGCGCGATTCCCCCGGTCTCCCCTTCTAAAATATGCAAATAAGACAGTGTGTAGACAGCGCCAGGTCAGTAATTAAGACTGCTGACGTCATTACCCCCACTCCAGTACTCCCGCCTGTAACTAGAGAACGCCATGGCCATACGCATGTTGTCGTCTGCAGTTGCGTACATCATACGCATCATTCACTTATGTTGAAATGTACCCAACCCAGAAGTAAATGCTATCTGTTTGTATTCTAACTTGTTTTGATTGTTCACTTTATAACAAACTCCAAACATTGATTACCATTATACAGCACCAAATGTTAAACTTAATTATTATGCTAATAAGGTATTACGTAAATAAAATTAAATGTACTTAGTGGCCGCCTCCGTAGCATAGTGGTTAGCGCATTGACCTGCCACATGGAGAACCCAATTTCGATTCCCGGCCAGGGTCTGCAAATTTTCATGTGTCAAATCCCACAGTTAATGTTACATAATCCACCGTAGTCACTAATGACTAAGCAGTTAATGTGACTTTAAATATATAAACTATAAAAAAATGTATTTAGTACAAACCACATTTTATTTAATGTATTTTTTCTTACAATTAATTTTTTCTTTTGATAATACACAGATTGATTAATGCTACACGTAAGTTACTTTTGAAAAATTTCTCAAAGTAAAATTATAAAGAGTTAAAGAAAAAGAAAATTATAAATATATCTCAGAAAATTAAATTTTGTCTAATTAATTTTCTTTACTACTAATCATTGCAATTTCCTGCCAGACAAAGTGGTGTAGGTGACGTCACAAACTCAGGTGGCTGCTGCGCATCACTGGTCTGGCATATACCATCTCTCTACATATCGTGATCAACTGCTCCTTTATTTGTAAATTCTTTATAGTATTTATTATTTTATTGAAGTCTGTCTTTGAAAATCTTAAAACTTGTATTTATAATTGCAATCTGAGCTAATCACAGAATATTTTGAATAATTTATTTATGTTTTGGTTTGTTTTGTTTAGGATTAGATCTTCCTGATGGTGGACATTTAACTCATGGTTTTATGACTAGTACAAAGAAGATTTCAGCAACTTCAATATTTTTTGAGTCTATGCCATATAAAGTGGATCCTGTGTCCGGTTTAATTGATTACAACAAACTGGCAGAAAATGCACGCTTATTTAAACCAAAACTTATAATCGCTGGTATGAATTTGAGTAATTATTTATTAAAAGTCTTTTTTGAAAGACAATTATTCTGTCTGATATTAGAAAAGGTATCAAAATAGTACATGATTTGTGTTGATAAATCCGCTCTTCTCTTTTTATTTTGCGAGTACACTCACAACTATACGCACTTAGATTATAATCCTTGCATATAGTAACCCAACTAACTCAAGCTCTAGTGCTGGCTACGTAAGGAGAATTGGATGGACAAAGCTACGATGGTCAGGTCATATCAGTAGGATGGAAGAGGAGAAAGGTGGACTGCCTAAAAGGATACTGTACTTGGAAATGGAGGGTGAAAGAACAAGGGGCTGACCAAGAGTGAAGTGGATGGGTTCAGTTATGTATGAATTGGTAAAAAAAATGCGTTATTAAGAAGGCAATGAAAGAAAGATGGTTTAGTGACAGTGGAGAGAAATTGTTTTGGGTCCAACCTGAGGAAACTTGGAAGAAGGATAAAAAAAATGATTTCTTTAACTTATGTAATCTATTTTGGAGCCAGGGGAAGTCTGGGAAGAGAATAAATTAACCTATTATTTGTTATCTTGTTTCATGAAAAGTTCAACTTATAAGTTGATGTACTTGAATAGTCTTTTCTGACATATCTATCCTTGTTTTTGTTTTGCTAGTATTAATAATACCTAATGTTATTAATTTTTATGTATCTCATCTTTTCAAACCTTTTAATAAATCAATAATACCTTAATGTTAAAGTGTAATTTAAAACTATAATACCAAGTAAACATGGCTATGAACTAAACAATTATTTACAATTTTATCAATTCGTTAAATTTTTTATAGGTGTAAGTTGTTACGCACGTTGCCTTGACTACAAAAGATTCCGTGAAATCGCAGATGAGAATAATGCGATACTGTTTGCTGATATGTCTCATGTAGCTGGTCTTGTCGCAGCCAAAGTAATACCATCTCCATTTGAATATTGTGATATTGTTACTACTACTACACATAAAACATTACGAGGACCTCGTGCAGGAGTAATATTTTTCCGTAAAGGTAAAATAACAAATTAATTTGTTGTAATGGATATCATCATAAAATAAAATCATTAATATTGTAATTTGTAGCTTTTTGAAGAAGAGCCCCATTTTATTAAAAAAATTTGGTGTGAAACACTCACACAACTTTCTCTTGCCAATGCAAATAATTTACAATATAGCGTAACATTAGTAATAAAACATTAGGAATAAACAAAAAAACTAACCTCAATAAACATAACCTAATTTTAATCATGAGTGAAAGACGCAAAATGAAAATCAACCTCAGTTTGGCTTAAAAATACGAGAAATCACTCTTTCACGCTAAACTAGGTTCTGTAGAGAAAAATGTGTTAAATAAAAGTTGTAGATCTAACTAATTTACTATAAATTTGATTATTATATACATCTTTGTCGTAATGCTAGGGCTGAAATCTTAAAAAAATTGGTTTTTTAGACGTTTTCGTGAGAAAAAACAGAAAATTGCTAATTACACCACTAAACTAAGCGTTATACAAAAAAATGTTTTAAATAAAGGTTGTAGATTTTTGAATTCTCTACAACTTATTAACCCTTTAACTACTGAGTTTTTACATGAAATAAAGCTTGCACAGACTAGGTATTTTCATGACATTTCATACCGTGATGACTACATGGTTTGTCTTGAATTTTTCATGTTTTTTGTAACTTTTAATTTTATGTGTTCATTACAAAATAAGCTGTAATTTAAAATCTAAAATATTGTAAGAAAAAATATTTTAGTACATCTTTCGGCCTAAGGCTGTTGACAGTGACAGAATTGTGTTCTATAGTTAACGTCAATTCCTGCTAAACTCTTTGTTATTATACTCTTTAACACTCTTCTTCATCAGATTCTATAGTCATCAAATATTCTCTTATTTCTTTCGTCTATGTACATTTTAGAAAAAATTCAGAACAAAGAGAAAAAACACCTTTTGTTTAATTACCTATATAGTTTGGTAAAGAAATGTTCTCCAATTCATTTTTTCCGTCAATTCCTGCTAAGTTCTTTGTTATTATACTCTTTAACACTCTTCTTCATCAGATTCTATAGTCATCAAATATTCTCTTATTTCTTTCGTCTATGTACATTTTAGAAAAAATTCAGAACAAAGAGAAAAAACACCTTTTGTTTAATTACCTATATAGTTTGGTAAAGAAATGTTCTCCAATTCATTTTTTCCAATTTCAATCGGTCAAGATTTAATAATATAATTACGAGTATAAAGTTCTAACTCATTTTAAACCCAATAGAATGCGAAACATAGCATTTCTTCTGGAAAGTTTGAACATGAGTTTACATGCCAGTCGACTCTAGCCTCGGCATGTAAGTGCGGTCGCATATACAAGACAACAGTCCTCAAAGGGTTAAATACATTTTTGCAAAAAAATGCATATTAAAGTTGCAATCTTAAAAAAAAGTATTTTTATGAGAAAACAACCTCCACAAGAATTTCAGCAGACATGCTCCCTACCCTATCTTTTAGAGCATAAAAAATGTAGTAAATGAGGTGATTTTAAAAAAAATTGTAGAAGCTGTTTTTGAGAACATCGCAAAAACGTGAAAAATTACACGAATAAACTACAACTTCTGGTTGACCGATTTTGATGAAAATGTTCGTGTCAGATCCTCTAGTGGTACCTAACTTAAGTTTCAACTTCATACAATTTTCTGTTCTCAAGATATTCTGTTCACACATACACAGACCAATTGCTAAAAACATGTTTTTTGGGTTCAGGGGGTCTGAAAACGTGTAGATCTGGTGAAAACTCAATTTCAAAACATCGGCATGAAAACAATACTTTCCTTCCTATGTATTTATATAGGCAAGAGAAAGTAAATATAGCTAAAAAATCTACCATGAAAAATATAAAAAGATTTTCTTGGAACTCATATGGTTAAAATTCTTACCATAATTTTGTTTTGTATACTATATATTAAATGATTAATTAAAAACTATTAATTTTGTTTCATATAGGTGAAAAACCAGGTTCAAAGAATGGACAAAAATACGATTTTGAAAATCGTATCAACATGACTGTTTTTCCGGGATTACAAGGTGGTCCTCATAACCATCAAATTGCTGGTATTGCAGTTTCCATGAAACAAGCAACAACTAAACAATTCAGTGATTATCAGCATCAGGTAAATAAAATTCATTAATTATTTTATGAAAGAACTTGCTGCACTAGGTACAATTTCATTTTATTCCAAAAATTTTTAAATTAGGGTAATAAATAAATCAAGAATAAGATTTTCTGATTTTGAAAAAGCTGAAAAATATTTTTGGAGAACTCCTTGAGTTTCAGCCATCTACCTCATCCAAAACTTAATAAAAAAAAGTATTAGTTTAAGGATTGAACACCCTTTTCAACCCCTTACAGGTAAATTTTTGAAGTCATTGAAGAGTAATTTTTTAGCGTCACTATACGTAACATCTCCACCGAGTTTCAGCCATCTTGTCCGGAACTTAGTACATAAAAAATATTAGTTTAAGGGTTGGACACCCTGTTTAAACTTTTAGGAGTACTTTTGGAAATTGTTAAGGGACAATAGTTTTTTAGTTGCACCAAAAAACATATCTGAAATTCAACCATCAAACTCATCAGGTACTTAGTAAACAATAAAAATATTCTTTTAAGGTTTTAACACCATTTTCATTTCCTTAGGGGTACATTTTGAAAATGGTTAGGGGTAATTATTGTAGTTGAACTGTAAGTAATATTTACACCAAGTTTCAGCCAATTAGCTTGTTCGGAACTTAGTTAAAAATAAATATCGGTTTTAGGGTTGTACACTCTTTTCAACCCATTAAAATTGAAATGACAAATCATTTACAGTATGTTTAACTTTTCTATTTACCCGAAAGGGAATATTCACTCCAAGTTTTAGCTTTCTAGCTATTGAGCAAATAGAAGAATTAGTGATGAATGAATCAGTCACTCAGTCAATGAGGACTTTCTTATTTATACGAGTATACTGGGTCTCCCTCGGAATTTGAACCATAGGGAAATAGTATTGATTTTCATTAGTTTGTTAATTTTCACTAGTTTGCATGGAAGGGAACCGTAGCCTAATTCCTCTCTCGCTGTCACCGACCAACACTCACTCTCTCACTTTCATTCATCTCTTTCATCACCAGCTCAAATTAGTGTGCCTACCTTACCTTCTGAGATCGGGACAGAATTGATTCACTATGGGAGAGGGTGACGCCGCTGATCTCCATATGTCTCCTCATCCTGCAGCATCACTGCCCCTACTCTCTCTAGGATCCACTGTGCAACACCTTTTTTTTCAGATGTCTCCATTCTGTCGAGGCCAAAATAGGGACATCTTAAATTGTCAAGATTAAAAAATAAATATATAATTATTTTTTTAAATATTTTCAATATTTTTTTAACAATAAAAAAATTGTACCGCAGATGGATTCGACCCACCTATCTTTACATCTCCGCACCAGAACGTTACTATTACTCCAAACATACAATGTGACGTATTCATAAAATTTACAATACTTAAAAATGGAAAACGGTTACAAATTTATGTATTTCTGTATTTTAGGCTAAAATACAGCTTAAAATGTCTTAAAATTGATGTTTTTTAAAAGGTCTAAACATTTCCTAATGATTCCTGACTATAACAAGTCTTCATTTATTCATGGGAAGAAAATATTAATAAACTAATGAAAATCAATGCTATTTCCCTATGGTTCAAATTCCATGAGACACCCAGTATACAGATAAAGTAATTTATTTGGACTGTTCTGTATTTTTAACTTTCTTACATAATAAAAATAATTCTTTTCTTTGTTTGTTACTAGGTTGTAAAAAATGCACAAATGATGGCTACTGCCTTTCAATCAAATGGTTTTAAAGTAGCAACTGGTGGAACTGACATTCATCTATTATTGGTTGATCTAAAACCTTTTGGTCTAAATGGTGCTAAAGCTGAATTTGTTTTAGAACTAGTAAATATTGCTTGTAATAAAAATACTGGTAAGATTTTTTATTATTCTCTAATTTAGTGTCGTTGATTTAAAAAACAAAAATAGAAATAAAATAGAAAAAGAGGTAAGGATCTGCAAAAGGTTAAAAGAATAACTTTGGACACAAAATAATTTGGTACTTGGCTGAATATTCTAACATTGTAAGGTATTGATGCCGGCGTATAAGATTGCACTTGTATATGCAACCCACAGAACGTGTGTACTATTGTACCTAAAAACAATAATTAAAGGAAACAGCTGATATAAATTTAGATAATATGTCTTAGTTGTAATTGACAGTATGATGACGTGTAAAAAAATCAGCTTTCAGCATTACTATACTAATACTATGTTATTAGAAAGGCATGACTATGATTATTGGACTGCATACCTCACCCGACCATCACTAGCTCTCTCTAGCAGAAATGCAATCTTATACGCTGGCAATAATACATCAGGAGTGAAGACAAAGAAGAAGAAAAAGAAAGTAACTGAATTTTACTTTTCCTAATATGTTGTAAGCTACAGAGCGATATAAATAAATAAAAAAATGTATCGTAACTATTACAAATAAGAAAAATCATAAATTTTAATAACAAAAAACTGCGCTCTGTAAAATTTTTGTTTTGTGGCTTACGACATATTGAAGTGACAAAGTCAAATGCTGAATTTTAGAACTGTAGTTCTTTTAATAGGGAAAGAAATAATATTTATTGTTTTGGAATAGGCACCCTCTTAAGCAAAAGATTTGTAAACAAAAATGCTTTAGTTTTTCTATTCAACCTTTTACGAGCTTGTGCTGAATTTCAGCTCTTATGGTTATATAGGAAAGTTTGAGAATTAGTGAATTAGAGAGGGCATGCAAATTTATTTATTTATAGATGAACTATGTTTATTATAAATAAAGTTTTCAATTTGAAGGTAATCTATTATTTTTATTTTTTATTTTTAGCTCCAGGTGATAAAAGTGCATTAAATCCAAGTGGTATCAGGTTGGGAACTCCTGCAATCACAAGTCGTGGATTTAAGGAAGAACAAATTTCTATAATTTCTGATATTATGTTTAACGGTAAGCCATTTTAACATTTTATTTTAGAGAATGATTCAAAACTCAATGGCAGTCTCTCATAAGCTAATTTTATAGCTAAAAACAAGAACAAAATCTTTAATATAAACATTGGTCTGGGAACACTTTGTTAGCAAGTTATGACTGGCGAAAGATTTCACCCGGAATTTGACCCAATGGCCATTCTGAAATTTTAAGACTTTAATTTTGAGAAACTTGGTGGAATTTTGTGGTTTCTGACCGGAACAATTGAGTAAAACAGGTCCCACAACTGTATATCCTAAAGTTTTAAAGATATGACAAAAAACAAAAAAATTAGTGGTTGAAAATATCATGTTTTTTTGGATTCAATGTAAAATAATTTTATTAAATACTTAATTAAGCAATTAATGTTTATAATTAAACCAAAAAGTGACCATAGCCATTATGATATCCAACCTCCGATAGGAGATGGAACTTTAAGAAGAAGAATTAAACATAAATTAAATTAACTTATAAGAAAACTGATATAAATTAAGTAAGTAAATAATTAACAGAATTTATTGATATTCATCTTCTATTAAAAAGAAAATCGGACAAAATGTAACAAAATATTTCTGATTTTGAACAGAATTAAATATTTTTTTATACAGTTTGGCCACAGCAGCTCTTTAACTATTTCATTCAATTCTCAGAACAATGAAGACTGAAATTGAACAAATTTGTTGCTCATTACTTACACAAGTTGTTAGAAGTGGCCCCCATTTTGTTCAATGTATAATTTAGCTTGTCGTATCCATTCCTTTCTAGTATACATCATAACGACAGCAGTATCTTAACAGTTTCTGCAGGTTCTATTGTTCAATTCCTTAATTAATTTTGTATATTAATTCATTTCCAAAAACCAGTTGACTCTATCTAACTGACCCCAAAGGAAAAAGTCTGATAGCATGAGGTCAGGAGATTATGTTGGCCATTTAACCAACTAGAAGAAATGTGTTATAAATTTGTGTGCTTGTAAAAAATGTAATGTCCTTATAAAAAAAATTATAAAATATAACATTGACAGCTTTTCCTACAATTGAAACCTCTCAATCATTCTAAAAAATAAATTAGGGTAGAAATTTTTTCTCTTCATTATTAAACTAACTGTTACCGCTTTTAGCTGTTTATAAGAGTTATGTTTTATTAATGTGGTGAATAGTTATTAAATAAATTTTTCCTTTATATGAAACGAATAATTTAAATAATTAATATTTTTTGGAGTGTTCTAATAAGTACAGTTATAAAACTCTTTAGTAAATTCGGGTATCTTCTGATTGTACAACATGCGGTCAGACTTGATCATTTATAACAGATGGTTATAAAAATGAACAACAGAAATATAGCAGTTGTAAACTTCTAAAAGGTTTGTACACATTGCGACTCTTTGTGTCTGGGGTGAATCCTATGTCTGTCTCACCTGCGGCTGGGCTGCCCCAACTCATCGTATCGGTGAATCTGATGTATTATGGGTTAGTATTCTCTGCATCTTTTGAATCCCTTCTAATATGGAATTTACAGGCTCATCTGCAGAATTGGCCAGTGAGGATATGAATACAAACAAGTTAATGACTTATGGCTACTCAGTTGTTTTTCGGTATATTTCATCGATTGTTTAAGATTTATTTTTTTGAATATGTCGTAAAGTATAAATGGACATATGAATCTCCACTACCTAGGAATTAAACAGTGATAGCTAATATGTTGACTGGGGAGAAAGGGTACCTAAAATTGGTACTTTTATGTCAAGTTTGGTTAAAATGCTTTCAAAATTATTTGCGAACATTCTCAAAAGACTTCTAAACCCCATACCATGGCTTCTTCTATTTGTAGTGTCAGAAAGATTATTTGCATTACGAAATAATTTGCAAACCCATTATATTTTTTGTAATTTCTTATCGTGCTTATTGTTAATATTAATTATATAAAAAAGAGTTTGGGAAATTCCCAAGAAAACAGCTTCTGTCAGTTTTTTCAAAGACTGAATTAAAAAATTAATCTTGGTGTTGACCTGGTTTTTGTCTCAGAGCTGAGTTCAAACAGTTAATCTATGCATAAATTCTGAGTTGCAATATGAAACAATTCAAAGAGTCCCACTGCATACTAGGTTTAAAATTTACAGTACTCTACAATTTTAAAGGTTATGGCTTCCTTTTGTAGTACGCTGGTCAGCCAATCATGTGACTGAAGCATTTAAGAACAGTAGAGGTAGAGGTGTAAAAGACACTAGTCAGAGTTATCTCCTCTTAGAGTAATGATCTTCACCATGGTACAGCCAGACTCTGTGTTGAATGAAGTGACGGTATCATTTTTCAAGGTGGAAGGTAGATGTTTTTAGAGGGCCTAGCATGATACTTTTCCACTCAGAATACTTTTCTCAGATACTTTAAAATACTTTTCCACTCAGCAAGGAAGGCAATTGTAAACCACCTCACTCCTCATTTTACTTAGTAAAGCCTCTAGAGGTTCAAACCAGCCTTTCGGCTGATGACCTAAACAACAACATTGCATTGCCATGAACTTTGCTTAATTCAAAAATATGGTAATCCAAACTGGTCTTTGTTCCAGTTAATTCTGATTAGGAGGTTTTAAATAATTAAAAAAAGCCATGGCATGTATTCATCTAAATCAGTTCAACTGTATTGCCTGTAGTTCATGGTTTATTGAAACCACTTTTCAAGGACCCTTAAAATATAATTTTCAATGAATAATGAAATCAAATTTTTAGTTAGTGGTTTCTTAAATTTTTAAATAATCACTTAATATTTTTTCTTTGCAGCTTTAATACTGGCGAAGAAAATTGATGCAAAATCTGGACCCACATTGGCAGATTATAAAAAAACAGCATTATCTTCTGAATTTGAGGCTGAATTTGCAAACTTGAAAAAGGAAGTCATAAAAACACTTAGTCAGTTCCCAATTCCTGGTCATACGGATTACTAAAAAATATTTTTAATAATGCTAATCATGAATAAATTTATTTTTCTTGTTTCATTTTACTATTATTTATTATTGTTTTAAATAGTTTCACAAGTTGACATATTCATTTTATCAGTATGACTTGTTCAGTAAAATAATTTTTACATCCTCAAATTATACTTGTAGAGTGAGAAAGTGTTGTGATGGGACAACATTTTTTAAAGGAATTTTAACTTATTTTTTACTTTCTCTTGCCTATTTGAATACATAGGAAGGAAAGTATCGTTTTCATGTCGATTTGTCTAAATCAAGTTTTTACCGGATATATACGTTTTCAGACCCCCTGAACCCAAAAAACATATATTTGTGATTAGTCTGTGTGTGTGTGAACAAAATATCTCACTAACAGAACATTGTACGACTTTGAAACTTGAAACTTAAGTTAGGTACCACTAGAGGACCCGACACGAACATTTTTATCAAAAATGGTCAACCGGAAGTACAAGGCGTATTTTTAAAATAAGGGCCGTTTGAAAATAAAAAAAAAAATAGAAGGTAATTTGCAAAAACTAATTTTATTTTCGGAATCTACATACTTTTATCTATTTTTCTACATAGTTTCCAAGTTTTTGTAAACACTTATCATATCGCACAACTAAATTTTGGAAACCTTCTTCATAAAAACTTGCCGCCTGCGTGATAAACAAGAATTCACGGCCGTTTTCAATTCGTCGTCATCGTCATAACGGCTGCCGCCCAAGTGATGTTTCAGATGACGGAAGAGATGAAAGTCGCTCGGCGCAAGGTCAGGGCTGTAGGGTGGGTGGTCCAAAACTTCCCAGCCAAAAGAGTCCAATGCAGCTCGGGTCTGAGCGGCAGTGTGAGGCCTTGCATTAGAGAGTTCCTTGAATTTTCTGACACGTTATGACGAAAATGGTTACGACATGCTGAGTCGGATCGTAACTGGAGACGAAACATGGATTTCGCATTTCACTCCCGAATCGAAACAATAAAGCATGGAATGGAGACACACGCACTCTCCCGTAAAGGTCAAAGCAAACAGACTTTGTCACAGCGCAAGTTCATGGCGTCCGTGTTTTGGGATAGGCATGGTGTTTTGCTGGTCGACTTAATGGAACGAGGAGCGACAATAAATGCAGTAGCCTACTGCCAAACCCTGAGGAAGCTGCGCAGAGCAATTCAAAACAAGAGACGTGGCATGCTCACAAAAGGAATTTTGTTTCTGCACGATAATGCAAGGCCTCACACTGCCGCTCAGACCCGAGCTGCATTGGACTCTTTTGGCTGGGAAGTTTTGGACCACCCACCCTACAGCCCTGACCTTGCGCCGAGCGACTTTCATCTCTTCCGTCATCTGAAACATCGCTTGGGCAGCAGCCGTTATGACGATGACGACGAATTGAAAACGGCCGTGAATTCTTGTTTATCACGCAGGCGGCAAGTTTTTATGAAGGTTTCCAAAATTTAGTTGTGCGATATGATAAGTGTTTACAAAAACTTGGAAACTATGTAGAAAAATAGATAAAAGTATGTAGATTCTGAAAAAAAAAAATTAGTTTTTGCAAATTTCCTTTTATTTTTTTTTATTTTCAAACGGCCCTTACTTTAAAAATACGCCTCGTAGTAGTTTATTCATGTAATTTTTCACTTTTTTGCAATTTTCTCAAAAACGGCTTCTACAACTTTTTTTTAAATCACCGCATTTTCTACATTTTTTATGCTGTGTAAGATAGGGTAGGTGCCATGTCTGCTGAAATTCTTGGGGAGGCTGTTCTCTCATGGAAAAAACCGCTTTAAAGATTGCTGCCTTAATATACATTTTAGAGCAAAAGTGTATTTATATTAAAGTTGTAGCAATTTAAAATTTTCGACAACTTTTATTTCAAACATTTCTTTGTATAATGCTTAATGGTTTTTAAATTTTAAAGGAACAGCATCAAAATAAGTTTTTTATTAGTAAAGTGTACAGCATTTCTGCTTGATTTTTTTGTTTTTTATCAGATTGTTTTGTAATTACTGTTAATGCAGACAATAAGAAGGGTGATAGATTAAAATGATTGATGGAAAATGCCAAACCTGACCAGTAATTGAACCTGAGACCCTGGCGTAGAAGCCAGTTGCGCTTACCACTACACCACAGGCTGGGGAATTCTGCTTGGAAATTAGAAAGAAAGTTAATGAGGTTTACCACCATGTTTTAGATAAAGGTGTTTCATAAATTTTGACCGTGACTTACATTATCAAAAATTTCTTGTGGAATTTTTTTGTAAAATTTATTGATAAGTAAATATGTTCTTTAGATTAGATACAGGTGTGTTACTACATACCTGAACGGTACATACATACCGTTCAGAAGTAAACCTTGTGAAGGTCATTATAGTAGTTTATATATTCACCACATAAACATATATAATCTCACAACTCTATCTACACAATGGAGTAAGAACGTATTCCAACCATGAAAAAATTGAAATATAAATTTCAACTGATCTTCACATTGTAGTTGTGGGCAGAATTGAAATACCACAAAACTAAGCGTTAGAGAAAGAAATGCTTGAAATAAAAGTTGTAGATTTTTAAATTGTCTACAACTTTAATTATATACACTTTTGCCCTAAAATGCATATTAAGGCCGAAATCTTCAAAAAATCATTTTCTGTACGAGAGAACAGGCTCCTCAAGAATTCCAGCAGACATGACGCCTACCCTATCTTGTAAAGTATAAAAAATATAGTAATTGAGGTAATTTTAAAAAAAGTCGTAGGAGCTGTTTTTGAGAAAATCGCAAAAAATTAAAAAAATGACACGAATATACTACAGTAAAATCTCTCTATTGCGGAACTCTCTATAGCGGAAATCTCTCTTTAGCGGCATTATTTGCCGACCCCGACCCTTTCGTATACTACGATAATGTATTTAACTCTCGTTATAGCGGCACAAAAATCTCTCTATAGCGGCAAAACAATATCTTCAGGATATGGATTTAGACGCCTATTTAGGGACAGACAATGACTTAGCCACTTCAGCAGATGTTGGCAATGATGCAATAATCGAAAATGTCTTAGCCCAAAATAACGAGCAAGAAAGTGAATGACGATGAAATGGAAACAGAAATGTTGTCCCTTCAAGTAAACAAGCACTAGACGCTATTCTTGTTGTTGCAACGTATTGTCATTGCCAATATGTAAATGAAAATTTACAAGTTTTAAACATTGAAAATGAGATTGAAGACATGTTTTATGAATTGAAAACGAAACAAAATTTACAACTTATTTTACGAAATGAAATGTGCTTCACAGTCATTGTTTCCTTAACAACAAAAAAATATATACTGTACTGTGTATTTTTTTGTGTTTGTGTAGCCTATGTTTTAGGAGATTTTAATTGTATGTATCTTATGTTTATTACTGTTCAGTAAAAACCGAGTTTTAGTGCTAATTAATTTTAGGCTATCTATTATGGTATGTACTGTATGAATGATTATTGAAAAAAGTTCAATACGAAAAGTGAAATTCTATTGTTAAACATTAGTAACACAACATCTAATAAAACCAGTTTGTATCCAAATTTCTTGTTAAGTTAATAACCTACACTTTATGTAGGTAATTAATTTAAATATCTCACTGTATTGAAGTAATCTACTGTATTAAACATTCGTCATAAAGTTATCTATTCAGTAGTTTTTCAAAAACTTATTCCATGCACCATTTACATACGTATATAAGTTATTTTGCACAGAAAAATTAGTACTTTAACTTCCCTCCCACCGTTAATTACTCGCTCTCTCTATAACGGAACTCTCTTTATAGCGGCGGTATCTCATGGTCCCTTCAATTCCGCTATAGAGAGATTTTACTGTACTACTTCCAGTTGACCGATTTTGATGAAAATGTTAGTGTTAGGTCCTCTAGTGGTACCTAACTTAAGTTTCAAGTTTGTACAATGTTCTGTTCGCGAGATATGTTGTTCACACACACAGACCAATTACTTAAAACATGTTCTATGGGTTCAGGGGGTCTGAAAACGTATACGAGGTGTGGCTATTAAATAACAAGACTGACGTAAAAAATTTATTTTTATTTTATACATAATGACTTATTGTCACCTTCAATATACACTCCTTCTCTATCCCTACAACGCTCCATGTGAATTTTCCATTGTTGGAAACGGTGCTGGAAGTCATCTTCTGTCAGCTCCTTCAGGACATGTGCCGCTTTCTCTTTTACGGCTTCCACAGACTCAAATCTTGTCCTTTTTAATGCAGATTTCACCTAAGGGAAGAAGAAGTCACATGGTGCAAGATCTGGTGAATAAGGTGGATGTTCTAACACTGAGTTGCTGTACTTGGCTAGGAACCTCTTGACAGATAACGCGGAATGAGCTGGCACATTGTCTTGGTGGAGAACTATGATATTTGTCCTTCCACATTTTGGGGTGTTTTTTCCTTACTCTTTGACGTAGTTTAGAATGTACCTAAAGGTAGTAATATTGATTAATTGTTTGACCTTCAGGAACCCAGTAAACAATGATGGGATTGGTACACAATCCCATGATATAAAAAAAAAAAACAATCATCATTGCTTTAAATTATGACTTACTCATTCAAGCTTTTATGGCTCTCGGTGAAGTTCGGCTCTTCCAGTGCATGGATTGGCGCTTCGTTTCTGGATCATAAGTAAAAAACCACGTCTCATCATATGTTATTATCTTCTACATGTTCCATAAGTTGAAATCTGCATTAAAAGGGACAAGATTTGAGTCTGTGGAAGCTGTAAAAGAAAAAGCGGCACATTTCCTGAAGGAGCTGACAGAAGATGACTTCCAACAATGGAAAATTTGCATGGAGCATTGTAGGGATAGAGAAGGAGTGTATATTGAAGGTGACAATAAGTGATTATGTATAAAATTAAAATTAAATGTTTTACGTCAGTCTCATTATTTAATACCCTGACCTCATATATCTGGTGAAAACTCAATTTTGAAAAATTGACATGAAAACAATACTTTCCTTCCTACATATTCATATAGGCAAGAGGAAGTAAAAACTATAAAAACAGTACTTTCTAATACAATAATCTAAGAAGAACTCATTTGAATTTTTTGAAAAATCTAAAAAAACTCACTAACTGGGGTAAAAATATTATGAAGTAACTTACTGATGAAAATGTTAAATAAGCCCTAATATTAGTTCAAACCGGCCTTTCGGCTTATGACCTGAACAACTATAGAATGTTAATATTCAGGCCCCCTTTGTCGTACTCTTTGATCAACTTTGATCATAATGGCAAAGAACCCAATAATTAGCCTTGATACTTGGACAAGAAAAACGGAAATAAAAATTGAAAATTTTTAGAATGTTAAAACCTTGTACTGGATACTGGACCTTAACCTACTGTTGTCGCAAAATACCAAATGATATAAAATTTTTTGCATATTTTTTGCTCATTAATAAATTATATACAAGGATAGGCAGAATTTTATATTGTTATAAAGCATTATAAAAAAACATATTCGAAAAGAACAGAGAGTAGAGGATTACATAAAATGTCTTGTTTAATATATTACTTTCCTGATAAAAATTTGATACAAATTATTTGTTTATTTCATCCAAGATAATTCATAAATGATATGCAAACGTACACTATTTTAGTAAACATATCTGAACAGAATTCACACCATTTTTAACCAAGTAAGTTAACACGTTTAATAAGAATTTTTTCTAAATTTATATTTATGTATTTATCTGATAGTATAAGTATACCGATTTTGAAAGTAGTTACTGATTTAATGATAAACTGTAATTTGTTGGTAGCACAAAGAACTATTTTCAAGTTTTCTTGGATAGTATTTTTTAAGGAGTGATAATATAAATAAATTTAAGTTTTCATTATAGAAATAAATCTTTACAAAAATTCAGTCTTGATGAACTTTTCATTAACAATATTAATTACCCCTACGTCTTTTATCGGGATCTGTACCTTCTCTGATTTTCTTTTCTCTTCAATAAACCCTTCATTTGATTTGATGTACTTTTTCTAGCTTCTTCGGAAAATTCTGTCTTTTTTTTATCCTTTTTGGTGGCAATTTTTAAAATTGTCGTCTATCATTTTCCCATCCGTCACATCCAGATGTCAGAAACTACACATAAGAGACAACAACAAACGTTTTTCGGAATCGTAATCTACACAAAAAGTTAGTGGGCCGGGATTGGGTTTGAAGTTCTGGTTTCAACCAGAAGTGGCCCAAAGCCGGAAGCCAAGAAATCAAAGTCGGAATTTGGGAACAAAAATAGTATCATTACTAAAATAGTATCCTCTTAAAGAGTAGATACTGAAATTACTGGATTTGAAGTTTCAGTTTCAACCGGAAGTCAAGAAATCATAGTCCAAATTTGGAAACAAAAATAGAGTCATTCAATTCTTCTTAACAGGTTGACTGCTGTGAGACATATTTTTCATGTCTCAGTTCATATTGCCGGAAATGCTTTGAGACACATATCAGTTTTGGCGTTTCTGACTTGCTCTGGTAGTAAAAATTATGCTGACATCAGCAATGTCAGCTTTTTCTAGTTTTTTCCACTCCAATGTTATTTCATTTTTTATTCAGCATTATTTTGCACTTTAAAATTGTCACTGCCTCTAGATGTAGTTGTTAGCAGGCTTGGCTATTAATGGAAAATCACAGGTTCGGTTCTCGAACAGAGTCTGGAAGTTACACGTTAAAACCAATTGTTTCATACGTCAAAGTATTCTCTGATAACCAAAATGTTGATACAACTAAAAATAATCAAATCCATATTTTCTTAATGGAGAGCACAATATTTTCAAAATGATGGATGACTTGGCTACAAAAATTATTTTGCCATTCTATACATGTCTTGTTTCAATATGGTTGATCCTCCTCTAGTTGCTAAGATACATAATTTGTGTCTCAATTTGTTTCTTCATATATTAAAAATTAAATAATTAATTAATTTTTTCTTACTAGTGACTAATATTTATATACTATACTGCGTAAAATGAAAAAAGTTTTAGCATTTCTGGACAGACTAGTCAACCTGTTAAAGAGTTGTATAGAAATCACTAATGGATAAGTCAAAGGTAAAATTGCCTTTTTAAAAATTGGCACCAGCCGTGAGATGCATCGTCTCATGAAAGGGATTTTTCCTCTCTTAATCTCCTTTCTTCCTTATATTTATTCCTTTTCTGATTTGGACATTCTTGCATCTTCTAGACATTGCCATTTCTCTTTGGCTGTTTTCTTAATCTCTGCAGGAATTACCAAATTCATACAATTTGCATATGAACTCGCTTATCAAAATAAATCTTAGTTTAAGAGTCCAATTCTCAAAGCAATAAATGGAGGAACTTTCTATAAATGGAATATTTTTTTCTTAATGCCAACAAGTTTAAAATAAAATTAAAAAGAAGTATTAATAATAAGTAGTGAAAGTAAAATTATGATGAAAAATATTTATAATATTATATATTTTTTTTACTTTCATGGTAGAATTGATATTATGCTGAACCATTAAAGATCCCAGGTTTGATTCTTAGTAAGCGTTGAAAATGTTTATTTTATAGAATTGTTTGATAAGACTTGTAATAAATTATTTTGTCTACCATGGCTCAATGGTCGGGGCACTAGACTGCATTCCACTGTAAAGCAAAAGGTCCTGGTTTCAATTTCTGTTCAGGGTATAGAAATCATTACGCTTCCATAATGTATACATAGTAATTACCAAAGAAGTTGATATGATTTTCAAATAAGTAAATAAATTATTAGGACTTATACTTTAATGCAATAGGAAAAAACCCATAAAAGCACATTGTTGTATTTAAAAATACAGGAAGGTTCTAACTGTAATAAATTACAATAATTATCTTATATTAGCTTAGATAAAAACTTATAATAATTTATGTTTTATTTATTGAGATCATTCAATTTTTAAGAGATTCAATGTGGTCTGAAGATCAGAAGTAATAAACAATTGTACTATATCTTAATAAAAATCGTAGTTGTAGACAAAAGATTTTACACAATTTATGCCTCATCAAAAATTATTTGTGACCAACTATTTAAAATTAAATGACTACAGGAAATTATAATTATTTTGATGTAAACTAATAAAGCTAAACCTTGGTATTAAGGTGGGTAACTTTTTTAATTTTTCAAAATAGGGTTGGTACATGAAAATTTTCTTATGTACATAAATAAATTTATAGCTCTAATTGCCAAAAAGTCACAGTTTAGGATACCCAGCCTATTCCAACATCTATTGCTTCCAAACTCTTACTTCTTCCTCTATGTTCATCTAAAGCACACACAGTGTTTTTTTTCAGAACTTTTCAGTTAATACGAGGGTAGGCTGATAAGTAATGCACACATGCTTGTAGAAGACAACTAAATAAACTTCAGTAGCGCGCCTGGTGGCATGTGGAAGTACTATTTCTCCTCTACAAGTCTGCGCAGTTTGAAGGCGTTGCTTTCATTCAGTTTGTTTTGAGTAGTGGAAGTATGGCGTCGTGTTCTGGTGCTATGTCAACGAGAATTAAACAACGCGAATTGAACAACTTTTGAAGCGCTACCGTGACGAAGGAGACGACTTTCTTTTGAATATTGTGACGGGGGACGAGTCATGGGTTCATCATTACGATCCCGAAGAAAAAAGGCAGAGCGCTGAATATCGTCATCCACATTCTCCTGTTGTGAAAAAGTTCAAAACACAACCGTCCGCAAAAAAAATTCTTTTGACTGTGTTTTGGGATGCTCGCCGAGTTTATGTGACTGATTATCTGGAACGAGGGGCAACGGTAAATTCTGCTCAGTATATACAGACTCTGAAACACCTCCGACGTCGAGTTTGTCGTGTTAGAGGCAACCTGGCGCCAATAATTTTGCAACACGACAATGCTCGTCCACACACTTCGCGTGCAACTGGAGAGGCTCTGAGAAACCTGAAGTTTCAACCAATTTTACACCCTCCGTATTCTCCCGACCTTGCGCCTTGCGATTTTTATTTTTTTCCTCTACTGAAGAGAGACCTTAAGGGTAATCATTACAGCTCGGACAATGAGGTGAAGGCAGCTATTGCGTCCTGGGTTCGAGGAAAGTCGGAAGAATTTTTCAGTGACGGAATGAAAAAACTTGTTAAACGTTGGGAGAAATGTGTAATGCTTAACGGTGACTATATTGAAAAATAAATAGATAATTTGGTAGGTTAAGATTTGTACTTTAATTTGTTATTTACCCCATCTTGCTATTTCTTTTTGTTCGTCTTCTACAAGCATGTGTGCATTACTTATCAGCCTACCCTCGTAGTTTAAGAAACTGTCATCTATATTTATTATCCTTAAGAATGCTTGAAAATTCTGTATTTAAAAATTGATTTGTAGTTCTTAGAATACTCAATTATTTGCATCAATTCTATCTACCATATCTACTCATGGATGTATTCAGGGATCATGACCGTAATCTAGCAGTAATTAACCCATAATCCTGAGCTCCTAGATTCCTAATTTTTTTATGAATTTACATAACTAGCTAACGGTTTTTTTTTGACAACGTTGTTCCTTTCTATTTACTCAGTCATTAACTGGTCCTACCGTTTATTTATTTTTATTTTTTACTTGTATTTAAATGACTCACCAGGTTGGTCGAGAGGTAAAGTCGTCCCCATGTTCAGCTGTTTAACAGCTGATTTTCGAAGCCGAAGGTTCCTGGTTCAAATCCTAGTAGAGGTCACTTTTATACAGTTTTGAGATCTAGATAGTGGTTACTGGTGTACTTTGATGGTTGGGGTTCAATTAACCATAGTCTCTCAGGAATGGTCCGCCTGGATCTGTACTAGACTACATCTCTCACACACACTATCCTCATCTCATTGGGTCATAGGGTTGCTTATTGTTCTGAATTGAACAGATTGCAACGTACTCATATTACGGAATAAAAAAAAAAAATTTAAACTTTTTATTTTAGTTAACAATCTACTGGCCTTTTTCTTTTCGGTGTTCAAACAGTTAAACTAGTATCTAACAGTTGTAGCACTTCAATTCAAAAGCCATGGTTTTGAAGATGATATTCATTCTTCTTACCACACATATTCACTTTTGCAATTATTGAATTCAACAAGTCACTTTTTTCTTCATTTTACTTTTGACTTTTTTGTAAATTAATACTAACACAGATAATGAACAGTGATTGATGAAAATATGTCAGAATTAACAGGGAATTGAACCAGGGACCTCTGGTCCAGAAACCAGTTCTATTGACTTCTTTAAGAGCCGGCCAAGTCTCTATGGATGTCATAATTTCAGACGTACCATGGAATCTTTACAATATTTTTGAAATCATTGGATGACATTTAAATTTCTAGCTCTGATGTAATCGTAGAAATGTAGAACTGATTTAAATATTGGCTTGTAGAGAATAGTAATACTGGAAAAAACAATTATTTGATAACAAGTAATTATTATTAAAGTAGTCCAAACTTTTTTAAATTTGTAATCAATTATAGCTCAACGAAATTAAAAAAATTTATAAAGTGAAGGAAATAGTTTGTTTGTGTTTTCTATTAAATATAGTACGGTATTTAAACTAGCGACCTTTTGTGTAGAAGTCACGAGCTAATGTAATTATTAAGAAGGAAAGGTCAGTAATCTTAATTTTTTTATGTGTAAAAAAAATTGAAGTCCTAATTCTTATATTTTTATTAAATTTTTATGGTTTTGATTTATTGCAATTACATTTAATTATTGTACCTAAATAACAATATGACATGCTGTACTACAATGTGATTAATAAATCATTCTTTCACACAGGGTAATTAATATTTATTTACTTTTGTGGCAATTAAATGATTTATTTACATCAATATTTGTTAAATGTATTTCCTCTGTAATAGTGGTGAAATGTAATTGGGAGTGATTCAGTTTTGTTTTAGTTTATGTTTCCTCTTTTAACTATCATCTATAATTTTGTAAGTTTTTCTTTTTCTAAAATATTATCTTCTTTACTTCATGGATTAGGCAGCTCGGCCTGTTCCGGAAACCATCTCCTCTTGGGCATCCAACAGTCCTTTTACCGGTGGGTTTGTACTCATAAGCTAAAATATAATAAAGATTTATTTTAACTGTGAACTGTTTTTAAACTTTTTTTTTACTTAAAGTCACTTCAACAGCTTCTTGATTGTTAGTGATTGATTATTATTTTTATCCTTAATGTGTGTACTTTTTTCAATCTGTTTAAATCAGAACACTAAGCAACCCCCTGACCCAATGACTAAAGGATGATGTGTATGTCTTGTAAATGAGGTGTGGTCTTGTACAGACCCAGGCCGACCATTCCCTAGAGAGTAAAGTTAATTGAACCCCAACCATCAAAGTACACCAGTAACCACTGTCTAGTATTCAAATCCATATAAAAGGAACTACCTATACTAGGATTTGAACCTGGAACCTTCGTTTCCAAAAATCAGCTGTTAAACAGCTGACTCATGGGGACGACTTTACCTCTAGACCAACCCGGTTGGTCGTGATGGATCATGAAACAGTATCAGTGGGTAACATATTATAATTTTCCAGATCCTGGCCAGGAATTGGACCTTCTGTTTTGCAGTTCAACATATCTAGTGTCCTAAACCACTGTCCTATGGAGGGAGCCAATATATATTTTTAATTTAAGTTTTCTGCATAAATGTTGCTGTTATTAAAAATTTAAGGCCATATTAGTTGATCTGGGTAAAGTTATTATCAACAAGGTTTAGACAATTTTTGGAGAACTATCGTGTATTACTAACAAAATTTGCAAGGAAAAATTGGTGTTTTCAAAGGTCCAACATAAAAAATGGGAGCTCATGGAGAAAGTTGGCTAATGGGGGCATTTGGTGATTACCTCTTACTCCACAAAAGCTGAATAACCACATTGGAGGTTTTCAAATAACTGCAGGTGTTCTGAAGTTTCAGGCGCTATGATATACAACCTATAAACTAAACCGAACATTTTTTATCAATCATTGTGTATTTTAGCCTGAAATGGGCTCAGCTTATTATCATGAATTTATCTTGTTCAGTTCACAAACTAATTTAACACTGTTGGTATGAGTTTTAAATAACTTTATAAGTTGTCCCTGTTCAAATCCATGCTAGATAAAAATACTCCAGCAAAGAGCAGTAACCAAACTGTGTAGCTGTTTACAAACAGAAAAGCTCCTGATAATAAAATAGAAGCTAAAAAATAATTTTAATTAACTTCATTTATATTAATTTTATTTCCATAATACTATTAGTATGTCTTTTGTTATCCATGCATCCATACCCAGTGCTTCATCCAGTTATCCCCCGGCCTGGGTGTTCACCAAGCTTCTCTATTTTCCTCTATCCGTTCGCCATTTTTCCTTCTCTATTTGTTGCCAGTTATATCCTTGTACCTCCACACTCCTCTTTTTTTCTTTTTTTTTTAATTTTATGACCACAAAGGATCACTTTAGTCTCTTTGGTTAGTTCTTTTTCTCTGGCAGTTTATTTCCTTTTCATTTCTTTCTTTCCAATACTTTTTCATTCTGTCAGATCTTGCTTTTCTCAATTCGTCTGAACAAACCTGTTCTTTTCGTTTAATTGTTCTTACTGATAAAATTTTGTTTTTGTCTTTAATTGTTTCTTTGTAAACCGGTGTGCGATCTTTGACATCAGCAATTGTTAGATTTAGTTCTGTTCTGTCTTTTTTGATTTCTTCAAGCCAAGGAATTATAGCTCCTTCCGTTTTTGCACACATGAATTTTTCTACAATTTTTCTTAATAATCGGTTTTCTTGAGTTCTGAGGATATGCGAAAAGAAAGAAATTCTCTTTTTGCGCATTGCATCAGTGATTGGTTCTATTTCTTTATAAATTTGTTCTCTTGGTAAAAGTCTGTGCTGGTTGTTAACTATGTGTTTTTTGTTTATGCAGGTTCTAAGAATCCTTCTTTCTATTTTTCTGATTGTTTCTTTTATTCTGTTTTCGTCAAATCTTTTCTTGAAATCTTTTTCTTGGTTGTCCTCTTGATCTTGTTCCTTTCATCCTTTTGGGTAACTTTTCCTCCCCTATTCTCTTCACATGGCCATACCAGCTTATCCTCATTTTCTTTTTTTTTTTTTTCTTTTTTTTTTTTTTTGCGCCCTGGAGACTCCAGGAGGAGTATAGGACATGTCGTCAGATGTAACACCTGAAATACATATAAGAAACACACTATGTATCACTACTATCAAGAAAGAAATTCTTGTACGCTATAAAAAGTTTCACCGATCAAGTAATTTTTAAAATTTTTTTTAAAGGAATTTAAAACCTCACAACACTTTAAAGATTGGGGTAATTTATTTATGAATTTTCTCCCTGCATAAGTAGGTTTTTGTTCAAACAATTTTGTGGAGTGATTAGCCACATAATAATCATTCCTGTTTCTCGTGTTATGATTGTGAACATTGAAATTCTGCATAAAATTATTTTGCCTAACATACATAATCACCTCAAAAATGTAGAGACAGGGAACTGTAAGCAATTTAAGCTCCTTAAATAGTGGCCTGCATGAGGTTAGCTGGTTAGCTCCCACCATACACCTAATAGCTTTCTTTTGAATTTTAAAAACCCTATTCATATTACCCATGCTAGAATTACCCCATACTAAAATACCATACCGGATATGAGACAGAATGAGGCCATGATAAGCTACCATTAGTAATTTTTTATCATTTAATCTGGCGATTTGTTTTAGTGCAAATACCCCAGATGATATTTTACTACAAACTTGATTGATTCTCCACCCTGTCCCTCATACATTCCACATTTAGCTTTGCACTAATCTTGGTATTCTTTATTTTATCTCTCCTTATCTTATCCTTTATTGCTCTTTAAAACTTTATTTCCCTGGCTGCAATCTACTCCAATTCCTTTCATTCATCCCCCATGTTTCTATTCCATATAGCACTGTTGGTTCATAATATAACGTATCTTTTGTTATACATTGTAATATTTAAGATTTTGCTGTTTCTAAGTTGTCTAGAAAAAGGGGTATATATAACAAGCAGCATGCCAACGAAAAAAGAATTGATTCTCTCAACTGCTTCGAAATATGTACCAGCTATCAGATGGTTGCGATCGTACAATAGAGTTAAATTTGTGTCAGATGTTGTCGCAGGTATTACCGTTGGTATAACAATGATACCACAGAGTATTGCCTATGCTGCATTAGCTGGTCTCACACCACAGGTATGTATAAATAGTGTTAACATAGACATTTTGTAGCTTTATAGACATTACATTTACATCTTAATCATCATCTGTCAAGGATTAAACTCAATGGCCTGTTCCGGCATCTATCTCTTTTTAGGTCTTCCCAAGCCTTATTTCCCTCTAGATCTATACTATTTCCATGCTCGTAGAGGAAATCTGTGTGCTGGCATGCAAAGTAAATGGTTGGACCAGTTTCTCTTATTCAAGGGCGTATTGAAAAGTAATGCCTCCATCGCTGTAACTATTATTTTGATGAGCCAGACAGTCTCAAAAGTAGAAAGTTATGTACTGGAACTCTATGTTAACAAGTCACCGTAGCGGCGATTTACAGCCGCAACCAAAAAATTCAAAACAATGCCATCTGCGGGGAAATTCATGATTACCGTTTTGTGGGATTGTGATAGTATCGTTCATATGGAATTTTTGAAATATGGCTGTACTGTCAATTCCAAACAATATGTTGCTTTCTATCAAATCTGAAGTGACAGCTGCATAGGGTTTTTTCAGACAAAGAGCCAATTCTGCATGATTATAACGTTTGTCCTCACACAAGTCTGAAAATGTATACAGCACTAGAGAAGCCTGGGTTTCAAGACGTTTTACCTCATCCACCTTATAGCCCAGATCTTGCGCCTTATAACTTTTACCTCTTTCTGAAGCTTAAGGAACATCTCAAGGGCATATATTTATCTTCAGATGCAGAGGTGATAGCGGAAGTGAGGAAAAGGTACCATACAAAAACATAAGACTTCTTCCGTGACAGACGTTTTTAAATCGTATTACGTTGGCGTAAATTTTTTACTGAAACGGCGATTATGTGGAAAAGTGATTGTATTGGTGAGTTGGGAACAGTTTAATGTATGATTTCACTTGAATATGTAAACAATATATCCATTATTAATGAAGTTATAGCGATGGAGGCATTACTTTTCAATACACTCTTGTATAATGTTAATGCTTCACACAGTGACTGAACATTTAACTCGGCCCTTATAGCTTCATTACATACTCTATCTAATCGGGTACAACCTTTGACTCCCTGCAAATATCTCATTTCAGCAGCCTGGATATGAGATTCCTCTGTAAAGACACCCATGTTTCACTCCCATATTTTATGAATAGTACATTTATTGCTCTATAAAATTTGATTTCGGTGTCCTATCTCGTTTTCTTTCCTATTGTTCTGCAAATAGAACCGCATACAGCACTGAATTTTGCCAGTTTCTCACTCATGTCATCATCTTTGTTATTGGAAATCCTGCATCCTAAATAATTAAACAGGTACAACTGTATAGACATTTTAAACTTTTCTTAAATCAAGGTCTAGAAAAATTTTAATCGTCAAAAATAATTAAATAAATAACACACTATAAGTTTTCATCAATGTATATTCTTCTTTTACTCATAACAGGCAGGTGGAGTGTTAAATTATATTTGTGCTCGATCAGCTAGTTCCAGGGCTACAAAAAATAGTTCTGTTTTTTATTACATAATCAGCTATTTATATGACTGAAGCGTTTAAGAACAGAAAAGGTAGAGGTGTTAAAGACCACTTCACTCACTAATTGCTCGTATGTTGAGCCACTCTCAAAAGAGTGTCCGTACTCAAATTTCTCCAATCTTTAATGTTCTTTAACCACGAGCATTCCTTCACCGAGCCTGCACTTGCCCACAACTTTCCCCTTGAGAAAGACTAATTAATAATCCTAATTGTATAACTATTAGACTAATTGTATAGAATAGCTATAGACAAATATCTACTTAATCCTAATCTTTATTTTCTATTATTTCAGTTTGGCTTAAATTCAGCATTCGTTGGATGTTTTGTTTATGCTATATTTGGAACTATTAAAGAAGTAGCAATCGGTCCAACATCACTTATGGCTATATTGTCTGCAACATATACTCGACATAATACTGAATTAATTATCTTTCTAACATTTTTAACTGGTTGTGTTGAATTCATTATGGGTGTTCTTAAACTTGGTAAGTATTCGAAAAAAGCTGTACAATTGTAACATTAACTTAATAGTTTATAGTAAACATTTGCTTAACCAGCTGGCTAGATCAGTCATTGATGAAACATTTTACAGTGTGCACGAATTCCTTTCTAAATAGTTTTGGTATTTAACTTTAATTAAACAAATATTGTGTACAATTTGATACAAAGGGGTTCTTGACAAGCCTGCTGAGTTAAGCAGTAGTAGGGTGAAATTATTGGTAAGTGTTGAATTTATCATTGTGTTTGATTTATTTTTATTATTTATTGTGTGTGATATTTAATTTAATACGGTTCATGACAAGCATACTGAAGTAAGCAGTAGCAAAAACAAATTTTGGTGGTAAGTAGTAAATTTATCACATTGGTGATAAACTTTCAGTTCATCAAATTTACCTTGACATGTCCTATACTCCCTTTGGAGTCTCCAGGATGCAAGTAGCAAAAAAAACAAAAAAAAACAAAAAAAAAAAAAAAAAAAAAAAAATTGGCACTATCACGTGACACTCATGGACTAGTTATAGAGTGGACGCCAAATAAACTTGCTGGTGTAGCTGCACGACCAGTTCGGATTCAGTCGGTAGATTTCATTTCTTAGTACCGAACTGCCAATTAAATCACATGTTCTAAACGATGTAAATTATCATATATTAGCAACGTTTAAAACATTCAATTGTAAACATTGTACGAGGGGTACCCAAAAGAAACAAGAATTATTTTTCAAAAGCCATTTATTTTCAATTTTTTTTACAAAACAACCTTATCCTCTTCAAAATACTCTCCATTACAACTAATAAATTTGTCCCACCGGTGCTTCCACTGTTCGAAACATTTTTTTGTAGTCATCTTTAGAAATGGCTGACAGCTCCTCCCTCATTTTTCTTGACCGCTTCAATGTTGTCAAATCGGTGTCCTTTAATGTCCCTTTTCATGTGTGGATATAAGAAAAAGCCGCACGGAGCCAGGTCAGGCGAGTAAGGTGCGTGGGGAAGCGGAACCATGCCATTTTTAGGCAAAAAAATCTTTCACCGAGATGGCTATGTGTGCAGGTGCATTGTCGTGGTAGAAGAACCAGTCTCCTGTCTGCCACAAATCAAATATTTTTTGACAAACACTATTGCGCAATCTTCTTAAAACTTTTAAATTGTCAGTCGACGGTCTGAGAGCACAAGCTCTCGAATTTTTTAAATATTTTCGTCTATTCGGGCAGTTGATGGACGTCCAGAACAAGGATTGTCATTAATCGACATGTTACCATTTTTAAACCGAGAAAACCACCCGTATGCTTGAGATTTTCCCATAGCGTCATCTTTGTAAGCTGTTTTCAACATTAAAACAATTTCAGCAGCACTTTTACCAAGTAGAAAACAAAATTTCACAGCTACACGTTGTTCAATTAAACTTACCATCATAAAAAACGAAACAAGAACAAAACAGCGCTAGCAAACACAATCACTGCAGATGAATATTGAACTCGAAATGAGTTGCAATCACTGTGCTGAACTCGCAATGAGTAGCGCTATACTCGTCTGTGCGGCAGAACAAGCACAGCGTACTACACAAGCACTGCCCACGGCAATGCTATTCCGGTTACTTTTGGGTACCCCTCATAAACAACAATTAACACCTATCACACACAACACATTACAGACTAATGTTTTCAGGTTAGCTGATATATAACGTTGCGAGAGCGACGTGACTCTGATCACAGCTGGTACAGCACTGACCCCAACCACTCCCTGAGGCAACCGAGCATGCCATTACCAAGTTCCACTAAGTACACTAGTAGTTCCTGCTAGTACTAGCAGGTAGTAAACTAAAGTTGTGGTAATATGCCTTTAGAGTGACACAAAATCAAATTCAATCACTTGTTTCTTTTTTTTTCTTTTTTTTGGTATAACATTTGACTCTTCTGCAATGACTGCTAATGCAGATGGTGAAGGATGAAATGATTTTTTTGTAACATATGAAAATATGCCATGCCTGAATGGGATTCGAACCCAAGACTGCATGATGAGAGGCAAGCATGTTACCAACTACGCCAATGAAGGCGGCACTTCTGTATGTTGTTCTGTATTATTCTATTTTCATGCTTAAAAATGTATTTGTTTTTTTTCTATCAATGTTTTTTCTTCCCTTTTCAGGATTTTTAGTGGATTTTATTTCAGTCCCAGTCATCAGTGGTTTTGTATCAGCAATATCGGTAGCAATACTTGTATCACAATTAAAGGATCTGATGGGACTTAAATTTAAAACTGGGGGAATTTTGCAGAACTTTATTTCTGTGATTAAAAACGCTGATAAGATTAGGTGTACTGATTTTGCACTTGGAGTAATCTGTATTGTAGCACTACTGGCAATGCGTGTAAGTAATAATTATTTTACAATTAGTGTTAAAGGTGTAAGTGTTTAATTCGCTAAAATACTTTTCTGTACTTTTTTTTACTTTCTCTTACCTATATGAATATATAGGAAGGAAAGAATTGTTTTCATGTCAATTTTTCAAAATCGAATTTTCACCGGATCTACACGTTTTCAGACCCCCTGAATCCAAAAAACATGTTTTTAGTGATTGGTCTGTGTGTGTGTGTGTGTGTGTGTGTGTGTGTGTGTGTGTGTGTGTGTAAACAGAATATCTCAAGAACGGAACATCGTATGAACTTGAAACTTAAGTTACATACCGAACACTACCGAACCTGACACGAACATATTCATCAAAATCGGTCAACTAGAAATAGTAGTTTATTTGTGTAATTTTTCACTTTTTTGCGATTTTCTCAAAAACGGCTGTTATGATTTTTTTTTTAAATCGCCTGGTTTACTAAATTTTTTATCCTCTACAAGATAGGGTAGGCGCCATGTTTGCTGAAATTCTAAGATTGTGACTTCAATATGCATTTTAGCGCAAAAATTTATATAATAAAAAATGTAGAGAATTTAAAATCCTACAATTTTTATTTCAAACATTTTTTTGTATAATGCTTAGTTTTGCGGTAATTAGCAATTTTCTGTTTTTCCTCCCGAAAATGTGTAAAAAATCGATTTTTTAAAGATTTCAGCCCTAGTATGCATTTTACGACAAAAGTGTATATAATTAAATTTATAGGAAATTAAAAGATCTACAACTTTTATTTAAAGAATTTTTCTCTACAGAGCCTACTTTAGCATGAAAAAGTGATGTTCCATATTTTAAGCCAAACATTTCAATTTTTATTTTGCGTCCTTCATTCATGATTAAATTTAGGTTGTGTGTATTGAGGTTAGTTTTTTGTTTATTTATGATGTTTTATTACTAATGTTATGTTTATTGTTAATTACTTGCAGTGGCAAAAGAAAGTTGTGTGAGTGTTTACACCAGATTTTTTTAAGTTTTGGCCTTCTTTGGACTGCGTTGAACTTTTCGCATGATGTTCTGTTCCCTCGTCCTTTCTTCCCAGAACCTCTTCAACCTTTCACTCATCATCTTCATTCTTTCATCTGACCACTTATATGCTGATTTCTCAGAATCAGTTTTTCTGCTTTTAAAAACTTTGAAGTCGTCTACGGCCTTTCCAAATGTGTCTCTGTCCTGGATGTTGTTTTTGTGTATTCCCATTTCCTTGAGGTTTATTTCCACTTCTTTAAATCATCCAGTTGTTGTCTTGATTCCATTTAAATATATGAGTATTCTTTTAGTCAGCCTTCTGTACTCTTTATTTAATAAATGTCTTTTACAGTTTCCAAAAAATACATTATCATAAACCATATAGGTTAGACCTTCTGACCTGTTCCTACTTCAGACTTAGTAATCTGATGGATATCAAATTTCTTAAGGAAATTCTTAAAACATTGAGATGTCCGTCTCCTCGTAGATCATCCATGCCACATTGTCCAATTTTCCTGTAATTGAATACTTATTATATTATCTCAAAGTTTATGCTAAGTATATTTATTTCTTTTATGGTACTAGTACAGCATCTGATACCCTGCTATAAGTCCTGACAATATCATTTCAACAGTCTTTATTCTTGACATCTACTGAACAGCCAATGACCAGCACTTTAAACTGAATGTAATTACATCACACCAAGAGCATAAATGAGCAAAATTTTCAAAAAATTTTGTAATTTTTCAAATTTAAAAATTTAATTAAGTTGTTAAAAGTTAATACGGATTACATGTTTTTGAGTAGGCTAACAAACATACACTTAAAGTTGTATTATGTACTACATCCGTCTCAAACAAACGGAGATGAAGGAAGTACTGTATTTTTTTTTTTTTAATATTTTATGGCCTACAAAGGACCACTTTAGTCATTTTACATTTAAAGTCTTTCCTTCCCTCTCCTTTTCTTTTCCGCCCAATATTTTTTCATCCTTTCCGAGCGCAATTTTCTTTCCTCCTCTGGAACCACTCTTCCCAATCGTTGTTTGTTCCTTCCCGCCTGTAGTATAATGCGTTCATCCTTCAATATCTTCAATGCATTTGTCTTGTGTTTTAAATCTTCTATTGTAACTTGTAACCTTCTAATATCTTCTTTTAATTCTGTGATCCATTTAATATCACTTTTACTATACCACAGTTTTTCTATTATTTTCCTGCTAGTTCTATTTTCAGGTGTCCTTAAAAGATGTCCCAGGAATGATATTCGTTTCTTTTTAATTATACTTGTAATAGGTTCTATGTTTTTGTAGACCATTTCGTTGGAAGCTAGTCTCCAAACTCCGTCTACTTGATAGTTTTTGTTCAAGCAAGTTCTGACTATTCTTCTCTCAATCCTGAGAACCTTATCTATTGCAATGGTACTGTATTAATAACAGAAATTATGGTTTTTTTTAAACCTCCCTGGATTTCACTTAAGTCCCTTTTAATATATATAATTAATAGAATTATTTCAAACTATTGTCAAATTTCTTAATTGTTTTAATAAAATATTATATTTTTCTTGCAGTCTCTGAAAGATGTTAAATTTAAAGAAAAGAAAAATAAACAGGGTTTTCTTCAGTCATTTGTTTGGTTTATATCTATTAGTAGAAATGCTGTAATTGTATTAATTTGCATAGTTTTATCAGCTTGGTTTGAATTTTACTACGATAAAGTTCCATTTGTTTTAACTGGTAAGTAAAGCTACAGTAATAAATTTTTCTCTCGACTGATTTTATAATTAGTGAAGTTCTGCAAACAATTGATAAACTTTGTAACAAAATCCTAAGTGGCATATTCACCCACGTGCTGGTTTTCACCCTCAGTAACATGCTTTTATTTTATACCCTTTTATACCATCCCACCATGTCTTTCTTAATTACTCCTTGTAAATAAATAGAAAGTTTTGTCTTTTGTGTTGCTATCAATCAAACCAAAACCAAACGTAAACATCATCGTTGTCATCAACGACAGTACTGATATTTTAGTTGTGGCTGCTCCTCCCTGAGGCAGCAGCAAAGATTATCTCCAGTTCCCCCCCCCCCCCCACTTCAAAAAGCAGCTACACTGCTGGATGCCCTGCTGCTCCGGTCAGAAGAAGAACGCCACTTACTCAACTAACAAGAGCTACAGCCAGCTGTTTTTTTTTTTTTTTTGTTACTTGCATCCTGGAGACTCCAAAGGGAGTATAGGACATGTCAAGATAAAATTGATGAACTGAAAGTTTATCACCAATGAGATAAATTTATCACTTACCACCAAAATTTGTTTTTGCTACTGCTTACTTCAGTAGGCTTGTCATGAACCCTATTGAATTAAATATCACACACAATAAATAATAAAAATAAATCAAACACAATGATAAATTCATCACTTACCAATAATTTCCCCCTACCACTGCTTAACTCAGCAGGCTTGTCATGAACCCCTTTGTATCAAATTTTACACAATATTTGTTTAATTAAAGTTAAATACCAAAACTATTTAGAAAGGAATTCGTGCACACTGTAAAATGTTTCATCAATCAAATATTGTTTTAGCGTTTTTTTAAAATGACTTAAATTGTCACAACTTTTTAAACCTTGAGGCAATTTATTGATGTATTTTCTACCTGCATAAGTTGGTTTTTGTTCAAACAGTTTAGTGTTGTGATTAGCAACATAATAATCGATCCTGTTTCTTGTGTAGTGGTTGTGAACATCTAAATTCTGTAAAAATGTATTTTTCTTTACGTACATTATCACTTCAAAAATGTACAAAGAAGGAACCGTGAGCAATTGCAGCTCTTTAAATAGTGATCTGCATGAGGTAAGGTGGTTGACTCCCATCATACACCTAATAGCTTTTTTCTGTATTTTAAAAACTCTTTCCATGTTACCCTGTGATGAATTACCCCATACTAATATGGCATACCTGATATGAGATAAAATTAAACCATGATAAGCTGCTATAAGCAATTTTTTATCATTTAATCTGGCAATTTGTTTTAATGTAAATACCCCAGATGATATTTTACTTCAAATTTGATCAGTGTAATAATCCCACGATAGGGTCCTATCTAGTGACACTCCTAGAAACTTCACTGTTTGCACATGATCTAGGATATTATTTTGTATCAAGACATCCACTTCTCTGTTTTCCCTTACATTGTGTTTGTTTTTGAACTGTAAGAACTGACACTTTTTCCCATTAACTGTTAACATTAATTCATTCAGAAATTGGACTACAGATTCTACGCTAATCTGTGTGTTCACTTCGAGACTATCTACCAGTAAATTTTTGTTTATGATTGAAGTATCATCAGCAAACAATAAAGCTTTACTGTTGGGTAAGATTTCTGGTAATCTATTTATATACAACAAAAACAAAATGGGACCTAAGATTGAACCCTGTGGAACACCAGCTTTGACATCAAGCTTTTCAGACAAAATTTTTGTAAGTTTCCCCCTAACTACTCTAGTTATTTCTACGCACTGTACTCTACCTACCAGATAAGACTGAAACCATTTAAGTTCTACGTCCCTAATACCTAATGGCTCTAACATTTTCAACAAGACTTCATGATCAGCACAGTCGAAAGCTTTACTGAGATCTAAAAACACAGCTAAGGCTTTCTCTCCTGCATCCAATATATCAACTATCTGCTCAAAAAGTGAGACAATAGCAGTTTTGGTTGACTTACCCTTTTGGAAACCATGCTGATCTTTTGAGATGATAAGGTTTTCAGTCATGTGGGGCCGTCACCTCAACCAAAAAGACCTGTTGGTTCTTAAACAGCAGTCTGTTGGTTCAAAACAGCCTGTAACAATCTGTTAAAAGTCTG
Organism: Catonia carolina; assembly: GCA_035578175.1. Classification (NCBI taxonomy): domain Eukaryota; kingdom Metazoa; phylum Arthropoda; class Insecta; order Hemiptera; family Achilidae; genus Catonia; species Catonia carolina. The sequence continues at coordinate 32,331,616 of JAQMRL010000005.1, read as the reverse complement.
TTTGCTTTTCAAAGTGTCTGAATCTAATTCTAAAAAAATTCTGGCAGTACAGTGTTGAGTATTTGAAATGTGGATTTACGGACTATTTTACAAACCAGTTATTCCTATTTGTTTAATTTACAAAAAAAGGTTTTCAAATGAAGCCATGAAACCTTCTAGGTTACAAAAGCATTTAAAAAAGTGCTTACTGATAAGAGCAAAGATTTATCTCATTTTCAAGATCTGGAAAATAAATATTTAAAACAGCCAACTTATCAAACCTTTTTGGGTCGTCTTCTAAACAAGAATATGAGGGACTACGAGCCTCATATAAAGTTTCAACACAAAAGCAGGAAAACCACACAAAATTGACTAGGAATTAATTTTTCGTGTAATCAAAGAGATATTAAAAACTGTTTTCACCATAAGACAATGTTTATGCTGTTAAAACCTAACACCAGTTCAATTCTTGTTTGCAGTAGATAAATTCCAGTAAATGTATTTTTATTCATAAAAAAATTCTTCATTTCCTTTAAATGATCCAGACATAGGACTGCCCTAATGCTTGGAGTTTGGGTAATTGATTTTCTATTGAACTTTCATAAAATATTAACTTGTATTTTTTTAAATAATTTAGGTAATACTTACAAGTTATAAGTAATAAAGACTGTAATTTATTAATACTATTTTATTATGTAAAATAATATTATTTGTTTTGATTTTCAGCTTCAGTTAATGCTGGACTTCCTGAATTTAAGTTACCACCTTTCAGTGCACAGGTTGGTAATGTTACATACACATTTGTTGACATGTTTGAAACAATTGGTTCTGGAATGGTTATAATACCAATTGTACAAGTTCTTGAAAATATTGCTATTGCTAAAGCATTCTGTTAGTATTTTACATTCTTTTTTAAAAATAAGTTTTTGTATAAATTGTTTGTATTGTTTGTAAAGAGAATGTAATGGTAAAAGTATTAAGTATGAAAAAGGTATAGGCCTAACTGTTTTTGGTAATTGGGAATATTTTGAATTTCATTTATGATTGTTCTGTACTATAGTGTGTCGTATCTTTGTGAGCTTCTTGTCTAGGATTTTCAACAGCTCCACCTTGCCCCTCATCTTCCAGTGTTGCCGCTTTTACAGATAAGTAAAAGTAATGAAAGGTTGTTTTTTGTTGTTGAGGTCATCTGCCGAAAGGCTGGTTTGAACCTCTAGACACTTTATTAAGTAAAACGAAGAGTGAGGTGGTTTACAATTGCCTTCCTCATCGAGTGGAAAAGTATTTTTATCAGCATGCCAGGCCCTCTGAAAAGCATCTACTTTCCGCCCTGAAAAGACACATTTACTTCAGTCACCACACGGACTGGTTATATGTATAATGAAATTCATTACTCTCAGAGGAGATAACTCTTGACTAGTGTCTTTTACACCTCTACCTCTACTGTTCCTAAATGCTTCAGTCATATGGTTGGCTGACCATGTGATAAGAAACAGGACTTTTTTTGTAGCCCTAGAACTAACAGATGAGTGTAAATAATTTATCACTCTACCTGTTATGGGCTAAATGAAAGGTTGTGTCATACAATTGATAGGCAAAGTAAACTATCTAATTAACTGGCAATCTAGATACAAAATATATTACATCAATAACATGCTGTATTTATAGGTACATATTATATTTGTAATTGAAATATATATTTCTAACACCAGAATACGTTAACAGAAAACACTTGCCAATGTTTATAGCGCTTTCGTGTATCTTGTACACATCTTCAGTTAATTAAATTTTTTTTTAAATATGTTCCACATAAAAATTTAAAACTTGCTACTCCTACCATGGTACATAAGGAATAGTCGATTCTTATATCTAAAACAGTCTTGCCAACTTAATCAGTTGATTGTCGTATTCAACCTGTGTGTTCATTAATTTTTCCTGGTTGCTATATTTACAAATGTAATATATTTAAATATACTTTGCATTTAAATATAGGTAATATATTATCATTTTAATGTGCATATATGGTTTTGTGAATGAGGCATTCAGATCTAGGCAACATGCTTTATGCAAAATTTTAATATACACCATCATAACTTAAGAAACAGAAATGACTATAATCTTGCTAACCATAACATTGGCGGTGCAACTGTTTGAACAAAAACCTACGTAAGCAGGTTGAAAATACATTAATAAATTACCGCAATTTAAAAAAAATTGTACTAACTTGCATTTATTAAAAAAAAATTTGAAAATTTTCTTGATCATTGAGACATTTTACAGTGTACAAAAATTTCTTCCTAAATAATATTTTATTTTAAAAAAAATCCCTTTCATGAGACGACGTGTCTCATGGCTTGTGATAATTTTTTCTAAAGTAAAAAGTCAGCCTTAGAAGCCACATTGCATGTTCACTTCACTTGGTGTTGTACTTCCTCATGCCCATTTAACTTTCATGAGAACGCCTACCTTTAAGAGGAATCGAATGAAACTATTTTTGTTTCCAAATTCCAAATTTGATTTCTTGACAGTTTTGGGCCACTTCTGGTCGAAACTGTAACTTCAAACCCAATAATTTCTGTATCTACTCTTTAAGAGGAATCAAATGAAACTATTTTTGCTTCCAAATTCCAACTTTGATTTCTCGACAGTTTTGAGCCACTTCCAGTAGAAACTGAAACTTCAACCCCAATCCAGGTCCACTAACTTTTTATGTAGATTACGAATTCGAAAACTACTTGTTGTTATCTCTTGTAGTTTCTGACATCTGGATGCAACAGATGGACAGACATATGAAAATAATGGATGGCAATTAAAATTGCCACCAAAGAAATAAATCAAATTTAATAAACATTCAAGCAAATGCTGAAGAAAACTATGTGCTTTGGGTAAATATTATAAGATTGTTGTAAGTTAGTCATGTAGTGTTACTTAATGTGTAATTAAAGTAATGTGTACTGATACCTACATTCTTGATATATTGTATACTTCCTTTGGAAGTCTCCTGGATGCAATAAACAAACAAAAAATAGTAGAACATGAAAAATATTATTTGACAATACTGTGGATAACTTCATCAACCTTGAAGCCTACAATGATATGATGCATAATATAACAAATTTTGTCAGGGTATTTATCAAAAAAATTTTACCATTTCAACTAAATTTGTGCTTAAAAGAATTCAATTATCTGACCTTGATTAATTTGCAAGAATACAAAATTTGTTTTTTTTCTTTGTTCTGACTGGTATTTTAAAATGCACACTCGTGCATAATTATATGACCTTGACCTATATTACAACCTTGATAAATAGCTGTTGTACTGGAGTTCTGTAAGGTAATAGGAAACATTAACATCGTTCATTTAACTCAAGTGTCAGCATTTTATTTTCTTCCTACATTTTTTTAACTGATAAAAATAATAAATCTTTATCTTGCGAGTTAAAAATGACATAGTGTTTTTATTTTCCAAGTCATGAAATTGGGTTTGAAATAGGAAAATTTGCTATTTTTTTTATAACCACGATTTTCTTGGAGGAACAAAGGAAAACTTTTTTCAGAACAATGATGAATGTTTAGTGTATTTATTTCACAAGTTATAGATTTTACTTTCTCTTGCCTATATGAATATATAGGAAGGAAAGTATTGTTTTCATGTCGATTTTTCGAAATCGAGTTTTCACCGGATCTATACGTTTTCAGACCCCCTGAACCCAAAAAACATGTTTTTAGCGATTGGTCTGTGTGTGAACAGAATATCTCAAGAACGGAACATCGTACGAACTTGAAACTTAAAACTTAAGTTACATACCACTACCGGACGCGACACGAACATTTTCATCAAAATCGGTCAACCGGAAGTAGTAGTTTATTCGTATAATTTTTTAGTTTTTTGCAATTTTCTCAAAAACTGGTCCTACGATTTTTTTTTAAATCGCCTATTTTACTCAATTTTTTATTCTCTACAAGATAGGGTAGGCGCCATGTTTGCTGAAATTCTCAGTGAGGCTGTTTTCACGTAAAAACGTTGTTTTTTTAAGATTACGGCTTTAATATAAATTTTAGCGCAAAAACTTATATAATAAAAGTTGTAGAGAATTTAAAAACCTACAACTTCTGTTTCAAACATTTTTTTGTATAACGCTTAGTTTAGCGGTAATTTGCGATTTTCTGTTTTTTTTCTCACGAAAACGTGAGAAAAATCGATTTTTTTAACATTTCGGTCTTAGTATGCATTTTACGACAAAAGTGTATATAATTAAATTTATAGAAAATTAAAAGATCTACAACTTTTGTTTAGAGCATTTTTCTCTACAGAGCCTAGTTTAGCGTGAAAGCGTGATTTTCCGTATTTTTAAGCCAAACTGAGTTCGATTGTCATTTTGCGTCATTCACTCATGATTAAAATAAGGTTATGTTTTTGAGGTTAGTTTTTGTTCATTTCTAATGTTTTAATACTAATGTTAGGTTTATTGTTAATTATTTGCATTGGCAAGAGAAAGTTGTGTGAGTGTTTCACACCAGATTTTTATTTTACAAGTCATGAAATTGGGTTTGAAATAGGAAAATTTGCTTTTTTTTTTATAACCACGATTTTCTTGGAGGAACAAAGGAAAACTTTTTTCAGAACAATGATGAATGTATAGTGTATTTGTTTCACAAGTTATAGATTTTTTGTTAGGACTGGGGAAAATATGCTAATCTTGATTACTGAAAGGAACTGTTTCAGCATTTTCGTGGAGAAATGAACGTTGTTAGAACAGTGAAAAACAATATACTTATTTTACATATTCACTAGAAATTATCAGACGAGAAAAATCTCTAGTGCTTGAATTTGATTTTTCTTGCATTTCCCTGATCTTATTATTGATTCTGGGATTAACTGAAAGCAGTCATTACTGCTTTTACAAATTTATTACTAACGGACAGAAGTTCTGGAATTAACTATCACTCATGCTGGTTCTCATAATGTGAATGGGTGTAGTGGTTTTTATTTATTTATTGTAATTTAATATTATTTTAATTGCTGATTATATTTTGCAATAGCGAAAGGAAAGACAGTGGATGCTACTCAAGAAATGTTTGCACTAAGTTTTAGTAGTATAGTGGGTTCTTGTTTTGGAGCCATGCCTACTTGCGGAGCGTTAACAAGAGGTGCTGTAAGCAAAGCCAGTGGTGTAGAAACTCCTTTAGCAAGTTTGTATTCAGGTAATTATTTTTTTGGATGGTCTCATTTCCCCTTAGTCTACCCATTCCACCACAAAGAAAAATACCTACTCTAAACAAAGAAGTAGGCAAGATGCTAGATGTTGAACCAAATGCAGAAGAACAGTAATAGAAACCTCAATGTGCTGCATTTGACATATCGGGAATGGGAAACTAAACACTTAAGGCTCGTCAAACCGAAATACATTATCTATTAGTCTAATCTTACTATCTTATTACAACTTACTCTACATCTGTTAATTTAATATTCTATTGTTATGATCACATTAAATTGCTTATAGTTCCCTCACCATAAATTTTTGAGGCTATTTGGATTTTTGAGTTATGTTAGGCAAAATAATTTTTTACAAAATTTCAATGTCAGCTAATATAACACAAGAAACAGAAATAAATTATTATGTGGCTAACCACAGCACTAAATTATTTGAATAAAAATCTACAAATACAGGGGAATAATACATGTAAATTACCCCAAATTTTAAAATCTGCTAATTTACATTTATTTCAATAAATCTGAAAATTTACTTGATTGATGAGACTTTTTACTACGTACTGAAAGTCCTTCTTAAAAAATATTTTATTTTTAAAAGAAAATAAATGAACACCCAAAACATCGAAGCAAAGGCGAAGGAAACCGTGTACTGTTTTGTAATTATTAGAATATAGTAAGATGAAGTACTATCTGGATTGTGAGGTGGAGGACAGCGCAGTACATGCGATTTTTGACTGCAAAAGATGGATACCAGAGAGGGAGGTTCTGGGGACCAAGCTTGGGTCACCGATTTCTCCAGAAAATCTCTGTGATTTTATGATTGCAGAAGAAGAAGCTGGAAGGCCATTGAAAAGTTCATCCAGAAGGTGATGAAGATCAGAGAAGCCCAGCTGTGTTAGTCCCAAAAGAAATCACTCAAAAAGGAGGAAAATGGGTGATAAGAAGAGAAATCTTTAAGATAACGTTATCCAGCTAATAAAGAACCTCCGGCTTGTTGTGAAGTTATGCCTAACGGTGATCCTGCGGCAAGTCAGGATAGGGTAGAAAGGAAGTGAGAGGTTTTGGTGGATAGTTGCCTTCAGCAGAGCTCCACATACCCCAGGTAAAAACCTACCTGGGTACTGGTAATTTTGGTTTCCTCTTGTAAAAAAAAAGCTTGCAGTGGTTGATAATGCGTAATTAAAATAATATGTATATTCAGGCGTTATGTATTGATTTATAAGCTGTTGACATGTTCTATACTTCAAAAAAATAGAATACAACAGACTTTAGTGATTTACTTGATAACGAAAGCAGAATAGTGGATTGCTAGAAGAGAGAAGAGCCTTTAGAGTGAATCCTGAGAATATACGAGGTCTGTTAGAAAAGTATCCAACCTTATTTTTTTTTTGCAAAAACCTGATGGATGTGAATCAAGCACACTTGTAAGAGCCAACCTTGAACTTTCCTGCACATGTGTGAATTTTTTCCTGCCTGTCGACAGCGTCAGTCGCTGGCAAGCAGCAGTTGAGTGAGCTAGTGTAGTGCTCTTGTCGTTTTTTTTTGCAAGGAAAATGACAGAACGATTGGAGCAGCGTTACTACACCCACAAACTTCTCAAACAGTGATCCCGACCTTATGAACACCATAATCACTGGTAACAAGTCTTCTACAGGTACAACCCTCAAACCAAATCCCAGTCGTCACAGTGAAAGCATTCCACGTCACCAAGACCAAAGAAGGCTCCCGCCAAGTACGCAGCAATGTCAAAGTAATCCTGACTGCTTTCTTTGACTCCTACGTTGTGGTACACCACGAGTACACGCCACAGGGTCAAACAATCACCAAAGGGTACTATGAAAGGGATGTCCTCCATCATTTATGAGATGCTGTGCGGTGCAAGAGACTGGGAGTATGGTCAACAGGAAATTGGCACCTCCATCACGACAATGCTCCAGCACATTCCTCGCACTTGATTTAAACTTTTTTTGGTGAAAAACCAGATTCCTGTGATTCAACAGGTTCGTTACTCTCCTGATATGGCCCCTTGCGACTTCTGGCTGTTCCCCAAACTCGAGAGGCCATTGAAAAGAACATGATTTCTGAAGAGAGGACATTATGGCAGCAATGACAGCCAAGCTAAACTCCATTCCGAAAGAGGCCTTCTAGGAATACTTTCAACAATGGTGGCACCGCTGAGAGAAGTGTGTGGAGTCCCAAGGAGACTATTTTGAGGGTGATTAGGTTTTCGACGCTCCAGGTATGCTAGTTTTTCCCCTGGCCTACGAGCAGATATTTTTCTAACAGACCTTGTATGCTCCAAAACAGATTTCAGAAATATTTAGAATTACTTAATGATGTCAAAAGTGTCTCTGAATATCATAAAAAAATTATGGTTTCTGGTAAACCATATTGCCTAATTTGTGCAGCACTATTCTCTGAAATCACATAAATAAAAATGTATTTGGTTTTTAAACATTTTTAGAACAATTTGATTCTGTATTTACCTGTGATCACATGCACATTTATTCTTTTGTTAATAAAATGAAAATTAACGGCCATTGAATATGTTGGTAAAAACCAATCAACCATCCTACAAGATTTTTGTTTTAGTAAAGCATTTTTGATTAAATATTTTTCACATTATTATAAATTTTCATTTGTTTTTCTTTTAGGAACTGTTGTACTTTTGGCGGTTACTTTCTTATCACCTTATTTTCATCTTATCCCACGAGCTACTCTCGCTGCAGTTCTTATTTGTGCCATTGTATTTTTGATAGAATGGGAAATGGTGATACCTCTTTGGAAAACAAGTAGTAAGTGGTTTATTTTCTTTGCTCTGCGTAATAAGTAAGGGTAATCAATTAATGAATTATTACATAAAGATATATTAAAAAACTTTCAAAAGTTTTAAATAACAACTCACGTTTTTTTTTATGAAACCGTAAGATTTTTAGAACTGTGCAGTCACTTCTTCAGTGAATATGAATGCGGAAATGTATAAAAATAATTTCAAATTTCAGCATTGTATAAAGCTGAATAATAAAAAATATGTCTATAAATATCATTCCCAAGGCGGAGTTCATAACATATGTTAAAAATTGCCTCCTAAAACCAAATTAAACATGGTCCTCAGTAACATTGAATGACCTTAAAGATACAAAAATCGACACAGAAGACACACAGAGTAAGAATTTTTTTTGGAAAAGCTACAGAGTGATTTTCAGGGTAGAGATCGAGCGAAAGTAACGTGAACCCCACTACATAAGAAGGAAAGATCCGAAAGAATGAAGAGATTGTGGGAGAAAAGTAAACAAGAGCAAAACATTACGAAGTGATTAAAATATTGATTTAACATGCTCTTTGTAAAGATCGATTCGGGAAAACAATAAATAATTGTTTTGTTCTTTTTCCAGAGAAAGATTTCTTTATCATGATGGCAACATTTTTTATAAGTATTACATGTGGAGTTGAGATTGGTTTGTTAGTTGGTGTTGCATTAAGTGTTTTACGATTAGTTTTCTTGTGGGCTTGTCCAAAAATAACATCGGAGATATGTACTGTAAGTAAAATATTATTTTTTAAACAAATTTTATTGTATAATTAAGCTACAAAATTTACAGTAATTGAAGCGCGAAGAGGATGTTCGTAACATTTTATGTGACTTTTTCCAAAAACTTAGTTTGTATGATTGATGAAATTGTTAAGTACAAGGTGTATCCGGAAAATAAGTAGCGTTTCGTTCTAACACCGCCCCACCACTAATTTAGACACTTCATGCATGCACTCTACTTTCCCTAGTTCAAAAGCTCCATGGTAACGATATTATTGTTGATTTGTCTTGCGTTCTACATTAACTGTAGTCTTTTACAAAGTTTAAAACAATCGATGGATGTGCCAGCTGTGAAATTTGTTCTGTTATTCGGGTTTTGAATGCAAGGAATGTTAAGGCAGTCGGAATTCATTGGCAGATTACAGGTATTAACAGTGAAAGTGGGTTAGGCAATTCAGTGAAGAATGGACAGATGTCCATGAGGTATAACAAAGTTGGTGGCCTTCTGTTGTCATTAATGACTTGGTCAGGAGAGTGGATGAGAAAATGAAAGAGAACAGAAGATTCTCAATGAGACTGCTTTCAGATGAATTTCCACAAGTTCTGAGAACTCTTTTGCATGAAATTGTAGCTGACCACTTGGGTTATCACAACCTGCATTTCCCTCTGGGTTCCAAAAACGTTCACAGATGTGCACAAAACAAAGCGATCTGATATTTCTTATCCAGTACATTTGACTACCACAATCCTTGACCCTGTATGGTCTGTCAACCATTTGTTTCTGCACATGCAACGCAAGCTTGGCGGTAAGCACTTTGAACGTGATGATACAAACAAATGCTGTAAAGTTATGACTGTCTTCACGAGTGGGATTTTTCTTTGAGAAAGGTTTAGATATGCTGCACAGAGCGTGCTGTACAATTGAACGATGAGACGAGGTGAACTGTGGGAGTGAGCTAGTAGATTCTAATACGTACAGCACTGAGCTGAGCTATGTGAATAAACAGACAGTGAGTCGAGCCGAGGGTGACTTTCGCTCACTCTTTCGGACACAGCACGTTGTGTTTGCGCGTGCGTCAAACTGAACGTTCATGCATACCTTTCCACAAACTAATTTTTGTCATGTGTCTATCTTTGCTTCGTATGCACATGGTAAAATTGGTAAGGTACAGTACTATGGTATTTTAGAACCACTTGTCTCAGGGTTGTTGTAGTATAGTATGAAAGAATAATGACCCCTTCTCCGCACCCTCACAAACAGAGGCAGAGTTTGATACAATATGTATACTTTCCATGCAGTGTTTAGGTAGCCCTTGCTATGATGCAACTAGAGAAAAGTGGTTTAGTCGTGGAGGGGATGTACAAGTCAGTCTGTGCGGAGAGCATGCTGCGTGGGGAGAAACGCTCAGTGTGCTGGTCGTTCATAATAAAAGAGGTGGTAGCTCACTGCTCAGTTGTATGACTCGATCATGAGCGTCACATCACTAATAAATAACAAATGCTTGAACAATGATGCAAACTATGGACTATGGCTGTTAGGTTTCCGATGCGATGGGATACCTTGGATATCGAGACAATGAAAAATTACCCACGACGAATAATTATTGAATTTAATGAAATAGCAAATAAAACGATTGTTTCCGGAGAACCAGATTGCTTTGATAAGATAGTTGGCAATCACAACTAAACGACTGATTGGTTGTAATGGGCAGTTTAAGGCGATTAAGAACGACTGGCAAAACGAACAATAGAATGAATTAAAGGACATGAAATTACTGGAATTGCACTAGTAACTAACATAAAACACAACAAAATTCAGCACTTACCTTAATTAAGCTTGGAACAGTGTCGCAATTGTCGCTAACAAGTGGTTGATAGATTGAAAACTCACTAAACATAATTTGCAAATTAAACAGTTATAAGTACGCAATACACAAATGATAAAAGCACAATAAGAGTTCTCACGAAGAGATCGAATGAAGTAAATGCCAACGATAGGCATATATTACGATGTAAGGTCATAACGCGACATTATAACCAGAACGAGATAGCGCCGAACTTGTTGCCTTGCCTGTTAACTTACAAGTGCGGAGTTTGGGAGACAAAGGAAGTTAGAGAGCGATGGTAGGGGACAGGAAGAATGACGTGTGCATGAGGTCACAGGAACTATTTTACTTAGGAATTTGAAATACTGAGTAGCGGGAATCTAAGTACGTTATTGCCAGTATACCGTGCCTTAACAATGGCCTATTACACGGAGGTCCCAGGTTTGATTCCTGGCTAGGGTCTGGAAATTTTCAGAAGTTAAAACCCACAGATACAGTCAGATAATCCATCATAGTCACTAATAACCAGCAGTTGATGCGACTTTAAATAAATTAAATTTTAATTAATTTTAAAAGTTACATTTATCATATTTTTATTTGAAAAAATGTTTAAGTTTCACTTATTGTGGTGTACTCTGATGATGGTGGATCCACTGAAATACGTGTTAGTAGATAGTAAAGATCAAGAAAGGCTGCTGCTGAAAAGGTTAGTGAAATTTATATTATATAAAATGGAATCGTATTAAATCAATTTTCTTTTTTAAGATTTCAGATGGTAAAAAATATGTTATATTAACCATAGACAAAGGACTGTATTTTCTTTCATTAACTCCGCTTCGTGATGCTATCTTAAGACTTCAGACTGAGGAAGAACCTAATGCTATGGTTATTAACTGTTTACATTTTTCTGGTGTAGACTTCAGTGCTGTTAAGGTAATGTTTTATTCTAGTAATTATTTGATGTATTATTTATTTAGAAGACAATCTCTGTTTCTTAATCCTCACGTAATTAATTGCTAAGTTGAAGATCTCAGGTTCATCTATTGGAAAGGATCTTAGAATAGTCATATATTTTTACTTTCTTCTGGGTTAATCTATAATCTAAGAAAGTATAGCAATCATTAAAAATTTTTGTTTCCTGAATTTCAGCGGATTGAAGATTTCTCTTTTTAACAACTTATTAAAATCATTCAGTACTCTTTAGTAATAGGATTTTTGAATAAAAATTATTCAAATATTTATCATGTATTTGACTATTTTGAAAAATATTCGAATAAAAGTGAACGAATAAACTAACCGCAAACCACAGTTTACGGACTCTGAAAAATTCAGTTGCTGAATAAAATAAAATAATTTCACTGTTACCTTTTATAATTAAATGAATAAAAATTAACCATACAATAGAGGCCTGTAAAATAAGAATAAATTTAATATAGCCGCCTCCGTAGCATAGTGATTAGCCTGCCACACGGAGGTCCTGGGTTCGATCCCGGCCAGGGTCTGGAAATTCTCTAATCTCACAGTTAGTGTGACATAATCCATCATCATTGCTAATGACCAAGCAGTTGATGTGACTTTAAATAAATTAATAAAAAAAATTTAACAAAGCCCAAAAACAATCTTTTCTTAATTTGTTACGTATGTTTCTGCACATGGTGCCAAAAGAAAATTGTGGTGTCTTTAGTAGAGCATTGGAACATGCAGAGTTTGGGTGTCAAAGACTGGAGAAACACTGGGGGAGGGTGAAATAAGTCATAATATGACTTATTTCGAACAAAATGTTTTTACAAATAAAAATTATTCGATTTTGAAAACTATTCATTCGTCTCATGACCACTTTAAGTCAACTTCTACAATGTTTACATAAAAAATTTTAAGTGTTATTTGATATTGTAGCTTGTACTTTTTTGTTCATACTGGATCAGAATTGGTTAAAATTTTTAAAATGATTTATAGGAAAAATAATGTGATTTGCCATATTAGTATTGAAAGTAATCTTATTCATTTATCGTTCTCTTCAAATTATTTGTCCTTAATTATTACTGATTGTTTTAAAATTTGTACTTTATTACTACAATATTATTTTACAGGAGTTAAGTATACTTCTAACTGAATTGAATGAACAAGGACAAAGACTGTTTTTGCTTAATGGGAATCCTCGTTTAATTGAGTTATGCCATACAATTGGGCATTGTAATGAAGTACTAAGTTGCAGTTATAAATCTAAAGAAGAAATTGAATTTGCATTAAGTAAGTTTATAATTAATTTTTTGTGTCTATTTCCAATTAAGTGTATTGTTTAGATAAAAATTACTTTTCTGGATCCAGAATTGTGTTACACTGGCTGTAGCTCTCATCGGTTAAGTATGACCGGAGCGGCAGGGCTTCTGATGGTGTAGCTACTTTTTGAAGGGGTGGGGAGGAACTGTAGGTAACCTTCGCTGCTGTCTCGGATAGGAGTGGCCGCTGGCTAGGCATGTACCGTCTCTACCCCGCCCTGAAGCCAGGAGTGATCGCCGACATGGCGTACACCTTTGCTGCTGCCTTGGTAGGAGAGATTGCCACTGGTAAGGTGAATATGTTTACACTGCTACCTAACGCTTAGGAGTGGTCACCGACTTGGTGAACCACCACTTACCCCACTGGCTCAAGGAGGAGCAGTCACTGGTGAAGTGAAGGTAAGGGGAGGGGTCAGTGTGGAGACCAAAAGAGTATACTTAATGTTGAGTGTACAATCTATCTCCGTGTTGACCTTCTCATGGAGAAGATTAATAGTGACTGACTCCCTTCTAACTGAGTGCCTCCACTAGCCAAGTCCACCATATGCCTTAGCCACTCATAGTTGTACTAGCGCTATGAGTAGTTTCTATCTGCGCTATCTTGCAGCAGCAGAAAAATCACCCACCGCACTTGCACTGTATAGCGGCCAAAACACTAACGATGGACCGGCGTCCAAATAGTATGGTATAAATTGTTTGTTATGAATCTTCTTATAAATAATAATACTGTGTTACGCATATTGATGATATCTTGTCTCCTTCGCACTCCTCATTTTACTCATCCTCCTCTGTCACTACTCTAAATCTCCTTATTTACTTCATCTCATTGTTTCCTTTATCCCCATCTCTTTTTCCTATTATCTGTAAATATTCGACAGTAGATTTAAAATGTGTTTAAAACTGACAATCTCAGAGTATTTTCAGCATTTAATGAAATTTTTAAGTGTACTCTTGCAGAGTTTTGTTGCATTAATCCTTCTGCTACGGTGTGTTTTTCATCGTATAGTGAATGTTCAAATATCAAAATACACTCTCAAATAAATTCATTTATCTAAGGCCAGTAACAATAGAAAATTGTGAAAAAATTACAGGCATTTAATACAATACATACGGTTATTTTTATTATAAAAACATAAAAATCGGTTGCGTTTTTCGCTAGCTACAGCAGACGAAACACTTTCCTGCGTAAAAATTTGTAGGTTACTTTATATTTTTGGCTGTAACGTGCTAAAATTTAAGTTTATTACAAAATTGTACAGTACATAATTTGTAGAAGACATTTTCATGAATAAAACCATGTTTTACAATATAATTTTGCGTAACATTAGCTCTAATAATTGCGGTTCTGCGATTGCAGAATCTGTGATATTCGAACAGTGTTTCATTGTCAAATTCCTGCCATTCCCCACCCTCTTGTTCACAATACATATGTGAATAGTATTGTCATTGAACACATATACAGTTACAAATACACATACAAAATTATGTAAGAGTGTTGAAAGTATAGGGTTTGTAATAGACCATGAAAAAGGCCGAGGGAGGTTTGACAAAGAAAGAAAATATTTACTCTCAGAATTTCCGCATACCACACCAACAGTTGCATGTAGGAAGAAAATGTTTGATTTTATAGCTTCTATGCTTCATTCTGATTTAGTAGGTAGCTTTACCAGCCTTATAGATGAAATATTCCCTAAGTTACAATGTCTTGAAGATAGGACGACTTCAAAAGTAACTTGGCAACTTACAACCATTGTTTCAACCTTGCTATCAATGCTTTTGCATTGTGTTTTATATGAAATTATAGAACCGTTCAAGGTGCATAATTTGATTTATGAACCAAACAAATCACTTATAAATACATTTGCTATAGGCTTTTAAAGCAGTTAATTACCAGGGCTACTGAAATTGCCGCCATAGCAGAAGGGTTAAATACGTTTCTTAATACTTCAATAATTTTAAGTATGTATGTGGTAATTATTATGCAGGTAATTATCTGTGGTATTGTTTAAACATGAACCAATTAGTGTTCTTGTTTTGTTGAAAGTTAGACAATTGGTACTGCAGCAGATAGAGTCACTGTTATTCTCTGAAAAAATTTTGCAATGTTTCGTGTATTTTCAAAGTGATTTAAATGTAATGATTGATAAAACTATAAATATATTTTTCAGTTACTGTTAATCTGATTTTTTTTGTTCTGTAGCTCAATCAATTGGTGAAAAAGAAATGTCTGTTGTTCAAGATATTAAATCAAAAGACTACTCTATAAATTCTTCAGATGTAAAAACTATTAAAGAGTTACATCCTCTTCTTGAAGAATCTCCTCAGAAAAAGGTAGAAGTTTGATCATTTCTGTCTTACTGAAATAACTGTGACATTTTCTTACGACATAGACATTGATTTAGGTTTTTACAAAGAAAATGAAAACTCAAGTAAGAAGTGTAAATTATTTGACAGTTTTATTTGCGGGACAAATAAAAATAAATCTAACATTCAACAGATAATAAATAATGGTAATATGAATAATAATAATAATAACAGCTAATGATATTGATTTAACAGTATTTTTGTAACTACAGCTTTACATTTTGTTCAATTTCAATTGTGTTTTTGTATATAATAATTATATTAACATCAATTTTTTATGACTTCTGTAGTTTTATTTTAACACTGTTATTAACCTAATACTAACAGATCTAGTGGTGTTTTTGATGATAGATTAATTAATTTTATGTAGACGTAACATTTAAGTAGATATTTCAGACTTTCATCAGAGTCTTAACAGTATTAGTTTCCTAACCAGTCTAATGATTTTAACTCGATGTCCTAAAACTTGAAACTTAAATTTCATTAATTATAGGTATCCAGAAATGTCTGCATTTTAACCCTAGATTAGAAAAAAGTGAAAAATGACACGAATAAACTATTACTTCCGGTTGACCAATTTTGATCAACATTTTCATCAAAATCGATCAACCGGAGATAGTACCTAGTTTATTTGTGTAATTTTTCACTTTTTTGCGATTTTTTAAAAACGGCTCCTACGATTTTTTTAAAAATCGCCTTATGTATTACAATTTTTATGCTCTACAAGATAGGGTAGGCGCCATGTCTGCTGAAATTCTTGTGGAGGCTGTTTTCAAGTACAAAAATTTTTTTTTTAAGATTGCGGCTTTTATATGCATTTTAACGCAAAAATGTATATATTATAAGTTGTACAGAATTTAAATTTCTACATCTTTTATTTCAAACATTTTTTTGTATAATACTTAGTTTAGTAGTAAATAACAATTTTCTGTTTTTTTTCTTGCGAAAACGTTTAAAAAATCAATTTTTTAAATATTTCTGCCTAAGCATGCGTTTTACCACAAAAGTGTATATAATCAAATTTATAGGAAATTGAAAGATCTACTACTTTTATTTAAAGCATTTTTCTCTACAGAGTCTAGTTTAGCATGAAAGAGTGATTTTCCGTATTTTTAAGCCAAACTGAGGTTGATTTTCATTTTGAATCTTTCACTAATGATAATAAGGTAATGTTTATTGAGGTTAGTTTTTTGTTTATTTCTAGTGTTTTATTACTAATGTTAGGTTATATTGTTCACTATTTGCATTGGCAAGAGAAAGTCATGTGAGTGTTTCACACCAGATGTTTCTAATTTGAAGTCCGGTATAATGATAGTCCATTGTATCGGAGTCTGTTATATTGAGGACCTACTGTAAATACTTTTGTCAAATAGAAAGAAACTGGATGTTTACACAACATGATAACCATTAAAATCACCTGTCACTTACACCATTTGTCAGTTACAAATAGGAAACACTACTAAATCATAATTCAGGGCATTAAAGCAGAAAAACAATATCAGTAAGGTAAATACGAGGCGTGTTCAGAAAGTAAGTACCGTTTTTAAAAAAAACAACTAAAACAATTTTTTTCAACACAATTTTATTTCTACATGAAAGCCCAAACCTTAAACTATTTTTTGACATAGTTTCCACCGATGTTCAAACACTTGTCGTAGCGGGTGATCAATTTGTCTATACCCTCTTCGTAGAAGGTTCCCACCAACGAATGTAGCCACAACTCCACGGCAGTTTTCGTTTTTGGAACCCATCAGGAACACAGCTTGCGATAACCTAAGCGGTCCGTAACAATTTCGTACAAAAGAGTGCGTGAAATATGTTGGAAATCGTCAGATAGCGTTGTCAGAGTGAAACATCTGTTCTCTTGGATATTTTCGTCAACTGCCCTTACCAGATCATCGGTGACGAGAAAAGGCCGACCGCTTCGATTCTCATCATGTACATTTGTTCGACCGCCATTGAACATTCTAACCCACTTTCTCACCATTCCTCCACTCATCACGTCTTCCCCGTAAACATCTCGAAGTTGACGATAAATTTCAGCCGGTTTCACATTCCTTGCATTGAAAAATCGTATTACAGAACGAATCTCACAATCAGCAGGATCACTAATTGTCTTAAACATTTTAAACGTTCAGAGAAAACTGAAAACACAATGTAGAACAACTACAATGGCGTGAGTCGATAGCCAGTGAACAAGGACGACTAGTGCGCATGCGCAGAATACCGATTGCAGCGCTACGGCTGCAGTAGAATGAAACGGTACTTACTTTCTGAACACGCTTCGTAATATTGTTGTCGCACAATTTATTTAGTATGTTCATTATTGGCGTGTGTTTTTCAGACTTCTGCAATGCCTTAAGCATTTGCCATCATTACATTATCCTCTATTGTTTTTCGTAAAGTACTGTTAGTTTCTCGTTTTTCGTTATATTTGGTGATAAGATTGTTCAGTTCTGATTTTTTGTCTTCAATTATCTTTACCGACTCTTCATATTCAGTCACCAGTTTTGGACGAAATAATAAACCTCCTTTCTCCATCAATTTCTTTGAACATTTTCGAAGATTATCACGTTTTTGTTTTAATTTAGTTACTGATTCTCTCATCTAAAAACAATAATAATCATTAAAAATTTAATTTTGTCTTGTTATAAAATGGAAGTTACTGTATTTTGTCGAATAAATATTTTTTAAATTTTTACTCGGCCTCCAGGCCAGCCCAGTCAGTTAGCTGGTAGAAAGTCACTTTTATTTGTTAAGTAACACCAGTTGGGCAAGCAACTTTGTATGGTGACCAGCTGACAGCCATCCATGAACAAACTCTACTAGGGGTCCCTGTTCAAACTCATGCCTATTCTACTTCAAAAATACAGCGAAAAGCAGTGATCAAATTGGGTAGTTGTCAATATTGTACAGTTCCCGATAACAAATAAAAGCTATACAAAAAAAAAGTTAACTTTCTTGCCTACTATATAAATACATATGAAGGAAATTTGTTTTCATTTGTATTGTTTTCATGTTTAAATGTTTTCATGTTAAGATTATGTTTTTTGAGGTTAGATTTGTTGTTTATTACTAATGTTAGATTATGTTGTTCATTATTTGCATTGGCAAGAGAAAGTCATGTGAGTGTTTACACCAATTTTTTTTTTTGTAGTATTTAAGTAATATTGGAATATATTATTTTGTTTTTTCTGTAATTAGTTTTAAAGTTTTATTGGGCATCCAGCCCAGTCCATAGAAAGATGCACAGTCAACCAGGACCTCTGCTCATGGCTAATTGTCCCGACGCTAGATCCTATTCCAACAATGAAATGGTATGAGAAACTAACATGTAATGTTAAGTAGTGGGGGTAATTTAGAATTCTTTTCATGCATCTCATGGTTCAATAACACATGTCAGACATTATCATCTTTTAATATTAGTTTTTTCTTTATGCGATGATTTACAGCCCCAGCTGTATCTTGCACCATCTCTCTCTATCTCACCAGTCCCCATCGGAGAGCTGCCGCAAAGACATTGCCTCCTGCAATCCATCCAACCATCATTTCTGTCATCATCATTTCTGGCCTACCCCTCCTTCTTCTACTGGCTGGCGTCCACTCCCATACCCTCTTTGGCCACCTACCATCCTCCATCCTCTGCAAATGGCAAACCATTTTAAGTGCTTCCGGGATATGGTATCCATGATATCCATGATTTCCTTGAACGCCGATTCTCTCCTAAATTGGGAATTTGATCCGCGACACACCACAGCTCCTCCTCCAGAAATCCATCTCCACCGCTTTTAGGAGATCCTTCTGTCTCTTTACCCACACTCCACACTGTTTCACACACTTGCACACTTTTAGTCAATACCCACACTTCCACAGCATTGGTACACACACTCTCCAGGATAGCATGATAAATATTTATCTTTGTCTCCTTCCATATTTTGTCATTCCAAATGACAGAATTTTTCTGCCCTATAACCCTTCGCCCTTGCGAAATCTTGCTGTTTACTTTCGCTAAATAATAATTTACTATTTTACTAATATGTTTTTATATTATGTTTACTATTTCAATAATAGTACAGTGTCAATTTAAAGCCAAATTTATGTAAAAATATTAGATGAAGTATTATAATTTAAAAAAAAACAAGTTTTCTGCTCCCCTCCTAGGGAGTACAGGACCTTGTAGATGGTGGAGGGGCTTGCGTGCTCCCAAGACCCGGAGAGCTATGCCGGCAGTAGTGTAACTACCAGCAGGGCCTCCCAAGCCGGACAGGTCAAAGGATAGGAGCCAGACGAAGAAGTACTCCAAAAACGACGTCGTTGGGCCAATCACCCACACGTTGAGAAAGCGGATTCAAAGTCACATAAATAGCCTCGGACAGGACAGGAATTTTCGGAATACAATGGAGGAAGTTGTCCGAGACTACCCCGACGCTGTAAGGCACATGGGGAGAGAGAAAGAGAGAGTTTTCTGCTTACCAGTGTTAATTTACTTTCAACAGATGATAGTATCTTGGTAAGATTTTCTATGTGATGTAATGCAGTATTGCTGTCCTTTGAAATCTCTACTGTTGTCCTAATTCCTGAATCCAATTTTGATTTTAATCGTGATAACTCATTATCCCTGAAATATCATGTACATTTTTATTCCATGTGACTAAATAAAATATAATATTATTTATAAAACTAGCAACCCCTTGCTCACTGCGCTGCATGGCAAAATAAACTTAAATGAGTTAACTTCTCACATAACCTTACATGTAGAAAGCCAAATCATGACTACAGATAAAACCAATTAGTATTGGAAACAGGAATTTAGTATGAAGAATTTAGGAATTTAGTATTATTACAGAATTCTTCTCTTATAATAATTTCTGTTATAATAACAGAAATTTAGTATTTACATCAGTATGAGCCACCAGTGAAAGGGGAGAAATACGACCTGAGAATAACTGAATGTGTATTTCAGGAATAAGTTTGTAAAATCTGATCATTAAAAAATGGCATGATCTCATTCATTTTTATAAGTTTTTATATAAGGTGATTCAAAACTATACGGCAATCTCTTGGGATCTCAATCTATAACTAAAAATAAGAAAAAAAGTTCATATAAACATATGTCTGATATGTCTAAATAAATTTGTAGAAAATTTTATTCTGAAAAGATTCATGTGAATTACTCAAGAAAAAATGAATAAGAGATATTGAAATTTCACTTTATTTAAAAGCAACAAACAGACGCACATAAAACGGACATTCTTAACTGCATAGAATATTAACTAATATGTAGGTTGGGAGTAACAGCTGTTTCAGCTGTTACTGAATGTGCGTTTTATGTGCGTCGTTTTGCTTTTAAATAAAGCAAAATCTCAGTATCTCTTATTCATTTTTTCCTGAGTAATTCACATGAATCTTTTCAGAATTAAATTTTCTACAAATTTATTTAAGAAAAAATACACCTTTATTTACCATTTATGGAAGTAATCTTACGTTAAACACAAAAATTTGCTATTTCTTTGCACCAATTCTTGTGTTTTATGTAAGATATCTCTGAAAGTATTACATTTACAGCTCTGGAACCAATTTTATTCAATTTTTCAGATTAAAAGACATAAGCAATGGTATTTGTATCTTTGTAACTACCTTTAACATTTTTATACGGCCTTACTTCACCAAGGGTACAGAGTTCTAGGTGAAAATTTTCGCTAGCCGTAACTCGCTAACTAAGTGTTTTCAGACATATGTTTATATGAACTTTTTTTCTTATTTTTAGTTATAGAATGAGATCCCTAGAGATTGCTGTATAGTTTTGTATCACCCTGTATAACTATTGACCTCCTATATCTATACCTGCATAATACTAATGATACAAAACTGATCTTGCTCTGAAGTGTACATTAATATCTTAAAACATAAAGAAAAGATAATTTTAAAAAAATATAAATTTATAAACAGTCAATTTAAAAGTACTTACTATCATGTTATCAATAAAATTATGTATAACCGTAACAACATACCTCTCTTCAATTTTTTCAACATAATTTTGATTATCCATCTTTAATTGTTCATAATCAATAAGATGAAATTTTCCACCCAATAAATCAAGACTTTTTAATACATTTTCTTTCCCAGAAATTTTGTATTGTAACTTGATAAATTTCAGCCTTGCTTCTTGGATTTGTTTTATTAACATATGGTGTCTTTGTACCAATTGCTGATAAGTCTGGAACATTAAATGAAAAACCCTTCATTTTATAAGTTCTAAATCTCTAATCAGGTGCCTCCTGAGGTGGTGGATAGGAGAACAATCACCACATATGGAGGTGACTGAAGAAATAAAATTCTCAGAGCGAACTAAAATTAGCAGCTGCTTACAGTATTGGAGTTGGTTCTTTAAAGGCTAAGGGAATTTAGGGGTTGGAGTGATTGATCTACTCCTCATTATTAGGAAAAATCTCTTATAGCTAAAGAACCCAATAAAATTATAGACAAAAATTCCTTTCATGAGGTAACGTGTCTCATGGCTGGTGGCAATTTTTAAAAAGGCATACTTCTGACTTATTGCAAAAACCATTAGTGATTTCTCTATCTACTCTGTAAGAGGTGTCGAATGACACTAATTTGGTTCCAAATTTTGACTTTGATTTCTTGACTTCTGGTTTGACCAAAAACGGCTCCTACGATTTTTTTTTTTTTAAATCATCTCATTTATTACATTTTTTATGCTCTACAAGATAGGGTAGGCGCCATGTCTGCTGAAATTCTTGGGCAGGCTGTTCTCTCTGAAAAAATGGTTTTTTTAAGATTGTAGCCTTAAAATGCATTTTAGGTCAAAAGAGTATATTAAAAGTTGTAGACAATTTAAAAATCTACAACTTTTATTCCTTATATTTCTTTGTATAATGCTTAGTTTAGCGGTAATTCGTGACTTTTTGTTTTTTTTTTCATGAAAATCTAAAAATATTGATTTTTTAAGACTTCGGCCTTAGTATGCATTTTACGACAAAAGTGTATATAATAAAATTTAAAGATCTACAAATTTTCTTTTAAGCATATTTCTGTAACAGAGCCTAGTTTAGCATGAAAGAGTGATTTTCCGTATTATTAATTCAAAGTGAAGTCAATTTTCATTTTGCATTATTCACTCATGGTTAAAATGAGGTTATGTTTTCGGAAATCAATTTTTTTGTTTTTTTTTTAATACTTTTGTTAGGTTATATTGTTCATTATTTGCATTGGCAAGAGAAAGTTGTGTGAGTGTGTTCACACCAAATTTTTTTTAAGACAAAAGTTGAAGAGGTTGCAGATTACCGATTCACATATTGGTTTTCCAGTCCTTGAATCAATAGCAATCTTTCCTAGTTCTATTTCTGTGTTTAAAAATCCTATAAGCTCTCTGTCATATGCTTTTTCCAGTGCCTCGCATTCTTCTCTCATGGCAGCCACCTGTTAAAAAATAAAATTAAATAAATTTTTGAAATGCATCCTGCCAACCATTAATATACGAGGGTTATCCAGAAAATAACCTCCGTTTTAAATTTTTGTTATAAAATTAAATGTTTACAGGTAGGTAAATTATCTATGACCTAGCCTATACAATATTATGTTTTTACTTTTTCTTGCCCTATATGAATATATAGGGGAAGGAAAGTATTGTTCTCATGTCAATTTTTTGAAATCAAGTTTTCACAGGAAATGCATGTTTTCAGTCCCCCTAAACTAAAAAAAAACATGTTTTTAGTGATTGGTTTATGTGTGAACATCTAAAGAACAGAATAGCGTACAAAGTTGAAATTTAGAACTTAAGTTACGTAACATTAGAGAATCCAACACAAACATTTTTATCAAAATTGGTCAACCAAAAGTAGTAGTTAATTTTAAAAATTGCCGAAATTACTACATTTTTTATTCTCTACAATATAGTGTAAGCACATGTCTGCTGAAATTCTTGGAGGGCTGTGTGCTCGTGGTAAAAAAAAAAAATTTTTAAGATTGTGGCTTTAATACACATTTTAGGGCAAAAGTATTTATAATTTAAGTTGTAAAAAATTAAAAAACTTATACTTTTATTTCAAGATTTTATTTTTACGACACTTAGCTTGGCGTCAATTAGTGATTTCCTGTATTTTCTCATCAAAATTGATAAAAAGTAAGATTTTTAAGATTCTGATGCAAGTATGCATTTTATATAAATAACATAATACTACATTTTAGAATATGTAAATGTATAATTTTTACATTAAGTTTTTATTTTATAACCAATATTTAGTATTTTAGTTATTTTATAAATATATTGTGTCTTAATGTACAAGTTTAACTGTTTTATATTCCAAAATACACTGTGTATTACACACATTATTTGCTATAATTGAGACTTAGGTCCTATTCAAAACAACTAAGATACATAAGTAACTTAAAATATAAGAAAAAGACCAATCATTTTGTAGAGTATTGTATTATACGTATATTTTTTGCTTATTCAATATTGCTGAAGTAGTAAATGCCATAACCATGATGTTCTGTAATAAAAATTGATTTTTTTATTCTAATTTTGTCAAATTAAAAACTGTTTATGGTCCACTCTTTATAGAAACTTCAGTTCAGCCTGTTAGCATAAATTTATGTGGTTGTCAGATCTGTACTGTTCC
Organism: Catonia carolina; assembly: GCA_035578175.1. Taxonomy (NCBI): domain Eukaryota; kingdom Metazoa; phylum Arthropoda; class Insecta; order Hemiptera; family Achilidae; genus Catonia; species Catonia carolina. The sequence goes on along the minus strand of JAQMRL010000005.1, from coordinate 32,307,780 downwards.
CAATAACAAATAAAAGTTCGAAAAAATAAAATATATGTTACCTCTGCCAGTTTTCGTTCTGTTTCTAATTCAACTGTTTCTTTCATTTCTTTATACATTTTAGTCCTTTTATGATATTTTTCCATAACCTCATTAGTTGGTCTTTCGTCACTGTAGGCGTCATCTGTCTGTAAAAATAACAAAATAGTTTTCATTTTTAATGTGCATCATTTGTATCAATAAATAAATTAGCACACTTTATTTACCCCTTCCCCATACAATTCAGAGGAATTCACATGGAGATAAACTCAAAAATTTAAGTGGTAAGAGTTTAAAATCAATTTCAAGAGGATAAAACAAAAAAGTTGCCATGAAATTACTTAGAGCTTCATTGTATATGTGGGAATAGTTTAGATTTCTAAGTTATATCTATTTCATAATGAGTACAATAGATTTGTGAAACACCACTTTAAAGTAAATTGGAGAACCTGTTAAGAAAACTACACAACTATTTAAAAAGATTCTATATTTCTTTGTAATATGACTGACTGCCTTTCAACCCACTTGGGGCCCCTACTAATAAAAATAAAAAAAATTCAAATAGAAAGAGTAAGGTTGTAACATCAATTTAAAAGCCAAAAATATTAAGAATTGTGAGATAGTAGCTGCCTGTCCCGACTTTACCCAGGTATAATTTTGTTTTATTTTAATAATTTTTAGATTAGGGTTATAAATAAATCAAAAATAATATTTTCTTATATGGATTTTTTAAAAATATAATAGTAGACCTTTTAGTTTGAAATTTATAAACTTTTAAGGGTTGAAAACTCTTTTCAACCCCTTAAAAGTACATTTTGGAAATTCTTGAATAATTTTTTACGTGCAGTATCAGTAACTTCACCAAATTTCAGTCATCTACCTCATCCAAAATTTAATAAAGAAAAAATATTTAATACCGATTGCAACCCCTTACTAGTACACCTTTATAATCATTAAGGGGTAATTTTTCTAGGTCCACGATAGGTAACATCTCCATCGAGTTTGAGCCATCTAACTTGTCTGTAACTGAGTCAACTGAAAATTTTGATTTAAGGGTTTAACACTCTTTACAACCCCTTAGCAGTGGAATGTCAAAATTGTTTGTGTTTAACTTTCCTATTTATCCGAAAGACAATATTCCCTCCAAATTTTAGTGTTCTAGCTAATTTTCAAGTAAGAGAATTAGTAATGAGCGAGTCAGTCAGTCAGTAAGGGCTTTCCCATAAATACATTTACAGATATTAACCCTAACAAGTATGGTGCATGATCTTACATATTTTATTGCATGAAGGATATAACACAATATTGCTGTAGATACATATTTTAATTGGAACCATTATAGACAAGTTCATCAATGCTCAATTTTTTGTCAAAATATCTGTTTCATTTTTCATTCTCTTTAAAAATATGTGTCACAATCCTACCCATTCTTTTTTTTAAATCTGAGTTTTGTCTTATATGAGAAGATAGATTGTTTTTAAAATACGGATACACCTAAATTTTATTTATCCTTTTATAGATGAAAATTTATTTGATATCATGTTTATTATTAAAAATCTACTTGTTTGTTCTTAATTGCAAATTAATCTTTAGTTATTTTTAATAAATAATGCTTACTGATATAATTTTAATGACCTTACCTTTCTATTTTTAAAATATTCAATAAGGGTTTTATTTAAATATCTGTTTTTCCTTTTAGCAATTGTTAGTTCATTTACTTTTATTTTTACTAACTCAACTAACAGTTCATGTTCTGTTGTAATATCATTTTTTACATTCTCTGTTGAAATTTTCCTGGAAAAAATTTAAAAAAGTAAAAGTTAATAACATTCCACAATGATTTTTTTTACATTTACAAGTTATACCTTAATTTTATATGGTACGCCTTAAAAAAAAAAAATTGCAGTGTGAGCGTTTCAAGCGTTAACCTTGGAGGGGAAGCATTACCCCCACCATTGTTGTATTTTGGAGTGTGATACTAACACCACAGTCAGAGAGAGAGACACGTAGTGTGAATATTTTGTTGTGGGGGTTTACCCCTACTTCCTGACGCATGCGCACTGGGACTGCAACATTCTACCGGTATACCTATAATTTTGAGGAAGTTTTTTTATAGCCTGGGTAGGCGTAAGTTATGAAGTATATTTTGCACATAAATGGAATAAATATTACATAGAATTGCACGTATGAGATGGAAAGGGAATCCCTTCAATTAAGAGGGAACAATTATGAGGGCACAACAGTCATTGTCACTCCGGGGGACAGATTGCAAAGGAAGTCGGAACCCATACGAGTGTGTGACAGGGTTGTTGTACACCCCCACACTTTTTAACATTATCTGAATGATGTCATACACAGGAGTGCGACTGAGTCATGATGTCGTACTTAATGTTATATCATACACCAAGACATTGCTACTATTGAGGAATCTGAGGAAATGTTACACAGAAGAGTGTTTACGCTTAACAACATGTGTGCAGATGTGTACTATTTGACAATATCTTCTCAAAAGACTTAAGTAATGGTGTTTATAGGAAAATTCCTAGTGAGGTCAAAAATATAAATTAATGGGAACATTTTGGACTAGGTATCCAATTTTAAATACACTCAAACCCCGTTAAACCGAACTAATTAGGACCAACCCTGCTCAGATTACGAAATATTCGGATTAACCGAAGTACAGTGCAATCATACAAACTAATTTTCATTAAAAGAATTTTATTCATTGAGCGAACTGTCCTTGTGTGGATGGGCTCTAGGCGTGTCTATTAACTTAATGTATTTAAATTTTGTCACTAAAATTTTAAAAAATATTCTTTTCATGTAAAACATTATTTATTTTCACCCTCTTGATATTAAAATTAAAGAGTCCAGAATGTGTTCGGATTAACCAAATTTTTGGATTAATGGGGTTATGTGTGTTTGGGATGAGACATGTCTTTCGCAAACAAGCAGGATGCAAAGAATAAACTAAATAAGTTTAAGAATATTTGAGGGATGATACATAAAATGTTGAAGCACCAGGTTGGTCTAGAGGTAAAGTCTAACGGTAAAGTGTAGCTGTTTAACAGCTGATTCGAAGAAGGCGAAGGTTCCTGGTTCTAATCCTAGTAAAGTTACTTTTATAAAGATTTGAATAGTAGATAGTGGTTACCAGTGTACTTTGACGGTTGGGTTCAATTAACCATACTCTCTCAGAAATGATCGGCCTGGGTCTGTGCAAAACCAACTCTACATGTCATACACATAATCCTAATCTCATTGGGTCATGGGGTTGCATATTGTTCTGAATTGAACAGATTAAAATGTATATACATTAGGGACAAAAAAAATGTGGGCTGAAGGGAGGTTAGGCCAAAGAATATTGATATACTCTTATGAAAATTCATAAGTGGTACTGGTGTCATTTGGAACGGATGAAGAAGAACCATTTGCCCAGTTTAGCCCAAGAGTACAAACCCACCAATAGGAGGAATGTTGGTCACCTGAGAAGATGGTTTCTGGAATAGGCTGAACTGCCTAATCCATGAAGTGAAGAAGAAGAAAAAGAAGTAATACCTTGTTATTATTCTTTTTATGCCTGTCTGAAAATGGATGGAGTATTTTAAAGGTATATTTAATAGAACTCAAGTTGAGATAACTGGTTATTTTAAATAATGAGTCATTTACCTCTGTTGGTTTTCAGAATCAAGTGATTTTTCAGAATCTGTTCCTTTTCTGGTTGTCTGTTCATCCTTGCTTTCTCTTTTTTCATTCTTGGAATTTCCTATGGATGGGGTACTGGTTTCAATTTCTTCTTCTGAAAAATATTAAAGAAAAACACCTTTTTTTAGATGTTTTATTATAAAAATGGCTTGGAACTTGAAGGAAACTCAATAGTGCTCATTCTTGCTTGATAATAATTTAACTCTTTAAAGCCACTTTTTTTCAATTAACAGACTGGAGTGATCTGTAAGCAATAATCATTAATAGAATTAAATTTAAAATGTTGTTTTTTTCAATAACAATTAGGATGGTTCGCACCTCTAGAGATTCTGTAAAAAAATCTGGTGTGAAACAGTCACACAACTTTACCTTGCCAATGTAAATAATGAACTATGTAACCTACATTTAATCATGAGTAAACAATGTAAAATGAAAAACATAACCTAATTTGAATCATGAGTGAATGATCAAAAATCAAAATAACTTCTGTTAGACTTAAAAATATTGAAAATCAGTTATCGCCTCTAAACTAGGGTCTGTAGAGAAAAATACTTCTTAAGGTTATTCCCTTCTTGAAATATTTTGTTCACAGTTATGGACACACACACACACACACACATACACACCAATCGCTAAAAGCATGTTTTTTGGTTTAGGGCCTGAAAATGTGGATATCTGATGAAAACTCGATTTCAAAAAATTGACAAAAACAATACTTTCCTTCCTACACACGTAGGACAAGAGAAAGTAAAAATTGTTTATTTTCTTTTTTATTGAAATAAATTGATTTTTTAATTATTCATGAAGTAAATTCCTTCACAAATTCCTATGCAAAACTGAATTTAAAAGGTCTTAAATATTGTTTAGTTTCTAGTGTTGAAAACTAAGTAAATAATAAAGAAACTCAGTTTAATAGTACCCTACCTTGATTTGTACTTTTGTTTTCCTTTATGTTTTTAATTTTTACATGTTCCTGTTTAGTATTTTTTCCATTTTCATTTTTAACTGTTGTTTCTTCACTTGTTGATCCATCTGCTTTAGTTGTTAATTTTTCTTCTTCATTTGTAATTTCAGCACTTTCTGATTGTCTCTCAGTTACTTCAAAAACTGTTTCTATAGGCACATCTACTTTAAATTCTTTTGTTTCAGTTCCATCTGTTTTGATATCAGAATTCGTTGAATTTTTCTCATCTGCAGTTTCATATTCTTCTATTTTTCCTTGTCCTTTCTCATCTTTCGTACCTTCCATTTCTTTCTCTATTAAGTTTTATAGGTACCTATTTAGTGTAAGAAGAAATTATTCTTATTAGCTGTGTATGCTCCGGAAGAAGGTAAAAAGGAAGAGTCAGAAGTTTTCTATAGAGTCCTTCAGAGACTGGTGGACAGATATGCCCAGACTGACCAAATTATTATTTCAGGAGACCTGAATGCAAGAGTTGGCAACATCCCTATCCCAAACTGTGTGGGTACTTTTGGAGAACGGACGATTAACGGCAATGGACAGTTGCTGAGAGATTTTGCTTGCTTTAATGAATTAAAAATACAGAACACTTTCTTTAGAAAGAAAGACATTCACAAGTACACATGGGCGGCAAGAGGTTGTAGGTCGTTGATAGATTACTGTTTGACAAGTAAGAATCTGGCAGGAAGACTGGTGGATGTGAGAGTACATCGGGCGGCTGATATAGGATCAGACCATTACCTATTAATTACCAAGATAGACATGTACACCAGATGGAGGAAGCCCCATAAGGTTAGAGAAGAGGGGGAGGATGTTTATAAAGTTCATCTGTTGCAGGAGGAGAGTGTCAGACAATTGTTTCAGTGGAGGATGAATGAAGAACTAATGGGTAGAGCGACGAGGCCTGAAATAGATGCAGAATGGGCTAATTTGAGAGATGCGGTTGATGAAATCTCTATTGAACACATGGGCGGCAAGAGGTTGTAGGTCGTTGATAGATTACTGTTTGACAAGTAAGAATCTGGCAGGAAGACTGGTGGATGTGAGAGTACATCGGGCGGCTGATATAGGATCAGACCATTACCTATTAATTACCAAGATAGACATGTACACCAGATGGAGGAAGCCCCATAAGGTTAGAGAAGAGGGGGAGGATGTTTATAAAGTTCATCTGTTGCAGGAGGAGAGTGTCAGACAATTGTTTCAGTGGAGGATGAATGAAGAACTAATGGGTAGAGCGACGAGGCCTGAAATAGATGCAGAATGGGCTAATTTGAGAGATGCGGTTGATGAAATCTCTATTGAAGTTCTTGGTAAAAAGAAAAAGTACAGGAGGAAGAAAGGAATTAAAATATGGACAGACGAAATAGAGAGAGGAGTAAGAGATAAAAATAATGCTTACAGAACTTTTGTTAATAACCCCACTGCGGAAAATAAAGAAAAGTACAGAGTGAAAAGAAATATTGCTAAAAGTCTAGTGAGGAAAAGCCAGAGGGACTCATGGGACAGGTTTATAGCCGGGATAGAGGATGATGTACATGGTAGGCAGGTGTTTTCCTATAAAGTTCTGAAAGACCTTTGCAAGGACCAAAGAGATAATGCAAAATTGAATGTCATTGGGAGAGAAGCCTGGAGTAAACACTATAAAAAGCTATGGTATGAAGAGGATTCGCAACCGGAGATGAGTTTGGATTATGACACTAGAGGTCTAGATGACTTAACTGTGGAAGAAATTATAGAAGCAGTGCAAGCTTTAAAGAACAGAAAGGCCCCAGGAATGGATGGTATCAATGTTGAGTGCTGGAAGTATGGAGGAATGATGTTACATTTGAGATTACTACATCTTTTTAATAGATGTTGGAAGGAAGGCACAATACCATCTGACTGGCAGAAGGCAAAAATAATTCCAATCTTTAAGAAAGGAAATAGAGAGAACTGCGAAAATTACAGAGGAATCAGCCTACTGGATAGCGCATATAAAATATACTCCCGCATAATTAACAACAGGTTGAAACTTATAGCAGATCATCTGATGGGCGAGGAGCAGATGGGGTTTAGAAAGGGCAGATCAACAACGGATGCCATTTTTACACTGGAACAGATATTAGAGAAAAGAAGGGAGTATAATCTAGAAACACATGTCGCCTTCATAGATTTCGAGAAGGCATTTGATAGTCTGGTCAGGGGGAAATTATGGAGCGTGTTGTTGGAAAGAGGGTATCCATTACAGCTTATAAGGGCCATTAAGAGTTTATACCTGGCCACCAAGGTTAATATCTCAGCTGGACGACAACTGACAGAAGACATTGAAACAAATAAAGGAGTAAGACAGGGATGCTGTATATCTCCAACGCTTTTTAATATTTATCTGGACGACGCCATCAACAAATGGAAACAAGAATTTGACTTGGGGATACAGCTCGATGAAAGTGTGAGAATCAATGTAATAGCTTATGCAGATGATGTTGTCATGATTCAGGAGTCAGAGGACTTGCTACAAAGAGGTATTTATCGGTTGCACTCTGTGTGCAAAGATTATAATTTGAAGATTTCTGGTCGAAAATCTAAAGTTATGGCCTTCATTGGGAAAGACCTAGTGAGATCAAAGATAGAGCTGAATGGGAGCATTCTGGAACAAGTTTCTTCCTTTAATTATTTGGGGTACGAGGTTTCTCCCATAGGTAGTTTTGATGTGGAGAATAAAGTAAACAAATTTAAGCATATTTGCGGGACAATCCACAGAACTTTAAAGAATAAGACAAGGAAGGAAACAAGACTGAAGTTCTATAAGACAATGGCAGTTCCAGTGGTGTTGTATGGGTGTGAGACCTGGGCGCTTACTAGGCGACAACAGAGTAGTTTGAGAGCTGCGGAGATGAGATTTCTCAGGGCTACAAAGGGATGCACATTAGAGGATAGGTTGAGAAGTGAGGATATACGACAGGAGTTAGGTATATACAGCTTGGAAGATAAGATGAGAGCCTACAGGAGTAATTGGTGCATTCATTTGGAGCGCATGGGGGATCAGCGGTTTCCTCGCTTGGCTAGGTACTACAGACCCAAGGGAAAAAGAAGTGTGGGACGTCCGAGAAGAAGATGGTTTCTGGAACGGGCAGACGTGCCTAATCCTTGAAGTGAAGAAGAAGAAGAAGAAGAAGAAATTATTCTCTGTAAAAATAAATAATAATATAAGATTTTAATTAAGAATATCTAATTGAAAATAACTGGAATTTATCTTTTGAAACTGTCATAACAGGGTAATTATTGGTTAATTTTAAAATAAATTATTAAAATCAGATGACTTTAGTGAATGAAGTACAGAGAGTTGAATTAATAAGTGTTAATTTTTATTTTTTTAAGTTTATCTAAACCCATCATGAATGATCAGACATATTAAAATAATTGTCAGATCAAAAGGTGATTGAATGTGGGTGTCCTATTTTGTATTTTAACATGGTTTCAAACATGGCCATTTTTTAATCTTGTAGATTATAACTTATTTTAGCCGTGCAAAATAATTTTGTACATCCAATTTGGCATGAAGCTCTTCATGGAAAGCATGGTGAAAAAGTATTACATAGTAAAGACAAACCAATCATGGCTGGACCATGTCATCTTAACAAAGCATACATTTTTCTTCATATTTCCATTGGTTTACCATATTCTCTGTACATCACTTTCCTTACTAGTCTTGTCTCCCACGTTATCAGAACTTAAAAATAAACGAATTATGGTAAGAGTCCTAGCTTCGAAGAAAGGATGGTTATATAAGAAAAAACAAGGAAGAGCTAGTTAGCAAAATTGCATATAACAAGAAAAACACACCATTGAAAACTAGATAGGTTTTGTATTCTACTGTATCAATGAAAAAATTGTCATTGTTCACTTTTATACTCTGAGGAAGTAAATTGTTACTAAATAAAAAAACCAAAATCAGAAAATTAGATAATTATTATGGGTGTAAGAAAAAATGAGAATTTAAAGTGTTCTTCTAAAACATTGGGAATTTATCTAAAAATTCTGTAACCAAACTAGATAAAATTTAGTACAATTAGTGCATTGTCATCTGGTACTCAACAGTGGATTGGACTACACTGTTCAAAAAAAAAAAAAATTAAGGAAATCCTTACATTAATTAGTGGTCCTGATTTTGAACTTTATATTAGTATAAAGTTACATCTACTTATTGATCATTAGTGATAATAGTGGTGGTGGAACTTATAAGATTGTGTAACCTACATTACAAAACTTTTTTAGACCAGACTGGAATCGAACCTGGGTCTTTCAATTTAATTAAACGATTATTCTTTAAAATATAAAAACTTTGTAAATTGACAACAACATAAGGGTATTATAATATTATTACTTGTTTAACTATAAATTCTACTGTAGGAATTACAGGCACATAAAATCAGAATTGTGGGCAAACTATGCAATAAAGATATTTTTTAGAATTTAAGTCAACTAAACATGCTACATATTATTCGTTAATTAAAAAGTATGCAATATAAGTTTTAATTAAAGAAGTAAGTTTCCTCTTGAAAATATTTTCAGTAATAGAACAAAATTCCACTATGTTTGTAAAACGTGCCATGGCAACTACAGGTTGGCCAACTAAATAAATATCGTCAGTATTTCTTAAGAGAAACCAAGTTCAAAAAGGTTTTAAAAACTAATACGAAATTAGAGAGTCAATCTAATTTTTCTGTGTTGTACAAACTGGTTTAACGCGTTTTTGAAATAGCAAAAAAGAAAATGATAGCTAACATCATCAAGGTGGATAGATATTTTCAATAGTTTCTGCATATCTTTGTAATTAATTAGTAACTACTTTGTATAAGGTACACAAAACAAGGTTACTTTGGGGTCGACGTTTATTATTTTATTGTATGATCTGGTTTTGTTGGCAAAATCGTTTTATTCTCCATTGTAATCGCATGTTAACTGTCGAGTGCAGAAAACGCGCGAGTTCAATGACAGCACTTGGTGGTGATTGGATTTGTTGGTTAATTGTGAGTTGCTTATTAATATAGCTTAAGTTTTCGAAAAACAGTTTTGATTTTAATCAGATACATTCTGTCGTGCGTTGTACTAGTCTAATTAGAAAACAAATTTATTGCTAAATACAACAAACATGAACACCAACGGCACTCGTGTACCAGTTTTTCATAAAAGAGGACAAATTCAGGTAAATCGAGACTTCGTATAATTTGTAGTTCTTAACTTTTTAAATAATAGTAATTAAGAATTTGTAGATATAGCTTATACTTATAAAGAAGTTGGTAATTACGGTTATGTTTTTTGGCGGCATGATAACGCACTCGTGTACCAGTTTTTCATAAGAGGACAAATTCAGGTAAATCGAGACTATTCGTTTAATTTGTAGTTATAACTTTTTAAACATGAGTAATTAAGAATTTGTCGATGTGGCTTATACTTAAAAAGTAGTTAATTAGGGTTATGTTTTTTGGCGGCACGTTAACACTTGTTCCTGGAATGTTAAAGGAACGCAACCGCACTCTATATATCACGCAATCCGCCAATATTTAGGCAAATCCATTATTTTTATTTTATTTGCACTGGTTAATTCTCGTAAATTTTAAAATTTATGTGAATTTTAATATTTAATTTTTTAATAATTAATTTTATATGAACAGTTTTTTTAATTTCGTACATGCATCAATGGGTTCAAACAGCTGATTTTGAAGTTTTTTTGAATCATCTGGACGGTGTTACGTAATTTATTTCTTTTGTATGAGTGTTTTAAAGTTTACTTTGAGTGTGTTATTGCAAGTAGTGATATAAATAAATGAGTTCATGTTTATTTAAGTAAAAATGGAGTCCAGTTACGACGAAGATTTAAATGATAATATTTTTTTCCAACTTCTTCAATCTGAACATTATGATTTATTTAATAAAGCAATAATTGATGGATGGATAATTTGTGTTCCAAGAGCAGGTTCATTACCAAAATATGCTTTAGCACAAGAGGATTTATTTAGTCATATTTTAATTCCGAGTGATGAATTACCAGAAACTCATTTTAGGACATTAAATGATAAGGAAGTAAGAATATGTAATAGGGTAATAACTGTTGAACCAAATGATAATTCTGCTCCATATAGTACGCATGTATTATTTGAAGAAACATTTTATGATAGTGAGTTATTAAAGTATAAGGTTTTATGTATTGAAAACCCTTTAGAATTATATTCAGAATCTCATAAGGATGATTCCAGTTCTAGTGTTGCCACTGTTCAAACTTTAAGAGACTGTATTGATTTATTATGGATTGAAAGCACTGGAAAAGAAATTCTTGAAAAGATGGATGATGCCATTAAAAATTTTTTAATTATAAATGATAGGTTAGAGTATAAATCTTTACAAAGGCAAAGAGATTTAGTTGGAAGTTTATATACCACTTGTTTACAGATTGCTTTGCAAGACACCAGATTAAGATCAAAAACTAATTCCAATAAACATCTTTTACAGAATGTAAAAACAAGTGTTGAATCATATGTACATCATGCTATTTATAAAAAGTTAATTAAAGGTGTAACAGCATGTACTGCATATGAAGATGCTAATTTTAATAAGATTGTTAGAAATCTCTCCGATTTACAGTTAAGAGATTTAGATGTAAATACAAATTTATATGATACAGTTCCAAAAGCAAAAGCACAATTATCTAGAATCGATGGTTATTGTACAGTATTAGGTAAAATTGGTTGCTTACAAAGAACTATTGGAGCCATTTCTAAACATGAATCTTCAACGCAAGGTAACATAGTGACGGCAGATGATTTGTTACCTATGCTTGTTTTTTTAGTTATTAAATCGGGTCTTCCGAATTGGATTGCTCATTTAACATACATGAAATTATTTAATTTTTCTGCTTCACTATCTAATCAAGCTGATCAAAATTGTTTCTTGGTTACCTCATTAGAAGCTGCCATTGAACATATTAAATCTGGATATTTATTAGGTCCATCGGAACCTGAAGGACAGTGTACTTATAATAATCCTTTAGAAATTGAAGAAAAAAATTTAGAAGATTCTGAAGATCTGAAGAATATATTACATAATAAAACAGATTTCAATAATACAACATCATTAACTGTTCTTTTTGATTTAGCTCGCCAGGGTAAAAGTGATGAAATAAAAATAATTCTTGAAAATAATCAAACTGATAAAGAACGTATTATGCTTGAAAGTGATTTGGGTTCAAAATTATGTCATCCGTTATGTTCATGTGATAATTGTGAACGACAGATTTCACAAAATCTTTGTAATACTACACCGACGATTCATTCGTGCGATGATAGAGGTTATACTGTCTTACATATCGCTAGTATGCATGGTAAACCGAAAGTGGTTGATATTCTGTTATCATCTGGTGCTAATCCTGATGCTTCAGATTATTCTGGCTCAACACCGCTTCATTATGCTTCTTCTCGTGGGCATCAAAATGCTTTATTATTATTAATACATTGTGGTGCTACTGTTGATGTGATTGATAATGAAGGAAATACTCCGCTTCATTTAGCTGCTGGAAACGGACATGAAGCATGTGTAAAAGCCTTGCTATATTTTACTGAACATGTTGGTATTAAAATAGATGTTAATAGAATGAACCGTCGTGGTGAAACAGCTCTTCATAACGCTGCTCGTTGGGGTTACGAATTAATCGTCAAGCTTTTACTCGATTACGGTGCTAATCCAATGATCGAAAATAAACGTAAATTAACTCCTGTCGATTATGCTCATAGTTTGCATATTTCACGTTTATTATCATCGTTCACAAAAAAAACTTTCAGTAATTTTAAATCGTCTGCTGGTTTAATTAATTCAAAAGATGTTACTGTTGCTGCTGCTTCAACGAAAGAATTAGATTTTAATGATGATGATAAATCATCAGGTACGGATAAATCAAAAATGGATCTTGGTATCAGACCTCGGACAACAGATCAAATAAGACGCGTTGAAAGATTATTACGTGCTATTGCATATGGTGATATACGATTAGCTTGTTTTTATTTGGGCTTAGAATTACCTTCATTAAAATGTGAACGTGTTGAGAAAACACATTCCTGCCATCCACTCTGTATGTGTTCAAAAGCGATAAATGATAATTCAGATTCTGAAGTCGACAGTAAAATAACGGAAAATGTTAACGTTAATATATGTAATTCGGATGGATTTACACCATTACATGTTGCTGTTTTACATGGACAAATCGATCTGGTAAAGATGTTATTAAACGCTGGTGCTATTATTAATCTTCGTACTAGAAATAAATGTAGAACAGCACTTCACATCGCCTGTGAAAACAAATTAGTTCAAGTTGCACAATTGTTGTTAGAAAGTGAAAAATGTAATATCAATGTACAAGATTCATTAGGAAATACTGCGTTACATTATGCTTGCATGACAAAAAATACTAGGTTAGTTCAACTGTTATTGAAATTTAATCCGAATCTTGAAATTAGAAATAACAGCGGTAAAACTCCTCAAGAAGAAGCCGAAGAAAGAATGTCCCTGTCATTGGTTCGTTTGTTGTCAAATGCTAACGGTAGTGCCTTTAAAAATTAATCTGGCATTTTTATAAAAACATGGAGTAGATTCTCAATCTTCATATCAGTTAGTCAATTATTAAAACTATAATAAGATTTGCTGAACTTTTTAAATTAATATTATTATTGCCTGTGAACTAATTCAGTATTAAAATATGTATTAATGATCTGTGCCATTTATAAACTTCAAAACAATCAAATATTTTTTTAGTTAACAATTTGTAGACCTACTTTGTTTTTGTTTTTTTTTATTTAATTGTTCTATAAGTTATATATTTTATCATTCCTTATAAAACTTTACTAACACATTTCAAAACTGTGAGTAAAAAAACCAAAGATCAAAATGGAAAACGCATTAACTGTAAGTATTACAACAATCTTTATGCCATTAAGAACATAATCACGTAATGTAAGCTTACAAATTAAGTTATTATTCTACAAATTAATAAAAAAATCTGTAGGCGATTCTGATTCACTAGAATACGTTTGGCGTTCCTTTCATTGTGGATGAATTTTTTTAAATTGAAACTGCAGGCATATATGTTTTGTTTAAGATCAAATTTACACGTACTTATTTCTGAAGTTCTTACTTTCATTGTACCACACTGATTTGCCAAAAAGTATTAGTCCTGCAAATCTGGAGTTTCTTAAATTTAAATAATCAAATTTAAAGAATTGGTGGTATTGCTACTGTGGCAATGTTGCTAAGTTAATTTTTCCACGCGGTGTATTACCCACTCTACTAAATTGTATATATCTAATGTAACTACAACCAAGCTTCTCTAACAATCTGTGATAAATAAAATAACTACACCAATTTTTTCTTATAATCTATGATCATCCCGAATTGCAACAATTTATTATAAAACCAATTTAAGTTTGTGTCAGACCATTCCTTTTCACTACTAACGACCACCTTGAATTATGTAAAGTTTAAAATGAAATTTTATAAACAAGTTGGCATAAATCATATAATACAAGTCCGTCAGTTTATCTCAGCAAAACATCCATTTGAGGGATAATGATTTCAGTTAGGATTCATTGTATGAATTGATTTCCATGCGGCAGCTAGTTTTATTAAAAAAAATATAGACAGTTGAGCCGTTCTTAGTTTGCTCCTACTGTCAACAAACAAAAGCCACCTACTACAGAGTGCACGCTAGAGTCCGCGACTTTACAGTATCGTATTCCTATTAAGTTAACTATTTTTTAAATTATAAGTACTTAAAGTACTAAAAACATCAGTCATGATATGATGTAGGCCTAACAATTTCGTTTAGAAAAATACTTTTAAAAGTATTTTGTATTTAAATACTTTTGAAGGTATTTTGTTGTTACTTTTTAATCAGTGTGTACACATTTTGATATAATGTGCATGCTCAGTGACGTCATTATTTGTTTACATTAGGAGCAAACTAAGAGAGGCTGGACTTTATACAGTATGACATGTAAAATACCACATCCCTGTGGGATGAATTAACGTTTATTTATACGGCAGTAAAAATTGATTGTTGAGGTCTTTTTCTATGCAACAAATTTTAGTTTGGATGTACAGTTTTATTACTTTTAGTCATGTAAATCTGTTGTTAAATTTTGTATGGTTATAGTTTTTTTTTTTAAATTAGATCTGAATGTACATAAAAAGTGTTGAGTTTATCAGAACTCTTTTTCAATCTGACAAACTCAACATGCTTGATTTTTATAAATAAGAGATGTTTCAGCAGAGTAACAAACTCATTCTTAATTTGCAGTATGATTTATTTGCATTCTTTAATTTTTATCAGACAGTAGATCAAATCATTACATCTGAATGTAATGAAAAAATGTTGAAAGATTAAAGTCTGTAAATTTTTTTTGTGTATAATGTAATGGAATTTCCTTATTGTTTTTCCCTCCATAGAATATTTTTTTATGAAATATAATAAACGATTGTTCAGTATTATTGGATCAGGTAACTTAAATGAAATATTATTGCTCAATTTTTGTAATTAAATTTGCCTTCTGATTTCCAAATGAAGTGTAAATAATAATGTAAATGATTGAATTGTTGTAGATTTAAACGTATTTCACTATTCATTCTTTAAGAATTAATCCTAAATTACCAGGTTCGATCTGGTATGCATTTTTGTTCTAAGCTTTTGACTACGAGACCACTTAAGGAGATTATAGCTGCTACTAAACAGTATTTTTAAATAAATACTGTTTATTTTGAACTAATAACATGAATGAAATTGTAATTTTTATTTTTTGCTGTATTGATAATTCTTTTTGTTATTTTTATTCATCATATCTAAGCAAGTTGCAGCACGATGTTCCCTCCAAATTGCTCTGTGCCAATATCTGTAATAAAATTGAGTCATTCTTCTTTTACTAGTCGGTCAAAATAAGTATACTTTTGTATTTCTTTCTTGATTTTCTGTAGGTTTTCTCACAAAATTATTTTTTAATTGTATTTTGTGTATCAGGATGTTGATAACTTCTCATTGCTCCATGTCGCTATAAGTAAAATTGTAAATAATTATTTAAAAAAAAAAGAAAACAAGTAAACAAATATGTTACATTATACTAGTAACCATAAAATTACGAGCCTGGATCTAGTTAGACAGTAATGCAACGTTGCCATATTTGGCAGAGTGGAAACTAACTTTTTCTTTTATTATTATCTTTTATCATAAAAATTAGAAATTTAATTTTGTTTTTGCTTCAGGATTGTTAGCCAAATTTTTAAAAAATAAACATGACTGATAATATCTTTACTTTGTTTTCTAAGGTCTTTCTTTCGATAATGACGGTTGCTGTTCAGAATCGATTTATCGGGTTGTTCGTCAAAATCACTGAATTCATTCATATTTAACAAAAGACTCAATTAAACAGTTAAATGGTAGGCCTATAAAATAAACAGATTTTTAAAACAAAAATTACTTTTTAATAAACAGCCCATAAATGTTACGAAACATTGTGTGTCTCATGCTTGCATTGAACTGACTGAGTGAAGCAATTCCAGTGCCATACCAGGGTGGGTGGATTGGCAACACTGTATGGTAGGATGGGTAGAGGTACGCAACTGCTTGGTTTACTAGGAAGCTCGCAATTTCGTGGTTAATAGTATAACAAATTGCTTACAAAAGATTTCAAAAATTTGAATAAGTACATGAGGTAGAAGAACAAAATGCAAAAAAATTTAAACGTTATTACTTCTCTACTAACTAAATTATAGAACGGTAATTCTATAATATTTAGAAGCGAATCGCAGCCAACAGAAAGTCAAACTGCATTTGATACGTCACTTATAAAAGTAAGAAAAGTAGCCAATGACTCATCAAGCTAGGTTTCAAATTTGTGGGGGTACAGGAAGTATTTCTGAGAGCATAACCTGCCAGAGCAATACTTAGTAATTTAGGATTAATATTCCATTTTAAATTAACTTCAGCTTTGTACTAATAGTTATTATTATATATTTAGAAATATTTAAATTTATATATAAAACATCTATCTGAAGTTTTAAGAGTTGTGTAAAAAAACGTAACTTTTAGTTTTTTGTGTAAGATTATGTGCAAAGTGGATGCTTAAAAATATTGTATCTCTGCAAGCAAAGATTGTAATTAAATAAGGGTTATTATTACATGAGACTGTGACTATCTGAGCTGTTTGGAAACGGTCTTAACTTGAACATTAAAAAATTTTGGATAATATCATGGTTACTTTACTAGACGGTAGGGATCATCAACGATATGCGCAGTGACAAGCCCCGCTCTGTGACATCACTGGTCACCAATGACAGCCGACACATGATACTTACCATGTCGGTCTGTGATGTTTACTAACCCTAATACAGTCTGTACTACTTTACTAGTCTTTAATAATGGTTTGTGCAATTGCCGGGTGTTCTAATCATGATAAGACACCAAAAGGAGTTGGGCATTATAAGTTATACTGTTTTCCAAAGGCAATTGAAACTAGATTGAAGTGGATAAATGCTTGCAAGCGGGCCGATTATTTTTCTGTTCATAGTGGTCGCGTTTGTTTAGTACATTTCAACGAATCGGATTATGTACGCGATTTAAAATCCGAGTTGCTACATCTTCCATTAAAACGTGTCTTAAAGATAAATTGCCGGCCGCGTTGGCGATGTTGGTAACGTGCTCGCCTCTCATCACGCGGTCTTGGGTTCGAATCCCACTCGGGCATGGCATTTTTTCATACGTTACAAAAAAATTCATTTCATCCTTCATCGTCTGCATTAGCAGCAATTGGCAAAACAGTCGGACGTTAAACAAAAAAAAAAAAAAATTAAAGATAAATTCACCCCACAATTAAATTTGCCGTTCTATGTCCAGTAAACCCGACTTGTAGTGAACGTAAAAATCAGGCAGAGAAACGATACGCTTGTAAGGAAGTTTATGATATTTTAAATTCATCATCCAATTACAACAAAGGCAGTTCAGAAAATGAAGGAATAGCCGTAGAGAAAAGTAGGCTTCGTTTTAATGAAGAACCACCAATGTTTAATGTTGCGCAGTCAGAGGAAACTGATCTCTTAAAACATGAAAACGCCAAATTAAAAAAAACAAGTTACTTAGAGAAAAACTTCAGGCCACAAACGAAGAATTATTAAAATTACAATAGATTTCCCATGTAAACATACCTAAACCGCTATGTTTATAAAACATTGCAAAAATTGTACCGTCAATATGCACCGGCCAAGTTGTTAGAAACCAGATTATGTCATCTTATATCTCACAGCAGTTGCGCATGCCTGCTACCGTCTAGTATAGTAACCGTGGGTAATATAGAACTTATTACATTTTGAGTTTAACCTTCCAGAACCTATGCTCTCTCTCTCTATATCGTGGTTACTTTTAGATTGTATTTTCTACAACATAATTAAAGTGTTCGTATTTATTGCTATAATAAAAATAAAACGCCAGTGAGTGATGCCAGTAGTATAAATTTTACCTTTTCAGTTTTCATACAGGGAAAATATCACAAATCAGAAGCCACAGGAACCTTTTTTTTTATAGTATTGCAGATGGGATTCAGTTCAGGAAATAGACGTTCAAGATTATAGTTGTAGGTATCAGACAAACTAATGTCCCATAGCCGAGCGAGTGGGAGGGAGATATGTGGCATAACTACGGATGCGCTCAAAGGTCTTTACCGTTATAATCCAAATCTGGAAACATACTACAGTCGTTATCTTGCTTGTTAGTTTACTGCATGCATAAATGCTTGCTCACAACAATGAGTGAAATTAAAGACAATGTTATTGGAACGGCGCGTATGGCTTGTGCGAGTGAGAGCGTTATACATTCTCTCACTCCCATGGCTAGGGGACATTAGTTCATCTGAATACTGTATACACGTAGCGTTAGAACGGGGTTCCAGTTTACAGCTAGTTGTGTTTAATAAACAAAATTTTTGTATCACGTATTTTTTGTACATGCAACATTAACCAATGGGATGAGTTTTGGCTGTGAAGTGGTATACAGGCAGTCAGTAGATCATGTGAGCAGTGCCACAGCCAATGGCTGAAACATTTTTTTATTATGAACAACTTACTATCAATATTCAGTGAATACGGATCCACTGTGCATCCACTCACTGCACTATCCATGTTTTTTTTTACCATTGGGGTAAAGTAAAGTTAAATGAAATAAATAAAATAAAATACAGAGTGATTCAATAAGATAGAAACAATTTCAATAAGCTGTATTTCCTGAACTACATGTTATATTTTAATTCTGTAAATTACATTTGAAAGAGAAAGTTTTAAATTTTAATTTACATACATGAAAGTTTATAGATGTTCAATGTGTCCTCCTCCGGCTGCACGTACAACATCTAGACGGTAACTGAACTCATCCCAAACTCTCTGACGCATGTCTTGGGTCACTGAGTTGACTGCAGCTGTGATACGATTCCTTAGTTAATTCAAATTGGTGGGAAGAGGTGGTATGTAAACTGCACTTTTCACGAACCCCACAAAAAAAAAATGTCACAGGGTGTGAGATCTGGAGACCTCGGTGGCCAAAACTGAAGTGCAGAGTCGTCATTCGCCATGCGACCTATCCATCATTGACGTATGGATTCATTTAGAAAACGCCGAACATTGCGATGCCAATGGGGTGGAGCTCCGTCCTGCTGGAAAATGTAATCTCCTGAATCTTCATTCATTTGAGGAAATCCACCCCATTGGCATCGCAATGTTCGGCGTTTCCTAAATGAATCCATACGTCAACGATGGATAGGTAGCATGGCGAATGACGACTCTGCACTTCAGTTTTGGCCACCGAGGTCTCCAGATCTCACACCCTGTGACATTTTTTTTTTGTGGGGGTTCGTGAAAAGTGCAGTTTACATACCACCTCTTCCCACCAATTTGAATTAACTAAGGAATCGTATCACAGCTGCAGTCAACTCAGTGACCCAAGACATGCGTCAGAGAGTTTGGGATGAGTTCAGTTACCGTCTAGATGTTGTACGTGCAGCCGGAGGAGGACACATTGAACATCTATAAACTTTCATGTATGTAAATTAAAATTTAAAACTTTCTCTTTCAAATGTAATTTACAGAATTAAAATATAACATGTAGTTCAGGAAATACAGCTTATTGAAATTGTTTCCATCTTATTGAATCACTGTACATATGTGGTGAAAATTACATTTTAATAAGATGTTAATTTTAATCCAATACATCCATACGTTAGTCACAAATTTCTTTTTTCTCTTTAATTCTTTATTTACGACTAAAATTTTACAACAAGAAAATGTGATGATTATGAGAATAATGTAAATGGCATGATAGGCATGAGAGGGGTAGGACCCCCATTGGTGCCTCCCGAAGAATGAAATTTATATATCAAATTAGCAGGTCTCTACTCCAGCATCTTTTATGGCATCTAGCGGGATTATCAGGTAAATGGAAGGTGGAAAGCGAACGCACCAGTGGGTTCTCGTGTTCGTGTGACTTGTCGTGAAAGCATTTGTATAGGTATTCGAAGGAATTTTGTACAAGTGGTGTTTTCAAATCTGTATGTAAGGTTTTGTTGCTAACGTAAATATTTAAATGCAAATTTTTTTAATTCCTTACATGTGTACGTTGCAACCTGTTCTATTTAAGAACAATTCATGACCCAATGAGATGAGGTCTAGTCTTGTATAGACTCAGGCCAACCATTCCTGAGAGAGTATGGTTAATCGAAACCCAACTGGTAATCACTGTCTGGTATTCAAATTCTTATAATAGTAACAACTGTACTTTTACTACGATTAGAACCATGGAACCTTTGTCTCTGAAAATCAGCTGATGCAAGCTGGTGGATTAATACAAAATTAATGTAAAAAATTTTAAATTGTTATTTCTAGTTGAAAAGAATATACTTTTTGAAAATGTCTTGGGTAGTTGAAAACTTGGATGATGAAAGCTCAAATAACCATGGTCCTATAGTGTAAAGAAAGACCTGTTAACAAATTTAAATTAAGTTTTTTATATTATATAGAAAAATCTGCATTGTAGTTTAGTTAAATGTCTAATAAATGATATAATGTTTTTATTTTATCAAACATGCTATGAAAATATAAATATAAATTGAAATATATATTTCTAATCACCAGAATACAGTATCAGTAAACACGTACCAATGTTTAGAACGCTTTCGTGTAACTTATACACATCTTCAGTAAATTTAAATTTAAAATATCTGCCATGGTAAGAGCAGGAAGTTTTAAATTTTGATGTAAAGGAAATAAATTTTAGATTACTGAAGGTATGTACAACATACTTGAAAGCGGTCTAATCATTGGTAAGTGTTTTGTTACCGTATTCCGATGGTTAGAAATACGTATTTCTATGTTTTCATGATACAATATATTAGAAACCACCAAATTACACTAGATGACTCTCACCTGTTTAAAAAAATTATAGTAGGTCATGACAAGCTGATGACATTTTACATACTTTAATATATTTAAATCGCAACTGATTATAAATACATGATATCTGAAAGGACTTATTGACGTTTTTAATCAGACGAGAGTCATTTTGTGTGTACTTCATTTAGTGGTTTTTTTATAATTCTAAAAAATATACAAGAAAATGTTATGTGTGTTTTACTATAAGTTTTTAGTTATGCACAATGTCTTTTATTTTTATAATAATTTATATAATATATATTTTTATACTTTAATTTATGTAAGTTTAAGGAACATTCCATTTTTGATTCCCAGAAACAGTATTTTTACTTTACAGTAAAATGAAATTTATCATTTTACCTTGTGTTGCTTTTTAAAAATATTGCTTTAAAAATATTAGTTTAAAAATTACTGGAGATAAATTTATATTATTTTGTTGGAAACATAAAGTATTAAAGTTTTTTTACAACTTAATAAGTTTGTGTAGGAGCATCATTGGTTGCTCTGCATGTAAACTATAGTCGACCTGTGTCATATCGTCTGTGACCAAAGCAACAGCAGTAGCAATTCGTTGTCGTAAATGATTCAAATTTAGAATCTTCTCACTGTAGACATGGTTTTTAACATAATCCTAGAAGAAAAATCAAGTGGGGTTAAATCTGGACTCCTCGCAGGCCAAAGCACAGGACTGGCCCTACAGATCTATCGGTCAGGGAACATTTCATTTTGGGCATGGCGCACTGGAAGACGGAAATGAGGAGGTGCGCCGTCTTGCTGCCAAATTATGTTAATGCTTTTTCCAATTCAATTTTTTGCTGTAGTCATACCTACAAAAAAAATTTTGTTTTCTGTTTACAATATTAAAAAAAATTATGACTATCTCCAGTAATTTTTAAACTAATTTTTAAAATGGAGACAACCTTTTTTGATGACCCGGTATTTCCTCGTTAATAAATCGGTCCATCTTAGTTATATTAAAATTTACCCATCCTACCACTTAACTCTGATCCCCTTAAGTCATTATCCTGTGTACTGTATTGTTGAATAACCTTTTTGTGATTTTATCCCATAGTACTGTGTTAAGTTGACCAATTTATTTTTTGGCTTGCCTTAAATTATTCATTATCTCCTCCTCTTTGCTTGTTTTCTTGAAGATTGTAAATCCCAAGTATTTCAACAATCGAGTTCCTTTTATCTCTTTATTTCGTCAAATTCCAAGTCTTTTACCTTTTATTTTGCAGTTGTTATGTATTGTTTTATAAAATTTATTTTTAACCTGTTCTTCGATTGCCAGTCGATTACCAGGTCGGCAACCCCATGACCCAATAAGCTAAAGATGATTTGTATGACGTGTAAATGAAGTGTAGTCTTGTACAGATTCAGGCCAACAATTCCTGAGAGAGTACGGTTAATTGAACCCTAAAGTAAATCGATAAAAACTGGGAATATTCTTCCTCAAATTTTCACATCATAAAACTAAGATCCTGGGATATCAATCAAATATGTTAAAACAGTAAAATATTAATTAGCATTGGTTTGTTATTATTTATTGCACGCACAATATCAAATTATAAAAGTCACTATTTTAATCAGCTAAGATTAATCAAACACATTTTTGTAAAAAAATTTAAATCTAACTGATAACAAATCTGTTAATACAAACAAAACATTCTATGTAAATCATTTCAGGGTTTTAAATTTAAATTCGTATTATGTACGCATGTAGGCTTTCTTTAAATGTCTTTATTTTATTGATCTAATTCATTGATCAGTAAAGATTGTATAATGAATTATAAATGTTAAGTAATAATTTATTTGATTTTTATCTTTGATTTTTTACTTTGATAAGACGTTTGTTCTCTGATTCATTTAAAGTAGTACAAGTATATTAATGGAGTTTTATTAATAATTTTAAATTATTATAGTAATTGAATACATTGTAGTCCCTTAAATTCACCCTGTTAAAAAATTTATGTAGGTTTTATTTACAAAAGATTTCATTTAATTAATAGTATCGGCGTATTTGTAATATGTTTCTTTCGTATGAACTGAAAGAAAAATATTCTAAAATTTTCATTTACAACTATTATTACATGAGTCCATTATTCATACAAATATTATTTTTTCTTTTAATTTTGAATGTGTGTATGTTGCATTCTGTTCAGTTCAAAACAATAAGCAACCCCATGACCCAATAAGATAAAGATGATTTGTATGAGGTGTAAATAAAATGTAGTCTTGTACAGATCCAGGCCAACAATTCCTGAAAGAGTATTGTTAATTGAACCCTAACCATCAAAGTAAACCGGTAACCACTATCTATCTTCAAATCCATATAAAAGTAACTACCTTTACTAGGATTTGAACCAGAAAACTTCGTCTCCGAAAGTCAGCTGTTAAAACAGCTGACTCGTGGCGAAGACTTTACCTCTAGTTACCGGTGGGCATACAAAATGCATAAAAAAATGCAGAATAAAATAATAATAATAGAATGCATAAAAATGCAAATGCGGTGGGCATATTAAATGAATTTTTTAACCAAATTTTTTGGGTTTGTTTAGCATGTTAAATTTCATTTACTTACACAGGGAAATCAAAATGTGCTTATTAATTTTTGAGTAAAATATTTGTTATATTTCCAGCAGATTTTAGACGTTTGAAATTTTTTTTTAAACTGGCTTCATTCCAATTCCCCTCAAGTAAGATCCGATCTTCTTCTTCAGGTGCCTGTTTGTTCCGAGTGTTTGGAGACCATCATAGCAATTCTCACTTTGTTCATTGCAAAATAGCTTTTCTGAGCTTTTTCCAAAGCAAGTTCTCAGATTTCGAAGTCATGAAACCCTTCTATTCCTAGGTCCTTGTTTTCCATATATTTTCTCCTGCAGAATGGCTTGTAGTAACGAACATTATGAGTCATTTCGCATATATTCAAAATATTGAAACATCCATTTTTTGCATCCAGGAGACTGCCGAGGGAGTAAAGGCTGTGTCACTAATGGATGACCTAGCTGTTGATTTGATTTACAATAAATTTAAACAAAAATATTAATATTTTTTTCCACTTGTTACATTTTGAAGGATTGCTGAATTTTTGCTGAAAATTTCTAAATATTTTATGGTGCTCTATGTTAATTTTAAAATGTTTTTTGAGTTAGGTATTTAATTTTTTGTGAATATTATATTGTAATATCTTTATAAATTATATATTTTTAAATACAGTATTTATTTTAATATCAGTAATATTTATGTTAAAAATTATATTTAAGTTTTTTATGAACTAATACCATTTTAGCTTGTTTATCTTGCATTATACTATATTTTGTTAACCATTTTTACTTTATTATTTTAATTTTGTTATTAATTTATTATAAATGTGCATAACAAATAAATATACAATAATTAATAACTTTTATTAGAATATCTTTTTATTTTCTTTAAACAGTTGTATTAACATTTATTTCTGTGATAAAACTATGTAAAATTAATATCATTTATAAAAATAAAGAAAATTATAATTTTTATATTTGAAGTTCATTTATTGTACCTAATTTTGAAATCATTACTCTGTCACAAGAGTAAAACATGATGTTATCTCTTTTTACTTTGTCTTGGAGTATGTGAATGAATATGCAGGGAAGGAAAGTATTGTTTTCATGTCTAGTTTTCACAGGAAATACACATTTTCAGGCCCCTGATTTTGCTTTCTATACTAATATTATAAAGAAGTAACATTTGTTTCTTTGTATGCGGTAATATCAGAAACTATTCAATCGATTTCAGAAATTCCTTCACTGTTGGAAAGCTTAGAGCTTCCTGAGTAACGTAGACTGTTATGGCATTAAATCATTTTTAAATTAAAAAAAACATGTAATTCGTAAAATGAAGTTATCTTTTATTTTATTTATCATTTGGGTAGGTTAGTTCTTCCATCTTTTCTATCTATCAATTTTATTGTATTAAGCAGTCACGTATTATGTAGTACGACTCTACAATATGCCATCCATCCTTTACTCTTGCTTTAAAAAATAAAATTATTTACAATTTATAATTTAAATAAATTCAATAAATATAATTCAATAAATTTATAATTTATTTATGTATATATTTGGACAGACATCCAAAAAATAATGTCACATCTGATATCCGCATAGAAATATAACGTAAACCTTCCAAAAATCAAAGAGATTGTATTATTTTTTTTTTTTAGAAATAGAGTTTGCCAAATTTTTCATATAATACATATTCAATTGTTCTCAGTTTTTATTTCTCTCCTTCCACTGGTATTTCATTCTGATATCAACAAAATTTGGTGGATCCACCATGATCGTCATTTTTTTATAAATATATTAACTTCAGTCATTTGTATATAAATCTTCTGGACGGATTAAAAAATAATTATTTCAAATTTTATGATTTATATAACAGGCAGATGGAGTGTTAAATTGTTTGCACTCAATCTGCTAGTTCCAGGGCTACAAAAAATAGTTCTGTTTCTTATCACATGGTCAGTCAATTATATGACTGAGATTTAAGAACAGAAAAGGTAGAAGTGTAAAAGACACTAGTCAGAGTTATCTAATCTGAGAGTAATAAATTTCATTGTACAGCCAGACCCTGTGGTGAATGATTTTGAAGGGTGTTATTTGCAGGATGGAAAATTGATGTTTTCAGATGTCCTGGCATGCTGATAAGCATATTTTCCTACTTTGTGAGGAAGGCAATTGTAAACCACCTCACTGCTCGTTTTACTTAGTAAAGCCTCTAGAGGTTCAAACCAGCCTTTCGCCTGATGACCTAAGCAACAACACAATATGATTTGTATGTTCTGATAGTGGGGGGTTCCACCAAAATACACCAGTTGGAAAAATTAAATCAGAAGAAAGGAATTGTCACCGGATGGCGACATTAAGTGGTGATTTGAAACCTTTACATTTTGGTGGCCCTGAAAAGGGCCATTTAAGTGGTGGTCGTCTTGATGGGAAGCATTGGTCGTAGTCATAGTGGTGGTCGAGGAGCTGGGCGACCCGGCGAGTTGTCGTCCAGCTAAGACATCATTTTCTTCCCTTGCAGAAGTGCGTCAATAGCTGCTTCGTCGGGTCCAGTGGGTGTAAGGCTTGATCGAGGGACCGCTGTGGGCATCGCTCACATCAGCTGGCAATGACGGTCCGGTCGACGTCTTACAGTGACGGGTTGGCGAGCGGAAGCATTGTCATCTGTCTTGCGGGGTTGTCGATTAGTCTTCGCTGGAGTCCAGTAGCCGTTTGCTGTTGGTGGATGTCTTGTCGATGCTGTCTAGATTGGAATTGAATCCTCTTGGCTCAGTGTAGCATTCCTTGATATAGTTGCCGAGAGCGCTGTGGTAGAGGGCGGTTATTGGTCTTGGCCTTGATGACAAAGGCCTCTGTCGGTACCCCGCCACAAGCCTACCACCCCTCTCGGAACTATTGGTGGCTCCCTCTGTCGCTAAGTCAGAAGCTTTGATAGCCGGCAGCACAGTACCTAATCAAAGGGGGTGACGGTGACAGAATAATATAGCAGATACAATGGGGTTGTGACCATTACAGTATTTTTATGATAATTTTAAGTTTAGAAGTATGGAGAGGGAAGCAGTAGTAGTCATTAATAAAGTTTTATAACATGAGTACCATTGTACATTTTTAATCAGATATTCACACTCAATGATTTGTATGGTTCTGGAAACATGAAGTTCAAATCTTCAATTCTGAAAGCTTGTACTGAAATGTTTTGTTTTAACTATTGCAATATATTTTTACTTGTTAGAATTATTAATAATTATTTATTTTTTTGTTTTTAAATTTAGGTTATTTTTGGACCAATGTTTTCTGGCAAAACAACCGAATTAATAAGACGATTAAAAAGATATAATTTTGCAAATTATAATTGTGTAATTATTCGATACGAAAAGGACAAAAGGTATGCGCCAGATAGAATTGCAACTCATGATAAACAATCATTACCTGCTGTTCTTGCAACTGAATTAAAGACTGCAGTATTAAATTATGATAGTATTAATGTTATTGGAATTGACGAAGGCCAATTTGTAAGTATTTTTGTTTTACTGTTATAAATATAGTAGCGTGTAATTAATAAATAGCCTATTTTGAATATAATGTACATCAATAAACGCAAAAATTAAACATTGCAACACAGTTACAAAATCAGAAGCCTCTAATGCAGCAAGATTACTTTCATCTGAACGAACAACCAATAGAATGTAGTGATGGGGCTTATTTAAGATAACAGGATTAATAACTTTGTTCCTGTATTGAGTCAGTTATCATGATAACAGGTTACTAAAAACATTCTGTTAGCTGTTACTTTATAACACCATGATTCAAACCAGTTTAATAAACTGATGTACAAATTGTGCTTGCTGGACTGTTATAACAGCATAAGACTGTTAAAACTAAAATGAAGTTATCAATAACATTTTCGTTTAATAACACCACTTTTATATTTAACTATGTTATAATACTGTTATTAATACAAACACAAGGTGACAAATCTCACTGAATCTGTCACGACACAAAGTTAAGACGAACAGCACTATTTCCTGTAACCAAATACAACTACTGCAAACCAAATGCAATTTTTCGTGAACACTAGGGTGGCCAGTGGCGCAGAATCTTTCACGGGCACACAGCAAGGCACTAAAGTTTCTATACATTATACACCAAGCCGAGAAATCAGCAGCCATGCATCCATACAGGCTTTTTTTAGTTTATTTTAAGTCGCATCAACATCTTGGTTATTAGCAAGCATAAAATTGAATTGAGAAACGGTGGGTTTGAACTTGTAATAATTTTCTAAACCTGGGACCTCCACTTACAGCACAGCATGCTAACCACTGGGCCATAGAGGCAAATAAATTTAAAATTAAATATTCAAAAATTAAACTTCATTCCTACTCAGGATTTGTGACTGGCCGTAATGTGGACTAGTCCAGTTTTATCAAATTGTCAATTAGGTCATCAGCCGAAAGGCTGGTTTGAACCTGTAGAGATTTTACTAAGTAAAATGAGGAGGTTAGGTGGTTTACCATTCCCTTCCTCACTGAGTGAAAAAGTATGTTTATCAGCATGCCGGGGCCTCTGAAAAACACATATTTTCCACTCTGCTAATGACACCTTCACTTCATTCACCACAAGGTTTGGCTGTATAATGAAATTCATTACTTTCAGAGGAGACTACTCTGATTAGTGTTTTTTGCACCTCTACCCCTTCTGTTCTTAAATGATTCAGTCATTTAATTGGCTGACAATGTGACAAGAAACACAACTATTTATTTTAGCCCTGCAACGAACAGATTGAGTGTAATTAATTTGACACTCCATCTGTCTGTTATGGGCAGTTTATCAAATTATAAGCTGTATTCTCTATTTTTAACAGTTAAGGGTGCTTCACACAGAGTGTAATCTTCACTGTCACACAGAATGCGTTCAATTCATTTAGTCAGTCATGATGAGTTCTTCATCAGTAGAGGAAGGAGATGTTACTCAATTTTGTTATTCCATAAAAACAAAGAAACAACGTACAGTATGGGTACACGATATAAACAAAAAAAAATATTATATTTGGAGAATATAATAAACTATGTGCAGAATTTTCATCAAAGACCACTTTTACAGATATTTTCATGTCCTATGTCGTATAAATAACAACAGTGACAAACTTTTCTGTTTCAAGTGACATATCACAACATTGTGACAAACAGTATAATTTATATGATGAACATGTGTTGATTTCGGTGCTTTCAGTTTCTGCCCGCACGATCAGAACACACTCTGTGTGCCTTGCTTCGTTACTAACCACAGCATACAAAAAATATTTTGCTTGCTATGGTCACTTGCCTGGAATGCAGGACGTAAATCGCATTCTGTGTGGCAGGCCCTCTAATATTTTAATTGACCCACCGGGTTGGCCTAGATGTAAAGTCGTTGCTGCGAATCAGCTATTTAACAGCTGATTTTCAGAATTAAAAGTTTCTGGTTCAAATTCTAGTAAAGGTAGTTACTATTATAGGGATCTGAATAATAGACAGTGGTTACCGTTGTACTTTGATGTTGGGATTCAATTAACCATACTCTCTCCGGAATGGTCGGCCTGGCCTGTACAAGACCACTTCATTTAAACATCATCCTCATCTCGTTGGTTAATGAGGTTGCACATTGTTCTGAATGAAACAAATTTGCAATGTCAATACATTAGGGATAAAATATATATATATAACTAAATTATCTTTATTTTTCAGTTCCCTGATGTTGTAGAATATTGTGAAGAGATGGCGAATCTGGGTAAAATAATTGTAGTTGCGGCACTCGATGGAACATATCAGAGAACTGGATTTGGGAGTATTCTTAATCTAGTACCATTAGCTGAGAGTGTGGTTAAATTAACAGCTGTTTGTATGTCATGCTTTACTGATGCTTCTTATACAAAGAGAATTGGTTCCGAAAAAGAGGTAAACAACAATCATTGTTTAAACTAACGGGTGTTTTATTAAGGACGCAACCCTGATTATAAGAAGATAGAAGTAATACATCAGTAAATTTTCTGTCCCCCAATCGGTATGCTGTCAACAGTGTACTCAAGGCCAACTACCTCTTCTTCTTCTTAAGGTGCCAATCCGTTTCGAATGTTGGACACCATCATGGCGATCCTCACTTTGTCAACTGCAGCTCTAAACAGTTGCGGAGTAGTTTTATTGAACCAGGTTCTAAGGTTCTTTAACCAGGATATTCTTCTTTGACCTGGACCCCTTTGTCCTAATATTTTTCCTTGCAGTATGGATTGCAGAAGTTCATACCTTTCTCCATTTCTCATAATGTGTCCAAGATATTGGAGTTTTCTTCGCTTTATGGTATTCATCACCTCCATATCCTTCCTCATCCTTCTCAGCACCTCAACATTGGTCATATGTGCCGTCCAAGGGATTCTCAGCATTCTACGGTAGAGCCACATTTCGAATGCATTCAACTTTTTGGAGATGGCATCATTGAGCGTCCAGGACTCCACACCATAGAACAGCACAGAGAAGACATAACACCTGAGGAGTCTCATTTTTGCGTCGAGGGTCAGATTATGGCTCTTAAACACTGCCCCCATCCTGTTGAAAACATACCTGGCTTTGCCTATTCGGGATTTTATTTCTTGAGTATTACCCCAAGCTTCATTAATGGTAGTACCAAGATAATTGTAGTGGCTAACTCTCTCTATTTCCTTTTGATTAACATACAGATGACAATTTCTTATGTTATTCTTACTGATTATCATCATCTTTGTCTTCTTGGTGTTAATATTAAGACCATATTGGTTACTCCAGGCTGTAATTTTATTCATTAATTCTTGGAGATCTTCCATACTGCTTGCAAATACTATTGTATCATCCGCATATCTGATATTGTTAATTCGGAGTCCGTTCAGCAATATACCTCTTTCCTCCTCTTGCAATGCTTCAGAACAAATTTTCTCAGAATAAAGATTAAATATAAGAGGCGACAGAATACAGCCGTGCCGCACCCCTTGCAATATCCTAACACTTTCTGTGTTCTCCCCGTCCACTCTCATGCTTGCTGACTGGTTCCAGTAAAGATTTGCTACTATTCGGAGATCTTTATCATCTATTCCAGCTTCCTTCAATATCGCCAGCATTTTTTCATGATTCACTCGATCGAAAGCCTTCTCATAATCCACCAGACATGCATACACATCACAGTTTACATCCCGGCATCTCTGAAACAGAACTTGGACCCCAAACAAAGCCTCCCTTGTTCCTACTGCCCGTATAAAACCGAACTGGGTGGGGGCTATCATACTTTCACATATTTTATAAATTCGTTTGTGAACTATTTTCAAGAACAGCTTGAGAAGATGGCTCATAAGACTGATAGTGCGGTATTCTTCGCACCTCTTGGCGCTTGACTTCTTAGGATTTTTTTTTTTTTTTTTTTTTTTTGTTTAACGTCCGACTGTTCTGCAATTACTGCTGATGCAGACGGTGGAGGATGAAATGATTTTTGTAACGTATGAAAAAATGCCGTGCCTGAATGGGATTCGAACCCAAGACCGCATGATGAGAGGCGAGCACGTTACCAACTGACTTCTTAGGAAGTGCAATAAATTCTGACCTCAGCCATTCGGTTGGAAACGTACCAGAGTCATAAATTTTGTTAAAAATATGTGTGATCACAGTAACACTTTCGTCATCAAGCAGTTTCAGAAATTTCGTCTGGATATTATCCGGACAGCAGCTTTTCCTTCCTTAAGCTTGGCTATTGCCAACTGCACTTGTTTTAAAATTGTAGGGCCTGTATCAGCATTACCAAGATTATGCATTTCTTCTCTCTGATCACCAAAAAGATTTTCAAGATATTCCTTCCAATGCTTCATCTTGTCCATCTTATCAACTATAATCCTGCCATTTTCGTTTACTATTATTCCAGGCTGCCGGGTCTTAAAACTGCCAGTTGCTGTTTTAACTCTACGGTGGAGATTATAACTATCATGCTTTCGAATTAGTGCCTCCATCTCCTCACACGTTTCCCTTGCCTCCTTCTCCTTTGCCTCTCTGATCTTGTTTCTGATTAACTTCTGTATTCTTCTATACTCCTCCAGTACATTCCTACAAAGCCTCCTTCTTTCCATAAGTTGCAAAATCTCATCGGTCATCCATATCTTTCTTTTTGATAATTTTGCCAGGTTTTAGATGTTCTTCCTTAAGGTCTTGTATGGCTGTTTCTATTTGACCGGTTGTTAGGTTTTCGTTGAGATTTGTGTCTATTTCATTTATCTTTTTATTTAATTCGCTTCGAACTTCACTCTTAATATTTGGATCTTTCAACAATCGCAAGTCAAACCTCTTGATCTTTTTCTCTTAATTTTTTTCCATTTAACTCGGAATTCCCCAACAAGTGGCACATGGTCTGATCCAATATCAGCTCCAGGAAACGTTTTCACAGATGTAAAAGCATTTCTGTATCTCTTATTTACCATCATAAAATCAATTTGGTTCCGCACCACTTTATCTAATCTATCCTGAGGTGACTTCCACGTGTACAGTTTCCTTTTGGGAAGTTTTAAAAATGTATTCAAGATGACTAGATCCCTACTTTCTGCAAACATTTCAAGAAGGTCTCCCCTCTCATTCCTCTCCCCTAGCCCATGTTGTCCAACATACTGAGATTGGCCTCCAGCTCCAATCTTCGCATTAAAGTCCCCCATAACAATACATACTTCATGCCGCGGTATACTTTCGATGATTCCATTTATACTTTCATAGAACTCCCATAACTTCTTCTTCATTTTTATCAGCCGTTGGAGCATAAACTTGTATGACCCAGATATTTGCTGGGCTCGCCTCAATTTGAATCATCATAACTCTCTGTGATATTGGAATAAAACTTCTGATACATGGAACCATTTCCTTTGACACTATCACACCAACCCCATACTCGTGGGCACCGTCTGGGTTACCAGAAAAGTAACTCTACATTCATTGACTTTCATTTCTCCCGAATTGGGCCATCTCATCTCGCTTATTCCTAAAATGTCTATGTTCATCCTGTTCATTTCTTGAATGGCATTGTATATTTTCCCACTTTGTGCCATAGTTTTAACATTCCAGGTAGCTATTCTAGTCTTCCTAATTTTCTTTCTACTCTTAGTAATATTAACGTTGCTAATATCAACATTGCTCATAACTGTTCTCCCCGGAGATCCGAATCGAGAACTTACTCCGGAATTAATTTTAGCTGTGAGCTTTGCCATGATAGCTTGTTACTAGGACGTATCCATTGGGACCTTTAATGAGGTGTCTTGTCCTAATTTCCTTCCTCATCCTTCTGCCGTTGACCGTATTCTGCAGTTCATCCGCCTTTGGAGCCAGTTTTCCGACTCCAGGACAAAAGAGTGCCCTTCTCGATTGGCTCATCTGTCCGAAACCGTTGGCCGCTATAGTTGGATTACTTATACCAGCAATCACTCGGTTTTGCTGGTGTTTGGTTCGCCCCGTCTTCTACGGTAACCACCATATCTGGTGGCCTTTCCCCCATCCACCACCTGGGGAGGGGCCCGATGGGAGACCAGTTCTAACTCCTCACGGGGCCAACTACCTAAGACAGTTAAAATGTTCCAGTCAAGCATTAGTGTGGTGACATCAGTCGTTTCGTTATATTGTGTCAGCAATGGTTTTTTTCAAGGAAGAACGCATGTTTATTGTAGAGACTTACATAGCGAGTAAATCTTACAAATGTGTGCAAGATAAGATTCAGTTGAAATTTCCCCGTTCTGCCGTTCCGAATAAATTGTCAATATTGCGTTTGATAAATAAATTCCATAGACTAGGAGTGTACTCGATGAGAAACCACCTCGCTAGCCAACAAAGTTAACCACGGAAGTTCTTGAAGATTTGAAAAATCGTTTGACCCAATCACCTAAAAAATCGCTTAGGAGATTATCATCGCAAGCTGGGCTAACATAAACTACTGTTTTCAGAGCTACGAAAAAGTTACATTTGCATCCTTATCGCGTTGGCATTGCATTTGTAAGATTTACTCACTATGTAAGGCTCTACAATAAATGTTTTTCCTTGGAAAAAACCATTGCTGACACAATATAACGAAACAACTGCTGTCACCACACTAATAGTTGGCCTTGAGTACACTGTTGCCAACATACCGATTGGGGGACAGAAAATTTACCGATGTGTTACTTCTATCTTCTTATAAACAGGGTTGCGTCCTTAATAAAACACCCGGTAATTAAAAATTTGTTTCACCTGGAATGTCTAATTCGTTTCGTTATTGTGGAACTTTATTAATGTTTTGGATTCTAATAGTGTTATTCTTTTCATATTGTAAAATAAATTTGTAATATATCTTTAAACGGTACTAGTACAGACAGTTATGACCTTAGCTGAAGTGGGGCTGAAGGCAAATCATTTTTACGGGGCTTTTCTGGGAGAGATGAAATACCCCTTCGATTTCCACTGTTTTAGGTCATCAAGGGAGCGTATTAGTGAATTTTGCAGTATACTATATAAATTGCTGCAATCACTTTATCAGTGTGGGAGTGCAAAGACTTATTACAGAAGCTTCTATTGATATTACATATTATAGTATAGTAGATTAAATATAAATTACATTTATAAATCAAAATTTACACAACAGAGTTTTAAAAGTTATAAAACCTATTGGGTTGGTCTAGAGGTAAAGTCGTCGCTTAAATCAGCTGTTTAACAGCTGATTTTCGGAGATGAAGGTTCCTGGTTCAAATCCTAGTAAAGGTAGTTACTTTTATATGGATTTGAATGCTAGACAGTGGTTACCGGTGTACTTTGATGGTTGGGGTTCAATTAACCATACTCTCTCAGGAATGGTCGACCTGAGTCTGTACAAGACCACCTCATTTACACGTCATACATATCATCCTCATCTCATTGGGTCATGGGGTTGCTTATTGTTCTGAATTGAACAGATTGCAACGTACACAAATTAGGGATTACAAAAAAAAAAGTTATAAAACTTTATATCACAAACTCCAAAAATTTTAATTAGGAATTGTGAGGAATTACACCAGATGACTTGAGTTTAAAATGGCTTATTCCTCAAAGATAAATACATCAAAAACATAGAACTGTTGAAAATTGTTGATAGGTAATTTCCTTTTATTGAAAATTTCAGTATCACAAATTACGCGTTATACATAATTTTGTTCATCCTAATTATTTACACTTTTTAAGTTGTTTACTTTATTTCTGTCTTGATTATGATTTTTTTTAACTTAATGTTCTATTTATTTATAATTATGTATTATATTTTTATTTTTTTTATTTATATACAGGTTGAGATAATAGGTGGCGCTGAAAAATACATGGCAGTCTGTCGTGAATGTCATCGACTAGAAAACCCAGTCAAACAGTCACCATTCAAAGACTTACCAGTAGCTTTGAATAATATTCAAGTAAATGATCATTGCAGGAAGCTTTTTATCGAGAATGGATTTCATTGAAAAATTATTACATTTATTTTACAACATGTATACTGAATTTAATCAAAATATTGACAGCTGTCAATTTATCATACTATTTTTTAAGTAAATTATGTTTTAAATTGCAAATGCCATCATTATGCATTTCAATCTATAGGTATCATTACATGTGGTATGAGTTAGTACCACTTCATGGTTCAGGTATCATGAATAAATAATTTCTCTAATATCCTTCTGCGCCTGATTTTTCAATGATTTTATTGAAATTTCCTCATATCTTTTCAAACAAATGAGTATTCCTCATGCAATGTATATTTTATTTTTCTTATCTTTAATTAGATTTTCTTGAATTCGTCCACTTACATATTAATTTTCAAATATTTTACATTGGTTATTTATTTATGCATAAAAATTTTTTTTCTCATCTCAAATGGCCGGCCCGTGGTGTAGTGGTCAGCGCAACTAGCTACTATGCAGGGGTCCCGGGTTCGATTCCCGGTCAGGTCTGGCATTTTTTTCATCTGTAAATCACCGCATATCATTACCTACGCACAAGCCCAAGGCTTATGTAGGCATCATCACTCAATAAAAAAAATTTTTAAAAAAATTCTAATGATCTCGTCTATTTATACATGTAAAGTGACTTTATTACAAAACTACACTACACATCTGATTCTGTTTTTTAACATGTTTGTCAGTTTATTCAAGTTAATTATATAATCAAAATCATTTAATAAATTAAAATAATAAATCATATGACAAAGGTAAATAAAACTCATAAGGGCATCTCATGAGTGGTGATTTAATATCACCACTTTTGCACATTACAAAAGATACCTAATTAGGTATAAAAAGTTAAAAAATGTAGTCTCACCTGCACGTGAATTCAGGATGTTTGGGTGGAACTTAATTTCCTTTGTTGTTGATATACAATACTCCTTTTTTACGTGGTTCTTTTATCTTCTGGCCCTTATAAGATAAAGGGTTGTTTATTTTCTCTTTCAAGGGTTAGGGATGACAGAATGTTCTTCTATATTAACCAATATACACTAAATC
Organism: Catonia carolina; assembly: GCA_035578175.1. NCBI lineage: Eukaryota > Metazoa > Arthropoda > Insecta > Hemiptera > Achilidae > Catonia > Catonia carolina. The sequence goes on along the minus strand of JAQMRL010000005.1, from coordinate 32,271,548 downwards.
AGTGGAGCAAAACAACAGCTATGGTGTTTCTAGATTTTAAAACAGCAGGTCCAGGCAACCAACAAACAGGCAGGATTTTTTTTGAAAAGGCGTATGTGTGTCACACACGCTCTATCTACGAGGACAAATATCAAGAATAAAGTGAAAATATCAAAAAGTATTTTAAAGTATTTTTAAAAATTTTATTCCAGTTATGAGTTCATTGATATGTTATTTTTAGCTATTTTTTTTAAGCGTGTTCAATTACCAGTTTTAATTTTTGGATTCTCTTCCTATGCTACCATTCAAATCATGTAAATTTATAACCACTTACATAAATGTAAAAATTAAGTCACAATATAAAACAAATGAACTTATTTCACAAACTAAAGGAAAAACTGAAAAATCTTAAATTAACCAAAACACAATATTTTCTTATAATTAACAATGGATTCTAAATATACTTACACTATATCTTTAAAAAGCTATTTATTTCTAATACATAAAAATAATAATACATAAAAATACATAATAATGTACATAAAAATGTCCTCTTTTATTTACAAGTTTTGGAGGGTTTAATTTGTTTGGAGTATAAGAAAATTAATATCTCTTTCTGAATGGTGGGCTAACGTTACCCTTTATTGGCCAAAAGTTTACATTAACTAAACATGATAAAAAGGAGAAAAAATTAGTTTCTATTTATGATCAGGATCTGATTTTAAGTGAAAGATGCTGGGCAAATACCTCACTTGATTTTCTGTTTGACTTGGAAGACAAAATCATTTTATCATCTAAATACATTATCATTAAGTGCCCATGCATTTAATGCATGTATATTTTTTTAAATTTCTAATCTGTAACCCTGTTTTGTCTGTATTTTTTATGATTCATATGTATTAACTTTTGAAATGAATCATATTAGTGTTTTGATATTTTTATTGCCTTGTTATTGAACTTTGTTCAAATCTAACTTAGATAATATTATTACTCATTTTGTAACAAAGATCCAGTATTGTGTCTTACACAACTGTTGTGAATTTAAAAATGTTATAACATTTCTTTAGTTAGAATTAAAATATCTTTTGTAATATTTATGTATTTACCTTTTTTATTCAGGGTAATGACTGATTTTATATGCCATAATTTGTTACAATATACAATTGTTTTTAATAGTTAATTAGTTATGGCAGTGTACATTCTATTATAAAATGTTAAACAAGATTGTTACAGTAAATCAAAAAGATTTTAAGTATGGGTATTAATTTTTTAATATGCACATTTAAAAGGGAGTATTTATTTTATACATGTCGTATAAGATAATTAATATTATTTTCTTTAATTACTTTAATTTTTACGTATGTATGTATTTTTTTAAATTTTTATGTATTTTTGTATATTTTAATTTATTTATTATCATAATACACGAAATGTGTTCAAATTATAAAATTTATCAAAAATAAAATGTTTCACAAACCATGTTAATTTGTTTTTAGTTTTAAAAACCTCTTAATTTTAACATAGCTCATCGTATTATATCATTTAGGGCCTACTGATGGAATTAAAAAATCTTTTTGGTGATAATACATTTGAGGCTAAACTAAGCTCAGTAAAAAAAATGCTTTAAATAAAAGTTGCGGGTTTTTTAGTTTTGTACAACTTTGATTATGTAAATTTTTGTCGTTAAATGTATACTTAGGCTGCAATCTTAAAAAATCCAGTTTTTTACCGATTTTTATGAGAAAGTACAGAAAATCATTAATTGTACTAAAAAAGTTTTTGTAGGTTTAAAAAAATTGTAGGTTTTTTACATTCCTAAAACTAATTACTTCTGTAAGATTAGTTATCTTTTTGGATCACAGTACGTAATGCTTTCCTCATAAATTTTGATTCTAATAGTTATCGATTAAGTTACACATTTCAGATAAAATGAGCACATGACTTTCTCTTGCCAATGCAAATAATTGAACCTAACATTAGGAATAACAAAAAACAACCTTATTTAAATCATGAATGAATGATGAAAAATGAAAATCGGTCTCAGTTTGGCTTAATAATATGAAAAATCACTCTTTTATGCTAAACTAGGCTCTGTAGAGAAAAATCCTTGAAACAAAATTTGTAGATCTTTTAATTTTCTGTAAATCTGATTCTATACTCTTTTGTTGTGAAATGCATAATAGGGCCGAAATCTTAAAAAATCCATTTTTTACAGATTTTCATGAAGAAAAAAACAGAAAATCACCAATTACCGCTAAATTAAGCATTTACCAACAAATGTGTAAAGTAAAAGTTGTAGATTTTTAAATTGTCTACAACTTTTATTGTGTACTTTTTTGCCCTAAAATGCATATTAAGCCCGCAATCTTAAAAAAAACCATTGTTTTCTATGAGAGAACACCCTTCCCAAGAATTTCAGCAGACATGGTGCCTACCCTAACTTGTAGAGCATAAAAAATGTAGTAAATGAGACGATTTTGAAAAAATCATTGGACCCATTTTTGAGAAAATTACAAAAAAGTGAAAAATTACACAAATAACTACTACTTTCGGTTGACCAATTTTGATGAAAATGTTTGTGTCAGGTCCTTTAGTGGTATCTAACTTAAGTTTCAACTTCATACGATGTTCCCCGTTCTTGAAATATTCTGTTCACACACAGACCAATCACTAAAAACTTTTTTTTTGGGTTCAGAAGGTCTGAAAACGTATATATTCAGTGAAAAATAGACATACAAAAGACATACATAAAAGGCCGGTGATTATGCCAAACTCTACCCTTTCCATCTCCCCTAAAATCATAAACTAACCCCTACCTAAAATTGTACCATTTGTCCACGTTAAGTACGGTGCGTGCCTTCCCCTCCCCAAGACAATAAAACTCCCACATAACTGAAAAAGGCCACTGAAAAACAAAATAAAAGAAAAGAGCCGCTCTTAAACCCCACTTGTCCCTTAATATAAATTTTCATCCACGAGTAACTTCTTAAAATACATTACCTCCTTTAAAGTCCCAGTCCCAATCCCGCAAGAGCCAGAATCCTATTTCCTAATTTTAAACTATAAAATTCCCCCTAAATTTCATGAGGTTGCAATTATTCGGTGAAATTGTTCCCCGAGCGACCAGGTGTTCCTTAACACGATGTCGCCATCATAGGGCTTCTCAGCCCTCTCAACCAGGATTTAGACATACAAACAATATTTACCTTCCTGTATATTCATATTGGTAAGTGAAAATAAAAAGAAAGAGTAAGATGGATAGGAAAGAGGAAAATTCAGAATTATGACAGTTTAATGAGTTGTAGAAATGGTGCATCACATGGATTCATTCCTAGATGTACAGGCCAGCAAGATCCAAATGAATTGTGAGTTGCGCAGAACAACTGAGAGAGAAAGAAATGTTTAGAAAGAGAGAGGTATATTGTTCCCCACTCTTGTCAGTGCGTAACAGCCTGCCTACAAAATTCTGTGTGCTGTTTATCACATTACACGGACACACGTACACACATATTATTGTTATACTTCTAGTTACAAATAGATTTAATTTTCTCTTGTACTATTACCGAAATGAAATTAAAACTTACCGCTTATATGCAGATGTTGTCTTCTATGAAAATGCAATCTTAATGTAAGCCCTACTACGACAAATCACAAGTCTTCCACGCCGGAAATCTCACTTCCTGAATTACTCTCGTCTGAATCATCACTGTCAGTATTAGGATTTATTACCACGCTATCAATCACTTCATCTAAAGCATATTCGTTTTGCATTAGTTCGGTTTCTAACTTAACGACGTGTTCGCATCGTGATTTCCAGTTATCGGCAGAGAATGTAGTAAAAAAGTCATCACATAGTTTTTTGACATCATTAAAATTACAGTTAACATTATTTTTACTTACGTAATCTTTAAGTGAAGCCCAAACCATCTCGATTGGATTCAAATCGGGATGGTACGGAGGAAGTCGTAATACAACATGACCTTTACTTTCTAAAATCTTATCTATTTGATAAGTTTTGTACTTAGGCTTATGCAGCTTGATTAAATTGTACAAATCAGGTTTCAGCATAGAATCAACAAACTGGATGTTTCTCTTTCTCAACCATTCTTTCATTTCATCTTTTCTTGTAGCTGACGTGGGACAGTGTTCTTCTAACTTATTATGGTATGGTGCATTATCTACTACAAGAACACTATTCGACGGCAATCCTTTAAGTAATTTTTCTTCTAACCACTTTTTATAGTTGTTAAAGTTCATTTCGTTATGATAATCGCCAGTACATGAATTGGAGTTCCATCTTAGATATGCCCCTGATACAAACCCGTGTTCACCACCGGCATTTATTATTATTAGTCTCTGTCCCTTAGATATTTTCTTTCTAAAACCGGCATTTGAATTGTCAGTCCAAGTTTTCGCTTGCGTATGACTCGCGTGTATGTACGTTTCGTCCATGTAAACAATATAACGTCCCTGTTCTCGATAAGCCTTGATGTTTCTTAAGTAATTAAGTCGTAATTTTCTAATGTCATGTTTTTCTACCAGTAATTTTCGGTCGTTTTCCGTTTTCACCCATTTAAAACCAATCCTGTGCAGTTCTTTGCGTAATGTTTCTTTACTTCCTGTGTATCCAGTGTCGTTGCAAAACTTGTTATGAATTGTTTTTAAAGTAGGGATTGTTTTCTCTGTTACATGAAAATTTAACACTGTCCTACATAAAACACTGCAGTCAAAATCATCTAACACTATTTTTCTATTTTGGTTTTTAAGCCGCTTTTTTGGTGAAACAAATGAACATGATTGTCCGTCAGCAATCTTTTTTTCTCTAAGGCAATTCTTCGAACGGTGCTCAAGCTGACCCCTGTCGCTGCAGCCACACGCTCTTGAACTTTGACTAACGGAATTACTGGGCTCCCGTGAATTGCCTCCTGGCGCATGAATTCTAATAGTGAGCCGATAATTTCACTTGCTTGAGAGTGAATAGTTTTTTGCTTCACTCTACTTTTTACACTCATAGCGCTGTTAATAAAATATTATGCTGTTTTTTAAATACACAAAAATACCATTTTAAATAAACACACAATTACACTTTTTTAAATAAACTAACACTAAAACACTATTTTAAATACACACAATTACACTATTTTAAATAAACTGGTTTTCGATAACGCATAAAAGAAAATTACGACTTACAGTATGTAAGGTACTATTCTGAGGAAACCGACTGGATTACAAAACCGAAACACTACTTTTTTGACCCACTGTACGGATGTTCACTCTTCGGTGACTGGGAACGCACTGGCTCTGAAACCCCCCACTACTTTCTTTGCTACTGCGCATACACAACTCATATCTCATTTGGAATGAGTTGGCCTATACACATGACTAGCAAGTACATTTTTAATAACTGGAAAAACATTAACTTAAAGTTGATACTTTTGAATGCAACCAGAAAACTTTATTGAACTTATCTTGCAAACTTTGAAATATGAATGTACGTATTAGTCGTATTTTCCAAAGAAGTAGGAGAATTTATAAACTTAAGAAGCAAAGTTTTGAAGGATGGGCGAAGCAAAAAAATTATGACTTAAATTTTCTTGAATTCACTACATAGTTTACTGTCTTTAGAAATTACTGTAAGAGGCTTTGTTCTAAAAATTAACCCACTGAAAATTAAGGTGATGGTGATCAGAAAGATTCCTCATACTCGATGCTACTTAACTATTGAAGCTCAACCTATTGCCCAGTTCAAAAATTTAAGTATTTTGGGAATTGGGTTACAGCAGATTGAACCAAGCAGTGGAAGTAATGAGCTTCTATTGAAATGGTTATGCTGGTATTTCGTAAGATGAAGCATCTGATTGTTAATACAATACACTCCCTGTAAAATATAAGTTAGTAATGAGATCTACTCTGTCCTCCCGTTATACGGTGTGAAAAGATGGACTTTCAGAATGCAGTCTATTAATCGTTTAGAAGCTTTCGAGAAGTGGATATTCAGAAGAATTCTCCGGATTTCGTGAACCGGTCGTATAATCAATGTCTATGTTTAGAGCCGTTCTTCCTGTGAAAAAGAATTCAAAAAATCGACATGAAAACGATAAGAAATACCCCGGGCACTAATTTTTAAATGATGTCGAAGACTGATTATAAATATATGTATAAAATTAATGGGCAAGGAAAAGTAAAACGGTAACATTTTTGTGATATAAAAAAAAACAATACGGCAAGTATCAAATAAACCGCCTCACCGGCAAGGAATTTTATAATATACAGTAGATGCAATGCTTGCTATATCGATCGTACTGTACTTATATTCTTTGTGAGACATGGCCCTAAAAAAATTTATCAATTAAATATTACAGCTTTTTTCAGAAACAGATTATCCTCTAAATATTTATAAATATTCCATTACTTGCAATTTATAATTTTTTTATTGTCCGGTTTCTTCGAATCTGTCACATTTTGAGAGATGGTCGACAACCAATAGATATCGAAATAGGCGAGTGTAGTACTCATATCGATTACCGAGTTTCCCCACCATTCCACGCTTCAGTGTGTTATTTTGTTATCTTGAAAGCGTGGTGTGTTGTTAAAACGTTTATCACTACAATTATTACAAAATAATTACTACCTTCTGATACAGAAGCGAAACAATTACTTATTAACTGTTGTTATTCAGAACACCTACTACGACTGAGGTAATATATTACAGTAGCTTACATATTTGTTATATTGTAGTATTATAATAACACAGTATTTGAATTTTGTGGTTATGAAAAAAGAAACAGCATTTTAAATACTAATTCATAACTTATTTATTAATTTGGAATTTTTATGTTTTGCTACAACTTTCTTTCTATTGGTGATGTCTGTAATGTTCATTAAATACCATGAAATATCCCTACTTAAAAAAAAAACTATTATGTATTGCTATGTAAATATAAATGTATCAAAGTTACTTCCTCATGTACTTCATTGTCAATATTTTATTCTTTTATTAATATTTAATCGGAGTGTTATTACAGCCATTAATATTCATCATCTAGTTCCTTTTAATTTTTGCCTGGTAATTATACCGCAGTGTATCATCTCGAATAACTTTACCATCTATGTATCTTCATCTTACTAAACATTGATTTAATGAAATCGATAGCAAAGATTTTCTTCTCTTCTTCTTTCTCTCTCCCCATGTGCCTTACAGCGTCGGGGTAGTCTCGGACAACTTCCTCCATTGTACTCTATCCGCCGCCAATCGTCTCATTTGCCCTAGGGCCATGCCTCTTTCCTCTCCCAATCTTCGTATGTGCTCATCATATGAGTATCGTGGACGTCCTCTTTTCCTACTCCCGCCAACGATTACGTTTGCATACTGCTTGGCTTTCCTTTCGTCATCCATTCTTTGTATGTGACCCCACCACCCCAATTGTTTTCTATCTATTACTTCCTTCACATCCTTCATTCCTATTTCCTCCCTGATTCTTTCACTTCTTACTCTATCTCTCAATGTCTTCCCAGCTGTCCTTCTATGGCACTTCATTGCAACTGCCCTGATTCTGCTCATTTGTTGTTGCTTCAAGGGCCAGCTTTCTGCACCATACAGGACTATTGGTTCAATAATACTTTTATAGACCCTGTTTTTTACTGTGGTACCCAGCAAAGATTTTACCACTTAAAACAAGCCGATTTTGCTAGAATAGATAGGTTTTGAGTGAATGTAAATTTTACAATATGTTTGCACACAGTTCAGTACCTATATTTATCCATTCCAGTAGGAAGTGTAATGTTGTTTTTAAAAATGTTGTTTGTTTTAAAGATAATGATAAAGGGAGTTTTCTTCTTCCAACCAAGGATTAGGCAGCAGCCTGTTCTGAACTCACAAATTGTATCATCTATCTCCATCTTCTCCTAGGTCTATCAACATTTTTTTACCTTCTGGAGCATACCAGTGTGCCTGCTTAGGTATCCTGAGATCTGACATCCTTGCCATGTGTTGTCTCCAACTTTGGTGATAATCCTTTATCTTTTCATTCAAGCCATAAATACGTAATTCTGACCTTATTTCCTCATTCCTTATTCTGTCCAAGTGTGTACACCCTTAGTCCTTCCCAGAAATCTCATCTCTGCCATCTAGATTCTTCGCACTTGGGTGTTTCTTGTTGTCCATGTCTCGCTTCCGTACAGAATAACTGGAGCTGCCATACCTTTATAGAACTTAAGTTGTGTGACCTTTCTCGCTCTTTATCCAAAGTTCTGCTTATAGTCCGACATATCCTCTGGAATCTGCTCAATTTCTGCTATATATTCAAATCCCACATTACACTTTAGATAATAAAAGTGAGATACTCTCTCCATACTGTTATTGTCCACAACTATTTTTGAACGAACGGGATATTTGCCCTTAAAAGCCAAGTCGTGCAGGATTTGTAGCGTGGCCGGAGGACATTTTAACCTACTGGCAAACTCATAAATAGCCTCAGAAATGGGACAGGTTATTTTTTGGCAATCAGAGTTGGCATAAACCTATAAAAGATTTTGGGATAATGGATAAATTTTTTTTGGTAATGTGGAATGTTAGGGGGTTTATCAACTTAAGGAATTGGAACTGTGCAGGGTATTGAATTCGCAGAAAGTGGATATTACTGTGATAACGGATAAAGGGAACATTTGAAATAAATTTGAGCTTCTGTTAATGTCACTTTACTATAGCTTGGCAAAAATGCAATATTTTTTAAATCATTTTACAGATGCAGCCAAAATTTTAAGATAACTACGACTGGTTATATGATTCATGTTATTTCCTTTGTATTTTTTCTTAAATATTTGTGACCATTCGATTTTATGTTTATCAGGCATGATTTCTCTTTCACGTAGTTTATCCTGAAAATTTGAAGATTCATCTGATTTTAACATTTTTACATGCATGTGTTATCATTTCCCACTTTAATGTCTTAACATTTCCAAGCATTCTGTATTTAACCAGCTTAATTCACTTTTAATATTTTTTTAACAGTCTTCTAAATATGACAGAAGAGAGGTAGAACATGATGTTAATCTAATTTACATTTTAAACTGAATATTTTCTGATGACAGATTTGGTATTAGCCTTTTAGAAAAAAAAACCTTTTGCCAAAAAAATTTATTTGGTATTTAGCTTGGTGTGTTTTGAGTTCAAACGTTCTTATGTTTCTCGCCTCTTTGATTTTGTCTATGTACATTGTTGTCTAGCCTACAATTGTTTTCTCGTTTGATCGTACTGTCATGGCAATCGTTTTATACTATCTGAACCTTCGAAGGTCGTTATGTTTGTGTGAACATTTATAACATATAAATGTTATCGTTGTTAATTTTATCCCAGTGTTTTAAGTTTCTAGTAGGCATATGAACTTAGAAGTAGTTCTCCAACAGTGTACGTCTTTTCTATTTGTAAGTTATTTAAATACTTTTTTTTGAATGGTCAGCGTTTATAACATGTAAATGTTATCGTTGTTAATTTTATCCCATTGTATTAGTTTCTAGTTGGCATATGAACTTAGAGGTAGTTCTCCAACAGTGTACGTCTTTTCTATTCATAAGTTATTTAAATAAATTTCATCGAATGGTCATAATTCAACATTTGGTCGTACAGCCCGGAGGACTTCTGATTAAACACATACAAATAACTTAATTCTATTTTATATAATGAATTTATATAATAATTTCACTAACCTTCTTTTTAAACTGCGTCAAATTATATTTTTATTCTTACTTACACGTGTTTCGGTGGATCCACCATCATCAGTTTTATACAAATGACTGAAGATGTATCATCTTCTATAGATTTTAAATAAGTGAGAAAAACAATTGTTTAGTTTCAATTATTTTATTTACTCTGAAGATGGTGGATCCACCGAAACACGTGTAATTAAAAATAAAAATATAAGTTGACGCAGTTTAAAAAGAAGTTTAGTCAAATTTTTATATAAATTCATTATATAAAATAGAATTAATTTAAAACTGCAGGATACATTATAAAGATTTATTTTTGAACAACTAACTTAGTATAAATAAAAAGATAAATACTCCGTGAGAACCACCACTAAATTAGTTAGTCTAGTGAAAACTTTTACACGGGAATAAACGTAACAACGATAACACAAACGTTCATAAAAAAAAACATTAACCTTCAACGGTTTAAACTTCATAAAATGATTTCCATAACAGTACAAAAAAAAGAAAACAGTTGTAGACTAGATGACAATGTTCGTAGAAAAAATTAAGGAGGCAGGAAAGAGAACAACATTCGAACTCAAAAAACACCAAGCCAAATACCAAACAAACTTTATAACATTAAATAATTATTTAAACCATGAACATCTGGTTGATATTTGAAACGTCACAGGTTATCTTTCAGTAAATAATAGTTCTTATATATTAATATCTAACAATATTTATTTAGGGTGACTCTAATACATTATAAGAATACTTTCAACCTTTATATTTCTTAAAATTGAATGTGAATTTATTATAATAAAAATTAACACGTTACCTTCACGTACATAATGGTACAAGCAAAAATTTGATTATTTTAACATTCCAAAATTTTTAAACATAAAGTAACAAATGTAATGAAGCTTCTAAACTGAAAATTTTGTTAATTTCTGATCCAGTATAAATTTTATGCTACATTTCGATGGTTAAATACAATTGGTTTTTGTTGGTTTTGTAAAGCGCTGTTATAAATTTTATTTGCAGTATCAGAATTGCCACTGATAATCTAACAGGTGTTTTATTAAGGACGCAACCCTGATTGTAAGAAGATAGAAGTAATACATCGGTAAATTTTCTGTCCCCCAATTGGTATGTTGGCAACAGTGTACTCAAGGCCAACTACCTAAGACAGTTAAAATGATCCTGTCAAGCATTAGTGTGGTGACAGCAGTCGTTTTGTTATATTGTGTCAGCAATGATTTTTTCAAAGGAAGAACGCTTGTTTATTGTAGAGACTTACATAGCGAGTAAATCTTACAAATGTGTGCAAGATAAGTTTCTGTTGAAATTTCCCCGTTCTGCCATTCCGAATAAATCATCAATATTGCGTTTAATAAATAAATTCCGTAGAACTGGGAGTGTACTCGATGAGAAATAACCTCGCCAGCCAACAATGTTAACCGCGGGAGTTCTCGAAGATTTGAAAAATCTTTTGACTCAATCACCTAAAAAATCGCATTAACTAAGGATGCAAATATAACTTTTTTGTAGCTCTGAAAACAGTAGTTAATGTTAGCCCAGCTTGCGATGATAATCTTCTAAGCGATTTTTTAGGTGATTGAGTCAAACAATTTTTCAAATATTCAAGAACTTCCGTGGTTAACTTTGTTGGCTGGCGAGGTGGTTTCTCATCGACCATACACTCCCAGTTCTACAGAATTTATTTATCAAACGCAATATTGACGATTTATTCGGAACGGCAGAACGGGGAAATTTCAACTGCAACTTATCTTGCACACATTTGTAAGATTTACTCACTGTGTAAGTCTCTACAATAAACACACGTTATTCCTTGGAAAAAACCATTGCTGACACAATATGAGGAAACAACTGCTGTCACCACACTAATGCTTGACTGTAAGATTTTATGTGTCTTAGGTACACTTTTGCCAACAACCAACTTTTGCCAACTTTTGGGCCTTGAGTACACTTTTGCCAATATACCGATTGGGGGACAGAAAATTTACCGATGTATTACTTTTATCTTCTTATAATCAGGGTTGCGTCCTTAATAAAACACTCGTTAATAGGTTATTATTCAATTGCATATAGCGTTATAAAACTTTTAAAAACACTTTCAGTGTTAGTAATAGACTGATAAATATTTTCAGGTAGGGAGTACGAAAATATTTAAGAATATTATTTATTTTTGTGATAAATAACCATGATCGAAGAAGTTAATCATAATGGACTTGATTTATCGTCTGGGGGAGTATTGCGAGAAGATGTTAAATCTCCAATTATAAATAATAATAATAATAATAACAATTATAAAAATGACTCATTGTCCAGCATTGGAGTTCAAGTATCACCGGGACAATCAAAGTATGGTCAATTATTATCAGTTATTGAAGAAATGAGCCGAGACTTAAGACCTACTTATGCTGGTAGTAAATCTTCTAATGAACGTCTTAAAAAAGGTATCGTACACGCTAGAATATTAGTGAGAGAATGTCTTTTGGAAACTGAAAGAAGCGCCCAGCATCAACAATAAATTGTCTTCGTTTTATTTTTAAATTCAATATTCAGGGTGGGTTGTATGTCACTTGACAAAATGTATTTTAATATGGAATTTTTATTTTTAATCCATTTGTTAAAAAAAGGTGTTGTTAGCTCGGTGTTAACTTATATTAGGTACTACTTACTTTACTTTCAATGCACATATCGTCCATCCAATGGTAAATTCGCGAATGTGCAAATTCTCAGTTTTACGGGAGACCAAAAACAAAATTCAATGCTTTCTTCTTTAACACACTTCGTGTATTTTCATAAATTTAGAAAGGCTGTATCTTTCTAACTGAACAAGATACATATTCGCGAGTTCACTACAACATGCGTTGGGTTGTATACGTCAGCATGAACTAACAAAAACTCATATTCGCAAAATTTGCACATTCATGAGTTTACCATTGGAGGGACAATATAAGGTCTGTTCAAAAAAAATCACGAACTTTTTTATCGCGCTCCTACAGTAAGTTCCACAGAAATCTGCTAGGGCTTATTAAGTTCATAGACACTTCATGAGTAACCTCCATTGTTTAGTTTTTTGATATCTTGCTCAGTTACAGAGAAACAACTGTTTTAGTAAAGGTGTTTTCTACGTGTTTGTTTAAGTTAAAAATGACTCGGGTGAACAGCGTTATGCCGTGAAATTTTGCGTGAAACTCAGAAAATTTTTCACGGAAACTCGTGAATTGCTTATCAAGGCTAATGATGATGCATCCATGAAAAGAACGACTTGCTACGATTGGTTGAAACAGTTGCGTGAAAATTCTCCAAGACCCTAACAAGCTTGTCAAGTTCCAATGTGAAGGTCATGCTGACTTGTTTTTTTTTCAATGCTACAGGGGTTGTCCATTATAAGTACCTTTCCTCCAGGCTCTACAGGTAATCAGTCTTACTATATTGAGCTTTTGAAACACCTACAACGAAATCAGATGAAAATATCCTGAAGTTTGGGTGAGCGGCAACTGGTTCTTCCACCACAACACATCAGCCCATTCAGCCTCCAGAACTCGTGAGTTTTTGCCTAGCAATTCGATTACCGTGCTTCCCACCCACCCTGCTCATTTAGCACCCTGTGACATCTTCCCCAAACTCAAAGACCCCTTTTCAAAGGAAAAATATTTGCCACGATTCCTGAGATTCAGAAAACCACGACTGAGTAGTTGAAGGCCATTCTCGAAGAAGTGTTTCAGGATTGATTCAGATAGTGGAAACATCGATGGGGCAAGTGTGTATGATGGAGAGGAGATTACTTTCAAGGGGATCCAGATCCCTAAGCTGTAAGTCGAAGTATTTTTTTTTTATACATAAAAACAAGTTCGGGAACTTTTTGAACAGATCTCGTACTGTACCATTTCAGCATAAAAGCAGAAATGTAATCTTTAATATTGTAGAATGAAAGTTTGTCAAACTCCGAAGCCCAGGCCACTCACAAAATGTTTCGTTGAAGTAATCTTTCAGCGTGAGCTCAAAATTTGGAGTCGTATTATCCTGTCGCCATTGATCTAATTCAGACAACACTTTGATTTTTATGTCAATGTAATTTTGAACTGTTACAGTTCCATCTTATATAAGACAAATGCCAAATAAAAATACTTAGTAGTTTCAGGTGATTTATGACCTAACCTGTACAGAATAAAAGTAGAAAGAATATACATAATAAATTAACATTTATGTCAATTAAAATATTAGAAAATAAAATTAGTTAAGTTTATTTTGTATAATTATACAAATTTATAGATTTAATTATTTTTCTTTTATAAATAAGTGATTACATTAGTGCATTAATAGTTGCTTAAGATGTCTGCCATCCTATGATTCATTTTTTTTAAAAATATTTTCTGATCTAATTGTGTACAATGGATTTGGTTAGTGACCCCTTGATGGTACAGTTGGTTTTGCTACAAACTTTTAAGTCAAAGTCCTGATTGATAGTTGATAGTTATGTTTTATTGTTGATTGTAACTATGAATCAGTTTGGCTTAGGGGTCACCAAACACAACTCCTCTACACCTCTCTTTACCACTGACCCATCTCTTGTACATTGCTTTTTTGGCATTCCATCCTTTCCCCCATTCATCTATAACCGAACCCAAACACTTTACTCTTGGTGTACCCCTTGGTCTTTTCCCCTCCATGTCCAATTATTAGATCCTTTTTGCCAGTCTAAAATTAAAATAACTAGGTGAACCTGTGTGGGAAAACCCGCACATAAGTGTAAATTTGTTTTTATAGAACTTCTCTGTAAACAACATTTTTTGTTTTATTGTTGTGTGGCATTATTTGAACTTTTAGGCTATCAAATGATCTGACACATGACATAGCAACGTACAATTGTCCATGTGAAAATACCGGCTGTGGCAGATAAAGGCCAATTTTGTTGAATGTTTGGCCTTGGGATTTATTTATTGTAATCGCAAATGCTAAACGGATGGGGAACTGTCTTGTCTTCAATGTTAATGGCAATGTACCATCCGAAGGGGTTAGATCTAACCGCGGTAGTAAAACCCTTCTGCCTTTGGCTGCCCCTGTTATGACTTCTAAATCAAGAAAATTTTCATACATTCTTTTCACCACCAGTCTTGTGCCATTCATTAACCCACTTACATTGATGTAACATTGATGTTACGTAACAGAATTACTATGGCACCAACCTTTAATTTTAAAATGTGAGGAGGCAGGCCAATTAAAATGAAGAAAATGATATCAGTGTGGTTGCCTGAAAAAAATAGTGTTTGTAGGCCCCTCTCCAAACTGAAATAGCTGTGCGAGATGTGGGAGGGATAGACAGAGAAAGAGAGAGGCCTATAATTCAGTTCGTTGAATTTGCCTTTCTTCAATCTATTTTAGACCTCCTATTTTACCGTCATAAATCGAAATATTTGATTTTGGATAGTTTTCTGCAAATCTACTCGAACAGACGATTCATTTGAGCCCACTTGGGGGAAAATCGGTGAAGGTTCAGGTGGTTAAAATCGTGTTGAAAAAAAACCTGCCGCTATTAATATATAGATTAATGAATATAGGTAAAATATCAACTTCTATAATAGTAGCCCTGTAATTAATTTTTTGTGTACTTTAGCAACCTGATGAGACCCGCAATTCCTTTAAATTTAACTTTTTTAGTTTCATTTAATGTTGCATCAACATCTTGGTCATTAACCCACTTTGAGTTAAGGAATGGTAGGTTTGAACGTGTAATAATTTTTCAGACCCTAACTGAGAATCAAATCTGACCTCCCTCCTTGTAGCATAGCATGCTAACTTCTGGTCCACTAAGGTGGCCATTTCAACCTTTTATTTTATTAGGACCATAATCAATAATTTTATCCAAAATTAGTACATTTTTTTTGTCAAAATGTATCTACTTCTTCAAATGTAGATTTAATAATTTGAAAAATCTTAAAGGTTATGCATTTATCAACAACCTTTGTATGAAAATTAAAATGTACAAACTATTAAAAAAATTATTGTTGCCTGTAACATTTCCCGTTCTTTGCCATAACGGAAAATAAAATTTATTTGTCTTATATTAAGTTCCATGTGATAATTTGATAACCACATTGTGATTAACGTGGAGGAAAAATTTCAGGCTGGTTAAATGGTTTTGTGAAAGTAGATTTATATTTTAACGTACATCTAAATATGAACAAAAAAAATTTTAAAAGTAAGTAAATTTTACAAATTGAAACGTTGCATATTTGGAATGTGAAAAATTCAATGCATCATTGTACAAAAAAGAAGTTACCACAGAATCTACTTTGGCTGTAGGGGTAAAAATGAGTATATCTTTGAATATATATTAATAGTCTATACTTAAAACACAATAAACCAAAAATTGACTTAAACCTAAGATGAGGGAATTTCCACCTCAGTCTTACCTTGAAAAATATCTTAAAATTATTTTTTGACTATGGAAATAATTTTGCTGAAATTGTATTTGTTTTCTTTGCACCATCATAATTTGTCCTCTTTATTCCATGTTGGTGTTACATAAAAAAAAATTTAATTATGTATGTCGATGTCCTAATATTATTTAACGGATGAAGTACTTTTAGTTTTTGTTTTGTCATTTATATAAGAAAACAAAATCTATTAACAATGATCCATCAGAATTTAATATCGTCTGATAAAATGGTTGTAAAAGTCTGATTGTTTCAGTACCATTTTATTAGTCATACAAATTTTGTAACTTAATAAATTATTTTAAGCTGATGTAAGTGTTGGCACATTGCATGTTATTTAAATAACATTGTTTACATTTATGCAAATTATTGAACAGTTATCTGTAGGTTTAATGTAAATGATGGTTTACTAACCTTGGTATGTAATAAATTAATTGTTAGCATGATTTAATCATCAGAAACCTTGACTAACACAAGATAGTTATTCCTAGATCAATATTTCTAATCCTTTACTTAAGAATATGTAGTACTCATAAAAGTGTATGTTTTTTTAGTGTCTAATGCATGAAATGAGAGTCCACAACGTTATATGTGGTACTGAAGAACATTTAAGACATTTTGAATGCTGTAATGTTCCGTAGCTTTCTGTGTTTCTTTCTCAACACTGTAAGTGTTAGCCGGGTAGTTCGTTCCAGCTGATTTTTGTTAATGACCCTGTGTAATAGACTGTGGACTGTTACTCCACATGAGGAATCTGTGGTGTAGTGGTTAGTGAAACTGGCTTCTATACCAAGGGCCCCAGGTTCGATTCCTGGTCTGGTATGGCATATTTTTATCTCCGTCCCTTTGTCTACGTTGGCAGTATTTTGAAAAACAGCCAAATATAAAATATTTGATATACAAACATTGCAATATTGATTTGTATCCAGTTGCAACCTCCATACGCAGATTCTGATTCCACACATGTCTGTTGGCATTTTGGACATCATAATGACTCATTTACAGATTAGGAAAAATTTCTTAAAACACTATATTTGGAGTGTAGCACCATTATATGGGAGTGAAATGTGGGTGATAAGGGTAAGGGGCTGTACAAAGGAAGAGAGGATAGAAATTTTTGAAATGTGCTGTTATAGGAAATTTTAAAGATTAGATGGGTCAACAAAATAATTAATTTAGAGGTTCTAAGAAAAGTGGATGAAAGAAGTATGTAGAAACATCTTACCAGAAGAAGGGATAGTGGGGCATATCCTGACATCCAGGTATTGCTTTATCAATAATGGAGTGTAATATTGAGGTAGTGAATTGTAGGGGAAGGCTAAGGATCATAAGGATCATAACAGCTTGGTGAACTACAAGAAACCAGTCGAAAGACTGATGACCAAAAAAATTGAATAATTCTGATAAAATTATTTTTGATTAACCATTAAAGAGAATTTTGTAGTATCATAAATTAGCAGTTATTGAACAGAGCATGTGAAATATTTCTTGCATTAACCGGTATATAATTTGTATATTGTGTACTTTCATTTTCGTTCATATATCTTTACAGAAATACAAGTCTGATAGTATTGACATTATGTGTGTCCTGTAGTAAGATGAATGACGTGTTATGAATATCAAGATTTATACAGAACTATAAAAGTTTAATCATTTCTGTTGACTGTAACAATGTAAAATTAAATAAGTAAAATCTGAATTAAAATGAATCCATGCCTATAATAAATTTTGCATGATGTAAACAAACAGTACATTATTGGACTGAGAGTTTGTACTTTAATAATGCTTAAGGTTGTAGATTTCAGGATTAATGCATGCACTTTTGGGTTAATTACTTTCTCTCTTTTTTGTTCATTGCTGTTGAAATTTTTTGAAAAGCTGCAATAAAATTCCACCAATGGTCGCCTCCATAGCGTAGTGGTTATCGCATTAGCCTACCACATGGAGGTCCCGGGTTCGATTCCCAGCCAGGATCTGGAAATTTTCACAAGTCAAATCTTACAGTTAACAGTCACACATCCACCGTAGTCGCTAATGACCAAGCAGTTGATGCGACTTTAAACAAATAAATTTCAAAAAAAAATTCCACCAAAATGTAGTACAAAATATTAAAAAAAAACTAAGTTTTTCCTTCATTTGAAATCTATTTCCTTTTTAATATGATTTTCATTAAGTGCCTGTATATACGTAATCCTGTATAAATCATATATAATAATTAAATATAATTAGTTTTTGCCTACAGGTAAAATGTTGCAGTATAAAATTGTCAACATAATAGGCACTAAATCTTGCAGGATCTTTGATTAATAATCCATTTTTTCTTGTAGTATTGCATCACAGTTAAAACTTGTATTATAGTTTTAACTGTGAGACCTTAAAATATTAACATTTGGCAGACATCTAGTTTTTCTTGTTTCAGTATTAGGTAAGTAGTAACAATAAAAAAAAAAATCAACCATTACTGATAAGAAGTTTTTTTTGTAGTACAGTATTAATTCTTGTTATCTTAATATTTTTTTATTGTCATAATAGATATTGAATTTAAATGAAACCTTAAGGAGGGAATCAACCCATTTCTAGGCAAAAAGTTTTAAAAAAATCAGAAATTGTTTTTGCGTTATTTTGTACTCTGAGATGTGGTGATTTCATACATGTAATCGGTTTTTAAATATACTAAGTCGAAAGTTATGAAAATGTATTTTTTATTAATATATGTCATTAAAATAGTAAATTTATCTGGAAAAATATAATTTTTCATATTCGAATAACTCCTTTTAGAAATAAGATAAATGGCTGATCCTTTTGGATTCAGGAGTTTGAAATCCGCGCTTTTATTCAATAGTTATTGTAATATGATAGCCTTGCAAAAACAGAAAAGCATGTACCTGTGAATGAATTTGCATGTACCTTTGAATGATGTGAAGGTATGTTTTGAAGAATGGAAAATAAATTCTTTTCATAAGGCTTGGTGTTCTAAAGGACACCTTACCTTAATTATACCGTGAAACTTTTAACCAATGACTCACCAAAAAGATACCTAAAAAATCTGGTGTGAAACACTCACACAACTTTCTCTTGCCAATGCAAATAATTAACAATAAACCTAACATTAGTATTAAAACATTAGAAATGAACAAAAACTAACCTCAAAAACATAACCTTATTTTAATCATGAGTGAATGACGCAAAATGACAATCAAACTCAGTTTGGCTTAAAAATACGGAAATTCACGCTTTCACGCTAAACTAGGCTCTGTAGAGAAAAATGCTCTAAACAAAAGTTGTAGATCTTTTAATTTTCTATAAATTTAATTATATACACTTTTGTCGTAAAATGCATACTAAGACCGAAATGTTAGAAAAATCGATTTTTCTCACGTTTTCGTGAGAAAAAAAACAGAAAATCGCAAATTACCGCTAAACTAAAAGTTATACAAAAAAATGTTTGAAACAGAAGTTGTAGGTTTTTAAATTCTCTACAACTTTTATTATATAAGTTTTTGCGCTAAAATTTATATTAAAGCTGTAATCTTAAAAAAACAACGTTTTTACGTGAAAACAGCCTCACCGAGAATTTCAGCAAACATGGCGCCTAGCCTATCTTGTAGAGAATAAAAAATTGAGTAAAATAGGCGATTTTAAAAAAAATCGTAGGACCAGTTTTTGAGAAAATCGCAAAAAACTGAAAAATTATACGAATAAACTACTACTTCCGGTTGACCGATTTTGATGAAAATGTTCGTGTCGCGTCCGGTAGTGGTATGTAACTTAAGTTTCAAGTTTCAAGTTCGTACGATGTTCCGTTCTTGAGATATTCTGTTCACACACAGACGCACACACACACACACAGACCAATCGCTAAAAACATGTTTTTTGGGTTCAGGGGGTCTGAAAACGTATAGATCCGGTGAAAACTTGATTTTGAAAAATCGACATGAAAACAATACTTTCCTTCTTATATATTCATATAGGCAAGAGAAAGTAAAAACGTAGGTAAAAACACACATAATAGAATAGTGTTTTTAGTTTTATTTAACCTTGGTAAAGATACCCATTTTTATGTAGATACCTTTTAACCATGTATGAAAGGCAATTTACCTGTTTGTGGTAAACTACTACATTCCTGTTTTACGTAGTAAAAGCTCTAGGGTTTCGCACCAATCTTTTATCGATTTATAATTTTTATTGTAGTTGGCCAAATTAATATGTATTGTGTTTATTTAGATAACAAGAATTAATATTGTATTACTGTGAATAATTTATTGTGTATTTTTTTTATTCAAGTAGTTAAATGGTTGTGATTCATACTTATATTTAAAAAATTAAGGCTCAAAAATTGTGTTCATTAATTATAATCATAATATTGTTGAAACGGTTTAATAATAATAATTATTATTATTATATTGTGATTTATATTATCTGTACAAATGGTTGTATCAGTTTAGGCATATGTACTGGGAAGATTTAAGTATGAAAACCATTAGTCCGTAAGGAATAGTTTTATTATTCTGACAGTCTAAAATAAAATTAAAGTTAACTCGGTGGTAAGATTGTGTGGTTTGAAATTACAGTAAACCTCTGCTAATTCGGCATGTTTGGGGATTGTATGGTGTCAGATTACTGAGCGCCCTTACGAAAAATAGCAGAAAATCAGTTATAGACATGCAATAAAGATAACATGTGTGGCCTCCTGTGATTTGCCTTAAGTGTTTTAAGTTTTTTTTTTTTGGCCTCCTAAGAAATGTATTTACTGAATGTGTAAAACAAATAAAGGGATTGTTAAGAAGATAAATAAAAGATAACATTTTAGTTTGAACATACATTTGTTTTACATATTTTTCTCAAGGTCAATGCCAAGTTATTGAAAGTGCCGGATTAGCAGGGGTTTACTGTATAGATGAAGAATGTGGAAGGAATCTTTATTTGAAATTTTAGGATATCAGCTGTTATAATTGGGCTTGAAAAATTCGTTAAAATTAGAAGTTCGTTAAAGTCCCTGTTGTTCGGTGAATTGGTTCTGGTATCAATGCCGACATATTAATTTCTGATTAACTCCCTAGACAAGTAACAAATTCTTTATTGCTTTTGGCATATCAGCCGCACTTACAATACTTATACATTCTATTTATTATGGTACATTAGTTTTACAATAGTTTTTTAAACGGATAGGTAATAGTTTTAACTTACAACTATTTTTATATTCTAACGGTTTTTGTAAACAATAAATTATTACCTTTTTTGCTTTGTTAAAATATATTAGTATTTTTTAGTTGCATAAGTAGTATCATTATATTCACTGCAAATTGTGTACTTCTTGTCTAACTCTCTGGTGCAACTCCACAGTTGCATACCATAAATCAAGATGGGTTTTAAAATTTTATAGATACTGCAGTCACGATAATGCCTTTTGCTTAAGGATGCGCTGTTAGAAAGGCTAGTGAAAATTTACCAGTGCTGCCAACCTCAACAGTAAGACACTACATTTCACTACCGTGCAGTTACTACATATATCTTGTAAGCTTTGGTTTATTACCGAGAAAATATTTTCTTAATAAACTTTATAAGAACAAATCTGACCTGTAATGTAGCCTATAGCTTAATTACATGACTAGAAATATTTGATTACTGTAATTACCGGCTACCTTATTCTATTTGAACAAAATCTAGGAATGAATCACCTTCTTCGCTATCATTATCAGTGTCGTCTTTACTGTCTGTCTCACTAGTATCTACCGAACCATTTCCTTTTTTTACCAGGTGTCAACAAAACTGTTAAAGAAGAATACCTTCTTCATGTCTTTAATTTCTGTCTGTACCTACAAAAGGTTCCGTGATATAGTGTATGTGCTCTGGGTTGTAATGTAAGTTGTGTTGGCTGAACTGATCAAAGGAGTTGCGTATTCGTATTGATGCTTTCTTCGCTTTACCCTCATTAAAACCAAAGGTAAACTCTTGACTCAAGTAACAATATAAACTGTTATTTTATTTTGAAAAAGCAGTTGCAACAAATCCTAGTAACTAATACATTGTATTCTTAAAAAGCTTTATGTTGTTTAAAATGGATAAAAAATGAGAGCTAGCCTTTTACTTGAAAAATTTCTCTTGAGTTTTCATCTCCAAGTCTTTTCAAACCACACAAAAACACAATTCCCATTAAGATAAGCAATAAATTGTCTATTTTTTAAATTATTTTTATATTAAATACATAATGTTTCACTTGATAGTATTTTATAGTAAGTTATATTTTAGAAAAGAGTATTTTATGAAATAAAATATTTTTCTAGTATTATTAGTTAATAGATGTAGAATATTTATGTAAGGGATATTCATATGTACCTAGTTTTTGGTAGAGGATGAATTGTTATGGTTTATTTTTGCACTGTCTTTATTGATTTAAATGTCTTGTATTTACATCGTGTCATTACAATACTTTCTTTATGGTCTATACTAAATAAAACCATACATGTTCAGATTAGTAGGGGATACAGTGTTTTGTTTAAGGAAGTGTGTCAAGGGAAATACAGTAGGCACCTGCTTTAGTGGACTTTCAATATAATAGACTCTCAGTTGAGCAGTGCGTTACTTTTTCTAACGGTAGCTCCAATCACGATGCTGTCATGTTGTTAACCGTGTGGCATCCAAAAAGCACATTTCATCAAAAAATACTACTTGGATATGCTAGTCCCACTGTTAAATTTGGTCCGATCCGGCCATTTATGTCACACGTAAAACATTATTGGAGTAAATTAATTCTTTAAGGTTTTTAGATGGAGAGAAGAGTAAAATCACTGAAAATTATGGGCAAAATTAATGTGGAAGATAGTAATAATGATCCTTGTTTAAAGATTGTGAATAATGATGAAATTATTAAAAAGTCCTTTTGCGAAATAAAATTAATTCTGAAAATGATGCAGGAAAAAAAGAGGAAGATCTGATAAAACATAGTCCTTCCATTGTTTGTGATATTACTGTTACGATAATTTCATATGAAGATCAGGCTGGTCATATTACGAAAATTGTAGATGGTTGAAAGAAATCATTATAAGAAACAAAATCAGCTAAGTAAGCAATTAAAATAGATAATTTCCCCTCGATTTCATAAACTTCACATCAATTTTACATTTTTTCCTGTCTTCTAAAATTGGCTTACGTTACATAATACAAGTAAGTTCTAGCGTGTATTTATGTACTGCTTAGAGACATACATTTGACGTAGACTGTATCGTCTTAAAATAGACAATACTGTACTGTACTTATAATTCTATATAATGGACTTTCGCAACTACAGATATCAGCATACTCCAAGTTGACCATTATAGCGGGTGCCTACTGTAATAAGAAAATCTCATAGTTTAAAAACCATTGGAATTGGTTTCCTTATAAATTGAAATATAAAAAATAAATGTAAAATGAGACCTCTTATTACAAAGTTAGCAGAATTATGAGGCCTGATAAAAACTTTAGATTTGTTTAGTTTGTTCCATTTCGGTTTTAGGTGCTTGTTAAGAAACAATCTTGGAAATAAAATTTTCTTTCAGAAGAAAATAGAAAAACAGTGAAAATAATT
The DNA here is from genome assembly GCA_035578175.1 of Catonia carolina. Taxonomy (NCBI): domain Eukaryota; kingdom Metazoa; phylum Arthropoda; class Insecta; order Hemiptera; family Achilidae; genus Catonia; species Catonia carolina. The sequence goes on along the minus strand of JAQMRL010000005.1, from coordinate 32,247,845 downwards.
TTTTTTTAAATTATGACTAAGGTGTATTTTAGGCCAAAAATGTTTGTTACAAAAATTTAAAATTCTTATAGTTATTAAATTACATTACCTGCTTTATTTTAAATTAAAAAATTATTTTTAACTTAATTACTATTAATTTTTTTATCATCTTACATAGATTAATGAGTATGTCAAAGTATATATTATTTCTTTAAACCACCAGAAATATGGTAAACAGTAAACAGTTACTAATTATAGCGCTTTCCTGCATGAAATGCAAATCTTCAGTAATTTCTTTCCTTTTATGTTATTTAAAATTTAAAACATCCTACTTCCACCATGGTAGATAAGATAGTAATGAAGCCACACCAGGCTAAAAAAAATATTCAAATTATATGAATCCTTATCTACCATGATGGAAGTAATATGTTTTAAATTTTAAATAACATAAAACGTAAGAAATTACTGAAGATGTGCATTTTATCCACGAAAGCACTATAATTGGTAACTGTTTACTGTTTACCGTATAACTGGTGGTTTAAAAAAGTAATTATAATATTTTGATTATCAATATAATATAACGGGTGTTTTATTAAGGACGCAACCCTGATTATAAGAAGATAGAAGTAATATATTGGTAAATTTGCTGTCCTGCAATCGGTATGTTGGCAACAGTGTACTCAAGGCCAACTACCTAAGACAGTTAAAATGTTCCAGTCAAGCATTAGTGTGGTGACAGCAGTCGTTTCGTTATATTGTGTCAGCAATGGTTTTTTCCAAGGAAGAACGCGTGTTTATTGCAGAGACTTACATAGCGAGTAAATCTTACAAATGTGTGCAAGATAAGTTTCAGTTGAAATTTCTCCATTCTGCCGTTGGTTTCGGGGAAACAGGGAAATTTCAACTAAAACTATCTTGCACACATTTGTAAGATTTACTCGCTATGTAAGTCTCTACAATAAACACGCCTTATTCCTTGGAAAAAACCATTGCTGACACAATATAACGAAACGACTGCTGTCACCACACTAATGCTTGACTGGAACATTTTAACTGTCTTAGGTAGTTGGCCTTGAGTACACTGTTGCCAACATACTGATTGCGGGACAGAAAATTTACCGATGTATTACTTCTATCTTCTTATAATCAGGGTGCGTCCTTAATAAAACACCCGTTACCTGTTAAAAATACCTATATAGGATGTTTTATAAAGTAATGAGTATGTATGCTTTATTGAGGTTATGTAATAATTAATTTTGTTTTAATTTTTGGACTAGTCTGCGTTTTGTTTTTAATCAAAATAAGAAACCATTATAATATTTAGTTTTAACAACACTAGTCAAACTTATAGTTATGTTTGTAATTTTTTTATTACTGTAATGTATGGAGAAACGCTGTTTTGTATATTATTATTAAGATTTAAATATTTTTGTGGTATTCTATAAACAGGTCTCGCATTTTTTCATGTTTATATCACCTACATACAAGCTAAAGCTTATGTTGTCATCTCCGCAATAAAAAAATAATTAGTAATTACTGTAAGATTCCGGAACTTTGGTCATCCAACGTGACTGACTGACTGTGACAAATGTGAATTTATAAGCAAAGGCATAATATTTAGCCTATGTTGAAAAAGAACAAGAAACAACCCCATCTAACTTAATGGTGATGTGGCAGTGGTTTCATATTGCCACCGAGAACAAGGCATGTGTCTTTAACATAACGTCACGTAAGCAGTTGTTTATAGCAGAGTTTTCCCAAAAATAGTAAACTTCCTTGGGAGTCTCTTGGACGCAATCAACAAAAATTTTAATGTTTCGGCAAATCCACGATCATCAGAGTGTACAAAATATAAAAATTAAAACTAATTTTATATTTGGGCTCTGGGCTAGCCTAGTCAGTCAGCTGGTAGAAAGTCGCTATTATTTGTTAAGCAACACTGGTTGGGCAAGCGACTTTTTATGGTGACCAGCCGACAGCCAATCCTGAACAAACTCCACTGCAGGTACGTGTTCAAAAAATTCATGCCAAATCTCATTAAAAAAAAATGAGCAAAAAGTAGCTATCAAATTAGGCAGTTGTCAATAAAGTACAGTTCCCGATAAAAAATAAAAGCTAAAAAAACTTATATTTCACTTGTATGAAACAGTAGCTGACGTTATAACATCTTTTCAAAGGATTTTAATCAAATTAGTTTCCTCAATTTTTATATTTTATAAACTCTGGTGATTGTGAATCCACCAAAACATGTTAGTTTAAATCAGTAAAATTTTAGATAAAAGAAAATTAAAGCATCTATTATCCGTTTCAAAACTATAAAGACTTGAGTTTGAAAGCAAGTTGTCAGAAAATGGCTTATCGGATATTAATGTACTTTACATCAAAATTTAGCGTGTTTAAATCTACATTAATTAGATGAAAAGCAAAATTTTTTAAAATGGTTTTAGGTTGTATTGCGGTTTGAACAAAAAAAGTGCCGGTTTATTAGCCTAATTTCCCGAAGTCTTACTTTGAAGTCGTGTAAAATAAGTTTTTAAGTAAACAAATCCATATTTAAAAAAATTCCTGTAACGTCTACTATCAAATTTTTATTTTAATAATTTTCACAATTTAGTACAGATCAAAATGACAAAAATAATCTTATAATTTGAAAGTTGTTTGGATTTCAGGTTTCAAAGAAAAGGTAACTTTGGAAAATTAACAACAGCTTCTTGAAAAATTAAGTTTTGAATTTGGGATTTTGCAGAGCCCTTTAGAAAGAACTGATATACATTCTCCTGAAATTTGGTGAGAATCAGACCACCCATTCTGATGTTACACGACTTCAAAGTAGGGCTTCGAGAAATTAGGCTAAAAAACAGACACTTTTTTGTTCAAACCGCAATAAAACTACTTAAAACCATTTTAAAAAATTTGGCTTTTCGTCTAATCAATGTAGATTTAAACAAGCTAAATTTTGATGTAAAGTACATTAATATCTGACACCCGTTTTCCGACAACTTGTTTTCAAACTCGAGTCTTTATAGTTTTGAAACTGATAATAATACATTAGTGAAAATTTACAGTTATCTTACATTAGGATTAATTTATAGGCCACAGGATGCAGCTATCAGCTGTTACAACTGCTCACCAATTTGCAATCCTCGGGTTACAAATTATTACAATGTTAACAAACTATTTATTGAAAGATTTAGTAAATTAGAATAAATAATTTAAGTCGTTTTTTTGCATAATCGATTATTAACATATATTTTTGTAATTATTAATTTTGAAAGTGTTTGCCTTAAATACACAGACTGATTAATGAGTCCCTTTGTAGTATTTTTTGTGATTCTAGATTAGTTATACCACTTTACATTACTATTAGAGGGACTTTTTTTTAATATTATGAAACCTTGAAATATACCAAAAATATATATATAATGTATTATTAAATATTTTGTAAACTTTTATAAATTGAACGATAATATGTTTGACTGAATTTGTATACCAGATTACTTAAACTGTATTGTATTTTTTTATTATATATTATGTACATAAGATGTAAAATAAGTCATTAATAAACACTCAGGTATTATACAAATAATTATTCAAGTTATTTTCATTTATACCTTTTAATTTGATTCCGTTTTTTTTTAAATTGTTGCCCTTATTTAGTATAATATAGTATTAATTTTATTTAAACTATTTTATAACAAAGATTTTTCTTCTTTGCTCATAATTTTAATAAAATTAAATTGTATCGAAAACTGAGGTTTTACTTTTTCATGAAACCAGATGGAAGTTTTCTCAGTTTATTCTGGTTTTCTCAATATCCTTTCTAACTTCCTTAAGCTGTTTTTCCAACACCTTAGTTCTATTGTCTAGGGTCGTAAAAATTTATTGTGTCTACAGGTGTCATCCATTCTATACAGGTGTTCGTAAAATTTTAGTTTTCTTTTTCTAATCATTCTTATTATACAAGCTTTTGTCTTATACAATTGGTCAGTTCTCAAAGTGCACCGGGCATCTTTCCACTTCTGCTGTTGTTCGCTGCCTTTTTCCTCATTAGTTGTATTATCTCCCCAAGGTACTGTGATTATGTCTTCATCTGTAGATTATACAGGGCTTTTCGTAATGTTGTTCGGGGTTACGAAAATACAGTACAAAAAACTATTTCACTTCCCTAAATGAAAGTTGTACAGGCCGATCGATGCAGAGACTCAAACAGTTTTTTAAAACATCTATAAATGTTCAATGTGTGCTCCTTTGGTGACACGACACACATCAACACGAAAGTCTAGCTCTTGTTAAACACGTTCTAACATGTCCCTTTCAATAGAGTTGATTGCATTAATTATGCTATCCTTCAGCTCAGCGATATCGTTCGGCATTGGTGGGATAAACACCTTGTCTTTCACATAACCCCAGAGAAGGAAGTCACATGGTGTGAGGTCTGGTGATCTTGGTGGCCACAGCATAATGTGTTATGTCTTCTTCAGACGCGCGTCCTATCCAGCGCCAAAGTGTTTTATCTCCATCAGATAGATGCTGGATTAATTGAAGATGGAACGGTTTGAATTATAAATGTTTATGGAGAACTCTCCACACCGTTGTTTTCGGAATTCCTAACTCTCTGCCTGCAGACGCAGTCGATTTTGATGGGCTGGGAATAAAACTTGTACGCACATGTTTGACATTGGCATCTGAAGTTGATGGACGACCAGTTGATTTCTGTTTGCACAAGCAACCAGTTTCACTGAATTGTTCATACCATGCACGAATTGAATTGTCACTTGGTGGACTTGGTTATTTAAAGTACTGTTAAATAACATTAATAACAACATAACTGTAAAGTACTGTTGTACTTTACTGCAATACAACAGTAAATGTGTATAGTTTATTAAGTAAAATATTCAAAAGGCTCACTAGCACTCCAGGGAGCCAGCAAACTTAGTAATAAAAATTTGTACTTATTGGAGTTAAAAATTTAATTATTCCTCCTGCTTATACTAATAAATACAGTAGAACTTCGATAGTTCAACACTTTGTGAACTTAGAGGTTGTCGAACTATCTGGAGCATAAATATGGGATATGATATACAGGAAGCATTAAAAAGACAATTTTAGTATGAAAATTGCACAATTTTAATGAATACAAACAAACTTACATGCCCTTCAGTATAATACTGTACTCAAGGATAACGGAAGGGTAGGGGGATGAGGAGAAAGTGGAAGGGGCTGACCTGCCTGCCGGATCGCTACTTTTTTTAAATACAACGCAGTTATGGTGGTTTTGGTTGGTTTTTCCCATGTTAGGTGCCTGGAGGAAAATTTCATTGATCAGTTTTTCTTTGTCAACGTGTTCCATAATTAAAAAGTAATTACTACAGGATTAATAATACAGCACTAAGAATAAGCGAGACGTTTCTTGACATAGTAATATTGGATACTAAACGCTGGGTGCGAGGGTGCTAAGCAAAAAAATACTAAGCTCAATTCCTCGGTGCGGTGCAATATAAGGGGCAAAGGCTGGTGTGTGGGGGTAGGCTCTGTTATGGCCACGTAATGTAAATACATATCTTTATTCTGGAAGTGGTGCAATGCGAGGTGAGGGTCATGGTGCGGTACGCCGCGGCCTTACACCACATCATGTCGCCTCGCCACGAGCCATATTGGAAGAAGCAAAGGTTTATTGTACTACCAAAAGAATTGATAATTTCATATCAAAAACATAAATAAACTATCAAAGAATGTTCTTATATTTTAAATCATGGAGAAATTATCATAAAATAATGTGTGAGCTTAGTGCAGTCTCATTAACAGTAAAATCGTTGTGATCAGAGCTTCAAAACTGTGTGTATTAGACTGTAAATCTGCTTTCTTTCACCAAATGACATCGTAACGTTGCATGTTGTAGAGTTAGACATCTAAGTAGAAAAATAATAACTACAAACATTAGCCATAATCCTTAGCCAATTGAAAACAACATCATCTGTATAATTTATAATTAGCACCAACAAGTAGGCTATTTATTTGTAATTTATCTCATGACTGAAAACAAAATACAAACAAGGAAAAAATTGATACTGTTTTTAGTTCAAGAGGCCATTTTATTCTCTTTAACTCTTTTCAGCAACATAAATGGTTGTTGTAGCTGTCATCACTACTGGATTCTGTGCCGGGGATATGCATAAATGCGTACCTCTCTAACATGTATTGCTTTAGTTTACAAAGTTGTGTGACAACAGAAGAGGAATAAATTTTATGGTTGTCCGTATTTAAATAAATTAACTTCAATATTATTCAGTTTAGGCGATTATTTATTTCTTTTATTCATCAATTAATCATTTTTGTGGCATGTTTTTTTAGGTAAATGGAATGCTTAATCAAAATTTTGCTTTACCTGGTATGTAGTATGGTAAAAATTTTACCTATTTGAGAATTTGAAATAATTTAACCGATCATGAACTTAGAAAGTGCCTGTTGCTTGTTTTAACATCTCTTGTTACTTCTGCTTGTTACCTCTTTTTTAAGTAAATTCTTTAACTCTATTTTACTGTGTTAATATTTGTACCATTTTCTCAGGAACTTTAACTAATAGATGCATATTGGTTTTTTTTAAGTTTACAATTTTTTACATAATTTTATTTAAGTGCAGGAATTTTTGTTTTTTCAACAATGTTTTACTACTAAAATTTTGGATAAAATATTTTTCCCTTTTTTATATCTTTAGTATTTAAATAAACTGTACACTTTAATGTAAAAATTGGTTATGTTGACACCTTTTCAAGACAATTAGTTATGAACAAGTAAATGACAAAGTTTTTCAGAAGAGAATCTTTTTATGAAATACCTAAGAACACCTTAGGTGTTGTAATCCTAACTGACTAGGATAAATGTTCATTTCCACATTTAACTGTTTTTATTAATAATGTTTTATTATGAAATTGTATTACATTTTGTTGGAAGAAGGTTTCATGTGATCGTAACACATCTATCCTCTTCAAAACATAAAATTAAGTAGCACTTAGCTCATCTACCTGCTAGAACTCCCTCAACGCCATTCAGTGCAGAGCACAGTAAATAATGTGGCTGGAATCCAATGCAGCGAATTATTTTTAATTCTAGCATCTGCTCTATTACATCCGCATGGAAGATTGGTTCACATTTGTGCCCCTCATATATGAAAAACATTTTATAAGCTCTGTGCACTTGCCATTTCCTTGTGCAGCTGTCCAATAATTTTATAAATTAAAAAAAAATGATTTTACTGATTTTGGTAAGTATATTTATTTTTATTGCTAAATTTTCAATATTGACACACAATTTTTTTAGAAAAAATTTACAAGGTTAAAATTTAACAGTTTATGCGTAGTTATAGGTAGAATACCATTAAAATTTCTATTTCTTCTTGCTCGAAGAAATATTAAATATGTTATTGTGCTCCACGTATCGCATAGGATTCCAACTACAGTATATCTGTGCTGCACTGAATGAGTTAAATTGTAGAGGTAAAGCATTCTATGTCATCTATATAGCTTCATATTGTCGCCGACGATATATGGCGAAACCTTGCTTGTTAGTTTGGTTGCCCTGAAAAATGCCGTTATTGGTGGTCGGAAGCACCGAGCCGGCGTGGTGGAAGCGGAGCCTAAAGAGTGATGGCTCGGCTACCAGGTTCAGGCCTAACCTTCCCTCAGCAGCAGTTGGGTCCCCACTGCAGCGTGACAGTAGTGGCCCCCAGAGCCCCGCAATGTTGGGTCAGCGAAGGCTGACCGGTGCGGGAAAGTAGCGTCCGCCATTGGCAGCATAGACAAGGGATGGTGTGTCCGGTCTTGGCTGGGCCCTTCTTCGGTCTGGAGCTCTTCTTTCTTGTTCTTCTCCGGTTGAGAGTTGACTGGAGTGTCTCTCGCGGGCCAGTGCTGCCACTTAAATCCCTCACAGGCGAGTCCACTTCAAGGTGGACGGGAGGCACTGCTGGCTCTATGCGGCAGGCAGGTACTGGGACCGTCTGCAGGCACTAATATTGGTAGGGCAGTCTGGGACAATTTACACATTTCACCTACGTCCATTCAGCTTTCCAATTATTATGTTTGATGTTAATGCATAATTATTTGGTATGAAATTTGTGAATGGTCACCATTTAGGAATTCTAAATTTTCATATCAGACTACATTTTTACTATCATCACTTATTTTCCAGATTGAATTTCACAAGAGATGAAATTGTTAACAACATGGGACACAGATTACAGTGCAGATTCAGTAGAATGGTGTCCTAATGAAACATTTTATAATGTTTTTGTTTGCGGAACTTACAAATTAGAACAAAAACAACAATCTTCTGATAATAATGATTCTCCTAGAGAAGACAATTCATCTGAAGTAAATCAAAAAAGAATCGGGAGACTTTACCTTTTTTCAGTTAAAAATGTAGAACCATATCTGTTTAAAGAACAAGCTATAGAAATGCCAGCTATACTAGATTGTAAATGGTGTCCTGTTAGTGTACATGAAAAGATTATTTTAGCTGTAGCAAATGCAGAAGGAAGAATATGTCTTTATCAACTAATTAATGGTAATGTATTTCATCATCATTAGGTTTGTAAAATTAGTAATTTCTTCATATGTTATCCAAGAGGTGTGTGCATGTACGTACTTAACAAAAATATTGTTTACATGTAATTGGTGGCAATTTTTAAAATTGTCATCTATCATTTTGTTTTGTCCATCTGTCAATCACACCCAGATGTCAGCAACTATAAGAGATAGCTACAAACAATTTTCGGTTTTGTAATCTACACAAAAAGTTAGTAGGCCTGGATTGGGTTTGGTTTTGATTTCAACTGGATGTGACCAAAACCAGAAGTCAAGGAATCGAAGTCAGAATTTGGAAACAAAAATTGTGTCATTAAATTACTTTTAAAGAGTAGATACATTAGGTCATTGGGTTTGAAAATCTGGTTTCGACCTGAAGTGGCCCAAAACCGGAAGTCATGAAATCAAAGTTGGAATTTGGAAACTAAAATAGTGTCAGTTGATTCCTCTTAGAGAGTAGATATAGAAATCAGTGGATTTGAAGTTCCGGTGTCAATCGGAAGTTGTCCAAAACCAGTAGTCAAGAAATCAAAGTTGGAATTTGGAAACAAAATTAGTGTCATTTCATTTCTCTTAAAGAGTAGGTACAGAAATCACTAATGGTTTTTGCCATCGGTAAGCCTTTTTAAAAATTGCCGTGAGCCATGAGATGTGTCATCTCATGAAAGGGATTTTTAATTTTTTTCTCTTGGTAGTAGTAACAGGGTGAGTCGTAGGAAACTGATACTTTGTACCTTACACAAGGGGCACGCTAGAAACCGTACACAGCAAAATTACTGTTACAATTTATCAATTACTTGAGAGATAAGAGAGAACATTTGCTTTTAACATTATTGACTATAATTGCATTATAGCAGAAATTTTTCCATAAATCAGTTTTGAAACTTGTAGGGTAGAAAGGCTAGATAAAAAGTCATTAAGAAGCTTCACACGTAAACAAACAGTGCTCTTGATGTAACTATTATTATTATTGTTATTATTGTTTTTAAGTCCATGCGTACTGAACACCAGGTGAGGTTGAACAGTGCAAGTTGATTAGTTGAAAGTAAGCATAAGATCACAGTAGGAACTGTTGTAGTGGTAATGTTCCTTGTAATCGTTTGTACCATGTTCACAGTATCGTTATCGTGCAGTCTGCCTCGTTATTAGTTCCAACTGAACTGAGACAGTGACAATAATATAATCCTTCTTTGCTCAGTTGGTATTTCTGTATTAGTACTAAGTACAAAAAGTATTGAGTACTTTTTAAGTTATCGTTCAGTATTCATACCCAGTTGTATTAGGAACAGAAAAATCCTGTTCCGACCCAAAATTACTTGGCAGGTCATGAGAATAAGGATTGTGTCTAAGGCTCATTCCCAAAGAACCACCAACTTTCTTTAACCAGTGTTGCACATAGTGGAAACTGATAGAAGCTGATATAAATGATCCAGAGAGTCTGATATTACATATAGCCTGAGATGATAGGTTGCAACAAGATGGTCTCCTGTTTGAGATCATCGCTTCTTTCTCTTAAACAGTCTTGAAGATTTATTTATCTAAATATATATTTCTAACCACCAGAATACGATAACAGAAAACACTTACTAATGTTTGTAGCGCTTCTGTGTATCTTGTACAGATCTTCAGTAAGTTAATAATTTACTGAAGATGTGTACAAGATAAACATTGGTAAGTGTTTTCTGTTACTGTAAAAATTAATTAACTGTTACCGTAATAAATTAATAATTTACTGAAGATGTGTACAAGATACACAAAAGTGCTATAAACATTGGTAAATGTTTTCTGTTATTGTATTCTGGTGGTTAGAAATACATATTTCAATTAATATGGCTGTTGATAATTATACAAAGGATGTTTGATAAAATAATTATTTATGTATATGTATAAATAAATAAAATGGGGATTTTACTTATTTTTTAATTTATCAGCATAAAAGCAGTTATCAGCTGAAATGAAACATGTACCTACCTTTAAGGATGTGATAGGTTGCTTGTTGGAAGTTTGTAACAAAAAAAAGGTGTTTCCCACTCTTCTTGGTAAATATCACCTGTTGTGTTTGAATGTTTTTGTTCTCTTTAACGAAAACAAGGATGTAGACTAAAGGAATCGCCTAAGTGGTGATGGGATTATCCCTTATTATGAATCTTGACAAAAATATGGGTTCTTGGTCTCATTGCTAAGGGAAATTAATGATTCAATGGGAGACTGAAATGGTAATATAGTCTTGATGTCATGACGATGTAGCATCTAGATCTATAGTAATAACGCACCATTTGAATTATCGAAACAGCTTAGTATATTTATAGACAAGTATCATTGTTTTGTCCTTGAACTTCCCCAGAAAGAAATTTGTTTCAGTTTTGGTATGTGTATGACAAAACTGATTAATAAATATTGCTCATGGTGGCTTCATTTTCAATGTTTGTATATATAAATGAGAAAATCGACAAATGAGCATAGTTACCATTGTGTATTACTTCACGGCACTTACCTTGCATGCAAAGTTTGAATATGTTTTGAAAAACTTCTTTTTTCTAAACCAGTTGATTTGTAATTACTACTAAAATGTGTGATAAAACAATTGTGGTATGAGACTGACATTGCATAGTCTCAAGGTGATAGTTCACCAAAAAAAGGAATCTCTTGGTCTCTTGTTGGGAATCAAAGCTCTTTCTATTTGATGTCGTGACAGATGGAATCTAAGGTGACAAGAATTATTCAAAATTTGTTTGATGGTATTGAAATACCAACATTAAAATAACTTTCCTATCTAGTTTGTGAAAATGTTGTAAAGGTAACAATTTAAAAACCAATTTTCTGGACTTTCGATGTAGTTTTTTTGCGACAGATTTTCTAAGTACCTCAGAATAAAATTTTTAGTTGATCATACATTTTTCCCAATAAATTCTAATCACCTTGGTTTTTGCCTATAAAAAACTTTGCTTGAACAAAAAAAATATTTTTTTAAATTTATTTTAATTTTAAAACATATCTTTCAGATAAAATAAGTGACTCACCTAAATTAGAATTGCTCATTGAACAAGAACTTCCAAAAACTTGTGATGAAGATAAATTGGCTCTTTCTCTAGACTGGTCTGTAAGAAAACATGATAATTCCATCAACAAAATTTATCTAGCTGTAAGTGATTCCAAAGGATGCATTTCCAGATTTCTTTTCAATGATAGTAATACGTTAGAATTGATGAACCACTGGAAAGCACATGATTTTGAAGCTTGGATTGTTTCTTTTAATTATTGGAATGATTCAATAATTTATACAGGTAAATAATATATTGTGCTTAATAAAAAAATTAATTTTTATTGTTATACTGTGTGAAAACTATTTTATTTCTGGTACACTAAAATGTCAATTTTAGTCCAATTTTTATCTTCTGGTTGATTGAAAGTGATTATGATTTTAAATCAAAGTGAAATGATTCAATGTTGGACTACTGACCTGATTGCGAGTAAGAAAAATAGTAGTGGTGTCACTTTAAAGCATCTTGACTTGCTCTGGGTTTCATTCGGAGATCCATCTTCAAGGCTTTTCTGCCTCTCCAATTTTGAATACATTTTCCTCTTCCAGTGTTTAGACCATTGACCAACTTCCTATTTACCGCATTTTGGATCTGTGGTTGCTTATTTATTAGCTATTTAATGCTTTTTTATCTTATCCTTACCTGTCTTGTATATCTTCAGAAAGAAGAACACATACCCTACCAGCCATTGGGGCGAGCCATGTTCGAGTTGAAGCCTCCCACCCTCAATTCGAAGCCAAAATCTTATGTGAGTTAACCAGGCTCTTCAATCTCTAATTGACAGAGTTACAAAGTATAGAAAGATGGTATCAATGCATACAGGGAATGGATGTAGCAAGAATACATAACATACCACTTGGTAGAAGAAGTTTAGGAGGCTGATGAAACGTTGAAAGACCAATTCGAAGGAAGGATGACATAAAAGGCTGTTGCCTTCTAGTTATGAGGAAGAAGAAAACACTAAAATATCCTCTTTTATTTAAAAGTTTTGGAGGGTTTATTTTGTTTCTGATAACACACAACTATTTTTCTGGGGAATAAAAAATACGAGGTTCATTTGGAAAGTAAAAAACGTTTTTTGTTTATTTTGAAAATTTTTTATTACAGCCAAACAAAACTTTTTTTACAACATACCTGATACTTAAACTATTTTTCTACTTAATTTTTTTTTTTTTTTTATTCCTATTTTGTGTACGTTGCAATCTGTTTAATTCAGAACAATGAGCAACCCCATGACCCAATGAGATGAGGATGATGTGTATGAGGTGTAGTCTTGTACAGTCCCAGGCTGACCATTCCTGAGAGAGTATGGTTAATTGAACCCCAACCATCAAAGTACACCGGTAACCACTGTCTAGTTCTACTTAATTGCCATACAAATTTAAACACTTGTACCATTTCACCAATTTTTCTATGCACTGTGCATACTCATAGCTGCCAAGTTGTTTAACCACTCTCTCACTCACCCTCTTTCAGTTTGTCTACACTCACTTCCATAGCAGGTCCCGCCCAAAAAGTCCTTCAGTTTGGGAAACAGATGGAACCACTTGGGGCCAAGTCCAATGAGCTATAGGGTGGATGATCGAAAAGCTCCCATCGAAACTGTTGCAACAAGTTCTTCGTCGGTCACAGCTAAAGGTCAGTCCCAGCGCTCTTCATCGTGAACATTCATCCATACGCCATTAAACTTAATGCACCATTTTTAAACTGAAACTTTGTTCATCACATTATCATTAAAATCCATTATTTGTCTGTAAATTTTTAAAGGTTGCACTCCTTTAGCATTCAAAGAGCATACTACACTACGATCCTCAGACTTGGCGGGATTGTTAATTTTGTCACACATTTTAAAGACTTTCAAATAATCAATACATGATTGTATCGGTTCACTGTTAGCGCCAGACTAGCTTAAGGTAAGTGGAAGGTCAATGACTTGTCAGTGAAGGTGGTGGGGGAACTGCACGGCTCTCAGATCAAAACGTTCTTTACTTTCCAAATTACCCTCGTATTTTTTTGAATGATGGACAAATGTTACCCCATGGTTAAGGGGTTACTTTGGTCGTTATGACCTAATGTAACCCTGGTTTTTAATTTAAAAAAATTTTACAGGAGGAGATGACTGCAGATTATGTGTTTATGATCTCCGCTCTGGTACTGACACTCCTATATCTACATCTAGACTACACAGTGCGGGAGTTACTAGTATGAATTACAGCCCATTTAATGAGCATCTGTTTTCATCAGGAAGGTAAGTTCTACTTGTAATTTTGAGTGGTAACCAGTTCGTAGCATTTTAACTTTTAACAAATATTTTTGATATAATCCTATGAGTAGTGAAAACACTAACAAATAAAGTACGTAGTAGTTTAATTTCTCACTGTTATAACGGAAAGGGTATAAATCTAAAAAGAAATTAAGAATGATTTTTGAGATATTCATACAGATTTTAATTTTTAACTCCCCCTGCAATTCTACGTATTTATTTTTGTACGCTATTGATCAGTGAATCTTTACATTAAAGGATTTTTCTCTAGAAACAATACTTTATTCTACATCAAAAATTTTAGGTTCTTTTTTAACTGATTCAACAATTTTAATTGAAGTACCATCAATTAATGCACAATTAATTTATGTCAATTAGATTTGTGGTATCCTTTGGGAACATCGAAGAGACTCTGTTCTTTTGGCGAAAGTCTGTCTTTCATAAATACAGCTATTTTTTTGTAAACCTTTTCTAGTTATGATTATTATAGCTTTCTCATTTATCCATATTCCAATGGTTTCATCTCATCAATCCAACCATGAGTTCCTTTCATTAACAATTCTTTACAAGCCTTACTTTCACTTTTAATTAAAATTTTAATTTAATTTTTAAATTTTATTTTATTTTTGTTGTAAATTTTAATTTAAAGTGATACTTTTGAATTTAATATCTTTTGTTAACTCTACCAAGTTCTGATTCTTTAGCACTTCCATATCCCTCTTACTCTCATCATTCTGTCTCATAATATGCTCAATAAATTTTGGATTCCTTCTGTTTAAACTTACAATGAGTTCTCACTATTCGTCTTTTTCTCTGTCTGGCTGATCTTCTGGGTTTACCTCCATAGTGTCATATCTATAGTTTTTTATTCTTGCTCTATCTTGCTTTTCCAACATCCATGTTTCACTTTTTTGATGTAAAACACTCCAGATATTTACGTTCTTCTCAAATTGTTTCCTTGCCTCAATGTTTAAATAATTATTCACCATCAACTCTCTATTAGTTAAAAACTTGCTTACCTAGACCCAGTCTTTGTTTTATTACTTCTATTGTAAAATAGTAAAGGGAAGTGTGAAGAATAGTAAATAATTATAATAGTAAAATAATTGAGTAGTAGTCAGTGCAATTCGATTCTATGTCAGGGGTTTGATTCCCGGTCAGGTCTGGTAATTTTCATCTACCACTCTCATTATTTGCAACAGCATTAATGTGCAAAACAGTCGAAAGTAAAGTAAAATAAAAATCTTCTATTACCATTCGTAATTAAACTTCTTAGATATTGTCACTTGAGTCTTGAGTTTGCCCTTGTTTGCAACAAGGGGTAAAGGGGGAAAAGCATCAGTGTGCATGCACAGCTGCTTTAATTTCAGTACAACAAACATAACAACTTATACTATACCCAGAGCATATACAGTATATCGCGGAACCTTTTGTAGGTTAACTGTATGAATATAACTGTTTGTTACCGTAAACATAAATGTTGGTTTCTCGAAAACATGGTCAAACTATTCACAGTGCTGAACAAAATATAATATGCAATGTAATAAAATGTTGTGAAGTTGAAGCTAAACAAAAATGCGTATCCGTGCCTCTTAACACAAGTCATGAGCAAGTGGCTAACTACTGTGATGTATCTCTTTCCACAATTTGAAAAATAAATAAGGAAATTAAAGACGTGAAGAAGCTATTCTTCAACAGTTTTGTTGACACCTGGTAAAAAAAGGAAACAGTTAGGTAGATACTAGTGAAACTGATTGTGAAGATGCCAGTGACAGAAATAATACAGAAGGCGATTCATTCTTAAAAAATTTTTGTTCCTGTGGAATAAGGTAGCTGGTAGCCTAATTACAGTAAATCAAACATTTCTAGTCATGTAATTAAGCTTTAAGCAATATAACAGGTCACATTTATTTCTTATAAGCTTTATGAAGAAAACATTTTCTCGGAATGAACCACAACTTACAAAATGTACGTAGTAACTGCATGGTAGTGAAATGCATACTATGAGTAGTGTCTCACTGAAGAGGTTGGCAGCACTGTCAATTATTTATTTCCCTTCCTTACAGCCCATCCATATGCAAAAGGCAATCTCGTTGCAAAAGTATTTATAACTGTGAAGTCTTATTTCTTCAATTATTCAGTTTAATGTGCACTTATCATTAGGCTTGCTATCTATAAAACTAACGGAACCAGACTATTGGAACGGATGCCAGAGGAGAGAATACCTCTAAAAGTGATGGAATATGTTCCAGTTGGAAGAAGGGAGGTGGGAAGACCTCGAAGAAGATGGCAGTAGTCAAGATGTACGGTGTTTGTGTAGACATACATGATGGTTTGTGAGTTCGGAACAGGCTTATGCCTAATCCTTGATAGTAAGAAGAAGAAGATCTATTAAACTATGTCATTGTTTGGTTTTTAGAACTCGATTGTGTCTCCTCAAAAACATGTGCCAGATCCAATATTATTTTTATTTTCTTCTCAGAATCTGCTACAAGCAGCATATTATTTACAAAGTTAATGCATTTAATTCTTTATACAGTTTTTAAAAATTTTAAACTGATTTTTCAAGGGCTATTATAATTTATCTAGTTTCAATGTTGCTTTCAAAAGGTTTTTGTACTTTAATTATTTGCACTTTGATCCGCTAGTTCCAGGGCTAAAAAAAATAGTTCTATTTCTTACCATATGGTTACCCAATTATGTGACTGAAGCATTTAAGAACAGAAGAGATAGAGGTGTAAAAGACACAGTTATCTTGTTTAAGAGTAATGAATTTCATTTTACAGTCAGACCCTGTGGTCAATGAAGTGAAGGTGTCATTTGCTGGGTGGAAAGTAGATGCTTTTCAGATGGCCTGGCTTGCTGAATAAGCATAAGAAGACCACCTCACTCCTCGTTTTACTTAGTAAAGCCTCTGGACCTATGGTTTTCTAATGTCCCGCGAAACTTCTAAGACTTTAATGAGATAAAATAAAAATAAAATAATGCACTCGATATTTAAAAAAAAAAAAATAAGAAGAGAATAATATTGAAGAACTAAAAACCTTATTTTTTATGGGATTTATTGGCTTGTGCTGTACAACAAAAGATTAGTTAGAGTTATTAATGAGAAACTTGAGCTGGTCGCTTCTTACATGAAAGTTTAATTCTTGGTGGAATTGACAAACAGTTCCTGTTCAACTGAGAGTAGTCTCTCGCGCTTCTTGTTTTTTATGTTTGGTTGCGTTAAAAAGCCCTGCTTCCATTGCTATTACTGTATAATTTTTCTTTCTGACTCGTACGTTAGTGTGCGTAGGAACTTTCTACATAGGATAGTGTGCCGTGGTCAAAAATTCGGTTGAGAACTGCTGCTTTAGAGGTTCAAACCAGCCTTTCGATTGATAACCTAAACAACAAATAATTGTGGCAAAATGTGATTAATATGTGGTGTATTAATAAATGTGGTGTAGTGGTCAGCGCAACTGGCTACTATGCCGGGGTCCCGGGTTCGATTTCCGGTCAGGTCTGGCATTTTTTCATCTGTAAATCACCACATATCATTACTTACGCACAAGACCAAGGCTTATGTAGGCATCATCACTCAATAAAAATAATAATAAATAAAAAAAATATATAAAATCCCTTAGACCACATCTATGAACCAGTCTTTAGAGCACTAGATTCAGTTGCACACTGTAAAGCAGAAAACCTCTGGTTCAATTCTTGGCTGGTTTCTAGAAATTATTACACGTTAAAATTTACTGATTCTGTTGGTACGGTAATCCATAGTAGTTGCTATAAACCAAAAGAGTTGACACAACTTTAAATAAAATTAATAAAATCAATCATTATCAAATACTTTGTAAAATAATACTATATTTATTTTTAGCTATGATGAAAACGTTCTTCTGTGGGATACAAGACAAATGAAACGTAGTATCGGGAACATAAATTTAGGAGGTGGAATATGGAGATTAAAATGGGAACCTAATAAAGGACATTATCTTTTAGCTGCTTGCATGTACAACGGTTTTAGAATATTAGATTGTGTGAATACAACTGATCCTGTAATTACAGCAGAATTTAATGAACATCAGAGTATTGCTTATGGAGCAGATTGGTGTCATTTGACAACGAAAAACATTATTGAACAACTTTCTAATTACGTAGATTGTAATATATCAGATGTAGAAATAACCGAAGAAAATTTAACTGAATTAAAACTTATTGGAACTTGTTCATTTTATGATCATAAACTATGCATTTCTTCTTTTATTAAAACATAATAAAATTACTTGTTGAATTAATGGTTTATTTCTTTACAAGAATAGACGTCTCATATTTCTACAATGATTCCTTAATCTACTCGTCTTTTAGTAAACCCTTTCACTGCCACTGTTATTTTTGTTACATGATTTCATGTGCCGATTTATGTTTTACCATTTTTTATTGTATTTACTCTAAATATATGCACAAAGTGTAAGATTTTTGCGAAAACAGTGATTTACTTAAAAAAAGAATAAAATGTTAACTGTGTGCCGAGGTCAAAATAGTAATTATATAGTCCATCTACTGTAAGAGTACTCCGCGTGAGGCAAGCGCCTATAGGTTGTAAACAAAAGTTTTACACTAGTTGGCGCGTATCTACCTCTCCGCCGGACAATCATCTTGCACTACGTTCCATCATAAAATATCTAAAATATCATAAATAAAAATATCTACATCCAGCTAAAATAAACATTATCCTAAAAGCGTTTTCAATTATACTGTTCCGATTACTTGTAATTATTGTAGTTTCATAAGGACTCCATACTTAATTATTTTAACCATTACATTTAACAAAACAATTTTTTTAACTCAACTTTTAGTATAGCGGTTATTAGTGATTTTTGTTTTTTTCTTGAAAATCTATAAAAATGATTTTTTTAAGATTGGTGCCTTAGAGTTTAATAATAACCACTGGCACAATATCGGTGAGTGCACTCATTTATATCTTCATTGTTGGAAAACATATTAAACAATATTGATGTTAATAGTAGTAATTTCTCAAAGCACGAGTTGACAGCCACGTCAAAAACTTTTGTTAATGCAGACTTGAACAAGAAGCCTGTTCAGACTAGTGTGTGTTGCGGCAGCACCAAGCAGAACCTAAAATTTTGCTCGTCTTCATTCTGAACAATTTTTTCGATGCAATGTGGTTTTACCCTAAGAGGAATTGAATGACACTATTTTTGTTTCCAAATTTCGACTTCGATTTTTTGAATTCTGATTTCGGGCCACTTCCAATCAAAACCAAAACTTCAAATCCAATCCAGGCCTACTAACGTTTTGTGTAGATTACGAATCCGAAAACCATTTGTTGCTATCTCTTAAAGTTTCTGACAACTGGGTGTCACGGACGGACAAAGGAAAATGACAGATGACAATTTTAAAAATTGTCCTGCAGGTACAAAGAAGTACTACCATATAAAATAATACGAGGAAAAGGGAAATGACAAAACAATTCAATTAAAAATAATGAAATATAATTTAATTCTTTTACAATAAATATATCGATAATGTTTACGTACTATAAATAAATAATTTTTTACATGACTTTTAAATAAATATTATTTAAGAGTACACATGTTACAAAACTTATAACATAATCACAGCTAAACATTTTTGTTACAATTATCTCATACAGCAGAGCCCCAATTATTATCCCAACATAATTAATCGAAGGAAGTGGTCGGCCAAGTCAAGTAGGAGCCATTCCATACCACACCAACAAAAAGAAAGTTCATTTCTACCTGACCACTTTAGATTTTTACAAAAATTTTTATCACTTTCAGCTTTTGAGTAATTATTCTCAAAATTTGGAAGAAAACAGTTCTCCCATTCGTGTTCTACTAAATGTTCATAAATCCAGTTCTCAAAAACCTAGAGATCGTTTTGATAACTCATTTTAAAACGAATTTCATGAGCCTTAATTTGATATGCTACTTGAAATATGTTTAGTAAAAAACTATTTGTTGGAATAAACCCAAAAAATATTTTTGAATTTTTTTTAAGATGGTATTAAAATTTTTAAATATATATTTTTGATAGTGTTAGAATGAAAAATCGTGAAAATTTTAGAGTGCGACTGCAATGGGATGAGGAGTTATGACAAATAAGTCATGGCGTATTACAGCGTAAATTACTAAAATATGGGATGATCCTCATATCAAGTGATCTAGAGGTGGTTACTTGATTATTTTTATTACTTATTTTACTGGGATGACCCTAGTGGTAGGAGAATTCAAAACTATAATTATTCTTTTCATTTCATTTCTCTTTAAAAAAAATTAGAGCCATTTCTATTATGTCAAAAAACTGTTTTTACGCCTATAAGCATTTGTGTTAAATGCAGTAACTTTTTTCAGGTTAGTCAAAAGAGACTTAAAACAAAAACTACTTAATTCAGCATATTCTGCGCCACATCATACATATATTATTTCAAGATATAATCACTAATGACTAAGTGCAATCTGGAGGGAAATTTTACATGAAAATTTTAAAGTTTTTATAGATAGTGATAAGTAGAATTGACAAAAAGAATCTAAGCCCTGGCAATGGTTCCACTTTTTACTAAAAAATTTTGAAATTAGGAAATTCAGAATTTTTGCGATTTTTCAGATGTAATATCTTTCAAGGGGTAGCAGATAAAAATAGCCGGCTGCATTAGCAAAAAAAAAAAAACCGTAGTTGCTAACGTGCTCGCCTCTCATCATGCGGTCTTGGGTTTGAATCCCATTCAGGCACGGCATATTTTCATACGTTACAAAAAAATCATTTCATCCTTCACCATCTGCATTAGCAGTAATTGCAGAACAGTCGGACGTTAAACAAAAAAAAAGCAGATAAAAATATCGTGTGTATTGCAAGACTCTTAATTATATATTTTATAATGAATGTTTTTCTTATGTTCTTAATGGTAGAAAACGAGATTACAAAAAAAATTTTTATAAAATATACTGGTTTTTTTAAAAGAATTTTAAATTAATTACTCCAAAGCCGGAAGAGATCAAAATTTTCATAAAAATACGAGGTGGTCAGATAGAGTGACTGGTTGGTTTGGCTTGGAATGGCCCATAGCACTATATGCACACAATTCATACATAATATTTAGTTTGATTTAAGAGATAACAAAATTTACTTAAAAAAATGTATATTAAATTATAGTTAGTTTACCCGGTCATCATTTTTGCGTTAGTTGTAAAATTTTTATTGCAGGAGCTCAAAAATTACTTAAGTTTTATTTTTTACTTTCTCTTGCTTGTATGAATATATAGGAAGGAAATTATTGTTTTCATGTTGATTTTTCAAAATCAAGTTTTCACCAGATCTACATGTATACAGACCCCCTGAACCGAAAAAACATGTTTTTAGCGATTGGTCTGTGTGTGTGTGTGTGAACAGAATATCTCAAGAATGGAACATCGTACGAAGTTAAAACTTAAGTTAGATACCACTAGAGGACCCGACATGAACATCTTCATCAAAATTGGTCAACCGGAAGTAGTAGTAGTAGTAGACATGAATCAACATTCGTGTCATTTTTCAGTTTTTTGCGATTTTATCAAAAACAGCTCGTACGATTCTTTTAAAAATCGTCTCATATACTAAATTTTTTATGCTCTACAAGAGATACGGTAGGCGCCATGTCTGCTGAAATTCTCGAAGGGGGGGTTGTTTTCTTGTAAAAAAATTGTTTTTATAAGATTGCAACTTTAATATGCATATTAGCACAAAAATGTATATATTTAAAGTTGTAGAGAATTTTAAATCTGATAACTTTTATTTCAAACATTTTTTTGTATAACTCTTAGTTTAGCAATAATTAGCAATTTTCTGTTTATTTCTCAGGACGGGTAAAAAAAAAATTGATTTTATTTTTAAGATTTCAGCCTTAGTATGCATTTACGACAAAAGTGTATATAAACAAATTTATAGGAAATCAAAAGATGTAAAACTTTTATTTAGAGCATTTTTCTCTACAGAGCCTAGTTTAGTGTGAAAAGAGTGATTTTCCGTATTTTTAAGCCAAACTAAGGTTGATTTTCATTTTGCGTCTTTTACTCATGATTAAAATAGTTATGTTTTTGAGGTTAGTTTTTTGTTTATTCCAATGTTTTATTATTAATGTTAGGTTTATTGTTAATTATTTGCATTGGCAAGAGAAAGTTGTGTGTGTTTCACACCAGATTTTTTATTATGTTGGGTTGGATATGTGGGGTTCAGGTGACTCAAGGCCAGAAAATTGAGGCTCTACTGTGTATACATAAATACAAATGTACATATTTTAAAATGTTATTTGGTAATAACAATGTATAAGCTCAAATATTATTCTCTATAAATGCACCAGAATATTTGTTTATAAATTATGTTAAAATATTTATTATGATTATTTATTGGCAAAGTAAACCTAATCGTAAAATTTTTTCATGTACATTTTGATTTGAGCTGAACTATTTCTATTATATAACTGAAACACTATATTTAAAATCTTTACAAGATTAAAGTAGTTTTTCTATTGCCTATAGGAACAAATTATATTCTGAAATAGTTTTTGAAGATATTTTTTATAAATTCTGAACTAAATTTTATTCTAATTTATACCAACAAACCTCTGCTTACTTTCATGATAAACTAAACTTAAGTCTTTAACTTTTCATACAATTTTACATGTTAACAGCCAAATCAAGATTGCACAGATAAAATAAATTATTATTTGAACCAAAAATTAATTTTAAGTCATGAATCACCAATAGAAGGGGAGAAATACAATCCGCGAATAACTGAATATGTGTTATAAGAAATATTAGGTGTAATTCTTAAAAATATCGTAAAATATCTTTGATTTTTTAAAGGTTTAGATTACTTTCTATGCAGAAATTTGATGTGACTTTTTTACATAAATGTTTTATAAATAATTTTGAAACATTTTTAAAATATAGGAAGAGTCAAGGACGGTATAATACTGATTGATAAAAGAACTAATCCAGCCTAAGTGGCACAAGGAGAGTGGGACTTGTCTGCTGTGAATATTTCCTTCCAAGTTATACTAGTACAATGCACTATTATATATATATATGTACAATTCAAGAGTCAGTCAATAAACAGAGTGTAGTTTCAAGGTGAAACGGGTATTGACAGTAATATTCCTGTGGAATTAAAGGGAAAGTTCTCATGACATATGAAATGGCACCATCTGTACTGGCAGAATTACAGACTAAACAATCTTCCTATCAAACAGTAGTACTCATGGTTACTACAGCAGTGTACGCTACAAAGATATCATGAAAATGACTTGTCCCTTTTTGCTTCACCCCACAGAGGCATAGTTACGAATGGTTGACAGTATATTGTCATTAAAACGTAATAAAATAACCAGTCATTGCTATACACAAATTAATTAAATTATGAATTATTATTTTTTTAACCCTAATGTGTGTACATTGCAATCTGTTCAATTTAGAACAATAAGCAACCCTATGATTCAATGAGTTTAGGATATCTGTCATGATGTAAATGAGGTTATAGTCTTCTACAGACGCAGGCCTCAACCCTCAAGGTAAATAAAAAATTAATCCTCAATTTTTTATACAATTCTATTAGGAAATTGTACAGATTTTTGTTTCTGGGTATAAACTCATTATATCAGCAAATTTAGTATTTATTGGTCATTCTTTAGGTTATCTAGATAGACATGAAATATTTCATGGATTGTAAATTTTAAGAACATAATTTATTTTAGAAGTGATAAGATATTTCTGTTTCTATTGACTATAAATTAATTTTTTTTTTCAGTTTCTGTCACAACAGCTTGGTCATTAATAACTATTGTGGGATATGAAACTGTAAGCTTTAAAATGTTGACTACACAACAGGCCAGCCTGTGTTGTAGTGATAAAAGTAATTGTTTTTTTTACACCAGGGGTCCTGGGTTCAATTCCCAATCATGTCTGGTATTTTTTGTAAGTCATTTTCATCTATCACCCTTCCATCATCTGTGTTGGGCATGGAACGAAAAAACAACCTGCTGGGAATGGAACCCAGAACCTTCCACTATGTTATATCGGTCATTACACATTGGAGCCTATGGACGAGTCCAGCTCGTCCAGCACAAACAGCTCGAAAATCCTAAGCACTAGCAGTGCTCATTCTCACATATTGTGTTGCTTTAAATGGAACAGAATAGCTTGGTTCCATCTATAGGTTATTATAAACTCTTTTTATTATCTTAGTTTCTAAAATTTGTCATTAGAAGCACTACATATTTAATGGACTAGCTTCTATGACTATAAAATCAACAAGTCGAGTAATGGCATTATTGTTTACTAAATTTTCCGTGACACGTCATTTTTTGTTTGTGTTTGTTGTATAGGTTTTGGAATTTAGATCATTATTCTATTTTGGTTTCAAAGTGTATATATTGTTTACAATTTGTAGTTTATTAGTGTTTATTGAGATTACTTAGGATTATTTTTATCGTTAGTTAATTTACAATGCGCTTTTAAAAATAGCTAAAGATGCTCAGGAACTGGTGTCGTTACTTCATGAAAAATGGTAGGCCCTAATGTATTCACCACTAGGCCATGGAATTGGCCCACTGAATACTTATTAAATCACAATATTAGTCTCTGTAAAATTTAATAGCATTACTAAAAATTCATTAAATTTAATTATACTAAAATAATTTTAAAACTTTTCTTGTGAATGACTTGAAACTAACTGAATGACTTGAACTAAAAAAAATTACACTAAATATTTTTTTTATCTTTGATTACTAATACTCATAATAATACTTTTCCTTACTATAGAGTAAAAATAAAATAAAATCCATCTAAAGTCGGTTACCATATAAATTAAAAGATTTAGTATTTCATAAAACTATTTTACAGTCTTTTCTGGTTATACATGGACTAAAATTTGTTTTACAAATGAAAAAATTAATAAATTATCGTTAAGGAACAAACAAAATCACAAGTTATGTATTATGTTATTTACTTTTAAAACATTTTAATAACCTAAATTTTATTACATAAATATTGTAACACAATAACTAAAACGTAGTGACATACATTGGTGAACTATAAATTGGAGAAAGATAAAAACAGTGTATATATAACAAATAATTACGTAATTTTTAAACACTAGTGAATCTCGTTAAAAAAGAACTGATTAGATAAGTACGATTTAAACATATTCTTACGGAGCAATTTATACATTACATTCAAAATATTCAGAGAAATTGTGGTAAATTAATAACTTACTTAAATCTCGACATAAAATTTAACACTTTTAAAAAACAGTTCCGTTATTAAAATATGCGAATAAAATTTGATTTTTACACCATTTAAAAACCTACCAATATTTCGTTGCTAATTGAGACGCTGAAATAAAATTACATTTAAATTACTGTAAAAATATTCGTTAAATAAATTCAATTCCTTCAAATTTTAGATCGGCTATTTTTGTCTCTGGAAATATAATATTACCACTGATATCAAACCCAACAATGTATGTAGCAGATATTCCATCATTTTCTTCAGATTTTAAAGCAATTATAACTTGATCATTAGTTCCGGGAATAAACTTAAAACTACTGTATCCATGGGTTGGTACAACTTCACCAATATATTTCACCTGTAAACACAATAAAAATCAGCGTTTAAAAATACATAATCAAGAATTCTATAAAATCCCCACTTCCGTGGTATTCTGATTAGCACACTAGATAACAAAGCCAAATTTCCTGAGTTCGATCTCCAGCTAGGCCCTGAATAAATTAAACACACTGAAACCCACAGTAATTGCTTAAGTAATCAGCCAACCAGTAATCTGCAATATTTTATTTTATTTATTTCCATTATATTTATTACAATACGAACAATTTCTAAGCTAAATGAACAGAAATTACTTTCCTGAATAAGGCATAGCCTGTGTTCAGGAAAGGACATTAATGAAATAATAATAAGTTATTATTTATATGTTATCAATAGCGTATGAATTAACTAACTGGTTACCAATTACAGTATTCTTGATTATTATACCGGGTGATTCAGAACTATACGGCAATCTCTCAGTAGCTCATTCTACAGCTAAAAATAAGTTCATATACACTGTCGCCGACTGCCCCACTATTATCAGCGCGCCTGCAGATGATCCCAGAACCTGCCTGCCACGGGGAGCACTATCGATGCACAGCCAGCAGTGCCTCCCCTCCACCATGAAGTGGACTCACCGTAGGGGGATTTAAGAAGCCGCAATGGCCCGCGAGTTGCACTCGCTTACCAACTCCCGAACGGAGAAGAAGAAAGAAGAGCCCAGCTGAGACCGGACGCACCATCCCTGGTCAATGCTACCGGTGGCGGATGCACATTCCCCCACCAGTTAGCCTTCACCTACCCGGCCGCCAACAGTAGCCCGTGCATGCCTGATGGCACCATGGTGAAGACCAAGTTCAGCACAAGACTGGAGAGAACTGCCTCGACCGACCCGACACTGTGGGGCCCACCACTGTCACGCTGCAGTGGGGACCCAACTGCCGCTGAGGGAGAGCTATGCCTGAACCCGGTAGCCGAGCTGTCACTCTTCGGGCTCCCCTCTCTACACGCCAACTTGCTGCTTCCGATGACCACCAACGACCCTTTTTAGGGCCACCACCAAAACCAAACAGCTCTTTTCAGACCCACCAACCCACTACACTTAACGGTCCTTATCAGGCCCACCAATTAATAAAATGGCCCTTTTCAGGGCCACCAACTTTGCAAGCAAGGTTTTCCCACGTGTCATCAGCCCCAGTCGGCGACAATACATAGGTCCAAAAATGCTTTGTTAGCGAGTTATACAGGATCAAAGATTTTGCTGAGAATTCAGTACTCTCGGTAAAATGAGACCATATAGGCATTTTTAAGACTATAAAAAAGAGACAAATCTGATGGTTTCTTATGTATTTTTACCTGATAAATTAAATAAAATTGGTTCCAGAAATGTACCTTCATCAGTTTTAAAGATATCTTACGTAAACATTAGAATTAGGGCTAATAAATAACACATTTTTGTCTAATAACGTAAAATTACATACTTCGGTAAATGGTAAGGTATATTTTTTATTAATTAGATTTTCAACAAAATTAATTCTGAAAAAATATTCATGTAAATTATTTAAGAACAAATTGAATAGATATTGAAATTTAACCTCATTAAAAACCAAAACTAACGTAATTATTAAAAAAAATGTTTAACTGCATGAAATACTAACTAATTTTGTCCATAGGTTGGAAATAACAGCACATTATTCAATACTGAAGATTTACATAAAATTAATGAATTTCAGTTTAAAAACAATGTAAAAATTAGTTATAGTTACCTACAATTTTTTAAGTCATTTTAAAAAAAATCTAAGACCCATTTTTGAGAAAATTACATGAATAAACTACTACTTCCAGTTGACCAATTTTGATGAAAATGTTCATGTCAGGTCTTGTAGCCATAATTAACTTAACTTCCAAGTTTCAGCTTCATACGCTATTCCGCTCTTGAGATATTTTGTTCACACACACACGCACCAACCAATTGCTAAAAACATGTTTTTTGGGTTCAGGGGGCCTGAAAACATGTAGATCTAGAGAAAACTTGATTTCGAAAAATCAACATTAAAACAATAATTTCCTTTCCTATATATTCATTCAGGGCAAGAGAAAATAAAAAGAGAAAAACAATTTTGAAAAGAGCAGTAGTTTATTTTTTTCTTTCTCTTGAATATCTAGGAAGGAAAGTATTGTTTTCATGTCGATTTTTCACCGAATCTACACATTTTCAGACCCCCTGAACCCAAAAAAACACGTTTTTAGCGATTGGTCTGTGTATGTGTGAACAGAATATCTCAAGAACAGAACATAGTACAAAGTTGAAACTTAAGTTAGTTAGATACTACTAACGGACCCGACACGAATATTTTCATCAAAATCGGTCAACCGCAAGTAGTAGTTATTTATGTCATTTATTACTTTTTTGCGATTTTCTCAAAAATGGCTCCTGCAATTTTTTTTAAATCACCTCATTAACTAAATTTGTTATGCTTTACAAGATAGGGTAGGCGCCATGTCTGCTGAAATTCTTGAAAAGGCTGTTTTCTCGTAAACAAATAGTTTGTTTAAGATTGCATTTTAATACACACTTTAGCCCAAAAATGTATGTAATAAAAGTTATAGAGAATTTAAAAACCTACAACTTTTATTTCTAACATTTCTTTGTATAACGCTTAGTTTATCGATAACTAGCGATTTTCTGTTCCTTTCTCATGACGTGTAAAAAAATCAATTTTTTTTAAAAGATTTCAGCCTTAGTATGCATTTTACGACAAAAGTGTATGTAAACAGATTTGTACGAAATTAAAAAATCTATAACTAAATTATTTCTAATGTTTTATTACTAATGTTAGGTTATATTGTTCATTATTTGCATTGTCATGAGAAAGTCGTGTGAGTGTTTTACACCAAATTTTTCATATTATAAAAAGAATTTGATGAGTACGTGAAAGCATCCATAAATTACTAATTAATGGATTAGATTATTATTAATTACCTCAATATTTTTGAAATGTTCATCAGCTATCAACATAATATTTGTACTCATTTTTTCATCAGTTACTTCATTGTATTGCTCTTTTGACATCCTCCTTGGCAAAAAGAACCACTTACTGTGTATATTACTCCATGTACCTGATTCATGAATCACATAACCTGTAACAAATTATTCACAAAAATATTATTCTTTTCTTTTGTTGTTTAGGTCATCAGCCGAAAGGCTGGTTTGAACCTTTAGAGGTTTTACTAAGTAAAACGAGGAGTGAGGTGGTTTACCATTGCCTTCCTCACTGAATGGAAAAGTATGCTTGTCAGCATGCCGGGCCCTCTGAAAAGCACATATTTTCCACTCTGCAAATGACACCTTCACTTCATTCACCACAGGGTCTGGCTGTATAATGAAATTCATTACTTTCAGAGGAGATAACTCTGATTAGTGTCTTTTACACCTCTACCTCTTCTGTTCTTAAATGATTCAGTCATTTAATTGGCTGACCATGTAACAAGAAACAGAACTATTTATTTTAGCCCTGCAACGCACAGATTGAGTAAAAAATTTGACACTCCACCTGTCTGTTATGGGCAGTCTTTTCTTTTAGTTTATTTGAAGTCGCATCAACAGCTTTGTCATTATACAAGTAACCATGAAATTGCGAGCCTGAATCTAGATCGACAGTAATGCAATGTTGCCGTATTTGGCAGAGTGGGAATGAACTTTAATCTTTGATTACAATCTTATTATCATAAACAGTATAAGTTTACAAACTTATTCATGGTGGATAAAATTGGCAACACTGTAAGGCAGGATGGGTGGAGGTACACGACTGCTTGGTTTACAAGCAAGCTCGCGATTTCATGGTAACTAGTATAGTGACCACTATGGGTTTCGGTACTGTAACGGTGGGTTTTAATATGTTAAAATTTCCAGATCCTAGCTGGGAATCGAACTTGGGACCTCCCGCTTTGTAGGCTAGCATGCTAGTCACTACACTTCAGAGGCAGCCATAAATACGAGGCGTATTTTTAAAGTAAGTACCGCTTGAAAATAAAAAAACAATAAAAGGAAATTTGCAAAAACTAATTTTATTTTCGGAATCTACATACTTTTATCTATTTTTCTACATAGTTTCCAAGTTTTTGTAAACACTTATCATATCGCACAACTAAATTTTGGAAACCTTCTTCATAAAAACTTGCCGCCTGCAGTGATAACCAAGAATTCACGGCCGTTTTCAATTCGTCGTCATCGTCATAACAGCTGCCGCCCAAGTGATGTTTCAGATGACGGAAGAGATGAAAGTTGCTCGGCGCAAGGTCAGGGTTGTAGGGTGGGTGGTCCAAAACTTCCCAGCCAAAAGAGTCCAATGCAGCTCGGGTCTGAGCGACAGTGTGAGGGCTTGCATTATCGTGCAGAAACAAAATTCCTTTTGTGAGCATGCCACGTCTCTTGTTTTGAATTGCTCTGCGCAACTTCCTCAGGATTTGGCAGTAGGCTTCTGCATTTATTGTCGTTCCTCGTTCCATAAAGTCGACCAGCAAAACACCATGCCTATCCCAAAACACGGATGCCATGATCTTGCGCTGTGACAAAGTCTGTTAGGCTTTGACCTTTACGGGAGAGTGCGTGTGTCTCCATTCCATGCTTTGTTGTTTCGATTCGAGAGTAAAATGCGAAATCCACGTTTCGTCTCCAGTTACGATCCGACTCGGGATGTCGTCACCATTTTCATCATAACGTGTCAGAAAATTCCAGGAACTCTCGAGTCTTTTGTGTTTGTGCTCCTCCGTCAGGAGTTTAGGGACCCAACGCGAGCACAGTTTCTTAAAGTTTAATTTTTCATTAACAATTTTGTAAATCAGACCTCGAAACGTCGGGAAATTCGTCATCTGAAACATCACTTGGGCGGCAACCGTTATTATGATGACGACGATTTGAAAACAGCCGTGAATTCTTGGTTATCACAGCAGGCGGCAAGTTTTTA
Source organism: Catonia carolina (assembly GCA_035578175.1). Taxonomy (NCBI): domain Eukaryota; kingdom Metazoa; phylum Arthropoda; class Insecta; order Hemiptera; family Achilidae; genus Catonia; species Catonia carolina. Next base: position 32,217,404 of record JAQMRL010000005.1, on the reverse strand, counting down.
TGAAGAAGGTTTCCAAAATTTAGTTGTGCGATATGATAAGGGTTTACAAAAACTTGGAAACTATGTAGAAAAATAGATAAAAGTATGTAGATTCCGAAAATAAAATTAGTTTTTGCAAATTTTCTTTTATTTTCTTTTATTTTCAAACGGTACTTACTTTAAAAATACGCCTCGTATGATTTATTTTCGTAATTAGTAAACTAAAAAAAGCACATAAAAATTTAGAACAATAATTTTTTTATTTTTTATTTAAGTCGCATCAACTGCTTGGTCATTAGTGACTACGATGGAGTAACATTAATTGCAGGATTTGACACGTGAACATTTCCAGACCCTGGCCGGGAATCGAACCCGGCACCTCCACGTGGCAGGCTAATGCACTAACCACTATGCTACGGAGGCAGCCAGAATGATAATTTAAACACAATAAAAAACCTTTCTAAAAGTAGGTAGGGTACCTACTTTTGCTAGCTTTGTACAAAGTTACTTAAGGAGAATTTTAGAAATACATTGGAAATGTGTACTTCAGTCTGAAACATATTAATGTTTATTTTATGAAAAATTATTAAAAATAAATATTAATGAAAAGGTAATATGTTGGAAGTAAAATTAAAAATATAAGATAATTCAAAAAAATTAGAGCTTCCATTGCATTTTGCTTAAAACTATATTTTCATTTCATATGAGCTTTACATGCTAGTTTCATTAATTATTAAATGACAGTTATTAATGTCTTCAACTATTAAAAAAAACCCAAAATGCTGTAACTTTTCACTTAACTTTTTAGCTGTGATAAATAATGGTAACTGACTACAATGTCATTAGACTAACAAAATCAGTTTTTAAATTTACAAAGAACTCCACAGAATTAGTAAAACTTTCGATACAATTGTAACAAAAATGTTTAACATTTTTTTGAGGAATTACATAGGTGTTTAATTGTAATTTAAAACAGAGATATTCAATTTAACTATACTTAAAACTCTACATGGCACTAATATTATTAATTTTACATCATAATGAAATTAAAATACGCTAGAACTCACCAGGAAATTCTACACCAACAGTTTGTCGCAATGTAAGATATTTTTCACGCCAATCATGATGCAAAACTTCACCATGAAGTGATACTGTTTTAACCCACATTGGATTATAATTTACTAATTCACCAGTAGATGTTGTCCATTCTTTACCCATACTTCCTATGAATAATGTATGATCTTTCACAGTTGCCCACTCGCTTTTATAGCCTGTAACAATTTATTTATTAAAAACTAAACTACTTAACTATGATATAACACCTACACTTAAAGGGGAGTGGTAACAGAAAAAGAAAAAGATTGATTTTCAGGTTTTGATTGATAAAATAGTTAAAAGAGTCATTCTTCACGCAGGTAAAAAAATTAAATTTCTACGTTATAGGCACTTGAGTCACGAGTTTGCTCTTGTTTGCAATGAGGGGTAAAGGGGGAAAAGCATCAGTGCACATGCGAGACTGCTTTAATTTCAGTAGGACAAATGTAACAACTTTTATTATATCCAGAGCATACACAATCTATCGCAGAACCTTTTGTAGGTTAATTGTACCAATATAACTGTTTGTTACCATAAACATAAATGTCGGTTTCTCAAAAACGTGGTCCAACTATTCACAGTGCTGAACGAAATCTAATATCCAATGTAATAAAATGTTGTGAAGTTGAAGCTAAATAAAAATGTCTGTCCGTGCGTCTTAAAAGCTGTGAGCGAACGGCTAACTTCTAGCAATGTTTCTCTTTCCACAATTCGAAAAAAAGAAGGAAATTAAGGACGTGAAGAAGCTATTCTTTAACAGTTTTGTTGATACCTGGTAATAAAAAGAAAACGGTTCAGTAGATACTACAGATACTGGTAATGATAACGCCAGTGAAAGCAATAGTAAAAATCTGGTGTGAAACACTCACACAATGCAAATTCTCTTGCCAATGCAAATATTTAACAATATAACCTAACATTAGAAATAAACAAAAAACTAACCTCTGAAAATATAACCTTATTTTAATCATGACTGAAAGACGCAAAATGAAAATCGAACTCAGTTCGGCTTAAAATTACGGAAAATCATCCTTTCACACTAAACTAGGCTCTGTAGAGAAAAATGCTTTAAATAAAAGTTGTAGATCTTTTTATTTCCTATAAAATTAATTCTATACACTTTTGTGGTAAAATGCACACTAACGCCGAAATCTTAAAAAATAGATTTTTCACACGTTTTCATGAGAAAAAAACAGGAAATCGCTAATTACTGCTAAACTAAGCGTTATACAAAAAAATGTTTGAAATAAAAGTTGTAGGTTTTTCAATTCTCTACAACTTTTATTATATAAGTTTTTGCGCTAAAATTTACAATGAAGCCGTAATCTTGAAAAAACTATTTCTTTACGTGAAAACAGCCTCACCGAGAATTTCAGCAAACATTACGCCTACCCTATCTTGTAGAGCATAAAAAAAATTAGTAAACCAGGCGATTTTAAAAAAAATCGTATGACCAGTTTTTGAGAAAATCGCAAAAAGGTGAAAAATTATACGAATAAACTACTACTTCCGGTTGACCGATTTTGATGAAAATGTTCATGTCGAGTCAGGTAGTGGTATGTAACTTAAGTTTCAAGTTCGTACGATGTTTTGTTCTTGAGATATTCTGTTCACACACACACACACACACACACAGACCAATCGCTTAAAACATGTTTTTTGGGTTCAGGGGGTCTGAAAACGTATAGATCCGGTAAAAATCGACATGAAAACAATACTTTCCTTCCTATATATTCATATAAGCAAGAGAAAGTAAAAAAGGCGATTCATTCGTAATTAGAGTAAATCAAACATTTCTAGTCATGTAATTAAGCTATAGGCAATATTACAGGTCATATTTATTTTTTATAAGGTTTATGAAGAAAACATTTTCTCGGAATAAATTACAGCGTACAAAATGTACGTAGAAACATCCCGGTAATGAAAGGTACGAGTAGTGTCTCACTGTTGAAGTTGGCAGCACTGCAAATATTTTACTTCCCTTCCTAACTGTTCACCCATACGCAAAAGGTAATCTCGTGACTTAATTATCTATAACATTTTGTCTCTGATCCTGTTTAATTTTTATTCAAAACATATTTTCAGATATGCACTTGGGAATGTGAATGAGGGAATATCAATAAATGGCTTGAGATTAAACAATATAAGATATGCTGATGACACTATGGTATTTGCCAAAAACGACAAAAAAACTAATGACAAAAATCTGGTGTGAAACACTCACACAACTTTCTCTTGCCAGTGCAAATAATTAACAATAAACCTAACAATAGTAATAAAACATTAGAAATAAACAAAAAACTAACCTCGATAAACATAACCTAATTTTAATCATATATGAAAGACGCAAAATGAAAATCGATCTCAGTTTGCCTTAAAAATACAGAAAATCACTCTATCACGCTAAACTAGGTTCTGTAGAGAAAAATGCTTTGAATAAAAGTAGTAGATCTTTTAATTTTCTATAAATTCAATTGTATAACACTTTTGTCATAAAATGCATACTAAGGCCAAAATCTTAAAAAAAACCAATTTTTCACACGTTTTCGTGAGAAAAAACAGAAAATCGCTAATTACCGCTAAACTAAGTGTTATACAAAAAAATGTTTGCAAAAAAGTTATAGAATTTTAAATTCTCTACATTTTTTATTATATAAATTTTTGCGCTATAATACACATTAAAGCCGTAATCTTAAAAAAAAACACTTTTTTTACGTAAAAACAGCCTCACCAAGAATTTCAGAAAACATTGCGCCTACCTTATCTTGTAGAAAATAAAAAATTAACCAGGCGGTTTTAAAAAAAATCGTAGGACCAGTTTTTGAGAAAATTGCAAAAATGTGAAAAATTACACGAATAAACTACCCTTTCTGGTTGACCGATTTTGATGAAAATGTTTGTATTGGGTCCGGTAGTGGTATGTAACTTAAGTATTAAGTTTCAAGTTCCTACGATGTTCCGTTCTTGAGATATTTTGTATACACACACACAGACCAATCGCTAAAAACATGTTTTTTGGGTTCAGGGGGTCTGAAAACGTGTAGATCTGGTGAACACTCGATTTTGAAAAATTGACATGAAAACAATACTTTCCTTCCTATATATTCATAAAGGCAAGAGAAAGTAAAAATGACAAAAAAAATTAATGACAATGTAACAGTTGTTAGTGCATGATATGGAATTGACATCAATGATGATCATCAGCAAACAGTAGATCAGTTCAGATGTTCACATATTGGTCAACAAGGTCCAAATAGAACGAGTCGCACAATGTCAATATCTGGGTACCTGTACCTTGATGAGAGGTGGTATAATTCACAAGAGATAACATGTCATATTGCCAAAGCCAGAAATTTTTCAACACCATGAATTCTGTCTTTAAAAGCCACAATGTAACCCTTGATACTAAAATGAGACTCATTAAGTGTTATGTGTTATTCTATTGTACGGAGTTGAAGCCTGGACTCAGACAAAAGCAAGAAGTAATCGTGTTGATTTAAAAAAAAAATTGGTGTGAAACACTCACACAACTTTCTCTTGCCAATGCAAATAATGACCAATATAACCTAACATTAGTAATAAAACATTAGAAACAAACAAAAAACATCACCTTATTTTAATTGTGAGTGAAAGACGCAAAATGAAAATCAATCTCAGTTTGGCTTTAAAATACGGAAAATCACTCTCACGTTAAACTAGACTCTGTAGACAATAATGCTCTAAATAAAAGTTGTAGATCTTTTAATTTCCTATAAATTTGATTATATACACTATTGTCGTAAAATGCATACTAAGCCGAAATCTTAAAAAAATTGATTTTTCACAAGTTTTCATGAGAAAAAACAGAAAATCGCTAATTACTGCTAAACTAAGCGTTATACAAAAAAATATTTGAATTAAAAGTTGTAAGATTTTAAATTTTCTACATTTTTTATTGCCTATATAAATTTTTGCACTAAAATGCATATTAAAGCCATAATCTTAAAAAAACAATTTTTTTATGTGAAAACAGCCTACCCTATCTTGTAGAGCATAAAAAATTGAGTAAACCAGACGATTTTAAAAAAAATCGTAGGACTAGTTTTTGAGAAAATCGCAAAAAATGAAAAATTACACGAATAAACTATTACTTCCGGTTGACCGATTTTGATGAAAATGTTCATGTCGAGTTGGGTAGTGGTATGTAACTTAAGTTTCAAGTTCGTACTATGTTTCATTCTTAAGATATTCTGTTCACACACACACACACACACACACAGACCAATTGCTAAAAACATGTTTTTTTGGGTTCAGGGGGTCTGAAAACATGTAGATCCGGTGAAAACTTGATTTCGAAAAATCGACATGAAAACAATACTTTCCTTTCTATATATTCATATAGGCAAGAGAAAGTAAAAATTAGACTCCAACAGAAAGCAAAGATGGCAAGAAAAGCAGTGTTTTCCAAAGCAGAAAGGCTCACAAGAATCCTTGAAGAAACATTGACGAAACAAGAAAGAACTGCAAAAGTGCAGCAAGAAGACTAAAAGCAGAAAATGAGCTTACCCAGGCTATGAACTCAAGTGGTTTAATGAGGCCTTAAAAGTATTTAAAAAAAAAAAAAACGGTCAAATCATTAAAATACAAACCTTTAGTAGTTCGGCCATTTCCATCCATAAGGATTACCCATGGTATAGCAGTCTGGCCATCTATTTCATACACAATACCAGTCCTGTCATCAAATGTTAATAATTTACCATTAAACACTAATAGTTCCGATAACTCCATGCCTCTTCCCTTCTCACAAAATCTTGTTTTTAATTTTACTGATTCTGTTTCATCCCATGTAATTGAAATTTTTCTAGATATAGGATTCCATGATAAATATCCTTTTCGGAAATGACTTATCCATGTATGTGGTTCAGTCTCGCTTTTAGAATTTTTATCTAAATCGCTTATTATACCTATTCTATATCTAATACCGTGCGGCGAAGACACGGGAGGTGTCAACGGATACGTCGAATTATATACATCGTTTGTAATATACGTAAAAGAATATTTAAACTTAGAAGGTTCTAATGTTGCCAAAGGCATTTCACTATACAAACCGTAACTAATAAATTTTTTAGCACTTCTGGAAGACGATGAAGCATATAATAACACTATGATAACAATTCCGATAATTGCAACAACTGTCACGAAATGAGTTTGTATACGTAACCTACTGGTTCCGACCCGATACGCTGTCGGAGTCCGCAAAGCTTTCCTCCAGTCTCTTAATGTCATTATGAATTCGTCTGAATCAGAATCAAAAGGCATGAATCAACTAAAATTTTTAAACTGAGCAAAACTATCATGCCTTTTAAACGTTACTTAACCTATATAATTTATTATTGTCTAATTTCATTTCACTACAACATATTCCGCAGGAGCACAAAATCCAATAAGTAATCCACATTTTCTCACATTCGATTTAATTTAGTTGAGACATTGTTTGCAGCATTTAAACGTTTAACACAAAAAATTGTTCGGTTAATTTTATTAGTGTACTTCCTTATCACTGTCATAATGACGTGTACGCCATCTTTTAACTGCCCAGTTTAGACAACTGCAATACAATTCCACTCAATATGTACCGTGTCACAAAACTTTCAATTTACTATAAAAAAAATTATATATGTTTATAAAATTTATTGAGAATTGCTTTATTTTATGTAATCATTCACTCAGATGATTCTCTGGTTTGAAATAACATAAAATCGAGCTTTTTTGAAAATCCGTGCTAAGGCTGACGATGAAGGGTGATCTTTGAGTATAAGAGGGTGATGAATATTATGAAAGAATGCCAGACCAACCGGGAATCAAACCTGGGATCCCCTGTCATAGAAGCCAGTGCACGAACCACTTAACCACAGGCCGACCATGCGGAGTTGTGGACCATGCGGAGTCCACGTACACAGTCTATTATAGTCACTGAGAAATATTAGCTGGTAGGTAATGAAAGCCAGTTGCGCCTACCATTTCACCCGGCATTATACAAAATATTTCATAAATGAGGGCATGTGTCAGTAAATAATATTTACTAGATATTTTACTAGATAATTAAATGATAGATACTGGATGGCGTACCACTATATTATAGTGGTACGCCATCCAGTATCTATCATTTAATTGCTCCACCCCCTAGGATTGCCGGCCGCATTGGCGTAGTTTGTAAAGTGCTCGCCTCTCATCATGCGGTCTTGGGTTCGAATCCCATTCAGGCACGGCATATTTTCATACGTTACAAAAAATCATTTCATCCTTCACCGTCTGCATTTGCAGTAATTGCAGAACAGTCGGACGTTAAACCAAAAAAACCTCTAGGATTCTAGTGACAACTGTTTTCGTGTCATAATGCTCACTAGTTATAGGCATCAAAACTTCTTCACTCAAAATTGTTATTGTACACAAATCTCTACTTCGACCTAATTGGATCCACTAAGTCCACAGTAATCCTGAAATTAAAACCTTGCATTCCAAGTGCACACGAATTATTGTAGACGCACCCTGATACGTAACTAACAAAACGACACATAATTATTAGGTACTCATACTAAACATTAACGACATTATTCTTCATTCTTATAGATGTTTCAAACAGAAACTTCCCGTAAACAAAAACCGACTCATAAAAAACTTCTGCATGCCATATTTACCCGACAACCCCACACACAGGCAGACGGAGCAGAGACATATTTTAGTGTTTAGGTCAACACCCGAAAGGCTGGTTTGAACCTGTAGAGGTTTTACTAAGTAAAACGAGGAGTGAGGTGGTTTACCATTGCCTTCCTCACTGAGTGGAAAAGTACGCTTAACAGCATGCCGGGCCCTCTGAAAAGCACATATTTTCCACTCTGCAAATGACACCTTCACTTCATTCACCACAGGGTCTGGCTGTATAGTGAAATTCATTACTTTCAGAGAAGATAACTCTGACTAGTGTCTTTTACACCTCTACCTCTTCTGTTCTTAAATGATTCAGTCATTTGATTGGCTGACCATGTGATAAGAAACAGAACTATTTATTTTAGCCCTGCAACAAACAGATTGAGTGTAAATAATTTGACACTCCACCTGTCTGTTATGGGCAATATTTTAGTAATAATTAAAATATTACCCGTGGGAGTACCGTTCACCCTTTCCGTCATTCGTGACATCTTTTACTCTCGCCATCGCACAACGCAAACCTCTAATTTACTAGCTATACATGTGTATGTATAAAGTTGTAAATATAGTAACAACTCTGGTGTAAAACATTCACAATCTTTAGAAAAACATTTTCCTCGAGAACTCAGCCTCCCCACGAATTTCGGCAGACATGCCACTTAGGACAATTTGTAGAGCACAAAATGTAATAAATACGACGATTTGAAACAAAACAGTAGGAGCTGTTTTTGAGAAAATTACATAATTTTACGAATTACTCCTTCCGGCTGACCGATTTTGATAAAAATGTTTCAGCTTTATACGATATTTCGTTCTCACCACAGACCAATCGGTAAAAACGTGTTTTTTGGTTCAGGACCTGCAAACGTGTATTTCCAGTGAAAAATCGACATGAAAATAATACTTCCCTACATTATAGAAAAGAAATTTCGTCTGATATTTTCTGACGTCATGTAATGCTTATCATGTTTTTTGTGGCTTGTAATATAGAAATAGGAATGGTGTTAACCTGAAAAATAGTAACCTACCACTTATAAAATGTGTTTATAGGTTTATAACCTTCGTTTGTTTAAACGAGCAAGAGGAAGTAATGTGGTGTGTTAGAAAATTATTATTTCGTAATCATGTGTTGTTAAATCAGAGATTCTTGAATTCTAAGATACCCAGTGAACCATTTCAGCCACCCAAACAAAGTAACAACTGTGCAACTAATATAAACAAAGAAACAATAGCGCATTTAGAAAGATTGTCTTTGGTCGATTTTGGTAACGAAAAGGGAATTAAAATTTTAGAAGATGCTATATTATTTGCTGATCAGATAGCTAGTGTAAATACTAAGGGTGTTGAACCGCTCATATCAGTTTTGGAAGCAAGGTAAGTTCTTAATATTTATCGTGTATTAAAAATGCTAAGTGTTGTCCATCCAGTGTATTTTAAAAGTAGATATTTAATGTTTACCCTTTAATATAGTTGTACCGAACAGATCTAAATAATTTTTAGATAGTTGTAAGGACGTCACGTGCGGAATTCTACAAAAGTCTGAAAATAAAAATTGTTAAAATATATAACGAGATTGTGCGCTGTAAATAAGAATTTTATAATAAATGAAACTACTCCATGTGTATTTTAATTTACTAGTGACTTTGGCATAAGCTTATTTCAGAAGTTCTAACCTGTCAATTTTTACAGTTCATAGAGTAGTAGAACCCTGTTTGCCAGAAGTATTAAAGTACTGTAAATCTAGGCAGCTTAGTAAATTTTTGAAAAACAAAACTTAAATAACTTAATACCACAAGACAATCACAAATTAACATTTATCTATTTACAATTAGAACTAATTAGAAATTAGAAGTTAGGTAGTATTAGGGGACCCAACGCCAACATTTGCTTCAAAATTGATCAACAAGAGTAGTTATTCTTCCAATTTTTTACTTTTTTGCAATTTTCTCAAAAATGACTACACTTTTTTTTAAAAAATCACCTCATTAAATAAATTTTTTATGCTCTACATAATGGTTTACGTGCCATTTCTACTGAAATTCCTAGTGGGCCTGTGCTCTTGTGCTAAAAAGTGGTGTTTTTAAAATTGCGGCCTAAAAATGCTTTTTAGGGCAAAAGTGTATATATAACAAAAGTTGTAGAAAAAATCTTCCAGTTGATTTCAAAAAAAAAATTTGCACAATGCTTAGTTTAGCGGCAATTAGTGATTTTGTGGGTTTTCATCAAAATCTGAGAAAAATGGAATTTTTTAAGATTGCAGTATGCATTTTATCACAAAAATGTATATTATTCAATTTACAAGAAATAAAAAAAATCTACAATTTTTATTTTAAGCATTTCACTGAACAGAGCCTTAGAGGAAATTACTGATTTTTCAATTTTTAAGTTTTACAGAGGTTGATTTTAATTTTTGCATCATTCACTCAATTAAAATTAGGTTATAATGTTCATTATCTACATTAGCAAGAGAAAGTCATGTGATTGTTTCACTCTGTTCACTATTTATTTATTTTTTAAACAAATTACTACCATGAAATCTAATTTTAAATACTGTTGATTGTTATCTTTCATGATAAAATGGCCAGTAGCTCCAGGCAGAAATACTTAAATTAGTAAATGTAGTTTTGTACATTGGAAGAAGTTTTTATTTCTTATTCGTTAAATGTAACTTATTATTTTGATCATTCTTTTGTATGTATAATACTTTTATTGTTTTATATTTAGGTCAACAGCCGAAAGGCTGGTTTGAACCTCTAGAGGTTTTACAAAGTAAACACGAGGAATGAGGTGGTTTACAGTTGTCTTCCTCACTGAGTTGTAAGAGTATGCTTATTAGCATGCCAGGCTCTTCGAAAAGCATACACTTTCCACCCTGCAAATGACACCTTTACTTCATTCACCACAGGGTTTGGCTTTATAATGAAATTCATTATTCTCAGAGGGGACAACTCTGAGTAGTGTCTTTTACATCTCTACCTCATTTGTTTTTAAATAGTTTAGTCATATAATTGGCTGACTATGTGATAAGAAACAGAAGTATTTTTTGTAGCCGTGTAACCAACAGATTGAGTGCAATTAATTTAACACTCCACCTACTCGTAATTGGCAAATTGTTTTTATATTTATACAAAATATTTTGTACATATTTAATAAACAAACATAATATGTAAAAAAATAGTAGGTATATATATGATTTAAGTGATTTCCCTGGAGCTAATGTGTTTTATTTTGAATTTTTAATCTTTCTGTGTTTTAATATTTACAGCGAATTAAGGCTCCGAGAGGATGTTGTAAATGATGGTAATTGCCGTAAAGAGGTATTAAGTAATGCAGCTATAACTGAAGAAGATTATTTTGTTGCACCACCTGGGAATATTCCAGTTACTCCAAAAACATATTTAGACTACACAACTGCATCGGATAACAGTTCTGATGAAAGTGAAGTTGTTAATAAAAAATTATCAGTAAAGGAACATTGATTGGATTTAAATCTTTTAAAAAACAAATTGAAAAATGATGTAAGTTTCAGAGTACGTTTTGTAAGTTACAATGAAATTTTTAAGTATAGTTTGTTCAATCTGAATTGGCGCGCGTAGCTAAATAGTAGTAATATCTTCGTATCTCGGCTTCATGTACAAGATAATTCACAAATAACGTGACAGAAAATGAGTGAATGATATATTTATATTTCTCGAATAGAAGGATGAAATGTTTAAACACTCTGTGTTCTTAAGAAACATCCTGTACTTGTATAGCTATTTGAGTTGATGCGCCAATTTAGTTTGGACATACTATACATACTTTAGTATTACAGTTTAAAAAGAAGAAAAATAGGGGTCTTTTCCGTTTTCTGTTTGCCACTATCAAATCCGAAGTCCGTGAAGGGTTGCACATTTGTTAATTTCTCCCACTCCCTGCCTTACTGAGACTGACACACTCACACACGCGTACACACATCCTTCCCAGTCCCAGTATACAAGGTGTGGCTGTTAAATAATGAGACTGATGTAAAAAAATTTTACTTTTATTTTATACATTATCACTTATTGCTACCTTCAATATACACTCCTTGTGTATCCCTACAATGCTCCGTGTGAATTTTCCATTGATGGAAACAGTGCTGGAAGTCATCTTCTGTCAGCTCCTTCAGGACACGTGCCGCTTTCTCTTTTTCAGCTTCCACAGACTCAAATCTTGTCCCTTTTAATGCAAATTTCACCTTACGAAACAGGTAGAAAATAATAACATGTGATAGAACATGGTTTTTTACTTATGATCCAGAAACGAAGCGCCAATCCATGCACTGGAAGAGCCAAACTTCACCAAGAGCCAAAAAAGCTCGAATGAGCAATTAAAAATTTAAAGCAATGATGATTGTTTTTTTTTTTTATATCCATGGGATTGTGTACCTTCACTGGGTTCCTGAAGGTCAAACAATTAATCAGTTTTACTACCTTGAGGTGTTTTCTAAACTACGTCAAAGAGTAAGGAAAAACGCCACAAAATGTAGAAGGACAAATCATGGGTTCTCCACAAAGACAATGCGCCAGCTCATTCTGCGTTATCTGTCAAGAGGTTCGTAGCCAAGTACAGCATTTCAGTGTTAGAACATCCACCTTATTCACCAGATCTTGCACCGTGTGACTTCTACCTGTTCTCTAAGGTGAAATCTGCATTAAAAGGAACAAGATTTGAGTCTGTAGAAGCTGTAAAAAAGAAAGCAGTACATGTCCTGAAGGAGCTGACAGAAGATGACTTCCAGTACTGTTTCCAACAATAGAAAATTCTTATGGAGCGTTGTAGGGGTAGAGAAGGAGTGTATATTGAAGGTGACAATAAGTGATTATGTATGAAATAAAAATAAAATTTTTTACGTCAGTCTCATTATTTAATAGCCACACCTCGTGTAGTGCAATGTTACACGTTCTGTTATTTTATTTCATATTTTGATCGTTTTGTTTTATTTTGCTATTACTACATTACTATTAAGTTATATTTTTTAACTGAATTTTTGCTCTTACTAGACTACATTGTATTATTATGTTATTACTTTCTCTTGCCTATATTATGAATATATAGGAAGGAAAGTATTGTTTTCATGTCGATTTTTCGAAATCGAGTTTTCACGGGATCTACACGTTTTCAGACCTCCTGAATCCAAAAAAACATGTTTTTAGCGATTGGTCTGTGTGTGATCAGAATATCTCAAGAACGGAACATCGTAAGAACTTGAAACTTTAAACTTAAGTTACATACCACTACCGGACCCGACACGAACATTTTCATCAAAATCGGTCAACCGGAAGTAGTAGTTTATTCATGTAATTTTTCACTTTTTTGCGATTGTCTCAAAAACTGGTCCTATGATTTTTTTTATAATCACCTGGTTTACTCAATTTTTTATGCTGTACAGATAGGGTAGGCGCCATGTTTGCTGAAATTCTTGGTGAGGCTGTTTTCACGTAAACACATTGTTTTCTTAAGATTACGGCTTTAATATGCATTTTAGTACAAAAATTTATATAATTAAAGTTGTAGAGAATTTAAAATCCTACAACTTTTATTACAAACATTTTTTTGTATAACGCTTAGTTTAGCGGTAATTAGCGATTTTCTGTTTTTTTTTCTCACGAAAACGTGTGAAAAATCGATTTTTTTAAGATTTCAGCCTTGGTATGCATTTTACGACAAAAGTGTACAGTATATAATCAAATTTATAGGAAATTAAAAGATCTACAACTTTTATTTACAGCATTTTTCTCTACAGTTTAGCGTGAAAGAGTGAGTTTCCATATTTTTAAGCCAAACAGGTTGATTTTCATTTTCCGTCTTTCACTCATGATTAAAATAAGGTTAGTTTTTTGTTTATTTCTAATGTTAGGATATATTTCTATTTCATATAATGAATTAATACAATTATTTCACTAACCTTCTTTTTAAACTGCGTCACCTTTATTTTAATTTTCACTTACACGTGTTTCGGTGGATCCACCATCATCAGAGTAAATAACATATAATTGAAACTAAAAACATTATTTATTAAAAATCTATAGAAGATGATACATCTTCAGTCACTTGTATAAAACTTTTATAAATCAGTCACTTGTATAAAACTTTTATACAAGTGACTGAAGATATATCATCTTCTATAGATTTTTAATAAATAATGTTTTTAGTTTCATGTATAAAAGTTTTATACAAGTGACTGAAGATGTATCATCTTCTATAGATTTTTAATAAATAATGTTTTTAGTTTCAATTATATGTTATTTACTCTGATGATGGTGGATCCACCGAAACACGTGTAAGTGAAAATTAAAATAAAGGTGACGCAGTTTAAAAAGAAGGTTAGTGAAATAATTGTATTAATTCATTATATGAAATAGAAATATTTAAAACTGCAGGATGCATTATAAAGATTTATTTTTGAATTAGGATATATTGTTTAAATTATTTGCATTGGCAAAAGAAAGTTGTGTGAGTGTTTCAAAACCAGATTTTATTTTTTAATTATATACATTGGGAAGAAAAAGTCAGGTGAGTGTTTCACACATACCTTTTTCAGTTGCGACATCTTCTGGGATTATATAATAACCCCTTTTCCTGAAGGAACTCTGCAGCATCTGCCTCCATCCGAATATTAAGTAACTTTAGAATATTCATAGCAGACTGTTACTTTACTTACTTTACTTTACAACAACCAGGGCGTTCAGGCTTCTACAGCCCCTCCTCACCGCGACCTAAAAGATCTTTTGTGATTGCCCCTATTCCTAATTTATGCATGACCCACACTTTCGATAAAGCGCAGGATCTGCCTAGGATCTAGTGCACTTACCTGAGAAGGTGTTAACACATCCTTACCCATCAGCGCTCTTCTTTTGCAGCCAACCACTTTGCAACTGCATAAAATATGCTCAGCCTTCTCTTCTGCCTCATGACAGAATCTACACAGGCTCTCTTCAGCAACTCCTATCTTGGATAAATGATACCCAAGATTACAATGACCAGTCATCAGGCCCACTACCCTCCTCAAGTCCTGTCTTCCTAGTCTATTATATATCCCAGCCTTTCTGCTGGAATAGGCAATGAATTTCTTTGCCTGTTCACAGCCTGGCACCTTCTCCCAATAGGAGGTTTTAGCCTCCTCTTCCCAGGCCCTAACTATACCTCTATAATAGCCTTCACCAATTCCACAGAATGGCTCTGGGCCTATGAAGTGAGAGGCTGCACCTTTCTTTGCTAAGGCATCCGCTCTCTCATTTCCAGGCACTCCCTGGTGCCCCGGCACCCAACGCAGCGTCACCACGTTACGCTTGGCCACGGCATTCCATAGCAGACTGTGTAGTAACTAACTGTGAAATCGGAGTGGAGTTGACACTACGCAGGAATATTGCTAGTCAGATTGGCGCGCTAGACGCAGGAGTGATAGAATTATGTCACCTTTCAGGGAATTCAAATTTTATAAAGGTAACACAAAACGGAAAAGACCCTAATATAGTGTAATGGTAAATTCAATTCTGTACATAATTTTGTTTACAAATATTAGTATTAATAACAGTTTAATTTATAATAATCTTAAAATATAATACAATAAAATTTACAAAATAATAAAATATTATACAACACTTACCATATTTTAAAAAATAAATATTATACCAATTTTTTTAACTTTTCAATATTCATCAAAAGACTTACTTCATATGATTTTGAATTACAATTAAAATTAATTTCACCCAGAAATATTAAAATCAATTTTTATATATTCATAAAAAAACAAGTGTAGGTTTATGAATAATAATTTTAATAAATTTATTTATTTACAATGTATTTATTTAAATTTAAAATAACAAAATAACTTAATTTACATTGAAATAATATTACTGTGGCATCCTTTAGCCAGCTTTTTTTAATAAAAAAAAAATCAATTTTTACAATTTGAAATTTTTAAAATATATTTTTATAAAGTATCATGTAGGATCAGATGACCTTTACGCAGTGAGACATAACTGACGTAACTGATATGTTGAGACATAACTACTGGATTTAAAGAAACAATTTTCCAAAAAAATTTCCTTGAAATTACTTTCAGTACTAATATTGGAAAAGAAGACTCTGTCTGAGATAATAGAACAACAAATAATAATAAATAATAATAGACAACAAATTTAAATTTATTGTATCATGGGTAATTAATTAATTTTTATTAAATGCTACTTTGAGCTTTCTAGGAAAATTCAATGTAAATTTATGGAAATATGAGTAATTAAATTTATTTTTAAATTTTTACTAAAAAATGTTCATCAAACTTACTATATTATTTATTTGTTTGTTTTTAAACAGGAAAGTTGAGAAGATTATTGAATGTAGTCAAAGGTATGGATTTATTAAAGCTGTTAGATCAAGTACAGCCGAAAAACGTCCACATTGGTTTCATTATGGACCTGCAGGAGAAATTTTAGTTCAAAATTT
Organism: Catonia carolina; assembly: GCA_035578175.1. Classification (NCBI taxonomy): domain Eukaryota; kingdom Metazoa; phylum Arthropoda; class Insecta; order Hemiptera; family Achilidae; genus Catonia; species Catonia carolina. Next base: position 32,201,174 of record JAQMRL010000005.1, on the reverse strand, counting down.
ACAGCGTGAATGGGTTTTCAGTACCATTTCTGCTAGAGAATCAACTAATGTATTCCAGCACTGTTCACCTGGGCCTGCTAAGGATGTATCACGTAAGTATTATAAAAAACAAATCTAGTGTAAAACACACGACTTTCTCTTGCCAATGCAAATATTGATCAATATAAACCTATCATTAGTAATAAAACATTAGAAATAAACAAAAAACTAACCTCAAAAAACATAACCTTATTTTAATCATGAGTGAAAGATGTAAAATGAAAATCGACCTCAGTTTGGCTTTAAAATACGGAAAGTCATTCTTTCACGCTAAACTAGGCTCTGTAGTAAAAAATGCTGTAAATAAAAGTTGTAGTTCTTTTAAGTTCGTATAAATTTGATTATATATACACTTTTGTCGTAAAATGCATACTAAGGCTAAAATCTTTTAAAAAAATCAAGTTTTTAGCGTGAAAGAGTGATTTTCTGTATTTTTAGGCCAAATTGAGGTTTTCATTTTGCATCTTTCACTCGTGATTAAAATAAGGTTATGTTTATTGAGGTTAGTTTTTTGCTTATTTCTAATGTTTTATTACTAATGTTAAGTTATATTGTTAATTATCTGGCAAGAGAAAGTTGTGTGAGTGTTTCACACCAGATTTATTTTTAAACTATCCTTTTATTGCAAAAGTATGTGAAAAGTGCTAGTGGACAGTGCTACCACATCAACAAATACAAACTTCACTAAATAACGCGGTAGGCCGCATACTATAGTTGCACTGTTGTATTTACGGTAGCAGTGTTTACTGTGATTGCTCTGAGGGGGAATAACCCTAAAATGGTCAAGCTCTCGCTTATAACATGGATGTCCGAGTGGAGGTTACTCGAACCCGCAGTTCTTTCCTCTATTTACTTGAGTTTGGTAGGTTAGTAATTCAATTTTTTTTTTTTTTTAAATTCCTAATATGTGCACGTTGCAATCTGCTCAATTCAGAACAATAAGCAACCCCATGACCCAATGAGATAAGAATGATGTGTATGACGTGTAAATGAGGTGTAGTCTTGTACAGACTCAGGCCGACCATTCCTGAGAGAGTATGGTTAATTGAACCCCAACCATCAAAGTACACCGGTAACCACTGTCTAGCATTCAAATCCGTATAAAAGTAACTATATATAGTAGGATTTGAACCAGGAGCCTGTGTCTCCGAAAATCAGCTGTTAAACTGCTGATTCACGGCGACGACTTTACCTCTAGACCAACCCGATGGGTTGTAATTCAATATAATCAATTTTTTTTAGTAGAAAAGATATACATGGCAAACAAATTTTTTGTGACAATGTTTATTGCAAACACATTTTCACATTGTTCACGACAGTGCTTTACTTTTGATAGAGATGAATTTTTTATTTTGGCAGATGCTTTTCGTGAGCATAAAAAAACAACAACCGAGAATCTGTGACCCTTCATGTGATGGCTAACATTGATTATATTTTTATTTTTTGCCAGTTACATCCTCTAGGGCTAAAACTATAGTTTGTTTGCCTGTCAACTAGACTAAACAGATTGGTTAACTGATTATGGTCAATCAGAATCGTCGTCACTTTAACAGCGGACTCGCTGCTACCATCCCTTGATTTTCTTTGACGATAACTGCTTACTTACTGTATATTTTTAAAGTAATTTTGGTTATTTGTAATAGTTTTGAGAGGGTCCGGTAGATTTCAGTAACACTTCAATATTGTCATGTATTTATTCTCTCCGAACGATTTCAGTTGTCGGTTACTTTATGGGAATTAATTCTATAAATGATCATAAAAAAACGGTAAACTATCGCAAAGAGAAAAGTAAACCAGAGAACAGTTATTTTAGAACTTGGAAAAGTTTCTCAAGTTCTTGTTTATAGATTGTTTGGATATGATTTAAGTTTATGTTTTAATAGATGTAGTGACATAATACTGTGTATAGGGGATGGAAGTACATTAACAAACCTCCCTCAAGGTAAAGAAATTACTTCTGAAAAATGTACAATTCTGTTTCCTTCAAAAATAAATCTTTATAATGCAACCTGCAGTTTGAAATTATTTCTATTTCATATAATGAATTTATATAGTAATTTCACCAACCTTCTTTTTAAACTGTGTCAACTTTATTTTTATTTTTACTTACACGTGTTTCGGTGGATCCACCATCATCAGAGTAAATAAAAAAATTGTTATCTCACTTATTTAAAATTTACAGAAGATGATACATCTTCAGTCATTTGTATTAGTGAAATTATTATATAAAATTCATTATATGAAATAGAAAAAATTCTGTTTCCTAGTCTTAATTTTTCCAGCGTTCCTAGTACCATAATTGGTTTTATTAAAATTAATTATTACTTCCCGATTACTACAAGCCCAAAAGAACTGTATCAGTACAGTATTCAGATAAACTAATGTCCCCTAGCCATGGGAGTGAGAGAATGCATAACGCTCTCACTCGCACAAGCCATACGCGCCGTTCCAATAACATTGTCTTTAATTTTACTCATTGTTGTGAGCAAGCGTTTATGCACACAGTAAACTAACAAGCAAGATAACGACTGTAGTATGTTTTCAGATTTGGATTATAATGGTAAAGACCTTAGAGTGCATGTGTAGTTATGCCACATATCTCCCTCTCACTCGCTCGGCTATGAGACATTAGCTCGTCTGATACCTATACCGTGTAAACAAATAAATAATTTTTAAAGTAAATAAATTATAATTTTATATTTTATTATCAATGATTTCAGTTTTTTTTTATATGTGCAGGTCTGAAGGATGCCTATGAAGGTTGCAAGTACTTAACAAATGGGCAGTTACCGTTTGGTTTAGTTGAAAATAGAACATCTGATGAACAGTGTGAACCTGAAGTTCCAAAAAATGATTGTTGTGAACATTTACCAAAAAAATGTCAACCACTCATTTATTATGCATTTGTTAGCCATCAAGTTGGAGTACAATTTTTTTATCGTTGGCAGCAACATCGACTAATGTGGTGGCGTAAGGTATACTGGCTTTTTGTTGTTATTCTTTAACCGATACTTTCAGATCAATTACTTTTTAGTAGTTAATAAATTGAATTAAAAACCAAAATTAAGCAGCAGAAAACAATCATTCAACCAGTAATCAATATACAACAGAAACTACATTTCTTAAAAATATAAAATTCTAAAAAATACTTTGTCCTATAATTATGATTAATATTAATATTTTGTTTTTTATGTACTATATATGAAAAAACCTTGTATTTACCTTATACTGCTTGTTAAGTCCACCAAGCCGTTGAACTTGAAAATTGGTATAATTAATTAAAAATCTATGTAATGCGGTAATTTCTGGAGAACCAGAGTGCAATTTAAAGGGGTCAGCACTCACGACCGAACGGTTAGAATTCACCAACAGTAAAGCGATGTAATAAGCCGAAAAATGGAGAGGAAAATTAGGATAAAGGCAAATAACAAGCATAGGAGAGAAACAATGGAAATCAATGTACGTAATAACTTAATTTAGTGTGAGTGAAGTGGTTACTTACCATGACACAACGACGTTGCATAAATGTTAAAATTGAGACGTGTAGTTTAAAGCACAGTTAACTGAAGCGAAGCCCGCAGAACTGATAACTTTGCTAGCTAGCTTTAAACACTTGAAACAGTACATGAATTGAACAATTAAAGCACATAATCGAAACACGCCGTAACATTGAGCGACTCCAATAAAGCCTATTGGAGTGCGAGTAACCAACCAAACACTTGAAAGTCACAACGCACACTGAAAGACAAGGAACAAAAGGATACGGAAGCCAAGATGCGGGAAACAAAGAAGTGGGGAAAGGATGTTGGAACGATGTACAATGATGATGAAACATGATGACATCACAATGACACAACAAAAATTGGAATAACAAGATAAATTTAACAAAGAAGGCGCGTAAATTTGAAAACCCAAAAATAATCGAACTAAATGTAATGACCCCGGTAAACATGACTTAACACTGCTTTTCGTATGTCCTACTTACAAGTACTTTCGCGGTGCGCACCGCTTCTTCAGGTAATGTTAATAAAAGTTTCTAGAAATATTTTATAAAGATTGTATCTTCCTTTGTCAATGGTTTGAATCAAACTGATTATAAAATAGAAAAATCTACTGATATTGCTATTTGTGTCATAAATTGTTATTAAATTTTATTATGTATAATTTATGATAAATTTTAACCAATTATCGTTGTCAAACTGTTAGTGTTCACTTATTAAATTATTATTATTAATATTTCATTACATTAAAATATTATTTCATGTGTAATAAGAAATTCTACACTCAAAAAGATGGTCTAACAATGAAGTCACCATTAAGTAGCATATTGGCAGAAGCATACTTACAAAACATGGAAAATAGAGTAGTACATACAACCTTTAACATACACAAAAATAAAATTATGGATCAGATACGTCGATGTTATTTTAATCATCTTTAATAAACAGATTAACAATGAGCAAGAAATAATTTTATAACCAGTTTGATTCAAATCATTGACAAAGGAAGATGCAATCTTTATAAAATATTTCTAGAAACTTTTATTAACATTACCTGAAGAAGCGGTGCGCACTGCGAAAGTACTTGTGAGGAGGAAATACGAAAAGCAGTATAAGGTAAATACAAGGTTTTTTTAAACATACATAAAAAACAAAATATTAATATGGATTCTACTGCTACGATGCTAACTAATAACTTAAATAATTATGATTAATGTACGATTAAATTCTAACGCACTATTATGTAAACTTTAGAACACACAATTAGAAGAAGAATGGAATACGATGAATGTGAGAATGAACTACAGACAGAATAAATGGGTCTAATAAACAGAAAAACGGGTCTTCATGTAGAAATTAAAGAAATGGGTGAATAAACTGGTTAAAATAACAGAGGCTTTACCTGGGACATTCAATAATTAACTGACAAAATGATGCAGAGAGAAAACTATTCATTCACTGACAAGATGAATTTTGCACTACTTTTCAACGTAGTCTCCAACAACAATTAAACTCTTTTCACACCACTGAGGTTTCTAATAGCTGCAGCATAGAAGTCTTTACCTTGCTGTTTGACCCATTTGGATCAAAAAAACCTACGCATAAGCATCGCTCAGGAATTGCTGAATGAGGTTAATAATGATCCAGATCTGGTCAAAAAGGTTATAACTGGTGACAAAACATAGGTCTATGGATATGATTTTGAAACCATAGCCCAATCGTCCCAATGGAAGTGGCAAGAAAAGCCAAGACCAAAAATACTACGTCAAGTCCGATCAAATGTGATGGTTTTGCTCACTATTTTCTTCGATTACAATGGCATAGTGCATCATGAGTTTTTGCCACAAGACCGTACAGTCAATGAATACTACCTGGAAGTTATGCGCCGATTGCATGAAGCAATACGATAATGTGCCAGCGTACATTTCACTGCTTGTTCGTGAGTTTTTGACAAAATTCAACACCATTATGATACCTCATCCTCTTTATTCGCCGGACTTGGCCCCTCTTGATTTTTTTTTATTCCCAGAACTAAAAAAGCCCATGAAAGGTAGACTCGATGAGGAGATAAAGTCTGTATCGTTGAAGGAGCTGAAGGCAATAATACCAAAAAACGCTTTTCAGAACTGCTGAAGTTTGTTTTTTTACTGCTTTTCTGTTCTTAAATGGACAGTTAGCCAGTCATAAGAAACAGAACTAATTTTTGTAGCCCTGGAACTAGTGGATGAAGTGCAAATAATTTAACTCTCCACCTGCCAGTTATGAGCAAATTATATCTTTTTTTTTTATTATTATTCTTCGCATAACACCTTTTTTTCAGAAACTCTGAAAAGGTTGGTAAAATGTCAATTACAGAAATAAGATACTTTTTTTTTGTCATCAGTCTCTCGACTGGTTTGATGCAGTTCTCCAACCTGTTCTATCTTGCGCAAGTCGTTTCATATCTACATACCTGTAACACCCTACATCTTTTGTAATTTGCTTTATATAATCTAATCTTTGCCTCCCTCTACAATTTACTCCCTCAATGTTACCCTCCATTATTGATAGCCCAATACCTGGATGTCTTAGGATATGCCCCACTAGCCTGTCCCTTCTTTTGGTAAGATGCTTCCATATACTTCTTTTTTCATCCACTCGCCTAAGAACCTCTAAATTACTTATTTTGTCCACCCACCTAATCTTTAACATTTTCCTATAACACCACATTTCAAAAGCTTCTATCCTCTTCCGTTCTACAGCCCCTATCACCCACGTTTCACTTCCGTATAATGCTACACTCCAAACATAATGTTTTAAGAAATTTGTCCTAATCTGTAAATCAATGTTTGTAGTCAGTAAGCTGTTTTTCATTTCAAAGGCTTTTCTAGCTTGAGCAATTCTACTGTTAGAGCCTTGATGGCAGGAGTTTTGAAATAAACCCAAAATATATTGGATAAAACGAGTTAAGCGGTAAGCCGACTTGTAACTGTAGGACATCAACCCACTATGCACGACACATGGCAGATTAATGTAAACTGAAGCATAAACGACTTATTCCGGAGGACCTAGTTTCATTTAATGGCGCCAGAAACCAACGGCGGAACGACTGAATAAGCAAGATACAACGATGGAATGTACACTGAGGGAGACAAAGGAAAACGATAAGTAACTGCTGGAACAGCAGGACATCACTGGTCAACTCAAACACAAAATTAGAAAGCGTACAACAAAATAGACTAATTCGCTTACCTGTTGAATGGCCTGAAGTGTAGAAACGGCGTCTACGCGACACGTGTCCGGGGTTCGATTCACACTGTAACTTTAATGTTTGATACGAAAACAAGAACAATTGTAAATGATTATAAATTACACACATAAGCAAAAGCACACTTGAAAATGATGTATGGTACATCAGAAACGAACGAAGCATAACGACAATTGCAGAAGCGACGCCATAGGATGGCCGGCGCAGAGAAGGCACGAACAGTCTACATGCCGCAGAATCCAACCAGTGAGTGAGTTGACCGGGAAGAATGGAATGTGAGTAGAGGGAGAATAATTACGTCATGAACTGAGATCACCATCGGAAATCAAGACAAGTATACAGACAGAGGCGGGAAAAAGGTTATTAATACAAAATCAGTGTATTTAACGACGATAATAATTAGCGGGGAAATATGAATTACGTAACGGGGGTGCTATTGGCCTTAACATACCGCCCGCCTAAATCGATGAAAGCGATTTACAGAAACAAAACTAGCAGAGAAGATCGAAGAACGAAGCCGCCCGCCCTGAAACAACCAGGGAGCGGTAAACGCAGGAAGAAGACGAAGAATGAAGCCGCCCGCCCTGAAGCAACAGGGAGCGGAAAACGTAGCAAACGAAGAGTACGAAGCAAAGAAGACGACGAAGAAGAATCGAATGAAGAGAAGAACGGAGCATCTTGAGGTGGCGTGACAAACGCACGGGTTTGCCCGGCCAACGACGAACGGAACATCTTCCACGGCTTGCGCGGAAGCCAACGAGTAACGGAACGATCTTGAGGTGATTGCCAACAAGGGTTGACAACCAGAAGCGACGCAGAAGAAGAAACGAAGAAAGAAGACGGCGAACGAAGAAAACAAGCGAAGAACAAAAAAATGAACGAAGAACAAAACGAATGGAGATGAGTTGAGCGTGGAACGAAGTGAGAACGGCGGAGAAGTTAGTTGCCCAAAGGCAGAGCTAACTGATAAGCGGGTTGCGAAACGAATTGACGAGCAGGCGAACAATGTTGGCGAGAATCGAGAGTTGCGGTACGGCGAACTTCACTAACCAGTTGTGAGTGAATCCGTGATTGAGGTTGAGACGACGAGCGAGAGTTGCGAAGATCACACCAAGCATTGAACGAGCGAAGAGAGTTGAGATTACAATTATTCACCGGTTGTGAATAATGTGTACGACGATTGGGGCCCCGCCCGCCAAGAGGGGCTAAAGGCGTGCGAAGAGAGCTAGCAGAACATGAAACGACTGAGGAGGGCCGGTTGCCCTTTGGCGAAGCGATTTGCAGCGGTTGATCGAGAGTGTTTGCGAGAGACGACGAGAAGCGATGATTTGAGATGAGTTGGTTAGCCGTAGAATCGACTGAGGCGAACGTAGTAGGTTTTATTGGCGAATTAGCGATGATGCAGCGAGATGCGAAGCGGTTTGGCGAAGAATTGACTGAAGACGACTCGGTGGAGGCCTTCAGTACAGACTTGAATCGAGGCGTTGACTTGAAGCGAGGCGCAGAGTTGAAGCGACGAATTGGCGTAGTACCAGCAGCAAGATCGGTCGAGATACTGGCGGAGTCAGTAGACGAAGCGAGACGAGGATCAACAGCGATGATCTCGGACGAAGCGGTGAAACGATTTGAAGGCGAAGAGACAGAAGTATGGTGAAGACGATTAGTTGAAGCAGTAGGGCGATTAGTAGAGACAGCAGCGTGATTGGAATTGCTGTTGGACGAAGGCGAAACAAGTAGACGATTTGGCGGTTGAGCAGTGGAAACGATCGATTTGTTGATTTCAGCGTTGGAAGTAACATCGAGGTTGATTTGCGACTTAGCAGAAACGATAGTTTGATTAGCGGCGACAATTTGAAGCGAAGATGAATTTTTATTTGACGAGTGATTTTGAACAGCAGGCGATGTGAGATTAACATCAGTAGCAGGCGACAATACTTGAGCGTTGTTAGCGAAAACAGATGTTAAGAGCGAATCGTTACTTGAAGCAGAACTAAGTGGTTGTAGTTCGGGCAATTTTCCGAATACTACATAACCAAATACGGTTGATAAAGCGGATGGAGTACCTTTAATTAAAGGCGTTTTACTAAAATCGAGAATTTCTGAAAAACAATCAGCGCCAAGCAGTAAATCTACTGGATTGGGGCTGCGGAAGCGAAAATCAGCTAGCAGATGTTGTGAAAACTGTTCACCGACGGACTTATGAATTCGAGAAGCAGGTAGGCGGTCTGATATTTTTTGAATAACAGTAGCCTGAAGCGGTAGGCGAAAATTAGAATTTTGCGGCGACTGAATTGTAAGGTTTGTAGTGCCCTTAACGGAGGTAACTTGCGATGAAATACCTTGTAGGCGTTTAGTAGTAGGAACGATGTCGAGTTGCAGTGAACGAGCGGCGTTGTATGTTAAGATGCTGGACTGAGATCCATTGTCGATCACAGCGCGAAGCGGAACGATTTTGCCGGATGAATCGACAGCATGAACGATAGCAGTACCTAGCAGCGCAGTTTGGCCGTTAAGTCGACATGAAAGTGAATAATCGGCAGGTTGGTTAACAATAATGGACGAGGACGACGAATTTGAAGTAACTACCGGCTTATCAGCACAGCAGGTAGCGCAAGAATTAATTGGCGGAGTTGCGATAGCATTAGCTTGAATCGGCGGCGAAGAATTAACAAGTAGGCATCCAGTAGACGGTGAATTTCTATCCGGATGTACGGCAAGATGAGACGAACTAGAAGTTGGCGAATTATGTGAATTAACAACAGAAGCGGTGGACGAATTAGATTTTTGAGGGCTGCGATCAATATGCAGCAACGTATTGTGCGATTTTGACTGGCAGATACGACAATGTTTATTTGAGCTACAATTGCGGCGATCGTGTCGCCCGAAGCAGGCAAAACAAAGTTTAAGACGAGAAATAATTTTGTAGCGATTATCTACATTTTGTGCAAGAAATTCACTACAGTTGTGAATTGAATGAAAGTGAGATTCGCACGACAGACATTTGAGTGAATTTGATTTGACGAAAAACGAAGGTACATTATCAGAATTAGGAGACGGCAAAATAGGACTACGATGACTGTGTACAGAATTGAAATTATCGGTTACCGGGTTAGCTGAGTCCGGTTGATCGAGGTTTGAATCGCTGGAGTGCGAAGAACTAGCGTTATCTGTAGGTTGAGAAGAATTCAATAATTCTAAAGAATGCATTTTAGCGGTAACGAATGACATTAAGGCCTCGTATGTAGGCACGGCTGAATTAGGATTTGAATCCTCGAACGCTTGCTTTGTTACAGGATCCAAATTAGAATAGGCTATCTCAAAAAGTAAATATTCAAGTAAATTTATATTTAGCAGACGTAAGGCTCCGATTGATGATTCGTGGATATTAAGAAAACCTTTTAACGATTGATAGGACGGAGTGTCAGATTTAACGAAATTGAATATCTGATTTAAGTGAACATTTGCTATGCGCCTTGAGTTGGAGTAGCGCTCAACAATTAAATTGTACGCTAACGTATAATTTTCAAGCGAGAGAGGCAGGTGTTCTATTAGACGCAGTGGTTCACCGACTAATGAGCACCTCAAATAATGAAGTTTTTGAACAAATGATAACTCAGAATTATTGTGAATTAAATCATTGAACAAGCTGATGAAATTCTGGAATTTTGCAACATCTCCGTCGAATGAAGGTAGGCGAATTCGAGGTAATTGTATTAATTGCGAATTAGAAGACTTGACTTGATTTTGTAAAACGATTGTATTGTCCAGAGATTCAATTAATTTCTGGGCGCGATCAATTAACTGGAAATAATGAGTTTCGAAAGCAGTGCGTTCTGATTCGAAATCTGCTTCGGGTTGAAGTAATTCGATATTCGTTTGTATTTGTTCAAAGTCACACCAGAGGTCTAAGAATTTGTCAAGTCGTAATTTGACTTGGTTAACTTCAACGTCAGATTGAAGAAAATTATTAAAACGAGAAAGATGATTATTAACAACGTTGCGTTTTTTGATTAAAGATTGTAAATCGTCCATGTTGAAAATAATGAACGAAGACAGCGAGCGAAAAAACAATAATAGAATGTAAACAAAACACAGCTGTTTATTGAATCTAGGTTAGTTGCAACTATGATGTATACGTTGCAGACGACGCAAGTGAAGTGATTCTCTCAGCGCTAGCAGTAACGACGGACAGCACGAGAGAGAGCGAATGAGAGAGAGGGCACGCATGCGCTGTAAGCTGCGTGAACCAGTTAACAAGAACGAAGGAAAAAATGGCGACTCTAGCCAAATTCTGGCCGTGTCGAAAGATATAGCACTGAACCGATCTACTGTGACGTCAGCATAGCGTTGGTTGCAACTTGTATTGAATGAACGCGTCACAACACTGATAATGCGTTGCATTTGTTATGCAACTTAACCCCGTATTTTTTAACTGAATAAATGAAATTGTTTTTAATATTAATATTTTTATTAATGTTTTTATTAATATATTGAACACATGTAAGACACGAAACACAATAAACGACACGATGAATGCAATGTAACACCATGTAACAACGAATTAAACAAAATACTGAAATTGTTGACGATTGAAAAAATTAAGACAATAGACTGTATTTCCAAATATGCACTGATAAATATCCTGCCCGGGACGGACCAAATGTTAGAGCCTTGATGGCAGGAGTTTTGAAATAAACCCAAAATATATTGGATAAAACGAGTTAAGCGGTAAGCCGACTTGTAACTGTAGGACATCAACCCACTATGCACGACACATGGCAGATTAATGTAAACTGAAGCATAAACGACTTATTCCGGAGGACCTAGTTTCATTTAATGGCGCCAGAAACCAACGGCGGAACGACTGAATAAGCAAGATACAACGATGGAATGTACACTGAGGGAGACAAAGGAAAACGATAAGTAACTGCTGGAACAGCAGGACATCACTGGTCAACTCAAACACAAAATTAGAAAGCGTACAACAAAATAGACTAATTCGCTTACCTGTTGAATGGCCTGAAGTGTAGAAACGGCGTCTACGCGACACGTGTCCGGGGTTCGATTCACACTGTAACTTTAATGTTTGATACGAAAACAAGAACAATTGTAAATGATTATAAATTACACACATAAGCAAAAGCACACTTGAAAATGATGTATGGTACATCAGAAACGAACGAAGCATAACGACAATTGCAGAAGCGACGCCATAGGATGGCCGGCGCAGAGAAGGCACGAACAGTCTACATGCCGCAGAATCCAACCAGTGAGTGAGTTGACCGGGAAGAATGGAATGTGAGTAGAGGGAGAATAATTACGTCATGAACTGAGATCACCATCGGAAATCAAGACAAGTATACAGACAGAGGCGGGAAAAAGGTTATTAATACAAAATCAGTGTATTTAACGACGATAATAATTAGCGGGGAAATATGAATTACTTAACGGGGGTGCTATTGGCCTTAACATCTACTCTTGATATCACTCGTGCTTCTACCATCCTTTGTTATTTTACTCCCTAGATAGCAGAATTCCCCAACTTCCTGTATGTTTTCGTTGCCTACTTTTAAATTTCCCATCTCTTCTAAACCACTCTTGCTGCTGCACAACACTTTCGTTTTGTTCTTATTAATTTTCATGAAGTAATCCTTCCTCAAGATCTCATCCATTCCATTTAAGGCATCCTCTAGTTCATTCTTTGCCTTGGCTAATACTACTATATCATCGGCGAATCTCAACATTTTTATTGTTTCTCCTTGAATTTTTATTCCTACGTCAAATTTCTCCTTCACTTCATTTATAGCCTCTTCTATATACAAGTTAAAAAGTAGTGGTGACAAAGAACAACCTTTTTTGTACACCTTTTCTTACAGCAGCCTCTTTTTCGTACCCCTCGATTCTCAAAACAGCCGTTTGATTCTTATACAGACTGTAGATAACTTTCCTTTCTTTGTATTTAATTCCTAGCCTTTTCAAAGTTTTAAACATTTTACTCCAGTCCAGATTGTCAAATGCTTTCTCTAAATCTACAAATGCCATAAAAGTAGTTTTATTTTTCTGTATCCTTTTCTCAATAATCAGTCTCAGAGCCAATATTGCATCTCGAGTTCCCATTCTCCTTCTAAATCCAAATTGGTCATCGTCCAATACTTCTTCTACTCAGTGTTCTATTCTCCTGTATATAATTCTTGTCAGTATCTTAGATGCATGGCATGTTAGGCTGATGGTTCTGTAATATTCACACTTCTCCGCTCCTGACTTTTTTGGTATTGGAATCATAATATTTTTTTTAAAGTCCGATGGTACCTCTCCACTCTCATACATTCTGCACACAAGTTTGTATAATTTGTTTTGAGCAACTTTGCCACATCGTAATAATAATTCCGATGGTATGTTATCTATTCCTGGTGTCTTATTCATATTCATATCCTTAAATGCCCGATCGAATTCTTCTCGTAGTATAGGGTCCCCTTTTTGATCTTCTTCAACATCAGTTTCTTGTTCTATCGCATCATATTCTAATTCTTTTCCCATGTAGAGTTGATTTACGTATTCCTTCCATCTTTCAGCTCTCTCTTGGCCATTCAACAATGGTTTACCACCTGCGCTTTGTAAATTAACAGCTTTCATCTTTCGTTCTCCAAAGTTTTCCCTTATTTTTCTATAAGCTGCGTCCACTTTACCAACTGCCATTTTACTTTCAATGTCCGTACATTTCGCTCTGATCCACTATTCCTTCGCTTTCTTACACCTTTTGTTTATGGTATTTCTCAAGTAGCAATATTGACTTTTACCTCTCTCGTCCTTTGCGTTTTTATATTTTCTTCGCTCATCCATCAGTTCTAAAATATCATTAGTAATCCACGGTTTCCTACCTCTTCTTTTAGTATGTCCTAACCATTCTTCCGCTGCTTTCACTACCACCTCCTTGAAGTTTATCCACTCCTCCTCTACATTTCCTGTGTCATTACCTCTTTCTTCTATCCCTTTTTGAATACTCTCCTGGAAACCTACCTGGTTGTCTTGTTCTCTTAGTTTGTCTACATCCCACCTAGCATTTCCCTGCCCCTTCTTCAGTTTTTTAAGTTTAAGCCTGCTATCCATTACTTCTAAGTTATGATCACTCCTTATGTCTGCACCTGGATAGGCTTTACAGTTCATAATCTGGTTTCTGAATCTTTGTCTAACCATTATGTAATCTATTTGGTATCTTCCCTTGTCACCTGGCATCATCCAAGTGTATAACCTCCTTTTGTGATTCTTAAAAAGTGTATTGCCTATCACTAAATTATATTTGGAGCAGAAATCTACCAGCCGACTCCCTCTGTCATTTCTCTTCCCTAGACCATATTCTCCGACTATCTTTCCTTCTTTTCCTTCTCCAACTACTGCATTCCAGTCTCCCATAACTATCAAATTTTCATCACCCTTGACATATTTTATTACTTCATCTAATTCCTCATATACTTGTTCTATTTCTTCCTCTCTGTGTGAAGACGTAGGCATGTAGACCTGCACTATAGTGGTAGACTTTGGTTTCGTATCTACTCTAACCATGATAATCCTATCACTACACTGCTTATAGTAAGTCACTCTTTGACCAAATTTTTTTATTCATTACTAGACCCACTCCGCCCTGCCCTCCGATGGCTTTAGTGTTAATAACCCTATAATCCCCGGACCAAAAGTCTTGATCATCATCCCAGCGTACCTCACCAATGCCTACAATATCTAACTTCAACCTATCCATTTCCCTTTTTAAATTCTCTAACCTACCAGTTTGTTTTAAACTCCTAACATTCCATGTTCCAACTCGCAGAATTTCAGAAACTTTTATTTTTTTTGATGAAGTCCCCTCTGATAGTCCTCGCCCGGAGATCCGAATGGAGCACTAGTTTATCTCCGGAATGTTTTACCAGAGAGGACGCCATCATAAATTTTTCATATTTTGAAGTTCTCGAAGTTCTTGAAGATCTGCATATACTAAGTAAGCCTAACCAGAATCATACATGAAGGAGTTTCCTTACGATAATTCTAGTCAGACAGAAAAAGCTGTAGTTTACTGTTGCTTTCAGCTTTTTGGTTGGCAGACTGAGTGCCCCAAGCCACCGTCTGCCAGGGTGGAATGGGCAGCCCTTCCAGTTCCGTTCACCATGAGCCGGTTATCGTGCTGATGAGCGGTCACATGGTTACTAACAGGCCACACAACGTGAATGTATGGATAGGACACTAGCCTTCTATCCCGGCTGGTTCCCTTAAGCCTTTTGTAAAAGGAACTAAGGGGTCTCCTTCCAGTTGACGACAGAAGCCCTTTATAGCCCAAATAAGATACAATATAATTAAAACTTATTACAATCAAACAATTACAGAAATAAGATACAATATAATTAAAACTTATTACAATCAAACAAACATGATAAAAACATCAACATGAAAAAAACAATTAAATCAATAAAGCATGACATGTTACAGTAGGGGGTCAGACAAAATCTTCAAAATTACTTGTATGGTATTGCATGTGATATTATGATATTGCTTCTGTAAGGAATTCATTCACAGAATAGAAACACTTAGATACCATGTACTCAAATAGGCGTTTCTTGTACATTTGAAAATTTTCTATAATTCTGATACTAATTGGAAGATGGTTGTATAACTTTAGACCAGTATAATAAGGCCCTTTTTCATAAAAGACGGTCTTATGAATTGGATATTGTAATATATAATTTTTGTTTCGTGTTAGATAAGAATGTACTTGCCGCCTCTCATGGAAGACATCAGGATGAGATTTGACGAATAAAAGCTACTGAAATGTATATATTGAGGGAAGACAAAGGATATTAAATTTTTTTAAAATAGGTCTGCATGTTTGTTTGTATTTCGCCTTCCCTATAATTCTTATTATCCTTTTTTGCATTTTAAAAACACGATCACTATATTGGGAGTTTCCCCAAAATATAACACCATAGGTTAAATGGGAATATACATTGGCGTAATATACACTAAGAATAGTTGCCAATGGACATATTTTCGATAAATTCAATACAAGATAATAGGCCTTATTTTATTTCATTAATAAATTATCGACATGTGGTTGCCATGATAAAGTGTCATCCAACACAACTCCCAAAAATCCTGCTGAATTCACTAGATTCAAGGAATTTAAATTATTGAGAAAAGTGTTTGATGGATTCAATGTCTTTTTGCGCTCCGTGCTAAAGTCTAGAGCAAAAGTTTTTGTCTCATTCAAGAAATATTAGAAATAAAAGAGGTCCGAGGATTGATCCGTGAGGAACCCCTGTGATAATCTTTTCAAAATTTGAATTAGCCTTTGGATTGTCTTTATGATTTATTATGACCTTCTGCTGACGACCTGTTAAGTAAGATTATAACCATCTATGTGCATTTCCCTTTATCCCGTATATCTGTAACTTTTTTAACAGAATATCATGTCTCATACAATCGAATGCCTTAGACAGATCAAAAAATATACCCGTAACGAAGTTAGCGTTATCTATGTTGCAGACAATTTTATCAATAAAATCAAAAATAGCTAAGGTTGTGTTTTTGTATTTTCGAAACCCAAACTGATTCTTGCTTAACAGACCATTGCCCTCATTTTTTTATTTTCTATGCCAATAAAGTTATTTCAATCTATAATAAAAATTTATGTTGAAACCCCTATCCTAAAATTCTTACTTTATATTGTACTGATCTAAGATAATTTAACAAAGTTTAAGAAACAAACAAAGACACGAAAAATGAAAAGCTAAACTTTTGTATCTCTATTAGTAATTTAAACATTACTCTAAAACTGATGTCACAAGCACATGTTCAAGGGAATATTATTTTGATGTTGGTTTTAAAATGGGATTACTTTTAACAAGAACTATATTATGTTGATACACAGAGTAGGTTCGATAATTTGATAGTAAATAATTTTAATTTCATATAAATATTTATCTGTTTCTGTCTTCAATAACAGTTTGCAATGGACCCAGGAAGATTTACTGTGACAGAAGCTGGAAAGGAAGGGAAGGTAGACATTCTAGCTAAATTTCCTTGGGGATCAACTATTCTTGAAACCATTACGAATCGTGGATCGGATTTCTTTGGTAACTTACCACCCCAACAACAAGCTCATTTCGAAGTAAGTAACTTGTTTTCAGTTATTTCTATTGTCACCGATGACATGTGGCGAAACCTCGCCTTGCAGGATGGGTGGCCCTGAAAAGGGCCATTGTAGGTGGCTGGCTTGTGCAGCACGGTGTCCGAAGGGTGACGGCTTGGCTATCGAGTTCAGGCCTAGCCTTCCTTCAGCGGCTGTTGGGTCCCCACTGCAGCGTGGCAGTGGTGAGCCCTGCAGTGTCGGGTCAGCCGATAGCGCTGCCGAGGTGGTTCTTTCCGGGCCTGTCCTGGACTCACTCTTCACTGTGGTGCCAGCAGCCTTGCACAGGCTTCCTTCGGCTGACTGGTGCGGGAGTGTGACGTCTGCCACCAGTAGCGTCAACCAGGGATGGCTGCGTCTGGTATCGGCTGGGCTGTTCTTCTTCTTCTTCTTCTGGTGTTCTTTCCTGGTCAGGGGCTGGATAGTGAGTGGCTCTCACGGTTCAATGCAGCTGTTTTTTACCCCTCCGGTGAGTCCACTTCATGTTGGAGGGGGGGTGGGCACTGCTTGCTGCGTATTGGAAGCAGGCTCCGGGACTGTGTTTAGGGGACGATATTAGTGGGGCAGTCGGCGACACTATGTAGGACATTAAATAAAATATAATTTCTAGATATTATGCTTTATCTTCACTTCTAGGATTAGGTTACCTGTTCCAGTACCCATCTCTTCCTCCATTTTCCCATATCTTTCCTACCTATGGGTTTATTGAAAGTGCTTTATAAGTGCACTTTTTTTGTACCTGCAGGTACAAAAAGCTGTGAGCTTTCATAAAATATTCATAGATCGGGTTGTTAAAAGTTTGTTATTTAGTTAACAAGGATGAAATTAAAATGTCACATTGCAACAACAGTCATTTAAAAAGTAACTAAGTTAATTTATTGGTTATGTATTAAAAATTAAAGGTTTTTCAGAAGGTACTAAATGTATGGTCTTCTTCAAAACTGAATTTTCTTTGTTAATAAGTAAATTGTTTTCTTGCAAAAAAAGTCCTACTATTACTTACTTTTGTTTTACTTGAAGTTTTTAAATTTTGGACTTTTTGTTTTATTAATATATCGGTTACATTAATCAATATTTTGAGTTCATTCAAAATAGCATGATAGTAAGTCTCTGAATAGTGGTAAATTTTCTCAATAAAAAGTCCCTTTTTGAAAGTAAAGTTTCCCTTTTAATTATTCTTACAAAATACAGACTGATTCAATAAGATGGAAACAATTTCAATAAGCTGTATTTCCTGAACTACATGTTATATTTTAATTCTGTAAATTACATTTTGAAAGAGAAAGTTTTAAATTTTAATTTACATACATGAAAGTTTATATTTAGTTTATATTTCCTAAATGAATCCATACGTCATTGATGGATAGGTCGCATGGCGAATGACGACTCTGCACTTCAGTTTTGGCCACCGAGGTCTCCAGATCTCACACCCTGTGACTTTTTCTTGTGGGGGTTCGTGAAAAGTGCAGTTTACATACCACCTCTTCCCACCAATTTGAATGAACTAAGGAGTCGTATCACAGCTGCAGTCAACTCAGTGACCCAAGACATGCGTCAGAGGGTTTGGGATGAGTTCAGTTACCATCTAGATGTTGTACGTGCAGCCGGAGGAGGACACATTGAACATCTATAAACTTTCATGTATGTAAATTAAAATTTAAAATTTTCTCTTTCAAATGTAATTTACAGAATTAAAATATAACATGTAGTTCAGGAAATACAGCTTATTGAAACTGTTTCTATCTTATTGAATCACTCTGTACAATCTGTATAATATAAATCTATGTTTTGCAATTTTGATAATCATATGGAATTAATTACTTTACTAGCATTTATGTAGATATGAAATGACTTGCGCAGGATAGAACAGCTTGGAGAACTGCATCAAACCAGTCGAGAGACTGATGACAAAAAAAAACTAGCATTTGTTATCATTCCATTCAGTAACCCATGCATTCAATACACAAGAGGTGATTAATTAATACATTAATATTTAATTTTTAATTGTTGTTGTTGTTTAGGTCAACAGCCGAAAGGGTGGTTTGAACCTGTAGAGGTTTTATTATATACTAAGTAAAACGAGGAGTGAGGTGGTTTACAATTGCCTTCCTCTCTGAGTACAAAAGTAGCCTATGCTTATCAGCATGCCAGGCCCTCTGAAAAGTATCTACTCTGCACCCTGCAAATGACACCTTCACTTCATTCACCACAGGGTCTGGCTGTATAATGAAATTCATTACTTTCAGAGGAGATAACTCTGACTAGTGTCTTTTACACATCTACCTCTTCTGTTCTTAAATAATTCAGTCTTATAAATTGGCGTGATATGACGTGATAAGAAAGAGAACTATTTTTTGTAGCCCTGTAACTAGCAGATCGAGTGCAAATAATTTAACACTCCATTTGCCTGTTATGGGCAAAATTTCTAATTAATAATAATATAATACAATAATAAATAAATTAATTTTTTTACTATTTTCCATGTGTTATCTGAAAAATTTTTTTTTTTCATTATTAATTTATCTTTTAAAATGCTTTCATTCACTAACAGGGAAAGTTAACACAAAGAAAAATCTCTTAAGTGGTAGCACTGACGCATGAGCACATTACAAAATTCCCTCTGTTCTTTGTTCCATTTAATTAAGACTATCATGCTATTTTGAATGGACTGTACTTGTGCTATGTAAGATAATTTCTAAAATTTTAAGAAAATCTTCAAAATATTTTCAATAGGTAGAAAGGTGCGGTTTTCTGAAGAAAAAAAAACCAGCATGGATACATCCTGAAAAAGGGCAGGATTTTTGGTATGAACTAGTCAGATTAACCCTGGGATCAAAAGGGCTGATATATTTTTATTTTATATTACACAGCAAAACCTACTTTGTGAATATTTGTGTTATTAAAATGTGGGATATCATTGTCAATTTTTTCCCCTATAATGTGATAACATTAACAGTTTTTTCTGTGCTTACTTTTAATTATTACTATTTTTTTTTTGTTTCTTAGGTAATGGATGGTCGAAAACGAGGTTTACCATATGTTGTTGAAAGTGTCTGTACAGTAGAAGCAGCAACATTTACATATCTGTGTGACGGTTTTTCTGAGTTTGAATCAAGAGAACAGTTTCATTTACATCGAAGATTAGCTCCTTTTAAAATATCTTTTGCCGCAGCTCCTACTAGTTAGT
Source organism: Catonia carolina (assembly GCA_035578175.1). NCBI lineage: Eukaryota > Metazoa > Arthropoda > Insecta > Hemiptera > Achilidae > Catonia > Catonia carolina. The sequence goes on along the minus strand of JAQMRL010000005.1, from coordinate 32,181,030 downwards.
ATTAGTAAAAAATTTAAAAGTAATAAAATTTATAAAATATATTTAATTAGTCATTAGTTAAAGTTAAGTGGAGATGTGCTCTCTGATTGGTTGATTAACTGCATTTGGTGAATGTGCATTTTTAAATTGTAAGCAGTAGGCATATTCTGAACTGTATTGCGCAGGCTATTAGAAATCTTAATTTTTACTTTCTTATGCCTGTATGAATATATATAGTAAGGAAAGTATTGTTTTTATGGTGATTTTTCGAAATTAAATTTTCACCGGATATACATGTGTTCAGACCCCCGAACCCAAAAAAAGCATGTTTTTAGCAATTGGTCTGTCAAGAACGGAACATCATACGAAGTTGGAACTTGAAACTTAAGTTAGGTACCACTAGAGGACCTGACACGAACATTTTCATCAAAATTGTTCAACCGGAAGTAGTAGTTAATTCGTGTCATTTTTTCAGTTTTTTGCGATTTTATCAAAAACGGCTCCTACAATTCTTTTAAAAATCGTCTCATTTACTACATTTTTTTTTTGCTCTACAAGAGAGGGTAGGCGCCATGTCTGCTGAAATTCTTGGAGAGGCAGTGCTCTTGTAGGAAAAAATGGTTGTTTTAAGATTGCGGCCTTAATATCCATTTTATCGCAAAAGTGTCTAATAAAAGTTGTACACAATTTAAAAACCTACAACTTTTATTCCAGACATTTATTTGTACAATGCTTAGTTTAACGGTAATTAGTGATTTTCTGTTTATTTTTCATGAAAATCTGTGAAAAATGGATTTTTAAGATTTTGACCTTAGTATCCATTTTACTACAAAAGTATATATAATCAAATTTATAGGAAATTAAAAGATGTACAACTTTTATTTCAAGGATTTTTCTCCACAGAGCCTAGTTTAGCATCAGAGTGATTTTCTGTATTATGAACCCAAAGTAAGGTTGGTTTTCATTTTGCATCATTCACTCATGATTAAAATTAGGTTATGGCCACCTCCATAGCGTATTGCTAGTGCACTGGCTTACCACACGGAGGTCCCGGATTCGATTTCTGGCTAGGGTCTGGAAATTATAACAGGTCTTAACCCAACGTTCCATAACCCATTGTAGTTGCTAATGACCAAGCTGTTGATGCGACTTTAAATAAATAAACTAAAAAAAATAAGTTTATGGTTTTTGAGGTTAGTTTTTTGTTTATTTCTAATGTTTTGTTACTAATGTTAGGTTATATTGTTCATTATTGGCATTGGCAAGAGAAGGTTATGTGAGTGTTTCACACCAGATTTTTTTAAATTCCATCAATTCTACTTCAGATCAGAGATGCCAAAATAAGATAATATTAATTTATGCGAGGTAGAGCCAAAAAGTTTTTGGACCTATCAAATTTTGGTTGTAAAAGATACATAATTTTCATCTCAATTTCATTTAAAGTAGTAGTGTCTTCTTGCTTTTATGCAATTTATTCCAACCTTTGTATAACTCTTCTAAACATTTCTTGCAAGAGTTTTTCAGTGAGAACTCAATTTTAAAAAATCGATATGAAAACAATACTTTTCTTCCGAATAATACATTCGTATAGAGCAAGAAAAAGCAAAAATGTATTTTTTTAAATGATAATTTTCACTGTATTTGTTTACAGGTAGTCAGGGTTCAGAAGAATTAACTGAGCTCACTGTTTATCTTGGTCAAGAATTAAGACGTGTTGGTATCATTACATTATTACCGCAAATAAATAATTCATTAGAATCACAGTTATCAAGGTGTGATTCACTTGCTGTTCCCTATACACTAATTCTTACGACAGCTACATTAGTAACTGGAATAGCTATGCTTCGATCACAACAGACTTCGTTAGTGGAAGAAATTCATGTTTCTCAAGTTGTTTCTTATGTTGAACAATTAATGAGAAATTATTAATTTAGAATGGGTTGTATTATTAGTATATAAATGTATTATAGTGAAGTGGTTTATGTGAAAGTTATTAAAAAATTAAAAGTTTTTTTAAAAACTTGTGTTGATTGTTTATTCTAGGTATTAATATACAACCAATTCATTAAATTTAAATAGTTAAAGACCATTTATGTATTAAAAACGCATAATCGATAATCGCTTTCAATGTATTTTAAATGGGAATCAACCCACTGGGTTGGTCTAGAGGTAAAGTCGTCACCAAAATCAGCTGTTTAACAGCTGATATTCGGAGATGAAGGTTCCTGGTTCAAATCCTAGTAAGGGTAGTTACTTTTATTTGGATCTGAATGCTAGACAGTGGTTACCGGTGTACTTTGATGGTTGGGGTTCAATTAACCATTCTCTCTCAGGAATGTTCGACCTGAGTCTGTACAAGACTACACCTCATTTACACGTCATACACATCATCCTCATCTCATTGGGTCATGGGGTTGATTATTGTTCTGAATTGAACAGATTGCAACGTACACAAATTAGGGATTACAAAAAAAAAGGGATTCTATTAACTCCTAAATACAGAGTTCTACCAAACGGATTTTTATAATTTTTACATAATTTTAAAGAGTATTCTTTCTTGATTTTTCCAAAAGTTTTAACACATTCAATGCGGATATCGAGTTTGGTATACAACCTACTGACGGGATTTAAAAACAAAATTTTAATGGTTAATATTTTGTTTTTTGTCGTAAATAATGATGTAGTAGTCAATATTTCAAAAAAATAATATTTGGTGAGTTTTTGGAGTGGTGGTAATATTATTTCCTCCGTAAGCGGGATAGGAATTGGTTATGCAACCATGGAATACAAGTCCGAATCCAATCAAACTTACTGATGAGGAGACATTACCTCTTGTACAAAAATGCATTGAAATTATTATTTAATTCTCAAAGATCAATTATTCTTCAAAATTTTACAAAATTTTTAAAATAGTAAGTGTACCAGAAGGTGTTTGACGTAATTTATGTGACCTCCTTTCAAGTATTAATGTACCTATGTACGAGGTGTGGCTATTAAATAACGAGACTGACGTTGTAAAAAATTTTATTTTGATTTTGTACATAATCACTTATTGTCACCTTCAATAATCACTCATTCTCTATCCCTACAACGCTCCATGTGAATATTCCATTGTTGGAAACAGTGCTTGAAGTCATCTTCTGTCAGCTCCTTCAGGACACGTGCTGCTCAAAAATGTTTGAAATGAAGCTCACAAAAATGTTTGTATTGACACTTTGTATGCGATTGAAAAAGACCCAAATTTTTTGGAAACTATAATAACATGTGATGAAACGTGGTTTTTTACTTTACATGATCCGGAAACGAAGCGCCAATCCATACACTGGAAGAGCCAAACTTCACCGAGAGCCAAAAAAGCTCGAATGAGCAAGTCAAAATTTAAAGCAATGATGATTGTTTTTTTTAATATGCATGGGATTGTGTACCTTCACTGGGTTCCTGAAGGTCAAACAATTAATCAATATTACTACCTTGAGGTACTTTCTAAACTACATCAAAGAGTAAGGAAACACCGCCCCGAAATGTGGGAGGACAAATCATGGGTTCTCCACCAAGACAATGTGCCACCTCATTCCGTGTTATCTGTCAAGAGGGTCCTAGCGAAGTACAGCGACTCAGTGTTAGAACATCCACCTTATTTACCAGATCTTACATCATGTGACTTCTACCTGTTCCCTAAGGTGAAATCTGCATTAAAAGGGACAAGATTTAAGTCTGTGGAAGCTGTAAAAGAGAAAGCGGCACGTGTCCTGAAAGAGCTGACAGAAGATGACTTCCAGCACTGTTTCCAACAATGGAAAATTCGCATGGAGCGTTATAGGGATAGAGAATGAGTGATTATTGAAGGTGACAATAAGTAAGTGATTATGTATAAAATCAAAATAATAAAAATTTTTACGTCAGTCTCGTTATTTAATCGCCACGCCTCGTATTTTTGTCAGTATTTTTTTATAGAACAAGAAATAGATTAATGAAACTGATCGTCTTTTAAGTATATGTTTAATATATTTATATATAATAAAATAATACAATAATTTTTTAAATTATTAATAAGTGCTAAATAATAAAATAATATTGTAATGGAATAGGCCAATAGTATAGGCCTAAACTTTTAATAGTATAAAATTAAAATCCACGTAAAAGTATTGTTAAATAAAACTTTACTACTACTTATGTTAAAATATAGGGTGATTCAAAAAGAGCGCCGGTTTTGATATATCAAATTAAGAGATTTATTTTATTGAAAAACTGAAAATAAATACATCAACAAGTTCATCTTTCCTTCCGATTTTATGTATGAAAAATGATGTCATGCATGTGTTCTCCTCTACTGCGCTGGCACGCATCAACTCTGTCCATGAAACTGGATATTACTGCACGCAAGTTTCGACTTCCATTTGCCCGATAACCCGTCAAATTTCCTCCTTCAAGTCATTGATGTTTCGGGGTTTATTGGCATACACCAATGACTTCAGATGACCCCAAAGAGGAAAGTCACAAGGCGTCAAGTCACACGACCTTGGTAGCCATTGATGGTCGGAATTACGAGAAATGATGCGATCCTGGAACCGTTCACGGAGCAACAACATTGTTTCTCGTGCAGCGTGACAGGTGGCACCATCCTGCTGAAACCACAACTCGTCAATGTCCATTCCATCCAAATGACGCCACAAAAACTCCCTAATCATCGTACGGTATCGGTCTCCATTTACTGTCACGGCTTGTCCTTCTTGATTTTCAAAAAAGTAAGGGCCGATGACAACGCCCGACCAAAAGTCGCACCAAACTGTCACTTGCTGTGCATACATTTCCCTTTCATTAACCACGCGAGGGTTTTCTAAACCCCACATACGGCAGTTCTGTTTATTAACAAAACCGTTTAAGTGGAAGTGCGCCTCATCACTGAAAATGATTTTGTTTGCGAAGGTGTCATCATCCTGCCGTTTTCTCAATACCCAGTCAACAAACTGTCGTCTCTTCTGGTGGTCTGCCACTTTCAAATGTTGCGTCAACTGAATTTTATACGGGTGATATTGGAGATCGTACCGAAGAATTCTCCGTACAGAAGAACATCTTAAACCCAATTGTTGAGAACGGCGACGTATTGATTTTGCTGGGCTAACAGCCACACTGTCACGAACCAACGCAACGTTCTGCTCAGTTTGGCCAGAACGACGACGTCCAGAACTTTTAAGGTCGACTGTTGAACCCGTCTCAAAAAACTTTTTCATGAGCCTGCGAACTGTTGATTCATTCGGTGCTTCATTACGTCCTAGAGTACCGCAAAGTCGCCTGACAGTAGCCGCATAACTCTCTCCACTCTGGTAAAATGTTTTGACGATTAACACTCGTTGCGCAATAGTAAACTTCTCCATGGTTAGACACAGACTGCGAGAGTACTACACTGCGAACAAGAGAAACTACAACTGAATCGTCAATCGGAATGTTCTCCAAAATAGAAATGTGGTCAAACAATGTTGCCAACCGATAAACAAAAATTTACCAGCCGTTTAAAAACCGGCGCTCTTTTTGAATCACCCTTTAGTTAAGTATACAGAACAGCACAAAAGTCATGGGAGACTATTAAATAAGAATAACCGATTGAACTAAATTTTGTAAATATCACGCCTTGTATACAGGCATGAAATTATCTAGGGCTATATTAATAAATAGGTGAAATTCCTAGATGATTTATTACTTTAGGTTTTACAGAAAGAGGGATAGTAGACTTCAAGGTATAAGGTAAACTTTGAAGCTTTAGGGTTGACCTTCAATAACCCACATCTGCAAACGAAAAGATATATTCAACATTTTGAACCTTTTTGTGTGTCATAAGAAATATACGAATGATAGGAATTGAGTTTTACAATATAAACAGACTGGTTGAACAGCAAGCTACCGAAGAGAATGCATGAGGTAATATTTATTACCTTGTCTGTCACTCATATTTGGTAAGATGAGATAATATTACCTTCTCCGCACAGAACATTTTAAACTTGAAATTCACGCTAATATGTGCTTCATTTTACGAAATGAAAAAGAGTAAATTTCGTACAACGTAGCGGTAATACAGCATAATGTAATGCAGTTCTCTTATATTTACCTCCTCCCTAGTCATATTCCATAAGCATACAGGATGTGTGTCATTTCACAACACACTCAGCTGGTATTAGATATTGTGATACGTCGTTTCATTTAAAGTTTCAGCTGTTTAAAACCGAGCATAGATTCCCCTAAGTTGTTTTAGTTGTTACTCACCGTTCTTCTAAGAATGGTTAAATTTGCTGTTAACTTAAATCATTTATTTAATGAGGGGGTTTGAACCCAAGAACATGTGTGAATGGGTCCACTATGCTAGTGTTGTATTATACTATAACCGTCACAGTTACGAGGGAGGACCCAATAGTAATGAGACATTCTTTAAAGCTTTTTTATTTATCAATTTTTTACACCAATATTTGTTCGCCTTCAAAGTATTCACCATTAGATAGTATGAACTTGTCCATCATTTTTTTTTCCAATGTTCAAAACAATTTGAAACTCACTGATTGGGATGTCCTTTAAGCTCTCCAGCGATTTTTTTTTTCACTTCTTCCACAGTCCCAAAATGTTTCCCTTTCATATCCCTTTTCAGTCTAAGGAACAGAAAGAAGTCACAGGGAGCCAGGGTGGGTGAACTATAAAGGTTATTCCATTCTTGGTCAAAAACTGTTTCACAGGTATTGCGGTCTGTTGTCTTGGTAGATAAACCAGTCCCCTATGCACCAAAGATCCGCCCTTTTGTTCTTGATCCTCTCTCATAACCTCTTCAATACCTCCATGTAGAAAATAATATTGATTTATTGTTTGGCCTGGGTGAACAAACTCTGTATGCATGACACCTTTCACATTAAAAAACCATCGGTCCTTGAGGTTGGTTTTCAATCGATATTTCCACCCTTTTGTAACAGGAAAATCAGTGGTAGACCCGAGCTTTACTCAATACATCTTCCTTGTAAGCTATTTGGAGCATTGTAAGAATTTCCGTAGTTGTTTTTCCCAACAGTAAACAAAAATTTACCACCACACGTTGCTTTTAGGTGTTCGCTGAAAGGGGAAATCTTATTTAACTTCTGACGAGTGATGAGGTTGTACATACTAACTAAAGAAGAGTTTCTCTACAAGAGTTCACCATTGAGAACTCGTTCCCAACTATTGCTTCCCTCCACAGCTCGGGTCTCTTTACTTTTGGGTCGGATCTGTCTGATTTTATCTGTACAAATCATTGACGATGGAGTTTGAATTTTTTCAATGAATCTTGTGTCTTTATCTTTCAGCAACTTAAGCTGTTCAAATTTTTATAAAAGATTTTGTTCTACAATATTAAGTTCTTGCATATCTTGCTTTATTTCGACCAACCACCTTGGAGGATTTTTCCACGAGTTAATTATAAAAATGAGTTGTTTAGTTACTCAAATGTCCGGTATTCTAAGTAAATGCTCACTGAAAGAAATTTGTTTCTTCCGGATGATGTCAGTAATTGGCTCGATTTCATGGTAGAGTTTAGAATTAGAGATTAAGATCCAGATATCGTTGAGTTTTCATTTTTTGTTTATGTAAGTCCTCAGGAGTCTTCATTCTATCTCAAGAATTTCTCTTACTCTCATTTTAGTTTTGAAATTAGAAATAGTTTCGCAGCAATAAGTGGATTTGGGTTGTACTACTGTTTTATAGTGTTGCAGTTTAGAATGAATAAATAGGTCTTTCTTGTATAGGTTCTTGGTAAGTTGCTGGGCTCTTGCCACAAAGTTCTTTATACAAACAATATTCCCTGAACTACATAAATGACAAAAATGTGGTGGAATATCCAAGTGAAGATCCCTGGTTTGATTCTTAGCTACAACTGGGGTAACCTAGTGTTATTAATGTGTTAAAATGTTCCTAACTTATTGATTGATACATTGGTTTATCTATTCAAATGACTACCCAGGAACAATTAGCCCCCACATTTCTTGGTTTGACAATGCCATCTGTTTGTAAACTGGATTATCTATTAGGTGAAATTTTATCCACCTGTGGAATTACGTAACCTTTTTAAAGACATTACTGTGCTATAATATTTTATTTTATAATTAAATACTCAATTTGGTATTTTCTTTGTAGTTCAGTTTTAGAGTAAATTTAGTAGTACGTAATAAATTAGAAATGTAAATTTTTAGTGCATAGAAATAATAAATAAAATAGATTGATGGTGTTTCTTATTACAGAGTACTATAATATTTTTGATATTAGAATAGTAGACAGCTACTTTACAGCGCTACACGCCCTTTTACGTTTTCTCTTGAAGAAACAATACGTTCGTTTGTTTACATGAGTAAGGTGGGCAATAGAATAGCTATGTAATAAGTTTTATTTACACGGTCGTAAAAATGAATGAAGTGTGGGCAGAAATGTCTCATTTGAATTGAAATACGTAGTGTACATGTTTTATCGATAAACTACAAGTTGTCAACGGATATCGATATTTTTAGATATCACGTCACGCAATTGTGTGGAATTGTGGGTAACGAACAAGAGAAACAAGCCAAGTAAAATCTCGGAGGGAGGCTGTTTAGTTTTAATTAATTTGAAGTGTTAATTCGTTAGTGAAATATTGAATAATTCTGTTAATGTAAGTATTAGTTAATCATAAATATTGTTTAATTTTAAAAATCAATTACTTATTTAATGTTTTTTTAATTTTTATCAATATTTTAACGTACTGTTTGTTTTCATAAAAGGGTTAGTGGAACTGGAAATTAGGACAACGCTCAACAGATTTAAAATTGACCTTGCGTTTGTTTTCACGTGAAATTTTTGAAGGATTTAAAATCTTTTGTATAATGTTTATGTTTCCTTGACATCCATCACTGTTTTTTTTACTGTGTTTGTTTAGATCTACGTAGTACTTGATAGGTTATATTTTCGGTTGAATCCTGTTAAATTTTGTTAGTAACCGAAAGTAATGGTTACATTTTTGCCTGTATAGATATGTTTTAGATAATCATTATTTTCAAGTTATTTCTTGGCTTTCATCTATTTAAACTTCTAAATTTATATATGTCTTATCAAATTTTTGGTTGTTAAACTTCGTTGCTGCTTACGAAAGGAAAGGTATTGTGGTATTTAAAGTTATTACAAGATTTTGTATAATTTCTAAAAAGTTATTTCATTTGATGAAATTACAGGTTTTATTTCTGAAATTGAGGTGAAATTTGTAACTTGACTGTAAGAATCTGAAATAGCATTTGTATTATAAACTTAGGTCTAAGCTGTGTGAATTTTAATTAGTGTATCATTTTATACAGCTGATAATCTGACACAGAATATTTGATTTTCATTCACTTTGCTGGATATAGTGTGCATTTAAGTTCAATTACATTAGGTGTTTGCAAAGTGTTTATTACTTAATTTTATTTGAACAGTACAGTGTAACATTTTTTTATTCATACTAGTAGTTATAATTTTACTTCGGTATTTCATAAGATTTGTAACATACGTTAACTTGTTAAGCTTTTAATTAAATTTTTATAATCATTTAGAGATATTTAATGTTTAAAAATGTTGTAACAGACTATTAAATTTAAACACATGTTCTCACTATTTTGTATTGTATGTGGCAGTCCTAAAGACTTATTTTGTGAAATAGAATGTTCTTACAATTTTTATATTTTGGAAGTTTTCCTACTTTACAAGTTGGAGACAAAGTTGTTGAAACTGAATGGCAGATAATCTCGTAATGAGACTTTTTAGTAATATTTATCAAGTTTAGAATGGATCATTATAAACAGTAACAAGAAGTTTGGCTTAGAGTGGAGGAAATAAGATGAGAACTGTATTCATGAATATCAGAAACCTTTTCATGAGATAAAAATCAGACAGTATCATTTTATGGCACAGAAACATTTAAAACTTTCCTGAAGTGTGGTATTAATGAAATAATGAGGATAGAAAGGTGAATAGTTTGGAACATTCTAGGACTTGAAAAATAAGAAGACAATTAGAATAGACCTCGTTAGTACAAATAAATTTATAAAACACTAAAAACATAATCCATGTAATGAGAAAAAGGAGCTTGTTTTTTTCAGACATGTGTGTACATATTATATTTAACATCCCTCAACCCTTCTAAACTCTGGTTTCTCTACCTTCCCTTTCCTTAGTCAATGTTACATCTAAAAACATTGATTCATTTCGGTCAATTTTTCATATGTCATAATCATCATCATCTGGGTATCCTTCCAGCAGGCCGGGTAGGATTTGAGTGGACGATATGCCTCCATCTATCTCTATCTTGATATACCTTTTGTATTCTGATATCCTGTAGTGTCATTCCTTTTGTTAGGAGATCATCCCTTATTTGGTCAGTCCATCTTCTTCTGGGACGACCAACGGCAATCAAAAACACAGTTGAAAAGAATTTTAATATAATGATATTAAATGATAATATTAGAAGTAGATATTTACCTGAGTTTAAATTAGAAGTATTAAATCTATTAAAAACACAATTGAGTTTCTCTTATTACATGAGAAACGACATTTAATGTCATTAATTGTAGTTGTTTCTTTAGCCACAATCACTAATTACTTTTGTGTTTGTTTATAATTTTTATTCTATCGTAACTATTAAAATATTTCTTAGCTGTTTATTTGTTTACATTGTTGTGTACATTGTTTACGCTAACGCGGCACAATTCACAATAAGAAAATTATATTTTTCTTTACATATATATAATAATTATTCAACTATATTCATTGTCCTTAATAAAGACTGTTTATTGATTTTGAAATTAATATGTTAATGATTTTTTTTCAGGAACATGAGTGGTATCATTGGAGAAAGGCAATTTCGGTCTCCATCAAGAGCTAAAAGTAGTATGAACTTAAGGTAAGTTTATTTTTATTATTTAAATTTTTATGTATTTGCGAGTTTCTTCGAACAATTTTTGTTATTAATAATTATATAATGTCAATGAGAATTTAAAAAAAAATTTGAACAGTAAAACGTGAAGAATAAAGTAGTTCGCAAACAAATTTTTATTCGATATGACTGAATGGAAACTCAGTTATAAATTTTAATTTTAGTTAATATTGTTCTAAAAAAGGTGGCACTACCGAAACGCCCGTAAGTTTTTTAAAATTAATAAAAAGGCAACCAAAGGTAAGATGAAGATAAATTTTTTTATACTGTTATAAAGTAGAGTGGATGCCAAATAAGCTTGCTGGTTTTCTGAAGTGCGCAGAAGGTTTATTTTGGTAATGGTGCGCTCGGTTGCCGTAGTGAGTGGTGGGGGCAGTGCTGTACTAGCTGTGATCAGATGCACGTCGCTCTTGCAGCGTTATATATGAACTAACCTGAAAACATTAGTTTGTAAAATGTGTTGTATGTGGTAGGCGTTAATTGTTGTTTACAATTAAATTTTTTAATGTCGCTAATAGATAATAATTTACAACGTTGAGCGCCTGTGATTTAATTGGCAGTTCGGTACAAAGACACAAAATCTATCGACTGAATTCGAATTGTTCGTGTAGCTACATTGGCAAGCTTATTTGGCATCCACTTTAGTTATTGATGTTTTGATAATTATTTTAGTTGATGAACTGTTCTTATAAATTTTTTCAAATTCAGTTTGATTTTTTTATATCACCAATACTCTCTTATCCTTTCTGTCTCGTGTAAAAAGTGAAAATTTTTGAACCTGATTCTAACTGACCTTGTTAATGATTGTTTTTTTTTTCCAGAAACATGAGTGGTATAATTGGAGAAAGGCAATTAAGATCTCGTTCAAAAGCTAAAAGTAGCAGCAACTTAAGGTAAGGTTATTTTTATTGTGTTAGTAATTGAAGAGCTAAGTGGATAAAGGTGCTATGTAACAATTTTTAAAAATTGAGTTTTTGTACTGCTTACTTTATGCTTTTTTAATGAAAAAAAAGATGTTATGATTACTTGGCACTTTTCTTCCTTCATTATGCAAGACATTTTTGTTTTAGAATAAAATCATTAACTATTGTAATAGATATTTATCTTCATAAGCAAAAGTTTGAAGTAATGTTTTTTTTTTATTCCCTAATAATAAACTTGTTTTGTGTTATTTACAATAAATACTGTACATCATATATCTCAGTGGAGATAGTGCCCAATACAAATTTTTAAAGGATTTTTTTTAAAGGATGAAGGCATTACAATCATAAGAATGTTATAAAAAAGAGAAGTAAAGTTGAAGATTTCAAATTCTTTAAATAAATTTCCATGAAGGAGCAATAATATGCAAGTGCCAAAATGAAAGTCAGAAAATTCACAAATTGATGGGATACTTAGAATATTGATCGTATTTTTCAAAAATCTATATATTTGTTACATAGCACTTTCACCCATTAAGCGTTTCAATTAACTGTATTATTATTGTGAGTTCGTCTTCAGTTCACAGATTAGGCAGTACTACCTTTTCTGGAAACCACCTTCCCCTTGAACGACCAACACCCCTTCAATCATTTGGCTTATAATTCATTACCAATCTAGGCAAACAACTTCCCTTCATGCGTTCCAGATGACTACTTCAGTAGATTCTGTTCTCATTGATCTTCTCCAGGCTAAATATTTGCAATTCTTACCTTATAACTTCTGATCTTGTCCCTCAAGAGTGCAGCTCTTCACTGCTCAAAGAAATTTTATTTCTGCAGCTCTGACTTAGCTTTGTTCTCTGAAAGCACCCATACCTCGTTGTCGCACATTATAACTGACAACGTCATAGTTTTATGGAATTTCAGTTCCGATTTCTTTCTTGTTTTGTGCTTGAGGGTTCTGGAATTGTCCCGCAAATGTGTGTTGAAAAAATTATTGTGAGTTTCTTCACAATTTTTGTCGTTAATGATTTATCTACCATAAATGAAAATTTAAAATGTTTGAACTGCTAACCATGAAGCATGAAGAAGTTATTGGTGTTTGATAATCATTTTATTTTGTAAATTTTTCCAAACTCAATTTGATTTTGTTTTACCGCCATTACTTTTTCTTTCTGCTGGGTGTAGAAAGTGAAAAGTTGAACCTAGGTTCCAACTAACTTTTAAATTTAATGATTCTCTGAAGCAAAAAACAGCTGTTCGTAGAATTATGGTCGTACACATGCTTCTTACGTGCACCATGAACATTGAAGTAAATTAAAAAGGTATTTTTGTATAAAAATGTTAGAATAACTGATTTTTAAATATAGTAGTTGTACTTATTAAATTCTAGTGTATTCAGACCATTTGTAATCCTTTTAAAAGTATCTTTCTAAGTCTGTAAGCAGTCACTGTACATATGCTTTTAATGTTGTAAATTACAAGAGAACACCTGACCTAGAGCTTTGGAATATATACTTAAGTAAAAATTTTCTTTAATTCGTCAATGTTTTTTGTTGTAAATTTTGTAAATTTAAAAAATACAATGAAAGAATAATTAAAATTTGATAGTACCGACATAAATGATAAGAAAATATATAATGAATAAACAGCCAATTATTATATAATATATACTTTTTTTTATAGTATGATTGGAAGTACCGAAATATTTATCTAATCAGGAATTGTGTATCTCTTCATTTGAATTTGAAAAGGATCCAGTGATTCATATTGGTTTTAACAATGTTTTATAGTCTTTATAGGTTATATAAATATATTCATTACTTTTCATTAAAGTGTTCAGAGAAAGTTTTTATTCACGTATTCTCCAGACCTTACATGAGTCACATAATTTTTATATTGTATGTACCTTTATCGTTCAATATTTGTTTTGAGTGTAGAAAGTTATTGATCTGTATGTGGGTGGGCTAGTCAATGTTTGTTTACTTGGTCAACAATGTACAGTTCGGTTTACTTGTTTGCTTAATATCAACTATCCTCTCTACTAAATTCGTTTCTTTACCACACTAGAATATTGTTTTGGTTTTACCTTATAAAAAAAGTATTTGTATTCTTTTATTAAATGACATTTCAGATTAATAAATTTACCAAATAAAAGTATGCGGTCTTTGGTTCGAATTCTACTTAAGCACGGCATTTTCATATGTTACAAAAAATCATTTCATCATTCACAGTTACAACCCAATGTCGTCGCTAATGACCACAGTCATTTGATGCAACGTTAAATAAACAAAGAAAAAAAATGAGTTAAATAATTTTTCTCTAAATTAAAGCTTTAGTAGCAATTTGGTCGAGTTTTTATTTTTGTATATATCTGTTTTGGAATTACTGCTGATGCAGACGATGAGTGATAAAAAAATGGCAGACCTGATTGGGGATCGAATCCGGGACCCCGCATAGAAGCCATTTGCACTGACCACTACACCACATGCCAACCATTAAAAAAATACCATAAAAAATTTACGTTGCTTCCACTTTGTACAAATAATTTTTATTTTTAGTACGGTATTTCTAGTAATAAAATTTTTTATTGCTTGAATTATGAGCCAAAAGTTTTACGGCTTTTTAAAACGTTTCTAAAACAATTCATCTGTAATAGTCCTGTAAACACAGTAAATAAATAAGCATCAATATGTACGAGGAGTATTGTTTAACACGTTGAGCCCAGAGGCTGGAATCACAGATATGCCAACACCATTGCTAGGAGGGAATGCCATGTTGCCTCAAGGTGTCAGTTGGCCATGCAAACAATCTTACTTATTTGTTCATCTATCCATCAGCTAAATATAGTATGGTTTTATAAGAGTTTTTTTCGTTTGTTGCGTGATTATAAAATTACATAAATTTATTATTGTATAATTTACAATACGTCAGAAATTCGATGCATCCCTATGCATCGCAAGTTCTCGAAGTAAAAGAAATTACTTTTGAGTAATAATTAAACTATTATGTAAAAAATAATGTATTATTCTTACCTTTTCTGGGTAAAAAGAAGTCACTAGGAACGAAGAAATTTAAAGAAATAAAAGACATAGTTAATTAATTTATTGTAATCTTATATTTGCGCCGCCCTGGGAGGTCTGAATCTACATTTTAAAATTTATTAAAAATTCCCAGCAGTTGGGACCAAAAGATGACTTTCAGTGTAGTGCTTGTAGGCTCGATCTGACTGCCTAAACAACGTTTACTAACACTGGCCATGTGCCGGCGATTATACAAAAGCTATAGAAACATACTAGGGTATATGATGCCTTAAGGTGTTCGTCAGCCCTGGGAGCAAACTTGATTTGCCGCCTTAAGGTGTCATTCGGTCTAAACTTGTTAAGTAAAGTCTGTATTTTAATAAGAATACTGTAAATATCTTGAAATATTTTCTCTCGTATTTTGTATACTCTTGTCCAATTTTCTATATAATTTCCATTGTTCAAATATTTGTTATTCTACTAGACAAGTTTTTGAATTCGGACATCAAAGAATCTGTCACCTATGATACAGTTTTCACTTCTTCATCGATGTTTGAAGTTCCAGACAAAACCAGAACTTCAAATCCAATGTAGGCCCACTAATTTTTTTTTGTAGATTACGAATCCAAAAACCGTTTGTTACTATCTCTTGTAGTTTTTGACTTCTGGTCAAGACCGGAACTTTAAACCCAATCTTGGCCCACAAACTTTTGTGTAGATTACAAATCCGAAAACCGTTTATTGCTATCCCTTGTCCTGGTACACTTATAAATTGTATTGATAAAAAAATTTATAATTATTGAAATTTCATTAAGATATTTTTTTTTTTTGGGTCAACTTGTAACTATTTAAAATTTTGTTTTTGAAACATGATTACTTGAAACGTGATTTTGCATGTTCAAATGTACTTTATACTTTTAATTGTACATTCTCTTGTTTTCTGTACCATATTATCTATTAATTATTTACTTTAAATTCTCTTCTGATATATTTAAAATTTTTCAAGTTAACTGTTTTGTTAGTAATTTTTTATTCAAATTAATCTGATTACTGAATTACTTATTGACATTATTAATTACAATTAATTAACATCTTTATAATAAAACTTTTTACAATTTTTGAGCAAATTTTGTAAAATTAGATTTTCTGTAATTTATTTTATTATTATTATTAATTATCTATGTGTTCTTTTGTAATTCATAATTATATTCATTTATATTTGATATTTTATAATATTTATCTTTGTAAGTGGTTTTGTACAGGTATTTTATGGTGTACCATCATAGATTTTTACGCACTCACTCTGTTTTGATTGTGCCTTAATTTTTCAGTTCTGATTCCATTTGCTGCTTGTACATTTGCCAATTGTTTTATGTATATTGAGGCTTAATGTGCTAGTTAATTGTTTGAAGCTGGAATTTATCTTGTCTTTATTATTATCTTAGCGATTTTCCAGATATGTTGATTGATTATATTTGTTAAAGGACAACTTAGCTTTTGAACTGATTCCAAGGTTTGACGGATATTGGAAATGTCATTAATCTTAGGTGCTATTTGAGGTGTGCTTTAGCGGACAGTATATTCCCAATGTGTTTCATCATACAGATTTGCTTTGTACGATGAGCAAATCGTATTCATTCTTCAATTTCCTTATCGCTCTTCATTTTCACTTGTTAACCGAGGAAATTGAATTTAGTTGAACCCTGAAACAGGCTGATTTTGTTGAAATCTTTTCCCAAAATAATTGTCTTTATTGTAATCTTAAAGTTTCTCGTATAGCGTTCCATGACAACAATCAGATGAATTGTTGCATTGATTGCAACTAGCCTTTAACCAGTCCATTCCATAAAGCTCACAAAGATACTCCTGTTTTTTAAAATTCCCAATTTCCTGATAACATTATTGATGTTTGGTTACAAGCTCTCTTAGCTACCATGTCAAATTGTGTAATAGATGCAAATTTTGTTATAATGAGGATAGATCCCCTTATCTGTTAGTTGACGTTCTACCCTGTTGAAAATATGTGTTGTTTAAAATTGAGTGAGAATTTAGGCTAGAGGGAAGGGCTATTGATTGTAGATACTGCATAGTTTACAAAGTAATTTTATTGTACCAATAAAGTACAATTAAACAAAGTAAATATTTCTTTATAATTCTAGCTTCATTTATTTGGAAGTATGTAATCTTATTCATTTTTAAGTGATTAATTAATTATGCTTAAGTATTTAATCAGTTTTATTATTTTCAGGTATAACAATGTTACTGATGACACAGCTTTCACTTCTACTAGAGTTACATCAACTACTTCTGTGAGTAATTTTACTATTAATTCTCCATTTACGCTAGTATAAAGTATAGTACTAGATTATTTTTTAAAATGTCCAATGTAGATTCAGCAACATAGATGATGTGATGGATTTATGTTTGTTAATAATAATTAATATACTTTTTTTTAGTGCCAAATAATTCCATTGCATTGATAATCTATAAATTATTTTATTTTGGATGATTTTCAACCAACAGGTGAAAACTGGTGTCACCTTCTCCAATAGTGACATTGGAATTGGTTATTCAGCCATGGAGAACACTGGTATTATTTCATCATTCACAGAAGAGATAAATGAATTAAATGAATAAGTTCATTAAATCTTATTTAAAACATTTTCTTGTTGTTGTTGTTGTTTAGGTCATCAGCCGAAAGGCTGGTTTGAACCTGCAGAGGTTTTACTAAGTAAAACAAGGAGTGAGGTGGTTTACCATTGCCTTCCTCACTGAATGGAAAAGTACGCTTATCAGCATGCCGGGCCCTCTGAAAAGCACATATTTTCCACTCTGCAAATGACACCTTCACTTCATTCACCACAGGGTCTGGCTGTATAATGAAATTCATTACTTTCAGAGGATATAACTCTGATTAGTGTCTTTTACACCTCTACCTCTTCTGTTCTTAAATGATTCAGTCATTTAATTGGCTGACCATGTGATAAGAAACAGAACTATTTATTTTAGCCCTGCAACGTTCGGATTGAGTAAATAATTTGACACTCCATCTGTCTGTTATGGGCAAACATTTTCTTAATGGAATTTTATGATATTAGCAGGATGGGCCATTAGAACTGATTTCCAGGTTCCGGCTTAAGTTAATTGCAATGAAAACTAGTGAAACAAATATAAAAAAATTCATAAAATTGAAAAGTTTTTTTTTGTCTAGCTCATTAAGAGCGCACTAGTATGTTGTCAATTCTTTCTGCGTCTTCTAATGTTTTGCTGAGTTTTCTTAGGGCATGGATTTCCTTCATTCTCACGCTAAGTGCCTTCTTCCGTTCCTTCTCACTCCAGGCTTGTCCTTTCCTTTCACACTTTTGTACCGAAAAGTTTCCAAAACCTTCAATTTTTCTTCTATAAAGGTCTCTATCTAAGATACTTTCTTTTGCAATTTTTAATGTTTTGTGGTCGATTTCTACTTCTTTAATCCATTTGTCTCTTATTTTGAGATTTTCTTTTGTTTTAATTAGTTTTTAGGTCTCGTTCTTGTTACTTTTCCTGTCTCATTATGTGTCCATAGTACTGCTGCCTCTTTTTCTTAAATTTAGTTATAGAGGTTTCTCCTAGGAATTGTCCCACCGCTTCGTTCAATCTTTTCTTATGAATTTTACTTTCTTGGTCGTATGGGGTTTCTAACGTAGCCTTACCGAATCTTCTGTATAATTTGTTTACCTTCTCCGTGTCCTCATTTTTTGTATAAGGTGAGGGTTACTGTTGCGTATAGTACTTCAAGAGTATTAACTGCATGTAAATGCCTTAGTTTGGTGTTTTTTGATATGCATTTCTTGTTATAAAATTTCCTCATCTGTACATTGGCCATTTCCAATTTTCTGATTCGTTTCTTTAGCACCATCACATCTGTTTCATTCTGTTAAATTACTTGAAAAAGAATATTTTGGAAACGTTTATTATTAAAAAAAAACTTTTCTTATTGTATACGGAATGCTTCAATTAGTTGGAAGTATGCAACGAAACTACGTAACACAATATTGTTCATAGTAAATGGTTAAATTAAATATAAGAAGCTCTACAATCAACTTGTAAAATCTACAGGGATTTGAATTCATGTGTGATGAAAGATAATATAGATGCAATATTACTGTGTCTGTTATCCGTACAAGATGTTATGAAGTACTTCATCCACTTGTAATAAGTTAATTAAATTGTTTATTGTTCTTTTTACTGAGTCTGTCATACTTCTGTCTGCTTATAAAACGGAAAATTTACTTTAAAATTTTTAACATTTTTCCATATCAATATAAATAATTTACGTGTTTTACGTGTTTTAGTAAGGAATGATCAAAAGTTGGAATTAGTATAAATCACAGCTGTGAAAGCACAGCAGTTGATAACAGTACATGAAGCTATTGTGGCAAAATACTGTGTGACTAAATTATTATTGGCGTGATGGTACCGTAAACCACATTGAAGATATGTACAGAACAAAACTGGTTTCAGGTTTTTCGGCTCTAGTGTTTTAAAATTGTGTTTCCTGTACTTTTACAGTTTTTTTTTTGTTGAATATAATTTTATTATTGTAAAATTACTTTCTTGTATAGACCTCGTTTAGTGTGAATGGCAATCATTCTGAACGTACCGAAGTTTCAAACCATGCAGATAATATTTATGACAGTGGAGGGAATATTCAAGATGACGGTGGTGGCCAGAATCGTTATGAGGAGGGTGATAATCCTTGGGTAAATGGACAATTCAAATCGCCCGAAGAAGTACGAGATTATTATAAAAGTTTTGGAGATTGGTGGAAGTAAGTAATTAAATAATTTTTGTTGCTTATGTTTATTACAACGAGAAAATAGAAAGAATAAATATAATCTTATTTCATATTTTCTTGTATATTGTTGAAATTCATAGAATGTTATTCCCGTGGTCGTAGGTGAAGTGTAGTTTTACTAAATTTCAAAACTGTTGTTTCAAATAGTTCCAAAAAACAACTTCCCTAAGTGCAAAGTTGTTTATACTATTTTTCAGGACTGATGAGCTCTGAATGTATGCATTGCTCTGTACTAACTTCATAGCTAGTCAATGACTTGCCAGCAATGTTGGCAATACTTGCTCTCGTAGCTCTGTTATTTATTTCGTCAGCCATTTTTTTGGTCTTTCATTAACAATAACCTATGAACGTATAACCAGCTGATTATATTATAAAGTATTGCATGTTAATGTGCTCTATAATTGATATGTTCTGATTATGATTGGTCTAAACGCATGGAACAGTAGAGCTCATCAACCGTGAAAAGCATTGTAGTTGTGAATTCATAACTGACTTTTTAAAAATTCCTTCTCAAAATAGTTTTAAATAAATGATACAAAACCTTGTTATACCGGGCTGATGACTGGTTATACCCTTTCCGGTATATCCGAATTTGCGATTGCAGTTCAACAAATATTTTTCATTGCCCTCATACAAATGTGTAATAAAAGTACATAAAAGGTGTGTTTAAAGCCTGGAATATTAGTATGCACAGTTGGGATTACCATGCTGTTGTATTACCATTATATATATTAATTTATTGCTGTCATGTGCAACGCTATTGTTTTCTTTATTTTGAACGCAATGCCATTCAATACAAAAACCTCCCGAACATAATACAGATGGAGGTAGAAATTGAGGGTTTTTCCTTTCTTTTAACTTATTTGCACTTTTACGCTTTTGTATAAATGTCCTAGCCGAACCCAGTATATCTGAATCCCGATATCTTGATACCCAGTATAATGAGGTTTTACTGTATTAAATGTATATTTACCAGTACAAAACCATTTAAAATATTTTAACATGAAAAAAATTTCAAACTTTATTTGAAAATATACCATTTAGTTATTGATTGATCATCTGTTTTACAGTTATTTCCCAAAGACTGATAATTCGTACGATCCTACATCAAAGTGGTTTGGTTTGGAAGTTGCTCCTGGCATTCCCACGATACCTAATATGGCCCGTCAACCATTACATCCGTTATCAAGGAAGTCGAGTTTAGGTATGTATTCAGATAAGAACGTAGATAATCATTAAAAAATAAATCCTTATAATGCATCCTGCAGCTTTAAACCAATTCTATTTTTTACAGTGAATTTCACTAACTTTTTTAAGCTTGCCTTGATCTGTATTATTCACTACTTATACGTGTTTCGGTGGATCCACCATCATCAGAGTACGCAATGTCATTTGACAGAAACTTAAAATATTTATTTAAAATTTATAGAAGATATTGCTTTGTAAATTATTCTATATAAAAAACTATACAAAAACCCTCAGTTTTGTATAGATGTCTGAAGATGTAATATCTTCTATAAATTTTAAATAAACATTTTAAGATTAAGTCAAATGATATTTTGTACTCTGATAATAGTGGATCCACCAAAACACGTGTATATATTCATGCGAGGATTCACAGCCCCAGCTGTATCTCGCTTCCTTAGCACCAACTCTCTATATCTTGCCAGTCACCAACGGAAAGCCGCCGCAAAGACATTGTCTTCTGCACACCATCCAACCATCACTTCCTGCCTACCCCTCCTTCTTCTACCAGCTGGAGTCCACTCCCATACCTCTTTGACCCCCTTCCATCCTCCATTCCCTGCACATGGCCAAACCATTTTAATTGCTTCCAGGATATGGTATCCATGATATTTCCTTGGATACCAATTCTTCTAATTTTAGAATTCGATCGATGCACGACACACCATAGTTTCACTTCCAGAAATCCATCTCCATCGCTTTTAGGCGATCCTTTTGCCTCTTTGTCAATACCCACACTTCCGTACCATAGGTACACACACTCTCCAGGATAGCATGATAAATATTAATCTGTGTCTCGTTCCATACTTTATCATTCCAAACGACAGAATTTAACTGCCATTTAATCCGTCACCCTTGCAAAATTTTGCTGTTACTTCCACTGCTCTTGTTCCACTCCTATCAAAGATGACAAAACAATTCTACTTACAACTACAAGTAAGTAGCGAATAGTATAAATCTAGGCAGCTCTAAAAAGGTTAGTGAAATTTATTTTATAAATTTATTATATAAAATAGAAAAGATATTCACATTAAAAAAGTAGTAGATATTTTTCCAATGTAATTATCAGTATTGTTTTGAATAGCTATTAAAAATTAGTTATGGCAATAAAGGAAAACATTTTGTTGTTGTACATATTGGACTTATGAATTTTTTCACAAGTAGGTATTTAATAACAGGTTTAAAAGAGTAATAATTGGATACCAATGTATTATAAAAAAGAAACAAATTACTGAACTTTTTAGATTACTTTTTAGCCTATTCCAGGTTATTGGTAATTAGATGTATTAAGTAATAATAATTCAAATTATTTCCAATTTGAAATTTGTTTGGTTTTGTAGATGTAATTTATTGTATTAGTTAAAAGAATAATTTGATGTTGATTAATTTGCTTAAGTAATCTGTTTGTTTAAACATTTCTTTAGTATCTGTTTAGTTAGTATTTAATATAAACACTCTTAACTCAAATAATTTATCATCATTAAAATATTTTTATTTGTATTTACTACACTTTGATTAATTATTTGTTTTTCTTACAGATCTTTCCCCATTCCTGCTTATCCTGGTTTCTCTACCTTTTTCCTTTTAGAGAAATAGTGTTTGTGGTTTTCTCTCTATCTATTGGTAACCTGTAAATTTATTTGTATCTTTTCTGCATTTGTATATTTGTAAATTTTCTTGGTTACTTAATACTATTTAGTTTTTCTTTTAACAATTATAGAGAAATATGTTTTTCTATTATGATCATGATTTTGTGTGCTGTTCCTTTGTTAAAACATATTACACTATTATATGAGGTTAATCCAGAACGTAAGATTACTCAATCTTTAAAAATTGAAAAGGTAATAAATTTTTAAATCTAAAAATTCATAAATGTACATCAAACATCATTTTTTGATTTAGTTGTCTTCCTTCTCAGTGCACTGTATAAGCCGACGGATGAGCTTTCTTATACATTCATTTGAAAATACTTCGCCTCATCTTTGGCCAATTCTTTGATGGCTTTTGGAACCTCATTATTGATTGAATACCTTTATTCATCTATGAATACTTTAAAAAGAGGTGTATAGATCAAAATCTGAAGGTGCCAGATAACAGCTGTTAACGGTTGATAATCTTCCAACTGAATGAGTCTTAAGAGCTGCTCAATTGCGTTGGCTATGTGTGGATTTGCAAAGTCATGCATAAACACATTCCCTTCGTTTACATGTCCCTTTTTTTGTTCTGTATCACCCTCTGTAAGTTTTTTTAGGGTGTCAAATTACCACACAGCATTAATTCATCACCAAACAAGGGTGTGTTTACCTACAGGCTGGAGTTCTGTTCTTAAAAGACAGGAACTTATGAAGTGTTGCCATTACTTTAATATTTAGTTTTATTTCTTCACATAAATTTAAAGTAACACAAGAATACCATGTATTTGAAAACTGATTTTTATCGAATGTTATTTTTAATTAAATATAATTAAACTGAAAAGGGCCATTGTTGGTGGTGCTGTGAGCCGGCATGGTGGAAGTGGAGCCCGAATAGTGACGGCTCGGCTACTGGATTCAGGCCTAGCCTTCCCTCAGCGGCAGTTGGGTCCCCACTGCAGCGTGACAGTGGTGGTTCCCAAAGCCCCGCAGTGTCAGGTCAGCATAGGCCATCTGCTGATAGCACGGCCGAGGTGGTTCTCTCCGGATCAGCAAAGGCTGACTGGTGCGGGAATGTGCGCCAGCGGTAGCGTAGACCTGGGATGGTGCATCTGGTCTCAGCTGGGCTCTTCTTCCTTGTTCTTCTCCGGTTGAGAGTTGATTGGAGAGTGTCACTCGCGGGCCAGTTCGGCTGCTTAAGTACCCCTCCAGCGAGTCCACTTCATAGTGGAAGAGAGGCACGGCACATCTGTAGCGCTTCGCGCGGCAGGCAGGTATGGGGATTTTCTGCAGGTGTGAATATTGGTAGGGCAGTCTACGACAATACATTTATTATGTAATAATTCAGTTGGGCTTGTACCTATAGTTTTAGTCAAATTAATTACTGTGGTGATGTCATTTCAGTAGTTTTAAATCATTCTATATTGTAACAATCAGAAAAGAGACTAAATAAAAACAAATTTAATATAACTATGTTGTAAACTTCCAGCAGTTTTATAATTTTGTGTACCACTAACAATTTGACATGTTCAGATTTTATTTGTTAACTGATGAAATTGAATAATGGTCAGTATGGGACAATGTACAAGAACCATAATGATGATGAGTCGAAGCGTCTCATCATCATTTGCAATGATTCTGAAGTGGCAATTTTTTCTAAAGAAAATATTATTGTTAAGAGATCAAGCCCACTTAGCTTTCAGGAGATAGAAAAAGACACCTTTGACTTATGGCAAACCATTTGTGATTCCTGTATCTACTCTTTAAGAGGAATCGAATGACACTATTCATGTTTCCAAATTCCAACTTTGATTTCTTGACTTCCGGTTAAAACCACGACTTCAAACCCAATCCAGGCTCACTAATTTTTTATGAAAATTACAAATCTGAAAACCATTTCTTATAGTTTCTGACATGTGGATGTGATGATTGCATGGACATCGGAAAATGATCGATGACAATTTTAAAAATTGCCTCTAATCAACAATATAGATATTAAAATTGAAGAAAAATAGCCGTAAAAATGGACAACAGTGTCACGATGTAGGCACAATTTACAAATAAATTTGTTTTTTTATTAAAAAGAAATGACTACGGAATGGATGAGGTGTGAAGTGTAGAGATTATATCATTCAAAATGTAGCTAACTCAAGCCAGACTAGTTTTATTTTTGCTGTTTGTTAATTCTTATTTAATTTATTTATTACAGAAAGATTTTTTCAAAGGTCAAGTAACCAGTCTGGTGAAGTAGTATCTGTAACTTCTTCAAATTCAAGAATTATAAATTTCTTCTATAAAATAATTACAACAATTACCACTATTATAACTACAGTTTGGTACAGAGTAACTAACTTTGCTTCCGTTAATTCTTCTGCATCATCGTCTTCGAATAATGTGTCAAATTCAAAAGCATTACATTCAACTACAGGTAAATATTAATTTAATTGTCCTGAAATTAGGTTTCTTCTTTGTAATAAGCATAAGATTAATTACAGTAGAGAGTTGAAAATCCGAAGCAATTGGAACCTCAGGTAGTTTGGATTACCGATTTGTTCACATTTTTGAAAAAAACCCTAAAAATACTGCTTAGGCCCATAGTTAAGCATTTTAAAAAGGTTGGAATAAATAAAAACAAACACTTCTCTGTACTTACTATATTTAGTTGTGTTTAATGATCAAACTAAGCCTAGTGTGTTCTGTAAAGCAATGCAGAGGTAAATAATAAAACTACAGTCTGTATTTTACTGTATATGCAGTATTATACTGTATATTAAATTGAAAACAAACAAAAAAACTATGTACAGTTAAACAAAAGGTTCACTATAAACCTTTCTAAATCACTGAAATCTTACTTCAAAAACTTTCAAATTTTTAATTGCGTGATTTGTTTAAACCTCGCTGATTCGTTTACAGAAAACATATTGTTTTAAAATAAGTTATAAAACATGTTACATAGTGTAAACATTTTACAAAATGTTTTTAAAATAAAAGTTTATAAAACATGTTACCTTTCTCACGCAAATCAAAATATTGAAATAATACTCAGATGGCGTTCAGATTTTTGACGATTCAAATTTTTGACGTTCGAATTATCGACGCTCTACTGTATTATAATTGTGTTTGAAGAATGCATAAATGATAGTATAGTTAGGTGGTGCTATTTCATACGACTTCTGAACTTGCCCACCACTAATACTTTGGAATATTACTACTACTACTCATCTCGCCTTTTAGGCCGGGCGCAAAATGAGACAGAGGTCCGTGAGGTGTGCAGGGTGACTCGTGCCAAATTTTTCTCGGCAGATTTAGTCACAGTGACAATCATCATAAGTTGGATCACAGTTTTATAACGCATGTTACATCACTATGATGTAACAGAAAAGAAAACGTAGTGCATATATAAGAAAAAAACCCTAGACATGGAAAATTTTTCTTAACGAAGAAATTAATTAATGAAAAATTCATGAACTATTTTTGGTTGGGTTGTAGGTAAAGAACTTTGCGAGTACGCACGGCCTCGATTAGTTTTTCTTTAATCTCGGACTACAGGAACAAATCACTAATAACATTCATAGGAAACTGGGTTACGCAATGTTACTATGAACAGAACCTGCGTCACGTCACCTTGCGCTCTAACATGTTCAATTCTGACTCATTTTGTGATTTTCAGAACTCATGGTGGGTCACCCTGTGCCACCTCATGGACCTGGATTATCTCATTTTGCACCTGGCTTTAAGTGTACACTCTGTTTATGATATAACTTTTGTTGTAGTTTATATGTATATTATCAGTCACCTGTCTCCAATTAGATTTATTACAAACAAAATCATATTCACATTCAATATTCATTGGTTTATTGTATGAACTACATTCATTAATAATTCAATTTAAAAAAATGATTGTGTGTGTATGTCGTTATACTGTAAAACCTCACTAATTTGGACTAATTGGGGGGAAGTGAAGTCCGAATTATTGAAAGTCCGAATTATCGCGAATATTTGTTTACATCTAAAAATTGAATAATTTAGGCAATTAAAATTAAAAAATAAACGTTACTTGTCTGAAATATCGATGTTTAAAGAATTTACAGTACAGTATATTGAAAAACAA
The DNA here is from genome assembly GCA_035578175.1 of Catonia carolina. Lineage (NCBI taxonomy): Eukaryota > Metazoa > Arthropoda > Insecta > Hemiptera > Achilidae > Catonia > Catonia carolina. The sequence continues at coordinate 32,154,345 of JAQMRL010000005.1, read as the reverse complement.
CAAAGTTAAAAGTATAGAAATAAAAATATTTACGGCAGTAAAAATATTGTTAAATAATAAATATCCAGTGTAAAATGATATTTAATTAAAACACTACTTACGTACCGATTATTTGGCACTTGTTGAAGTAGAGGGTTGACAAATATCCTCAGGGATCATTTGAGGTTGCTTAGAAAAAAAACTTGTTATTTTTTTCTGTGATTCTTTGCTACACTGTTTTCTTATAACTTGTTGGCCCATCTCTCTTAGGACAAGATAATAGTCATTGAATTCCGGATTGAAATCTGGAAATTCAGTAAGTTCGTCTATATGGTTTCTCACTTCACTACCTCAAATTGTGGAACGTTTTCTTCACTGAGTAACCAATAATGTATTACAGGATGAAACAATTTTTATTACACAGTTAAAAGCTATTATTTTTTGAAGTAGCACTTTATTAATTTTTAACTAAAAAACTTTTAAAAAAATTAAAAAAGCTGCTCTTCTTGGAGTAGTCCGAAATATCGCAAATTCCAAATTAATGAAGTCCGAATTAGTGAGGTTTTACTGTATTTATCTTAATAAACGGGTTTCTGTAATTGTTTTGTTAAACATGTTTGTGTTGTTTAGGTCATCAGCCAAAAGGCTGTTTTTAACTTGTAGAGGTTTTATTAAGTAAAACGAAGAGTGAGGTGATTTACAATTGCCTTCCTCACTGAGTGGAAAAGTACGCTTATCAGCATGCCAGGCCCTCTTAAAAGCACATATTTTCAACTCTGTAAATGACACCTTCACTTCATTCACCACAGGGTCTGGCTGTGTAATGAAATTCATTACGTTCAGAGGAGATAACTCTGATTAGTGTCTTTTACACCTCTACCTCTTCTGTTCGTAAATGAATCAGTCATTTAATTGGCTGACTATGTGATAAGAAACAGAACTATTTATTTTAGCCCTGCTAAAACTGCTGTAAACATGTTTAAAAAATTTTTAACCATAAGCTTTTAAAAGTTTGGCTATGATTTCCATGTATATTCATATTGAAATAATTAAAATAATATGGTAGCTTGATCATTAGATCAATATTAAATTTAAATTATAAAAATAATATAATTAATTAAAAATTTTTTGTTGATTTTTAAAAACAGTGGTTGACTCAGAAGTGTATGTTTGGTGGAAAGCCCCATTCAGATGGCTGTATCGTTTGTCAACATGGTTATTCATGACAGGAGTTTGGGTTCAGTCTGTCCTTAATCGCCGATTTTCAAGAATTAGATCTATTAAGCATAAATATCTGAAATTCATAATTTTACTTCTGCTGCTTCCTCTGATTGCATTGTTGGGTAAGTTAACAGATATTTTTTATTTGTATCGTTTATATTTTTGGATTTTTTTGCTCATATATTGGTTTTATGAATTTTAATATGTATTTGTTATTTGAAAGTACAGTGGAACCTTGTTAACCCGGACTAGTTTTTGAAAAAAATAATATGTTTAGGATAGTAAATGAAGACTTGTTTTACTGACGATAAATCACTATTATCAGTAGGTACAAGGGGTGTTTTTTAAGTAAGGGCCGTTTCGTTGCCTGCTCTTGTAGTTTGTGTGCGCACCACAATGAGCACTAGTGCCACTTCCCGACATCCCTTGCGAACAAACTGACGCCATTACGAGCTCTGTAGCGAACCTGTATGTTTAATACTGTGCGTTTAAAATGTTTTAAACAATTGAATTGCCTGCCGCTTGTGAAGTCCGATCAGTGATATGTTTTTTAACAGCAAGAAACATGTTAGCTGTGGACATTTATTGCCAGATATGTGAGGTTTATGGTCCTAACGTGATGAGTGAAGGAAAAGTGCGAAAATGGGTCAGGGAGTTTAAAGATGACAATGTTCACAACAGAGTCCAATCAGGCCGACATTCTCTGATTACTGAAGAGTTGGTGACTGCAGTTGAATAAAAAATTCAAGAAGACAGACAATTCACAATACTAACACTTTCTGCTAAATTTCCACAATGTTCTAGGTCATAATTTATAAAATTGTCTCAGAAAACCTAAACTTTAAAAAGTAAAAACTGCCGTGAATTTTTGGTTTAGGGAACAGGGGGCAATTTTTTATAACGAGGGATTTCAAAATTTAGTTGTAAGATATGGCAAGTGCTTGAACAAACTTGGTAACTATGCAGAAAAATAAAGAAATATATGTAGAATCTGAAAATAAAATTATTAATTTTTATAAATTATTTTGTGTTTATTTATTAAAAATAAACAGCCTTTACTTGAAAAACACCCCTCGTACATTTCTCGAATTCACTTGCCAGCGGGCGAATCATTGCACTCACCCTGCCTGCTGTTGCTTAACCGGTGACTCAACACTTTCTCTCTAAAAAAAAACTTTGATAAATGAATGGAAGTGGTATGGTGTGTGTGACTTTTCATAAAACAATAAAATTGAAGAAGAAAAAACAAGCGTGTAAGAAGATTTTATAGACAATTTTAAAAATATCGATGACTGTTCCAATGTTGATGAAGAAGACATTAACAGTTGGTTGCAAATTGACAATGACTGAGGTTATAAAGCGATCTCTGGAAGAAATTGTTGCTTCATGCAGTGTTACAGAAAATAAAAATGAAGAGGATTCAGACAGTGTCGATGAACCTGGTGTGGTTATGACCCACGCAGAAGTAGTAGCAAACGTAGATAAATTGATAGTTTATTTCTAGAGTCAAGCTGAAACATCACCAAATGAGCTTCTAATATTAAAGTGGGATCAAGATCACACTGGTCGTAAAGGATACAAAAAACTGAAGCAGCAAAACTTTTTTTTACTACCGATTAGTTTGTAACTATATTGTGTACAATGTAAATACATACAGTATTATGTCTTTATACGTGAATGTGTGCTGGTAATAATTTTTAAATACTTTAAAATTATAAGATTGATAAGTATGTTCTTTTTTATCATTTTGTTTCCTCATTCACTGGATAACCCGTATTTTTGTTAACTTGGATCGATCCGATCCGAGTTGATCCGGGTTAACAAGTTTCTTCTGTACAGGTTTCCTCATCTCACTTTCATTACAGTTATTTCTATTGTAGCTATATCATAAAACATAAACCACAAAATTTGCAATCTGTAAAATTCTGTCATATTTTTCTGTCAAGGCGTAGTTAGTTATCATGAACATTTTCTGTACTGTCATGACTATATTCTTTTATGCAGTCCTTTAAAATCGGTTATTACGTATGTATATAAACTATTTTCATATTAAATTGCAATGTACAAAAATGAAAAATAATTGTAATGGTAAATTACTATTGAGAAGTCTGTATAAACAAATGCAGATAAATTTAGTTGCATGTAATTTGTTTAGCAGTTGATTTACCTTGAACTCATTGCTTATGTAGGTGTTGGTAGAAAATTTATAGATTTATGTTACGTACAAGTGTTTCGTATTTAATTTCTAACAGTTGATATGTATTGTGTAAACATTATAACAGTGCCATAAGAATATCTTAACGTTTTTATGAATTAAAAATTTGTTTGTTATCTACCATCGTAATAATGAAAATTTAATATAGGTTGATCAAAAATGGCTTGTCGTTTGAAATAAAATACGTATTTTTAATTTAATTATGGCAAATAGTTAATGTGAAGCAACCCATGTATATTAGGCGCTGTATCTTTCATTTTCAATGTAAATTTTACACTTTTCAGAAACACATTTAGATATTGTAGTTATTACAATATCTACGATTTAGATATTGTAGTTAGATATTGAATTGTTTAATATATCGTACTTTTATGAATATACCGCACACCCGATTTTTAAAGCTACTTTCAGAAAAAATTAAAACTCAAAAGTAAAATGAAATTAAAAACTTACCAATTTATTTGTACATATTAAAAAATCTTTATAATTTTGAATAATTCACTAGCGAGATAGGTACATTCTCATTGTACGTATCACAATAAAATAAAATGACTGCTGAACTATAAAAAGTTCCTCTTTGCCATCGCTGTCAGAACCCGCGTCTGGATTTTCGTCCCAAAGTGTGTCATCCATCGAGCACATTAGAAATGGTGCATTTCAGAAAGCTTTTTGAAACTAAATCTGTTGAAACCCATGCCTAGGCAGTTTTAATCCACTTGCAGATTGTTTCATGTTCCGACCTTTTTATTTTTCTGAAGGTGTGTATGTATGTATGCTTAGTATTTTCTATCCATTAAGTATACAGTTCCTTTGTAGTAACCTTGAATGGCGTATTTTTATGCAAACATTCAAAGATTGAAGTACAGAAGTTTAACCCTTCCGGTATCCGTTTTCCTTCACGAAATCCGTTCTCTGGTGCTGCAAAAATTTTTTCACGTCATCTCATGTGTCTGCGAAAACTGTCGAGGATCAATATGCCTCTTTTTCCCAGCAATGCTCCATTTTGATTACCCAACACTCTTGATATCCAGTTCAGTACAAGATAGTTGCCCATCCAGCTCTTTTCATTAGCTCTAACAACTATTCCACAGACTGTAATATGTGGAATAGTTTTAAGCTTGAAAATCATGTAAGATGGTAATTTATTGCCGTTCGCTGTGATACACATTAACATACATCCAGTACATTACTGCTGAAAGGCCATTTTTTTTCGAATATAACGCCCACACCATTTCATCGAATCGATTTCATTCGAAAAAGGTGCGCGGTATATTCAAGTAAATACAGCATTTTTCCTCATTATTCCTCATACTGAAAAATCCATTGGACCCAAGATCCAATCAATGATCCTTAAAAAGGGGATTAAAGTGAAAATTTTAACTTTTGTAATAACAGTTCTACAATTTTGTGTACTACAGCAATTTAATGAGATACGAAATTCCTGAAAATTTCAATTCTTCGAGCTGTGTGTTCCAAGAATTTATTTAAAAAATTTGCATATTGTTATGCCTAAAGTTAAAATGCGTCTTTAGAGAACACCACCTTAGCTTAAAAATATAACCTCAGTGTATAAGAGTATTAATTACTTTATTGTAGTAATATTGTGCGAGAGATTTTCTTCCATTTTTTTTTTGTACGATTGAAACTACAATGAAAACCCGTAACGCCTTATGTTATTTTTTTATGTTATTTATTTTCATTTCAAACAATCTTACTTGATTTATAAATTGCTTACAAATCAGTTATTTTGACAAAAAAATTTTTTATCCGATTTCATTTTTTTTAAAGCGGGTTGATTTATTGTTTCAGTGTCAAATGCCGATTCCCTACCATCATTTAAAACCATTTTCAATAATTTCAAAATGCACAGTTATGATTTCAGTAGTGATTTTTATTAAAAATTTCATATTTATTATATGAATTATAATATAATTATAATTATTATATAATTTAAATATTATAATTAAATATATAATATATAATATATTATAAATATTATAATTATATCGTATAATTTAAAAAATTCATATTTTTCTGTTGTATTCAGTATTTTTTCAAGTGTTATTTATAATGCAAATATAACACATTGTTTTTTTTAGATTTATTTAAAGGTATACGAGATGCGACAATAAAGTAATGAAACTGATGTGAAATTTTAGTCATCTTTAGAGTAATTTCCTTTGAAGTAGTTCCCTTCTGCTTGCATACACTTACTCCAATGCTTCTGCCACTGCTGGTAACATTTCTGGAATTCTTTTGGAATGTTCTCCAAGATCCTTGTCACTGCTATTTGGACATCTTCTGATGTTTAAAAAATCCCTTGATCGCCATTTGGACTCTTGGAAATAGAAAAAAGTAAAATGGAGCAATAGGTGGTGAATAAGGTGGGTGTAGTAGTTTTTTCTGTGTTTTTCGCTGTTCGTATATTAGATTTTTGGGGACCATTTTTGTACAAATTTTTCTTTTACCCAGATCTTCAGTTATTATTTGACGAACAGTTTCCCGATTGTTATTGAATTCTTCTGATAACTTTTTCACGGATAATCTTCGATCAGATCGTACGTTTCACACCCCCTGGCCATGTTGACATAATTCCGTGAAGTTGATGGGCATCTACTGCGGTCTTCTTCTTCAACATTGGTTTTGCCTTCACAAAACATTTTATGTCAACGAAAAACTTGAGCACTTCATATAATCTCATTTCCATTTCTTTGCCTTTTGAAGCGTAACGTAGTTCTAGTTGCATTCTCACTCAATTTAACACGAAAAGAAATAGCATACTGTTGTGCAATATTTTGCGATTCTATTTCTGTAAAGAGAGACAAAATGCTTATTGTTATACTACAGCACAACTCACGACCGAGTGGTCGCATCAGTGTGCTGTTTGGACTAGAAGTAGAAATAGCCTAGAGATCAAAGATGGAGCATCTGCGCAACCTGCTGGGTTGCCAAATCTTGCAAAAAAATTCAATCTCATTACTTAATTGTCGCACCTCATATTTGTTATTTTTTAACATTGTGTAAGTTAACTCTTTTGCTACCATCTGATATTTTTCTGATACAAATTTTGTAAGTGCCGATTTTTATATTGAATTAATCAATCTGCTATCATTATGTTGTTTTGTATATCTTGTGTTCCAAAATAGTGTTAATGTGATAAATGCAGCAGTGTAAAAATTCCAGTTTTTCTCTTGGAGTTATAAGATTATCTGCTTAATTTTTGGAATTTGTCTTATGGAAATTTTGATGTATTGTTTTCAAAAGGGTAAAAAAAGAAAGATATTTCCGTATTCCTGTATGGTAATTGGTAATTTTTATTCTATTTCTTATAATAAATTTTACTAACCTTGTTGAAGCTGGGTTGATTTTTTTCTTATTTATTACTTACATGTGTTTCAGTGGATACATCATCATCAGAGTATTTATAATACTGTTTGAAACTAAAAAAAATTTTAAAATCTATAAAAGATAATACATCTTCAGTGATCTACATACTACTGTTTGTATAGATGACTGAAGGTGTAACATCTTCTATAGATTTTTAAAAAATTAGCTTCAAACGATATATATACTCTGAAGATGGTGAATCCATCGAAATATCTGTATGTAATAAATAAGAAAAAAAATCAAGGCAGCTTAAAAAAAGTTTAGTGAAATTTATTGTCACAGTTTTTGTTTAGTAAATAGTTTTTTAATGCCAATAATAAATTCTTCTAAATCTTTGATGCTATAAACATTAGTTTACTGGATAAAAATGATATGATCTTTGTTAAAGTTTAATAAATTTGCCATGATTTATCAATTTTTTAACGATAAACCTGTAAAAGTTGGGGTTTTCCTTAAATTTTCCATTTGATAAAACTTTCAAAATATTGAAATGAATTCATAGAAGGAAGTTAAATAAGGATATATGTTTGAAAAATGTTTAAGTTCATCTTTATTTTTTTGTATCAGAAATCAAACCAGTTGCTAAAGAGTTAACAAAATTTAATACAAATTTGTATCAAAGTAGTTTATTTTATTTGGTTAGTCCAAAATATTTTGCTATGTTAAGTGGAAAAGATCAATCTAATATAACATTATAATATTTGTTTGAATTTATTGAGTGTGCACATCATTTTATCAAAGTATAAAAATTATGTAATTTTTAATGTTCCATCTGATTATGGATCATTTATTTATTTATTTTCTCAATTGTGGGGTTATGAATTTAATAATCTGATGAGGAATCGAACCCAGGACTCCTGGCACAGAAGCCAGTTACCCTGACCACTACACTAACGGGCCGGCCTACCTGTTATAGAATCCTGGTTTGTTTTAACTAAAGTAATAAAATTTGTTGTATTATATTACCAATATATTAGTTTTTTTAAAGATCAAGAGAAAGTTATAATCAATAAAGATGATCGCTTGTGTCAGTTTCTGTTTACTGATGAAATATACAAAGGGTACAACATTGTTCGATAATAAATAGAAAGATTGAATTCTATAGATAAAATCCCAACAGAATGATTTTTATAAGCGTTGTGTACTAAAAACATTCCTGAATTATAGATTGAATAAAAATTTTTCATATAATTATAAACAGTAGGTCTTTGATTTACTGTGGTTTGGATTTAAAGTCACTCATTTGAGAAAAGAAAAATTTTCCCTTTCTACGTCTCATTTAGAGTAAATTTTTTGTTTGAGAATTAACAATAGTGCCTGGTAATTCCATAATATTTGAGTTAAATTTATTAACAATTGGTAATTGATCATTTTTCCGTCACTATTCAGTCTTGTCTGTATAATGATTAATGTCTTATTGTAAGTCCTAATGAAGTACGTAGAATCACTGTACATTATATAATATATAGATTTCTCCACCCCTTTTTTAAAGGTTTGCAATGCAATATATATACTGTATATATATATTACATCACAAAACTTACACTGAAAAACAGTGTTAATGTGTTCATTCCTTTAATACATTGGATTTTTAGGTTTGATAATATAAATTTGGGGTTTTTAAACGATTTGACTGATTTTTTGAAAATATTTGACTGAAATCGTGTGTGCCTTACCACAAAATTTTAAAGTTTTTTAAAATCTAGAAATATATTTTTAGAAATTAATCACATTGTGGTATTTATTAATCAAAATTTATTTTTAAATGTTATTTATTAATGTAGTAGAGATTTAGATAAATTTGTGTTGTAATTGCTAGATATAATGTTTTCCTAAGTGATTTTACTATCGGTTTCATAATCATAGACACCCGAGTTTGAACCCTTCCATCTTCAAAACTATGAGTCGGATTTCAACATATTTTATATCAAAATTTAGCTCATTTTATTCTGCATTGACCTATAATAGTCCTTTATTTTTAATGTTGTTGAAAAATTGCCACATCGAGGTTGGAAGACAAAAAAACCCGGTTTCTTTGCTACTGCAACAAATGTCATGTGTTAAGGGGCATGTAACGCAATAACTATTTAACGGAAAAATTTGAAATTTTAGCACAACATAGACAATTATATTTATACAGTGTGTATGAAATTTCAAATTCGTACGTTATTTAAATTTTTATTTAATAACAATATTCTGAACTCTTGCTATCTTGGTAACCGCTCGATCGTTTGGCACGGGCAAACTATTATTTTATTCAGTGTAAAAAACTTAGTACAAATATGTTAATAACATAAAATATTGATTGGCCAATGTCATGGTAAATTTTTAAAATTTTGAAAAAAGACTTGGTAATGCGGGAGGGCTACAATCCATGTTGCCTGAATCTGACTGTCTACCTGAATTGGCAATGCAGTCTGTCAATTCACGTAGACAGTCCAACAACATGTCACATACACAAACTGGCAACATGGATAGTAGCACCCACACCTCGCATTACCCTGTCTTTTTTTTAAAAATTGTACCACAATATTGGCCAATCAATATTTCACGTTATTAACATATTTGTACTAAGTTTTTTACACTGAATAAAATGATAGTTTGCCTGTGCCGAATGATCGAGCGGTTACCGATATACCAAGGGTTCAGAATATTGTTAATAAATCAAAATTTAAATAACATGAATTTCAAAATTTGTACACGCTGTAAGAATATAATTGTCTATGTTGTGTTAAAATTCCAAACTTTCCGGTCTAATAATTACCGAGTTACAAGCCTCTAATTGCATGAAATTTGTTGCAAAAGAAAAAACCGGGTCTTTTAACCTCGATATGGCAATTTTTAAACAACATTAAAAATATAGGATTATTATAGGTCAACGCAGAATAAAATGAGCTAAATTTTGGTGTAAAATATATGTTAAAATCCAATTCATAATTTTGGAGATGCAAGGGTCAAACTCAGGTGTCTATGATTATGAAACCGATAGTAGTAGTAATTTTGCTTTAATCATTTTAAATTAATATTTTTGTTCTGTAGTTAGACAATTTATTGGTCATCAGTTCTGCTGTAAATTCTTTTCTTTTTGATTATAGAAGCTGAAATTGAGTTATTAATAATGTTTTTCATACAGAAATCCGGTTGACCGATTCTTATGAACATGTTTAAATATGTTCATAAGAATCGGTCAACCAGAAGTAGTAGTTTATGTGACAGATTTTTCACTTTTTTATGAGAAAGGGCGAACCATCTCTTTTGAATGGTATGAAATGTTTTTTTTACTTTCTCTTGCCTATATGAATATATAGGAAGGAAAGTATTGTTTTCATGTCGATTTTTCGAAATCGAGTTTTCACCGGATCTATACGTTTTCAGACCCCCTGAACCCAAAAAACATGTTTTTAGCGATTGGTCTGTGTGTGTGTGTGTGTGTGCGTGCGCATGTGTGTGTGTGTGAACAGAATATCTCAAGAACAGAACATCGTACGAACTTGAAACTTGAAACTTAAGTTACATACCACTACCGGACGCGACACGAACATTTTCATCAAAATCGGTCAACCGGAAGTAGTAGTTTATTCGTATAATTTTTCACTTTTTTGCGATTTTCTCAAAAACTGGTCCTACGATTTTTTTTAAAATCGCCTGGTTTACTACATTTTTTATGCTCTACAATATAGGGTAGGCGCCATGTTTGCTGAAATTCTGCGTGAGGCTGTTTTTACGCAAAAACTTTTTCTTTTTAAGATTGTGGCTTTAATATGCATTTTAGCGCAAAACATTATATAATAAAAGTTGTAGAGAATGTAAAATTCTACAACTTTTATTTCAAACAATTTTTTGTATAACGCTTAGTTTAGTGGTAATTTGCAATTTTCTGTTTTTTTTCTCACGAAAATGTGTGAAAAATTGATTTTTTTAAGATTTCGACCTTAGTATGCATTTTACGACAAAAGTATATATAATTTAATTTATAGAAAATTAAAAGATCTACAACTTTTATTTAAAGCATTTTTCTCTACAGAGCCTAGTTTAGAGAGAAAGAGTGATTTTCCATATTTCTAAGCCAAACTGAGGTTGATTTTCATTTTGCATCATTCACTCATGATTAAAATAAGGTTATGTTTTTGAGGTCCGTTTTTTGTTTATTTCTAATATTTTATTAATAATGTTAGGTTTATTGTTAATTATTTGCATTGGCAAGAGAAAGTTGTGTGAGTGTTTCACACCAGATTTTTAAGACTTTGGCCTTAATAAAATGCATTTCATAGCAAAAGTATTAATCAAAGTTGTAGGACATTAAAGAAGTTTTATTTTTAACATTTTTTCTACAGAGCGTAGTGTTAAATCAACTAGTGATTTTCCATATTTTGAATATTTTTTTTCAAACACATTCTTGCACATGTGAGTACTGTGTATTTTCAATTATTATTAATAACACTTTTTTGACATTTTATAGGAATTGATGACCAGTAGTATACTTTCAATTTCATATTTTATTATCAGTCCAATATTATTTTTTAATTAATATAATTTAAGTAAGATGTATTAATTAAATGTTATTAAGACCTTTTAGACATGTTAAGTCATGCATGTGTCACTTCTTTAATTTTCTTCCACAAGTTCTTATTTTGGAACTGGAGTTTTCTTTCTTATAATTTTTTTTCATTGATTCCAAAAAAGTGTATTTCTTTCATTGATTAACTTCGATATGTTGTTTTTCTTAACTTTTTCTCTAAAAGTCTATTAGATTCTTCTATTGTTTTCCTTAATTTATTTGTGTCTTCTATTACAGCTTTATCTATTCTTAGTGTAATTAGATCATTTTCTGTTTCTTTGAACCATCTTGGTGACTTTTTTTCAGCTGTTTAAATATTTGTTTTTGAAGTTTCTCTGCGTTCATCTTTATCAGATGTCTGTAAGAATCTCATTCTTCTCTTTTTTTTTTATTTCATTCGATATGCTTTTTTTGGTTTAACGTCCGACTGTTCTGCAATTACTGCTAATGCAGACGGTGAAGAATGAAAATTATTTTTTTGTTGCGTATGAAAATATGCTGTGCCTGAATGGAATTTGAACCCAAGATCGCATGATGAGAGGCGAGCACGTTACCAACTACGCCAATGCGGCCCCGGCATATGGTATGCTTTGGATTTGTTTCTTTGGGCTGAAGATTTTTGCCCAATAGGTTTCTATATTTACAATTTCAATTATTGGACTTGTAACACTTGTTTTTATAGTGTCAGATTTTCGTATCTCATGAAAGACTTTTCTTTTTGTATGCTCTCTGCATTAATTTTTTTGCTGTATTTAATCTCTCTATTCTTATTTTTATTGTCAGTCTTTCATTAAGGTCTTGTTATCCATTCTTCTAGATTTCTGATATTTTAAACTTGGTCTATTTTGTTATTTTCTATTTTGATTTTAAATTGTAGTTTATATTATGTTATATTTATTTTTTTATTAAACATCCTATGTAGGATTTTTAAACAGCCGTATTATTTAAAATTGAAATATATATTTTCTAACCACCAGAATACGGTAACATAAAACACTTACCAATGTTTATAGCGCTTTCGTGTATCTTGTACACATCTTCAGTAAATTAAAATTTATTACAAGTCACAATTTAAAACTTCCTGCTCCTACCATGGTAGATAAGGAATAGTCGATTCTTATATTTAAAACAGTCTTGCCAACTTAATCAGTTGATTGTCGTATTCAATCTGTGTGTTCATTAATTTTTCCCTGTTATTGTATTTATAAATATAATATTTTTCCAAAATTTCAATTTCATTTTGTTTGTTATTTATTTCCAATATTTCTAGATTATTTTTTATATTCGACATATTATGTTTATTTTTAATCATGTGTTCAGTTACATTGGAGAATTTTCGATTTCCTTTTTTATAGTTAGAATAGTGTTCTGTAAACCGTTTTTTAAAAGATCTGGTGGTTTTACCTATATATATTTCATTACATTCATTACATTTAATTTTATAAATTCCACATTTAAAAAACGGTTTACAGAACACTATTCTAACTATAAAAAAGGAAATCGAAAATTCTCCAATGTAACTGAACACATGATTAAAAATAAACATAATATGTCGAATATAAAAAATAATCTAGAAATATTGGAAATAAATAACAAACAAAATGAAATTGAAATTTTGGAAAAATATTATATTTATAAATACAATAACAGGGAAAAATTAATGAACACACAGATTGAATACGACAATCAACTGATTAAGTTGGCAAGACTGTTTTAAATATAAGAATCGACTATTCCTTATCTACCATGGTAGGAGCAGGAAGTTTTAAATTGTGACTTGTAATAAATTTTAATTTACTGAAGATGTGTACAAGATACACGAAAGCGCTATAAACATTGGTAAGTGTTTTATGTTACCGTATTCTGGTGGTTAGAAAATATATATGTTATATTTATGTATTAATATCCATTGCTATTATGATATTCTATTTAACCAAAGTAGCTTCTAGTGAGAATTTGTATTCAGTATTTTTATTTGCTAATTTACTAACCAAAGGTAGATTTTTTAAAATAAAAACATAAATTGTATTTATTATTATTCATATTAATATTATTGTTCAATTAATAAAAACTATATTTGTAAGTTATAAAAAAATTGATATTATTTTTTATTTTTTAATAGTTTATTTTTTATGTTTTAATATGTTAATTTTTTTATATTATCTTAATTACATAATATTATATTAATATTAATTATAAACAATTTTAAGCACAAAATTGAGTGAAAATATTTATTATTGTCTATAAGAATTCATGGAAAAAATTATTTGTCATTTCTCATTGCTTTTGAAAGTTTTATGAAATAAATCGATTAGTGCTACGATGTTTCAATATGTGGTTTATGAGGTGTTATTATCTTCACGTAAAGTAGTTAAATAAATTTCTAATGACATTTATTTTGGTGCTTGAAGATATCACTGATTTATCAGTCCATCTAAATTTGAAATAAAATACACCGATTGGTTAAACAAATTTCAGTAAAAATAGGTGTAACTTTTAAACTCAGTACTTTTTCTTCTTCCTGTTATGGATTAGGTCTTCCAACTTTTCCAAATTCTTTGCCCATTTTTTCCATAGCCTACCTCTCTACGCCTACGTCTCTCTTCCATCAGGTATGTTTAATGCCTATTTCGCCCATCTTCACTCATTTGTATTAAATGTTTCTCCTATTTCTCGCTGTATTTACTGATTGTTTCCAAGAGAGACATTTAAATAGGCCAAGATTTCCTCATTCGTAATGTGATCCATCAGACTACACCCCTGAACTCTTTTAAAGGCTTTTGAAAGGTGTAATTCAATTTATGATCAAGAAATTTTAGAGTTTTCTTTATGTACATTTAAAATTAATATTTTAATGCATCGAGGATGGGTGATGCCTCTAAAGAGTCATGTTTCTTTTGTATTTCTACGGATGTTTCTTTTTTTGCTGGCAGCTGGGCACAGTCTTAGATACTGACTGGTTTATTTTTATTTTTTTGTAATTTCAAAAGTTCAGTTCGTGATTGCTACTACAGTTTTATACACTTTTTGGTTTCTAATAAGATATTCTATTAATTATTAAACATCTTAACTCTTTGTTTTTTAACAAAAAATAAAAGCATATTGAAATATCTCTTTGTTATTTCCAATTTAAATAGTGTTCAGTTATTGTAGGTTATTCTTTGAAAAATGTGGAAGTATATAAGAACCTGTAATTTATTAGTTGTTGTTTAGATCATCAGCCGAAAGGCTGAATTGAACCTCTAGAGGCTTTATTAAGTAAAATGAGGAGTGACGTGGTTTGTCTTGCATTCCTCACTGAGTGGAAAAGTATGCTTATCAGTATGCCAGACCCTCTGAAAAGCATCTACTTTCTACCCTGCAAATAACACTTTCATTTCGTTCACCACAGGGTCTGGCTGTATAATGAAATTCATTGCTCTCAGAGGAATTAACTGTGACTAATGTCTGTTACACCTCTACTTCTACCTCTTTTGTTCTTAAATGTTTCGGTCATATAATGTGATAAGAAACTGAACTATTTTTTGTTGTCCTGGAACTAGCAGATCGAGTGCAATTTAACACTCCACCTGCCTGTTATCGCAAAATTTATTAGTAACAATCACATTTGAATCTTAATTCAATTTAAAAAATGTGAATTAAATGATTAATGAAATCTACATAATAGTTTTGATTTGTTCGTGGTGACGTATTACGCCCTACAAGCTGATGCCCTTGTAATTAGCGTGAAAAAATTTATCAGAGCGCAACTTCTGAAATAACCATACCGTGTTCAATTTTTTAATCATTCCAGGGTTAGTGGATGAATATAAATTATTAGTGGTAATTTTTAAAGACTGGTTATATGTACGATAAATTTTTTTTAAAATTTTAAATTAATTTGTTTTTTACGATTCAAATTTGTTTATTTTTGTAACTAGTTTCAAGATGTTATAGTATTATCATTGAAATCATTTATCATCATTATTATGATATTTATGAAGTTTTTTTTATATAATGTATTCTATATTTTTATTAAATAAATATATTTTAACATATTTTGCTGTTATTATTTGTATATACCACTTTTTGATGCATGTTGGTAATATAAAGTTGCTTCAAAAATATATCAATTTGTAAACAAAAATGTAATATTGTTCAGGACATTCATTTAAAAAATTTTATCTTGGTATTACAGTAAATTTCCTATAGTCTGGCATTTTCAGGGCTTGAGGTTTGAACAGTGAACAATACTTAAAGTAAAACGGAAATGAGTTTCTTTGTAATGTGAAGTTAAGTATGAAGGCTGACCTAATTCTGTTTAATTGTTCTTGTTGTTGTTAGAAACCATCTTAAAGAAATCTTGAATATTGTATAATGTAGAGTTTCATTATTTCAGAATCATTATATGAACTACTCTGCATTCGCTAAATTTAACAAATGTGTTTAAAACATTTGCTGATTGATTCCAAAGGATTCCAAAGGAAGGATATTTGATTCTTTCACATCATCTTCATCTAAGTCAAGGTGTTTGGATTGATTGTTAGTTTGATCACCTACCGTATGATGTCATCGTCTGTCAGGGCTTCTTTGTTGGCTTATTTCTAATCCACTATCTAATTTTTTCTCATGTCATGACACAGGATTCTCCAAAGGAAAATTACCTAAACTTTCTTGAAATTATCATCAATAGTTTCACTTGCAGTAATTTTAACATTCTGATTAGTAATTTCAGGCGAAAGTTTATGCCGTGACTTTTTCAAAGTTACCTGTTTTACCTCTCCCCAAGTCAAAGCAGTACCGAAAATAGCATCTTTAATAAAGAGCCTTCCTTGAAAATCTCTAACAATGTTATCCAAAGCAAATAAATTTGTTTCCAAAAGTCATGCTGGACTGTTGGATATTAAATTAGAGGAAGTTCACTGTACTTTACTTTAAGTGTACTGTAGTTTAATTATTTTAAGATAATTGTTTGTTAGGACTGGTGACCTGATGGTAGTGCTATTTGGTTATAGATTCTCAAATGACACAAGTAATTTTACAGAAGTTTTTGTAAGGAACAATTTTTTAATATTCAATTAATACATGTCTTGAATAATTTAAATTGGACAAAAAGATAAATAGCAATATATGGGATCCTGAAAGAGCATCTAAATATTCAGTTTAATCTGTGAACATTTTTATCTAATTTTTTCATTCATTTTAAAATTTACTCTTAAAGAATAATGAAAAACAAAATGGTGGATATAATATTAATATCATAAAATTATATGGGGGGTATAACGAGAAACAATGCAGATTTACTATTTTCAGAAGTAAATTCTGCTTTAAATATCCATTTAAAAGTTTTGATCTTCTGTACTAACATATGCTCTTTGCATTGCTTTTTCACTCTTTCATTAATGAATTTTTTCCAATCATTTTCTTGAACATTAAGCTCTCAAGTTTCTTTAAATCAAAAATTAAATAAAAGTAATAGTTTTCATTTTTATAAAATGTTGTTTTCCAAGATTAAATATGTAGCGTTTCTGGATTTTTAAAAGCTAGGGAATAAAAGTTTTACTTGAATTAGTCTATAATAATAATTAGTATTTATTTTATTATTATAAAAATTATAACCTGCATCACATAAAAATGAGATTCAAGGTCACTATTAACAGCTCCTCGCCTATTAGATGTCATCTACTAGTGTTGTCATATTTGACACCTTGTCATGCGACGGAAGAGGGAATATTGAGCGTATATGTAGTCCGCGGAGGTGTAGTGTATGATTTGGCAATACTGTGGCTGACCTTGAAGCTTATTTTCATCTGCTGGAGATTTTAGTCGGTAATTTTTTTACCTTTGAAAATAAAATCAATTTGCATACAGAAAATGATTATAAAGGTCTTGAAAGTCAACATTTATAAAATGGCTCAAATTATTAATTTTATATTTAATTTACCATTTAAAAACACATATTTATTTTAAAATATAAGTACAGTAAAATGGTTTTAAATATGAGGGAGAAATTGATGGAGTTTACTTCTACACCTCAGCGAGTGATTTATTGAAATTTGAAAACTCCATAGAGAATTGTTGATGAATCTACACCAGGAATTGAAGGAATTATGAATTTGTGAAAATATTGTATAATTAGTGGTAAGTTATTTGTGTTTCTACTTAAGTATTCATTAACAGTACATATAATTTTACATATCATATTAGTTAATTAATTCCAGAATGTAAAAACATCATGAAAGTACTAATTGTTTTATGTAATATTTATGTCTGTGTATGTATATATATATATATGTATGTACATTTTTAGATTTTTGTTAAATTTAACGTATATAAAACTGTGTATTTTGAAATATGATTTACTATATTATTCAAAATATTTATCCATTCGGTTTTATAATTCTTTAAAGAATTAAATTATTTTTCTATTATCTGAAAGAAATCAATGTCATTTTAGTTTATAATAGATTAAATAGATTCAATAATATAGATTAAATAAAAATAGAATAGATTAAATAAAATAATCCAACATTTATGTTATTTCATATTGTTTTTAAATATTTGGTATTCAGTTAAAAATTTTGTCATGGAGTTGCTGATTAATTCACTAACTTTTATTTTAATTTTTTTTAGATAGCAGGTGGTTGTAATAACTCCAATTAAATAAAGGTTTAATAAAGGTCCAATTTAATAAAGGTTTGATAGTTACCTTTCATAGTGATTTGTTATTCTGTTTACAGAATGGCATGCAAAATAGAACATTCTTGTTATTTTAAATTTTGTTATTTATTCATATTTTTTAAATTTTACCTTGGTTTCATTATTCATTTTATCATGACTTGTATAATTTTTAATAAACTTTTGTCTAATTTATCAAGTACATTATTGAGCATTTACCAATATATCTAATAGAGAAATAAAAGATATTTCATCTGAATTACTATTAAAAAACTGATAGATCATTAATAAAAGGGTATGGCATGTACAAAGTCTGATTAAAGTATTTTATCAAATTTAAATAAATAATACACAAATATATGAGGTGTGGGAATTAAATAACCAGACTTAGCTAAAAAACATTTTATTGATTACCAATTTCATTACGAAGTTTAACTTCTCAATGTACCTCCTTACTCATCCATACAACGCTACATGCATGATTTTCCATTGTTGAAAGCAATGCTGGAAGTCTGTTTCTTTCAGCTTGTTGAGAAAGACGAAGTTGAGGAAGTTGTTGAAGTCTGCTTCTATCAGCTCCATCGTTTTTTGCTTTCACTGCTTCCTCACTATCAAATCTTGTCTTTTAAGCTCTGATTTTACCTTAGGAAATAAAAAAATCTGGTGTAAAACACTCTCGCAACTTTCTCTTGACAATGCGAATAATTTACAATATAACCTAACATTAATAATTAAACATTAGAAATAAACAAAAAACATAACCTTAATTTAATAATGAGAGAATGAATGTAAAATGAAAATCAACCTCAGTTGGGCTTCAAAATACGGAAAATCACTCTTTCACACTACACTATGCTCTGTAAAGAAAAATGCTTTAATTAAAAGTTTTAGATCTTTTAATGTCCTATAAATTTGATTATATACACTTTTGTCGTAAAATGCATACTAAGGCTGAAATCTTAAAAATCAAATTTCTACTCATTTTCGTGAAAAATAAACAGAAAATCGCTAATTACTGCTAAACTAAGCGTTATACAAGATAAATATTTGAAATAAAAGTTGTAGGATTTTAAATTGTCTACAACTGTTATTATATATATATTTTTGCACTAAAATTCATATTAAAGCCGTAATCTTAAAAAAAAACAATTTTTTTTACAAGAAAACAGTCTTCCCAAGAATTTCACCAGACATGGCACCTACTCTATCTTGTCTATAAAAAATTTAGTAAACAAAGCATTTAAAAAAAATCTTAGCCGTTTTTGAGAAAATTGCAAAAAAGTGAAAAATGACATGAATAAACTACTACTTCCGGTTGACCGATTTTGATGAAAATGTTTGTAGTATCTAACTTAAGTTTCAAGTTCGTACGATGTTCCATTCCTGAGATATTTTGTTCACACACATACACACACACACACACACACACACACACACAGAGCAATCGCTGAAAACATGTTTTTGGGTTCAGGGGATCTGAAAACATTTAGATCCGCTGAAAACTTGATTTCAAAAAATCGACGTGAAAACAATACTCTTCTTCCTACATATTCATATAGGCAAGAGGAAGTAAAGTGATAGGGGTTCTGGTTAGGCAAGTACAGTGGGTGGTCCAACAAGGTGATGGCGTATTTTGCAAAGAACACCTTCACAGGCAAGACGGAATGGTCGGAAAAGGTTGCCTTGGTGAAGCATCCAGGAATTGCTCTTCCACAAATCAGGCCTTCGTATTTTCACTCATTCTTGAAGGGTAGTCAGAACCTTGATATAATAATTTTCTGATCTTTAGGGACACAATGAACGCAGACAATTCCACATGTTATCTGTTTTTGATGTTTAGGGTCGTCCAGGGTGTGGATTATCTTCGGTTGTTTCATATCCCTTTTTAAACCACTCAAAAATTGTGTAGGCGGTAAACATTCACTTCCTTTGACAAGGCATGAGCTTCTGTTGTGTTTTTTCCGCAGTTTCACTAGAAACTTGAGGTTCACTTGTTGCTCCATCTGAACACTCCATTTATTCGACAAGATGCTAGCGCAAGGACTTGAACGGGTGATTTCTACAGCGAGACTGAGGAACGTTATGACATGCACAAAATTTAAAACAAAATTAATGTAATAAAAATGAATTGAAATAAAATTTTTAGTTTGGAAATGACTCAATGAGCGGTGATAAATTTTAAGGAAACAGGTGTTTCTAGATAAAAAAGACAAACACTTTAAATATGAAAGCAAATTATATATTGAATAAAATAAAAGAAAACATAAAATAGTATATGAAATAAACAAAAATAATAAACAAAATAAAAAGAAAATAATGAACTGAAAACTTTACATTGGAATAATTACAATAAAAAAAATACATTACAAAAAATAAAAGTAATACATTTTAAAAAAGAAGACCCACTGGGTTGGTCTAGAGGTAAAGTCGTCACCGTGAGTCAGCTGTTTAGCAGCTGATTTTGGAGACGAAGTTTCCTGTTAAAATCCTATGAAATATAAATGTTCCTGTGAAATCCTATAAAAGGTAGTTACTTTTATATGGATTTGAATACTAGACAGTGGTTGCCGGTGTACTTTAATGGTTTGGGTTCAATTAACCATACTCTCTCAGGAATGGTCGACCTGGGTCTGTACAAGACTATATCACATTTACACTTCATCCTCATCTCATTGGGTCATGGGGTTGCTTATTGTTCTGAATTGAATAGATTGCAACGTACACATATTAGAAATTTTTAAAAAAAATTGAAAAAAGAAATAAACTTCATGATAACTTGAGAATTTATACCATGAAATTTTTTAAGAATATTGGAAAGAAGTCCTTGAAACATTATTACTTTTATATCCAAACTAATCATACCATGTTTTACATTGTTCAGTTACCACCGGGTGATTTAGATCAAACACTAGCATTTTTAATTCTACCATCACTGCTACATAAGTGACACCCACCCACCTCCAGGGATATTGCAGGACTGAAGAAAAACCCGCGATAACGAACCGCACACATGCACAACAACAAAACGCGCTCATTACGCAAAAATACGGACCAATGTAACAAACGTCACAACGTACAACCGTGCCCATCAAGCTCAGGTTTGGGGAAGCATCAACAGGCACAGACATGTTGCCACGGCATCAAATTTATAGAAAATTAAAAAGATCTACAACTTTTATTTCAAGCATTTTTCTCTACAGAGCCTAGTTTAGTGTAAAAGAGTGATTTTCCTTATTATTAAGCCAAACTGAGGTTGATTTTCGTTTTGTATCATTAACTCATGATTAAAATAAGGTTATGTTTTTGTTTATTTCTAATTTTTTTATTACTCATGTTAGGTTATATTGTTCATTATTTACACTCACAAGAAAAAGTCATGTGAGTGGTTCACACCGGATTTTAGTTTAAAAATTCTGAGAAAATGGTTAAATAGATTATTCGATTAAAGTGCTTCAGTTTACTACAAATAATTTTAGTATCATTTTTCAACCTTAAGAATTAAGGTGTGACCATGACTATTATACAGAGTGATTTTTTAGTCCTGTTACCCAATTGTTAATGTCTGGTAATATTTTTCTAAAAAAAATAAATTTTGTTTTGTGACACTAAGTTGATAGCCCTACTCAACCAGTATGGATATGGCAGTGTGAGTTGATTCTCCTTGAGCTGTGTAAAATTTTGTGCCATTTCCGGTCGTGCTACGAACAGAATGTCTTTTATCCTAAAACAATCTCTTGTTTAAATCTGGGGGCTGAAGCTCTAGAACTAATCGTATGTGATATGGATACAATTTCAATTTTTTAGCAGCTTTCTGAGCACTCGAACATGACAAATCAACATGCGAGGAAAGTTTTTGTAAACTTTTCCATGGAGAATTGAGCAATCTTGTTTTCACATTCTCTTAACGT
Organism: Catonia carolina; assembly: GCA_035578175.1. NCBI lineage: Eukaryota > Metazoa > Arthropoda > Insecta > Hemiptera > Achilidae > Catonia > Catonia carolina. The sequence continues at coordinate 32,132,420 of JAQMRL010000005.1, read as the reverse complement.
CATCTGTCAAGAGAGTTGGTCGACCACTACGTTTTCTGCTGCAAACAATACCTGCCTCTATAAATCAGTTAGCTAGCCTACAAATTGACTAAAATAGAGTGGAGGAACACCAACAAATTTAATTTGAAATGATTCTTTTACACTCGCATACGATTTTGTAGCAAAATATTGTTCAAGAATGAAAACCCGTTGTTCTAGGGTAAAAGACATTCTGTTCGTAACACAACTGGAAACAGCATAAAATTTTACGCAAATCAAGGAGAATCAACTCAAACTGTCGTATCTATACCGGTTGAGTAGGGCTACCAACTTTGTATCACAAAACAAAATATCACCCGGTACATTATCGATGAAATATGCTAGATGCTAGAATTGTAGACAGCACCAAGTTATTTTAATAACCAAAATAGCATGATTTGGTATATCAAATAACTCACTGTTTTGTAAGGTATTTTGTTTTTTCAGATGGTATTACTTAACAAAAAATACTACTGTTGATTTTTTAGACTTGTCTTTTGTAGGCTGTAGACTAGATAAAGCTTTTAGATTTAAATCTTAATGTATTAACAATATAAATGATTTATTTCAGGTTGGTTTTACTATACAAAATCTTCAGATAATGTAGCAGTGTTGTGTAATGATGTGGCTTCATCTGTAAATGAGCATCTCAATATTTCAGCCTCATTTTTTCGTAATTTCTTTAACAATATTGCAGCTTCATTTTTTAATATATCAGATTCTCTTATTGGCAGCTTTTCATACATTTATGTAAGTATGTTTATTTAATTTTAGAAAAACCACTTAATGTACAGGGCATTTCTTAATGTTTTTTGGGGTTACGAAAATTTAGTACTAAAAACTATTTCACGTAACCCAAATGAAAGTTTTACAGGCCGATGCAGGGACTCAAACAGTTATTTTTAAACATCTATAAATGTTCAATGTGTGCTTCTTTGGTGAATTGGCACACATCGACACAAAAGTCTAGCTCTTGCCAAACACGTTGTAACATGTTTCTTTTGATAGAGTTGATATTGCATTGATTATGCGATCCTTCAGCTCAGTGATATCGTTCAGCATTGGTGGGATAAACACCTTGTCCTTCACATAACCCCAGAGAAAGAAGTCACATGGCCTGAGGTCTGGTGATCTTGGTGGCCACAGCATAATGTGTTGGTCTTCTTCAGACCCGTGTCCTTTCCAGCACCAATGTATTTTATCTTCATCAGATAGATGCTGCATTAATTGAAAATGGTATGGTTTGAATAATAATTGTTTACGGAAACACACCGTTGTTTTTGGAATTCCTAACTCTTTGCCTGCAGATGCAGTCGATTTTGACGAGATGCCAATAAAACTTGCTCGCACTCGTTCAACATTGGCATCTGAGGCTGATGGACAACCAGTTGATTTTCGCTTGCACAAGCAAACCAGTTCCACTGAATTGTTTATACCATGCACGAATTGAATTGTCACTTGGTGGATCGTTATTAAATTTCAACCGTAACGCACGTTGCACAGTAATTACCGACTTTGACACGTGAAATTGTAGCACACAAAACGACTTCTCGCTTCTCGTGGCAGCCATTCTCTACTGTCTACGCCTAGCGGGCAATTTTTTAACTAACTGCCCAGAACATGTGGAAAAAATTATTTAAAGTGCTTATTCGTACAGTACTTGATTCACTCGTATAAGTGAAATACTTTTTTTTGTACTGAATTTTCATAACCCCGAAGTACATATGAAACGCCCTGTGCTTTGGTAAATTACTGAAAATTATATAATTACTACCAATAGTCTGAGGGTTTCTTTTTGTAAAATTAAATTAATTTGAAATCACACTTGATACTTGGCTGTTGAAGACCATGGGGTTTTTCAAATCCGACTGTGGGTACAGTTATGTTTGAATTGTTTGAAAATACCTCGCCACCACAAAAGTAACCAGATTTTAATGTTATCTATGCATCTGCATTAATAAATTAGGTTATTTAAACTGAAAATATAATTTTTATCATTATCATCATCACATTGTCTTTATTCCGTTTCCAAGTTACCTTGGGTTGCACACAACACTGACAACACAACTCCTCTCTACCTTTTCCTCAATCACTGAACTATTTCTCCTCCATTGCTCTCTCACTATCACATCTTTTTCCCAATTCTTCCATAATGACGTATCCACTTCACTCTACCCCTTGGATTTTTCCCTCCATCTTCAAGTATCGCATCTTTTTGGACAGTTGGGCTTCCTCCACCCTATTGACATGACCAAAACATTGTAGTGTTGTTTATCTAACCCTCCTTACCAGGTAACCCATTCCCAGTTGTTTTGTAATTGGTGACTATTTTAAATTGTTATCTGTCAATTTTCTGTGTCCGCCCGTTCGTATGTCACATCCTGATGTCAGAAACTATAAGAGGTAGCAACAAACTGTTTTCGGATTCGTGATTTACACAAAAAGTTAGTAGGCCTGGATTGGGTTTGAAGTTCCGGTTTCGACCAGAAGTTAGCCAAAACTGGAAGTTAAGAAATCAAAGGTGAGATTTGGAAACAAAAATAGTGTCATTCGATTCCTCTTAAAGAGTAGATGAATAAATCACTAATGGTTTTTGCCATAGGTCAAAGGTAACCCTTTTTATTTCTTATGAAAGCTAAGTAGGCTTGACCTCTTAAAATTTCTTTAGAAAAAATTGCCACCAGCCATGAGTCATGTCATCTTATGTGTTAAGGATCCGCAGCCCGGAGAAACAAAATGTTAACGCTAGTACGGGCGTTGAATAAGTACAATAAAGCAAATACGATATGAATAATTCTAACGTAATTAGTAAACGATTAATTGAGTTAACCAGAGGACCAGGCAAGTTTTTAAGCAGTTGCTTGCCGCAACCATAACGACTTAGAGAATAAATGAGATGATTAAATAGACCATTAAACGAAATGACGAAACGGATAGGAACGAATAGACAGGACATGAACATAGGAATGTACACAATTGATCAACTATTCATAACAAATAAAAGACGCTCTTACCTTGGATCCAGAAATGACATAAGACTTGTAGACACGCACGTGGTGTAGCACTAATAACATCGCAATAAACAAACGCAACAGTTCACAATACAAATAACATGAGCAATTGAATATAATAATTCACACAAAGCAAAGAACAATAAATGATTTAAGTTCATTGCAAACGAAGAATAACGAACGAGACCAGATTGTAAACGAAGAATGATAGGGAATCGACACCCCAAGCCACGCGCTAAGCGCCGACGGCAGACACGCTTCCATCCATCATGAAAGCTGAAACAAGAGTGTACATAATGAAGCCGGATATGTGAGGAAGGGGTAGGGAGAAAGATGACGTGATCAGTGAGGTCACTCGGAAACAATCAAATTGGAACTATTAGGACAGCGGGAGAATATGAATTAATTAACCCGGGTAAGACTGGCGCTAACATACCGCCCGCCTAAATCGAAGCAAGCGATTTACAGAGAACTGATCGAAGAACGAAGCCGCCCGCCCTGAAACAACAGGGAGCGGAGAACGCAGGAAGAAGACGAAGAACGAAGCCGCCCGCCCTGAAGCAACAGGGAGCGGAAAACGCAGGAAGAAGACGAAGAACGAAGCCGCCCGCCCTGAAGCAACAGGGAGCGGAAAACGTAGCAAAACGATGAGCGAAGCATCGACGACGAATGGAGACGTAGAAACGAACGAGGTGAAGAACGGACACATCTTGATGTGGCGTGACAAACGCACGGGTTTGCCCGGCCAACGACGTACGGAGCATCTTCCACGGCTTGCGCGGAAGCCAACGAGTAACGGAACGATCTTGATGTGATTGCCAACGAGGGTTGACAACCAGAAGCGACGAAGAAGAAGAGACGAAGAAAACGACGAACGAAGAAAACAAACGAAGAGGCGAAAACGAAGGTAGATGAAGTTAAGCGGGAAACGAAGTGAAACGACGTAGAAAAGTTAGTTGCCCAAAGGCGGAGCTAACTGGTAAGCGGGTTGCGAAACGAACTGGCGAGTAGGCGAACAATAGCGAGAAATTTGAATTGCGGTACGGCGAACTTCACTAACTTGTTGAGAGTGAATCCGTGATTGAGAGTGAGACGACGTGAGAGAAGTACGAAGGTTACACCAAGCGTTGAACGAGCGACGAGAGTTGAAATTACAATTATTCACCGGTTGTGAATACTGTGTACGACGATTGGGGCCCCGCCCGCCAAGAGGGGCACAAGGCGCGCGAAGAGCGTTAGCAGAGCATGAGGCGACTGAGGAGGGCCGATTGCCCTTTAGCGATGCGATTTGCAGCGGTTTGTCAACAGAGTGTGCGAGAGACGACGAGAAGCAATGATTCGAAGTGAGTTGGTTAGCCGTAGAATCGACTAAGACGAACGTAGCAGGTTTTATCGGCGAAGTATCTGCGATGCAAGAAGACTCGAAGCGGTTTGGCGAAGAATTAACGGTAGACAACTCAGTGGAAGCCTTCAGCGAGGACTTGAAGCGATTTGACGAGGAATTAATTGAAGACAACTCGGAGGGAGCCTTCAGCGCAGACTTGAAGCGAGGCGTAGACTTGAAGTGACTAATGGACGAAGTACCAGTAGCAAGATCGGTCGAGATACTGGCGGAGTCAGTAGGCGAAGCGAGACGAGAATCAACAGCGATGATCTCGGATGAAGCGGCGAATCGATTTGAAGGCGAAGAGACTGAAGTTTTACGAAGACGATTCGTTAAAACAGTAGGGCGATAAGAATCGTTGTCAGATGCAGGCGAAACAAGTAAGCAATTAGTCGAATTAACAGTAGAAGCGGTAGATTTATTGATCTCGGGGTTCACATTAACGTCGAGTTCAAATTTAGAGCTAGCAGGAACGAAAGTTTGATGATTAGCGGCGAGAATTTTAGGCGAAATCGAATTTGTATTTGACGTGCGATTTTCAACAGTAGGCGATGCGAGATTAACAGCAGCAGCAGGTGACGAGAATTCAGCGTTATTCGAGAAAACAGATGTTAAAAGCGGATCGTTAATTGTTACAGAATTAGGTGGTTGGATGTCGGGCAATTTGCCGAATACGACATAACCAAATACAGTTGACAAAGCGGAAGGAGCGCCCTTTATTAAAGGCGTTTTACTGAAATCTAATATTTCGGAAAAGCAGTCAGCACCAAGCAGCAGATCTACTGGATTTGGGCTGCGAAAACGAAAGTCAGCTAGCAGATGTTGAGAAAACTGTTCACCGACGGATTTATGAATTCGAGAAGCAGGCAGACGGTCTGATATTTTTTGAATAACAGTGGCCTGAAGCGGTAAGCGAAAATTAGAATTTTGCGGCGACAGAATTGTAAGGTTAGTAGTACCTTTAACGGAGTTAACTTGAGATGAAATGCCTTGTAAGCGCTTAGTAGTAGGCGCTATGTCGAGTTGAAGAGAACGAGCGGCGTTATAGGTTAAAATGCTGGACTGAGAACCATTATCAATCACAGCGCGAAGTGGAACAATTTTACCGGAAGAATTTACAGCGTGGACAATAGCGGTGCCTAACAGCGCGGTTTGGCCATCAAGGCGGCAGGAGAGAGAATAATCGGTAGATTTTTCAGCGACGACTGACGAAGACGAATTTACAGTAGTTGCCGGCTTATTAGCAAAGCAGGTAGCGCAGGAATTAATTGGCGGAGTTGCGATAGCAGTAGCATGAATCGACGGCGAAGAATTAGCAAGCAGACACCCGGGAGATTGAGAATTGTTGACTGGGTGCTCGATGAGTTGAGGCGAATTAGCGATTACCGAATTATGCGATTTAACAACGGAAGAGGCAGATGAATTCGACTGTTGAGCGTTACGGTCAAAATGTAACAGCGTATTATGAGATTTTGAGTGACAGATACGACAATGTTTAGTAGAGTTACAGTTACGACGATCATGATGGCCGAAACAGGCAAAACACAGTTTAAGCCGAGAGATAATTTTGTAGCGATTATCAACGGGTTGTGAGAGAAATTCACTACAGTTTTGAATTGAGTGAAGGTTAGATCCGCACGAAAGACATTTAATCGAGTTTGATTTGACGAAAAACGAAGGTATGTTGTCAGAGTTAGCAGACGGCGAGGTTGAATTACGATTATTTTGAACAAAACGGCGATTAGCGGATGCCGGATATGATGAGTCCGGTTTATCGAGGTTAGAACTACTTGAATACGGAGAACGAACATTATCGATAGATTGAGAAGGATTAATTAACTCACAAGAATGCATTTTAGCAGTAACAAACGAGATCAAAGCTTCGTACGAAGGAACGGAAGATGCAGAATTTTGATCCTCAAAATTCTGTTTAGTAACAGGATCCAGATTAGAATAAGCGATTTCAAATAAAAGATACTCAAGCAGATTAATATCGAGTATTCGCAAAGCGCCAATAGCAGATTCATGAACGTTTAAGAAATGTTTTAACGATTGGTAGTTAGGCGTATCAGATTTGATGAAATTAAAAACTTGATTTAAATGTACATTTGCAATTCTACGTGAGTTTGAATAACGATCGAGTATTAAATTATATGCCAATACGTAATTATCAGCTGACAATGGTAAATGCTCAATTAAGCGAAGTGGCTCGCTGGTTAAAGAGCACCTTAAATAATGCAGTTTTTGAACATGAGATAAATCAGTGTTGTTATGGATCAAATCATTAAACAGACTTATGAAATTCTAGAATTTAGTGATATCGCCATCTAAGACGGTAGACGTATGTGAGGCAACTGTACCAATGGCGAATTATTGGTTTTAACTTGATTTGAAATAATCACAGTTTTATCTAGCGATTGAATTAGTTGTTGCGCAGAACCGATTAATTGAAAGTATTTGTTTTCAAAATTTGCACGCTCGACTTCAAAATTGTTGTCAGGCTGTAATAATTCAATTTTAGCTTGAATCAATTCAAAGTCAGACCAAAGGTCGATGAATTTTTCCAAACGTAACTTGACGAGTTATTTCGACGTCAGATTTAAGAAATTGATCAAAACGACTTAAATGATTATTGATTACATCACGTTTTTTAAGTAATGATTTATAATCGTCCATGTTGACAGAAATAAACGAATAAATATGAAATAATTAATAAACAGACACAAGTTGAAAAAGGTAAACAAACAACAACTGACTATAATTAGGTCAGTATAACGATTTAGCATTGAAGGTTATTGACAATGAAGCGTACAGTATGAGATTCAGCTTGTAACTGAACCAGTTGACTGTGGAGAGAGAATGGGCGGAGCGAGTCTGCGCACTAGAACGCCGTGTTAGGATGAAGACAGAGAAAATGGCGACTATTACAAATCTTGAACAGAGGCTAACAGAGAAGCGAAGCGCAGAATGTGACGTCACAATACACGCGGTACATAATATTAAGCAAGACACAACCAGCATAATACGCAACAAATATCTACACCCGCCCTTACCACAATGACCATAGATGATTACACAATGTGTAATTAACGAATTTAATGAAATAATAAAACAGTATATATATAATTGACTGTAGCCATAATTACTGATACATATCCGATGCCCGGCGAAGACCAAAATGTTAAGGATCCGCAGCCCGGAGAAACAAAATGTTAACGCTAGTACGGGCGTTGAATAAGTACAATAAAGCAAATACGATATGAATAATTCTAACGTAATTAGTAAACGATTAATTGAGTTAACCAGAGGACCAGGCAAGTTTTTAAGCAGTTGCTTGCCGCAACCATAACGACTTAGAGAATAAATGAGATGATTAAATAGACCATTAAACGAAATGACGAAACGGATAGGAACGAATAGACAGGACATGAACATAGGAATGTACACAATTGATCAACTATTCATAACAAATAAAAGACGCTCTTACCTTGGATCCAGAAATGACATAAGACTTGTAGACACGCACGTGGTGTAGCACTAATAACATCGCAATAAACAAACGCAACAGTTCACAATACAAATAACATGAGCAATTGAATATAATAATTCACACAAAGCAAAGAACAATAAATGATTTAAGTTCATTGCAAACGAAGAATAACGAACGAGACCAGATTGTAAACGAAGAATGATAGGGAATCGACACCCCAAGCCACGCGCTAAGCGCCGACGGCAGACACGCTTCCATCCATCATGAAAGCTGAAACAAGAGTGTACATAATGAAGCCGGATATGTGAGGAAGGGGTAGGGAGAAAGATGACGTGATCAGTGAGGTCACTCGGAAACAATCAAATTGGAACTATTAGGACAGCGGGAGAATACGAATTAATTAACCCGGGTAAGACTGGCGCTAACATTATGAAAGGAATTTTTCTTTTCTGTTATCATTTTCTAGGTCTCTGCTCTAAGGATAGCTTAGCTAACGGGACAGGGTTTGAATTCAAGTTGCAGATAGCGGAAGTCCATAAAATGGCTTGCTGTAAATAAAGGGTAACCTGAATAAGCAGCCAATGATAGAGTTTAAGCTGTAATTGGTTACTATTTAGGAAGACTGACGGTACACCTACGGATGCCGCAGCGCCAATAAGGACTCAATGGCTTGGCAAATTTGGCTACCAGAAAATAAACCAATAAATACCTTGAGCGCATGCGTAGTGGTGGGAGAGAATAATGATCCCAATGGCAGTGTGCAGGAAAGGATTTGGCAGAAAGTATAAAAAATGTAGTGGTGACCTCAATAGTGTTTTAAGCTATTTTGGAAGTACAGAATTTTTTTAATAACATTTTTATAAGTTTTATTTGTCTTGGTTTCTCTACGTATTTTATTATTAACTGGTTTAATTTATTCTTTCAGAGTTTGTTACCAGTTTTCGTACAATATTTTAAAAGTTCAGCTACAGAAACACCTCATGGATCTATAGATAATGAACAATTATCAATCCTAGTTCAACAAACTGTCAGAGATGTCTTACAGAAAGATTCTGCCATTCTTCTCGAGAATACTGTAAATCACCCAAGATTTAAAGTATTGATGGAGGAGGCATTGGCTGAAAAAAGTGGTAGTTGGGATCCCAGTGAGTTGTTAGCTAGTGATGAATGGAAAGCTGCAGTCAGAGATGTTGTAGAGCAACATTACCATGAAAACTTCAAAATGGTAAAAATAAAATTTTAATATTTACCCTGATAAAAATTATAGATGTGGGGAAAATAAAGTGATAACATCCATTTCATTGATTTTTCATCAAAAGTTTTCTTAATTAATCCATTTGGGTATACCACATTTGATATCGATATTTTTTTCATCGTTGAGCTGTGCACCCACATCTTCTCCCAGAGCTACCACTTGTGCACTTATAATGAACCCAGCAAATATAATATACATCATCTCATACAGGCCATTATTTAAGTAATATACCTTCAAACAGAACCTAAACAACACAACCACCATAAGTTTTATCTTGACATGCCCACATTTCCTTTTGGAGTCTCCTGAATCCAGTTGTAAAAAAAAACAATCATAACACGAGAAACAGAAGTGATAATTGCTAAATTTTACATTAAATGGTTTAAAGAAAATCTTACTTACGCTGAGAGAAATGTACATCAGTAAATTGCCAGAAACTTTAAAAAGTTGTGGTAATAAGTATTTGTTGAAAATAAAGCTAAAAATGTATTTGACTGATTAAAGATTTTTAGTATTCAAGAGCTTCTTTTAAAAATTGTTTTGTTTTAAAAATAAATAAATTTCTATGTGAATGCTGAAGAATTTTATTTTTGATATTCTGCAATCTTCCCATTCAGGCTGTAAACATCCAGTTCCGTTTATTTATGTAATCTTAATTTTGAGACTATGTGACATTCCAAAAAATTCCGCTGGTGTTAAGAAAAGCTTAAATTTAACATTTAACCCTTTGAGTACTGAGTTGTTACAGGAAAGAATGCATGGTTTTTCATAACACTTCCTTCCTTCATGATGAAGCTACATTTTGTGATTTTTCTTGAATCTTTTCTGTTGTTTTTTTATTTTTTATTTTTATTTAGTATTTATTTTATGTGTACAAAGAAAGGCTGTAATTAAAAATGTTAAACAGTAAGGTGACAACAATTATTTTGGTAGATCTTTCTTCCAAAAGCTGTTGACAGTGACGGCATTTATTGGTCTCATTATTAACCTCAGGCTTTATATGATTCTGCATTTAACTATACATTCATTTTGTTATCGTCTATGTACTTTTTAGAAACACACTCCGAAAAACGAGTAAATACACCCGATGTAACTGGCACCATGTTACTTCTTGTTTGATTAGAATGTTGGTAACAAAATGTTCTCCAGTTGGTTCTTTTTTCAATTTTGATTGGTCTAAATTTGATATATTGATAAAATACTAGCTGATTTTAAAGCCAATAGAGTGTAGCACACAATGGTAAAAAAATCAAATTAGTTGTTATAACACAATGAGCAACAAATTATTTTTCCAACTTACAATTACACTACAGTAGAGTATATAAAGGTAACGTGCTATAAGTTGACGATTGCGCCTATCATGCGGAGGACAGTATTCTATCTATCCTATTTACATCGGCCAACCCAAAAGCATAAGATGTCATGGTTAGAGCTGTCGCTATGATGTATTTAGAAAAGCACATATAGTAGCACTTCCAACCCCCGCATAGTCCAGTCTTACTCTCGCTGACGATCGTCAACTTATATTGCCTACTGAAGTAAGCAGTAGCATAAACAAGTTTTTGGTGGTAGTGATGAATTTATCATTGGTGATAAACTTTTTATCTTGACATGTCCTATACTCCCTTTGGAGTCTCCTAAATGCAAGGGGAAAAAATTATGTTACTTATAACTTTACTCTGCATGTGAGTGCCATCACATATATGCGACGGTAGTCCTCAGAGAGAGTGAGTTAAATGTTCTATAATTTTTGCTGATTAGACTGAAACTTTAAAAGTTTGAAAGGAAAACAAAGAAGTTCCAAATTAATTTGGTTTCAAAATAAATAACGAAGACACAATACAAGTAAAAGTGAACATCCTAAACACTCTTTTAAACTTCAGGGGTCATGAAATAAAGCTCAGTTTAAATCTGAGTATCAAAAATTTTGTCCTGTGACAAAACGTTTTCACTCTGTTCTGTACTGCATGAGAAAGTGAAAAGATTTATGCTAACTTAATAAACAATTTTTTTTAAATTTAAATTGTATGATGTGTTATTGCTTAGGATGCTCTTGAAGAACATATTAGAAGTATTGAACTGAAAGCTGATCAGAGTGTAGATGAACTGACCAAATTGAAAGAATTTTCAAGTAAATTACATGAGAAAATTATTGCGTTGGAGGTAAGTTTAACAATTAGTCACTTTATGTAATATGTCAGTTTGGATAATGCTCATTCATTAGTTATACCCATAACTGCGTAATCAGGGTGATACCAATTGAAAATGTTGATTGAAAACTGCTCACACATTTCTATCAACCGCGTGCCATTGCCATGAATAACATTTACTCTGATTATTTTATTGTAAGCAATGGAGTCAGGCAGGGATGTTCATTGTCACTTGTTTTTTTAAAGGTAAAAATTTTGTTTTTAAAAAATGGAGTAAAAAGTTTGATAGGATTTTTTGTTGTTTGTTTGAATTGGGAATGAAAATATTACTCTTATTTGTTGATGAGGTGGTGTTAGTTGATCAAAGAGTATGATATGTAAGATCTGATATTAAATATACAGTGTGAAGTCGATTATCCGGATCAATTGGGGATTTGATCGTCCGGTAAATTGATTTGTCCTGATAACAGATTTTCCGAACTTATTTTACGTTATAGAAGCTAGAACTGAAAACTGTGCTATAATACGTACACGACACTATTGTACTTGTAACTTAATTTTTATTAAACACACAAATTTAAAAACACATAAATGTTATGTACTCATAGAATTCACTATATCGTATTTTACAAAATAAATGAACGTGTAATACTGCTATAAGTTAAAAACTTAGTTTTTATAAAAATTCCTTTGTTTAAGGGAAGCAACTCTCTTGCTAGCAGCCAAATCTCGAAGTCGTTTTAAAATTAAAACTGTAGCAGCGTCACATTCTGGTTGCTGTTCCAGCCATTTCATTCCATTTTCTGTGTATTAAACAAAGCATTTATACATTATCACATTTAGTTATAATTTAGTTTTAATACGGTAACGGTACTTTAAATTTGTATGTCTACGAAATTCAGAAATAAATTAGTACATACACAAATGTACATAGTACATATGTACAGTATTTTACAAATTTTTCCTGAAAGGCATCTGGATAACCGGTCGTCCGGTTGATAGACATTCGGATAATAGACTTCTTACTGTATAAGTTAAGTGTGAAAAGGCCGTCGGCCTGATGGGTGCCATGATTGCTTAAGTGATTATGGCTGTTAGTTGTCAAAGCAATGTTTGGACCTCTTTAAGCAAAAGTCGCAGGAATGTTTGCATCGAGTCTTCACAGTTGATGAAACCTGTGATTCAGTGACAGTTCAAATAATGGTTTTTTTTTATAGTGAATCTCCTCCAAAGAAGAAAAACATCAGTCGGAAAGGACCACAATGACCACAATTCTTTGTGATGAATAATGACCACAATTTTTTGTGATGAGAAGGGAATAATCTTCATGAACTTTTTGCAGAAAGGAAGAATGATTATGAGGTAGTACTTTGGTGACTTATTGGAGTTGATAAGAAATTGAAGAAGACACTGCCCCATTTGGCTAATAAAAAGGGCTGTTTCACCATGATATCACATGAGTAAATTCATCTGGAATGGCCGTGGCTAAATTACATGAAATACTACTGCTCCCACCATACTTACCCGACCTGGCTCCCTGCAATTTCTTTCTGTTCCCCATCACGAAAACATGGCTCAGGAAAAAAAATTCAATTAAAACGAGGAGGTTATTGCTGAGATAGAAGTGTATTTTACAAAATTTGATGAATCATATTTTTGGAGAGGTTAAAGAAATGGCAGAAATGTTGGGAAAAGTGTGTCGACATTAAAAGAGATTTCGTTAAAAAAATTGTGAAAACTTGAGTCTTCATTCCTAAGAAGGGGTCCTTATTGTGTGTGGTGTGTAGGTAATGTAAAATATGTCGTATTCTTGAAAATTTGTTTATGCTTGGTATAATTTTTTTTAATAGGTTAACTAAATTTTGTGGTTTTAAATAATTTTTATTTTTGCAGAAACATATTCATTTGGTATTGGAACAGTTTGTCACTGTTGAACATCTTGAAAAGACTATACAAAATCTAACTTTGAATCTCCAGTATCAAGGAAAGATAGGCAAGTATTTTAACAAAATTTAGAATTCTATTTATACAACCATATTAAAATGTATTTTCTCACTTTTTCTATAGACACGGTAATAAAATCTTTTGTTTTGTTTCCACATACCTTAAACGAATAATTGGTTTACCTCAATCTATTGATTTAATATTGAAAGACCAAGCAGGTAAAGTGAAACTATAGATTTCCTTTACAAATTTATATTTATAACAAGTAGCAAAGCTTCATATCAACGGAAGGCAAAACATGAAAAAATGGAAGTGTTAATAGCTTCTAGTACTTTTGTGGTTAGCTTTAAGTGTGATAGCCTTGTGCCTTTCAACTTGAATAAGAAGAAGCACTCTCAAAATAAGCCAAAATCTAACATTATAATATTGTGATAAAACCTGTACTTCTGTATTTGTATAAATGCCTTACAATAGATGGGAAGGCTGGTGTAAGAGAAGCAGAGAAATTCAAGAGAAAGATTCTCTGCTAGATCAGAAGATGCAGACAGACAATATAGGTTATGAAGAAGAGAAAAACTTCACAAGAACGATCAACGGAAATGATCAGAAAACAAAGATTGAAATTCTACGGACACCAGTAAAGAGTGGAGGACAAACTATTGACAAAACAAATTTTTAAGGTACTAAACAGTACTTTCCTTAGATTTTGGTAAGTAGTTCAAGAAAGCCAGAAAGAAAATTGGAATATACTGAGAAAACAACGGGATAACTGGTAACTAACTTCAAGGTGATTTCATGAAGAACAAACGCCGATCACCAAATTAACGAAAAAAGAATGCTAAGAGTATGGGCTGCAAAATGAGCTTCCAGAAATGTTCAAGTAATTTTATATGCGCTTAAATCACCCTAACCAAGAAAATAAATGAAATCTAATATCTTAGTCTGTCAGTCAACCTCATAAAGTTTTTGCTCTGGTAGTATAGGACTATGCTCATAAGAAGCAGGCGGAATGGTAAATTATTTGCACTTTATCAGCTAGTTCCAGAGCTACCAAAAATAGTTCTATTTCTTATTACTTGGTCAGCCAATTATTTGACTGAAACATTTAAGATCAGAAGAGGTAGAGTTGTAAAGACACTAGTCAGAGTTATTTCCTCAAGAATAGTGAATTTCATCAATATACAGCCAGACCCATGGTGAATAAAATGGTGTCATTTGGAGGGTGGAAAGTAGAGGCTTTTCAGAGGGCCTGGCATACTGATAAACATACTTTTCCACTCAGTGAGGTAGGTAATGGTAAACCATCTCAATCGCCATTTTACTTAGTATATCATCTAGAGGTTCAAACCAGCCTTTCGGCTGATGACTGTATAGGAAGGCAGGGTTTTCTTAATCGAAATGTTATGATGGAAGAAATAGTACTTAGTTTACCTTCTTCCTATACGCCTGAGAGAGAAAGAGTAAGTGAGTGAATGTGTGTACGTTTTGTCTTTTTCTAATATCTACCTGCCAAATTTATTGGTGTTAAACTAATTTGTACTCTGTCATTTATTAATCCAGAATAAAAAAAATTAAAAACACTTTAATATTGAAAAATATTGTTATTGTGTAAAGACAATTCTACAGCAGATATTTATATTACAAAGAATGACAGCTTCATTACTCAGCTATTTTTCACTAACTTTGTTTTGTGTACAGTTGTTTCTACATTGACACCACATCCAAGAGGTCTGTAACTGTGCATATGTTCATTGCTTTGTAGTACATGTGACTACTAATTATGTGCAGTTGTTTTAATATTTGTGAGTTTTAAAACTTTTTGTTATATTTCAGACGAAGAGCATGTTATTGAGAAGATTCTTTCTGATGTAACAGTGAAAGTAAAGGAAGACATTACTACTTTATTTAAATCTATCCGTGAAAATCACCATAAGGTAAATACATTATTCAAGAAATATTTTTAATTTCTGTATGATTAGGAGGTGTGGTAAAAACGTTCCAGGAATTGATGCCTATTTCCAAGCAGGGTGATATCGGTAGGAAAAGTCTTCTCATTGGGTAGGCAACAATACTAAAGAACAAGGGGAACTATTTAAAACACCCGCTAGTTATGGTCACAATGATGATTCATTTTCAGTGTTTTTTCATCCATTGAAATCTTTGTAGCAGTATGCTAGTATCAAATTCTGTGTTTTGCTGGAAAAATTACCATCCGAGATCCTGATGTGCTAAAAAAGCATACAGAAATGATGCTATGAGAAAATCAGCAATGTATCCATGCCAAAAGAGTTTTTGTGAGGGTCGCACAAGCATTGTACAAATCTCGTTTGAACATAAACAAGGAGAAAATGACCCTAGGAGTGGTTTTTTTGACTACAAGAGCATGATCACCTTGAATTCATTCTTCAAGGCCAAACTGTAAACAAGGAACTTCATGCGAAGATTCTTTGACGCCTACCGGATGTAATCAAACTAATTGTTCTGAAAAATGGCTGGGCATCAATCGGGTATGATAAACGCCCCTGCACATTGGTCCTTAATGGTGAAAAATAACGTAGTCAAGAACAAAGTTACTACTCTGAAACATGTCCCATACTTGTTTGAACTTTTTCCCAGCAGATTTTGACCTGTTCTCAAGGCTAAAATAAAATTGAAAGGTTTGCATTTTCCTGATTTACAGGATGTAATGAGACAGTTAAAGTCAAATGTCACTCTCTTTCCTCATAAATCTGTGTTTTTGAAAGATCTTTTAATTAAGGTTGTTGAATACTCAAAAATATGGTTTTAGTCTATTGATCATACCAACTAAATCCATTCGTGCCTTGTTTTCCCAAAACAGATGGCCGATCTTAATTATTTATTTGCCTTGGATTTGATTGTTTCCATAACTTTAAAGATTTTTGATTCTTATCCTGTCCAAATATACATACCTTGTTTGTCATACGTATTAATAAATATAATTAATGTTATTATTTTCAGGTTGAAATTACAAATGCAGATATCAATTTTGATCAAGTGAAAGATTATGTGAGTTTAATGATTGAGAGAGCTTTAGCACTTTATGACGCAGATAAGATTGGTATGGTGGATTATGCACTGGAGTCAAGTGGTAGGTTTTCAATTCTTTCAAGTAAATCCTTTTAATGCATCCTGCAGCTTGAAATCAATCTGTTTTATGTAATATAAATTTCATTTATCTTTTTAGCCGCCTTGATCCTTATTATCTACTTAAATGTATTCCAGTTGATCCACTATCATAAGAGTACACAAAATATCATGTAAAACTTTTTAAAACCTACAGAAGTTATTGCATCTTCAGTCATCTACATAAAAGTTTTATATAGATTATAGATGACCTAGTGGAACCCACTTGTGATGCATAAATTTGCGCTAAGTGTAGTTCCTCTGTTGCCTTTTTAGTTCTAATATTGATCAACCTCTTTGATGTACAAGGTCTGTTAGAAAAGTATCCGATCTTTGGCTGGAGAAAAAAAACTAGCATCCCTGGAGCGTTGGAACCCTAATCACCCTCTAAGTAATCTCCTTGGGACTCCACACACTTCTCTCAGTGGTGCCGCCATTGTTGGAAGCATTCCAAAAAGGCCTCTTTCGGAATGTAGTATAGGGTGGCTGTCATTGCTGCCATATATCCTCTCTTGTCTGAAATCGTGTTCCTTTCAATGGTCTCTTGAGTTTGGGGAAGAGCCAGTAGTTACAGGGGGCCAAATCAGGAGAGTAAGGAGCCTGTTGAACCACAGGAATCTGGTTTTTCACCAAAAAAGTCTAAATTAAGTGCAAGGAATGTGCTGGAGAAATTGTGATACAGGCACCAATTTCCTGTTAATCACAACTCCGGTCTCTTGCGCCACACAGCATCATGTAAGCGACTGAGGACATCCCTAAAGTACTCTTAGGTGATTCTTTGACCCTGTGGTGCGTTGTCGTGGTGTAGCACACCACGGGAGTCAAAGAAAGTAGTCAGCATCAATTTGACATTGCTACGCTTTTCTTGGTCTTGGTGACGTGGAATTCCTCCACTGTGACAACTGGGATTTTCTTTTCGGGTCGTACCCGTACACCCAAGACTTGTCACCAGTGATTATGGTGTTCATGAAGTCAGGGTCATGGTTTGTGGATGCAGTAACACTGCTCCAGTCATTCCATCATTTTCCTTGCAAAAACTCGACGAGAGCACTACCCACTACCTCACTTAACCGCTACTTGCCAGCGACTGACGCTATCGACTGGTGGTAAAAATTCACGCATGTGCACGAAGGTTCAATGTCGGCTTATCTAAGCCCGCTTGATTCCATCCATTAGGTTTTCAAAAAAACAATAAGGTCAGATACTTTTCTAATGGACCTCGTTCCTCACTAACCTGTCCCTTCCAATACAACTTATACACTGCTTTCAATGCCATATCTCCCTCTCCTTTCCATTTTGTCTCGGCTAGTCCAAAAATGTTGATGTTCCTCTTCTCCAGCGCTCCAACCAGTTCATCCACTTTCCCATTTAAACTAAGTATATTCAATATTCTTATTCTCAAATTTGAGATGTTCCGGTTTTTATCCTTCCTAGCGTTAGTCTCAAACATTTACAATAGTTAGTGTCGGAAGTTTGATTACTAAAAAGCCTATACGTTTTTTTGTCGTAAATACAGCACTGATCTGTAATTTTATTGCCCTGTTTACTCAAGTTTAGCTCATATTTTTTGTGTATACCCATCCATTATTCATAGTAGCGTCCGTTATTTTTGTTTTATACAAATGTAAATATGGCATCATTGCGTGGAAATTTTACAGTCATGAAAAAAGCGCACATTATTTGTTGTTTGGGAAACGGTGAAACAACAGGGATATATTCAACGTTTGACACACCACAATATCCACAATTTGGAAAACCAGGGAAAAAATTCTGAATAGTTTTGTTAAAAGTAAAGAGATTTTGACTTGGTCGGTTTTCTTTGCAAGGGACAAAAAACATGACCATAACTGAACCTTTGTTACGAGAAAAGACCATCAGTTACAGTGATTTTATCGGTTGCAGTGGCCTGAACTACCCGGTCCCGAGGAGGCCACTGTATCCGATTACTGTTTATATAATTCTTTCAACTTTGGTAAAATCTTTATAAATATCCCTAATTTATTTTTAATTTCCATTTAGGTGGCAACGTTGTCAGCACAAGGTGTACTGAAAGCTACAGTGCTGGTCACAGAACTTATGTTCTGTTTGGCTTCGCTCTGTGGCATCGATCCAACAGCCCTCGCACAGTTATACAGGTAACAAAATTTTAATAGTTTTTTTTTTTGGTTTAACGTTAGACTGTTCTGCAATTACTGCTAATGCAGATGGTGAAGGATGAAATGATTTTTTTGTAACGTATGAAAATATGCCGTGCCTGAATGGGATTCAAACCGAAGATCGTATGATGAGAGGCGAGCACCTTACCAACTACGCCAATGCGGTCGGCGTAGTATACTTAATAGTATTAAGTATATATGATACTGCAATACAGTAATCTCTTCCCATCTGCAATCCTGATATTCATGGTTTTGATTATTTGTCGTTGCTTTCTTCAACTGTAAAAATATTAAAAAATGTGAAATATTACAGGATTTTATTTAACACAATATTCACTGAAGTATATTAAGTAAATATATTATTTTATCAAATATCCTATTTAGGATTATCAACAGCCGTATTATTTAAAATTGAAATATTTGTTTCTAACCGCCAGAATTCGGTAACAGAAAACACTTAACAATGTTTATAACGCTTTCGTGCATCTTGTACACATCTTCAGTATATTAAAATTTTTTTTAAATATTTTCAGATAGGATATTCCTTATCTACCATGGTAGAGTAGGAAGTTTTAAATTTTGATGTGAAAATATTTAAAAAAAATTTAATTTACTGAAGATCTGTACAAGATACTCGAAAGCGCTATAAACATTGGTAAGTGTTTTGTGTTACCGTATTCTGATGGTTAGAAATATATATTTCAATTTCAATTAAGTAAATATAATGTTGTATAAAATGTATACATAACATTATTGAATGAAAGAATGTAATAACATTGTGTAAATTCCACCAAGGAAAACACTGTTTACAAAACAGACAGAATTCGGCTCAAAAATGTAAGGGTGTTAATAACCACACCCCTGTGTGATATTTGTGGTTTGTTAGATTGGCTGTCAATTATTGCCCTGGTTAAAATCATCTGGCAAAGTTTAAGGGAGAATAAGTATGTATGATAAGCAGTGTTAAAGGGATCTGACGTAGCACATTGAGAAGTAAAGAAGCGGTGTATTTTTCCCTTTAATACAAAAATTTGTAAAATCATTTCATATTTCTTTTATCAGCAGATATGGAATAATGAATTTGCACAGCTCCTAATTATGGGATTTGTGTTGTTATTAAACTGAAAATATTAACATAGTTTCATGGTATTTTTGTGAAAAATATTTTAAATTGTAATTCTTTTTTTAAACTTTTGTTAATAGCCTGGTGTACAACCTGGAGAATGTTGGGCATTTGCTGGGCAGCAAGGATATATAGTACTTCAGTTGTCAGCTACAATCGTTGTCACTGCATTCACTGTTGAGCATATTCCTCGATCTCTTGCTCCACAAGGACGTATCAATTCAGCTCCAAAAGATTTCTCTGTTTGGGTAATCATATTATATTTTATTTTGATGTTATTTTAAGTATAGTTATGCAAAAAGAAACCTCACTCAGAAGAATGAATATATCATGTTGAGCATGGTCCATAGTTAATGCTGAAATAAATATATCTTATCAAATTTTATGAAGTTAGTTTTTAAATAGTTCCTGGATTCTGCCTGCAGTTGTCATCGTCTAAAGCAGTGGTTCTTAACCTTGGGGGGGAGGCGTAGAAGAATTTCAAGGGAGGCGTGAGTGTATTAAAAAATAAAACTATAATTTACTCAGTTTTGTAGTGGCATGTATAGTTTCACATGATTATTCAGGACCAAGGAAATTTTTTTTGTAATCCTTAATTTATGTACTTTGCAATATGTTCAGTTCAGAACAATAAGCAACCCCATGACCCAATGAGATGAGGATGATGTGTATGACGTGTAGTCTTGTACAGACTCAGGTCGACCATTCCTGAGAGAGAGTATGGTTAATTGAACCCCAACCATTAAAGTACACCGGTAATCACTGTCTAGCATTCAAATCCGTATAAAAGTAACTACCTTTACTAGGATTTGAACCAGGAACCTTTGTCTCCGAAAATCAGCTGTTAAACAGCTGATTTTGGCGACGACTTTACCTCTAGACCAACCTGGTAGGTCACAAGCAATTGACCTAAAATGTGATTCGCAAACAATCATGGACTTCGTAAACATGTATGTTGAAGATTTTTGGTTAAGTTATTTTCATGTTTACCCACAAGTTGCTTTGGAAGCTGCAAAGTTATTGGTACAGTTTTCATCAACATATCTCTGTGAGCCGACCGCATTGGCGTAGTTGGTAACATGCTCGCCTCTCACCATGCACCATGCTCACCTCCCACCATGCTTGGGTTTGAATCCCATTCAGGCACGGCATATTTTCATACGTTACAAAAATCATTATTCATCCTTCACCGTCTGCATTAGGAGTAATTGCAAAACAGTCTGACATTAAACCAAAAAAAAAAATCTGTGAATCTGGATTTTCTACGTTAGTGTACATAAAGTCTAAATATCGAGCATGGCTGGATGTCAAAGTGACTTGAGGCGTGCTTTGTTACAGTTACAACAAAATACTCAAAAACTTGTCAAGGACAAACAGTGCCAGCATTCTCATTAATGTTGACTGATATGACATGCATAAATACCTCTGATAGATTATCTAAAATATATTTATATTTAATTCTATAATTCTGTTATTTAAAAAATTAATCAAACTCTATAGCTGTACTTATAATGATCGATACATGTTCAAAATAAAGTTATATATGCTATGTATAAAATTATCTCAAGTTTAGTGTTTCATATTCCAATTGTAGGCTACTACTTGTTTTGACCACTTAAAGTGGTGATGGTGGGGGGTTGACCTAACATCAGTGTTCAAAGGGTGCACAGTGCCTAACAGGTTGAAAACCAGTAGTCTAAAGTCTGCTATTCTTAAAAACTAATGTATGAGGAGTGTAATTTATTTTTATTTTGGTTTGTTTAGGGTTTGAAATATGAATCGGACATGGATCCTGTTTTCTTGGGGCGTTTTCATTTTATGGAAAATGGAACGAGCCTCCAAAAATTTGAGGCTGAGGTAAGTAATTATATTTTGTAGTATTACTTTTAAAAAGGCTTCTAACAATTTATTTTTTAACAATGTAATGGAGAAATGCATTCATTATAGTTCATACTTTATTATCAGATTTTTTAAGGATGAGTATTGATAAAATGGATTATGATGATATTTTGATTACCATTTGGTGGGTTATTTTTGTAATTTTTAATCCAATTGTGCAAAGACTGCCTCCCTGGTGTATTGGTCATCATGCTGGACTTTAAAGTGGGAAGTCCTGGGTTCAGTTCTCGGCTAGGGTCTGGAAATTATTATCTGTTAAAAACTGTTGTTCCGTAACCCAAAGTAGTCGCTAATAACCGAACTGTTGATGCGACATAAAAAAATTGTGCAAGTTAAGAATATGGATGTCGAAATTTCATACTATGTTTTTATGCCAAGATTTGTTCGCAATTTTTATCACTGGAATTATTTTAAATCTTTTATTCAAGTCAAAAAAATTGTATTAATTTTTTTTTGAACATTATATAACAATTCTGGTCTTAAGAATTTTATATTGCATTCCGCATAACATTATTACATTAAGATGTTCCAGCACTTTTTGTGGCAACCTCTATAGCACAATGGTTCAGAGCATTGGGTTAAAATCATCTGTAAAGTGGATTGTCAACTCTTAACTAACGACTGGAAAATTTTAATTAGTAAAATCCATCAGTATCTAAAAAGAAAATACAACACAGTTCACTATCCTTGTTCAACACCCTCCACTCTATACAATAAGCAATCTATTCCATCAACCGTTTTTACTTTCTCTTGCCTATGGGAATATATAGGAAGGAAAGTATTGTTTTAATGTCGATTTTTCGAAATCGAGTTTTCATATAAACGTTTTCAGACCCCCTAAACCCAAAAACATGTTTAGCGATTGGTCTATGTGTGTGTGTGTATTAACAGAGTAGCTCAAGACCGGAACATTGTATGAACTTGAAACTTGAAACTTAAGTTAGATATCACTAGTGGCCCCGACACAAATATTTTAATCATAATCGGTCAACCGAAAGTAGTAGTTTATTCGTGCCATTTTCCACTTTTTTGTGATTTTCTCAAAAACGGCTCCTCCTTTTTTTTTTTAAATGGCCTTATGTACTAAATTTGTTATGCTCTACAAGATAGGGTCGGCACCATGTCTGCTGAAATTCTTGGGGTGATTGTTTTCTCGTAAAAAAATTGTTTTTTTAAGATTGCGACTTTAATATGCATTTTAGCACAAAAATGTATGTAATAAAAGTTGTAGAGAATTTAAAATCCTACAACTTTTATTTAAAACATTTTTTGTATAATGCTTAGTTTAGCAGTAATTGGTGATTTTCTGGTTTTTTCTCACGAAAACATGTAAAAAATTCATTTTTTTTTTTAAAGATTTCAGCCTTTGAATGCATTTTATGACAAAAGTGTATATAATAAAATTTATAGGAAATTAAAAGATCTTCGACTTAAATGAGGGCATTTTTCTCTACAAAGCCTAGTTCAGTAATAAAGAGTGATTTTCTGTATTTTTAAGCCAAACTGAGGTTGATTTTCATTTTGCATCCTTCACTCATGATTAAAATAAGGTTATGTTTTTTGTGTTTAATTTTTTGTTTATTTCTAATGTTTTATTATGTATGTTAGGTTATATTGTTAATTATTTGCATTGGCAAGAGAAAGTTGCGTGAGTGTTTCACACCAGATGTTTAGAATAATGTTACAATACTTTTTGTAGCGTTTGTGAAGATAGTCACATGACCAGATAGCTCTATTTCTTTGAATAAGTTTTGTTTTCTTAATTATATTACTAGTATTTGTTGAATTTTTATGTTCACAGCATGTACAGGAACCATTCAGATTAGTAGAACTAAAGATTGAATCAAACCATGGGAACCTTGACTATACATGTTTATACAGGTTCAGGGTGCATGGAATACCTGTGTCTTGATCTCATTAACATCTGATGTGAGTATTTTCCAGTATGATTTTATTTTAGTATTGATTTGCACATTTATCTTGTCTTATATTACAGATACTGTATTCTAGTTTATAATTTAAATTGAAATAACAATTTTTTATTTTCTTAGCTAATCTTTTTTAAATTAGCAATGGGAAAGATATTTATAAAGGTAGATATAAAACTTAGATACAATTTTTCTTTTCTTCACAATGTAGATTTGCAGTAACATCTGTATTGGTGTATATCTTGTAAATTTATGTTCCCTATATATTGGGAAGGAAAGTTTTGTTGTCTTGTCAATTTTTTAAACCTTTTTTTGAAAATTTTTTGAAATTGAAAGTAAAAATTCTTTTACTGAAGAATTATTTATCTGTTAACAAGTAATATAAAAATGCTTGGAATTCATAATGCAGTCATTTGAAGTAGTCCATTAGGTAAAGTGTCTTTAAAGAAAAAATTTCAAAGCAAGTCTTTTAGAACCTTCATAAAGTAGGAGGAAATCTTATCCCTTCTGTTTGTGAATGATAACCCCTCATTTTCCTAGTTTGTGGATAGCCCCTCATTTATCCCCATTCGTCATTAGTGAGCTCGTAGAAGTGTACATGAAATGAGGTATTTAAATAAAAAGAAGAAAGATGGATTTACCTTAATATGGGTGGAATTGTAGTTTCTCATTAACTCGTTAAGAACTAAGTTTTAACAATCACATTCAGTTTCATTCCTAAAAAATTCAAAAAATTACCATTTATTTATAAAGAATTTGTTAATAGAACCACATTTGAACCAAATTTTTCCGTTTTCATTTACAACCAGAACAAAAATTGAAATTTTAAAAACATATTTTCTTTTAGAAATATTGATTTACATACGAAAAGTATTACTAAACCCATAAAAAAAACAAAAAATATGTTTAGCTGTATACATAAATAAAGCTATTCATTGTAAAAATAATAATGTTTAGATATTGCAATTGATACACTCGTTCAAAAGATAGCACAGTTTTTAGTTCAGCACTAAAAATGATGTGGTACTCTTTTCAATTTGTATTTACTTCTTTTTAATGAACTTTTCTATCTCTTTTCTACATGTTATTTTGTTTATTATCCTTTTCTAAACATGATAGCAGAAATCAAAATATGTTATTGTTTATTTTGATGGTAATTAGAAAGTTTAACCAAGAGATAGGCGAGACAGGTAGTGGAAACCTTCTTTGTTCAGTTTTAGGATCAAAAATTTGTCACCAGCACATATAATTTATTGATTTTGACTGCCACAAAGTAAATTATCCGATGAAGTCATTTTCGAAAAGATGGCTTATGTTTTTATCAAGTTATTTAGAGAAATGTCAAAAAAAACACTCCCTAATTCAAAATAAAATCTCTTTTCTTTCGCAACACCACGTCACCAATTTTCATCATACAAATATGCAACATACATCAAATTATAGAAGAGAAAATTCTCTATCCAGTGCAAGTTAACCAGTTAGAAAATTATGAATAGTTCCAGAGAAAAATGAGTTTAAACAATGTCGTACAGCTACGATCGAATTCTGGTGTTCCGTCTTTTACGGATTGAAGGGTATGGTCAGTTATTGTGGGCAGTACAAATACCTCGTGTCAAATTTTTCATCTGAGGGAACGAATATGCGGGATATCAGGGGCTGCATGAATTGAAGACCGAATGAAATGCTCTGGTCTAGTAAAATACAGATGAGAACAAAGAAGTTAGTGACTACTGCTTGACTACGATCGAAATAGGATTCCCTCCCTTCCCTACTTCTTCTATTCCTGTTCGCACTACGTGCCGGATCGAATACATTGGTATACACATACAAATGAGCAATTAATATGAACCACTTATACTAGATTCTTGTTATCCATAACATTTTCCACAGATTATGTGACCACCAGCAGAAGAAAGTCATAAGTGTTTCCATTTTTTTTGTTTACTATTAGGTAGATTAGTCATAATATAACTAGCAAGTTCTTAATTTATAATGTTGACTGTTAATGTAAATAATTGATATGATTTAATTATTAAATGGAGTAAGCATTATTCTTTATTTACTTAAGGGCAGCTAATATAAACTACGCTTTTATTTCAGTTCTACAGTGTTAGCGACTGTGCAATATTGGTGTTGTAGTCAGTGCAGTTTTATTATGTTTTGGGTTTGATTGGTTGTTCAATAATCAGATAAATTCGTTCGATTAAACAAATACAGTGTAAGTGTATATTTGTGATTTAACAGGTTAAATAAGTGCAAATAATAATAAATAATAAAGTAGCTAGTAAGTATGAATATAAATACTGTTGTAGTAATGAGCTGTACAAGTAGGCTGACTATCCGAGCTAATGTTTTTGGGACGTTGCGTAATGTGAGGTGGCGCAGATGAAGTGCGGAAGGGAGGGAATCCTATTTTGAAACTTGTCGGACAGTACATCTGTATTGAAGTCCATAACTGCATATATGGTACTGAGTGGTGGTAAATATGCTCCAGGAATAATCAAATACTAAAGGTCTTAGAGAAGGGTTGGTTGTGAAGGTCTTGGAAGTTGTCCTGATTAGAACATACAAGAAATGAAGGCATGAGGTAAAGGACTGGTTCTCAAAATACCATTATAGATAGAACAGAAACCAAAGATTTGTATGGTGTGGACATATCCAAAGAATGACTTGGGTCAAATAGTTTGAAAGAGTTTCCTTTTCAATCCAGAAAATAGAAGAGATCACCCTTGGAAAAAATAGGTACAGGGAATCGAAGATGCTTTGTTAACAAGGAATCTCAGTGTAGTTAACTGGGATGACAGATTATGGATGCAGGAAACAGAAATTTGCACGATTCTGCAATAAAGTACGAGGGCGAATCAAATATAAACGGTAATTTTTAAAATTATATTATTGAATAATACTATTATACAAAAACTATGCCTTCAGCATTTTTCAATATAGTCTCCTGCATTATCTACACACTTCTGCCACCGATTTTGAAGCTTGAATATTGCCTGTTCATAAAAAGATTGAGGGAGAGTTGTCAACCAATCGCGCACGTGCTTCTTGACATCTTCATTGCTTTCAAATAGTTTCCTCCAAGTGATTCTTTCAGAGGCGCAAACAAAAAGTAGTCACAAGGGGACAAGTCTGGACTGTAAGGAGGGTGTTTGAGAGTTTCCCAGCCCATTTCTTCCAATTTATCCCTTGTCAACAATGCGGTGTGAGGCCTTGCGTTGTCATGGAGAAGGATGACATCTCTAATGGGCACACCTCGTCTTTTGTTTCGGTAACTGGTTTTTGCCGACTGTAGCACCTGGCTGTAGTAAGCCGCATTCACTGTTCGTTGATCGTGAAGAAAATCAATGAGTAGAACTCCCCTTGAGTCAAAAAAAATTGTTGCAAGAACTTTTCCGGCTGAGAGACGAGTTTTGGCTTTCACTGAGCAGCCTTCATCCTTCCTTTGCCACTCCTTACTTGCCATTTTCGATTCGGGAGTGTAATGGTGAACCCACGTCTCATCACATGTGACGATGTGCCTCAAAAAATTTTCACCTTCTTGAAATCGATGCAGAAGTCTCCCGGCGATCTCTGACCTGACCTGTTTTTGATTTCCGGACAGCAACCTCGGAACCCATCGAGCACTAATCTTTCTGAAGCCAAGGTGGTCTGTGATTGCAGACTGAACACTCCTGTAGCTGATACCAATTTCTGACGAGATTTCTTGAACAGTTAACCGGCGATCACCTTCAATAAGCTCTCGAACGGCACTAATGTTGTCATCTGTGAGACTTGACCTTGGGCGTCGACGGTGACTTTCGTTTTCAACACGTTCTCGCCCACCCCTAAATTCTCTGGCCCACACTCGATACACTGGATACACTCGATTCTTAAACAGAGTACTGTCCCCAAACTGTGCCCACAAACGAGTAAAAATTTCCGAAGGCTTAACACGTTCATTTGCTAAAAATTTTATGACGATTCGTT
Source organism: Catonia carolina (assembly GCA_035578175.1). Taxonomy (NCBI): domain Eukaryota; kingdom Metazoa; phylum Arthropoda; class Insecta; order Hemiptera; family Achilidae; genus Catonia; species Catonia carolina. The sequence continues at coordinate 32,104,946 of JAQMRL010000005.1, read as the reverse complement.
GCGCAACAGATGAATGTACCTCTCGCTCGGTCATGGCTGTACTGATGGCAGAACGCAACAATGCTGCGAAGTAAGCTGTTCCCCCCACTCCTATTAAACAAAACAACAACTGCTCACCGCCACATCTGGTCCGAACGTGTTTGGTACAGTCAACAGCAAAATTACCGTTTATATTTGATTCGCCCTCGTAAGTAGAATACTAGTAAGATAATTTGATCGCTGGTTCATGTATGTGCAGTTAACACATTCCCCGCATATCCTGTAAATTATGATCAGTATAACACACAACAAATCAAAAGGTTTGCATCATACACAGTCATGATACATATCTAGTTTGTATTTTGTTGTGTCTGGTTTATGTAGTAATAATTTTAAATAATAAATTAAAGGAAGTTGACAATTGCTAAATAAAGTTTAGAAACAATAAATTAGCCATTACAAAAAGTAATTTGTTTATAAAACGATGAGGTTATGTTGTGATCAAGTACATTAGTCCAACAATTGTTGGTGTAATTGTATTGTTGCGGTGTAATTGTAATTGTTGGCGTAGCGAGGGTGTACACTTAGAACGAACACCAAATAAGCTTGCTGGTTTTCTGAAGTGCGCAGAAGGTTTATTTTGATAATGGCGCGCTCGGTTGCCTCAGCGAGTTGCGGGGGTTTAGTGCTGTACTAGCTGTGATCAGTCACGTCGCAATGTTATACACATATATCAGCTAACCTGAAAACATTAATCTGTAATGTGTTGTATGTATGTGGTAGGCGTTAATTGTTGTATACAATGTTTACAATTGAATCTTTTTAACGTTGCTAACAGATAATAATTTACATCGTTTAGAACATGTGATGTAATAGGCAGTTCGGTACTAAAACACGAAATCAACCGACTGAATCCGAACTTTTCGCGCAGCTACACCGGCAAGCTTATTTGGCATCCACTTCGACAAGAAGCGACTCTACAGAGCTGCACTTGTATCCCCTCTGTCAGCACTCAATTTATCTTTTCATTATTCTAAAAATTATAAATATTTCTTAGAAACCACATTATATAAAAAATAATTATTTTTTCTCTCTTATTTCAGAAAAAAGACGCCTTTATAAGGTAATTAATTTAAAATGAGGTGTTCTCTATTTCTCATAATACTGCCAAAGTACAAAGTTTTATTGTTAATCAATAGCCAATGTTAATGATAATTTATCATCAAATAACATATCATTAATTTATTGTCATCAATCATTGTGAAAGAAAATTACGGAAAACTTCATACATTATCATTATTTCATCTCATCATACATCTTTTCATTTGCATGAATCATTAAAATATTATGTTATTGTTGTTATTATTATTAGTGTACAAAATCGTTAAAGAATATTTTAATACAATAATTTTTTATCTTAACTAGTCGTAAAAGCACAATATTGCCTCAGATTTTAAATACATAATCTAAGAATTAATTAATTGTATGTGTACTATTTTCATGACTGTTTTATTCTTTATTAAATATTACTATTATAATAAATATAATGATATCACCTGTTATGTAATATTATCTATTTTCTATACTTTATTATTTATGAATGTAATTGAGGTACTTGCGCACTATATCACCCTAAAAAAAATCATGAGTATGGGTCTTTGCCCACTAGAATGTATCATATAAAGACCATATTAAGACTATGTCGAGCATGAACAAACTGCTCCAATTACAGACAGACAGCTTTCTGTATCCATATACAACGCGTATGATAATCTTACCTTACCGTACCCATTTGGTAATCATTCAACCCTCTTCTATCAGTTGCTGTACATTTTTTGCAGACACGTAACCAAGTGAATAACACAACAGTGTTGTGAATTTTCTTAAAAACAAAATATAACAATAATTGCCATTATTTTGGACGAGGAAGAGAAAAATAATAAAAAGACTCTGAGACGCTAGTGGATTCATGAATCTGTAAGAAAACTAAAACAGACAGAGAATATTGGATGATGTACGTAGCTGATGATGAAGAAAAATTTTTCCATTTTCATTTGCGTGCGCATGTTCGTTCAAAGACAAGCAAAGAACTAACTAGTCTTGTGTCAGAACAGGAAAGCAATGTAGACTTTTGCAGCAACCACATGGTTTGGCGAGGACGCATATCATGCACGGAGCATGCTGTCACGTACAAAATATTCTGAGCGGCAAATTGTTCATTGAACGGGCATGGCACCCTATGTTGTTGGGCGGTGACATAGTTTAATGAGTGTTTTTCGATATTAATTACACAAAAAATATTTATTTGCATGTGTCAATACGGTTATGGTTCTGATATGATATGTTCTAGTGGGCAAAGACCTTAACTCAGTAAATCTTCTGGAAGACCTATTGCTATCCATGAATTCAGCTGATAGGTTTCTGACAAACTTAAAATTTTTTTTTATAAATTTCAACATATTTCCCCCCCCCTCTATACAGTAGACTAAATTGCGTGAGATTTTTCATGTGTAGAACTTGCTTGTGTCCTTAGTGAAATCAACATATATGTGTTGTGATTTATTGATCTATTTCTCATAAAATTTTACGGAGGTTTTTAGAGATCTTAGAGAAATAAATAAGGTGTACCATCGTTCCAATTAGTATTTTGAATCCCTCTGGCCAATTGTACTGTCAAGATGGATAAATAATTTTTATTTCATAGTTAAGGAAGTAATCATATCTCAAATAATAATTATATAAATGTATGAAAAACATAAACTAAACAGCTAATTAATAACTCCTTTCACTACATTGGAGGATAAACTGTGCCAGATAAAAAATTAAAGAAAAAGTATGATATTAACGCAAACTTTATAAAAGGGGATTAGTGCATAAGTATTGAAATTGAAAAAAGTTAGAATTATCAAGTTCTGTTAAATAAAAGTATTAAAAAATATTTTTTTGAATATTATTATTTTTTAGATTATTTTTTTGTTAGTAAGTATTAACATGACGTATTTGGTATATCAGGTGGCGACAAAGCCCAGAAATGGCTGAATGTTATAGTATTGAGTGTAACTTTGTAACCAGAATAATTTTATTTGATTATTGTGTCACAGAAATTACTCCGGGTTGCATTTGAAGTTTTTTTGCAGCATATTGTATTTAATTTTCTTATTTTAAATAACACCATGTTCATTTATGATTTGTATGTAAAATTTAATGAAAATAACTATAGCAAAAACTGTGTAATATCTTTTTCTTGTTTCTAAAGATTGTTCAATACCATACGGGTCAGGGTAAAACCGCTATCCCAACCTTGATTCTCTAATTATTTTTGCACTAGCAAGGGAGGAACTGACACATCATAAACAATGCATTTTTATTCTCATAATGATTCTGTAAACCATTTTCCTACTTGTCTTCTTGTTACTTAATCAGACATTATCATTACAAAATACTAAAAATTTATATTACAACTGATTTTATGCATTTACTTATTTTTTCTTTAATTAATTATAAATAATTAAATTAACCATAGCAAAATATTTATGAAGTAATTTTTTAAAAGTTAGTAATTTTATAAAACAGTAAAAAATGTGTAGGCTTACTCGTATCACAAATAATGTTTAAAGTGGGGCCTACTATGTTTTGACTACATGTTGTATGTGCGTAAAAAAGTTGGTAGTAGAGAACAGTTTAAATGGCTTCCTTCACCACTTGATTTGAGTCTGTTAGACTTGTGAAGGATATGTACAAGGAAACATTTATGGAACTAAACTGGAAAATCTGGAAGAACTAAAACAAAATGTTGAAGCTGCTCAAATCTCAAGGGAATCAATTTTGTCAAGAGCATTTTCTACCAATTTCATTGTTTCAAACTGTTTTCAGACTTTACAGACACCTATTAAGTAAATATGAATTTTTAAGAAAGTAATGTATAGTTATTTTAAATTTTACAGTATTTTTTGTAAAAATATACTATAATGCTTTTCACTGTTGATAAATTCTGCTGTTACACACATTTAGACCAATCAGAACGTTTGCCAGCATTGTCAGATTGTACGAATGAAAAATAATATGTGCGCTTGCGTATAAGAGCCACAGTAGCGTGTCTTTCATCTCGTACTGAACAAATCGCTTATAGAGCCTGTTAACGTGGAATACATTATAATATAATCAGCTGGTTGTATATTTATAGTTCATCATTTTTATTGAAAGACCAAAAAAATGGCTGACAAAATATATAACAGAGCTACGAGAGCAAGTATTGGCAACCGTGCTGGGAAGTCATTGGCTAGATATGAAGTGGGTAGGGGCCAATGTGTACATTCAGAGCTCATCGACGCTGAAAAATAGTATAGGTGTAGATTTTATTATTAATTAAATTAAAATGAATCAGACATGGCAAAATCATGTTCTATGTTAAGATATATCAAATAGTTATTTTTACTGTCAGACTTTTTTCTTACATTGTTTTCCTAAGAGATTATAATTTATACCCCTTTCTTAGCAAAGATAAAAATACCGAATCTACAGCTCTAAAAATCATGTCTCATAAAATAATTCTGATCACATTTACTGCTCCCCAACTGTTGTTTTGAAATAGTTACCAGTAGATTTACTAATCACTGGTAAATTTTCTTAAATCTTCTGAATATTAATGGAATTTATTGATCTATATCAGTATCTTAAATACTCAATTGAATTTTTATTGTAAATTAGCATTTTTTTAAGCCACATAGGACTGTTTAAGTTCTTTAAAGAAGTAAAATCTTATTTTGATTTTTGTTGTGTTGGAGTATATTTCCTGGTGTTTCTTTCCTTTATTCTTCTCCAGTATTCCTTCAATCTTTCTGATCTCTGGTGTTCTTTGTCTGAATACATGATCTGCTTGTTTTCTGTGTACTCCAACGCTTCAGTTTGTTCTTTCAGTTGTTTGTCCTCCCAATCCTATGGCAAACTTTTCAGCTTATTGACCAAGGGAATAGTATATTTTGTTAAAAGACTGTCCATATTTTCTGTATATGTGAGAATAAATTTCCAAGTTACTTCTCTAGATGTGATCTAGAGAGGTGATGTGAAAGATGAGGGTGATTCTAGATGAATTTGTGAAGTGTGATTTCGATTCAGCTCAGAAATTTTAACGCTAAATCCTTAGAGGTCCCGTCCGAACCTGAATTCTTGATGGAAAGAATTTTTTATTTTTACTGTATAGAAATTTATTTTTTCATGCATCCGATCAAGCTTGGTGTTCAAATGCTCATCTATATGATTGTTTTCCTTTCTTTTTGGTCTTTATCCATTTTGACTTCACATTCTTTCTAAAGTTTTTTCTTCTTTTGTTATTTTCCTTTTGTTTCATCAATTTTTTTACTTTTATATTTTTATTATAATCACACATTACTATAATCATTTTGGCAAGGGTACTGTTGTGCAATTTTTATGTTTTCGTTGTGTTGGTTTCTTATAAATCTCATTGATGTTTTTGATACGAGATTATCCTTTACAATTTATTTTTCATCTCTTTGATATTCAGTGGGGTTAAGGTTTTGAACTGGGTGTAAAGTGCAAAGAATTACTTTTTAACATGAAGAAGACTACCATTCTTTTAATATATCTGCACATTAAAGCAATTTATAGTTAATATTTTATTAATTTAGTACCAAACTGATTGACACCTAATAAGTTCATTAGTTTTTAATTTATTTAGGTTTTTTAATTTTGTCGTTTATTACGTACTGTAACATCCATAAAAGAACAAATTTTTGAAACGGCCCACTTTCTATTATTACTGATATTTAAATTTTCATGTCGATGTTTCCTTTCTTTTTCAAAATATTTTGTTTTTATAAATTTTTATGTGCATTATTTCTTTTATGTTATTATTATAAACAATCATTGTTGAATTTATTTTTTATTTAGAGTACTTTTACAAATTTTATTTTAGAGTACAAATTTTCTTTGCAATAATTGCATGACATATTTAATTCTGATCGATGAAATCCAAATATTATTATTTTACAAATATACTTTCAATAAAATCACGAAATTATTAAGTATTTATATATTTAATAAATTAAGTTTAAGTAAACAGTTGTAGTTTAAATCCTAGTAGCATAGTTTTATATTGTAATCAATTTTTATAAACAGTCATAATATTTTGTGTGTAGATTAGATTTTCTGTGATTTTACGTATTTTTAAGTTTATTATTAAATAGGTTATTAAATTAGTTTAATATTTTAAAATGTATGTCAAAATGGTAGATATGGGTGTGCAATTGTGTTATGTAAACGAACTTAATGTTGGAGTACTTAACAGATTTATAATTGTTCTATTGTATAATCTCTTAATGTATATTTATTTCATCAGATTTTTAAGTACACTGCACTGTCCTGGCCTTCACAACTTAATGTTACTAATTCCTTTAATTACTTTACTAACCCACCGGGTTGGTCTAGGGGTTAAGTCATCGCTGCTAAGTCAAGAGACAAAGGTTCCTGGTTCAAATCCTAGTAAAGTTTGTTACTTATACGAGGGGGTACCCAAAAGAAACCGGAATTATTTTTTAAAACTATTTATTTTTAATTTTTTTACAAAAGAACCTTATCCCCTTCAAAATACTCTCCATTACAACTAATACATTTGTCCCACCGGTGCTTCCACTGTTCAAAACATTTTTTATACTCCTCTTCAGCGATGGCTGCCAGCTCATCCGTCGTTTTTTTCTTGACATCATCAACGTTGTTAAATCGGAGACCTTTCATGCCCCTTTTCATGCGTGGGAACAAGAAAAAATCACATGGAGCCAGATCGGGTGAGTACGGTGCGTGTGGTAGCAAAACCATGCCGTTTTTCGCCAAAAACTGGGTAACCGAGATTGCCGTGTGTGCAGGCGCGTTGTCGTGGTGGAAAAACCAGTCCCCTGTCTGCCACAAATTAGGTCTTTTACGACGAATGCTGTTTCGTAGTCTTCTTAACACTTCAAGATAAAAAGCTTGATTTACCGTCTGGCCTGGTGGAACGAACTCTGAATGGACAATTCTCCTCACATCAAAAAAACAAATCAGCATTGTTTTGATGTTCGATCTGACTTGACGACTTTTTTTGGTCGGGGTGATAATGAAGTCTTCCATTGACTGGATTGTTGTTTGGTTTCTGGGTCGTACCCATAGCACCAAGACTCGTCACCCGTAATGATCTTTGACATGAAATCTGGATCAGTTTCAAGCTGTTGTTTCAAATCACTACACGTTTCAATTCGACGTTCCTTTTGAGTGTCTGTCAGAACCCGAGGCACAAACTTGGCAGCGACTCTTTTCATTGTCAAGTCTTCTGTTAAAATGCGTTGGACTGAGCTCCAAGATAACCCACTAACCTGTGATATTTGGTCAATGGTCTGTCGTCGGTCTGTTCGTACAATTTCTTTCACTTTCACAACATTTTCGTCTGTTCGGGAAGTCGACGGTCGTCCAGAACGAGGTTTGTTCTCGATCGACATGTCGCCATTTTTAAAGCGCTAAAACCACTCGTACACTTGGGTTTTTCCAATAGCGTCGTCTTTGTAAGCTGTGTTCAACATTACAACTGTTTCCGCGGCGTTTTTACCGAGCAAGAAGCAAAATTTCACAGCCGCACGTTGTTCATTAAAACTTGCCATCATGAAAAACGACACGAGCACAAAACAGCACTAGCGAGAACAATCACTGCACGAGAACAGAACAAGCTAGATCAACGAACAAAATGGCATTGAACTGGCAATGAGTAGCGCTACAAGCAGCCTAGTGGCGGGAATTTGTACTGCACAAGCTCCACCCACAGCAGAGCTATTCCGGATACTTTTGGGTACCCCCTCGTATTTGGATTTGAATATTAGACTGTGGTTAACGGTGAACTATGGTGGTTCAATTAATCATACTGTCTCAGGAATGGTCGGCCTGAGTCAGTACAAGACTTACACCTCATGCATATTATCCTCATCTCATTGGGCCATGGGGTTCCTTATTGTTAAAAATTGAACAGATTGTAATATACACATAAATTAGGAATAAAAAAAAATTACTATACTATCTCATTTTAATGCATACAGATCTTTTAACACTGAATTCTGAGCCCGTGTATTATACAAGCTTGATATTTTGCATGAATATAACAACCCCTTTTGCTGGTAGCAAGGGCTGTTGTATTTAATTCCATTATATATTTCAGATTGAATTTTCAGTGCTATCTATCAAATAGATACCGGCGCAATTGGCTTCTACGCCGGGGTCCCGGGTTCGATTCCTGTTCAGGCCTGGCATTTTTTCATGTATCATCCTTTTCACCATCTGCATTAGCAGAAATTGCAAAACAGTCTGACGTAAAAAAAATCTCAAATATTTTTGAAAATATTGAATAAAAACTAACATGTAATGCAGGTTATTCTTGTATTTATATAATACATGTGTCTAAATTGGAGCTACCGCTAGGATGTTTACAATGTCGCCATACTAAGAGTCAACTCACTTAATCTGTCAGTAGCTGGTGCATACTGTAGTAATCTGAACATTTGGGATTTACCATGTTTGATCATCCACCCCATGTCATTCAAAAGTTGTCTGTAAACTGTTATATTTATTTTGAACAATTATTACGTTTCTTTTCAATTTTTTACATTTTTATTAATAATTGTGTACAAAATCAATAAATTTTTATATCTTAAAATCTGTTTCTAAAATGACTGTATTTCTTGTACTTATCAATCTTGTATAACAATATATTACTGTCTTTAAGCAAAAACAAAGTAATAATAGAGGATTTGAGTTTTCTCTTCGATTATAATGTCAAGATAAGTTATAATTAGTGCCATGAATTTATTTAAATTGCTTCACCCAATTATTGTATATTTAATTGAAATATTTTAATGCAAAATCATTTTGACATATATTTATTTATTTTATTGGATTTAATTAGTATTTTAAAATTATTTTTTAATTTGAATATTTATTTATAATAATTGATACATGTGTTTATATATTTGTTGTTTTATTAGTAAATGTTTATTGATAAGATAGATAATATAATTATGTTGTACAGTAATTAAAAAAAAGAAGAAAAATATTTTACAATAATTTATTTAGTTTATTTATAAATTACATACATGCCTATCTGAAATTTAAGCAGTATACTTATATTGATAGTGACTTAACTATAGTTTCTTTTTTTATATTTTAAAAGTAACAAATTTAAATTTAGAGTAAAATATTAACTGTTTTTTTTTTATAGTAGCATTGATATTACTTAGTAAAAATACATGAGCATCTAATCTCTTACACATATTATCTTGTTTTAACCGAAAAGTTTATTTGATTTTATTTTATAGTACTAACACTGAATTCTAATAGACTCATCTTATTATTAGATTAATTTTTTATTGTAATGTTGAGTAGCTAAAGTATTTAACTATATAATGTTTAATAGCATTTTAGAAGTTTTACTATGCTTGCACCTTTAGGCTTTTAAATTCGAAAGGCTTTTTGAAAAAGCGTAAAAAATTTCTTGCATTTTTATGTAAATGGTTGTATTTTTTGTAGTTGTATTAAAGGAGAATTTAATTTGATTTAAGTTTAAGAAAGTAATGAATTGAATTTATTCTATTTTGATAAATATATTACAATGTACACTAGGCTCGCGAATATCCAACCTAACGTGGTGGTAGCCCAGGCCAGATACCAAAAAACTGGATAAAGAATTCATTGGTTTTATGTACATTAATTCATACTGATTAGCGATAACTGAATAATATTAGTTTGTAGGGCACATTAATTGGTGTTTTTCTTTTTATGCGTATCATCATCTGTCAAGGATTAGGCTCAATGGTCTGTTCAGGAATCCATCTCTTTTTAGGTCTTCCCATCCTCGCTTCCCTCTAGGTTTACATTTCCATACTAGCAGAGGAAGTCTGTGAGCTGGCATGCGAAGTAAATAGTTGGATCAGTTTCTCTTATGTATCCTTAACGTTTCCAACATTTACTGAACATTTAATTCGCCACGGATAGCTTTGTTACGTACTCTCTAATTGGGCACAACTTTTGACTTCCCGCATTAATCTCATTTTAGCAGCCTGGATACGAGATTCATTCCTCTGTAATGACACCCATGTTTCACTCCCATAAGTTATGAGTGATACAGCCATTGCTCTATAAAATTTTATTTCGGTGTTTTTATGCGTAGTTAAAAGAAATTAGTAAAAGGGAGATTAAGCTTAATGTACAGTAAAACTAGGATAGGCTATCTTCTTCTTCAGATGCTTTCTCCATTACGAAGGTTGGCTATCATCATGGTCAGTCGTACCTTGTCCACTGCTGCCTTGAAAAGGTCATGCGACGAGCAGTTAAACGCTTCTCTTAGGTTTCTTAACCAGGATATTCGTCTGCGTCCCACCGAGCGTTTACTAACGAGTTTCCCTTGAATTATGAGATGCAGAATCTCATATTTAAGCCCCCTCATGATGTGTCCAAGGTATGTCAGTTTTCTTATCTTTATGCTCTGCAGGATTTCCAGCTCTTTCCACATTCTTCTGAGGACCTCCATATTTGTGACCCTATCCGTCCACAGACATGCTATAGGATATGCTATAGTAAACGTAAACACTCTATTGCTGATATTTATAGAACCTTCAAATTTATTATATAGATAGTGAGTCACGAGAATGCATTTTGTGTATTGATGGGCTGTGAGGAAGGGAAGAGAAATCTGACAGTGCTGCCAACCTCAACAGTGAGACACTATATTTTACTACCGTGCAATTGCACCGTTCTTTAACCACATGTTGCCTTTCAATTAAAATACTTCGTTCTGACTGACACTTTTTCTACTTAAACCCCATTTCCTTTAAAATTTTTCTTAACGTACTAAGTTTTCAACTAAAATTTTGCCTTTCTTTTAAAACCGGGATTAACTTTTCACATGTCGGCATTACTTTCTTGTTGATATAACCGATTCCTTTTTTTACCACTTGTCAAGAAAACTGTCTTTAAATTTCGAATTGTGTAAAGAGAATCATCACAGTAGTTAGCCGCTCACTCACGGCTTTTGTTAATAGGCGTGGAAAGGTATTTTTGTTTAGTTTCAACTTCACATTTTGTTACATAGCATATTAGATTTCATTCAGCACTGTGGATAGTTTGACCGCGTTTTCAAGAAACCGACATTTCCATTTATGGTAACAAATAATTCGTACAGTTAACCTACAGAAGATTCCGCGTTATACTGTATGTTCTCTAAGTATAGTTTACTTTGTGATGGCGAACTGATAGCAAAGCAGTTGCATATGCGCACCGATGCTTTTCTCCTTTTACCCCTCATTAAAATCAAAGGTAAACTTCTGACTCAAGTAACTATATAGTAATACGATATACAGAACATAATCAAAAAAATTTTAACCTAGGATTTCTCATACAACATAGTACTGTACAAGTATACAACGTACTGTGTAACATTTACACAATTCTAAGGCAAAACAATGGCAAAACAAAATACTGTACCGTAAATGGCGTTCATCATTTACTGTATTTTGTTTTTTTCTTTGTCATTAATTATTTATTTTTATCCAGGACCCACACCGGATAGTACGAAGGTCCAGGTATCTGGGGGCCGGATAGTTGCGAGCCTAGTGTATTTTTTAGATGTTCCTGTAGTAAATAATTTAATATTGGAACTGCACAGTTTTTATTTATTTATTTATGAATCCAAGTTATTGTATTTATATTTTAAAGTATTTTTATCAGGTGTGTTCCTTATTTTTTAATGATAAATACAAAGTATTTTTTAAAGTAAGGTCCATTCGGAATTAAAATTATAAGTTAGTGGCCTAAAAAAAACTTAATTGTATTCTTATAAAATCTACTATAGTATTATTTTCAAATATTTCCACACTGATTTCTCTAATTTTCATATCATTCCTTCGTCGTAATGTTTCTATCATTTTCAGAACTCAATTAAATCTACTGTTTAAAGTGAACAGTGGTATATTTATGTTCACAATGGAAGATCAAGGATTTTCATATGAAATTACTTTAACCTTTAAACTGTTTGATTTCCATTCATTAATATTTTTAGCGCACAAGTTTTCGTAATTTATTTCCTTTAAAGTTAGACAACTCACTGAATGTTGAACATTCAAAATTGGAATCTATAATTATTCTGAAACTGTAAATATCTTATTTTGCAGATTTTACATTTTTAAAGTTGTTTACCTCTTACAAAAACAATTACTGCACTTGACAAAATTTCTGATTTAAAATATATCATACAGCACCTATTGTAAATACTAGTGATTTTTTTTTACCAACATTCAACAATTAATACTTTTTTAAATGCCGCCAGGAGATTACATAAAGAAAATATAGGACAAATCAAATAAACAGCTGGCCCGTTGGCGTAGTGGTTAGTGCAACTGGCTTCTATGCCAGGGTCCCGGGTTCGATTCCCAGTCAGGTCTGACATTTTTTCATCATTCATTTTCATTTTTCATCCTTCTCACTGTCTGCATTAGCAACAATTGCAAAACAAGTCAGACATCTAACAAAAAAATAATTTATAATAAAATATACAGCCACTCCAATAACATCTCTTTCTGAAGTATAAATTAATGGCAATTATAAAAACTGACCTTATTTAAATAATAAAGCTCGTACGTACGTGATTTTTGGCTTTATTGGTCGTAAAGGAGTTGTATAGTCGAATCACGTAAAAGAAATATTAAATTACTATTAGAATTTCATTAGTATAAAACGAGCCATTTTTATAGACTTTAGGTATACATTTGAACAACCCATTTTCAACTAGCTCTGTTTAAATTGTTCATCGCGATAATGCATTCATACATTTTATAGACCCATATACATGTTGGCACACAGAAATAAAGTGTCCCGAGTCAACCGATGTACTGGGATGGGCGAGGTAGGGAAGCGGTGCATTATTCACCATAAAAGTCTCAATTGAGTTGGTTTCTACTATTGTTAGGTTCATATCATTATACGGATAAGATCTGATTCCTTTCTTTCAGGCGTTTTAAAATTATTTATTAATAAATAAAGTTTAATTACTAGTCCCAATTAATTTGGTTGGGCATTTTATGTTTAATAATAAATTAAAGAATGAGTTCTCTAAAAAGAAAATTATGTATAAATTCAATTTATTATTATATAAAATTATTTTTTTATATTTTCTATTACAGAAGGTATTATTGTATAAGATTAAATTTTTAGTATTATAAGTATTTAAAATTAATTGTATGTATATTTTGTATTTAAAAAAGTTGATAAATTTTTTTAATTGTAATTTTGTGCAATCAAAATGTATTCATTTATTTGATTATCTCACTCAATAAATTTTATATTAGGCCTAGATTTGTAAATTAGTATATGCAGTGCCTTGCTGTTTAGTTTTAGATTGTATATTATACATTATATTTTTTTATTAATAAAAAAAATCACAATTTTCAAAAAATTATGTTTTTATAGAATTTTTCAACTTGAAAATCATATTTTGCTGTAATTAAAATTTTTTTGTAATTAGTAAAAGTTTAGTTACCAAACGAAGATTACCACCATTGTAAAAATAAATAAATATATTTATTTAATAATTTATTCTTAATTTATAAATTTGAAAACTTTAAACCAAGAGATCTTATGTAATGTTACTGAATGTTTTCATATATCCATTTTTATTATTCTATAATGACTAGTTGTAGGGTGCAGGGAAAATAATAACTAACAAAGTGGTCAAATTCTGTATTCTGAAAAGTGCAATTTTTTTCTTGTAATTATAATATTGATGCGGGGCTTGTTCTCCTGCACTGAAAAGAGTTTGTAGCAATCGCCACAAGTAGTTTATAGCTTATTTTTAAAATAAGTACAGTTTTGAAATAAAAAGAAAATGACTAGACTTTTCTTAATATTTTTGTTTACATGAAAGCCTGTATTTTAATCTAGTTTTCTACATAATTCCCACCAATATTAAGGCACTAATCGTATTGCACAACCATATTTTTTCATACTTTTTACATTAGTAATGATATTAGATAAAGGAATTTATTCGAAAGCGTGTTATGATATTTGAACTCTCATTATTGCTTGTAAAACACGTCGATTGCATAGATTAATGTTCAATAGGTCTGTATAAGAATATTTTATGAATAATTTTTAATGGATATATGAAACTTTGTAATCTTGTTTCAATAATATTTATTACTTTTCAACTTATTTTGTTAAAATGTTCAAAAGGATACTTCTGTTAATGGAAATATAATTGGTTTAAGTATTAGTTTTAAAATTAGAATATATTTTATGACTTGGCCTTTATTTAGGACAATATATCTGCATTATTGTTATAAAAATGTGAAAAGGTTCTGAAATATTATATTAATGTATAGTAGAAGTAAACAATTTCTTTCCTGTGGTGTTATTAAGGACGCTTGTGGGTTCTCTCAAGGTAAGTCTTGTGAACCATATTAACATCGAGTTAAATAAGTATGTGACCATCAGATCTTCTGTGAACATCTAAAACCAGGATAGAATGATTAGTTCAATTTGGAAAATGTTTTCTCAGTATGCATTAGGTCGATTAGTTTGTTATAGTAAAAACTGTATTAAGTGTTCTTTCATTTTAGTGTTACAATTATGAAATAATTCTATTTATTCTAAAATAAATTTGCTGGTCTCGGAAAGGTGAGTGACAAATTAATTGCACTTGGTCTACTAGTTCTAGGATAGTGAAAAATAGTTCTGTTTTTTCTTACATCGAGTTAACCCTTCTGCAATGGCATGTTTTTTGTCGTATAGTGAATGTTCAAGTGTCAAAACACGCTCCCTAATAAATCCATTTAACGAAGGCCATTACCGATAGAAAATTGTGAAAAAATTACAGGCATTTTATACTATTTGTACGGTTAATTTATTTTAAAAACATAAAAATCTTTTGCGTTTTTCGCTAGCTACAGCGGGCAAAACACTTTCACGCGTAAAATTTTTTAGGTTATTTTATATTTTTGGCTGTAACGTGCTAAAATTTAAGTTTATCATGAAATTGTACAGAATAATTTTTGAAGACATTTTCTTGAATAAAACCAAGTTTTACAATATAATTTAGAGTAACATTAGCCCTAATAATTGCAGTTTGAAATTTGCTACGCGCAAAGTGGGAACAAAATCTGTGATATTTGAACAGTGTTACATTGTCAAATTCCTGCAGTTCCCCATCCTCTTGTTTACAATATATTTGTGAACGTATTGTAAACAAGATTACAATACGTTTATTGTATTGTAAACAAGAACGTATTGTAAAAGAATAGGGTTTGTTATAGGCCTTGTAAAAGGTCGTGAGAGGTTTGATTAAGAAAGATAATGTTTACTCTCACAATTTCCGCACACCATGCAAATGGTTCCATGTAGGAAGAAAAGGTTTAATTTCATAGCTTCTATGCACCATTCTGATTTAGTAGGTAGTTTTACCAACCTTATAGATGAAATATTCCCTAAGTTACTTTGCCTTGAAGATAGGACAACTTCAAAAGTAACTTGGCAACTTACAGCCACAGTTTCAACCTTGCTGTCAATACATTTCTTGTGTTTTATATTAAATTAAAGAGCCATTCAAGATGAGTAATTTGATATATGAACCGAACAAATTGCTTCATAAGTACGTTTGCTATAGGCTTTTAAAGCTGGTAACTACCAGGGCATTTGAGATTGCCTCCCATCGCAGAAGGTTTAATATAAATTATGGTAAAAATATCTTCCAGATCTGTTTATGTTGATGTTTCTTTTAATCCCATTGCTTATTCGATTTTCATTGGGTATATTTTATTTCCTGTAATAAATGTTTCTGAAGCTGTCATTAATAAATTTTTGTTCTCTTCATTACAAATATTTAAATTATCACTTCTTAAAATGTTGTTATACACAAACTTGCAAATACAAGCGTCTTCTTCCAGCCTGTCTCATCAATGTGGTACTCTGTGATACAGCAGTAGAATAGGAGTACTTCAAATTATGCGAGGCTGTCTAGTTGTAGCTCAACTTAATAACTATCATCATCATCATCTGTCAAGGATTAGGCTCAATAGCCTGTTCCGGCATCCATATTTTTTTAGGTCTTCCCAAGCTTCACTTCCCTTTAGGCTTATATTTCCATGCTAGCAGAGGCAGTCTGTGTGTTGGTATGTGAAGTAAATAGTTTGACCAGTTTCTCTTATATATTCTTAATGTTTCCCACAGTGACTGAACATTTAACTCGGCACATAGCTTCATTACATATTCTATCTAAACGGGTAAAACCTTTGACTCCCTGCAAACATCTCATTTCAGCAGCCTGGATACAAGATTCATTCCTCTGTAATGAAACCCATGTTTCACTCCCATTTTATGTTGAGTGGTACAACCATTGCTCTATAAAATTTCAATTGGGTGTCCTGTCTCGTTCAACAGCGCTGAATTTTGCCTGTTTTTAAGTGAAAAATTGAAAAACTAGCCATAACTAACACTAGTAATTACGTATTTTTTCCAGGAGCAACTAGATGTCACATAGTTGTTACTAGCTAGTTTTAACATTTCTTTATTCACCTTGTTTTTAGAATGTTTCATAAACATGCAGAAAGTACTGAATCCGTGATCAGCCAATTTAAAAATTACTGACGTTTTGAAAAAGAAAAGATGTAATTATTGTGTAAGTGATTATAATTAAAGTTATTTCCTCTGACATTAATGAATTTCTCTACACAGTTAAATCATGTGAACTGAAGTTATCATTATTTGTAGAACGGAAAGTAAATTGTTTTCATAAGGCTTTTCTTATTGAGAAAAACATGATAAATCACCTATTTCTCATTTTGGTCAGTAAAACCTCTAAAGTTCAAACCAGGATTTTGGTCAGTGATCTGAACTAGAATTAATTTTTTAATTGTAAAATTATCTTGTTTGAAATTTTTATGATTTTTATTTAAAATATTAAAAAATTAGTTTTATTAATTTATTTCTCAACTGCTTGGTATTATTAGCAACCACCATTGGTATCAAACAGTATGTGTTGGTTTGAAGAATATGAAAATTTTTAATACATTACTAAGAATTGAATTCCAGGTTTGTCCACTTTGCTGTTAAGTCCTGAAATCTACCATTGATACATGGAGCCAGTCATTAGGAATTTGTTACATTTGCCTTAAATAACTTTGTATTCTAAGAACCTTTTTAAGTAATATTATATTTTCATACAGAAGTCAATAAAATATTAATGCCTTATACAATTATTTTGAAATGAATTAAATATATGTAAATTGTAATTTTTAATATTGTATATTTTAATGTAAAAATTTAAAATTAAATTTTACTTAGATTTTATAAAATGATTTGTTTACTAATTTTCTTTTTGTACCTATTGCTTGTGTCCCAGCTCCGAGTAGTTGGAAGGAATGCAGTGCGTTTTTATAGTAGTGGGAGAGTAAATGAGTTAATAGTGTTTCATAGCTGATTCATTTGTAGTGGCAGCGTGTACTAACTAGACTAAAAAAATATTCTTACCATCTGGCGCATTAATTTAAGAAATACCTACCGGGTTATTAACTTCATCGGATTCATAATATTTAATTTTCCAGTTTATATCAAAATATGTAAAAATAAATGTAATAAATACAAACAAATATGTTAAATACGGAAAGGTTGAAAACAAATGTTTTGTGTCAGAGTAATACAACAATCGGTCTCCCAGCATGCATCACTCATTCATTATACCTCACCCGTATCCTTCACCCCGTCACTACACGGAGCTTGGAACCGCAAATTACCTTTGTCTTAAAATCCAGATCTTTGATATAGCGTTAAGATTTTTTAGTTTTTGGGGCCTCATAAATTGTGGAATTTGTAGTTACCATTAGCCGATGAATATTATTGTTATTAGATGATGAGTGTGCAACAAGCACTCAACAGTTAGTGCAATAGTGAAGGTGAATGAGCACGCACTGCGGTGATCATAATTAAATAGTAGCTAAATGTACGAGGAACAACGTAAGCTATTTAGAAACACAATGTGGTTAGTGGAAATTTTCCTATTGATTTGTGAATATTTTGGTATCGCTGAATAGAGAGGCTTTTAAAGAAAACCGTGTGAGGGCTATAGCTCTTCTAAAAATAGTTATAACTGTGTTTGAAAGCTTGAATGGTAGGGGTAGATATTTTGTTCAATAATATTCCTTTTGTCAATGCCGGTTGAGTTGAAAATGACCAGAAAAGGATATAAATCATCTCAGATTCGTAGAATAGGCAATTTTCAGGCACTTGTTCCCATTCCAATTACAATGTCCTACGTTATCTTTTCTTATTTTTTTTTATATGCATGTGTTCACAAAATTCCGTGCTTTCATATCACATATATCATATAAATATCTGTAGAAATGGGTCATGACATCAGCTCAAAGAGAGCAGGTTTTCCGACTTCCTTTTACCGCAGACAATAGCTGTATAGTGTGGTAAGCGACTACCGTATTTTTTTTTTTTTTAATACAATATCTTAGGGCGTTTGATATATCAAATTTTTTGCTGGATATTTTTCTATAATACCAGACTAAAATTAAAAATAATTTATTGACAAAAAACGCCAGACTTTGCATAAATTACAACAGATTTTTTATAAATTCGCTATAACTGGCGAAAAAAACGGAGTTTCTTTTTAAAGAAAACATCTCTTAAAGTTTTCTTAACGTCTCGTAAACATTTTAAATTTTTTGGATAAATAAAGTCAAGTCTACAAGTCTATCGGCGCGCTCATGATTAGTGTTTTTCAATTATTCAAAAATTCTCAAACCTATTCGTCGCAAAAAGGTTAAGTAATATTTAGGATCAATAATTTCATAATCGGATACACTGTTTGACACTTAAATAATTCTCTCTCATAAATTATCTTGAGGTACGCTGAAGCGGAAGCTGTACTCGGGTAGTTTCAGTAAAATCCGTTAGTTATACTAAAATATTTACTAGAAAATCCAATAGATAGCATTGTTTACACTCAGATAGTTTTGAAAAAATCCGATAGATAGCGGTTTGTTTACTAAGTACCTAGTTTTAATAAAATTCGACAGCGTTTTTGTTAACTAAGTTAGTTTTGAAAAATTCCGATAGCTTCAATATTATCTCTATCAGTTCTATTAATTAATAAATCAACGTTAGTCCTTCCCGCCCAGCCGGATTTTTTGTGATGTGGTTTGTATTAATATTATGGTAATTGTTCTGTAATATATGTTTGTATTTACTCCGCATACAATAACAGGGGTCTTTTCCGTTTTGTGTATGCCACTATCAAATCCGAATCCCTGAAGGGTTGCACACTTCTCCACTCCTGCGTCTAGCGCGCCAGTCTGACTACAGTATACTTTACCCTATGGAACCATGTAGTCAAAATATAATGTTTAAAATTGTGATTGAACTTGGGACGATCCATTCGAGTAACAAAAAATGGTTTTTGTTTGTCATATGCAACTTACTAATACAGTAGGCCGGTTACAAAACATCCGGTCTGTCGACGTTTGTTTTGACTGAAGGCGCTGGTAAAATGAAACACGATTAGGCATCCTTTTTAATTACTCTTACTCTACGTGCGTGTGTGTGTGTCTGTTCTCAGTAGAGTGAGTATTCAGTATAATACATTATCTCTGGTATTCAGTAAGACAGGGAGTGGGAGAAATGAACACTAGTGCAATCCTTCAGGGAATACGGATTTGATAGTGGCATTCAGAAAACGGAAAAGACCCGATAACAGGACTTAGTCCTGTTATCGTATGCAGAGTTAATTATAGCGTTTCATTTATAAGACTGACCTTGGGGCATGTAAATACAGTTTAGTATGTACGCATTGTGGAGAGGTGCAATTGTTTCGTGTTCAGTATTTTAATTTTAGTAACTGTACAGACGCTGACAACTTCCACTACTATGCTATTACTATTATGTTAGCACACGCCCTTATCCACAGAACTTATGAAACTCACAAACTTAGGAACTTAGCACTTAAGAATTTACAGAGATGCATTTATTCGATAGGCTCCGCCCACCGGCTACGATAACGAGTATGTTACAGCTGATACTGCAGAGCGTAATATATATCTATATATATATTATCTACGGTAATATCTATTATCTCTGCTGCAGAGCGACGCAGTTGGGGAAATGATAAGTAAATAACTGCTATAGTGGGGCAGCGCCAAAATTTACCGAGAACTAAATGAAGAAAGAAGAGTTCTGAAGAATTAAGATCTTTGGAAAAAGAAGAAAGAAACATTAGATTTATGTAGCCTAACATTCCAGTATTATTTCAGGTATAATGATCATTGATCATTTTCTTTCAGATATCTGGTTTAAGGTTATAATTTTTATACATCCCTTACAAAAGAAACTTTTCTGTGTGAGGTTATTTTATTGGTTGCTGTACTATTACAGAATCAGTCGTATCTTTCAACTTAGCGCAAATAACTAGTAGGGATAAAAATTATTTGGGTTCAAAAATATAAATGTTTTGTCAAAAAAAATTAGTGTATTTAAATAATATTTACAAAAATAATGAATATGTAATTATGCAAGTTACCAATATAGATAAAGAATCGTACAAAATATAATTAAATTTAAAATAATTGTATGCTGAGACATGAAAAACATTTTAAACTTTTTTTATTCTAAAAAGGGTTTTTCTTAGTCTTCGTAAGTATATTATGTTTATTAAATGATTAAAATCATTAGTCTCTAATGATTTTATCAATAATTTACTAACCTTAAAATTTGCTTTAGTTTCAACTAAATTTTAGGTTCTGAGCTCTTCAAATTTTCAATCAATTTTTTTTTTTAGAGTTTGATTTACTTTTATCTAATCAACTAATCTTTATTTAATTAAGTGTGTATAGAACAGTACTATTTTGAGAATTTACTGAGATAATTAACCTACTGAGTTGGTTTAGTGGTAAAGTTGCCACTGCAAGTCATTTATTTAACAGCTGATTTTCGGAGACAAAGGTTTCATGGTTTGAATCCTAAGCCCTCTTTCACACAGTCAGTTCAGTTTTCATATCAGTTTCTGATTCAGTTCAGTTAACAAAAATATCCTTATACTCTTTTTAGTTCAGTTCTAATTTCAGTAATGGATGATAATCTACTTATTGCAATTCAGCTGTCATTAGCATTAACAAACCAAAAAAGAAAGAGATCAAATTGGAGTAAAAGATGGTTTACAAAAAAAGACAATCCCTGTCTCATTTTTGCTAGTACCATTTTTTCATAGCTGATGGATCATGTTCTTTGTACCTAATTAATAACTTAGTATATGCATCTTTTGAGGCTCGGTTTTGGCACTTTCGTTTTTGGTTTTATCGTTGTATGGTTGTGAGGCTTGGACCCTGGATAGAAGAAGTCAGGACAAATTGAGGTCTTAAGACATGAATTGCTTCAGGCGCTCATGTCGGATCTCCCGGATGGATAGGGTTAGAAACGAGGAAGTTTGGGGGGGTGGAGAATAGGTTGTGGCAGTACAATAGTGGAGGACATTGAAATAAGGCAGTTGGTGTGGTATGGCCATGTTCAAAGGATGG
This sequence comes from Catonia carolina, assembly GCA_035578175.1. Taxonomy (NCBI): domain Eukaryota; kingdom Metazoa; phylum Arthropoda; class Insecta; order Hemiptera; family Achilidae; genus Catonia; species Catonia carolina. Next base: position 32,083,383 of record JAQMRL010000005.1, on the reverse strand, counting down.
AGGGGCATAGATGGCCGAGGAAACTCTTGTAGTATTCTTGTTGACAAGTTGACGTAGAAGAGGAAGGCCGTGATGTACTTGGCTGCAGGGAATCAGGTCCGCAATGGAGAAGAGGCAGTTGACAGAGGAAGACTGGTGGGATCGAGATTGATGGTGTTTTGGTATGCTAGAAGCGGATCATCCGTAGGAACCTCGCCATAAAGTAGTATATATGCATCTTTTCGTTTGAAAATATTATGGTAACATGAGTCCTTCTTATCCCACAGATATGGAAAACTGCGATATAATTTTATAAAAGCAGTCACTAATTCATTATTTGATGTCATCAGGTACGGACAAGGTTACAATAGAAATGAGAAACAAACTGAAGCTTCTGTAAGAAGACTGTTTGAACTGATAACGGAGAACTGGCTCGATGGTTTTTCTATCAAGTCAGCTTTCAGTATCAATTCAAACCTTCAGTTTTGATGTTTATGCATCAGTTTTAACTGACATTTCATCTGAAACGGAAACTGATATGAGAACTGAACATGTAAAAGGGGGCTAATAAAGGAAGTTACTTTTATATGGATTTGAATACTAGATAGTTGTGTCTGGTGTACTTTGATTGTTGGGGTTCAATTAATCATACTCTCTCATGAATAGTCAGCCTGGGTGTACAAAACTCATTTACTGTACTGGTAACCCGTTATATGTTGACGATTGTCAGCGAGTGTAAGAGTTGACTCTGTGGGGGGTGGAAGTGCTACTATGTGTGCTTTTCTAAATAAATCATAGCAATAGCTATATAACCATAACATCATGTTGTAGTTATTTACTGTTACATTGATTTGTGTATGTTTGCCGGCCGCATTGGCGTAGTTGGTAACGTGCTCGCTTCTTATCATGCGAACTTGGGTTCGAATCCCATTCAAACACGGCATATTTTCATATGATACAAAATATCATTTCATCCTTCGTCTGCATTAGCAGTAATTGCAGAACAGTCGAACAATAAACCGAAAAAAAAAAAAATGTGTAATTATGTTTATAAATACGTCGTTTTATTAACATCCCATTATATTATTTATGGATCCTTAATAAACTTTACTGCCCATAACAGACAGGTGGAGTGTCAAATTATTTACACTCAATCTGTTAGTTGCAGGGCTAAAATAAATAGTTCTTTTCTTGTCATATGGTCAGCCAATTAAATGACTGAATCATTTAAGAACAGAAGAGGTAGAGGTGTAAAAGACACTAATCAGAGTTATCTCCTCTGAAAGTAATGGATTTCATTATACAGCCAGACCCTGTGGTGAATGAAGTGAAGGTGTCATTTGCAGAGTGGAAAATATGTGCTTCTCAGAGGGCCCGGCATGCTGATAAGTGTACTTTTCCATTCAGTGAGGAAGGCAATGGTAAACCACCTCACTCCTCGTTTTACCTTGTAAAACCTCTACAGGTTCAAACCAGCCTTTCGGCTGATGACCTAAACAACAACAATAAACTTTAATTCTGAATAAGCCTACATAGTATTAGGCCTTGAAGCTATGTTTAGTATTCTTTATTAGTTAGCAGAAACTGAATTACTGCACACTGACATTTGTAATGATAGAATAGTTATCCGTCAGTTACATTTTGAGTAACATGCTTGATACATCTTATGCTACTAGTACTTTTGTTTTCATGTTGGTTGATGTTAATAGGATGGATAGTATACTGTCCTTTGCACAATAGGAGCATTTGTCAACTTATAGTGCATTACCAGTACACCTTATACATATTATTCTCATCACATTGGGTCATGGGGTTGCATATAAAGTGAAAAGATTGCAAGTTCTCACTTCAAAAAAGAGAATGTAAACTAGATTGAAACTTAGGTATTTTAGTTTCTTCAGCATTAACAATCTATACAATCAAGGATGTTAAAAAATCTTTCATGGTTTTTTTATAAAATAAATGAAGAATAAGTATAAAGGTCATTTGTTCTAGCTAGAAGCTCTCCCTCCCACCAACGCTCTGTGGTGCCGCTGAGCTGTTCTGTTTAGTGGTGGGGGAAGCACATTGAAGGGAAGTGATGTATACAGAGTAGTATACAGTTAGAAAGAGAGGGAATGATGATTAAGTGAGGAGACAACACTTGCCCCATTGAAAATATCCCTACTCTACCTACTCACCCTCCCCTTACAAGCTTCTTCCAAAAACAAATGCACTGTATATACATGTACACAAAAAATAAAATAAAAGACACAAAAAGTTCAAAAAATAAAGGGGAATGTATTAACATCTATTTCTATTTCATATAATGAATTAATACAATAATTTCACTAACCTTTTTAAACTGCGTCACCTTTATTTCAATTTTCACTTACACGTGTTTCGGTGGATCCACCATTATCACTTGTATTAAAATACAAGTGACTGAAGATGTATCATCTTCTATAGATTTTTAATAAATAATGTTTTTAGTTTCAATTATATGTTATTTACTCTGATAATGGTGGATCCACCGAAACACGTGTAAGTGAAAATTGAAATAAAGGTGACGCAGTTTAAAAAGAAGGTTAGTGAAATTATTGTATTAATTCATTATATGAAATAGAAATATTTAAAACTGCAGGATGCATTATAAAGATTTATTTTTAACATCTATTTATTACCACTGTAGTAATAAATATGCAGTATTATTATTTTTTTTTAAGATAATCAGTTTCCATTTCAGTATAGTAAGTAGGCTGTCAAATTGAAATATTGAAAGAATAATTTGTATTTAATACACCTTATCAAACATCCTATATAGGTATTTTTAACAGCCGTATCATATTGATAATCAAAATATGTATTATTTCTTTAAACCACCAATAATATGGTAAACAGTTACCAATTATAGCGCTTTCGTGCATGAAATGCACATTCTCAGTCATTTTTATTATTAGAATTATTTAAAACATCCTACTTCCACCATGGTAGATAAGGATTTAAATCCTTATAAGATATCCTTAAAGGAGGAAGATCCTTATAAGAGTAGTCTACTCTTGCTAAAACTTTTTTTTAAATTACCATTATTTGCAATCAGTTTTTTTAAAAATAAACTATAAACAAATCTTTTGAATTTACAAATCGCAAGTTAAGGCCTCATTACCCTGAGTACCTCTCATTATATCAATTACTCATGTCTTAAAAAAGAAAGTTACTATGTACAAAGGTATTTACATTTTACAATATGGAATACTTTTCACTATAATTTTTGTACATTTTTTTCAGGCGCCTAACTTCTTCTGCATTGTTTAGAAGATTTATGGCTAATTAATTTTCGTGACTTTCAAGTCTTGCTATAACATATAACTTATATTTTTGAAAAGTAGTGGATTTTTGTGATACAATTAGACCCTTTGTGGATTTACTAGAAAGTGTTTGAATGTTTCTGGGTGGAAAGTAAATGAATTATTGGAGGCTTAATGTACTAATAATGAGGAATTCAACTTTTTAACCTAATGAGGAAACCAAATCGTCTTAGGAATAATCAGGTCAGAGATATAAAATTTGACATTTTATATTATACAACTGCCCATAACAGACAGGTGGAGTGTCAAATTATTTACACTCAATTTGTTAGTTGCAGGGCTAAAATAAATAGTTCTGTTTCTTATCATATGGTCAGCCAATTAAATGACTGAATCATTTAAGAACAGAAGAGGTAAAGGTGTAAAAGGCACTAATCAGATTTATATTCTCTGAAAGTAATGAATTTCATTATACAGCCAGACCCTGTGGTGAATAAAGTGAAGGTGTCTTTTGCAGAGTGGAAAATATGTGCTTTTCAGAGGGCCCGGCATGCTGATAAGTGTACTTTTTCACTCAGTGAGGAAGGCAAATGTAAACCGCCTCACTCCTCGTTTTACTTAGTAGAACCTCTACAGGTTCAAACCAGCCTTTCGGCTGATGACCTAAACAAAAAGGATTTAAATTCTTGTCTACCATGATGGAAGTAGGATGTTTTAAATTTAGTAATAAAAATTACTGAAGATGTGCATTTTATGCACAAATGCGCTATAATTGGTAAGTGTTTACTGTTAACCGTTTTACTGGTGGTTTAAAGAAATAAAACATTTAGTACAATATGTATGCTCTCATATTGCACATAAGTTTCAAAGTTATGTTTCTCACAAAAAAAATTGCTGTTCTTTTGACAAAGTTTGAAACAAAATTTGTAGACAATTTTTTGTCAGATATTTTATGTTCAAAATTATAAGCATAAAGCTTAATCAATAATGTCATAATGTACTACATTATTGTGGTTTCTTAACAACTAAAACCTTTTTTATGCACATTCATTTATCTATATCATTAAGGTTTTTAAATACAGTCAAATAAATTATTATATTTTCTTAATTCATTATTTAATACAGAACATATTATCATCGAAGAATATGCCATGATGTAACAACACGTCTTGCACGTTCTTGCATTACTTGCCAATGTTTTCTTTCTTTGCTACCAGTGACTAAATTACCGATTGCTACACGACCAACTACACCATCTCTTGTTACTTGTTCTATGCAACTACTTTTACCAAAATCAAGCGATTTCATTAATTTTGTCTGAAAATTATAAATTTTATTACGAGGATTATAAAAATTAATTGGATTAATTTACAGTAATTGATTGGTTGACATTAGACATCAAATTACGCTTATAAATAATAAAACTATTAAGATCAGGAGGGGTAGTTATACAAGATGCCAATCAGCATTATATTTATAAAAAGTGAAGAATTTTTTAATACCGGGTGGGGCGTTGGTTGCACAACCTGGGAAGGGGGTCATAATTTGTGGAACCCAGCGCAAAAATTAAAAAACAATCAAAAAGAATTATTTTTTTCACTCGAATCATGTAGTTACAAAAATTAATAAAAACCTTAAAATAAGTTGTAATTGCCCCTCCCACTCGGTGAAAGCGCAGTGCTTGATTAACCATATTTCTGAAGACTTTTCTCAACATCTCTTGCGGGGTATTCTCTATCTCTTCTGTAATTTGTTGCTTTAACTCGGCCAAATTGGCAGGCGATGTCTGGTAAACTTTGCCTGGTTTGAGGTACTCCTTGTTTAAAATTCGTTTTGAACTTGGCAATAAGAGTTTGTCCGAAAATAAACATAGACAATGAAAATTCGGTGAATGGTGGGCATTTTTGACCTTTAAACTTCTAACACTTCAACTGTTGAACGAACAGGGTGAACTAACGACTTCTGCTAACTTTCATTTCTAACAAGAGGGATCAGTGTTGCCACTTGCACAATTCCAAATACCCTCACTATTTTCTTTACATTTTTTGCTTCGCATAACATTTTCAGGTTGTGCGACTTATGCCCCACCCGGTATAACCAGACCCTTTGTGGATATGTTACAAAGTGCCTGAATTTTGCTGGATGAAAAGTAAATGATTTTTCAGCAGGCTCAATGTACTGAAAATGAGGAACTCAACTCTTCAACTTAATGTGGGAACCAAATCGTCTATATTTTGTGAATAGCATACTATTTATTTTATATGTATTTGTAAATATTTTCAGTTTTGTTTTAAATCGGCTTGTTAACTAATCGATAAGAAACAGTCCAAATTGATGACATGAATAAATCAAACATTTTATTGTAATTAATTGGTTATAAAAATGGCGGCCCTGATTGAGGTTTTTGCATAATATCTTTTGGCTACACTCAGTGAATGCCAATTGAACCCAGCCTCTTCTTATGTTTTGTCTATTAGCATAAATTTTCCAATCCTTATTCCAAAAATTTGACGTGTCACAGGTATAGGTACTTCAGTCATGAGATTGCCTTTTGCGTATGCATGGCCTGTGAGATAGGGAAGTGAATAATTGACAGTGCTGCCAACCTTAACAGTAAGACACTATTCGTAGTATACATTTCACTACCATGCAATTACTATGCACATTTTGTAAGCTGTGGTTTATTCCGAGAAAATGTTTTCTTCATAAACCTTCTAAGAAATAAATGTGACCTGTAATATTGCCTAAAGCTTAATTACATGACTAGAAATGTTTGATTTACTGTGATTAGGCTACTGGCTACCTTATTCCAGTGGAATAAAATTTTGTACGAATGAATCGCCTTCTTTACTATCGCTGTCACCAGCGACTTCACTATCAGTCTCACCAGTATCTACCTAACCGTTTCCTTTTCTCACCAGGTTTCAACAAAACTGTTGAAGAATAGCCTCTGTACGTCTTTAATTTTCTTCTTTATTTTTCAAATTGTGGAAAGAGAAACATCACAGAAGTTAGCCGCTCGCTCACGGCTTTTGTTGAGGCACGGATTGGCATTTTTGTTTAGCTTCAACTTCACAACGTTTTATTACATTGCATATTAGATTTCGTTCAGCACTGTGAATAGGTCGACCACGTTTTCGAGAAACCGACATTTATGTTTACGGTGACAGTTATCTTCGTACAGTTAATCTACTAAAGGTTCTGCGATATACTGTATATGCTCTAGGTATAGTATAAGTTGTTATGTTTGTCGTACTGAAATTAAAGCAGGTGTGCATGCACACTGATGCTTTTTCCCTTTACCCCTCGTTACAAACAAGGGCAAACTTGTGACTCATGTGACTAGTACAAAATGTGTTTTAATGTTGACTTGAGAATTTTCTATTTATGGTATTTAAAAGTTATTTACATAACCTTTGAGACAGTGACATTGTATTTATCAGTCTTATCAAATCTAATTTAGGTCTGCCGAACTGGTATAACAGACATTAACATTATGAAGTAAGCCCATGACTAAGAAGCAAAATTTTTCAAAAATGAGAAATTTAACAAATAACTAAATAAGTCTACGTAATTGCTTTGTATAAAAAGATTTGTGACCATGTTAATTCAGCTCTTCCTGATTCTTTTAATCGTAAAAGTTAATTAAAAATTTATACAGACCTTATAACAGAGCATAACTAATAAAGTTGCTGTTAACATTTGGGGAGGTGTTACTTGGAGTGTTATAACTGAATTAAAGGAACATCTACGAGAACTTTCAGGGTGTGTTAACTCATCAGTTTTCTTTTTTTGTATTACTTTTCCTGTTCCGTCTAGTAAGAATATTCTTACAAATGGACCTGTTAAACAATACCAAACAGAAAATTAAAATTCACATTAAATAATATCAATTTTATAGACTTTTGAGTAACAAACTTGACAGTTTCAAATAAAACTCCACTGTGAAGTTCAACGTATAATCAATTATAACGAAAGTTGTGGTATTAATACTTTATCCTTATAAAATTTCACAGAAGAAATAACACTTAGTCATTGTATCAGAAAAGTTAGGCTGATTGATGTCAGATAATAATAATAGACAATTCGGAGATTGGGACCCAGGGGGGCGCCTGACTACCTTGCACGGGTGACATTTTACTTTTGAACTGCCTCTGATGAGACAGTCGTCAGTGAGGACTCCCTCTTTTATATAAAAAGAAAAATCTGGTGTGAAACACTCACACAACTTTCTCTTGCCAATGCAAATAATTAACAATAAACAATAAAGCAAAATCGCAAAAAAGTGAAAATTTACACAAATAAACTACTACTTCCGGTTGACCGATTTTGATGTAAATGTTCGTGTCACATCCGGTTGTAATATCTAACTTAAGTTTCAAGTTTGTACGATGTTCCGTTCTTGAGATATTTTGTTCACACACACACACACTCACACACAGACCAATCGCTAAAAACATGTTTTTTGGGTTCAGGAGCTCTGAAAACGTGTAGATCTGGTGAAAACTCGATTTCGAAAAATCGACATGAAAACAATACTTTCCTTCCTGTATATTCATATAGACAAGAGAAAGTAAAAATATCTATTAAAGGTTTTTCCATATTCATGCTTTTTTTAATAGGATAATATTAAAAGGGGCTGTAATTAAATCAAGTCTACAATAATTTGTCCAAGTTGGTGATAAATCAGGACCCTAAGTTTCATAATAGGGGTTTATAATCACAATAATAATGTAATATAATTTATTTAAATATACGTACAGAAATTCTCGTTTGATTCTAGATCAGCTAGACACGTCAGGTTTGCTGCTTTTACTAGACTTATTGTCATTCGTTGAGCCGTTGGTAGAAAACTTAAACCTAGAAGTAAATGTCCATATTCCTAAAAATAATAGTGAAACCTCAATTTAATTTATTCAATTTTTTTAAAATCCCTAATGTGTGTACATTGCAATCTGTTAAGAACAATATTTTTTTTTTGGTTTAACGTCCAACTGTTCTGCAACTACTGCAGACGGTGAAGGCTGAAATAATTTATTTTGTAACGTATGGAAATATGCCTTGCCTGAATGGGATTCGAACCCAAGACCGCATGATGAGAGGCGAGCATGTTACCAATTACGCCTATGCAGCCGGCAATAAGCAACTCCATGACCCAATGAGATGAGAATGATGTTTATGACATGTGAATGAGCTGTAATCTTTTACAGACTCAGGCGAACCACTTTGAGAGAGTTTGATTAATCGAACCCCAACCATCAAAGTACACGTGTAACCACTATCTAGTATTCAAATCCATAAAAAATTACTATCTTTACCAGGATTTTAACCAGGAACTTCCATCTCTGAAAATCAGCTGTTAAACTGATGACTCGTGGCGACGACTTTACCACTAGACCAACCCGGTGGGTTAATTCAAATTAAAAGTAATTTTTTTAATAATATCATTTTAGTGGATGTGAGAAAACTAGTCAAAAAATGACAAGGTTAAAAATATTTTTTGCAAATGAAGTGGTTAGAAACTGTTGACTCCTGTTTAAAGTCTCTAAATTATCAATGCCTTACTCATTTGCAGTATTTTCTCACTGAAGAGGAAAAAAAGGATACTTATCTTTTGTATTCTATTGATTGAGTTTTGTAACTTAATATTTTTTTACCATTCTGAGGTATCATAATAGTGTTATGAGGTCAACAGTCGAAAGGCTGGTTTGAACCCTCTATAGGTTTTACTAAATAAAAACAAGGAGTGAGGTGGTTTACTATTGCCTCCCTCACAGAGTTGAAAGAATATGCTTATCAGCATGCCAGGCCCTCTGAAAAGCATGTACTTTCCACCCTGAAAATGACACCTTCACTTCATTCACCACAGGGTCTGGCTGTATATTGAAATTCATTACTCTCAGAAGAGATAACTCTGACTAGTGTCTTTTACACCTCTATTTCTTCTGTTCTTAAATAGTTCAGTCATATAATTGGCTGACTATATGATAAGAAACAGAACTATTTTTTGTAGCCCTGGAACCAACAGATTGAGTGCAATTTATTTAACACTCCACCTGCCCATTATAGGCAAATGATTATAGTAACTCGTAATAATAGTAGCAATAAATACTGAATAATAATATTAATAATAAGTAATGATAATAGCAAATCATAATATTAACATACTTTATTATAACATGTCATTAAGGAAGAATGAGGAACCATTTGTCCAAGAAAAAATGCTTGTCCTAGATCTCGTAAAAATAATTCCATTATTCCCAATTCTCTGTGGCCTTTAAATCGATCTTTATCGTAAACTATTACTTTCAAACACCATTTCTGGAAAAAAGTAATTGTAATTGTAATTTCACAAGTGAATTATAATAAAAGTCATAAACTGTGTAAATTTCCTGTCAGGATAATATAGTATTTTCTGTTGTAGATTGAATTATTTCTTTAATATAAAAGCACTTGTTTATTGAGCATACCTAGACTAAATTTTTACACATTTTGGCATAGTGGTAGTATGTTATACTTCAAAACGAAGGGTCCCAAATTTGATTCATAGCTAGGGTCTGGAAATTTTAACTTGTTTAAACCCACATTCTATGTAAAATATATTAACGGGTGATTCAAAAAGAGCGCCGGTTTTTAAACGGCTGGTAAATTTTTGTTTATCGGTTGGCAACATTGTTAGACCTCATTTCTATTTCGGAGAACATTCCGATTGACGATTCAGTTGTAGTTTCTCTTGTTCGCAGTGTAGTACTCTCGCAGTCTGTGTCTAACCATGGAGAAGTTTACTATTGCGCAACGAGTGTTAATCGTCAAAACATTTTACCAGAGTGGAGAGAGTTATGCGGCTACTGTCAGGCGACTTCGCGGTACTCTAGGACGTAATGAAGCACCGAATGAATCAACAGTTCGCAGGCTCATGAAAAAGTTTTTTGAGACGGGTTCAACAGTCGACCTTAAAAGTTCTGGACGTCGTCGTTCTGGCCGAACTGAGCAGAACGTTGCGTTGGTTCTTGACAGTGTGGCTGTTAGCCCAGCAAAATCAATACGTCGCCGTTCTCAACAATTGGGTTTACGATGTTCTTCTGTATGGATAATTCTTCGGTACGATCTCCAATATCACCCGTATAAAATTCAGTTGACGCAACATTTGAAAGTGGCAGACCACCAGAAGAGACGACAGTTTGTTGACTGGGTATTGAGAAAACGGCAGGATGATGACACCTTCGCAAACAAAATCATTTTCAGTGATGAGGCGCACTTCCACTTAAACGGTTTTGTTAATAAACAGAACTGCCGTATGTGGAGTTTAGAAAACCCTCGCGTGGGTAATGAAAGGGAAATGTATGCACAGCGAGCGACAGTTTGGTGCGGCTTTTGGTCGGGCGGTGTTATCGGCCCTTACTTTTTTGAAAATCAAGAAGGACAAGCCGTGACAGTAAATGGAGACCGATACCGTACGATGATTAGGGAGTTTTTGTGGCGTCATTTGGATGGAATGGACATTGACGAGTTGTGGTTTCAGCAGGATGGTGCCACCAGTCACGCTGCACGAGAAACAATGTTGTTTGTCCGTGAATGGTTCCAGGATCGCATCATTTCTCGTAATTCCGACCATCAATGGCCACCAAGGTCGTGTGACTTGACGCCTTGTGACTTTCATCTTTGGGGTCATCTGAAGTCATTGGTGTATGCCAATAAACCCGGAAACATCAATGACTTGAAGGAGGAAATTCAACGGGTTATCGGGCAAATGGAAGTCGAAACTTGTCGTGCAGTAATATCCAATTTCATGGACAGAGTTGGTGCGTGCCAGCGCAGTAGAGGAGGACACATGCATGACATCACTTTTCATACATGAAATCGGAAGGTAAGATGGACTTGTTGATGTATTTATTTTCAGTTTTTCAATAAAATAAATCTCTTAATTTGATATATCAAAACCGGCGCTCTTTTTGAATCACCCTATATATTTTATATTCTTTATGAAATTAACCAGCTTATTGATGCAACATTTAATAAGACTAAAATTTTAAAAAATCATAATAATTTTTTGCTTTACTGTGTTAGTATTGAGACATTAGTTGAAAATTAACTTTTCCGATGTGATATCTCAGTCAGTGGCGGGTTTAGGAGGAGTTCACGGGGACATAACCCCTCCAAATATTTTAAAATTTATTTTTTATTTTAATAATTTTTTTGTATCTTTATTTATACAAAATCCATATTTCACTTTAACACAATTTCTTTGTATTCTAAAATTAAACACTGATTTGTTTTTGTGTAAAGATGTACTTAATCGTACTGTCTCGACAGTTTATTTTATACAAAAATAAACTAATGTGTAGTTTGTACTTCTTTTCTTGATTTTCCCCTTTTCGTAATTCAACAATTTGATCATGTGTTTATTATAAATTATTTTCTTACACGATACTGATACACCAAAATAAGCACCCAACATAACATAGTTTAATAACTTATTAAGTCCCTAATGTAACAAATAGTTTTATGTAAGTACGTGCTTATACTTGTATTACTGTAAATCTTACAGATAAATAATTTTCATATTATATTATTTTATTGTATGAGGCACTATGATATAAAATTGTTTTAAATTTCAAATTGGCAATAGTAATTTATTCCCCATTGTTGAATTTCAACAAATGTCTTAAATTTCTAAAATTCTTCCATTTTGTCTGTTTTAACAGTATGAAAATTTTAGACTCAGAAATGCACAAAAACGTGTTTTTAAGACGTGTATTTTTATATTTTTTTTTAGGGGAGGAATCCTGAATACCCTCCAGACCCCTGGTAGTGACCCCCCAATTTTGATTCTAAATCCACCACTGATATCAGTAAAATATTATTGTCAATGTTTACAGATTGGGTATTTGTAACATTGCCACATAACCTAAAAATTAATATGCTGTGGAAACTGTTTTATTTCTTAGTTGTCCTTTGTTAAACAAAACCTGAAAACCAGAAAATAGACGGGGTTTGATTTATTTGTATGTTTTTATAAAATAAATTTCGGCTGGACCGTTGGCGTAGTGGTTAGTGCAACTGGCTTCTACGCAGGGGTCCTGGTTTCGATTCCCAGTCGGGTCTGACATTTTTTCATCACTCATTTTTCATATATCATCATTCTGCATTGTCTGTATTAGCAGAAATGGCAATACAGTAAGACTTAAAACAAAACAAAAAGTTCTTTCAACAGATATTCTGTCAACAGTAGTTGTATTTAGTTAATTAAAATAACTATTCTTAGTTGAAACTCATTATTTGTAAGGAAATACTCAGGTCTATAAAAGAAACCGGACGACTCCAGTTTCAGAGATTTTTACAGTTTTGCTACCATATGCCATGGGGGCAACCAATATTATAATTTGATGAAATTTTAAATAATTCTACAGTAGACAAAGAGAATAATTACTAGTGGTTGTTTTTCAGATAAACTATTAGGTTTTAAAATACCTGAATATCTTCTACTGATGCTGTAACTGTAAATTCTGAGTTATATTCTGGTGATCTTGTATTGCGAATCGCTCTTGAAACTGTTGACCAGTGTAATTTAGTTCCTAATTTTAATTGTAATTCAACAATAACTTCAGTCTGATGGGGAAATTCTTTACCAGGTAAGCCATCAATGTGCTGAAAATATTCAATGATGTTATGTTAGACTAATGTAAGTACGCTTCAATGGTGAATAAATTTAACACAAAAATTAGAAATAATAAATGTCCCTTTGAGACATTGGAAAGAAACTGAGTTTCACAACGTAAACCTTAATGGTGTGTCCTTATTGAATGGTAGTGTTACTGTGATACTCATTAAAAAATAAATTGTTCAGTTGACAGTATTCAAATATTTTTGAATGGTTTCCTTTGAAACAGATAATGAGTTTTATTATCCTTAGAGTGACACTTAAGCATTGGTTCTTCTGTTAAAAATTAAGCAACTATTATTAAGTTAACTGTATTAATGATCTCTGATTAACTCAATTTTCTAACTTTCCTATCGCTATCGAAATTCGGCTTGTTTTTCATTACAGGTTGAACAGAAAAATTAAAAAATTTGCATTTTGATTTCTTGCACCATTTCAATGCCTGGACAACAGGCGATGATAAAGAGGAAGGTGGGAGGTGGGAATTAAGGGCAAAGTGGAGTGAAGACATATGGCGGTAGGTTGAAGAGGGGAATGGTCGAAGAATCAAAATCCGGACATGCATACGAGGTGTGTTCAAAAAGTAACGGGAATTTTTAAATTTCGCGGGTTTGGATAGTTCGATTGTAAAATTTTTTTTTATTATGTTGGTACACATGCCCCTGACGTACGATAAAATTTTCAACAATATTCATTGCTTAGTTCTTAAGTGGAAGCCGCTAAGGTTAGACGTGTTTTTTGAGCACGGCTATTTTTGTTTGTTAAAAAAATGGATCTAAGAATTTGTATTAAATTTTGCGTGAAAAATGAAATAAAGTGTGTGAAATGTTAACAAAGGCATATGGTGAGTCTGCTATGAGTAAAACAAGGATTTACGAGTGGTATAAGCGTTTCCAAGATGGCCGCGAAAACGTTGAAGATGACGAATGACCCGGATGTCCAAGCATATCAACAACCGATGAAAACGTGAAAAAAGTGAAAAAAATGGTTATGAACGATCGCCGAATCACAATCAGAGAAGTCAGTGATGATGTTGGCATATCGATTGGCTCATGGCATGAAATTTTTCGGATGTTTTGGGTATGAAACGTGTGGCAGCAAAATTTGTTCCAAAATTGTTGAATTTCGAACAAAAACAGCGGCGAATGGAAGTTGCTCAGGAGTCACTAAATGAAGTCGACAACGATGCGGATCTACTCAAACGTGTTATAACAGGTGACGAAACATGGGTTTACGGATATGATGTTGAAACTAAGGCTCAATCGTCCCAGTGGAGGCATTCTGGATCGCCAAGACCGAAAAAGGATTGACAAGTGCGGTCGAATGTGAAGGTTATGATCACTGTGTTCTTCGATTTTAATGGCATAGTGCATCATGAATTCTTGCCACAAGGTCAAACAATCAATAAGGAGTACTACCTACAAGTTCATCTAAACCTACAAGCTATCTAAATTTCAAAGCATTTGTGGTAATATACATAAACATCTGAAACGGAAAACAAGAAAAGATACGAGACTTAAGTTTTACGATACAATTGCTGTCCCTACTTTGATGTATGGCAGTGAGTCCTGGATACATACAAAAAAGGTAGACAGCAAAATCCAGGCTGCAGAAATGAGATTCTTACGAAGTGTATATGGATGCAGCCGAAGAGATAGGCTACGAAATGAAGAAATTAGAAAAACACTGAATGCTTTACCGTTGCTAGACAGAATCAAGCAGAACAGGAACAGATGGTGCAGCCATTTGAATCGCATGCCAGGCGAGAGAATACCAAAAGCCGCCAGAAACTACAAACCTACAGGAAGAAGAGATATAGGACGACCGAGGAACAGATGGGTACCGGAACAGGTTCAAGAAACCTAATCCTTGGAAGTGAAGAAGAAGAAGAAGACCTACAAGTTCAACGTCGTTTGCGTGAAGCAATCCGAAAAAAACGCCCGGATTTGTGGCAAAACAATTCATGGCTTTTGCACCACGATAATGCACCTGCTCACACTTCATTGCTTGTTCATGAATTTTTGGCCAAAAACAAAACTGTAATGATGCTCCAGCCTCCATATTCGCCAGACATGGCTCCATGTGACTTTTTTCTATTTCCAAAAATAAAGAGAATATTAAAAGGCCGTCGTTTTACAAGCATAGATGACATTAAAAGCGAATCGGTGAAAGAACTAAAAGCTATCACAAAGATCGAGTTTCAGAAGTGTTTCGAGGATTGGAAAAAGCATTGGCACAAGTGTATTGCATGCGAAGGGGACTACTTTGAAGGCGACAATATTAATGTAGATGAATAAATAAATATTTTTTTCAAAAAACGAAAATTCCCGTTATTTTTTGAACAAACCTCGTATATGTATTTTCTTTCATATGGATGGATATAAAAATATTCAGTGGGCTTTATACGCATGTGATTGCTTAAACCACCTGTGATTGATTAGTGAACTTCATTCCAAAACAACAAAATACAAGGGAAGATTATAAACTTAGCCGACCACATTGGCGTAGTTGATAACATGCTCGTCTCTCATCATGTGGTCGTGGATTCGAATCCCACTCAGGCACGGGATATTTTCATACGTTATGAAACATCATTTCATTTTCACACAGTTACACCCCAACGTCATCGCTAATGACCGTTGCAGTTGATTGACATTAAATAAATAAATAAAAAAAGATTATAAATTATATTACATTTATTTACCCTTAAAAATATAATGAGTTTTCCTGGATTTGATGTTACATATTGGAATATTATTGAGACAGTTGGTAGTGGCATAAATCCAACACTTGTATAAGACACCTGAAACAGATTTCAAAACTTATTAAACTCACTGACATATCTATTTTATCAGGGAATATTTGATTGGTTAGAAATTCAACTCTCATCCATGGTTTTGTTTTTATAATATTTTGAAAATATCAAAAATTCATAAGATGTCAATACTTAATTATTAAAAATCGCTTTCAAAAGACGTTTCGTGGCTGGTGACAACTTTCGAAAAGGCTTACACCCTTTTTTTGTTATGGCAAAAACCATTAGTGATTTCTGTATCTACTCTTAAAGAGGAATCGAGCAACATTATTTTTGTTTCCTAATTCCGACTTTGATGTCTTGACTTCTGGTCGAAACCAGAACTTCAAATCTGAGGATTTCTGTATGTATTCTTTAAGAGGAATCTAATGACACTATCTTTGTTTCCAAATTCCAACTTTAATTTCATTAGTTCTGGTCAAAACAGGAACTTCAAACCTAATCCAGGCCTACTAACTTTTTGTGTAGATTACAAATCCGAAAACTGTTAGTTGCTATCTCTTCTAGTATTCGACTTTGATTTCTTGACTTCTGGTTTTGGGCCACTTTCAGTCAAAACCGTAACTTCAAAACCAATTTAGGCCTACTAACTTTTTTGTATAGATTACGAATCTGAAAACTATTTGTTGCTACCTCTTGTATTTTTTGACATCTGGGTGTGATGGACGGACAAAACGAAATTATAGATGACAATTTTAAAAATTGCCACCAAAGATCTTAAAACGTGTGTAAGAACTGGGTTTTTCAAAATGTTTGTAATTCTGGGACAGCCTTGTGCGACTTTAAATAAATTTCTTTAAAAAGTTTATTTTGTTTTTACTAAGTTACATTTATATTGTTTGTAATGATGTACAGTGTTCTACCAAGGTTTTTCTGTATGGTATTCCTTGATTCCTCCAAGCGAATATCGGGACAGGTTTCTATTTTTGCTTATTGTGGATTTGACTACCTTCTCACTGTTGTTTTGTTGCAAAAGTGTAATTTGTTTTTCTTCTTATTCTTTATTTCATTGATTGGACAGCTCGGCCTGTTTCTGATACCATCTCTTTCTCAGGTATCCAACATTCCTCTTACTTGTGGGTCAAATAGGAGTGGTTCTTCCTCATGCATTCAGATGGCTGTACCAGTTCTTGTGAATTTATTTTTATGACCAAGAGTAAAGATTTATTTATTTATTTTAGACAATGATATAATAGCAGTCATAAACATTGATGCAAGAAGGAAGTAAGTGGTGAGCATAGAACACATTTGCAATAACACATGAGGAAAGCTATTAGCTTTAAAAAACAGGTCATTTGTAAATTTGTAAATACATCACTGTAATCTGCAGTTAGTAAGAAACTTTTTAAAATAATTAACCCATAGTATGGAGTTTTGTTATTAGGTTGTTTTATTCTTGACTAGTAAATATATTGATATGATTTTTACTTTCTCTTGTCTATATGAATATATAGGAAGGAAAGTATTGTTTTCATGTCGATTTTTTGAAATTGAGTTTTCACCGGATCTATATGTTTTCAGACACCCTGAACCCAAAAAAACATGTTTTTAGCGATTGGTCTGTGTGTGTGTGTGTGTGAACAGAATATCTCAATAACGGAACATCATACGAACTTAAAACTTAAGTTAGGTACCACTAGAGGACCTGACACAAACATTTTCATCAAAATCGGTCAACCAAAAGTAGTAGTTTTTTCGTGTCATTTTTCACTTTTTGCGATTTTCTTAATAACGGCTCCTAAGATATTTTTTTTAAATTGCCTCATTTACTAAATTATTTATGCTCTACAAGATAGGGTAGGCGCCATGTCTACTGAAATTCTTGAGGAGGCTGTTTTCTTGTAAAAATTGTTTTTTAAGGTTGCGACTTTAATATGAATTTTAGCATTAAAATGTATATAATAAAAGTTGTAGACCATTTAAAAACCTACAACTTTTATTTCAAACATTTTTTGTAGTAAACAAACATTTTTTAAATTCAAACGCTTAGTTTAGCGGTAATTAGCGATTTTCTGTTTTTCTCACGAAAATGTGTGAAAAATCTATTTTTGTAAGATTTCGGCCTTAGTATGCATTTTACAACAAAATTGTATTTATAATTAAATTTATAGGAAATTAAAATATCTACTTTGTTATTTCTACTATCTTTTATTTAAAGCATTTTTCTCTACAGAGCCTAGTTTAGCATTAAAGAGAGATTTTCCATATTCTTAAGCCAAACTGAGGTTGATTTTCATTTTGTGTCTTTCACTCATGATTAAAACTAGGTTTTTTTTATTGAGGTTATGTTTTTGTTTGTTTCTAATGTTTTATTACTAATGTTAGGTTATATTGTTAATTATTTACATTGGCCAGAGAAAGTTGTGTGAGTGTTTCACACCAGATTTTTTTTTTTATTTTCAGTCCGACTGTTTTGCACATTAATGCAATTACAGAAGGTGCAGTGTGACAAAAGGAGTGATGAAAAAATTAAAGCCTTCATCAAGAATCATACTCAGTACTAATAACATGGAGCCAGCTGCACTGACCACTACACCAATATCTTTTTGATGAACTTACAAGACAATTTTTGCTTTTGGTAAGATAAAGATTATGGAAAAGTAAACAAACTGTTAAGTTGTATAATTCACTTTTATTTTCTTATAAATAAATTTATGTTACTTACATTTGATGAAGAAGTAAGGCTGGCCTCAGATATTGTGCTACAAACACTAGTACGATAACTTATTGGTGTTTTTTTAAATGATTTATCTGAAAATTATAATAAGGAAATCTATATAATTTATAAAATAAGGGATTCCGATCAAAAAAAATTTAATGAAGCTCTCTATAAAAAATATGATCAAAACATTAAAGATTGTAATATTTTTCAGGGTTATGCTCTATTGGTTCAGTGACCTTATTAAAAAAACCTACATAAAAAATTAGATCAGCAAAGTATTGCTCTTGTGCCAAAGTTTTCCCTTAGTGAATTGTAGTGTTTAGCGTACTAGCTATTAATATAACGTTGGTCCAATATGTTTGTGCCGTTCTCATTAATAGTTTCAATATACGAGGGTTATCCAGAAAATAACCTCCGTTTTGAAATAAAAAGTAAACGAGTGAAGATACAAAAACTTTATTATATACATATTAAAACTACAGTTTTTCTCTATTTTTCGACATAGTCGCCAAACAGATTCAAGCACTTGTCGTACCTTGGAACAGTCTTTGAAATACCCTCTGCATAAAAATCTGCCGCTTGTGAATGTAGCCAACCATTCACGGCGTTTTGAAGCTCTTCGTCATTGGCGAACCGCTGAGATGCAAGCCACCGCTTCATGTTCGGGAACAGGTGAAAGTCACTAGGAGCCAAGTCCAGGCTGTATGGGGGATGATCGAAAACGTCCCATTTAAACTTGGCCAAAAGTTCATTTGTTCTTCGAGCTGTATGAGGGCGAGCGTTGTCATGCACAAACACAACACCACGTGTCAGAAGGCCACGATGCTTGTTTTGGATTGCTCTTCTTAGTCTGTTTAAAGTTTCACAGTAGACAGCAGAAGTGATGGTCGTTCCACGTTCCATAAAATCAACGAGTAAGATGCCCTTAGCATCCCAAAAGACGGTAGTCATAAGTTTCCTCGTCGACAAAGTTTGACGGACTTTCTTTGGCTTGTTTGGAGAAGCGGTATGTCCCCATTGCATTGACTGCTGTTTTGTCTCAGTATTTACGTAGGCTACCGAACTCTCATCGCCAGTAACAATCCTGTTCAAAAATTATTCTTCTCCTTCAAAGTCATATCAAGAAAGAAAGTCTAAGGCAGAACTCATTCTTTTTGTTTTGTGGTCATCGGTCAGCAGTTTTGGTACCCAACGAGCGCAAAACTTATGGTAGCCTAGTTTTTCTGTCACTATCTCGTGTACGAGACTCCGAGAAATTTCAGGAAAATGATGAGAAAGTTCTGAGATTGTGAAACGACGGTCCTCACGAACTTTTTCATTCACTTGTTCTTTAGGTCGTCAGTGACAAGAGAAGGCCTACCACTTCTTTCATCATCGTAAACGTTTCTCTTCCATTTTTTAAAAAACGCACCCATTGACGGACTACACCTTCACTCATAATGTTTGGGCCATAAACCGCACACAATTCACTATGAATTTCGGCCGCTGAGAGATTTTTTGCTCGCAGAAACCTTATAACACCACACAATTCACACTTGGCAGGATTTTCTATTACGGCACTCATGTTTTGAGGTTATAAAAGGACAACGCACAAACGTACGATGCTCCGCCTTGCACAGTTAGAAGCGTACTGAATCACTGCATGCAGTGATATCAACTCGGCCGCGCTACGCGCACTACTTTTCCTGCTACACATAAACGGAGGTTTTTTTCTGGATAACCCTCGTATCATATGAAAGGATGTCAATGACTATGTAGTGCTCTAAATAATAAAGTATTAAGTAATTGTAACTGTACATATATTTGTATGGGTATGTTGGCCACACTGATGTAACACTCATAAAAGGCGCGTGTTGGCCTAATTTGATTGATGATAGTTTTGAACATCTGCAGCTAACTCATCCCAGGTCCATCCTCTGGCTCCAGCCTGAACTACAACCAACCCAGGTGTCGTGTAGAAGATGGGATCTTCTGATCTTCTGGTATGTAACTTGATTGCTTATTAAATATGTTATGCTCTTAGATCTGTGTCGTTCATCCAATATTCACCTAATTACCTAAACCATCTCCCCTGGTGCCGGCAGGCACTACAACTACTGTTGGACTATTATAATTTTTGACTTTGCATGCCTTATCTCTCCTAAGACACCCATATTTAGTCCTCAAGGACAGGGCCAAAACATCTGCAAAAGCACAGTGCCTTTATTTTCTCTTTCTTTTTGTTTAGGTAATCGGCCGAAAGGCTGGTTTGAACATTTAGAGGCTTTACTTTGTAAAACAAGGAGTAAGGTGGTTTTTTACCATTCCCCTCCTCAATGAGTGGAAAATTATGCTTATCAGCATGCTAGGTCCTCTGAAAAGCATCTACTTTCCATCCTGCAAATGTCACCTTCACTTCACTCACCGCAGATGCTTCATTGCTCTCAAAGGAGATAATTCTGACTAATGTCTTTTACACCTATACCTCTTCTGTTCTTAAATGCTTCAGTCAATATGGGCAAATGCTACAGTCAATATTATAATTGGCTGATATGATAATATGATAAGAAACAGAACTATTTTTTGTAGCCCTGGAACTAGCATATCGAGTTTCTCTTTCTTACTCTTTTGAAGAAATTGTCTAATTTATTACTATGTATCAGGAAGACTACTCAATAATTTCTGTCGAATAGTCTTTTGGGGTTGTCAGAAGAATCTAATTATTTATTTACAATGAAGGAATTACGTTTTGAGAAAGTTCAACAGTCAAGCGTGAAAAACAGTATTTTTAAAAAATGAAAAGAACTGAGCTATATTATAGTATAACCTTTTCAGTCTGTTTTCTGATAAACATATGTGTTACAACACCGTTTTTGAATTTTGTACTCTTTGGTTATTAAAATTTGACATAAAAATAAACCAGTGTTTTATATTTTTAAATGATTTTTACATAAAAGAATTTTCAAATTTAGTTTCTATCAACTGTTATGTCTAAGAAATTGCCAGACAGTCAGGTTGAATATGGTTACCAAAGAGCCTTATAAACATGTTTGTTAGAACATTGTTTTTGGAGTTGGTGTTTTTTTTAGCTTTTATTTATTATCAGGAACTGTACTTTATTGACAACCACCCAATTTGATCGCTGCTTTTTGCTGTATTTTTTATGACGTGGAGTTTGTTGTCAGCTGGTCACCATACAAAGTCACTTGCCCAACCAGTGTTGCTTAAAAAATCATAGCGACTTTCTTTGAGCTGACTGACTGGGCTGGCTTAAAGGCCATGAAAATTTAACGTTGTAATCAACTACCTAATATTTTATTTTTTTAATTATTTTTGACCCACTGAGTTGGTCTAGAGGTAAAGTTGTCACTGTGAGTCAGCTGTTTAACAACTGATTTTCGGAGTTGAAGATTCCTGGTTCAAATCCTAGTAATGGTAATTACTTTTTCATCAATTTGAATACTAGACAGTGGTTACCAGTGTTCTTTTATGGGTGGGGTTCAATTAACCATACTCTCTCAGGAATGGTTGGCCTGGGTCTGTACAAGACTATACCTCATTTACACGTCATACATATCGTCCTCTTCTCATTGAGTCATGGGGTTGCTTATTGTTCTAAATTGAACAGATTGAAACACACATAAATTAGCGATGCAAAAAATATTTCAAAGTCAGTTTGGGTCCACTATTATTTTATACAAAGCATTTTCAGACAGTCATCAGATTGAATATGGTTGTTAAAGTGCACCACATGCCTTTACAATTTTGTTGATCAACCACTGTTGTATATTATAAATAAGCAATAGTTTGTAGGCTTATTTCTAGCCTCAGAGGGTAAGAATTGTTGATACTATTAACAATCACATAAATGAAGGTCAAGATTAGAATAAACATAATTATTTAATAAGGGGGGAGAGTCTATCTTAAAAAGAAGTTTATTTTCTGTTGCTAAATTAATGAAATATATTTTTGTATCTTTAATTCTATTAACCTTTCAATTAAATCATGTATTTAATTTTTTTAAATTTTTATAGTCATCCCCTAAAATCTAAGGTGGAGGTTGAAAAGCACCAAATAGTTTCAAAAATCATAACTTGGTTCTTTTGGCCAGTTAACACAAAATTTTTATCTAATTGAAAGAAAAATATGATTACAAAACACCATCTATGTTTTTTTTTTGTATTTCCTTTTCATTCCATCTTTCCACTTCAAAAAAATATCTCTAACAATAAGAAATATTTTGATCATCAAAGACGTAAAATAATTTTTACCAAACTTCAAAATGCATTATACTATTTTATGTTTAAAAAAAAAGTTGCCTTAGGAAACAAAATTTTGAATAATCTGCAAAACATCTTAAAAATCAGTTCAGTATGTTAAAGTTACAGTTTTGAAAACATGGTAATGTATCTCAATTTCTTAAATGAGAGATCAAAGTTTAAAAAGTGAAATTTAAAAAAAAATTTAATTCTTTTGTGACATTGCTTTGATTATCCTTTATTTATAAGTGTAAAACAAATTTAATTAATTAAATAAATGCATAATTGTATTTATAATAATTTACTCTTCAAAAAATATTGTGAAAAATCTTTCAAAAATTTTTTTACAGGTAGTTCCTCCCTTAAATGAAATATTTTCTATTTAACCAACTATCTTAGCTAATCATTTAATAAAATTGTGGCCTTACATTTTTGTTAAATTTACTTTAAAACAAATTAATATTTTATTTAATCAGATTGAAATAACTTAACAATTACACACTTAGCCGGCCGCATTGGCGCAGTTGGTAACGTGCTCGCCTCTCATCATGCGGTCCTGGGTTCGAATCCCACTCAGGCACGGCATATTTTCATACGTTACAAAAAAATCATTTCATTCTCCATTGTAAACAGTTACACCCCAACGTCGTCGCTAATGACCGTTGTAGTTGATGCGACATTAAATAAATGAATTAAAAAAAAAACAAAATTACACACTTACTTATGTCGTACAATGTTACTATGGCAGCATTACCAACATCCGATAACAAAAAGTCTCCTCCTACAGTTGGTATTCTAAGTGACTTTTGTGGTTTTTGTTTTTTATCATCCTCTAAAAAAAAAAATAGTTTTGTATAATTTTGTTTCAAGTAGTTGATTGTAATGAAATTTTGAGGATTTTTTTTTATTATTTGGAGTTATTTAAGTTACACTCAGTTATTTTAATCCTCAACTAAAAACCATTACCAACTTTCTCAACTGTAATTATCAGTAAGCACATTGACTTCAATTATTTCTGTACTTCTTGTGTAATTGGTCAATTGTAACTATTATTAATTAATTATTACTATTACTAATGTAGCTGTTTTTATTACTTATTTAAATAATCTGTATAAGGAAAATGAACGATTAATGGAAACAATTAGAAAAATAAGAATAAATTTTACAGACACCTGTATAGAATGGATGACAACTGGTTGACAAGACAGATTTTTAAGACACTAACCAATTGACATAAGGTGTCAGATAAATGGTTTAAGGAAGTAAGATAAGATATTTATTTATTTATTATACATAATTTAAAAGTTATAGGTTGTTAAATGTTCTTGAACATTAATTGTAAACACTTTTTTGCCCTAGAAGGTATTTTAAGGCAGCAATAGTAAAAAAAAACCATTTGTTACCATGAGAGCAAAAGTTATCCAATAATTTCACTAACATGGCATTTACTCTATCTTGTATAGCATAAAAATATAGCAAATAAGGTGGTTCAAAAACAATCATAGGAGACAACCCAAGAAACTGAATATTTTTTTTTTTGTTTAACGTCTGACAGTTCTGCAATTACTGCTGAAACTGAATAGACAAAGTATCAAGGATATTCAGAGTCGGGGCATAGAAATTGAGAAGTAAACAAAACTGTGGTCTGTGACCCATTGCCTATCCCAGGAAACTGGTGAAGGAGAAGAGGACAAAGAATTGCAATATCAAAACTCCCTTTCATGAGACAACGCGTCTCATGGCTGGTGGCAATTTTTAAAAAGACTTACCTTTGAGCTATGATAAAAAGCCTTAATGATTTCTGTATCCTCTCTTAAAGAGGCGAATTCCAATTTCCAACTCTTGATTTCTTGACTTCCAGTTTTGGGTCACTTTCGAGTGAAACAAGAACTTCAAACCCAATGATTTTTGTATCTCCTTTTCAAGATGAATTGAATGACATTATTTTTGTTTCCAAATTCCAACTGATTTTTTGACTTCTGGTTTTGGGCCACTTCCGAACAAAACCGGAACTTTAAACCCAATGATTTCTGTGTATACTCTTTAAGAGGAATCAAATGACACTATTTTACTTTCTCTTGTTTATATGAATATATAGGAAGAAAAGTATTGTTTTAAAGTGAATTTTTCAAAACCGAGTTTTTACAGAATCTACATATTTTCAGACCCCCTGAACCCAAAAAAACATGTTCTCAGCGATTGGTATGTGCGTGTGTGTGTGTGTGTGTGTGTGTGTGTGTGAACAGAATTTCTCAAGAACGGAACATCGTGCAAACTTGAAACTTGTAACTTGAAACTAAAGTTAGATTTACTTCCTACTACTAATATATTACTACTACTAACGGTAGATATTACTACCAAACCCGACACGAAGATTTCATCAAAATCGGTCAACCAGAAGTAGTAGTTTATTCATGTAATTTTTCACTTTTTTGTGAGCTTCTCAAAAACGGCTACAATTTTTCTTAAAATCGCCTCGTTTACCAATTTTTTTATGCTCTACAACATAAGGTAGGCGCCATGGCTGCTGAAATTCTTAGGGAGTCTGTTTTATCATAAAAAATTGTTTTTTTAAGTTTATGGTTTTAATATGCATTTTAGCGTAAAAATACATAAATAAAAGTTGTAGAGAATTTAAAATTCTACAACTTTTATAACAACAGTTATGCTCAAAAATTCTCTACAGAGCATAATTCTCTGAGTTTCACGCTAAAGCGTAAAAGAGTGATTTTCCATATTTTTAAGCCAAACTGAGGTTGATTTTCATTTTGCGTCTTTTACTCACGATTAAAAGGTTATGATTATAAGGTTATGTTTTTTGAGGTTAGTTTTTTGTTTATTTCTAATGTTTTTTTTTGCGCCCTGGAGACTCCAGGAGGAGTATAGGACATGTCGTCAAATAACACCTGAAATACATATAAGAATCACACAATGTATCACTACTATCAAGAAAGAAATTCTTGTACGCTATAAAAAGTTTCACCGATCAAGTAATTTTTTAGATTTCTTTTAAAGGAATTCAAATCCTCACAACACTTTAAAGATTGGGGTAATTTATTTATGAATTTTCTTCCTGCATAAGTAGGTTTTTGTTCAAACAATTTTGTGGAGTGATTAGCCACATAATAATCATTCCTGTTTCTTTTGTTATGATTGTGAACATTGAAATTCTGCATAAAATTATTTTGCCTAACATACATAATCACCTCAAAAATGCAGAGGGAGGGAACTGTAAGTAATTTAAGCTCCTTAAATAGTGGCCTGTTATTACAAATGGTAGGTTATATCGTCCATTATTTGCATTGGCAAGAGAAAGTTGTTTGAGTGTTTACACCAGATTTTTTTTGTTTCTAAATTCCAACTTTGATTTCTTGACTTCCGATCCTGGGTCGCTTCCGGTCGATATATAGGAACTTCAATTGTAATCCAAGTCCACTAACTTTTTGTGTTGATTATGAATCCGAAAACTGGTTGTTGTTATCTCATGTAGTTTTTTACATCCGAGTATGATTGATGAACGGACGTAGGAAAACGATATATGGCAATTAAAATTGCCGCTAATAAAACAATAACAGTCACAATTTAAATACATATCAAAATTTTCTAAGTAATATGCAAGAGGGTACCCAAAAGATACCATAATTATTTTTCAAGAGCTATTTATTTTTTACTTTCTCTTGCCTATATGAATATATAGGAAGGAAAGTATTGTTTTCATGTCGATTTTTCGAAATCGAGTTTTCACCGGATCTATACGTTTTCAGACCCCCTGAACCCAAAAAACATGTTTTTAGCGATTGGTCTGTGTGTGTGTGTGTGTGTGTGTGTGTGTGTGTGTCTGTGTGTGAACAGAATATCTCAAGAACGGAACATCGTACGAACTTGAAACTTGAAACTTAAGTTACATACCACTACCGGACGCGACACGAACATTTTCATCAAAATCGGTCAACCGGAAGTAGTAGTTTATTCGTATAATTTTTCAGTTTTTTGCGATTTTCTCAAAAACTGGTCCTACGATTTTTTTTAAAATCGCCTATTTTACTCAATTTTTTATTCTCTACAAGATAGGGTAGGCGCCATGTTTGCTGAAATTCTCGGTGAGGCTGTTTTCACGTAAAAACGTTGTTTTTTTAAGATTACGGCTTTAATATAAATTTTAGCGCAAAAACTTATATAATAAAAGTTGTAGAGAATTTAAAAACCTACAACTTCTGTTTCAAACATTTTTTTGTATAACGCTTAGTTTAGCGGTAATTTGCGATTTTCTGTTTTTTTCTCACGAAAACGTGAGAAAAATCGATTTTTTTAACATTTCGGTCTTAGTATGCATTTTACGACAAAAGTGTATATAATTAAATTTATAGAAAATTAAAAGATCTACAACTTTTGTTTAGAGCATTTTTCTCTACAGAGCCTAGTTTAGCGTGAAAGCGTGATTTTCCGTATTTTTAAGCTAAACTGAGTTCGATTGTCATTTTGCGTCATTCACTCATGATTAAAATAAGGTTATGTTTTTGAGGTTAGTTTTTGTTCATTTCTAATGTTTTAATACTAATGTTAGGTTTATTGTTAATTATTTGCATTGGCAAGAGAAAGTTGTGTGAGTGTTTCACACTAGATTTTTTATTTTTTACAAAACAACCTTATCCCCTTCAAAATACTCTCCAATACAACTAATACATTTATCCTGCCGGTGCTTCCACTGTTCGAAACATTTTTTGTAGTCATTTTTAGAAATGGCTGACAGCTCCTAACAGTTTTTTTCTTGACCGCTTCAATGTTGTCAAATTGGTGTCCTTTAATGTCCCTTTTCATGCGTGGGAATTAGAAAAAGTCGCACAGAGCCAGGTCAGGCGAGTAAGGTGCGTGGGTCAGCAGAACCATGCCATTTTTAGTCAAAAAAATCTTTCACCAAGATGGCTATGTGTGCAGGTGCATTGTCGAGGTGGAAGAACCAGTCTCCTGTCCGCCATAAATCGGATCTTTTTGGACAAACACAGTTGTGCAATCTTCTTAAAACTTCCACATTGTTAGTCGACGGTCTGAGAGCACACGCTCTCAAATTTTTAAACATTTTTGTCGATTCAGGCAGTTGATGGATGTCCAGAATGAGGTTTGTCATCAATCAACATGTCGCAATTTTTAAACCGAGAAAACCACTCGTATACTTCAGATATTCCCATTGTGTCATCTTTGTAAAGCTGCTTTCCACATTAAAACAGTTTCTGCAGCACTTTTACGGAGTAGAAAACAAAATTTCACAGCTACACATTGTTCACTTAAACTTGCCATCATAAAAAATGAAACTAGAACAAAACAGCGCTAGCAAAAACAATCATTGCTGGTGTATATTGAACTCGCAATGAGTTGCAATCACTGAACTGCACTCGCAATGAGTTGAGCTATACACATCTGTGTGGCAGAAATGTGTACTACACGAGCACTGCCCACGGCAATGCTATTCCGGGTACTTTTGGGTACCCCCTCGTATGTTAAATAAACTTACTTTTATAAAGATAATTGTATCCCCAGCATCCTGGGCCTAAGAAACATGCAGCTACCAACACGGATACTACTATACATGCTCCTCCTATTGCAATTACTAAAATACGTCCCCATATTCCAAGTTGCAATAACACCTGTAAACACAAATCATTTTTTTATAAATTAAAGAAATTTATTACGTGCAGTACATACATTTCTTTTCTGGAGGTTATAAATTAAAGCTCAAAATAAAACTCAGTTTGTTTTTTATGTAACATTTTTACTGATGTACTTCAATGGTTAGGATTCAATTAACCGTACTCTCTCAGGAATCGTCGGTCTGGGTCTGTACAAGACTACATGTCATACTCTTCTTATTGGGTCATGGAGTTGCTTATTGTTCTGAATTGAACAGATTACAACGTACACACATTAGGGATAAAAACATAACTTTTTGATAATTTTATGAATTAGTATGCTAAAACATATTTGTACTATCATTGAGTCAAAATAAAATTTGATTAAATCAATGTCTAGTTTCATTGACAAAGATCTTAAATCAATTAATATGAACTATATTAACAAAATTTAACTCATTTTATTAACTACCCTTTGGCGTAGTGGTTACCGCACCTAGCTTCTACACCGGGGTCCTAGGTTCAATTCCTGGTCAGGTCTGGCATTTTTTCATCACTCATTTTCATATATCATCATTCTCCACCATCTGCATTAGCAGAAATTGCAAAACGGTCGAATGTGAAACAAAAAAAAATTATTGAATAGAATCTTGTTGAAGTACAAATGAGGTTTTTGGCTATTATCGTATTTTGATTTTTTAATTATAACTTCTTAGACTTTTCAAATTTTTTTTATGTTGTTGTTTAGGTCATCAGCCGAAAGGCTGGTTTGAACCTGAAGAGGTTTTACTAAGTAAAACGAGGAGTGAGGTGGTTTACACGTGCCTTCCTCACTGAGTGAAAAAGTACGCTTATCAGCATGCCGGGTTCTCTGAAAAGCACATATTTTCCACTCTGCGAATCACACCTTCACTTCATTCATCACAGGGTCTGGCTGTATAATGAAATTCATTACTTTCAGAGGAGATAACTCTGATTAATATCTTTTACACCTCTACCTCTTCTGTTCTTAAATGATTCAGTCATTTAATTGGCTGGCCATGTGATAAGAAACAGAACTATTTATTTTAGCCCTGCAACGAACAGATTGAGTGTAAATAATTTGACAATCCACCTGTCTGTTATGGGCAGAAATTTTTTATAGAAATCCTATTTTTAAATTTTCTTAAATTTTATAACCATAAATACAATATTTGTAAGAAAGTTGTGTTTATTTATTAATAACCAGCGTGGGACAATACACTGTTTGCAGTTATTTAGCTTTCATTTCCCTTAAGTACTGCTTGTGACCATAACAGTAGCTTATAGGTTATGTTGATCTTAATGAATTGTATTGATGACTTTACAGAGTGCATTTAACTAGAACTCTGTTACAGGTTAATTTAAAATGAACAGGAAGTCACCTTTTCATATTAAATGGACTTTTCTCAAGTGAGTAAAAGCCAACCCTGGAGCCTTAACTTGAAAGATAAGCATTTCTAATTTTTTTTAGGTTACCTCCATAATTGTAGTAAAATAACATCTGGGGTATTTGCACTAAAACAAATTGCCAGATTAAATGATAAAAAATTACTAATGGCAGTTTATCATGGTCTCATTCCGTCTCATATCCGTTATGGTATCTTAGTATGGAGTAATGTGAATAGGGTTTTTAAAATTCAAAAGAAAGCTATTAGGTGTATGGTGGGAGCTAACCGGCTAACCTCATGCATGCCACTATTTTAGGAGCTTAAATTGCTTACAGTTCCCTCTACATTTTTGAGGTCATTATGTATGTTAGGCAAAATAATTTTATGCAGAATTTCAATGTTCACAATCATAACAAGAGAAACAGAAATGATTATTATGTGGCTTATCACTCCGCAAAATTGTTTGAACAAAAACCTACTTATGCAGGGAAAAATTCATGAATAAATTACCCCAATTTTTAAAATGTGATAATTTGCATTCCTTTAAAAAAAATCTGAAAAATTACTTGATCGGTGAAACTTTTTATACCGTACAAGAATTTCTTTCTTGATAGTAGTGATACATTGTGTGATTCTTATATGAATTTCAGGTGGTATAACTGACAAGTCCTATACTCCTGGAGGCTCCAGGACGCATTAAAAAAAAATGTGTTTAGCGCGCTAGTCTACCAAGCGGAAGGTCCTGGGTTCAATTCCCAACCAGAGTCTGGAAATTATTATGTATCTAAACCCATTGTGTTATTCCCTAAAGTAGTAGCTAATAACAAAGATGTACACGTATGACTTAAAATAAACTAAAAAAAATTTTCTTGAGTTTTTTTTAAAGAATAAGTTAGTTTATTTTTAAAATTCAAGCATTATTTACCTTTGCTATTACTTCTGCATCGTTTGCATCAAAACATTCATAATTGAACAGTTTCATTATCACTATTTTATTTTGAATTCTAGAACTGTTAATTTTAATTAGTTCATTTTGTTTTTTAAATTTTTTAAAGCACTTTAAAATTTCCTTGAAGAAAATATTCAAATTAAATGATACATTATTCTTCACTTCTAACTAAAATGAATAATTATTTAAATAACTAATAGTTTCTCTTTTTGTTAATATAAAAAAATTTTGTTCTGTTTCAATTTTAGAAAATATAGATAAGAATACAATAATCTTTATCTCTATTAAAAAATGTACATGTGCAAGGTGTATTTGCCAATAAAAGCAAAAATGAAAATGCCCGTGGTGATACGCTGTTGAAAAATTTAAAAGCAATAATTGCCAAAAACAAAACCATTAATGTGTTTGCCTACGTGGCCCAGTGGTTAGCATACTACACTGCAAAACGGGCCAGCCAGTTGGTGTAGTGGTTAGCGCACTGGCTTCTACACCGGGGTCCCGGGTTCAATTCCTGGTCAGGTCTGGCATTATTTCATCGCTCATTTTCATATATCATCATTCTCCACCGTCTGCATTAGCAGAAATTGCAAAACAGTCTGACATAAAACCAAAATAAAGAAAAAAATGCAAAATGGAAGGTCCTGGGTTTGATTCCCAACTGGGGTCTGAAAAATTATACACGTTCAAACCCACTGTTCCTTAACCCAAAGTAGTCGCTATTAATGCGACTTTGAATAAACTAAAAGAAAAACTATTAATGCCTCTATCTGAAAGTTTTATTGAAAACAGCTTTGCAGCTTTTAAGTACTTTAACCATATCTAGGCATGCTTTAATAGGTAATTTTGTCATCACTTTTTTAATGATATCATTTTTCAACTGTGAAATATTTCCTCCCTTCTGATTTTCAATGAAAAATCAGCAAATATGATTAATTCCTGCAAATTTTTAATGGTATCTGTACATAAACAATCGACAACTACCAAAATGCCTATAGAGCCCCAGATTCTGTTAGTGCCATTATTATCTTTTTTGTGCCATTATTCTTTATTATTATTTTGCTAGCCGCATTGGCGTAGTTGGGAACGATCTCGCCTCTCATCATGCGGTCTTGGGTTCGAATCCCATTCAGGCACGGCATATTTTCATACGTTACAAAAAATCATTTCAACCTTCACCGTCTGCATTAGCAGTAATTGCAGAACAGTCGGACGTTAAACCAAAAAAAAAAAAAAAAGTTATATTTTGATTAAATAATATTTATAATTCTTCCTGCTTTGATTTCATATTGAGCAAGATGTCTTTCATTGTTATTTATTTATTTATTGATTTGTTTGTATTTTACATAATTTAGGGATAAATTTTATTATTTTATGAATGCAGATAATGAATTTTCTTTGTCGAGTTAGTTACATTTGATGTATTAAAACAAATGACTTTTAGAAATATTATTTATCTTTATACTTACCAGTAATTAATTACTAATTAATTATATTGTTTTTATACTTATCAGTTTTATTACAAATGTATTAATTATAAATCATATAATAATTTCTTTGAAGTATTGAAAATAAAGTAAACCGATAAAAAATAAGTACATTCGTTTTATAAACGTTATCAAATAATAATTTTCAATAATATTTGAAATAGTACAAAATAGTTATTTAAATATTTGATAAAATAATTAAGATATAAGTTATGTTAAAATAGACGTAATGTTAAACTTTGAAAATGTATTTTTATTCAAAAATTCACAAAATTAATATTCTGTTTCGCTACTTTGTTACACGTTTACACATTCACTCAAACTATGAGATGGAATAATGGTTCAAGACCTTTTTATTATTCAACTTAATTTATGCGTAATCATAAGAACTTCATTATTATTCGTTATGACTCATCACGTAAATATTATCATAATTGTAGTACAGTAACCTATATTGTAATTTATAAAACAAAAATATTTTGATGTGAGTTTATTAATGAGGAAAATTCTCTAAATTTGTTTCAAATTTTTTAAATTTATTTTTATCATGAAATAATACGAGGGTAATTTTTACTTTTTCTTGCCTATATGAATATACAGGAAGGAAAGTATTGTTTTCATGTAAATTTTTTGAAATAGAGTTTTCACCGGATTTACAAGTTTTCAGACCCCTGAACCCAAAAAACATGTTTTTAGCGGTGGTCTGTGTGTGTGAACAAAATATCTCAAGAACGGAACATCGTACGAACTTGAAACTTGAAACTTAAGTTAGATACTACTATTGGACCCGACAAGAACATTTTCATCAAAATTGGTCAGCCGAAAGTAGTAGTTTATTCGTGTCATTTTTTACTTTTTTGCAATTTTCTCAAAAATGACTCTTACCTGTTTTTTTAAAAATCGCCTGTTTTACTGCATTTTTTATGCTCTACAAGATAGGGTAGGCACCATGTCTGCTGAAATTCTTGGGGAGACTGTGCTTTCGTAAAAAAAAATGGTTTATTTAAGATTGCGGCCTTAATATCATTTTAGCACTAAAATGTATGTAATAAGAGTTGTAGACAATTTAAAATCCTACAACTTTTATTTAAAACATTTTTTTGTCTAACGCTTAATTTAGCAGTAAATTAGCTATTTTCTGTTTTTTTTCCATGAAAATTTGTAAAAATATGGATTTTTAAGATTACCGCCTTAGTATGCATTTTACGACAAAAGTGTATGTAATCAAATTTATAGGAAATTAAAAGATCGACAACTTTTATTTAGAGCATTTTTCGCTACAGAGCCTACTTTAGTGTCAAAGAGTGACTTTACATGTTGTTAACCCAAACTAAGGTTGATTTTCATTTTGCGTCTTTCACTCATGATTAAAATTAGGTTATGTTTTTTTGAGGTTAGTTTTTTTGTTTATTTAAAGTCACATCAACAACTTGATCATTACTATGGTGGGCGACTACGGTGGGTTAAGAAACTGTAATGATGAGTTTTGGCACGTAATAATTTCCAGGCCCTAGCCAGGAATCGGAACCCGGGACCTCTGCCTTGGTAGGGTAGCCCGCTATCCACTACGTCAAGGAGGCAGCCATATTTCCCGTTTTCTTACATTGTTTAATAATGTTAGGTTATATTGTTTATTATTTGCATTGGCAAGAGAAAGTTGTGTGAGTGTTTCACACCAGATTTATCATTCAGAAATGAAAGTGATATGACATAGAGTAAATACTTTAGCGAGACAATTTTCAAATCAGCTAATGTACAATAAATTTTTAATTTAAATAAAATGATGTTGCTAATGGTTGGTTTACAAACGGAATTTGTAATCAAGATTTTCACGTAGGAATGAGCATCACTTTTAAAACATTTAATGTTTTTTGTAAAAATGTCATATTATAAACAAAAATTACCATTTGAATTTGAATGTTTTTCTTGCTTTATAAATCATCTATAAACAATTTAATCAAAATATATTATATTCTTTAAACCAACAGTAATATGGTAAACAGTAAACACTTAACCAATTATAGCGTTTTCTTGCATAAAATGAACATCTTCAGTAATTTTCTAAGCTACTTAAAATTTAAAAATTTCCTACTTCCACCATGGTAGATAAAAGACAGTCTTCAGTCTTGTGACTGTTCCTTCTCTACCTTGGTGGACGTAGGATGTTTTTAAATTTCAAATTACAAATAATATAGAAAATTACTGAAGATATGTATTTTATCCACGAAAGCGCTATAATTGGTAAGTGTTTACTGTTTACCGTATTGCTGGTGGTTTAAAGAATATAAGTATTTTGATTATCAATACAATACGTCTGTTGAAAATATCTGTATAGGATTTTTTAAAAGACAAAAACAATTTTTAAATATTCTACCGAAATTTAAATTTTCCGATTATCTGAAATTGATTGGCACAAAATTATATCTACCTACCTAACAATAGCAAATGGGTAGCTTGTATGCTATCTTTTATTTTTATGTAATTATTTTCAGAGTAAGTAAAATATCTTATTAAACTAAAATGAATAACTAAATGATTTACTTACCATTTCACCTGGTCCAATTGAATTAAAAATCTATGACTTGCGTAATTATACAACATATGTGTTACTATGTAAATATTACTGCTGAAGTATAACGTTACCTTTATATTAACAAAGCATGCATTTGTGCCTATGATTTTCTCTGAAGCTATATTATTTTTTTATTTAAACTAGGTATTAAAACTATTTATTTTATCCGTATATAATAAAAAATTATTTTCACAAATACATATTTTTTTAATATTTTATTTTTCTGAAAATTTTATCAGATAAATTTTTTTTATTTAAAAATTCAGATTGTAAATCTTAGTTATGATTGTTTATACAAGTTTCTGGCATGTAACCAGGGAGGGGATTTGAGGGGCTTTAACTTCCCCTTCCCCAAATATTAAATATAAATTTTGTATCAAATGTTTATACAGGGAGTCCTAGATTATATTCCCGATCAGGCCTGGCATTTTTCATCCCTTGTTTTCATAACTTCTGGTATAATAACTTTATTACATGTGTTATAATATTAAATAAATCAAAATAAAAGAGAGTCTTTAATTAAAGCTCAGTGTAATGTTGAGGATCCTGGGTTCCATTCCCATCTACATAAATTTTATTGAAGCTTTTCAACAAAATTTTCATCCTGTTATAACAACACTCATGTATAGTATTTTAAAAACATTTGAAAATGTGGTGATTATTTTGCTATTACGTTCTTATACGACATTAATATTGTGTATTTTTTTTTTTTTTTTTTTTTTTTTTTTTTTGGTTTAACGTCCAACTGTTTTGCAAATTGCTGCTAATGCAGACGGTGAAGGATGAAATGAATATTTTGTAACGTATGAAAAAATGCCATGCCCGAGTGGGATTCGAACCCAAGACCGCGTGATGAGAGGCGAGCACGTTACCAACATCGCCAACGCGGCCGGCGAATATTGTGTAGCTATCATTAAAAAAATAAATGCAAACAATTATGAGTGACGCCTTCATGCTGCAGTGATTAGCATCCTAAATAGCTACATGGAAGGTCCTTGGTTCAATTACTGGCTGGAAACTTATAACATGTTTAAAACTCAAAAAAAAACTGTTATTCCTTTACCATGCTTAGTTGCTAATGAATGACAAAGCTGTTTGGTGTAATTTTAGATAATAAAACTGAAACTTTGTTTCCTTATTTTCATACTCATAAAAATTAAGATTTATTTTAATAATTTAAACCACTAAAATTGGTTTATATCTTACAAAAAACTCTGGCACACTCTAGGTCTTCAGAGTATGCCAAAATTCAGTTTATTTAAAAGATGAGCTCAAAAGGAACCCTATTAAGCAAATAACTAAAAATAAGCATATTTGTTAGACGGAACCTTGTCATTCTAAGGTGACATGTTAAAACCACATTCTACTGCCTCTTTGGTTCGGTGATTAAAGTACTGTACTGCAAAGCACAAGGTCCCAGCTTCGATACCCAGCTGGGGTCTGGAAAATTATTACTAGTTCAAATTCACCGTACCAAAACCTATAAGTAGTCTAATGACTTAGAAAAAAATAAATGTTGAATGAGTTAAAATTTAAAAAAAGCAATTTCATTTTTGCTTTTGTTACGGCAAAATTGAAATTTTTGTGGGAAAGTGAGGTAATGTTGGTACATAATAGAAAAGGGTTTACAACTAATTCTACAGCGGTTTGCGCGCAAAAATAAGTTTATAATTGGATTCAGCTCACAAAAAAGTACCAGTTTCAAAAAATTTGTTAAAATCTGTTTGGTGTGTTTAAATATTTACCGTTGAATTTATGATGTGAGGAGAGATGGATTTGAACACTTTAAAATATACCATGGAGCTGGTCATCGTACAAAGTTGTTCACTTAACTAGTGTTGCTTAAAAATTCAAAGTAACTTTCTACAAGCTGTCTTACTGGGCTGGCCTGGAGTAAATAAAATTCACCAAAATAAATTAGTTATCAGCCGCCTCCGTAGCATAGAGGTTATTGCGTTAGCCTATCATGTGGAGGTCCCGGGTTTGATTCCCGGCCAGGGTCTGGAAATTTTCACATGTCAAAACCCTCAGTTACAGCCATATTCTCCACCATAGTCACTTACAACCAAGCAGTTGATGCGACTTTAATATTAATAAAAAAAACAAAAATTAGTTATCAGATTGGATGGTTGTTTGAAAGGAAAACTTTGTTTCCCAATAACAGAATATAATCCGAAAAAGGCTTCCACCATAGCATAATTGTAGCATGCTAGCCTACAACGCGGTGGTCCCAAGTTCACTACCCAAGCTAGGGTCTAGAAATTAGTCGAAGCACGCAACGTTCCATTTATATAACCCACCCTAGTCACTAATAACAAAGCTGTTGATGAACTAAAAAAATTATGATCATCTGTTTTTGTCTCTGTTTCCACAAACATTTTCAATTGCACTGAAATTCGTAATTAATTATACTTGAAATTTTTTATAAAAAAATAAGACTATTTTATTCTGTACTTATATTTTTTTAAATTTTCATATAGAATATTGATAATTATATTTTGATTTTTGACACTTTCTTCTTTTTTGTTAATAATTTCACTGTTATCTAAACAATCAATCAATCATATGTAAAATAAATTCTTTTGTTACTCTAGTACAGTTTTAGTGTAAATGAGTTTCCATGACAACTCACAACAGAACATAATTTTGAAATTTGCTGTTCATCATTCAATTTAATATTTTTGCTATTTTTTGAAATTAAACAACACCGCGAAAATGTTTCCCTACGATTTAACTCAGATGAACCCAAACAAACTGCTGATCGAAAATTATGATTTTAATCGGCTGTTGGCAAAAGCGTTAATGGAACTCTTTCCTTTGCAAGGTAACCTAGATTTAGTTTTATTATAGTATTTGTAACAGTTTTTTTAAAAAATTAAATCAGGAATTTCACATCTTAGTTTTATTAGATTTTTATGATGTTTTATAAAAATACAACAGAACAGTTTTATTTGGGCATAACAAGCAGATGGAGTGTTCAATTAATTATTTCACTCTTATCTGCTGGTTCCAGGGCTATAAAAACAGTTCTGTTTCTTATCACACAGTCGGCTAATTACCTATATGACTGAATTATTTAAGATCAGAAGAGATAGAGGTGTAAAAGATACTAATCAGAGTATCTCTTCTGAGAGTAATAAATTTCATTATACAACCAGACCATGTGGTGAATGAAGTGAAGGTGTCATTTGCGGGGTGGAAAAATGATACTTTTCAGAGGCTGTAGAGGTTCAAACCAGCTTTCGGCTGATTACCTAAACAACAACAGAACAATTTGTGGTCTAATCAGCAGATGTTTTATTCCTTGCACTGTATGAGGGGTACCCAAAAGTAACCGGAATAGCATTGCTGTAGGCGGTGCTTGTGTAGTACACATTTCTGCTGCACAGACATGTATAGCACGCAACTCATTGCAAGTTCAGTGCAGTGATTGCAACTCATTGCGAGTTCAATATTCATCTGCTGTGATTGTTTTTGCTAGCGCTGTTTTGTTCTTGTTTCATTTTTATGATGGCAAGCTTAAGTGAACAACATGTACCTGAGAAATTTTGTTTTCTACTCTGTAAAAGTGCTGCTGAAACTGTTTTAATGTTGAAAATAGCTTACAAAGATGACGCTTTGGGAAAATCTCAAGTATTAGAGTGGTTTTCTCGGTTTAAAAATGGCAACATGTCGATTGATGACAAACCTCAAATCTGGACATCCATCAACTGCCCGAATCGACGAAAATGTTTAAAAAATTTGAGAGAGTGTGCTCTCAGACCGTCGACTGACAATTTGGAAGTTTTAAGAAGATTGCGTAACAGTGTTCGTCAAAAAAGATTCGATTTGTGGCAGACAGGAGACTGGTTCTTCCACCATGACAATCCACCTGCACACATAGCAATCTCTGTGAAAGAATTTTTGACTAAAAATGGCATGGTTCTGCTGCCCCACGCACCTTACTTGCCTGACCTGGCTCTGTGCAACTTTTTCTTATTTCCACGCATGAAAAGGGACATTAAAGGACACCAATTTGACAACATTTAAGCGGTCAAGAAAAAACGAGTAAGGAGCTGTTGTCAGCCATTTCTAAAGATGACTACAAAATATGTTTAGAATAGTGGAAGCACCGGCGGGATAAATGTATTAGTTGTAATGGAGAGTATTTTGAAGGGAATAAGGTTATTTAGTAAAAAATTTGAAAATAAATAGCTTTTGAAAAATAATTGCAGTTTCTTTTGGGTACCCCTCGTATTTGTACTGCATAGTAAGAAAGTAATGCCTACTTCTCTCATTAAGTAGGATATATAATGTGTAGGTATGATTTTCTTTTTTTTTTACAATAATTGTTATTATTAAATGTAGGCTAAAGCAAAAGCATATTAGTTTGTTGCAAACCACAAAACATTTGGCGGGAATAGAGTAGAAGGCTCAAAAAAGGAAAGTAGCAAGGAATGTTAACCAATTTTTGTTTTTTTTTTCAAAGTGACATTGATCTGCCTTTTTTCACACATCACTGCATCCTCTCCAGTCAGTTCATGTGACCCAGAAAGTAAGGGAGCCATACTGCCTCAGCATATTCCAATTTCAAGCGAATACAGGCGGTGTAAATCGTACAGTATAGTTCTTTAGTAAAAGTTACTATACCACGTCCTTCTTTGATTTTTGAGCTTTTTATTTATTCCAAACCACTCACAAGGCCCAACATTATATGCCAAAAAACGTTCATGGCTTTTGTTAAGAGGAATGGAAAGACATTTTTGTTTAGCTTCAACTTCACAACATTTTATTACATTGCATATTAGATTTCGTTCAGCACTGTAAATAGTTTGACCATGTTATCGAGAAACCGACTTTTCCGTTTACGGTAACAAACAGTATATTTGTATAATTAACCTACAAAAGGTTCCGCAATATAATGCTTGTGCTCTGGGTGCAGTGAATATTCTTATGTTGGCTGCACTGATACCAAAGCAGTTGCACATGCTCACTGATATTTTTCCCCTCAACCCCTTAATGCAACCAAAGGCAAACTCGTAACTCAAGTAACTATACTTGTGTTCTTCAATAATTAAGTAACTATGTAGTATTTTTGAAGTAAAATTAATTTATACTGAACTGTAGTTGCAGTACAGCTAAATTTTCATTAACGTTAAAGAAGATAAAATGGTACTGCATGCAATATTTTCTATAGTTACGGGTGAATTGTATTCTAGGACTCAAATAGTTTGCTCATAACAGGCTGATGTAGTGTTAAATTATTTGCACTCTTACCTGCTAGTTCCAGGGCTACAAAAAATAGTTCCGTTTCTTATTACATGGTCAGCCAATTATGACTAAGCAGCGTTTAAGAATAAGAGGTAAAGTTGTAAAAGACACTAGTCAGAGTTATCTCCTCTGAGAATAACGATTTCATTATACAGCCAAACTCTGTGGTGAATAACAGAAGGTGTAATTTGCAGGGTGGAAAGTAGATGTATTTTAGATGGCCTGGTATGCTGATAAGCATATTTTTCTACTTAGTGAGGAAGGGAATGTTAAACCAATTTGTTTTATTGTTACATAGTAATGTTGCTTGTTATAAGCTTGGATTTTATAAACAATCCATTCACTCAACAGTAAGTTGATGAAATAAATTAATATTGGGTGTAAAACCATTTAAAAAAAATTTGGTGTGAAACTCAAACAACTTTCTCTTGCCAATGCAAATAATTTATACAATATAACCTAACATTAGTAATAAAACATTAGAAATAAACAAAAAAATAACCTCAATAAACATAACCTTATTTTAATCATGAGTGAAATACGCAAAATGAAAATAGACCTGTTTGGCTTAAAAATATGGAAAATCACTCTTTCACGCTAAACCAGGCTCTGTAGAGAAAAATGCTTTAATTAAAGTTGTAGATCTTTTAATTTCCTATAAATTTGAATATATACACTTTTGTCGTAAAATGCGTACAAAGGCCGAAATCTTAAAAAAAATCGATTTTGACAAGTTTTCGTGAGAAAAAAAACAGAAAATTGCTACTTACTGCTAAACTAAGCGTTATACAAAAAAATGTTTGAAATAATAGTTGTAGGATTTTAAATTCTCTTCAACTTTAATTATATAAATTTTTGCGCTAAAATGCATATTAAAGCCATAATTTTAAGAAAACAATATTTTTACGTGAAAACAGCCTTTCCAAGAATTTCAGCAAACATGGCGCCCACCCTATCTTGTAGAGCATAAAAAATTTAGTAAACCGAGTTTTTAAAAAAAATCGTAGGACCAGTTTTTGAGAAAATCGAAAAAAAGTGAAAAATTACACGAATATACTACTACTTCCGGTTGACCGATTTTGATGAAAATGTTCGTGTCGGGTCCGGTAGTGGTATGTAACTTAAGTTTCAAGTTTGTACGATGTTCCGTTCTTGAGATATTCTGTTCACACACACACACACACACAACAATCACTAAAATTATGTTTTTTGGATTCTCAGGGGGTCTGAAAATTTGTAGATCCGGTGAAAAATAGACATGAAAACAATACTTTCCTTCCTATATATTCATATAGGCAAGAGAAAGTAATAAACAGTGACAATATCTAGTTTTTGTGATGATTAACCAATGTATTTTTTTATCTTAATTCTATAACACAAAGTATTTTCAGGATATTTTAATAATTATAATGAATGGTTTTATGATTGTTGATTGTGTATAAATATGATTTTATTTAAATTATCTCATTATTGGTAATAATAAAAAAAGTAAGCTGTTTCACACAAGATGGCGTTGTACAATTCCCAAGGTCTATTTTTGCCTGTTTTTGACAGTCCTTCGCTTTGTGCGGAGGGGCCACAAGCCAATAGCTGGCCTTTAAAGGCCTCTAGTTTCAAACCAGCCTTTTGGCTGATGACCTAAACAACTTAAATTGTACTCTTTGAAGGGTGTCTTCTGTGTCTAATAATTAAATTTGCAAATTAATATTTTGAGTTACTATTTTTATTACAGATCGCCAAAAAGTAAACAAATGGTTAAGCAGGTTAGAAGAAATGAATCATACTCCAGAACAATTACTGTACCGCAGTCACTATATGTGGTTTCTTCTTTTGGTGATGCAAAGAGGAAAATTAACACCTCCTTTCAGTCAACAACCTCCAATTGGTCAATTGAAACCATTACATGAAGTTTTGGTAAATATATATTTGTTTCTAACTATGATGATGATGAATGTGTATCATAATTTTACTTATTACTTAACTTGTAAATAAAAGTTGTTGGACCTAAATATAGGTGCAATTTCAAACTATTTAATGGTAGGTAGTTGAATTGTGTTGCCTATTAATAAAAATAGATGGCAGTTTGAAGTTTATAAAAATTTTCTGAGACTTTTTTATATAACTCCATCCAGGAGACTCCAAAGAGGAGTATAGGACATTTCAAGATAAAACTGATGTCCGTTCCCCCCCCCCATCTTCCCTCTTCAGGTGTGTGAACGCCAATAACCACTAGATCTCCTTGTTCCACTTTAAATCTTGCCATTACTATCCTTTCATTTATACAGCTGTAGCTTCTGATTTCCTTTTTCCATTTCCTGACAAAGAGAATTGCAACTCCAGCACTGGCTCTCTTAGTTTGGTCTACACCACTATATACCATTGTGTAGTCATTCCATATCCTTAGTTCCTTTCAACTTTTTTTTGTCTCTGTGATAACTGCTATGTTAATCCTTTGATCTCTTAGCTTGTCATTTAATTCTATTTCTTTTGTTGACAATCCTCTTACATTCCAGGTTGCTATGTTAAGGGTGTCCGTTATTCCTAATCTCATTCTCTTTGTTCGTATCCTGATTAAATTATCTGTTAATCCCGGTCCATCATCCGAGGCATCATGAGGTTTGCCAGTATTTAATTCTCTGGCCGCGTTACGAGCGCTGGGCAGATTAAGCTCATGCTGCTCTAGGCTCTTCCACCTCCTCCTCCGTTAGAAAAGTCTTCCATGTCCGCCTTTGGAGCCGTTGACCATCTTCACTGGTTTTTGTCCACCCTGAGTATTTTTTTCCTCAGTACTCAGAGTTGACGAGTGTCCCCATCGCCAGGGGCGGCTCCCGATAGCAGACCCAGCAATAGCCACAGGAAGATAAAACTGATAGTTAAAAATTTAACATACAATAAATTTATTACTTACCAATATTTATTACCAATACTACCTTGCTTGCTCAATAAGCATGTCATAAACCCATTTGTATCAAATAAAACACAATACTTGTCATAACGTTTAATTAGAAATTATACATTTTTCAACCAAAAACTATTTAAGGAATTCATGTAGACTATAAAATGTTTCGTCAATGAAGTATTTTTTTTAGTTTTTTTAACCCTTCTGCGTCGCTTTGCATTTGGTGCTATTCTTAACTGTAACTGTTCGGAGGAAATGGTATCAATGGTTGTTTGCCTGTCTGCACGCACACGTTGTCAAACTAGCTCTGCTTTCTCATTTGTAGTGGAAG
The DNA here is from genome assembly GCA_035578175.1 of Catonia carolina. Taxonomy (NCBI): domain Eukaryota; kingdom Metazoa; phylum Arthropoda; class Insecta; order Hemiptera; family Achilidae; genus Catonia; species Catonia carolina. The sequence continues at coordinate 32,040,223 of JAQMRL010000005.1, read as the reverse complement.
TGGAAGGCTGCCCAGTCCGAATGTCATCTTCAATTGTTGTGCGGCCATCACGAAAGCTTGTACCACTCGTAAACTGCTTTTTTCTTCATTGGATCGTTTCCCTATGCTTTCTTCAGCATCTTAGGAGTCTGAGGGTGATTTCTCCAGCAACACACAGAATTTGATGCTGGCATGCTGCTCTGATTACAATAATAATTTATTTATTTCAATTTTAACATTTCACAAACCGACAAAAGAAAAAACTATCTAAAATATCATACACCACACTAGGAAACAAATGCCAACTGCCTGCTAAATGGCACAGCACCTTCCCTAGTAATGATGCCAACCTCCCAAACAAAAATTTCCCTTCCAACAAACAAATGATTGACCGTACATGACCATCAACTTTTTGACCCTATCTCATATGAATAGCAACATACATTAAATTTAAATTTCATAAATAGAAAACCAATGTTGCTTTAGAAGTTGTACACAATTGAAGGCTTCTTAAAGAAATATACCTGGATGGTTTGCATAAATGATATCTATAAAATCATAATCTTATTTATATGTAATAAATAAGATGGTCTGCATTAGATTATGTTGTTTGCTTCCACCATCCATCAAATTGCTTTTGTTTGACTGTTGAAAACTCTTCACCCAGTAAATGACCACTAACAAAAATAGCCTACTGTACACAAAACATAATTAGACCATGATCAGCTGCTATTAGAAATGTATCATTGGATCTGGCAATTAGTTTTAATGCAAATACCCCATTTTACTGCTGATTTAATTTGTATAAAATTCTCAAGACAAAGATCGATCTATATAGTGATAATCCTAAAAACTTTTAAACATGGTCTAGGATAAAAATCCTGTGATATAGGATAAAAAAAACATAGAGGAGATGGCTGGGTCACAGGGATTAGGTCGATCAGAGGCCTAGAAGTGTGAGCGTGCGATGCACCTGCACTTGTCAGTGGGTGTTTTGTTCAGAATTTTCTTTTTAGTCACAAATCAGTGGAGTTTCCTGTTAATGAATTAACTTTCATTAATGGCCACTTATTGCTCTTGAATTTAATTGGAATGTTCCTTGAAACTCCTGTAAGATTTGTGCCCTCACATTGTCAGGTTTTGAAGTATTTTTTTTAAAAACCTAGTTGATTATATGTTAATTAAGTATGAATACTAACCCAATTTTGTATTACTGAAAAATAATTTTTGGGCCTGTGATTTGTAATAAATATAAAAAATCCCTTTTGTGAGTGTCTCATGGCTGGTGGCAATTTTATCTGAAGAAACTGACTTGACTCAAGAAGTCAGATTGCATGTTCACTTAACACCACCGGGGGTTATCATTCCTCATAATAGGATCAAGCTCTTAAGTAAGCTAAGTAAGAAATATTTAGCTTACCTAAGAGGAATCAAATGACACTATTTTTGTTTCCAAATTCCAACTTTGATTTCTTTACTTCCAGTCGAAACCGGAACTTCAAACCCAATCCAGGCCCACTAACTTTTTGTGTTGTTATGAATCCGAAAACCAACAAACTTTGCTATCACTTATAGTTTCTGACATTTTGATCCGATTTAAGGACATAAGAAAATTGCCACCAACAAACATTTTGAATTATTTTCTATTTTATATTTGAATGAATAAAAAATGTATGATAAATTAGTGGCTTGCTCCTCCATACTTAGAATTTTATTTAGATAAGATTAATATACAGGGTTATTATAAATGATAGACCCAATTTAATAAATTCATATTTATTTAAGTATAAATGCAAAATAAACTATTCACATACCAATGGAAAGAGGAGGAAGTTTCAAAGTTTTTTTTTACACGTTTATAAATGTTCGATGTGTCCTCCTTGTGCAGCACGGAAAACATCTAAATGATATCCAAACTCGTCCCACACACGTGCAAGCGTATCTTCCGTTACTGAGTGCACCGCTGCAGTGATACGATTCTGCAGGTCGGCCAGAGTTGTTGGTAGAGGCGGGATGAAAACTTATGGGGTTCCTTAACGCAACCCAAGAAATAGTCACATGGGGTGAGATCAGGAGATCTCGGTGGCCAGAAGTTTAGAGCCAAGTCTTGATTTCCTATCCGTCCGATCCAGCGCTGAGGAAGGGTTTCTGCAACTACAGCCGCCCACTTGCACGCATGTACAGGTTAAGAATGTGTAAAAAAACTTTGAAACTTCCTCTTTCCATTGGTAAGTGAATTGTTCATTTTGCATTTATACTTAAATAAATATGAATTTATTAAATTGGGCCATCATTTATAATAATCCTGTATTATATAACTGTTAAAATTCTTTTTGTTTTAAAAAAATGAGTAAACCATTTTAATTTCAGCCTGTTGAAGTATACGAGGACATTATTAATAGTGCTACTGCCCAGCAGAAAAATCAATCATGGATAGATAATCTTGCTGCTGAAGGTAAAGCAATGGAAGATGAATCAAAGAAAGGTTTATTTCCATGCAACTTTTTTGAGAACCAACCAATTCCAGCTGAAGGTTCTTTCTGTTATGCTGCTGTTTTTAGTGATTTCAGTACTACACCAGAAGCTATGTAAAAAAATTCTTAATCTTACATTTTTGTTTAACATTTTTTATAAGATATACTATTTTTTTAACAATCATGAATATTGTCACTTTTTACAACCTTGTACCATTTAAAAAATATCAATAAAAGAACAGTTAACAAAAGTTTTTTTTTTATTTTACCATTGCTTATAAACATAAGTCTGATTCTTACAAATATTCAGAAATAAGATGGTTTTTGGAGTTTTCTCTTAGAAATTTGTTAAGACAATGTTATTAGTAACTGTAATAATTTCTTAGCTTTTAAATTTATGACCAGATACTGTTGATCTAACTTAATAAAATTTACGTGGCTAATGTAGCTTTTTCTGCTGATAATCTTCACTTGGGTTGGCTCAACTGGGTAATTTTTGTAGTGTCTGATCATACAGGTCCAGACTCAGACATTCTGTATCTCTTATCAAATGTGATTGTGTAATAAATGATCCATGTTTAGCAATTGCAGATTACAAACTAGTGTTAGAATCAGATTTAATCAAAAGGTCTTTGTGCAACATCATCTTTCATGGGAGAGACAATGCCACAGTCTGGTGCTGTTTGTCAGCAGGTCACTTTGTGAAGTTGGTTGCCTTGCTGGTTAACCTGATTTCTTGTTAGACTTTTTATCAGTGAAAAGAGACGAATGTGTTAAATTCTGGCAAATGTCAGATTGTTTTAAAATTAATATTGTTTAATACATGGACAAAAGTATTAGTTTAAAACTGACTACATTGTTTTGGGTGGAGATAACCACCAATCTGTTAGTCAATATTAATAAACAATACAAAAGTAAATCAATTTTTTTTTTATTGGGTGATGCCTGCATAAAATATATGGCCATAGCCTATGTGCTGCAGGTAATGCAATAGTGGCATAAGGATGTAAAATACTGACATGACTGGAATCTATCCAGAGATCATCTTTGTCATACGGGACTACTGTGGGTAAGTTCTTGAAAGGTACGTTTTTACTTGTAATAATTTACTGACCCTAATCCGGGACCTACCATTTTAAGACAAGAAAGTACAGCATTTTAAATCTGTGTGATTCAAAAAGACCGCGCTCGCTCTGTACAGTTAGTTGACCTTCAAGAAGAATTAATGTGAATTGCTAATGGAAAAATAACTAATTGTACTATAGTTCACGAATTCAGGTAAATAATCATATTATACTGGTAAATTTAATAAGTATTACGATATTTAAAATATTTAAATGTACTATATTTTAAATACGATTTTCAAACTCAATATTCAATAAATTCAGTTTTTTAAACTATTAACAGAATAAATGTTAAAATCAAAGTATGTTTCTTCGTACATAACACGCCAGCCCAATAATCATAATTACTGGTGTTTGAGTTGACGGTTATAGATAAGTTGTCTAATTCAAAATGTTCCAAGTTATTGCATAGTAAAAGTTTATTATCCAGTCCAGGTACTGTAAATGTGCGTTAATATTTTGTATTCATTATCAGTAAGTAATTTTAGTAATTATATCTTATATGTAACATTACAGTATAAAGCTCTCTACTATAAACACTTGTTTTACATTAAATATACTTTTTAGTAATAATCCGTAATAAATAAATGTAGTGGTACTACTTTCGCCTAAACGAATTTCGGATTAGAATTAAATTGAACCAATGAGAACGACTTTTATTTTCTCCAATCAGGATGCAGAAGTTTATATATTTTCACCAACCAGAATAGTCGTTATTCTGACCAATCCGAGATCAGTATATTCAGCCTCAGACCAATAGTGGTCATTCGTATTCTGTACCTCTTGCCATTTTGTTTAGTTCGTGTAGCAGTGAAATTCATTGTTTGGGTTTTGAAACGTTTTACTAATTCTAACAAGGTATGTGTCACTCAAGTGAAATTTAATTAATTATTTATTGATATTTTTCACAAATAATATGTTCTGATGTTATTGTTCATTTGTAGAGTATTATTTTTAAGCTGTTACTGGTAGTGTCTTGTCGAAAGCTTAGTTTTCCTTTCTTGATTACTTAAGTTCTGGGCTGTTCTATTGATTTAGGTTCCAGGTAATCATAATACTTTAATATTATCGTAGGGACAAGCATTTGTCGTATTTTAAGTGTGTGTATTATATTATTTTTGCAAGTTTAACTTTGAAAATTGTTTTTGGTACGTTGAACTTTGTTTACGCGGGTTGTCTTTAGTTGTCATCTTATTTGGTGGTTGCCATTACGTCCAGTGTAAAGTTAACGTGCGGCATACTGCAGTAGCATTTCGTGTTTGAAATTAGTTTTGTTATTGGTACTTTGCGATAACTCGTGTGTTGGTAAATTTTTTCGGTTAGTGACGTTATTTTGTGATTTATTGTTATTATTATTAGTATTCGTTTTAAATAATTTATGTTTTACCTAAAAGGGATAATGTTGGAAATTGGAAATCATTTCTAGGCTCTTCATGCATGGGTTCACGCATATTTATTTGTAATTCGATTTAAGTCATGTTTGTGTATATGTTCTTTGTTTTCTCTACGTAATGTGATTTTAATCAGATTTTGGTATCATTTATGCCACTTAAAACAATTTTTTTTTAAATTTATGATAATTACCGTTATAAAATGCTAGGCGGGAAAACCTTTCAGTGTTACAGCAAGTCATAACATGAGTCATTAACTCTCGGACACGCCTTTTCTTTACTTTTTATCACAATATTATGAAATTTTGAATTATTATAGGAAAAAATTGTATTGTCTTGATTTTTTTTAATGGAAATTTAGTCAATGGATTGTTATTTAGTAAGTAGCCAACATGGTCAGTTGTAATATTGGATTTTTAAAATTAATTTTTTTAATACAGTAGTCTTCAATGTCTTTAAATTTAATTTTTTTTGTCTTTAGTGATATTCCTTTAACTTATTTTAGGCCAAAGTTTACTTGTTTACTCCACTTATTGAACTTAATGGATATTCTTATATGGAGTTTATGTAGCCAGTTCTGGTGGTAGTATCATTGTTCTAATTGGGTTTACACATTATATTTTTTCTGGTTTTTTATTTGTTGTATCGTAATGGTGAAATTTTTGTGTTTCAGGTTAATTGAAAACAATGGCACGTACAAAACAGACGGCCCGTAAGTCAACAGGAGGAAAAGCTCCTCGTAAACAGTTGGCTACCAAAGCTGCACGTAAAAGTGCTCCATCAACAGGAGGTGTAAAGAAACCTCATCGTTACAGGTAAGGTTTTCAATAAGATTAACAAAATAAAACTTCTAATATTGTTTTAGTTATTTTTTAAATAATACCTTGGCAGATTATGTTTATTATCCATTACAGGACTTATTCGATATGTCTATGTACTACATTCGGGAGAGCCCTGGATGAACATGAAAAAAATTCTATTTACATTACAGCGTTAATCCTTGGTGCATTTGGAGTTGAATATTTTGGTTTGATTTTAAAAGTTTGTTCATGAATTATTGTAGTTATGTGCAGTTAAATGTTAATTAATGGTCAGATTTTTTAAGTATGTCTTTTTTTCCTATTTAGGCCTAATATATAAATTTGATATTGTTGAGTTCAATATTTTTGTACTGTTTTTGTTGAAACGAGCAGATTTGACAAAAAATGCAACAATTTCAAGAAAACATTGTGTACAGATTTAGAATGAATAATGTAAATTGTCAATGCATTAATTTCTTGGTAAGTTAAGTGTTTTTATTTATGTGATTTGAGAACAGATAGTGAAAATTTAATTTTTTGTCAGTAAGGGTCAATCGATGTAAAGTGACCAAATGTAGGCTCCTTGACAATTTTTAAATTTTTTATGTATTTCCATATGTACTAAAAGTACAAAAATGATTTTATTAAATTTTTATTGCACTTTTTTTGGTGGCCATTGTTGTTTCTGCAGCGTGGGCCAATTTGAGGGCTTGCATTGTAAAGTTATTTTTCTTAGGACTGGATAATGCTAGAATACTGTAACATAGACAATTTTATTTAGCATTTCCTCCTCTGTAATTGTTTTTCAGCATAACCATTATTTGTACCCTTACAGGTGTAAATATTTCTTCAAGTTTGGCAACGGAATTTACCAAATACCACCTTTTAGAGCATTGTTTTATATGACGGGAGTGGTATGTCACACTTGATTTTTTAATTACAATTGCATATAAACCTGTATTCACTATAGTGAGAATCTTAACACTGATAAATGTGTCCTTTAATTTTGATGATTTTTTTTTTAAATTGAAAATTTGCAAAGTTTAAAGCACAATATCTGGTGGGATATAGGATAAAAATTTAATATTTTTAGAGGAAACTACAGTAAAAATGTCAACTTCGATATTTTACTACAAAAAGTGTAAATCACTTTTTAAAATCAAATTGACTTTTACACAGAACACAAATTTAAATTTTTATTTACTAGTAAATTTTCTATTTATTTATAAAAATATTTAAAATGGTTAAGCAACTTTATCATTTTATATGGATTGACCTGTTAGGATTTGCAAAATATTTGCACACTTTTGACTATATATGACTTTATTACAGGCCAGGTACAGTCGCCCTTCGAGAAATCAGGCGGTACCAAAAGTCCACTGAATTGTTGATCAGAAAATTACCATTCCAACGTTTAGTGCGTGAAATTGCACAAGATTTCAAGACTGACTTACGTTTCCAGAGTGCAGCTATTGGTGCTTTACAAGTATGTACACATTTTGATTAAATAGAATTTATTTATGAAATTAAAACCAGTATTATGATAATCTTTTTGTAATGCATGTTTTAATTTAAGTAAGCATTCCTGGGCTGGTGCTAAATTCAATACAGTTTTTGGGTTCTACTCAATTCTTCCAAATTCCTATGGACCAGAGTATTTGTAACTTCTACTATTATAGTTTTTGATGGGGGGTTTAATCTTCTTACATCATTGCAGTCTCTGAATATAAACATTCACCTCTTAATGTACTAGGCTGTTGGTCAGAGGAATTTTGTAGAACATCTGCACCGGATAAGCAGAGAAATGAACTGTCTAAAAGGCAGTAGCAGTGTAGTGAAAGTGCAGAAGTAAAATTAAAGATTTTAAATAGCTTGAAAGCTTGTTTAAATTCAATCTAGGATTAAAGTCGTGTTAAATTGAACAAATTATGCAATTAGCAAGTACTGGTAACGCGTTTTAAGTTAAAGATTGTGCCTATCCTGCAGAGGACAGTACACTACTCATCCAACTAACATGAAAGCATAGGTACTATTAATATAGGGTGATTCAAAAAGAGCGCCGGTTTTGATATATCAAATTAAGAGATTTATTTTATTGAAAAACTGAAAATAAATACATCAACAAGTTCATCTTACCTTCCGATTTCATGTATGAAAAATGATGTCATGCATGTGTCCTCCTCTACTGCGCTGGCACGCATCAACTCTGTCCATGAAATTGGATATTACTGCACGACAAGTTTCGACTTCCATTTGCCCGATAACCCGTCGAATTTCCTCCTTCAAGTCATTGATGTTTCGGGGTTTATTGGCATACACCAATGACTTCAGATGACCCCAAAGAGGAAAGTCACAAGGCGTCAAGTCACACGACCTTGGTAGCCATTGATGGTCGGAATTACGAGAAATGATGCGATCCTGGAACCGTTCACGGAGCAACAACATTGTTTCTCGTGCAGCGTGACAGGTGGCACCATCCTGCTGAAACCACAACTCGTCACAATGTCCATTCCATCCAAATGACGCCACAAAAACTCCCTAATCATCGTACGGTATCGGTCTCCATTTACTGTCACGGCTTGTCCTTCTTGATTTTCAAAAAAGTAAGGGCCGATGACACCGCCCGACCAAAAGCCGCACCAAACTGTCACTCACTGTGCATACAAGAGAAACTACAACTGAATCATCAACCGGAATGTTCTCCAAAATAGAAATGAGGTCAAACAATGTTGCCAACCGATAAACAAAAATTTACCAGCCGTTTTAAAACCGGCGCTCTTTTTGAATCACCCTTTAGTAGCATAAGACGTGTCAGTGTGTGTAATTCAGTTTACTGCTGATGACTAATAAAGAATTCTAAATATTGCTTAGGCCTAGTAAGTAATAGGGCTTATTTAGAATGAATGTTTTTAAAAGATCAATAAATAATAGGTACAATAGGATGTTTAGAACAACAGTTTTAAACATACCATTAATCACTGAAAGAGTAAATAACTACATGATTTCATGTTTAGAGCTATGGTGTATTTAGAAAAGCACACGGTAGCACTTCCACCCCTCACATAGTTCACTCTTACACTAGCTGACGATCGTCAACTTGTAGTGCGTTACCAGTAGTTACATTTTTTAATTTTTATTTTGGGGCCACAGACAACTAAGCCAATCAAATTCTAGTGTTCTTGGGATAACGTATTGGTGGTCTAGCCTGTACTTTTTGAGACTGTCCGATGTTTGTTTCCGTATTTCATCTGTAACCTCCACACCGTGTGTCTTTCTACTTTTCCCCAGTAAAATCTGTTTGTTTTGAGAGTACTTCAGACAAATTTATAATAAGATAAATCATGTTGAAATATGTTTCAACATGGGGAGACTTATTACAGTGTATCTAGTCTCCTTAAATTCCAATTTATAAAAGAATTAATCCATTGAGCCTATTCTGTAAGTGCTGAAGCTTCTGTGGAGTATGAACATTTATGTGTACAGATATCAGATGAGTTAATGTCCCATAGCCAAGCAAGTGAGAGGGAGATATGTGGCGTAACTACGCATGCGCCTAAAGGTCTTTACCGTTATAATCCAAATCTGAAAACATACTACAGTCGTTATTTTGCTTGTTAGTTTACTGCGTGTATAAACGCTTGCTTACAACAATAAGTAAAATTATACATTGTTATTGGAATGGCGCGTATGGATTGTGCGAGTGAGAGTATTGTGCATTCTCTCACTCCCACGGCTAGGGGACTTCAGTTCATCTGAATACTGTACCTTCAGAAACGACTTATAAATTAAACCAAAAAGTTTTTTGGTTTTTCATAAATTTTTATTAACGGTAAATACTTACTTTCAAGTAGGAAAAATTAAAATTTTTTGATAAATTTGACTTAACAGTATTATTTTATGGTTTATTAACCATAAAATAATAAAGTGGTGTGTATAAAGTGTCATCTTACTCCCATACAATATTTTCATTAACAATTTTTTGTAATTATGACCTTTTAATGCTAAATATTTTTAAACAATTGAATGTTTTCAATGATTGCCAAGTTCAATGGGCAATAATTAAGTTTTTTGCAAATAATGTTTCATTTTTATAAATACTAAGTGGCATTGAAGGTTATTTTTGATAGTAATTCTTAAAATGTTCAAATGAAGATATTAGTGGAGAAATTCTTGTTTGTTTTTGTATAAATGTGCTATAAAAGAGCGATGGTATTTTTTTAAATGACTTTTAATTTTTTATTGAAAACTTAAATTTGACGTTTCCAGCCATGCAAAAACCTTTTTATTATTTCTTAAGTTTTATTATAATAACCTTTAAAATATGCAAAAAAATTTAGCATGCAATGATGACTTTTTTTTAACCCTGGAATTTAGTGTTAAGTTATTGAGTGTTTTTATAACGTTTAATAAGTTCACTTTGTACACAGGTACAGAATGGTCATGTTGTGAACTATTTATTCGTAGAAAGATGATCTTACAGTTTTATTTCTAGAGTGTTAGGTGAAATCAGTCAAAAATTTTGATGGAGACTTTTTATCAATCTCAAGACACCATAAGTTGACCCATCCAACTGGCTTCTATGCCTGGATTCTGGATTTAATTCCTTGGTCTCGTCCAAATTCATATATTGCCCTGCATTAGCAGTAATTTCAAAACAGTCTGATCTACAACAAAATATATTGATTTTTTTTTTCTTTCAAACAACTCAAATTAATTTAACACATAATGTTTTTAAAAAGACAAACCATTTTTATAAACATTACGGTAAAATAAAAAATAAAAGTGTTTAAAAACGAGTGTACTTGAAATATTGACTAGATTGAGACTCAATCTAAGTTAATAAAATTTATGGAAAAGTTTTAAGATTTTCATTAATAATAAATTCTTTAATTGTATTTAAAAATAGTTGGCATAATTACACATTGGTGAATTGATCTAAAAACCTGGGTTTTTTTATACTTTATTAGTTGGTGTGTTATGTTAGGTATCTCCATATCTACTAGGAAAAATGGGTCTTTTCCGTTTTCTGTATGCCACTATCAAATCCGAATTTCCTGAACGGTTACACAATTCTCCCGCTGCTGTGTCTAGCGCGCCAATCTGACTAGCAATATTCCTACGAAATGTCAATTCCACTCCCATTTCACAGTTAATTACTACAAAATCTACATAGTCTAATATGAATTTTGTAGTTTTGGACGGAGGATAATGCTGTAGAGTTCCTTTAGGGAAGGGGGTTATTGCATAATCCCAGGTGTGACAACTAAAAAAGTCTGTTTGAAATACTCACACGACGTTCTCTTCCCAATGTAAATAATTATAATAAGTGAAAGTAACCTGTAAATAAAAAAAGTATAAAATAATAAAAAACTAAATAAAATAATCTAATTACCATGCAACATAGTACTATATACTGGACTGGGAAGGACGTGCGTATGTCTGTCTCAGTTGAGTTCAGTTAGGCAGTGAGTGGGAGAAATGAACACGTGTGCATTTCTTCAGGGAATTCGGATTTGATAGTGGCATACAGAAAACGGGAAAGATCCAGGAAAATAAGCTTGCAGTAATTAAAGTATTAAACAAGAATTTTTTTTTGTACTAATATATTTATTCAAAGTTGTGTGAGGCAAGTGATTAAAAATATATAAAAACTGTGATAAAATCAATTTTATCAAATAATCTGGTGGATGATAACCTGTTTTTGTCCCATATGATCTTGACTGACTCATACATTGTGAAATAGTAGCGTTTAGTTTTTCCATCTCGTGCAAGTTCTTATTCTTCAGGCTTCTTAGTTGACACACTAAGCTGTTGCAATTGCCATATTCGGGTCCTCCTGGAATAACAACTAGCAGAGTTTTTTATTTCAGTTTGACATTGCTTTATGGAACAAATTGGCTTCGAACTAAGACAAAAAACCTGGTGCTTGAAAAAGACACCTAACTGTCCCTCAAATAAAACAAAACTATGTCACGCTAATTAATAAATAAAAGGAACTAGTCTTTTTAAATTATGTTTATATTATTAACAATATTGAAGGATGATTATTTTACAAATTTATTTTTTCTTTTCAATTTTTTTAAACTTAATTATTTAATGGTATATAGCCTATATTATTAAACAGTCGATGCTTGATTTAATGGACTAGCTTCTTAACCCTAGAAGCGGTAATAGGTTTAACTTAAAGTGTCAAGCATTTTTAATAAAAAAAACATGCTTACGAAAACAATTTTTTATTGTTTTTGTATTTCACATATCAGGTACGTATTATATACCAAATTAAACAGAAAATATAGCTCTACCTGACTGTTATTTTTGTTTTCTGATAATATTATTTCCCAAATAACCAGGACTAATGAAATATTTATAATAACAAATTTGAGAGATATGTTTTGTGTTATTAGCTACTTGACAGATTTACCTAAACAAATGCGTAAAAATGGAAATATACATTTTTTAGTGCAATCTTTCTAGAATAATTACGTTTTTGAATTATCAGTTTATCTGTTTTCGTTATTATAATATGTGAAAAAATGGTAAGGTCTGTAGAGAAAAGATTTAGGTTATGTTTACGCAATGTCAACATTTACAGAGTACACATTTATTTTCGTAGGTTTTATTTACAACCTGAACACATACTAAAATAATATCACAGATAATTCACGATATTTAATAAATTTACAGTAAAACGAATTAAAACACACTAATAACATGAAACAACAACACATCTATCTTAACAAACAGATCGCCATTACAGTGAAACACGACATTATGAAACAACAACTTTCAAAGACTCGTACGAATGAACGAGAGAACGAAACTACCGGCAAACTGTGAAATTAAATAGATCAAATGAAATACTTTCATATGATTAACCTAGGTTGGACAACCTGCTGGTTGAAAATAAGAGTGGGTGCATCTGTCGACCAAATCGACATCGACATGTATTCAACAGCACAACTGTCGCTCAGATCGACAGTTACCGCTTCTCGGGTTAAATAAATAAAACTGTTTCAACATTATGATAAATTATCACTAGCAATAAGTGTTATATTTAAGTGTGGTTTTTTAACCAGTGTGATGCAATTTAATAACTAATTAAAAAATCTGGTGTGAAACACGCACAACTTTCTCTTGCCAATGAAAATAATTAACAATAAACCTAAAATTAGTAATTAGATTTTTTACAACTTTTATTATATAATTTTTGCACTAAAATGCATATTAAAACCAGCCGTAATCTTAAAAAAACAATTTTTTTTACGTGAAAACAACCTCACCAAGAATTTCAGCAAACATGGCGCCTACCCTATCTTGTGGAGCATAAACAATGGAGCAAACCAGGTGATTTTAAAAAAAATCGGAAAAAAGTGTAAAATTACACGAATAAACTACTACTTCCGGTTGACAGATTTTGACCAAAATGTTTGTGTCGGGTCCGGTAGTGGTATATATAACCTAAATTTCAAGTTCGTACGATGTTCCGTTCTTGAGATATTTTGTACACACACACAGACCAGTCACTAAAAACATGTTTTTTTGGGTTCAGGGGGTCTGAAAATGTGTAGATCCGGTGAAAAATCGACATGAAAACAATACTTTCCTTCCTATATATTCATATAGGCAAGAGAAAGTAAAAAAAGCCATTAGCTTTTACTATTCACAATAGAGCAGTATTGGTAAAAGCAAACATAATAAAATCAGTGTTTTTTAGCCAACGATTTATATTATTTTTCGAGAGTTATGATAAGAATAAAGCTATAAGCAAATCCAATGTTTACTTTTAACACATTATAAAAACATACATAACCGATAACTGAATGACTTTCAATTTGACGGACTTTCACAAGTCATCTGTACCCCACAATAATTAATCTATTAAATTGAGCATTGACTGTATATATATTTCAGTAGGATAGCACGTGTTACTCAAGAAGGTCTTGAGCTTTTTATCTTTAAAATATGAGATAGGTTGGTTATTTTCTTAGATTAACTCATCTGGGCGACTTTATTTACTTTTTACTTTCTCTTGCCTATATGAATATAACGGAAGGAAAGTATTGTTTTCATGTCGATTTTTCGAAATAGGGGAGGCTGTTTTCATGTAAAAAAAATTGTTTTTTTAAGATTGCGACTTATATATGCATATTGGCGCACAAATGTATATAATAAAAGTTATAGTAAATTTGAAATCTTACAACTTTTATTTCAAACTTTTTTTGCATAACGCTTAGTTTAGCGGTAATTAGCGTTTTGTTTTTTCTCACAGAAACGTAAAAAAATCTGATTTTTTTTAAAGATTTCTGCTTCAGTATGCATTTTACGACAAAAATGTATATAATCATTTATAGGAAATTAAAAGATCTACAACTTTTATTTAGAGAAATTTTCTCTACAGAGTTTAGTGTGAAAGTGATTTTCTGTAATTTTAAGCAAAACTGAGGTTGATTTTCATTTTTCACCTTTCACTCATGATTGAAATAAGTTATGTTTTTTGTTTACTAATGTAAGGTTATATTGTTCATTATTTGGATTGGCAAGAGAAAACATGTGAGTGTTTCACACCAGATTTTGTTATATTACGAGCCAACCTGTGGTGTAGTAGTCACCACAACTGGCTTTTACATCAGGAGTCCTGGTTTCAATTCATGATTGTCTGGCATCTTTTCTATCTTTCATTGTCTGCATTAGCATTTGTATGAATTAGTGCCGATGAAAGTAATCTCATAATGTGACATTTGTTTGTATTTCAGGAAGCAAGTGAAGCATACTTGGTCGGTCTGTTTGAAGACACCAACTTGTGCGCCATCCACGCCAAGAGAGTCACAATTATGCCTAAGGACATCCAATTGGCTCGACGAATCCGTGGTGAACGAGCTTAAATAGTGAGCATAAGGTATGTATATCAGAGGAACTCACTGCCAATGTTCACTCAACGCTCGGGAAATTGTAATGTGTATGTTGTGAAAAATCTTTGTGCATTTTTTAATTTTAAATTTGTATTATTAACTGTTAATTGTGTTTTGACAATTTTAATTACCATAAGAAGTGTTCTTTCTGTATCTCAATCGTTGTATTTGTTCAGTTTTTATAATTTTTTCTACAAGATTTAAATTGATATTTCTCGTCTTTGTGTGATTCTGAAAAACAAATTTCCCTTTATATTCTTTTTTTTTTATTAAGTAGAGTTGCAAATACAATTGTCAGTTTGGTTGAAGGGATGCCTAAATTAATTTCAAACCGATGTGTGTATTAGTAACTACTACAACAAAGTAACTTGTAAGATGTAGCACGTTAGTACAAGGTTATTATTATAGGTAATAAGTTGTAATGTATGAGCAAATTTCCTTTGTAATTTTTTTATATTAAGATTTTTTTACTATCGGTAATTAAGCTGTAAGAGTTCGTTGCTAAAAGAAAAATTATTTTTTTCATTATTTAATAAAACATGATTTTGACATTTTTATAATGTACTCTTTATATTAACAGTTTCATTATTTTGCATGGATACTTAAATTAATGTTAAGTGCTTAAAATTTTTGTTTTTCGACATAGAATTCCAGTAAAATTTTGACTGCTTTCGACGTTTACTTGTTGCTCGTGTAATAATTACGGATTAGTGTCAGGTGTATGTATTATAATGAATCCTTTTATAGAAGTATTGCACGTTAGAACTCAAGATCTTTCTGTGGAATATTGTTTTGTCATTCAGTAACATAGTAAATTGATGTAATTAAATCAGCAACATGCACATGAAATTTAACTTTGTAAGAAATTACTTGTAGGTTTTATATTAAGCCTCTTATATTTAACAGAGTCCAGAAATGTAATTTTTTAACAGTGTTTTTGAAAATTTACAGTTATATGTTTTTATCGCAGATCTGTAATAAAACGAGTAAAGGCTGCGTTTAAAATTGTATACCTTATTTGAAGAAACAAAAAATGGAATTCTGTTACCACAAATTCATTTCATTGTCTTTCATATCTTTATTTCATTGAAACGAAAACATTAATTTGTAGTTTATTTGAACAATACTTGGTACACATAAATAAAGGTGATAAGTGAGGTATAAATATTTGTATTTAGGTAAATGAGCAAGTTCAATACATGACAAGTGGAAGATTTGTTTTTGGCTCATGGTACAAATCTTGAAAATCATCCTACTTAGCTATCTTATTTAAATAATTTAATGATAGGTGTTTCCGAGCCCCAAGATATGTGAAAAAAAATTAAAATGATCCCTTACTACTTAACATTACATAGTATGGTTCTACCAAAAATCTCATTGTTATATAGAATCTCAGGCCCGCGCTTTTAGTTCTGATCAAGGTCCTGGTTTACTATGCATCTTTCAGTAAAGGTCTAAAAACAAGTGTCCGGATTATAGTTAATTTGTTTTAGTGTATTAAAGATCAACATCAGAAATTTTATTTAAAAAGAGGTTTTGACAGTTTGTAAGAAAATTTCTACGAGCTAATACTTTGTTCACTTATCACCGCTTCAAATTGATGTTTTAACGTCTGAATTTTGTTTGTATTATTTTGTTTTGGGTAGATTAAATTTTTTAGACTTAGGTAATTATTATTATTATTCTTAGATAATTAGTATATGAATAAAAAAAATGTATTAAAGCATTTGTTTTTCTGTTTCCAGTTATATTCCTTACCCGGAACCCTTTCCCAGAGCCATTCCATGGTCTAAAGTGTTCTTAGAACTAAACTTTCCTATAGTTTATTGACCAAGTGACAAAATTTCTTCTGTTGAACAGTGATTTAGTTAAATATACAATATGACATAATAATAGTAGACATTAGTTTTTAAATAAATATTTTATTTTAAAGATGATTGTGTTGAATTTCAAGTTTCATTGCTTTATTAATAGGATATTAATAGTTCTTACTCTTCACAGTTTTATTTAGTTTGGACAGCTTTGTTGTTGATTAAAGACTGTTGCTGCAGGTTATGTGCATTTTTTAGCAGTTGGCTGAGGTTGTGCAACAACAGTTCTAATAATGCCAAATAAAAAACTGTATTGGATGGTCGATGCACATGTTTTGAAAGTTAAGCAATGCTAAGTTTCTTTTTTTTTGTACATACAGCAAGTAAAATAAGCGCAAAAGATGTTTATAAGGATAAGGTATTTTCAAACATAAATAATGTAAACCAATCAAAAGTTTGATTTTGTCATTTATTTATTTACATAATTTAGCAAATACATACTTAAATTACAATAACTGGGCACCAAATTTAAAGAACATAAATATAACATTATTGGTCTATTTCAGTTTTGATGGTATGTCACAATTTCTGATTAAATTAATTTATTTTATATCTTTTCCAATATATCTCCGCCACATTTTAATATTGTGTGTATTTTAAATAAATCTCTGGTCAAATTGAACTTAGTTGGTGAGAAGGGGTAAACTTGTATTATTTCATTACTATCTATATCTTCATTTTGTTTATTGTATTTGGAACTTGAGTATTATTATTTTTGTTTTTAATTATTTTACTTGATTCATTGATAAATTTTCCAAAATGGAGCATATTGAATTTTTTAAGGATCTCAAAGTTCTATTGTTCAATAAATTTCCTTCTCACAAAAACAAGTAAAGATTGTCTGCTATTAGATTATTAAGAGAAGTGAAAAGGGAAATTTATATAATGTTAGGTAAAATTTGAATGGTTGTAACACTGTACAGCCTCTAATATTGGCTATATAAGTAAGACAGCATATAGGGGATCCATCAGATCCGGGTGGGCGGGGCACACACAAACAAGTTAACATTGTCTAGTATTAAGATTGCTCACAATATTATTTTCTTCAGTTTTATTTAATATTTAAATTATTGTTATTATACCTGCCATTTTATATTGTTTAATAATTTTTTGGATTTTAATTCTTTTTAGTGTTTGCTTTCTTTTTATTGAGATTAGACTACATTACACTGAGATTAGGATTACTTATATATCTATGAGGTCTGTCCCAAAAAACCCGAATTGTTTATTTATTTTTTTCGTCAATACTTCAAGGCAACCCCCTCTTGATATATACACTTACCTGAAGCGCTTTTTCCAATATTCAAAGCTGGAAATTATTTTTGGTATTGCCTTCATTCCCTTAATCATGGCATACCTTTTGTTAGTGGGCTTTTTTAGTTTCTCCCCATTTCATGAGTGGTTTTTTCTCAGTTCGGTGATTTTTTCGTATTGCTTCACGCAGTCTCATAACTTCCAGGTAGCCTTTAACAATGCAGAGACTATCTCCTCAATTGTGTCTTAACGTCTTACTTTTGTAGGCCTTTTTTCGTATTGCTTCGCACAGCCAGCCTTACAACCTGTGGCAACTCGTGTACTACACCATTATTGTAATCTAAGAAAATTGTGAGCAGAACCTTCATCAGACGCGACATGTTTTTCTTTTCTTGATTGAGCTCTTCTTGCCGCTTCCATTAGGCTTTGGTTTCAACGTCATATCCGTAGACAGATGTTTTGTTACCAGTTACGACGTTTTTAAGCAGATATGAATCGTAATTGACCATGTTCAGCAATTCCTGAGCATTGCTTTCATGCATAAGTTTCTTTGATCGAAATTAAGTACCAAATTAATCATCAACCTTTCTGGTCTTGATTCGTTGATATTAACGTTATTTTGTCCATTGCTTCGACATCCAGAGTTGTCATCACTAACGTTTCTCGGTCTTCTTTGAAGTGTTTATACCACTAAAAAACTTTTGTTCTAAAAGTAGAACTAATATTGTTTTTTTACGCAAAATTTTATACATATTCTTTGATCCACAGCGCATTATCGACGATTATATACTCTTGTGGTGAAAATGGATCAAAGAATATATATCAAATTATGTGTTAAAACTAATAATTAAGTTCTACTATAAATAGAACACAAATTTGTGAGTGGTATAAACACTTTAAAGAAGACAGAGAGACGTTAATGATGATTACCACTCTGGACGTCGTCATAACACCTCAACAACCGAGGAATGTCAAAACAGTGGACAAAATGGCGTTAAAACAACACCGAATCGCGGTTAGAAAGGTTGATGATTATGTTGGTACTTCATTTTGATCAAAGAAACCTACGTACGAAAGCATCGCTCAGGTATTGCTGAATATGGTCAATTACGATCCAGATCTGCTCAAAAATGTTGTAACTGGTATCGGAACATTGATATACGGATATGATGTAAAACCAAATCGCCCAATGAAAGCGGCAAGACGAGCAAAGACCAAGAAAAGCACATCAAGTCCGGTAAAGGTTTTGTTCACCATTTTCTTAGATTACAATGGCGTGGTGCATCATAAGTTGCCACAGGTTGTACAGCTGGCTTAGTGAAGCAATACGGGGAAAACGCCCGAAATTAAGGAAAAACTAAAAAGGTCCCATGAAAGTGTGACGTTTTGACACAATTGAAGAGAGAGTCTCTGCATCGTTAAAGGCTACCTGAAAGATAGGCGCAGACTGCATGCATGAAGCAATATGAGAAAATTGCCTGAATTGAGGAAAAACAACTCATGAAATGGGAAGAAACTAAATAAGCCCATGAAAAGAAGACGTTATGACATGATTGAGGAGATAAACTGAATCTGCATCATTAAAAAAGCTGAATAAAGCCAATACCAAAAATTATTTCCAGAACTGCTTTGAAAATTGGAAAAAGCCCTCCGGGTAATAAGTGTATACATCAGAGATAGGGGGTTGCCTTGAAGTGGACAAAATATATATTGGCGAAAAAAATTAATATTTTTCTAGAAAAATAAATAACCAGTTTTTGGACAGTCCTCATAGATTGTAAGTAATTTCTAATCTTAATAAGACGAAAGCAAACATGAGATATCGGAATTATTTTTAAATCCAAAAAATTATTAAACAATATAAAACTGCAATAAAATAAAATAATGGCAATAATTCTAATTTACATAAAACTAAAGAAGAAAATCACAATGGTGTCAAGAGTAACGGGAAAGAAATAGTAACATTAAAAAACTAAACATGCACCATAGATGAGGTTGTAAGCCCACAAAAAGTAAAAGCTTCAGAATTCTTACAATATCAAGATTGTGAGCAATCTTAATAGTAGACAATGTTAACTTGTTTGTGTGTGGCCCACCCACCCGGATCTGATGGATCCCCTATATGCTGTCTTACTTATATAGCCAATACTAGAGGCTGTACAGTGTTACAACCATTCAAATTTTACCTAACATTATATAAATTTCCCTTTTCACTTCTCTTAATAATCTAATAGCAGACAATCTTTACTTGTTTTTGTGAGAAGGAAATTAATTGAACAATAAAACTTTGAAATCCTTAAAAAATTCAATATGCTCCATTTTGGAGAATTTATCAATGAATCAAGTAAAATAATTAAAAACAAAAATAATAATACTCAAGCTCCAAGTACACAAAATGAATGACCACTTAGCAAAAAAAAATGCTACAATAATACAAAGGTATTACCTCAATTTTATGGTATCTAAAAACAATAATAAATAGATTATTATTATTACTATTACAAACCACAACAAATAATAAACATCACACAAAATATACCAATTAAAAACGATAAGGGATGACTAAAATTTCAGCCATTGTAATTAAACTCTCATTAGACATTAGTTTTAAAAAGGCAATAAATACACTTGGACAAATTAAAAGATGAGTTGGATACTGTATATATGGGGACTCGTGCACCATCCTTTATTTACCACGGTGAAATTTAAAACGTGGTCGTACCAGCTTGAGTGCCTATGAACATTTATAATGGCCAAAAACTGCACGAATAACATCACTCAAATTCACCAAATGGTACTAGAAAACCATCAAATTAAGGTAAGAGAGAGTAGCAGTTTTTGGCCATCCCAAACTGGTATGGCCACATTTAAATTCAACTGCCCAAAATTTAATGGTAAATGATGGTATAGAGCCCCGTACACAGCTTCTAAACTATTCTTCAGTTTGCGTTGGCCTAAAAAAAACATGTCTGATGACAGCTTTTGATACTCAGATTTTGTCCATTTTCACAACAACTGAGTGTCCTAAATGGCTGAAGTTTTTGTGAGAACGATTCTTAACGCCTGTACAACACATTATCCAACGAAATAAGACTAGTGCTGCCATCTTCCATGTTGAGGTCGGAAACTTTTCAGACAACCTTCGTAATAATGAAATGATACAAGTTATCCATTTTCTAAGACTATGATACTGCACAAAATTATTTCAAATTTTACCATAAAATATATAAACACATACAAGGCTCTTACAATGTGAGCCCACTAAGTTGTACTTTGAGATTTAATTAACAAATTTTAAAGGCTTAATTTTATACCTAATATAACACATCAATATTAAAATGTGGCACAGATATGTAATGTATTTAGAAAAGTACTTAAATGAAAACAATATCTTAAGTAAGTCGCCCTCTGGTATAGCACAGGCTGAACTTGCCCAGATAATATATACCAATAGCTGTATTTCTTGTTGAGTACCAGCTCCGTGTAGTTGGAAGGAATGCACTGTTATAATAGAGGGAGAATGAATGAGTTAGTTAGTGTTTCACAGCTGACGCATTTGTAGTGATAGTGTGTACTAACTAGACTAAAAAAATGTTCTTTTCATCCGGCGCATTAATTTAACAAAAACCCCTACAGAGTTATTAACTTGGTCGGATTCAAAATATATAAATAAATAAATACAAACAAATATGTTAAATACGGCAAGTTGGAAAATGAATTTTTTGTATCAGAGTAATACAACAATCGTTCTGCCAGCATGCGTCACTCATTCATTATACCTCACCCATACCCTTCAACCCGCAACTCCACAATACATTACTTGTTTAAAATTATATTCATGAAATTAAGTGAGCCCTACATGTAAAATGTTTATTCAGGGTGTCTCACGAGTAACCTGAAAAACTTCTAAGGTGGTTTCCTCTCATTAAAATAATGAAAAAAGTTTAAACATGGTTCCGGAAATGCTTCATTAGCGAGTTACGGCTAGCAAAAGATTTCGCCGTGGGTTCAGAACATATGCCTAAATAAAGTCATCCTAGAGTTCTAGAAACCCAATTTTATGAGTAGATTTGGTGGTTTCTTATGTATTTCGACCCGAAAAATTGAATTAAGTTCCAGAACCATATCTCCAGTAGTTTTTGTAATATCCAATGAAAAACGGACAAATCTGTGCATTAAAATACGTTTTTATAGGTTTGAAGAACAATAACTGTGTTAAATGTGTTAACTGTGCTAATAAATGTGTAATTTATTTAGCAAAACTTGTAGAGATTTTAATTCTGAAGAGAATGATGTAAAATAGGCCAATAATAAACAAACACAAAGTTTAAACAATTTATGTTTAATTAAATCAACACATACTAAAAATAAGACAGAAAATGCAATATCTTTTTAATTAATGTTCTTCATAAACACAAAACATTTTAGCCTAATTGCTTAATCTTTTATTTCAATATCCATACCTTAAAAATGGCAAAGTCATTTAAAACAGTTTGTATACGCAGAACCAGTTAATTCCAAAGAAGAATTATTGAACCGAATTTTAAACGTGTGTGAACTACTTAAGAACAACCGAGATGGTATCATAAAGGCTACACATGGATTCATTAAACGCGCTAGATTGTGCACAAATGACCAAGGAAATCATTTTGAACACCATTTGTAAGATATGGATATTGAAATAAAAGATTCAGCAATTAGGCTAAAATGTTTTGTGTTAACGAAGAACGTTAATTAAAAAGATATTGCATTTTCTGTCTTATTTTTAGTATGTGTTGATTTAATTAAACATAAATTGTTTAAACTTTGTGTTTGTTTATTTATTGGCCTATTTTACATCATTCTCTTCAGAATTAAAATCTCTACAAGTTTTGCTAAATAAATTACACATTTATTAGCACAGTTAACACATTTAACACAGTTATTGTTCTTCAAACCTATAAAAACGTATTTTAATGCACAGATTTGTCCGTTTTCATTGGATATTACAAAAACTACTGGAGATATGGTTCTGGAACTTATTTAATTCAATTTTTCGGGTCGAAATACATAAGAAACCATCAAATCTACTGATAAAATTGGGTTCCTAGACCCTCTAGGATGACTTTATTTAGACGTATGTTCTGAACCCAGGGCGAAATCTTTTGCTAGCTGTAACTCCTAATGAAGCATTTCCGGACCCATGTTTAAATAAACTTTTTTCATTATATTGATGAGTGGAAACCACCTTACAATTTTGTCGGGTACTCATGAGACATCCTGTATATAGTGGACACTTCACACATTCAACTATTGTGGAATCTGATTCTAAGATGGATTATGAAAGGTTGGTTAAAGCGGCAGCCTTTTGAAAATTATGCAAAACCATAAATAAAACTAATGTTATATAAGTCTATATTCTCGATTTGCTGTAATGTGTATTGCACTTCCAAAACAGAATATATCTCATCAAAATACATAATAAATAATAATGCCAGGATTTAGGTTTTCAAAACATTAGGATTATTAACATTTAACACAAACTGTTAAGTTTTTGTGACTGCTGCAAAAGGGTATCTTGTAAGTTTAAACAAGTTGCTTAATTCAACACGAATATACTTTGGCATAGTGGTCGTGCTAGCCTACAACGTGAAGAACCAAGGTTCAATTCCTGATTAGGGTCTGGAAATTTACAAGTAAAACCCACTATAGCTAATAACTGAGCGGTTGTAAAATAACAAAGCTACTTAAAATAAAATAAAAAAGAATAATGTACTTTTGTTCCAATGTGAGATATTTCTTTCGTAAGTCGTTTGCTGATACAACAGCCAGGTTCTCACATCTGTATCAGTCTTGTGACAGTACTATCAGTAAAAAAACTTTGTGTTGGACAACTGCATATAAACTTGTCATTCAGCAGACACAGCAAGTGTAAATTTTTGATGGTACTAGCCAAAACTGGTTTCTAGGAATATTAATGCCAGACTTTACATTGAAGTATGTCCCTGAACATTAATTATCTGTAACAGAATGGGTTTTCTTAACCAATTCTATAAGAAACCATCATCAGTAATTGCAAAACTGAATTGTTTGCTATTTTATACCCTGTCCTGAATACATACAAAATCTTCTGGAAAATGACTCATATTTTCCATTATTAAGATAAATCACATCAAATATAAAAATTTTTACGACTACAAAAATGTTCCTGAATACCCATGCATGGTAATTTTATGATGTGTTAGCTCAATTCTGTGAATGAACTGCATTCCACAGAACCCTACATCACATCTAAAAAATGATCCACAAATGTGTGAGGCCAACTGAGTTTTTGAAGTAAATTCGTTCCTGCATAGAGAACAAATAATTGGTCGCTTTTTACCTACATGAATTTGAATGTGTCGATTTAGTTGTCTTAAATCTACGAACTTCTTGTTACACATTTGACATGCATGAAGCTTTACATTTAAGTTAGCACTGTTTTGAGGAAAAAGTTCATCGTAACTTACATTTTCAGTTTTATATTTTAAAGTACCACTGTAATGTGACAAATCGGGTGGAAACGTATCTGGAGTAATATGATGAAAATTATCTGACGTACTGCATTTACTATCCACTTGTGCCGAGTTTGTAGTTTTGCTATTTGACAGATTAGTGTAGCTACGAATTTCTGTTGAATGATTTATCTGAAAAAAATCATAAAATATTTTTACTACCAATCATTGGTTATATACTGTACACTAAAAATCTGGTGTGAAACACTCACATGAATTTCTCTTGTCAATAAAAATAATGAACAATATAACCTAACATTAGAAATAAACCAAAAACTATCCTCAATAAACATAACCTTATTATAATCATGAGTGAAAGACGCAAAATGAAAACCAACCAAAAATTCTCGCTAAACTAGGCTCTGTAGAGAAAAATGTTCTAAATAAAAGTTGTAGATCTCTTAATTTCCTATTTGATTACATACACTTTTGTAGTAAAATGTGTACTAAGGCTGAAATCCTAAAAAAATCGATTTTTTACACCATTTTGTGAGAAAAAAAAACAGCAAATCGCTAATTACCGATAAACTAAGCGTTATACAAAAAAAATTTTAGAAATAAAAATGTTTGATTTTAAACTCTACAACTTTTATTATACATTTTTGTGGTTAAATGCATATTAAAGCCGCAATCTTAAAAAACAATTTTTTTACACGAAAACAGCCTTCCCAAGAATTTCAGCAGACCTGGCGCCTACCCTATCTTGTAAAGCATAAAAATTTTAGTCAATTAGGCGATTTTTAAAAAAATCCTAGGAGCAGTTTTTGAGAAAATCGCAAAAAAGTGAAAAATGACATGAATAACTACTACTTCCTATTGACCGATTTTGATGAAAATGTTCGTGTCGGGTCCGATAGTAGTAACTAACTTAAGTTTCAAGTTTGTACGATGTTCCATTCTTGAGATATTCTGTTCACATAGACCAATCGCTAAAAACATGTTTTTTGGGTTCAGGGGGTCTGAAAACGTTTAGATCCGGTGAAAACTCTTATTTCGAAAAATCGACATGAAAACAAAACTTTCCTTCCTATATTATTTTCATATAGGCAAAAGAAAGTAATAAGTTAAATCAACTACTTCTATTTATTATATTAGCCTCAAAGTAGTGATGGGAAATGAAACTATTTTTTGATGTGTTATTAAAAATAACGGGATTCTATAACCTGTTATTAAAGTAACACAGTTACCGTCTAACCTACAATACACTGTAGTATTAGGTAATAGCATGACACAAGCGGAAAAGAATGTACTAAATTATTCACTAACAGATTTTCTGTACTAAGATAATTGTACAGAAATGGTAGTCAAAACAAACTGTCCGCCGAACGGTTTGTTTTGAGTATTGACTGCTTTAATCCTGCTATGCCTTCATGGAGGCACGGCTGCTGACTTCTCGGCTCGATGTACAATGTGAAGTGCGTCTATTAAAGATTCAGCGCGACTGGCCACCCTTGTACGTTTGGTTTGCCGAGGTTGTATTTGGTTACAGGAAATAGTGCTGTTTGTCTTAACTTTGTGTCCGTGGAGATTCATTTAGATTTGCCACCCTTGTGTTTGTATTAAAAACTGTATTATTACGTAGTTAAACTTAAAAGTGGTTTTATTAAACAAAAAGGTTATTGATAACCTCATTTAGGTTCAACAGTCAGGCAAGTGTCATTCGTACATCAGTTTATTAAACGGCTTTGAATCATGGTGTTACAAAATAACAGCTAATCCCCATTCCCCAGCTTTGTGCAGCTGAGAGGTATGCATTATGTCACTACTACTGTGAGAAATTGGGTTAGTAGTAGTAACGCTTTACTTGTACTATGTTTGTAATCTGCCTATAACAGACAGGTGGATTGTCAAATTATTTACACTCAATCTGTTAGTTGCAGGGCTAAAATAAATAGTTCTGTTTCTTATCACATGGTCAGCCAACTAAATGACTAAATCATTTAAGAACAGAAGAGGTAGAGGTGTAAAAGACACTAATCAGAGTTATCTCCCTGAAAGTAATGAATTTCATTATACAGCCAGACTCTGTGGAGAATGAAGTGAAGGTGTCATTTGTGGAGTGGAAAATATGTGCTTTTCAGTGGGCCTGGCATGCTGACAAGCATACTTTTCCATTCAGTGAAGAAGGCAATAGTAAACCACCTCACTCCTCGTTTTACTTGGTAAAACCTCTACAGGTTCAAACCAGCCTTTTGGCTGATGACCTAAACACATGTTTGTAGTTGTCAGGGGTACTATTCAAACTACAGTTCAGCCGTTCTTGGTTTGCTCCTACTGCCAACAAACAAAAGCCACCTACTACAGGGTGCACGCTAGAGTTTGCAACTTTATGGATGTCGTATTCCTAATAAGTTAACTATGTTTTAAATTATAAGTACTTAAACCACTTTAAACATCAGTCATGATATGATGTAGGCCTAACAATTTCATCTAGAAAAAAAAATGTTGTATTTAAATACTTTTGTTGTTACTTTTTAAACAGCGTGTACACATTTTTATATAATGCGCATGCTCAGTGACGGCATTATTTCTTTACATTAGGAGCAAACTAAGAACGGCTGGACTTACATATATTCTGTGTCGCTGTCTACAGCGAATAGTCAAAACAACACCCACGTGTCACCGCACTAGGCAGCCTACTGCCTAGCAAAGAGCAATGAGATGATTATTTCAGGGTTATGACGTAGCAGTAGTTTGGTACTTCGTCTGTCCCCTTCATCTCGCAGCTGCACAAAGCTTAGATTCATAAAACAATGGTGTTTTTAGCAACCTGTTATCACGATAACTGGCTCAATCCAGAACCCATGTTAATACATGCATCTGTTAACTACAAAATCATCAAAATTTTATGGTTTAGGAGCTTTATAACAATAAATGCTTACCTTTGGTACGATTTTATTTTTTGTAGGCAAGGGTTTACTCTTCTTTTTAGGTTTGTTATACAATTCATCATGCAAATTTTCTTCAGAAAGAGAATCAAGATAAGCCAGGTAATCTCGATTGTACTGTTCTTTTACCTATAACATGTCACAAAATGAGAATAATAAATATTAATAATGAAACAAAAAAAATTTGGTGAAACACTCACATGACTTTATCTTGCCAATGTAAATACATTTTAGTAAACAATGTAGAATGAAAAACAACCAATTTTTAATCATGAGTGAATGACGCAAAATTAAAATCAACCTCTGTTTGACTTAAAAATACAGAAAATCAGTACACAATTTTCTCCTTACTAGGCTCTGTAGAGAAAAATGCTTATTTAAAAGATGTAATAGGTTTTTTTATTTCCTACGGCTTTGATTAATTACAGTTTCGTGGTAAAATGGACACTAAGGCTGGGATCTTAAAAAATCACATTTGTTTACTGAATTTGATGAAAAAATTTAAAAAAAATAGTTGCTAAAATTGTGTTGTACAAAAAATGTTTGAAATACAAGTTGTAGGATTTTTTTCAATAAATCCAAGATTTTTTATTATTATACACTTTTGTTGTAAAATGCATACTAAGGCCGCAATCTTAAAAAATCTCATTTTTTACAGATTTTCATGAAAAAAACCAAAAATCACTAATTTGGTGCTAAACTAAACGTAGTACAACAAAAAAATTTTTAAATAAAACTTGTAGGTTGCTTTTGAAATGTTCTACTTCAACTACATATATTTTTGCCCTAAAATGCATATTAAGGCCGTAAACTAAAAAAAAATTTCTACGAGAGCACAGACTCCCAAGAATTTCAGCAGACATGGAGCTTACCCTATCGTGAAGAGCATAAAAATAGTAGTAAATGGGGTGATTTTTTTTAAAAATCTGCCATTTTTGAGAAAATTATTACTAAGAAGTGAAAAATTGCACAAATAAACTACTTCCAGTTGACAGATTTTGATGAAAATGTTCATGTCGGGTCCGGTAGTAGAACGTAATTTAAGTTTCAAATCAATAAAATGTTTCGTTCTTGAGAAATTTTATTCACACACAGACCAATCGCTACAAACTTTTTTTCAGGTCAGGTCTGAAAGTGAATATCCAGTGGAAACTTGATTTATAAAAATTGACAAAATAACATTACTGACGGTTAGTCACAAAATGAACTTTATTTGAGACGAAGTGTAAGAGGGGAACAATCTACAGCGCATGCCCAATTTCTCTATTACAATCCTAAAAACATACTGACACTCGTAGTTCATTGGATACACAGTCCTTATTTTATTACACGACGAGTGGTAGAGGAAATATTGTTTTGATTTGGCTATTCTGTTTTTACATTTTAGGGTACTTTTATACAAATAAAAGTATTTTAATTCGTTAAAACTCATTCCGTTTCTTTTCATTTTCATTTTTCACATTTTATTCATTATTCCGTAGTGTTGTTATAAAGTAGTTATCTATCCATCTATTGTAAGTTTATCATGTCGACCGTTGAAATGCAGGGTAAAACAATTCAAAAAGCAGAACGGAACGATATTTTAAATGTTGTGTTGTAAAAAATAAGCAAATAATAAACTATAGTTGGGAGCTGACTTGTTTGCTAGTGTGGGATGAAGTGCAAGGGGCCTGGTACTACAGTAGTTATTCAAAATGGTTTGTGAGTAATATTTTTAGAACAGCGCGTACTAATGGTATTATTACTACTACTACGTTATAGGAGGGGAATCGTAAAAACAATCCTCTCCACCCGAATTCCTTACACTAGCAATCAAGTGAGCTCCCATCTATATAATTTATATACACTACGCAGTTGCATGTTTTTAGAAATGTACGTATACTATGCTAGCAGCAGCCCATTGCCCACACTGAGTCCCAGGTTCATCTCGTCATTACGTACGAGGTGTGTTCAAAAAGTAACGGGAATTTTTAAATTTCGTGGGTTTGGATAGTCCGATTGTAAAAATTTTTTTTTTATTATGTTGGTACAAATGCCCCTGACGTACGATAAAATTTTCAACAATATTCATTGCTTAGTTCTTAAGTGGAAGCCGCTAAGGTTAGACGTGTTTTCGAGCACGGCTATTTTTGTTTATTAAAAAAAATGGATCAAAGAATTTGTATTAAATTTTGCGTGAAAAATGAAATAAAGTGTAATAAAGTGTGTGAAATGTTAACAAAGGCATATGGTGAGTCTGCTATGAGTAAAACAAGGATTTACGAGTGGTATAAGCGTTTCCAAGATGGCCGCGAACGTTGAAGATGACGAACGACCCGGACGTCCAAGCACATCAACAACCGATGAAAACGTGAAAAAAGTGAAAGAAATGGTTATGAAAGATCGCCGAATCACAATCAGAGAAGTCAGTGATGATGTTGGCATATCGATTGGCTCATGCCATGAAATTTTTTCAGATGTTTTGGGTATGAAACGTGTAGCAGCAAAATTTGTTCCAAAATTGTTGAATTTCGAACAAAAACAGCGGCGAATGGAAGTTGCTCAGGAGTCACTAAATGAAGTCGACAACGATGCGGATCTACTCAAACGTGTTATAACAGGTGACGAAACATGGGTTTACGGATACGATGTCGAAACTAAGGCTCAATCGTCCCAGTGGAGGCATTCTGGATCGCCAAGACCAAAAAGGTTCGCAAGTGCGGTCGAATGTGAAGGTTATGCTCACTGTGTTCTTCGATTTTAATGGCATAGTGCATCATGAATTCTTGCCACAAGGTCAAACAATCAATAAGGAGTACTACCTACAAGTTCAACGACGTTTGTGTGAAGCAATCCGAAAAAAACGCCCGGATTTGTGGCAAAACAATTCATGGCTTTTGCACCACGATAATGCACCTGCTCACACTTCATTGCTTGTTCATGAATTTTTGACCAAAAACAAAACTGTAACGATGCCCCAGCCTCCATATTCGCCAGACATGGCTCCATGTGACTTTTTTCTATTTCCAAAAATAAAGAGAACATTAAAAGGCCGTCGTTTTACAAGCATAGATGACATTAAAAGCGAATCGGTGAAAGAGCTAAAAGCTATCACAAAGATTGAGTTTCAGAAGTGTTTCGAGGATTGGAAAAAGCGTTGGCACAAGTGTATTGCATGCGAAGGGGACTACTTTGAAGGCGACAATATTAATGTAGATTAATAAATAAATATTTTTTTCAAAAAACGAAAATTCCCATTATTTTTTTTATTAAACCTTGTATCAGTACTTTCCTTTCCTGTTTATCCATACAGCGCAAGAGAAAATAAACAGCACAGTAACTCAACTTTTGTCTTGAAAATCTGATGTATATCTTAAAGAGCAAATCCGTATTTTACTTAAAATGTATATCTTTTATTCTGTAGTTACCGTATTTAGAAAATATTCTTTTTAACAAATTTATACTACATGGATACAGAAAGGTATGGTAGGACAAACTTGTTCACACTCATTTTCAGGCATCCTCCATCACCATGAATGAATTGGATTTATTATATGACTTTATAATAAAGAAATATTGCAATGTGCTTATCTGTTTTTATGTTAAAACGAAGTTTTAAGATGCTTAGCAATTAAGTGAAAAGTAAAAAAATATAAAACAAAAAGTGAGAAGCAATTACGAATGAACTGACACTTTTTTTTTATTGAGTGATGATGCCTACATAAGCCTTGGGCTTGTGCGTAGGTAATGATATGTGGTGATTTACAGATGAAAAAATGCCAGACCTGACTTTGAAAATTGAAACAAAAAAACAGTCAATATCTCACAGTAGACAGAAACACGGAACTGTTAACTGGGCATGTGGTTGACAGACCTATGCGCAAGCCAATATACGTTAGCGATGCTTTGAATGCAGGGCATAGCCAGGGAAACGCGTATCGCAAAGCTCGAGCGACACAACACTACGCCAGTCTGAAATCCCCCATTAGATTACGTTGCGAGACACCCGCAACATCGCTCAAGTAACTTAACACCAGTGCGAAATGGCCTTAAGGTTTAGAAATGTTGACGTGTTAGAATTTATTGTTCCTAACTCAATAGTCACTAATGATCAAGCTGTTGAAGTGACTTCAGACACAACTATTAAAGAAACAATTTAGTATGCAAAAACTAGTATAAAAATTTAAATTTTCTCACTTACTTCTTGTAATTTATTAGCATACCCATCTTTTTCCACATCAGACATCAATCTCCATTTTTCAGCAAGCTCTTTTATACACGTCTTATTATTAAGTGATGATTTTTGTCTCAAGTACTCACATGCAAATAAACTATATGCAGATGTAGGGGGTTTCTTTGGCTTTCCCGACATTCTGCAATTACAAAAATAATCATAAATCAAAATACTTTAATAGTCGTACAGTTGTCTACAATAAAAGAGTCTATGCCATTGAGCTAAGCACTATAGTAAAATTATACGTACTTTTTGTTAAGTTTTACCAGTGAATGTGCTGCCCACTTTTACAGTACTGTTTGTTTTAATTGTAAATATAGTTTATTTCTTCCATTTTTACTTCCTCTTAATTTTAATACCCGCTCAAATGTACCAATTATCTGTTATTTTATATTATCTATGCTGTATTCAGCCCTAAATGCCAAGGATAATTGGCACTTTACCGTACTTCTTCATACACAGAAATTTGTTCTCTAAATACCAAATGTCACTGTGCAATGGTCACACTTTTTATACCAAAGAGTTTTCCAACAAACTACAGGTACAACCACTATGTAAACTATTGTTTTAGCATAAAACAAAACTAATTGTAGCTAAAGTCTACAACTTTTTCTCTATAATCAGCCAGCAGTTTCTGGCAAATTGAAGTTTTATCTTTTTGTGGATAATTGGCACAACTATAAATCTAAGCTGCCTGTAACACGCAAGTAGAGTGTTAAACTTTTTGCACTTAATCTGCTAGTTCCAGGGCTATGAAAAATAGTTCTGTTCTTTATTATTGGTCAGCCAATCATATGACTAAAGCATTTACGAACAGAAGAGGGAGAGGTGTAAAAAACACTTGAATTTAATTATACAGCCAGACCCTGTAGTGAATGAAGTGAAGGTATCATTTGCAGGGTGGAAAAAAGATGCTTTTCAGAGGGCCTGGCATGTTGATAAGCATACTTTTCCACTTAGTGAGAAATGCAAGGGTAAACCACTGAACTTCTCATTTTACTTAGTAAATCCTCTAGAGGTTCACACCAGTCTTTTGGCTGATGGCGTAAACAACAAAAATAAATCTAAACGCCCAACCATGAGTTTCTTGGAACAATTCTTCAGCATTGTTTTTAATTCTTACCATTTTGTATACCTACATTGAACCATATTATATGCATAGACCAGCCTTCTTTATTCTTCATTGTAATCAAAAACTTAAGAAATCTACTTCAGGATAATCATCAAACCTTGCTTGCCGTGTTACACAATAACATTTAGTTTAAAACCAGAGGAATAACTATTATATTTATCTCTTTTGGAAATTACAATTTCCAAACTAACAGTAATAAAATCATACCACTAAACACTCAAAGAAACACTGTTTACAGCACAACAGATACTGTGAAACAAAGTGAGCAATAATGAAAAAATCCCTTTCATAAGAACATAATTCCTCTCGAATGTACCGGCTCAGTTTTGACCAGAACTTCCAAATTCGCTTGGTAGTAGAAGCCACTGACTTCACCGTAACGAGTCATTTTCATTGTTGGTGGCAATTTTTAAAAAGGCATACCTTTGGTTTGATGGTAAAAAACATTAATGATTTCTGTATCAACTCTTAAAGAGGAATCAAATGACACAATTTTTTCTCCAAACTTTCCGACTTTGATTTCTTGACTTCCGGTCGAAACCAGAACAACTTCAAACCCAATCCAGACTCACTAACTTTTTGTGTAGATTACGAATCCTAAAACCATTTGTTATTATCTCTTGTAGTTTCTGAGATCTAGGTGTGACAGACCAATGGACAAAGGAAAATGACAATTTTAAAAATTGCCACCAATAAGATGGAAGGAGCCAATAAGGTGGTACGAGCCAGTGACTTTCACCATTACAAAATGATTTTTATCCATTTTAACAAAATAGGGTTTACCTACTCATAATTTACATAAGAGAGAAAGAGTAAATCTGGTAAATGCCCCACTAAAACTGTCAAATATAAGATGTCAATTTTTAAAGTTTTACAATTTTGAGAAAATTTCTAAGGTAGGTTACCTGAACTAATGTGCATCAGTTTACAATAATTTAAGAGTAAAAATACAACCATTAGTGGTGGAATAACCAAGCGGTAGAACCAACAAATCTCCTGTTTTTTCTAACTGAAAGACTTTGAGTCTGTATAATGACTACATCTCATTTACATATAATATCATCCTCATCTCTTTGGGTCATGAGGTTGCTTATTGTTTTAAATTGAACAGATTGCAATCTACACATAATATTTAAAAATAAAATCTGGTGTGAAACACTCACACGACTTTATCTTTGCAATGCAAATACTGACCAATATACCCTAACATTAATATTAAAACATTAGAAATAAACAAAAAAATTAAACTCAGAAAATATAACCTCATTTTAATCATGAGTGAATGATGCAAAATGAAAATCAACTTCAGTTTGGCTTAATAATACGGAAAATCACTCTTTCACGCTAAACTAGGCTCTGTACAGAAAAATGCTTAAAATAAAAGTTGTAGGCGTTGAATTTCCTATAAATTTGATTATATACACTTTTGTCGTAAAATGCATACTAAGGCCGAAATCTTTAAAAATTCCATTTTTTACAGATTTTCATGGAAAATAAACAGAAAATTACAAATTACCGCTAAATAAGCGTTATACAAAAAAATGTTTGATATAAAAGTTGTAGGTTTTTAAATGTTCTACAACTTTATTATATACATATTTGCGCTAAAATGCATATTAATGCCGCAATCTTAAGAAAAAACCAGTTTTTTTTTCAACTAGTGTACAGCCTCCCCAAGAATTTCAGCAGACATGGCGCCTAACCTATCTTTCAGAGCATAAAAAAGGTAGTAAATGAGGCGATTTATAAAAAAATCGTAGAGCCGTTTTTGAGAAAATTGCAAAAAAGTGAAAAACGACACGAATAAACTACTGCTTCCGGTTGACCAATTTTAATGAACATGTTTGTGTCGTGTCCTTTAGTGGTAGCTAACTTAAGTTTCAAGCTTCAACTTTGTACGATGTTCTGTTCCTGAGATATTTTGTCACACACACTCGCGCGCGCGCACACACACACACACATAGACCAATCACTAAAAACATGTTTTTTGGGTTCAGGGGGCTGAAAACGTGTACATTCGGTGAAAACTCGATTTCAAAAAATTGACATGAAAACAAAACTTTCCTTCCTATACATTCATAAAGGCAAGAGAAAGTAAAAAACAACAAAATATTTCCTGCTTTATAGTCTAGCAGGTATTATAATTAGTCGTACTCCAAGGAGGCGGCCATTTCTAAAACTTGGTTTCCGCTTCTTTAATTAGTAGTTTGTACATCCGAGACTTTTCGGTGGGGCAGTTATCTGATAAATCAATAAGGCAGTGATTAATTCAATAGTATTTTGAAATACATACAATAAACAGTATTTTACACTCAATAAGCAGAACTAAGTATGAGAAACATTAGACTTAAACACCTTAAGACTAACTAAATTAATTATTTTATATTATTTATTTAATTTAAATTATGATTGTTTTGTTTATAAAGATTTAAAATAAATCTTTTATAGATTTGACAGACTTTATTGATAAGAAAGGATGATTGGCGAGGGGAAGAGATTCAAAAAATGGAAGGAATGTCATGACATTGCTTGACAGTCATAACCATAAAGGTGGATCTCAAAGTTTTCAAATGAGGTTTATTAACCTTATTAATCAAGAACTTCTCTTTTTGGTTTTACTAAAATAATTACCTCTCTAAGAGTAATACTTCTTCTTTAGTAAGAACAGTTTTACGATTAATGTTTTTGCCATTTACATATTTGTTAAGTTCATCCTGCAACACATGATTAACAAACTGATAAATTGTTTTATACAAGTTAGTTTACAAAAGATGATAATGTTTGACTATTGCTACAAAAAGATAATACTGTCTACGTCAATAGCATCGGAGCATACATTTTTAGTTTATTTGAATTAAATAAACTTCTTGGTCATTAGTTATTATAACAAATGTTGTGGAACAATGTGGAAATGTTCCAGATCTTAGTGAAAATCGAACTTCAGATCTTCAACTTTGTTGTTTCGTACTACAAATATGGATTGAAACAGATTGAAAATCTCAAATACGTTTACATGAAATTTAATTATTGACTTACATAATTATCATCATCATCCATCAAGGATTAGGCTTTTATTAGACGAGGTGGCCAGGCCACGTCGCCAGCGATGCAACTGGCTACCGGACCCAGTCACCAGCGGAGTGGCCAGTTACCTACTTTCTCCGTTTAAGATAACACACAGCTCAGTTTGCTGTGAACTACAGAGAAGATCAGTTGATTGTGGTTTTGAGTGTGTTCAATTTGAAAGTATCTTCTTCTCCTTTTTACTTATGAAAAAAGGATGCAAAGAAAGAGAAAAATGCACATCCATCCTATTCTTTTTTCAAGGGAATCGAAAGAGTTGTATTACACTCAGTTTGATGAACTCTATGCAGACGAAAATGAGTTTTTTAATTACCTGTGTAGGTCAAAATACAGTTTTTTGAGTTACTAGGGTAGATAAAGGATGATATAACTGGGATGGATACTATAATGAGAAAATGTATTCCACTAGAGAAGCTTACAGCCACATTAAGGTAAGTAAACTAACAAAAACTGAGTGGTGACGGGTGACTGGCGACTCAGTGTAATAAGCATCGTATGTTACAACGCAGCGTCGCCAGTCTGGGTAGCCAGTGGCGATCGGAGTGGCTACAAGGCTCGGTAGCCAACCGGTGGGCAAAGTCTGTCCACGTCGCTGGCTACCCTAGTGTAATAACCTCCATATCAATCAATGCTCGATGATGAGCTGAGCAGCCAGCTGCGTTGCTGGTGACGTCACCTGGCCACCTCGTCTAATAAAGGCCTTAGGCTCAATGGCCTGTTCCAGCATCCATCTCTTTTTAGGTCTTCCCAAGCCCCGCTTCCCTCTAGGTTTATATTTCCATGCTTGCAAAGGAAGTCTGTGGGCTTACAACGGTCTTCACAGCGGATATGGAGGATTCCAAATGGTGTGGAGGGTGGAAGAGCCTACGGAGTCAACGCAAATAAAATCTAAGGCAGGTCAGCCCACGAAAATGGTCAACGGTCTAGAGGGCGGGGAGGAATTTCCCCAATGATGGAGAGGGCAGATGAACCTAGGAGGTGGGTCTCCAAATGAATCCCAGGGCCTGTCTACAGACTCTAAGGTGACAGCCCCACCACTGGACTACCCAGCGCGGGGCTCATAACTCAGCCTGGGGAAAACTTTATCATGACAAGCATCGATATAAGAAAAACTGGTACATAATTATTAACACAAAGAAGCCTGAATGACACAAAATGATTGTAATTTAATACTTAATTTTAACTAGTTTATTCTAGATGTTCGCTTCAGGTACAATTTTTTTTTTTGTAGCTTTTATTCGAACTAAGGCACATTGGCAGTGTTACCCAAAGTTCTACCCACAATGAGACTGACCCTATAAGAGCTACAGCAAAGGTCACCTTCAGTTAGCTGTAGCTAGGAGTTTTTAAAAAAATTTAAGTACTCATACAGACACCATAGCGTAATAGGCATGATGACTGTAAGCAAGAATCCCTAAAATAATGTATTTATTTACTAAAATAGAAGAAATATATTCTGAAAAATATATTTATTTTAACTTCTAACACGAGATTATTTAATTATTTCATAAAATGTAACTACAAAATACAGCATTCCGCCATGCCGAATTGAACACCAATCACAGTCGATTACGTCAAGATCATATAAACATTACATGTTATTACGCTGTCACTTAAAAATCTTGTGAATTTTTGGAAATTTCGTCGACCACTGCGCTTTTAAACTGTTTTTACCTGATTATTTACGTTGATTATTGTTGATAATTGATTAGTTTTGTGTTGTGTGAACAAATAAAATTATGGAACAAGGATTCACCAAGGCAAACAGCTCTAATTTACCTAGAGTTGATTTATTAATGTTGGGAGAGTTCTTAGCATCCAACAAAGATTTCTGTTCGGCAGAATTCCGAAATGTTAAAACTGCAATGTAAGTATAATACTAATTAACATTCGATAAAACAACAATTTAAAAATCTCAATGTTTCATTGGTTTCATGGGAACCTGCGCCACGGAACCCATAATATGATACTCCATAAAGTTGTCCATATCATTTGGTAACTAGAAAATGAATAATAAATGATTAAATTTTGTATTAAGTAAGTTTTATTTTGCATGTATTTTCTGGTTTTAATCGATGTTATGGCCGTTAAACTATTGTAAGCCAATAAATGACAGGTCACAGTGAATCAAGACTGTTTTATAACTACCTGTGTTCCACAATAGACATTTGATTTGATTAAAGTTTTTATTTCAGACACAAATATAACCTCAACTTCAAAAATGGTTTGTAGATATTAAAAGTTAAATAAAGCCACACACCATAAATATATACGAAATAAAGTAAAAACTTGCATCAAAATGATCTTCACAGAAGTAAATATGAGAGTGCAGATCAACATCTTTTGGATTTCGCCGGGCAAGATTAAACCACTTATATCTCATCTTTTTGTTGTTTGGCACGTGAACAAACAATTTATTCGGGTTCTTAAGTGATGAACTATCGCACTGAGGGACCCCACAGCACTTATAAACTTTAGAATTCATATTTAAATTCGATGTAGTACCTAGACTCCTACTAGCAAGCAAAAAGAACTTCTTTTGTTTATGTGAACGTGACGTCACGCAGACGCCATGACACTAGCCAACCGTTTTGGCGCAAAAATTTAACTTAGAAATTAAAATCGCACTTTTTCTAAATAAACCGCTGGTTATTACAGAAATATTACATTTTATGGTTAAACTAGATATAAAGGAATATTATAGAATAGTTTTTGAAAATTAGTCATCATGCCTATTATGAATAGAATTTTCAGATCTAAAATTTGTAAGCATCTAGAAAGCATATAAAAACATATATTCACTGTCAATTTTTTTATTATAGATACCTGAGTTTGGAGCCTTCTTTCTTCAAAATCGCTTGTTCAATTTTAATGTACTATACACCAAAATTTAGCTGATTTCAATCTGCGTTGTTACATGCGAGTTTTATATTTTTAGTGTTTATTAATATTACGATATCAGGATGAGAAAAAAAAGAACTGGTTTTTTTGTTGCTGCAACACATTGGATGCATTTAAAGGCTTATAACTAAAACACCGCTTGACCGATTTACTTGAAATTTCGCCAAAATATAAACTTGTATGTTGTTTTAGTACACACAAAATTTCAGATTTGTAGCATATTTAAATTTTGAGTTATTAGTAAAATTCTGATCCCTGTTAACTCCGTAACCGCTCATTAATTTGCAATTTTAAAAAATCAATGCATTCAGTATAAAAAAAATTAATACAATTTCATTCATACTACGGATCAGCGACTAACCAGTTATTCGGTAGAATTTTTAAAATATTTAAATAATGGTAGATGGTGCAGGGGATAGAAGAAGCTTAACCATGTTGCTACGTCTTTTAATTGGCTGTGTTCTTTTCTCTTCCTGCTAAAGTCGCCTTCCAACGTAACATACAACTAGTAGTTTAGTTGACTATTATAAGTAAATGATGAATAAGTATAAACATTGCATAGTCATGTTTGTTATGCGTATGCTGGAAGGACAGGTCCCAGGTATGCTAATAAAAATAGGTAGTAGGCCTACCGAGTCACAACGCGGTAACATGGTTAAGCATCTTCCAACACCCCGCAGTATCTACCATTATTTAAATATTTTAAACATTCTACCAAATAAGTGGTCAATCGCTGTTCCATAATATTAATGAATTTGTATTAATTTTTTTATACTGAATACAATGATTTTTTGAAATTGCCGAATTAATGAGCGGTTAAGAAGTTAACAGGGGTTCAGAATTTTACTAATAACTCAAAATTTAAATATGCTACACATCTTAAATTTTGTATGTACTATAACAACATACAAGTTTATATTTTGGCAAAATTTCAAATAAATCGATCGAGCGGTGTTGAAGTTATACACCTCTAAATGCATCCGATGTGTTGAACCGGCTCTTTTTTTCGTTTTATCCTGATATCAGAATATTAATAAACGCTAAAAATATGAAACTGACATGTAACAACGAAGACTGAAATCAGCTAAATTTTGGTGTATAGTATATTAAAATTAAACAAGCAGTTTTAAAGAAAGAAGGTTCCAAACTCGGGTATCTAGTATAATAAAGAAATTGACAGTAGTAGATAAATCGCTAAAAAATAAGAAATTTTAATGCATTTTTGCACATACGGATTATGCTGATTGGAGTCTTCCTAGATTTTTCACTGCAGCCACCATGGCAAAGTAACTGTGATTCTTGCTTTAATACTCAACATGTTAATAAACTTTACAGAAATTCATACATGTTAGTTATACTGTTGGCAAAGAAAAACTTACAATAATTATTGTCTGATGCTACTATTATCATTTAAAAAATAAATTAATATTTTCTTTAATTAAATCAACATATTCCCATTCATACTGATTTACAGAAACTTTAAAAATAAAATTACTAAAAAGACTGACTCAAAAAGTAGACAATCTTACCCAATATTTCCGCTCCCTATCTCGAGCTAATTTAATCCAAATAATTTTTTCTTTTTCGCTCATTGTTTTCCACAATTCTCTGTACGCAAGCAATTGTTGCTTATTGCTATAATTTAAATTTGAATGTTCGGTCAGACTATCACAAAATAACTGAAACAATAAAAAAGAACACAATTTTGACAGATTAGCACAAGAAATAATTACAGTTATGGCGCTTCAATTACCATAAGAATTAATTAATAACATTAATACTTGATAATATACACCCTGATGTAAGTAATAATCATTTGCTGTTCTACCTTTCCTAAAACCTTGCTGTTTTAACAATTATATAAAAAATCTGGTGTGAAACACTCACACAACTTTCTCTTGCCAATGCAAATAATTAACAATATAACCTAACATTAGTAATAAAACATTAGAAATAAACAAAAAACTAACCTCAAAAAACATAACCTTATTTTAATCATGAGTGAAAGACGCAAAATGAAAATCGACCTGTTTGGCTTAAAAATACGGAAAATCACTCTTTCACGTTAAACTAGGCTCTGTAGAGAAAAATGCTTTAAATAAAAGTTGTAGATCTTTTGATTTCCTATAAATTTGATTATATACACTTTTGTCGTAAAATGCATACTAACGCCGAAATCTTATAAAAATCGATTTTTCACACGTTTTCGTGAGAAAAAAACAGAAAATCGCTAATTACCGCTAAACTAAGCGTTATACAAAAAAATGTTTGAAATAAAAGTAGTAGGATTTTAAATTCTCTACAACTTTTATTATATAAAATTTTGCGCTAAAATGCATATTCAAGTCGCAATCTTAACAAAACAATTTCTTTACGTGAAAAACAG
Organism: Catonia carolina; assembly: GCA_035578175.1. Classification (NCBI taxonomy): domain Eukaryota; kingdom Metazoa; phylum Arthropoda; class Insecta; order Hemiptera; family Achilidae; genus Catonia; species Catonia carolina. The sequence continues at coordinate 31,999,284 of JAQMRL010000005.1, read as the reverse complement.
CCTTACCGAGAATTTCAGCAAACATGGCGCCTACCTTATCTTGTAGAGCATAAAAAAGTTAGTAAACCAGGCGATTTTTAAAAAAATCGTAGGACCAGTTTTTGAGAAAATCGCAAAAAAGTGAAAAATTACATGAATAAACTTCCCGTTGACCGATTTTGATGAAAATGTTCGTGTCGGGTCCGGTAGTGGTATGTAACTTAAGTTTCAAGTTTGTACGATGTTCCGTTCTTGAGATATTCTGTTCACACACAGACCAATCGCTAAAAACATGTTTTTTGGGTTCAGCGGGTCTGAAAACGTGTAGATCTGGTGAAAACTCGATTTTGAAAAATCGACATGAAAACAATACTTTCCTTTCTATATATTCATATAGGCAAAAGAAAGTAAAAAATACTGAGGGTATATAAATTACATGAAAGCAATAAATAAAAAACATTGGTGGTTTACCGTATTACTGGTTATTTATAAAATTAAATTATTAAGAATAAGATATTATAACCATGAAACTAAAATTGTTGTACACAGACAAATCTATAAATACTCAAACAAGATTGTACCTTAAATGGTGTTTTAAGAGAGTCACTTTGAAAACTGTAGAGGTCAACAGCCTGAGGTTCTTGTAGTGGAACATCAGAATTTGATTTTCTGAAAATAAAAAATGAATAAGTTTATAAATTAAATAATACATGAAAATTTACAGAAAATAAATATTGTATAACATATCAGGTTTGTTTATAATCATTACCTCATGTGTACACCACAACAGATTTTGTGCATTATGTACCTCATTATTGGGTCAAAAAAAAATTATCAATACTTAACCCTTCTGCTACGGTGTGTTTTTTGTTGTATAGTGAATGTTCAAATGTCAAAACATGCTCCCAAATAAATTCATTTATCTAAGGCCATTACAGATAGAAAATTGTGAAAAAATTACAGGCATTTTATACAACACATATGGTTTTTTTATTTTAAAAACATAAAAATTGGTTGTGTTTTTCGCTTGCTACAGCAGGCGAAACACTTCCACGCGTAAAAATTTGTAGGTTACTTTATATTTTACGCTGTAATGTGCTGAAATTTAAGTTTATCATGAAATTGTACAGAACATAATCTGTAAAAGACATTTTCATGAATAAAACCATGTTTTACAATACAATTTAGAGTAAAATTAGCCCAAATAATTGCAGTTTGAAATTTGCAACACACAAAGTGGGAACAGAATCTGTGATATTTGAAAATTGTGGCATAATCAAGTTCCTGCCATTCCCCACCCTCTTGTTCACAAGATGTATGTGAATAGTATTGACACTGAACACATAAATACAGTTATAAATACACATACAAAATTATGTAGTAGTGGTAAAAGGATAGGATTTGGAATAGGCCATGTAACAGGTCAAGGGAGCTTTGACAAGGAAAGACAATGTTTACTCTATTTTATAACATCTACACATTATTCTGATTTAGTAGGTGGTTCTACGAACCTTATAGATGAAATAATCCATAAGTTGCATTGTCTTTAAGTTAGGATGACTTCAAAAGTAACTTAGCAACTTACAACCATCGTTTCAACCTTGCTATCAATACATTTGCACTGTGTTCTTTATGAAAATATAGAGCCATTTAAGGCGCGTAATTTGATACATGAACTGAACAAATCACTCATAAATACATTTGCGATAGGCTTTTAAAGCTGGTAACTACCAGGACAACTGAGATTGCCTCCCACAGCAGAAGGGTTAATAAAAAATAATAAGCAGGATACATAAAATAATTACTGTTAACACCTTTGTAGTACAAGACATAGGTACTCACTAAAATTTCAACACAAGACTTAACAAAAATACACTTCTTCTCTTTTTAGTTCAGTAATGCATGACAATCTACTTACTGCAATTGGGATGCCATTAGCATTAATTAACAAACCAAAGGAGAAAGATCAAATTGGTGTAAAAAATGGTTACAAAAAAGACAATCCCTGTCTGATTTTTGCTAGCACCATATTTTTTATAGCTGATGGATGGTATTCTTTATATCTAATTAAAAACTTATCAAACAAATCTTCTCGTTTGAAAGCCTTATGGTAACTTGAGTCCATCTTATACCACAGACACGATATAAACTGCCGTATAATTTAATGAAATCGGTCACAAATTCATTATTTGACTACATCATGTACGAACAAGGTTACGCCAGAAATGAGAAATGAATTAATAATAATAATAATTATTATTATTATTTATTTATTCCCATAATATTACACATTACATAAAAAATAAATTATAATACAGAATTTCTTACAGTTAACTACTATCCTATTATGATGAGAGGTGGTGGAAATTATCCCATCCAACTATGGACAAAACCATGTACTAGAATGGGTTGGAAACTTTTAAATATATATAAAAAAACTAGAGTATTAACTATTAGCAATAGCATTCAAAACCTACAATTGAAGCTACTGTACACATGGCAGTTTAAATTGAGAACTGAACTGTTAATGGGCAACTGATAAATGGCTCGATGGTTTTCCTATTGAACCAGCTTTCAGTTTCAGTTCAAACGTTCAGTTTTGATGTTTACACATCAGTTTTAACTGAAATTTCATCAGAAACAGAAACTGATATAAGAACTGAACTGACCGGGTTAAAAGGAGGATAACGAGTAAGACAAAGACAAAACATCAACTCACTGAGGATTTAAAATTTTTGAGAAAAAATGTATCTTATAATTGTTAGTTTATGAATTAATTCCAGAAAAATCAATATGTATAGATAAAATACATAACTAATGTATACAATGTTAACTCCTCACTGAAAAGCACACATAAAATCTAACTAAAGGTGATATGGTAATCCCCTCTGGTACAAAATAAAGATATCTTCATATTCCACGACTCCTAATTTCACAAAAAAAAATTCAAAAGGATGTTCTTCCGAATTTTCTTTTTTAATAACTGCATCCAGAAAACTCTGGAAATGGAGTATTGGTCAAGTCAAGATAAAACAGATAATCCTAATTATTAAAAACATGTTAAATCATTTATTACCACTAATTACTTACTAATGGATGAGATCTTGAGGAAGGATTACTTCATGAAAATTAATAAGAACAAAACGAAAGTGTTGTGCAGCAGCAAGAGTGGTTTAGAAGAGATGGGAAATTTAAAAGTAGGCAACGAAAACATACAGGAAGTTGGGGAATTCTGCTATCTAGGGAGTAAAATAACAAAGGATGGTAGAAGCACGAGTGATATCAAGAGTAGAATTGCTCAAGCTAGAAAAGCCTTTGAAATGAAAAACAGCTTACTGACTACAAACATTGATTTACAGATTAGGAAAAATTTCTTAAAACATTATGTTTGGAGTGTAGCATTATACGGAAGTGAAACGTGGGTGATAGGGGCTGTAGAACGGAAGAGGATAGAAGCTTTTGAAATGTGGTGTTATAGGAAAATGTTAAAGATTAGGTGGGTGGACAAAATAAGTAATTTAGAGGTTCTTAGGCGAGTGGATGAAAAAAGAAGTATATGGAAGCATCTTACCAAAAGAAGGGATAGGCTAGTGGGGCATATCCTAAGGCATCCAGGTATTGGGCTATCAATAATGGAGGGTAACATTGAGGGAGTAAATTGTAGAGGGAGGCAAAGATTAGAATATATAAAGCAAATTACAAAAGATGTAGGGTGTTACAGGTATGTAGATATGAAACGACTTGCGCAAGATAGAACAGGTTGGAGAACTGCATCAAACCAGTCGAGAGACTGATGACAAAAAAAAAAAATTACTTACTTCAATAAGTGTTATCATCCAATAATTTTTATGAAATATGAGGTGCTACCAGTTTCGGCATACCTTTTTAAAGACACCTTGTATAGATGTCACCTACTATTTTTGAAAAATTTAGCATCGGTTGTATTTACCAGTTACATTATTTTAGACCTATTTGTACTGTCATCTCTCCTTTTAAAAATACTAAACTGCATCAAACCAACATTTTACAATTTTGTAACTTTTAAACAGAAAAAAATTAACATAATTGTACTTACTGCTGAAATTCATTTACTTTGCTTTCCCATCTTTCTACTTCTTGTGCAGTCCGTATTCCAAAATTATCTGATATATTTATTGGTAATTTTTCAGTACTCGGATGAGAAGATTCAGGCTGAAAAGAAAATTTTATTATACTTAATATACTACTACTAATATATTACTAAAACAAATATCTTATAATGAATCCCACCAACCATTTAATTTATAAATTATAATATAAATGAAATATCTTTTACCTTTCTTTATGATTGCACTTTAATTTAAAATTTTTTATTGTGAAACACTCACACTAATTTCTTTTGCCAATTCAAATAATGAACAACATAACCTAACACTAGCAATAAAACATTAAAAGTAAACAAAAAAAACTTAACCTCAAAAACCATAACCTAATTTTAATCATGAGTGAAAGATGCATAATGAAAATCAACTTCAGTTTGGCTTAAAAATACAGAAAATCCCTCTTTCATGCTAAACTAGGCTCTGTAGAGAAAAATGCTCATAATAAAAGTTGTAGATCTTTTTTAATTTCCTATAAATTTGATTATATACACTTTTGTCGTAATATGCAAAATAAGGCTGAAATCTTAAAAAAAAATCCATTTCTTTTTACATTTTTCGTGAGAAAAAACAGAACATCACTAATTACCGCTAAACTAAGCGTTATACAAAAAAATGTTTGAAACAAAAGTTGTAGGATTTTAAATTTTCTACAACTTTTGCTATATACATTTTTGCACTATGCATATTAAAGTTGCAATCTTTAAATAGCAATTTTATTACGAGAAAACAGCCTCCCCAAGAATTTCAGAAAACATGGCACCTACCCTATCTTGTAGAGCATAAAAAATTTGGTAAACGAGGTGATTTTTAAAAAAAATCGTAGGAGCCGTTTTTGAGAAAATTGTAAAAAAGTGAAAAATGACACAAATAAACAACTACTTCCAGTTGACTGATTTTGATAAAAATGTTTGTGTCCTAACTTAAGTTTCATGTTTCAAGTTCGTACAATGTTCCGTTCTTGAGATATTCTGTTCACACACAGACCAATCGCTAAAAACATGTTTTTTGGGTTCAGGGGGCCTGAAAACATGTAATACGGTGAAAACTCGATTTCAAAAAACGACATGAAAACAATACTTTCCTTCCTATATATTCATATAGGCAAGAGAAAGTAAAAATAATATTATTTGGATTGATTAAATGTTTCAGGATGCCTTTTAAAGATTATTCGTAAATTTATATACACCAACCTTGTTAGTTTCTACAAAAGTAGGTCCATGGATACTTTTGAAAGGCCCCGGTTCCAATAAATCTGTGTTACTGAATTCATTATCCTCGCATATGTACGTGACTTTAACATCCTAGAATAACAGACAATAAAAGTATTAAAAATCCCTTTCATGAGATAACACGTCTCATGGCTGTTGCAATTTTTAAAAAGGCTTACCTTTGACTTATGGCAAAAACCATTAGTGATTTCTGTATCTACTCTTATAAGAGGAATAGAATGACTTTTGTTTCCAAATTCCCACTTTGATTTCTTGACTTCCGGTTGAAACCTTCAAACCCAATTTAGGCCCGCTAACTTTATGTGTAGATGACAAATCCGAAAACTATTTGTTCTTAACTCTCGTGGTTTCTGATATCTGGGCATGACGGACGGGGGAAAAAAGGAAAATGATAAGACGGCAATTTTAAAAATTGCCACAGATAAGATTTTGACACAATATAAATGTAATTTTATAAATAATTCAAATTCTCTCTTGATAATACAGTCACATCTAAAATGTTCTGTCATGAATAATGAATAATCATGTTCGTGTAAGCCGAAGAAGTACAGTACCGTAGAACCTCATTAACCCAGGCCAATTTTTATTTTTAAACCTAATGTGTGTACATTGAAACCTGTTCAATTCAAAACAAGCAACCCTATGACCCAATGAGATGAGGATGATATGTGTGATGTGTAAATGACGGGCAAATTTAGGGGAAAAAATTTTAGCATAAGAAAATAAAGACTTGATTTACTGACGATAAATCGCTATTCTCAGTATGTTCATTTCTTGAATTTACTTCCCAGCGGGCGAGTTCATTGCACTCACCCCACCTGCTTTTGCTATGCCGCAAACTGGTGACTCACCGCACTCCTTCCTTTCTCTTTGAAAAGAAACTTTAATAAAGACATGGAAAAAGTTGTGGCCTGCTGTGTGTGACTTGCCAAAAACAATAAAATACATGATTCAAACAAAACCTGACAATGACAATGTTAGTATCAGCTAAAATACAAATACACATAAACGCAATACACTGGTCAAAACACCAATTCTAACTATTATAACTACGAATAGGCAGTATACAAATGAAATGGGTGAACAAAACATTTCCAACATGCAATAGCTGTCGCCTGACCACATTCCGGAGCATGATAGCACTGAAAATTAACCTGGAATAAACTATAGTTACTGCTCATGCATTTTTCTTTTGTTACGAATTCGAGAAGGAACACCAATTCAGCTGTCTGATTACATATGCTGCTCATCACACTAAAGTGCAGCCATTCTTAGTTTGCTCCTACTGTCAACAAACCAAAGCCAGCTACTACAGGGTGCACCCTAGAGTCCGCAGCTTTATGGATGTTGTATTCCTATTAAGTTAACTATGTTTTAAATTATAAGTACTTAAAACATCAGTCATAATATGATGTAGGCCTAACAATTTCATTTATAAAAAATACTTTTGAAAGTATTTTGTTGTTACTTTTTAATCAACAAGTACACATTTTTATACAAAAATAAATCTTTATAATGCATCCTGCAGTTTGAAATTAATTCTCTTTTATATAATGAATTTATATAATAAATTTCACTAACGTTTTTTTTAAACTGTATCAAGTTTTATTTTTACTTACACGTGTTTCGATGAATCCACCATCATCAGAGTAAATAACATAATTGAAACTAAAAAGTTTATTTATTAAAACTCTATAAAAGATGATACATCTTCAGTAATTTGTATAAAACTGACTTAAAATTAATTTCCTCTAATTTTTCCCTTCTCATATTTACTGAAGATGTGTACAAGATACACGAAAGCACTATAAACATGGTAAGTGCTTTCTGTTACCGTATTCTGGTGGTTAGAAATATAGGGTGATTCAAAAAGAGCGCCGGTTTTGATATATCAAATTAAGAGATTTATTTTATTGAAAAACTGAAAATAAATACATCAACAAGTTTATCTTTCCTTCCGATTTTATGTATGAAAAATGTGTCCTCCTCTACTGTGCTGGCACGCATCAACTCTGTCCATGAAACTGGATATTACTGCACGACAAGTTTCGACCATTGATGGTCGGAATTACGAGAAATGATGCGATCCTGGAACCGTTCACGGAGCAACAACATTGTTTCTCGTGCAGCGTGACAGGTGGCACCATCCTGCTGAAACCACAACTCATCAATGTCCATTCCATCCAAATGACGCCACAAAAACTCCCTAATCATCGTACGGTATCGGTCTCCATTTACTGTCACGGCTTGTCCTTCTTGATTTTCAAAACTGTCGTCTCTTCTGGTGGTCTGCCACTTTCAAATGTTGCGTCAACTGAATTTTATACGGGTGATATTGGAGATCGTACCGAAGAATTCTCCGTACAGAAGAACATCGTAAACCCAATTGTTGAGAACGGCGACGTATTGATTTTGCTGGGCTAACAGCCACACTGTCACGAACCAACGCAACGTTCTGCTCAGTTCGGCCAGAACGACGACGTCCAGAACTTTTAAGGTCGACTGTTGAACCCGTCTCAAAAAACTTTTTCATGAGCCTGCGAACTGTTGATTCATTCGGTGCTTCATTACGTCCTAGAGTACCGCGAAGTCGCCTGACAGTAGCCGCATAACTCTCTCCACTCTGGTAAAATGTTTTGACGATTAACACTCGTTGTGCAATAGTAAACTTCTCCATGGTTAGACACAGACTGCGAGAGTACTACACTGTGAACAAGAGAAACTACAACTGAATCGTCAATCGGAATGTTCTCCGAAATAGAAATGAGGTCTAACAATGTTGCCAACCCATAAACAAAAATTTACCAGCCGTTTAAAAACCGGCGCTCTTTTTGAATCACCCTATATATATTTCTATTTTAAATAATACGGCAGTTGATAATCCTACATAGAATATTTGATAAAATAAATACAGTATTATCTATCTTACTTCCATGCAGACTTCATAAGCTTCTTTTATTGGGTCTGTTTCACAATCATCATCACTGTCCACCAAGTCCACACAAACAATTTCCTTAAAACAAAAAATTTTTTAAATATATAAGTTATATAATATAAATATTAAATAAGAAGAATCCTTAGAACCTGTATTGGTAAGAGAATATACAAAGATAATAGTTGGAGACTGCTACCAAATAATGAAGTGTATAAAATTTCGGAGCCAATACTAGACACAATTAGGAAAAAACGAATCTCCTTTTTGGGCCATATCCTTAGAACACCGGAGAACAGAGTACTTAGACGACTTATTGAAAGTGTCTGGGATTTTAAAATCGGTTTGAACTGGACGAAGGAGGTCAAGGAGGACTTGGAAAGGTTTGGGTTGACGCTGGAGGATGTGAGGTTCAAGTCTGAAAGTTATAGAGGGTTGAAGGATCTGGCTTTGGAACCGGAAACCAAGACTAGAAGAGTGCAGAGGGTGACGGAAGAACTCCGGGCTCAGAGATCACAAAGAATGAGGGAATACTGGGTAAAGATCAGGGCTCAGAGGAGATCGAAGTAGAGTCTTTCATGTTGTGGCTGAAGTGGTCCATTGTGGCCTCGCAAGTAAAAAAAAAAAAAAAAAATATAAATATTTTGTCCATAACAGGCAGGTGGAGGGTTAAATTTTTAGCACTTGATCTGCTAGTTCCAGGACTACAAAAAATACTTCAGTTCCTTATCACATGGTCAGCCATGAATTCATATATGAATGAAGCGTTTAAGAACAGATGAGATTGGGGTGTAAAATACACTAATCAGAGTTATCTCCTCTGAGAGTAATGAATTTTATTATACAGCCAGACCCTGTGGTGAATGAAGTGAAAGTGTCATTTGCAGGGTGGAAAGTAGATGCTTTTCAAAGAGCATGCTGAAGATTTCCACTCTGTAAGGAACGCATGATAAACCATCTCACTCCTCACTTTACTTAGTAAAGCCTCTAGATAATCAAACCAGCCGTTCATCTGATGAACAACAAAATATAAATACACTAACAATTCAATCATTTTTCCCTAGTTTGTAACATTAACTGCTTTTCAATACAGTAGCGTTGAAAATCCGAAGCAATTGGGACCACAAGTAGTTCGGATTACCGATTTGTTCACATTTTTGAAAAAACCCTAAAAATACCGCTTAGGCCCATAGTTAAGCATTTTAAAAAGGTAAGAATAAATAAAAACAAAAACTTCTCTGTACTTACTATATTTAGTAGTGTTTAATGAACAAACTAAGCCTAGTGTGTTCTGTGTAGCAATGCAGAGGTAGAGTAAAATAATAAAACTACAGTCTGTATTTTACTGTATATACAGTATTATACTGTAAATTAAATTGAGAACAAACAAAAGTCTATGGACAGTTAAATAAAAGGTACACTACAAACCTTACTAAATCACTGAAATCTTACTTCGAAAACTTTTGAATTTTTGATTGCGTGATTTGTTTAAGCCTCGCTCATTCGTTTAAAGAAAACATATTGTTTTAAAATAAGTTATAAAACATGTTACACAGTGTAAACATTTTACAAAATGTTTTTAAAAGAAAGGTTTATAAAACATGTTACCTTTCTCACGCAAATTAAAATATCGAAAAAATACTCAGATGGCGATTGGATTATAGACGCTCTACTGTAGTTAGAAACTATACTGAAGTTAAGGAACACAGCCACTGGATTGAAATGAGTTAAAACTCTACAGACCATGGTGGGAACTGAACCAAAGATGTTCCACTTTGTTGTAGTACAGTAGTTTACCACCAATGTAATACTGTACTTATTATAGATATTTACAACAAGAAGACTAAATATTAATAATGAAATCCTAAGGTTTACTTAGTTCTCGTTTACAAAAATTATAAGTGTTTTTTTTTTAATATGTTATCTCATAACATATTTAATTTATTGACTGAATTACGATCATGATTTCTCCAAGTAAATATATGTTAGTCTTATAGTGCATCAGAAATAAAAGACAATGTCTATAATAAATTATTGTACTAATTAAAAATAGATGCTTAATGACTTTAGTTTTTATTTGTTATACTTATAAGCAGTACTTTTTTCTAACATCACAAACCACATTAAGATGGTTCTTCAAGACCCAGTGTTATCCCAGATTAAAAAACTACCTAACCAACCTAGGTAGATTGCTACATAACCTATGAAACTCATCAACATACCCTTGCAAAACATTTGACAATAAAATTTGGTAAATTCTGAATCACATAAGACACATACATTTTCATTTTTTGGATTACATTTTACCAAATACTCTTTGTTTCTGTGCATACCTGTTTAGGTTTGTCGATGTCTGCACGTACGTCCATTATAAAACACCTGCCAAATTTAACAATATCTTTTCAATGTACTACAACCTCATAAATGTGAAAAATCATATAGGCCTACGTTAAAATTACAATTCAGCAAAACCGAACATTTAGGTAATGGAGCTATATGCTTATTTTAAAACACATTAAAGTTACATCAGCTATTTTATGAAAGATATCACAGAAAAAGCGTTCTCTACTAGTTTATTTGCATTACATAACCAGAAATGTCAAAAAATGACAGACTAGAAAATATTTGGCAGACACCAAACTACCGGTAGAACAGCGGGAAAATTTATACAACAAATTACAACAACAGTGTAACATCAAATGCAATTTGCAGTGTGAATAAAAAATAATATTCAGTGATCATCTGCGAGCGTATCTGCCGCAATAACAAAGCTACAACACACCTCCGTGACATCATCAAACGAAAGACATGAATATCATTACGTGTGTATTTCTACTGGTTCCACGAAAAATATTTACTAGCCCAGAGAACTCTCAGATATTTTTATCCAGTCTGCAAACGGGTTTCACACTTTTTCGTGTATGTGCCAGCTTCATTAATTCTCAAAAACAATCTACGAGAGAATAACAAATACAGCAATATTTTACTTGATTAAAACGTATTCTACGCTCCAGGGCAACAAAATATGAAACTTCAGAGAAATGGCACAGCCCCTACCAAAGTAAGAAGCCTTAATATGTAGAATTTCTTTATTACTTTCTTATAGTAATTGCCAAATCGCTGACTTATTAAAACTAACCAACCACTTCTAAAAGAAAAAACTTCAACCCGCTTAGCGAACATATAAAAATTATGTTAGTCAGAAAGATATTAAACTTAAGTTTCGTGTTTAGTAGGCCAGAAGAATTTTATTTGAACCTGGATGAGAATCAGTTTGGCTAAGTGGGGAAATCGGCTGCGTTGAAGAGAGGTATATTATCAGAGATAATATACAGAATGATTCAAAACTAAACGACAATCTCTTGGGATCTCATTCTATAGCTAAAAATAAGAAAAAAAGTTCATATAAACATATGCCTGAAAACGCTTGGTTAGCGAGTTACGGCTAGCGAAAAATTTCACCTATAACTCTGTACCTTCGGTGAAGTAAGGCCGTATAAAAATGTTAAACGTAATTACAAAGATACAAATACTATTGTTTCTTATGTTTTTAATCTAAAAAATTGAATAAAATTGGTTCCAGAGCTGTAAATGCAATACTTCCAGAGATATTCTACATAAAACACAAGAATTGGTGCAAAGAAATAACACATTCTTGTGTTTAACGTAAGATTACATCCATAAATGGTAAATAAAGGTGTATTTTTTCTTAAATAAATTTGTAGAAAATTTAATTAATTCTGAAAAGATTCATGTGAATTACTCAGGAATAAATGAATAATAGATATTGAAATTTCGCTTTCTTTAAAATCAAAACAGACGCATATTTTTCAATATGTAGGTTGGGAGTATGAGCTATTACTCCCAAACATGGAGTAATAAAGCTTTATTACTCTATGCTCCCAACCTACATAATATTAGTTAATATTTTTTGCAGTTAAAAATGTTGTACAAGATAAGGTAGGCGCCATGTCTGTTGAAATTCTTGGGGAGGTTGTTTTCTCGTAAAAAAATTGTTATTTCAAAACTGCGACTTTAATATGCATTTTAACGCAAAAATGTTTATATAAAAAGTTGTAGAGATTTTAAAATCCTACAACTTTTGTTTCAAACATTTTTTTGTATAACGCTTAGTTTAGCGGTAATTAGCGATTTTCTGTTTTTTTCTCACGAAAACGAGTAAAAAATAAAATCGATTTTTTTTAAAGATTTCAGCCTTATTATGCATTTTACGACAAAAGTGTATATAATCAAATTTATAGAAAATTAAAAGATCTACAACTTTAATTTAGAGCATTTTTCTCTACAGACCCTAGTTTAGCGTGAAAGAATGATTTTCCATATTTTTAAGCCAAACTGAGGTTGATTTTCATTTTGCTTATGATTAAAATAAGATTATGTATTTTCAGGTTAGTTTTCGTTTATTTCTAATGTTTTATTACTAATTTTAGGTTATGTTGTTAATTATTTGCATTGGCAAGAGAAAGTCGTGTGAGAGTTTCAAAGCAGATTTTTTTTCTCTCTACAATATGTAATCTTTGACTGACACGTTGGTACCCACGGATGACTAAATCCTAGTGACAATCCTTACTCCATAAACGATTCCGTTAGTGTGGAAACTGTTAGGCCATCTCAAATTAAAAAAACCACCTCTAAATAAGGAAAAAATCTGGTGTGAAACACTCACACAACTTTCTCTTGCAAATGCAAATTATGAATAATATAGCCTAACATTAGTAATAAAACATTAGATTTAAACAAAAACTAACCTCAATAAACATAACCTAATTTTAATCATGAGTGAAAGACGCTAAATGAAAATCACACTGTTTAGCTTAAAAATAAAGAAAAATCACTCTTTCACGCTAAGCCCGGCTCTGTAGAGAAAAATGCTCTAAATTGAAGTTGTAGATCTTTTAATTTCCTATAAATTTGGTTATAGGCTATACACTTTTGTCGTAAAATGCATACTAAAGCCAAAATCTTCAAACAATCGATTTTTCACACGTTATCGTGAGGGAAAAAACAGAAAATCGCTAATTACCGCTAAACTAAGTGTTATAAAAAAATGTTTGAAATAAAAGTTGTAGGATTTTAAATTCTCTACAACTTTTATTATATACGTTTTTGCGCTAAAATGCATATTAAAGCCACAATCTTAAAACACCACTTTTTTACATGAAAACAGCCTCCCCAAGAATTTCATTTACCTTATCTTGTAAAGCATAAAAAATTTAGTAAACGAGGCGATTTTTAAAAAAACGTAGGACCCGTTTTTGAGAAAATCACAAAAAAGTGAAAAATTACACCAATAAACATTAAAAAATTACACTTCTGGTTGACCGATTTTGATGAAAATGTTCCGTGTCGGGTCCGGTAGTCGTTTCTAAACTTAAGTTTCAAGTTCGTACGATGTTCCGTTCTTGAGATATTCTGTTCACACACCCAGACCAATCGCTAAAAACATTTTTCTTATATTTTGGGGGTCTGAAAACGTGTAGATCCGTGAAAACTCGATTTCGAAAAATCAACATGAAAACAATACTTTCCTTCCTATATATTCATATAGGCAAGGGAAAGTAAAAACATAAATTAGTAGTAATATAGTAATTGCAAAATAAAACAATCAAAATATGAAATAAAACAGAACGTGTAACATAGTACTATATGCTGTGACTGGGAAGGACGTGTGTACGCGTGCGTGAGTGCGTCTGACTCAGTAAGGCAGGGAGAGTGGGAGAAATGAACAAGTGTGCAACCTTCAGGGAATTTGGATTTGATAGTGGCATACAGAAAACTGAAAAGATCCGACTTTTCTTATTCTTTGCCTGCATTTGATGGACCATTATCTTCAGTTGCTAACACTGGAATGAATAAGAACTAATCGAATACCACAGTAGATTTACAAAGAAATACCCTACATATAGTCAAATTATTTTAAAAACTAAAAAAAATGTTAATGTAAAATGTTAATATCCTACTTACACCTTTGGATGAAGATGCTTCTGTTATTTCTGTATTTCTTTGCAGCACACGTTGGGCCTTTCTTTCAGGAGTATCCAAATGACTCAGAAAGAAAAATACAGATGGTACCGCATTCAGTTTTAAATATGTTTTTGAGGCTCCCGGCCGTAACTGGTAATCATCTTTTATAAAGTGTCTAGAACATATTACAGAATATGTACTGGGTTTCCAATTTTGTCTTCGACAAGCTACATTCCACTTGGCCAGTAATTTAGGGTTTTTAAATGGGAATCTGAGAAAAAAATCACAGAAGTCTAATTAAAGTGGGATTTCTTATTAAATTAAAAACACAACTAATACAAAATTAGAAATATTCAATTAATAAAATATAAGTCAAGCCTGTAATATAGTTTAAACAAGTTTGATTTACTATTAAAATGATTTTTTTATAAACTACATTAATTCAATAAAAAGTAGAATTGAAAATACACAGGCCTACCTGTGAAACTGAACATATTCTTCTGCATTACATTCCGACTGTTTCTTATAACGATTTTTACATCCATAAGCACAGCACGAGTTCACCATTGTGTATTATTTAACGAACTATAAATGCACACTTACTTAGATTAAGTCCGGAGCACGTTACCGAAATGAAAAAGACAGTACATGCAACCGGCAAAGCTTTCAATGTTTTCTTGCCCGGATGGAGTGGGTCTGAACAAGTACGACTTCAGACCGGTTCTACTACTAGAATAGGTACCTATAGGTTATAAGTGGAAGTAGTTTCTCGAGTTACAATCACCTCAATGGATAAGTCACGTCATTATTTTATCTTTGGTCACGTCGCTCTCGCAACGTTTTATATCCTGAAAACATTAGCGTAATACCTATGTTTGTTGTACGTGGTAGGCGTTGCTGTATACAATGTTTACAACTGAATGTTTTTAACGTCGCTAATAGATGATTATTTTCATCGTTTAGAACATGCGATTCAATAGCAGTCCGGTATAACAACACGAAATCTACCGACTGATTCCGAACTGTTAGCACGGCTCACCGTCAAGCTTATTGGCGTCCACTGTACACCTGTGACCGTAATATTAATCAGATCAGAATAACATTTCCCTAACGTTCCGAAATTTTGGCCTCCGCGATTTTATTGTCAAATAATAGGTATTTAAAATTACTGCCTACAATTTCTATAATTCATTTAAAAATGAATGAATTATTTCATGTATCTTAAACAGTTTTATTTTGGCTAATATAATTTATTTATTTCATACATTGTACTGTTATGTACAAATTAATTTTCATCAACTCTTGTAAAATAAGACTTATTTATTTACAGTTTTTAGACCACAAATGAAGTTAATTCCATTTATAATAACCGAATGTCGTCTCAATAATAAAAATCTAGTGTGAAACACTCACACGACTTTCTCTTGCCAATGCAAATAATTACCAATATAAACTACTATCAGTAATAAAACATTACAAATAAACAAAAAAACATAACCTTATTTTAATCATGAGTGAAAGACGCAAAATGAAATTCAACCTCAGTTTGGCTTAAAAATAAGAAAAATCACTCTTTTTTCGCTAAACTAGGCTCTGTAGACAAAAATGCTCTAAATGAAAGTTGTATATCTTTTAATTTCCTATAAATTTGATTATATACACTTTTGTCGTAAAATGCATAATGAAGCCGAAGTCTTTACAAAAATAGATTTTTCTTACACATTTTCGAGAAAAAGAAAACAGAAAATTGCTATTACCTGTTGAGGTATATTATACCTCAACCACGTCTTCTCGGCTCTTAAATATTTAATTCCTATGAACGCTACTAGGAACTCTTAAGAAGCAGCAAATATGTAAAACAATCTAGCGATATCAAAGTACCGGGTGATTTTTTAGTCCTGTTACCCAATTGTTAATGTCTGGTAATTTTTTCTAAGAAAGGGATATTTTGTTTTGCGACTTAAAGTTGGTAGCCCTACTCAACCGGTATAGATACGACAGTTTGAGTTGATTCTCCTTGAGTTACGTAAAATTTTGTGCTGTTTCCAGTTGTGTTACGAACAGAATGTCTTTTACCCTAGAACAACGGGTTTTCATTCTTGAACAATATTTTGCTACAAAATCGTATGCGAGTGTAAAAGAATCATTTCAAATTAAATTTTTTGGTGTTCCTCCACTCTATTCTAGTCAATTTCTAGGCTAACTAACTGATTTTTAGAGGCAGGTATTGTTTGCAGCAGAAAACGTAGTGGTCGACCAACTCTCTTGACAGATGACGTTAAGAGAATGTGAAAACAGGATTGCTCAATTCTCCATTGAAAAGTTTACAAAAACTTTCCTCGCATGTTGATTTGTCATGATCGAGTGCTCAGAAAGCTGCCAAAAAATTGAAATTGTATCCGTATCACATACGATTAGTTCTAGAGCTTCAGCCTCCAGATTTAAACAAGAGATTGTTTTAGGATAAAAGACATTCTGTTCGTAGCACGACCGGAAATGGCACAAAATTTTACACAGCTCAAGGAGAATCAACTCACACTGCCATATCCATACTGGTTGAGTAGGGCTACCAACTTAGTGTCACAAAACAAAATTTATTTTTTTTAGAAAAATATTACCAGACATTAACAATTGGGTAACAGGACTAAAAAATCACTCTGTAGAATTTCAAGCGGCAGGCGTATTAAATTAAAGCAAATTCATAGAGCGCACGCTGATAAGTCACACAGTGGCTTCTATTTCTCTTCCTAGCGAGCCATACTGTCCGACATTTTGAAATAGGATTCCCTCCCTATGGCACTTCATCAAAGCCACTTCGCATTACGCACTGTCCCAAAAACATTAGCTCGGATAGTCAAGTCTACTAGTACAGCTCATTACTACAACAATATTTATTTTCATACTTACTATTACTTTATTATTTATTATTATTTGCACTTATTTAACCTGTACCTGTTTAAATCACAATTATACACTTACACTGTATATGTTTAATCGAAACGAATTTATCTGAATATTGAACAACCGATAAAACCCAAAACATAATAAAACTGCACTTACTACAAAACCAATATTGCATGGTCGCAAACACTGTACAACTGAAGTAAAAGCATAGTTTATATTAGCTGCTCTCAAGTTAATAAGGAATAATGCTTCCTCCATTTAATCAATTATTTACATTTACAGTCAACATTATAAATTAAGAACTTGCAGTGTTATATATATTATGACTACACTAAAAGAATAGTAAACAAAAATAATGGAAACACTAATGACTTTCTGCTGGTGGTCACATAATCTGTACAAAATGTTGTGGATAACAAGAATCTATTACAAGTGATATTCATATTATTGTTCATTTGTGTCGTGCGTACCAGTGTATTCGATCCGGCTCGTAGTGCGAACGGGAATGGAAGAAGTGGGGAAGGGAGAGAATCCTATTTGATCGTTGTCAACAGTAATGCTAGCAGTACACTATCGCCGAATGTAGGCGAAGTCAGGCGAATACGATAGTGTACTTGGTGTATTTGTGGTTATTCGTTCCACTTCGCCTCGCCATGGTTCGTATTGGCCTTAGTTCGGTCTGGAGTCGGTACTTTGCACGAATCAAAGGGGACGAATACAGACGAATAACGAGAGCGAAGTTGGGAAAACTGCTAGCAGTACACACTCGCCTTCATTCGGGCTACATTATTCCGTGCCTCTACACCATACTTTTTATTTACTTTTTATTCATTACCTACTTACTTATTTATTATTTTATTCATTACCTACTTATTTATTTACTGTGTACTTTTTTTGCTATGGAATGGTCTAATGAAAATACTTTAGTTATTTTGGAAGCTTACCATAGTGAGGGAGTGTTATGGGATCCTTGCCATAAAAAACATAAGGATAAGAAGCACATAAACGACGCGTGGGTTCGTTTAAGCGAACAATTAAACCGTTCCACGGTAGAATTAAAAAAGAAGAAGGAATCTCTAATGGCATAACTGTACATATAAAAAGCGGCTGCAACCCCTACATCAAAATCCATTTTCTGATCTACGTTGAATTATGTGATGACACGATCGAACTGAGGTTTCGCGAATATAGACGAGTATGTACTGGGTTAGTTCGTGTAGAACATTCGCTGAGATTCGTTGTCGCGACTTGGCCCGAATATTCGTCGAATCATTCGGCAATAGTGTACTGCTAGCATAAGAGTATGTCCCCTAGCCGTGGGAGTGAGAGAATGCATAACGCTCTCACTCGCACAAGCCATACGCGCCGTTCCAATAACATTCTCGTATAATTTTACTCATTGTTGTGAGCAAGCGTTTATGCACGCAGTAAACTAACGAGCAAGATAACGACTGTAGTATGTTTTCAGATTTGGATTATAACGGTAAAGACCTTTGAACGCATGTGTAGTTATGCCACATATCTCCCCTCTCACTCGCTCAGCTATGTGACATTAGTTCGTATGATACCTACATACCATCTCACATATAAGAAAATTATACTTACCGTTTGTAAACACCTTTATCCCAGATATTAATAAAAATTAAAGATGTTTAGTTTTAATAAAAATGGAAATCATTGTAGTAATTTGTGCTCATAACTGCTACTATGGGAAACATTTTTATTTTCTTAAGCCAGGATTT
This sequence comes from Catonia carolina, assembly GCA_035578175.1. Classification (NCBI taxonomy): domain Eukaryota; kingdom Metazoa; phylum Arthropoda; class Insecta; order Hemiptera; family Achilidae; genus Catonia; species Catonia carolina. Next base: position 31,980,371 of record JAQMRL010000005.1, on the reverse strand, counting down.
CTTCAAGATTGTAATTAATAGTTCTCAAAAATGAAAAACAATTTTTAATAAAAAGCACACTTGCATGATGACTTAATACTAGTCAAGTTTCCTTTGGTCCGTCCTCCAAGTTCATACAAAGGTATTCTTTGGTAAATGGAACTGTTAAAAATTTATTTCAATTTTTTCATTTACACTCCAATTTATTTTTTTCTACCCAACAGAATGCAGGGGAATTTTGTAAGCATGCCTGTTATATGTCAAGAAGTTAATGCCAATTGTAAATAACATTTTTTTGAAAAAATGTCCCCCGTCCTGTTTAAACACATGAATAAAATTCTTCCCTTGATTCTGTTGGGCTGAAAAAAAAAATTTTTAGAAAAACTTGAAATAAATCTTAAATGGTCCTGAAAATTTCACTCGGTAAAAAATATACGCCTAATTTTTTTCTAAGTACATTTACAATAAATTTTATGAATTAGAAAAATGAAATATTTTTTTTTGTAATGGCAGTACACACCCACTTTTGCACGCCTCTCTGCCAACTCTCTTCTTTCCATATACTAACAGTACAAGTGTTTTCTATTGTTTTTTTATAAAGTTAATTCATGGTTTATTATTACTACTTATCAAAATTTTGTTAATACATATTGTATTAACTGTACTTATTTTGAAATTATACATATACAGAAAAGTACTGTATTATGTCTAACATTTTATTTTACAACATTCTGTCTTATCCGGATTGGAATCCACCAACATTAGTCCGGTTAACCGTGGTTGTACTATATATATTCTTTGCAGCAACAAACAACAAAACCTTCCAATTCCATACTTCAAAATACAACACACAGCAAATTATTTAATGCGTTGTCACCGCCAACCCTTCTAATTAATCATTTACTGTGTTGCTGACCTTCAATACTTCTCCTGGCCATTGTCGGTGTACCGACAAACCAACAGAGGGCTTTGTTCCCAAGGCCGAGTGAGTAACCGCCCTCTACCACAGCGCTCTCGGCAACTATATAAAGAGTGCTACACTGAGCCGAGAGATTCAATTCCGATCCAGACAGCAGACAAACGTCCACCACGGCACACGGCTTCAAGAAATCCAGCGAAGACTAATCGACGACCCCACAAGAGAGAAGATGATGCTTCCGCTCGCCAACCCATCACCGTAAGCTGTCAACCGGACCGTCATCGCCCACTCATGCGAGCGATGCCCACAGCGGTCCCTTAACCGAGCCTTACGCCCACCGGACCTGATGAAGCAGCCATCGACGCACTACTGCGAGAGAAGAAGATGATGTCTATGCTGGACGATGACATGCCACGTCGCCCAGCTCCTCGACCGCCACGACGACTATGACAGATGCTTCCCATCAAGACAACCACTGCTTAAATGGCCCTTTTCAGGACCACCAACAATTAAAGGTTTTAACTCGCCATTTAATGTCGCTATCCGGTGACAGTGTCAAAATCATTTAAAGATTTTTGATAATACCGACAGGAAAAAAGGAAATGGACTGAGATACTTAGGTGATCGAAATAAAAACAAAAAATATACAATGACAATGAAGACACATCCTTTTTTTTAATGAGAATGCATACATACTGGTCTTACATAATAATAATAATAATAATAATTATAATGAAACAAGGGTGGTGGTTGTTACACATTTTCCAGTAATAATTATCTTCTAATTAGTAATAAAAAGCACTTAAAATACACTTTCATAAACAATACTCACTCATGTATTCTTATACTATAATAATCATAATATATATAGTAATTTCCCAATTCCTATTTTTATATAACTTACCATTTACTTACATCATTTATTAATTATAACTAACATTAAATATATTTAAATATATGCAATATATATTATACGTAAAATTAATAATTATTTGTTTATAATTATTTAACTGAAACTATTATCAATAACAATAATAATATTATTATTATTATAATTATTGATCTTATTATTTAGAAATGACTGCATGATTTATTAATTTAATGACTATTAAAAATCATTTATTTATCTAAAGTATATAATAATATATATATGTATGCATTAAATATATATACATATATATTCCTTTTACATGAATCTTGATATGAGACCATCAATTTGATATTTTTTAAATGTAAAATAAACGGAAAAATATTTTTAACTAAGTAACTTTTTAACTTCTGTTTATTTGACGTAAACAACGATATAAACTACAGCCCATAAAAGAGCGATAGAAAAAAGTTAACGATACGATTAAAATATTTCTTCATTATTTAATATATTTAAATTAACCTGTTTCGTAAAGAAGACACTATTTCTTTTGATATTGAAAATACTATTGCCATTTATTTCATCATCTATTTTTAAGCGTAGTTTAAAAATAAACAATAAAAAACAAAATTATATAAATTACAATACACAACCATAAATTTATAAATTCTCCACAATTAAATTATTTATTAAAAAAAAAAAATGTCAATAAATACTGACTGGTGTGTTCATTCAATTAACTGTCATTTAAATTATTTTTATGAGAATCTTAAAAGATAACGACAATAACAACAAAGGAACAAGATGTGTATTAAAACATAAGCTCCTTACACCCGTTTTTTTTTGTTACATAGAATTGAAAACCTTACATAACATTGGAGCTTATGAATTAACCACTTAAAAAATTTATATTAAACTAGAAAACATAAAATAATTTTTTTAATACATTTGTCTTTCTTAGGTTTTGTTTTATTAAGTATAGTGCCACTGACAAATAAATTTTGTATTATGTATGAGCGTGTTCAATACAACAAAGGTCTTTGATCATACATACCGACATAATACATATACACCGTTTTATTATTTTAGCATTTATTCCTTTAATTTATTAAGTATACACGATTAACGATTGACTAAAATATTAATATTATTACACGTCATAAGTGGTCATTAATAATCATTAAATGCGATTTTAAATACATAATTTTATTATATATTGATATCTGATACTAATACAAATTAAATAATAATAATTAGCTGTTTTTTTTTCTAATTAAATATATATTTTATTATGTATTTTTTTTCATCACATACAATTTGATTTCTTGTTATTAATAATAATAAAATTATACGAATGGAACACTGTGTTTTTTTAGGCACTGCATACACTGAAAAATGCCATTTGCCAAACACGCGATAAAATACTGATATATAGATTAGTTAAAACAAATTTAAAGATTAATAAAAAAATAAATAAACGAATAAACATAGTTACCATTTTTGCAGCATCTATAAATTGTGATAAATATGTACACGTAGATAAAAAATACGTTAATGATTGTTGCAAGATCACACTAAATGACGGGAATATATGATAATTATTTTATGAATTTGTCAGGCCATTAGATTTTGTGCAGTTTGTTTTTTTAATACGAGCATAATCAATTTTAAAAATATGTATGTGAATTTTCACTTTGATCAAGAAACATACACAATTGTGTAAAAAATTTTATCCTGCAACAAAAATTGAGTAGCATCTTTTAAAGATTAAATCTTTACAAGTTTCGAAGATTGAGAAAAAAATTATTCCAAAATAAATTTCAATATTTCAAAAAAGATACTACAAAAATAATTACTTCATTACAAATTCTACACAAACAATAAAAGAAAACAACAGAAAACTAGCGAATCACTCTCCGTTAAGTATATATCTTATTTTAGCAGCAACATTAAATATTTAAAATAGACAAAAAATTATTTAAAATACTATAAAGTTTAGGCCATTAAGAAATGTGCTGCCTTCTTGTACATTTACTAAAGTGAGTAAATCGCGTAGGCAAAAAAAACTTTTAGAATAAAATAAAAATTTCATGTTAATGTGATGTATAAAAAAATATTTGGAACACGAGAATTTTTTTTATTTAGTTTTCCTTGCGTAGAAAAACTTTCAGTACACAACTTTTAAAGAGAAAAATTAAAAACAACACCAAGAAATATGATACAAACAATTATTTAATTATCGGGTACTTATAATTATGTAATGTTTATTATGATATATGTATGTATATATTGGAGTTAATTATTTAATTACATGTGTTAATATATATATATATTATTATTAATTACATACTATTACATCATCATTATATTATAACCAACACCTAGTTAAGCACATATTATGATACATTATCAGGAGTGGGTTATCACAAAGATTATATATAATATATATTTATTTATTTATATATATTTAAATATTAAATTACATTACAAAATAATAAACAAATAAAAGTGAACAAATTAATTAATTTTTGCCCAGAAAATAGGCTTGTACTGGAGATGCGATGTTACTTTAAATATAATTACAGTCTTTAATAGGAAATGTTGTTCTAAAAAAAAGTTAAATAAATTAAAAAAATGGTAATCGAGAGCTTTTTTACCTTTTCCCTTACCTACGAAGTATAACTTATAATTAATTATATTACCAAAAAACCTATAGCTAAACATTTATTATTATTATATTTTAACTGTATTTCTTATTAATAATATTAAATACATACGTAAATATATAATATATTTGTATGATAAACAAAAATATCCATTATGGCATAGTCAGCTACCTATTAATTTATTTCTTACTACTACAACTACAAATAAAACACAGAAAAATCTATTAACAATCTTATTATAATAAAAATATATTATTAATAATAATATGGATTTAAATACATTCATTCAAATTTAAAATTTGGTGAATTAAGCGTTTCCTTATTTAGGAGATAATTAGTCACAATTATTTGAGATATTGTAATAATAATAATAATAACAATTATTATTATTATTACATAGAAGGGTTTATATATTTATTGATTTAATTAACAATAAGGGAAAATTGTTGCATTTGGAAACCTCCTTTTAGATCATTATTTCTTCCATTTATGAAACAAAAAATATTTTACTTACTTTTTATGTGCCGAAAAATTACGTTATCAATATTTTATTATAAATTGAAAAAAGTCGTATAAGTAGGAGAATAATCCTTTGGTTCTATAAAATCAAACGGTTCTTATAAAAATATTATTTTATCATTAAGATACGTCTGGTCTTGAGATATAAAAATTAAATCAAAAAATATTGGTTTTACTTGTCTGATACTTTCAATTTCTGCTGCGGCATATTACGATATTAAAAATATCAAAATATAACTTTAATGAATAAAAACTCTTTTTATTCCGAATGGAACAATACCTAATCTTGATCGCAAACTTAAGCTATCCATTTAAATCATTAATTGCATTTTTTTAATTAGAACATCTCAAGAATTAAATGTATCTAACGATAAGTAATATTCTGTGGGCATTTTTTTAACACATTAAAATCTAGAAAATTTAAACCCCTCATAAAAAAAATATAAGTAATATTGGATTCTTATCAATTACAAGGCAAATTTGCAATTGAAGAAGTAATTAAATTTGGTCTTAAGAAATATTCATGTAGTCTTTTTTTTGAATTACAATACGAAAAATTCTATACACTTTATAAAAATTAATAAAATGTTTGTTTTTAACGAATATTAATGGTTTTTCTCCTCATACAAATTTAATATTGTTATAATAGATATATTAATTGTGAACACTTACATTTAAACATTATGACTAGCTGTTTTATTACACAAAATATCTATTAATTAATATCGTCTGTTCAAAAAATGGTTTGTCGAAAAATTTCATATTGTATCGTTAAGTAATTATTCTGGTAACGATTTCATTTTTGTAAAATAAAGTAATAACGATTATTATTAACTTTACAAAAGTTTATAAGTTTTATTATTTATCAACTATTATTTTGAATCAAATGGATGGCTAATAAAACAATTGGAGATTATTTATTTTTATTATTAAATATTTTATATTAATTTTAAGTAAGTAAAATCGTAAATACTTTTTAAAAAATATTTTATTTTTGGCATTATAATACTTGAAATGAAACGTAAAAAGAATACCAGTCTTCATTTACAATAATAATAATAATAATTAATTTTTTCCAACCAGAAAATATAATTATTTACTTTTTATAAGCGTGATGGTGATAATAAAAACTTAAGAATGATTGTCAAAAATTATAAATTACTTAGGTACACAAACAATTATCTATACAAAATTATATCACAAATAATAGAATTACCTGAAAAGTGTAGGACCAATATAAACATAAAATTTATTTATGTTTCTTTATTTCTTTACTTACACATAGATTTTCAACTGATGTAAGTAATAAAAAAAAAAAAAAAATGTTAATGAGATGATCCCATGAAAGCCAAAGTGATAAGTCAAATTTCACCATCAATTTTCAAGAGGTTATAGGCTTGTGAGGGTGTTTAAAGAATTAATTAAAAATTGCATTTAAGTTAATTGAGGTGAACGATATTTCCCATTTGAATTGTGGTTTCTTTTGTGGCATGACGTTTAACATCATTAGCTGGAGATGTCTAATAAAATTAGTATTGGCTCTCTCTACTCATTTTATATCCGTAATTTTTAATTAAGTTGCTAAATTTTCATGAAGAAAATAAAGTTTTCAACGCAACACAATGTCTGAGCATTAGTCTACTAAGAGGCATAGAGATAAGATCAGTATCAACCAAAACAGCAGAAGTCGACTTCATGAAAACTCACATAAACAGCGGATTGTTAAAAGGCGTAAAAAACTGTTTTACAACTATAAATGTCATCATTTGATTAATACAACATTACCTAATAACATTTTTGACCAACAAATGCCAAAAACAGACTACCACTTTGGCTTTCACCAGCTCAAATACGGAATAGGCCTGATTAATATAACATAAGTTGCACACAATAGTTGCATATGGAAAATTACTATTAAACTGACATACCTTTTTTATTTATAAATTATAGAACTTTAGACATAAAGAATATTTGTTTTATTAAAACACTACTGAGAGATGTCTTTTAGTTTAATTTTAATTTACGTTTTTTTAATCCTTGGTATGTGGTAGTGCATCAAGAAAATTTAACAATTATTTGGAGTTGAATCACTTCCGATCAATCCATTACATTATGGCATATCAATACATTATCAAGACAATTCTATTTCTGCTAATTACTTTCCAAACAGTAACATATGTTGTGGACCACAGTACCAAAATAATTATAGCCATATCCGACCTAAATATAGTACACACATATGGCTGAAATAAGACCTGTTAAAAGTCATTAATTACCCCCCCCCCCCCGGGTATTTACCTTTATTTACTTAATTTTTAAGTAATACAAACATAATATGGTCCAATATAGATTTCATTTAGAACTAACCGATTACAAATTTGAATATTGTGTTATTTATAATTTCCATATACAATAGAAATCTAATTATCCGAATCAGTTGAAAGGTGAATCAAGAAAATAACACTGGAAGCAAGTTTCAAGTTGACCTTGCTTCTCGGAAACATGCTACTACGTTAAGGCAACAAACTTTACGCGAGATGTTCAAATAAACTAAATAAATGTGCTGATAGTAGTATTAAATTCAACTCGGTCATTTAAAACATATTTTCTATCAACATTATTTGTGTACAGTTTGCTTACTTAATGTTTATAACATTTACAGTTAGTTTGTCAATAATATTTGTTTTAATGTACTGTACCTTTTTTGGTCGATTTTCCGAACTACAACCAATTATCCGAATCGGCCGATCCCTAATCAATTTGGATAATCTAAGTTTTACTGTAGTTAAAGATTTGAATGCACTCCACCACACCAGAATTAGAAATAGATTATGTATTTCCTGTTTAAATTATCTATCAGATTACTCTGAGAGTTTAAATATATCAGCTTTGTTACTCATAAAAATAAGGACGACTAGAAATTTAAATACTTTTACCGTGAGTATTCTACAGCTTACGAACAAAACTGAATTTTAACAGAAAATTAAAAAATAGATCATTAATGCAGCCATACAAAAAAAATCATGAATTCCTCCTAGTGAACCTTTGGAAAAGTGTTAACTAATAAATGCACAAATATTTTTTACTAATTTTTTTTATAAAAAATAATAATGGAATTTTAATACTGGAACTCAAGAATAAATTAAGCAGGAATGCTAGGTTATTCAGAATAAATAACGGATGAGTATACTTCTACTGTAAAACAATAATTTTAAAAAGGCTACACATTTTCTATTACTTTATTCATGTAACAGCCCTACCTACCATTCTGCAATTATTTACAGGAATTCTTAACCAGTTTTTTTTTGTATAATTGACCTTTTTAAAAATTAGTTTAACAGAAAACGGCATTAACAAAGAACAAGAAATTCACTCAAAACAAACAGAGAAAATAATAAACTATTATACGATCAATTTAAATTTTGTGTAATTATTTTTAGTGTTATCACAATAATGGAATACGTTATTAAATGGAATGTAAAATTACACCTAAAAATTACTTGTTTTTCAAACAAAAACCTACTAGAAATTACAAACAAGAAATGGTTAGCGATACATTAATTATTACAGAAAAGGCACCAAAAATTTAAAATAATCAAATTATTTTACAATTTAACAAAAACAACGCCACGTTAAATTCATTTAATCTTTTACTAATAAAGTAACTATAAATTTTGCTCACATTTACAAATTGGTAACTTTTATTTGCAAAATACCACAATTTGTTTCGATTGGATGCACTTGAAACGAAATATTTCATTATTATATTTCACAGATTAAAAACTGTTCAAAATAATGCATATTTATTTTCTTTGTAGAAAGATATAATTATTATTTCTTAAAAAGGCCTCATTTTACTACAATAAAAAATTTGCCTAATAAAAATTTTTAGTAATAAATATGTAATTTACAATAAATTATTTTATTTTTGATTTAAAAATACAGATATTTAAACTGCGTAACTGACAACAGCTGTATAAATATACATAGGCAGGACATATTAGTCAAAGTATGGTTTCGGAATCTTCAAGTTCTTCAGGAAAATAAGAGTTGAAAAAAAAAGAACGTATTCCGAAATCAATTGGAAAAAATTGCATGAAAACAAACTAAATCAGCTGAAAATGGAGGGGGACCACAGACTGAATCGAATTAGTTGAGAAGTTTTCAATATTTTGAAAAATTTAACATTCTGTATACTTACATATACAATCGAAGGAGTTTTTCTTAACATAAAGCCCTCCCTTATTGTGAAGAAAAAATTTGTTCAATGGAAAATTGGGATTTGAAAATAGTGTCAATAACAAACATATATTAAAAACGACTTAAAAAATTTGGAAAATGAATGAATTTTCTATGAAAACGGGAAAATTTTTAGAGTTAGGAAAACTTCTTTTCATTTCGATGTTTAATTGAAAATATATATATGCTTTTGTTATGCAGGTGTTAAATAAATATGAAAAAATATGCACAGGAAAATAAATGTAAGATTTACAAATCACCTATCTATATATTGCTGTCATGATGGATTTGTTTTAATGACGAATGTACTGTTGTTAATGTTGACTAGTTTATTAAAAAAAAATATTAATAATAAAAACAAATCTATATATATGATAATACATTACAACAAATTATTAATGATATCCTAGGACTATTTACGTGTATTTATTTATTTTGGATGGCAGTAGACAAGAAAGCAATTTAATGATTTAGTGAACTATGAATATTATAATTATTATTTTCACACACATATATGTATATATAAATATTAACTACAAACACTAAAAAATTAATCTAATACAGAAGGATATTATATTAAAACAAAATAAATTAACAAAACAAAAATAAACGCTACGTTTATTGTAATGGGATAAATAACAGCCTGACTACAATATTAAAACAACCTCAGATGCAATAAATATTAGGAAACTTGTTAAGACTAATAAATGTAATTAAATCACTTATCAATTTTGAATAATAACCTACAAAAGAAAAAAAAATCCTAAAAATAAGTATCATTAACAAATTATTATTAATAATAATAATAAAACACTATAAAATTTAGAAATATTTTTATGTTTAAATTTATGTTTATTGAGATACTTAATCCTAACAAAATACCAAGATACTGAACACTTTATTGAAATTGCACTCATTATATATATATAAATATTTATTATATATATTTTATAAAATAAAAATTTTAAACCAAAAAATAAAAAATAAAATTTTATAATCCCCTCAGAAGGCACTAATTTGGCAACAATATTAACAATACTGCCACCCACCTATCACAACCATAGTTTGTTTTTTAACGATAACACCACACCGAACATTATATTTAAAATCTTATCACTATAATTTATAATCACCAGAGATGACTTTTCTTAAATTATCATTATTCTTTTTTCTTTTTTTTTGTTTGTAAAATTAAATTTTTTAACCCTGTGACTATCTGAACATTATCGCCGTAACAATAATTATATTTAAGTATTACAATAAAATTTTGTGCCTGTTAATTAATTAATTAATTAAATAATAATAATAACAACAATAAATGTCTTGAAATTCATCCGTTACAAAATAGGTATACTAAAAAAATAAACAAATAATAATAAATAAATAAGTTATTTTTGTTAAATAATTATTATTAAATTATTTGAGCAATATTTGACGTTACAAAATCACAAATTATAATTAATTATGAAAACTATTTGATATGGATACTGCATTTCATGTTAGGTTTAAAAACATTTATATTCTTTTAGATTTACAGTACAGTACAAATGTAGATGAAAAATAATAATAATAATTATTATAACATCTTAATTATAGTTAATATGTATATATAATTAATTTACAATTAACAATTAAAATCTAAACAATAATAATAATAATTTTAAAATTATATAGTACTGTAACAATGATATTAACTGGTTTATAATCAATTACTGATTAATATTAAAAGATTGCACATCGATTCCATTACTTGGAAAACATTAAAAAGCAATATGCTTGCATGGTACTGGAAAAATATGAATTTTCTCAACACTATTTCTTGCCATTCCATTAACATAAATATGATTATTAAATAGTGGCGGCAGATTGAAAATATGTTTTAATTTCAAATTGCCAGACATAAATTCTTAACGTTCTTAAATTCTGAGGGCTGCAACCATAAATTTTTAACGAATGAGAATTGTAATAACCACCGCTTATTGTAATCAAATTTGTCAGAAGCAATTTGATAATAATAACCAAATGATAACAATAACTGACCGTGTAATCACGATGTACAGAATTACCGCATTGAACTCACTGTATTACACTGTATTATGGTTACAAGTGTTTACTGAATGATAATATAGGCCTATCATTACACTTTGATAATGACAAGATGGAGTATTTATTCAAAATTTTACATAAGACAAGTTGAGAAATGCCAAATTGAGAAGCAGCGTTTCTTCGACTCATTTTTATCTAAAATGTGAAGTTTTACTTTAAGATTTAAATCACATCGTTTCTTTTGAGATTCGAACATCTTACTACACTTTCAAACTTCAAGTGACACCAAACTTCACAAAACAAATGAAAAAAGATCTACCGAAATGAAATTACGTAAAAGCACACTGAAATCATAAACGTACGTAAAAATGAAAAATAAATAAACGGGGCAGTTGTCGCGTGAACAAATGACACACGAACAACTAGAAGAACAAACAATTATAGAGACTTATAAGACATATGTGAATAAAGTATGAACATACTTTGTGTACAAACAGGATACGAGTCACCTTATCGCCTAACTGATTTTTCAGAATTGACGACACATATAAACATTTCCGTTGGGTCAATTCTAGAGAATACATTTTTTTGCACAACAAATTAAATGATAATAACGAACAGATGATTACAATAAACGGCCCAATTAAAATGTATTTATTCGATTCATGTCAATGATAACATTAACCGTGATCACAAGCGGTGGCTACTGTATTAAAAAAATATATATAACAAACAAAATATTAAAACATTTATCGAGAGAAGAAGTATATTAGAACTTACAAAGTGTTTATTAATTCAGGTCGTAGTAGAAAAATGTAAGTTACTTAAGGCACCATATATCTACAAAGGTAAGCTTCGCTCTTTTCAATAATATCGATTTAGAGATAATATAATTTTATAATGAAATAATAAATAAATATTTTTGAAATTTACCCGGAAATTATCTTTATAGGCAAGATAAAAAATATAAAATAAATTAATTAACATTGTCATATTTTTTCAATGGCACGTACATAATTAAGCATGAATAAGTTTAATAACAGAAGTTTTCCTTCGCAAATAAATTAACAACAAATAAACGATCATATGATTTTCTATACCAGTACATGCATATCGCAGATACATATTATTAATTAATATACTTACAAGGTAAAAGGGAATATAATATTTAAATTAATTAGCTCTCGATAACCATATATAGCTAGACTTCAGAAATCATTTTAGTATTATTATGTATACACGACATAAACAATACGTATTCTGTAGCCTTGCTTTCATTTTGTTTTGTCTTAAATAAAGTATTTATTATTAAATATATATATATGCATATATAATTATACAAAGACATTACTACATCACTGTTCAATGATCATTGTAATAATAAATAACAGAATGTATCTATGTATTATTATATTTTATTTAAAATCTACAATCTACATAAAAGTACATTTAATAAACGTTAAACATTATTACTAAAAATCTATTCGAACATCATAAACACATTGTGAACACTTGACTTGCAGTTTATTATTTTTCGTTTTTTAAAAAAATAACAAACCAAGAGAAAATTATATAAATCATTAATCGAACATCTTAAAAACACACTGTATTTATTTTATTTATTCATGATATTATCAATTTTGTTAAAAATTCATTAGGCGTATTTCTATAATAATTTTATTCTATGTCATATTTAAATGTATACAAATTAGTATTTTTTATGTATATATAATTTTTTTATTTGTTTATTACCCTTTATTAAATGACAAAATCAGCCACAGCACCTAAAAATAATCGCAGTAGTAGTTATAGTAATATAGTAATGTTTCCTTTTTTTATTTCAAAATCGTCAAGTGACAAAAAGGAATAAAATAAATATACAGTTGATCTTCATTAAAAGTTAAGAGAAAAAAATTAAATACAAATTAAGCAATAAAAACACAGTATTATAACAATATTAATAAAAATAATACACAATTTTTGTGGGCTACAATTAATACATATACAATAATAAACTGGTAACGTTAATATTAAATGTATAAACAAAATTTTATTTGATATTTGTTGTTTAACAGTAATAATAATAATAATAATAATAATAAAACTATTTTATAAGAAAAATCAAAGCAGCCTTACAATAATACATAATGAAGCACTTTTTATTTAAATAAACATTGAAAAAATTACAAACTAGAAAGGAAGAAATTAAAAAATAAAATTCCAGAAACCTGTCCTCATCATGTTTATATTTATGTATTATTTTATTTTTCTACAAATTTTCTTCTATATTAGCAGTAATAATATTCATATCATTATTAATATAATCTGACTGACAACCGAAACGTTGGTCTCTGAGAAATTCTTCAGTCTTCAAACCTGACTAAACTAAACTCTTTTAAAATTACATATCTAATCAAATTACATCCCTAAATATAAACTTTAATGGTGTACCAATATTATGCATCAATAAAAAAAATAAAATTATACAACTGCAAAAATCTATATAATTTAGGAATATCAATTGTTAAATTTGGATCAATTAGGGTTATTAATTATAGAAATAAAATAAAAAATTCTCAATAAGGTCCTTTATTTCAACCAATAAAAAAAGTACAATCTCAACTTCTTTCAACGACTACAAACAAAAAATTATACAATGTACAAAACAAAATTAATAAAAATCACAGGTTAACAAACACATTTTAAAACTCGCTTATATTTATTAAAAGAAGTTATTTGGAAAGACGAGAGAGAGCTTTGAAAAAGCATACTACACAAACTGAAAAATAAATTTAAAGGAATTGTTCAAAAATAAATACAGTAGTACCTCGGATTATCTGGAGGTGGTGAAAAAAGAATTCAAAACTATTTACCAGACAAAAGCAATAAAAATTACTAAGAAAGTTCATTTTTACAGGAGTTTATTCAATTTATAATTTGTAATTGAAAATAATAGGCAATGCATTCAGTTTCTTATATCTAGTCTGTAATTATTTAGCCAAAGGAATTTTTTTTTTAAATTCACGAGCGCGTGTCAGATAATGCTCGTGTGGAAGTGAGAAAATAGAAGGTTGGTCAGAAGCAACAATTAGGCTCACATCTTATGTACAGGTTGTCAACCCCATCTAAATTATGTTAAATAGTCTAAAATTATTTCCAACATAACTAAATTGCATCCCCTCTACTAGTTTAGTAGAACAGTAATGACATTGCTACTAATGTTGTGCGTGTAATGTGGTGTAAGTATCGACAGCCTGTTGTGTAACAGATTAGTACTACCCAAACTTCGATCTTCAATTAAGAAAAAATAAAGCAGAAAACAATGACTTTTCCAGTAGTCTATACAATATCAGCAGTGACTATGGAGGGTTTTAATTTGTGAAAATGTCCAGACCGGGAATCCAACCCTGGACCTTCAAGTTGTTGGCAGCACCTACCACTAAAATTAAAATTATTTTATTTCGTTGTTTTACTTGTCTAAAGAAGTGAGCTTATGCTCGGGATGTCGACGTAGCTAGGCGCTACCTTGTCGTTCGGAGAATTGGATGGAATGAACTTTTTTTTGGGATTTTTCTTTATTTGAAATTACAGATGAATAATTGGGGGAAAGATGAGGTTGGAATCGGGATAACAGCGCAAACATTGTGTCCAGAAAGGGATGCTTTATCTAGAGATTTGATTTGGAGAAGAGTGAATTTTTGGGGTGGGTTTTCCTTGTGTTGTCTTATGTATCATACAATACTATTAGTAAATAGCTTGTCATAACTGTGGCTTTTGGTTATACATGGCCTTTGTCCCCAATATTACCCCGGATAATCGAAGTACTACTGTATTTTTCAGTGAAATACACCACCAGAAAGGAACATGGACACAAATTCTTTTTTAAATAATAGAATATTCAATACTTAAAATTCTTTAATACAACCAAAGGTTCTAAAATTAGTGAATATGCTGGATACAACACGAAAAAAACCAACATAATTGTCTATTACTGCGAGGTAACAATGGGTTTGATTAAAGCCTCGTGTAAGTTATATTCCATTATACCTAAAATTTTAAATCAAAAGTCTTATCAAGAAAAAGAATTGTAATACAGGGAAAACCATGCGATGAACATCCCGATCATGAATATGTACTGAATAGAGCATAAAATATAATATAAAATTTAAAAAAAAAACGGAACTGAAAACAAATCAAAATTTAAAAGTATATATAACAGATCTTAATAAAATTTGATAAAGGGATAATAACATCGTTCAAATCGACTAAACAAACAAAAACAGAAATGACTATAATATATAAAAATAAACTAAATATTTTAATTAATAATATTAAATGTAATTGTGCTTACAAAATTATATTATATTTGAATTATCCTTGTGCTTTTGATTACGTACATAAAAAATATCACTATTTCAGGAACATAATTTGAAGAACTTTCTTTCCTTCAGTCCAAGATTTTATTGAGTACACAAGTTAAAAAAAAAGTACATACATAACTTGGTACAACATTAAGTTTATCGAACAACTATCATTTTCTAACCAATAATTATTTCGTGTAAAATTACAGTTAAAAAATTACCACTTGAAACCAAAACAAAAAAAACAACCGTTTTTCTTAAACAAAAAAAAACAAAACAAAAACAAATCTTATCAGAAAGAGAATAAAAACAAAACAAAATTATTGGAATTCTTATTTCATCCATAACCCACATTAAAAAATTAATATTCTTGAAAATATCTTTTAACTTAATAATACCTAACCTAAAACATATTATGATTATAGATTATACACT
Organism: Catonia carolina; assembly: GCA_035578175.1. Lineage (NCBI taxonomy): Eukaryota > Metazoa > Arthropoda > Insecta > Hemiptera > Achilidae > Catonia > Catonia carolina. The sequence continues at coordinate 31,964,339 of JAQMRL010000005.1, read as the reverse complement.
TATGACCTATGGTATATATATATTTTTTAAATATTTATTGTAATATTTATACTATAATTATAAATATATATTTAAAAAAATAAAATAAAACAAATAAAACCCAGTAACCCATTTAATATATAATATTTTCATAGAATTCTTTTTAACTAGATATGCAAACAAACGTATGTTAACACAAACATTTAAAACTTACTGTACATAGACACTCACATAGAAAATAATAATAATAATAATAATAATTAAACCAGAGAGAACAATTAACACTCAAAAGTATCAATAATAACTATCAACCTTAATTAAATCACGACATGCAAAGTCTAAACAGAAAAATTGAAACTTTTGTACACGTTTTGTGAGCCCTAACATCTAGATCACATTGCATTATCATATTATTGTATAAACATAATGAAGTTTAATTAAAAAAAAAACCTCGCATTCTAACTAAATAAACAAAAATACTAACAATAAAAAAAAACAAACAAAGGTGGTATATAAAGACGCGAGTTTTTTTTTTTATATTACTATACAGTTAGCATTTTACAACAAGCGTAATTCAACAGACAACCCTCAGCATAAAAAAAAACTTGAAAAGATTTAATCACGACAAAAAATTCAAAATAATTTTGATAAATGTATTAATCCCTATTTTTAGAAGGTAACAAAATTATAATAAATGAAACCAAATTTATAGTTCACATTGCAATAATTTGGTCAATATGTAATGAGAAATAACTAACGATTGAAAAACTTAAAATATCTGACAATCTCAGCATAAAAAAAATTGAAAAAATTTAATCACGACAAAAAATTCAAAATAATTTTGATAAAATGTATTAATCCCCATTTTTAGAAGGTAACAAAATTATAATAAATGAAACCAAATTTATAATAGTTCGTATTGCAATAATTTGGTCAATATGTAATGAGAAATAACCAATGATTGAAAAACTTAAAATATCTGACAAGAAGTAGTTAGTTAACCATGGAAAATTATTTTAAATACACAGATATATCAGAAAAATAGAGAAAATTATACGAAATACGACATTAATAAAATAGAAAATAAATACAAAATGTACTCACACCGGGGTTCAAGAAAAATTAAGTGCAGGCAAAACGAAAACAATGTGTTTTTTAACACAAAACCAAAACGACGAGAAAAAAATACTGAAAATATTGCACATGTTTAGAAGAATACCGTTTTATGTACTTAAAAATTAGTAGGCCTATCTATATAATATAATACACAGAAATAATTTAAATAAGTAAAACAATACTAATTTGAAATGAACAAATATGAATTTCACGAAATACTAACTAAACATTTAACAATACTGAATTGCTCGGTTGAAACAATAAATATCTTTAAAAAAAAAAAAAAACTTAAAACAAAAAAAATTGTAATGATCGATGAAAAATACTTATTACAAAAATAAATGATTAAACATTCAATTTACGAATTCAAAAAATAAAATATTTTATACCATTGTTCAACAATTTAAAATCTAATCTAAATTACCTACAACTTAAATAGGCCTACTTGATTTTATCTTTTAAACCCAGCAGTTCAAATTTATAACAAAATTATTTAATTAAATTTAAATGATATGGATTACTACTGAATTATTACATGGTTTACTGAAAATTTTATTTAAATACTTAAAAAGAATAATTTAGGAACCTAACTAACATGGGTCTTTCAAATGAGTCTGACAATTCCTTCAACAAAATGTCCCGGAAAAAACTTTTGTTTAATTTGTAGAAATTTACAATAATTATAGATTTAGAATTGGATGAGCATTTCAAAGGCACTGGGAGCAAATAAAGAAATGAAAGAGAATGACAAACTGGGAGAGTAAAACAGCAAATCCGGAAAGATATATTAATGTCAGTATTTCAGAAATAAAGAAGAAAAGAGGAGACACATTACAAAATTAATAATATACATAAAAAATTACATTGCCAGTAAATTTGAACGGAACAGTAAAATTAACAGAAAATTATGTTAGCACTATCTGTTAACGGAACATAAAATGAATAAAAAACAAAACAAATATATATATATATATTTGTAAAAGCATAATTACAGGATATGGAACGATGGTTATAGCATAGCCATGAAAATACTTTTTACTTTACTACTTAGAAAAATAATCAAAACTAACAAATATTAAAAATCAATTAATTTTTAAGTTTGAGGCTCCTGATGTTAATTATTTAAATGTGCAAAATGTTTATAGCGCCATTATGAGTAACTTTTAGTTTAATAAGGAATTGTCTGACATACAAATTATAAAAGAAAAATATATGGTAAAACTGATAACTATCAGTTTAAAAAATGTACAATAATAAGATGGGTGAGGAACAGAAAAAAATTAATAATCACATTTAATACAAACAAAAAAACTGACAGTTAAATAAACATCCAACTAACAGAGTCTTACTGCGGGTGTACTGTGAAATTCCATATTCTACTATACCTGAATTAACAATAATATTATGTTGAATTAATAAAAATATAAAAGTTTTCTAGAAAGAACTGTAATTATTAACTAAATATAAAAATTAGAAAGGCAACTGTTAAGATGATTATTCTAATTAAATATAAATTTATGCCATAATTTAAATTTGTAAAAATAAAATCAACTTTGTTTTTCAATACGATTCACAAAAATATTATAAAAAATTAATAAATTTCATTACGACCGAGAAAATTTTTGGCACAAAATAAAAATCATTTGGAAATATGCATGTATACATAAAAAATTAAATTATTTATATGTATAGCTTTTTTTAAATCGTAATATCAATTAGAATGTTACTGGTTTAAAAAATATTTACTTTTATTTTTTATTACAAACAAACAATTGTAATTTTATATTACAGCTATGACAAAAATAAATAATCACTTTTTACGAATACCGACAACCGTTACAAAAAAAAAAGTTATCGACATTTCATTTTTATTACCATTAGAAAACTATAACAGAGAAATAAACATTACAATTTTTGTCAAACTTATTTTTTACCGTTGTGTTACTACCACTCTCTCAACAGGACACGCACACAGAACACTTCATGGAATCACAGTGTAAACACTTGGTCGTTATACAAACTATATTTTATTTACATATTTTTTTTCATTAATATTATTAATAAATTTATAACTGTCACATTAAAACTATTTAATTTTTTAATAATAATAATTAATTTAAACCAATAGTACACATAATTAATATGAGTGTTTATATATAATTTTTAATGATTATTATTAATTATTATTAATAATAATAATGACATTATGTATATATTTTATATAATTATTTATATACTATCTTATGGGCACAAACATACTATTATCAAGACACAATTTATGTTTATTAATACTTAACTATTTGTTTTTTTTCAATAAAGAACACTACTAAAAACCATTTTACAATATTTAAATAACAGATTTTACATAATTTATAAAAAAAGGAAAAACTGGGGAACCAATTTTGATGAGTAATTAAAAATTTATCGAAAAAAAGGGATACATATAATTAATTAAACTATTTCACTGAGGGATGCTTGGCTGAGCTGGGCTGTATTTTAATATTTTTAATTAACATTATTCAATTACAATTATAAATTATTTATATAATACAATAAAAAAATATAACAAGAGATTGTTTAGTATCATTTAAAGTGATATTAAAATAAATGTGACATGGTAATTTTTTTCAACAGTTAGTTCATAATTGGTATGGTATATATTTTTGTCAGACATATTTTTTTTTTATCTTTCCATAAAAACTATTTGATATGGCATTTTATAGAAGTAGTTCTTGAATGCAATAGTTTGTGATTAAAATATTGAGGAGGGGGGATGGACATTTATGCAGAAATAAAAACTCATTACTAAAAAATTAATAAAAATGTAAATTATAATAACAGATTCCAGATTTGTTTTCAACGTTTATTGCTTGCTCTATCGATAAAAATACAGTCTTTTTATTTATGTTAAGAACAATTAATAATAATAATAAAGACGAGACAACAATTAAAAATGCTAGCTAAGAAATTGGTGTCATAAGAATGATCCCTGTTTCACAAACACAGTTAATTAAAAAATAATCTATTAAAAAATAAAACATTAATAAAATCTTTTTATTGTTATAATAATAATATCTAATAAGGTATTGCAAGTACGATTTAACCTTGAATCTGTTAAAAAATCACTGCAAATATCAAATGAAAACCGTTAATGATTGTCAAATTTTAACGGAAAAATTTAAGATTAGACATTTTTTATTACTACTTGTACAATTCTGAAAGAAAACCGGTATTAAAAATGTAATCATCATTAATATTATTATATTAGATTGCTTATATAAATCACTTGAGAAAATAACTGAATTGCAAAGTTCCCCCCTCCAAACAAAGAAAAAAAACACTGCCAGTAGAATCACATGGGGTTGTTATACAAGAATATTACGTACATTCATTGTTTCTTACTAAGACAATGACAAACACTTGATCACAGTGTCTGGTTTTATTTTATTTAGTTAATTGTTTTGCAACTTCATTCGCTCCATACATTCAAACACATTTTTTTTGTATTTTTTTAAATTTATTTTTTCGTTACAAGTTAGATTAATACATAATAATATAACACTCATAAATTCTGTTTTAACAAATTGTTGTACAACGTCTAATTACTTGTTTAATTATTAGTATTTATAATTACAATTATAATAATAAATATTACTAAACCCTTGAACAAAAGTGGCACTTAGATCACAAAATACTGGGAAACAGATGTGACGCGGGCCCCTCCCATTTGAAAGGTATCTAAAAGAAAACTTCCAGCCATTCTTATTTTTTTTCATTTCATTATTTGTGCAAATGAATACTTAATAAAATAATATAATAATAAATAATTGTCAAATGAGCGTAATTATAATTACCGTTCATTGACAAACACATTACGACACAACCGACATAATTTTGTTTACTTACACCACTATATTCTTTAAAAATTTATTCAAATATTACATCGACTTACACAAATAATTAAGATGAAAAAAAATAATCACAGTTCATACACATAATTTTAATGTTCATTAAACTAAAAAAAAATAATATAAAATATCTCTCATCTGCTATTTATTTGTCGATCTTAAATGAGATCATTTCAAGTAACTGAACACAAGGAACATGGAAAAATGTAGTTGGGGATCGATTAGAGAAAAAAAAATTCAATTTCGCATAATAAATTATATCAGAAATGTGGTAGTGTTGCAACTACCCACAGTATATTACTATTTTTACTTTTATGAATTATTAATAGAAAAATAATGGAATGACAAAAACTGGTGCTAGAAAAAGCCACAGAAAATTTTATTTTTATTACGATCAATTAAAACACAATCCCCACCTAAATAAAAAAAACATTTAACTATATAAAAAAAAACTATAACATCCTTACAAAAATGAGAGGGTTTTAACTAACTGCCAACAGAAAATTGACAAGTCGCAAATTTTTTCGCCCGCAATGATAAAAAGTAAAAGATTATCACAATTAAACAGGAGTCAATGAGCAACGACCAAATTATTCGTCCTAGCCCGATATAAATACATACTCCAAATACAAAGTCATCTCAACCTACAATTAGCATCTTTTTTTATTACATTTTTCCATATTTTTCTTCTTTATATCTTATTACTGTACTTATTAAAACTGATATACTTAAAGCTAAAGCTTATAAGCTAAAAATCTTTAATTTCCATGTACTTAAAAATTACCATAAATACTTAATTGAAAACTATGACTTAAATTTACCCTTACACATTACATATTAATAATAATAATAATAATAATAATAATAAACTCTTTTGTCAATTACATACAATGTCACCTACAGGTAGAAACATAGGCTATGCTCATTAATAATTAATTATCATAACTACTAACTATAAATAATATTTGGTTCATATTGGCATTAAGAGAAAGATTTTTTTATTAAGCACACATAGTATCAACTTTTAATTATGATAAAACAATAGACTAATTTAATTAATAAACAATATCTGATACTTTTCCATAACCACATTTTTCATTAATCTAATAATATTAAGTATTAAATAAACTCTTTCTTATATTTATATATAAAATATATATATAATATTAATAATACATTTAATTAATTATACACGCACTTTTTATTAGTCGTGACATTTAGATAATCACTGAATATAGAACTGATTTATTTCTTTAATAGCTTAGATTGGCAATCATTTACAACCAAAACGGAAAAAAAGCAAACAGATATTATGATAATGTGTCATTGAAAACAATTTTAAACTAATTTTTAACACAGAACAAAAGAAAACTTTGATAAAACGGATAATTAATATTATATAAAGATAAATGTAAGCAAGCAAATTTTTTCTATAATAGAAATTGGAAGACTAAACAAACGACGATGTATATATTTTCAAACATTAATTTTCGTTAAATATCATTTATTAACTTATCGTTACAAAAAGTTAATAAATAAATTTTTAATCAAAATATATACCGTTATGCATTAATTTTATAACTACAACATCCAACATACACGCCTAAAAGAAAAATATTCTTTTTTTACTTTGGTAATCCTGAATCTCTCACACACATACACCCACTTACATACATTGATCTACAAGATTTTATTTAAAATTTGCTAATAATAAAATACATTTATCCAGTTAAATCAAAGTTTAAGATTTATTCTTGCGGCAAATTAGTGTAATCAAAATTGTTTTTACTATATTTTAAACAGTAACCAAATAATGATAGATAACTTCCGAACAGAAATGCTGTTTGTTTTACAACAACCAGTATTAATGTAAATTCCCAAAGATATTATATACATATTAAAACAAGTAGGGATAAATAAAATTAATTAAAAAATTCATATAAAACTGGTCAATTTTTCATTGAGTTTACTTTAGCAAAATTAACAAATATATAAAAAATATAATTATAATATCTGTACAACAGGAGTAAAGAGTATAAACTCAAATTTTGGTAAAACTGAATTTAAAACGATCTTTAAAATCACAAAGAAATGCTCTAAAAGTATTTATTAACTCTTTCCTGCCTAACTTGCAATTTTAGAGCTTGTAATAACCGAATTAAATTTGATTTTGTAGTTTATGTAAAAGATTTTTTGTATAGTCACTATCAAATTTTGCTTGAATTTTTGTTATATTTGGTATTTTATTCATCCGTTACGAAACAGTACTGTGTAAATTTTGAATTTTTTCCAACGCAAATATAAAATGCAGCTTCTTTATAAAAGTAGCTGTTACCACTAGGTATTTCACAAAAGTCCTTTTTTAAAAAATCACCTTGCGTTAAACATTAATGTAGAACGTAAAAAAAAGACAAAACCATGAGAGCAATAAAGGTTTTTAAAGGTTTGTTAATATGGAAAGGAGTACAGAAGTTGACAAGTTATGAAATAATAAAGCTGTACATAAAAATAATTTCTGTAGAAATTTAATGTAAATTTTAATTTTCAAACACCTACAGAAATTTTGTTATATTAATGAAAAGCAAATATTTAAATTTTTTGGCTCCTGATACATCACCAAAATGGAGTTACCACCCTTTACTTCTCTTTACTTCACGTACTGATATGCAGTACATAATAGATCAGCAACAAAACTTCACAATTTAAATTAATTTAAAAAAATTATCAAATTATTTCTTTAGTACCAAGTTTTACAGACGAATATTTAATTAATTTTATAATGCATCATGATATTGATCGACAGAATTTTTAAAAAAATAACAAAAATTAATTTTTAACAAAAAATATTAATTATTTCACTACGCCATGAATACAATACATTAAATCAAAATCTTAACATCAACTTAAAAAACAAAATGGAGTATTATTTTCACGTAAATTATAATTCAATGCAATAATAACAAAGAAAGAAGTATTATCATTAACCTCTCTTGAAACGCAAAAAAACCATATGACACATCCACTAATTTTTATTAATTACATCTATATAATAATATGATAGTTAATAATTACAATAATAATAATAATAATAATAATAATAAAAGGAGGTATCAGTAGCTTATTTAAAGAATTGATCACTAACATAGTTTGGTTTTTTTAAAAAAATACAAACAAAATAATAATAATAATAATAATAAACAACAAACAAATAATAATAGATTTGAAAAGCCACACACATTTCACAGCGCAAGTTGTACCTACAGAAATGTTTTTTCACTTTTTTTTTACCAGATGTATTTAAAACATCAGATAAAAAAACTGTATTTTAAAAAATAATTATGTATCTATAATTTTAAAGCAGAAAATGACAAAATGACTTAAAAACGATTAAAAAAAACATTACTTCTATAATAACATATTAATAATAATAGTCATTTCTGCTTTAAAAATTTTACTAATAATTACTTTAAAGATTTTAAAAAAACATCAGTTTTTTTTATGAACACTATATATATAATTAAGTTATCCGACAAACAATTTATGCTATCATATTGTTATTTTTAATGATAACAATATTATGTGAATAGACAAAATGAAATACGAACAATTGTAATATTAAATTTATTTATTCACGAATATAAAATAATATAATAAAATAATTAAATTGAAATAAACACAGTAGGAGATATCAAATATTCTTCACTACATTTTTTTTGTATTCTTACATCAATCACCATACTGATAAAAACACAATTAAAGATATAAAATCCATAAATCATTCACACATTTTTCTATTATTTAAATATAAAATATTTTTTATTTCTTTAATAATAATATAAATAATTATAATAATATATTCATTTAAATACTTTTCAAAACAGTCTGATTGTGGCTTGGTTTTTTTTATTATAGTAGGAACTCATTTTTAAATTTTTTTTCATATATTTTTTTATAGAGTTCCTTAAGTATTGTATTTCTTTACCATAATACATATACTAATATAATCATAAATATAATAAATGGCAAATTAATCAGTAACACAGGATCAAACAATTGTAACGGGAGAATGAGATCACGGGGTCAAGGGCTAGGGGGCTAGGGACGGGGAGTGGATATTTTAACTTTAGTACGAGATGAAAAAAATAAAAAAACACTGGAATGACAAAAATATATGTACAAACATTTACAATAATAATCATAAGATAACATTTTTTATAATACATATATCTTTAAATACGTTAATAAATAAAAAAAACTATTAAAATAACGAATAATTTTTAAAAACATTTAAATAATAATAATTATAATAATAAAGAACAATATTATTATATCATTTTGAAATTGTCATTACAGTGTTTTTAATACGTTTTTTTTATCACCTCCTGGTTTTGATTTAATACAAATTGAACAAACATTCTTCATAATAAACCTTAAAACTAAGCAATATTATGCTCGTTGCTGTTATCATTTATTTAAAGGCCTTCTCTTCTTAGGTTCCTCGTTTTTGTTTTGTTTTTACATCGACTCGCCACCGAGCAAGTCACCAGGGAGGAACGAATTGAGAGAGGAAGGTGTTGCGCGGTGTGGATCGGGTGCTTCAAGCAGAGTTGTAGCCCACAGAGAAGAGGTAGCTTGAGTACCGCTCCACAGCTGGCTACCGGATCCCCAAGTATCAGCAGATGATGGTGGGGGAGCATTTTTCACAGATTGTTGTGCTGATGAAGGTCCACCGGAGCCTCCGCGTAATGACCAGCTTCCTGCTCCAGCAGAGCTCTGCTGACTTAGGTTATGCAACATCGAATGGACTTCGCTTTCTGGTGGGGTGTCAGCGAAGATTGTGGTGTTACCCAAAACACAATTGTTCAACGCACCCTGAGCCTAAACAAAACACAAATAATCCAATTACATAATGCAAAAACGTCTTCACTGGTTTATTAAACACTGATTACGATAAATGGAAATCTTCTTTATTGTATCTTTCAACAGCTTTTAAGGGAATGGCAAAATTAACTATGCTGTTACTGTTCATTACACTAAAAAACTTCACAATTAACTCATTCATAAAAAAATTAAAGAAGGTTACTTGCATTTGATTTTGTAAAACAATCAGCTTTAAAAACTATTTACCTCCTTCGAAGGAGACAATTTAATGGAATGCCAACTATTATCATCAATTATATTCGTCCCAGATTTAAATTTACAACAGCCTGTTCCAGTGCCATTAGTTCAAAGTCAGACTTTAATATTTTTTCTCCAGATTCATTTAAAGCCACATCCAAAGACATATCCAGTACAGTTGTGTTTTTAACAAGCAAGTACTCTGGGTTAAAATAAATGTAAGTGATTTAATCTGCTTTACTAAACTTACTTTTCATTACCTTATTTCAAACCCATATCCAACCTTGTATTTGTAATGCAAAACCGTCTTCCTTGACGCTTAAAAGTCTTAACTAACGTGCAAATTAATGTAGAAAAATATTTCTGTAATTAAATTAAATAAGCAGCGGATCTCATTAACATGAGATTTGAATAAATGCTTCCAATACTCAAAGCAGTTCCATTTCAGGGTGCAACCATAGTTTTATTTTTAATGAAATCAATGTTATGGTTCTACAAGAGAAGATTACAAATTTTGATCATGAACAATTATCCAACATTTTCTGATAACAGGGTATTATACACAACAGCTTACTTAAAGCATGCCCACCGACTTCACAGCAGAGCAGGAAAATGTTAGTTGTTGGAGCGGTGTTTTATTAAAAAGTTGATGCAGACTTTTTTTTAAATGTTAGGCGTGCATCATGTTCTAGAACAGTTTTCCTGTACAAGAAGCGTGTTTCGCCAAAAAATTACTTTTAAAGCAGAACAATTCATTACACATATCAGTAAATCTGCCAGAACTAGATGCTGAGGAATTTAGGAACTATCTTAGGATAAACGTAACAACACACGAGCATCCCTATCATTAGTGTCATTAAAACATGAGAAGCACGATTTCAACACATGAAAAACTGAGAGCTACACTCCAGTCCTTGGCCACCGGAAGAAACTATACAGACCTGAAGTACTTAACAGCTATTTCACAAACATCTCTCAGCATCATAATCCCAGAAACCTGCCAAGTGATTTATGATGTGCTTAAGAAGGATTTCTAGTCACTGTAGGAAACAAAAACAAAGGAGGTTGCAGACCAAAGATAAAAAGTGCACATGGGCTGGCAATTCTTGCACTGTATGCTAAGATAGTGGGGGAAAGCTAAGGAGCTATTATACACAGTAGCTTGCGCATAAGCTACTTTACTGTATATACCAAACTGAACTCATAACCATGGCTTGCTCATAAGCAAGCTGTTGATTGTAATACCCCCAATAGATAAAATTAAATTTCTTCATTACTGGAACATGTAAACCAAACTGATTCTTTTTGTAAAAAGAAAATTTAAAATAAATATTTACCTTATTGGCTTCCTCTCTAGTGTTGTATTTTGCAAGAGCAATATTGTGACTAAGGTACATGTGAAAGTTTTGCAAGGGTCCATGTTGTAAACATAAAGTTTTCAAAGTGGATCCATCAATCTGTAAAAACGAACAAATCATTGTAATTTCGACATAGTTGTAAACAACTATTAAAAGGAACTCCTTTAGATTACACAAACACACTATTTCCTTAACACTAATAAAATATACGAGGTAGGGTCAAAAATGTCCCGGAATGGTCGCTTACAGTCACGTATTTGTAAGCTGAAAGGGAAATTTTTGTTTGTGAGGTTGGCATAACTGGTAGTGAATGTGCTTTTGAGGTTAGCAGGCAGTTGTAGTTGGTTCCGTGCGTTCGGTGTTTAATATTGTAGATCGTAGTTTCTGTCTTTCGTCGGATTGTGCAATGTCGTCATTAGAGCAGCGTGGCAATATTAAATTCTGTGTGTTGCTGGAGAAATCACCCTCGGAGACTCTTGAGATGCTAAAAAAAGCATACGGAAATTCTGCGATGAAGAAAACAGCAGTTTACGAGTGGCATAAGCGTTTTCGCGACGGTCGCACAACAATTGAAGATGACGTTCGGACTGGGCGGCCTTCCACTTCCACTACAGACGACAATGTTGAGCGCGTTCGACAAATTGTGCGTGCGGACAGGCGAACAACCATCAATACTATTGCCTCTGAAGTTGGTATTTCACATGGGAGTGTTCACAGCATTCTTCATAATGACTTGAACATGCACCGTGTTTGCTTGCACATTGTTCCAAAAATGTTATCCCCTGAGCAAAAGGAAATGAGAGTGACCATGTCCAGGGACTTGATTGAAATGGCTGATGCAGATGACAGCTTCCTGGGCAAAATTGTTACAGGTGATGAGACATGGTGCTTTCTTTACGACCCTCAGACAAAACGGCAGTCCGCTGAATGGAAGTCAAAAACTTCACCAAGAAAACAAAAATTTCGCTTGGACAGAAGCCGGGGTAAGGTGATGTTGGAGGTGTTTTTTGATTACCGTGGAGTGATTCATTATGAATTTATTCCTGAAGGGAGAACAGTAAATAAAGAATTGTACACAGAGATCTTAAAACGGCTACGAGATGCAATTCGACGAAAACGACCTGAAAAATGGACAGAGAATGACTGGTATTTGTTGCACGACAATGCCCCAGCACATCGATCCCTAATGGTGAAACAATACCTTGCCAAGAATAATGTTACCACTCTGGAACATCCTCCATATTCTCCCGATCTCGCACCACCAGATTTCTACCTGTTTCCAAGGTTAAAAATGGCATTGAAGGGACATCGTTTTGCTGATTCGTCAGAGGTGATTGAAAATGTGACGGAGCGGCTGAAGGAACTTTCAAAAAACGGCTTTCAAGAGTGTTTCCAACAATTATATGAACGGTGGAATAAATGTGTAGATGCAGGAGGAGAGTATTTTGAAGGGAAATAATGTAAGAATGTTATAAATATTTTTAATATATTTTTAATAACCAATTCCGGGAACTTTTTGACCCTACCTCGTATACCTAATATTTTAATGGTTTGTGAGTTCAGAACAGGCTTATGCCTAATCCTTGATGGTAAGAAGACGTTTTAATAAGACCCAAATCCATATTAAATTGTCCAGAAGTGGTAAGAAAGTTCACTACTATAATTAATTTTTGCCCTATCCATTCTCTTTAAAATTGTTTTATTCAACACATTCTGGGCTTCGCCATAGATATATTATTACATTTTATTAAATCAAACATCCAACGTAGGATTATAAACTTTCAAACCATTCAATATTAATACAATATCTGATTTTCATTTTGGCTACCTTTAAGATCTTTTTACAATGAAGGGAACTTTTATAATTTTTTTATAGGTATCTAACAACATGCAGCTGGTAAAAACTCCCAGTCCTTAACAGGTTGACTCCCAAGGCAATTTTTGCAATTTTGCTTAAAAACTCCATACCATTTTCATGGTTCCTTTGCATTTTTTAATTAATTTTCATTCAAGTCTAGAGTATTGTAAGGCTTAAATTTTTTTGAGGCTGTTTTTTCGGTGACAAGAGACTGATCAGGTACTCATTGATAAAAAAATCAAGTTTACTGTGAAAGACTGATGTGTTTCACTGAAATTTTACTTGTATTTCTATGAAATATATGTGTTTTATAAATAATTTATCTGGTTATTTTTCAAAAAAACTACATAACTATCGATGATGCGTCTTTCTATCAAGCAGTTGTTCGGCAAGTGGTAAACTTGATTACCAGTTGTCTACACAGAGGCACCGACCAGAGTTAACTTTTACAATGCAAAAAATACTGTAATATGAAAACCTTAAAAAATTAAAGATAAAATGATGTTTCATTATATAATATTATTAAAACATGATTAATAATGCAATAATAAACTATAATAATAGTCAATATTTTGTAATAGTAATAATAAGCTGTCAAGTTTCACCAACTCATTTATGACTCGATTGGATCAAGTAAATCACGAATTATGACTGGAAAATGTTTTCTAAACTCATTTTAAACAGCTCAGAATATGATTCAATGCAAACGAGCATCCAATCCGTCTCACGATTCTACTAAAAACACTATTACATGAGAGACGGATCAGTCTCTCAAAAGTAAATTTTACAGATCTGGTGAGAGACGTATAAGTATCTTATGGGAGTCAACCTGTTAAACTGGTTTCACTCTTTTACAATAAAATTTTGGTATTCAGAGCTTCAAATTCTTTATAATTTTTGCGATATAATATATTAAATAGGGTAGCAGATAAAAATCTGAAAGTTATGTCACAGAGAGTGTCTTTTTACTAGCTTCATAGCGAAATGAAAAAATTGTATATTCCAAGGAGAACACGATTAAACCACGTACAAAATCAGGAAAACTTAATGCTTCACTCCTATACCGCCACCCCAAAGGATTACCCCTCTACCGCTTCTCATTACAATCATCGAAGATATTTTCATTCATTTTTAATTCCTGAAGTTAGATTAAGTTTTGCAATTTAACCACAATTACTAACCAAATTAGTTACCGAATGACTTTATACAATTACGAGAGTATAAATATAAGAAGTAAATAAAATGCAATACCTGAGGAGTAAGGTTCTTTAACAACAACCAAGGTGATCCCCAAGAAGGATTGGGCTGGCTGCCCCAACGTCCACCAATGGAACCCCATCCATTGCTAGCAGTTGATGTACCAGGTGTGGGAGGAGCTTTGGACAAGCCAGGTGGAGGCCCTTGTCGAGGTTTTGGATTGCTCCACAGTTCACTTGGTGGTGGTCCTTCACCCCATGTACTCTTTCCAGCAGATCCCCCTACGCCGCCACCCGATTTAGACAATGGACTGAAAAAGACAAATACATTAGTATAAGAAACATACTGCTTGAAAAATAATGATAACATTGTTTTAAAACATAACATATAATACTATCTACATAGTAATATACATTTTAAGTCATACCAAGTTGTACATGCACAAAATGCTCAGACATGAATCAAAAATTACTATCTCGTTGCTGATTTCATACACGTAAATTTGTTAAATTATTCTACAAAATATTACGTCTATTCTCACTTCATTATATAAATTCTCATTATGCCTTTCCAAGTTTCCTAGAATCAGCCCTAGTACATCCCTTCACCTCTATTCCATTGTACTCTTTTTCCTAATTAATTAATAAACAAACCCATCTACTTCACATGTCATTAGTCCCTTGGTCTTTCCTCTTTCACTTCCTATGTACAACATATTTTTACACTACACCCCTTCTTTTTCTATCTATGCTGTCAAGTAAATACATGTACACCCTATATTCCAGGAAAAAAACCATTAGATATATAATAAAAAATAATTAATATTCACTTATTTCTTTTAAAATGCACAAGAAAGTGTTAACATATTTGGTACCAGGTATTGCAAAAGTGGGCATCTGTCATTATTTTATCTGTTAAGTCAACAGGGATTCAAAAGTCAACACAGGTAATGTTAATACGCCAATTTTTATTCGATAGATATTTAGTCTTGCCAAAAACACTAGTATTTTCTTCATGCAATGTAGTATACAAAAAAAAACCAGTTACTGGTAATAACAATTTTTCATTCTTTAATTTTTAAATATTAAGAAAAAAAATTGAGACAAGAATCTGTGTCTTGCATAATTTTGAACAACATACTTAAAAATAATTGTGTAATGAAATTGAAAACGTAACCTGTATATAACCTAAAACATTTCAAAAATGTATATTCTGAACCTTTCCTTAAGAAAATAATTAAAAGCATTAAATAATTCACAATATATGAATAATGATAAAACAAATAGCAATTACTTTAGGGTACCTAACAATTTTTGATACGTAACAATTTCCAGACCCTAGTTCAGAATCGAACTCAGGACCTTTCTTAACAAAAGAGCTAACCGATTCAGCTTACCTGCTAAAAGATTGTGTAGAAGAGGATGGAGGCTGAAAGCTCCATGTATTAGATGAAAGACTTAGAGAAGGTATAGGCATATCCATGGAACCAGATGTCGTTGGAGAAGTTTTACCACCACCTGTACCATTGCCTCCATTTCCGCCATTACCTCCGCCACCAGCATTTGTTCCAGCTCCACTGCCGAATATTTCACTATCCTTGATGCTTGGTAATGATATAGGAGAACGAACGACTGAGCCGGGAGTAATACTAGGGTCATCTTCAATGCTCTTCATCTGATTACCCTACACAATAATATGACCAAAAGATTAAAAATTGGTGTGAAACGCTCACTTTCGACTTTCTCTTTCCATTGTAAATAATGAAACGTATAATTTATGTTTAATAATAACTATATCGCCATAAATTTTTCCACGAATACCTAGAGAGAATAATTATATAATTCACTTTTAAACTAATAAACAGTGTAAATGACAAACATAACCTAATTTTAATCATGAGTGAATGGCGCAAAATGAAAATCAATCTCTGCAAAACTTTTAAAAATATCGAAAATCAGTAACCAGTTTAGAATCAGTAGCCCCTAACCTAAGCTCTGAAGAGAAAAATTCATGAAAAATGAGTTGTAATTTTTTTTTAGTTCCTATACCTTTGATTATATTAATTTTTGTTGTAAAATGAGATATAATATGACTACAATGTTAAAAAAACCCTATTTTTTTTTTAGATTTCGATGGAAATAATTCACTAATTGTTGCTAAACTAAGCGCGCTGTACAAAAACCGTGTGAAATAAAAGTTTTTTAATGTTCTAAAACTTTAATTATATAAACTTTGGCCCAAGATTGCATATCTAGTCGATATTGAGTCATATTGAGTCGATTAATCTTAAAAAAAAAAATTTTTTTTCTATAACAGCACAGCCTTACCAAGAATTTCAGCAGACATAGTGCTTACCTTAACTTATAGAGAATAAATAATGTAGTAAATAAAAAAAACTTATTTTTTATTTTTGTAGTAAACGAAAAAATCGTAGAAGCCGTTTTTGAGAAAATTGCATGAATAAACGACTACTTCCAGTTGACTGATTTCAAGGAAAATGTTTTTTGGGTCCTCTGGTGGTAACTAACTTTCAATTTCGTCATTCCGTTCTTGAAATATTTTGTTCATACACACACACAGCCAAACCACTTGTTAAAAAATAAGCATGTTTTTAGAGCTCAATGGGCCTGAATACATGTATATCCTGTGAAGTCAATTTTGAAAAATCGACATGAAAACAATACTTTCTTTTCCCTATATAATCATTTCGGACAAAAGAAAGTAAAATTTAATCAATCAGATCGCTTGTCTACATTTAATAAAATCTAATTCTTTTGCTCAAAAATCTTGTTTCACACAAATACGAAAAATGTCTTACCTTCCATGGTTTCCCAGGTTCAAACTCTGGTACAAGATCAGTAAAAGCCTGACTTGCGGCAGATGTCACTACTGGCCAATCTTTATCATTACCTCCAACATCAACGCTGTTTGAGTCCGGCCATCCAGTATCTCCACTGGAACGACCAACACTTGACCAAGTTCTAGTAAAAAGAAAAAAAATATGATTACAATCAAATATATAAACACACAATATAAAATTAATGAAATACAATTTTTTTTAATAAACCAACAAATTTACTTTAAACAAACCATGTTTTCATATTATTGCCTTTTATCACAATTTTACAAAAACATTTTTTAATAAAACAGAAGACCTCAAATGGTCAGGTCATTAAAAATGACATTAGGCATCAAGGAATGTATTTTTAATGTGTATAATATTTTTTAATCAATTTAAAACAATTGACTACTGACCATTGAAAATATTGACAAAAAAATAAAAACTTTTGTGTAACCAATTTCACATAATCAGAAATCACATTAGCGTTCAAGAAGCTGGATCCTTTTCTGATCTATTTAATCTTTAGCATATAACATAACTAAAAGTTGTTTTAACAGTTAAACATATTTTCCTTACAGAGATGTATGTCGATCATTTATGTATTGCAACTGAATTATCAATTATGAATAGAGAAAAAACTAAAATATGTGTATAAATAGAATCAATACATACCCATCAGCCTGGCTGAGCAAAGGGTTTAATGGATTTGGTGACGAATTTCCTTGGGATTTGGTAGTCGTCCCAGGTGCTCGGCTGAATTCATTTCCTGTAAGATCACCATCTTTATCCAGAGAAGGCAGTTTCCACTGGTTCAGTCTTGACTGTTGTTGCTGACTCTATAAAACAAAACAATCGAATGTTAATGTTTTTGGACCTTAGTTGAAAGATGCACAATGAAACAGGACCTGAATTCAAGGCTAGATACTACGAATGGATCAATTAGTGGAGGAATTTTTGGGCACACTTTCTACAGTCGGTTTCTGATATAGGACAAGGAGCATTTAGCTCTCGATACAGTCTTGTCATTTTCATTCAATCATACATTCATACTAGTGATCCTCTTAACCTGTGAAACAACCTTAAACCCTCTGAAATCAGCGTGTTATACAAGCAATAACAAAAGTTCAAATATAACACGCTCTCAAATAAATTCCTTTATCTAATTTCATATCTGATGAAAAATTATGAGTTAATTCCAATATAATACGTACGCTTCTTTTGTATATAAAAACATAAAAATTGCTTAGGATTTGAGCCAGCAAAATTATTAGCATGCAGAAAACTTGTGTGTTAACTTTATATTTTCTACTGTAACGGGCTGAAATTTGAGTTCAGCAAAAAATTTGTACATGGCATGTCTTGTAGAAAACAGTTTCCTAAATAAAACCATATTTTTTATTACAGTTTCAGGTAAAGATTGCGTGAGTTACAGCAGTTTGAAAATTGTACAGCATTACAAAGAGCATGCAATACAAAATTTCGATAAGACTGAAAATGGCATCTATCCCCTCCACTAGCGATTGACACGTGTGCATTGCATACAAATATACTAAAAAACATAAACATTCATAAAATAACAGTACAGTAGAATCTCAAGAGTCCGGCCTGTTCGGGACCAAAAGGGTATCGGATCAACGGATGAGTTGGAATTTTGGAACTATAAATTATAAATTTAAACAAAAAATGAATATGCATAGATTTCAATAAGATTTTAAATTAAATTAACTAATTAAAAAAGGTTTGCTGAGTACTTCTGCAGTCATTGAACTAAACAAAATTATCGGCTATTGACATCGCCTAGTGCAGTGTGGGGGTGCTCGCGTTCTGAGAATTACGTTTCATTGTCAATTCAGCATCAAGTATAGAGTATGACGTTCTGGGTTTTGGATAAAAGGCCAAAAATTATTCCATTTAACAATAATTAAGGTCTGGTTATTCTTTTCTTTAATCAAATCCTAAACATACATGTTAAATCTGCCATAATTAGGTCGAGTTGGTTTCCTTAATTCAATTTAAATCTTATTACCAAAATCTGTCCTGGGAGAGGTTTCATACTTTTAGGCCTAATATTTTAAGGTCCAAATTACTGGAGGTGCCGGACTACCGAGACTCTACAGTAGTAAAATGTGTTTGTAAATGTTTGAAGGCCCAAGGATAAAATAAACAAAGAAATATCGTCAATTTCAAAAACTGGTCCCCTCGACTAATGGTTGAATGTAAAGAAATGACTTTTCTTAATTACAAACTAAACTGAGAAATATGTAAAACTGCAGTCATACCAACTCAGAATATGAAATATATAAAAAGTTATTCTATCTGAAACGTAGTACAAGCCATCAAAGAGGTTGGCCACTTTGCTCTTTTCAGTTCTGTACTACGTACACTAAATGTATTGTATTATACATCAAATGAAAGAACATTTCAAGGCAAGTAAATTGATACATATATAGAGCGGGCATTATAGCTTTAAATATATGCAAGTTATAACGCGTCTAAGACAGTAACTTTCGGAAAGACATGTCGGCTCCCGTTTTCAAAGGGTTCGTGATTTGTTATAAAAGTAAATTGGATGTAATGTGATGGGAGAACTGGCCAAAAACACTAAGGTTAAATACATAGAATTTTAACTGAAGCTACATAACTAGTGTTGGCTATCTAGGCTAAATGTTTACTTCATAAAATCTTTTTAACCTCACCATATTTTAAGTAAACAACTTAAGCTTTTTTTTCAGGTGCCTTCTCAATTATGAAGGTTGGCTATCATCATGGTCATCGTACCTTGTCCATTGCTGCTCTGAAAAGGTCATGCGACAAGCAGTTTAACGCTTCTCTCAGGTTTCTTAACCAGGATATTCGTCTGCATCCCACCGAGCGTTTGCCAACGAGTTTACCTTGAATTACGAGATGCAGAATCTCCACTTAAGCTTATGCAGAAACTTAAGCTTATTAGATATTAATTGGTCACAATTATTTAAATACATATTGAAAAAATAACATCTATACATACCACCTGAGAATCTTTATTAATCGCCAGATCGGTAAAATTGGACTGCAAAGCAGACAATGGATCATGCATGTTCGCTTTAAAGAAATCATTCTGAGATTGTGGAGGCATATGGTGCTGTTGCTGTTGTTGTTGCTGCTGCTGTTGTTGATGTTGCTGCTGCGCTTTTACATAAACTGCTTGCTGAGCTGCTATCTGATTCTGTAATCATAAAAAAACATCAGCATAAATCTAATAAATATATATTGGCAAATCATTCAGCTGATAAAATAAATAATCACTAACAACAGAACATTATTGTTATTATGAATTCAACACTGAAAGTATTAACTTGAAAGTACGAAACAACAAACCAGTAAGGAAGCTACTGAATTAAAGTCACAACAAAATACTTTCAAAACTATTTAAATACAAAATACTTTTAAAAGTATTTTTATAAATGAAATTGCTAGGCCTACATCATATCATGACTGATGTTTTTAGTACTTTAAGTACTTATAATTTAAAAAATAGTTAACTTAATAAGAATACGACATCCGTAAAGTTGCAGACTCTAGCGTGCACCCTGTAGTAGCTGGCTTTTGTTTGTTGACAGTAGGAGCAAACTAAGAACGGCTGAACTGTAGATAAATTTCACTTTATATTTTTGTACAACGATAAAGTTACTTGTCTTTTTGCAGTATCATATTATCTATACAACCATAATCCATCTTTAAGATAAGATTGATTCAAGTCCAATGTCTTGTAACTTAGAAAAATATTTAAACTAACTGGTTAAAATGAAACTCCATACAAGCCCCATTTAAAATATAATACAGGAATCAGAGTAATTGGCTCTAAACTAGGCTCTGTAGAGAAAAATACTTAAAAAAAAAATGTTGTATGGTTTTTTTTTATTTCTTATAACCTTGATTATAAACTTTCTTGCTTTAAAATGCATACTAAGCCACAATCTTTAAAAAAATCCCATTTTTACACATTTTTATGAAAAAACCCCAGAAATCCACTAATTGTCGCTAACTAAACGTTGTACAAAATCATGTTTGAAATAAAAGTTCTAGGCTTTTAAAGGTTCTACAAATTTGCTCTGGAATGCATATTTGAGTGCAATCTTAAGAAAACCATTTGTTTTTCTTCGAGAGCACAGGCCCCCCCCCCAAAACATGGTATTTACCTTATAGTGTGAAAACTTAATTTCAAAAAGTCAACATGAAAGCAATATGTTCCTTTCATATATATTTATATAGGGCAAGAGAGAGTAAAACAATATTCCTGAAATTTACAGCTACTAGAAATAGCTTAATACATTTATTAAAAAAAAAAAAAAACTATACATCAATAGATTAGATCTAGATGATTTAATTCTTAGAATTCGAATGCTACGCTGCTATGTGTTTCCCATCGTTCTCTATGGTTGCGAGAGCTGGACCCTCAATCCCTCATTGGAAAGACGTATAGAGGCATTCGAAATGTACCTCTACAGGAGAATGCTACGCGTTTCCTGGATGCATAGAGTGACAAATTGTGAAGTCCTCAACAGAATTGCGAAGAACAAGGAGCTGCTATTAACTGTTAAGGAGCGTAAATTGGCGTACATCGGACACCTGATGAGAGGCGGTAGGTATGAGATGCTTCGGCTGATCATTGAGGGGAAGATTCAGGGGAGCAGATCAGTGGGGAGGAGACAGAATTCTTGGCTCAGGGACTTACGTCGATGGCTCGGCAGAACATCATCCGAGATCTTCAGAGCCGTCACATCTCGAGTGATTACAGCCAATTGGATCGCCAACCTTCGAAGGGAGATGGCGCAATAAGAAGAAGAAGAAGATACATCAATGGTTTCTCAATTTCAGAAATGTTTATAAATTATTACTTTATTAATAATAAAACCAAACAAATTCATTTTGTGTATAAACAAAACTCGCCATGACTTGTATCCAAATTACCATTCTTAAAATTTCAGTGCAATGAATAACAAAACAGTTTTATCTTTTGAACACTTAACATCTTCGTTTTACATATTCTGCAAAATTTTAACACTTTCCAGTGTACCATTTTTTTCTCGACTATGCACTACAGACTAAAGTAAATTATACGTATCTTGCACTGTAGACTGACGTTTTTTCAACTTTTTCAAAAAATCAGTGTGCAGTCACTTCAGTTCTTATCAACAAGGGTATTTATTATATGAAAATAGAGTTTGAAATTTGCCCTTTTTAACTATATATTTAGTTTAAGTCAATTATTAAGTTAGTTATATATAAAATAATACTATTTACAATTACTCTAGTTTATACATTTCCGAAAGATTTTATATAAAACTTTTATCAATATCGCTTTCATTCTCTGCAGGGTCGTATGATTCATCAATGTCCGTGTCATCTAATTCCGATCCAGAATCTTCTGCAAAACAATCTAATGCATCTCTAGACATTGTTTCATGAAATGTATAATAGCACAATAACAGTAAAAGACATACACTGCAAACAACATGGCCTTGTAACCCGCTATGTCACTACTCGGTAGTTGACGCTACGGTTCGATCTCGTGCATTAAGTAGTGGTCAATAGTTTCGTCGATATATCAGAAAATGCTAATCGATTCGGTCAACTATTGCTGTAGGTAAACGGAGAACAAAGTGAATTAAATAACAGTGAAAACTGGAAACGGATAGCGTATGGGTAGCCACATTTATAACAAAGTGAAAGTAGCAAACATATGAGATACATTTGCCATCTAGGGATGTATATTGCCGCGCCCGTATGACACGTTTGCCGTCACTCGGTGTATATCATCACGGCCGTATCACGTACGGTTGTCGTCTCGAAAGTGTTAATAAACTAAGTCAGATGACTAAATACCTGCAAATTGGTGATCTGTTGTTTTATCTTGGTTATCTGAACAGATATGGTTAAAACAGCTGTCGAGTTAGTTCCTTTGCTCATAGGGCCTTGAACTTGTACAACAGCATTCTGTTGCTGCATCAATTGCTGGAGCAATTTAATCTGTTGAAGCAACTGGTTCAGCAATATCAATGTCTGTGGTGCAAGCGGCTGATTGAGTATCTGTAAAACAATACACAACCATTAAAATATAAAAATCTGAAGAAAATACTTCTGTAAACTATGATTAAAATCATTATTATAGAAAATTATTATTTAATAACATATTAAACAGATTTTTTTCACAACATAAAACTAGTGCATATCCAGCACAAAAGTTAAAATAATGGCTGTTGTAGAAAGGGACTCTAAAAGATCCAAGATTGTGATTAATAACTGTCTTATTGAACAGATCAGAACATTTAATTACTTGGGTAGCCAAACTGGTTTTAACAGAGAGCTAGATGTTGACAAAGTATTACAGTTTCTAATATAATGCTGTTGTTTAAATTATCAGCCAAAAGGCTGGTTTGAACCTTTAAAGGCTTAACTAAAAAAAAAAGAAGAGTGAGGTCATTAACCATTGCCATCCTCCCTCTAAAACAATTGCAAGTACACTATGGAACTGAGCTCACAAACATACAGTCATGATGTAATGGTAGTTCCAAAACATTTATATGCAAAACATTGGTTGGTTACGGGAAGAAATAAACAGAAATTGGAATCTGCAGATGCATTTTCTACAAAGAGTCAAGGGTTGTACAAGGGAGGACAGAATTTGTAATTGCGATATAAAAAAAGAGCTGCTGACAGTAAATAAGTGTGAATGAGAAAATTTACTGCAATTGCAATAAAGGATGGTGCATCTTTAAGATAAAATTCCAAAACAGATTCTTGAATAAACGCCTGATGAAAAACAATTTGGTAAGGCCTCCAAAGCTATTTTAATATACAACTGGGTTAGTTTTGTTTTATTTCTTCCTGATAACAAAAAAAAAAATTAATAGCAGAACAAGCTAAGTGTAACTTAAGCCGTGAAAAGAAGAAAACTATAACATTGTATACAAAAATTTCTATTCTTTACGGGCATACACATTAAAAATACGACAAATTACAACTTTTCTATTATTTTTCCAGAAGTAAAACATGTCCTGAATAAAATACATTCTCCCTTTACAGAAAACTTCTAATTAAAATATAAAAATGCCCCCATTGTTATAAGAATCAATAAATTTATGGTGTATAACGAGGTGCGGCTAAAAAATAACTGTGACTGAATATATATCGGACAATCAACACGTGCGCACACCAAGTGCTACATTACCAAGTCACATGATATTCCTCCTTCCATTCCAGCTGCGTAATCATCTGCTGGTCG
This sequence comes from Catonia carolina, assembly GCA_035578175.1. NCBI lineage: Eukaryota > Metazoa > Arthropoda > Insecta > Hemiptera > Achilidae > Catonia > Catonia carolina. The sequence goes on along the minus strand of JAQMRL010000005.1, from coordinate 31,939,699 downwards.
CTCAATTGGGCGTTGGCCACCATGCTTGTCTAATTGTGTATTTACCATCTGTCAGAAAAATGTTGAATCTTATGAAATGAAGAACGTGTCAATTTAAAATTCTGGGTGAATCTTGGGAAGACCGCTACAGAAGCCCATACTTTGTTGAAACAAGTTTATAGTGATGAATGTTTGTCACATTTTCAGGTATTGGAGTGGTTTAAACAGTTTAAGAAGGGGCGAGAAGATATTGATCAGATGACCCCAGTCCAAGACTACCTTCAACGTTGACAACGGATGAAAACATAAAAAAAATTGGCTTTTTTAACAGAAAAGATCATCAATTAAGTTCTCACGCAGTTGCGGAAACTGTGGGAATCAATAAAGAGTTTTAACTGCAGAACAGTCAGACTATTAGTTCAGCAGATTTTGCACGAGCATTTGAACATGCAAAAAATTTGATCAAAAAAGGGTCATGACAATGCCTTGTCCCATACAGCATTGGATGTCAAGACGTACTTGGCCAAGCACGGAATCCTTCAGTAGGAGCATCCACCTTATTTACCAAACCTTCCTTCATGTGACTTTTTTTTGTTCCTAAAGATGAAAGCTGTGCTTAAAGGAACCAGTTTTGAATCTTTCTGTTTCTGCAGTGAAACAAAAAGCGACAGAGACAATGGACATGCTTACAGAAAATGACTTTCAACACTGCTTTGATCAGTGGAAAATTCATATGGAATGCTGTAGGGGATAAGGAAAGGTATAATGTCAAAGTCGTATTAAGGCTTATTATTACCTGATGATTAAGATAGCCAGTTGATACAGCCATTTGTATTTGTTGCACCAACATACGAAGCTGCTGCGCTGAAGGCTGGTTCTGTGGTGTACGCGAGTTCTGCAACACAAAACATTACTTGTTAACGTAACGCCAATTTATTTAAATAATTTTTATAATTTAAAGGAATTACTACAAAATATTTAGTAAATACCTTCCCAAACACTATCATTAAAAACATTTAATTATAAAAACACAAATAACAATGAAAACAATTTGCAATACTGTTTTTTTACAAATGGGCCCCTTTTTATGGTTTTTTCCCCACTCATTAACGCAATCAATCTCTTAGAAGTGTTAATTAACATCAGTACTGATTAATAACAAATATAAATTATTTTCATAACATACGAATGAACACATTAACAAAACTGTAATAATTTAAAACCCACCTTAAAGAAACTTAACTAAATTTCACCAATGGTTTTAAAATAAATCAAATATTATGCATGAATCCATTTCAGGTTCACAAAATTGTTTAAAATAACAGAAAGAGATAAGACTACAAAAATGAAACTACAATATACAAATAAAAAACTATGTTCAGCCCATGTAAATTGTAAAATCTTACTTCCTGCATAATACACAAGTAAATTACACTATTTTTCATAACTACAACAATTACGTCATAAAATATAACAACTAAAATGATTATTAAATATTATTTTTTTACACAAATACTTATACAAATTCAAATAGTTTCAGAATAATCATGTATATTAGAAGTAAATCACGTTAAGAAAACAGCACACACATACAATAAAAATAAACAAAAAATCCTAAAAATCAAAAAAGCATTTATTAAAAACAAATCCCAAAAATGTAACTAAATTAAAGATACAGATTTATATAGCAACATTCTTAACACACAAAAATCCACTTACGTCAAGTTTTTTCTAATGATAAAAAATTACATTGTAATTTTCTATGCTGGACATGTATCCCAAAATCAAGCACTCTGGGATGTTTAGAAATTGAATAAAACTACATGATATTCCAATGTCTTTTATAAGGATTATCCAGAAAATAACCTCAGTTTTGAAATAAAAAGTAAACGAGTGAAGATACAAAAACTTTCATTATATACATATTAAAACTACAGTTTTCTCTATTTTTCGACATAGTCGCCAAACAGATTCAAGCACGTGTCGTACCTTGGAAGTCTTTGATTCAAGCACTTGTCGTACCTTGGAAGTCTTTGAAATACCCTCTGCATAAAAATCTGCCGCCTGTGAATATAGCCAACCATTCACGGCGTTTTAAAGCTCTTCGTCATTGGCGAACCGCTGAGATGCAAGCCACCGCTTCCTGTTCGGGAACAGGTGAAAGTCACTAGGAGCCAAGTCCGGGCTGTATAAGGGATTATCTAAAACGTCCCATTTAAACTTGGCCAAAAGTTCATTTGTTTTCTCGCCCTCATACAGCTCGAAGAACAAATGAACTTTTGGCCAAATTTAAATGGGACGTTTTCGATCATCCCCCATACAGCCCGGACTTGGCTCCTAGAGACTTTCACCTGTTCCCGAACAGGAAGCGGTGGCTAGCATCTCAGCGGTTCGCCAATGACGAAGAGCTTCAAAACGCCGTGAATGGTTGGCTACATTCACAGGCGGCAGATTTTTATGCAAAGGGTATTTCAAAGACTGTTCCAAGGTACGACAAGTGCTTGAATCTGTTTGGCGACTATGTCGAAAAATAGAGAAAAACTGTAGTTTTAATATGTATATAATAAAGTTTTTGTATCTTCACTCGTTTACTTCTCATTTCAAAACGGAGGTTATTTTCTGGATAACCCTCGTATACTGTAGTGTGCAAGCTCTAAACTAAACTGTATACACGATAACTGATTTTGTTAACTTTATTACTGTAATCTACATGACTGATTTACTCCTTATAATATATTAAATTACAAAATTTAACATAAAAAAATATCACATATATAAACATTGTTTCCCTACAATTCTGATTTAATTAAGACAATCAAATCACCTGATTGAAGGGCGTGGGCTGCTGTGAGGGAGCCTGCTGGGGAGGCGGCTGTTGTAAAATCTTCTGGACAATGGCTGGGGAAATACTCGATAGGTTTGGATTACCTGGATTGTTCAGCAAATTTGGGGCGCTAGTAGGTCCACCGCCCTGTTTGCAACAAGTGCAAGAGTGCAATATTAGAAGCTTCATTTAAACCAATTAAAAATAATGAAGATGATCAGGATTAAAAAATAATAATACAATATTATATATATTATGCACATCAGCGAAGAAAAGTAAAGCGGAAAAGAATATCTATAATATTCATAACAACAATTAAACAGAGGAAAACATTCTTGAAACAATAAAAGAAAATAAAAATAGGAGAAAAGTTGGAAAAGAACAAAAAAATTATAAAGAGCAAAGAAAGTTAAAAATGAGAAAATTAAAATTGTTAAATAATAATTAAGAAGCACATATATAAACATTTTTACGTAACAAGATAAGTAACATTTATAATACGAAAGAATTTTTCAACACTTTAATTCCTCATGCTCCCATTGTATTTACAGAAAAGAGACAGAACACGTCTAAATACAATAAACACTATTCGCGCCACCAGCTTAATTTACCAGGGTATTTACCATTAAAATAATTTACATTTCAGAACATCATTAGAACTATTACGATAACTCTATTAAATTTAAAACAATAAATAATTTTCTAAAAGCTAAATCTTTAAAATTCTCTTTTCAAGAAAACCTCGTAAAGCAAGCATTGAAATTGCATTTTAATTAAAAATTCTATTGTTAATGTTTTTAAATGAACTCGTGCAAGTAAATGCAATATTAATATATTAACCATTTTTATTTACAATGTAAATCTTTCTATTAGGTTCATGATGTTATAAAATGTCATGAACAGAACTTTTTAACACAGGTAATGAACAAAACAGGTGATCAACAAAATTTGTCCATAACAGACAGGTGGAATGCCAAATTATTTACACTTAATCTGTTAGTTGCAGAGCTAAAATAAATAGTTCTGTTTCTTATCACATGGTCAGCCAATTAAATGACAATCAATTAAGAACAGAAGAGTTATCTCGTCTGAAAGTAATGGATTTCATTATACAGCCAGACCCTGTGGTGAATGAAGTGAAAGTGTCATTTGCAGAGTGGAAAATATATGCTTTTTAGAGGGCCTGGCATGCTGATAAGTGTACTTTTCCACTCAGTGAGGAAGGCATGGGTAAACCACCGCACTCCTTGATTTACTTAGTAAAACCTCTACAGGTTCAAACCAGCCTTTTGGCTGATGACCTAAACAACAACAATGAATAAAAACAATTTGCAACAATTGATATAACAATTTAGCCAAAGGTTTTGCTAGGAATCAACCGATAATTAACGTTAAACAGATTCATTTTTTTTATTTCATGAGATTTATCTCCAAGAACTCATTTTTCTCTGTGTTTTCAGCTGAGTAAACAGAGTGATGATTATTACTTATCATTGTTTCAAAACATTACATTTTACAGACATAAATTAAAAATATATAATTCATTGAAGTAATTAAAAAAGAACTGTCGATTTTGAAACCTATTTTTTTTTTTATTAAAACATTTTTGTTGCGATGAATCTAATATCTAATAGTTTAACCATGAGCTAAATTCTATAGTTTAACAATTAACATTTAATTGTTTACTATATTACACCTATCTTTTTCCGTGATCAACATTGAATAAGAATTAAAAAACTTATAACTTAGGGATTTTTGATGTATACAAAAAATTAATATTAACCTAACCTAAACTGGTACCTAAATTATAAATTCAAGCAACAATGATGTTAGTAAGCATTTGTTATTTACACACATCAAGTAACTCAAGTAATATATTAAATAAATTATTTACAAAAATGAATGAATGAAATTTAAAAATTAAGTATTATTACAATTAAATCTTTACACTGCACTATGAATTAAACCTATATACGAATACATGTTATTGCAATAATGTACCAATACCAACTGATCCAAAAAAATATATTAAAATTTTTGTATATTTGAAATACAATACAACCCCATTTGGTCCACTCCTAAACCCACATCGCCAAACAACCAGGAACTATTCACCCACAATTCAAAATATTTAAAAAATATTATATTACAACCAGAGAAAAAAAATTTTTTCTGTAAAAATTCTCATTATCAATAAACAATTAGCGTGATATTAACAGGCAGAGTTATTAATTTAATCGGCAATCAGAGAACTTATGAATGATTTGTATGGGTGTCAGGAAGCAACAACTGAGCTCTTCATGCTGAAAAAATGCGTTAAGAGTAATGATATGACTCGCACAACCAATTCACTAAACTGATGCCACAGAGCTTATCTGCCACTTTATGACTATCAAACTACACTTAATTACAGATACTAGGTACTGCACTGTTGTACGTTAGTATTGGTACATCATCGCATATTAAAAGTGTGTTGAAATTGAAATATATATTTCTAACCACCAGAAAACCAAAAATTCTCCAATGTAACTGAACACATGATCAAAAATAAACACACTAAGTCGAGTATAAAAAAATAATCTAGAAATATTAGAAATAACTAACAGACAAAATGAAATTTAAATTTTGGAAAAATGTTATATTTATAAATACAATAACAGGGAAAAATTAATAAACACACAGATTAAATGTGACAATCAACTGATTAAGTTGGCAAGATTATTTTAAATATAAGAATCGACTATTCCTTATCTGCCATGGTAGAAGCAGGAAGTTTTAAATTTTGACATAAAAATTTTTAATTTACTGAAGATGTGTACAAGATACACGAAAGCGCTATAAACATTGGTAAGTGTTTTATGTTACCGTATTCTGGTGGTTTGAAATATATATTTCAATTTTAAATAATACGGCTGTTTAAAATCCTACATAGGATGTTTGATAAAATACTAAAAGTGTGTTATCTTACAACACAAAGGCAGTTTCATGATGGTATGTTCTTAAATAAATTTTCTTAATTCTCTGGTGGACCAGATTTTTGATATGCCACCAAATTGACCCCTTCCCAATTTAACAAGGTCGGTTATAATATAAATCAAACCAAAATGTAATTCAAGAAATTCAAATTTTTATCAAATTCCTATCTATAACAACTTTATGAAAAACTAATTCAAGATATATTTTTTTAATTGCAAATTTAACACAGAACTAAAACATACAACAATAAAAAAAAATTCTCTGGTTCAACATTTTAAAATACTATTATCATTATAATATGATATCAGAATACCTTAATGAGACACGTTTTCATACTGCAAACATCAAACATACAGTAGATAAAAGAAGCACTGCATGCCTTTAAAAACTCCCAGAACCCTATCAAACTCAATCAATTTAAATATAAGCACATTTCTTGCTTCAAATGATAAATAAAAAGCAATGAGGACCATATATTGTATATTTGATTTTTATATGATTAAATTAAATTTTATTAAATTTATTAATTATTATCTAAAAATATTTCCCAAACAAGAACATTTCAACAAAATGAACAAGGCATTTGTATTATCAGCAATTAGGGAAATTAATTAAAAAAATAAAAAACAAAAACAGCCAAACCTGTTATTTTAATATAAAATATACCAAGCATATTCCACAACATGATCCTAGTGCCAATGTTAATATAAATAAAAGCTATTTAAAAATAATTTAAAGAAAAACTTCAAAAACTAAATGGGTATACAGGTACATATAGGAGGCTTGTTTTTTTTAATGTCAGATTGGTCGCAGAATTAAAACCCCCACAAATATCTGATGAACCTTTCCGCAGATTTCTTTGCAGCTTCTCTAAAATGGCCGCCCATAGCATTACGTCGGTCTGTTCAGTTCTGAACGTACAGCGAGCATGAAAACATGGCTAAAACAATACTATCTCTCGCCAAGTGTGAAGTGTGTGCGGTAATTCGATTTCCCTATGTCACACAGTTTGCAGTACTGAAGTCTCTAATTGTATAAAAGAGCTTACCAATTGTATAAAGAGCTGACGTTGAAATTTCAGGAAAAGAATCCCCTACACAGAAATCTACCAAACACTGAAATTGTAAACCGACGATTTTCTTGAATCGCCTGATCCACTCGCTGAACAAGGTCATCGGTTGACACGTGCTTCCTTCCAGGCCGCCTGCTGCATCATGAACTTCTGTACGTTCAGCTTGAAAGTTCCTCCACCACTGTCGCACTTTGCTGCCCGCTTATACAAGTCTCACCGTACATGTTACTTATTCGTCAATGAATTTCGACTGAATTGGACCCCTTGGAAGAAATTGATTACCGCACGTACTTCCCAGGAGATAGTATTGTAGTAGCCATGTTTATATGCTCGCTGCGCATTCAGAACAGAACCAGACAGAGGTGATGCTATTGGCGGCCATATTAGTGAAGCTGCGCAAACGTTCATCAGATATTTGTGGGGGGTTTTAATTTCGCGACCGATCGGACCTTGAAAAAATTAACGACCCTCAAACATATAGGTTTAATATACTTCAAAATGCATAGGTATTTATACATTAAAAAAACCTGGGTTTGTGTTACTAATGGACATAATGGGAAGCGCATATATGTTTAGAAAGCTATTTAAAATTTCTACACAATGTTAGAAATTATGGCAAAGAGAATCTTTTCAACTGGTTTATAATAAACTGCTCAGTAAAGCATGTCAAATTTAACACACAAAACTAATGATGTGCAGTGTTTTTGATAAAAGCTGAAAACTATCACATAATATACTGCCATAAAAAAACTTGTTGAAAAATAAGAAGAGTAAAACTTACAGGTGGCGGGAATGGGATCTGCTGTCCAGGGAAACGACCAGAAAATGATGGGTTATTGCCAGAATGGTCAACAAACGGTGGATCCATATCAGGATGTCGACGCCATTCACCACCGCCCCCACTGCTGATACCTCTCATTGCATTCAAGTATTCAAGAGCATCTTCTAGCGACATGTTGTAAATTCGAAGAGCATTTTCCACCTCATCTTTCTGTAAGTTAAATAAAATCAATCTCAGTATTGAATTAATTTAAAGAATATAACGTGAACAATAAAAGATGTGATTTGCATGTGCTGACTATTAAACAAAAAAAATCTGGTGTGAAACACTCACACAACTTCCTCTTGGCAATGCAAATAATTAATAATAAACATAACATTAGTAATAAAACATTAGAAATGAACAAAAAACTAACCTCAATAAACATAATATAATTTTAATCATGAGTAAAAGACACAAAATGAAAATCAACCTCTGTTTGGCTTGAAAATACGGAAAACCACTCTTTCACGCTAAACTAGGCTCTGTAGAGAAAAATGCTCATAAAATAAAAGTTGTAGATTTTTTTATTTCCTATAAATTTGATTGCATACACTTTTGTCGTACAATGCATACTCAAGCAGAAATCTTAAAAAATTGATTTTTCACACATTTTTGTGAGAAAAAAACAGAATATCACTAATTACGCTAAACTAAGTGTTATACAAAAAAATGATTCAAATAAAAGTTGTAGTATTTTAAATTCTCTACAACTTTTCTTATATACATTTTTGCGCTAAAATGCATATTAAAAATGCAATTTTAAAATAACCATTTCTTTACGAGAAAACAACCTCACAAAGAATTTCAGCTAACATGGCGCCTACCCCATCTTGTAGAGCATAAAACATTTAGTAAATGAGCCGTTTTTGAAAAAAATTGCAAGTAAAGTGGAAAATGACACAGATAAACTACTACTTCCAGTTGACCGATTTTGATGAAAATATTTGTGTCTGGTCCTCTAGTGGTATCTAACTTGAGTTTTAAGTTTCAACTTCGTATGAGCTTCTGTTCTTGGATCTTATGTTCACACACACACACACACACACACACACAAGAACAATCGCTAAAAACATATTTTTTGGGTTCAGGGGGTCTGAAAACGTGTAGATCCGGTGAAAAATCGACATGAAAACAATATTATCCTTCCTACATATTTATATAAGTAAGAGAAAATAATAATTGAAGATGTCATGGTCCATTATATAAATTACTATAACTTTAACATTTTACAACTGCGTTAAGAAACACAAAATTTTTGTGCAACCTTGTTAACAAATTTTCATTCTCCATTCTTTTAAGCATAAAAAGAACTTTTGAAGACTGCTTACTTAATAATATTAAACCGAGCTGTTGTATAACTAATAAATAATTGTTGTAGGACAGCCTTTAACAGCAATAATATACGTGCACTTTTACTACCATTTAAAAAAATCTTAACACTCACATGAATTACTTTCTCACTAATGTAAATAATGATAAATATAACCTGATTTTAATCGTGAGTGGATGACGCACTAAATGAAAATCAACTCCTGTTGTACTTAAATTTTGATGAACATAATATTGGAAAAACACTAATAGACATTACACTAAGCTCTGTAGAGAAAAACAGTTAAAATAAAAATCATGGGTCCTTTTCATTTCTATAACTTGCATTATCTTTAAAAACATATTAAGACTACAATCTAAAAAAACATTTTTCTACACGGCCACACCCTCCAACAAATTTCAGAAGATTTGGTGCTTACTCTAATCTGTTATAGCACAAAAGATTTAGTAAATGTAGTAATTTAAAACAAAATCATAAAGCCTTATATTTTTTAAGAAAATCCATAAAATGGAAAAATTGCACAAATTTACTACTACTGGTATCATGGCCGGTAGACAGATTTTGATGAGCATATTTGTGTCGGGTCCCTCAGGTACCGAACTAAAGTTCTACGTATTAACATGTATGATTTTTGAGTTATTTTATTCTCGCGCACGTGCACTCACACACAAATCGCAAAAATCATGGATTTTTTCAAATACCGCAAAGAGAAAGAAAAAAGTTAATAATACTCACTTTAAAGCCCATATCTGCAAGAATTCTGAACTGCTTGCTAGCCCATACAATTTCCTTTGAAAGTGGTTTCGGAGCCTGAAACAAATAAACCCGTTTAAAACATTTCCCACTAATACAAAGCGTAATAGATTACAATAAAAAACAATTTTCATTCAATCTAAACTTCAAAAATGTTAGTTTTATTTTTTAATGAAATTAAATATTAACAAGTTCAATACAAATCTTATCTATCTTTGAATACCCATATATTTAAAAAGAAAATTTTATAAAGCCAACCGAATAACTACAGACTAAAACGCAGCACAAATTAAAGCAATCATGCCAATATTTCTCAGTAATTTGAATAATACGTTACAAATATTTCAGTAGACGACGAATAAAACAAATTTGTATGGCTAATCTAAATAAAATTTATTTTCACTAATAAAACCACACTTACTAGATAAAGAATAATTTTCAGCCTGAAGAAGATCTTGTTGTTCTACTATGTTTAAGCATTTTTATTTTATCAAACGTCCTATACAGGTATATTCATCAGCCGTATTATATTTATAACCAAAAATTATTATTTTCTTCAAACCCCAGTAATATAAATTAATAAATATACTATATAATTAGTATTTTTTTTTTACGTCTGACTGTTCTGCAATACAACTAATCCAGACGGTGGATAGTGATGATAATGGAAATGAGATGAAAAAATGCCAGACCTGACCAGGAATCAAATCCAGGACCCCGGCGTAGAAGCCAGTTGCGCTAACCATTACGCCAACGGGCCGGCCAATATATATAATTAGTAAGTGTTTACTGTTTACCATATTATTGGTGGTTTGAAGAATATAACATATTTCCATTTTAAGCATTTATATATAAATTTACATTAAAAAAATAACCTTACCTGTTTCGGTGGATGTCCCCAAGAAGATGGATCAACTTCGCCATCTACGACCCATCCTCCAGTATTCATTGGATTCTTTGGCTTTGGTCCACCCCATGGTGTTGGAGTAAGTGGAGGTTCACTCCATGGCGTCATTCCACCAGTGGTTACCTTATCTTCACCTCCCCATGGTGCGCCACCACCGACATCATGCGGTCCTCCTTCCCATGTTCCATTTCTAAAAAACAAATAAGTTTTATTATACTACAGAATTTATCATCCATTTATTTCAAGTCCTAAGATCATAAAAACATACTTGAATCAACGATGACCACATTACTGGCAAACAAAACTTTCAAGGAAATATCTATCACATGAATAAATTTTTAATAAACGAATTTTAATTTTTGTCTTCATACAAATATCAAATTTTTTTTATAAAATAATGCAATAAGAAAATTTCGGCCATTTTCACAAGCATGAACATAATAAAACTTACCAAAATTAAATTAAATTTAAAACTGTTTAAAAAAACACCTTTCACAATACAAATTGGATATTTAAAATTATTTCCTTCATTTTAATAAACTGCGCATTTTATAGAAAAGATATCTTAAAATAATAATACATTTCGAAACTAACCGAGCAGGATGTCCCCACAGAGGTCCTTCTGATTTGATATTGCCTGGCATACTGTTTGGCATACGAGCTTGAGGGATACCCGGTGGGCATTGCATATTCCCACGTCCAATTCCAGTTGGTGTTGGCATTTCTTTCCAGTGAGAAACCTTAGCTTGTCCTGACATGGCATTACGCTGTTGCTGAGCGCCCCACAATGACGTACCATCATCGTAATTTGGTATATTACGGCGCTGAGCCGGTGGTGATGGTTCTTCCCAACCAGTTGGTTTACCGCACACATTTACTCCTACTCCTGGAATTCCAACTCCCAAGTCTTTAGGTGGTGGACCAGGCCATTGGTTAACTAAAAACAAGTAAATTTATAAAATTATAACAGATTATAACATTAGTATATTTACAGAATTGCAAGTTGCTTATAGCAGGTATTTACCATAATTTCTCTATGAGAGATTTAGTGACAAAAATATTATTTTTAATGATGATGCTTTTTCCTTTATTTCACAGCATTAAAACACATCATTATCTTTGTACATTGATTTATTAGCCATGTTTCCTAATCATAACCTGAGAGTTATGCACGATTTTAAGGGTTATCGTGGATTTACAGTAACCTCTTGTTAGTCCGACACACCTCTGATTCAAATCTAACAAAAAATATAACTACATATTTTGTATGTAATATAAAAAAATTTGCTGCATCAAACAAAGCTTACAACTCTACCAACCTTTTAAATTGATGTATAATTTGTAATTATTTTTTGTAGAAAAAAAAATTAGAGTCACAAAGGCAAAGAAACATCACAGACTTTTAGAAATAAAATAGGATTTGCCTAACCTGTATCAATAATAACTATAATATACAGAAGAGTAATATAAGGGTTAATTTAATTTTTTTTAAACAATAGTTTCAAATTTCAACACTTTTACGGTTTAATAACTCCATCCAGTACGTCCAGTCCTGGAATGTTAACTTTTTTAATGGTTTAATCTTTCTTTGTTCAAATCTACTTTACTGTGTTCTAAAGACAATAATAATTTATTAATTGTGCAATAAATTCAGTTTTTTCTAAAATGGTTGTGAATGCTAAAATTATTTGTGGTCTGACCAGGTATTAACTGTGTTAATATCCGTGTATAATAAAAATGTGCGTAGAAGAAATGAAAATACAATATACTTAATTCGGTTGACTGCTCATATTCTTAAATTGCCTGATTTATTCTAATTACCTTCAGTAAAATTACCCATATTTGGTAATCTGGAAAAATCTGTAATCTGACATCACCGGACTCTGGGGATGACAGATTACAGCATTTTCTTTAGTCCAGCACTTTTGGGAAGTGCCCTTCTAAACAGAAGCTATGATTCTATTAGTAATATTAAAGACATCCATCAGAAGTTAGTCGTATTAGTACCCTTCCCTAAATAAATGGGGCTCCGGTTTAAAAGTTATGCAACAGAAGGCACATGGTCTACCAATAGCTGTGACCACACATCACACTGATTCAAGAAATTATTGAAGGTGATAAACAGCCACTAGGATAATGAATATCTCATAGTGGAAGAGACAGAACTTCATACCTCACCATACGATGTAAACTGATTTTTAGGTTTACATCCGACTGTTCCGCAATTTCTGCTAATGCAAATGGTGGATAATTATGATAATGAAAATGAGTGATGAAAAAATGCCAGATCTGACCGGGAATCGAACACAAAACCCCAGCATAGAAGTCAGTTACGCTAACCACTACGCCAACGGGCCGGCCATTTGATATAGACTGATCAATTGACAAATTATTTAATTGAATATAACATTTGTAAAAAAAATTGAACAATTAACAGTTATATGGTTCAATCGGAAAATATTATTTCGATTTCAACCAAATGAGCAGAGTACGGAATTTTGTACTCCCATGCACCACCGTGTTATCAATGATACTGACTAGACTACAAAAACTAAAACTCACCTGGAGCATTTGGAGCAGGACCCATCTTATTTGGAGGCTGAGCTTGATGATGTACATGATGAGGAGGCTGTTGAGGTGGTCCACTCCACATCGGATCTGTTGCACCACTGTTAAGGCGACCTGATATACCACCACGTGGATCTCCACGTATCATTACATCACCACCACCCATTGCTCTGCAACAAAAATTTTAAACATAATTTAACACAATACAATATTAAAAATTAACAAGAACTTATAATCTTCCTATTTATACTTAAAAATTGGAGAGGAAACCATATATTAACACATTGACCCTGCAAGCTGGCATTAACGGATGTGCCCTTATGCCAACGCACATTGCAGTGAGGGAATGCCATGATGCCTCAATGCATTCGTCGACCACTTGAACAAATTTACTTATTTGTTAATCCACTTTTCAGCTAAATATTGTACGGTATTATACACGTCTTTTTTTCATTTCTTATGTGATTATATAAGTACATACATTTATTAATGTATAACGTACAGTACATAGGTAATAAATTCAGTGCATACAGAGTAGCGAATTCTCAAAGTAACAGAAATTACTTTCGAGTAATAATTAAAATATTTTTATGTAAAACTGTATTAATCTGACCTTTTCTTGGTAAAAAGAAGTTACTAGGAACAGAGAAATTTGTGGAAAAAATTATATGATAGCGCCACACTGGGAGGTTCGAATTGACTCCACTTTTAAAACCATTCAAAAATTTCTAGCCATAAGTAACAAAAGATGACCTTCAATGTATCGCTAGTAGGAACGTCTGAATGCCTAAACAACATTTACCAACACTGCCCGTGTGCTTGCTATTAACAAAAGCTACAGAAACATAGTAGAGTACATGATGCCTTAAGGTGTCTTTTTTACATCTGACTGTTCTGCAATTACTGCTAATGCAGATGGTGAAGGATGAAATTTTTTTTTTAAATATGAAAATATACCGTGCCTGAATGGGATTCGAAACCAAGACCGCATGATGAGAGGTGAGCACATTACAAACTACGCCAATGCAGCCTAACACCCTAAGGTGTCAGTCTGCCTCAACATCAAAGGACGTGTAATTACAATCAGGATGTAGAGCTTTGATTACAGTTGTCATGATAAAATAACTAACATTTTAACAGACTCATGGCTATCCCAATCAAAAGCCAGAAACAGAATGCATTCCACAGCACTTCTGGTTTTCCCCCCTTTATTACTGTTATGCCTACAATTAAGTTAATATTTAGAGGGAGAATAATTAGAAGGGAAAATAAGACATTATTTCCCTCCTGCCAGAAATCAACATATTGGTTCTTCAAAATTGTATATTATAAGCAGTAACTGCCTGTAGAAATTCCTCACATATTTATAAATGACAATTTCTTTTAAATTAAATATATTTTTAAAACAAATAGTCACTTTACTGGCTCAAACATCACACTAAACTACAAGGATGAAGGGCAAAAGTCTTATCTAAGTTTTATTACCATATTCTGCAATATTATATAATATAAAAACCATATTTATCTAATGATAAACAAAATACCAGAAACATTTAAACAAAAAAATTTTCACGTACCTTTGATCAATTACAGTGCGCATATGTTCACGAGGATCCACCATTCCTCCCCCTCCAGGTCTCATATCACGTGGATCCATACCTCCACCACCTGCACCACGAGGATCTCCCCAATTTGATCCTCCCCAACCTTCTGCATCTTTCTTAGGAGCTGAAAAATTACCACAAAAAAATTTCAACTAAATTTATTTTTTAAACAGAAAAAATACCATTTACAAGATACGGTTTTTAATAAATAAACTAACTGCTATTTTATATGTACATACAAACTACAAAATACAAGGTGTGGCTATTAATAAATAACACAAATGACATTGTAAAAAACTTTATTTTTATTTTATACATAATCACTTATTGTCACCTTCAATATACACTCTTCTCTATCCCTACAACGCTCCATGCGAATTTTCCATAGTTGGAAACAGTGTTAGAAGTCATCTTCTGTTAGCTCCTTCAGGACACATGCCGCTTTCTTTTTTACAGCTTCCACAGACTCAAATCTTGTCCCTTTTAATGCAGATTTCACCTTAGGGAATACGTAGAAGTCACATGGTGCAAAGATCTGGTGAATAAGGTGGATATTCTAACACTGAGATGCTGTATTTGGCTAGGAACCTCTTGACACACAATGCGCCAGCTCATTCTGTGTTATCTGTCAAGAGGAGAGCCTAGTACAGAATCTCAGGGTTAGAACATCCACCTTATTCACCAGATCTTGCACCATGTGACTTCTACCTGTTCCCTAAGGTGAAACCTGCATTAAAAGGGACAAGATTTGAGTCTATGGAAGCTTTTAAAAAGAAAGCGGCACATATCCTGAAGGAGCTGAAAGAAGATGACTTCCAGCACTGTTTCAAACTATGGAAAATTTGCATGGAGCGTTGTACGGATAGAGAAGAGTGCACATTGAAGGTGACAATAAGTGATTATGTATAAAATTAAAATAATTTTTTTTACATCAGTCTCGTTATTTAAAAGCCACACCTCATACGTTAATTTTCACTAGTTTACTAATTTTTCTGGATAAAAAAGGTCCCAAGAAATTTCTAATGAAAATAAGAAATAACTAATTAAAAAACATTAATTAAACAGTTAAAAAATACTATCTCTCGATATTGCAACATGAACAAAGATTTTGTGATAGTCCAACCAATGAACTGAAAATCAGAGTATTATAATCACTATGAATTTTCTGTTGTTCTTGATGCCTTACCTCCCCACATAGGTGTTGTAGGTCCAGGATTGTTGGCGCCTCCCCACTGAGTAGGTGGTGCTGCTCCAGAGGGTGGTACTCCTGTCCATACATTCGATGTATCAGCACCTTCAACGTCATCTTCACCCCAAGTTCCACCGATATTTGTAGTTGGAGTATGACCCCATGGTGTTTTCTGAGCAACGGCAGGTGGAGGCTGACCACCATTTCTGAGATTTGCTTCCCACAACTCTGTTCCTAAAGAAACAAAATAAAGATCTTAAAAAAAGCACTAATAAACTATATAGTTATCACTTTCTACAAATACTTTAAACTAATCAAATTTTGCTCATTTTTACCCATTGTTCCCTTTCTCATAAATAGTTAATGAAAACTCAATACTCAACTCTGCAATATGGCTTAGTTGGTTAGTACTAAATAGGCACCACTTTTCATCTTTCAGAGGTGTTCTCCATTTAAATTGTCAAGCTTTAGGAAATAGTCCAAACATCAAGCCAAAATTCTTCTGAAGTTCTAAATATGTTAAATCTCACGTCTTGTGAAAATAAAATAGTCCCGAGTAGTTTCACAAATGAACGTATCACCTTCCTTTAAGTTTAGTACAAAATAAAAAATGTTTGCACTTTTGATAACATGATAAAACTTTTAACTGGCTTCTATGCCAAGGGTCCTTGGTTCAATTCCTGGTTAATACCAGGCATTTTTCATCTATCACTCTTCACTGTCTCAATTAGCTTAACTTGCACAATATTTAAATGTAAAAAAGATTATCTCTTGATAACAGATAACCCAAACCATCCAAAACAGCAAAAAATTAACTTGTGGTACAAACACAACAGAATAAATGCACTAAAATTTATCAAAATATAATAAATCTGGTTCACCAGATTTGGAAAATTATTTTAACAAACTGACATTTGGTAATGCATTTATACAAAAGAAAATAACCTTTTTTAGCCAAAACCTGATTAATATTCAATTTAGATAGATTAACAAGTTACACGAATAATGATGTTATAACTGACAATTTATAATATTAACAATAAAATTGAAAAATTGCTATTACATCAATACTACTTCTACTAATAAGTAAAATTTACAATTACACAAAACAAATAAAAATAATCACAGAAACAAAACAAATCTGCATATTAAGATTCCTTTACTTCCCATTTTTAGATATACAAAATAAACAAAACAATATACGTTTTTATACTACAATAATTTTTTCTGGGCCTCATATGGTTTACAACAAAATAGTACTTTCAAATTTTCTCATAGATTATAAAATTATCCAAAAAAAAACAAACAAATTTGTAAACTAAACATTTTATTTGACAGTTATTATTTGAATATTGTACTGCAGCTTTATAAAAACTACCATCAAAAAATAACTGACAGCAAATAATGTTATTTAAAAAAAAATGTTTTGTTTATTAAGTTATTACTGTAGTGAAATGATTAACCATAATATACAAATTTATTAATTATGATTATTTGATAAAATCGACAAAAATATTTATTTACAAATTAAAAACACTGCAAATTTGTGTGACCCCTTTCTGTTAACTAAATAAAATGACAGAAAATGAAATTAAGAGTTATATAAATTAAGAGAATAAAAAGAAAAAAAGATAGCTAGCGAGTTGAGGTTAAGGTCACACCTCGCAGACTGGAGCAGTTACCATTGTTGATGGTCGGCTTCCATACAGGCAGAGCTGCTCCACCATTATTATCCTTGCCGGAAGGTTCAGGTGATGGTGGAATGTCCCAGGATGAATCTTGATTCACGTGTTGCTGCAACAAAAATACAAAAACAATGATTATATGTTATCAATTTCATGATCAATAATAACATAACAGTGAACTAAATCAACGTACAGAAAGTCTTTTTTTGAAGTGATAACTTCTTTAGGCGCATTTGCACTCTTTCAGAGAGTACGCGTTAATTTTTTTATAACATTAAACACAACATAACTACGTACAAAGCAGTAAAAATCTGTATTTAGTATTGTAAATCTGTATTTAAGTTTTAAAATACAGTTCAATACACAGCAATAAAAAAAAAGAATGTTCAATGCTCTCTAAATTTTTCTCACTTGTTATGTTATTTCTACCAAAAATTTTTTATAATTATACAAGGAAAACAAGGAAAAATATTTATGCAATAATCCCAACCCATCCTACTACATGGTTTTGTCCATATAGTTGGATGCGATAATTTCCAACACCTCTAGCATAATAGGAGAATAATAGTTTCAAAACTAAAGAAATTTGGTATTATGGTAATTTTTTTATATAATGTGTAATATCATGGGAGTAAATAAATTATTATTTTTTGGTAGAATCAGAACTACTCTGATTCTATTATATTAGAAACTAAAGTGTTTAATGTTATTTAAGATCAATGAATTTATCATAAATTCATGAATTTTTCATAAGCTCCAGTTAGATGCTGTGGAGTTACTTTGTCCATCATATTTTAATGCATTTTTAAAAAGATCAAATGCTTAAGCAGAACATTCATTTACTAAAGGGTGATTCAAAAAGAGCGCCGGTTTTTAAACGGCTGGTAAATTTTTGTTTATCGGTTGGCAACATTGTTTGACCACATTTCTATTTCGGAGAACATTCCGATTGACGATTCAGTTGTAGTTTCTCTTGTTTGCAGTGTAGTACTCTCGCAGTCTGTGTCTAACCATGGAGAAGTTTACTATTGCGCAACGAGTGTTAATCGTCAAAACATTTTACCAGAGTGGAGAGAGTTATGCGGCTACTGTCAGGCGACTTCGCGGTACTCTAGGACGTAATGAAGCACCGAATGAATCAACAGTTCGCAGGCTCATGAAAAAGTTTTTTGAGACGGGTTCAACAGTCGACCTTAAAAGTTCTGGACGTCGTCGTTCTGGCCGAACTGAGCAGAACGTTGCGTTGGTTCGTGACAGTGTGGCTGTTAGCCCAGCAAAATCAATACGTCGCCGTTCTCAACAATTGGGTTTAACATGTTCTTCTGTACGGAGAATTCTTCGGTACGATCTCCAATATTACCCGTATAAAATTCAGTTGACGCAACATTTGAAAGTGGCAGACCACCAGAAGAGACGACAGTTTGTTGACTGGGTATTGAGAAAACGGCAGGATGATGACACCTTCGCACACAAAATCATTTTCAGTGATGAGGCGCACTTCCACTTAAACGGTTTTGTTAATAAACAGAACTGCCGTATGTGGGGTTTAGAAAACCCTCGCATGGTTAATGAAAGGGAAATGTATGCACAGCGAGTGACAGTTTGGTGCGGCTTTTGGTCGGGCGGTGTCATCGGCCCTTACTTTTTTGAAAATCAAGGACAAGCCGTGACAGTAAATGGAGCCCGATACCGTACGATGATTAGGGAGTTTTTGTGGCGTCATTTGGATGGAATGGACATTGACGAGTTGTGGTTTCAGCAGGATGGTGCCACCTGTCACGCTGCACGAGAAACAATGTTGTTGCTCCATGAACGGTTCCAGGATCGCATCATTTCTCGTAATTCCGACCATCAATGGCCACCAAGGTCGTGTGACTTGACGCCTTGTAACTTTCCTCTTTGGGGTTATCTGAAGACATTGGTGTATGCCAATAAACCCCGAAACATCAATGACTTGAAGGAGGAAATTCGACAAGTTATCGGGCAAATGGAAGTCGAAACTTGTCGTGCAGTAATATCCAGTTTCATGGACAGAGTTGGTGCGTGCCAGCGCAGTAGAGGAGGACACATGCATAACATCATTTTTCATACATAAAATCGGAAGGAAAGATGAACTTGTTGATGTATTTATTTTCAGTTTTTCAATAAAATAAATCTCTTAATTTGATATATCAAAACCGGCGCTCTTTTTGAATCACCCTATATGAATGTCATAGTTTTTTTCAGCAGCAATAAATTAATGTGAAGGATTTATTTTGGAAAATTTTTGTATAATGACATGAACCATCACAATCCATTTATTTGACTGTATGGCTGCCACATGATAGGTTTGCCAATTTATCCGTTTACAAAAAAGAGTAGCATAGAAGTTGGGTCAGTATCACCAACTATGACAAGGGAAATCTGTGAACAGAAGTTCAGAAAAAATGAGTTTAATTTATCTTTAAGATTTATCAATAAACATAGATCTGAATTGAAAAATAAAATTATTCACAGACCTCTCTACTGTAGTAACTCTTTTAACACAGTGTATATGTGTTGGGATGCTTAAATATTATTTTAATAATTTTATAAAACATATGAATGCGAAAACTTTAACTATCATATTTAACTCTTCGAGTGCTACGGCTTGTAGTGAAGAACTAGTGAAAAATAACACGTCGAAAGCAGGCTAATGATACTATTCCCTTTGAAAATTAAAGTTTTCACCAGAACTAATAATGTCATTAGCTTAATTAATTTACCAAAAATTGCATAAAACTTTACTCTGTAATAAATCGCACTGTTTAACAAAATTTATTCATTTATAATTTATTTTTATATACTACATTATCTTCATTAACCCATCAAAATTTTATTTACATGTAATATTTTTCATCCATGTTTTAAACTAAAAATATTTGTAGTATTGCAAGTTACTTCATTTTTTTTAGGCAATTTTGTCCTGATAAGATTGATATATAACACAAAAGTATTTAAAATTACTAACAAAACCCAAAAATAACATCGCCACTACACCCCCGGCATTTGATACGTGTATTTACAAAATACACAACTTAACTATTCATAAAATAGATTTAACTAAATAACAGTGAAATCTATTGACATAAAATCAAAATTCATAATTTAGACTATTAATAAAGCAAAATTATTAGAGTATAGGGAATTTATAGTCATTTACGCAACAGTTTACAGATATCTGATGTGACCGGATCTGCCACATTTCAGAAAACCTTCACATCCTCAGATCATCATCATCTTCAGATCATCGTCGAATCATCACATAAAGGATTTTAAGAAAACTAAATAATATTGTACTTACACCTCCCCAACCATCAATGCTGAACAAAGCCTCACGCATCGTATTCAATTGTTCAAGTTGTTGTTTAGTGGTAGTATTATTGGTTGAACTATTACTAGAAGTAGTCGTCGTTGTAGTAGAAGATGGCGCACCACTGTTGCCAGAAGGAGGCAGACCTTTACCTGCAGCTGCTGCCCAAGATGTGGAACCATTCTGTTGGCCCTGCTGAGATGATAAAATTAAAATCATTAACCCGGTTATACACTAACACCAGAAGACATTGTTTAAACTCATTTATGAAACTATTCATTATATTTTAACAAGTTAACTTGCACTAAGACAGACGATTTTCTCCTGTTTAATTTTAAGTCCATTGCATATTTGTACAATGAAAATTGGCTGTGAAGTATAGGGAAAGAAAAGATAATTTTTTTTGTTATTTGAAGCTAATTTTTATAAATTTCTTTTATAACAATATTTATAGAGGGCAGATGGGATAGTTATAGCTTTGACTATAACCATTTGTTCATCCATTTCTTCCTTTTATTCTCTTCATTTTCCGTATGTCACATTGCTCTGTGACTAATTTATGGCACTCAAACCAAATAAAGTTGTCTCTACCCCTCCCCTGAACCATAGGTTGAAACATTAACTTAAGTCAAAACAAACTGTAACAAATTATTGTATATGCTATCCTTTTTCAGAACTGAATAACTCAAGAGAGCAACATTGAGAGAAAAAAAAATTCATAGCAAGCAAATGAAATAGAACTGAAAGGCACCTAGTGCTCTTAGAAACTATTATATCTTATGAACAAGTCAATTAAATTCCAAAATCTTAACGATGTAAATATTCACAATAAGTTAATTTAGTTATTGTATAATATGTGTCACCAAATAACATATTTTTTACATTTTTTTATGAATTAAGCAGAACTTTTTTATTACCCACATCAAAAATTTTTAATAAATTAAAATGTTTGTTTTAGGTTGTAAATGAAAACGAAAAATTTTAATTCAAATGTTTCTATTTACTAATGTTATTTTTTTTTTAACGTCCAACTGTTCTGCAATTACTGCTAATGCAGACGGTGAAGGATGAAATGATTTTTTTGTAACGTATGAAAAGATGCTGTGCCTGAATGGGATTCGAACCCAAGACCGCATGATGAGAAGCGAGCACGTTACCAACTGCACCAATGCGGCCGGCGTATAAATATAATAAATAAATAGTAATTTTTTTGAAATGAAATTGAATTGAGGCGCAAAAGGTTGGTCCAGGAGATCGTTAAAATCGTGGTAAAAACAGGGTTCAAAAATACATCAGAAAATATTAGCCTATTATAATTTTTAATGACTTCATAATTATGATATTTGTCACAACTTCTGTGCTCGAAATTGAGCCTCAGATAGTTGCATTCACCAAGCTAAATATTCTTTGAATGAGTTTACCTGATTGTTATTATTTGCCCCGGACGTCTGTTGACCCTGTGCTTGATTTTGTTGCTGTTGGTTTTGTTGTTGACTTTGTTGCTGCTGATTATTTTGTTGTACATTTTGTTGATTCGCATTATTACTATTACTATTTGGTGGTTGTTGGCTGCCGGAAACTGCTACAGACACTGAAGCAGCCTTCATACCCGGGTTACCTGTTTCAATTTACACACATATGTTAAATTATCTTATAAAGAGCAAAGATAAAAACATAATATTCAATACACAGTAAAAGCAAACACAAAACTATCCACCATATCACTGGGAGTAATATTTACTTCATGACAATATCTCTCGCTCTGGTTTTATTCTGAAAGCTCTCCTATTACATTAATAAAAATCCTGTTACTGAAGAAGACAATGACTAACTGTATTAAGACTCAAAAAAGATATTTCCTTCAAATAAAAGTAATTTGATCACATTTACTGTACAACCATGACATGAGTATACATAGATATATAAACATGATCTGTTAAAAAGTATTGGAACAAATTTTTCCCAATGCGACTACATCGCAGCGAGCTTACACCATGGAGGCTTGGTGGTTAGGGGACTGACCTTCAACGTTCATTCAAGCTAGACCATGTTTTCAGTGGACCCCGTTGAGTGACTATGCAAGTGAAAAATGCAGCGAACGATTGAACAGCGGTACACAATCAAATTCGTGTTGCAATGGGAAAATTGGGTACGGAAACTATGGCCACGAATTATGCTCAACGATATATTATAAAATATATTGCAGAAGTGTACATCGCTCATTGCCTAGGTTCAAAGAAGTATTTTAAGTTATACATATGAAGACAATATGGACAAAAATTAACAATACTGTAAACAAAAACTACAAAGCTACAATACTGGACAAAAACTACAATACCTAAAACTGAACAATACTCATTACTTCATAAATATAATATACATATATTAAATTTGAGCCCCAATATCTGCGGATAATTCGTTCAAAGAACATACTACATCCAATATGAGGTTTCAGTAGTGTACCATATCTACATAAGAAAATTGATTACAGAGTACATGTACCATTAAACAAAATGTATTAGCTTTAATTTAATATGAAGTTCTGAAAGAAACCTGATAGTACATTGTTAAAATTGTGAGGAAGACGGTAAAAATTTTGTGATATAAATTCATATTAAAATTGAAAATAATCGAAACATCTTCATGGACACCCAGTATTTATCTGTTAAAATTATTTTACTGCACTGTAATTTATTATGTGTAACAACCCACTTTTTGTGCGTTTCTTATCACTCACATTCAATGACCATGATAATAATGACTATGAGGGAATCCTCAGCTATTCACGTTTTGATGAACCATTTCTTTAAGAAATGTGAGAGGATAGAGAAAGTTCCAACAGAATGCTCCTCTGTGTCTGAATGATTAAAACAATTTTATTAGTTTTTAATAAACCATAAAGCTTTAGCTAGAACAGCACTAACCATACGTTTTTTTTCTTAATACTCCTGACAAGTAGTACATAATTATAAACCGCTAATACTAAATCAACGAATATGGAGATTTAACTATAATGCTTAATTCATCATGGTTGATGAGCTCTGCTGTTTTACACGTTTAGACCAATCAGAACATTAGCCAGCGTTGTCAGATTGTATGAAAGTTTCAGCCAGACGAAACATTACGTGCGCTTGTATATAAGAGCCACAGTAGTTCACTCGTGTCTTGCATCTCATACTGAACACATCAATTACAACTTTATAATATAATCAGGTAAGAGTTACAGGTTATAATTGTAATAAAAAGACCAAAAAAATAGCTGACAAGTTATATAACAGAGCTACAAGAGCAAGTATTGGCAATTCATTGGACGGCTATGAAGTTGGTAGGGGACAATGCGTATGTTCAGAGCTCATCAGCCAAGAAAAATGGTGTATACTAACATATTGTACAAAAAAAGAGAATAAATTACCTGTATTTTGTTGAGAAGAGGGCGGTTGGCCCTGACTAGTCGTATTAGCCTGACCACGAGAGTTGCCAGGCCACTGCGAGGCTGGTGGGTTGCCGGCCGGTGGTTGTGCACCAGCATTGTTGTTCTGAGAGCCACCGGGTCCCCAGGAGCTGCCGCTACCAGCATTGGTGTTGTTGTTGTTGCCGCTAGAGGAGCCCCAACCGGTGCCACTGGTATTCAATGAACTTTCGCCGCCGCCAGCAAGTCTCAGTCCTCGTGGAATGCCCCACCGTGTGCCATAGTCATCACAGTCTAATTTAAAGCTTTTCTCCAGTCGTACTACATTATTGTTATTACAAGGCGTAATAATCTTCCCTGGAATGTTCTGACTTTTACACTCCCTAACCCTAGTCTTAACGTTATCATTAATATTAATATAACTACTACAATTATTATTATTCTTATTATTACAATTATTATCCTTAATACTAAAATTATTATCCTGAATAGAAAGAGCACCAAACTTATCAGATTCTGGTTGGCTGTGAATGGCCTGAGAAGTGATGTGTAGTGGTATTTCAGGGTTATGGTGCTTTTTTTGTGCACTCAGACTATTGCTGTTGGAAGATCCACAATATTCACTGGCAAACATTGCATTGGGGTCCTACAACACAAAAACAAAAAATAGTAATTTACAACTGTATTCATCAAATAAATAAGACATTTTATACTTATAAGTAATACAAGTAAGGCCTATACTCGGTTATCGCCCCTGGCCTTCTTTACTAGTGGTGCTGAAGTTGAGAAGTGAAGTAGTAAAAACATAGTAGATATTTTTGAACCGCTTTTTCTTTAAAAAAAATTAATTTATGTTAATTATGATTGAACCTGAAGAAGCTGTTGCTATAGTATCTATGGAATTAATTACACATAAAAAATAAACAGAAAAACCGGAAATTTTAGGTTCACTTATTAATAAGCAACATACTAGAAACAGGTATTTTGATGTGTTATATCGGGAATTGAGAAATGACAATTTTTTTTAATTATTTTTGAATATAGACTTCTTCTTTTGATGAACTGCATGGTTTATTAGAAAATTATATAAGACACAGAACACAAACATGAGAAACTACATTCCACCAGCTGAAAAATTGGCAGTTACTTTATGGTGAGAAATCCCATATAGCTGGACACAGGCAAATTTCGTAAATGAAGGCCTCTGTAACAAAAGTGCTGTGATTACATTCCATTGCAAAGAAGCAGACGAGTGCTCGTGTGAATAGATTGCATTTAACTACTAGCATTGACTACCCCAGCGAGTTGAATTCAACTGTCGGGGAGAGAACAAGGTGGCAGACCTCTGCCTCTCTTGATTCTCTCATGTGACCATGTGAACACGGTAATACTAAATTAATGGAATTTCTGCTTCTAGCATACGTCTGCTTCAAGTGAAAGAGGCATAAATGTTCAAGAATACAAGTTATATTCTCAGAACCAAAAACTATGAGCAATGGCAATTAAGAATTTCATACTAACAGCACAAAAGTAATAATGTACAGTAAAATCCCAGTCATCCAACCTTAATTTAACAGCGACATCCAGATACATCATCAACTTTATACATTACCAAATTACTTAGCTATATTATATTATAATTACTACACTTTGAACATACTATATTAATATTTATACTTTGCTATACTCAAATGAAGTATATTAAAACTGTGCAGAGTAAATTAACTTTTACGTATTTATAAATATGAAAACAACCAATTTTCACAATGTTAGAATTGTTACATGTAATACCATGTAAACACAAAACATTTTCTTCTGCAGTAACCTAATTTCAGCCCAAGTTACTACATAATAATTTGCTTTGCTGTAATATATTTAATAAATACAATTATGAACATTTTTAGCATGCTTCACCAGAAACAAGGACTGCAAATCTCATTCACAGCTTTTCCTATTCTTTCCTTGATGAACCGTTTTTTTTTTTTTTTTTTTAATAAAGTTGTTAACAATGCTGAAAGAATTTTCACTCAAACGTAATTAAACAATACTATCACAAAATTCTTTTCTATTTAGCAAGTTTACAACTTACTAGAATCTTCCAGATCAGATATTATAAAAATATAAAAAATATGTTATAAATAAAAATAATTTAAAAAAGCTGACACTTACCTGCAGCGCACTGCAATGCAAGGACGGAGGAGGTTGCCGTGCACTACAGGTTGAGCTGGTTATCACAGACAATGAGAGAGAGATAGAATTAGGGTTCGAGAGAGTCGGAAGAGGGCCAGCTCTGCACCCCTCCCTTCCCCCTAGACCCGTGCCTACTGTGTGGCGGCCACATTCGGCCTCAGACTTACTGGGGTAATCATAACAGCCACAAGGCTCACAGCCTGAAACAAAAACAACAAATCGAATTACAAAAAAAACATTCATGAGACGACGCATCTTATGGCAGGTGGCCAATTTTAAAAAGGCTTACCTTTGGCTTTATGGCAAACACAAAGTGATCTCCATAACTACTCGTCAGATGAATATAATGTTACATTTTCGTTTCCAAATTCCAACTTTGAATTCGTGACTTCCAGTTTTTGGCCACTTCCGTTTAAAACCGAATCTTCAAACCCAATCCTGGCCAACTAACTTTTAGTGTAGATTACGAATCCGGAAACCGTTATTTGCTATCTTTTGTGGTTTCCAACTTCGATTTATTGACTTCAAGTTTTGGGCCACTTCCAGTCAGAATTCTCTTTCAAGTCCACAGAAATGACTTTACTGAAATTGTGTTGTCGTTTAGGCCATCAACCGGCTGGTTTGAACCTCTAGAGTCTTCATGAAGTAAAACACGAGTGAGGTGGTTTACAATCTCCTCCTCACTGAATGGCAAAGTATGCTTACCAGCATGCCAAGCCCGCTGAAAAGCATCTACTTTCTGACACCCCTACCCTCACACTTCGTTCACCGCAGGGTCTGTCTTTATAATGCACTTGATTACTCTACGAGAAGATAACTCAACTGTCTTTTACACCTCTACCTCTTCTGTTCTTAAATGCTTCAGTTATATAAAGGTTGTAATTAACATACCAATAAATACTTGAATAATAAATACCTGTGTGCGAAGATTTGATTCTGGTACTGTGGGTAGTAGTAGTGGTGGTGGCGCCCCCGGACACGAGATGAGGCGACATGAGGACTGCCGCCTCAGTTGGCGTACTATTCTCATTCACAACGGGACCGTCATCAACTGCTTTGTCCTGATCAACAACCATTACATCCATCACATACATTTTTTTATCACAATTTTATTCCTATTCCTGTTAATATATACAAAATAACTTATAATAAGCTAACATACAAACTGCCTACATGAAAATGGACTTAATTCGCTTTTATCATACTGTAAGACCTCCTCCAACAGACCCATCCTATTATACCATGCATAACCTATAAAGGACGGTAAAAATATTTCTTAAGCCAGGTAACCTTTCTTCATCTGGGCTAGCTCTTTCATGAAATTGAAACCGATTCTGAAATACAATGTTTTAATAGTCTATAACCACCAGCTTTTCAGTTAGTGGTAGTTTTAGATTTAGTTGAAATCACAATTCATGAAAACAACAAATGTGGTAAATTTTTAAACATAATTTTTTTGAAGCTGCTACACCTTTTGAAAAAATCAGCAATGATTTATTATTAACACCTTCAAAAAAAAAATTTAAGTATATTTTCTAACCTTATTTTTTAATGTTTTCACGTAGTTTTCTTGAAAATTAAAAGCAATACAGTTCTGGAACTCATTATTTTAAATTTCCCACATTAAAAACCATAAGAAACCAATTATTTACCTTCTCAGAATTTCACTATGGCTTAATTTCACTCTTTTTCCAGGAATTATGGCAAAATTTTTCACCAGGCATAACTCTCTTACAAAGCATTTCCGAACTTTTGTTTATATCAACTTTTTTTATTATTATCAGCTAAAGAATCATCTCCTTAGAAATTGCTGTGCAATTTAGAATCACCTGGTATAATAGAAAATCAAAACAAATGGAAATACAACATCATAACTCCAGAAACAGAAAATAATTAACTACCATAACCGTGGCAGAAAAATGAAACAAGAACAGTACAAAAATTAGACGACAATATTTCATAAATAAAATATATTTCTTTTATCAAGAGCTATTAAAGATTAAATAAAAAACAAAATAGGTCAATAGTGCTATATTGTAAACAAAACAGATTCTCATTCTGAATTTATTTCTCTATATTATATATTAACTCACAAAATACTAGGACTAAAAAAAATGATAAAATTCTCAGTTATCTAACTGAAAATCAATCCACCCTGGTGGCACTGAGCTGTACAACCCTATGAGATCATGATTTTTATTTCACATTAAAAAGAATTCTACAATTAATATAACAAAATTATAAAATCCATCTATCTACAAAAGCTCAATCAAAACACTGTAATAATCATGTCGGAATTCTCACCCTAGAATCAGGCACTTGGTCGGTAGGAATTGTGGAACTGAGTGTCCGCCCTGCTAATGCTGTGGCGACTAATACAGCTTCCTCCTGCACATCAAAAGTACAATAGCTGTCTTTAATGGCCATAATCAAAAAACCAAAATACTTCTAAGATTACAGTTTCTTAATTCAAACATCTAGTTTCATTCGGTAAAAAATATTAATGGATACTCGTTTTTAACATCTAATTAATCCTTAGTTGACAAGAATACTTTACATATTATTCATATATTAGATAATACTTCCATTATTCTATTTAAAATAAGAGGTGTGTCCGAAAGTAATGCAAATTTTTTTTAATCAATAGACTTATAAAAGATATCGTAACAAACGCTTAATATTCTTAACTAGTTCCCTTGGGCATCTATACACTTTTTCTAGGAGCTCTGCCATCCACTGTACACGCCCTAGAAGGCTTTAATGGGGACTTCCGCAAAGGCCCTTATCACAACACCTTGGACAGCTTCAATCAACCCAAAACAGATTCCTTTCAAGGCGGATTTAATCCTCAGGAAAAAAAGAAGTCTACTAGAACCATGTCCAGATTATATGGGGTTTGTAGCAGTGCTGCCAAATCGTGCTTTCCCATACCCAATCGATCTTCTGATCGTCCATCAAAACCTTAGGAACCAGCTCAGCACACCACTTCTTCATGACCAATTTATCGGTCACCAGTACGCGTACAACTGTTTTGGGAATGTTAGAGAGTCTGCAATCCTTCGAATACTCAACCGACAATCAGAATTTAACAGATAAGTGAATACAGGCGAAATTGTCATCGGTTATGTTAGTTGATGATCATCCACCATGCTGCTGTTCATTGGCCACCTCTTCCCAGCTTTCTTTTAAAACTTTCAACCCTCGTGAAACTTTTAAACACAATAAAGTACCGCCCCCCTTAAGATTGCACAATCAATTGGTGGGTCACCTCAAGAGATTTGTTTAGTTTCCAAAAAACGATTATCGCTTATACTGTTCCTCTACAGACAATTCAATCACATTTTGTGACAAAGGGACTAAACAAGAGTGCACAGAAACGGCGATTCTGATGTTTTTACTGCTCGAAGCAGACCAGCATAGGCATCGCTTTGAAGCTGAAAGTCCCCCCCCAACCTAACCCAACTATTCTAAATGTTCTGCAGCCCACTTTAAACACCAGCAAAAAAATTGCATTAATATCCAAACACACCTCATACGATGGCTTTTAACATGTTAACTAACTTCTACCATTCCAGATCAGAAATACTGTACACTAGATAATTCATAATATGCAGGCGCTTGAACCCATAGAACTTTTATTGAGCAACCATTACATTATTTAAAAAATATTAATTAGAAATTAGGAAAAAATATATTCCATCTGTCTATAACTCAATGCCGTAAAATTAAGACAAAATTACCATACTTTTTCAAGAATGAAAAAAATTATATACATTTACTACAAAAAAAAAATGGACCTTTTCCGTTATTTCACATCACACCATCTGTAACCTAAAAGTCGCCTCATGTAAACGCATCTTTATTGTTGACTGATGACTCCGACCTCACTATAATTAATAATGTAGATATTGTTTGCAAGTTTATTAATACGCATTAGTTGGTGATTTGCTTTGCACTACGTATTCTGTTCAATACATAATGAATCTTTTGGAATTGGCTTCTATTATTTCTACTAAAGAAAGAGCTATAAGTTTCCTTTAAGAGAAAGGAATATTGCATAATCTGTGCACTTGTTTAAATGGACACAATATGATACTCAACACCACTGGCCAGGATCGTTCGGTGTGTAATAAAGTAATCTACAGAATAAGTAAACCTCTAAGAAGCGACACAATTAATTAATAGGAAAAAACAACCAAAAATATAATAAAAACAACCGAAAATAAAAGAATAAAGCGATTGCTAATCGAACAGTACAGAGCACGTGCAGGTAGTTGCTGGGTCGAACAGTAAAGGTGCATTCACACGATATTTTGATGATGTGAAATAACGGAAAAGGCCCAAAAAAATTATATATAACTATTCAGTACAGTGATGAAAATACTAAAAAAGCAAATTAACAGCAAAAAAAAAACATGGAACTTTTTAGTTACAAGTCAGATTTGTCACCCACTAAGCTAACATTGATACTGATAAGATAATTAGTAATAGATATTATATCACGATAACAAATAATTTATTTAAAACTCTCTAAACTACTCTTGACAATTCAATAAAAACAGAAAAAACATCAACTAATATTTTAACATTCACTTAATAACTAATTATACACAACTCCTGATATACATTATGTTTACAAAAATTGATAATTCTTTATCAACAATCCTTCAAATTTTAACAACAATCTGCATATATTTATAAACTATTCTATGGTTAAATCCAAAATTACAAACATAATCTTTTCATTTACACCTTTGTTTATTAAAATCTTAAATGGATTTATTATTAATAAAATTTAATAATCCTGAATGAAATGCAGCTCAGATTAAGATAATAATTATTGAAATACATATTTCTCAACCACCAAAATACAGAAACAGTGAATACTTACCAATGTTTAGAGTGCTTTCGTGTATCTTGTACACATCTTCAGTAATTTTAAAACTTTCACATTCAAAATTTAGAACTTTCTACTCCTACCATGGGGCAAAAGGATAGTCGATTCATATCTGCTATGGTAGGAGTTAAGTTTAAAATTACTGAATATATGTACAAAATACACGAGACGCTCTAAACATTGGTAAGTGTTTACTGTTACTGTACTCTAGTGGTATATAAACTATTTCAATTTTAAATAATATGGCTGTTGATAATCCTACAAATCTGATAAAAAAAAATCACTGGATATATTTATTAGATGCTAAGCAGAAACCAAGTAACTTGACGAAATTCTTTTAAAAATTCCAATGATATTGAATCAAAATAACAAACAGAATACAGAAAAAAAATTGAACTGACCTTGAAATTTTGTACAAAGGCATTTGCTTTAGAAGAAATCTCATATGAACTAGATTCGTATGGAAACATTGGGTCCTCTCAATATTTCTTTGGCAGGCAATTAATATAAACCAAAGTCTGTAACAAGAAAACATTATAATTATTACATGGACATAAACACTTTTTTGCCCATAACAGACAGGTGGAGTATCAAATTATTTACACTCAATCTGTTAGTTGAAGGGCTAAAATAAATAGTTCTGTTTCTTATCACATGGTCAGCCAATTAAATGACTGAATCATTTAAGAACAGAAGAAGTAGAGGTGTAAAAGACGCTAATCAGTTATCTCGTCTGAAAGTAATGGATTTCATTATACAGCCAGACCGTGTGGTGAATGAAGTGAAAGTGTCATTTGCAGAGTGGAAAATATATGCTTTTCAGAGGCCCCGGCATGCTGATAAGTGTACTTTTCTATTCAGTGAGGAAGGCAATGGTAAACCACCTCACTCCTCGTTTTACTTAGTAAAACCTCTAGAGGTTCAAACCAGCCTTTCGGCTGATGACCTATACAACAACAACAAACACTTTTATGGATTAAATAAACTACATTACAGGGGTAAAACAATATTAAAATAACAAAGTGTACCGTGCAACAAAGATATCCCGTTAAAAACAAGAATTATTACAAACCAAAAATTTGCTGACAATGTTTAAATTGAGCCATTTTATAAAGAAAGACAAAAAATAAGAAAAATTTCAAAACAATAATAAAAATCTGGTGTGAAACACACACACAACTTTCTCTTACCAGTGTAAATAAGGCCAATATAACCTAACATTAGTAAAAAACCTAAAATTTTATTAATAGCCTGCCTCCATGACTTAGTGGATAGCCCAGTAGCCTACAAAGCAAAAGCCCTGAGGTAGATTCCCAGCTAGGGTCCGCAAAAATATTACGTGCAAAAACCCATCATTATAGTTTCTTAACCCACCTAAGTCGTTAATGAACAAGCTGTTGATACGACTTTAAATAAAGAAAAAAACTGAAAAACACAACCTACTTTTAATCATGAGTGAATGATACAAAATAAAAACCAACCTTAATTCAGCTTAATGATACCGAAAATCACTTAAGATGCTTTATCACTTAAGACGCTAAACTAGGCTCTGTGTAGAAAAATACTTTAAATAAAAGTTGTAGGTTTTTAAATGTTGTACAACTTTGATTGAATACAATTTTGCCCTAAATGCATATTACAGCCGTAATCTTAAAAAAAAAACCTATTTTTTACTATGAAAGCATAGCTTCCCCAAGAATTTCAGCAAACATGGAGCTTACCCTATCTTCTTAAGGAGAGATGGAACGGAAAAATCTAAAAAATAAATGAAATTTTTTTATTACGTATTTGAATTCTCCCGGGTTTTCTGGTTAAAACGATATTAATATCATATACATTGATGGACTAGAAGTATTAAAAATAATTAAGTTAAAAACAGGTGACAAGTCGAAAAAATGTGCATTTTGCATGTGCATAAAATGGGACTTTTTACTTTAATTGTGTTTTTCTGATAATTCATTTATTTCATAAATAGGTACATTTTTCTCCAAAACTACTACAGCTAGACAGTTGAAATTTTGCTCACTAGTAGAAAAGTGTGTACAACATATGTCGATATAAAATCATTATTATAGGTTTTAAAATTTTTAAGTTGAAAATCACTAAGTGGAAGAAAACATGAAAAAACGAGTTATTTTGTTATAGAGATATTAAAAAAATTATAGAAAAAGAAAGAATAGCAATATATTAATTAACAAAATTATCACAACATGTAGAGAAAATTACAAGAAAAGTAACAAAAAAAATTGGAAGAGAATTGGTCTAATAGTTTTTGAAAAAAAGTTCCTAAAATCATAGAAATTAACATTGGGTAGATAAGCCGTTCCATCTCCCCTTAAGCATAAAAAGTATAGTAAATAAGGCGATTTGAAAAAAAATCATTGGAACAGTTTTTGAAAAAAAAAAAATCGCAAAAAGTGAACAATTATCTGAATATACTACTACCAGTTGACCAATTTTGATGAAAATGTTCACAACGGGTTCTCTAGTCGTACCTACCACTAGTTCCAAGTTTTAACTTTGTTTAATATTCTGTTAACACACGCGAGCGCACGCACACAGACCAAGCGCTAAATAACATGTATTTTTTTGGGTTTAGGGGGTTTTGAAACATTTTCTTTTAATATATTCATACAGGGCAAGAGAAAGTATATGAAACTGAAATTATTGGTTCAGATAGCATTTAACGTTTAAAAAT
Source organism: Catonia carolina (assembly GCA_035578175.1). Classification (NCBI taxonomy): domain Eukaryota; kingdom Metazoa; phylum Arthropoda; class Insecta; order Hemiptera; family Achilidae; genus Catonia; species Catonia carolina. The sequence goes on along the minus strand of JAQMRL010000005.1, from coordinate 31,905,464 downwards.
TGCATTGAAAAACACACAAAACAAATATAATCACTCCTATATCCTGATCAATTATATAAACAATTTAATATTACAAATATATATCATTATATAAAAATAAAAACAATACAGATGTTCGACAACATTACGATAAGCAAATGATTACAGTTGTTCAAATATGTGTAACATGAGTTACGTTTGGTCTAGCTCACAATTATGTACACTTTGCTGCTGCGTCAATGAAATTAACATACTTCAAATATTAAAGCACCTGTAAATGCATCAAAGGGAATGAGACCATCAATTCCATCAAAATAACTAATGTAAAAAAATTGATCGTAACATTCTAAATTTATCCTAGGATGTAAAAAAACATTGTAAAACTTCATTACGATGGTTAAAATTTTATACTTGTTTTACAGTCCTCATTGAATTTTACTAAAATTTCAGCCATTGACTATATCAAAGATTACGCGGAGGAACACATTCAGCTTGTTTTGAAATATTAACAGCTAAAAAAATGTTGGGGATTTTTCAATTTTCTGTATGCCACTATCAAATCTGAATTCCCTGAAGGATTACACAGTTCTCCCACTCCTGCGTCTAGCGTGCCAATCTGACTATAACATAAATTATAGTAACATTCCTGCGTAATGTCAACCACTCTGATTTCACAGTTAATTACTACAAAGTCTACATTGTTATCTATTATGAATTTTGTAGTTATGAACATAGATTTGTAGATACTGCAGAATTCCTTTGGGTAAGGGGAGTTATTGCATAATCCCAAAAGATGTGACTACTAAAAAAGTCTGTGTGAAACACTCAGACTTTCCCTTCCCAAAGTAAATAATTAAAAAATATAACATAATAGTAATGTAATAATAATTTAATGTAAATAATTAAAATAAGTTATAAATAACCTGTGAATATAAAATAATAAAACAATCAAAATATAAAATAAAACACAACGTGTGACATAGTCTATACACTGTGACTAGGAAGGACGAGTGTACGCGTGCGTGAGTGTGGCTTTCTCATTAAGAGTATTCAGTAAGGCAGGGAGTGGGAGAAATGAACAAGTGTGCAACCCTTCAGGGAATTCGGATTTGATAGTGGCATACAGAAAACGGAAAAGACCCAAATGTTGTATAGTTTATTCTACCTACTATGATGGAAAGGTAAATTATAATTAATAAAAGAGTAAGGCCATTATCCAACAGTGTATTACGCTAGACTAATACCAAACTGGCCATTATCATTATCATAAAAATGCTACAAAATGTAGGCCTAGCGTTTGTACAGGAAAATATTTTCCAGTACAGTGAAAACCCCCTAATCCGGACACAATAAAAAAAATCTGGTGTGAAACACTCACACAACTTTCTCTTGCCAATGCAAATAATTAATAATAAACCTAACATTATTAATAAAATATTAAAAATAAACAACAACTAACCTCAAAATCATAACCTTATTTTAATCATGAGTGGAAGACGCAAAATGAAAATCGAACTCAATTTGGCTTAAAAAAAACGGAAAATCACACTTTCACGCTAAACTAGGCTCTGTAGAGAAAAATTCTCTAAACAAAAGTTGTAGATCTTTTAATTTTCTATAACTTTTATTATATACACTTTTGTCGTAAAATGCATACTAAGACCGAAATGTTAAAAAAATCGATTTTTCTCACGTTTTCGTGAGAAAAAAAACAGAAAATCGCAAATTACCGCTAAACTAAGCGTTATACAAAAAAATGTTTGAAACAGAAGTTGTAGGTTTTTAAATTCTCTACAACTTTTATTATATAAGTTTTTGCGCTAAAATTTATATTAAAGCCGTAATCTTAAAAAAACAACGTTTTTACGTGAAAACAGCCTCACCGAGAATTTCAGCAGACATGGCGCCTACCCTATCTTGTAGAGAATAAAAAATTGAGTAAAATAGGCGATTTTAAAAAAAATCGTAGGACCAGTTTTCGAGAAAATCGCAAAAAACTGAAAAATTATACGAATAAACTACTACTTCCGGTTGACCGATTTTGATGAAAATGTTCGTGTCGCATAGTGGTATGTAACTTAAGTTTCAAGTTTCAAGTTCGTACGATGTTCCGTTCTTGAGATATTCTGTTCACACACACACACACACACACACACACACACACACACACACAGACACACACACGCACACACACACACACACACACACACACACACACAGACCAATCGCTAAAAACATGTTTTTTGGATTCAGGGGGTCTGAAAACGTATAGATCCGGTGAAAACTCGATTTCGAAAAATCGACATGAAAACAATACTTTCCTTCCTATATATTCATATAGGCAAGAGAAAGTAAAAAGGCCTAAATTAACTGAATTGTGACAACATATGAGATACAATACACTTAGGAAATATAAATCCTCAACACAACAATGAAATGTACTAAAAGTATTTAGCAAACTGGTAGACCATTTATATACTAAGTCTCACAAAAATCTTCATCTATACAAGGATTTACTGGCACAAAATATTACTGACTTTCTTTAAAGATAACGGTATTTTTCTTAAATCTGGTGTAAAACACTTACATTACATTCTCTGTCAATGTAGATTAAGAACATAAGTATAATCAAGAGTAAATAATATAAAATGAAAAACACAACAACTTTAATCATGAGTGAATGACGCAAAATAAAAAAACAACCTCTGCAGAAATAAATGTTTAAAATAAAACTTATGTTAGGTACCACTTTAGTCATAAAATGCATACTAAGGCCGCAATCTTAAAAAAAATTTATTTTTTACAGATTAAGATGGAAAAAACAAAATCATTAATTGCTGCTAACCTAACCATTGTACAAAAACAATGTTGATGTAAATTGAGGAACTTTAAAAAAATTTGTAGGAGTTATTTTTGAAAAAGTAACAAAATGTTAAAATCACACGAATAAACTACTACTTCCGGTTGACAAATTCTGATGAAAATGTGCGTGTATGGTCTCATAGTGATACCTAACATTAGCTTTGTTTCAACTTAGTATGGTATTCCGTTCACACAGAATAATCAATGAAAACATGTTTTTTTGGGTTTCGGTAGTCTAAAAACATGTATAGCGTAACTCATTGCGAGTTCAGTGCAGTGATTGCAACTCATTGAGAGTTCAATATTCATCTGCAGTGATTGTTTTTGCTAACGCTGTTTTGTTCTTGTTTCATTTTTTATGATGGCTAGGTTTATGTAGTAAACAACATGTAGCTGAGAAATTTTGTTTTCTACTTGGTAAAAGTGCTGCTGAAACTGTTTTAATGTTGAAAACAGCTTACAAAATGACGCTATGGGAAAATTTCAAGTATATGAGTGGTTTTCTCTGTTTAAAAATGGCAACATGTTGACTGATGAAAAACCTCGTTCTGGACGTCCATTAACTGACAATTCAGAAGTTTTAAGAAAATTGCGGAACAGTGTTCGTCAAAAAAGATCAGATTTGTGGCAGCCAGGAGACTGGTTCTTCCACCACGACAATGCACCTGCACACATAGCCATCTCGTTGAAAGATTTTGAGACTAAATATGGCATGTTTCCGCTGCCCCACGCACCTTACTCGCCTGACCTGGCTGCGTGCGACTTTTTCTAATTCCCACACACGAAAAGGGACATTGAAGGACACAGATTTGACAACGTTGAAGCGGTCAACAAAGAAACGAAGAAAGAGCTGTCAGCCATTACTAAGGATGACTACAAAAAATGTTTTGAACAGTGGAAGCACCTGCAGGATAATTGTATTAGTTGTAAAGGAGAGTATTTGGAAAGGGATAAGGCTGTTTTGTAAAAAAAAATTGAAAATAAATAGCTTTTGAAAAATAATTCCGGTTTCTTTTGGAAACCCCCCTTGTATTATCTGGTGAAAACTCAATTTTAAAACATTTTCATGAAAACAACACTTCCCTTCTCTCTATACATTCACATAAGAAAGAAAAAGTAAATAAACAAAACGATAACATTAAAATATATCACTTACCTTAATGACTAAGATATTAAAACAGGGCATCATGACCCATAATGGTAGAGATCTGGAAAAAAACAAAAAAAACTATTACAAAACTGCAAAACTATATATCGTAACGTTTATAATAAATTATAATCAGTGTTAGAAGTTCAATCATATGGCTAAATTAATACTATCCACAGGCATACTGTTCCTTTCACACTAAGATTTTAATTAACAGCCTATAGAGTCAAACTCTGATCCTCAAATTCAAAAATTTTTCACTTCCTAAAATCAACACACTTATGAAAATTATTTATTTAGCCTAATAGATAAATACCACCATTTTCATTTTATATAGAGAATCAAAAACATATGTTCCTTCAACCACGCATTACAGAAATCCCTTTACAGACAAATTATAGGATTATTGCCTTATTAAATTAAATGAGCCAGCAACACATATTAGAAAAATCAACGTTTATGGTATAATATTGCACAAACAATTTAATTTTTACAATCGTACTAAACTGGAATATACTACTACGACCGATTTACACAAAATAAATAAAAAAATCAAACTCTTAATCAAAAAACAACTAAATGAAACTTATTTCTGCCTAAATATTCTCATTAAAATGGTACTTAAACACTTGAAAAATAAATTTAAAAAAAACATATATAGACTACTGTCTATCTATAGCTTTATGGCACCCCACAGAGAGGAGCAGAATTGGCCCGCTACTACCCTTCTCAATAACATTTCATTACGTACTACTAAAGGGTGATTCAAAAAGAGCGCCGGTTTTTAAACGGCTGGTAAATTTTTGTTTATCGGTTGGCAACATTGTTTGATCTCATTTCTATTTTGGAGAACATTCCGATTGATGATTCAGTTGTAGTTTCTCTTGTATGCACAGCGAGTGACAGTTTGGTGCGGCTTTTGGTCGGGCGGTGTCATCGGCCCTTACTTTTTTGAAAATCAAGAAGGACAAGCCGTGACAGTAAATGGAGACCGATACCATACGATGATTAGGGAGTTTTTGTGGCGTCATTTGGATGGAATGGACATTGACAAGTTGTGGTTCCAGCAGGATGGTGCCACCTGTCACGCTGCACGAGAAACAATGTTGTTGCTCCGTGAACGGTTCTAGGATCGCATCATTTCTCGTAATTCCGACCATCAATGGCTACCAAGGTCGTGTGACTTGACGCCTTGTGACTTTCCTCTTTGGGGTCATCTGAAGTCATTGGTGTATGCCAATAAACCCCGAAACATCAATGACTTGAAGGAGGAAATTCGACGGGTTATCAGGCAAATGGAAGTCGAAACTTGTCGTGCAGTAATATCCAATTTCATGGACAGAGTTGATGCGTGCCAGCGCAGTAGAGGAGGACACATGCATGACATCATTTTTCATACATGAAATCGGAAGGTAAGATGAACTTGTTGATGTATTTTATTTTCAGTTTTTCTATAAAATATATCTCTTAATTTGATATATCAAAACCGGCGCTCTTTTTGAATCACCCTATACTAACTAGTACACTGGAATTGGTATATAATCAAGTGTTATCGAGAAGGCTAGTAGCGGGCCAATTCTGCTCCTCTCTGCAAGAGGCCATCAATTTATAGACAGACAGTATATCAGTAATGATACTACAGGATCCATAAACATAGTTTGTGAAGATACATATTTCAGGGTGATATTTTCACCATGGAATTTATTTATGCTAACAAGTTGAGCACCAAAATTATATCTGCATGTTTCAATAGTGAAACTAACCCAAACCTCTATTATCTATTCAACAACGACCCCAATCTTATTAAACGAAATTGAAGGAGTGTTCTTAATAAACCATCTTGTTGATTACTGATGAAGATGAAAACAAAATGTAGTCTATGTAAAAAGTTATTACCAATTGACAAGAGGGGATTATAAACGAGAGTGGTTCTCAAAATATCAGACACTGCCTTAATAGGTTGAGTATTATGCCAATTCCCTCGGAATGTTAAAAAAAATTGAAAAATCTACAATAGTTGTAATTTTTACTTAAGGATATCAGTGGATATTGTGGGAATCAATCCATTTCATGAACAAGCTGTACAAAATGCTGAGCTTAGTGTTTGTGTTTACGATGAATTATCATGATAAAGAGCTATCAACTGATCAAGCAATGAAATAAGACTTTCATTAATGCTTTTGCCGACAAATTACAGAAAAGTACTAAAAAGAAATACCCAGAAATGTACAGAGTCGCGTTGAAACAATTTGCCACATCCTACAACTGTGAACAAAGATTTTCCATGATGGTGAATTAAAACTCAAATCAAGTTATCATTTATACTGGAAAATGACATTGTTTTGTGCTAAAAAAAATAAACCCAAACATTCAAAAATTGGTTTTCTAAACATTCATATAAGCCCAAGTTTGTATTAACTAAATTGGAAAAAACTGTATATACAATGTACAATTTTTGTTCTCTCTTTTTAAAATAAATATCTATTTTTAATGGTTTCCTAGTATTTCACGACCCCCAGGTTGAAAAACCGTAAACAATCATGTTATAAATGATTTTAAAAAATTGGCATCAAAACGAAATACTTTAAAAGCGTAAGCAAATAAGATATCATTGCGTTAAGTTTTATTACTCCTAACATAGAGATACAACTCGACATTTGTGATACGTACAGTCCCAAATTTGAATTGATATCCTACATTGCTCTTATTTTTTATGATATGAAACAAGAAAACGTATTAATTTAATCATTACTCATTATTTTATAAAATAATCAGGAGTTAAAAGATTCATAAAGTCAACCAAATACTGCATGAAATATAACTTCATTGAGGAAAAACACGTGTTAAAACGAGATATGAATAATACCGTGGAAACTGAGATACTTTAATTATTAGTTTATGGAAAAATTTATCTATGTGCAATTTTTATCAATGCAAAAGTTTTTTATTATTAATTTTATAAAAACCTAGATTTTTATTACAATACCACAAGGTGTAAAATAATAGATTAACAAAAATTTAAACATTAAAAAATTCTTCCCAGCAGCTACATTTAATTTAGAAATTCAAAAAAATAAAACTTAAAATTATCTCATATTTTCATTCTATAATCACTACCTAGTCTCACCAAAAAAAATCATGTTAATTGACAAAATAATTTATAAATTATTTGGGTTTGTAAATGTTTCTTTAAAAATAAAAACACGAGTTACAAAATTTGGTCGGACCTAACCTTTATAACCATTCCTTTATAACATAGATGTTAAATTTACAAATTATTTTTTTTACTTTACAGAGCAATAATTAAAAAAACTAAATAAACAAATTCAAAGAAAATTTGTTAGGCAAATTACAAAAAAAACCAACCAAAGCACATCAGGACGAAAGAAAACTAAAAATACGTCCAAGATGGTAAACAATAGAATTTTTAAACGAATTATCGATACTACAGATTTATTATTAAAAACCAGATTCATTTCTTAAATTCTTATCACAATTAATCAACTAATGGAACTACCAAACGGTTAATAATTATTAAAAATAACAAAATACTTTTACACAATAGCAACGACAAAATCGAACGGTGAACAGTTAAAATTTTTACATAAGAAAATACTTATGACTCGTAAATAAAATATCGTAATGGAATTTAATTTATACAAAAACAAACCCCTACGAAAAAATCCCCATACTGTTCTAGTTAAGAAGTGTTATTATTGTCTGGGTAAAGAAAATGTACAACCTAGAGTACTGTATATTTCAATAACATACGCCTGTTGTATTAAAAAATGCAGCAGCTCCCAAAAATAAAATTATCATAAATAATATAACAGAAATATGTAACAGAATAAAATAACAATACTTTTAAACATAGCACAAATATTTTTACACTTTGAAAACAATCCTGTAACTAGATACGACGCACTGTTTTCATGGAATTTCACCTATAAACTGAGACACAAACGACACGAATCCACAACGCAATATTAGTTACACCAACGGTATAAAACTTGATACTTACAAGATTTCATTCACAAAACGTACAAATATATTACATTATTCTTTAAAATAAACACAAAATTACTTACAACTCTTTAATGGCTGAAATTAGAAGCCAAATCGGAGTTGTCCCATCTCGTAGGACATCGTCCTATCCGCGACTTACCTACCCCGCTGTTCTGACTAGCGTACACACACCCACTTATCTAAAAGTCCCCCGTTTTTAATTTACATTACGAGAGAAACAAATCAAATATAAAGGAACTCACACTATAAACACATTTATCACCAATTTATAAGCGTATTTAAATAGTTAACACTATTACATTACTTCATTATAAAATTTTCAGGGTATTTATAAATGCAAACCGACTGTTATATTGATCGAAAAGTGGCGTCGTCAGCAGTGGGCAGATACACCAATTGAGCACACTCCTCACAAGCTCGTGTAACCAGATGGAAGGGGTTATTTTAGCCCAGCCAGCTCTCCCCACCACCGAAGCCACCAGTACAGGCAGAGAAATATACCCCCACCACCAACCAGATAATGATGCACTCACCACACCATGTAAATATGCTTGCTCAAAACAAAGTTCCTACACTGATAATGTTTTTATTACTATCATTCAGTTAGTTTTGAAATAACTTGCAAAATATTCCCGAAACGCTCAATTTTCTTTCCACCATAGGGAATTACAACGCTCACCGAATACAACAACCAAATATTCCTTTCGTTCAAAAATTAATGCCGAACGATAATAAATAAACTTATTACCAAAAATTATACATCGTTAATCAAAAATTCACGATCAAAGAAATTAATACGCAGTCTATACCTAGATTAACTTTACAATAAATAAATATCACGTCAAAATGTCACCGACCGATTTACTTAACACAATAATTATTGAAAACTGTTGAATTAAGCCCCTTTTTACCTATCATTAAAACAATTCTACTCGATAGACAACCTGTACCTTACATTAATGCATATTATCCTTTTAAACTATTAACTTTCAACACAATTCAAACCTCATATGAGTTATACCTGAATTAATTTCCAACACATTTGTTCATTTTCATAACCACACAATTCTGAACGGTCAATCGACTGTAACTACCAAAAATAACTTGTAACTGTACTTACGTAAACGTAAAACAAACAACAGTCTACATGTTAATCACAGACTAAACACAAATCACTGTTTATGTAAAAATTATTACCAGAATGAGCCCAAATTACATATGTGCAAGTATAAAATTTCAAAAACTTTCTTACCTAATAACGTTGTAGCACTAAACGACATCTATCGAAGAAATGTGTCAACTAACTAAACTAATTCCCCCACCACGACGTACATTGTACAGTATTTACGGTTTCGAAAACTGCAGAAACTGAATGGAAGATGGCGAACACATATAAATGGCGCAATAAGTCAGCGCATGAACCTAACACGCACGCACACTCAACTACAACACAACAATACACAGCTGAAACTTGGCAACAACGGTGAACCCCTGAGAAATGAGAAAGCTAGCCTGCCTGCGCCGCTTGCCCTACCAAAGAACCATTGCTTGCTCGCTTACATAGAAGTAGCATAACAGAACGTTTACCCACTCCAGAAGTTATAACGACGCAACCTATACTTTGTATGTATGCAGCACATTACTATGTCGAACATCGAAATCTGTATCACAATATCACATACTTTTCATACCTTTTAATCAATCTCTGTTTGTATTCTACAAAAGTAAATACAACACCAAGTTAAAACAATGAAAATACACTAAATAATATTAAAATTATCATTATAATTTTACTTTCTCTTGCCCTACATGAATTTACCGTGCTTCCCAACAAATTTAACGTATTTTAAGACAGGAAATTAACATTAGATAATTTAATGTCAACATTAATTTAAAATTATATTAAAGGTGTTACCTTAATTTTATTATTCCAGCCGTTACAAAACAGAATAAAAATTAGTCAACAAAAGATTTTAATAGCTAATTTATTTAATTATTAGTAAATAATGTAAAAATCGCTCGAAAAATAAAGACAATAAAAATCAAACGGTACATTTATTTCCGAAGTAATTTCTTAATCTTGAGGGACGGTTCTTTCACGCACTTCCATCCTATGTACACAGTAATAATATGTCACCACACCTATTAAAACAAACTGAAATATCATATCCTATCAACCTCCGACCAAGAACTTGTGAAATTTTTCCAAGTTTTAAAATAATTTATTAGCATTATTATTAAAATTAATATTATTCTTTATATTTGTATAAACTTAATGGTATTTATTATTTACACTCAATGTTTTTCTTTCTGCCGCTTTTATGAATATCTAGGAAGGAAAGAATTGTTTTCATACAGATTTTTCGAAATCCGAATTTAACCGTACATACATGTTTTCAGACCCCCAGAACCCAAACAAAATCTTAAGAACAGAACATGGTACGAAGTTGAAACTTGATACTTAAGTTCGGTACTTCTAGAGGACCAAACACCAATATTTACATCAAATCAATCAACCGGATGTTAATTCATGTAATTTTTGCCTTTTTTCGAATTTTTTTTAAAAAATGGCTACAGTTTTTTTTAATAAATCGCCTCATTTATTTGTTATGCACTACCTACAAGATAGGGTACACGCTGAAATTCTTGGGAAGGAGGTTCTCTTTAAGAAAAAAATAGGGTTTTCAAAATTGCTGCCTTAATTTGCATTTTAGGGCAAAAGTGTATATAATCAAAGATGTGGAAACTTTAACAAAATTATTTCGCCCTTAGTATGAATTTAATGACAAAAGTGCAATAAATTTATAAAGCCGCCTCTGTAGCGTAGTGGTAGCGCGCTAGACTTCCAAGCGGAGGTCCCAGGTTCGATTTCCGGCAAGTTTCAGGAAATTTTCACAAGGTAAAAACCCACTTCAAATCCCACCGTAGTCTCTAATGACCGAGCCGTTGATGCGACTTTAAATAAATTTAAAAACAAAATTATAGAAAATTTAAAAATTACAACTTTTTGTTAAGCATTTTTCTATACAGAGCCTAGTATAGCGTCAAATAGTGATTTGACGCGAACTAGTTTTGGTTTTCGTTCTGCATCATTCACTCATGATTAAAATTAGGTTATGTTTTTTGTTTATTTAAGTCGTATCAACAGTTTAATCATTATCGACTACGATGGGTTAAGAAACTGTAATGATGTTTCGGTTTTTTACGTAGTTTACTAATGTTAGGTTATATTGTTTATTATTTGCATTGCCATGAGAAAGTCGTGTGTATGTTCATTTACGTTTTCTTTTTTAATGATAATGGCTAAATTTAGTTTGTGATCATAATATTGTTGTTTAAGTCATCAGCCGAAAGACTGGTTTAACCTGTAGAGGTTTTACTAAGTAAAACGAGGAGTGAGGGGGTTTACCATTGCCTTCCTCGCTGAGTGGAAAAGTACACTTATCAGCATGCCGAGCCCTCTGAAAAGCACATATTTTCCATTCTGCAAATGACACCTTCACTTTATTCACCACAGGGCCTGGCTGTATAATGACATTCATTACTTTGAGAGGAAATAACTCATATTAGTGTCTTTTACACCTCTACCTCTTCTGTTCTTAAATGGCTGACCATGTGATAAGAAACAAAACTATTTATTTTAGCCCTGCAACGAACAGATCGAGTATAAAAAAGTTGACACTCCACCTGTCTGTTACGGGCAGTGATCATGATATGAAGTGAAATATAATTAAAAAATGTTAGAACTGACCGGGAATGAAACCCAGGACCCCAGCGAAGAAGCCAGTAGCGCTGACCACTACAGCATTGGGCGACCATGCTTATTTTGTAAAAACAATTACGTTACAAAACGTTGGGTTAGCTCATATACCTGCAATATGAACGAGATCACTACTTTAATCGAGTTCATACAGAAATTTATGTTCCACTGAACTTATAAAAAATTAATTCGTGAACGCGTAAAGAATTCCTCAACTACAATAATACTAAATCTGGAGAACTTTTTTTTGTAGCACGTGCCTAACCCAGACTACGAACATTATAAATATTTTAGCTATATTATTGACGCGACGTCTCACCCTTCAATTTAATATAGACAGTTTCGTTTATTTCTAAACACTCGCAGCTAGAAGAACACAACAAAATTAGGCAATACGACTTATAAAGCACGTTAAAAATTATTACAGAGCGTAATATTGGTTCATATTCAGACAGAGAAAACACACGAGACCTTCCTTCAACAGAAAAGACACAAACCTCACCACGTGTCGGAATAACAAAAAAACGTTGTCTTGAGCCCGCACCTGGGGATTTTATCCATCCACACTTGAACCCTCAACAGAAGGGCTCATTTTTAATCTTACACATTATTTGATGATTGCGCACACACATAAACACGGGCATTTATTAGGAAAACAAATACCATGATTCCCTTTCCACAAATACCATGTAACAGTCAAACATAGGGCTCTGCCATGAATAGTGTGGCCACTTTTATTATCTCTTGCCTATATGAATATACAGGAAGGAAGGTATTGTTTTCATGTTGATTTTCCGAAATCGAATTCTTACTGAATATACAAATTTACAAACATCCTGAACCCAAAAAACATGTTTTTAGCGATTAGTCGGTGTGCTAACAAAATATCTCAAGAACGGAACATCGTACGAAGTTGAAACTTGAAACTTAATAAATTAAGTACCACTAGAGGGACCCGACACGAACATTTTCATCAAAATCGGTCAACCTGAAGAAGTAGTTTATTCGTGTCATTTTTCACTTTTCTCCAATTTTCTCAAAAACGGCCCCTACGATTTTATTTTAAATCGTCTCATTTCTTACGTTTTTTATGTTCTACAAGACAAAGCAGGCGCCATGTGTGCTGAAATTCTTGAAGAAGTTCTCTCGTAGAAAAAAATGTTTCTTTTTTAAGTATGCATTATATTCTTAATATGTATATTATAAAAGTTGTAGACAATTTAAAAACCTACAACTTTTATTTCAAATATACTTTTGCATAACGCTCAGTTTAGCGGTGATTTGTGATTTTCTGTATATTTTTTATGAAAATCTGTAAAAAAAAATTTTTAATTTCGGCCTTAGTATGTATTTTACGACAAAAGTGTATGTAATAAAATTTATAGAAAATTAAACGATCTACAACTTTTTTTAAGCATTTTTCTCTACACAGCCTAGTTTAGCGTTAAAAAGTGATTTTTCGTATTAATAAGCCACACTGAGATTGATTTTCATTTTGCATCATATGATTAAAATAAGGTTCTGTTTTTTGAGGTTGGGTTTTTGTTTATTTTTTCTAATTTTTATTACTAATGTTAGATTATATTTATAGTACACTTTGGCATTGGCAAGAAAAAGTTTTTTCTGTTTCACACCAATTTTTTAAATTTCAAAAAATTTAAATTTAAATTTTTTTATTTAAAGAAATATTTTTCCAGTCAGCTTTTGGGACACTAAGTATATAGTAACTAAATTGTAACTAAAAATATGATTAAATAGACGTAATGAATTTTTTTAACCATCAACTAATTAGGCCATTAGAAGAAATGTATTAACAAGCTGATATTTATTTTTCACTAATTATTTTTATGCATTACATTAAAGTACACAATCTAAACCAAAATGTATACTAATAGAAATTTTAAAACCTAAAAATATAACTATTACATAACAATTCAAGGGAATAGATTTTATAGTAGTGTCGCTCAAAAGTTTTTTCCTTCCAGCTTTCACTTGTCCCAATTTTTCATTCAAAAATAAAACTTTTATCAGTTATAATAAAATAACGTGTTTAAAAGAAACTATCAGTTAATAAAATAATCTACGGATAACTGCTATTGGAGGACCCGACACGAACATTTTCATAAAAATCGGTCAGCCGGAAGTAGTAATTTATTCGTGTCATTTTTCACTGTTTTGCCATTTTTTCAAAAAAGAATCCTACGATTTTTTTTTAAACCGTCTCATTTACTATATTTTTTATACTCTACAAGATAGGGTAGGCGCCATGTCTGCTGAATTTCTTGGGGAGGCTGTGCTCTCGTAGAAAAAATGTTTTATTTTTAAAAATTGCGGCCTTAAAATGCAATTTAGCGTAAAAATGTATATAATAAAGTTATAGAAAATTTAAAAACCTACCACTTTTATTTCAAACATTTTGTTGTTTAACGCTTAGTTTAACGGTAATTAGCGATTTTCTGTTTTTCCATGAAAATCTGTAATAAAAAATTGGGGTTTTTAAGATTACGGCTTTTGTATGCATTATACGACAAAAATGTTTATAATAAAATTTAGATATATACAACTTTTGTTTTTAACATTTTTCTCTACATAGCCAAGTTTAGCGTGAAAAAGTGATTTTCCGTATTATTAAGGAAAACTAAGGTAAATTTTCATTTTGCATCATTCACTCACTATTAAAATTAGGTAATGTTTTTTGTTTATTTCTAATCTTTTATTATTAATGTTAAGTTATATTGTTCATTATTTGCATTGGCAAAAGAAAGTAGTGTGCGTGTTTCACACCAGATTTTTTCATTGTACTATAAACTTCGATTGTATATATATTTGTCGTAAAATACAAACGTTAAATTAACCAAATTAGGTATATATTATTAATTATAATACAACTAAAATATATTGATGGATACCATAAATATTTTATCCTTAAACTAATTAGGCCTTTAGAAGAAACGTATGTTAGGCATTTAGAAGAAACGTATGTAGTATGTAAGCTGATATTAATTTTTCACTAATTATTTCTACGCATCAACATTAAAATTTACAATCTAAACCCAGATCTTACTGATATAGAAATCTGAAAACCTAAAACATAACTTTTACATACAATTCAAGGTAATAGCATTATGTATATTTACAGTAAACATACTGCAGTAATTGTTCAAAAGTGTCATGCTCCCAGCTTTTACTTGTTCCAATTTTTCATTCAAAAATTAAACTTTTATTTTATCTACGGATAATTGGAAGCAAATTTAGTGAAAACCGTTTCTAATGCGATTTTGCAGTGAATTTATACATTGCCCCTAAATTTATATTGACAAAAAGTTGTAGAATATTTATTTTCTTTAACTGTAATTTTTGAACAAGAGTGATTTTCCTTATTTTTAAGACAAACTGAGGTTGATTATCATTTTGCGTCTTTCACTCATGATTAAAATTAGTTTATGTTTATTGGGGTTAGTTTTTTTGTTTATTTCTAATGTTTTATTACAAATGTTAGGTTATATTGGTTGTTATTTGCATTGGCAAGAGAAAGTTGTGTGAGTGTTTCATACCAGAGGTTTGACACCAGATTTGTTTCATATCAGATTTTTTAACTTTAAATAGAGGCATGATTTTTAAGCCAATTTTTTACTGGTAGAATTTTTTTTTTGAAATTGTATACATTTTTTAAATGTCTTTGTTATAAGCGGTAGTGTAATTTTAAATCGCTCTTGTACTGTGTTACAAAACAAAAAACGAAAACACCTAACCTAGGACATGACTTTTAGCCATAGGTCAATTTCTTCTACCTTTTTTTTTAATTAATTTATTTAACGTCGCATCATATACAACGGTCATTAGCGACGACGTTGGGGTGGAATTTTTTGTACGATGGAGGATGAAATGATTTTTTTGTAACATATGAAAATATGCCGTGCCTGAGTGGGATTCGAACCCAGGACCGCATGATGAGAGGCGAGCACGTTAGCAACTGCGCCCGGCCGGCTTCTTCTATCTTGTACATTGGGAATCGTTGTAAATGCACTTTTGAAAGAATGCAGCTTTTTGAAAGAATGTCTATGGAAATAATAGTAAAAAAAAAAAATGGAAATAAAATTTTATTATTATTATATACTACGCCATTAAGTCATACGCTTTGCAGTCCATTGAAACGAACGTAGTTTTAACATTTTCACAACTAGAAAAATCTAAATTAATGAATCAGCCGGTTAAATGAATCAAAACTAAGTTTCCAAACGCGATTCTGTAGAACAAACTTATTGGACGTTAACAAGCAACAAAACTATTTCAATATTTTCACACCACAAACTGAAATTTTTATAATCGTACAGTAAACCATAATAAATTCAATGATTGATTACTTGAACATTCCTTTTCTGATAAGAATATACATACCATTAACCTAACCGCACGACCTGCTCCATACTTACCTTAGCATAAAAATTCAAGCTTTAAAAAAACCTATTACAAAATGTGATCGCACGCGCTCATAACTGGAAGGACAGGTAGGTATATAACAACAGAACCGGTTTCTTTCTCAGATTTAACATCGGCTTTAAACATCCATGTTAGAAAAAAACCATAAACATTATTCAGTATTTTTACGTCTTCATATAATTTAGTAAATTTACTGCAATTGAATCGGTCATTTCAGATATCCCATAAGTCAAAAAAACTAACTTTTGGAATATACTCGTATTTTAAAAAAACAGGTAATTTACTACAATTCAATAGAAAACAATATTAAAAAATCTGGAGTGAAACACTCACAAGATTTTATTTTGCCAATGTAAATAATAATAACCCATTATTAACCCATAACCCACAATTGTACTAACCCATAATTAGTTGTTGTAATAACCCATAATTGTATTTAATCATACGTAAACAATAAAAATTTTAACCTAACTTATATCATGGGTGAATGACGCAAAATGGAAATTGATTTTCATTCGAATTAAAAATACGAAAAATCAGTAATTGCCTCTAAACAAGGCTATGTAGAAAAAATTATTTTTTTTTTTTGACACTTTTAATTGAAATTTAGTATCTGTTATTAAATTAATATAACAATTTCTAAATGTGAAGCTAATGTTTCAAAACTTAATTTACTTGAAGGAGCGTGCAGTCATCACCCCAGTCCTACAGTTGGCCAAGAAGATCTCTTGGCCAGAGGCGCTTCAAACGTCTGCGCTGAGTACCCGGTATCGCCCTAGTATACATGTTTTGTATGAGAGGGTTGTCGTGTAGTTCAAATTTGTCATGCATCGTCTTGTATAGTTGTTTCGCGATGTCATTTACGTATGGCATTTGTAAGTCTTTGTGCAACATTGAGTTTGTGATGTAAAAGGGGCATTGCGTTATCGTTCGTAGAATCTTGTTCTGAATCGCTTGTATACGTTTCGTGTGTGAGGGTTTAGCAGATCCCCAAAGTTGAACTCCATATGTCCAGATTGGTCTTAAGACTGTCTTGTAGATTTGTCGGGTGCTCTAGAGGTGTCTAACTTAAGTGTCGAGTTTCAACTTAGTACGAAGTTCCGTTCTTGAGATATTTTGTTTCACACACACACTCGTACGCCCGCGCACAGAGAGGGGGCAAAGAGAAAAAGAGCAATAGCTAAAAACATGGTTTTTGGGATCAGGGGTCTCAAACCGTGTATATCCGGTGAAAACTCGATTTCGAAAAATCGACATGAAAACAATACTTACCTACCTATATTTTCATATAGGGAAGATAAAGTAAAAAATAAAAATAGAATAGATAAATTACAAAACTTTTGATATAAACCTAAACCGAAATATATTTCCGGATTACTATAAATAACAAACCGCAAATTTATCACCGAGAGTTCCTGTTATTTACAGTACATATAACAGTTAAATTAGATTAGATCGAACATTTTATACGATTCGGTTGTTTTTTAAGACAATTAGATGCAGCAAATAGTGAATCAATTCGCTGTGCAATGACAGAAAATCTAATCAACCGTTAATAGATTACATTATCTAGAGGAGTATCAAAACCGAAAATAAAACAAAACAGTTTTATAGTAGTTAAAAAGGAAAAGGGCGAAAAAAGATTAGTTTTAAAAAGGTGTACACTACTTCTGCTATTATAACAACAAGGAATAGGATATAAGTGTGGGAGGAGGTAACTAAAGGATGAGATCGGGATGGGTGGAGCCGATAGAAAAGAGGAGATTTCAACAGTCTGTACAAGAGAGAGTGCAACAACAACTAAGCCAGGGCACCGTACTCACACCCTTTTTCTAATACAGCATTTAAAAACCGAACGGTGAATGCACCGCGGTTGTGTGTGAAGTGTAGCACTGTAGCAAACGAACTGGAAATGGGCGGACGGTTAGCGGCGAACTTAACATGGTATGACATGCAAAAAGACTAGGACAGAATGAGGGAAATGAAAGAGAGTAAATTGCATTGAATATAAGTTGCATGCTGCTTTTTGCACATTTGCATATGCAATATCAACTTGAACAATGCACCACCGCCTCAAACGGATCCACCAGCCAAGTGTTGCTAACAGAAGGGAAAATTCTCCGTGTATACCACTCTTCTATTCACTAGAAACACCCTTCTGTAATTTTAAATATTATTTTTCTCTTTTTTTATCATCTACTTTCTCGTCCTGTATGCAGACTCTTAAAAATCACACTTTTCTTTCGTTGAACACGATTTTCATCTTACAACCCTTTTCCTAATAAACAACTGAGACAACTCGTAAAACAAGAAAAACAGATGGATATTTTGACAACAGTACTTTCAACAGTTGCATTAAAATTCGTCTAACATAAAATAAAACAAAACTCTGGTGTAAAACACTCACACGAATTTCTCTTACAAATGCCAATAATTAAAAATATAACCTAACATTAGTAATAAAACATTGAAAATAAACAAAAAACAACCTAATTTTAATCGTGCGTGAATGATCCAAAATTAAAACCAACCTTAGTTTGGCTTAATAGTACGGAAAATCAATCTTTGACACTAAACTAGGCACTGAAGGAAAAAATGCTTAAAATAAAAATTGTAGTTCTTTTAATTTCCTATAAATTTGATTATATACAATTTAGTCGTTAAATTCATACTAAGGCCGAAATCTTAAAAAAAAATCATTTTTTACAGATTTTCATTAAAATAAAATACAAAATCACTAATTACTGCTAACTAAGCGTTATAATTTGTAAATGTTCTACAACTTTAATTATACATACTTCTGCCCTAAAACTCATATTAAAGCCTCAATCTTAAAAAAAATTCGACGAGTGCACAGCCTCCCGAAGAATTTCACACGCGCGCGCGCACACCCATATCAATCGCTGAAAACATTTTTGTGGGTTCAGGGGGTCTGAAAACATATATACCCGGTGAAAACTCGATTTCAAAAAATCGACTTGAAAACAATACTTTCCATCCAAATAGGCAAGAGAAAGTAATTATATTTCAGCTACTGTATATGTGGCGTTTAAATTATAACTTTATTTTCTAATTTTATTTAGTTAAAAGTGATAGCACAGGCTATCTACTTCACTCACGATAGTTTAGTTCTTTTATAATGATTTGCTTAAAGCCACATTGTATATAGGCTGATTTTAAATAAATAAGTTAAAAAAAAGTCATGTCAAAAAACTGTCTAAGACAGTCTGTTTAGTTTCGCCAGCAAGGCTCAATTTCGATTACCCCACACTCTTAAAACCCAGTCCAGAACGAGACATTTGTCCATCCAGCCCTTTGTTTAGTTTTAAGAACTATTCCAGACACTGTAATATTTGGAATAGTTTTTTCTGTGATACACATTACCGTACATCCGGTACATTACTGCCGAAAGGTATTTTATCGGATCGATTTCGCTGGAAAAAGGTTCGCGGTATATTCGAGTATATGCGGTATTTTAATAAATCACCCTAAATCGCCTGCATTAGCATGAATGTGCATAAAATTCCGACGTAAAACCATCAATGTAACACAGCAAACAGATAATTGAAAGTTAACTTACTACAGTACTACGGGAAAAAATATTCATGTTGTAAAATGTTAAATTTTGCTTTATAGGGACTTGAATAATGTAATTCTAGTGCCAGAACAGTGAGATATTTCTTTTTTACCTACACTTACCAAGGAACGTTTATTGAAATGGGAATCACATAATGTTTAGTGGTAAGAATGCTTATTAAACCAACTTAAAAGTACTATAAAACCAAAAAATTTGTAGAAAACTTATCTTAATTTTACATTAGCATGAATACTTGCTTTTTCGAAACTCGAATTTTCTAAGCATTGTAAAAAAGTAACAACAAAACAACACGGTTGCGTACGCTGGTATAAATCCTTACCACATTCGTGTAACTCATGAAGAAAATGGTCGCAGCGCACTATTTTAAAATGTGAATAGCCTACTTACCAGAAAACACCTAAAATACCATAAAATGCCAATAAGGTTAAACTGCATAGCTTATTATTCAATAAAATCGACCTTATTGCCAATGGTAAGTATACTTACCAAAGAGACCTATAAAGGGTTAACATACGTTACAACGATAAAATTATCAAAATTGAAAACCACCGGGTTGGTCTAGAGGTCAAGTCATCGCTGATTTTCGGAGACGAAGGTTCCTGGTACAAATCCTAGTAAAGGTAGTTACTTTTATACGGATTTGAATACTAGACAGTGGTTACCCGTGTACTTTGATGGTTGGGGTTCAATTAACCATACTCTCTCAGGAATAGTCGACCTGAGTCTGTACAAGACTACACCTCATTTACACGTCATATATTATTCTCATCTCATTGGGTCATGGGTTGCTTATTGTTCTAAATTGAACAGATTGCAACGTACACATATTAGGAATTAAAAAAAACCAAAAAACAAAATTAGGATCGGACATCAAAAATTTACACTACAAAAATAAGAAAATTCTATTTTCGGCCGGTCCGTAGGCGTATTGGTTAGCGCAACTGGCTTCTACGCCGGGGTCCCGGGTTCGATTCCCGGTCAGGTCAGGCATTTTTTCATCGCTCATTTTCATTTATCATCCTTGTCACGTCAGCATTAGCAGTAATTGCAAAACAGTCGGACGTTAAACAACAAAAAAAAAATCTAATTTAATTTTTAACACAATCAATAGCTACTGTCCAAACAATTCATAAATAACCAGCAGGTACTTCTGTTGTTGTTTAGGTCAACAGCCGATAGGCTGGTTTGAACCTCTAGAGGTTTTACTAAGTAAAAACGAGGAGTAAGGTGGTTTACCATTGCCTTCCTCACTGAATTGAAAGAGTATGCTTATCAGCATGCCAAGCCCTCCGAAAAGCACTCACTTTCCACCCTGCAAATGACACCTTCACTTCATTCACAACAGGGACTGGCTGTATAATAAAATTCATTATTTTCAGAGGAGATAACTCTGATTAGTGTCTTTTACACCTCTACCTCTTCTGTTCTTAAATGATTCAGTCATATAAGTGGCTGACTATGTAATAAGAAACAGAACTATTTTTTTTAGCCCTGGACCAAACAGACAGAGTGCAATTAAAATACCACTCCACCTGCCCGTTTTGGGCATTACAGGTACTTCTAAGAACCCGATTATTACAATCTAAATAAACAGTTACAACTTTCATTACTTCTATTCAGTTGTGTGCAGTGTTACTACATTATCATCACGGCCATCGACAATTTTTAGGTAATGCAGGACAATGACCTTTTCATAACTGATTATGCAATCACCGCCTCATGATGGTTTAAATGTGTGGTAACAATCTGAAGGGAATTCCGCTCATTATTTATTATCAACTGGAATTTAATTTATGCAAATACAGTGCAATACAATATGAATGTAATTTACGTTAAGAAAACTCCTCTACCTATACATTTTTAATAACAAGCAGAAAAATCTGTTGGGAAATACTCACACGACTTACTCTAGCCAATGTAATTAATAAACAATATAAGATAAACATAAATATTATTATATAATATAGAATAAGATAAACACATGAACAATAACGTTGTAGAATTTTAAATTCTCTACATTTTCCATCATATAAAATTTTGCGCTAAAATGCATATTAACGCCGTTTTCTTATAAAAACAACGTTTTTACGTGAAAACAGCCTCACCAAGAATTTCAGCAAACATGGTGCCTACCCTATCTTGTAAAGCACAAAAATTTAGTAAACCAGGCGATTTTTAAAAAAATCGTAGGACCAGTTTTTGAGAAAATCGCAAAAAAGTGAAAAATTACACGAATAAACTAATACTTCCGGTTGACCGATTTTCATAAAAATGTTCGTGTCGGGTCCGGTAGTGGTATGTAACTTAAGTTTCAAGTTTCAAGTTCGTACGATGTTCCGTTCTTGAGATATTCTGTTCACAAGTACACATACACACACACACACACACACACTCACACACACACGCACGTACGCACGCACGCGCGCGCACACACACACACTCTCACACACACACACACACACACACACACACACACACACACACACACACACACACACACACACACACACACACCAATCGCTAAAAACATGTTTTTTGGGTACAGGGGGTCTGAAAACGTGTAGATCCGGTGAAAACTCGATTTCGAAAAATCGACATGAAAACAATACTTTCCTTCCTATATATTCATATAGGCAAGAGAAAGTAATAATCGTACCAAAAGAAATCATCATGGTTACATCAAACAAACTTTTTTTTATAGTTTGGATTAAAAAGGTTCGGATTAGCTAGATTGTACCGTACTTCACAAACTAGAGATATATTAATTATTTTTCTTTCGACAGAGAGCTTTCATAACAAACAGGATCGTGAAGGGCGTACGTAGAAACTAACTAAAAAGGAGACCGGAAGCATTAGCAGCTTCAGACCGGAAACTTCAGAAAAAGGAAATTTTCTATTTGAAGAAGAAATATTAACCGCAAATTTTCGTAGCTATTTCATTCATTTGAACATAATTCAAACAACACGCTAGAATGTTAAAATTAAATAATTTCAAACATACATTTAAGTCAACCACACATGATACAACATAAAAGATGTCAGACATAACAATGAAGTTCTTGTAAATTAATGTTGCGGTCGTACATAATGAATCGGTGACATTAGCGAGAAATTTACACCGCAAGAATTGCAGTTGGATTATGAGTACATAATTTAATTAATAAATTAAATTTATGATACTTTCCAGTAAGTGTACACAGCCAATAATACATTCACTGCTGATAACAAACTATTCTTAACTTTGTTTTCCTTGATCTAATTTAAGATGCTTTATTACCATAATTACATATTATACCAATAAGTCATACGACAAAATTAATTTAAAAAAATCTGGTGTGAAACACTCACACAACTTTCGCTTGCCAATGCAAATAATTAACAATAAACCTAACATTATTAATAAAAATATTAGAAATAAACAAAAAACTAACCTCAAAAACATAACCTTATTTTAATCATGAGTGAATGATGCAAAATGAAAATCAACCTCAGTTTGGCTTAGAAATACGGAAAATCACTCTTTCTCTCTAAACTAGGCTCTGTAGAGAAAAATGCTTTAGATAAAAGTTGTAGATCTTTTAATTTTCTATAAATTAAATTATATACACTTTTGTCGTAAAATGCATACTAAGGCCGAAATCTTAAAAAAATCAATTTTTCACACATTTTCGTGAGAAAAAAAACAGAAAATCGCAAATTACCGCTAAACTAAGCGTTATACAAAAAATTGTTTGAAATAAAAGTGTAGAATTTTCAATTCACTACAACTTTTATTATATAAAGTTTTGCGCTAAAATGCATATTAAAGCTGTAATCTTAAAAAAACAACGTTTTTACGTGAAAACAGCCTCACCCAGAATTTCAGCAAACATGACGCCTACCCTATCTTGTAGAGAATAAAAAATTGAGTAAACCAGGCGATTTTAAAAAAAATCGTAGGACCAGTTTTTGAGAAAATTGCAAAAAAGTGAAAAATTACACGAATAAACTACCACTTCCGGTTGACCGATTTTGATGAAAATGTTCGTGTCGAGTCCGGTAGTGGTACGTAACTTAAGATTCAAGTTTCAAGTTCGTACGATGTTCCGTTCTTGAGATATTCTGTTCACACACACACACACACACGCACGCACGCACGCGCGCACACACACACACACACACACACACACACACACACACACACAGACCAATCGCTAAAAACATGTTTTTTTGGATTCAGGGGGTCTGAAAACGTATAGATCCGGTGAAAACTCGATTTCGAAAAATCGACATGAAAACGATACTTTCCTTCCTATATATTCATATAGGCAAGAGAAAGTAAAAATTAGGCGATTTAAAAAAAATGGTAGGATTTTTGAGAAAATAGACTAACTTCCGGCAGACCGACTTTGATAAAAATGTTTATGTCGGATCCGGTAGTGATACTAACTTAAGTTCCAAGTTAACTTGGTACATTACTCCGTTCTTGAGACATTTTATTCACACAGACCTACCGCTAAAAACATGTTTTTAGATTCAGAGGGGTCTGAAAACGTGTATATCCGGTGAAAACTCGATTTTGACAAATCGACATGAAAACAATACGTTCCTTCCCTATATATTCATATAGAGCAAGAGAAAGTAAAAATGACGACAGTAACTTATACGATGATTGAGCAATGATTGATGATTGATGATGATTGATGATTGATTCGTTTTATTGAGCAATGGGATATTCTTCTTTTATAATGAAACAGCTGATTCATTTTAAACAGTTACTTTTATTGTTAAGTTCTTTAAGTTTGAATTTATGATTATTTTACAAAATGTATAATTTTTTTTATCTAATGTGTGTACGTTGCAATATGTTCAATTCAAAACAATAAGCAACCCCATGACCAAATGAGATGAGGATGATGTATATGAAGTGTAGTCTTGTACTGACCCAGACCGCCCATTCCTGAGAGTAAAGTTAATTGAACCCCAACTAGCAAAGTACACCGGTAACCACTGTATAGTATTGAAATCCGTATAAAAAAGTTACTACCTTTACTAGTCTTTGGAACCAGGAACCTTTCTCTCCGAAAATCAGTTGTTAAAAAGTAAACTAACGGCAACGACTTTACCACAAGACCAACCCGGTGGATTCCAAAATGTAAGTACAATAGGTAAAATTCTTTATCAAAAATTTAAAAATTACAACTAACTTACGAAAAAATTCGCTCTTAAATTGTTTTTGCACTTTCGTCATATTTTTATCTAACAGTAACTATTTATTTTTTTTAACGTGGCCGTAATAAAAAGAACCCCAGAATTTGTTTACATATTACAAAGAAATCGCCTGACAAAGAGGTTAATGTCTAAAGAAAATAAAAGATTGTGACATGTATATTGCAGTGCAATTTCGTGAATTAATTTTCTACGTAGTTTCGTACAGATTGCGTGTTGTTAGTTTTTAGAGTAAAATATATTTAGCAGACACTTATTCTACAGCTGAAAATTATAGGTTAGTACTACATTTATTGACTGCAAAAACCGTACAATAAATATATACGTTTGATCGGTCGAAAAATATTTTTTAAATAAATAAATACGAGGTGTGGCTATTTTTATTTATTTTTTTTTTTAGGCCCTCATTGGAGCAAAATTAATCGATTTATAGAAGATCCCTAGTTATTCCTCTTATTTGCCCAGTAGTTCTTCATCCTTTGCGACACTCTCGCCCTATCCTCCACAGTCCAATGTCTGTTTGTCTGCCTTTTAGGTACTTCTGGAAATTTCGTGTTTGGATTTTTGATCTTATATCCTTCTTCTCTGTTCAAAATCTGTGTCTCTGAGATATCCAGGTCCTGCAGATCCTGTTGAACTTCCTCAAACCAGGCGTACTTGACTTTTGGTTTTCAAAAAGAAATCCAGTACCTGTCTGGTAAATCTGGATTCTGGCAGTCTCCTAAGATGTCCAAAGAACCCAACTCTTCTCTTCCTCATTATCTCGGAAATTTCCTCATTTTCCCTGTATAGAACCGAATTTGGCAACAACCTATACTCATTGTCTACTCTGTGCTTTTTGTTTATTATTGTTCTGAGGATTCTTCTCTCTGTCTTTCTAAGGTCCTCCATCTTCCCACAGTGCCTCAACCTGCCCAAAGTCTCACACGCATACATTACCACAGACTTCGTGACCGTATTGTAGTGCCTCAATTTGGATTTTATGGACATTGACTTCCTCTTATAGGTGGACCATGTCAGTCTTTGAGCTCCCTTGAGTTTGTTAACTCTTGATTCCATGTTTATTTTTTCGTTTAGATTATATGTGATCACCTCTCCCAAATACTTAAATTTTTTAACTATCCTAATTTTGTGATTGGCTGCCTCCAGATATCTTGGTGTTTCTGTATTTGTGGACATTATTTCCGTCTTCTCAAAGGAGATTCGCATACCAACTCCTGCTGCAATTTCCTGCAGTGATTCTATCTGTTCTTTTGCGTTTTCCCAGTCATTGGAGAAAATTGCCAGGTCGTCGGCAAAGGCTAGGCAGCCCACTTTGATTTTCGTCCCAATTTTCACGCATTTGCAGGTCTTCTTCCATTCTCGAACAATTTTTTCCAAGATGCAGTTAAATAGTAATGGCGAGAGGCCATCTCCCTGCCTTAGTCCAGTAATCACCTCAAATGGCCGTGAAGTCTCTCCTCGGAATTTCACTTTCGATTTTGTGTTCGAAATGAGGTGTGGCTATTATATAACGAGACCGACGTAAAAAAATTTTTTTTATTTTATACATAATCACTTATTGTCACCTTCAATATACACTCCTCTTTATCACTACAACGCTCCATGCGAATTTTCCATTGTTGGAAACAGTGCTGGAAGTCATCTTCTGTCAGCTCCTTCAGGACACGTGCCGCTCAAAAATGTTTGAAATTAAGCTCGAAAAAATGTTTCTACTGACACTTTGTACTTAATAGAAACTGACCCAAATTTTTTGGTAACGATAATAACATGTGATGAAACGTGGTTTTTTACTTATGATCCGGAAACGAAGCGCCAATCCATGCACTGAAAGAGCCAAACTTCACCGAGAGCCAAAAAAGCTCGAATGAGCAAGTCAAAATTTAAAGCAATGATGATTGTTTTTTTTTTACATCCATGGGATTGTGTACCTTCACCGGGGGTTCCTGAAGGTCAAACAATTAATCAGTATTACTACCTTGAGGTACTTTCTAAACTACGTCAAAGAATAAGAAAAAAACGCCCCGAATGTGGAACGACAAATCATGGGTTCTCCACTAAGACAATGCGCAAGCTCATTCCGCGTTATCTGTCAACAGGTTCGTAGCCAAGTACCGCATCTCGGTGCCAGAACGTCCACCTTATTCACCAGATCTTGCACCATGTGACTTCTACCTGTTCCCAAAGGAGAAATCTGGATTAAAAGGGACAAGATTTGAGTCTGTGGAAGCTGTAAAAGAGAAAGCAGCACGTATCCTGAAGGAGCTGACAGAAGATGACTTCCAGCACTGTTTCCAACAATGGAAAATTCGCGTGGAGCGTTGTAGGGATAGAGAAGGAGTGTATATTGAAGGTGAAAATAAGTGATTATGTATAAAATTAAAATTAAATGTTTTACACCGTCAGTACCGTTATTTAATAGCCACACCTCTTATACTTAATAAGTAAATAAATGTACAGTAGTATTAAAATTCAAATTTTGGGGTAGTGAATGTGAAGGTTACGCTACTGAACGCAAAAACTTGACTACCCAAGCTTTCACCGATTGACTGATTCGCTTGGAGTGACTAAGGGAAACTGTACCAAAATGTTGTTCAATACGACCAATTTCTGAGTAAATGGCTGTGTTTACAGCACTTCAATGTAGTACAGAATGATTTTTTAGCCCTATTACGCAATTGTTAATGTGTGGTAATTTTTATCTAAGAAAGGAAAATTTTGATTTGTAACACGAAGTTGGTAGCCCTATTCAACCGGTATAGATACGGCAGTGTGAGTTGATTCTCCTCGAGCTGTGTACAATTTTGTGCAGTTTCCATTCGTGTTACGACGGAATGTCCTTTACCCTGGAACAATCGCTAGTTTAAATCTGGAGGCTGAACCTCTTTGACTAATCGTTACACGATACGGATACAATTTCAACTTTTTAGCAGCTTTCTAAACACTCGAATATGACAAACCAACTTGCGAGAAAAGTTTTCGTAAACTTTTCCGTGGAGAATTGAGCAATCTTGTTTCCACATTCTCTAAAACGTAATCTTTCAAGAGAGTTGGTCGACCACTACGTTTTCTGTCGCTAACACTACCTGTCTCTCAAAATCGGGTTGTTAGCCTAGAAATTGACACTTTTTCTGGTGAGGAACACCAACAAATTTAATTTGAAATGATTCTTTTACACTCGCAATTTCATAGCAAAATATTGTTCAAGAATGAAAACCCGTTGTTCTAGGGCAAAAGACATTCTGTTCGTAACACGACCGGAAACGGCACAAAATTTTACACAGCTCAAAGAGAATCAACTCACACTGCCGCATCTAAACCGGTTGAGTAGGGCTACCAACTTCGTATTACAAAACAAAATTTCCCTTTCTTAGGAAAAATTACCAGACATTAATAATTGGGTAACAGGACTAAAAAATCACTCTGCATTAGGGCGTTTTCGCACACGCCGGGTACCGGCTCCGGCACCGGGTCCAATGTTATCATATTAAGAGTTTTTACACACAGGTCTGTCCGGTAATTTAGCCGGCCCGGCATCCGGCACTGGTAAATGCAGCTGGTGTTGAACTCGACAAGCCGGATGCCGGTGTGGTCTCCGACATGTTTGTTTCAATAAAAACCGCTTTTTGTACTGTTTTTCAGGGAGCTGTAAAATCTTTTAGTGGGATAACTTTTGATCCTCTTTGTTTAGAAAGTATTTTAAGAAAGGTAACTTTTCATACATATTGTTGGCACCCATGTTTGTTTGTCTTGCTTTCTTATTTATTTTACAGCTGATTTTTTCTAAAGACTAAGGTTACCGTTTCTTCGTTTTCCGAAAATTCAGTTTTTTTATACAAAAGGAACATTTTCTCAAAAACAGTAAGAGATAGTGACATGAGATTTTCAGGCTACATTCATTACATAGGAATACACATTTTGAAATAGCAGTCCAAAAAAACTAGCTCAGACAGATTTTATAGTGACAAAACGTGAATTTTTCGAAATTGACATTACCAAAGAAAAACTTTTTTTCTGCTGAACTAAACGTTAATTTGAAAAACCTTCATGTTAAAATGTGTAACAAGGTTCATTAAATTTGTGGGAAAAAATCAGCCAATTTAATATCTCCACCACAGGCTGAGAAAATGTTCGTTATGTAACGTATGGAGAAAGATATAAGGACCAGTTTCCTAAAGTTAAAGCAGATGATCCCAAGTTTGATTCCCGGCTAGGCTATGGAATTATTACACAATAAAACCCAAAGATTCCGTACCGTAATCCACATTAATTGCTAATAACTAAATTAGTTTTATAACTTTAAAAATCTGGTGTGAAACACTCACACAACTTTCTCTTGCCAATGCAAATCATTAATAATAAACCTAACATTATTAATAAAATATTAGAAATAAACAAAAACTAACCTCAAAAACATAACCTTATTTTAATCATGAGTGAATGACGCAAAATGACAATCGAACTCAGTTTGGCTTAAAAATACGGAAAATCACGCTTTCACGCTAAACTAGGCTCTGTAGAGAAAAATGCTCTAAACAAAACTTGTAGATCTTTTAATTTTCTATAACTTTTATTATATACACTTTTGTCGTAAAATGCATACTAAGACCGAAATCTTAAAAAAACAGAAAATCGCAAATTACCGCTAAACTAAGCGTTATACAAAAAAATGTTTGAAACAGAAGTTGTAGGTTTTTAAATTCTCTACAACTTTTATTATAAACGTTTTTGCGCTAAAATTTATATTAAAGCCGTAATCTTAAAAAAACAACGTTTTTACGTGAAAACAGCCTCACCGAGAATTTCAGCAAACATGGCGCCTACTTTATCTTGTAGAGAATAAAAAATTGAGTAAAATAGGCGATTTTAAAAAAAATCGTAGGACCAGTTTTTGAGAAAATCGCAAAAAACTGAAAAATTATACGAATAAACTACTACTTCCGGTTGACCGATTTTGATGAAAATGTTCGTGTCAAGTTTCAAGTTTCAAGTTCGTACGATGTTCCGTTCTTGAGATATTCTGTTCACACACAGACACACACACAGACCAATCGCTAAAAACATGTTTTTTGGGTTCAGGGGGTCTGAAAACGTATAGATCCGGTGAAAACTCGATTTCGAAAAATCGACATGAAAACAATACTTTCCTTCCTATATATTCATATAGGCAAGAGAAAGTAAAAAACTAAAAAGCAATAAATCTTCCACATATTCCTTTTAAAAGTAAACAATGAACTATGTTAAACGGACGATAATCACTCATAACGGACTATATGATAAGTAAAATCCAATTAATTTATAACATTCCAAAGATTGCCTTTCGAACATATTTATTCTCACAGGCAACGGACATCGCGTCGCTGTTTAATATCATACAAGTCACGATATTAATACAATAATCAACCAATAAAAAGGTGTTTCGCGTTTCATTCGGTATTTATTTTCCTTCCCAACAAAATAATAATAATAAACATTACCATTAATAAAAGAAAAGCCAAAATTTCAAATGTCAAGGTTTAATTTATTCACAATCTCATCGTCCAACGAGTAGCAAGCGTTTCTCCATCCCGTTCAACATAGTTTTATTCAAGGTTACCAAAATTGGCATAAATCAGTGTTGAATTTAACAGTAACCACATATTTTTACTTTCTCTTGCCCTGTATGAATACATACGAAACAAAGTATTGTTTACAAGTCGTTTTTCACCCGGTATACACGTTTTCAGACCCCTGAGCCCAAAGAAACGTGTTTTTAGCGATTGGTCTGTGTGTGTGAACAAAATAATATATCAAGAAAGGAATATTGTTTGAAGTTGAAACTTGCAACTTAAGTTACGTACCACTAGAGGATCCGATACGAACATTTTCATCAAAATCGGTCAACCGGAAATAGTATTTTATAGTACGTTCACGATGAAGAGCGTTCGGGCTGAGCGTCAGCTGTGATACGAACTCAAATCAAGGATTAAGGAAAAATTTCAACAGGACAGACGTTTCACGATAGATGGACTAAGTTCGTTCTTTCCTGAAATTTCTGCCATAACTGAAATTTCTACCAAAAAAGCTGAAAGCATTAGTAAACTACAGCTTTTTCTGTCTGATTAGAATTATCGTAAGGAAACTCCTTCATGTATGATTCTGGTTAGGCTTAATTAATTAAGCAGGTCTCAAAGAGCTTCGAGAACATCAAGAACTTCGAGTACTTCCAAATATGAAAAAATTATGATGGCGTCCTCTCTGGTAAAACATTCCGGAGAAAAACTGGTCCTCCATTCGAATCTCCGGGCGAGGACTATCAGAGAGGACTTCATCAAAAAGATAAAAGTTTCTGAAATTCTTTGAGTTAGAACATGGGAATAATAGGACTTTACAAAAGATGTAGGGTGTTACAGGTATGTATATATGAAATGACTTGCGCAAGATAAAACCGCTTGAAAGAACTGCGTCACTCGAGAGACCTGATGACAGAAAAAATTATTTAAAACGAAAATCTGTAGCCTTTACTAAAAAAATGTTTCCGTGTAGAAAAATGGAATTCATACTCGGACCACACACCAAAAAAACAAATCAGCTATCAAATTGAAAAAAAAATTTCAATAGTCAAAAAACACAGGCCCGTGTTACTCAAAACAAAAATAAATTAAATTTACTAAAAATAAATGTCAAAGACTAACAACTCGAACATTAACAAAAAAATACAAAGAAACTGCAAATAAAATTCTTCCAGGTTATAATCTTAACACCAATAATACAATTAGAAAAAGAAACTGAACTAAAAAGATCACGTTTAAATAGCATAGACGTACATCTTTATTTATCTGGTGTATGTGTTTCATCCCAATTTTACACCAGTTAAGGACCGTACTATGTCTAATTATTAAGAGAAAGTATCACATTGTAAAGTAGCAAATACACTAACTACCACAAATACTATACATTTACTAGGCTCACTGACCTACATGTTAAAAACGTATGATTTACAAAAGAAAATATTAGTGTTCTGTATTACTACATTATATTAAAAAATTACCATTTAAAACTAATTAAGAAATACTATAAACAAAAATATAAAAAGAAATTTCGTTACCGTTTGTTTCTTTGACGTCCGAGCCCAAAAACTTAAGACACGCAGATATGATAAACTGTTTTAAAGAAAATTACAACTTAAAAGTTAAATAAGTCCTGAACAAAATGAAGAAATGTTTTTTCCAAACATTTTTTTGTACAACGATTGTTTAGCAGTAAATTAGTGATTTTTTTCATGAAAATCTGTAAAAAAACTATTTTTTTTTAAATTTTGCGTGTAGTATGCATTTAACGACAAAAATGTAAAATCAAATGTTTTTGTCATTAATTTCTCGACTGGTTTGATGCAGTTCTCCAAGCTGTTCTATCTTGCGCAAGTCGTTTTATATCTACATACCTGTAACCCCCTACATCTTTTTGTAATTTGCCTTATGTATTCTAACCTTTGCCTCCCGCTAAAATTCACTCCATCACTATTACCCTCCATTATTGATAGACCAATACCTGGATGTCTTAACATATGCCCCACTGGCCTATCCCTTCTTCTGGTAAGATGCTTCCATATACTTCTTTTTTCATTCACTCGTCTAAAGAACCTCTAAATTACTTATTTTGTCCACCCATCTCTAACATTTTCCTATAACAGCACATTTCAAAGCTTCTATCCCCTTCCTTTCTACAGCCCCTATCACCCATGTTTCACTCCTGTATAGTGCTACACTTTAAACATAGTGTTTTAAGAAATTTTTCCTAATCTGTAAATCAATGTTTGTAGTCACTAAGCTGCTTTTCATTTCAAGGCCATTTTTAGCTAGAGCAATAATTCTACTTCTGATATCAATTGTGCTTCTACCATCCTTTGTTATTTTACTCCCTAAATAGCACAATTCCCAAACTTCCATGCTGCTGCACAACACTTATGTTTTGTTCTTATAATTTTCATTAAAATAATGTTACGTTTCTTTGTTTATTACTTTTTCTTGCCTATATGAATACATTAGGAACGAAAGTATTGTTTTCATGGCCATTTTTCAAATTCGAGTTTTCACCGGATCTACATGTTTTCAGACCTCCAGAACCCCCCAAAAAAAACATGTTTCCAGCGATTGGTCTGCGCTGCGTGCGTGCGTGTTTGTGCGTGCGCGAACAGAATATCTCAAGATCGAAACATCATACGAACTTGAAACTCAAGTTAGATACTAAACTCCACCCCCTACTACCGGACCCGACACGAACACTTTCATCAAAATCGGTCAACCGGCGGTAGTAGTTTATTCGTGTCATTTTCACACTTTTGCGATTTTCTCAAAACGGCTACAACGATTTTTTTTTAAATCACAGTTACAAAAATTTTTATCCTCTACAAGATAGGGTAGCGCCATGTCCGCTGAAATTCTCGAGAAGGCTGTTTTCTCGTAAAAAAACTTGTTTTTTAAGATAGCGACTTAAATATGTATTTTCGCGCAAACATGTATTTAGTTGTAAAGAATTTAAAAACCTACAAATTTTATTTCGAACATTTTTTTTGTATAACGCTTAGTTTAGCGGTAATTGGCGATTTTTTTGTTTTAGTTTTGAAAACGTGTAAAGCAATCGATTTTTAAAGATTTTACCCTTAGTATTATGCATTTTACGACAAAAGTGTATATAATTAAATTTATAGGAAATTAACTGCCCATAACAGACAGATGGAGTGTCAAATTATTTACACTCAATCTGTGAGTTGCAGGGCTAAAATAAATAGTTGTTTCTTATCACATGGTCAGCCAATTAAATGACTGAATCATTTAAGAACAGAAAGAGGTAGAGATGTAAAAGACACTACTCAGAGTTATCTCCTCTGAAAGTAATGAATTTCATTGTACAGCCAGACCCAGTGGTGAATGAAGTGAAGGTGTCATTTGCAGAGTGGAAAATATGTGCTTTTCCGAGGGCCCGGCATGCTGATAAGCGTACTTTTCCATACAGTGAGGAAGGCAATGGTAAACCACCTCACTCCTCGTTTTACTTAGTAAAACCTCTACAGGTTCAAACCAGCCTTTAGGCTGATGACCTAAACAACAGGAAATTAAAAGATTTACAACTTTTATTTTGAGAATTTTTCACAACAGAGCCTAGCCTAGTTTAGCGTGAAAGATTGATCTCCCTTATTATTAAGCAAAACTGAGGTTGATTTTCATTTTGCATCATTCACTCATGATTAAAATAATGTTGTTTTTTTGTTTTTTTTATTTTATTACTAATGTTAAGTTATATGTTCATTATTTTCATTGGCAAAAGAACGTCGTGTGAGTGTTTCCTACTAGATTTTTACTTCACTATACAATAGAGAACAGTACAACTTCAGTTAACAGTCCAACACTATTTCTATCATCATGAACATTACGTACTACCACCACAATTATCATAATCAGTCTTCTAGTATTGTACGCAAGAAACATCTACTAGACTACAAGAAGAAAATAAAAAGAGCATCAACAACAGTTACCGTTAAGAAATTACGTTTTATTCCACTACACAACAGGAACAAGAATGAATAAAAAATATATACATACAAAATAATAAAAGAAAAAACAGAAAAGGTCACTGAATTTTAAACCTACTAGAATCACCCGCTTAACAATACAATATGAAGTTTTACAAAATTTCTTCATTTCTTTTACGTCTATTAAAAATAAAATTACTTCATGGCTTCCATTTTATTGTAACCAAGAAAAAAATTACTACGCCGTAATGGTAAAGGGTAATTCAAAACCAATAACTCCCGGATTTTATCTGATATTTAGGCCTACTGATATTTTTTAGTAGTCGCTGTCCAGCCTATTTTGGTTTCTCTTTTTGTTCATTTTATCTACCAGACTCTCCATTGTTGTTGTTTAGGTCAACAGCCGAAAGGCTGGTTTGAACCTCTAGAGGTTTTACTAAGTAAAACGAGGAGTGATGTGGTTTACCATGGCCTTCCTCACTGAGTGGAAAAGTACGCTTATCAGCATGCCGGGCCCTCTGAAAAGCACATATTTTCCACTCTGTAAATGGCACCTTCACTTCATTCACCACAGGGTCTGGCTGTATAATGAAATTCATTATTTTCAGATAAAATAACTCTGATTAGTGTCTTTTACACCTCTACCTCTTCTGTTCTTAAATGATTCAGTCATTTAATTGGCTGACCATGTGATAAGAAACAGAACTATTTATTTTAGCCCTGCAACGAACAAATTGAGTGTAAATAATTTGACACTCCACCTGTCTGTTATGGGCAGAGACTCTCCATATCATTATTAATACACATTAACCCCTTTTCAGAAGTTTTATAATATTGTGACAATATAGAAGAAGCCATGGTTCGCGAAGTTTCTAGAAAAATGGTAAAATGTTCATGAAATGGTAAAGTGTAGATAATAGAGTGAAAAAGTAATAATAGAACAGTAGTAACAATAAAAGTTTACCTAGTTATAAAAGGTTATTGTTGTACAACTATCTATGAAAAGGTCGGCCTGTAACAACTTTCATTCTATTTACCAAAGATCTATTGTTGACTTGTTTACAATAAATTGTTCTAGCACTCATTTATAAAGGGTTATTTTTTGTACTACATTATTTGCATGGAGTTTCTCTGTTTTGCTAGAATTATCTTTTTGAATGACTATATAAAGAGACCCCCGAGTGCGGTCAGGAGTTAGTATTCGTTTGATCTTACTGTTCGTCTGGTAGATGAAGTAATTTTAATCATGAGTGAAAGACGCTAAATGAAAATTAACCTCGTTTTGGCTTAAAAATACGGAAAATCGCTCTTTCACGCTAAACTAGGCTCTTTAGAGAAAAATGCTTAAAATAAAAGTTGTAGATCTATCCTACTTATATAAAAAGTTAAATAAAGTTATAATAAAGCTAGATAAAGTTGTAGATTTCCTGTACATTTTATTATATACACTTTTGTCGTAAAATGCATACTAAGACTGAAATCTCAACAAAATCGAGTTTTTACAAGTTTTTAAAAGTTGTAGAGAATTCAACAAAAACCTACAACTTTAATTTCAAACATATTTTGTATAACGCTTAGTTTAGCGGTAATTAGCAATTTTCTGTTTTTTCTCACGAAAACGTGTAAAAAATCGATTTTTTAAAAGATTTTAGCCTTAGTATGCATTTTACAACAAAAGTGTATATAATGAAATTTATAGGTAATTAAAAGATCTACAACTTTTATTTAGAGTATTTTTCTTTACAGAGTCTAGTTAAGCGTAAAAGACAATAGTGATTTTTATCTATGTAGTCACATGTAGAAAGAACTCCCGAAGTATTTTCACGCGCCTTCTGACACTCTGTAAAATAAACGTACTGTATTTTAATTTTATAAACGTATAACTGTTTTCCTTTTGTGACATTACAGTAGCTTTAATATAAAACTGTTATCCGAGAACATAAAAGTGTATTCGAATTCACCCTGCTATGATGTACGTATTACAATACGGTAACGTTAGATAGAAATATTAAAAGCCATTCAACACAGTTTCAATTAAAACAAAATATGAAATAATTAAACTGAATGTATTATATTATTTAAAATATAACTACAAGATAATACTACATCATAATGTTAGTAGTAGAGGTTTTTTTTTAAATTTTAATACAGAGTATAAAATATTGATAAAAGTAATTAGCTAATGTTTGTCTGACCTCATATTGTATTTATATTGCATTATAAAAAGAGAAACAGCAACCATATGTACTATCACAAAGTTGATAAAAATAAAAAAACCTAAACGTTTTCAGCTATTCCTTTTCAATGTTACATTACAGAAATTACGATAAACTAGATCATACAGAATTACAATCAATTTTTGAACTGTTAAATATTTTATGAATCAAAATTCATTTCTAAAATAACCTTTCATAAGATGACGCGTCTTTTGGCTGGTGGGAATTTTTAAAAAGGCTTACATTTGACTAATGGCAGCGGTTCTAAAACTTTTTATTTTGAGCCCCCCCCCCCCAACATCTATACAATGGGTACATATTTTTAATGCTAATTAACTCTTTTGCTAGCAATTCTTATTCAAGTTACATGTTTATAGCCTATTCCTATTAGGACAATAGGTTCAGAGCTAAAAGAATTAAAAACATAATTACAATAATAGATCAAAACATGTATTTTTTTACTGCTAAATATATTAAAAAAAAAAAACAAAAATTAGGATTACTATTGTGATGGATGAGCCTGTTTTTTCACGGCACAAAACCGGCCTGTTTTCATCGGATCTTTACGTTTTCAGACAACCTGAACTCAAAAAAACATGTTTTTAGCGACTGGTCTGTGTTGTCAACCGATTTTGATAAAAATATTCGTGTTGGGTCCTCTAGTGGTCTTTAACTTAAACTCCAATTTTCAATTTCGTACAATATTCCGTTCTTTAGATAATTTGCACACGCGCGCACACAAACCAACCGATAGAAATATGTATTTTGGGTTCAGGGGGTCTAAAAAATGTATATATCAGTTGTGAAATCGATTTCGAAAAATCGACAAGAAAACTATACTTTCATTTCCTATAAATTCATATAGGGCAAGAGAACAAGTAAAAAAGTTAACTTCTGAAACTCCAAACATTTTTTATTCAATATAAAAACAGGAAAGTCAAAATGTAGCAGAACTTCTTTTCTAAACAAGCTTTAATAAATATCGAACTTTCTGTAACAAAAACTTTGTAACTAAATCACTTTAGAAATTACTAACACTTTGAAAATAATAAATAAAACAAATTTGGTATTTCTTTCATAGATGACAAATAAGCTGTTTTCATAAAACAAATTTTAAAAAGAAATCAATTTCGAAATTGGCCGACTTTGTGGCGCACACGAGTACTGATTGAATATTATATCCCTAAGTTGCAAAACAGAGGAAAGTTCTAGGTTCAATTACCGGGTAAACATTTTAACAAAAAATCCACTTTCAAAAAGGAATTAATGCTTTTTTGGGTAAAATTGCTGAATCACAAAATTTTAGTAACATTAAAATAGGTAAAACTTCTTTTGAATAAAACTTTTTCCTTATTCTTTCATTAGCGACTACGGTGGGTTCTTACTTATCATTTCCAGACCCTAGCCGAGAGTCGAACGTTTAGTGTTTGAAAAAAATAATCGGGAACAAAATATTCTAATATAGAGCAGAAATTGAGAAAATTCCAGAGGATATGCGGGACTATAAGCAGCGCTTTGGGAAATAGCGAGAAGCGAGAAAGGTTACAAAACTTAGTTCTATAAAGTTATGGCAACTTCAGTTATTCTGTACGGAAGTGAGGCATGGACAACAACAAAAACCGAAGAGCGAATCCAGACACACACTTGGACAGAAAAAGGAATGAGGAAATAAGTTCAGAATGGAGTATTTACAAGTTGAAAGAAAAGATAATTTCGCCAAAGTTGAAGACAACACATGGAAAGGATGTCAGATAACAAGATACCTAATCAAAGACGCACTGATATGGTCCAGAAGGGAAAGGGATGTCTGAAGACCTAGAAAATATGAACATATATGATATGGAGTGTGAGTTCGGGACAGGCTGCGGTCTAATCCTTGTTTGGAAGAAAGAGGAGGAGGAGAATGAGAAATATTCTATTTACAAGCAAGGGAAATAACGAAGAAAGTTTTTTTTACCAGCCAATACCTTTTATTTTTTTGGTTTTGACTTATCATTTACAGACCCTAGCCGAGAATAGAACGTTTAGTGTTTCAAAGAATTAATCGGGAATAAATAATCTAATATAGACCAGAAATAGAGCTAATTCCAAGGATATGCGGGACTATAAACAGAACTTTGAGGAATAGAGCGAGAAAGGTTACAAAACTTAAGTTCCATGTTAAGGCAACTCCAATTTATGGCATGGACGACGACTACAAAAACCCGAAGAGCGGAGAATCCAGAAGGCAGAAATGAGATTTCTGCGAAAGACTAAAGAGTGTACTACACACTTGGACAGAAAAAGGAATGAGGAAATCAGGTCAGAATTGGGTATTTACAACTTAAAAGAAAAGAGAAAGGATTATCGCCAAAGTTGGAGACAATACATGAAAAAGGATAACAGATCACAGGATACCTAATCAGACGCACTGATTTGATCCAGAAGGGAAAAGCGATCTCGGTAGACCTAGGAAAATATGAAGATATATGATATCGTGTATGAATTTGGAACAAGCTGAGGACTAAGCTTAGTTTGGAAGAAAAAAAAGAGAAGGAGGAGGAGAAATATTCTAGTCTACAAGTAAGTGAAATAACGAAGAACGTTTTCTACACCGGCCAATAACTTAAGCAATTACAAACAACAGTGGAGACGGTCTGAGTAATGAGCAAAAAACGTGATCGATGATGAGAAAGTAGCTCGTTGTCGTTGTCCAATTCCGGTAGTACGTACTAACTGTGTAATAAAGAAGGTGTTTATTATAGTGCAACGGGTTCGCCGACCCCTTGTACTAAAAAATGTACTACAAATTACTAAATAGTAGAGTAAAATAAAATGGTAATAGAAACTAGAGAGAGGGACATCTTTTCGTGAATTTTTCGGTGAAAGGTCAACAACAGTTGTATATATTTTGCCTCGGTTTCTTATTTACCGGAAACAAGGTTAATTTTCAATTGTATTGAACTGGTTAGTACGTTCTCTTGTCGGAACAACAACAACGAAACAAAATGATATTGCTATGACGTACAGTAGATTGTTGTCGTTACAGTAGTTGTAATTTTTGGTTGAATGGATGAATAGCTTTTGAACGAAATAAATCCAGTTTTTTTTATATTACTTGAATAAATTTCCATCTCTTTCGCACCGGTATAACTCTCTCCTTTTTTTAAAAATCATTGAACTGAATTACAAACAAATGAATGGTAGTGGTGTGTTTTACTATACAACTTGTCATGCCTGAGGGTGTACAGCTGATTTTGCAAACTAAAAATTTATGTACCGTTGTGCAGGTGACGTAGTATTTAGAAGAAAATTTATTGCGTTTTATTTTAATCGCTCATTGATATTTTGTATTATTAATTCAACAACATTCTGTCAAAATGAAAGATCATCGATATAGAGAGCAATATTCTTTTATTTATTTACATACAATATATGTATGCTATGCCCATACAAAAAAATATTTCTGTTTCTTATCATATAGTCAGCCAATTATATGACTAAACTATTTAAGAACAAAAGAGGTAG
Organism: Catonia carolina; assembly: GCA_035578175.1. NCBI lineage: Eukaryota > Metazoa > Arthropoda > Insecta > Hemiptera > Achilidae > Catonia > Catonia carolina. The sequence continues at coordinate 31,865,210 of JAQMRL010000005.1, read as the reverse complement.
AGGTGTAAAAGACACTAGTCAGAGTTATCTCCTCTGAGAGTAATGAATTTCACTACACAGCCAGACCCTGTAGTGAATGAAGTGAAGGTGGTGTCATTAGCAGGTTGGAAAGTGGGTGCTTTTCGGAGGGCCTGGCGTGCTGATAAGCATACTCTTTCAACTCAGTGAGGAAGGCAATAGAAAACACTCATCGTTTTTACTTAGTAAACCCTCTAGAGGTTCAAACCAGCTTTTCGGCTGTTGACCTAAACAACAACACAATATTTTTATTCTATCTGCTAGTTCCAGGGCTACAAAAAAAATAGTTCAGTTTTTTATTACATGGTCAGCCAATTATATAACTGATACATTTAAGAACAGAAGAGGTATAAGTGTATAAGTAATACACTAATCAGAGTTTCTCCTCAGAGAGTAATGAATTTCATTAAACAGCCAGACACTGTGGTGAATGTAGTGAAGATGTCATTTGTAGGGTGGAAATTAGTTGCTTTTCGGTGGGCCTGTCATATTTTTCCATTCAGTGAGGAAGGCTAAGGTAAACCACCTTACTCCTCGTTTTACTAAGTAAAACCTCAACAGGTTTAAACCAGCCTTTCGGCTGATGACCTAAACAACACATATTCTATCTCGTAATATATAATAATGTAATACGGTCAAATTCTTTAGGAAATCCGGACTCTCGTATCTTTCTCCATACTGACATTAAGGAACATTTTTTTAGTCTGTGGTAGAGATAATAGGCTGATTTTTTTCCACAGATTTATTGGATCTTGATACATATTTTAACATGGCGGTTTCTCAAATTAACTTTTAGTTCATCAGCAAAAACTTGTCTTTCGTAATGTCAATAATTTCCAAAAATTAACCTATCGGTAACTATAAAATCTGTTTGAGCTTTTTGTTAAACTGCCAAGTCAACAAAAGGAATGTGCCCAATAAAACTCAAGTCAACATCTTTAACAGCTTTTGATAGAATGTTCTTTTTGTATTAAAAAACTGATTTTTAGGGAAACTATCTCACTCGTCAAAAAATCAGCTGCAAAATAAATAAAAAGAAACTCAAACAACAGGGCTGCCACCGCCAACAATATTAATGAAAAGTTACCTGTCTATTAAAAAGTAATACTCATTTTTAAGCAAAGAGAATCAAAAGTTATCCAACTAACAGTTTTGATAGGTCCCTAAAAATCCAGTATAAGAAATCGAATGGTGTTAATTTAAAAAAATCAATAAAAAATATAAAACCTTACCAAAAGGCCATTTATTGTAAATCAGCTTACTCTGAAAATCCAGGAAATAACATAAATCATTGCCTTCTTCACTGAGTTGAAAGATAATACTTATCAGCATGCCAGGCCCTCCGAAAAGCACTTACTTCCACCCTGCAAATGGCACCTTCACTTCATTCACCACAGGGTCGTCTGGCTGTATAGTGAAATTCACTACTCTTAGAAAAGATAACTCTTGACTGGTGTCCTTTACACCTCTACCACTTTTGATCTCAAAAAGTTCAGTCATCTAATTAGCAGACCAGGTGGTAAGAAACAGAACTATTTTTAGTATCCCTGGAACCAACAGATCGAGTGCAATTAATTTAACACTCCACCTACTTGTTACGGGCAATCAAACGACGATGGGAGAGAAATCCAAGGATTCAAAGAGAACACTGACATTTTTCTTATTATCTACTTTTGCATATTGTTCAACGATACGAAACTACTTCACAGTTTATCACAATCAATCAAATCGGTTGGCGATTTAAAAATACGGACATAAAATCTAGATTTTATCATAAGTTCTTGCTGAATGACCACATCTAAAGCGACTACTTTTCTAAATTCACTGTTGACGATCTTTTTATCAAAGATCATAAAATTTATATTATTCACCAAGCGTCATCCAGTTAACAGTTTCATTTAATTGTTAGGTTCAAGAATGCATAGAATTGAATACGTATATAGATTTAAAACCGTTACAAGATATTTAGCATTGCATTTAATGTGGTAAAATAATATGCACTAAAAACATACAAAACAAAGAGGATAAGTAAACGAAGGAGAAAGATAGAGTGAGAGAAAAAGTAACTGTGAACTGCGTATTTCACTATGTCAAGACGGACAGACAGACACACCTGATTGGCGGGAACTTGTACTGTATTGCTGTTTTACTAGTCCTACTGATATTACTATTATTTGTGTTACTATTACATTGGCTTTCTCCATGGTGTAGCATAACATAGCTATTTAGTGCGACGACGATGGGAGAGAAATCCAAGGATACAAGGAGAACACAGACATTTTTCTTATTATCTACTTTTGCATATTGTTCACAGTTTATCATAAACTACTATCGTATAACAAACTATTTAACATAATATTACTACTAATTTTAATGAGAATTCACTTAAAATAAACCTAATTACATAATTAGAAAATATGCGCCACACCTACTGGTTGTTTTTCTAAAACATATTTTTGTGTGCATACATATCCTTTTTTGCGTTGCAGGGCTAAAATGAGTAGTTCTGTTTCTAATAATATGGTCAGCCAATTAAATGACTGAATCATTTAAAAACAGAAGAGGGAAAGATGTAAAAGACACTAATCAAGAGTTGTCTCCCCTGAAAGTAATGAATTCCATTATACAGCCAGACCCTGTGGTGAATGAATAAAGGTGTCATTTGCATAGTGGACACATTATGTGCTTTTCAGAGGGCCCGGCATGCTGATAAGTGTAACTTTTCTATTCAGTGAGGAAGGCATGGTAAACCACCTCAGTCCTTGTTTTACTTAGTAAAACCTCTACAGGTTCAAACCAGCCTTTCGGCTGATGACCTGAAAATAAAAAATAAAACATATGCTTTGTACTTGCCCATAACGGGTAGGTGGAGTGTTAAATTCATTGCACTCGATCTGTTGGTTCCAGGGCAACAAAAAAGTTCTGTTTCTTATCACATAGTCAGCCAATTATATGACTGAACTATTTAAGAACAGAAGAAGTAGAGGTTGTAAAAGACACGAGTTATCTCCTCTGAAAGTAATGAATTTTACTATGCAGCCAGACCCTGTGGCGAATGAACTAAAGGTGTCATTTGCAGGGTGGAAAGTGGGTGCTTTACGGAGGGCCTAGCATGCTGATAAGGATATTCTTTCAACTAAGTGAGGAAAACAATAGTAAACCACCTCACTCCTCGTTTTTACTTAGTAAAACCTCTAGAGGTTCAAATTATCCTTTCGGCTGTTGACCTAAACAAAAACAACTTTCTTTGTACAATATCTATACCTATCCCCATTCCCTATCCTATCCCTATTTGTAATATCTATTGCTGCCTTGTTCTCCCAACTGCTAATAAACCTGTATTTAACACTTTCAGTGCCGAAACAATATTTAAAAGTTTGATGCAAAGTGCCATTGAATTTGAATAAGGGTATACAAAAAATCCAAGCCCTTATTTCGAAAACTTGCAGGCGTAAGTCTGCCATTGCCAACCAAAATTTCAACGTTACAGAAAATACAAGTCCTTTTAAAAATTAATTTTTAGAGTGTTCATAAATAGAAGAAATAGTTATAACACTAAAAATATTCAAAATATAAATTTTTTTAGTTTATTTAAAGTCGCACCGATAGCTTGGTCGTTAGCAACTACTGTGGGTTTTGGTGCTTTTAACGTATTAAAATTTCCAGACCCTAGCCGGGAATTGAACCCGGAACTTTTCGCTTTGTAGGCTAGCGTACTAGTCACTACACCACGAGGCAGTTTCAAAATACATTATTCTATTAATTTTTGTTTAAAAGTTTTTTTGGCAATGTTCAGTTATCCAGACGTTGGCACTTAATGCATAACTTACGGACGTCCGGAAAACCTGATTTTATCAAAACGTAAACTATATTGACGTCCTGTTTTCCGGATGTTTGTACTGAACGGATTAATGTATCTACAATCGATTTTATTAATTTGCACTCGATCTGCTGGTTCCAGGGTTACAAAAAAAATCTCTGTTTCTCATATCACATAGCAGAAGAGATAGAGATGTAAATTAATCAAGAGTCATCTCTGAGAGTAAATATTTTCACTATACCGGGTGATTCACAACTATAAGGCAATCTCACGGTAGCTCATTCCATAGCTAAAAATAAGAAAAAAGTTCATATAAACATAGGCCCGTTAGCGAGTTACACAGGATCAAAGATTTCGCCGAGAATTCAGTACCCTCGGTGATATGAGACCATATAGACATTTTTAAGGCTGTAATAAAAGAGATAGATCTAATGATTTCTTTATGTATTTTTAAACAATTTCAAGAATACTTCTAACGTTATGAGATGAGCTAGCCACTAAGCAAACGGCTTTTAAACTTAAAAACTTTTTTAAAATATTGCTATAAAAACAGCTTTAAAAGTGCAATAATCGGAGACACTTGGTCTATAATAGCATTCTCCGTAGACCAATCGAAATACCTATTCTTGTTTGAAATCTACATTATACGATTTCAAGGTAAAATACTGTTGTTAAGATTCAAGTACAAAAATTATTATTTACTAGTTAGTTACATTACAATCGGCATTCCTTATTGATTGATCATCGTTTGTGACCACACCACATTCCTTTTTTGTCATTTCGCATTCAATACTAGAGAGCGAACGACCAAGATGCGTATAGAACAGTAACTTAAGCTGAAAGGCTGGTTTTAATAAGTAAAACGAGGAGTGATGTTACAATTGCCTTCCTCACTGAGTGGAAAAGTATGCTTATCAACATGCTAGTCCCTCTGAAAAGCATCTATACTACATCCAACAGTCATTTGAGACTGTGGGAAAGATAAGCGATTCCAACTTAACATTGGTTGGTTTTTCAAACAAAATGCTGTCTGTACATTACCCTGTAAATAGTTATATTCAGTTACAAATGTAATAACAATTCTGTCACATAATTATAGAAGTACATTTCAGATTATAGAAGATTGTATATTTCAGATAATAATGTAAAGATTTTTAATCGCAAAAGTAATTTGTTTTAATAAGTATAATATAGCCTACAATAAGATCAACTTTTATTTTCATAGCGTGAGTCAATGTTTTTAACACAGTACGTATAGCCTAATTTTCGTCCGGAGAGCGCTGAGCAAAACATGCGTCTGCATTAGTATAGTCTTGTATGTACTGCAATAGTGCAGTGTACAGAATCAACAATGGAACAGCATGCCTACAAAATACAATGGGTGCCGGCCGCATTGGCGTAGTTGGTAACGTGCTCGCCTCTCATCGTGCGGTCCTGGGTTCGAATCCCACTCAGGCCCGGCATATTTTCATGAGTTACAAAAAATTATTTCATCTACATTGCATAAGGTTACACCCCAACGTCGTCGCTAATGACCGTTGCAGTAAATGCGACGTTAAATAAATTTAAAAAAAAAATACAATGGGTGTTGTCAATTTTCAACAATACTCTGACTGTACATCCAACTGTAGGTCAGAGGTATGCAGGGTCCAAGTCAAATATGCGCATGCGTACCCCAGCGCTCACAGCAATTGGCTTGGCCTTTAACAGCGCTCTGGCCATACAAGCAATGGTATCTTCCGACTGTTGACAAGAGTATAGAAGTATAAATGTAATGTAAATGCTTTTCAGAGAACTGAAGATATATCAGCTAGATTGGCATAATTATCTCAGAATGAACGAAGAAACTTATCTCAATCTTTTGTCACTCGTGTTGCATCAGCCAAAAGGCAGGTTTGAACCTCTAGCTAGAGGCTTTACTAAATAAAACGAAGAGAGAGGTGCTTCCTTACTGAGTGGAAAAGTATGCGTATCAGCATGCCAGGCCCTTCGAAAACATTCTATTCTCCAACTTGTAAATGACACTTCATTCACCACAGGGTCTGGATGCATAATAAAATTCATTACTCTCAATGGAGATAAGGTAACTGTGACTATAGTATATTTATTTTAAGCTACTCTAATACTCTGATACCTACTCTAAACTATAAATGAAGTGAAGGAAAAATTTAACGCAGGAATAAAAATTCAAGGAGAAACAAAAAAATGCTGAGATTCGCCTATGATATAGTAATATTAGCTGAGACAAAGAAAGAACTAGAGGATATCTTAAATGGAATGGAAGAGATCATGAGAAAGGATTACTTCATGAAAATTAATAAAAACAAAACGGAAGTGTTGTGCAGCAGCAAGAGTGGTTTAGAAGAGATGGGAAATATAAAAGTAACCAACAAAAGTATACAGGAAGTTGGGGAATTCTGCTATCTAGAAAGTAAAATAACTAAGGATGGTAGGAGCACAAGTGATATGAAAAGTAAAATTGGTCTAGCTAGAAATGCCTTTGAAATGAAAAACAGCTTACCGACTAAAAACATTGACGCTTACAGATTAGGAAAATTTCTTAAAACACTGTTTGGAGTTTAGCATTGTAAGAGAGTGAATCGTGGGTGAAAGGAGCTGTAGAAAGGAAGAGGATAGAAGCTTTTGAAATGTGGTGGTGTTATAGAAAAATGTTAAAGATTAGGTGGGTGGAGAAAATAAGTAATTAAGAGGTTCTTAGAAACGAGTGGATGAAAAAAGAAGTATATAGAAGCATCTTACCAGAAGAAGGGATAGGCTAGTGGGGCATATTTAAGACATCCAGGTATTGGTCTACCAATAATGGAGGGTAATATTGGGGGAGTGAATTATAGGGGGAAGCAAAGGTAAGAACATATAAAGAAAACGACAAAAGATGTAGGGTGTCACAGGTATGTAGATATGAAACGACTTACGCAAAATAGAACAGCCTGGAGAACTACATCAAACCAGTCAAGAGACTTATGATAAGAAACAGAACTATATTTTGTAGACTTGAACTAGTAGATCGATTGCAAATAATTTAACACTCCACCTGCCTGTTATGGGCAACTTAAACAATACTAGTACCAGCATTAATTAAACAATGTACAAAACATTCCGATAATAATTAACACCAACAACAACTTTTAATAATGTAATTAATAAGATACGATAGCTTACAGCAGAAGTCAATATTTTTGGTCCAAAAAACTAAAAATTTACAACATTTGTTTATATTTTATTACAGTCATAAATACTTGACAAAGAAATTCAATTAAATAAAAAGTAAATACAAACAATAATACTACTGCGTGTTAAACAAATAATAAAATTAAATAAAAAACATAATAAAAGATTTCTTAAACGCTTTTAAAATGTATACTGATAAACAAAATAGAAAATACTGTTATCTCATCCGCAATAACAGTATTTTTATGAAGTTAACAAAAATAACTATGTATGACATATATAAATAAAAACTATTAATTTAAATCACCACCCAATGACATTGTTTTAATGTAAATTCTTAAGCACCGCATTATTATGAACGAATGTTACAAATTGTGTTATTTTTATAATTAAATTTACTTTTCTTATTCAATTTAAATGACGTCTATCAGTCTGATTTTGTCTGTAATGCAGCGGTTTTAGTTTAGTTGTTAGTAGTCTATATTTATGTGTGTATGTGTGTGTATATTAATAGTGGATGATAATTGGACAGTTGCCAAAAATAGAACGCTTAGTTTTCCACGGTAGTGTTTAACGTCAGTGTATTAGTTAAGAAACTATCTAGTGTGATGCGATGCCAGCCAAAATTGGTTTGTCGTAAACCTAGTTGTGTAAATGTACTGTATATATTCAGATTGAGACAAGTTGCCGCCGCCTGTTTTGTCAACACATGTAGTACACATCCATTATCCCGTTCGATATAAACCAGTAGAAATTACTTACAATACCGTTTCTTTTTATTATTGTTGTTCAGCTGAAAGGCTGGTTTGAACCTCTAGAGGCTTTACTAAGTAAAACGAGGGTTGGTGTGTTTTACCATTTCCTTCCTCTTGAGTGGAAACGTATCAGCATGGCAGGCCCTCCGAAAAACACCTACTTCCCACCCTGCAAATGACACCTTCACTTTAATTCACCACAGGGTTTGGCTGTATAATAAAATTCTTTACTTTAAGAGGAGACAACTCTGATTAGTGTCTTTTACACTTATACCTCTTCTGTTTTTAAATGATTGTCATTTAATTGGCTGGTCATGTGATAAGAAATAGAACTATTTTTTGTAGCCTTGGAATTAGCAGATTGAGTGCAAATAATTTAACATTCCACCAGTCTGTTATGGGTAAATTTTTCTAAAAAGTGGAAACGTATGTTTAAAAGCATGGCATGCCCTCCGAAAAGCATCTATCGTATTTACTCGAATAGACCGCGTAACCTTTTCGAACGACATCGATCCGATAAAATGGTATGCGCGTTATTTCGTAAAAACGGGAAACTGATTTAGTGATACAGGGAGGGTTAGCATCTGTACTACAACCTCCCATAAAAAAAAAACGCCGGAATATGAAACGATCTGCGAATGGATTAAACCTGCTTGGGCACAGATTTCACCATAGTTCGTTTCGAAAACTTTCTGAAATGTGGCATTTCTAATGCTCTCGATGGTTCAGAACGCGGCACACTTTAGGACACTTAGATGTAGTAGTTAAGCCAAAGGTTATGAGATGAAAAAGAGAGTGCTTCCATTCTGCTCAAAGAAGTTCATTCAGAGATTCATTTTCTGTGGGCATAAAATAAGAAATCCAGCAGCATTGATTGAAATCTACTATCGTTTAGATGTCATATATAGTTTACGTCATAGTTTATTTATAGTTTACTTCATCAGCCGAAAGACTGGTTTGAACCTCTAGGGCTTTACTAAGTAAAACGAAGAGTGAGGTGGTTTACTATTGTCTTCATCACTGGTCTTTCAGCGATTTTCTGTTTTTTCTCACGAAAACGTGTGAAAAATCGATTTTTCTAAGATTTCGGCATTAGTATGCATTTTATGACAAAAGTATATATAATCAAATTTATAGGAAATTAGAAGACCTACAAATTTTATTTAGAGCATTTTTCTCTACAAAGTATAGTTTATTGTGCAAAAGTGATTTTTCGTATTTTTAAACCAAACTGAGGTTGATTTTCATTTTGCGTCTTTCACTCACGATTAAAATTAGGTTATGTTTATTGACGTTAGTTTTTTGTTTATTTCTAATGTTAGGTTTATTGCTAATTATTTGCATTGGCAAGAGAAAGTTATGTGAGAGTTTCACACCAGATTGTTTTTTGTTTGTTTTATGTTTCACTGTGTTGCAATTTCTGCTAATGCAGAAAGTGGAGGATGATGATATATGAAAATGAGTGATGAAAAAAATGCCAGACCTAAACCGGGAATCGAACCCGGGACCCGGCGTAGAAGCCAGTTGCGCGAACCACTACGACAAAGTGTCAAACAGAAATATTTTTTGTAGCCCTGGAACTAACCAATTGAGTATACTCAATTGGTAAAAAATATTTCTGTTTGACACGTTGTCGTAGTGATAAATAATTTAACATTCCACCTGTCTGTTATTGATGACACAAAAATACATCTGCAATTAAGCGACGGCATTTACAGACTAAAACGTTTCAAAATATTGGATTTAACTAGTCGATTCTCTTAATGTTAATCATCACTGAACCTTCTTTTTATCAAGATCAAAATTTAATTAGGCCTAAATACTTTTTTAAGTTTTTTATCTTTTTAATCTTTTATCTTTTACTATTTGTTTTATCTTTTTAATGCACACTATTTACACACATTATTATGTTTGCTTAAACTTTTTCAGTATTTACACATCGTATTTCAAAACAGATTTTTTTTCTTTGTAATTTATTAACTTATAACAGTTTATACGAATACATCAAACAAAATCAAGAATACAGGCAACCCTTCGAATATACGCGTTTTGATTTTCACGGTTTCGCAGTTACGCGGTCGTCATTTTAGCACAGTTCCTGAAAAATATACGCGGCTCATGTTTCAAAGTTACGCGATAAAAGACGTAAGCGATAAAAAACAAATCGAAAAAGTTATTGAAAGTGATAAACAACCACTGGATAATGAAGATAATGATTTCTCACGGCATGATATCAACATAACAGAAATTTGTAAAATACAGACAGGAAACGATTCAATACCAAAACCGTTTTGTTAAACGCCCACGTTGTCGCCATCCCTGGGGTTTACGTAAAGCTTCCGAACGTTTCGAAAAGTAAAGTGAATGGATACATAAAAGAAAATTATCCCGAAACAGAGAGAACTGATAAATTCATCAACGGTATTAACGAACTCTAGTTGTCTAGTAAACACACAAAACGCGATGCTTTCTTTATGGAACGAAGGCTACAATAAAGGTTACGTAAATTTTTAATTAAATTAATGATACAAAAACTGTACAAAACGTCGAGACTTTTGTAGGTGCAATTAGATTAGTATTTTAATTATTATTTCTGCTAATTTGTAATATAGTTAAGGTCATCAGCCGAAAGGCTGGTTTGAACCTGTTGAGGTTTTACTAAGTAAAACGAGGTGTGAGGTGGCTTACCATTGCTTTCTCACTGAATGGACAACTACGCTTATCAGCATACCGGGCTCTCTGAAAAGCAAATATTTTTCACTCTGCCAATGACACCTTCGCTTCACCACAGGGTCTGTTATCCCATGAGATAACATATTAGTTAAATGTACTGACTCGTTTAACTACTATGATAAGAATAAATTTAAACCGTTTATTTGGCTTTAATATGATGTAATTTAAACTAATTTGATAAAAATATTACAAATTATCGGCCCGTAGCAGAGAGATGGAGTGTCAAATTATTTACACTCAATCTGTTCGTTACAGGGCTAAAATAAATAGTTCTGTTTTTTTATTACATGGTCAGCCAATTAAATGACTGAATCATTTAAGAACAGAGGAGTTTGAGGTGTGAAAGATACTAATCAGAATTATCTCCTCTGAAAGTAATGAATGTCATTATACAGAGGAGATAATTCTGATTAGTATCTTTCACACCTCAAACTCTTCTGTCCTTAAATGATTCTGTATAATGACATTCATTACTTTCAGAGGAGATAATTCTGATTAGTATCTTTCACACCTCAAACTCTTCTGTCCTTAAATGATTCAGTCATTTAATTGGCTGACCATGTAATAAAAAAACAGAACTATTTATTTTAGCCCTGTAACGAAAAGATTGAGTGTAAATAATCTGACACTCCATCTCTCTGCTACGGGCCGATAATTTGTAATATTTTTATCAAATTAGTTTAAATTACATCATATTAAAGCCAAATAAACGGTTTAAATTTATTCTTATCATAGTAGTTGAACGAGTCAGTACATATAACTAATATGTTATCTTGTGGGAAACAGTGTTAATTATGATTATGCACCGATTTTTCGAAACGAATTGGGCAAGTCATCGGATGCCTGTAGTCAAAACATTTATAATTTCTAGGAATATTTACAAAACCGTTGATATAAATGACTGATTTATAGATAAAGCAGACAACAAAATTATTAATGACAAGGAAAATTGAGTTAAAATTTTATAAACATGAACAAACACGAATTTACCTAACAGAGATAAAAATAAATACTAAGATACTATCATTATTCCAATAATAATAGTGTACCACACACCATACTCTGATACAACATTATGTAACCATTGACTGCTAACTATTGTTTCAACTTTTACACTTTCTCTGTATAATTTAAAAAAATCTGGTGTGAAACACTCACACGACTTTCCCTTGCCGATGTAAATAATATAACTAACAGTAGAAATACACAAAAAATAAATAACCTCAAATAAACATAACCTAATTTTATTCACGAGTGAATAATGACGCCAAATTAAAACCAACCTTAATTTGGATTAATGATACGAAAAATCACTCTTCACGCTAAACAAGGATCTGTACAAAAAAATGCTATATATAAAAGTTGTAGATCTTTTAATTTCCTATAACTTTGATTATATGCATTTTTGTCGTAAGATGGATACTACGGCCGAAATCTTAAAATCGATTTTTACAGATTTTCATGAAAAAAAACAACAGAAAATCACTAATTACCGTTAAACTAAGCGTTATACAAAGAATTTTTTGGAATAAAAGTTGTAGATTCTTAAATTCTCTACAACTTTTATTATATATTTACATTTTTGCGCAAAAAATGCATATTAAAGGCGCAATCTTAAAAAAAACATTTTTTTTTCTACGAGGGAACAGCCTCACCAAGAATTTCACCAGACATAGCGCCTACCCCATCTTGTACAGCATAACAAATTTAGTAAATGAGGCGATTTTTAAAAATATCGTAGGAGCCCTTTTTGAGAAAATCACAACAACTAAAAAATGACATGAATAAGCTACTACTACCGATTGATACATTTTGATGAAAATGTTCCCGTCGGGTCCGGTAGTAATATCTAAATTAAGTTTCAACTTCGGAAGATGTTTCGTTCTTGAGATAATTCGTTCACGCACGCACGCACGCACACAGACCTATCGCTAAAAACATGCTTTTTGGGGCTCAAGGGTACGGGAAAACGTGTAGATCCAGTGAAAACTTGATTTCGAAAAATCGACATGAAAACAATACCTTCCTTTGTATTTATTCATATAGGCAAGAGAAAGTAAATAAATAAAGTATAAAAATTCATGGTATTTACTAGATTATAACGAAAAAATATTTCCCATTAACCAGAAATGTTGAATAAAAAAATCTAGTGTGAAACACTCACACGCCTCTCTCTTGCCAATGTAAATAATGCCCAATATAACTTATGTTTAATCATGAGTAAACAATGTAAAATGAAAACATAACTTAATTTTAATCATGAGTGACTGACGCAAAATGAAAAACAACCTTTGTACACCATATGGAAAATCAATAATTGCCTCCAAACTAGACTAGAGAAAAATGCTTAAATAAAAGTTGTAGGTTTTATAATTTCGTATAAATTTGTTTGTATACACTTATCACATAAGATGCATACTAAGGCCGCTATCTTAAAAAATACCATTTTTCACTAATTTCGATGATAAAAACAGAAAATCACTAATTGCCACTAAACAACGCGTTGTACAAAAGAACGCTACGAATAAAAGTTGTAGGTTTTTAAAAATGTTCTACAACTTTGCTTATATACACTTTAGTCGTAAAATGAATATTAAGGCCGCAATCTAAAAAAAAAAATAATTCTATGAGTTCACAGCCTTCCCAAGAATTTTAGTAGACACGAGGCTTATACTATCTTGTTTGTTGCTATCTCCAGTAGTTTCTGATGTCTGAGTGTGACGGACGGACATAACATAATGATACACTACCGTTTCCGTAGCGTAGTGGTAGCACGCTAGTCTACAACGCGGAGGTCCCAGGTTCGATTCCCGGCTAGGGTCTGGAAATTATTACGTGCCAAAACCCACCGTTCCAGTTTACTAACCCAACGTAGTCGCAATTGACCAAGCTGTTGATACAAACTAAAAAGAGATTACAAATTTTTAAAATTCCCATCAATGAGAACAAAGTTTGAAGGCTCCCACCTATTTCTGAACGTTTAATTTCTATCATTTTCGTAACTACGTATTACACTTTCATGAAAAATTATATTGAATTAAAAGTTTTTCAAATGCTATTTTTCAAATTATTTTCCTTATACGTATAAAACACCTTCATTTACTCGAAGTCGTCATACAAATTTTTTACCATTTAAGCACAAATGTCCGGAAAACAGGACGTAGATATTTATTTTTTACGTAGTAACAACATCCGGTTTTACGGATTTAAGTAAGTTATGCATAAAGTGCTAACGTCCGGATAACCGAACATTTACAAAAAAACTTTTAAACAAAAATTAATGGAATAATGTAATTTGAAACCGCCTCGTGGTGTAGTGACTAGCGTGCAAGCCTGCAAAGTGGAAGGTCCCAGGTTCGATTCCCGACTAGGGTCTAGAAATTTTAACACGTTAAAACCACCGTTAAGTTAAGGTACCAAAACCCAGAGTAGTTGCTAATGACCAAGCTGTCGATGCGGCTTTAAATTAACCAAAAAATATATATTTTGAATATATTTAATGTTAGAACGAATTTTTTTTGTTGAACATACCAAAAATTAATTTTTAACGGGAAATTTTACTTTTCTGTAACGCTGAAATTTTGGTTGGCAATGACAGGCTTAAGCCGGCAAGTTTTCGAAATAAGGGCTGGCACTTTTTGAACACCCTTATTCAAATTAAATGTCTTTAGATCAAACTTCTAAATATTTTTTGGGCACTGAAAGGGTTAATTCCAAAAATCCCTCCCGTGTTGCCTGAAAAAACTTTAGTTTTCATTTCTCAGCGAAATCAATCCGGTAATTTTGATATTTGAATAAATAAAACATCCGAGAGAGCGTTTAGAAAGAGACTACTATGTTAAAAACCCCTATTTTCGGCTTCAGGGAGTCATGAGACGAAACTATCAGTTAAAATTTGGGTACCAAAAATTTACGTAAACCGTAATATTTTATCGTTCTACAGTCAACACAATTTGACAAGGCACAAAAGAGAGAGAGAAAAATCAATAAACTGAGTTATTTAACACAGTACAAATCTCATAAAAAAAAACATAATATTACATGAAAAATTAATAACTCGCAAACAAATATTTAATAAACAGGATATTAATTCGAACACATCTAACAACGTACATACAATAGGCTAAAATTAAAACTGAAATTAATAAATACAAACAACTGAATAAACATTGTTATAAAAACTCCAATCATCACAGGACATCCTATTAATAAAAATACTGCGCAAAAAATATGAATAAAATTGTATCCCACAGGAACATTGAAATATGTACGTGCATATGTGATACGAAGAAGAGATATAGCTTACAGGAATAATTTATGTACGCTAAAACCTGACACAAGCGAAACCATACAACATAAAATACAGTGCTTGCTTAATAATAACAATAATGCCATATCAAAACCACCATTGTCTACGAATTCACTATACTCTAAATATCCCGAATTCACAAAGCATTATGAATAATAATACCGTATTCCAGTATTAAACAATACAGTACTTCATTTCTTTTGTGCATATCAGATAATCCTAAAAAGCTTTGTTACGTTTTCTATAATTTAAATTTAGTTAAGACTAGACGTGATCTGTTGTTGTTTAGGTCAACAGCCGAAAGGCTGGTTTGAACCTCTAGAGGTTTACTAAGTAAAACGAGGAGTGAGGTGGTTTACCATTGCCTTCCTCACTGAATGGAAAAGTACGCTTATCAGCATGCCGGGCCCTCTGAAAAGCACATATTTTCCACTCTGTAAATGACACCTTCACTTCATTCACCACAGGGTCTGGCTGTACAATGAAATTCATTACTTTCAGAGAAGATAACTCTGATTAGTATCTTTTACACCTCTACCTCTTTTGTTCTTAAATGATTCAGTCATTTAATTGACTGACCATGTGATAAGAAACATAACTATTTATTTTAGCCCTGCAACGAACAGATTGAGTGTAAATAATTTGACACTCCACCTGTCTGTTATGGGCACACACACCTGTCTGTTATGGGACGTGATCTATAAAAAATAAATACAAAAAAAAACTACTTTATTATTTTTAGGTGAATGAACAATTCAAGCTACCATGGCGTAGTGGTCAGCGTGCGCTATTATAGCCTACAAAACAGAAAATGCCTCGCAAAAACAAAAACATAGGTGAAACAGAAGTGATAAATAATTTCTAAAATCTGGTGTGAAACGCTCACAAATTACTCTAGCCAATGAAAATACAGGTTGAGTGTCAAATTATTTACACTCAATCTCTTCATTGCAGGGCTAAAATAAATAGTTCTGTTTCTCATCACATGGTCAGCCAATTAAATGACTGAATCATTTATGAACAGAAGAGGTAGAGGTGTAAAAGACACTAATCAGAGTTATCTTCTCTGAAAGTAATGTATTTCATTATACAGCCAGACCCTGTGGTGAATGAAGTGAAGGTGTCATTTGCAGAGTGGAAAATATGTGCTTTTCAGGGGGCTCGGCATCCTGATAAGCGTACTTTTCCAGTCAGTGAGGAAGGCAATGGTAAACCACCTCACTTCTCGTTTTACTTAGTAAACCTCTACAGGTTCAAACCAGCCTTTTGGCTGATGACCTAAACAACAACAATGAAAATAATGAAAAATAAAACCTGCTTTAAATTAATAGTGAGAAATGTAAAATGAAAAACAATCTGATTTAACTCATGAGCGAATGAGGAAAAATGAAAATTAACTTCTGTAAAAAAATTCGTGAAATAAAAGTTGTAGATTTTTTAATTTTCTAAACTTTAATATTTTTATGCCCATAACACAGACACGTGGCGTGTTAAATTATTTGCACTCAATCTGTTAGTTCCACGGCTACAAAAATTTCTTCTGTTTCTTATCACAAATGTTCAGCGAATTGCATGACTCAATCATTTAAGAACAGAAGAAGTATTAAAATACACTAATCAGAGTTGTCTCCTCTGAAAGTAATGAATTTCATTACACAGCCAGACCCTGTGTTGAATGGAGTGAAGGTTTCTTTTCCAGGGTGGAAAATACGTGCTTTTCTGAGCACCCGGCATGCCGATAAGCATACTTTTCAACTCAGTGAGGAAGGCATTAGCAAACCACCTAAATGCTTGTTTTACTTAGTAAAACTTCTAGAGGCTCAAACCAGCGTTTCGGCAAGCGACCTAAACAACAAAGTTTTGATTACTTTTATAAGTTTTGACACTTTTTTCGTTAAATGGTCGCTAAGGCCGCTATCTTAAAAAATCCACTTTTTACCGATTTTGATTAACAAAATACAGAAATCACTAATCGACGTTAAACGTCGATTATAAATAATGAGAACCTTAAGAATTACCCAACCCTATCATGTTTCCCACATACTTACTTCTTTAAGTGGTATTTGACTTTAATTTTAGAGTAGTAACAGTATATGTTAATAGTTCGATTAGCGTTGTAGAAAAAATGTTTGAAATAAAAGTTGGAAGGTTTTATCATTTCCTACAACTTAAATAGTACTATGCACTTTTTCCCTAAAATCATATTTAGAATCCAATTTCTAAACACGCGTTTTTACGACGATAGCTCTTAGCAAATTTCAGCAAATTAAAAAATACATACGTATTTTCACTTACTTGTGAATTTCAGCAAACATGCTTTAATTAGCGGAACTATTTCCGGTGGACCAATTTTTATGAAAATGTTCGTATCGGGTCCCCAAGTGGTATTTAACTTAAGTTAGTAATATCAATTTCGTGCAATAATCCGTTCGTGATATATTTTGTTCACACTCTCTCACACACACGCGCGCGCACACACACAGACCAATCGCTAAAAACATGGTTTTTGGATTCACGGGAACCGGAAAATATGTATTTCCAGTGAAAATTTATAAAAATCGATATGAAAACAATAACCCTACTTCCTTTCTTATAAATTCATGTTGGGTAAAAGAAAGTAAAAAAAAATAAACACATCCCACTTACTTCTAAAAATTAGGATATTTGTTAGGTTATCCTAATATATATTTGAAACAGAAAATTTGAAAATTAAAGAACAATCAAAATAAAGGTACACGAATCTTGGATCATCTAACAATTTAACGTATGTTCGAGACAATGAATATCCTTACAATAAGACAGGGTTAATCAATTATTACGATTCAAAAAATTTCTTATAAAAATCCATCATACTCCAAATGTTTGAGTTAATTAATGGACAAAATTGCAAAATTACACTTTACTTCTAGTTCAACTGCTAAAAAGAATCTCAATAGAAATTATTATGGGAATTGTACTTTGATGTTATCAGAATTACTTTTTAATAATACTGAATACAAATAATAGTAACACACTTACTTGTATTGCTGTATATAATCCACCCACTTAAACAATATTCATCAGACTCACCTAAAAAAAAACACAAAGAAAACATATGTTAAAATCTTATCAATAAAAAGTTGAGCAATATAAAATAAAAAAAAAACTGTCTTATCAATGTTATTCGTTTGGAAAACCAACATGCAAAAATAATACCACACTGTCGTCATAGTGCAATAGTTACCGTGCTATTATACAAAGCATTCTGAGATCGATTCCCAGCTACGATCTCGCGATTTTAGCAAGTAAAACTCCAACGTCACGCACTTCATATTAGTCGATGCCACATAAATAAACATTTTTTATTTATTCTTTATTCCTAATGTCTGTTAATTGCAATCTGTTCAATTCAGAAGAATAAGCAACCCCATGACCAAAAGAGATGAGGATGATGTGTGACGTATAAATGAGGAGTGGTCTTGAACAGACCCAAGCCGACCATTTTTGAAAGAGTATGGTTAATTGAACACCAAACATTAAAATACACCGGTAACCACAGTCTAGTATTCAAATCCGTATAAAACTAACTACTTTTACAAGGATTTGAACCAGGAACATTCGTCTCCGAAAATCAGCTGTTAAACAGCTGACTCGCGGGGACGACTTTACCCTCCAGACCAACCCGGTGGGTCATAATAATTATTGACTTTTTTTAGCTTTTATTTGTTATCGGGAACTGTACCTTATCGACAATTACCCAATTTGATCGCTGTTTTCGCTATATTTTTTGCGTGATTCGGCATGAATTTTTTTGAACAGGGACCACCAGTGAAGTTTATTCAGGAATGTCTGTCAGCTGGTCACCATATATAAAGTAACTTGCCCAACCAGTGTTGCTTAACAATTAATAGCGACTTTCTACCAACTAACTGGGCTGGCGTATAGAATTATTAAATAAATATTAGTGAAAACAAAAAAACATGGCCGCCTTCGCTTTAAATTGTTCAGTAACACTGATAGGGCGAGCGATTTAGTACCGCAACCAGCAAACAAACACAGACTACAACAACCAACAAATCCAGTTTAAAAATTAATATTAAAAAGACCAAATCTAAAGATAGAATTGAAAGGCTGTTAAAAAACAGTACCCGAAAACAAAATAAGAAATTTTAAACTTTGGGAACCTTTTATTTCATTTATTTTCAACTATTGTAAAAATACTATTCAAAAACTCTCTGGGAACAAACAGAAACTCTAAAAATTTGGTTTTATTTTTACTTTGATTAACTATCACATAAGTTTTGTATTTTTACGGCACTCCTCAAAGTGCGACATAAATATATAAAAAAGAGCAAATAGTTCTTTAATTTATGTTTTTTAATTTATTTGTTTTCTTTAATTTATGACAAACATTACTCCAAAGACAAAAAAATCTTAAAAAATAAGAAATATTGCATCAACTAGAGGTAGCCAGAGTTGCTTTAGTTAACCGAACGCTAGACCCACCAATTTAATTACAAGAACTTTAACAGATAGTCACTTTAAATTGTTAAGTAACACTAAT
This sequence comes from Catonia carolina, assembly GCA_035578175.1. Lineage (NCBI taxonomy): Eukaryota > Metazoa > Arthropoda > Insecta > Hemiptera > Achilidae > Catonia > Catonia carolina. Next base: position 31,845,843 of record JAQMRL010000005.1, on the reverse strand, counting down.
AGAGTGAGCGATTTAGTAACGCGACCAGCAGACAGCCACAGACTACATGAACCAACAAATCCAGTTTAAATTCATGTTAAAAATACCATTTTCAAGATAGAACTGAATAGGTGTTTAAATTAAAACAGTACCTTAAAACAAAATAAAAAAATTTAAACGTTGGGAAACCTCTTATTTTATTTACGAGGTGTGGCTATTAAATAACGAGACTGACGTAATTTTTATTTTATTTTATACATAATCACTTATTGTTCCTTCAATATCCACTCCTCTATCCCTACAACGATCCATGCGAATTTTCCATTGTTGGAAACAGTACCGGAAGTAATCTTCTGTTAGCTCCTTCAGGACACGTGCCGCTCAAAAATGTTTGAAATGAAGCTTGCAAAAATGTTTGTACTGACACTTTGTACGCGATTGAAAATGGCCCGAACTTTTAGGAAACTATAATAACATGTTGATGAAACGTGGTTTTTTACTTATGATCTGGAAACGAAGCGCCAATCCATGCACTGGAAGAGCCGAAGTTCACCAAGAGCCAAAAAAGCTCGAATGAGCAAGTCAAAATTTAAAGCAATGATGATTGTTTTTTTTTATATATTCATGGGATTGTGTACCTTCACTGGGTTCCTGAAAGTCAAACAATCAATTTTACTACCTTAAGGTACTTTCTAAACTACGTCAAAGAGTAAGGAAAAAACGCCCCGAAATGTGGAAGGACAAATCATGGGTTCTCAACCAAGACAATGCGCCAGCTCATTCCGCGTTATCTGTCAAGAGATTCCCAGCCAAGTACAGCATCTCAGTGTTAGAACATCCACCTTATTCACCAGATCTTGCACCACGTGACTTTTACCTGTTCCCAAAGGAGAAATCTGGATTAAAAGGGACAAGATTTGAGTCTGTGGAAGCTGTAAAAGAGAAAGCGGCACATGTCCTGAAGGAGCTGACAAAAGATGACTTCCAACACTGTTTCCAACAATGGAAAATTCGCAAGGAGCGTTATACGGATAGAGAAGGACTGTATATTGAAGGTGACAATAAGTGATTATGTATAAAATAAAAATAAAATGCTTTACAACGTCAGTCTCGTTATTTAATAGAAGGACTGCATATTGAAGGTGACAATAAGTGATTATGTATAAAATAAAAATAAAATGCTTTACAACGTCAGTCTCGTTATTTAATAGCCACACCTTGTATTTTTTGCAATAGCCAAAAATTCTGTCAAAAAACTCTCTGGGACCAAACAAACTCAAAAAAAAAATTCGAATTCATTTTTACTTGATCCTATTATTATTATACTTTACTATTGATACTTGATAACTGTTGGATAAGTTTCGTATTTTTACGGCGCTCGTCAAAATAAAAATCAGCAATACTTACAATAAAAAATAAAAATGCCAGATAATAATACGGTTATTATTTTTCAGATAATCAATAAATTCGTTAGCCGCGGTCATAAATTAGTGGAAGAACCACTTAACTTATAAATAAAATAAAATGAATGCTTTATAAAGTTTAAATTCATTAGGGGTTAAAACTTTTCTTCTCCCACTACAATCACCTATGGAATTCCAACGGGTCCAAGACAAGACAAGAAACCGGACAACATTCTCCTAGAGATGGTGGGGAAGACTCGTCTGGACGAACGAACGGCCTTTGGCCCAAGAGAACCCACCAACATAAAGAATAAAATGCTATTTATTTTACACACTGTCGTACTCGCACACAAATACACTGCGTGTTACGTTCACGGTTACGGATAAACCAACGATTTAACTATACACATATAAAAGATCACCCATTCCAAAATTCCCTTTCTACTTTTTATAAAATTTAGGCCTACTCTAACTAACAAACAAAATTACATTTAAAATACTAGCAATAAATTAAAAACTTACGAAGCTCGACCTCGATATTAATCAATTCACAAAACACCTAACAATTTACCATTAAAAACACTACTTTCATCGACAACAGGGTACTGAGTATTGTTACATAAAAAAAATCTGGAGTGAAACACTCACCAGACATTCTCTTGACAATATAAACAAGGAAGATCAACCACAGTTCGACTAAATATACGATAAATCACTAATATACGTTAAACTAGAAGATTACTACTATGTAGAAAAAATGCTTGAAATAAAAATTGTAGATTTCTTTATTTCCTATAACTTTGATTGTATACAATTTTGTCGTAAAATGTATCATATTAAAACCCCATTATTAAAAACCCTTTTGTTTTAAACCGATTTTGATTAGAAAAATATAGAAAATCACTAATTTACGCTAAACTAAGCGTTGTAGAAAAAAATGTTTATTTTACAACTTTTATACACTTGCCCTAGAATGCATTTGAATCAGTCATTTCAGAAAGCCCATAAGTCAAAATTTTAATTTTTTCTTTAGTGCATTTTAGAACTGAATGTAAACACACCATCCCTACTAAAATCACATAAGTCTGACTTTCCTTAAGTAATATATTAACACTAAAAATGACTTTTCATACAGATATAAAGTATTTCCTTCTAATTAAAAATGAAAGTGGATGTTCTTTTGAAGCTTAAGCTCTACTTTCTTCTAGTGGAAGAGGCCATACAAAGATTCTATGCAAAAATCTTTTTTAAGGTGTAATGTTTATGACTACGATGAAGAACGTGAATAGCCCTGAAAATCAACATTTTTCTTTCTTTAAGTTCAAAATTTAAATTTTTATTATTGCAGAAAGCTATGTTAAGTCATAATGTAAACTACTGAAATAAATAAATGAATACTATTGTACAGCACAATTTTCTTCTTGTCTAACAACGTATTTTACAGAAAATAACGTAAGTTAACATTTCATTCCAATTTATTTCAGTAACATTATAAATCTAAATTTTCAATTTTTTAAAATAAGTGACTTGTTTTTAAAAAGACAAAAATATATTTTATATTAAAGGGGACACCCCTATAAACAATTTATATTTTTTAATAGTATATTTTTAAATTGTAACACAATAAATAAAACAATCTGGTGTGAAACACTCACACAACTTTCTCTTGCCAATGCAAATAATTAACAATAAACCTAACATTAGTAATAAAACGCTAGAAATAAACAAAAACTAACATCAAAACCATAACCTTATTTTAATCATGAGTGAAAGACGCAAAATGAAAATCGACCTCAGTTTGGCTTAAAAATACGGAAAATCACTCTTTCACGCTAAACTAGGCTCTGTAGAGAAAAATGCTCAAAATAAAAGTTGTAGATCTTTTAATTTCCTATAAAATTTATTATATACACTTTTGTCATAAAATGCATACTAAGGCCGAAATGTTAAAAAAATTTTCACACGTTTTCGTGAGAAAAAAACAGAAAATCGCTAATTACTGCTAAACTAAGCGTTATACAAAAAAAATGTTCGAAATAAAAGTTGTAGAATTTTAAATTCTCTACAACTTTTATTGTATAAATTTTTGCTCTAAATTGCATATTAAAGCCGTAATCTTAAAAAAAACTATGTTTTTACGTAAAAACAGCCTCACGCAGAATTTCAGCAAACATGGCGCCTACCCTACCTTGTAGAGAATAAAAAATTGAGTAAACCAGGCGATTTTAAAAAAAATCGTAGGACTGGTTTTTGAGAAAATCGCAAAAAAGTGAAAAATTATACGAATAAACTACTACTTCCGGTTGACCGATTTTGATGAAAATGTTCGTGTCGGGTCCGGTAGTGGTATGTAACTTAAGTTTCAAGTTTCAAGTTCGTACGATGTTCCGTTCTTGAGATATTCTGTTCACACACACACACACACGCACACACACACACACACACACACACACAGACCAATCGCTAAAAACATGTTTTTTGGGTTCAGGGGGTCTGAAAACGTGTAGATGCGGTGAAAACTCGATTTCTTAAAATCGACATGAAAACAATACTTTCCTTCCTATATATTCATATAGGCAAGAGAAAGTAAAACGTATTTAATTTTTATAAAAGTTAGTTTTTTGACTTATGGGCTTTCTGAAATGACATTCATTTTAAGGCTGCATCTTAAAAAAAATATTTTTTTAACCAAGAGAGGACAGCCCCGCACATTTCAGCAAACATGGCGCCCACCCTATCTTGTGAATACGGGAAGTGTAAATGAGGCGATTTAAGGAGAAATTTTCGAAAAAAATTAAATATTAAAGTACCTATTTAAAATTAATTAACACGATTAAAAATATTTAATAAATTGCCTTTAGCAGCTAAGACGGTACCAATAAAAAAATTCAGGACACAAATTCGCTCCTGGTTAACGCAGAACCCGTTTTATGGGACGGAATGTTTTGCAGGTCGGGTCAACATAGCTTTTTGACTATAACTGTCATTTACATTGTTGTATGTTTTTTCTAAGTGTAACTTGATTGTATTTTTTGTTATTTATTAATATGTATATTTTAATTTAAACTGTACTGTTTGTAAATTGTATTGACGCATTCTCTTCTGTGTTAACAGTAAATGAATACCAGTGAAAACTAGATTTCCAAAAATCGACATGAAAACATTATACTTTCCTTCCCTACACTCATAACGGGCAAGATAAATTAAAAATCAATGGTAACTTACAGGTTTTTTAACGTAATTTTGTTTTAAATAAATTATTTATACTTAATCGGTAATAATAATAATAATAATAATAATAATTTATTCAGCCAAATAAAGGCGTTGACCAGAGTTTATTTATCAAAATAAATTTACAATCACATTTAAAACATTACAAGTTGAAAAAGCTGCATGAACTAATCATAATCAGATTTCTTTCCTTTGTTTAGGTCAACAGCCGAAGGACTGGTTTCAACCTCTAGAGGCTTTACTACGTTTACGTAGTAAAACAAGGTGATTCTTTGCCTTCCTCACCGAGTGGAAAAGTATGCTTATCAGCATAACAGGCCCTTTGAAAAGCCTTTCCACTCTACAAATGACACCTTCCCTTCACTCCCTAAAGAGTCTGGCTATATAATGAAATTTATTACTCTCACAGGAGATAACTCTATAACTAGTGTCTTTTACACCTCTACCTCTTCTGTTCTTAAATGCTTCAGTTATATAATTGGCTGACCATGTGATAAGAAACAGAACTATTTTTAGTAGCCCTGGAACTAGCAGATCGAGTGCAAATATTTTAACACTCCACTTGCCTGTTACAAGCAAATTTTTCATTAGGATTAATATAAACACCAAAATTTGCGATTTTAGTTATGGTACGATACACATTCTAATAAAATTAATTCTTACTTCTTTTTCAGTCGAAATGAAGAAAAGTACGAATTCAATTAAAAAATTCGATTAAAACTAACGATCAAAAAACGATTAAAACGTCGATAGAGTACAACTACCGTAGAATTATATTCTTTTGTATAAATTTTCACGCCGAATCGCCTTAAGGCACAAATTTATTTAAGCCGTTTTTGCTAATAATAACCTTTAGTTATTTGTACTTGAAACATTTCGGTCAACTACACTATAATCTTAATGACAAAATTAAATATAAAAACCCTTTAGCGGATTTACAATGAGCCAACACTGCCATAAGCACTAAATTCCTTCCAAGGATTCTCGGTAAGTAAAAAGTAAATTAACGGACGATAAAATAAACTACCTTTCTCGTTAATCTTCAAGTAACGCTACATTTTATGACTAATTTTAAAGTGGTACGCAAAAAAGTTAAATTGAATGTGGTCAATAACACTTAACTATATACATAGGAAAAACCAATTCGTGATTTACATTTTTACAAAAATAAATACAAATTTTGTTTTTAGTCTATTTAAAGTTCCATCAACAGCTGGGTCATTAGCGACTAATGAAACTGGAACTGTGCGGTTTGACTCTAAATAATTTCCACATACGAGTTAGAAATCGAACCAGGGACCTTTGTACTGTAGGCTAGAGCGCTAACCATTACCCTCACAGAGGCGGTCAAATTATAAATCGTACGACAAAAATAACAAAATTTGAATTATTTATAATTGTTATGTGCCCAATTTCATATTTAAGAGTTAGAATCAACCTATTTTGATGCGGATTTTTACATAATTTACGAATAAAGACTGAACTAAAGCTAATTTCATTCGTTTCTTAACCGAATATTTTAAATTTTATTTAAGTCAAATCAACAGCTTACTAGCGACTAACGTGGGTTATGTATAACAAGAACTGTTTCTTTGACTTGCAATAAATTCCTCAGACATTAGCCGGGAATCGAACCCGCCACACCACCGCGTTGTAAAGCTACGCTACGGAGGGGGCGCCTCAGATATTTTAAAAAATCTGGTGTGAAACACTCACACAAATTTCTATTGCCAATGCAAAAAATTAACAATGTAACCTAGTATTAGTAATAAACCATTAAATATAAACAAAAAAACTAACCTCAATAAACATAACCTATTTTTAATAACGAGTTAAAGACGCAAAATGAAAATCAACCTGAGTTTGGCTTAAATATACGGAACTTCACGCTAAACTAGGCTCTGTACAGAAAAATTCTCTAAATAAAAGTTCTATATCTTTTAATTTCCTATAAATTTGATTTAACACTTTTGTCGTAAGATGCATACTAAGGCCGAGATTTCAAAAAAATTCATTTTTACAGATTTTCAAGGAAATAACAGAAAATCACAAATTACTGCTGAACTAACAACGGCGCCTACCCTATCTTGTAGAGCATAAAAAATGTAGAAAACAAGGCGATTTTTAAAAAAATCGTAGGAGCAGTTTTTGAGAAAATCGCAAAAAAGAAAAATTTCACGAATAAACTACTACTTCCGGTTGACCGATTTTGATGAATATGTTCGTGTCGGGTTCTATAGTAGTACCTGACTTAGTTTCAAGTTTGTACGATGTTCCATTCTTGAGATATTTTGCTCTCTCTCAAAACACGCGCGCGCGCACACACACAAAGAGAAAGAGAGAGAGGGTCGGGAGCAATCGCTAAAAACGTGCTATTTGGGTTCAGGGGGTCTGAAAATGTGTAGATACGGTGAAACTCAATTTTTTAAAATCCAAATGAAAACAATACTTACCTTCCTATATATTCATACAGGTGAGAGAAAATAAAAATTAAGTTAAACAAATACACGCAGGAAAGAACAGGCGTTATTTACTGTAGCGTAAAAATTTTCCGTTCGGTCGTTTTTGAAACGCAGCTCTTCAAACACAACGGACTTCTTTCGTAGCGAGTACTATACTACACATTTTTGTTTGTAGGCCCATGTAATTCGCGGAAGAAAAATCTGTGCATGAGAACCCAGTTGAAAACGAACCAAGGTCAAAAATAATCAAAGTTTATGAGTAATTTTCAAACATTGAACTATAACGTAATCGAGCGTTATCAAGTAGTTTCGCTGAATTTAATTAATCAAAGATAAATTAAAATATGTTAAGCCCAGTGATGTTAATTTGTTTTAAAAGCGTTCAGGAATAAAGTTGATTAATAGCACAACGACCTACGCATTACAATTTATCTTTTACGCACAATTCAATAAACGAAAAGCATAATTACTATACGCGCGCCAGCTCATGATCTCCGTCGCCTAGGGAAGTGGGGCGGGTGGCGTAATAGAATGTGAGTAATATACTTGTCTTATCGGGCAGTACAAAAACATTTAGTCATCATGTAAATATTAATATTATGTCTATGTATTTATTTATTATTGGCCTACGTATTATTGCTTTTCACAACGGATACACGTGTCAAAATATACCTACATTTGTACATTTGTGCTTGTGCGTCTCGGATGTGTTAATCATTATTCATGATTTTCGATCACTAAAGTGATTTTTATTTTGAAATTTAAAGTGTGTTAACGTGCCAAAAGTTATTTGTTTTGTGTTAGGTAAATTTTAACGTGTATTTTTCATATCTTTTGTTTTATTTTAATATGTCTTCCTGGAAAAATAAAGCGGTAGTTCATTCGGAAGGGCGACAAATTATTGCATCAGTTTTAAAAAACTATGATGAAGAATCGCGTAAAGGACTCGGAATTGGCTTAACCACTTGACTGAGGTAAAAAAAAAATCATAATTTTCTAATTATTTAGGCCTATAAATTAATGTTATGAAATATATATTTTTGAATTTCATTATTTTCTATGCTACGTACATATTTTAATTCCTGAGGACTGCCTGACTCAAACTGTAAAGAATCACTAAATATTAATAAATACAATGAAAGAAAAGTAAAAGAGTTACTATATTACAGAATAAATTGAAATAATAAAACAGAAGGTTACTTTATAATGACAAGAATATTATGATAAATGTTTTTTTTTATGAATAGTATAATCTTTCACTGCATGCCGTAACAGAAATTCCTCACACGGATCACGAGCTGACGCGCTTATAGTATATGTGATTAAAACTAATAAACTATAGAATTTCTATACATTTTTTCCTTCTTATCAATTTTTAAATACTATATTCTTGTCTCCTATGTGTTTGTTTTGTCTAACACACAAACTTGTTGAAATAACATTTCAATAAATTTAGACTTATACCGAGTATCCCACTCGGGCATGGCATTTTTTCATACGTTACAAAAACTTCATTTCATCCTTCACAGTCTGCATTAGCAGCAATTTGCAAAACAGTCGGACGTTAAAAAAAAATAGACTTACCGTAATTTCTGGACTCCAATTCCGCACTTTTTAACTTTTTCTTGCCTATATAGATATATAGGAAGGTAAATATTGTTTTATGTCAATTTTTCACCGGATATACACGTTTTCCGACCCCCTGAACCCAAAAAAACATGTTTTTAGTGATTCGTCTTGAGTGTGAACAAAATATCTCAAGAACGGAACAGATCTTGAAAAAACAAAACAGAAAATCACTAATTACCGCTAAACTAAGCGTTATACAAAGAAATGAAATAAACGTACCTAATATATTTAAAACGGTTGTAAAAAATATGTTTGTACAATATTTATAGAGAATTTAAAATCGTACAACTTTTATTTCACACTTGTTTTGTATAACGCTTAGTTTAGCAGTAATTAGCGATTTTCTGTTTGTTTTCTCTCGAAAACGTATTAAAAAAAAATCGGTTTTTTAAAGATTTCAGCCTTAGTAATGCATTTTACGACAAAAGTGTATAATAATCAAATTTATAGTAAATTAATAGATCTACAACTTTTATTTAAAGCATGTTTTGTTACTAGCCTAGTTTAGTGTGAAAAGAGTGATTTTCCGTATTTTTAAGCCAAATTGTGGTGGATTTTCATTTTGCGTCTTACACTCATGATAAAAATAAGGTTAGTTTTCTCTGTTTATTTTAATGTTTTATTAATAATGTTAGGTTATATTGTTCATTATTTACATTGGAAAGAGAAAGTCGTGTGTGTGTTTCACACCAATTTTTAATATCCAGTACAAAACAGTTGAGTTTTCCGTCGATTTAACATAAAACAAAGAGCAAGGTTAAGGAGAATTAAATAATAACAGAATATGAAATGGTAGAAGTAATTTGGCAGGGTAAAGTAACGATAATACGAACAAGTATTAGGTGTGCGGTGACTAAAGTAGGCTAAATAACGCGTGCATTCAACAGGTTAAAAATTAGTTTCTTACCCCTACCCGAGACGCGTCAAATGCACACAACGCAATGCTCGACTAATAAAAATCAAAATAATAAAGTTTTTTAACAGGTAACACCAACACGCAATATTCGGTTACATGATTATAATACCACAGTAAATTTAGAAGGGTGGATTTCAGTTAATAATCAGCCCCAGTTAAAATGTAACCTTTATTACAAACACCAGGTGTTCCAAAACAAAACAATTTTCCCGTACACTTAACTACGGTTACTATACTAGACGGTAGCGGTCACGCGCAGCTGCTTTGAGACATAAGGATTTTCGCATTGTTTTTACAAACGTAGCAGTTTAGATATCTTTACACGAGAAATCTATGTTAACTTTAATAATTCTTCGTTTGTGGCCTGAAGTTTTTCTCTCTAACTTTTTTTTTTTTTTTTTGCTTTTAATTCGGCCTTTGTACGTTTTAAGAGATCAGTTTCCTCTGAATGTGCAACATAAAAATTTGGTGGTTCATCATTAAAACGAGGCCTTCCTTTCTCTACGGCTATCCCTTCATTTTGTGAACTGTCCGTGTTGTAATTGGATGATGAGTTTAAATTTAATATATCATAAACTTCCTTACGAGCGTATCGTTTTTCTGCTCGATTTTTACGTTCACTACAAGTCAGGTTTACCGGACGTAGAACCGCAATACAAATGCCAAATTTAAATGTGAGACTGAATTCGTGTTTAAGACACGTTTTATTAGAAGTTGTTAACTCGGACTTTAAATCGCGTGTGTACTCAGATTCGTCAAAATGTACTCAACACACGCGACCACTATCAGCAGAAAATGAATCGGCCCGCTTGCAAGCATTTAAACATTTCAATCTAGTTTCAATGGCTTTTGGAAAACGGTATAACAAATAATGCTAAACTTCTTTTGGTGTCTATCGTGATTAGAACAACCGGCAATTGCACAACGCACCATTATTAAAGACTAGTAAAGTATTACAGACCGTATTAAAACTAGTAAACATCACAGACTGACACGGTACGTATATCGTGCGTCGGCTATCGCTGGTGACCAGTAACGTCAGAGGTCGGGGCTTGTCACTGCTCATATTGTTGATGATCCCTATCGTCCAGTAAAGTGACCGTGAAACTACCTATTCTCTATTTCACGTTCAGAATGCAGTACAGCTGTTATGAGAATCCGTTGTGTTATCAGGCGTACGGAAAACATCAGGCACAGCCAATACAAATAATACTCCTCCCGCGAACACCATCCGAAGATCACGGGGAAAAATATTTGGAGTTTCGCGTAATGCGCTCTAACAAGCTAATTTTTAATCAAAAATTTAAAAAAATAATTTCGCTTCCGAATGAATCGTATTTTATTACGCTGTATATGTTATCATTAAACTCAGATAATTAGATAAGAGACCGTAGGTATGTATAAGAGAAGAGGGTATGACGTCCCACCCTCTCTAGTGATAATATAACTTCAGTTTCAAGTTCGTACGATGTGTTCCGTTCTTGAGATATTCTGTTCACACACACACGCACGCACTCACAGACTAATCACTAAAAACATGTTTTTTGGGGTTCAGGGGGTCTGAAAACGTGTATATCCAGTCCATACTCAATTTCGAAGAATCGACATGAAAACAATACTTTCCTTCCTATATTCATATGGGCAAGAGAAAGAAAAAAAACTGAAGTTTAATTTCACAAAGGCTACATTTTTCTCGACAAGAATGTTCCTTCAGAAATTCTTACCCACTTTAACCTTACGTAAGGTAACCTAATTTGGGGACACCTTAATTGTTAAAACAAATTTTTAACTCGTTAAAACATAAATATTTAATAAACATCTTTAAATATAAGTAATAATCATTATAATATTATTTTAACCTTTTATATTTTTTTTGGCAGCATATCAAATTAATAAACACGAACATTATGATAAATAATAAAATAATTATTTCAAGATAACATGACGTCAAACCATATAAAATATTTTCAGTTTTTATTTTTTTTTTTTTGTTTTAAAAGACGATGTCAAGGTAAAATTTGTTTTGTACAAGCTGATTCTAGTACTATGATGCGTGGAGCGTGAATGAACTTTAATTAAGTCATCGTCCATACCTCCTACCCGTAAATTCTTATTATTTGTCTTTCATTACAGTTTTGGTTACAATAGGACTTCGAATAACCACGCTTTGATAATCTAAAGTTTTTTTTTTGTTACTTTCTCTTTGCTATAAGAATATATAGGAAGAAAAGTATTGTATTTATGACTTTTCGAAATCGAGTTTTCACCGGACCTACACGTTTTCAGACCCCTGAACCCAAAAAACGTTTTTAGCGATTGGTCTGTGTGTGAACGGAATATTGTACGAAGTTGAAACTTGAAACTTAAGTTAAGTACCACTAGAGGATTTGTTCAGTGAAATAGTTCATTCAAAATTCATTTCCGTAGCTGTTATTTTGCTTCTAAATCTTGGTTGGAAAGTTTAATTTCTGAGAAATAAATGGAGGAGCCGTTATCGACATAGTAACGGAAAGTCTTTTATTAGAATAACAAACCCACCGGGTTGGTCTAGAGCAGTAAGGTAGTCGTCGCCAAAATCAGCTGATTATCGGAGACTAAAGTTCCTGGTTCAAAGGTGTTACTTTTATACGGATTTGATTACTACTGTGGTTACCGGTGTACTTTGATAGTTGGGGTTCAATTAACCACACTCTCTCAGAAATGGTCGGCCTGGGTCTGTACAAGACTACACCTTCATTTACACGTCATACACATCATCCTCATCTCATTGGGTCATGGGTTTGCTTATTGTTCTGAATTGAACAGACTGCAACGTACACTAATTAGGAATTAAAAAAAAAAAAAATTAAGTATTAACAAAATACGAGATTAGTCCCAAAAAAATGTGACATTCTGGTACGGCTTTACCTCAGCCAACCCCTTTACAAAATATCATTGACTGGTGTTCCAACTGACGTTAAGGCCCGTTACGCACTGACGACCAGTCACCAGCGACCAGAGGTCGACGACGTCCACGAGATTGAAATAGTATATGCACAAATACGCACTTGGTCGTGGCAACTAATGAAATGCCTTGTTTCAAATGAACGCGTTCAGTATTCGAGAAACTTTGGAAACCAGACCATGAGTTTCGACACAGAAACGTTTATTTCAGAGACTGAATCACACAGGTCCATTTGGGAGTCGTCCAGTAATGATAACGCTATTGGTGAACTGAAAAAGAAACAATATTTTCGTATGTCTCGGAAAAATAACGCGGTTATACAACTATCAGTCCCTCAACTGGTTTGATGCAGTTATCCAAGCTGTTCTATCATGCTCAAGTGTTTCATATCTACATACCTGTAACACCCTACATCTTTTGAAATTTGCTTTATATATTCTAAACTTTGCCTAAACTTCCAACAATTCATTCCCTCAATATTCCCCTCCATTTATTGATAGACCAATACACGTTGATGTCCTAAGATATGCCCCACTAGCCTATCCCTGTTCTGGTAAGATACTTCTTTGTTTATCCACTCGCCTAAGAACCTCTAAATTACTTATTTTGTCCACCCACCTAATCCTTAATACTGCCCGTCCCCAAGCTTTGTGCAGCTGCGGGATGAAGGGGAAAGACGTAGAACCAGACTGCTGTTACGTCATAACACTGTACTAATCATCTCATTGCTCTTCGCTGGGCAGTAGGCAGCCTAGTGCGTGACATACGTGGGTGTTGTTTTGACTATTCGCTGTAGACGGCGACACAGAATATAATGTAGTTTGGATAGTAACCTTGACTACTACAAACATAATATAAGTAAAACGTTACTACTACTAACGCAATCTCTCACAGTAGTAGTGGCGTAATGCATACCTCTCAGCTGCACAAAGCTTGGGGACGGGCAGTATTTCCCTACAACACCACATTTCAAAAGCTTCTATCTTCTTCCTTTCTACACCCCTTATCACCCACATTTCACTCCCGTATAATGCTACACTCCAAACATAATGTTTTAAGAAATTTTCAACGTCCATACTTTTGAATTTTTAGAACGATACTGACACATTTTTAACTTTTGGTCCTCAATTTGGTCTCTGTATTTTGGTTTCCTTGTTTCTGGTCGCCGTCGACTGGTCGACAATGCGTAACGGGCCTAAAAGTGTGCCATAGAATTTATTAGGGTGTATCAATTCAATGACCCTTCTTATCGGTTTGTATATTGTGTCCTGTGACCCACCAACGTACATATATTTAGTGTTCTTAATGATAAAGCTAATTGTTTAAATAATAGCACTATTAGTTTGAATTATCGACGCTTAGCTCTAGCAAAATAGATAAAAACTACGTTTTCAATATGTTCACAAACTAATTTCAAAATTTACCTAATTTTTATTTTCTCTTGCCTATATGAATATTTAAGAAGGAAAACATTGTTTTCATGTTCATTTTTGGAAATTGAGTTTTCACCGGATCTATACGTTTTCAGACCCCCTGAACCCAAAAAACACGTTTTAAGCGAGTTGCCTGTGTGTGCGTGAACAGGATATTTTAAGAACGGAACATCGTACGAACTTGCACTTGAAACTTAAGTTAGATACTACTACCGGACCCGACATGAACATTTTCATCAAAATCGGTCAACCGGAAGTAGTAGTTTAATCGTGTAATTTTTCACTTTTTTGCGATTTTCTCAAAAACGGCTCCTATGATTTTTTTTAAAAATCGCTTAATTTATTACATTTTTTATGCTCTAAAAGATAGGGTAGGCGCTATGTCTGCTGAAATTCTTGTGGAGGTTGTTTTCTCGTAATTTTTTTTTTCAAATTGTAGCTTAAATATTCATTTTAGCCCAAAATTGTATACAATAAAAGTTGTAGAGAATTTAAAATCCTACAACTTTTATTTCAAACATTTTTTTTACAACGCTTATATTAGCGGTAATTACAGATTTTCTTTTTTTTCTCACGAAAACGTGTAAAAAATCGATTTTCTTAAGATTTCAGCTTTGGTATACATTTTGCGACAAAAGTGTATATAATCAAATTTATAGGAAGTTAAGAGATCTACAACTTTTATTTAGATCATTTTTCTCTACAGAGCCTAGTATAGCGTGAAAGAGTGATTTTCCGTATTTTTAAGCCAAACTGAGGTTGATTTTCATTTTGCGTCTTTCACTCATGATTTAAATAAGGTTATGTTTTATGAGGTTAGTTTTTCGTTTATTTCTAATGTTTATTACTAATTTTAGCTTATATTCTTCATTATTTGCATTGGTAAGAGAAAGTCGTGTGAGTCTTTGGCACCAGATTTTTATGGCTTCTTTCTACAAGCCAATTTCGGTTAAATACTACTACAGAACTCAATATAGGTAACTAAAATCAATAACTTTAGTATGAATGCAATTACAATAATAAGTATATATTTTTGACTACCCTACATGAACTCATTCTTTGTCAATACCATTTATATGAAACACAAAAATCTGGTGTGAAACACTCACACAACTTTCTCTTGCCAATGCAAATAATTAACAATAAACCTAACATTAGTATTAAAACATTAGAAATGAACAAAAACTAACCTCAAAAACATAACCTTATTTTAATCATGAGTGAATGACAATCGAACTCAGTTTGGCTTAAAAATACGGAAAATCACGCTTTTACGCTAAACTAGGCTCTGTAGAGAAAAATGCTCTAAACAAAAGTTGTAGATCTTTTAATTTTCTATAAATTTAATTATATACACTTTTGTCGTAAAATGCATACTAAGACCGAAATGTTAAAAAAATAGATTTTTCTCACGTTTTCGTGAGAAAAAAAACAGAAAATCGCAAATTACCGCTAAACTAAGCGTTATACAAAAAAAGTTTGAAACAGAAGTTGTAGGTTTTTAAATTCTCTACTACTTTTATTATATAAGTTTTTGCGCTAAAATTTATATTAAAGCCGTAATCTTAAAAAAACAACGTTTTTACGTGAAAACAGCCTCACCGAGAATTTCAGCAAACATGGCGCCTACCCTATCTTGTAGAGAATAAAAAATTGAGTAAAATAGGCGATTTTAAAAAAAAATCGTAGGACCAGTTTTTGAGAAAATCGCAAAAAACTGAAAAATTATACGAATAAACTACTACTTCCGGTTGACCGATTTTGATGAAAATGTTCGTGTCGCGTCCGGTAGTGGTAGGCCTATGTAACTTAAGTTTCAAGTTCGTACGATGTTCCGTTCTTGAGATATTCTGTTCACACACACACACACACACACACACACACACACACACACACGCGCACGCACACGCACACACACACAGAGACCAATCGCTAAAAACATGTTTTTTGGGTTCAGGGGGTCTGAAAACGTATAGATCCGGTGAAAACTCGATTTCGAAAAATCGATATGAAAACAATACTTTCCTCCCTATATATTCATATAGGCAAGAGAAAGTAATATCTGGTGTGAAACACTAACTAGACTTTCTCTTGAAAATACAAAAAATAACAATACAACCAAACATTAATAATTAAACATTAGAACTAAACAAAAAAAATCTGGTGTGAAACACTCACAAAACTTTCTCTTGCCAATGCAAATAATTAACAATAAACCTAATAATAGTAATAAAACATTAAAAATAAACAAAAAACTTAACCTCAATAAACATTACCTAATTTCAATCATGAGTGAGACGCAAAATAAAAATCAACCTCTGTTTAGCTTTAAAATAGTACGGAAAATCATTCTTTCACGCTAAACTAGGCTACGTAGAGAAAAATGTTTTAATTAAAAATTGTAGATCTTTTATTTTCCTATAAAACACTTATACACTTCCTATATACACTTTTGTCGTAAAATTCATTCTAAGGCCGAAATCTTGAAAAATTCGATTTTTCACACGTTTTCGCGAGAAAAAAACAGAAAATCGCTAATTACTGCTTAACTAGCGTTATACAAAAAAATGTTGAAAATTAAAGTTGTAGAATTTTAAATTAAATTAAAATGCATATTAAAGCCGTAATCTCAAAAAAATAAATTTTTACGTG
Source organism: Catonia carolina (assembly GCA_035578175.1). NCBI lineage: Eukaryota > Metazoa > Arthropoda > Insecta > Hemiptera > Achilidae > Catonia > Catonia carolina. Next base: position 31,829,194 of record JAQMRL010000005.1, on the reverse strand, counting down.
AAAACAGCCTCACCAAGAATTTCAGCAAACATGACGCCTACCCTATCTTGTAGAGAATAAAAAAATTGAGTAAAGCAGGCGATTTTTAAAAATATCGTAGGGACCAGTTTTAGAGAAAATCGCAAAAAGTGAAAAATTATACAAATAAACAACTACTTCCGGCTGACCGATTTTGATGAAAATGTTCGTGTCGGGTCTGGTAGTGGTGACTAACTAATTTCAAGTTTTAAGTTCGTACACGATGTTCCGTTCTTGAGATATTCTGGTCACACACAGACACAACGAACGCACGCGCACGCACACACACACACACACACACACACACACACACACACAGACCAATCGCTAAAAACATGTTTTTTGGGTTCAGAGGGTCTGAAAAAACTCGATTTCGAAAAATCGACATGAAAACAATACTTTCCTTCCTATATATTCATATAGGCAAGAGAAAGTAATAACCAAAATACACAGTGGAGAGAAACGCTTGGCAGGTAGACCTATTATACATGGCAACAACCATAGGCGTTGCGACCAACGGCGACTATAATAGGTTTTATTATAATTAGATTGACACCATCCGTGCATTCGGTGATAGCGACAAGTTGTTCACAGCATTGGTCACCCATTAATCTTGTTACCAAAATTCACAATTCACAAAACAAAAACTATTTACAACAAATCCTTGAAGTAAATATTTAATTTCCTGACCGAAGAAAGTGGTGGTTTACCAGTAAAATGTCTGAAATTGCTTCTCCTCATAATTCAGTACAACAAACAATTCGATAGGTTTTTTTACTTTCTCTTGCCTATATAAATATATAGGAAGGAAAGTATTGTATTAATGTCGATTTTTTGAAATTGAGTTTTCACCGGATCTACACGTATTCAGACCCCGTGAACCCAAAAACTATGTTTTTAGCGATTGGTCTGTGTGTGTGAACATAATATCTCAAGAACGGAACCTTGTAAGAACTTGAAACTTAATTTAGATACCACTACCGAACCCGACACGAACGTTTTCATCAAACTCGGTCAACCGGAAATAGTAGTTCTTCGTGTAATTTTTCACTTTTTTGCGATTTTCTCAAAAACGGGTCCTAAGATTTTTTTTAAAATCGCCACGTTTACTAAATTTTTTATCCTTTACAAGATAGGGTAGGCGCCATGTTTGCTGAAATTCTTGGTGAGGCTGTTTTAACGTTAAAAAAATTGTTTTTTTAAGATTGCGGCTTTAATATGCATTTTCACGCAAAAATGTACATCATAAAAGTTGTAGAGAATTTAAAATCCTACAACTTTCATTACAATTTTTTTTTGTATCACGCTTAATATAGCGGTAATTAGCAATTTTCTGTTTTTTTTCTCACGAAAATCTGTAAAAAGATCTATTTTTTAAGATTTCAGTCACAGTATGCATTATACGACAAGAGTGTATAAAATCAAATTTATAGGAAATTAAAAGATCTACAACTTTTATTTAGAACATTTTTCTCTACAGAGCCTAGTTTAACGTGAAAGAGTAATTTTCCGTATTTTTAAGCCAAACTGAGGTTGAATTTCAATTTGCGTCTTTCATTCATGATTAAATTAAAGTTATGTTTTTTGTTTACTTTTAATGTTTTATTACTAACGTTAGGTTATATTGGCCATTATTTGCATTGGGAAGAGAAAGTCGCTTGAGTGTTTCACACCAGATTTTTAGACTTGTCTTTGGCATTTGGTGTTGAATATTTATCCAATAATTAGATTTACCTGATGTGCCCAACCACCTTTTTGGTTACTGAAAAGTGACTTGTTTATTACTTCTTGTGATATGTTATAATTTCGACAATTAAATGGCTCAACAGAAAAACGTTGCAACTGATAAAATTAACAAAAGTAAGGTTTCAGTGGAAAACGTTCTATAAAACCCCTATTTGATCATAATAGTGAATTCGAATGGGTAGAATTGTAACTAAAATCTAGGAAATTCTTGAAACGAAATCGTAATACAGTGAAGAAAATTCGTTATACAGCTAAAAATCAGATGGTATCTTTCACTTTCGGTAAAAATTTGTATTTGTGACTTGCAACGTTTTTCCGTTGACCCATTCATCAATTGGCTATAATTATTTGGGTATATTTTATAAAATTATATTTTAATAACTGTAATAATGTTAACGAACCGCAATAAAATTTGAAACCCTAATCTTATTCCAACCCCTCTTCGAGACAAGCAAAACTAACCTTTAACTAAATATAAAAAAACAACGTTTAACAAAGGACATGACTCTTATTCTTTGAGGTCAATGAACTTTAAACTCATAAAGATTTAACAATCTCTACATGTTCGTAAATTAGCCTACTGGAAAAAGAACATTTTATAAACATACGTTTACAGTACAGTACGTGTGCAGTAGTGTGCGACTAGTCAAGATCATTTCATACTGCACTGTTTAATAACTTTATAACGCGATAAAGTTTACCAGTGTAAAAGACAGGTGCCTAATACATTATAAATACAACAATATAACAGACAGTATTATATACTGCCCATAACAGACAGGTGGAGTGTCAAATTATTTACACTCAATCTGTTAGTTGCAGGGCTAAAATAAATAGTTCTGTTTCTTATCACATGTTGTTGTTGTTTAGGTCAACAGCCGAAAGGCTGGTTTGAACCTCTAGAGGTTTTACTAAGTAAAACGAGGAGTGAGGTGGTTTACCATTGCCTTTCTCACTGAGTGGAAAAGTACGCTTATCAGCATGCCAGGCCCTCTGAAAATCACATATTTTCCACTCTGTAAATGACAACTTCACTTCATTCACCACAGGGTCTGGCTGTACAATGAAATTCATTACTTTCAGAGAAGATAACTCTGATTAGTGTCTTTTACACCTCTACCTCTTCTGTTCTTAAATGATTCAGTCATTTAATTGACTGACCATGTGATAAGAAACAGAACTATTTATTTTAGCCCTGCAACGAACAGATTGAGTGTAAATAATCTGACACTCCACCTGTCTGTTATGGGCAGCTTATCACATGGTCAGCCAATTAAATGACTGAATCATTTAAGAACAGAAGAGGTAGAGGTGTAAAAGACACTAATCAGAGTTATCTCCTCTGAAAGTAATGAATTTCATTATACAGCCAGACCCTGTGGTGAATGCAGTGAAGGTGTCATTTGCAGAGTGGAAAATATGTGCTTTTCAGAGGGCCCGGCATAATGATAAGTGTACTTTTCCATTTAGTGAGGAAGGCAATCGTAAACCACTTCACACCTCGTTTTACTTAGTAAAACCTCTAAAGGTTCAAACCAGCCTTTCGGCTGATGACCTAAACAACAACAACAACAATATGTAAACAAAATACACGAATAACCAACAACATTTTGAAGTCAGAGTAATAACGTTCTCATTATTATCGTATGCAACGAAATTAATAACCTATGGGATATCTGATTTGAATTAAGAGATACAATCAAATAAATTCTAATGAACATATATTCGCTTATGTTACTACAACTACAGTTTATTATAAATTATGATAATGTAAAATAGCACAAAATTCATCCGCATTACTGGTTACGTGCAGGTATATATATATCTATAAAAAAATGTAAGCATTGTTTTAGTGAAGTTACACCGAACGTAAATAACTGTTTTATTTCACACAGTTAAAAATCGTAGGAAATACTACAATAATTAGGTTAAAAAGTTTTACTAACACACAATAATAGGAAATATCTGGGGTCTTTTCTGTTATTCCCTCCCCCAGCACAATGTTTCATATTTTTTAAATATTTCGTATATAATCTTACAGTATTTTTAATGATAAAAACGGGAAAAATATTTTAAAAAAATCCTACACCAATATTCTCAAGTTTAAATATAGGTTAGGTAAATACATTGCTTTTTCTCAATATTGTTACTGTATGTAATAACGAAATATAAACTCATTGAGTATATGACATCAATAAATAAATCAATTTAACATAATTACATTAAACATTACTAAATAATTTTAAGATTTCTGTTGATGTTGTTTAGCCGAAAGGCTGGTTTGAACCTGTAGACGTTTTACTAAGTAAAACGAGGAGTGAGGTGGTTTACCATTGCCTTCCTCACTGAATGGAAAAGTACACTTATCAGCATGCCGGGCCCTCTGAAAAGCACATATTTTCCACCCTGCAAATGACACCTTCACTTCATTCACCACAGGGTCTGGCTGTATAATGAAATTCATTACGTTCAGAGGAGATAACTCTGATTAGTGTCTTTTACACCTCTACCTCTTTTGTTCTTAAATGATTCAGTCATTTAATTAGCTGACCATGTGACAAGAAACAGAACTATTTATTTTAGCCCTGCAACTAACAGATTGAGTGTAAATAATTTGACACTCCACCTGTCTGTTATGGGCAGTTAAGATTTTTATAAATAGGTTAAGATTAACTTTAAAAAATAAAAAAATATTAACGTTAACTTGCAAAATATTGATAAGTATATGATTTTTTAAATATTTTTTCGTTTATTTATATCGTTAAAAATACTATTAGAAAACTTACTTACGAAATATTTTAAAAAATGTGAAAAATTATGCTGGGTGGAGGGATAACAGAAAAGACCTAATATCTGAATGATAGAAGATGGAACAAAATACAGATTTGATTGCGGATTATGAATAAAGGGTTTTCATGAACAGTTTTAAAGCGGAAAGAAGGAAAGGTTGAAGAAGAATACAGCTACTGTTAAGGGGCTTAAGTTACTGTAATAATTTCACTGGCCTAAAATGACCCTAAACGATACAAAACACTTAAGCCAAAAATAGATTTGAACAACCAATAGTGTCTCAATAAATAATTTACCAAACATTATTTGTAGTATAATATAGTAAAACCAAATGTTTACCAGGTTCGACTTTTTTTGCAAACATCAGACCTAAAACGTGTTTTACACAAAAATAAACCAGTCGTCAAATACGTATCGGGGGGGGGTCTTTTCTGTTATTCCCCCTCCCCAGCATAATTTTTCACATTTTGTGGATTCCGTAAGTAGACATTCTTACAGTATTTTTAACGAGAAAAACTGTAAAAATATTTAAAAAAATAATTTTTATCAATATTTTTCAAGTTAACGTTACAGCTTTTTCCTCTTTCGAGTAAAACCTTAAACTATTTATTGACAATTATTAAATTATTCAATAATATTTCATTTAATTATGTTAAATTGATTTAATGATTAATTAAGTTAATGATATCATGTACTCTATGAATTCATACTTCATTATAACATACAGTAACAATAATGAGAAAATACAATGTATTTACCCTACCTATAATTTAACCTTAGCTTGAAAAATATTGATGTAGAATTTTTTTAAATATTTTTCTCGTTTTTATCGTTAAAAATACTGTAAGGTTGCATACGAAATACTCACAAAATGTGAAAAGATATGCTTGGGGGGGGGGGGAATAACAGAAAATACCCGTATAGGGGGGGGGGGTTGAGGGGCTTTAGCCCACCCAACGGAAATTCAATTGTATACCGGACTAATATGTCGCGGGTCCCCGGTTTGATTTTCCACACTCAGCCCCCACGAACCAAAATCCTACGTGCCTCCCAGTCGAAATTAATTAGAGGAAATCTGAATTTTGGCGGACAAAAAATACAGACAGAAAGTAGTGTTTCTGAAAAATCGCCACCTATACCCCACCACATGCTCCTCCAAACTTAGAATTTATATTGTTTAGTTTAAGCGGCTTTCATCTTTCATCAACTCGTACATTTCTTACTAGAACAAACCCCCTGTCGGAATTTTTAAGAAAGAAGGGAATTAAAGTGGTTTAGACAAGTGTTACGCATGAGCAAGGAACGGCTGCCGAAACGTTTGATGGAGGCCAGGCCAGGTACGGGTAAAGGCAGAGGAAGATCACGCATGGAATGGGAGAAATGTATTCAGGGAAGGGCGGAACGAAGAGGAAGAAGCCTTCGGGAAATAAGGAGATTGGCTGAGGATAGAAAAGAGTATAGGAAACGGACGGACACCCCGACGCTTCACGAATCAAGGGGGAAAATGAAGAAGTTTCTTACATTATAATCTAAATTAGGATCTGTATGATTTTCCTACACCTCAGATAAATTTCGCAATACTTACAAAAAATATTACTGAAAAAGAGTACTTTTCCATAATTTTTCAAGACTAAAAGTTCCAATAAATTTTCAGCTCGTTACAATGGTATATACTACCTTCTAAATGTCGTTAGACTGCATAGGGTTCCGAAACAACATTGGAGAGTTTAAGACGAACGAGTCAAGTTTCCCGGGAATTGAAACTAGATCAAACCGGTACGAAGTCCAGATTACAAAACTACAAAGCCACGAGGACACGGCTTTAATACGATTTTCAAGATTTAAGTTATTTAAATAAAACTCAATACAGATTTAAATTCAGGAGAGAACCCAACAATACTTCACTGAAATGTTTAACAATTATTTAAGAACCATTATCTTTAAACACCCGGTACAAACTCGCTTAAGGTAAAGATTTAGCAACTTGTTAAGATTACAAACTGAAGCAAACCCCTTAAATTATAATTATTAAATCGCTAAAGCAATAAAATAAAATTACATGGTAATTATTAATACATAAAGACCCCGACAACGGATAAAATTAACTTATCGTTTCAGTATATTGGGTCTTTTCAGTTTTCTATGTGCCACTATCAAATCCGAATCCCTGAAGTGGGACACTTCTCCCACTTTGCGTCTAGCGCGCCAATCTGACTAACAATATTCCTGCGTATTGTCAACTCCACTCCCATTTCACAGTTAGTTACTATAATACACAGTCAATATTGTACATATTGTACACAGTCTAATATGAATTTTGTAGAGTTACTCAACAATATTCGGACGGAGGAAGATGCTGCAGAGTTCCTTCAGGAAAGGGGGTTACTGCATAATCCCAGAAGAAGTGGTAACTAAAAAAAATCTGGTGTGAAATACTCACATAACTTTCTCTTGCCAATGCAAATAATTAACAATAAACGTAACATTAGAAATAAACAAAAAACTAACCTCAATAAACATAACCTAATTTTAATCATGAGTGAAAGACGCAAAATTAAAATCAACCTCAGTTTGGCTTGAAAATACGGAAACCACTCTTTCACGCTAACTAGACTCTATAGAGAAAAATGCTCTAAACAAAAGTTGTATATCGTTTAATTTCCTATATCCTGAATTTCTGAAATCTTTAAAAAATCGATTTTTCACACGTTTTCGTGAGAAAAAACAGAAAATCACTAATTACCGCTAAGCTAAGCGTTATACAAAAAATGTTTTAAATAACAGTTGTAGGATTTTTAATTCGCTACAACTTTTATTACATACATTTTTGGGCCAAAATGTATATTAAAGCCGCAATCTTAAAAAAAAACAATTTTTTTACCTAAAAACAGCTTCACCAAGAATTTCAGCAAACATGGCCCCTACCCTATCTTGTAGAGCATAAAAAATTTAGTAAACCAGGCGATTTTTAAAAAAAATCGTAGGACCAGTTTTAGAGAAAATCGTAAAAAAGTGAAAATTACACGAATAAACTACTACTTCCGGTTCACAGATTTTGATGAAAATGTTCGTGTCGGGTCCGGTAGTGGTATGTAACTTAAGTTTCAAGTTCGTACGATGTTCCGTTCTTGAGATATTTTGTATACACACACATAGACCAATCGCTAATAACATATTTTTTGGATTCAGGGGGTCTGAAAACGTGTAGATCCGGTGAAAACTCGATTTCGAAAAATCGACATGAAACCAATATATTCCTTCCTATATATTCATGTAGGCAAGAGAAAGTAAAAAGTCTGGGTGAAACACTCACACGACTTTGTCTTCCGAATGTAAATAATGAAAAAATATAACGTAATAATTTTAGTAATAGCAAAATAAAACAACAGAACGTGTAACATAGTACTATATACTGGGACTGGGAAGGACGTGTGTACGCGTGCGTATGTCTGTCTCAGTACGAAAATTCAGTAAGCCAGAGTGGGAGAAATGAACAAGTGTGCAACCCTTCAGGGAATCCAGATTTGATAATGGCATACAGAAAACGGAAAAAGACCCAAAATATTTATAGAAATACAGTAATATTATTTAAAATTTAATTTAGAAACTTTAACGTTAATGTATATTATTTACAAACAAACCACTCACGAGACATACGATTTTTATTTATAAGATGGCGGGTTGCGTCATAGCGCCTGCACTCTCCAACGTCAAATTAAGATAATATGAAAGGCATCAAAGTCAAGCAAAATTTTACTTAAATGTTTTAACTTCCTATTAAAAAAAAATTAACTAAATTCGCGTGTCGAACATTATCTCCTAATTAATTAGTCAACTATTAAAATAAAGGTTCGATATTAGAATGCTTTACGTTACTAAGAATTAAATAACAATGTAATAATTTGTCAACGGCTATTATTTTAATTTATCATAAATGGGTAAAAAAGTAGAGGCCTTATAAACGTAGTAGTTCAATACTAATTACTGTAGCAAAACAATTGTATTTAACAAACCATTAACATATAAATGGACGACAAACCTCACTACCTTTCTCGCTAATCTTCAAGTAGTTTACACTCTACTCATTTCCTATTTGAATTCACAACAGTTATAATTTTAGACAGAATGTCCCACGAGGGAACAGACATATTTTACAGGCGTACTCCTCTTATCAAAATAATGAAAAAAGTTATACAAACATAGGTCTGGAAACGTTTCGTTAGTGAGTTACAGCTAGCGTAAGATTTCGCCTTGGGTTCAAAGCCTACTCCAAAATAAACCCATTCCTGGAGGTCTACGGGCCCAATTTTATGAGTAAATTTGAAGGTTTATTATGGATTTTAACCCGATAAATTTAATAAAATAATTTTTAAAACTGTATCTTTAATAATTTTCTTGATTTGGATAGTAAAATTTAAAAAAAATTGAAAGCATGCTTATAAGCAAGCCAGGCCCTCCGAAAAGTACCTACTTTCCAGCCTCCAAATAACATCCTAATTTCATTAACCATAAGGTCTGGCTGTATAATGAAATTCATTACTCGCACAAGGAGTTAACTAAAAAGAATATTAAAAAATTGATAGAGCATGCTTATAAGCAATCCAGGCTCTCCGAAAAGTACCTACTTTCCACCCTGCAAATGACACCTTCATTTCATTCACCACAAGGTCTGGCTGTATAGTGAAATGAATTACTGTCAAAGGAGATAAAGGCCAGGCCAATTGCTGTGAGCGCTGGACTACGCATGCGCATACTCAACTTGGCCCCCCATTACCCCTCCGACCTACAGTTATATGTGCAGTCAGAGTGTTGTTGAAAATTGACAACACCGATTGTATTTTGTAAGCATGCTGTTCCATTGTTGATTACATGCGCTGCACTATTGCAGTACATACATACAAGACTATACTAATGCAGATGCATGTTTTGCCCAGCGCTCTCCTTACAAAAATCAGGCTATAACTAACAATAGGTACTATTAAAAAATGTTGAAAAAGCAACTCTGAAAATGGTCTCTGAAAAGTACCTACTTCCACCCTGCAAATGAGACCTTCACTTCATTCACTAAAAGGTCTGGCTGTATAAAGAAATTCATTACTCTCAAAGGAGATGACTCTGATAAATGTCTTTGACACCTCTACCTCTTCCGTTCTTAAATAGTTCAGTCGTATAATTGACTGACGTGACAAAAAAAAGAACTATTTTTTGTATTCCTGGAACAAGCAGATCAAGAGCAATTAATTTAATACTCCACCTGCCCGTTATGGGCATCAATCAATTGTATATGAAGCAACTACCTGTAACAGCAAATCTCAAAGACCTAAAGTCTTTTTATCTTATTTTGGTCAATGATCCAAGCCTCAACCCCATACAAAAACACCAAGAAGACATAACAGCGGAAAAATCTAATTCTAAGATCCCTAACACACAATATTTTACCTTCTAATTGACATACGGTCTTGATCGACATGCAATTCACTCTACATCACAGATGCCACAGAAGCTATCTGCTACTTTTCCAGAAACGACTCTCAACACAGAATGGGTTAATTTTAAAGCAGCCTTTTACTTCTCTTTTGTTCTACATTATTGAAAGTTATGTACATTACGATTAATAAAGATGGTAAAGGGAGATAGCTGAAAATGTAAGATCTGACCGGGAATCAAACTTGAAACCCTGCGGAACACAAGCCACTTGTGGTGACCACTACACCAGGCTTTTTACTGCATTTTGTACAAACATGGTATCAAACTGTATGATGTATAAAGAGCTTTTATTTTGCAAATAATAATGACGAGAAATAGTAGTGGAACGACTTTTAATACTCCAAACAAGATATGGAACTTAAAAAATTTTTTAGGTTAGGTATAATTTTTTTTTTACCAGTATACAGTAAACTCTTGCTTATTTGGACCCCAAAGAGATAAACTGGACCGTACAGAGTCAATTGCATGAATAAACACATTTGGGGGGGGGGATAGCGATTACTGGATACTTCATTAAAAATACTGTTTAAATTTTATTTTAAGGACACCACTACCCGTCATATAATTCAATGTTAAAATCTCTTAACTTTATGACCCATTTTCTAAAAAAGTACAAGAGCTACAAACATGAAATTTTGAGAGGCTCTTCAGCTCATTATGTGAAAATAGTACCACTACAATCATCAAAATGTACTGAAAGGAAAATAAAATATTAATTTTTTTTATATATGTAAAAAACAAATTTGCTCGAAAAACACCTTTATATAAGCCATAATTATTTTATTTTTTAGCAAATATCAATAATTCTAGTGGTGTAACTCTACCTTATTGACAATAATTACCACAAAAAATTTGAAGCAGATCGGTCAAATAGTTTTTGAGAAAACGGATTTTTTATAAGAAAAATCATGATTTTCGGAAAAATGCAAATAAAGACAAGAATAACGTTTAAAACCAAGTTTGTCATATGCTACCTGCTTAAAACAGCCCTACCCCATAATCTGGGTTGGAATCCTTTTATGTTTCATCTTTTAATTTCTTCTTCACATGTCTGTTCTTTCGGCGAGCTTTTTTTCATATCCTCACACATTCTTTTCTGCTCCGCGAATTCAACATGAATCAATTTTACTCAAAATTGATACAATATTTGCTCCTGGGTTTATTCCTAATTGTTTTATAACGTCACACTTACTTATATTACCATCATTATAGGTTGAAATGGCATCATGAATACCTAATGTCATGGTTTTAATGCCAACAAATACAGATTTGGGGATTCTACTCCAGATGATATGGTTGAATGACTCGCTTATATTTTGAGTGTTGCCATGAAGGCATTTTTGTAATAAATCAATTCGAGACAAATCAGCTAAGACAGGTTTGATAATATCTAGTAGTACAGCAGTAGGCAGTGAATGCTTATGTGAGTATTTTTTGTTTTCCTTGATGGCCTTTTGATAAAAAAAAAGGCACCTAGCTACGCAAAATGTTTCCTCAACAACTCAAAAGGGACAATTTTCGTCATGCAGTACCATTTTAAAAAATTCGTAAATAAATTAAAATTGGGAATTAAAACATAAATTTGGTATCAAAATGCTCAGAAATTACCAAATATTTATATAAAAATATAAAAACAAAATTGATTTTTTTTTTTGGGGGGGTAGTGGTTACCTTAACTTAGCATCATCCATAGAAGAAATACCACTAATCAAATACTACACAACATAGCTTACCCAAGTCACTCTGAATAAAATGTAACAATGCTAGAATATCAGTACAAGTAAAGACATAATTTTGAAAGACAGGATAACTTATCGTACAGTGAATGTTCGACAATGAATCATCTGCGAGATCGTGCGGACCAGAAGAACAAGTCAAAACTCAAGCAAAGACCTATCTGTTACTTTTTAATTGATTTGTTCAAGGACAACTGATTTTTTGTTTGTTTTAAAACAGTTTATTGTATATTTAAATAATGTGTTTCTTCTTGATGTTACTTTACAAATATGTAGATAAATTCTTTAGAGCAGTATTGTAACAACTTACAAAATATCTCCAGCTTAATTTAAGGTAAGTTTGTGCAAAACAATACAATTACCCCCAATCCATGAAATTTACTTGTGGTCCTACACATTTTTTTAATTCAGGTATTTCAATAAGTAAAAGAAACCACAACATTTTAAATATTGAAACAGTAAACAAATCTATGATCAAAAGTATTAAAATTTTTCCATGTAATCCGAATTTTCCCTGATCCGTACTATGTCCAGTCCCACCATGTTCTTTTGTTTTTAGCAAGAGTTAATTGTATTTAACATACTAACAAAAATACAACAATAATTATTAGATAATTTAATTATGGTACGACCATTTTAAAACAGACTTTAATCAAAAAATCATATTATATACAACAACGCTTTATGTAACCATTCGAAAACAAATAAAAGTAACAAGTTACTCATGTAAAATAATGTTTAATCACGTGAATACAGACGTAGCAGCAACTCATTAAATAATTAAATTCTGTACCACGTCAATGCATACCTTTATGAAAACATGGTTAAATAAATAGGCCTACACAAATATATATACAATAATTTATGCCTCTACACAAATAATCATCAAATACATACGTACATTTATTCTCTCCTATAACATGGATGTCGATTAACAATACATAAAATAGGTTAAACCTTTACAGTTTTAAAATGGTACCAAAACCAAGAAGGTGCAGTTTTAATGCTGTAAGTACACCCAATTAAATTAAGTAGTAATAAAAAAGTTCAGACCAAAACCTGAGTAAGATAAAAATCAAGTAAACTTTTTGAGGAGCAGAATTATCAGGGAACCCATGAAAACTTAAACTAATCTGTTTCACAAGGTAAACTGCATCAACAATTTAACTAAACCAATCAAGCAAAATACTGAAATTGATATCTTCACCGTTTAGTGTTATGAATTTTAAGTATTCCCTGCTAAAATACTGTTTTTCACACGTTTCATGTCTCCAAAATATTTAATTTTATATAAAAAAAACTGCCCATAACAGACAGGAGGAGTGTTAAATTATTTCCACTGAATCTGTTAGTTGCAGGGCTATAATAAATAGTTCTGTTTCTTATCACATGGTCAACCAATTAAATTGAATTAGTTAAAGAACAAAAGAGGCAGAGGTTTAAAAGACACTAATTAGAGTTATCTCCTCTGAAAGTAATAAATTTCATTATACAGTCAAAACCTGTGGTGAATGAAATAAAGGTGTCATTTACAGAGTAAGACACTAATCAGAGTTATCTCCTCTGAAAGTAATAAATTTCATTATACAGTCAGAACCTGTGGTGAATAAAATAAAGGTGTCATTTACAGAGTAAGACACTAATCAGAGTTATCTCCTCTGAAAGTAATAAATTTCATTATACAGTCAGAACCTGTGGTGAATGAAATAAAGGTGTCATTTACAGAGTGGAAAATATGTGCTATTCAGAGGGCCCGGCATGGTGATAAGCATACTTTTCCACTCAGTGAGGAAGGGGTGGTAAACCACCTCACTCCTCATTTTAATTAGTAAAACCTCTACAGGTTCAAACCAGCCTTTCGACTGATCGCCTAAACAACAAAAGAAAAAAATATTAAACATAGTGAAATAAACTAAATATGTACATGAGATTCACATAATTAGTAATACCAACATAACAAACAACTAACAAAATTTTATTTCAATAAAAAGATGCGAAAACAAGTTACAGTCTCCTGAAAGCAATAACACCAAATGTTACAAAAAATGCACGACAAGTATTAACTACCAAAAACTTAAACAAACAACACATCAAACTAACACAGTTTAAAAATATAAAAAGTTTCGCTATAACTTAATACCAATAAAAATATTGTTTTATATTTTTTATTTATTTAGATCGCATTAAGAGCTTGGTTATTAACGACCACGACCGTTTTATGTAACTGGAATGGTGGGTTTTCATTTAATATAATTTTCAAACCCTAGGCAGGAATCAAACCTCAGATCTCCATATTGTAGACTAGCGGGCTAGCGACAAAAATATTGTTAAATTTGTATTGTAACATGAATGAATGTAAAATTTAATATAAATATTTTTGAAAAGAAAATTTATTATCAGGGAACCCATGAAAACTTAACCTAATCTGTTTCACAAGGTAAACTGCATCAAAAATCTGGGTTGTTGACAAAAACTTAACAATTTAACTACACCAATCAAGTAAAGTACTGAAATCGATAGCTATTGCTATCAAATATTAGCACCATAATGTTACGCCTGGTTTCACTGGTGGGATGTTTCGTTGAAGAAGATTTAGATAAGCTGGTCATCAGTGACAAAACACCCCTAAACAATGGTGGAAACTATGTAGAAAAGTAGTTTGAGTTATGATCTTTCGTGTAAAAATAAAATTGTCTTGAAAAAATATTTTAATAGCTTTTTTTCAATATGGTACTAACTTTCTGAACAACCTCAGACATTTCAGAACTGTTCTTTTAGTTTTAGTTATTAACAGATTCAGTAGTAGAGACTTGCCTAGCAGGTCATGGTAGGTGTTACCGCCAGGCTGCCATCTCACCTAGCGGGTTCTGTTTTGTTATTTTAAGTAATTCCAAAGGGACAATGCCTATGATATCAGTTTTTTGCTATTATATAGGCCTCAGAAAAGTTTTATTCTTTGTAATCGTGGAGTTCGTTTATGAATTTTCATCATAAAATCTTCTACCGTCTTATAGTATCCTCATTCAGTACTTTTAAAGGGTTTTCAATGAACAGTTGAAGCCCTGAATTTAGTAACTTTGCAGGTATCGATTGAAAATAGCTTACACTTTTAGATATTTAAAAGTATATTATTTGTAGTTTAAAATTATAAAAGAAATTACACATAAATCGTAACAGTAGATGGAAAATTTCAAACAAGAAATACATTTATTATAACACGCAAAAATAAACAACATTTAATTGTTTACTTTTATGTTATTAGCAAACATAAATCCATGTATAGGTCACAAATAAAATAAATCTATAAAAACTTATGTTAGTAAGATAAGTTGTACGGGGTTTATATTTTTTTTTTTTTTTTTTTTTTTTTTTTTTTTTGGTTTAACGTCCGACTGTTTTGCAAATTGCTGCTAATGCAGACGGTGAAGGATGAAATGAATGTTTTGTAACGTATGAAAAAATGCCATGCCCGAGTGGGATTCGAACCCAAGACCGCGTGATGAGAGGCGAGCACGTTACCAACATCGCCAACGCGGCCGGCAGGGGTTTATAAAGCAAGCGAAGAACATGCTGCACGAGTAATCAGCCCGATGGGAGAGACCTCCTAATTCCTCAGCATTGAATGTGTTAATGACGTTTTTATTACTAGGCCCACTCAAACATATGAACTAATGACATTTAAGTACAATATTACTTGTGAATTGTGCATAATAGCAACAGTCAGGCATGTGCCTGTGTTCCACTCCACTTCAGTTAACATGGACCAAGCGGTTGTAGATTACACTCATTCTCTGAGTGCACTAAAATAAGCCCTATTGTCTTTAAAATGCCACTTCAATAAAAAAATAATTCTTTGGAAGTGATGATATAGGAGTATTAGCACTATAGCTATGTTCAAGTCCTTTTTGCTTTCTGTAAACCACTATCTTATGATTATTTTCTTTGATGTGTTCACTCATTCCATTGCTCGTGTGCCATGGCAAAACCTATACAGTCGGCCTACTAGTAGTAAATTGCAACAATTACAGACAGCTCCCATTCTCTGCAAGCCAAATGAGCTGGACAGTACTAAACTGCAATAGAACACAAGTTCAAGCTAAACTATTACACAATAAGCCAGTTTTAGTTGTTCCAAAGAAAATTCCAGTGTGAGGAATTTAACAGTAAAGCACCCACCAAATAAGCTTGCCGGTGTAGCTGTGCGAACAGTTCGGATTCAGTCGGTAGGTTTCATGACTTAGAACCGAAATGTCTATTAAATCACATGCTCTGAACAATATAAATTATCATCTATTAGCGACTTTAAAAACATTCAATTTGTAAACATTGTATACAACATTTAATGCCTACCACATACAACACATTACAGACTAATGTTTTCAGGTTAGCTAATATTATAACATTACGAGAGCAACGTGACTGATCACAGCTGGTACAGCACTGACCCCCACAGTTTGCTGGGGCAACCGAGCGCGCCATTATCAAAATAAACCTTCTGTGCACTCAAGAAAACCGGCAAGCTTATTTGGAATCTGCTCTACTTGAAACTCAGGCACAGTTCACAAAAATACATGAATCTGATACTACGATGAAAATATGCCAGACCTAACAAAGAATCAAACCTGGGATAATCCCTTAATAGAAGCCAGTTGGACTGACCACTATACCACAGGTTGGATCAGTAAGTGTTTAGATGTCCTCACAGGTTAGGCAACCTAACCTCACTACCTTCCATTGCATGATATTGTCGTGCATCATATTGATTGTGTCTACCAAAAGGGCCTAACCAAAAAATTCGGGATTTTGATTTTTTTTTTCTATTTGTTAGCAATAGTTAGTTTATTGATCTGCAATAAAGATCTAACTGATATTATACAGCAGAGAATTTATATTTGGCATAATGTTAAACAATAGAAGGGCTTAACTACTCCTGTTTATCATTGATTATTATAATATAGGCATGTTATACTTCATAAAATCTGTAACAGTGCTATCTTGGGAATATGATGGAAAATAATTTCAATCTTAACACCACTTTGAATTAGTTCTATCTACAGGAGAAAATATTAAACTAAATAATTCTGTAACAGTAGTTATTCTCCTTATTAAAGCATGGCCATATTCAACAGTCGATAAAGTGTGATTAAGCTGAGGTTATGTTGTTTAGAGTGTCATTTTTATTTTCAGTTTAATAAATTATCAACTATCAGGTTTTACATGATTTAAAGTATTTACAGTATTATTATTATTACATGTAATTTAGTATTTTGTGTTAATTTACGGTGGTTTAATTCGTACATGGAAGATACGTCAAAAGTTTTGGAGGAGAGAACAGAAACTAGAGGGTTTGGCTACTTTTAAATACAGCGTTGACTGCAATATCAGTCAAAACAATAATAATACAAAAGCAAAATGGGCTTATCTACAATTGTCAGAGGGCCTATATAGCATGCTCAAAAACGCGTTTAGCAAAAATGGCCTAATCAATGTACTTTCAAAGGTTTTGATAAATATCTAAATTTAAACTGAAATACTTAAAAAAAAAAAAAAAAAAAAAAAAAAAAAAAATTAATCATCATATAATAACAAGCTGCCCATAACAGACAGAGTGTCAAATTATTTACACTCAATCTGTTTGTTGCAGGGCTAAAATAAATAGTTCTGTTTCTTATCACATGGTCAGCCAATCAAATGACTGAATCATTTAAGAACAGAAGAGGTAGAGGTGTAAAAGACACTAGTCAGAGTTATCTTCTCTGAAAGTAATGAATTTCACTATACAGCCAGACCCTGTGGTGAATGAAGTGAAGGTGTCATTTGCAGAGTGGAAAATATGTGCTTTTCAGAGGGCCTGGCATGTTGTTAAGCGTACTTTTCCACTCAGTGAGGAAGGCAATGGTAAACCACCTCACTCCTCGTTTTACTTAGTAAAACCTCTACAGGTTCAAACCAGCCTTTCGGCTGTTGACCTAAACAACATAATAACAAGAACAAATGTAGGTATGAAAATAATCCTTACAGTGTGGTTTTAATTACCGTAAGTTTTTCCCTCTCCAGTAAAATTCGTTTTTTGTTTATTAGGCCTTTCTCCTAGACACCATCGATATGAAATTGAAATTATACCGATTTAGGTCATTTCATTTTAAAAAGTGTTCAAAATTTAGCATTACTAAAATGTAGAAGTACAAAAATTAAAACAAAATAAAGCTGTAAAAACATAAAAATTACTAAAAACACATTGTAAGACTGTTAAACCATCAAAACACAACTATCAAAGGCAAATACATGTTTCACATAGTAAGGGAATACAAAAACTATTAAAGATCAAAAATATATCAGCTGAGGCAACCTACTTATCTGTACACTGGGATTAAATCCTTACAACACCTCTTCCCAAGTTAGAATCAGATAAATACTTATACCTACATGACAATTACAATACTTCAAGGAACAATAGCATATTCCTAAATTGTATATTATTGCACCACAAAAAATATTGGTTAAATAACCTCTACTATAAGATTTATCAATTTGATAAAATATAAATATAAATTCAGTTCAGGTTTTGTAACATAATTGACAAAAATTTACAAAATTAAACAAACTACTAAGGTGCACCATTTATTACAAGTTACAGTACAATATTTTGTTGTTAATCTACATTAAGTCAACAAATAAGTGCACCTTTTGCTGTCATGTTTCCTAATTTTACTAATATCTTTTAAATTAAAAAGCCGAATTCAATTTTCAACTTGTAAAAAATGCACTACCCAAATGATGAAGCTTCTTTATTATACATGAAATTTGAATGAAATTTTTAACTTTTTTTTCAGTCAGATCAAACAGGTACTATTTATTATAGGCCTATATCCAGCCCATACATAAGACGAAAAAATTGTTTTACAAACCTAAAACTTATTTAGACCTAAGTTTACTTTATTATCAAAATAGAAAATCCGTTATTATGTTACTATTACCTATTATAAATTTACAAGTTTAATCATTTAATTAAAGTTTGATAAACTTAGCCACAAATAAATAGACTGTAAATGTAGCTAACCTTCACTAAGGACAGTTACCTTGATCTCTTAAATTATCAAATAATTTTTTAACTATATCTTTAATACGAAGTACAATTTGCATCCATCATAATCAAATATTACTATTATTGAATGCTGTAATAAAATCTGTAGTTCGGAGACATCAGTTGATATCGTTTGGGCAAGTATGCTTACGTTAGGGCGAATTTGTAACAGGAAGTTCAATTATTTAAAGAAAAATAATTATAGTAACAAATGCTACGATACCAAATATAAAATAAAACCCCTAAAAATATTTCTAAAACTAATTATGTGTAAATAGCACAAGTAACATTCCAAAATCTAAACGCTACGAAAGTGATATTACAATTCTTGGTATCTTTTCAGACAAATAAATAAACAATAGATAATAACCCTTATAAATAACTCAACAATATGACATCTTACCTTAATAATTAAGCGCAGAAAACTAATCGGCGAATTTTTATTTTCGATTTAATAAACCACGCACTTTCCGTACAGTCCTAAAAACAAACACAAAATCGCCATTACTAGTTTACTACTTTCTCACTACCTCCTATTGCATGACATTGTCGGGCATCATATGAAATTGAAATTATACCGATTTAGGTCATTTAATTAAAAGAAACATGTTCAAAATTTAGCATTACTAAAATGTAGACGTACAGAAATTAAAAATAAATAAAGCTATAAAAACACAAGCATTGATTACGGAGAGAATATATACACCTCACTTACATTGATATATTTTCTCTATATTATAATTAATCCTTAATAATTACACTCACGTGTATAGTAAATACGATTTTACACAAACCTTTTACATATACTCTTAAGGGATGATAAATCGTTTAACACAAGCTATTTTTACAACAAACTTATAAAAATGTTAACCACAATTTCTATACTAACCTTGATCTAACCTCTTTGGTCGTAATCCGCCAATGTTTAAACGAACACTGTGTACATCACTGACATAAAAGTTTGGCTACGTAATCAATTTAATATGTAATTACATTGAAATATATCAACTTTAAAATATGATTTAATATTTTAAAAGCTTTCATTAAAATAACTACTTTTAATAAACTCAAACTTTACAAACCACCAGTGTCAACTTAACACCAACAATTGCTCTGTTGTCATGGCAACTAAGGAACTAGCACAAACACCATTCACAAACAACACTATGCCATAACCAATTAGGCCCCATTATGTAATTTTTATAGGGTAAACATTCAAAATTTAATTCATTTTTACCAAATTACTATAGGCTAAAAGCTTGCCTATAAAGTAGAGCTTAAACATGGATTGGTCTGGTGAGGAGAGTGATAAAATCTGTGATGCTCGGGAGGCAGAAGACAGCGAGTCAAAATTCAGAAAAACTTTACGCCAGATAATTACTTTAGCACCAAAAGTACAATGTCCACACGGTAATTATTGTTTGTTTATTTTGTTATTTATTTATTTTTATTGAGTTTACAGTCTATTACAGTGTTTTTGTTATAAAATACAAACACTTATAACATTTTATACATAATTATTGGGTAATACACATTTTAACATTTATAACCTAATTATGCAACATGGTTACCCAGTAAAGTATTTTACAATCATATAGATGAAATAAAAAAAACAAACTCAACAAATTTACTAAAATAAAACTACTTGCAAATTTTGTTTTTAAATTAATTTTATAAACATTTTATATTTTTCAAAACAAATTAAAATTTTCAGAAGTTTTTACCTGGTTTTTAGGTACATTAGTTTTGGGTTTTGGTTTTACCAAATCAAGAGTAACTGTGATATTTTTTAAAATGTTCTTTTAACCTAGTGTTTTAAACATTTTAAATACAGCTTAGCTGAATACATCCTATGACTACTTCAGTAATCAATTTTATTATTTTTTTTTAATTTTATTTTATATAAAGTTACATCAACTGCTTAGTCATTAGCGACTACGGTGGGTTATGAAACATTAACTGTGAGATTTGACGCATGAAAATTTCCAGACCCTGGCTGGGAATCAAACTCGTGACCTCTGTGTTGTAGGCTAATATGCTAACCAATATGTGCTACGGAGGCAGTCCAATAATTAATTTGTTTACAGCATTATTTGCTACTATGTTCATTACAGTATATCACTGCAGTTAGATTTTCTGGTCTTCTGTAAATTCAGTTATACCTACACACGACTACTCATCTACTGGTGATACCAAGGATGTCTTACTAACTTCAGTAACCTATAATTTGAACTTGTTTTCATATAGTACATTTTTCATTCTTCACCATTTATGTCAAAAATTCTTTCTGACTTCATTAAACATCTGTGTTAGTCTATTTGTCAGTCAATAATTGGTATTTTATATTCAATTGAAAGTTTTTGATTTTAGTTTGTATATTATTTTTTAAAGTTAATTATAATTTTATTTATGGTTTCACAGAACAACAGGTTATGCACGAATGGGTCGAAAGACTACTGGAACCACCATGTACAGACGAAGACGAAGAAAGACGTTTAGAATATGCGCGATACTTAATGTTCCAATTGAAAAGAGGGAAACTTCATATGCCATTCTTGGAGACTCCCTGCAAAGGAACTTTAAGACCATTAGATGAAATGCTGGTAAATATATCTAATAAGACACGGATTAACTAATTTTTGTTGTACATGGTATTTTTAATATCTGATTGTTATATCAGTGGCACATTTAAGAAGCTTCCATAACGCCGCTGTAAATCGTCCTATAAAGGGCCAAAGATTGAGATTTCGTGGGCTCACCATTCTCTCGCATTGGCGAAGTTGGTAACGTGCTCGCCTCTCACCATGCGGTCTTGGGTTTGAATCCCATTCAGGCATGGCATTTTTTCATACGTTACAAAAAAATCATTTCATCATTTACCGTCTGCATTAACAGTAATTGCAGAACAGTCGGACGTTAAACAAAAAAAAAAAGATTCTAAACAGTTGTGGACTGCTGTTTCACCTTCGTCACTAATATCTAAACAACAGAATATCCCTTACACAGTTCAATGTATTAACCCTTACAGTGGCAGCGTCCTAATATTAGGACGTCAAGATTTAGACTAAAAAATGCCAGCCTACTTTTTTGCGATTGGTAGCATTTTATATATCTATCCATAACATGGAAATTTTTTAAGGTATCTTCATGATTTTTTTGTTTAGTTCATAACAAAATTTGATCATGTATGACATTCAACTTTGAACATATTTCTTACAATTTAAAAATAAAATGATACGTAGACATTTTTACGGAAATTTCCTTTTTAATTTAGAAACAAATCACCCAAAAAAATTATGTTACTCAATTTTACTCTGGCCTATATCACTTTAAAGACAATTTAATTATGCAAAAATCAGGAAAAAATCATTTATGTATCGTAAAAAATAAAAAAATTTTTTTAATCAATGTTAATCAATTACATTCATAAAAAAACTTTACATGCATTTTTTCAATGTACATTTCTTACTTATTATTTTCATATGTTGTTTATAAAATTTAAGTGAAAAATAAAAATCCTTCGAATTTTTTAGTCAACGTACTAATAAAAGGACGACGCCAGCATTTTTTAGTCTAAATCTTGACGTCCTAATATTAGGACGCTAGCACTGTAAGGATTAATTTTTTTTTTTTTTTTTGTTTAACGTCCAACTGTTCTGCAATTACTGCTAATGCAGACGGTGAAGGATGAAATGATTTTTTTGTAACGTATGAAAAGATGCCGTGCCTGAATGGGATTCGAACCCAAGACCGCATGATGAGAGGCGAGCACGTTACCAACTGCGCCAATGCGGCCGGCTGTAAGGATTAAGAAACCTGCTAAGATTAGTTAGAAGCATTATTGTAGCCGTACATTTTACAGTGTGGGAACAGATGTGTAAATCAATACCCAAAAATAACTGGCTTATAAATATTTATTTTTTATTGTATTGTGGAAAAACCAGTGTTACGAATGCCGTTCCTGTGCATTCTCGCTCCATTAAACCCCTGGTTAAAAGTTCATTAGTACACTTGAACAGAGGGAAGTCCAAATTTTAGCAACAGAACATTCTTCTAGAGGAGAATTATATTATACTTATCAGGAATCCTTGCATTTGGTACTCAATGGATTCCAGTAAACAGCTAGTATGCTCTGATGTATCAAGCAATGATGTTTGCAGAAGGTCTGGTATATTTATACATAGTTATTCTTTTTAATCTATAAACAAAAGCAATAGTGTAACACTCTACTTGTTACTTTTTTTATTTATTTAAAGTCGCATCAAAAGCTTGGTTATTTGCGACTACGGTGGATTATGTTACTGTAACTGTAGGTTTTGACTAGAAAAAATTTCCAGACCCTGGCCGGGAATTAAACCCGGAACTTTCGCGTGTAGACTAATGTGCTAACCACTACACTACAGAGGTGGCCTCATTACTTACTTAATGAAGCCTATGAGATGTTCAAACCAGTCATTAGGGTATTGATCAAGATTGCTGTGTAGATCATAGGAAATTAATTATTCCCACTGGATGAAAATTACTTGTAATTTTACAAAAAAGAAATCAAAAGTCAGTTGGTACATAATGTAACCTGACCTTACTTCTCATGTGTACTTATATAACTTTGAAACCAGAACATAATTCATTACATTATATGTCAGTCCACACAAAGCAGAGGTGGCATATGTCAGTATTTGATAAAAACTTTTTCTTAAAATTTTAGAAAATACACATTGAAATCTTATTACCTATTCTTCTCCAAAATGATTTTTTTTTGTTATGGCTTTTACTTTCCGTAAACTGGGATTAGTGTAACATTACCTCATCATTCAAAAAAGCATATTTATTTTTTTACTCAAAAATGTAGATAGGGAATTCCAAAAACAATATGAACTATTTGAATATGTACAGATTTAGAGTAAGGATATTTAGAATTCATTTTTAATTACTAGAGAACAATTGTGGTTTTGTTAATTTGAGTTTTTATTTTTAATCCATGAAATTTAAAAAAAATTAAAATACTACATAATTCATAGACAAATACTTCATACATGGGGTTACATTGGTCCGGGGTTACAAATTTATATGATTTGAACTGTATTATAAAAGTAGCCAAAGTAACCCCAAATTGAGGGTAACATTGGCCAGACTTCAAAAATTAAATTGGTACTTATGCATGCTTACGTAAATGAACTAGCCATGTTGTTGAAACCCATGGCTTCTATATAAGTGAGAGATGTGGCTATTGAATAACGAGACAGACATTGTAAAAAATTTATTTTTATTTTATACATAATCACTTATTGTCACCTTCAATATACACTCCTCTATCCTTACAACACTCCATGTGAATTTTTCATTGTTGGAAACAGTGCTGGAAGTCATCTTCTGTCAGCTCCTTCAGGACAGGTGCCACTTTCCCTTTTACAGCTTCTACAGACTCAAATCTTGTCCCTTTTAATGCAGATTTCACCTTAGGGAACAGGTAAAAGATAATAACATGTGATGAAACGTGGTTTTTTACTTATGATCCGGAAACGAAGTGCCAATCCATGCACTGGAAGAGCCGAAGTTCACCAAGAGCCAAAAAAGCTCGAATGAGCAAGTCAAAATATAAAGCAATGATAATTGTTCTTTTTTTATATCCATGGGATTGTGTACGTTCACTGGATTCCTGAAGGTCAAACAATTAATCAATATTACTGCTTGAGGTACTTTCTAAACTACATCAAAGAGTAAGGAAAAAACGCCCCGAAATGTGGAAGGACAAATCATGGGTTCTCCACCAAGACAATGTGCCAGCTCATTCCGCGTTATCTGTCAAAGAGGTTCCTAGCCAAGTACAGCATCTCAGTGTTAGAACATCCACCTTATTCACCAGACTTGCACCATGTGACTTCTACCTGTTCCCTAAGGTAAAATCTGCATTAAAAGGGACAAGATTTGAGTCTGCAGAAGCTGTAAAAGAGAAAGCGGCATGTGTCCTGAAGGAGCTGACAGAAGATGACTTCCAGCACTCTTTCCAACAATGGGAAATTCACATGGAGCGTTGCAGGGATACAGAAGGAGTGTATATTGAAGGTAACAATAAGTGATTATGTATAAAATAAGAAAAATTTTTATTACGTCAGTCTTGTTATTTAATAGCCACACCTCGTATAATCGAGACCTGACACTCTTCCCTCTACATAGAATTCTTCACGATAATGAGTTTGTAAAGGTGGGGATCCCCATTGTGGCATTTCTGCCACTGGTGCTGTCAAAGTAACAGCTGGGGTAAATGAAAACTGAAAACATCATGCGCTTTTATAGAATGCTTTCAACTGAATAAGTTTTTATTTTCTCTTGCCTATATGAATATATAGGAAGGAAAGTATTGTTTTCATGCCGATTTTTCGAAATCGAGTTTTCACCGGATCTACACGTTTTCAGACCCCCTGAACCCAAAAAAATGTTTTTAGCGATTGGTCTATGTGTGTGTGTGTATGTGTGAACAGAATATCTCAAGCACGGAATATCGTACAAACTTGAAACTTGAAACTTAAGTTACATACCACTACCGGACCCGACACGAACATTTTCATCAAAATCGGTCAACCAGAAGTAGTAGTTTATTCGCATAATTTTTCACTTTTATGCGATTTTCTCAAAAACTGGTCCTACGATTTTTTTTTTTTTAAAGCGCCTGGTTCACTACATTTTTTCTATGCTCTATAAGATAGCGTAGGCGCCATGTTTGCTGAAATTCTTGGTGAGGCTGTTTTCACGTAAAAACATTTTCTTTTTAAGATTGCGGCTTTAATATGCATTTTAGCGTAAAACGTTATATAATAAAAGTTGTAGAGAATGTAAAATCCTACAACTTGTAGCGTAAACATAACCTACATTCAATATTTACTACTGTGGCTACGGTCAAACTAAACAGGTTAGCCACTACATCAGATTCTAGACAGAAAAGATGAGCCTTTAGATTAAGTGGACACGGTGAGAACTGATGTACGAGTAACAGGTGTACCACTACCTAATTTTTAATACAAAAAGATGAATTAGGTAGATGCTGCTATTAATCATTGTAAAAACCTTTAAATAGAGTAATTAGCTATGTAAATGATAGGAACTGGCAAAATAAACCTTTTTAATTGTTATATCAAAATATTTCAGTTAATCTCAGTTGTATTATGTTTTACTTACCCCGTAAACGACAAGATTTCAAGTGTGTACTACATTATTGAAGTGAATAACTAATTAATAATTATTAAAAGAAGGATTAAAAATCGAAATTAAAATAAAATGTTAAACTAAAAATATCAATAACCAAGTTAATAAACAATGTAGCTTTCTATATAGTGATCCGAATTTTTTGAACATTTTTTTTTATTAATGAATCAAATTTATTTATGAATATAGTCGATTGTAACATGGACTCTTGGAGCTATGTTATGACGCCAGCCGTTAAATGAACATCTTATAAGAACTCTCTAACAAATATTTAAAGTTTAACAGTAATAATAATTAATAAATGGAATCAATATTATATATAATGAAAACATCAAGATTTAAGCTATTATAATTTATGAAAATCTAACAGAGAATTCGGAAATTAAATTATTAAAGTTATCTTATTAAAATCAAATTCAAGATTTATCGCCAGACGCCGACCGACATCCATGTAAAGTTTAAGACCAACACAAGAAAAACAAACCGGTAATCATCAACTAATTAATTTATATTAAATACAACTGAGATATTTTCAAAAGTTATTTTCAATTTATTAGTTTCAAAATTATTTAAATTAAATATTTATTTAGTAAGTTCAAAAGCCAGTAAAGGGATTTTACTAGCATAAGTATAGATTGTTATTTGTTTAGTTTAGATTGTCAGTTGTTTTTTTTTTTATAAATTATTTCAAACCATAAACAATTATTTTCAAGAGCCCTGAGATTATATTAAATTAAGAGTCATAATTTTTGTATTTGTTGTAAATTGTAATATTTTTTTATTTATTATTTAATTAATTAAACTTGTTTTTTAACAATTTGTGATTATTAATTCATTGCTAAAAATAACCCATACTAACTGTTTTTACAAACTTTTATTTCAAACATTTTCATGTATAACGCTTAGTTTAGCGGTAATTAGCGATTTTCTGTTTTTTTCTAACGAAAACGTGTAAAAATCGATTTTTTTAAGATTTCGGCCTTAGTACGCATTTTACGACAAAAAAATATATAATCAAATTTATAGGAAATTAAACGATCTACAACTTTTATTTATAGCGTTTTTCTCTACAGAGCCTAGTTTAGCGTGAAAGAGTGATTTTCCATATTTTTAAGCCAAACAGGTCGATTTTCATTTTGCGTCTTTCACTCATGATTAAAATAAGGTTATGTTTTTTGAGGTTAGTTTTTTGTTTATTTCTAATGTTTTATTACTAATGTTAGGTTATATTGTTTAAATTATTTGCATTGGTAAGAGAAAGTTGTGTGAGTGTTTCACACCAGGTTTTTTTATTTATTTTTAATTAACTTTATTTATGAAATTCACAACTGTTACAAAATAAACAACCAATAAATATGATGGTGGGTGAAAGAATGAATGAAATTACATGAGTGACGCGCATGGAGAGCACCATCCATTGAGAAGTCACCAATATGTTATTTAGTTACTTTTTTCTAATTCATTGATTAACAGGTTGACTTCCAAGGCAATTTTGTTAACAAACCCGATACCTATTTTATGGTTCCTTGGCTTTTTTACTTTCTCTTACCTGTATGAATATTGTTTTCATGTCGATTTTTCACCGAATCTACACGTTTTCAGACCCTCTGAACCCAAAATATGTGTTTTTAGCGATTGGTCTGTATGTGTGTGAACAGAATATCTCAAGAACGGAACATCGCAGGAACTTGGAACTTAAGTGTGATACTACTACCGGACCCAATATGAAAATTTTCATAAAAATCTGTCAATTAAATCACGAACCATGACTGGAGAAATGTTTTTTGAACTCATTTTTTAACAGCTCAGTATATGATTCAATGCAAACGAGCATCTAATCCGTCTCACGATTCCATTAAAAACACTATTATATGAGACACGAATCAGTCTCTCAAAAGTAAATTTTACAGATCTGGTGAGAGACATACAAGTGTCTTATGGGAGTCAACCTGTTAATTAATTAATTTATTAATAACTTATAACCGTTACTAAAATAGGAATCTGCCCATAACAGACAGGTGGAGTGTCAAATTATTTACACTCAGTCTGTTCGTTGCGGGGCTAAAAGAAATAGTTCTGTTTCTTATCACTTGGTCAGCCAATTAAATGACTGAATCATTTAAGAACAGAAGAGGTAAAGGTGTAAAAGACACTAATCAGAGTTATCTCCTCTGAAAGAAATGAATTTCGTTATACAGCCAGACCCTGTGGTGAATGAAGTGAAGAAGGTGTCTTTTGCAGAGTAGAAAATATGTGCTTTTCAGAAGGCCCGGCATGCTGATAAGCATACTTTTCCACTCAGTGAGGAAGGCAATGGTAAACCACCTCGCTCCTCGTTTTACTTAGTAAAACCTCTGCAGGTTCAAACCAGCCTTTCGGCTGATTACCTAAACAACAACAAAATAGGAATCTTGCTCCATTTCTTCCGTTTTTGAAGTTGGTTGGTAGATGACAGAATAAGTAAACAATGAATAATAAAGATATGAGAATGTTTCTGTATTTCGTTTGTGGTAGTGTATGACTTGTTGACATTAAAAAATTAACAAAGCAAAACTTATCACTTATTCAAGTTGAATACAATCATACACTAATCACGTGGCTGCAATTTTGTTTATCCATAAATCTTTATCTAGCTACTTAGTAGTAAACACAGTTTACTCAGTTCATGTAACTTTTGTGTAATTTGTTTTAAAATTGAGTGGGTTTGGTTAAGTGTTATTTGAATTCAATTCAATCGAAGCGTTGTAGACTTGTGGTAAGTAAAAATGTTTTCAGATTTGCTAATAGCGTGTTGTATTCGTTGCCGGTTGAAAAAAGATACCCAACTTCCCCTCACTCACCAAGTTCCCACTTCTGTTAACCATTCCCCTTCGCAAGTATCAGTTCCCAAAAAACCTACTTAACTTTGTTTTATATAACCATGACTTCTATATAAAAAACTGTAAAACATTCCACATTTTTCCAATTAACTATAAAAGTGGGCTAATGTAACACTGGTTTATGGTTTACTGATAAGAACTAAAATTTTTTATTTTATGACTGCACTAAGAATTACATAAAATGGTTTGAATTTTGTTAGCTTCTTTACATAAAATTAATAACATTAAATAAATACTTTGATATGAAATGTTACAGTAAATACGTATTTATGAATTACAGAATTTGAAAAGAGAAGAGGAAGTCATGAAATCACGATCTGAAACTTTATCAAAAACTGATAGTAAATCAAAGTCCAGTTTAAGCCGAAAAAAGTCATTGTCAGCGCAAAGAAAACAATCAATGAAAGATAAGAAGGTTAAATGTAAACCGAGTAAAGAAGAAGTAATGAAAAATAAATTAATAGACATGCTTAAATGTTTCAACACAGATAACATTACACTGGAAAATTTTATGATAGCAGTTGGCCCCTTTACGGAAGACAAAGGGAAAACAATGACTGAAATATGTACATCTGAACAGATACATTATAAGGATACTATAGAGAATTTATATAAAGAAAAGGAAACAAAAATTAGTATGGAATTGGCTAGGGAGCAGGCTAACATCCCAGAGAGATATCAGATAGCCAAACAAAGAATGTTGAGTCGAGCAATGGCTGGATTAAACTATATTAAATCTAAAGCACCTGGTTTTCAGTATGAAAGATGGGCTGAAAATCCCGATTATTTACGTGACATGTTCAAATTGGTAAGTTAATATGAAGTTACTGCAATTAGATGATTTTACTTTAGGTTTCTATCGTATTAACAGTATGAACCCTATCCACCAGCGCTCCAAACAGCTGTATTGTCGTTTTTGAATACCTCAGATTTTTTATCAGGAACATACTTCTTCTCAACATGCTACGTTCTCCAGCTATTTTTCCTTGTAATATAGATTACAGCAACCTTTTTTTGTTGCGTATTATAAGTTGCAAGTACTTGAGCTTCCTAATCTTTATCGTGTTTATGACTTCCTTTGATTCCTGGATTCCCTCAAACAGAAAGCGCATTCTATGGGAAGATTGCACTTGAGATTGGAGTGCGTACATTTGCCCGGAATGGAGGACGCAGATAGCATTCTGTGTGAACTATCTTTTAATCACTCTTTTCCCTCAGGCGGGGCTCAACACAACTCCTCTGCACCTTTATCTATCAATGATCCATCTCTCCGCCTGTAAGAGGGAACACTGAAATAATTTAATTGTTTGGATCAGCTACCAGCCTCAAGCACCTTCAATCCTAGCAAATTCTACCACAGTGTCTTTTACAATCATACAATATAGTCCTGGTAAAATTAATTTCACTCTATAACCCATTAAGAAATTGCTGGTGCAAAATATAAACCGAGGGTGTAGTCAAAACTGACAATCGTTTCTCACAAGTAATTATAATCTTGTCTTTATAAAGGTCTATTCCCACAATGCTAGTTAGGTAGCTGCTGCTACTACTGCCAGGACCTACTAGCTCGTAGGTGGTAGTTCCCACGTAACCTTTTTTCCCCTACTAGCGCTAGTAAAATCGAACATGTTCAAAGTCATTAGCGCGCTAATGAATACTAGCGCTTTGGGAATAGGCCTTACCTCTTCCTAGCTTCCTCAGGTTGGGCCCAACATGGCTTCTTTCAACCTTTCTATTGCTAAACACTAAACCATCTCTCTTGGTGTTGTATCTTTCTCCCGATTCATCCTTAGCAGAACCCATCATAGTCTTTTTCCCTTCATCTCAAAGTACAGTACTTTTAGGGAATCTACCCTCCTCCATCATACTGACATGATAAAACCATCATTGTTTTTCCATTTATCAAGCTGAATCTACCCTCCTCCATCATACTGACATGACAAAACCATCGTGTTTTTTCCATTTATCAAGCTGAATCTATCCTTCTCCATCGTACTGACATGACAAAACCATCGTTGTTTTTCCATTTATCAAGCTGTCCATCATAAATTGTTACCTAATAACATCATCTTATCATTCTATTTCTTCTTATCTTTCCTAGCATACTCCTCTTAGGTAATTGTATCACTCACTTTTTCCAGATCATGAAGTTTTGACAACAATATTTTTGTCAATAATGAACAAACTACATTGAGCATGGTTATACAATAAATTAATGTAATGTATATTCCCAAGGGTTATGTTTAAATAAAATGTAATACATTTGTTTAACATAAATTACAATAATAAAACCAAAAAAATGTGGCAATCTTCGTAGGCGACTTGAAAGTATAGAGAAGAAAGTGGACTTTGCTAATCAAAAATTAAAATAAAACATGTTATATAAAAGTTGTTTGACCACTAAACTAATTTTATGAACCATAGTAAGATTACTATGGAGATATTTAATTAGTTACACTATTTCTAATTAGTAAAATTTTAATAACACTAACACATTTTTTAACACAAAACACATAATTTTCACAACGATACACAAATTCTATCGTTGAAACACTTAACAAAATCATTAATATGAACAATAATAATCAGAAACAAATACCTGTGGTAATATAATTTTTTAAAATTAAAATAATTTATGGTCATTGTTAAAATGTTTACTTCCCACCAATATATCAATAGTGAGAATTTATTAGAATTACAATTAAATGAATTGTCTACACAAGGAAACATTTTCATTTCTAAATTTTCATATTCAACCATGGAATAAGAGAAAAAATGCCTGTTTCGGTCCATATTGATCAGGAAACAAATTCTGACCATCTTTTCCAAGGTCTACCCACGTTCCTATTTCCTTCCAATCTGTGCCTCATTTTCCCCATAACTTTCTATACTCACTGATTCTAGTATTCAATGTTTGGGCTCCCAGCCCAAATACTTGTTAGTCCATATCTACCAAAAAATTCAACTAACATGTTATCAGTCATGCCACCAGCAAAGACTTCTAGAAAATAGGATATGTGTGGATACCTGGCACTTTAAAACTAGGTCCTCCTAACTAATGTGTGATAACCCTAATAGAAGTGTCTCCATGGCTCTCCAGGTTAGAGACTGTATGGCATGATGGTGTTTTGCCTTCACTAAAAATTTTACTCGTGGTTTACAACATGTTCTAGGAAATAATTGTAATATAAAGCAGAAAAATGAAAACATCAAACATGATTTAAAAAACACATGTTCAAAAAAGACAGGGATTTTCAAGTAATATCTTTGTATTTGATTACATTAAAGATGCAAATGTTTTACAAAAATACAAGTGGTTCCAGATTTTGCAAAACTCCCAGGTTCACCTTTATTCTATCATGAAGCTGATAAGAATGAATTAAAGTTTAGTACAATCTATATATTTCGATAAGAGAATAATGTAAGCTATTAGCACAAAATATTAGAAAAGCATGACTACTGATTCACATTTCCAATTCTAAAAATTAACTTACTCTGAATTTACACGACAATTTATCATTTTTTTAAGAGTCTGCATTAATTATTATTTTTTTTTTTTAATTTCAGAAAGAGACCAAACCACCAACAGACGCAAACGCTGGGCCATCTCTTGCAGATTGGGAAAGGAAAACTTTACAAATGTTACATGATGTCAATTATGAAGCTGAAAGAATTGAGGTAATGGAAAACTATAAGTACAAATTATATTAAAAAAACTATTTTTTTTTGTTCATTTACCAGTTGATAATTGCAGTGTTTTGATTAGTTTTTTTTTAATGAACTTCCAGTATCATTGTTATGATTAAAATAATTGTAGAAAATCCCCAAGACTGGAAAACTAGTTTATTACTGTCTCTTGCTTGTATGGATGTATAGGAAGGAAATTATTGTTTTCATGTTAATTTTCCAAAATCGAGTTTTCACCAGATGTACACGTTTTCAGACCCCCTGAACCCAAAAAACACGTTTTTAGCGATTGGTCTGTGTGTGTGTGTGTGTGTGTGTGTGTGTGTGTGTGTGTGAACAGAATATCTCAAGAACGGAACATTGTAAGATCTTGAAACTTAAGTTAGATACCACTAAAGGAACCGACATGAATATTTTCGTCAAAATCAGTCCACCGGAAGTAGTAGTTTATTTTTGTCATTTTTCACTTTTTTGTGATTTTCTCAAAAACGCCTCCTATGATTTTTTTAAAAATTGCCTCATTGCCTAAACTATTTTTGCTCTACAAGATAGGGTAGACACCATGCACTGAAATACTGTAATTCTTGAGGAGGTTTTCTCGTAAAAAAAATTGTGTTTTTAAGATTGCGACTTTAATAATCATTTCAGCGCAAAATTGTATAATAAAAGTTGTAGAGAATTTAAAATCTACTACTTTTATCAAACATTTTTTTTTATAACGCTTAGTTTAGCGGTATTAGCAATTTTCTGTTTTTTTCTCACGAAAACGAGTAAAAAATTGATTTTTTTTAAAAAATTTCAGCCTTAGTATGCATTTTACGACAAAAGTGTATATAATCAAATTTAAAGGAAATTAAAAGATCTACAACTTTTATTTAGAACATTTTTCTCTACAGAGCCTAGTTTAGCGTGAAAGAGTGGTTTTCTGTATTTTTAAGCCAAACTGAGGTTGATTTACTCATGATTAAAATAAGGTTATGTATTTTGTTTATTTTTGATCTTTTATTACTAATGTTAGGTTATATTGTTAATTATTTGCATTGGCAAGAGAAAGTCGTGTGAGTGTTTCACACCACATTTTTTATTATGAACAGCAAGTGTCAATACAAATTCATTTAACTGTTCACAATAACGACAATATTCTTTTCCTGAGTGAAAAACTAAAATTGTGGGAAAATTCTTTTCACGTTTGCGAATAATATCCCTACTATTGTTGTCATATTATTTGTTTTTATACATAATAAGTTATCTTATTATGTTATTTTAACTTACTGAACACCTTCACCTTTAGTTCTCAATGGACTGATGTTAAGACCAAGATCCTCTCCCCCTCTTCAGTAGAGCAGTAATGGTATTAGTCATCTAGAGCAGCGGTTCCCAACCCGGGGTACGCGACCAACTGGTTAGGGGTACGCCGAAAATAAAGGGCAATGGTGGAAGTTGTTTTTCTGAGTAACTTGGTGGGGTTATTGTACTGACAAGCTTAATGCAAGCCCTGATCTAAGGCTTTATTTGTCTACATTTGAACCTGATTTCAAACAATTAAGTGCAACAAATCAGCCTCAAGGGCCACACTAAAAAAAGAGTTCTGAAGACGTTCCCTGGACTAATAATTTAGTTTCAATACATCACAATTTTCATGTTATATTTTGTATTTACAAATTTTAAAAGCATTTTGTATTCGATGTGAGTTTTTTCAAAGTTTAAAACTAATCTGTCTTGTCTTAGATTAGAAATACTATAATTATTATAACTCTGTCATTAGTATTTTGATGTAAAATTAAGACCATACAAGAAATGTTCAGTTTTCAATAAAATATTTATTTTAAATGCTTGTGTTAACTTTCATTTTCCTTGGTTTAAATTTATATCTTAATTTGAACACATAATAAACCGTACAAGTGTAAGTTATATTTTGCAGTATTTAACATATACTCACAGAAAAATACCATTATGATTATAAAAAAATAAATTTACATTATGCAAAATATTTGGAAATAAATAAAAAACATATGAAAATATGCAAATTGATTAAAGATTAGCTAGTGATTAAATAGCCCCTACTTAGTGAAGTATTGTAGTTACAGTGATGTTACATTTTTGGAGGTACAATTTTAGTTAAAGTTCACCAAGGGGTATGGGAGAAAAAAAAGGTTGGGAACCGCTGATCTAGAGGTTAGAATATCAACATAATGATACAATTTTAAAATTTCATTCTTTTATCCTTTTATAGGAAGCAAATGCGGATAGAGAAAAGGAGATCCAAGAATTAAGAGCACAATCAACAGCCCTTGAACAAGATTTCAACTGTAAGAAAGCAAAACTTGCAAAGAAAATACAAGATTTAGAGGCCGAGAAATTCGGTTATGCTATAGCGTAAGTACTTTGATTAATTTTCATCATTAAGTACAGAACAACTCTGTCCATCCAAACCAAACACTGGACATTGGGCTATTGTAGACAACTTCTCTGTTTACAAGCGTCATTCTAAGTTGTTATATTTAATTAGACTAGCATAGTGGACCCGTGCGAATAAATTCGCACAATGTTCTTGGGTTTCAAACCCCCTATCATTAAAAATAAATGATTTAAGTTTACAAAAAACTTAATCGTTCTTAGAAGAAGGGTAAGTAACAACTAAAGCCCAGTAATATGATAGTTTCGTCCTGAAAAGAACAGATTTAAACTATAACTTTACATAAAGCAATTTCTAAACACAATATCTAAAACTGACTGAGTGTGTTGTGAGAAGAGAAGAGAGATGACACATATCCTGTATGCTTATGGAATATGGCTAAGGAGGAAATAAATGTGAAAGAACCGCATTACTTTACGCTGTATTACCGCTACGTAGTAAACAAAATTTACTACTCTTTTCATTTTGTAAAATGAAGGTCATATTAGCATCAATTTCAAGTTTAGAACGTTTTAGGCATATCAGAAAGGAACACTCTTTCTTCAGGTGCCTTCTCCATTACGAAGGTTGGCTATCATTATGGTCAGTCGTACCTTGTCCACTGCCGTTCTGAAAAGGTCATGCGACAAGCAGTTCAACGCTTCTCTCAGATTTCTTAACCAGGATATTCGTCTGCATCCCACTGAGTGTTTACCAATGAGTTTCCCTTGAATTATGAGATGCAGAATCTCGTATTTAGCCCCCCTCATGCTCTGCAGGATTTCCAGCTCTTTCCCCATTCTTCTAAGGACCTCCATAATTGTGACCCTGTCCGTCCACGGTATTCAAAGTATTCTCCGGTAGGTTCACATTTCAAACGCTTGCAGTCGGGTCTCACATTCTTATATAGTAGTAAACAAAATTTACTTATTTAATTTTGTAAAATGAAGGTCATATTAGCATCAATTTCAAGTTTAGAACGTTTTAGGCATATCAGGAAGGAACGCTCTTTAAAACTATGTAAACATTATCAAAATCCGTTAGGTAAAACTCTGTATTTAGGAGTTAATAGAATTTTGATTTAAAATACAATAAAGCGATTTTACGTTTCAAATATATAGATACACTAACCTGTTAATTACCATTTACAGTTATTTTTTACAATCTAGCCGTGATTCCATTAATACTCTACATACTTTTATAATGTAGATTCTATTTATAAATTTAAAGTTTGTAGGGTGTGGTGATAGAAGCTTTTGAAATGTGGTGTTATAGGAAAGTGTTAAAGATTAGGTGGGTGGAAAAAATAAGTAATTTAAAGGTTCTTAGGAGTTTGAATGAAAAAAGAAGTATATGGAAGCATCTTACCAGAAGAAGGGATAGGATAATGGGGCATATTAAGATATGCCCCATTATCCTATCAATAAATAGATTTTAATAATAGATTTTGGTCTATCAATAAACTTTAATCAACTTTAAAAACACTAAAATTAACCAAGACTGAATTGTGTTTAATTTTCTACTTGTGGCAAGATTTTAATGTTTTGTTTCTTTTCAGAAATGATGAACGGGATCGTATGATAGAACATCTCTTGCAAGACATGCAAAATATACCTGAAGACGAGGGAGGTGTGAAATGTTAATGAAGAGAAGACGTTTTTCCATGAAATAAATTATTATTGATTTATCAACTTTCAGATGTTTGGATTATTAAAAATGCTGTGAACTTTATGTTCTAATGCTTAAAATTTGAGACTGTCTTAAAAGGAATATTTAACTATAATGACATTTTATCTTTTATTAGATATTACTTATATATGAATGAAAAGTAAATCACACAACCATTTCTTAACCTGAATACTGTATTTTGTTATTTGTTGTCGATTTATTTATGTATTTACATCTTTACAGAGTGAACTGTAGTTACTTTATTCATGGGAATGCCTTTAGTTTAAACTAGAGAAGAGACAAAAGAACTGTCACTGTAAACGAGTCATGGTTACTTATAATTTCACGGTGACCACGGTTATTCAGATAGGAGAGTAACCATTCCCCAGTCACTGTTACAAAGATCGCTTACTCTTCTGTCACTGGAAGAAAGGATGACATGGCGAATGTTCACTGTACTTCTACAGATATATAGTACAAACCTGTCGTTCCCCAGTCACTGTTACGACCAAAAGTCGCTTACTCATTCTCTGTTCGCTGTTTAAGACAGGATGACATGGCAACTGTAATTCTACAGATAGAAGAGTAACAGACCTCTCGTTACCCCAATCACTTTTACAAAAATCAGTTATTCACTCATTCATTGTCACTTTTAAGAACGAATGCTTTACCTCAGAAACTAGTGAAAAAATTCACTCACTCATTCACTGTTCACAGTTAATAGACAAAACGACATAATAGCTACATTAGATATGTTGGTCTGTTCACTGGGCTTAGTGCTCTCCTTTGATAACCGGCACGTCCATTCACTTTTACTTCAATTTTTATGCACTCTTCTCTCTCTCACTCTTTCTCCCTCCCTCTCTCGGTCTTTTCCCCTTGTTATGTTTTTCATCTACTACCAAAACGAGGATAGTTCCTTTATATTTCTGATCACGATAACATAATTACATTACAGTGTTATTTTTATTGCACGGCGCGTTCTACCTAGCTATTTTATTTGTCGTTGTTAATTTTTTCAGTTGTAAATTGTTTTTTGTACTTTCTCTTTTTTATATAAAATGTTATTTTTATTACTAATTTAGGATACCTTGTGTGAATATCAGTTTTAGGCTAAATTGTTATTTTAGTTATATATGTAGCCCACTTTTTTTAATTTATCAAAACTTCAGTTGTTATCTTGAAATAACAACTGAAAACATTATTATTATTTTATGATAACAACTGAAAAATATACTAAATATTACTACATCACTAGTAACTATTAAAAGTAACGGTAAACGCAAAATCACTGCCACCGTGATCACAGTAACTGGTTGAAACAGTGAACGCTCTTCACTAAAGTCCAGCCTCTCTAAGTTTGCTCCTAATGTAAACAAATAATGACGTCACTGAGCATGCGCATTATATCTAAATAATAATAATAATAATAATATTTATTTATTCCACTTTATACAAATACAAAATTATATCTTATCTACTAGGAATAAATAACCACCAACTCAAGTAAACGGTGGTTATATATATATATAAAAAAAAACACAAAATACATAAAAACAAGTTTACAAATGAATTACAAATCAAATGAATTATAGAAATAAATTACACATCAAATGTCGTCATCCACTACAAATGACAATTCAAATTTTAGCGGCAGCTACAGCGCATGTTACTATATTTTTTAACAACAATATTAACCCAGCCGTCAATCTTCAGAGCAGATATTCACCTGTACATGACTAACACTAAAATCAGTTATTATTGTTATATTGTTTACCAAGATCAGTAAATTCCTACAAAGACTGAATAGCAAGCACTGCAAGTCAGCAACGGTAAAACACCAACACTAACCAACAATTCTTACAAGTGAATCAACATCAGTTATCTCATTAAGCCAATCTTTAACCTTTCTTGAAAATATTAACACGTTTAAGCTATTTTTAATTTCAATAGGCAACAGATTAAAACACTTCGGACCCAAAAAAACAAAAGTTTTAGCAAAAAAGGATTTATTAACTTTTGGTCTTACAAAAAGTTGTTGGCTTGAACCTCTAGTTCTGTGATATAAGTTTTCAGTACCTCTGTTGCCACTTTTTTTATAAAATAGTTTTAAAACTTTAAAAATAAATAAGTTTTTAATGGGCAAGATACGTAAATTTTTAAAATCATTAACAGTACTGTCTCTCTGACGTTTAAATAATAATATTTTAATGAAATATTTTTGAGTTACAAACAATTTATTTATTAGTTTATCATGAGTACCCCCCCAAAATTCAATAGCATACTGAAGACGCGATTGAACCAAAGAAAAGTATAAAGATCTCATTAAATTTAAGCCATATAGGTTTCTTAAGAAATAAAATGCCCGAATTGATTTACTGATATCAGAATGTAGCTGATTTACATGATTTCTAAAGGAGACCTTATCATCAAGAATCAATCCTAAATATTTTATTTCTTTTACCTGTTCAATTACTTCGCAGCTGCATCCAACAGGATCGGAACAAACGTGATATTTAATGTCACGATCGAAATTGACAACGACTAAGTCAAAACTAATTATTTTTGTTTTTGATGCATTTACTACCATTGCATTTCTCTCACACCATTTTCTTAGCAATACTAAATCATGTGATATAAAGTCATAAATTTGCGACCATTCATCGCTTGCGTAGATAAATGCAATATCATCAGCAAAAGCTGTAATTCTACCATGGAAGGGTTCAAATAATAAATCGTTAATAAATAACGAGAAA
Source organism: Catonia carolina (assembly GCA_035578175.1). Lineage (NCBI taxonomy): Eukaryota > Metazoa > Arthropoda > Insecta > Hemiptera > Achilidae > Catonia > Catonia carolina. The sequence continues at coordinate 31,789,748 of JAQMRL010000005.1, read as the reverse complement.
AGATCTGCTGAAATGACAGATCCCTGAGGGATGCCAACTCCTGCCACCCTCTCATCACTTAAACAATTTTTCACACGGACTTGTTGCGTCCGGTTTTCAAGGAAAGTTCTGAACCAATTCAAAGCTGGGCCTCTAACTCCTGCAGCTTCTAGTTTGATAAGTAATAGATTGTGATTCACCAAATCAAACGCTTTTTTGAAATCAACAAATAGCCTTGACACTTTTTTACTACAATTTAAGTTTTCAAATACATCGCGTAAGACGACTTCAATCCCATCTTCAGTACTTTTTCCTTTTTTGAAGCCAAACTGGTTGGGGGAAAAAAAGTCTGTAACATTCAAAAAGTTTAATAGTCTGGTCCTCATAAACTTCTCAAATATTTTGGAAAATATTGAAAGTAATGAAACTACTAAATGTGTACACGCTGATTAAAAAGTAACAACTAAATACTTTCAAAAGTATTTAAATACAAAATACTTTTAAAAGTATTTTTATAAATGAAATTGTTAGGCCTAAATCATATCACGACTGATGTTTTTAGTACTTTAAGTACTTATAATTTAAAAAATAGTTATCTTAATAGGAATACGACATCCATAAAGTCACGGACTTTAGCGTGCACCCTGTAGTAGCTGGTTTTGGTTTGTTGACAGTAGGAGCAAACTTAGAGCGGCTGAACTATAGTTTAAACAATGGGTAAAGGGGGAAAACATTAGTGTGGATGCGCCTCTGCTTTGGTATTAGTTTAGTGAACACAACAATGTACACTATACCGACAGCACATATAGTATATCACAGAACCTTTTGTAGGTTAACTGTACAAAAGTAACTTTTTGTTACTGTAAACAGAAATGTTGGTTTCTCGAAAATGCAGTTGACTATTCACAGTGCTGAACGAAATCTAATCTACAGTATAATAATTGTTAAGTTGAAGCTGAACAAAAGTGCTTTTCTGTGCCTCTTAAAAAACCCATGAGTGAGCAGCTAAAGGCTGTGATGTTTTCTTTCCACAATTTAAAATACAAAGAACACAGAAAAAGACAATGAAGAAGCTAATATTTTTTTATCAACAATTTTGCTTAACACCTAGTAAAAAAAGGAAACTGCCAAAATATAGGAATGCCTCATTGGACAGCTTTGATTGAAATGTATGTAGTAATTGCATTGTATTGAAATCTACTGTCTCACAGTTGAGATTGGGAGCACTGTTAGATTTTCTCTTCCCTTCCTCACAGCCCATCCATATGCAAAAAGCATTCTCGTGACTCAAGTATCTATACATTTAAGTTTTTTTAACACCTAAAGTGTGTATGTTGCAATCTGTTCAATTAGCAACCCCATAACCTAATGAGATGAGGGATAATATGTATGACTAGTAAATAAGGTGTGTAGTGTTAAACAGACTCACGCCGACCATTCCTGAGAGGGTATGGTTAATTGAACCCTAACTTACACCAGTAATCACTATCTAGTATTCAAATCTGTCTTTACTAAGATTTTAAACCACGGAACCTTTGACTCCAAAAATCAGCTGTTAAACAGCTGACATAATCACATGTTAATTACATCCAGGGACTCCCAAAGGAAGTATAGAACATGCAAAGAACTTATACACCAACTTTAATACACAGTTCTTAGATTATCGTCGAACCAACTTAATAATTTAAGAACAGAAGAGGTAAAGGTGTAAAAGACACTAGCCAGAGTTATCTCCTCCGAAAGTAACAAATTTTATTATACAGCCAGACCCTGCGGTAAATGAAGTGAAGGTATCATTTGCAGGGTTGAAAATATATGTACTTTTCAGGGAGAATGGAATGCTGATAAGCATACTTTTCAATTTGATGAGGAAGGTGGTGTAAACCACCTCACTCCTCATTTTACTTAATAAAACCTCTAGAGGTTCAAACCAGCCTTTCGGATAGTGACCTAAACAACAACAACATAAAAATGAAAACATGCAAGACCTCACTGGGAATCCAACCCAGGACACCTGGCATAGAAGCCAATGGCGCTGACCAGTTCACCAACAAGACTTAGAAAATTATTGCAATTCTTGCATAAAATATTTTCTAAAAAACACCGGGTTAGTCTAGTGGGAAAGTAACAGCTGATTTTTCTAGAGTTTGACTTTTATACGGATTTGAATACTAGAAAGTGGTTACCAGCGTACTTTGATGGTTGGGGTTCAATTAACCATATCTCTCAGGAATGGTTGGCCTGAGTCCGTACAGGACTACACCTCATTTATGCGTCATACATATCCTTAAATTGAACAGATTGCAACATACACAAATTAGGGATTAAAAAGAAATTTCTAAAATGTTTATGTGAAAATTTTAACTCTCTCCCCTCTATCCCTTTTCCTCATTCCTTCCCTCCCTTTCCCTCTCAAAAACTATTCAAGAAATGAAAATTTTTAATTTTAATTTATCCTGCATGATTTTTTTTTGTGCATATTTTTCCAATCTTCATTAACAATCTATAACAAAATGTTTTCAGTCACCAGCTGACAAGTGGTAATGGCAGCAGGGGTGAGCGAGGCAACCGCCCTGGGCCATGCACCCGCAAAAATTTAAATATTATAAATACTAAAACTCTGCTTTAACTTAAACAAGTTAAACAACATATTTAGGACTAAAGTCTTGGTAAAGTAAACACCTGACCACAATACCATAAACACAAATTTAACTGTGTGTCTCATTTGAAATTCAACCTTATACATAAAAAATTTCAGTGGAAAACAACGAAAAGATTTGAACGATTCTAAATCGTGTGTTCTCTGATAAATACTAATTATGCAGTAGAATCCCACTAATCCAGACTCCACTTGTTGGACAGCTGGTTAATCCAGACTGGATTTGAAAATAAAAATATATTATAGGAGTTTTTAATTTTCCTTTTATTTTTATTAAGTCAACCTCTATTTGACCGAAAAAAATACTGAGTTTTTGGAAAAATATGAATTTTAGACAGTTTCGGTGGCCTTAGAAGCAGGTGAACAGTGCGGTCACCCTGGGCCCCACCCTTGATGACCTAAAACGGTGGTAAAGGAGTATTTTATCTCTTCCAGAGAAGCCCCGCAAAAAAATATTTGTCCTGGGTCCGCTTTGGCTAAAGGTCTCTGCCCACTAGACTGTACCATACTAGGACTGTGGCAGGCACGAAAATAATCGCTCCAAGCACAACTATGCCCACTGCAATGGATCAACCGCGTCCTATACCCATATACAACACACATGATACCCATTTAGTACTCGTTCCATACCAGTTTATGGCTGTTCGGCTCTACACTGTATCATCATTTTTTGGAGAGGAGTCAATGAAATAACTACAACTTGTGAACAGTATGTAAAATCTAGTTGTCAATTTTCTTAACTACAATATTCCTACAAGGAAATTATCTTTACGAGAATTGACAATGATTGCCACTATTTTGGATGAGGAAGTTTTAAACGAGAAACATACTGTGAGATGCTACTATGTAACAACGGGATTGCAATGCGGTGAGCCGTCGCCACAAACTAGTTCGGCAATGTCACGTGCCATGCACGCACCATGCAGACACCTACAAAATATTCTGGCCTGCAGATTGTTGACTGAATGGGCCAGGCACGCTACGGTGTTGGCCAGTGACAGTACGGTCTAATGTGTGTTTTGCAATGCTAATTGATACAAAGAATATTTACTTGTGTGTGTCTGTACAGTTACGGTCCTAGTATGATATGGACTAGTAGGCAGAGACCTTAAGGTCATCTCTGGATGGCACGACTCCATCTTCTATGTGTGACAGTTGGGTAGACCAGACCATACCAAATTGAGCAGCAGGATGGGCATACGTTTAGTGTTTCATGATATTGTCATTTAGCAAGCATTCTGATTTCAAATCGCATATGCTAGCATAAACATAACCAAAATGCATAGTACAGTGTATAAAGAAGTGCTAGAGTAATTTTACAAGTATACCTTTCACAGGTCAACTAAAGAATCTGGCCCATCTTTTTACTTTCTCTTGCCTATATAAATATATAGGAAGGAAAGTATTGTTTTCATGTCGATTTTTTGAAATCAAGTTTTCACCGGATCTACACGTTTTCAGACCCCCTGAATCCAAAAAAACATGTTTTTAGCGATTGGTCGGTGTGCGTGTCTGTGTGTGAACAGAATATCTCAAGAATGGAACATCGTACGAACTTAAAACTTAAGTTACATACCACTACCGGACCTGACACGAACATTTTCATCAAAATCGGTCAACCGGAAGTAGTAGTTTATTCGTGTAATTTTTCACTTTTTTGCGATTTTCTCAAAAACTGGTCCTACGATTTTTTTAAAAATCGCCTGGTTTATTAAATTTTTTATGCTCTACAAGATAGGGTAGGCGCCATGTTTACTGAATTTCTTGGTGAGGCTGTTTTCACGTAAAAACATTGTTTTTTAAAGATTGCGGCTTTAATATGCATTGTAACACAAAAATTTATATAATTAAAGTTGTAGACAATTTAAAATCCTACAACTTTTATTTCTAACATTTTTTTGTATAACGCTTAGTTTAGCAGTAATTAGCGATTTTCTGTTTTTTTTTTATGAAAACGTGTGAAAAATTGATTTTTTTAAGATTTCAGCCTGGGTAAGCATTTTACGACAAAAGTGTTTATAATCAAATTTATAGGAAATTAAAAGATCTACAACTTTTAATTAAAGCATTTTTCTCTACAGAGCGATTTTCCATATTTTTAAGCTAAACTGAGATTGATTTTCATTTTGCGTTTTTCACTCATGATTAAAATAAGGTTATGTTTATTGAGGTTAGTTTTTTGTTTATTTCTAATGTTTTATTAATAATGTTAGGTTTATTGTTAATTATTTGCATTGGCAAGAGAAAGTTGTGTGAGTGTTTCACACCAGATTTTTATTCTTGCTAGAAACAGTGTAAGTTATTTTATAATTAAATTGGTTCTATCTTAATACTGAAAACATTTTCAACACTACTATAAATCCCAAGAACAAGACACAATTTAAATTAGTACTTTTAATAAAACAAAATAAAGATTAAACGAAACATACATTGTTAAAAACGTGTTAATACATGTTAAGTTACACATTATCCAGATTATCTTACGGCACTTTCCATATCCTTACTGATTATACGAGTATTAACATTAAAAATCATCATCACTATGATCAGGTTCATTAAGTTTACCACCAGGTGCCGCTCTAAGTAATTCCAGCTCATCATCAGAACCTAACAACTGTGAATTGACATCCTCGTCATCATCATCATCGTCCAGTAAAAGATCTGAATCTGAATCTAAACTGCCAGTATCATCATCATCTGCAGTCATTCCACCATATACTCTACGTCGCCCTCTCCCAGTTAGAACTCGGCTATCTGTAAAAAGATTTTCAACATTGTATTCACTTAAATAATATTTTCCATTTCAATTTTACATAAAGAAGAATGTCTCACGTTTGGAATAGAGACAGGTTAATTGTAAGAGACTGGTATTGCCGACCATGTACAGAGTGTATTCAGAAAAGGTACTGAGGATGTAACAAAACAATCCAGTACATCTGAATCACGCGTCTAAGATGTTATGTCTTTCCATGCTCCTGTGTGTACAGTCCTGGACCTAGGATAAAACCATCACAAGGAAACTGAAGGCATTCGATATATGATTGTACAGAACGATGTTGAGGGTCCAACGGACTGCTCAGATGCAAAATAGAGGTTCTTAGGAAAATGAAGAAAGACGTGGAAGTCATTTCAATCATTAAGTGTAGGAAGCTTCAATAATTGGGACAAATTATGCGGAGTACAATATTTGTTACTTCAAGCATTCTATATGGTAAACAAGGACCTGGCAGAGGAATGGTGTTGTGTAGCACCAAAATCTAAGAACTTGGTTTGGAAGAAGCTCAAAAGAGCTATTTCACAGCGTAATCAACAAAGTGAGAATTGCTATGATGGTCACCAACATTTGGAACAATCAGGCACCTGAAGAAGAAGAAGAAGGAGAGGGAGAAGAAGGAGGAGGAGGAGAAGAAGAAGGAGGAGGAGGAGGAGGAGAAGAAGAATGAAGGAATGAATGAATTTATCATATTAAGTTATATGTGAATTAATTATTTATATAAATTATATGCGTAAATCAGTTTTTGAGATTGTAGAGTACAAAGGATAGAAAAAACATAATTCAGAAGTGCCACACCGAATGTAAACAGTGTTCTTGATGTTACTATTATTTTTGTTATTCATTAAGTATTGATAACACACTTGTTGAGTGTGAACAGTGCAGTTGACTGGATTCGAGAATAGACCAAAGATGGTACAGAAATTGTTGAAGCAATTTTAGTTCTATTCTTAGTATTCGCTTGTATAAGGTCCAATTGTATCAATTTCCTGTGACTCACTTTACAACTGGTTCTAATAGAACTTAAGTTATGTACAACTGAAGTACAATGAGAATAATTATCTTTTTTACTTTCTCTTGCCTATATGAATATATAAAAAGGAAAGTATTGTTTTCATGTCAATTTTAACAAATCAACTTTTCACTGGATCTACACGTTTTCAGACCTCCTGCACCCAAAAAACATGTTTTTAGCAATTGGTCTGTGTGTGTGTGTGTGTATACAAAATATCTCAAAAATGGAACATTGTACGAACTTGAAACTTAAGTTAGGTACTACTACCGGACCCGACATGAACATTTTCATCAAAATCGGTCAACCAGAAGTAGTAGTTTATTCGTGTAATTTTTAACTTTTTTGCAATTTTCTCAAAAACTGGTCCTACGATTTTTTTTAAAAATCGCCTAATCACTAAATTTTTTATGCTCTACAAGAAGGGTAGGTGCCATGTTTGCTGAAATTCTTGGTGAGGCTTTTTTTACGTGAAACAATTGTTTTTTTAAGATTGGGGCTTTAATATACATTTTAGCCCAAAATGCAACTTTTATTTCCAACATTTTTTTGTATAACGCTTATAGTTTAGCGGTAATTAGCGATTTTCTGTTTTTCTCACGAAAACATGTGAAAAATCAATTTTATTAAGATTTTGGCCTTAGCATGCACTTCACGACAAACGTGTATATAATAAAATTTATAGGAAATTAAAAGATCTACATCTTTTATTTAGAGCATTTCTCTGTGCAGAGCCTGGTTTAGCGTGAAAGAGTGATTTTCCTTACTTTTAAGCCAAACTGAGGTTGAATTTCATTTTGCGTTTTTCACTCATGATTAAAATAAAGTTATGTTTTTTGGGGTTAGTTTTTTGTTTATTTCTAATGTTAGGTTATATTGGTCATTATTTGCATTGGCAAGAGAAAGTTGTGTGAGTGTTTCACACCAGATTTTTTTAACTTGTTGATAGTACGGACGTCAAATAAGCTTGCCGGTGTAGCTGCACGAACAGTTCGGATTCAGTCGGTAGATTTCATGTCTTAGTACCGAACTGCCTATTAAATCACATGTTCTAAACGATGTAAATTAACATTCTATTAGCGATGTTAAAAACATTCAGTTGTAAACATTATATACAACAATTAACGCGTAGCTACCACATACAACACATTACAGACTAATGTTTTCAGGTTATCTGATATATAATGCTGCGAGAGCGATGTGAATCTGATCACAGCTGGTACAGCACTGACCCCCACCACTCGCTGAGGCAACAAAGCACACCATTACCAAAATAAACTTTCTGCGTACTTCAGAAAACCAGCAACCTTGTTTGGCGTCCGCTCTATTTTTGTATCAGAACTAGGTACTAAACATATCAGGTTCTTTATATCAGTACCATTAAGAAATTATACGTGACATTTTATATTATGAAAGTCTTTTTTCAACCTACAAGATTTTGCCATAATCCTTAAATTATTCTAACAATACATAAAAAAAACTGTGCCATTTGGGACAGAATGTGTGAACAATTATCTTTTATGCACAAAGTTTTATAGTATGCGTTTATATTTTAAGTATTGCTGGGTGCTGCAATTATTGTTCTTCTAGTAAACGGTAAAGTTCTATTGTATTCCAATAGGCAATTACATTCTTTCCATTATTTATTTATTTTTCTAGTATTCCATTATATCTATTATTTCACGATTACTCTTTTAATCTTATGTGTACTTATTTATCTGGAAACCTCTTTACCTTTCTAGAATTCTAAGGGTTTTAAAATGCAAACGTGGCTGGTCTTTAATAGTCAGTCAGTTGTTGTTGTGTTGTCTTGAACAAGTGAAACAGTAGGAACTGGTTTTATGTGTTGCTTATTTAAACAGTTTCATTAATGAAATGCAAGTAGTATCGTAATGCTGTGATTGTGAACAACTGTAAGTAAGGAATTTAATTATTTATTTGATTGTAAATGACCATATTTTCTTTTTAGTTGAGTTTAATTTTTTTTAGCATTTTGTAATCACTGTAGTCTGTAAATAAGTTGAGAAATTTATCGTATTGTGGCTGAATAGAAAAATCTTGAGAATACCATGGTCGCGGGAAATCACCAATATGGAAGTTTTATGAAGAACGAATAAAGACCCAGAGGTAAATAATATTGAGGAATCAAAAAAGATATGGAATACTAACATGCATCCTATAACAAAAGATATAAGGTAAAATAACTCCTGCCCAAAGAAGAAATTCCTTTGCTTGCCAACTTTACGACCTGGTTTGGTACGCTCTGCAGATTTGTTATAGATAGCAACCGACAAGATCCGGTTAACAATGATGATCGCCAATACCCGAAACGGATACACTAGGAAGAAGAATTTATTTTAATTTTCTGGTAGTTATAACTGTCATAATTAGTATAATTAATTAATTTATAAATAAACATTTGTAGTAATTTTAAAAGGAAGTTTTTGTTACTTATTAATAAAATAAGATCCCAAAATAACCTGGAATAAACGTTGCAATACTATAAAAGTAACCAGTCAAAAAATAAATTAAAAAACTTACTGGCTGCAGTTCGTATGCGACCTGCAACAGGTTTCTCTTGAACAGGTGGTTGTACTACGTTTGGAGATTCAGTAGTAACCTGAGCTGGTGTCAAATCTAAACTATCATCCAAAAATTTCAATGCTTCTTCTTGTCTCATTTGTTCTAACATTCTTCTTGTTGATGCCTAGAAAATAATTTAAACATAAGTTAGAGCTGAAGATATTAAAATAACAAAGGACACATACAAGAATCAAAGCCGGATACACAGTAGTAATATACTAGTTTTTTTAGCAATCAGTTCCCTAATATTAAAAAAATAATGTTATTATTATTCTGCAGCACTAAGCCATTTTTTATTGGAACCCGGAACGCCATTCATTTCTATTGAACATATCATCATCCGTTAGACCCGTTTCCATAGATCTTGTAACACTGTACATCCACTCCTTTCTGGTTCGTTCTCACTTCCTCCGTCTAGCTAGAATCTATAGCTTCTTTTATGGCAACCTGTCCTCCTTCATTCTTCATAACAATACCAGATGAGTTGTCTTTTTTCAAATTTATCAATTAAACATCCCTTTCATTAAATGTATCTTATCACTGGTGGCAATTTTGAAAAAGGTGTACATTTGACTTAAAAAAACACCATTTGTGATTTCTGTATCTACTCTTTACGAGAAATCAAATGACACTATTTTTGTTTCCAAATTGCTTGACTTCCGGTTTTGGGCCACTTCTGGTCAAAACCGGAACTTCAAACCCAATCCAGGCCCACTAACTTTTTGTGTAGATTACAAATCTGAAAACCGTTTTGCTATCTCTTGTAATTTCTGACACCTGGGTATGATGGATAGATGAAAATGATAGTAATAAATTTATTTTCTTTCATTTCTCCGAGAGTAATAAATTTCATTATATAGCCAGAATCTGTAGGGAATGAAGTGAAGGTGTTATTGCAGGATGGAAAGTAGATGCTTTTCAGAGGGCTTGCCATGCTGATAAGCGTACTTTTCCAATCAGCGATGAAGGCAATAGTAAACCACCACACTCCTCATTTCACTTAAAAAACCAACAGAGATTCAAACAAGCCTTTTGGCTGATGATGTAAACAATATGTAACATCTAAACGATGGTAGATTTTAACCAATGCTGTTGGGTTTCTCATTTTATGCCCACGGAAAATGAATTACTGAATGAACTATTTTGAGCAGAGAGGAAGCACTCATTTTTTTCAGCTCATAACCTTTGACTTAACTACTACATCAAAGTTCAGTTTTATTCGACAAAGAATGAACAATATTTCTTTTTGCTGCTTGATAAATATTCTTGGTGGTATAAACTTGTGTAGTCATAAATTTTCCACTGTAACATCAGACGTGTGAATCAATACCAACAGTAACTTGACTTATAATTTTTTTTTATAATAAATTGTGGAAAAACCAATGTGGGAATGTGAGTTCTTGGTTCTCTCAAGCCCTGTTACCAGGACAGAAATAATATTTTAAACTCAATCCTACCAGTTCCCTCTAAGTCCTTCAATCCTTTTCAAATTACAGAAAAAGCTCTTCAGTCAACTTCAAGATATTAATTGAAACAAATTCCAGGAAATATAAAATTTCATTTGATTTTATCTATATACACAGACATACAAACACTAACCTGTTTCTGTTCCATACGTTCTTGTTCAGCTTGTTCTAAATCTTCAACCTGTTGTTCTAAGAATGTGACACAACGAAATCTAGTAATGTAATCCTGATACAGTTGTCGGAGCTCTATTTCTAATCTTTCAAATTCTTCCAAAAATGGAGGCCTACAAATATTACAATACTTTTTTAACTAAAAGAAGTGTAAAATATGAGTAAAAATATGAATTTTTAGTGTAATGATGACTCATAAAAACTACTTTTTCAAACATATTTTGTTAAATTTTTACTATCTTGCGTAAGTAGTGCAAGAAATAGTCATATGACGGTTTAAAAATTGTACAACCAGATTTCAACCGATCTTCACATTTCATGACCTCCTGAAGCCAGAATGTGATTTTTAAAAAGATGTTTTATTCGTCATGAAGTCAATCCATGTAGGTTCATTTTAATTGTGAAGAAACTTGGAAACTAAGGTTTTTTTCAACCAATCTCCAAGAATTTTGAAATTAACCCAATATAGTACCAATATTAAGAGTATTTTTACTCTGATTTAAAAATGTAATTTTCTAAAAAAAGCCTGTGTTGTTTAGGTCATCAGCCAAAAGGCTGGTTTGAACTCGTAGAGGTTTTACTAAGTAAAACGAGTGAGGTGGTTTACAATTGCCTTCCTCACTGAGTGGAAAAGTATGCTTATCAGCATGCCGGGCCCTCTGAAAAGCACAAATTTTCCACTCTGCAAATGACACCTTCACTTCATTCACCACAGGGTCTGGCTGTATAATGAAATTCATTACTTTCAGGCGAGATAAATCTGATTAGTGTCTTTTACACCTCTACCTCTTCTGTTCTTAAATGATTCAGTCATTTAATTGGCTGACCATGTGATAAGAAACAGAACTATTTATTTTAGCCCTGAAATGAACGGATTGAGTGTAAATAATTTGACACTCCATCTGTCTGTTATGGGCAGAAAAAAAGCCTAATAAATCTAAAAATTGATGCTGGGTGTGTTTTGAAGCTGAGCTCCCTCCATCAAACTTGCTTCACCTAGGAAAAAATAGGCCTCACTACTTTTATACAACTCTGTGTGTCACTGAATGGATACAGCAGGATTAGAAGCTTTTTTGAATTAGTACCTGGTTAAACGATTTAATTCCTCAATCTTAAAAATTTGCCATCACAAGTAACTCAATAACACTTAATAAGCTATATTATTTAGTTTTAAATAATTATTTTTTTATACAACTGTCAAATGTGCTCAATAATTTATGACCACCCTGAAATACTGCTGGAAGATTAACAAGAAAATGAATACGGTTTATTGACCAATTATTGAAGAGAACAATTATAAATAAACCTGAACTTACTTTGTATGAAACAAAATAGCAAAAATTATAAGTACATTAGTTATTTGCACATACCTGACTTTCTTGAGGGTTTGTAAACGTTTTTGATTTCGTTCGAGTTCAGCTTGTTTCTTTTCTATTTTAATGTCCAGATTAGCTTCAGTGTTTGCTATATTATCAATAAGGGTTTTTGTATTTGCAACACTTTCTTTTGCAGAAGTTATTGCTTCTTTTAAACCAGCTTCAACTGCACTAACTTCTAACTGATTATTTACGCTAGTATTTCTAGCTTCCTGTTAAAAACAAACAAAAAAAAAACAACATTGTAAAACATTCGATACCTAACTGTAACTTCTTCTTATTCAAAGGTAAAAAAATAATAATTTATACTTGATTCCTAGAACGGCACAAAAAAATAGTAATTTTTTTAATCTTCTTTAGGCCAGCCGCACACAGGATGCGACGAATCATTTTTGTCAGAGATCGACTCCAGTACTGAGTAGATATTGTTTGTTATGTATCAGCCGGACACCAGGCGCGACAAGTGAAGGTGTATGGAAAATTAAGTCTTATTGCGAGAGAGCTTGAGTCATTCAGCTTTGCGGATGTGCTGAAACATATTGATTGCCATCCAGCTAAGCACAGCAGTGAAATGAAATATAATTTACATACTGTAGTTGTGCGAATAGCTTAGTTGAAATTGTGTAGCTTAATTAAATTAATTATTTATTTAATTGTTAAATAACCCACCGGGTTGGTCTAGAGGTAAAGTCGTCGCCAAAATCAGCTGATTTTCGGAGACGAAGGTTCCTGGTTCAAGTCCTAGTAAAGGTAGTTACTTTTATACGGATTTGAGTGCTAGACAGTAGTTACCGGTGTACTTTGATGGCTGGGGTTCAATTAACTATACTCTCTCAGGAATGGTCGGCCTGAGTCTGTACAAGACTACACCACATTTACATGTCATACATATCATTCTCATCTCATTGGGCCATGGAGTTGCTTATTGTTCTGAATTGAACAGATTGCAACGTTCACACATTGAAATGTTAAATCATAGCCTAAATGCAAAGCGGCCATATGAATCTTGACACGGACAAACTTTTTTTCTTATTTCTTTTCTGATTAATTGGATGTGTTCGAAACTTATGAACTGGCGTTTCTTCCTCTAAATATATCAAATAATAATAGAACACAATAGCCAAATCTTCATCACACGATATCAGAATGAGAAATGTTGCAAGAGTCACCAGCGACGGTCAGAGACAGTCTGAAACAAAAAAATTCTTTCCCGACATTTTTGTCTCCACCCACTTTTGTTGCGTCCTGTGTGCGGCTGGCCTTAGATGTTATCTCCACTAAGAAGATTGGCAATCATCTTTGGAACCACAACATTGGATAACACAGCTCTAAACAAATCAGTGAAGCAACACATGAACCAGATTTTCAAGTTATTCAGCCAGTATCTGAATCTTCTAATACGACTTCTTTCGCTTCAAATTTTCCTCTGAAAGGAGTAGCTGTACTTCTTCCCTCTCACCACAAATTACCCTTCAATATCCTAATTTTTATGTTTTCACAACCTCTTTCGCCTTTTTTATAAATACAGTCAACTCCCGATTATCCGCACACGTCGGATGAAATTTATTTTCATTCTTTTTTCTTAACGTTAAGTAAATTTCTTGTAATGTGATAACATTAAAGATAAAATTTGTACAGCACAGGAAGTACGCACTTTGTAAAGTAAAGCACACGCTTAAATTTGTAAATACGCGCTTTGTAAAGTAAAGCACATGCTTAAATTTGTAAATATGGATTATCCGCGGAATCGGATTATCTGCGGCACTCGTGCCACTCAATTCTGCGGATAATCGGGAGTTGACTGTAATTTTGAAAATACTCTCATTTAAGACATAATGCGCCCAGCTCAACCTCAAAATCCTTTGATATGACCACGTTAAAAAAAATCTCTAATTTTACACTGTTCACAAAATCCGTTTCTCAGACACTGATTGTACAAATTATTATCATTAAAATAATTGTAAGCTTACCCTTAATTGAACTTCTTTTCCTAATAATTCATACAGGTTTGCACCTTTGGCTGTAATTTGAGATGCTAGTTCTCTGGTCATTTTTAAATCTTGTATCTAAAATAAATAAATAATTTATTATTATATTATTAATAAAAATGCAGAAACCGTATTAATTCTGTCTGCTTTTAGTTATTTGGGTTATAACCTAACCTGTAAAAGATAGATATTGGTAGCAAGATAAATACATTTGAGCCAATATATGGAACTTTCCCCATAAAAGACAAGTGGATTGTTATTTACACTCAATCTGTTCATTGCAGGGCTAAAATAAATAGTTCTGTCTCTTATCACAAGTTGAGCCAATTAAATGACTGAATCATTTAAGAACAGAAGAGTTAGAGAAGGTAAAAGACACTAATCAGAGTTATCTCCTGTGAAATAAATTAATTTCATTATACAGCCAGACTCTGTGGTGAATGAAGTGACGGTATCATTTGCAGAGTGGAAAATATATGCTTTTCAGGGGGCCTGACATGCTAATAAGCATACTTTCCCACTCAGAGAGGAAGGAAATGGTAAACCACCCCACTCCTCGTTTTTCTTAGTAAAACCTCTGCAGGTTCAAACCAGCCTTTCAGCTGATGACCTAAAAAACAACATATGGATCTATACATCGTAATCTGAAAAGAAAAGTTAGAAAGAATATGGAACAATTTTTAAATTAATATTAAACATAGACATTTTAAATTAATTAAACTTCAAATTTTATAAGGTATTGGCTGTTCCACAATGGTTTATGAAAGAGAGCTGGATTATTGGTTTAAGAGAGAAAAGCAGACTGCATGGACTGTAGTCTGCTTTGCAGTCCAGTAGTCACCAACGTGCAGACCGCAGCCCATGGACTCATTTTTTGCAGACCATGAGCACTAAAGAGTAATTCTTTTGTACACAGTTCTTACTTTCAAGTGTAATGAGAATTTTTTTAGGCTGTGTGCATGCTGAGAGCAAATATAGTCGTTTATACGTTCAGTTGACACAACGAAGCAGTATACGACAGTGTATTTCTTATGGGGAGTTGACTGCTACTAGCACATACACAAACATCGGCTTTGTAGATCAATCGATGCCATCATAACCAATAACATTTCCCTCTTCTGCGCCATGTCTATAACAAACCTTTATAACGTAGAGTTAGTTGTAGGGTGTTAGTATAGTATCTGTTAGTTGTAGGGCTAAAATAAATAGTTCTGTTTCTTATCACATGGTCAGCCAATTAAACGACTGAATCATTTAAGAACAGAAGAGGTAGAGGTGTAAAAGACACTAATCAGATTTATCTCGCCTGAAAGTAATGGATTTAATTTTACAGCCAGACCCTGTGGTGAATGAAGTGAAAGTGTCATTTGCAGAGTGGAAAAAATATGCTTTTCAGAGGGCCCGGCATGCTGATAAGTGCACTTTTCCACTCAGTGAGGAAGGCAATTGTAAACCACCTCACTCCTCAATTTACTAAGTACAACCTCTACAGGTTCAAACCAGCCTTTTGGCTGATGACCTAAACAACAACAACAACGTAGAGTAGTCTATATGATTATTAATTAATAATTAACACTATAAGTTTGTACTCAACTTCATTATGCGGATTCCAAATGTGAAATTTTTTCAATATCTGTACTGGGACAGATTTTTTAGATATGTAATAACTGATAGCGTCATTTGTTTACATTTATCGCGCAGTGTTAGAAAGTCTGGCGAGGGAATGTGGGGAAGGCATTAGCTGGTCTGTAGTAAAATAGATATATTAATTTTAACCCCCGTAATAGAAGAAAATGTTTTTACAGTTTTTTTGATTTTTTACAATTCATTAAACATTCTACATAGTAAATAATTTTTTTCTGTTACTAATTTAATTACTAATACTAATTTAATAGCCACACCTCGTATTTGCCTATCCATGGTGGAAGAAAAACAATAACAACTATATTTATTATTAATTATTACATTATTACCCAGTATTCTTTAAACATAATTTATTCTTGTACTTAAAAAATACAGAAGAGATTTGCAAAGTTTTACTGGCACTTTATCTGCACATTCTATAGGTCAAAATAATACTAACTTTATATAAACATACATCCAAAAATGATTTGTTATAGAGCTATGATTCCTGGAAAATGTGGGCCTGATTTCAATGAACTAGTCTATTGAAATACCTTACTGAAATTTCTGGAATCCGACTTTATGATTACATGTGATGGATAAATTAAAACAGGCTCTCTAGGTTTGTTAAAATATAACTTTGTTAAATGGTTTTTTTTTAAATAAGATATGCAGGAAACTGTTCATTCAAATTTTCAATGAAATTTTTTCAATGAGAGTCCATTAACAGGGAAGTTTTTCCCATAGAAAAATTACTAGACTACAAAGAACTTACCCTGCTGGCAATATCAAGAGCATTGGATGTAGATATTTCATCAACATTATTTAATTTCTCAGCACTATTAGTTCTTAAAGCATTGTAGAGGACAGAAGATATTTTTAATAACTCTTTAACTGCATATCCATCCGCTTGATAAAGTTTCCTTGTGTTCAATTTTATGTTACCTTTAACTGCCTGGAATAAAAGAAGTAAATAATAAAATACACCAAATTGTTCACACACAAACAAACCCTTAAATATAAAATTATATTTATTTCATATTTATCCCTTTTCTATTGTAACTATAACAAAATATAAAAAATTTAGCAAATTTTGTAGCGCTTCACACCCTGAAAGTTACCAGTTTTGTTGTAGTCAGTAAGCAACTTTGGTTGTGCTTTTACTGGCCAGAAATTAGCCAAGTTAAGTATTTATGTAGTTAGCGAACAAATTTTGTGCATCAGTGCCCTAGAAGTGCCAGCAATTGTTTAGATTAAATGGTTATTTTCTATATTAATTTTTGAATTAGCAATTTGGTTATGAAAGAATTATGTTTTTCAATAAATCTGTTGTAGTTTAGGTCATCAGTAGAAACGCTGGGTTGAACCTCTAGAGGCTTTACTAAGTAAAACGAGGAGTGAGGTGGTTTACTATTGCCTTCCTCACTGAGTGGAAAATTATGCTTACTCAGCATACAAAGTTCTCAGAAAAGCATCTACTTTCCACCCTGCAAATGACACCATTACTTCTTCATTCACCACAGGGTCTGGCTGTATTGTGACATGCAAAAAATTTAAAACAAAATTAATGAAATAAAAATCTGGTGTGAAACACTCACACAACTTTCTCTTGCCAATGCAAATAATTAACAATAAAACGTAACGATAGTAATAAAACATTAGAAACAAAAAAAAAACTAACCTCAATAAACATAACCTGATTTTAATCATGAGTTAAAGATGCAAAATGAAAATTGACCTCAGTTTGGCTTAAAAATACGGAAAATCACTCGTTCACGCTAATCTAGGCTCTGTAGAGAAAAATGCACTAAATAAAAGTTGTAGATCTTTTAATATTCTATAAATTTGATTACATACACTTTTGTCGTAAAATACATACTAAGGCCAAAATCTAAAAAAAATCGATTTTTCACTTGTTTTCATGAGAAAAAAAAAGAAAATTTCTAATTACTGCTAAACTGTGAGTTATACAAAAAAAATGTTTGAAATAAAAGTTGTAGAATTTTAAATTTTCTACATTCTAAATTATATAAATTTTTGCGCTAAAATGCATATTAACACCGCAATCTTAAAAAAACAATTTTTTTACATGAAAACAGCCTTACCGAGAATTTCAGGAAACATGGCGCTTACCCTATCTTGTAGAACATAAAAAATTCAGTAACCCAAGCAATTTTTAAAAAAATCGTAAGACCAGTAAGTTTTTGAGAAAATCGAAAAAAAATGAAAAATTACATGAATAAACTACTACTTCCGGTTGACCGATTTCGATGAAAATGTTCGTGTCAGGTCTGGTAGTGGTATGTAACTTAAGTTTCAAGTTTCGAGTTCATACTATGTTCCGTTCTTGAGATATTTTGTACACACACACACACACACGCGCGCGCACACACACACACACACAGACCAATCGCTAAAAACATGTTTTTTGCGTTCAGGGGTCTGAAAACGTGTAGATCCGGTGAAAACTCAATTTCGAAAAATCGACATGAAAACAATACTTTCCTTCCTATATATTCATATAGGCAAGAGAAAGTAAAAATAAATTGAAATAGATGTTTAATTCGGAAATGACTCAATGAGCGATGATAAATTTTAAGGAAATAGGTGTTTCTAGATAAAAATGACACAAACACTTTAAATACATGAAAGTAAATTTATAGATTGAATAAAATAATACATGAAATAAACAAAATAACAAACAAAAAAAATAAATAAAAAGAAAATAATGAACTGACCAACTTTACATTGAAATAATTAAAATAAAATAAAAATAAAACACTACAGGGTGTATCACGAAGATATGCAGAAACTTTAGGAGCTCATTGTACATGTAAAAATAATGAAAAAAGTTCATATAAAAATGGGTCCGGGAATGCTTCGTTTCCGAGTTACGGCTACCGAAAGTTTCGCCTGGATTTCAGCTCACCAGGTGAAATGAGGTCTTCCTGGAATTCTGGTAAGGTAGATTAAGGGGCGAATTCAATCATTTCTTATGGTTTTTGATCTGATAAATTGAATAAAACAGGTCCCAGAACTGTAAGTTAAATAGTTTTTAAGAAAACCAGTGTCAAATGCAAAAAATGGAGTGAAAACACATTTTTTCATCTTTGGGCAAGAATAACTTTGTTATTTCACCAAGAAACAGTTCAAATTTTTGAATAAAACATGTAGAAAATTTTATTCTGAACAAACTGGTGTAAATTAAGTACACAGAAAGCGAATAGATGTTTGATTAAATGAATTTTATTCATAAGAGTACAAAGTAAAATTAACCGGAAAAACTAAGATGAAAAAATGTGTTTTTTTCACTCCATTTTTTGCATTTGACACTGGTTTTCTCAAAAACTATTCGATTTCTGTGTACTTAATTTACACCGGTTTGTTCAGAATAAAATTTTCTACATGTTTTATTCAAAAATTTGAACTGTTTCTTGGTGAAATAACGAAGTTATTCTTGCCCAAAGATGAAAAAATGTGTTTTTCACTCCATTTTTTGCATTTGACACTGGTTGTCTTAAAAACTATTCAACTTACAGTTCTGGGACCTGTTTAATTCAATTTATCAGATTATGAATGAATGAATAAATTTTTTTATTAAATACAAAATACATTTACATTAACATATATACTAATTCCCGCATAGGACGAGCCTGTGCGCGGGAATGAGTTGTACATTATTATATATAAATTATATCAGTAATTATTACTAAAATATTTTTAACAATTATTATTACAAAGCTTACTGAAACTTATCTAGTTATAAAATTTACAATTCCAAATAATTAAAATTTACTAGAAACCAATATTAGTATTCCTAAGTTAGAAAAATTACACTATTATCTACAAATAAAATCCTCTCAACTCACTAAAACACTATGCAATATACAAACATTTATTTATTATTATACAACATCGTTAATTAATTATTTTTAGGGATCACACCTTAATTAAAAAAAAATAATACATTTATAAATACAGAAAAAATACTGGCAAAATTCTGTTTAAAATTTAAGTTTACAATACCCATTACAAAATTTACTTTCAACCGAATAAAATTTACAAAAGCCAGGAAATGTTCTTACTCTAATAAAAAATAAAAAACAATGACTACACAGGTTACAAACTATTATACAAGACCGTTAATCAATTATTTTTAAGGGGTCACAGATTGAAGTTTACATGAATAAAACATATACATACAAAAGAAATCATGGCAAAAATCTGTTTAAAGTTTATTGAGAATTGATAGGATAATTTTTATCATTTTCTACTTACTAAATGACCAGCTTAAAATAATATTTATTCTTTCCCCAAGCCTCTATTTCTTTTTCAAGTTTTTTTGTTAATCTGCTGGTAATAAATTCTTGGGGAATTTTATTTATTAAAATACTGCTATAGTAATATACCTGCCGTCTACAGACATTCAATTTTATGTTTTTTATACTGTAAAGATTAGTTTTTGCAGGGCGAGTATCGTAAGTTGTAGTTCTACATTGAAAGATATCTCTGTTTCTGTTGATATACAAAATTATTTTTTTAATATATGTTTGTCTCAGTGTCATTACATTGAATTGGTCAAATAATAGTTTACTCGGGTATAATCTTGGTTTATTTAAGGCAGCTCTAATTAAATGTTTTTGAAAAGTGAATAGTTTATTCATGTGTGTATCATATGCCGCACCCCACACTTCAATACAATATTGAAAAAGAGAATTTGCATAAGCATAATAAATGGTTTTAATTATATCTTTATTTTTTATTTTGTTTATACTATAAAAAATGTATATAAGATATTTTAGTTTTGTACACAAATTATCTATGTGTACATTCCATTTGATATGATCATCTACCATGATTCCTAGATATTTTATGACTTTAACTTTTTCTATTTTTGGGCAGGGGCAGTTATCGTCATTTCCTTCACCAAGTTTATGTGAATGTATTTTTAACTGGAGTAATGGTGATGGCTGCCCAGTTTCACTGGCTGAAAAAGCCATAAATTTGGTCTTTTTAAGATTTAGTGTCAGAATATGAGCATCAAACCACTCTTTAACTATTAAAATACCTAAATTAGCATTGTTATATGTGTCAACCCACGTTTCACCAGAAAATACTAAGGCTGTGTCATCAGCAAATGATAATACTGTACATTTCGGTATGTTTAATTTTAATAAATCATTTACGTAAATAAGAAAAAGAATAGGAGAAAGTACCGTACCTTGTGGAAGACCGAAATGAGAATTTTTTGTAATATCTGTTTTATTATTTAATGTTAATTCTTGAGTTCTGTCTTTAAGATAATTTTTAAATAGTTTTAGTGCTAAACCCCGAACTCCACAATTCTCCAATTTATATAACAGTATATTGTGAGGTACAGTATCAAATGCTTTAGCTAAATCTAAGAAAACAGCCATTGTTTTATGATTTGCATTTAATTTTTTGTTTATTAATGTTACCAGGTGAATTACTGCATCTTTAGTTGATTTGTTAGCTTGGAATCCGTATTGGTTACTATCGATCAATTTTATTTTGTTTAAAAATTTAATTAACCTCTTTTTGATTATTTTTTCCATTACTTTTGCCAAGTTACTGAGAAGACTTATCGGACGGTAGTTTTCAGGTTTACTTGGATCACCTGTTTTATGTAGTGCTTTTATCTTCGCTATTTTAAATTTTTGGGGAAAATAACCTTCAAGAAGACATTTATTAAATATAAATTCGAGAGGTTTAACAACATAAGATGCTATTGCCCTGAGACAATGTCCAGTAATATTGTCAGTACCCGATGATGCGTTTACTTTTAAACTATTTATTATATTTCCTATTTCAATTGAATCTGTAGGTTCAATGTAAAAACTTTCACAAGGTGAAGGAACTGTTGATTTATGAATGCCCTTTTTATTTTTTGATACATTCAGCAACTTTTTTGCGTAATTTTCACCAACACTTGCAAAGTAACTATTTAAGATTTCAGGTTTAATTTTTGGATTTATAGTGTCTTTTTTTATGTCCATGATTTCATTTATGTGATACCAAGTTTTTTTAGCGTTACCCTTACTCTGATTAAATTTATTATTAAAATATTCAATTTTTGCATTTTTTATTAATGTATTTAAAGAATTCCTATACTTTTTGTATTCTTCCCTTAATTTAATGTTTAATGGTTCCCTATTCATTCTCTTGTGCATCCTGTCCCTAACTCTGATGGAGGCCACTAAGCTTTGGGTTATCCAGTTCTTTATTGGTTTATTTTTATGAGAGATCGTGATAGAATTTGTATTTTTGTTTATGTAGTTGGTTAATTTAAAAATAAATTTATTAAGAAGCGAATCAATGGTATTGTTGTTTTGATTATAAATATCATGCCAATTTTCCTTATTTAGTTCCGTCTTTAGTTTAACAAAATTTACTTTCGTTTTAGTTTCATGAGATTGATTCAACGACTGAGTGTCGTGATTTATATGAATTGAAGTACAATAGTGATCGGTAATACTTGTCTTTAAAATTGCAGCCGCAATATTATCTTCCTTCAAATCATAGCTCTTAAGGAAAATATGGTCTATACAACTATTGCTTTTATTTTGCAATCTAGTTGGTTTATTAATATAGGATTTGTATCCGTTTAAATGCAGGGTACATAAATATTCGTTTGCTAATATATTACTGTTATCTAGAATATTCAAATTAATATCGCCCATAACCAAAATATTTTTATTCTTTTCTGTTGTTTTCAAGCCGGAATCTAAACTATTTATGAAACTAGTGGGGTCTAATGAGGGGGAACGGTAGATCGCTATCATAGAATAATCTTTATTATTAAATTTACAACTGAAACTAATCGAATTTGCTTGTTCAATTTTTATATCCAATAAATTATATTCAATATTTTCATCTAAATATACACACAAGCCGTCACATTTAGTGAACTTACATTTTTCATTAATAAATTTATATCCTTTCAAACCAACACCATCGATCATCTCCTCAGTCAACCATGTTTCAGTTAAAATAATCACATGAAACCTAATACTGCTATTTCCTATATAATTCAGAAATTGATCCATGTTTTTTTTAATGCTACGAATATTCAAGTTAAGAATATTCAATAAATTATTGGCACTACTCTTTAGATACATATGTGGCTGAAAATCAAAAAAATCATTTACTTCAATGGTATTGTAAGCTACGGAATCAGTCAACTCACTGACACCAATATCAAAAGGCATAGCGTTTCAATAAGCTGAAAGTAAGAAAGAGAAAATTCAGAAAAAAGAACTCCTTCCTGGAAAACTAAGATGAATCAAAAAGCACATCCACTCCCGACGAGCATCCCAAAATGATCAAATAAATACAATTTTATCATTTTGACTATAATACAAAAAAGAAGAAAAGTCAGAGATAAAAACCCCGCAAAAAAAAAAAAAAAAATTTTTTCTTTAGGAATAAACAAATATTAAATTACTAATTGGCTTTTAAAATTACATTATTAGCAGCTTCTTATACATAAATAACCTTACGTAACTATTTTACAGAAGACTTTACATTGTAATTCCGCAACAGAACAGATAAGCAAGCAAAAAGCTTATCAGTTAAATTGAAACTTCATTACATTACGCTAATTACAAAATTCATTTACCAATTCATCATTATATATTTATATGGACTATATTATATTCAAAAATTTGTAGGGAAAAAACAATAATAAATTAAAACTAATAGGCACATGATAATACAACTAAAATAGAACTTAACTTGTTAGAACGAAAACAGTTAGATTATAAAAACTGACAAATTGTTTATGCTGTACTGTATTAATAACCAAAAAAAACTTTATCTTTTTCAGAATCAATCCGAAAAAAAACTTTCCTATAATTAATACAAAAAGAGCAGATCTAAACAAAAATATTGAACTCATGCAAATGCGTAATCAATGTTAAAAAGATTTAAAAAAATTTTACAAATATTTCTTCCCCTTCATTTTTAAATCTGATGGTAAGAGTGATGAACTAAAAAGTAAAAATATTTATCTTCAGTTGCTCATAAAAATTCAATTATGGAACACCCAAAATAAGCAACCATAAAATATTAAAATAAATAACTAAATAAATCCTTACAACTTAGTAAAACCTTAATGAAAACGAAACGAAATACTCAATTTTTCACTCATGAATATAATTAGGTATCACTACTCACCCACAAAATAAAAGAAAAAAGACCATGCCCATATACCTTTATACACAAAAACAACACACATAATTATACTCCTTGTAGCAGCTCATTCAGCTGGTCCTGTGAATGTATCACTATAATGGGGCCATCAGATGTTCTCTTTATCTTCACCCGACCATTCCTGTCTACCATAAGAATGATTAAAAACCATAAGAAATTATTGAATTCGCCCCTTAATCTACCTTACCAGAATTCCAGGAAGACCTCATTTCACCTGGTGAGCTGAAATCCAGGCGAAACTTTCGCTAGCCGTAACTTGGAAACGAAGCATTTCCGGACCCATGTTTATATGAACTTTTTTCATTATTTTTACATGTAAAATGGGCTCCCAAAGTTTCTGCATATCTTCGTGAATCACCCAGTATAAAAAAAACTTCATGATAACTTGGCAATTCTACCATTACATTTGTTAAGAACATTGAAAACAAGTCCTTTAAACAATATTACAGTACTTTTATATTATTATCCAAACTAGCCATACCGTGTTTTACATTCCTCAGTTACCACCGGGCAATTGAGATCCAACACAAGCATTTTAATTCTACCACCACAACTACAGAAACGACTACCACTCACAACCAGGGTTATTGCAGGACTGACAAAAAGCCCGCAAAAAACAAAACGAGAAAAACACACGGATGCGCAGTAATGAAACGCACGCATTACGTAAAAATAGGGACTATGTAACAAACGTCACAGTATAATGAAATTCATTACTATCAGAGGAGATAGTTCTGAGTAGTGCGGATTCAGCGCACAAAGAAGTATCGGTTTTAAAAAAAATTTTTGGAATTAGTTAGAAGCATTATAACTCCATAATTACCAATAATTGCTATAATTTTACAGAAACTTGTGTATTATTTATTATAACCAGATACCAAATGAATTTTGTCGTAAGTGTTAAGCCCCTTTTACACGTTAGTTCAGTTTTTATTTCAGTTTCCGTTTCAGTTCAGTTACCAAAAATACGCTTCTACTTTTTTCAGTTCAGTTCTCATTTCAGTAATTGTGACAATTTACTTATTGCACTGGGCTGTCATTAGCATTAATAAACCAAAGGAGAAAGAGATCAAATTGGGAGTAAAAGATGGTTACAAGAAAGACAATCCCTGTCTCATTTTGCTAGCATCATTTTTCTCGTAGCTGATGGATCATATTCTTTATTCCTAACTAGCAACCCCGCTCGCTTCGCTTCACAGCAACTAATGTAGGCCTCATTAAATTATTTTAAAACCTCTCTATATAATACGATATTTGTGGTTTTGTTGGGCAGAAAAATAAATTGTTTTTCTGGACATTCAGCTCTAGAAAGTCCGACATGAAGTTGCCAATGAGTAAAGGAAGCATTCTTGTCTCAAATCGATGCCTACCGTTTTAAATGTTTATCCCTGCGATTTAACAGAATTGAATAGAATGCACAGAAGAATACCGATGGAAAAGAAAGAGACAGTTGATATATGGCTGAGATAAGAGACAGTAATACATGGGTGCGGTACGCAGAGTAATTTGAAATATATGACTCTTTCACTACCTGTCGAATGAAAACAAATATATGAAATATAGTACAAAAATAAAAATTTTGAATATTTCTGAACATTTAATGTTTTTAAGTCAAATTTTATTCTATACGTTTTTCTATGAAATATAAAAGTTGAATCGTGCTTCTAGCCCAAAAAATACACCATACAGAGGACTTAGAAAAAATAAAAGTGCTATGCACCCGATAAAACATGAGACATCGTCACAGTTTAAGTTGCTTAACTCACTTAATTAAAGTTACTTAAAGTTGCAAAATAGCCTATATTGATCAGGAAGCTCTAAGCTCTACAACAATGAAAGATTTTTCAAAAAATCAGTTCAATAGTTCCTGACATTAATTACTTCATACAAACGAACAAACAAACAGATGTTTCTTCTTTATTATATTAGTATAGATTGTTGTTTAGGTCAACAGCCGAAAGGCTGGTTTGAACCTGTAGAGGTTTTACTAAGTAAAACGAGGAGTGAGGTGGTTTACCATTGCCTTCCTCACTGAGTGGAAAAGTACGCTTAACAGCATGCCGGGCCCTCTGAAAAGCACATATTTTCCACTCTGCAAATGACACCTTCACTTCATTCACCACAGGGTCTGGCTGTATAGTGAAATTCATTACTTTCAGAGAAGATAACTCTGACTAGTGTCTTTGACACCTCTACCTCTTCTGTTCTTAAATGATTCAGTCATTTGATTGGCTGACCATGTGATAAGAAACAGAACTATTTATTTTAGCCCTGCAACAAACAGATTGAGTGTAAATAATTTGACACTCCACCTGTCTGTTATGGGCAGAAGTATAGATTGACAACTTATTATACGCATCTTCCCATTTGAATGTTGTTTAGGTCATCAGCTGAAAGACTGGTTTGAACCTGTAGAGGTTTTACTAAGTAAAACGAGGAGTGGGGTGGTTTACCATTGCCTTCCTCACTGAGTGGAAAAGTACACTTATCAGCATGCCGGGCCCTCTGAAAAGCACATATTTTCCACTCTGCAAATGACACCTTCACTTTATTCACCACAGGGTCTGGCTGTATAATAAAATCCATTAATTTCAGAGGAGATAACTCTGATTAGAGTCTTTTACACCTTTACCTCTTCTGTTCTTAAATGATTCAGTCATTAATTGGCTGACCATGTGATAAGAAACAGAACTATTTATTTTAGCCCTGCAACGAACAGAGTGAGTGTAAATAATTTGACACTTCACCTGTCCGTTATGGGCAACCCATTTGAATATATTATGGTAAATGAGTCTTTCTTATTTCTCAGACACTGAAAACTGCAATATAATTTAATGAAATCAGTCACAAATTCGTCAACATCAGGTACGGACAAGGTTACAACAGAAATGAGAAATGAACTGAAGCTTCTGTACACACAGCTGATTGAATTGAAAACGGAACTGATAAGTTACAACTGACAAGTGGCTCAGTGGTTTTCCTATAGAATCAGCTCCCAGTTCAAGTTCAAACCTTCAGTTTTGATGTTTAAATATCAGTTTTAACTGACATTTCATCTGAAACAGAAACTGATATGATAAATGAACTGACCGTGTAAAAAAGGCCTTACAATATTAAAAAAAATCTGGTGTGAAACAATCACACAACTTTCTCTTGCCAATGCAAATAATTAACAATAAACCTAAAATTAGTAATAAAACATTAGAAATAAACAAAAAACTAACCTCTAAAAATATAACCTTATTTTAATCATGACTAAAAGATGCAAAATGAAAATCGAACTCAGTTCGGCTTAAAAATACGCGGAAAATCACTCTTTCACGCTAAACTAGGCTCTGTAGAGAAAAATACTTTAAATAAAAGTTGTAGATCTTTTTATTTCCTATAAAATTAATTATATACACTTTTGTCGTAAAATGCATACTAAGGTCGAAATCTTTAAAAAATCGATTTTTCACAAGTTTTCATGAGAAAAAACAGAAAATCGCTAATTACCGCTAAACTAAGCGTTATATAAAAAAATGTTTGAAATAAAAGTTAAAGGATTTTAAATTCTCTACAACTTTTATTATATAAATTTTTGCGCTTAAATGCATATTAAAGCCGTAATCTTAAAAAAACAATTTCTTTACGTGAAAACAGCCTCACTGAGAATTTCAGCTAACATGACGCCTACCCTATCTTGTAGAAAATAAAAAATTGAGTAAACCAGGCGATTTTTAAAAAAATTGTAGGACCAGTTTTTGAGAAAATCGCAAAAAAGTGAAAAATTATACGAATAAACTACTACTTCCGGTTGACCGATTTTAATGAAAATGTTCGTGTCGGGTCCGGTAGTGGTATGTAACTTAAGTTTCAAGTTCGTATATTGTTTCGTTCTTGAGATATTCTGTTCACACACACACACACACACACACACACACGCAGACCAATCGCTAAAAACATGTTTTTTGGGTTTAGGGGGTTCTGAAAACGTGTAGATCTGGTGAAAACTCGATTTTGAAAAATCGACATGAAAACAATACTTTCCTTCCTATATATTCATTTAGGCAAGAAAAAGTAAAAATAAGAGAAATATTTTCAATTTTTACAGAACATCAACATACAACTTTCCTTTACGCTGAAACCTTCTCTCAATGTTGTCATAGTTACTTGAATTATATATTAAATATTATTAAAGTTATTTCAATTTTACAATATGATTCTTTGATTACATTTCAAGAGTTTTTTTTTTTAAATATATATAAAGATTGAAAAATAATTTATTTAAAAAGTAACAGTGATTTTAAATACATCGTAATATTGCCAAAATCATTTACATAAAATTATTTAAATTAAAATAATTGTGGACCGGTGTTACGTTTATTATTTACGTAGTTGACCATCCCAATTATGAGAACAGTCAAGGCAAGTGATGTAAAAGAAGATGATCGGGTACGCGTCGTTGTAAGATGTCGACCTATGAGTTTAAATGAAAATAAAAAAGGCTATAAGAATGTTGTTACTGTACGCTCATTGGCTGGAGCTGTAACAATATATGATTCTAAAGAAAAAGATGAAGGTAAGACGTTTACTTTTGACGCTGTTTATGATGCGGATTCAACACAAGATGATGTTTATGAAAAATCTGTTAAGCCAGTAGTAGATTCAGTGCTAAGTGGTTTTAATGCAACTATACTTGCATATGGCCAAACAGGTACAGGTAAAACATATACAATGGAAGGAAACGAAAGTGATCCATCATGTAAAGGTGTTATACCTAGATCATTTGAACAGATATTTAATCGAATAGCCCAGTCCCAAGATACACAATATTTAGTTAAAGCCTCCTACATCGAAATTTATCAAGAAGATATAAAAGATCTTTTAGATAGTAGTGCAAAAACGCGTTATGAACTTAAAGGAGATGGTTCCAATGTATTTATAAAGAATCTCATATCACATGCCTGTAAAACTATTAAAGACATGGAAGAAGTGATGCATTATGGTAACCGAAACAGAAAAACTGGTAAAACCAATATGAACGATCACAGCTCTAGATCGCACACGATATTCATAATATCACTAGAAATTACAACAAATATTTCGGGTTTTAAACAAGTTAGATTTGGTAAATTAAATTTGGTTGACTTGGCTGGCAGTGAACGACATTCTAAGAGCGGTTCTACTGGTCAACGTCTAAAAGAGGCCACCAAAATAAACCTCTCGTTATTGGCTCTGGGAAATGTTATATCAGCTTTAAGCAATGGTAAATGTTCCCATATACCATACAGAGATTCTAAATTGACAAAACTGCTTCAGGATTCATTAGGAGGTAATTCTAAAACTTTAATGATAGCAAATATTGGACCGGCAAGTTATAATTACATTGAAAGTTTAACCACATTGATGTATGCTAACAGAGCAAAAAATATTAAAAATAAACCTGTAGTAAATGAAGACGAGAAAGATGTTATAATAAGACAGTACCAAGCAGAAATAAAGAGGCTTAATGATCTACTTCAGTCAAAACTGAAGAATGAATCAGAAACTGAATCTACAGTCTGTGATGAAATATCGAGAAGAAACAGAATCAAAACTGGTAAAAAAATTAATAAAGGATTCCAACAGTCGAGTAGCTCAACTTCACTATCTGATAATGAAGAATTAACTAAATTAAAGAAAATAAGGAAGAAACGAAATCAGGGAGCTATTTCAGAAGGTTCCAAAGAAGTAAAAAAAGCATTAAAAGAACGCATCCACACGTTAGATAGTAAATTATTGAACAGTAGAATTTTAGTCGATAATATATACGTCCGAGAAGAAATATCAGAATGCCGAGCAGATGCAAAAAAAGAAAAAACTGAAATTGCATTAGATTTACCCCAACGTCTGTCAAAATTAGAAGAAGCAACAAGAAACCTCCAAGAACAAAATAAAAATTTAATAAAAGAAGTAGGAAACTTATCTGCAGGAATAGATAATACATTTATCAAATTAGATAGGGTCAAAAAACAAACAATAAATAGAATGGATTACTTTGATGCAGAAAGTGAAGATTCCGAAAAAGTTCAAAACAGCACAATAAAAAATAACAAAATTAATCAGATAATTGGTGATCAATCAGAAAAAAATATAAAAGAATTCACCTCCAAATTTCAATACATTGAAATAAAGGAAAAATGGATAAAGAAAGAACCAACAGTTCAAACCCCAAATATAGAGCAAAATAAAAATAATCTACAAAGTGATTATGTTCGAGTAAACATGTTTTATAATTTCAAGAAGAATAATTACGCTCAAAATACTGTGAATACTAAGGATAATCATTTAAGAAAACCAATATATTCATGCCCTGTTCATGCCACGTGGCCAAAGAATCATGCTCGAAATAATGTGAACACAAACAATCATTTAATAAAAACACTGAATTCGTGGCTAAAGATTCACATTCAAAATACCGTGAACAGTAACAATTATGATTTAAGAAAACAGATGTATTCATGCCCTGTCCATAACATGTGGCCAAAGAGGCCAGTAGGATAAAGCACCATATAAAAACCACTAATAAATAATTATAATTTAATTTGTACCATTAGTATTATGGACAACAAACATAATTAAGTACTATGTTGTATTATATTTCAATCAAATAAATATTTTTACTTTCTCTTGCCTATACAAATATATAGGAAGGAAAGTATTGTTTTCATGTCGATTTTTCGAAATCGAGTTTTCACCGGATGTACACGTTTTCAGACCCCATGAACCCAAAAAACATGTTTTTAGCTATTGGTCTGAGTGTGTGACCAAAAAATCTTAAGAACGGAACATCGTATGAAGTTGAAACTAGAAACTTAAGTTCTACTAGAGCACCCGACAAAAACATTTTGATCAAAATCAGCCAACCAGAAGTAGAAATTTTATTCGTGTAATTTTTCACTTTTTACAATTATCTCAAAAACAGCTCCTACAATTTTTAAAATCACCTCATTTACTACATTTTTAATGCTCTACATGATAGGGTAGGCACCATGTCTGCTGAAATTCTTGGGAAGGCTGGCGCTCATAGAAAAAAATGTTTTTTTTTTAATATTGCAGCCTTAATAGCATTTTA
Organism: Catonia carolina; assembly: GCA_035578175.1. Classification (NCBI taxonomy): domain Eukaryota; kingdom Metazoa; phylum Arthropoda; class Insecta; order Hemiptera; family Achilidae; genus Catonia; species Catonia carolina. The sequence continues at coordinate 31,758,790 of JAQMRL010000005.1, read as the reverse complement.
AGGCAAAAGTGTATATAATCAAAGATGTAGACAATTTAAAAATCTACAACGTTTATTTCAAACATTTCTTTGTGTAACGCTTAGTTTACCGGTAATTAGTGATATTCTGTTTTTTTTTATGAAAATCTGTAAAAAAATAGATTTTTTAAGAATTCAGCTGTAGTATCCATATGACAAAAGTGTATATAATCAAATTTATAGAAAATTAAAAGATCTACAACTTTTATTTTAAGTATTTTTCTTGAGGTTAGTTTTTTGTTTATTTCTAATGTTTTATTACTAATACTAGGTTACATTGTTCAATATTTCCAAGAGAAAGTCATGTGAGTATTTCACACCAATTTTTGATACCTGAAAAGTATGCCTTGCAATCTGTTTTAATTTAAGAACAATAGCAACCTCATGACCTAATTTGTATAACGTGTTACTGAGGTGTAGTATTGTATACTGTTCGCCAATTATGGTGGCATGTAGGGAGGGTAGCGAGACAGAGAGAGAATGTGTTGCGTCCGCCGTTCCCCTTAACTCATTTTAATCAGTGCACGGTGTTCAAGCACAATAGTGACAATACGCGATACGGTAGGGCACTCTGCTGGCCAGTTTCGTTCACTACACTCTAACAAGCTCATTTTTCATCAAAAAATTCTGAAAAAATTACTTTTGCTTCCTAATAAATCTTATTTTATTACACTATAATTTTTTTTTATACTCTGATATTTAGATAAGATACGCTTGTACAAAGTTAGACATTTAAATCTCAATGCATTTTTTGCGTATCACGTAGGCTAACATAACTTCTTTTCCAGGACGACATAATATGCGTTATTATTTTGTTATAAATTATAAAATTTTATCTGTACTTTGATATTTGTTGGGACGAAACATAAATAATAAACGAGCTTGAAAAAATCACTTTTTGAAGGGAAGTCAAAGATAAATCATCGTGTCTGGTGTCTCCTTCCTGTTAGTATTCCAAGAAGCTGAATCATTTTTTATAGCTGTGAACTTTATACCAAACATACGTCAATTTTTAGAAATCAACTACGCATGCACAATATCAGTTGTATAAAAATTTAACAAAAAGGACGGCATAGTAAATATAACAGAAAGAGGGTATGTATGACGTCCCTCTCTTTTGGGCCTGTCAAAACGTACGGTAGGTACATCATTTAGAAAAAAACTTATTGTCTATTACCCCAAATTGAATCGCAGACATTTTCCCCATATTTTGTGTGCGCGCAATTAATTTTGACGGCGTGCGGCTTTCGAAAGCGACAAAAATGTCAAAACGATAACCGCACGAACAGAACACAACGAGTAGTGAGTAATACTTTAGAGGCAGCCTGTATCAGGCTACGACGCTGTGGTGGGGGAGCTACTTACTGCGCATGTGCGGCCCTCATGCCACCGTAGTTGGTTATAGTTATACCAACTCAGGCCAACTATTCTTGAGAGTGTGGTTTATTGAACCCCACCATCAAAGTACACCAGTAATCACTGTCTAGTATTCAAATCTGTATAACAGTAACTATAATGCTTTTCACCGTTGATGAGCTGTGCTGTTCCACGCGTTTAGACCAATCAGAACATTTGCCAGCTTTGTCAGATTGTACGAATGTATCAGCCTGACAAACACTACACTCGCATGCGTATAAGAGCCACAGCAATTCACTTGTGTCCTGCATCTCATACTGAACACGATGATTATAGAGCATGTTAACATGCAATACTTTACAATATAATCAGTAGGTTGAATGTTCAAAGGTTATGATTGTTATTGAAAAACCAAAAAAATGGCTGACAAAATATATAACAGAGCTATGAGAGCAAGTTTTGGCAACATTGCTGGCAAGTCATTGGCTAGCTATGAAGTAGGTAGGAGGCAATGGGTACATTCAGGGTTCATCAACTTTGAAAAAAGTATAGGTACCTTTACTAGGATTTGAACCAGGAACTTTATTCTCAAAAAATCAGCTGTCAGCTTGATTCCCAGCAATGACTTTACCACTATTTTTGTTTTACGTCTGTTTTGCAGTTTCTGCTAATGCAGACGGTGGAGGATGATGATATATGAAAATGAGTGATGAAAAATGCCAGACCAGAGTGGGAATCGAACCCGGGACCCCGGCGTAGAAGCCAGTAGTGCTGACCACTATGCCAACCTACTTTCCCACTAGATCTTCCCAGTTGGTTAATCTAATAATCTCTAATATCAATTTTTTTATGATAAGTTTATTAGATTATAATAAAGTTATAAAAAAATTTTGTACTATTTATGAAGACTAAAAATTTCCCAAATTTTGGTATGTGTCGAATCTAACAAGTAAACAGTGGAATTTGAATAGATATGTCTGTTTTGAAAACCTATCTTCAAAATTAGAAAATTGTACTGAACATCAAAGTTTAAAGCTATTATAGAAATGGTTCTTTAGCATTGGTAGGCAGTACCACAGGAAAAGATTCTATTTTTACTTTCTCTTGCCTATATGAATATATAGGAAGGAAAGTATTGTTTTCATGTCGATTTTTCGAAATCGAGTTTTCACCGGATCTCTACGTTTTCAGACCCCCTGAACCCAAAAAACTTGTTTTTAGCGATTGGTCTGTGTGTGTGTGTGTGTGTGTGTATGTGAACAGAATATCTCAAGAACGGAACGTCGTACGAACTTGAAACTTAAGTTACATATCACTACCGGACCCGACACGAACATTTTCATCAAAATCGGTCAACCGGAAGAAGTAGTTTATTCGTATAATTTTTCACTTTTTTGCGATTTTCTCAAAAACTGGTCCTACGATTTTTTTTAAAATCGCCTATTTTACTCAATTTTTTATTCTCTACAAGATAGGGTAGGCGCCATGTTTGCTGAAATTCTCGGTGAGGCTGTTTTCACGTAAAAACGTTGTTTTTTTAAGATTACGGCTTTAATATAAATTTTAGCGCAAAAACTTATATAATAAAAGTTGTAGAGAATTTAAAAACCTACAACTTCTGTTTCAAACATTTTTTTGTATGACGCTTAGTTTAGCAGTAATTAGCGATTTTCTGATTTTTCTCACGAAAACGTGTGAAAAATCGATTTTTTTAAGATTTTGGCCTTAGTATGCATTTTACGACAAAAGTGTATATAACCAAATTTATAGGAAATTTAAAAATCTACAACTTTTATTTAACGTATTTTTCTCTACAGAGCCTAGTTTAGCGTAAAATAGTGATTTTCCGTATTTTTAAGCCAGACTGAGGTTGATTTTCATTTTGAGTGTTTCACTCATGATTAAAATAAGGTTATGTTTATTGAGGTTAGTTTTTTGTTTATTTCTAATATTTTATTACTAATGTTAAATTATATTGTAAATTATTTGCATTGGCAAGAGAAAGTTGTGTGAGTGTTTCACACCAGATTTTTTATAGTACAGACTCCATCACTGAAGATTGGTCAAAACTCTTGTAAATCACAATCATGAACCAACCTCAAAAGAGTGTGTGTACTTAAGTTTTTTCAGTCTTCAACAATGAGAATTTCTTTCACCCAGGTCTGTGTTTGCCCTTTATCCTCGAGAATTATTCTGAAAACCTCACTTTTATCAACTCACAGTCGACAACCACAAATCTCAAACATGTACCGTAACATGACCGGTTCAACAAATCCAACGCACTCTTGCAGTCCTTGCAATTCAAGTTGTTCATGTTTCCACACCATATAGCAGGAACGAATAGACATGTCTTTACCTATGAAACCTATATCTAATTGGAAATGAAGTTATTTTGTTAATAAGCACATGCTTTATGTTAAGAAAGGTCTGCCTAGCCATTTCAATATGAGCTCTTACTTCTACTGCAGGCTCCAGATCTGCTGTAATCAAACTTCCTAGATACTTATATATTTCTTAACCTGATAAATAGATTGATCTTCAATAATTATGTCACATTCGAGTGTGAGGAACTTAAACTGATCACCATCACCTTAATTTTCAATGGGCTCATTTATACACCAAAGCCTTTCCTTCATCGGAAACTCTACCCATTACGATAACACTGGCATACATTCTGATTGGTCTAAATGCGTGGGAACAGCAGAGCTCATCAACCATGAAATGGATTATAGTTTTTGAGATTTTCTTGCCAACACATCCGTTCAACATTTTCCTTTATGTATGCATAAATCCTATTCCCGAGTTCAATTCCCTGTCAGGTCTGGGTTTTTTCATCACTCATTTTCATCTGTCGTCCTTCTCACCATCTGAATTAGAAGTACAGTAGAATCTCTGTAGTCTGGCACCTCCAGTAATCCGGCCCTTAAAATATTAGGCTAAAAGTATGAAACCTCATCCAGGACAGATTTTGGTAAAAGATTTAAATTAAATTAGGGAAATCAACTCGACCTAATTGCGGCGGATTTAATATAACATGTATGTTTAGGATTTGATTAAAGAAATGAATAAGCAGACCTTAATTATTGTTAAATGCAATAATTTTTGGCCTTTTATCCAAAACCCAGAACTGGGTCATACTCTATACTTCTTGCTGAATTGACAATGAAACGTAATCCTCAGAACACGAGCACCCTCACACCGCACTAGGCGATGTCAATAGCTGATAAAATTATGTTCAGTACATTGACTACAGAAGTACTCGGCAAACCATTTTAATTAGTTAATTTAATTTAAAATCACATAGAAATCAATGCATATTAATTTTTTGTTTAAATTTATAATTTATAGTTCCAAAATTCCAACACATCCAGTAATCCGGCACCCTCTCGGTCCCGAACAGGCTGGAGTACTGAGATTCTACTGTAATTGCAAAAGAGTTGAACATAAAGCCAAAAAAACCTGTTCAAGTTAATTTTAATAATATCAGAGCATATTACTTACAAGAAATTGAGCAGCAGTTCTTATTAACAATACTCTATCCTCTTCAGTATTAAAATCAGTGTGGATGTCAGCATCAGGATCAAATCTTTTAACTAACCAAATAAGAATTTCAGCTACTAATGGAAAGTTAGGCATACGGAAATTTTCCATTGAAATCAGCCTTGAGTATCCTAATGCACGCATCATTTCCGTAAAATCTGAAATTTCGGTTTCACTTTATTTAAAAAAATATTATTACAGTAAACTATTAATATCAACATAGATCTGTAATAAACCTATCATTATTTAATGTTATGTAATAATTTGTGAAAAATTATAAATCATTAAAAAAGTACAGGTACAAAATAATTTTAAACAATTTTTTTAGCATAATGTACTTTTATAATAATATTACTTACATAATTACTTTTACATAATATTACTTTTTGAAGATATTTATCAGTTTTACCTCTAGCTAAATGGCCAAAAATATGGAAAGTTATATTAACTAAATATTGCTTTTCACGCAATCTGATTTTAGACAGCATCTGATATAATTTCCTTACGGTATTTTTATAAGGTTATGGACATTTAAGTACCAAAATAAACATTGTATGTACAACAGAGCATAGTTTTTCTACAATCGTTAATAACTTTTAATTTTTTTATCTCATTAAAAACTGCACACAAATGCATTATATTATTTTATTTCCTACGCTGAGTTCTTCAACAAACTAGTTAACAAATTTTTGCAGTTATGTCTAAACCATAATCTGATGCCAATCGGTAAATGTTGTAAATAAAATAATGTAACAGAATAACTTTTCGACTACATGAAATACGGGTCAAAAGCAACAACTTGAATTATACAAAACTAATTCATTAAAAAAAGTTTAGTTTCACTCAACTTACTTCTCAAGTCACGGTATGACATCACGAAATGTGTTATTAAAAACAATAGAAAACAATCTAAATAAACTTGCACAGTGTTTGTGTTGATATCCGTCAGAGAATATTCGGGCAATCCAGTTGCCATAGCAACAAAAATACAAACAAATCAGGAGTGCCAACTAATCTGGACTGTTCACAGGATAATCATTTTAGTGCCGTAAATGATTGAACCAAACGACTATTTGTAACTAGGTACTACGTACATTATAAAATTTCTAAATGGTATAGATTTTTTTGTACATTGTAGTGTTAATAAGCGGGTAATATTCAGTTACACAACACAATATAATATCACTTAAAATTATATAAACCCCTGGGGGGGCTGGTTGTAAAAGTCGTTGCCGAGAGTCAGCTGTACAGCTAATTTCAGAGACGAAGGTTCCGTGGTTCAAATCCTAAAAAAAAGACTAACTACAAGAGCAATAGAAGAAGTTATATCTGAGGATTGGAGAAAAGCAGTAGACCACACAAAACGAATTGTTGAAGAAGCTTGGAAACAAGAGGGATTATTGGAAATTGCAGTCGATGAAATGATAATTCACGTGAGAAATGGGCCTGCTTCGGCCAGTAGTGATGACAACAGTTTGTGCAGCAATGACAGTGAAGATGAAACTGAAGGAGAGAAGGTAGCTGGCCCCAGTGGTATGTCGGTAAACCTGTGTTCTATAGAAGGAGTTCGTCCGCTAGATAACTCCGATTCAGAATAGGCTGGCAGTGTTGTAAAAATCTAATTTCCTGTAAATATTTTTTAATAAATTTGTAAATATAACGGGTGATTCAAAAAGAGCGCCGGTTTTTAAACGGCTGGTAAATTTTTGTTTATCGGTTGGCAACATTGTTAGATCTCATTTCTATTTCGGAGAACATTCCGATTGACGATTCAGTTGTAGTTTCTCTTGTTCGCAGTGTAGTACTCTCGCAGTCTGTGTCTAACCATGGAGAAGTTTACTATTGCACAACGAGTGTTAATCGTCAAAACATTTTACCAGAGTGGAGAGAGTTATGCGGCTACTGTCAGGCGACTTCGCGGTACTCTAGGACGTAATGAAGCACCGAATGAATCAACAGTTCGCAGGCTCATGAAAAAGTTTTTTGAGACGGGTTCAACAGTCGACCTTAAAAGTTCTGGACGTCGTCGTTCTGGCCGAACTGAGCAGAACATTGCGTTGGTTCGTGACAGTGTGGCTGTTAGCCCAGCAAAATCAATACGTCGCCGTTCTCAACAATTGGGTTTACGATGTTCTTCTGTACGGAGAATTCTTCGGTACGATCTCCAATATCACCCGTATAAAATTCAGTTGCTGCACGAGAAACAATGTTGTTGCTCCGTGAACGGTTCCAGGATCGCATCATTTCTCGTAATTCCGACCATCAATGGCCACCAAGGTCGTGTGACTTGACGCCTTGTGACTTTCATCTTTGGGGTCATCTGAAGTCATTGGTGTATGCCAATAAACCCCGAAACATCAATCACTTGAAGGAGGAAATTCGACGGGTTATCGGGCAAATGGAAGTCGAAACTTGCCGTGCAGTAATATCCAATTTCATGGGCAGAGTTGATGCGTGCCAGCACAGTAGAGGAGGACACATGCATGACATCATTTTTCATACATGAAATTGGAAGGTAAGATGAACTTGTTGATGTATTTATTTTCAGTTTTTCAATAAAATAAATATCTTAATTTGATATATCAAAACCGGCGCTCTTTTTGAATCACCTATATATGTTAATGTAAATATGTAATAATAAATAGTGATGTAAATGTATTTGTAAATATTTGTAATAAATAGGTAATAAAAAATTAATAAAAAACTATTAAAAAAAATTACAAAAGATCATTATAAACAAAAACAAGTAATAAAAGATATTATAGATAGGCCTAACAACAAAGAACAAGATTTATGCGAGTGTATGTGCGAACGCTGTAGTCAAAACAGAGTACGATCTGATAGAACAGAAAGAAGAGGATCGAATGCGTGTTATTTCCTTTCTCTTTCAAAGGCGAAGGGGTCTAAGGAGAAGTGAATAGGACCGTAGGTAGGGGTAACTTTCCTCTTCCCGCGCACAGTGCTTTGAAATCTGAACACCAAACTCTGGCCGTCCCGACTTTAGTAAAAAATTTTTATTTTTATACGGATTTGAATACTAGATTACCGGTGCACTTTGGTGATGGTTGGGGTTCAATTAACCAGTCTTGCTCAGGACTGGTCGGCCTGAGTGTTAAGATTACGTCATACATACATCCTCACCTCATTGGCGTAGTTGGTAATGTGCTCGCCTCTCATCATGCGGTCTTGGGTTCGAATCCCATTCATGCACGGCGTATTTTCATCCTCTACCGTCTGCATTAACAGTAATTGCAGAACAGTCTGACGTTAAAAAAAATCACCTCATTGTTCATAAATGAACAGGTTGCACCGTACTTACGTTAGGGATTAAATAAAAACTAAACAACTGCTTCTACTAGTTAGTTTTTTGTTTTGCTAACTTCCTTTTGGTTATTTAAAATCGGTTCAACGACTAAATTTAATAGGATGTATATTTCCAGACGCTAAACGGTAGTCAAACATGGGTACCTTCACCTTTGTGATCTAGCATACTCTCTTGCACGTTGGTGGCTCCTAGTTTTCGGCCTTTTTCTATTAAAGTACATTAAACCCAAATCCCACTACACCTGTTTTTTTCCACAAAAGACTCAAGACTGTACAACTCACTAACCTAACCTTGATAATTAAACCCAATTGCATGTTGTTACATAAGCAGTGATGGGTAGCACACCTTACTATTTTGCTAATTAATTTTAAATAATTATTTACAGAAAATGAAAAAAGCGGCAGTCATCATTTGCTGATTGCTAACAATAGTTGTATTGAGTGGCTTTTGCACTAGTTGAGGAAACATGATTTTTAGAATATTTACATTCAATTTAAGTGATTTTTCTTTGTTACAAATTAATACTTATTTTACTGAAAATATTCAGCTATTCTGTTTATCAAATACTGATTATTTCAAAAATGTCCCTTCCCCTGAAATTAAGAAGGGGTTGAAAAAGAGATCACTAGTTTGAGGTATCAATATTTGGACACACTTCATCCAATTTAAATAAATACTTTTATAGAGTACCAATGTGTACAGTACTCAAATCTGAAAAATAGTAAATAAGAGAATTATTATAGTATAAGGATTTAAAACTACTTTTCTTGTGTTCTGAATGAAACCACATTTTATACTTCAAATTATGTTCATTTTGCAATTACATTGCTTAAAACGTTCAGTGTGGCCACCACAAATATGTGGTCCATTTATACAGATTTATAATCTCTTCTTTCTGCGTTCAGCTAGGGTAAATTGTATTTCTTTTATTGTTCAGCCGTAGAAAAGGTTCATTCTATGCCAGTATACCTTCAGCTTTTGAAGAAATGTCACCGGTTTTTTTTGGTGGAGTTTTAAAAACTGATATAATCATTTTCTTCTATGTTTCGAGTTTTACAGGCTGTTTTATTTGTTATTAATAAAATGTTATTTCATTACATTACTTTTCTTACAATTACGTAACATTTACTATACTTAGTAAATATCAAGTGTGGCAAAAATAAATAAATATGAGTATACGAATGTAATACCTAAATGCTTTAAATTTAAGTAGGTCTATTTTTTCGTACATACAGACCTAAAGTTAACTTTTTTTAAAGAAACTAGTAGATAGAATAATAATAAATTAATTTTTTTTAAAATATTTGCCTCATTTAAAAATTGGTTATAGAAATATTTTATTAGTACTTATAATTTTAGGAGCCTACGAGGCACGCATATTCACACAAAGCGGCAGGGTCATTTACTTATAGTAGTATACTAGTAGGCTTATTCAATTCTTTTCTTAGGTGACCCTATTTTTGGAATTGCATTTTTACCTGTTCACGGAAAGACTTACTGCTGTGGGAACAGAAAGGGTAATAAAATATTGTTGAAAACAAGAAAAAATTGTAAAGCCATCACAGGTACCGATATCTGTCTCTGTCTGTACCGTAATATTACTTACTTTCAACTTTTCAAAAACCTTTGGCCACACCGCAGTTATTCAGCTAAAAGTGCCATAATGAACTATTATTATTCTTTTATTACTATAAGTTTTTAATTTTTTCTCATAGGTTTACGTGATAAAAGCAAAGTACATTTAGACTTTTACATTTGTTTTGTATTTATACTTTTATGTGTGTATTTTTAAAACAAAAAACAATACATTTATCTATAGTAAAATACATAAACATACATGTATAAATATAAAATAAAAGTATTGAATGAAAATACACGCGAGGAATTGTAATTGTAGAGAGAATATGAGGATATGAAGTGCCGTGGATTTGTGCGCTTTCTGTGTGCGGGGAACATATAAATGCAGCAGGCGACGGTTCAGCCACAGCGAAGAACATCGCTTCACCCGGGCCGCAGTGAACGTGTTAAACCAAATATTACGATTTAGAATAGTTAGCTCTACAAAACATTTTCTTCAAAAATTAATTACTGCAAAACATTATATACACCTCAGTACGTCAATCTTCCATCAGTATTTAGGAATAGAAACCCTAAGGTGACCCATACAATCAAAGTCATCCAAATAATGAGCCTGGAAAATTTGTGAAAAGAAACAACTGGCATTATAACATGTTTGTCCCTAATATCCATGAGGTACAAAAGGCAACCTAAGTGTATAAAGTTGCATTAACTAGTTCCAAGTGTCAAGTATATGTGCAAAAATGTTAAGCAGAATCTTTTGACAAGTTAGTACAGTAGTGCCAATTCTAGCATTTTTTGCGTGAAAATGGCAAAAATAAAGCACGGATTGAACTTAAAAAAAATTTCACCTCATTAATAACATACTTTTATTGAACAAATAAATACACATAAGTACAGAAAAATGTTCGAAAAACCAAACTCTACCTATGGTCTCACTCAGTTTGGATCTTCATCTCTACTGTACTCACGACTATTAAATCTTTTAATTTTCTAAATTAAAAATGTGTCAAACACAATTATCTCTCATAGCATGTTTACATAACCAATAAAAAGTTAAATGCTGCGATGGACCCTGTTTTGCTTTAATTCCGAGGCTTGTGACCTCTTGGGCATCTATCACCATAAATAAATAAATAAGGTTATAATTTAAATTTGTAACTATAAAGTATTTTAAAATACTTATCTTGTTTTAGTTAAAACAAAAATTGTAGTGGCAATTATGAATAAACTGAGACTATCAAAATTAAAAAAAAAAAAAAATTTAAGAGCCAATACTTTAAAACCATCTTCAATATCGATGGCATAGCGCACAAATGTGTTAAGTGACATTTTTTTAAAAAATGGGCTATTAGGGCCAATAGATAGCTTTTAGTCTAAATTTTAATGTGCACAAATGTTGTAAGTACATAAGCATTTGTTTGCTTGCAATTTAACATTGACAGTTGTTGTAAGTGTTTTTGATAAATATTTCATGGTGCCAAATGTTATAAGCACACATAGTACATTTGTGCGCAAAATATAGTTTCTAACATTGAATGCGCAGATGTTGTAAGAGCACTTACAACATTTGTGCTCTCACATTATTGTCAATGGATAGTATTAGTTCCTTCACTTGCCACCAGGTTACAAATATTTTATTTAGTTTCTTCACTTGCTACCAGGTTACAAATATTTTATTTTGAAGTTTTGAGGTTATGTGTGCTTTTGTCGAGTGTTGTTTAAAGTATTACTTTAATATTCAGTAAATTGTTTATTAATTAGCATTAATTAAGATGTCTAGAGGACAGAAAATGTTGGACATGGTTTTGAATAAGGCATCTACGTCAAATAATCAACGATCATCAAGCAGTTCGCAAGGTAGGTTGACATCATGTATATGCTAATAGAATAATACTTAAGAAAGACATTTAAAAGTAAAATCTATCAAAAATTAATAGACCTTAAGATGTATGTACAGTAAGAATTACTGTATTGAATAAATTACGCTTTCAGTAATAATTTACAAAACACATGGAATATTACTGAAAAAATATTTAATAATTTTATAAAGAATTTTAACCTGTAATTTAGGGTTTTCTGTTATTAAAATAAATATAGAATATAATCATCCTATAGTTTTTAATAATTGTTAGGTAGATTGTTGTAATTGTATACAAATAAATAGCCCTAGTATTCTTAAATCTAATGTAATTTTATAAAATATAGATAAACTCATAATATCGGTATTGGAGTAAACTGGGTTTGGTATTGCTTTAAAGTTATTGCAGGTTGCTATCAGAATATTAATTGGTATTGTTACATTACTATAATAGAAGTGCCTAGGTATTTATTATTACAAATATTTTTTTAAATACAGAAAAGTATATTAGAATGTATAATTTCAGGACAAATTATGACTTCCATCTTTACAACAAATAGCACAGAGAGCAATGAAGAGCAACAGTCTTCAAACACTGCTGATAATGTACTAGATGTTTCTGATAACGATGATTATCATGTTGGAGAACTAAGTGACAGTGGGGAATCGTATCGACCAAGCGATCATTCATCTGAAGACACTGACGATGCTGAAAGAAACGAAGAAGGCACAGGTACGATGCTTACTGTTTTAAATTATTCTTACTGCAGTGGTTATACACCGGATTTTCTTGATAATATTAATCCATAGTCTTGGCTAAACAAAATTTTAATTCCTTCAGTGATATAACTAATTGTTGTGACTAGCAAAAATATAAATTTACCTTTAAGTTTATTTTTATATATCAGTTTCATAAAATCTCACAAAGTAAATCACTCTTTATGATTTACAGATCAAGGAGAAAGAAGAAAAAGAAAAGGAAATAAGGAACTATGGAAGAGAAATATAGTAAAAAAGAAAAGAATGAGTGGTCAGGCATACACCAATCGTTCTGGTAAAAAAGTTTCGGCTAAAATTCCTAAAGCAGTAGATTGTTCAAGCTGTAGATATTCGTGCAGCAATAATTTTCCTGACGAGGAGCGCCACAAACTTTGTCAGGAGTATTGGAAGCTGGGAAATACACGAGAACAAAAGTTATATGTGTCATCTTTGGTCCAAAATGTTCCGGTTTCTCGAATAAATAAATAAAAAGGAAGAAAGGCAGCTCAGAGATTAGTTCCTGCCTTTTGAGCTACTTGTTGCAACTGCCCACCAGTGTAACTCATGTTTCTAGTTTTTCCGACACATGCGGTGGGCAGAATCGGAATAAAAACATAGCAGCAGCTATGTTGTACGCAGTGAACAAAATAGACCACTTAAATGTGATAGACTTAAAGTACATGGAATCTGGGCACTCGTATCTGGAAGCAGATTCCATGCACGCTTGCATAGAAAGAGCTAAAAAACATAAACGCATTTACAGTACCAGAGAGTGGGCGTTAATCGTGTCTGCTGCCAGAAATAAACCCAGACCGTATGATGTAAATGTCATGAAATTCAATGATTTCTTTGACATGGAAAAATTAACAAAAGATGTATTGCTAAATACATCTATTAATATAAATAAGGAAAAGGTTCACTGGCTGAAAATTAAGTGGCTTCAATTTAATAAGGTGAATCCATTTATTATTAAATATAAATATAATTTGAGCGAAGAAGGGTTTATGGAAATAGACGTAACACAAAAACGAAGTGGAAGGAAGAAAGAGTGGAACCAAGTAGTATTGAGTAAGAAATATTTAGATGTACTCCCAGTATTCGAAGAAAAGAAAAAAGACTTAAATTGGATGCTGGAACACAAGATAATTCCCTCAGAATACAAGCAGTTCTATGATGAAATTAAATCTGGCCGAGTTCGTGACTTTGATTCAGACGATGACTGATGTCTATGTTAATTAACAGGTGTTATTGTTATAAAGTGCTATGAAAATTTGCTATTTTGTAATAATCAGTGGTATGAAAATGTTCAGGATGATGTTACTTGTTTACTGTTCATTACATTTTTCATAATTTTAAAAGTTTTTTAATTAAGTTAGGACTAGGAGTCTTGCTTTTAAATTCTTGTATTGTATTTTTTTATTGGTAGATCAAATAATTTTTGAAATTAAGTTATGTTTGGAAAGTTTAATCACTCTTATTTTTAAATTAGTAAAAGAATTATAAAAAATTAAGTTAGTATAACTCTGTCACATAAGGGTAATATAGTATATTTTAATGTAGCTTAAATTAGTAGACATTAGAAAATTAATTAGCGATTGCAAACGTAATATAAGTTTAACATTAAATAGAAATAAGTTTCAACATTGCAGCCTGCAAAATTGTATTCTGATTTATAAATAAAATAGTTATTGATTCATTCAATGATTTTGTCCAATCCTTAGATAAAATAAAAAAAGTAAAAATAGTTTTTACTAACTATGCACCGATGTGGTAAGTGCATTTTCAGCGATGACAAATGTGGTAAGTGCGTAATTATAAGATAAATATATTTATAACAGAAATATTAATAATGTTAAACAGATGATATTTATTCACAGATAACAGGATACATGTACAAATATTTGCATGCATCATATTATTAGGTACTGCACATATTTGAATTGATATAAAACCTCAAAGTTTAAAAAGTGTCTCCTGAAAAATTGGGTATTCGGTACTTAACACATTTGTGCGCTATGCCATCGATATAGGAGTGAACATTTCTGAAGTTCCGAGTTAAAAATGAATAGTACCTAGCTGTTGGTAAAGAAATACAAAAACACCTGAGAGGTGGTTAGTCGTGTCAGTAACATGCAAAATGGTGTCAGTACTCACACATTGCGATACTGATGTAATACAAAATAAATCTGAAATTTCTTATGTACACCAATAGTATTCCTTTGATTTCTGGATACATTTATGACAAAGTATAATACAATAGTTTAGTTATTTTTTGCCATCCATACAATTAACACAAGACAACATAGTATATAAACGAAAAAAAACTTGATTCATTCTGATTCTTCAGAAGTTCAGTTGTACATGGAACACTAAATTACAAACTAAAACAGAATAAGTACAAAGTGTTTTTATTTTTAATAAGCACAGTCCTGTTACCAAATTGTTAATGTCTGGTATTTTTTTCTTAGAAAGGAAATTTTTTTGTGACACGAAGTTGGTAGCCTTACTCAACCGGTATAGATACGGCAGTGAGTTTATTCTCCTTAGGCTGTGTAAAATTTCTGCCTTTTCCGGTTGTATTATGAACAGAATGTCTTTTGTCCTAACATGGGTTTTTATTCTTGAACAATATTTTGCTACAAAATCGCGAGTGTAAAAGAATCATTTCAAATTAAAATTTTTGGTGTTCCTCCACCAGAAAAAAAAGTCAATTTCTAGGCTAACAAACAGATTTCGAGACACAGGTAATGTTTGTGACAGAAAACATAGTGGTTGACCAACTCTCTAGACAGATGAGGTTTTACAGAATGTGAAAACAAGATTGCTCAATTCTCCACAGGAAAGTTTACAAAAACTTTCCTCACAAGTTGGTTTGTCATATTTGAGTGTTCAGAAAGCTGCTAAAAATTGAAATTGTATCCATATCGTGAACGATTAGTACAAGAGCTTGAGCCTCCAGATTTAAACACACGATTATTCTAAGGTAAAGTAACACAACTGGAAACGGCACAAAATTTTACACATCTGAGAGAGAATCAACTCACATGGCTGAATCTATACCGGTTGAGTAGGGCTACCAACTTCGTGTCGCAAAACAAAATTTCCCTTTCTTAGAAAAAAATTACCAGACATTAACAATTGGGTAATTACTAAAAAATCACTCTGTAGTTTTAACTGTATAAGGTATTCAACAAGAGTAATAATAATTACAACAATATTATCAACTTTTTATTTAAGAATCTTATTGTTAAAATACAAATCTTGTTTCATACATCTTGACAAACTTGTGCCGCCTTGGTTGTCAATAACACCTGTAAAAACCAAATAATCAAATTACAATATTGTGAAAGCCACACCAAAATTTTGTATAAAAGTATTTTTCCAATTTTCATGACATATTCCAGGTTTTACTTCAGAATAATCATACAATTAAAATCCTTGTATAGTCTCTTGAGTCAAGAGTTTGCTCTTGTTTGCAACGAGGGGTAAAGGGAGAACACCATCAATGTGCATGCACAACTGCATTAATTTCAGTACGACAAACATAACAACTTATCCCGTACGTACCCAGAGCATACATAGTATATCGCGGAAACTTTTGTATGTTAACTGAACGAATATAATTGTTTGTTACCGAACACAAATGTCGGTTTATCGAAAACGTGGTTGAACTATTCACAGTGCTGAACGCAATGAAAAAAATGTTGTGAAGTTGAAGCTAAACAAAAATGCCTATCCGTGCCTCTTAACAAAATCCATGAGCGAGTGGCTAACAACTGTCATGTTTCTCTTTCCACAATTCGAAAAATAAAGAAGGAAATTAATAACGTGAAGAAGCTATTCCTAAACAGTTTTATTGACACCTGGTAAAAAAAATAAAACGGTTAGGTAGACACTAGAGAGACTGATAATGAAAATGCCGATGACAGCATTAGTAAAGAAGGCGATTCATTCGTAATTACAGTAAATCAAACATTTCTAGTCATGTAATTAAGCTATAGGCAATATTACAGGTCAAAGTTATTTCTTATAAGGTTTATGAAGAAAACATTTTCTCGGAATAAATCACAGCTTACAAAACGTATCTAGAAACTGCACGGTAGTGAAATGTACAAGTAGTGTCTCACTGTTAAGGTTGGCAGCACTGCAGACATTTCACTTCCCTTCCTCTCAGCCTGTACATACGCAAAAGGGAATCTCGTGACTTCAGTATCTATACAAATAAACTATTTCAGTATAAAGGGCATAACATTTCTGCCCTTAATGACCTATTCCCAAAATGCTTGTTTACTGGCTGCTACTGCTAGCAGGACCAACTGGCGCGTAGGTGACTGTTTCCATGGAGCTAGTGCTCTGAGCGAACTAATTAATGCCAGTGCAATAAAGACCTACATGATTGTGTTGTGTATTGCTGTACAAAGTACATGCTACTTAACCTTTTCAATGCCATGGACGCGTTAACGCGCAACGAGTTTCCTCTGTGATGTGCCATGGACGTGTTTACGCGCGGCATGCAGTTTGAATTTTAGCGCTCTGTAATGTAGCATTTGTTCTACCAATACCCTTAATATTGCACATCAAACTGTTCAGAATGAAAAGTGAATTTTGCCCCTTTTGAGTATCAAGCTGCCGTCAACAGCAAATCTACCATAACGTTCTAAACAGGGAATTTTCTATCTCCCTGTTTACAACACATCTCGCATACCACACTGCTCGTCATCATATGTTGTTGTTTTGTTAGCCATGTAAAACTAACCAAATTATTATTTTGTTTCAGTTCAGTGTTTTTAAAATTTTAGTCACTTATAGTACAGTTTTTTTATAGTTAATATTGTAGCATACACATTGTTATTTTTTTTAGCTGTGTGTTCATAACCAAATTATTAACTTTTAGTTCAGTGTTTATAACCCTTTATAACCTACACGTTTAGAATAGTTTTTAAAAACGCACGAGTATTCATATTTCATTATTTTTGTTAATTTAGCATGCAATAAAAAAAATTACTTTTACTTTTAAAAGTTTACTGGTTTTTTAATTTATTAGCTAGCACAGAGTGAAAGTCACGTTTTTTTCACTGGCATTGAAAGGGTTAATAAATCATGTCTTCTGTTAGTGTAAAACAACTCTACAAATGTTCGCGTGAAGTACACGAAGCATGTCAGAGAGAGCTGAAAAAAAAAATTGGGTCATCAGTCAATCACATGACCAATTCATTTCTCCCTTACTAGCCACTAGTAAAATCGAACATATCAAAGTCAGCATCATGGGAATATGCCTCACGGTATGTATTATGTTCTACTAACTAATTGCTCAAATAATTCATTTCTATAAGCCCAAGTTTTCATTGATAATTGTAATTAAAAAATATGTAGTCCATTTTATAAAAATTTCATCTTGAAAACATATTTTACCCCTCATGTTCAATGTAACCACATGAAGAAAACACAAGAGAGTAAATAAGATCATATAAAATACTGAGAGCATATTGTTTACAAATGATTTGGTTACATGGGGAGAGTAGTGGAACAAACAGATTTTTATGGGTGGATTCAGTGAGTAAAAATGTTAAGTGCTGGTGTAGAAGAGTTGTGGGGGGGGGGAACGAAATAAGGCTATTGTTAAGTGCTGAAGAAATTTAATATTTAGGGAATTTTTTCAAATAAAAAACATTCGAAACAGTTATGTAAAAACCGGCGCAGAACGCACACAGAAAGTGTGAGAAGCTTAGTTTCGGACCAATAAGTTCTATATACATCTTGCAAATTTCTGGCATATACCAGAAACATGGGACAGGTGGAAGGAAAGCAGAGTAGAAAGCATTCAGCAGAAATGAAATTCCAAGAAGAGTAATGAGAAATAATGTAATTAAGAATCAAGAGCCTGACAAGGAAAGTTGTACAAAGCTGTGAAGGTTTGGTCAGGTCAGTAGGATGGAGAAAGACAGACTGTGTAAAAGGATGCTGTACTTGAAAATTGAGGAAAAACCCCAAGAGTGAAATGGCTGGGTTGTAGCAGTCAGTTTTAAAACTGCTGATTAATCAAATCAATGTTAATTTTAGAATGAATGATTTTCAAAATTTAGTTTTCAATAATTTTTTACTTATTTTCCTAATTTATTTATATAATACAATAATTATTCATATTTAAAGTGAAAATTTGTTTATAAACTCAATTTGTTAATATAATACTATTAATTTTTATTTGTTAATTTAAAAATAATCTTTCATTATAATTAATTTAATTGAGGAAAATATTTGATATAGGTCACGGATAAATTTTTATTTGTCAGTAGTTGGATCCCAAACCTACAATTTCATTTTACTGTGCTGATTAATAAGTTTTGAATATTCTGTTAAATATTGAAGCAAAATAATCATGTATCAATAAGAATTGATAAATACAAAAACCTTTAAAAATATATAGACAAATATTAGGATAAAATACCCACATCATCTAAAAACAAAAAGATTAAATAATCGTTAACTGAATAATTAACCCCTTCAAGGTTGATTTTTTTAAAACCTAAAGTAATGTAATTTTGCTTAATTTTTTCCCACTGAATAATTATTTTTATTTATGACATTTAAGTATATATTTAAGAAAATTAACTGTTCAAAAACTTTTGTAATTATTTTAACCTTAATAAAACAAGAAATGAAACTAATACTATAATAAAACTAATAAAAGCACGCATACGACTGTAATAACAACTAGTTGTTACGAACTGTCACTGAATACAGAAAGATTAACATTAAACAAATGCGCTACTGAGGTCCAAAAGATGAAAACAGAACTTTAAAAGACTGGTATACATTACCGGTTGTAGGCGACAAAATACTACGTTTTAAAGAAAAATTAAGTACGTGTTTTGATAGAAACGTTAATATTTCGTCAAAAACCTTTAACAGTTTAAAATAACTGTTGCAGTAGACAAAAGATTTTTTTTGAGAAGCAAAGCTCAAATTATATAGAATGCATTATTTATTTATAGATATTAAGATCAGGTATCAATGGACACAACTTGAGTGGTAAGGTTTCAACTATCAGAACAAATTTATAATATAAATTAATTAATAATAGTTCCAAATTTAAATTCAACATCTTATTTTACAATTCAGGGTCAAATAATAATATTTCAATAGCGGTTAATTCGTTTCATTTATGTAGACAGATCTTTAAAAAATGTTTCCTCACACAGCTTAGTTTAGCTGGAAGTTTGTTGGTTAATGATACACTACGCTGCAGGGTCCAGTTAATAATACATAGATACGGAGGTTACCCATAACTACAGGCGGAGTTTCAAATTATTTACACTCAATCTGTTAGTTTCAGGGCTAAAATAAATGGTTCTGTTTCTTATCACATGGTCAGCCAAATAAATAACTGAATCATTAAGAATAGAAGAGGTAGAGGTGTAAGAGACACTAATCAGAGTTATCTCCTCTGAAAGTAATGAATTTCATTATACAGCCAGACCCTGTGGTGAATGAAGTGAAGGTGTCATTTGTAGAGTGGAAAATATGTGCTTTTCAGAGGGCCCGGCATGCTGATAAGCGTACTTTTCCATTCAGTGAGGAAGGCAGAGGTAAACCACCTTACTCCTAGTTTTACTTAGTAAAACCTCTACAGGTTCAAACCAGCCTTTTGGCTGATGACCTAAACAACAACACTGATACGGAGGGGAGAGAGTAGTGTTGTAAATCACCCAAGAAAACTTAGAGATAAAACAGTATTTACTTACTTAGGCCCAGTTTCCAGTAGAACTGCCACCCCAATCATTAGTAGCAGCTGGTGGTGCTGACCAGTCTTCTGACTGTGGTGCAGCAGTCCAGTCATCAGCTGGAGCTGCAGGTGGTGGGAATGCAGCTGGAACTGGCGCTGTGTCGTCTGCGGCCCAGTTACTTGGGGCAGGTTCAGTTGGTTCACTCCAGTTATCCTGAGGTGGTAGATATTCTTCAGTTTTTGGAGGAGGTGGCAGAGCTTCTTTGGCAGCTTCTTCCTTTTCAGCCTGTATAACACAAACATAAATTACATTCCTTCATGAAAAAATGTCAGCACCCACTGACCCCACAAATTTTCAACTAAATATAACCTTAACAGAAATAATATTTAATGTTTATCAGTTAACGATATTATCTTATAAAATCTGTTCCAAAAATAACTTATCAAACCCACTAATTGGGCACGGTTTCATGCAAAATAGTGCAGTAACCAGCAAGACATATTCCATAAACCATTTCAAAATTCATGTTTTATAATAAAAATCTGTAGACATTAATAAGCTTTTTATTACTAACTAGTGGAACTTAATAACAAACAGACCTTCCCCCAGCTTTAATAGCAATACAAAACTGAAAAGCAATGAAAATTGCTGTTAAATTAATATATTGCCGTGCAAAGGCATTTAAAGCAATAAAAATTACTTTAAAATAATAGAATTCAAGAAACTTTCAATAGTAACCGAATTCACTGGTTTAAATAATTTATTGGCGTGAAGAAGCAGAACGATACCTTCCTATGCACTTACTAAACCATACAGAGTTAATGTACTGGTTTGAAGCCAGTGTGGTACAGAAATAGCGTGAAACATGCACATATAGTAGTGGTAGGAGAAAACAGCATAATGGCCTGTCAGTGGCTCTTCGTTCAGTTCTATAATAAAAATTATTTTTTGACTTGAATAACCATGTATTGCGACATATGGTTTGAAACCAAAATTCTTTAGTTTTATGGATCTATGAATTCACTGGTGAAGATTACAATTGGTTAACTTTAATGGTTATGGAGATCCTATATTTTTAAATTTTCTGGTAGGATTTTCAAAGAAAAACAAATGACTTTTCTTTGTTTTTTTACATACTGGCATTTTTTGTTTTACATCTGGCTGTTCTGAAATTTCTGCTAATGCAGACTGTGGATAATGAAAAAGAGTGATGAAAAAATGCCAGACCTGACCAGGAATCGAACTCGGAACCCCGGCATACGACAATGGCTTTCAAACAACACTCAAATCATTAAATCGGGCCGGTATAACTCCAGAAATAGTTCTCTCAACAAAACATTCTACCATTTCATATAGTACAGTATATAAATTTTTCTACAGTAACAAACCAATGTTTTTATGCAGTGATATATATATAATAATTTTATACCTCTTCAGGATCTCTGAAAAAGAACAGATCAACTACGACATCCCATTTGCCTTCTCTTTGGATTTTTCCTTGGAACCGGAGAACCTCGCGGGCTAACAGCCACCACATAAGACCAATTGAATAAGAAGCCTGCAACAAGAAAAATAAACATTAAAATTGTACCTGTACTAATATAAATAAATAAAAAGTTAACAAATAATATTAAATTATGTTTAATATTTTTACTCCTGGTTCCCTGAAATTGTTAAGGAATATGAATATGATAATTTCTGTACTATCACGACTATAAGGACATATAGAACCAGAAACATGAATGCAAAATCTTTATAAAAAAACAAATATATCTTCAAAATTCATCTTTCATCCGTATCACAATTTTTTTTTGTTTAACGCCAGGCTGTTCTGCAATTACTGCTAATGCAGACGGTGAAGGATGAAAGGATTTTTTGTAACTTATGAAAATATGCCATGCCTGAATGGGATTCAAATAAAATTTATTAAAACCATAAATTTATTACTAACCTTATAAAACAACTTTAATATTTCTTTATCTATGATCTCGCTTACAAAAACTATATGTTTCAGTGGATCCAATAACAACTTAACATATAAAACAACAGATCACTTGTACAATTTTTTCTTTTCATAAGTGAATAAAAAAACAACTTTCATTAGGAATTTAATGAATGAATTAAAATGTTAATGTCTATATTAATACAGTGATAGTTGTGGATCCACTGAAACATGGAAGTTCACATTAAGGTAATAGATTAAAAAAATCAAAGCACCTACTTTCTTAAGGTTAGTATAAAATTTATACCTAGTGTGAAACACTCACACGACATTCCCTTGCCAATGTAAAATAAAAATCAACCTCTACAATACTATGTAGTTAAAAATCGCTAATTGACGTGCTAAACTATGCAATGTAGAAAAATATATTCTAGACTTTTTAAAGTTCTATAACTTTGATTATATTATTTTATACACTTTTACTCTAGAATGGATATTTAGGTCGCAATCTTTAAAAACAAATTTTTTTGTACAAGAGCACATCCTTCACAATAATTTCAGCAGACATGGTTCTTATCCTATCTTGTAGAGCATAAAAAATGTAGATGAGATTTGTAAAATATTGCAAAAAGTGAAAAATTGCACAAATATACGAGGGTAGGCTGATAAGTAATGCACACATGCTTGTAGAAGACGAACAAAAAGAAATAGCAAGATGGGGTAAATAACAAATTAAAGTACAAATCTTAACCTACCAAATTATCTATTTATTTTTCAATATAGTCACCGTTAAGCATTACACATTTCTCCCAACGTTTAACAAGTTTTTTCATTCCGTCACTGAAAAATTCTTTCGACTTTCCTCGAACCCAGGAAGCAATAGCTGCCTTCACCTCATTGTCCGAGCTGTAATGATTACCCTTAAGGTCTCTCTTCAGTAGAGGAAAAAAATAAAAATCGCAAGGCGCAAGGTCGGGAGAATACGGAGGGTGTAAAATTGGTTGAAACTTCAGGTTTCTCAGAGCCTCTCCAGTTGCACGCGAAGTGTGTGGACGAGCATTGTCGTGTTGCAAAATTATTGGCGCCAGGTTGCCTCTAACACGACAAACTCGACGTCGGAGGTGTTTCAGAGTCTGTATATACTGAGCAGAATTTACCGTTGCCCCTCGTTCCAGATAATCAGTCACATAAACTCGGCGAGCATCCCAAAACACAGTCAAAAGAATTTTTTTTGCGGACGGTTGTGTTTTGAACTTTTTCACAACAGGAGAATGTGGATGACGATATTCAGCGCTCTGCCTTTTTTCTTCGGGATCGTAATGATGAACCCATGACTCGTCCCCCGTCACAATATTCAAAAGAAAGTCGTCTCCTTCGTCACGGTAGCGCTTCAAAAGTTGTTCAATTCGCGTTGTTTAATTCTCGTTGACATAGCACCAGAACACGACGCCATACTTCCACTACTCAAAACAAACTGAATGAAAGCAACGCCTTCAAACTGCGCAGACTTGTAGAGAAGAAATAGTACTTCCACATGCCACCAGGCGCGCTACTGAAGTTTATTTAGTTGTCTTCTACAAGCATGTGTGCATTACTTATCAGCCTACCCTCGTACTACTTCCTTTAGATGAAAATGTTTGTGTTGGGTCCCATAGCGGAACCTGACTTAAGTTCCAAGTTTCAACTTAGTATGATATTTAATTCACAGAGACAAATTGCTTAAAAACATGTATGCCCAGTGAAAACTCAACATGAAAACAACACTTTCCTTTCTTAAAATATAAATTAGAATTAAAAAAATACATTGACAACTTAAATTAAAACTGTGTGGTTAGTTGGTCACTTTCACATTTTCAATGGCTGGTTTTAAAAACATATAGCTCATTAACTCTTACTAAAATCCAATTAGCTATAGCAAACAGTATGATAATACATTTTTGATGGACTCTCTCTCAGACAGTATTTTTTGACAACAAACATAACAATTTGAGAATAAATATAATCTAAATAAAAAAACAATAATATTGAAAAATATTTTGCAATAAATCTTTTATAATTTACAGCCAACAGATATCTATTAGATTATCTGAAGAAGTAAAATAAACTTAAATCTCTTCTCTAAAATTAAACACCCAATAACATATCGACTATACGTACAAAAATTTCATTTTAATATCTTACCTTGTTATTGCATGGAATAGCAATGTCAACAAATCTCAATGGTGATTCAGTATTTGTAAATGCAATAACTGGAATGTTGACATATGAAGCTTCTTTTATCGGTTGGTGATCAGTGACTGGGTCAGTTACAACCAATAATCTTGGCTCCCGAAAAGCAGCCTGTAAAATTAAAAAAAAACAAAACAAAACATTACAACAAATAACACCAAACCACAATCAGATATTTATTGTTAGAATCATTTTCTAAGCACTGGTTCAATTCACTGAAGCCTTTAATTTACAGACACAGCAACAAAATTATTATCAAAATTTTTTATTTAAACCTTTGACTATACTAAAACATATATGCAATCCAAAAGAAAGGAAAAAGTATAAAACACTCCAACACTTTCTTTTGCCAATGTAAATAAACCAATATTTATAACATATGTTTAATCATTAATAACTTAAATTTTAATCAAGAGTAAATGACGCAAAATGAAAATAGACTTTAAAATACGGAAAACTAGTTGCTAAACTAATCTCTGAAGAAGAAATTGCTTGAAATGAAAATTGTAGATTCTTTTATTTCCATTAATTTTTTAATATTTGTCATAAAATGCATACTAAGACCGTATTATTAAAATAATCTCGTAAGCCCCAAGACTTTCACCAGGTATGGCGCTCATCTAATCTTATTGAGAATATAATAAATAAGGTAATTCATAAAAAAATCCCAGTTAAAAAAAACAAATTGCATGAACTAACTACTAGGTCTTCTGGTTGACAAATTTTGATGAAAATTTTTGTGTCGGGTCCTGTCATGATATCTAACATAAGTTTTAAGTTTCAACTTTGTAGGCTATTCCGTTCTTGAGATATTTTGTTCACATCAGACTTGTCGCTAAAAACATGTTATTTTTGGGTTCAGGGAGCTCGTAAATGTGATTACCTGGTGAAACCTCAATTTTGAAAAACAAAAAAAACAATACCCTTGTTCCCTATACATTCATAAGTAAAAATTAAAATTGTACATTTTTTTCTTTCCTATTACTTAAGATTACATAAATTTTTGTAGCACAATGCATATACTAAGGCTGTAAACTTTAAAGAAAAGTTTTTACCACAAGCTATTTCTTTGGCTTTATTTCAACGCCATATAATATACCCTGTTGGGAGAGTACATTGATCGAAAAATAATTCTATCTCTGATGCCAATACCGCGTACCGACACTTCAGTTCCTCATGTTAGTTACTTATCTTTGTTGAACTATCAAACAAAAACCTGTATTTATGCACATTTTCAATAAACATTTTAGTTAGTTCTAAGGCGGCAAGGCGGTCATGCTAAAAACTGTAATTTTGTACTACCAGATGAATTGCCGTCGCAAAAAAAGACTAGTGGGCGGTGGCAGATCTCGTTCTATGTGACCAGAGATGATATAACAATGTGTAATACAACTAGACCGCCTGACTGTCTCGGTTGGAGATCGCTGCCCACCGTGACAGACCACTTTCTGTGTGGCCAAGCCTCAACACAGCAAAGACTAACATTTTTCAAATCATGCTTAATATGAATTAAATTAGCCATTAACTCCTGTAACGACAAACTCGCCTAAAAAATGTACAGCAGATAAAAAAACTTCAAAATGTTAAAACAAACAAACCTGAATTTGGTTAGTGAATGCACCAGGAGTAAAACGGCCAGCAATTGGTGTAGCACCAGTATGGGCCGCGAATTTCAAAACGGCACGTTGACCATATGGACGTGAAGAAATAACAAAAACTTCACTTGGATGTTCAATGGCAACAATAGCACGTGCAGCCAACAAAAGTTTCTCCCAAGTACGACGCAAATTAATGATGTACACTCCTAAAACACAAAATTTACAGTTTAAAAAAAATTAAATTAATAGAAACCACATCAATTCTGGTACAACTTAATTCTATCCACTACATGCTATCTTAATGTTTAGCACGTATATTAATTTAGTTCTACGTTCCATTGTTCTATTTTTATATAGAACACATTGTTCTATTTTTTTGACACCAACCATAATTTAATTTAACAAATGATCAGTAACATTCTAAATATTATTTAAAAATCTATAATTGTCGTCTTTCGAGACGACAACCGTACGTGATGATATACACCGAGTGATGGCAAATGTATGTCATACGGGCATGGCAATATACATCCCTAGATGGCAAACGTATCTCATACGTTTGCTACTTTCACACTGTTATAAATGTGGCTACCCATACGCTATCCATTTCCCGTTTTCACTGTTATTTAGTTCACTTTGTTCTCAGTTTACCTACACTGATAGTTGACAGAATCGATTAATATTTTCTGATATATTGACGAAACTGTCAACCGCTACTTAATGCGCGAGATCGAACCATAGAGTCTACTTCCGAGTACTGACATAGCGGGTTACAAGACCACATTGTTTGCAGTGTATGTGTTTTACTGTTATTGTCCTATTATGCATTTCATGAAATGATACCTACAGATGCATAAGATTCTGGGTTCGAATTAGATGACACGGACATTGATGAATCATACGACCCTACGGAAAATGAAAGCGATATTGATATAATTTTCATATAAAATCTTTCAGAAATGTGTAAATTAAGAGTAATTGTAAATAATATTATTTTATAAATAACTAAACTAAATATATGGTTAATAAGAGCAAATTTCAAACTTTATTTTCATATAATACCCTTGTTGATAAGAACTGAAGTGACTACACACTGATTTTTTTTTGAAAAAGTTGAAAAAACATCAGTCTACAGTGCAAGATACGTATAATTTACTTTAGTCTGTAGTGCATAGTCGTGAAAAAAATGGTAGACTGGAAAGTGTTAAAATGCAAACACTTTCAGTGTCAATGCATTTGACAGCAGTAAAACAAAATAAACAATTAAAATTTAGTACAAAATCTCCAGGATTTCAATAAGAACCTTTTTGTAAAAATTTGTTCTCAAAATCAACAAAAAATATTTCCATAAGATAGCCTATAAATTTATCTTATGTAATGTACATGAGAAATACTTACCATCTTGCCTTCTTTTGTACACATACTGCTCCATTTGATAATCTACATTATCTGTGCCAACATGGGTGGCAGCTCCCAACATCTTGGTCACATCCTCCTGCTTGAGGCTCAATGCATCAAGTCCTCCCGACATCCTTCAACGTTTTTTATAGAGTAACGATAACCTAAGAAAAAAATAACCAAATCAAAATTGCGAGTACATACATAACTAAAATTTATACTTGAATTTAATGTTTATGTTGTTGGAGGTAACCTACAACTCCCAGTTCCTGAAATTTTATATCTAAAAAACTGCTTGAAACTTGTATAGTCCCTATGGAATATGGGAGGAAATATTATCACAACTTACACATCACAATTACCCTCCATGGAGTTTGTAGTTTATATACTAGGTAGTCATAATTTAACTGGCATAACATTTGCCTTTTCCCAAAGATACCAAAATCAGATTTTGATCAAATATGGAGTTAGGTCAACAATATTCTGCCTATAAAATAGATTTTGAGTTCAAAAATTGTTTCCATATTGTACAGACTTAACTGATAAGTGAAATAACACACGTAGTAAATTCAAAAAACCAAAAAATCTGAGGAACGTAAAAAATGAAGCATACATGGAGTAAACGTAAACGTAACAACTCCTGTACAAGGTGCAGTTTGACTGCGTGTTGCGCCGGGTTACTTAAAAAAACAAGGGTTAATTGGGTAGAGAAATTATGAAAATATACAAACGAATGGCCAATACAGCAACTGTCAATGAATAGAGAACTTCCTTATAAACTTATGATCGAGACTTAATACAATTTGCCATACAGAGGGCATTCCAAACTAACACACTTGTAACCCTCATGTCGGACACGTGGTTTTATAATCAGTAAAATAAAACACCACACATTTATTTGATCAGAATACACACAACGGCAAAAAAAGATTGACTTTAATGCAGTAAACAATAAAGTATTACATTTCTCAATGTCTGAATATCAAAATTAATCAAATTGACAATTTTTAAGAATACTTACGTCAACGAACGCCACTAAGAGGTATAGCAAAGGAATCGGAAACGATTGTCACATGGACTCTAAATATGAACAGGACTACCAACATACACATTTCCTTGCTTGCTGATACAATTATATATTAATACTATTTATAACCAAATTATAACAATAACCCAACATTTTTGTTCATATTATTATTCCTTTATCTTTTCAACTTACAATTAGATAATTAAGTTAATTTAGTATATTGTTTATATGTATACTTTTTGCTTTACGTCTGACTGTTCTGCAATTTATGCTAATGCAGATGGTTATTGTTTATAAATTATGTATTTTGTTAATTCATAATCATGGATGGCTTAACCAATCCACTGGATGAACGAAGATGCTTTGTTTAGTTGAACATGAGTTTTTAAATTTTAATAATTTGCAGACCCTTGCCGGGAAACGAACCCGTGACTTTTCTAATCTTTAGAATATAGTCTAGTGTGAATAAGTGCTGCTTTTCTTGTGACATCACAATATGATGTTGTGGCTTTAGTAGTTTAGTCCATTACTATTTGTTATTTACGCTCGCTTTTACATTACGGTATTGTTTTTGTTTATTTTATTGGTTAGTTGATTTGGTTGTTGATTTACTGTATTTCTTCTTCAAACCAGGTACCGTTTTTATTAAGCTAATTTTTTTATGATTTTAATGTTCGAATAGTGGTGTTTCTGCTGTTAGGCTCGTTATATTTTGTTACAAAAATTTCCGGTGTTCATAATCAATCATTGACGCCTCTGGTGCATGCCATTCTAAACACTATTATCAGTGTCATTTTAAAAATACATTGAAAATCATGCAAATATATAGAAATTTTCAGATACCAATAATAACAAAAGGACATTCGAAACAGTATTTAATTGAAAAAAACGTTTCCTGATGTAATGTACCTTGGTCCGGCTTAAATATTTAATTTGGTTTTAATTTTTTTAACCTACTGTAAATATTTTTTTATGCATTTACACAACTAAAATTTTGGTTTTTTTATCATTTACGCCTGGGGGTAATGGCCTTTTTGTAAACACACTTATCAGTGTCTAAAAATACATAGAAAAACATAGATGAAAGAATTTTTCTGAAAATACATAGAAATTTTCAGTAACCAGTTATTTACAAAGGCCATTTGATACTGTATAAATTGAATACGTTTCTTGATGTAATGCACCCTAGCCCAGCTTAAATATTTAATTTCTTTGTTATTTTAATTTTAATAGCGTATTGTAAATTTTTAAGCACATTACATTATTATAACAATTTTAGAAATTGCACAGATGCAAAAACCTAAAGAAAAAAACAATGTGTTTTGTCTATCAGCATTCTGACAGGATGTCTGAAATCTGTGCTATGATCGACTTTATTTCCATGTTGACTAAATTTTCTTCTTTAATATGCTAATGAAATATAAAAGTGAAGCTTATTGTAAATTGAAATCTCCAGATAATCTTGTCTGTAACTACCTGGTATCCTGTGAACTACCTGTATTTCTAGTGATGGGAAATAAGGCTATTTTGTGATATCGTGTTAACTGAAGGTAACAGGATTCTATGACCTATTATTAAAATAACACTTATCATCCAGCCAACAATACAATGTAGTAATAGGTAATAGCATGACACATATGGAAAGAAGTGAACTAAATTTTTCACTAACAGGTAGATTTTTGTACAAAGGTTTATTAGTACATAAAACAAACTGTTCAGCAGTGACATCATAACTTGCTGGATGGTTTGTTTTGAGTATTGACTCCCTTTAATCCTGCCGACACCTTTATGGATCCAAGGCTGCTAACTTCTCGGCTCAGTGTACAATGTATAGTAACTATAATGCCTTGCTGTGTGTCCGTGAAAGATTCAATGCGACTGGGCACCCTTATGTTCGCGAAAAATTGCATTTGGTTTGCCGTAGTAATATTCGGTTACTAGAAATAGTGCTGTTTGTCTTAAGGGGGTAGTCAACTCAAGAAGATGATTTTTTTTAAATTTCGATTGTTTTTTGCATTTTTTTGAAGTTTAAAATTTTCTGAAGCACAACATTTGTTTACTTTGTTTGTATGTTGACAAAAAGTTATAAAAGCATCTGTTTAAAATAAAGTTCACTAGCAAGGCGAGTGAAATTATTCCTTCAACTTTAAGTTTTCCGGAAATGTAGTTTTTGAATGATTGTACATTCTTGGGAATTAAATATTTTGGTTTGTAGTGGAGATATTTGGATGATTGGTTTTTCAAATGTTCATAATTTCTTGCTCTATTATCTGCGGAATGATTATTGCAAAAACCTTAAAAGGGATTTAGTTAAAAATCAATTGGTGAATACATAAAATAAATGTTTTTGAAAATATGGTTTTTCTTCAATAAATTTCTTGTAAGAAAAAATACACACAAGCGCATACAACAGATAATAGACATCAATTTTCCATATTTTGTAGCATAAGAATCATGTTGATATCTTTCTTTGTTCCCTAGGTGTTTGATTCGCCGTAAAAGCCCGCTTTTCCAACCTCACCCTTATATTAGGGGCTGTAATTAATTTTTTGGCTTGGTTCAAATGGTAGATCATTACTAATAAATTACTCTTTCATTAAAAATAAATAATGATAAATTATAGCCAGAAGTTTTCATTTTCATTTTCTGGGTTGACTACCCCCTTAACTTTGTGTCTGTGAGAGATTCAGTGAGATTTGTCACCTTTTGTTTGTATTGACAACAGTATTACAACATAGTTAAACTTAAAAGTGGTGTTATTAGAAGGTTATTGGTAACTTCATTTAGTTTTAACAGTCTTATGCTGTTATAATGCTGACAGACAAGCGTCATTGGTACATCAGTTTATTAAACTGCTTTGAGTCACAGTGTTGTAACAGCTAACAGGGTGTATTTAGGAAACTGTTATCATGATAAGTGGCCTAATTACTAGTTCACAGGTAATTTAGTCACTATCACATAAACCGACACTGTTTCTCTCTTGTTTTATGATCATATTCTGATGAGAAGGAAGGCAGTCAAAGAAAATTTTTCTTTTGAACATTCCACTGTAAGTTTTGTAAATTAAGTATTTAAATTTAGGGGCAGTCACTCCCAGAAAACACTGTTTGTTTTAATAAAAAGCATTTGGCCGGCCGCATTGGCGTAGTTAGTAACGTGCTCACCTCTCATTATGCGGGCCTAGGTTCGAATCCCACTCAGGCACGGCATATTTTCATATGTTACAAAAAATCATTTTTCATCCTCCATTGTACAATAGTTACACCCCAACATCGTCGCTAATGACCGTTGTAGTTAATGTGACGTTAAATAAATAAATTAAAAAATAAATAAATAAAGCATTTGGTAAATAATATATCTTACTTGATTTATACCTGAAGAAAATGTTATCATATACATAGATATTTATAATTTTTTTATCCTAATCTGTTGCAATCTGTTTGATTAAGAACAATAAGCAACCCCATGACCCAATGAGATGAGGATGATATGTATGACAAGTAATTGAGATGTAGTCTTGTACAGACTAAGGCTAACCATTCCTGAGAGAGTATGGTTAATTGAACTCTAACCATCAGAGTAAACCTGTAACCACTGTAGTAAAAACGCAAAATCGCTTCCAATGTATTTATTTATTTAATGGAAATTCTATCAACTCGTAAATACAGAGTTCTACCGAACAGATTTTTATAATTTTTACATGATTTTAAAGAGAATTCTTTCCTGATTTGCCCAAAAGTTCTAAACTTAAAATTCATGCTAATATGAGCTTCATTTTATAGCAGTAATACAGCGTAATGTATAATGTGGTTCTCCCATATTTACCCCTCTATAGCCATATTCTATAAGCAAACAGAAAAGAGTGTCATTTCACAACACAGTCGGTATTGGACATTGTGGTATATGTCATTTCATTTAAAGTTTCAGCTGTTTAAAACCATTCTTTTCAGGACGAAGCTATTGTACTACTGAATGATTATATTAGACTTAGGGTTATATTACATAGATTCCCCTAAGTTTTTTTAGTCGTTACTCACCATTCTTCTAAGAATGGTTGGGTCTGTTGTAAACTTAAATCATTTATTTAATGATAGGGGTTTGAAACCCAAGAACATTGTGCGAATTTATTCGCATGGGTCTACTATACTAGTCCTTAATTTTTTTAATTTTTCTATTCCTAATTTGTGTACGTTGCAATCTGTTCAGTTAAGAACAATAAGCAACCCCATGACCCAATGAGATGAGGTGACCCATGAGTGTATGACGTGTAAATGAGGTGTAGTCTTGTACAGACCCAGGCCAACCATTCCTGAGAGAGTATGGTTAATTAAACCCCAACCATCAAAGTACACCGGTAACCACTGTCTAGTATTCAAATCCATATAAAAGTAACTACCTTTACTAGGATTTGAACCAGGAACCTTCGTCTCCGAAAATCAACTATTAAACAGCTGATTTTGGTGACGACTTTACCTCTAGACCAACCCGGTGGGTTTAGTCCTTAATGAAACTACGTTAATGAAGTCGCAAGTTTTGTTTTTTATTTGACATTTGGCTAATAAACAACAGTAAAAGTTGCTGTTGACAGTAGTAGTACATTAGTGAGTTCAGTATAACTTTTGATCCATGCTTTAGCTGTTACAGTGTACAGCTAAATACTTATCATACCTCTTCTTCATGTACCATCTCCACCCAGAAAGCTGGCAATCGATATAGATACTTGGGTCCTTAGACCTTGGGGCCCAAAATAATTTACTGGAACCACAATTAAACTTTAACCTCAAATTCTGCATGCTGAAAATTTAATTTCAAGCATGATGCCTTTTCTTGTATTCAATAATAATAATTTATGTTTTTTTTATTTTTTTTTTTTTTGGTTTAACATCCGACTCTTCTCCAATTTCTGCTAATGCAGACGGTGAAGAATGAAATGATTTTTTGTAACGTATGAAAATATGCCATGCCTGAATGAGATTTGAACCCAAGACCGCATGATAAGAGGCGAGCACGTTACCAACTATGCCAATACGGCCGGCATTCAATAAGTTACAGCAAGTAACATCATCATCTTTGAGTTATGTGAACTAAATATGGCAGGTTTTTTTTGTTATTCATTATTCACATCTTTCCCCATGTAATCATAATTTTTGTCACCTTACTAGCACAACTCAATTTTAACACTCCTTTGTAAATCTGTCATTTATACTCTCCAATCTGTTGACAACATTCTGTTCCAAAGTCCAGTTTTCCACATCATAGAACAGAATTGTGAACATGTAACACCTACACTATCTAAATTTTTTGAGACAGTAAACCTTCGCTTTTTCGACACTCATTCTTTGACACAGCTCGTGGCAAGGCGAGATGATGTGTAAGTATCGATCCGGCAGGCAGATCAGCCCTTCCGCTTTCTCTTCATCCCCCTACCCTTCTGTTGTCCTTGATTACAGTATTGAACACATCAACTTATTTGTATTCATTAAAATTGTAGAATTTTCATATTAAAATTGTGTTTTAATGCCTCCTATGTATAATTATGCCATGTGCTCTAGATAGTTTGACATTTTGATACTTCGACTACCTCCAAGTCCACAAAGTGTCGAACTATCGAAATTCTACTGTATTAAGATATGGTCTACCCAATTCTTGTCATTCTGTTAAGACATTTTGAATTATGTTGTAGCCTATGTAGTACAACTTCCAACCATCTTAAATTTTAATGTTTAATTATCTGATATAAAATTTTAATAAATGGTTAACAAACAAACTGACAAAATTAACAAAAAAAAACTGAAGAATTTAAAGTAAATTTATATTGATTTGTATTATTTTTACAGACAAAAGGCATTATTGAAAAGTATTACCCAATACAGACAACTGAAGATAATTAAAAATGGAAAAAACTCGTGAATTATTTTTAGGACGTTTAATTGAATTACTGGAAAAAAATACAGTTGCTAAATCAGAAGTATATTCAACAACCAGGTATAAGCAATTAATAAATGATATTAAAAAATTAAAGAAGAAATACTACAGGGATGCTGCTGACGATGTAAAAATGAGAGAGTATACAATAATTACAGAAAACGGGTTTGAAAAACTAGCAAAACAGGTGGGTTTTAATGATTATAAATACTATGTTCGTGAAGATGATTTATATGATGTTATTTTAGAAACTCATTTAAAATTAAATCACGCCGATTCGTTTCGTGTTTTAAATCAGTTAAAATTAAAATATGTTAATATACCTGAAGAAATAATCAAATTGTGTTTATCATTTTGTCAAAAGTGTTCAATGCATACTAGAAATGAAATTGTTATAACAGATTCAGTCCATGATGATAATATATCTAGTAATGTTAATCACTCCAGTGATAGTGATGATGTAATTGAAACTGCAGATGATGTATCAGTTATTGATATCAGCGATGATGAAGATGATCTTGTCAGAATATGTGATGGTGATTCTGAACAAGAAAAGGTAATTGAAAAAGGAACACAAAATGTTGAGGAACAAAGAAAACAAGATTTAGAAATGGAGAAGGAAGGAACTGTAGAACTTGTTGAGGAACACAGAGGAAGAGAAGAAATTGAAAAAGAAAAGGAAGTAGAATATGCTGAGAAACAAAAAGGTAGACCAAATTTGGAATCTGTCAATAATACTGCCGTGAATAAAAGTAATAATAATTTAATCGAAGCAATACCTAAAGATCCCAAACAGACAGCACAAAATATTCCTCATTTGACTAATAACAAAACTCTAGAAGAACAGACGGACGAAGAGTTGTGTCAAGAAGAACTGAATGATGTGGAAGTGTGCCTAAAATGGAGTTTGTACGATACAAACATGAAAAAAGTACTTTCTGGCTTTTTCAGTGATGAATTATTTGTTGATGTCACCATATTTTGTGACGATAAAAGTATTAAATGTCACAAAGTAATACTGTCGGCTAGTTCACCACATTTTAAAAAGATGTTCAGTGAAAATCCTTGTCAACATCCTATCGTGTTTATTAACGATCTAGAATTTTGGGAAGTACGAGCATTGATTGATTACATTTATAAAGGTGAAGTTACCGTGCCTAAACATAAATTAGAATCACTATTAGATGCAGCTGAAGCATTGCAGATAAAAGGTTTAGGTGATCCAGTAAATAATGATACCAAAACTCTTAAAAAACAAAGAATTCAACCAAAAAGGACAAATTGTATTAGAAAATTTGTGAAAGTTAATCAAGAGTGTCAATCTGATATAATGAAATGTAGTAACAGCCATAAAAGTACTGATTCAGTTGGCAATGAAACTGTGTCAACCCAAACGGTAGCTGCAGATCAGCTGATGCCATCAAATAATTACATATCACCACATCCGATTACAAATACAGGTCTATACACAGTTTACTCACCAGCTTTTTTCCCGACAACAAATAATCAAATTACTTCACAAAGTATTGTTCCTGTTGTTCATAATAAGGTCAATGTCTCACCAGAACCTTTAAGATGTTCATCATCGACACAAACTAATTTTGATTTACCGATTAAAACTAATATAAGTATTTTACGGTCATCATTTACACAAACAAATGATAACAAAATACATCATCAATCAACTCATTCTTTGGAAATGAGTTCAGATAAAGAATACATTGAAGACAATACATTAAAAAATGAAACTAGTTCAAAGAATAAAAACGATTCTCAGATTAATAAAGAGGATCCTAAACATAAAACGAAAAAACGAGGAAGAAAAAGAAAGTGTGATATTCAAGATAGAATTGCATCATTGAGAAATCGAGGTAATACAGAAATTGTTTTCACTAGAAAAGTAACTGCTGAGTTGAAATCTATTGCTACACGAACTAGAAAGCAGTCTCAAAAACGGAAAACAACTAAGAAAAGACGTTTTGATTAAATTTTTTTAAACACGGAGACTAAAACCTTAATGTTTATGTATACTGGTTTATTATGTATGTTACCATGTTCTTCATTGTTTTGTTTACCTTATTTTTCGCTTTTAACAAATTTCCTTTAGGAAATTGATTATTGAGGTCATCGCCAGGATATAGTTTACTAAAATTTCCTCTAGATCTCCAATGATCATAGATCTTAAGTTCAAAAATACTGCTGAAATTCATGTATATCCACATATATTTTGTCTGTTACCACCCTAACATCTATAATTTTCATCGGAAACTAATTTAAAATTTAGGTTTACTTAGAAAATTATTCCGGATGAGTTTGTTACCAGGCAGTATTGGAAGACGGAGAAGAGGTAGGTTCATTGGTAGATGAAAATTGGTAAAATCATAAATATTTATATTAGTATTAGTCGTAACAAAAATATTAAGTTGTAAAAGTTGTTTTCTTTCATTTGCTGTGAGTGAACCAGATATAAAAATTTTACTATTTTCTTGAAATAGAACGGCTAGTGAGTATTCCAAGTCCCAAGGCACACTGTTAAGAGAAGCGAGTTAGCCTATTTGTATAATATTCTTATTTATTACACTGAACTGCTAATCGAAGGTCCTGGATTAAAATCCCAGCAGGGTCTGGAGAATTTTTACTTTTTAAAAACCTCCGGTACTACTGTTTTATATGCTACCATAGTAATCATTAATGGTGTAACTGTTATTGAAATCTCTTTATTAGTTTACCCAGCTTATGTGACAAGACTTATTTGATGAGTTCAACTATTATGGTCACTGGAAAATTCTTCTATTTTTTTTACCAATAACTTAAATAACAGGTTTTTCAGGTCACTGATACGAATTTGAGATCCAAATGGTGATCTCACTATTATCTAGAGTGATAGGTAAATGAAAATCAACGAAATTTAATTTTAGCTGTTATTCCAATAACTTAAAATAAAAGTATTTTAAATTTTGCACAAAAAGTTGAATAGTCTCTGAATGTAATTACAACACCTAAAATCAAAATTGTCACAATTTCAAGAATTTGGCTATATTGTAACATTCAATTTCAACTAATTCACTACAATTTCTTAATGCACTAAATCTTTTTTGTGAGACCAAAATAGCATAAAAATTAAAATGAAAAAAAAAGAAGATTCTTTTGTCTCTTTTCTTGTTTAATGCAATTACTCTTTTGGGTTTGTAAAGGTATACTTCAACAAAGTGTTTATAATTAGGAGAACGTAAGTTATATACTGTAGTTTCTTTAGTTAGAGAATTAATAAGTATAATAGATTAATTTTAAGTTACATTGTTAGTTTAACTGGAACGTAACCTAAATTAAAAATTAGGAAATCATAGTAGAAAAACAGCGCTACAACTTGAGTGGTAGGCAATTGTCCTGGAATTTTAGAAAACCAAACAATCTGTTTCTCAAAGATATCTTTGGAACTAAAAGTCACAAACTTAAAAGTCAAAAAGTAAATGAAAGTAGATATCTACACAAACAGATTTATATTTGTTTTCTGCAAAATCTGAGCTAAAGTCTGGAAACGGTAGGTGATTTTTCCAGTAATTTTAGAAAAACTGAAAGGTTGTGCACTCTGAAACTAAAAGCTGGAAACAAAAAAGGCAAAATGTACATAAAAGTAGACACACCTACACTTTACTGTTAATATTTGTGTGAACAAAAATATGTAAAAGGAAGGTGATTTTTCCAAACATTTTATGAAAACCGAACGATTGTGCTCTGTTTCTTCAGGATATATCCGGAACTAAAAGTCACAAGCTGAAAAGTCAATAAGTGCATAAAAGTAGACACCCACACCTGTCGATTAATGTTTGTTTAAACAAAAGTATGGAAACGGTAGCAATTTTTTTCAAGAATTTTCCGAGTACCGAACAATTGAGGGTGCTATTATTCATTCCATTTATTGTTATTATTGATTAATTAAAAAATAAAGTACTTGTGGCGTTTAATTTTTGTTTAATAAATAATCTTTTTTATGGTTTTAATCAGTCATAATAAGGTTTATATCGATATTTGTGTTCATAGAAGGTTTCACCAATTTTCCTGCGAGAACTGTATTGTACTCAATGTATGTATTAGATTTATTGCCCAAATGTTGTAAATACATAAATTGCCCAAAAGTCATTTCAATAGCACATAGCACGCACTTCATATCCGCAGTATCATAAATAAATATACCCACAGTATTTTAGAATATACTTGTTTAATAAATAAATTTATTTAGTTACCTAATTTGCTTTAATTTAATTTTTGTCAAAACTTAAATATACAGAGTGATTTGTAAGTATGGAAACAGCTTTATATTGCGTAACTGAGATGGATTTGGCGAAAGAAGCTTATGCGGATCTGCATATTTTTAAAAATCTGATTTTTTTGGTTTTTTAATTTTTGTCCACCATCTTGGATTCAACTTTATTTTTTTAAATGGGATGTTGGTTGTGTGATACGTCATTTCAATGTGAAATTTTAAGAAAAAAACAATGGCGGAAACCGTTTTTCAATAGATGCCTTCGTGTTTTAGTTATAAGCATTCAAAGTTGCAATTTTGGGAAAATTGTGTTAGCAATAAAAAATGTAGAACGCACTGCATAAACCATTTTATTGCATTTTTCAATCATAAAGTATCTATCTAATAAGTTTAAACGGTGGTAAGACATGATAATAATGAGAAAAATATAATTATAATTAAATAATACAACAAATAAATGGCTATTTTAATGTTTAACTAAGTACAACTCAGCTACCAGTCTTTATATCACCGACTTTATTTTCTTAAAACTACAATATGATTTATTAAAAAATGCCAAACTAATGTTTCAATTGTAAATTAGTAATGAAATAAATTTCTCATTAAATAATTTTCTTATTCTTATAACTAAAACACAAAGGCATCTATTGAAAAACGGTTTGAACCATTGTTTTTTTCTTAAAATTTTACATTGAAATGACATATCACACGACCAACATCCCAATTAAAAAAATAAAGTTGAATCCAATATGGCGGACAAAAATTTCAAAACCAAAAAAAAAGTTGGATTTTTAAAAATATGTAGATCCGCATAAGCTTCTTTGGCCAAATCCATCTCAGTTACACAATATAAAGCTGTTTCCATATTTAAAAATCACCTGTATAACATTTTACATGTTTACATAATATGTTACACAGGCCCATAACATACAGGTGGAGTGTTGAATTTTTTACACTCTATCTGCTAGTTCCGCTAAAAAAATAGTTTTTTTGTCACATGGTCAGCTAATTACATAACTAAAGCATTTAAAAACAGAAGAGGTATAGGTGTAAAAGACACTAGTCAGAGTTATCTTGCATGTATGTAAGATATGTAAATAATCTTTATTATGGTTTTAATCAGTCATAATAAGGTTTATATCGATATTTGTGTTCATAGAAGGTTTCACCAATTTTCCTGCGAGAACTGTATTATATCTCAATGTATGTATTAGATTTATTGCCCAAATGTTGTAAATACATAAATTGCCCAAAAGTCATTTCAATAGCACATATGGTCAGCTAATTACATAACTAAAGCATTTAAAAACAGAAGAGGTATAGGTGTAAAAGACACTAGTCAGAGTTATCTCCTCGAAGAGTAATGATATTAGTTATACATCCAGACCCTGTGGTTAATGAAGTGAAGGTGTCATTTGTAGAGTGGAAAGTAGATGCTTTTCAGAGGGCCTGGCATACTGATAAGCATATTTTTCCACTCGGTGAGGCATGGTAAACCACCTCTGTCCCTCGTTTTATTGAATAAAACCTATAGAGGTTCGAACCAGCCTTTTCAGCTGAGGATGTAAACAACATGCGTTTACTTGTATTAATCATTAATTAATTAATTAATAAAGTGTTGTGGCTTTAATTTTTGTTTAATAATAATCCTTGTTATGTTCTTAATCAATTTATTTATTTGGACTATACTTGAAAACATTATTATATTTTATTTAATTAATATTATTTATTTATTTTTTGTTATTTATTTAACGTCGCATCAACATCAAGGTCATTAGCGGCGACGTTGGGGTGTAACTGTGTGTAATGAGGATGAAATGATTTTTTGTAACGTATGAAAAAATGCCATGCCCGAGTGGGATTCGAACCCAAGACCGCGTGTTTTTATATTTATATTTTATATAAAATTTATACTTTCATTTATTTAGTTATTCAAGTTTTAAAAAACTTTCTAATTTATGTCTATCCATAGTAAGTCACTTTCTGCAGTATTCACTTAAAGGTAGCCTTGAAAGCAGTACTTTATTTATTTATATTTATATTTAATAATATATATTTATAATTTATATTTCCCAAGACCGCGTGTTTTTATATTTATATTTATATAAAATTTATATTTTCATTTATTTAGTTATTCAAGTTTTAAAAACCTTTCTAATTTATGTCTATCCATAGTAAGTCACTTTCTGCAGTATTCACTTAAAGGAAGCCTTGAAAGCAGTACTTTATTGTATTCATTTATAATTTTATTGTATTCTCATGTAAGTTTTATAATTTTTTTTAATGAATGTTTTATAAAATCAGTGATTATAACATTATTGTTTATTGAATTATTTGTAATGTTTGTTATGCTAATAAAATATACAGATTTGCGACTTTTGTACTTCTGTTTTTTTAATATATCAAATTTCCTACTTACGCTACACAAACTGTTTATAATTTAAATTATTTTGTTCACCATAATTATTTTCAGTGGCTGAAAGACTGTATGTTATGTAAATTCAGGTCAATTTTTGAATTTTTACTTCTTGCCTATATGAATATATAGGAAGAAAAGTATTGTTTTCACCGGGTCTACACGTTTTCAGACCTCCTGAACCCAAAAAACATGTTTTTAGCGATTGGTCTATGTGTGTGTGTATGTGTGAACAGAATATCTCAAGAACGGAACATGGTACCAACTTGAAACTTAAGTTAGATACCACTAGAGGACCCTACACGAACATTTTCATCAAAATTGGTCAACTGGAAGTAGTAGTTTATTCGTGTCATTTTTCACTTTTGTGATTTTCTCAAAAACGGCTCCTATGATTTTTTTTAAAACTCACTTCATTTACTACATTTTTTATGCTCTACAATATAGTGTAGGTGCCATGACTGCTGAAATTCTTGGAGAAGCTGTTTTCTCGTAAAAATTTGATTTTTAAGATTGCGACTTTAATATGCATATTAGCGCAAAAATGTATATAATAAAAGTTGTAGTTAATTTAAAATCCTACAACTTTTATTTTAAACATTTTTTTGTATAACGCTTAGTTTAGCAGTGATTAAGCGATTTTCTGTTTTTTTTCTCACAAAAACGTGTAGAATTTAGATTTTTTTAAGATTTCAGTCCTAGTGTGCATTTTAAGACAAAAATGTATTTAATCAAATTTATAGAAAATGAAAAGATCTACAATTTTTACTTAAAGAATTTTCCTCTACAGTCTAGTTTAGCGTAAAAGAGTGATTTTCCGTATTTTTAAGCCAAACTCAGGTTGATTCTAATTTTGCGTCCTTCACTCACAATTAAAATAAGATCATGTTTTTTGAGGTTAGTTTTTTGTTTATTTCTAATGTTTTATTACTTATGTTAGGTTATATTGTCCACTATTTGGATTGGCAAAAGAAAGTCGTGTGAGTGTTTCACATCAGATTTTTACTTGATATGAGTGGGCATTTGTGGGAGTCAGTCTGTTTGTTTTCATGATGAACTATCATGATAGAGCTATCAAGTGATCAGGCAATGAAATTAACTTTTAACAATGCTTGTGTCGACATTTTGGACTAAGTATTAAAAAGGAATACCTAGAATTGTCCATACTGGCGTTCAAAATTTTGAAACCATTTGCCACATCCTACAACAGTGAATATAATAACATAAAAGGACACAAGAATTATCCATAGTGGTGAATTTGAAATCCAAATTAAGAAATCGTTTGGCACTGGAAAATTACATCGTTTTGTGTTATAAAAATAAATCGAAACATTCAGAAATTGGTTAATCCCAAACAAGCCCAAGTTTCCCGTTAATTGAATTGGAAAAAGTTGTAAAAGTGATGTACAATAATTTTTGTGTTTCTTTTATACATAAATAACTAACAATTAACTATTTTAAATTTTTCCCATATTCTGCGAATCAGACACATCTTACAACCCCCATGGGGTCATGACCCACAGGTTCACAAACAACTGTAATAAAGGACACTTCACCTGATACAAGTTAATTTAACTCCATATTAACAAAAAATTATAATCCAACCTGTACATTGGTAAGGAAAAAAATCAACATGTTTTATAATAGTATAATTTATTATTGAACAACACAAATCCATATTTTTTTTCTAAATTAAAATCGTCTGCAAAAAGTTTTAACTATGTATCTAAATAAAAAATAAAAAAAGCCTTAACAGATTTTTTTTTGTTTTCAAATATCTTCGTTAAAGTGCAATCTTTTTTTTTATTAAATATGATATGAATATAATAAAATTATTTATATTTTATTCATTAAAAAAATCAAAAATAACATTTGAACAATTACAATCCACAGTACTTTTTACATCTAAAACATGTATTATACCATTAATAATTTGTGAAGTTTTATTTATTATTGTTTAACAAATTATACACCTAAAAAAAATATACATAATTCATTATGAATAATAATAATTATTATTATTACTTATTAAATTATGTGGTATACTCATTATGTACACTAAGGAAAAATATATATTTAGAAACTTTATATTACAAACATTTATATAACATGTATTTTGTTATAACAATTAATGAACATTATTAATATTTGTATTCAATATTTTTAATCACTTTACAAATACAATATATGCTCGCTTACACTCAACAGGACTGGGACAAAGTTTGGATAACAGAAAGGCTGGATAAGTCAATTTAGACATTTATGTTACAAATATGATATACTAGAAACTGTATAAGGCCACCTTCATGGCCCAGTGGTTAGCAAGCTATACTATAAAGCAATAATCCTGAGTTCAATTCCTGGCTAAGTTCTGGAAAGTTATTATATGTTCAAACCCACCGATTCCTAACTCAAAGTAGTTGCTAATGACAAAGATGTTAAAACAACTTTAAAACAAATTAAATTAATTAAAATTATGTTTTCTATTCAGAAAACACTAACATTTAAAAACTACATATTTACACAGTACTGTAATGAGGTA
This sequence comes from Catonia carolina, assembly GCA_035578175.1. Lineage (NCBI taxonomy): Eukaryota > Metazoa > Arthropoda > Insecta > Hemiptera > Achilidae > Catonia > Catonia carolina. Next base: position 31,715,288 of record JAQMRL010000005.1, on the reverse strand, counting down.
AAATGCAACAACTAAATCGTATTTCTATTTCATATAATGAATTAATACAATAATTTCACTAACCTTCTTTTTAAACTGCGTCACCTTTATTTTAATTTTCACTTACACGTGTTTCGGTGGATCCACCATCATCAGAGTAAATAACATATAATTGAAACTAAAAACATTATTTATTAAAAATCTATAGAAGATGATACATCTTCAGTCACTTGTATAAAACAGTTTTATACAAGTGACTGAAGATGTATCATCTTCTATAGATTTTTAATAAATAATGTTTTTAGTTTCAATTATATGTTATTTACTCTGATGATGGTGGATCCACTGAAACACGTGTAAGTGAAAATTAAAATAAAGGTGACGCAGTTTAAAAAGAAGGTTAGTGAAATTATTGTATTAATTCATTATATGAAATAGAAATATTTAAAACTGCAGGATGCATTATAAAGATTTATTTTTGAACTAAATCGTAGTTAAATACTTTGTAATTACTGAGTCATAATTCAAATATCAATCTACTTAATTTAAAATAATCTGTAATTTTTTTGTCATTCTGAATGAATTTCCTGGACACAAAAAAACCTTACATTTTACAGACAAGTTATTTATTATATTCCGTTGAGTCAAACTAATTGTACAGTAGTCTGTTTATGTACATTTATGCTGATAAGTCATAATCATGTGTCAGTTAATTCATGTTTGAATAAGCAAGCAAATACTGTAAAATGCATGCGACCCATGTTTCATTAAACTATGGGAGTTTACAAATTATAATTTATCAGTTCATAAACAGAGATATTTAAAAAAAATGACAAAAAATCAAAAAAAATAAAATTAAAAAAACTTTTTTTTAAGAAACGCTATTATTTATTTATTAATCAAAAAAAAAATGAACTAAAAAGAAAAAAAGAAAAAAATTGTCACTTGATCACTTGTTTATCTTCGATGACAATACGCTGTGGAGGTGTTTGTAAAAAAAATTTTAAAATTTAAAAAAAAATTTTTAAAACGCTTTTATTTAACAATTACTTAAAAAATTAACTAAAAAGAAAAAAATAAAAAAAATTTACAAAAAATTTTTACAAAAAAATCACAGAAAAAAAATTACAAAAAAATAAAAAAATAAAATTTTTTTAAGAAACGCTATTATTTAACAATTAATCAAAAAAAAATGAACTAAAAATAAAAAAATTTACAAAAAAAAATCCACATTACAGTTAAAAATAAAAGCGTGGCGCATTATATACTATTTTACAACGAATATTTTACAATAAATATTATATATATTAATGCGCCACGCTTTTATTTTTAACTGTAATGTCTGTGATTTTTTTTTTGTAAATTTTTTTATTTTTAGTTCATTTTTTTTGATTAATTGTTAAATAATAGCGTTTCTTAAAAAAATTTTTTTTTATTTTTTTGTAATTTTTTTTTCTGTGATTTTTTTGTAAATATTTGTTATTTTTTTATTTTTAGTTAATTTTTTAAAGTAATTGTTAAATAAAAGCGTTTTTACATTTCTTTTTGAATTTAAAAATTTTTTTTTACAAACACCTCCACAGCGTATTGTCATCGAAGATAAACAAGTGTGCAAAGTTTGATTCATATTGATACGGTAGAAGTATTAAAATTTTAAGTTGCAAGATTTGATGGATCCAAGAGTAAGTTAAATAAAAGCGTTTAATTAAGGTAAACAATTTGTTAAGTTTATTCTTACAATCAAATGTTCTTCATAGTGTATTTTTGTAATTAATAAATTTTCAAGGTGAAAAATCAAATGTTTATAATCACCAGAGATGAATAACATGCCATGTTAACTAACCATGCACATGCGTGTTTTCTGAAAGCTTATGACACAACTATTGTTAAGTGTGTTCAGGAAATTGGTTGTAATTTCATGAGTATTTTATTAATGACTAGAAATTCCTACCCGCTTTGCTGCAAGTGCGGAAATAAAATAAACCAAAATGGAAAAATTGGGAATAATAGACAAAACAAAATTAAGAATAATTTTTAAAAAATGCAAAGGTTAAAGGCGTTTAAATAAATTAACTATTTTTTAATACAAAACAAAAACAAAGAATAACTTTATTATTTTGTATGTCTTCTTATCTTTTTGCAAGACAAAGTTCTTAAAAGAACCAACTGATTTTGAATAGTACGCTAATGTTAAAACTTAAAATCACAACAACAAATAACGAATGCTTACGCACCATTCAGTAATCTGTAACCGTCAAGTGACCAGGGCGCTATGAGAGAGTGAGTGAAACTGGCTTATCAGTAAAAACAAACAAAGCGTTTGTGGGTACGTTTCTGCCATTGTCAAAATTTTTCTTTTACGAAATGTCTGCGACAAAGTTACCATAAACTGTATTATGTTAGTAAAAGTCTCAAGTTTTCTGGGTTGAGAAATTGATGAAAAAAAGGTCTGAGCTCAATATCTTCAACCGTTGAGGGGTTACGACATATTTTTAGATTTTTGAGCTCGGGTTGGGGGGGCTCAAATAACTCAGATTTTTCCTGGGAGTTTCAGACGGTCAGGAACAAAAAAGATCTGTATTTTTTCATCTAAGGCCTCCTTAAGGGTTAGAATTCCCAGATATAGCTCATTACTTTCAGCTTTGTATATAAAATAACCTGCAATGTTTTTAACATGACTTTAAACACATATCCTTGCCTTACGCCTTTATGTATAAAAGCAGTTACGATTACAAACAACCCCAAAATTCATTCATTACAAACTGGTAGTAGCTGTTTTAAGATTTATTAAACAATTTAAGAAGATCCATGGCAAGCAAGATTGATCTGATACATTTCCACTGTATTATTACACTAGAAATTGCGGTAAGGCTTGTTGGGCGTTAAAATTGGTTTTTCAAACATCACTGGGTAAATAAAAATTACTCTTAGCATTAAACTACACTTGCCGAATTGCAGAACTGTATCTCTTGTGGAAGGTAAAGCAATATTTATTTCTGTATGGTAGTTACCCTCTCACGCACAAATGATCATAATTAAAATTCTTTATTTTTCTACATATCACTTTAGAATAGATCGATTCACAGAATTGTGACTTTTTTTAGACCTCAGGCTAATGTCATGGAAATGAAAATACTGTCATTTTCTGTTCAACAAATAAAGAACAAAACGTACTGAATTTCAGTTCTCTAGGTGATTAGGAAGTTAGAGAATTAAGTAATGAACCAATGAGTCAGTCAGTGAAGACTTTGCAATTATATTTATTGATTCAGTATGAGTATTATGATTTCTACATAGTGAAAAAAATTTAAATTTTTAAGTGATGTGACAAGTTTAATTCACTCTTATTTTATGTAGAAATGGGCAAGTTAACCTTTCACCTTTTATGTAACACCTATTACTTAGATTTATTAGGTTAATGTTCGATAAAATGTACTATTATCATGGAGGGTTAAAATACAATACAAATTACAAGTCTCACAAATTTTCATCCTACAACATTACAGACTTAACTTTTCTGCTGCGCTTAAAAAGTGCCCTACAGTAACTAAATAAAAACTTTTAACTCTATGGACCTTCATACAGGGTTTTTCCGTAAAGCAATGAGACCGGCTGCCGTGTGGCGCACTCTGGGTGCGGGATTTGAGGTCGGGGGTCAAAGCCTCAACACTTTTGGCACAAACCTTCTTCATGTTCAAGTAATCAGAAATAATTTTGTGAATCGTCACACACATGTTGAGGTTTTAGGCGATTAATCATATACTCAAACAACAGTTGGGAGTCCAGGAAATTTTTTATTTTGGCCAATTTCCATCTAAAGCACTTGTTGAAGGGCGTTCAGATTGCTCCATGTCAATGACCTCCCGTCAGTTCTTGAACTCACTGAACCACCGGAAAACCTGAGCCCTTGACAGGGCATCATCTTTGTAAGCCTCCTACACCAAGGCAAGCATCTTGGAAGCGGTTTTGCCCAGAGAAAACCAAACTTAATCGCATAATGCTGCTCCATTTTTTGTTTTCTTTTGACTTAACTTTAATTTAAATTTAACCCTGCAGTCATTAATTCAAGGTAAAACTCTTCCAATAACAAATTAAAAAATTAACAGTTTTTTACACTTGGGAAAATTGTCAACAGAACAAAAATGTCCAGTCTAATAAAGATTTTCATAGATTTATATATTTATTTATTTATTCTAAAATTATAATAATTCTAAACATAATAATACATAAACTTTATTATAATTTTACAATTCATACTAAATTCTAGAATTTAAAATGTAACAAAAGAAATGTTTAACTTTAACATATTACACCACTATAGAGTAAAAACAAGATTTTCTTTATCAATTCCGTACTACTGTTTCTTTCAATCCAGAGATAACATCGTTCACTAAAACACTGCAGAGAATGTTCAATAGTATTTTTCTTAATCATTAGCAAGGGTGAAAACACATTTTAAAAAAAACTGATTTTAAAGGGAAGACCCACAACACAAACAATTTTAAATTAAATATGAGGACTTTACAGTATAATTTATACCTTTAAAAACAGTTCATGAAAAACTATCAAAACAATAAAAAAATAAAAAATGTCAGTTTTTTTTAAACAACAGTAGTAACACAACCTATATTAAATTTTATAACATTTATGTTAATAATTTAAAAAAAATTTAATAAAATGTATTGGTCTTACATTTTTATTGGTAAAAATTTACAGATGGGATTTTTCATTTTTATTAAAAAATGTCATTATTATTATTATTAACAATGACTGAAATTTAAAAACTACAAATAACAAAATCAACACAAGTGGATCCTGTTTTTATTAATATTAAAATCTAATTTAATAAAAAAAAAAAAATATTAAAATGTCTATTACATTTTGTTAGTCTCACGTTTTTTCTGGTCGTCACCTTGCACAAAAATGGTAAAATTTGAACATTTAAAATCTTAACAAACTATTGACAGAATATACGCCAAAATATCGTTCCTATACGTTGTTTTGCGGTATATCTACATTTCCAAAATAGAACAAAAAAGATTTGGACTAAAATAGTCATCTAAATATTCCAGGAAATTTGTGCCTACAGAATCTTGGTTGACAGAATTGCCCGCCAGTGTTTCCTGGATGCTATGAAGTCAGTATCCATATCAGTTGTATATACTCTTGTTCGCTACGTTCATACAATTTAATCACAAAATTTCTTAAAACAATTTTTGTACTTTTAGATCTATTTTCTCCTTTTACTCTGCAATTCAATGTACATATAAATTTTTTTTAGTCATTTATTTACGGATATGTGCATACGTCACGTCAATTATTACCAAGTAAAAGTGAAGAAAAAAATATGTGATAAAAATTACATGGATTCTGAGCCTTTATAACAAGTTTTCATCCAGGAAAACACATTTAAATAACTTTTTATTACCCCAACTCACAATTAAATAAATCTGAGACACAAAACGAATTCCACCCACTAAGGGTAAATGAACATATTAACAAAATTTTCAATCTAATCAGAACTTTATAAAAGATTTTAATAAAGAAATGAAATTTCATACATATACGTTTCACAAGCCAATATTTTACTATTTTTGAACATGATAACACCACATTTATTCAAGATCTTATGCTATGTAATAGTTTTGATTTCAAGAACAAAAAACTGGAAAATATTGACAAAATTATAATTAAAATAAAATCATTTAAAAATAATTATTTCTGTAAGAGGTTAACAAATTCAACAAACAGAAATGTAAATATTTTGAACACTGTCAATTTTACAAGCATAAAAAGTATGAGTTCTTTAAACTTAAAATAAAAAAATTCTAAGTATTTATCATTTGTATTAATGTACATAGTTTCACAAACCTTGTTTATATTCACAAGCAGATGAAATTACAGTACGCAAAGAGCAAAATGTTGGCCAAGTCTTTTAAGACAATAATATTACAAGATAATTTTAAAAATTACAAATTCATTCAATATCTTTATAACTTGGTTTGTTATCGATGGAATTATCAATCAAATAATGTTTATTCAAGTCACTATCATATTTGGCCAGCTCAAAATGTGTGTAATGGTCAGCAAAATATATTGGTTTCTATGCCGGGATCCCGGGTTCGATTCCTGGTCAAGTGCGGCATTTATTCATTTGTGTGTAACCACATATCATTACCTACGCACAAGTCAAGACTTATTTAGGCATCACCTTCAAAAAAAAAGAGATCAGATCCTTGTAAGACACATAGAAAAACTGAGAGGAGATAACAATGACTTCAGTGAAATCTCTTTTCATAGAAAGTTTTTCATGACAAGAACCTTTCATCATACTATGATACTACGGTGTTATAACATAATTATTGGTAACACCGATCAAACTCTTCCGAAGCAATCAGTAAAACTTAAAATGTCTTGAAGAGACAATAAAATAAATATGACTATGGAAAAAGGAGATAAAAAAAAATATATTAGGAGTAGACATCTTTGCATTATGGTTCATGCTATTTCTTTACACACTTCTATTTGATCTAAACATTTCTCATGAGTAATAAAATAAAGAAATTATACAGAGCAGTCAAAAAGTCATTCCGCAGTAGCCGCTTTTGACGTATGTTTTTCTCCTGTATATAGGCTTGTCCAACATTTTTCTGTATTGTTTATCTCAGCCACCGTCACTGATGTGTTGTCACATTGACATGAACGTTTTAGGTTAGTTCCTTTCTTCGTTTTGAAGAACATGGTTTTATAGTCAAAAAAGTGTTTAAAGCTGGCGACAAATATACAGACTCAGTTTGTCAAACATTTAATGCAGTTTTCCTGGAGACAAGAATCTCACATCATGATACTGTAAGAAATTTGATTGATAAATTTTGAAGTATGGGTTCCGTGGCACAAGCATCAAGAAGTAGTTGTCCTAGTGTTTTCTCTGATGATAAATTACTCATTATTTCAGATCAGATGTCCATAAGTCCATACAAGTCAATAAGAAAAATCGCGCAAGAAAATTGATGTTAGTGTTGGAACGGCCCACACAGCTGCAAGGAAACACTAGAACGTTTCTCTCACAAAGTGACAGCCGTGCAAGAATTAAAACCTACTGATGATCACGGCAAGAGAATGCAGCATTGTGAATGGTTCAATGATTTCATTCAACAATGGAATCTATGTTCTTAATGAAACTTTTTCACTGATGAGACAGGGTTCCATTTATCTGGGTACAAGAACTCGTAAAATTCACATCAGTAAGTATGAAAACCCATGGTGTATTCATAAGAAACTACTTCATTCTGTGAAAATTGGAGTTTTGTTGCAATTTCTAGATGTCACATTGTGGATCCCATATTTTTCAATGAAACAATAAACACACAACGGTACTACTAAAATTCTGGATCCATTCATAAGCGAACTTGAGTTAAATGAATACTGAATGGTTATTTTCAACAAAATGGTGCCAACCATGCATTTCATTGTATATTTCACTGCAGAGCAACCTTTCGAACACCTTGTACAAGCTCTTAAAAGAAAAAGAGTATTTTATACTTCCTCAATGGGAATCATAACAAATAATGCTTTAATAAACAACACACAATATTCTACAAATCAAAAATTTAAAGGCGTGGTAGAGTAAATGTGAAACGTGGTGAGGCTTTGCCCCGCTGCTTGATATCGAACATAAATTGTTTTGGCGCTGGAAGGTGTAGGACAGACACACTTCCACATGCTTCACCAAACAGTAAACATGTGTCTTTTACTTCATTTTCTGTAAATAATCATCTACTTTAATAAGCACTGTTTTGTTCTCATGAGTAATTTTATGTTCATAGACTTAAATTATTCGTCCATAAGTGGTAATAGTTGAAGTAGTTCTACTTTAGCTTCAATATGTGAAGGTAACTAATTAATTATTCCAATAATTTGTGGTACAGAAGTTAACAACAGTGCTGTAAATATAGATTACATTTTGTTTGTATTCAGTAGCTTACTAGTAAACTTCATTCTGAACTAATCAGAACACGACTAAAATATCAGAAAAACATTGAAGGCATCATGAAATAAGAGAACTTAATTTATACAAATTTTGAAGTAGAAACCAAAGAGGGGTCTATTTTGTTAAAGAAAGTACAAGAAGTGTAATTAAGCTTTATTTGTTTCCATAGTAGCCTTCAGCGCTTTTTGACAGAAAAGGAAACAAATTAAGGTGTTGGTCAAGGTTTTTCTATACCTTAAAAATTGAGTTGAGTAAAAAGTCGATAAAGCAAATTAGAATAATTGTGTTGTCCAGTAACAGCAGTATTACTCGCTTCTGGTAGCCAATTGGGAGTCCCCTCACTAAGCCATACTACTACCCTTCCGTAGCAAGCATCACCACACTCCACATGTACTATAAAATATATGACACTGCTATAATTTAAAAACAAAAAACATTCAATGTTAATAATCATTCCACAAAGCCTTTTAATAATTAGGCAAATGGAAGGAAAACGGAGTAATTATTATAAAAAATTGAATCAAAAGCAAGCAATTTATTTCTTCAGGAGGCAGTCTACATCTTAACATGAATGTTTTTTTTTTAAAAATATTTTTGCTATCTGTACAGAAAATTATTTTAGAAAAATGGTACAATTAATTAATTTATGACATTTATTTTTCATCAATAAATATATAAATAAAATCAGAAGCAATTATCTTCCAAAATCAACTATTTCTTTTTGAGAAAATTTTCATTTTAACTATACTTTAAAATATCTTGATAAACAATTAAGATAAGTAATTATTTTTAACTTTTGATTCACTCAATCGATTATAATGAATAATGTTTTTCTAAATTACTCAAAATTTTGTTCTCCGCGGCTTTCTTGTATGCGAAAGGTATAGTTACTTGAGTCACGAGTTAGCCTTTGGTTTTAACGAGGGGTAAAGGGGGAAAAAGCATCAGTGCACATGCGTGACTGGTTTGTTATCAGGTCGCCACCACAACAACGTAAACTATACGTCTTAGAAGACATACAATCTTACAGTATATCACGGAACCTTTTGTAGGTTAACTGTAGAAATGTAACTTTATAACCTTAAATAGAAATGCCGGTTTCTCAAAAACGAAGTCAAACTGCTCACAGTGCCGAATAAAATCTAATATGCAATGTAATAAATAAAAAGCTGTGAAGTTGAAGCTAAACAAAAATACCTTTCCGTGCCTCTTTACAAAAACCTTGAGTGAGCAGCTACCTACTGTGATGTTTCACTTTCCACAATTCAAAATATAAAGAAGGAAATTTAAGACAGTGAAGAAGATAATTCTTCATCAACAGTTTTTTTTGACACCTGGTAAAAAAGGAATTGGTTATATAAATAAGAAAGCGATGCTGACATGTGAAAAGTTATTACCGGTTTTGAATGAAAGGTTAAATTTTAGTTGGAAACTTTGTACGTTAAGAACAATTTTAAAGGAAATGGGGTTTAAGTGGAAAAATTGTCAATGAAGTATATTAATTGAAAGGCAACATATGGTTAACAAACTGTGTTATTGCACAGTAGTAAAATATGGTGTCTCACTTCTGAGGTTAGCAGCACTGTCAGATTTCTCTTCCATTCCTCAAAGCCCATCCAATGCAAAAGGCATTCTCGTGACTCACTATCTATAACACTGTTTTGAACATTTAAAAAAATATCCTACTTTGTTGATCAAAAATTTAGCTATTGTAAGAGAATTGTTTTAAAAACAGTTTGAATTTACGAGAATACTGCAACCACGTATGGTGCTGTACTACATCAATGGTATTTTACCTTCAATTTGACACCAATGGTTGCTTTTCACCCCCAATTTGATTTTAGAGGACGAGGTTATAATTTTAAAATGGTTTTTACTCCGGGGCTAATAAAAATAATAACTGTATTTCAGGCATTAAAAAAGTTTTCACTAATTTGTAAAATAAAACATTCATTTTTAAAGTAATCTTCCCCCTTAACAGATATAATTTATATGAATGAGTCAAAAAAAAAGAACATCATCTGATGACACAAATAATTTTTAAAGCATTTAAAAATGATTGGTATACGAATATAATATACATAAATATTTCAATACATCTTAAATTTTAAAGTGGTTATGTTAATGTAATTAATGACACTTATGGGACACATCAATACTGAAAATTAGATCATGGTTTCTTTCAAAAAAAGATAAAAACAGTTGAGTCATATTGAAACAAAATATAGTCGATAAAGAAATTAACAATAACATTTGATAATCATGGCAACAACAATAATTAATAATAATAATAATAATAATAATAATGTTTACAATAGTTACTATACAATAAAAAAATATATAATTTGCTTTTGTACAATTAATTACTAACTTAAAACAATAGTAATAAACTAACAAAACAAAATGACCGACCCAAAATCTACCATCCTAAGAAAATAGGAAGAAATAAATGTTACAAAGAAAATAGTAATTAATATTTTAAAGATGCTGGATGTTTTAAATATCGTACATAATTCTATGGTAACTTTTTATTGAAATTATACTTTATACTATTAATTATAACATCAAGTATAATTACATTCATAAAAAAAGTCCAATTAATGTATTCAACTGTTAGTAATATTTAAATAAAAAATATAAAAACAGCAGAAATTACTGGAAAGTACTGTTTATACATGGAAATAGATTCCACATAAATTCTGATTTTTCCCCATTAACTAGAACAACAGGATGAAATCAACACAATAAAATGCTTCAAATTACACAACAGTATAGCAATTACCAGCTACATCAACAAACATCAATGAACAGTAATATAAATGAAAATATTTTTTCATTCATAAAATATCATAATGACAAAATAAAATACGAAGCCAATGTTGCACACAAGCGACTACTAAAAATTAAAAAAGAAAGTTTTTGTAATTTTTACCAATGATCTTATTCAGTACACCTCTTTTACGGCACAGATTAATATTAGTAAAATAATGACACTTTACGAAGTTTGACACAAAAAAAAACTGGGACTGATTGTATAATTTAAAAAACTGGAGTTAAAAACAACGGTTTTGGTGACATCATGCAGCACTCCTGTATCCGCTCTGTAAGTTTGGACATGATCGGCTGCGTGAGTCGGGAGTGTATCAATAAGTGAACATGTGTAACTACATTCAGCTGGAAAAATGTCTAGTGTGAAAACTGATTCCTAGTGAACCTTAAGGAATAATCCAAAGAAACTTTCCATACCTACGACCCTGAAAGTATCCGCCAGTCAATGGAGAGGTCCAGAATCCTAAAGACTAAAAAAAAAATCGCACGTCAAAGTTAAAAGTCAAGGCAATAGCTCATTTTCTTTGACATAAGAGAAACAATGATAGAGTGGTTTTCTAATGGTCAATCAGTTCATCAGCACTGGTACATTGAGGAACTGAACGAATTTGTAAAAACATTAGGAAAAAAAGGCTACAGTTATAGAGATAGATGGCAGTTGCACTAAAACAATGCTCACAAGGCCAAATCTATAAAGCAGTTTCTGGCCAGTAAAAACATTTCTGTAGTCGAGCATCCGCCTTATTTGGCTTCCTGTTTTTTTTTTTTTACTAACTAAAGTTTAAGTCTCGCACTAAAAAACCCCACTTTTACTCAGGAAAACTGAGACAATCCTGAGGGGTCTTTTGAAAACTGAGTTCCAGAAATGTTACCAGCATTGAATGCAGAAGTATGTAAATGCTGAAGGGGACTTCTTTAAAGGTGATAACATCACTGGTAACTAATTATGAAATAACATCGGTTTATGTATGGGAACAGTCCTACATTTTTTTTTGTGTCACACCTTGCGTGCGTATAGGTGACTTGAGGTTTTTTTGTTATTAAAACATTAATAATTTATTTTCCATACATTTATTTTTACATCATCACATGATTAAAACAATGATAATGGTACTTAATTACACTTATAGCTAAAAATCATCATAACTGTAAAATTAATTTTTAGTCGTTCTTAAATTAAATTGATAAGACGAAGATTATCATTAACCCACAACTCCTAACTGAATTTACTACAAATTGTACTTAAAAATTAAAAAACTGAACATCAAAAATCAAACTTTAAACCATTCCTTGTTTTGGGTTTAACAGGATAAAAATAAAAACATTTCATTAAGGCTTTAACACATACAATGCAAAATACTAAAAAATTTACATCACTATCAAAATGTGAATAATACATTATATTATTAGATTTTTTAACAATTTTAATTTTACCTAATGACTAAAATATGTAATATTTAATATGATAACCGGATGTATTGATAAGATTAATAATTATAAAATTACATAGGCCATCCACGGAGTAAGAATAAATTGTGAATTACCATAAAACGCATGTGAATGTATGCATATTAAATACGAACAATTGATTGAAATCTACAAAACAGATTAAAATGGTTTTTAACTTTTTCTGCATAATTACCAACTATAAATCCTAACTTATGTCACCAGACTATGGACAATTAGGAACCCATCAATTACAGCAAAACAAATTTTTTTTCAAATTAGCGAATCACCAGTTTGTTTTTTTATCAAGCTAGTAGTTATGAATACTTGTTTTATGCAGAATAAACAACACATAATAATACTCTGAATAAAGAACAGTAAGAACATAAAACTATCTTGTTCTTTATAAACAAATCAAAAAAATTTCAAAAAATTACAATACTTTATGAAGAATGGACCGTACTTAAAATAGCTATACATATTATTTAACCCTGAAGAAAGCCAAGGCACAAAACAGTTCTTACTTTTTGGATGACCCACGTGTAAAAAATATGCAATACAAAATAAAGAAGTTACAAATTATTGATTTGTGTTATGTATAATTGTACCTTACTTAACCCTTATGCGATGGGAGGGAATTTCAGTTGCCATGGTAGTTACCAACTTTAAAAGTCTATAGCAAACGTATTTATGAAGCGATTTGTTCGTTCCATATATCAAATTACTTGTCTTGAATGGATCTTTAATTTCATATAAAACACAATGCAAATGTATAGATAGCAAGGTTGAAACAACAGTTGTAAGTTGCCAAGTTACTTTTGAAGTCATCCTATCTTCAAGACAATGTAACTTTTGGAATATTTCATCTATAAGGTTTGTAGAATTACCTACTAAACCAGAATAATGCGTAAATTCTATAAAATCAAACCTTTTCGTCCTACGTACAACTGTTGGCGTGGTATGCGGAAATTCTGAGAGTAAATACTGTCTTTCTTCGTCAAACCTCCCACGACCTATTTCATGGCCTATTACAAATCCTATTCTTTTACCACTACTACATAATTTTGTATGTGTATTTATAACTGTATATGTGTTCAATGTCAATACTATTCACAAACATATTGTGAACAAGAGGGTGAGGAATGGCAGGAATTTGACAATGCAACACTGTTCGAATATCACAGATTCTGATCCCACTTTGAGCGTTGCAAATTTCAAACTGCAATAATTAGGGCTAATGTTACTCTAAATTATATTGTAAAACATGGTTTTATTCACGAAAATGTCTCATAAAAATTAAGTTCCATACAATTTCATGATAAACTTAAATTTTAGCATGTTACAGCCAAAAATATTAAGTAACCTACAAATTTTTACGTGCGAAAGTGTTTCGCCCGCTGTAGCTAGCGAAAAACGCAACCAATTTTCTATCGGTAATGGCCTTAAGTTAAATGAATTTATTTGGGAGTGTGTTTTGACATTTGAACATTACTATACAAAGAAAAACACGCTGTCTTAGAAGGGTTAAATATCTTTAAACGATGTCAAGCTAAATAACATACAGCAAAGCCCCAATTATCTGGCCTAGTGAAACAGTCATATGAGTTGGATAGTAAATAATCTGTACAATACAAACACTACTTGAATTCTTTAGTGTTTGTATAATGTCTAAATTTGTAATTTGGGCGGTGCGCTACCGGTAAATTCACATTTAGTTCAGCTTGGTATGAGTTACTTGAACTCTGATGTTTTTAAATTGATTTAAGTGAAAACATAATACACAATGAAATAAGAGATAACTTCTCAACGAAACAGCAGTTTGTTAACCAAATCAAGAATTCAGTTTATTTTAGTATTTCAGTAAGCTGGACTGAATAATAAAAGACCTGACATCAGGGCTGTACTACAATGCCACAATACAAACAAATAAAATATTTTCAGATGTACTGAATTAATAACAAACATTAAACTTCAACAATTTCATGTAATTTACATTGAGAAGTAAATAATTTATTTAATTACATTTCATTTATAATATTAACATTTAAATTTATAGTTAATAGTTCCGAGAACTAATTTTTATTTCTACATGCAAGTTTTGTACACAGTGATCCCATAATTTACAAGTTTGAGTATTAAAAATCACCATATTTAATATAATACAATGATAAAAGTTTATTTTAATTTATTCTATCATGCACTTCAATCGGTTTTAATAATCAAAATATCAAATTTTTTTTTTTAATAATTAAACAAATTGATACCGATATTTAATTATTATTGTTAATTATATACAAAAAAATTAAATCTATTTTCAGCTGTGAGGGTACCTACTACTTTTATTTTTTATTTTTTGCTTTTATTTGTTATCGGGAACTGTACTTAGTTGACAACTACTCAATTTGAGCGCTGCTTTTTGCTGTATTTTTTTGACAAGGATTAGACATGAGTTTGAACAGGGACCCCCAGTAGAGTTTGTTCATGGATGGCTGTCAACTGGTCACCATACAAAATCGCTTGCCCAACCGGTGTTACTTAACAAATATCAGCGACTTTCTATCAGCTGACTGACTGGGCTGGACCGAAGGCCATTCTTATTTAGCATGAAGTTCAATGCATACCTCACATTAAGACAATGACAAACTGTCACCCGTCCATCTCTGATAATACACTCAATGTGTAAACTACTCACGTCTTAACGTTTATAATATTTGGCAATTTAAATTCCCTTTAAAATATTTCACTTACTTTTAAACAGCTGAAAAGGATGCTGTAATTGGGAATGGAGGTAAAAAGACCATGTGGTAGACCAAGAGTGAAATGGATGGGTTCATTTATGGTTGAATTGGGATAAAGATGCAATGTCGAGAGAAGAAATGGTTCAATGATAGAGATAGTTAATGGAACTTGTTACACAGCCTGACCCGAGTAAAATTGGAAGAGTGAATATAAGGATAATAATGGTAATTATTGAAACAGGTATATATTTTTTAAAAGGAAAACAAGAAAAGTAATAAAACATATAAAAACGATGATGTTTTAATAATTAATTTTGATAGTTTTATGAAATTGATAAAAATAACATATATTTAAACATTTTGTAACGATGATATTTTAATAATTAATTTTGACAGTTTTATATAAAATTGATCAATTATCCAAAATTATCATGCTCCAAATAGTTCTGATGTCCAGGTTATTTCTTCAACCCATTTTGTAAACACATAGTATTTTTACTACAATTCGGTACTTCCAAAATTCCTAAAAATATAATAAACTTACTTATTTCTGTGTTTGATAAACTGTTACTAGGTCAAACACACCAACAATCATTTAAAAAAATTAATATAAAAACTATAAATTGATTTATAAAATAAACAAACAACTCATAAAATATAAGACCACTGAATAACAAACTATATATAATTAATTTTAGAAATAAAATAAGTAACCTTGAAAATTTAATAAAAACTTAAAAAACAGGAAACAAATTCTTCTACAATTGATATAGCGTAATATTGGTACGTGGTATTTATTAATACATTAATAAATTATGTATGTTTTAACAATACATATATAAATGTATGACATATATACACGAAAAGGTAGATTAGGGTTTTTTAATTTGTATGCAGTAGAACAATACATCTAACAAACATATAACATAACCTGACATTACTATCAGAAAATTAATAAAAAATATATGTACTTAATTAATATATTAATAATATAAACAATACAGTACTTTACAAGGTAAATGATTGGTATTAATGTAATTCAAATGTAATAGTTGTACATAGAAAATACCAAAAACATAATGGCAGTCCTTTTTGTTTTTATTTTTCATATTCACAATTCATAGTTCTTTCCTTTCGTTATTCCCGCACTCACTATATTTTCATTCTCAGACAAATGAAATTAATTTAATACTTTTCAAGAACCAATTTTTTTAACAATATCATGGTTATTAAACATCAGTCTCTACACGACAATTTATGAATTTTCAAAATCCCGCTGTAGCTAGATGACAGGAGATCATTATGTTTTTTTTACTACATCTTCTAATTCCTTTGGGACACACAAAACAAAAACAAATTAGAACAATAATTGATAAGCATATAAAGTCAAGGAATTTTAAATAGGAAACATATGTTTTCTAAAAAGAAAAGTAAAATTTTTATGACCTGGGGCAGTATTAACATGATGAGCACCAAAATACAGACGGGTTAATCCTTTTCAATCCAACATCCCTGTCACATTCATACCTGGCAACTATAAATTTATCTTCCATGATATTGGTTTATATTATAATAGTTAATAACAAAATTATTTTTCAGGTATTAATGTTTTTCTATACCACCGGGTTGGTCTAGAATAGGGTGACCAAACGTCCCGGAAAACCGGGATTGTCCCGGTTTTCAACCAAGCCATAAGGTGTCCCGAAAAATTGTCTTGGGGCGCACAAAAGTCCCGGAAAATGAGAAATGGGTGGGTTTTTTTAAGCATTGTGACAATCTTCAGCAGTACATCGAGATGGCAAAGATTGCAAAATATCTATTTGCAATACCAGCTCACAACGCGAATACAGAAAGAATATTTTCTTTCATGAATATCCAATGGACTGATGAATGAAATGGAATGGAAGTGAAGACGCTTGATGCAATCCTGCAGATCCTGTACAACTACAAAATGGACTGTATGGAATTTAACAGTTATGTTTTGAAGAACAAAGACATGATCGAGAAGGCTGATGAAAGTAGTGAAAAATACTCTTTTCTTTGAGATCAATCAACCCCATCTAAAAGCAGTGTGCAGTAACAATTAATTATTAAATGTGAGTTGAATTTAAAATTAATTGACAATAATTAATATAAAACAAAAAACAAACTTTGTTTCATTTTTAATTAATTAATTTTTTTATGTTTTAATAGTATTAATAAAGTTAATCTCATATTGTAGAATTAAATATGAGTAATTATTTTCCTGGGTCCTGGGTAAATTATGGTTGGAGGGGGGGAGAGTAAAATATGGAAGGAGTTTCGGTTTTCTCTAGGAATGATTTGGTCACCCTAGTCTAGAGGTAAAGTCGTCGCCAAAATCAGCTGTTCAACAGCTGATTTTCGGAGACGAAGGTTCCTGGTTCAAATCCTAGTAAAGGTAGTTACTTTTATACGGATTTGAATGCTAGACAGTGGTTACCGGTGTACTTTGATGGTTGGGATTCAATTAACCATACTCTCTCAGGAATGGTCGGCCTGAGTCTGTACAATACTACACCTCATTTACACGTCATACACATCATCTTCATATCATTGGATCATTTGCTTGCTTATTGTTCTCAATTGAACAGATTGCAACGTACACATATTAGGAATTAAAAAAAAAAAAGTTTTTCTTTACGATTAACCCTATTTATATTTCACAGATATTATCTGGCCATAACAGATAGGTGGAATATCAAATTATTTACAGCTAATCTGTTCGCTGCAGGGCTAAAATAAATAGTTCCATTATTTATCACATTGTCAGCCAATTAAATTACTGATTATTTATTAACCCTTTGAATGCCAGGGTCCGATTTTTTCGGATGCAAGGGTCTTCTGAATAGTGCCAGACCTGGTCACATCGGATGTCAGTAAACTGTAGCATAAATGGCTATAATTTCCGTATACACCGGTAGATTGCATTGAATGTAAATATGAAATTAATTAATGTAAATATGAACTTTCATTTTATGTCAATAGATTTCACTATCATTTAATTACATCTGTTTTACAAAGAGTTTATAGTTTGTGTACGTTTTTGTAAACTCACGCGTCAAATGGGGCTTCGTTGTTTTTATCTATACTTATAGTATTTTAAATAATGTTGTGTTATACATCAATCTAATCAGAACAAATTTGTCTATAAAATGAAATAACTCATGATGGTAAAAATATTTTTAGTTTAAAACCTACTGGATAAAGAATATTACATGAACATCGAATTCGGCCAAATGAATAAAGCTATTATAATAAATAAAAATAAATGATCAATGATTAAATTTTTTAAACTAATTTATATATATTATATATTAATTTTAAATATATTATTTTAATAATTTAATTTTATATATTATTATATATTAAATATTATTATATATTAATATTATCATAATTTACATTTTTATTCTGCCCATAACAGACCGGTGAAGTGACAAATTACTGTATTTACACTCAATCTGTTTGTTGCAGGGCTAAAATAAATAGTTCTGTTTTTTATCACATGGTCTCAGCCAATTAAATGACCGATTCATTTTAGAACAGAAGAGGTAGAAATGTAAAAGACATTTATCAGAGTTATCTCTTCTGAAAGTAATGAATTTCAATATACAGCCAAACCCTTTGGTGAATAAAGTGAAGGTGTCATTTGCAGAGTAAAAAGTATGTGCATTTTAGAGAGCCTGGTATGCTGATGAGCGTACTTTTCCACACAGTGAGGAAGACATGGCAAACCATCTCACTCCTCGATTTACTTAGTAAAACTCTACAGATTCAAACCAGCCTTTCAGATGACGACCTAAACACCACATTGTTATTATCACTAACACTTTTTTTCAACATTTAATTCAACAAAATCACTTCCTGAATCACTATCAAACAAATACAGTTAAAATAACTTCAAATAGTCGCGATTATCCAGGTATATACTTAACACTTTGAAGCCTAGGCCCGAGTTTAGCTCGGCGTGAGCATAAATCGTGGTTGTCCGAAGCCCGAGTATACCTCAGGCCGCCACATTAAATTCAGTAGTAAGATTCAGACGAGGTTATATCGGGCTTCGGTTGCACAGATTCATTCTATATTTCATTTAGTTAAATTTGCTATGCTTGCAGCGAATTCTACCAAATATTTTGTGAACTATGTAGAAAAACATTGAGCCATGTTTGAGGTTATGTTTTTGTTGATGTACATGTGTACTTTGTCGTGATTTTTTCTAAGTCATATGAATTTTTTTAAGTTATATGAGGTTTGTAGTTATTCTGTATTTGATATTTGTAAATAATATAGTTATTTCAACTTTTTAATAATTGTTTTCCTTTTATATTTTGTCGGTAATCGTTTCTGTTTGGTAAATTGTTCACTTGTATACGTTGTACTGTTTTGTCTTCTAGATTGCTTTGTTTGTGCGGTTATTTGACAGTAATGATTTTAATTTCTTTTCCATTTCATGTTTTCCGTGTGTTGCTGTAAAGTTTGCTCAGAAAAGAGCAAAACTGCAACTAGAAAGGCTGGAAGGAAAGAAACAACCTGGTACTGCCCTGACTGTAATGTTGCATTGTGCTTACCGGTGTGTTTCCGAGTGTTTCATACGAAGGCTAATTATGTGTAAAATATTTTAAATTTTAGTACTCTAACATGTTTAGTGTGAAGTTTATTTCATTGCCTTTCTGTAAAATTTATATAAACTGTTTTTTAGTAGTGTTTAGGATTGTAGAACTTTAAAATTAGGTAGTGTGTAGCATGTAACAATTTCGTTTTTCATGGTTTTTTTGGTGTATATTTAAATAACTCTCATAAATTTAGTAAGAATACTAATTTCAATGTAAATTAATAGTAATAAACGTTCTAATTTTTTAATCAATTTGATGCCAAAATCATTAAGATATGATAGAAATTAAATAATTTAAAATTTTTTGAAATTTACTCTAAAACCCCCAGGATACCGTGACATACCATGTTCTTATAGCTCAGGTTTCAAAGTGTTAAATAAAATTTACAAAGTTCTTGAATTTTTAAAATCATGTCACAAATTATCGACAACGATATTATTTTTTTACAACTAAATTCAGTCATGGTAATATAATAACAGGCCTTTAAGTTAGTTGGTTTACATTTATGTTAAAATAATTCATCTACAAATTGTTAAAACAAGGTTTAGTACTGTAATATTTATTAGAATTGATTAATTACAAAAAATCTCAATGAAACACTACTTACCATAAAATTATGAATGTTCTAGTTCTGTGTCACTTTCTCTAAGCTGTTTTATAGGTGGAGGCGAGACGCTATCTTTGGAATCTGATTCATCCAACTGTCGCTTTACCGATGGTTCACCAGGCGTTACAAACGCCCCCCTGAAATTAAAACAATTATGCATTTTAGACATATATATATAATTTCTTTAACACTGTCCTGTCTTTTCTCAAAAGAAAATTGTTATTACTACACTATTTACTTAATTTTATCTCCTTTATTTCATTGCATTAAATATCCAATTATAATCTTTAATGACCATCCATCTACAGTTAGTGGCAAAAAAACTGGTGTAAAACATTCACACGAATTTCTCTTGTAAATGTAAATAATGAACAATATAACCTGTGTTTAGTCATAACTAAACAATGCAAAATGAAAACATAACCTTAAATTTTATTATAAATGAATGATGCAAAATGAAAATCAACCTCTGTAGAACAAATACAGAATATCACTATTGACGCTAAACTAGGCTCTGTAGAATAAATGCTTAAAATAAAAATTGTAGTTTTTTTATTTTCTACAACTTTGTTGAAAAATGTATACTAAGGTGGCAATATTAAAATATCATATTTTTTTACTGATTTTGTTTAAAAAAAAATACAAAAAAAACACTATTTGACGCTAAACTAAGTGTTCTACAAAAAAAGTTTGAATAAGTTGTAAGTTTTTAAATATTTTACGACTTTTATGATATATGCTTTGGCTTTAAAATACATAACAAGGCTGCAATCTTAAAAAAAAAGACGTTCCCTACAAGAGCACAGGCATCTCCCCCCCACCAAGAATTTCAGTAGACATGATGGTTACCCTATCATGTAGAGTAAAAAATTGAAGTAAATGAAATTAAAAAAAAAAAAATGTAGGACCCGTTATTGAGATTCGCACAAATAAACTACGACTTCTGGTTGACTAATTTTGATGAAAATGTCTGTCAGGTCCCCTAGTGGAACCTAACTTAAGTTTAAACTTCTATGTTCGTATGAAATTCCATTCTCCAAATGTTTTGTTCTCTCACACACACAGACCAATCAGTAAAAACATGATTTTGAAAAACTGACATGAAAACAATACTTACCTTCCCTAAATATTTATATAGGGCAAGAGAAAGTAAAATTTTTTTTTCTCTTTAATTCTTTATTTACAACTGTAAAATTTTCAACAAGTAAATGTAATAATTATGATAATAATGAAAATGACACGATAAGCATGAGAGGGGTAGGGCCCCCATTGGTGCCTCCCCAAGAATAAAATTTGTGTATCAAATTAGCAGGTCTCTACTCCAGCGTCTTTTAAGGCGTCTAGGGGGATTATCAGGTAAATGGAAGGTGGAAAGTGAACGCACCAGTGGGTTCTCGTGTTCGTGTGACTTGTCGTGAAAGCGTTTGTATACGTATTCGGTTGAATTTTGTACAAGTGGTGTTTTCAAATCTGTATGTAAGGTTTTGTTGCTAACGTAAAGAGGTGCTTTTGCTATAAGACGTAATGTTTTCGACTGGAATGCTTGAATTCGTCGCAAGTTAGAGGGTTTAGTTGAACCGTAAATTTGGGACCCGTAGGTCCATATAGGTTTCAAAAGAGAACAATATATGCGTAATTTTTGTGCCATTGGTAATTTTGATCGTTTGTGAAGTAGGGAATGAAAAGTAAAAATCTGGTGTGAAACACACACAACTTTCTCTTGCCAATGCAATTAATTAAAAATATAACCAAACATTTGTAATAAAACATTAGAAATAAACAAAAAACTAACCTCAATAAAAAAAACCTAATTTTAATCATGAGTAAAAGACGCAAAATGAAAAGCAACCTCAGTTTTGCTTAAAAATACGAAAAATCACTCTTTCATGCTAAACTAGGCTCTGTAGAGAAAAATGCTTTAAATAAAAGTTGTAGGTCTTTTAATTTCCTATAAATGTGATTACATACACTTTTGTTGCATACTAAGAACAAAATCTTTAAAAAAAACCGATTTTTCACTTGTTTTCGTGAGAAAAAAACAGAAAATCGCTAATTACCGCAAAACTAAGCATTATACAAAAAAATGTTTGAAATAAAAGTTGTAGGATTTTTAATTCTCTACAGTTTTTATTGTATAAATTTTTGCGCTAAAATTCATATTAAAGCCGTAATCTACAAAAAAACAATTTTTTTACGTGAAAACAGCCTCACCAAGAATTTAAGCAAACATAGCGCCTACCCTATCTTGTAGAGCATATAAAATTTAGTACACCAGGCGATTTTTAAAAAAATCGTAGGACCAGTTTTTGAGAACATCGAAAAAAAGTGAAAAATTATACGAATAAACTGCTACTTCCGGTTGACCGATTTTGATGAAAATGTTCGTGTCGAGCTGGTACTGGTAAGTTTCAAGTTCGTACGATGTTCCGTTCTTGAGATATTCTGTTCACACACACACACACAGACCAATCGCTAAAAACATGTTTTTTGGGTTCAGGGGGTCTGGAAACGTGTAGATCCGGTAAAAACTCGATTTCGAAAAATCGTCATGAAAACAATACTTTCCTTCCTATATATTCATATAGGCAAGAGAAAGTAAAAATATGAATATTATTTTAATGAAAAAGAAATACTTACGTGTAAGCAGCTTGTACCAGACAAGGTGGTGACATGGATCGCTCCTCTGCTATACTTCTCATACTGTTCCCTGTAATCAATAGATCACTTTTTAGTACTCATTATCATGAGAAAATAATGCACAAAACTACAGAGGTAGAGATGATTCTACAGTGAAGGGAAAATAATATCAAGTTACGGAATGGTTTGCTGATGTTGGATCAAGTGGCCAGGCGACGGGTTTTTGGTTGGCAAGGCGGTTGCGGCCTCCTTGGGGCTAGACGAGGACGCCTCAATTGAGTCCAACACTACTTCTCCAATTATTGTGAGGGAGTGAACATGAGTTTTTCTCGCCGCTTCGGATAAAAAAAAGAAAACAGTCACAGAATGGTTAGAATTAAATAAATTCAGTTTTCTCAAAGTGCAATTATATAAAATAAACGTGAGGCTTGCTCTTCAGTACTGAGGAGTTTGTAGCGAATTACAACTTGTAAAATCTTCTGCTGGAAATGGTCGGTAAGGATTTTGAGGTGTGCCTTTCACATGGTGAGTTTGGATAGACGGAGCATCTGCTCTACTGAACTGAGGAGTAGAACTAGACCGCTTACAACCGCAGTTCTAAAATCAAATGAGAGTAATCTTTCATGAAGAATGTTTCTTAAATAGAACTAGACCAGGTGGTGATAACCCTCATAGATGAGAATCCATCATCACTTCATGAAGCACACACAGGCTGTTGGATTCTGGAGAGCTGTATCAACATGCAAGAAGGAATGGTAGTCTTCTGAAAGCCTTACCAACACTGTGATGAGAATGAACAATAGGTAAACGGAAAAAACAGGAATATCCTTCAATGAAAGAATGCTGAGAGAGTAGGTTCCAGAAGGGGCTTCACCAAATGTCTAAAGTTACTTCACCAAATATAAAATGGACCTAAATGGAAAAGTAAAATAATTATAGATTTTTTTGTTGTTTAGGTCATTCATCAGCCAAAAGACTGGTTTGAACCTGTAGAGTTTTTACTCAGTAAAACGAGGAGTGAGGTGGTTTACCCTGCCTTCCTCACTGAGTGGAAAAGTATGCTTATCAGCATGCCGGGTTCTCTGAAAAGCACATATTTTCCACTCTGCAAATGACACTTTCACTTCCTTCACCACAGGGTCTGGCTGTATAATGAAATTCATTACTTTCAGAGGAGATAACTCTGATTAGTGTCTTTTACACCTCTCCCTCTTCTGTTCTTAAATGATTCAGTCATTTAATTGGCTGAACATGTAATAAGAAATACAACTATTTATTTTAGCCCTGCAACGAACAGATTGGGTGTAAATTATTTGACACTCCACCTGTCTGTTATGGGCAAATAGATTTTTTTCTCAGTCACATACGAAAAATGATAATTTTTGTTGTTTAAAAATCGATGAAAGTGTTTGTGTCAAGTTTTCTTAGAGTTATCTAACTTAAGTTTCAAGTTTCAACTTTGTATAATATTCCATTCTCGAGATATTTTGTTCACACACCACACAAATCACTAAAAACAATAGTGTTTTATAAAAGAAAGTTCAAATAAATATAACTAATAAATAAAAATTTTATTGTTCTCCTGAAAATTAAATATTTTGACAAGTACCCTTTTTCCATAGCACCCTTAACTGATATTTTGGAACAATATATAACCAACTACAACAGTACTAACAGACTAACAATAAAATCATCAATATCATAACAGTTAATAGAGTAAAGGCCAAGCCAATAGCTGTGAGCGCTGGATTACGCATGTGCATACTTGCACATTAGTTTAGAGCATGTAGAAACAGTGAAGTTCCTGGGCGTATCTCTAGATAGATCTTTGTCTTGGGACTTCTATACCAATCAAGTTTGTAGTAAAATATCATCTGGGGTATTTGCACTAAAACAAATCGCCAGATTAAATGATAAAAAATTACTAATGGCAGCTTATCATGGCCTCATTCTGTCTAATATCCGTTATGGTATTTTAGTATGGGGTAATTCTAGCATGGGTAATATGAATAGGGTTTTTAAAATTCAAAAGAAAGCTATTAGGTGTATGGTGGGAGCTAAACAGCTAACCTCATGCAGGCCACTATTTAAGGAGCTTAAATTGCTTACAGTTCCCTCCCTCTACATTTTTGAGGTGATTATACATGTTAGGCAAAATAATTTTATGCAGAATTTCAATGTTCACAATCATAACACAAGAAACAGGAATGATTATTATGTGGCTAATCACTCCACAAAATTGTTTGAACAAAAACCTACTTATGCAGGGAGAAAATTCATGAATAAATTATCCCAATCTTTAAAGTGTTGTGAGGATTTGAATTCCTTTAAAAAAAATCTGAAAAATTACTTGATCAGTGAAACTTTTTATAGCATACAAGAATTTTTTTCTTGATAGTAGTGATACATTGTGTGATTCTTATATGTATTTCAGGTGTTATATCTGACGACATGTCCTATACTCCTCCTGGAGTCTCCAGGGCTCAAAAGAAAAAAAAAACTTGACTTTGACCCCGCATACCCCTCCGACCTACAGTTAGATGTAGTCAGAATGTTGTTGAAAATTGACAACACCCATTGTATTTTGTAGGCATGCTGTTCCATTGTTGATTACATACGCTGTGCTATTGCAATACATACAAGACTATATTAATGCAGATGCACATTTTGCCCAGCGCTCTCCTTACAAAAATCAGGCTATAACTAGAAGCTAACAGTATTTACACCAACAATACCAGTAAGTAAAAGGTTACCACTGAAGGAAAATAAACATTTTTACAATACACAAAGATAAAATTAAGAGAAGAATTGACACATGTAAGGATTACAATAAAATGACATAAAATATTGGAGCAAACAAACTAAATATTACAGAATTTAGGTCTCCCACAAATAAGAAAACCAGGAAAATGAATAAACATAAGAAGAAACTATAATGAAACAAATGCTGAAAATATGGCTTCAATGGGTGTGCAAACAGGAAGACTTGACATGGTCTAAATAATTTTTCAAAAATAAAAGCAATAAATAAAACACTACACAGAACTCATAAGTTATAAAATTATATCACATACCTTCGCGTGGTTCACCATTTGGGACTAGAGTAACATGTTGTATAATGCGAGATTTTCCAACGACAGCTACACTACCAGGTGGCATAACACTGCTTACAAACGTTACTCCTGTAGAAATAAAACGCTAGGTAACACTCGGATGAAATTATTTCTCAAATTTAAAACTAATTTTTTTTTTAATAGTGAATTTCTCTATTCACTGAATTTTCTACTGGAGCAACAAATGACTTCAAATCGCTTTACAAACAGACATTTTAACAACTTTCTTTTCAGTTTTTAATGCAGAAAATCAAATTTATAGTACAGAAGATGAATATCAATGGCCATATATTAATGGATTAATTTTAATGGCCAACTCTATAGTGCAGTGTTTTAGAGTATTACATAATGCTAAAATACTGAAAGATCCTTCCTGTGTTGATTCACAACCAGGGTTTGGAAATTATAATAAACATAAAAGACAAAATTAAGGCCATTGGTTACTAATTTGGCAGACAACCTTAAGAAAGTCAATTTATTGGGTATAGTTTTTGTACATAATTTGTATTTTCCAATGTAAGTTTTGTAAATAAAGCACGCTTATTTAATATTAACACTCTATTTCTATTTACCGACAGGCAAATAATTTTGCATGGCAGCAGCACTGTGATGTGAGATAAAAATCATGTTTTACTAGAGAAAAAACTGACGTGCAACAAAGATTAAAAAAAGGTAACAAGAGTTCACTGAAACTATCATTAAATTGTTAGATGCTTTGATGAAACAGCTGATATTTTAAAAAAGAGCACTTTTTTGTTCCGCAATATAATCAATAGTGCTGGAGTCACATGCAAAGTTAGTTGCATATACGTAAATAAGTGTTTTTTTTTACATTAGTTTAAACTTATACTTAACAATTTTAGAGACATGTCAAGTAACTATGAATTTTCAAAATTTTTACAGCCAATGCTTTCAGCATTCTTTCATCGTAGGGTTTTATTTTTTAATTTTGATCAACCATTATTACATTTTTGCTTTTCAATTTAAGAAAATTAAGGAAGTCAATAAATTCTGTAACTTGTTAGATCCAATATTTTTATTGATTTTAAAATACAATCACTTGAAAGTCTTTGATTTCCTTAAACCAATGAATTTTAGTTTTATCTAAGAAAAAATTTGTTCTTCATTATTTATCGCTATCTGGAAGGAAGAGAGATGTGGGAAGAAGAATTTCTTGGTTGAAGAATGTTGGTGACTGGTTTTGTTGTACCTCAATGGAGCTGTTCAAAACTGTGGTGTCCCAGGTTCGAATAACTGTCATTATTGGAAACCTCATGTCGGAGGCACGATAAGAAGAACTATTTGTTTTGAACATTTATTTGCCATTTTGAACAGATGTCTGTAGAACTAATGTATATTTACTGATCACCTAAATCAGTCCTATATCTTCAGACCATTATTTTCTGTGGTACCATTCTTCTGTTTCAGCTTCTCTGTCAACTGAAAACTTTTTTTTATTAAAGCCTCACAGGACTATATAAGTTCTTTAAGTTTGGAAAATCTGTAATTTCGTCTTACGGATCTAATCCATTTTCTTGATGTTCTTATTCTTGATTTTTTCCAATAATTTTTCATTGCGTTAGATCTTCTTTTCCATTCTTCCTCAGAATACACCGCTTTTTGACGTTTGGTTGGTTTCTTTTGCTGGAGTCTCGTGTTTTTCAGTTTATGATAATTTTTCATCTTAGTTTTTAACTCACGTGAGATCTGAAATTCTTCTTAGTCTTCTTTAACTCCGGCCCAACGCGGTAAGCAGCAGCCGGAAGCCAGCCGCAAAACTCTCTTTACTCTATTCTCATCCCTCAGCCATTTTTTTTACAAAAAAAATCAAAAAAATTCATGAAGGTTTACAAACATACAAGCTTTATTTTAAAAAAAAATCGCAAAAATTGCTTTATTTTAATTTTAGTTACAGTGATTCAAAATTGATGTTCGAAAATAGTCCAAAAATTTGGAACACTTGTACGATTACGCGATTTTACCGACTTATTTATAATTTTTTATGGCGATGTGCTTATATATTATTGAACAGCACATTTCAGTGAATAATTTTGTACAAAAAAAAGTAAAAATATGTAAAAAATAAGGATGCTATAAGCTAAAGCAAGAGTAGCGAACAGAGCAACAGTGATGTGACACTTGAATAGCAGTACTCCAGTTCAATGCTATTACACAACAGTGTTATAAATGTAATAACGGGTGATTCAAAAAGAGCGCCGGTTTTTAAACGGCTGGTAAATTTTTGTTTATCGGTTGGCAACATTGTTAGACCTCATTTCTATTTCGGAGAACATTCCGATTGACGATTCAGTTGTAGTTTCTCTTGTTCGCAGTGTAGTACTCTCGCAGTCTGTGTCTAACCATGGGGAAGTTTACTATTGCACAACGAGTGTTAATCGTCAAAACATTTTACCAGAGTGGAGAGAGTTATGCGGCTACTGTCAGGCGACTTCGCGGTACTCTAGGACATAATGAAGCACCGAATGAATCAACAGTTCGCAGGCTCATGAAAAAGTTTTTTGAGACGGGTTCAACAGTCGACCTTAAAAGTTCTGGACGTCGTCGTTCTGGCCGAACTGAGCAGAACGTTGCGTTGGTTCGTGACAGTGTGGCTGTTAGCCCAGCAAAATCAATACGTCGCCGTTCTCAACAATTGGGTTTACGATGTTCTTCTGTACGGAGAATTCTTCGGTACGATCTCCAATATCACCCGTATAAAATTCAGTTGCTGCACGAGAAACAATGTTGTTGCTCCGTGAATGGTTCCAGGATCGCATCATTTCTCGTAATTCCGACCATCAATGGCCACCAAGGTCGTGTGACTTGACGCCTTGTGACTTTCATCTTTGGGGTCATCTGAAGTCATTGGTGTATGCCAATAAACCCCGAAACATCAATGACTTGAAGGAGGAAATTCGACGGGTTATCGGGCAAATGGAAGTCGAAACTTGTCGTGCAGTAATATCCAATTTCATGGACAGAGTTGATGCGTGCCAGCGCAGTAGAGGAGGACACATGGATGACATCATTTTTCATACATAAAATCGGAAGGTAAGAGGAACTTGTTGATGTATTTATTTTCAGTTTTTCAATAAAATAAATCTCTTAATTTGATATATCAAAACCGGCGCTCTTTTTGAATCACCCTATATTATCGTGATACATTTAGTACATGTGTGGTTCTGTCAGATAAAAATTTAAAAAAATAGTAAATCTACTATTTTCACTTCAGAAAAATAATCAAAAAAGGACCCAATCTAACCCAAACAGTCTTATTATATCATTATTTTCTCACAGCTGTCAACAAAAACATAATAAATCACTTTATTTTCCAAGAGAAATGTTTTAAAAACTGTAAACACTCAATGCCAGTCTTCATTAGTTAAAAAAAAAAACGATTTTATTACAAAATAGTGAGAAATTTATGTATTTATCCTCGATTTTCTTCTCTCTCTTTCCATTTCTACCACCTCTTTGTAAAAATAGACCAAAAAGATTTAGTTTGGCACTAGATTATAGATTGTTTTATTGTGAACAAATTGATTTGCATGTCGATTTAACTATGATTACTGAAAAAGGACTTATGAGCATTCATTCCGCACTGTACTTGTTGACACATCAGTGCGAGGTTCCTGTTGTTTGACAGTTAATTCCGCAAAACCAGTGCGGTTGGGACTTTTTACTCAAAAAGTATTCAATGATCTGTCTGGACATTCTAGAGGGATTTGTCCACATGACATGTCTGAAAAAATAAACCTGAAAACTTTTACTTAATAAAAACAAATTTACAAACAATATACCTGGATGTCCCGGTGATCCAGGAGCAGACTGACTTGTAACAACAGGTGAGTTTACAGTACTATCTGGAGTTGGAGATCCTTCCCTTGATAATGATTCTGGAGTCATTAAACCACTCATACCGACATGACTTGGAGATGCTGGAGCAGACCTGACAACAGAATACAGCATTGAAAAACACAGTTACCTAAATATTACATTGCAAATTAGAAGCAAATACAAACATTTGAACAATATCAAAACACAGAAAAAATTAATAAAAGTGTTTCTTCATGACGTAATCAAAAAATTACGTGGTTATAAAATCTACACCAAAAACTTTTGAATATGATGAGAGAATCAAATATGAACCAATATAATGAGAAATATAGAAGAGGTTTACAAAGAGTAGAAAAGAAATTTCATGGAAACCATCTGACAAAAGAAAGCTGATCGGCTAGTGCGCATAAGTAAAAGATAAGTTTTAATTAAAACTATTTAAGAAGGATCTGTAGAGGGTGAAAAAAAAACAGGATGTAAACTATTTGAAGGAGAGTCTGAGCTATTAAGAAATTAAGAAGCTGATGAAAATAGAAAAAAAGTTGAAGACAAAAACAGAAAAAGGAACCAGCCTCAAGACCAGATAACCTCATCAAAAAAAAAAAAAAAAAATCAGTAATTTGTTTACTAACTGCACTCTTTCAACACTGCAGCAAACATTTTGAGTTGAATTTTTTTTTTCATTTACAGATAATAAAATGTAACTTGAGACAAAACTAGTTAAGTTTCTTTAATTCACTGACATTTTAGCATTTGTTTCCTAAGTACCAAATGTTATAAAAAAATTATAAAGCACAATAATTAAATGAGAATAAAAATAAAAACATGAACAAATAGATTTATTAACAATCAGCTAGAAAAATCAGGATACATTAGATAAATTTGTTTATAATTCTAGGAATCCAGAAAATAACAGTATATGTCACAAAACAGTCAAAATGATATAATTTAGTATTCCAAAAACGTAATTTTTTTCTCTTAAATGTAATACAGAGATGGGGCTTGTTCTCCTGTACCGATAAGAGTTTGTGGTGATCACAACTGGTGATAAATGGAGATGGATGGTAAGATCTGGATTTGAAAGTGCGGTCCCTATGCAGAGGCCTTAAGATAGGTTGAGTATCTTTTCTAATGACCTGAAAAGAACCTGTGGGTTCCAAAATCAGATGAAGTAATCCTGTCCCACCTTATTACTTTGAAGTAACTTCAGTATGCATGATGGTATGTCTCTTAAATCGAACTACTCCAGATGGTAATCACCCTCACGGACCATCAGATTCTGGAAAATCTGTATCAAATTGTAAGAAGAAATTTGAGCCTTTTGGAACCCCTACAAACAATGTGATGAGAATGAACACTGGATAGACAGAACGAAGGAGAAGAACGTACCGTAAAATAATGCTGAGGATTACAATAATATTATATTATTAATAATATTGAAATATATACTTCTAACCACCAGAATATAGTAACAGAAAAAAATACTTATCGTATTCTTCTTCTGTTATAGTGTTCTGGTGATTAAATATGTATTTTAATTTAAATAATACAGCTGTTGATAATCCTACATAGGATGTTTGATAAAATAATAAAATACATTGAATAATACTGAATGAAAAAGGGCTTCCACAAATGTCTAAAATTAATTTACATGGTTTACAATGGCCCTAAAAGAAAAAGTAAAATAATGCAGGCGTTTGTATCAAAACCAGATAAAAATTTATAATTTTTGTTATTTAAAATGATGACATAATAACAAATAAATAAAACAAATTTTTGTGTTTTACAAAAACTGAATTTTTTTACCCCTAGCACCCTAAAATTATACTATAAAATAGATTTAATAACCTTTATATAATTTACCAACTGAAAAAAAACTCACATGACTTAGGATTTTATAATGCAATTATTGCATGGATCTATCAGCTGATTATACAGGTTCAAATAACAGCAGTCTCTTTTACAAAACTTAAGAGAATTGACCAAATATCAGATGTTATTTAGTTTCTTTTTTTTTAGCTTTTATTTGTTATTGGGAACTGTACATTATTGACAACTACCCAATTTGACCGCTGCTTTGCTGTATTATTTGACGTGAATTAGGCATGAGTTTGAACAGGGACCCTCAGTAGAGTTTGTTCATGGATGGCTGTCAGCTGGTCACCATACAAAATTACTTGCCCAACCGATGTTACTTAACAAATAATAGCGACTTACTACCAGCTGACTGACTGGGCTGGTTTTTAGTTTCAAAATTTTTTTTAAAAATCTCAAAATATTACTAAAGTTAAACATATTTTGATCGTTACTGATTTGAAATTATAATAAACTATTAAGCAGAATTACATTTTAATGATTATTATTATTTTAGAGTATTATAATTTACTTCTCTATATCCACTGAGGATGTGATGAACATTGTATTACAGATTGGTTATGATTCCAAAAAAGTTAAAAAATCTACCAAACATTTAGTTGCTTTAATTACAACACTGTATCCTTAATGTTTAACACTTTGCTTGTTAAGCACGTAATTTTACAGAACGGTGATACGTTTACAACTTGCAGATCACGTAATTTTACAGAATTCATAATTACACGGTTATACTATGTAATAGCACTTTCTTATACGGAATTCGATCATTTATTCTGAATTTACGTACATTTTAGTACAAAAGTACACTGTTAATGCACTAGTACGTTAGTGTTTTATTCACTTATAATGAAACCGCTGTTGGAACAGTGGTTATACACATGGGTTTTGTTTTTCATAAAAGAAATTTTTGTGTTTTGTTTGTTTTTTTAAATTCAATAACACAGTTTTGTTTATAAAGTATTATAAAGGTGTATAATAGTTTTTTTGTGTATAAAATTGTATAATAGTTCAAATTAATTGTTTAAACGACATGCGAAATGCAGTGGAAAAATGTTTGTTTTTTCTAAAAAATGCGCTATGAAAAAGTGATAGTTATATTATTTTATTAAGTACAATTTAACAACTTATAATACACTGTTTAAAACTAGAAGATTTGATGTTTCCAGCCGCCATGTTAGTACCATCTTAATACTCCTTATAATGGTATTTTTACAATATTTCAAATATTTACAAAAATGGCCAGCATTCTATAAACGTCCACGTTTTTTGTCCCTAGCACTCAAAGTGTTAAAGAGATAAAATATCAATATTGGACCTTATTTAATATTTTCACTGCTGACCGTGCACCTCGTGCAAGGTTTCAACTTTTATAAAAAATAAACTCAACAAACAGGTATACTTTGTTTCAGCTGTTAAAAAGTGCTAAACTCAACAAACTTATAATAAAAATAGTTTTAGACAGACAATAGTTTCATTTATTTATATAAAAAGAAAAAACACTGTTCAGTAAGATAAGTTTTACCAGCCTATAAGTAAAACCAGGAATTATACCAATCGTAATATCCATTGTGTTAATGGTTGAAACATGTATTTAAATTTGTTTATTTCTATGAAAAGCTGAAGTTAAAAAGCTGAATTCCATGAAATTATTTATTTACAACATGAAGTATTTTTGGTAGCTTTTAATTGCAATTAAAAATAAATAAAATTAAAAAAACCTGTACACTTTAGTTTATAAGGTATTGCCATGTTTTGATGGCTAGACAGGTTCTTTTCAGTTCAATATATATTGCTATGAAATTAACCATGTAAATTAAAACAAACTAACAATGTTATTACTGTTTGATTTTAAACAAAAATATCTTTTCATTTTTTAATTATAACGGGCATTTCAAAAAGGACACAACTGTAATATTACGACAGTAGATATAACGTATAGGTCAATTTCATGTATCCTTACATGTCGGTTGGCAATACTGTATTCAAGATTAACAGATTGTAACGATTTTAATGTTGTTCTTGTGCACTAGTGCTGTTCCATCATCAACTATTTGTATTGTGTCAATGATGTTGTTTTCCAAAGACAAACGTGCTAATTCTTGAGGCTTATTTTGCTTATAAATCTTACGATGGCCATCATTTGTTATCAAAAGGGTTGTAGGCTTCAAGATCCCAAACGGTTAATCTGCTTTTACAATATTCTATTTCTGTAAACACTATTAGATGCGTTAAAGAATTCCCTATCAAAGAACAATATTTACCGGTTTCCGACTTATACTGAACTAGCTGCAGCACGTTTTGTCGCCTCCCCCCATATCAATTGTCCATGGCCTATAATTAGATCAACAGTTTCAACTGGGTTAATGGCAAGTTTCATTGTAATTTGATTATTGCATAAAACCATAGTAGAAATGTAAATAAATATTTCACAGATTTAATATTTTTATACTACATTTATGAAAAATGAGTTACTTTCTTTTTGAAATACCTGTTACACGCATTTTCAATATCAGATCTTTAATACAGAACAAAAGAGTGATAAATGATAAAAATTCATGACTGAGAATAGAGAATACCAGAAATTTCTCTAGAACGTTTTTACAAAGAATTTATAATCTAACAAAATTAAATTTATCAGAAATTGTCGAGTTATAACGTTTAGCGCCATGGGCGCATACGTGGCGCCAAGCAGTACCTCATCTGCTGCGCCGAGAGCGCCACGTGTGCGTCTCATACAGTATTATTTTTCTGGCGTTCTTACATCATTGGTTTTTCAGTTGTGCTCTTAATATTTTAGTGGCGTGGTAATTGAACTACAGTAAACGTGTATCGGTTCGTGGTTTCAGTTTTTTTGTTTTAATAAGTGTTTATAATGACTGATGACATTAAAAGTGTTTTTAATGGTTATGATGACTATAACCAATCATTATTACATCATCAATGTTATTTCCTACGTAACTTACTCCTAATTTTTGTAAACAGAAAATACCATTTATAGAGTACTAGTCATTGAAATCAACATTGTTCTTAATTTTTCTAATAAACACAAAACAAATAAAACATTCTTTGTTATTAGTCAAACCCCTTCTACCACTATATTAGGATAAAATTGTAATAGAACCAGAACCAGCGGATTTTGTGAAGTAAAATGTTTACATTTTATGAATCATATCCGGTGCCGTTCCTGCTTACTGCTGTCAAAACAATTGTATTTATAGAAAAATGTTTCACAAGATGTCTTCATAAGGTAATAAATCCTCTTTGTTGGTTTTACCAAGGATCTTTTGTTATGCAACTTACAGTTAGGTCGAATATTAGACTAATAATACAATACATTTTTGATTAATACGTAAACAATAAAACAGTAACAAAACTGAAAGTGCATGCGCTAGTTGTGTATTAATACAAAAAACAAAGCGGATGCCACATGTGCATCCAGCGGCCCCTCAGTTGGATAATTCAATCGTAGGGCCACTGGCACCACGTATGCATCTGTTTTTTTTTTGCTGTAAAATTGCACAATATAATACTAAGAATAAATATCATTTTTATAAATTATTTAATCCAATTATTTAAAAAAAGTATGTTGGGCTTACAAAGTCTTCTAGTCATTTCTAGGTGGCGCTCAACATGTTAAATAACATAAAAGCATTTGTTTGTAATTAATTATACATGGACAGAAATTAAAGCTTTTCACATTATCTCATTACAAAACTAATTTTCGCAAATTTACAAATTATAAAATCACATTAAAGAAGACACCTTTATACAGACAGTAAATGTTGGTAACATGGAATCCCAATTATCTAGCAAAATAACAAAAAACTCGATAATTTTACTACATTCTTTGTTTTATACTTAAACAAAAAATTGTTATATAAAAAACTAATTAAATCTAATACTCTACAATTATTTTAAAGAAACAAAAGAAGAAAAATCCACTTTTATTAAAGAAAATATAATGTATGTTAAATTGTGTACAATATTCATCAACTTTTCAACTTTACATACAATAAATACTGATATATACATTACAAACAACGCATTATGTTTGAATTAATAGAAATAAACAATTGAAATAACACAAATGAAATAACACTTTTATAATGATTCAGATGAATAACAATTCATGAAACTATCCAGAGAGTATCATGATAATATTATAAGTACTTTAACGATACATGGAACAGTATAATCTTCATCATATTGCAAAATTCATCCACTTTAATAAACAGTGCTCATGATTACAGACAATAACAAAATAAATAAACAGTGAAAAATGACAGATACACCACCATTCAATAAGAATTTTTTATTCTTGCCCCATTCTTCCTACAAAAAAGATATGAATTAGTAAAAATATTTAAATACAGCAAATTAAATGAATACTAATTGAATCGGTAAGTGGAAAAAGGGTAATATTACAAAAAATGCGAAATTGAACGAAGATAGCAGTTTTGTTAAGTTTACTTCAGCGCATGTATTGGTTGATAAAAGGGAAATATTCCTTGTATCTAAAAGCAGCTAAGCTACATTATAAATTTAGTGGAGTGGAAAAAGGATAATATTCCAGGAATATTACTCTTCTTCCATTCAATAGCGAACAGCAGTTGGACCATTGGTTTCTGTCTTATTATTATCAAAATGTAACTGTAAATTATTTTGAAATAAAAATAAAGTTTTGTAGCATATTGGAACATTATATTATTTTTTCAACCTAATTTTCCTATTCACTTGTACCAAATCTAGAAAAAGGTGAATAGTCAACATATTAATAATAACAAATCAATCCCATGATAATTGTAAAACAAATTCTAAAGTTACCATTAAAAAGCTTTAATATAGTACTGCAAATGACCAATTGAACATTTTAACATTAAACCAAAAAAAAAGTCACAAAACAGTTTTTTTTAATTTCTCCAAAATCAGGATTTCAGAATTCTACCCTTTTTCCACTCACCGATTCAATTAGTAATGTAATGAAAACTAAATATCCTTTATAAATAAAGATGAATACGATGCTTTATAAGTCAACAGGCTCATTGAAGGATAAAAATTAATGTTTACAGTTGTAACTGAAAAATTTCATTATCAGATTTTGATTGATAGTTGTACAGTAAAACCCCACCAGTTGACCAAATTATAGGGAGCAGACCCGATTTCAGATAAGTGAAATTCCGGATAACACACAACGACATACTTTTAGGGTAAAACCACAATACGGACAACAAAACAACTGTGAAACGTTCAGAACCATCCGAGTGGCCGAGAAATGCGTGGTTAGAGCTGAACCGAACTGATCTTTAAGATCGGTTCGGTCCATTGTGAAATGCTACTTACTCTTACCAAGCATTTCTCAGCCACTCGGCTGGTTACAAACGTCTTCGAACGTTTCGCAGCTGTTTTGTTGGCCACAGTGGGGTTTTACCTTAGGGTTTAAAAACAGTTTAAGTGAATATACATTATTTCTTACAACAATTTAGTAATAAGTATAAATGAAAACACAATAATTACAAGAGAACAAAATTGAATACAGTACAGTAATTAATATTTACTGTATCTAATTTCAATCATTTAGTTTATAAAAAAGTCTGACGTTTTTGATGAAATCGTTGTCTTCGGGCAATATCACGCCATCATTTTAGTAGAAGCACATGTTGGGAGTATTGGGGTTGAATTCCTGGAAATGCATAGTGAGGCTTTTACAGTATACAGTAGATATTTTCGTCACAACAGATAAAAGATGGTTGAATATGCGCATTAGTTAATGAATTCCCAGAATAGTGAAACCTTATATTCATAATTTAGTTCATTTTATACTGTTATGTACTAACTTACGATACATATGTAATTACAGTACTGTACATATAGACATTATTGAGATTTATTTTATTTGTATTTTATCGAACATCCTATGTAGGATTATTAACAGCCGTATTATTTAAAATTGAAATATATATTTCTAACCACTGTAACAATTTTCTGTTACCGTATTCTGTTGGTTAGAAATATATATTTCAATATTGAGATTAAAAATCACCAAATTAAAAAAAGATTTTTTGGACCCATTTCAGTTTAAGTAAGGTTTGGGATTAATGGGGTTTTACTGTAATTTAAAATTTCCTCTAACTCTTTGCAGCCCATTTATAGTAGATTAGTCCAGACTACTTTTTTTTTCATTGATACGCCAGCCAGATACAATTTTTATAGCGAGGTAATTCTGGTATTCTGTCTTGCTTGATATTTAATATTCTATAATTCCCAACATTTATTTATCAGACAACAACATTTGTAGGGTTTTTATCAAATTAAGAAATGCATGCACAATACAAAAAATAAATTGTTTAGCGACATTTTTGTGACGCAGAGTTACTTCTCAAAATAATCAACAGGGTGACGTAGTGGATCGCAATCATCACTTAAGAGACTTTCAGAATTGTCACTACAACAATCGTAATTAATATTTCTTAATCCAAAATCACTAATTCTATTACAACATGAACTTACAGCCTTCTAGGAATATTGTCTTTGTATGTTTTTCTACTGATAACAAATTCACATTTAACAGTAGAAGTAATGTAGTGATAAAATACTAAACCAGATAATATACAAAGTAAATGGAATAAAACTAATTTGTCAAGCAGTGCTTGGTTAAGGATTTACCGACATTTTAACTCTTAGTATAGTAGTTTACGGCGTTGGACCATTATGTGCATTTCACTATGTTGAGTAACTTAAGATAAAGGGTTGCACAAGGTTTAATTGGCATCAAATTTATGTTTTTATGTTAACTAGAAATATTTTTATTAATTTTTTAAATACTCAGAGTCAATTTAGGGATCTATCCCTTTTCTAATAATTGTAATTTTTGTGCTTTAAGTTTGATTTTTTATAATTTAGAAATTATTACATCTTTTTTATTTTTACATTAAGTTTATATATATTTCTTACATACATATTATATTTTAACGTCGCATCAACTACAACGGTCATTAGCGACGACGTTGGGGTGGAACTGTTTACAATGGAGGATGAAATGATTTTTTGTAACGAATGAAAATATGCCGTGCCTGAGTGGGATTCGAACCCAGGACCGCATGATGAGAGGCGAGCACGTTACCAACTGCGCCAATGCGGCCGGCCATATTATATCTTATATTCATACATATTCACATCTCTTACCAAAGAAACAGTGGTTCAGCATCAATTTTTAAATGTGTTTTTCTCACTATTTATATACATTTTTCTCAGAAACTAAAAAAATTGAGATGAAATTTTACAGTATGTTCACCTCGCTTATCACTTTATCCTGTGTTAAAATCTGACAACTAAAAAATAATTAATTTTTCTTCAAAAAAACAAGTCAAACTTTAATTTGTTAACACTATATAGGAATTACCACTCCCCTTAAAAAAAATTACAATTTTTGACACTTACATTATTTTCCAAAAGTAACTGTAAATAGAACTTTGAAATTTACATAAGAAAGGGACACAATACAAAAAAATGTATGGTTTTTGAATCACTTTCTACACAGTTTTCTAAATTTCCTTTGGACAGAAATAAATATGCACCAATAACAGATATTTAGACACATAAAACGACCCTCAAGTCTTATTATTTCTTAATATAATAATTTAAAAAAAATTAGTTATATATTTTTTAAAATTTTATTATTAGTTATATTTAAAATAGTTTTGATTACATAGATAATAATTCCCAGCTATAGGTTGGGGAATTTTAATAATCGATTTCATAGTGGACTCCATTAAAATGTTTCAGTAATTTAAAAAAAATTGTTCAAGTCAAAATGAAGAAATAAATACATAAATAAATATTTCTAATTTTTAGTTAATGTCAATTTTTTTCAAGAAAGGGAAATTTTGTTTTTTGACGGAGTTGGAACCCTACTCAACCGGTACAGATACAGCCGTGTGAGTTGATTCTCATTGAGCTGTATAAAATTTTGTGCAGTTTCCGGTCGTGTTTGTAAAAGTCTTTGTAAAATTTTCCGCAGAAAATTAAGCAATCTTATTTTCACATTCTCTAAAACATCATCTCTCAAGAGAGCTGGTCGACCACTACGTTTTCCATCGCAAACACTACCTGTCTCTAGAAATCAGTTTGTTAGCCTAGAAAGTGACATTTTTTCTGGTGAACATCGACAGATTTAATTTGAAATGATTCTTTTACACTCGTGTATGATTTTGTAGCAAAATATTGTTCAAGAATGAAAACCCGTTGTTCTAGGGTAAAAGACATTCTGTTCATAATATGACCAGAAACGGTACAAAATTTTACACAGCTCAAAGTGAATCAACTCACACTGCTGTATTTATATACCAGTTGAGCAGGGCTACCAAGTTCGTGTCACAAATCAAAATTTCCCTTTCTTAAAAAAAATTACCAGACATTAACAATTGGGTAACAGGACTAAAAAAAAATCGCACTGTACTACATATTACCCAGAAAAACACAAATTCTTGTCATATCCACTGAATATATTGTACAGGTAAAGAAATAATTTCAAACTAATATTTTGGCAAAACAGAATTAAGACACCCATAATTTCAATCATTCTAACATAAATCTTTTTAAACATTTTCCTGAGCTTTGACAACTGTTTTAACTACAATTTTCCAAACAACAAAATATCAAAAATCACTTCAATATTTTTGTTATAATTAAATCTATGAAATCATGTTTTTCCAGGTTTAAATCAGAATCCAACCTCTGGATTAACCTATATTAGTTTAAAGAAAACAATATCTGATTACAATCAAACTCTACCAATCATAACTCCTGGGATTTAGAGGTTTACATTTTATAAACTTTCACAAAAATATATCTCAGAATATGGATTCTACATACGAACTAACATAATCTATCCTAAAAGAATAAATAACAATAATAATACAATGAAATATAAATAAATAAATAAATAAAACAATGTACTAAAAATATAACAAAAAATTGTAAAAAATATGTTTTAAGTTAATTTCATATACAGTAAAATCTCTCTATTGCGGAACTCTCTATAGCGGAAATCTCTCTTTAGCGGCATTATTTGCCGACCCCGACCCTTTCGTATACTACGATAATGTATTTAACTCTCGTTATAGCGGCACAAAAATCTCTCTATAGCGGCAAAACAATATCTTCAGGATATGGATTTAGACGCCTATGTAGGAGCAGACAATGACTTAGCCACTTCAGCAGATGTTAGCAATGATGCAATAATCAAAAATGTCTTAGCCCAAAACAACGAGCAAGAAAGTGAATGACGATGAAATGGAAACAGAAATGTTGTCTCTTCAAGTAAACAAGCACTAGACGCTATTTTTGTTGTTTCAACGTACTGTCATTGCCAATATGTAAATGAAAATTTACAAGTTTTAAACATTGAAAATGAGATTGAAGACATGTTTTATGAATTGAAAACGAAACAAAATTTACAACTTATTTTACGAAATGAAATGTACTTCACAGTCATTGTTTCCTTAATAACAAAAAAATATATACTGTACTGTGTATTTTTTTGTGTTTGTGTAGCCTATGGTTTAGGAGATTTTAATTTTATGTATCTTATGTTTATTACTGTTCAGTAAAAACCGAGTTTCAGTGCTAATTAATTTAAGGCTATCTATTATGGTATGTACTGTATGAATGATTATTGAAAAAAGTTCAATACGAAAAGTGAAACTCTATTGTTAAACATTAGTAACACAACATCTAATAAAACCAGTTTGTATCCAAATTTCTTGTTAATAACCTACACTTTATGTAGGTAATTAATTTAAATATCTCACTGTATTGAAGTAATCTACTGTATTAAACATTAGTCGTAAAATTATCTATTCAGTAGTTTTTCAAAAACTTATTCCATGCACCATTTACATACGTATATTAAGTTATTTTGTACAGAAAAATTAGTACTCCAACTTCCCTCCCACCGTTAATTACTCGCTCTCTCTATAACGGAACTCTCTTTATAGCGGCGGTATCTCATGGTCCCTTCAATTCCGCTATAGAGAGATTTTA
This sequence comes from Catonia carolina, assembly GCA_035578175.1. Lineage (NCBI taxonomy): Eukaryota > Metazoa > Arthropoda > Insecta > Hemiptera > Achilidae > Catonia > Catonia carolina. The sequence continues at coordinate 31,673,562 of JAQMRL010000005.1, read as the reverse complement.
TTGTATTACTATTTAGAATCACAACTTTTAACATTACATCAACTTTTGAAATACTTCAAAATTATTGTTGGTACACAAGAACTCAAGTCTGAATAAAAAAATAATAATAGAAAATGGCATGTTAATACAATAAACTAAAGCATTTAAAATACAAATTTCTAATTTAAACTTTAGTCAATTTTTAAATACATTACTCATTAATACTGCAGAGCATTACGATTAATTATTAACAAAAATATTCAACCAAACCTACTTAACTTGTATATATCTTCGACAAACAACAATTATAATCAGGGACAAATATAAAAAGACACAGAATAAATTGCTCTCTCATTTTATGGTTTAACAATTACTCATATTCTTTATACTTTCCTTAAAATACGATTATTAAAATTGCAATAAAACATTTATAAACTATAAACTATTTATAAACTTTATTTAAAACATTTATAACTATTAAGACAATGAATATTTTTGATCTTAATTTTTGTGGTAAAATGGAGAAAGAATAACAAAAAAATAAATCAAGAAACTATGCACACAAAATACTTCAAATTTACTCCAAGGTGTTTTTTTTTATTTACGTTTTTCGACAAGAACACAAATATTTACAAGAATACAAACTACAAATATTTACAAGTAAACTACAACTAAATAGTATTTAGTATTTACAAAATAGTAAATAGTATTTAGTTGTAAATATTTACAACTTATATGTTAAAAATGGGCCCTGGGAGGGCTTTGACTACAGTGAATGAAAATTAGAGAATTCCTTAGCCTCTCTCACTACAACTCCGGCATTAACCTTTCACAGCTCATGATTAAAACTTTAGCAATATCCACAAGCGTCAAAAACTACCTGCTTTTGAAGAAATAAGAAACTGTTCCAAGAAGGTAAATATATACTGGATATAAATAAAAATATATTACATTTGCTAATTGTGCATTATTTAACTCCTTATTTATTTATTTAATAAATAAGCTGTTCTGTTTAGTGGTGGGGGAAGCACCTCAAAGGGATGTGATGTCTCTCCATAGTGCTAGCAGCGTTAAGAGCCTCAGTGTACTATAAATCCTGAAAACATTAACTGTATGTTGTAATTTTATATTTTTGTTGTTCTATTCCCTTCACAAGTCTTCAACTCATGCATTTGGTAGGCCTACTGTTTTATGTACCTATTGTTTTTACTCTTTTGCTGTTTGGTTTTGTTTATATTAATTTTTTGTATGTATTCTTTGTTTCATTTCTCTTTTTTATTTATTTAGTTAGTGGATGATTTTGATAAGTCTTGTAATGAGACAAATTTAATGGACATCTGGAGTTGTTTATATTCGAGTCTATTGAAATAAATATAAATAATTCCAGCTGATTAAGATAAAATATTTAAAAATTATTTAATTTTCATAAACAAAATATGGTTACTAGGCAACTAAGAAGAAGAAATAAAAATTGTAATTTTTTTTAGTGTGGGACTGGAGGCCAAAGCAAGCGAGTAGGTCCCACATTCGTTCTAAAAAATATATTAATATCAGAAGAGAATTTACTTAAAGTTAAAAAATACATACTTATATAAGAAGGACGTTAAATGTTAATACATATAAATTGTTGTTGTTAGATTTTTTTAACATTCAAATCAAATAAAACCAGTAAGTTGATTTAACAGTATTAAGAACAGGAGCATTATTTTAGAATTGAACTTAAACAATGAAACTTGTAATTGTAATTATGAAAGTATATTGATTAAATAAAAACCATAATGAGTTAAATGTGAATAATGTTTTATTGAATGAAATAGGAGGCAAAGGTAAATGGGAAAATAATAAAATCAAATATGAAAGTTAATACAACACCAATAAAGAATACAATATTAATGTAATCTATTACAAATTGGCATACCTTTGTGAGGACTAAATTTATTTATTTATTACAGTCTATTGTGAGAAGAACAATATATAATTTTCATAAAAGAAACTCTGAATGGCCAACTTGAATTTGTTACTCCCTGTTTTACGGGAGAAAATTAATTTCAAAAGAAGTAAATGGTCGCTGTGGAAAATTATTAAAGATATGGGATTCAGATGGAGAAAGGCAAATCACAACAGAAAATAATAACTAGTTTTTTGTCAAGCGTATTAGTTGTAACAGAGTAGTATACAGTTAGAAAGAGAGGGAATGATGATTAAGTGAGAAGGAGACAACACTTGCCCTGTTGAAACTATCCCTACACTACCTACTCACCCTCCCCTTACAAGCTTCTTCCAAAAACAAATGTACTACACACCATTTGATGTAATGGTTATTGATCTAAAGCATGCCAAAGTTTAAACCGCATTTTGCAATATAACTTGTCGTTGCCAATAAAAGGGTTAACCTACAAAAGCTATCCCTGCTAAGTTGTACATCACAGGAATACTGTGAATCAGTGAACATATTTGAGTCAGAGACTGGATCACTTTGCTGGTCCAGTTATGGCTAGGTTATGATGCCCTGACGAAGAAACCCTTTTACATGACTAGCATTGGTGCAGGGTTAATGTCCCACCTGGTATGAATCATTAAACCATTGAGAATAAGAGATGAAATGATGAACAGTTTCATTGGAATACACATCAAATAATTAAACACAAATATTAATTTTACATAAAACATTGAAATTACTAGAACCATACAAACTGTATACTTAGCGTAAGTTTATACCTAGAAGAAAGTCCAAAAGGTACTCTGAAACAAGGAACACCTCTTTGTCTCCGCCGACGGAAAGCCTGCTCAATTAATTTAGCTTCTGACTGAGGATCTATTCTCCAGAATGAACCTTTACCAGGTTCTTCCTGACTGCGAGGCACCTTAATAAAGTATCTGTTTAATGAAAGGTTATGTCTTATAGAGTTCTGAAACAATTTAAACAAAGATTGTTTAGTTTAGATAGGCATGATTGTTTTAATAAATTAAATTAAGTGATTAAGTGTAATAATATCACTGAACTACAATAACATTTTGGCATAAAAAGGTAATGATAAGTGTGTTGTCATATAATATTTATCTATCTCTAAAACTAGGCAGCTGAGAAATTGATTAGTGTTTGTTGTGTCCAATACCGCAAAAATCAATGCATGAAAACTCATTCATTTTCACCAAATAACGGGTGTTTTATTAAGGACCCAACCCTGATTATAAGAAGATAGAAGTAATACATCGGTAAATTTTCTGTCCCCCAATCGGTATGTTGGCAACACTGTACTCAAGGCCAACTACTTAAGACAGTTAAAATGTTCCAGTCAAGCATTAGTGTGGTGACAGCAGTAGTTATTGTGTCAGCAATGGTTTTTTCCAAGGAAGAACCGGGTGTTTTATTAAGGACGCAACCCTGATTATAAAAAGATAGAAGTAATACAATGTTTTCATCGCAAGATGCTATTCATTTGTGAAATAATAATTTAGATTAATTAATTATTTGTAAAGTACGGAAAATAAAAATATTGCGTACATTGTGGCTTTTAACATAGGGTTGTGTTCTTAATAAAACACCCGGTTCTTCCTTGGAAAAAACCATTGCTGACACAATATAACGAAACGGCGGCTGTCACCACACTACTGCTTGACTGGAACATTTTAGCTGTCTTAGTAGTTGGCCTTGAGCACACTGTTGCCAACATACCGATTGGGGGACAGAAAATTTACTGATGTATTACTTCTATCTTCTTATAATCAGGGTTGCATCCTTAATAAAACACCCGTTATTTAACAAATTCAGTTATACTTATTTTCTTAAGCAAAATAATTGGTTGGAAAAGCTGAGAAAATGAGATTGAAGCTCAATTTTCATATTATCATCTCTTTAAATATTTTGAATTATAAAAAAATACACATCTCAAATACGAGGGGGTACCCAAAAGTATCCGGAATAGCTCTGCTGTGGGCAGAGCTTGTGCAGTACAAATTCCCGCCACTAGGCTGCTTGTAGCGCTACTCATTGCCAGTTCAATGTAATTTTGTTCGTTGATCTAGCTTGTTCTGTTCTCGTGCAGTGATTGTTCTCGCTAGTGCTGTTTTGTGCTCGTGTCGTTTTTCATGATGGCAAGTTTTAATGAACAACGTGCGGCTGTGAAATTTTGCTTCTTGCTCGGTAAAAACGCCGCGGAAACAGTTGTAATGTTGAACACAGCTTACAAAGACGACGCTATTGGAAAAACCCAAGTGTACGAGTGGTTTTTGCGCTTTAAAAATGACGACATGTCGATTGAGAATAAACCTCGTTCTGGACGACCGTCGACTTCCCGAACAGACGAAAATGTTGTAAAAGTGAAAGAAATTGTACGAACAGACCGACGACAGACCATTGACCAAATATCACAGGATAGTGGGTTATCTTGGAGCTCAGTCCAACGCATTTTAACAGAAGACTTGACAATGAAAAGAGTCGCTGCCAAGTTTGTGCCTCGGGTTCTGACAGACACTCAAAAGGAACGTCGAATTGAAACGTGTAGTGATTTGAAACAACAGCTTGAAACTGATCCAGATTTCATGTCAAAGATCATTACGGGTGACGAGTCTTGGTGCTATGGGTACGACCCAGAAACCAAACAACAATCCAGTCAATGGAAGACTTCATTATCACCCCGACCAAAAAAAAGTCGTCAAGTCAGATCGAACATCAAAACAATGCTGATTTGTTTTTTTGATGTGAGGGGAATTGTCCATTCAGAGTTCGTTCCACCAGGCCAGACGGTAAATCAAGCTTTTTATCTTGAAGTGTTAAGAAGACTACGAAACAGCATTCGTCGTAAAAGACCTAATTTGTGGCAGACAGGGGACTGGTTTTTCCACCACGACAACGCGCCTGCACACACGGCAATCTCGGTTACCCAGTTTTTGGCGAAAAACGGCATGGTTTTGCTACCACACGCACCGTACTCACCCGATCTGGCTCCGTGTGATTTTTTCTTGTTCCCACGCATGAAAAGGGGCATGAAAGGTCTCCGATTTAACAACGTTGATGATGTCAAGAAAAAAACGACGGATGAGCTGGCAGCCATCACTGAAGAGGAGTACAAAAAATGTTTTGAACAGTGGAAGCAACGGTGGGACAAATGTATTAGTTGTAATGGAGAGTATTTTGAAGGGGATAAGGTTCTTTTGTAAAAAAAATTAAAAATAAATAGTTTTAAAAAATAATTCCGGTTTCTTTTGGGTACCCCCTCGTATTTCAAATTGGACACCTGCTCCAAAATAATCTAATAAATTTCTATTTTTGACCTCACCGGTAATTTTCCTAAAAACACCATTACTTTAATATTTTAAGGAGATATTATCAATTGTAATCTGCATAAAAATGTTATTTAGAATAAGCACCTCATTTGTAATCGGCATGTACTATAATGTTAAGTACAACACCATGCCTCAGCCAAATTCCAGATTTAAAAGCTTTCCACCACCTGTGAATGGTATCATCTAAATAAATGTAGAAAGTATGTGGGAGATACAACAACCCTGTCTCACACCCTTGTTTGTTCTGACTTCGAAAATTACAATTATGAAGCAATATATTTAGATTCAAAAATAAATCCTTATCATTGCATCCTGCAGCTTGAAATCAATACTATTTTATATAATAAATTTCCTTTTTGACCTTTTTTAATCTGCCTTTACTTTTATTAATCACACTGTTTCGGTGGATCCACCATCATCAGAGTATATTAAACAGTTTGAAACTTCATTTTTTAAAATTTTTAAAAGAGTTACATCATCAGTCATTTGTATTATAACTTTTATATAAATGACTAAAGATGTAACATCTTCTATAAATATTAAAATTTTTAGTTTCAAATAGTATAACATACTCTGATGATTGTGGATCCAACGAAACACAGAAGTGATTAATAATAAAAAAGGCCACTTAAAACAGGTTAGTGAAATTTATTATATAAAATAGCAATATATTTAGAAGTAAAGTATTTAGGTTGAAAATTCGTACAGAACATACATATCAGAAACAACTAAAGGAATTAAACACAACATCTCAGAAGAAGGAAAATAGCGATTCCTGAGAAGATGTTGAAGTATTAGAAAGAAAAGAAAAAAACAATACCCAAAAATAAGATAAAATCCCAAGTTATTTTTAAGTAATCTACTCCAGATTGAATTTCTGAAATAAAGTATACCACAAGTAGTTCTTCCAATTAATTTTCTAATGTTAAAATTTGCTAACTTACAGATAAATAAATCAAACATTAAAACTAGACGTACCTGCCAACCCTTATCAGCAGTCCTGTAATAAGGATAATTTTTGGTAATATATGAATAAATTCCACTGAGGGTAAGTTGCTTGTCAGGTGCAGATGCTACTGCTTGCACAATTAGCTGAGCATATGAGTAAGGAGGTTTGGAGTCATCCTGAGAAAAAAATCAACAAAAATTAGTAGATTTCAATATCACACCAACAGATCAGTATAAATTTCGAGACACATGGATTATAATATCAAACTATTTAAAATTCAAATCCAAAATTTGAGAAATAAAATCATCAGAGCTGTCTTTATTTTCAACTGGTACAAAAACAAATAAATGCATTACCATTGGTTTTACAGAAATAATTTTTTTAATTTATGAGCCCAATTTTCAAGTGAACCACTCTAATTTTAATCCTAATATTTTATGATTACATTTCTAAACGGTAAAAAAAACTCCCTTATACACAAGTTTCCATCAAATTTACTCTTACAACATTTCTAAAAATTTTAAAGTACAGTGGTAAATTTTATAAAAAGGTACAAAACAAAATTAGATAGTCACCAACAATTGAAACCATAAAAAGAGAAAAACAATTTCGAAAGTAGCAGTAACTTAATATTAATAAGTCAAGCTCTCTTTGCACCTGAACAAGAAAATTCGTAGTACTAGGTTAAACAATTTGAACTCCCATGGATGTTAAATGCTCAAGAGTTCATTTGTTTTTGAAGATTAGTTTTCATCATAACCAAGATGACATCAAAAGTTTTGAGTAGTTTTGTTAAAATCATCCATAGTCGAAAGAAAAATGTCTCTAAAGACATACTATAAAAGAAAATAACAATAAGAATGCTAAAAAACAAATGAATTTTAATGCTGTCATAACCAGATAATGCAACTCAGCTAATTGTTTTACGCTTTGCTTTTTTTTTATTGAGTGATGATGCCTACATAAGCCTTGGGCTTGTGCGTAGGTAATGATATGTGGTGGTTTACAGATGAAAAAAATACCAGACCGGGAATCAAACCCGGGACCCCGGCATAGTAGCCAGTTGCGCTGACCACTACACCACGGGCTGGCTGTGGTTATTTATTTTATCGCTACAGCGATTGTGTTTTTAGTTATTGCTCACCCAATTGAATCCCATATTTATTTACAATTATCTTTGTATAAACTGACACATTAGAAGGGTTTTAAAAAAATATTTGTTATAACTTATATTGAAATAACGTGGTGAGTAGTAATCAAAGAGTCCAGTAATATGAACAGAAATTTAAGATAATTGGATTGCTATTAATATTATTAAAAATCTATTATTATTTGGACACAAATACTAATAATTGATTCTAGCATAGCTTGGTAAAACTTCTTTTTTGATTGCAGAAAAATTATGTTACATGGACCCTAAGGCCGCTCTTACACTGGTGAAAAACAACCTTGATGCGATTAAAATGACGAGACCTCGACTCAACCGAAAAATGAGTCGTGTCGTGCATGTTTGCACATCGAGGAGACAGGACTTCAACGCAACTGTTCAAACCTTTCTTCGAATCCACATGCAGTTTGAAAAATGTCAAGTGATGAAGAAGACATATTCGTTACTTATCACTATCTAAGAAGAAAACAGGAAAAAAAACGCTGCTGTTGGATATCACAGTATTTTAGTAATAATCACACTAGAGGAGTGTATAAAAAAAAAATACTAATGGCAGCTTATCATGGCCTCATTCTGTCTCACATCCGTTATGGTATTTTAGTATGGGGTAATTCTAGCATGGGTAATATGAATAGGGTTTTTAAAATTCAAAAGAAAGCTATTAGGTGTATGGTGGGAGCTAATCAGCTAACCTCATGCAGGCCACTATTTAAGGAGCTTAAATTGCTTACAGTTCCCTGTCTCTACATTTTTGAGGTGATAATGTATGTTAGGCAAAATAATTTTATGCAGAATCTCAATGTTCACAATCATAACACGAGAAACAGGAATGATTATTATGTGGCTAATCACTCCACAAAATTGTTTGAACAAAAACCTACTTATGCAGGGAGAAAATTCATAAATAAATTACCCCAATCTTTAAAGTGTTGTGAGGATTTGAATTCCTTTAAAAAAAATCTACAAAATTACTTGATTGGTAAAACTTTTTATAGCGTACAAGAATTTCTTTCTTGATAGTAGTGATACATAGCGTGTTTCTTATATGTATTTCAGGTGTTATATCTGACGACATGTCCTATACTCCTCCTGGAGTCTCCAGGGCAAAAAAAAAAAAAAAAAAATATGTGTATGTCCAGGAACTTTCCCGTGATTAATATAAATTTGTCTTTTTATCGGATGTCAAAAGAAAGTTTCCAACTATTACTTGAGCTTGTTGGTCCTAGAATTATAAAAAAAGACAAACTACAGGAGTAGTTTGTCTCCTGAGGGGCAATTGCTTTTCAACTTCCAGCACAAAGGCTACATGGGCTGTTTCGTCTACCATGATTATGCGAGTGGTCGAGCGGGTGATGGACAAACTGAGTTGGATGCAACCAGTTTGATCGAGGTTTTACTGGTGGGAGAGCAAACATATAAATATACAGGCTAAAACTCGTTTGGGACGTTGAGTCGAGGTCGTATTGCAGTCGAGTATCACTGGTGGAAGAACACCCTAAATGGTTATTCTCTAAGGCCCTTCATTTGTTTTCTAACATATTTTGTTTTAACAGAAGCTATTTTGGTAATTAATTAAGACTGTAAATTTTTTTCAGTAATATTAATGGTGTTACTGTTGTAGAACAGCAGGACTACGGTTATTCAAACCTTAATCATTCGAGTTTCAGATTAATCGAAGTAACTCAAAAAATTATACACGCAATGGTGTAGCACCTAAACAGTTTGTACAGTGCATTGGAGACTAGCACAGAGTGAAAACCATGTACTGTGAGGGTGCCAATAGTGGAATAATAAACAAAAAAAAAATGGCTGTGGCTGCAGATCAATGGTTTTTTTTATTCATTTCAGTTTATAAAACAATCTTAGCATAATCACTTTAAGCACATGTTGTAAAAAATCAACTTTTTTTTTGTTTAACGTCCAACTGTTCTGCAATTACTGCTAATGCAGACTGTGAAGATGAAATGATTTTTTGTAACATATGAATATATGCCTTGCCTAAATGGGATTCGAACCCAAGACCGCATGATGAGGGACAAGTACGTTACCAACTACACCAATGTATGTGTAGGGCTACTCATGTAACAAATACTACCGCAGATAAGAGAAGGTAAACTTTAAATTGCAATAGGTCTTAATTTTTTGGTAACTGAATTTTTTGGTCTGGTCCACTAGTATGGTTCTATTGCAGTACATTAGAAGCCAGTTTGTTAAAAAATAACCATTACATGAATGGAATACATTACACAGGTCAACAATGGAAAAATGGTTTGAAAACCAATGACTGATTCTTATAGATTTTTGTACACTGGTTTCAGGAAAAATAATCAAAAAAATCCATCATGTACCATTTTTCCACAATATTAGTTTGTTTTAATATAGTCAAAATTGATAAATAAATGTATTTTATTTCTAAATCGTGGAATAAAAAATGCGGCAAGAATTAATTTTGTTGATATTTTATAATTAGTTAGGTTAAAAGGAAAAGTCTTTACTCCATACTTTTCTGATGACCACGCACAATTTATTAGAACTTGGGACCAAAAATTTAATACAGAAAAATTTGGTTGATCCACTGAAAATACTCCTACCTCCACTTAACATTAAACTCTGATTGATGAAACAATTCGTAAAAGGTTTATCAAACAAAGTAGATTGTTAATCTGAAAAATTCCACAACTGTCAGAGGTCAAAATGAAAGAAGGTGTTTTCACTAGTCCAGACATTCGTAAACTTTTGAAAGATGAAGCTTTTCAAATCAAAATGAAAAATATTGAAATCAAGAAGCATGGAAATCATTAGAAGTCGTGAAGAAATTTCTTGAGAACAATAAGGCCCCAAATTTTAAGTGCACAGTAGAAAACATGCTACAGAAATTCCCAGACTAGGGTTATTCAATGAGCTTGAAGGTGCATTTTCTGACTTCTCATATTGATTACTTCCCTGAAAATCTTGGTGATGTAAATGAAGAAGGTAAATGGGTGAAAGATTTCATAAAGATATAAAGGAAATGGAACACTGATATCAGGGAAGGTGGAATGTGAACATGATTGCAAACTACTGTTGGTGCATCTATTGAGATAATCTGCAAGCTCATTACAATAGAAAATGTGGCCTGAAGCGTTGAAAGGAAAATAAAAAGACAGCACAAATCTTCATACAGGTAAGAAAATATACCACAATCCTTTCTTTAAATCACAATATTTTATAAATAAAAGTTCTCCATGAGAAATATGAATAGGCCTGTATACATACAATAACAACATCCATTTACTTTTTTCAATGTTGTGAAAAACCCTTATGTGATGGGAAAAACAGTGGCCATATTTGAAATCAGGGCACAAAATAACATTAAAATCAGTTATCAGATTACAAACAACTTTCAGTTTCCTTAATTTTGTTGACCTGTGTTATTAATAAAATTAAAACTAACACAGAAATCAAGGGCCACAAATGACTTGGCTGAATAAAAACAAGGTTTTTCTATTACTTACCAAAAAATGTGACCACAACTGTTGCTGTAAAATATGTGTAATATCCTATTATAGGAAAAATTTACGCAAAAAGAAAAATTACTTTTCTATTACCAAAGACTAAACAATATTAATGTTTTATTCAAAACAATATAAATGGTTTATTAAAAAAATCATCTCTATAATTTCGGTATTTCAGGAATGAGTTATCGAAAAAATTTACTATTTTAAACACCAATTTTTACAGAAACCAATGAGTTTCCAATAGTTAACACATCTGAAGCTACAGAGAAATTGATTGAAAATATGGATAACCATAAATTAAGGGATTTTTTAGACCAGTGAGATACAGGTAAACAATTACTTTATCATGAATTCAGCTTATCCTGTACAAATTGTATCTTGTAGAAATTAAAACAATCTCAAAAAACATCTCTTGAAATTATATGTGGTAAAATAAAATTTTTAGCATTGCATAAATTGTATACACCTTGTAGAATGCTGCTATTGTTAACTAATAAATCTGTCAAGCATAAACAACAATGACTGTTGTTTTGTCAATAACTTGCTTTACACGCATATTATTAATCTATTCTTTCTCTAAATTATCCATTTCATAACCACACTAATATATCTTTTAAATACATTTTGAGTTGGATATGAATTTTGTTCTATCTAAAAAAAGAAGTTAAAAACAAAAAACATTTAAAATTTTAACACTCTAAATTACTTTAAGTAATTCTTTTTAAAAAAATGATTGTGTGTTAGTTAATTTTACATTACTGATAGATGGATATTAGTCCCTTCTATTCAATTAAGTTTAATTACACAACCTGACCTTTACAAACGAACAGTGGGTTAAATCCTGCAGTTTATGACCTTTCAGTTCCGGGAATGTAAAAATGTTTTTTTACACAAAAGTCACCTAAACCGATATTAAATATTGACCAACAGAAGAGATAAAGGGTGAAGTAATACTAATCAGTTATTTCTTCTGCTAGAGATAAATTTAATTATACAGTCAAGGCGGCTTTACACGACGCTAGTAACTCGTACGAGTCACTGGGGCGAGTGTTTCACGGGTTTAATAGCATATACACGCAAAATTGGTTTTTGACGTGTTAGACACCACTCGGTTTAGAGATTATTTCTATTGTCGAATTCTTCTCGTATTATTTTGTAAAGATGAGTACTATATGCAAGAAGTCTTTGATCAAAAAGTGTTTAAAGCGTGTATTAAAGTGTTGTGCGAAGAATTAATGAAAATAATCGAATCGGATCAGATTTGTTCTTATAATTATTCACGCTCGTATTCCATAAACATTCTTTGTCTCTATCCAGTTCCATAAATTTTAAAGTGGTATCTTCACCCCACTTAGCCATTTTAGAAATCTACATGTACTGATCAACTATTATGAAATACCGGGCACGCTCTAACCAATGACTTCAGTAGCACTAAACTAACCAACCACTCGTACATGTATTACTCGAATCGTGTCAATAGTGCTAGTACGTTATAGAGTTGAGTAGTATTGTGTGGCAGACGTATTGGTGGGGGAACATACTTGTTCCAGTAAATAGGATTGCTTTTTATTCACTCGACTGGGATGCACTGGCATGGACACTCGCAGCGAGTACTCGGTTTTAGTGACTTATACAAATTACTAGCATCGTGTAAAGCCGCCTTCAAACCCAGTGACAATGTCATTTGCACTGTGGAATGTAAGAGATTTACAGGATGTTTTATTTTGGTTTTAAATTCGACTGCCCTTCGGGCCAGCCCAATCAGTCAGCTAGTAAAAAGGTGTTATTATGTAAGTAACACCAGTTGGGCAAGCGATTTTGTACGATGACCATTTTACAGCCACTCATGAAAAAACTCACTCGGGCTCCCTGTTCAAACTCTTCCCTAATTCATGTCAAAAATACAGCAATCAAAAATTGGGTGGTTGTCAATAAATGTTTAGTTCCCAATGACAAATAAAAGAAAAAAAAACATTGACTGTTCTGCACATTAATACTAATGGACACGGTGAAGGCTAACAGATGGTAATTAATGATGAAAGATTACCAGACCTGGGCAGCAATCATCAACCCAGGACCCTTCCAGTATAGAAGACATTTGTGCTGACCACTACACCAACTGGTATTTAGGGCACCTCATACTGATAAGAAATAATATTTTACCAATTAGTAAAGAGGGCAATTGTAAACCAAGAGACTCCTTGCTACAGAAAACAAAAACTTACTGGGTGTTAAACCAGCCTTTAGGCTGTTAACTCTTTCCCTGTTTTGCAGCTGGAATGAAATATAACCACTAAGCTAAGAAGCGGAGAAGTGTGGAGGCAGTTTCGCTTTACAGCGACTCTAGTCTTATAATCATAAGTGTTGTTCATTTCAAAATCTTTTTAACGTTTGGATTTCCGTTAAAAATTTAGCAGAACCAAAAATACACGCAATCAACTTTTTAATAACGCTGGCATGATTTGAAAGTGAGATGAGAAACTTTTATGAAGAAGTAAAAGTTTTCTGAAATCTATAGTGGAAATCTAGACTATACTGCTTTGGTAAAAGTAGAATCCTTTTATCATGCACCAGGTGTGTGGTCAGCAAATACGATGGAACAGCCAGTTTCATATATACAACCTGTATGGTCAGTAGTAAAAGTGTTACTAGACAAATTATGAAACAAAAGCTTGACATGACACAATTGATTTTTTTATAATCGATCTGAAATCTTATAAATTATTTCAATTTTCAAAATATTTGTTTATATAGAGGAGAGCAACTGAATAAGTTAATCCAAAAAGATGTAAAGAATAAATCAAATCTATCACAGATTTCTGTAGCTTGAATAAGTTTTTCAAGTTCTAGAACACTTCAAACAGTTTCCAGTCAAAACAAAACACTACCAAAGGTACTACTTAGCACTGCTCATCCAAAGACGAGGAGGTCTGATCTTGCAAGCGATAAATAAGTGGGAGGAATAAAAAGCTTCTTAAAACACCGGAGTCCATCTGACCCAGATGGTGCTGTCAACGACCTCAGTGCCAGTAAGGTATTAGTCGCCGATGCAAAGAATGCGAGTGGGAGAAACTGGTTGACCTTGGTCAAACTACTAGCACTTTCGCTTTACAGCGACTCAAGTCTTATAATCATAAGTGTTGTCCATTTCAAAATCTTTTTAACGTTTGGATTTCCGTTAAAAATTTAGCAGAACCAAAAATACACGCAATCAACTTTTTAATAACGCTGGCATGATTTGAAAGTGAGATGAGAAACTTTTATGAAGAAGTAAAAGTTTTCTAAAATCTATAGCAGAAATCTAGACTAGATCGCTTTGCATTCTTTATATCGGCAACCTATAGCAGTCTTACGAGCCAAATAAATTTCAAATTTCCGCAGAGGCAGACGTACAAAGAAATGGATGACAGAAAAAGCTAGGCAGCCTATTCTACAATGATGAAAAATCAATAGTAAAGAATTTAAACTCAGATTGATTACAATAATAAAATATTTACTTTTGGAGGACTGTAGGAGTCAGAAGAACAACCATTTGAAGAACGAAATAACTTTCCACCTTCATGATGTAAATCGTCACCTTGACTAGAACCATCAAGCATCAGTTCCGACCTGAAAAAACATCAATAAATTCAAATAAGTTTATTACTATAACCTTAAATAGAAATACAAAAAGCAATAGCGCATAATTACAGTATTCGTTTCAAGAATTTTCCATATTGTCAAACAGCACAGTTGTTAGAGATACATGCATTGTTATTTTGATTCACAAAACAAAGACTACACAGGTGAAAGACAACCAAAAAAAGTAATTGATTGTGAAGGAAAGGAGAAGGGTGAATATATTGCTTGAGTCCCAGCTCCGTGTAGTTGGAAGGAACGCAGTGCGTTGTTATAGTAGTGGGAGAATGAATGAGTGTTAGTGTTTCACAGCTGCTGTATTTGCAGTGGTAGCATGTACTAACAAGACTAAAAAAATATTCTTATCATCCGGCGGATTAATTTAACAAATACCTACCGGGTTATTAACTTGGTCGGATTCATAATATTTAACTTACCAATTTATATCAAAATATGTAAATAAATAAATGCAATAAATACAAACAAATATGTTAAATACAGCAAGTTTGAAAACGAATGTTTTGTATCAGAGTAATACAACAATCATTCTCCCAGCATGCCTCACTCATTCATTATACCTCACCCGTACCCTTCACTCCGCAACTACATGGAGCTTGGAACCGCACAATACATAAGGTGCTCGAGAGATAGAAAGAAAATGCCCACAAAAAGAAAATGCCCACAAAAAGATTAAACTTTTCCCCAACGAATAACAATCTATCAATAAACTAAACAACCCTGTGAACAACTTTTGAGATAATGTTCAAAAAATTAATAACAGCAACTTTAATTTCATGTCAAAACCTTTAACTGCTTAACCTAATATACAATAGTCCTACCATGTTACTCCCTATCAATTTACAAAACTAAATTAACCTTTAACAAACACAATAAAAAGACAACCTTGAGAATCTTTGATGATAACACAAGAAACAATATTAATGATTAGTTATGTCCAAACTCATGTGCTTTCATTTTCAACTTGCCTTTCAACGTTCAATTCAACATGCAATTAGGCATACATTGATGCATGCCTTATTGGATGCGCTTAGAGGTATGCCATTCGTGCCTCACTCCTGTTGTGTTTTTAAGATGGAAGAAGATGATGTTATTCTGTTAGAAGGAATTAGTGTAGCATATTTAGTGATTAGTCAAGTAAATAAACGTAAGAAATCAAGGTTTACCTACTGTTGTAAAAATATATGGTTCAGTTTAGAATTCATTTCCCTATCTTTACGCGTAGCCAAAATAGCACATTTTTAAAAAAAATAGCCACCGTATTAAATCAGAAAATCAGACGTCACTTTTAAAATATTTATATTATAGAAAAAGCTCTGATCTTCAACATACTTAAACGGTGATTTTTTTGTATAAAGCCTGGATGGAGTAACAGACGTTTAAAAAGTACATTATCAGAAAACTGGCTAAAAGTGAGTGCTTTTTATGTGTAAATTGCTGTATCTCCGACTAATTTCTAAACAAAATAATAGAAGTAAAACCAATCAACGCAGAAAAGAACAGGCTTTAATTTTGTGTAAGGTTCAAATTTTGCGTTAGCTAGTTTTTGAGAGAGAACTCTTCAAACACAATGGACTTCTTTCCTCGCGCACTATAAAACACTACAAAATTGAACGTTGAAACGCACAAGACTGGTGGAAATTCTTGCGCTACGCTGTGCGCAATGAAACTCTGCAACTTCTCACTCATCTCGGGCATGCCTTGATGCATGTGTCCCTTGTGTCAAAGCATGCGTTTAGCGCATGAGTGTGAACATAGCTAATCAACTTAGTTTGTTTTTAACAAGTGAAGAAATTCTACCCAACCTCTAAGAGGCAATCTTCACATGGACTTAAATTATACATAATACTTATTCCATAAAGATAACTAATTGTCTCATGGAGAGTTTTTTTTGATAGGCAGTCAAAAAATTCAAGTGGCTAATTTCACAGAAGGCATGACACCTGTAAAAGAAGCAACTTCCCATGCATGACAACTATCCAATGAAAAAATTTACCTCAATATTACAAGAACTGAGCACTTGGATACAGCCCTAAAAATTGATTATTGTTCATTATCATACTGAACTGACACGGGAACAGATATCAAATAAAAAACAAACGGAAAAAAATAAGTTACAAAAAAAACTGTAAAACAATTTTTTTTAAATGGTCTGATAAATTTATAGACACGCAACAGAAGTGCTTTATTTTCAAGTAGACAAGTCTTATTTGTCTTGTGTATAGGAAACTTGTAAATATATCATTCTGGCTATTACACATATCAGTTTACTGGCATTTTCAAAGTGCCAAATGCGTTGGTTTCCTTGATTATTTACGAATATAATAATTACACAAATATTACTTAGAGGATTCTGATTATGACTGCTTTACAGTTAGAAAAAAACTATAGTTTCATATTTTATTTCCGAATATCACACACAATTTTATCCCTTCATTGTGTAAATATACAACTTTGGGGTTGCGCCAGAGAAAGTCAGATAAATATTATACAGACGTTTCAGAACAAAGTACTGAGAGCTATGGTTAATGCCCCTTGGTATGTTAGGAATAGTGATCAGCATAGAGATCTTGATATCCCTTTTGTGTCCAGTGAGACAAGATTTGCTGCCAAACATGAAGCTCGTCTATATGGCCACATCAATCCTGAAGCAATTCCAACTTTTTGCCAATGAAAATGTTCCTAGAAGGTTTAAGAAGAAAACGCCCTTCAAACTATCATAATAGTGCAGTGTGATGTGTTAAAGCAGAGCAATGTGAGTGCAAAAAGTAGTGAATAGTTTTACATATATTTTAGTGTCAAAATATAAAACATTGTTGAATGGATTATATCATTTAAGCATTAAGTTTTTAACCCGGTTCACACTGGTGATGCTAAATGGATTGTGGGAGGGGCGATAAAACATGCTTCTGCAAGGTCAGTATAAATCGGAGACCGGTAAATATTGCACTTTCCTGGTGGGGAATTCTTTAATGCATCTAACAGTGTTTTCAGAAAAATAATATCATACAAGGGAAGTTTTTTATTCTATCTTTAGTGTGTTGGTGGCATTGATGGTTAGGGAATCAGTATGTTGTGATGGAAGTCCGTGCAGCTTGTGTGTAAATCAACATACATTCAATATCTTTAGTTTGTGTTGAAGCTGTGTATTTTCTATGATGAAATTTGCCGTTGATATGGTTCGACGAGTTCATTTTACCATTCGAAAGGGGGTTTACCTCACTCAGGTCAAAAATATGGCTCTTTGTAGTGTTGCACGGAAAATGTAACAGCTTCCCTCTCATACAACCTACAGAATTGTTCGAACCAAGTTATTGCAGACAAAAAAATGTTCTAGGTATGGTTGCTTATATCTTTACCCTAAGAATGATAGTGGCTCTGTGATGTCACCCGTATGATATCTACATTTTTCACTTCGTTGACCCAGTTTTCTTTGAATCGCGTAGCAGTTAGATATGCTTCTTCACTGTACTAACTTTTATTTATTATTTAGAATATTTTGTTGCAAAGGAGCTTGTATAAAAAATATTTTACATCACTTCAATCACCGATAGCTTATATGAGATAGGAAAATTAGACTAATTTTGAAAATTTTATAACTCCGTCAAAAATTTATGGAAACCTAAATGAAAATTATACATTTATTCAGTCAACTCTTGTCTACAAAGCAAGTCTTATAAATTTTTTGTTAAACTGAAATTTAAGTCTGTTATAGTAAAAAATCTAGAGTAAACACAAAACTTTTTGCAGTTGACAATTTTGCTCGCCTAAACGCAAAATGAAGCGATTTTCTTGTAATTATATTCAAAAGGCGCGTACGTATTATATGAATAAAGTGTAATTTTTTCAGAATTTTTCGTCAGTAGTGACGTTAGATAAAACAGTCGTTTTGAGAGCACGTTTTGATTTTTGAAATTCTTCTGTTTAACGAGAAACAGTCCGTTTCCATAGGGTTAAGATAATATAAATGAAAAATTAATGGTTGGTTTTTTAGACCAGTTTTAATCTATATTAAAAAAATTGTGTAAAAATGAACAAACAAAATACAACAAAGAAATACAACAAATAAAAAAGATTTACTATTAAACACTATTTTAGATTGAATCTCTTCTCTATTTTAACCTACAAAACACATATTTAACTTAAAACTCTTGAAAGATTCAAAAGTAGCTCAATGCTACTTTAATTTTTGTATTTATTTAATTTTCTTAAGTATTTATTTTTACTGACATATTTTGGAGGATTCACCATCATGGGAGTATATACACAATTAAAATTGAAAGCAATCAATTTAACTATTATACTTTTAATTAATTTTAAGTTGCATCAATATCTTGCTTATAGTATCAACTATGCAACAACCCTTCTAATCTGAACTAATTGGGACCAAAAACTGTTCAGATTATCTGAAAAACCATGCTTAAAGAAAATTAATCCAAAAACTGATAAAGTATGTAACACAGAGCAGCTTGTTTTACTCTCAGAAGCAACAAAAGCTCTGGAAATCAGAGGACACAGAACGGCACAATGCCATGCAAATAAACATCTTGTTTATGATGCTGGTGAAACATTGCTTCATCATCAAGGTTTTCGACATAACAACAGCAAATATTAGAGATTTTATGCAGTGTAGCAACAGTGAAAATATATAATTTCTTTAATACCTAATTAATTTAAAAAATGTTTTACAAATAAGTGATTGTATGTATATTCTGTATAAAAATCTTGGGTTATGTTTGCTTTCTATTCTCAATTACACTGTTAAAATTTGTTTAAATATCATTTTAAAACAAGTTTTATACACAGAAATAATGTTCAAAAAAATTATAAATCAGTTCAGATTATAAAATTTTTTGGATTAGCGGGGTTTTTGTGAAGATACTTCGGGTCAAAAAAACAGTGGGTATAAATGTGTAAAAAAAATTCAAAACCAAGCCGGTAATTGAACCTAGGACCTCCAAATTACTTAATACGAAAATATTTTTTGAAATAATTTTAATATTTTGTTGGTTTCAATTTATAAATGGTGTTTATGCTCTAACAATGGTGGATCCATTAAAGCATGATAATAAAAGTAAATTAAAATATTGTTAAGAGTAATACAAGTTGGTGAAAACACTGTGTGTTGCCATTCAGATTGATTACAAGCCTCAGGATTATTATTCATAACCGTTTCTGGTTATGCAAATAACAATCAACCAGAAACCTAGGAGTAAGTCTGCTCTGTAGAAGAACCTATATAAAACCAGAAAAGAACATATGGTTTACAATCTTTAAAACCTTATTTCAAAATATTACTTTGTGATTTCTTTGCATTTTGTTGAATTTGGATTAGCAAAATGTAAAAATATGCTAAATAAAATTTAATCATGTCAATATCAACTAAGTTGGTGTATAATATTAATAATAAATTATTCAGCCATGAAAACCATATGAAAGACATATTCAGTATGAAAACCATGATTTTATAGAAACTACCAATATAGATATCCGAGATGGTTATTTAGAAAACATCAGTATATCAAATCAAAATTTCTCACCGATTAAATCCGGCTTCAAGATGCCATTTTGAAAATATTGGTCTGAAAATTACAATCAATAGAATTTAATGAAAGATATAATTAAATGGTGTAATACTGTAAAGGAAATAACAGACTTTTGAAAAATATTATTGGATACCTCTGTAAAATTGATCAACAAAAAATCAGTTCACAAGGTTTAAAATAAAAAAAAGGTAGAACAAATGATGTCCTAAAACAATTGAAAACCATTAATCATTGACAATAATTCAAATAAATATAACAACAATCCTTTAGAAGAACTTTCTCACAGGTACTTTTTCAGTTTTACTAATTTTTAAGGACTAATAAGAAATATTCAATCTACTTGGAATGTAAAACATTTTATTAAACTTATTTAATAATTAATTGAAGGTTTACAAAGACACACTATTACCAAATTGCAACTCTTAAAAATGTTTAAAAACAAAGTCAAAATACGAATAATTTGACATATTTATAAATATGATAGATGAAAACGTTAGCGATTAATTTAAGGTAAATTGGACACACCCTTTTTTTAAGAAAATTATTGAATCTTTTAATTAACGAATTAGAATCCTTAGGTGAACATCATCGTAATGTACAGCATCTTAACCAATCAATATTCTATAGTAAGACACACGAAAAAACTAACGTAAAATATCAATATATATAAATAGTACACTGAAATAAAAACAGAGAAGGTAATTCAATTGAGAGAAAAGTTTGCAGCACACACCATAATTCTCATGATCAATCTAAATAAAATACGATAAAACTTGTACGGCACAAAACAAAAATTTAGTTTGGACATAAAAAATCACAGTTTACTACCATGCAGACAATATTTCCACTATTATTACAAATTGCACCAACAAATATTATGTTAAATACATTCAAATTACATACACTTAAAACATGAGCTAAAATTACCTAACACTATACCTAAAAATACTGCACATCTAAAAACAAAACAAATGAGTAAAACTAACAAGAAAAAATTTATTAATCATAATAAAATGATTTTGTTGTGCCTACATTAACAAATTGTTCTTTAAACACTCTTAGAGATAAATAAGGCAACGAATAAATTCTATATTGAAATTTTGCAAACAAGTTTCTCAAATTAAAAAAAGAAATAAGGGAAACACTCACATGACATTCTCCAGCCATTGTAAATAATTAACATTAAAAAATGACGCAAAATGAAAATCAATTTCTGAGGGTGTTCAAAATATGGAAAATCACTACATGATGCTAAACTAAGCTATGTACACAAAAATGCTTGAATTAAAAGTTGATGTTTTTATTTCCTATAACTTTGATTATAATATTCTTTAGCTGTAAAATGCATACAAAGATCATTATCTTAAGAAATACCATTTTTTACAAATTTTTATTACAGTAAATTACTAATTGACACTAAGCTGAGCGTTGTACAAAAAAATGTTTGAAATAAAAATTACAGGGTTATAAATTTATATACACTCTTGCCTTAAAATGCATATTAAAGCCACAATCTTGAGAAATCCAGTTTTTACCACAACAGCTCCGGCCCCTCAAGAATTCCAGCAACCATGTTGCTTATACGATCTTGTAGAGCACAAAAATATAGTAAATGAGGTGATTTAAAATAAAATTGTAGAAGCTGTTTTTGAGTAAATCACAAAAACCCAAATTAACTACTACGATCTCGGTTGATCAATTTTGATTAAAATGTCCCTGTTGTACCTCTTCTAGTAAATTAAGTTCAAAGTTTCAACTTCATATGCTATCTTTTACACACAGACCAATCGCTAAAAAATATGGTTTATGGGTTCAGGGGCCTGAAAATGTGTGTCCAGGGATGGTTCTATTTTGAAAAATTGACATGAAAACAACGAACATGAATATATTCACATAGGTCACGAGAAATAATTTTTCTTTTGACACTTAACAAATGGGTATTCTGCATATATAAGAAAAATATGGGCTTTGATGAAGAAAAATGTTTCCTGATCTATCATTTCATCGCCGGCCGCATTGGCAAAGTTGGTAACATGCTCGCCTCTCATCATGCGGTCTTGGGTTCAAATTCCATTCAGGCACGGCATTTTTTCATACGTTACAAAAATCATTTCATCATTCACCGTCTGCATTAGCAGTAATTGCAGAACAGTCGGACGTTAAACCCCAAAAAAAAAAAAAAAAAAAAAAAAATATTTCATCATAAATATATTTAATTATAGCAGATCACAAGGTAGGACCACATGAGGAATGAAACAATTTGAAGGCCAAAGTGGGTAAGAAGGCCAAAGTGTGTTAAATGAAATAGAAAAGACACTTTGTGGTATGGACAACTGCGTCGGATGAATGTAGACAGGTGGGAATATGGAAACGGGGAAATAGATCCCAAGAGAGAGAGAAGAAAAAGACGATCCCCAGAAAAACAAAGGATGAATGAAGTAACGGAGGTGATGACTGGTAGAGGCCAGCTGGAGGAATGGATCAAGAATTGTCAATTAGGATGTGAAAATGGGTATAACGATTATAAAGTCACAAAAAAAATATATTTCTCTTCTTCTTACTCACAAGGATTAGGCCTTCTTTTCCTGTTCCGACTCATAACCTTTATTATTATTTTTCTTCCTTTAATTTGTCAGCACTATTGCCATCTCTTGCATGGTCTGCCAACATGTCTCCTTCCATGATGTTGATATTTTAAAATCTCTAATGGTATTCTTCCCACTAGCATTCTTTTAAATATGTTCCCTCCATTGTCGACAGTATTCTGCAACCTTTTTGTTCAAATTGTAGACATTTAATCTAAACGTATGTCTTAATTTCTTATTTAATCTCTACTTTCGCATCCCTTAATTTTGCAAAGGAATTTCCGCCGCCTGTAGTCTACTCTCCAGTGGTTTTGTGGTGCCCACGATTCACTTCCGTTTAAGAGGACTGGAGTAGCCATCACTTTATAAAATTTCATTTGTGTTTCCTTCCTCGGTTTCTTGCTTAAGGTCTTCTAGTCCCACATATTGATTGGAACTTTCCTACTTTCTCTTCAAAGTGTATATCTTCCTTAAAACTAATGTCACATCCCAGGTAGTTATATTGTGACACCTGTTCCAGTATTGTATCATCAACCACTATTTTAGATCTGGTAGGGAACTTGCCAGAGAGTACCATTACTTCAGATTTGTTAGAGATTTTTAAATTGTATAACTTGCATAAATGATTTAAGATGTGTATTGATTTCTGGAGGCTATCCTCATTTTAAAAAGATTTAATTAAATAAATATTCAATGTACCAATAAAATAAAATCTTTTCATTTTACTATTTCAGGTACGTACCAAAATTTTACTATACTAATGTTTGCATACACACTCACTCATACATACCCACTCGGGCATGGCATTTTTTCATACGTTACAAAAAACAATTTCATTTCACCCTTCACCGTCTGCATTAGCAGCAATTTGCAAAACAGTCGGACGTTAAACCAAAAAAAAAAAAAAAAAAAAATCACTTTCCTATAATGTGTTTTTTTTTTTAAATTCATCATTACTACAAAAGACAAATGAAGACAACAAAAACCAAACGAACACAGAAAATGTATTAATACAGAAAAATACGAACAAATTTTATGTTAATCTCTCAAGCAAATAAAATGAACATACCATACATACAGTAAAAGTTGTTAAAATAAATAGATAACCCCTCATAAAGTTTACAACGGACAATTAAAAAAAATAAATCAGGAGACCAGTCATAACGACTGAAAATAATTAAAAGGATAAGATAAAAAAGGTTGACGACGAGACACCATGAACAATAAACCGGGGGAAAAATAACATTATGCTAAAAAAAATCAGTGAACGTTAATCATGCATTATAAAACCACTGATACATGAACATGAAGAAAACCAACAGGCAAAATATGAAATCGATTACTACGCAATTACCTATCATCCATGCTATTTGACGTTGAAACTGTGACAGTATTGATAACCGAATGCGGACCGGCAACGGCGGCAGCGTAAGCGGCCACCATTTGCAGATCTGATGTGATATTACGACCCCTAGGGCCACCTCTTGGACTCTCAGGACATGAGTTGGCAGCGCTAAACAAAAAGCAAATAACAATAAACAGTCTACCTAAGAAAACTTCATTAGTTTATAGTTTTTAATACGATCCTACCGAAATTAACACTTTAAAAACAAATACACATGAAAAAAAATCACTGAAAACACAATAATCATTAATATTGAAAAACACTTAAATATCGTAAATTTTCACTAACATTAAAAAAATTTTCTTTTTTACGATTTTACCTTCCTTAATTTATATATTTCGGTGGATCCACCATCATCAAAGAATAATAAACATAAAAATCTGGTGTGAAACACTCACGCAACTTTCTCTTGCCAATTAACATTAGTAATAAACAAAAAAACTAACCTCAATAAACACAACCTAATTTTAATCATGAGTGACAGACACAAAATGAAAATCAGTTTGGCTTAAAAATACGGAAAAATCACTCTTTCACGCTAATAAGCGTTATACAAAAAAAAAAATGTTTGAAATAAAAGTTGCACAATTTTAAATTCTCCACAAATTTTATTATATGTATATTTTTGCACTAAAATGCATATTAAAGTCGCAATCTTAAAAAAACAATTTTTTTACAAAAACAACCTTCCCAAGAATTTCAGCAGACATGGCGCCTACTGTATCTAGTAGAGCATAACAAATTTAGTAAATGAGGCGATTTTCAAAAAATCGTAGGAGCTGTTTTTGAGAAAATCGCAAAAAAAGTGAAAAATGACATGAATAAACTACTACTTCCGGTTGACCGATTTTGATGAAAATGTTCGTGTCGGGTATCTGTCAACTTCAGACAATGTTCCGTTCTTAAGATCTTCTGTTCACAAACAGACAGACCAATAGTTAAAACCTGTTTTTTTGGGTTCAGGGGGTCTGAAAACTTGTAGATCCAGTGAAAACTCAACAAAAAAAACAATACTTTCCTTCCTATATATTCATTTAGGCAAGAGAAAGTAAAAATTAATATTAATTTTGTTAAAATTCTTTCAGATATTGTTATTGTTATTAAATATAGACTAAAGCAAAAACTTGTTGGCCTGAAACAAAGACGACAGTAGTACATTTAAAACATTGGAGCCTATGTACAAGTCTAACTCCTCTGCTACAAAACGACTTCAAAATCCTAAGAACGCATAATGCTCATCCTCACATACTGCACTGTTTTAAATGGAATAGAACAGCTTGGTTTCACCTATTGATACATTATTACAAGCTCTTTTTATAACTTTTCGGTTTTCAAATTTGTGGTTACAAACACTAACTATTTAATGTAATAGTTTCCATGTTTATAAAATCAACAAATTGTGTAATTGCGCTACTGTTTATCCAAGTTTTGGGTTGCGTATAATTTATGTATTTGTATTTCTGAATTGTTTCTGGAAGTTAATAGTTCTATTATTCGGTTTCAAAGTGTATATACATATTGTTTATAATGTGCTGGTAGCGTTTAATTATTTGCACTCAATCTGTTAGTTCCAGGGCTACAAAAAATAGTTCTGGTTCTTATCACATGGTCAGCCAATTATATGACTGAAACATTTAAAAACAGATGAGGTAGTGGTGTAAAAGACACTAGTCAAGTTATCTGCTCTTAGAGTAATTAATTTCATTATACAGCCAGACCCTAGGGTGAATGAAGTGAAGTTATCATTTGCAGAGTGGAAAGTGGATGCTTTTCAGAGGGCGTGGCATGCTGATGAGCATAATTTTCTACTCAGTGAAGAAGGCAATTGTAAACCTAGTTTTACTCAGTAAAACCAAGAGGTTCAAACCGGCCTTTTGGCTGATGACCTAAACAACAATATGCAGTTACTCGTGTTTAATTTATAAACTTATTATTTTAATTTTACAAAAAAATTTAACTCAAAAAATTTTGTTAAATTCAAATAAATATGTTATCTTCCGATTACTTTATATGGTTAATATTTGAATTTAATGAAATAGGAAATTTAGAGTTTTAAATATACGCCAATAATGTTAAATAGATATATACATAGTTAAATTACTATGATCTTTGGAGAATAGCTAAATATGCCCACGATCTAATTTTATTATTTTATGAAAAACGGTGCGCTCCATGTGTTTAAAAAAAATCTCCCTAACAATATCAGTAATTATTATAATTCAATAATAAACGTTATCATGAACTTATGATATATTGAAACAATCACCAATAAAGTTAACTAATAATTTAACTAAATGCTTCTTTAAGACACTCAATGTGGATGCACAGACATTATTGGAAAATCAATTCCAAAGATTGACCACACGCAGGGTGACGAAATTCACTTCAGGTCTTATAATCTTCAGTCACCAATAAAATATTTCGTACAAATAAAATTTTCTGAAAGGATTTTAAGAAAAATTAATCCCAATTTTTACATTTTATAAACTCTGATGATGAATTTACTGAAACATGTAAATAAAGGAAGGAAAATCATAAAAGAAAACAATTATACCAGCTATAGTAAGTGAAAATATTCAGTATTTTTTTTATATTACGATTAATTACGCTGCAGAATGCATTATTAAGATTTATTTCTTTTTAAAAATATATTGTAATAAAGACTGTAATTCTTTTTAACAAAATTAATACTGACACATAGTATTCCAACATGAATCTGACTTCTGCAATATTCAACTTTCCTCATAACAATCATTCGTCAGATGGAATCAGGGAAATTTTACGCTAATTCTTACTCTTAAAAATCTAACAAGAAATAATACCACCACCAAATTTCAAAATAACGTACTGATTTTAAACAGACATTACTAAACATGAAAATAAATAAATAATAAATTGAGATAATTTTATTTTGTAAATATTTTAACTAACAGATAAAATTGAATACACTCAAGATTAATGAATAAAATATTAATACAATAATAAAAGTAACAACAAAGAATTGTCGATGACTTCTGATTGTTGGTTATGTTTATTCCAACACACAATTTAAATTCATTAACGACAATTATTTATATTAATACATAAAAGCAAAAGACTTCATTAATTTACTCGCTCACATCATGAAATTTTAAGGGACTTATGCCAAGAAACTTGAAAATTATGGTTCCATCTGGGGTATAGGTGTTCATAATGAAAGAATTTTGGAAAAATACTTTTATAAAAGAAAAATAATAGAAAAATTTGTAACTGTGAGTACTGAACATATATACATTTTAATTGCTGACCATGCACTTAATATGTACTAGATGTTTCATTGTACTGTGCTGATCAAGCACCAGAAAGAAACTGGAAAAGAAAAGAAAGAAAACTAAAAAAACTGGAAAGAAACGTAAAAGAAAATCTCAGCATAGAAGTTATACTCTGTTTCAGACGTTCAGCAGTGAAACTGTATGGTTTATTTTTATCAATAAAAGAATTAAATTTCTCAAAATTATTTATAAAAGATATTCTAAGGCATTCCACACATGGGTCGTAATGCTCTTGTATTTTTAACCCTGGTTGTTGCAAGACGGGAGTTCCAATGGAGTACCGGATAAGAGGCGTAAAGCAGTCTTAATTGTATGAGAAGTGTAAGAGATAGTGTAATGAGCTGTATGAGTACGCATGTTACATTTCATTTATAAATAATTTTGTTCAGTTGTGTGACTTGTGTCTCTGAAAATGGAAGCATTGAACATAATAAAAGTAACAACAACGAATTATCAATGACTTCTGATTGTTGGTTATGTTTATTCCAACAAAATTTTAACAAAACTTTATTGTTATCGCAAAAATCATTTTATGTTTCTACTGTATTAAATATAATTTAATCTAATCTAATTCTATTTCAACGAGAGAAGGTTTAGCATCTGTCAAAAAGTAGAACAATATCCTGAATTGTTTGATTTCACTTCGACAGGATATTCACGAAATGATGTAATGTAATCTCAACTGTCTGATATTATAATACAAAGCTAGCTTGATGAAGACGAACTTTAATGTCTAAAAATAGACATAAAAAAAACTTGAAATGAAAACAACAAAAATTTCAATAGAAAAAGAAAAGATGAACATTCCTCTACGAATGTCAGAATTAAACTGACACGTTATGATAGCTAAAGTCTCGTGTGCGATAACAACTAGGAGAGAAACGACTATAGTAGAAAATCAACAACTACGATAAAATTATGCTTTGCAAACACTACGACCCGTGTATGGAGACCCTAAGAGATCAGAATACAAAATAAATATGAATTTACCGAGAAGCAAGCAAAGGATGCTAGCTAATAATACTATAATAAAATTGGGAGAAAATTTTAACAAAACTTTATAGTTATCGCAAAAATCATTTTATGTTTCTACTGTATTAAATATAAATAATCAAAACATTATCTCAAATATTTAAAAAAATAAATATAAAAAGAAAAATACATAAAATACGACTTGGATGACATATTTTTATAAATTCGATTAAAACACCTACATGTGTTTCTATTTCAACGAGAGAAGGTTTGTACATACATTATTACTTACGATAAATGACGAACACGATTATTTAAATTAGATAAATGTACAGACATAATAGTTTACAATTAAGATAAAAATAACAGTATACCACCACGTTACCAAACACGTTAGCAAACAGTATAACACGTAAGTAAGTGAAACGTTACCAAAAACTACAGCTTTCGAATAAAATTGTATTATCAATAAATTATTACAAATTTTATACGAACAGTACCACCAAACAAAATATCATAGTCTCGATAAAAAAAATCATACCTGATTGTTCCAGTAGGTGACGGAAATGGACTCGTAAAATTAGCATCTGGATCGGGTATATTTATACGTAAAGGAGGTAATGGTGCACGCTGTTTAGCAGGCGGTGGTATCTGAAGTGGAGGATCTGCTTCGTCAACTAATGATTGAAACACTAAACGTATTGTTGTACTTGGAAACCGAAATGTACACCTGTATAAACAAACAAAAAACAAGCAAAACTGTTAATATCGTATAGAACTTTTATACAAAAATCTGGTGTGAAACGCTCACACAACTTTCTCTTGCCAATGCAAATAATTAACAATAAACCTAACATTCGTAATAAAACATTAGAAATAAACAAAACACTAACCTCAATAAACATAACCTAATTTTAATCGTATATGAAAGATGCAAAATGAAAATTAACCTTAGTTTGCCTTAAAAATACGGAAAATTGCTCTTTCACGCTAAACTAGGCACTGTAAAAAAATTGCTATGAAAAAAGTTGTAGATCTCTTAATTTCCTATAAGTTTTATTATATACACTTTTATCGTAAAATGCATACTAAGGCCGAAATCTTAAAATAAAATAGATTTTTCACGCGTTTTCATGAGAAAAAAAACAGAAAATCGCTAATTACCGCTAAACTAAGCGTTATACAAAAAAATGTTTGAAATAAAAGTTGTAGGATTTTAAATTCTACAACT
This sequence comes from Catonia carolina, assembly GCA_035578175.1. Taxonomy (NCBI): domain Eukaryota; kingdom Metazoa; phylum Arthropoda; class Insecta; order Hemiptera; family Achilidae; genus Catonia; species Catonia carolina. The sequence goes on along the minus strand of JAQMRL010000005.1, from coordinate 31,643,997 downwards.
TTAATTATACACATTTTAACGGTAAAATGCATAATAAAGCCGCAATCTTAAAAAAAAACAATTTTTTTACTTGTAAACAGCCTCACCAAGAATTTCAGCAAACATGGCGCCTACCCTATCTTGTAGAGCATAAAAAATTAAGTAAATGAGGCGACTTAAAAAAAATTCGTAGGAATAGTTTTTGAGAAAATTGCAAAAAAGTGAAAAATTACATGAATAAACTACTACTTCCGGTTGACCGATTTTGATGAAATTGTTTGTGTCGGCTCCAGTAGTGGTATGTAACTTAAGATAACGTAAGATTACTTCCATAAATGGTAAATAAAGGTGTATTTTTTCTTAAATAAATTTGTAAAAAATTTAATTCTGAAAAGATTCATGTGAATTATTCGGGAAAAAATGAATAATAGATATTTTTATTTTTTATTGATATTTTTATTATTTACCATTTATGGAAGTAATCTTACGTTAATCACAAAAATGTGTTATTTCTTTGGACCAATTCTTGTGTTTTATGTAAGATATCTCTGAAAGTATTGCATTTACAGCTCTGGAACCAATTTTATTCAATTTTTCAGATTAAAAAACATAAGAAACAATCGTATTTGTATCTTTGTAACTACCTTTAACATTTTTATACGGCCTTACTTCACCGAGAGTACAGAGTTCTAGGTGAAATTTTGCGCTAGCCGTAACTCGCTAACTAAGCGTTTTCAGGCATATGTTTATATGAACTTTTTTTCTTATTTTTAGCTATAGAATGAGATCCCAAGAGATTGCAGTATAGTTTTGAATCACCCTATATACTTCTTTATTCATACACTAGCCTAAGAACCTCTAAATTACTTATTTTGTTCACCCACCGAATTTTTAACATTTTCCTGTAACACCATATTTCAAAAGCTTCTATCCTCTTCTTTGCTATAGCCCTTATTCATCCTCGGTTCACTCCCGTATAATGCTACACTCCAAACACAGTGTTTTAAGAAATTTTCCCTAATCTGTAAATCAATGTTTGTAGTTGGTAAGCTGTTTTTCATTTCAAAAACTTTTCTAACTTGAGCAATTCTACTTTTGAATCACTTCTGCTTCTACCATCCTTCGTTATGTGTTTATAACAAAGTAAAATTCAGTCTGACTGCAAAACTGAAGCAACCAGGTTAGGTTTCTAGCGAAAGATAGGAAATGTTTAATACATTCAAATCTTGCTAGCAACTAAGTCGTTGAAGCCAAATTAAATAAACTACACAAAAACAAAATCCATTCCTTTTTTTAAACAAAACAATGTTTCTTATAATGGGGATGAAAAGTAATATACCTACATCCCTCTTGATTAATCGAAGCAGCAGTTACTGTAACAATTTTTCATAACATCTTAACATAATATTTCAATATATTTGTCAATTTTATTTCTTTGTATTTTAATAAATTATTCAAAGTATTGTATACAGTAGAAAAATTTTACCAAGAAATATAAACAAAGATAATGAATTCTATTTTATATAATAAATTTACATGATAAATTCCACTAACGTTTTTTTTAAGCTGCCTTAACTTTTATTTTCACTTACACGTGTTTCACTGAAGATGTCTTCTACAGATTTTAAAAAAAATAAAAATTTAGTTTTAATGATATTATATACTCTGATGACAGTGGGTCCACCGAAACACATGTAAGTGAAAATAAGAGTTAAGGCAGCTTAAAAAAGGTTACTGAAATTTATTACATAAAAAAGAATTAATTTTAAACTGCAGGATGCATTATAAGGATTTATTTTTGATGATGAATTTAAGACGATGAAATACGAAAAATTAAATATCTAACAAGAAATAACAAAATGTTAAAAAAGAAAAACGATTTAATAATTTCCGACTGTCAGTTGCTGTATAGTCTAGATACTAAGATTTCTTAAATGTAATTTTAATAGATGCCTTAATATTGCTAATAAATATGTCAAGTGATCCATCATCCAATGTTGAGTAAATCTGACAGTTTATTTCTCTCAATTGCACTTTCATAATCTTCTGTTTTTGTTATGATACATTTATGTTATCATATCACATCTTATTTACATTCATAAGCTATGTCCACACTCGTGCAATGTCGCATGGGATGTAGCATGCCATTTTACCTGTCTGCACTCGTTTGAAGAGCTTTATCTCAAAAAAACATTACAAATATTTTTGAACACTACACTAAATTAAAGCCGTTTTTTCCTACGTTGGTTGGTTTGACTTAGATTATTCTATTTTGAAACTAGTTGGAGATGCAGCAATTTACACACAAAGAGTACTCAGACTTTAGCCGGTTTTTCATTAATGTGGTTTTTAAACGTCCGTTACTCCATCCAGGCTTTTCATAAAACAACGCCCTTTAAGTATGTTGAAGATCAGAGTTTTCCCTATATGAACATTTTAAAATAGAAGTCTGATGGTCCATTTTAAAATGCTGGCCAATTTTTTTTTAAAAGTGTATTTTGGCTTCACGTAAAGATAAGGAAATAATTTTTGGACTGAATCATGCATTTTTACAGCAGTATTGTATTTTGTATTTGTAATTAGAAATAGATATGTGGTGTTAATAGAAAATTCTATTAGCCTCTAAACTTCTTGAGAGGAAACTGAGCTCTATAGTGGTATCTGCTCCAAGTATAGTCGTTCAGAAAAACAAACTTCTGAGTTTTTCCTGCTGCAACTCATTCCTTAGCTCATTTTGAATTAGTTAACGATGTTTTTATTAAAAAAAATAAACGCTTTGCTTGATATAATACTGTTGTGAAAATGCATGGTTCAATCCAAAAATCATTTCCTTACCTTTTACGTGGAGCCAAAAAAGCACTTTTTTAAAAATGGCTGGCATATTAAAACGAAACATGAGATTTAACTTTTAAAATATTCATATTATAGAAAAAACTCTGATCTTCAACGTACTTAAACACTGATTTTTATGAAAAGCCTGGATGGAGTAACAGACATTTAAAAACCAGATTAACAGACAACCGGCTAATAACTGAGTACTTTTTTGCGTCAATTGACGGAATTATCTTCAATTTATTTCTAAATAAAATAACTTAAGTCAAACCAATCAACGCAGGAAAGAACAGGCTTTAATTTAGTGTAGGTTCAAAAATATTCATTATGTTTTTATTGAGATCCTCAAACGAGTTTGGGAAGGTGGTATGCCTCAAAGCACATCGACATCGCAAGTTGAAAAAGAGAGCGCACAAGCGTGGACATACTTAATGACAGTCATTTTCCTCTACCAACATCAAAACAATCCTAGTGTAAGTTTTCCTAATGGTGTAAGTTTTCATGTAAAAAATACCACACATAATATTTAAAAATAAAAGTAAATGCTGATTATGTAAATCTTTCTTTATTCTTAACGTCTCTTATTAATTTTGAAATTTGATGACTAATTTGCATTAATTTCAGTAGGACTGTAACCTTTCTGAAACTAATAACTTCCTTCTTCTGCGAAAACTAATATAGGAATGGTAGTTTTCAGTCTGCCCATAACAGACAGGTGGAGTGTCAAATTATTTACACTCAATCTGTTTGTTGCAGGGCTAAAATAAATAGTTCTGTTTCTTATCACATGGTCAGCCAATTAAATGACTGAATCGTTTAAGAACAGAAGAGGTAGAGGTGTAAAAGACACTAGTCAGAGTTATCTTCTCTGAAAGTAATGAATTTCACTATACAGCCAGACCCTGTGGTGAATGAAGTGAAGGTGTCATTTACAGAGTGGAAAATATGTGCTTTTCAGAGGGCCCGGCATGCTGTTAAGCGTACTTTTCCACTCGGTGAGGAAGGCAATGGTAAACCACCTCACTCCTCGTTTTACTTAGTAAAACCTCTACAGGTTCAAACCAGCCTTTCGGCTGTTGACCTAAACAACAACAACAGTTTTCTGTGTCATGTCCTGGGTCATTAGTGGAGGCACTGCTACCTTTGGCACGGTGTTAGAAAAAACAGACAGTTTGTATTTGTTTCCGGGCGTCCAAAAAAAAGAGTTTGATCTAAAATGTTTGTTCATTAAAGAGTTTGATGTTTTCCTCAGCAATATATAGAATTTACAGGTTGTTGTTATTTGTATGCTTTTAACTGTGAGTCCAGTTCTGATAAGGTAATCAGCAAATAAGGATTGTGTAGTGGTCTGTAAAAATTTGAGGTGTTCTTTGAACCTGCCATTGAGTCTTCTCCCTATCTGACAATTGAAAAACTCATTTAAATTATTGCTGTTTAATTTGGATTCACCAGAGCCATCATAAATGTTTTTATTTTTAACTGTAGTGTGTATTCAGTTATGAAGGCAACAGACTTACATACTAGCTACCGCAGAAGAAGTAACTAACAAGTTTTAACAACCTTATGGTTTTACTGAAAGAAACGCAAGTGGTCATCGAATTTCAAATTAATAAACTTATAATGGGTGTTTTATTAAGGATGCAACCCTGATTATAAGAAGATAGAAGTAATTCATCGGTAAATTTTCTGTCCCCCAATCGGTATGTTGGCAACAGTGTACTCAAGGCCAACTACCTGAGACAGTTAAAATGTTCCAGTCAAGCATTAGTGTGGTGACAGCAGTTGTTTCGTTATATTGTGTCAGCAATGGTTTTTTCCAAGGAAGAACGCGTGTTTATTGTAGAGACTTACATAGCAAGTAAATCTTACAAATGTGTGCAAGATAAGTTTCACTTGAAATTTCCCCGTTCTGCCATTCCGAAAAAAATCGTCAATATTGTGTTTGATACATAAATTCCATAGGAACAATAGATTTGGGAGACTATATGATGATGTATAGTGGAGTATCCAAAAATATGAGAGCTCGCTCTGGTGTGGCGATTTTGGTGGACCGGCGATGGAAAACTCTGATTAAATCATTTACTCTTGTTAATGAGAGGATGGTGGTGGTTAGATTTAGGATCGGTAGAGGGACCCTTTGCGTGATTGGTGTTTATTCTCCAGAAAACGGAAGGGAAGAAGATTCTGATACGTTTTACCACCAACTGCAGAAATATGTAAATATGTATAACAAGACAGATCATGTAGTTATAGCCGGTGATTTTAATGCAAGAGTTGGAAATCAACCCATTGAAAATGTAATTGGTACTTTTGGAGAACACCATCTTAATGAAAATGGTATACGATTACGAGAATTTGCCAATATCAACGGACTTAAAGTGACCAACACATTTTTCAGAAAGAAAGATATAAACAAGTACTCATGGGCAGCAAGGGGCTTTCGTTCATTGATTGACTACGTAATAGTGAATGGACGAATGGCTTCGCAAGTGAGAGACACTCATGTACTTAGAGGTCCAGATATCGGTAGCGACCATTACATGGTGAAGTCCAAGATTGAGATCTGGGCAAAATGGAGGAAGCAGAGACAGAAGATCGAAAGGAGAAAGGAAGAGGTGTATAAAATATAATATAGAAAATGAATGGTATAACATCAAGAGTCTTTTGATTAAAGTAGCGAATGAAGTGCTGGGTAAGAAGCAACTAAATAAACGGAAGAAGGGTTTGAGAATATGGGACGAGGAAATAGAACAAGCCATAAACGATAAACAATTAGCTTATCATAAGTACCTTCAAGCAAAAACAATGGAGTCTTTTAATATTTATAAGCAGAAACGGAATGCTGCAAAGAGTATTATTCGCAAGGCACACGATTATTCATGGAATAGATTCGTTAGCAATATAGAAGATGATGTACATGGGCGACAGAATATCGCATACAAAATGATGAAACATCTAAATCAAGAAGAGAGAGAGACTGTCCATTTGAACCTCGTTCCTAAAGATCAGTGGGTTGAACATTATAGGGGGCTATGGTATGATCCGAATGCTACCCAAGAAATTGTTAGAGGAGTGCGGGAAGAGACGAATGTGGACGAGATTACTATAGAGGAGTTGGACAGAGCTGTTTCGGAGTTGAAGAACCGGAAAGCGACTGGATTAGATGGGCTTAATTCTGAACTTTTTAAATATTCAGGTTTGCTTTTCAAGTTCAGATTATTACATTTCATGAATATGTGCTGGAAACAAGGCATAATACCAGACGAATGGAGGATAGCGGAGGTTATCTCTCTTTTTAAGAAAGGAGATAGAACTAAAACGACTAACTATCGCGGGATAAGCTTGTTGAACACATGTTATAAGCTGTATGGGAAGATTATCAACGGAAGGCTTCGTCCTATCTCGGATGTGTTATTGCTTGACGAACAGGCGGGATTTCGAGGTGGAAGGTCATGTACAGACAACGTATTTTCCTTGAAAATACTGATTGAAAGAAGAAGGGAATTTAATTTAGAGACGCACCTAGCATTCATAGACTATGAAAAGGCTTTTGACAGGGTTAAGAGAGCTCTCCTATGGGATATTCTAGCTAAAAGGGAATATCCTAAACACCTAATAGATGTCATTAAGAGTTTGTATTGCAATACAAGGATAATACTAAGAGTAGGTGAGGAACTGTCAGAAGAGATATATATTAATCAAGGTGTACGTCAAGGATGTTGTGTATCCCCAACACTTTTTAATATATATATATAGATGACATGATTAGGGAATGGAAATTTAAGATTAGCCCTGGATTTAAAATAGGGGATAAGTTTTCCTTAAATACAATGTTGTTCGCTGATGACCAAGTGATTATACAGGAAAGTGAGGATGAACTTCAGAGATCGGTTTTCCAACTACAACAAATCTGTTCAGATTATAATATGAAACTATCTGTACAAAAGACGAAGACCATGGCTTTCTTAGGCAAATATCCTGTTCGCACAAGAATAATGGTATACAACACAAATATCGAACAGGTTTCTTATTTCAGGTATCTCGGTTGCGATATATCATATGAAGAGGATTTAGACATCAATAATAAGTTGAACAAATTTCAGTCTTTATGTGGTACCATCCGACGCACCTTAAACAAGAAAACAAGGAAAGACACCCAATTGAAATTTTATAGGGTAATGGCTGTACCATCTTTGTTATATGGCTCTGAAACATGGACAACGAATAAGAGGCACCTTAGCAAAATACAAGCTTCAGAAATTAGATTCCTCAAGTCCGTTAAAGGTTGTACATTGCTGGACAGGTTATACAACGAAGATGTTCGTAAGGATCTGGCAGTATTTAAACTAGAAGACAGGATCTTTGAAAATAGACAACGCTGGATGGAACATCTGGAAAGGATGAATGATGAAAGAATTCCCAAAAAAGTTTGGCAATATAAGCCAGTTGGTCGAAGAGATGTTGGAAGACCCAGGAAGCGATGGTCATGTAACAACATTTAAGGGTGCGCCTCATCACTAGAAAAATTCGACAGAGCGATTTCGGTTGCGTCCGCTAGGTGCGATCTTCATAACCTTGATTAGTAAATCTAAAGGTGGGAGTAATCATGCTGTGCTAGTGTGCTATTCACTTCCGCACGCAACAACGATGCGTAGCGTCGATGTTGCCAAGTGTACAGCGTAATCTGTATTTATTACACGTACATTTACAATGTCCTGCAGATGGCTGCGGCCATGCTGAGATATGTTTTACATCGTCTAAATAAGAGTCCATTTTATTAAACTTTTATTTACATTTAGTTTACATTGCTTACATAATTGTTTTCAGAATTAAATTCTCTACAATTTTCTTGGGAAAAATAATTTGATTATTGGTCATTTAACAATGTTATTGGGCTCAAACGTAGAAGACTGTGTTTTTTCCAATAAGCAACCCCATCACTCAATGAGATTAAAATCATATATGACGTGTAAGTAAGATGTAGAACATCTGGTACAGACCCAAGCCGATTCCTGAGAGATTTTAGTTAATTAAACTCTAACCATCAAATTACACCGATAACCACTGTCTAGTATTCATTTATCCATGTAAAAGGAACTACCTTTACTAGGATATGAACCTAGAACCATCGTCTCCAAAAATCAATAGTTAAACAGCTGACTCGCGGTGGCGACTTTACTTCTGGACCAATCCGGTAGGTTTTGTTTAATAAAACATATTTTTACTTTCTCTTGCCAATATGAATATGTAGGAAGGAAAGTATTGTTTTCATGTCGATTTTAAAAATTGAGTTTTTACCGGATCTACACGTTTTCAGACCCCCTGAACCCAAAAAACATGTTTTTAGCGATTGGTCTGTGTGTGTGTGTGAACAGAATATCTCAAGAACGGAACATCGTACGAACTTGAAACTTGAAACTTAAGTTACATACCACTACCGGACCCGACACGAACATTTTCATCAAAATCGGTCAACCGGAAGTAGTAGTTTATTCGTGTAATTTTTCATTTCTTTGCGATTTTCTGAAAAACTGGTCCTACGATTTTTTTTAAATCACCTGGTTTACTCATTTTTTTATGCTCTACAAGTTAGGGTAGGCTCAATGTTAGCTGAAATTCTTGGTGAAACTGTTTTCACGTAAAAATTGTATTTTTAAGATTGCGGCTTTAATACACATTTAAGCGCAAAACTTTATATAATAAAAGTTGTAGAAAATTTAAAATCTTACAACTTTTATTTCAACCATTTTTTTTTAAATAACGCTTATTTTAGCGGTAATTAGCAATTTTCTGTTATTTTTTCACGAAAACGTGTGAAAAATCGATTCTTCTAAGATTTTGGCCTTAGTGTGCACTTTACGACAAAAGTGTATATAATTAAATTTATAGGAAATTAAAAGATCTACAACTTTAATTTAAAGCATTTTTCTCTACAGAGCCTAGTTTAGCGTGAAAGAGTGATTTTCCGTATTTTTAAGACAAACTGAGGTTGATTTTCATTTTGCGTCTTTCACTCAAGATTAAAATTAGGTTATGTTTATTGTTATTTGCATTGGCAAGAGAAAGTTGTGTGAGTGTTTCACACCAGATTTTTACCTGATTAAGCGGTGCGCACCTCAAAAGTACTTGTAAATATAAAAAAAATTCAAGCATTAAAAAGGTGATAATATAATTTTTGAAAGCTAACTCTATTCTAGATTCGGCTTCTACGATGCTACCTAATACTTAAATAATTATAGTTCGTTAACAATCTTATTGCACGTAATAATACCTATGTAATATTAAATTATTATGAACAGCGATTTACTGGAAATTTGATTTCTGTACCGGGAAAAGTGAATATATGAAAGAGACTCTCACTCTCTCACACTCTCTCTTACAGGAAATCGTCGTGGGATTCAAGGGTCGATCAGCTCTGGAAGAACATATTTCATACAAAAGGATTTCAGAGGCTGAATCATTTTCTTCTCCCAGAATAGGTCATCTCGATTTATCTTCTTAATCGAAATATCAATTGGGGTCCATCCAACAAAGAGGCAATACTTTCTTCTGGTCACATGTAGTTGCCTTGTACCTGATAAAATAATTTTTTAAATTGTCGTTTGCAACTATTTCGATTAGCTGATATGCCTATACTGTTAGTTCCTTTTCCTTTGATCACCCGGCATATTAGTTCAAATACAAACAAATTCAAGAACAACCACCCAACACGGTAATTTGCACCTGTCAAAATAGCAAGTAATTGCCACACGGTGAACACTAGCTTATCGGAAAAATCTACAATGAGAGGTATCTATCATAAAGGCGAGCCCGTAGCAAACGGTGCCTGCACTGTTCCAATAAACCAAACAAAGATCAGTATATAATTTACTAAGAAAAGTATTCTGCAAAATAAATGTTTTTATGTTACCTATGTAAAGATTTTGTTACAGATCTGAGATTAATAAAGTAGTAACATCCTCTTATTTGTGTTTATTTCGAGAATTAGCCTAATTCGACGTTGTAGGATATATCAAGAAACGTAACAAGAATTTTTTTCAATTAATGCAGGTTGTTTAAATCTATATAATGAGATCTAATCTATCTACTGATCTAATCTATTTCTAAAGCCAGCGGCATATATTACAAAATTAAATAAAAAATTTGGTGTGAAACACTCACACGACTTTTCCTGTCAATGTAAATAAGGAACAATATAACCTTTGTTTAATCATGACTGAACAAAGTAAAATGAAAAACAACCTAATTTTAATGAGGGAATGACGCAAAATGAAAATCGACTTCTGTAGAGTAAAATGCGTATAATTAAAGTTGTAGGTTTTTAATTTCCTGTAACTTTTATTACATACTTTTTTCTTATAAAATGCATAATAAGGCCGCAATCAATTTTGATGAAAAAACCAGAAAATCAGTAATTGCCGCTATACTGAAATTTAAGATTGCGAACTTAATGTACATACTATGGCAAAAGTGTATATAATCAAAGGTGTAGAACATTTAAAAACCTACAACTTTTATTTGAATTGTTTTTTGTATAATCCCTAGTTTAGTGGTAATTAGTGATTTTCTGTTTTTTTTTTTTTTCTATCAAGATCTGTAAAAAATTGAATATTTTACGATTTTAGCCTTAGTATGACAAAAATTTTAGCAAACATGGGGCTTACACTTCTTTGTAGAGTACCTATATAAAATGTAGTAAACGAGGCGATTAAAAAAAATCCATGTGCTTATGACCACCCGATAGAAGTGAAAACTTATATGAGTTTATAGTTTTAACACGCGACCTCAGCCGTCGTGGTAGGTTTATGTTGTCTAATCGTATCTAAGTGAAGGTTTTTGCCTATCTTGTCTCTCATTTTTTTTATTCAACTCCTTAATGGGGAAACCCGAATTTGTTACTTTATAACCCATAACAAGAGAAAGGATTAAGACAAATGTTCAACAGGTATTGTCGAACTTTCGTTATCTAACTACGTAGGTACCTAACATAACAATATTTTGAGTGGAGAATGTGGATTTTTCAAAAAAAAAATCAAAGGCTTTAATAGATTTTTTTAAATAAAAATTCAGGTTAATTATGTAAATGATTCAAATTAAATCACAACGAAATGCGGAACAATGCTTGACGGAGCTTTTTCTAGATATTTAAATAAATTCGATTCTGAAGTTCATTTATATTATTTTATATAACAAGATATTTCAGTTTTCATAAATCCATTGTTTCATTCATAGAATACGGACAATGAAGAAGTCCAATCAGAGCAAAAGTGTAACTAACTTTATTTGTAATTTATAACTTTATCAGAATAGAAATAAACTTGATACAATATTATATTTTATGTAGTGATAGCTTGAACGGAGCAAGTGTTCAGTCTCTTCACGTAATTTTGTTCAAAACTTAAGCGTTTTGTAAAATAAATATAATATTAATCTCAACAAAAAAAAGGTACGAATATCTCAGTTACATATGTTAAAAAAATTAAATACACCGACCAGGAATCGATCTCATGCCGCCCGCGTGGTAGGCGAGCAGTGTACCATTGAGCTAACCTTGCTTATACTCTACATGTGATTACAAACTGGACATAAAGCTTCAGATAGCTGTAAGATTTTACCCATCCAAAACTATATTCACCCAACGTGCCTACAGAGAAGTTTTCACTTCAAAAATTTCGTAGGAACAGTTGTTCAGAAAATTGCAAAATAGTGAAAAATTTCACAAATAAACTACTACTTCCGGTTGACAGATTTTCATGAAAATTCTTGCGTTGGATCCTCTAGTGGTACCTAATTTAAGTTCCAAGTTTCAACTTGGTAAGTTATTCCGTTCTTGCAATATTTTGTTCATACACGCGCGCCCACACAAATACACACACACACACACACACACACACACACAGACCAATCGCTGAAAACTGATTTTTGGGTTCAGGGGGCTTGAAAACTTATACATTCGGTTAAATATATTTTCGGAAAATTGACATAACGATACTCTCCTTCCCTATATATTCATACAGGGCAAGAGAGTAAAAAGGAGCGTAAAAAAGGGCACGAGAGTAGTATTTAAAAATTAAAGAATTTTGCTATCCGAACAATAACAACTTAACACAGAAATAACAATTTGTAGGCCAACCGTATATTTTTTCTTTACGAACAATATTATCGTTTTCATAATGAATTGAAATTAATCTTTGTTTGGGTTGGGAGAGTGATTAATTTTAATTCTGTCAAAACATACTAACAAACACTCTACATGAGACTATTACACGACCCGGCAACTCTGTATGATCTAGAAATGAAAACACGTTAAGGGGAAATGACCTTGGTGACAGAAAGCATTATGCGTAAAAAGTTCCGTAACAGTCAACTCGGAACGCTATTGAACGGCTGAAAAATTTGTGCTTGTAAAGGTTTTTTAGACTGCAATACATCGCCGCTGATAAATAAGTAAACACGTTAAAGTTTGTATATTTAGAATCTAAAAGAGATATTCTTTTTACTGATACAGATTAATTTGCGACAAATACCTTCCTATCTTAACAAATAATTTTAGAAAACTTTACAACTTTAAGAGTTTTACTTTAATCTTTTAAAGCTTAAATTTAATGTTCATACAAAAAATTTTAACTGGTAAATAGAGCATATTTTAATCTTTAAAATGCATGTCAAACTTTAATTATGACTTGCATAACAACCGAGTTGGTTGTAATCATCTAAACCCTTACATTGAGCGGCGCGGCAGAGGTAGAGCGCACCCTTAACAAATAAACCCTTTGAGATCGGAACAGGCGTTTCGCCTATGCCCTGAAGGAAGAAGAAGAAGAAGAAGACATAAATTCCATAGAACTGGGAGTGTACTCGATGAGAAACCACCTCGCCAGCCAACAAAGTTAACTGCGGAAGGTCGCGAAGATTAGAAAAATCATTTGACTCAATCACCTAAAAAAATCACTTAGAAGATTATCATTGCAAGCTGGGCTAACATTAACTACTGTTTTCAGAGCTACGAAAAAGTTACATTTGCATCCTTATCGCGTTGGCATTGCATTTGTAAGATTTACTCGCTATGTAAGTCTCTACAATAAACACGCGTTCTTCCTTGGAAAAAACCATTGTTGACACAATATAACGAAACGACTGCTGTCACCACACTAATGGTTGACTGGAACATTTTAACTGTCTTAGGTAGTTGCCCTTGAGTACACTGTTGCCAACATACCGATTGGGGGATAGAAAATTTACTGATGAATTACTTCTATCTTCTTATAATCAGGATCGCATCCTCAATAAAACACCCATTATTACAATTACATTAAAACAGATAATTAAAACTCTCATTTTATAATCACTTGGACTTATAAATACAATAGAAATTAGATAAGATGTCTCACCTTACAGGAGTGCTGCGTCTCTTTAAGTTTTAATAAGGTTTTAATTAGACATGGCACTTCCATAAACTAAGACACTTAATCCTATTAAAATTAAAACTCCCTAAACTGGATAAATTTAAATTACTTTATTTTACTTCCAACATCGAGTTCCTTTCAGTAATCAATCTTTTCATGTGTAGTAATTAACTGAATTTGTTTCTATCATTAACCCTTTTAAGTTTTGTTTCCTTGATCATACTTTTCTTGTCTTACCCAGCATCTTATTATCAGAAAATAAATCATGCAATGAAATCATTATAATGTCTTATAATGTGCCCGATATATTTCACCTTCATTTAGTTCAAGCTTGCAATGAGTTTTCTTTTGCATCAAAGTCCCTATTCTTCAGCTTCATAATTTATCATTTATCAGGCCCAGCTTATCTCAGTAGCCACATTTCTTCTAATCTTGCTTTCTCTGCACCCACATTTCGCTTCCATGTAGTAAGACATTCCGGATAAATAATTTCAGTTTTCTTATAATAATGTTTATTTGATTATTTCAAGGCAATTGTCTTTTAAGGTTGGTTCATATCATCATGCACTAATCGTTTCCGTAACAGACAGTTTCCTACACAACATCTGAGCTGTCATACATATCATCAGACAATAACCCCCAATGGAAGCTTCAGTAATAACGTAATGGTGTTCAGTAATAACGTAGTGTGAACATTTGTAAGTTTCTTTTATTAACGTCAAAATTATAGGTCTGACTACTATAAAGATTTGTGAGCGATATCAATTTTATTGGAAGAAGATGACGTAGGAAACAATCAACGTAAACGTAAGAGTTTTTCCGCACATATGTCAAAACTAGGAAGATTGAGGGAGAATACTGGACTCTATTTAAAGAACTGATAAATGACAAAGAAAAGTTATTCCAATACTTTCAGTTTAATGAGTTGCATCTAAAGTTAAAACCAGCGATAACTAAACATGACACTGTTTTTCAAGAACCAATAAAGCCAAAAGAAAAACTAGAAAAAAATTAAATACTCGCGAACTAATTCTATTAATTTTTCATTGTCCATCAAAGTAACAAAATATTTGAACCTGTACAACACCTCATTCATATTGAGCATGTTGTTTGCGTAGCTATGCGCTCCGATATGTTCAGTTTCCGACAAATATTGTTGCCGCCAATCCAGTACGGAGACGAACCGTGCCGCCACTGGAAGCCAAAGTGTTCAGTAATAACGTAGTGTGAACATTTGTAAGTTTCTTTTATTAACATCAAAATTGTAGGTCTGACTACTAAAGATTTGTGAGCGATATCAATTTTATTGGAAGAAGATGACGTAGAAAACAATCAACGTAAACGTAAGAGTTTTTCCGCACGTATGTCAAAACTAGGAAGATTGAGGAAGCATACTGGACTCAATTTAAAGAACTGATAAATGACAAAGAAAAGTTATTCCAATACTTTCAGTTTAATGAGTTGTATCTAAAGTTACAACCGGCGATAACTAAACAAGACACTGTTTTTACAGAAGCAATAAAGCAAAAAGAAAAACTAGCAAAAAAAGAAATACTCGCAAACTAATTCTATTAATTTTTCATTGTCCATCGAAGTAACAAAATATTTTAACCTGTACAATACCCCATTCATATTGAGCATGTTGTTTTTTGCGTAGCTATGCGCTCCGATATGTTCAGTTTCCAGTAAATATTGTTGCCGACAAACCCGTACAGAGACGAACCGTGTCGCATTTTAACATAACATCTACGCCACGCTTGATATGAATGCTCTCATTAATAGAGCATGAAAAAATACTTGTATCGTAGGAAACGGTCTGTTATGTAAACATTTGTTGGTGGATGATGATATGAACCGACTTTTACAGTTAAATGATTGTTCAGTATGAAATATTATATGCTTTGTTTCCTTACAAGTTCTGTTGCCATCAAAACAGTCGTCATGTTTCTTTAATCTACAGTGTTTACAGTGTTTTACTAAATGACAGTGAAATGTAAGAAAGCAGAATAAACCAAAATTACAGGTGACGGAGATATAGCCACGAAGGTGAATATAGAACAGAAGGATCTTAAAAAAGTTGAATAATAAAGTATTTATTATTGAAAGCAAGAAGCAAAAGAGAACTCATTGCAAGCTTCAACAGAAGGAAGGCCAAATGAATGGAGAACATTACCTAATATATGGTATCATTGTGAATACTTTTGATAGCAAGGTGCTGGACAAAAGAGGAAAGGAACGAAAAAGTCGAAGAGCCGGAACTTAAAAAGATAGAAACTCAACAAGTCTGGTATGGAAAGAATGGTATTGAAATTATTCAGTTCAGACATTGTTTTATTTTATGTCTGACTGTTTAGCATGCTAATGCAGATGGTGAGAAGGATGATAGATAAAGACAAGTGATGAAAAAATGTCCAGAGACAGCTAGTCATAATGGCTGTACCTCTGTTAATTCACATCCACAAAATTCGTTCCGTAACTAGTTTTCTTAACCCCCAAAAGAATGAAACCACCTGATATTCACAAAATTATAATCGTTACAAAGTGACTCTTGAAGAGCACTTAAAAAATTAAGCGCCCAGAAAACCTTTGTGTGGCACTGTTTTTTAACATGATATATGCTTGTCAACATGTCACAAAGCAGAATTGCTTTCAAAATTTTACCATTGGGAAATTATGACCCATCCTCAACACTGTTCATTTGAATTCAATAGAAAAGTTAAAATAACATATTGAAGAATTGCATTTTATAGACAATGTAAAAGTTCAAAACACAAATGAGTATAATTCTGAAACAAATGCTTATCACATTCTGGAAATTATATACAAAAGTTAAGAGAAATACATAGATTTCATCTGTTTTATTCATTTTTGCATTCTGTACAAAATATAAAAAAAAATCTCGTGTGACACACTCACACGACTTTCTCTTGTCAATGCTGATAATGAACAATATAACCTAATATTAGTAATAAAACATTAGAAAAAAACAAAATAACTAACCAACCTCAAAAAACATAACCTAATTTTAATCGTGAGTGAATGATGCAAAATGAAACCCAACCTTACTTTGGCTTAATAATATGGAAAATCACTCTTATATGCTAAACTAGGCTCAGCAAAGAAAAATGCTCTAAATAAAAGTTGTAGATCTTTTAATTTCCTATAAATTAGATTATATGCATTTTGTTGTAAAATGGATGCTACAACTGAAATCTTAAAAAATATTTTTTTTTACAGATTTTCATGGAAAAAAAACAAAAAATCATTAATTACTACTAAACTAAGCGGTATAAAAAAATTTTTTGAAAAAAAAGTAGTAATTTTTAAATTATCTACAACTTTTATAATAATACACTTTTGTGCTAAAATGCATATTAAGGCTGAAATCTTAAAAAATAAACCGTATTTTTTTCTACGAGAGAACAGCCTCCCCAAGAATTTCAACAGACATGACGCCTACTTTATCTCGTAGAGCATAAAAAAATGTAGTAAATGAGGCGATTAAAGCGAAATCATAGGAGCCATTTTTGAGAAAATCACAACAAAAGTGAAAAATGACACTAATAAATTACTACTTCCGTTTAACCAATTTTGATGAAAATGTTCGTGTCAGGTCCCCTAGTGATATCTAAATTTAGTTTCAAGTTTAAATTTCATACGATCTTCCGTTCTTGAGATATTATATTCACACAAACTAATCGCTAAAAATATGTTTTTTGGGTTCGGGGGTCTGAAAACGTGTTTATCATGTGAAAACTTGATTTCGAAAAATCTACATGAAAACAATACTTTCTTTCCTATGTATTCAAATAGGAAAGAGATATAAAAACGATGTTACTTTTTGAAAATATCTTCTAGCATGAAGTTGAATGAAAAATAAATAATTTAATTTGAAAAGGCATTCATTATTAATCTAAAATAAAATAACTATTAATATCGTTTATTAGGATAACATAGAGTAAAAATTGATCTCACATTGTACAAAATATTGTCAATGTTATTTGTTTATTTCATAATTTGTAATAGAATCGCGTATTAATACAGCACTGGTATATAAAAATACATACAAGCAATATCAACCACGTATTTTATATGGCATTAACTTTTTAATTAATATACTTTAATCCATTAAAAGTATAAATTCTAAACAATTCACTAAGTAAAACCTAATGTAGTACTAAAATTTTATACATTAATGCTTTCAATTTTGATAGTTTGAAAAGGGAATAAAAAATTTCTACTTGACTAAGGATCACAGATAGGACAAGAATCTGCTAGAATTAAAGAACATATTTAAAAATCTGGTGTGAAACACACACAACTTTCTCTTGCCAATGGAAATAATTAACAATAAACCTAACATTAGTAATAAATCATTAAAAATAATCAAAAAAAACTAACCTCAATAAACATAACCTAATTTTCACATGAGTGAAAGACACAAAATGAAAATCAACCTCAGTTAGGATTAAAAATATGGAAAATCACTCTTTCATGCTAAACTAGGCTCTGTAGAGAACAACGCTCTAAATAAAAGTTGTAGATCTTTTAATTTCCTATAAATTTGACTCCACTTTTTTGCCGTAAAATGCATAAAAAGGCTGAAATCTTTAAAAAATTGATTTTTTTAACGTTTTCGTGAGAAAAACAGAAAATTGCTAATTACCGCTAAACTAAGCATTATACGAAAAATATTAAAAATAAAAGTTGTAGGGTTTTAAATTCTCTACAACTTTTACACGATACATTTTTGCGCTAAAATGTATATTAAAGTCAAAATCTTATAAAAACAATTTTTTTACGAGAAAATAGCCTTACCAAGAATTTCAGCAGACATGGTGCCTACCCTATCTTGTAGAGCATAAAAATTTAGTAAATGAGGCGCCTTTTAAAAAATCGTAGGAGCCGTTTTTGAGAAAATCGCAAAAAGTGAAAAATGACACAAATAAACTACTACTTCTCGTTGACCGATTTTGAAGAAAATGTTCGTGTCGGGTCCGGTAGAGGTATCTAAGTTAACTTTCAAGTTCGTACGATATTCCGTTCTTGAGATATTCCGTTCACACAAACACGAACGCACACACAAACACACACAGACCAATTGCTATAAAAAAAATTTTTTGGGTTCAGGGGGTCTGAAAACGTGTAGATACGGTGAAAACTTGATTTCGAAAAATCGACATGAAAACAATACTTTCCTTCCTACATATTCGTATAGGCAAGAGAAAGTAAAAAGGTGAAGAATGAACATACAGGTGATTCACAAAGTTTTTTCCGGCACTTTCTGAGCTCACTACAGGTCATTAAAAAAAACAACTATACATAAACATATGTCCTAAAACGCTTTGGTATTCAGTTACGGCTAGATAAGATTTCGCCTGGAACTCAGTACCCTCGGTGAAATGAAGACTTCCTGAAATTCTGAGAAGGTAAATTAAGGGGGGAATTTAGTTGTTTCTTATGGTTTTTTAACCTGAAAAATTAAATAAAACAGGTCCCACAAAATTGTATTTTTCATGGTTTTTAAGATAACCTATTTGATGAAACAGATAAAGCTTTAAACTACAATAATTTATTATAAATGACTAATATATAAAAATCTGGCATGAAACACCCACACAACTTTCTCTTGCCGATGTAAACAATTAATAATATTACCTAACATTAGTAATAAAACAAAGTAATAAAAAAGCTTACTGACTACAACATTGCTTAACAGATTAGGAAAAATTTCTTAAAATGCTATATTTGGAGTGTAGCATTATATGGGAGTGAAACATGGGTGATAAGGGCTGTAGAATGGAAGAGGATAGAAGCTTTTGAAATGTGGTGTTATAGGAAAATGTTAAAGATTACGTGGGTTGACAAGATAAGTGATTTAAAGTTTCTTAGGTGAGTGGATGAAAAAAGAAGTATATGGAAGCATCTTACCAGAAGAAGGGATAGGCTAGTGGGGCATATCTTAAGACATCCAGATATTGGTCTATCAATAATGGAGAGTAATGTTGAAGGAGTGAATTATAGGAGGAGGCAAAGGTTAGAGTACATAAAGCAATTCATAAATGATGTAAGGTGTCACAGGTATGTAGATATGATAAGACTTGTGCAAGATAGAACAGCTTGGAGAACTGCGTCAAACCAGTCAAGAGACTGATGTCAAAAAAAAAGTAATAAAACATTAAATTAACAAAAAAACTAACCTCAAAAAACATATTTTAATCATGAGTGAATGATGCAAAAGGAAAATCAACCGCAGTTTGGCTTAAAAATACAGAAAATCACTCTTTCACGCTAAACTAGGCTCTGCAGAGAAAAATGCTTTAAATAAAAGTTGTAGAGCATTTAATTTCCTACAAATTTGAATATACACTTTTGTCGTAAAATGTGTAATGAAGCCGAAACCTTCAAAAATCTATTTTTTTACAGATTTTTATGGAAAAAAAAAACATAAAATCACTAATTATCACTAAAATACGCATTATATAAAAAAAACAAATAAAAATTGTAAGGATTTAAATGTTCTAACAACTTTGATTATATACTTTTGCCCTAAAATGCATATTAAAGCCGCAATTTTAAAAAAACCATTTTTTTTCAATGAGAGCACAGCCTCCCCAAGAATTTCAGCAGATTTAGGTGCTTAGCCTACCTTGCAGAGCATAAAAATGTAGTAAATAAGATGATTTTTAAAAAAAATTGTAGGAGCCATAATTGAGAAAATCGGAAAACGTAAAAAATTACACGAATAAATTACTACTTCTGGTTGACCAATTTTGATGAAAATGTTCGTGTCGGGTCCTCTAATGGTAGGTAACTTAAGTTCCAAGTTATAACTTCGTACAATATTCCGTTCTTGAGCTATTTCGTTCATTCAGACACAGACTAATAGCTAAAAACATGTTTTTGGGTTCAGGGGGTCTGAATACGTGTACATCCTGTGAAAACTCTATTTCGAAAAATTGGCATGAAAACAATACTTTCCTTTCTATACTCATACACAGCAAGAGTAAGTAAAAAAAATCAATAAAAAATTGTTTTAGTGGTTATGACTCAAAATTAGCATCATGATTACTGATAACGAACCGTTTTCAGTTGCAAAAAACCTAACAGACACTAATTACTATAAAGTTGATACGACATTAATATAAGAAAAAAAATAATTTAAACATGATTATGCTTCAACTGAGCAGCAAAATGGTTAATCGATGTATCTAAGCCAAGTGAGAATAGAATTCATAAAATTTAATACACAGTACAAATTACGTCAATGTAAAAGGTAACATTAACAAAACAAATGTCGTTAATATTATTTATCCAATAAACGGTATACGAGTTAATTTACATTTAAAATATTATAATTTTAAATATAAATCATTCAGAATGTAGAACAGTGACTGCCGTTCTTTTTCACTTGTTAAAAAACTACAAAATCGGGCTAAGTTTACAATGCAACTGAACTATAACTACAGTTTAAATTATCAAATAGTAAACAAACAATGTTACTTTCATAAAAAACAATTCTTAGATAAAAAGTTGATCAAAATAAACAACAAAATGTTATATATATACATAATAGAATAACAAATAAGTTAACTACCTCTACAACTAAAATAACGAGTAAATTTTTAACTGATACAGACTAATAAAATCTGAATGTTATCAGAGAAAAAAATACAATTGACAAATTCATCAAAAAACAACATTTCATAATACATTCTGATAATAGAATATTGAAGTGAATGTTTATGAATCAACGCATATAGAAACAAGAAACTATTTATTCATCATGTTATCTTGTTAACTATCAGGCCTAGAAACTTGGAATTTAGTGCGTAAGCTCATTTGGGTCACAGGGGCTTGCTAATTTTTTTTTTTTTGGTTTTACGTCTGACTGTTTTGCACAATTTCTGGTAAATGTACATGGGGTGGGGAATGATGATATATGAAAATGAGTGACAAAAAAATGCCAGACCTGACCGGGAATCGAACCCAGGATCCCGGCGTAGAATCCAGTTGCGCTAACCACTACGCCAATGGGCTGGCCAGGGGCTTGCTAAGAAAGAATTAAAAAAGTTACATAATTTGAAAGGATTAAATTGAAACATTTAAAAAGCAGAGTTTTAAGTTTTTTCTATTTATTTTTAAAACTTCAGCTTTACATTACATTTCAAACAAAAAAATCTGGTGTGAAACATTCACATGACTTTTTCTTGCTGACGTAAATAAAGAAACATTATATCCAATGTTCGTTTAATAAGATCTACTTCATGGCCATTAGTTTTTCGGTTCCACGAATACCAGGAGAGTAAAAATTTACAGAGGTTTTACTTTCAAACTAGTAAACAATGAAAAATAAAAACCTAACCTAATATTAATCATGAGTGAATGACCCAAAATGAAAATCAACTTCTGCAGAACTTAAAAATACGGAAAATCAGTAATTGCCTCTACCATATATAAAAAGTGGTATAGCTTTTGCATTTTGCTGAGTGCTGTGAAGCAGACATTGCGGTCACAGCGCTACATGCAATACAGTATAGCTCTTGCTAAACTAAGGGGTTTTGTCAATACTGATGTGCACGATGCAGCACAGGGTTGTTTACATATGCCTACGGCACTGTACGTGATGGGAAAGATGAGGAACGGAACGTTCGGGTGCTAGTGCGCATGTCTGTTCCACGGTTTTCAGCAAAATGCACGAGTTCTAAGAAACAGAAGGATAGCCCAGGTTAACAGATTGGAGCCCTGTAGGAAAGAAAAAGAGAGGGACACCCCACCCCTACAGATTACTCGGAGAAAAGATGGACTGGAATAAATTGAGCCCGAACATAAGGGGGAGACCATAACAACCATAAGAATATACTTTGACTAAAATATATTGCAGCCACTGGTTAAGTCTTCAAATTAAATCACAAATTCAACCATTTTCAAATGGAAAAATATCAATCAACGTAAGGCACTATCATTACAAAATAAAAAAGATGGGCGAGACATGTTTATTTAGATAAAACAAAATTAATGTAAACTGGACAATAGACATAACAAACCGAAATTTAATTTATCAATGTAAACTGTGAATGACAGGATTTCAAGATATGATGACGTGGTATTAAATAAACAATTTTACACTTCCTGTCAAATCTTAATGACGAGTTATTTCTTATTTGTTAATAACACTGTTTAGAAACTGCTAAGCAAACAATAATATAATCGATAAAAATTGTACTAATAAATTTTATAATCAAAGTATAAAATATAATTTTCACCCAACACAAGCGGAATACTAACTAGTGTTTTCTTAAATTACTTTCCAACTTTCAACTGGTATTTTTGGGTTGAATATGAATAAGACACCAAATAGTGAGCATTTATAACTGATCACTACCTGGTCTCCTTCCTGACGCAGCTTTTTTTTTTGTTTATTTAAAGTCGCATCAACAGCTTCGTCATTATAGCGACTACGGTGGGTTAAGAAACTGTAACGATGGGTTTTGGCACGTAATAATTTCCATTTGCAGAGGATGGAGGATGGTAGGTGGCCAAAGAGGGTATGGGAGTGAACACCAGCTGGTAGAAGAAGGGTAGGCCGGAAGTAACATGTTTGGATGGTGTGCAGGAGGCGATGTCTTTGCGGCGGCAATCTGATGGTGACTAGGGAGACAAAGAGAGGTGGTGCTTAGGAAGCGAGATATAGCTGGGACTGTAAATCCTCACATAAATATCAATCATCAATCAAGGATTAGGCTCAATGGCCTGTTCCGGCTTCCATCTCTTTTTAGGTTTTCCCAAGCCTCACTTCCCTCTAGATTTATATTTCCATACTCGCAGCGGAAGACTGTGTGCTGGCATGCAAAGTAAATGATTGGACCAGTTTCTCTTATATATTCTTAATGTTTCCATAGTGACTAAACATTTAACTCAGTGCGGATAGCTTCGTTACGTATTCTATATAACCAGGTGACTCCCTTCAAAAATCTCATTTCAGCAGCCTGGATACGAGATTCATTCCTCTGTAATGACACCCATGTTTCACTCCTATATGTTATGAGTGGTACAGCCTTTGTTCTATAAAATTTCATTAGCGTGTCCTGTCTCATTTTATTGTCTCTTGCCCTGTGAATAGAACCCCATACAGCACTGAATTTTGCCAGTGAAAAACTGGCATGAATATATAAATATATATTATTTTATCAAACATCCTATGTAGGATTTTTAAACAGCCGTATTATTTAAAATTGAAATATATATTTTTCTAACCACCAGAATACGGTAACATAAAACACTTACCAATGTTAATAGCGCTTTCGTGTATCTTGTACACATCTTCAGTAAATTAAAATTTATTTTAAGTCAAAATTTAAAACTTTCTGCTCCTACCATACGTAAATTAAAATAAATTTTAATTTACTGAAGATGTGTACAAGATACACGAAAGCGCTATAAACATTGGTAAGTGTTTTATGTTACCGTATTCTGGTGGTTAGAAAAATATATATTTCAATAAATATTTTTATTTTATTAAACATCCTATGTAGGATTTTAAACAATAAAGAAGAAATAAACAAAAATGGTAATAAATACATTACATATAATTACATAAATCATAGAATACATAAAATTACCAATATATACGATAAAAATAAATACAAAATAGCATATAAACCCCAGTTTCCTATAAAATTTATTTTACAAAAACATAATATTAAGGCAAATGTAAATGATAAAGAAAAAGAAAATAATCAATTTAATTCATGTGGAATTTATAAAATTAAATGTAATGAATGTAATGAAATATATATAGGTAAAACCACCAGATCTTTTAAAAAACGGTTTACAGAACACTATTCTAACTATAAAAAAGGAAATCGAAAATTCTCCAATGTAACTGAACACATGATTAAAAATAAACATAATATGTCAAATATAAAAAATAATCTAGAAATATTGGAAATAAATAACAAACAAAATGAAATTGAAATTTTGGAAAAATATTATATTTATAAATACAATAACAAGGAAAAATTAATGAACACACAGATTGAATACGACAATCAACTGATTAAGTTGGCAAGACTGTTTTAAATATAAGAATCGACTATTCCTTATCTACCATGGTACAAGCAGGAAGTTTTAAATTGTGACTTGTAATAAATTTTAATTTACTGAAGATGTGTTCAAGATACACGAAAGCGCTATAAACATTGGTAAGTGTTTTATGTTACCGTATTCTGGTGGTTAGAAAATATATATTTCAATAAATATATATATATATAATTTCCAGACCCTAGCTGGGAGTCGAACCCAGGACATCCACTTAGTAGACAAGCACTCTAACCACTACGCCATGGAAGCAGCCTCCAGACAAAGTTGTTTGCCTAACTATTGACACTTTTTAATGTGACCTTCTAACAGCTGACAGACAGGCACAGCATAAAGGTTAAAATTCAAGAAAATTCTTTATTTTGGAGTCTATTTTTATAACTAAAAAAAGACCAGATAAAGACAGATGGTTAATGGTAACCATCAAAAATGGTAGCCCAAAAAACTTCGACTGCACATCAATTTGTTTATTCAGACCACCAATTTCCAATCTTTTCGTCTTAATACAGCACAATTAAAAATTACAACTTGTATTCTCTGCTTTCAAAAATATCTTGGTCATTAGAAACAACAGTAAATTACAGAATCAAACTCAGAACTTTGCGTTTTGAACATAAATGCAGTCTTAAGCTCTACAACTACACCACGAATAAAATGTATTTAAACCATACATATCTATAAAATACAGATGTTATTTTTTTTCAGTGTCTATTAGCTGAAATTCAATGTTTTAGGTAACTTTTATAAAGTATCTTTACATTGTTTACACTAATTTATTACTTTTATCTATCATGCTAACTTTTGGTTCCCGATCGAACTAGTATTATCTCATCATTTATTTTCAACTATCACTTTCACCATCTGTATTAGCCTTACTGTGCATAAAAGCCAAGACAAAAAACCAAAAAGAGAATTTATTTAACCAATACGTTTCGCTGAAAAATTTTATAAATTCATAATTTTATACTATAACTAGCAACCTCCTGCTCATTGCACTTATGACTGACTAAACTTGAAGTGTTTAACATCTCACACAAAGTTACATGTTGGACGCTAAATCATGCCTATAGATAAAACCAATTATTACAGGAAATAGGAATTTTGTTGACATCAGTATGAAACCAGTGGAAGGGGAGAACTGAATATATGTTGGAACTAAAAGTAGGTAAAATCTATTTTTACTTTCTCTTGCTTATATGAATTAATAGGAAGGACAGTATTCTTTTATGTCAATTTTTCGAAATTGAGTTTTCACACATGAAACGCACATTCTTAACTCCATAAAATATTAACAAATATGTAGGTTGGGAGTAACAGCTGATAATGATCAGCTGTTACTCCCAATCTAATATTTATGCAGTTAAGAATGTGCGTTTTATGTGCGTCTGTTTTGATTTTAAATAAAGCAAAATTTCAATATCTATCATTAATTTTTTCCTGAGTAATTCACATGAATCTTTTCAGAATTAAATTTTCTACAAATTTATTTAAGAAAAAATACACCTTTATTTACCATTTATGGAAGTAATCTTACGTTAAACACAAAAATGTGTTATTTCTTTGCACCAATTCTTGTGTTTTTTGTGCAATTCTTCATTTTTTGGAAAAGGACGATAGTTCAGAGGATAGTTTTGAAGAAAATATGAGTGATATTGGTAGTGACGTAGATCCTGAAGAAGAAGTAGCTGACGATCGTGAAAGAAATACGGATACGGAGAGTTCAGAAGAAGAAGAGGAAGAAATACGCGATGACTCTGTTGACAATAGCACTTCGGAAGATGAAATTCCTTTAGCCTATCGTGGATATTATATTGGAAAGGACCAGGCCAAATGGAAAAAAGCTGAGCCTACACAATCAGTGCGTACCAGGCAACGAAATATAGTTTTGCAGCGGCCTGGTTGTAAGGGCGTGGCAAGAGAAGCCAATACTCCTCTAGAAGCCTGGCAGTGTTTTTTTACCGATGATATAATAACAAAAATAGTACATTATACAAATAGTTACATTGATTCTATTAAACAAAAGTATGAACGGGAAAGAGATGCAAAAAAACACTTGGGTTGAGGAAGTAAAAGCCCTGTACGGTTTATTGTACTATGCAGGAGTATTGAAATGTTCAAATTTGGATACTGAAGAGCTCTGAGACGAAGTGCAAATTTTTAATTGTACTATGTCCCGAACACGATTTCGGTTTTTATTACAAGGCCTAAGATTTGATGATAAAAACGACCGTAATGTGAGATTAGCTGAAGATAAATTTGCTCATTTGCGGGAAGTGTTCGAGTATATAGTTGAAAAGTGCAAGGAGAACTTTTCAGTGAGTGAATATGCAACAGTTGACGAAATGTTGTGGCGTTTTCGAGGGAGGTGTAATTTCCGCCAATATATGGGGAACAAACCTGGTAAATATGGACTTTTTTACGTTAATAACTTGTTTTCAATAGTATTTCACGCAGTATTTTTTAAAATTATTTTAGAAAATTAATGAATTCACCATAATGTTTTTGTAAGGTAAAATTGTAAAGGCTTTTCTTTGTATCATTTAAATATCCTTAATAAATCAATTTTTGTTTGAGAATGTGTTGTTTACTTATCTAATACCCCAAATTATGTCAATAAAATGCTTAGATAACAAAACACAAAAAGAAAACAGTTAAGAAACAAAAATTCCAAATGCGGGTCATGATGACCCGCAGCGACCCAAATAGGTGACACAAAGCTTGCGATTGCTCCCGGGTTACTAAAATTTAGTCATAATTAGATAAATAATTTACATACAAAATGTTAATAACTTATAAAATTTTAACATTACAATGTTTCATTAGTATCAGGTAATTGTTTATCATTATTACAATATAAAACAAAATATACAGACATAGTCTCATAACAGTAATTAAAATTGAGCAGGGCTGTTTATCAATTGAAATTCACAAGTAAACAGTTCAAATGTGCTTTATTTTTTTTAAACAAATTCAAAACTTTAAATTATCCTTGAAAAACAATACATTTAAAATATTGTAAAAAATATAGGCCTATAAACTTAACTTAAAAATTATCTTCAAACTGCTTTATCACAACTTACTACATACTGTAGCGTAATAAAACAATTTCTATTATACCAATGAATCAGTCATTTCAGAAAGCCCAAAGTCAAAATTTTATATTTTTTCTTTAGTGCATTTTAGAACTAATTGAATGTTAACACACCATCCCTACAAAAATCACATAAGTCTGGCATTCCTCAAGTACATAATATATAACACTAAAAAAAATCGCTTATACTTAAGGATATAATTGAATGTAAACACACCATCCCTACAAAAATCACATAAGTCTGGCTTTCCTTAAGTACATAATACATAACACTAAAAAATGGCTTATACTTAAGGATATAAAGTGTTTCCTTCTAATTAAAAGAAGAAAGTGGATGTTCTTTTGAAGCTTAAGCTCTACTTTTTAGTGGAAGAGGCCATACAAAGATTCTATGCAAAAATCTTTTTAAGGTGTATAATTACTCTTTATGACAACGATGAAAAAAGTAATTAGCCCTGAAGAAAATCAACATTTTTCTTTCTTAAGTTAAAAATTTCAATTTTTATTAGAGCAGAAAGCTATTTTAAGTCATAATGTAAACTACTGAAATAAATAAATGAATACTATTGTACAGCAAAATTTGTTTCTTGTCTAACAACGTATTTTACAGAAAACAATATAAGTTAAAATTTTACTACAATTTATTTTGGAAACACCTTAAATCTAAATTTTCAATTTTTTTAAACAATTGTCTTGTCTTTAAAAAAACAAAAGATATTTAATATTAAAGGGGACAGATCTCAGTAAAATTTATATTTTTTAACTGAAACATAATAAATTACAAGTTTTTTAATTTTTCCAAAAGTTAGTTTTTTTGAATTACAGGCTTTCTGAAATGACTAATTCAATTAATAACAAATGTTCATAGTAGCATGGGCAAACAAGTCTTGCATCTCGTAAAGAAAAAAAAAGAGTACTAATTTTTCAAGGATTAATTAAGGTTTTTCAAGGAGAACTAATTAAAAAAATCTGGTGTGAAACACTCACACAACTTTCTCTTGCCAATGCAAATATTTAACAATAAACCTAATATTACTAATAAAACATTAGAAATAAACAAAAAATTAACCTCAAAAACATAACCTTATTTTAATCGTGAGTGAAAGACGCAAAATGAAAATCAACCTCAGTTTGGCCTAAAAATACGGAAAATCAATCTTTCACGCTCAACTAGGCTCTGTGGAGAAAAATGCTTAAATAAAAGTTGTAGGTCTTTTAATTTCCTATAAATTTTATTATATACACTTTTATCATAAAATGCATTCTAAGGCCGAAATCTTTAAAAAATCGATTTTTCACACGTTTTCGTGAGAAAAAAACAGAAAATCGCAAATTACCACTAAACTAAGCGTTATACAAAAAAATGTTTGAAATAAAAGTTGTAGAATTTTACATTCTCTACAACTTTTGTTATATAACGTTTTGCGCTAAAATGCATATGAAAGCCGCATTCTTAAAAAGAAAATGTTTTAACGTAAAAACAGCCTTACGCAGAATTTCAGCAAACATGGGCGCCTACCCTATCTTTTAGAGAATAAAAAATTGAGTAAATGAGGCGGTTTGAAAAAAAATCGTAGGACAAGTTTTTGAGAAAATTGCAAAAAAGTGAAAAATTATACGAATAAACTACTATTTCCGGTTGACCGATTTTGATGAAAATGTTCGTGTCGGGTCCGGTAGTGGTATGTAACTTAAGTTTCAAGTTCGTACGATGTTCCGTTCTTGAGATATTCTGTTCACACACACACACACACACACACACACACACACACACACACACGCACGCACGCACACGCACACACACACACCAATCGCTAAAAACATGTTTTTTGGATTCAGGGGGTCTGAAAACGTATAGATCTGGTGAAAACTAGGTTTCGAAAAATCGATATGAAAACAATACTTTCCTTCCTATATATATTCATATAGGCAAGAGAAAGTAGAAAAACAGGAAACTACAATATCTTAATAATAATATTATGTTATGGGAAAACAATAATACCACAGCCTGCACCAAATGATAATACTGGGTAAAAAAAAAGAAAACCAGGAAGATGACAAGACCTACAGCGAAGAACTTATGCAAGAATGTTACAGAAGTAAGAATAACTACGAGAATGCAGCATGTCTATAAATCTATTCAGAGTCACCAACCTCCATTAGGAAAAGGAACTCGAAGAAAAAATATACCATAGAATAAAAAACTACAACAATATTTATAAACACTGATTAACAGCCTTGTTTTTTGATTTAATAGAAGGTTTTATAATCACTTTATACAAATTTTCATGTTACTTATATTAGTGATCTACAAATTTTTATAAATTTTGTTTTCAAAATTTTGAAAGCAGACATCTTAAAAGGAATTAGTTTATTGACGGGTAACAAGAAATACAAGATCACTGGTCATGTTAAACATGTTGATATACAAGTTAGACTGATTAGAGCTAATCAGAAGTATTTAGATATGATAAAACATGATAACATTAAATGATTTATAAATATTTACATAGTAAAACTGAACCTTGCTAACTAGTATACAATACTTAAAAATCTGGTGTGAAACACTCACACGACTTTCTCTTGCCAATGCAAATAATGAACAATAATATAACCTAATTTAATTTTTTTATTTTTGTAGTCCCTAATGTGTGTACGTTGCAATCTGTTCAATTCAGAACAATAAGCAACCCCATGACCCAATGAGATGAGGATGATGTGTATGAAGTGTAAATGAGGTGTAGTCTTGTACAGACTCAGGTCGACCATTCCTGAGAGAGTATGGTTAATTGAACCCCAACCATCAAAGTACACCAGTAGCCACTGTCTAGCATTCAAATCCGTATAAAAGTAACTACCTTTACTAGGATTTGAACCAGGAACATTCGTCTCCGAAAATCAGCTGTTCAACAGCTGATTTTGGCGACGACTTTACCTCTACACCAACCCAATGGGTTAATTTTAAAAATAAGCAAAAACTATCCTCAAAAAACATAACCTTATTTTCATCATGAGTGAATGATGCAAAATGAAAACCAACCTTAAGTTTGGCTTAACAATACGGAAAATCACTTTTGACACTAAACTAGGCTATGTAGAGAAAAATGCTTAAAACAAAAGTTGTAGATCTTTTAATTTCCAATAAATTTGATTATATGCATTTCTGTCATAAAATGGATACAATGGCCGAAATCTTAAAATATCAATTATTTTTACAATTTTCATGAAAAAAATACCAGAAAATCACTTATTACCCCTTATTACTAAATTTACTTATTACACTTATAAGTTAATAAGTAATGTATAACAATTATAAGTTTACTTATTACACTTATTACTAAGCTAACTATACAAAAATGTTTGAAATAAAAGTTGTATTTTTTTAAATTGTCTACAACTTTTATTATATAAACACTTTTGCGCTGAAATGCATATTATGGCTGCAATCTTAAAAAAAGAATTCTTTTTCCACATGAGTACAGCCTCCCTAAGAATTTCACCAGACATGTCGCCTACCTTGTAGAGCATGAAAAATCTAGTGAATGAGGTGATTTTGAAAAAGACCGTAGAGCCATTTTTGAGAAAATCGCAAAAAAGTGAAAAATTACAAAAATAAACTGCTACTTCCACCGAACCAATTTTGATGAAAATATTCGTATCCCGTCCTCCGGTAATATCTAACTTAAGTTGTAAGTTTCAACTTCGAACGATGTTCCGTTCTTGAGATATTATGTTTACACACACACACCAGTCGCTAAAAACATGTTTTTTAAGGTTCAGGGGGTGTAGATCCAGTGAAAACTCGATTTCGAAAAATTTACATGAAAATAATACTTTCCTTCATATATATTCATATAGGCAAGAGAAAGTAAAAATATATTGTGACAAATCAGCTGATGGACAATGGGTTTTTGATATAGTAATAGAGTCAGTACTCGATTTAATAGACTAATTGGGGCGGATACCGATGTCCACTAAATTGAAAGTCATACAGTTGTAACACAATCGGTCACGTATGTTTCTTTAATATGTTAAAGTTAACTTGAATTTGCTTATAGCCTTATTCTTATAACTTTCAAAAAACTGTACCTTTAGATACAGTGAAAACTGTAACAACTACGTACAATGCAATTCGCTACCGGGCAGGAAAAATGGAGAAATTTACAATTACAGCAGTGATGCCAACACTTCAAAAAATAACTATCGTGCATTTATAATTAATAACAGGTATAATTTATTGCTTTCCCGACTAATGGTCAATTGTTTTTCTAGTAGAGATTAGAAGGTTTTAGAACACTTTTAGGTCTATTGTCATTTATTTCTCGATTATTCTATTCTATCTTGTGGGTAATTATGTTCTGATTATAGTTGGTTCTTTTTATTTAAGACTGTTGCTTTTAAACAGAGCTGCTAACCTCTCGTGGGTCAGTTAGTCGGTAAATAAGTAGTTAGTGAAGTCAATCAGTGTTATTAGTGTTGTGAAGTGAATTGTTTACATATAATTTGTTGCATATTGTTAGAAGTTCCTCCATAACAGACAGTTTATATATAATACTTGTTATCAGGTAGTAAGAAAAGATTAATTCTTTATTTGAATTTTAATGGTCACATTTATTTTTATTTAAGTTTAGTTTAATGTCTAGATTAATTTTTAAAACATTTTGTAATCAATTTAGTTTGTTATTAGGTTACAAAGCATTATACGGGAGTGAAACAAGGGTGATACAGGCTGTAGAAAGGAAAAGGATTGAATCTTTTAAAATATGGTGTAATAAGAAAGTGTTTAAGATTAGGTGGGTGGACA
Organism: Catonia carolina; assembly: GCA_035578175.1. Classification (NCBI taxonomy): domain Eukaryota; kingdom Metazoa; phylum Arthropoda; class Insecta; order Hemiptera; family Achilidae; genus Catonia; species Catonia carolina. Next base: position 31,611,785 of record JAQMRL010000005.1, on the reverse strand, counting down.
AAATAAGTTAATTTAGAAGTTCTTACACAAGTGGATAAAAAATAAGTATACGGGAATCATCTTGCCAGAAGAAGTGATAGGCTAGAGAGGCATATCTTAAGACATCCAACTATTGGTCTTTCAATAATAGAGGGTAATATTGAGGGAGTGAATTGTAGGGGTAAGCAAAGGTTAGAATATTTAAAACAAATTACAAAAGATGTAGGGTGTTACAGGTATGTAGATATGAAACGACTTGCAAGATAGAACAGCTTGGAGAACTGCATCAAACCAAGAGAGAGAGAGACTGATGACAAAAAAAATTAGGTTGTATTGTTATTGTAATAACTACACTTACAGTACTTCAAGTTATTATAACTGTAATAGTTTAACTCAATTTGTAAATAAATTTTAAAAAGAAGTTTTGTTATTTATCAACAACCAGATCCTGAAAAAACTCGAATAAATATTACAATACATAAACATTTAAAAGCCGATAACAAGGGAAAAATGAACAGTTTATAACAAAAACAGAAAACATACAATAGTTTAAATGTTCAGTCTAATAGCAAAGATTAAAATTACAACGAAACCTACTAACAGTTTTACTATTTGACTAATTGACACAGAGTGCTAAATAATATGCATATTTTATGTGACGTCTAACACTACAATAAATTAATCGATTTGAATTAACTTATGTTGTATGTACAGATACACCCCTAGATATTATCTAAACGTAGACAGTTAAAAGTTCAACATTAAAAATATGTGTGCCTTTTTAAATAAATAACATACTAACCTCTTCATTATATTGCTATAAAATAAAATATTTTGTTTAATAAATACAAAAAAAAACATTCTTTGGTATTTTTCAAAATATTTTTTATAAACAATTCAATTTTAACATGTACATACATACATTAATCATAGTTAAATAACCAATAAAAAATTTTATACTCTTGTACTAATTCATTTAATACACAATTACTTAGGTATTTATATGAAAATTGTGAAGACAATTGATTTAATTGTCAATTAATTTTTTATTAACAAAAATTACAGTACACTAACAGTACGTATTGACAAAAACAAATGTTCTAATAAACTGTGTAAATACAAAAAACCAAACAAAATATTTAAACGATTTGGATTATCCTACTTAAATTATGATCTTATTTATTATAAAGTACATCTCACGTATTTAACTTGAGCAGCTTTAATGAAAGACTCGCCACTCCAGTGGCGTTTTGCGCTGCTTCATGTCTCGGCTTAAGAGGGGTAGGTGGATGAGAATTCATAAATGGATCAGAACCATTAAAGTGCCACGAGGTAAAAGTCAGTCGCCAAAGGGGTTGGGTTTGTAGTTATAAAATTTGAAATTTGAAGGTTTTAAAGTTTTAGGTTAATGTTTAAAGTTTTAAATCAACTTTGAATGTATGATACTTTGAGTTTTTTGTTTTCTCATGTGGTTGCGGTTGTATTTTATTTGATAGAGCGACAGTGGACTGTAGTGCGGTAACATAAATTAATTATAATATATGCGAAGTAAAATTTAATGAAATCTTGACTTACCCCTTTTTCCAAGACAAGGAAAAATAAAGTAAAAGGAATACCACCTGCGCAGGGATAAGGTACAAGGTTTCCAAATTGCGGTGTTCCGAATTCCCCGTGTTATAAAAACAGCGGTCATATGCGGTTGACGAGACAGCGGTAACAAAAGGCGACGCGCACTGTACGATGGTCACTCAACGACTGTGTCGAGTTATCTGCTACCTCTATTTACTACCGATAGCGGCGATAACAAAAATAATTTAATTATCGGGCCTAAACATCCTCCCCGCCCCTGAAACGACAGTTTCTGAACCCCAAAAAAATAAATAAGGAAAAAGAAAGGAGACATCTTCACTTCAGCGGGGGCTGTCACTGAAGACTTGCGAAGGCGAGGTGGCCCACGGAAGAAAGGGAAAGAAAGGATAAAATTAAGAAAAATAGCGTAAAAAATATATAGAAAAAAGTAAAATAGAAAATCTAAAGGCGTAGTTTCCGTGTAAAAACCTCTACACACAGATTATTTACAAACGCAATAAAAAATAAATAAAAATTACAGAACAGATATCGAAATCATATTGCGAAAATAGAATAGAATAAACTAAAATAAAAGATACCTTGAATAAATAATTAAAAGAGAATCGAAATATTACTGGGTCGGCAACGGACAAATTTTAGTCACCGACCGCGTAAGTACTCCTGTTCGAGTGCGAACTTTCACGACTCGAATAATTCCGTCCGGACCAGGAATAACTTCTTGAATTACTCCAAGTGGCCACTGAAGAGGCGGACAATTATCAGTTTTAATGATGACGATTAAACCGGCCTCCACAGGTTTAGCGGGAGAGTTCCATTTTTGTCTTACTTGCAGGTTGTGAAGATACTCCACGTTCCATCTCTTCCAGAATTCTTGGATCAACCGGTCTAAAAGCTGATATCTAGTAAGATGATTCAGTGGTTCATCCAGTAGGTTGCAAGTAGGCAGTCCTTGTAGAGGTTGTTGCACTAAAAAATGAGCTGGAGTAAGAGCTGAAGGGTCGCTTGGATCCGAGCTTAAGCAATAAAGCGGGCGAGAATTGAGAATAGCTTCTATTTGTGAAAAAACGGTGGAAAGCTCTTCAAACGTTAAAATTTGTTGACCAATTACTCTATAAAGATGGCTCTTCACAGACTTTACATTGGACTCCCACAAACCGCCAAAATGCGGAGCATAAGGTGGGTTAAGCTTCCATTCAATTTGGTTCTCGGCTAGCTCTGACCCCAATGCATGGACGTAAGCGTCTGATTTTATTAATTCGTATACTTCTTTCAACTGAGTTCTGGCTCCAATGAAGTTTGTTCCACAGTCAGAATAAAGCGTCTTGCATGGGCCACGGCGAGATATAAACCTTTTAAAGGCAGAAAGGAACGTCTGAGTTGACAAATCAGATGCTAATTCTAAATGTACTGCTTTGACCGTTAAGCAGATGAATAAGCACAAGTAAGCCTTTTGAGGGCGAGCGCCCCTGCGTCTTGTCCAGGACACCCAGAATGGTCCAGCGTAGTCCACACCGGTGTGCAAAAATGCCTTACTTGGCTTCACTCTTGCAGAGGGTAGGCTTCCCATAAGAGGAAATACGGGTTTTGGTCGAAGTTTAAAGCAAATATTGCAAGAACGGATCAAGTTTCGAATTATACTTCTTCCACCTAAGATCCAATATTTCTGGCGTAGTAGCGATAACACGAGCGTCGGCCCTGTATGGAAATGCCTTTGATGACAATGATTTATGATGAGATTCGTGAAGTTATCTCGTTTTGGAAGAAGTATAGGATGTTTTTGCTCGTAGCTTATTTCCGAGTTAATTAACCGTCCACCAACACGTAGAACACCTTCTGACAAGAACGGATTGAGCTTCCTAATTTCCGAAGAGCAGCCCTTTCCTTCAATAAGCGATTGTATTTCCGAGGCAAAATGTTCCTTTTGTACTTCTCTGACTATAAGTAATTCGGCGGCGGCTAAATCAGATGCGGATATGAGACCATCAACGCAAGGAAGTCGTTTTAAGAACCGTAAAACGTAAACAGTGGCTCTGAGCAATTTATTGTAGGACGACCATTTGTCTATTAAGTCTCGAAGCGGGTAATCTGCTGACTCCGTAGCAATCAAAACACGTTGTTCATCGACGAATTCTTTTGACGAACTGATCGGATACTTAGGCCAGAGAGAATAATCTTCTTCTAGCCAGCTTGGGCCTCGAAACCATAGCTGATGGTCAACCAAATTATTTGGCAGTAGGCCGCGAGAGAGACAATCGGCCGGATTTTGCTCTCCATTTATATGAAACCAAGCTGAAGATTGTAGATTTTCTTGTATATATGATACACGGTTAGCGACAAAGGTTTTCCACCTCGATGCAGGGCTATTGATCCATTGAAGCACTATCATTGAATCCGAGAATGCGAATATATTCTTGAACTTAAATTGAATTTCACATGCTTTGGACACAAATGAAATCAATCGAGCAAGCATAACTGCTGAGCATAGCTCTAGCCGCGGAATTGTATTTATTTTCATAGGTGCAACACGAGATTTTGCACATAAGAGATTAATTTTGAATGTATTATCTGGTTGCTGAGCTCTAATGTAAACTACAGCACCATAACCCTTTTCAGACGCGTCGCAGAAACCGATAAGATCTGCTGTGTGTCCTTCAGAAATAGCGACATGGCGAGAAATTTTTAATTTTAATAGCACTGGCAGTTGCGATTGAAAGTTAGTCCAAGTCTCCACGATTTGTTTTGGAGGGCTTTCATCCCAGTCTATTTTTAATGACCATAATGTTTTTATTAAACATTTTGCTAGCAGCGTTGCGGGAGCTAGAAATCCCAAAGGATCAAATATCCTAGCTATTGACGACAAAATGTTGCGTTTTGTACAAATTTTATTCTCAGAGCATATCTTGAAACTAAAACAATCCGATGATGCGATCCACTGCAAACCCAAAATTTTTCTTGTGTCATCATTTTGGAAATTTTTAGAATTCAGAAGTTGATCTTCAATTGGAATTACAGAAACTAAATCAGAGGAATTGCTTGACCATTTGACCATTTCGAACCCACCAGCCTTAAACAATTTTCTTAAGTGATGGTATAGCGTCTGAGCCTCTTGGAGGTTCTTTATACTGGTGACCAGATCATCCATATAGATGGAATTATTTATTGCGGCAACAGCTTCAGGATATTTGGTTGCTTCATCTACGCCTAATTGCCGAGTGACTCGAATCGCGAGAAATGGAGCTGGCTTGACACCAAAAGTCACAGTATTTAGTGTCCACGCGCGCACTTCTTCATCTGGGGAAAATCTCCATAAAATCTTCTGAAATTTTCGATGTTCGGAATTGACTTCAATCTGCCGATACATCTGTTTCACGTCTGCAGTAACTGCAATCGGATATAAGCGGAATCTAACAAGAATTTCTATTAAGTCACAATGTAATTTAGGTCCTGTATAAAGAAGATCATTAAGCGAACGATTATTTGAAGCCTTAGCGCTTGCATCGAAAACTACTCGAAGACGTGTGGTTGCACTGTCCGGTTTTATTACGCAATGATGTGGCAGATAATAACTGTCGTTAGTAAAAGTTGACAGAGACATGTGACCTTGTTCGATGTAGTCTTTCATGAAGGCATGATATTCTATCTTCATGTCTTGATTGGCTTTAAGTCGTCTTTCTAAAGATGAGAAGCGTTTTTCGCAGACAGGTAGTGAATCTCCGAGAGTGGAAGGATCTTCTTTAAACGGCAGCGAAACAGAATAGCGACCAGTCGGTAGTCTCTGGTGGGTGTCGATGAAATGTTTTTCACATATCTCGTCTCCTTTGTCCAAAAAAGTGGGTTGCGGGATTTCTTCTAGACTCCAAAATTTCTTCATTAAATCATCCAGTGAAGTCTCAGTAGTAGACATGTAGACTTGATTTTCAGAACGATTACTGTGCGAATGATCCGATACAGTTCTTCCCATAAGAATGTAACCGAAAAGCGTATCTAAAGCGACTGGAGTCCCGGGAGGTCCCGTTATTTTATGTGATTTTATTATACGCGAAAATATTTCCGATCCCAACAGAATGTCTATCTGACTGGGAATATTACACGTATCATCAGCGAGCTGAATATTTTTTAAGTGCGATAATGACTCCAATGAAAAACATCGGCTGGGTAAACTATCAGTTATTTTATCTATAACAAAAGCGTCTAATTTAAGTACCCTTTGCGTATCAAAGCGGGAGGCGATAGAAAGTGATGCGATAAATTTAAGAGGACGAGTGCTAAGTCCAATTCCCTGAACCGCTGAATTTACTCGTGATACCTTTAACCCCAGCTTGCGTTGAAATTCGGCAGTAATAAAATTTGATTGGCTGGCGTTGTCAAGAAGCACACGAGCTTCATGAGCGCGGTTCATCGTATCAAAAATGAGAATTTTTGCAGTTGATAATAGAACTATCGATTCTGGCGGAGTATTTTGAGAAGTCATGCTAACTGACGATGTTGAGCAGTGCGCGAGCGAAGAATCAAATGAGGTAACTTGTTTCGAAGTGTCAACAGAAGGAGTCTGAGTATCCGATTTACTTGCGTTCAGTTCCTCAGTTTTCGTCACAGAAGGTTGACTGTCACGATGCAAGGTAGAGTGGTGTCGTTTGTTGCAGAAAATGCAGGTCTTAAAACTCTTACAGTTCTTAGTAGTATGCTGAGATGACAAACAATTCACGCACAAATGTTTTGTTTTTAACAGCCGAAAATCGGTCAGCGGATGATAACCGTTTTAAATTCAGGACATTTAAAAAACTTGATGCAATTCATTGCAAATTGCACATTTTGGGGGTTGATAATTATTATTCTTACTCGTCAAAAAAGTATGAGTAGGTTTACTTTTGTTAATTTTATCTTTAATTGAGAATTCTCGAGTTTATTAAATTTTGAATTACGAAAAAGAATTTTTTCGTTTTCTTTTGTAAAAGTTAAAAGTTGATCGAACGTAGGGATATCATCCTTCCTACAATGCATTTCAAAATAGCGCACAGTTTCTGGATCTAACTTTGAGAGGGCTATTTGCAAAATAATAAAATCGGCTAAGTTACCGACATTAATAGCCTTAAGAGCATCAACGGATGCTACAAAAGAATGCAAAAAGTTTTCTAATCCTTGAGCAGATTGACAAGTAAGAGGTTTAAACTCTAAAATTTTATTTAAATAAAAAGACGCTAAATTTCTTTTATCTTGATATTTATCTACAAGATTTTTCCATAAAATAGCATAATTTTCAGCGGTAGGCGGAATTCCGGAAGTTACTGCTAATGCTTTTTTTACTTAGTTTACCTACAAGGTATCTAACCTTATCGGAATCGGATAAGTTAATATTTTCGTGAATATTACTTTTAAAACTTTCAAAAAATATAGGCCATTCCGAAAGTTCGCCCGAAAATCCGGGTAGTTCTAAAATAGGCAACTTAATTTTAGGCTTAATTTCAGTAACTTGTTTACTTTTTTGTTCACTGTTGTTAATTTCTAATTTAAGCGAATTTTCTGCGGTTATAATAGCACAATATAAATCTTCTAAAGCATCAACTGCTTGAAAACTAGGTTCAGTGTTATCATCTATTTTTAATGACAATTCATTTATTTCATCCATAATTAAACGAAATTCATTTCGGGTTTCTTTAATAGTTAAACATTTTTTTATGAATAAATCTTTACAAGCGGGTATATCCAGCTTTAGGCTGGCATCATACGTTTGCTGAACTCTTTGGTAGAGATGGTTTTTCTTAGCTTCTAATACCCTTAACCTTTTTTGATCAGTTGCCATATTTTTTATTTTATTTTTTTTTAAATATAAGAAATGAACCAAATAACAGGGTTATAAATGCAAACAAGTAGCACGGAAATCGCGTAACTTAATTAAAGAATAATTTCTTTAAATTAAGTTATAATAATTAAAAATAATTTAAGGATTAAAGAATTTATTCATGAAGATAATCAAATTGAAATAATAAAATTATAATTATTGTGTTTATCGAAATTTAAATTTAAATGTTAAGTTTGTAGATAAGCCGATAACGAAATGACAAAATTTGTAGGAATAGGTAGCAGATAACCTAAAGCGAATAACAAGTTTTATGCAGGTTAAAACTCGACACAGCATACAAGAATTGTAATGCGTATTATGCTAACAATATATATAATTGAAAACGTAATTAAAGTTTTCCGACTTCTTAAAAAAATGAACAGTTATGAATTTTATGCAAAGCGCAAATTTAACAAATATGCGTATAGCGTGCAATAGCGAATAGCGTATTTTAAACAAATTAATGTTATTTACATTTACATTAACATAGCGATTTAACGTGAATTCAGTTGACATCAAATAAAACACAATGTAAAGGTATATCCTCGCGAAGGAAAACCAATGGTCTTTTCGAAGCTATCCGCCCCGAAAGTTAATAATGTGCTTCTGGAAGATATCAGGTCCGGAGGTTACCAATGATTGCGGTTGTATTTTATTTGATAGAGCGACAGTGGACTGTAGTGCGGTAACATAAATTAATTATAATATATGCGAAGTAAAATTTAATGAAATCTTGACTTACCCCTTTTTCCAAGACAAGGAAAAATAAAGTAAAAGGAATACCACCTGCGCAGGGATAAGGTACAAGGTTTCCAAATTGCGGTGTTCCGAATTCCCGTGTTATAAAAACAGCGGTCATATGCGGTTGACGAGACAGCGGTAACAAAAGGCGACGCGCACTGTACGATGGTCACTCAACGACTGTGTCGAGTTATCTGCTACCTCTATTTACTACCGATAGCGGCGATAACAAAAATAATTTAATTATCGGGCCTAAACATCATGCGACCTGAAAATTTTTGAGTTACCAAATTTTTAAGTAATTTTCTTCATTAAATAACATGCCGATAAAAAATTATTTGTATTCCAAAAATTTAAAAATTTTTGTTGGGGTAGCAATCCCGATAGGACCCGATCAAAAATTTAAAAAATTCTCCGTGACTCTAAGGGTATGTGTAACGTTTTGTCAATAAACATTTGCCAAAAAAAAAAACCGTTGTGAAGGTGGCTATGCAAGTACGCTTCCCTTTTTTCATTTGCTTTTCTATCACTTGCCTCAGGGCCAAGATCGCCTCTCTTGACCCCACACCCTTCCTAAAACCAAACTGGTCCTCAGACAATTGTTCATCTATTTGCTTCTAGAATGGTAGCGGACTAATATTACTACCCATTGAAAAAACATTTCAGCTAACTGAATCAAAGCTCTCATCCATTTAATATTTAGTTTGAATACAATCACAATGTAATCACAATGAAAGTCTTGGTAAATACAATTTTAGCAGCTAACATGAAACAACGTTTTTGTTAGCAAAACTATTAATTACTATAATTGAAATATTATATATTTCTAACCACCAGAATATGGTAACAGAAATCACTGATTAATGTATATAGAGCTTCCGTGTATCTTGTACACTATTTATTTACTATTTACTATCTTCAGTAAATAAAAATTCTTTAAAATTTTTTTTTCACATCAAAATTAAAAAACTTCCTACTCCTACCATGGTAGATAAGGAATCCACCTTACAATCCACATCCTTATCCATAAGGAATTGATTCCTTATCTACCATGGTAAGAGTAGGAAGTTTTAAATTTTGATGTGAAAATTTTTTTTTAAAGAATTCAAATTTACTGAAGATGTGTACAAGATACACGAAAGCGCTATAAACATTGGTAAGTGTTTTCTGTTACCTATTTTGGTGGTTAGAAATATATATTTCAATTTTAAATAATACGGCCGTTTATAATCCTACATCGAATGTTTGATAAAATAAAAATAATTATTATAAATGTAAACAACATCTGTATAACACCTTGGCGTAGTTTGTAACGTGCTCGCTTCTCATCAAGCGGTCTTGGGTTCGAATCCCATTCAGGCACAGCATATTTTCATACGTGAAAAAAAATCATTTCCAAAAAAATCATCCTTCACCATCTGCATTAGCAGTAATTGCAGAACAGTCGGACATTAAAAAAATATATAACACATTAAAACAAATTTTAACAGGAAGGTACAATAATTACCACGCACTGTTACTCAGTCCACCTGTATTGTTTCATAGACAAGAGCCATCATTCCGAAGTTAATACTGAATCATTTTTAACGTCTTTTGCCTATATGAATATAAAGGAAGGAAAGTATTGTTTTCACGTTGATTTTTTGAAATCAAGTTTTCACCAGATCTACATGTTTTCAGACCCCCTGAACCCAAAAAACATGTTTTTAGCGATTGATCTGTGTGTGTGTGAACAGAATATCTCAAGAACACAACATTGTATGAACTTGAAACTTAACTAAGACACCACTACCAGACCCGACACGAACATTTTCATTAAAATCGGTCAACCGATAGTAGTAGTTTACTCGTGTAATTTTTCACTTTTTTGTGATTTTCTGGGGTCCTACGATTTTTTTAAAAATCGCCTAGTTTACTAAAATTTTATGCTTTACAAGAAAGGGAAGGTGTCATGTCTACTGAAATTCTTGGAGAGGCTGTTTTCACGTAAAAAAATTATTTTTTTAAGATGCTGCTTTAATATGCATTTTACCACAAAAATGTATATAATAAAAGTTGTAGAGAATTTAAAATCCTACAACTTTTATTTCAAACATTTTTTTGTATAACACTTAGTTTAGCACTAATTAGCGATTTTCTGCTTTTTTTCTCACAAAAATGTGTAAAAAGTTGATTTTTAATGATTTCAGCCTTAGTATGCATTTTACGACAAAAGCGACAATCAAATTTACAGGAAATTAAAAGATCTACGACTTTTATTTAAAGCATTTTTCTCTACAAAGCCTAGTTTAGTGTGAAAGAGTGATTTTCCGTATTTTTAAGCCAAACTGAGGTTGATTTTCATTTTGCGTCTTTCACTCATAATGTAATCTAATAATAATAATATTTAAAAAGACAAAAGTATACTTTTTTATTATTAAAGGAGACAGCCGTCTGAACAAATTATATTTTTTAATATTGTGTTTTATTGTAATGTAGTAAAACTACCAATTTTTTTTTAATTTTTTCATAAGTTACTTTATTGACTTATGGGAAAATTTCTGAAAAGAACAACTCATTTAGGGTTATCAATTTGATCTTGAAATAACTATAACGATACTTCTTTCTGAGAATCTTCAGAATCCAATTCATACAAAAACAAATGAAAATACCAACGACTTATTGAAGTTTACGAAAATAATAACCTTAAATCTCAGTTTATTTACTGGATTATACATATATGCAATGATGTTGAAGTGGAAAACAATAATCACATTTTTTTTGTTTCACAAAGCCAGAATACACAAATTCTACCAGTTATTTTATCACAGATTATCATCCATACAAATATTATAACAATACACAAATAGGCTAGCAGACCACAAAACTTATATCAGTATAGAAATTTTATACAAGGTTACAGTTTAAAACTATTAACACAACTGTATTAAAAAAGGGCCAATGACACACCGCATCTGATATTACACAAATCACCTTTACAAAAAGTGACTGATATAAGAATCTGGAGAAAACTAAATTAAAATTTAAGAATAACTCAAGACTTAGATGACATTTCATAAATAAACATATTTTTTCATGAGCTGTTAAAAATGTCATTTTGTACCAAAAGCTGATTTGTAACTTTTTAATCATCTCAATGTCATTGACGGACATTAGAAATGGGCAAAGAATATGATATAGTACTTTTTTAAACTTTAGCTTAATTTACAGATTTCATTAATGAAATATGGTTTCTGCAACAAACCTTTCATAAAAATAATATATAATAATTCTAACAATATTCTATAATTCAAGTAATTAACTTCTTTTACAACAAAAATGGGGAAATACATGAACAACTAAAATACATGGCTTGTTTTCATATTCACTTTTGTTTTGAAATATCTTCATTTTTCTTTTTTAAGAGATTTACCACCATTTTAGTTTTAACTAAAACTAAAATGACACTAAACTAAAATGACACTATAAAACTAAACTAAAATCACACATATTTTTTTTAAACAATATGAAATCAAAATCATATAGCACGGGTTAAAAACAAAGGATAACTAATTTTTTGGGTAAAATTAGATATTTTACAGTTCAAATATTCAACATAAAAAAAACCACTAGTAATAACCAACAGTTATTCTTTTCAGCAAAACTAACTAAAGAAACCGCAACCCCTGCTAATTCTTTCCTTGTTTAATTCTACAAGTTTTAACTCTATCATTTATGCCTATAATAAATTAAAAATAATAAGTATACTGCTTCTATGACAATTTAGCGGCAACTGCCTCATGTAAGCACGTGCACAAAAACTTCATAAATATGAGACATGAGGGAGCCAAATCTTACAGGATTAGTTACGTTTAGAGAATTCAAAAAAGTAGAGGCATAGCCTACTTTGTAACAAACACAAAATAAAAAAATAAATTTTAAAATGCAGTTATGAGTACAAAGCAGAACTAGATAAAAGTTTAACTAGAATTCTATAGTATTTAAATATTTTATACTATATAATATTTAAATAGTATTTTATAATTACTTTAAATAAAATTATTCTCTTAATGGATTTTAAAACGCCAACAATACAAATTTATAAATAGAAACCCCTTTTTAATGTCTACATGATATAAATTCATATCAAGAGACAAAACAAGGAAAATAAAATAAATTCAATAACTAGCTTATAAATAAAAGATTATGAAGAAAGTTGAACAAAATAAATTTTTTAATGATCTACAAATAAAAAAATTATTTAAAAATATTTATTCTTATAAGCCTCCATTACTATAGACTTTTCATGCCACATTTTTAATGGTGTATTTTAAGATCAAAAAATACATCCAAAATTATTGAAATAGCTATCACTGTTATTTAATTTAAAAAATTTCAATGGAAAAAATTATATAAAAGCAATCCTAATAATATTAAAACCGCTTAACATAACCTAACAACAATCAATTTTAATTAATCTATATTATAAAATAAATTAATAATTCTTTCATAATAAAATGTGCGTGGTTGGCTACTTTAAGTAAACAATGAATAACAATAAACATAACCTATGTACTTCTATATAATAAACATAAATAAAATACAGCCATTTTTGTACAAAAAAGAAAACAAAATAAACAATGGTGTAGGTTAATTTGAGGATACACAACCCAACCATTTGCATCATTACTTAAATGTAAATTTTAAAATTTCGTAAGAAATAATTTTTATGATAAAATATTTCCGTAAAACGATAATCTTATTTCCATTTCATTAGTATATTTACGTAAACATACTAAATATTTTCCATGCGGCTTAACTTCATGATAAGCAGACCTAGTCCAATCTAAACATTAGTGTTTGGTTGAAGGCCACATGTACTACGATTTAAAATATTCAATTAAAACAATAACACGCCATATAATAATCGTTGTTTGGTTAATAAATAACAAAAAATCCAACATTAATCGTTATTTCATTAAAGTTAAATAATAAAATTGATCAAGATACAAATAAAGCTAATGAAAAAATTGAATCACGGGATAAAAATAGTCGAAGTAGTAGAAAGCTAACTACTTCAAATAGAATTTATAAATTTAACCGGCTGGCAACTAATATCGTAGGCTTTCTGCAAATAACATTGCAAACATCAATTTTAAATGCCGAAGGGATACACTCATGGCCTTCAAAGTAGTAAACAGCTTGTTTTACAAACACGAACCGACTTGCCCAATAATGTTTACATATTAAAAACCGTGTACTTACGTTTTCTGTAGTTGTATTGAAGGGGCACCTTTCCTTTGAAACACACCGTCGACAAAAACACCATTTTTACCATTACAAACCATAAAAAAATGAGGATGCTCAAAAAATAATTCGAGATGTTTACGTGAAATAAAACTAGAATGTCCCATGTTTACATCGACCTCGCCTCGTGAGCTATTTCGTCCTATAATGATTCGTTTCTGTCTCACCATATATTCAAATTCACGACCTTCTAATCTTGCTATCGGTGTCCCTTTGTTTTCTGGGCTCCATTGAACTTTTGCTGGACTCGTCGGTGCCGATTTAAGGGCTAAAAGAGCCCATGCATCGCTCTCTTGAGACCGTGAATGTGCGGACATCACGTCTTCACACTCAGGAAGGAAATACGAAGCTTAAACAGAACGTATGATATTGTTTACCCACAATCCAAAACGTGGGTGGCCAAAATGGAACCACGTGACAATCGAGCTGCGCGATTGTGTCAAAACAAAACTTCTCCTTATCGACTAGCCTCGCCAGACAAACAGGACGGAACCTCCTACTACGTTCACCTAGTACGTACACAACGTGTTTGTTGACTGTCTATATTATATAAACAAATCAGTTACTTTATTGATCTGATAATCTACAACCTTTGAATTAGTTTATTTATTGAAATTTTTAACATTCCTATTTTTTCGTAGTGATAAGAATTAAATTACTGTTAAATAACAAATTGTTGACATTAATCAAGTACACTACCTAATTTACGCGGTTAAAATCAAAATAGCCTAGACCCAGCATCACTTGTTCTTACATAAACAATAAACACTGCTAGAAAATAGTAAATAAATATGAAAGATTCTCAACTTTAATTTTTATTATTTATTTATTTTCAATAAATTGGGATGTTTTAAGTATAATATAATTTCGACATATTCTACCAAAATTTTATATGCCCTCAATACAAATACATTTATTACCCCAATGACCATTTTTTTTAGCTTCTTTCACTTCCTTTAAAAAAATAGTTATAATATTTTCCCATATGCTCTGGCAATATAAAGTTACTTTTCGCCTTAAACAAGCACTAACTTTTGACTTTATTTTTGAATGTAAATAATGTTTAGTTTAGTTGAGGAAGAAAAATACTTAATACCAAACCATAAAATTACTGATCAAGTTATACTAACCTGCGCATAACATAAAAAAAATTAATTCTTTACACGTTTGCAGACAATAACTTCTCACAGAAATCCAGTAAGACTACATGTTAAGACACTCATCATACTCTTCCCTGTTCTGTAATATATTAAAAAACTACAGTAATAGCACCTATAATAATATATAATCCACAATGGGATGATAGTTTAGACATCATTCAAAGTTACCCAACCTTACTCTGGTTATCAAATCTTTATAAATTTTCTGTTTACATCAATGACAAATGACCTACATTTGGCATTTAGTAAACTGAGAATATATTACAAATGAAAACATAATAATTGTATGTAAAATATGCTCACTACACATAACGAATCTAAGAGCCTATTAGGATAATCTACTTTTATTAAAATCTTCAGTACAAAAACATGTAATTTATTTATTGATTTAATGTGGGCTTACTTTGTTGTTATTAATAACAGAGGGCACTGAACAACAGCAACTATGGATTTGAATTAAGTGAACCTAATAATGGATATGACGATTTAATGTGGGCTTACTTTGTTATTATTAATAACAGAGGGCACTGAACAACAGCAACTATGGATTTGAATTAAGTGAACCTAATAATGGATATGACTCTGGAACTTTTGTTTCACAGTTGTCTACCATTCCAAATGTGTTCTACAGAGGTAATCTATTATATATTATTTTAGGGTATCGTAAATTATATTTGTATCAAATGTTGTCCAGTCACCAACTCTGTAGTGTGTATAAGCCTGACACCACAGGCAAATTACTTAAATCAATTTGAATGTGGAAAATATAGCCATTCTTTAAAAGTAGAAACCTTAGGCGTCCTACATTCTTAATGTCAGGTACAGTTTACAAAAGCAGTTTCATAAAGTCAATGGATACCACTAACCCTATTTTATTAAGCATTAATCCAGCAGGTGGTGGACTTAATACTCCACATACCTCCACCAATCTTAAATTTAGTTTGGTGGTCTTCATCTAACTTCCCTGATTCATATTAGAATGTAGTTTGACTCTGTTTTGGTCATGGTATTCTTCCTATGTAGTTAACTTTGTAAATTAAAAAAAAAAGTTAATTCACAAAATATGAAATATTTCAGTAAAAATGTTCTTCCATTTCATGAATTTATTCATGTTTCTGTTGCCTTTCATAAGCAATCAGTTAATGTAACATGTTATTTTATTTACACTGACATAGCACAATGAGAAATTGTCTCAACAGCCTAACACTGCAGTAAACTACACAAAACACAACTAAACAACAACTTTTGGAGAAAATCCTTTAAAAATACAAGACACCAAAATAAAATACAAAAAAGTATTGTGCTCACTTTGTTTTACCTTTTTAAGAATGACGATTTTATTATGAACAATTTGTAGGAAACATTGAATTTGTTATAACTTACATTGAATATGATGAAAGAAAAACAAACAAAACATGTATCAATATAATATAAAAAACCATGTATTCCAATATTAAAAAATAAACAGTATTTGTAAGTGCAGCTTTCTTAGGTAGTCTTATAGACAAACACTTATTAACAATGCACACTTGGCCAAGCTTAGTAATTTATGGTTGATTAAGTTCTTACCACATAATCGGGTAAGTGCACAATAAACATTGGTCATAGGTCAACGTTTTCTGGTTACTGGATGGCACTGGTCGCAGTTACTGATTCAGGCTGGTGAGTACTGATTCAGTGTTTGATATTTCAAGATTAGTTCCAACACCAACAATGATGAATTATTTCTTATGGAAAACATTTATATGATTGTTTCTTTTAAAGACGATAGTGTTAGTGATAGTCATGGGATGGCACAGTAAAAAAAGGTGAGCTAGCACACCCCGCTCTGCACACTTGAGTGAACGGCACAGAGCGTACCATACAATTGAACGATGAGACGGGGTGAACCGTGGGAGTGAGCTAGTAGATTCTAATGTACAGCACTGAGATGAGCTATGTGAATAAAGACAGCGAGTCGAGCCGAGGGTGGCTTTCGCTCACTCCTTCGCAAACAGCACATTGTGTTTGCGCATGCGTCAACCTGAACGTTCATGCATCCCTTTCCACAAACAAATTTTTGTCATGTGTCTATCTACGTTTTGTACGCACGTGGTAAAATTGTTACAGTACAGTACAATGGTATTTTACAACCATTTGTCTCAGGGTTGTTGTAGTATAGTATGAAAAAATAATGACCCCCCTCTCCCCACCCTCACAAACAGAGACAAAGTTTGATGCGATAATTATGTATACTTTCCATGCAGCATTTAGGTAGCCCTTGCTATGATGCGAATAGAGAAAAGTGGTTAGTCGTGGAGGGGATGTACAAGTCAGCTCTGTGCGGAGAGCATGCTGCGTGGGGGAGAAATGCTCGGTGTGCTGGTTCAAAATAAAAGACGTGGTAGCTCACCGCTCAGTTAAAAGAGCTAGCTCTTTTGTGCGACTCGCTCATGAGCATCACATCTCTAGTTAGTGGCATTAATAAGAACAGATAATGGTACAGTGAGTAAATCATCTTCATAAAAAAAAGAGGGGTTTTTTTAAATACATGAGAATGACTCTGGAAGCGTTTTAATTTCATTTTTACATACATAAAAGTAGAACTTTGCTTACAAGAACAATGGTCCAACTTGCACAAACAATCAATACTACCAGAAGAAAGACTAGTACTGCCAACCACACTTAGCAACCTATCAGCACAGCAGCATGCAGGATTTTACAAAACACATCCAAGTGCTGATTAGTGTGGGTAACCAGTGCGCAGGTTCCCTCACCAGCGTTTACTGTGAGAGGTCCGACTGAAATGCAATGGGATATTTCTGTTAGCAGGTCCCCACTTGCAAGCAATCTGGGACCAGAAACCTGCAGCCAGGGTTCACTGTACGCTTACCTTCAGGCTGGATTTATGACCAGGCTGCAACTTAGGGGCCTGCACCACATAAAAGTAAAATTATTGCAACAAAAATTGATTAATTCTGTAGCTAGTAATGTAGGTTATATATTTTATTAACATTTGAATTAAACCAAGAAAATATTAACTGAGTTCTACTACATCAATACAATTGCAGTACAGTTGCCAAAATTAACCTTAAAAATCCCACAAATATGTTGATGACATCATTTTACAGATATCAGTACTCAGTACATATAAAAAACTGTCAGAAAAAAAGGAAATTTAATTGAATCAATAATAAAAAGTCAATGTCATTTAAGCGATAACTAGTTATAGTGTTAAATTTACAAAAAATGTATTTGAACATATGCATAGCAGCACTTTCACTCCCCACATGGTCTAACTTACTGTCATTCTTGATAGCAAAAGCTACCAGTACAGATTTTACTCTAAAAAAAGATGTATAATTAATTATACAATTTTACCACAGTAAATAAAGACAAATACACCAAAGAAAACAAATTTGATACAAAAATGTTTGCAGCTTCAGATGCAGTAGTAAATTTCATATTTTGTTGTTGCAACTGTTAAACTGAATCAATAAGTATCCAATATATGAGTCTGAGTTAATTGGAGAATGTAGAAAAATTTATGTAGACAACAATCTAACAGAAAATTTCCTTAACCCTTAAGGCTCTGGCTGTTCCATACTGTTCCACTTCTAATACACAGCGGCCATATTACATTCCTTTCCTATGACGTAACACACATTCATATAGTTAGATTTTACTTGTGAAAAACCGTTTGTAAAGCATAATTGTATCTACATGTACGTATATTTCACAACTCCGTAAGTTGCAGAATGACATGAGGTTGACTTGTTTGGGAACACTGCAGGTAGTATTTTGTCATGCGCCACTCCCTTCCTCTCTTTGCTACAACATACATTAGTTCCAACTGTTTGTAACACAAGCAAATTCCTATAGAAAAACGTCACAGCTTTCAACCAAACTAAGAAACGTGTTTGTGTGTTGACTTATGGCCGGCCTGCAAGCGATATCTGTTTACATCAAATCTTTTCAAGCTGGCATTGGCATAGTTGGTAATGTGCTCACCTCTCATCATGCGGTCTTGGGTTCGAATCCCACTCAGGGACGGCATATTTTCATACATTAAAAAAAATCATTTCATCCTTCCCAGTTACACAGTTACAACCCAACGTCGTCGCTAATACCACTGTAGTTGACAAGACGTTAAATAACCAAAGAAAAAAAACCAAATTATTAAATTTATTATGGGATTTTCCATGTAATTTGGAGGATAATTGTTTTTATAAATATATTGAGTGTAAACATACAACATTTACGATCGTGGATAATATTGTAAAAATACTTGTTACTCCTCAGCAGCTTACTACTGTTGTAATTCTAGGATGATATCTAACAATCAACCAAACAATATATTAATAATTTTTTCATTTCAACACAGAATTTACATGGAATATGCAAAATGCTTTGGGAAAGGAAAAAATTGGCAATGAAAAAGAAAAATCAGGCATTCATAGACCAAAAAATCATTTTACATGGTCCTTAGCAGGCCAAAACAATAAAAGAAGACATAAGAGCACCTTCTCAAATATTTGCTAAGTTAATTTATGTAGGGGGGAGGATGAATTGTTTGGGAACACTGCAGGTAGTATTTTATCATGCGCCACTCCCTTCCCCTCTTTGCTACAACATACATTAGATCCAACCGTTTGTAACAAAAGCAAATTCCTGTAGAAAAACATCACAGCTTTCACACAAACTACGAAACGTGTTTGTGTGTTGACTTATGGACGGCCTGCATGCGATATCTGTTTACATAAAATCTTTTCAAGCCGGCATTGGCAAAGTTGGTAACGTGCTCGCCTCTCATCATGCAGTCTTGGGTTCGAATCCCACTCAGCATATTTTCATACTTTAAAAAAGAAATCATTTCGTCCTTCCCATTACACAGTTACAACCCAATGTCATCGCTAATGACCACTGTAGTTGATGCAATGCTAAATAAAAGAAAAAAAATCTTTTCAACACTAACCTACCCTTCACACTAAAATAATAAAACATTTCCCTTTCAACATATTCTATTTCTGTAAACGCTATTAGTTACGTTAAAGAATTCTCTACAATAATGACTGGTCTCAGATATATATTGACCTCATTCCAAGTTTTAATGTGTATTGCACTACCCATTTCTATAGCAACTGAAGTGGCTTCGTGCAGCACATGGGTTAATGTTCAAAAAAACTGTTTGAAACAAGTGCTCATAGAGCAGTACTGTTAATTTTGACATAAACCAGGCTTATTTTAAAAATACTTATTTGAAATCTCAGGCTTTTCTGAATAAGTAATTCTAAACTTTCATATTTCCATTGATTTTCCCAAAAGACTAGTGTCTTTTACACCTCTACCTCTTCTTTTCTTAAATAGTTCAGTCATATAATTGGCTGACCACTTGCTAAGAAAGAGAACTTTTTTTTTGTAGTTCTGGAACTATAACTGTACTATAAAGCTGTAAATAGAATAAAAGTCTTGTTTATAAAAAATGTAGTTACCTATTTTATTAACACATATCTACCTATACCATTAGTGTAATCAAAAAAAAAGTGGATGCAGGTGACATTCCTCTTTCTTGTCCAGTAAGTGAGGTACTTATGGTTAATTTTTTTATTTACAAAAAGTGATTAGTATAATAACATTGATTCATTGGCAATATGTTAAGAACACTACGATTACTATGTGAACGTAAAATTATATCCGAACAACTTATTAAAATCATGTTTACTATTGTTCACATCTTAAAATTTGTTTCCTGAGAATTGTTATTAAATTGACATTCCTTTTTCTTCTCCTGTACTGTTCAAATGGAATAAACGAATGACGTCACTGGAACAAGAAATGACACCAGGGGGAAAACATCATTCCACAACGTCTATGAATGGGTCAAAACTTCCTGGAACAATATTGACTCCAAAAATGTTGTGAATTCTTTCAAGAAGTGCAGCATCAAAAATTCTTGGTTTGGTCTGAAGATGATTTATTGTTTGAAAACAGCTATAATTCTTCAATTTGACTTTTATTGTAATACTACTATATAAGCAAGAATTTTCTATTTTAGCTAAAGCATATGAGTAATATTGGTATATCTTAAAATGTAGTAGCTACTGTTATGCAATATTGACCTTTTTTCGTGTAGCATTCTTTAAAATATCAGTTATTTTAAATCAATGATTTAGCAATACAAATATGTTTATTGTAATTTATTGTACTTATTGTTTATTGTATTCAAACATGTTTATTGTATTGTTGTTTAAGTCATCAGGCGAAAGGCTGGTTTGAACCTCTAGAGCCTTTACTAAGTAAAACAACAAAACGAGTTTTTTTGTGCAAGCTAATTACCAAAACAACTGAACAGATTTTTCATTAAATTTTAATTATTATAACAATCAAAATATATACTTCAAGGTTAAATAACGGGTGATTCAAAAAGAGCGCCGGTTTTTAAACGGCTGGTAAATTTTTGTTTATCGGTTGGCAACATTGTTAGACCTCATTTCTATTTCGGAGAACATTCCGATTGACGATTCAGTTGTAGTTTCTCTTGTTCGCAGTGTAGTACTCTCGCAGTCTGTGTCTAACCATGGAGAAGTTTACTATTGCACAACGAGTGTTAATCGTCAAAACATTTTATCAGAGTGGAGAGAGTTATGCGGCTACTGACAGGCGACTTCGCGGTACTCTAGGACGTAATGAAGCACCGAATGAATCAACAGTTCGCAGGCTCATGAAAAAGTTTTTTGAGACGGGTTCAACAGTCGACCTTAAAAGTTCTGGACGTCGTCGTTCTGGCCGAACTGAGCAGAACGTTGCGTTGGTTCGTGACAGTGTGGCTGTTAGCCCAGCAAAATCAATACGTCGCCGTTCTCAACAATTGGGTTTACGATGTTCTTCTGTACGGACAATTCTTCGGTACGATCTCCAATATCACCCGTAAAAAATTCAGTTGCTGCACGAGAAACAATGTTGTTGCTCCGTGAACGGTTCCAGGATCGCATCATTTCTCGTAATTCCGACCATCAATGGCCACCACGGTCGTGTGACTTGACGCCTTGTGACTTTAATCTTTGGGGCCATCTGAAGTCATTGGTGTATGCCAATAAACCCCGAAACATCAATGACTTGAAGGAGGAAATTCGACGGGTTATCGGGCAAATGGAAGTCGAAACTTGTCGTGCAGTAATATCCAATTTCATGGACAGAGTTGATGCGTGCCAGCGCAGTAGAGGAGGACACATGCATGACATCATTTTTCATACATGAAATCGGAAGGTAAGATGAACTTGTTGATGTATTTATTTTCAGTTTTTCAATAAAATAAATCTCTTAATTTGATATATCAAAACTGGCACTCTTTTTGAATCACCCTATATTATCTTTCAAAATATCCAAGAGAAAAATGGAACTAAGAGTTAATCGAGTAGAACCAATTGACTTACCACTTCTATTTTATCAAAATGAATAGTAATAGGTAATTTTAGTGCAGAAATTAATACTTCAATCATTTACAAAACTAAGGTAACACATTTCATTTTAAAAAATAATACAAAATTGTACAAAGAAATATCAATTCAACAATATTAAATAAAACTGTCAATAATTATGGATGGTTCCTTATATATACTAATATTCGTTGCAATCCAATGTGTCATGAATTTTTTAGGCGCAGGAACAGCTATAAAAGATAATTTATCACCTGAAAATAATAACAAAAAAATTATGCACACAAATATTCATTTTTCACTAAATTTACAGAAAAATAACAGTCTTTCGTATGTTTTTGACATGAAACCTTGATAAAAAAAAATATTTTAAAATTATTATGTATTGATTTTTGAGTTAAACATGATTAAAAAAAATTAAAAATTGGTTATATGAAATAAGTGGAGAAAGAGTACTGAGCCTGATGCAGAAAGTGATTTTTTCGGCAAAGTTGGTAGCACTGCATTCAAGGAAAAGGTGTTGGCAGTAAAACACATGCTCATTAGTTTCAGTTAGGAGAAAACTTGTTGCGGTTAAAATTCTTAAGGAGAGATACACATTTAAGATTCTATAACTAGTTGGCCATCCCTCCTTGTGTGCTTGTGATGTGAAACGTGGGCAAATTCAACAAACTGGTAACAAAAAGAGCAGTTAATACATGAAATTCTGAAGAAGTACACGTTTTGATAAGTTTTTAGATGTACACGTTTTGATAAGATCTAAATCTTAGAATAAGGGACAAACTATGAGTTCTGGTCATAAGTGACAGGATTAAAGGTTTTAGAAGCCAGGTGTAAACATCTGAGAGAGTTTAACAGGTATCCTGTGATGGGCAGTTTGGTAAGAGCCAGGTGGGTAAGCCTCTCATAAGAATGGGTACTGGAACAGGTCAACACATAATCCTTGCAACAACAACAACAAGATTGTTATTTCCGACAAGGTAATTCAGTAATTTTAAAACATGCAATACTAAATAAATATTTATCAATTAAATTAATGTTTTTTTGCGATACAATAAAATTTGAAACTGTAGAGCGTGGACTCAGGAGATGTTTACGGTACTTCTTGTAACAAACAACATCGAGATCAATATTTCATTGCAAATATATATACTACAGAAATCTGTTTAACCTAACTCTAGCTATCTGGATAAAATTTAACTCTAATTAACAATTAACTCTACAACAATTAACTCTAATTAAAAATTAATTTAACTCTAATCTGAATAATAATTAATTTAATCTGAATAAATTTAACTCTAGCTATCTGGATCAATAACAGGAAATAAATTATTTTTTCTTTAAAAAAAATTACTGAAATTAATCTGCCAGTGGATGAAGGTATTCATCAGCTGGCGTCCGGCAGCCGTGGTGGATGTCTTGTCTGCTGTCTGGATTGGAACTGAATCTCTCTGTGTCTGGATCGGAATTGAATCTCTTGGCTCAGTGCAGCGTTCTTTTTATAGTCGCCGAGAGCGCTGTGGTAGGAGGCGGTAACTGGCTCGACCTTGGCAATAAAGCCCTCTGTCGGTGCGCAGCCGAAAGGTTTGTCAGTATGCCGCCAAAGGGCCTACCGCGCCGACAAGGGCCAGGAGAACTATTGAAGGCCGGCAACACAGTAAATGATTAATTAGAAGGGGTGGCGGTGACAATTCCATTATTTATTTTATATTGTATAAAAGGAATAAACAAAATTTTAAGCAATTTTCTTGTTTTATCTCATAACATTCTTTTTTATGATAGTCCTAATCATCCAGAATTCTGCATTTCCAGAGCACATTTGACAGTTATTAACCCTTATTATGCCAAAAAGCCCATTTAAATTTTTACGAAAGACTGCCAAGAGTCGATGACATCGGCTCTTCATATATCGTGCCGTGTTTTGAATATTTCTCAGTAGATCGCGTTCATATTTTAAAGAATAGTAGTATCCTTATCAAATATCCTTAATCTAATGATCAACTGCGTATTAGCCGAACATATAGATTGTTTTGGTTACAGCTGTTCTCAGTGTGATTTTTATACGATTTTGTTACAGTGTGTTTGTACGGTATGGATAATTATTATTGTTATTTTGC
Organism: Catonia carolina; assembly: GCA_035578175.1. Lineage (NCBI taxonomy): Eukaryota > Metazoa > Arthropoda > Insecta > Hemiptera > Achilidae > Catonia > Catonia carolina. The sequence goes on along the minus strand of JAQMRL010000005.1, from coordinate 31,587,658 downwards.
ACAGTTTGAAAAGAAAAGAAAGCAGTTTCTTTTGATATAAATGAAAATTTAAAAAAATATTAATTCTTCTCCCAACACTTTTGAAAATTTTTTATTTACAGTCCAAAATTTTCTTTTACTTAAAATTTATTGAAACTATTTAAGCTTTTTTTCTATTACTAGTTATATGAGCAGAAAAAGCAGAATTTAAGGTAAACAATTACACTAAAAGCATTCTCCTGTGTCAATTCTGAAATTTTTAAGAATTTCTCAAAATTTCCTGGTAAAATAACGGGATTTTAGCTTGACATTCTTTGGACTAGTAGGTACAAGCAGTCTGGCAGCGTAAGGGTAAATCTGGATAACTGAAATTATATTGTATTTTTTGACAAGAAATATAAACAAGGAAAACTATTTTCCTGCATTTAACAAATTTGCAACTGCCATTGCCATGGTTTTTATGAAAATATCTCCAAATCTCCATCAATTCAATATCAGAGATGCTGAAAATGAGGTCCACTAAAATTTATACACATTTACCTGTTAACACGCTAGTGTCTGTAATTTCAATCCTGTCTCTACCATATTGGTATTAAGTTTCCCTTAAAAAACAAAAGAATGAATTCATAAACAGATACATTTACACCATAAGGTGAGGAAACTAATACAAAGACCAAAATGAAAAATCATAAATATTTCTAGCAGTATTACTCCTAATGAAAAATATTTCTTAACCTAAGTTGTAGAAATTATAGTTTCTTTCAATAACATTAAAGCAGTTAAATGTATTTTTTATATATGACCCACAGGAACAACAGAGTTTTTATGATTTTCTATAAGTGAATGTAAGGGAAATTTTTGACATTGTTTATTCAAATACCCCACAAAATATTTCATGATACAGTTCTACGACTTCAAAAATAAGTTTTTATAATGCATCCTGCAGTTTGAAATTAATTCTATTTTATATAATGAATTTATATAATAAATTTCACTAACCTTCCTTTTTAACTGCGTCAACTTTTATTTTCACTTACACGTGTTTCGGTGGATCCACCATCATCAGAGTAAATAACATATAATTGAAACTAAAAACTTTATTTATTAAAAATCTATAATGATACATCTTCAGTCATTTGTATAAAACTGACTTAAAATTCTCTTAAGTCAGTTTTATACAAACGACTGAAGATGTATCATCTATAGATTTAAAAGAATTTTAAGTCAGTTTTATACAAATGACTGAAGATGTATCATCTTCTATAGATTTTTAATATATAACGTTTTTAGTTTCAATTATATGTTATTTACTCTGATGATGATGGATCCACCGAAACAAGTGTAAGTGAAAATAAAAGTTGACGCAGTTAAAAAGGAAGGTTAGTGAAATTTATTATATAAATTCATTATATAAAATAGAAGTTCAACGGCTGTTTTATAAAATGAGAATTTTTAACGATTCATAAAACTTGTATATCAAATAAAAAGATTTCAACAATTTTTTTTAACCACAAAGAAAATAACCAAATTAATTACTAATCACAACAATCAACAAATGATTAATAATAAACTATTTTTGTAATAATTCTTTTGAGCCAATGTGCTGAGCCTTACAAATATAACATACCTTCTTTGAAAACATTATTTAAATCAGTTGTAGAAAGACTCATTTTGAATAGTAAACACATACTTCGGTGGAATAATATACTGTGCCAACGATTTGGCTGTATTGCACCTAACGCTAATCCGTATTCGGCATTTAAAATATGTACGACTTGTCCAACGCCACGAATAAAAGTTGATCTAGGATTTAATGAAACCTGAAACAGCAAATAAAAGACCAAAAAAATGAACATTAACAAAATACACATTTTATAGTATAGAATTCTTTATAATATAAAGAACCTGTTCATTGCAGGGCTAAAATAAATAGTTCCGTTTCTTATCACATGGTCAGCCAATTAAATGACTGAATCATTTAAGAACAGAAGAGGTAGAGGTGTAAAAGACACTAATCAGAATTATCTCCTCTGAAAATAATGAATTTCATTATACAGCCAGACCCTGTAGTGAATGAAGTGAAGGTGTCATTTGCAGATTGGAAAATATGTGCTTTTCAGAGGGCATGCTGATAAGCGTACGTTTTCACTCAGTGAGGAAGACAATGGTAAACCACCTCACTTCTCGTTTTACTTAGTAAAGCCTCTACAGGTTCAAACCAGTCTTTCGGCTGAGGACCAAAACAACAACAACAATATAAAGAATGTAAGAGGTATAAAACATTAAGAGGTGTACAACAACACATTAGTCACAATCATCTCCTCTGACAGTAATAAATTTCATTGTACAGCCAAACCCTGCGGTGAATGAAACGAAGGTGTCATTTGCAGATAGGAAAGTAGATGCTTTTCAGAGGGCCTGGCATACTAATAAGCATACTTTTCCACTCAGTGAGGAAGGCAATAATAAACCACCTCATTCCTTGTTTTACTTAGTAAAACCTCTAGAGGTTCAAACCAACCTTTCGGCTAATGACCTAAACAAAGAATATAATTTTTTTTAAATTTAGATCAGACTATTCAGCAATTACTATTAATACAAACGAAGAGAAGGGTGATAGATGAATATGAGAGAAGAAAAACTGCCAGACCTGACCGGGAATCAAAGCTGGGACCCCTGTGTAGAAGCCAGTTGCACTGACAACTACACCAAGAGCCAGCAAAAAATTGATTAAGTTCAGTACAAAAATTAAATATTATTCTCTTTAAAACAAAAATTTATTTTCATAATTTGTTTCAACATTCGCTGTACTTTCGACATGAACAGAAATTTAAATCTTTAACTATTATAACGTTATGTAATTAAAGAAGGTAATTATTATTTGATTAAATAAGGTTACAAAAATAATCAAAAAGAAGGTTACAGTTATTTTCCACAGCAAAATAAATGTAAACTCAATTTAGTAACAAATAAATCTTTATAATGCATCCTGCAGCTAACAATTAATTCTATTGTAAAAATACTTTAATTTTTTTTACTGACAAGTTGCAGCTGCTACTACCACTCGTTTTTACCATTTTATTACGTTATTTGATTTTTTTACTGACATGTTTCAGTGGATCCACCATTTAGAGAACACAAATTAAAAAAAAAACACTAAACCTATTAAAATCTGTAAAAGAGATGACTTGTCATTCGTATTAAACATGCAATATCGTATTAACCATGCCAGGTCCTCTGAAAATCAACTACTTTCCACCCTGCAGATGACACCTTAACTTCATTCAACACAGGGTCTAGCTATATGGAGAAATTCATTACTCTCAGTGAACTTTATGAGGATTTTACGTTAAACAAAAAAAAACCAAAATAATAATCTCAAGAGGACAAAACTCTGACTAGTCTTTTACACCACCTCTACCTTTTCTTTTCTTAAACAGTTGTCATATAATTGGCTCACCATGTGATAAGAAACAGAACTATTTTTTGCAGCCCTGGAACTAGCAGATCGAGTGCAATTAACACTCCACCTCCCTTTTATGGGCAAACTTTCTACATTACATTGCATTATATAAAATATTGAATCTCAAATAAAATTTAGAATAAATTTAGACTCCAAATTTTTTTTATAAAATGGAGAAGTTTCAAATATATTTTATAAAAAAAATGAGTGTTTATGAATATCGTAATTTTTAATGTAAACAATTTAAGGAGCTTCAATTACTTCTTGGCAATTTGTTTTAATGCAAATACCCCAGATGATATTTACTAAAAACTTGATTGGCATACAAATCCCAAGACAAATATCTATCTATACTATATCCCATTGAATCCTGTAGCACTTCAAAATGTAAATGTATTAAAGTTGTGATTGAACTTAGTGCGATCCATTCGAGTTACAAAAACTGTTCTATGCTTACAGATGAAACTTGCTACATACTAACTGAAACTTACACTAAATACAAAATACGACAGTACCAGTACAAAGAATTCATAGAGTAAGCCTTTTATAAAATATCCGGTCTGTCACCGGTTGTTTTGACTGAAGGCGTTAGTAGAATGAAACATGATTACGCATCCTTTTTTCTGACTTTCAACCAGTAGTCTGTTAAGATCTGCTGCACGGTTTCATAGGATAGAGTATAGTGATACTCCTATACTATTTTTCAGGGCTAATGAGCTCTAAACGGACGCATTGTCCCCTACTCACTTCATAGCTTGCCAATGATTTGCCAATAATAATTGCTCTCGTAGCTCTGCTATACATTTCGTCAGCCATTTTTTTGGTCAATTAAAACCATTTGTACACTCTGACAACCCTCGTAAACGTTCTGATTGGTCTAAATGCGTCCAACAACAGAGCTCATAAACCATGAAAAGCATTATAGGAACTTCACTGTTTCTACACGCTCTAGACTATTATTATGACTAAATACATCCAACTCTCTACTTTCTTTAACAGTTTTTAAATTTTAAGTATTGACATGTTTTCCCATCAACTGTTGATAACATTTGATTGAAGAGCTGTACCTATGTAAGCAGGTAGGAAATACATCAATAAATTACCACAAGTTTTTTTAAAGTTGTGGTAAATAATTTATTGATGAAACATTTTAAAGTGGACAAGATTCCTTTCTAAATAGTTTTATGTTTTAAAAATAATTTTCTAAGTAACCGCAAAGTTCAATTGTGTATTATTCATTAAAACTTTTTAGATGAGATGTTTATTGTAGTAAGTTGTAATAAATAATAAACTGGTAAATAAAAAATTTAACAGTTATAATATTTAGACATATCAGCTTCTATTGCCCATAACAGGCAGGTGGAGTGTTAAATTAATTTGCACTCTATATCTACTAGTTCCAGGGCTACAATAAATTATAATTATTTAAGTTATTAGTTAGCATCATAGCAGTAGAATCCATATTAATATTTTGTTTTTTATGTATATATATATATAAAACTTTGTAATGTCCGACTGTTCTGGAATTTCAGCTAATGCAGACGGTGAAGGATGAAATGATTTTTGTAACGTATGAAAATATGCCGTACCTGAATGGGATGAACCCAAGACCGCATGATGAGAGGCAAGCACGTTACCAACTACGCCAATGCGGCGTAATTTAACTTAGTAATTTACCTTATACTGGTTTCAAAATCCTTCTTACAAGTACTTTCATGGTGCGCACTGCTTCTTCAGGTAATGATAATAAAAGTTCTAGAATATTTTATGAAGATCGCATCTTCCTTTGTCAATGGTTTGAATCAAACTCTCTTTTTGTAGTCTCCTGGATGCAGTTAATAAAAAAAATATACATCATAACTCTAATACAGTCAACTCCCAATTATCCACGGGCAGATTATCCACGCACATCAGATGAAATTTTTCTTCATTCTTTTTTCTTAACGTTAAGTAAATTTCTAGTAATGTGATAACATTAAAGATAAAATTTGTACAGCACAGTAAGTACGCGCTTTGTAAAGTAAAGCACATGCTTAAATTTGTAAAAATACGCGCTTTGTTAAGTAAAGCAAATGCTTAAATTTGTAAAGCACACGCTTTGCTTTGTGACCAACTTATGTTGAGAAAACTTCTGTCCCAAATCAAGAAAGTGTTTTAACTCAAAAAACAAAAGCAGATGACTGACTTTTTTTAAAACGTTGTGACTTCTATTACAACATAGCTTCTGCACATCATTTGTAAGTAAACAATATTTTGGTATTTTTTTTCTAAATACATTGTATGTACTAATTTAAAAAATTACAGTAAACAAACATTTTTAGGGACAAAAAATAATTAACAAGATATAAAATTTTAATGTTATATTTTGTAATTTAAGTTAGTGTTTTCATTATTGCACATATTTATGTACTTTAAATAACAAAAAGTTAATAAAGATTTTATACGTATACTACTGTATATGCCTACGCTTTTTTTTGTCATTTTGCGGATTATCTGCGGCACTCGTGCCACCCAATTCCGTGGATAATCAGGAGTTGACTGTATCAATATTATGAGCCATCTTTGTGGGGTGGCTCCATCAGTAAAAATTCTCAATTGTTATTCCAAAGGTTCTGGCAATGGATTTTAAAAATTTTACCATAGGTTTGATTCAAACCATTGAAAAAGGAAAATGTAATCTTCATACAATATTCAAGAACTAATAACTTAAATTATAATTGCAAGAAGATTATGTAAGAGGGTAACTCAAATAGTAAAGTGAAATTGAAAGAATCGATATACTCATTGTACTTACATAAACGATACTAGAATAAATAGTTAACCTAACTTAAATAAATGGATACTTTTCAAAATAATCCCCTCTTACGTCTATGCACTTAGTCCACCTTCTAACCAGCATTTGAATTCCTTCCTGGAATAAGGTCTTCGGCCAGGTGTTCAGAAAATTTTTCACAGCTTCAATGGCCTCTTCATCAGATCAATAACGATTCCCAACAAGCACAAACTTTTTGAAAGTTTAAAAATTCACGGATGATGAAATATGCTGAACCATGGCTTACATTTCACTCATTTGCAATGAAATCAACTCTGATTCGTCGATTATCAAGAATCATTTGTTTAACCATTTCAATATTGTCACTAGTCTTTGATGAGGAAGGCCTACCAGGTCGCTGTTCATCATACAGATAAATTCTACCACTTTTAAACCGATCAATCCATTCACAGATCTTGCTTCCACTCAAACAACTCTCTCCATATTGCTGCTGCATTCGACAAATAATCTCTACTGGTTTCACACCTTCTGAATCTAGGAAACGTATCATTGTTCGCATTTCTTCTTTGGTGCAATCAGACAAAGGAGAACTCATTATGAAACATAATTACAAGTAGCTAACAATTAAATACTTTTAATGAACAGCTGATAGACGTTATGAGTTATAGCAGAACAATCAGTGCTGCCATACATGTGATTCAGAGGGAAATCCAAATTTCCCTTTACTTTTTGACTTGCCCTCATATAATATATATTTTGTGCCAATATTGACTTATGCAACAGAAACATTATCAGGAGGAAGAAAGGCAGAAAGAAAGTAGAATGCAAGCAGAAGCGAAGTAATAATGGAACAATCGAGGATGTATAGGCCTCACACAAAGAATTGGAAAGATAAATTGATCATTTGGAATTGTCAGTAGGATGGTAGGCTGTCTAGAAGGATGCTGTACATTAATAAATTAGGAAAAGGATGTGATGAAGAATTCAATGGAGGGGAGATGGTTCAACAATAGAGAGATGAAAAGGAGTTGTGTTGGGCCTGAACCGATGAAACTTGGAAAAGGAATAAAATGGATTATAATAACTATAGAATGAACTACTCAAGATTTTGTAATGAAACCGGTTTAAGTAATGAATTATTAGCTTAATTTTCATAGTTAATATTTTTGGCATCACCTGCCACAAAACATTTTGTAATCTTTCCTGATAAAACTGTACAAGTCGCAGAACATGAAATGTCTGTAAACTAAATCGATATTGGGAACTGTCGGCAAATTTTTAATGGATGCAAACATAAACCAGAACTTACTTAAATAAAATATCCCTTATACAATTTATAAATAGAAAGAACATTTAAGATAACATTAGATGATAATGAAAGTTAAAATCTAACCATTTTAATCTGAGATAATAAGTCATTTGATTTAAATTTTTCTAAGCTGGATCCGATCGTGTCATATTCAACGTACGGTTTCTTAGGTCCGCACCAAACAACAGTTGCAAACCATCTGCAATTGGAATCATTTTCATTTTCATTGCATGGAACTGCATCGAACATTACTTTTCCTCCTTCTTCTAACTCGGAATACTTTTTTAAACTATCTTTGACTCTATTACCATACAAGAACAGCTTACTAGCCAAAAATAATACTTTTTCATCCACACCTAAAAAACACAAACATTAAACAAATCATTGAAATTCATAAAATATTATTTTTGATGCTCTTCCATTATGTAGACACCACCACTATTTAAGATTTCTTTCCATTTAATTACCGGGTTATTAATGGGCAAGTGAATGGGATATGGATACCTGTTATTTATTAATGGAAAACAACATTTTTTTTATACATTCATAAATTTTGATTTGGATTATGGTAAAACTGCACATCTACATAACTGCCAAATGACCCTTGCCATTTCTCCGCTATTTGGGCGCCACGTTATCAGAGCGCAACTTGCCTATCGTCTTATCTCTCCCAGTGTGTATTTTATTGTTAAAAGTTTGAGACGTAACAGTTGTATGGAGTACTTTACTAGATGATCAGGGCAATCTTTATGATCAAACTGGTATTTCCTTTACTTTAGAAAAAAATCTGGTGTATAACACTAACACGACTTTTCTTGCCAATGTAGACAGTGAACAATATAATCTACCGGGTGTCCCAAAAGCCCGAGCACGATGAAATATTTCGCGAACTAGTGATGTTATTCTTCAAAACACAATATAATCTTATGAATGTGAATAAAAACTACTGAAAATCATGTTTGTACATTTGTTCCGCCATCTTGAATGCGATTTTTTTTTAAATACAAAAATGGTCATGTGGCACATCATTTCCATGAAGAATTTTGCAAAAAATCCACTGGTGAAAACTGTTTTCAAATATCTTACCGTTTTGAAGATACAGCACATCAAACTCGGGAACACAGTGAAAATGGCCTTTCTTGGATGTTAGTATTATCTTCCTTAACCGTCACTAAGAGTTAATTCACTGATCAATTTGACATTTGAGTTTAATTTCAATAAATCAGTGCAAATCTTTATTAACCCTTTCTTTTTGATGCTTGTACAATTCAAAATTTAAATAAGGTAAAAAACTAAACAAGTGATTTCTTATTGTTGACTATGTTACAGCTGACTTTAAGTAATTTTTGATGAATCATTGAAAAATAGCTGTTTTTATTTGAAATTTTATTTAAATCAAAGTGACTAGCTACTTCACGAATAGATATTTTAGGATCCTCTGTGAAAGACTGTAAAATATTTAGTTTCTGGTTATCATCCAGGGCAGAAGGCCGTCCAGTGTGAGGTCTGTCTTTAATGCTCCCAGTTTCTTCAAAACGTTTTATTGTATTTCGAATTATGGTTTTCGAAATTAGAGGACAATTAGCAAATTCATTATTAAATAAGTGCACAATCTAGTCGTATGATCTGATCATATTACCATAAAAACGTGATTCATCAAAAATTACTTAAAGTTAGTTGTAACATAGTCAGCAATAAGAAATGGCTTGTTGAGTTTTTTACCTTATTTAAATGTTGGATTGTACAAGCATTAAAAAGAAAGGGTTAATAAGATTTGTACTGATTAGTTAAAATTAAACTCAAATTAAGTCAAATTGAGATAATAGCATCAAAGACAGGCCATTTTCACTGTGTTTGTGAGTTTGATGGGCTGTAACTTCAAAACAGTAAGAGATATTTGAAAACTGTTTTCACCAGTGGATATTTTGCAAAATTCTACATGGAAATGATGCGCCACATGACTACCTTCGTATTTAAAAAAAAAGTTGCATTCAAGATTGCGGAACAAATGTACGAAGATGATTTTCAGTAGTTTTTATTCACATTCATACGATCATATTGTTTTAAAGAATAACATCACTAGTTCGGGAAATATTTTGCCTGGGTAAATCAAAGTACCCTTGAAAAAACTGAAAATATAATTACAGTAAGATCCTGGTAATCCAACCTTCGCTCATCCAACGAGACTGAATTGATAAGTGAGGACATAACATTTAAGCTACATTGAAAAATAACAAGAAATAATCCCGTTTGACATAATAGTGATGCGGTACTGGCTTGATAAGAAAAGGCCAAAATAAAGTACCTATTTAACTTGTTATTTTCATCAACAGAATTTACAATTTAAATTATTTATCTTAATTTTTACAAAACTTATCATATTCTGTTTCATTAAATTTATTTTTAAAATCCAACGAAAATACAATTTATTTAAACTATCTTGTGGTGCCGGATCATCCGACATTTTGCTCATCCGACCATCATCCGTTCCCGTCTGTGTCGGATAATCGAGACTCTTCTGTACTTTCAATTTTAATAAAATCGATTGCAACATTTTCATAGAAAGTGATTTTGCTAAAACCATACACAAAATACAAGAAAAAATATTACCATGCAAATATTAAATATTATTACACAATAATTACCAGTATTATTTTTAAAAGACAAAATGCCTTGTCTTGCTGTCACTTCTGTTACTGTCCCGACAACATTACACTTTCCTTCGAATCCGCATCCAGTAAACCCCAATTCTGGATAAATACCTTTATTTTCACTGCGATGCCAAGCAATAGTAACAAACCAACCACATCTGATAAAAACAATAACAAAGATAAATTTATCTTATGAATATATTAGGTATACATTACTTGCTTATTCGACAGTAAACTAAAGTTTCATTTTCTTTATAAGCCAGGAAATAATATAAAGAGCAAGTGTACTTAAAATATCCTTACATACATTAAAAATGATAGCAAGTTTTCTTTTTCTTTTCTATTTTGTTTCACATGACCAATTTTAAATTATTTTTTCTTCAAGTTCAAGCTTTTTACAAATGTATGTCGACACAAATTATCTAAAAAATTATACATTTAAAATGCAAAATGTGGTTCAATGTAATGGAAATACTGTTTGCCTTCAAATATAGAGTTCTCCCGAACGAATTTAAATAATTTTACATGTTTAAGATGCTTTCAGGACTCTACAAAAAAGATTTTTAAATGAAAATTGGTAAAAGCCTTAACAAGATTTTGTGAAATGAATAATACAATAATTTAATTTGAGTTTCAAAGTTGTTGCTATTCTGTTGGCAATGTTGTGAAGTTTAAATTTTCTCAATGTAATTGTTACAGTAATACATTTGAGATTTTATATATAAAATAAATACGATCAACGGATTTTATATATAAAACTGCCCTATATATTTAAATTTCTAAAACAATTGAACACAAACTTTTTTTTAAATTCACATGATCACTTTTTATAATAATTATTGCAGAGGTCAGATCCTTAAATCGAGCTGATTGGCCAAAAAGTGTTGAAGTACCATAAATTTGAGTGGCTTATTAATATTTTTAAATGGCTGAATTATAGAGAGGATGTGCTACTCTGGTGAAAACATTGCAAAGTTTGAGTTGTCGCACAATCTGTTCCCCACTCATGTTAAGCAGCCTACATCTAATGTAATTACACTGAAACCCCTTACTAACAATCCCTAACTTACCTTAGGGTATATACACAGCGCAGCATACTCAAGTAGTGAAAGCACATCGCAAATTGCATACAGTATTCAGATGAACTAATGTCCCCTAGCCGTGGGAGTGAGAGAATGCATAATGCTCTCACTCACGCAAGCCATACGTGCCATTCCAATAACATTGTCTTTAATTTTACTCATTGTTGTGAGCAAGCGTTTATGCATGCAGTAAACTAACAAGCAAGATAACGACTGTAGTATGTTTTCAGATTTGGACTATAACGGTAAAGACCTTTGAGCGCATGCGTAGTTATGCCACATATCTCCCTCTCACTCGCTTGGCTATGGGACATTAGTTCATCTGATACCTACACTGGATTATGGGTGTGCACACAGAGACATACATCATGAGTGTTTACATCGCTCAACCTCTCAGCTACTGTCATTTCATGTTGTTTTGTACATGTATTAATTTAACATATTTTCAGTACGTAAAGATAAACCTGTTTTTTCTAAATTTTCAAGTATGTTACTGAATATTACTAGATATATCAGTATATTTTAATACGTGGATTGTTGTGCAAAATGTCTTTTTGGGAGAAATAATTTCTATGGAGTAAATTTCATTTAAAGAGTTTTTCTCCAATTTTATAAAGGTATTGTTACAACTCGTTATAGTAAAGTAAAATTGTAAACTTTTATTTAATTAATTCACATATAGTTATTTCACAATTATTTGACAAGAAATAAAAACTAACCTTTACAAACAACAACAATGAATATGAGTTTATGAAAATAAGTTATTAAACATAATTGAAAATAATCAGTTCACGCAATTAATTAACAATAAAATAAAATAGACAATATCCCTTACCAAATTAAACATTAAATAACAATGTCTGCTGACAAAATAACAAACTTCACCGTAACGAAGAATCCCGTACAATTTAGACCACTAACACGTCAGCCATTCAAACCGCGGCCGCGCCCCAACAATGGAAAACTTCGTTTTTATATTTAACCAGTCAGCTGTTTATGAGAAGCTGATATTATTTGACCAGCTGATTTTATTTTCGCCACTACATTATAACAGTATTTTTCTATTTTTTTGTAACAAGTAAAATTTTCTAGGTATTTATCCCAACTACATTTTTGATTCATATCAATATTATTTTATTAAACAGTATTTAGGTACCTATACAACCAATTTCTGGCGCAAGCATTTTCCACTTTTTACTTAAATATATCTATTAAGATGGTTTTCTTCATGTTTGTTCCATATTTCTAAGTAGATTTGTTGAATTTCAGAAATAAGTTTCTCTTTTATGTCACTTATTTCAAATACAGTGTCAAGAGTCAAGACTGAAAAGTAAATGCAACGCAGTAGACCTTCCCCTAATGCAAGTAAACTTGAAAAGTACTTGTATTGTCCACCCAAGCAAGCTGAGGAAAAGTACGGGAATAATGTCACTGAGCCAGCCAATCAGGACAACGCACAACTCCAGTATGCAAGGTGAAAAACAAAACTGTTAAGTTTTGCTGGGTGATAAGCGAGTATGCTTTGAGCAATCTGCTTTTCTGTGCACACTCCAACCTGTTATAGTCACTTGAGTCACAAGTTTGCCCTTGCTTGCAACGAGGGGTAAAAGGGGAAAAGCATCAGTGCGCATCCCCGACTGCTTTAATTTCAGTACGACAAACATAAAAACTTATACTATACCCAGAGAGTACACAGAATATCGCGGAACCTTTTGTAGGTTAATTGTTTGTTACAGAAATGTCGGTTTCTCGAAAACGAGGTCGAATTATTCACAGTGTTGAACAAATCTAATATGCAATGTAATAACATGTTATTAAATTGAAGCAAAACAAAAATGCCTATCCATGTCTCTTAACAAAAGCCATGAGCAAGCGGCTTACTACTGTGATGTTTCTCGTTCCACAATTCGAAAAATTAAGAAGGAAATTAAGGACGTGAAAAGCTATTCTTTAACAGTTTTGTTGACACCTGGTAAAAAAAGAAAATGGTTAGGTAGATACTAGAGAGACTGATAATAAAAATGCTGATGACAGCAATAGTAAAGAGAAGGCGGTTCATTCGTAACTACAGTAAATCAAACATTTCTACTTATGTAATTAAGCTGTAGGCAATATTACAGGTCATATTTATTTCTTATTAGGTTTATGAAGAAAACATTTTCTCGGAATAAACCACAGCTTACAAAATGTATCTAGAAACTGCACGGTAGTGAAATGAATGAGTAGTGTCTCACTGTTGAGGTTGGCAGCACTGCAATATTCCACTTCCCTTCCACACAGCCAATATATACACAAAAGGCATTCTAATGACTTTAGTATCTATACTATTGTTTTATTTTTACATAGCATATATAGTTGGGAGCTGACTTGTTTGCTGGTGCAGGATGATGGGCAAGGGGGACTGGCAACAGTGAGATGTGATGTTGTCATAGCAACGATTGCTTTAAATCCACATGGCAACATGTGTACTGTACAATCTGAAAATAATATTTTCAGATTGTACAGTACAATATGTATAATTTTCAGATTGTACAATATGAAGAGTAAATATATTTACTCTTCATATTTGTCAGTTGTTATTGTGAGGCCGTTTACTGTGTAGTGGTGTTAATTACACCCGCGGCTCATGAAGTTATTGTATGCAATCTAATATTGTTATACACGATCTATTTATAAACAAACTGATAAAATAAAAAATATAACACTCTGTAGTAAAATATTAAAAACTAATACATTTTTTTACTTAATTACGCTATAATAATAAACTAGTATATTAATAAAATATTTCAGAATATTATAGATTAAAAATCTTATAAAGTATTTTGGTACTACAGTAGTAATTCGAAATGGTTGTGACTAATATTTTTCGAACAGCGCGTACTAATGGTATTATTATTATTATTATTATTATTATTACTACTAGGTTATAAGAGAAAGGAAATCGTACAAACAATCCTCTCCAACCGAATTCCTTACACTAGCAATCAAGTAAGTTCCTATCTATACACTATGTGCGTATGCCGCACTGTGCACACACCCTTAGAGCTGTTACACATAAACGCTGCTTAGCAGCGTGCATCCAATTTGAATATATTTAATACTACAACTACACCAACGCAATTGCGACGCTGCTTTGCCGCGGCAAGTTAGCAGTGCATTCCTTTCTCACCTGAGCAGAAGCAGTGCTACCGAGAGAATGTACCAATCAGTCCAGTTACTAGTAAATAGTTTGTACTTGTGAAGTGAACAGCGATGCCTTTCAACACTGAACTTTTCTTTACAACTTTAATTTATGAAGTTATTTTTGTATATTGCCGCATCAAGTTGTTTCTTAAAATATTTAAAATGTCATTAAAAAAACAACTTATATACATTCTGAAGTAATTAAAAACTTTCCCTCGTCTTGCCATAACTCACTGTAGATTGTAAGTGGCCACTTATTGCTCTAGAACGTAACAAAGAATGTATCCAATATTTCCTTTGTCCGTTTATAATTCTGTTTTATCAAAAGTGCCAAAGCAAAAACTTCTTCATCTAAATCCATATTGCAAAATGAGGCTATTCGATTTCAGTTCCAGACCAGTGCTGCTACGCACGTAACATCGCTGCGAGGCAGCGTTGGTTTGTAAGAATGTTGTAATCCATCGATCAACCCTATTTTACTTAGCACAAGTAAAATACTTTGCCCAAGTATTTTTAATTCTCTCAGGCGACCACCAATCTTTATGACAATCATGTTGGCATTCAATTTTTGTTGCTACCATGAAATATTTAAAGTTAAAAATTTATTGACCTAAAAATTTTTTGTGAAGAGTCAGGAATAAACCACAACTGATTCTCCAAATTTTCACTAAATTCCCTTCTGGACTATAATACATTAAATAATTTTAAAATGGATTAGTTAATAACCACTATTTGTCAACAAAACCCATAACATAAACACCGCATGAATAGTTGTCAAATCAAGACAATAGGGGCTATCAGTAAATACTCGCTAATTTTTCTGACTGCATCTTCGTACTTTCATGCGATTACCTAAAACACCAACTTTCAACATACATTGCTTTACTTGGCTCAGTACAGAAACCCAAAATACTCGTGAACTTTAATAGTATTACCAATTATTAACACAGATAACAAGAAAAAAATTAATGACGCTGTACCTGTCTGGTCCAGTTTCATCGAATGAATGACAAGAAAATGTCAACATAGTTCCAATATGTAAGTAATCAGCAACATTGCTTTCTCCTGGCAAATCCAGACCATTGAATTTTAATTTTTCGCCCAACAACAAAGCTCTTTCTTGCTTACCATTATGTTTAAACGTTATTATTGCTTTGTGTTTAGCAACTATCGCAGATACTATACCATTTACGTCATACATATACACACTTCCAGCTTTAGCCATGTCCAAACAATTAAATCGTTAAATTTTTAAAACCGGATAAAACAAATAGTTGAGCTAAATTGAAGTACTAGAGTAGATACGAAATTATATGAATACAGACCGATTAAAACAAATATAACTTATCTATATCACCCAAACCACTAACCCAATCCTTGAATCAAACATAACCTGGAACCAATTACAACATTACTTTTCGTTTAAACACGTGTAGTACCACCACAACAGAGACAATACAGTCACGAAGTTTTCTGGTAGCGAATTATGTGAACACCACACTAGCGTTTCAAAAAACCATCAAGCTCAGTACAGAAATTTTATATTCTCTATAAAAACCTTGCAGAAATAGGACATCTTTGAGTTAAAAAATTGTTTTCCTCCTTAACAATGATAAATACTTCCCAAAAACTGATGATTTTATATCAAAAACATAAGAAATTATCATGAAATAATGAGTGAACTTACTGGCCGTTGCTATCACTACAGTTAATTTGAAGCAAAAATCTGCCGGAAACAGATTAATTTAGTAGCTCTAATCTGCGTTCGGGACTGTACATTAGACTTTTTTTGTTTTCAGTCTCTCGAATGGTTTGATGCAGTTCTCCAAGCTGTCTATCTTGCGCAAGTCGTTTCATACCTGTAACACCCTCATCTTACATTACACTGTGATTATAACGGGTGATTCAAAAAGAGCGCCGGTTTTTAAACGGCTGGTAAATTTTTGTTTATCGGTTGGCAACATTGTTAGACCTCATTTCTATTTCGGAGAACATTCCGATTGACGACTCAGTTGTAGTTTCTCTTGTTCGTAGTGCAGTAGGTACTCTCGCAGTCTGTGTCTAACCATGGAGAAGTTTACTATTGCACAACGAGTGTTAATCGTCAAAACATTTTACCAGAGTGGAGAGAGTTATGCGGCTACTGTCAGGCGACTTCGCGGTACTCTAGGACGTAATGAAGCACCGAATGAATCAACAGTTCGCAGGCTCATGAAAAAGTTTTTTGAGACGGGTTCAACAGTCGACCTTAAAAGTTCTTGACGTCGTCGTTCTGGCCGAACTGAGCAGAACGTTGCGTTGGTTCGTGACAGTGTGGCTGTTAGCCTAGCAAAATCAATACGTCGCCGTTCTCAACAATTGGGTTTACGATGTTCTTCTGTACGGAGAATTCATCGGTACGATCTCCAATATCACCCGTATAAAATTCAGTTGCTGCACGAGAAACAATGTTGTTGCTCCGTGAACGGTTCCAGGATCGCATCATGTCTCGTAATTCCGACCATCAATGGCCACCAAGGTCGTGTGACTTGACGCCTTGTGACTTTCATCTTTGGGGTCATCTGAAGTCATTAGTGTATGCCAATAAATCCCGAAACATCAATGACTTGAAGGAGGAAATTCGACGGGTTATCGGGCAAATGGAAGTCGAAACTTGTCGTGCAGTAATATCCAATTTCATGGACAGAGTTGATGCGTGCCAGCGCAGTAGAGGAGGACACATGCATGACATCATTTTTCATACATGAAATCGGAAGGTAAGATGAACTTGTTGATGTATTTATTTTCAGTTTTTCAATAAAATAAATCTCTTAATTTGATATATCAAAACCGGCGCTCTTTTTCAATCACCTTATATTTGGAGGCAGGCCTGTGCACTGGACTACAATGCCAACGCATTGAGGCTAATTTAACATTTTTTTAACGTGTAATAACTACACGAAGTTTTTTTATTTCTCTTAAGGCTGCCAATGAGGTATTTTGACACAAGGCAGAAAGGCTACAGCCATTTAATTCATTTTCCATAGATATTTAGTATTTATGCCATGGTTTTGAAGTATTAGTCTGTACAGTTACATTCCTGGACTACAAGCCAAATTTGTTTATTAAGTCTTGCGTTTACAAGATAATACAACTGAAGACATTGTGTCAACTTATTCACTCATAGGTAGGGCTACTAAACACCTGGTGGCGACATTGCACCGGGAATTCAGTGTAGAATTCATACAAGTTCGTATAATCCCTGCTAAACTAGGTACTTACTGAAAGTGAACAATTTCGCTCTTGAATATAATGGTCTACACTCAAATTAGAGAAAATAGAAGATGGATTCACCACTCTACCGTAGTGAACTGTTCACTGGACTAACAAGTTCATCTCACAACGGGGGCTGTTTGTGGTGAACTTGTCTCAAGGACTCAAAAGAAACAGTAAACGAGAAGAAAATTTTGGAGGGATTTAAGTTATACCATAAACTCAGTTTGTCATAATGAATTTTACCTCAATGCTGTTGAATTTATAATTGAGTGATTTTATTAGGAATGAAAGAAGGAGCACTGTAACAGGGTTTTTCATTTTACAGTTTCTTGCAAATTAGGTATCTAAACTCAAGTGCAAGTGGCAAGGGGATGAGAGTGTAAGAAGAATCATGCTCCAGAAATTTATTCAAGTTCATTACTAGAATTCAGACAAGTTCATATAATCATACTAAACTACCTGACTGAAAATGAACCATTTCGCTCTTGAATATAATGGTTAACAGTCAAGTTAGAGAAAACAGAAGATGAGCTCACCATTCCACTAGTGCTATGCGCCAGTTCCGTGCCCCGATCAGTGGGGTTAGGTAGATCAGAATTTTTAAGTGGATTAGAACCATGTAAGTGCGATGTCAGTACTTTACCTTATGGTAAAGTTCGACCCACCAGAGGGGTTAGGTGGACCAAAATACATGGAGTGTGAATAGCCTGTTATACATAGTGTTAGGTACTGGCACTGGAGCCCATTGTACTAGCAAAAATAATGAAAAAAGTACACATGAACAAACGTCCGGAAATGCTTTGTTAGCGAGTTACGACTAGCGAAAGATTTCGCCCAGAATTTAGTACCCTAGGTGAAATGAAGACTTGCTGGAATTCTGGAAAGGTTTTTTTTGCATCCAGGAGACTCCAAAAGGGAGTATAGGACATGTCAAGATAAAACTGATAAACAAAAATTTAATAACAATGAAAAATTCAGCACTTACCACAAAAAATTTGTTTCTCCTACTGCTTACTTCAGTAGGCTTGTCATGAACTTCTTTGTTTCAAATAGCACACAAAATTAAAAAGTTAAACACAATGATAAATTCATCACTTACCAATAATTTGTTTCTGCTACTGCTTAACTCAGTAGGCTTGTCATGAACCCCTTTGTACCAAATAGTACACAATACTTTGTTTAATTAGAAGTTAAATACTTTTCAACCAAAAACTATTTAGAAAGGAATTCGTGCACACTGTAAAATGTTTCATCAATCAAGTACCTATTGTTTTAGTTTTTTTTTTAAATGACTTTGTCATAACTTTTTAAACCTTTTGGCAATTTATTGATGTATTTTTTACCAGCATAAGTTGGTTTTTGTTCAAACAATTTAGTGTTGTGATTAGCAACAGAATAATCGATTCTGTTTCTTGTGTAGTGGTTGTGAACATCTAAATTCTGTAAAAAGGTATTTTGCTTTACGTACATTATCTCTTCAAAAATGTACAAAGAAGGAACTGTGAGCAATTGCCGCTCTTTAAACAGTGATCTGCATGAAGTAAGGTGGTTAACTCCCATCATACACCTGACAGCTTTTTTCTGTATTTTAAAAACTCTTTCCATGTTACCTTCTGATGAATTACCCCATACTAATAATATTAGTATGACATATTATGGCATACCTGATACAAGATGAAATTAAACCATGATAAGCTGCTATTAGCATTTTTTATCATTTAATCTGGCAATTTGTTTTAATGCAAATACCCCAGATGATATTTTACCACAAATTTGATCGGTATAATAATCCCACAATAAAGTCCTATCTAGTGACACTCCTAGAAACTTCACTGTTTGCACATAATCTAGGATATTATTTTGTATAAAGATATCTACTTCTCTGTTCTCCCTAACATTGTGCTTATTTTTGAACTGTAAGTACTGACACTTTTTCCCATTAACTGTTAACATCAATTCATTCAGAAATAGGACTACAGATTCTATGCTGAGTATTCACTTTGAGGCTATCTACCAGTAAACTTTTGTTTATGATTGAAGTATCATCAGCAAACAATAAAGCTCTACATAATTAAACAATAAAGGCAAATTACAGAGCAAATTCATTTGTTTCAATAACGTTCAATACCGCAATAAAAGAATTCAAAAGAAAAAAAATCTGGTGTGAAACACTCACACAACTTTCTCTTGCCAATGCAAATAATTAACAATATAACCTAACATTAGTAATAAAACATAAGAAATAAACAAAACACTAACCTCAAAAAACATAATCTTATTTTAATCATGAGTGAAAGACGCAAAATGAAAATTGACATCAATTCGGCTTAAAAATACGGAAAATCACACTTTCACACTAAACTAGGCTCTGTAGAGAAAAATACTTTAAATAAAAGTTGTAGATCTTTTAATTTGCTATAAATTTGATACACTTTTGTCATAAAATGCATACTAAAGCCGAAATCTTAAAAAAATCGAATTTTCACATGTTTTCATGAGAAAAAACAGAAAATCGCTAATTACCGCTAAACTAACCGTTATGCAAAAAAATGTGTGAAATAAAAGTTGTAGAATTTTAAATTCTCTACATATTTTATTATATAAATTTTTGCGCTATAATACATATTATAGCTGTAATCTTAAAAAAACACATTTTTTGTAAAAACAGCCTCACCAAGAATTTCAGCAAACATGGCGCCTACCCTATCTTACACGACATAAAAAATTAAGTAAATGAGGCGATTTTTAAAAAAAAACGTAGGACCAGTTTTGGGAAAATCGCAAAAAAGTGAAAAATTACACGAATAAACTACTACTTCCGGTTGACCGATTTTGATGAAAATGTACGTTTCGGGTCCGGTAGTGGTATGTAACTTAAGTTTCAAGTTCGTACGATGTTTTGTTCTTGAGATATCCTGTTCACACACACACACACACAGACCAATCGCTAAAAACATGTTTTTTGGGTTCAGGGGGTCTGAAAACGTGTAGATCCGGTGAAAACTCGATTTCAAAAAATCGACATGAAAACAATACTTTCCTTCCTATATATTTATATAGGCAAGAGAAAGTAATAATTGTACATTTAATAAAGTTTATAGTAAATTTTAGAAAATCTATCCTTGTATTCTGTACATTTTGCAGCTCGCTTTCGGATTGTTCGCATGCTCCACAGTTGTTCTTGATTCGTGTGGCTCAGAAAGCACCCGTAACACTACGTGAAACAATCTGTAGGTTAACACTTAGTTAGTAATGTGTGATATGTGACTATGTAATAAGTGTTTCAAGGTTGTGTGCAGTCATCAAGCAAACTTTGTGCTGCTGCGCACCCTGAAGTTTGATGGTACAAGGTGTTGTATAGTAGCTTGGATGGCGTTAGATGTAAAATATTAACAGGGCTTCAAGTTATTATCAATTAGTCGTAAGTTATTGCTGATCGTCGACAAAAATTCTTCTATTTTATTTTTTCTCCTAGTAAAGATACTTTCATACGTTAAGGTTACTTTCATATCGATTTGAATAATAGACAGTGGTTACCAGAGTACTTTGGTGATCGAGATTGAATTAATCATACCTCTCAGGAATGGTCGGCCTGAATCTGTACAAGATTACACCTCATTATCATCCTCATCTCATTGAGTCATAGGGTTGCTTATTGTTCTTAGATTGGACAGAATGAAACATACATTAGGGATTAAGTTAAAAAAAAATTATTTCTTCACTTCGGAGCTTCCTTAATTTTTTCATAATCCCCCCTACAAAAATGGGTCTGATGTATTTCTAATGGGCTCTGTTGTTTTCCACTTACATTTCCCCATGTAGTGAAAGAAAACAAATTTTTTACTTTTTTCCTGGTCTTGGATGGGTTAAATTAAATATATTAACAGGGCTTTCTGTTATGGCCCATCGTTGACAAAAAAGCTTCCATTTACTTTATTGCTGTGATGCTTTTGTAAGTTTTTGAATTTCACATCAGTCCCCACAAAATGGAGAAGAGGCACCAAAACGGAATGTCCGCTTTTCTACAACCTTTCACTGTTTGGAATCAGTCAGACCTCTTTAACTATGAGATCGGTTTCCGTAATAAATGTAGAAAACTGGTTTTTACCCATTTTTGAAAGGGTGTGTAACCCAAAATTTTTAAGTTACCAAAGATTTATGTGATTTGTATTGCTGAGCTACATACCGTTGAAAGTTTTTCTCTAAGTGAAACAGTTAAGTTTTCAAAATCTCAAAATTTTTGGAGTGGTGTAGTACCCCACAGGAAGCAAATCCCAAAGATTTCAGATTTTTCTAGGAGGTTTGGGTACCGTATGAACAAAAAGAAAACCTTGATCAATTTTGATCCCCAAATTGAAATTAAAACCCTTATGGGTTAGATTTGCCATTGTCAGTTTTCCAGTACATCAAGTAAGTGGGTTTATTGGGTCACAGAGGTAGATATAAGTTATCCAAGATCTGGACCTTTGGCTACCAGCCAACAAAAACACTTGTCACTTTTTGGCTCTGGCGCTTTCTTAAGTTTTCCATAAATTTCAGGTCGGTGCCTCCCCCCCCCCAAAAGTGTATTAATAAAATGAAGAATACTGGTTTTTACCCTTTATAGGGAAGGGGTGCAACCCAAAGTTTTTAAGTTACCAAATATTTATGTGCTGAGCCACACACTGTTGAAAGCTTTTATTTTAAGTGGAACAGTTAAATTTTTCAAATATCTGGGGGTGTCATAGCACCCCACGGGGAGCAGAAATCAAAGATTTCAGATTTTTCTAGGCGGTTTGGGTACCAGACAAACAACAAAAGATCCTAATCATTTTTGTTTTCTGAGGCCTTTTTCGGGTAAGAACTTATGTCTGTATTATGAGATCATAGAATGTTAAGAATTAAGATACCACAAAGTGTAAAATATTAATTTATTTTACTTATAAAATAAATTGTATATGTAGTTGTATATTTCTATTCCCTGTTTAATACAGATAACATAAAATGATGAGATCAGTGTTGTCTCGGATATAATTGAGTTTATACATAATATCAAGGGCATCAATCTCAAGTTTTTACATCAATAATGTTTTTAATGACATTACTGCTTTTAATGTTTTATGAAGTAAAACGAAATTACATTTCTCGAATAACATTCATAAGTTAGTATGATGTTTTAAATTTCTTCTGTGTTTCTCAACACCTATTTTCAAATTCAAATTTTTTAGTACCTTTATTTGTATTACATTGCTGATTATTAAAAATTGACTGCAAAATATTTATTAAACTTTTTAGGAGTTCTACATTCCCTGGGTTATCAGGTGAATTATTACAACCATTAAGGTTTTGGGTACAATTTCCCTGAAATAAATTTGAATTATTCTGATTTGGTGAGTTGGTACATAAGTCATTACAATTATTTCGACTATCAGTATTATTTTTATCTTCTGGGAATGGGCTACGGATTCTGTCAACTGCGTAAGTTCTGCAGTTATTTGTATTGTTTAAGTCAAGATTATGATTATTATTATTACATTTATCAATCTTTGGTGTGCATGAATTATTTGATTCTAAAAGAAACCCTACCACTTTAATTGTAGGTGATTTCTTCATTGAATTATACTGAGAAAAATTTTCAGAGAGAAGCTGACCAAATGTGTCTTTTCTTGGCGGTGTAGAGAATCTATTTTGATTTTGAATCATATTTAACATGTTACTCCAGTTATTAAATCCTGGAAATCCATTTCTTTCTGTTGAACTGTTCGGGGTAGATTTTACTGTGACATTAGCATAACTATATTTATTTTGTAACATTTTTTTCATATCTTTATCAGAATTAAGTAAATTATTTGAAAAATCTGTATTACTGTTTTCATTTTTCATGTGTGTCATATCATATAATGGACGCGAATTAAAATTTTTATGTTTGTCATACTTTGTAAGATTTCCTTGAGGTGAATCATTCATATTTTTTTCATTAAATAGTGATCTCTCTTGATTGGAAACATCTAAAAATTTACTTTGTTTTTGCACTGAAGAAGTTGAGTCAGCCACCTTTGCAATAACATTATGTTGTTTGTTTACCATTATGTTACTGTCTTTTAGACTTGCTGTATCACTTTTTGGTAATAAAGAATCAACCTTCAAATTATTACACCCTGAAGTATCATTATTGTAATTAAATAATTCACTATTGCTTGTTGCAGATGGATCTATAACAGTTTTAAAAGAATAGTTTAATGATTTTATTAACTTTGGATCGACCAGTATAAAATTATCAGAAACATTTTCAAAATCATTCAAGCTTAAATTCTCAAAAGCTGAATCATAACCAAGAAAACGTTTTATTCTGCTCATTTCTTTAATTAATGATTTATTCTGCTTAAAATCAGTCACATCTGTTATCAAACGATTTAAATCATGTTTATTTTTATTATCTGAAGCATTTATTAATGTCTGTAACACTTCTCTTAAAGTTGTTGGATTTAATTTTTTCTGTGAATAATCAAATACTGGTGGATAGCTTAAAATAGAAGAATCTATTTTCCTTAAATTCCTAATTAAATCTGGATCTTTGATTTTTAAAATATTTGTACGTTTTGGTGAATAAGAAGATTCATCATCTTTAAAATCTATCAGAGCATTTTCAAGTGAACTACGGTCTTCAACTTTTGCTAAATTTTTCTCATCTTCAATATCATTTAAATTTGTCCTTTCTTTTGATGAATGAAGTGATCTACTGTCTTCAACTTTTGCTAAATTTTTCTCATCTTCAATATCATTTAAATTTGTCCTTTCTTTTGATGAATGAAGTGAACTACGGTCTTCAACTTTTCCTAAATTTTTCTCATCTTCAATGTTATCATTTGAATTTGCCCTTTCTTTTGATGAATGAAGTGAACTACGGTCTTCAACTTTTGCTAAATTTTTCTCATCTTCAACGATATCATTTGAATTTGTCCTTTCTTTTGATGAATCTTCATATTCATCTGTACTTAAATCAAGTAATTCTCTGTCATCAGATTGAAGTTTATTTATATCTGCAAAGTTTTCCGGAATTTCTTCTATTAATTGAGAATCAATACTTGAAGAATTCAGTCGGCACTGCATATCTGTTGGTTGATAATTTTCATTGTATGGATTGGGTTTTTTGTACAATTGAACAGGGTGAACTCCATTAACATTTCTTAAGCCTTCTTCTTTTAGTTGAATCTGTAAGATTTCATTATACTTTTTAATTTTGTCCAATTCAAGTTTTTGTAATTCATTTTCTCTAGCTAATGTTGGTTTGTCTAATTTATATGGTTCTTTCTTAAGTAATTTGCTGTCAAATTTATTAAAAATTTGTGGATAAGTTTCATGTAACCACTTGTGAGGAATCTGTTCAGGAATATTATCAGACAACGGTACTCTTATTTCAAAAGTACCACTGTTTCTATCTGACTTAGATTTTATATTATTATTCGTAACATCTTTTACTATTGCTTTACCTATAACAGCTTTAACAATTCCTTCAACATTCCGATTATAGTTTTCATCATCATCAGTTACCACACTTCTATTAGATCTATCTAAAAATGTAGATTCCTCTATATTACTAACATTTTCTTTTAAATTTTCTTCCAGTAATTTACGAAATGATTCTTCATCAATATCAGAATTTAAATAGTCTGCTATTAACGATTTAAAACTAGCCGTAACATTTTTAACACCAAAATTATAAATAACTGGCAAAAGATAGTTGTATATATCTTCTTTTACTGATGGGTTATATCGAGTTGGTACTTTGTAACTTTTTACAGTTGTTGGAAATGCTCTCTCAGACTCAAAATACGATGAATTGAAATTCTTGATTACATCATCTTTACGTGTTCGATGTATTCTACGTGACGATTGTTCATTAAAAGTATCTTCATTTGGTTTTTCTTCTGGTAACATTAATCCTAAAGGAATATTAAATTCCGCATCAGATTTATTAGACACATCTAAATTACTGTAATCGTGTTGTAAAGTATTATTACTATTAATATGATCGTTAGGCTCAGTATTACAACTGTAACCTTCATTTTCAACATAATTTAATTGAACCGAATTGTCTAGCATGTTGGTTGAATCAAGATAATCTGAACATTGTTCGTCACTCAAATTCTTTCTCACATCTTCGTCTTCCATGTAGGGAATGTTAACATCTCCTTGTATTATTCTATCTTCTTTCGGGTTTATAACAGGTGACCTTTTACTCAAAATTTTAAATGTTTTCAAGAAATGTAAAATTCGATCTATGACATCCGAATTGCTATTATTTATAGATTTTATATTACTGTCAGTATTTCTAGTAAATCTTTTAATATTATTATTTACTGAATTATTTATGCTATTTTCATTTATACTATTAAATGTATAATCAGGTAATTCACTTTTGAACATTTTTTCAAGTTTTTTTAGTTCTTCTAAACTAATACTTCTTTTTTTGTTATTTTCCAATGATTCAATTTTATTCTGTCCATCTAAATTTGTATTTGCACAACTAACTAATTCTACATCATCTCCTTGATCTCGCTTTTCTTCTTCATCTTTGTTAATATCATAATAATCATCATAGAGTACAGCTAAAGATGATTTATCTTCATTGTACGGCATATACTTAACATTTCCTGTATTGTTAATTGCCATCTGTTTATCTCGATTAAAATTCACTGAAGCTTTAGTATAGATTTTATTTCCTTCGTGTAAAAATATACAAAATATTAAAAGAAACCTGCAAAAAAAGACTTTTAATGTATAATTTTCATAAAATAAGAGGTACGCAAGAGTGGGACCTATTCCTAATACTGTTTTATAATAGTTTAAAATTGTGCTTCTTCAACTTGAATGTAACTTAATTTTTTAATAGGAAGTACTTTAGTCATGAGAACGCCTTTTGTGTATGGACGGGCTGTAAAAAAGGGAAGTGAAAATCTGAAGTGCTACCAACCTCAACAGTGAAACACTACATTTCACAAAATTTCTAATGTTGATTAATAATAGTAGTTTGTGAATTAAAAACAACAATTATTTTATGTTCAGTGTATATAATTTTTCTATATAAAAAATAAAAGAAACCACCAAGTATACATTAGTGACTCTTACCCGATTAAAACCGACAAAAGATCTTTTTTGATCTCATGGATCCACCAGTTATACACAAATATTTTGTTGCATGTAAACTTTCATTAGATTGCTATGACATCGGCCAAAAATTTTCCTCTACACTAAAATTAAGTAAGAAGTTGAATGTCAAGTTCATACAGGAGGTGGGGAAAACACCCTTGCTCATACAAAATTACTGTCATATCAGAAAGCCCATAAGTCAAAAAACTATTTTGGAAAAATTAAAAATCTGGTGTGAAAAACTCGCACAACTTTCTCTTGCCAATGCAAATTATGAATAATTTAGCCTAACATTAGTAATAAAACATTAGATTTAAACACAAAAACTAACCTTATTTTCATCATTTGTTAAAGACACAAAATGAAAATCAACCTCAGTTTGGCTTAAAAATACGGAAAATCACTCCCACGCTACTAAACTAGGCTCTGTAGAGAAAAATGCTTTAAATAAAAGTTGTAATCTTTTTATTTCCTATAAAATTGATTATTATACACTTTAGTCGTAAAATGCATTCTAAGGCCAAAATCTTAAAATCTTGTGATTTTTCACAAGTTTTCGTGAGAAAAAAACAGAAAATCGCTAATTACCGCTAAACTAAGCATTATACATAAAAATCTTTGAAATAAAAGTTGTAGGATTTTAAATTCTCTACAACTTTTATTTTAAACATTTTTGCGCTAAAATGCATATTAAAGCCGTCATCTTAAAAAAACTATTTTTTTACGTGAAAACAGCCTCACCAAGAATTTCAGCAAACATGGCGCCTACCCTATCTTGTAGAGCATAAAAAATTTAGTAAATGAGGCAATTTAAAAAAAAAATTGTAGGAGCAATTTTTGAGAAACTCTCAAAAAAGTGAAAAATGACACGAATAAACTACTACTTCCGGTTGGCAAGATTTTGATGAAAATGTTCGTGTCGGGTCCTCTATCTAACTTAAGTTTCAAGTTCGTACGATGTTCTGTTTACACACACAGACCAATCGCTAAAAACATGTTATTTGGGTTCAAAAGGTCCGAAAAAGTGTAGATCCGGTGAAAACTCGATTTCGAAAAATTGACATGAAAACAATAAATACTTTCCTTCCTATGTACTCAGATAGGCAAGAAAAAGTAAAAATTTTGTATGATGCACTTAAGTTTGGAAACGTAGGGCTCTATTATGAAAATGGAGAAATC
Organism: Catonia carolina; assembly: GCA_035578175.1. Lineage (NCBI taxonomy): Eukaryota > Metazoa > Arthropoda > Insecta > Hemiptera > Achilidae > Catonia > Catonia carolina. Next base: position 31,559,655 of record JAQMRL010000005.1, on the reverse strand, counting down.
CTTGGTGCACCTCTAAGCATTATAGTTATACCTTAATGGAGCTAATAATTTTCATTTTTTTTTATTGGGAAATTAAATAAAAATTCTGGTGTGAAACACTCACACAACTTTCTCTTGCCAATAGAAATAATTAACAATAAACCTAATATTAGTAATAAAACATTAGAAATAAACAAAAAACTAACCTCAATAAACATAACCTAATTTTAATCATGAGTGAAAGACGCAAAATGAAAATCAACCTCAGTTTGGCTTAGAAATACGGAAAATCACTCTTTCATCCTAAACTAGGCTCTGTAGAGAAAAATGCTTTAAATAAAAGTTGTACATCTTTTAATTTCCTATAAAATTAATTATATACACTTTTGTCGTAAAATGCATTCTAAGGCCGAAATCTTTAAAAAATCAATTTTTCACACGTTTTCGTGAGAAAAAACAGAAAATCGCAAATTACCGCTAAACTAAGCGTTATACAAAAAAATGTTTAAAATAAAAGTTGTAGAATTTTAAATTCTCTACAACTTTTATTATATAACGTTTTGCGCTAAAATGCATATTAAAGCCGCAATCTTAAAAAGAAAACGTTTTTACGTAAAAACAGCCTCACGCAGAATTTCAGCAAACATGGCGCCTACCCTATCTTGTAGAGAATTAAAAATTTAGTAAACCAGGCGATTTTTAAAAAAAATCGTAGGACCAGTTTTTGAGAAAATCGCAAAAAAGTGAAAAATTATACGAATAAACAACTACTTCCGGTTGACCGATTTTGATGAAAATGTTCGTGTCGGGTCCGGTAGTGGTATGTAACTTAAGTTTCAAGTTTCAAGTTCGTACGATGTTCCGTTCTTGAGATATTCTGTTCACACACACACAGACCAATCGCTAAAAACATGTTTTTTGGGTTCAGGGGGTCTGAAAACGTATAGATCCGGTGAAAACTCGATTTCCAAAAATCGACATGAAAACAATACTTTCCTTCCTATATATTCATATAGGCAAGAGAAAGTAAAAATGTTTAATCCATTTTTAAACAAAATGTTGGGATGTCTTTGCGTTAAAATTAAACTAATAATTTTTGAAAGTGTTAATTTGTAAAGGCCAAGCCAATTGCTGTAAGTGCTGGACAACACATGCGCATACTTGACTTCGACCCCTCATACCCCTCCGACCAACAGTAAGATGTACAGTCAGTGTTGAATAACCCACCGGGTTGGTCTAGAGGTAAAGTCGTCGCCAAAATCAAAGGAGACAAAGGTTCCTGGTTCAAATCCTAGTAAAGGTAGTTACTTTTCTATGGATCTGAATGCTGGACAGTGGTTACCGGTGTACTTTGATGGTTGGGGTTCCATTAACCATACTCTCTCAGGAATGGTCGGCCTGGGTCTGTAGACTACACCTCATTTACACGTCATACACATCATCCTCATCTCATTGGGTCATGGGGTTGCTTATTGTTCTAAATTTAACAGATTGCAACGTACACAAATTAGGAATAAAAAAAAGTGTGGTTGAAAATTGACACACCCATTGTATATTGTAGGCATGCTGTTCCATTGTTGATTACATACACTGCATCATTGCAGTACATAAAAGACTATACTAATGCAGACACACGTTTTGCCCAGCGCTCTCCTCAGGGAAAGCAGGCTATATCTTTGAATTTGTGAATAATAATAATATTTAGTGCAGTATTTTTAAGAATTACTTCATTAAATCATTAGCTAATAATAATATCATAAACATCACAAGCACAATGTCATCTTCTGATAGGCAAGAAATGATGAGTGGTCGAGCACGGACAGGTCCGTCTCAAACAGGACAAAAGATTTGCTCCCTGGTATAATTAATAATTAAGTTTTACACATTACTTTTTCAAGAAAATAAATTTAAAACAAAAGATAATTTTCCTTGAAATATAATAACAATATGCTCAGCTCACTTCCATAACATAAATAAAACTAAATAATTATTCAAGTTATTAGTTAGCATAATAGCAGTAGAATTCATGTTAATATTTATATATATAAAGTTGTAGTTACCTTATACTGCTTTCAAAAATCCTTCTTACAAGTACTTTCGCAGTCTAGAACTGTTATTAAAATTACCTGAAGAAGCGGTGTGTACCGCGAAAGTACTTATAAGAAGGATTTTTGAAAAGCAGTATAAGGTAAATAGAAAGTTTTATATATATACATAAAAAAACAAAATATTAATTAATAATAATAAAACAAATCATGTCATTTAAAGGTCTTTAGTATTGTTGTACTCAATATTGCTTCCCAATTCTTTTCTTAAAAAAAAAATTAAGGGTAATCTTTTTAAGTGTGATTTTGTATTGATTAACTTACAAATGTTTTGCAATGACACTCTTTTAACTGTTAACTTCTTCAGGTGAGAAAATGTAAAGTAACATAATTATATCTACCAAAGAGGTAAAGAGTGACTCCAATTTTGGCAAAACTGCCTTTAAAATCAGAAAGAAATGCTCTAATGCTTTAATTTTGAAGTTGATGTACACAATTTTTTTTGTAAAATCATTATTGAATGTTAAACTGATAAGTCAAGTAAATTTTGCTTGAATTTGGTGTTTTATTTGTCTGTTACTAAAAAGTAGGCTATTGGTAAATTTTGAAATTTTTTCAAACATGTATAAAATGCTGCTTCTTTTAAAAAATAGTGTTAGCATTAGGTATTTCACTAAAATGTTTTTCCAACTTATTGTACATTGGAGTTAACACAAATGTAAAAGTAAAAAAGTGACAAAACAAAGAAAGCTGTTAAGGTTTTAAGTCCTGTTTGGATGGGAAGGAATATACAGTAGTAGTTGACAAAGTTATGAAAAAATAAATTTGTAGGTAATTTTCTTTAGAAACTGGGTGTAAATTTTAAGTTTCTAACATCAACTGAAATTTTGTTACAATAATGTAAAGATAATACTGCTACTTATTGGCTCCTCTGAAAGTCACCAAAATGGAGTAAACACCTTCTATTACTTCTCAGGTACGGATATATAAAACTAACTTACATATTCATTATGAAAACAATCACATTGTGTTGCTAATCTAGAAAAAAATTTTATCTTACGATCAATGATATATAATTATTGGCCTAATTATTCAAGCCGTTATATAAAATTGCAGAATAACCTGATTATAAAAACTACTTTATAATCGCAATATGAAACAAAAATAATTAAAACCAACACCTCCACAAATAACCTAAAATAACAATGTCATTCACAAAATGTAAACAAGTTAAGATACAAGTATTAAGCACATTACACAAGTAAAGGATAACTTACGTATAAGGTATAAAAAACATATTCAAAACACAAATATAAAATCACATTCATGATTTCATCATGTCAATATTGTTTAAACTTTGTTCTTCTTCATGACTAGTACTACTCTTATGATATACACAGATTTGTTTATAAAACAAACATATGATTTTTAACAAGTCATTCAAAACTTTACAGGATTGATTTAGAAAGACATTCACAAGTTAACTTTTTTTAAATATTTAATTAAGTTTAAGGCTCCAAATCAGAGAAAAGAAGTGTTGATTATCAATATATTTCTCATGAACATTAATAATTATATGGTTAGATTTTTCAAAACTACCAAAAAGTGTCAGTAAAGACAGGATTGAAAAGCTGAAAGAATACTAAACAATTTGTTCAAAGAAGCAGAAAAATACATAATGACACTAAACATAGATACCGATGAATTCAGAAAAAATTAAAACAGCATACAGGTTTTCCAGAGAGTAAGGTTAAGAAGAGCAACATAGCAAAGTGAGATATAACAAAAAAAATTCAGATTTTAAGTAAAAATAAAATAGAAACACTTAAGTGATAAAATTATGTGTGATTATCATAGACCTTAGTTGACACATTAAAATAATAATAAACAAGACAAGGAAGACAATGGAGCAATCAAATAATTAATAAAGCACATTGTTTAAAGAGCAAACTTTAAGCATTCTTTAAAGAGCTTAGGCAAATTAATGGTTATTTTTGAAAACTTATTACTAGTTGGAAAAGAAGGAAGAAGAAAGAAAGCGAGAGGAAAGAAGAATCCAAAGAGTTGATTGTGATATGAAAATTAAAAGTAAAGAAATTAAAGCAACTCAGAGATGCAGAAACAAGGTAAAGCTTTTACAATATGAATTAATCCTTGTGTTAGTGTAGAAATGGTTACACACCCTGTCGACCCAGTGAGATAATGATTGGAAAAGTATTAAATTAATAGTAGAATTTCTAAATCTTGCCCATTACAAGCAGGTGGGTGTTAAAATTATTCGAGCTTGATCTGCTAGTTCCATGGCTACACAAAAATAACTCTGTTTGTTATCACATGGTCAGCCAATTATTTGACTGAAGCATTTAAGAACAGAAGAGGTAGATATGTAAAAGACATAAGTCACTTTTATCTCCTCTAAGAGTAATAAATTTTATTACACTGCCAGACCCTGAGTTGAATGTGTCACTTGCAGGGTGTAAAGTAGATGCTTTTCAGAGGGCCTGAGCATACTTTTCCACTCAGTGAGGAAAGCTTAGGTAAATCAGTCTTTCGGCTGATGACCTAAACAACAACGATTTGTAAATGAATTAAAAACTCAAATTAAAACATAACAATTTTTATTTTTCTAAAAAGACAAATGAACATCTTTTTTGACAAAATTATTTTTAGTTTATGAATTTAGGAAACGCATTGTAATTGTAATCTCTGCAATCTTCTTCCTTCCTTTCCTTTGAACTCAACATCTTGATCACAATAAATCTGTAAATAAAAAAGGAAATTGAGAAATTCAGTGAAAATGCACAAATTTTTCCACTCAAAGCCAGTCAATCGCGTATAAAAGAATGGATGTCTTTGTTTTACATACAATGGCTAATAAAAATGAATGATGAATAAATGCCAGACCTAAGTGGGAATCCAACTTGGGATCCCTGTGCACAGAAGACAGCCCAATGGTTCAATTTTACAGAAGAAGCAGATAAGGCACACTATTCTCTTGATAATTTAAAAATCAAATTTATAAGCATGTGCTGTTGAATCTAGACACTCTTTTAATTTGCATCCTATACAAATGCCAGGTGTAATTAATATAACTAATGTAAAGGCAGGAATAAACCAAGGATAATAAACTTTTCATATCATGACAACATGGTCATGTAATTGGTCTTATTAACAATACTGATTCTATAAAATATTGTGGCATCCAGAATAAAATGTACTTTATGTTAACATGTTTCAAACAATCACTTCAATTTCCATAAATTACACATAATAAGCTTTGAAAATATACTTTTTAATTAAAAATCATACCTAAAAATTCACTTCCAATGAAATCTCACTAAAAAAAATTTATTTGAATCTTGGGCTTAATTCTTGTTCATTACAAAGCAAATTGAATACAATGAACACATGTTAAGCATTAAACTATAATTAATAACAAACCGAAACTGGTTTGTGTGATGACAATCATTGTCAAAACCATAAATTATTTAAAAATAAAAGCATTCATTCAAGGATACAAATACGATCTTGCTCACTGTATGTTGCACATTACTGGAGAACTAGTAATGTGTAATCACAAATAGTAAAGTAATCAATGAACAGAATTCTCTCTAATTTAGTGTTAAGTCTCACATCGCACTAACAAGTCTATGAGCCATTAACTAAGTATAACAGGATTTAGAAAACTTGATGAGGGACATAACCACCATATTAACTGTGTCTCTTATAGCTTATTTTTTAAGATATACTTTATGAAACAAAACATTTTGAAGTATGAGGTGTGGCTATTAAATAACGAGACTAACGTAAAAAAATTTATTTTAATTTTATACATAATCACTTATTGTCACCTTCAATATACACTCCTCTATCCCTACAACGCTCCATGCAAATTTTCCATTGTTGGAAACAGTACTGGAAGTCATCTTCTGTCAGCTTCTTCAGGGACACGTGCCGCTTTCTCTTTTACAGCTTCCACAGACTCAAATCTTGTCCCTTTTAATGCAGATTTCACCTTAAGAAACAGGTAGAGGTCACATGGTGCAAGATCTGGTGAATAAGGTGGGTGTTCTATAAATAATGAATAGGTGGATGCTGTAATTGGCTAGGAACCTCTCGATAGATAACACGGAATGAGCTGGCGCATTGTCTTTGTGGAGAACCCATGATTTGTCCTTCCACATTTCAGGGCATTTTTTCCTTACTCTTTGACGTGGTTTAGAAAGTACCTCAAGGTAGTAATATTGATTGTTTGACCTTCAGGAACCCAGTGAAGGTACACAATCCCGTTGGATATAAAAAACAATCATTGCTTTAAATTTTGACTTGCTCCTTTGAGCTTTTTTGGTTCTTGGTGAAGTTCCGTTCTTCCAGTGCATGGATTGGCACTTCGTTTCCGAATCATAAATAAAAAACCATGTTTCATCACATGTTATTATCTTCTACCTGTTCCCTAAGGTGAAATCTGCATTAAAAGGGACAAGATTTGAATCTGTGGAAGATGTAAAAGAGAAAGCAGCACGTGTCCTGAAGGAGCTGACAGAAGATGACTTCTAGCACTGTTTCCAACAATGGGAAATTTGGATGGAACATTGTAGGGATAGAGGAGTGTATATTGAAGGTGACAATAAGTGATTATGCATGAAATAAAAATTAAATGTTTTACAACATCAGTCTCGTTATTTAATAGCCACACCTCGTATAGTACCCCCTTGCAATTCGTGGTAGCTTTTTCACTCTCTCAAAATATTTAAAAAAAATTGCAAAATGTAGCAGGATTTTTATTAATTTTATTTAAAACCGCATCAACTGCTTGGTCATTAGCAACTTCAGTGGATTATGTAACATTAACTGTGGGATTTTATACATGGAAATTTCCAGACCCTGGCCGGGAATTGAACCCGGGACCTCAGCGTGACAGGCCAATGCGCTATAGGGGTGGCAAGCAGGGTTTTTATTCAACACTATACTCACTGAAGTATATTATGTAAATATAATAAACTTATACGCGTTATTAAATTTAATAACATTTATGTAAATACTAAATGGGTGGAAATGTTGAAAAAACTGATATAACTGCTTAAAAACGTAGATGATATGATTGCACCCCAATGTGAATACTGTTGGACTAGTCCACATCAAGGTCAGTGGCATATTATCAAAGGTTGCAGTTGTCACTGCAACATAATATTGAGGTCTGTCCAATAAGCATCCTTGTTGAGGCCATTAAGCAAAAATTATTGTACATGATTAGTAGAGATTTAAAATTCTTTTAAGTAGTCTTCTTGGGCATCAGTACACTGCCGCCAGTGGTTTTTCCAGTTTAGGTTAGTGTCACGGGAAAAAATCAGAACAATATTTATTAACACGTTCCGTGCAGTGTCAATATACATGACAAATATCGATTACGACTGAATTAAATAAGACGTAAAACGGCTTCACCGAATTATGGACGTGACAGGACTACCACTTGGATATTTCAAAAACACTATTCAGGTTTTTTGTCAGTAGGGTTGGTAGATCTGATTTTTTAGAATTTTAGTTCAGATGTAATACTTAGAATAACATATTGAGTTGAGTGTATGAAAGTCGTTCCTTGATACATTGAACTGGTTAGTAAGGACAGAGAGTTTTATGAAAAGGACTGCCGTGGTATCTTTACCACGCTTGTCACTCACAAAAATCCTTACATGGTAGGTATACCACATCCGCACGGAATGTGTTAAGACACTGTAGCAACATTGCACATTAATTCATAAATGTCACATCTGTACGTTGCAATTGTAACAGTGAAAAAATTAAGAATGCATAAAATATTCCACTCAAAAATAGATGTCTTTCAGTTCTTTTAATGGTTTTTTTGTTTTGACAAACTAAACCCCTGCGAATAATGAAGGATTACTGTATATGAAGATTTTATTAATAATGATTCAATTATTCTCTCGCTACATTTAAAACATAATACTTAATTTTCTTACCTTATAACAATGGAGCTTGTTTTATGGGATCCAGTAAATTTGCTCCATTGAGATCAACTTAATGGTTTTTTTTTTTTACTTTCCATCCAATAATGTATTTAAAAATGATTCCACTCATTTTTACCATTAACTATCCAGTTGATTATGAAGATAAGTCTGGTAATAAATCATAAATACACAGATTAAAGAAAGCCATATCTATTAAAACAAAAATAATTTTTGTGTTTCATAATGAAGTTGATGTTAAGAATCCTTTAATGTGAACTGTCAAAAGAAAAAAATCATTCGGAAGTACTAATTACCGAATACAGAATCCACAGAAAAATGTTTACATTTGAATTATGAAAGTATTAAAACTGAAGGAAATCACACAAGGAAAATCAGAACGAAGTCCTCAGTAGAGTGGATTATCTGAATGTTACAGAAAGATTTTGCTATTTAGGAACTGAATTCTTAGAATATATCTTATGTATGAGTTTGCAAGAATAAATGATTGGATTTAGTAATGGAATTGATGGCAGTACATCACTAAATTAGATATTAAACTAATTTAAAACATAACATCACACCACAAAAAATCAAACTTTACCTTCAAATCTACTTTTCCTCATTTAAAAAAATCATATTTATAGTGTCCTGACACCAAATACATGAACACTGTATTATGTAACGAAATAACCCATTCAGTTAAGTTTAAAATTTCATGAACTCACCATGAAATGAATTACAAACAGAAATCTCTTTTAGTAACTATCATTAGGGCTTAAGAGGTACAAATACCAAAATGTGCCGTAGCGCAAGCAATGAAGATATGATGTAAAGGGTGTAAACAAACAGTAGTACAGTAAGAGCCCTGACTATCAGATTTCTGATTTACTGAGGTAGCCCCAAAAATTACAGTGCAAAATGAAATCCACATATAGCAGCAAATCGATCATAATAATTTACTGTACTTATATTAGCAACGTAGTTTCCAGTAAATAAAACAATTTTTAATCATTATTTAATGTCGTAGTATGGTAATTTCAATGCTTTGCTAATCATCAATACATTTTTGTTAATGGTTTTTTAACGACATTTGGTATAAAACTTAATACAATAGGTGCAATAAATGTCACGTTATTCAATAACTCAAAACTTACTATGAAACAACAATGTGTATGTTAGTGTTAAGTAGAGCGGATGCTAAATAAGCTTGCCAGTTTTATGAAGTGTGCAAAAGGTTTATTTTGGAAATGGCACGCTTGGTTGCCTCAGCTAGTGGTTGGGGGGGGGGGGTCAGTGTTTGACTAGATGTGATCAGTCACATCGCTCTCGCAACGTTTTATATCACCTAACCTGAAAACATTTTATCTGTTGTACAAGAACAAAAAACAGTTCCGAAACGTTTGGAACCAGCCGAGTGGTCAAGAAATGCGTGGTGGGAGTCGGCAGCAACACAAACTGGACCGAACCGAATGATAATTTATATAGTTTAGAACAAGTGATCTAATAGGCAGTTCGGTACTAAACACGAAATCTACCAGCTGAATCCGAACTTTTCGCTCAGTAACACCGGCAAGATGATTTGGCGTCCATTCTACAATGTTATACAGCGGTAAAAAAAAATGAGCAAGTTCTATTAAACAAAAAACACCTGACTTCTTCAAGAAACATTTTTAACTGGAACAATGTACTAAGTGTCTTTTTTCATTTTGTAATTTTATTTAAACATTTTTTCACATAATACAGTAGATGCCTTCTCACATCTTTGACCAAGTTTTCATTAATTTCGCCAGTTAACCATAAGTTCTCTCACGAATTTGGACAGTCAGTGTTATCAGAGTTTTTGATTAACCTAAACACCCTCGGTCCACATTACCTCAGACAATTTGGGCTCTACTGTACAACATTTCATATAACAAACATATAAAAGTGTCTAAAGAAACAATTGTGTACAGAAGACTGAAAATTCATTTAAATATTTGTCAGACTGTTTTGGAATTACTGCTAATGCTGACTAAATATTTTAAAATCCTGTATATAAAAATTTCAAGAAAAATAAACCATTTTAAATGAGTTTTTAAAGAATTGTACATCAATTAAAATTTAAGGCTTCATGCATGACGGCCAATAAAAATTTCAGACCTAAAGCAGACTAGACTTTCTTTTTATATTTAAATGTTTCGTCTTATTTTTAACCTTGATCAATTATAAAATAGACTGTTCTCATACTGTATTTCTACTAAGATAATGAAAACCAATACTAAATGGTTACACAAAATCGAATATTAAAGAAAAATAATCAGACAGTTTTTTAAATAAAAGTACAAACACTTCAGAAGGAATGGTTCTTCTTCTAGTTAAATAAATAAAATCAACCTTTCCATTTTATACAAAAAAAACTCTTATAAACTTTGCCAAGTAGATAAAAAAAGAGTTAAGTGTAAAAGAAGTGATACCAGAAATCCAAAAGAAATAACTAAACTAAATTATCTATGAACTTACGTAATTGAAAAAGTGTACTGTAATTCTTGACATTGTAACTCGCTATACAACAATAAACTAAACCATTTAGAATCCAAAAACTGCCTTCCATAAACTGATCCTGAAAAACACTTCTAAATCTATTTTCATAACTTATTTTAAAACCATTATATTTACGCGACCTAAATTACATATAACCTACAAATTATATATACAGACATGGTTATTGACACTCGTAATAAATCAATGCGTAATTTTTATACATATAGAACACCACCTCAGAAAATTTAACTTTCTGCTTCTAGGATAGCCTAACACAAAATGCAATAGGCCTACAGTAACTTACTAAATGTGTTTCAGTTTGCAAGGTTCATTTTATCAGTTCGATAAATTTACAAAGCACGATCAAAAATTGCCAGAAATTGATGCCTATATACATAGTGATGATGCCAAGGAAATTTTTTCCTGAGTACTTGGTAGCACTATTAAAGAACAATTGGATCTGGTAAGTCCATCAGTTACTGTCCGTTGAGAGGTGAGTTTTTAATCTCCATTAAAAGGATTTTACATCCTATATGCTGAAAAAAGCATACAGAAATAAGGCAATGAAAAATCAAAAGAATACATGACACTAGCATTTCATTTGGACAAAAGTAAAGGAGTTACATTGGAGGTGCTTTTGACTATACTGGCATGATTATCACAAATTCCTTCAAGGACAAACAGTAAACCCAGAATTTTACATGGACATTCTTTGATGTTTATGATATACAGAGAAAAATATCTCATAATAAAATGCTTGGCGTTTTTCTGCAAAAAAACCCGTGAAAATCAGTCCTAGATGGTAAAATAATCATCTTACGGTCAATGTTACAACCCTGGAACATACCTTTTATCACATGCCAAAGCAGATTTTTATCTGGCGCACTGCTAAAAATGAAATTGTAAGGACACCATTTAGCTGATTCGTAGGATGTTATTGAAAATTCAATGAGGCAGCTAAAAGAGATAATCATGAAATGGGTTCCAGTTATATGAACATTGGAAGAAATGCAAATATGCTGAAGGAAACTGATGTATCCCTACAAATAAATTTTATACAGATTCTGGAACTTTTTGACCCAACCTCAAAAGATCATCACTATTTTCTTTGTCAACAACTTTTGTGATGCATGTTATTAATAAAATACATCCTTCAATTTGTCTTGTAGGTTAATGTACAAGTTTCATACCAACAAATACTGCATGATCCAATGTATTGTAGAGTTGGGAGTATGTACCAAGCAACCGTATTATCTGTAATATACCAAATAGCACTGGAAACTAAATTTAAACTATAGCTAACTAATTTTTATCACCATTACAAATTTTGCAAGTCAATCCACAAATACATTTTTGAAATGCATTCGGCCAACCATTTAATATCATTTAATTTATGCTATAATTTAACATTAACAATTCATGAACTGAAACACGTGAAAATAGGCGAAAACATTTAAGTTGTATCTATAATTCAAAATACAATAGATCTGTACTTCTTATCAGATAATCATGCCGCTGGCTTTAGTCTAATTTAGCAATACAATTCTTATGACTGTCAGGGAACATAAAAAAAATATCTGTACCCTCACTATAGATGTAAGTTATTGATTTTAAATCGCATTTCATAACTTTTTTTCTAATAGCACTATGGTGAATTTCACACGACCTATAAAGAAATGAGAATTCATACCTTTACAATTTCTAGGAAATCAATATTCATTATTTATAAATCTATTCTGTACAGTTAATTAGTTAAATTTTATTAGTAGATACAAAATACAAAAAAAATTAAGTTTTTTACCTGTGCCTGAGTATCAATAAATGTAAAATAAAGCCTGAACACATCTAAAGTTTCCTCTCTTGTTACACACAATATAGTAAAGCCATTCTAATCACCACTTCTGCCTCGTTAACAATCCTTTTATTACCAAAAAAGAGTAAACTATAAAACCTGCTAAATTAACAAATTCATCCAATAACAAATTAACTGCCTTGGTCCGACATTATGAAGAACTTTTACCCAAAATTCTACTAGAATTCAAATATTTAAATACCAATTGAAACGTGTTATTCTGTGAAACAACCTTTTCAAGCCAACATAAAAATTTTAATTAGCAGGATAATCACAGATAGATACATATGAGGTTTGTTCAAAAAATAACGGGAATTTTCGTTTTTTGAAAAAAATATTTATTTATTCATCTACATTAATATTGTCGCCTTCAAAGTAGTCCCCTTCGCATGCAATACACTTGTGCCAACGCTTTTTCCAATCCTCGAAACACTTCTGAAACTCGATCTTTGTGATAGCTTTTAGCTCTTTCACAGATTCGCTTTTAATGTCATCTATGCTTGTAAAACAACGGCCTTTTAATGTTCTCTTTATTTTTGGAAATAGAAAAAAGTCACATGGAGCCATGTCTGGTGAATATGGAGGCTGGGGCATCGTTACGGTTTTGTTTTTGGCCAAAAATTCACGAACAAGCAATGAAGTGTGAGCAGGTGCATTATCGTGGTGCAAAAGCCATGAATTGTTTTGCCACAAATCCGGGCGTTTTTTTCGGATTGCTTCACGCAAACGGCGTTGAACTTGTAGGTAGTACTCCTTATTGATTGTTTGACCTTGTGGCAAGAATTCATGATGCACTATGCCATTAAAATCGAAGAACACAGTGAGCATAACCTTCACATTCGACCGCACTTGTCGAACCTTTTTCGGTCTTGGCGATCCAGAATGCCTCCATTGGGACGATTGAGCCTTAGTTTCGACATCGTATCCGTAAACCCATGTTTCGTCACCTGTTATAACACGTTTGAGTAGATGCACATTGTTGTCGACTTCATTTAGTGACTCCTGAGCAACTTCCATTCGCCGCTGTTTTTGTTCGAAATTCAACAATTTTGGAACAAATTTTGCTGCCACACGTTTCATACCCAAAACATCCAAAAAATTTCATGGCATGAGCCAATCGATATGCCAACATCATCACTGACTTCTCTGATTGTGATTCGGCGATCGTTCATAACCATTTCTTTCACTTTTTTCACGTTTTCATCGGTTGTTGATGTGCTTGGACGTCCGGGTCGTTCGTCTCTTCAACGTTTTCGCGGCCATCTTGGAAACGCTTATACCACTCGTAAATACTTGTTTTACTCATAGCAGACTCACCATATGCCTTTGTTAACATTTCACACACTTTATTTCATTTTTCACGCAAAATTTAATCAAAATTCTTTGATCAATTTTTTTTAACAAACAAAAATAGCCGTGCTCGAAAAACACGTCTAACCTTAGCGGCTTCCACTTAAGAACTAAGCAATGAATATTGTTGAAAATTTTATCGTACGTCAGGGGCATGTATACCAACATAATAAAAAAAAATTTTTTACAATCTGACTATCCAAACCCGCGAAATTTAAAAATTCCCGTTACTTTTTGAACACACCTCGTATTTGTTCCAAAAAATACTAAAGCCACAATCAAGTTTTAACATAAAAATGACTGAAGAGGTCATTAACTTCTACTGTAGTTGGCAATAAAATGTTTCTGCAAAACTCCTGAAAATTCAGCTCAAACCAGAACACCTTGTTTATGATAAAAATACTGTTTTTCAACTGATAGTTAAAAAAATCAGCTCAAACTAGAACAACTTGTTTAAGCTAACAGTGTTTGAGTATTTCAACTGATGTTAAAAAAAATCAGTAATTTATTTAACCAGAATGATACATCATACACCAGTCATTTGTTATGTTATATGATGACTTAAAGAGGTTATAACAGTAGACACACAATATAACAGACTAAATGAGTTGATTTTGCTTGGCAAACTTGTTACCTTCTTAATGATAGCGCATATCACCATCCTGTCATGTTGGTAACTATGTGCCAGTCGACACATTAAGTTCAATGTGGAAGACTATATGAATGTGTTCACCCCACTGCTAAATTTGGTCCAATTTGTACTACATCATTCATAAAAAATTTGCGTGTCCTTAATTAATTTCTAAAGGATTTTAGGAAGGGAAAACATATTTACAGAAAATGTCAAGTGATCAAGTTGGAAGATATAACAAAAAACTAGTCTTTCCAGTGTTCCGTGATGTTGATATATTTCATACAGCTTGTCAATTTATAAAAAAATTAAAAATGTGCAGGGCTTTTCCAAAGTTTTATCAACTTCACAACAGTTATGTGGACCTACATTATGTAATACAAGTTCTAATAAATATGTACTACATGCCGCTGATACTTAGGGTGGCCTATCACTTGTGGTAAGTGGGAGCCACACCACAACAGAATGCGACATTCGTAAGAAAATGGTGTTGTTGCCAGTCATCAACTTTCCAGCCACAGTCTGTCCTCTCCAGGACAGGTAATGCTGCTCAGCAGCTCAATTAAACAGAACAGAAATTTAATATGGAAGAAGTGAAATGTTTGGTTAATATCCCAATGACACATCATTCACCTAAGACCAGACTTTTAGACAATCATTTTAAGCAGTAGCATTTGTGCAGGGCAATTTCATCAGCTACAAGAAGACTTAGAGAAAATTTTTGGCTATTATAGAATGTCTGAAAGGTCATTCAATGCACTGCTCAGCCTGTAGAAATATATTATTATGTAAACAACAAAACGTATCATGTCATAACATGTTAATATTTATAATGCACAGGAACGATGATGCCTTGTGTCATATGATTTGTGGTACTGAGCTAGGTTTAACAGGTTTGCACGACAGTGTACCACTAAAGTAGCGGGGTAAATCTGTTTCTACTAATTACAAGAGTGAACTGGCTGGTACACTTGCCAATTTCCCAATAAAACTTGGATGCGCAACATGCCACAGTTGGTAATGAAAACCTGACATACATTAAAAAACACACGAATTACAGTACATACTTGTTACTTGATATAAAGTATCGGCATTCCCCACCTAGTGTTATTATAGAGTGGGGGCACCTACTGAAATTTGTTTTTAACAAAAACTACAAATGCACGTAGGGATAATTCTGATTCAATACTCCATTGTATGCCGATTACAGGGAGGTGGAGTTATTATTTGCACTCAATCTGGTAGTTCCAGGGCTACAAAAAATAGTTCTATTTCTTATCACACGGTTAGCCAATTATATGACTGAACTATTTAAGAACAGAAGAGGTAGAAGTGTAGAAGACATTACTCGAGTTATCTCCTCTGAAAGTAATGAATTTCATTATACAGCCAGACCCTGTGGTGAATGAAGGAAGGTGTCATTTGCAGGGTGTAAAATAGATGCTTTTTGGAGGGCCTGGCATGCTAATATAAGCATAGGCTACTTTTGTACTCAGTGAGGAACACAATGGTAAACACATCACTTCTAGTTTTCCTTACTAAGACTTCTAGAGGTTCAAACCAGCCTTTCAGCTGTTGGCCTAAACAACACTCCATAGTGTAATCTGTTTTGGAAATAAGTTAAATAATTAAGACAAAAGCTTACATATGATTACAGGATTAAACATATAAATTTATCCAGGTACAAGCTGAACAAATTTTTCATTCATTATTAATGCACAATAACAATCTTGTAATTTGTTTTCTGTACAATAAAAAAAATGATTAACTTTGGACCTCTTCTTACAGTGTCAATGCAACCAAATATATCACATTTTAAATTGTAGAGGATTAATTTTTTCTAAAATATACTAAATGGAGATGACGCTAAATATGCAAAAAGTTTCTCTTCATTGCAATTCTATAAAAAACCTAGGTTTTCACTGGTTGAATATGTTGGCTGCAAATATATGAACACGTCACAAAAAATTTATCATTTTTCAACTCTTATCCAGCTATATATACATACTTTATTATTAATGAAAGAATCTAAATCTGTTTTAAGGAGAAAATACATAAAACAAATCTTGTTACATTCAGTTTTAATTTCGTAATTAAACCTACATAAATGCTTTTCTTAATGCTCACCTGACTAGATTTCATAAAAGCAGCAGTGGTAATACATTTATTGGGCATTTTATCAGATAATATCAAGTATTTCTTTAAGAAACAACAATCACTAATAAGCCCTTGTCTTCGTAAAAGTCTAACTTACCCAACGTGCCTTTCTTTTCCAAAAACTACGTCAAAAAACCAAAATTTTATTACATCATATGGTACTCTAACCAAAATCTCTGCCTAGGTAGTCTCAGTTTCGACCTAGTTACTAACATGTATAAAACAGCGTTAATTTTTCATATGATGTACAGATATTCCCGTACTGTGAAAATATTATACGTAAAATTTCCTAGATATACATACCATACGTCCTTCTAGAATTTAAAAGCTGACCATTTTTAGTATTAAAAAATAAATTAGACCTAGTATTAAAAACTCAACACTAGGAACTAAACAACTTTAAGAAAAGTGATTTCTAATTTGATATCAATTCCTGTTTCACAATGTGGAGGTCCTGTGTTTGTTTCCTAGCTAGGGTCTGAAATTTCAAAACCTCCTGTAGTCACTAATAACCAAGCTGTTGATGCAACTTTAAAAACACTAAAACAATCCATGTTTATTACTCTCAGTTTAGTGAAAAATGCACGTCAAACATGAGAATGTAATCTCATATACATTACCAGATTATTTGGAAATGGTATAAGGCAAAATCCATATAAACTAGTCCTTATTTCAAACACCAATACAATTTTCAATATAATATTAAACAGGAATGATGGTGAGTTCATTAAGGACCTAGTCATAATAAATACAAGTAAAAGAGAATGCTATATGCATTTAAATAAATTAAAACAGAACTACTGTTTTACAGTAATAAACATGTACACAATAAATAAAGTTGAAAGGAAATTTATTCGTTATTTCATTTAAATTATTTTCTACAAAATATTTCAATACATAAAAAAAACATGGAATATTATCATACATTTCATTTTACATCATATAAATTTCGTATGGCAAACAGGAATACTGATCTGATTTTAAAACAATTTACCATATATAGTGATTTTAATAAATTTCTACCCACATTAAAACTATTTCTAGTCGTTACAAAACTGATTACTCATTATACATAATGAAAATTTAAACACACAAAATAACTGGAGGGAATATGAAAATAGAAAAATTACACTGCAGGACTGATGCTAACATTCAATAAAAAAATCCTTTTGACTTTAATAAATCCTACATGCTTCATTATATATGATGTAAAAACCTGTCACACATCACCTTAATGGTAAAAAAAATAAATAAAAAGTAATACTAAGCGACAAGTAATTCTAAATTAATAAATAAGTAGCCTACCAATAAGAACCATAAAATCTTTTAAAATAAAATTTTACTCCGGTGCTCGCCAATTAATTTTTCTCTAATATTTTTCGTTACATTATCATATATTTTCAGTACACTTTACCGTACTGAATATATAAATTAATATACTAAATTAATTAAAGAAAAATCAATAACAGAGTACCAAAATAATATCTGTGATTCACATAAAAATATGTGCCAACAAAACTACATAAAATAAAAAATATCATTTATTACAATACAAAATATGTGACAAAGTAATCAAATCTAACCTAATGCAATAAAAAAAATTATCAAACTAATTATACAATTAATCCAAATATTGATGTTATTCACAATAAATAAAATAACTGATCTCGCGTTTTATGCATATTTCATCCTAATCAGAAGGTCCCTCAGACTATCCTGAAGTAATTTTTAAATACCTTAAAAAAACTATCCTGTAAATGTCTTGTGTATTCTTTCATAACTGCAATATAAAAACACTATTCCCATCCTGAGTGAACTGCCTGCCTGAATGTACTTTTTTTGGTCGCTAAATCACTTTTTCTCACTGACACTGATTTCGACTGTCCTTTCATAGTTTCCTTATTCTTAAAATCTTTTTTATAACTGCCTATTTCATTAAATTCCTTTTTCTAGCAATTCCTTCGGAGAGACCTATATATTACAAGTAAAATAGTCGCATTAATTTTATTCGATTATAAGGAAATAAAATAAACTACTATTTACAAAATATAACCAACTTCTAATTGTAATACAACCTAAAACAAACAGTATTAAAAACAAAAATTAATAAATCCAACACTACTACGTTTATTGGTCAATAGTAGAACCCATTTTAAAAACATCTTTTCAGTTTTTTAAATACACCTAATCTGTTCAATTTAAGAACAATAGCAATCCTATGACGCAATGAAATGAGGATAATATGTATGACGTGTAAATGAGGTGAAATCTAGTACAGACTAAGGCTGACTTAACTTTGGAGTAGGTTAACTGAACCCCAACCATCAAAGTACACTGGTAACCACTGACTAGTATTCAAATTTGTATACAAGAAACTATGTTTACAGTTGGGAGCTGACTTGTTTGCTAGTGTTGGATAAAGAGCAAAAGGGACTGGCAACAAGTAGTCGACATGTTGTCATGGCAACGTGTGTACTGTACATTCAGAAAATATTTACTCCTCATATTTTTCAGTTGTTACAGTGAGACCATTCAAAATATAATCATGTTAATTATGTTCACGGCTCCTGAAATTGTTAATCTCTACTATTTGTTATGGCTGATGAGCTCTGAACGTATGCTTTGCCCTCTACTCACTTCATTACTAGCCAATGAATTCCCAGCAACGTTGCAAATACTTGCTCTCGTAGTTTAGTTAAATATTTCGTCCGCTATTCGTTTGGTCTTCAATAACAATTATAACCTATGAACATACATTCAGCTGATTATACCGTGCGTTCGGAAAGTCGCTGTGCACTGGAATTGTGACTATGGATTTATGAAAATATGTATAAAGAAATGACTAAGCATTTTGGAAAAAAATTTATTCAATACCTTAATTACATTGTTAAACCGTGATTACATTGTTTATAGAAGGTGTTCGAAATGACCTCCATTGGCGTCATCACACTCCGATTGACGAACTTAAAGCCGCAATAACGGCATACATTCAAGGAATCACTGTTCTTCAGTTGCGAAAGGTGTTTGCAAACAAAATGAAACGAGTGCAATGCTGTATTGATGCCAATGGAGGTCATTTCGAACACCTTCTATAAACAATGTAATCACGGTTTAACAATGTAATTAAGGTATTGAATAAATTTTTTTCCAAAATGCTTAGTCATTTCTTTATACATATTTTCATAAATCCATAGTCACAATTCCAGTGCACAGCGACTTTCCGAACGCACGGTATTATAAAGATTGCATGTTAATGCGCTCTATAATTGATGTGTTCAGTACGAGATGCAAGACACGAGCGAACTACTGCGGCTCTTTCACGCATGGGCGCGTATTATGTTTGTCAGACTGAAACATTCGTACAGTCTGACAACGCTAACAAATGTTCTGATTGGTCTAAACGCATGGAACAGCACAGCTCATCAACCCCAAAAACCATTATAGTTATTGTACGTTACAGAACAAGTAGTTTTTAGTTGACAGTAATACAGTTGCACTCGGCCTTATGTATTCATCTTGTATTAGGTTAATATTTTTAATAATTGAGGGCTAATAGTGGGGTGATGAGGATGAATTTTGGGAGAAATAGTTTTGTATGAAAAAATTCTGTGCCTATGTAGGACTCAAACCCACGACTGCAGGGTGAAAGGCAAGAATATTACTTCTGCGGGCGGCATAACAAATTATTACATTATAATATTATAAACTAACCGCCTCTTATTTATAAACAAACTGATAAATAAAACTCAGCAGTAAAATATTAAAACTACTAATTTTTAGAACAGTGCGTACTAGTATTATTATTACTACTACTAAGTAGTAGCTACAGGGGAATCGTACTAACAATCCTCTTCAACCGAATTCCTTACGCTAGTAATCAAGTGAGCTCCCATCAGTACTAGGATTTGAACTTGTTAACCTTCAACTCTGAAAATCAGCTGTTACACACTGACTCATGACAACGAATTTACCACTAGACTAACTCTGTGGGTTTCCATAATTTTACAGAAATATCATCTTGTCTGCAGAATCTCATACATAACAATTAAACTCAAATCACCAGATAATAAAGCACATTAATACTTTGTAAAATTAGGAGAACCTAATTATAAAAAACCTTATTACAATTAATAAATATCATCAAACAAAAGGGGTTCTACTGATTAACACTAAAAAAAATTAACACAATTTCTTTTACTGGTGTTACGACCGATCTAAGATTGCTAACAAATCGCTATCTATCAGATCTAAATCCTCAATATTTTTCAATCATCATATACTTATATTTCATCTCGTTACTATTTCCAGCGTTTATACTATTGCATTAAAAACTTATCAACAAAACTTGTAAAAACCAAACGAGCATTATATTTGTTTGATAGTTAATAATAATAAATAATACTGTACTAAACAGTAATACTATTATTCTAGCAAGTCTTAACTATCAACAATATTTAGTTTTGACAGTGTATAAACTTGTAAGAATATTTCAACAAAAAATTCAATGTTAACTAATTCAAAACATAGTCATAACAAATTGCTTCTTTATGTAATCTTATCTAGATCAATAAACATAAATGAAGTATGTTCAATACTAATATAATCGCCTACGGATTCACTTTCATTCAGTGTTCTTATTAAAATAAATAAATTTAAATAAAAATGTGGGTATCATTAAAATCATAATTTTAAAAACAAAATCACATTAAAAATAAAATCCGATTCAGATTGTATGGCAGACAGGAATCTTCCCTTTACTTATGATAATTTCCCAATAAATACTAGGCCTGCAACCTGGAACATGTGTACCCCCCACTGAATTGTCTACCAATATTACTTTATTCACTCAACAAGTAATTTAATAATAGATAGCAATAAAGTGTAAGTAAACCAATGAAAAAAATATTAAATGGATTAAACTAGTAAATATTTCTGTAATTTCTAGAATATATTGTTATACTGAAGTGGCGAAAATAAAATCAGCTTCTCATAAACAGCTGACTGGTTGAATATAAAAACGAAGGTTTCCATTGTTGGGACGCGGCCGCGGTTGGAGTGGCTGACGTGTTAGTGGTCTAAATTGTACGGGATTCTTCGTTACGGTGAAGTTTGTTATTTTGTCAGCAGACATTGTTATTTAATGTTTAATTTGGTAAGGGATATTGTCTATTTTATTTTATCGTTTATTAATTGTGTGAACTGTATTATTTTCAATGTTTAATAACTTATTTTCATAAACTCATGTTCATTGTTGTCGTTTGTAAAGGTTAGTTTTTAGTTCTTGTCAAATAATTGTGTTAAATAACTATATGTGAATTAATTAAATAAAAGTTTACAATTTTACTTTACTATAACGAGTTGTAACAATATTATACAATGTAAAATAAGTCATTTTTACAAATACAGATTTATGCACCACAAATAAATAGGGTGTTCACATGAACAAACAATCAAAATTTGAAAGTTTATCAGACAGTAAAACAAATATATTGTACGGAATAAAAGGGTACCAGAGAAGGAAAAAATTGTATGGGTGAAATTAACTACAAGCTGATTGTACTGTATGTGGTGCAGAATGTTGGAAAATTACAGAAAAAGATTGGTCTATACTTCAAGCAGTAAAGGGTAAAACAAAAAAGAGTGAGAGAAATAATAATGTTAGAGAGAATCTGAAAGTAGAAAGTATGAGAGGAAAGTTAAAAAATTAAGTTACACTGGTATGAATAAATTAAAATAAAAGATAAGAAAATATATAGAAGACGCCCTGGAGGAAATTAAGGGCAGTGTAGATAGAAGAGGATACACATGACAGCAGATTGAGAAGGGGAAGTGGTGAGAAGATCGAGATAGATGGAAAGGTCACGTATATTCCAGATATAAGTCATCATACCTATATGTTACTTATTTCTACTTTGATTTAGCTCGTTATTTGTTGTAAGCAATGAGGTTTATCCCTCTAGCTGATAATTCAGGTTCACCAACTCGCAATAACTACCGCCATGCAATCTGAATAAGACTATATAGGTTTTTATTTTTTGATTTGTGTTTCCATAACCTTCAAATGTCATGACACTTTATAAATGATAATTAACAGCCTTAAAAGTAGTATAAAGTTAAAAAATTAACTCACCTTCTGATTATTGAATTAGCACAATTTATGACGTTTGTCCAATCACAATTCAATACCTCGACCTTGAACCATTGAAGTTGCCACCTCCACCACCACCACCATAGCCACCGCCTCCGTATCCTCCTCCACCACCACCGCTGCCGCCACCACCACTACCTCCTGAAACATACGACAATTATTTTTAAAATGTTTACACCTATTCAGATACACCTATGAATAATCTATTGCATTTATAACTGCAGAGCAAGAATAACCTGTATAAAGGCCAACCAAGCCAATTGTTTTGAGCGCTGGACTATGCATGCGCATACTTGCCTTGGATCCCGCATACCCCTCCGACCAACAGTTAAGAGTGTTGTTGAAAATTGACAACACCCATTGTATATTGTAGGCATGCTGTTCCATTGTTAATTTCATACACTGCACTATTGCAGTACATACAAGACTATATTAATGCCCAGCGCTCTCCTTACGAAAATCAGGCTATAACAAATTTTGGATACGAATTAAGTGAAAACAAAAATTTATACTATTATATTTTTATCATGAAATTTGTCAACTCTGAACAGTTTTTACATTTACTGAAAATTTCAAAACGCACATCTTAAATTGTTGAACCGATACTCGGTTTCTGTTCATACCCAACATTAACAAGTCTTCTGTTACAGCTGCAATTTCTTCAGAAATACTTTCCTTTAATGATGCAGTTCACATATTTTTGACAACACCATAAAAAAAAACTACTACGGGTATGATCTGGACTCCTTTAATACATTGTTATAAGAGCTCAACCTTTCCATTAATCTTCAAATTCTTTGTTCAATACTCGGCTAAAGAAGTTTAGCAAACTGAATTTGACCAAATAACTAGTTAAATACTGTATTAATAGAACTATTCTTTGTTGATTTTAAAATAAACTTATTTATGACCGCATTTATTGTCAATATGATACATAATTTTGAAGTAAAATTTGATAAAAATAACAAGAGAAAATTGCTAGCAACATCTTTTTTTAAGTTTTAGACATTGGCCATTTCTTACACGGTCCCTTTATTCTCGACTATCGCAAACATTATTGAGGGATTGAGATAGAAAATAATCACAAAGAAAAGGTATATGACCACGAGATGGCAATATGGTTCGGTGTGATCTCGTGCAGGAAAGGATTAAGGTACTTTAGCCATGCAAAATGAGGTGCTTGTGTCTACCTGAATTGCATGAGATGTCAAAAGTACTGTTTTTTCTTAACAATAATAGTCATTAACCCTTTATAGATATGCGGTAGGTATACATACCACTGGCAATAAGGTCGTTTTTTTTTTAAGAATAAGCTATGCAGTTGAACCCTATTGGCATTTAATGGTTTAATAGATGTTCTCTGGTAAATAGGCTATCCGCATTTTGAAATTTGCTTTGTGAGTTACACGAATGTGGTAAGGATTTAGACCAGCGTACGCTACCATGTTGTTTTGTTGTTTATTTTGTACAGTGCTTAAAAAATTCAAGTTTTTTTACGGGAAAGCAAGCATTCATGCTAATATAAAGTTAAGATAAGTTATTCGACACATTTTTCTGTTACATAGGACTACAAGTTGTTTTAATAAGCATTCTTTGTACTAAACATTATGTGATTCCCATTTCAATAAACATTCCTTGGTAAGTATACTTACCAGGGCTCGACATAAAAAAATAAATATCTTACTGTTCTGGCACTAGAAATACATTATTCAAGCCCCTATAAAACAAAATTTAACATTTTACAAGATGTATATTTTCCCCCATATTACTGCCCTACAAAGGGTTAAACAATTTTAATTAACACAACTTTTTTCAAGCACCGAAATAACAACCTATGTAAAAAAAAGCTCAATTTTTATCTGCAATGACTTCTTAATGCCCTAACTTAAGGTAATGTGAAATGATTACAATACCTCCGTAAGGAGCAGGTCGGCCTCCGCCCATTCCTCCAGAATAGTTATTCCCTCTCATTGGCCCGCCACCAAAGTTTTGAGCATATCCACCTCCAAATCCATTATTTGATCCGTTACCATTTCCCCAGTTGCCACCTTGGCCACCACCACCTCCACTGCCACCATAACCTCCGGAGTTACCACCCCAGCCTGGTCCTCCACCTCCCATTGCTTGTGGAGGTCCTGACTCCCATGGTCCATTACCTGAAATCAATAATGAACTCGTTACAAATAAATGAAGACTATTCATACTTTTTTTAACTTCCTTTAAAAATACTAACCTCAAGCAGAACATTTAAAAACAAACACTTCGAACTACTCATACTATCTCATCAAACAAATTCTTAAATTTTCAGAACACTATATCACACACTAAAAACAAAAACAAATACGCTTAACTTCTTCCTGCTAGTTTGTACTAATATATTTATTTTGTCTGGTACAATATAACACTTGTAAACACAACCCACAAAGGTTGAGGAATCTTTGGGAGTGGTATGGTGCGAGTTTGTTTAACCCTTTTGCTACGGCGTGTTTTTCGTCATATAGTAAATGTTCAAATGTCAAAACACGCTTCCAAATAAATTCATTTATCTAAGACCATTACAGATAAAAAATTGTGAAAATATTACAGGCATTTTATACAATATACACGATTATTTTATTCTAAAAACATAAAAATCAGTTATGTTTTTCACTAGCTACAGTGGGCAAAACATTTTTACATGTAAAAATTTGTAGGTTACTTAATATTTTTGGCTGTAACGCGCTACAATTTAAGTATCATGAAATTGTACAGAACATAACTTGTAGAAGACAATTTTCATAAATAAAACCATGTTTTACAATATAATTTTGAGTAACATTAGCCCTAACAATTGCAGTTTGAAATTTGCAACTTGCAAAGTGGGAACAGAATCTG
This sequence comes from Catonia carolina, assembly GCA_035578175.1. Classification (NCBI taxonomy): domain Eukaryota; kingdom Metazoa; phylum Arthropoda; class Insecta; order Hemiptera; family Achilidae; genus Catonia; species Catonia carolina. Next base: position 31,534,133 of record JAQMRL010000005.1, on the reverse strand, counting down.
TGATATTCGAACAGTGTTGCATTGTCAAATTCCTGCCATTCCCCACCCTCTTATTCACAATACATTTGTGAATAGTATTGACATTGAACACACATAGTTATAAATACACATACAAAATTATGTAGTAGTGGTAAAATATACGTAGTAGTTGTAATAGCTCATGAAACAGGTCGAGGGAGCTTTGATGAACAAAGACAATGTTTACTCTCAGAATTTCCGCATACCACGCCAACAGTTGCACGAATAACAAAAAGGTTTGATTTTATAGCACCCATGCATTATTCTGATTTATTAGGTAGTTCTACGAACTTTATAGATGAAGTATTCCATAAGTTACATTGTTAACATAGGACGACTTCAAAAGTAATTTGGCAACTTACAGCCATCGTTTCAACCTTGCTATCAATACATTTGCATTGTGTTTTATATGAAATTATAGAGCCATTCAAGGCGCGTAATTTGATACATGAACTGAACAAATCGCTTCATAAATATGTTTGCTATAAGCTTTTAAAGCTGGTAACTACCAGGGCAACTGAGATTGCCTCCCTTTTCAATTTGACAATAACTTAAAACTCAAGTGACCTTTATGGCAGCTAATATGTTCTCAGAAGACAAGGCACTTGAAGATATACACAGTAATAATTGACTTCCGTTTTTGGTGAACAGTTCAACATATTTCCACAGAATGGTGCAAAAAGAAAAAACTCAAGCTGAACATCACAAACAATATTTTATTATTGAAACACTATCTCGACACTAGATAAAATGTTCGCCTCTTGTAAGCCATATTGAAAAATACAGGGAATTTTAACTTCTACGAGAATGAAATAGTATCACCCTGATGTGTAAAAGGGGTATTACTTCACTGTATTTGATAAATTGTTTACTGCATATATATATATATTTGTATGTAAATAACAACATAATAGTTGTGTCTATGTATATATTGGTTTTTGAGGAATAAACTCCTGGTCAACAATTTTAATGGGCCAATAAAAATATTATTAATGTCATTTTTTTAAGTAAATCTCATAAAAATTTGCAACGTTATCATACAGTACAGATTTAAAAAATTAATTTATAAAATTTTTACACCATTATACACATTAGGATTAATTTTTTTTTAATAAGATATAATTTAAAAATATTCTAGTGCCTATTATGGATCTTTTTTGGCAAAGAAAACAGAATTTAATTAATAAAATAATCAATGAACATCATTTTAAGGGGGTTTTACACACAACAGCTTGCTTTACGAGCATGCCACTGCTAGCAAGATACCTGTGAAATAGACCTCTTAACTGTCAGCAGCATGCTAACATTAGCAAGCCGCAAAGAACAGATCAGTTTGACATTTTCACCAAACTGACATGGACACCACTGGGAGCATACAGCACTTGCACCATACGAGAGCATAGCACTCTTGGCCTACGCGCACTCATCTCCCACAACCCTCTTTGTTTAGGTTTTCTGCGATGACAAAATGACTACATTTCAGTTATTCATTACAGTAGCTAATTGAAAAATATATTCAAAAAATTCACTAACAACTTAAATGTTGTTTACAAGTTTACTGTGATTATGGAGGATTAAAAGAGAAGAATATCTTGGCCAAAACTTGAAAGAAAAGGCCTAAGACTTTATTTTGGACAAATTCTGTGAAGTGGACCCTTCCATGACCTACGGCCATGAAGAAAATAAACACAATGAAGGGAAATTCTTCCTTACGGTCACTTGGCAAACGCCACTAACTAAAACTTTCCTAATATGAAGTCGGCAGCAACTTGCACTAGCAAACCACTGAGTATGATAACTGTAGCTGCCTCCTAGCAGCAGTATGCTCGTAAGGAAGCTGTTGTGTCTAATAGCTCCTTTACTTATAATAACATTAAGACAGTCAACAGAAGAACAAAAATACATTAACTACACACCTCCCCACCCACTGCTGCCGCCTCCAAAATTACCAGAATTGTTCCAATCTCCTCCTCCTCCTCCACTACCTCCACGGCCACCCCATCCGCCGCCACCACCTCCAGAAGATCCTCGTCCTCCTCTGTCACCACCCCCACCTCCACCACCACCACCTCCGCCACCTGACATTTTAGCCATGTCAGATTTACTTAACGCTTTCTTAACATCAAGCCGCTTCCCTTTTACAGTGTGGGTACCTTGCACTGAAATAAAAAAATAAAATACTTGTTACTTCTATTATTACAACATACTAATAACACTTCTAAACATAAATAATTGATTATTCTAATTCATAGAATCTAAATAATGCCATACTAAAAGACATTCAGCCAACAAGGTGCCTATCCATTATATATGTTGATGATCATCATGAAGATTCTCACTTTGTCAACAACAATACGAAAAGAGGTTTTGTTGAACAAGGTCCTAACATTTTTTTAACCTTGATATCCCCTTTCTTTGAAGGTCTTCTGCAAAATACACTGAAGCATCTGGCCTTGTTCTGCATGTTATAACCCAGGTACTGCAATTTACATTCTTTGATGGTTAAAACCTCCAGGTCCTTTCTCACCCTTTGCAAAACTTCAGCGTTGGTTACTCATGCCATCCAGGAAATTTTAAGAACTCTGATATAGCCACATCTTGAACGCACACAATGAAATTGTGATGCTTATTTAGCATTGCACTGCAAGACCCTTATTTATAAATAAAAAAAATGATGACTCTTGAAGACACTCATTCAATTAAATGTGTGTTGAGCTTTCCCGATGTGGGACTTTATTTGTTGTATGTTCTATGAAAGTACATCATTGTCAAATTAAAATTGTATTCTTCTAAATGATTGAATTACCTTGACGTTTACCTACTTGTAACAACAACAAGCCATCCAAACAAAACAGACACCACAACTTAATTGTTTTTTTAATCTCATCTCTATTACGAAACTTCATCTAACATTTTTTTGGCAAAACCAAATTTCTGCTATGGGAATATATTTAACTTAATAAACTAATAGTTAATAGAAGCCAAAAAAATCAAATATACTAACAGCATATTTTATCTACTGGGTCGTAATCGTCAAATTCAACAAATCCAAATCCTCTCATCTTGCCAGTATCCTTGTCTGTAACGACTGTCACAGTTACAATGTTACCATAAGGACCGAAATATTCCTTAAGATCATTTTCATCGTGTTCATCCTTCAAACCACCGACAAACAATTTTTTTACTGTGGCACCACTTTCAGGCCTTCCAATTTCCTAAAAAAAAAATCACAAATAAACTTTAAAATGACCCAAACAAAATATACCTTGAAACCAGAACCATATCTTAAAATAACATAGCTTTTATTTAGTATCTTACAGAAACCAACCAACACCAAAATTGTAAACCAACTTCAGATGAATTATATCCAACCATATTCAAAAGACATAAAAATTCTGATCTGCCTGTAACTTTAAATTTGTACTTCGATCACTTATTCCCATATTCCATACCAAACCAAAAAAAGTTCTTTTTAATATTTTACTGGGATTATAAATTATTTTAATTTACAGATATATAAATAACAAAAATGGTCAACCAACCCCGCCATTATACCATTTAATACGGGGATCGCGTGCCCACATTTAGAATTTTATGCTGTAATAAGCAACGACTTCCTCATCCCATTGCAGTCTCGCTTAATAAAATTTTCAGGATTTGTTTATTACAACACCAAAATTATACACAATTAAAAAAAAACTTTTAAATTTTCTTTTCGAGTGCTACAAAAGTGACATTTGCCAAACATATATTCAAGTAACACATCACATTAAAGCTCACAAAATTCTCTTTAAAATTATTAATCAAAAACAGTTCTACGTCTTTTAGACCGGGAGTTATAAACAGTTTTGTAGAATGAGGAATGTTTTTCCATATTTTGATAATTACTCAAAAACTAATTCCTGAAATTTTCATAAAAATCTATAGGTGGTCAAGGTTAAATGACTTGTTAGTATGGCATGTAATTTCCTGGCTATTTCTCTTGATTATATAAAAATTAAAACCTAATCCCAAGACATAACCAATAATTTTACACTGCAAAACATCTCTTTGAAACCTAAAAGGTATTAAGTTTACTTTCAGAATGTAAAACAAAGATTTTATTTCAGTTCTTGAAATTAACAACGTTTCTCCAAACTGCAGAAAATAACTATCATTCTGAAGAATGTGAGTACCAATTTTTAATAAAAAAAAAACAAGATGAAATGTAAGACTTTTTCTTGAAAATACAGAGTTCAAATTTCTGACAAATTGTTTACAGAACATAAGTAAAATGAAGTCAATACATTTAACAAGTAACTATTCATTTATTTATTTACTGAAAAAGAAACACTTACGGTTCTTGGGACAGCTCTCTTAGGTTCTACAACTCTTCCGTCTACTTTGTGTGGCCTTGCATTTTGTGCATCATCCACCATACTTCCTTGAGAGTAAGTAATAAAGCCAAAACCTCGTGACCTATTATTAGAAAACAGACAATAATTATAAACAGATATCATAGATAAAAATTTCTAGTAATTATAAAGAAAAATATAACTTTTCAGCTCTCATAAAATAAATCGACCAAAACTTATTAATTTAACAAACATCATTAAAAAAAGAAAATAAACCACAATCGTGAAATTCTGAAACTGTGATCACTTACCGTTTTGTTTTTGGGTCTTTCATTACAACAACGTCTACAATTTCTCCCCATTGTTCAAAATGTTTCTTTAAAGATTCATCAGTTGTTCTGTAATCTAATCCACCAATGAAGAGTTTTCTGACGTGTTCCGGTTCTTTAGAACCCTAAAATAAAACAAAAAAAATATTACTACTTTTATCTACATAACTCACATAAAAACTTTATCTAATCAACTAAAATATAATAAAAATAAAAACTAAACTGAACTAATCCTGACTAAAATATGTTTCTATGTTATTACAGATGAGCAGGTCTATTACTGTTTATTAAGTAATTTTAACAGGTTAATAATTTATGACAAAGTTTGTCTATTCAATATTAATCTATCTTTCTACGATTAAAATTCAAAAAGTACAAAATATTAACACATATGTAAAACAAATTTTTATAACTGATATTGACATAAATGTAAAGCAAAAATAAAAATTATCTTTATAATTTATATCACAGCTTACATTCAATTCTAACGTAAATATATTTTTTCACAGAATTGTTATATAAAACTAGTTTTTTTACCTTTTGATAACATAATCATATTTTTTATGGACATGTTCAATAGATACACCATCATCAGAGTACATAAATTAAAAAAATTAAAGTAAACTAATCAACATTTTTATCTAATTAAAATATTAATAAGTTTAGTTTAAAATTGTAGATTTATGTACTCTGATAATGACAGATCCAACAAAACATGTGAGTAACAAGCAAGATTGAGTAACAAAAAAAACTTTTGAGTGATATAACAACAATAAAAAATCAGGAGAAAAATGATAAATTTTTCCAATAGAAATTTCAATGTTATAAATTTTTTTATTGATTGTACACATAAATCAACCTAGTGTTGAAAAATATTTTTAGGTAATTTTATATGGAATCAAAATTTTCTCACCAATTTTAATGTTTTAAACATTTATGTCTGCTACATTTGAATCTGTTTTAACCATTTATGTCTGCTGAATTTGAAAAAATTGTAATTTGTAATTTTTTAAAATTACAGAAAAATAATTTTAAAATATTTCCCTTTTGTTAGACGATTCTATTCAAATTTAAAATTTAAATTTCAAAATCTCTGTCAACACTAAATAATAATAATAACTCCAATTATTTTGTCGGCAAGATTTACAATATTATATCCCGAGCTTCAAAGTCGCCATTGTGTTTTTAAACTCGTCATAATCAGTCAATGGGTTAATATTGATCGAAAACAAACCATCAATAAAGTGAAACTAATTAGATATTGAACATTGTGAACGATAACTTCTTCAATATATTGTGGCAGGGTGTAATGACAACAGACTTAGTATATATTAAATATGGTGAACAGGTTTTGTTTAGAATGTCCAAGAACGTAATATTAATTTCAGTTAATTGATCAATATTCGTTCATTTTCAATAAATAAAATTTGTCCGTATACTGAAACATAATGGCGTACATTAAATAGTTTCAGGAAACTGAGGTTATATCAGTCAACAATAAATAATGCTCATAAATAATTTTCCACAGATTTATGGGCGAAATTAACACCTCAGAACCAGATTTAGCACACATAAATGTATAAAAATTAACAATAAAATTAATGAGGAGCCATGATTCTATGTACTGCTTGAGTCCCAGCTTCGTGTAGTTGGGAGGAATGCCGTGCGTTGTTATAGTAGTGGCAGAATGAATGAGTGTATGAATGAATTAGTAGTGTTTCACAGCTGCTGTATTTGTAGTGGTAGTGTGTACTAACTAGACTAAAAACATATTCTCATCACCCGGTGCATTAATTTCAGAAATACCTATCGGGATATTAACTTGGACGGATTCATAATATTTAACGTACAATTTTATACCAAAACATGTAAATAAATAATTGTAATACATACAAACAAATATGTTAAATACGGAAAGTTTGAAAACGAATGTTTTGTATCAGAGTAATACAACAATCGTTCTCCCAGCACGCGTCACTCATTCAATAGATCTCACCCATACCCTTCACCACGCAACTACACGGAGCTGGAACTCAAGCACCTTTCTGCCAGAATTGACGATAATATTGTTAATATTTTATTGTGGAATACTAATAATAATAACAGTTAATAAATTTAAGAGTTTTATACAACAAAATTTGTTGTATTGTTAACCCAACATATACAGAAAATCTAACAATTTTTACATAAAATCCAGGAACTATAGCCTATTCACAAGAACCGTTTAATATCTTCTAAATACCTCGCACTTTAAATCCATAAAGACAGATATAAACTTCATTAAATGGTTTGAATATGCACCACCCACTTGGGATATAACTAGAAATCCTTTTTGTTGGTTATCAGCTTTTAAAAAAAAACAAGCCGTTTCATTTATTGTACTACAAGCAGATGAAGAGTGAGTGTCCAATGATAAATAAATAAATAAATGAGAGTTTCAAATACAAATTAATACATTACTAATTAAATAACTATAAAAGAATTAATTTTACAGGTAAGGAAAGCTGTAATATATAATTAAAACAATTGGGATATAAACACCCTTTGATATTTAAATAGCAGAATTCAAAGCTGAGGAAGATTATTAATAAAATTTTTACTTGATCATTATTTTCATCAGTCATAGTTGGTGATTGAAAAGGCTCCAAAAACAGCAATCGACCAGGATCCTGATCTGTTTACACTGATGTGGAATTAAATGATACAGAACAATAAAACCTTTTTTAAACTGTAGATCTAATTGGACACCTGTGAAAAGGCAAGAAGAAGTTTAGCCTTTTAAAATAAAATTTCATCATATGAATAAAAAAAAAGAAAAACAAACATCCTTTAAAAGTTCACCATACTTTTAATAAATTATGTATTTATACTGCACAATTATTGTCCTTTGTTTATTAGCAAAAAAAGTAAACATAAAAACCCCAAGTAGGCGTACAAACCAATTAAAAAGTGCACCACCTTAAGGGGGTAGTCAACCCAGAAAATGAAAATGAAAACTTCTGGCTATAATTTATCATTATTTATTTAAAATGAAAGAGTAATTTACTAGTAATGATCTACCATTTGAACCAAGCCAAAAAATTAATTACAACCCCTAATATAAGGGTGAGGTTGGAAAAGCGGGCTTTTATGGGGAATCAAATATCTCAGGAACCAAGAAAGATATCAACTTGATTCTTATGCTACAAAATACAGAAAATTGCTGTCTATTATCTGTTGTATGCGCTTGTATGTAGTTTATCTTACAAGAAATTTATTGAAGAAAAACCATATTTTCAAAAATATTTATTTTATGTATTCACAAATTTTTTTTTAACTAAATCCCTATTAAGGTTTTTGTAATAATCATTCCACAAATAGAGCAAGAAATTATGAATATTTGGAAAAAAACATCGTCCAAATATCTCCAATACAAACGAAAATATTTAATTCCCATGGATGTAAATCATGCAAAAACCACATTTCCGGAAAACTTAAAAGTTAAAGGAATAATTTCACTCGCCTTGTTAATGAGCTTAATTTTTAAAATAATTTTTTTTTATAACTTTTTATCAACGTACGAAGTAAACAAATTATGTAATTCAGAAAATTTTAAACTTCAAATAAATGCAAAAAACAATCAAAATTTTTTAAAAATCATCTTGAGTTGACTACCCCCTTAATTAACAAACCAAACTGCCTAAATAAAAACCTTTATTATAACAAACACCATTCATAAATAACATGACCACGATAAAAGAGATTAACAAAAAAATTCATCTTGACTTGTCAGTCGGGTTTGTTTTTTAGTGATCATCATATAGCATGTTTGAAAAAGGGTCATACCAAACTTTGGGACATGATTAGTCTAGTCAATCCAAAAAAAAATTCATAAAGTTATGCCCAAAACTGATTCAAGATTTCCTCTTGGCTGCCATTTTGTATTTTAACTTTTTCTTTTCCTACATAAAATACCCAGGAATTGTTTTCGTATCAATTTTTCCACCAGAAATACAGGTTTTAAGGCAAAACAACATGTTTTTACAAATTTTTCTGCCTGAAAAAAATTTCTTACAAAACTGAAACTTGAAACTTAAGTTGCGGATCATAAAGTGGCGTGATATGAATATTTTCATCCAGATTGGTCAACCAGATGTAATAGTTTATGTGAAATTTTTAACTTTTTTTAATTTTCTTAAAAAAAAGGCTCCTTTAATTTTGATTAAAATCATTAGTTCATTTTCTAAACTTTTCGTGCTTTACAAAATAAGGTAAGCTTTTTTTTATAACATTAAATGTAATGCCTAATAATCATACATAAACAGTTATTACAATTACAAAATAGCAGTTACTGCCCTAGGTAAAAAGAAACAGGCATTTTTATTTTTCGACTAATGGATAACCGATTAGGCTAAAATATTTATATCAAGATTGATAAATTATTTTGTAAAAGAATCCTTAACACCATAATCAAAAAAAATACCCAAAAATTCAAACAAATTTATTAATAATTTAAGTTATACAGTTAACTCATTAATTTTTAATTAATAATCTGACAGTATTATTTAAACATATATGTTTTAACTTGAAGAAAAGAGCCAATGCAAGTAAAAATAACTAATTGATTATTATTAACCATGACAAGACCACATATTTTTCAATGTATTAAATGCACATGTGTAAAACACATGTGCACGATGTTACATAACACACCTCTTTAGTATAAATTAACCCGTAAGATTTTCACAATGACTACTTATTGCATTACTTCCCACCCATCCACTATAGTACCGTGCGTTCGGAAAGTCGCTGTGCACCAAGTGACATGACAGGGAATAATTTCATGGCTAGGTTGGTAGCTCTGTGCTGTTCAATTGTTGCCGAACACGTCGAGGCCTGTCAGTCATTGAGTTGAAGTTGTATATGTTTCATTTATTGCAGTTCTGTTGCACGTTTTTTGTTGTTGGACGCGATGGTTCTTTCAGTAGAGGAGCGCATTTTCCTCGTTGAATACGTATTTCGCGAAGGTGACAAGTACAGTGATTTAGTGAAGCGCAAATTTTCTGAAAAGTTTCCAGATTCAATTATTCCTCACCGTAATGCAGTACGAACACTGATAGAAAAATTTCGGGCAACTGGCTCTGTTGAGGACGCTGAACGTAGTGGTAGGCCCCCTAAGCTAGACGAACAAAAGCTGCTGGATATTTCTGATTCTATGGCACAAAGTCCAAAAAAATCAATGCGTAAGTTAGCACAACCGCATAATATCGGACTTGCTACCGCACATAAAGCTGTCAGACAAGAACTTAAACTATTCCCATACAAAGTGAGGTGTGTTCAAGAGCTGAAACCTTCAGATAATGACAAGAGACTAAATTATTGTCATTGGTTTCAACGTTTCATCAACCAAAATTCCGAAGACATCCTTGACTAACGTTTTATACAGATGAAGCGTGGTTTCACTTGGGAGGGTATATAAGTTCACAAAATACTCGAGTATGGTCGACAACTAACCCTTGCGCTTTACATGAACAGTCCTTACACGAAGCAAAAATTGGAGTCTGGGTTGCTGTGAGTAGAGCACGTATTGTTGGACCAATTTTTTTTGCAAACACAATCAATAGTGAACGTTATTGTTCTGATATTTTAGAGAACTTTACGCATCAAATAACACAAGTGGAAATGAATAATGGTTGGTTCCAACAAGACGGGGCAACAGCACATACATCTAACATCTCAATGGCTTTCCTGCGCAACGTGTTTGGTGAACGAATAATTTCAAAGAATTTGTGGCCTGCAAGATCTCCTGATCTGACTCCCCCCGATTTCTTTTTATGGGGTGCGGCGAAACAAACTGTGTATCGGAACAGACCACACACGATTGACGAACTTAAAGCCGCAATAACGGCATACATTCAAGGAATCACTGTTCTTCAGTTGCGAAAGGTGTTTGCAAACAAAATGAAACGAGTGCAATGCTGTATTGATGCCAATGGAGGTCATTTCGAACACCTTCTATAAACAATGTAATCACGGTTTAACAATGTAATTAAGGTATTGAATAAATTTTTTTCCAAAATGCTTAGTCATTTCTTTATACATATTTTCATAAATCCGTAGTCACAATTCCAGTGCACAGCGACTTTCCGAACGCACGGTAGTTGAAGCTGACACCTTATTTCTGTCGGCCGCATTGGCGTAGTTGGTAACGTGCTCGCCTCTCATCATGGGGTCTTGGGTTCGAATCCCATTCAGGCACGGCATTTTTTCATACATTACAAAATAATCATTTCATCCTTCAACGTCTGCATTAGCAGTAATTGCAGAACAGCCCGACGTTAAAAAAAAACCCTTATTTCTGTGTACAGGCCGACACCCATGTATGTGGTGTGAATAAAATGTATTTATGTGTTCAAACAGTTCATAATACCTGATTGGGAGCAGGGATGTACACAAATGTTGTGAAAAGTCTCTTATTGTAATTAGTTTTAACTAAATAGCTAAGCACAAGAGAATTAGTAGCAATTTTTTTAAATGTTTAAAATTTTTTTAAATCATTTTCCTTTCTCTGTCCGTTACACCTAGATCTCAGAAGCTACAAGAGATAATGAATGGTTTTCAGATTCGTAATCATTAAAAAAAAGTTAATGCCCTAAATAAATTATGTAATAAAAAAAAATTAATAATATTATTATTACTTATAATTAATCATTGAGTTAATGGCCTAAATTGGGTTTGAAGTTCTAGTTTCAACGGCAAGTAAAGAAATATTAAGTCAAAAATTACAAGCGATAGCCACAAATGGTTTTAGAATTCATAATCTACACAGAAAGTTAGTGGGTTTGAAGTTCCGGTTTCAACCTGAAGTCAAGAAATCCAAGTTGGAATATGGAAACAAAAATAGTGTCATTTGATTTCTCTTAAAAGAATAGATACAGAAATCACTAATAATTTTTGTCGTTAAGTCAAAGGTAAGCCTTTTTCAAAATTGCCAACAGTTGAGACTCAAGAAACAAATTTTTAAGTCCTTAATGTCCAACTAATATTTCTGTAGTTAAATTTTTTATAACAATATTACATGAAAACGAATTACTAAATCCACATTTATTCAGGTCTAACCGAGGTATTCACAAGAAAATATACGTTACTAAAATATTATTATTTGAATTGACCATCCCTCAACCCAGTCACCCAAAACTAAACACAATTTAAGTCTCGGTCTAATAAAATGTCTAATCATGGTAAAAACATGAAGCTAGAAAGTAGAAGTCATCATGCTGGATAATATTGTTAACACTAATAATTTCAGCTTTTAAAGCAAAAAATAAAAATAGACTAGAAAATTTAATGACTCAATAAGGTAACACCCAAATTTACAGCAGAGATTTTTACTGCTTTTAACTTCAATTATGATTAAATTATCGTTATTTACTTTAGCAATAATATACTAATTCAGATCTACACTATTAAAACTAATTACAAAGAAAGACAACATAAACTCAGTGCCACAGTTATCAACTGTTAACTTTTCCATAAATTAAAATGTTAGAAACTTAAATATCTTGTTTATTTTGTATTTATTTTATTTTTACTAAAGTTAATTAAGTTTTTTTAAGTTTATTTTGTATTTATTTAAAATATTGTTTGAAAACCAGTCCTGTTCTACTAGCAGGTTGTGTCATTATTCTTCAATATATCAAAATTAAGAAAATGCTCTTTTATCAGAAACTCTTTTCTCTTAAAAAAATTATTTTCAAGGTATTTTTTATCCTAAGAATATTCTCTAGCTATAAGAATATTGCCAGATGTTTATGAATATGAAAATTAGGGGATAAAAAAACCCAAACATTGCTTCTTTTAGCATTTAATATTCATTCCTGCAAATTCCCAGATAAAAATTAATTGCGTAAACTGATATTAATGTCACCTACAAGCTATTTCAATTCAATATATAAGAACAACATTTAATTATGTACGTTTTAAACAATACACAGGAAAATTTTAAATAAAAAATTTTATCTAACAACCAGCAAAAGGACAATGGTTGTTCATGTGTTAGGCCGCTCTCACACCGGTAAAACTCTCCCTCGACACGATTAAAATGACTACCGAAAAACGAGTCGTATCGTGAATATTCGCACATCGAGGAGACTCTACCTCGACGCAACTGTTCAACCTTTTCTTCAAATCCATCTGCAGTTAGCAAAATGTCAAGTGACATTTTAAAAACAGTTTCATATTGTGAAGACGTAGCCGTTGCTTATTACTTTTTAAGAAAACAAAAAAATTGCAGCTGTTGGAAATCACTGTATGTAAATATTAGCCCATGTAACAACCAGGCTGAATAACCATTACAAACTAGGGAAAAGAAAGGAGTAGAGGTATGTTATGGCTGCAGTTTTGTGCATTCCTGTAAACATATTCTCTGCCCCTCGCTACTAACACATTAGGCCAAAGAGTATAAAAATAACAAAAGAAAACCACAAGTGCAATATATTTGCGCATGTACGTGTTGCTCTTTTCAATTCTTGGAAATAGATAGAGAGAGAGCGTGGAGGAGGACAAAGAGCAGTGTACAGAACGATACATCGCATTGTGATAAATGTTTTTGTTCATGGCAGTACACTCAAGCTATGACGTAGCACATCCCTGTTGTTATGTGGACCTATCTGTAATTATCGTAATAGAGAAGCGTATGTTTTGCCCAGGAACTCTCCTGTAATGAAAACAAATTAGTTCTTTTTGGTCTTTTTATCGGATGCCAAAATAAATGTAATATCTCGCCTAGAATATTCTGTCAAATTAAAATTGTACAGACACGAATATTTTACAAACATCAAGCACAAAGGCTATGTTGGCTGCTTCGTCTGCCATAATTATAAGCAACTGGTCAAGCACATGTTGGGCAAGCTGAGTCGCATGCGATTGGTTCGATAAGGGTCACACTGGTGAAAGGGTGAACATATAAATGTAAAGGTACAACTCATATCGGATGTGAAAGCGGCCTTAGTTACTGCCGTACAATGGCTACCCCTACCATATCCAATTTTTATATGTAACGTGGCTTGTTTTCTCATTACATAAGCTTATAGTTTCAATTTAAAATATGTAGCTTCGTGAGGGAAGCACCAAATGCATTCCTATGAATGTGTACAGTCTGCAATTTATTACTTATTTATTGAATAATAATATTGATTATATCAAATCATATCATGTCTATAAGCACAGAAAATTCACCATTATTTGCTTATACTGTTATCAATTAACACATTGTTTTACATGTATGACCCATATCAGAGAGTTAGATCCATTTTATAAACCTTACAATGGTTCAGGGTCATATTTAATTTTGCACACTGCTGAATCAGCCAATATACAGAATCACAACAAATGACCTGTACAGTCTCAATGTGCATAATATTAGTATAAAATCACAAATACATTAAGTATATAATAAGATAAATACATAACAAGCAATCCCATTCTTTCATCACATTATAAAGAAAGCATGCCTTTACAGTGAATTATAAAATGGCGGGTTCGAATAATAAACAAGACACTGGCCAGGAATCAAACTGAGGAACTTCTATGCACTACTACGCCACGAACGCAAGAGCAACTAAAACTTCTAAGGAATTATACAAAGTCTACTGATGTATTTAAAATACAACTAATTACAACTAAATAAGCGTGTAAATTAATCTCACTTATTAGTAATAAAACTTGGATGGAGTAAAATTATGAACCTCGTTCGATACATTACAGCAAAAGAACAATGTATAAGTAATTGAAGAATTTAACGAAACATGTACGCCAAGGTATGCACAGAACTTATTTATTGAATAATATTGATTGTATCAAATCATATCATGTCTCTTAGCACAGAAAATTCACAATTGTTTTACATGTATGACCCATATCAGAGAGTCAGATCCATTTTATAGACCTTACAATGGTTCAGGGTCATATTTAATTTTGCACACTGCTGAATCAGCCAATATACAGAATCACAACAAATGACCTGTACAGTCTCAATGTGCATAATATTGGTATAAAATCACAAATACATTAAGTATATAATAAGATAAATACATAACAAGCAATCCCATTCTTTCATCACATTATAAAGAAAGCATGCCTTTACAGTGGATTATAAAATGGCGGGTTCGAATAACCAGACACTGGCCAGGAATCAAACGGAAGACCTTCTGCTTTGTACCTTCAAGCACTACTACACCACGAACGCTAGAGCAACTAAAACTTCATACAAAGTCTACTGATGTATTTAAAATACAACTAATTATATCTGAATAAGCGTGTAAATTAATCTCACTGATTAGTAATAAAACTTGGAAGAAGTAAAATTATAAACCTCTTTCGATACATTACAGGAAAAGAACAATGTATAAGTAATTGAAGAATTTAACGAAACATGTACGCCAAGGTATGCACAGTACTTATTTATTGAATAATATTGATTATATCAAATCATATCATGTCTCTTAGCACAGAAAATTCACAATTGTTTTACATGTATGACCCATATCAGAGAGTCAGATCCATTTTATAGACCTTACAATGGTTCAGGGTCAATTTAATTTTGCACACTGCTGAATCAGCCAATATACAGAATCACAACAAATGACCTGTACAGTCTCAATGTGCATAATATTAGTATAAAATCACAAATACATTAAGTATATAATAAGATAAATACATAACAAGCAATCCCATTCTTTTATCACATTATAAAGAAAGCATACCTTTACAGTGGAATATAAAATGGCGGGTTCGAATAATAAACAAGACACTGGCCAGGAATCAAACTGAGGAACTTCTATGCACTACCACGCCACGAACGCAAGAGCAACTAAAACTTCTAAGGAATTATACAAAGTCTATTTAAAATACAACTAATTACAACTAAATAAGCGTGTAAATTAATCTCACTTATTAGTAATAAAACTTGGATGGAGTAAAATTATGAACCTCGTTCGATACATTACAGCAAAAGAACAATGTATAAGTAATTGAAGAATTTAACGAAACATGTACGCCAAGGTATGCACAGAACTTATTTATTGAATAATATTGATTGTATCAAATCATATCATGTCTCTTAGCACAGAAAATTCACAATTGTTTTACATGTATGACCCATATCAGAGAGTCAGATCCATTTTATAGACCTTACAATGGTTCAGGGTCAATTTAATTTTGCACACTGCTGAATTAGCCTATATACAGAATCACAACAAATGACCTGTAGTCTCAATGTGCATAATATTGGTATAAAATCACAAATACATTAAGTATATAATAAGATAAATACATAACAAGCAATCCCATTCTTTTATCACATTATAAAAAAAGCATGCCTTTACAGTGGATTATAAAATGGCGGGTTCGAATAACCAGATACTGGCCAGGGATCAAACGGAAGACCTTCTGCTTTGTACCTTCAAGCACTACTACACCACGAACGCTAGAGCAACTAAAACTTCATACAAAGTCTACTGATGTATTTAAAATACAACTAATTTTATCTGAATAAGCGTGTAAATTAATCTCACTGATTAGTAATAAAACTTGGAAGAAGTAAAATTATAAACCTCTTTCGATACATTACAGGAAAAGAACAATGTAAAAGTAATTGAAGAATTTAACGAAACATGTAGGCCAAGGTATGCACAGTACTTATTTATTGAATAATATTAATTATATCAAATCATATCATGTCTCTTAGCACAGAAAATTCACAATTGTTTTACATGTATGACCCATATCAGAGAGTCAGATCCATTTTATAGACCTTACAATGGTTCAGGGTCATATTTAATTTTGCACACTGCTGAATCAGCCAATATACAGAATCACAACAAATGACCTGTACAGTCTCAATGTGCATAATATTAGTATAAATCACAAATACATTAAGTATATAATAAGATAAATACATAACAAGCAATCCCATTCTTTTATCACATTATAAAGAAAGCATGCCTTCACAGTGGATTACAAAATTGCGGGTTCGAATAATAACCAGACACTGGCCAGGAATCAAACGGAGGACCTTCCGCTTCGTACCATCACGCACTACTACGCCACGAACGCAAGAGCCACTAAAACTTCGGTACCAAAACTTCTAAGGAATTATACAAAGTCTACTGATGTATTTAAAATACAACTGAATAAGCGTGTAAATTAATCTCACTTATTAGTAATAAAACTTGGAAGAAGTAAAATTATGAACCTCGTTCGATACAGCAAAAGAACAATGTAAAAGTTATTGAAGAATTTAACGAAACATGTAGGCCAAGGTATGCACAGTAAAAGTTTACCCCCACGTAAATCTGAATACTTTAACTTTTTTTAAAAATTCTACTATACAGTTCAACGATTCGCTTAGCTACCAGAGTAATTTTAATATTCCAGAGTACACGAAAACTGTTTTGAAAATGCCAATTTGCACTAATTGTGTCATTGGGGCGAGATTTATTATGGCGTCAAGGGCTAGCTGAAACACCGGTCAACAAAAAATCTCACCATGAAATATTCGTAGCCCGTTAATTTAAACATATATATATAAGTACGCAAAATATTAAAATTAACGTAGAAAGCTATATTATTAAGACGATGAGTACAAGCAAGCGCCATTAGACATAAATTCCAAAACACCGGTAAACTAATAATTAGTACAAAATTACATTTACCCACTACTCACAACCCATTATAAACATTTTTTAAGTATTTTTTTACTTACGTCGAATTCTGATTTGACCATGCTACAAAATAATCAAAAATCGGCACAATACAACTTTCACAGACGCCAACACGTAGACAAAGCAAGAACGAAATGGACGAAAACCAGAAGAAACGGAAGTGAACGTACTAGGTCGTTGCAGGACAAAAGTATTGTTATTTTTAATTGCTATCCACAAAAATTACATTAAAATAATTGGGAAGACAATTTCAGCATGAATATCAAGAGTACTTGCTTCTATAAATTTGTATTTCATTTTAACATTCTTTAATACAATATTTAAGTTATTATAATAATAGAATATAAGTAGTTACCGAATACACAGTATTTATATAATCTTTTTATACATTTTTAACTTTGAAATATGTCCAACATAATTGTTACGGTAAACTTTTAATGAAAAATTAATGATCCTTTGTAAATTAATACTAACGATATTAATTATGAGCACTGAGAAAAATATTCAGTTTTAGAAACGTGGTAACTAATTTAAAAGGCTCTGAGTTTAACACAAAGGAGCGAATTTTGAATTTGTCTTACTCCACAACGGAAAGACACGTACGTCGCTGTTGTATGTCGCTGTTTTAACTACAGTTCCCCAAAATAAAAGAACAGTACCTTACACTAATTGGAAAATCCAATTTTTAAAAAAAATTAACCAAATTTTTTAGGAATAACTTTGCTCAATCACTGCATCAGCTGAGGGTATTAATGTGATGTAAATGTGTCTTGGAAAAATTCATGGAGTTATTATTTTCTGGTCCGAAATGTGTGCACATTGCAATCTGTTTAATGCAAGAGGAATAAGCAACCCCCTCACCCAATGATATACACAACTGAGGATGATAGGCCTATGTATGACGTATAAATGAGATGTAGTCTTGAACAGACTCAGACCGACTATTCCTGAAAGAGTATGGTTAATTGGATCCCAACATCAGAGTACTCTGGAAACCACAATCTAGAATTCAAATCCATATAAAAGTATTACCTTTATAGGTCTTGTTAAAAAAATAATGGAGTATAAAAATACAGCCTTACAATGCATTTTTTAAAAAAATTAGAGATAATTTCATTTTTAAAGATGCCACTATCAATTAAATTTTTTACTCTAACTTATGTGCTGTTTATCATTCTTTGTAAAAAAATCTCCAAAAATTCACATATATATAAATTAAGGAGAAATAAAAAATTTAGTTCAGTGGACACTGATTTTTCCTAAGTACACACAATTAAAATTTGTTAATTTCATGTGGAGTCATTCTACATTGTATGAAAATGTGTAAGTTATAATTGTTACAGATTCGACACAAAGAGATTAATAAAATCTTATGGTGTTTGAGGATTTGCAAAAAAGTTTGTTGTGGTTTCCTAAACCATCAATTTTAATGTGAGGCTCAATAGGACAGTATTTTGCAACAAAGGGGTTGCATAACAGTTGAGGTTATGAGCTCAATGTGGTTGAATACACTATTAAATAACACAATTTAAATTGGTTTCCAATAATCATTGTATAAAATGCCTAACATCTTCTAAGTAATCAACAATGACATTCCTAAGAACTTTGTGTATGGCTATCTTTAATCTTGGACAATGATGTGGAAAAAATCTGGTGTGAAACACTCACACAACTTTCTCTTACCAATGAAAATATTGTACAATATAACCTAACATTAGTTATAAAACAGAAATAAACAAACAAACCTCAATAAACATAACCTAATTTTAATCATAAATGAAAGATGCAAAATGAAAATCAACCTTAGTTTGGCTTAAAAATACGGAAAAATCACTCTTTCACGCTAAATTAGGTTCTGTAGAGAAAAATCTCTAAATAAAAGTTGTAGATCTTTTAATTTTCTATAAATTTGTTTATACACTTTTATCGTAAAATGCATCCTGAGGTTGAAATCCTAAAAAAATAAATTTTTACATGTTTTTGTGAGAAAAAAAACAGAAAATCGCTAATTATCGCTAAACTAAGCATTATACAATAAAATGTTTGAAGTCGTAGGATTTAAAATTCTCTACATCATTTATTATAAATTTTTGTGCTAAAATGCATATTAAAGCCTCAATCTTAAAAAAGCAATTTTTTTACGACAAAACAGCCTCCCCAAGATTGTCAGCAGACATGGCGCCTGCCCTATCTTGTAGAGCTAGGAAATGTAGTAAATGAGGCAATTTTTAAAAAAATCGTAGGAGCGGTTTTTGAGAAAATCGCAAAAAAGTTATAAATGACATGAATAAACTACTACATACTTCCGGTTAACCGATTTTGATAAAAATATTTGTGTAGGATCCTCTAGTGGTATCTAACTTAAGTTCCAAGTTTCAAGTTTGTATGATTTTCCGTTCTGGAGATATTCAGTTCACACACACACACACCAATCGCTAAAAACATGTTTTTTGGGTTCAGGGGGTCTGAAAATGTGTAGATCCGGTGAAAACTCGATTTCAAAAAATCAACATAAAACAATACTTTCCTTCCTATATATTCATATAGGCAAGAGAAAGTAAAAAACTGAATTATCTGTTGAAGAAATCAAAAAGTTTGTTCAAAGCAGACTATCAGCTTATGATATAACAAAATCAAAATACTATTTTGCACTCTTTTAAGTAGCTTATAGCTTAAACATACAGCGAAATGCTCCTAGCAGTGTTAGAGTTCTTTTCATATGGATGATTGCAATGAGAATGATTAATACAAGCAGACATTATGAGCACTGCAAACCTTTGTTCACACATCTTGGTGTATCGACACTTGTTAATTTATTTTTAGTTCTCTTCTGGAAAAGACAATCACCCTAGCTCAACCTAAAAACCCATTAGCAATGTCCATGGTTATAGTGTATGAACAGGAAGAATCTGGATATATCAAGATGTATATTTGGCAAAACTAAATCTCGTGGTGGCCTATAGGCTCTTAAACAATCAATTGCAGGATGAGAGAGATCTCAACCAAAAATACTTTAAAGCCTCTGGTTAAAGACACAGCTATTAAAGTAACGCTTCTACTACTTGGAAGAGTTCTTCTTCATAGATGCACTACTTGACATATGATGATCTGCTGCCATGTTGTCTGGAAATCTATGCACAAATTTTATAAATAAATTTTTGAAATGCATCCTGCCAACCCCATTATTATAAATTACAATATAAATAAAATTTATCACCTTACCTTCTTCAGAGCATATTAATAAAATTAAAAATTAAAATTCACAATGGTGTTTCCATTTAGTCATTTAGATTAAAAAGTTTTAATCTACAAAAATTTATTAAAAAGAGTTTTAATCTAAATGACTGAATGGAAACGCCATTCTGAATTTTAATTTTTAATTTTAATAATATGCTCTGAAGAAGGTGGTACCACCGAAACGCGTATAAGTTTTTTAAACTTAAAAAGAAATCAAAGGTAAGACGATATATTTAATTTATACTGTAATTTACACAAATTTTATGTTTTGTATTTGTATTTTGTCTGTTGTTATTCTAATGATTGCTGATTTTTAATCAAACACAACCTTGGTAAGAACTCAAAAAAGGATTTACGTTTACACTGCACACAAAAAAACTCATATAACAAATGAAATAAGCTGATAGTTTTTTGTATTAAACTTACCAAATTATTTGTATGAAAACCAACATAAAACTATCAAAGAAATATTTAATCTAAACAATTTTTATTATAATAATAGTTCTTAGATAATATATCACCTGGTGGCATCTTCTTCTTTCTCCCTTTACTAGGATAACATTTTTACTTTTTAATAACAAAAAATAAACTTTTATTTTTGTATAGTAATAGTAGTTGTCAAATAAACTAAAATAATCAGAGATTCTAAATCAAAAAGTACTACCAGTTTTCAATTACCCATATGAAATACGGGTTAGTTAAGGAGGATGGTGCAGATGGTAATGGGTATATTATGAGGCTGGGTGAAGACAAGAGTGGTTCGATCAAAGTGGTTTGAGTTTGAGGCAGGGAAGTGTATTATCACCCCTCCTGTTCATAATAACAATGGATGGAATACATAAGAGAGTAAAAAGAAAACCAAGGAAAATACTTAAAAGCTTGTTGTTTGCAGAAGATCTCGTCACATATGGAAAGACAAGAGAGGAGGTAGAGAGCGTACTGGATTCGTGGAACAAAAAGATTGTTAAGTGTGGTTTGGAATTTGGTGAAGAAGAAGACAAGAGTGGTTCGATCAAAGTGGTTTGAGTGTGACGCATGGAAGTGAATTTTCACCCCTCCTGTTCATAATAACAATGGATGGAATACATAAGAGAGCGAAAAGAACACTAAGGAAAATACTCAAAGCTTGTTTGCAGAAGATCTCATCACATATGGAAAGACAAGAGAGGAGGTAGACAGGGTACTGGATTCGTGGAGCGAAGAGATTGTTAAGTGTGGTTTGGAATTTGGTGAAGAAAAAAGCAAAGTGCTAGTGCAGAAGAGATGTGAGAAGGTGGTTCAGGGACATGGAATAAGGCTACATGGTACGCACCTAAAGGAAGTTCAAGAGTTCACATACTTAGGAACTGTCGTCTCCTCAAACAGAAAATGAGTTAAGTAAAACAATGCCGAAAGCAAATAGTTTCTTCCAAAGTGTGAGAGGCTTAGTCTTGTATCAAGAAATTCCTATGCTTATAAAAACGTTATGTACAATCCATAATTTGTGCCATTTAATATTACCTGTATGATACCGTTTTTCAGAAATCATTACTTAGGAGCAATTCAACTGATTTCTAAAATTTGTTACGAAACGGCTAAAGAATTTAATTTCCTAGGACCGCTTATATATATGTTCAAAACATTTAAAAAAATTATTTTGTTTCTTTATTGATTAAACTTTTCGCTACTGTTAGCAAAATAATTTAAACTAAATATTGAATAAAAAGGGAAAGAATGCAGCAACCATACTTGGTGTTCTAGAAACAGATTTCCCTTCATTTTGTCTTCAATTTCATGTAAATTGGCCAAAGAACACCCAAGTTATAATTTATAAAACTAGTGAAACAAGCTTTACAACCCCAATTTTGATCTTAGATGATAGGGTAAAACGTTAAAATTATTATTATTTAAGATTTAATAAAATGAATAACTGTTGTATGTCATTCACACAAAAATTAATTAATTAGTTTTTTTAATCCCTAATGTGTGTACATTACAATCTGATCAATTTAGAACAATGAGCAAGCCCTTGACCCAGTGAGATTAGGATTATATGCTAGATATGCAAACGAGGTGTAGTCTTGTACAGACCCAGGCTAACCATTCCTGAATGGGTATTGTTAATTGAACCCCAACCATCAAAGTACACTTTTTTTCTTTTTTTTTTTTTTTTTTTTTTTTTTTTTTTTGGTTTAACGTCCGACTGTTTTGCAAATTGCTGCTAATGCAGACGGTGAAGGATGAAATGAATTTTTGTAACGAATGAAAAAATGCCATGCCCGAGTGGGATTCGAAGTACACTGGTAAAAACTTGTATAGTATTCAAATCCATTATAAAGGTAACTACTGCTTGAGTCCCAGATCCGTGTAGTTGCAGGGTGAAGGGTACGGGTGAGGTATATTGAATGAGTGATGCATGCTGGGAGAACGATTGTTGTATTACTCTGATACAAAACATTTGTTTTCAAACTTACTGTATTTAACATATTTCTTTGTAATTAATACAATTATTTATTTACATGTTTTGATATAAAATGGTAAGTTAAATATTATGAATCCGATCAAGTTAATAACCCGGTAGGTATTTCTTAAATTAATGCGCCGGATGATAAGAATAATTTTTTAGTTTAGTTAGTACACGCTACCACTACAAATGCAGCAGCTGTGAAATACTACTAATTCATTCATACATTCATTCATTCTCCCACTACTACAACAATGCACTGCATTCCTCCCAACTCACGGACTTAGTATGATAGGGACGGAGCGTACGTATCTTAATACACGCAACGAAACTGTGTCCAACTCCGGCCACTTGGAGAAAAGAGAAGGTTGTATAAATTTAAAAATCGAGCTAGGGTCGCCTCCCACTCCTTACACTCTCTATCTCTATCTGCATATATAGTATATACCTGCTGCGCGCATCTTATTAAATATAGCTCAGTCTTTGCTTTGGAGTGGGAGTTGGGCCTAGCTCACTTTTCTCTGTTTCTCTTTTTTCCGTATTCCCTCTTTAGACACAGATTTTTGAATTTACGCTCCGTCCCTATCATACTAAGTCCGTGTCCCAACTACACGGAACTGGGACTCTAGCAGTACCTTTACATTTTGAACCAGGAATCTTTGTCTTCCAAAATCAGCTGTTAAACAGCTGACTCGTGGCTGACTCTAGGGTTCGAATACCAATCAGGCACGGCATATTTTCATACGTTACAAAAAAATCATTTCATCCTTCACCGTCTGCATTACCAGTAATTGCAGAACAGTCAGACGTTAAACAAAAAAAAAAAAAAAAATAATTTGTTAACACAAAAATAAATCCATTTTGAAGGTAGACTACTCCTTTAAAGTAAATTCAATAATATAACATCTCTGAATTCTAAAACCTACATTTTTATTGACTCATACATATATTTAATATACTTTCAGAACAAAATGCACTTAATAAAATACACAAACAAAATTAAATATCACAGCATACTTTTATTTATAAAATTAATACTACAGTTTAAAAACAAGTACTACAAAAATAAATATTTTACATATTGTTAAATATTCTTCACACTCGTGAACAAACTTCTTCAAACACCGAAAGTCTGGAACTATAATTCAGTCTTAGCGCCATCACTGAAACACAAAAGTTAAAATTAAAAAAAAAAGAATGAGTTTTTATTTCAAATATTCTATAAGTCAATAATTATGTGTTTGGAAACCCTAAATAATATTTTTTGTCATATCAACATTAGTGACTTCTGTGGAAATGGAATGGTAGGGTTGAACGTGCAATAATTTCCAAACCTTAGTCGGGAATCAAACTTGGGACCTTCTACTTAGTAGTCCAACATGATACTACTATGTCAGAGGCAAAAAAAAATTGTATTTTTTATAAAGGGTTTTCAAACAAATTTATGTACAGCATAAGCTGCTTGTTATAGTAATTTCACAAGATTAAGACATTTCAATGTTGATAAAAAATTGACTACTATAATTAATTTTTTCTTACTTTTTCCCATATAACTTTTAATTATTTTAAGGATCTATTTCAGTAACCAGTTAATTTGATGACTTTTTTTGTTGCAATGAAGTAGGTACATATGTATATTCATTATGAGCAGTTCTTAATAGATAAAAGCTTTTTATCTATTTTTTACTCTTCACCCCCTTTTTTATACGGTTCTAAAAACTATCATAAATAATTTTTTGTAATAATAGGTATCTTTAAGTATAAAATAAATTAACAATGAACAACCAATCTGGTAGATCATAAATTTTTCAATAAAAACAAAATAAATCTTAATTATCTACTAACTCCTAATTAAATCATTTAAGTTTTTTTTAATTTTAATTTATCATCCATTAAGACATTCAATTGTCTTGAGGTAATAGGTGAAGTGTTACATAAAACTAAAGTAATAACAATTAAAAATTTTTTCTTGCAAAAAAGCCTAGAAGGCTACACGTTTATCAAATTATTCTATTTTTTCTTCCTCATTAAGTTCTTTTCTTCACTTTTTTCTTTTAACCATCTTGCTTTTTTTCTCAGATTTTTCTGGCTTCCTTTATTATAGTACCAACTGATATTTCTGACATCAAATTTGCTCAATTGGTAAGAATGGAAAATTTAAGTGCAAAACTATTATGAGTTTAATGTTGAAACTAACAATGATCAGAATCATTTGAAAGGATTTTTTTACATAATATATATATATATAATTTTACAGAAATTACATTTAATTTTAAGCCTATTTAACTCTAAAAAGAGAAATTTTGTTTCTATTCCAAATTATATGAAGTTGAAATACTACATCTGCAGTTTTAAGTATTTGAATGTAAAAATACTTCAAACTTTCACCAACCCATTGTTACTTCAATCAATTTCTGTAATTTTTGCTTCTATTTTTCTTTCACCTGTTATTTTACTTTCCTAAAACTTGTATGTTTTAGTGGATCTAAACTCATCACTATATCATATAAAGTATAAAAATAAAATTATTTTATTTAAAAACCCTTTCTGGAATATTTAATTCCTTCTATTATCTAGTACAAAATATAATTTTCCTTCTAACATAATTATATAATAGTCACTAGTTTTATACAAGTAACTGAAGACAACATTTTCTGAAAAGTTTTTTGAAAAAAAAAAAAAATTTGTCTTATTCATTTCCAAACAGCCTTTTACTTTCTCTTGCCTGAATGAATACATAGAAAGGAAACTATTGTTTTCATGTTGATTTTTCACCAGAACTACACGTTTTCCAACCCCCTGAACCCAAAAATCATGTGTTTAGCGATGGGTCTGTGTGTGTGTATGAGAACAAAATATCTCAAGAACAGAACATCGTACAAACTTGAAACTTAAGTTAAGTACTACTACTGGACACGACACGAACATTTTTATCAAAAATCGGTCAACCAGAAGAAGTAGTTTCTTTGTGTCACTTTTTACTTTTTTGCAATTGTCTCAAAAACGGCTTGTACAATTTTTTTTAAATCACCTCATTCACTACATTTTTTATGGTCTATAAGATAGGGTAGGTGTCATGTCTACTAAAATTCTTAGGGAGGCTGTGCACCCATAAAAAAATATATATTTTAAGATTGTGGCTTTAATATGCATTTTAGCGCAAAAATGTACATAATAAAAGTTGTAGAGAATTTAAAAACCTACAACTTTTATTTCAAACATTATTTTATATAACACTTAGTGCAACGGTAATTGGCGATTTTCTGTTTTTTTTTCACGAAAATTTGTAAAATAATCAATTTTTTAAGATTTCAGCCTTAGTATGTATTTTACAACAAAAGTGTACATAATCAAATTTATAGGAAATTGAAAGATCTATAACTTTTATTTAGCGCATTTTCACTCATGATTAAAATAAGTTTATGTTTTTCGATGTAATTTTTTTGTTTATTTATAATGTTTTATTACTAATGTTAGGTTATATTGTTCATTATTTGTATTGGCAAGAGAAAGTTGTGTGAGTGTTTCACACCAGTTTTTTTAAAAATATAGTTATAAACTTTAAGGAAAGATGATAAAAATCTCAATAATAATGTTCTTATAATGAATTATAAACCAAACTCATTAGTGTGTTTGAAAAGAGACTAAACTGTGAAAAAACATATAACTAAACTTGACTGAATTGCGGATAAATATCTTGAAACATTAACTAGTTGAAGCTGAAGATGTTGATGATTAGTAGTAGTAGTATTAGTAGAAAAAAGATTAAATGAGTTAGATGATTAACAAAATCATAAAGGTAAATCAAATATTTTAAAACATTTTAGTCTGTGAGTATCTTCACTGTTGTTGAGCAACTGGCTTCTATGCCAGGGTCCCAGGTTCGATTCCTGGTCAAGTCTGGCATTTTTTCATCACTCATTTCATTATCATCATTATCCACCATCTGCATTAGCAGAAATTGCAAAACAGTCAGACATAAAAAAGCGAAGATTAATAACGAAAGGATTTTGATGCTCTTTTAATTTTTAAAAATGTTTGCCACTTTAATTTCTTTTTAATTAAGGGCAGGTTTAGATCATTGTGGAATGTTTCATTGGTTATATACCATGGGGCTGCAGTGATTAGTCTCAGGCAATTGATTGAATGCTTCAGTATTTCTATATTTGATGAACTAGCTGCATCCCATTGATCTAACTCGTTTTGGTAAGCTAGTTTTCTAATTCTAGTTTTAGTAAGCCAAAACTGGTTTGAGTATTACTCAAAATAAAAAATAATTTATACGAAAAAATAGTTTAGTTTTATATTTTATACACTCTGAAGTTGCCCGTAACAGACAGGTGGAGTGTCAAATTATTTACTGTCAATCTGTTAGTTGCAGGGCTAAAAAAAAATTGTTCTGTTTCTAATCAAATGGTCAACCAATTAAATACCTGAATCATTTAAGAACAGAAGAGGTAGAGGTGTAAAAGAAACAAATCAGAGTTAACTCCTCTGAGAGTAATGAATTTCATTATATTGCCAGACCCTGTGGTGAACGAAGTAAAGGTGTCATTTGGAGGGTGGAAAATATGTGCTTTTCAGAGGGCCTGGCATGCTGATAAGCATACTTTTCCACTCAGTGAGGAAGGCAATTGTAAACCACCTCACTCCTCGTTTTACTTATTAAAACCTCTACAGGTTCAAACCAGCCTTTCGGCTGATGACCTAAATAGCACACTCAGAAGATGATGGATCCATTTAAACTCGTACATTTAGGAAAATAAAATAAAAATTAAAAGAGAAATTGAAGAAATAGAAAGTTGGTGGAAGTTTAAAAGTATTTTCATATTTGGATTAATTACACACTGCATTTCAAAAATTCATTTTAAATATCAAAACTAAATTCAGGAATATTTATCTTTTACCAGTTCTTTTCTTTTATAAGTCATGATTTGATAAGTAGTTTGGTAAAGTAGAAATTCTTGATCTTAATTTAGACTGTCACTTTTGAAATCAGAGACTAATTTTATAATTCAGGGGCAATGTTTAATGTAACTCATCAGATTAACAAAAATGATATACTTGATAATGAACTATTGATTCCTGATAAGTAATGAACTTAATTCAGTATGTAAATGTTTGTAATGATAAACATCCAACATGGTAAATAACATTATTTTATTTCATGATTACTTACTACTTACTTAAATTATGGTTCGTTAACTTAATCAGTATAAATGTGAAAAACATGAAATTCTTCAAGATGCTTGCAACAAAATTGTTCTAAGAACTGTTTTTTTTCTAGGTTAATTTTGTCTTTCTTGCAATTGACGAGCTGAATAGATGAAGGTGTTGTCACATTTTTTCAAAAACTAATTTTTTGGATTATTAAGTACATATTAACTTATGCACTTATTTCTACACTTTAAGGAAATAATAACTCACGAAGTAACTATGGCTTGCTAAATTTTATATTTGGTTGCAGATAAATATGTTAAGATTGTCTTGACACCTTCCCCCAAAATCCACTACTGCCCATCCCCAAGCTTTGTGCAGCTGCGGGATGAAGGGGAAAGACGAAGTACCAGACTGCTGTTACGTCATAACACTCTACTAATCATCTCATTGCCATTCGCTAGGCAGTAAGCTGCCTAGTGCGGTGACATACGTCGGTGTTGTTTTGACTATTCGCTGTAGACGGCGACACAGACTATGTGTAGTTTGGATAGTACCCTTTATTATTACAAACATAATACAAGTAAAATGTTACTACTACTAACGCAATCTCTCACAATAGTAGTGACGCAATGCATACCTCTCAGCTGCACAAAGCTTGGGGACGGGCAGTACAACCTCATACATTTTTATATTTTTAGAATTATATCGGTTAACTAGTAATGAACATTTATCCTTAGTAGCAAAAGGTGTAATGTACTTCTTAAAAAATATTTTCTAATGAAGAACTTTGTCTTGTTTTAGAGCTAATCAATTCAGAGAATACAATTAAGACAATAAGGATTATTAGTGGACCAAGGTGTTAATGAATGTAATATTGTAAATTGTTGGTACTAACAACTATCCAGATTCAAAAAATTTACTGTAACCAATTTCATTGATAAAAACTACTGTTTATTAATACCCAGAACAGACGTAATTAATCATATAAAATCCACTATTTGGGTTTAACTCATATGAATAATGATTGTTCTATTAACAACACATACGGGTAAGTGCACAGTGAAGGCTGGCTGCAGGTTGATGGTGATAGGTCGCTTACAAGTGGGAACCTGCTAACAGAAATATGCCATTATATTTCATCAGACCTATCACAGTAAACGCTGGTGGGGGAATCAGAGCGCTGGCAGGTTGTTAAGTGTACTTGATGTCATATAATACGCATTCATAAATAATAACCTGTTAATTAATTATAATAAAATGCTCCCACTGTGCGCACAAGCCAGCACAAATCAGTACCTGTGACCAGCGCCATCCAGCAACTTGAAAAGAGTAACCTGCGACCAGTGTTCACTGTGAGCTTACCCTAATATTGTAGAAATGAGTTATCACATCTACTCCTTTTCTTCTTGTCAAACCTCAGGTTGTTTTGCAGCAGCACACCATTTAATTTTTCTCTTTCCTTGTAAAAGGTATATCCCACATTGTTCATAATTTGTTTCATGTAAGACAGTCTCTGTCTTCCTTGACAATTTCCTCCCTCAATCACACCTACATGTTAATGTACTTTCCATTTGATTTTGATCATTGCTCATTGTCACACGCAGTGAGGTTTCTTTCCTCTAATACTGATTCTCGATCTAATGTAACTGTTTGTATGCTCTCTGAATCGGAAATTTCATTTCTTTACGCTAATTTCACATCGTAGTATAGGTATCAGATGAACTAATGTCCCATAGCCGAGCGATTGAGAGGGAGACATGTGGCATAACTACGCATGCGCTCAAAGGTCTTTACCGTAATAATCCAAATCTGAAAACATACTACAGTCGTTATGTTGCTTGTTAGTTTACTGCATGCATAAACGCTTTCTCACAACAATGAGTAAAATTAAAGACAATGTTATAGGAACAGCACGTATGGCTTGTGTGAGTGAGAGCGTTATGCATTTTCTCACTCCCTCGGCTAGGGGACATTAGTTCATCTGAATACTGTACCTCTAATCTTACTAACGAGAAAAACACAAATTCCATTTGTATTATTCAGTTAATGTTTGGTTAGATTTTACATTCTAGTTAATTACTAAGTTTGCAAAGGTAAATAGTTTAACATTCTTCTAAAACTCATCAGCTACTACAATGGTTAAACAAATAGAAACGGTTTCAACAGACTAAAACCCACATTTACAGTCCATTTGAAATAGCATGATAGTAATAGTCTAGGAATGGTGGTAACTTTTCACAATAAAAAGTCCCTTTTTGAAAGTAAAATTTCCCTTTTAATTATCTTACAAAATATAATATAAATCTTTGTTTTGCAATTTTGAAAATAATATGAAATTTTTGTCATAATTATTTTACTGGCATTGTTATTGTTGCATTTGGTAACCCATACATTCAATACACAAGACGTGATTAATTAATACATTAATATTTAATACTGCCCATAACGGGCAGGTGGAGTGTTAAATTATTTTCACTCAATCTGCTTGTTCCAGGGTTACAAAAAAAGTTCTGTTTCTTATCACATAGTCAGCCAATTGTATGACTGAACTATTTAAGAACAGAAGAGGTAGAGGTGCAAGAGACACTAGTCAGAGTTATCTCCTCTGAGAGTAATGAATTTCACTATACAGCCAGACCCTGTGGTGAATGAAGTGAAGGTGTCATTTGCAGGATGGAAAGTAAGTGCTTTTCAGTGGGCCTAGCATGCTGATAAGCATACTCTTTCAACTCAGTGAGGAAGGCATCGTAAACCACCTCACTCCTTGTTTTTACTTAGTAAACCTCTTGAGGTTCAAACCAGCCTTCCGGCTGTTGACCTAAACAACACAATATTTAATAATTAATAAATTTGATTTCTATTTTCAGTGTGTTATTGGAAAAATTATTTTTTTCTTTTTTATTATTATTTTATCTTTTAAAATGATTTCATTCACTAACAGGGTTTCATTAATACAAAAAAATCTCTTAAGTGTTCGCACTGATGCATGAGCACATTACAAAATTCCTTCTATTCTTTATTCCATTTAAGTAAATATTATTATGCTATTTCGAATGAACTGTACTTTTTTTGTCAAAAATGGGTCTTATCAATGTCACTGAAGACTGTATCAAAAAATAAATCACATTCTAAATAAAATAAATAAAAAAATAAAAAGTAACATTTAAATCTAAAAAACTGATTGCAAATAATCTTATTTTAAAAAAAATTAAATCTAAAAATAACTGTAAATACTACGAATAAAAAGAAGAAAAAATTAGAAGTATTTAACTCAACCCAATTTTTTTTAAGGAAAATAGGTTCTACAAAGTAATACAAACACAAGAAACAAAGTACGACACCAATGATAACATGCACAAACAGATAGATATATTTTGATTTATTAAAAACAAACAAGAACATCAACATAGTACAAAACAAACATTATTTTTAGACATAAGACATCCAACCCCATTAATACAAAAAAACTAAATAAATATTTTGATCTAAATAATACTGTAACATTGTAAACATCTAAATAATCTGAATATACAGGGTGATTCATTTAAAAGTGCCTGCTGCATTTAACAGCGGCCTTCGGGACTCAATTGGATTCAAATAGTAAATGAATAAATAGAATTACTTAATACATAATTTTACATATTTATTTATAATTTATATAGAAATTTCAACTTCACCTTTACAGTAGATGCTGAAAGGGCGTCCTTGAACGCTTACACATTTTTGCGCTCGTTCAATGTTATTAATGCACAAACGATGCAATACAAAAACGTCTATAGCTTAAATGGCTGCCACGATGTTATTCTTTAGCTCATGTATACTGCGGGGGTTTGTTTGGTAAACAGTTCCTTTTAAATAACCCCATAGAAAAAAATCGCACATACTCAAATCGGGTGAACGAGGAGGCCACAAATCTTTACTAACAACTCGCATGGGAAAAGCCTGATTGATATGAGATAGGGACTGACGAGACGTGTAACATGTTGCACCATCTTGCAGGAAAAAATTGTACTCTATAATAGTATAAAAATTAAATAATAATATAAATTGTACTGTAAAGGCCAGTCGATCACATCGTGATCAGTGCTGCCAATACAGCATATGAAAATTACTCGAGTGGCTATAAATTAAATTCCTCGAGCGGCGGGCTACTTTTAAATGAATTACCCAGTATAATACATTTAAAACTTATAATACTAATCAGAATATTATTGGAAGTTGATTACAACATCTTTAGCAGTTACTATTTCACATGTGATACCAATACGTGTGTTTGGCAATTATAACGTAAGATATAAAGAATTAATATAATATTAAGAATTAATTTTAAGGTTAATTACAATGTAAAAATAACAGTGTATTATAAACAAGGATTGTTATTATAAATAATTATATAATTCTAAACAATACACACAAAAATATTTAACAAAATTACAAGAATTATTTATTCTCAAATTTGGATTAATTATCATTAATGCAGATACACTAATATTTTACTTATATTTAACTCACCGGGTTAGTCTAGTATAGGGTGACCAAACGTCCCGGAAAACCGGGATTGTCCCGGTTTTCAACCAAGCCATAAGGTGTCCCAAAAAATTGTCTCGGGACGCACAAAAGTCCCGGAAAATGAGAAATGGGTGTTTTTTTAAGCATTGTGACAATCTTCAGCAGTACACCGAGATGGCAAAGATTGCAAAATATCTATTTGCAATACCAGCTCACAACGCGAATACAGAAAGAATATTTTCTTTCATGAATATCTAATGGACTGATGAAAGAAATAGAATGGAAGTGAAGATGCTTGATGCAATTCTGCAGATTCTGTACAACTACAAAATGGACTGAATGGAATTTTACAGTTGTTTTGAAGAACAAAGACATGATCAAGAAGGCTGAAAGTAGTGAAAAATACTCTTTTCTTCGAGATCAATCAACCCCATTTAAAAGCAGTGTGCAGTAACAATTAATTATTAAATGTGAGTTGAATTTAAAATTAATTGACAATAATTAATAGAAAACAAAAAGCAAACTTTGTTTCATTTTTAATTTGGTATGTTTTAATAGTATTAATAAAGTTAATCTCATATTGTAGAATTGAATATGAGTAATTATTTTCCCGGGTCCTGGGTAAATTATGTTTGGGGGGGGGGAGTAAAGTATGGAAGGAGTCCCGGTTTTCTCTAGGAATGATTTGGTCACCCTAGTCTAGTGGTAAATTCATTGCCGCAAATCAGCTGTTTAATAGCTGATTTACAGAAACGAAGGTTCCTGGTTCAAATCCTAGTAACTGTAGTTACTTTTATATGGATTTGAATACTAGACAGTGGTTACCGTTGTACTTTGATGGTTCAATTAACCATACTGTCTAGAATCTTTATAAGACTACACCTCATTTACATGTCAAACACATCAACCTCATCTCATTAGGTCATGGGATTGCTTATTGTTCTCGACTTGAACAGATTGCTAAATAGGCACATTAAAGATTAAAAACAACTTATATCTAGTGTTCAACTTGTAACAATAAAAATAACAATATAATACAATACTAAGTAAAGAAAATAACACTAATATTAAGATTTGATTAGAATAAAATACTAATGGTTGCCTCCATAGCATAGTGGTTAGCGCGTTGGTCTGCCACTCGGAGTTCGAATCCCGGCCAGGGTCTGGAAATTTTCAAGTGTCAAATCCCATAGTTAATGTTTCATAATCTAGTCGCTAATGATCAAGCAGTTGATGCGACTTCAAATAAATAAATTGAAAAAAAAATTAATAGAAGCCCATAACATTTTATTCATTCATTACTATTGATTGAACAATATAAATTAAAAAATATAGTAGGTACTCGATTTACTGCGCTAAAGTCTAGCCGAACGCTGACATTAAATCTGAAACTTCAAAAAAGGAGTGGGGAATTCATGTAATCGTACATTTTCAGTGATCCTATGTACTTCATTAGGACATATATTATAACACAGACAAGTTACTTAATAAAGGCGGAAATATTATCAATAAACTTATGTCAATTAATTGTTAATGAATTTAACTCATATTTTGTGGAATTACCAGGCACTGTTGTTAATTCAATTAAAATTCACAAGAATAACATCCCATAAGGGGTGGGGTGAATTTTTTTCTAAAATAGTAGTACTGTGGGAAGTCGATTATCGGAATGTCTATCAACCGAACGAATAATTTTAAACCAAATTATGTTCGACATAATGTTCTCAAGGTAGTACGAATATGTTACGATAAAAGAATGAAAAGTAATGCAAGAGATTAATGTCATGTTTTTACAGTACTTAGTTTTTGTATTACTATAATAATAATAATAATCTCTAAAATAATTAATGCTGTTTATAGAAGTACTATAATAATTCTACTTTGTATATTTATGGCACTTATTTACTTAAAACAACAGATATTAACACGTTGACTGCCGCACTAAATTTTGTGACACTTACAGCGGGGCCATCATACTTTTTTTATTTCACATTTTTTTTTCACATTTTATTCCTTTTTTTCTTATTTTACTTCATTTATTAATTTAAATAATAACAGCTATTTTTACTTTCTCTTGCCTATATGAATATATAGGAAGGAAAGTATTGTTTTCATGTCGATTTTAAGAAATCGAGTTTTCACCGGATCTATACGTTTTCAGACCCCCTGAACCCAAAAAACATGTTTTTAGCGATTGGTCTGTGTGTGTGTGTGTGTGTGTGTGAACAGAATATCTCAAGAACGGAACATCGTAGGAACTTGAAACTTGAAACTTGAAACTTAAGTTACATATCACTACCGGACCCGACACGAACATTTTCATCAAAATCGGTCAACCGGAAGTAGTAGTTTATTCGTATAATTTTTCACTTTTTTGCGATTTTCTCAAAATCTAGTCATACGATTTTTTTTAAAATCAACTGGTTTACTACATTTTTTATGCTCTACAATATAGGGTAGGCGCCATGTTTGCTGAAATTCTGCTTGAGGCTGTTTTTACGTAAAAACATTTTCTTTTTAAGATTGCGGCTTTAATATGCATTTTAGCGCAAAACGTTATATAATAAAAGTTGTAGAGAATGTAAAATTCTACAACTTTTATTTCAAACATTTTTTTGTATAACGCTTAGTTTAGCGGTAATTTGCGATTTTCTGTTTTTTTACTCACGAAAACGTGAGAAAAATCGATTTTTTTAAGATTTCGGTCTTAGTATGCATTTTATGACAAAAAAATATATAATTAAATTTATAGAAAATTAAAAGATCTACAACTTTTGTTTAGAGCATTTTTCTCTACAGAGCCTAGTTTAGCGTGAAAGCGTGATTTTCCGTATTTTTAAGCCAAACTGAGTTCGATTGTCATTTTGCGTCATTCACTCATGATTAAAATAAGGTTATGTTTTTGAGGTTAGTTTTTGTTTATTTCTAATATTTTATTAATAATGTTAGGTTTATTATTAATTATTTGCATTGGCAAGAGAAAGTTGTGTGAGTGTTTCACACCAGATTTTATTTTTTTTTTTTTGTAAAATTAAGTTGTGACACACTTTTGGGTCACAATAAAAAAAGTAATAAACATAATAGGGTTTAGTTGCAAAGTATTCTAGACTATTTCTTTTAACCAAAATAAGCAAAAGAAATAATAAAATGAAAATAATAGCAACATTCTAGTAGAGGACAAGAAGGAAACTACCTGTAGTCTATAGGAAATATCCTATTATTTGAAAAACACCAACTATTGAAAGTCTTAAGTGTATAATGTCACTCTCTTAAGCTGAGGCTTTTGAAACCACAAAACATGGCTTAAAAATCAGTCATGTACTGTGACTCATTTTTGATGCACGTGGCCCATTTTTAAAGACAAGTGTGACATATATTTGGGTCACGTACCAGTCAACGTGTTAAACAGCGCTTCATGCCAAACAGGGCTTCATGCCAAAAGAGCGTATCCACCAAAATTACAATTTTCAGTTTTTCCTCTTAAATAGTTTGAAATAGTCAATATTTTGTCATATTAAAAGATCATACTAGTTAATTAGCAAAAGAAAGTGTTATAGAATATTTCGTTTTTGGCATATCATTATAGTTCACATTTTAAAGCTCTCCTTTTAATACGATGACTGCTATGCAACCCAAATATGTGTCACACTTGTCTTTAAAAATGGGCCACATGCATCAAAAATGAGTCACAGTGCATGACTCATTTATGTGGTTTCAAAAGCTACAGCTTCAGAGAGTGACATTATACAATTAGAGTGTTCAAATAGTTGGCCTTTTTCAAATAATAGGATATTGCGTATACAGGTAGTTTACCTTGTTGTCCTGTACTAGAATGCTACTATTATTTTAAATTTTATTATTTATTTAGCTTATTTTGGTTGATTGAAATAGCCTAGAACTTTGTAACTTAACGCAGTTAATTATTACATTTTTTATTGTGACACAAAAATGTGTCACATGGCTCTGAAATGTAAAATCATTTCACCAAGCCATGTGACCCAAAAGTGTGTTACAACTTTATTTTACAAAAAAAAAATAGTTATTAAATAAATTAAGTAAAATAAGAAAAAAATTGAATAAAATGTGAAAAAAGTACGATGGCCCCGCGGAAGCGCCACAAAATTTAGTGTAGCATTCAACGTTGTTAATGTTCTTTTGGTTGATGCGCCCTTCTGGCATGAACCCTCATATGTACACTAATCTGTTAATTAATCGACTTTTAAAATGTGTCAACATTAAGTTATTAAATAAGACAGGTACATTTAAGAATCATAATTATTATTGAAAGAAAAAGTAAATTAATATTAAGGTCCCAATAGATCTTTGGGAAAACTAGGATGGTTTTCAACAATTGAAAATTCATATGGAGCGTTGTAGGGATAGGAATTGGCAAGAGTACATTGAAGGGGGAAAACTTTGTAATGTGATCAATAAAATGTTTTGTAGCTCCAGTCCGGTTATTTAATTGCAACACCTTGTAAATTAGTTTTCATTAATAATAAAGATATAACTCAGAAAGAATTACTTAATTATTACTTAGCTATTAATTTTTTTAATTTATTTTTTTATAACCCTGATTAATAATGTAAATGTTTTGGCCTAATGAAATACGCTAATAAAATCAATTTTTTTAATGTTCACAATAACTACCCAATAAAGCAACATTACAAACATTAAAGTAGATTTTTAAAAAATCTTTATTGCATGTAACTTTTAGAAACGCTAAAATGGAATGTGAAGAACTGGAAGTTTAAAAAAATATTATTATACGACAATCATTGAAGAAAGCAAACAGTAGCAATAAAAAGATAATAAATGAATTGGTTACTAATGAATTTAACGTGTGAATAATTAGATTTATCAGTTTTTCTCTCGATTTGTCCTAAACTACCTTTTGGGAGCCTCCTGGAAGTAATGAAAAACCAGTAACATGAAACTCAGAAAATCATGATCCTATTGTACAACTAAAACCTCACAGTCTCCTGATAGCAAACCAGAATATAGAAAAATCTTGTGTGAAACTCACACCACTTTCTTCTGCCAATGCAAATAATGAATGATATAATTTAACATCAGTAAAAAATATTACAAATAAACAAAAAAAAACATAACCTAATTTTAATCATGAATGATGCAAAATGAAAACAAACTTAGTTTGGCTTAATAATACGGAAAATCACTCTTTCACGCTAAACTAGGCTCTGGAGAGAAAAATGCTTGAAATAAAAGTTGTAGATCTTTTAATTTCTGTAAATTTGATTATAAACACTTTTGTCGTAAAATGCATACTAAGGCTGAAATCTTAAAAAATTCATTTTTTCATAAATTTTCATTAAAAGAAAAAACAAAAATTAACTAATACCACTGAAATAAGTGTTACAAAAAGAAATGTTTGAAAAAAGTTGTAGATTTTTAAATTGTCTAAAACTTTTATTATATGTATGTAGCGAGCTTGTATGTAGCAGCTGACATTGTCACTTACGGTAGCAAAGTTACTATTATTGTTCTGTGGGAAATTAAGTGATACAAATATTACTCGTCAATCAGTTTTATCCTATATTTCACAGCATTATAAATTCTGGTGTATCGATTAATTATAGTTTCTTAATTGAAACTGGCCAGCCTGTTGGCACAGTCGTTAGCATAACTGGCTTCTATGCCAGGGGCCCGGGTTCAATTCCCGGTCAGGTGTGGCATTTTTTCATCACTCATCTTCATGCATCATCCTTCTCACTATCTGCATTAGCAGCAATTGCAAAACAGTCAGATGTAAAATAAAAAAAAAAAAAATTAATAGTAACTGAAAGTGTGCGAGTTAAATGTGATTTTAATGGTTTTCATAGAGTAAACATTCAATTTTTTTTTATTTTTCATACTAATTGTTTCGTGAAGCTATAATTTTATTATTTTCTTGCAATATTACTAAAATTTCTAATGATTTGTAATATTTTAAGATAATTAAGAACGAGTATAGTTAATTCAAGTTTTAAGAATAACCCTGATAATAATGAACCTGGATGTTTCAGTTCCAATAGTTCTGTTTTTGCAAAAAGCTATGACATGACGTACATACAAGAAGATTTAGGGAATAATCTTTAGTTGGTACAATTTTTTTTTAAATCTAAAGAACGAGTCAAATTTCATTGAACCAGGTATGTTCGTAGTTTAAAAAAAATGTTTACAAATGTCAACAATTGACTAGTGAACCATATGGATACGGACAACAATTCAAAAAGTTTGCTAAAAAAAAATCAGCAATTTTGCTACACCAAAAAAAGAGAAAAAATGGATTTATTATCACTAAACTTTCCGATTTCAATTATGATTTGAGTGAAGAATAAAAACAGCGTTAATGAAGTGTCTCCTTTATAGATAATAATGTAAAAATATCGTATCAAAGTAACAATATCAAGTAACAATGCAGATAATACTCGTAACGTCAAAAGAAACCCCCATCAATTTACAAAAAAAAATAAATAAATAAATTCAACTACAGATACATGCATACATATTTATATACAGACACACAAACTTGCTAAAAACAATCAAATAAAGTAAATTTCAATATAAATCAACTATACACAGCTTTAAGTTGTTTTGGAAGTTTATCAAATCTAGCACATTTTCTAAAAGAATTTAAAATATAAATATTTCAGTTAGGCAGCTTTCACATTAGAACAATGCAACACATCTGATTAGATGTATGCAACCAGTTGCATGGAAATGTTTTCACATTGATCCAACCAAATCTACCTAGTTGCAATGGAATCTTCAGAAGAAGACGATGTTATTATAAGGTTGAGGTGGTACATAAGAAGAAATAAGAGAAAACGTCATTGGGTGCACTCATATTTTATAAAAATGTTTAAAAAGTGACTATTAGTGGCTGCAAAGGAACTACAAGACCAGTTAAATTTAAAGCTACTTATAGAATGAGCCCAGTAACCTTCTTTAACTGCTTGATTTGGTGACCCTGGCAATAACAAACGTGTATATCAGATTTAGAAGGTGTCTAAACGAAACTCTTCTAATATATGGTCAAAGTGCAACTGGCAAGCCCAGTCATGTCAACTCGTTGCGTCAGACTAACTGGTTTGATTACACATCACGCAGGTGTAGGCCTATAGCCTGATTTTTGTAAGCAGAACGCTGGGTAAAACGTGCGTCTCCATTAGTATAGTCTTGTGTGTACTGCAATAGTGCAGCGTATGTAATCAACAATGGAACAGCATACCTACAAAATACTATACGTGTTGTCAATTTTCAACAACACTCTGACTGTACATCTAACTGTTGGTTGGAGGGGTATGCAGGGTCCAAGTCAAGTATGTGCATGGGTAGCCCAGCGCTCACAGCAATTGGCTTGGCCTTTAAATGCTTCTACAAAAACCTTGAGTCAGACGAATGCAACTAGTTTGTTAAATAACGGGTGATTCAAAAAGAGCGCCGGTTTTTAAACGGCTGGTAAATTTTTGTTTATCGGTTGGCAACATTGTTAGACCTCATTTCTATTTCGGAGAACATTCCGATTGACGATTCAGTTGTAGTTTCTCTTGTTCGCAGTGTAGTACTCTCGCAGTCTGTGTCTAACCATGGAGAAGTTTACTATTGCACGAGTGTTAATCGTCAAAACATTTTACCAGAGTGGAGAGAGTTATGCGGCTACTGTCAGGCGACTTCGCGGTACTCTAGGACGTAATGAAGCACCGAATGAATCAACAGTTCGCAGGCTCATGAAAAAGTTTTTTGAGACGGGTTCAACAGTCGACCTTAAAAGTTCTGTAAAACAATGTTGTTGCTCCGTGAACGGTTCCAGGATCGCATCATTTCTCGTAATTCCGACCATCAATGGCCACCAAGGTCGTGTGACTTGACGCCTTGTGACTTTCATCTTTGGGGTCATCTGAAGTCATTGGTGTATGCCAATAAACCCCGAAACATCAATGACTTGAAGGAGGAAATTCGACGGGTTATCGGGCAAATGGAAGTCGAAACTTGTCGTGCAGTAATATCCAATTTCATGGACAGAGTTGATGCGTGCCAGCGCAGTAGAGGAGGACACATGCATGACATCATTTTTCATATATGAAATCAGAAGGTAAGATGAACTTGTTGATGTATTTATTTTCAATTTTTCAATAAAATAAATCTCTTAATTTGATATATCAAAACCGGCGCTCTTTTTGAATCACCCTATAAGTTAT
Source organism: Catonia carolina (assembly GCA_035578175.1). Classification (NCBI taxonomy): domain Eukaryota; kingdom Metazoa; phylum Arthropoda; class Insecta; order Hemiptera; family Achilidae; genus Catonia; species Catonia carolina. The sequence continues at coordinate 31,493,198 of JAQMRL010000005.1, read as the reverse complement.
TCAAATTGTATTGCACTAGTGTGAAAGCTGCCTCATGGTCTAGCTCTGAAATTGTTCATGTTAATAAAATCAGTGGATTGTGCAAATAACCGGATTGTGAAATGGATGAACAAGTTTATTTTACCAGATGAATTCAATAATAAATAGTCCAAGGCATTAAAAAGTTTAATAATTGTTTATACTTGATTGTCATTCAAAATTATTTTGTTTCTAAACTATATACATAAATAATGATGTTAAAACTATATTAAGGAGGGAGAGTCTACCTTAAAAAATGGTTTTAGTGTTGCTAATTTTAGTGAAAATCCTTTTGTACCTGAACTTCTGATATTAAAATGATAAAAAAATGCCAAGTTCTTGCTATTCGATTCTGAATCAAAATTATTTTTACAATTTCACCATGTTCTCTTAAAATGAAATTTGGAGGTTAAAAAGTAGCCACTACTTTCAGAAATTATAACTTGGGTGTATTTGGGCAAATTTAATTCCAAAGTACAGTCGATTCTGGATAATTGGTTCATTGGTTAATTGGGGCAGCTAGTTTTTTGAGACAATTCTTTAAAGAACGACAACAAACGGAATTTTACATTGATAAGTACTCCATTTATTTGGTCCATAATGCCGCTTATTGATACCAATCCGATGTATGTACATATAATATGTTTTATTAAAACGATTACAAGCTGGTGACGAACAAAATGTGGTTCTAAGCGGCAAGATAAGATAATGGGCAGGATAGAGGTAATAAACATTTCGACAGATAAAATAGTAATCACACATCAGTCATAACAGAGATGTTATTTACAGTATAATGTGTACATAATCGTCTTTGCATGAATTTCAATGAGTCATATCCACTAATTATGCCTGGCCTTACAAGTTGTATAGCCTCCTTGTAATTTATTGTCAGTTGTCACTTGTCCAACGTATCCTGTACATAGAATTCACAATTCAATGCTTCTCATTAGTTTCTGTGATTTCAAGAGTGTACTGTAACACACTTTTTTCCTGTCTGGTTGTTTTGTTATCTGCAGGCATTTTTTTATTCCTATTTGTTTCACATATTTTGTTGACATTTTTATGCGTAGGCTTACAGTACAGTACCTACTATCAACATTTTTGTGAGTTAAAATGCTGTGTAACGATATGACTATAAACAAATAAAGCTTCTCGACAAAATAAAAATGTATCCACTTAAGTCAATGTTAACTATCGGAACTAATCGGTGAATTGAAATGTATGATAGCTTGTATCATGCTCTAAGAAGATAAAATATGCCAAGAGTGAGCATTAAAAGATAATGGAACATCTCAGAGAAGGAAACATGAAGGAAAGGACCCACTTGTTGAGAAGCGCTGAATGAATGGTTTGCCATTGTAACTTCACAAGGTGTTAAGTGTCAATGGTCCAATGCTTAAAACCTATGCAAAAGATTTTGCTATAAAAAGTTTAATCATTGTTCTGATACCCTTTTATTTTTTTATGAGTATATAGACAGAACTTGAATGTAAAATTTATGTGTGTGATATGTTTAACAAAATACTGTATCGTATAGCACGTTACAGTTTACGAATTTGTTTATTAGGGCCAGCCATTTAACTGGACCAAAATGCTCCAGTCTTGATGTGTCCCAATTAACGGAATTGACTGTACCTTGTTTTGCTGTAAATTATACTACCCTTATATTTAATTTTATATCTTCAAAAAATGTTTGTAAAGGCCTTCCTACACTAGTTTACTAGCTGTTAATATATAGCAGGACCTAGAAGACAGTTCCCATGGTGCTAGTCAATTAAGGCCAGTGATCTTAAGACGTACACAAGTTGTGCTATGTATTGGAGTAAAGAGTACAGCTTACAAGCAACTAGCAGTGTTTCAAAATATTCATGCCAAGCTAGTTTACTAGCACTAGTCAATCATGTGACCTTTTCTCCCCTACTAGCACTAGTAAAATCAAACAAGTTCAAAGTTTCTAGCGTTTTAACTAAAATAGCTGCAAGTTGTTTGTTCTCATTACAGTATTTTGCTAACTGCTATTACTAGCGTCATGGAAATACGCCTTAACAACAGAAAACATCTCTATAAACTAAGAAATCAAATAAAGTTCAAAACAGTGTTTTGCAGACAGTAGGGAAAAGATGGGCCCGAGAAAAAATTTCTGAGCAATTTCTAAAACAATCTTGAAAATCGTTTGAGGAGGTTTTACATTATGATATCAGAACCATGGTAATTTATGTAAATCTTGGCACTAAAGTTTTAAGTCAACATTTAAAAAAAAATAAATGTAGATTTTACTGTGCAATTGCTTTCTTTTTATTTATTTATGGATTTAAAACAAACTGTATTAATTTTGTTCAGAACAATTAAATAAAAAATAAAACAAAAAAAATATTGTGAAAACTTTTCAAAAAATATCATTTTGAGGTAGACTTCCCCTCTTGAAATATATTAATAATTTTTTAGGAATGTAAAATTGTAGGAAAACTATTAGGTTATGTAACACATTTAGGTTGTTGATTTAAAAATAAGTCAACACAGAAGTTGACTATGGTTCATTTTCAGCAAACTGAAGATTTTTAATCAAATTAATGAATAGTTTATTAACAAAACTATGATAGGTTTTGGTTTTTTTGTGATCAGGCCGACGTGACAGTGAATTAGGTTATAGCACATTATTGATCCTGGTGTTTCCTTACATCTAATTCTTTCTATCAATCCTCAGTAACTGGTCCATGCATTTTTTATAGTTGTAGATGAGTTCCATCCTATACAATACTCATCATCATCATCATCATCTGGGTATCCTTCCAGCAGGCCGGGTAGGATTTGAGTGGACGATATGCCTCCATCTATCTCTATCTTGATATACCTTTTGTATTCTGATATCCTGTAGTGTCATTCCTTTTGTTAGGAGATCATCCCTTATTTGGTCAGTCCATCTTCTTCTGGGACGTCCAACGGGTCTCTTTCCAGATACCTCCATGTCCAAGTACTGTCTGGGGATACGTGCCTCTGGCATCCTTTGTACATGTCCAAACCATTTGAATCTTGCGGGTAATATCAAATTTTGAGATATCTCTTTTGTTAATGATTATAATCTTTTGTCCAGTTGTACATTTGTTAGAATTTTTCTATCATACTCTTTATGGATAGTTCAGTTCCCTAAACTTTTATATTATTTCTCCACGGTATTTGAACTTATCTACCACTTTTTGGTCCTATATACTATGTTGACTTTTCTGATTTTGAGATCCTGATAGGCTCTTATCAACTATTTTAGTTTACTAAATATTGAATAAAAAAAAATTGTATTTAAGACTCAGACTCAAGATTTCAGCTAACACTTCAAAAACAGATCAATTACCCCTGGTTTTTTAATTACTGTTTCTATGTTAAATCTATTTAAATTAGTTTACACAAATAACTCAATAAATTTGATGAAACCCTGACAACATTTTGTTCAATTTACAGCTATTAATTTTCAACACTATTTATAATAATAAAAATAATTAAAGGCCAAACTCCAAAATATACTAATTAACTTTAAATAAAAGAGAGGAAGTTACACAGAGAATTTTTAGCAAAATGAATTGTTGAAAATCACTCGTACAACAAAATAATTATAACAGGAAATCTCTATACAAACATTATAAACTAACAAATATTGTAACAGTTTTTTTATTATTAGGATCTTTAATGTGTACAATAAAACAACAATCACTTTAAATTTATTCTATTGTATAAATAAAAAAAGAACTATCAAAATTGTTAAATAACTTTTAATCGTAGTAGATAGTTTTACATAAATGTAGAATTTAATAAACACAGAAGTATATTTTCAATTTATTACTTAATGACCTAATTTTTTGCTGATTTTAAATAAAGTCACCAAGCCAATAGGATAAATTCAGAAAATTCAACAATGGATTCAGTTGTAGCATTTTTGTTTTCTATACTACAGAAATTATAAGAAAATAAAACTTAACAATAAGTCACCGAAGAAGCTGGAGATAACGTACGTAGACATATTAAAACGTAGATTTTGGAGGTGCTTTATGTTTACTAATTGAACTTCTTCTCTTTAAAGATTAGACCAAGTAGCTTGTTCTGGTATCAAAATGTTTTATCATTAAAAAAAACTATAATTAAATAAAAACTTCCAGCATTGTAGACAATTTCTAAGTTTCTTCTTCGTTCAGGTCCGTATGCTAGAACCTGTTTTGGAATTCTACCTCACTTCGTTCTTCGAGATGCTCCATTCAGTTGTTGCAATAATCAATTCTATTGTTTATACTAGTTGTAGCTCTTGGTTCATGTCATAATTTTACGATGTAATGACACTTCTGACTCAATTACATGACAGTGAAACTTGTACTCTTACCAGGGAGAAGGAAACTTTGTGAAAATTTATTTTTTTAATCATTGAGTGGTCGTAATTGATACAGTTTTTAAACATATAGATAGCTGTAGTGAGATAAATTTTATATATTTGATTAAGTTCATATAATTACTTAACAATTAAGGAGTTATAAAATATAATTGTCAAACAAGTTGATATGTAAAAGAGTCCTGTAGTTTATGCACTTAAGTACTTAGTTATATTAAGACATTTGGATCATGAACATTATTTTTCTTCTTAACAACAATCCTGTCAATAATTCTGGTTGGGAAAAGTGAACAATCTATTTGATCTTTTGGCTACCAGCTGATGATATATCAGCAATCAAACAATATGCAAAAAGTACCGATTGACAATATATCGTCGACTGGAATATATGTGAGAAATACCAGTTGATAAAATATCATCAATTATCTTGTTCTAGAGGTAAAGTCGTCACCAAAATCAGCTGTTTAACAGCTGATTTTCGGAGACGAAGGTTCCTGGTTCAAATCCTCGTGAAGGTAGTTACTTTTATACGGATTTGAATACTAGATAGTGGTTGCCGGTGTATTTTGATGGTTGGGGTTCAATTAACCATACTCTCTCAGGAATGGTCGGCCTGGGTCTGTACAAGACTACACTTCATTTACACGTAATACACATCATCCTCATCTCATTGGGTCATGGGGTTGCTTATTGTTCTGAATTGAACAGATTGCAACGTACACACATTAGGGATTGAAAAAAAAATTATCTTGTAATTTTCAATCCTTCAAACTATTTTTAAAATCATCAAAAAATATTTATAGTTGCAGCTAATATTTACCGTGGTTGCAGCTAATGATGATATAATTTAATAATAAAAAAAAGTAACAACATTACTTTTTAATTTTGTATAAAGTGATTTTCATTTAGAGGTTATGTGAGCTAACCTGGTGTAACACCATAGCTGTTTTTGTTTTTACCTGTAGTAAAAACAATTTAGAAAAATGATTAACAGAGGTTCCCACTGATAAAATATTTCTTATTTAAATGCTACAGTGCTTTAAACTTCATTTGCTTTTCCATTTCATGAAAATTTTTGCATATTTATAAAAAAGCACAAATTTTTTAAGGTCCAGTGCATTTATATTTTGTCTATAGTATAGTTTTAAGTCTTCTGAATTGTTTAAAAAAAATGTTCAAATATCTTGGATATGAAATTTTTTATAACTTATTTGGAGAAAGTATGTAAAAACACCAGTTTTAGAAGCGATATTTTTTGGTATAACTTAAATATATTTTGACAGTTTTTTTTTTACCATTTCAAATACCGATAGCAAAAGGGTTAAACAAGAACCCTGCTAATCCAAATTAATTGGGACCAAGGCCTGTTTGAATTGCGTAATGTATGGATTATCCAAAAAAAGTGCATAATAGTAACAAAATAATAATAAAAATATAGCTAAATTCATTATTATGCATGCATTATTGAAACAGTGTTGGCCAACTGTGTATAACTAAGAATAAAATCAGAGTAGATGAATGACAGCTGATGATGAAGTTTACAGATGAAGCAAAAGTTTCTGTAATTAAGCTCCTTTGAATGTCTAAAAGAAACTGATGAATTATTAACATGGGACAGTTTATTTCATATTCAGAAGCAGCAAAAGCACTACCGGTATAGTATGTGGATCAGGACAACACTACGCACAGATGTCAACAATCAGATGAGATGGTATCAAAGTATTGGATCATAATCAAAATTTCTGGCATTACAACAGCAAACGATTACTGATTTAATGCAGATAGTCAGTAGTGAAGATGTATATCATCATCATCATCAGTCAAGGATTAAGCTCAATGGCCTGTTCTGGAATCCAACTCGTTTTAGGGCTTTCCAAGCCCTTGCCCTCTAGGTTTATATTTCCATGCTCGCAGAGGAAGGAAAGAAAACGAGACAGGACATCCAAATGAAATTTTGTAGAGCAATGGCTGTGTACCAGTCATGACATATGGGAGTGAAACATGGGTGTCACTACAGAGGAATGGATCTTGTATCAGGGCTGCTTAAATGAGATTTTTGCGGGGAGTCAAAGGTTGTACCTGGTTAGATAGAGTACATAACGAAGTCACTAGGGTAAACGTTGAGAATATATAAGAGAAACTGGTCCAACCATTTACTTCCATACCAACACACAAAAAAATATATAATTTTTAGTAACTGCTAATGAACCAGCAAGCGATTAATATTGTAAATACATTAAGAACTTGGTTATGTTAACTTTTCATTATCAAATATATGGTTTATATTTTTTTAAATTTAATTTTATGTTTAAAAGTCTATTAAAAACATTTTTCCATTACAAAATACTTAGTTTTATTTCAAAACATGTTTTATACATAAAAAAGCAATTAAAAAAAACAATCAATTTGGATTAGCAGGGTTGTTTTGTAGCATTATTATTTATTAGTTAAAAAATCTTTCCTAAATTTAAAAAACTTATTATAAAAAAATCACAAAAATGATTAACTCTTTTTTAATTTAATGTCATGATTACATTCATTTTTATTAAAATTTAAAAGCTCAGAATAAATGATTAAATGTTTTTCGTAACAATCACCCTTATAATAGAATAATTACATACACTCATAAGTTTTTTTACAAAGCAATAAAACATAAGGTCACTGTTTGTGCTGCACTAACAAAGTAGCACAGGCACAAACACCACGTTTAAATCACAGTTTAAATAATTTAATAAAAAACAATATTTGATAATCGTCGCAAAAAGATATTATAAAATTATCGTAGATTATCGTAAATTTCTGTTAAACCAATTAAAAATTTGATTAACGAAACCATTAGAATTAGATGCTGCTGACGTCCTAGAGAAAGATACAAATAAAAAATAAAATTTATAAAATCATAATAATAACAGTTAATATTATATACAAACATAAAAATTAATAAAAATTTGTTCGTGTTTTTTTTAAGCTCATAAACTAAAATTAACATATAAAACTTACATAATAATATTATTTTTACAGTAATATTAAACTTTTATTTTTTATTACAGTGAACAATACAACTTTATAATGTTCTACAATTGCAAATAAAACCAACCAAACAAATTAAAATCAGTTTTTAATGTAACCTACAATTAGCATACTATTAATATTATTAGGTTATTACTAAATTAGTATTAGATGTAACGATTTTCAATAAAAAAATTAATTAATACCAACTTCTACGTCTTTGTTAAAGTTTCTAACAAAAAATAAAAAGAAGTTTGTTGTTATTAACAGTTCTAAGAATAAATTAAAAAAATTAAAGTTTTAGTGGCGTCTCATCTGTGATGAAATAAAATCTAAAAATTGTGAAACAATATTTATAAAACACATTATTGTCTCCTTAATTGTAATTCGAAATACTTCTAAATTTTTACAACCCAAACACAAAATTTGTTGCATGTAATATACAGTCGAACTTTGATATAACAAAAACCTTGATTATACAAATTTTTTACTGCACCGTGACATTATAATTAAAACTATAATTTAAATTTACCTCGATTTAACAAATAAGTACCTTGATATAACGAAATAGTGAAATAGTGCAGTAAGTACGACGTGACATGCTGTACTATGATTTTTCTGTGAGTTTTAAGGTAGATTCTTTTGATTTCCGTACCTAAATTGTACCTGTTTACAAGCACAACGCATTCTCAACTACACGCAAGAATGAAGGTTATTTTTATTTAATTACAATGGGGTAACCCAAATTTCTTACTTATATAAATACAGTACTAAGCTTTAAATGAGTTTCAGATGCTTTTAATTATAGCCAAGATCTATGTATGAGTAAGTTCCTACTTGAAATCAATACATACTTTTTGTACTATTATTAACCGTAATTACGTAAAACATGATATATAAAAAAATTAATTTACTAGTTAAGATGTGTCTATGAAAAAAATTAACTGTATTTAATTCATCATACAACATGAAAAAAATTTGTTGATAAAAATTAGCTCGAAAATTCTTGTTACTTTGATATAACGAATACCTCAATTTAACAAATTTTTCCCCAGGATTCTCGATTTCGTTATGTCAAAGTTCGACTGTATTATCAAATAAGAGAATATCTGTGTAACAAAGATTCTAACAATATTTTCTGTTTAAAACTTTAATATATTCATCATTATTTACCGAAATATAACCAAAAGTTAAGAGACAGATAATAAACATCCAATACATGCAAGGGCAAAAGTACAGAGGGGGAGAAGAAGCATTAGCCTTAGGCACTTGAACAGCGAGGAATATATTATGTTAGATTTTGAATACTATATAGTCTAAATCCAGTTAATTAATAATTCATAAACTTTTAAGATCACTGATCAAGGATAAGACAAGAGTATAGTTTATCCCTGACTTTATTTAATGTGTATATTGCCATATTTTCAAAAGATGGAAAGATATAATTTGTATAGAATAGGTGAGGATGACTACCTGAACGCATTGCTGTTTGCGGACAATATATGGATAGTCCAGGGGAACGAGGAAGAATTACAGATATCTGTGTATGCCCTAAATGAGTTATGTAAAAGTTACAATTTTAACGTTTCTAGCTCTAAATCAATAGTTATGGCATTCAGACGAAAAAGCCCTGTTTGAATGAAGATAGTCATAGATGATTTAGTGCTGGAACAGATTTCGCACAGCAGCTATTTGGGATGTGACACTGACTATAATGTTGATCATAACGTTGAAAACAAAATTAACAGATTTCAAGCTACAGTAGTTATCACATACAGTGACGTTGGATACAATGACCTTTCGGTTATTGTGACCAATATTCGATGGAAAGGTTGGTCCGGTATTATGGCCAATATAAAATATATCGTGTACAGTAAAATCGATAAAAATCACATATCGGTTTTAGTGACAACTGTACGAATTTTCAACTATGCCAGTTATCTTTCAACAGTATGAGTTAGCATGTTACTCGTTGTTTTGTCTAGTTTAAATGTGTTTTTTCCTAATGGCGTTAGTCTTAATGAGCATTTACAGTAGTTTGTGTCGGAAGTACGATTAATAATAGATCTATCCTTTCTTTTTGTGTCTACACCACAGCCAGCCCCTGGTGTAGTGGTCAGCGCAACTGGCTACTATGCTGGGGTCCCGGGTTCGATTCCTGGTCAGGTCTGGAATTTTTTTCATCTGTAAATCACCACATACCATTACCTACTCACAAGGCCAAGGCTTATGTAGGCATCATCACTCAATAAAAAAAAAAAAAAAAATACAGCACTGATCAATAGTTTTATTGTCCCATTTACTCAAGTTTAGTTTATGTCTTTTGTGTAAACCAATCTGTTATTTTTGTGTTTTATAAAAATTTAAGTATGGAGTCATCGCGTAGACATTTTACGACAATGGAAAAAGCGTACATTATCTGGTGTTAAGGAAATGGTGAAATGAATGGGAATGTAACAAGGGAGTTCAACGTTGGACACTCCACAATGTCCGCAATTTGGAAAATCAGGGAAAAGTTCAAAATAGTTTAGATGAAGGTAAAGAGGAATCAAAGAGACCTTGACTTAGTAAACAAAAAGACGTAGAAGAAGCTCTTTTTAAGTGGTTTACTTCACAACGGGCAAACAACATGACCGTAACTGGATCTTTGCTACAAGAAAAGGCCATCGGTTACAGTGGCTGGAAAAAGCCGGTCTCTTGGAGGTCACTGTATATGATAACTACTGTATACGTGGTGCCATCATCAGCAGAACACTACAAAATGAGCCTAGAAAGGAGACAAAAATGAAATTTTATAAGGTGATGGCAACTCCATATTTGTCCTTTATGGATGTCAGTCTTGGGTCACTACAAAGTCATAAGAGAGCCAGATTTGGCTGGTAGAGATGAGATTCCTATGAAAGACAAAAAAATGCACAATATTAGACCATATAAGGAATGAAGAAATACGAGCAGAATCAGGAATACATACATAGCCTGAGCGAAAGAATAAAAGTTAATTGTGGTTAAGTGGAGACAGCATTTGGAGAAAATGCTGGAAAAGAGAATACCCTTGAAAGTGCCGAACTATAGACTACATGGTCGAAGAGACATTGGAAGGCCACGGAGAAGATGGCAGTTGTTAAATTGTGCAAAGTGTGTTACATCTTTAAGGAATGAATAAATAAAAATATATAGCTAATTGCTGAATATAGTATAATGTATAAAAGTGAGTTTGTAACATGCAGCCTAATTCTTGATAGCAAGAAGAAGAAACTCCTAAAATGAGCAATGCAAAGGCATTAAAATTTTGTGGAGGCAGCAAACAGAATCCTTTCCTTACAGATGGTACAACGTTGTTTCATTCATGCGAACAGATAAAACAATTATTGGTAGTAAAAAATTATTTTATCAAAAATTCTGAACAGACGGCAATTGTTACTGCAGTTGTATTGTTCACTTAAAAACACTTTTTTTGTAGGTGCATCAGATGTGAGATTATTACAGAATATTGTGCAGTAAGTTACGGTACAGTACTGGTATGTTTTATAAATTCGCTTACTTAACCTAGAATCAAAGACCATTGGTTTACGTCATACTACCAAGTAAGATTGTACTGATTAGCAATAATTTTTTTACTCCCAATATTTAAAAAATTCTTTAACAGTTAAAATAAGTACATTAAAGTTTGGTAAAGATAAAAATGATGAAACTGGAAGAACATGCATATCATTTGTATCATAAAGAAGCTAAAATAAAACATTCAAACATAAAAAAAAAATTAATAATTGACAATCGAATTAAGTCATGGATTTGAATTCAATATAAATTAATTAAGTAGATTAAAAATTATAAAATAGATTAGGTAGATGACCTGTTGAGAGATCTTCTATATGCATCTTCATCAAACGACCCTCTTAAGTAGCATAAAGTAAATATCCTAAATATTTTATTTAAATTATCTATGGTTGGAAAATCTAATGCAGTGTGATCATCCTTCAATGTATGCCAAACACCTGGAAATGGCTGAGGAATTATGTGCAGTATTGGTACAGGCGTTTCTGCAATAAAACAGAACAAACAGAAATTATTATCAATCAAGCAGTGGCGATTAGAACCTTTAAAAATAGGTGAAGAGTTGCAAAAAACTGGTATACTCAGTATCCTCGAGACTCCTAAGAGTAAAAAAATCTGATGTAAAACACTCATACGACTTTCTCTTGCCAATGCAAATAATGAACAATATAACCTAGCATTAGTAATCAAACATTACCAATAACCAAAAAAACTAACCTTATTTTAACCTTTTGCGTGAAAGGCGCAAAATGAAAATCAACTTAAGTTTGGCTTAAAAATACGGAAAATCATTCTTTCACGCACTGTCGAGAAAAAAATTACGAGGTCTGCTCATAAAGTTCCAAAAACTTTTTTGTAGCACACCTACAGTTAGTAGTTTGTTGATATCTTGCTTATTTGCAGAGAAACAACTGTTTTAGTGAAGGTGTGTTCTTTGCTTTTGTCAGAGTTAAAAATGAGTGACTTGTATGAACAGCGTTGTGCTGTGAAATTTTGCGAGAAACTCAAAAAATCTTTCATGGAAACTCATGAATTACTTGTCAAGGCTTATGGTGATAAATTCATGAAATTAATGAGCTGCTACAATTGGTTTAAACGGTTTAAAAATGGTTGGAAATCAGTGGATGATGATAATCATTCTCAGGGCCATTGACGTTGACTGACGACGATCATGTGGGCGAAATCAACTCTTTGGTGTGTACAAATTGAAATTTGATTATGAAAGAAAACATACATACTACGCTATGACAAAAAAATTAGACGGAAGTGTCCCGAACTTTGAGCAAGCGGTGACTGGTTCTTTCATTATGACAATGCACCAGCCCATTCAGCCCTCAGAACTCGTGTGAGTTTTTGGCCAGCAATTTCATTAACGCACTTCCCCACCTACCCTACTCATCTGATTTAGCATCCCTTGTTTCCCAAACTCAAAAAACCCCTCAAAGGGAAAAGATTAGCCACGATTCCTAAGATTTAGAAGAAAGTGCCGGAGCAGATGAAGGCCATTCCAGAAGAAGTGTTCCTAGATTGCTTCAGAAAGTGGAAACACTGATGAGACAAATGTGTACGTTGAGGAGGAGATTATTTTGAAGGGGATCCAAAACCCTAAGCTGTAAATCAACTAATTTTTTTTATAAAAAAATTTTTAGGAACTTGTTGAACAGATTTCATACTCTTGACAACCTTCTACCTTTTGTCCTTCTATTAGTCATAATCATCCAACCACTCACAAATAAATAAAGAATGATAAAAAAAATTCCAGAAAATACTTACGTGCCAACATAAATGGAAGGTGATCATCCTCGATGAATCCATAACTTTTTTGTTTCAGAAAATACTTAGATGACTTTGAATAATCCTTTAATTCATTTAAATTATCTAATTTATTTTGAATATCAGCTAATAAGTAATGTAAATGTCTTGTTTGTGCTTGGTAAAAATAAAATTTAGGATTTGGAGCACCAAGTAGATCTAGTAGCATCAACACATCCTGAAAATATATCCAAATAAACATTCTGTAGAATATTCATTACTAGAAGTTTCCTGCTGCAAGTGCGGAAATAAAATAAACCAAAAAGGAAACGCTGGGAATAATAGACTTAACAAAATTAAGAATAGTTTAACAAATGATTTAAAAAAAAATGCTAAGATTAAAGACGTTTAAAGTAACTATTTTTTAATATGGTACAAAAACGAAAAAGATAATAAAACAAAGAATAACTTTGATTTCTATTTTGGTGTATTCTTCCTGGATTTTGGATTTTTTCTGACGGTATCTTTTCGCACGACGAAGATCTTAAAAGAACAGATTGTTATCATGATTACTACGCTAATTTAAAGATTTAAAATCACAACAATAATGAACAATGCTCACACACTGTTCAGTCATCCTGTAATCGTTGAGTTGCTTGGCCAGTGTGCAATGTGAGAGTGGGGGAAATTGGCTTACCAGTACAAACAAATAATGCATTTGTGAGTACGGTTCCTGCTATTGTACAAAAATATTTTTTTAAGAAAAGCCTACAAGAAAGCTAATGAATCAGTATTATGCTAGTAAAAATCTCTAGTTTTCTGGGTCGAGAAATCAATTAAAATAGGTCCGAGCTTTAAATCTTCCACCGTTGAGGAGTTGACATATTTTCAGATTTTTGAGCCCCCCCCCCCCGGGGATTTTTGGATTTTACCTGGGGGTTCCAGATGGTGAGGAACAAATAAGGTCTCATGTATTTTGTCGCTCCGAGGCCTCCTTATGGGTTAGAATTTCCGGACATAGCCCATTATATTCAGATTTTTATATAAGATGGTGGATCCACTGAAACAAATTTAAGGAGATTATTTTCCTGGATCCAAGATATAGCCCCCCCCACCGGAGAGCAGATTTTGGATTTTTCCTGGGGGTTTCAGATGGTGAGGAACAAATAAGGTCTCATGTATTTTGTCGCTCCAAGGCGTCCTCATGGGTTAGAATTTCCGGACATAGCCCATTATATTCAGATTTTTATATAAGATGGTGGATCCACCGAAACAAATGTAAGGAGATTATTTTCCTGGATCCAAGGTATACCCCCCGGAGATCCTTGGATTTTGGATTTTCCTGGGGGTTTCAGATGGTGAGGAACAAACAAGGTCTCATGTATTTTGTCGCTCCAAGGTGTCCTCATGTGTTAGAATTTCCAGACATAACCTGTTACATTAAGCTTTTTATATAAGATAATGGATCCACCGAAACAAATGTAAGGAGATAATAAGGCTCCAGGCAGCTGTAAAGGTTCTATAGTGAAATTTGTAATACTAACACAATAACAAACATAAATACATAAAATAATTTTAATTCCAGAAGAATTTACCATTCTTTGCAATTGATTGGCATTATCTACAGGAAATGGTTCGTCTTGCCATAATTTAGCTAAATGTCTTGCTCCATAGATTGAATCATTTGGACCCCATTTATCAAAAGCTTCTTCACCATCAAAGAATATAAACATCAGACTAAGATCCTTGTGACAAAAAGTACAAACAACACACAAAATTTAAGTCTAAATTACATACAATGATTACACCTATTATTATGTACATTATTTTGTTAAAAAAAATTATTACTATTTAAATATGATATACTAATCTAGAAGAATTAAGAAACGGATGTTCTTTGGCTTCAATTTTATTAGAATTATATTAGTAGAAGTAGTATCAAAATATCTTTTGTTCTAATTTATTTTAATGACGATACAATAATTTCATAATCTTTTCAGACTAAACAAAGAATTTACTGTTAGACTTACACAGTCTTATTTTTCTATCAATTATCTATACCATTCCTTATCCAACTTAACAATTCTTCATTCATTCCTATCTACCACCCAATTTTCAAAATATTTTGGTATAGCCTTAACTCAAAAGTTCACATTTTCTTCTAAATGTAAGGATAAATGATTCAACCCCATGTAAGTGAACAGGAAATAGATGACATACAACCATTTTTATGTGGAGAGCCAAATCTAGATCACGATTACAAATAATTTTGTTTTAATACTAATCACAATACTGCTATTTTGCTCGATGCGTGCTTTTACTTAACATTTTATTCAACTAACAGTAAAACAAAATTAAAAATTTAATTTTGTCATCTTTTATCAAAACTTCAATCTCATATTCATTTTTTCCCTTCTTCCAAATTCTGTCAGGTCAAGCCCAACACAACTCCACTCTACCTCTTTATTGCTGAAGCATCTCTCATTCATTGTTCTGTTGACATCATATCTTTTTCCCAATTCATCCATAACTGAACCCTCTTGTTTTTAACTGACTCTTGTTTTTTCACTTCATCACCAAGTACATCATTTTTTAGACAGTCTAACCTCCTCCGCCCTACTGATATGACCAAACCATCGTACCATTGTCTGTCCAACCCTCCTAACCAGACTATCCATACCCAATTGTTTCCTAATTAATTACATCATTTCTCATTCTATCTCTTCTTGTCTTTCCTAGTGTACCGTTCTGGAATTTAATATCTGCTGCCTACATTCTATTCTCTGCCTTCCTTCCATTTATGTTTCTGCTGCATAAATCATTAATGGCACAAAGTATACATTATACATAACTTAAATATATTGTTGCTTAAGTCATCAGCCGAAACGCTGCAAACCTCTAGGGGCTTTACTAAGTAAAATGAGGAGGTGATTTAAAATTGCCTTCCTCACTCAATCAAAAGAGTATGCTTATCAGCATGCCAGGCCCTTCGAAAAGCACCTACTTTCAACCCTGCAAATGACACCTTCAATTCATTCACCACAGGATCTGGCTGTATAGTGAAATTCATTACTCTCAGAGGGGACAACTCTGACTAGTGTCTTTTACACCTCTATCTCTTCTGTTCTAAAATAGTTCAGTCATATAATTGGCTGACATGTGATAAGAAACCGAACAATTTTCGTAACCCTGAAACTAGAAGATTGAGTGTAAATAATTTAACACTCCACCAGCCTCTTACAGGCAACTTAGTACAGTAAAACTTGTCTAAACCGGAATCGTTTTGTTCTCGAATTTTTTTCCCGTTTCACCAGTTTTCCGTTTTATACAGTATATCTACATTTAGGCAGCTAAATTTAACTTAAACGAATAGCAAAAGTAGTAGCAGTAGGCCCTATTAAATCGTCTTTAATTAGACGGAACAAATTAATTTAGAAATAAATTATAAAATTAAGAAATAAAGCAATAGCAGTACTAATCTACAGTATCTTTATTTAGACTGAAAAATTAAAAATAATTCATAAAATTAATACCACTACATCTGTTGTTTACGAAAATAGTCTTTCATAGTCATCTGGCGTGTAGATTTTAAAGAACTGTTAAAAATAACTTCCTTTGCATCTTGCATCAGTTCAATAAGTTTTGGGCAATTTTTAAAAGCTGCAAATTCGTGCAAGTCATTAACTGCAGATAGCGCTTCATTGAATGTTTTTATTTTCAGTTCCCTTACGTCCTCTTCATCTCGACCATTAACATTATCATCTTTCTGAGCTTCTGTATCTTCCAATAAATCGACAGCATGGCTAACATTTTCACATACGTAGAGATCATCATCAAAGTGGACAACATCATCCGGTTCGAACTGAAGATGGGCTTCCTGACATAAAACAGCGATTTCACCTTCGCACTCTGTTTCATTATTCGGGATATCAACTTCGGTAGTTTCCTGGCTAGGAAACCCGGCTTTTACGAAACATTTTTTAACTGTCTGTGGAATTACTTTTTTAATCGCTTGATTTATCCAGCAAACGGCATCAAGCACGTTTATAGATTTACACAGCTCTGAGACTGTGGAAACGTCTTTCAACATCACAATAAGTGATTGTAAAACAAATTTCCTGTAAAAGCATTTAAAGTTGGATATTACACCTTGATCTAAAGGCTGAGTGATGGAGGTTGTGTTAGGAGGGAACCAAGCAAGCTTAACGTTTGTCAGTGAAAGGTGAGGATGGCAGGTAGCGTTATCCAAAAACAATAACACTTTTCTGTTCTGGATTTTCATTTTTTCATTGAACATATTTAGCCATTCTTCCATAATTGCACCAGTCATCCACGCCTTTTTGTTAAATCTCCAATGAACTGGTAAGGAATTTCGGTCAAGATGTCTAAATGGCCGTGGACAAGCAGCTTTCCCAATTACTAGTGGTTTTTCTATTTCGCCTTCCATACTGGCACAAAGAAACACAGTTAACCTCTCCTTTGACATTTTCCCTCCAACACACTTATCACCTTTTTCTACTAACGACTTGGTTGGCAACATTCTAAAAAACAGGCCCGTTTCATCACCGTTAAAAATGTCTTTGGTTTCGTAACCCTCGATCAGTTTTGGAATTTTTTCTTTCCACTCACTAACAGACTGATTATCTACATCATTAGCTTCACCACAAATTTCATTAAAAACGAGGTTATGAAGAGACTTAAAACTGTCAAGCCAGCCATTTGACGCTTTAAAATCAAATTTTCCCAACTTCTTGGCTACTTCTAATGCTTCTGTTTGAATCAGTGTCCCAGAAAGTGGCAATCCTTTTGCTCTAACACCAACAAACCATTCCCAAACGACACTATTTATTTCCTCATTTGGAGTACTTTTACTTAGTCTTTTACTTTGACCCGCAGTCCCATTTAACCATTCGTCCATAATCTTATTTTTATTTTTTAAGGTGTCATAAACCTGAGTTTTACCTACTTTGAATTCCACGGTAAGTTCCTTCGCCGATCGTTTTTCTTTTTCGTGTTTTTCAATTAACCTTACTTTATCTGCAAGAGATAAGGTTATGTGCTTGCCGCCTGGCATGATTAATTTTTAAAACTAAACTTTTGTTACAGGAATAAACACTTAAGCGAAATAAACTTTAAAAAAAATAAACTTCAAGTCAAAACAAACACGTAACAAAACTTTACCAATACACAACTCACTGGCAGTTAGGTTACTGGCTGAACTGATCGTTTGTGGGAAAACCGTTATCGCAATCGCTCTAATAGCGATAAGTAATCACATAGCCAAATTTCCTTATCTCTCAATACAAAAAAAAACATCGTACGGTAATACTGTAGATAAGAGTAATCACATTTCGTAAAATTGTACACTACCGGAAATACATAGTATGTAGTATATGATAAACGTGTAGGTCTTTGTACATTAGCACTAGCCTACACGTGAAAATCAACTGGGAGCAAACCCAGCAATAATTTTTTCCGTTTTACAATATCTTTGTTCTTAATTTCGTCTTCCGTTTCCGGGTTATACAAGTTTCCGCTTTATACAGGGTATTAAGCATGGGAAAGATATCCGTACCCAGATTTTTTTTCCGTTTAGGCAGTTTTCCGTTTTATTAAGGTTCCGGTTTAGACAAGTTTTACTGTATATTAGATCTTATAAAACCCAAATTTATCATGACTAATTCTTAGTAATAATAAATTCCATTCACTGTAATGTTCAAAGAATATAATTAATTACTAAAATAAAAAAAAAACTATTTACAACTTTTATACAAACCTTTGATCGATATGGTTTAAGATATTCATTTAAAGATAAAGCTATATCTAGTAACATCGCACAAGGCACTGCAGAATCAGTAGCTGCATAAAATACTTGATCTTTCATATATTTTGAATCATAATGACATGCTAATACTAAGTATCTAGAGGCATCATTATTTAGTCGCCCAATGACTGTAGAAAACTTAACTTCTTTTTTCTGGTTTGGTATATATTGAGAAAACTCGTCTATTTCAACGGACCAATTTAGATCTCGTAAAGAATTGGCTAAGAACTGGAAAAAATTCAATAAACATTAATAAAACAATTAGGTATTTTAAAAAATTGTTAATATTATCAAGAGTACGGCAATAAAAAAAAGATGAAAAATTATAAATAAACAAACAATCTAATGGAACTGCGATACATTTTAATTAAATTGATTCCAGTATTGATCTTTCAACAAACATATAATTTACGGATCCCAGCTCTGTTATAAAAACCAGATATTATTTATTTGTACAAAGCATGTCTGGAAAGTAAGTACCAGTTTGAAAAAAAATGACTAACAATTTTTTGAGCCAATTTTATTTTAACATGAAAAAGCGTACCTAAAACTATTTTTGAACATAAGTTTCCACCAATGTTCAGAGACTTATTGTAGCAGGTAACGATTTTACCAAAACCTTGCTCAAAGAAATATTCCGCCAGTGATGAGCCTAACATCCACGAGGTTTTCGCGTCACCATAGTTTTCCATCGCTTATCATCTAGCTTTACATGCAGGGAACTTACGAAAATTTATCTGAAAGTACTGATATAATGATTTTTTCCTCCAAACCAAGTCATCATTCATAACAGAAGGCATCCACTCTGTGCGTTGTCCTTCATTTAACTGCCAAACCCACTTTGGCACCATTCCATCACTCACAATCATTTTCATATAAATCTGTATCACCTGACTAATATTGAGTGGCCTAACATTTTTTGTGTTCAAACACTGGATAACAGAACACATCTCACAATTGGCAGGTACATCAATAATGTTTTAAATATTGTGAACTATCAAAGGAAACTCAAGGTAATCGTTAACATCAGCAAAAAGCAAATAAACTAATGAAACTTGTACGCATGCACGGAGCAACGACAGTAGTGTTGTGATAATTTCAAAAAAAATTGGTACTAACTTTCCGAACACATCTCGAATAATACAAAGAAAAATTGTTTATTAATAAGGTTAAGAATGACCACACACGATTTAAACGTTGATTATTAGTTTCTAATGTTACTGGATTAGGAATTCCAGCTTTTATCAGTTGAGTATGATGCCAACTGAACCACTAGACGTAACCAAAAGCTGTAATTTAATTTAGACTAAATATTCTTGTAAATTCACAAATATAGTGGAGTGTCAGATATCTGTGGTGGTACCAGAGCGGTTCTAATAATTAAATACGTTTCGTACTGTAATTTGGTACACTTTACCGGAACAAAGTAATAGAACCTAAATGTTTAATAGCTTAATAAAGGATAACATAATCTTTAGTTAAAAAAAAAAATTAATTTATTACATTTATTGCAAAAGTAAGAGTACGAAAGATTATAAAAACAAACGGAATACAGAGTTTCATAACTGAATATATTAACGACATAAACTACAGTAAAATCCGTAAGGAAATATTCTTTTAACACAGTTTTACGTGCTATAAAGTAATTTGTTTAAACTTTGAATTTTCTTTTGAACTAAGACTGAACTTCTTTTTATAGCAGCAACAACTCTCGTTCTTTTTAGTAACAATGCTAAAGCATTGTTACTGAAATTCAGTAACAGCATTATACATGCTGTTATAACAATGCTGTATTATTATTATATTACACTATAATACTGTTTTATATACGATGGTGTATTATACTGGATTATACAGCATTATACATTAAATAAACAATAACAGCATTGGATAGAAATTCAGGGTGCTTATCGCACCATAGCATAGCAGTTTTTAGGGGAGAAAATGCCTCTGCAGGAGTAAATATGTATTTTTTTCCAGTGATGGTGGTTTGGATAATTAATGCAGCTATCTATAACATTTACATCAGTTTTTTTTACATAAAATTCCAGGAATTGTTATGAATTTTCATGAAAATCGAACATATTAAAAAATTCAAAATTTTTAATGACATCCTGGAACCTTTATTACCTTGTCAATTATTTTTTTTTTTTTTTTTAGCTTTTATTTATCGGGAACTGTACATTTTTGACAACTACCCAATTTGATCGCTGTATTTTTGAAGTGTATTAGGCATGATTATGAACAGGGACCCCCAGTAGAGTTTGCTCATGGATGGCTGTCAGCTGGTCACCATACAAAGTCACTTGCCCAACCGGTGTTACTTAACAAATAATAGCGACTTTCTACCAGCTGACTGACTGGGCTGGCCTGGAGGCCAATTACAAAATTAAAAATATATTTTTAAGAAAATATATTTTTTATCTTTTATCTAATTCATAAATACATACAGTATTCAGATGAACTAATGTCCCCTAGCCGTGGGAGTGAGAGAATGCATAACGCTCTCACTCGCACAAGCCATAAGCGCCGTTCCCATAACATTGTCTTTAGTTTTACTCATTGTTGTGAGCAAGCGTTTATGCATGCAGTAAACTAACAAGCAAGATAATGACTGTAGTATGGTTTCAGATTTCGATTATTATGGTAAAGACCTTTGGGCGCATGCGTAGTTATGCCACATATCTCCCTCTCACTCGCTTGGCTATGGGACATTAATTCATCTGATATCTGTATATGAAGTCCTCTGTGAGGTCTTAAAAAGTTTTTTTCACTCAATATGAATCCTACTTTTGCATTAAGTTAGCCTGAAATAACCATTTTTAATCAAAACTTTACAATTTACAAAATACAAAAAAAATTCATCTGTTATTCTTTGCAATTATGTCACTCATTGAGAATGATATCAAAACGTACAAACAGATTTCATAAAAAAAATTTCCAAAATAACACAAAAGCTTTGGAATTTGTTTTAATAGGAGGAGATTACTGAGTTATAAAATTACCTGTTACAGCTCAAATAAAAATACCTGTTTAAATAAAAATAGAAATTACTATTTTGATAATAACTAAATTAAATGTATTAACACATGAAATTAAAAGTAAAATAAAATTTAAAAAACCTGGAAAACATAAATTACAGAAAAAAAATATTGTAAAGTACGTAAATATTTTTTTTTAAAACCAACCCTTTAATGTACATGTTTTTAATACAGGGAGGTTTAATAACAAAAATATAAATTGCATCTGCGAAACAGTCTTATTCAATAATATTATATAATACTCACACTACTTTCTTTTGCCAATGCAAATAATGAACTATAACCTAACATTAGTAATAAAACATTAGAAATAAACAAAAAACTAATCTCAAAAAACATAATCTTATTTTAATCATGAGTGAAAGATGGAAAATGAAAATCAACCTCAGTTTCGCTTAGAAATACGGATAATCACTCTTTCACGCTAAACTAGGCTCAGTAGAGAAAAATGCTCAAACTAAAAGTTGTAGATCTTTTAATTTCCTATAAATTTAATTGTATACTTTTTTGTCGTAAAATGCACACTAAGGCTGAAATCTTAAAAAAATTGATTTTTTTACACGTTTTCGTGAGAAAATAAACAGAAAATCGTTGTTTAACGCTAAACTAAGTTTTATACAAAAAAATGTTTAAAATAAATTAGAGACTTAAAATTCTCAACAACATTTATTATATAAATTTTTGCGTTAAAATGCATAACTTAAAAACACAATCTTAAAAAAACTACTTTCTTACAAGAAAACAGCCTCCCCAAGAATTTCAGCAGACATAGCGCCTACCCTATCTTATAGAGAATAAAAAATTTAGTAAATAAGGCGATTTTAAAAAAAATCATTGGAGCTGTTTCTGAGAAAATCGCAAAAAAGTGAAAAATGACACAAATAAACTACTACTTCTGGTTGACTGATTTTGATTAAAATGTTCGTGTCAGGTCTGGTAGTGGTGTCTAACTTAATTTTCAAGTTCGTACGATTTTCCGTTCTTGAGATATTCTGTTCACACACACAGACCAGGTTTCTGAGCTAAAAACATGTTTTTTGGGTTCAGAGGGGTATGAATATATTCATATAGGCAAGAGAAAGTAAAAAACAGTCAACACTAAAAAAACACGGATACAAACACTCATAAAATAAATTTTAAGTACTTTTCAGACATAATAAATTCATGTGCACCATTTCCTAATAAGCATTAATATAGATTTTTAATAGTGTTAATGTGGAAAACCTTGAGCATTAATTATACAAAACAAAGCACTACAGTGATCATTATGTATACATTTAAGTTACTGTAAACATTAACACAATGCTGTTTGCATTATTACAGTGATGACCCTGATAGAGTGTAGGTGAAAGTATTTCCAATACAGTACTGGCCATAACTGTACTATTTAGTTTATGTACCAAACAGTTATTTACTATATAGAACAAATTCATAATTATATTTACAAACATAAATCTACACAACAGAAACAAAAAAAAATCTGTGAAATATCCTGGTATCATTGAGTAAAATCTGGAAATACATGGTTAAAGTTTATATAAAATATTTTTATAAAAATCTTATATTTTTAATAAATATAATTAATTTGCAAATTCTTTTCTAAATATTATAGTTGTACAGTATTTTTTAAATTTTTATTTACAGTTGCATCAGCAGCTTGTTTATTAACAACTTTGGTGGGTTATGCAACTTGAACAGTGGGTTTTTGACCAGTCAAAATTTCCAGATTCTGGTCAGGAATCAAACCTGGGACCTCTGCGTTGTAGGCTAGCGAGCTAACCATTACACTATAGAGACAGCCTGTAAAGTATTTTATTTAGTAAAAAATTAAATATCCTAATACATAATACAATTAAAAAGTATAATGTTGAGTACAATAAAAATTTTATGATTAACAGTAAACTCTAGAATATCCATGGGAATGATTTCTTTTTATTTTTGTTTAACGTCCGACTGTTCTGCTATTACTGCTAATGCAGACGATGAAGGATGAAATGATATTTTGTAACGTATAAAAATATGTCGTGCCTGAACGGGATTCAAACCCAAGATCGCATTATGAGAGGCGAGCATGTTACCAACTACGCCAACGCGGCTGGCCATGGTAATGAGAAGAACAACTATTGCAGATAATAAAATGCCTGTTATTAAAAAAAAATCATCAGTTGCAGGACTGTCCAACAAAAGTGACTACTTTTTTTCATCTCTAATGTGAGTACGTTGCAATCTGTTTAATTCAGAACAATAAGCAACCCCGTGACCCAATGAGATGAGGATGATGTGTATGAAGTGTAAATGAGGTGCAGTCTTGTACAGACCCAGGCCAACCATTCCTGGGAGAGTATGGTTAATTGAAAGCCAACCATCAAAGTACACTGGTAATCATTGTCTAGTATTCAAATCCGTATAAACGTAACTAGGAATTGAACCAGGAACCTTCATCTCCGAAAATCAGCTATTAAACAGCTGACTCCAATGACGACTTTATTTCTAGACCAACCTGGTGGGTCAGTGACTACTTAATTAATTTAACAAATTAAATAAAAAAGATTTTTGTAAATTAAATATTGGTAATTATTTCCATGATAATTGTTGATAGCCGAGCGTGATGCGACAGCAAGCTAAAGATTTTTCCCCTTGCAAAACATAGTATG
The DNA here is from genome assembly GCA_035578175.1 of Catonia carolina. Taxonomy (NCBI): domain Eukaryota; kingdom Metazoa; phylum Arthropoda; class Insecta; order Hemiptera; family Achilidae; genus Catonia; species Catonia carolina. The sequence continues at coordinate 31,468,976 of JAQMRL010000005.1, read as the reverse complement.
TTATACATTACAGAATACAAAGTTAAAAAATAAGGCCAGATAATTCCACCTAGTAAGTTAAAAACATCTGGATTTGCGCTGAATATGTGTGGTACAGTTTTAAAGTGGTTTATTAAAAACCGAAGAAAAACACCAATAGATTGAAAGATTTATTACATAAAAAACAAAAACAAAACAAACCATTGTCACTGCCACCCCTTCTAATTAATCATTTACTGTGTTGCCGGCCTTCAACAGTTCTCCCGGCCTTTGTCGGCACACCGACAAACCTTTCGGCTCTGCACCGACAGAGGCCTTTGTCATCAAGGTCGAGCCAGTAGCCGCCTCCTACCATAGCACTCTTGGCGACTATAAAAAGAGCGCTGAGCTGAGGGATTCACTTCGAACCAGACAGCAGATAAAACGTCCACCACGGCACACGGCTGCCGGACTCCAGCGAAGGCTAATCGACGACCCCGCAAGAGAGAAGATGATGCTTCCGTTCGCTGACCCGACCGTCATCGCCCGCTGACGTGAGCGATGCCCACAGCGGTCCCTCGACCGAGCCTTAAGCCCACCGGACCCGACGAAGCAGCCGTCGAAGCACGAAGGACGACGACACGCCGTGTCGCCCAGCCTCCGACCGCCACGATGACTAGGACCGACGCCTCTCCATGATGACCACCACTTAAACGGCCCTTTTCAGGGCAACCAAACAAATAAGGTTTGCCACTTAATGTCGCCATCCGGTGACACCATGATAAATAATTAACCAAAATTATATACATTTTAATTCTGATAGATCAACATATATAGTAAATGAAATATGTAACACTAGTTCAAACACGTGTTAGTCCTACCTGAAAAATCAGATACACGTAAATACTCATATTAAATAACTGTATTCCATGAACTCTAATAAAAATGATTAACAAGTTTAGTAAAAATATCCCACGTTAACTTAGTATTTATTATCAGCCTGATTCTAAACTTCATTTACTTTTTTACAATGAAACTAAACATGATAGTTGTTAATAAAAAATAGACATTTAAAAGAATTAGACACAGTACGTTAATTAAGAAAAATTATGCTGTACGTATTAATTATTTACGCTGCCACATAGTACATTAAACTATTATACAAGAAGCTGAAAACCTACAAATCATTTCATAAATTATTATCTTATTAAAAGCTTATAAGAAAAGTTTCAGCATCTTCCCTTATTGACATAAACAAAAAAAAATGCACCCCATAAACTTTGTTCATTAATATTAAGGATAATATTATTGTATTACTAGGTTTGCAAATAATAAAACAAAATTGTTCACTACATCTTTTGAACTTTTCTCCTTATCTACAGAACATGATCAAATTTAATAGAATTTTAGATATTAATGAAAATACAATATGACTGTACAAAAATTAAATTCCGAGACATTTATCAGAAAATTAATTTCCAAAGTCCATTTGCATTAAAAATATGTAAATAAAACAAATTAAACATAACAATTTGACTCTTATGTATTGAATTTTATTTAATAAATGATAACTAAATTAAAAGATCAGAGAATAAGAACAAAAAGTTACTTGTAATTTTAAAATATATCATGATGAAAATACTCAAGAGAAAGTGTTGTATAAATTCCTCAGATAAAATTTAAAAAAAAACTTATTAATGCTGAATCGAAAAGATTAAATATCTAAATAGAAAAATTGTCAAAAATGAAATCTACAGAACACTGTCAATTGCAAATTGAAATGGGAGAAAACTTATATTGTGTTTAAAGTAAGAGCCATAATGACTCTTGCAGTTTCAGCCTTGATATATGGCAGTGAAGCATGGGTGATGAGGAAAAGGGAGGAAAGAAACATTCAAACTGCAGAAATGAAATTCTTAAGGTCTGTCAAGGGTTGTACAAGACTAGACAGGACCGGAAATGAAGAGTTAAGCCACGAATTCAGAGTTTTTCCACTCAATGAAAAAATAAAATTGTATCGTGCTCAATGGGTCGATCATTTAAATAAAATGCCAGAAAATCGCTAGCTTAGTGTAGCTATAAGATATAAACCAGAGGGAAGTAGAGATATTGGTAGGCTGAAGAAAAGATAGGTGCTGGAACAGGAATTTTTTTTTTTTGGTTTAACGTCCGACTGTTCTGCAATTACTGCTAATGCAGACGGTGAAGGATGAAATAATTTTTGTAACGTATGAAAATATGCCGTGCCTGAATGGGATTCTAACCCAAGACCGCATGATGAGAGGCGAGCACGTTACCAACTACGCCAATGCGGCCGGAACAGGAAGAAATGCCTAACCTGTGAAGAGAAGAAGAAGAAGAAGAATCAAGAGCCATTATACTAGTTTATAATTGGTCATCATTATGCCAAACCTCCTGATAAGCGCTTAATTACTACCCTGAAAATGACAACTAAACTTAATCCACTAATGAGTGGTGGTACAGTACAACCCAAATAGGTCAGACCTCTTAAACCGAGATCCCCGGATAATCTAGACTGACTTAGGAAACAGTAACTTAAAAGATTTAAGAAATCTTATTACAATCATAGAGAGCAGAAAAAAATATTGAACTGTAAAAATTCTCGCAAATAAAACACAACTAGCATGACAGGTTATGGGCAGAATTATTACTTTGATTGGTGATAAGAAAACTTGGACCATTTTGTACTGTACTGGAGAATATCGTGAGCTTATAGATGGCAGATATGATGATGTGCATGACTGACTGAAAGCAGACTCTAAGGTGAGTTATGGCACACTAACAGATGAGGAAATTATTAAAACCTGCTCATCTACAAAAGCTTAATATCGGCGAGGAGACAGATGCACATAGTGATTGCCAACTACCAGCCATTATACAGAAGCAGTGCCCAGTTAGAGAATCTTATAAACTATTTTGTGCGATAGAGCGATTTGCAAACGATACATCAAACTGATGCAGAAGAAGCTTATTAGTCACTATTGAAAAATGGACTTCACTGTACAAATATGTTGTTTAGGTCATCAGCCGAAAGAATGGTTTGAACCTTAAGAGGTTATACTAAGTAAAACAAGGAGCAAGGTGGTTGACCCCTGCCTTCCTTAAGTATTTATAAAAATCATCTTTAATATAAAAATAGTTTTCTGTAAGTACATTTTATTGTTATTGATTTTCCTAAATTTTCCAGTCAATTGGGATTTTTAATATCCTGGATCGGTCTTATTCCCGATTGATCCAACTTAACAACGTTGAACTGCATAATAAAATTCATTATTTTCAGAAGAAATAACTTCTTCTTCTTCTTCTTCACTTCCAAGGATTAGGTTTCTTGAACCTGTTCCGGTACCCATCTGTTCCTCGGTCGTCCTATATCTCTTCTTCCTGTAGGTTTGTAGTTTCTGGCGGCTTTTGGTATTCTCTCGCCTGGCATGCGATTCAAATGGCTGCACCATCTGTTCCTGTTCTGCTTGATTCTGTCTAGCAACGGTAAAGCATTCAGTGTTTTTCTAATTTCTTCATTTCGTAGCCTATCTCTTCGGCTGCATCCATATACACTTTGTAAGAATATCATTTCTGCAGCCTGGATTTTGCTGTCTAACTTTTTTGTATGTATCCAGGACTCACTGCCATACATCAAAGTAGGGACAGCAATTGTATCGTAAAACTTAAGTCTCGTATCTTTTCTTGTTTTCCGTTTCAGATGTTTATGTATATTACCACAAATGCTTTGAAATTTAGATAGTTTGTAAAGCACATCTTTGTCAAAGTCATACGAAACATCATTACCAAGATATTTGAAATGAGAGACTTGTTCAAGCACTCTTCCTCCTAATTCTATTTTAGTTCTTACGGTGTATTTTCCTTTAAATGCCATAGTTTTAGTTTTTGTCTGCGATATTTTCAAATTATATTTCTCAGACATTTTGTCTAACCTAAAAACCGCTTTCTGTAACTCGTCTTCGCTTTGTTGTATTAATACCAAGTCATCTGCATAGATCATGTGATTGAGCTTCATCTGTTCTGAGAGTTGTATTCCTGAATTAATGCCTATTTTCCATGTTTGCAACATGTCGTCTATATATATGTTAAATAAAGTCGGCGACATACTGCAGCCCTGTCGAACTCCCTTATTTACCAAGATGGCTTCTGTTACCTTATCATTTACTTGCAGACGGATTGTTGTCCCCTCATACAATCCCTTCATAACTTGAATAATATGCTTTGGGTATCCTTTAGATTCAAGTATAGACCATAAGAGATTACGATTGACAGAGTCGAACGCCTTCATAAAGTCTATAAATGCTAGATGAGTTTCAAGGTTAAACTCTCGTCTTTTTGATATAATTTGGTTCATGGTAAAAATTGCATCTGAGCATGACCTTCCTTTTCTGAAACCCATCTGTTCCTCTGAAATCAAACTATCCACAATCCTCCTTAGTCTTGAATTGATTATTCTTGCATATACTTTATAGGTGGTGTCCAGCAAACTGATACCTCTGTAATTATTTGGGTCCGTTCTACCCCCTTTTTTATAGAGGGAAATAACCTTTGCTTCTAACCATTCTTTGGGAACTATGTGATATTTCCAACACATATTAAAGAAATGTAAAATTCGCAGGTGTAGCAACAACCCTCCACACTTCAATAATTCCGCATTCAGTCCATTCAATCCCGGAGCTTTCCTGTTCTTCGTGCCCTTCAATGCTTCTGATAGTTCTTCCATGGTTATCTGGTCAACACAGCATCCTTCACAGTGAGCTTCGACAGCAACTGGTTCAACATCCTCATAAATAACTGTAAGTATTATAATTTAAATTTTTACAACTTTCATTCTCAATATATTAAGTACTTAATTTAATAACTTAAATTAAATTAAATTTAGTAAAGTTATTTTGATATAACAACTGTGAGAGAATTAAAACTATATTTTTAGATTTTTTCAAATTTGTATTTAAGTTATAGTTTTATAAATTGAACATGACTAGAACATCAAACATAGATAAAACAAACAATATTTTATAACTTAAAACAAAGAAGTCTAGTATATTTCATGTACAACAGTTATGATTAAAAATTAAAATAAATTACTTTTCATGTACATAGATAACACAACATATTGCTTGCAACATAATATAATTAAATACAAATAGTTATATTTAACATTCTAGTAAAATGAAAACTAAATAGCACTAATTATTCAAGTAACGGTTTATTTATAAAAAAAAAAAAACGGATCTTTTATTAAACTCAAACTTACAAATTACTGGCTCAAAAATATTATATTTGTTTATGTTTTAAATATGTGGTTTTTTAAAATTTTATGACCAACAAATTAATACTAAGGGCCTCCGCACAAAGTGCGATGCGATTTGCATGATTTATACAATATGATGCGCGCGACCAGGATCCACACAAGGTGCAAAGCGATTTACACGATTTATACGATTACTTGGATAATATTTCTATTTCATATAATGAATTAATATAATAATTTCACTAACCTTCTTTTTAAACTGCGTCACCTTTATTTTATTCCTACTTACACGTGTTTCGGTGGATCCACCATCATCAGAGTAAATGAAAAATTGAAACTAAAAATTTTTTTCATTTATTTAAAATTTACAGAAGATGATACATCTTCAGTCACTTGTATAAAACTGATTTAAAATTAATCAGTTTTTAAACTAAAAATTTTTTTCATTTATTTAAAATTTACAGAAGATGATACATCTTCAGTCACTTGTATAAAACTGATTTAAAATTAATCAGTTTTATACAAGTGACTGAAGATGTATCATCTTCTGTAAATTTTAAATAAATGAAAAAAATTTTTAGTTTCAATTTTTCATTTACTCTGATGATGGTGGATCCACCGAAACACGTGTAAGTAGGAATAAAATAAAGGTGACGCAGTTTAAAAAGAAGGTTAGTGAAATTATTATATTAATTCATTATATGAAATAGAAATATTTCAAACTGCAGGATGCATTATAAAGATTTATACTTGGATAATACTATAGAAATGGCTGGGATCTGCACATGGGGTGATTACCTTGTGATTGTTGCAACTAAAATTTTTTGTTTTCCACCAATAAATCCAAGAATGTTAAGTGGTATATTAATTCCTTTTCAAAATGAACGATGTGTCGAGTCTTAGTGATGATGAGGACATTGCTGTAGTCACTTAAGTCACGAGTTTGCAACGAGGGGTAAAGGGGGAACAGCATCAGTGCGCATGCGCGACTGCTTTAATTTCAATACGACGAACATAACAACTTATAATATACCCAGAACATAGCCTATACATCGCGGAACCTTTTGTACGTTAACTGACGCTAATGAATATAACTGTTTGTTACCATAAACAGAAATGTTAGTTTCTCGAAAATGTGGGCAGACTATTCACAGTGCTGAACGAAATCTGATATGCAGTGTAATAAAATGCTGTGAAGTTAAAGCTAAACAAAAATACCTTTCCCCTGACTCTTAACAAAAGCCATGAGCAAGTGGCTAATTAATGTGATGTTTCTCTTTCCACAATTCGAAAAATAAAGAAGGAAATTAAAGACATGAAGAAGCTATTCTTCAACAGTTTTGTTGACACCTAGTAAATAAAGGAAATGGTTAGGTAGATACTAGTGAGGTGAAACTGATAGTGAAGACGCCGGTGACAGCGATAGTAAACAAGGCGATTCATTCGTAGAAAATTTATTCCAATGGAAAAAGGTAGCTGGTAATCACAGTAAATTAATCATTTCTAGTCATGTAATTAAGCTATAGGCAGTATTACAGGTCAGATTTATTTCTTATAAGGTTTATGAAGAAAACATTTTCTCGGAATAAACCACAGCTTACAAAATGTATGTAGAAACTGCTCGGTAGTGAAATGTATGAGTAGTGTCTCACTGTTGAGGTTGGCAGCACTGTCATATTTACACTTCCCTTCCTCACAGCCCATCCATACGCAAAAGGCAATCTCGTGACTTCGGTATCTATATAACTGGTACAAAAGATTACAATGGCGAAAGCACTGGGTCCATCCCTACATCCAACCCACAAATTTTATGTTAAACGCCTCCATATTAATATTAGTACAGAAGTACCTTGAGAATTCGGCATTCGAAAATCCGGACCCTCCAGTAATCCGGCCCGATTCTAAATTTTTTTTTTTTTTGGTTTAACGTCCGGCTGTTCTGCAATTACTGCTAATGCAGAAGGTGAAGGATGAAATGATTTTTGTAATGTATGAAAATATGCCGTGCCTGAATAGGATTCGAACCAAACACCGCATGATGAAAGGCAAGCACATTACCAACTACGCCAATGCGGCCGGCCCCTGACTGATTCTAAAAGTTGTAGTTTTAAGAGAAAAACTGATAATAAATAGTATATACAATTTTACACTTGTTTAGATTGTATATTTATAGTCAATTAGTACGTAACAAAATAGAATTGTATTGTACAGTAATTAATAACGTGAAACACAAAGATTAATTAATTAATCACGCAAAGATTTAAAATTTCAGTAGCGATTAGTAGTTTGTTGTGTTGGATTTAATTTACTTTTCAAATAAAGAGTTACTGTATTAAACAAAATCCGTAATTACCAAAAACCTCCAACTCTAAGATTTTATTGTAAATGAATGTACAGTGACCTTTTTACTCTACACTAGAAATTGCTATAGTTAGGTTTTAGTAATTGAAGGAACCAGTTTTGAGAAGTGCCTGCAAACCTAGTACATAGAACAGCAGTGCTTGCTGTTAACTTCTTAGAGGAGCTATAAGGAGTCTCAAATTCATTACATTTTAAACGGTCTCTCAATGGTTCAGCTTTTTCGTAAATCTAGCCTACCGGCCGCCCATTTAAGCCGCATTATCGAGGTCTTACTGTACTATATATTATAATAAAATCATTCCTGTAATGTAGTGAATAAATAAATAAATTTCAATAGATTAATAGGGTCTTTTCTGTTTTCTGTATGCCACTATCAAATTTAAATTCCCTGAAGGGTTGCACAAGTGTTCATTTCTCCCACTCGCTTCTTTACTGAATACTCATACTGAGACACACACAATCACGCACGCATACACACATCCTTCTCAGTCACAGTATATGGTACTATGTTACATGTTCTGTTGTTTTATGTCTTATTTTGATTTTTCTATCTACAGATTACTTATAACTTATTTCTACTAAACTTATTCTAATTATTTTTACATTACTATTACGTTATATTTTTTAATTATTTACATTGGGGAAAGAAAATTGTGTGAGTGTTTCAGACAGACTTTTTTAGTTGTCACATCTTCTGGGATTGTGCAATAACTCCCTTTCCTGAAGGAAATCTACAGCATCTTCTTCCATTCGAATGTTATTAAATAACTGTACAAAATTCATATTAGACTGACTACGTAGATTGTATAGTAATTAACTGTGAAATGGGAGTTGGGTTGACATTACGCAGGAATAGTGTTAGTCAGATTGGTGTGCTAGAATCAGGAGTGGGAGAAGTGTGCAACCCTTCAGGGAATTCGGATTTGATAGTGGCATACAGAAAACGGAAAAGATCCAATTAATAATTTAAGCTTAAAAAAATAATAAAGAAATACAATAAGCAGATCGACTGAATTGGATTTCCAAGCAGATCGTAAGATTTGCAAATTGCTCGTGTCTGAATTTCATTGCATGGGAATCGTACCATTAGGGCTCCCCACTACCTAACATAAGAAGTGAGACGGAGAAGACAATCGCACTGCAATGTGTGCGGAGTTTCTAATGCAGACAGTCATGTACAGCAGATAAAAAAAGCCATACCTGACTAAGAATCAAATTTAGCTGCTCCTGTAGCGTAGTGGTTAGCGTGCTAGCCTACAATGCAGAAGACCCGGGTTCAATTACCGGCCACGGTTTGGAAATTTTCACAAGTCAAAACCCACTGTTCTAGATACATAACCCATTGTAATTGCAATTAACCAAGCAGTTGATGTGACTAAATAAACTAAACTAAAAAAAATTCAGGATTCCTGACAATTATGCCACCTTTGCTAATCACTACACTAATGGGTTGACCCATAGATATAAATACTAGGACACATTATCAATTACAGTACAGTTTAACTGTAAACACAAGTGAAGTAATAACTGCATATAGGATAATTCTTGGAAAAAATGCATTCTAGTTTTCTGAGAATGAGTTTTAAAATTTCTGGCTGAAAAAAAGTCGATTAAAATTTAAAATTTAGTTAAATTTTTAAATTTCTTCCTACATTTGTTTGGAATATTTATTGTAGTTAAATCCTAAATTTGCTGAAGAGTGCCATCTCAACCAAGGCCCACTGTTTTATCAAAACAAATTTTCTCCAGCTCAATTATCACTAAACTAAAAGCAATCTGAACAAGTATTTATAATAAATTTTTAAAATTTCAATATAAAATAAATATAGCCTAATTTATAATTATAATTAACAAGTAGATTCTAAAACTTACATCTTTAACTTGTTCATGTTCTGATGTTCCAGGAACTCTAGGTATTAGAATCTTGCTCAAAATATTTTTAAATCTATTTTCATCTGACAATCCTGCCAATGTTAGCATTTGATCATTCGACAATAACTTTGGTCTGTAAAAGTCCTAAAAATTGAAACATTTAAAATATTAATCATGTGTAATGTCACTAATTATATAAAAATGGTCACCAAAAAATTAATTATAACAATAATCAATTCACCAACTAAATATGTTAATTCTGGTCAGAAATTCATGGTGGCTTAGTTAATATCACTAAGATAAAAATTATTAATAATTTACTGGTAAAATTGTTCAGAGAAAAGAATTTCCAAGTCGATTTTTTATTTTAATTTTTCAATTGGTATTTCAAAAATTCCCGAAACTGAGTACCTAAAGTTGTAACTAGTGTGAAAATTCTGTGATAAATTTAACTTGAAAGCAACAAAACTGCAAACTAAAATTAATATAACTCAATCAGAAAAAATAATATTTTTAAAAAACTGAATTAATATTGTATCTTTTACAATATTAATATAATTAATACATTATATAATTCATACAATATTTTTTCATTAGAATTCATTTTTCTTACAATAATTTTTCTACTTTAAAAATAGTACTACCGTTTCTCATCACAGTCTAAATATTTATTCTCCCTCTTTTACCAAATAACAAAAAAAATTATCTCGTTAACTAAATATCCATATTCAGATATTTTGTATATAAACATTTTTTGGTCCCAAAATCAGGAATCTGTGCAACTATCTATATTTGTGCATTTGTAAACTGAACTACAACCTAACTGGCTGAGTCAGGGATTTAAAACAGTAATCTGTAGGTGAGTGTTTAAATCTGATATAAATGAATACACCAGTTAAATTTTTGCTAAACATATTGATATCTCAATGGTAATTTGAAATGGGCTCCTGTATGCTAAGACCTAAAAGGATTGACTATTCATCCAAAAAGCTTTATGTATTAAAAAACTGCATAAAAGAAATAATTTTATTTCTCAAATTTTACTTATTTTGTAAAATGTTATTTTATTTATTCTGAACGCCAAGCCAGGGATAGTCTAGTACTTTACAGTATGGGAAGGGGAAATATCTTGTAAGGAAAATGTGAGGTAAAAAACGTAATAAAATAAAAGACGAGATTTTTTTAACACGGACATAATTAACTAGTCAAACTTCCTGGTATTAACTTGGTACATAACATCAGAAATTTAACACTTTTTTCATTGTCATTTATGTTATCAATCACTAAATGATTATAATAAATATGATAAGGTTAATATTATTTAAACAAATTTGTAAATATTAAAATATTACCTTTTCTTGGTAAAATTTTAGATTAAATTTATCAGCAGCCCGAACGTCAAAATTAATACAAACGGAAAGAACTACGGCATATTTAATAAAATCAATAAAACCTAAGTCAATTTTCAACATTTTATTAACTTAAGAAAGCAACTGACGACAATAAAGAATTAACTTGTAACTAGAAGAATATCAATAGGAAGTTAACTATAACCATGCAATCGTAAACAATCCCACACCTACTATACTACTACTTCACGCGACATTCGCGGACTCGTCACCAGCTGTTAACTCAAACTTTTCCTTTACTTTCATTCATATATCATCAGGTTTTCACTTGTTTAACGAGCGAGTAAAACATAATTCCCTCCCATATAATATAATTCCCTGCATTGAAGAATTTTTAACCTAGGTATTATAAAAGAACAAGTTGACAAAATAAACATTTTCTATTATCTAAAATAAACTTAAAATAGTATTTAAATTCAATTTGGTACTACAAATTTATTGACGTTCAAAGTCTGGATAAAGTTATATTATGATATAGCAAATACAACGGGGTTTCATCACGAGAGAATAGATATTTTATTTTTGAACTGTCATTTTTAATTATTTAAAAATAAGAAGTTTTTAGTTGAAACTTTTTCAAAACACGGCAGCATTTATTTAAAAGTACCCGAGGTTTGGTACTTATTTATGTACAACTTCTATCACGTGGCGCTCTCTGTTCGCAATAAGTAAAACAAATCCCGCTATATAAAAATTTGTAATAAGTTTAACAAACTTTTTAATAATAAAAACAAAAAATATTATTAATATTTAATTTTAAATCACTGGTAACTGTGGTCGGACTCAGCGCAATTTTAATATTATTAAGTATTTTATGTAACAATGTTTTGTTTTACTCCGCTATGAGCGTAACTATTTCATAGCCTCTAACATTAACATTCGAGTTTCAAACTCTTGCATTGAATGAACTTTTGGAATCCTACTGACATAATTTCTCTATGTTGCAATGCAGATGTTGATAACATGTTTGTGTTGGTATTGGAGTTATCTCAGCTGTCTTTTGAAACAACTTGCGAGACGTGCTGTTTGTTATTGAAGTGTTATCGTTATCGGAGTTTGGTTCATTTAAAAACAACAAAAATTAAATTTATCGAATGCCTTTGAAGTAGAATATTAAAAATATTGTTTTTAAATATTGGTGTTTTTGTAAAAGTAGGACACTGTCTTGAACCACACCTCGTGTGGGATATTTAATATCGGTGTGAAAACATGCCGAAGGCAGAGATGACATAAACACCATTGGAATTCGTGTTCGTTCTAAATTTGATTACAGTGGATAAAAATGGTTTTCGAGTCTATAGTAACTGAGCTGTTAAATAAATATTTAGGTGAATATGTTGAAAATTTGGATAGTTCACAGCTGTCGATTGGTATATGGGGAGGTAAGTGAACTGAAAATTATGAATTGCATAATAAAATGTTTTGTAAATTACAGTTCATTAACACTTAAACACTATTCTCCCTATGTGCTCTTTTCCATTTAATATCTTTTCGTGTTGCTAATTAATAGCTATCGGGTTTGGTTTGATAATGAATTTGTAACATGTGGGTAGTTAAGGGCTGTTCTGTACTATTAAGAAATAATGGTAGTGTTACCGTTTTGTAAAGACGTAATTCTTATTAACATAAGAGTTACTTTAGGAAATGCTAGTAATGTATCGGTTTGTCAATAATATTTTGTGCATTAGTATACTTCTAGCATTATAGTAGGCCTGCTGCAGAGTTCTTGGACATAGGCACAAGTTTGAGAACTTTTAAACACCCTGTTGCTGATTGTAGAATTTTGCAAAATCAGATTACACATAATAAATACGGAAAATGGGGAAACTTGCATATTTAAATTTTTGTTATTTACTGGATGTAAAAGTAGTTTTAAAATTGCTCTCCTAATTACTGAAAATTTTGAGAACATTATTTTTAAGCGGTTTTTAGTCTTCTTTTTGTAAATTATGTTACATATTTGGAGAAAAATTGTGTTTGTTAATGGCTAAAATATATTTTTGAATTTGGTGTGTTTAAAGGTGAAAAATTTTGTAATATTACATGTAACATACTATAACACAGTAATTAAACCAAAAACACTTTTTGCGTCAGAATGCTTGACAATAGCGAATAAAGGAGAATAGAGGGAAAAAAATAGATAGGTAAAATTTAAGGATCTAATATAAGCGAAAACAAAGATATTGCTTGAAATAAAAAATAAACAAATATAAGAAAATCAAGAGAGAATGTCAAGACACAATCACAAAAAGAAGAGTAAAATTCGTTGGACATATTTTCAGAATGAAAAACACAAGAATACTGAAACTCCTAATGGATCATTTCCTAAACAAGAAAATCAAACCGTGGTGTTTTGAAGAAACAGTGAAAAGATCTAAAAGAAATAAAAGTAGAATCAATAGAAGCACAAGATAGGCAAACATTTAGCAATAAAATCAACATCTTTGGTAATTTCCAGGTACAAGAATCAAGAACACGTGGGCCAAGAACTGGAATAGAAGAAGAAAGAAAAGAACAGTCTGAAAGGATGAAGAAATACTAGGAAAATTAAAAACAACAACAATTGAGATCCAAAAATTCTGTGTTAACATGTTCCAAAGTGGAGCTAATGTAAAAAAAGTTACATGTAATATACACAATTTATATTTTGATATTTTAAAAATTGTATTATTTGTTCCAAACAGGTGATGTTGTTCTAACTGATTTGTCATTAAAGCAAAGTGCCTTAGATGATCTGAATCTACCTGTAAAAACTGTCTATGGACATTTAGGTGAGTTTAGTATAACTATTTATAAATATACTCGTGTATAGTGTTAAATTAATTGAAGATAACACAACATGTTTCACTTCAGGTATTGAGTTTTAAATGCAGCTCTACATGAAACCTCCTGTCAAATATCATTTAATCTCTATACTGATTGTCATCTGGATGTGTTATTTTTACTTTTTCATGCCTTTATGAATATATAGGGAAGGAAACTATTGTTTTCATGTCGATTGTTCGAAATAAAGTTTTCACTGTATACACACTTTTCAGACCCCTGAACCCAAAAAACGTGTTTTTATCAATGGGTGTGTGTGTGTGTATGAAGAAAATATCTCAAGGATGGAACATTGTATGAAGGTGAAACTTAAAACTTAACTTAGGTAACTTACTACTAGAGGACGCGACACAAAAATTTTCATCAAAATCGATCAACCGGAAGTAGTAGTTCCTGTAATAGTAGTAGTATTCCTGTAATTTTTCCCTTTTTTGCGATTTTGTCAAAAACAGCTCCTATGATTTTTCTATAAATTGCTTCGTTTACTACATTTTTTATGGTTTACATGACAGGGTAGGTGCCATGTCTGCTGAAATTCTTGGGGAGGCTGTACTCTCGTAGAAAAATTGGTTTTCTTAAGATTGCGCCCTTAATATGCATTTTAGTGCAAAATTGTATGTAATCAAAATTGTAGAAAATTTAAAGACCTACGACTTTTATTTCAAACATTTCTTTGTATAATGCTTAGTTTAGCGGTAATAAGCGATTTTCTGTTTTTTTTTCCATAAAAACCTGTAAAGAAATAGATTTTTGAGAATTTGGTTGCAGTATCCATTTTACGACAAAAATGCATGTATTCAAATTCAAAGGAAATTAAATTTTTTCAGAGCCTAGTTTAGCGTCAAAAGTGATTTTTCGCCAAACTAAGGTTGGTTTTCATTTTGCATCATTTGCTCATGATTTAAACTAGGTTAGTTTTTTGTTTATTACTAATGTTAGGTTATATTGGTTATTATGCGCATTGGCAAGAGAAAGTTGTGTGTGTTTCACACCAGAATTTTTAGTTTTAAACAATAATTAATGTTGTGGTATATAACTTTATAACTATCACTGTGAGAAAGTGTTTTAAAGAGTACTCCCTTAACATTTTCAATTCAATTGGATATTGTAAAGTGGTGAAGTATAATTTTTATTTTCTCTTGTCCTATTTGAATATATAGGGAATTTAAGTATTGGTTTCATGGAGATTTTTTTAAATCGGGTTTTCCTTGGAAATACACGCCCCTAAACTCAAATATGTCTCAACAAAATATTGTGCAAAGTTAAAACTTGGAACTTAAAGTTAGTACCATAAGGGAACCCGACATGAACGTTTCCGTCAAAATCAGTCAACCAAAAGTAGTACGCAGTTAATTCATGCAATTTTTCACTTATGACAATTTTCTCAAAAATGGCTTCTCAATTTAAAAAAAAATCACTTCTATATTTTTATGCTCTACAATATAGGGTAAGCAGCATATCTGCTGAAATTCATGGGGGGCATAGTAATCATCAATGGTTTTTTTAAGGTTGCAGACTTAATATGGTTTTACAACAAAAATAAAAACAATTAAAGTAGTAGAAAACTATAAAAGCTATAACTTTTACTTCAAGCATTTATTTGTGTAGCGTTCAGGATCAATTTGTGATTTTCTATATTTTCTCACTAAAATCGGTAAGAAAGATTTTTTTAAGATTGCAGCCTTAATTTTTTAACTTGTTTCTTCGTATGCAAGTACATGTAGCTAAAGATATAGATAATTTAAAAAACCTACCACTTTTATTTCAAGCATTTTTTCTGGTGCTTTAATTAGCGGCGATTAGAAAGTTTTGGTATTTTCAAAGTTCAACAGAGGTGGAGTGTTAAATTATTTGCATTCGATCTGCTAGTTCCAGGGCTACAAAAAAAATAGTTCTGTTTCTTATCACGTGGTCAGCCAATTATATGACTGAACTATTTAAAAACAGAAGAGGTAGAAGTGTAAATGACGCTAGTCGGAATGATCTCCTTGGAAGGTAATGAATTTCACTATACACCCAGACTCTGTGGGGAATGAAATGAAGGTTTCATTTGCAGAGTGGAAAGTAGGTACTTCTCGGAGGACTTGGCATGCTGATAACATACTCTATTAACTCAGTGATTACGATAATAGAAAACCACCTCACTCCTCATTTTACGTAGTAAAGCCTCTAGAGATTCAAACCAGCCTTTCGGCTGTTGACTTAAACAACAACAATAATAATTAAAACAGTAAAAACAGCTCTTTTGTGCACTATTTGTTTTAAAATATTTTATATATGTGTTGTTTAGGTCATCAGCCTGTAGGCTGGTTTGAGCCTGTAGAGGTTTTACTTAGTAAAACGAGGAGTGAGCTGGTTTACGGTTGCCTTCCTCACTAAATGGAAAAGTACATTTAACAGCATGCCGGGCCCTCTGAAAAACACACATTTTCCACTCTGCAAATGACACCTTCACTTCATTCACCACAGGGTCTGGCTGTACAATGAAATTCATGACTTTCAGAGGAGATAACTCTGATTAGTGTCTTTTACACCTCTACCTCTTCTGTTCTTAAATGGTTCAGTCATTCAATTGGCTGACCATGTGATAAGAAACAGAGCTATTTATTTTAGCCCTGCGACGAACAGATTGAATGTAAATAATTTGACACTCCACCTGTCTGTTATGGGCAGATTTTATATATGTCAGTAGTGAATACAGAATACTTAATAATTAGAAAACTGCATGTATCTTAAATTGGTTCAGGGTAACTTAAGAAAGATATAGTAGTTTTATTTTCACCATTGTTTTTATGTGTTCCACCATTTATATTGTAGTTCCCAAATAAAAGAAGATGTAATAGTGATGCACAGTCATGTCAATAAAACTGTATTTATGTTCTGTGAGCTGTTTTTATTTTATCTGTTTTTCAAGGTCTAATTTAAGTACATTAATAATATTGCAACATAGTTCTATAATATACATGGTTATCAGTTATTAATTCATCTTAGTATGAGAGTAATGGATATGTCTGTAGGACAGTAGTTCTAGTTCAAAGGGGGCCGTAATTAAAATAAACAATCTATAGTACGTACATACTTAATGATTGATTTATATTACTATAATAATCTTTCATAATATTGTATTGTGTATTTATCTAATTAAAATATAATAATCCGGTTTTAGTGTAACATTCCAGATATGGGACATCATTTGTTGTATTTAATGTGATAAGTAGATTAAACATACATTCTGTTCGAATTGCATCTGTACTAATAACCAGAAATAACTATAATAAACTTCTTTTGTTATTATAGTTGGAATCACAGAAATGCGAGCTTTCCTGTAGTTACAGGGTTGTCAGATTTTTTACTTAACCCAATTTATTACATTAACGAAGGCTGTTCACCCAGGCTCAATTGCAACTCTGCTTGATCATCGTTGCTGCTTCACTAATTTATCAATCCCGTTTTTTTAAAAAAAACGCAAAAAAGTGAAAAATTACATGAAGAAACTACTACTTCCGGTTGACCGATTTTGATGAAAATTCTGATTGATTGATGAAATTCTAATTAAAATATAATAATCCAGTTTTAGTGTAACATTCCAGACATGTGACATCATTTGTTGTATTTAATGTGATAAGTAGATTAAAAATACATTCTGTTCGGATTGCATCTGTACTAATAACCAGAAATAACTATAATAAACTTCTTTTGTTATTATAGTTGGAATCACAGAAATGCGAGCTTTCCTGTAGTTACAGGGTTGTCAGATTTTTTTACTTAACCCAATTTATTACATTAACGAAGGCTGTTCACTCAGGCTCAATTGCAACTCTGCTTGATCATCGTTGCTGCTTCACTAATTTATCAATCCCGTTTTTGAGAAAATGGCAAAAAAGTTAAAAATTACACGAATAAACTACTACTTCCGGTTGACCAATTTTGATGAAAATGTTCGTGTCCGGTCCAGTAGTGGTATGTAACTCAAGTTTCAAGTTCGTACAATGTTCCGTTCTTGAGATATTCTGTTCACACATACACACACACACACACACACAGACTAATTGCTAAAAACATGTTTTTTGGGGATCAGGGGATCTGAAAATCCGTGTAGATCCGGTGAAAACTCGATTTCAAAAAATTGACATGAAAACAATACTTTCCTTCCTATATATTCATATAGGCAAGAGAAAGTAAAAATTATTCTGTTTAAAGCAATTCTATAAAAGCACATAATATTTTCAGTTTTCATTTACCGTAGCTGTTACTTTGACAGCATCAGTGGCAGAAATGCCACATCAGGGATTCTCATCTTTACAAACTAACTGCTGTGAAGGAAACTATTACTACTAGGAATCAAACCAAGGATCCGTAGAATAAAAGGCGGTTGATTTGACCAGTATTCTCTGGTTTTATTATTGATTAGGTCAGACGTTTTTCATTATTAATTATTTGTATGGCACTTAATCTTTGTATTAACAGCTTCATGCAAAAAAGTTTAATGTTTTCTTTCATAGCTATTTTACTTGTGTTAGTGTACGCATGTCAGTATATTAAAAACTATTAAAGTGTGATTTAGTATTAATAGAAATATCAGTTGATTGATGATTATTTGTTTTAATTAAAAGTTCAGTTGATAAAGTAATCAGTTGGGGCTTATTTGTAATATCAGATGATTATGTTTATTTTAACACATACACTTTTATTCAGTAATTTTTGCTAACGTAGTAATTTAATAATTACTATATTAGTATTATTACTATATTAAAAATAACTATTGTATTAAAATTATTAAAATCAATAGTGTTATCTTTATAGTATAGACAATATAAGAAAACCGTTAACGTCTTTCAATAATATTAGTTTTAGTAAAAAATAACTCATGATATATTTTTAGTTTTTATTACTCAGCGATGTTGTACGTTACTGTTTGTCGAGTGTAAATACCTTTAGACATAACAATCAAAGACTGACTTATTTATATACTATTCTGTAAACAATCTGCCATTAACTTTTATTCACGCTCTTGTTTATTAAGTGTTTTATTGTAAAGATTGAGATTGTTTGATGCTCAAACTTTAACTAATCTTTACATTTCATGATCCTCCTGAAGCCAAAAAAGTTGTTTTTAAAGGGTTTCCCCTCTGTATGTTTATTTGTTTTGGGGCAAAAACTACTGACCCTGATTGAATTATAAAAATAAGGTTTTCTTTATTTAATTAGGGAAACCCTAGTTAAAACTTTTCTAATTTATTATAAATGCTGGCAGGGGTGACTCAAGGTATAATTAAACTACTCAGCTGTGCGTGGTGCTGTATGGAGAGGGGTGCCACCGCTGACCGACTTTTTGAATATAATGGAAACAGACTTACTACTACATGAGTTTTCAAAATTGAAGGCCAGAAAAATGGCTTTGTAATTTTAAAAATGTTAAAGTTAATTTGTGATTAATTCGTGTAATGTAACTATATTAAACTTTTTTTTTGTCATCAGTCTCACAACTGGTTTGATGCAGTTCTCCAAGTTGTTCTATCTTGTGCAAGTCGTTTCATATCTACATACCTGTAACACCCTACATCTTTTGTAATTTGCTTTGTATATTTTAACCTTTGTCTCCCCCTAAAATTCACTCCCTCGATATTATCCTCCATTACGTATTGATAGACCATTACCTGGATGTCTTAAGATATGTTCCACTAGCCCATCTCTTCTTCTGGTAAGATGCTTCCATATACTTCTTTTTTCATCCACTCGACTAAGAACCTCTAAATTACTTATTTTGTCCACCCACCTAATCTTTAACATTTTCCTATAACACCGCATTTCAAAAGCTTCCATCCTCTTCTTTTCTACAGCCCCTATCACCCACGGTTCACTCCTGTATAATGCTACACTCCAAACATAGTGTTTTAAGAAATTTTTCCTAATCTGTAAATCAATGTTTGTAGTCCGTAAGCTGTTTTTCATTTCAAAGGCTTTTCTAGCTTGAGCAATTCTACTTTTGATATCACTTGTGCTTCTACCATCCTTTGTTATTTTTCTCCCTAGATAGCAGAATTCCCCAACTTCCTGTATGTTTTCGTTGCCTACTTTTAAATTTCCCATCTCGTCTAAACCGCTCTTGCTGCTGCATAACACTTTCGTTTTGTTCTTTTAATTTTCATAAAGTAATCCTTTCTCATGATCTCATCATTCCATTTAAGATATCTTCTAGTTCTTTCTTTGTGTCGGCTAATACTACTTGTATTAGCCGAGATCATACTGTATTTGCTGAGATCATTGGCAAATCTCAGCATTTTTATTGTTTCTCTTTGAATTTTTATTCCTGCGTCAAATTTTTATAAACTTAATATATAATTATATAATATAATTTATTATATAGTGTAATATATTATATAATTATATAATATAATAATACATAATGATATAAACTTAATAATGTGTGTTTCATTAAGTAACTCTATTCTATTCACCTCTACATTCTACCTTTTATTTTTCAGTGATTGGTTTGGGGGGAGGGTGCCAAAAAATACTGTGTGCTTACACTAGAAAATGACCTACAGCTGGCACTGATTGCTGGGGTCATTAATTTGGTTTAATTCATAGGGGGTCTGACTTAAAAAAATTGGGCTTCTTTTCAAAGTGCAGTTGTAACATTCATTTTTCAAAATAGATCAATGTAACAAAAATTGCAAAAATTTCAGCTTTTGTTTGATGATAAATTTTTATCCCCTACTTAATTTAAGTGGAAATTTTATTGTATCATAAAATGTATTTTATTATTATTTGTTCTGCTTTTTGGGTCGTTACACAATACTGTCTGTTAAAAATTGTAACTGTTACAATTTTTTTTTTTTTTTATTTTATGGCCTACAAAGGACCACTTTAGTCATTTTACATTTAAAGTCTTTCCTTCTTTCTTCCTTTTCTTTTCCGCCCAATATTTTTTCATCCTTTCCGAGCGCACTTTTCTTTCCTCCTCTGGAACCACTCTTCCCAATCATTGCTTGTTCCTTCCCGGCTGTAGTATAACGCGTTCGTCCTTCAATATCTTCAATGCATTTGTCTTGTGTTTCAAATCTTCTATTGTAATTTGTAACCCTCTAATATCTTCTTTTAATTCTGTTATCCATTTAATATCACTCGTACTATACCACAGTTTTTCTATTATTTTCCTGCTAGTTCTATTTTCAGGTGTCCTTAAAAGATGTCCCAGGAATGATATTCGTTTCTTTTTAATTATACTTGTAACAGGTTCTATGTTTTTGTAGACCATTTCGTTGGAAGCTAGTCTCCAAACTCCGTCTACTTGATAGTTTTTGTTCAAGCAAGTTCTGACTATTCTTCTCTCAATCCTGAGGACCTTATCTATTGCAATGGTATTTGTGGTTTTAAATATTGTTTCACTTGCGTATGTAATTTGCGGTAGGGCGACTGTTTTGTAGTGTCTTAGTTTTGTATTTATTGAAAGACATCTTTTATTATATGTGTTCTTAGTAGCATGTTTAATCCTAATTAGTTTGTCTATTCTATTCTGCCAAGATGGTTTTTCGTTCAAGTTGCAGGTGATTACCTCCCCCAAGTACTTAAATCTCTGCACAATTTTTATATTGTGGTTGTCCAACCTTATTTTATCTGCAAGTGGAGTATGAGTTAGCAATATTTCTGTTTTTTCAAACGATATCTTTAAACCAATGTTCTGAGCTATATCTTCCAAAGACCTGATTTGCTGTTTTGTTTCCTGAATGTTGTTGGCCAGAAGAGCTAGGTCATCCGCAAACCCCAGGCAGTTCAGATTTATGTTGTCCTTTTGATATCCAATTGTTATATTTTTTTTGTTACTTTTTTCCCATTCTCTCATGACGTACTCTAATGCACAGTTAAAAAGAAGCGGTGATAATCCATCACCTTGTCTTAAGCCAGTTTTTATCCAAAATGGGTCTGAGAGTTCTCCTCTAAACTTTATTTTAGAACTTGTATCAGTTAATGTTAACTCTATTAATCTGATTAATTTAGGATGAAGTCCAAAATGTCTCAGTATTTTCAATAGTGATATCCTATGAATGGAATCATAAGCTTTCTTGAAGTCAACAAATGTTATCGAGAGATGTTTATTTCACTTTCCATAGTATGCCATAATTAACTTCAATGTGAGTATTTGCGCTGCACAACTTCTCCAAGGCCTGAATCCTCCTTGGTATTCTCCAAGTTCTTGATCTAGTTGGTCCTTAATCCTCCTGTAGAGAATCTTTGAAAAAATCTTATAAGTACAGTCCAGGAGTGATATACCTCTATAGTTGTCCGGATTACACCTATCGCCTTTCTTGTGCAGAGGATGAATAATCGCTGTAGTCCATTGTTTTGGAAATTTCTCAGTAATCCATACTTTTTGTAGTATCATATGAAGAGAGGTATGACTTGGTATTCCAGCATATTTCCACACCTCTGCATACATTTGGTCTTCACTACCTGCTTTGTAGTTTTTCAATTCTTTAAGTGCAGTTTCAACCTCTTTTATTGTAGGGGGATTGATATTTGCAGGTTTGGTTTTTACAGGAGTATCAGTGTTGATTTCCAAAGTCTCTTCCGGTTCATCACAATTTAGAAGGTCCTTAAATGCCTCTGCCATTATTTCAGCATTCTCCTTATTGTTGTGTGCAGTTTTTCCATCTTTGTTTTTCAACCATAATGTAGGCGGGCTGTATTTTTGTAATTGTTTCTGAAAAGCTTTGTAATAGTCTCTAGAGTTGGTTTTATTGTGATTTTCCTCTACAGAGTTAATTAATTGTGTTTCATATTGTCTTTTACACTTCCTAATAATTTTGGAGAATTTTTCCCTTATGCTCTTGAGATTATTGGCACTTTCTTCGGACTTATGAGATTGGAATTTTAGCCAAGCGTGATGTCGTTCTTCGTGTACTTTGTCACAGTCGTTGTTCCACCAGGCATGTTTTTTCCGGGGATTTAATGGTGCCAAATTTTCTGCATGTTCTTTGAGGATTTGCTTTATCTCTTCCAAATCATCGGTTAACTTGATAGTTTCTGTATCTTTTTTATATTGGTCATTTTGGATTAATTGATGAGGGTCAAATGACTTTTTCTTCTTCACATCCGTTTGTTGCCTCTTCCTTCTTAGTGGAGTCAACTTGATTTTGATTTTTATCAAGTAATGATCCGAACCTGTGTCTGTCCCTCTCAGCACTTTGACATTGTAAATCTCCTTGTGGAAGAATCTGTCCATGCATACGTGGTCTAATTGCCATTCCCCTCTTGTCCAGTCTGGATGTTTCCATGTTTTAAGTTTGCTTGGTTTTCTCTTGAAGTATGTTGATTTAGAGATAAGTCCGTGAATTCTGCAGATTTCTATTAATCTTTGTCCATTTCTATTTGTATGTTTTTGGGGAGACCATTTTCCAATTACATCTCGATATTTCTTTTCCTGTCCTAGCTGGGCATTAAAATCCCCCATTAAAATCTTTACGTGTTTCTTGTTGATCTGATTTATTGTTTGATCCAAGAGGTCCCAGAACTCCTCTACCTCTTGTATAGTTTTTGTCAAGCGATTTTTCTCATTAGTGGGTGCGTGGGCATTTATTATTGTGTACACTTTGTTGGCAGCTTTTAAGTCCAATGTAGCAATTCTAGGTGAGACAGCATTAAAGTCAATTATAGAATCTATTATCTTCAAATTCACTATAAATCCTGTACCAAACTGTGGACATTGTTTTAAAACTCTTTGTCCTGGCTTCCCATTATATATTCTATATCCCTGAGATTCAAATGGATCTTCTGTAGTGTTTCTCATTTCCTGCAGCCCTGCTAGTAGAATATTCTGTCGGTCCAGTTCATCTGTGAAGTTCTTGAGTTTTCCTGTCTTCAGTAGAGAGTTAATGTTGTGTGTCGCAATATATGTGATTGATTTGTGGTTGATTCTATGTTTCTGAGTTCTGGCATGAACTAGTAACTTTGGATTGTCTGACTCATTCTTGTCTTCTAAGCGACTACCCACCGAATCCGATGTAGTCTTCTCCTTTCTGGACGGTGGAAATTTTTCCTCAAAAGACTTTTTCATGATTGACTATCATAGGCTATCAACCTTAGATGGAGCGAAGCTCCGAATTACAACTACGGTTGTTAGCCGCAGAGGATATTTATTCAGCCGCCACTAACATGTGGAACAGACGCTGTCGGGAAACCGCCACTAACATGTGGAACCGTCGTGCCCTTTGGTGCTAGTTTTGGTCCGCCCCGGGTATTTTATTTCCCCCGTACCCGCCATATCTGGTGAGCATTCCACTATCTGCCACCTGTGGAGGCGCCCCGTAGGAGACTAGCAACTCCCGGAGAACTGTTACAATTAACTGATTCATAATATTTTGTTTGGATTTTATTGGGTAGTATGTGCTATTTTGTTAATGGTGTAGTGTTCAGTGCTATTAGCTGTTGTACCAGGAGTCATGGATTTGATTTCCAGTCAGATTTTCCCAGCATCTTGTTTTATTGCCCGATTGTATGTGGTGATATGAACATGAATCAAACCTGGGATCTTTGACAGAGAAGCTAGTTGCACTGACCACTGCACTAACCAACTTGGCCAATTTTATCATGACTCATTTTTATCTATCACCCTACATTGTCTTCATATAAGCCTTGATGTGCCTTACAAAGTGCTGGATATAAATGAACAAAAAATAAAAAAACAAATTATGGAAATGGCAACAAATTGCTCTCTAAGTGGATAGAAAGCTGTATTGCTTTCAAGATTAGTGTGTGAAGTTTTTTATTCCATTTAAGTGTCTTGAGTAATTCATAATTTAAAAACAAAAATACTTTTTCTGTTTTTTTTTACACGTAGACCCCTATGGATCACGTGAAGCTTCTATGGTTCTTCCTGCGGGTTCTCCATGACATCTTCATCTTCTCATTCATGGCTCTCTTCCTCTTCTCTGTATCAGTGTGTTAATGTTGAGTGTTCCAATGAATGTTGAAGTTTTTGATGGAAGTTTGCCAGAGAACTCCGACTTTCTCTGAATTCGTGGTTGCCCGGGTCCCCCAGAATCCGAATGCCTGGTTGTCACCTGTTGACGAGTGGATTGGTTACCACCTGGGGTAGTATTGTTGTTGGTACCACGAACCATGGTGCTTGTTATTGAAGTTGGGTCCAGCTAGGCTGGTTGTGTAGAACCAGGGATTGTTAGTTTCTGGAGCTGTTGCTGCAGCCGCATCCACTGGATGAACAGACGCTGACCAAGCTGCCGGTGGTTTCCACTGCAGACGCCTCTTGGATTTTCATTGATAGTTTTGGTCCACCCTGAGTATTTTATTTCCTCAGTGCCCCCCATATCTGGTGAGCAGTTCCCCTGTTTTATAAGGTATGATTTATTTTATTTTATTGTTTTATTTCAGGTAAATTAGTTTTGAAAATACCATGGAAAAATTTGTATACAGCACCAACTCAAGTGCTTATTGAAAGGCTATTTCTACTTGTCGTACCAAATCAAGAAATTAAATATGATCCGGTCAAAGAAGAAAAATGGAAACAAGAAGAAAAACAGGTTAATATTTATTAAGTTAATATGGAACATTATCTTTAATTGCTAAGAAATTTATTGTGGTTTTCCTGGTAGGCATAATATGCTCACTTAAATTTTCCCTTGGATGATGAAATATAGATGATAATTTCTGATACTGAAAAAATCTTTTCACATTATTAAATCAAAGAAACCTTTAGTTGAAAAAATTTAAGGTTTAGTATTAACCCTTACAGTGCCAAGAAAATATTTTGTGAGTTCCTACCGAAAAATGCTACTTGAGTGCGATTTCTAGCATCTATCTATTCATAACATGTCTATTTTTTCAAGGTATGTTAATAATTTTGTTTCGTTCATAATGAATTGATCTTTTATGACATTTAACTTGGAACACATTTCTTACAATTTAAAAATAAAATGATACGTAGTCATTTTTTGTGGAAATTTCCTTTTAAACTTAAAAAAAAAATCACCCTGAAAATTATTTTATTCAATTTCATTTACATCACTTTAAAGACAATATTACGCAAAAACTACAAAAAAAATCATATATTTATTGTAAAAAATAAAAATACTACGATAAAAGTTACAAAAATTCAATTTTTAGTTTATTTTAATCAATATGAATCAATTACATTCATAAAAACTTAAAATGTATTTTATCAGTCAATTTCTTACTGATTATTTTCATACGCTGTTTTTACAAATCGAGTGAAAAATAAAAATTCTATGAATTTTTTAGTCAGTGTACTAATAAAAGGAAGATGCCGGCATATTTTAGTAAAACTGCTGATGTCCTAATATTAGGACGCTGGCACTTAAAGGTTTAAGTCAGGAGACAATTGTAGACCATATATTGTATGGTTTTGAGCCCTGGATATTAACTGAATCCTCAGGGGATATGTTTCAGGCATTTTAGATTTGTCTTTACCAGTGAATTATGTTAGGATTTGATCGGTTGATCAAATAAATGTGCTGAGGAATTTCTAAGCATAATGGGTTGCTCAGATGATATTGGTGGTGAAAATCAAAAGATGGAACCTAGTCTCTTGGACATGTCAAGTGGATCATATAGGTAGATAGTGACTCAAGTCCGTTGCCATTCAAGGGAAGGTTGAAGGTTAGGTCCCAGACTTGAGGAGGATTTCCTGGCCTGCAAACTTTAGGAAGTCGTTTGGCATCTCTTTTGGTGAGCTTATGTGAATGGCAGCTGTTGAGAAAGCGTTGTCTTGGCCAACAACCGAAGCAGATAAAGTAGATAATGAAGAACATGAATATAATGATTTTTAAGCTCATTATTATTAGTTTTTTGTAATCTTTATTCTAATTAATCTGCTTTAATCCTGTTTCATTTTTAATATTACATGTTTTGGTAGATCTACCATCAGCAGTGTATGTGTACTATTTAAATTGAAACCAATTTTCATAGTTTTTAATCTGAAAGAATGTTAACGAAGCAATTAATTTTATTTTAAATAATATGTGTACTCTGATGATCCATTAAAACATGAGATTAAAAATACATAAATAAACAAGATTAAATTAAAGCAGTATTAATGAAAATAAACAAGTAAAAGCTGATAATATATTACTTAGCTTGCTTACAAAAGCTCCAGGATGCAGTTTAACAATTTATTCATGAATGAAGAAAAGGAAGATAGTACAAGGATTGTCCAGGAAGTAACTTAACGATGCACTTGATTTTCAATTCTGCCTCTGTAGAAATCTGCCACCCGAGTTTTTGACTTCTACTTCACAGCTGCATGCAGTTCTCCATTACTGTCAAGGCACTACCAAGCTACACCAAGTTACATATTATATAATAAACTTCTTGAAATTAAAAAAAAATGAAATAAGGGCTCTATTATAGTGAAGCGGTGGTTTTCATGAATTATTTTGTCGTCAGTTTATCAGTCACAAGGCTAGGCCGATCACTGTGGTTTTTATCATGAACATTGGTGTCCTCATTTTTCAAATTTTCATCACAAATTTTCTGATTAATTTCTATTGGGTTATAGTTTTTCACTAATAAAACCTAATCACTGAATGCACCTCGCAACTCGTGGGATTTTCTACC
This sequence comes from Catonia carolina, assembly GCA_035578175.1. NCBI lineage: Eukaryota > Metazoa > Arthropoda > Insecta > Hemiptera > Achilidae > Catonia > Catonia carolina. The sequence continues at coordinate 31,441,685 of JAQMRL010000005.1, read as the reverse complement.
GCAGTGCACATTTTAAAGCGAGCAAAGTACAAGCTGCACAGTCTATACCCGGTTCATCATAAGAAAGATATCTTGAGTAAACAAACAGCAGTTACCAAATTAGCTGATAAAGCGGTGATTCAGAAAAAATGCAACACTTTTAATGAAAAGATCACAATGATAACTAATACGTGCTTTTAACCATATGCAGAATTAAACGATAAATAGAAATGTAAAAAACAAAAAGTACTATAACACTAAATTCCTAATTGAAAATAAATTATAATGCTCGTAAGAACGATGCAAGACAATACGATGTCAAAAGTGAACTGGTAGCATATAATGATAACATGTTCTTTGTCAAAAATGTGGAGAGAGATTTATGGGTTTGGATTAATCATAGTCAATTTCAATCGTGAAATAACGAGTGACTGAACTAATATTAGATGACTAATCATTAAAATAAAATGTTTACTTTCAAAGTTCTCTGGTTTCGTCATACAGATTAGAGGTAATACACATGAAAGGGTACCCAAAAGTAACCAGAATAGCATTACCGTGGGCGGTGCTTGTGTAGTATGCATTTCTGCCGCACAGACGTGTCTAGCGCAACTCGTTGCAAGTTCAATATTCATCTGCAGTGATTGTTTTTGCTAGCGCTGTTTTGTTCTTGTTTTGTTTTTTATGATGGCAAGTTTAAGTGAACAACGTGTAGCTGTGAAATTTTGTTTTCTACTTGGTAAAAGTGCTGTTAAAACTGTTTTAATGTTGAAAACAGCTTACAAAGATGATGCTATGGGAAAATCTCAAGTATACGACTGGTTTTCTCAGTTTAAAAATGGCGTCATGTCGATTGATGACAAATCTCGTTCTGGACGTCCATCAACTTCCCGAATCAACGAAAATGTTTAAAAAATTTGAAAGCGTGTGCTCTCAGACCATTGACTGACAATTTGGAAGTTTTAAGAAGATTGTGTAACGGTGTTTGTCAAAAAAGATCCGATTTGTGGCAGACAGGAGACTGGTTCTTCCACCACGACAATGCACCTGCACACTTAGCTATCTTGGTGAAAGATTTTTTGACTAAAAATGGCATGGTTCCGCTCTGCCTCACGCACCTTACTCACCTGACCTGGCTCCGTGCGACTTTTTCTTATTTCCACGCATGAAAAGGGACATTAAAGGACACCGATTTGACAACATTGAAGCAGTCAAGAAAAAAAACGAGGGAGGAGCTATCAGCCATTTCTAAAGATGACTACAAAAAAATGTTTCGAACGGTGGAAGCATTGGCAGTATTAATGTATTAGTAATTGTAATGGAGAGTATTTTGAAAAGGGTAAGGTTGTTTTGTAAAAAAATTGAAAATAAATAGCTATTGAAAAATAATTCAGGTTTCTTTTATTCCGGTGTTTATGCCGGCCACATTGGTGTAGTTGGTAACATGCTTGCCTCTCATCATGCGGTCTTGGGTTCGAATCCCATTCAGGCATGGCATATTTTCATACATTACAAAAAAATTCATTTCATCCTTCACCGTCTGCATTAGCAGTAATTGCAGAACAGTCTGATAGTTTAGCAGAAAGAAAACAATACTTTCCTTCCTATGTATTCATATATGCAAGAGAAAGTAAAAACAGAAGAACCCCTGTTTTGTGATTTAATTAAACACACAATCACAGTGTAATTGAATTTGAACACAAGTTCCTTGTAAATAAACATTAATCTAATAATTTTTTGTGCATATTCAAGGTAGTTTGTGTAAAATACTAAAATAAGGAAACCTTAAATATTATCTATTTCATCATTTTTAATATATTGTACAGTCATATCAGGTTTACATTTGATATTTTTTTATAAAAGTTGTACAATATTAGTTCATTTTTTTGTATAATATTTTTATATTGTATTGTAGAGTTAATTAAAATTGATTAGTATATAAATTCTGCTGACAAGTAATAGTTTCATCTTCTAGGTATTATAAAATTTGTCAGTTTTATTTATAATTCAAGTATACTGTAGTTCCATTTTTCTTGGACTATTTAGTTTTTAAATGTTCAGAATTTTCTTATTCACGAATACACCAATAAAGACAAAAAAGAATGTTATAAAACTTAGATAATTTTTGAATCAGTGTTTTTTTAATATTTATTGAACGTCTGTTGATTGTTCTTATTACATTTGAAATTAAAAGTTCATAATTTTGTTTCAGGCGGAAATTGAAAGAGTTGAAGCGGCTAAAAGACGAGAACTAGAAAAAGGTATGAGTTTTATTATATTTGTAGTTTTATTTTTATTATAAAAGTTTTAAATTTATTAGTTGTATTATTTTAAGAATTAAAAACAGCAGCAGTTCATATGCGTCATATGTATTTAATCATATATTTTATGTAATAATGATTCGATTTTCATTTTTTTTGATCGTTCTTTTCTTTGAGTCGTTGTATAACAGCTTTCTGGCTGAACTGGTGCTGATTGAACGTAATTTTGAATCCAGTTTAAATTTTTACAAATAAAAATGAATGTGTGAACCAGACCTTTCATACCGCATTCAAGGTCTAATTCTGTATCTTCTTCTTGTAATTCTTTATAAACTTGATGTGCTATGCCAACTAAGCGATCTGAAAAATGATAAATAAAATAGAGAGATTTGATTGGTCAGGTAAAAAGTTAATAAATCATGATAGCAGTGTATATAGTTTTACAAAAATTTTTTTTTTTTTTTCCTAATTTGTGTACGTTGCAATCTGTTCAATTTAGAACAATAAGCAACCCCAAGACCCAATGAGATGAGGATGATGTGTATGACGTGTAAATGAGGTGTAGTCTTGTACAGACTCAGGCCGACCATTCCTGAGAGAGTATGGTTAATTAAACCCCAACCATCAAAGTACACCGGTATCCACAGTCTAGTATTCAAATCTATATAAAAGTAACTACCTTTACTAGGATTTGAACCAGGAACCTTCGCCTCCGAAAATCAGGTGTTAAACAGCTGATTCTGGCAATGACTTTACCTCTAGACCAACCCGGTGGATGAAGATATTTTTAATTTCTTTGTCCTTTAAAGTTATCTTGAAATAAGGATTATATAAACTAATTAATTATCCGTTTTCCAAGCTTAATTAATATTCAGCTTAATTATCCGTATTCCAAGGATTAATTTTCTGGAAATAAGTCATTTTACCGTTTAATATTGGCAAAAATTAATTATTTCAACTTGTACAGTTTATTTACAAGTACACTTTTTTATCAGTCAAAAAGGTGAAATCTATAAATTAATTATTTTGTTATCAGTTGGGTGTACCTTGGTTTCTTTTTGCGGTAGGTGTTCCAGATATAAACAGTTGATTTAGGGGTTGACTAACAATCAAATCAAAATGGACTAGCAAATTGTTACAATTAATTATAACGTAATCGTAAATTTTTTTATTGTAACTGTCAGAGTAAGTAAAATAATTGATTTGGGTTTGAAATACAAATAATGTTATTATAAAAATAATATTATATGGCTTATATTACCAACTGTAGTTTATAATCGTTATTCTTATACGGATTGACCTTTATAACCGATCAAAAAAGACTTGATTATTACTAACAGATTTCAGTCAATATGTGGAACTATATGCTGTTATCTGAGAGAGGCTTAAAAATGATATAGAGTTAACATATTCTAAGGTTTCCTTGTCAGCTATTCCTAGAGACTTATGGGTATGACATCTAGATTGTAGCTATAATGGAAGAAGGTGAAACACCACTAGTAGTTCTACAGGCAGTGGAAATAATTTCATTGGCTGTAAAAATTTGTTTTAGATCAGAGTCTTCAAGATGAAGGTATTTGAATTGAGGTGGTAGTCCAAATACTGATTATAAGAATTAGTGGGTGTCAAAGATTGTGGTATTAAGTTGAATGGATGCTTAAACAGGTGCTTCCTTAAAGCATTGAGGCATTCATCCAAATCAAGTAGGAATGTAAATAGGGCTTACGGAAGATGATGATAAATTTTTTAACAATGGAGATCAAAATAAGTAATTTAGACAAGTGGATTAAAGAAGTAGAGCAGACACCAAATAAGCATTCCGGTGTAGCTACGTGAACAGTTTGTATTCAGTCGGTAGACTTCGTGTCTTAATACCAAACATCCTATTAAATCATATGTTCTAAACGATGTAAATTATCATGTATTAGCGACGTTAAAAATATTCAATTGTAAACATTGTATACAACAATTAACGGCTATCACATACAACACACTACAGACTAATGTTTTCAGGTTAGCTGATATATAACGTAGCGAGAGCGATGTGACACTGATCACAGCTGGTACAGCACTGACCCCCGCCACTTGCTGAGGCAACCGAGCGCACCATCACCAAAATAAACCTTCTGCGCATTCAAGAAAACTGGCAAGCTTATTTGGTGTTCGCTCTATATGGAAAAATCTTACCAGAAGATGGGATAGGCTAGTGGGGCATATCTTAAGGCATCCAGGTATTGCTCTGTCAATAATGGAGAGTACTGAGGGAGTGAATTGTTAGGTGAAAGCAAAGGTTAGAATATTTAAAGCAAATAACAAAAGATGTAGGGTGTTGCAGGTATGTAAATATGAAACAACTTGCGCAAGATAGAACAGCTTGGAGAACTGCATCAAACCAGTCGAGAGACTTATGACAAAAAAGAAATTATGGATGAGATCAAATATTTTTGCTTATTAATAACCAAATAAGAGAGAGGACTGTTGTTTTACCGATACTTAAAATGTTCTAATAGAGAATCAAGCGTAAACAAGAAACTGTTGTCATTTAGATATCCAGTGCTGTACGGGGAATGAAGAATTGGTATTTGTTTATATCTATTGAAGTTACGATAAAGATTATGTTATGATGAAGAATTGTTACAGTATGCTTATCCTTTTTGAATTGATTGGTTGTCAAACTCCAATTACTGGTAGAATTTGATTTTACTCACAAGAATTAAAAAATGTACCTTTGCATATTAATGGACCTCCAGAATCACCATCGCATAATCCTCTTCCGCTTTGTGGCTCTGCTACACAAAGTAATGATGCGTATTGACTTCTTGATAAACCGTGGCAAGCATCATCAGAATGTTCTGCTTTCACACTCAGTTTCACTAAATTTGTTGCTTCTACATTTTTATCTGTGTCACCCCATCCAATCGCTGTACATGGTATTTTTTGTCCTATTGGAAACGGGCGATTATCTATAGGAATCGATGAAGTATATTCGTTGAAATCAAGTGGAAAATATAGTTCTACTAACGCTATGTCGTTTCTTCCAAGTTTTTTCTCCTGAAAAATTTAATAATTTAATTGAGTATATACACAATACCTATTTAAATCGTTTTATCAGTACTGTGATATTAATACATACTGTCATAGAGTTCTTAAATCAAATGTTATCAATAGTTAATAGAAAAAAGTGTCAATACTTGCGGTTCAAAAACAAACTTAATCTTAAAAGAAAGTAGAAAAGTGGATGTACAAGGTGTGGCTATTAAATAATGAGACTGACGTTGTAAACAATTTAATTTTAATTTTATACATAATCACTTATTGTCACCTTCAATATACACTCCTTCTCTATCCCTACAACGCTCCATGCAAATTTTCCATTGTTGGAAACGGTGCTGGAAGTCATCTTCTGTCAGCTCCTTCAGGACATTTGCTGCTCAAAAATGTTTGTACTGACATTTTGTACGCGATTGAAAATGACCCAAATTTTTTGGAAACGATAATAACATGTGATGAAATGTGGTTTTTTATTTATGATCCGGAAACGAAGTGCCAATCCATGCACTGGAAGAGCCAAACTTCACCAAGAGCCAAAAAAGATCGAATGAGCAAGTCAAAATTTGAAGCAATGATGATTGGTTTTTTATATCCATGGGATTGTGTACCTTCACTGGCTTCCTGAAGGTCAAACAATTAATCTATATTACTACCTTGAGGTACTTTCTGAACTACGTCAAAGAGTAAGGAAAAAATGTCCCAAATTGTGAAAGGATAAATCATGGGTTCTCCACCAAGACAATGCGACCAGCTCATTTCGCGTTATCTGTCAAGAGGTTCCTAGCCAAGTACAGTCTCAGTTTTAGAACATCCATTATCCACCAGATCTTGCACCATGTGACTTTTACCTGTTCCCTAAGGTGAAATCTGAATTAAAAGAGACAAGATTTGAGTCTGTGGAAGCTGTAAAAGAGAAAGCGGCATGTGTCCTGAAAGAGCTGACAGAAAATGATTTCCAGCACTGTTTCCAACAATGGAAAATTTGCATGGAGCGTTGTAGGGATAGAGAAGGAGTGTATATTGAAGGTGACAATAAGTGATTATGTATAAAATAAAAATAACATTTTTTACAATGTCAGTCTCGTTATTTAATAGCCACACCTCGTATTTATTTATAATAATAGTCTAGAGCATGCAGAAACAGTGAAGTTTCTAGGAGTATCAGTAGATAGATATTTGTCTAGGGATTTCTATACCAATCAAGTTTGTAGCAAAATATCATCTGGGGTATATGTGTTAAAATAAATTGCCAGAGTAGATGATAAAAAATTACTAATGGGAGCTTTCATGATCTAATTCGGTCTCATATCCGTTATGGTATTTTAGTACGAGGTAATTCTAGTATGGATAATATGAACTGGGCTTTTAAAATTTAAAAAAAAGCTATTAAGTGTACGGTGCGAGCTAACCAGCGCACTTCGTGCAGACCTCTATTTAAGGAGCTTAAATTGCTTACGATTTCCTTACTGTACATTTTTGAGGTGATAATGTATATTAGGCAAAATACTTTTACGCAAAATTTTAATGTTCAATATCATTACACAAGAAACAGAAATGATTATTACTTGGCTAACCACACCAAAAAATTGTTTGAACAAAAACCTGCTTATGTGGAGAGAAAATAAATTAATAAATTACCCCAATTTTTAAAATGTTATAATTTGCATTCCTTTAAAAAAATCAAAAAAATTAGTTGCTGCTGGCACTGACAAACTTTAGGATAAAATATGGAATACTGTTAAAAAATTTCTTTATTCTTGGTTGTCTGATTAGATGAAAAACACCAAATTTTTTAAATAAATTTCACATTATTTTTTTTGCTTTTATGACCTTCATAGGATCACTGTAGTCCAATTTCTGGGCCAGTCCATTCTGTAATCGGTTCTTCTTATTCCCGAAGGATGTAAGTTGTTTTTTTTACTTTCTCTTGCCTATATGAATATATAGGAAGGAAAGTATTGTTTTCATGTCGATTTTTCGAAATAGAGTTTTCACCGGATCTACAAGTTTCCAGACCCTCTGAACCCAAAAAACATGTTTTTAGCGATTGGTATGTGTGTGTGAACAGAATATCTCAAGAATGGAACATCGTACGAACTTGAAACTTGAAACTTAAATTACAAACTATTACTGAACCCGACACAAACATTTTCATCAAAATCGGTCAACCGGAAGTAGTAGTTAATTCGTGTAATTTCACTTTTTTGCGATTTTATAAAAACTGGTCCTACGATTTTTTTTAAATCGCCTAGTTTACTAAATTTTTTTATGTTCTACAAGATAGGGTAGGTGCCATGTTTGCTGAAATTCTTGGTGAGGCTGTTTTCACGTCAAAAAATTGTTTTTTTTTAAGATTACGGCTTTGATAATGAAAAATGTAGAGAATTTAAAATCCTACAACTTTTATTTTAAACATTTTTTTGTGTAACGCTTAATTTAGCGGTAATTAGGGATTTTCGGTTTTTTCTCACAAAAAAGTGTGAAAAATCAATTTTTTTAAGATTTCAGCCTTAGTATGCATTGTACGACAAAAGTGTATAATCAAATTTATAGGAAATTGAAAGATCTACAACTTTATTTTAGAGCATTTTTCTCTACAGAGCCTAGTTTAGCGTAAAAGAGTGATTTTCCGTATTTTTAAGCCAAACTGAGGTCGATTTTCATTTTGTGTCTTTTACTCATGACTAAAATTAGGTTATGTTTATTGAGGTTAGTTTTTTGTTTATTTCTAATGTTTTATTACTAATGTTAGGATTATTGTTAATTATTTGCATTGGCAAGAGTAAGTTGTGTGAGTGTTTCACACCAGATTTTTTTCTTGCTTCTTTCCTTTTCACCCACATCTTTTTTAGGCGTTCCGACCTTTGGCGCCTGTCCTTGTTTGAATACACTCTGTTGGATTCCTTTCTATTGTTAGGCTCAAATATTATCATATTAGTTGAATTAGCTAGTAATTTCCAGATTTTGTAATCAGATCCTCCCTTGAAATTCTCAACTCCTCCATGTCATGTTGAACTTCCTTTATCCATTTCGGTTTTGTTGTCGTTTCCCAGTAAAAGTTGATTATTTGATTAGTAAGTCTGGTGTTTTCTGTAAGTAGGTGCCCCGGAATGAAATTCTTTTTTCCTGAAGAACTTTATTGCCGGAGTTAAAATCTTATATACTTCTTCATTTGAGATTATCCGCCATTGCCTTTCTACTATGTTTCTCTTGTTTATGCATTTTCTTACTATCCTCTTTTCTATTTTTTCAATCCTTTCCACTTCTCCAACTTTATATGGTACGAAGAGAGTCTTGCTGACTTATTGTACTTCTGGGAGAATCGCTGTTTGCATTAGTTTATTAATACATAATATTGTAAAAATATTTAATTTCTTTCCACGACCTCTTGTAGCTGCTATTCTGTACTTTTTATTTTTTATTACACACATATTTTTTAATAACTACTGACATGTTTTGGTGAATCTGCTATCATCAAAGTACGTATGATGAAAAGTAGGTTGTATTTACATTAACTAGAGAAAGTCATGTGAGTGTTTTACACCAGGATTTTATTTGTGAGTTTTATTTTGAGGTATGGTATCTAGCCTACAGGAAGTAAGTAGATAGTTACGCCATTAAGTATGCTAACAAATTTCCTCTGATAACTAATTACTGTTTTTGTATTATGAATTAATTCTTTTATTTTTTTCTATTTTTGACTGTCTATGGCAGTACTTAGTATTCATTATTATAATTCATTTCGCTCGTTAGTTTTTACCTTAATCTTATTGAAGTCAATTTCTCCGTGTCCTTATTACTGTGATACCTTACATGTATTCCCATAACAGACAGGTGGAGTAATTAATTATTTACACTCGATCTGCTAGTTCCAGGGCTACAAAAAATAGTTTTGTTTTTTTATCACATGGTCAGCCAATTATATGACTGAAGCATTTAAGAACAGAAGAGGTAGAGGTATAAAAGACACTAGTCAGAGTTATCTCCTCTGAGAGTTAATGAATTTCATCACAGCCAGACCCTGTGCTGAATGAAGTTAACATGTCATGTACAGGGTGGAAAGTAGATGCTTTTCAGAGGGCCTGGCATGCTAATAAGTATACTTTTATACTCAGTGAGAACAACAATGGTAAACCACCTCACTCTTATTTTTATTTAGTAAAACCTATAGTGGTTCTTAAGCCTTTATGCTGATGACCTAAACACCAACCCTACATGTAAAGATTATAAAATATTTTTTAGCAAATTACCTTATATAACGGATTTATCATAATATTTCGTGCAATTCGTTTTTGAATATGGCTTGCGTTAAATTGGTTTATATTTGTCAAACCAGTTATAATTGTAACGTCACTCGCTCTAACTGGTCTTTTATTGGCCCAGTAGCAGTGTGCTGCTCCCAATATAAATCTTCTTGAAATTACTACGGCAGTACATTTTATCTGAAATATTTTACAAGTTTTCTATTAGTTTTATGTAACAGATGGATTGTATTATTCTTTCTATCTAATAATCCTTAAATAATACTAATTTGTTAAATTAATATAAATAGGGGTTCCACTTATTTGAATTTTGAAAAAACATATTTTAACCCATTGACTGACCAATTTTTTATAATTTATTTTGTTCTAAATGACTAATCTATTATTTTAAATTTCTATGTAAAAAAAAACTTGAAATTACACAAAAAAATTTAAAAAATTTCCCCGTTTGTTTGATGATTTTATTTAAATATAAAATTTTAATTTCAAAATCTTTGTAAAAAAAATCTTTGCTTACATAATAATAACTTTTCAATTATTTTGTTCGCAAGGTTTGCAATTTATATTCCAAATTCATATTATAATATAAATATTATATTCCAAACTCATTTTTGTAAATAATGAAACACACGTGATACAGTTAGTTTTTCTACACCGACAACAACAGAAGTCATATGGACTAAATATATACAAGTCAGTATTGAACTGGTACTGAGATCTACCGGATTCTCGTAGAACTATTATAAATAACCGAAATCACGTTAAAAATACACAGCGAGCAGTTATCGTCAAAGGTAGTCAAGGGTTGTGAGCGGTGAATTCAGCTCGTTAAAGTTGGCATTGTGTTTTTAAATGGCGGCAAGTCTGCCTAGTCATAATCAGTCAATGGGTTAAGTAATCAAATTTAAGTTTTTATGATGCTACTATTCTGGCAGTATCGTTCGGAAGTTTTATCTCCCATAACCTGCTCCTCACGCTTAAGCAGTTTGTGTTTAATCTAATTACAGCTAAACTTCTCTGTTACCCTAATGTAAAAAATACTGTAAATTTTTGCTTAATTTTATAGCTGTTATAACATATTTCAATAACTTTTCCCCCTTAAATTAATTTTTTTGGTGAATCCACCATCATCAGAATATGTACTAAGTATAAAAATTGAATCTAATTTTATTTCATTTGCGTAAAATTGTTCAATCATTTAAATTCATCCTTTTTCAGTTCATTATGAATTCAGACCCACTGGGTTGGTCTAGAGGTAAAGTCATCATCATGAGACTGTAACAGCTGATTTTTGGAGATGAAGGTTCCTGTTTAAAATCCTAGTAAAGGTAGTTACTTTTATACGGATTTGAATAGACAGTGGTTACCGGTGTACTTTGATGGTTGGGGTTTAATTTACCATACTCTTTCAGGATTGGTCGGCCTGGGTCTGTACAAGACTACTCATACATGTTATCTTCATCTCATTGGGTTATGGGGTTGCTTATCATCCTTAAATTGAACAGATTGCAACATACACACATTAGGGATAAAAATAATGAATTCAAATGATCTTTTGAAAGGATTGTAATAAAATTAGTTTAGTAGTTATACTCCAATAGTGGTGGTTCCACCAGAACGTGTAAGTTAAGGAAAATAAAATCATAGAAAAAAATTAAAGCAGCTATAAAAGGTTAGTAAAAATTTACAGTATTTTTACATTCAGGATTAATTATAGGCTGCAGGATTATAAAGAATTTTTTGTGAACTTCTCTTAACAACATTTTTGCTGAAAAACTAGTTTTGTTTTGCGTGAGGCTCAAATATTTTTGAACCAACTAAAGCAAAAATTCCTCTTCCAAACCAATGACCACCATGCCATTTGCATCTAATTTTTGTTACGACCATGATATTTTCTAAATAAAAATTTATTGACTGCCCAGAATTTAATGAATTGTTTGAGATAAATCAAATGTTACAAGTACATCATAATAAGTTTATCACAGTAAATATTTGTTTTAGTGATAATGTCGCTTGGGATTCATTGTGCGAATTTATTTCCATGGGCCGGCTAGAAACACAATAATAATGAACAGCTAGCTCAGCACTCTTTTTCGTAAAAAGAACTGTATATCCATTTCAAATACTGGAAATTGAATTTAAATTAATGGATAACGTAATTTATTGTAGAACTTATAATTTTATGTAGTCAAGTGTAGTGTAACCGTTGCTAAATAAATTGATTAATTCAATGCAGTTTAAATTTGCAAATTTTTACTTAATTATTCTTACAGAAGAAAGTAAATCCTAAAGTCATAGCATCCTTAGCATTCTTCATCTAGTATTAAGTGAATTATTTTGTGTATTACATTAAACTTGTAATTTTGGAACATGTTTTTCATTTAAAATTAAAAATTGCAGCTAAACTACATGTACAAAGCTTGTATTTCTTCTTTTGTTCTGGAATAATCTTTATTATTTGGGTATGATTAATTGAGTTACTGATTAGGGGTTTATTACTAAAGAGTTATACTTGTCAAGAGTATAATTAAATATTTTAAGTTTGTGATTTTTGTATTTGTATTGTTTTATAGTTAATGTTGGGCTTGAATGCACTTTAATGCCTTTGAACATTTTCTGGGATTAGTTAAAAAAAAATCCATAATGATCAATGGTATATTAATTTAGATTACAGTGGTATTTCTGTACAAAAATAAAATTATTTCATTTTTTTAACGTTTTCTTTTATTAACTATTGATGGAAAAAATTTTATTATTACACTGTAAAATTTATAAGTGATGTTTGAAAGGCATTGTCAAGCGTTTTCTGTACTTTAAGTTAGTTTTATTTTACGAGTTGAATTATTATATTGTTTTTGCTATTGTTAATTAAAACAATTTTAGCTTTTAGCTTTGCTGGTACACTTTAGGTACTTAAATATTAAGCCATAGGTTTTTTGTTTCAATTCGTACGCTACGGTTTGGAAATTTTATACAGTTTCTGACTTTGTTATGGTTTCTGACCTTTTTTGATGAATGAACTTTTGATTATATCTTTCTAAAAATGTACTAGTTTGATTAAATGTCCTGCTGCTGGTTTTTGTTGTGTAGGAAAATTTATTATGTAGCATTGCCACAGCCCTTTTGTGCATCCCTTTGTGTTGTGCCTAAATGTGCAGCTCAAAGTCATTTATTGTAAAGGAATAGATGTACAACAGAGTTAATATACACTGTTGTGCATAAAGCCTATTGTTCGATAATGTAAAACATTTATTACTTTAGAAAATGCATCAGCAAGAAACGTTGAATGACTTGGATGTGTGTATGGTAGATGATATGTACTTTTATGAAGTCAAATTACTGCCAGCCATTGTGGGTCCAACCTGGTGTCCCTGGTTTGATTCCCAGTCAGGTCTGGTAATTTTTTCCTCACTCATTTTCATCTATTATCCTCATCGCCTCCATTAGCAGTAATTGAAAAACAGTTGGTCGTAAAACTAAAAAAAGCCATCGTATTGTATTTGTTTTGTAGTACAATGGGATTCATTAAAGTCACTACCGTTTTAAAATTTAAGCTTCACTATTCCAAACACTGCTAGAGCAACAAAATCCTTGTCTAAATAGCAAAAATGGAGTCACATCATGACTTTTTTTGTCTGAATAATATCTTATCGTATATTTACTTATAACATGAATTGTATGCAAATCAGTAAAAGCAGTTTAACATAAAATGTTTTTAGATTTCAGTAAGAGGGTGTATACAGTAAAAACCTTCAGTTTATAAAGTTGCATTTATGTCACAAAAATTGTATCAAAGATTTTATACAATTTTGCTCTGCAATATTAATTACAGAAACTAATTTTGTAGAAAAAGCTGATAGTTTGTAAAACCATTCAGGCCAGCTGGAAAATTTAATAAAAAAATACCATGAAAGGATGTGTAACATACTAAGTTGAATAAACAGTTCCTATTTTTACCTGGCTTGTTTGTATAAAACAACCCTGTTTAGATTAGCAAAGATAATTTTCACCCTAAAATAAATTTATAATTCTAAGGAAATAAAAGAAGCAAAAAACTATGGATCTTGGAAAGTAAGTTCGAAAACAATACATGGTAAATCTTTAATTACGTGATTTAGTTTTTTTAACGTGTTTTGCCTAAAAGTAAATATTTTGGAAGTGCAGATCTCATGAAAAATTAGTATTTTGAAAGTACTTGTGGCTTATAACACGACCTAAAGATGATATAATTCCATGCTTTATTTAGGTCAGTTCAACAAATGGGTTTCCTCCATTTTTTATATTAACAAGAAGAAAACTCTATTGATGGCTAAAATAGTTCATTTAGTTAAAAGATTAGAGTAGTTTAAGTTACATTAGAATAGATTAACGAAGGTTTTATACCTCTGGAAGTTTACATGGTGATATTTACAAATATATAAAAATGACAGTTATATTAAAATGCTGTACATGTTTTTGTTTACTGGTATTCTGAATTATAATTTTTAGTAGTTTAATACTTACATCAGTGTGTACAGAGAGTGCCACGAATGGAAATTCTCCCAGTGATGCATGTAATCCTCCTGCGACACGATCGAATCTATGAGCAAAATTATACGGAATCAGTGTTATAATGTAAATAAACATTAACTGTAATATTTTCATTTATTTGTGTTTCATCTCTTACATAGAATTAATTTTACATTTTCTTTTAGTTTTCATTTTTGGTCGTACATTTTATTATTTTCAGGTTATATTTATGGTGTATAATTGTTAAATAACAACACAGATCTTTTTTTTCTATTTACATGCCTTAAATTTGATTAATATTTTTATTGTGCTGATGTCAGCTGTTTTTAGTTTGCCTTTTGAGAATAGCAAACAAATGAATCTCTAACTCATTTACAAAAAATAATTTGTTTAAATGACTTAAATATATCAAAATAAGCTCTTCGATTCTGTTAAAAAGCTTATTATTTTTATTAAATGCGTATATTAAAATAAATTAAAATACTTGTTCAATAATTAATAAGGAAATTGATGTATAGAAATAAATGTTTATTCAATGACAATGAAACTTAACATTATTTTCAACATAGCCTCCAGCAATATTTTGAAATTTGTTTCACCGCTTTCTGATTCCCGCTGCGTAGAAGTCTTTACCTTGCGGTTTTAACCAATTGTATACTACTTTTTTGACTGCTTCATTGTCGCTAAACTTCTTGCTGTATAATTGTCTTTGAGCAAGCTGAATAATTGAAAATTGGATGGGGCTAGGTCTGGGTTGTAAGGAGGATGTGACTACACCTCGTAACGTATATTTTTGGCCTTTCTCTTGTTCTCTGAGTGGGAAGAGAGCGTATGTTGTTATACAAAAGAATCACACTTTGTGAGAGCACCCTAATGTTTTCGCCTTATCATGCGCTTCAACACTCACTATTCACAATACATTGTTTAGTCACAAAAAATAAGCTATGCGAGTCTTAGAATTTTTCAAAATCACTTTACTTCCGATTGGTTGCCCAAAAGCATAGACCCAGAGGCCATTTTGTAGAACTCTTACGTACTGTGACTTACGACTTGTCCCATACCTAATTTTTACTAAATAAACTAAAGTATCAAGAGCAAGGGTGAGCCTGGTCGGCAACCAGGGGGATGCATATTACTCACTCTCTTGTCCGGTGAGCCTCTTAACGCACAAGACGCCCATCATCATGAACATTAAACTAGAAAGATCAGTTCTAACAGTCTTAAAGAAGGGTCAGAATTAAAATACAAATTGAAGATTAAATGTAGTTAGGACTTTTCGCCATAATATATTGTACCAGCAAGACACCATTAATTTGTTCCCAGCAAGGAAAAATTTAGAAACTGCACCAGAGATTCAGACCTATGCAGGATAACTCCCTTATTAAAATACGTGACGACGGTATAACAGAGCTGCCTTATCAAGGAACTCCCACGCCAAAGAGCTATGCACCTCGCGGTACAAGCTCTCATGTACCATGAGGGGCCAATTTTCCCCTTGGCCTTGAAGCTCCGGGGTCAGTCACTGCCTGGACCCCCCCCCCCTAGAGCAGGGCAGTCATACAAGATGGTCTTGTGACTGTACCTCCCCACAGACACAAATCATCATCCAGTAGAAAGAAGCTTTTCAAATAAGTCGCGAACTCACAATGGCCAGTGAGGATCCGGATTCCTCACTGGTCTCCTCACTAGACATTTAGCCTAGTGATAAAGTTGTTGCCAGCTATTTTAACAGCTTCCTGGTTCCTGGTTCAAATCCTTGTAAAGATAGTTACTTTCATATGGATTTGAGTACAGTGGTTACCGGTTTACTTCGATAGTTTGGGTTCAATTAACCATACTCTCTCAGGAAAAGTCGGCCTGAGTCTGTGCAAGACTACTTGTCATACACATCATCCTCATCTCATTGGGTCATGGGGTTGTTTATTGTTCTTAAATTGAACAGATTGCAATGTACACACATAGGGATTGAAGAATAGCAGTGTTCATAAAGTTGCCAACTTGACCTCCAAAAAGTTTAATTGTCATTGAATGAACAGTTTTTATGAAATGAATTTGTCTTGTTAATTATTGAAAATCCCTTGTAGTTTTCTATGTTTATTTTTGAATGCTGTTTCCTGGATCTGTCTCATATTCTCTACCCATCTGCCTTCAGGTTTAACATTTCTATTAGTTAATTTATCTCTGTGATGTTCGTAAGTAAATACTTAAATTTTGGCTAACCAGAGTTAAGAAATTAAATGATGGTTCAAAATAAATCTTTAAAATACATCCGGCAGCTTGAAATCAATTCAATTTTTTTTCTTTTACGGCTTCATTGGACTACTTCAATCAAATTTAGAAATCCATCTTGGTTTGTTTTAAGGATTCTTACAGTTTTCCCAATAATTCTTCATATTTTGGGATCTGATCTGTCTGTTTTTATCTGTACAAATCATTGACAACGGAGCTCGAGATTTTTCAACGAATCTTGTGTCTTTATCTTTAAGCAACTTAAGCTGTACAGATTTTTCTAAAAAGATTTGGTTCTGGTATGTTAAGTTCTTGCACATAGCCAACCACCTTGGAGGATTTTCCCACAAGTTAATTATAGTAATCAGCTGTTTTGTTAATTGATTGTCCAGTATTCTAAGTAAATGCTCGAAGAAAGAAATTTGTTTCTTCCGCATGATGTCAGTAGTTGGCTCGATTTCATGGTAGAGTTTAGAATTAGACATTCAGATCCAGATATTGTTGAGTTTCCGGTTTTTTATGCATTATTTGAATTTCTCTAATTTTTGTTATAGTTTTTAAATGAGAAATAGTTTCGCAGCAGTAATTTGTACCAATTCTATTTTATATAAAAAATTTATACGAGTAAGTAATAGATAATAGGGATCAAGGCAGTTTTTTTTTTTTGGAGACTCCAGGAGGAGTATAGGACATGTCAACTATAACACCTGAAATATATATAAGAATCACACAATGTATCAGTACTATCAAGAAAGAAATTCTTGTACGCTATAAAAAGTTTCACCGATCAAGTAATTTTTCAGATTCCTTTTAAAGGAATTCAAATCCTCACAACATTTTAAAAATTGGGGTAATTTATTCATGAATTTTCTCCCTGCATAAGTAGGATTTTGTTTAAACAATTTTGTGGAGTGATTAGCCACATAATAATCATTTCTGTTTCTCGTGTTATGATTGTGAACATTGAAATTCTGCATAAAATTATTTTGCCTAACATACATAATCACCTCAAAAATGTAGAGAGAGGGACCTGTAAGCAATTTAAGCTCCTTAAATAGTGGCCTGCATGAGGTTAGCTGGTTAGCTCCCACCATACACCTAATAGCTTTCTTTTGAATTTTAAAAACCCTATTCATATTACCCATGCTACCCCATACTAAGATACCATAACGGATATGAGACAGAATGAGGCCATGATAAGCTGCCATTATTAATTATTTATAATTTAATCTAGCAATTTGTTTTAGTGCAAATATCCCAGATGATATTTTACTACAAACTTGATTGGTATAGAAATTCCAAGACAAAGATCTATCTAGAGATACACCCAGGAACTTCACTGTTTCTACATGCTCTAAACTATTATTATCTGATCCGTTAATGATGTTAATCTGATCAGTTAAAAAGGTTAGTGAAAGTTATTGTTTAAATTTATTATATAAAATATAAATGATAGTTTATTTTCTTTTACAGATCTACCAAAAGCAGATGATACATTTACAGAAAAACTAGTGGCTCAAATTGTTAGAAATGTTCAGATAACAATAACAGATATTCATATTCGATATGAAGATAGGGTATCGAGTCCAACTAAACCATTTTCATTAGGTATAACTTTGCACAACTTTGCTGTTATAACAACCGACAGAAAATGGGTTCCTGCGATTAACCAAACACGGACTGGTCATATATTTAAGGTTCGTATAAAGATTTTATATATTTTCGTAAATTCTTACACATCCTGTATGTTCACTTAGATTCCTTATCTGCCATGATAGGAGTAGGACGTTTTAAATATTGTATGTGTTTAAATTTTTACTTTCTCTTGCCTATATGAATATATAGGAAGGAAAGTATTGTTTTCATGTCGATTTTTCGAAATCGAGTTTTCACCGGATCTATACGTTTTCAGACCCCCTGAACCCAAAAAACATGTTTTTAGCGATTGGCCTGTGTGTGTGTGTGTGTGTGTGTGTGTGCGCGCGCGCGCGTGCGTGCGTGCGTGCGTGTGAACAGAATATCTCAAGAACGGAACATCGTACGAACTTGAAACTTGAAACTTAAGTTACATACCACTACCGGACGCGACACGAACATTTTCATCAAAATCGGTCAACCGGAAGTAGTAGTTTATTCGTATAATTTTTCAGTTTTTTGCGATTTTCTCAAAAACTGGTCCTACGATTTTTTTTAAAATCGAGTATTTTACTCAATTTTTTATTCTCTACAAGATAGGGTAGGCGCCATGTTTGCTGAAATTCTCGGTGAGGCTGTTTTCACGTAAAAACGTTGTTTTTTTAAGATTACGGCTTTAATATAAATTTTAGCGCAAAAACTTATATAATAAAAGTTGTAGAGAATTTAAAAACCTACAACTTTTGTTTCAAACATTTTTTTGTATAACGCTTAGTTTAGCGGTAATTTGCGATTTTCTGTTTTTTTCTCACGAAAACGTGAGAAAAATCGATTTTTTTAACATTTCGGTCTTAGTATGCATTTTACGACAAAAGTGTATATAATTAAATTTATAGAAAATTAAAAGATCTACGACTTTTGTTTAGAGCATTTTTCTCTACAGAGCCTAGTTTAGCGTGAAAGCGTGATTTTCCGTATTTTTAAGCCAAACTGAGTTCGATTGTCATTTTGCGTCATTCACTCATGATTAAAATAAGGTTATGTTTTTGAGGTTAGTTTTTGTTCATTTCTAATGTTTTAATACTAATGTTAGGTTTATTGTTAATTATTTGCATTGGCAAGAGAAAGTTGTGTGAGTGTTTCACACCAGATTTTTCCTTTAAGTATCAATTTGTTGCAGAAAAAAATTCATACCTAATATGCTTTTCATGGTTGATGAGCTCTGCTGTTCCACACATTTAGACCTATCAGAACACTTGCCAGCGTAGTCAGATTGTACCTGACAAACATTACGCGTGCATGCGTATAAGAGCCACGATAGTTCACTCTCGTCTTGCATCTCTTACTGAACACATCGATTATAGAGCGCGTTAACATGCAATACTTTATAATATAATCTGCTGATTGTATTTTTATAGGTTATAATTGTTATTGAAAGACCAAAAAAAATGGCTGATAAAATATTTAACAGAGCTACAAGAGGAAGTATTGGCAACGTTGCTGGCAAGTCATTGGCTAGCTATAAAGTGGGTTGGGGCAATGAATACGTTAAAAGCTCATCAGCCTTGAAAAATAGTACAGACTAGGTTTTTCATGACACTTTCTCATGTCATAGTGAAGCTTCGTTTCGTGAATTTCTGTTCATGTGGTTTGTATTCAGTATTTCCTAGTATTCATAAAAGAAAAAAAATTTTAATTTAAATTTTGTTACTTTAATATTTTAGTAGGTCCTTCTGCCAGGCAATGAATACGTTAAAAGCTCATCAGCTTTGAAAAATAGTATAGACTAGGTTTTTCATGACACTTTCTCATGTCATGGTGAAGCTTCGTTTCAAGAATTTCTGTTTATGTGTTTTGTATTCAGTATTTCCAAGTGTTCATAAAAGAAAAAAATTTTTAATTTAAATTTTGTTACTTAAATTAAATTTTGTTAATATTTTAGTAGGTCCTTTTGCCTAGCAATGAATACGTTAAAAGCTCATCAGCCTTGAAAAATAGTATAGACTAGGTTTTTCATGACACTTTCTCATGTCATGGTGAAGCTTCATTTCACGAATTTCTGTTCATGTGTTTTGTATTCAGTATTTCCAAGTGTTCACAAAAGAAAAATATTTTTAATTTAAATTTTGTTACTTAAATTAAATTTTGTTAATATTTTAGTAGGTCCTTTTGCCTGGCAATGAATACGTTAAAAGCTCATAAGCTTTGAAAAATAGTATAGACTAGGTTTTTCATGACACTTTCTCATGTCATGGTGAAGCTTCGTTTCGTGAATTTCTGTTCATGTGTTTTGTATTCAGTATTTCCAAGTGTTCATAAAAAAAAAATAATTTAATTTAAATTTTGTTATTTTAATATTTTAGTAGGTCCTTCTGCCAAAGGCTGTTGATAGTGACGGAATTCATGTACAATAGTTGGTCAAATCCTGCAAAAATACTTCTTTACTATCCACATAATCAACATCGCTATCAACTCTTCTGCATTCAGCAGATTTTCATTTATTTTGTTATCTTCTATGTACATTTTAGAAATAAACTCAAAACTCAAAGAAATTGCACCCACCATAACTCTTTACTAGCTACATGTTTCTTCTTGTTTCATTAGATTGTTTGGACACGAGATGTTCTTCAGTTGATTATTTTCGAATGTCAATAAAGTACTAGCTCGTTTTAAAAGTTAATAGAATGTAGCACATGACGTTAAAAGAATCAAATTGTTTGTGTTAACGCGACGAAAGTACTTATCTCGTAAAGTTTGAAAACAAATTTATGCGACAGTTGATAGAGTGCTTCACGTGTAGATGACATCTGTACTCAAAAGTTTCAGGAAACTAAGAAGGGCTACAGAATATAATGGTTTTTAAAAAAAAATTACTGTGGAAATAAGCTGAGAATATAGGCTTTTTAAAAAGCTTTTAGTTACAAAAAAATTATTTCATCCTCCATTGTACAAAAGTTACACCCCAACGTCATCGCTAATGACTGTTGTAGTTGATGCAACATAAAATAAATAAATTAAAAAAAAGCTTTTAAAATATGCAAAGTTACTTGATATGCTCTATGTATTTCAATTTATACTAATATTATAAAGACAAAGCATGTTTTTTTTGTGCAGGCTAATTTCCAAAACTACTGAACGGATTTTCATTAAATTTCATATTTATATTCACAGCAACATTTTATTTAAAAATTTTAAAAAATGATAACCTTTAGGGCCCTAATGAAGATTTTCATAAATGTGTGTGTGTGTACATGTGAGTATGATTGCTGTTGAAGTAGATGAAGAGGTTTGATGTTGGTGAGAGACGTTTGCAGGGGAAATTATCAAGGATTGCTCAGAACCCTTTACAGTGCAGAAAAACTAGTCCCACCTCTGAATTTATATTTAGGAGAAAAAAAATTGCCAATTCAGAACACTGAATTATCTATAGCTGAATTAAAAGTAAAACAAACCTGGAGCTAACGAGGGTGAAGGGAGCTGAAGGAAGCCAAAGCCATTGGTCGGGGGCTCGGCTCGCTCTCAGCCAGCCAGCGCTGAGCAGTTTTCATGCCAACCTTTAATGAAAGCATCGTCATATTTCAGTAGCGCTCCGCTTTAGCAATAATGAGTGTACTGTACTTTCTTAAATTGCAAACAAGTTTTTAGTGTTGTGGGATACAACAGCTGAATGGTAGTACAACTCCTGTATCCCTTGGGGTTTAATACGTTAATTAGCTGGATCGAATACAGCTTGTACACAAAAAGACGGGATGTGGCTTCGACGCGCACATTAGGCGTATAGCTTAGCTCGTTATTGATAGGTACAATGGTAAGGATGTTTAAATACACAAAATATAAGAAGGAATAAAACTCTATCATGAATTAACTTAGTACTTACAAGTTTCGAGTGCGTAGATTGCTGCGGCGGTTCGTTATTACACACACTGATGAAATTGACACTTAATACGGCTGCAGGCCTGCTTAAATAGTCCAACATAAGAGTTTACACAAATCACTTTAGCACTGTGATCGTTCGAACAGTTTAACATTGATAGAGTTTAGGAGAGGTACATTAGGAAAATGTAGGATATCGCTACAAGTTCACACATGAATTGCTAAGTCCGTTAATCGAAAGTACGCCTGTTAAATGAGTTTGAATAGCTAATTGCAATAAGCCCGTTGCTTCGAATTGCACGTTAATCGGGGCCGTAAAGACATACTTGTACGGCGACAACACTTGAGAGATGCGAATTGCGTTATGCTTGGTGACGCCTCGTGCGGCGTCCATTGAGACCGTGGTACGATACACGCCCGATCAGAATGAAAGCGTGACTTACAGAGAGAAGGATTCAGGAAGAAAGGAACAATGGCGAAGGGAGAACAAGAAATTAGTTGAATTTTGCTATTGGCGGAGAGCGGGCCACGTGAGCGAGAATCACACATGCGTAGAACCAATTAGTGAGGTAATCAATACGAAATCAATATTAGGGATTTAATCGAGCGGGAAGATCATATTCTAGAATGATCGACGGCGCGGGGTATTTGAACTTATTGTAATACTGAACAAGTGTATTTTTGGAACAATTTTCATTGTAAAATGCATCTCATAACGAGAGAAAGCAAAGCAAATAGAGACGGATTGGAGGCACACAAATGATGCGTACAGTGCCAGTGCTGGTAACACATTGCACATAGCAGCAACACTGGAGGCTGAGAGCCCCGAACGGTTCCCCTACCATCACTGCTCCAGGTTTGTTTTACTTTTAATTTTACTATAATTCTGACCATTTTATTACACATACTTTTTCCCTGGCATTCTAGAAATAAGAGTTCACAGTAAAACCACACTTAACTGAATTATAGGGGACAGACTTGATTTCGGATATGTGGAATTCCAGATGACACGCAGAGTCATACTTTTGGGGTTTAAAAATAGTAGAACTGGTTTAAAGTATTTCTTACTCGTGTATTAGTATGTGTAAACAAAATTACAGAAATTTCAAGAGAACAAAATGTAATATTGTACAGTAATTAATATTTACTGTATCTTTTTTAAATTATTTACAGTCTTTTTAAAAAAGTGTGAAAGTTTTTATGAAACCGTTTTTTTGCGGCAACCATCGTTTTATTAGAAGCACTTCCCGAAGGTAAAGAATAAGTAAACAAATTCCCAGAATAGTGAAACTTAATGTTCGCAATTTATTTCATTGGACACTGTTCTATACTTTAACGATGCTATCTTTATGATGTATTTAAATGTTGTACTGTGCGTTTATACAATATTGAAATTGAGTAATCACCAGATTAAAAAACAAGTTTTTCGAATCTGTTTCAGTTTAGGAGAATCAGGGTTTTACTGTAGTTGTAATAATTTATTGTTCTTATATAAATTTATTTATTATCAATGTAATGGTATCTTTCTTTTAGCACTTAACAATCGATGGCCTGTCTGTGTACCTAAATTCAAAATCCGAACTTTTTTGTTCAATAAATAATGAAAAATTATTGCTACAAGCTTTTAAGGAAGGCATTCCAAAGGCAGGAACTCTGGTTGCAGGATATAAGTACAGTAAGTATGTTTGTTCACTCATTTTGAATTTAAATAAGTCAAACAGTAAATAAAATGTATGATTTTCCTTAACAAAAGTTATTACTGTAAGCTGTTATTAACACTTAATTTCAGTGTTCGTTTCATTGGATGTCGATAGTTTATGCCTAGCTTTTCAGTGTCTGACCTGTCAAATGCTAAATAAAATGCAATTTGAAATGTCAATTTGCATAATTTTTACTTATTTTGTATTTATTTATTTATTTATTTATGTATTTGCTCTTGTTTGGTACCAATTCAAACGAAAAACAGCAAGGTTTTATAATATGTTGTTAAAGTGTGTTACTGACTGTAATGTAACTGCGTTATTACTTGAATTATGTAGACAGTCAATGTACGAAGGATGCCTTTTATATTTTGAGAATAAGGAATAAAAAAAAAATTAATGTAAATGGCTTTATTGTTTTTCAAAATATTCTCCATGATGATCAATACACTTTTGCATGCGTTTGAACCAATTTTCGAAGCACTTTTTCTAGCCTGATTGAGGTATCTGATTGTGGTAGGTGTGTAATTGATTTTTTAAACAAAAATCAAAATTACTAAATTAAGTATTTTTTAAAAATATTAAGAATAATTTTATCTATAACCGGCAGGTGGAGTGTTAAATTATTTGCATTTGATCTGCTAGTTTGAGGGCTACATACTGTATGAATCTAAGCTTTGTGCAGCTGCGGGATGAAGGGAACAGATAAATATCAGACTGCTGCTACGTCATAACACTGTACTAATCATCTCATTACTATTCGCTAGCCAGTAGGCTGCCTAGTGTGGTGACATACGTGGGTTTTGTTTTGACTATTCGCTGTAGATGGCGACACAGAATATATGTAGTTTAGATAGTACCCCTGACTACTACAAACATAGTACAAGTAAAACGTTACTACTACTAACGCAATCTCTCACAGTAGTAGTGACGTAATGCATACCTCTCAGCTGCACAAAGCTTGGGAACGAATAGTACATAAAATAGTTCTGTTTCTTATCACAGTCAGCCAATTACATAACTGAAGCATTTAAGAATAGAAGAGGCAGAAGTGCAAGAGACACTATTTAGAGTTATCTCCTCTGAGAGTAATGAATTTTATTATGCAGCTAAATCCTGTGGTGAATGAAGTGAAGGTGTTATTTGCAGGTTGGAAAGTAGATGCTTTTCAGAGGACTGGGCGGACGGATAACCATACTTTTGCATCCAGAAGACAATGGTAAACCACCCCACTCCTCATTTTACTTAGTAAAGCTGTTGGATGTTTAAATGATCCTTTAAGTTGATGATCTAAACTACAACACAAGAATAATTCTGTTTTTTTTTTTTTAATTTACAGTGGTTGGCCCTATCAGCAGTACAGCAAAATTACAGCTTAATATGAATCCAGAACAAGATAAGTACAAAATTCCAAAAGCCATATTGCAGCTGCACCTAAAAATAGTTCATATACGTAAGTATAATGTTAGAATTTTATACTTAAGTCTCCATTATCTGTACTACATCCAACAGTCGCTTGAGATTGTGGAAAGATAGCCGATTCCAATTTAACATTGGTTGTATAGAGCAGTACGCTCTCCACTACTATCTGTCCTACAAACATACGTAGCATTAATTAATAACGTATAAGTTTTAGTTGTAATTGTAATTTAAAATGAAGTTAAAATGATGAATGATGGAGAAGTACTCCAAAAACGACGTCGTTGGGCCAATCACCCACACGTTGAAAAAGCGGATTCAAAGTCACATAAATAGCTTCGGACAGGACAGGAATTTTCGGAATAAAAGACTGGACAAACCTAATTTACGATTTGGAAATTGGAATATACGCACTTTGACTGGAAAGGAAAAGGAAATAGTAGAGGAGATGAAAAGGTATAAAATGAGTAAGATTGGGAGAGGAAAGAGGCATGGCCCTAGGGCAAATGAGACGATTGGCGGCGGATAGAGTAGATGGAGGAAGTTGTCCGAGACTACCCCGACGCTGTAAGGCACATGGGGAGAGAGAAAGAAGAAGAAGAAGAAGTTAAAATGATAAGTGACTATTATTTAAAGAATAATGTTCGGCCCCAATATTCGATTAAAAGACACAGTATTTAAAATTAAAAAGAAACGAAATGTTTTAAAATAAATGTAAATAGTTACATTCATAAAATAAAAATTAAAAGAACATTTAAAGAATTTATAGGCGTATGGCGATGAAATAGATAAATATAGATTTTTAAAGAATAAAAAAAAATGTTTTATTTTATTTTTTCATAACATTTAATGGTTTTACAAAGAAAATGCTGTACATTACCCTATAAATAGTTATAACCAGTTACAAATATAATAACAATTCTGTCACATAATTATAAATATATCAGATAATAATGTAAACATTTTTAATCGCAAAAAAAATCTGGTGTGAAACACTCACACAACTTTCTCTTGCCAATGCAAATAATTAATAATAAACCTAACATTATTAATAAAATATTAGAAATAAACAAAAACTAACCTCAAAAACATAACCTTATTTTAATCATGAGTGAATGACACAAAATGACAATCGAACTCAGTTTGGCTTAAAAATACGGAAAATCACGCTTTCACGCTTAACTAGGCTCTGTAGAGAAAAATGCTCTAAACAAAAGTTGTAGATCTTTTAATTTTCTATAAATTTAATTATATACACTTTTGTCGTAAAATGCATACTAAGACCGAAATTTTAAAAAAATCGATTTTTCTCACGTTTTCGTGAGAAAAAAAACAGAAAATCGCAAATTACCGCTAAACTAAGCGTTATACAAAAAAATGTTTGAAATAAAAGTTGTAGAATTTTACATTCTCTACAACTTTTATTATAAAACGTTTTGCGCTAAAATGCATATTAAAGCCGCAATCTTAAAAAGAAAATGTTTTTGCGTAAAAACAGCCTCGCGCAGAATTTCAGCAAACATGGCGCCTACCCTATATTGTAGAGCATAAAAAATGTAGTAAACCAGGCGATTTTAAAAAAAATCGTAGGACTAGTTTTTGAGAAAATCGCAAAAAAGTGAAAAATTATACGAATAAACTACTACTTCCGGTTGACCGATTTTGATGAAAATGTTCGTGTCGGGTCCGGTAGTGATATGTAACTTAAGTTTCAAGTTTCAAGTTTGTACGATGTTCCGTTCTTGAGATATTCTGTTCACACACACACACACACACACACACACAGACCAATCGCTAAAAACATGTTTTTTGGGTTCAGGGGGTCTGAAAACGTATAGATCCGGTGAAAACTCGATTTCGAAAAATCGACATGAAAACAATACTTTCCTTCCTATACATTCATATAGGCAAGAGAAAGTAATAATATGTTTCAATATCTTAAGTATAATATAGCCTACAGTAAGATCAACTTTTATTTTCATAGCGTGAGTCAATGTTTTTAACACATATGTAACAGCGCTCTGGTCATATAAGCAATGGTATCTTCTGACAGTTGGAAAGAGTATATAGTCCATTTACTGTAAGAGTACTCCGCGCAAGGCAAGCACCTATAGGTTGTAAACGAAAGTTTTACACTAGTTAGTGCTATCTACCTCTCCGCCGGACAATTATCTCGGACTACGTTCCATCATAAAAATATCTACATCCAGCTAAAATAAAACATTATCCTTTAAGCGTATTCAATTATACCGTTCAGATTACTTGTAATTATTGTAGTTTCATAAAGCGACAACTTAATTAATTATTTTAATCATTACATTTAACAAAACAATTTTTTCTACTTTTTAATGTTTACCGTTTTTATATTTCAAAAACTCAACACATTCACTATCACGCGTGTTAACAAAACGCAGCTTACAAAACTTTTTAACTTCAGTCTATGAAGAAAATGGAAATTGAACCGATACAATACCAAAAGATAACTGATGAAACTAAAAATGAGCTACACATGGGCAAGTGCAAACAGTTGTATGAAACTAGTCAAAGACATTAATTTTAATGATATGAAATAAACTATCTGAAATGATAAACAACGATTCACTGAAATTGTTTACTCTCCGGTTATAATTTCAAGAGCATTAGTCTTATATTACTTCTGTCAAAAATAAAATAAAACAGTCTTTAATAAAAACCTACTAATCATAAATAATAATGTAATAATAGTAAATAATGTAACGAAAAATAACAATGTAAGAGTAACAATAGTAAGTTTTAGTTATAAATGGTAAACTAATGTTTGATTTATATAAAATATTTTTTACAAATGAACACATGTTTTCTAACTAATGAACTTAGAAATAGGAAATTAACATTTTCAATCAAATAAACACGTGTTTTTATTATATTGAGGTTAGAGCGAATTAATTAGTGCTGTATGGAATTTTGTTTTTGATCATGCTGCGCATATTTTTAATTAATGCGCATGCTCATTTGTATTGCTGGTTGCCTATGTCGGAGTACTCTTAGCGTAGACAGACTATAGTGTAGATTTATTACTGTGATTCATCATCTTAAACAATATGGATTAGGCTTCTTGGCCTATTCCAGCTTCAAGCTTAGTAGCCAGCTATTCATGAAGAAGTTAGGATACCCATCTCTTTCAAGGTCATCCAATACCACATTGTCCAGGTGGCTTGTAAGTAAAAACCTGTTTGGGTGTTTGATCATCTGGCGTCTATAACAAATAATGTACCACATTTTCTGTTTTTCTGAAAATTGGTAAACCTATTTGGCTACCAGGGCAGCCCAGCCTGTTGGTAGAAAATTATACAAGAAGTTGTATAAGTGGGTAAAGTGAATTAACCTGTCAGCTTACCTTGAACTTATATTACTGGATGTCCCTTTTCAAATTTTAACCAGCACCATTAAAAAATCACTGAAAAGCAACCAATAAACTGTTGTCCAACGTGTACCGTTCTTGGAAAAACTCACTTATCTGAGGTTTCATGTTAACCAAGTATTACCCAGAATCAGTGTATGTCACTTTACTACTGATTAAATTCAGTCATGATCTAAAGACTGCAAGTACGTATTCTTTTCTGTGGCCATTCTCTTTGTCTTTAAATTGCATATCTTTCTTTCATTAACTAATAAGTTAATTGGGCTACTCTTTCCTTTCTTTCCAGCATTTTAACAACACAACTGTAAAAATGAAATCATTGTGCCTAATAATGTTCCCGACACATTTCACCTTCCTTACAGATTAAAGTTGTCTTTTTTTGTTTGGTTTCTAATAACATGTATGAGGTTTGTCACAAAAGTATCCAACTTACCTTCAAATCTCTACAGTGACGTTATTTTTTTGTCATCCAGCTTGTGAGATCCTTCAAAGTCCCCATTTGACTGTACTACACGCTCCCATCGATCTCTCAACTTTCCGTTACAGTTCTGGAAGTCAGTTTTTGGAATGGCCTTTAGTGCACTTGTCACATTCTTCTCAACTGTCTCTATGTCATCAAACCGGTGATCTTTGAGTGGAATTTTCAGTTTTGGAAATGGCAAAAAGTCGCAGGGGGTTATCTCAGGACCGTACAAAGGCTGGCAAAGTTGCTAAATTTGATGTTTTGTCAAAAATTGTTGCACAATGTTCGAAGAATGTGCTGGCTTATTATGATAGTGAAGAAGCTATTTGCCGTTCGCCTAAAATTTATCCCATATTATTGGTTAAAATTTTCAAACCACTTATTTTTGGATTTCCAAGATCAGTTTCTAGTTCGTGTAAAACTAGAAGAAGTTCGTGAAGAATGATCTTCTTCAATTGCAAGTCACACACACTTGAAATTTTCAGGTGTTATTGTGGTTAAAGGTCGGCCTGAACATGGGTTACTTCAACAGGCATGCGGCAATTTTTAATCAACTTGTACCATTCTTTTATTTGTGTTTTGCCTATACATTCGTTCCCAAAGGCCTTGTGCATCATTTCAATTATTTCTGCACAATTTTTTTTGAGTTTGAAGCAAAATTTCATTCAAATTTGTTGATACAATCTCCCATCATTTTCAGCGATAACAAAATCCTATGAATATTAGCAAAGCACTCTACAAAAAGACACTTTGTGTATGAACTAACACATTCTGTTGATAACTGCAGCATCTGGTGAGTCTTTGAGAAGATATTAGTTACGCTTGTACCTCATAGAGGTTGCTAAAAATGTTGGCGCAGAGATTTGAAGGTAGGTTAGATACTTTTGGGACACACTTCTTTTAATTTCCTAATGTTTCTTGTTTTCCTAGGAGTTTCCTGTTGAAGGTATCCCTAGTCTTGATTATCTCAGATAAAAGAGTGTATTTTCTATAAAAAAAGAAATATTTTTATGATTTATCAATTAATTACATAAATTTACATTTTGATAAATATAATTTTTTCCAGGAATTTCAAAATTTCAGTATTGTGATATTGTGGCTTTGCTAGAATCTTTAGACCGAATGGCACGAGCATCAGTGTATAGAAAATACAGACCTGCTGTCAAAGAATACAAAGGTCATTATAAAATATGGTGAGTAAAATTCAGATTTTTGTACATTGAGGAGGGACCTGATTTGTAAAAGTTAGTTCATTACTATAAAAGAACAACATAGTAAAAAATTTCAAATGTGCATGTGCCAACTGAAGACTAGGGAAGAATTTTCCCTCTTAACTGCTTTTTATGATAATTGGAGCAGTTTCAGTGATGAATAACAGCTGCATTGACAGTAGGAGAATAGTCTAAATGCACAGGAGTGGGAGAGGCGAAAACAGTTAAAGCAGCGCAAGCCACACTACTTGTCTTCCAAGTTTCTTTTATATTGTAAAATAATAGTTGGTGGTTCGAATTAAGAAAATATAGGTTTCAGTGGTTTTTTTTCGCAAATAAAGATGTGTAATATTTTTAATTTACTTAGAGCTACAAAAATGGTATTCCAAACACATTTCTGTTAGGTAGCCCCAGAATTGTTCAAATTAGTTAGTCTTTAGTATTTGAAGAAAAGGTACTTAATTGACATAGAAACCCATAATTTTATAAGTTAATTTTTCACCTCGTACAACAATGTAGAAATAGACATGTAGTGTATACGTACAGTCATGCATATCTTGATTACACAATCTGCACCTGTCAAATTATGCAGGAGATGTACTTTAAATATTTGGGAATAAAAATTAACTTATCCTTTGCTGGGATGAAAACCTACAAGATCTTTGCTGAAGAATGAAAAAACTAATTTTCATTTTCAAAAAGAGGGCTACTTGATCAAAGAATGTTAAAACTGTATATGTTTTTCACTGTCTAATCAGCAACCAGTTATGGAATATTAGGAATGGGTGATACTTAACCAATATATTTAATAGACCCTCTGGAGAAAGTATAAAAGCTCATTTTGTAAGCAATTAACAAAAACCCCTGCTCTATCTTTTTGAGAAATCTTTTAAATATTTTAAAGTACTTGACATTTGTTAGCTTAGTGCTTGGAGTATACTGGTTCACAGACACTCAATGAACTTCTGAAAAATTTACAGCTATTGTACAAAAACCAAAAAATTCCTTTGTAATTCCATTTGATTCATGGCAAAATAGTACATGCATTGAAATACTTATACTGCAACTGAAGATGAATACATGATATCTGAAAGGACCTATTGACTTATTTAATCACGTGAGAGTCATCTAGTGTGTATTCAGTGGTTTTTTCTAGATTGTATAATTCTTAACGATACAAAAGATAATGTTAAACAAAATTATATAATAACTATGTGTAGTCATTTACAATACAATAGAAATGGTGGTGAGGATTTTTTTTTGTTTTACATTAGTCTTTTTGCAATTATTGCTGATGCAGATAATAAGGGATGATGCATGAAATTAAGTGAAGAAAAAATGCCAGACCTGATCGGGGAATTGAATCCAAATCCCTTGGCATAAAAGTCAGTTGTCCTAACCAATGTGGAATTGAAAAAAATCTTATTAATAATTTAATAAATGATTTAAAATTATTACAAGAAATTAGTGTACTTATTATTAGATACTTACTTACAAATTGTACTCTGCTTGTTGTTGTAATTTATTACTTTTATAAAATAGGCTAATTTTTTGAAAATTAATTGATGTCGTTATTTGAGTGGCTTCAGGATGGAAAAAAGTGCTGTTGAAGTGCAAAGTACATAATTAATGAAAACCTTGTTTCAAGTATTTAAATATTATATTTATAAAAATGTGCTGTTTTTAAAAAAGGATGATCAGTTATTTTTTTAAAAATAAAGACACTCCTACTCGATTAAAATTGAAATTCATTTAGACTTGACAATTACTACACAACTCACAACTGGTTATGAAAAATCACCAAGCTTTTTTGTTATGTTTTCTATGGTCCATAAACCGGAGGACAATCATTTATTAAATATTTTGTACATTTTTTTAGGTGGAAATACGCGTATACATGTATACTGGAAGAAGAAGTAAGACGGAAAAGAAAAAATTGGGATTGGTTACATATAAAAACCCATCGAGAAGTGTGTCATCAGTATGCAGATGCTTATCAGACAAAGTTAACCTCTCACGATAAATCCTGTTTTCCAATTATAAAAAAATGTGAAACCCAACTTGATGCTTTTAATATTGTTCTTATTAGACAAAGAATTGAAGTAGAGGTAATATCCTTGGTTATTTTCTAATATTTTTCATATTTGCCAGTAATATTTTGTCAGTTTTCAAAATGTTCTATTTGGAAAATTATTAGGGTGGAAAATCAGATCTGTTAAAAAAAATGTTAACTGTTCATTCACAAGCAGTAAATGAGCTATCTCATATTGTTAAGTGCAGAAAGTTAGCATACTTGGGACTTTATTGTGATTATTATTAGTGATTCCAGTTTATATTCTAGTGTCCTGGTTGTGAATAAAAAAGGATTGGGTTGGGATTGCCAGTGTTGAAGAGCTGTTCCAAAAAAGGAATGGGAAAGAGTGTGCCTTGGTGATTGCCAACGCTAGGAGGAACTGACATGGCACATGGAAAGTGAGATGTATTTTTGCTCTAAAATAGGACGTGCGGCTAAGACATAATCGACAATCAATGTGTGTGCGCATGTCAAGTGCCACATTGCCTAGTCATGTGACATACCCTCTCTCCATTCCAGCTGTGCAGGTCTGCCAGTCGCTCAGCTGGGCATTGGCCGCCATGCTTGTCTGATAGTGTATTTGTTGTCCGTCGGAAAAATGCTGAATATTTTGAAAGAACAACGTCTCAATTTAAAATTCTTGGTGAAACTTGGGAAGACCGCTACAGAAGCCTATACTTTGTTGAAACAAGTTTACGGCGATAAATGTTTGTCACATACTCAGGTTTTTGAGTGCTTTAAACAGTTTAAGGAGGGTTGAGAAGAGATTGAAGATGACCTACGTCCAGGACGACCTTCAACATCGACAACGTATGAGAACATTGTCAAAATCGGCATTTTGGTCAGAAAAGACCATCAATTATGTATTTGCGCAATTGCAGAGATTTTAAGAATCTATTAAGAATTGTTTTGGCAGATTTTGTATCAGCATTTGAACATGCGAAAAAAAGTTTGCTCAAACGTGGTTCAGAAAAATGTGGTCATGACAATGCCTAGTTGCACACTGCACTGGATGTCAAGACATATTTGGCCAAGCACGGTATCCCTCTGTTAGAGCATCCACCCTACTCACCAGACCTTGCTCTTTATGAATTTTTTTGTTTCCCAAGGTGAAAGCTGTGCTTAAAGGAACCAGTTTTGAATCGGTTGATGCAGTGAAACGGAAAGCGACAGAGACAATGAACATGTTTACAGAAAATAACTTTCAACACTGCTTCGATCAGTGGAAAATCCATATGGAATAGTGTAAGGATAGGGGATGGGAGTATACTGAACAGGATAATGTCAAAGTTGTGAAGGATTAAAATAAAATAATTTTATAGGATTAATCCAGTTATTTTTTCACTGAACCTCGTAATGGAGCGTATGGCTGTAATTTTAAAGAAATCTATTTTTCTTTGAGATTGGAGCTTCCAATCTTCATCAGAAGATGTATCTATAATTTTTTTAAATTATCTGACCTGTATATTGAGTACTGTAAAACCTTATCAACCCAGACCAGTTTAGGAAAAAAACGTTCAGTAAGGTAAATGAAGACTTGTTTACCTAACAATAAATTGCTATTCTCAGTAAGTACATTGTTCGAATTTACTTACCAGTGGGGGAGTTCATTGCACTCACCCCGGCTGCTGTTGCTATGTTTGCAGCGAACTGATAACTTAACGCTCTACTTCCCCTCCCTTTGAAAAGAAACTTTGATGAAGTCATGGAAAAAATTGTGGTGTAATGTGTGTGACTTGCCAGTAAACAATAAAACTGAAGTTGAAAAAACAACTATGGAAAAAGATTTTATAGACATTTTTAAAAATATTAATGGCTGTTCTGATGTTGATGAAGAAGACATTAACAATTGGTTGCAAATTGACAATGATGGAGGTTATAAAGCGATCACAGAGGAAGAAAATGTTGAATCATGCAGTGTTACAGAAAATCAAAATGAAAAAGATTCAGACTGTGTTGATGAACCATTTGTGGTTATGACCCACACAGAAGTAGTAGCAAACATACAAAAAAAAAATAAATTGATGGTTTATTTTGAAATTCAAGCTGAAATATCACCAAACAAGCTTCATAGCTTGTTAAAGCAGATGTGAGATCATGCTGCTCGTAAGTGATACAAAAAACTGAGACAACAAAAGCTCACTGCCTTTTTTACTACCGACTAATTGATAACACAAATATGGAGGTCCTCAGAAGAATGGGGAAAGAGCTGGAAATCCTGCAGAGCATAAAGATAAGAAAACTGACATACCTTGGACACATCATGAGCGGGCCTAAATACGAGATTCTGCATCTCATAATTCAAGGGAAACTCGTTGGTAAACGCTCGGTGGGACGCAGACAAATATCCTGGTTAAGAAACCTGAGAGTAGCGTTTAACTGCTCGTCGTATGACCTTTTCAGAGCAGCAGTGGACACGGTACAACTGACCATGATGATAGCCAACCTTCGTATGGAGAAGGCACCTGAAGAAGAAGAATTGGTAAATGTTTTGTGTACAATGTAAATACATACAGTATTATGTGTTTTTAGGTGAAAGTATGCCGATAATAATTTTTAAACTACATTAAAAATATTTTTGATAAGTACATACTCTTTTTTATCGATTTTACCTCATTCTCTGGATAACCCAGATTTTTGTTAACTCAGATCAACTAGGCCCCAGTTGATCCGCATTAATGAGGTTCATCTGTATTTGGATTTTGTAATATTATTGGTGTAAAAATTAAAATATTGTTTCAGGTTGAAAGAGAAGGAAGGCTAAAAGAACAAACCGCATCGCAGAAGGGTTGGTTTAGTGGGTGGTGGTCATCAAAGGAAGATACACCTGCTGATGATAAAGTTAACTTCAGTAAGTTTTGATTATATTATCTTTTCATCTGTTTATTTACAAAAATAGTGGATAATTCAAACTGATCAACTGATTTGAATGTTAGGTTATGAATGGGTTTAGATTCCATTGAGCTGGTTACAGTAAATAAATGAGTTAATAATATTTTACATAATAAATTTCACTAACCTTTTCTTAAACTGCCTTTATTTTTTGTTTATCACTTACCCATGTTTTAGGAGATCCACCATCATCAGAGTATATTATATTATTTGAAAATAAAAATTTTTAAAATCGAAAGAAGGTGTTACATCTTCAGTTATCTGTATAAAACTGATTTAAAATTGGTAAAATAGACAAACATTATAATAAAATAGAACAGTGCAATAAATAAAATAAAAGTAAGATTGAAAAATATGAGATGTTCCATATTTATGAACATTTGAAAGAGCAAAAGCAGGACATTTTAAATTAACTAATTAAATTTAAGAATGATGAAGTGATATTGACTGCTGCTGCTATCTGTAGTAAATATGATGGATTAGAGGAACTCAATCTGGGTGTGATTTTTTTTGTCATCAGTCTCAACTGATCTGATGCAGTTCTCCAAGCTGTTGTTTGTATGTGTGATAATTTAATAAACAGATTTACTTTAAGCGTATGGCAATTAATATATTTATTGAATTAATAATTGCAATCAATTATTACACATAGCCTACTAACAATTGGATAACTTCAGTTAAGTTAAATGCAAAACGTAAGCTTTAATTAAACGTAACTATTCGCAAGATAATGTAACTTAACAAATCAAAACTATGGTTTACCTGTTCACAACAACACACACCCACACGCATGCACACGTGTCCACACACATGCACACACTATTAACATAATTTAGAACTGGTCTCTAACGACACATTTCGAAACAACCCAACAACACTTTCCATTCAAAATTCAAGTACTGACTAATTCACTGCAAAGGCACTACTGTGTTTATACCTGTGGTCTGATAGTTTCTCCAAACAATCGAGATCCTTATACGTACCACTTTCTTTATTTTACTGGAACATGGTAGAAGGAATAAAAATAAAATAAATGTTTTTACAAGTTTTGATTTCTGAGAACTCCTATTCAAAACATTTTATTTATCGCAATTCATTATCCTTATGTAATACACTCCATCTCATGCAATATATATTGTTAGAGCGGACACCAAATAAGCTTGTCGGTGTAGCTGCGCTAACAGTTCGGATTCAGTCGGTAGATTTCATGCCTTAGTACCGAAATGCCTTTTAAATCACAGGCGCTGAACGATGTAAATTATCATCTATTAGCAACATTAAAAACATTCAATTGTAAACATTTAATACCTAGCCACATTACAGACTAATGTTTTCAGGTTAACTGATGTATATATAACGTTAAACTAAATTTTAGTTTTTAGTTAAACTAAATTTTCTGTCAAACTAAATTTTAGTTTGACAGATTGAAAATCACTTAATTTATTTTCTCTTACATTATATCTCATTTCTGCATGAATATCTTCATTTTTAATATTCAATATTCATTGTATTGTTTTCAGAGAAACAATTCCAAGAAGCAATGACATCATCCGAGAAAGAAAAACTATTTAAAGCTATTGATTATCAAGAAAATTTAATTCCTGCTAATTACCCCGTTGAATTTGTTGAAGCTGATGTTCAGTTTACTTTAGAATCTCTTGAAGTGAGTTTCTCTTGGTTATTTAAAACAATGTATTTTGTATAGATTTTGATATTTTTGAATGGGAATTTCCTGGGATTGGCATTAGTTTCACAATGGGTATTCAGTGTATATTTAAGTTTTGGTAGAAAAACGAATGTCACAGTGTTCCTTATTTATTTCACTTGTATTTCCATGGTTGACTAATTCTGTAGCTCTTTCTCCTGTTATGTGACGGTAATTTATTCATTACTGTCAATAATTGAGGCACTAGTTTGTAGATCATGGTAAGATTATTTTTTACTTTCTCTTGTTTGTTATGAAATATAGGGTTTTTATTTAATCCCTATTGTATTCAATAAGCAACCTCATGACCCAATGAGATGAGGATGATATTTATGACGTGTAAATGAGGTGTAATCTTGTACAGACTCAGGCCAACCATTCCTGAGAGAGTATCATTGATTGAAACCCAACCATCAAAGTACACCAGT
Source organism: Catonia carolina (assembly GCA_035578175.1). NCBI lineage: Eukaryota > Metazoa > Arthropoda > Insecta > Hemiptera > Achilidae > Catonia > Catonia carolina. Next base: position 31,404,594 of record JAQMRL010000005.1, on the reverse strand, counting down.
AACCATTGTCTATTATTCAAATCCATTTAAAAGTAACTGCCTTACTGGGATTTGAACCATGAAACCTTTGTCTCAACTCATGATTTTACTGCTAGACCAACCGATGGGTTAAAATATAGTTAAGGAATATTTTGTTTACATGTAGATGTTTTAAAATGGATTTTTCACCAGAAATACAGGGCCCCTGAACACAAAAAAAAAACATGTTTTTACCAATATTGGTCTGTCTGTTCAGATGAGTGTGTGTGTTAACAAAATAACTCAGAAAAAAAGAACTCATCAAAATTGGCCGACTGAAAGTAGCAGTTTATTCATGGAATTTTTAACATTTTTTCATTTTTCTCAAAAACAATTCTTATGATTTTGTTAAAAATCACCTCATTTACTACAGTTTTGTGCTGCACAAGATATGGCTACCTGCTGAAATTTGTGGGATTGCTGTGATCTTGTGTTAAAAATATCTTTTTTAAGATTACAAAAAAAGCCTTATTATGTATTTTAGGGCCTAATGTGTATAGGTATAATCAAAATTATAGAAAATTAAAATACCTAGAACTTTTTCGAGTTGTTTTTTTTTTCAGAACTTATTCTAGAATCAATTATTACTGATTTTTTCATATTTTTTTTCAAAATCCAAGTCTAATAAATGTTGATTTTCATTTAGCGTCATCCACGCATGATTAAAATTAGGTCATGTTTTTCATTATTTATATTGGCAAGAGAAAGTGGTGTGAGTGTTTAATGCCAGATTATTATTTACATTATGACTACGGAGAACAAAAAAATACTGTTAATTTTTATTTCATATATAAACATTAATTATTATTAATTAGTTAATTAATAATTCTAACTAATTATTTGTTTGTTTAGATTATATTCAGAGATGATGACTTACCGAAACCTGAAGTTATGGTCATCTATTTCAAGCATGTTGGTTTGCATTGTGAAGAAAGGCCTACAACAAGTGCTTTAAAGTAATGATATTATGTTTTCATAACTCAGATCGTTTATGATACTTAAAGTTTTTAAAAACATTATTATGTTCATTTTTGTGTAGATTCAACATTAAATTTCATGAATTTGTTATTTAGGTCATAAGCTGAAAGGCTTGTTTGAACCTGTAGTGGTTTTACTTAGTTAAATGAGGATTGAGATGTTTTACCATTGCTGTCTTCACTGAGTTAATAGAGTATGTTATCAGCATGCCAGGCCCTTTGAAAAGTATCTATTTTCCACCCTGCAAATGATATTACTTCATTCACTGCAGGATCTGACTGTATAACAATAAAATTCCTTACTCTCAGAGGAGATTGTACCATTTGTCCACGTTAAGTACGGTGTGTGCCTTTCCCTCCCCAAGACAATAAAACTCCCACATAACTGAAAAAGGCCACTGAAAAACAAAATAAAAGAAAAGAGCCGCTCTTAAACCCACTTGTCCCTTAATATAAATTTTCATCCACGAGTAACTTCTTAAAATACATTACCTCCTTTGAAGTCCCAGTCCCAATCCCGCAAGAGCCAGAATCCTATTTCCTAATTTTAAACTATAAAATTCCCCCTAAATTTCATGAGGTTGCAATTATTCGGTAAAATTGTTCCCCGAGCGATCAGGTGTTCCTTAACACGATGTCGCCATCATAGGGCTTCTCAGCCCTCTCAACCAGGATTCAGGATTCAGGAGATAACTCTGACTAGTATTTTTAAATCTCTACTTCTTTTTTTCTTAAATGCTTCAGTCATATAATTGGCCGACCACATGATAAGAAACAGAACTATTTTTGTAGCTATGGAACTAGCCCATCGTGTGGAAATAATTTAACACTCCACTTGCCTGTTATGGGCATTTCATGTATTTATGAGTATATAAAGATGCTAGTAGAGGTTGTCTGATGTTTCGAATAAACTCCATTGTGAATAAGATAAAATTAAGAGGCCCCTCACTTCATAGATGTTCATAGAAATATTTAAAGTGTGAAATTTTTCTTTGAACCCTTTCAGTACCAATGTCTGGAAAATAGGACATCGATATATTTTATGTAGTTATAACATCCGGTTTACCAGACGTCCGTAAGTTATGCGTAAAGTGCCAACATCCGGATAACCGAACATTTACAAAAAAACTTGAAACAAAAATTAATGGAATAATGTATTTTGAAACCGCCTTTGTGGCGTAATGACTAGTGCACTAGCCTTCAAAGCAAAAGGTCCCGGGTTCGATTCCCGGCTAGGGTCTGGAAATTTTAATACATTAAAACCACCGTTAAGGTACCAAAAATCACAGTGTTCGCTATTGACTAAGCTGTCGATGTGACTTTTAAATAAACTAAAAAAAACTATTTTGAATATTTTTAGTATTACAACAATTAATTTTTTTATGAACACAATAAAAATTAATTTTTAACAGGAAATTTTATTTTCTGTGACATTGAAATTTTGGTCGGCAATGGCAGGCTTACACCTGCAAGTTTTCAAAATAAGGGCTGGCACTTTTTGTACACCCTTATTCAAATTAAATGGCACTTTAAAATATTGTTTTGGCACTGAAAGGGTTAACTAATTAAATTAAAAGTAAGGATTTAAAATACCGTATTTTCCGGACGATAAGACGCACTTTTTTCCGTAGGAAAATGACCTAAAAATTACCATGCGTCTTATGGTCTGAACGCTAGCTATATTTCAGGGTAGATGCTTTCTATAATAATATTTAATACTACTTTGCTCTACTTAAGCACGTTCAATAACTAGGGATTTCAAAACAAAACATACAGTGATATAGGGGATGTACCGTAGTTTTTAAACTGTATTGTCTTGAAGATTCTAAGCATACACAGTAGTTTCTGTATCGATATTACTTACGGTAAATATCATAGAATTTTAAAATGTGAAGCAAGTTTCGTACTCTTTCGCTTTTAAATTAAAAGTGGTTCAATATGCAAAAGATAATGGCATTCGGGCAGTAGAAAGGCATTTTTTAGCTCCTCCAACAGAAAAAATGATTCGGGAATGGCAGAAACTAGAAGATTAATTACTCAAGGCAGATAATAAGAAACATACCAGTGAATTTCGAACTCATGCTGTCAAATGGCCTCAACTTAAAGCACAATTGAAAAATTGGATTATCAATTACTATTAGACTAACCATGTTGCCTGAATCTGATAGTCTACCTGATTTGACAATGCAGTTTGTCAGTTCAGGTAGACAGTCCGACACGATGTCATGTACACAAACTAGCAACATGGATAGTAACACCCACCCCCCGCATTACCGATTTATTTTTTTCAAAATTCTAAAAATTCTACCACAACATTGGCCAATCGATATTTCATGTTAACATATCTGTACAAAGTTTTTTACGCTGAATAAAACGATAGTTTGCCCGAGCCGAACGATCATGTGGTTACCGAGATAGGAAGGGTTAAGAATATTGGTAATAAATCAAAATTTAAATAGCGTATGAATTTGAAATTTTGTGCACACTGTAATAATATAATTGTCTATGTCGTGTTAAAATTTCAAACTTTTTGGTCAAATATTTATCGAGTTACACACCTCTAAACGCATGAAATTTGTTGCGGTATAAAAAAACCGGGTCTTTTTGTCTTCCAACCTCAATATGGCAACTTTTAAACAACATTAAAAAAATATGACTATTATAAGTCAAAGCAGAAAAAATGAGTTAAATTGTGATGTAAAGTGTGTTGAAATCCGACTCATAGTTTTGAAGATGCTTTGGGTTGAAACTCGGGTGTCTATCATTATGAAACCGATAGTAGTAATTTACGTACTTACAGTTTCTATATCCTTGTTTTTTTGTTAATTTATGACTACAAAATAATTATATAGCCTATATTGTATTTTCTGTACTTGCTGTTTTTCAAATAAAGAAATCACATTTACCTGTATTAAAAAACTAATTAAAATCAGTCAAAATAATTTTTAGATAATTTATGCCTTGAAAAACAAGGGTGCGTCTTATCGTCCGATGCGTCTTATCGTCCGAAAAATACGGTAATATTCACATAAACTATTTTAACAAAATTATTCCGTATGGAGAAATATACATAGATTCAAGATAATAAAATTGTCATTTCCTACTTTTACTTTGTTACTATAAAAAATCATTAATGTCTACAACTGTTTGTGTAAGGTTTTAGTAGGATGTTTTTTTCATAACTAGATGTAATGTGCCAAACGATCTGAAATGAATTTTTGTGTTTGAGTAAGCACAATTTCATTATCCAGAATCTTCAGAACTAGTAGATCATATCGTAGAAATTAGATCCTTCATAACTTGTTCTAAGGACTGAAAAATCTCATGTGTTTTGTTTTATATCTTACAGATTTGCCGTTCAAATGTATGAATTCTCCATTACCGGCTTAGAACAAAACAACACCAACCCTAAGATATGTGAGTGCGTTGAACAACTTGATGCAAATAAAAAACACGTACCTTTAATAAAAGCTCTTTTTGAAACTAGTCCATTGGATGGCAATTGTGACACACGTGTCCATGTTGAATGCAGACCTTTAAGAATAATATACGATGCACATACTGTGAACCAACTAATTGATATTTTTACACCAGAAGAAGATAAATCTTCTGTAATACATCAGTAAGTCAATTTTTTCTTATATGTTACTTTTTCAAAAACAAGAATAAAGGAGGGGTCCTCTGTGGTGCACTGGGTAGGAGTTGCGTTGTAAAGCAGAAGGTTCTCGGCTTAATTAGAATCTGAAAAATTATCACATGTTCAAATCCACTGTTACTTAGTCCGAAGTAGTCGCTAATAACTGAGCTGTTGGTGGACTTAAAATAATTGAAAAAAGGAGAGTTACCAATTTGAGAATTTTAGAATAATCCCCATCATCCACTAATAATTGCAACTTTGTAAATTTGTTCATGTGCAACTTTCCTTAAGGTTAGATTTGTATTTGTATATATTGTTTAGCAGTAATAATTTGCTATGCCTACACCAGTGCACTTTCATCGTCAAAAAACCATACCTTTGGAGACATTCCACAAATGCCTCTTGCAGTCCTCACCTGTGCTTAAGTAGTTGTAACATTTGTGGGTAGAGAAGATAGATGAGTCTTCAGGTTAAAGATTACATTAGAAGCCGAAAGTCTGTTATATTTAGGTAGCTGGAATTGAATAAGAACATTATTTTTCTTCTTCGTTTCTCCCTGAATTTACTTTTTCATTGTTCTTTAATTGTTCGACATCTCTTTCTTTTGTTTCTCTTGGTGTCACAATCTAAAATAAACATTATGTCAATTACAGTATAAATTAACACTTTCAGGATGGCACCCGTATACGATACGGGCGTGCCATTTTGATCGGTTGGATGGCACCCGTATACAATACGGGCGCCTATTTTACTTGGTTTTATAACCATTAACTCGTATCATATACGATTGCCGTCTATGCTGTCACTTAATTTAGTTCATTCTGAATCTAATAGAGTACACTCATAGTCCTAATGTTGTCAGATTATCGAATATATCGACTTTTACAGCATCGAAAGTAATCGATGTTATCGAGGGTGAACAAGCGATCTGCTGGTACTTCTGCGCGTTGTTGTTAGTTATTAGTTCGTTATTATAGTACTTAGTTTTTTTAAAATTTTACTTAAGAAATAAAAAAGTAAATTGGTTATTAGAAATAGGTAATTAGTTTGTAAGAATTTAACTCGTATAATTAATTGTATTATTCTTATTTATTATTATCATTATATGGTGAAAAATATTTTAAATTCAAGAAAACATACCTCTCTTCAGTCAAACATCTTCATTATTAAAATGCAAGTAATCTTAATCTTATTTAATGAAAACTAATCTACTAATTATGATCTTTAATTTAATCTTTACTTTTTGAATTTATGACCAATGGTTGATTTGTTACAATTTTTTTTAAATCCCCGAAAAATGGCAGTCCACGAGCAAAACTACAAAAAAATGTCAGTCTTCAAAGTGTTAAATTTATCACCTTACCTTTGGTTACCTAAGTTAAAAAAATTTATGGGTGTTTTGGTGGTACCACCTTCTTGGTCTTGGTCTTGAACTATGGCTATACTGGCCACGAAAAATTTAAGCAGGTCGTTCTGACTCGTATATCCCTTCTATGTATGTATGTATGACACAACCTCCTGTGTACTCATAGACTTCCCTTACGCTCTTTGCAGCCTTACAAAAAGTACAAAAGTTTTTACAAGTTAGATTAAATAAAAGTAGTTTATTCTCTGTACAGTATTCAGATGAACTAATGTCCCCTAGCTGTGGGAGTGAGAGAATGCATAACGCTCTCACTCGCACAAGCCATATGCATGCATATATATGTTTATGCATGCAGTAAACTAACAAGCAAGGTAATGACTGTAGTATGTTTTCAGATTTGGATTATAACGGTAAAGACCTTTGAGCGCATGCATAGTTATGCCACATATCTCCCTCTCACTCGCTCGGCTGTGGGACATTAGCTTGTCTGATACCTATATTTTTTCATTAACTGTATTTATTATTTATTGTATTTATTTTATTTACTGCTGTTGGATATTATTATTATAAATAAAGTACAAAATGTATACTTTTATGTAGACTAAACTATTTAATAGTATAATGTATAAATCATATTATATGCACAAGTACAAAACATCATTTTGTAATTTTAAAATGATAAAATGATATTCACTGCTATCTGTAGTAAATATGAGAAAGGTTAGATTGGAGGAACTCAATTTTAAATCAGTTTTATACAGATGACTGAAGATGTAACATCTATAGATTTTAAATAAACTCTAGTTTCAAATGATATAATATACTCTGAAGAGTGGTTTAGAAGAGATAGTAAATTTAAAAGTAGGCAACGAAAACATACAGGAAGTTGGGGAATTCTGCTATCTAGGGAGTAAAATAACAAAGGATGGTAGAAGCACAAGTGATATCAAGAGTAGAATTGCTCAAGCTAGAAAAGCCTTTGAAATGAAAAACAGCTTACTGACTACAAACATTGATTTACAGATTAGGAAAAATTTCTTAAAACATTATGTTTGGAGTGTAGCATTATACGGAAGTGAAACATTGGTGATAGGGGCTGTAGAAAAGAAGAGGATAGAAGCTTTTGAAATGTGGTGTTATAGGAAAATGTTAAAGATTAGGTGGGTGGACAAAATAAGTAATTTAGAGGTTCTTAGGCGAGTGGATGAAAAAAGAAGTATATGGAAGCATCTTACCAAAAGAAGGGATAGGCTAGTGGGGCCTATCCTAAGACATCCAGGTATTGGGCTATTAATAATGGAGGGTAATATTGAGGGAGTAAATTGTAGAGGGAGGCAAAGATTAGAATATATAAAGCAAATTACAAAAGATGTAGGGTGTTACAGGTATGTAGATATGAAACGACTTGCGCAAGATAGGGCAGGTTGGAGAACTGCATCAAACCAGTCGAGAGACTGATGACAAAAAAACAAACTAAAAATACTCTGAAGATGGTGGATCCACCGAAACATGTGTAAGTGATAAATAAAAAATAAAGGCAGCTTAATAAAGGTTATTGAAATTTATTATATAAAATAGAATAAATTTAAATGCTACCTAAAAAGTTATCTAAAATCAAATGGTGGTCTTTGTTGAAATTAATTAAAATTTTCTTAAACAAATTTAAATTTATTTTGTATTTCTCAATTTTAATTTATTTACTACAGGTTACAGATGGCAGCAAATATGAAATTGGCAGAAATGAAAGAAAAATCGGCAGTTGGTTTACAGTATGCAATACAACAGCATAGCCGACTTGAGTTAAAAATTAAACTTATGGCTTCATATATTATTGTACCTCATTCTGGGTTCTATACGGAGTAAGTGAAACGATATATCTTAAAATAAGTTTTGTTATTTTTTTGATGTTTTTTTTATATTTTTTAAGCATTTTTGTTTTGTTTTTGTTTAAGCATTTGAAAGAAAATGTATTTTGTCAATCTCATATTTTGCTTACTACATTCTCTTAAGTCTCAAATGCATATTGTCATGCTCTTGTTTTTCCTGTATTGATAATTTCTAACCGTTTCCAATTAACTTCTTTCCTGGCCACTCTCATTCTTTCCATTTGATCAAACCACACCAGCTGTCTTCTCATTTCATTCTTGTTGTTACAAAATTTTTAACTATTTACTTTCTTTTACCCTGTATGAATGTATAAGGAAGGAAGTATTGTTTTCATGTCATTTTTTGAAATAGAGTTTTCACTGGATATACACGTTTTCAGGTCCACTGAACCCATAAACATGTTTTCAGTGATTGATGTCTGTGCGTGAACAAAATATCTCAAGAACAGAACATAGTACAAAGCTGAAACTTGGAAGTTAGATACCTCTATGGAGCCCACACAAACATTTTCATCAAAATCGGTCAACCAGAAATAGTTTATTTGTGTGTTTTTTTAATTTTTGTGATTTTCTCAAAAACAGCTCCTATGATTTTTTTAAAATAAACTTATTGGCTACAACTTACTTTCAAGCAGGTGCAACAATGCGGGTTACTTTGTCTTCAACTGAAGGAAGATCAATGGGTTTTCTTACAACCTCTGGCCAAAGTTTTTTCCAAGCAGCATTCGGTGTAGTTTTTTTTTACTTTCATGTAAAGAATCCTTAATCATGGTTAAAGCGTGAGCAATTGTGAACCCAATTGTGAGCAATTGTGTCCAAGCATTCTTTAGTGTTAATTTTGTATTAGTTTAAATCATGTCTCAAATGAATTCAAATGTCCAGCGCGTATAATAGTTCTTGAAAGTTTTTATGACGTGCTGATCCAAAGGCTGCAAGATGTATTGTGCTTGTCGAGAGAGAAATAAAACTTCAATACAAGGATGAGCGACAGTTAGTAACTCTTCAGGATGACCAGGTGCATTGTCTATCACAAGTAAAACTTTAAAAGCCAAATTCTTTCTCTTTAGATAGCGTTCTACTTCAGGAGTGAAACAATTCTCAAACCAGTCCATAAACAATGACTATGTTACCCAAGCTTTCTTATTTAACTTCCAGTGAACTGGAAAAACTCTTTATTTTATTTTTTAAAGACCCTTTGGTTAAGTGATTTGTAAACAAGTATTCATTAAGTATATTACCATTTTAAAACCCACTGACTAGAAAATATGTTTCTACCACACAGAAGCTCAATGGTGGTTACCCCTTACCCCTACGCCACCCCGTTCCTTCCCGGTCGTTGACATCTCGTGTATTCTCAAGTCGCATATAGCAAATCTTTACACTATAATGTCTTCGCGTATACACAAATCCACGTAAGATAAATCCACGGTTGGAGTGGGTCTACTGTACTGTAATTAAAGTTGTTTTGTACAATGATTTTTTTAGCATCAATTAGTGGATTTTGGTCATCAAAATGGGTAAAATAATGGGATTTTTAATGATTGCGGCCTTAGTATGGATTTTATGACATACATTTTTCAGTTTACATTTTTTACTGATAAATAAACATAGGTTATATTTTCATACTTACATCGGTAAGTGAAAGTCATGTGAGTGTTTCGTTCCAGTTTTTTTTAACTACCTGTAATGATAACTTTTGCTAGCCAAATACGGGATTAATATGAGAAATAAGTCAATTTTTGTTTTTAAAGTAGTTGTAACAGCACTAATTTTTTAGTTTTTTTCACAGATATTGGACCTTTGTCGCGGGATTTATAACATTTTAGTTGTATGTAATTACTCCATGAATTTTTAATCTACAAGCAAGATTTTAATTTCTTTTTTTCTAATTTTTCAGTGTTGTACCACTTTTAGTTTGGAACCTGGGAAGTTTTTCAATCGAATCAGTAGCCAAGGGCGATACTGTGTCTGTCAAAGCTATGCATAAGAGTGGTGCTAGAGAACAAGAAATTATGGAAAGAGTGATTTCGGAAAGTTATGATAAATTCATTTTAAAAATAGAAAATATGCAAGTAAGGAATTTTAATTAAATATTTTTATGGTATAAAATTTTACTTAGTGCATTATTACTTTCTCTTGCCTATAAATATTTAGGAAGGAAAGTATTGTTTTCATGTTGATTTTTTGAAATTGAGTTTTCACCGGATATACATGTTTTCAGACCCCCTGAAAACCCAAAAAACATGTTTTTAGCAATTGGTCTGTGTGAGTGTATGTGCAGAATATCTCAAGAATGGAACATCGTACGAAGTTGTAACTTTAAACTTAAGTTAGATACTGCTACTGGACCCGACAAACATTTTCATCAAAATTGGTCAATCGCAAGTAGTAGTTTATTCGTGTCATTTTTCACTGTTTTACAATTTTCTCAAAAAAGGCTCCTATGACTTTTTTTTTTAAATCACCTCATTTACTAATTTTTTTTATGGTCTACAAGGTAGGGTAGGCGCCATCTCTGCTGAAATTCTTGGAGAGGCTGTTTTCATGTATAAAAATTGTTTTTTTAAGATTGCGGCTCTAATATGCATTTCAGTGCAAAAATGTATGTAATAAAAGCTGTAGAGAATTTAAAACCCTACAACTTTTATTTTTAATATTGTTTTGTATAAAAAAATAGCTTAGTTTAGCGGTAATTAGTGATTTTCTGTTTTTTCTCACGAAAACTTGTAAAAAAATTATTTTTTTACGATTTCAGCCGTAGTATGCATTTTACGACAAAAGTGTATGTATAATCAAATATATAGGAAATTAAAAGATCTACAACTTTTATTTAAAGAATTTTTCTCTAGAGCCTAGTTTAGCATGAAAGAGTAATTTTGTGAATTTTTAAGCCAAAGTGAGGTTGATTTTCATTTTGCATCATTCACTCATGATTAAAATTAGGTTATGTTCATTGAGGTTAAGTATCTTCACCAGTAAAAGCTGGTATTTTTTATTTTTTACAAAATTCTGATATGAAACATTTTGTCTTCTATTTTTGAAATACCGTTTATCCATCCTCAGAGAATATAGTGTACGATACAGATGTTTAAAGGACGAAGGTGTCAAATGCATAAGAAAGTTAAGAGAAAAGTTGTACTGAAAAGTAATTTTCAAACAAATTTTAATTGCATAAAGAGGTAAAGTCCAGCCTCTTTTAGTTTGCTCCTAATATAAACAAATAATGACGTCACTGAGCATGCGCATTATATCAAAATGTGTACACGCTGATTAAAAAGTAACAACAAAATACTTTCAAAAGTATTTAAATACAAAATACTTTTAAATTTTTTTTTCTAAATGAAATTGTTAGGCCTACATCATATCATGACTCATGTTTTTAGTACTTTAAGTACCTATAATTTAAAAAATAGTTAACTTAATAAGAATACGACATCCATAAAGTCGCAGACTCTAGCGTGCACCCTGTAGTAGGTGGCTTTTGTTTGTTGGCAGTAGGAGCAAACTAAGAACGGCTCAACTGTAGGTAATATGTAGTTACCAAAATTAAAGAATTTAGGCAATTCATAAAAAGATGGGAGCTTTATAATTTTGATTTCATTTTTCTCAGAACTATATTTTTTTACATAACACCTTCTTCCACTAGGTTCTTCAATTGTTACTGAAGGACCAAAAAAATGGCTGACAAAATATATAACAGAGCTATGAGAGCAAGTGTTGGCAACGCTGCTGGCAAGTCATTGGCTAGCTTTTGTTTTTTTTTTTTTTTTTGCGCCCTGGAGACTCCAGGAGGAGTATAGGACATGTCATCAGAACACCTGAAATACATATAAGAAACACACTATGTATCACTACTATCAAGAAAGAAATTCTTGTACGCTATAAAAAGTTTCACCGATCAAGTAATTTTTTAAATTTTTTTTAAAGGAATTTAAATCCTCACAACACTTTAAAGATTGGGGTAATTTATTTATGAATTTTCTCCCTGCATAAGTAGGTTTTTGTTCAAACAATTTTGTGGAGTGATTAGCCACATAATAATCATTCCTGTTTCTCGTGTTATGATTGTGAACATTGAAATTCTGCATAAAATTATTTTGCCTAACATACATAATCACCTCAAAAATGTAGAGACAGGGAACTGTAAGCAATTTAAGCTCCTTAAATAGTAGCCTGCATGAGGTTAGCTGGTTAGCTCCCACCATACACCTAATAGCTTTCTTTTGAATTTTAAAAACCCTATTCATATTACCCATGCTAGAATTACCTCATACTAAAATACCATACCGGATATGAGACAGAATGAGGCCATGATAAGCTGCCATTAGTAATTTTTTATCATTTAATCTGGCGATTTGTTTTAGTACAAATACCCCAGATGATATTTTACTACAAACTTGATTGATATAGAAGTCCCAAGGCAAAGATCTATCTAGAGATACGCCCAGGAACTTCACTGTTTCTACATGCTCTAAACTATTATTATGAATAAATACATCCACCTCTCTACTTTCTTTAACGTTATGTTTATTTTTGAACTGCAAGTACTGACACTTTTTCCCATTAACTGTTAATAACATTTGATTCAAGAACTGCACTACGGACTCTATGTTAACATGTGTATTTACTTCAAGAGCATCTACCAGTGAACTGTTACTGATTACTGAAGTATCATCAGCAAACAACAAAGCTCTGCCATTAGATATGACTTCTGGTAACCTATTAATGTACAATAGAAACAGAATTGGACCTAAAACTGACCCCTGTGGAACGCCTGCTTTGACTTCAAGCTTTCCAGATACAACTTTTGTAAGTTTCCCTCTAACAACCCTAGTTAACTCCACACACTGTAATCTATTAATAAGGTAAGATTGAAACCATTTCAACTCTACATCCCTAACGCCTAATGACTCTAGTGTTTTCAATAAAATTTCATGATCAACACAATCGAAAGCTTTACTCAGATCCAGAAACACTGCCAATGCTTTCTCCCCGGCGTCCAATATATCAACTACTTGCTCCACAAGTGAAACAATTGCAGTTTTAGTTGATCTACCTTTTTGGAAACCATGCTGATCCTCTGAGATGATTAGGTTTTCAGTCAAGAAACTGATTAACCTAATAAATACTACCTTTTCAAAAATTTTACTGATTGTGTTTAAAATACTTATGGGTCTATAATTTTCAACTAACTGGCTATCTCCATTCTTAAATATAGGCGATATTTTTGCCTCCTTCAGTTTGTTTGGAAATACACCTGCTTCAAGTGAGAAGTTAATCAAATGAAGGAGAGGAGTAATTAAAAGATGTTTACATTCTTTAACAATTATACAAGAAATCCCATCTAACCCACATGTTTTCTTACTTTTCAAACTATCCATAACTGATTCTAATTCCTCCCTTGAAACTAGGCTAAATAAGAATTGATTAACTACCTTGTTACCTTTTGGATCATAACATCCCACTGTTTCCCTAATCTGTTGTTTAAGTTTTAAAGCTACTTCCTGGTAATATTTGTTAAAATAATTACAAATTTCTATACCATTCTCTATAAGTTCATTGTTTTTGTTAACAATATTAGGTATGTCAGTAAAACTTTTGTTGCTAACTACACCTCGATTCTTATTAATTATTTCCCATATTGCTGAGTTTAGATTTGGTGAATTATTATGAAGAACTTTAGCAGTTTTTTTACATTTAGCTCTCTGGACTTCTCTGGCATAATGTTTTTTAATAGTTTTGTACCTTTGTTCATTAAAGGTAGTCCTATGTGAAAGAAAATCTGAGTATGCATCTCTAACTTCAGACCTCATTTGCAAAATTTCCCCTGTGACCCACTCATCTGTTTCACTGACAATATTTTTTACATCTTTCTTTTTAATTGGACAATTATTATTATAATGAAATTTTAATGTCTCAATAAAATTATGATATTTTTGATTAATGTCAGATGAATTGAAAACCGTCTTCCAATCCTCTTTGGCTAAACTATGTAACAAACAATTAATATTCCCTTGGTCTTCCTGCCTAAATTCTTTAATATTTTTTTGATTTGGGACATGACTACCTAAATCCTGAATCTCTAATACTTGGTAGCCGTGATCAGAGAGCTCTGAACCCCTTAACCTAACCTGACAACTCTTCATATTTGTTAAAATATTATCTATTATGGTTTGTGAGTGAGTAGTAATTCTTGTATAACCTTTAACTTTTATATCAAGATTGTTCATCTCCACAATATCCCTAAACTCTTCAGCCATTTTATTTTCAACAGCAAGATTTACATTAAAATCACCCAAAACTACCACTTTTATGTATCGTTCTGTTAAAACTTCCAGTAGTTCACTGAACGATGAACAAAACTGACCCCAATCACCATTAGGGGATCTATAGACACCCACCACAACCATCTTTCCCCTCTTTTCTAACCTAACTTCTACCCCAGCCACTTCAATAACCATTTCCCGAGAAAACCGTTCTAGATAAGGTAAATTACGAGTGTCAAGTTTCTTACTTGAATTAGCTAATATACAAACCCCCCCACTTTTGTGCATTTTCCTACAATATGAAGCAATAATAGAAAACCCTGAAAAGTTTATTAGTGACATCTCATTACATTTTAAACCGTGTTCAGTAAATACCACCATATCTGGGTTCTCAGAACTTAAAAATATATCTAACCTGTCTATTTTATTACTTAAATATTGAATATTTTGATGTAAAATAGAGAAGTGGGATGCATTATTTTCCTGATTGTTTTGGTTATCTACAACTGTGTTGACTCCAATTATGGAAGCTGGTCGCAGCCTATTTACTAACCTGAGATCATGTAAACCTAACCTACCGTTACTGTAATTAAAAACCTGTGATCTCCTCTTCAGTTGCGTTTCACCAATAAAACCTAACCTTATATTTCCTATCTCTTTATCCCTTGTTTCAGCCAACTCATTAAAAAAAGACTCTTTAGCTTTTAATTTGTCAGGGAGTTTACAAGTGACGAGGGATGCTAACCTATCACACAACACGTTTTTACCAGACTGATTCAAATGTAACCCATGATTAGTGAAATTAGTACGATTAAGCCTTTCATTGATGAAACTAATTTTAATCCTGTTTACTGTTTTATTTTCTAGGCTATTAATTTTTTTATGAATATCACGGTTTAGTTTATTTATTACTGTATTTAGTTCTGGTTTGTCATGTCGAACGGGAATTGTATTTATTATTAAATTTGTTTTATTGCTCATTGGAACCAGTTCTTCAATTGTTTTTAGAATTTGAGGAGTATTTTGGAAATTTTTAGAACTGATATCATTGGTTCCTCCGATAATTATCAAATAATCATTCTTATTAAGGGTTTTTAAATCATCTTTAGCTGATTTTACTACTTCTTTTAAAGGAGCATTCGGCTTAAAAACTACACTAACATCAAAATCATTTAATTTTTTACTTAACAGATCACAGCACCCACGTCCGTGGCTGTCCGCAAGCACCAAGACCTTGTTTTTATTATTATTGTTTATTTTAGTAGCTTTTTTAGATGCTAATGCTTCACTGTACAAAAGTTTCTTTGGATCATTTTTTACTGTTGAATTAGATTTATTTTTAGGGGTATTATTTATTTTGCTGTTATTATTACTATTTTTATTTAGCCCTAACCCATTTTTTAATTTTAAATTGACTAATTTTATCTCATTTTCTAAAATTTTATTTGCTTCCATAAGTTTATTAATTTCGACTTTGTGATCATTTTCATTTATTTTAATTATTTCTTTTAGTGAAGCTATCTCTTGTTCAAGTTTATTTCTTATATCCTCGTTTTGTTTATTGCTATTTATTATAGATTCCCTAATGTTTTTTTGTTCTTCAACTAATTTGGCTACTTTTTTTTCAAGGCTAACAGCTGGAGATGATATTATGTTTATTTTCGAGCGCGTAACGGGTGGAGAGCTTTTATTTTTACCTAATGTTCCAATTTTACTGGCCATTCTTAACAATATCTATTTAATGAATATATTTTATATTATTATAAAAAGTAAAACAAAGTTTTAACGTTTAATTGGGTACACAGACTTCACGAAGATCACAGATATATTACGGGTTGACCTAACCTTAAAATTACGACTAACTTTATTTTGTAAAAATTAAAAAATATCGCTGAAAAAATGGACAATCTAAATTACTGTACGTGAAACTAGTTATTACGCTTAACTTAGAACACAAAATCAATACTTATCGATACTTTATTTCTGAAAAACTTCCTTCTTTAACAGGAGCTAACAACACAACGGCTTTCTCACCAAAATACTTACTTCGTAACCTAGGATTACTTCACTTCATAGATTACTTCGTAATCTATGAAGTGGGTAGGGGGCAATCCGTACGTTCAGAGCTCGTCAGCCCTGAAAAATAGTTTAGTAGATACTGCTAGTACTAGCAGCAAGTAAACTAGCATAATGAGAATAGGCCTTTAAAGAAAAATCTTTAAAATACGTGAGTTTTCACGAGTTAAAGACGCTCTTTTCATCGTTTAAGCAACAAAGAAGCATATGGACCCATTTCTGGGGACATTTTAGAACAAGAAAACCGAATATTTTTACCTTGGATATTCTTTTATCATAGATATTTTAAAAATCACTTACAATAATCTAGACCAGCGATTCCGAACCAGTGTGCCACGGCACAGATGTTCATGTAGATGTGCGGGAAAATTTCATGCAATCTTGTTAACATGTAAAAGTTTAGTTATGTTTGTAATAATTTAGTTTTCCATTGTTTTTCCTTAGTAAACACCCAACATTTTTACTTGTGTCCTGATGTGTAAAGAGAGTAATATAAACAAGTTCGTACGATGTTCCGTTCTTGAGATATTTTGTATACAGACACACAGACCAATCGCTAAAAACATGTTTTTTTTGGGTTCAGGGGGTCTGAAAACATGTAGATCCGGTGAAAACTCGATTTAAAAAAATCAACATGAAAACAATACTTTCCTTCCTATATAATTATATAGGCAAGAGAAAGTAAAAATCTGGTGTGAAACACTCACACAACTTTCTCTTGCCAATGGAAATAATTAACAAATAACTTAACATTAGTAATAAAACATTAGAAATAAACAAAAACTAACCTCAATAAACATAATCTAATTTTAATCATGAGTGAAAGACGCAAAATGAAAAACAACCTGTTTGGCTTAAAAATACGGAAAATCACTCTTTCTCGCTAAACTAGACTCTGTAGAGAAAAATGCTCAAATTAAAAGCTTAGATCTTTTAATTTCCTATAAATTTTATTGTATACATTTTTGTCGTAAAATGCATACTAAGGCTGAAATCTTAAAAAATCGATTTTCCACAAGTTTTCGTGAGATAAAACAGAAAATCGCTGATTACCGCTAAACTAAGCATTATACAAGAAAATTTTTGAAATAAAAGTTGTAGGATTTTCAATTCTCTACAACTTTTATTATATAAATCTTTGTGCTAAAATGCATATTAAAGCCGCAATTTTAAAAAGACAATTGTTTTACGTGAAAACAGCCTCACCAAGAATTTCAGCAAAGATGGCGCCTACCCTATCTTGTAGAGCATAAAAAATTTAGCAAACGAGGCGATTTTAAAAATAATATTAGGACCAGTTTTTGAGAAAATCGCAAAAAAGTGAAAAATTACACGAATAAACTACTACTTCCGGTTGACCGATTTTGATGAAAATGTTCGTGTCGGGTCCGGTAGTAGTATCTAACTTAAGTTTCAAGTTTGAAGTTTGTATAATGTTCCGTTCTTGAGATATTCTGTTCACACAGACACACACACAGACCAATCGCTAAAAACATGTTTTTTGGGTTCAGGGGGTCTGAAAACGTGTAGATCCGGTGAAAAATCGACATGAAAACTATACTTTCCTTCCTATGTATTCATATAGGCAAGAGAAAGTAAAAAGCACATGCAGCTCTATTATAATTTACTAGCGGGTCCCGCGTGGCTTCGCCCACGCAAATGTAAACAAAGAATCAGCGTTTATACTCTCTGTATTTCTGATGGGAGGGTATTTTTGCGAATTCTACCACTTAAAATAAAAATTTTGCAAAATCATTTCTTTGCGACAGCTGAGAAGACTTAAGTTGATCTATAAATCAGGACATCTCTTTTTATATAGATAGCGCCCCGTCGTGGCTTCACCCATGCAATTTTAAGGCTATAATTCTGTATTTTAATTTGCGTATAACTTAAGTCACAAAAACTTCATTCAGTCATTTTACATAGAGACAAATACGTCCGTAAAAAACAAAATATCGTCGAGAAAAAATATCATTTTGACGGTTCGGTGACGGCGACAATACTGACGCGCCGGTTTTAGGACGGTGCTGGTGCTCAGTGTAGACAATGTCATTATTTTTTCAAGAAAGAAAATTTTTCTGTGACTGATACTCCTCGGAATGACGGAACTGAGACGTGACGTGACAGATGTGTGTGAATCGACTCTTATGGTGAAAAAATGAAAAAAGAAGAATTATAATACCATACTGCCTGAATTTACATAAATAACTGTTGTTTTATTTTAATTTAAGTTATATTTAAGAAAATATCTTAACCGTATGCATTTTACTGAATTGGTTGAGACACATTTTTTTTAAATTAGCGGGTCCCGCGTGGCTTCGCCCACGCAAACGTAAACGAAGAATCAGCTGTTTAAGTATACTCTCTGTATTTCTTATGGGAGGGTATTTTTGCGAATTCTACCATTAAAAATAAAAATTTTGCGAAATCCTTCCTTAGCGACAGCTTAGAAAACTTAAGTTGATCTATAAATCAGGACATCTCTTTTATATAATAGATAGCTCCCTGTCGTGGCTTCGCCCATGCAATTTTAAGGCTATGATTCTGTATTTTAATATGCTAATAACTTAAGTCACAAATATATTTTTTTTTGATTACGTATAAAGAACGATTCACACGTCACTGTTCCGAAACGGAACCGGTACGGCCACTCGAAGTCAAAAATGATGACAGTATTCACACATGTACGTCAGTTTTCCTTTCGTCAAACTCCATTCAGTCATTTTACATAGAGTCAAATACGTCCGTAAAAAACAAAATATCGTCGAGAAAAAATATCGTTTTGACGGTTCGGTGACGGCGACAATACTAACGTGCCGGTTTTGGGACGGTGCTGGTGCTCAGTGTAGACAATGTCATTAATTTTTCAAGAAAGAAAATTTTTCTGTGACTGATACTTGTCTTCTCGGAATTACGGAACTGAGACGTGACGTGGACGGATGTGTGTAAATCGACCCTTATGGTAAAAAAATAAAAAAGAGAAGGATTTAATAGCATAATGCCTGAATTTACATAAATAACTGTTGTTTTATTTTAATTTAAGTTAGATTTAAGAAAATAACTTTACCGTATGCATTTTATTGAATTGGTTGAGACACATTTTTTTTAAATTAAATTTTAATTGTTCGGTTGCAAAAATCATTTTTACAATGTCAGTCAAATACATTATGTGACCTAAGCAATGAAATCCGTATCTTGAATAATAAGTAATAATACTATAAAGCATAAAAAACATATCTCTTATTATACTAATTACAACAACTCTGGAATTAATTCCGGTTAAAATGTAAATCCAGTGTTAGGTTAAACACTACGTACAGTACAACATCCGGAGTGACAAAAGTAAACCATAGATTAAAATCGTAGTTAAAAGTCAATTTAACTTCTGGGAAAATAGCTATAGTTTTGTAGTTGATCTGCTATATACGTAACTTACGATAAGAATGTATATACTGGATGCAACGGAATATGCCTATGGAGGGGGTAAATGTGTGTCGGAGCAAAACCAGTACATAAGCGTAGCGCTTCGCGCTGACCCGCATCCTCGCATCAGTGGGGGGGAATTTTTGCTATTTCTGCCCTTTAAAATCAAAATTTTGAAAAATCCTTTCTTAGTGCGCGCTTACACAACATAAGAAAGCTAACATCCAAATTTCAAGTCTGTAGCGTCAGTAGTTTTGGCTGTGCGTTGATCTATAAATGAATCACCCTGGACATGGTTGTCCTTTTATATAATAGATTATAATAATAAGTGTTCAAGTGTGCTGTGACTAAATATAAGTATCAGTTAGTGTGCCGCAAGGTAAAGTTGGTTGGGATTTGCTGATCTAGACACTAAGAGCAATTTGATACCCTTTCACTCCTGTACTTGTCAAATTATCAAGGGCCAATTGTATATTGAATTATCAATAACAATTTTAATTGTTTATTAATAAACACTCAACATATTTCAATGGTTATTTTTCCATAATCAGAAAACTGTTTGCAATTTTGATGTTAAATGTTTCAAGTTATTAATTGGGTTATTACAGATAATGCTTGCACATCCTGGAGAACCGTGGATGAAACATTTTGAAAATAGTGATGATTGCGAACTTTATTTACTTCATCCTACTACACTAAATGTTGATGTACAAAAGTGCCTTATTACTGACGATCCTAGATTACCGAAGCTCAAAATTAATGGGACCTTACCAAATGTTACTCTTAGAATACAAGGTGAGTCTAGCTTATTATTTTCTGTCTTCTTTTGCTTTTTCTGTCATTTTCTGTCAGCTCCTCCTTCAGGACACATGCCACTTTCTTTTTTACATCTTCCACAGACTCAAATCTTGTCCCTTTTAATGCAGATTTCACCTTAGGGAACAGGTAGAAGATAATAACATGTGATGAAATGTAGTTTTTTTACTTATGATCCGGAAACGAAGCACCATTCCATGCACTGGAAGAGCCGAACTTCACCGAGAGCCAAAAAAGCTCGAATGAGCAAGTCAAAATTTAAAGCAATGATGATTGTTTTTTTTTATATCCATGGGATTGTATACCTTCACTGGGTTCCTGAAGGTCAAACAATTAATCAATATTACTACCTTGAGGTACTTTCTAAATTACGTCAAAGAGTAAGGAAAAAACGCCCCGAAATATAGAAGGACAGATCATAAGTTCCCCACCAAGACAATGCGCTAGCTCATTCCGCGTTATCTGTCAAGAGGTTCCTAGCCAAGTACAGCATCTCAGTGTTAGAACATCCACCTTATTCACTAGATCTCGCACCATATGACTTCTACCTGTTCCCTAAGGTGAAATCTGCATTAAAAGAACACGATTTGAGTCTGTGGAAGATGTAAAAGAGAAAGCGGCACGAGTCCTGAAGGAGCTGACAGAAGATGACTTCCAGCACTGTTTCCAACAATGAAAAATTTGCATGGAGGGTTGTTGGGATAGAGAAGAAGTGTACATTGTAGGTGACAATAAGTGATTATGTATAAAATAAAAAACAATTTTTTACAACGTCAGTCTCGTTATTTAATAGCCACACCTCATATATTTAGTTTATTGCTGTTTTCTATTTATTATCAAAACCAGTTCATAATTTAATCATATTTCTCCATGCCAGATGATTTAAACTTTTTTATTAAACGAGCATTGTTTGGATGCAGTTTACGATAATTGTTTAAGGTATATGAAGTTAGAACCATTTGTTACATTGAAAATTTGTGTCTATATAGGTATTTTTATTGTTATTTAATTATTTTTGTATTTTTTATTACAAGAAGAACAGTGTTGTAATTCTCTTATGAATTTGTTTCAATTTTACAGAGACCAGACTATTTGATACTATATCATTATTACTGAGTATTCCATTTAGTGAAAAGAAAGCGGTCAAACCTCAATCTGCTTTGGATGACCAATTCTCAGCGGTAAGAGGACTCAATAGTTTCTTTTAAAACTTACAGTATTTTCATGAAGTAAAAAAAAATATCAAAACCAAATTTCGAAAACCAATTTAAGGGAAGTTTAAATAGATTTAAATGAAGTGTAGATGAAGATAGCGAAGAGATGAACTGTCATTGAAGCAGTTAAAAAAATATGAGGGATGTTCAATAATGAGAAAAATCAATATAAAGAAAAAAATGGTTCATATTATGACAATGATACTTTTTGAGGATCAAGTCGGCAACCTAAAAGAAAAGCCTATTCCCATGATGTTTTTTTTTTTGTTTAACGTCTGACTGTTCTGCAATTACTGCTAATGCAGATGGTGAAGGATGAAATGATTTTTTGTATTGTATGAAAATATGCCGTGCCTGAATGGGATTTGAACCCAAGACCGCATGATGAGAGGCAAGCACGTTACCAACTATGCCTATGCAGCCGGCATGCTTGTATTAGTACTGCTAGTTAAATAGCAGCTGAGTAAAAAAAACTGTAATGGGAACGAACAACTAGCAGCTAGTTCAGTTAAAGCGCTAGTATTCACTAGCGTGCTAGTGAACTAGCATCTGGGGAATAGGCCATTAGGAACACTGTTAAATAAAAAAAAATCAAGCTGTTCAATCATAATTAATGTTAACATAACCTCTTGTTTATTTCAAAATGTCAGGACCACTTGAAATGTGTGTGCTGGAAGAACGTTTAGTGATAAGAATGTTGCTACCCATAGGTGTAAATAACTGTGTGGATAAAAATGTTTAATTTTATTAAACATCCTATGTAGGATTTTTAAACAGCCGTATTATTTAAAATTGAAATATATATTTTCTAACCACCAGAATACGGTAACATAAAACACTTACCAATGTTTATAGCGCTTTCGTGTATCTTGTACACATCTTCAGTAAATTAAAATTTATTACAAGTCAAAATTTAAAACTTCCTGCTCCTACCATGGTAGATAAGGAATAGTCGATTCTTATATTTAAAACAGTCTCAATCAATAATATTTTCATAAACAGATTAATAAATAAATATTTACATAAAATCAATCGGAAAAAAACACATCTATTACCATTAAACAATAAAGAAGAAATAAACAAAAATGGTAATAAATACATTACATATCATTACATAAATCATAGAATACATAAAATTACCAATATATACGATAAAAATAAATACAAAATAGCATATAAACCCCAGTTTCCTATAAAATTTAAAATTTATTTTACAAAAACATAATATTAAAGCAAATGTAAATGATAAAGAAAAAGAAAATAATCAATTTAATTCATGTGGAATTTATAAAATTAAATGTAATGAATGTAATGAAATATATATCGGTAAAACCACCAGATCTTTTAAAAAACGGTTTACAGAACACTATTCTAACTATAAAAAAGGAAATCGAAAATTCTCCAATGTAACTGAACACATGATAAAAAATAAACACAATATTTCGAATATAAAAAATAATCTAGAAATATTAGAAATAAATAACAAACAAAATGAAATTGAAATTCTGGAAAAATATTATATTTATAAATACAATAGCAGGGAGAAATTAATGAACAAACAAATTGAATACGACAATCAACTGATTAATATGGCAAGACTGTTTTAAATATAAGAATCGACTATTCCTTATCTACCATGGTAGGAGCAGGAAGTTTTAAATTTTGACTTGTAATAAATGTTAATTTACTGAAGATGTGTACAAGATACACGAAAGCGCTATAAAGATTGGTAAGTGTTTTATGTTACCGTATTCTGGTGGTTAGAAAATATATATTTCAATTCAAAAATGTTTAAATCACATCAAATTTTTATTATGACTTTAACCGTTCTGCTACGGCGTGTTGTTCGTCATATAGTGAATGTTCAAATGTCAAAACACGCTCCTAAATAAATTTGTTTATCTAAGGCAATTATCGATAAAAAAATTGTGAAAAAATTACAGGCATTTTATACAACACGTACGGTTATTTTTATTTAAAAAAATAAAAATCTGTTGTGTTTTCGCTAGCTACAGCAGATAAAATACTTTCGCGCTTAAAAATTTGTAGGTTAGTTTATATTTTTGGCTGTAATGTGCTAAAATTTAAGTTTATCATGAAATTGTACTGAACATAATTTGTAGAAGACATTTTCATTAATAAAACCATGTTTTACAATATAATTTAGAGTAACATTAGCCCTAACAATTGCAGTTTGAAATTCGCAACGTGCAAAGTGGGAACAGAATCTGTGATATTCGAACAGTGTTGCATTGTCAAATTCCTGCCATTCCCCACCCACTTGTTCATAATATGTACGTGAATAGTATTGACATTGAACACATATACAGTTACAATTATACATACAAAATTATGTAATAGTGGTAAAAGAATATGGTTTGTAATAGGCCATGAAACAGGTCAAGGGAGCTTTGACAAAGAAAGACAATGTTTACTCTCAGAATTTTCGCATACCACGCCAACAGTTGCACGTAGGACAAACAGGTTTGATTTTATAGCATGTACGCATTATTTTGATTTAGTAGGTAGTTCTATAATCTTTATAGATGAAATATTCCATTAGTTACATTGTCTTAAAAATAAGACGACTTCAAAAGTAATTGGCAATTTACAACCATCATTTCAACCTTGCTATATGAAATTATAGAGCCATTCAAGGCACATAATTTGATATATGAACTGAACAAATCGCTTCATAAATATGTTTGCTATAGGCTTTTAAAGCTGGTATCTACTAGGGCAACTGAGATTGCCTCCCGTAGCAGAAGGGTTAATAATATTGTGAGGAATACTTACTTATTTATACATTATTATTGTCTTAGTAGGTAATATATCATAATGGTAGATGTATGGCCAAAAAATTGTGAAACTAATTGAGGACATTGTATTTGTGTCTGATTTTTTTTTGATGATCCTGACATTGGAAGTACTTTTGTAACAGGATTAATTAATAATTCAAATGTACGGACTGTAGGAAAAATTTGAATGATCAAGATTTTAATTCTGGTTCAGTGGGCAAAATGGATGATGATACAGATGATTCTGACGTTAACTTTAGGATGTTATTCTGTTCTAATGATGAAATAATGTATCATATAATATTAGAATAAACTGCATTTTATGCTTCGAATTTGATAAAATTATCATGCACTTAATTGCTTTATAACATAAAAGTCAAAGAACAGCATAACATGTAACATATTTTTTTGTAAATTTTTCTTAATTTTCAAAACTTTGTAAGGGTCATGACTAGTACAATAATTATGTAATGTAAAGTGAATTTTATTATTTTTTGAGTAATAAATGTGACATAAACCTGCAAAAAAATGGGAGTGTATGAAATGTTTTCATTGTACCTTAAAAAGGATGATTATCCCTGAACCAATGAAGTCTTAGACATTCAGGGTTTAACGTGTTAAGATATACTTCTCACCCTTTCTAGTGTATAGAGCAGAGTCATGTTCCTAACCAGGCAAGAGAAAAACAAGGAATTGGTAAGAAGTTTCATTGAAGTATGTATTGAAGACTAGAAATTGGTTGCAAGGAAAATGCAGATAATAAGGACAATTTTATCTGTTCGTTGGAGGGCTAAAATAAATAGTTCTGTTTCTTATCACATAGTCAGCCAATTAAATGACTAAATCGTTTAAAAACAGAAGAGGTGGAGGTGTAAAAGACACTAATCAGAGTTATCTCCTCTTAAAGTAATGAATTTCATTATACAGCCAGACCCTGTGGTAAATGAAGTGAAGGTGTCATTTGCAGTGTGGAAAATATGTGCTTTTCAGGGTTAGTTTAATAATTTTGTATTAAAAAATGTGATTGTATATTAAAATTATGGATTTTTTCCAGCCCTATCTGTATGGTTCATCGAGTTCTTTATTCAAATTTGATACTGTCTCTGAACTTGCAAGTAAAAGAGCTAGAAAAAAGAGTACAATTGTAACTGGCGAGGAAGAAATTCTACAATTTACAGATTTGGAGGCTAATTTCCAGTTAAATGGTAATAAATTTTTTATTGATTTGGGTATTTAAACCTCAAATGGGACTTATTTTCTAGATTTAACTGTACTTCCCTCGTAAGATATCTGTTAAGTGATTAAAATCAGTAATTAATTGTTTTATTTATTATTATATTATATATTATTATTTATATTGTATAAACTATATATTCCTTTTAGATTCATCCGTCTAGTTTTCCATATTATTCTTGTTGATAATACAGTAAACTCGGTTATCCGACTTATATTGGGTGAACTTTTGGTTGGATATGGTCCAACGAGCCGCACAGTTCCCCCTTCACCTTCGCTGCTGAGTCATTGACCTTCCTTGACCTTGGGCCAGTCTGGCGTTAACAACTAGCTGATACAGTCTTGTATTGATTATTTGTAAGTCTTCAAAATGTGTGACAAAATCAACGATCCCGCCAAATGTAGGGTTTGTAGTGTAATACACTGATTGAATGCTAAAGGAGTGCGACCTATCAAAATTTACAGACAAATATGGAGGTTTATGGTAATGGGATCTCCACCACGCCATTTAAAAGAAACGGCATGGATTGTTGTCTAGCAACGTTGTGCTTCTGCGTGATAATGCACGACCACATTCTGCTGCATTGATGAAGAACTTGCTGAACTACAGCAGGCGAAACACTTTCTTGTGTAAACATTTGTAGGTTACTTTATATTTTTGGTTGTATTGTGCTGAAATTTACGTTTATCATAAAATTGCACGGTACATAATTTGTAGAAGACATTAAATGTCTTCTTCTTATTCATAAACATTTTTCATGAATAAAACTATGTTTACAACATAATTTTGAGAAACATTAGCCCTAATAATTGCAATTTGAAATTTGCAAAATTTTTCTGCAATTTTGTATTTTTTTATAGAAAGATTGCAACAAAAAAATTTTTTTTTTCAAGTTATTTACTAAAAAAAAGTGAAAAAAATCACAGGCGTTTTATAAAACATGTACAGGTTTTTATTATAAAAATATGAAAATCGGTTCTGTTTTTCGCTAGCTACAGTGAGCGAAACACATATAATGCTACGCTCAAAGTGGGAATAAAATGTGTGATATTCGAACAGCGTTGCATTGTCCAATTCCTGCCATACCCACCCTGTTGTTCACAATATATGTGTGAATAGTATTGACATTGAACACATATACAGTTACAACTACATATACAAAATTATGTAGTAATGGTAAAAGTATAGGTTTTGTAATTGGCCATGAAAAAGTTCGAAGGGTTTGACAAAGAAAGAGAATGTTTACTTTCTCAATTTCCGCATACCATGCAAACGGTTGGATGTAGGAAGAATAGCCTTGATTTCATAACTTCTACGCACCATTACGACTAAGTAGGTAGTTCTACCAACCTTACAGATGAAATCTTCCCTAAGTTACCATTGTCTTGGAAGATAGGACGACTTCAAAAGTAAGTTGGCAACTTACAACCATTTTTTTAACGTTGCTATCAATAGGATTTTTATTGTGTTTTTGAAATTATAGAGCCATTCAAGGCGCGTGATTTGGTACATGAACCGAACAAATCGCTTCATAAATACGTTTGCTATAGGCTTTTAAAGTTGGTAACTACCAGGGCAACTGAGATTGCCTCCCATATCAGAAGAGTTAAACAACTTGGCGGCAACTGAGTATGCAGAGGCATAGCAAAATTGGT
Source organism: Catonia carolina (assembly GCA_035578175.1). Taxonomy (NCBI): domain Eukaryota; kingdom Metazoa; phylum Arthropoda; class Insecta; order Hemiptera; family Achilidae; genus Catonia; species Catonia carolina. Next base: position 31,377,228 of record JAQMRL010000005.1, on the reverse strand, counting down.
GAAACAGTACGACAAGTGTTTAAATTTGTACTGTGATTACGTAGAAAAATACTATAAGTATCAGGTTTGTTGTAAAAAAGTTTTGTTGGCTATAATAAAAAAATTTCAAAATAAAGAAATACGTTCTTTACTTTCCGAATGACCCTCGTGTGTTCACTTTGCAAACTGGCGAGCACAGTTATAATTTTCGTTGAGTAACTTGTCCCAAAAGATTGTTGGACTGATGCAGGGTCATGTATTAAAACTAATATTCTTCTTCTTTAGGTTCCTATCTGTTCTGGATGTGAGCCACCACATTAACAATCTAAACCTTATCCACTGCTGCTCGAAACAGCTGTATTGTCATTTTCGAGTACCACATTCTCAGATTTTTTAACCAGGAAATACGTTTTCTCCCCACGCTACGTTGTCCAGCCATTCTTCTTTACAGTATAGATAGAATGCAGCTACTCATATCTTTTCTCATTGCACATTATTATGTCCCAAATACTCAAGTTTCCTAATCTTTGTTGTGTTCATGATTCTTTTGATTTCTCCATGGATCTAAATACCTTCTAATTAGAGATGCGATCCACCCAGGAGACTCTCAGCATCCTTCTGTTGAGCCACATCTCAAATGCTTCAAGTATTTTATTCTTGAAATCATTAAGCGTCCAAGACTCCACACCTTAAAACAAAATCGAGTAAACATAGCATTGCAATAGTTGCATTTTTGTTTTAATATTCAGATCGTGTGTTTTGAATACTTTACTCATTATATTAAATTAAAATAAATAAATTATTTTAATTGTGAGTGTTTTTAATTTATAGAAGTTGTTGTCGAGATATTAAAACAACGTGGAGTTGCAAAGAATATTCCATTTCTTACACTAAATGTAATAACAGTTGAAGCTGGCATGCTTATCCAGACATTTAACATGAATGTTCATTTTCGTGTCGGTGGATTTTCTGTAACTCAGGCATATAAGAAACATGAAGTAATTAGATTAATTACTTCTCCTTTGGCTTCTGGAGAAAACGACTATCTTCTTGTTTTTAAGTATCAAAATGTAAGTATTATAACAGTTAATTAAAAATTTTACAAATTTTTTTCTATAAGCCTTTGATCTACTTTTTTATACTTAACCTTTTCATGAGCAAATATATTGTAAATACGTTTTTGTCTTTTTGTTTGTTTTAAGTCTAACTGTTTTGCAGTTTCTGCTAATACAGATGGTGAGAAGGGTGATATATGAAAATGAGTGATGAAAAAATGCCAGACCTGATCCCAGCGTAGAAGCCAGTTGTGCTAACCACTACGCCAACGAGCCAGCCATGTTTGTCTTGCCCGTTGTTAATGAGCAATAACTATACAGTAATCCCTTGGTATCTGCAGGTTTCGGTTATCCACAGACTTTGTCCATGGGCTTAAAACCTTAAAATACGTACGTTATCTCACCTTGTGTATACCGTACTTTGTGGGAGGTGGGTAAATCATACAATTCCAAAAACATGTGTCACCCTTGTGTTTGAATAATTGTTTTGGCATTCGTATCATTTTGAGTCACACACTAGTATGGCAACGGCCGCCATGAGCCAAGCTAGATTTTCACGTACTGTACGTATTGAGCGTGCCACCGGGTACCGGGCTCCGTCAGTACAACCCCCCCCCCCCCAACCACTATTTCGCCATACTGTAATTTCTCCGTACATTTTCCTCCATGTGTCAGTCTAACTTCTTCGTATGTACATACAGTTCTTTGTTTGTTTGACGATCCTGAAACGAAGCCAAGCATTTCTTCATAAACCATCAGCGAGATCCTCAGCATGGCAACGCAGCTCGCTGATCACGTGTTGGAGACGGATCCAGTTACGGAAAGGGCCCTTCAATTCGAAAGAGGACTCCAGGAGCTGATGATACCATACGAAGAAGTCCACAAAGAGTTTGAAAAGAAGAAGTAAACAGCCATAACTAACTATCTTAAAGCAACTTAAATTTTTTATGCTTACAGTACTGTAATTATTAAATATATAGCTTAAAATAATGGTAAAATGTTCCTAAAACTATTAAACACTTAAAACGACTACAGGACTTTTCCTTCAGAACCTAACCCCCATCTTTTCGTTCATATAAGGTATCATTATCCGCGGTTTTACGAACCGCGGTAACCCTCTGGAACATAATCTCCGCGGATACCGAGGGATTACTGTATACGTTTTTGAATTTGCCACTGTAGGAGCAATTCCGTTGTAATACGTTCATGTTTATTATGTTTTTTACTAATAGTGCTATCTACATGTTACGAACATATTATTAGACTTGATTTAAAGTCTAATACTTTTTTTTATCTTTGCACTGACCGTGATTTAGTACGCTTGTGTTTTCGAGGTTATGTTGTGCATTTATGTTTGTAAAATTAGTTTTTTTGTGAGTTTTAATTTATATATCAGTAATAAATAAACTAATTTAGAGAAAATTTTCATTATTATTAATTCGTATAAATAATATAGTGTACTATAATTGTGTTTGTGCTTTAGTGTAGTTTGTATAATAGTGTATTTAAATATTTAGGAGAAATAATCACCAAAAATAACTACAGGAAAGAAAATTGGACAGAAATAATCAGTAAGCTCACAAAATCTGGAAAATTATCAAATAATGTCTACAATAAAAAATCTCTCTCATAAAATAATCAAAATTGCGTCACTACAACACTGTGATTTTACCAGAAATAACGTATGTGAGCGAAACATTTTTTAACCTGTAGAAAATAAACACAGAATTTCCAAACTGGAGTGACAGTTCATTGGAAGGTGTGTCAATCAAAGGTGTTATCAGATGGAATTTGGAAATCTATGCACAAAGAAGAAATCTACAGGAGTGCAGAACTGCTTGTGAATCAAATAAGGAAAAACAAAATTTTATTTTTCAGACACATCATGCAGACAAATTGCTCTCGAATGTCCAGACAGATCATTGAATACTTTTTAAGTAAAAAGACCCAACTGCACTGGTTTCACGAAATTGTAGAAGACCTAGAAGACTTCAGATTTCACTTGAAGAGTAAAAAGATTTCTTGACTTTCGTTCGAAACTGAAACTTCAAACCCAATCCAGGCTCACTAACTTTTTGTGTAGATTACAAATCAGAAAACCACTTGTTATGTCTTGTAGTTTCTGAATTTTATTTCTTTATTTCTGGTTTTGGGCCACTTCCGGTCTAAGCTGAAACATCAAACCCAATGATTTCTGTATCTATTCTTTAGGAGGAATCGAATGACATTATTTTTGTTTCCAAACCTGACTTTGATTTCTTTACTTCCGGTTTTGGACCACTTCCAATCAAATCAAAAACAGAACTTCAAACCCAATTCAGGCCCACTAAATTATTGTGTAGATTAAAAATCTAAAAACCGTTTATAGTTATCTCTTGTAGTTTCTGACATCTGGGTGTAATGGATGGACAAAACAAAGTGATAGATGACAATGTTAAAAACTGCCACCAACCTTCAAGTTTTCTTTGAGCTTCTTACTTACTCTTTTGTGTATTCCATCCATGGTTATAATGAACATTCGGGGTCAATACAGATATCTGCTGCAAACCATTCTGACTCGTAGTTGTTTTTACACAGTTTCTACTTTCCTTACACATAACCTTTACCATCCACAGTACATTCTTGTGTTCACCCTGTCCTCAATTGAATAATATTTTATTAAAATTTTTGTTATTTTATTTTCCAGGTTGACAGGAATAGTCCTGATTTTCATTCGTATTATAAATCTGTACTTCAGTTAATTGATGTTGATTTTTCAAAATTGCATTTCATAGTTCATCAAGAAGCATTAATGCTTCTAATCCAATGGTGTAATGAAATCTATTGTTTGTTTGACGTAAGTAGAATTGTTTATATTTTAAGTTATGTTAAATAAATTTGATTATTATTTTAATAGCTAGTTTGTATTGCTCTGTGTATTGTTAGATGGAATTTTATAAATTGAAGACCCCAACACTAGAACAATCAAAGTCACTTTACCCTCATTTTCTACAGGATTAATTACTTTCTCTTGCTTGTATGAATATATAGGAAGGAAAGTATTCTTTTCATGTTGTGATTGGTCTATGTGTGTGCGCGTGCGTGCGGGTGTGTGTGTGTGTGTGTGTGTATGTGTGTGTGTGTAAACAGAATATCTCAAGAACAGAACATCGTACGAACTTGAAACTTGAAACTGAAGTTAAATACTACTACCAGACCTGACATGAACATTTTCATCAAAATCGGTCAACCGGAAGTAGTAGTTTATTCATGTCATTTTTCACTTTTTTGCAATTTTCTCAAAAACGGGTCTTACGATTTTTTTTTAAATTGCCTCGTTTACTAAATATTTTATACTTTACAAGGTGAGGAAGGCGTCATGTTTGCTGAAATTCTTGGAGAGGCTGTTTTCATGTAAGAAAAGTTTTTTTAAGATTGCGGCTTTAGCATTTTTTTTTTTGCATTTTAGCGCAAAAATGTATATAATGAAAGTTGTAGAGAATTCAGAGTGATTTCAGTAGTTTTAAGCCAAATGAAGGTTCATTTTCATTTTGTGTCTTTCACTCATGATTAAAATTAGGTTATGTTTATTGAGGTTAGTTTTTTGTTTATTTCTAATGTTTTTTTACTAATATATTGTTCATCATTTGCATTGGCAAGAGAAAGTTGTGTGAGTGTTTCACACCAAATTTTTTTAAGTTAAAATCTTGTGTCGGTTCTCTAAAAAATAAAGTACAATTTCTTGTACCTTGTACATTTTCATAATATTATTTATTGGCAACAGATTAATAATTAATTTTTTTACTTTTGTAAATCCCTTTACCCAAATTTTTTTAAATAGATTGTAGTAAGTGCGTTATAAACACTGCAAGAACGATAATTGTCATGACTTAGATACATATTGCTTTGGGTCAAAATTTTGTAAAATGATTTTATACCATGCCCAATTACATAATTTAGACTATTTTGAGTACTGCTGAGTAAGATTTGATTAAAATATAACCTCAAAGCAATGGTACAATTCGTGAGAACGACTAAACACTTCTATAAAATGGAAGCACTACATCCATTACCTTCTTGACTTTGATCAATGTTCTGTTGTTCACATCTGACTATGATAATTCTTTGCCAATTATCATTTTTCGTAAGAAAATAGACTACGTTCGTTATTCCTGTGTTCTGTATAAACATGGAACTAGTACTCATGTTGTACAATAGATTGCGCCACTGTATTAAAATTGAGTAAAAATTGACTTTGATCGTATTTCCTTTGTGCTCTTTAATTGTTGTTTAGGTCATCAGCCAAAAGGCCAGGGCCGGATTTACTATGGAAGTCGCCCTTGGGCAAGGCAAAAATGCCGCCCCTTTTAAAATTTTTTGAAAGATCAGCGTTTTAAATTAAACAAGCAAGTTTGTTATTTCATTAACATATTAAACTTTATTTGAAACTTTCATATTCACAAATTAATTATCATTTATCAAATTACAACGTATGTTCCAGGTCATTTCAAAATCTAACATTAAAAATTTTTTTGTCTTACTTTTTTGTCGCAAAATCAGTAATAATTTCTTCGCAATCTAATTGTAAAAGGATATCAGCCTCGATATTCATTACAGCTTAGTCAAATTTTAATGTCGTACTACCAAATTTAAATTTACGAATGAAAATGAGTTGATTAACAATTCGAAATCGTGAGTAAAGTTTATCGATCAAATAATCAGAATTAAAATATCAAAACTAATTTTTTAAGTTTTTTGTCCAAAAATTTGCCGCTCCCAAAAATTTACCACCCTGGGCACTTGCCCATGTTGCCCCTGTGTAAATCCAACGCTGCAAAAGGCTGGTTTGAACCTCTAGAGGCTTTACTAAGTAACACGAGGAGTGAGGTGGTTTACCATTACTTTTCTCACTGAGTGGAAAAGTATGCTTATCAGCATGCCACATCCTCTAATAAGCATTTATATTCCATCCTGAACTGTTCATTGGACGCAGTGCATCTTGACCTTGTATGGGATGGGCTTAGTTGATTTTTATCAAGATATCTCGTTCAGTTCATAAATTATACAAAAAACCCTGTTTTTCTGTAGTAGCTTTAAATATAATGAAATAATAGATGGTTAGGTAAGGTGGAAACTTTACTTTTCATAATAGAAATTATGAATTTTTATTACTTTTGCAATATTACACCTTTTATTTTCTTTTAGTTACAGAAGTTAGGACCAAAAGAAGTTGCTTCAAATGCTAGCCAAAAACAATCGAGCCAACTTCATTTGCCAACAATTCTGGAAAGTGTTTCAGTTTCTAAAACAGGTATATTTTTCTTTACAATGTTTCTTTAATATTTAACAAATCATGATGTGATTTACAGTTGTAACTGAAATTGTTTGTTGTAAAGTCATCAGCCGAAAGGCTGGTTTGAACCTCTAGAGGCTTTACTAGGTAAAACGAGGATTGAGTTGGTTTACAATTGCGTTCTTCACTGAGTGAAAAAGTATGCTTATCACAGCATGCCAGGCCCTCTGAAAAGCTTATATTTTCCACTCTGCAAATGACTCCTTCTCTTCATTCACCACAGGGTCTAGATGTATAATGAAATTCATTTCTCTCAGAGGAGATAACTCTGACTAGTGTCTTTTACATTTTTACCTCTTCTGTTCGTAAATGCTTCAGTCATATAATTGGCTGACCATGTGATAAGAAAGAGAACTATTTTTGTAACCCTGGAACTATATTATGTAAAATGAAAGATGAAGCCTGTGTTTAGAACCAGATATCTCACCAAGTAAGAAACATAAAAATTTCTGGTGCCGCTCGTTTTAAAGCTTAGTTTTTTGTTATTTTATTTGTCTAAATTATGAAACACAGAAGTGGATTAGACATTTGCTAGTGATTTGGAAACAAAATATGAACCCATTTTTTAGCAGATTTTTCACTTGGTCCATGTTTCAGAACATTTAGCATATTAAGAGGAAAAATATGCCGTTTTAGAAGAGTGTTTTTGCACGTTTTCTAATTAATTTCATCTAAAATTCAGCCTTTTAGTAAAAAAGGTAAAGGAATTACAGCGGTTTTTAAAAAATTGATATTTTTGTTCCTGATGGACATAACGAGTTAGACAATATTTTTTTCAAGATTGCAACCTTAATATGCATTTAAGGGGAAAAGAATATATATTAAAATTTGTACACAATTTAAAAATCTACTCCTTTTATTTCAAACATTGTTTTGTATAATGCTTAGTTTAGCGGCAATTTGTGATTTTCTGTTTTTTTGTTCATAAATAATTGTAAAAAATGGATTTTTGAAGATTTTGGCCTTGGTATGAATTTTAAAGTGTATATAATAAAATTTATAGAAAATTAAAAGATCTACAACTTTTGTTTGTTGTAAGCATTTTCTCTGCAGAGCCTAGTTTAGCGTCAATGAGTGATTATCCGTATTATTAAGCCAAACTGAGGTTAATTTTCATTTTGCATCATTCACTCATGATTAAAATAAGGTTGTGTTTTTTGAGGTTAGTTTTTCGTTTATTTAATCTAATCTAATGTATTATTACTAATGTTAGGTTATATTGCTCATTATTTGCATTGGCAAGAGAAAGTCGTGTGAGTGTTTCACACCAGATTTTTTTAATTTTGAGTTATTGATCAATTGTGTATTTATGAATTGTAGAACCCTCATAGTCAGGCTGATCAAATATTTTAAACTTTTTAAGGTGTTATTTAATGGTATGATTTACATTATTCTCCGTTTGTTGACAAATTTCAGCAAAGAAAGGCAAAAAGAAGCCAGTTGAAACAATAGATCTGAAGTTGAGAGCCACAATGAGTGAAATTGGAGTTACATTAGTTAACAGACGATTTAAGCTTGCCAGAATGGAAATTGCTGGAGGAGTTGCAAGCATTATTATGAAAAGATCATACACACAGATTGATGCAAAGTTATCTGATTTACAAGTTATTGATTTTATGGAGAGCTATCATCCTAAGGTAATTTTTGTTAGTTGATTTTGTTATGTCTGTTCTTTTATCTAAGGTTTATTTGTTGAAATGTTTTTTAATTACTCATAGTTAATTTTGCCTATGCTTCGTTAATTTAATTTGATATTTTTATGAACCACACCAATTTTTCATTAGTTTTATTTTAAAATTAATGAATTTTAAAACTGCATTAGCTGCCTGCAATTAATACAAATGCAAAAATACCTAGAATTTTCGTTAACTTTTTCTCATTTTATCAAATTTTTGTCTTACTTAATTTTTTTCTAAACTTACATGTTTTGTTAGATCCACCATCATCAGAGTCAATAAATTTTAAAATATTAAAGAGTCTGTTTTTACTAAAATCCTTCCCAAATGATGCTACAAAATCAGTCACTTGTATATTGTCGCCGATTCCCCTACCAACATTAGCGCCTGCAAATGGTCCTACTGCTTGACGCGCGGAGCGCTACAGACGTGCAGAGCCTGCAGCACCTCCCCTCCACCTTAAAGTGGACTCACTGGAGGGGGATTTAAGCGACAGCCCTGGCCCGCGAGAGTCACTCTTCAATCAACTCTCAACAGGAGAAGACCAAGAAAGAAGAGCTCCGGACTGAAGAATAAGAACCCAGCCAAGACAAGATGCAACATCCCTAGTCTATGCTATCGGTGGCGGATGCTACCATTTATTCCCGCACCAGTCAGCTTTCACCGACCCGGAGAGAACCGCCTTGGCCGTGCTATCGTCAGACGGCCTACGCCAACCCGACTGCGGGGCTTTGGGGGCCACCACTGCCACGCTGCGGTGGGGACCCACCTGCCGCTGAGAGAAGGCTAGGCCTGAACCTGGTAGCCGAGCCGTCACTCTTCGAGCTCCGCTTCTACCATGCCAGCTCACCACTTCCAACAGCCAAAAACTGCCCTTTTCAGGGCCACCAACAAAATTAATGGCCCTTTTCAAAGCCACCAATTTTCCAAACAAGGTTTTGCCACGTGTCGTCGGCCCCGATTGGCAACAATATAAAACTGTTAATCTTTTTAATAAGTAATTTTTAATCGGTTTAAAATTTTAAAAACTCAAATTTGCTGCTGCTGTCTGGACAAATTAAAAGAAAGATGAATTCAAGTTATTAAACAGTTTTGTACAAGAGACTAAAGATATAAAATCTCTTCGAAGGGTTATAGTAAAATTAGTTTAAATTTTTATGTTATATATTGTAATGAGAAGACGAAGCCTCCACCAGATTATGTAATGTGAAAATGTGTGGTAACCCAAAGAGGCGACTTCCACTAGATTATGTAATGTAAAAACTGGTGACACAACATGGTGCCAAACACCAGCTTATGAAAGATAGTCTCCACCCGATTTTGCATGGCAAAGTAAGGTGCTAGACATCAAACTAAGTAAGGAGGAATATCCACCGAAGTAGACGACAACCACCATACTAAGTAAGAGGTACAAGCACAGCGAACTTCACCAGACAAAATGTAGTGTAGCAACAGACTAAAAAAAAAGAAAGTAACGGCTCAACTGTGTTTCACCAGACACTGAAATGAAAAACACAGCCAAACTGGTACTTCAGGGGCATAGAAAAACCTCCACCACTCTGCCTAAGGAAAACGGCAATAGGATTCGGCAGAGAAAATTCATATTTCCATTCTCTGAATCTATGCAAAGCATAACCCAGAAATTCTAGCAGGTAGAGCAAAAACTCGCTGTTGGAAAAGCAAAGGTGTGATTTAAAAATCAATCTCGGGTCTAAGAATGAAAAATATTACACAGACAACTTGGAGTGAAAAATAATAAAATATCAATTTATTTAAAACTAAACTTAAACAAAATTGAAACTAAAGTAAAATATGTTTTTTTTCTACTTTGTAATAAAAAAATTATTAATGAAAAAAATGATAAGCAAATCAATAATAGTTATAAGAATATAATAATAACTTAGTTAAAATTAAATGAATCAAAAATAACGGGAACAAACAAAAACAATACAAATAACTACAGAATCTTGTCAATGCTAACAAAAATAATTGAAAGGTACTTAATTTAAAGATTAGAAATAAATAATAAGTTAGAACGGAACTAGCCTAGTGTTTGTCAAATGGACGATTTAAATAAAGAGAATTACCGGACAAAATCATTTAAAAATTTCATAAAAAAATTTATTAAAATTATTTAGTTAAAATTTAGAAATCATTAATAAAAAAAATTAAAATAAAACTTGGCTTTACAAAAAAAAAGAAAATCTAAGAATATAATTTAAACAAACTACCTAGAATTGAATTAAACAGATAAATTGAAAGAAAAATTTAAGTGTGAATATGAAGAAATAAAGATGACCTATTTTTATTTGAAAATCAGTTAACAAACTATTTAAAACAAGAAACTATTTAAAGGAAAACTTAAACAAATAAACTATTCGGCAATTAATTTTAAAGACAAAATTTAACAAAAAAAAAAAAAAAATAAATGTAAAAAAAAACTCGTATAAAAACTTCAAAAATCTACTTTAGAAAATCTATTATAAAAAAAAAAAAATTCTTTACAAAAAGAAACAATGTTACATTTCAAAAAAAAACTATGACTTATTTTTTTTAGAATGAATAAGAAGAAATTAAACAATGAAAAACAAGGTCTGTTTGAAATTGTTTGAACTGACTTCCACATTAAAATAGTTCTAAAAAAAGGATTAAAATTAAGAAGAGAAAAAGTTTAAAGTCGAAGCGACTGACACTGAAAAGTGACCATTTGAGGTGGTCATTGGAATATCTTAATGTTGGGAGAAGCATTTGAAAAACAAAACATCTTCTCCGTAAAAATTATTACAACCAAAAATTTAATGTGAAATGATAATAAAAAAAAGAAATTGAGAAAAATACTGATTTTAAATTTTAATATTAAGTTGGAATGCGAAAAGCATACCAAATCTAAACTTTTATAATAAATATTAAAAAATATTGGGAAAATAGTTTTACATTAAATGCACCAAATATCTTAAAATAAAAACATGCCGTATTAAATTTTAGCCAAAATCCTAACCGGAATTAAATAATCATTTTAAATTTAAATTTTAGATATAGTTCAAAGAAAATCATTGTGGATAAATTACCTGGAGCTTATAAGGATGTTCACTCGTCCACAGCTACAAAGCAAAGGCGCAGAATATAAGAAAAAATTAACGCACGAGAAAAGTTAAACGTTGACATTGAAAAAGACGGTTCAATGTACATAAAAAGAAGCGTCAGCGTAAATCGTAAGTACAGAGAACATATCACGCGACGGTCGATTGTATTGACAGAGATGGGAATTCAATTATTAGAACAATTACACATATTACAAAACCCATTTACGCCTAACCTAACGTTAGCAAGGAAAAAATATTAACGAAAAAAAACCAAGAAATATAACACCGGATATTCGCTTTAGAAAAATTCAATACAGAACTTCTAGTTAACAATGATTTTAATATAAAATTGATTAATAAAATTTATAAAATGAAATAAAAATTACAGGGTGTCTAAACAATTTATTGACACTTAAGAAAATTATTTGAATTTAAAAAAATTTAACAGACAAACCTGTCTGCTATTGTAAGATGTTTCAAGGGATCTTGAAATATCTTACAATATACTCTAATAATGGTAGTTGTGGATACACCAAAACATTAAACATACAAGTTTAGGAAAATAAACAATAGGTAACAGAAGTTGAAGCAGCAAGTTAGTAAACATTTTAAGTACTTTCAGACAGTAATAAAATTTACAAAGTAATAAAGCTTTATTACTTATCAGAACTAATCATGCCTCTGTTAGAGTTACACTGAAAAAAGTGATTGTATCTTAAGGGTCCAGAAGCTGCCTTTCAGGCCGCTCTCACACCACGATTAAAATGACTTGACCTCTACTTGACTGAAAAATTAGTCGCTTCGTGCATGTTTGCACATCGAGGAGACTTGACCTCGACGCAACCGTTCAAGCTTTTCTTCAAATCTACCTGCAGTTTGAAAAATTTCAAGTGATGAAGAAGATGTATTCGTTGCTTACTACTATCTAAGAAAAAATTTATTTAAAAGAAAAAAAATTGCAGCTGTTGGATATCATCGTATATAAGATATAATCATAATAGAGGAGCGTATGTGTTTGCCCGGGAACTCTCCTGTAATGAATACAAATTTAAGTAATATTTACCGGTTTGTCAAAAAAAAGTTTTCAACTAGAGTTTGTTGGTCCTAGAATTATAAAAAAACACAAACTATTGGAATAGTTTGTCTCCTGAGGAGCATTTTATAGTAACTTTAAGGTAAGTACAAGAATGAATATTATAAACAGCACAAAGCACCAAGTACTACAAATACACTAACATATTATGACGCTTATCGCTACGGTCCGTTTCGGGATCTAGGTAAATTAAATAATTAATACACTAAAGTTTAAAATTACAAGTATTTATTACAACTAAAAGATTTACAAAATAAATAATAAACTAATTATAATGAAGTAATACAATAAATAACTTAAATAATTTACTTAGTACTACTTACAAACAATTATACAGAATGCACATACACAAAAATTATACACCATTCAAATACACAATAAAACAGAATAACAATAGTTGACCAATACAACGCCCGGAATGTCGACCTTTTCTAACATACCGATAGCACACGCAATAAACACTCGTCAAAGATCAAATGAATACTAACTCCTTGACCGCACTTGGGGCTCTCTTTATATAGGTGGAATCAAAAAGATTTCTGGAAAAACAGAGAGATTCGATGCAATAATAAAATACAAAAATCCTTTTTATGGCTCTGGAACAATCTTAACTAGTGTAAACAAGTCACAATTGAATAAAAGGTGTTACAGGTAACCAACCGACTCTTTCACAAATAGTTGTACAACAAAGACCCTACCTTATTATACACAGCCCTTTTTAAATAGTCTTCTGTAACTAACCCTATTGTTACTTTATCACTCTATTATTTACTATTTAACATTTTATGAATTTCTAGAAACCTCTCGAACCACATTCCTTTTTGATATTGTCACAATATTAATAAACTATAAATAAATAAATATACCAATATACTAATAACACAAAGTAATACAAACAGTACACAGGCTATGTTGGCTGCTTCGTCTGCCATGATTATAGGCGACTGGTCGAGCAGATGTTGGACAAGCTGAGTCACATGCGATCGGTTCGATCAAGGTTGCATCAAGGTCGTACTAAAAAAAAAAAACATAAAAAACGTTCTGGTGGGAGGGCAAACATATAAATGTAAGGGTCGGGACTTGTATCGGATGTCGAGTTGCAGTCGAATTTCACCAGTGTGAGAGCAGCCTCACACTTTCATGAACCGGTATGGGAGTCTCTTCAATAAAGACGAACATATTGTGACTCTTGTCTCTAAGGTCTGTTTTGGGATCTGGGTAAATTCAATAATTAACACACTATAATTTGAAATTCTAGTATCTTACAAATTGCTTGTGAGATACTGGATAAAATTACAAAACACAACTTCCATGTTTTAATTATTTAATGTTTTATATTCCAGATATTGTCAATTCTTGGAAAAGAAGAACTTTTGACATTGCAATTGGTTATATTTAATGAGGAATTACAAAGAAAATCTGACAATATTAACATGTCATTAACTGCAAGTGTTGCCTGTATTAGAGTGGTTTTTCTGAATAGATTTGTAAAGGATCTTATGGTTTGTAAATTTATTCTGTTTGTTATAATTTAATAAGTTATTTTTTTTATGAAACATCCTATGTAGGATTTTTAAACAGCCGTATTATTTAAAATTGAAAAATATATTTTCTAACCACCAGAATACGGTAACATAAAACACTTACCAATGTTTATAGCGCTTTCGTGTATCTTGTACACATCTTCAGTAAATTAAAATTTATTACAAGTCAAAATTTAAAACTTCCTGCTCCTACCATGGTAGATAAGGAATGGTTGATTCTTATATTTAAAACAGTCTTTCCAACTTAATCAGTTGATTGTCGTATTCAATTTGTGTGTTCATTAATTTTTCCCTGCTATTGTATTTATAAATATAATATTTTTCCAAAATTTCAATTTCATTTTGTTTGTTATTTATTTCTAATATTTACTGATTTACTTATTTTACTGATTTACTAATTTAAATTTTACTGAAGATGTGTACAAGATACACGAAAGTGCTATAAACATTGGAAAGTGTTTTATGTTACCGTATTCTGGTGGTTAGAAAATATATATTTCAATTTAATAAGTATATATAATAATTAGCAACTCTTGCTGGCTGTGCTTCATGGAAAACTAAACTTAAAGTGTTTAAAAATAAATCCTTATAATGAATCCTGCAGCTGGAAATTAATTCTATTTTATATAATAAATTTCACTAACCCTTTTTTAAGCTGGCTTAACTTTTATTTTCACTTACACGTGTTTCGGTGGATCCACCATCATCAGAGTATATAATATCATTGAAACTAAATTTTTTTTTAAATCCATTTGTATAAAACTGTCAGTTTTTTTTACAAATGACTGAAGATGTAACATCTTCTACAGATTGAAAAAAAAATTAGTTTCAATGAAATTATATACTCTGATGATGATGGTGGTTCCACCGAAACACATGTAAGTGAAAATAAAAGTTAAGGCAGCTTAAAAAAGGTTAGTGAAATTTATCATATAAAATAGAATTAAAGTGTTTAACCTCTCACATGTTATAAGAAAAATCATGACTGTACAAACAAATATAATAATACTGGAAACAGGAATTATTGACATCAGTATGAATCACCATCAGTGGAAGGGGAGAAATACGAGAATATCCGAGTGTGTGTTACGGTAAAATCATCATCATCATCAACTATACGGCTTAGGCTTTACCCAGCCTGTTCCGTTGCAATGGTAGTTGTTTTCTTCTTTTGTTGCTTTCTTTTGAAATTGTCATTTGTTAAAAGATTGTATATTTTAAAAGTATACTTTGTAATTTAGTAAAATTCATCATCGAAACCTGCGTCTTTACATAAATTATTGCTCCTAATTGGAAAGTTCGAGTCCATTCCGATCGATGCGTTCCTACAGTTGGTCCTCCCATCGCTTCCTCGGTCTCCCAATTCTTCTTCTTCCTCTCGCTCTATAGTGCCACAAAAACTTGGGTATCCTACTCTCCTCCATTCTCTCTACATGTTCCCTCCAACTGTTCCTATATTTCCTGATAATATCGCTAATATTCTCAACATGAAGTTGATTTCTTATTATCTCACTTCTAATCCTATCCCTGAGAGTGCAACCCGCAATACTTCTCAGAAAGCGCATCTCTGCTGCCTCGATTCTTCTGTATTGACGAGAGGTCAGTGTCCATGCTTCGGAGCCGTACAACAGAACCGGCCTAGCCATTACCTTATAAAATTTAATAATTGTCTCCTTCCTTACTTTCCCTTTTAATGTTCTGCTTATGGTTCCTAATAGACGTTGGAATTTATGTATTTTCCAGTCCACATCTTCACTCTCCCCATAGGATAATCTACATCCTAGGTACTGGAACCCTGACACCTGCTCCAATATCTGATCAGCCAAAACAATTTTGCTTCTAAGAGGTTCCTCTCCAACAAAACCCCACACCTTCGTCTTTGTTGCCGATATTTCCAAGTTATATTCCTTATAAATTTTGCTCAGTGAATATACAGCTCGTTGCAAATTATCCTCCGAGTCTGCAAACACTACCTGATCATCTGCAAACAATAGAGTGTCTAGAGGCATACCATCTACTAAAAACCTCGTTTTTAATTTGTTTCGCCAGTTGCTTACGGCATCGTCAATATAAATGTTAAATAATACGGGTGATAAGGGACACCCTTGTCTCACTCCTTGTGTTATCTCTCTTTTTCCTGCACCAGTTTTACCTCCCACTTTTATCTGTATTTTTGTGTTCTGGTACATACTTTGTATCACTCTGACTAGATGTGTAGGTAATACCCCTTTGTATTAAAATATCCCATAGCTTCTTTCTCTTAACCTGATCAAAAGCCTTCACATAGTCCAGAAAAGCAACAAACGTCGGGACGTTGTACTCTCTATGCTTCTCTACAATTTGGCTCAAGGCGAAAACACAGTCTGAGCACGACCTTCCCATCCTGAAGCCGCTTTGTTCTTCACCCAGTATCCCCTCCGCGATAATCTTCAGCCGGTTAGTTATAATCTTTGTAAAATCTATTTCTTAAAAAATTGGTACAATCTCTTTGATTTTTTGGTTGGTTTACGTAACTTTGTATGCTGAAATTGGATGTAAATTATTTTTGGATGTTTATCTCATAAGTAATTTTTAAAAAGGGAAAGAGTAAAGATGTCATATTGTAGGGTGGTACTGTATCACACATGATACCTGACCGTATAAAAGCTTATGTTACTCATGAAACTTTAAGCTTTCCAGTAGTGAAACAATATTTGGAATCAGTTCGGTAGGTTCTGAGAAAACAGAAAAATAAATAAACCAACATTACTTCTTTATAATATTATTGATACAACATATTTGTTTTTAAGTAATGATTAAGTAAAGATTGTTGGTTTCTTGATCTCTGTCTTTTGGAGACTGTTCAAGTGCTAAGTACACTTTTGCACCAGTTAATACCACATGTGCAAACTTTAAGAGATATGTTACTTGTACATTTTGTTCATATAGTGGGTCTGCATCTTCTGTACTTAAAAAGTCTTTTAACTTCCTGATCATGTAGGTAGCTGAAATTTAGCTTATTTGTTCCTTAGCGATTGTTCAGAAAGACTAAAGCATTCGTAGTTTGACCATTTACACCTGTAGACAACTAACCTAAACAAATAAGTATTATTTTTACTTCTCCAAAGAGGTTCAGTTCTAAAAATCAGGGTGCATATTTTCTCAGTGATACCTTGAAAAATAAAACCTTTAAGTTTCAACCATTTGCTCCTAAAGAGTTAAAAGGGATGAAACTCAATTGAAGCGATAAGTAATATCTCTGTACTTTCCCAAACCACTGTAATTCTGGAAATTTACATTAGTACATTTGATACCTAAAAAAACTGAAGTGTGAATTGAAATGAGAAAAATTAAAAAAACATAAATCAGTTTATTCATTGCTCCCCTCTGAGGCAAACATTTAATCAGTATTAAGTGTATGTGCAATTACAAGAAGTTGTATGAAGTGCTATGGAATGTATCTACATCACTTGTTGAATGAAACTTGTGGATCAGTTATGTGTTTTTAAACAAATCAGTTTAATATTTTACAAATTAAAATTGTAAGTTGCATTCATAGTATGTATGTATGTTTATCCAGTGCCCATCTAGCTACCGCCGGGTCTGGGTGTTCATCAAGCTTCTCCATTTTCTTCTGTCCATCCACCATTTTTCCTCCTCTATTTATTCCCAGTTGTATCCCCAACCCTCCACACTCCTCTTAATTTGTTCCTTCCATCTTTTTCTTGGTTGTCCTTTTGATCTCATTCTGTCCACCCTTTCTTCTTCCATCCTTCGAGGCAACCTCTGCTCCTTCATTCTCTTCACATGGCCATACCATCTTATCCTCATTTTCTCCACCCTCTCCCTCATACCTTCCACATTTAGCTTCGCTCTAATCTTTGTATTCTTTATTCTCTCTCTTCTTGTCGTACCATTTATTGCTCTTAAGAACTTCATCTCCCCTGCCTGTAACCTACTCCAATTCCTCTCATTCATCCCCCACGTTTCCGCTCCATATAGCAGTGCTGGTGCATAATACAAAGTATAAATCTTTAATTTGGCCTTCTCTGGTATCTTCTGTCTTATAACAAGTGTTCTACTGCGTGGTATATATTTCTTCCTTTTTGCAACTGCTTTTTTATCTCTCCATCTATCTTTCCATGTTCTGAAATGTCACTCCCTAGATATTTAAAATTTTTTACCAGCCTCAATACCTCTCTTTCCAGTGTAATGGTCCCCTCAATGCACTCATAGTATAACTCAACAAAAGTGAAAATTTTACAAAAATTCTAAATTTTATTTATTTTGGTTCAAAAAGAGTTCCAAAGTTTTAACTTTGATTTTTCTGTTCTTCATGAACTTGTAGAGTAATCTCCATCGCTGTTTATCGAGTTGCCAAAAATTTTGTCTACTGTGTTGTCATTTTTGCAAACAGCAAAAATGAAATGTATTTCATTCAGTAGTGTAATAATGTTTATTTTTTTAAAAAGAATTATTTTATTATTTATTAGCTTTTTCTTTATAATAGCAAAATTTGGTGGCCCCTTCAAAAATATCTTAAACAGAAGTTTTACTGTAGTTATGTTAGGGTTCTGTTTATAGAATATTTTTTTGTTTACAGAATTTCTTGAATAATTTCCAAATGGCTCAAGAGGCAATTAAGGAGGCATCAGCAGCTGCTGCAGAGGCAGCTAAAGTTAATATGCAGCAGGCTTACAGTGCAGCTCTTAAAATAAGTTTCAATATAAGTTTAAAGGTAAGTAATGACAATATTTGAATTTAACTTAATTTATTACAACTTCTGTTGCATAGTTGTAGAATGCCCAAATACCTGACGAAATTCATTGAAATTGTTCCAGGTTCCTATACAGTCGCTAATAACCAAGCTACTGACATGACTACAAAAAATAAAAAACGTTATTAATAGTTTACGAGGGCTGTTCAAAAAGTATCGGACTATTGTTAATTAAAAGTGCATTTATTGAACTAAAGCTACAAACTTCTAATCCCCTTCAAAGTAGTCTCCTTGGTGATGCACACACTTCTCCCAGCGCCTCTACCACTGTTCAAAACATTTCTGGAAGGCATCTTTTGGAATGCTGTTAAGCTCGGCCGTCGTATTCTGTTTAATATCTTCTCTTTCTTGAAATCAAGTTCTTTTCAGGAGCATTTTCAGCTTAGGAAATAGCCAGAAGTCGCAGGGAGCCATGTAGGAGGAGTACAGAGCTTGGCGAACCAGAGGAGTGTTGTTTTTAGCAAGAAAACTCTGAATTAGATGTGCAGAGTGGCCAGGTGCATTGTCGTGATGGAGCTGCTAAGTTTGTGTTGCCCACAGATTCGTTCGTTTGCGCCGCACAGCATCACGTAGGCGACAAAGAACCTCAAGATAGTATTCTTTTGGTCCTCAGTGACTAAAGTTCGCACTTGTTCAATAACATTCTCATTCCAGCTTGTCGATGGCCTGACTGAACGTGATTCACTTTCCACTGACGTTTGACCATTTTTGAATCTATTGTACCACTCTTTTATTCGAGTACAGCTCATGGCAGACTCCCCAAAAGCCTGTTGAATCTTGCGTATTGTTTCCACTTGCGAATCGCCAAGCTTTTGGCAAAATTTAATGCAGTAACGCTGCTCAAGTTTTTTTGCTATTTTATAAATTTGGCCTGCCTGAACGCGATTCACTTTCCACTGACGTTTGACCATTTTTGAATTGATTGTCCACTCTTTTATTCGAGTACAGCTCATGGCAGACTCCCCAAAAGTCTGTTGAATTTTGCGAATCGCCAAGCTTTTGGTAAAATTTAATGCAGTAACGCTGCTCAAGTTTTTTTGTTATTTTATTTATTGATAAAAATCGCCGAGCACAACAGAGAGGTCTACTCTACTAGGCTGACTGCCGGCGACGGAAGCTTTGGTCGACATGAAACAGTGTGCATGTATGCGTATGACAGTCCCGCCCACATCCCCACTAAGCTTGGACGCCAGCGCTTTATTCGTTTCAGCGGGAAGACAGAAGGTCCGATACTTTTTGAACAGCCCTCGTATTGTAACACAGTAGTTATTGGATACAGTGACCTCCAAGGAACCGGGTAGTTCCAACCACTGTAAGCGATAGTCGCTATAACCGATGGCGTTTTATTGTAGCAAAGGTCCAGTTACGGTCATATTGTTTGCCCATTGCAAAGTAAACCACTTTTTTTTCTTTTTTTATCAATTCCTAGTATGTGTACGTTGCAATCTGTTCAATTCAGAACAATAAGCAACCCCATGACCCAATGAGATGAGGATGATGTGTATGACGTGCAAATGAGGTGTTGTCTTGTACAGACTCAGGCCCACCATTCCTGAGAGAGTACGGTTAATTGAACCCCAACCATCAAAGTACACCGGCAACCACTGTCTAGTATTCAAATCCGTATAAAAGTAACTACCTTTACTAGGATTTGAACCAGGAACCTTCGTCTCCGAAAATCAGCTGTTAAACAGCTGATTTTGGTGACGACTTTACCTCTAGACCAACCCGGTGGGTCAAACCACTTTCAAAAAAAAAAGACGTATAAGAAGCTCTTTAAACCACTTTTAAAGAGCTTCTTCTACGTCTTTTTTTTTGACTAAGTCAAACTTTTCTCGGTCCGCTGGGTTTTGGGTCCTGTGGTATTGTACTGTTAATAAAGTAAATGGCGTAACAAAGGTGGTTTTTTTTAAAAGTTATTTCTATTGGACTTGTTTGTTTCCTTGCGTAATGAAACTATTTGTATATTGTTTTAAGCAGATTTGTGCGTGTAGATGTTCTGTTCTTTTTTTCTTTCTTTTTATAATGCAATGGTAAAGGGGTCTACCAACCAGGCAGACAACCGGTTAGGTCATGCTGGAAGTGTTTTACCTAAAATAAGGAACACAACAAATTGAAAGTGAATGAGTATATTGTATTTCTTAGTTTAATTAATTTATGGTTTGGTTTGGTTTGGTTTGCTATATTCTATGTGTGCTATTTTGTAATTTTTTTCTTTTCTCTTGTTTGTAAACTTTAATGGTAAATAAAAACACTATTAATATTATTATTATTAAATTAGATGATAATTTAAGGTTCAAGTCCATGTTAAATAGATACTAATGATTAGACTAAATTAAATGAACATGCTAACTAATTCTTCCCAGAGCAGACAGGTGGAGTATCAAATTATTTACACCCAATCTGTTCGTTGCAGGGCTAAAATAAATAGTTCTGTTTCTTATCACATGGTCAGCCAATTAAATGTCTGAATCATTTAAGGACAGAAGAGGTAGAGGTGTAAAATACACTAATCAGAGTTATCTCCTCTGAAAGTAATGAATTTCATTATACAGCCAGACCCTGTGGTGAATGAAGTGAAGGTGTCATTTGCAGAGTGGAAAATATGTGCTTTTCAGAGGGCCCGGCATGCTGATAAGCGTACTTTTCCACTCAGTGAGGAAGGCAATGGTAAACCACCTCACTCCTCGTTTTACTTAGTAAAACCTCTGCAGGTTCAAACCAGCCTTTCGGCTGTTGACCTAAACAACAACGCTAACTAATTGGTGGCACTTTTTACTTTCTCTTGCCTATATGAATATATAGGAAGGAAAGCATTGTTTTTATGTCGATTTTTTGAAATTGAGTTTTCACCGGATCTACACGTTTTCAGACTCCTTGAACCCAAAAAACATGTTTTTAGTGATGGGTGTGTGTGTGTATGCGTAGTGATTGGTCTGTGTGTGTGTGCACGCGCACACACACACACACAGTTGCAACTAGCTGCTAATTGGTACTTATACTCGTATACTTTACATTTATACTATTGCTATAAAGTATATACTTTACACTTATACATATTATTTTATACTTATACTAGGTACTAAATTGGTACTTTAATATAATTATGTTGTATTGTTTGCAGAATAATGTTGTAAATGATATATAATTGATTAACTTACATTATGCAATTTATTTTTTAGGCTCCTTTGATAATTGTGCCTGTGTACTCACTCAGCAATGATGCGATCGCTATCGATTTTGGTAATTTAACAATCACGAATTCATTTCAAGATGTTGTTGTAAGAGATAATGATGATCATGTTGCAGTTCTTGATAATTTACGCTTGTGTCTAGAAAATGTCAAGGTTTCAAGGTAATTGTTTCGGTTGTTTTGTTAACAAATTCATTTCACTATTAACTTGGATGTGGTCATTACCAAAGACATTTCTGCAGATGGGAGCTCACTTGATTGCTAGCGTAAGGAATTCGGTTGGAGAGGATTGTTTGTACAATTCCCCTCCACCTATAACCTAGTAGTAGTAATAATTCCATTGTACGTGCTGTTCTAAAAATATTAGTCAAAAACCATTTTGAATAAATACTGTAATACCAAAATATTCTGTTAGATTTTAAACTAATAATATTCTAAAATATTTTATTAATATACTAAAAGTTTATTATAATCCCCTTATAAAGTAAAAAAATGTATCAGTTTTTAATATTTTACTACCAAGTGTTATATTTTATATCATTTTGTTTATAAATAGGCCGCGTATAACAATATTAGATTACATACAATAACTAGATTAATAACTTCACAAGCCCCGAGCGTAATTAACACCACTACAGTAAACAGCCTCACAGTAACAACTGACAAATATGAAGAGTAAATATTTTCAGAATGTACAGTACATACGTTGCCATGTGGGTTTAAAGCAACCGTTGCTATCACAACATCACATCACATTAAATAAAACAATAAAATTACATGGCACTTGGATGTCCGAATAGACTACTCTTTTAAAATTCGTTCAAAAATTCCCGGCAGTTGGTAGCGAAAGACGATCTTCACAGTGGCGCTCGTAGAATAGATCTGAATCCCTGAACAACCTTTACTAACACTGTCATTACACCGGCGATTTAAAAAAAGCTGTAGAAATGTGGTATTGTATATACCGCCTGAAGGCGGCATATACAATACCACATTTCTATAGCTTTTGTTAAACTGCTGGTACATAGCTACAATTACATAGCTACAATTTTTTTATCTTTAAATCTTTATCCAGTTAGTAGTAAACACAATCGGCTAAGTTCATATAACTTTATTTTGTCCAGTTTTTTTAAAATTGTGAGTGAGTTCGGTTAAGTGTTATTTCAATTTAATTGATAAGTTGTAGACTTGTAAATAAAAATGTTTTCAGATTTGTTAGTAGCGTGTTATATTTGTTGCCGGTGAGAAAGAGATACCCGACTTCCCCTCTTTCACTAAGTTCTTGCTACTGTGAAGCATTCCCCTTCGCAAGCATCGGGTCCCCACAAACCTACTGTACTTTTCGAAATGAATCTGTCATTTCAGAAAGCCCATTAGTCAAAATTTTACATTTTTTCTTTAGTGCATTTTAGAACTAAAGGAATGTAAACACACCATCCATACAAAAATCACATAAGTCTGGCTTTCCTTAAGGATATAAAGTGTTTTCTTCTAATTAAAACATGAAATTGGATGTTCTTTTGAAGCTCTATTTTCTAGTGGAAGAAGTCATACAAAGATTCTGTGCAAAAGTTTTTTTAAGGTGTATAACTACTGTTTGACAATGATGAAGAATGTGAATAGCCCTGAAAACCAACATTTTTCTTTATTAAAGTTTAGAATTATTATTGCAGAAATATATTTTAAGTTATAATGTAAACTATTAAAATAAATTAATGAATACTATTGTACAGCACAAGTTTCTTCTGGTATAACAACGTATTTTACAGAAAACAATGCAAGTTAACATTTTACTGTAATTTGTTTCAGAAACACCTTAAGCCTAAAATTAAAATTTTTTTTTAAACAAGTGGCTTGTCTTTAAAAAGACCAAAAGTATATTTTATATTAAAGGGAACAGCCCTCTGAACAATTTTTATATTTTTTAATATTTTTTTGATTTTTTCAAAAGTTAGTTTTTTGACTTAGGGGCTTTCTGAAATGACCGATTCAAATATAGTTTTTAAAAAAATTGTTTACTTTTATTTATTTAAAAAAAACAGTGTAACTTACTTTTGAGACGCCATTTGTATATATTGTATTGCGTACATACTAGCCAATATTATTGTCGAAAAGATATTTTTTACAGGATAATTTTACTGTAGTATGTTAATTCACCTTACCTTAGGTCTTCAGGGGAATTTAGCATCTCTTAGATCCAGACAAGAATTGACTTCATTCAATGGTTTTCAATACAAGACCAGCTTTATAGAACCTGAAGTTTGTTTAACTCGATTAGTGGTTGCTGGAAACTGTTAACGTAGGTCTGTTATAAAATTTACTCTACTTTGTTACCAGAATCTATAACAGAACAAGATAGTAAAAAATTTCCAATGCACTTGTGCCAACTGAAGACTGGGGAAGTGTTCCCCTTCTAACTGCTTCTTTGTGATAGTTGGAGCAGCGTCAGCGATGGTTAACAGCGGGATCGACAGTAGGAGAATAGTATTGATGCACAGGAATGGGAGAGGGAAAACATTATAAGCAGAGCAAGCCACGTCTTTCAATTTTTTTTAATTGTAAAATAATAATTTTATGATTTTCAATCATGTTCTATTGGTTATCACAACTTGTTATCTAAATCTATTTCTCAATATGGTATTTAATTCATTTGTGAATTTCATTTTGTGTTTTTTTAGAATCCTGAGTGATGGTGAGGTTAATAAAAACGAGAAAAATTTATTAGATCCTATAACATTTCAGCTGTTTGTACAAAGAAATCTGTCATCTGCATGGTTTACTGATAAGCCAGATCTTGATGTCGGAGGTCATCTTGGTTCTATTTATGTAAGTTTATTTTGGAGTCATTTATCTATACTTAAAAAATGGATTGGTTATTTGTTTGTTCTTACTCTTAGGCAGTAAGTCTCAACTTTCCCTTGAAAATAAAGTATTCATATACAAAGTAATACTCAAACCAGTTTGGACTTAGGGGTTAGAGCTATGGAATACAGCTAGTTCAAATATAGAAATACTGCAGCACTTTCAATCAAAATGCCTGAGACGAATCACTGCAGCCCCATGGTACTTAACCAATGAAATATTACACAATGCTCTAAACTTGCCCTTCATAAAAGAAGAAATTAAACATAGCGAAACATACAAAAATTAGAAGATCATCTAGTTGGCCTCTCAGGGGTTGTGGGTTTCTAGGTAGCGCTTCGGAGCCACTAGGCTGCTTAAATTCCTCCGGAATGGGCGCAGCTGGCTGAGAGGTGTACACATAAATACGCGTGTCCCTATCTACTATCTAGCGAAACCACAGTCAAGGGAACGGGCTTGGAAAAATTAGCAGGTTCAGGGTTTTACTGTACTATTTTTTATTTATGTCACCCATTAAATTAAGGATTATTTTACTTACATAGGGAGTGATAATAACTTAGTAGTAATGGATAGAAGGCTTAAACTTGAAAAACTGAAAAAGAGACAGGGAAATGCTACGTGGGATGTAGACAAATTAAAAAAAGAACAAGACAACCATTTAGGTTTCCAGGAGAGTATTTTAAAAGGGATAGAAAAAAGAGATAATGACTCAAGAAGTATAGAGAGGGGTGGATAAACTTTAGGTAGGTGGTGAAAAAGCAGCGGTAGAATGAATAGGACATACATACTAAAGGAAGGGGTAGAAAACTTTGGATTACTTATGATATTCTCGAACTAATTGATCAGCAAAGGAAATTTTAAAATGCAAAATACGAAAGAGGTTAAAGGCAATATTGCTACTTAAGAAATACCATAAACAAAAAGTGTAAAAAGCAAAGGAACATTGAAAGTAAGTAAGTGATATTGAAAGTAAAATGGTAGTTGATAAAGTCGATGCAGCTTATAGAAAAATAAGAGAAAACTTTAAAGAACGAAAGAAGAAAGCTGTCTATTTACAAAGTGGAGATGGCAAACCATTGAATGGCTAAGAAAGAACAGTAAGATGGAAGGAATACGTAGACCAACTCTACAGGGGAAAAGAATTAGATCATGATGCGATAGAGCAAGAAACTGATGTTGAAGAAGATCAGAGAGGGGACCCTACACTACGGGAAGAATTAGATTGGGCACTAAAGGATATGACTATGAATTAGATGGCAGGAATAGATAACGTACCATTGGAATTATTATTCTGTTGTGGAGAAGTTCCACAAAACAAACTATAGAAACTTGTGTACAGAATGTATGAGAGTGGATAAGTACCATCAAACTTTAAAAAAAGTATTATGATTCCCATACCAAAGAAGTCAGGTTTAAGTTTAAAGGAGCGGAGAAGTGTGAACATTATAGAACTATCTGCCTAATGTGCCATGCATCCAAGATGCTACCAGTCCAGAGACTGATGACAAAAAAAATTAAAATAAGTCAGTCAAGAGGTTTAGTTTGATTGAGTTTTTTCTTTATTAATTTATCATCTTGTTTTTGTTGCAGGTAAAATTGTCCAAAGATGATTCTGCGTTAATAATGACTATATTGAATAAAAATTTTGCTGAAGGTAGTGACCCTGAGGGTGGGCCTGTAACTGTTGACTCATATGATAAAGTTCGACCTGTTCCTTCTGCTAGTAAAAAGTCAACAACTTCAACAAAAACTGTTAGTGATGTTCAATCAATGTTGTCAGGTATATGTTATATTCTCTTAAAAATTAATATGAAAAATATATATTAATTATATAGCATCATCTTAGATAGATACCTTATCTTTCAGTAAATTTTTGAACATTTTGGTTTCATCCAGTACAATCTGTTAAGTACTGTAGAGTCACGAGTTTACCTTTGGTTTTAACGAGGGGTAAAGTGGGAAAGCATCAGTGCACATGCACGACTGCTTATCAGTTTGCCAACACAACAATGTAAACTTTACTTAGAGGACACGCAGTATATCATGGAACCTTTTGTAGGTCAATTGTACGAATATAACTGTTTGTTACCGTAAATGTAAATGCGAAAAAAATGTTACTCGAAAACGCAGTCAAACTGTTTACAGTACTGAATAAAATCTAATATGTTATGTAATAAAATGATGTGAAGTTGAAGCTAAACAAAACTACCTCTGTGTGCCTCTTAATGTAAGCCATGAGCGAGCTGCTAACTACTGTGATGTTTCTGTTTCCACAATTTGAAATATAAAGAAGGATTTTTTTTTTGGTTTAATCTCCGACTGTTATGCAATTACTGCTCATGCAGACGGTGAAGGATGAAATAATTTTTTTTTGTAACGTGTGAAAATATGCCATGCCTGAATGGGATTTGAACCCAAGACTCCATGATGAGAGGCAAGCACGTTACCAACTACGCCAATGCAACCGGCCTAAAGAAGGAACTTAAAGAGAGTGAAGAAGAAATAATTCTTCATCTAAGTAGTAAGAATCATAAAAATAAGTACATTGCAATAGTTTGATCATGTGATGGGAGGAAAGATGGACAACTTATTCCATGTAAGAATCAGGGGAAATTATGACTAACATCGTCAGGGTGGGAGACACATATCCTAACGTGTAGCTCCACTGATTTGTCTAGAGCTGCAGCATCCAAAGTCATGGTTGCCAAGATAATTGCCAATATTCTTAAAGAACTTGGCATCTAAATAAGAAGAAACATGTATGGTGTGATGTTAACATTTCCCATGCCCTACGAGGTGTGGCAATTAAGTTTCAGGAATTTGTCAATAAACCACAAGCATTAAGTTACAAGCAAAATTTTATTATCGACCTTCACAATAGTGTCCCTCTAACTGTACACAATGATTCCAATGTTGCTTCCATGGTTGGAAGCATCCTTGGTAATCCTCTGAAGTTACTCCCTTCAGCACCACGGTTTCGGCTTCCTTGACCTTCTGTACGGTGCCATGATGAGTTCCCGTTAGGCGTGACTTCATCTTAAGGAATAAAAAGAAGTCGCAGGGGGCGATATCGAGGCTATAGGGTGGGTGCAGCAACGTTAGAATGCCTTTTTTTTGTCAAACTCTTACATAATGAATGATTGTTGGGCCGGCGCGTTGTTGTGGTGCAAGATCCGGTCATCCTCAGCGAGTTCGGGCCTCACATGTAAAATGCGTGCTCCAGGATGCCAACTTAGAACTGTCAAGTCACTGTCTGGCCATCGGGAACATATTCATGATGAATGATGACGCGGATTTTGAAGAAAACAATCAACATTTCCTTCAGTCGCGACTTGGATATCCTCGCTTTCGTTGGCCTTTTCACCTTCTGCTGACTTTATTTACAGGTCTTGGGGTCATATTCAAATATCCAATCTCTGCTATCGCTCAACAAATCCTTGCTATCCTCGCTTCTAATATGAGTCACTTATTTTCACAAACCACTAACAAAGTTACTTTCGAAAAACACGCATAAAACATAAACCAAACGTGCTATCGACTTTAAACTTCAACTGCAACAAAAGGAAGGTTCTCTAATTCCAGTCCTATGTTTATGAACAACGCAGTGTTGCCAATTCCTGAGTTAAAATTAAATTCTTGTAACTTAATTACCACACTTTGTATTTCATATACATAAGAGTCAACCCATGATGTTCAGTATAACTTTTATGCTATTGACAACGTTTTTATTAATAATTTTTAATTTAGTTTATTAATGTACTGTTTTTGCTGTTTTAGATAAACCAGCACCAGTACGATCTGGTAGAGGTGATCATGAAGTTTATACAATAATCAAATTCACATTAAGACTGGAAAGCATCATTATTGAACTGTTTGAAAATCGCCGTAGAAGTGTAAGTTCTACCATTGTTTATGATAATTGTTAAGATGAAACAAACTTCAACTTAAGTGTTTGTAGGTTATTAAATGAGGGAGACCATATCAGTTGAACTTGACTTCTAAATAAGAATAGAATTTGGGTGGGTGGGTGTGTGCATGCGTGCGTGCGTGAACAGAATATCTCAAAAACGGAACATCGTACGAACTTGAAACTTGAAACTTAAGTTACATACCACTACCGGACGTGACATGAACATTTTCATCAAAATCATTTAACCGGAAGTAACAGTTTATTCGTGTCATTTTTCACTTTTTTGCGATTTTCTCAAAACTGGTCCTACGATTTTTTTTAAAATCAACTGGTTTACTAAAAATTTTATGCTCTACATGGTAGGGTAGGCGCCATGTTTGCTGAAATTCTTGGTGAGGGTGTTTTCACGTAAAAACATTGTTTTTTTAAGATTACGGCTTTAATATATTTTAGCACAAAAATTTATATAAAAGAAGTAGAGAATTTAAAATCCTACAACTTTTATTTCCAACATTTTTTTGTATAACACTTAGTTCAGCGGTAATTAGCGATTTTATATTTTTTTCTCATGAAAACGTGTGAAAAATCTGTTTTTTTAAGATTTCAGCCTTAGTATGCATTTTACAACAAAAGTGTATATAATTAAATTTATAGGAAATTAAAAGATCTACAACTTTTATTTAGAGCATTTTTTTGTACAGTGCCTAGTTTAGCGTGAAAGAGCGGTTTTCTATATTTTTAAGCCAAACTGAGGTTGATTTTCATTTCACGTCTGTCATATATGATTAAAATTAGGTTATGTTTATTGAGGTTAGTTTTTTGTTTATTTCTAATGTTTTATTAATAATGTTAGGTTTATTGTTAATTATTTGCATTGGCAAGAGAAAGTTGTGTGAGTGTTTCACACCAGATTTTTTCTGTCACTGAACCATCTTTCTATTGCTTTCTTGGCACTATATCTTTTCCCAATTCATCCATGACTGAACCCATCACTTTATCTTTGGCCTGCCCCGTGGTCTTTTTTCTCCATCTCTAAATAAAACATACCTTCAGGCAACATACCTTCGTCCATCCTACTGACAAAACCAAACTATTGTACCTCCTGAATATTAATCTGAATTGGTTATTTTAAATTATAAAAATTCCAGTTGTTAATGTAAAAGCGTGTTTTTCTTTTTCTTTTGTAGGTTGGTAAAGGAAGTATTAATCCAAGTCAGCCTCCAAGTCCAGAAAAGGAAATTAGTTTATCGAGACTGAAAGTTCATTTATTGTCATTAAAAGGATCATTATTGTCCGATGATACTTACACGTTTTCTGCGTTACTTGTCGACTTTTTAATCGATGATACTCGTCTGTCACAAGAAAAAAAAATTAATCGTTATATGGAACGTGTAATCCAAGAAAAGTCATCGTCTACAGACTCCTCGAGTTATAAACAGAAGTCAATGATTGATATCACCGTTCGCCTCAAGGATAATAGTCTTTTTGGTAAGTTTAACTGATTAGGGTTGTTTTATTTTTTCATATAACACTAATTTTGGAGCGCGTGAGGTGACGTTTTGTAGCCCACATTCTCAGCCTTTGCTTACTGTAGGCTTTCTCCTTTCTTCTGTCCACCTTCTGTTCTGTTTTGCTCTTCATGGAAGCCCTTAAAGTTCGTAATTATTTGTCGTAATTTGGTTCAATTCATTAAGTTTTCTTGGTTTATTCGTTTTCTCAATATCCTTTTTAACTTTGATAAAACATTTAACTTACATCTTAGGAGTTATGTTAAGTGTGTTAAAAATTTGTTTTGTCAACTGGTTGTCATTTTCTCAAATTTTAGTATTCTTTTTGTAATCATTCATTTATAATTTTTCTTGTACAGTTCTTCTCAACCTTGTTACCTGTACTGTCAGTCTACTATCTTCAGACCCATTGTCTTGCAAAGGAGCTTTCTTTCAAATTTCTCTGCAGTTCTTAGACCAGCCTTCCCGGTCATTCTAAGGCGCAATAATGTGATTAGGGTTGTTTAACACATTCAATGCTGAGCAATTTTGAGGTATCTCTCCTGTCGGGCTGATTACTCGTGTACGTTGTTCTCTGCTTGCTTTATGTAGGGCCTGCAACTTATGTTACTAACGTTTTTATAGATTCGTTTTATTTGCGACCTATATACGGATTTATGTTTGCTAATAACATAAAAGTAAACAATTCAAAGTTTTTTTAGGTTTATTTTTGCCTGTTATAATAAATGTATTTCTTGTTTGAATTTTTCCTGTTACCGTTACGATTTACGTGTAATTTCTTGTACATATAATTTTAAACTAAAAATATTATAGTTTTAAAGTAAATCTAAAAGTGTAAGCTATTTTGATTCGTACCTACAAAGATACTAAATTCACGGCTTCAACTGTACCCTGAAAACCCGTTAAAAATACTGAACGTGTATACAATACGAGGGTAGAAGATCGTATGACAAAAATTCAAAAACGAACTTCACGGTTACAAGAAAAACCTTTCTGAGGGCTATATAATAGCAACAAACTAATATTGGGCAGGTGGTGTCCCTCCGGAATAACTTAAAATGATAACAGAAAACAGAACCTGCTAGGTGAGACGGCACCTGGCTGTATCACCCACACATGACCCGCTAGGCGAGTCTCTAGCACTGAATGTGTTAAGGACTTTAATAAATAATGTTCAAATGGTATTCAGAAACTTGTTTTTGAATTTTAATTATAAAGTATTAAAAAAATGTAATCTATTTACCATTCAAGCCCCTGATTATTTAAATGGTTGACTGAAAAATAAACCTGTTCTGGAAATTTTCATTTTTCCTTCATCATGAACAATACAGATTTGGTTGGCCTCCTTCCCTGTTCCAACAAAAAATTTAGTAATGTACCATTTCTTGTATAAGTTGAGATATCCATCTCATCTGAGGTCATCCAATACCATATTGTCTGTTGGCTTTAGTAAACACCTGTTTTTAGTCAGCTAGCATCTGCAAAAAATGATTATATTGATAGTGAGTCACAAGAATACCTTCTGCGTATGGTTGGGCTGTGAGGAAGGAAAAAGGAAATCTGCAGTGCTGCCAACCTCAACAGTGAGACATTATATTTTACTACCGTGCAATTGCACCATTTGTTAACCACATATTGCCTTTCAATTAATATATTCGTTGACAATTTTTCCACTTCAACCCCATTTCCTTTAAACTTTTTCTTAACAAAGTTTCCATCTTAAATGTAACCTTTCTTTCAAAACTGGTAATAAAGTTTCATATGTCGGCATCACTTTCTTATTGATATTACCGTTTCCTTTTTGTTCCATGTATCGAAAAAACTGTCGATGAAGAATTATCTTCTTCACTGTCTTTAACTTCCTTCTTTATATTTACAATTGTGGAAAGAGAAACATCACAGTAGTTAGCCGCTCATGGCTTTTGTTAAAAGGCACGGAAAGGCACTTTTGTTTAGCTTCAACTTCACAGCATTTTATTACACTGCATATTACATTTCGTTCAGCACTGCAAATAGTTTGCCCAGGTTTTCGAGAAACTAACGTTTCTGTTTACGGTAACAAATAGTTATATTTGTACAGTTAATGTATAAAAGGTTTCACGATATTTTGTATGTGCTCTGGGTATAGTATACATTGTTGTGTTGGTTGTAATGAAATAAAAGCAGTCACACATGCGCACTGATGCTTTTCCCCCTTTACCCGTCATTGCAAACAAAGGCAAACTCGTGACTCAAGTATATAACCATAACTATAAAACATGAATTTTTTAAATTATTTTGACATGTTTATTAATCTTGAATGTTTTAATTTGATAATTATTATTCTTTGTTGACAGTTGATTTACGAGTTTTTAGTTTTCTATTGATACTTAACCTACAATATTTGATGAAATTAGCTGAATTTTTTACCGTTGATGAATCAAAAGAGGAAGTGGTAGCGATAGAGCAAAAAGGTGTAGCATCGCTTACATCGGTCAGTTAATTTTTGTTTACATAAATTATATTTTGATTTATGATATATGATTTGGTATATTTGTAATACTAACTTTGTATAAAGCTAGAAACTATTACTGGATTCACAGAAATAATACTTTAGTAGCGTTTACTACGAGGCGTGTTCAGAAAGTAAGTACCGTTTTTAATAAAAACAAGAAAAACAATTATTTTTCAACACAATTTTATTTCTACATGAAAGCCCAAACCTTAAACTATTTTTCGACATAGTTTCCACCGATGTTCAAACACTTGTCGTAGCGGGTGATCAATTTATCTATACCCTCTTCGTAGAAGGTTCCCGCCAACGAATATAGCCATGACTCCACAGCAGTTTTCACTTCATCTTCGGTTTCAAAGCGTTGGCCGCCTAGTTCGCGCTTCATGTGCAGGAACAAGTGGTAGTCAGACGGTGCCAAGTCCGGGCTGTAGGGCGGGTGATTGAACTGCTCTCA
This sequence comes from Catonia carolina, assembly GCA_035578175.1. Classification (NCBI taxonomy): domain Eukaryota; kingdom Metazoa; phylum Arthropoda; class Insecta; order Hemiptera; family Achilidae; genus Catonia; species Catonia carolina. The sequence goes on along the minus strand of JAQMRL010000005.1, from coordinate 31,344,289 downwards.
ACGAAATTGTCGAACCAATGTTTGAGTGTCACCAGCGGTATGGGGCTGAGCATTGTCATGGAGCAACACATTGATTTTCACATTGATTTTCTCCCAAGAGGTGAAACCATTAATGCGGCAAGGTATTGCGAAACCTTAAGAAAACTAAGGCGGGCAATTCAAAACAAACAGAGAGGAATGCTCAGTAACGGAATTGTGTTGCTCCATGACAATGCTCGGCCCCATATCGCTGGTGACACTCAAACATTGGTTCGACAATTTCGTTGGGAGCAGTTCGATCACCCGCCCTACAGCCCGTACTTGGCACCGTCTGACAACCACTTGTTCCTGCACATGAAGCGCAAGCTAGGCGGCCAATGCTTTAAAACCGACGATGAAGTGAAAACTGCCGTGGATTCGTGGCTATATTCGTTGGTGGGAACCTTCTACAAAGAGGGTATAGACAAATTGATCACCCACTACGACAAGTGTTTGAACATCGGTGGAAACTATGTCAAAATATAGTTTAAGGTTTGGGCTTTCATATGTATATTGTAATAAGACAAATTTAATGGACATCTGGATTTGTTTATATTTGAGTCTATTGAAGTAAATATAAATAATTCCAGCTGATTAAAATAAAATATTTAAAAATTATTTAAATTTCATAAACAAAATATGGTTACTAAGCAACTAAGAAGAAGAAAATAAAAATTGTTGTAAATTAATTTAATGGGACATAAAGCCTCAAGCTAACAACATGTTTTTTTTATTAGATGTCCCATTCAAACATTCATATATTCATACATTCACACATTCATTTATTAATAATTACAATATATATATATATTTTAGATAATATTAAACCACCAGTAAACACACAAAATTAGCAAGAATGATCTTACCGTTAAGTTAATAAGGCCTTTTCAGATCCCTGGATCCATCATCAGTTAACTCACAAACACTATAAAATTCTTTCACTGGCAATGCATTGCCAGGGAAAGAATGCATTGCCAGGGATCTGAAAAGGCCTTATTAACTTAACGGTAAGATCATTCTTGCTAATTTTGTGTGTTTACTGGTGGTTTAATATTATCTAAAGTAAATTCAGCACACAGTACAACATGTTTAAAAAATTGATATATATATATATATATATATATATATATTTAAAGGAGTTATAAAAAACCAAATAGGGAACTCAATGATAAACTAGAAAAAACAAATAAGTAAATGGAACTGAATGATTTCGTAAACAACATGATTGAGGTTAATCAAAGATTTAATAACGTGGATAGAAAAATAAATGAACTAAGTCAAGAATTACACTTCAATTTAGTAGAGACCAAGGATAAAATAGAATAATGTATAGCATAAAATAAATAATACAAAAATTGTTGTCGTTAGATTTTAACATTCAAATCAAATAAAACCAGTGAGTTGATTTAACAGTATTAAGAACAGGAGCATTATTTTAGAATTACACTTGAACAGTGAAAGTTGTGATTGTAATTATGAAAATATATTGATTAAATAAAAACCATAATGAGTTAAATGTGAATAATGTTTTATTGAACGAAATAGGAGACAAGGTAAATGGAAAAATAATAAAATCAAACTTGAAAGCTAATACAACACCAATAAAGAATATGATATTAAATAATAATCTATTACAAAGATATTATTGCAATATATATACTAACTTTCTGAACACGCCTCGTATTATTGCTATGTGGTAGATGTGACAACAATGAAGAACGTGAATAGCCCTGAAAATCAATATTTTTCTTTCTTAACCTTTACGAAACGGACTGTTTCTCATAAAACGGAAGAATTGCAAAAATCAAAACGCCCTCAAAACAACTGTTTTATCTTATGTCATTACTAATGAAAAATTCTGAAAAAATTACAGTTGATTCATATAATACGTACACGCCTTTTGAGTATAATTACAAGAAAATCGCTTTAAAATTCTTTGCATTTAGGCGAGCGAAATTTTCATCCGCAAAAATTTTTGTGTTTAGTTTAGATTTTTTACTATAATGGGCTTAAATTTCAGTTTAGCAAAAAAATTTATTAAACATGTTTTGTAGACAAGAGGTGACTAGAAAAAATGTTATTTTTTTATTTAAGTTCCCGTAAATATTTAACGAAGTTACAAAATGTTCCAACATGAGTCCATTTTCACATCACAGGGAAGCATGAACGGATGGTATTTGACATTCTTTACGGTGATCTCACAGAGCCACTATTATATTTAGGTTACAGCTGTAAGCAAAGCAAATATAGCAAATGTAGGAAATTTTGTTTCCCTACAACCACGTTTTTTGAAAAATTCTGTAGGTGTGGTTAGAAGGAAGCCGTTACACGTCCTCTGCAACCCTGCAAAGTGACAAATTTTTTGCCTCTGTATTGGTAAACCCCCCCTGAACAGTGAAACGGACTCATCTTCCCTTTTCAAGGGCAAATTTCGTTATAGAAATGTTATAGCTTCAACACAAATTAAAGAACATGCATGTATGTTGACTTACACACGAGCTGGACGGATTTCCATTCGAAACAAACAATTTCCAAACCATCAATGTATATCTACACACTATAGAGGGAATAAAATTTTCCCTTTTATGATATTCTATTTCTGTAAAAACTATTTTTTTTTTTTTTGGTTTAACGTCCGACTGTTCTGCAATTACTGCTAATGCAGACGGTGAAGGATGAAATGATATTTTGTAACGTATGAAAAAATGCCATGCCTGAATGGGATTCGAACCCAAGACCGCATGATGAGAGGCGAGCACGTTACCAACTGCGCCAATGCGGCCGGCTGTAAACACTATTGGATGCGTTAAAGAATTCCGTACTAGAAAAGAACAATATTTACCAGTTTTGGACTTATACATTACTAGTTGGAGCACGTTTCGTCGCCTCCCCCACCATCAATTGTGCATGGCCTAAAATTAGATCAACAGTTTGAACAGGGTTAAAGTTAAGAATTTAAATTTTTATTATTGCAGAAAGCTATTTTAGGTCATAATGTAAACTATTGAAATAAAGAAATGAATACTATTGTTCAGCACAATTTTCTTCTGGTCTAACAACATATTTTACAGAAAACAGCGTAAGTTAAAATTTTACTCCAATTTATTTCAGAAACACCTTAAGTCTAAATTTTTTTTTTTTAAACAAGTGGCTTGTCTTTAAAAAGACAAAAGTATATTTTTATATTAACCTTTGAAGTTGCAGTTACATTTTGTTAAATTGGCAGCCTATTTTATAGGAGTCAAGGCATTTTTGTTATAATTCTCAGTTATCTGAGCATATACTAAATACTAAGTATTATATACCATATTATTCAGAAAAGTATACATTATCTATTATATAAAAGGACAACCATATCCTGGGTGATTCATTTATAGATCAACGCACAGCCGAAACTACTGACGCTAGAGACTTGAAATTTGGAAGTTAGCTTTGTTATGTTGTGTAAGCGCGCACTAAGAAAGGATTTTGCAAAATTTTAATTTTAAAGGGAAGAAATCGCAAAAATTCTCCCCCACTGATGCGAGGATGCGGGTCAGCGCGAAGCGCTACGCTTATGTACTGGTTTTTCTCCGACACACATTTACCCCCTCCATAGGCATATTCCGTTGCATCCAGTATATACATTCTTATCTTACGTAAATAGCAGATCAACTACAAAACTATAGCCATTTTCCCAGAAGTTAAATTGACTTTAACAACGATTTTAATCTATGGTTTACTTTTGTCACTCCGGATGTTGTACTGTACGGAGTGTTTAACCTAACACTAAATCTATATTTTAACCAGAATTAATCCCAGAATTGTTGTAATTAGTATAATAAGGATATGTTTTTAATTATTTATAGTATTATTACTTTATTATTCAAGATACTGATTTCATTGCTTAGGTCACATAAGGTATTTGAATGAGATTGTAAAAATAATTTTTGCAACCGAACAATTAAAATTTAATTTAAAAAAAAATGTGTCAACCAATTCACTAAAATGCATACGGTAAAGTTATTTTCTTAAATCTAACTTAAATTAAAATAAAACAACAGTTATTTATGTAAATTCAGGCATTATGCTATTATAATCCTTCTCTTTTTATTTTTTTACCATAAGGGTCGATTTACACACATCCGTCCACGTCACGTCTCAGTTCCGTAATTCCGAGAAGACAAGTATCAGTCACAGAAAAATTATTCTTTCTTGAAAAATTAATGACATTGTCTACACTGAGCACCAGCACCGTCCCAAAACCGGCGCGTCAGTATTGTCGCCGTCACCGAACCGTCAAAACGATATTTTTTCTCGACGATATTTTGTTTTTTACGGACGTATTTGTCTCTATGTAAAATGAATGAATGGAGTTTCACGAAAGGAAAGCTGACGTACATGTGTGAATACTGTCATCATTTTTGACTTCGAGTGGCCGTACCGGTTCCGTTTCGGAACGGTGACGGTGACGTGTGAATCGTTCTTTATACGTAATTCAAAAAAAATTATATTTGTGACTTAAGTTATTAGCAAATTAAAATACAGAATCATAGCCTTAAAATTGCATGGGCGAAGCCACGACGGGAAGCTATCTATTATATAAAAGAGTTGTCCTGATTTATAGATCAACTTAAGTTTTCTAAGCTGTCGCTAAGGAAGGATTTCGCAAAATTTTTATTTTAAATGGTAGAATTTGCAAAAATACCCTCTCATAAGAAATATAGAGAGTATACTTAAACAGCTGATTCTTCGTTTACGTTTGCGTGGGCGAAGCCACGCGGGACCCGCATTATGATTATATAATTAGCTTTTTTTTGCTGTTGTTATAAATGAAAAAAATATATTTCAATGTTTGTATCAGCTAAGACACCATATAAGCCACGTAGTAAACTGATATACCTAAAATCAAAAATATACAAAATGTAGCCCATTCAACTTTCTTCTAATCTTTCACCGAGACTCATATTTCAAGGGATTAGTTTGTTATGGCTTAGAATATAAAACAATGCATGAGTCACATGAGAAAAAAATTAGTACACACAAATAAAATTAGTACCTTTTATTTTTTAGAATTCTTCGTTCATTTTTACACATAAAATAAAGTTACTGCCTTACAGATATTAGTAAATAAAACTATAAATACTAAATACAAATAAATAAATAAACGTATATGTGTAAATACACAACAAAAATGTGCACATGTTGTAAACACAAAATGACGACAAATAAAACATCAAAACACAGGTGATGAAAGACGGCAAAAATATTTTTTTACTAGCACCCCACAGCAACATTGCGATAAAAAATTCAACTGCGGGTTCATAAATGATGACAAACTTTTTAGTGCTGCCATTTGCAATGGTTAAATGACTAATACAGTAAAGAATATGAGATTTGTAAAATGCATCGCAAAATCGATGATGCCACGCCAACAACGGAGAAATGCGTTAATTTTGCTACACTTCGAGGGTTAAGGATGACAGCCCTCTGAACAATTTATTTTTTTAAATATTTTTTTAATTGAAACTAATAAATTACAAGTTTTTTAATTTTTCGAACAGTTAGTTTATTTTATCCATTTGGAATGATACCAATCCTCACGGAACCTTTATTAATGATTTAATCCTTTATTTTGTAGATTGCAACTGAACACTCAATCAGGAATATGCAGAAGAGAAGTACATCTGAAGGCATGACTGTTATAAATATATGTATTGAAAAACCTGATATAATTCTAGTTGAAAATTTAGATGATGTCAATACCAATGCTTTAATTCTTGAGGTGTGTAAAATTGTAATTATTTTATTGTGACTTTATCAGTATGCTAGACTTCATGGAAAAATTTACTTTCCTGTCCTGGAATGACATCTTTACATTGGTAGGGTTGGGTGTATAATGAAATCCATTGCCTTCAAAAGGAATAACTGATAAATATTTTACACCTTTACTTCTTTTCTTTTAAATACTTCAGTCGTTTATTTGATTCTATGAGCATTAAGAAATACAGATTATCTTTTGTAATCCTAGGACCAACAAGTTGATTGCTGTTAGTTTAATGCTTCACCTGCATGTGATGGATTTCAACTAAAAGTATTGCTCGAGTCCCAGCTCCGTGTAGTTGGTAGGAATGCAGTACGTTGTTATAGTAGTGGGAGAATGAATGAGTTAGTGCTTCACAGCTGCTGGATTTGTAGTGGTAGCATGTGCTAACTAGATCTAGGACGACGCAGGATCGGCTGAGGAGCTATAGAGACTGGCCTGCCTAGGGATATGTGGTGCAATGTGCACTGGTCCAACGGCCGCTATGGAGGCGATGTTTGATTTGCCTCCTATTCATGTGCAAGTGAAGGGAGAGGCGATAGGAACTGCCTTGAGGCTGGAGGACGGGATCGGGGTCCCATCAGTGGAGATGGGCCACACTGAGATCTTCAAGGTGATTGAAGGGATGGGTGTGGTAGGTGGTCCTTGGGACCGTATGAACAGAGCATACAACTTCTCCGACACACTGAGGATGGAAATTTTTGATCGTCAGGAGTGGGCGGAGGGACGGCCGGTGATGCCGGAAGGGGCTACCTTTTGGTATATTGACGGCCCTGTGATGAGCGGAAGAGTGGGATTGGGGGCCTGGGGGGCCGGGGGAATGAGTTCCCTGGCCCTTGGGTGTAACATGACTATCTTCCAAGATGAAATATGGGCCATTAAGGTCTGTGCGGAGAGGTGTATTGTAAGGCGCCTCAGTGGGTCGCACATTTATATTTTTGCAGTTGCATAGTGGTTGGCTGCAAAAGTATAGCACTGTTGGGTGGGGATGTGTTTACACCTGCTCAGGTAAGTGCACTAGATCCTAGGCAGACCCTGCGCTTTATCGAAAGTGCGGGCCTTGCATAAATTAGGAATAGGGGCAATCACAAAAGATCTTTTTGGTCGCGGTGAGGAGGGGCTGAAGAAGCCTGAACGCCCTTGTTGTAAATGAATGTGCTAACTAGACTAAAACAATATTCTTATCATTTGCCGCATTAATTTAACAAATACCTACCGGGTTATTAACCCTTTCCACTCGTATTACGTTTGCACTCTGATTCCGCTCCACTTGTATTTATTTTATAATTTTGTTGATACCCTATTACATTATTCATACGCTTTAATGTGTTGTTGTTAGTTTTAAGAGCAAGCTATACTTTTTATGTTTGTTATTACTTTAATGTTAATAATGTTACATAAAAAATGCTTTTTCTTGCCTAAAAATTACTAAAATATAACCTGCAAAACATATGCTGCTGTTGTAAAAACTAAGATAAAATGAACTATATAACTAGAAATTTATACCTAAAACCTAATAAAAACACGCAAAATAATCTGAATATTATTTTTGTGAGAATTAGTTACCTAAAAACATTAAACTGATCTTAAAGTGACACAAAATACCGCAAACTAAATAACGCATGTTCACGATTAGGTTAGTTTGTTTACTAGTTTGGTATGGCGACATCGATTCAATTAATTCCATTTATATTGATAATCGATAGTAGTCAACTATCGAAAACTACAAGAATTGATTTTTAAAACATCCCGTTGAAGCCAGCACATTACAACAGCTTTGTTAAACGCTTATTTTCATACAAAATCAGCTGTGAAAACTGAGTCGGATGGGGTTCGACATACGAGTGGAACGGGAATACTATCGTGTCGGATCTGATCCGACAGTCGAGTGGAAAGGGTTAACTTGATCAGAATCATAATATTTAACTTATCAATTTATATCAAAATATTTAAATAAATGTAATAAATGTGAACAAATATGTTAAATACGGAAAGTTTGAATACGAATGATTTTTATCAGAGTAATACAACAATCGTTCTCCCTGCATGTGTCCACTCATTCATTATACCTAACCCATACCCTTCACCCCGCAACTACACAGAGCTTGGAACCGCACAATTCACATCTACTCAAGGTTCTTATGATGGTGCCTATTCGATCCAAACATTGGCGATTCTTCTGGCTAAGACAACCTTACTCCTCTGAATACCCCTGGAGTTGTTTAGGAGAACCAGACTCTTAAGATTCTTGAGTCAGGAAATCCATCTTCTACTCGGTCCATATTTCCCCCTGATCTTATCTTAAAAAATAGACTGAAAAAGCTAGTACCTATTCCTGTTTTTTATTACATGATACAGATATTCAAGCTTTCTTCTTTTCATTCTATTCATAACTCTCATCTCCTTCTTTATCCGTTTCAGTACCTCTCTGTTTCTTATACAATCCACTCAAGAGATTTTTGGCGTTATAAAAGTTGAGGCAACCTGAGGTTTAAACTCAGGTTTATAACCTAAACTTCTGTGATTGAAGATAATTTCCTTTTTGATCCACTGCTGTAGGAATTTAAATTGTTAATTAACTTGTAAGACTTTGTGTCGGTCATTTGGTATTAATACTTTAACTTTTGTTATGATGTTATGATGATATTTTGTTATGTGTTATATGAATATTTTTGATTACAGATGCAAATATTAATGAAACTTAGATTACTTAACAATCTACACCAAGTGATTTCAGGGACCGTGAAAGATTTACAGTTATTTACATGTTGTTATAATCCAGCCAGAAGACACCAGACAAAATCGCAAGTGTGTATTAACATTTTTAAAACTTTAATTACAGTACAAGCTCGCTAATACCCTGTAATCAAAACTATAAAATCTGGTGTGAAACACTCACACATCTGTCTCTTGCCAGTGCGAATAATGAACAATATAATCTAATATTAGTAATAAAATATTATAAATAAACAAAAATAAGTAACCTCTAATAACGTAACGTAATTTTAATAATGAGTGAAAGACGCAAAATGAAAAGCAACTCCATTTTGGTTAAAAAATACGGAAAATCACTCTTTCACGCTAAACTAGGCTCTGTGGAGAAAAATGCTCAAAATAAAAGTTGTAGATCTTTAAATTTTCTACTAAGTTGATTATATACACTTTTGTCGTAAAATGCACACCATGGCTGAAATCTTAAAAAAATTGATTGATTTTATATATTTTCGTGAAAAAACAGTTTTATCATTAAAATCAGTTTGCGGTGATTCGCAGATTTTGATAATTCACAGAAGATTGACCGTACATTACCACAAGTTATCAGGAGTCTATTGTAGTACTTTCATATCTTAACCTGTAATGTATCCAGGATAATTCATAATTCATTCGAGTGGTTTTTTTAATTTTAACTTTCTCTTATATTTGATATTTTGTGTTGTAGGTACTTAGGCATGTAACAATAAATCTTGCTGGTTCTACACCTGTAAATAAAGGCCTTCATCTTGATCTATGTACAACTGATATTCACTTTTCTTTTACACCAGGTAAATATTTGTTTTGCAAATTAATTTTATCAAGTTGTGTGATTGAACAATTCAAATCAAGATGGCAGAGTAATAAAAAGTCAAGTGTTAAATTTTTTCAATCTGTAATCTGTGTACAGATTACAGATAACAGGCATGTGGAGTATTAAATTAATTGCACTCGATCTGCTAGTTCCAGAGCTAAAAAAATAGTTCTGTTTTATATCACATGTTTAGCCAATTATATGATTGAACTATTTAAGAGCAGAAGAGGTAGAGGTGTAAAAGACACTAGTCAGAGTTAGGTATCTCTTCTGAAAGTAATGAATTTCATTATTCAGCCAGACCCTGTGGTGAAAGAAGTGAAGGTGTCATTTGCAGAGTGGAAAGTAGATGCTTTTCGGTGGGCCTGGCATGCTGATATGCATTCTCATTCCACTCGGTGAGGTAGGCCATTGTAAACCACCTCACTCCTCGTTTTACGTAGTAAAACCTCTAGAGGTTCAAACCAGCCTTTCGGCTTTTGACCTAAACAACAACAATCTGTGTACATTGCAATCTGTTCAATTTAAGAACCTCTATACAGGATGATTCACGAAGATATGCAGAAACTTTTGGAGCTCATTGTACATGTAAAAATAATGAAAAAAGTTTATATAAACATGGGTCCGGAAATGCTTTGTTTCCGAGTTACGGCTAGCGAAAGTTTCGCCCAGATTTCAGCTCACCAGGTGAAATGAGGTCTTCCTGAAACTCTGATAAGATGATTAAGGGGCGAATTTAATCATTTCTCTTGGTTTTTGATCTAATAAATTGAATAAAACATGTCCCAGAACTGCAAGTTAAATAGTTTTTAAGAAAACCAGTGACAAATGCAAAAAATGGAGTGAAAACACATTTTTTCATCTTTGGGCAAGGATAACTTTGTTATTTTACCAAAAAACAGTTAACATTTTTGAATAAAACATGTAGAAAATTTTATTCTGAACAAACCGGTGTAAATAAAGTACACAGAAAGCGAGTAGATGTTTGATAAAATGAATTTTTATTCATAACAGTACAAAGTAAAATTAACCGGAAAAACAGAGATGAAAAAATGTGTTTTTTTCACTCCATTTTTTTGCATTTGACACTGTTTTTCTCAAAAACTATTTAACTTACAGTTCTGGGACCTGTTTTATTCAATTTATCAGGTCAAAAACCATAAGAAATGATTGATTTCGCCCCTTAATCTACCTTACCAGAATTTCAGGAAGACCTCATTTTACCTGGTGAGGTGAAATCCGGGGGGAAATCTTTCGCTAGTCGTAACTCGGTAACGAAGCATTTCCGTACCCATGTTTATATAAACTTTTTTCATTATTTTTACATGTATAATGGATTCCAAAGTTTCTGTATATCTTCGTGAATCACCCTGTATAAGCTCTAGAATAAGTAACACCATGACTCGATTATATGTATGATGTGTAAATAAGATGTAGTCTGTTGCAAACACAAGCTGACTGACTATTCCTGGGAAAGTATAGAGTATATCAAATATAAACAGGACTTGTTTTTTTTTAAAATTCTAACATTATTTGACTAAGCTTACAAACATATATTATTTTTCTATATATTCTCCCACCCTAGATATGCATTTTTCCCATCAGATTGAGAGCTTTTGTTTTTTCAATCATCATAAAACTCTTCGGATGTTCTTGTAGCCATTGAAGCACAAACGCTTCCACCACTTTGTTGTCAACAAAACACTGGCCTCCAAACTCGCATGTGAGGGGTCCAAAAAGATGTTAGGGACAAGGTGATATGTCTGGAGTATAAGGTGGATGTTCCAGTGGTTACCACTACTAATGCATTCAATTTTTGCATTGTAGCTTTATTCACACGAGGCCTGGCCTTGTCATGCAGAAAAATGACACTTCTGGTCGATTGCTTTTCCTTATCCTTCGTAATGACAAGTTCGTTGCAACCAGTAATTCACAATAATATTGTGCATCGTTGTGGTGAAATTCAGCATGAAAAGCACCCTTTACAAGATAATTTCAAGCTGCCTCAATGCTGGTCTCTGTCACACTTGTCTTTGAGTGGTGATCGTGGCTCTCGTTCTTGAACTGTGCCTGTAATCGCTGTCAAATTTTGGTTGGTTCACCCACTCCTTAGCTAGAAACTTGAGGATAGTCCGCTGCTCTATGGAGATGTGCACTCTTTTCATGCTCAAGATTTCTTTTGAAATTAAAGGGACTCGAGAGAGTTGCAGTCTCTCATCTCTGTAACGGTATAGACTACCCGCTCATCAACACCTTCTAAATTTAGAATCTCTCTGGAATTTTTAAGAAAATCAGTCCTGTTTATATTGATACATCCTTGTAATTCACTAAATTCTTGAGCAAAGCTGTGTCTCCATGATTCTGCATCAGTTTATTATGTATGTTTCAATTCACAAATTTTTTTTATTAAACTGTTCGTTTTTGTTTTGTTTCAAGATACAATTGAGTTATTAAACAGTTGTTATCAAACACTGTATTCAGAAATGGGTAAAACGCCTGAAGATGAAATTGAAAATGAAGATTATTCGGATGCGTGGGAAATATCTAAATATGATAATTCTGATTTTTGGTTTTTAAGATCTGGTGAGTTTTATTTTATTTGTTTCTTGTTAAAAGTAATACTTAACACTTAAACACCGAGATGCCTTTGTGCTACTGTGAGTGTTCAAATATCAAAGCACGCTCCCGAAGAAATTCAGTTATCTAATTCCATTATTGATAAAAAATTACAGCTGTTCTATATAATGAGTACGGATATTTTGAGTATACAAACATAAAAATCTGTTACAGTTTCTGTTCGCTATGGCACGAAATATTCGTTGGCACAAATGAAGCACAGAAAAGTTCATATTTTATGCTACAACTTGTTGAAATTGTAATTTAGCATAAAATTATACACACCAAATTTTGTAGAAGACAGTTTCCTGAAAAAACGGTGTATCACATTACTATTTTGGGTTGAATTTAGTTGAGTAAAGTAGTTTGAAGTTTATACTATTTTTCCTAACGTACCGAACACTGCGCTAGTTTTGAGAATATTAGTGTTTCCCCTATTTATCACAATGTCAGTGAAGGTTATTACACTCGTATAATAGTTCAGTGTTACAGCAGGTAAAAAATATAGTAAACAGACACAGGGGATTTTAGAGAGAGAAAAGGATCGAATGAATAAGGCGGAAAAAGATGAACATATCTTCTGTCTCAAACATGTGTGTTGTCGTTCCTTTAAAGCTTTGTCCTTGGTAACTAAAAATAGGCACTAAACTAAGAGAGGGAACAGTTGTACCAATTAAAAATAGAAATATTTCCAAGTTTGATTAGTGACGAAACGCAGATTTTAAGTTGGTAACTTTTCCCGCCTTCCTAATGTTCATACTAACAGCAATTCCATGGTATTGTGTATCAAATAAAACTGCATTTTAAGGCGCATAATTTGAGATATCATACGCGCTGAAAGCTTTTTAAATACGCCCGCTACTGCTGTCTGAAGCTGGCCAAGTCTGGCGACCTGTATGTGGGTCTCCCAGTAATGAAGGGTTTAGTGATATTGTAATAATATTGTTGGTGGCAATTGTTAAAATTGTTGTCTATCATTTTCCTTTGTCTGTCCATCGCACCCAGATTTCAGAAACTACAAGAGATAGCAACAAACAGTTTTTGCATTCATAATCTATGCAAAAAGTTAGGTGGCCTAAATTGTATTTGTAGCTCTGGTTTTGACTGGAAATGCCTCAAAACCGGAAGTCAAGAAATCAGTCAGAAACTACAAGAGGTAGCAGCAAATGGTTTTCGAATTCGTTATCTACACAAAAATTAGTGGGCCAGGGTTGAATTTGAAGTTCCGGTTTCAACCAGAAGTGGCCAAAAACTGGAAGTCAAGGAATCAGTCAAAAATTACAAGAGGTAGCAACTAACGATTTTCGAATTCGTTATCTACTCAAAATTTAAGTGGGCTTGGATTGAATTTGAAGTTCCGGTTTTGACCAGAAGTGGCCCAAAACTGAAAGTCAAGAAATCAAAGTCGGAATTTGAAAAAAAAATAGTGTCATTCGATTCCTCTTAAAAAGTAGATACAGAAATCCCTAATGGTTTTTGCCATGAGTCGAAGTAAGTCTTTTTAAAAATTGCCACTAACCATAAGTCTCGTGAAAGGGATTTTTATGAGTTTAGTTTTATTTTTCATAAAATTCTTGAATAATAAATATCTATCATTATTTTTCATGTTGAGCCTATTGAAGGAGAAAAGAGGATTCCTTACAAAATGCATATACACAATTTGTAGGAGTAAGTTATTTTTCTAGAAGTATAGCAGAAAAATACCTCGAATGCCAGTTCTGTTGTCATTTATAGCCTTTTTATATCATTTGAAATAATTTTTTAAATTATTCTAGAAGCTCTTTTCGTTGCCCAAATTCTTGTTATTCTTTCATTGTTGGTATTTTTTTCTCTTTTGTTGATTTCTAATAACTAAAAATTTAATTTCAAATGAAAATTTTGTAGAAACTGGACAACACATGTAATACTGTACTATATTTAGCTGGTGAATAGATGAACGAAAGTAAGATCGTTCGCGTGGCTGGATGATGTCTATAGGCACCGTGGAATTTTTTCACTGGAATGGTAGGTCAGCATAGCCAAGCAACCATGATTTTAGCCTCAGGGCTTTACATTTTATTGAAGATAATTTCAGAACTTTACCCATTCCTTCCCAGTTATTATTTACCAATCTCTACTTGTTTAACTAGTTCCAACTAAAATTATATTTTCGGTTTTATAAACTTGTTTTAATTAAATCTGTTGACTGATTCGGAATGTTAGTTCTGGTTTTAAGAGTAGCTGACTCATCTTTTCTATGCTATCATCAATGATGGATGGACTTCAACTGATGTAAATTGTGATGTTTTTTCTTTAATTATTTGTGCAAATTTTAAGCAGTTTTTTTTGTAGCTACTGCCTATATAATGTTTAGTGAACTCGTAATTATTTTATTAACACCATCACTACAGGGGTTATTTAGAATTTTACTCTTGCTTGTTCTGTTCTATCACATACCCCTTCCTATGGGCTGCTGTTCCCCCATTTCTGCTTCGTCCCCCATTTTTTCGATATGTTGATTTCTAAAATTGTGTGTTTCATCTCTGTTTCCATTCTTCCTTTTGTTTCCCCTTCCTTTTTACATCACTATACAATTTGCTTTCGTGAAGTGCACATCTATGTTAAAGGTACTATGCGACCCTGATACCTGCCGCAGACTAATTGGGTTTGGGATTTCTTTTTTATGTTTTATGATTATTACGATTGAGGCTTGTTCATTATATTAACTTTAGGTACGTCTTATACTTTAAATTCAGTTTCTATTTAGTGTGCTTATTAATTATTCTTTATCACATACCGTATGCTACAAGACATCTTCTGATGATTACTGTGTGCTTCGCTGTTTATTAACGCTAATGACTTTGGCTCAAAAGGTAAGGGCGTTTTATGCGTATTTTGCTTGTGTTTAATTATATAGTGAACCTCCCTTGTAACCTGATCCTGTAATTTGCTACCTTTACTGTATTCATCTCCATGCTTTATGCTAATTAATTCCCTTGTCTTAGGTAGAGACAATAATAAATGTAGCTTGGTCCTCCTGGTAATGCATTTAAATTTGATATTATAAATTATACTATATATTCATGTGAGGATTTACAGCCTCAGCTGTATCTCACTTCCTAAATACCACCTCTCTTTGTCTCGCCAGTCCCCATCGGAGAGCCGCCACAAAGATATTGCCTCCTGCACGCAATCGAATCATGTCACTTCTGGTCTACCCCTCCTTCTTCCAGCTGGCATCCACTCCCATACTCTCTTTGGCCATATACCATCCTCCATTCTCGGCAAATAGCCAAACCATTTTAATTGTTTCTGGGTTATGGTATCCATGATATTTCCTTGAATGCCAATTTTTCTCCTAATTTCGGAATTTGATTGATGCGCGGCACGCCACAGCCCGCCTCCAGAAATCCATTCGCTTTTAGGCAATCCTTCTGTCTCTTTGTCAATACCCACACTTCTGCACCATTGTTACATGCACTCTCCATAATAGCATGGTGAATACTAATGTTTGGCTAATTAATCTCCTTTTATATTTTATCAATCAAAAGAACAGAATTTAACTGCCCCTATAATGCTTAGTCCTTGTGAAACCTTGCTGTTTACTTCCGCTGCACTTGTTCCACTCTTATCAAAGATGACTCCCAGGTATTTAAAACTTTCACAGCTTTTCACTACACCCCTACCTAGCTTAATATCATTTCCTGGCTCACCAACAGTAAGGTGTTCTTGTCTACATTTATACTGAGGACCCATCTTTCATACTCCTCTTTTAAATTAACTTTATTTAAATTAACCTTTTTAATTTTTTAAAATTTTGTTTTAGAACAAGGGACTGAAGCTTTTGAGTCATTAGAGATGGATTTTAGTGAGTCACATGGACTTTCAGAAATTTGTTTAGTATCTATTCCATCAATTGTTATAACCTTAGAGGCTGGTATTGGGACTCATACTATGCCTTTGTTATTAGTTGATAGTTGTGTGAAAGGAACTGTTAATAATTGGAGCTCTCAGGTTTGTACACAATTTTTACTATCTCATAACTGTCTATAATGTTAAGTAAACAGATGTGTTGTTGTTTAGGTCAACAGCCAAAAGGCTGGTTTGAACCTGTAGAGGTTTTACTAAGTAAAACGAGGAGTGAGGTGGTTTGCCATTGCCTTCCTCACTGAGTGGAAAAGTACGCTTATCAGCATGCTGGGCCCTCTGAACAGCACATATTTTCCACTCTGTAAATGACACCTTCACTTCATTCACCACAGGGTCTGGCTGTACAATGAAATTCATTACTTTCAGAGAAGATAACTCTGATTAGTGTCTTTTACACCTCTACCTCTTCTGTTCTTAAATGATTCAGTCATTTAATTGACTGACCATGTGATAAGAAACAGAACTATTCATTTTAGCCCTGCAACGAACAGATTGAGTGTAAATAATTTGACACTCCACCTGTCTGTTATGGGCAGAAAAAACAGATGTAATGGTGAAAAATTTCGGATACTCAGATCTGATCATCATTTTCCTTGTCCCCTCTTCCACCATTCTTTTAGTTACGTCTATCACAATTATTCCTGCTGCCTGTAATTATTCCTACTGTAAAATATTGTAATTTTCATTTACTTTTTTATGAAAAAGGATGTATTCAAATAATTGAGCTGTTTTATATTAGCAACTGAAGTTAATATAACATAGTCTAAAACAATTTGACTTTCTCTTGCCAATGCAAATAATGAACAATATAACCTAACATTAGAAATAAACGAAAAAACTACCCTCAAAAAACTTAACTTAATTTTAATGAGTAAATGATGCAAAATGAAAACTAACCTTAGTTTGGCTTAATAATACAGAAAATCACTCGTTGACGCTTTAATGCTAAACTAGGCTCTGTCGAGAAAAATGCTTAAAATAAAAGTTGTAGGTTTTTTATTTTCCTATAAATTTGATTGTATACACTTTTGTTATAAAATGTCCAAAATCTTAAAAAAAAATTTATAAAATTCATTTTTTGACCGATTTTTATAAAATAAAACAGAAAATCACTAATTACTGCTTAACTAAGCGTTATACAAAGAAATGTTTAGAATAATAGTTGTGGATTTTAAAGTTTTCTACAACATTGATTATGTACACTTTAGCGATATTGTGTTTGTGAGAAAATCACAAAAAGTGAAAAATTACTAAATAAACACAATTACTAAAATAAAAAAAAAATAATAAAAAATAATAAAAATTACTAAATTACACACACGCACATGACCGATTGATGAAAATGTTCGTGTCGGGTCCTCTAGTGGTACCTAACATAAGTTCCTAAATTCAAGTTCATACAGTATTCTGTTCTTGAGATATTTTGTTCACACACACGCACGCACACGCGCGCGCGCGCACACACACACACACACACACACACACACACACACACACACACAGACCAATTGCTAAAAACAAGTTTTTTGGGTTCAGGGGTCTGAAAACGTGTGTAGGTATCCGGTGAAAACTTGATTTCGAAAAATCGACATGAGAACAATACTTTCCTTACTTTATTTTATATTCCTATAGGGTAAGAGAAAGCTAAAATTAACCTATTGTGGATAAAAAAAATCTTCAGATAAACGGATTCCGGATAAATTCATCCATAGTATACTATAACTTTAGTTTATTTTTTTTTTAATTTTTAATCTGAGGAGTTTAAACACTTCTTTTCTGATATTTAATTTTACATGGCAGGGAAGTGTTTTTTATGATTTTCCTTCGTACTAATTTTTCAGTTAACGGCTGAGATGCAAATAACATTACAAGTTGGCTACTTTAATAGTCGTTGTGCAATGTGGGAACCATTAGTTGAACCAGTTGAAGTAATCTCTCATGGATTAAGTTCTAAACATCCTTGGGAACTTTCATTAAAGGTAAATTGCTCTACAAAAACTGTAAATTGTTACAGTTTTCTTAACTCTATTCTGTAATCTGAATTTGTTTTTATCTTCAAACATCCATTAGCTATATCCACACTTGTGCAATGTCGCATGCGATGTAGCATGCCATTTCACCTGTCCGCATTTATTTGAAGAGCTTTATCTCAAAAAAAACATTACGAATATTTTTGAACACTACACTAAATTAAAGCCTGTTCCTTCCTGCGTTGATTGGTTTGACTTAGATTATTTTATTTTGAAACTAGTTGGAGATGCAGCAATTTACGCATAAAGAGTACTCAGATTTTAGCCAGTTTTCCGTTAATGTGGTTTTTAAACGTCCGTTACTCTGTCCAGGCTTTTCATAAAAGAACAGCGTTTAAGTATGTTGAAGATAAGAGTTTTGTCTATATGAATATTTTAAAATAGAAGTCTGATGTTCCATTTTAAAAAGCTGGCCATTTCTTTAAAAAAAATTGTATTTTGGTTTCACGTAAAGATAGAGAAATGATTTTTGGACTGAACCATGCATTTTTACAGCAGTATTGTGCCATGTATCGTATTTTGCATTTGTAATTAGAAATAGATATGTAATCTTAATAGAAAATTCTTAATAGAAACTTCTTAATAGAAACTTCTTGAGAGGAAACTGAGCTGTATAGTGGTATCCACTCCGAGTTTAGTCGTTTAGAAAAACAAACTTCTGTGTTTTTCCTGGTGCAACTCCTTCCATTGCTCATTTTGAATTATTTTATGATGTTTTTATTAAAAAAGAAATAAACACTTTGCTTGACATAATACTGTTGTGAAAATGCATTGTTCAGTCCATAATTGATTTCCCTACCTTTACAAGGAGCCAAAAAAGCACTTTCGTAAAAAATGGCCAGCATATTAAAACGGAACATGAGATTTAAAATATTCATATTATAGAAAAAACTCTGATCTTCAACATACTTAAACGCCAATTTTTATGAAAAGCCTGGACGGAGTAACGGATGTTTAAAAACCACATTAACGGAAAACCGGCTAAAAACTGAGTACTTTTTTGCATAAATTGCTGGAGTTATCTCCAATTAATTTTTAAATCAAACCAATCGATGCAGGAAAGAACAGGCTTTAATTTAGTGTATTGTTCAAAAAAAATTTATGTTTTTTCTAGATAAAGCTCTTTAAACGAGTGCGGGAAGTTGGTATACCTCTAAGCGCATGCAATGTAGCATGCTACATCACAAGTTGAAAAAGAAAGCGCACAAAAGTGGACATACATAATCAGTTTAAAATTGCTTCTTGTTGCTGAATATGTTGTTTTGGCAGGAATTTGAACTTGCACATCCAGTGTTTGTTCATGTGTCTTCGTATGATGATCAGTTGGTCATAACAAGAAGTTGCTTTCCATACTTTTGTTAATTAACAATTGAATTTTCAACCAGCTGAGTTCTACTTGGCTGGCCAGAAGGTCATAGTTTTCAAAAATAAAATATAATGGTGCTGAAAAATTTTGTATAAAATCTTTACTTATAAATCTGCAGTTTATTAGTTTTACTGTGTTTTTAGTGTTGTATCCCTATTGTTTTAGTTCTTGATTTTCTTGATATTTTTAGCTTCATCAAACTGAAAATATGATAATGTGCATTTATGGTCAATTGATTTCGACCTCATTTCATTTCTGCACAGGTGGTATTGTAAGGGAGGGTGTTTTTTTTTAATAGAAATGTTTGTGATATAAGGGATGCTACTCACCTAGCTTGTCTATTGTTTGCCTGAGAGAGGAAGATTGAGTATCCAGATATGCTTTTTTAATGTCTTTCTCATGAAGGTATTTTGTCATAATAATTTACACCTTTCATTTTTATTGTTCCGAACAATACTCAAAAATGCTGTTGCTGTATTTTTTGAAAAATTTTGTAATCAATTAAAAAATCCACTTTACTACAGATAATTACTGTACATTCAAAGGGAAGAATCTTTGATATTCATATATAAATACTCACCTTTGCGTAATATTATCTGTATATTGGTCCTACAACATATACTTTAACTATGTACCACTACATGATGTGTATTTTATTTATTACAGTTAGAAAAACGGGAAAATTTAAAGAAAGGAAGTTTGGATTCAGATGATTCAAGTGAAGATAAAGCTCCAATAACTGCAATAACGATAACTTCTGAGGTAAGTTTTTTATAAAAATTTAATAACAATGTTGTGTACGGTAGATGATGTTGATTATTTTTCTATACATTTAATCAATGGCTCATGGGCAGCGTTAGTGAATATTGCTGCAGTGAAGGTCGTCTTTAGTTAGCTACTGTTGGAAATTTTTTAATGAATTTCTATAGTGTCTATTTGGACAGATGTTGTGATAGTACAATTTTTTGGCTTTGTAAATGATTACTTGGTTAGGAAAATGGATGAGAAAATTAATGAGAACAGATGGTTCACGATGCAATTTCAGATGAATTTTCACAAGTTTTAAGAACTGTTTTGAATGGGATTGTTATTAACTCCTTAGTTTATTGTGTGACATGCACAAAAGATTTAAAACAAATTTTAATAAAATAGTATTTACTGCTTGGATGCAACTCATTGAGTAATGATAAAGCCAGGGAAATAGGTGTGATTAGATAGAAAGATATACACTTTATAGATGAAAGCAAAGATGTATTGATTACAACAAAAATAAAACATAAAATATTATACACTATATAAAAAAAATAATAAACAGTTATAAGAGAGAACACAAAAAAAATTATAATGCGTCACAAAAACAATAATATATTAAGAAAAAGAACTTCATGATAATCTTATATAACATTGAAAACATGTTTAAATCATATTACCAAATAGGCTCGAGCGATTTTCAAACTAACATTAACATTTTACATTATAACATTTTTGTAACACAATTAACACCCACTCATCTTCTTGGATATAGCGGGACTGTCGAAAAGCCCACAAACACTAAAGAACGAGATAATAAAAACATGCATGCGTGCAAAAACGACCGCGCGCATGCCGCGAAAAAAATAAGGACTAAGTAGAAACATTGTAAGTTGCCTCACTGAGTTGCAAAAATGCTCACAGATATCCGCAAAATCCAGAGACTTGTTGGTACTTTTAACATATCTTGCTCTGTACGATTATAATACTTTTCATGTTTGATGAGCTCTGCTGTTCCACATGTTTAGTCCAATGAGAACGTTTGCCAGCGTTATCAGATTGTATAAATGTATCAGCATGAGATACATTACGTATAACAGCTGCAGTAGTTCACTTATGTCTTATATCTCGTACTAAATACATTGATTACAGAGTGCATTAACGTGCAAAATTTTATAATATAATCAGCTGATTGTATGTTCATAGGTTGTTATTGAAATACCAATAAAATGGCTGACAAAATATATAACAGAGCTACAAGAGTATTGGCAACATTGTTGGCAAGTCATTGGGTAGCTATGAAGTGGGTAGGGGGTAATGCATAGTTTCAGAGCTCATCAGCTTTGAAAAATAGTACAGGAAGAGGTATTTTGTAACCAAATCGTGACTGGTGATGAAACTTGGGTTCACCATGTGACCCTAGAATTGAAACGGCAGTGATAGAAGTGGAGGCTCAAAAACTCTCCTAAAAAGTAAAAATTTAATATAACAATGTCAACACAAAAATCATGTGGATTATGTTCTGGGATAGGAAAGGGGTTTTACTTGTTGAATTTCTTTCAAAGGTGAAACTGTTAATGTGATACGATACTGTGAGTTTTTGAGAAAACTTCTGCATGCAATTTGAAACAAAAGGAGAGGAATTGTGTTGATCCATGACAATGCTCAGCTTTGTGCTGTGCAGGTGACATTCAAAAGCTAATTCAAGAGTTCAGTTGGGAGTAGTTCAATCACCTGCCACACAGCCCTGAGCTGGCACTGTCTGACTACCGCTTGTTCCTGTACACAAAGCGTGGCTTGATGGTTAGCACTAGAAGTATAAATGCAAGAAGCACTGTGAAGCAGGTGGGATGTTTATTTGAGTAAAGTTTTGATAAATTGGTCACTCGCTATGATAAGTCTCTGAACATTGGTGGGAAATAGTTGGAAAGTAGTTAAACTTGTGCTCTTCGTTGTAAAAATATAATTGGCTTAAAAAAGATGTTTCAGTATTTTTTTTTCTAAATATACTATCTTTTCAGAAACACCTTGTATCTGTCAAAATCATAGAAAGGATTAAAGCTTTTTTCTGTTTGTATTTTTATTTTTGCTTTAACTGTTTTTGTACATGTGTTGTTTTTATTCTAGGAAACTATGGAACTATCTATTTCAAAAACATGTTTGCATGTACTTCAGTCATTGGGTACTGCATTTAATGATGCACTGTACAAACCACATATGAAGGGTATGACACCACAAGCACCCTATGTTATTAAAAATGAAACTGGATTACCAATCAAAGTAAAACTTAGTGATGTTCCATTTCAGGTAAGATATGAAAAATGTTTTTAGTATACAGTAAGACCTCGATTTACGCGAGGGAGCATTCCACAAAATTATTGCGTAACTTGGATTGTTCGGTTTAACTTTAAAACATTTGCTAATTGTCTGTATCATTAAAATCTGCTAATTGTCCGTTATGTTAATTCAGTAATCTCAGTCGTTCCTTTTATGTTCTTTGTTTTTTCACCCCTTTCGTATTTTTTATCGACATCTAACTTTTCCTTGAAAATAATCGCTTTCTGTTTTTATAACCTTTATTAGAACTCATATTGTATGCAAAGTAACAACAAAAACAAGAAAATAAAAGACCTGCAAATTGTAGCACAATTAAAATCACGATTAAATCTATGCAACCATATACGACGGATATTTTTAACGCAATATTTTTAATGTAATAGTACTAATGTTTAGAACAAAAGCAAACCAAGATAAAATTCCAGCGTAAAAATGAGGAGGGCAACTACTATAACGGTTTAGAGAGGAATTAGCAAAACAGTGGTCATAAATGTAAACATCCGTAAGATAAGAATTACTGTTGTACACAATGTAATGTATTATGTTCAACAAAATCGCGCTAACGTGAATTCGCGTAAGTTAAACTTGTGTAAGTCAAGGTCTTACTGTATTTCATGATGTGTAATTCATGATGGTCCATCACAGTTGGTGCTAATTCATATGTAAGTCTTTTTTCCTGTGTATGATTTGTATAAAGATCTGATATTCAGCTTGGCCTTAAATTACATTAGAATTTCAGTTACAGATGTTTATTTACAAACAAATTCTTGTAATGCATCCTACCAGCTATCTAATTTATAAATTATAATAATGGGTGTTTAATTAAGGACGCAACCCTGATTATAAGAAGATAGAAGTAATACATCGGTAAATTTTCTGTCCCCCAATTGGTATGTTGGCAACAGTGTACTCAAGGCCAACTACCTAAGACAGATAAAATGTTCCAGTCAAGCATTCGTGTGGTGACAGCGGTCGTTTCGTTATATTGTGTCAGCAATGGTTTTTTCCAAGAAAGAACGCGTGTTTATTGTAGAGACTTACATAGTGAGTAAATCTTACAAATGTGTGCAAGATAAGTTTCAGTTGAAATTTCCCTGTTCTTCCGTTCCGAATAAATCGTCAATATTGCGTTTGATAAATAAATTCCGTAGAACTGGGAGTGTACTCGATGAGAAATCACCTTGCCAGACAGCAAAGTTAACCCCGGTTAACTTTGTTGCAGAACGGGGAAATTTCAACTCCGACACGAACATTTTCATCAAAATTAGTCAACCGGAAGTAGTAGTTTAGTCGTGTAATTTTTCACTTTTTTGCGATTTTCTCAAAAACTGGTCCTACGATTTTTTTAAAAATCGCCTGGTTTACTAAATTTTTAATGCTCTACAAGATAGGGTTGGCGCCATGTTTGCTAAAATTCTTGGTGAGGCTGTTTTCATGTAAAAACATTGTTTTCTTAAGATTAGGGCTTTAATATGCATTTTAGCGCAAAACTTTGTATAATAAAAGTTTTAGAGAATTTTAAAACCCTACAACTTTTATTTCAAACATTTTTTTGTATAACGCTTAGTTTAGCAGTAATTAGCAATTTTCTGTTTTTTTCTCACGAAAACGTGTGAAAAATCGATTTTTTAAGATTTCGGCCTTGGTATGCATTTTACGACAAAAGTGTATAATCAAATTAATAGGAAATTAAAAGATCTACAACTTTTATTAAAAGCATTTTTCTCTACAGAGCCTAGTTTAGCGTGAAAGAGTGATTTTCCGTATTTTTAAGCCAAACAGGTTGATTTTCATTTTGCATGTTTCACTCATGATTAAAATAAGGTTATGTTTTTGAGGTTAGTTTTTGTTTATTTCTAATGTTTTATTACTAATGTTAGGTTTATTGTTAATTATTTGCATTGGCAAGAGAAAGTTGTGTGAGTGTTTCACACCAGATTTTTATATTAATATTGGATATGTATTTCAGGTTCTTGGAGACACCAATAACATAAAGGAAGTATTAGTGAATCCTGGTGCAGAAGTCAATCTGTGTTTATTGGAAAATCCATTACTAGCTTCAGTTGTTCATTTTACAACTGCAGTAGAAACTGCAGCTGTCGAAAAATTTATTGTAGTTAGTGTAAGTATACGTATATCCTCTTCTTATAGTTCTGACTCCTTTACTGAACACAACACTCTCAATCTTGAGCCACTTTCAAAAGAGTGTGTGAACTCAAGTTTGCTTGATCTCTATTGTTCTTCAACCATGAGCATTTCTTTCACCCAGGAGTGTGCTTGTCCTCAACTTTACCCTCAAGAATCAACCACTACACAAGAAACAGAATCGATTATTATGTTGCTAATCACAACACTAAATTGTTTGAACAAAAACCAACTTATGCAGGTAGAAAATACATCAATAACTTGCCACATGGTTTAAAAAGTTGTGACAATTTAAGTCATTTAAAAAAAAAGCTAAAACAATATTTGATTGATGAAACATTTTACAGTGTGCACGAATTCCTTTCTAAATAGTTTTGATTGAAAAATATTTAACTTCGAATTAAACAAATATTGTGTACTATTTGATACAAAGGGGTTCATGACAAGCCTACTGAGTTAAGCAGTAGGAGGAAAAAATTATTGGTAAGTGATAAATTTATCTTTGTGTTTGATTTTTTTATTTTTTATTTTGTGTGATATTTGATTCAATGGGGTTCATGACAAGCCTACTGAAGTAAGCAGTAGCAAAAACAATTTTCTGGTGGTAAGTGATGAATTTATCATTGGTGATAAACTTTCAGTTTATCAGTTTTATCTTGACATGTTCTAAACTCCCTTTGGAGTCTCCTGGATGCAGGGGAAAAAATTATGTAAAACCTCATATTTATCTCCCTTGTATAAATGTTCAAGGTAGGCCATCTTTCTTGTGATTATGCCCATCAACTCACTGTCCACACCCATGTCTCAAAACATCGATGTTGGATGTTGGTAACCAGTCCATGGAATGTGGAGCATTCTTCTAAACATCCAAATCTTGAAAGCTTCTAAACGATACTTGGACTACACACTCCATGTTTCCACATCATGTAGAAGGCCAAAGTAGATGTATGTCTTTACAAACCTTTATCTTACAGGAAGTGAAACTGTATTGTTATCAAGAAGGTGCTTCATGTTACAAAATGCCAGCCTAGCTAATTTAATGTGAGTGTCACTTCTATTGCTGGCTCCAGATCTGCTATAATACAAATCCCTAATTATAGTACATATTTTTTTTTTTTGTTTTTCGTCTGACTTTTGCGATTTCTGCTAATGCAGACGGTGGAGAATGATGATATATATGAAAATCAGTGATGAAAAAATCCCAGACCTGACCAGGAATTGAACTGGGATCCCGGTGTAGAAGCCAGTTGCGCTAACCACTACACCAATGGGCCGGTCTACTGTATCTAAATACAGTAGAGCCGCAGTTATCCGAACCCCATCTAACCGAGTTCCGGGTTAACCGAGGTAGTCCCAAAAATACCACTCAAAGCAAAATCCGTATAAAATGGCAAATCGATCATAAACTGTATGTACTGTTTCTCTTTTTTCATTATGTATTTTGTTTTATTTGTACGTTATTTTTTCATTTGATAATACAGTAGATACCTTTTTTATATATTTGACCACAATTTTATTCATTCACCAGTTTACCATACGTTTCCCTCTCGATTTTTAACAGAGTCCGTGTTATCTGAGGTACCCTCGGTCCACATTACCACAGATAATTGAGGCTCTACTGTTACTTAAATTTCTTACCTGGATAATCGAGGCTCTACTGTATTTAAACTTCGTAACCTGGATAATTGAGGCTCTACTGTACTTAAATTTCTTAACCTGCTTAATACATTGATCTTTAATAAGTCACATCAAGTGTGAGGAACCTTACTAATCACCTTCACTTTAATTTTCAAAGGGGTATCTTTTAGACTGAGAGCTTTTCCCTCTGGTTACTCTATTCATCAAGTACTGAAACCCTCAACTGAATCTGCAAAAATTACTATGATTGACTTATCTTGTGTTGATAAGAATTACTCCATTCAGCTTAATCCCATCGAAAGTATTATTAAAGGCTCACTTAAATGTTAGATGTTAACTTGCGTTAAACATAATTGGTGAAAGAACACAACTGTAATGTACCGTTTTCTGTATAAGAACAGAATCTCTGATCTGTTCATTTACTTTAACTTGTACCAACGGTTTTCAAGTATGTTGTTGTTGTTGTTTAGGTCATCAGCCGAAAGGCTGGTTTGATCCTGTAGAGGTTTTACTAAGTAAAACGAGGAGTGAGGTGGTTTACCTTTGCCTTCCTCACTGAGTGGAAAAGTACGCTTATCAGCATGCCGGGCCCTCTGAAAAGCACATATTTTCCACTCTGCAAACGACACCTTCACTTCATTCACCACAGGGTCTGGCTGTATAATGAAATTCATTACTTTCAGAGGAGATAACTCTGATTAGTGTCTTTTGTACCTCTACCTCTTCTGTTCTTAAATGATTCAGTCATTTAATTGGCTGACTATGTGATAAGAAACAGAACTATTTATTTTAGCCCTGCAATGAACAGATTGAGTGTAAATAATTTGACACTTCACCTGTCCGTCATGGGCAGATTTTCAAGTATAATAACTTAAAAATAAAAGTGATTACATATAATAATAATAGTAATTTTATTTCCCAAAATTGTTTATGTATCGATAACTTTACACTATATTAATTTTTACATATAGATGTATCTTCACTTTTAAATTTATGTATGAGGTAGGAAATTAACCTGTCGTACCATGGTTTCCAATTTCTGAGGATGGGTTAATTTAGTGCTTCTTCTTATAAAAACTCCAGTTCTCCTAGACTCAAAATACAAAATATTAGGTTGTTAGCTCACAGATAAGATGTAATCATTTTCTTCTTGTACTGCTAACTGATACTAAAGAGCCATTTCTTTAATTCAATTTCAAATTTTGCATCCCATATACATTTTTAATTTTGGGGAACCAGGTTGTAGAGTTTGGGGCCAAGGTTTCAAAAATTCTTTGAAATTACCCCCAAACTTACAAGAAAATTAATTAATTTTGCTCTATATACAAACTAAAAAGCTTAATCAAATAAATTTATATTCATTAAACTTTGTGTTTATAAAGTGTACAAGATTTTCTAGTTTAACAAGATAAGGAATTTTTCAGTAGTCTCCATTTAGTTGTTTTAAAAGTTTTGTTAGTGAATCAAATCCTTCGTTGGTATAATTAGCACGAATCGAACCAATTATGTGACAGTAATAAAAAAAGTGTAAAAATAGAAACTAAAAAAATATGTTTTTTTAATTTATTTTTCTCTTGACTTTTCAGATTGAAGATGATGATTTTGAATTAGAGATACCCGTAAGTCGTGCTGAAAAGCGATATTTCTCCATTAAAGGCAACAACTCACAAGAACAACAGGGATTAATTTCTGATGTAGCTGTTAATTATGGTTCTGTTATAGTTACCTTATGCAGCATCATTCGGGTGAGTGAAAATAAAGTAATACTACAGGTATTTTGTAAATTTAAAAATCTGTTTTGAAACATTCACACATATTTCTTTTGACAATGTAAATAATGAAAAACATAACCTAATTTTAAAAATCCTTTTCATAAGATGACACGTCTCATGGCTGGTGGCAATTTTTAAAAAGGCTTACCTTTCACCTATGACAAAAACCATTAGTGATTTCTGTATCTACTCTTTAAGAGTAATCGAATGACATTACTTTTGTTTCCAAATTCCGACTCTTGACTTCTTGATATCTGGTTTTGGGGCCACTTCCGGTTGAAACTGGAACTTCAAACCCAATAATCTCTGTATCTACTCTTTAAGAGGAATCGAATGACACTATTTTTGTTTTCAAATTTTGACTTAGATTTCTTAACTTCCAGTTTTGTACCACTTCTGGTTAGTACCGGAACTTTAAACCCAATGATTTCTGTATGTAATCTTTAATAGGAGTCGAATGACACGATTTTTGTTTCCAAATTTTAACTTTGATTTCTTGACTTCTGGTTTTGGGCCACTTCCAGTCAAAACCAGAACTTCAAACCCAATCCAGCCCTACTAACTTTTTCTGTAGATTATAAATCTGAAAATCGTTTGTTGCTATCTCTTGGTAGTTTTTAACATCTGGGTGTGGTTGACAAATGGATGAATATAGGAAAATGATAGATGACAATTTTAAAAATTACAACCCATCATAAGTTGATGACACTAATTGAGAATCAACCTCTGTTATTGGACTTTGATTTTGATGAGTAAAAGGTGGAAAATCAATAATTGACACTAAACTAAGCTCTGTAGAAAAAAATTGTTAGGTTTTAATATTTTAGAATTTATTATTTTAATGCATAATAAGATAACAATATTTTAAAAAACAAACCCACTTTTTACCAATTTCAATGAGCAAAATATGAAAAATCGATTTTACAACAAAATTCTATGTAGAAAATGCTTAAAATAAAAATTTTAGGTCGTTTAATTTTCTATACCTTGAATTATACACAATTTTGCTCTAAAATATATACTGTGCTTTCCAGCAAATTTGACATTTAGGGATGTTAACCCTGTCAGTGTACTGTCAACATTAATCTTATTATGAGGATGTAATTTTACTTTTATTACTTCAGTCATTTGGAAACAGAATAGAATTGAGTCTCCAAAAGATTTTAATTGCTAATAAAGATAAATGTTATTCAATTTCAATGTAGTAGTATTTACATAAGGAAAAATTTTCATCTACTGTTATCTGAACAATAGCTATGTGTGTATAGTAGTGGTTAGTTGGAATTAACCCTTTATTATCACACCATTAAAATGTTCCAAAACCAAATCTAGCGTGCGTGACCTTAACAGTGTTGATGTAATTGAATATCTTTTAGAAAAAAATAAATAAGATATATTAGACTTCTTGTTTTATTTAGTGTTGTTTTATTTTTTAGGTATACAATCACTTTCAAGAAGAGATAAGTGTATTTTTTATGACTAATAAAGGTGATGAAATTCAGTTAGTAGGCTGTGTTCAACCAGATAGTTACCTTAATTTGCCATTTAATGCTGTTTATACACCAACTGGTGAATTATTCTTTAGTGTACCTGGGTAAGTATGTGTGTTTTAATAAATAGTATTTAACCACTACAAAAAAATATACAAAAAAAATAGCCAAGCTACATTTACCTATAACAGGTAGGTGGAGTGTTAAATTATTTGCACTCGATCTGCTAGTTCAGGGCTACAAAAAAATAGTTCTGTTTCTTATCACATGGTCAGCCAATTATATGACAGAAGTATTTAAGAACAGAAGAGGTAAGGGTGTAAAATATCCTAGTTGGAGTTATCTCCTCTGAGAGTTATGAATTTCATTATACAACCAGATCCTGTGGTAGATGAAGTTAAGTTATCATTTGCAGGGTGAAAAGTAGATATTTTTAAAGGGTCTGGCATGCTGATGAGCTTGGGTTACTTTTTCACTCCATGAGGATTGCAATTGTAATCCACCTCACTCCTTGTTTTACTTAGTAAATCCTCTAGAGGTTCAAACCAGGCTTTTTTGGCTGATGACCTAAACAACAACAATCAAACTACATAACACTTCTGTTCCAGTTGATACCCATAATGGGTGTGAATTAATTCACAAAACAATACTGTTAAAAGGAATCTTGATTGTCTTTTGTTTTGACAGGTATTTGTCTTTTGTTTTCTAAACGTAAATCAAAAGAGTTTTTAAATTTCAAAAACCTTTACAAACACCTGAATCAAAATAATTATAAATTACTATAATAATAGCCTAAATTATTAATTTAAAATAAATCAACGTTACAATGTCTAACTAAGGTTAGGAGTTAATGGAAAGTGAATCTAACTGGAGAGATAGTAGTCGTATCAAGCAATTAAGTATGAACATTAAAGTATGTGAATGGAAAATGTAATGGAACAAGTTCGAATGGCTAATATAGGGAGTGATTTTTTTTATAAATAGGGTGGAAAGAGATATAAAAAAGTAAAGAAGAATTGTGAGGTTTTAGGAGAAACCATGGAAGTAAAAATCTTTGATCATTGTCCTATGCAGTTTTGCTAATTTGCCTTTGTTAAGTTAGTTCTTTTGGTAGGTATTATCCATAATCTGGCTACATTGCTGGATGATAGGATAACAACACAAGTTAACTGGTGATAAAAATAATTGAGGATTTATTGTTGTGAATTTGACTTTGGCGTTATAAGTACTTAAGTTTATTTTTTTTATTTTCTTCATTTTTAATAAGATAACATGTGTATGTTTTAAGATAAATTGTATTGTTTAATTACTTGAGTCATGAGTTTCCCTGTAGTTTTATTGAGGGGTAAAGGAGGAAAAGTATCAGTCTGCATACACGACTGCTTTTATTTCAGTGCAACCAACACAATAACGTATACTATACCCAGAGTACATACAGTATATCGCGGAACCTTTTGTAGGTTAACTGTACGAATATAACTATTTGTTACCGTAAACAGAAATTTTGGTTTCTTGAAAACGTGGTCGAAATATTCACAGTGCTAAACGAAATCTAAAATGAAGTGTGATAAAATGATGTGAAGTTTAAGCAAAACAAAAATGCCTTTACTTGCCTCTTAATAAAAGCTTGCCTCTCAAAAGCAAATGGCTAACTACTATGATGTTTCTCTTTCCACAATTTGAAAAATAAAGAAGGAAATTAAAGATGTGAAGAAGCTATTCTTCTTCAACAGTTTTGTTGACACCTGGTAAAAAAGGAATGGTTAGGTAGATGTTAGCAAGACTGATAGTGAAGACAGTGGTGATAGTGATATTAAAGGAAGAGATTCATTCGCAGAAGATTTTGTTCCAATAGAATAAGGTAGCTCATAATTACAGTAAATTAAACATTTCTGGTCATGTAATTAAGCTAGGAAATATTACAGATCAGATTTTTACTTATAGGGTTAATGAAGAAAATATTTTCTCGGAATAAATCACAGCTTACGAAATGCATGTAGAAACTGCATGGTAGTAAAAAGTAGTGTCTCACTGTTGAGTTGGCAGGGGGGCATGCCCCAGACCGCACAGAGTGTGCCCATAGAACTGCAGTTTAGCTACCCAATCCTCACTGCTTTTAGGTAACGGGCGCTGGCTGTAGCACCTCCGTGTGCTATTCGTAGTACACGGTAGTGCGCAGAACATCCATGTGTGGTAGAGCCACGTGCAAAGCATTAGCTGCGTAACGAGCTCGACGGTGACTCGTCTAACGTTTACACGAGTACTGAGGGGAGTGGGGCGCCCTGCGGGCGTGACCACACCCACTCATTTGGGTTGGCCTTTCAGGGGCTGTGGGTTCCTGGGTAGATCTCCGGAGCCATTAGGCTGCTTAAATTCCTTCAGAATGGGCGTAGCTGGCCGAGGGGTGTCCGGCAACGGATAGGTGAATTCACATGTTGAGTTGGCAGCTCTGTCAAATTTTTACTTGCCTTCTTCACAGCCCACCCATACGCAAAAGGCAATCTTGTCACTAAAGTATCTATATGCCTTGTTTAATTCTATTTTTCTTAATGTTTTAGACATTCGTTTTCTGTGACCCCATATATTTGGAAAGAACTCCGTAATACACTTTCATTGACCGAATTACTACAGTGTAATTCAAAGAATGTTGAAGATAATGAACCGTTCTTTATCAAGGTTAGTTCATGTCTTTTGAAGAATTATTTATTACACATAGTTTTGCAACTTTAATTCTGAGACTAGACTAGAATTCTGAGACTGAGATTTCTTTACCATGTTTAAATCTCAGTGAGTAATTTTTGGGTACAGAGTTATCTAATCATCATGACAATTAGTATCA
Source organism: Catonia carolina (assembly GCA_035578175.1). NCBI lineage: Eukaryota > Metazoa > Arthropoda > Insecta > Hemiptera > Achilidae > Catonia > Catonia carolina. The sequence continues at coordinate 31,312,011 of JAQMRL010000005.1, read as the reverse complement.
CTTAAGTATTTTATTTTGCTAAATAAAATATTGTATAAAATAAATAAATATTGTATATGATAAAAATATACAGTCCTTGATTATCCGAACTGAAAGGAATGGATGTTGAGATGGTCAGTTACTAATCAAGGATTTGAATAAAACAAGTATTTTTCTGTATCATAATAAAGAGTCTGCAAATAAATATCATGCATTTACATATTATCACATGTAAATATGAACAGTCCGTAAATTTCACATGCGTCTCATGGCTGGTGGGAATTTTTTCTAAAGAAATGGCATTTTTTTATGCAATGAAAAGTATTAAAAAACATTTGGACATTTTGTAAAGAAGATTGCTGAGACCTTTTGTTACCTGAACTTCAGTCTTGTCTGAATCCAATACTAAATATAGTGAGCCTGAACCTCACCTACCAAACCATGTTGCAGAAACACTAAAGAAGACGTGAAGACACCGTGTTCAAAAAAACTTTTGTGTCAAATCTTAACATTTTTAATATTAATTTGTACCATTTGAAAAAGGGTATTTAAAAGTTTATTTTTATATAACTTTTTGTTCAATATACGAGGGGGTACCCAAAAGTATCCGGAATAGCTCTGCTGTGGGCGGAGCTTGTGCAGTACAAATTCCCGCCACTATGCTGCTTGTAGCGCTACTCATTGCCAGTTCAATGCCATTTTGTTCGTTGATCTAGCTTGTTCTGTTCTCGTGCAGTGATTGTTCTCGCTAGTGCTGTTTTGTGCTCGTGTCGTTTTTCATGATGGCAAGTTTTAATGAACAACGTGCGGCTATGAAATTTTGCTTCTTGCTCGGTAAAAACGCCGCGGAAACAGTTGTAATGTTGAACACAGCTTACAAAGACGACGCTATTGGAAAAACCCAAGTGTACGAGTGGTTTTTGCGCTTTAAAAATGGCGACATGTCGATTGAGAACAAACCTCGTTCTGGACGACCGTCGACTTCCCGAACAGACGAAAATGTTGTGAAAGTGAAAGAAATTGTACGAACAGACCGACGACAGACCATTGACCAAATATCACAGGTTAGTGGGTTATCTTGGAGCTCAGTCCAACGCATTTTAACAGAAGACTTGACAATGAAAAGAGTCGCTGCCAAGTTTGTGCCTCGGGTTCTGACAGACACTCAAAAGGAACGTCGAATTGAAACGTGTAGTGATTTGAAACAACAGCTTGAAACTGATCCAGATTTCATGTCAAAGATCATTATGGGTGACGAGTCTTGGTGCTATGGGTACGACCCAGAAACCAAACAACAATCTAGTCAATGGAAGACTTCATTATCACCCCGACCAAAAAAAAGTCGTCAAGTCAGATCGAACATCAAAACAATGCTGATTTGTTTTTTTGATGTGAGGGGAATTGTCCATTCAGAGTTCGTTCCACCAGGCCAGACGGTAAATCAAGCTTTTTATCTTGAAGTGTTAAGAAGACTACGAAACAGCATTCGTCGTAAAAGACCTAATTTGTGGCAGACAGGGGACTGGTTTTTCCACCACGACAACGCGCCTGCACACACGGCAATCTCGGTTACCCAGTTTTTGGCGAAAAACGGCATGGTTTTGCTACCACACGCACCGTACTCACCCGATCTGGCTCCGTGTGATTTTTTCTTGTTCCCACGCATGAAAAGGGGCATGAAAGGTCTCCGATTTAACAACGTTGATGATGTCAAGAAAAAAACGACGGATGAGCTGGCAGCCATCACTGAAGAGGAGTACAAAAAATGTTTTGAACAGAGGAAGCACCGGTGGGACAAATGTATTAGTTGTAATGGAGAGTATTTTGAAGGGGATAAGGTTCTTATGTAAAAAAATAAAAAATAAATAGTTTTAAAAAATAATTCCGGTTTCTTTTGGGTACCCCCTCGTATAACTTTTTTTGCCTAATATTTGTGTTTAAACTCCAATGTCTATCAAAAATGTTCAAGCTGGAGTAACTTACATGATTTCTGAAATAAAAATGTAAATTTTGTATCAAATTGTTGTTAATTTAAGCTAAGTTCGTCAATTTGGCCTTCGGGCCAGCCCAGTCACAGTCAGCTGGTAGAAAGTCACTATTATTTTTTAAGTAACACTGGTTGGGCAAGCGACTTTGTATGGTGACAAGTTGACAGCCATCCATGAACAAACTCTACTGGCGGTTCCTGTTCAAACTCATGTCTAATCTACGTCAAAAAAATACAGCAAAAAGCAGCGATCAAATTATTAACAAATAAAAGCTAAAAAAAAAGTTTGTCAATTTTGATAACTCAAAATCATAATATATTGTAAGTCTATTCTAGGTTCTTTTAAGGATCTGGTTGTTAATAAACTATAAAACTTCCTTTTAAAAAAAGTATTTATGAACAAATTAAACTATTAGTAACTTACAAAATATTATAATTACTTAATTACATAATCAATAAACTTTTACTTAATTAAATAATTTAATAGCACACTAAATTAATTACAAAATAGTATTAAAAACTTACGACTTAAACTTAAGTTAAAACTTAACTAGAAGGTAATGCCCATTTAAAATCAAAATAATGAATGAACCCTTATTTAAAATGGTACACAAAGATAACAAACAATATTACACTTTTTCGTTGTGTCGGACAAACCTGATTTCAATGTGCGACAAACTGTTTTGCTCGTCACTGTTTAAGACAACCGGTATATATATAACCAGATATAACCGGTTTTACAGTTTCAAGAGAAATACATAATAATTGAGAAATCAATAACAAAAGGTGCTATGGAAATTATCTATTCTTAGGAAAATTGAAATTAATAAATAACAAAAAGAAAGAATAATAAAACCAAAAATCATACCTACTACCCTGTGCTAGAAACAATTGAATGAATAGGAGCCATTAACCAACAGGTAATAAATCGTACCTGTCAAAACTCATATAATAACCACATCTATTGTCCCAAAAATTGCCTATTGTCACAATATTTTTACTTTCTCTTGTTTATATGAATATATAGGAAGGAAAGTATTGTTTTCATGTCGATTTTTCGAAATTGAGTTTTCACCGGATCTATACGTTTTCAGACCCCCTGAACCCAAAAAACATGTTTTTAGCAATTGGTCTGTGTGTGTGTGCGCGCGCGCGTGCGTGTGTGTGTGTGTGTGTGTGAACAGAATATCTCAAGAACGGAACATCGTACGAACTTGAAACTTGAAACTTAAGTTACATATCACTACCGGACCCGACACGAACATTTTCATCAAAATCGGTCAACCGGAAGTAGTAGTTTATTCGTATAATTTTTCACTTTTTTGCGATTTTCTCAAAAACTAGTCCTACGATTTTTTTTAAAATCAACTAGTTTACTACATTTTTTATGCTCTACAATATAGGGTAGGCGCCATGTTTGCTGAAATTCTGCTTGAGGCTGTTTTTACGTAAAAACATTTTCTTTTTAAGATTGCGGCTTTAATATGCATTTTAGCGCAAAACGTTATATAATAAAAGTTGTAGAGAATGTAAAATTCTACAACTTTTATTTAAAACATTTTTTTGTATAACGCTTAGTTTAGCGGTAATTAGCGATTTTCTGTTTTTTTTTCTCACGAAAACGTGTGAAAAATCGATTTTTTTTAAGATTTCGGCCTTAGTATGCATTTTACGACAAAAGTGTATATAATGAAATATATAAAAAATTAAAAGATCTACAACTTTTATTAAGAGCATTTTTCTCTACAGAGCCTAGTTTAGAGAGAAAGAGTGATTTTCCTTATTTCTAAGCCAAACTGAGGTCGATTTTCATTTTGCGTGTTTCACTCATGATTGAAATATGGTTATATTTTTGAGGTTAGTTGTTTGTTTATTTCTAATGTTTTATTACTAATGTTAGGTTTATTGTTAATTATTTATATTGGCAAGAGAAAGTTGTGTGAGTGTTTCACACCAGATTTTTAAGTGTATTTTACAGTACAACAATAATAGTTATTTAAAAATATATATAATTATTGACGGCTATCTCATTTACATAATCTGGTGTGAAAATTCAACATTTCATTAGAAAATGTACTTCGTTTAACTAATCAATAAGATTTTTTAAATTACTTTTATTAATAATTGTTGTTTAACTTATTTTATAGGCTGTTGGTGACATGGAGCAAGTATATTTTGAATTAAGCAATCGTTACACTATGTCAAGCACATGTTATAACATACATTTACGACCAACTGTCATTCTGAAAAACTTTTTACCAGTTGATATTATTGCGTGTATTCAAGGTGTTGCAACAGAAAGATTGTTAAACTCTGGTGATAGAATGGTTTTACCAACTGTTGAACCTGGTTCATCATCTGTCACAATTAGAGTAAGTAAATAATTATAAAAGCTTTATCGATTTAAAAGAGAAATGTTTTCTGTGTTGTTGGTATTTTATGTAATGTATTTTTGTTAAAAATTGTTATTCATGTAGTTTAGGCATATTCCTTAAGTAAGGGCTATTTGGTCCTTAAAAAAATAAGCTCGTGAGAAAAGGTTATTGTTGATGGTATTAGTTTGTTACATTCCTACCTTTATTTTCCACATAATCGCCATTCAGTTCTAAACATTTTTCTTACCGCTCTACCAGCTTCTTTAAACCCTCTGCATAGAAGTTTGCCACCTGGGAATTGAACCAGTTGGCAACACCAGTCTTGAGTTCCTCGTCATTTACAAACTGTTGTCCACCAAACCACTTTTTCAAATCCAAGAAGAGAAAGTACTCGCTGGGTGTAAGTTAGGGTCTGTATGGAGGCTAGTCAAAAAGTTCTCAACGGAAAAAATCTTCTTGTTTGTTATTGTAGCAGTATGAGGACACGCATTGTTGTGAAAGAGGATTATGCCGGACGACACTGCCCATAACGGACAGGTGGAGTGTCAAATTATTTACACTTAATCTGTTCGTTGCAGGGCTAAAATAAATAGTTCTGTTTCTTATCACTTGGTCAGCCAATTAAATGACTGAATCATTTAAGAACAGAAGAGGTAGAGGTGTAAAAGCACTAATCAGAGTTATCTCCTCTGAAAGTAATGAATTTCATTATACAGCCAGACCCTGTGGTGAATGAAGTGAAAGTGTCATTTGCAGAGTGGAAAATACGTGCTTTTCAGAGGGCCCGGCATGCTGATGAGCGTACTTTTCCACTCAGTGAGGAAGGCAATGGTAAACCACCTCACTCCTCGTTTTACTTAGTAAAACCTCTACAGTTTCAAACCAGCCTTTCAGCTGATGACCTAAACAACGATAATTTTATATGTTGAAAACAACAACATATATTTTATAAACAACAACAATGCCGGACGATAGTTTCCGGATCATTTATGGCAATCCTGTTTATAGAGGTTTGTGCAACACGTGGAAATTCATTAGCCAGAGCACTAATCGTCAATCCCCAATCACATTGGAATTTTCCATTCATTTGATCAACAATTTTGCCGGTCTGAATATTGGGCCTACCTCTCCACTCTTCATCATGCACGTTTGTGCAGCCATTTTGAAAGTCTTGATACCATTAGTAAACTTTTCCTTTATTCATTACTGTAGGTCCATACACTAAGAAGCACAACTCCTGATGGATTTCAGCAGCTGAAGATCCTTTTACATGCATAAATGGAATCACAGCGTGCACTTTACAACTGACAAAAGAATCACTGTCGCGGACATTGCGATCTGCTTTTACCAGCTGACAAACAACTACTAAATCAAAACAACAACTGCAGTTGCTTCTTAAATTGTCAATAGATGGCACTGCATGTGTAAAACTATGTTCAGACTTATAAATAATTAAACGTCATACATTGTAACTGTAGTAAGAATTACAGCTCGTGAGTTTGTTCTCTAGTCTGCATTCTAAAAAAAAATTAGAAAATATAAGGATTTATGTAAAATACAAACTGGTATTGAGAAAGATCCAATTTGAATACAACAATGGTTCCATTAAATAAGTAAGAAAAATTGTTATTATTTAAATTGTTTTAGAAACTCCGTAAGTGCTTGAAGGGTTTAATCTATTTTAAAAATTGTTTTTTTAATTTTTAGATAAGTGGTTACTTAGATAAAGAATGGTCTTGTAAACGTGCAATTTCTGAATCTCCGCCGGAATTAGAAGTGTGGACATTTGAATCATATGATTCACCACAGCGAGTCACATTTGATCTTGGGATGCATAGTGTCAACAAGCATGGATCATTGATTCTTGCATTATACTGCCCATTTTGGATGTTAAACAAAACTGGATTGTCATTATGCTACAGAGTAAGTGTGTACATTTTATATAATACAATTTTTATTTTTAAAAAGTAATGTAAAATATTTAATAGTTTTCTTAATGATAGAGATCTTGTAAATTATTTGAAGACTGAAGTGTAGATTGATAAAACTGTGTTATGTTAAGCTGTGTTTAAATTATCTTGGATCTATAATTTTGAATCAAATTTTATCCTGTAATCTTGAATCGTGAATGATTATTTCAATTTAAGTATTTATGTTAGTGATAGAAAACACAAATCTGTTAAAAATCTGATTGAGCAAAACGGAACTGATCCAGGGAAATTTATTTCTGAAGCATTGCTGAATCAAGTTATTAAACGTTATCTTATTGTTTCTTCTTCTTCTTCTTCTTCTATTATTGACATATGCAACTTAGGTTCAAAATTTCTTTTTTTTATCAGAAAGCTGATTAAATAAATTATTCCCAGCATTGTAGAGGTCTTCCCAATCTTTTCTTTCCCTGAGCCTGTATTCGTGAACGTATTTTGGAATTCTTTGAAGATGCTCCCTCTATTTATTGCGATAATAACAGATTTTCTTTCATATTATTGCAATTTCAAAATTTGTCCTCCCTCGTAAAACTCGTGATCCTTTATAGAAAACGCATCTTGACAGCTTTCAATTTCTGTTTTTTTCTCCCTGTAAAATCCCAAGTTTACTACCATATAAAAGAGTCAGAACTGCCATTGCATTATAAAATCTCATCAAAGTATGTTTGTGAGCCCTTTTCCTCAATATAGTTGCAGTATACCTAGTTGTTCTGGATATTTCCTAAAAACAGTGGGTCAAATTCCGTTATATAACCCCAATGACTAAACTTTTTTCTATAGACAAATAACAATGTTTTATAGTGAAAGGACTAACAATTAACAAAACCATAAAGATTTGAAGCTATTCTGGAATTAGAAATGCCAGGAGAAACTACGACCACCAGATCATCAACCACAGTGAAAATTTCGTTGAACCGGTAGTTGGTGCACAAACAAATACAGTTGAGAGAATATGGGGTGTAGCTTAGTTGTACAAGGCGTGTTCAGAAAGTAAGTACCGTTTTTAAAAAAAACAAGTAAAACAATTTTTTTTCCAACACAATTTTATTTCTACATGAAAGCCCAAACCTTAAACTATTTTTCAACTTAGTTTCCACCGATGTTCAAACATTTGTCGTAGCGGGTGATCAATTTGTCTATACTCTCTTTGTAGAAGGTTCCCACCAACGAATGTAGCCACAACTCCATGGCAGTTTTCACTACATCGTCGGTTTCAAAGCGTTGGCCGCCTAGCTCGCGCTTCATGTGCAGAAACAAGTGGTAGTGTAATTTGTTGGTAATCGTCAGATAGCGTTGTCATAGTGAAACATCTGTTCTCTTGGATTTTTTTGTTAACTGCCCTTACCAGATCATCGGTGACGAGAGAAGGCCAACCGCTCCGATTCTCATCTTGCACATTTGTTCGACTGCCATTGAACATTCTAACCCACTTTCTCATCATTCCTTCACTTATCACGTCTTCCCCGTAAACATCTCAAAGTTGATGATCAATTTCGGCCGGTTTCACATTCCTTGCGTTCAAAAATCTTATTACAGAACGAATCTCACAATCAGCGGAATCACTAATTGTCTTAAACAATTTGAACATCCAGAGAAAACTGAAAACACAATGTAGAACAACTACAATGGCGTGAGTCAATAGCCAGTGAACAAGGATGACTAGTGCGCATGCGCGGAACACCGATTGTAGCGCTACGGTGGCAGTAGAATGAAACGGTACTTACTTTCTAAACACGCCTCGTACTTTTGATGCCTTTTTGGAAACCATTCTAAACTGTTGGGACAGCGATATGTGTGAATGTGGCACAAACCAATTCCAGAAAAAGCGAATCTGTTTGAAACGGACATTGGACATTGCTGCTTTTTGGCCGGCTCAATATTCATAAAGTATTTATGTCTGTATCTGAGTGAAATTTTTTTGTTGTATTATTAAAAAAATACTGTAAACTATCTGGTTTTATTAATTTTTTCACTTACAGTTTGTATCTTTTCACTGTAAACAAATGAATAGAAAAAAGTTTAGTCGTTAAGAGTATATAACGGAATTTTACCAAACAATATATTATTTTGTCAACATCAAGCTCTTCATCTTTATCAATTTGGCAGCCCAAGTAATTAAATATTCTGAACTACTCAATAAACAGTTATTAATCACATTCTTGGATCTTACAAGGGACCATTCCTATAAAAGTCATCACTTTAATTTTTGTGCTACTTATGTTAAAGCACATACGATTTTGAAAAACACAATAAAGAATAAACGAAAAGAATAATTTTCTAACGTTAATAAATAGACGATTAAACAATTTAAACAGGAGGACCAGGCTGGTTGCATTTGGTAGTTGCCAGCCACAACTAAACGACTGAGTGATTGAACGAAATGGTTAAACAAGCGGTTGAACCAAAACTGACAAAATAGGTAGGAAACGAGAGTTAAAGGACATGACATTACATGGGAACACACACTATTGGTCAACAATACATAATAAATAAGAGCGCACTTACCTTTAATCCAGTAATGAGAATTCACAATTGTAGACAGCGCGTGCTTGATAGCACTAACAAACACCACATGAAGCATAACAAACGAAAAAGTTCACAATATATTGACATGAGCAACTGAATATAATAATTCACAAAATTAGACAGGAACAAACGAATTGAGTTCATAGCGAGCGAAACGAATTGTAAGAACGAAACGAGATTGTAAAGCTGGTAGCGTGGGTAGCGTCCCAACGCCATGCGTTACACGCATCAGAAAAGCGCGCATCCATTCATTATGAATGCTGAACCAACACTGAGCAATGAGGAAGGCGGAAATGCAAGGAAGTAGAGGGAGAAAATGACGTGATCGGTTATGTCATAGGAAGCATCAAGTAAATTTGAAATATCAACAAGGCGGGATTTACGGATCTATTTTGTCAGTATGAAGTGGCGTTAACAACTTATGTACAGGTTATACAAACTGCCTAGATTCTGGAAAAGAAAAATGACTTTAGAGATTCTCTTTTAATTTGGCTATTAAAACTTGATCGTCAGCAAATAAAATAGTATTCAGGGAGAGATCATGACTCATATCAATAAAAGATTGACGACTGATTTACATTCTCTTAAAAGAGTGTCAATATATTTATATAAAAAGTGTAGGTGCCATATTACATCCTTGTTTAACAATCTGATTAATAAAAATTTTATCTAATAAGTTTCTCTGTATCATTATAATCATAGAGCTTATGTACGAGGGGGGCCCAAAAATAACCGGTCTGGGAGCGCGCTACCATTCATAGACGTAATAGAGAGTTCTCCCGCTACATGGGCTGAGTAGAGACCTTCAACAAACAACTGCCCAGATGGCGTCAGTTTGTAGGTTAACGTTTGACCTTGGAGTTGTGTTTCTCTTACTCTTGTCATGCTCCCTCTGTGATGTCAGTAAGTGTCAAGCCAATATTCCACTGGCTTGACGCTTGCTTGGTTTCTGGGTCATACCCATAACTCCAACTCTCATCACCTGTAATGACTTTGGTCAAAAAGTGTGGATCACTTTTAATCTCGTTTTCAACTCTAGACTCAAATTTAATCGAATGTTTTGTTGATCCTCTTTGAGAAGGTAGAGGAACAAATTTAGTGTCAACATGTCTCCTTTGTAAATCCTCAGTTAAAACCCGCTGGCACGAGCTCCAACGCACACCTTTCTCTTCAGAAATTTCTTCGATCATGAAATGACGATCCTCATTGATTTTTTGCCAGATTTTTTTCAAGTTTTCATTGTTTGGAAGTGTGGAAGGGCGCCCAGTATGAACATGGCCTTCAACACTCATCTCATCACATTTAAAGCGCCCAAATCACTGAAAAACTTGTGTGCAGCTCGTAGCACCCTCTTTCAAAGCCTGTCTAAGCATTTTGTAAGGTTCCGTTGTCAATTTTCAAGCAGAAAATAAAATTTCAAACACACTCTTTGTTCTTTTAAATCTGTCTGAACGACAACAAAAACGGAACACAACAATAGTAAGAGAAACACAACACTATGATCAAATGTTAACCTACAAACTGACACCGTCTGGGCAGTTGTTTGTTAAAGGTTTTTACTAATCCCATATATTGGGAGAACTCTCTACTATATCTACGAATCGCAGCGCACTCTTTGTTCCGGTTTTTTTGTGTCCACCCTCGTATAAACTTCGAATAACCTGAATCAGATAGTTGGAAGTTCTTTGATTTTTTAAAATTTACATGCACCAGTTTTTTTCTCAATATTTGGTCACCGTAAGTATAAATTTAACTAGATGTGAAACACGTAATTGTTGTATTATTAAATTGATTAGTCAATTAGAAAGTATCGTTATAAAAAATTGAAGTATATTTATGTCATTTCTGATAAATTTAGTATTGTATAAATTTTTTTAATCTATTGATTTTATTGTTATGCCATAATATAAACATATGATTTGTATTGTCATCTTTATGCTTTTGTCACGTCATAATTTCATTTGCTTTGAATATAATTCATGTTTATTCGCAGAGATCGACAAAGCCTGACCGTTCAGATGATACAACAATTCCAACTGAGGTATTTCATTGCTTGCGTTTTCATTGCTCGCATCATAACAATCATTAACAAGTTATTTCAATTTTTTTTTTGTTTAATTTGGTTAATCGAATGCTATGGTTGTTTCAAAATTATTTTAACATGGTGGTGTGATGTTAGTTAGATATTTCTATAATTGGTGGCAATTTTTTAAAATTCTCATCTATCATTTTGTTTTGTCCATTGGTTACATCCACATGTCAAAAACTACAAGAGTTAGCAACGAACGGTTTTCCGATTCATAATCTACACAAAAATTTAGTGGACCTCAATTGGGTTTGTAGTTCCTGTTTCGACCGGAAATGGCCCAAAACCAGAGCTAAAGAAATCAAAAGTCAAAAACTACAAAAGATAGCAACAAACGGTTTATTCGTAATCTACTCAAAAAGTTAGTGGGCCTAAATTGGGTTTGAAGTTTTAGTTTTGACCGGAAGTAGTGCGAAACCAGAAGTCAAGAAATCAAAGTCAGAAACTACAAGAGGTAACAACAAAACGGTTTTCGGATTCGTAATCTACATAAAAATTAGTGGGTCTGGATTGAATTTGAAGTTCCGGTTTCAACCAGAAGTCAAGAAATTGAAGTCGGAATTTTGAAACAAAAGAGTGTCATTTGATTCCTCTTAAAGAGTAGATACAGAAATCATTGGGTTTGAAGGTCCGGTTTCGACCGGAAGTGGCCCAAAATCGGTAGTCAAGATATCAAGGTCGGAATTTGAAGACAAAAATAGTGTCATTTGATTCCTCCTATAAATTAGATACTCAAAACATTAATGGTTTTTTTGCCATAAGTCAAGGGTAAGCCTTTTTAAATTAGTAATTAGGAATTGCCAGCAGCCATGAGACATGTCGTCTCATGAAAGGGATTTTTACATAGTCTTATCTCTTGGTTTTTTTTGTAACATTTACGTAGGTTCATATTCTTCAGTATTCTATTTGGGTTACACAGTTCTTGTCTTCACAGTTATTGTTTTCTTCTGTGTCTGGTTCAAATATTTTCATTTGTGTGCTCTGAGATTTCATGGTATTTTTTTAAGGGAAAATTATTTCCTAGTTTTTATTTCAGAAAATATTATATACATTAATCTTTCAATAGATTTAATTTATTTTATTGGTATTAAATTTCTACCAAAAATTGATTTTTTACTAACCTTTCAATAGATTTTTAATGGTTTGTTTTAATTGATTGAAAATTTGAAAATGCATGTTGAGGTATTATCACATCAGTTTCTAAGTAACTTAAATAATTTGGAAAATGTATAGTTGTCTACTATTGAATAAGAGTTTTTTACTTGTTGCATTATAACTCTATAATGAAATATTTAAAACTACTTAAAACAAAAGAGAAATTTTGGCTGCCTCCGTAGCGTAGTGGTTAGCGCATTGGCCTGCCACGCGGAGGTCCCGGGTTCGATTCCCGGCGAGGGTCTGGAAATTTTCACATGTCAAATCCCAAAGTTAATGTTACACAATTCACCGTAGTCGCTAATGACCAAGTTGTTGATGCGACTCTAAATAAAAAAAAAAAAGAAATTTTAATGTATCCATATGTACATGCCAAAGTGTATTGTCAATATGGTACCATACCTAATCCATTTTTCATTTGAAACAAGTGTTATTTCATATGTTGTACTTTTTTCTCCTCGTATGGAGCAAATTTTAGACCATTTGAGGAGACGTTAGATGTTTCTGGAAGCTCTGTTTACAGCCCTTAAGTATTCGCTCACTGTAGGCTTTTACTCTTCTTCTCTCCACCCAGTGTTTTGGTTTTGCTCTTCATGGTTTATTCTTCATTAAAGTCTGTAATTAGTCATACGAATTTGGTTCGGTTCAGTAAGTTTTCTCGTTTATTCCCGTTTTCTCAATATTCTTTCTGATTTCTTAAAACCATTTGTCCGGCACCTTAGGTTTATTGTTTTCAATGTCTTAAAAATTTATTTTGTCAACCAGTCGTTATTTATTCTATACAAGTGTCCGTAAAATTTTAGGCTTCTTTATTTAAGTTTCCATTAATTGTTAATTTTCCTTGTATAGTTCTTCTTGGCCACTTAACCTGTAAACATTGTACATTATTTTTTGTATATATTATTAATAATATTGTTTTTAAAACTTTGAGTAATATGGTAAACACTCGCCAATGTTTTTGTAAAGCGCTTTCTTGTATTTCATACATCTTCAGTATTGTATTTTTATGTTTATGAATCGTTGAATGATAAAATTTCCTTTTGTAACAAAATACTGTAAATGTGTAAAATACAGGAAAGCGCTTTATGAAAACATTAGTGAGTGTTTAACATTTTTTTAAAAGGTGGTTTAAGAAAAAATTCACTAACTTTTTACAGCTGTTATAATTTTTCTTTTTTCTATGATTTTATTGTCCCTGACTTAAATTTTGTTAAATTCTTGCAGAAGATGTTATATCATCAATCACTTATATAGAACAGTTTATACAATTATATTAATAGTTTTATACATGTGACTTAAAATACATCTTCTGGAAGGATTTTAACAAAACTTAAGGTAAGGAAAGTAAATTCATAGAAAAAAATTATAGCACCTACAAAAAGGTTAGTAAACATTTGTTAGTATTTTTACATTAGGATCACCTAATATTGTTTTAAATATTAATCTGAATTGATTGACTGTTTATTTTAATTGGTTTATCTAACATTTTTTTTCAATTAATTCAATTAATTTGGAAATTTTAATAGATTGGAATTATTAAGACACTGTACTATACTACACTAAAAATAATTTATTATTTTTTCTTTATTCATTATAGCATGTACTTTTTGGTGACAATTATTTACTAGAATAGTGTATAAATTTTTTATTTACAGAAGACTTTCTCTAGCTCGGACACCTCGGGTCTGAACTAAAAAAGTCCGAACGAACAGAAGTCATTGCAAAAAATACTGGTTATTTTTAGTAATATACCGTAAATGGAAGGCTGTTTATAAGAATTAGCGAAAAGGCTTTTTAAGCAATGTTATTAGACTTCCTCGGCATCAACAGTGTCGTAATCTTGTTTTTCATTTCCATCTTGTTGGCACATCGACATGTCATATTAGACAATGTCATCATCATCTAATATTTCATTATCCAGTTCCTTCTCACCATTTTTCATTCTACAACATCTTGAACTAGGTTTTCACAATCAGGGAGTTGCCGTAGGTCATTCAACAAAGCTGTGTTGTCATCAGGTTCAGCCATTCCAGTGTCAAGAAAGTTAGGGTCAGCTGCTGTAGGAAAGTACGTAACGAAACAGAAAAATACTTTCGTACTGTACATGAAAGTATGTTCCGATTTTTCACTCATCTTAATGAACAAAGCACTAGAGAAAAAATATTGTCATGCAAACACAATAAACAATTTACTGTAGAACTAAAAATAACAATGAAAATTAAAGTAAGTTTGTCCGCACGGTAGCACAAAACTACATTAGGCAACTGTAGATTGAACAAAAAAGGCACTGTATTTACTGTACTAGAGAAACATGTGGATGTGACTTGTAGCTCTTTATCGCTGGTGACGAGCAATGCAGCGTGTGTGAGCAAGTGCATGACTCATGCACAGGTGGCTGTCCGAATCATTCAAAGTCCGAACCAGAGGTAGTCTACTGTATTTTAATTTCAATAGAATTTTATAACCATTGTTTATAGTAATTTTGGTACTTGTACATAATACATATTGCATTTATAGTTGCATGTTATAGCGTACACAGATCACTTCTAGTTTTGTAGATGTTTTTTTTTAATGGGGAACATTTTTAACGTTTGTTACTAGCAACTTACAAATAAATTATAGATTGTAAGGTTAGTTTTTAGTTAATTTATTAATGCATAATTGACCATATTGTTAGTATCATTATGTATATTTTACGATGAACCTGTTTGTCGTATAATTAATTCTGAACTAGATATGCTATATTTGTATTCTAGACAGTTTGGACATCTTCATCTCACACTGTGGTCTTTAATTATCGATAAATTGAAGTCGTTTAATAAGTGGAAATTTAACTTAAATAATTTTTTTTTTAATTGACTTGAAATTGTGTTATTACTCTGTAAATCTATCTAGTGCTGTATTCAGGTTTTAAAGCCTTATGTGCGAGAATGGTGTTTAATTCATCTTTGTCTCTTCTTATGGCATAGGCCATCTAAACTGTTACAGCATCAAAATTTGTAATTTTTTTATCGAAAAGCCGTAAATAAAATAAATTTCTGTCAGCATTGTAGAGGTCTTCCCAAGCTTCTTTTGTCAATTTATTTATCAAATTTTATTTTTATTTTTAAGGCTTATTGTAGCAGAAATAAAACTAATTGTAACCACCTCCGTAGCATAGTGGTAACGTGCTAACACGGAGGTCCTGTCATCAATTCCCAGCTTGGGTCTGGAAATATTACTAGTCAAAACCCACCATAGTCTCTAATAACCAAACTGTTGATGCGACTTTAAATAAATTTAAAAAAAAATTGTTTCATGAGTTTTACATATTTTGGTGGTAGTACTATTTTATTAACTTTTGTAAATATACTTCGAAAGCTTAAATAGTAAAATGAAAAATCTTAATTTTATCATCTGCTGCAAGATTCCCTTCATATTCAATTTCCTACTTCATTAGTAATTTCAGAAATGGTATTAACAAAATGCATTTTAGTCACTAGCTGATTACTATAAAAGGCAAATAATGGTAGCAAGACTTCATCTTCCATGTGTGCAGTAGTTGCACGGAGCAGACCAAATTCAATAGCAGGATGAGCAAACCTATCTAGTCTTTCTACCATGCCAACGTACAAACAACATGAGCACATTTGACTCATACAAGTAAACTGATTGATTGTTCAAACTATTTTGTGTCTAGTACAAGTCAAGAATGTACGCAATGTCAACTTTACACACATTCCAGTAGACATTTATTATTCTTGTAATAGTGAACAATTTTATTTTTCCAGATGCCAGATTTTTGTAACGTTTTGATTTATTTTAAATGTATTAAAAATGTTATTTTTCTTTTAGTAAATTATTATTGTATCTTATTTGTCACAATGTAACGATAATTTTTTTATCGTTTATGCACTTTGTATTAACAAATTTTATTGTTTTTCTATTTTCGCAGACCTTAAATTTATTTTTATTTGAAGGCTGATTACAATTAGCTTGAAGATCAAAGATTTCTAAGTGTTTTTCTACTTTTTTTAACATTAATCAAGTTTTTTTATGAAAAGTTATTATTTATTGATAAAGGTTTTATAATGTAGATTTCATTTGTTTTTTTAATCCTGTTCGGTATGTTTGATTTACTCAGTGATTCAGTCAGTTGTATTGACAGCTGCCAAGCCAAAGATTTCTGGCTTAATTCCTTGCAATGTTTGGAAAATTTATAAAATGTTTCTCACTATTCCAGAACCTGTTTCGTATGTACTAGTTAACTGATATTTTGATGTGAATTTTTTATTTAAAAAAGTAATATCTGTTCATTTTCTATTTGTATAAAAATAATTATTTTTTATTTTTCTTTAGCAAGCAGATGATATGAGTAATATTTTATATCATCCAGAAACGTACACAGAACCAGTTATGTTTTCATTCCGTGCCAAGTACTTTTTTGGAAAGAAAAAAGCCTGTATCAGAGTCCAGAATGGAGAATGGTCAGAAAAATTTTCATTGGACGTTGCTGGAAGTTTTGGCGTCGTAAACTGTAAAGTAAAGGATGAAACATACCAGGTGCATAGTTTGAAATGCTTTTAGAATTTGTTATTTGCTATTTCTTTTTCTGTATTCATTTTGTAAAATTTTCTCTTGTTATATTACTATTGAATATACAAACTATTCCATTCTTATAGATAGAATTTAAAATTTTGTAATTTAGGATATATTTGTTAGTTGCCAGAAGTAATTCTGTATATTAAATATTCAGAACTAATATTTCGAGACAACTGCCTGCCAGAATAACTTCCTGGCTTAATTGTGAGAAAAATATATTAGTAATTTTATATTGCAAATTTATTTTCACTTAGTAACTTAGCCATTTTCACTACATTGGAGTTAAATCTACATGACTTAAATCTTTCTTAAAACATTTGCAGAAAAATCCAGTATTTGTAATAAAACAGTCATTATTGAGACAGTCAGATATAATGGCGGAGAGAAAGCAACACGAGAATAATGAACAAGAAAAATGATAAGTTTACAACAATCTACAAAAAATATTTACAATAAAAAAATCCATGAACACAAAACTTAGACACTATCAAACTGGATTAAAACCAACAGTAACTTTCTGTAGTGAAACTCGCTCAAAATTAAAACAGAATACTTTAAAAAGGGTTGTAAAAATGGAAAGAAGATATTTAAGGATCTGTATAGGTAAAAAGGATCAGAAAAACGGTATATTTGTACTATTACCTAATAACCAAGTTTATAAAGATATTGACGCAATAACGGAAGCGATGAAAAAAAAAATTTCATATACTATGGAAATTCACTACAAACACTGAAAACACAAATTTTAAGAAAAATTGAAAAACAAAGTACATTAACAACCATACCAAGTTGGATAAAAGAAATAAAAGAAGATATGCAGGAATTAGAAATAACAGAAGATCTCGGAAATAAAACAGGAAAAATCAAAATCCTTATCGATAATTAATATACAAGTTTTAAATTTAAAGAGGAAACAAGAGGAAAGAGGGTTCATTCAGATGAGGAATGAAAAGCAAGATCTGAAAACATGAAAAGATACTGGGCAAAGAGAAAAACGGCTCAGAAAAAGAATTCCAAAAATTTATTTTTACGGTCCCATGTGGCCATAAAAGTTAAAAAAAACTATGATTAAATATATAAATAAACAAAAATATAGTGTTTACAGAAATTTGTGTTTGTTGTTTTCATTCAAAAATAGGTTTAACATTTTTGTCTCAGTTTTCAGCTCAGAAAATTTGTTTTAACAATTTTTGTTCATTTTATCTTGAAAACTTTTAATTATATTATAATTTATGAAAAATTATGTATGCTTTCTCAACACTTGTATTTCGAACAGATTCGTATTTCATGTAAAAAAAATGTATGCTGTAGATGTATTTGCAATTTATGTATGTAGTCATTTAATTGTTATTATTATTAATTTATTTTGAAACGCTTGTGCTAAATTAGGCTGCTAAAAATGTATTTGTAATTTATATTTATCCCTATATGTTTATTTTACTATGACCGATTGCCGTAAACTTCCAGTTTTCTGTAACCAAAACCCATGTTATTTTTGTAGATAACTGTCCCAGTCTATGTTATTTTTTCATTTTGTAGTGTCGCCAACCGGGGCCGACAACACTTGGGCAAACCTCGCCTTGCAGGTGGCCAAATGCGTTGAGCCGGCGTGTGCAGTGCGGTGTCCGAAAGGTGACAGCTCGGCTACCAGGTTTAAGCCTAGCCTTCCCTCAGCGGCAGTTAGGACTCCTCTGCAGCGTAGTAGTGGTGGCTCCCAGAGCCCCGCAGTGTTGTCTTGGCCTATAGCGCAGCCGAGGCGGTTCCCTCAGTGCCTGTGAGCACACACAGGCTTCCTTTGGCTGACCGGTGTGGGAATGTGACATCCGCTGGCGGTAGCGTCGACCAGGAATGGTTGCGTCCGGTCTCGGCTTGGCTGTCCTTCTTCCTCTTCTTCGGTAGTTCTTTCCTGGTCGGGGGCTGGAGAGTGAGTGGCTCTCGCTGTTCATTGCAGCCGTTTTTATTACCCGCCAGCGAGTCCACTTCAAGCCGGAGGGGGGGCACTACTTGCTGCTCGTTGAAAGCGCTCCCTGTGGCAGGCTCTGGGACCGGCTGTAGGCGACAATATTAATTGGACAGTCGGCGACAGTAGTTCAATTTGTTCATATATTATGTCTTGTTTTTATTAATTTAAATGTTTTTATGTATATTTATAACCTGTGGTTAGAATACCCTGTGGTCTTGGGACTTCTATATCAATCAAGTTTGTAGTAAAATATCATCTGGGGTATTTGCACTAAAACAAATCGCCAGATTAAATGATAAAAAATTACTAATGGCAGCTTATCATGGCCTCATTCTGTCTCATATCCGGTATGGTATTTTAGTATGGGGTAATTCTAGCATGGGTAATATGAATAGGGTTTTTAAAATTCAAAAGAAAGCTATTAGGTGTATGGTGGGAGCTAACCAGCTAACCTCATGCAGGCCACTATTTAAGGAGCTCAAATTGCTTACAGTTCCCTGTCTCTACATTTTTGAGGTGATTATGTATGTTAGGCAAAATAATTTTATGCAGAATTTCAATGTTCACAATCATAACACGAGAAACAGGAATGATTATTATGTGGCTAATCACTCCACAAAATTGTTTGAACAAAAACCTAATTATGCAGGGAGAAAATTCATAAATAAATTACCCCAATCTTTAAAGTGTTGTGAGGATTTGAATTCCTTTAAAAAAAATTTAAAAAATTAGTTGATCGGTGAAACTTTTTATAGCGTACAAGAATTTCTTTCTTGATAGTAGTGATACATAGTGTGTTTCTTATATGTATTTCAGGTGTTACATCTGCCGACATGTCCTATACTCCTCCTGGAGTCTCCAGGGCGCAAAAAAAAAAAAAAAAAAAAAAATAAGAAATAGCTGCCTTTGTGGAGTAGTGCTTAGCGTGATAGCCTACTAAGCGGAGGTCTGGTATTCCCGGCTAAGGTCTGGAAATTATTGCGTACCGAAACCCGCCATTCTAGTTCCCTAATCAACTATAGTCACTAATGACGAAGCAGTTGATATAACTTAAAATTAAAATAAGAACTATAAGCCAAGTGTTTCCCTTACTACATTAAGGTTTTTTTCTAAAATGAATTAGGAAATTATCAAAATATTGTTAATAAGTAATAGATAATTTGGTGAATAACATCTTGAAAAATGATCAGGACTTTTGGTATACACTGGTTAAAATATCACTGATAGTATAATAAAAAGAAGAATATTGTAAGTGATTTTATTAGTCAGAAAGGTGATTTTATTAATATTTTTAAATTATTACCAAGAAAAATTTCTTTTACAATTACAATCAAAACTTTACTGCATTATTATTATTATTGCAAAAAAAATTATCTATTTAATAATTTAATTTTTTTAATGCGGCTACATTTTTAATTTTTTTTTAGGTTGGAGTTCATATTGAATTGTGTTACAATACTTTAACAAAACAAGTTACCTTTACACCATATCATATAATTGTTAATCAATGTAGCAGGCCAATAAATTTTTGTGAAGTTGGAACTTGGACAAAATGGTTAAAAGTAAGTAAAAAAATATTACTTTCTCAATTGATTTGTCAATTTTTTAGTATTCATCTTTTTTTTGATTTCTTATCTTGTTACATATTATAATGTATTTATTGTGAGAATTCTTTTAATTAGTTTTTTTTGTGAAATTATATCAAACACAATGTTCAACTGAATAGGTCATTACTATAAAAAGTATATTTTATTTGGATGGATGTTTGAAAGAAATATTAATTACTCAGCCTTAAAATGAAATGCAAGGTAAACCATTTTGTCAGGCTAAAATTGGTTTTCTGTACTATTTGACTAAATGAAATTTTATTTATAAGAATTGACTATAGATACTAAAGTCACGAGATTGCCTTTTGTGTATGGATGGGCTGTGAGGAAGGGAAGTGAAAATTTAACAGTGCTGCCAACCTTAACAGTGAGACACTACTAGTACATTTCACTACCGTGCAGTTTCTACATGCATTTTGTAAGCTATGGTTTATTTTTATTCCAAGCTTTGGTTATTATATAAGCTTTGGTTATAAAGCTTTGGCAAGCTTTGGTCTAAGCTATGGTTATTCCATTTTGTAAGCTATGGTTTATTTTTATTCCAAGCTTTTGTAAGCTATGGTTTATAAGCTTCTTTGTAAGCTATGGTTTATATTAGTAATGGTTTTGATTGAAATTCTGAAATCTAATTAAAAGAATTCTCACAATAAATACATTATAATATGTAACAAGATAAGATTCTTCATAAACCTTATAAGAATAAATGTGACCTGTAATGTTGCTTATAGCTTAATTACATGACTAGAAATGTTTGATTTACTGTTACAAGCTACCTTATTCCATCAGAAAAAATTGTCTATGAATGAATTGCCTTCTTTACTATCGCTGTCACCGGCGTCTTCACTATCAGTCTCACTAGTATCTCTACCTAACCATTTACTTTTTTTACCAGATGTCAACAAAACTGTTGAAGAATTGCTTCTTCATGTCTTTAATTTCCTTCTTTATTTTTTGAATTGTGGAAAGAGAAACATCACAGTAGTTAGTCACTTGCTCATGGCTTTTGTTAAGAGGCAGGGAAAGGCATTTTTGTTTAGCTTGAACTTCGCAGCAAGTATTACACTGCATAATAGATTTCAGCAAACATGGCGCCTACCCTATCTTGTAAAGCATAAAAAATTTAGTAAACCAGGCAATTTTTAAAAAAATCGTAGGACCAGTTTTTGAGAAAATCGCAAAAAGTGAAAAATTACACGAATAAACTACTACTTCCGGTTGACCGATTTTGATGAAAATGTTCGTGTCGGGTCTGGTAGTGGTATGTAACTTAAGTTTCAAGTTCGTACGATGTTCCGTTCTTGAGATATTTTGTATACATACAGACACACACACACACACAGACCAATCTCTAAAAACATGTTTTTTGGGTTCAGGGGGTCTGAAAACATGTAGATCCAGTGAAAAATCGACATGAAAACAATACTTTCCTTCCTATATATTCATATAGGCAAGGGAAAGTAAAAATTGAATCATCTCCTAAAACACCAGTCCTTCTCAACATCAACTACTTATTCTGGTTTTTTTACTTCATATAAATACAATTTTAAAAAAAAACATTGTTATGATTTCTTTCATTTGACCGTACTCCCATATAATTTATGAAATCTTATAATTATATTTGTACTACAGGTTGACGAAGAATCTTGTTTACCATTTTGGCCTACTACTCAAAATAAAGAGATGGTTGTTCGATTTGATGGTACTGTTGAAGAAACAGTTCCTTTTCCATTTAGTACTATACATGATTCGTTGCTTAAACTTGAAAATAAGGTACGTAGATGATAAATTTAAAAAATTTTTATTAATTTATTATTTTTCAAGTGTTATCTATACGAATACAGGGTGATTCACGAAGATGTGCAGAAACTTTGGGAGCTCATTGTACGTGTAAAAATAATGAAAAAAGTTTAAAGCCTAGTTTACATGGGTCGAGTATTTTAGTCAAGTAGCAATGGTCGAGTAATTTTGTTACTGTCCGCCCATGTAACGTAGACACCAAATTTAGTGCATAGTTATGGCTCCACGGAGGCGGGATCTCGCTCGTAATGTACATTGTGCGTAGTGGTGGATGTAAGCTACTAAACTGTGCACTCGACCATTCTACTCTACTACAACCAAAATACTCAACTAAAACGATGTGTCCAAATAAGTCGAGTACTAAATTACTAATCTACTCAACTAAAATACTCAACCTGTGTAAATTAGGCTTAAGGGCCCTAATGAAGATTTTCATATTTATGTATGTGTGTGTTTGTACACGTGAGTAAGTATTGCTGTTGAAGTAGGTGAATGGATTTGATGATGACGAGAGATGGATCCAGGGGAAAAGATCAAAACATCGTTTTGTGCATGCGAAGCCGTGTGGGGCTTGCTAGGTTTCTCATAAAGTGTGGTATCATAAGCCAGGGTACCACTCGATGAAATATTTGTACTGATTATAAATTTGGAACAATCACCTAAAATTCTTCAGACAAAAAATATTGTAACTTGGTAAATAGTGCTTATGGTATATATTATGTAGTGTTTTGACAATAACAGTTTTTGTATGAATTTTGACAGGTATGGTCTGTTACCTGTCAGTTGGTTGCACTAATCTTTGTTCAATTTTGATTTTTGTAATACATAATGGAAGCAACCGTTTCATTCCTATATCTTTATATTCTATTTCTCATATCTTCTATTTTCGTTTTAATATTCATTGATTTTAAAAATTCGAAGATTGATTATATTAACAGCGTCAGACTCTCCATTCAATAGTATTATGTATTCATATGGGGGAAGAGAAAGTAAAAATTATAAAATATAATTTTTTGTTGGAAGAAAAGAAAATATGTTAAAAATGAAGTTTGTAAATGATTTTATTTATATTTTGGGGGATGATGCCTACATAAGCCTTTGTTTGTACGTATATAATGATATTAGGCTGCCCATAACAGACAGGTGGAGAGTCAAATTATTTACTCTCAATCTGTTCATTGCTGGGCTAAAATAAATAGTTCTGTTTCTTATCACATGGTCAGCCAATTAAATGACTGAATCATTTAAGAACAGAAGAGGTAGACGTGTAAAAGACACTAATCAGAGTTATCTCCTCTGAAAGTAATGGATTTCATTATACAGCCAGACCCTGTGGTGAGTAAAGTGAAGGTGTGATTTGCAGAGTGGAAAATATATGCTTTTCAGAGGGCTCGGCTTGCTGATAAGCATACTTTTCTATTCAGTGAGGAAGGCAATGGTAAACCACCTCACTCCTCATTTTACTTAGTAAAACCTCTACAGGTTCAAACCAGCTTTTCGGCTGATGGCCTATACAACAATGATATTAGGTGATATAAAGATGAAAAAATGCCAAATCGGATCGGATAATCAAACCCAGGACTTCAGTATAAAAGCCAATTGCACTGACCACTACACCATGGGCTACAAATGAGCTGTTAACAAAGGCACTAGCTAAAAACAGAACACATTGGAGACGCTGGTTCAAGAGACCTACGTTAACGCAGATAACCTCATTGAGTATATATTGAAGTACTGTAATATTATAGGATGATTCAAAAAGAGCGCCGGTTTTGATATATCAAATTAAGAGATTTATTTTATTGAAAAACTGAAAATAAATACATCAACAAGTTCATCTTACCTTTCGATTTCATGTATGAAAAATGATGTCATGCATGTGTCCTCCTCTACTGCGCTGGCATGCATCAACTCTGTCCATGAAATTGGATATTACTGCACGACAAGTTTCGACTTCCATTTGCCCGATAACCCGTCGAATTTCCTCCTTCAAGTCATTGATGTTTCGGGGTTTATTGGCATACACCAATGACTTCAGATGACCCCAAAGATGAAAGTCACAAGGCGTCAAGTCACACGACCTTGGTGGCCATTGATGGTCGGAATTACGAGAAATGATGCGATCCTGGAACCGTTCACGGAGCAACGACATTGTTTCTCGTGCAGCAACTGAATTTTATACGGGTGATATTGGAGATCGTACCGAAGAATTCTCCGTACAGAAGAACATCGTAAACCCAATTGTTGAGAACGGCGACGTATTGATTTTGCTGGGCTAATAGCCACACTGTCACGAACCAACGCAACGTTCTGCTCAGTTCGGCCAGAACGACGACGTCCAGAACTTTTAAGGTCGACTGTTGAATCCGTCTCAAAAAACTTTTTCATGAGCCTGCGAACTGTTGATTAATTCGGTGCTTCATTATGTCCTAGAGTACCGCGAAGTCGCCTGACAGTAGCCACATAACTCTCTCCACTCTGGTAAAATGTTTTGACGATTAACACTCGTTGCACAATAGTAAACTTCTCCATGGTTAGACACAGACTGCGAGAGTACTACACTGCGAACAAGAGAAACTACAACTGAATCGTCAATCGGAATGTTCTCCGAAATAGAAATGAGGTCTAACAATGTTGCCAACCGATAAACAAAAATTTACCAGCCGTTTAAAAACCGGCGCTCTTTTTGAATCACCCGTTATTTTCTGCAATCCTTTATTATTCTACTGTTATTAAATAACTAATTTTTCATTCTGTTTCTAGTATGGTGGAATTGATGTGAACGTTCAAATGACAGAAGGTGCTATTTATGTAACATTTAGTGATTTTAAAAAAGAACTAGCTGCTTCTTTATTAATAAATCATATGAATGAAGATTTAGTGCTCGAGGAAAAGAACAGTGGTTTAACGTGAGTTAATGTAACCAAAATTTTCTATAACTTTTGTAGGCTTTTAAATAATTATAGTTTATAAGTATTGTAGTAACATTATTAATTTTTGTTTTGTTATATTTTAAATATAAAACAATTTTCTCACTAAGACCCAACAAATCTAAAATTAAAAATGCACTTAAAGTCGAAAGGAGGATCCTAAGAACGTGCATAGGAAGAAAACACCAAAGAGAGGGAATTTGGACACTGTTGCCAAATAAAGAAGTCTATAAACAAACGGATAACATGTTATACACAATGAGAAAAAAGAGGGTATCTTTTTTCAAGCATGTACTCAGAACACCAGAAACCAGGATCTTAAGACAGTTAATGGAAAAGTCACTAAAGGAAAAAACATGTCAAGGTGGATCTCAGAGATTAAAGAATACATGGACAAGCTTGGGCTTACACTTCTCGACCTAAGAAACAAAACTGAAAAACTCAAACTTCTTCACACCCCTAACACCAGATTTGAAGAACCCCAAAAATCCACTAGAGTCTGTTCAGAGGCCGCAAGACTAGCAAGATCCCAGAATATGAAAAACTACTGGGAAAAAAGGAGACTGCAGCAACAATGCAGAAACTAAGACTCTACATTTAATTGATTTGATCTACTGAGGTATCAAAAGCATAAAAAAACAAACTGAAAATGTTTGTAAAAATATCTCTGTTTTATCAATATTATGTTTAAAAACCCAGTTGATTTGTAAAACTTTTAATATTTTTAATACAATCGTTTAAAATGGATGTAAATACAGTAATGGATGCGTTCCGCTAAATCATGGTGTAACGTGAAATTCGCGTAACTTGGATTGTTTGGTTTAACCTTAAACCATTCGCTAATTGTCAGTAGTGCTGATTTACTAACCCAGTTGTTCCTTTTATGTTCTTACCCGCAGCATTAGCAGATATTGCAAAACAATCGGGCGTAAAACAAAAAAAAATTATGTTCTTTTTTCACCCTTTTCGTAAATTATAATGACATCTAACTTTCCCGTTAAAGTAATCGCTCTCTGTTTTTATAACCTTTACTCAAGTTCATATTGTGCACAAAGTTGAAATAAAAGACCTGCAAATTGCAGCACAATTGAAATCACAATGAAATAATTCTACGCAACCTTACACGATTGATATTTTTAACGCACTAAACAGTACTAATGTTTAGAACAAAAGCAAATCAAGATAAAATAAAATGCCAGTGTAAAAATGGGGAGGACAACTACAATACCAGTTTCGAGAGGAATTAAAAAAACTGTGGTCATAAATGTAAACATAAATAACGTAAGATAAAATAACGTAACATAACGTAAGATATGTTATAGGTACATATTAGAAAGCATTCGTGTATTTTTATCTGTAACTTTATTTCTTTTAGTTATTGAATTTTGCAATGGACACCTCTGCCCATAACAGACAGGTGGAGTGTCAAATTATTTACTCTCAATCTGTTCGTTGCTGAGCTAAAATAAATAGTTCTGTTTTTTATCACATGGTCAGCCAATTAAAAGACTGAATCATTTAAGAACAGACGAGGTAGAGGTGTACTTTGACACTAATCAGAGATATCTCTTCTGAAAGTAATGAATTTCATTATACAGCCAGACCCTGTGGTGAATGAAGTGAAGGTGTCATTTGCAGACAGGAAAATACATTCTTTTTAGAGGGCCCGGCATGCTGATAAGCGTACTTTTCTATTCAGTGAGGAAGGCAAGGTAAACCGCCTCACTCCTTGTTTTACGTAGTAAAACCTCTACAGGTTCAAACCAGCTTTTAGGCTGATGATCTAAACAACAATAGACACCTCTAAGGTACAGTCAGTAGTCTAGACCTCAAGATTACTCTTGAGCTTGTCGTGCCGGCCGAGTGGTGACCAGATTATTTTAAAAGATGTTAAATAAATAACAGACAAAGTTTGGTGTTAATAAGATAGTAATTTTCAATTTATCAACCATAAACCTATATTAAACAAATAAGTGATTTTATTAATTAATATGAATCCATTTCCTATGAATACCTGGAGAACGAGTTAAATTTAAATGAATTTAACAAAATATGTTTAAACTTCAAATTGACACAGAACCCTCTTTAATTTTACAATCAACTATGAATTTACTTAATTAATCCACCTCAAACCTCAGTCTAAATTATATTCATTTACTTTTGCATATAAGATATTAGTTAAATTAGTGCATACCCATAAAAATAGTCAAGTAGAACCCTCGTCCAGGCTGAAGTATCGAATGCTCGTGCAGCATGACGTTCTCAACAGATGATATCTTGTGTGTCTCTATAAGATTTCACCAGGTGTATTTATACTTACACCTTTAACAGGAAAGGTCAACATCTATTTGATAATCCAGGTAAACATTTACCCACATCCTTGATTGCAATAATAACATACAGGTGTGGTTTCAAAAATAGAAATATACGGACAGGTAATTAATTATTCACCTATCTAGTCGGTTAAGGTAACACAAGATACGCTATTTAATATCCTGCTGTTAATTAACCACTGTTAACTTTTATAATCTTGCAATAGCAAGGTAAAGAAACCAAATAATAACAGATAATAATATATCTTAATGTCAAACCAAAATATCCGTAAATCATATTGACGTTGAAAAAATATCCAAGCTAAATAAAATTATGCAAATAAATAAACAAACCAAAAATGTAAACAACTTTCTATTTCTTTTTTTTTCAACAAAACTATTTTATCTATTTAACTATTTGAATATTTGAACCAACTCAAAATACAAAAAACCCAATCCCTACAAGCTGCAACATGGACTGTTCCAAATCCAATTCCTAGCTAAGGTCTTCTTGAAAATTATAATACATTATACTATACTAATTCTACTCACTGACCTACTGTATTATTTTTACTTTCTCTTGCCTGTATGAATATATAGGAAGGAAAGTATTGATTTCATGTCGCTTTTTCGAAATCGAGTTTTCACCGGATCTACACATTTTCAGACCCCCTGAACCCAAAAAACATGTTTTTAGCGATTGGTCTGTGTGTGTGTGAACAGAATATCTCAAGAACAGAACATCGTACGAACTTGAAACTTGAAACTTAAGTTACATACCACTACCGGACCCAACACGAACATTTTCATCAAAATCTGTCAACCGGAAGTAGTAGTTTATTCGTATAATTTTTCACTTTTTTGTGATTTTCTCAAAAACTGGTCCTACAATTTTTTTAAAAATTGCCTGGTTTACTAAATTTTTTATGCTCTACAAGATAGGGTAGGCGCCATGTTTGCTGAAATTCTTGGTGAGGCTGTTTTCACGTAAAAACATTGTTTTTTCAAGATCGCGACTTTAATATGCATTTTAGCGCAGAAAATTATATAATAAAAGTTGTAGAGAATTAAAAATTCTACAACTTTTATTTCAAACATTTTTTTGTATAACGCTTAGTTTAGCGGTAATTAGCAATTTTATATTTTTTTCCTCACGAAAACATGTGAAAAATCTATTTTTTTTTAAATTTTGGCCTTAGAATGCATTTTACAACAAAAGTGTGTATAATAAAATTTATAGGAAATTAAATGATCTACAACTTTTATTCACAGCATTTTTTTGTACAGTGCCTAGTTTAGTGTGAAAGAGCGATTTTCCGTATTTTTAAGCCAAACTGAGGTCGATTTTCATTTGCGTCTTTCATTATATGATTAAAATGAGGTTATGTTTATTGAGGTTAGTTTTTTGTTTATTTCTAATGTTAGGTTTATTGTTAATTATTTGCATTTGCAAGAGAAAGTTGTGTGAGTGTTTCACACCAGATTTTTTTTATAGCAAAGCTGTTTAAAACAAAAATATTGTTTTCATTATAAAATACAGTATTTAATATTTATTTATTTTTTACAGTTTTACTCTGCCAAGAAGTCACAAGAAATTATTTTGCTGGTCTAATTTCAGTGATGGTAAACAGTTAACATGGGGTGGTGGGAAATATTCAAGTGATCTTTATAAGGTTTGTAATTTTTAAAGTTAAATCATTCTTTTTGTGCTTTATAATTTTATGTAAACAACTTATCTAGAAGTATGGAAACTGTCATGAAAAATGGAATTCCTAATCTGTTTTGAATTTATGAGGTTCCTATTGATTTCGTGTTGAAATTTTTGATAATGTAAAATGTTTCCTGAGGAATGTAGCTGAAATGAACAAGAGTTAAAAAATGTTGTGTGAAACACTCACACGATTTTCTCTTTACAAGGGAATCTCTATACAGGGAAGGGAAGTATGTTTTCAGGTTGATTTTTCGCAATCTCTTAATTCTCTTCCAATCTTTGTCATATATTTATAAAGTCTACATGCTCAGACGATAAATTATTCAATTGTGCGTTCATATCATAAGATTCAATGTCTAGCATTACTAACAGCTCCATCTTGCTTCTTGCCATCCAGTATTGTCACATACACAAATAAGTTAAAAATATTTTTTTGCTTCTGCAGTCTAGTCTAAGAAATATTTTTCTAACGTAAAGTTACTAAAACAAAACTCTTAAAGGCCAACAGTTTCTAATAACAACTATTGTTCTGTTTAAAATACTAGATGTGGCAATTAAATTCTGTGAATTTGTCAATAAATAAATACAAGCGAATTAAATTACGAGCAAAAATTTTAGTATCAACCTTTACAATAGTCTTTCTCTAACTCTACACGATTCCAACATTGCTCCCACAATTGGAAGCACCCTTGGTAACCCTCCGAAGTTACTCTATTCAGCAACGACAGTTAACAGCTTCCTTGATCTCCTGTACGCCGCCATGATGAGTACCCTTGAGTTGCGACTTCATCTTGGGGAATAAGAAGAAGTTGCAGGGGGCAATATCAGGGCTGTAGGGTGGGTGCCTTCAGCCATGACTTAAATATCCTCGCTTTCATTGGTCACTCCCCACCCTTATCCACCCACTGCTGACTTTGTTTACGAGTCTCAGAGTCATACTCAAATATCCAGGTCTTATCTCCAGTGACTACCTTACTCATCCAATCTCTGCTGTCGATTTGGGTGCGGGACCACAAATCGTCGCAGATTAATTTTTGAATGTGTTTCTGTTCATGGGTGCGAAACTTTGGCACAATCATTCGCATGTTCAAATTCTCATGTAACCTCTGCAAATTGTTTCTTTGTTGATTTTTAACTTGTCAGGCAAGGCACGAATGGTTAGGTGCCAGTCAGACGTGATCAGTGTGTGCAAATGGTTGACATTTGCATCAGTACGAGAGGTGATGGGAGCACCTTCACGTGGATCGTCATCTACCAATTCACGCCCCTCCTTTGAACCACTTCACCCATTCAAACAATTGCATTTTTGACATGTACTCGTTTCCGCACACCACCTGCAATTTTTGGAGGATTGTCTAGGGGTTTTCGCCAGATTTCACAATAAATTGGATCACAACATGTTGCTTATAATGGGAGCCACTCACTTTCATAGCCCCACTAAAAAAGTTACTTTCAAAAAACATGCATAAAACACAAACCAAACATGCTGTTGACTTCAAACTTTGATTGCAACAAATAGAAGATCCCTTATTTCCGGTCATATTTTTATAAATAACCCAGGGTTGCTAATTCCTGAGTTATAACTAAATTCCCGAAACTTAATTGCCACACTTTGTATGTACATGTTTATTTTGTGCACTAGATAAGTAAAAGTAATGTGAGGTTATGTTACACCATACATTTTTTTTTTGTTTAACATTCGACTGTTCTGCAATTACTGATAATGCTGGCGGTGAAGGATGAAATGATTTTTTGTAACGTATGAAAATACGCCATGCCTGAATGGGATTCGAACCCAAGACCACTTTGCTCTATAAATAGGCAAAGTAAACTATAAATAATGAATTGAAAATCTAATAATAATTTATCCAGTAACTTTATAGTATTTGTAGATATATACTGTCACATTTTAGTTGTTAATTGAGGGATACTGCTTGTGTGATTGAAGTACTCCTACAAGTAACACGTGCAAAATGTGATTCCGCTACACTGTGGCTAACTCTATTGACCTTCAGGCTCAGAATGTTATAACATACAGGTATACTCTAGTTTTTGCATAAAGTAGTTTCTTAAAGATTGGTTTCTGCCACAACGTAACCCCAACAAGTATATTTAGTCATTTTTCAATTCACATTAATATGAAGGTAGTGATTGAGCACATTTTACTTATTTAAAATTCTATAGTACTTGGGCTAGTACGCTAAACTGCTAATTAGAAGATCCTAGAATCGAATAGTGGCGAACATCTGGAAAAATTATTACATGTTTAAACTCATTAATACTGAACCATAAGCAAGCTACTGTGTACTGTCACTTATCAGTATTGTGTTGATGCAACTTTAAATATAAATTCATTAAAAATGTATGTAAACAAATTATATATAGAACTAAATATTTTGTTTTTATAGGATGATATTGGAGAATTCAAAATAAACGATTCAATAAAAGGATTTTATGTATCATTCTTAGATGGTATGCAAAGAATATTGTTATTTACAAATGATATTATGATAGCACATGAAGCACAAAATGCCAACATTATTGAAGCTTTTGATCAAGAAATGACTTTTTCAATCCATGGACTTGGTATTTCACTTGTTGATAACATCAAACAGCATGAGATACTTTATCTTGGAATCACAAGGTATAGCTTTTATTTTTAACTCATTAACCGTTTTATTTTTACTCTTTAGTTATGTTTCCAGTGGTTTATTATTTTCTTGTAAATTGTAAAATTATCATATTTTTATTATGTCTTAAAACCATAAATTAGTTAGCCCAGTTATTCTGTTAAACGAGAACTATTATGTGAATGCATTTTTATTTGAGGATGACTTATGGATTGCACAGAAAAACAAAGGATGACCTTCAGCAATCTGTCCATAAGGTTTGTAAAATAATTGACTTGAAAATTTCTATTGGCAAGAAAAAGTAATGGCATTAGTATCTGAACATTTAAAACTCACCCACCAATAACTGTGTAACTAAGAATGTGTTTGCAAAATCTTGGCTAGCCAAAATAAAATTTCTAAAGTCCCTTATGCTTGCTAGACATGTTAAAATTTTTGAAAAATTTTTTGGTTTGCCAATATCTGTGTTTGATTATCATATATACTTGTATAACAACATGAGGTAGTTTGGGCAAGTGAAGCAGATAAAAAACCAGAAATGACCATCCAAAATGTTAAATGGAAGCAGTAAAAGAGGGAGACAAAGTAAAGGAGGTAGGAAACATGGGTCGACAGAGAAGAGAAGGGTGTTTATGGCAGGGAGAATGTGAATAGAGGAATTTCTGGGGGAAAAGAGAGAACAAAATGTCAACTATTATTCATCACCCGACCTCAAAAACTGGATAAGAGGAGTAATAATAATAATAATAATAATAATAAAGGCTATTCCCCATACATCTGAACGTATGCTAGCCACTTTTAAAAATATCGCTTCCCTGCTTATCAAATAAAACTGTTCAAACTGCAGGGCTATGGCCACGCTTCACGTCAGCTACACTGGACACACATGGCTACTGTTTGCTCCCTGAGCGATCATTTTAAACACGGCGGACTCAATTTTAGCTCGCGCATGTGCAGAGCGAAGGCTAGACCTTGTGGCAACCGCCATGTACTACACTTCCTGTAGCTGGCATCGTTTTTCCTTATGACACCATCAACCATTGTCAGGAACTCATTGAACTGGTCATGATTTAACTTAAAAAAGTGCTGAATTTGTCACTCCACATCAAGTGATGCTAATCGCCATTAGACTTTCTTTTCCTATTGATTGGATGTACTCACTCATTTCTTGATGCCAAAGAATACAACAAAACCAGGTAGGCCACCACCACTATTGTTGCTGCTGTGAAGTCATTAAACCAGGTAAGCTGTATGAAAACCCTGATTCACACCACGGGACCGTCGGAGTTGACATCTTTTTGAATACTGACAAAAAACGTGGCCGGTATAGCATCGCAACAAGTTGCTGCTATGTGAATTGTCACATGGGTAGCATGGCCGGAATGGCGTACATTTAGATAAGCACGCCATGTGCTTATGTGGAATGGCCTTAATTAGGTTGAATTATGTGTTTTTACATTAACTGTTTGATACATTTTGAAATAATAAATATTACTCAGTTATAATTTTAATGTAGCTAAGTAGACTTTGTATAATAGAATTTATGGTTTTATTTTATTACAGTTCTGGAATAGTGTGGGAATCATCTGCAAAAATTACTAAACGATTTAAACCATTAGCAGAAGGCCTAAGTAATGCTTTAGAAGATTGTTATCAATCTTACTCGCAAGAAAAAATGCTTGGAAAAGATAATCCAGTTAAAGTAGTTGGTGATAAAACAGTAAGTACTTATTGATAATTTTCCAGAATAATTATTCTGAAATACATCTAATTTTGCTGGAGTTTAAATTAAACTGTAATTACGGGCGCCTCCACGGCGTAATGACTAGCACGCTAACCTTCAAAGTGGAAAGTCCTGGGTTCAATTCCTGGCTAGTGTCTGGAAATTTTAACGCGTTAAAACCTACAGTAGTCGCTAATGACCATGCTGTCGATGCAACTTTACATAAACTAATAAAAAAAACTGCAATTATCATATAATCGAACCTGCGTAATATGGGAAATATGGGAACATAGCATGGGCAATGGGTGCGGTTTTTTGGTGGGCAGTTGCTGCAAAAAATATCAAAGTCCCATAGTATTTTTGAATAAACATGACTTAATTGTAAAATGATATCAATAATATCTTAATTTTATGCAAGTTATACAGAGAAAATAAAAGAATTTTGTGGAATTAGTATACTTTACAGACTTTTAATGTAGATTAACTGTGTTACGATAATCAATTTACAAAACTAATGAAAAGAATATTATTTTGGATGACCCATATGGTTGGTTAATAAACAGCATTTGGATGTAATTACCTCTCTTTAACCTTTTGAGAACTACGTTTTTCAACTTTGAAATCAGCCCACAGCCTTTTATTTTAGATTTCTTCTTTTTAGATTTTTTATTTATTTTTATTTTTTCTTATGTATTACTCCCCTATATTCTTTTTTATCAATCTTCCATCCCTGGAACTAAATACTGAAGAATTTCTTGATTGAATATATTCATGACTGGTTTCGTTGTACCTCAGCAAAGTTGTTCAGAGCTGCAGTGTCCTAGGTCCGACCGAATAGTCACTATGATTGCCAACCTCCAGTCGTAGAGGGTACAACAAGAAGAAGAAGAAGTATATTAATATTTTACCAACCTTTTCAGATCTTTATTCACTTCTGATCTGCTTACACATGTTTTGGTGGATCCACCATTATCAGAGTATATTAAAAATCATTTGAAACTATTTAGAATTTATATAAGATGTAGTAACATAAATGAAGTTGGCGAATTCTGCTATCTAGGTAGTAAAATAACAAAGGATGGTAGAAGCACAAGTGATGTCAAAAGTAGAATTGCTCAAACTAGAAAAGCCTTTGAAATGAAAAACAGCTTAATGACTACAAACATTGACTAACAGATTAGGAAAAATTTATTTAAAACACTATGTTTGGAGTGTAGCATTACATGGGAGTGAAATGTGGGTGATAGGGGCTGTAGGAAAGAAAAGGATAGAGCTTTTGAAATGTGATGTTATAGGAAAATGTTAAGGATTAGGTGGGTGGACAAAATAAGTAATTTAGAGGTTCTTAGGCGAGTGAATGAAAAAAGAAGTATATGGAAGCATCTTACCAGAAGAAGGGATAGGCTAGTGGGACATATCTTAAAACATCCAGGTATTGGTCTATCAATGATGGAGGGTAATATTAAGCGAGTGAATTGTAGGGGGAGGGAAAGGTTAAAATATATAAAGCAAATTACAAAAGATGTAGGTGTTACAGGAAAGTAGATATGAAACGACACAAGATTGAACAGCTTTGAGAACTGCATAAAACCAGTCGAGAGACTGATGACAAAAAAATAAGATGTAGTCTTTTCAGCCATCTACATAAAACTGTCTAATTTTTTTTAATCTATCCCTTTTTATATTTATTGTACATATCAATAATAGATGCTGACATATACGATAAATTAAAAAAGGATAGATTAGAAAAATTAAAAACTACATCTTTTAAATAGTTTCAAATTATATATATATATATACTCTTAAATGGTGGATTCACCAAAACTCGTGTAAATAGATCATTAGGGATAAAGATCAAGGCAGCTGAAAAGGTTAGTAAAAATATTTATACATTAGAATTGATTGCAGGATGCATTATAAAGATTTATTTATAAGTTCCGTTTGGAATATTTAGTGAGAAGCACAATCCATGCTTAACTCCTGAACATTCTAATGTAGCATTAAGCATATTTTTATCCACACTTTATTGTCTTTTGATTTAGGTGGATTTTGAAAATTTAGTGTTTGTGAAACCTAGTACACGTTATTTGAAAAGGACTTATCGAACAGGTCTGTGGCTTCAAATGAGGACATCTTCTCATCAGTTTCAACTTCATGCTAGAGTTAACAGACTTCAGATTGATAATCAGATGTACAGTTGTGTATTTCCTGTTATTCTTGCTCCTGTTCCGCCGCCAAAAACTGTTTCCAATGCAAGTGGTACGTTTCAACCTTTTCTTTATAAATTTTTGTAATATTTAATTACCAATTTGTAAATTACTCAATATGTAAACATGTGATGTCAGATCATACAGTAGAAAAGACCTAATAAAGTTTTGGAATGTGTTTTTTTCTCGAATCAATAAAAAAATTAAAAAGTTTTCTTCATTAGGAGTGAGAAAGGAGCATATTCAGTAAACCCTCGGTTATCCAACCTATATGGCACATATTTTTGGTTGGATAACCAAGGAATCAGATAATCCGGGGTTTTCATTCCACAAATATTTTCCGTTATAGATACTGAAGTCATGAGATTGCCTTTTGCGTATGGATGGGCTGTGAGGAAGGGAAGTGAAATATTTGCAGTGCTGCCAACCTCAACAGTGAGACACTACTCATACATTCACTACCGTGCAGTTTCTAGATATATTTTTTGTGAGCTGTGGTTTATTCCGAGAAAATGTTTTCTTCATAAACCTTACAAGAAATAAATGTGACCTGTAATATTGCCTATAACTTAATTACATGACTAGAAATGTTTGATTTACTGTAATTACGAATGAATCGCCTTATTTACTATTGCTGTCATCGACATTTTCATTATCAGTCTCTAAAGTATCTACCTAACCGTTCCCTTTTTATACCAGATGTCAACAAAACTGTTGAAGAATAGCTTCTTCATGTCCTTAGTTTCCTTCTTTATTTTTCAAATTGTGCAAAGAGAAACATCATAGTAGTTAGCCACTCGCTCACGGCTTTTGTTAAGAGGCGCGATTAGGCATTTTGTTTAGCTTTAACTTTACAACATTTTGTTACATTGCGTTCAGCACTGTGAATAGTTCGACCACATTTTCAAGAAAATCGACTTTTGTTTTTACGGTAACGAACAGTTATATTCATACAGTTAACCTACAAAAGGTTTCACGATTTACTGTATATGCTCTGGGTATAGTATACGAGTTATGTTTGTTGTACTGAAATTAAAGCAGTCGCACATGCGCACTGATGCTTTTCGCCTTTTACCCCTCGTTGCAAACAAGGGCAAACTCGTAACTCAAGTGACTATATCAGGCTGTGGATTCCGCACGAGTATGAGTAGGTGTACTACGTGCAGTCAAATTAAAAATTTTAACAATGACACAAATTTTAAAAATTACGATTTTATATTTTGTCGGTTTCTTTTTATATCTCCAGATGTATTCCCGATTCCATATCATTCATTATAGAGTCTGTTGATACCCCAGATTCTAACTTTTCATTTATTTATATTTTATCCCCAATATTAAGTACAAGACATTTTTGTTTCATATTGACATTTTATAAGAAACACCCACAAAAGATTATTAAATCTATTACTAGGAACAATAAAACGTAGTAGCCTATAGTCTATCTACTGTAAGAGTACTCTGCGCGAGGCAAGCGCCTATAGGTTGTAAACGAAAGTTTTACACTAGTTAGCGCGTATCTACCTCTCTGCCTGACAATTATCTTGCACTACGTTCCATCATTAAAATATCTGAGTCTAGCTAAAATTAATATTATCCTTTAAGCGTTTTAATTATACCGTTCAGATTACTTGAAATTATTGTAGTTTCAGAAAAAAACTCCTTAATTAATTATTTTAACCATTACATTTAAGGGGAGCACTATACCTCTTATCTCACCCATGTTAAATTGACCTCTTTTTAGGTACACTTTTCTAAGAAACCATTAAGAGTTGGGGCTTCTATTTTTGTGTGCCTTTTCTATGACATCTTTTTAAGCTCTTATACTAGAATTATTAGTATAGAGCTAGCGATATCAATTCGAGAATTTTTTCTGTAAAATGCATCAACAATTTAATTTTTTTTTGTAGAATTTTTTATTTTATTTAGAACTTAGTAATAATACTGCAATGATTCTAGTACCATATGTCACAATTATACTGGGAAACATGCTAAAAAAATTTCAACCTTCTAAGTCAAATAGTTTTTGAGAAAACTGTACCTTTATGGAAAAAAGTGAATTTGCGGGAAATGAACTGTTAAGTTTTACTTACCCTAAAATCGGCCTGCACCATAATATTGATTCTCACCAGACTGTTCTTTTTCCTCAAATAATTTCCTTTTTTTTCTCTTGTCTTGCTTCTTTTGACACACTTTCCATTGCCTTCTCAGCTTTCTGTGTTCTTTGAATATCGCAACTCTTAATTGTTTCCACAGATTAACTTAATTAAAAGAAATTCTGGTCATAACATTACTTAACAAAAATCTGCATAGCTTCCGTAATTTCTATCGTTCAGTTATAATTTTTATATGTAATTACACAGGAAAAGATACAGAAGGCAATGTTGCCAAAATTAGAAAAATCAATTTGTTTAATTTTCGAGGTATAGTGCTCCCCTTAACCAAACAATTTTTTGTACTTTTTAATGTTTACCGTTTTATGTTTTAAAAACTCAGCACATTCACTATCACGCATGTTAACAAAACACAGCTTACAAAACTTTTCAACTTCAGTCTACGAAGAAAATCGAAACGAACCGATACAATTCCATAAGATAACTGATGAAACTAAAAATGAGTTAAACACGGCCAAGTGCAAACAGTTCTATTAAACTAGTCACAGGCATTAATTTTAATGATACGAAATAAACAATCTGAAATGATAAACAACGAATCACTGGAATTGTTTACTCTCCTGTTATAATTCAAGCGCATTAGTCTTATATTACTTGTGACCAAAAATATAACTGAATATAATAAAAACCCACTAATCATAAATATTAATGAAATAATAATAAATAATGTAACGAAAAATAACAATGTAAGAATAACAATAACAAAAGTTTTAGTTATTAATGGTAAACTAATTTTCGATTTATAAAACATTTTCTAACAAATGAGTTGAACGTGTTTTTATTATATATTAATCTTAGAGCGAATAATTAGTGTTGTATGGTATTTATATTTTGATCATGCTGGGCGTATTTTTAATTAATGTGCATGCTCACTTGTATTGCTGGTTGCCTATGTTGGAGTACTCTTAGCGTAGACAGACTCTAAAGTAACTTAGGTCGAAAGTTGAATCAGGACATCTATATGTTTCTCCCCAACACTGTTGTAGATTAAAGATAAATGATTAACCCTGTAAATAATAGGTAAATAAGTGTTGAGTGCAAAATGTAAAATACGAGGGCAGTCCAGAAAGTCTGTCTCGTTTTGCGTTATACCGCTAGGGGCGGAGCTATCGCGGCCATTTTGGTGCCGCGGCATTTCTCCGTTCAGTGGCTATCCAGCCGTGCAGCGAGAGGTCTGTGTCGCTCTTCGTTGTTTTTCAACAACAATTTAAAATGTGTGCCGCAATTCAAAATCCCACCAGTTGTGAAATACGGTTTTTGTTGGCTAAAAACAATAACCCAATTTAGATTTATCGCCAAATCTGTGAAGTTTATGGGAACGATGTTTACACTGAAAGTGGAGTACGGTGTTTGTGCATTCAGTTCAAAAATGGCCGAACTAATGTTCACGAGGAAGAACGAAGTGGATGGCCAAGCCTTGGGACTGATGACATTGTGAATAAAGTCAATGAGAAGGTTAGAGAAGACCGTCAATTCACCATAAGAGAGCTATCGCTTTTTTCCCACAAATTTCAAAAAGTTTATTGCACGAAATTATTAAAGAAAAATTAGGTTATCACAAATTCTGGAAAAATTCTCTTTGCATGACAACGCCCGACCACACACGGCAAATCGAACACGAGAAGTCCTGGATGCTTTCAAATGAGAGGTTTTCCCACATCCCCCATACAGTCCGGACTTTGCTCCCAGCGATTATCACTTGTTCCCGACAATGAAGACAAGGCTTGCGACGCGGAGCTGCAGGAGGGTGTGACTAACTGGTTAAAATCACAGGCGGTAGACTTTTATGACGCCGGCATTTCAAAATTAGTTCACCGCTATGATAAGTGTCTTAATTTGTTTGGTGATTATGTAGAAAAATAGAATTTTAGTCGCACTTTCAAACGTATATAATAAAATTTTTTTCTTGTACTTAGTTTCTTTTCATATCGAAACGTGACAGACTTTCTGGACTGCCCTCGTATGTGGGTGGGGGTAACGGGTTATCCAGACTACAGTTGTAGCATTGTATACTGGGGTTAAGCGTTGTATAAATTTTTTAAAACCATCCAGAAACTTAAAGTTTTTGGGGTCAGAGTAACCATTGCATAAATTGGATTCAGTTGTTGTGAACACTGCGGTACGCATTCACATTCCTGACTTTGACCCAGCATACTCGTCCAACCTACAGTTAGATGTACATGCGTATTATCCATTTCTGGACACCCCTCGGCCAGCTACGCCCATTCCGAAGGAATTTAAGCAGCCTACTGGCTCTGAAGCGCTACCTAGGAACCCACAACCCCTGAGAGGCCAACCCAAATGAGTGGGTGAGATCATGTCCTCAGGGCGCCCCATTCCCCTCAGTACTCGTGTAAACGTTGGACGAGTCAACGTCGAGCTCATTACGCAGCTAATGCTTTGCACGTGGCTCTACCACATATGGATGTTCTGCGCACAACTGTGTACTATGAATAGCATATGGAGGTGCTACAGCCAGCGCCCGTTACCTCAAAGCAGGTGAGGATTGGGTAGCTAAACTGCAGTTCTATGGTCACGCTCTGTGTGGTCTGGGGCGTGCCCCCAGTTAGATGTACAGTTAGATTGTTGTTGATAATTGACAACACCCATAGTATTTTGTTTACATGCTTTTCCATTACTGATTACAAACACTGCGCTACTGCAGTACTTACTAGACTAAACTAATACAGACACACATATGCTCAGCAATCTCCTTACAATAATTCATATCCAGACTAGAGTATCGTGTATTATTTAATTTTTTAGAAACATTGAATGTATTATTGTATCAAAATTATTGTTTTGTGTCAGTGTAGCCTTCCTACTTAAAACGTTTATGCCCTTTATTAGCAACATTTAGTTTTTTTTTTTTAAATCTGGTCAGATAATCCTAGGGTCTGTTAAATGAGGGGTGGAAATTCGAGGGTTTACTGTTCTTTGAAAATTTTTCGCTCATTTAAGCGTTAAGTTTTTTCGATTTGTGTATTTATTTTTTGTGTATGCGCTGTATTTTTATTGAGTAGTTTAAGTACGTAAATCTATACACTTTATTAAATTTCATATGTTATCATTACCAGTGTATATTAGAGTGAATGATTTGGCAATATTAAATTATTGTTACAGGAAAAACATCAAGAGAGTGAATGATTTGGCAATATTAAATTATTGTTACAGGAAAAACATCAAGAGAGTGAATGATTTGGCAATATTAAATTATTGTTACAGGAAAAACATCAAGAAAATTTTGACAGTAACTTGATTCTTTCTTTTTAAGTTCCAATTTTCTACTTCATACATTATACTGTTATTGAGATATTTTGTTCACATTCACATATAGGCCAATTGTTAAAACAATGTTTTTTGTGGGTTTAGAGGACCTGAGAACATTTATTTCCGGTGAAACCTCAATTTCAAAAAATTGACATGAAAACAATATTTTCCTTCCTTATATATTCAGATAGGGCGCGGAAAAGTAAAAATTTATTTTTTTCAGAGGACAATAAGAATTATTATATTGTTTCAGTTACAACTGTTTATATTAATTTATCCTGAACATGTATCAAATTAATGTACTTTATTTTAGAGTTAATTTTTTGTTTGTTTTAATAACGTTTCTATTTTCTTCATTAGCTTTTAAACCATTTGCTGAAGTTAGTATCGTTGAAATGAGAAATGAACACACAACAGTTGTACAGTACAAATATTTTAAAGTACTCGTTCAAGAATTTCACATTAAACTGGATATTGGATTTATTAATGCTATTGTTGATTTCTTTGAAGCTGGTGAAATTTCCGATACATTAGAGGTAAGTTTTAATTACACTGGTTTTTTTTTAGTGTATAATGTTTTTTCGGGCAATGTCTTCGCTTTCTGCGCTTCATGGCAAACTTAACTTAAAGTGTTTGTCTTCTCATTCAACCTTACTCGCCAAAAGCAAATCATGACTGTACAAATAGAACCAATTAGTATTTGAAACAGGTATTATGTTGACATTAGTATAGATCACCAGTGGTAGAGGAGAAATACGCCCTGAGAATAACTGGATGTGTTAAAAAAAGTAGGTAAAATATACTTTTTAAAAGAATTTTGGAATCTCTTATGTATTTTAAAGGTTATTCCCTTTCAAGCAAGTATGTGTTTTAGTTTTGTCTCATGATTTAAAATTTATGTTTGG
The DNA here is from genome assembly GCA_035578175.1 of Catonia carolina. Lineage (NCBI taxonomy): Eukaryota > Metazoa > Arthropoda > Insecta > Hemiptera > Achilidae > Catonia > Catonia carolina. Next base: position 31,270,108 of record JAQMRL010000005.1, on the reverse strand, counting down.
AGGTAGGAATTTTTATTGATTTTGTTAGGGTTACCATGGCTGTAGCCCCAGAAATAAATGTAATTTTTGATAAGACTATTTAAATGCGTTTTTCTGGAAGGACCAGGGTAGGTTGAAAGGCGTCTGTACCCAAGACAAAATCGGTAAATTGCATGAAACATGGAAGTGAATAAGGTAATATAACTCAAAGGAAAATGAGGTGACTTCTGCCCGAAATATGCAAAATAAACAAATTAAAGCAATTACTTTCAGGTGTATAAGTCCTTGTAGATGAATAATTCATAGCACAAACATAGTAAAATTGCATACAGGAACATATTATGAATAATAAATGCGCGCGGATTGAAAGTTTTAAGTTAACAAACAACACATATATAACTATAAAATAAAATAAAAAGAAGTAATTAATACTTTCAAAAAGTAGCATAAGTTATGTAAGCCTCAGTATGAAATTTAAGCACGTAATGATGCAAAAATAGCATTTTAGCACGTGATGTGGTTGGAACCACATCAAATCAATGCAAGATGAGGCTTCCAACACGGGAGCAGAACACATCTTGTTTATTAGCAAGCTCAGACACAAATGAAAAAAAGACAAAGCACAAGGATATACGGAAGTGGGTAGGTGATGAAATACAGATTTAGTGATGAAACGGAGATCAGAACGGTAAGGTTGATTGATAATACAGATCGATGTAATAGTTCATAGAAGCTCACCAGATAGGGCACTAAATATGAATAAAAACAAGCGGGTGGATAATTTCTGATTACCCCGAGTGGCACAATACCTAACAGTTTTGATTATTAAAAGAATCCTGTATTAATTAAGGAATCTCTTTCTATGATTAACAAATTTGGATTTTATACTTAAAAAGTTTTTGCCATAAGTGTTTATTTGGGTGTCTTCTTAACCATTTTTTTTACTGCTAGATTAGATTAGATTAGATTACTATTTTTACTGCTAGCAATTCTTTCTATTAATTTTTATTCAACAGAATTGGTTGGCGTTTATTTCACTTATTATATGTGTTTTTATTTTTATTTATATATGAAATCAGTACAGTTTATTTTATTAGTTTTTCATTTTATCATTTAATTATTCAAAATTTAATTGTATAAAAAATAAGCTAAATAACATGATTTTAGGATAAAAAAAATTAATTGTTAAGAGTTTAATAAAATAGCGTTTCTAGTTAAAATGTCCCAAAGTGTCACTTATTAATAACTCAGTCTCTTATTGGTATTTTGGAAGTCTAAGAAATATTTGTAGATTTGAATAAATGTTCATCGTTTTGAAAATTATTGATAAATGTAGAGAAGAAATGTGAGAAATATTTGATAAAAACAAATGAAGATTGGTCGCAAAAACAAGCATTAAACTACATTTTCAATCATCAAAACAGTTAATAAAATATAGAAAAGATGTAGTTTAAGAAATTGAAAAAGATCAGTTTAATAATTTATGCCAAGAAGAAAACCTTTATTTTTTCAATACATGTGCTAATAAATGATATTAAATTATTCAATTAACATCTATTTATGGGAATATTTTTCTGTAAACAATTTTTGTGTTTTTCCAGGCTAGTCAATTTCAAATAGATCGCCAGTTAGTTGAAAAACAACTTAAAGATCATATTTCTATTCTCTCGTCTCAACAACAGAAAAATTTTTATGATTTTCTTCATTTTTCACCTTTAAAGGTATTTATTCCATTTGTATTTTATTAATTGTTGTTAGTAGTACAGAGTGTTTTAATGCATTGAGTGTCACCAGAAAAGACAAAACTCATTGTAGGGCCAACATATTTTTTGAAAAGTTATTTGCTTACATTATGTATTGTCGCTGATGCCGTACCAATATTAGCGCCTGCAGACAGTACCAGTACCAGTAGCGCTACAGACGCGCAGAGCCAGCAGTGCCTCTCCTCCACTATGAAATGGACTCGCCCTAGGGGGATTTAAGTGGCAGCACCTCCCCGCGAGGCACACTCTCCAATCAACTCTCAACTGGAGAAGAACAAGGAAGAAGAGCTCCCAATCGAAGAAGAAGAGCCCAGCTGAGGCCAGACGCACCATCCCTGGTCTATGCTACCAGTGGTGGATGCACATTCCCGCACCGATCAGGCTTCACCAAACCGGAGAGAACCACCTTGGCCACGTTATCAGCAGATGGCCTACGCCAAGCCAACACTGTAGGGCTCTGGGGGCCATCACTGTCACACAACAGCCGGCCGCATTGGCGTAGTTGGTAAAATGCTTGTTTCTCATCATGCGGTCTTGGGTTCGAATCCCATTCAGGCACGGCATATTTTCATATGTTACAAAAAATCATTTCACCCTTCACAGTCTGCATTAGCAGTAATTGCAAAACAGTCGGACGTTAAACAAAAAAAAAAACTCACTGCAGTGGGGACCCAACTGACGCTGAGGGAAGGCTAGGCCTGAACCCGGTAGCCGAGTCGTCACTCTTTGGGCTCTGCTACCAACACACCAGCTCGCCGCTTCCAACCACCAACAACGGCCTTTTTCAGATCCTCCACAATTAAATGGCCCTTTTCAGGGTCACCAACTTTACGAGCAAGGTTTCACCAAGTTTCGTCGGCAACAGTATACTACACTCTATATCCTTAATAGAAAACGTATTTTACAATTTTGAGACAAAAATTTTAACTATGCATATGCCAGGGCATCAGTAGTCCTGTGAATAAAATGTCCGAATGAGTGGTGGACACACATGTGACGCCCATGTTGTTAGTTAGTTAGTGTGTTACTAACACATACATTTTTGTTTGCATGACTGTTTTATTGTTTACATACTTGTAAAAAATGTTAGGTACTAGGATTCGGAAAAATTGTCAGTTGTAGGTGTAAAACCTTGGAAAAACTGAATAAAATAAGTCATCATATGTTACTGACAAATACGATTGCTTTTGTCAGTGGTAAGCAACTAAGGAAAGCCGCTTAGTATTATTTTTTACCATTTGTAAAACATTATAGTGTAAATTATAATAATTAAAAATGTTTAATTACATATAAAAACATATTAAGTAAAAATTATGTAAAGTAAAAACATAAGAGATCACAACATATGAGGTTAACTGAGATTTATATTTTTCAGATTCATTTGAGCTTTTCATTAAGTGGTGGTGGTCATTCAGGGCTTACAGGTCTTCCTCCATTTGTTTCTGTTTTAACACAAAGTCTTGGTGTCACTTTAACTGACATGCAAGATGTCGTTTTTAAGTAAGTACTTCATACAAAAAATATGAGAAGTAGTATTCGTCTATTTTATTTATTGTAATATTATTTTTTATACAGCTAGACCGTATGGTGGATGAAATGAAGGTGTCATTTGCAGGGCGGAAAGTAGATGGTTTTTGAGGGCCCGGCATGCTGATAAGAATACTTTTCCTTTCAGTGAGGAAGGCAATGGTAAACGACCTCACTCCTCGTTTTACTACCTCTAGAGGTTCAAATCAGTCTTTCGGCTGATGATTTTCAAACAACTTAAAATCTGTAATTCAGCTTTCCGCATAATTGTAAATACATGAACTACTATCACTTATGGCTGTACTGTAAACAGACTTGTTGATAGTTTTATAGAGGTGCATTACATAATAAGCTGGTTTATACCTTAAATGAACTAGAATCTGCAGATAAAGGCAGAGCGTAGTGACCTAGATCATAACACAGAGCCAATTGACTTTCGATAATGGTATCCAGCTTTGTCACGTTGTGGTTCCACTGTGGATGACAGCCTAACAAAAAGTCTGCTGGAGTTCAGTGGAACAGAGTGTGACTTAGCGAAGGGGCAACCTCACATTCGACCTTAGCTGTTATTGGCGAGATCTCATCTGCAATCTTTAGTTTGTTGGGGTGTAATTCTTTTTACAGTTTCGCTTTAAATTTTATTTTTGTAGGTATCGCTTGCTGAATGCAATCACTGATTTTTAGAACTTTAGCTCTTTATATTGTTCTGAGAGACATTGGTTAATTAAACCCCTACGGTCAAAGTACACCGGTAACCACTGTCTAGTATTCAAATCCGTATAAAAGTAACTATCTTTACTACAATAACCATGGAACCTTCATCTCCATTTATCAGCTGTCAAACAGCGATGGCTTTTACCACTAGACCAACTTGGTGGGTTAATGGAAGACATAGTATATAAATTATTATTACTTTGAAAAAAAAATTATCGGCTATCTAAAATAAATTATTGTAATTTTTTTCTAGGTTATCGTATTTTGAGCGACAGTATACATTTTTAAGTATGCGCCAACTAATAAATGAAGTTCAGATGCATTATATTGGGCAGTTATTTAAACAAGCCTATGTATTGGTTTTTGGATTAGATGTCCTTGGTAATCCATATGGTTTGGTTGTTGGTTTTAAACAAGGTGTTGAAGATCTGTTTTATGAACCGTTCCAGGTAACTGACAATTTTTTCTCCCGAAACTGATTCAAATTTAAAATATGAATGTTAAACTTTGACAAGTCTTTGAAATGCCTCCTGCAGTTAGTATCAGTTAAAATGATAATACACTGTTAGTTATTACCAACCTGTATGCTTCTTAACAATGCTTTAATTTCTTCTTTCTTATATTTTTTACTTTCTCTTGCCTATATGAATATATAGGAAGGAAAATATTGTTTTCATGTCAATTTTTTGAAATAGAGTTTTCACCGGATTTACAAGTTTTCAGACCCCCTGAACCCAAAAAACATGTTTTTAGCAATTGGTCCTGTAAGTGTGTGAACAGAATATCTCAAGAACGGAACATCATACAAACTTCATACTTGAAACTTAGTTAGATACTACTACCGGACCTGACATGAACATTTTCATCAAACTCGGTCAACCAGAAGTAGTAGTTTGTTCGTGTAATTTTTAACTTTTTTGGGATTTTCTCAAAAACGGCTCCTACGATTTTTTTAAAAATCTCATTTACTACATTTTTAGTGCTCTACAAGATAGGGTATGCACTATGTCTGCTGAAATCCTTGAAGAGGCTGTTTTCTCATTTTTCAGAAAAATGTTTTTTTAATATTGCGGCTTTAATGTGCATTTTAGCACAAAAATGTATATAATAAAAGTTGTAGAACATTTAAAATCCTACAACTTTTATTTCAAATATTTTTTTGTATAATGCTTAGTTAAGCGGTAATTTGCAATTTTCTGTTATTTTTCATGAAAAGGTGTATATAATCAAATTTATAGGAAATTAAAAGATCTATGACTTTTATTCAGAGCATTTTTTTTATACAGAGCCTCGGTTAGTGTGAAAGAGTGATTTTTTTTGTATTTTTAAGCCAAACTGAGGTTAATTTTCATTTTGCGTCTGTTACTCATGATTAAAATTATGTTATGTTTATTGAGGTTATTTGTTTGTTTATTTCTAACGTTTTATTACTAATGTTAGGATATATTGTTAATTATTTGCATTGGCAAGAGAAAGTCGTGTGAGTGTTTCACACCAAATTTTTGTATTTACTCTGCATTGATTTGTACAACTGTATTTAATTTATTATTAATTGAAGTACAAAAATATGTATTGTTAATAAAAATAATATTTTATCTTCAGGGTGCTATACAAGGTCCAGGAGAGTTTGCAGAAGGTTTCTATCTTGGTGTTAGGAGTCTTGTTGGCCATACTATTGGAGGGGCTGCAGGAGCTATGTCTCGCATAACTGGAGCTATGGGTAATCGAAATCAGTTAACTGTAAAACCAGTACATGTTTATGAGTCCATGCATATTTTCTTACATTCTTTGTTTTAACACTTTCAGGACGGCACCCGTATACGATACGGGCGCCTATTTCACTTGGTCTTATATCCATTAGCTCGCATCGTATACGATTGCCGTCTATGCTGTCACTTAATTTAGTTCATTCTGAATCTAATAGAGTACACTCATAGTCCTAATGTTGTCAGATTATCGAATATATCGACTTTTACAGCATTGATGTTATCTAGCATGAGCAAGCGATCTGCCGGTACTTCTACGTGTTGTAGTTAGTTATTTGTTATTATAATACAGTGGAACCTCTCTAATTCGTCTCGTTCGGGACCGAAGGAGTGGCGAAATACAGAAAGTGACGAATTATGGAATTTGCTATGAACGGTTAATAAATAACAAACTCGTACGTATATTAGTTCCATAAAAGTCGAATTACATAAATAAAACTTACATTAACGATAAACACAATAAGTAATTCTAAGTCCTATAACTACAGTAAATTTGTATTAGTCTACGTATCTAGTTTTATACTACTTCAGAAATTCTGTATATGGTTGTACTTACATTTTCTAATTTGTAGAACGCACAACACAGTACACGTTACCGAATATAAAATTACAATAGATAAAGTATACATTTGCAAAATCGATGAAACGAATCTTTAACTATGTATCACTTAACACTACAAAAAAATCACATTAAAATTTAGAAAACGTTACTTAATTACACTAATATGTATGTATGTATGTAAAATGCCAAATTTATTTCTTGAAAAAGTGGGTTATCTTCTTTTCTACCAACGAGTTCTTTTCTTTTTCCACAGCCAACTGGCGAATTTGTCGTATTACAATTAATTTTGATAACTCTACTTCTTTCTGTCTCTCATACCATTCGATGCACTTTGTCAGCATTCCTTCTAGTTCTCGATTCGTACCAATATTTTCAGGGCTTGAAACATATTCTTCGTTGCTATCTTCCTCAACAGGTGAATCTTTGTTTTGAACGTAGGTCACAATTTCTTTGTCACGTAAAATCTCATACCCAAGTTTGTTAGCATCTTGCTCTATCCATTCAACTAATTCCTCGTCGGTAATATTTTTAGTCACAGGTATACTCTGGCACACTTCTTTTAATTCTGATAAGACATTGTTTGTTTCATTGTAAGAACGGATGCTACTAGTTTCTTCTCGGTCAGCCCACAGATTGTTCCAACAAGACTTAAGTGTTGTTTTCGAAATGTTATGCCATGCTTGTGATATGTTATATATAGCATCTTTGATTGTATACTTTTTCCAAAATTCTTGAACCTGCGTTTCATTTTCGGAAAATATCAAACTCTGCAGAAATATTTTCCTATAATGAACTAGGGAGGGCTGACGAATTATAGAAGGTGATGAATTAGAGAGTGACGAATTAGAGAGGTTTTACTGTACTTAGTTTTTTTAAATTTTACATAAGAAATAAAAAAGTCAATTGGTTATTAGAAATAGGTAATTAGTTTATAAGAATTTAACTCATATAATTAATTGTATTATTCTTATATATTATCATTATACGGTGAAAAAATTGTTAAATTCAAGAAAATATACCTCTCTCAGTCAAACATTTTTATTTTTATAATGTAAGTTTTTTTTTCCTTATAAGATAAGTAATCCTTATCTTAATAAATGAAAAGTAATCTACTAATTATGATCTTTAATTTAATCTTTACTTTTTGAATTTATGACCAATGGTTGATTTGTTACAATTTTTTAAAAATCCCCGAAAAATGGCAGTCCACGGGAAAAACTACAAAAAAAATGTCAGTCTTCAAAGTGTTAAACAAAATTTGTGGTTTTAGATATGCTGTTTCATTTACTCATGAATCAGGAAACATTTTCTAATGCGAATAAACCGAAAGTTCTTATTTCTTTTTTGTACATTACTGATGTATCTATGAAAATATAGTGAGATGGTTTTTTTAGACATTTTGTGGACAACATTAAACTATTTCAATAATTTTCCATTATTTAAAGAAAACTAAAATGTAGAAATTATCCAATAAATCAAGAGAACCATGTTTCTCCGTAAATTAATTTATAAAATTCAGTAGTACTGTAATCTGTTGTGTCTCGATAAAATCCTTGTTCCCATCAGAATCTTTGAGCTAGTGATGAAATAAATACAATTGTCATTAGAACCAATCAGGAGCCAATTGGAGAACCAATTTTAAATAAAAATTGATGGGTAGATGATGAGGTGTGACAAAAAAAATGGGACTGTTCCCATAAATCAGCGTACTTATGTAATTAGTTATCTGTGATTTCATCACCTTTAATGTAGTTCCCTTCAGCATTCACTAATTTCTGCATCCAATTCTGGCATTGCTGATATCATGGAATTCAGTTTTTGGAGAGTTCATGAACATCTCTGTTTTTGCCCAAATATCTTTAGCTGATGAAAAATGGGTTCCTTTAATGCAAGACAACTTTAGGGAATAAAAAAGTCACAGGGAGTTAAATCAGGTGATTGAGGCAAGTGCTGTCCTATCACAGTACTGTTTTTACTGACGAGCATCCGCTTTACAGATGTGGCCTTTTGAGCATGTGCATTGTCTTGGTGCAACAGCCATTCATCAGTCTACCACTGTGGTCTTTTTTCCTAATGTTTTCACAGAAATCTTTTCTCTACCTCAGTATAGTAGTCCTTATTAACAGTTTGACCTTTGGGAATCCACTTAATCATTACAAATCCTCTAATGTCAAAAAAAACTAGCGGAATTGCCTTGGAATTTCAACTAAGACCTGCGACCTTTTTTTGTCGTGGGGATTTTGGACACTTCCACTGGACCAACTGACATATACTTTCATAAATGTAGTAGGTAAGGAAAGTTTCTGTGATTGATTTCTTAAGTTTCATAAGAAATTTTGTGTATTCATTGTTTAGTTTTCATAGGAGACATTTTTTTCTGGCAGAACATAAATGCTTGTGTACACTCGTTGATACAATACTCTTGACTTATCTGACTGTTGAACCCCACTCTCTTTTTTCAAGTTAACCACTAAATCCCGGTTTTTTTCTGTCTCATATTTTATTTATCTCTGTGTATAAATTTCTATCTGTATTATGAACTCGGTAGATAATTAAGGGAAATTCAGTGTTTCATGGCTTATATTTTTATTTTCTTTATTGACTTTCAGGTAAAGGTCTTGCTGCTTTAACATTCGATGAAGAATACCAAAGGAAAAGACGAGAACAGATGAATGTTGCTTCTACATCCCTTCCTGAAAGTATGGCTCAAAGTGGGAAGGGACTTGTTATGGTAAAGTTAATTTTAATTTTTGTAATTTAATTAGGATTAGTTATGCCATCAAAGTCTAACAGTTATATGAACATCTTAAATAGAAGATGCAAATTTTAACATTTTATAAATTTTGTGAACTTATAATAAAGGGAAAGAAATACTGTATTTTCTGCTCTGCTTGTAAACACAATACAAATAAATTTTGTAAAGATTAATTGAACATAGATGGTTTCTGAAATATTTGTCTCATTAAATAACAAGACCTTTTATAGGTACAATTGCATTTTATTTTTAATTCCAAACAATAATATTTTTATTTATAACACTTAGTATAATATTTTGGACACTACTTGAGCAAAGAATCGTGAACTAAACGCACTTAAATGTTTTTTAGAACTTACCAAGTTTATCTACTGAGCATCAAAACTACAGTAGGTTCAATTTATCAAGACAATATTGTTTAAATAGGTAACATATGAAGTGGATAAAGAGGAAAATTTTTTGTTGTTATTATAGACTACATTCGTTATTGCTTAAGTTTTTTCATACTTTTGTAAATTACCATATCAGCGGTTTAAAGTAGTAATAGATTTATTTTATACCGCATATTACAAGAATATTTTTTAGTTACCATTGTAAAATATAGTTTAAAAATTGTTGTGAAAAGTTTATTCTTAAATAAATATTAATAATATAAAATATTTTATGGGAGATAAATAAACTTTTTATTAACATATTTTATGTAACATTAAATAATTAATAATGTAAATAACTGCCCTTGACGGACAGGTGGAGTGTCAAATTATTTACACTCAATCTGTTCATTGCAGGGCTAAAATAAATAGTTCTGTTTCTTATCACATGGTTAGCCAATTAAATGACTGAATCATTTAAGAACAGAAGAGGTAGAGGTGCAAAAGACACTAATCAGAGTTATCTCCTCTGAAAGTAATGAATTTCATTATACAGCCAGACCCTGTGGTGAATGAAGTGAAAGTGTCATTTGCAGAGTGGAAAATATGTGCTTTTCAGAGGGCCCGGCATGCTGATAAGCGCTCTTTTCCACTCAGTGAGGAAGGCAATGGTAAACCACCTCGCTCCTCGTTTTACTTAGTAAAACCTCTACAGGTTCAAACCAGCCTTTTGGCTGATGACCTTAACAACAATGTAAATAAATAATTAATAATATTAACATTGTTGAAGAGTAATTTGTCTTTTATAAAAATCTGTGGACCTTTGTAAAAATCTGTAGACGTTTGAGACATCTAAGTTTGTCAGCTGCTCAAAAGTTACTTTCAGTTATTAACCCTTTCCACTCGAATTATGTTTGCACTGTGATTCCCCTCCACTTGTATTTATTTTATAATTTGTTGATACCCTATTACATTAATCATACGCATAATGTGTTGTTATTAGTTTTAAGAGCATGCAATACTTTTTATGTTTGTTATTACTTTAATGTTTAAATGATACATAAAAAATGCTTTGTCTTAGCTAAAACCTTTTAAAAATAACCTGCAAAACATACACCGCTGTTGTAAAAACTAATATAAAATAAACTGTATAACTAGAAATTAATACCTAAAACCTAATAAAAACATGCAAAATAATCTGAATATTATTTTTGTGTGAATTAGTTACGTAACACTACCTAAAAACATTAACCGATCTTAAAGCGACACAAAATGCCGCAAACTAAATGATGCACGTTCACGATTAGGTTAGTTTGTTTACTAGTTTGGTATGGCGACATCGATTCAATTAATTCCGTTTACATCGATAATCGGTAGTAGTCAACTATCGAAAACTATAAGAATTAATTTTTAAAAATCCCATAGAGGCCAGCACATTACAACAACTTTGTCAAACGCGTATTTTCATACAAAATCAGCTGTGAAAGCGGAGTTGGATGGGGTCTGACAGTCGATTGGAAAGTGTTAAAATAACCTTAGTTAATTGATTGACTTAGTATGGCGATCAGCTAAAAGTTGTTTGTGAACAAACAATTCGGAGTGTCCCTTTTCAAATTCATACAACAAGCAGCAATGAAATTTGGTATTATCTGTTCTGAAATACAGTTCTTAGTAATCAAAAAGGCTACAAGAGAGTATTGTACAAATAATTTTTTGCTTGTTTGTCATATGTACGTACACTATCGACAAGCATCCACTTGATCTCTGTTTTTCACTGTATTTTTGATTCAAAGTAGACGTGAATTTGAATAAGAACCATTAGTGAAGTGGTGGCTGATCACCCATTAAGTGTTACTGAAAGATTAATTTGTAATTTTCTACCAGCTGATTGGGTGGACCCAAAGGCCTCATACAATTAGTTAATATGTATTGGAGTGGGTCATAACAAGTAATATTGGCATAGTAAGACGAAACCCCATAATAAACAAAGACAAAATAACTTCTCAAGTATTATGTTTGTTTGAAGGGTGTTGTACATGGTGTTGGAGGTGTTTTCATGAAGCCAATTACTGGAGCGAAGGAGGAAGGAGTTGAAGGTTTCTTTAAGGGAGTTGGAAAAGGAATGGTAGGATTAATTACAAGACCTACAGCTGGTGCTGTTGATTTTGCTAGTGGTACATTTTCTTCTGTGAGAAAGTAAGTCATGTTTTCTTTATATTAAAATATTATTATTATATTAGGAATTCTCCCAGTAGTGGAAGACGTTATTCAAATAGCTCAATTAACTTTTCTTTGGGTTCTTCCTGTTCTTCCAATAGACTTTCATTCTTTCTGAGAAAGCTTGTTTACGTTCTTCTGACCATTTTGGCCTGACTTGTTTTTGCTGTGGTTGCTCAGGTGAAACTTCCCACTTATTTACTTTGTCTCGAAACGTGTCTCTTTCTATGATCCTGTCAATCGATCTTGTGATAATCTATTAAGATGACCCAAGAATTTCATTCTTTGTTTCCTAAAGTCAATTTCGATGTTTGAATACTTCTCCGTTGTTTTGATTATTATTATTATTAAATATAGACTAAAGCAAAACCATGTCAGCCTGAAACAAAGCCTGTTCCAGTGATTGACCACATGCTGTAAGAATAAATGTTGTTTTATAGCCCTTAAAATAATCCTTCAGTTCAGTAGAAAACATTTTATATATATATATATTTTTTTTTAGTATATTTAAAGTCGCATCAACACCTCGGTCATTAGCGACTATGGTGGGATATCTAACAGTAGGTTTAACTTGTGAAAATTTTCAGACCCTGGCTGGGAATCAAACCCAGGACCTCTGCGTGGTACACTAGTGCATTACCACTATGCTACAAAGGTGGCCTATTTTTTATTTAATTTTTTTTAAATATTTTTTAATATTTTGATGAGATTCCCCCTGATGATGATGGTATTCTAGGGTAGGAAGATTTCACAAACTAAGTCTTTATTCATACAAAGGAGTTGAAGCACAGGCGCTGTCTTGGTCACACGACACTGTACCCTTTACCGCTGATCCATGCCACACAAAATGTAAAGGCTCCAAACTACGACAGCATATTCCAATTTCGGACAAATATAGGTGGTGTAAATCTTTACAAACAACCACTTAGACATAGCTTGGAAAGCCCTAGTCACCAAATAAAGAGTTCGATTGGCTTGTTTTATCAACCAACAAATGTGTTTAGCCCATTATAAATCATCTGAAATGATGATTTTAGATGATTCATTAACAAAATTTAGTGATACTCTGCAAGACAACATTTGAAAATGTTGCGACTTAACATCCATTCTTGTGATCATAATATAAACACATGCAAGATTGAACTAAGGATTGGAAAAAGAGAGGTTGACCTTAAATTTTAGATCACTACAATCGTAGCCTGATGATGTCTCAAATCCACTCAAAATGTCGCAAGTATAAATGATAAATAAATTGAGACTATTGATAAAGAAACGAGATTATTTTAGTTTTCTTTGTACTGTTTGTGTTTCTTTATTTTTTTTTACCACATTTCTTCGCTCTGAAGGTGAGGCTTTTGTAGTAATTTTCTTTTTGGGGTAGATATGAAATAGATAAATTGTTTAAAGAAGTCAGAAAAAATATTCATAAAATTGGAAATAACTGAAAAAATATAATGAACCAACCAAATTTAGATAACTGATTACTGACTTCAAGGTCTGTCACGAAGAACACTAGAACACCGAATGGATGGAAAAAGAGACTAAAGCCGACAGTGATAGAATGCTGAGAATGTGAGCTGAAAAACATTTCAGTTAATGTTAAAAGTTACTTTGTATAATCTAAAATGGCCAAATAAAAAAATGTTGTCTTGCCATGTGCCTGTAATAAATATAAGACCATTAGACTATATCATTTCCACATGGCAAAATTAAAGCAACAGTTAAAGCAAATAAATTCTTATTGGTTTGTAGATAAACTTGTGTGTCATATTTAATACATTGACAGTAATTGACGCTCTTGAGAATTTCATTCAGTAATTTTCATAATATTTTTTTATTTCAGAATCGCACAAATGTCAGAAGAAGTTTTAAGAATGCGAAGTCCTAGACATTTTAAAGTCGATCGTATTCTTCGTCCTTATTCGAGGCAGGAAGCTGAAGGACAAAAGTTACTCTTGGTAAAAAATTTATTTCAATTATGTATCTTAGTGTTTCATAATGATTTTTTATAGTTTATCTACAATGAGTTCAAATCAAAAATTTAAAAAATAGTTATATTGTAAGGTAAGATACATGGAAATTTTCTGATGTTTTTGACAACAGTCATATGGGATGGACAAGACTTATTAATTTAATTGATATTAACCGCACTTGTGACATGCTGTATAAGTTTAATAAAGTGATAATAACGTAATAAATCTATAATGTAAATTAAGCCACTTCTCTCTGAATATATTGGCCTACTGAAGATACATTAAAGAACTGGAAGCCTTTTTCTGGGAGAGATAATTAGCTTTAGTCCTTTTTCAGAGAACGTTTGACAACTCACTGCAACATCCACGACTCACCCACGGTCCAAGAACACTTAGTATTCTGTAACTAATTCAGTGTCAGAGATTCCGACCAACTACAACCCTTTTTAATATCTGAAACTATAACGTCTGATCCCGAAGCTAATTACAGCAATTTTTGATAGATTGCATTATCTTCTGTCAATTAAACTACATCAGTAGTTTTAATATTACAGTGATAAAGAAATGCACAAGGTATCTATTTCTATGCAAACAAATGCAAACATACATGGTGTCTAAGGTTCAAACGTTCTCGCCTTGAGGTGGCTAACCTGTGTGGTGGAAGGCCAGTCTCGTAATATACACACTGCATTGTTGTTTATCAGTTGTCGCGTTGTTGTATCTTTATTTACGTTTGGTGTTATTGCTTTTGAAATGAATCAGAAAATTGATGTTGCCGCCGTTTGTGAAATACATGGAGTGATACATTTTTTAAACCATCAAAACATTAAACCGGTCGAAATTCATAGGCAGTTGGTTGCTGTGTACAGTGAAAATGTAATTAATGAAAGAAACGTTTGAAAATGGTGTGAAAGGTTTAGAAATATAAGAGTTAATATGCATGATGAAGAACATTCAGGGAGGCCCTCAATAATCAACGAGGACTTGTTGAAAAAGGTCGATTAAGAAATCAAAAACAATCTTCACGTGACAATATCTGAATTGGCCCTTAGTTTCCCTGATGTTTCAAGAGCTGTTATTAGTCGCATTGTGCGCAACCATTTAGGCTTCAGAAAGGTTTGTGTGCGTTGGGTGCTATACGTGTTATCGGAACGTCACAAATAGATCCGAATGGGATCTGCGTTGGAATTTCTGATGCACTACAGAGAAAATGGTGATGAATTCCTTAATTTAATAGTTACCGGTGATAAAACATGGATTTCATATTACACGCCAGAAAGAAAACAGCAGTCATGTGAATGTTGTCATCCTCAGTCACCAATGAAACCGACAATGATCAAACCACTACAGTTTGGAAGGAATTGATGGCCATGGTCTTTTGGGATTGATTTGGTATACTGTTGATTGACTTTATGCCACGTGGAACTAATGTAAATGCAGAATATTACTGCGAAACTCTATGCAAGTTATGACGTGCCATTCAAAATAGGCGCCGTGTATGGCTTACCTTTGGCATCGTACTCTTGCACGCCCGCATGTGGCAGGTAAGACGCTTGATTTACTGAGAAGATTTGGAAGGGAAATTTTCTGTCACCCACCATATACCCCAGATTTAGCGCTTTCAGATTACCATTTGTTTGGCAAATTGAAAGAATTTTTGAGTGGTAAGCAATTCGCAGGTGACGATGAACTTAAAGATGATGTGATTCGGTGGCTAAATGAACTGGCAACAGAAGAATATGATGAGGGTATATTGAAGTTGGTGAATCTGTGACAAATGTCTTAATTCATATGGCAATATGTAGATCATTAATGTAGGTTACGTATTTTATTCTGTATCGCTTTGTTTTTATATATTTTTCTGAATAAATTTTTTACAACAAGCCGGTCTATACTTTAAAAATGACCCTCATTTGTCAAATAACTTTTATATTGTTTTACAGACCTTAGAAATGGTTAATAACGGGTGTTTTATTAAGGATGCAACCCTGATTATAAGAAGATAGAAGTAGTCATTAATAAAACACCCGGTTCTTCCTTGGAAAAAATCGTTGCTGATGCAATATAACGAAACGACTGCTGTCACCAAACTAATGCTTGACTGGAACATTTTAACTGTCTTCGGTAGTTGGCCTTGACTACACTGTTGCCAACATACCGATTGGGGGATAGAAAATTTACCGATGTACGATTTACTTCTGTCTTCTTATAATCAGGGTTGCATCCTTAATAAAACACCCGTTAGCTCATACAATACAAAGAATTTATGTTGTGTAAATTTATTTATATGCAGATTACTTAACTATGGACAGTATAAAATGAATTAATGTATAGTTTCATAATTTTTTAGTGAAGAACGTGTTATACTGTGGACAATTTGAACTGGCACAACTCTTGCTTTACGTGTACATACAGTTCCGCATAAAGTATATCCATAAACTATTCTTTCAACAAGGTCTACAAATTTTAATGTATGCAAATGCGTACAACCTTATTTCACTATACAAACGTACAAATAATTATTTCATTTTAAAATATGTATTTAATTTATCCCAGTAATAAATAAAATTATAAATTACAAGAACTAAACTGCAAAAACTCACTTAACTATACTCTACAGACGCATGCAACTAACTAAACAAATTGCTCTAAATATATAATGAACAGAAAATATTATACACATATAAAAACAAATGAGTCTCATCATTATGTCCGACAGATTATTAATAACAACAGTGAAAACAAAGTGTATTACCATACGTGAGTCGCACATTACAGTAGCGATTGTATACTTTTGTGACTGTACCGTCGTTGCATGGCGAGGGGCGAAGAATGGAGTATATAAACATCGAAGCTGGTTATGCCAATTCGAATTGTCCAAGGTATATCAGTTTTATTGGATTACTGAATAATGATGGAGCATTTTGTTCAAAAAATTTTTATCATTTGTGTGTTATTTCTTCTTCTTCTTCTTACAAACAAGGATTAGGCTTGCGCCTGTTCCGACTCATAACAGCAAAATTTAACTCAATTTCCTTTTCCTATGTATTTACACAACATTTAAGTTATATATTTTATAAATATTTTCCTGTTTTGTTACATTATGTCTTTATATGATTTTTACAACAATCACTCCCATCTCTTGCGTGGTCTCCCCACATCTCTCCTCCCTTCCGGTCTGTACTTTAAAACTTTGAGGGGAACCCTTTCATTTGACATTCTCTCTACGTGGTCTTTCCATTTCGATCTATATTCTTTCACCTTTTCATTCAGATTGTTGTTATTCAGTTCTCTTCGTATAGCCTCGTTCCTTAGTTGGTCTCTCCGGCTACAACCCTTCGTTCTTCTTAGAAACCTCATTTCCGCAGCCTGTATTTTACTCTCTTGTGGTCTTGTACTGACCCACGATTCGCTCCCATATAATAGTACTGGGGCAGCCATCACTTTATAAAATTTTAGTCTGGTTTCTTTCCGTGTTTTATTTCCTAGGGTTCTACTAATATTACCACAAATTGCCTGGAATTTCCCAACTTTCCTTTCTACATCAAACTCTTGAATGAAACTAAGGTCACAACCTAGATAATTACACCGTGATACTTGCTCTAGTATATCATTATCGATCACAATTTTGGACCTCGTAGGATAGTTACCAGTGAGCGCCATTATTTTTTATTTCTTTACGGAAACTCTAAAATTATATTCCTTGCACAATTCGTTCAGCGTGTACACTGATCTTTGGAGTTCTTCTTCATTTTCCTGCACAATCCATAAATCATCCGCAAATAGTAAAACATTTAGGTAGTCGTCATCACTTAATCTAATTCCCGGATTAACTCTACCTTTCCAAATTCTAAGAATGTGGTCAATATATATATTAAATAAAGTGGGTGATAAACTACACCCTTGTCTCACTCCTTGATTAAATTTCTGTTAGTCTCTTTTTACCCGTATTTATCATTATTTGCGTATCGTTATATAAACTTTTGATTGTGTTTATTAGATGAATGGGATAACCTTTCCTCCACAGAATCTTCCAGAGCCTATTCCTATCTACTCGATCGAACGCTTTTTCGAAGTCAATAAATGCCATATGAGTTTCTAGGTTAAATTCTCTTCTTTTCTCTATTATTCTTCTCACTGAGAAGATGTTATCAGAGCTTGAGCAGCCAGATCTAAATCCATTTTGTTCTTCCTGTAGTATTGCTTCAGCTATGTTCTTTAATCGGTTATTAATTATTTTCGAAAATATCTTATAGCCCACATTTAGTAAGCTTTTAGTAAGTGTGTGTTATTTATAATACAATAAGTTTTTGTATTTTAATGAGAGTTAAAAGAAAATTTTTCCCCCTTTCTTTTTCAGGAGGTGGACAAAGGTCGTCTTCAAGCGACTGATTTATATGCTTACCACACACCTATTGGTCATAAAGATATTCTACTTTTAACTGATAAAAGAATTGCATATCTTGTTAATGATGTCTTTGGTGGATACCAGGTAATTTTATTACATTGTTTACTTAACATTATTAAAACACACTAATTTACTTAGTCATTAAAATTTGCAAGTGTGCTTTAATGGTGCCTGTAGAAAGTTTGATTATCCGTGTAAAGTATATTAGCTATAGTTCAGCTGTTCTTAGTTTGCTCCTACTGTCAACAAACAAAATCCACCTACTACAGGGTGCACGCTCGAGTCCACGACTTTACGGATGTCGTATTCCTATTAAGTTAACTATTTTTTAAATTATAAGCACTTAAAGTACTAAAAACATCAGTCATGATATGATGTAGGCGTAACAATTTCATTTATAAAAATACTTTTAAAATTATTTTGTATTTAAATACTTTTGAAAGTATTTTGTTGTTACTTTTTAATCAGCGTATACACATTTTGATATTATGCGCATGCTCAGTGACGTCATTATTTGTTTACATTAGGAGCAAACTAAGAGTGGCTGGACTGTAGATTGTCTAATGTTTTTCCATACTCTAATCTAGCGGTTCACAAACTTTTTATCAAGCCCCCCCCCCTATATGGTTTAACTGTAAGCCACGCCCCCTCGTATGCATATAAGTGTACATTTTTACTTTCTCTTGCCTATATGAAGGACAGTATTGTTTTCATGTTGATTTTTCGAAATCGAGTTTTCATTGGATCTACACATTTTCAGACCCCCTGAACCCAAAAAACATGTTTTTAGCAAATGGTCTGTGTATGTGAACAAAATATCTCAAGAACGGAACATCGTACGAACTTGAAATTTGAAATTTAAGTTAGATACTACTACCAGACCTGACAAGAACATTTTCATCAAAATCTGTCAACAGAAGTAGTAGTCTATTCGTGTAATTTTTCACTTAATTTTCTCAAAAACAGCTCCTACGATTTTTTTAAAAATCGCCTCATTTACTACATTTTTTATGCTCTACAAGATAGGGTAGGTGCTATAATGGCTGAAATTCTCGGGGAAGTTGTTTTCTATAAAAAAAATAGTTTTTTTAAGATTATGGCTTTAATAAGCATTTTAGCCGAAAAAAAATATATATGTAATAAAAAATGTAGAGAATTTAAAATCGTACAATTTTTATTTCAAACATTTTTTGTATAATGCTTTGTTAAGTCGTAATTAGCGATTATCTGTTTTTTTTCTCGAATTGTGTAAAAAAATTGTTTCTTTTTAAGATTTCAGACTCATTTTACTACAAAAATGTATAAAATAAAATTTATAGGAAATTAAAAGATCTACAACTTTTAATCAGAGAATTTTTCTCTACAAAGCCTAGTTTAGTGTGAAAGAGTGATTTTCCGGATTTTTCAGCCAAACTGAGGTTGATTTTCATTTTGCGTCTTTCACTTATGATTAAATAAGGTTATGTTTTTTGAGGTTAGCATTTTGTTTATTTCTAATGTTTTATCACTAATGTTAGATTATAGTGTTGATTATTTGCATTGGCAAGAGAAAGTTGTGTGAGTGTTTCACACCAAATTTTTTTTAATAACACTTTTACTTATTTAAGTTACATGTTTAAAGTCTATTCCTATTGGGCAATGGGTTCAATGGTGATGTAATTAAAAACATAATTACAAGATCAGGACATTTTTAATATGTACATATTGCAAAATATTACTCAAAACAAAAATTAACGCCACTATAATCTATTTGAAATCAACGTGCGGGTGAAGGTCATGCCACTTCCTCACCTCGCCTACCCCACCAGTCGTCTGAATGATGCAGCGCGGAGTATGTGTGTGCACTTGTGCCTACGCCTTCATCAGGTTTACATTATTTCACTTCGTGAAGTACCGTACGCTTAAAACATCTGACGAGACCAACACATAAATGTGTTATTTAAATCAACTTAAACTTAAACTCATTCGAGAAGTTTAATTACAAACAAAAGGAAAACTGCAATGGAAAAAATCTAAATCCAGTTTTTCTTTTGTTTGTAATTAAAAAAACTTCTCAAATGAGTTTAATTTTCATAGACGTTATTTATATCATTTTTTAGAATAAAATTCTCTACAATTTTCATTAAAATGTTTCGTATTTTTATTCGCAATTTAACAGAGTTATTTTACGCTAAACTTAAAAAGTATATTTTCTAAGCCTTTTCTTTAATGTATTTACGTAGTTTTCTTAAAAACTAAAAGCGATACAGTTCTGGGACTCATTTTTTAAAATTTCCCAGGTTAAATAAAAATCATAAGAAACCACTAAACATTTTCCTAAATTTACCTTTTCAAAATTTCAGTATTGCTTTATTTCACTCTTTGCCCAGGAATCAAGGCAAAATCTTTCGCCAGGCATAACTCGCCAACGAAGCATTTCCGGACGTATATTTAGACAAACATTTTGTTACATGTAATAACAATAGTATATACGTGGTGTAATTTGTATTATATTATTGTTGTAATTGTTATTAATACTGTTTTATGGTTATTATAGATATTATATGTACGCACTATTACAACGTAATATGGAATAATAGAAAAGTCACTGAAATAGAAACACGGTCATTATACTATGCGTCAGCAATGACTCTGTGATATTTTATGACTTTATGAAGCTTACATGTATTGTTTTAAGTAAACAAACATGTTACAGCACCTTTGTCACCACACACAGGCCTATTTATTTGATTTTTTATACTCTTTCGACCAGTTCAGATTAAAGTTTTGTATCATACATATGTGCAGTTTCTTTGGCGGGCTTGTGTAAGTTTAGTTAATTCAATTGTTTAAGCGTGAAAGTTGAGATGGCTGCAAACAGTCCTAATCTTCGCAGACAATCCAAACAGATAATTTATAGAGTATGTAATTATTTAAAAGAACTTGTGTGAAATTAATTCTTTGCGAACGGCGCTCAAGATTACATAAAAGGTAATTGACAGTTTATTTCTCAGTCGTATACACATTTGTAACAATCCAGTTTCTGTATGCATGCTTTAAAACATAAAAGATAAATAATCATCTTTTTCGTTTAGGTAAAAAGGTTGGCGATGTTTTTATTAAGGTGCAGTTTGTATAAAGAAATATTAGGATAGAACTGTTCCAACGATCCGAAAGTTAAGCACAAAAATTAGGAAAATATATTGTGTAGAATAAAAAGGTTTCACATATCATAGTAGGCCTAATGTCTTATGTGTATCAGAGTAACCATTAAATTTCTTGTCGTTAATAGACAAAACTTTAGTCTGTAAAGAGAAAAGAAGTAGTTCAATTCAGTAATGTAGAAGTACTGTAAGGGCTATGAGGAGAAATCTTGCGGAAGGGAAGGGGAAGAAGCGCGTGACCTTCACCCGCACGAAGAAATCAAATGGACTCTAATGTGATAGATGTGCGTGTTTTTTCTTGGCACAAAGCTTAATACTGAAACATGGAGTCAGTTCCGACAGTGCAACTCTTTAAGTTCTCTTGTCACATCTTGAACGATATTTGCTCTTCATGGCAGCAAGTGCAGAAAACCCAGTTTCACAAGAATATGTAGTAGCAAAGGGAATGAGTACGTTTAAGGCATTTTCACTCAAGGGCATTTTTTTTTTGACTGATTCAGAAGAGCATGAGTGAACATTCCTTAAATTTTGTTTCCAAGGCAGTGTCACTTTAAAAGATCAATGAGGTTTTCTGTGGCTAAAGAAAATTTCACAAAATTTTCTAAAGAAAGGATATTTCACTTTGTTTATTTGGTTTTCATTAAACTTCTTTATTTTTTTAAACTAAGCTTTACACCCCCCACCCCCCATTTGTGAACCAATAGTGTAAATGATTGAGCAAAACAAATAAATACATATACAAAAACCACGATTCATTGATTGTGAAGTCTCAAAAGGAGAAAACAGTACCAACATTAAATTACATTTATGTATGTATGGTTTGTAGGCGGTAAAGGTTTCTTAACTGTATGTAAAGTAAAGCATCTCCTTACTAATTTAATCAGTATTTTTCAGTGCAGTTTTAATATTTAAAGAGTATTGACATTTTTCTATTATATTTGTGTAAATGTAGTAAAACATTGTTAAATTTATATTTTCTATTTTATTTTTGAATACCATAATTATTTCAGATTGATTGGTCATATACATGGGAAGAAATTGGAGGAGTCCATCCAAGAATTGTTGGTAACACTATCGTTTTAACAGTTACTGAACCAAGAAAGACATTTTTCAAAACTGTTGCTTCCAAAAAAGTACTTTTAATTCCTGATGTTGAACAGAGAAAGGTAATAAAATTGTTTATTATTTCTGAAGAAGGTGATTAGTAATATGTAATGGTTGTAGTGTAGTGGTAATGTGCTAGCCTACCATGTTGAGGTCGTGGCTTCGATTCCATGGTCTGGAAATTTTTATGAACATCAATTTAAAAGATCAATGAGGTTTTCTTTGGCTAAAGAAAATTTCACTAAATTTTCTAATTAAAGAATATTTCACTTTGTTTATTTGGTCTTCATAAAACTTCATTTATTTGTTTAAACTAAGCTTTACCCCCCCCCCAGAGCTGATGACATCAGCTGTTACAGCTGTTTTCAGTGTGACTTTCGTATGATTTTGTTAAGGGTGTTTGTAGGGTACAAATAATTGTTGATAATTAGCGCAGTTTGAAAAGAAAAGAAAGCCCTTTCTTTTGATATCAATGTTGTTTAGGTCAACAGCCGAAAGGCTGGTTTGAACCTCTAGAGGTTTTACTAAGTAAAACGAGGAGTGAGATGGTTTACCATTGCCTTCCTCACTGAATGGAAAAGTACGCTTATCAGCATGCCGGGCCCTCTGAAAAGCACATATTTTCCACTCTGTAAATGACACCTTCACTTCATTCACCACAGGGTCTGGCTGTACAATGAAATTCATTACTTTCAGAGAAGATAACTCTGATTAGTGTCTTTTACACCTCTACCTCTTCTGTTCTTAAATGATCCAGTCATTTAATTGACTGACCACGTGATAAGAAACAGAACTATTTATTTTAGCCCTGCAACGAACAGATTGAGTGTAAATAATTTGACACTCCACCTGTCTGTTATGGGCAGGATATCAATGATAAAACTTAAAAAATATTAAGATTTTTCCCAACACCTTTGAAAATGAAATTTTTTTATTGTACAGTTCAACATTTTTTTAACTTCAAATTTATTGAAAATATTTAAACTTATTTTTATTTCTACTTATATGAGCAGAAAAA
The DNA here is from genome assembly GCA_035578175.1 of Catonia carolina. Taxonomy (NCBI): domain Eukaryota; kingdom Metazoa; phylum Arthropoda; class Insecta; order Hemiptera; family Achilidae; genus Catonia; species Catonia carolina. The sequence continues at coordinate 31,246,808 of JAQMRL010000005.1, read as the reverse complement.
GCAGAATTTAAGGTAAAAAGTTATATAAAAGCTTTCTCCTGTGTCAATTCTGAAATTTTTAACAATTGTGTTTACTGGAAAAAGTGGTTAAAAAGTGGTGTGTGGAGAATCCCCACTAATGAAACAGTGTATGAAGTCGTGGAACCAATTATCAGTCTAATGAAAAAGCGCAGAATTTCTTATTCTTTCACATATTAAGAATGCCAGAGAATAGGTTATTAAAACAACTTATAACCAGAGGAATCAGCGTGAAATCTGGTGGAAGATACATCTCAGCAATTAAAGAGGATCTTGACGAAGTTGGACTGAGGATTGAAGATGCGACAAATAAACCAAAGGTAAGGGCGTTTCTAAATGCAAAATGTTTTAATGTGGACAAGGTGGCTAGAGTTGTGCAGGTAACTGACGAACAACGAAAAGCAAGATCTGAAAACATGAGGAGGTATTGGCAAAAACGGCGAGCCAATGAAATACATGGAAAGCGAACCAGAAGGTTGACTAGAGTGATCCATTGAGGCCAAACAAGCAAAAAAAAAAAAAAAATATATACTATTAATATCCGAAAATGTTAATGCAATCCTGTAACCAACAATAAAACAGGCTGTAATTTGCTGTATCATAATTGTTTTTACATGGAACGTTTTAAAAGATATTCCTGTTAAAAGACAGGTGTTTACTTCCGTGAATTGGACTATAATGTTAGGTTATATTGTTAATTATTTGCATTGGCAAGAGAAAGACGTGGGAGTGTTTCACACCCGATTTTTTTTTTTTTTTAGTTTCAAATTTTTAATAAACTACTTTGTATTAACCTTTGTCTTGTTTTTCAGGTTGTGTTATCTAAAATTACTCACTGTATGTCGCCAAAAAAAGGATCACTTAGAAGTTCAGTCTCAAGTTCTGCTGGTAGTTCAGTTTGAAACAATCACAAAAAAAATTATATATTTACTATTTTAATATAAGCTGTGATAAAGTTTCATATTTATTATCACTATATTAATTTCTTTCTCATTTCCCATTTTCACTTGGTACATATAATACCGTTATACTTTTTAATTGTAATTTATATAATATGATTACGTGTTCAATAAATATTTAATGAGGCTAATTATAATATTATAAGTAATAATTAGACACCTAATTTCTAAAATTATTATACCATTCTGGTGATATATTATGTATTTATTATGTAACATTAACAAAATGCTATTGTATTCAAGTATATAATTATCTAATCATGCATATTTTATGAGTGTAATATTATTATTGTATTGTATAATTTATACACAGGATATTATATTTTATATATACTGAAATTTTGTTTTTGTTATTGCTTCAGATTTATTATATCAGGTTCTTTTCTACATTGTTTGCACCACTTCAATTTATTGTTAGTGATACGTTTATAATTTAGCTTAGCTAAATTAAAGTTTATTAATCGTTTGATATATAATACTTTGACTCTTATGCTAAAACATGGTCCATTTTTAACAAAATTATAAACATTTTTTAACAACTACCAAATACTCTTTTTTTTAACATGTTATTGTCACCTAGAGATGATTAGAAGACCTTGAAAGCCAACATATATTTTTTTAAATATTAGGTTAATTATGTATAAAAATAATATTTATCCTTATTAGAGATTATATTTTGCAATTTTACAGCAAAAATATTTAAGATGCATGCCAGTGGCCCTTCTAATAAATTATCCAACTGAGGGGCTGGTGGACACACATATAGCGTTCGCTTTGTTTGTTATTTATTCACAGCTAGCGCATGCATTTTCAGTTTCGTTACTGTTCTATTGTTTGCGTATTAATCAAAAATGCATTGCACTATTCTTGTATTTGACAAAACTGTTAGTCGTATTACAAAAGATCCTTGATAAAACGGGACAAAAACGAATTATTGCCTTACGACGACATCTTGTGAATCATTCTATAAATGCTATTGTTTTGACAGTACTAAGCAGGAATGACACCGGATATGATTTTAAAATATTGTAAACATTATATAATTATTGTACATGTGCTGTTTCTATTAAAATTTTACCCTAGTATAGTGGTAGAAAGGGTTTGATTTATAAACAAAGAATGTTTTATTTGTTTTGTATTTATTAAGAGAAATTAATAACTATATAGATTATAAGGAGTAGTGCTCTATAAATATTTAATTTTATATTTCCCATGTGAAGAACTAGGCCTAAAAACACTTCCAATTCATTTTTTGTAAGTTTTTTTGATGATAATATGCACAATTTAGGTGTCAATTTTAGTTAATGTAATAAAATGTTTGTTTTCAAATTATCGGCATAAAGATTAGTCTCTTATAAAAGATTTATTTACCTCATAAAAATGATTGACTTGCCTGTGGCATTGCACTACCCACATGTGTTACTACACGTTTGTTTATTATTTCCACTACACTGATATTAAACAGCATATTACTAGTAAGGATCTAATAGATCGTTGGATGAAATTACTGTACATCTCTCAAACTAACTTTGATTTGACTTATCGAATCCAACAAATAAAAGTTGAGATAGATTCATAATGATAGTCTTCTTTTCTTCTGCCTTTCAAGGATTAGGCATCTCTGCCTGTTCCGAACCTCTCAAATCTGCCAATCTCTTTCTTCAAGGTCCTCGTTCTCTCCTGCCCTCTGGCTTATTGCTCAGTGTCTGCTTAGGTATCCTTTCTCATTCTGTTTACATGCTCTAACCACTGCATTCTGTTCTGAGATACCTTGTCGTTTATAGAGAAGATGTTGAGTTCTTTCCTTATCTCGGTATTCCTGTAACGATCTTCTCTACTACACCTATAGTCTACGTATATCGAAGAAATTTCATTTCAGATCCTTACAATCTACTCTCCTCTCGCTTTGATAGCACCCAAGTTTCACTGCCATAGAGTAGAGTCGGCACTGCTAATGTTTTATAAAATCTCACCCTCGTGTTTTTGCTGGTGCTATTTTTTTAAAGTGCAGTGGATAGTTCCGCATATTTGCTGAAATCTGTGTATCTTATTGTAAGCATCTGTATCCTGTTGGTATGTAATGTTGCAACCTTGATACTGAAAGTGGGATATCTGCTCCAAAACATTATTATCTACAACATATTCGCTTCTGACTGGTTCCTTCCCCCTGAATGCCATTATCTTTGTCTTCTTCATCAAAACTGTCTACTTATATTCTTTGCAGAGTTTGTTCAGCATGAAAAGTGCTCTCTGCAGGTCATCCTCATTCTCCTGTAGCACCATCAAGTCATCGGAAAATAATAGGCAGTTTACAACCCTATCTTCTCCTATGAGAATAATGATAGGTAACTGTGGTATTTCAAGATGACAAGAAGACTTGTTAGTGTTATTGTTGTTATCTAAATAGCACTTGAATTTGTAATATTGTAATTTACTTTTTTAAAGATTTTTTTTCTTATAACTGAAGGTTGGTCACAACACTCAGAGTTCGCTCTCTATCATGAGCCTCTCTCAAAAGAAAGTGCGTACTCAAGTTTGTCTGGTCTCTAATGTTCTTCAACCATGAGAACTTTTTTTACCCAGGTCTGCGCTTGGCCTCAACTTTACCCTCGAGAATCAGTCTGAGAAACTCATACTTATCATCTCTGTATAAATGACCACAGTCGGCAGTTTTTCTTTTGATTATGCCCATTAATTCATGGTCTACACCCATGTCTCAAACCATCTTATGTTGGTAACATGACCAGTTCACAAAATCCAGAGCATTCTTTTAAACACCCACTTCTAGAAAACTTCTAAACGATGTATATGGACTGCATACTTAAACTTCATGTTTCCACACCTTATAGCACGACAGAATAGACATGTTTTAAAGATTTAAGGCACTAATACACAACGCGATCCGATTGCGTTGCCCACTGCGATAAAATTGACATTAACTAAAACACGATAGGATCACAGCGATCCAGTTTATTGCATACTTGTTACTGTGAACATTACATAATGTTTAGCAGTAGCGATGAAGACAAACTTCTTGTCATTCTCGCTCTTTCTTCCAGAAAGCGAAAGAAGTGGGTTCATGTAATTAATGAAAAATGAGAAGAGTTGGGAGAATTTCACCATCAGTGTGTAGAACTCGCTTCATTTGAAGATCGTTTCTTCAATTATTTTTGAATGTCTCGAGAACAGTTGAAGACTACACAATCTCATTCAACCAACCATATATAAATAAAGACGAAGCCGCACACAGTCTATTAATTTTTCAATTTCATAAGAAGAAGCCATTTTCCGAGTTTGCCTGCTGCGATCTCTGTAAAAATTCACGATTGCTCTGCCCACCGAGATCTTGACTGATCGCTCTTGTTTGCTCGCGTTCTGCATGAGTAGGATGATGCAATACTATGTAATACAGAGATCATAGCGGGCAGCGGGATCAGATCGCGTTTTGTGTGCTAGAGCCTTAAGTTAGGAAAATGAAACTTAAGTTAATTTAAAAAATTGAGGTGGTGCTCTGACAGTCTAGAGAAACCTGTAATTGTTATTGATAATGTATTGTTACGGCCATAAATTGTTGTTATTCATAAGGTTCTTTAATAACCATACAGAAAAGGGTAATTAACTCATTGTTATATTAAATAAAAATGTTAAAATACAGTATATCAGTGTTTGTAGATTAAACTCTGTTACTTAGGCTGAATCCAATTTTGCAATCTAGTCTGTTCCTTAAAAGGTAGTAACACCACGCTTGTTACCTTAGTAAATTATCTCTGTTAAAGATTTAAATATCCTTGTTTGAATATTTGAATCGGACATTAAAGATATAACGAGTGAGTCACGGGAATCAAGTGGTTTTGAAATAATAATGAAATTGTTAGTTTATGATTTAAGTATAACTTATTAACATAACATGGTATATAAGAACATATTTTTATTTTAATAATTTATTCATGAACAGAAAATTACCTTCAGCATGTGGTGTCCGTTTTCGTTGATACATTATTGAAGTCAAGATAATTGGCCACATCTTTCCAGGAGGTCTCTGTTGATTTTAATTATTTCTCGACAGATCACTTCCTTTAATTTATCTTAATTACAAGGCTTGCCCTCATAGACACGTGGCTTAAGGAATCCCTATAGAAAGAAATCACCTGTTGACAGGTCAGGTGACCATGGAGGCCACAAAATATCGCCAAGTCTTGAAATGAGATGGTTATGAAACAGATTGCGATGAACAGTCGTAGATGCTCTGGTGGTATGTGTCATATCCCCATCTTGTTGAAACCACAAATGTTGATGATCTATAAATCTTCTTTGTAATTCAGAAATGAGAAAGTTGTTCACCATATTAATGTAACGCTCAGATGCTACTGTAACGGTATCCTCATTTTTTTTTAAAAAAATAGGGTTTGATTACGCCGAACATTTGTATTGCACAACAACCGAAGTGGTTGTTCGTGAAATTGTTTTGGATTTTAGCTAGCCTAAAACAGACTACTTTGTCTGTTGACAGTCTCACTACGGTGGAAATGGGTCTCGCCACTCATTGCCACCAACATGTTTTCATTTTGTTCATAAAGAGCAAGCGTACATTGTGCGAATGTCACTCGTTGGAGGTAATTAATCCCTTGCATTCAATTTCAATTTGGAGCCGACTAATAGTAAAATGATATGAGACGAGGAGGATATTGTACCCGCTGCACACCCCACAACTTTCATAATGGTCGAGTAACGGCTACTTCAAAACCACTTGGTTTCCGTGACTCATCCTATACTACGAATGCGAAATTGTTCGTTTTTTATTTTATTATTGTTGGGTTATTCCAAATTTGCAATAATTTATTTTGTTAACAAAGCTCTAGATTTACGATTTAAATGAAATTTATCTTTACCTTAAGTTTGGTTGCTTTTTTAGCATGAATAAATACTATTTATTCTAAAGCAGTTGCTCTAGATTTAGCACAAAATGTGATTGTTTGCCTTATAATTGAACCAAGGTTGTTTGTTATGTTTGTCTATAGTCATTTAATTGAAAATTATTATAAAATATTAATTACTAGTGGTAGCTTAGTTGTTTAAATTTCTTATGAGTAGAATTTTTTCCAAAAAGATTTTACTGAGGGTTAATTTTTATATTTTTTTTTCATGAAACTGTAACTTGACGTTTATATCATGAAATGTCAGACAATGTTAAAAGGAAAATATTTTCTGTATGAATTATAATCTATAGATATTATTTCTTGTCCAAAATCTGGTTGCCATCCATGAGTAATAATAGCACCAATTTTGTTATGAAAGACAGCTTTATATATTTATTTTAGTATTTAAATTTATAAATTATTAGTTTAGAATGTTAGTTTTATTTGAGGTTATTTAATTTTGAGTTATCTTAAATTTATCAATAAAAATACATTAGTTGGTTATGAATTATTTAAGAAGTATTTTAAGTTTTTTTTTATAAATTGTGCAGCTTGTGAAGTGCACACATTTATTTAGTTGGTATTTATTTAGTTGGTTTGACACATTTATTGCAAAAAATATTGGAAATGCGTTTGTATAAAATATGAATATAAAAAATATATTATTGCTATTATTAAAGTGTATGTAAATAATTTGTAAAATGAGGCCATCAACTTACATTTTAAAATTAATTTTCATATAGTTTTTAATTAAATTTAAAGAAATTAGATAGCATCCTAGCTTGGTAAGTAAATGAATTGCATAAACAATTTTAGCACAACAAAATTTTTATATAAACATAAATTCTTCCATTCTGTTTTTATATAACTTTAATTTCTATGTACATCATTCATTTGATGAGCCAATCATAAACTTTTTATTTTTCTTTAAAACATAATATAAGGCAACTAAGTTTCAATCCACCTCTGAGGATTACTACATGGAAAATTCCATATTTGATTCCCAACTTGGATCTGGAAATTTTAACTTATTTGAACCCACCGTAGTTGCTAACAACTAAGTTGTTAATACAACTTAAAATAAACTAAAAAGTGTTGTAAGGTGTATTATTTTACTTTACACTTCTGAAATTAATTATTCTGAAGTATATTGGTCTATACTTATAAATTTATTTATGTTGGTCTTCATTCAATAAATTTTGTTTTATAAGGTAATCGTCAATATTGTTTCCAATATACTGAAGTTATCTTTAGAAATAAAGCTACAAGACACTGCATAATCTAGTGTGTAAATTGCAATAGTAGTTGCTAGAAAATATACCGTTGTCAAATAAATTTTTTAATTACCACTGCATTGTTGCATCACTGTATTTACATTGCATTTATATACTACTTACTTTGTGTTTGCATTTAGTACTTAAATAATGACTACATTCCTGGAATTGTAAAAGTTGGTACCAATATTAATGACTTAAGAAGTTATGAATATTATGACTTAAGAATTATTAATAAGAAGTATCAAAGACTTATGATGGATAATCGGGAATAATCCTCAGTAATTTTGTATGACAAAAAAAGTTGTAAAATAAGAGTATATTATTAAAAAACTAAAAAAATTGTATTAAGACTTCCATCTGAATAGACTATTTTAAAATTCATTCAAAAATTTCTGGCAGTAGCTAACTAGGCGACTTTCACCATATAGCGCTTGTAGGACCGGTTTGAATGGCTGTACAATATTCTCTAACATTGAATAAAAAATATGATACTGTCATCGATGCCCCATTATCAGCGCTGCATATACGGTCCCAGAACCTGCCGCAGGGAGCACTACAACACGCAGCTAGCAGTACCTCCCCTCCACCATGAAGTGGACTCACTGAAGGGCGATTTTAGCAGCCGCACTGGCCCGCCAACTTCTGAACTGAGAACAAGGAAGTAGAGGCCCAGCCGAGACTGAATGCAGCCATCCATGGTCGATGCTACTGTTGGCGGATGCTACATTCCTGCACCGGCCAGCTGAAGGAAGCCGAGCATACGGGTTCAGCATGATGTGGGAGTTCAGCACAGGACTGGAGAGAACCACCTTGGCCGACCCTACTGCCGCTGTGATAGAGCTGAGCCGTCACTCTTCGGGCTCTGCTCTCTACATGCTGGCTCGCGCTTCCGACCACCAATAATGGCCCTTTTCAGGGCCACCACAAAACCCAAAAGGTCCTTTTCAGGACCACCAATGTTGCAAACGGGGTTTGCAACATTGGTGGTTACGTGTGCTCGGCCCCGGTCAGTGACAATACATAACGCCATTCATCTGGCCCCAAGAAGATACTCGGTTTGATCCTGATGGGCGTCATTTATCCTAATGTGTTAATTTTAACCCTAAAAAAAATCATTACTTTTTCATTTTTGATTATTTTGAGAGGTAGTTAACGATTTATTTGTTTTCTTTAAAATTTCTTGACATATTTTAAGCACTATAATTATAAATATTATATAAGGCTCAGTAATACAAAATTATTCGATTGTGAATCTGTACCAGAAGAATTAACAAAAATTCTGAATATTTCTGTTTTTACGTCTGTTCGTTATAAATTTTGTTTTCAGTGAACTGCAACTGGATGTAATACAGCATACATTTTTCTTCTACACTAGACATACAACAAGGCTTACTTCTGTTCAGTGGGAATGTACATTGCCCATTTTTAGTCATTTGAGTTCAGTAATTGGTAGGTACAGTATGTGGTCACAGTTAGTTCGGATTAACATCGTAATTTTTTTATTACATGGTCTACATGAACAAAATGAATTTAAAAAAATATATTTTTCATTAATCTAGATGGTCTAATGGTAAACCTTGTTATTACAAAACAAAATATGTATACATTTATGATGATTTAAAAAATATATTTTATTCAAAATCTTGGTACTAAACAAGGTTTTAATTATAAAAAAAAAAATATATGTATGTAAATAAAAATCACTGTGGTTAAATGATTTTATTAAGTGTTAAATGGATAGGAATAAGGTTTTGACTCCAAGACCCTAAATACACAGGCTCATATCACTTCGCTGGTAATAATTGATCGGAATATATTTTTAAAATAAATAATAATATTCTGAAATAAAATTAAACATTTAAGTATTATAGTGCCATAATTATTTCTCTTCAATTGCGCCACTAAGACCGCACATTAATTAAATGTTCTACTTCATATTCAGAAATTTCCTTCTTTCTTGGCTTTTGCTTACCTGTACTTCATTCAGATACATTTTTTTAACCTTCTTTCAAAAATGTTATTATTGTTCTTTCTGGTGTTTCATTTGTGGAATATATTTAATTGTTAAAAAATTGTCTTCTGTATTCTTTCAAGGCAATCCGATACCCAAATTTCTAATTAGTTCTTTTTGTTTTTTTAAGAATGCCTGGTATACTTTCTAAACCGTTAATTCTGTTAAAAATATTTTTTTACTAATTCTATTGTTTCCAAGTCTCTTAAATTTGTTTTGTTGGTTTTTTTAAAGAATATTTAATTGGTTTTCTTTGGATGGACTGCAAATATTTTTAAGGATAAGTCTTTCTAATATTTAAAATTATTTTGTTGATTTCATCTTTCTCAAAATGAGCAGTATTAATTTCATACACCATTGTTGGTTTAAGGCATGGTAGTGCCTGAACTTAGTGTTCGCCGGCTGCATTGGCAAAGTTGGTAACGTGCTCGCCTCTCATCATGCGGTCTTGGGTAAGAATCCCATTCAGGCACAGCATTTTTTCATGTTACAAAAATCATTTCATCATTCACTGTCTGCATTAGCAGTAATTGCAGAACAGTCTGACGTTAAACAAAAAAAAAAGAAAATGAACTTAGTGTTTAGGGATATGTTATAATTCTTTATTTCAAAAAGATAACTAAGGACTTCAGTTTTCATGATTGGCTTACTTATCACTTATCAACTTGTAGCAAATTTCTAATCTTGGTTGTTCATATTAACTGTATAATTTTGAAAACATCAAAAAGGTTGTATGCGAATTGTATTTTTTTACCTTTTATCAATTTAATGCTAAGGCTAATAATGCATTTTTACATTCACAAACAAAATTGTTAATAAGTAATAGAAAAACATTTAACTTCATTAAAAATATTCAGTATTAAAAGGCTTCCCTGTACAAATTATTTTTTATTGTGAATAAACAATTTACTTTTATTATTTTTGCTAAAGTTGTACTAATAAAATATTATTTCAAAAAATTGGGTTTGCTTTCTATATGTAATCTTTCCTTAATAATTAAAATTTTACCTTGCTCCCACAATTAATATAAATTATTGTTTTTTTTTTGCCATATGTTAAGGAGCAGGTCCATCGTCCCTACCCCCAAAACTGGAGGACGAGGTAAATTTTAATTGCAGTTTTCTTCCCTAATCCTTTGAAGATTCAATTCTACGGCAGCAGCTGCTATCCATTCATTCAGGTTGTATGGCCTGTTAGTAGCTGCGTGACCGCTTATCAGCATGATGACCATCTCATGGTGAACGGAACTGGAAGGGCTGCCCATCCTGGATGTTAGCTTGGGGCATTCAGTCTCCCAAGCAAAAAGCTAAAAGCAACAATAAACTATAGCTTATTCTGTGTCACTAGAAATATCGTGGGGAAACTCTCTCATCTACGTTTCTGGTTAGGCTTACTTGGTATATGCAGGTCTTCAAGAGCTTTGTAAAATTGAAAATACAAAAAAGAATTGTAGCATTATACAGGAGTGAAACGTGGTAGATAGGGGCTGTAGAAAGGAAAAGGATTGGAATGTCGTGTAGTAGGAATTCCTTCTAAAAAATGTTACCTGGAAGGGTGGAAGGAACAAGACCAAGAAAAAGATGAAAGGATTAAGTTAAGTGAAGTGTGAAGGGATAGGGACACAACTGGAAACGAATAGAGGAGGAAAAATGGTGGATGGACAGACAAAGATGGGAGAATCTTGGTAAACACCCAGACCCGGCGATAGCTGGAACAGGCACTGGATATATGTAATAGGAAAATGTTAAAGCTTAGGTGGGTGAACAAAATAAGTAATTTTGGGGTTCTTAGGTGAGTAGCTGAAAGAAGAAATACATGGAAACACCTTACCAGAAGAAGAAATAAAGCTGGTGGGGCATATCTTAAGACATCCATCCAGGTATTACTCTAACAATAATGGAGGGTAATATTGAGGGAATGAATTGCAGGGGGGAGGCAAAGGTTAGAATATTTAAAGGAAATTACAAAAGATGTAGGGCGTTACAGATATGTAGTTATGAAACGACTTGTGCAAGATAGAACTGCATCAAACCAGTTAAGAGATTGATGACCAAAAAAAAATAGTTACTTCACAATTCTAGTTTAAAGGTGATTTTTAAAAATCAATCAGTCCAAGTAAAAAATTCAAAATTTATTAGTCTACTAAATAATTACAATTTGTACTTTTTACAGAAATATGCATAAAAAATTAATCCAAGGCACCATCCAGGAAGTAGAAATGTTCATGACTAAAAATTGCTGCATCAACATCTCTTTTGGCAATCGTTTTTTTCTTTGATGATACAGTATACTGGTAAGCTTCTTTTATAAAACTCTTAATAAATAATTCCTAAAACAAAAAAGTCCTGTATTTAATCATTTGTAACCTCATGTTTCTTAAACTATATACAAATCGCTTGTAAATGCAATTACAGGAAGTAAGTGGTTGGTTTCCAGTAGAAACATTCCTCCTGTTTTACGACTTGTCAATATCCACGTATCGTACAGTCAACTTATTGTGCTAGTCGCACACATAGCGAAAAGAAGTAGGTTACATATTTCATCTTTACTCGAACCCATACTATAAAAATATCATAGTTTTATTGGCTTACATTCAAAGTAACATATTTGTAACAGGCAGATGGAATATTAAATTATTTGAACTTGATCTGCTAGTTCCAGGGCTACAAAAATAGTTTTGTTTCTTATCTCATGGTCAGCCAATTATATGACAGAGGCATTTATGAAACAAAAAAGGTAGAGGTATAAAAGACAATAGTCAAGAGTTATCTCCTCTGAGAGTAATGAATTTCACTACACAACCAGACCCTGGGATGAATGAAGTAAAAGAGTAATTTTAGAGTGGAAAGTAGATGCTTTTCAGAGGGCCTTGTATGCAGACGAGCATACTTTTCCACTCAGTGAGGAAGGCACGGTAAACCAGCTCACTCCTCATTTTACTTAATAAAGCCTCTAGAGGTTCAAACTAGCCTTTCGGCTAATGACCTGAACAACAACATTCAAAGAAACATCAACTAAGCAATGGAAATTATTAAAATCACCCAAACATTTTATTTTCTATAATATAATCACAAAATCTTAATGAGAAACCATCAATTGATAATCGTGTAACTAAACTTAAGCAGGCCCTTTGGACCCCCTCTTAAGAAATTCTAAAATATGATAACTTAGTATTATCAAACCACAAGGATAAAGACCATCATGAAGGACTTAAACTTAACAGAAGAAATGATTCAAAAACGAGAAAAAATGTCATTAAAGACAATAAACTAATCCAATTCCCTTTAAAAAAAACCCCATCAAACAAAAAAGAAAATTAGGGCCGTCAGATCAAACACATGAAATAAAGGAGTAAAAGAGGCAGCATCGAGTAAACTCCGTAGCTTGAAGATATTAATGAATTAACTGCTCCTACAGAAGTGAAAACTAAGAAAGAAAAGAAACATTAACTGCTTGGCCATGATGGGTTGACAAAGATACACTGAATAAATCTCTTACCCCAAAACCACAAGGCCTAAAAATTTGGTAGAGGTTCTGTTTGGGTCATACTTGCAATGAAAGAATTTAATAAAATAAACTGCTTCTACAGTCTACCGTTGAAAACGATATTGTAAACTTACAGTTGCTCTTGTGATGAGAAAGACAGCTTCAGAATTTGCATAATGCACATCATCATCAAATTTCATAATACTCTTAATTCGTGATAGTGGTAAGCTAGTAAGTCTTTCTATTGGCTTATCGGAAATTTTATCATTGCCTGCAACTTCACTATCATCATTATTCGCATCTTCTCTATTGTTATCTGCTATTTCCTGTTCACCATTCTCTTTTAACAAATCATCCTCGCCTTTATCTTTAAAATTTTCAACTTCTGCGTCTGAATTACTAGGCTCTTGAATTATTTGTTTCATCCTCGTTTCAGTATCGACATTTTCGGCAAGTTTAACATTAGAATTGTCACCCACTAAACTGGTAACTGTTTGTTCGTTTTCCAAAACAGTAACGTAGTCGGCATGTTCTAATATTTCTTCTTGTTTATTTTCTCCACACTCTTCCATTTTACACACTATATCAACAAAATCGTTCGTAAAAGTTATCCGTTTTTACAAAAAAAAATAATATTCCATTCGTATTAATATTATCAAACTACAAAAAGTCAATAAAAGCAAATTACACTAAACAAAAATAATACCAGAACTACAAACTTCCGTAACCATAAAACAAAACAAGATTAGCGCCAAACGAGAATTAATTTGTAGGTTATGTTTATGTCCACCTGATTACGGTTTTGCCAACCCTGAAAATTAAAACTTTAGCAATATTGACAGTTTATTAAAAACAAATTGCTATAAGCTATAAAATATTCTCGAAGATATTTTCATCCATTGAAAGATATAAAATTTCAATTGTATTATTTTTTATTTTATTCTGATAGTAAGGAACACTTAGTTTATGGTATTTTATTTAAAACCTAAATAATAACAATTCATTCGGCTTTCCTTAATTTCAAAACGTCAACAAACGGCTGCTACAGAACTACTGGCAGAACATCAGTGTCTCTGTGACACTATTTAGTAGAAGTTATTATCAGTACATGATAAACGTATTCGATAAGTTTGTTTGTATCGCTCAGGATTTGTTTTTGAATTATACATTAATTTATTGTTTACTACCACTTTTTTTTTGTGTCTTAACTAGGGTCAAGGTTCTCGTTTATGTTTATAAACACGAAATTTAACTTCTGTTACGTAATTATTCAACTGTTTTATTTGTTATGAGAATTATGAACAGTAACACTTGTGTTTGTTTTCGGTTGTTTTCCATATGGTATTTATAATTTGTTCAATGAAACGTAGAGTTAAATCATAAGTTTTGTTATCAGTGAAGTGCATAATATTATAATTTAAACTTTAAGGTTATGTACTGTTTTGGACTCCTTTGTATTTAATTACGTTCGGATTTTTAAGTGCGTACTAATTGCGTTTGTAAGGCACCAGTTATTCAAATGCTATTTGTTATTGTAACATAGACTTTTGATCATAATTTTGGGTATTCGGAAAATATGTTTTGGAGTTCTTTGGTGTAATTTGATAAAGAATTACAGTTTGAAACAATATGCCTTCAGGTAATTTATTAGATGTGCTTTATAATTTAAGCATCTGTCGGTCCTTTATTAAAATATTTTTTTCAATAATTTTATAATTCCATCAATTTTAAACTTGTAGATTTTGTAGCCTAGTTCGTTAAAGAATTCTTTCTCAAAAGAAAAAAAAAATTACTTCCATCAACTTACAAAAATCATGATGTGCCGCAAATTGACTTTAAATTATAAATTATATTTTTTTAATAACATCCAGTGCTGTAAGGTGGTTGGTCCGGATTCTCGTCTTCAAGTTGTTTTCTTTTTAAAACTCCTCTTCTCCCGTATTTGTTTTTCAAATTCAGACAGTTTTCTTTCAGTGTCTTCAATTCATCCTGAATCCAGTCGTTCCATTGTACGAAGCATGTTTTTCCAGGTTTCAGCCCCAGTTCTTTGGACAAGAGTGTCTTTATACAATAATATAATGTTTATATTTGTAAAAATTGCACTACCACCGTAATATAATAGATCAAAACACTTAGAATACTATGCAGTTTCATAAAAAGAAAAAACAAAAATACCGGAAAAAATATTTTTTCCCAGTTACGGTTCCCTTAATAGAATATTTCCAGCTTTCTCTTGATACATGTCATAAGACCTTTAATTTATGACAAAATTGAAAGTATGTTTCGGTTATAGTATAATATTATGTCATTAAGGTTTTTATTTGTTTATCATCAGGTAATCTTGTGTACTTAAAATTATTGACATATTGTTAGACTGATTAGTAAACTATCTGTAGAAAGATAATCTGTCAAAGTACAGTACACCTTCAATGCTAATATTATGTTTGATGAGACATAATCAACTTTAAGTTTAGTGTTTGTTATATATGAAAAAATAATTTTCTATGGCTTATTATATTAATATATTTGTGGCAAAAGTATATTCTTGTAAATATTTTTTATAATTAATAAAAAAATTAGTAATTTATCGATGAGACTGGAGTAGGGAATGGTATTAATTGAATTAAATTGTTTGAACTGACATATTTAAAAAATGCGATTTTAAATTTACAATTAGATGACTGTTTAATAATTACTTCGTTGTTTGTTGTCAATTGTGTGTTGTTTCCATTCTTTTTAATAAATTATTAACTAGTTTTTCTACAATAATCAATTTGTTCTTAACATGTCCTGTACTCTCTTTTCAGAGTCTCCTGGATCCAGTTATAAAAAAAATATTGTAATTTATTTTTTAAATAAAAATTATTTAGAAAAGAATTCTTGTACTGTAAAATGTATCATCAGTCAAGTATAATTTTTAAGATTTATTTAAAAGTAAATTCAAATTAACAATACATTTTAAAGATTACAATAATTTTTTTATGTATCCCTGCATTAGCAGGTTTTTGTTGAAACAAGTTAGTGCTATGATTAGAAATATCAAGTAGTAATAGTTTATGTTTATTAGTAATTTTTCGTGCACCATTACTTTTCTTTTGGTAATTTCCACCATTTCCATTTGTAAAGAATGAGTTAAGTACAATTATGTTAATTTATGGAATAGTCACTTCCTTGTAGAGGAAATAACAAAAAAAAGTGTATTATGTTTTTTCAGATGTTAAAACCACCGAATTGGATGAAAAACATTCTGAAAGTAGCGAAAATAGTCTAGTGTCACCTATTGCAGATGCTGGATCTTCGCAGGCCTCTACACCTGAAAGAGCATCTTCTATTCAAAGATATGAGTAAGTAATTTATTAAATTAATTACCTATTTCGTTTCTGCTGTAGAAAACAATTCTTAAATTGAATTTTTGGGTGTAGTTTATTTAAGATAATAAGTTCAGACCTCAGAGCATCTTTTATTAAATGTATTTTAAACTTTACATTACTGATTAGACAATTTTGTCCACCCTATGAATATATTGTTGTACACGTTTTTCATATTTAAAAATTAGGTTTGGAGTATTTTTAATTATAGATCAATAAAAATCTACATGAGTGACCTCGACTCATTTTCAGTTCCATTTAATAGTTATAATTTTATTAGACAGCATGATTGCAAGTAAAATATACATTGTCGATACCTTATAAAAAATTAAACTTATGTACATGAAAACTATAAATGATATGATTTTACAGAAAATTGTTTAAACTTTATGGTACCTTATTTAAACTAAATTAAAAGTTAAGAGTAACTTAAGTTGTAAGTTTTGAAACTTTCTAGTAAACTACTGTTGATACAATAAATCATGTTAGATTAAGTCTGGTAAAATTGCTGGTACTCCAGTAGAGAAGCTTTTTGTGTTTTCGAATTTGGTAAAACGAACTCGAATACTGTTTTGCAGCAACATTTCTGAATAAAATTTTGTTTATCACCACCAACAAAAAAATCAATCTATTTTAGAAAGATAATGTTTTTGTCTGCCCATAACAGACAGGTGGAGTGTTAAATTATTTGCACACAATCTGATAGTTCCTGGGCTACAAAAAATAGTTCTGTTTCTTATCAAATGGTCAGCCAATTAAATGTCTGAATCATTGAATAACTGAAGAGGTTGAGGTGTAAAAGACACTAGTCAACTCCTGTAAAAGTAATTAATTACATTATACAGCCAGACCCTGTGGTGAATGAAGTGAAGGCGTCACTTTCAGTGTGGAAAATAGGTGCGTTTCGGAGGGCCTTGTATAATGATAAGTGAAGGCTACTTTTCCACTCGGTGAAGAAGACATGGTAAACCACCTCACTTCTCGTTTTACTTAATAAAAGCTTTGGAGGTTCAAACCAACTGTTAAGGCCACTTCACCTGGAGTATCACGCTTTGCTTTGTTCACATAGTTAATTTGAACGTACGCGCTAATTCACTGCCAATTCACTTTTTAATTGGATTAATACTGCATCATTGCGTGTCCTTCTTGATCACATGTTCCTATTAATCTCTTTGTTCCTTCCCCCTCCACCTACGCTCTGTTTCCTTTCTTGCTTTCAAACCACTTGTTCATCGGATTCGTCACGAGCAGTTGTGCCCACCGTTTGAGGCTTAATTTTCGGCTTGTCATCACGGCGTGGTGCAAGCAAAGGCTAATTTTTGTTATAAAGTTTTTAAATGTGTTAACGGGTGTCAGTGCGTGTTTGCTGTTGTATTTTGTTATGCTTATTTATTAGTAAAATCTTCAATAATGTATCAAAAGGTATTTCGTCAGTCGTCATCCTGGACTTCACCACGTGCTCGTGTTACTGGACTTCAACGCTATTGCATTATATACCAAGTAAGAGGACACTTTATGCTTGTGATGTTATTTGGTTGTTCAAGTGGATAATTTCCTATGTTTTTTCCTGTCATCTTAGTCAATTCTTACCTCGTTGCTTCTCACAAACCCTAATCGCTTTGGTCTTGTACGCTGACCCCTTTAACCGCGTACTGGTTCTCTGAAAAAACGTATTAATTTAAGCAATGTGCCCATAACAGACAGGTGGAGTGTCAAATTATTTACACTCAATCTGTTCGTTGCAGGGCTAAAATAAATAGTTCTGTTTCTTATCACATGGTCAGCCAATTAAATGACTGAATCATTTGAGAACAGAAGAGGTAGAGGTGTAAAAGACACTAATCAGAGTTATCTTCTCTGAAAGTAATGAATTTCATTGTACAGCCAGACCCTGTGGTAAATGAAGTGAAGTTGTCATTTACAGAGTGGAAAATATGTGCTTTTCAGAGGGCCCGGCATGCTGATGAGCGTACTTTTCCAATCAGTGAGGAAGGCAATGGTAAACCATCTCACTCCTCGTTTTACTTAGTAAAACCTCTACAGGTTCAAACCAGCTTTTCGGCTGTTGACCTAAACAACAACAATTTAAGCAAATTGTTATCTATTATATTATTCAGGCAAATCCAAGGCGAAAGCCTTAACACCAACATTTCGGCTGATGACCTAAACAACACAGAGTTTTTGTACAGCCCCTTGCTGTTAATGTGGATGACAGAACTCATAATGTTGTTACCATTAACTGGTATAGCCTATGCTAGCAAATCTTTGGGAAAAATTCAAGCACTGTGTTGAAGTCTGTTTTGCTACAGTGTTTACATTGAACATTAAATTGATAAAAAAAGAAATCTTGGGTATAATAATTTCAACATATAAAAAATACAATTTTTTTTTTAAATTTATTTATTTAACGTCGCATCAACTACAACTGTCATTAGTGACGACTTTGGTGTGTTACTGTGTACAATGAAGGATGAATGATTTTTTTTGTAATGTATGAAAATATGCTGTGCCTGAGTGGGATTCAAAACCAGGACTGCATGATGAGAGGCGAGCACGTTACCAACTGCGCCAATGCGGCCGGCGCATTGTTTTCTAAAAATAGTTTATTTTTATAAATTATTGTAAGTGAATATTTAATTTTAAATCACCCATAATTATAAAATATTTTTTTTTTAATTTCTGTCAGCGTTACGCAAATTAATTATATATTTTTTAAATGGAATGCCAGATTTAGAAACTATTGAAGGTGTAATCTAATACACAAGTTTATCAATAAGATTTCTGAAGATTCAAACAGACATACGTTGTAACATTTCCTATCTACTTAAATCATTTTGATGCTACCAGTTAAAAATCTTTAGATAAAATGATTGCAGAATTGTTTCCTTACTATGGAAATTTTATTCAAATGAATATTTATAGTCACACTTTCTGTTATGCTTAAATACATTATTTTTGGAATCATTTTTGTCTTATTGTTTTTGTTTACCTGTGTATTCAATTACACTTTTTGCCGTATTTGTCTTCTGTTACAATTTATATAGTTTTATTTTTAATTAAATTATAATTAAATCGAATTTACTTCTGCGTGTAATTTTTCCTGTTTAAATATATAGGAGTTAACGTATGTTTAATGATAATATATATCCATTAATAATTTTTAAAAGCTTTCTTGAATTTTTTTTATTATATTTATTACTTTTTTTTAATTTCCTGTGATATGGTTATCTTCTTTTAACAAGAATGAGTCATTTATTACAGTTAATGACATACTCATATCATTTTGTTTTCAAGGAAGTTAAATTTTATAAATTTTCTCTTTGGTAATGATTAATAGTACATATATTTATTATCTTACAAATTGTTTATTATTTTTGATAAAAAAAACTTGTTTAAAATTGAATGATTGCTTTCAACTATAACTTAAACCATTAATACAACATAGTTATTTATCCTACTGACTACTTTTATACAAAAAACAGTTTTTAAGTTTTTTCTTCATATAATTTATTGTATTTATTTTCGTTAGATAATATAATCTACGTGTAAGATAAATTGACATAGTTTTTTAAAGTATTTGGGTGTATTATATTTCTATGTAGTATCTCTTAAAATATATTAGCTGTCATCCTGACCATAAAGTAGTATCAGTATTAGCTAAGAAGTAAAAACTTTACTCACGTTTTATTTTCTCTTGCCCTATATGAATATATAGGAAGGAAATTTTTTTTCATATCGAGTTTTCACCGTATGTACCCGTTTTCAGATCCCCTGAACCCAAAAACATGTTAGCGATTGGTCTGTGTGTGTGTGTGTGTGTGTGTATGTGTGTGTGTGTGTGTGCGTGCGCGCGAGTGTGCGTGCGCGTGTGTGTGTGTGTGTGTGTGTGTGTGTGTGTGTGTGTGCGTGTGTGTGTGAACAGAATATCTCAAGAACGGAACATCGTATGAACTTGAAACTTGTAACTTACATTAAATACCATTAGAGGACCCGACAGGAATATTTTCATTAAAATTGGTCTACTGGAAGTGGTAGTTTATTCGTGTAATTTTTCACTTTTTTGTGATTTACTCAAAATCGGCTCCCACGATTTTTTTGAAAATCGCCTCATTTACTAAATTTTTATGCTCTACAAGATAGGGTAGGCGCCATTTCTGCTGAAATTCTTGGGGAGGTTGTTTTCTTGTAAAAAATTGTTTTTTTAAGATTGCGACTTCAATATGCATTTTAGCGCAAAAATGTATATAATAAAAGTTGTAGAGAATTTAAAATCCTAAAACTTTTATTTCAAACATTTTTTTTGTATAACGCTTAGTTTAGCGGTAATTAGCGATTTTCTGATTTTTCTCACAAAAACATGTAAAAAATCGATTTTTTTAAGATTTCAGCTTAGTATACATTTTACAAAAAAAGTGTATAATCAAGTTAATAGGAAATTAAAAGATCTACAACATTTATTTAGAGCATAATTTAGCATGAAAGAGAGATTTTTATGCCAAACTGAGGTCGATTTTCATTTTGCCTCTTTCACTCATAATTAAAATAAGGTTATGTTTGTGAGGTTAGTTTTTTGTTTATTTCTAAGGTTTTATTAATAATGTTAGGTTATATTGGTCATTATTTAAATTGGCAAGAGAAAGTCGTGTGAGTGTTTCATACCAGTTTTTTTATGTACATATAAAAAAAACCTTTTATATTTACCTTATGTTCTTCCTATACTTGTTTTCACAAGTACTTTCACAGTGTGCAACGCTTCTTCAGGTAATGACATAAGCTTCTAGAAACTGTTTATGAAGATTGCAACTTCCTTTGTCAAAGGTAACAAAGTAATAGAGAAGTAAATTAGATAATAAGAAAGTATCAAAGAAACAAAGTGTAAAAAGCAGTATAAGGTAAATATAAAGAGTTTTTGATATACATAAAAAAATATTACACAAATATAAAAGTAGGATTCGTATATAAAAAATTTAAAAACAGCTGTAACAGTTTAGTGAAAAATTAAATATTTTTACAATGGTAATGAAGATTGTATATCAAATACATTTTATGTATATACCCCCTTATACCATGCGTTCTGAAAGTCGCTGTGCACCAAGTGACATGACAGGGAATAATTTCATGGCTAGGTTGGTAGCTCTGTGCTGTTCAATTGTTGCCGAACACGTCGAGGCCTGTCAGTCATTGAGTTGAAGTTGTATATGTTTCATTTATTGCAGTTCTGTTGCACGTTTTTTGTTGTTGGACGCGATGGTTCTTTCAGTAGAGGAGCGCATTTTCCTCGTTGAATACGTATTTCGCGAAGGTGACAAGTACAGTGATTTAGTGAAGCGCAAATTTTCTGAAAAGTTTCCAGATTCAATTATTCCTCACCGTAATGCAGTACGAACACTGATAGAAAAATTTCGGGCAACTGGCTCTGTTGAGGACGCTGAACGTAGTGGTAGGCCCCCTAAGCTAGACGAACAAAAGCTGCTGGATATTTCTGATTCTATGGCACAAAGTCCAAAAAAATCAATGCGTAAGTTAGCACAACAGCATAATATCGGACTTGCTACCGCACATAAAGCTGTCAGACAAGAACTTAAACTATTCCCATACAAAGTGAGGTGTGTTCAAGAGCTGAAACCTTCAGATAATGACAAGAGACTAAATTATTGTCATTGGTTTCAACGTTTCATCAACCAAAATTCCGAAGACATCCTTGACGTAACGTTTTATACAGATGAAGCGTGGTTTCACTTGGGAGGGTATATAAGTTCACAAAATACTCGAGTATGGTCGACAACTAACCCTTGCGCTTTACATGAACAGTCCTTACACGAAGCAAAAATTGGAGTCTGGGTTGCTGTGAGTAGAGCACGTATTGTTGGACCAATTTTTTTTGCAAACACAATCAATAGTGAACGTTATTGTTCTGATATTTTAGAGAACTTTACGCATCAAATAACACAAGTGGAAATGAATAATGGTTGGTTCCAACAAGACGGGGCAACAGCACATACATCTAACATCTCAATGGCTTTCCTGCGCAACGTGTTTGGTGAACGAATAATTTCAAAGAATTTGTGGCCTGCAAGATCTCCTGATCTGACTCCCCCCGATTTCTTTTTATGGGGTGCGGCGAAACAAACTGTGTATCGGAACAGACCACACACGATTGACGAACTTAAAGCCGCAATAACGGCATACATTCAAGGAATCACTGTTCTTCAGTTGCGAAAGGTGTTTGCAAACAAAATGAAACGAGTGCAATGCTGTATTGATGCCAATGGAGGTCATTTCGAACACCTTCTATAAACAATGTAATCACGGTTTAACAATGTAATTAAGGTATTGAATAAATTTTTTTCCAAAATGCTTAGTCATTTCTTTATACATATTTTCATAAATCCATAGTCACAATTCCAGTGCACAGCGACTTTCCGAACGCACGGTATATACCCCGTATATACCCCCTTGTCGTTGGTAGTGGGTAGTATTTTTTACCTCCTGAACACTGCTTCGTAGAGAAAAAGTGTGCAGAATCTTTTTTTTGCCTCTCCCAAAGTACTTCAAAGCCATGTAGCTTAAGTTGCCGTTAACCTACCTGTTTGCTGAGAAAACTCAAAATGCTAGAATTTCAGCTTTAGGGCTTGCCGTTTTTATGTTTTTCTTTCTTTACACCTTCACAATGGTTTTTTCGCAAATGTTTGTTGACAAAATGTTACACATACCCACAGAATCACAAAGATTTATTAAAGTTTAGATCAGGGTCCTGAGGTGATTGCTACCTCAAAAATTTTAAAAAAATTTTCTGAATACAAATAACCTTTTAACGGCATGTTATTTCGCGAAGAAAATTACATAAAAGTTTGTTAACCCGAAAATTTTCAGGTCGCATGAGAAAACGAAAAACTCAAAGTATCATACATTCAAAGTTGAAATGTTGAAACTTTAAACATTGACCTATAACTTTAAAACCTTCAAATTTTAAATTTTGAAACTTCAAACTTCATCTTTACTTTCATATCTTCAAATATCAAAATATTGTGATCCACCTACCCCTCTGAGGCCGAGACATGTAAGCGGCGCGAAGCGACGCTGGAGTGGCGAGTTAAATATTTTTACAATGGTAATGAAGATTGTATATCATATACATTTATGTAACATTTTGGTAAATAGTTTGTCTAAGCTGTTACTATCTATGTGTTCACCTATAATTTTTTCAATTACTGTTTTTCAGGGAGGAATGGAGCCACCTTTGTGTAAGTCTAGACCAGTTGCGCTTTCATGCGTTACAAGGTGACTTCAGAGCTTCTCGTTTTCGAAGTATATGTTGGAGGATACTTCTAGGATTGTTTACACCTGGTAAACCAGAGTTATGGGTTGACGAAGCTAGTAAAGCTAGGAAACATTTTCGCCAATTAAAAGAAATATTAAATCGTCATCCTTGGAATGAATCGGAGCATGAAGTTCGTGATGATAATCCTTTATCTCAAGATGCAGAGGTGTATATTTTAAAATTATTATTATTTACTTTAATCATCTTGTACTGTATTTTAAGAGGACATGGTATCTCTATCTTCTACCATGTTAACATAAGGAACATTTTCTCAGATACTATTCAACCAATTTCTTTCAAATTTTTACAGTAGTTTTAATATATCTTTATACACAAGCTGAGTTCTTTATGTTTAAATATCTGAAACAGAAAATGAAAAAAAAATGTTTTTGTTTGGTCGTCAAAAAATGACAAATACTCTATTTACCAAAAATATTTTTGAATACCTAATTTTGCAATTTTTAACTTCAAAAAACTTGGCGTAATGTAAAGAGGTCTATTAAAATAATTCTTAAAATTTGAAAGAAATTGGTTCAGTAGTTTTGGAGAAAATTTTCCTTGTGCATCAGAAAACGTAACTTTCAGTATATGGCAAAAAATTAATGCAGTAAACCTGTTCATGAAACTCATGTATGCTACAAAATGTAAACAAACTATGCTCATGACACAAAACAACATCAAACTAATTTTGGCAGCGTTGAAGCATTAAATATTGCAAATTTATTAAAAAAAAATCATGAAAAATCAATGAATCCGTTTTAGTTGTTTTAAGTGAAATTTAAAATAATAAAACCATGTAGGGGGCCTAGTGCACCATTAAAAAAATTATTTAAACTCAAATTTCAGAGAAAACTATAAAGTGTTGTGTGTAAACTTATTGATAGGTTCAGAAAGACGTGAACTGCCTAATGACGCAAAAAAACAAAAAACAGAATTTTTTTTCTTTCCGTGTCCACTTAAATCAATTTGTTTTCTTTCTTGTATATTAATTAATGTAAGCTGTCATTTGAAGTTCTAAATAGTTATTGGTTAATTTATTAGTACATCTTTTGTAACATGGTTCTAGAAAGTCTTTTTTATAGTTCAGGGCCAGTTTCAGTTTTTACATAACTAAACATTTCTGGAACTCATTTGCTACCCATATTCTCAGCATTATTTTTAACGGCATTTTTTATTTTTTTCGTTCATTAAGTTTTAAAACAATCCATAAGGTCTGTCTGTATATCTGGACTGGGTTTAGTAATGTTTTCTCGGTTTGTTCTGATTTTTTCAAGCCCTTTCATAGACCTTTAAACCTCTTATCAGGCATTACATAATATAAACCTTTTAATATTGTACAATTATATAATTTTTTAGTTATCTCTTTAATGAAGTACACACATTTTA
Source organism: Catonia carolina (assembly GCA_035578175.1). Lineage (NCBI taxonomy): Eukaryota > Metazoa > Arthropoda > Insecta > Hemiptera > Achilidae > Catonia > Catonia carolina. Next base: position 31,222,066 of record JAQMRL010000005.1, on the reverse strand, counting down.
AATTCAGAAAAGGTATGAATTTTTCTATATTATTCTTTCTTTTCTTTTGAAAAATTAATATTGTTTAAATTGATTTTTTTTTGTCATCAGTCTCTTGACTGGTTTGATGCAGTTCTCCAACCTGTCTATCTTGTGCAAGTCGTTTCTTATCTACATACCTGTAACACCCTACATCTTTTGTAATTTGCTTTATATATTCTAATATTTGCCTCCCTCTACAATTTACTCCCTCAATATTACCCTCCATTATTGATAGCCCAATACCTGGATGTCTTAGGATATGCCCCACTAGCCTATCCCTTCTTTTGGTAAGATGCTTCCATATACTTCTTTTTTCATCCACTCGCCTAAGAACCTCTAAATTACTTATTTCGTCCACCCACCTAATCTTTAGCATTTTCCTATAACACCACATTTCAAAAGCTTCTATCCTCCTCCGTTCTACAGCCCCTATCACCCACGTTTCACTTCCGTGTAATGCTACACTCCAAACATAATGTTTTAAGAAATTTTTCCTAATCTGTAAATCAATGTTTGTAGTCAGTAAGTTGTTTTTCATTTCAAAGGCTTTTCTAGCTTGAGCAATTCAATTTAAGTTTATTATGTTTTCTAAATCCCTTGAAATTGGTTAGCGCAAACAAAAATATAAATATTTTTGGTCCCACAGGGTATGTTCCTGTGTTGTTTTAACGTTCACTTCTATTTTGTAAGTATTAAACTTCTAATAATAACCTCATTCCTTTTTATCTCTGATTATGGTTTTCTGTGTTTGGCTTATCGTCTAAAAAAGTCGTTTTCTCTCATTTTTTGACATCTGTTGTGCTGGAACCATTTTCCTACTTTTATCATTGTGAATTTTCTTTGGTGAGCAGTAACTCGTGTAAAAGATTTTGTAAATGACGGCTGTTCCCTTCATAGGTATCAGACAAACTAATGTCCCATAGCCGAGTGAGTGAGAGGGAGATATGTGGCATAACTACGCATGCGGTCAAAGGTCTTTACCATAATAATCCAAATCTGAAAACATACTATAGTCATTATCTTGCTTGTTAGCTTACTGCGTGCATAAACGCTTGCTCACAACAATGAGTAAAATTAAAGACAATGTTATTGGAACGGCGTGTATGGCTTGTGCGAGTGAGAGCGTTATGCATTCTCTCACTGCCACGGCTAGGGGACATTAGTTCATCTGAATACTGTACCTTAATGGGCATGAATTTTTGACTCATTGTTATCTCATGATTATTTTTTTAATAGACCTCATATTTTTTGATGCAATTATTGTACAATGTCAACTGTTGTTATCTGATAACAGAACAACTTTTACTGATCAAATATAAAGTAACGTGTTCATCTATTTTGATGAATAGAGAAAAATAGTGACCTCAAGTATGTTCTGGTCTTATTAACAACATTTCTTTTCGATAATAATGCAAATGTTAGGGAAGTCATGTGGTGAATGTGTATTACATATTTTGTGAGGTTAAAAATTCTTATTTAAAATATACAATTATATAGTTTAATTGTAAAAATACTTTAATAAAAAATTATATAGTTTAATTGTAAAAATACTTTAATAAAAAATTATATAGTTTAATTGTAAAAATACTTGTTTATCCTTTTTCTTCTTCTTCCTCTAGCCCTACAGCTTGATGTAGTCCTTGGCCTCCAACATCCCACCATCTCTATCTCTCTATCTCTCACCATCATTACATATTACTGTTTATTATCGATATTTATTTTAGACCCATAATAACCTTTCTTGAAAAGTATTACATAATTCTATTGTATAAATATTTAAAAATATCTTTATCCTAGTAGATAATTATTGTGTAAAGAATTTAACTAAATCAATGACTCTTGTGTAATTTTGTTTATGTAACAAGATGAAATTTTGTTACAGAGTACATGGAACCAATATTTCTGTGATAAAGAACTCAGAATAGTTATAGAACAGGATGTTACTAGAACGTTTCCTGGTGTTGATTTCTTCAGAGATAAAGATGTACAAGAATCTATGGTTAATATATTATTTTGTTACGCTAGAGAATTTCCAAAAATGTGCTATAGACAGGTAAACTATTTATTTACATAGTTTTATTCGTATTAATTTTAAAATTATTTTCCTGTTTAAATTTGTAAAAGATTCAAATAAAAATGATCAAATTATTAAAACTTTAAAATTAACATGTTGTAAATTGAACAAAACAGTTAATTTTCAGAGGTTCCCTAATGTTTATAGAAATTTCAATCAAAATGTTCCGTAGTAAAATAGTTTTCTGTCATTTATAATGGCTGCAAGGTTTCAGCTGTGTGGGTTAAAATTAATGTAGTAACGATATAGTTAATTTCATGTTGAAATTGCTGTACGGGAAGTCCATAAGCAAGCAATGTATTTCATATGGAAGTTTGAGCGCTACTACACTAAGTAAAATTATCGACTCCGCGCCACAACACGTTCTCATTTACAAACTCCTAATTGAATAACCTAATACAAAAACATACTTCATATTTGTATCGTTTTAAAGATCAGGTACTGACAATTATTGTAGTAATGTAATTGTTTATTAATTTTATTGGCTTTTTTAATTATTTTAAAGTAAAGAATAGTTATTGTTTAAATCGTGTTTGAATAACAGTTGTTAGTATCTCGGAAAGGTCTAAAACTGGTAATAAAACTACCCTGGCCCAACAGTGAGGGTGATGAAGGGAGAAACATTATACCTCCTTCTCTTATATGTACATAAGATGTCTTATCTAAATATCAGAATATAATAATAACATTTACAGCGTAATAAAATACAATTCATTAGGATGTGAAGTATTTTTTTTCAGAATTTTTTGATTAAAAATGAGCATGTTAGAGCGTTGTGAGCGGAACTCTGAATATTTTTGCCTGTGACCTTCGGATTGTGTCGGCGGAGGAGGGTTATTGTATTGGCTTTGCCTGATGTTTTCCTTACGCCTGATAACACAATGGGTTCTCATAAGAGCTGTTTTGTATTCTGAACGTGAAAAAAGTATAGAATGCCAGTAATTTTACTATCGGTACCAAATATTTAATTTAAAGACATAAATTTGTTTTCCATAAGAAAACAATGAAAGTATTGATAAATTTAATACTAAAATTCTCTGAAAAACAAAATAAATGATGTTATGTGGTTTAAAACATCAACAAAAATAAAATAAAATAATTACAACAAAATTAAAAGTTGGCCTTGTAGGATATTAAATATAAGCTAAAATTGTAATACGGACTTTACTCTTAGATTAGACCGTAAATCATTTCTTTGTTGGCCGTTTAAATTAAAGGAAGAAAATATTAGTCTAGAGCTTCATCAACACAAAAGTGGTAAACCTGAAAACACGCTACAAGAGATCATGATAATAAAATGAAATTTTCTTAAGATATTGAATTAACACTTAAGGTATCATTCATCACCTTCTTTAAATGAATTTCAAACTAATTGTATGTTTAACATAACACTTGTGTCTATCTAATCTGTTGAAACAGTTGTTAATGGTGGAGTTTGTAGATTCAAAATTTAAAATTTCGTAAATAATTTTCTGAACAAAAATGTTCTCAGGGATCAAGTTTAACCATATAAAATTTCCTATAATTTCTTTTAATTGTGTCTTACAATTCATGAAGTTTTAGCCATTTGGCTAGAAAGGTTTTTTTTGTCATCAGTCTCTCGACTGATTTGATGCAGTTCTCCAAGCTGTTCTATCTTGCGCAAGTCGTTTCATATCTACATACCTGTAATACCCTACATTTTTTGTAATTTGCTTTATATATTCTAACCTTTGTCTCCCTCTACAATTCACTCCCTCAATATTACCCTCTATTATTGATAGACCAATACCTGGATGTCTTAAGATATGCTCCACTAGCCTATCCCTTCTTCTGGTAAGATGCTTCCATATACTTCTTTTTTCATCCACTCGCCTAAGAACCTCTAATTACTTATTTTGTCCACCCACCTAATCTTTAACATTTTCTTATAACACCACATTTCAAAAGCTTTTATCCTTTTCCTTTCTACAGCCCCTATTACCCATGTTTCACTTCCGTATAACGCTACACTCCAAACATAGTGTTTTAAGAAATTTTTCTTAATCTGCAAGTCAATGTTTGTAGTCAGCAAGCTGTTTTTCATTTCAAAGGCTTTTCTAGCTTAAGCAATTCTACTTTTGATATCACTTGTGCTTCTACCATCTTTTGTTATTTTACTCCCTAGATAGCAGAATTCCCCAACTTCCTGTATATTTTTGTTGCCTACTTTTAAATTTCCCATCTCTTCTGTACCACTCTTGCTGCTGCACAACACTTTCGTTTTGTTCTTATTAATTTTCATGAAGTAATTAATCCTTTCTCATGATTTCATCCATTCCATTTAAGTCATCCTCTAGTTCTTTCTTTGTCTTGGCTAATATGACTATATCATCGGCGTAACCATTTTTATTGTTTCTCCTTGAATTTTTATTCCTGCATCAAATGCTTCCTTTACTTCATTTATAGCCTCTTCGATATACAAGTTAAAAATTAGTGGTGACAATGAACATCCAACTAGAAAGGTTACTATATCAAAGTATGTTATTATACAATACTACCTTGTTTAAATGGATGTCTAGATTATCCAACCCAATTTTGATCAAAAAACAAGATTTATTCATTGAATTGCAATGTCCTACATACCGTACAGTATTTGAGCAACATTGCAATGTAGATACAGTACATGTATACTGTATAAACCATACAGCATTAGAGAATTATCAAAATTGAGGTATTCAAAATGTACAGGTACAGTATTTACTATACTGTATTTCCTCGGTAAGTCATTGCTGGACATCATTGCATACTTGAGCAGCTGAATTTATGATGATGAAACAATTTTGTGGGGTTATGCTACCTTTAAACCCCATACAAAATTAATGCTGAAAAAACTGTTGTATAAAATATTTTAATATAAATATATTCTGAATCTTGTCTCTAAGGTCCGTTTTGGAATCTGGGTAAATTAAATAATTAACACACTAAAGTTTAAAATTACAAGTATTTATTACAACTAAGACTTACAATTAAATATGTGACTAAAATCTACAAGTATATTACAATTAAGTTATTTTAGTAAATAACAAACTAATTATGATTAACTAATCTACAGTAAATAACTTAACCAATTTACTTTATATTACTTACAAAAATTATACAGAATAAACTTTAAACAATACACAGTAATGTTGACCTTTTCTAACGTAACTGTTAAGCAATATGCGATTCCCTCACTCAAATACAGACAAATCAAGACTAAAACTAGGCTGTAAACAAACCGGCCTTATATAGGTGGGAATGAAGAGTTCAAGAAAAGACAGAGATTTTCGATGTATTTATAAAATACAAAATCCTTCTGACGGCTTCTGGATAAATCTTAACAACTGTACACAATTTAGGATTGAATGGAGGTGTTACAAAAAAGCCAATTATCGAAATAGGCACCCAGCCTGTCTTCTGTGTCCAACCATTTACTTCGCATGCCAGCTCACAGACTTTCTCTACGAGCATGGAAATATACACCTAGAGGGAAGCGAGGCTTGGGAAGAACTAAAATGAGATGAATGCGCAATGAGAACAGGCCATGGAGCCTAATCCTTGACAGATGATGATGATGAGGTACCCAGTTCTCACAATTCCCATACAATAAACCTGTACTATAAAAGACCATTTATATTACGCAATATTTCTAATTATTTCTCGGAAAACCGTATTTATTACTCTTATTAACGTTAACATTTTTAAACTCTCAGTCATTCTCGAAAAGTCTTTCCTTGTCAATATTTTCACAACATTGTTGTTTGTTTCTATCCAAAGAAGTATAAATAAAGAGTAAGTTTTCCCATTACATTTTGTTTTTATTGATTTCCTATTGTTTCTGGTTTACCCGGAATTTTTATTTTCTGGATAACTTCCGGTTCCAATTAATTCAGATAAACTAGAAAGAACTGTATTTATGAAATTCTCCCATACATTTTGAATATTTTCAGTATAAAGTTCGATTTGTCTTATTTATTTATTCATGCATTAACTTTTATAGGGAATGCATGAAATTCTGGCTCCGTTACTATTTGTTACCTACTGTGATCATCAAGCTTATTTACATACTAGAGAATGTGATACACTTAGGTAAGTTGAAAATATCCTTTATTTGTTTATTTATTATATTACATTAGTTTTTCTTTTTCTTTGTTATACGCAGATTCATCATGTACAGTGAACCTTGTCACATCCGGACCAAGGATCCAAGAATGTGGCAATGAGTCGATCCGATTATGGAAAAATCTGGAGATAACAAGATCATTTATAAATCGCTAGAGGGCTAGAAATAATGAACACATTTGTTGTTGACTACTTCAATTTTTTTTTTTTTTTGGTTTAACGTCAGACTGTTTTGCAATTACTGCTATTGCAGACGGTGAAGGATGAAATGATTTTTTTTGTAACATATGAAAATATGCCGTGTCTGAATGGGATTCGACCCAAGACTACTTCAGATGTTTCTATTGGTTTAGAATTTTTATTTGTTCACTGTAGCCCCATTCTTTATATTACAAAAAGTAAAATAGGTTAAAAATTTTTACTTTCAGTACGCCTACATCAGTACGTATGTGAACTATACTTGAAAATTGTATGATTTTCACCTGCTTCACATACTGCATACATTTTTTGGAAACCATGTCTTTCAACTTTCTTGAATGATTCAGATTTATGTAGTAATACATTTTTTTAGTGTATTTATTAAGTTCCTTAAATTGTAACATTTTATTTGTATTTCTGTTTTAGTGATATTATGTGTGAAGTACTTAATCCAGAATACTTAGTTGAGGATAGTTAGTAAGTATAAATACCTAAATTTTAAAATTGTTGTTTTATTAGTGTTAAGAGTCAGTGTTACAGGTATATATATATATATATATATATATATACCCGTACTTGCCGGTAAAACCGGACAAGTAAAATCTGTATTGTAAAAGCGACCAAGGGGACCCCTGTCTATATTTGGCGTATATTGTGTATTTTGTAAAACATTTTATGGGAACACATTTATGTAGCCCTACCGCACCAATATATATCAAGTTAATTAAAATATAGAGTCATTAAAAAATGTAAAATGTACAGTTAAAACCGGCCACTTTGCAAAGGAGGCCAGAATAGGCGGTAACGAGACAACTCATTTGATTGGCTGCAAGCGACTGGCCGGCTAACATCGCATACTTCACAAGCGGCCGGCACACCGCTAAGATTTCAGGCGTTCAGTGTATATATTGTTACAATGTTGTCACTTAAGACTAGTAACTCCGCTGTTGCCAAATATCTGTTCAATATTAGAGAAGAGACAAAGTAACTAAGATCGCTTACTCTTCTGTCACTGGAAGGCAGAACGACACGGCAATTATTGTCACCGTACTTCTCTCCCTCTCGCAGTATCTCCCCTTGTTATGTTTCTCAGCAACTAGACTAAACAAAACAAGGTACTTCCTTTACATTTCTGATCGCGGTAACATAATTACATTACAGTGTTATTTTTATTGCACGCCGCGATCTACCTAGCTATTTTATTTGTATTATGCGTTGTTAATTTTTTCAGTTGTAAATTGTTTCTTGTACTTTCTCTTTTTTATACAAAATGTTCTTTATATTAGGCCCTACTAATTTAGGATACCTTGTGTTAATCTGTTTTAGGCTAAATTTTTATTTTAGTTATATATGCAGCCTATTTTTTTTATTTATCAAAACTGCAGTTGTTATCATGAAATAACAACTGAAATCATGATTATTTTTATTTTATGATAACATCTAAAAAATATACAAGTGTATACAGAGTTATTACTAAATCACTGGTAACTATTAAAAGTAACGGTGAAAGCAAAATCACTGTCACCGTGATCACGGTGACTGGTTGAAACGGTGAACGCTCTTCACTACTCAATATGCGCCCAAGTCTGGACTCGCAAGGGTAAGGTCCAGGCATAGCGATCGGCACACGGCAGGTACGGACAGATCTAAGCGCACTATTGCTAATAAATATAAATATATAAACTCAATTCATTACGTTGTTTACGGCTATGGTATAATTTTAATAGCTGCGCTTTGCAACAAAATTCAACTGTAACATGAAGAGTCATTTTTAGGCTTGGCTAAATGTTTTGCTAGAGGTGTTTTTGCAAAGGAAGATTATAATTCGATGACTAAACCGACAATGTTCGAGTACAAATAATGTTTGATTTTAATTATTACTTCTAAATACTACGCATATAATGGATGAACATTATAAGCTCAACGTTTGAGATCATGTATGGAGATAATTTATGTAAATATTTTCAGGCGGTAGAAAACTAAAATAAACTAAATAGTAGTCATAGAAACAGTTGTTGCAATATGTTTTTCCAAGATTGATAGACTTTTCATTTAAAATAACGTATTCTTCGACTGGGAATAATTCTGTCACTTGTCTTAATTGGTATTGCCATAAATATATTTGCAATATTTTAAAACAGGTGTTGTATACTTGTTACAAGCTTACAAGATTTGTATAGCCCTACTTCTGTAAAAAGTTTACTAATTGTACATTGTACTTATTCACAAAAATCAAAATCTACCAACAATTTGAGGAAAGATTACTAGATTAGATTAGATTAATATGTTTATTATTTTAATACTCTGAATAAATAATAACAGTTATGATGGAATTTACAGCTGGCTATCATCAAATAACTGTTCCATATAGGCTAAATAGGCCTTCTTCTATTTTAAGAGCACGTCCATTTTAACAACAATGGATGTTCATTTCAATCATTAATAAATACCTATTTTATTCTTTCCCTATTTTTGTAAACATATAAAGTAGCCCTACGCATTGTGAATTTTAATTATTGTTGGAAATATATTAGTTTAAATAATTCTTCAAATCCAAGTGGGTTTCATATTTCTTTCTGTCTGATTTATACGGGCAGGCCCAGTGAGGTGTAACCCATTTATCTTTAGACGTTCATTTTGAACGTGTTCGTTCTAATTATTAGTTATCACTTTTAAAACCTGCTAAAAACCTACAAAATCTGAATTACTAAAATTTGGTGGCGTTTAGTCTTTGGATCTTAACTAATTTCTCAAATTTAAGAGACTGATGCTTCTCGAGTTTTCCTGGAAAGTACCGAGGTAACGGAAAAAACTATAAAAACTTCCAAAATTAAGTTTCCTGTATTGTATTTTTATTTGATGCATTGACACCGACTGTTCTTATTAACATTAAAAACTGCTTGAAAAGTAAATTTAAATAGTGCCTTATTGTTATTCGTCTATGACCAGTTATTGTGTAGAAATTTGAAACTCGTAACCTTCATAAGGTTTTCTTATACAAAGCCAATTTTCTCCTTTTTCATGTTATTAAAATTCAGCTAATCCTGACCTAAAGAAAATGTTTATAGCATTCCGGGCAGCGATTTTCTTCCCTTAACAAACACAGCTTTGAGTGTTATAATAGGCTAATCCAAACGATGCCCGACTTCTGGCCAATAACAAAATCAATGTATTACATCCTCTCCCTCTGAACCTAAACATTACCCGTGGAAAAAACCATTTCCAAGCTAATATTTTAAACTTCGCCATTCATAAAAACTTTACAGCCCCTATTCTACAACATGTTTTAATGAACTTGATTCTGACCATCTTTCGGTTATCATTAGTTTTCTTTTCCGACCCAACTTATTCTCCAATCTACCTAGACTTATCAACGGGAGAGTTGATTGGTACATCTTCAGTGCTAAACTAGATAATTGCCTCAACACTCCAAACAATTTATACTCTGTCGAAGGTATTGATTGCTGTCAAACACTTTAACGATTGTTTACAAGGTTCAACCAAACAAGCAATTGTCCTCCGATGAGAATCCTACAGCTCACCAAACAGACAAAAATGGAATCAGACGTTAGTGGAAAAGGTATAGAAGTCCCGCCAACTTAAAGAGACGACTGAATGAGTTAACTCGCATAGTAAAACATAACTTAAGCTCGTATGATTTCGTTTTTGAAAGTGATACAGACAAGTGTAACGTGTTCATTTTAAGGGACTAGCCTCCGGATTTCTGTTTATAGTCCGTGGAATATGCCGAAAAATATTTCAAATCCGGACACCAGCACCAGACTTTAGGGGTCGATGAAACACATATCATAAAGGGGAGTATAAATCAGCCGGGAGACAAGCTCAGAAATCCATGTCATGAGCAATGATGTCATCAATATGACGGACAGAAACTTCATTAAACCACTGTAACTCTATAATTACTCATACGATTTTTACAAATAAGGGCTCATTTGAAAGATCTTTACACTACCCACAAAAAATGTAATTACATGCAGTATCATGAAACCCACGGTTTTTAAGTAATTTCGAAAATAAAATAAAAATTGAATGTAAAAATTTTAACCCACCGGGTTGGTCTACAGGTAAAGTCGTCGCCAAAATCATCTGTTTAACAGCTGATTTTCGGAGACGAAGTTTCTTGGTTCAAATCCTAGTAAAGGTAGTAACACTTTTATACGGATTTGAATACTATACAGTGGTTACCGGTGTACTTTGATGGTTGGGGTATAATTAACCACACTCTCTCAGGAATGGTCGGCCTGGGTCTGTACAAGACTACACTTCATTTACACGTCATACACATCATCCTCATCTCATTGGGTCATGGGGTTGCTTATTGTTCTAAATTGAACAGATTGCAACACATGAATCCGAATTGGCTTTTTACGCTTAGTTCGATGCTCAAACTCGTTTTCAAAAATTTTGTCTCGTTCTTGAGTTATGTGTATTTTTTGAAAATTATTTATGAGTATATTTTAATATGGGGCACTTAAAAAAACACATCTGTTCGTTTACATTTGAACACGTAAAACGTAATAATACACAAATATACAATGATCGGATATGGCCACTGATAATCTTCTTGCACTATAACAGACGACATATGTGTTTGTGCCCCATGTAAATACTCATAATTAATTTTCAAAAATACACAACTCAAGAACGAGTCAAAAATTTTGAAACGGATTCCAGCATCGAACTAGGCGTAAAAAAACTATTCAAATTCATGTATCACATAGTCACCTTTACTATTACTATTTAATATATCTTACCTTTAAGAAGCTACAAATTGATTTACAAATTTTATCAGAAAATGGGAAATGAAACAAAATGTGCCATACATTATAAATTTATTGGAGACAAAAACTGTTTACAAGTTGATTTTTCTTTTTAACCTGAAGTAATAATATAAGTTTTTATTTTGTAGCTCTCATTTAAAACCGCTAGATACCGCCAGATCATCGGCCATTGGGGAAATCACACGCTTAGACAATGAAAACGACTCTTCTTTAGGTCTTCCTCAAGGCCTTATGGAAGACTCCTCATCAGACAGGACAAAGGACCCATCTTCGGGTATTGGGGAAATTTCCAGGCCTTATTGAAGACCCGCCATCAGATAGTACAAGTGTTCCAGGTTCAGTTCTCATTGATGATTTTTCCTCGAATTCTTTTCTTGTTGTGGTTCCTCCTGACTCAAATAGTCCAAATGTTAATGCTTGCGGCACTGATTCTCCTATTGACAGTATTTGTGATCCCGATGTTGTATTTCTGACACCTGGCAGCATAATTTCTGCTAGTACTGAGGATATTGTTACCCCATCGTCAAATTGTAATACTGAGAGTGATTTAAAAAGTACACGTAGATGTTTGTTTAGCAAAGATGTTAATAATCAAATTGATAAGCCTTTGAAGAAAAGAAAAAGGCGGGAAGACAAGCGGAACTATTGTGTATTCTGTGAAAAGCTTGTTCTTAAATTTCGTAGACATGTTATGAATAATCACAAAAGTGAACCTATCATTGCAGAATATATTGCATTGTTTGAAAAATGTCCTAATCAATCTAAAGATAAAAGAAGTAAAATGTTGGAATCACTAAGATTTAAGGGCAACCATATATACAATCAATCTTTATTACAGCAGTCACCTGCTGTAAATGTCAGTCAGATTATACCGGTGAAGAGGCCACCATCAGGCAAGACTGTTACTTCTTCTGACTTTGTCACTTCCACATTATGTCAAGGCCTGTTTCTGCGGAAACATTGAATTCTGAATTTCTGAATTCAGAATTCTCATTTCATTGAATTTCTGTGGAAACATGATGAATTAACTACACTCGATCAAATCACAATGGTCAGAAGAAAATCAACTTTCTTGAAGGAATATGATCTGCCTTACTGTCCCCAAACAAAAGAAATTACTTCATCAATGATGGAAAATATATTTAAAACTTTAAATAAAGACACTATTGGTATTAAAGCCATGAATGATAGTTTATTAATTCAGGTAGTAACTGACTATTATTCTAGTCATCAGGCTTTCAAAGATAGGAACCAAGTTGCAAGAAAACTTAGAGATGGTGCAAAATTAGTTCACCAAGTTAACTGTATAGATAATGATGTCAAACAACTTATGGACATATTTAATCCCAACAAAATTGAGGTTGTTATTAAAGCTTGCAAAAAGATGTGCAACTTGGATGTTGAGAATTTGAATGAGGAGAACTCTATTCAAAATGTTATCGTTGGAATGAATGGGAGGCTATCATGGCTTTTAGAAGAAGGAGGAAAATGCTTCATTGATAACATAATTTGTGATAACAGCTTACTGGATGAAGAAAAAGAAAGAAGGAAACGTAATGTTCTAAATTTCCAAGAGTGTTTAAGGAGAAGATGGAAATACTGTATTTAAACAAATACTGAGCTAGCACGAAGAAGACTGAAAATCTTTAAAGCCACTGTCATGCCTTTAGATGACGACATAATAAATTTGCAAGTATGCTGAGGCAAATGGAAGTAAAATATCAATCAAAATTAAAGCAGGAGGTTACAATTGAAAGTTATGAAATGTTATGTAAAGTAACTATTTGTCATATTCTGACCTTAAACAGAAGACGCCCTTTTGAAGCTACACATTCTAATATTAATTTTTATTTGCAAAAGAAAGATGAAAGTGATTATTACTCACCAGAAGTTTTGCAGTCATTTGCTGATGAAGAAAAAGTGTCAATGAACGAATTAAAATCATACCTAGTTCCGGCTAAAGGTAATGAACAGGTTGCTACCATCTTGTTGACAAATTCAATGGAAATTAGCATTGATATAATAATATCTTGCAGAGAGCACCTACAAATTTCAAGTAGCAAATATCTTTTTGCTAGACCTGGTTTAAAAACACCATTTGATGGATCAGCTGTGATGAGGGAAATGAAGCTTCTATGTCCCAATCTCAAAAAACCACAGCATTTAACTGCTACTGGATTGCGCCACCATGTCGCCACAGTTGGACATGTCAAGGGTCCAATTTTTTCAAGTAAATTATGTAAGTTCATGTGTCACACTCAATCTGTACATGATAAGAACTATGTTGCGCCATTGTCCATCGAGGAGTAATTGGAAACTATTTAGCAGGCCTTCAAGGTACGTCATTAACAAATTACCAATATCAAATGGTCATGAAATATATCACTAATGTACAGTCATCGCCTAAGCAAAGAAGATTAGAATACCCAACTCCTAGTATGAACGCTACTACTGAGGAAGAGGAATTCGATGATCCTTCATTTAATCCAGAAGAGGAAGTCGATGATTCTTCATTTAATCCAGAAGAGGAACACTCTACTGAAGAGGAAGACTGTTACAGTTCTGAAGCAAGAAAAGGAAGGATAAAAGTTGTAAAGAAAAAAAAGAATACTAGCAGTGTTAATAAAAGAAAGAAATGGTCAGAAGGTGATAAACAGACGGTTGTTAAGTATTTTGCTGAGTTCATAGTAAATGGTAAAAATCCTGGACTTAAGTGTAAAGAATTCTTAGCGAAGAATAACCTATTACCTGGCCGGACTCCAGCTCAAGTTAACACGTTCATTGACAATGTAAATAAAAAGAAATTGAAACTATCCCATTCTATTTTAAGTATTTTAAAAACTTGATTTCTCAACACTGCTCAAGAAATTACAGTGTCTCATTGGCCAAATAACTATCAAGGAAAATGAACTCGCCAATGTTTGGAATTTTAATTTTTTTAATATTTAGGTTAGAAATTATTTTCTTATTGTTGTTTCCAATGCTACATGTATTTTATTTACCATTTACACTGAGAGTATAATGAAGCACATTTATCACCAGGGTTGGGTTTTATATTTTGAGCGGGAAATATTTTGTCAACTTATGCCTAGTATATGAATTTGTTGCGACTGAACGAAGTATAAATAATTTGCTTTTTAAAATATTCCGCTGCTTAAAAACAGACTAACTGTTTGCAAAAGAATTAAATGCTTTTACACCACCATAAATTAGAATTTTATAATTTTAAAGACCATAATCAGCAAATTTAATAGTAGTCATTATTAATAAATACTATATTTAACTGATATTGTCCTATTTCTTAGGAAAAAACAGGATAATCATTGAAATAACTACCTTAACCAAGAACATTTTCATATATTAAAATATTTTTGTAATGTAACATTGTAGTAATACAAAACTAAACATAACATAATGAAAAGCACAGTTTTAAATAAGTGACCTAACAGTCAATGTATAAAGCCAATTAGGAATACTGCAAATAAAATCAATTAAATCATTTCCATTGAAGACCGCTACCATCATTCATTTGGCCTTCAGTTACGCCGTTCTGATCCTCATGAAAAGTAACTTTTTCCCGTAACCAAGTGACAAAAGGTCAGGGTGACTATGGCATGCCATAGACATAGATCTTACTCAAGACTGTGAGTAGCCCCGGATTGTAATTTTTAATTGGCTCAGTATTAAACGTGAAAAATACTATCACAATCCTAGCCTGTCATATTTAGTAGGATGCTGATTCATTCAGTAGGATAGAAGAACCTGCATTGCAAGTACTATGAGCATTGTGCATTATAAGTTGTCCTCAATCCGCGGCCTCCAAATTCTGCATTGGCAAGTTGCTGTAGGCACTTATTTCGTCACAATACACAATCAGTACTAGATAGTGGAAACACAGTAAGGTAATAATTAGTAATACTGGCCTCAGACAAAAGCTTTTCATATTCAAATACATTAATAAAAATAACCTCAACATTTTAATATACTAATAAAGATAAAATATCGGAATGTAACTTAACCTAATCTAACAGCCACAGAGCAGTATAAGGCAGTTTTGAAAATCAGCATTTAAAATAAAAATGACACACTTAAATAAAAATAAAAATGGCACTTAGGTCAGGCTGTTCTAATTCAAAACCAACTTTAGGAAAATACACAAACACACCCAGCGAGATATCATTTGGATTCTCAGCCTTCACTTACAACGACTGTATACCACAACCAACGCAGACGTACAGTTTGCGAGGGCGAGCTTGTTATGTTATTGTTTGCAAATAACTACATGTAACAAAACATCTGACTTAAGCGTATATTTCTATGACCTAGAATACATTAATTAATATTTTTGTACTATTATGACCTTCTTCATTCTATAATTATCAATCTTATTACTCGTTTGAATTACAAGACAATGTATGTTAATGAAATAAAATTTATATTATATTTAAAATTAGTTTGAAATTATTTACAGCGAAATTAAACATTACAATTGTTGTGTAAGTTACAAGTATTCCAGGTTTTTTTGATTACCTGGGAAACTAACCTAAACGACAAATTAGGCCTGTGTAAAGTAGTTAAAGAGTATAAAAAGTTACTTTTCATGAGGATCAGAACGGCGTAACTGAAGGCCAAATGAATGACGGTAGCGGTCTTCAATGGAAATGACTCACGATTACTCTGACAATCTGACAATGTACTTAAAGGCGTTGGGGTTGGTATTTAAAACACAAAATGATTAAAACAACCAAAAGTGTATTAGTTATTTTCTATAAGTAAATACAGTAGAACCTTTAAAGAAGACTCTCAAAGGGGTTTAGAAAACAGTATTGTTTTCAAATGTTGTATTATCACGGTAGTTTTGGCCAATAGTAGTGTTATTAAGGTTAGTTACTGGAAACTATAGAAACCTTTAAACAATTTGTAGTTCTAAAGTGTAATTTACTGTGTTCTTCTACTAAAACTACGCATGTACCAAATTGGATAGATAAGTTATTTTTTTCAGACATTATGCTGTTTAGGCAATGATAAGACAACGCATATTTGCAACAGTCACAGATATCATTTTTACCGAGGATTAGAAGGAGGAGGCGGGGTTTTCAAGTTTGGACTTAAATCTGAACGGTTGTTGTTCCTCCCAAAACATTGTTTCCGTTGAGTCACTTACCAAGGATGCTGTTAACTCGAAGCTTGGGTTCGTGTTGCTGAGGTTGATTCCAAAAAAAATTGTGTTGTGTTAAAGAGACTCAGAGTTATGATGTGAACAGGGATAAAAAGGTGTTATCGAAGTCTTTTAGATAAAAAAAAGCTGTGTTATGGAAGAACATTGAACACTGAGAGTTATGGTAATTTCAAGAGGATTTAAGAAATGCACCAGACGGTTATCAAGGTTGTCGTGTAACCGAGGTTCTACTTTATTATTTACTAAAATAATTAGGCCTATATCAAACACTGGCATAGAACCTGCCCCTGAATTCCTATTTACTCGCCTTCATTTTTCTGCTCAAATGCAAGAGCCAAATCCAGAAGCCTCTTGCCTCGACAAGGGAAATGAGTTTTTTTTGTGACATAATTTAATCTAAGAAAAGCAGACAATTAAACTTAAAACAAAATCAGAACAGATACAATAGTATAGCCTATCACATTTTTAAATGAGCATATTACATCACTTCCTTTCGCACTACATATCCATTATGTGCCCCCAACGCTTAAACTTTTTTAAATTGACTCTAAACTATATAAAACTAACTTTAATTTCTTATTGACTGAACTGATAATATAGTAAAATGTAAACGTGTAAATGTATTCCATTCCGTATTCTTTCGATCTTCTCTTATCTGACTCGGACATGCAGATAGGGCTACCATAACCTAAACTAATGTAGCCTAAACTAACGTAATGTAACCCAGCTTCAACTAAGTTTACTCCAGTAAACTACTATTTTACTATATTTGTCTTTTTTCTTATTATTAAATACAAACAGTTTCAATCACTGTACTATATAAGCCTGTTTGGGAAAAATTGTATTAGTGGCACATAACAGACTTTTACCCCATTGAGTATGCAGGTTTGCTGCGATGGGGGTTCATAATTGTAAATTTTACTGTAAAAGTTTAAGGATGAAAGTCAGTGTTTATTGCTTCCCTTAAAACATCTATAAGCTAGAGGGGTACCTATGTATGCAATACAACCGATAATATACATATGAAAATAAATTAATTTTGAAAATTAAAGTGTGCTAGATTAGGAAAAATACATTGTTAGTATGACCTATACAGCTAGCCTAGCTGTTTGATTAAAGGAAATTGGTGATATATAAAGAGCATTTAAAATAATCTTACTTGTCACCTTATGCAGCATGATGTGGCTTTACACCAGGTTAAGTTCCGTACATACATTAAAAATATTCTTTCTGACCAAATTTTAAGTTTCATATTCTTGGTTTATTTTCATGCACACTTGTCTACTTGAAAAAGTTTTCTACTAAGGAACTTCTTTTAAGTTATACAAGTTAAATGACCAACATCCCACCCTACAATATCTCATTTCTTTATTGAATATTATATAAAGAAAAAGTTTACTCCAAATTAAACCACCACTTTGCCACTTAGGAATAAGATTTAAAACCTCAAATTTCCAAATGAAAAAGTTTTTGTTGAAGAACTATTAATGGCAATTTATTTAGTGAATTTGAACATAACAAAATAATCTCGTAACAACTGTTTATATTAACATTTCTGTGGTAAGTTACCATGATTAAGAAAAACATTCCTGAAATTGTTTTCCTAATAACAAGCTGCACAATAAAAAATATTCATACCGGTACCTACCATTATTACAGCCAACATGCGTTATATCTGGTAAATTTACAATACAAATATAACTTAAACCTCTAACCATATATAGCCACTTATCTTGTTCCCCAAACGAAATATATCTTAAGCCTATGCAAGACAAAATATTTTCAAGAACAACTAGTGACACATGCGGCATTCGGCACAGTTGACCAGATGTTCTTTTGTTTACATTTTCGCTCCTATCAAAGCAAACTATTCCTTTAATTTAGCCTATATTTTATATTGTTCAAATTTTAGAGAAGCGGTCCATTTGGTAAATGTGCATAATAGAGTAGGCCTACTGTTGTTAATATCCAGTAGAACTATACTTAACTTTATGTTTTTTAACTGAGAAATTTTTGAGAGTCACTGGTTTTTGTCGGAAACATTACTTTAAAAGGGAAAACAAACATTAAATATTTACAAAATACTTTGTGTGGGCGATTTCAAACTTCAATGGCAACTTGAAGTCTTGCAATAAAGAGTTAAAGTTTTCAAGCAAAACTTGCACAAATACTGTCGCAATTTTCGTTTACATACAAACACCTGATAGTAGTTATTATAGGCTAAAGCCACTTAACAAGTTTCATGAGTAGTCGGGGCCTATCTGTTTATAAAAGAGCAAGGAATCTTAAAAGTTGGTTCTCCTTGAATAACATTGGGTAATGAACAAAAGCCTACCAACTGCGTTTATAATTTTTAATATCTCATTAACCTATTGGCTTGAAGAGATATAATTACTTACTTGATATACTTTAAGATATCCTTCTAGATAATTCCAAAGCCAAATTATTTGTTTTCAAACTAAATTCAAAGGAATAAACTCACAGTAACCAACAGACTAATCAATCACTCAAAAGCAAATAATTGTTTGATTAAAGTTGAAGATATAAGTATAACACAGAACCTAAAAAAAATGACGTGGAGTATATGTACATAATTATAAAACAAGGTAAAATAATTAGTATTTAGCCATTACTTTCCAGATGGTTCCAGGCGAGATACATGGCCTGCGTTTTTAAGGTTAGGGTAACAGAGAAAGTAATAGAGAATATAATGTAGATAGCAGCACAGTCAGCCAGTATACTGTATAAAATATCAGCGGGTTAGCCGGCCTGGCCGGTTTAACTTATAGCTGGCCGGATTAACTTCGACTGGCCGGTACATCGAGCAAGATTCACGCACTCTGTCCGGGGTACCCCGCGTACATGTACATATATATATATATATATATATATATATATATTTTCTCATTCACACATAATTTCCAAGTTACAAATTTTACGTTGGTTTTTGAAAAAATATAATAGGTTAAATTACTTATTCATGCACTATACATTTTTTAATTTTTTTTTTTTTTTAGCTTTTATTTGTTATCGGGAACTGTGCTTTATTGACAACAACCCAATTGCTCGCTGCTTTTTTGGTGTGATTCGGCATGAATTGTTAAACAGGGACCTCCAGTGGAGTTTGTTCACGAATGGCTGTCAGCTGGTCACCTTACAAAGTCGCTTGCCCAACTGGTGTTACTTAACAAATAATAGCGACTTTACACCAGCTGACTGACTGGGCTGGCCCAAAGACCCATTTTCTAATTAAAATATTTTTTATAACAAAATAATTAATCAAATGTACAACAACATTATTATGACATTACTGGGGGAAAAATGTGAATACTGGGAAAAAATATTTTAAAGTAATTAAAAATCTCACATTTTTATAGAATTAGGTTAGTATTTTTAAATACAAAATAAAATTTTCTTGATGCTTCATTAACTAAAATCAACTTGACTAGTAAGCCAAATGTCTTGGGTTTTATACACTAGGATATGAATCTACATCATTAATGTGGCCTTCATTCTTGTTATGATAAAAAATAAAAATTAACATGTTAATGCTGAATGGGACTTTAATGTCAAAGTATTTGTTTTTATAGGACATTGTCAGTGTTACTAAATGTTTCTTTTTTATTTTAAATTTAATTGGTTTGGACATAACTGCTAATGCAAACGATGGAGGATGAGATGAAAACATTTGAGACATGATTGGGAATTGAACCTGGAATGCAGTGAAGGTTGTCTTTAATTAACTGTTGCCAGGAATTTTTAAATAAATTTGTTGTCTGTTCGGACATTGTAGTGTAATTATAAATCATTAATATTAATAAAATTTTTGGATTTAAAAATTTAATAAAAAACAAAACTTATAAAAACACATTTAGTGGACGAATTGCTCAATTAATAAACAAAAATCATTCGATTATGCGGACATGCCAATCTGCATCACCTGACTTTTTTTCATTGCAATACTGGGCTGGCTGGGTAGTACAAATATGATTCTTGCCAACGTACTGAACTTGTTAACGTTTGCTCTTGGAGAATAAGAAATCTGTATTCTTTCTAATATACTATTAATATTTGATTTACAGCATGATGTTTAGAAAAATAATGGAATCTGCAGGTATTGCTTACCATACAAGTGATATTCTACCTACTTCTACTGGTTATTTTCCTTCCAGAACATCATCTAACATGGTATGATTTTGTTAATGACTTTTTGTAGTCTTTTGAAAAGTATTTATTTGATTTTATGTAATACTATTTTCACAAACGATTTGTTGTATAAGTATAGTAACACAAGGTGAACTGCTCTCTTAGATCTGAAAACAATACATACATACCTCTCATTCAAGCATATAAAGATAGTGAGTCACGAGAATGCTTCTTCCATATGGATGGGCTGTGAGGAAGGGAAGAGAAATCTGACAGTGCTGCCAACCTCAACAGTGAAACACTATATTTAACTACCGTGCAATTGTACGGTTTGTAAACCACATGTTGTCTTTCAATTTATTTACTTCATTGTGACTGACCTTTTTTCTACGTAAACCCATTTCCTTTAAAATTTTTCTTAACGTACAATGTTTCCAACTAATATTTAATCTTTATTTCAAAACCGGTAATAACTTTTCACACATCAGCATCACTTATTAATACAACCTTTTCCTGTTTGTACCAGATGTCAAAAAAACTGTCGATGAAGAATTATCTTCTTCACTGTCTTTAACTTCCTTCATATTTCGAATTGTGGAAAAAGAAACATCATTGTAGTTAGCCGCTCGCTCACGGCTTTTGTTAAGAGGCACAGAAAGGTATTTTTGTTTAGCTTCAACTTCACAAAATTTTATTACAGTGCATATTAGATTTCATTCTGCACTGTTCACAGTTCTACCAAATTTTCGAGAGACCGACATTTCTGTTTATGGTAACAAACAGTTATATTCGTACAATTAACCTGCAAAAGGTTCCACAATATACTGTATGTTCTCTCAGTATAGTTTACGTTGTTGTGGGGGTGAACTGATACCAAAGCAGTCGTGCATGCTTACTAATGCTTTCCCCCCTTTACCCCTCGTTAAAACCAAAGGGAAACTCCTGACTCAAGTAACTATACCTTCTGTAGAGGTACAGTTCTAAAATTGACTTTATATAATGAATTTCACTAACCTTCTTTTTAAACTGCGTCAACTTTTCTATTTACTTACACATGTTTCGGTAGATCCACCATCATCAGACTAAATAACATAATGGAAACTAAAAAACTTTTTTATTTATTTAAAATCTATAGAAGATTATACATCTTCAGTCATTTGTATAAAACTGCATATGTATAAAACTTTTATACAAATGACTGAAGATGTATCATCTTCTATAGATTTTAAATAAATAAAAAAAAGTTTTTTGATTTTAATTATGTTATTTACTCTGGATCCACTGAAACACGTGTAAGTAAAGATAAAAGTTGACGCAGTTTAAAAAGAAGGTTAGTGAAATTTATTATATAAATTCATTATATAAAATAGAATCAATTTAAAACTGCAGGATGCATTATAAGGATTTATTTTTGAATGAAGTTGTAAAATTGTCATGTATATTCTGTGAGTGGGACTTAGGTAAAGTAAATGATTTAAATCCTACGAAGTAGGAAAGTTGTTACTACTGTAAAGCTGTAAATATAGGGTGATTCAAAAAGAGCGCCGGTTTTGATATATCAAATTAAGAGATTTATTTTATTGAAAAACTGAAAATAAATACATCAACAAGTTCATCTTACCTTCTGATTTCATGTATGAAAAATGGTGTCATGCATGTGTCCTCCTCTACTGCGCTGGCACGCATCAACTCTGTCCATGAAATTGGATATTACTGCACGACAAGTTTCGACTTCCATTTGCCCGATAACCCGTCGAATTTCCTCCTTCAAGTCATTGATGTTTCGGGGTTTATTGGCATACACCAATGACTTCAGATGACCCCAAAGATGAAAGTCACAAGGCGTCAAGTCACACGACCTTGGTGGCCATTGATGGTCGGAATTACGAGAAATGATGCGATCCTGGAACCGTTCACGGAGCAACAACATTGTTTCTCGTGCAGCAACTGAATTTTATACGGGTGATATTGGAGATCGTACCGAAGAATTCTCCGTACAGAAGAACATCGTAAACCCAATTGCTGAGAACGGCAACGTATTGATTTTGCTGGGCTAACAGCCACACTGTCACGAACCAACGCAATGTTCTGCTCAGTTCGGCCAGAACGACGACGTCCAGAACTTTTAAGGTGGACTGTTGAACCCGTCTCAAAAAACTTTTTCATGAGCCTGCGAACTGTTGATTCATTCGGTGCTTCATTACGTCCTAGAGTACCGCGAAGTCGCCTGACAGTAGCCGCATAACTCTCTCCACTCTGGTAAAATGTTTTGACGATTAACACTCGTTGTGCAATAGTAAACTTCTCCATGGTTAGACACAGACTGCGAGAGTACTACACTGCGAACAAGAGAAACTACAACTGAAT
The DNA here is from genome assembly GCA_035578175.1 of Catonia carolina. Classification (NCBI taxonomy): domain Eukaryota; kingdom Metazoa; phylum Arthropoda; class Insecta; order Hemiptera; family Achilidae; genus Catonia; species Catonia carolina. Next base: position 31,199,157 of record JAQMRL010000005.1, on the reverse strand, counting down.
CGTCAATCGGAATGTTCTCCGAAATAGAAATGAGGTCTAACAATGTTGCCAACCGATAAACAAAAATTTACCAGCCGTTTAAAAACCGGCACTCTTTTTGAATCACCCGTTATTATTTTTTTATCTTACCATGAAGCTATCAGCATATTAGTATTCATATTGTATCTAGGAAAAGTGAAGTGTAAAGTATGAAGTGAAGCAAGTGCAGCAGGCTAAAACAAATGAAATGTAATCTCCGCAAGGAAAGATGCCAAATAATAATGCAACGATTAAACCAAATTTATAAAATAATGTAATATTTAACTTGAATATCCAAAGGCATAGTAAATGTTAGAATTGCTTGTGTTTCATGGAAAATTTCAGGTAAATGTAAAAATGAGAACACAAATTTTATTAATGGCTTAGATTTTTTTTCTTTTAGTTTATTTTAAGTTGCATCTAGATGACAAGAAAAGATTATTTTTCAAAAATTTTTTAGGTTATAATTAATTTCAGATAATTAATCAAACAAATTAATTATCTCATTGGAAAACAAAAAAAAAATACAATAAACAGTTTTTTAGTACATCCCACTGATATTAGCATGTAGCATTGGCACAATTTTTAGTTTAGTATTGGCTATTATGTTTTTCTCAGTTGGGTAACCATAAAATTTACTTTCAGATAACAAAAGTTAATTTAATTTTTGTCCTGCATTTCAAGTAATAGTGCAACTCTTTAGTATTACAATAAAATTTGTGTATACAGTATTTTATAAGCCCTATTTTTCTTGTCAATTTTAGAGTATATCTGGCGAGAATCAAATGATGGGCGAGTTAAATTGGATTCGTGATTTTCTATTGAAACCTGTAGATGAAAGGCTGTACAAACATCTTCAGGATTTGGATATTCCTTTACCATTGTTCGGAATGTAAGTTTGATCATACTGTATTTTGATAATAATAATTAATATTTTACAAAAATTTTAATCATTAGAGGAAACTGATAAAGAATAAAAAGTTGTTGGAATATGTGATGTAACATGGTTGAAAATAGCAAATGTATTTCCAGTAAAACTTTCGTTATTTAATTTTCAATTTAAAAATAATAATTTATTAATCATTAGGATTTATTGCTTTTTATAACGTTATTAACTGCTCTTCTTTTGTACATTTTTCATTACAGTCAATGCTCGATTTAACGGACTAATTGGGGGATACCAATGTCCGTTGTTAAAGTCATATTCAGTTATAATGCAATCGGTCACTTATGTTCTATAATGTGTAAAAAGTAAACAGTTGATTTACTCACAGCCTTATTCGTGTCATAAATTTTTTTGAGGAGAAAATTTTTTCGCTGCACTTTTATTTCTACTCCTCTGATATTAATTCCTCGTGACTGTTGTTTCATAATCCATTTGAGAATGCAATCTTCCTAATATTTTACTTTCTCTTGCCTATATGAATATATAGGAAGGAAAGTATTGTTTTCATGTCGATTTTTCAAAATCGAGTTTTCACCGGATGTACACGATTTCAGACCCCCTGAACCCAAAAACATGTTTTAAGCGATTGATCTGTGTGTGTGTGTGTGTGTGTGTGTGTGTGTGTGCGTGTGTGCGTGTGAACAGAATATCTCAAGAACGGTACATCGTATGAAGTTGAAACTAGAAACCACTAGAGGACTCGAAAAAAACATTTTCTTCAAAATTGGTCAACCAGAAGTATTAGTTCATTCGTGTAATTTTTCACTTTTTTGCGATTTTCTCAAAAATGGCTCCTACAATTTTTTATTAAATCGCCTTATTTACTCAATTTTTTTATGCTCTACAAGATAAGGTAGGCGCCATGTCTGCTGAAATTCTTGGGAAGGATGTTTTCTCGTAAAAAACTTGTTTTTCTAAGATTGCCGCTTTAATATGCATTTTAGCACAAAAATGCATGTAATAAAAGTTGTAGAGAATTTAAAATCCTACAACTTTTATTTCAAACATTTTTTTGTATAAAGCTTAAATTAGTGGTAATTAGCAATTTTCTGATTTTTTCTCATAAAAACGTGTAAAAATGATGTTTTTAAGATTTCACCCTTAGCATGCATTTTACAACAAAAGTGTACATAATCAAATTTATAGGAAATTAAAAGATCTACTACTTTTAGTTGAAGCATTTTTCTGTACAGTCTAGTTTACCGTGAAAGAGTGATTTTCTGTATTTTTAAGCCAAACTAAGGTTGGTTTTCAATTTGCTTCTTTCACTCATGATTAAAATTAGTTTATGTTTTTTGAGGTTAGTTTTTTTGTTTATTTCTAATGTTTTATTACTAATATTAGGTAATTTTGTTCATTATTCGCATTGGCAAAAGAAAGTTGTGCGAGTGTTTCACACCAGATTTTTTAATATAAATAATATTGTTTCCCTACTATTCCCACGTATTACACATCTCCCTAATATTGTTTCCCACTTTCATATCTTTTCATTCATTACCTAAATTTTATTTCCAGGCCTTACATTTAATGAAAATGTAATAAGCTCTATTTTTTTGTTTACAAATATCTGAAACTGTTTTTTACTGTTGTTTTTTTACTTCATACTCTTCGCACAAACTTGACACATTTCTACCAGTCTCAAGTTTCTGTAGCAACTCCAACTGCAAATGTTTACACTGATAACAGTGATGCCAACACTTAAAAAAATTTAATATAAATAGTTACGAATATTAAAAACTGTTGTTGGTAATTTTTCTTCACAAAAATTAACATTCCTTAAATTTTTGTAATTTTTAAACCGTTTTATTTATTTAAGAGGCTAGTTCGTTAAATTAAAATTACAAAAAAACTTATTTTTTCGTAGTACTTCATACTTAATACTTAATACTAACTTCATGAAGTTAAAGTTAAATCAAGCATTAACTCAACTATGTATTTTTGGTAACTGGTAAAATGTGAAACAAGAACAAAAAAATGATTAATACGAGGGCAATCCAGAAAGTAACAAACGTTTTGCCCTGGCGCGGCAGTGGGCGGAGCTAGCACCACCATCTTGGCGTCAGAGTGTTTCTACATTCAGTATGTAACCAGGCGTGGTAGCTAGAGCATCGTACATATTGTACTTTTTATACATTGGAGTTTTAAAATGAGCGCTGCGATTGAAAATCCCGCCAGTTGTGAAGTGCGTGGTGTGATATGGTTTTTGTTGGCGAAAAATTACAAACCGATTGAAATTTATCGCCAGATTTTTGACATGTACAGCAAAGGAATAATGAGTGAGAGTCGAGTGAGGCAGTGGTGCATTGATTTTAGAAATGGTCGAACCAATGTTCATGATGAGGATTGCAGTGGTAGGCCTAGTCTTGTGACTGATGAATTGGTGGTGAAAATCAATGAAAAAATCCGTGAAAGTCGTCGTTTCACTATTACGGAACTCACAGAACATTTTCCCCAAATTTCACGGAGTTTAATTCATGAAATTGTGGTTGGTAAACTTGGATACCACAAATTTTGTGCCAGGTGGATTCCGAAAATCCTAACGGAAGTCCACAAAAAACAAAGACTTGCTGCAGCATTGACATTTCTGGAAGAGTACGACAAAAGTGGAAACCATGTTATCGATCATATCGTAACTGGTGACAAGACTTGGGTAAAGCACGTCAACTGTGAAACAAAATAGCAGTCGATGGAGTGGGGTCACGCACATTCGCCCAAGAAACCAAGGAAGTGTCTGCAGACGCTATCAGCAAGAAAAATCATGGCTATTGTGTTTTGGGATGCTCATGGAGTGATTTTCGTTGATTTTCTTGAACGAGGCCAAACAATCAATTTAGAGAGGTATTGCGAAACACTCAGAAAATTAAGACGCGCGATACAAAACACGCATCGGGGAAAACTTAGTGGGAAAGTTTTGTTTTTCCACGGCCAAACGTACTCAAGAGCTTTTGGAAGGTTTTGGATGGGAAGTTTTTAATCATCCACCGTAGGTACAGCCCGGATTTGGTGCTCAGCGATTACCATCTGTTCTCAGCGATAAAGACATGGCACACTACACAACGCTTCGACACTGATGCTGAACTCCATGCCAGTGTAAACCAGTGGTTGAACTCGCAGGCGGCAGATTACTACAAAGAGGTCATTAAAAAGCTTGTACCACGTTATGATAAATGCCTTAATTTACTTGGCGATTACGTAGAAAAATAGCCTAAGAATTAACCTTCAAAATGTACGTAATAAAAATTGGTTTTTTTACTTAGTTTATTTTTTATTTCAAAACGTCTGTCTCTTTCGGGATAGCCCTCGTATTATAGAAATTATTTTCTAACAATTTACTATTATTTACTCTGTTATCATAAATATACATAATTATTCATTGTTTGAAAGTTAATCATAATAACATACTAATACAAAAATTTTGGTTGTTTTTTAACAGACGGTGGTTAAGGTTATTATTTGGTAGAGAATTTCCATTGCAAGATTTGCTTGTGCTGTGGGATGCCATATTTGCTGAAGGCAGTGAATTTGAACTTGTTAATTATATCGTTGTTGCTATGCTGCTTGCTATTGGTGAACAGTGTAAGTTTCTAAAATAACTTTACTTTCTCTCTGTCATTCATTAATTCATTAAAAATGGTGGAAGTTCTTTTGTGATTATGCAGCTCAAATTAAATATAATGTTTCATTGAACTATTTTCAAACTGATAATTCTTAAAATATTTTTGCATTCCATTTTACAATGTTGAAAATGTGTTTTTTTTTTGTTGGGCATCGACTACCATGGTCGTCAAAATTTTATTTAAATCTAACCAAAAAAGCTTTTTGTTTCTTATCGCATGGTCAGCCAATTATATGACTATATAGATGTGTAAAAGACATTAGTCAGAGGTATCTCCTCTGAGAGTAATGAATTTCATTATATAGCCAGACCTTGCGGTTAATGAAGTGAAGGTATCATTTGCAGGGTGGAAAGTAGATGCTTTTCGGAGGGCCTGACGTACTTTTCCACTCAGTGAGGAAGGCAATGGTAAACCACTTCACTCCTTGTTTTATTTAGTAAAGCTTCTAGAGGTTTAAACCAGCCTTTCTGCTGATGACCTAAACAACAATTAGAAAAACCAGTATTAAATTTATTCAAAAAATATATTCACTTACATTTCATCAGTTGATTTCATTTCTCAAATAACTACCCAACTACCATGGATATATTGTGTCCTTGGTAGTTTAAAAAGAAAATTTTAATAATTATTTGTGAAAGAACTTGGTCAGATGTAAGCAATTTAAAAAATTTACTCACAAAATAACATAAACGTATTTCGCTCAAATATAAATAAATAATCTGCCTTGTTTCAAAAAGTTTATCATCTTCTCAAACTCGGAGATGCGTCGCCAATCCTCTTTCATTTAAAATTTTTAACTTCCTTAGATCTCCTTATTTTTGTACATTTTTCCTGTATGTTAACAGTTATATTGTTTATATTGTACTTATAGGACTGTACTTAGACAATTATTTATCAGAGAAAAGTTTGAAATGCACTATAATCTTTTAAGTTTTCTTTGTAATTTTACACTAAATTCAAATACAGCTTTGAACGAAATTTTTGTTACACTCCAATTTTTACTGGCCACTTTATTTATTTTAACAAAACTTAAAAGAGAATGATGATGATAGTATGTTGCTGTATTTTAAAGAGTAATCTTAGGTTCTATTTTACTGATTCATAAAGTATTATGTATTCTATGTAGATACTTTTAGTGTTTATCTCATTTATGTATTACTTTGTTCTTTCAGTATTATCATCTGGATACACAGAATGTATGAACTTATTAATGAGATATCCACCTACTTCCGACATTAGTTATATCATCAGAAAAGCTTTACACTTAAAAAATCCTAAGGTTTGTATTTACTTTTTAAATGTGTTAGTGTTATTAATTTTTTTGTAAAATTTTTCATTGGAAAAACATTAATATCTGTAGAGCTCAAATTGACCACTTCATGGCTCATTTGGTAGAACATACTGTATAATAGTAATTCCTACATGTTTAAAAACATTCTTGCACTCAATTTATAAACACTTTATATCAAGGAACTGTAATATGTACCATGTGGTATAATTTAATTTAAATTGTTAGTTACTGTTAGAATTTTTTTTTTGAGTGATGGTTACATAAGCCTTGGGCTTGTGCATAGGTGATATGTGGTGATTTACAGATGAAAAAACTGCCAGACCTGACCGGGAATTGAACCCGGGACCCCGGCATAGTAGCCAGATGTGCTGACCACTACACCACGGGCCGGCCTAATTATAATATAAAAATTTAATGTGGTATGTTTAAGTTGGCAATTAGCATCTGATAAAATCAAACATTTATTTTTTGTAATCAGTTTTTGATTTCACTCTGTAGTTTAACCCAAGCCTAACGCAGTGAGCAGCAGCCGGATCCTGGCCGCAAAACTCTTTTCACTCCTACTCTGATCCCTCAGCCATTCTTTTACAAAAAAGATCCAAAAAATTCATGAAGGTTTACAAACATACGAGCTTTATTTCTACAATAAAATCGCATAAATTGCTTTACTTTTGCTTTAGTTATAGTGATTCAAAATTAGATGTTCGAAAATAGTTGTAAAAATTTGTAAAACTTGTGGGTTAACGCGATTTTACCGACTTATTTATAATTTTTTATGGCAATCAGCTTATATATTATTAAACAGCACATTTCAGTAAATAATTTTGTACTAAAAAAAGTAAAAATATGTAAAAAATAAGGATGTTATAAGCTAAAGCAATCGAACAGCGCAACAACAATGCAACACGTGAACGGCAGTACTCCAGTTCAATGTACTACAATACAGTGTTATAAAAATGTAACATTATCATGACTCAGTTTTTAATGTGTGCTTCTATGTCAGATAAGGAAATAATAAAAAAAGGACCTAATCTAACCCAAACGGTCATATTATGTCAGTATTTTCTCACAGCTCTCAACAAAATCGTAATAAATCACTTCATTTTCAAGATAAATATTTTACAATTTGTAAACATTCATTTCAGTAGTAACTTGTTAAAAGAATACGACTTTATATAATGTACAAAATACTGAGAAATTATTTATCTATCCTTGTTTTTTTCTCTCTTTCCACTCTACCAACCCAAGTGAAAATAGACCAAAAAGATTTAGTTTGGCATTAGATTATAGATCATTTTATTGTGAACAAATTGATTTGCATGTTGATATAACTACGATTACTGACAAAGAACTTATGAGCATTCACTCTGCGCTCTACGTGTTGACGCATCAGTGCGGTTCCCGTTGTTTGACGGTTAAAGTTGGTAACTGATTATTTTATTTAGATTAAAAAATCTTGGTCTACATTTCAGAACTTATTATAATCATGTAATAAATTGAATTTGTAACATAAATATTTATATTTTAGTTGCACAGTGATCCAATTATGGTAACCAGTCAGATTTCACGAAATACAAGAAGTGAAGATTCTTCGCCTCCAAACACTCCTCAGATGAGGCATAATCGGCCTCATAATTTAGATAAGAAACAACAGACTAGTAAACAAGTTGCAGCTATTACCAATAGGTAAGTTAACAAATTACCTCTTTTATTTAAATAAATAAAATTTAATATAATAGTAAATATTATTGTTACCGGTCCATGTGTACGGATGGGATGGTTTGAGAACTGTCTACCTAAAAAAATTATAACAACTCATAATCCTACCAATAACAATTCTATAAGCTACAGGGAATCTCTGGTCTAAAACCATCAACAACCAAAATTCTCCCTGCTCAAGCAGAAGCCTGCAACTAATTTTGTGTGCATGTGGTCACATGGGACGGGATGAGAACCATCAACCCAAAAAATGATAACTCGTAATCGTAGCAATAACAAACGTAAAAGCTACAAGAAATCTCCAGCCTGAAACCATCAACAACTAAAATGCTCCCTGCTCAAACAGAAGCCATAACTAAATTTGGAACACTACCGGAATCCAACGAGAGACTTCGTCAACCATCCCTTTGGTTGACACCCACCCAAACAAGAAACATTAATCAAAATACAAAAGAATTATGTAACACTTTTTATCTTAAATTTCAAAACATTTGAAATAACATTTTACATAACTCTTTAATTAGCTGATAATTAAACTCTAATTAAGAGAAGTAAAAACTGGATAGTTCAAAAGTCATAACCTAGAATCCATGTGTATACACTGAGGTATTAAATTGCAGTCGAGTTTGAAGACTTGTGTTCCTGTTTTTTTCCTTGTATAGGACCAATCTTAGACCACGTGAGATGACTTTAGACATATCAGGAAGCTCTTTTTGCATCCCACATTCTCACTATTCTCACTGTAAGCTGTTCTCCTTTCTTCTGCCCATCCAGTGTTTTCTTTTTGCTATTTGTGAAAGCCCTTAAAGTTTGTAATTAGATGTCTCAATTTAGTTTGGTTCATTAAGTTATTTCAGTTTTCTCAATAGCCTTTCTGACTTCTTTAAACCATTTATCTGACACCTTAGGTTTATTGTTTAGTATCTTAAAAATTTGTTTTGTCAACTGGTTGTCATCCATTATATACTAATTTCCATAAAATTTTAGTCTTGTTTTTCTAATCATTCATTTTCCTTGTACAGTTCCTCTCAACCTTGTAAACTATATTGTCCATCTACTATCTTCAAGCCCATTATATTGCAAAGGATCTTTCTCTCAAATTTCTCTGGTTCTCTTAGACCAGCTACTTGGTCATTCTAAGGCACTTAGTTGTGTACAGACACATTTGTGTTTCTGTATAATGAAGAACAAATGTATATTGAACTATATAATTAGTAATAAATATTTGGGGACAAATTAAGATTTCTTCAAATCACTGATCAGAGTAAGGTAGAGTGCATTGAAGGACCTGGTAGAAAAAGGATAACCTGGTTCATTAATCTGAGGAAGTGCTTTCATGTCTTCTCGGTGGAACTCTTACAAGCACTGGTACACAAAGTATGCATCACTATGATGGATAGGGCAACTGAAAAAGAAAATTATGTTAAATAATTTTAAAAAAAATTTTGGTATTCAAATAGATTAAATTTCTATTTATTTTTAGTATTAAAAGGTTGTCAACTCGGAAAAAGAAAGGGCCTCCACCGCCAGTCCAGACTACTGATAACAGCAGTATTGTTGATGGATATACTCTTCAGGTAATTGATTACAGTATTTTTAAGTCGATAACAAGTGATTAATAGATTAGTGTCATTTTTAGGAAATAATGTAATTTTTTCAGAAAGTATTTATGTTTTACAGAAATTTTTCTTTGGCTTCTGGTTTGATTGTAAATGATTAGTTATAGTTTAGTTGGCAGAATAAAGTAACTATTCTTGAAACAATAGCAATGGACTGAACAACAGTTTGTGATAAATCATAAACATTTTTTGATGCATCACATGCAATAGTTCCTGCACTAAAGATAGTCAATATTATAATCCTATTGTAAGAATATTTAATTCTTCACTGACCTGTTAACATAATTGCTATATCATTTGTTATATACCTTTTTACTTTCTCTTGCCTATATGAATATATAGGAAGGAAAGTATTGTTTTCATGTCGATTTTTCGAAATCGAGTTTTCACCGGATCTATACGTTTTCAGACCCCCTGAATCCAAAAAACATGTTTTTAGCGATTGGTCTGTGTGTGTGTGTGTGTGTGTGTGTGTGTCTGTGTGTGTGTGTGTGTGTGAACAGAATATCTCAAGAACAGAACATCGTACGAACTTGAAACTTGAAACTTAAGTTACATACCACTACCGGACGCGACACGAACATTTTCATCAAAATCGGTCAACCGGAATAAATAAATAAATAGTTTATTCGTATAATTTTTCAGTTTTTTGCGATTTTCTCAGAAACTGGTCCTACGATTTTTTTTAAAATCGCCTATTTTACTCAATTTTTTATTCTCTACAAGATAGGGTAGGCGCCATGTCTGCTGAAATTCTCGGTGAGGCTGTTTTCACGTAAAAACGTTGTTTTTTTAAGATTACGGCTTTAATATAAATTTTAGCGCAAAAACTTATATAATAAAAGTTGTAGAGAATTTAAAAACCTACAACTTTTGTTTCAAACATTTTTTTGTATAACGCTTAGTTTAGCGGTAATTTGCAATTTTCTGTTTTTTTCTCACGAAAACGTGAGAAAAATCGATTTTTTTAACATTTCGGTCTTAGTATGCATTTTACGACAAAAGTGTATATAATAAAAGTTATAGAAAATTAAAAGATCTACAACTTTTGTACAAAGCATTTTTCTCTATAGAGCCTAGTTTAGCGTGAAAGCGTGATTTTCCGTATTTTTAAGCCAAACTGAGTTCGATTGTCATTTTGCGTCATTCACTCATGATTAAAATAAGGTAATGTTTTTGAGGTTAGTTTTTGTTCATTTCTAATGTTTTAATACTAATGTTAGGTTTATTGTTAATTATTTGCATTGGCAAGAGAAAGTTGTGTGAGTGTTTCACACCAGATTTTTTATATAATCCTACTTTCTACTGACAATGTTCATTATTTGTATAAATTGATACAAATGACTGAAGATTCAACGTCTTCTGTAAATTTTCATAAAATTTTTAAAAACGTAGTAGGTATTTATTCAGTAGGTAGTAGGATTATAATATAAAAAATCTGGTGTGAAACACTCACACAACTTTCTCTTGCCAATGCAAATAATTAATAATAAACCTAACATTATTAATAAAATATTAAAAATAAACAACAACTAACCTCAAAAACATAACCTTATTTTAATCATGAGTGGAAGACGCAAAATGAAAATCGAACTCAATTTGGCTTAAAAAAAACGGAAAATCACACTTTCACGCTAAACTAGGCTCTGTAGAGAAAAATTCTCTAAACAAAAGTTGTAGATCTTTTAATTTTGTATAACTTTTATTATATACACTTTTGTCGTAAAATGCATACTAAGACCCAAATGTTGAAAAAATCGATTTTTCTCACGTTTTCGTGAGAAAAAAAACAGAAAATCGCAAATTACCGCTAAACTAAGCGTTATACAAAAAAATGTTTGAAACAGAAGTTGTAGGTTTTTAAATTCTCTACAACTTTTATTATATTGGTTTTTGCGTTAAAATTTATATTAAAGCCGTAATCTTAAAAAAACAACGTTTTTACGTGAAAACAGCCTCACCGAGAATTTCAGCAGACATGGCGCCTACCCTATCTTGTAGAGAATAAAAAATTGAGTAAAATAGGCGATTTTAAAAAAAATCGTAGGACCAGTTTTTGAGAAAATCGCAAAAAACTGAAAAATTATACGAATAAACTACTACTTCCGGTTGACCGATTTTGATAAAAATGTTCGTGTCGCGTCCGGTAGTGGTATGTAACTTAAGTTTCAAGTTTCAAGTTCGTACGATGTTCCGTTCTTGAGATATTCTGTTCACACACACACACACAGACACACACACAGACCAATCGCTAAAAACATGTTTTTTGGGTTCAGGGGGTCTGAAAACGTATAGATCCGGTGAAAACTCGATTTCGAAAAATCGACATGAAAACAATACTTTCCTTCCTATACAGGGTGATTCATGAAGTTCTCCCCCCACTTCTACAGCACATTGTACTAGTAAAAATAATGAAAAAATGTTATATAAACATAGGTCCGAAAACGCTTCGTTAGCGAGTTACAGCTAGCGAAAGTTTCGCCTGGATTTCAGTTCACCAGGTGAAATGAGGTCTTCCTGGAATTGTGGTAAGGTAGATTAAGGGGCGAATTCAATCATTTCTTATGGTTTTTGATCTGATAAATTGAATAAAACAGGTCCCAGAACTGTAAGTTAAATAGTTTTTGAGAAAACCAGTGTCAAATGCAAAAAATGGAGTGAAAATCACATTTTTTCATCTTTGGGCAAGAATAACTTTGTTATTTCACCAAGAAACAGTTAAAAATTTTCAATAAAAAATGTAGAAAATTTTATTCTGAACAAACCGGTGTAAATAAAGTACACAGAAAGCGAATAGTTTTTGAGAAAACCAGTGTCAAATGCAAAAAAATGGAGTGAAAAAAACACATTTTTTCATTTTAGTTTTTCCGGTTAATTTTACTTTGTACTCTTATGAATAAAAACTCATTTAATCAAACATCTATTCGCTTTCTGTGTACTTAATTTACACCGGTTTGTTCAGAATAAAATTTTCTACATGTTTTATTGAAAAATTTTAACTGTTTCTTGGTGAAATAACACAGTTATCCTTGCCCAAAGATGAAAAAATAAGTTTTTCACTCCATTTTTTGCATTTGACACTGGTTTTCTTAAAAACTATTTAACTTACAGATCTGGGACCTGTTTTATTCAATTTATCAGATCAAAAACCATAAGAAATGATTGAATTTGCCCCTTAATCTACCTTACCACAATTCCAGGAAGACCTCATTTCACCTGGTGAACTGAAATCCAGGCGAAACTTTCGCTAGCTGTAACTCGCTAACGAAGCGTTTTCGGACCTATGTTTATATAACATTTTTTCATTATTTTTACTAGTACAATGTGCTGTAGAAGTGGGGGGAGAACTTCATGAATCACCCTGTATATTCATATAGGCAAGAGAAAGTAAAAAGGACAGTAAAACATAACAGGATAGTGAAAAAGTAAATATTTTTTAAGTAGGATTGAATATAGACTGCAGGATGCAGTAAAAAGGTTTATTCATAATATTTTACCACTAATTTTCTCTAGGGATTATTCTATTTATTTCATTTTATTTGTGTGTTTTTTCAGTCTTCGACCGTTTTTTGGAAATGTGCTATATTATGTAAATATTATTACATTCAGTATGTAGGCTATTATTTTAGTTTACTTATAACTTCTTAATAATATGATAACATACAATTAATTAATTTTTCTTATGAATAGAAAAAAACAGCCAGGTAAAAACAAATAAATAAGGTAAATTACACTTGACAATCTAAGAAATAAAACGAACAAATTAAAAATTTTAAAAGATAAACACTGTATTATGGGTAAAAATAAAGTGATTAATAGTAAAAGGAGTGATGCAGTTGAAGTAAGGAAACAGAGATCTGACAGGGTGAAAGCCTGTTGAGCAAATAATCTTGAAAAGAAAACCAATAAGTAATTAACTAAAGTAATCCAGTGTAATCATCAAATAAAAATCTGGTGTGAAACACTCAAACAACTTTCTCTTGCCAATGCAAATAATTAACAATAAACCTAACATTAATAATAAAATATTAGAAATAAACAAAAAACTAACCTCAAAAACATAACCTTATTTTAATCATGAGTGAATGATGCAAAATGAAAATTAACCTCAGTTTGGCTTAGAAATATGGAAAATCACTCTTTCTCTCTAAACTAGGCTCTGTAGAGAAAACTGCTTTAAATAAAAGTTGTAGATCTTTTAATTTTCTATAAATTAAATTATATACACTTTTGTCGTAAAATGCATACTAAGGCCGAAATCTTAAAAAAATCAATTTTTCACACATTTTCGTGAAAAAAAAATAGAAAATCGCAAATTACCGCTAAACTAAGCGTTATACAAAAAATTGTTTGAAATAAAAGTTGTAGAATTTTCAATTCTCTACAACTTTTATTATATAAAGTTTTGCGCTAAAATGCATATTAAAGCTGTAATCTTTAAAAAACAACGTTTTTACGTGAAAACAGCCTCACCCAGAATTTCAGCAAACATGACGCCTACCCTATCTTGTAAAGAATAAAAAATTGAGTAAACCAGGCGATTTTTAAAAAAATCGTAGGACCAGTTTTTGAGAAAATCGCAAAAAAGTGAAAAATTACACGAATAAACTACCACTTCCGGTTGACCGATTTTGATGAAAATGTTCGTGTCGAGTCCGGTAGTGGTACGTAACTTAAGTTTCAAGTTTCAAGTTCGTACGATGTTCCGTTCTTGATATATTCTGTTCACACACACACACACACACACACACACAGACCAATCGCTAAAAACATGTTTTTTGGGTTCAGGGGGTCTGAAAACGTATAGATCCGGTGAAAACTCGATTTTGAAAAATCGACTGAAAACAATACTTTCCTTCCTATATATTCATATAGGCAAGAGAAAGTAAAAATGAAGTTGTTACACATTATCAATAATCTAGGCTATATTTTTAATAAAATAAATTTCTCATCTAACCAATTATTGCTGAGTCTCCTAATTTTGACTATCTCTGTTTCTTCAAATGAAGTTTAATATGCTTTTCACAGTTGATGAGCTCTGCTGTTCCACATGTTTAGACCAATCAGAACGTTTTCCAGCATTGTCAGATTGTACCTGACAAACATTACGCACGCATGCGTATAAGAGCCCCAGTATTTCACTCGTGTCTGGCATCTCGTACTGAACACCTCCATTATACAGCGCGTTAACATGCAATACTTTATAATATAATCAGCTGATTGTATGTTTATATGTTATAATTGTTATTTAAAGACCAAAAAAATGGCTGACAAAATATTTAACAGAGCTACTAGAGCAAAGTATTGGGAACGTTTCTGGCAAGTCATTGGCTAACTATAAAGTGGGTAGCGGGAAATGTATACATTCAGAGCTCATCAGCCTTGAAAAATAGTTTAGTGTTTTACCATGATTAGATTCTCAGTCCTGTCTGAATAACAGTAATAAAATGATTCAGAATATTAATAATGTGAAAGATATTTGATTTTACTTTAAAATACTTGATTTTTACTTGTGTAAATTAATTAGAAACTGCCAATAAAGGTTTTAAAAATTATTATTTTTTAAAAATTATTTGAAGTAATTAATACTGTTTTAACTGTCATTGATTGATCTTGTTCAATACCAGTTAAAAAAAACATGTTATGGTATGAGACTTTACCATATTTTGCCTGTTTGTTTTCTTTTTTATACGTTTAGTTTTTGATAAAACTTTAAACTCTTAAGTTTGCCACTGATTTAATCACTTCTTTTAATTAACTCACTTAACCAATTTATACAGGGTGTTTCATAATATTCTTTGGGGTTACAAAAAAACTATTTCACTTACCTAAATGAAAGTTGTATGGATCAATGCAGCGACTCAAATAGTTATTTTTAAACATCTATAAATGTTCAATGTGTGCTCCTTTAGTGACAAGGCACATATCAACATGATATCTATGTCTAGCTCTTGCCAAACACGTTCTAACATGTCCTTTTCGATAGAGTTGTTTGCATTGATTATGCGATCTCCAGCTCAGCGATATCGTTCCGTATTGGTGGGATAAACACCTTGTCTTTAACATAATCCCAGAGAAAAAAGTCACATGGTGTGAGGTCTGGTGATCTTGGTGGCCACAGCATAATGTGTTGGTCTTCAGACGCGCGTCCTATCCAGCGCCGATGTGTTTTATCTCCATCAGATAGATGCTGCATTAATTGAAGATGGTACAGTTTGAATAATAAATGTTTATGGAGAACTCTTCACACCGTTATTTTGGATTTCCTAACTCTCTGCCAGCAGATGCAGTTGATTTTGACAAGCTGTGAATAAAATTTGCACGCACAAGTTTGACATTGGCATCTGAGGTTGATGGACGACCAGTTGATTTCCGCTTATACAAGCAACCAGTTTCACTGAATTGTTTTTACCATGCAGAAATTGAATTGCCACTTAGTGGATCCTTATTAAATTTCAACCGAAACGCACATTGCACAGTAATTACTGACTTTGACATGTGAAATTCCAATACACAAAACAACTTCTCGCTTCCCGTGGCAGCCATTTTCTCTGCTGTCTACGCTTAGTGGGAAACTGTTAACTAACCGCCCAGTACATGTGGAAAAAACTATTTTAAGTGCCCTTTCGTACAGTACTTGTTTCATTCTTATAAGTGAAATACTTTTTTGTACTGAATTTTTGTAACTTCAAAGTACATTATGAAATGCCCTGTACAATTACTTTTCATACCATTTTACTAGAATGAAATTGTGTACAATTTTTTTTAATTATATGAGCAACTTATTGAATTTTACCCCAGTTTTTTGAAGATTATGGGAAATATTATTCCAGGACTCATTTTTTTACAAATGTAACATTCATCTGATGTTAGTGTTTGTTTTGAGGTCTTTTATGTTACCTTTGCAGGATCCGAGCTTATTAAAAACAGAATTAAAACAAACTCAGGAGCTTATGAAGTTTTGTCGATTAAAACTAATGCAATACCATACTGTATTAACAAAACAGATCTCAACTGAGGATGTTGTTTCACACCAAGCACTGACTGGAATTCATGAGGTAAGATTTTTATTAAACCATATTAATATTATAGCTCTCTGTCGTCATGAAATATGTTGTAATCCGTATCTGTTATTCATAATAACTAAAACATGACCACCTATTTTTTTCTTCATTTCGGATGGAATTATTCCAGTTAAAAAAATCTGAACATTTTCAGCTGTTTGCTCACCCATTTGGATTTAGGATTTTTTTCAAATTTTAGGTGAAGTAAACAAAAATGTTCCTGCCAAGCTTGTGTTTTGAGTTATTACCGTAAAGTATGCAACGAAAAATTTGTATTTAGGGGCATATTCTATCAATTACGGTATAAATGAAATTTATCTTTACCTTACCTTTGGTTGCCTTTTTAGTTTAAAAAAACTTACATGCGTGTCAGTGGTACCACCTTCTTCAGAGCAATATTAATTAAAATTCATAATCGTGTTCCCATTCAGTGATATTGAATAAAAGCGGAGCGCTCATAAGTTTTTTGTAAACTAAAAAGGCAATCAAAGGTAAGTTAAAGATAAATTTCATTTATGCTGTAATTTATATTAACTGGTTGGCAGGATGCATTTCAAATTTTTTTTATATTTTATCAATTTAGCGGTCTCATTTTCAGAATCTATATAAAAAATTAGGAACAAAATGGCTTTCAGTTTTCTTTATCTACGTGTTTACTAGTCTAATCTTTATTAATTTTACATTGTGGTTGGAACTTATATTAAAATGGTATTTGAATGATTTTTGTTTTCTGCCAGTTATTTTTTCAGATTTGCTATTAATATTTGATTTGCTGTATTCAATTTTTTTGTCCAATGAGAACGTGCCCAATTTTAAGCTAATGATAAATGCCTTTTTAATATTTGGATAATAATTATTGTGACGATTAGGTTTATTATTGCCTTGTTTCTGTCTTCTTCCTCATTTACGGATTAGGCTCATTGCCTGTTCCAGCTTCTATCCATCTTCTTTGTGGTCTACCCAACGACCGCACTCCTTGCAGACGGTATTGAAAGGGCAGTAGTGGATCCTCTGGCATGCGCTGTACATGTTGTAACCACTTTTCCCTATAACGTTCAATCCTATGCCTCACAGATTCCGTTCTACTCAAATCATGCCGGATTGTCTCACTCTTGACACGATCTGTGAGTGTTGCTCCTCTTACTGATCTCAAAAAATGCATTTCAGCTGCTTCCAACTTCCTACCCTCAATTTCCTTAGGACCCATGTTTCACTACCGTACAACAAAAGAGGAAGTGCCATTACATCATATAGCCTCAACTGCGTTTCTTTCTGGGCCCTTGCTTTAAATGTTCGATTTATATAACTGCAAACACGTTGAAACCTAGAAGCTTAGAAGCTTTCGTCATTACATTACATTCCCGATTGTATATACAGTAATCCCTCGGTATCCACGGGGGTTACCTTCCAGAGGGTTACTGCAGTTCGTAAAACCGCGGATAGTGATACCTTATATGAACCAAAAGATGGGAGTTAGGTTCTAAAGGAAAAGTGCTGTAGTGGTTTTTAAGTGTTTAATAGTTTCAGAAACATTTTACCATTATTATAATCTATGAATATTAAAAAATACAGTACTGTGAGCATAAAAAATTGAAGTTGCTTTAAAATAGTTAGTTATGGCTGTTTGCTTCTTCTTCTTTTCAAACTCCTTGTGGACTTCTTTTTATGGTATCATCAGCTCCTGTAGTCCTGTTTTGAATTGAAGAGCCCTTTCCATGACGGGATCCATCTCCAACAAGTGACTCATTTTAGGATCGTCAAACAAACAAAGAACTGTACATACGTATGAAGAAGTTAGACGGACACATGGAGGAAAACATAGAGAGAAATTACAGTATGGCGCCTGGGTGTGCGTATGGCGGTTGTGGGGGGGGTGGTTGTAATACTGGTGGGGCCCGTTGCCCGGTAATGCACTCACTATGTATAGTACATGGAAATATAGCTTAGCTTATGGCGGCTGTCGCCATACTAGTGTGTGACTCAACATAATATGAACGCCAAAGCATTTATTCAAACACATACTTTCGGAATTTTATGACTTCCCCACCTCCCACCAATTACGGTGTACACAAGGTGAGATTATATACGTATTTTAAGGTTTTAGGCCCGCAGATAACCAAAGGATTAGTGTATAATGTTTTATAACTACAATGGTGTGTATAAACAACCCCTATGATATTTCCCACCCCTTTAAGGCTAGCAATTACCCTGAGGTATGTGCAGTAGCGATTGCTTATTATTATTAACTGAGTGTTGTTTTGAAAATATTCGAAATATAATAAGTTCACCAATATTAATTGGTCAATCTCTTAACTCCATTGTATGTTTTACAGTTATGTCTGCTTATGGATGATCAGACATTAACATCACCTCACTCACCATCCCCACCTTCTGTAGAAATAGAACCAGCGTATGAAGTTGGAGAATCTAGTCGATTATCGTTATTGATTTCACCAGTAAACACACCGATTACACCGAATTCAAGTAACCAAACATTTGAGTTACCACCACCAAAAACATCAGTTAAAATGAAAACATTCAAAGAAATTGAAGGACCAGTTATTGAAACTACTTTAATATTATCTCCAACTCATTCTCCATCATCTTCATCTTCACTATCACCTTCACCGTCTCCTTCTTCTTCATCTGCTAGATAAGTTCTTAATTTAAAGTTTAAAATTAATTTTATTCAGAGTACTTATATATGTATATATAGTCGTTAATGATTTAAACAATGTAAATCATATTTGTTTGTCAGCTTATTCGGCATAAATTATGAAACTAGACTGCATTTTCAAATTAATTTTAATTAACTTAATATGAAACGTAAAATAGAAATCATTGCACTAGAATATTATAGAGTATACAGTATTATTTTTTTTACTATGCTACTAAATTTACAAGTTAAACTATGTGGGTAGTTTAGAAAGTTAAGTTAGGTTTGAAATTAGTATATTTTTGCAAGTTATATCAAAGGTAGTAATTTATATTTACAAAAGAGTTATCTTTAAAAGGGGAGTTATCTTTTGTAAGCAAGCATGCTGCCACTAGCAAGCCGCTGCACCTATCACACATAGCGGTTTGGTAGTGTGAGTCGCTGCCGATTTCGTAGCAGGTAGGGAAAATTTTAGTTGTTGGATTGGGGTTTGCCAAGTAAATAAAATGTTGAACTGTGCGAACGATACCTATTTTTTACTTGGAATGTTAGACATGAAACATTTTCTAGAAACAGTTTTCCCGCCAAGAAAGAAGAATCATGTTTGGTCCAAAAAATTGATTTTAAAGCAGAACAGTTTATCACACAGATCTGCAATTCTGCCAGTACTGGATGCTGAGGATTTAGGAACTATCTTAGGATGGATGAAACAACATATGAGAATCTCTTATCATTAGTGTCTGAATGACTAGTGAAGAGTGACAACAGACGAGAAGCATGATTTCTCCACATGAAAAGTTGGTAGCTACACTCCAGTTCTTAGCCACTACAGGAAGCTATATCTATGGGTTCGGTTTTATATTGCTCACCTGTTACTAGGACTTGAAATTAGGCTAAATGGTAAGGGTCCAGGAGGAAGTTAAAAATTCACACATTTAGGGGCTGTTTTCTGATCAGATTGAAAATTAAAAAGGGAAAAAGGAAAATTAAAAAGGTTATATAAATGGGTGCAAAACGTAACCAGTTTCTTCCAGAATACAAGAACCTCTGTCTGGGATCAAGAAGTTTGGATTATTGTAAGAAAATTTTGTATGATGCACATTTTTATGTCAGTACTGACTTAACAGTAGCATCATGGACAGAAGAATGGAAGGAAGAGAGTATAATGCAGGTGGCAGAAATGAAATTTAAGAGGATTATGCTAGGAAAAACAGGAAAAGATAGAATGGGTAATGATGTTATTAGAGGACAATTTGGGATGAACTGCCTGATAAGGGAGTTGGACAGACAAAGTTATGATGATTTGATCACGTCTAGTAGAATGGAAGAGGGTAGATTGCCTTAAAGGATGTTGTACGAATCGTTTATTTCAAAAACCCCATAAGTGACATTTTTGTCAAATATGACTTTTTGTGTTTTCCATGTTTTATTGATGAAAATACACCGTTTGGTATAGTAACACCATATATACAACTTTTAAAGGCAAAGTAATAGGCAGATGAAATTTACAAAATCGAGTGTTTATTTCAGAAACCCCATATGTACTGTACATATGGGCTTTCTGCAACAAACTTGCTATCAGCTGATCAATCTATCAGCTGTTTTGAGGGTTATGTGAAACTAGGAAGTTTCAAAATATAATGAATTTCACCATTCTACTGAACATCTGCGTAAAGTAAAGTGTTCTCAGTTCATCGATGGTGTATCAATATTTCATTTTACATTGAGAATATCAAAAAAAGTATACTGCAGCAGCATCTCGCATTTCCAGCAGAACCTGCATATCCAAATCCTGTAAAAATTCATATTAAATAAATCAACGATTTAAAAAAAATTATTCAGTATATACCCGAGGAAAAGAAATCATTTTATGAAGAAATCTACCAATGGCCAACAATGGAGAATGAAACATATGACGAGTTGACGAAAATTGATGTAATTTAAAAAAAAATCAAATAATGTATCACAAACCACTTATTATATTTAAAATATGAATTAATATTAAAATTTTTAGTAAAAATAAATGTTTTCTTTTATGAAAACACTGTTTCTATTTTATTTTCGTACAAAAATAATTGTTTATTTTAAAAACACCATAAGTACAACACCATATTTAATGACGAAAATTATGGAATTTAAAAAAAATATCAAATAATATATCACGAACTACTTATTATATTTAAAATATGAATTAATATTGAAATTTTTAGTAAAATTTTTTTTTTTTTTTTTATAAAAACACTTTCTGTTTAAATTTTGTACAAAAAAAATTGTTTATTTTAAAAACACCATAAGTACAGCACCATATTTAATGAAATTTCTAACAAAATAAAAAAGAAAAACACAGTTATTTTATACTGAAAGATGTGTTTTTATATGTACTTTAATATAAGCATAAAATCACTCATGTAAAAATTAAGCTTATTAATCCAGGTAGTTTTTTTCAGTTTACCGAAAATTTCATTTTTGTTACTTATGGGGTTTTTGAAATAAACGATTCGTACTTGAAGATGGAGGGAAAAATACAAAGGGATTTTCCAAAAGTGAAGTGGATGTTTTCTTATGTTTACCTAGTGTTTACTAGGAAAACAAACAATGGATCGAGATGATCAGAAAATGAAGACTGAAATTCTATAGGCAACTGTGCAGAATGACAAACAGTTGCTAAAACAGATTCTAGGAACTAAAAAATTATGAATTGGGAAAACGATGTGATCCCATAAAAGCAATACAGGATAGATGGATTTAGTGATGTAGAGAAATAAAGAGGAGTTGTATTGGGCCTCATCCAAGGAAACTTAAAAGAAAGATAAGGAGGATGATTATGAAAACTCAGAATTGAGGTGTTGATGTTTCGATTGAATGATGTTTATGACTTAATGTGATGTCTTTTAGGACTAATAAAGAAATTTAAATAGAACAATACTTCTGCATTCTATGAACTCTTTTGAATTTTTTATTCGTGGTCATTATTATATGAAATTGTTACCAACCTGAATTATGAAATGTAATAATGATGAATTATAACATTTCTAACGGTAAAGTCATTTAAATCTCTATAAATTGATAAACGTGTAAATTTAAAAAATAAATTTTATGCCTTTTTTGGTAGTCTTTAGAAAGTTACTTTCTAAACATACCTAACAAGAAAATAAGTGTACTAATGGACATGTAAATGCTTCAAGGTCAAAGACTTTCTTGCCTAAATTGCTGATATTATGCTACAATTACTATATGCGATAAAGCTTTCTGAATGTAGGCTTATGCACTACTTGGCAGCCAGGTTATGACTGGGGTGAAAAAGACTAAAAAAATCTTTGATCTTGAAGCCCACATAAATACAAGAAGGACCCCAAAAAACCAGACTGAGAGTGCGCTGCTATTCATAGATGTAGTAAAGAGTTCTCCCACTATAGTTTGTAAAATAAAAGATGAAGCCTGTGTTTGGAACCGTGTATCTCACCAAGTAAGAAACATAAAAATTTCTGGAACACTTTGTTTTAAAGCTTGTTTTTTTTTTTATTTTATTTATATAATTACGAAACATGGAAGTGTATTAGGCATTTTCTAGTGACTTAAAAACAAAATATGTGCATGTGTTTTTAGTACATTTTTCACTTAGTCCATGTTTCAGAACATGTAGCACGATCAAATGCTTCAACGGGCGTTTAAGGAAGAAGCTATGGGCCATACACTAGTTTTTGAGTGGTTTGGGCACTTTAAACATGGTGAGATGAATGTTGAAGGCCATGTTCGTTCTGGGCACCCTTCCACATCTCGAAACGATGAAAATTTGAAAAAATCCACCAAAACATCAATGAGGATCATCGTTTCACGATCGACAAAATTTCAGAAGAGCTCATGGCAGGGGATTTTCAAATGAGACGTGTTGCCGCTAAATTTGTTTCTTGACTTCTCAAACAGGATCAATAAAACATTTATTTAAATTTGAGTCAGGACTTGAAAAATGAAAGTGAAATTGAAAGTGATCCAAACTTTTTGACCAAAATCATTACTGGTGATGAGAGTTGGTGTTAACGGTATGACCCAGAAACCAAGCAAACCTTCAAACCGGTGGAAGATTAGCTTGACACTTACTGATGTCCCAGGCAGAACATGAGAACAGTAAGAGAAACACAACACTACAATCAAATGTTTACCTACAAACTGACGCCATTTGGGCAGTTGTTTGTTGAAGGTCTCTACTAACCCCGTGTATACAATTTTTCAAGGCTGATGAGCTCTAAACGTATGCATTGCCCCCTACCGACTTTATAGCTAGCCAATCACTTGCCAGCAACGTTGCCAATACTTGCTCTTATAGCTCGGTTAAATATTTTATCAGCCATTTTTTTGGTCTTATAATATAAATTATAACCTATAAACATACAATCAACTGATTATATTATAAAGTATTGCATATTAACGTGCTCTATAATCGATGTGTTCTGTACGAGATGCAAGACGAGAGTGAACTATTACGGATCTTATACGCATGCGCGCGTAATTTTTGTCAGGTACAATCTGGCAACGCTGGCAAACGTTCTGATTGGTCATCAACCGTGAAAAGCATATTTGTGAGAGAACTGTACTACAACTCCCATCTCAGTCTAGTTATTTTTGGGTCTCCCCTTGTATTATCTATTAAATTATCAGATTTTATTATCAGGGGCTTATAAAGTAGTTGCAATGACTTACTTGTAATTTACTGTTACTTAAAATTTAAGAAACTTGTTTACATAAAAATCAAATGAAAAATAGAAAGTAGTGTGCATTTTAAAAACTAGTCAACGTTTAGCAACTATTCAATTTACTTGAAGTTTAAAATGAATTTTTTAATTTAGGAAAATATATGAAATAAAAATCCACCTACAAATTATTTTTTGTGATTTTTTTATTATATTTATTTATTTAATTTGTTGTTGAAAACAAAAGATAGAAATTTTCAATGTTCCACTTTTTACGACACCTGTCTATATAAATAACTATGTTATATAAATTAACCGTTGAAAATATAGTATTATAACCTTGTTAATATTTGTGATGTATTTCTATGTGATATTTATTATATTTTCTAAAATTTAAATGAATTTTAAATTATATTCAAGGTAATATTTGTGTCCAAAGATACTAATTATAGCATTCCATTTTTAATAGTAATATTATTATTATTATTACTGTTACTGAAATTTGTGGAAAATTGTATTTGTAATTAGGTTTTAAGTTCTCATATTTTTAAGTGATTTGATCTATTATAATATTTTTAGTTTTTTCATAATTTTTAACCTGTTTTTCCTGTAGTTAATTTTTAATACCTTGATTTTTTATTTGTTGTTTTATTTTTATATTTCATTTTATTGTTTATTTCTGTACCACAGAGGTAGAAGGTGTTAACTTAAATTTTGGCAAAATTGAGTTTCGAATCTTTCAAATCAGATAGAAATGCTCTAACAATATTAACTCCTTCCTGCCTAACTTGCAATTTTAGAGCTTGTAATAACCATATTAAATTCAATTTTGTAGTTGATGTAAAAGATTTTTCGTAAAATCACTAGGTATTAAATGTGTTTTACCGATTGTCCTCAAATTTTGCTTTGAATTTTTGTTGTATTTCGTACTTTATTCAACTGTTACTAAACAATACTGAGTAAATTTTGAATTTTTTTCAAATGTGTAAATGCTGCTTTGTTATAAAATTAATGAAGATTTATGTTTTTTGCTAAAGTTTTTACCATACATTGGAGTTAACACTAATGTAGAACCTAAAAAAAAATTAAAACAGAAAGCAGTTAAGGTGTAAGTCTTGTTTAGGTGGGAATGAGTATAGAAGTTTACGAGGTTATTAAATAATAAATGTATAGATAAAAAGCATTTTCTGTTGAAATTGGGTGTAAATTTCAATTTGCCAACACCTACTGAAATTTTGTTACAATAATGGAAAGAAATATTTCTACTTTATGGCTCTCCTGAAAAATCACCAAAATGGAGTTAACACCTTTTACTTCTTAGGTACAGATTTGTATTCATACATAATGGGGCTGAAGGCAGTGAATAGACAGTATGTGTAGTGAGGAGTGTTTACTAGGAAAACAAGTGTTACGAATGTTTACTAGGAAAACAAACAATTGATCGAAATAATCAGAAAATATAAGACTGAAATTCTATAGACACAACTGTACAGATTGACAGATAGTTGACAAAACAGATTTTAAGAACTTTAACCCATTGACTGACTTATTTTTTTTATTTTTCATTTCTATGTAAAAAAAATTCTTAAAATTACAGAAAAATAATTTTAAAATATTTTCCCTTTTGTTTGATGATTTGATTCTTCTTCTTCTGCCTTTCAAGGATTAGGCATTTCTACCTGATCCGAACCTCTCAAATCTGCCCATTTTTTTTCGGGCATCCTCGTTCTCTCCTGCCCTCCGACTTATAGCCCAGTGTCTGATTAGGTATCCTATCCTCCCTCATTCTGTTCTGAGATTTCTTGTCTTTCGACAGCGACACAAATGTCGAAATGATAACTGCACGAACACAACACAACAAGTAATGTACTACTTTAGAGGCAGCCTGCATCTTTAGTTGACAGGCTATGGCGCTGTGGTGGGGGATCTACTTACTGCGCATGTGTGTCCCACAAGCCACTGTAATTGGCGAACATTCTACTATTATTTTTGTACAGTATTCGTATTAGTATATTTGATAGTATTAGTATGTTTTTCCTTACGTATTTACTTTGTCACACACAAAAAACCTTTGTTTTGAAACAAATAAATAATTTTTGGCTCAAATATAACTAACTACAGTACTTGTGAATCATAAACAAAATTTCTCCCGCTGGTATATCAAATAAAAAAGCAATTATGTCACATGTAAGCAATGATTTGTGACTAAATGTTATTTTATTTACCGTTTCATACTTGTTCCATAATATTACTTTTTATTTGGCCTATTACTTATATTTGATAGTTTCTTTTACTTTCTCTTGCCAATATGAATATATAGGAAGGAAAGTATTGTTTTCATGTCGATTTTTCGAAATTGAGTTTCCACTGGATCTACACATTTTCAGAACCTCTGAATCCAAAAAATATGTTTTTAGCGATTGGTCTGTGTGTGTGTGTGTGTGTGTGTGTGTGTGCGTGTGTGAACGAAATATCTCAAGAACGGAACATCGTATGAACATGAAACTTAAGTTAGATACCAGTAGAGAACCCAACACGGACATTTTCATAAAAATCGGTCCCCCAGAAGTAGTAATTTATTTGTGTCATTTTTCACATTTTTGCTATTTTCTCAAAATTGGCCCGTACAAATTTTTTTAAAATTCGCCTCATTTACTACATTTCTTATGCTCTATAAGATAGGGTAGGTGCCATGTCTGCTGAAATACTTGGGGAGGCTGTGCTCTCATTGAAAAAAATGTTTTTTTAAGATTGTGGCTTTAATATGCATTTTAGCGCAAAAATGTATTTAATAAAAGTTGTAGATAATTTTAAAACCTACAACTTTTAATTCAAACATTTTTTTGTATAACTTTTAGTTTAGCGGTAATTAGCGATTTTCTGTTGTTTTTTTCATGAAAATCTGTAAAAAAATGGATTTTTTAGATTACGGCCTTAGTATGCATTTTACGAAAAAAGTTTGCATAATCAAATTTGTAGGAAATTAAAAGATTTACAACTTTTATTTAGCGCATTTTCTCTACAGAGCCTAGTTTTGCGCGAAAGAGTGATTTTCCGTATTTTTAAGCCAAACTGAGGTTGATTTTCATTTTGCATCATTCACTCATGATTAAAATTATTATTAATTATTATAATAATATAATAAAGTTATGTTTTTTGAGGTTAGTTTTTTGTTTATTTCTAATGTTTTATTACTAATAT
Organism: Catonia carolina; assembly: GCA_035578175.1. Classification (NCBI taxonomy): domain Eukaryota; kingdom Metazoa; phylum Arthropoda; class Insecta; order Hemiptera; family Achilidae; genus Catonia; species Catonia carolina. Next base: position 31,172,338 of record JAQMRL010000005.1, on the reverse strand, counting down.
TAGGTTGTATTGTTCATTATTTGCATTGGCAAGAGAAAGTTGTGCGAGTGTTTCACACCAAATTTTTTTGTTTAATTGGTGTGTGGTAGTTTTGTGTGGCAGATGAAGTCCAATTTTTATAAAAAAAAAATTTTGTACACATTCGACAACTTCTCAATCAAATGATATGCCTAGCCAGTGTAGATTACTGATTTTAAAAGCTTCCATAAACAACTAAGTCAGACTGAGGATGTATTAACGAAAGGAGAGAACCCTTCAGTATAATAGTTATTAATAATGAGAGTGAGCACTCCAAAAAGAGCTTCCAGAAATGCTGAAATGTACTTAAAAAGTGTTGATATAAGTAGAGTTACATCTTCTGAAAGTAATAAATTTCATTACAAAATCCCTTTGTGGTGAGTGAAAGGGTGTAACTTGCATGAATGAAAGAAAATGCTTTTTAGCTGGACTGGCATACTGATAAACAGGTTGTACTTTTTAACCCACTGAGGTAGGCAATTGATAATAACCCCACTCCTCTTTTTTTTGTATAACCTTTAAGGTAGAGTGGACGCCAAATAAGCTTGCTGGTTTTCTGAAGTGCGCAGAAAGTTTATTTTGGTAATGGCACGCTCGGTTGCCTCAGGGAGTGGTGGGGATCAGTGCTGTACCAGCTGTGTTCAGAGTCACGTCACTCTCACAACGTTATATATCAGCTAACCTGAAAACATTAGTCTGTAATGTGTTGTATGTGGTACGCGTTAATTGTCGTGTACAATGTTTACAACTGAATGCCTTTAACGTCGCTTATAGATTATTAGTTACATCGTTTAGAACATGTGATTTAATTGGCAGTTCAGTACTAAGACACGAAATCTACCAACTGAATCCGAATTGTTCACGCAGCTACACTGGCAAGGTTATTTGGTGTCCGCTCTACAAAACATTTTTTACTGTTGATCTAAACAAAATACAGAAATCTACAAGGGCAGTCCAGAAAGTCTGTCACGTTTTGATATAAAAAAAACTAAGTACAAGAAAAAAATTTTATTATATACATTTGAAAGTGCAACTAAAATGCTATTTTTCTACATAGTCACCAAACAAATTAAGACACTTATCATAGCGGTGAACTAATTTTGAAATGCCGGCATCATAAAAGTCTACCGCCTGTGATTTTAACCAGTTAGTCTCACCCTTCTGCAGCTCCGCGTCGTCAAAGCTAATCGTCTTACCTAATTTTTCTGTAACAATTTCGTGCAATAAACTTTTTGAAATTTGTGGGAAAAAAGCGATAACTCTCTTATGGTGAATCGACGATCTTCTCTAATCTTCTCATTGACTTTATTCACAATGTCATCAGTCACGAGGCTTGGCCGTCCACTTCATTCTTCCTCGTGAACATTAGTTCGGCCATTTTTGAACTGAATGCACAAACGCCGTACTCCACTTTCAGTGTAAACATCGTTCCCATAAACTTCACAGATTTGGCAATAAACCTCAATTGGTTTATTGTTTTTAGCCAACAAAAACCGTATTACCGACCGTACTTCACAACTGGCGGGATTTTGAATTGCGGCACACATTGTGAATTGTTGTTGAAAAACAACGAAGAGCGACACAGACCTCTCGCTAGCATGGCTGGATAGTCACTGAACGGCACCAAAATGGCCGCGATAGCTCCGCCCCTAGCGACTACAACGCAAAACGTGACAGACTTTCTGGACTGCCCTCGTAGTTTTAAATAATTAAATTATTATCGTTCATAATATTTTTTTCAAGCATTTTTTTTATCGTATAGAAATGGTTTTCGCAACTTCTGTGCCTTATTTAATTTTTAGATAACAATCTAGAATCAGCGGTTAATTTTATAGGCCTACTGTATGGTTTAATTTGAATTTTCAATTTAAACATTATTTATTTTAAAGTTACTGAAGTATTTTAGTTTTGTTATACATATAAGGGTTGTCCAAAAAGTAAGTTCTAAAGGTCGGTAAAAAATTAATGACTTAATATTTGGAAAAGTCTTTTATGACCTTTTGATTAAAATACATTTTATTATTTTTTAATATATTGTTACCAAATGGTGACAAGAACATGGTTTGGAGTTTAATAACCTTATTAGTGGCTCTGTTAAGGCATCTGTACCAGAGTTTTACAATGTTTTGTCGCCGCTTGCGATGTTTCATATGCTCCTGCCGTAACGCAGCTGTTGTTCCGTGTTAATTCCAATTATCCTACATATCTCTCTTTGTTCCTTCCCCTTCCACCTACATCACTTCCTTTCCCGCTGTCTGTGATCACTTGTTCGTTAAGGCTCGTCATGAACAGATGCGTTCTCCGCTAAGAGGCGTATTTATCTGTTGGTACCATGCTTTGGTGCTAACATCATCGTTCGTTCGTTTAAGGCTTATGTTGTGTTATTATTTGCTTATGTGTGTATTAAATTGTGATTTCGTTGTGTTTATGCTTCCATTTGTTTATGTACTTAAAGTGTGTTTCAAAGTTCTTCAGTGCGGCGTTACTGCTTACTGCAATCAGTGTATTTCTGCATCGTATTTCAAATCAAGTAAGTGCATTTTGTTCATGATAGTAATTTATCGTTCATTTGGTCAATCTTCCTGTGTGTTCCTTTCCTTTATTTTGTATGTTCTCTTGCAAATTGTCTATTGGTCTTGTATACTGACCCCTAAAAATGTGTACTGGTCCTCCGATAGTTTAGTTTCGAGACAAATTCCTTTTCGAAAATCCACTTAGGCATTTACAAGGTGCTAACCTTAACAGGCTCTAAAAAGGATCGTTTGGTAAAGTGGGCTGCTGTGGTTTGATGGTTGAGGTAAGAGGTCTCATTGTCTATTGTCTTTCCTCGTGGAGTTCATTGATGATTTATCATTGGGATCCGTTAGGTGTAACAAATGGTTGAAGGACCTCTATGGCATCGCTTGCAGAGACGTCAGTCCAGGTGGTGGTTATAGTGTCAGATCAATAAGTAGAAGCATCATCTTCTCTTCTTGCAAGGTTATCGATGTGTCTTCATTGGAATCTGGGAGCTGTGTGCCTATAATTGTTATAACACGTGTTTTTACAGCAATCAGAAGAAAGAAAGAGATCCAACTCATTCTTTGATTGGTAAAAATTTAAATCAATATAAAGTTCATCGAAATTAAAATAAATAAGGCTCAAAACTGTTAAGGCTAATGATTTATGACCCACCCTGTATTTCAGGTTAATTAGACTCGAGTAACTGTTTTGAATAGTTTTCAAGGTCACTAATTTAAGTTTGGTCAGTATATATACCAGACATAATAAGGTAGATTTGACCTATAACTTTGAATTTAAACAATGGCAGATTAGTCCTGGATACACAATAAATAAGAGTGTTTACTGTAATTCATGTTCTTTTTAATAGTTATTCATTGACATTATAGAATAAATTTGAATACATAATTTTCATTAACTATTTCATAATATTTAGATAATTTCTTAACTTTTATAATTTCTTTATAAGTGTTGATTATTTTATTAATTTGATCCATAAATTTACATAGTTTAAGATCTTTTTTTAAACTTTGAAAAGTGACATTAATTTATTCATTATGTATGTATCTGTGATGAGTGTGGGAAATTTTTGACCTAAATCGTTTTATTTATAATTAAAAAAAGCATAATCAAATTATTATTTCTCATGTATAATAAAATGCATAATTTTTAAAACTAATATAAATATTTGGAAATCAGTTTTTGAAATTTTTGTAAGATTCACCGTGTTCAGTGTCTAGTAAAAATGTTCTTGATTGTTTTAAAAGATTGCCTCTATAAATTGAAAAGGGTTTTTATCTTACTGGTAGTGTATTGTAACTTGGCAATCAGCAATGGACAAATTAATTAATAAATAAACTTTTTAGTCACGTAAAATAATGTATGTTATATATTACAAGTCGAAATTTTTTCTACAAATGAATTATTAATCATGTAGTGTCCATAATCCCAATCCAATATAATAATCCCCTGTTAGACAGTTAGCATTTTAATTAACTAAAAAAAATATATAGTTACTTAAGTCACGAGATTGCCTTTTGCGTATGGATGGGCTGTGAGGAAGGAAAGTGAAAATTCAACAGAGCTGCCAACCTCAACAGTGAGACACTACTCGTACATTTCACTACCGTGCAGTTTCTACATACATTTTGTAAGCTGTGGTTCATTCTGAGAAAATGTTTTCTTCATAAACCTTACAAGAAATAAATATGACCTGTAATATTGGTTATAGCTTAATTACGTGACGAGAAATGTTAGATTTACTGTAACTACCAGCTACCTTATTCCATTGGAACAAAATTTTCCACGAATGAATCACCTTCTTTACTATTGCTGTCACCGGTGTCTTCACTATCAGTCTCACTAGTATCTACCTAACCATTTCCTTTTTTACCAGGTGTCAATAAAACTATTGAAGAATAGCTTCTTCGCGTCATTAATTTCCTTCTTTATTTTTTTAATTGTGGAAAGAGAAACATCACAGTAGTTAACCACTCGCTCATGGCTTTTGTTAAGAGGTAAGGAAAGGCAATTTTGGTTAGCTTCAACTTCAAAGCATTTTAGTGCATTGCATATTAGATTTCGTTCAGCACTGTGAATAGTCTGCCCACATTTTCGAGAAACTAACATTTCTGTTTACAGTAACAAACAGTTATATTTGTACTGTTAGCCTACAAAAGGTACCACGATATACTGTATAATCTCTGGGTGTAGTATAAGTTGTGTTTGTTGTACTAAAATAAAAGCAGTCGCGCATGCACACTGATGTTTTTCCCCCTTTATTCCTCGTTGCAAACAAAGGCAAACTCGTGACTCAAGTAACTATTAAAAAATAAATAAAAAAATAAAAAAGTTTTTTTTTTTTATTAAACATTATTTTCTTTGTATGTACCAAGTATTATAATGAACAGTCAAACAAAACAAAAATTATTTATAATACTCACCTCAGAGTATTACATTATTGAGATATCTTTCGTCTTACATGGAGACATCATCAAGACAAAGATCACTCAAAACACATAAGGTCGAAGACCATATCAATAAATTTAATTAAATTATTTGTTAACTATATACGTGCAACTATCCAGCTGAAATAGTCCAGATTCAGCTGGATAGTCGCTCGTGATATAGCTACAAATAATTAAATTAAATTTATTGACGTGGTCTTCGACCTTATGTGTTTTGAGTGATCTTCGTCCTGATGATTTCTCCATGTGAAACAAAAGATATCTAGATAATGTAATACTCTGAGGTGAGTATTATAATTTTATATAATTTTAGTTTTGTGTGGCTGTTCATTATAATTATTTAAAAATAATTATATGACAATTTGATACACATTTTTAAACATTTATTTGAATAACTTTGAACATAAACAGACACGAAATTAATTTTAAAAATATAGGAATAATAAAAATAACTTAATATATGTTTAATTGGAATTGTATAAAGAAAATTGTTTTTTGTTTTATACTTATGTTTATTAAAGTTTTATCAACAATAAGTTATTAGCAACCACAGGTTTATAACAATTACTTTGTAAAACATTGATTAAAGTTATTTTTATTATATTTTGACTGTATTTTGTATCTATTGTAAAATGGTGCAATCTGCGTATTAAAAGTATTTATATGAGTTGTAAGGTTACTTTTATTATAACTTTGACAGCAGCACTATAAAAGTACTCACTAAATACATTTTTTCCTGGCTGGTTTAATTTAAATATTAATAAAATATTTAATCATCATATATGTATGTGGATTGAATCTTTTGATATTTGAAGAATCATAATAATTAAAAAAATATATCTTAATTACCTGTTTAAATAATAATTTAAATAACAGGAATAACAGTTATTCAACATTTCTAAATAATTTTAGTTTTTTTTGTATTTAAAATTGGTTTTTTTAATCCTTAATTTGTGTGCGTTGAAATCTGTTCAATTGAAGACCAATAAGCAACCTCATTTAAAGTTCAAAGTTATTCAATGTCCCAATCTTCATTTATCGTTTGTTTTGTTTGTTGTTCATCTTATTCCCTGTCCTTATCCAAGGCTTAATTTTGTTTTTGAAAGCAGCTTCGTTTTTTCACTACACTACTGGGTTGCTAGGCCTAACGTAGCTAGTGGTTGGAGTATTTCTTTTTCATTTTTTATTCCTAATGTGTGTACGTTGCAATTTGTTCAATGTAGAACGATAAGCAACCCCATGACCCAATGAGATGACGTGTAAATGAGGTGTAGTCTTTTACAGACCCAGGCCGATAATTCCTGAGAGAGTATGGTTAATTAAACCCCAACCATCAAAGTACACCGGTAACCACTGTCTAGTATTCAAATCCGTATGAAAGTAACTACCTTTACTAGGATTTGAACCAGGAACCTTCGTCTCCGAAAATCAGCTGTTAAACAGCTGATTTTTGGAGTATTTCTAAGTCTGGTTTCTCTCTTTGATCTGTTCGGCTTGGGCGACTTTACCAGTATGCTACTGTCGGCATAGCTCTCCGGGTCACTGGAACACCCAAGCTCCACCATCACATCAAGGTCTTATACTCCCTAGGTGGCATATAAGACCTTGAACCAAGAATATATAATACCAAGAAAAAGATGGAAGGATGAATTTAAGAGGAGTGTGGAGGGATGAGGATACAACTGGGAATGAATAGATGAGGAAAAATGGTGGATGGACAGAAGAAGATGGAGAGGCTTGGTGAACACCCAGACCCAGCAATAGCTGGAACGGACAATGGATATGTATGTGTGTAAGCAACCTCATGACCCAAGAGATAAGGATGATATGTATGATGTGTAAATGAGGTATAGTCTTTTACAGACTCAGGCCAACCATTCCTTAGAGAGTAATTGAACCCCAACCATCAAAGTACATCGGTAACCACTGTCTAATATTCAAATTCATATAAATTACCTTTGAACCATCTTCATCTTCAGGTGCCTTCTCCATTACAGAGGTTGGATATCATCATGGTTAGTCGTACTTTGTCTACTGCTGCTCTGAAAAGTCATGCGACGAGCAGTTAAATGCTTCTCTCAGGTTTCTTATCCAGGATATTCTTCTGCGTCCCACCGAGTGTTTACCAATGATTTTTCCTTAGATTATGAGATGCAGAATCTCGTATTTAGGCCCCCTCATGATGTGTCCAAGGTATGTCACTTTCCTTATCTTTATGCTTTGCAGGATTTCCAGCTCTTTCCCCATTCTTCTGAGGACTTCTATATTTGTGACCCTGTCCGTCCACAGTATTCGAAGTATTCTCCGGTAGGTTCATATTTCAAACGCTTGTAGTCAAGTCTCACATTCCTTGGTTAGTGTCCATGCCTTTACCCCATACAAGAGGATGGGAAAGACGTAGCACTTCAAGAGGCGAGTCCTGGTTTCGAGGTTTAGGTCGTGGGCTGATAGAAGAGGATTCATTTTTAGGAATGCTGCCCTGGGTTTTTCAATTCTGATCTTTATTTCTGGCAGGTGGCTTGCACTGCAGTTGACTTGGGTTCCCAGATAGTTATAGGCTTCCACTTGTTCGATTCTGTCTTGCCCAGCAAAAAGTTGTTCTTGTGGATTGTCTCGTTTAGTAATGACCATGTATTTTGTCTTCTTACCGTTTAATGTGAGCCTATACTCTTCACTGGCTTTAATTATGTTGTCAGCATTCTTTGCAGGTCTTCTATGCTTTCGGCGAGCAGTACCGTGTTGTCTGTGTAGTGCAGGTTGTCTATAGGGGTACCATTCATGACAATGCCCGCTGTTTCTTCTCTTTGAACCATGGAACTTTCATATTAAAAAATCAGCTGTTATACAGCGACTTTACCGTTAGACCAACCCGGTGGGTTATAATTAAATTGAATTTAATTAAATTTTTTCATCATCTTTCAATAACAAAATTACCCCCACACATCTGTATTATAAAGGGACAGTTGGATTTTATGACTAAAAATTTTGTGAATTTTCATTTTTAGTCAAAAGCTTTTAATAAGTTTTATACCGATTATGTGTTTATGTGTGGTGACACGAGTACAATGGACAGGATTCTGCCTGTTGTGTGGTAAGCTGTAATCATCAAGTTACTGCACACAACCAGTATTTATAGTTCTTAATTATGGTATATGTATGAACGAAACTCCAAGTTAATTTAATATATTTTTATTTTTTTCAATAGGTTTTATTTTCTACCAATAAATTAAAACTCGTTATATTAGTTTAAGTAGGTTGTCTATTTCTTAAAGAATTATTGTAATCAATATATTTTTATTGTTTTATGGCATATTAAAAAAAATTGTGCCTTATTGATATGTATTTAAATAAGAGTTAGAAAATTTAGTTCTTTAAATGTTGTGTTTTTAAAAAATTCAAAAAAAAAATTAAGTTATATGTTTTTGTAGTTAGGGAAATTATATTATGTAGCTTCTGATTCCTCGGTATTTCTTCTTCAAGTAGATAAATAATTATTGATTTATTAACCCTAGTTTTTTTGTTTTATTAATTACAATGATTCGTTATAGGTTTTCAATTTAGTGAGAACTAATTTAGAGTTAAAACATTTTGGAGTTATCAGTCATGTTGAACAATTTTCATAATTAGTCAGTTGTCAAAAATTAACACATTTATTTAAGGGGACTGTAACTGCCTATATATCTACATGATGAAGTTTTTGCAACTTTTCTCAAAAACTACAAAAAATAGAAACTTAACTCTGTTTTAATTGAACTTAAGGCTTTTATTTAGTTTCGCATGAAAGCTTATTTTGAATAAAGTATTAAAAATTGATTATTAATTTTTATAATAAGTACAAATAATTCTGAGAAAATAAATAATGAAAAAAAATTGTAAAATATTTATTATGGACAGTTCTTAAATAATCCTGTATGCGAAACTAGTCCATTATAAGAAAACTTGCATCAACTTTCAAAAATCATGATTTGCCACAAATTGACATTAAATTGTAATATATATTTTTTAATAACATCCAGCACTCTAAGATGGTTGGTCTGGATCCTCATCTTCAAGTTGTTTTCTTTTTAAACTCCTCTTCTCCCGTATTTGTTTTTCAAATTCAGACAGTTTTCTTTCAGTGTCTTCTATTCGTCCTGAATCCAGTCATTCCATTGCACGAAGCATGTTCTTTCCAGGTTTCACCTCCAGTTCTTTGTACAAGAGTGTCTTTATACAATAATATAATGTGTATATCTGTAAAAATTGCACTATCCCATAAATAACTGATCAAAACACTAGAATACTTGCACTTTCATAAAATGAAAAAAAAAACGAAAAATTGAAAAAATTATTTTTCCCCAGTTACAGTCCCCTTAAGAAACTAAAGTAGTTAGTGGTTCAAGGACGTTCTTCAACAGAACGTGTCCTTCTTCAAGGACGTGCTTCAACAGAAGCAAAGAAAATAGGAATCATGTAAAGAACACTTTTAGATAAAACATTAGGTTTGTTAAAGATACTGTTTTAAAATAACAAAAATAGTTGACCCAGGAGAGGTAAGCGGAGCATACTCACAAAATGGAAAAGTATTGGAAACAGGAAAAATATTTTTTGCATCCAGCTGTTATTCACATTAAATTTAATGCAGATTGTGAAGGTGATAATGAAAATGAGTGATGAAAACATGCCAGACCAGATCAGGAATCAATACGAGTTTCCATTTGCACTGACCAATAAACTTATTCAAGAAAAGGCATGCCAAAAGGAAAACTATTTATCATAGTCCTACACAGAGCAGTGTCAATTAAAAAAAAGGTGTAGTGAGTTGTCAAGAAGTGCGAAGTACAGTAATCTCTCGTTATCCGCAGGGGTTACGTTCCGGAGGGTTACACCGGTTGGTAAAACCGCGGATAATGATACCTTCTATGAACGAAAAGATGGAGGTTAGGTTCTGAAAGAAAAGTCCTGTAGTCGTTTTAAGTGTTTAATAGTTTTAGGAAAATTTTACCGTTATTATAATCTATGAATATATAATAAATACAGTAGGCTACTGTACGCATAAAAATTTAAGTAGCTTGCACACTTCTGTGAACTCCTTGTGGACTTCTTGGTATGGTATCATCAGCTCCTGGAGTCCTCTTTTGAATTGATGGGGCCTTTCCATGAAGGGATCTGTCTCCAACACGTGATCAGCGAGCTGCATTGCCATGCTGAGGATCTCGTTGATGGTTTGTGAAGAATTGGCTTCGTTTCAGGATCGTCAAACAAACAAAGAACTTCTTCGTACGTACGTACGAAGAAGTTAGGCTGACAAACGGAGAAAAACGTACGGAGAAATTACAGTTTGGCACCTGGGCGCACGTATGGTGGTGGAGGTGGGGGTTGTACTGGCGAAGTCCGATACTCGGTGACGCGCTCACTACGTACAGTACGTGGAAATCTAGCTTGGCTCATGGTGGCCGTCACCCACCAAGTACGGTGTACACAAGGTGAGATTACATACGTATTTTAAGGTTTTAGGCCTACGGACAAAGTCTACGGATAACCAAAACCCGGAGATACCAAGGGATTACTGTACATCCTGTGTTAACTTTTGACACTTGCCTTTATTCTGGTATCTTGTTTTGCGATATTATCACTGGATGATACCTTTACTCATTCCATTCTACTTTCAAACAGTTTTAGCCATTCTTTAAGATATATTTCAGGTTTTACAGTATAAACATGTGGTAATTAATCTATAGTAAATTATGTAAAAATCTCAGTTGCAAGGAGGAAATGTGAATTCTTTTCGGATGTTACTTTCTGATAAGGAATCACTTTTCAGCTTAGTGAGAATGATAATGATAGCCAACCTTCTAATTTTACTTAATATTTTATGAACTGAAATTTAAGAATATTTTCATCAGAAGGTAAACAAAACATAATTCTGACATCATAAGTAATTTATTTTTGTATTAGTCGTATTATAAATTGTTCATTTTATTTATAACAGATTGATTTAACTTTATGAATTTTGTTGTGAAAACACATATTATTGTTTATAATTATAAGGTTCATAAAATTTTCTGGTCATTTTTAACTACAATTTTGTTTTCAGTAAGAAAATAATTTGAGGGTCCCAAGTATTGTAATTTGTTTCATGATAATTAATAGCAGACAAAAATTTAAACTGTATTATGATTTACATGTGGTGTTTAGAGACAGATAATGTTAAATTTTCCATTTAAAAAATAATCACCATTTGTTCTTCATTGCAATGACAATAGATAAATAATTTTTACACTATTTTCAGAGTTTTATTGAAACTTCTTTTTCCTGTTCACCTGTGTTTTAAACATATTTGAGTTAGAATGTACGTTACCTAGTATGTTATACAATCTTTTAAATAATATACGTTCTTTTAAAATAAATACAAATAGATTTGTAACGCTATGAGGTGTGATAAAAAAATAAGGTGAATAATTTTATTACAAGCAAATTGCTGATTCTCCTGTTCTTTGAGATAGCGAGTGTCAAGTTTGAACAAGTTATGACTTGTTAGTCAGGTTCCAGAGTGGGAGATTGTAAACATGTTAACATTGTTTTGTTTTAAGTTGCAAAAAAGTGCCAAAGTAACATTAAAATAAATGTATGGCAGTAATGTGCTAACTCTGAAGACTGTACTAGTGGTATGAGTGATTTAAAAGCGGAAACGAGTCAATTGAAGACAAACTACAATCGGGACATCCTTTGATCTCAAAAATAAATTTAAACGTGCAAAAAGTGTCAAAACTCGTTTTTTGAAACAGGTGATTAATTTATTTGTGAGCTTACCAAGAACTGAACATCTCATATGAGATGTACAAAGTAATTTAACCAATAATTTACTAATGAGATGAGTAAGCGCGAAATTTTTTTTCAGACTTTTAGCGCCCCGTGCCGCACCTTGCTTCTGATTTGTGAGTTTCTAGCTTAAAATGATTCCTTTCATGGAATCATGTTCCAATAAGTGCATCACTATCACTCGCCAAGGAGAGTAGGTACTTTGAAGGAGATAAATAAAATTTGATGTAAGCTTATTACTTTTTTCATAATCAAATTATTTGCCATATTTTTTTATCACATCTTGTGTAGTAATTGATTGGTAATGGATGATAATGAATAGTTTATATTGAATGTAATGTAAAATTGCTGATAAGAGTGGAGTACCATGGACCGATAAAGTAAAAATATTTTTTTGTTAAATGACGTACATTGTATATTTTTTGTTGACTGTGATTTGTTATAATGTATGATAGTTGTTTTCTTTTTTATTATTTGTTGTAAAACAAAACTATGATTATTGGTTGTGTGTTAATTTAATGAATGGGTTGTTTGCATTTTATATTGAAATAAATTTTTATTAAATAAATCATGTTTTTAGATTTTTTTAGTACTGCCCAATATTTAAGCTCTTTTCTTGTCACCTGTACACTTTGTGAATCTACAATTACAAGAATTTGTCAAAACTGGTGTCACTTAAATTTTTTAAATCTAATAATTCTCTACATAACATTTTTTCTTTTTCTTTTAAGTGTTGTTGCCATAAACATTTCAACGTAAGTATTTTATTCCTAATATGTTTATGTTGTAATCTGTTCAATCGAGAAGAATGAGCAACCCCATGACCCAATGAGATGAGGATGATGTGTATGACGTGTGAATGAGGTGTAGTCTTGTACAGTCTCAGGCTGACCATTCCAGAGAGAGTATGGTTAATTAAACCCCAACCATCAAAGTACACCAGTAACTACTATCTAGTATTCAAATCCATATAAAAGTAACTACCTCTACTAGGATTTGAACCAAGGACCTTCATCTCCGAAAATCAGCTGACTAGCAGCGACGACTTTACCCCTAGACCAACACGGTGGGTTCTTTCAACGTATGTGAATTTATGCATGTGACTGTTTGGAACTTTCTACATTTGTGTTGCATAAACGTTTTAGATAACCTTAAGCATATTTTCTTAAATGTTTCAAAAACTACTGAAAGAACTTTTTTGTTTTTTATCACATTTTTAATGAACGAAATGAAGAATGACAAAAGTAGTTTGTAATTAAAAACCAGAAGTTTACGATAACATTCTCTGGTTAGTCAGCAAATAGACTGTGTGACTGAAAAATCGTAGTATATATATTTTTTAGTTTATTACTTTTTGGATGTAGACCTCAATTAATGGGTGGAATCTTTAGTTACTCCCCAATCATGGTAGCAAACAAAAATTACCGTCTGGAATTAAAATGAGAAAGTTGGTAAACTGCATTTCAAGTACAAAAATTTTTACAACACAAATTGTTTTTTGGAGGTAGACTCCTTCTTTTATAACATTCTTATGTACTGGACAATATAGATTGCATTATAGTTTAGAGAAAGTAAAAAATATATGCTACATTTTGATAGGTTAATGCACCAATCATTATGGTAATAAAATTCAAATATTCTTTATTCAAATATTTGTTAGTACTTCATTTACATATGTGGTCTTCTTTTTAGACCGTCATTTCCTTCTAATTGTTTTACTAGCATCAAAACATTGTCGAGTTTCATTTCTGAATAAGTGGTCTTCTGTGGCAATCAGCTTGTTCTTCTTCGATTGAGGTAGGTAAAGTTTTGTTACTGATGGTATTATGTTTTTTTTTTTAGAATAATATGTAGTGTTAGTTAACTGTACTGTTTTAATGTACATTCTTTTTCAGTGCATACATTAGCTTTTATATACATACCATAATTATATTTTTGGGAATTTCACCCTTTATGAGCCCCTCAATTCAGAATGACCTTCAAATATTTTTGACTTTCATTTAATTACTTAGTAAAACCAAGTGACTGGATTAATAAATAAAATATATTATTAAATTTTAGAAGAAAATTTAATGTTGTAATAATTCAGACTGTGAGAATGGCAGTGGCGTAAGTCAAAAAAATTAAAAAAAATTTTTAAGACACTTTTGAAGGTAATTTATGAAAAACTATAAATAACCAACAATGAGTTTTGGTTGTTTATTTAACAACCATTGTATTAATAAATAAATAAATATAATAAAATTATATTTTATAAGTATCTTAACCCTTTCAGTACCAATATCCGGAAAACAGGACGTTGATATATTTTACGTACTGACTACATCCGGTTTACTGGATGTCCGTAAGTTATACATAAAGTGCCAATGTCCGGACAACCGAACATTTACAAAAAAACACTTTCAAACAAAAATTAATGGAATAATGTATTTTGAAACCGCCTCCATAGCGTAGTGACTAGCGCGCTAGCCTGCAAAGCAAAAGGTCCCGGGTTCGATTTCCGGCTAGGGTCAGTAAATTTTAACACATTAAAACCACCATTAAGGTACAAAAACCCGCAGTAGTTGCTATTGACCAAGCTGTGGATGCAACTTTAAATAAACTAAAAAAACTAATTTGAAATTTTTTATTGGTAGAACGATTTCTTTTTTATGAATATAATAAAAAATAATTTTTAACTGGAAATATTTTTTCTGTAACAATGAAATTTTGGTTGGCAATGGCAGGCTTACACCTGCAAGTTTTCAAAATAAGGGCTCGTATTGTTCACCCCTATTCAAATTAAATGTCTTTAGATCAAACTTTTAAACATTTTTTCAACACTGAAAGGGTTAAACAATTTTTTTTAATTACGCCACTGCCGTTCCCACAGGCTCAATTTGTCAGTTCTAATATAAAAAATTGGTACCTCTGGCATAGTGATTACAGTGTTAAATTTCTTGGTTCAATTTTAAACTAAAAAATAAAATAATTCAGACAAAACTATACCATGAATTTTAGTTTCTTACGTACCTTAAAAATAGGTACCAAAAAACTTACACTGCAAAAGATTAATTCTTCTTTATATGTGTGTCTGAATGTGAATTAAAATGTACAATTTTTAATTTATTTCTTTATTGAGGGATGATCCCTTCATAAGCCTTGGCTTGTGTGTATGTAAAGATATGAGGTAATACAAAGATGAAAAAATGGCAGACGTAACCAGGAATCGAACCTGGAACACCAGCATATAAGCCAGTTGCTCTGACCACTATACCATCAGGCTTTGAAAAACTACTCAATTTAATCACTACTCTTAGTTGGATTCTGTTCTGGCTGGCCCGTTGGCGTAGTGCTTAGCGTAACTGGCTTCTATGCCGGGGTCCCGGATTCGATTTCCAGTCAGTTTTGGCATTTTTTCATCACTCATTTTCATATATCACCATTGTCCAATGTCTGAATTAGCAGAAATTGCAAAACAGTCAGACGTAAAACCAAAAAGAAAAAAAATTGATTCTGTTCTGAGGTCTGTTGAATTCTAAAAGGAGGAATATCCAGTAATGTTTCTTCATTGATATATTACCCAGTCACTTGTTTAATTGATGTAACACAGTTTTTAACAGTTATTTTTGGCTGATAATAAGCCTTACAGATTTTAAGTATTTTAAATAAATAAATACACAACAACCTTGCTTGGCTGATCTAATTATTTTTTAAAATGCGTTCAGGAGACTCCCGGGGGAGGATAGGACCTGTCAAAAATTTATAACACCTGAAATATATATAAGAATCACACATTGTTTTACTAATACTATTAAGAAAGAAATTCTTATACATTATAAAATGTTTCACCAATCAAGTAATTTTTCAGATTTTTTTTAAAGGAATGCAAATTATCTCAACATTTTAAAAATGTTTTTTTTAACATTTAAAAATTCAGACCGGGACCTGTTCTGATTATCTGAAAAATGCATAATAATAGTAATAAAAAATTTAAAGATAGGTTAATTTAATAATACTCATGCATTAATGGAATGGTGTTTTCCTACTGTGTACAATTAAGTGAGAATGTTTCTGCAATCATGCTGGACTCTGGCGACAGAAGAAAATGATGGAATATGTAACTGTGAGCAGCTTATCTCACATTCAGAAGCAGAAGAAGCACTGCAGTACATAGAGCAGTACAACAATGCTAAGCACACTGATGTTAAGGTATGAGGTCCTGACGAAATATTGGGTCATCGTCAAGGATTTCGGCATTGTGATAATAACTATTAGTGATTTTATACAGCCAGGCCATAGTGAAAATGTATAATTTCTAATGAATTAGAAGACATTTTTTTACCAGTGAGCTATTTATATTTAAGTTTATCTTAAATTAAGAACTTGGTTATTTTGTTTTCGATTGTGAACTACATATTTTTAATTTAATTTGTGTGTTTAGAAGCTTATTAAAAATATTTTTCCATTATAAGATTACTTGATTTTTATTTAAAAACATGTTTTTTGTGTAAAAAGCATGTTAAAAAAATATAGATCAGTTCAGATTATACAAAATTTCAAAAAACAAGGTTGTTGTGTAGTAATTTTTTATTGTCACAGTCAAATTTCTGAAAAGGAATGGGAAGATAATGCTACTCCATGGAACACATAACAGGGGAATGATCAGACATTCACTTGGAATGGTCAAGATAAATTATGTAAAATTTTTTATTAGGACAGCGAAATCTATATTTTGAAGTAAATATTTTAGTATTTTATATTATTGAATTAAATTTTTATTTTAACTAATTTAAAGTGCAATCTGTACAAATGCAATACATACCTAAAAGGTAGATTCACCAATAAAAACATTAACAAAGATCAGCCACATAAATACAATAAAAAGATCCAATTAAAATTTTATTTCAGTGATAATAAGGTTGTAAACATTTAAAAAATTTGATTTTTTTGCTGTTTATTACAACTTGTTTCTCTTTGGTTTGTTTTCTTGAAACATGCAATGATGTAGTGTTGGATTTTACTGTTATAATATTTTTAAATACAAATAATTGTTGTTTGTTTTGTTCTGTTACAGAAATTCTAATTATAAAATGAGTAAAAAATATGAAATTGTTATTTCTGGTGTTGGAGGAGCTTTTCCAGAAAGTAAAAATGTTGATGAATTTAAGAAGAATCTCTTTGAGAAAGTGAATTTAGTTACTACTACTGATGAAAGATGGCCTCCAGGTAATTAATTTTTGATTGTATTTTTTGTTGGGTTTACCCGTTACACAATTGGTAAACTGGACACATGGTAAAAAAAGTGTTGAAGGACTAAAATTTTTCTCTGAATTTTAATATTTTCTTCTCTGGATTCAGTTTGTTTAAATCCTTTAAAAAATTACATCAATAAGGGTAAAAATATAAAGCTCCACGAGTATATAGTCAAGGTGTCTACAATTATGCCTGCGTGTACAGAGACTTATTGCTAGCGTCAGAGTAGTTGCATTAAAATTTTGGTTGCAAAAGTTTTATGGAATGGCTACGGCACTTAATTAAAAAGAATAGTAGTTTAGATTCGATTCCAATAAGCATTACAGTAACAACTAATTTCCTTTAAGCTACCAAAGGCAATGATCAATAAAAAATAAGAGACTGGTGACTTCATGTGGTACAAAACTATTTATGAAAAATTCATTGTAATTTATTACATAATTTAAAATTTGGAGGTATTAAATTTATATTTTGCCCATAACAGACAGGTGGAGTGTTAAATTATTTGCTCTCAATCTGTTAGTTCCAGGGCTACAAAAAAATTGTTTTGATTCTTATAACATGGTCAGCCAACTATACGAGTGAAACATTTAAGCACAGCAGAGGTAGAGGTGTAAAAGGCATTAGTCACAGTGATCTCTGTTGAGAGTAATGAATTTCATTATACAGCCAAACCCAGTGGGGAATGAAGTGAAGGTGTCATATTTGCAGGTTGGGAAGTAGATAGTTTTCAGAGCGCCTGCCACGCTGATAAATATACACTTCCACTCATTATGGTTAAAGCAATGGTAAACCACCTCACTCCTTTTTTTACTTAGTAAAGCCTCTAGAGGTTCAAATCAGCCGTTCAGCTGCTGACCTAAAAAAAAAACAACATATTTTTATACTGCCAATTTTCTTCTTTTTAATATCATTTGTTTTAAAACACTATCCTCAATGTTAAATGTAACACTATATAATAATTTAATACATTTTTGATAGGTTTTAATGGAATTTATTATTTTACACAGGTGAGCTGGGCGTTCCAGCAGCTTTGGGGAAAATAAAAGATGTAAGTGATTTTGATGCAACATTTTTTGGAATCCATAGAAGATTGTGTAACAGTTTGGATAGTTTAACAAAGTTATCAATGGAAAGAGCGTATGAAGCAATTATTGATGCAGGTAATTGTATGATACATTTTTTGTTAAATTTTTTACACCTAAACAGATTGGTGTTAAAAAAATGATTTTAATACTATGAGGACTCCAGCCAATGTAGTCAGTTGATGAAAAGTTGCTTTGATTTTATAAGTACAGTAACACTAATTGGACCAATGAATAAAAAGTATGGTGACCAGTTACAGTCATACATGAATAAACACCACTAGGTGTCTGTGTTCAAATTAACACTTTAAAAAATTCCATAAAAACCACTGATTGGATGATTGTTTATGTATATTTCAGCACCGCAACTCTTTTGGTTATTAGCAACTACTACGGGTTATGGAATGAAATCTGTGCTCTTTGTTTCACCAAAGATTAATTTTTTTACACCCTAGGTAGGGAATTGAACCTGGGACCTTCCTCCAATGTGCACCGCATTATAGTGCTCTAACCATTGGATCATGGAAGGTGCTGAAATTGTATTATTGTGTTTTTTGACAATTACACCTTTAATTTTCTTATAAATTCTTTTTTATATGACCCTTTAGATATTGTAGCTTATCATATTTAAGAATAAAATTTCTTTGCTGAACTACAAAACGTTAAAAATTCAGTTATATTTTGAATATAAAATAGTTTTAGTTTAAATGAGTTATTAAAATCGCTGTAAGGGGTACTAAGAAATACAGAAATTGTTTTGCATGAATAAATTAAAATATTCATCAGTAAATACATAATATTTATGTATTTTTTATTAATTATTAGTAGAGAATAGGTTGCATTAATTAATTAATTATGATTTTTATTTATTTATGTATGCACCCTGCTTTTACCAATAGACTAATAAAGTGTATTTACATATTACATATTTTCTGATAAGTGTTTTAATTATTTATATAAAACAACTGGCTGCCTCCATAGCCTAGTGGTTAGGGCACTACAATGTGCTGCAAACTGCTAAGCAAAATGTCATGGGTTTGATTCCCACCTTAGTTCTGGAAATTACTGAAAAATAAAACCTAACAATGCCATACCATAATATGTAAAAGTCACTAATAAGCAAAGCAGTTAATAAAACTAAATAAAAATTTAAAAAAATATTGTGTGTATTGTTTTATTAGACTTTTTTTGTACGTTGAAGCAAATTTTTTCAATTTTTTTTTATTAGTAGTTGAAGGAGTATATAGATTCTAACCTTTGGAAAAAAATTAAGCAATTTTTTAAATAAATTTTTGGAGTATGGCCCAAATAATTGATATAAAAGTTGAAATTTTCAGGAATTTCCTGAAAATTTAAAAAAAATTACCTTTAGTAAATCAAGGAAATACAAAAAAACAAGATATTAAATAAAATTACGGAATACATGCTCATCTCTAAAAATAACATAATAATTGAGGAAAATTTTATATTTCTGTACTCCTATTTAAAATGCATTGCTATTTTTGTTTCTACAGGTGTACATCCTAGTGAATTATATGGAACAGACACAGCTGTAATAATGGCTTCTTGTGTAAGTGAATCAGAATTTGTAGCTGTTTTTGATACGAAAAAGGATGGATTTGGTATTTTGGGACATAATAGATCCATGCAAGCAAATCGTATATCTTATATTCTAAATTTAACAGGTAATTTGTTCAAAAGTTGTGTTCATATTGTTTAATTATTAAGAACAAGTTATCAAACTTGTCTACGCCAGAAATAATGTTTTATGTATTTTTTTATTTTGAAAAAGTTCATAGTTTTGAAATTAATTAGACTTTTTAGTAAAATTTGATTAAGAATAATTAACACTGCCATCATGTAGCATAAAGTCCTCTTTATCTGTCATCCAATGCAACATTCAGAAACATAAATATGTAACTTTCTGAATGAGTTTTTGATTAAATTGAAATTTTAAAAAAATCTCCAAAGGTCTTGTTCAAATAATTATTGCTTAATGAAGGATAATTAAATTTACAACCTACAAATAATAAAAGATTTTACATTTTATACAACCTGTTATAGGCATCAGATGAACTAATGTCCCATAGCCGAGCGAGTGAGAGGGAGATATGCGGCATAACTACGCATGCGCTCAAAGGTCTTTACTGTTATAATCCAAATCTGAAAACATATTACAGTCGTTATCTTGCTTGTTAGTTTACTGCATGCATAAACGCTTGCTCACAGCAATGAGTAAAATTAAAGACAATGTTATTGGAACAGCGCGTATGGCTTGTGCGAGTGAGAGCGTTATGCATTCTCTCACTCCCATGGCTAGGGGACATTAGTTTATCTGAATACTGTACATAATCTTAGAGACTGATAATGATATGTCTTTTAACGAGTATCCCTGTATTGACCTGTAATCAATACGCTTTTAATCTGAACACTCTTTTGAAATTTAGCATGCAAAACTTTGCTGTCAAATCCTGTTGCAGTCAACGAGGTATTTAAAAATCTGTTTTGGTTAATAAAATTGAATGATTAAATTAACTTTCTTGCTGAGTATTTTACTGTATGATGTATGTTAAATAAATATCATCGTGTGTCATTACTGGAAAAACTCATCCATTGAAATTTCCTTTCCATCTGTTCCATATAAAATTATTATAACAATATCTTTTCTTTTTCTGTTGCTTAGGGTTGTTGTTAAGACAAATTTTATATTTTTAATTTATATGAAGAAAAACATAAACACAGAGCAGCACTGTTTACATTCTTATGGGCTTTAAATTTAAAATGAAATAAAAGGTTAAATTTTTAATTACTAAAAATTGTCTTGTTACACTAAGATGCCTCAAGTTAGGTCCAATACAACTCCTCTGCACCTCCTATCACTAAACCATTTATCTTAGCATTGCATCCTTTTCCCAATTCATTCATAACTGAACCTATCCATTTCATACTTGGTTTTCCCCTTCATCGTTTACCCTCCATCTTCAATTACAACATCCTTTTAGGCAGTCTATTCAAATCCATCTTGCTGACATGACCAAACCATCACAGGGTTTTCTGTCAATCTCTCTTTGTCATGTGGTTCACCCTCTGTTGTTCTCTAATTACATCATTTCTCACTCAATCTTTTCTCAATGTTTGTATCATACTCCTCTTAAATTTTGTTTAACGTGTAAATCTTGTGACACATTTATTCTTGTTTTGATAGGACCAAGTTTTGCTATGGATTCTTCTTGGATTGGAGGAATCCAAGGATTGCAGATGGGATGTGATATGGTGGCGAGTGGTCATTGCAAAGCAGCCATAATTGGTGTCGCAAATTTAATATCACATCCTTTTGTCTCTATTCAGTACTTAAGTTTAGGAAAATTGAATCCAAATGGGGATACTAAATCATTCAGTGCTGATGGTAAGTTCAAAGTTTTACTTTTCTTTTGTAAACTTTAGTTTGTTAATTGTTATGATAAATAAATATTTCTGAATGAATAAAGTTTCTTCTCTACAAAGAATATTATTTAATACATTAGCTGGCTGTTTATTTTGGAAATACATCAAATATAGTTACAATCATTTAAATTTTTGCTGAAAAATATTGCATTATTGGTCTACTAAAAATCTCAGTATTTGAACTAATATTATGCTGCTAAAGCTTTGATTCTATTTTTTTAAGATAAACATAATATATAAAACAATTTTTTATCCTGTATCAATGCTTTGTTTTCTTTTTTTGTTAATTTTACCTATGCGTACTTTTCAATTGATTGTTCTTTTATTGAACATGATACAAATTTGCATAAAAATACCTGTGGTGAATGGAAGCTTTCTTCTGATTACGAACAAGGTAGAATGAATTTGTACAAACAAAACATTTGCTGCACTCTGTTGTAGATGTCCTAAGTCATTATGAGCTAGCTTAATTGTTAAACTTCCTTTGTTGATTATTACTTTCTCTTGCCTGTATGAATATTTATAGGAAGGAAAGTATTGTTTTCATGTTGATTTTTCGAAATCAAGTTTTCACCGGATCTTCACGTTTTCAGACCCCCTGAACCCAAAAAACATGTTTTTAGTTATTGGTCTGTGTGTGTGTGTGTGTGTGTGTGAACAGAATATCTCAAGAACGGAACATTGTACAAAGTTGAAACTTAACAAAGTTGAAAACACTAGAGGACGCGACACGAACATTTTCATCAAAATCGGTCAACAGGAAGTAGTAGTTTATTCGTGTCATTTTTCACTTTTTGCGATTTTCTCAAAAACAGCTCCTACAATATTTTGTAAAATCGCCTCATTTACTAAACCTTTTATGGTATACAAGATAGGGTAGGTGTCATGTCTGCTGAAATTCTTGGGGAGGTTGTTTTCTCATAAAAAAATTGTTTTTTTAAGATTACGACTTTATTATGCATTTTAGCGCAAAAATGTATATAATAAAAGTTGTAGGGAATTTTAAATCCTATAACTTTTATTTCAAACATTTTTTGTATAAAGATTAGTTAAGCGGTAATTAGCGATTTTGTTTTTTTCTCACGAAAACATGTAAAAAATTGGTTTTTTTAAGGTATGCATACTACGTCAAAAGTGTATTAAAATCAAATTTATAGGAAATTAAAAGATCTACAACTTTTATTTAAAGCATTTTTCTCTACAGAGCCTAGTTTATCATGAAAGAGTAATTTGCCGTATTTTTAAGCCAAACTGATGTTGATTTTCATTTTGCGTCTTTCACTTGTGATTAAAATAAGGTTATGTTTTTTGAAGTTAGTTTTTTGTTTATTTCTAATGTTTTATTACTCAGATTATTTTATTCATTTTTTGCATTGGCAAGAAAAAGTTGTATGAGTGTTTCACACCAGATTTTTTTATTTACTTTTGAGTCTTCCTACCCACGGTAAATAGAAGAGGTCTTGTCTATTTACCGTTCCTAGCTAGTCAACTGGTGAAAAGTCATTTTGAATTGTAAAGCAATACTGACAATGAATTTATATGATGCTTGCTTAAATATTTATACTTTCTCTTGCCTGTATGAATATATAGGAAGGAAAGTATTGTTTTCATGTCGATTTTTCGAAATTGAGTTTTCACCGGATCTACACATTTTCAGATTCTCTGAACCCAAAAAACATATTTTTAGCGATTGGTCTGTGTGTGTGTGAACTGAATATCTCAAGAACACAACATCGTACAAACTTGAAACTTAAGTTAGACACCACTAGAGGACCTGACATGAACATTTTCATCAAAATCGGTCAACCGGAAGTAGTAGTTTCTTTGTGTAATTTTTCACGTTTTTGCGAGTTTCTCAAAAACGGTTCTTACGATTTTTTTAAAAATTGCCTCATTTACTACTTTTTTTTATGCTGTACAAGATACGGCTGAAATTCTTGGTGAGGCTGCTTTGTTGTTAAAAAAAATTGTTTTTTAAGATTGGGACTTTATTATTATACATTTTAGCGCAAAAACATATCAAAGAATTCAAAATTCTACAACTTTTATTCAAACATTTTTTGTATAACGCTTAGTTTAGCGGTAATTAGCAATTTTCTGTTTTTTTTCTCACGAAATCTTGTAAAAAAGTCAATTTTTTTAAAGATTTCAGCCTTATTATGCAGTTTACGACAAAAAAGTATAATCAAATTTATAGGAAATTGAAAGATTTATATCTTTGAGTATTTTTCTCTACAAAGCCTTGTTTAGCGTGAAAGAGTGATTTTCCGTAATTTTAAGCTAAACTGAGGTTTATTTTCACTTTATGTCTGTCACTCACGATTAAAATAATATTATGTTTTTTTATGTTAATTTTTTTGTTTATTTCTAATGTTTTATTACTAATGGTAGGTTATATTGTTAATTATTTGCATTGGCAAGAGAAAGTTTTGTGAGTGTTTCACACTAAATTTTTAATTTTTTTAGCGGACGGATATGCAAGAGCAGAAGCTAGTGTTGTATTTTTCATCCAAAGGTCAGATGATGCTAGGCGGTCATATGGCACAATTGTTAATATAGGCACAGTAACTAGTGGAGACAGAGATACACCATTTTTGGAAAATACAACTGAAAATATTAAGTCGTTTTTGGAAGAAACATATAATGAAGCTGGTGTTGATCCAACAACAGTTGCTTATCTGGAAGCAGATGGATCAGCTACAAAGGTACGAGAGATATACAATCCTTTCTTGTACTTCAGTAGGTATGGAAAGAGAAAAAAAATTATTGCAATAGTGTCACATTTTCCATACTTACATTTCAACTGATCGTCATGCGTCATGACTCTTGAAGCCAAAATGTAGTTTTTTGAAGCATATCGATCTGTACTTGTGTTTATGGAGCCAAAACTACCAGCTTGATAAGGCTGCTACTTGATAATTGAGGTTTTTTGCACAACCCTTGAGGGTATTTACAATTTTTGATACTGAAGTCACGAGATTGCCTTTTGCGTATGGGTGGGCTGTGAGGAAGGGAAGTGGAAATATGACAGTGCTGCCAACCTCAACAGTGAGACACTACTCCTACATTTCATTACTGTGCAGTTTCTACAAACATTTTGTAAGCTGTGGTTTATTCCGAGAAAATGTTTTCTTCATAAACCTTGTTAGAAATAAGTGTGACCTGTAATATTGCCTATAGCATAATTACATGACTAGAAATGTTTGGTTTACTGTAATTACCAATTACCTTATTCCATTGGAACAAAATTTTCTATGAATGAATCAATCGCCTTCTTTACTATCGCTGTCACCGGCATCTTCACTATCAGTTTCTCTAGTATCACCTAACCCTTTTTTCTTTTTTTACCAGATGTGAAGAGTAGCTCTTTCATGTCTTTAATTTCCTTCTTTATTTTTCGAATTGTGGAAAGAGAAACATCACATTAATTAGCCACTTGCTCATGGCTTTTGTTAAGAGTCAGGGGAAAGGTATTTTTGTTTAGCTTTAACTTCACAGCATTTTGTTACACTGCATATCAGATTTCGTTCAGCACTGTGAATAGTCTGCCTACGTTTTCCAGAAAGTAACATTTCTGTTTACGGTAACAAACAGTTATATTCGTTCAGTTAACCTACAAAAGGTTCCGCGATATACTGTATATTCTCTGGGTATAGTACAAGTTGTTATGTTTGTTGTACTGAAATTAAAGCAGTCGCGCATGCCCACTGATGCTTTCCCCCCTTTACTCCTCGTTTCAAACGGGGGCGAACTTGTGACTTTTAAGTAACAATAGCCATGTAGCCCTTAAGAATAGTACTCTAATCTTTTACAAAATTACAAAAACCTTTAATAATGAAGTAGAGACACGTGAGTTGTACGACCCTGATACTTAGGAGCGGGTACAAGCATGTACTAAGTTGAATTAAATGGAGAACTCTAAAGATTGGTTAAAAGTTTGACGTATTTGGAAAGTGAGATTTCTGTAGATTTTTTTTGTGGTTTTACGTGTAACTATTTAACATTTCTGCTATGCAGGCGGTGAGAAGGATGACAGATGAAAAGAGTGATGAAAAAGTCTCATTGCAAAAATAAAAGTTATTTTATGTGGTATGACAATATTTTTATATTTTCTACGATTAAAAGTATAATTATTATAAAATAACTGATGAGAATTTCAGTACATTATTGATACTCTACGTGGGTTTCAAAATGATTTAACCAACTGCTAGCAAATGAAATATAAAAAAATCCCTTTCATGAAACAACACGTCTCATGGCCGGTGGCAATTTTTAAAAAAGGCTTACCTTTGACTTATAGCAAAAACCACTAGTGATTTCTCTATATACTCTTTAAGTACAATCGAATGACACTATTTTTGTTTCTAAATTCCAACTTTGATTTCCTGACTTCCGGTCGAAACCGTAACTTCAAACCCAATGCAGACCCACTAATTTTTTGTATAGATTACGTATCCGAAAATTGTTTGTTGCTATCTCTTGTAGTTTCTGACTTTGATTTTTTGACTTCCAGTTTTGGGCCACTTTTGGTTAAAACCGGAACTTAAACCCCAGTGATTTTTGTATCTACTCTTTAAGAGTATGAATCTGAAAAGCGTTTGTTGCTATCTCTTGTAGTTTCTGACTTTGATTTTTTTGACTTCTGATTTTGAGCCACTTCCGGTTGAAACCGGAACTCAAAACTCAATGATTTCTATAACTACTCTTTAAAAGGAATCGAATGACATTATTTTTGTTTTCAAATTCCGACTTTGATTTCTTGACTTCGGGTTTTGAAGCACTTCTGATAAAAACTGGAGCTTCAAACCTAATGATTTCTAAATCTACTCTTTAAGAGGAATCTCTTTAAGAGGATGCTTCGAATACCGTGGACGGACAGGATCACAAATATGGAGGTCCTCAGAAGAATGGGGAAAGAGCTGGAAATCCTGTAGAGTATAAAGATAAGAAAACTGACATACCTTGGACACATCATGAGGGGGCCTAAATATGAGATTTTGCATCTCATAATTCAAGGGAAACTCGTTGGTAAACGCTCGGTGGGACACAGACGAATATCCTGGTTAAGAAACCTGAGAGAAGCATTTAACTGCTCGTCGCATGACGTTTTCAGAGCAGCAGTGGACAAGGTACAACTGACCATGAGGATAGCCAACCTTCGTTATGGAGAAGGCACCTGAAGAAGAAGAAGAGGAATCGAATGACACTATTTTTGTTTCCAAATTTCAACTTTGATTTTGTGACTTCTGGTTTTGGGCCATTTCCGGTTGAAACCGGAACTTCAAACCCAATTTAGCCCCTCAAACATTTTGTGTAGATTACAAATCCGAAAACCGTTTGTTGCTATATTGTAGTTTCTGACATCTGAGTTTCATGGACAGACAAAGGAAAAAGTTAGATCATAATTTTAAAAATTACCACCAATAAAGCATCTTTAAATGTTGAAAAGTTATCTTATAATTTAAATTTTTTTTAGGCACAAGACATAATAGAACTTAATGCTGTAGAACAAGTTATGTGTAAAAACCGTAAGACACCATTGCTTATTGGTTCAGTAAAAAGTAATCTTGGCCATGCTGAGGCAGCTTCATGTTTTGTTTCGCTTATGAAAGGAATTATCACTTTGGATCAGGATTTAATTCCTCCGAATTTACATTATGATTTGCCAAATCCTGCTGTTCCTGGTCTTGTAGCTGGGAAAATGAAGGTAAATTTTATGTTTTAATTAGTAAGTATATTATTTTATTTTCAATGTTTAGTGCGTTTTTTTATAGAAGACTTTATCATCTAGCATAGATATTATTAACGTTAAACAGTTTAAATAAACAGAATTTTATGCCTTAAATAATTGTTTATTTCTGATCGTTTGGTGAGGTTGTAAAAATTATGTGAAATTGTTAAATCTTGTACTCATTTATTAATGTTAACTCTTCCTTTCATCCTGTTTTCAGGACGTCGATATATTTTTCATAGTTATAACATCTGGTTTAACGGACGTCCGTAAGTTATGCATAAAGTGCCAACATCCAGACAACCAAACATTTCCAAAAAAAACTTTTAAACAAAAATTAATGAAGTAATGTATTTTGAAACTGCCTCCATGGCGTAGTGACTACCACGCTAGCCTACAAAGCTAAAGGTCCTGGGTTCAATCCCAGCTAGGGTCTGGAAATTTTAACATATTAAGGTACCAAAACCTACAGTAGTTGATAATGACCAAGCTATCGATGCAACTTTAAATAATATTTTGAATATTTTTAGTGTTAGAACGGTTTCTTTTTTGTATGGACGCAATAAAAATTAATTTTTAAACAGGAAATTTTTTATCTGTAACATTGAAATTTTGGTCGGCAATGGCAGGCTTACGCCTGCAAGTTTTCGAAATAAGGGCTGGCACTTTTTGAATACCCTTATTCAAATTAAATGGCACTAAAAATCAAACTTTTAAATATTGTTTTAGCACTGAAAGGGTTAACAATTATTCTGGAAGCTCTTTTTGCAGATGTGTTCACTTTCTTCTTCCATACATCTGGTGTTTACTCTTCATGGCAGCCCTTAAAATTTGTAATAATCTGAACTTTTTATCTCTAATATATTATTGTAATTATTTAAATGATTAGTTACAATCAAAGCAGCAAAATCCGTATTAGTATGAGTTTTTAAAAAAAATTTTATAATTACCTTTTCTTTCTGCTTTTTTAATCTTTTTTCTTTAACTTCGTACGAGCACTTTCACGGTGCGCACCACTTCATAGGTAATATCATAAAGCTTCTAGAAATTGTGAAGAATACCTTTTCCTTTATCAGAGTTTAAATTCAAATTTTTATCCATTCTACAGATTTTCGTGAAATTTTAATCTTCATTATATCACTGTCTCCATTAATTGTTTAGTTTTACCTTTCAGAGTTCTTCATTGAAATATGTACTATTCATACATTATCTTGAAGCCCATCTTGTGTAGAATCTTCCTCTTGAATTTATCAGCTTCTATCAGTTCATAGTTATTCCAAGGAATTCGGTTGTGTTCTCTGTTTTTTTTAAATTATATTGTAGCATCTGTATTTAGCTTGTCTTAAGAATTCTTTCATCTTACACAGGTTGTGAATAACACAGATTGTAGTGACCATCTTTCTTCATCTGTTTATCTTTGCTTGTTTTTTACTTATTTTGAGGTGTATTATTTCAGTTGAACATAAAACATAATAGTGTATTATTACCTCATTTAGGTAGGTACCTGAAGATTGGCTCCGATTGGGTAACAAAGAAAATAACAAGAATTTTGTATCTTTTTTTAATCTTTTATTAAATTACTGTTTTGATTTTAATTCGCTGATATTTCTTTTTTAGGTTGTTACGGACCCTACACCACTTCCTGGAGACATCATTGGTGTAACAGTTTTTGGTATTGCTGGTGGATGTGGTCACGTTATCTTAAAACAAAATCCTAAGAAAAAAAATACTGTGTTAGCATTAAGTGATACTCCTGCCGATGGCCTTCCTAGACTTTTTATTGCTTCTGCTAGAGATGAAGGAGGAATCGTTGGAATTCTAGATAAGGTAATAAATAATAACATAATTATATTCATTTTTGTATTCATGATGTACAATTCTGATAATACTTCATTTCCATACAGCGCTCATGTTTTCATTTTCTTAAGAATTTTCATTATAATTTATAAAATGTAGAACAATTTGTTTACATTTTGTATTCATAAATTTCTGAAACAATTTCACTGTTTGCTTGACAATTAAAAAAAATAAAATAAATTTTCTGTGTATGTAATAAAACTGTCATGCTTTATTTAAATTAATGTCACCTTTCAGCTTTGAAAATGAAATAGAATCTTACATTAATATTCCTTATCTTTAAAATATCATACAGCAGCTTTATGATTAGGGATCTTAATTTTTTTTTTTGGTTTAACGTTCGACTGTTTTGCAATTACTGTTAATGCAGACAGTGAGAAGGGTGATAGATGAAAATGAGTGATGAAATAATGCCGGAATTGAACCCGGGACCCCGGTGTAGGAGCCAGTTGTGCTAACCATGACACCAACAGGCCGGGATCTTAAAAGACTATAGTTTTGCTTTAACCATTTAGTATTTCACATTAACAATGTGACCTGTTTTTTCTAGGTAACAGGTATGCCAGTTGATGAAGAATTTTTGTCTTTAACTTATAATATTTGGAGTAAAGATATTCTAGGACATCTTTATCGAGGATATGCTGTACTGCCGTGTGGTGAACCTCCTGAAAGAGAGAGTTTGGTTAGTAATTTTTTATTACAAATCAGTTAG
Organism: Catonia carolina; assembly: GCA_035578175.1. Taxonomy (NCBI): domain Eukaryota; kingdom Metazoa; phylum Arthropoda; class Insecta; order Hemiptera; family Achilidae; genus Catonia; species Catonia carolina. The sequence continues at coordinate 31,142,488 of JAQMRL010000005.1, read as the reverse complement.
TTTTAAGTACTACATTTTTAATAAAATACTTTTTAGTTGAAAACATTCTTACTTTCATGTATTTAATAATATGTTGTCTTACAAGTATTACAAACCAGTACATACCAGCACCTCCCAAAATGCTTTGGTTTTTTTTACAAGAATAATATAATTTTTACTCGCATTCTATACTTTTGTACCATAGTAACCCTGTTCCAACTGTTGATCTAATTTTAGGCCATGCACAATTGATGGTGGGGGAGGCAATGAAACGTGCTCCAGCTAGTTATGTATAAGTCGGAAACTGGTAAATATTGTTCTTTTCTAGTAGGGAATTCTTTAACGCATTTAATAGTGTTTACAAAAATAGAATATCATAAAAGGGAAAATTTTTATTCCCTCTATAGTGTGTAGGTATGGTTTAGCAATTGTTTGTTTTGAATGAAAATCTGTCCAGCTCATGTGTAAGTCAATGTACATGCATGTTCTTTAATTTGTGTTGAAACTATGACATTTCTATAACGGAATTTGCCCTTGAAAAGGGAAGACGAGTCCATTTTACTGTTCAGGAGGGGGTTTACCATCACAGAGGCAAAAAATTGGTCACTTTGCATGGTTGCAGAGAACGTGTAACGGCTTCCTTCTAACCACACCTACAGAATTTTTCAAAACACGTGGTTGTTGGGGGAAAATTTCCTACATGGCTTTGCTTATAGGTGTAACCTAAATACAATAGTGACTCTGTGATATCACCGTAAAGAATGTAAAATACCATCCCTTCATGCTTCCCTTTTTTTGTTAACAAAATTTTTTTGTTAAACTGAAATTTAAGCCCGTTATAGTAAAAAATATAAAGTAAACACAAAAATTTTCACGGATGAAAATTTCGCTCGCCTAAATGCAAAGAATTATGAAGCGATTTTCTTGTAATTATACTCAAAAGGCGTGTACGAATTATATGAATCAACTGTAATTTTTTCAGAATTTTTCATCAGTAGTGACGTTAGATAAAAGAGTTGTTTTGATAGCACGCTTTGATTTTTGCAACTCTTCTGTTTAACGAGAAACAGTCCGTTTTGTAAGGGTTAAATAAACTTACTCAACCTTAATGGGATGCAATAATATGCAACATAAAAAAACTGTTGAAATTGAAATGTTTTAAATTATCAATCCAGAGTTCATGGATTCGAATAAATATTTGATAAGGAATGGAAGCACTCAGACATTGTAGAATAGACAAACACAAAATATTAATACAATACAATTTTTTTAATTTAAAGTTGCGTCAACAGCTTGGTTATTAGCGTTTATGGTAGGTTATCTAACTTAAAACTGTGGGTTTTGACTTGTGAAAATTTCCAGACCTTAACCAGGCATTGAACCTGGGACCTCCACGTCCATGGTAGAGGCCGTAGGCTAGTCCAACAGTAACTTGAGCTCATCAAAGGATCTTGATCATCAAAAAATCAAATAAATCTATTCTAATAGTTATTCTACATATTTACTTTACAATCTTACAAAAATTCAGAATACTCATATCTCCTTTTCCATATTGGATTCAGTGATGTATCAAACATTTCTGTTAATTATTTGCTTTTTTCATAATTAAAAGATTCTTTTGTGTAACTAATTTAACTCGCCCAGTACTTTGCACTGTTATACACATAGGTAATTTAAAAACATTGTTGTCAACTATTTATTTAGTAAACCCAATAGATTCTGTTATTTTAAAGTTAACTAATTATGAATTGATATTTCACAGCCAATTTCAGGTGGTAAACAAAGACCAGTTTGGTTTGTTTTCTCCGGTATGGGCTCACAGTGGATAGGTATGGGTACACATTTATTAAAATTACCAATATTTGCTGCAGCTATTGAGAAATGTCAAGCTGCTCTAGCTCCAAAAGGAATCGATGTATATGATATTATAACAACTGATGAACCAAATATATTCAATAATATCTTAAACTCGTTCGTTGGAATTGCGGCCATTCAGGTACATATACATATGCAAGATTGTCTTTATTAATTAGTTCTAATTTTAAGTTTATAAAAATTTTGTTCTCAGGCTATGAAAAATAGTTCTGTTTCTTATCACATGGTCAGCCAATTATATGACTGAAAGATTTAAGAATAGAAGAAGTATAGGTGTAAATGACACTAATCAGAGGTATATTCTCTGAGAGTAATGAATTTCACTATACTGACAGACCCTGTGGTGAATGAAGTGAAATTGTCATTTGCAGGTTGGAAAATATGTGCTTTTCAAACGGGTTGGCATGCTTATAAGCATATTTTTCAATTCAGTGAGGAAGGCAAAGCTAAATCATCTTGCTACTCATTTATTTAGTAAAACCCATAGAGGTTCAAACTAGCCTTTTGGCTTTAGGTATGACCTAAATAACAACAATTTTAAGTTTATAAAAATTTTAAGATGTTTTTGTTACTAATTTTGTACTGTTTCTAATTGGACAAACTCAAGAAACAATCTACTTTAGTAAATTTATGATATACAAATAAATTTTGGCCTTCGCTGATGAAATTGGTCTTGTTTGCGGAGTCGGAGTGATTTAAAGTACGAGGGTCGTTTGAAAAGTCCGTGCAAAAATAAAAACTACTTAATTGTTTGGGGTAAACCTTTTTTATTTTTCGACATAGTCTCCTTTTAGGCTTATACACTTCGTCCAACGCTGCTCTAGTTTGTTGATCCTTTCCGAATAATAGGATTTGTCCAAGTCTGAAAAATACCCATTCGTTCCTGCAATCACCTCCTCGTTTGAATAAAATCTTTTTCACGCTAGCCATTTCTTCAAATTGGGAAACAAATAGTAGTCTGAGGGAGCAAAGTCTGGAGAATAGGGGGGATGTGAAACGAGTTGGAACCCTATTTCCATTAATTTTGCGACCACAACTGCTGAGGTGTGAGCTGGTGCGTTGTCGTGATGGAAACAGACTTTTTTGTGGGGCAATTGTGGGCGTTTTTTTTGCAGCTCGGTTTTCAAACGGCCCAATAACGATGAATAATATGCACCTGTAATAGTTTTACCCTTTTCCAGATAATCGATGAAGATTATTCCTTGTGAATCCCAAAAGACAGTCGCCATAATCTTTCCGGCCGAAGGAACTGTCTTCGCCTTTTTGGCGCAGATTCCCTCTTCGTAACCTGTTGTTTAGATTGTTCTTTGGTCTCAGGAGTGTAGTGATGTATCCATGTTTCATCCACAGTGATGAAACAACGCTTAAAGTCGTGCGAATTCTTCTGGAACAGCTGCAAACCATCCTTGCAACACTTCACACGAAATTCTTTTTCATCCATTTTTTGAAAATCACTTGACTTCCTTGATTAAAACGAATGTCAAACACAAAGAAATAGACTGATCTGGCTGAAACTACACATGTGTTTTTCCAACTGATGCTACTAACTAAACATATGCTCGGTATGCGCCAGTAGTGCCATATTTCTGACTTTGCACGAACTTTTCAAACGACCCTCGTAATTTTGTATGTATTTAACTGTAGACTGATATAACCTCCTGATTTATGAAGAGAAAACAATGGTTTTTGGTATCAGGTGTACTGATCCTCAGAAGCAAAAAGTTAATGTTTGTTTTTTCAGATTGGTTTAGTGGATGTACTGTATGCATTAGGAATTAAACCAGATGGTATTATTGGCCATTCAGTTGGTGAATTGGGTTGTGCTTATGCCGACGGGTGTTTTACTGCAGAGCAAATGATTTTATCAGCTTATGCTAGAGGAAAAGCATCAATTGAAACACCGCTTATCAAAGGAATGATGGCTGCTGTTGGTATGTTTTAATTTGTTTATACTTAAATGAAAAAGATTTTTATGAAAAAGTGGAGTGAATTGAAAAGTTCTACATTCATTTAACTCTCCACAGAGACAAATTCCAATTTTCTGTGCTTGCAATAATTTTATATAATGGCAGGAAAATAATTTTATACTTTTGCTCAATGTTTTAAAAAAACAAATCATGAGAGGAAAATTTATTTCTTCCAATTATATTGTAATTTTCAACGTAGATTGTGAAGTTGAGATTGCTGAACCAATAGATTGTTTACCCCTGAATAAATTTCATCTAAATTAGTCCATGGAAATAACAGATGAAAAAATGAAGAAGTTTTTAACTACTGACAATATAAAATTATAATTTTTGTAATACATGACTTCGCGTAGAGAGATTTTCATCTTCTTCTTCCAACTATTAGGCCGCAGCCTGTTCCGAACTCACAAACTTTACTATCTTCTCTTAGGTCTACTGACATCCCTTCTACCTTCTGGAGCATACCAGTGTGCCTGCTTAGATATCTAGTGATCTGACATCCTTGCCATGTGCTGTCTCCAACTTTAGCAATAATCCTTTATCTTTTCGTTCAAGTTATAAGTACCCAATTCTGACCTTATTTCCTTATTCCTTATTCTGTCCAAGTGTGTACACCTCTTAGTCTTCGCAGAAATCCCATCTCTGCTCTCTGGATTCTCCTTCATTCAGAATCCAGAGATTTTTATTTATTTAAAATTTTAGTTCATACAAAACTCAAAGAGTATAGGATAAGTCAGTATCAAACATGTCATCTCTTTAAAAACATTTAAAAGAAATATCACAAACAACATCGTCAATAACAATCACATACCAAATAAAACAGAAAATTAAATTCCATTGTTTATAAATTCCTGGACTGTATCATATGACTTTTCAACCAAGTAAGACTTCAACTCTCTTTTAAATTTTTTCGCATAATCACAAATAACCTTTTTGGAAGATGGGACTTCAGTTTTAATTCAACATATGATGGTTATTTTTCATAGAAAGACAACCTATGAAATTCGGAAAAATTAAAATGGTGTCTTGTGAGATGGTCATGAGGCTTTTCTATCAAACCATTAAGTTTTACTAACTTTGCCCACATTACAGATTCCGTAATACAAAAGCGAGGTACAGAGAGAATTTTATTTTGCTTAAAGTAGTCTCTACAAGACCTCTCCCAGTCTATCCCATATTATGTCCTTCCTACTCGTTTCTGCATCAGAAAGATCTCTCAAGCTTATTAGTACATAACCTCCAAAATATTATGGAATACACAATGTGTGTATATAAGAAACCAAAATTTTTATTTTTAAATTCAATGTATAATTATTGTAGTGGATATAAAGTTACATTTGTGTAAAATTATATTGGTTTACTGATCATACTTTTATAAAGTAAGTTAACTATTTTTAATTGTTTTCAGGTCTTGGCCAAAGTCAAGTCAGAAAAGAGAATCTACCAGAAAGTATAGATGTAGCATGCCATAATTCATCAGAAAGTTGTACGTTATCAGGACCTGCTGAGGATATGGAAAAATATATTTCTGAATTAAAAGAACGAAAAATATTTGCCAAATTAGTTAACGTTGCGGACATTGCTTATCATAGCCGTTATATAGCTGCAGCTGCACCTGCTCTTTTTGAATATTTAAAAGATGTTAGTATTTCAAACGAACTTTTATTTATTTTATTTTTATTTATAACGTTTATCTTTTAAAATTTTTGTATTTTGCCTTGTTATTCTATTTACCTGCAATAGTTACTGTTGATTTTGTTACTTATTCAGTATATTTGGGGTGGGGTATTGTAAATAATTTTTTATTACTTTAATTGTAATAATAAAAGAATCCCTTTCATGAGATGACGCGTCTTATGGCTGGTAGCAATTGTTAAAAAGATTTACCTTTGACTTATGGCAAAAAACATTAGTGATTTTTGTATGTACTCTTTAAGAGGAATCGATTGACACTCATTTTGTTTCCAGATTCTGACTTCGATTTCTTGAATTCCGGTCAAAACCAAAACTTCAGATCCAATCCAGGCCCACTAACATTTTGTGTAGATTGCGAATCCGAAAACCTTTGTTGCTATCTCTTATAGTTTCTGACTTTGATTTCTTGACTTCTGGTTTTGCACCACTTTCGGTCAAACCAGAAGTTCAAACCCGATGATTTCTGTATCTAATCTTTAAGAGGAATCGAATAATACTATTTTTGTTTCCAAATTCCGACTTTGATTCCTGACATCTGGTTTTGGGCCACTTCCAGTCCAAACCAGAACTTTAAACCCAATCCAGGCCCACTAACTTTTTGTGTAGATTACGAATCCAGAAACTGGTTTTTGCTATCTTTTGTAGTTACTGACTTATATTTTTTAACTTCCGGTTTTGGGCCACTTCCAGTTGAAATCGGAATTTCAAACCCATTTTAGGCCCATTAACTTTTTGTGTACATCATGAATCCGAAAACCATTTGTTGCTATCTCTTGTAGTTTCTGACATCTGGGTGTAAAGGACGGACTAAACAAAATGATAGGTGACAATTTTAAAAATTGCCACCAATAATGCCACTTATGATCTGATCTGATTTTAATGTAATCGTGGTTATAATTAAATGTTTATTTTATTTTATTCTAGGTTGTAACGGATCCAAAACCTCGTTCAGAAAAATGGATAAGTAGTTCAGTACCAGAAAAAGATTGGGACAGTGACTTGGCAAAATACAGTTCATCTGAATATTTTGCAAATAATTTGTTGAGCCCTGTATTGTTTGAAGAAGCAAGTAAACACATTCCGAAAAATGCAATTGCTATAGAAATCGCACCTCATGGTTTATTACAAGCTATATTACGCAGATCTTTAGAGAAAGATTGTACTAATATTCCTCTTACTAAACGAGGACATAAAGATGGATTACGATTCTTGTTATCTGCCATTGGAAAGTAAGTACAGAATTCAGATGAACTGAAGTCCCGTAGCCATGGGAGTGAGAGAATGCAGAACGATCTCACTTGCACAAGCCGTACGCACCATTCCAATAACACTGTATAATTTTACTCTTTATTAATAGAGACTGGTTTATTAATAGAGACATTAAGTCTCTTAAAATTAGCTTTCTCCTCACATCACTTTAATATATGTAATATCAGATTTATTTCTTCGTTATGGAACGGTATTGAATCAGTAGACATTATTTTTATGCCACATAAAATGCACCACAAAATCTCAATTTCAGTTAAAATTATATGTTGGCTTGTAAGAATTCAGAGTCCCACAACAAATACCAATCGAATGAATATTTTCGCAAGAAAACAGTGTATTATATGAAAAGAATAAACACACACACGTACACAGTAACATGGGCCAAGATAACGACTAGAATGTTTTCAGATCTGGATTATAATGGTAAAGACCTTTGGGCGCATGCATAGTTATGGTACATAACTCCGTCTCACCCGCTCGGCTATGGGACTTCAATTCATCTGACATCTTTACTCATAGATTATTCTTTTAGCATTTACTGTCTCATTCTAGAGTGAGAGAAAGTTTAGTAATTAAACAGAAACAGTCGTTAGTTTTTTTAACAAATCTTTATGCTTTAATCAGTTTACATTTCTTTAAATTTATATTTATTGAGTGATGATATCTTACTAAGCGTTTGGCTTGGGTGTATATATGAGGATATGGGGTGACGTACAGATGGTGAATGCTAGACCTGACCAGGAATCGATGGGTATAGATGGGTGTAGATTAATTTAAAATTTACATGAAAATTATTACAATTTTTTGTATCATTTATTTTATCTTGTTTCCCAATTGGTTATCAGATTTTCATGTACTTGTTATTTGTTTTACAGATTATATGTAAGCGGACTATTACCTGAAGTAAAGAATCTTTACCCACCTGTAGAATATCCTGTTTCACGAGGTACCCACAATTTATATAGTTTAGTTTCATGGGACCATGGAGAAAAATGGCACGTAGGAGCTCTTGAAGCATTAGTAAGTATTGGTATAACATATAATATATTTGTACAAAAATCAGTAAAAATAATTCCAGTGTTTACAATAATTTTATGATAGGAATAGGTAATAATAGAATGGGAATACCTATATTTTGTCGAGCTAAAGACTGCAGATGAAGGCGGAGCATAGTGGCCTAGAACACAGCACAGAACCAATTGCCTTTTGTCAAGCTGTGTTGCCACCCCTTAGTCCTTCGCAGAAATCTCATCTCTGCCGTCTGGATTCTTCGTGCTTGGGTTTTTGTTGTTGTCCATGCCTCACTTCCATACAGAACTACTGGTATTTGGAGTTTATTTTTAAAAACTAAATTAAATTGAATTTCTGTTTAAAAATATAATTTTATTTGTTTTTATAACATGCATTCATTTTCAGATTGGAGTTGTTCCTGGTCAACGATTAATAGATATAAATTTTCTTGAGGATAAATGCAGAATGTACTTGGATCATAGCATGTCGAATAATTTGGTTTTACCTTCTTCAGCGTTTTTGGTAGGTTTCCTTTGTTCTAATCTATTATCTAATTAATTTTGGATGATTTTTGTTGTTTTAATGACTTGAATATTTCTGCAGTTTAATTATTAAATAGTGATTTATAAAGTTTATATTAATATTTTCAGGTATTTTGTACAGTCAATAGTAAATAATATTGAACTTTTCTTTTTCAGTTCTTTGCATGGGAAACTTTAATGTACATGAACAACGAAACACAAATTAAAGAACCTGTTATATTTGAAAATGTTAAGATTCACAGCTTAGTTGAATTGTCTACAAAATGTAAGCTAACTAGTTAAACTATTATGATACAATTTTTATAAATAATCACTTTAAGATTTAAGTTATTTTGTTTGGGTGGTTGTAATTTACGAGGGGGTACCCAAAAGAAACCGGAATTATTTTTCAAAAGCTATTTATTTTCAATTTTTTTACAAAGTAACCTTATCCCCTTCAAAATACTCTGCATTACAACTAATACATTTATCCCGCCAGTGCTTCCAATGTTCGAAACATTTTTTGTAGCCATCTTTAGAAATGCCTGACAGCTCCTCCTTTGGTTTTTTCTTGACCGCTTCAATGTTGTCAAATTGCTGTCCTTTAATGTCCCTTTTCATGCGTGGAAGTAAGAAAAAGTCGCACAGAGGTCAGGCGAGTAAAGTGCATGGGCCAGTGGAACCATGCCATTTTTAGTCAAAAAATCTTTCCCCGAGATGGGTATGTGTGCAGGTGCATTGTCATGGTGGAAGAACCAGCCTCCTGTCTGCCACAAATCGGATGTTTTTTGACAAACACTGTTGCGCAATCTTCTTAAAACTTCCAGTCTGAGAGCACAGGCTCTCGAATTTTTCAAACGTTTTCGTCCATTCAGGTAGTTGATGGACATCCAGAATGAGGTTTGTCATCAAATCGACATGTCACCATTTTTAAACCGAGAAAACCACTACCTTGTATACTTGAGATTTTCCCATAGCGTCATCTTTATAAGCTGTTTTCAACTTTAAAAGAGTTTCAGTAGCACTTTTACCATGTAGAAAACAAAATTTCACAGCTACACGTTGTTCACTTAAACTTGCCATCATAAAAAACGAAACAAGAACAAAACAGCGCTAGCAAAAACTATAACTGCAGATGAATATTGAACTCACAATGAGTTGCAATCACTGCACTGAACTTGCAATGAGTTGTGCTATACTCATCTGTACGGCATAAATGCGTACTACACAAGCACCGCCCACGGCAATGCTATTCCGGTTACTTTTGGGTACCCCCTGGTATATCATTACGATAGTTTCAGACATAATCACCAAATTGACAAGTGATTTGTCACCTGCAAAAAATTTAAAGAATTTTTGATTTTTTTAAGTGTTTGGAATTAGTAGATAAGGCATAAGGAAATCCAGGTTCTGATGGGGGTAATTACCTCCTTGGCAGCATGAAATGAATTATGCAGTTTTTAAACACATAAATATGTAATTGCATTTATACACATTAATGGTTATCTTTGAAGAAGCCAATGGTAAACCACCTCACTCCTCATTTTACTTAGTAAAACCTCTTGAGGTTTAAACCAGCCTTTTGGCTGGTGAGCTAAATAACAACATGGTTATCTATTACTTTCATAATAGATCATCCCTCCCATATCAGTCTGGATTCACTACCTAGCGTATTGTATTTAACATTTTTGCACAAAAAAAACGAAAACAGGGAAAATCCTTACATGAAATCTTTCCTTCCATGAAAGAAAGTTTTTTTGTTTTTAATTTATAATTTTTTTATTCCTAATGTGTGTACGTTGCAATCTGTTCAATTCAGAGCAATAAGCAACCCAATGACCCAATGAGATGAGGATGATATGTATGATGTGTAAATGATGTGTAGTCTTGTACAGATTCAGGTCGACCATTCCTGAGAGAGTATGGTTGATTGAAACGCAACCATCAATGTACACCGGTAACCACTGTCTAGTATTCAAATCTGTATAAAAGTAACTACATTTACTGGGATTTGAACCAGGAACCAAATTTATAATGTGTTGTGAAAAGCTTCCTTTAACTACTTTTATTATTTATCTCTTCTTCTTGTAAATGTAAGTCAATTTTATATCATGCAGAATTTGAAAATCGCTGTCTTCATAATCTGAGTTGCAATGTCTGATAATTTCACTGATTTGTTTATCCGACAATCACAGCGTTGTTAAGTCAAGGATACGCACAATAGAATATGAAAGCACTTTATAGACAAATAAATTGTTTTTAGTATAATAGACTGTTTACTAACTGCAATTATATGCACAATAACTCACAATTAGTTGTAGCAAGCAACTGAAAACAGTCATCTGTATACATTAGAATATCATGAACACACAACACAATGTATTAACAATTGCAACTGACACAAAAAACATGTAACTGATAACATCGTAACCTGACTCCAAAACCAAACAATTTATAATGAAAAACAGAACCTAATTTTAATGATGAGTGAATGAATGATGTTAAATGAAAATCAACGTCTATTGGATAAAAATTAAGGAAAATCACATATGGTGCTGAAGTAAGCTGTGTAAAAAAACAATCGAAATAAAAGTTGTAGGGTTTTTGATTGTATGTAATTTTGATTGTATAAAATTTTGCCCTAAAATGCATGCATGTTAAGATAAACCTTTAAAAAACAATTTTTTACTCTGAGAGCACAAACCTCCCCACGAATTAGAACAGACATGATGCCCCTTACCTCCATCTTGTTAATAACAAAAAATGTAGTAAAGAAAGGTGATTTTAAACAAAATTGCAGGAGCCCTTTTGAGAAAATTTCAAAAGTGAAAACTTTCACGATTAAAATGCTACTTCCAGTTGACTGATTTTGATGAAAATTATCACGTCAAGTCTCCTTGTGGTACCTGTTTTAAGTTCCAAGATTCAACTTCATATAATATTCCATTTTTGAGGTATTTTGCACGCACATATACTGCCCGTCCCCAAGCTTTGTGCAGCTGCGGGATGAAGGGGAAAGACGAAGTACCAGATTGTTGTTACTTCATAACACTGTACTAATCATCTCATTGCTATTCGCTGGGCAGTAGGCTGCATAGTGCATGACATACGTGGGTGTTATTTTCACTATTCCCTGTAGATGGCGACACAGAATATATGTAGTTTGGATAGTACCCGTGACTACTACAAACATAATACAAGTAAAACGTTACTACTACTAACGCAATCTCTCACAGTAGTAGTGACGTAATGCATACCTCTCAGCTGCACAAAGCTTGGGGACGGGCAGTAGAACAATTGGTAAAAATCAAAATTTGTTGGGTTCAGGGGACCTGAAAACATGTATTTCCAGTGAAAAATCAACATGAAAACAATACTTTTCTCCCCTTTATTTTATATTGGGCAAGAGGAAGTAAAAATAACTATATTTTTACTCATGAATTCCTGATCTAACTATAATTAAACCCACCGGGTTGGTCTAAAGGTAAAGTCGTCGCCAAAATCAGCTGTTCAACAGCTGATTTTCGGAAACGAAGGTTCCAGGTTCGAATCCTAGTAAAGGTAGTTACTTTATACGGATTTGAATACTAGACAGTGGTTACGGGTGTACTTTGATGGTTGGGTTTCAATTAACCATACTCTCTCAGGAATGGTCGACCTGAGTCTGTACAAGACTACACCTCATTAACACGTCATACATATCATCCTCATCTCATTGGGTCATGGGGTTGCTTATTGTTCTGAATTGAACAGATTGCAACGTACACACATTAGGAATTATTAAAAAAAAAATAAAAAATAATTACTCCAAGTTTAGTTTTTTTAATAATGAATAAAAATTTTTTAAATGATATGAATTTAATTATTTTTTCTTTTTTTTAGCAATATTACAATTGTTTATATTATTGCAACGAGGTAGTGGTAACTGGGAGATATGCATTGGTGAAAAATTGGTAGCAAGCGGTAGAATACGATATGCTGATCCTACGTATGATAAACTTGAAGAATTATCAGACAAATATTTACCTGAGTATCACCAAACATCATTAGATGTTTTTTACAATGATTCAGATATTTACAATATTTTACAGGAATCTGGGTACACCCATAAAGAAAGTTTTCGTTTAATAAAAAACCTTACTATTTCTGATAAAGGTGAGTTTGTTTAGCCAATTTTTCCGTCACGGAATTTTTTTTAATTGTATCGGGAAAAGGAAGAACAGGAGAATAAAGATAAAACTGATAAGCCTGAAGTTATGCCCCTAACGGACAGGTAGAGTGTTAAATTAATTGCAGTCGATATGTTGGTTCCAGGGCTACAATAAATAGTTATGTTCTTATCGCATAGTCAGGCAATTATATGACTGAACTTTTTAAGAACAGAAGAGGTAGAGGTGTTAAAGACATTAGTCAGAGTTATCTTCTCTGAGAGTAATGAATTTCACTATACAGCCAGACCCTGTGGTGAATGAAGTAAAGGGGTCATTTGCCGGGTGGAAAGTAGGTGCTTTTCAGAGGGCCTGGCATGCTGATAAGCATACTCTTTCAATTCAGTGAGGAAGGCAATAGGAAACCACCTCACTCCTTGTTATTACTTAGTAAAACTTCTAGAGGTTCAAACCAGCCTTTCAGCTGTTGACCTAAGCAACAAGCCTGAATATTAAAACTATGTTAAATTCACTATTTATTAATTCATTTATTGCCAATGCTTACTTGTGTTCCAATAATTTTTACCAAATAATTCACAATATTTTTCAGCATTTATTTAGAAATAATTTGGTTTTTAACCAAAAATTATTAAGAAAGTAATTCTTATACCCTAAAATGTTTAGTTTAAACAAATTTAGATTACCACAATTTTCTAAAGCTTGTGGTAAGTAATTGATATATTTTCTACCTCCATAGGTTGGTTTTTATTTATTTTTTAATCAATGTTGTGATTATATTTAAAGTCTGTAAAAAGGTGATTTGTTATATAAATTATTGCTTTAAAAATGTACAAAGGTATGTAGGAATTACCCTGATACTTAGTGCAATACCAACAGTTGGTAAAGGTGACATAAAACAATTTAACTTATAATATTTTAGTATTTTACCAGAAATATAGTGCAATCGTTAGTCTACATCACAAAGTATTTTTTGGTTATGTATAGTGTAACTGTTTTGATAAAAAAAAGAAAAATTATAATGTCTTATAATTTAATAACCTTTAATTTTATAATGTAAGTGTCGTCATTTTCTCGGGTTATCCTTGTATAGGGCTGTTATATGTCTCCAACTCTCTCTAAAATATCCCTTGAAGTAATATCAACACCTTGGTGATAACAGTGCGAAGGCATATGACTGTCAACCCATGATGAATGTCCTTATACCTTGAGCTTTGCTGATCACATGATGGTGATGAAGGACAAGGAAGATTTACAGTACATGGTTTGAAAACTCAGTGACGAGTGTTCAAAGAATGATTTAGAGATTAATTTTGTTAAAACAGAATACTTTTCAACGATTTCAAAAGAAACACTGGCTCTTGAAATCTCTAAAAGAATTAAAGTAGAGATATGATCTTATTGTCTTTTTTTTATTGTTATGTGATGAAAGGAGGGAAGTTTTTATTTAGTAGGGGGGAAGATGTTTTCATGCAGAAAATGATGAGGTGCCAATAAAGGCAAGAGTTAACCTTGTTTTACATTGTAGAAACTCTATGGGTTAAAATCAGCTTTTTGGTACTGCATCTGAAGAATTACAGTATTGTATCTAATGAGAAATTATGTTGTGTAAACAAAATTTAACCTACTAATCTTTATATTTATTTTTTTGTTCTAGGTTTCTGTGGCAGTTTAGTATTTAATGATTGGGTGCCATTTTTAGATGGAATTTTAAAAATGCATGTTTTTCAAAATTCAGAAAAAACTAATCAACTTTTTTACCCATCGTATATTCGCCATCTTATTGTTGATCCATCAAAATTTTCTCCTGAAAGAGGTAAAATTTTCCATTTTATTTATTAGTTAAGTTATATTTTTGTGTACTTGACTGAAAAAAGTCAGAGATTATAAAATAATTATAGAGGATTTTTGTTTATAACATTTGCTAATCTATTAATTATTCAATTAATTTGTTGTAAGAGTTGATTCAATTAATAATTCGTTGAGAGATTGAGAAAAGGAGGAAACTGTCCTGGTTGAATAAGCTAAAAGTGTGTTTTGGTTGCATCTCAGGAGACTTCTTCAGAAATGTGATACCCCTGATCTTAATTTTTATAATGGTATCCAATCTCTAGCCGAAGATGAAGAAGAAGACGCATAATTTCCATATTTTTACATCATTACCAATATTAAGATATGACTTTCTACTAGTACTAGTACAAGTCGAAGAACTTTTTTGAGGCAAAAACCAGAGTGGTTATTATTGCCTGTTACTCCACATAATATTGTAAAGGCTTCCATCACTGAGTGCTATATACGATTTCTAAGAAAAGCTTCAAAATTTATCACAGAGTGATGCCTTGAACCATATACAAGTGTTTTCTAAGAACCGATATCGAGTGTGTAGGAGGGAGACTACCTGATACATTCTGTATCATTTTTTTTTTTTTTTTTTTTTTTGGTTTAATGTCCGACTGTTCTGCAGGTACTGCTAATGCAGACAATGAAGGATGAAATGATTTTTTTTGTAACGTATGAAAATATGCCGTGCCTGAATGGGATTCGAACCCAAGACTGCATGATGAGAGGCGAGCACGTTACCAACTGCGCCAAAGCAACCGGCATTCTGTATCATGTACAAGTTGCAGAGTACATGTGTACTCCACTGAGGAAAGTTACTAAAATAATTTAACCATGCAGTGAGAGACAAGGGCAAAAATATTTATTTATTGGATTGTTGTAAGAATTGTATGCATAATTCAAATTTTAAGATGTAGAGTTGAAAAAATTAAGTACAGTATGTACCAAGAGGTACTAGACTAAAAAAATCCTATTTTGACACTAGAGTTCTGTCTGTGGTTACTGTACTTTTATGCTACGTTTAATTTTTCATTAGTAACCTTATTTTTGAGATATTTACTAAATTTTATTGCTGATGTTTCCTTCTGTTGTAATTTTGGAAATGTATACCCAATGGTGCTTTTATATATACAGGTATCAGTGGATAACCATACACTGTTGTTAGACTTTTTTTGTCATCAGTCTCTCGTCTCGTTTGATGCAGTTCTCCAAGCTGTTCTATTTTGCGCAAGTCATTTCATATCTACATACCTGTAACAACCTACATCTCTTGTAATTTGCTTTATATATTCTAACCTTTGCCTCCACCTACAATTCACTCTCAATATTACCCTCCATTATTGATAGACCAATACTTGGATGTCTTAAGATATGCCCCACTAGCCTATCCCTTCTTCCGGTAAGATGCTTCCATATACTTCTTTTTTCATCCACTCGCCTTGTTGTTGTTTAGGTTAACAGCCAAAAGGCTGGTTTGAACCTCTAGAGGTTTTACTAAGTAAAAACGAGGAGTAAGGTGGTTTACACATTGCCTTCCTCACTGAGTTGAAAGAGTATGCTTATCAGCATGCCAGGCCCTCCGAAAAGCACTCACTTTCCACCCTGCAAATGAAACCTTCACTTCATTCACCACAGGGTCTGGCTGCATAGTGAAATTCATTACTCTCAGAGGAGATAACTCTGACTAGTGTCTTTTACACCTCTACCTCTTCTGTTTTTAAATAGTTCAGTCATATAAGTGGCTGACTATGTGATAAGAAACAGAACTATTTTTTTTTAGCCCTGGACCAAACAGATAGAGTGCAATTAAAATAACACTCCACCTGCCCGTTTTGGGCATTATCCACTCGCCTAAGAACCTTTAAATTATTTATTATGTCCACCCACCTAATCTAACATTTTCCTATAACACCACATTTCAAAAGCTTGTATCCTCTTTCTTTCTACAGCCCCTATCGCCCACGTTTCACTCCCATATAATGCTACACTCCAAACATAGTTTTTAAGAAATTTTTCCTAATCTGTAAATCAATGTTTGTAGTCAGTAAGCTGTTTTTTTATTTCAAAGACTTTTCTAGCATGAAAAATTCTACTTTTGTTGTTGATTAACCAACATTATTAACAAACCAAATAAACTTTACATTCCCTGACCAAGCAAACACTGAGACCTTGTGACTATTTAAAGTTGGAACTGATTTACTTCAAAAGTTAAGTTGATGACTTATCTGATTACTCGTTAGCTAAAGGTTTCATATTTGATTTTTAGTTGAATTAGGTGTTGGAAACTTTTGACGTAGAATAGATTGTTTTATAAATTCAGTTTCAGTTATAGTAAAATTTAAATTATATACCTACTATAAGTGTTACATTTTAGGAATTGACTTAAACAACGTAAATACGTTTGAATTTGGTGTCAGCAACATTATATTTTGTAATAAATTTTTCTACAATAAGAAACAATAATTCTGTTAATTATTTTTTCAGTGGTTGAGGTAGTTAATAACAAGGCTACAAGTATTACAACTGCTCCAGGATTGAAGATGTCTGGTGTTATTATAGAGCATGTCCCTCCAATACAAAGTTCTAACAATTCTTTACTGACTTTAGAAGAATATAAATTTTTACCCTACTCTACTAGTAATACAAAAATTCAGGTAAATTATTATTTTGTTATCCGGCATTGTTTTGGGTTCAACAATAACTCAAATTGGTTGTTGAATAGTGCAGGATTGTATCTAGGCCTGGATTTGAACAGAATGTATTTTGAATGCAGAATTGTCACAAATCTTAGGGATTGATTCGAGAGTTGGTTCTTTAAAACCTTTTCAGCATGTTGTTAGTCAAGATTTAAATTTTGGCCTTAAGTATTTCTTTAAAAGTTTTTTGGTCAATATTTATGTAAGAAGATTGAAAACTGAATGATCTCCTCCAATCAAAATTTGATCTTGTTCCCATTGGAAGCGCAACTATTTGAATTAATAGTTAAGAGGGGTTAAGGGTGTCGCTGTCTCTTTGTTTTCTGCTGGCTGATAGCACTCGCTTGCCAGTACGCACCATGTACAGTTGTTCCGTCCTCTTATTAGTTGGCATAGTATTGCTTATCTGCGCACCCAGAAACCGCTTGCAGAAGAGGCACAAAAGAAGAAATCGCTCCTTAACCCTTGTACAACTGATAGGTTTTAGAAAATTAACTCTTCGAACACTTGATTCCAAGAACACATCGATAGACTTTCTGTAGATCCTGATTTGTTTTCCTGACTAGGGTCTGGAAATTTTAACACATTAAAATCTACACCATATTCCATAACCCATTGTGGTTTGATAGTGATGCAGTTGATGCATCTTTAATAGGCTCATATATATTTTTTAATATCTAGTAGAAGTAAAAAATATGAACCGTATAATGAACTATTAATTAGATGTTGGTAAAAGATCATTTATAACTTTTTTAAATTGATTACACAGCTATATTTTTTTTTGTAAATTCAGTTATCAATAATAGGTTTTTACAGTTATTTGAAAGATATTTGTTTGCATTTTACAGAGTATGAATGAAATACTGAATATTACAGCTCAATTAGTTGTTGAAAATTACATACAGAGTCGAACTGATAAGAAAAGTGTATGTATTTTAGAATTTGAGAATCAGTCACAGCTGCTTTCAACAGAACTTGAGATTATTTTCAAGAAAACTTCTGACATTGAGGTAATCAGAATTCATTATTTTAATGATGAAAATTCCTTTACAATAAACTCTTTATTATCTGCAGTAATTTATTTTGTTAATTGCGTCCAGAAGTCACATGTTTTAAATTGTATTGGATGTTGTATATGTCCAATATGTTCTACTGAAGGTGTATGAGGTGGTTCCAAAAGTATCCTACCTACCTTCAAATCTCTGCGCTGATGTTATTCTTTGTCATACGGCTTGCGGCATCCTTCAAAGTAATCCCTATTTGACTGTACAACACACTTTCATTGGTCTTTCAGCTTTCTGACACAGTTCTCAAAAACTGTTTCAGGAAAATTTCAAGATATATGCAAATGTGAACCTCACTCAAATACTAAATACAGTAGAATCTCGATAGTCCGGCACCTCCAGTAATCCGGTCCTTAAAATATTTGGCCTAAAAGTATGAAACCTTACCCAGGACAGATTTTGGTAAAAGATTTAAATTGAATTAGGGAAATCAACTTGACCTAATTACGGCAGATTTAATAATATAACATCTATGTTTAGGATTTGATTAAAGAAATGAATAAGCAGACCTTAATTTATTGTTAAATGGAATAATTTTTGACTTTTTATCCAAAACCCAGAACTGGGTCATACTCTTTACTTCATGCTGAATTGACAATGAAACTTAATTCTCAGAACACGAGCACCCCCACACCGCACTAGGCAATGTCAATAGCCGATAATTATGTTTAGTACAATGACTAAAGTAGTACTCAGCAAACCTTTTTTAATTAGTTAATTTAATTTAAAATCACATAGAAATCAATGCATATTTATTTTTTGTTTAAATTTATATATTATAGTTCCAAAATTCCAACACATCCAGTAATCCGGCATTTTCAGTAATCCGGCACCCTCTCAGTCCCGAACAGGCCAGACTACTGAGATTATACTGTACTATTTTATGATCAATTAAAAAATGTTGTCAGCCATCTTCAATGTAACTTTATTTTTATATTTGGGGCTGGACAAGGGTGCCTCAATTGAGTCCAACACTACTTCCCCATCGTGAGGGAGTGAACATGAGTTTTTCTCGCCACCTTGGATAAAAAAAAACTTTATTTTTTTAAATGTGAAGGTGGGTCATACGACACATGATTTCAATGCCAAATTTTAACGGTGAAAACTGGTTATCAATATCTCATATGGTTTCGAAGATATTCTTTTGCGCCTTTCTTTACATTTCACTAACACCTTATTGAATTTCATGTGTAATTACTCGTCATGATTTAATATTTATTTTAAAAATTTTCGTGTATATTTTTTAACTTAATAACATTATAAAGGTACATGTAAAGTCTGTTTGGTCAAACACATGGGCACAGACCAATCACTAAAAACATGTTTTTTTGAGTTGAGCTTGAAAACGTGTGTATCCAGTCAAAACTCAATTTTGAAATCAACATTAAAACAATATTTTCCTTCCCTTTATATTCATACAGGGCTAGAGAAAGTAAAAATTATGTATTCAACCAAATTTTATATGAAATCATGAATATGATTATTTGTTAATTTATGTACTTATTTTTTCAGATTACAATTATGAATTCAGAAGAACACGATGTGACCAATGATATTCACTCAAACTTACTGATTATTTCTGATTGCAATCATATAAACGAAGCATACAATATACTCAGCAATAAAAATGGATTTTTATTAGTTTATTACGCCAACAAAAATAGAATTCCTGATTGTCCAATTTCAAGTATCTTAAAAGTCTTTGAACTTAACATTAATGATGAAAAGTTCTCTTTATACAAAAAGGTATCAGATTTTATTCTTCACTGGTGAAAAACAGAAATACTTTTTGTCCTAAAACAAGGTTCTTCAGGAAAAGAAAAAAGTTTTGTATCCCTTGTCTTATGTAGATTTAAGTTTATAAACAAATTTTGCTCATTTTTTTATAAAGTACAGTCAATGCTTGACTTAATGGACTAGGATGACGTTAAACAAAAAAACAAAAAAAAAATTGACCAGCCTCCTAAATAAATTAAACGATGTAAAAATTACAAAAATCTAAGAAATGTTAATTTTTGTAAAGAAAAACCTGTATCTTTTTTCAAGAAAGGTACAGGGGCAGATTACTCTGACCAATTTTAAAACTATGATTGTAAGCCATAGAGCTCTCCTCTTCAGTTCAGTAGAGCAGATCTTTCACCTATTAAAGGCTTCCATGTGGAGGGCACTTCTCAAAATTTGGACCTTACTGACCAATTCCTATAGAAGCTTTTGCCAGTTCTGGTCACTGCAAACTCTTTTCATTGCAGGAAAATGAGAAGAGAGTATGGTGTGGTTTGGAATGTAAAGAGGATGGGAGAAGAGGATTGGTGGCCAAGAAGGATTGTGAACTGGAGATTCCAAGGAAGGCGGAAGCATGGGCAACCACCTGAAACATGGGATAAACGGGAGTAATGTTCTTGAGTTAATGTTAGATCTGACTTTGAGGACAACACTATGGATTTTTTGTGTGGTTTTACGTTCGGGTGTTTTGCAATGACTACTAATGCAGACGGTGAGAAGGATGATAGATAAAGATGAGTGATGAAAAAATGCCAGACCTGACCAGGAATCGAACCCAGGACCCCAGTATAGAAGCCAGTTGCGCTAAACACTACACCGACGGGCTGGCCAACGTGATGGAGTGGGTGGCAGTGCGAGGTTATTATCTTGCATTACTTTAAACCTTTATAGGGCAGTATTATATGGGGGAAATATAAATGTTGAAAAATGTTAAATTTTGTTTTATAGGGACTTGAATAATGTATTTCTAGTGCCAGAACAGTATAATATTTCTTTTTTTTATGTTAAGCCCTGTTAAGTATACTTATCAAGAAACGTTTATTGAAATGGGAACCACATAATGTTTAGCGGTAAGAATGCTTATTAAAACAACTTGTAGTCCTATATAACAGAAAAATGTGTAGAATAACAACTTATCTCATTTTTATATTAGCATGGATGCTTGCTTTCCCGTAAAAAATTCGAATCTTCTAAGCACTGTGAAAAAGTTACAACAAAACAACACGGTTGCGTACGCTGGTATGAATCCTTACCACATTCGTGTAACTCATGAAACAAATGGTCGCTGCGCACTAATTTCAAAATGTGGATAGCCTACTTACCAGAGAGCATCTATAAAACCATAAAATGCCAATAGGGTTAAACTGCATAGCTTATTCTTTAAAAAATCGACCTTATTACCAGTGGTAAGTATACTTACCAAAGACCTATAAAGGGTGAAACATTGTACACACATTAGTTACAACAAAAATAAATCATTCTGTTTAGAAGTCATTGTTTGATTGTTTATTACATGTAGAAACAAGTTATTATAGTTTCACAAGTATGTACCAGTTTGCTTATTGAAATGTTCAGTGTTGTTTAATGTGCAATTGTTTGAACGAAGTAGTTTTTAATTATTATATTTGTAGGAACTTCAATAGATGTTTAAATTATCTATCTAGCTGAACAATTTTAAATGGTAGTTTTATATATAGCCTGTATCTATCTTTCATGAAATGTTATTTTCAAGTTTGAATTTACATAGTGAGTGTATATTCACCAACGTGGACGATGTTTTTATTTATACTAGTAGCAGCTAGGCTCGGCTGGATGAAAGACACTGTTTAACCTCACGGATTGTGTATGCTCTCTAAGAATCTGGAGGATGTAGACTGGGAATATAGAAATCAGTGACTGTTGGGATGCGAGAGATGGCATTAGTTGTAAGAAAACTCGCTTTAAAAAAATGACCTTCTTGCCTATTTTATATTTAAGAGAAAAATTCAATTCTTTCTGAATACTGAATTATCTGATTTTGACTGTTTTGTGATTTACATTATTTTTTCCTAGCACACTAAAAATAATCAGTTTTATTACTGATGAAGATTTATGTTTATATCCCATGTTTGCAATATACTTTCTTTCATGTTTCCTCCGAGTATATTTTACCATTATAATTATTGATTTCAGGTTGGTAATATTGATACCAGATCTTGGTCTGCTGTATTTACTTCGAATCCTTATTGGCAATCACAGTTATCTACATTAAAATCTCAATCAGATTTTTCAAATTCTGTTATATACTTAATAGGGTATGAGGAACCTCTCAGTGGGGTAAATAATTTTATGAAGTCGTTAGATAACAACAGCATTGATAACCAGATGCTCAGGTATGACTTCTGATTTCTCTTCTTTTGTAATTTTTATTTTCTTTCATTATAATTTAAAGCCATAAAAATGTTAATTATTTATAAAAAATATTAACATAACTGTTCAGTACTGTTATACCTAATTGAAGTTCTAATTTTGTAAACCAGATGCCGTGATAAAACCTTTTTAAAAATCTGGTGTGAAACACATGACTTTCTCTTGCTAATGTAAATAATTATTAATATAACCTATAATTAGTAATCATGAGTGAATGACACAAAATGAAAATCAATCTTTGTAGGACTTAAAAATATGGAAACTAACTAGTTGACGCTAAACTACACTCTGTAGAAAAAATACTTGGAATAAAAGTTGTAGGTTTTTTAATTTTCTACAACTTTTATTATGTGCACTACTTTGTCGTAAAATTACTTAAGGCTGCAATCTTAAAAAAAATTACCACGAGAGTACAGCCTCCCTAAGAATTTCAGCCGACATGGCATGTATTTTATCGTGTAGAGAATAAAAATGTAGTAAATGAGATGATTAAAAAATTCGTACGAGCTGTTCTTGAGCACAATCGCAAAAAAATAAAAAATAGCCTGAATAAACTGTTACTTTTGGCGGTCTGATTCTGATTAAAATGTTTGTCTGGGTTCTCTTAGTGGTATGTAACTTAAGTTCCAAGTTTCAACTTTGAATGATACTCCATTCACCGAATATACTTGTTTTCAGGCTCCCCTGAATTAAAAAAACGTGTTTTAGCGATTGTTCTGTGTGTATGTGAACAAAATATCTCAAGAATGGAATAGCGTATGAAGTTGAAACTTAAGTTAGGTACCACTAGTTTGACTGTCACTAATCAGTCAACTGGAAGAAATAATTTATTCGTACAAATTTCTCAAAAACGGCTGCTACGATGTTTTTTTAAATCACTCATTTTCTACATTTTTTATGCTCTACATCTACAAGATAATGTATGCACAATGCTTGCTGAAATTCTTGCCAGGCCTGTGCTCTAGTTGAAAATTTTTTTTTTATGATTCCGACCTTAATATGCAATCTAGAGCAAAAATTGATATAATCAAGATTTTGTAGAACATTTAAAAAATCTACAACTTTTATTTCAAGCAATTTCTTCTACAGAGCTTAATTTAGCTCCAGTTATTTTTTTTCATCCAAATGGGTAAAAGAATAGGATTTTTTAATATTGCGGCCTTTAAATATATTTTATGACAAAAGTCTACAATTACAGTTATAGGAAATAAAAAAAATCTGCATCTTTAATTCAAGTATCTTCTTCTAAAAAGCCTAGTTTAGCGTCAATTAGTGATTAACCATATTTTTAAGTTGAACTGAGGTTGATTTTGTTACGTTTTCTTGCCTACATGAGTATATAGGAAGGAAACAAATTCATTCAACAACAAATTTCATGTCGATTTTTCGAAATCGAGTTTTCACTGGATCTACATGTTTTCAGATTCCCTGAACCCAAAAAAACATGTTTTTAGCGATTGGTCTGTGTGTGTATGAACAAAATATCTCAAGAACAGTACATCGTACAAAGTTGAAACTTGAAACTTATATAAGATACCACTAGAGGACCCCACACGGAACATTTTCATCAAAATCGGTCAATCAGAAGTAGTAGTTTATTTGTATCATTTTTCACTTTTTGCGATTTTTTTCAAAAACGGCTCCTACGATTTTTTTTAAAATCATCTCGTTTACGAAATTTTTTATTCTCAACAAGATAAGGTAGGCGGGATTTCTGCTGAATTTCTTGGGGAGGTTGTTTTCTCTTAAAAAAATTGTTTTTTTAAGATTGCAACTTTAATTTGCATTTTAGCGCAAAAATGTATATAATAAAAGTTGTAGAGAATTTAAAATCCTACAACTTTTATTTCTAACATTTGTTGTATAACGCTTAGTTTAGCGGTAATTAGCGATTTTCTGTTTTTTCTCACAAAACTTGTACAACATCCATTTTTTTAAGTTCTCACAAAACTTGTACAACATCCATTTTTTTTAGATTTCAGCCTTAGTTTGCATTTTACAACAAAAGTGTATGATTAAATTTATAGGAAATTATAAGATCTACAACTTTAATTTCGAGCACTTTTTCTACAGAGCCTAGTTTAGCATGAAAGAGTGGTGATTTTCCGTATTTTAAGCCAAACAGAGGTCGATTTTCATTCTGCGTCTTTCACTCATGATTAAAATAAGGTTATGTTTTTGAGGTTAGTTTTTTGTTTATTTCTAATGTTAGGTCATATTGGTCATTATTTGCATTGGCAAGAGAAAGTCGTGTGAATGTTTCACACCAGGTTTTTTTTTTTTTGTGTCATTCACTCATGATTAAAATTAGGTTATGTTTTCATTTAACATTGTTTACCAATGATTAAACAAAGGTTATTTATTTATACTGGCAAGAGAAAGTCGTGTCACTGTTTCACACCAGACGTTTTTTAAAGTGTTGTACTGGTATAAGATCCATGATCTATGAGAAACAGTATTTTGCCATCCATTTACATTTTAAGTTACAGTGGTTTTATAGTATTTGGTATATCAGTCCTGGTTATAATCAGGAAATATAATTTACTTTTAATTTTCGACTAATTATATGTTTGTTTTTTCCAGATACATTTTTCTGCTTGATAATAATTGCACATTGTTCTCTCCAACTTCATCGTTCTATGCAAAACAGATAGCACTTGACTTAAAAGTTAATGTTTATAAGAATGGTTGTTGGGGTAATTTTCATAGATTGCCTTTGAAAAAAGAACTTTCTCATGAGATACAAAGCATGAATATAACACAACTTCATAATTTACAGTCAGTATTATTTATTATTATTATTCTTATTCTTGCATCTTATTAACACATTCATTGTAAGAATAAACACTGATGTAGGCAAACCACTGAGGGAAATTAGTAAGAAAAATCCCTTTCATAAGACGTCACATTGAATTGAATGACACTATTTTTGTTTCCAAATTCCGACTTTGAATTCTTGATTTCCGGTTTTGGGCTATCCCCAGTCGAAACTTGAACTTCAAACTCAATGATTTCTGTATCTACTCTTTACGAGGAATTGAATGAAACTACTTAAGTTCCCAAATTCTGACTTTGATTTCTTGACTTCCAGTTTTGGCCCACTTCTGGGAATCGGAACTTGAAACCCCGTCCAGGCCTACTAACTTTTTGTGTAGAATACAAATCTGAAAACTGTTTGTTGCTATCTCTTGTAGTATTTAACATCTGCGTGTGACGGACAGTAGATGGACAAAGGAAAATGTTCGATGACAATTTTAAAAGCTGTCACCAAAAAATATTAGTTACTTTGCCTGTAATTACGCATTAGCTGCTAAATTTTAATCTTTCTTAATTTTTCTATAACAAATGTGTCTATATAATACATACTTTAATCTTGGAAAAATGTAGCAATAAAAATAGATTACACTTACAGTAGAATATCAAAAACTGGACCATTTGAGAAATTTGTGGTTGTCGAGGTTTTTAAGCGTCGAATTATTCAGAATGAGGGGTAGATGAAAGAATAGAACTACAAATTATTTTATTATTATTATTTATTTGTTGAAAATTATTAAATTTTCTGTGTTGTTGTTTAGGTCCTCAGCCGAAAGGCTGGTTTGAACCTGTAGAGGTTTTACTAAGTACAAATGAAGAGTGAGGTGGTTTACCATGCCTTCCTCACCAAGTAGAAAAGTACGCTAATCAGCATGCCGGGCCCTATGAAAAGCACATATTTCCCACTCTGTAAATGACACCTTCACTTCATTCACCACAGGGGCTGGCTGTATAATTAAATTCATTACTTTCAGAGAATATAACTCTGATTAGTGTCTTGTACACCTCTACCTCTTCTGTTCTTAAATGATTCAGTCATTTAATTGCTGACCATGTGATAAGAAACAAAACTATTTATTTTAGCCCTGCAACGAACAGATTGAGTGTTAATAATTTAACACTCCACCTGTCTGTTATGGGCAATACTTTTTTTCTGTATTATAATAAAATATTGAACTAGGTCATTTTAATTTGCATATTTAAATAACATATGAATGAATAAGAAAAGTGAAAAAACTTACATATCTATTATATGGTAGTACTGTTAAAAAAAATGTACATCTAAAAATTAATAACTAAACTATTTATTAACGCACATAATACCATGGACACGACACGTTCGATCTCTGGAAGTTTTAGCCCAGAACTGGAGTTTGACAACACGCACTCCCACGTCCTAAAATAATTGGGATTTAAATTCTAGGAAGTGAGCTGGTTATAACGACACACTTTACAGTGGCAAGTTGTAGGATTTGCTGAATAATACCTGCTAGTTAATAAAAATAATATCAGGTATCATTTGACCCACCGGGTTGGTCTAGAGGTAAAGTCGTTGCCAAAATCAGGTGTTTAACAGCTGTTTTTCGGAGACGAAGGTTCCTGGTTCAAATCCTAGTAAAGGTAGTTACTTTTATACGGATTTGAATACTAGACAGTGGTTGCCGGTGTACTTTGATGGTTGGGGTTCAATTAACCATACTCTCTCAGGAGTGGTCGACCTGGATCTGTACAAGACTATACCTCATTTACATGTCATACACATCATCCTCATCTCATTGGGTCATGGGGTTGCTTATTGTTCTGAATTGAACAGATTGCTACGTACACATATTCTGCTTCTTCAGGTGCCTTCTCCATTACGAAGGTTGGCTATCATCATGGTCAGTCGCACCTTGTCCACTGCTGCTCTGAAAAGGTCATGCAATGAGCAGTTAAACGCTTCTCTCAGGTTTCTTAACCAGGATATTCGTCTGCGTCCCACCGAGCGTTTACCGAGTTTCCCTTGAATTATGGGATGCAGAATCTCATATTTAGGCCCCCTCATGATGTGTCCAAGGTATGTGTCCGTGGACAGTACACATATTAGGAATTAAAAAAAGAAAAAAAAAGGTATCATTGGCGAAATTTGACTACCACTCATCTGTTTTCAACAGCAGTTTTATTTCTACATGTTGTTGCTATGGCAGTTGTTAAGTTACTCGGGTTGTTGAATTTCTGAAGGTCAAAAATGTATCAAAATTTTAGAACGATTTTCAAATAATTTGCAGAAAATGACTGGAGAGTTGGACAAGGAAATAGAAAATGCACAAAGCTTAAAAAGTCTTGTTAAAAAATGTTTCTTGCGTATGAGAACACAAATACCCCAGTAAACCCACCCACCCTATAGTCCAGATTTAACATCCAATGACTTACTACATGTTTCTTAATTCGGAAGAACATTTGGCTGGAACACGCTTCATTGACAGCAACAAGGTAAAAGATGAGGTTCAACACTTCCTCAATGACGTGGTAGTGAGCTGATATGGCATGGGCATACAAAAAGTGCTACAGCACCTACAAAAATGCATCAACTGTAATGTTAATTATGTAGAAAAATAGATAAATATTCAAGCTTTAAAATTATATAAACATTTCTTTGTATTTCTAAACAATTAAACCTTACTTTTAGGATTACGTTTGTAAATAAGCCCACTTTAGTTTCTTTAGTCATAATTTATTTTTTAATAAAGTATTTTTAGTGCCTTTATATAAAAATTTCACGTAAAATATAAATAATTATTTTCTTCTTTTGGAATTTGTTCTAGATGTAAAAATTTATCCGTTCATTATCTGGGATTAAACTTGAAAATATTAACGTTAAATGAAGGCGGTGAATTATACAAGGTAATAATGAGGTTATTGTGTTTTGTATTAAAAATCTAGTTTTTCTATTATGCATGATGGAATGAAGAAAGGTGTATGCATTTAGGATAAGTGGTTATGTGTGTGTACGTATAGCTGTTACCATTTGTTTTCTAAACTACTGAACTGATGTGGTTTTTTCATTACTTACGTATTCTAGTGTAAAATATTTTATTTTATTTTTCACTAACCTGTTACAGCTGCTGTATAATATGGTTTTTACCTTTTTTTCTAATCTTACTTCTTACTGATATGTTTTGGTAGATCCACCAACATCAGAGTACAAAAAATTAAAACTAAACTTTTTTAAAATTTATTCAAATTTACAGATGTTGACTCTTCAGTCATTTATATAAAACTGTTTAATTATTCAAATTTAACTTCATTCATATTTTGTGCAGAAATCATATTTTACGTGGCAGGCCAGTTTAGGATGTTTGGCACAGAAGAGTTTGTGCGATGTTTTATTATCAAGGTCTGCACTCAAGAATTGTATTCTGTTGGTGCTGTAATGAGATTCATGAAGAGGAAAACTTTTAATGTGCTGATCAATGGGACTGCATATATCAGCTGTACCCCAGTGCTAATGCTTGCCACACCCATCAGAAGGCGATTTCTCTTTAGCAACCATAGAAAGTTAAGCGATAAAGCTCTTTATTGTGTATGGCAAAAAATTGCTTACCTACACACTTTAATGCGTTCATTATATTTTAAAAATAAATCTTTATAATGCATCCTGCAGTTTGAAATTAATTCTATTTTATATAATGAATTTATATAATAATTTCACTAACCTTCTTTTTAAACTGCGTCACTTTTATTTTTATTTTATACAAATGACTGAAGATGTATCATCTTCTATAGATTTTAAATAAGTGAGAAAAAAAATTTTTTAGTTTCAATTATTTTATTTACTCTGATGATGGTGGATCCACCGAAACACATGTAAGTAAAAATAAAAATAAAAGTGACGCAGTTTAAAAAGAAGGTTAGTGAAATTTTTATATAAATTCATTATATAAAATAGCATTATATCATTTTAGTAAATGAAATCAAAAATGTTTGCTCTTTTTCGAGGCGCCTCGCTTTTGGATCGCTTACACACTGGGTCCTTATTTATTAATTGGTTTATACTAAATATTTTATTTTCATTGTTATATACGTCTATCGTTTTTTTATTATTTTTATTAATGTAATTATTGGTTTTTTTGTTTTTACAACTTTTATTATAATTTTTTACAGGGATTAAGTTATACCATTATTTTGTAATGTGTAACCAAATTGAAGTAGATATAGTTTTTACATACTAATCTGGTGATAAATCTAATTTTGTGTTTTTAAATATAGAGTGAATTAGGTCCTTTTGAGTATTCTGGAATTCATAATGAATCCAATAAACAAGTTATGGGATTGGCTCCAATAGATCCAGGGGCGACTGTTTTGTTGCCAGATCCAATCTTGTGTTGGGATAAACCATCAAACTGGTCTTTAGAGGAAGCTGTCACTGTTCCCTTTGCGTACACTTTGGTAAGTCATTTATTACTGAAACATTATACCTTATTTAGGATTATTGTTTTTTATAAAAAGTATTTATAAAAAAATTGTTCTTTATTAAAAAGTATTTCTAAAAATGGATATTACAAAATTAAATTTCCTTTCACCTGAAATCTTAGAACTTAATTTTTTCATGCTGACCAAGACTAAAAATATAAAAAAGCTGTTCATTACTTGTCATCAATTATTTATTGGCGTGGTATAGTCCCTTTTCTTCTGTTTCTATCTTAAACAAGAATTTTTTTAAATTTCATTTATACAAGACTATGCCTTCATTCCTTTACTTATTTTAAATACTGAATTGTTTTAAATATTGTTGGCCTAACCCTTTCTTGTATTCTTTCAGTCATGCTCTCCAATTGAAGAATTGATTAAGCATGTGATTGGATATCTACCCAATCTTGTCTCTTTTTCTAAGAGCTCTTCTCCCCCAACCCTATTTATTAGCACGTCTTCATTTCTAACTTTATTCCCTCATCTGTGAAAACAAATGGAAAACCATTATAAAATTTAGGAATAACGTGAAAGACTTCTTGCAATCTTTAAATAGGAATTTTTTTTATTACTGGATTCAGGAGACTCCAAAAAGCGAGTACAGGATAAATGTCAAGATTTAAACTTATAAGCCTCAGTATAATGACAAACATTCATATCCAGTGCCCATTCCAGCTATCACTAGGTCCAGTTGTTCACCAAGCCTCTCCATCTTCCTCTATTCATCGTCATTTCTCCTCCTCTGTTCGTTGCCAGTTAAAACCTTGTCCCTCCACACTCCTCTTAACTTCTCTATCTTTTTCTTGATCGTGCTGTTGATCTTGTTCCTTCCATCCTTCTAGGTAACCTTTCCTGCCCCATTCTCTGCACATGGCCATACTATGTTATCCTCATTTTCTCCACCCTCTCCCTCATAAATTCCACATTTAGCTCCCTTCTAATCTCGGTATTCTTTATTCTATCTCTCCTTGTCTTACCCTTTACTGCTCTTAAGATCTTCATCTCCCCTGCCTTTAACCTACTCCAATTCCTCTCATTCATCCCCCATGTTTTTGCTTCATACAGCATTGCTGGTTCTTAAAATAACGTATACATCATTAATTTAACCTTCTCTGGTATCTTTCTGTCACATAACAAGTGTTTCACTGATTGGTATATATTTTCTCCTTTTTTTCAACCACTTTGTTATCTCTCCATCTGTCTTTCCGTTTTCTGAAATCTCACTCCATAGATATTTACAATTTTTCACCTGCTTCTACTTCCAGTGTAATCATCCCCTCAATACCCCTACCCATCAAAAAACCATCACTTCACTCTTCTCTCTACGTATTTGAAGTCTAAAACTCTTCATTATTTCATTCCAAGCCTCCAGCTGAATTTGTAGATCCTCTATTTTCTCTCCCCAAATCACCATGTCCCCTGCAAATTATAATGACATCTGCACATAATAATGATATGGCTTATATTAAAAACATATTGTTAATTCTTGATGTATGAGTAATTTATAGGTAATTATGAAATATTCGATAATTATTATTATTAATATTTTTGCACCTTGAAGAAGATGGCAGTAGTTGAGATGTACGGGTTGGAATGTCTTGTGTTTCTGTAGACGTGCAGGATGGTTTGTGAGTTCGGAACGGGCTTATGCCTAATCCTTGATAGTAAGAAGAAGAAGAAGAAGAAGAATATTTTTGCATTAAAATTTTCAATAATTAATTATCACTTATGAATTTCTATTTTTACAGGCGTATTATTCCCTTATTGAAATTGGACGTTTATGTTCAAATGAAATTGTATTAGTTCACTGCGGATATACTGCAGTTGGACAAGCAGCTATTTCTGTAGCTCTTAAACATGGTTGTGAAATATTTACAACATATTTTAATCCAAAACAAGCTGGAGTCATTCAAAATAGATTTCCTGAGGTAAGTTCAAATTTATTTAAAATGGTTAAAAATTATTATATCGGTAATCTGATGAAAGTAAAAAAGTTGCATATACAAAGGTATAATACATAAATAAAATTGAGATTTTGTTTCCAAATTTTTTCAAAACACTCTAAATTTTGTCTCTGTGTCAGATCTACCAAGTAAATGCTGAAAATAAGTTTAGCTAAATTTTGTCGGTTACAGTATTCCACAAAAACCACTGAATCAAATTCAATAAATTTTAGTAGTTACGTTATGTACATGATCAGACTGAATTTTAGCTATTATTTTCATTTATTATCACTGACAGCTGATAATAAGCAGGATGATTTAGAGAGAAAGAATCTTCCTTCTTACCCTCCTCTACTATAGTTATACTTAACATCATTTAAAAGTTTTAACACATTAAGAGCATCAAAACTGTATCTTTCAATGCTTTAAAATAAATAATTAAATTTACTTCAATTACATCATACATACAGAAATTCACAATGGGACTCACCTTCATGTTCGTGTCTTATTTCAGAACATGCTAAAGAAAATATTTTCAGGGGTTTGGCAAAGGAAAATCAGGGTTATCCTGAAATTATATAATTCCAAGCAATTACCCTTTTCGGCTTAAATGCCATCAATTTCTAGTCGACATGTGTTTTGTTATGACCATCAATAAATCTCAAGAATAAATTCTTTACAATTTATGTTTTTAGTAGAAATTTTCTGGTCACGTTATATCTTTTATTTTAAATTCAATAAAAAATGTGTTTGTTTTGAACTAAATAGGATTTTTTTTTTGTTTTATGTCGGACTACACATTAATGCACATGATAAAGGGTGATAGATAAAAAAAAGTTGAACGAATGACCAAGAATTGAACCTGGGATCTGTGGTGTTTGATTCCTGATCAAGTTAGCGTAAGAGGAATTTTATTTTTTTCTTATATTATGTTTTTGTATTTTCCAGCTGAAAGAAAGAAATTTGCTGCAGTTGGATAATAATTTTGATATAAATCTCATGCTTCAAACAAAAGGATCTGGGGTAAATTTAATAGTTAATTGTTTTAGTGGAAATTCTAAATATCTACAATATTCTTTAGAATGTTTAAATTTCAATGCAAGGTTTTTACATTTAGGCCAAAATGTTGAGGATGTTACTTCATCGTTTGGTAAGTACATAAAGATCCATCTTACGTTATTAATTACTTTTTTACATACTAATCCTAAGATTATAATTGCCTACATTAATAACCGATGAACCGCTAAAGTCAACTTAGAAGGTATGAAATAATTTTTATGACAATTATTTCTTCTTCTTTATTTCAGAATGAATTTCTCTTCTGGCTAACAAGTCAAACCAAACACCCAAACATTCTTTTGAACTGGACCTGTGTAGTATTACTTGTCAAAAAACCATGGCTCCATTTTTGACAAAGGATAAAACAATAGTGGTTGATTTATCTTTATTCTTTCCTTCAATAAAACCATAAAGGAATGAGTAAAAAAGTGGCTGCTAGAACGGAAGTTAACTCACTATATCTCAGTCGTTCTTTATAAAAGGCCTGAAGGATAACCTGAAAAACTATCTGAGGATGGATGAAGGTTTGGCGATTTGCTGGAGAATGGAAAGGGTTACATACAAAAGTAAAATAAAACTTTTTGGTTCTCATTTAATTACTTTTAAATTACTGTATTTAAATTTTTGTTAACAGGAATGTTTGTGTTTCTTAAGGCCGTATCATTTTATGGTATTAATCCAGAGATTTTATTTAAATGCTCTAACGAGGTAAAACTGAAATTGAAAACTTTAGTTCAGGAAGGAATTGATGATGGAACTGTCAAACCATTTCATTGTTTGATCAATACAGGACCTTGTATTGATAAAGATGCAATAAATATCATAAGGTAATTTTTTTACTGTTCAATAATTCTATTCTAGTTTTATGCCCTGTTACCAGATCAAAAACTGCATTTAGGTTTCTCCCAGAGGTACAGAATAATGCTGCATAATACATAAATTTTAAAATATAATTTGTTCTATTTTTTGTGTACACAGTTCGGCTGCAGTTGAAAATCCAGGAAAGAAAATACTACATAGTATAAAATTGGAAAAATCAAAAACTGTTAATAAAGTCATAACTAAAGAATTTTTATGTCACCCCAACAAGAGTTATATAATTGTTGGTAAGTTAATGTTGTTACTACTAATAGTAATTTTTTATACTATCCTTAATATTTATGTAAGC
Source organism: Catonia carolina (assembly GCA_035578175.1). Lineage (NCBI taxonomy): Eukaryota > Metazoa > Arthropoda > Insecta > Hemiptera > Achilidae > Catonia > Catonia carolina. Next base: position 31,108,782 of record JAQMRL010000005.1, on the reverse strand, counting down.
AATTGATGTGACTGGATAAATTTGAACCTACTTAGATGCAAAAATTAACTCAGTACCAAAGCACGTCCATTTGCGCCGAATGATCTTCATTCTTTAGTAAGCATTCGGGAATCTTGTTTGTCAGAAGTGATTTGCAATACCCTCTGGCTTTTTTGCTGTGTGTGCTGTCTAAAAAAAGAGTAACGATATGTGATTCATTATTGTGTTTTCCGTGGTTTTTCAACTTTTGATATCATGGACAAGATGAAAGGTGTGTATGGGAAACACTGTTTGGGTGCCAGTACAAATTTACGTTGGTACAAAACATTTTCTGAGGGACAAGAATTAGCCGAGTTGATTCCAGAAGATCGTGGTTGGCTTTGTTGCATCCAAAACGATGCGCAATACATCAAAAAAGATGACCATGAGTCCTCAGATGAAGATGTCAATTAATCTTTTCATAAATTGCTACAGATTGTTTTACTTTTCTTGTAAAATAAAGCTACGTTCTTGTAAGTATTTATGTTCAATGAAGTAATGTAAAATAAACTACAGAGGGTGCTGTTCAACTTCTTTCACAAAAACATCATCAGTCAGTGAATTCTTCACCAAATTAGCTCATTGAGCATTCTAGCTTATGAGTTATTCTAGAGATCTAAATTGCCCTCATGCCTCCAGCTAATGCTGTTCGCTCATTCCTGAGAAAGTATGGTTAATTGAACTCCAACTGTCAAAGCACACCAGTAACCTTTGCCTAATATTCAAATCTGTATAAAAGTTACCATGAAACCTTACTGGGATTTGAACCACGGAACCTTTGTCTTCATACTTCAGTTGTCAAACAGCTGACTCATTGCAATGACTACCATTAAACCAACCCGGTGGGTTTTGAAGTCTGATTATTAATAAAAAATTGTGCAATTTAAAAAAAAATCTGAAACGAATAATTTAAAGAATAATTTGTTTTTTGAACAGATTCTTCTAAATAATCTTGTAGTTCATGAAAATAATACTCTATCTTTGTGTATTGCTTACATTAAAATAAAGGATTCTATAGATTATGAAAATGGAACTTGGTTTACTTTTTTATTTTAAACTTACAAATTTTTGATTTGTTTTCTTAAACAAAAGTAGATATTTACCTGAACAATTTTTAAATTTTCATTCCTAATCTTCATTCTGTGACTATACGTATAGGTGGAAAGAGTTCATTATGGGTTCATGTAATGTCATGGTTATGTGAAAGAGGAGCAAGAAATTTTGTCATTGGTATTGATGACCATTCAATGTCATCAGCTGTTGCTAGAAGGTAAGAAAAATTATATTTTTGTATAAAATTTTTATTTCCAGTTTTCACCAAAAATAAACGTCCTCAAGTACCTGAGAAACATGTTTTTACTCATTGGTATGTGTATGAACAAAACAACTCAAAAACAGAAAATCTTATAAAATTGAAACTTGGAAATTTAAGTTATGTACCATGAAGCAACTCAGATTTAAACATTTTCATAAAAATTGGTAAATCAAAAGTAGCAAATTATATGAGCAATTTTTCACTTTTTTGCATTTTCCCAAAAATGGATCCAGTGATTTTGGTTAAAATCACCTCATTTATGACATTTTTGTGCTCTGCCAGATGGGATAAGTCGTAAGGCAGGGGAAATTCATGGGGAGGGGGCTGTGTTCTTATGGTAAAAAATATTTTTTTGGATTGCAGCCTTCATGTATGCATTTTAGAGCAAAAGCATAATGTAATCAAAGTTTTGGAAAATTAAAATAAACCTATATTTTTATTTCAACCATTTTTTTTCTACAAAACTGGGTTTTGCTTCAGTCAGTGATTTTATATATTATACTTATTGAAATTAATGAATTTTCAAAATGGGAATTTTGTGTAACACGGCTAAATATTTTTTATAAAAGTAGGTCAAGAAATGTGCGTTTGGTAAGTTACAGTGTTGTGATTTCGTAAAGATACCGATAAATTTTTTTTCAATTAAGAGCTACAACTATTGTTCAAAGATTATTATTCTTTCTTAAATCATTCAAGTCCAACAGAGGCCTCCTCCATAGCGTAGTGGTTAGCGCGTTAGTTTAGCGCGGAGGTCCCAGGTTCAATTCCCTACCAGGGTCTGGAAATTTTCACAAGTCAAAACGCACAGTTACAGTCATATAATCCAATGTAGTCGCCAATAACCAAGCAATTGATGCGACTCTAAATAAATAAATAAATAAAAAAAGTTCAACAGAGGTTGTTTTTACTTCAACTTGTAATGGAGTGGACTACCACTGAAGTATATAACATCGGCTAGACTTCATCTGCAGAATTCAGTGAAATAAAATAAATAAATCTTTATAATGCATCCTGCAATTTGAAATTAATTCTATTTTATCAAATGAATTTATATAATCAATTTCACTAACCTTTCTTTTTAAGTGCGTCAACTTTTATTTTCACTTACACGTGTTTCGGTGGATCCACCATCATCAGAGTAAATAACATATAATTGAAACTAAAAACTTTATTTATTTAAAATCTACAGAAGATTATACATCTTCAGTCATTTGTATAAAACTGACATAAAATTAATTTCCTCTAATTTTTCCTTTCTCATGTTCACTTTAGATAGCTTATATATTCACTATAGATAGATTTACTATAGATATTGACTGCTGCTGCTATCTATAGTGAACATGAGAAAAAAAAATTAGAGGAAATTAATTTTTAGTCAGTTTTATACAAATGACTGAAGATGTATCATCTTCTGTAGATTTTAAATAAATAAAGTTTTTAGTTTCAATTATATGTTATTTACTCTGATGATGGTGGATCCACCGAAACACGTGTAAGTGAAAATAAAAGTTGACGCAGTTAAAAAGAAAGGTTAGAGAAATTTATTATATAAATTCATTTGATAAAATAGAAATAAAATAAATTATTGTGGCTGCAGGTTGGTAATACTTTTTGTAAATGTATGACTAATGAATGATTTTAATATTAGAATGCAGCTGCCTGAGGCAGTTGAGTATGTGTTATAGTGTCCAAAAATATCATTAATTGGTTACAGTGCACTGTTCAAAATAATGTTAATGACTCGCAGTTCTGGGTGCTACACATGAGTCCATCTCAAATCCTGTCTAACGGATACATGTTTGATATGTAATTAAGTGCAAATTTTTGATAAACTAATATTTCTATTTTGCAGATTTACAATATTATTGAAACGTTATTCAACAGCTGTAGCACAGTTAGTTACAAATAATTTACTTAAATCAGAAAATGGAGCAGAGGATTTCTTTTCAAAAGCTCTTTCATTGGGTCCTGTGGAAGGGATATTTTTTGTTTGTGTTGTAAGTATTTATATTTTGTTTAAAAGCAATTGCTGTAATGATTAAAAATTTAAATTAATATGAAAATGTGTGTGTCTAAATTTTTTATAATTCTTTTCTTTTTGTACTTTCAATAAAAAAACATTTAGCATTAACATGAAGTATGTTCAATAATATTCATTACTACATTCTGAAGAAGAAGAAGGTTGTCATGGGTTTGAAATCTGAGAACTTTGTTTGGATAAAGCTCAGAAGAGCTATTTCACAGTGCTACAAACATAGTGAAAATGAGTAAGATGGTCGCCAATCTTTGGGACGGATAGACATCTGAAGAAGAAGTTCAATAATCTCACCACCAAACTGAAAAGTTCAAGAAATGTTTTGTCCAAAACTTATTAGATCAGAAAGTGTTCTGCGCATGCCAATCATTCAAAACAAGTTTTGTCCTCTCTGAAATCCCTTTTTTACTCTTACTATGATTACTTAAGTTTTAATTCTATTTGTAATCTTTTTAATTTAATATAACTATTTCATTAAGTAATAAATTAAAGTACAGATTTTAATGTTGAAATTATTTTATTAAAATTTGCATTACTAAGACAAAATATGTTTTTAAAGTTTGCTTCTCAAATAGGTTTTCACCTGTTCCTTTTTTACATTATAGTTCTACTCATTTTGGCTTCACTGTCAATCACACTTCCCAAACACTTAAAACCATCCACTTCTTCCAATATTGTTCCATCCACAAATAAATTCGAGTTCATATAAATTCTACGAAGTGATGAGGCCTGAGAGATGAAGTTCTAATTTAACGAAAATATTTTGTATTTCATAAACGTACTACGGCTACATTTAATATTAATTATTTGACTTTATGAAACTTTAAATTTTTGTATTGTTTTTTTTTGTTCTAGAGTGACTCATTAAAAATTTATAATTGTCATGTGGCTAGCCAAAAATTAAAACTCAGTCTTTCAATTTTTGCTTCAATATTAAGCATTGAAAATAGTGTGTGTGAAAATCGTCGAGCCAGTGGTTTACCTGCTATTACAATAAATTGGGATCAGCCATTTTCCAAACCATCTGATATTACATTAAGTTTAGATGGCATTTTGAGTAACAATAAACAAACACATGTAATTTTATCAGAAAATCAAAGTCTCAGAACTTCAGGTGTGAATTTCTTTATTTTTTATTTACATAGTAATAATTTATTTTTCTTATAAGATGCAGTAGAATATCAAATACCCAAATTTAGGTTAACTGAAATCCAAGATATCTGAAACGACAAAAGAATTTAATAAAATTTTAGTAGCAGAAAATTATTGACAGTGCTGGAAATTTTATACATGCACACAGCAACTTATGAAATTCAAGCCCAACCTAGTGTTCGAATTAGAACATGCACTTTGGGACAATAGTAAGACAACCATATGAACTACTACAAACAGAGATTACAGTCCAGAAGAAAAACACTGATTATTATTAAAAAAAAAAAAAACAATTGTATAAACGTCAACTTTGCTGCAACTTATTTCGTTTGGAAAAATGTAAGGTAAAAAGGGTCCAGGGTGATGAAGAATTTATTTGCTCCAAAATTTAAGAAATTATTTTTCATGAACACCAGAAAACCTTTTAGAGCAGCAACCAACAAAATCTAAGTAGCCATTCTGGTAGTATATGAGGGTCGTTTGAAAAGTCCGTGCAAAAATAAAAACTACTGAATTGTTTGGGGTAAACCTTTTTATTTTTTGACATAATCTCCTTTTAGGCTTATACACTTCGTCCAACGCTGCTCTAGTTTGTTGATCTCTTCCGAATAATAGGATTTGTCCAAGTCTGAAAAATAGCCATTCGTTCCTGCAATCACCTCCTCGTTTGAATAAAATCTTTTTCCCACTAGCCATTTCTTCAAATTGGGAAACAAATAGTAGTCCGAGGGAGCCAAGTCTGGAGAATAGGGGGGATGTGAAACGAGTTGGAACCCTATTTCCATTAATTTTGCGACCACAACTGCTGAGGCGTGAGCTGGTGCGTTGTCGTGATGAAAAAGGACTTTTTTGTGGGGCAATCGTTGGCGTTTTTTTTGCAGCTTGGTTTTGAAACGGTCCAATAACGATGAATAATATGCAGCTGTAATAGTTTTACCCTTTTCCAGATAATCAATGAAGATTATTCCTTGTGAATCCCAAAAGACAGTCGCCATAATCTTTCTGGCCGAAGGAACTGTCTTCGCCCTTTTTGGCGCAGATTCCCCCTTCATAACCCATTGTTTAGATTGTTCTTTGGTCTCAGGAGTGTAGTGATGTATCCATGTTTCATCCACAGTGATGAAACAACGCTTAAAGTCGTGCGAATTCTTCTGGAACAGCTGCAAACCATCCTTGCAACACTTCACACGAAATTTTTTTTCATCCATTTTTTGAAAATCACTCAACTTCCTCGATTAAAACGAATGTCAAACACAAAGAAATAGACCGATCTGGCTGAAATGACACATGTGTTTTTCCAAGAGATGCTACTAACTAAACATATGCTCGATATGCGCCAGTAGTGCCATATATCTGACTTTGCATGAACTTTTCAAACGACCCTCGTAAATGTATCCCATCAGAATTTTTTTTTTTGGTTTAAAGTCCGACTGTTCTGCAATTACTGCTAATGCAGACGATGAAAGATGAAATGATGTTTTGTAACGTATGAAAATATGCTGTGCCTGAATGGGATTCGAACCCAAGACCGAATGTTGGGAGGTGAGTACATTACCAACTACGCCAATACATGACAAAGAAGAATTTTAAATGGTTATGAATAAATAGTTTTATGAAATATTGAAAAAGTTGTATTATTAATAAGTTAACTTATTATTATTATTATTATTATTATTATTATTATTTTTATTCGTACAAATGTGTAATTTAGGAAGGGACCCTTTAAGTTCCAAAATTGTGATTAATAATTGAAGACCTAGATGCAACAACCAGTCATCTCCATTTTTCAGCAATTTAGGTTATGATGCATTTTTATAGTAAAAAATTCACACTATCGTTTGGTGCAACAAACGGTTAAATCCAATCACATGTTTAGCTGGCGAGACTTTGATGAGATTTATAACATAATGGAGGTTCTGAATCTTTTGTGTGGCAGCAAAATTAGGGCTCTTTCAGAGAGAAGAGAACAGAAATTGGAAGCTGTGGACATGGGTTTTTTTACAAAAAGTCAAGGATTGTACGAGGGAGGACAGAATGAAATTGTGTTATAAGGAAAGAGTTGCAGAAAATAAGTGTAACTGAAACTGAATAAATCAGTTATTATTGCAATAAATAAATGGATCTTCGAAGAATGAAGGGAGAGAGAATTCCAAAATGGGTTTTTGGATGCAAGCCAGGGAGAAGAACAAGTTTTGGAAGACCTCTACAATATTGGGAGTAATTTATTGTAATTACAGCTTTCTAATGAGAACTGTACATTTATGGGAGCGAAACGTGAGTGACATGGGCTGTAGAAAGGAAAAGGATGGAAGCTTTTGAAATGTGGTGTTGTTGGAAAATGTTGAAGATTATGTGGATGGACAAAATAAATAATGTAGAGGTTCTTAAACAAGTGGATGAAAGAAAAATTATTTGGAAATATCTTATCAAAAGAAAGGATAGGCTAGTGAGGCATGTCTTAAGACATCCGGGTATTGCTGTATCAATAATGGAGGGTAAGAATATTGAAGGAGTGAATTGTAGGGGGAGGATTAAATATTAGAATATTTAAAGCAAATTACAAAAGATGTAGGGTGTTGCTGTATGATAAGATATGAAACCACTTGTACAAGCTAGAACAGCTTGGATAACTGCATCAAACCAGTCGAGAGACTGATGACAAAAAAGTACTGTAAGTTTAACTCCTATTTTATCCCCAGATTAATATCATTACATTAAGTTCAATTACCAAATACCTAGTTTCAGGAGATACAGCAAGGGGTCTTCAAGTAGGAGGTCATAATGTGGTGAAATGTGATGAATATAAATACCTGGGCAGCATAATATCATCGGAGAGCAATTCAAGAAGAGAAATCACAAGTAGAATTGGACAGGCCAGGCAGGCGACACAAACATTAAACTCCATACTCTGGTCTACAAATATAAAAAAATGTACGAAAATTAAAATCTATCATTCCATTGTACAGAGTATATTGCTCTATGGCTCTGAAACATGGGAATTGACCAAAAGAGACAGGCAAAGAATAAATGCTGTGGAGATGGATTTCTTGCGCCGGAGTAGGTGTGTTTCAAGGATGGATCGAGTACGAAATTCGGAGATAAGGAACAGAATGGGGAAAATGGATACAACAGTGGAGCAAATTGAGAAGAAGCGCCTTATATGGTTGGGACATACACAGAGGATGAGAGATGAAAGGTGGCCCAAGAGAATGCTGAATTAGGATCCACCTGGAAGAAGAAGAAGAGGAAGACCGCCCGAACTGTGGAACAAGCAGGTGTATTCCGATATGAGGAATAGAAATCTGGTGGAGGGGGACTGGATGAACCGAGAGAGATGGCAGATGGGATGCGAGAAGCGGCTGGAGCTGTAGATCAAACTCGCTTATATATATATAAGTTCAATTAAAGGCTGTTAAATCATTTAGGTTTTTAATTTTATTATATTTAGGTTTCCCAATCATTTAGGTATCTTAAGTAACATTATCTTTTACAGGACAAAGTGACTTTTCTTCAGCACAGTTATCAAATTATTTTCCTGAATCAGTTAATGAGCTTATTGCCTACAGACAAGAAATAAGGAATGCTTGTTTTGTTGAAGTTCAAACTTTAAGTCTTCCGTACAAAAATGTAAAAGATCTAACACCAGTGTTCTTACTACCTGGTTTTAAAGCAAATCAGTTTGATAAATTAGTTTCAACGTTAGTGTACCCAACGTTCAAAGCTCAATTACCTGAGGATGTTTGTACTATTGACGATGCTGCAAATTTATTGGTTCAGGTAAACTATTGTCTTTTTATTAATAATTTTTTTAAAAATAATCAAAGTTGTCATATTCTCATTATCAGTTGTCTTCAAGGATTATTAACAGAAGTGGTGTGAACAGCTTAGATGGATGTGTTTCCAAAAAAGGCATTTTCGTGCGTTCCGGATTGATAAAGAAATACAGGCAGACCTTGAAAGTAATAGATGCCAGAACAGGCTGGGTGGTCTAATTCATGAGGGTGATGAGGATAACAATAGTAGTCAATCTGCAGGAGTTATATAATGGTCTGATTGCCCGAATACTTCTTTCTCACGTCCAGGGTGATGAAGAATTTATTTGCTCCAAAATTTAAGAAATTATTTTTCATGTACACCAGAAAACCTTTTAGAGCAGCAACCAACAAAATCTAAGTAGCCATTCTGGTAGTATAAATATATCCCATCAGAATTTTTTTTTTTACTTTCTCTTGCCTATATGAATATATAGGAAGGAAAGTATTGTTTTCATGTCGATTTTTCGAAACCGAGTTTTCACCGGATCTATACGTTTTCAGACCCCCTGAACCCAAAAAAACATGTTTTTAGCGATTGGTCCTGTGTGTGTGTGTATACAAAATATCTCAAGAACGGAACATCGTACGAACTTGAAATTTAAAACTTAATTTACATACCACTACTGGACCCGACACGAACATTTTCATCAAAATCGGTCAACCGGAAGTAGTATTTTATTCGTATAATTTTTCACTTTTTTGCGATTTTCTCAAAAACTGGTCCTACAATTTTTTTTAAAATCGCCTGGTTTATTCAATTTTTTATTCTCTACAAGATAGGGTAGGCGTCATGTTTGCTGAAATTCTGGGAGAGGCTGTTTTCACATAAGAACATAGTTTTTTTAAGATTACGGGTTTAATATGCAATTTAGCGCAACAATTTATGTAATAAAAATTGTAGAGAATTTAAAATCCTACAACTTTTATTTCAAACATTTTTTTGTATAACGCTTAGTTTAGCGGTAATTTGCGATTTTCTGTTTTTTTTCTCATGAAAAAGTGTGAAAAATTGATTTTTATAAGATTTCGGCCTTAGTATGCATTTTACGACAAAAGTGTATATAATTAAATTTATAGAAAATTAAAAGATCTACAACTTTTATTGAGAGCATTTTTCTCCACGGAGCCTAGTTTAGTGAGAAAGAGTGATTTTCCGTATTTTTAAGCGAAACTGAGGTTGATTTTCATTTTGGGTCATTCACTCATGATTAAAATTAGGTTATGTTTATTGACGTTAGTTTTTTGTTTATTTCTTATGTTTTATTACTAATGTTAGGATTATTGTTTATTATTTGCATAGGCAAGAGAAAGTTGTGTGAGTGTTTCACACCAGATTTTTTTTTTTTTGTTTAACGTCCGACTGTTCTGCAATTACTGCTAATGCAGACGATGAAGTGAGTCTATCTGAAATAAAGCTTTTTTATGACGATTCATTTTTTGGTGATCAAAAACCATAAAAAGAAGGTATTATAAATTAGTCTATGCCTCGACCTTTGAGAGCATGGTGATAAGTGAGTTACTGTTATGCAACAGAATGAAAGGCTCAGTGTCTTAGTGACTGAAAATAAGGAAATTTCACGTTTGGTGTGGCAACCCTGACGAAGTCCTTGGTACTCCAATTACTGGGTTGAGTTAATGAATTTATATCTCTTCCTCATGAATTTAAATTACTCCAAAGCATCAAGAGTAGCTTCGAGTAGAAATGAAATTAATAAAAAATCTGGTGTGAAACACTCACACAACTTTCTCTTGCCAATGCAAATAATTAACAATAAACCTAACATTATTAATAAAACATTAGAAATAAACAAAAAATTAACTTTAATAACATAACCTAATTTTAATCATGAGTGAAAGACGCAAAATGAAAATCAACCTCAGTTTTGTCGTAAAATGCATTCTAAATCCAAAATCTTTAAAAAATCGATTTTTCACACGTCTTTGTGAGAAACAAAGAAAAACGCTAATTACCGCTAAACTAAGCGTTATACAAAAAAATGTTTGAAATAAAAGTTGTAGGATTTAAAATTCTCTACAACTTTTATTATATACATTTTTGCGCTAAAATGCATATTAAAGCCGCAATCTTAAAAAAATAATTTTTTTACGTGAAAACAGCCTCACCAAGAATTTCAGCAAACATGACACCTACCCTATCTTGTAGAGAATAAAAATTTGAGTAAATAAGGCGATTTTTAAAAAAATCGTAGGACCAGTTTTTGAGAAAATCGCAAAAAAGTGAAAAATTACACGAATAAACTACCACTTCCGGTTGACCAATTTTGATGAAAATGTTTGTGTCGGGTCCGGTAGTGGTATGTAACTTAAGTTTCAAGTTTCAAGTTCGTACGATATTCCGTTCTTGAGATATTTTGTATACACAGACACACACACACACACAGACCAATCGCTAAAAACATGTTTTTTGGGTTTAGGGGGTCTGAAAACGTATAGATCCAGTGAAAACTCAATTTTGAAAAATCAACATGAAAACAATACTTTCCTTCCTGTATATTCATACAGGCAAGAGAAAGTAAAAAATTAACTAGACCTAACCAAAACACATCATAGTGTTACCTCGATTATCCATCACTGTCGGGACTGTAACCCTGATGTTTAACTGAATAGACAGATAACAGAAAATTTATAATTCACATATACAGTATACTTCTGCCCATGACGGACAGGTGGAGTGTCAAATTATTTACACTCAATCTGTTCATTGCAGGGCTAAAATAAATAGTTCTGTTTCTTATCACATGGTCAGCCAATTAAATGACTGAATCATTTAAGAACAGAAGAGGTAGAGGTGCAAAAGACACTAATCAGAGTTATCTCCTCTGAAAGTAATGAATTTCATTATACAGCCAGACCCTGTGGTGAATGAAGTGAAGGTGTCGTTTGCAGAGTGGAAAATATGTGCTTTTCAGAGGGCCCGGCATGCTGATAAGCGTACTTTTCCACTCAGTGAGGAAGGCAATGGTAAACCACCTCACTCCTCGGTTTACTTAGTAAAACCTCTACAGGTTCAAACCAGCCTTTTGGCTGATGACCTAAACAACAGTATACTGTGGACAATTCGAAGTGCCACAACTCTTCCTCTACGTGCACACACAGTTCCGCATAAAGCATATCCATAACCTATTCTTTTAACAAGGTCTACAAATTTTAATATATGCAAATGCCTACAACCTTATTTCAATGTACAAACATACAAATAATTATTTCATTTTAAAATATGTATTTAATTTGTCCCAGTACAAATTTAAATTATAAATTACAAGAACTAAACTGTAAAAATTCACTAAACTATAGATTTCAGATGCACGCAACTAACTAAACAAATTGGTCTGAATATAAATAATTTTTTTTTGTAATCCCTAATTTGTGTACGTTGCAATCTGTTCAATTCAGAACAATAAGCAACGAAAACATACAGGAAGTTGGGGAATTCTGCTATCTAGGGAGTAAAATAACAAAGGATGGTAGAAGCACGAGTGATATCAAGAGTAGAATTGCTCAAGCTAGAAAAGCCTTTGAAATGAAAAACAGCTTACTGACTACAAACATTGATTTACAGATTAGGAAAAATTTCTTAAAACATTATGTTTGGAGTGTAGCATTATACGGAAGTGAAACGTGGGTGATAGGGGCTGTAGAACGGAAGAGGATAGAAGCTTTTGAAATGTGGTGTTATAGGAAAATGTTAAAGATTAGGTGGGTGGACAAAATAAGTAATTTAGAGGTTCTTAGGCGAGTGGATGAAAAAAGAAGTATATGGAAGCATCTTACCAAAAGAAGGGATAGGCTAGTGGGGCATATCCTAAGACATCCAGGTATTGGGCTATCAATAATGGAGGGTAACATTGAGGGAGTAAATTGTAGAGGGAGGCAAAGATTAGAATATATAAAGCAAATTACAAAAGATGTAGGGTGTTACAGGTATGTAGATATGAAACGACTTGCGCAAGATAGAACAGGTTGGAGAACTGCATCAAACCAGTCGAGAGACTGATGACAAAAAAAAAAAAAGCAACCCCATGACCCAATGAGATGAGGATGATATGTATGACGTGTAAATGAGGTGTAGTCTTGTACAGACTCAGGTCGACCATTCCTGAGAGAGTATGGTTAATTGAACCCCAACTATCAAAGTACACCGGTAACCACAATCTAGCATTCAAATCCGTATAAAAGTAACTACCTTTACTAGGATTTAAACCAGGAACCTTCGTCTCCGAAAATCAGCTGTTAAACAGTTGATTTTGGCGACGACTTTTTACCTCTAGACCAACCCGGTAGTTAATATAAATAATGAACAGAAAATCATATGAAAACAAATTAGTCACATCAATATGTCTGACAGATCATTAATAACAACAGTGAAAACAAAGCGTAGTGACCGTGCGTGAGTCGCATATTACAGTAGCGATTGTATACTTTTGTGACTTTACCGTCATTGCATGGCGAGGGGTGAAGAGTGGAGTAGATAAACATCAAAGCTGCTTGTGCCAATTGTCCAAGGTATACCTATCTAGCCAAAATTCACTGGTGGTCAGGACAAAATAAAAAAAAAGTTTACAAGTGGATGATACATTCATATTTTTGTACAACTAAACTACAAAAACCTGGTTCAGAACTAACTATAAACTATTATTTAATAGAAACTTACTTTAGAAATTCTAGGTCTACATTAAGATGTTCTAGGTGCACACTTTAAAATAATCTGTCGCCTTCTTCTCGTTCTTTGAGGCTCAAGCTTTATGTGTGGCAATATTCTGTATTTACAATGAATTTGTAGTGTTCCATATTTGTGATGTTTTATGAATCTTGCGCTTCACAAATTGGGTACTGTACTGTAATGTAATAAACTTCTTTTTTTGGGGCACTGACGGATAATGACAGTTGTTTGAGATTTTAGTGTACTTTTTTAAGAATCAAATAATAAGAAAGCCTGTATTTACTTATTATGCCTAAGAACAATAACAGTTGAATATCTATTTATTTAAAATTGTGACATAATTTTTATTTTCAGGAGCTGAAGTCCTTTACAAACCTAAGAGCATTTACATTAATTGCAATTGGTTGGGGTGGAATAGTTGCTATAAAAATGGCATTATTATTAGAAGCCGAGAGCAAACAAATCAGTATTATTTTGTTAGATGCAGAACCTTGTACTGTTCAAAACTGGTCTTCTATTTTTACTGGAGACAGTAATATAAGATTATTAAGTCGCTATTTTAATTTGGACCTTAAGGTAATTTAAAATATTTTTTTAGTATTATTTGATTTCAGATTATTTGTGTTTGTGTCTCTTATTTCTACAACTTTATGTAATAAATCTTTGTGAACTTGCAGTTAACAATTTTTTGTTTTAAAAATAATAGAAGACTTGAAATGCGATGTGAAACACTCAAACAGCTTTCTTTTGCCATTGTAAATAATAAAAAATATAAGTATGTTTAATTCATGAGTGGATGATGCTAAATGAAAATCAACCTCTGTAGGACTTAAAAATATGGAATATCACTAATTGATGGTAAAGTAGGCTTTATAAAAAATTCTTGAAGTACAAATTATAGGTCTTTCAATATTCTATTACTTCAGTTATAAATAATTTTATCATAAAATGCATACTAAGGCTGCAATCTTAAGAAATGCTATTTTATACAGATTGAGAAAAATACAGAAAAAGTAATTTTCTTAGTTTAGTGTTAATTATTAATTGATGCTAAACTAAGCGTTGTAGAAAAAAATGTTTGAAATAGAAGTTGTTGGTTTTTTTTATTTCTACAACTTTTGATTAATAGGTATATATTTTTACCCTAAAATACATATTATGGTCACATCTCAAAAACTCCATTTTTACCATGCGAAACAACCTCCTAAGAATTTCAGCTGACATGGCCCTATCTTGTAGAGCATTAAAAATTTAGTAAATGAGGTGATTTTTAAAAAAATTAGGAACTGTTTTTGAGAAAATTGTGAAAAGTGAAAAATCACACGAATAAACTACTACTTCTGGTTCACTGATTTTGATGAAAATGTTTGGATCAGGTCCCCTAGTGGTACCTATGTAAGTTAAGTTTCAGCATACGCTATTCTGTTCTTGAAATATTTTATTCACCACTGACATACAGACCAAACTAAAAACATGTTTTTCTTGTTCATGGAGGCCCCCTGAAAACACGTATTTCTGGTGAAAACTCAATTTCGAAAAATCGACATGAATACAATACTCTCCTTCCTTATATATTCATATGGTGCTTGAGAAAGTAAAAGTTATAACTGTGTGTCTGCTCAAGAACAAATAATTTTTACTTTTATATCTTAATTTAAGTTTTATTATTTTTAACAGGATCAAAATGAATTGCTGAAATTAAACAACTGGGAAAATTGTCTAGACTTTGTCCTTAAGAATGAACCTATTAAAAAAAATTCATTAAGCTCTGTGAGAACAAGTTTGAATGCTATTAAGAATCGTTTGACAGCTGTATCAAATATGAAACTGGAAAATATGAACAAGCTTAAATACACTTCAGTATTTTTATACAGATCGGATGACACATCTGAAATGATTGGAAACATCCATGGAGTAAGTACATTGTATTAGATATGTATTGTAATTAAAATGTAACAAGTTTGTTGGCAAATACTAACAAAAGGTAGAATTAAGGTGACTATAGGTTTATTTTCTTCATCCTCTCCTCTCCTTCTCCGCCATCACTGCAACCACCTCCTTATCTTTTTCTTTAGTTGCATGATTTAATTTAACAATTATAGTTCATGGATAATAAGTTCAATAGGGTATTGAATGGAAGAAATTTTGTGGAATAAACTTTTAACTTTTTAAATGTAAAATTTTCTGTTTTAAATTTTTATGAGTTTTTTTTTATTATTGAGTGATGATGCCTACATAAGCCTTGGGCTTGTGCGTAGGTAATGTTTTTTGGTGATTTACAGATGAAAAAATGCCAGACCTGACCGGGAATCGAACCCGGGGCCCCGGAATAGTTGCGCTGACCACTACATCACGGGCCGGCCATTGCTAGCTATTGTAACTCATTGTTAGTGTGTGCGCCATATGATTGTGAGCTTTACTGTCTAGCATTACTTTTCGCCAAAAAAAAAAAAAAGAAAAAAAAATTTAGCATTACTAACAGCTCCACCTCACTCTCACCCCCTTGTCTTCCAGTGTTGCCATTTTTATAAATAATTAATAGTAATGTAAGGTTTTTATTGTTTAAGTCATCAGGTGAAAGACTGGTTTGAACGTCTAGAGGGTTTCTTCTTCTTCTTCCAGTGCCTATCCGTTACCGAATGTTGGCAATCATTCTGACAATGCTGATTTTGTTGACAGCCGCTTTAAACAATTCAGGGGTGGATACTGAAAACCATGTCCTTAAATTTTTCAGCCAGGATATTCGCCTTCGCCCAACGCCTCTCCTGCCATGCACTTTACCCTGCACTATGCATTTCAACAGCTTGTATTTAGTGTCATTTCTCATGATGTGTCCTAGGTATTCCAATTTTCTTCTTTTGACTGTGTACATTATTTCCGTCTTTTTATTTAGTTTTTGAAGAACTCTCTCATTGGATATTTTATCTGTCCATGATATTCTCAGGATTCTTCTGTAGGTCCACATCTCAAATGACTCCAGTTTCTTTGCTGCTGCTTCACTAAGAGTCCAAGATTCTACTCCATATAGCAAGATGGAAAATACATAGCATCGAAGTAGTCTAATTTTCAATTCAAGGTTTAATCAAGGTTTAGGTTTATTCAAGGTTTAGTCTAGAGGGTTTAATGAATAAAATGAGGAGTGAGGTGGTTTACAATTGCCTTCCTCAATGAGTGGAAAAGTATGCCAGACCCTTTAAAAAGTATCTATTTTCTACCTTGCAAATGACACCTTCACTTTATTCTCACAGGGATTGGCTCAATAATGAAATTCATTACTCTGAGGAGATAACTGTGACTAATATATTTTACACCTTTACCTCTTCTGTTCTTAAATACTTCAGTCATATAGTTGGCTGACCACGTGATAAGAAACAGAACTATTTTTTGTATCCCTGGAACTAGCAGATTGAGTCCAAATAATTAACACTTCTCACCTGCCTGTTATGGGTATGTAAGGTTGTTATACAACAAATAAACAAAGAGAGATATTTAATGATTGTAAACTATAACAGAACTTTAACGCATTAGTTTTTAAAGGCACAGCCAATTGCTGTGAGCGGTGGGCTACGTATGCGCATACTTGACTTGGACCCTGCATACCCCTCCGAACTACAGTTAGATGTACCGTAAGAGTGCTGTTGAAAATTGACAACACCCATTATATTTTGTGGGCATGCTGTTACATTGTTGATAAAATACACTGCACTATTGCAGTACGTACAAGACTATACTAATGTAGACGCTCTTGCCCAGCGCTCTTTTTCTGAAAATCATGCTATAGTTTTATTAGTTATTAGTAAAGGACTGTGTTTGTGCAGCCTATGAGAGAATAGGAAGTACACATTGATTAAAAACCGTAACTTCTTAGTTTTAATGGAATTTTCAAGTTCTTGAGGAAACTACTTTGCCTTCCGAAAAAACACACCATGCTGATCTTATGGTTTTCTCTATTTCAGCTGTTTAGCTTGTTTTCCCGTATTTGTTTTTAATCCCTAATGTGTGCCTGTTGCAATCTGTTCAATTTAGAACAATAAGCAACCCCGATGATCCAATGAGATGAGGATGACATGTATGACATGTAAATGAGGTGTAGTCTTGTACAGACTCAGGCCGACCATTTTTGAGAGAGTATGGTTAATTGAACCCCAACCATCAAAAAACACCGGTAACCACTGTCTAGCATTCAATTCCTTATAAAAGTAACTACCTTCCCTAGGATTTGAACCAGGAACCTTCGTCTCCAAAAATCAGCTGCTAAACAGCTGATTTTGGCGACGACTTTACCTCTAGACCAACCCAGTGGATTTCCCGTATTTAATGACTTGCCTGAGACAGATTTATTTGTCAGTAAACTCTACTGAGTGATCAACCATAACATGTTTTCAATTTGATTGGTCATAAGTTTTGCTTTGAACAATTAATTAGTAATCACTAATTTTAATTTTATTTCTCGTTTTAGATCAGCCAAATAAGTAAAATAATCGCAAGCGAAGAAACTGATTTACAGAGTATGATAAATAGTAAAACCATCTGTGAATCAATTAATAGTAATATTCAGATTTATTACCCTGATATAGAGTTAATACAATACTTAAAGGAACTTGAAAGTAGTTTGGAAGGAAATTTTGGATTGAGCAAACTTATTAGCTCAAATTAAAGTTAAATGTATTAAAATCAAATACATATTTTATTTTGTTTTTTTATCTTCTCTTATATTTTGTGTACTGTTGATTAATTGATTGTACGTGGATAGTTATGTAATTGTTTTATGAAATAGATAAATATTTGAAAAAATCTTTCTGTGTATCTTTTAACCCCTCGCTGACTGATTTATTTATCACTAATTGTCTAACTTCCTAAAGCCTTCTAGAGCACTGGGTTAATCATTACATTAATATTAATTTGCACATAGCTATGGTTATTCATTGCTTGAGAATGTGCATGAGAAAGAAAATTTCATGAGAATACCGGGTGTTCGTAAATGAATGTCCCATTTTCAAGTGTGTATTATAACAATTTAATTTTGACTATTTTCAACAAATAATACATCAAATTAAAGGCAAACTTACCTAGTTTTCTTATAAATGTTCGATATTTGCATTTTTAGTTATAAAGCAAACTTCCAACCTAAAATCCAATTCTTCCCACTCTTTGGTTAACACGTCTGGAGTAATGGAAGCGATAGTCTGTTTAATTTTTTTGTCTCGACTCTGGCAAATCATTAGGTAGTGGCAGAACGAAAACACAATCTTTTATAAAGCCCCAAGGAAAAAATTGCATTGTGTGATGTCAGGTGAACGTGGAGGCCAGCAGAAAAGATCTCTGTAGTTTTGACCATTACGATCAATCCAACGATCAGGGAGTTGAACTTTCAACCACTCTCATACAAAGAGATGCCAGGGGGGAGGGGCTCCATCTTGTTGCCAAATGAAGTTTTTGGGTTCACCTTCTAACTGGGGAAAGAGCCATTCTTGCAACTTGTCCTGATAAACCACCCCTATTATGGTAGCTTCCATGAAAAAAATGGTCTGTACACATGATGTCGGGACCAGCATAGAAAACGTTCCATTTGCGTAAATCTCTTTGATATTTCACAATTTCGTGCGGATGTTCTGTCTCCTATATTCAAATATTATGGGTCAGTATTATAAAGTCAAAACGCTGTATGATTAGGAGTCACCGTTTTGTGAACGTAGCGCTGCAAGCAGGAGAACGACATAGCAGAACTCGTGCATGCGCTTTTCTAAAACTGTTTGAGTTACTCTTTAATTTGATGTATGATTTCTTGTAAATAGTCAAAATTAAACTGTTATAATGTACAATTGAAACTGGGACATTCATGTACGGACACCCGGATGTAAGGGAAAATAAAGAAGTGGATCTCTTTACAAGAATACCCTAGAACATGTAAAAAAGTGAAGTTTCTAGGAATCTGAATAGATAGATCTTTATCTTCATATTTTTACACCATAAATTTGATAATCTATGGTGAAATATTGTGATGTAGTTTAGGTCACCAGCCGAAAGGCTGGTTTGAACCTGTAGAGGTTTTACTAAGGAAAACGAGAAGTGAGGTGGTTTACAGTTGCCTTCCTCACTGAGTTGTAAAGTACGCTTATCAGCATGCCAGGCCCTCTGAAAAGCACATATTTTCCACTCTGCAAATGACACCTTCACTTCATTCACCACAAGGTCTGGCTGTATAATAAAATTCATTACTTTCAGAGGAGATAACTCTGACTAGTGTTTTTTACACCTATACCTCGTCTGTTCTTGAATGTTTCAGTCATTTAATTAGCTGACCATGTGAAAAGAAACAGAACTATTTATTTTAGCTCTGCAACGAACAGATTGAGTGTAAATAATTTGACACTCCACCTGTCTGTTATGGGCAGACAGTGAAATATTACCTGGGTTATTTGCATTAAAAGAAATCTCCAAATTAAGTGACAAAAAATTGGTAACAACACTTCATTATCCAGTATGCCATATTAGTTAGGTGTAAGTTAATTCATTACAGAATAATACGGTAAGAGTTTTTAAAATTCAGAAAAAAACAATTAGGTATATGGTAGGAGCAAACCACCACCTAACGTGCTCGCCTCTCATCATGCAGTCTTTTGTTCGAATCCCATTCAGGCACGGCATATTTTCATACATTACAAAAAATAATTTCATCCTTCACCATCTGCATTAGCAGTAATTGCAGAACAGTCGGACGTTAAACCAAAAAAAAAAACCACCTAACCTCAAACTGACCATTATTTAACAAGCTTTAATACTTTCAGTTCCTTATTTGTATATTATTGAGGAGATAACGAATTTAAAACAGAATACCTTTGTAGAGAATTTAAATGTTCACAATCACAATGCAAGAAACATAATTGGTTTCTATGTTGCTAATCAATACACTAAATTTTTTGAACAAAAACCTACTTCTGCAGGTCAAAAACATAAATAAATTACCACAAGCTTTAAAATCATCTCCCACAAGCTTTTGTACTAATCTAAATTTGTTTAAAGAGACCTAAAAAATATTCGATTGATGAAACGACTTATAGTGTACTACTCTAGTAGTACAAAACTTAAGTTTCAAGTTTCTGGTTCGTACGATGTTCTGTTCTTGAGATACGAGGCGTATTTTTAAAGTAAGGGCCGTTTGAAAATAAAAAAAAAATAAAAGGAAATTTGCAAAAACTAATTTTATTTTCGGAATCTACATACTTTTATCTATTTTTCTACTTAGTTTCCAAGTTTTTGTAAACACTTATAATATCGCACAATTAAATTTTGGAAACCTTCTTCATAAAAACTTGCCGCCTGCTGTGATAACCAAGAATTCAGAGCCGTTTTCAATTCGTCGTCGTCGTCATAACGGCTGCCGCTCAAGTGATGTTTCAGATGACGGAAGAGATGAAAGTCGCTCGGCGCAAGGTCAGGGCTGTAAGGTGGGTGGTCCAAAACTTCCCAGCCAAAAGAGTCCAATGCAGCTCGGGTCTGAGCGGCAGTGTGAGGCCTTGCATTATCGTGCAGAAACAAAATTCCTTTTGTGAGCATGCCACATCTCTTGTTTTGAATTGCTCTGCGCAGCTTCCTCAGGGTTTGGCAGTAGGCTTCTGCATTTATTGTCGTTCCTCGTTCCATAAAGTCGACCAGCAAAACACCATGCCTATCCCAAAACACGGACGCCATGATCTTGCGCTGTGACAAAGTCTGTTTGGCTTTGACCTTTATGGGAGAGTGCGTGTGTCTCCATTCCATGCTTTGTTGTTTCGATTCGGGAGTGAATGCGAAATCCACGTTTCGTCTCCAGTTACGATCCGACTCAGCATATCGCCACCATTTTCGTCATAATGTGTCAGAAAATTCAAGGAACTTTCGAGTCTTTTGTGTTTGTGCTCCTCCGTCAGGAGTTTAGGGACCCAACGTCAATTAGGCATGGTGTTATGCTGGTCGACTTTATGGAACTAGGAACGACAATAAATTCAGAAGCCTACTGCCAAACCCTGAGGAAGCTGCGCAGAGCAATTCAAAACAAGAGACGTGGCATGCTCACAAAAGGAATTTTGTTTCTGCACGATAATGCAAGGCCTCACACTGCCGCTCAGACCCGAGCTGCATTGGACTCTTTTGGCTGGGAAGTTTTGGACCACCCACCTTACAGCCCTGACCTTGCGCCGAGCGACTTTCATCTCTTCCGTCATCTGAAACATCACTTGAGCGGCAGCCGTTATGACGATGACGACGAATTGAAAACGGCCCTGAATTCTTGGTTATCACAGCAGGCGGCAAGTTTTTATTTTTATTTTTTTTTTTCATATAACTTTTTATTTAATGCATAATCTGTTATAAATAACAATAATTGCAACTTATCAATTAGACACAACTCATGAAAAAATTACAACCCACTGGTGTAATTAACAAATTATAATATGAAAACATTTCATACTGTTCTTAATTAATATTTACAATCAAAATTTTATAGTGATTTTTAAATAAATAAACAAAAAAATAAATAAATAAATATAAAATAAAAAATAACCAAAACTTCCTTTAAAACGAAAAACAAATAAGAAGTAATAAATAATAAGCACATGATTCCGAATATATGTACACCTAACTTTTCCGAAAATAATTCGAAACGTTCATTCAGTAATTTACAACATTCACACTCAAACACGACAGTCATCTACAAAACACTAACATTATATTATTTACAACTTAAGTTTTTATGAAGAAGGTTTCCAAAATTTAGTTGTGCGATATGATAAGTGTTTACAAAAACTTGGAAACTATGTAGAAAAATAGATAAAAGTATGTAGATTCCGAAAATAAAATTAGTTTTTGCAAATTTCCTTTTATTTTTTTTTTATTTTCAAACGGCCCTTACTTTAAAAATACGCCTCGTATTTTGTTCACACACATGCACGCACACATGCGTGCATGTGTGCGTCGCGAAAAACATGGTTTTTGGGTTCAGGGGGTCTGAAAACACGTAGATCCGGTGAAAACTCGATTTCAAAAAATCGACATGAAAACTATACTTTCCTTCCTATATATTCATATAGGCAAGAGAAAGTAAAAATAATGTGTTAACATCAATAAAAATACATTTTATTTTTATAATTTTATTTTATTTGAATTATGTAGTATAGAATACATATTAATTTTTCTATAGTACATTAAAATATAATTTAATTTTCTTTAATTACATTTTCTATCCACTGTTGAAAGTTTGTTACATCGGTGTATATTGTTGGCATACTTGGAGTTGCACATTGGAAAGATTTTGAGTATAATCCAATAAGTACATTTGATTTACCATACACTAATGGTGCTCCTAAATCATTCTAAATGAAACAAAAAGAAATATATTGTACAAAAGAATTTATAAACAACCTTAGACTAGAACCCATGATAACAACTTTTTCATTTTACATAACAGCTTGATATGGTTTCCTCTTATTTTTATTCCCATTATGTGAGAATAGTTTTTTCTTTTATTATTTAACTCAGGTCCACTGAAACTTCAAAATTTGGACCATGGTTATGCAAATTTATAATGTAATATGATTTTTCATAATTAGCTGGCACCAGGTAATATATTTGATCACAATTTTCTTTTCAATGCATAACACATTTCGACCAAACCTACTTACTGATCTCAATTTAGAGCCTTATTTTTCAAAATTCAGTCTACGATTTCATGAAATTTAAGCGTGTTATAATAATTATGTAGTGATTTCATAGGTTTCATTTTATGATTTAATTCTGAGATATTTATTGTTTGAAAACATATACATATTAATACGTATAATTAATATGAATCTTTAATAATATTTTCATTAAATATTTCCTTTAAGAACCTTGAAAATAATGACTGTTCAAGGTTCGGAAATCAGTTTTTTGACAATTGATTGAATAAATTAATATTAATGTATACTAGCTGACCCACGCGAATAAATTCACACAATAATTTTGATTTGATGTACTTAATATATTCTTTTTTTTTATTCCTAATTTGTGTACGTTGCAATCTGTTCAATTCAGAACAATAAGCAATCCCATGACCCAATGAGATGAGGATGATGTGTAAATGAGGTGTAGTCTTGTAAAGACCCAGGCCGACCATTCCTGAGAGAGTATGGTTAATTGAACCCCAACCATCAAAGTACAGCGGTAACCACTGTCTAGTATTCAAATCTGAATAAAAGTAACTACCTTTACTAGGATTTGAACCAGGAACCTTCGTCTCCAAAAATCAGCTGTTAAACAGCTGATTTTGGCGATGACTTTACCTCTAGACCAACCTGGTGGGTTAATATATTCTTAACAACCAATTTCACAATTACATAAATACTTTACAATAGTTTTATCAAAATGTTCTAATAAAACTTAAACATTAAATTATATTTGGATAACCAATCTTACAAAATTATATAATATGATAAGCTTCTGTTTCACTTTTCCTAAAACACATAAAATATTGAATAACATGCCAGTGCTATCATAATTATTGTTCTAAAACAAACATAACTATAGCTGTAACGGTAGGATGTTCCAGTCCCAGTGTGCATGTGTCAGGAAGTAGGGGAAAATCCTCACTACAATAGTTTCAAACGTTCTGTTGCCGAGACTACTGCGAAATACTACAATGGTGGGGGTAATGCTTCCCCGCCAAGGTTGCTGCTTGGAATGCTCACACTGCAATTTCCTTACAGTATGCCTATAATTGGTTGTATTGTTGATTCAAACTTTGCAAAATTTCATTATGGTGCAGCTTTTTTTCTTTTTCTTTTTTTGCTTTAACGACCTCATAGAATTACTTTAGTCCAATTTCTGGGCCAGTCCAATTCGTAATCGATTCTTCTTATTCTTGAAGCGTGTAAGTTGTTTTATTCTTGCTTCTTTTCTTTTCGTCCTGATCGTTTTTAGGTGTTCCAACCGTTGGCTTCTTTCCTCGTCTGAAAACACCCTATTGGATTCCTTTCTAGTTTTAGGCTCAAATATTATTATGTTAGTTTTAATTAGCTTATGTATTTTCCAGATTTCATTGTCAGATCCTCCCTTGAAATTTTCAACTCTTCCATGCCCTGATGGACTTCCTTTATCCATTTCGGTTTTGCTGTCCTTACCCAGTAAAAGTTGATTATTTAGTTAGCAAGTCTGGTGTTTCTGCTTTAAGTAGGTGCCACAAGAATGAAATTCTTTTTTTCTGAAGAAATTTATTACCGGGGTTACTATCTTGTATACGTCTTCATTTGAGATTATACTTCACTGTCCTTCTACTATGTTTCCGCTTCTCCAACTTTTTCTGGCCTTAAGAGAGTCTCACTGGCGTATTGTACTTCTAGGAGAATTACTGTTTGGTAGTGACTGATTTTAGTTTTAATTGATAGACATTTTTTGTTGTATATGTTTTGAGTATTATATTTTATTACGGCTTTTACTAATTATAATTTTCAGATATTTTGCAGAACCCTGAAAATGTCTTCTTTACAAACATATAAAAATTTTTAAATCCATTCAGCAGAACTCTGTATTATAATATGAATAGAATCTCCATTTAAAATACATTGGACCAATTATTCTCATTTTAAGCATGTGATCTGACAAAACTGAATTAGATTAATATAGCTTTTTTTTAATAGCATGAAAACTATTCAGGGTATACTAAAAACATTCAGAATTTACTAAATTGTTCTTTTCTAAATACTAAAAATATGAATTTTTGATTACGGCATATTATAAATTAATTAAAGTAAATTTTACTTTAAGATAATAATATACAATAAATTACCTCGCAAGGTCCTTTCTTTCCATTTGTACAAAGACTGAGATCGGTTAATGACTCATATTTTGGGTAGTACTTGGATTTACATACATTAATATTTAAAACAGGAACTGTAGCCGCCGCTATCTTATCAACACCTCCCTGAAAAAATGGTGTTTTGCATTAGTTATATATATATATATATATATATATACAGGGTGATTCATGAAGTTCTCCCCCCACTTCTACAGCACATTGTACTAGTAAAAATAATGAAAAAATGTTATATAAACATAGGTCCGAAAACGCTTCGTTAGCGAGTTACAGCTAGCGAAAGTTTCGCCTGGATTTCAGTTCACCAGGTGAAATGAGGTCTTCCTGGAATTGTGGTAAGGTAGATTAAGGGGCGAATTCAATCATTTCTTATGGTTTTTGATCTGATAAATTGAATAAAACAGGTCCCAGAACTGTAAGTTAAATAGTTTTTGAGAAAACCAGTGTCAAATGCAAAAAATGGAGTGAAAATCACATTTTTTCATCTTTGGGCAAGAATAACTTTGTTATTTCACCAAGAAACAGTTAAAAATTTTCAATAAAAAATGTAGAAAATTTTATTCTGAACAAACCGGTGTAAATAAAGTACACAGAAAGCGAATAGTTTTTGAGAAAACCAGTGTCAAATGCAAAAAAATGGAGTGAAAAAAACACATTTTTTCATTTTAGTTTTTCCGGTTAATTTTACTTTGTACTCTTATGAATAAAAACTCATTTAATCAAACATCTATTCGCTTTCTGTGTACTTAATTTACACCGGTTTGTTCAGAATAAAATTTTCTACATGTTTTATTGAAAAATTTTAACTGTTTCTTGGTAAAATAACACAGTTATCCTTGCCCAAAGATGAAAAAATAAGTTTTTCACTCCATTTTTTGCATTTGACACTGGTTTTCTTAAAAACTATTTAACTTACAGATCTGGGACCTGTTTTATTCAATTTATCAGATCAAAAACCATAAGAAATGATTGAATTTGCCCCTTAATCTACCTTACCACAATTCCAGGAAGATCTCATTTCACCTGGTGAACTGAAATCCAGGCGAAACTTTCGCTAGCTGTAACTCGCTAACGAAGCGTTTTCGGACCTATGTTTATATAACATTTTTTCATTATTTTTACTAGTACAATGTGCTGTAGAAGTGGGGGGAGAACTTCATGAATCACCCTGTATATACATAATTATTTAACCCGTAACTTACATCCTCGGGTCAAAATGACCCAAGCAGGTATTACACTATAGTTTTTTCATTCGTAGTTGGCAGCAATGACGTGTCTTCTCCAGTAGTCTCCTGCCTTCCAGTGTAGTATACGTGAGTGATCAAGACAGTTTGGTTTGTTTAGCAGTTTTCGGGAAATTTCGTAATTTGGGTCATTCTGACCCGATAGTGTAAGTTACGTTACATGTTTTTATTTTGTGTTTTCGAACATTTTCACCGTAAAAATGAATCCTAAGAATAGGATATAAGAAAACCATATAAGAAAATAGTTTTATTATATATACAGGGTGATTCATGAAGTTCTCCCCCCACTTCTACAGCACATTGTACTAGTAAAAATAATGAAAAAATGTTATATAAACATAGGTCCGAAAACGCTTCGTTAGCGAGTTACAGCTAGCGAAAGATTTCGCCTGAATTCCTGGGCAAAGAGTAAAATAAAGCCATACTGAACTTTTGGAAAGGTTAATTAAGTAAGAAATGTCGTGGATTCTTATGTAATTTTACCTGATAAAGCTAATAAAATAGGTTTCAGAACTGTACCTGTAGTAGTTTTTGAGGGATTCACGGTTAAATGCAAAAAATTGGGGCACGAAACAATGTTTTTTTAAGTTTCATGTACAATAACTTTGTTAAATTGGTAATAAATACATAAAATCAACAAACATTAATTGTAGAGAATTTAATTCTGAGAAAATTGATATAATCAAAGTCTAAAATAAAACAGAAATAAGTATCAAAAAATCGATTTTATTCAGTATAATACATTACTAGTTTTAAGCAAAATTAATCAGGTTGGGCCAACCGTACGCACCTTTTTATAATAGATGTTCGAAAATGAGGCCATCATTATCAATACATTTTGCAGCACGTTTGTGTATTGCTTTTGTTGCGTTTCTTAATTTTTCAGGGCTTCCCTGTATCTGCACAGCCGAATCCATAATACGGGCAATTAATTCATCACGAGAATTCACTTTTGTCTTGTATACAATGTCTTTCATCCATCCCCAGATGCAATAATCCAATGGAGATAGATCTGGGGATCTTGGTGGCCAAGGGTGAGGCCCTCCACGACCAATCCAGTGTCCAGGAAATTGATGATTTAAATAAGCAGAAACGGCACGTGAAAAGTGGGGAGGTGCTCTGTCATGCTGGAAGTACAAATTTTGTCTGAGACGTAAAGGAACATTCTCTAACAGCTGCGGCAACTCTTCTTGAAGGAAATGCAAATACAACTCAGCATTTAGGCGTCCAGGTAATATGAAAGGTCCAATCAGCCGATTGTGCAAAAGGCCACACCAGACATTGACGCTAAATCGGTGTTGAAAGTTCTGTTCCACTACCTCATGTGGATTTTCTTCTGCCCATGAGTGTTCATTGTGCAAGTTATTGACACCATCCCGAGTGAATTGTGCCTCATCCGTAAACAAAATACGCTTGTAGAGTTGATTATTAATATTCAAAAAGTTGCAAAACTCCAAGCGAAGCGGACCATCCCCTGGCTGTAGATGTTGAACCTTTTGTTTATGAAACGGATAAAATTTGTTTCGATTTAGTGACCTCCACACCGTTGACTGCGAAACTCCTATCCGCCTAGAAATACGTCGTGTACTTACACCTGGACTGCGATGAACAGCATTAATAACAATATCATCATCAAGTTGGACAGCTCGTTCATAATTGGTTCTAGTACTTGGTAGTGATCCTGTTTCCCGAAGAGTACGAAAAGTTCCTGAAATTGTTTTGGTATCTGGAATCCTCCTATTAGGGTAACGTAGTTCATATTCTACTACAGCAGCTCTAGCATTACCATTACAGTAACCCAAAATAAAAACCATATCAGCGTATTCCTCTGATGTAAATAAGTAAGGCATTTTTTCGCTGAATAAACAATCGAATTATAACTCACAAAAAAATTGCATTTAATAACACGATTCACAGAACCCGATCTCCTGCTGTAGCTTGCAAAACACCACTAATACACAGTTCTAACGTAACAGTACAGAATACCATTGTTGATCAGCTGTTATTCGTGCGTTACCAACTTAGAAATTAATAAAACAAAAAACTGCATTTCGATTATTAGTAAACAATAATTGGAAAATGTTTGCTTCATTTATTTTCGAACATTTAATGTAAATTTATATTTAAAAAAAAATACAACGTAATAAAACATGATATTTTTATTTACAAACAAATTTATTTAACAGTTCATCTTGTTTTCTCAATTTATCTCATCATTAAGGAACAAACATTTTGTTTTTGTTTTATTTTAACTAAATACCGTACGGTATTTCTTTACAGATAGTAATGTATTATACTGAATAAAATCGATTTTTTGATACTTATTTCTGTTTTATTTTAGACTTTGATTATATCAATTTTCTCAGAATTAAATTCTCTACAATTAATGTTTGTTGATTTTATGTATTTATTACCAATTTAACAAAGTTATTGTACATGAAACTTAAAAAAACATTGTTTCGTGCCCCAATTTTTTGCATTTAACCGTGAATCCCTCAAAAACTACTACAGGTACAGTTCTGAAACCTATTTTATTAGCTTTATCAGGTAAAATTACATAAGAATCCACGACATTTCTTACTTAATTAACCTTTCCAAAAGTTCAGTATGGCTTTATTTTACTCTTTGCCCAGGAATTCAGGCGAAATCTTTCGCTAGCTGTAACTCGCTAACGAAGCGTTTTCGGACCTATGTTTATATAACATTTTTTCATTATTTTTACTAGTACAATGTGCTGTAGAAGTGGGGGGAGAACTTCATGAATCACCCTGTATATAATGGAATAGAACATCCTATGGAAGAACGAAAAGAGTTTATGTTGGAGTTGGGAAAACAGTTAGTGTTCCCCAATATTTAGCTATTTACTAATTTTTTATGTTTGAAAAGTAAATAAAACAAGTACTTTCCATCAATCTTTGGGTCTCTTTATTTACAAATAACTACTTCCCGCAGTTATAAGTTATTTAAATTTTTTTGTAATATCATCAGAATAATTAGTTACCATAAAGTAGTGAGAGAATATAATTTAATTTGTATTAAGTATTCTAAAAAAGATAAAACTATGAAAACTATTAGAATGTACAGATAATAGGTTGTAGATAAAATCTACAACCAGCCAAAAATAAATTTTTGAAAATAAAGTTACAAAAAGAAAGATAAAACATAATGGGTCACTTTGACCCAACAGTGTAAGTTATGTTACTATTTTTGACAATGTCAGTTACTAGTTAACATCATAGCAGCAGAATGCATATTAATGTTGTGTTTTTTATGTATTTATAAAAAAACTTTTATATTTGCCTTATACTGCTTCTTATACTTTGTTTCTTACAAGCACTTTCGCGGTGCGTACCGCTTCTTCAGGTTGTTGTTTTCAAGAAACCAACATTTCTGTTTAGGGTAACAAACAGTTACAAGGGTTATCCAGAAAATAACCTCTGTTTTGAAATAAAAAGTAAATGAGTGAAGATACAAAAACTTTATTATATACATATTAAAACTACAGTTTTTCTCTATTTTTCAACATAGTCGCGAAATAGATTCAAGCACTTGTCGTACCTTGGAACAGTCTTTGAAATACCCTCTGCATAAAAATCTGCCGCCTGTGAATGTATCCAACCATTCACGGCGTTTTGAAGCTCTTCGTCATTGGCGAACCGCTGAGATGCAAGCCACCGCTTCATGTTCGGGAACAGGTGAAAGTCACTAGGAGCCAAGTCCGGGCTGTATGGGGGATGATCGAAAACGTCCCATTTAAACTTGGCCAAAAGTTCATTTGTTCTTCGAGCTGTATGAGGGCGAGAAAACAAATGAACTTTTCGCCAAGTTTAAATGGGACGTTTTCGATCATCCCCCATACAGCCCGGACTTGGCTCATATTTGATTTGAGCCAAGTCAACTATTTGAGCTAACTAGTATTTGATTTATACCACATTAAAACGGATTCCCTCATTAGAATAGAGTTCTTTGAAATCTTTATCTATATAAAAAAAAGTTATATATAACTGATATGGAACATCTGATTAGGAAAATTCTTACTCTGGAGGGTAGTTTTTCAAACAATTACCAGATTCAAATCAAACAAAAAAATACCTTAACTGCTACATTAATTATATTGAAAAACCTGCTTAAATTAACACAAGAAAATAATACTTTCAGTTACCTGATTTGTTCCCCAACCCCATCCAACAACATTTGCTTTAGTTCCATCCTTAGGTGTTCTGTAGGCCAAGTTGACAGATTTAGTATGGCATTTCTTTGGTGAAATATTTTTATTAAGTTTTATTATTCCTAAATCAAATTGTATGTCACCTTTGTATAGGTGATGTGGGATCCATTTCTGTACAGAAAATTCACAGCCACCTTTTTGAGCCTGGTTACTGCTTGTTCTAACTACAACGTTCCTTACAGGCCTGTAAATTATAATGTATGAGTTTTATAATAATGTTTTTTATTAACTTATAGTTTTAATTAAAATATATTTGTGACCATATATAGCAGTGTTTCCCAACCGGTGGTCCGCGGACCAAAGGTGGTCCGTGAGAGCCTTCGGGGTGGTCCATGAGAGTCCAGTGACTTCTTATAAAAAAAGTAATATTTTCCTGTGATTAAATTAAAGTTACGATTTTCATTGAACAAGATTAAGTAAAGGTAGAAGAGTTGTGGTGTAAGAAAGCCCTGGGCTTTCCCAAGATTCGGCGAGTAGCTTTGTGGTATCTTATGATTTTTCTCAACCACTTATTTGTGTGACCAGGGGTTCTCTAGTTTATTGTTAATTAAAAACAAACAATGAAATCGGCTAAGTGTAAGCAGTGATTTGAGAGTAGCTCTTAGCAAGAGCCTAAAACCTAGAATACCTCAGCTAGTCTGAAAGATTCGTGCACAAAAGTCGCATTGAAATGTTCATTTCATTTTTTAATTTTCATTGTTATTTTCATTTAAGTAAATCCTGTATTCCTTATTTTATTAAAAGAAAATTTACAATTATTTTACTTTTTGTGATGTACAATGTACCCTACTTTCTGAAAATAACAATTATATGTTTGTAATAATAGTTTCTTAATTAATAATAATAGTTTGTTTCTGAAAGTTTGTTTTATTTAATCACCTTTTAATTTGGTTACAACTGATAAGATATATGCAATAATGTAATGGGTGGTTCGTGGTAGTTCACTTTCAGGCTGAGTGGTTCGCAGACCACTGCGGATTGGGAACCACTGGTATATAGGAAAAGGTATAGGCAAGAGAAAGTAAAAAGTACAGTTGTGTTCATAGTACTAATTTTGTTACTTACGCTTTTGAGCTGATTCTTGCTGCTGTTATAACATATCTGCTGTTAAGAATTGCTCCAGCTCCAATAACTTTGCCTTTATATGTCAGAGATACCTGAAAAAGAAGGTGTAATTTATTAAAAGAAACAAAATTTTATCAGTAAGAACAATTAAACGAAAAGAACAGGTTTGTTCAGACAAATTGAAAAAAGCAAGATTCGACAGAATGAAAAAGTATTGGAAAGAAAGAAATGAAAAGGAAATAAACTGCCAAAGAAAAAGAACTAACCAAAGAGACTAAAGTGATCTTTTGTGATCATACAAAAAAAAAGAAACTTTGTCACTTTTAAACTTCTATTATAATATGTCCCCAGCTTGTGGAACCTAGGTCATAAAACGACCCTTACACACACAAACACACACGCGCTGCTACACATTAAGAATTAAAAACAAAAATAATTTATGTATTTCAAATATTCTTATAAAAAACATGTATATTTTTAATTGAACAAAGTTTATCAAGCTCTAATTTTTTTTTTTTTTTTGGTTTAACGTCCGACTGTTTTGCAATTACTGCTAATGCAGAAGGAGAGAAGGGTGATAGATGAAAATTGGTAATGAAAAATTGCCAGACCTGACCGGGAATCGCGCACAGCACCCCTATACCTAGCGGTGTTCTACATTCCTAAGTAGTGAGTCCCCTACTAGGCACTTGAATGCAATACTACCATTTTGGTTGTAATTATTTTTATCAAAATTGTATACGTAATAATTTTCAAAATCTATGTATTATTCCTTGAAAAATGAGTCCGAACACAGTGTTATTGTGATCATCCTAAGCTTTTCCGATGTTGGATTTCATTTTAACTGCTGTTGTTTAATAACATTATAATAAATTTAACTATTATTATTAATTTAAATGTAACAATTAATAGCATAATAAAAATAAAAAATATAAACACAGTGCTATTTAATTTTATAAAAACGACAGTGTTGATCAAATATTAGGCTCTGTTTTGATAAGATTAACGGAATAAGATGTAATAATTGTTACATATATAAAAAAATAATAATATTCATTGTTACATTTATAATAATAATTGTCAAGTTTACTAATATTATTGAACAACACCAGTCAGAAAGAAATCCAAAATGCTTAGGATTATCACAATGGCACTGTGTTAGGACTCATTTTTCAAGGAATAATACGTAGTTTTTGAAAATTATTATACAATTTTGATAAAGATAATTACAACCAAAATAGTAGTAATGCAGTCAAGTGCCCTAGTAGGTGACTCATTACTGAGGAATGTAGAACACCACTAGGTATAGGGGTGCTGTGCGCGATTCCCGGTTAGGTGTGGCATTTTTTCATCACTCATTTTCATCTATCACCCTTCTCACCATCTGCGTTAGCATTAATTGCAAAACAGTCGGACGTTAAACCAAAAGAAAGAGATAAAAAGATATTAGAGCTTGATAAACTTTGTTCAATTAAAAGTATACATTTTTTTTATAAGAATATTTGAAATACATAAATTATTTTTGTTTTTAATTCCTAATGTGTGCGTTGCAATCTGTTGCAAACTCAGAACAATAAGCAACCCCATGACCCAATGAGGATCGTGAGTAAATGAGTTGTAGTCTTGTACAGACCCAGGCCGACCATTCCTGAGAGAGTGTGATTAATAGAAACCCAACCATCAAAATACACTGATAACCACCGTCTAGTAAAATATATTAGTTACTTTTTTTTCCGTCCAGGAGGAGTATAGGACATGTCAGTGATAACTCCTGAAATACATACAAGAATCACACAATATATTACTACTATCAAGAAAGAAATTCTTGTACGCTATAAAAAGTTTCACCGATCAAGTCATTTTTCAGATTCTTTTAAAATGAATGCAAATTATCACAACACTTTAAAAATTCGGGTAATTTATTCATGAATTTTCTCTCTGCATAAGTAGGTTTTTGTTCAAACAATTTTGTGGAGTGATGAGCCACATAATAATCATTTCTGTTTCACTTGTTATGATTTTGAACATTGAAATTCTGCATAAAATTATTTTGCCTAACATACATAATCACCTGAAAAATGTAGAGAGAGGGAACTGTAAGCAATTGAAGCTCCTTTAATAGTGGTGTGGATGAGGTTAGCTGGTTAGCTCTCACCATACACCTAATAGCTTTCTTTTGAATTTTAAAAACCCTATTCATATTACCCATGCTAGAATTACCCCATACTACGATGCCATAACGGATATGAGACAGAATGAGGCCATGATAAGCTGCCATTAGTAATTTTTTATCTTTTTTACTTACTGCATAAGGAAATTTTTTAATTGTTGTGTTTCCTCCTACAATTCCGAAGATTTCAGAGCTTATTTCATCTTCTTCTTCATGATTAACTGTTGTAGCCAGAACAGAAGCAACTGGAAAAAAAATTAAACCATTATTTAAAATATTAAGTTATTCTTTTACCTTAATTTATAATAACAATTGTGTGTTATTTTATATAACATGTGTATCATCTCAATCTCCTACCAAAGGTATAATTTTTACTTTCACTTACCCATTCGAAATATAGGTAAGGAAGTTATATTTTATGTAGATTTTTCAAAATTAAATTTTCACTGGAAACACCTTTTCTTCAGGTCCCCTGAAGTCAAAAAGCATGGTTTTACTGATCGATGTGTGTGTGTGTGTGCATGCTTTTGTGTGTATGAAAAATAACTCAAAAACGGAAAATCATACTACAATTTAACAAATATAGTCACAAAAATTAATGCTAGTGAAACAGCTTACTAGTGCTACAAAGAGCCAGAAAGCTCTGTTATAAGAATTTATACATCTCAAAATTGTGTTTCCCGCTTAATATTAATAAATCAAACCAAAAAATAATTTATAATTTCATATCAAAAATGTAAGTAAAATTTGAAAGCTTGTACTTATCTTTTAAATTTTGGAGAAATTATTACAAAATAATGAGTAAGCTTTCTGGGCCTCTGTAATCACTAGAGTAGCATTTACAGCAAAAATGTGCCTTAGTAGCTTTGGCACTGTATATATATTAGACAGTGATCATATGAAGTTAAAAATTAGAACTTAAATTAAGCATCATGAGCTAAATTAAATAAATTAAGCATTTAATTTATTTAAAGATAA
The DNA here is from genome assembly GCA_035578175.1 of Catonia carolina. Taxonomy (NCBI): domain Eukaryota; kingdom Metazoa; phylum Arthropoda; class Insecta; order Hemiptera; family Achilidae; genus Catonia; species Catonia carolina. The sequence goes on along the minus strand of JAQMRL010000005.1, from coordinate 31,074,254 downwards.
AGAGGTTCTTGACATCGTGAAAGTGCGAAAGCTCCAATACCTGGGACACATTATGCGCAATGAGAACCGTTACATGTTGCTCCAAAAGATTCTGCAAGGAAAGGTGTATGGTGCGAGAGGTCCCGGTAGAAGAAGGATTTCATGGTTGAAAAATCTAAGAACATGGTTCAACCAGTCGACGACCCAACTTTTCAAAGCAGCTGTTTCCAAAGTCAGAATAGCCATCATGATAGCCAACATCCGAACCGGATAGGCACCATAAGAAGAAGAAGAAGAAGAGTTGACCTGATATGAACATTTTCATCAAAATTGGTCAACAAGAAGTAGTAGTTCATTCGTGAAATTTTCTCAAAAAACTGCCAACTACGATTTTGTTTATTATAGTTCGATTTACTTCGTTTTTATGATTTACAAGATGATGTTAAGTGGGATGTTAGCTGAAATTCATAATCATGGTATGTCTGTGCTCTCGAGATAATTTTTTTTAAGATTGCGGCCTTAATGTACACTTTAGGGAAATATTGTATATAATTTAAGTTATATTGTTGTTTAGGTCATCAGCCGAAAGACTGGTTTGAACCTGTAGATGGTAGACTAAGTAAAACGAGGAGTGAGGTGGTTTACTATTGCCTTCCTCAGTGATTAAAAAAGTATGCTTTTCAGCATGCCAGACCCTCTGAAAAGCTACTTCTTTCCACCCTGCAAATGACACCTTCACTTCATTCACCACAGGGTCTGGCTGCATAATGATGAAATTCATTACTCTTAGAGGAAATAACTCTGACTAGTGTCTTTTACACCTCTACCTCTTCTGTTCTTATTTAATTCTGTCATAAAATTGGCTGACGAAGTGATAAGAAACATAATATTTTTTTGTAGTTATATTTTTGTTTAGTTATAGAAATTTAAAAAACCTACACTTTTTTCAAGCATTTTTTACTTTCTCTTGCCTATATGAATATATAGGAAGGAAACTATTGTTTTCATGTCGATTTTTCAAAATCGAGTTTTCACCGGATCTATACGTTTTCAGACCCCCTGAACCCAAAAAACATGTTTTTAGCGATTGGTCTGTGTGTGTGTCTGTGTGTGTGTGTGTGTGTGTGTGTGTGTGTGTGTGTGTGTGTGTGTGTGTGTGTGTGTGTGAACAGAATATCTCAAGAACGGAACATCGTACGAACTTGAAACTTGAAACTTAAGTTACATACCACTACCGGACGCGACACGAACATTTTCATCAAAATCGGTCAACCGGAAGTAGTAGTTTATTCGTGTAATTTTTCAGTTTTTTGCGATTTTCTCAAAAACTGGTCCTACGATTTTTTTTAAAATCGCCTATTTTACTCAATTTTTTATTCTCTACAAGATAGGGTAGGCGCCATGTTTGCTGAAATTCTCGGTGAGGCTGTTTTCACGTAAAAACGTTGTTTTTTTAAGATTACGGCTTTAATATAAATTTTAGCGCAAAAACTTATATAATAAAAGTTGTAGAGAATTTAAAAACCTACAACTTTTATTTCTAACATTTTTTTGTATAACGCTTAGTTTAGCGGTAATTTGCGATTTTCTGTTTTTTTCTCACGAAAACGTGTGAAAAATTGATTTTTTAAAGATTTCGGCCTTAGAATGCATTTTACGACAAAAGTGTATATAATTAATTTTATAAGAAATTAAAAGATGTACAACTTTTATTTAAAGCATTTTTCTCTACAGAGCCTAGTTTAGAGAGAAAGAGTGATTTTCCGTATTTCTAAGCCAAACTGAGGTTGATTTTCATTTTGCGTCTTTCACTCATGATTAAAATTAGGTTATGTTTATTGAGGTTAGTTTTTTGTTTATTTCTAATGTTTTATTACTAATATTAGGTTTATTCTTAATTATTTCTATTGGCAAGAGAAAGTTGTGTGAGTGTTTCACACCAGATTTTTAGCTTTAGTAGGAACAGGACAAATTTGTTCCCATGAAGAGGTAATAATTACATGAAAGATAGTACTGTTAAGAATACTTTTTTCAAAAAAAGCAGGTCTGTGGGACGTTATATGAATCACAAAAAAAACACATGCCCACATAATTTGTCTGTTTGGGAATAATTTCAGGTTGAAATTACACCAAGAAAATATTAAAAGTTGTTTGTTATGCTCTTGCAGAAACTCTTGTAAAAAAGAAACTCTTTACATTGGCAAGAGAAAGTAGTGTTAATGTTTCACACCAGATTTCTTTTGACAATGTAAATAATTAAAATATAAAGGTATATGTTTCATCATGAGTAAACAATGTAAAATGGAAAACACTCTAATTTTAATCATGAGTGAATGATTAAATGAAAATAACCTCTGTAGTAGGCCTACTTAAAAGTATGGAAAATCATTAATTGACACTAAACTAGGCTCTGAAGAAAAAATTCTTGAAATGAAAATTATAGGTTTTCATATTTTCATAACTTTGATTATACATATGCACTTTTATTGTAAAATGCATACTAAGGTCACAATATTAAAAAATCCTATTTTTTACCATTTTAATGAGCAAAATACTGACAATCTTTACGTACGCTAAATTGTAGAAAATGTGCTAAAAAATAAAAGTTGTAGTTTTTTAATTTCTACGACTTTAAATATACACTTTTGCCCTAAAATGCATATTAAAGCTGCATTCTTAAAAAACCATTTTTTACCATAAGAACACAGCCTTCCTAAGAATTTCAGCAGACATAGCGCTTACTCTATCTTGTAGAGAATAAAAAATGTAGTTAATGAGGTGATTTTAAAAAAAATTGTATTAGCGGTTTTAGAGGAAATTACAAAAAAGTGAAAAATTGCACGAATAATTTACTACATCCGGTGACAGACTTTGATCAAAATATTCATGTCGGGTCCCCTAGTGGTACTTAACTGAAATTCCAAGTTTCAACAACTAATGCAATTTCGTTCTTGAGATATTTTGTTTACACACAGACCAATCGTTAAAAATGTGTGTTTTTGGGTTTAATGGGCTGAAAATATTGTATATGTATTTCCAGTGAGAACTCAATTTAGAAAAATCGACATGAAAATGATACTTTCCTTCCCTAATATTCATTCAGGGAAAGAATCAGTAATTTTTAGAATGCCTACATTGTAATGAAAAGTCAAAATCTTAGTGTTTTAAGAATAGTAGAAGCATATTATGTACATGGTAGAGCTGCTCGTAAGAAAACAGGTTGGTAAGATCAGAAACTAGCATAATTTCTGTTACGAAGGTAGCGTATCCAATGTTTTCATCAATTTAGAGATAGGAATGTTTTAAAAAAAAGCTTATGAAGTGATTCTTTTAAATGAGTTCTAGAAACCTAGCGAAAATATTGATCAGTTTAAAATTAAAAATTCCGTTTCTTCCCATTTGTCATCAGTCAACTCACTTTTACAAAAACCCATCACCAAATCTTTTTATAGATTTAGATTTATAACCTATAATTAATTACATACATAATTATTTAAGAAAAAATAAAGTTACTTACAAACGCTAAAAAGTACGAAAAATGTAAAAAATTTAAAATTCATTTTTAAATTTTACCTTGCATTCAATACCAGTACCAAAAAGTATAAAAATTTCTTTAAATAAATTATTAAAATTTCTTGAGTGGATCCACGCCCTACTTAGCCTAATATTAATCTATAGATAAAATTTGTACTTCATCATTATCATTTTGGGTTGATAAACATGGGTATTTTTTCTGAATGAGTTATTGTAACAAATATAGGTATAACAGAATAACACTGTGTGTGTGTTTGTATAACAGTTATGAATAATTTTCTGCGTAATGTAATTGCTCATCGATTAATTTTTATAGATTTTTACAATCACATGTGTAGATACTGACACTGAAATTTATCAGTTTATTTTTAAGTATGTTACTGATATACCTACAATCCTGTCATTACTGCCTGTCATAAAATATTAAACACTTAAATATTACAAAATTAATAAATGATACAGCAAACATCGTAAAGTTTTTCTCCAAATTTTTAAGCAACATTATTACATTGTATTTGTTTATTGACCATTTGATGAAGTATACAGAACTAAATTGTTCAAGTTTTTAATTAAAATCCTAATAAAACGCTTATATTTATGAAGTAGTTTATTACAAAAATTATGATTTTATATAATTTACATTTACGTAGTCAAAATTCTTTTAGAATTGTGGAACATAGACGTCCTGGATACAAAAATCACCGTACTATGCCTCCGACAAAATTTATTATAACTTTCCAAATATTTTGAATGATCTTCCATGATACAGTTTTTAAAATAGGCTCCAACAGTTTCTGCTAGAAACACAATATTATAACATTAATGTATTATTTAATGTTTCCATTGAAATCAATTTTTTAAATTTATTGGGTTCAACTGTTCCGTTTGTGTGTACATGTTTGTAGTAAGTTTATGGAAATGAAGTACTTCATTTAAGTTAGTGCGATTCAGTAAAATAAGAGTAAGTTTTTAATGAAGTGGAACAACTCAAAACTAAATGATTTCTGTAAATATAACCCACAGAGTTGGTCTGGAAATAAATTTATCGCGGCGAGTCAGCAGTTTAACAGCTGATGAATGGAGACAAAGGTTCATCGTTCAAATACTAGTAAAGGTAGTTACTTTTATACGGATTTGAATACTAGACAGTAGTTACCATTGTATTTTGATAGTTAGGGTTCAATTAACCATACACTCTTAGGAATAGTTGGCCTGGGTCTGTTAAAGACTACACTTCATACACATCATCCTCATATCATTGGGTCATAGAATTGCTTTTTGTTCTGAATTGAACAGATTGCAATGTACACATATTAGGGACAAAAAAATTGTAAAAACAAAGAGTAATGTACTAATAATACATGTAGATAATCTTGTTCTACTATGGATTTTTTCACTCCGTACGGAGTTAGAGGATCATGCACTCTAAGATCTCTACAAATTCAACTTGGGTTTCCAAAATTCAATACTGAGTATTGGCAAACATTAAAGGGACCAGTAATTATTGGTACCATTAAAATGAAACCTACATATGACCAAGTTTCACTTCGATAAGCCTATATGGGAGCAGCCAATGAACTGAAACTTCAATTTCATATCCTTTGTAACATTTTTTCTTCAGATTACAGTTTATAAATTCACATATTGCCTCATATCCGTTTATCTAGTCACTAATATTTGTCTTTTTTAAGAGCACCCAAAATAACTAAAAGCAAACACTTGGTTTAACACAAATTCTCTAACCACTTCCATTAAAAAATCATTTTTTTCTCTCTTTAATTCTTTATTTACAACTGTAAAATTTTACAACAAGTAAATGTGATGATTATGATAATAATGTAAATGACATGATAGGCATGAGAGGGGTAGGGTCAAAAAAGTCATTACAAAAAGTCATTACTTTTGTTTTTGTTGTGGAAATTCATAGAGCAAACTACAAAACTCACCGCATATTTTATCCAGCTGAAATAGGAATTGATCATTACTAAACTTAAAATTGCTACAACTGCTGTGTTGGGAATTTTTCCTATGCTTGCATTAGTAGGTAGCATATTCTTTGTGAAAAGCTGAATTAAAATCAGTTTTGTTCTAAAAATAATGGCCTTGAACTATATCAATGATAAAGGGGCAGTAATGAGAACCAAATAAAATTTGGGTGCCTCCATGGCCCAGTGGTTAGCTAGCTGCACTGCAAAGCGCAGATCCCAGGTTCTATTCCCAGCCAGGGTCTAAAAAATTATTATTACAAGTTCAAACCTACCGGTCCTCAACCCAAATTAGTTGCTAATAATGAAGATACAATAAATAAAACTAAAAAAACATATAGGTACTAATAAAATAAAATTTTAAATATTTTCAACTACCTATTGAATTTAATTTAATTTTATTCAACGTTTTGTTTATCGTCGATAACTATTTTCTGTAAAAACACATATAATCGACTGTTATTTTCTTAGCTATTATACTATTATTCGTAAAACCATTATACTATTATTAAAAATAACAAGAACCCTACAACTGTTCAAAAATTATTTTACGTTCGTAAAAGAGTTTTGTAGCATGTGTATTGTGGATTGATTTGTCAAACGTTATTCCGAATTTTATTTTAGAGTTTCAGACTACAGGTTACTTAACATATTGAACAATTAACGAATATTACATTTTACAGTGTTTGGTGATAACGCCGAGTATGCCTATAATACTTTTAGCGCCAATTTAATTCAGAAAGAGCGGTTAAGAATTTAATCAATCATAAAAACCGGTACTAGCTTTTCAAATTTGTACTGTAAAACTATTTGTAACAATAGACATACTGTTAGTACGGTGGATAATCCAGCGGTTATTCCAATATAATTATATTAATGTATGTGAGGATTCTATTTTAATAATCTTGACTTAAAAATGTAGTTTCGGTATTATTTGCGGTGCATTTTTACGATATGAACAAACAAATCTTGCAGATTTGTGTTACTCTGTTTTAGCATGTAGTAAAATGTATTTTCGAGTGATAAATATCTATTACAATTGCCCTGGGTAATTTTATTAGGACAAAAAAAATATTCTGCACGAATAACCACCTACTACGTCATTTTTGTGATTATGTACGGCTTTATTGTTGAGTACGTGCTCGCCAGGGGGCAGCACCATACAGGTAAGTTGATCATGAGTCATCGACCTTGTTAGAACGAAACTAAATCATGTTATAGTAGATTCTTTAGTGTAGGATAATAATCCCCGTACTTGTAGTGTGATAGTGATACTGAAAGTGCATTTGTTTTAACAGTTGTGACTTTGTTCTCCTAATGTTTTAACAAATACGTTGAGCACTGTTAAGATATTAAAGGAACGTGCGGTTGGCTAAACTGTGTTTCATGCTTGTTGGCTGTGCATGTTAGTATTGTAAAGGCGTCCGTGTGTTTACTTCGCGGTTAGTCTAGTAATTGTTAGTGTTTTTTTGTTTTATGACGAACTGTATTAGTGTGCTGTCGACTAGCGGCTTCTGTTAAAGGTAAAATGTTTATAAATTCATACAAATCTTATTATTGAATTACTAAATCCTTTTCAATTGGGTCTGAAACTGGCATCTGTAAGTTGACGTAAGCAGGCGTTCCCTTTTGTTTTTGTTATACTGTGTGCGGGTTTTTGTAAAGTATTATTTATAAATTCAGTTAAGACCTGGCGATGTGTTAAGCATTGGCATTAAAATGTTATAAGATATGTGACATTTATTATATTGTTTTCGGCGTTTAGTTATTTTAATATCTTTTTTTTTAATGGACTTAGTATTTGTTTACATGAATACTAACCTAACCTTGTATTATTTTCAGGCATGTTGAAGTTTATTCGAGGGAAAGGGCAACAACCCTCTGCTGAAAGGCAAAAATTACAACGAGAGCTGTTTGCTTTTCGTAAGGTAAGAAATTATGTTGTTTTGATCATTGGATAAAAAAAATTGATATACATTATTATTGATGTATTTATCTACTTTTGTAGTTTGTTATTGTACAAATCAAATCTTACTATCTTTTTAAATGTATTGCTTTGTATATTTGCCTTAATTCTAGACACCTGTTGATATCTAATTGGAGGTTAATTTTTCTACACTGCTCATGATAGGTTATTAGGTTAGTATTAACTGATCTATAGGTCAGGGTTATTGGTTTTATTATTAACCAATTAATGGTGAGAAATTACTTTAAATTATGGTAGACTTAGTCCAAGAGCTATCAAACTTTCATAAATAATTTTTTTTTCAAATTAGTCTACATACCCCTAGTATATTGAACTTTGTATACAAATTGAAGTCTTTGGTTGTATGTTTATTTATTACCAATATTTATAATTTAGATAGTATAGCCATTTTGGTTTTTATTTATATACATTTTTTATCGGGAAATAGCGAGCAAGTAAACAGTACAATGTGTCATTAGGGTGTCAGGGAAAACAAATTAATTAAACAAAAACCTGGTTTACAATCACATGTTAGTTATTGTGAATAAAACCATTGTAAACAATTTTTGATATTTTTTCAGATTGAAAATCCATACTCATTGATTTAATTATTTTAAACACTAGTTGCTCATAGATTGTTATTAATCCAGTGCTTAACTGATCAAAGGTTTTATTGTTCTTTCCTTTTTACATGTTGTTTCAAAAAACCTGTCGGAATAATCAGTAATCATTTTATGTTGAGTTAAAAACTCAGCTTTTGAGCGTTGTTTATGCATTTTTAAATTTTTATTAAAAATAGTGTGTTAATAGTAACAAGTATAAAATAATGTTGATGCACATGTTAGGTCTAAATTAATTTTAAAGTCGGTTTTCTTTATATTTATGATTATAAAACAGTTTGTAAATATTAGACTCTGTACAAATGTACCTTTTGTAACCCAGCTTTTCTCTCTACATTTATTTTCTGTATCAATTGGCACATTGTCATTACAATGTGTTGTTTTATGGCTTGAAGATGATAATTTCTTTTGTAAATTTGGCCTACATCGTCTGTGTTTCTGAATAATTCATTGGATATGTATTCATCGAGAATTAATCAATATAAATGAATGATCATTGATTGTATAAAATCGCTGATGTATCAACTTTTGTGGAAAAATTAAGCAAGATTAAAAAAAATAAATAACCCAGCTGTATTTGTTTTTTAAGTAAGATAAGATTCTGATTCAGTTTTGAACACCAATGATGGTTTTTACTGATTGTGTTAATGTTTTGTAGATATAAAATACTTGTGACATATAATTTATAAAATAAATTCCTGTTTGTGGATCTGAACGGAAAATAGCTGTTTTATCGTGCTGTGCTGACCAAGCATCTAGTGTATGATGGAAGGCTTTTACTTTAACGGTAGAAAAACTTAACACATAAGTTATATTTTTTTTCGGCTGTCTGTACTTGGTTCATTGTAAGAAAGATATGTTATGTAAACAAACAGCGGTTATCGAATCAGCTGTTATAGCAGGTTTTTTTTAAAATCTACTGCAACTAGTTACTTAAAACTAACGAACAGTTTTTCTTTAGCGATATTATTTCCCTCCCCTTGTATAACCATGCAGTCACCCACTGGTGCTAGCACTTATTTCTAATGTCACTTACACAGTGTACTATACACATATTAATTTCTTAAATCTCTATCTTAATCCTATTGTTAATTTAAACATTAATTTAACAACTTATGCAAATATAAATAAATATATAATATAAATGTAAATAAACTTGCCTTAAAAGTAACTTAATAATAATATTTATAGCTAACCATTAGTTTTAGAAACTTATATTATTATTATTTTTTTTTCTATTATTATTTTATGGCCTACAAAGGACCACTTTAGTCATTTTACATTTGAAGTCTTTCCTTCCCTCTTCCTTTTCTTTTCCGCCCAATATTTTTTCATCCTTTCCGAGCGCAATTTTCTTTCCTCCTCTGGAACCACTCTTCCCAATCGTTGCTTGTTCCTTCCCGGCTGTAATATAACGCGTTCGTCCTTCAATATCTTCAATGCATTTGTCTTGTGTTTTAAATCTTCTATTGTAATTTGTAACCTTCTAATATCTTCTTTTAATTCTGTGATCCATTTAATATCACTTTTACCATACCACAGTTTTTCTATTATTTTCCTGCTAGTTCTATTTTCAGGTGTCCTTAAAAGATGTCCCAGGAATGATATTCGTTTCTTTTTAATTATACTTGTAATAGGTTCTATGTTTTTGTAGACCATTTCGTTGGAAGCTAGTCTCCAAACTTCATCTACTTGATAGTTTTTGTTCAAGCAAGTTCTGACTTCTCTCAATCCTGAGGACCTTATCTATTGCAATGGTATTTGTGGTTTTAAATATTGTTTCACTTGCGTATGTAATTTGTGGTAGGGCGACTGTTTTGTAGTGTCTTAGTTTTGTATTTATTGAAAGACATCTTTTATTATATGTGTTCTTAGTTAAACAATATTTTTAATAGTTTTTTTTGACACACTAGATCTACAGGCTTAGTCCTTTTCAGACGCCTAACTATTACAGTGTTATCCAACAGTTGAATTGCTTCAATGTTGATGTGATCATGAAGACTATCTTTATGTTTTTTGGCACACTTACACACTTGTGCTACTGTGTTCACTTGTAAGTCACAATGGATGTCGCTGTTGCGGGCATACCATGGAGCGTTTACAATGTTCCTAAGCACTCTGTTTTGGAACCTTTGTATAATGTTCAAGTTGCTTGTTTTGGTGTAGCCATAGATCTGCAGGTCATATGTCCATAACGGTTTTAGCACTTGCTTGTAAAGAAGCAATTTATTGAAGATTGACAGTTCAGAGGTCCTACCGAGCAGCCAATACATCTTTCTATATTTGTGTTACAGCAGGTAACTCAAAAAATATGTGACACTCTTAATGAAAACATCACAATATAACTTATACATGCTTTTAACCATATACAGATGAATACGAAGTTTATTAGCCGTTTGTAATTTTCCAGTTCTTTTCTTCTCAGTTTTTATTTTATTTATATTACTGATATGACAAGTGTTGGATTTCTTTCTAACAATTTATGAAACAGATTTAACACGATTAAATTTTCACCACTTCTTAAATACTTTCCTATTCGGTGCTTGGTAGAACAGAAGATTCCGATACGCCAGCCAGTGCAATTCCACAAAATAAAATTGTAAGACTGAACCTGTTCTGTGATTTCACATCATCAATATCGTGTGAATGCACCTTTACTGTTCAATTCTGTAATCGCCAGCGTGTGCTTTATACTGTTTGACTAGTAATCCCCTGTTTCTTTTATTTTGATTGTTTTTATTTATATTTAACTGTAACTATGTTATTATTTAAATGTAACTGTAAATGAAGAGAATGATGGTTTGATATTCCAACTTTGTATTAGCGAGAAATGTGTCTTTTCTTAAGAGGTTTACTAATTCTGAAGATTGCTTTATTACACACCCAACAATCTTGGCCAGTGGTATTCAGTATCATATCGTTTCTATTTAAACAAACGCGCGGATTATGCAATATTCCTTTCTCTTGAAGGAAACGTATAGCTCTTTCCTTAGTAGAAATAATAGGAGCCAATCCCAAAAGATTCATTATACATTGAACAGAATACGCGTGAAGCAAACAACCAACTAATGTATATTAATAAATGTGCAAACAATACCTACAGTTAATTATAGTGAATGGGAGTCATAAGTAATAATAGTAAAGATGCGTTTACATGAGACAACTTTTAAGGTTACAGATGATGTGATGTAAAATAACGGATAGGCCCATAAGACTTAAAGTCGGTAAAATATATGCACTCACAAAAAATTAAGAATAGATTACCACTTACGGAGCAAACTAAGTTCAATACAACGTTCAGACAATATTAATGAACCACTGAAAATAAATGGATGTGATCATGTTGTTATTAAAGAAGTTAAACAAGTGAGTCATTTGCCACTATTTGGTGCATCTGATTTATAATGTTCTGTTAGTTGGGGATGACCTGGCTCGGTGATTAGTGTCATATATACTTGCACTACTACAGATCCACTGTGTTTACTATTTCTTTCTTACGATGAATAGAGTATAGGAGTAAAACTGTTAATTTACACACAGTTCTGTTAGGTAATTACATTCATGTATATTATTTTGTCAAATATTTTATTTACTTTTAACCGTTGTATTATTATTACTATTATTAGTCGTAAAGCTCCCGAAGTGGAAGATGCTAAGTAAATCTGGTTTCTTTTTGGCATTTCTTGTCCTTTTTATCTGCCTACCAGTTTTTCATTCTTTGTGAGAATTCAGCTTTTCTCTGTTCACTCCATTTTGATCTGGTTCTTGCAGCTTTTGTCTCTGGTTTAACCTCCCATTTTTTAACTTTTGTTCTAAAATTGTCTCTTATGAGAATTTATTCTTTGGTGATTTTGGCCAATTCTAAATCTTTTTTAACACTTTGTATCCATTCCCCTCCCCCATTAACAAGTGATGTTACATATTTTACTATTCTCTTTGTGAGTCTATTATTGTCAGGAAGCCTCATTATGTGGCCATAAAATTGAAGGCGTTTTTTCCTCATGTCTGTCTCTATGTTGGAATATTCTTCAATTTTAGACGTTCTCTGTAATCTGTACCCGTTTTCGGTCCATCTAGGTCCAAGAATTTTCCTAATTATTTTTCTTTCTTCCTTCTTTGAGCTATCCATGTCTGTTTTCCTGTTAAATGTCAAGGTCTCACTGGCATATAAAATTGTTGGTTTGATTACTGTATTGTAATGTTTAATTTTGGCATTTAGAGATAAACATTTTTTATTATAAAGGTTTTGCACCAATCCTAGGCCTCTACGAGCTTTTTGTATTCTCTCCTGTTGTGAATATTTTTCAGTAATAACTTCTCCTAGATATTTAAAGTATGGTACCCTGTTAATTTCTCCATGTTTGGTTCGTAATTTTGAAATTTCTAAATTTTCAGTAGTAAACACCGTTGCATTAGTAAACCGTTGTATTATTATTATTTACATAGTTTTTTTTTTAATTTATTCATTTATTTAACGTCGCATCAACTACAACGGTCATTAGCAACGACGTTGGGGTGTAACTATTGTACAGTGGAGAATGAAATGATTTTTTGTAATGTTTGAAGATATGCCGTGGCTTAGTGGTATATAGTTTTATTAAACTGCCAAAATATGGTTAACACTCACTAACATTTCTATAAAAACGCATCATGGTTTTTTTAACGCATCTTTATATTTTTGTGATGTATTCTTGAATAGTCAAATATTATAGCCAAACTTTCTTTCTTCACCATGGTAGATAAGCAGTCAAGATCAGATATGTGTTAAAAAACATAAATGCTCTATTTAGAGATATTGGTGAGTGTTTACAGTATTTTGGTGGTTTTATAAAACTGTATAGTCCAGCCTCTCTTAGTTTGCTCCTAATGTAAACAAATAATGACGTCACTGAGCATGCGCATTGTAACAAAATGTGTACACGCTGATTAAAAAGTAACAACAAAATACTTTAAAAGTATTTAAATACAAAATACTTTTAAAAGTATTTTTTTAAATGAAATTGTTAGGCCTACATCATATCATGACTGATGTTTTTAGTACTTTAAATACTTATAATTTAAAAAATAGTTAACTTAATAGGAATACGACATCCGTAAAGTCTCAGACTCTAGCGTGCACCCTGTAGTAGCTGGCTTTGGTTTGTTTACAGTAGGAGCAAACTTTGGACGGCTGAACTGTATATTGTATTTTTACTTTCTGTTGCCCTATATAAGTTGTAAAGAGAAGGAAAGTATTGTTTTTGTGAATTTTTTCAATAGAGTTTTCACCGAAAATACACGTTTTCAGGCCTCCTAAACCCATTAGCGATTGGTCTGTCTGTCTTTGTGAACAAAATATTTTAAGAACGGAACATTGTATGAAGTTGAAACTTAAAACTCTAGGTAGGTACCATTAGAGGACCCGACATAAACATTTTCACCGAAATTGGTCAACCGGATGTAGTAGTTAAATGGGGGTGATTTTTCACTCTTATGCAATTTTTTCAAAATCTGGTGGTACAATTTTTGTTAAAATCTTCTAATTTACTACATTTTTTATGAACTACAAGCTAGGGTAAGCACTATGTCTGCTGAAATCCTTGGGGAGGCTGTGCTCTCAAAGAAAAATAATAATTTTTAAGATTGTGGCCTTAATATACATTTTAAAGCAAAAGTGCATATACTGTAATTAATGTTGTAGAACATTTAAAAATCTGCAACTTTTATTTCATACATTTTTTTGTACAATGCTTTGTTTAGCAGCGATTAGGGATTTTCTTGTTATTTTTTTTAATAAAAATCTGTAAAAATTATGATATTGTAAGATTGCGGCCTTAGTATGCATTTTATGAGAAAAGTAGTATCTTCTATTTCAAGCATTTTTTCTACAGAGCCTGGTTTAAAGGCAATTACTGATTATCCATTTTTTTAAGTTCTACAAAGGTTGATTTACATTTTGCGTCATTCACTGCTTAAATTAAATTATTATTATTATTATTATTATTATTATTATTCACTTGCTGATTAAATTAGGTTATGTTTTTCAATGTTTACTAGTTTGAAATGTTGTTTAGTTCACAGCCGAAAGGCTGGTTTGAACCTCTAGAGGTTTTACTAAGTAAAACGAGGAGTGAGGTGGTTTACCATTGCCTTCCTCACTGAATGGAAAAGTATGCTTATCAGCATGCCGGGCCCTCTGAAAAGCACATATTTTCCAATCTGTAAATGACACCTTCACTTCATTCACCAAAGGGTCTGGCTGTACAATGAAATTCATTACTTTCAGAGGAGATAACTCTGATTAGTGTCTTTTACACCTCTACCTCTTCTGTTCTTAAATGATTCAGTCATTTAATTGGCTGACCATGTGATAAGAAACAGAACTATTTATTTTAGCCCTGCAACGAACAGATTGAGTGTAAATAATTTGATTAAAAAACAAATATGATTAAAAAATGTTAGTTAAAAAAGTTATGTTAAAAAAGTTAAAAAAAAAGTTATGATTAAAAAACAAATAGGTTGTTGGTTTCAATATTTACATCGGAAAGAGAAAGTCGTGTGAGTGTTTCACACCAGATGTTTATGTTATACAAATGGATCAATTTTGTGTTTGACACAATCTAGCATCATCTTTTGGACAATGTTAGATTGCAAAAATCCTCTCTGATTCTAAATTGAAAATTACTATATTACATCGGTTGACAATTTCTTTTAAGATAATAATTTTAATGATTCTAGTTTTACAACCAAATGACTCGTTCATTGTATGCAAAACGAGATAACTGTTACACACCATTAATCATTATTGAATAAAAGCTCATTAAAAATATTATATATTTCTACTATTCTTTAGGTTAGGTATATTATGGAACTTCGACATAATTATTTAATCCTTAATTTTTTTTACTCTTATGCAATAGTTAAGTTAATTGTAGATTTTAAATATTGATATAATTAATTAATTTTTAATATTGATAATATTTTGTGAAGTTTATAATGACGCATTAAACCTGGGACAAAAAATATTCTGCCTTTATTAACTACGTGTGGTACTAGGTTACTGTAGGACTGTAGGCGTACTAGGTCTTGTTTGTGCTAATATAAACTGATGATCTATTTTCCAGTTAACCCTTTCTGGCCATGCCTGAGTATACTCAGGATGACCTACCGTGCAGCGAGAGGCTATGCCGGAGCATATTTGTTTTTGAGAGTTTTGAAAACGCATCTCCACAGTCGGTTGTAGTTATGCAGCAGGATGGAAAAGTGTGAATGGTGAATTCTGGACGTCTCTAGACAGAGACATTTTGGTTAGGTTATGGCTACCATGATAATAGAGTCTGTGGTCGTTTTAGTATGGGTTAGTTTCTGTCTCTCGTAAAATTAAATCACCCCGAAGCATTAAAATGTAGCCTCTGATATTTTTTTCTTGTGAACCCAAATATTTTGCTTATTATACTAGTAAAGTCGTCGCCAAAATCAGCTGTTTAACAGCTGATTTTCGGAGACGAAGGTTCCTGGTTCAAATCCTAGTAAAGGTAGTTACTTTTATACGGATTTGAATGGTAGACAGTGGTTATCGGTGTACTTTGATGGTTGGGGTTTAATTAACCATACCTCTCAGGAATGGTCGGCCTGGGTCTGTACAAGACTACACCTCATTTACACGTCATACACATCATCCTCATCTCATTGGGTCATGGGGTTGCTTATTGTTCTAAATTGAACAGATTGCAACGTACACAAATTAAGAATAATTATACTAGTAATTTTTTGCCATATCTTTTTCCTTAATTACTAATTGCATAATATTCAACTCACAAATTAAATTTAAGTAGAAAGTATAACAATACTGTATTATTAAAACCAGTAATAAAAATATTTACTTAAAATTATAAAAATTTTATTGCCCAACTAAGTTTAGTTATTTATTTATATATTGTCATTATTACTGTTATATTTATTTACTTATTTAGTAATCTTATATTTAACGTCATGTTAACCAGAAATTTAAAACTAAAATATCAAATTGCTAAACTGTTTTTGTTTTTTTGTGCTTGGACTATATTACAATTTAAGTACCTACGTTTATTGTAATATTGTGTTGTTAATTTTTTGTTTTTAAATAACTTGTGTAATAATATATTCTAAAAAAAATGAATCTTTACTTATACGTTTTATATTTATTTTTTAATTTATAACTTTTTTTTAATCAATTAAGATTCAAATGGGTTTGTTTGTTACGACTTATAAATTACACATTATTGTATGGTAGGACATCATACCTTAGCTTTAAACACTACTTAAATTGAGAAACTGCCCATAAAAGACAGGTGGAGTGTCAAATTATTTACACTCAATCTGTTCGTTGCAGGGTTAAAAATAAATAGTTCTGTTTCTTATCACATGGTCAGCCAATTAAATGACTGAATCATTTAAGAACAGAAGAGGTAGAGGTGTAAAAGACACTAATCAGAGTTACCTTCTCTGAAAGTAATGAATTTCATTATACAGCCAGACCCTGCGGTGAATGAAGTGAAGTTGTCATTTACAGAGTGGAAAATATGTGCTTTTCAGAGGGCCCGGCATGCTGATAAGCATACTTTTCCACTCAGTGAGGAAGGCAATGGTAAACCACCTCACTCCTTGTTTTACGTAGTAAAACCTCTAGAGGTTCAAACCAGCCTTTCGGCTGTTGACCTAAACAACAACAAATTGAGAAAAAATAAAATATATATTTTAATGAATGTCTTGTTCATTAAAACAAAGGTTTAATTAAGATGATTCATATTAATAAAAAATCATATTAGAAAAAACAAAAGTGCAAAAAACTGTAGTAGAATTATGAATGAATACCAATCTACTAGACCTACAACATTTTTGACATTTTCAAAACTGCAAAAAGTATATCAGTAACTTATGACGATCTTTACCACCTATTAGAACAAACTGTTTTGAGACACTACAGCAAAAAGAAACATTGTTTAACCCTAAAAACATGTGTTTCGCAATTGGTGTGTGAACAGAATGTCTCAAAACAGAACATCGTACGCACTTAAAACTTGAAACTTAAGTTAGATATTACTACCGACCCGACATTAACATTTTCATCAAAATCGGTCAGCTGAAAGTAGTAGTTTATTCGTGTAATTTTTACTTTTCTGCGATTTTCTCATAAACAGCTTCTACAAATTTTTTAAAAATCGCCTGGTTTACTAAATATTTTGTGCTCTACAAAATGGGGTAGGCGCCATGTCTGCTGAAATTCTTGGGAAGGTTGTTTTCTTGTAAAAAAATTGGTTTTTTACGTTTGCGACTTTAATATGCATTTTAGCGCAAAAATGTAAACAACTGAAATTGTAGAGAATTTAAAATCCTACAACTTTATTTCGAACATTATTTTGTATAACGCTTAGTTTAGCGATTTTCTGTTTTTTTCTCACAAAAGCATGTAAAAAAATAGATTTTTTACAATTTCAACCTTCTTATGGATTTTATGAAAAAAGTGTATAATATTCAAATTTATAGGAAATTAAAAGATCTACAACTTTTATTTAAAGCATTTTTCTCTACAGAGCCTAGTTTAGCGTGAAAGAGTGATTTTCCTTATTTTTAAGCCAAACTGAGGTTGATTTTTATTTTGCGTCTTTCACTCATGATTAAAATTAGGTTATATTTATTGATGTTAGTTTTTTGTTTTTTTTTCTAATGTTTTGTTACTAATGTTAGGTTATATTTTTAATTATTTGGATTGGGCAAGAGAAAGTTGTGTGAGTGTTTCACACCAGATTTTTTTAAAAATTACTTTGTACAAAGTATTTTGTAGGTTGTACTGTTTTTGATCATTGTCAGAAAATGTTTGTTGTTGTTTAGGTCATCAGCCGAAAAGCTGGTTTGAACCTGTAGAGGTTTTACTAAGTAAAACGAGGAGTGAGGTGGTTTACCATTGCCTTCCTCACTGAGTGGAAAAGTATGCTTATCAGCATGCCGGGCCCTCTGAAAAGCACGTATTATTTTCCACTCAGCAAATAACACCTTCACTTCATTCACCACAGGGTCTGGCTGTATAATGAAATTTATCACTTTCAGAGAAGGTAACTCTGATTAGTGTCTTTTACACCTCTACCTCTCCTGTTGTTAAATGATTCAGTCATTTAATTGGCTGACCATGTGATAAGAAACAGAACTATTTATTTTAGCCCAGCAACGAACAGATTGAGTGTAAATAATTTGACACTCCACCTGTCTGTTATGGGCAGTGGAAAATGATTAAAATGTAGATTAGCTAGAAAGTTAGTTCATTTTGCCGTTATTTTTTTATCATGTAAAAAAAATAAGTTTCTATATATATATATATACCGGTAATATTTGAATTGTGACATCATTGTAAAAAGTAGATAAAGGTCAATATAATTTTAACTTTTACACTGATCGTATTCGTCTAATTGATTTTATGACATCTTAATTGAGGTTACTTGAATAAATCTGACGTCTAGTTATGATGGTATTTGTCCATCTATATTTGTGTCGGTTTCATATGTCACTTTATTAATGGAACTAATGTGTTTGTTTTATGTGGGATGTTTTAGACATTATTTATTTCTTTTACACATTAACAACAGTTAAGATGTTCTTTTACGTTACTAATTATTTGTTGTAAGTGTATATGTATATTCTTAAATATCAGGAGCTCTGATTCCTTCACCATTTTATTAGCAAATTTTTTGTGACCTACTTTCTTTGTAAAGAATTTTGGTTATCCGTAATGTGTGTACGTAGGGCCTGGGAAGAGGAGGCTAAAACCTCCTATTGGAAGAAGGTGCCAGGCTGTGTACAGGCAAAGAAATTTATTGCCTATTCCAGCAAGAAGGCTGGAATATATAATAGACTAGGAAGACAGGACTTGAGGAGGGTAGTGGGCCTGATGACTGGTCACTGTAATCTTGGGTATCATCTATCCAAGATAGGAGTTGCTGGAGACAGCCTATGTAGATTCTGTCATGAGGCAGAAGAGAAGGCTGAGCATATTTTATGGAGCTGCGAAGTGGTTGGCTGCAAAAGAAGAGCGCTGATGGGTAAGGATGTGTTGACACCCTCCCAGGTAAGTGCACTAGATCCCAGGCAGATCCTGCGCTTTATTGAAAGTGTGGGTCTGGCTTAAATAAGGGATGGGGGCAATCACAAAAGATCTTTTAGGTCGCGGTGAGGAGGGGCTGTTTAGGCCTGAACGCCCTGATGTTAAGTAAGTAAGTAAATGTGTGTACGTTGCAATCTGTTCAATTCGAAACAATAAGTAACTCAATGACTCAAAGAGATGAAGATGATGTGTAAACGAGGTGTACTCTTGTACAGAGTCCCAGGCTGACCGTTCCTGAAAGAGTAAGGTTAAAAACCCCAACCAGCAAAGTACACCGGTAACCACAGTCTAGTATTAAATTTCTTACAATATACAGTTCAGCCGTTCTTAGTTTGCTCCTACTGTCAACAAACCAAAGCCAGCTGCTACAGGGTGCACGGTAGAGTCCGCGACTTTATGGATGTCGCATTCCTATTAATTTAACTATTTTTTAAAGTATTTAAAACATCAGTCATGATATGATGTAGGCCTAACAATTTCATTTATAAAAATACTTTTAAAAGTATTTTGTATTTAAATACTTTTAAAGTATTTTGTTGTTACTTTTTAATCAGCTTGTACTCATTTTAATACAATGCGCATGCTCAGTGATGTCATTATTTGTTTACATTAGGAGCAAATTAAGAAAGGCTTGACTTTAGTTACTTTTATTAGGATTTAAACCAGGAATCTTTGTCTCTAAAAATCAGCTGACTCGCAGCAACAACGATTTTACCTCTAGACCAACTCACGTATCAAAAAAAACTATAAAAAGTTTTTACATCATCGATTAAATTTTTCTGTATATGTAAGTTCTTTTTATCTTATCACTAAATATCTTAACTTCCTGATATTCTAGAAAGCTGAAGTTTTGCAAAAGTTTTTTTAGAGGTTATACAGTAAAACTTAATTATTTACTTTTCAACCACTTGTGGCTTAGGAGTAAAAAAAGGAGTGACAACTCTTAAAGCAATAGCAAAAAATTTAGAAGCTGATTTTATAAAATATAATTAATAGAACCCAACTGTACTATCCATCAGAGCAGTTTTTTTTATTCAAGAATCCAATGTACTTGACAGCTGCCAAATATTTGCTAGAGACACTTTTCTTTATTTGTAAAAAATATGAACGACTTTCCTACCAGAACCTCCCCATTATAGCACATAGAACTATTTTTTTTTAAGTTTACATAAAAACGTTATACCAAAAGCATTTCTGCTATTTAGCACCCAAACTGCACAATTAGCTTTTCTTACACCTTAAAAATATACCGGATATCCTAACCTTTAAAAAAATCTGTAACCATTTGGTTAATGGATGTAGAAAGAGAAACAATAATTACACCAGTAATTATGTGAGTTTGTTAACTGGTCTGATGATCAGTTTTTTACTTTCTCTTGCCTATATGAATATATAGGAAGGAAAGTATTGTTTTCATGTCGATTTTTCGAAATCGAGTTTTCACCGGATCTATACGTTTTCAGACCCCCTGAACCCAAAAAACATGTTTTTAGCGATTGGTCTGTGTGTGTGTGTGTGTGTGTCTGTGTATACAAAATATCTCAAGAATGGAACATCGTACGAACTTGAAACTTAAGTTACATACCACTACCGGACGCGACACGAACATTTTCATCAAAATCGGTCAACCGGAAGTAGTAGTTTATTCGTATAATTTTTCAGTTTTTTGCGATTTTCTCAAAAACTGGTCCTACGATTTTTTTAAAAATCGCCTATTTTACTCAATTTTTTATTCTCTACAAGATAGGGTAGGCGCCATGTTTGCTGAAATTCTCGGTGAGGCTGTTTTCACGTAAAAACGTTGTTTTTTTAAGATTACGGCTTTAATATAAATTTTAGCGCAAAAACTTATATAATAAAAGTTGTAGAGAATTTAAAAACCTACAACTTCTGTTTCAAACATTTTTTTGTATAACGCTTAGTTTAGCGGTAATTTGCGATTTTCTGTTTTTTTTTTCACGAAAACGTGAGAAAAATCGATTTTTTTAACATTTCGGCCTTAGTATGCATTTTACGACCAAAGTGTATATAATTAAATTTATAAAAAATTAAAAGATCTACAACTTTTGTTTAGAGCATTTTTCTCTACAGAGCCTAGTTTAGCGTGAAAGCGTGATTTTCCGTATTTTTAAGCCAAACTGAGTTCGATTGTCATTTTGCGTCATTCACTCATGATTAAAATAAGGTTATGTTTTTGAGGTTAGTTTTTGTTCATTTCTAATGTTTTAATACTAATGTTAGGTTTATTGTTAATTATTTGCATTGGCAAGAGAAAGTTGTGTGAGTGTTTCACACCAGATTTTTATGTTGTAGACAACTACTTTTGATTTGCTTATGATATTAGTTTTCATGTACGCATATATTGTAGTTCAATGTTTTAATAGCCTTCTTAGTAATTAAACTAGTGTTTGAGTGATTAATAAAGTAATGTAGTAGTTGCATTAGTAGAAAATAAAAACATCAGCACTAAATTGGTCTGAACATGGAAAACTGTAGTTGATTAGATTAATTTTCCCACCACGAGGTTAATGTGTTGTTGTTTGTGTCTTCAGTCGAAAGACTGGTTTGAATCTCTAGAGGCTTTACCAAGTAAAACGGAGTGAGGCGGTTTGACAATGCCTTCCTATGCTTATCAGCATGTCAGGCTCTCTGAAAAGCATCTACTTTTCTCTTGGCAAATGACACCTTCACTTCATTCACCTCAGGCTGTATATTAAAATTCATTACTCTCAGACGAGATAATTCTTGACTAGTGTCTTTTACACCTCTACCTCTTCTGTTCTTAAATACTTCAATGTTGTAATTAGCTGGCCATGTAATAAGAAACGGAACTATTTTATGTAGCCCTTGAACTAACAGATCGAGTGCAAATGATTTAACTCTCCTCCACTTGCCTGTTATGGGGAAGCAAGGTTAATAAAAATAATTTTAAATTCTTTTATGTGGTAATTGTGGCTGAGAATTTTTCTAGAGATATCACGTGCTTTATCACAATTGACCCTGTAAATTATTCAAGTTTAATGAAAATTGTTACCGTTGTTTTTGAGAAAATTGAATTTTTCAGCGTAGTAAAGTACTTGTAATTTTTGGATTTCTTAAGTCAATTTTAAAAATACTTAAAGGGTTCGTAGAGAAAAATCTTAATTTTAGAATTTTCAGCCTACCGATTTGTTGTCACCCTGGTATTGTGGGTGACTTTCTTCCAAAGAACCATGTTTTTGGGCTTCTGGGGTTATCAAATATGAAGTTCTATTTAAATACTAGTTTTACATAATTTCACGAATGTAGATCATTTTACACTCAATGTTAATTAGAAAGAGTTGAGAAGATATATAATTTAACTGAATTTTAGAATGTTTTACAGTTTATTTGATCTGTCCAGTTGGCACGTGGACTTATGTTTAGAAAAATACATTTTATGTAAGGCTTTTCTTATCTGATAAATTTCAATTATAAGTTTATTGTAAATTTGTTCCTGAAGTATAAATGTTATAGCCTAATAACAGTTTTAACAAATTTTATTGGGCAGTAAAAAAAAATCTGTAGCATATACATACGTACTATACCTGTTTTTTTCTTCAGTTATTTCATTATTTATTAATCATAGTTTGATTATATTGTATCATGATCATTAAGTTTTTATTGTCTTTTATTAATTCTTAGAACAATACTAATTACTTTTATTGTTGTTTTGATTTTAATCAAGTTTCGAATTTAAAATATAATCATGTTATGTAATCCGTATATAAATTTTTATTTGTCACGTGAAATGAAATATTAATTTTTATGTGGAAGTAAATAATTAAAAAGAATATTAGGTTCAGTGTTAATCCTCTGATTCTAAAGAAAAATTATAAAGTTAGTAAGAAATTTCGATTGTTTGAAAAAAAGAAATAGTTGTAAATAAAAGCGTTATTTACAAGAAACGGTTTTCGTATTTTGGACATATACTGAGAACACCAAACACTAGACTTTTACGCAGAATAGTTGACCATGCAATGAGACGAAAAACGGACGCGGGTAACGCATACATGTGGCACAAAGAAATCAAAAGGCATTAAGAAGAACTTGGACTAACTCACGAAGATCTAACGGAAAAATTACCCAAATACAAACAGGTCATCAAGGACCACAACCATTGGCTTACGACACAGAAAAGAGAATATAAGAAGAGGGAATTTTCAGAAGCAGCCAAACAGAAGCGTGCTCAGAGCATGAGACAACATCACGCCTGACAGAGGCTGAAGCTTCCGACTAAAGTGGTCCATTGTGGCTAAACAAGCACTAAAAATCTGGTGTGAAACACTCACACAACTTTCTCTTGCCTATGCAAATAATTAACAATATAATCTAACATTAGATATAAACAAAAAACTAACCTCAATAAACATAGCCTATTTTAATCATGACTGAAAGACGCAAAATGAAAATCGAACTCAGTTTGGCTTAAAAATACAGAAAATCACTCTTTCACGGTTAACTAGGCTCTGTAGTGAAAAATGCTTAAAATAAAAGTTGTAGATCTTTTTATTTCCTATAAAATGTATTATATACACTTTTGTCGTAAAATGCATACCAAGGCCGAAGTCTTAAAAAAATCGATTTTTCACACGTTTTCGTGAGAAAAAATCAGAAAATCGCTAATTACTTCTAAACTAAGCGTTATACAAAAAAATGTTAGAAATAAAAGCTGTAGAATTTTAAATTCTCTACAACTTTTATTATATAAATTTTTGCGCTAAATTGCATATTTAATTAAAGCCGTACTCTTAAAAAAACTATGTTTTTACGTGAAAACAGCCTCACCAAGAATTTCAGTAAACATGACGCCTACCCTATCTTGTAGAGAATAAAAAATTTAGTAATCCAGGCGATTTTTAAAAAAATCGTAGGACCAGTTTTTGAGAAAATCGCAAAAAAGTGAAAAATTGTACGAATAAACTACTACTTCCGGTTGACCGATTTTGATGAAAATGTTTGTGTCGGGTCCGGTAGTGGTATGTAACTTAAGTTTCAAGTTCGTACGATGTTCCGTTCTTGAGATATTCTGTTCACACACATACAGACCAATCGCTAAAAACATGTTTTTTTGGGTTCAGGGGGTCTGAAAACATATAGATCCGGTGAAAACTCGATTTCAAAAAATCGACATGAAAACAATACTTTCCTTCCTATATATTCATATAGGCAAGAGAAAGTAAAAAAGCGTTATTTCATCCGTATGGTCTCTTTTATAAAGTTAAATGTAGTATTTCAATATTTACTCCCGGTTCTTTTGGAATCTGGTTATTAAAAAATGATAAAACTTCCTTTTTTTCATCACATCGGTGGAAAATGGGAGTTTTTTATGATTTCGGCCGTAGTATAATCATTTTATGAGAAAATTCTTTATAATTAGATAGGAAATTAAAAACTAGCAACTCTTAAGTTAAGAATTTTTATCTACAGAGCCTCGTTTAGAGGCAATTACTGGTTTTCCGTACTTCTAAGTCGAACAGAGGTTGATTTTCTTTTTGCGTGATTCTTTCATGATTGAAATTATGTTGTTGTTGTTTAGATCAACAGTCGAAAGGCTGGTTTGAACATCTAGAGGTTTTATTAAGTAAAAACGAGGAGTGAGGTGGTTTACTATTGTCTTCTTCACTGAGTTGAAAGCATATGCTTATCAGCATGCCAGCCCCTCCGAAAATCACCCACTTACCACTCTGCAAATGACACATTCACTTCATTCGTTACAGGGTCTGGCTGTATAGTGAAATTCATTACTCTGAGGAGATAACTGTGACTAGTGTCTTTTACACCTCTACCTCTTCTGTTCTTAAATAGTTCAGTCATATAATTGGCTGACTATGTGATAAGAAACAGAACTATTTTTTAGCCCTAGAACTAGCAGACCGAGTGTAATTAATTTAACACTCCACCTGCCCTTTATGGGCAAAAAATTAGGTTGTTTTTCATTTTACAATATTTACTAATGATTAAACATAGGTTATATTTGTATTTTTTTTACATTAGCAAGAGAAAGTCGTGTAAGTATCTCACACCAGATTTTTTTGTAAATATTACAGGAGAAACCACTCGAAGATAAATTTATTCAGGTCATATAACAGTTGCTTCAAAATTTAAGTTTCCAGAATGTTCAGTACGGCTTCATTGTACTGTAGGAGCAGAAATGACGTCGACATATTTTCTGTATTGCGTGTCATAACACGCTAACGAAGCGTTTTTAGACAATGTTTATTTGATATTTCTCCTTGGTTTTTTTTATTGTAGAAGCGGCTCCCGAGGGATTGCCGTGGTGTTTTGAAACACCTTGTTCTAAAAAGATGTACTTGTTTTATTGGGCGATGATGCGTACAATAGCCTTGGCTTGTGTTTACGTAATGGTGTGAGGTGTATAGAGATGAAAAAATCTGGTGTGAAACACTCACACAACTTTCTCTTGCCAATGCAAATAATTAACAATAAACCTAATATTAGTATTAAAACATTAGAAATAAACAAAACACTAACCTCAATAAACATAACCTAATTTTAATCATGAGTGAGAGACGCAAAATGAAAATCAACCTCAGTTTGGCTTTAAAATACGAAAAATCACTCTTTCACACTAAACTACTCTCTGTAGAGAAAAATGCTTTAAATAAAAGTTGTAGATCTTTTAATTTTCTATAAATTTGATTTTATACACGTTTGTCATAAAATGCATACTAAGGCCGAAATCTTAAAAATATCGACTTTTCACACGTTTTCGTGAGAAAAAACAGAAAATCGCTAATTACCGCTAAACTAGGCGTTATAAAAAAAAAATGTTTGAAATAAAAGTTGTAGAATTTTAAATTCTCTACATTTTTTATTATATAATTTTTTGCACTTAAATACATATTAAAGCCGTAATCTTAAAAAAACACGTTTTTACGTAAAAACAGCCTCAACAAGAATTTCAGCAAACATGGCGCCTACCCTATCTTGTTGCGAATATAAAATTGAGTAAACCAGGCGATTTTTAAAAAAATCGTAGGACCAGTTTTTGAAAAAATCGCAAAAAAGTGAAAAATTACACGAATAAACTACTACTTCCGGTTGACCGATTTTGATGAAAATGTTCGTGTCGGGTCCGGTAGTGGTATGTAACTTAAGTTTCAAGTTCGTACGATGTTCCGTTCTTGAGATTTTTATATATACACACAGACCAATCGCTAAAAACATGTTTTTTTTGGGTTCAGGGGGTCTGAAAACGTGTATATCCGGTGAAAACTCGATTTCGAAAAATCGACATGAAAACAATACCTTCCTTACTAATATATTCATATAGGCAAGCGAAAGTAAAAAAGTCGTAGGAGCCGTTTTTGAGAAAATTGCAAGAATAAATTACTTCTTGTTGACCGATTTTGATGAAAATTTTTGTGTCGGGTCATTTAGTTACCTAACGTAAATTCCAAGTTTTAACTTAATACGTTAATCTGTTCTTGAGATATTTTGTTAACACACATACACACAGATTAATCCTAAAACATGTTTTTTTGGGTTCAGGGGGGTTTGAAAACGTGTATATCCGGTGAAAACTCGATTTCTAAAAATCGACTTGAAAACAATACTTTACTTCCTTTTTATTCATATAGGCAAGAGAAAGTAAAAATGGCATAACCGGGAACGGATTCGGTACCCCAGCGCAAAGCCAGTTGCGCTGACCACTGCTCCAACGAGCTGGCCAATGTACTGCTCGAAGATAAGCAAGTATGCAGTTGGTGCGGTGTGCCATACGGTTTATTCAATTAGCGTATTTATATTGTGGTGAATGTTTACAGAGAACATTATTCCTAATATGTGTGTACGTTGCAATCTGTTCAATTCAGAACAATAAGCAACCCCATGACCCAATGAGATGAGGATGAAGTGTATGACATGCAAATGAGGTGTAGTCTTGTACAGACCCGGCCGACCATTCCTGAGAAAGTATGGTTAATTGAACCCCAACCATCAAAGTACACCGGTAACCACAGTCTATTATTCAAATCAGTATAAAAGTAGTTACTTTACTAAAGGTAGTTACCTACCTTAGGTAAGGTTAGTTACTAAAGGTAGTTTTATAAAGGTAGTTACCTTTACTAGTATTTGAACCAGGAACCTTCGTCTCCGAAAATCAGCTGTTAAACAGCTGATTCTGGCGACGACTTTACCTCTAGACCAACCCGGTGGGTTCAATCAACGGTTTATTTAATTAGCGTATTTATATTGTGGTGAATGTTTACAGAGAACATTAAAAATATTTTTGTTTTTGTTAATTTATAAAATGAGGAAACAGACACCCTTGCTGTATACAAATAAACAACAATGTTTGCATCCTTTGTTTGATATTCTATTTTGGTTCTTCCGCATTGTCATCTTTGTTCTATTTATTCATCCAAAATAAACAGAGATATATTAGCTACTATACGTTCGTTGGCAGAAATTATTGGTTTGCGGATAACTTCCGATATAGTGTTTATTTGTAACTAGTTTTTTATATTTATACTAATACAAAAAAATTATACCGTTTTCCTATAGTTGTAATTACAGTTATTTTTCTTTCTCAAGCCCTGTATGAATACATTAGGGAAGAAAGTATTGTTTTCAAGTCGATTTTTCGAATTGATTTTTCACCGGATTTACACGTTTTTTCAGACCCCCTGAACCCAAAAAACATGTTTTAGCGATTGGTCTGTGTGTATGTGTGTTAACAAAATATCTCAAGAACAAATTAGCTTATTAAGTTAAAACTTGGAACTTAAGTTAGGTAACTAAATGACCCGACACAAAAATTTTCATCAAAATCGGTCAACCAGAAGTAGTTCATTCTTGCGATTTTCTCAAAAACGGCTCCTAAGATTTTTTTAAATATCTGTTCATTTACTACATTTTTTATGCTCTACAAGATAGGGTAAGCGACATGTCTGCTGAAATTTTTGGAGATTCTATTCTTTCGTAGAATTTTTTTTTAAGATTGCGGCCTTAATATGCATTTAAGAACAAAAGAGTATATAATCAAAGTTGTAGAACATCTAAAAACCTAGAACTTTTTATTTCAAATATTCCTTTGCAAAGCACTTAGTTTAGCGGCAATTAGCGATTTTGTTTTTTTTTTATGAAAATCTGTAAAAATGGGATTATTTAGGATTGCGGTCTTCGTATGCATTTTACGCCAAAAAGTATATAAAGTTTTAAGAAATAAAAAATCGACACTTTTATTTTAAGAATTTTTCATTACAGAGCCTAGTTTAGAGGCAATTAATTGCTGTTTTTTTCGTATTTTTGAGTTCTACGAAGGTTGGTTTTCATTTTGCGTCCTTCACTCTTGATGAAAGTTTGGTTATGTTTTTCATTTTACATTGTTCTCATTTTCCTTTATTTGAAATTTATGTGTGAGAAATAGCTTGCATTTAAATTTTTGCTACTTCTTTAGTACCTGTGATTTAATAATGCTAACAGTTTTAGTTTAAAAAAAATGTAGTTAAAAAAAATTTGCCGTTTACCAAAAATTCCATTTATTTTTATACAAGAAAGATTTTCTCAAAAAATACAAAACCAATCCACTTCAATTTTGACACATAGTTTACTTGACTACTCTACACAACCATGAATTTTTTGAGTCATTTCAGTTAAGGTCTACTACAAAAAAAAATCTGGTGTGAAACACTCACACAACTTTCTCTTGCCAATGCAAATAATTAACAATAAACCTAACATTAGTATTAAAACATTAGAAATGAACAAAAACTAACCTCAAAAACATAACCTTATTTTAATCATGAGTGAATGACGCAAAATGACAATCGAACTCAGTTTGGCTTAAAAATACGGAAAATCACGCTTTCACGCTAAACTAGGCTCTGTAGAGAAAAATGCTCTAAACAAAAGTTGTAGATCTTTTAATTTTCTATAAATTTAATTATATACACTTTTGTCGTAAAATGCATTCTAAGGCCAAAATCTTTAAAAAATCGATTTTTCACACGTTTTCGTGAGAAAAAAACAGAAAATCGCAAATTACCGCTAAACTAAGCGTTATACAAAAAAATGTTTGAAATAAAAGTTGTAGGTTTTTAAATTCTCTACAACTTTTATTATATAAGTTTTTGCGCTAAAATTTATATTTAAGCCGTAATCTTAAAAAAACAACGTTTTTACGTGAAAACAGCCTCACCGAGAATTTCAGCAAACATGGCGCCTACCCTATCTTGTAGAGAATAAAAAATTGAGTAAAATAGGCGATTTTAAAAAAAATCGTAGGACCAGTTTTTGAGAAAATCGCAAAAAACTGAAAAATTATACGAATAAACTACTACTTCCGGTTGACCGATTTTGATGAAAATGTTCGTGTCGCGTCCGGTAGTGGTATGTAACTTAAGTTTCAAGTTCGTACGATGTTCCGTTCTTGAGATATTCTGTTCACACACAGACACACAGACACACACACACACACACACACACACACACACACACACACACACACACAGACCAATCGCTAAAAACATGTTTTTTGGGTTCAGGGGGTCTGAAAACGTATAGATCCGGTGAAAACTCGATTTCGAAAAATCGACATGAAAACAATACTTTCCTTCCTATATATTCATATAGGCAAGAGAAAGTAAAAAATAAATAAAAAATAGCCTCAATTCCAGGTTCCGAATAGTCAGGGACAAAAAAATATTATGGTAAAATTGAATTACTTTTCGTTGTAAAAATTCATGTTTTTTTAAAAAGGTACTATAGAAACTGTGTTAAAATTTGAATTAAAATGTAGTTTATGATAAAATATTGCTAACGTTAACATGGTGGAAGATGGGGATTCCTTCTCTCCTTAAATGCTTGTCATATAATTGGCTGAACACGTGATGAAAACGGAACTATTTTTGGTAGCCCTGATAACAAGACAAAGCTAAAAAAAGTCGCATCTACAGCTTGGTCATTAACCATAATTTTTTGAGTTCTTAAAACACTTAACGGGAATCAAAATCAGAATCTTTTGCTTTGGATTGGAGTTTAATCCGAACTCTACCGTACCGCGAAAATTGATTTTTTCTAAGTTTTTGATGTTATTTATGAAATTTATTTCAGTTTTGTCATCTAATTTAAATGAAGATCCATCGGGTTGGTCTAGAGGTACGGTAGTAAAGGTAGTTACTCTTATACGGATTTGAGTGCTAGACAGTAGTTACCGGTGTACTTTGATCGTTGGGGTTCAATTAACCATACCCTCTCAGGAATGGTCGGCCTGAGTCTGTACAAGACTACCTCATTTACACGTCATACATATCATCCTCATCCCATTGGGTCATGAGGTTGCTTATTGTTCTGAATTGAACAGATTGCAACGTACACACATTAGGGACTTAAAAAAAAATTAAGTCCATATAATAAAAAAATTTCTAGAATTTTTCCTAGTAGAATTCCTTTGCTTAGTAGAGTTCCAATAAAGAAGAAAGGTTTCAAAAGTTAGCCTAATATTACGATTTTTATGGTCTCCGTGCCAGACCAAGTTATTCGCGAGAACATAGCTTTAAATTGTTAAGAAACGCCGATTGGAATAACGACTTTCACAGCTCTACATGAACAAACTTGGTTTTATCCTTACCCTACTCACCAGGGGCGGTTCCAGGGCTGATTTTCTGGGGGGGGGGGGCTATCTTGTTTTTATGTAGCTCTTCCTACATAATTTGTAATACATAGTTTGTAATTGAGTCATTGGAAAGTCTTCTTTTATGCTGTATTGCTGTAACCACAATTTTAATTCATAGAGAAATTTTCAAGGCGCTGACTGGATGCGAGTGGCTTTTGACTACTGACACTGATTGTTATCTTAATACTATTTAAAAATATATACTTTCTGTTTGACTCATTTTTATACTGAAATAATTATTGTTAATTGATAGGTACGAGTATTGGGATTCAGTTTTGTTAGAAATAATAGCTTGTAGAAAATATTAAACTAAGTTTTCCTAGTATTTCGGGGGGGGGGGGCATGGCCCCCATGGCCTCTTCCCCGAAACCGCCCCTGCTACTCACGCCAATATGTTATTAATGGTGTGATCAAACTGGGTGGTTTCTGTAAGCTTCAGTCTGTTGTCGAAAACTGGTTGAACTACATTTTGTCGTCCACCCCATTCTATTCACTGTTTTCATTGATAATCTTGACTTTTGTTTTCACTCGAATTCGAACTGGGACTGAAAACAGTGGCTTGTGTCCGGTCATCATACGAAGTCGTTCCCCTTACCATTGTTACTTAACATTTCTTCTTTCCACCACCTGATTGCCTTATTGGGCTGGCCGGGTTTTCGTTTAAAATTAAAATACTTTCTAATTATAAAAAATATATACTACTTTAGTGCAATTTAGGAAGGGAATGGATGTTCCGTTAAAAATACCTGTTTCAAGTATTTGGAGAAATTAGAATAATGCAAAAATACTTTTTGTGCGATCTTTAATCTACATAATTCCAGTTCAGGTGTGTATAATTATATTTTTTACGTGAGATTTTAATAATATTCGTTGAAGATTTAGTAATACCGTAAAAAATTCAATGTGTTCCTACTTATTCTTTATACCATAGTTGAATATATGGAATCAGAACTGTGCTCCGTTTGTTGTAATGATGCTAGAGTTGTACTTTTTTTTTTTAATTTTTTCCATCAAAAATAAAATTACACCGGTTTATTGTGACTTTAGTTATTGTCTATCGTTATTTTTTATGGTTATTTATTCTGTTTCTGTAACAAATTTATTAATTATGTTTTTTAAAATCTTAAATTCTTGCATCTTCAGTAGGTAAAATGAAGACAAGTGTTGCGGTTGTGAAAATCTTTTAGCTCTTTTATTTTTGTTTGATCTTCCCGTTTCGTAATACCTAAACCCCATCCCCTTCTCTGCGCCCGCGTTTTTCTTCATGTAGAAGAAATATATTTTTTTTTAATCTGCCTGAATCTTTAAAATTTTAGTTTTTGCAACTTCGCCCCGTGGAGGCTAAGATGTAGTTTTACAATGGTTCAAAGTTTGCAACTTCGCCCCGTGGAGGCTAAGTTGAAGTTTATATCTTGTGAAGATAACTTTCACGAGGTATCTACATGAACTGTTTCTTATTGATTGCATTTGTTGACCACATTATGAGTGCGTCAGTTGTAGTAGCACGGAAATTCTTGGGAAATCTCTAGTTGAAAAATATATATTTTTTAAATTACATCCTTAAGATGCGCTTTAAAAGAAAAGTCTCCTCGTAACGTGAATAAAAAATAAATTCATCCTAAACTGTTTTTGACTTTTTAGCTAATTTCCGATAGGCAATCACCTATTGAGGTCATTGTCATCATCATGTGATTTTCCGAAAATTTATTCTTATCTCTAGCGATCCTACATCAGTGATGGGGTCCACTACCTATCCAATCTCTAGTATTATTTAAGTCTTCCTTTAAAATAACCAAAGTGTAAGTTAGTTAACGGGAATAATGGACCAAGGGTGAAAAGGTTTGTATGGAGACGGAAAAGTAAAATTGTCAATATTTCCGGTATAATGCTAGTCTTTTACGGAAATATTACGTAAGCCGAACTGAACTTTTAGAATATTATTGTTTTCATTCATTTAGGCCTATATCACATCATAGTTTTTCTTTTAGTACGATACACTGGGACCGAGATTTCTGTGATTTTCTATCACTTAAGTACAAGAGATTTTTCTTTCGTAATTTCTGCACTTTGTTTTCTTTGAACCATTAATCTAGAAATACAAAGATAATTATATGTTTAAAAAGGGCATCTCTGTAGCGCTGTGGTTCACAAGCTAGATTATGCAGAAATGCTAATTGAAAAGGTCGAATAACCGATAGGGTGTAAGAATTAGTTACATTTTGAAATGATTTCCTAAACTTTCCCTATCTCAGATTCCTAATGAACAAATTCGCGGTTATTGTTCATTCATTTATATTAGGCCTACGTACATTTTTTTCTTTTAGTACTTTTACAGATTTTCATGAAAAAGCAAACAGAAAATTACTAATAGTTGCTAAACTAAGCGTTGTACAAAAAAATATTTGAAATAAATATTTGTAGGTTTTTACATTTTTTACAAATTTTATTAAATATACTTTTGCTCTAAAAGCATATTATGACCGCAATTTTAAAAAACCATTTTTGTCTACAAGAGAACAACCTCTCCCAGAATTTTAGCAGACATTACGCGTATCCTATCTTATAGAGTATAAAAAAATCTGGTGTGAAACACTTACACAACTTTCCCTTGCCAACGCAAATAATTAACAATAGGCTATAACCTAACATTAGTAATAAAACATTAAAAATAAACAAAAAACTAACCTCAAAATACATAACCTTATTTTAATCATGAGTAAATGATGCAAAATGAAAATCAACCTCAGTTTGGCTTAAAAATACAGAAAATCACTCTTTCACGCTAAACTAGGCTCTGAAGAGAAAAATGCTTAAAATAAAAGTTGTAGATCTTTTAATTTCCTGTAAATTTGATTATGTACTACACTTCTGTCGTTGAATGCATACTAAGGCTGAATTTTAAAAATCCATTTTTTACAGATTTTAATAAAAACAAAAAAAAAACAGAAAATCATTAATTACCGCTAAAACAAGCGGTAATTAATGATTACCGCTTTCTTCCCTTTCTTGTAAAGCATAAAAAATGTAGTATATGAGGCGATTTTTAAAAAAATCGTAGGAGCCGTTTTCGAGAAAATCGCAAAAAAGTGAAAATTGACACGAATAACTACTATTTCCGGTTGACCGATTTTTATGAAAATGTTCGTGTCGGGTCCTCTAGTGGTATCTAACTTAAGTTTCAAGTTTGTACGATGTTCCGTTCTTGAAATATTTTGTTCGCACACACACACACACACACACACCAATCGCTAAAAAACATGTTTTTTGGGTTCAGGGGGTCTGAAAACGTGTAGATCCGGTGAAAACTCGATTTCGAAAAATCGACATTAAAACAATAGACTACTTTTCTTCCTATGTAGCCTATTCATATAGGGCAAGAAAAAATTAAAGAAATAGATGTAGTAGGCCTAATAGTAGAAAATTCGTAAAAACGTTAGAGCTATTAAGTTTAAAGTTTGAACTTCGTACAATATTCCGTTTTTGAGATATTTTTTCACGCGCGCGCACACGCACACACAACTTACCAATCGCTAAAAACAATTTTTTTTTTTTGGTTCAGGGGGCCTGAAAACGTGTACATCCGGTGAAAAGTCGATTGCGAAAAATCGACTTGAAAACAATACTTTCCTTTCCTGTATATTCATATAGGGCAAGAAAAAATATTAAAAAAATAGATGTAGTAGGCCAAATATTATAAGATTCGTGAAAAAGTTAAGAGCTATTTGCTATTGTTTATTTTTGTAATGCTACACGTTGCCCTAAATTCATAAGAGCAGTTATAGTAACAACTAAATCGGTTATGTTCTCGCATATTATTGACTGTATTATTCGTGTCGTATTTTCACGGTAAATTATGTAGGCATACGTTTTAAAAGATCATTTCACGGTAATTCTTGTATGTATTGTATATTTTACATTGTTTATTTAAACTTATGGTAGTAAGGAAGTTGCTTTAGTGTGTGGCACTCTGTTTCATGTAAAAATATTCCATGGAAATTTTGTCGTGTTAAAGATCTAGCTCTGTTTCTTTTGGAAATCAGTTGTAATGTCAGTGTCGCACTAATTCCTTATATTCTTTTCTAATTTTTTTTTTACCATTTGTTATGTTCTAGTATTGCAGTGAGGAATAGTCTTGTACTATACTTAAAAATGTTTACAGATTTTAAACGAACCTTATAAACTTTTAAAAATCTGGTGTGAAACACTCACACAACTTTCTCTTGCCAATGCAAATAATTAACCTAACATTAGTAATAAAACTTTAGAAATAAACAAAAAACATAACCTTATTTTAATCATGAGTGAAAGACGCAAAATTAAAATCAACCTCAGTTTGGCTTAAAAATACGGAAAATCACTCTTTCACGCTAATCTGGGATCTTTAGAGAAAAATGCTGTAAATAATAAAAGTTGTAGATCTTTTAATTTCCTAAAAAATTGAATATGTACACATTTGTCGTAAAATGCATACTAAGGTTCAAATCTTAAAAAATCAATTTTTTACACGTTTTCGTGAGAAAAAACAGAAAATCAATAATTACCGCTAAATTAAGCGTTATACAAAAAAAACGTTTGAAATGAAAGTTGTAGGATTTCAAATTCTCGGCAATTTTTATTATAGGCCTATATACATTTTTGCGCAAAAATGCATATTAGTCGCAATCTTAAAAAAACAATTTTTTTATGAGAAAACAACGTCCCTAAGAGTTTCAGCAGACATGGCGCCTACCCTGTCTTGTAGAGCATTAAAAAATGTAGTTAATGAGGCGATTTTTTAAAAAAATCGCAAAAAGTGGAAAATAACACGAATAAACAACTATTTCCGGTTGACCAATTTTAATGAAAATGTTCGTGTCGGGTCCTCTAGTGGTATCTAACTTAAGTTTCAAGTTCGTACGATGTTCCGGTCTTGAGATATTCTGTTCACACACACTCGCGTGCGCGCACACACACAAACGCACACACCCAGACCATTCGCTAAAAACATGTTTTTTTGGGTTCAGGGGGTCTGAAAACGTGTAGATCCGGTGAAAACTCTACTTCGAAAAATCGACATGAAAACAATACTTTTTTTTCCAATATATTTACGTAGGCAAGAGAAAGTAAAAAAAATTTTATTGCTAAAATTGAAGTCATCTGATATATTATTTGTTCGGTGTAAAAGGAAGGTTATTTCTTTTATCTATCAGTTTAGGCCTACTATACATTGGTTGTGTACAATGTATTGTATCTGGCAGGTAGGTACGGTAGAACACCCTACAATGTGATTTCATCCTTTTTTAATCCTCTCTGAAAAATGTTACATCCGGTTTTTTCCATAGAATGTTATATTAACCTTCAAAAAATCAAAGAAATCGAGCATTTTTCTTATAATAAATAAAAACAGTTCTGTTTCTTATCACATGGTTAGCCAATTATATGACTGAATCATTTAAGAACAGGAGAGGTAGAGGTGTAAAGGACACAGATTTTTCTCTTCTGAGCGTTATGAATTTCATTATGCAGCCAAGACCCTGTGGTGAATGAAGTGAAGGTGTCATTTGCAGGGTGAAAAGTAGATGCTTTTCAGCGGGCCTGGTATGCTGATAAGCGTAGGCTACTTTTCCACTCAGTGAGATAAGCAAAGGTGAACCACCTCGCTCCTCGTTTTACTTAGTAAAGCCTCTAGAGGTTCAAACTAGCCTTTCGGCTGATGACCTAAAAACAAGGAGACTAAAAGATGTTACTTACATTTTTTTCTAATTAATATTCAGTTATTCTAACGTTGTATTTCACCCTTTCCACTTGTTATTCGTATTGATGTCAACAAAATTTTTGTTTCCAGTAGAAATAATTTTATTAATTTGTACAGCGTGATATACTTTCAACGTGTAAGGTTATGTGAGAAGTTAAACGATTTAAGTTTAGTTTCTTCTCGTGTTGTTAGTTTTTGATATATTAGCTTATCCGCAGATGTATTACCTAAAAACAAATTGAGGGAATATTAGAGTTTATGAAATTTTTAGTGTTAGGGTATTCTTAGCTACTTAAGTTTTTTAGCTTTCCGTATGGCTCCAGGTTTGGGTTTTCCTAAATTTACTCTTTCCAGAGAATAATTTCATTAAAACAATCTATTTAGATTTAGTGTATTCATACTTCATCGTGCTCTAGGCTCGAGAAAGTATTGCGATAATTTTAACTGGTATTCTTTCATGACCTCCTAAAGCAAAAAAAATGTGATTTTAGGTTGGTACAAATGAGCTTCTTTTATTTGTTCTGGGGAAAAATTACTGAACCGATTTGGCTGAAATTTTAAAATATTGTTTTCTCAACCAACCACAGAGGAATTTTAGGAATTCGTTAGCCCTGTATTTCCACAAAATTAACGGTACTTTACTTCTGGTAATAAAAAAATCCAATTTCTTCATCGGCTTTTAGAATTTTCATTACAATTAGCTCATTTTCTGTATTAGCTATATTTTATACTTGTATATTCTATATTTTAAAAAACTATGGGGCTCCGCTTTCGTTCGAAAAATCTAAGTTTTTCGAAATTTCATCCATTTTAGGATAAAAATGCGCTTATAAAACGTTGAAAAAATTAAAATTCTACAACTTCTGTATTTGATATTTTTCCGGGTCTGGATTAGGTCACTGTTTGTAATCTTTTGTGAAAAAATGCATCATAATAAATTTTTTCAAGTTAAAATTACAGACATAAAATGTACGGTAATAAAAATTAAATAGTTATCCGTACTGAAATTAAAAAGTGAACTAAAATTTATTTTCATTCATTTTCGTGTAATATTGTTTTTTTTCAACGCATACTTTGGCGGCAATTTATATAAAATTTTGCGTTAAAATTATTGGTCCATTTCATGCTGAAAATAATGGATACAACCTCAAAACAAGACGGAAGTAAGTACGGCAGAAGATTTTCCAGAAACTTTATGTGGTCTGCTGATCATTCATTGTATAGGTTTTGCATTTTGCTGAGAGCTGTGAAGCAGACGTTGCTGTCACAGCGCTATATGCAGTACAGTATGTCTCGTGCTAAACTAAGGGGTTTTGTGAATACTGATGTGCACGATGCAGCACAGGATTGTTTACGTATGCCTACGCGACTGTACGTAATGTGAAAGACGAGGAACGGAACGTTCGGCTGCTAGTGCCCATGTCTGTTCCGCGGTTCTCAGCAAAATGCACGAGTTCTAATCAGTAATGGTAGGAGAATGTGTGACGCGTCGGGTAACTGAAGAAAGGTAGATGATGCCTTTCACCTAATCGTCTGTCGCGGTATCCAGTCATTTAACCGTGTCTTCAAGGTCGCCGTACTACAGAAAAGATATTAGTGGCAACGTTTGAAAGGCTTACGAATATGTGCATGTATTCAATTGACTGTCGGAAATTTTGGAAACAATTTCGGGTGTAATTGGTGAATAAATATGTATGGAAAGTTTGTGAGGGGTTGCCCCGTTTCGTAACCTTTATAGGGTTTCTTAAATTATTACCCAATTGGCAAACACAAAAATTGAGGAAAGTAAAATTCTACAGATTTTGTATTTGAAAATTTTATGTAGCGCATAGAAATTCACCATTTTTAAAAAAAAATATGTTCATTGTTTTGCAACAGTGTTCCAATTTATGGGGTGGGTCTACCTCAAAAAAATGTTTTACTGTTGCTTATTTATAAAATTAAATCCTTCAGATTTTAGGACACCTTTCGTAGTCTTGTGCGTCTCGTGTTTGTCTTGTAGAGAAACTAAAAAACAAAACCTGGTGTGAAACACTCACACGACTTTCTCTTGCCAATGCAAATAATGAGCAATATGACCTAACGTTAGTAATAAAACATTAGAAATGAACAAAAAACTAACCTCAAACAACATAACCTTATTTTAATCATGAGTGAAAGACGGAAAATAAAAATTAACCTACGTTTGGCTTAAAAATACGGAAAGTCACTCACGCTAAAGTAGCCTCTGTAAAGAAAAATGCTCTAAATAAAAGTTGTAGATCTTTTAATTTTCTAAAATTTGATTATATACACTTTTGTAGTAAAATGCATACTAAGGCAATGTATCTTAACAAAAATCGAGTGTTACACGTTTTTGTGTGAGAAAAACAGAAAATCACTAGTTAGTGCTAAACTAAACGTTATACAAAAAAATGTTTGAAGTAACGTTGTAGGATTTTAAATTCTCTGCCACTTTTATTGTATTCATTATTGCGCTAAAATGCATATTAAAGACGCAATCTTATAAAAAGAATTCTTTTACGAGAAAACACCCTCTCCAAGAATTTTAGTATACATGGCGTCTACCCTATCTTCTAGAGCATAAAAAATTTAGTAACTGAGGCGATTTTTAAAAAAAAAAATCGTAGGAGCCGTTTTTGAGAAAACGCAAAAAAGTGAAAAATGACACGAATAAACTACTACTTCCGGTTGACTGATTTTGATGAAAATGTTCGTGTCGGGTCCGGTAGTGGTATGTAACTTAAGTTTCAAGTTCGTACGATGTTCCGTTCTTGAGATATTTTGTTCTCACACACACCAATCGCTAAAAAACTTGTTTTTTGGGTGCAGGGGTCTGAAAACGTGTAGATACGGTGAAAAATCGACATGGAAAACAATACTTTCCTTCCTATATATTCATATAGGCAAGAGAAAGTAAAAGTGACTGGATAGCGCTTCAAACAGTCAGTTAATCATACGTTGACCCACCTATTAAACTTGTAAGGGCTGTAGGATAAATTGACTCCATAAACAGTTGAAGATCTGCGAATGAGGAAGATCATTTAGTGATTGGGTAATTAATTATCTATCTACTGATAAGGTCGAGTTTATTAATGTTAATCGTTAAGGTAATTAACAAACGGTACTGCAATAAAATAATAACATACTATTATGGGGTAAGATGACATTACATGTAGGCCTACTATTCAGAATACATTTTATATTCTCTTGCGAGAAAGTTTTGCAGTCGTAAATAATTTTTACATATTTGTTCAGATTTATGACCATTAGGTACTCATTAAGCGTGTATTTTTCGAAATAATTTTATAGAACAAAAACATACGAAATACTTTGTTTTATAACAATACGTCATTTCCGACAAGTTTCAGTTACTTAAAAGAAATTAGATGTATGTTTTCTCAATAATGGTTTTACAATCCGCATATTTCTCCCCTCTGCTGGAGGCTATCAAATTACTGACAAACAGTAACTACTGGAAGAGATGTAGGTAGACCGCGTGAAAGATTGGGCAAAGAAGTCGAAAGGTCTAATACATGACTGAAAGAGAAAAAGAAGAAGACTGTCAGGTGTTGAATTATAATTTATTTTTTACGACTTTTTTCTTTTTTCCATAACCTCACCCATACCATGAGTGGGGCTTGTTTCTGAGTCCTGAAAGAAGTGAGCTTGTGCTCGGGATGGCGACGTTGTAGTTAGGCTACCTTGTCGTTGTGTGGAAGGAACTTTTTTGAATTTTTCTTCAATTGGAATTACAGATGAATAAATGGGGGAATAATGGGCTCGGAATCGGGATAACAGCAAGAACATTGTGTTGGGATGGAACGCTTTTTCTAGCCGGGAGTGGTTTTATTGTTGTTAATTTTTTGGGGAAATTTGTGAATATTTAATATTGTTGAGAAGGAAGAAGTGCCCATAACAGTCAGGTGGAGTGTCAAATCATTTACACTCAATCTGTTCGTTGCAGGGCTAAAATAAATAGTTCTGCTTCTTATCACATGGTCAGCCAATTTAATGACTAAATCATTTAAGAACAGATGAGGTAGAGGTGTAAAAGACACTAATCAGAGTTATCTCCTCTGAAAGTAATTGATTTCATTATACAGCCAGACCCTGTGATGAATAAAATGAAGGTGTCATTTGCAGAGTGGAAAATATGTGCTTTTTAGAGGGCCCAGCATGCTGATAAGCGTACTTTTCCACTCAGTGTGGGAGGCAATTGTAAACCACCTCACTCTTCTTTTTACTTAGTAAAATCAATACAGGTTCAAACCAGCCTTTCGGCTGATGACCTAAACAACGAGAAGAATGAGTTAATTTACATGTGATAGTACAAAATTTTGAGGGTATTTTTAGTAGGAAATATTTTTATAGGGATGATTGTAGGGAGTCTACAGAAAATCGTGGAATGGCTGTTTAATCTTTTCTTGTGGCGAGTAAGGTGTCGTGTAGATTTCTCTGACAGTTGGCTGTACAGAGCGTTGACCGGCGTCGTGAAGGACTATTGAAGTTCGGTGTATGAACTCCTCCAGGCTGGGGGTGAAGACGTAGTCATGGACGGTTTTCGCACAAGGTTTAATTTATGTCTTAGTGGGCCACAGACTTCTATGGGTTGGGAACCAGCCGCACCGTAAGAGTTAGTCACTTAAAAGTTGAACTTCGTATAGTTAATTCTCAGAAAAACAAGGA
Source organism: Catonia carolina (assembly GCA_035578175.1). NCBI lineage: Eukaryota > Metazoa > Arthropoda > Insecta > Hemiptera > Achilidae > Catonia > Catonia carolina. Next base: position 31,032,975 of record JAQMRL010000005.1, on the reverse strand, counting down.
TTAAGTCCGATTTGAAATTTTCTTGAATTTAATGACATAATAAACTTTTCCGGTATCTGTAAAACACGGGTTTTATTAATGTTGATAATACTTTAACGGTAACTGTATTCGTGCTGATGTGTTTTTTGAACGATAATTTTAGGAAGACTATCAGATTCATGCGTGAATGTCTCTACACAATAGAACTACCACTATCAAGCGTACACTATAAATAGGTTACATTAGGTTTCGTAATCTTTAAAGATTCTCATGTTATTATCACCAATTTCATAAAATTTACACAGTCTTTTTAATCCGTTGAGATTAAAATAAACAAATATAATTTTTTTTATCTTGGTAGGTGCAGTCTTTTAATAGTTTATTATACGTATAAAAAACTTATTTTTTTTTGTTTACGTATACACTGTAACTATAAATCTAGGTTTTCAAGTACGGTAAAACAAATGAATAAATTATCGTCAAATCATGTTATATGTAGTTACATATCATAGTACTACATTTTATTAATTTATTGACCGATGCAATATTGATCTATCCACAACAAAATCAATGAAAGCTACAACATAAAAATAGTACAGTAGAATTCCGGTTAACCGAATCTTGGTTATCCGAAAGACCAAAAATCAATAATTTCTATGTACGTAATTAATTTACATGAACTACGTAACGAACATCAAAACAGCCCCGCGTCACTTGAAGTCAAAATACGAAAAAAACTGGAAAAGTTGATAGCTTCAAGTACCTAGGAAAGATAGTACAACCGAAAACTAGTGAAGAAGAAACGAGGAAAGATGGCCGGTGCATTCCGAGGAACTCACTACTTGTTTAAGAAACTAGCATGCTCCGCGCGATTTCGCCCGCGAAACATGTGTAATGAATTTTTTTTTAAATAAATATGTAACAGAAATTGTGTAGCTGCTTCGACTGTATACTCAACACACACACACACACACACACACACAGGTTTTGGTAAATTACCCCGCGTACGTCTCTCAATAGTCTTTACGTATGTACTGTCTTCAACAATAGCACGCGCGCGCACACACACACACACACACACACACACACACACACAAAACAGCATTTTGATCATTTACCCCGCGTACATCTCTCACCGTTATTAACCCCCTTCATCTACTACAACAGCAGTACTCACTCACATGTACACACACACACATGGAAACACATAGTCTGAATACATATTTATGAATATCTTCATTAGGGCCTTTAAGGTTATCATTTTGGAAAATTTTAAAATAAAATGTTGCTGTGAATATAAACACGAATATGCTGTCAAAATTTCATGAAAATCCATTCAGTAGTTTTGAAACCTGTGTGTGTGTAAGTGCCTTACAATGACTGGGAAGGAAAATAAACGATAATTGAAACGGTTAGAAAAAGAGAACTAAAATTTTACGGATACCCTGTGTAAGTGGATGACAACCGGTTGACAAAACAAATTTTTTAAATTCTAAACAATAGACCAAAAGTGTCGTCGGATAAATGGTTTAAAGAAGTCAGAAAAGATAATGAGAGAACCGGAGTAAACCGAGAAAACTTAATGAAACGAACCAAATTCAGATTAATAATTACGTAATTTAAGGGCTTCCATGAAGAACAAAAATAGAAAAACGGGTGGACAGAAGAAAGGAGTAAAGCCTGCAGTGAGCGTATACTGAGAATGTGAACTGCAAAAAAACTTCCAGAAACGTCTTAAGTCAATTCATGTGGTCTAAAATTGGACATATTCGAGGAAACTTATTTACAAGAACAAAATGAAAATAAAGTAAACCTTTAATTTCCCCATCTGTAGTCGGAGTCATAGTAGTGCGAGTTTCCTGCAAATGCGGGGATGTCCGATTTGTCACTTAATCTAAATTATTATTCTGTAGGCCTGTTAGTCAAGGTCGTTTACCCGGGCTGAATTGCAACTCTGATCATGTTAGCCGCTACACCAATTTACTTGTTATGTGTACAGAAAGTCTTGTTATGTGTACAGAAAGTAGTAGAGTATTAAAAATCCTACAACTTTTATTTCAAACATTTTTTTTGTTTAAAGCTTGTTTTGGCGGTAATTAGTGATTTTCTGGTTTTTTTTCATGAACATGTGTAAAAAAAATTGATTTTTTAAAGATTTCAGCCTTAGTAGCCTATGCTATGCATTTTACGGCAAAAGTGTATATAATTAAATTTATAGGAAATTCAGAGATCTACAACTTGTATTTAGAGCATTTTTCTCTACAGAGCCTAGTTTAGCGTGAAAGAGTGATTTTTCGTATTTTTAAGCCAAACTGAAGTTGATTTCATTTTGCAACATTCACTCATGATTAAACGGGAAACGGGAAAAGAAGGTTATGTTTTTTGAGTTTAAATTTTGTTGTTTTCTAATGTTTTATTACTAATGTTAGATTATATTGTTCATTATTTGCATTGGCAAGAGAAAGTCGTGTGAATATTTCACACGATATTTTTTTCTGCAGCGCGTAGTTTAGCGTCAATTAGTAGGCCTAATTTTCGTATTTTTAAGTCCTACAGCGGTTTCATTTTGCGTCATTCATTCATTTATGATTAAAATTAAGTTTTTGTTCATTATTATATTGCCAAGGAAAATTCGTGTGAATATTTTACACTAGATCTTTTGACGTAAGGTAGTCATTAAAAGTGTAAATCAGTTGAAATCCGGTATCGTTAATTTTACTTCGCAGTTTCTGTTCTATAAATTATAATAATTGTTATGAATACACAACACGGTACGGGCCGGCCCGTTGGTGTAATGGTCGCTTCTATGCTGGGGGTCTCGATTTCGATTTCCGGTCAGGTTTGACGTCTTATTTATTACTTTTTCTTGCCTATATGAATATATAGGAAGGAAAGTATTGTTTTCATGTCGATTTTTTGAAATCGTGTTTTCACCGGATCTATACGTTTTCAGACCCCCTGAACCCAAAAACATGTTTTTAGCGATTGGTCTGTGTGTGTGTGTGCGTGCAAAATATCTCAAAAACGGAACATCGTACGAACTTCAAACTTGAAACTTTAGTTACATACCACTACCGGACCCGACACGAACATTTTCATTAAAATCGGTCAACCGGAAGTAGTAGTTTATTCGTGTAATTTTTCACTTTTTTGCGATTTTCTCAAAAACTGGTCCTACGATTTTTTTAAAAATCGCCTTATTTACTTAATTCTTTATGCTCTACAAGATAGAGTAGGCGTCATGTTTGCTGAAATTCTTGGTCAGGCTGTTTTCACGTAAAAAATTTGTTTTTTTTAAATTGCGGCTTTAATATGCATTTTAGCGCAAAAATGTATATAAATAAAGTTGTAAAAAATTTAAAATTCTAGAACTTTTATTTCAAACATTTTTTTGTATAACCCAGTTTAGCAGTAATTGGCGATTTTCTGTTTTTTTTTCTCACGAAAACGTGTGAAAAATCGATTTTTTAAAGATTTCAGCCTTAGAATGCATTTTACGACAAAAGTGTGTATAATTAATTTTATAGGAAATTAAAAGATCTACAACTTTTATTTAGAGCATTTTTCTCTACAGAGCCTAGTTTAGCGTGAAAGAGTGATTTTCCGTATTTTTAAGGCGAACTGAGTTCGATATCCATTTTGCGTCTTTCAGTCATGATTAAAATAAGGTTATATTTTTAGAGGTTAGCTTTTTGTTTACATATTTCTAATGTTATATTACTAATGTTAGGTTATATTATTTATTTTGTATTGGCAAGAGATAGTTCTTTGAGTGTTTCACACCAGATTTTTATTTTTATTTCACAATACGAATATTTTTTTTAATTTACGCCAAGCCAAGGCATATTTAGGTATCATCACACAAAAAAGGAAACGGGAAAGTAAAATACAGCTTACTATTTTGCAATAACTGTATAAAGAACAAAATTATGCAAACAATTTTATTGTTAATTTATAATCAGGTTACGATCAATTAACAAAAAATAAATCCTATTTTAGCCTATGTTTTTCTATTATTGTTGTTTGTTTTTATAATTTGACTTTTGTTTGAATCATAATTAAATTAATTGATAAAGGTTTTGACTACACAGTATATTGTTTCTTTGTGAAGCAATTTATTCGTTGTATTATTTTTTTTTAAATTACGTTATCCTAAAGAATGTTGACACAATAATTTATTTTTCTTTATAAATATCGTTAATAAAATAAAAATTGCAAATTGTAAATAAATCACTGAGTTCCCTGATGTTTTTTCTTCTTTTTTTAAGTTTTAGTTTCAGTGAAAACTTCAATGAGAAGTAAAACAGTGGGTTTTAACCCCTTCTGGGTTTTTTAAAATGTTTTAATGCAGGGAATCAATCTTTCTTCTTCTTTTTTTAGTTTATTTATTTAAAGTCGCATCAACAGCTTGGTCATTAGCGACTCTGTACCTTTCGGTACTGTAACGGTGGGTTTTAACGTGTTAAACTTTCCAGACCCTACCCGGGAACTTCCGCTTTGTTGGCTAGTGCATTAGTCACTACGCCACGAAGGCGACCATCAATCTTTCTTGCATAAATTTTAAATTCTCAAATGTCTCACCAGAGGTCAGTGTATCAATCAAAACAAATGTAAAATGTTTTTAATCGTGAACAATACTGATACGTTTTATTTTAGCAGCAAATATTTTTATGCTAATAAATCATGGTTATGCCCATAAAAGCCAGGAGTGTTAAATTATTTACACTCAATCTGCTAGTTCCAGGGCTACAAAAAATAGTTCTGTTTCTTATCACATGATTAGCCGATTATATCTGACTGAAGCATTTAAGAAAAGAAGAGGTAGAGGTGTAAACAACTTTAGTCAAAGTTATCTCCTTTGATAGTAATGAATTTCATTATACAGCCAGGCCCTGTGGCGAATGAAGTGAAGGTGTTATTTGCAGGGTGGAAAATGTGTGCTTTTCAGAAGGTCTGGCATGCTGATAAGCATACTTTTCAACTCAATGAGGTAGGCATGGTAAACCACCTCACTCCTTCGGCCGCATTGGCATCAAGTACGCCGGTCGCGTTGGCGTAGTTGGTAACGTGCTCGCTTCTAATCACGCGGTCTTGGGTTCGAATCCCATTCAGGCACGGCATATTTTCGTACGTTACAAAAAAGTCATTTCATCCTTCACCGTCTGCATTAGCAGTAATCGCAGAACAGTCGGACGTTAAACCAAAAAAACCTCACTCCTCGTTTTATTTAGTAAAGCCTCTAGAGGTTTAAACCAACCTTTCAACTGATGACCTAAACAATAACAAGTCATGGTTATATTATGAACACCAAAGGTGTTAAAATTTACGTACCGGGAGTCCAACACACGGTCTTTGGCTTTTCAGTCTTTTATACTTCCAGTATTCCACAGAAATGGCCATTTCTGTTTTCATTAATTATTTTCACACGTTTCTCTGCTGTGACCTTTTTGAGATTTTTCTTATTTAATTTAAATAAAGTCCCGTGAACAGGTTTTTAATTAACGTCTATTTTGGGTTATGGAACAGTAGGTTTAAACGATGTAAAATTGACTGCTCCTATCCCGTAATCGAACCTAGAACCTTTCCTTTTATAGCATAGAACGCTAATCACTACGCCATAATGGCTGCATTTTGCATTTATCTTAAATTAATAATGTTTTCGAAGAAAGTTTTCGGAAGTGTTTCGGTTGCTCTTAAAAGTAAACCTACACATCGAATGATTGAATTGGAACCCGAACTATTTACCATTAAGAAAAATTTGTTTTATTTTTTAACGGTTAAGAATATATTCAAGTCGTATTGTGTGCTTTTTTAGGGGCTAAACTGCAACAACGGGAAACACCCCACCCCTTAATTTTTGCGTACTGTATTGGCTGGGAGGGAAATGGCACACAAAATTACACAAGCGGAACCGCTTCTAAACTTCCCCGTTTAATTTAACATACAGTTGTACCGCTAGCGCCTCGATGCATGAAAACCATCTCCCGCTTTTTAACAACTTTTTGTTTATCGGACCATTACCGTGTGTTAGTTATTTTTATAGGTGTAAAATTAATTACGATTTTATTAAAAACTGACTTATAAAGGCATGGATTTTTCTTATATTCTAATCAGTACAAATTTTTTAAATGATCCGTTATTTTTTGTTCGCCTGTTTTATCGAAATTGAGTAACATTATGTGTTTATTTATTAATAATTAAATTATTAGCTATTAAAATATTTTGTAAACTCATTTTTATTATGTTTCCAAATAATTGGAATAATAAAAGTAAGATTATACCTTTTTAGTAGGATTGATGTCGACATTACATTCCAGTGTTAATGCTTATATGTATACCAGATGTCCCACGGATAAATGAAGACTTGTTACTGTCAGGAATCATTTTAAAATGTTTTTAAAATTTTTTAAATTAAATATTTTTTTTAAGATTTCAGCCTTAGCCTTATATTGTTTAGGTCATCAGCCGAAAGGCTGGTTTGAACCTGTAGTGGTTTTACTAAATCGAGGAGTGTGGTGGTTTACAATTGCCTTCCTCACTGAGTGGAAAAGAATGCTTATCAGCATGCCGGGCCCTCTGAAAAGCACATATTTTCCACTCTGTAAATGACACCTTCACTTCATTCACCACAGGGTCTGGCTGTATAATGAAATTCATTACTTTCAGAGGAGATAACTCTAATTAGTATCTTTTACACCTCTACCTCTTCTGTTCTTAAATGATTCAGTCATTTAGTTGGCTGACCATGTGATAAGAAACAGAACTATTTATTTTAGCCCTGCAACGAACATATTGAGTGCAAATAATTTGCCACGCCACCTGTCTGTTATGGGCAGTTTAGCCTTATATTGGCGTTTATGCATTTTACAACAAAAGTGTATATAATCAAATTTATAGGAAATTGATAGATCTACAACTTTTACTTAGAGCATTTATCTCTACAGAGCCTAATTTAGTGTCAAAGAGTGATTTTTCATATTATTAAGCCAAGGTTGGTTTTCATTTTGTATCCTTCATTCATGATTAAAATTAAGTAATGTTTTTTGAGGTTTGTTTTTTTGAACTTTGTGATATTTATCAGTTTATAAGCAGCGTATTCATATTGTCTAGTAGTTAATGTTATTTTAGGTGTTTTCTGCTGAATGAAGTATTGCGAAGTTGGTGTTTATTAGTATGGGTTTCAAAATCGTGTATGTTAATGTACTTATTAATTAATAATCTTTTGACATACATCTGTCGAAAGGTAGGAATTTTGTATTCACTGAACAGCAATCTACCAGGATAAAATCTATCCTTACCTAATGCTGCTCTCACTATACATTTTTGGATAAGAAATAATTTTTACTCTCTCTTGCCTATATGAATATATAGGAAGGAAAGTATTGTTTTCATGTCGATTTTTTGAAATCGAGTTTTCGCCGGATCTACAGGTTTTCAGACCCCCTGAACCCAAAAAACATGTTTTTAGCGATTGGTCTGTGTGTTTGTTTGAACAGAATATCTCAAGAACGGAAAATCGTATGAACTTGAAACTTAAGTTATATACCACTAGAGAACCCAACACGAACATTTTCATCAAATCGGTCAACTGAAAGTAGTAGTTTATCGTGTAATTTTTCACTTTTTTGCGATTTTCTCAAAAACGGCTCCTACGATTTTTTTAAAAAATCGCCTCATTTACTACATTTTTTATACTCTATAAGATAGGGTAGGCGCCATATCTGCTGAAATTATTAGAGAGGTTGTTTTTTCGTAAAATAATTTGACTTCAATATGCATTTTAGCGCACAAGCGTTTGTAATAAAAGTTTTAGAGTTTAAATTCTCTACAACTTTTAATTCAAACATTTTTTTGTATAATCCTTAGTTTAGTGGTAATTAGCAATTTTCTGTTTTTTCTCAAGAAAACGTAAAAAAAAAATCAATTTTTTTTAAAAAGATTTCAGCCTTAGTAGACTGTACATTTCACGTCAAAAGTGTATATAATCAGATTTATAGGAAATTAGAGAATTGTTCTCAACAGAGCCTAGTTTAGCGCGAAAGTGATTTTCCGTATTTGTTAGCCAAAATGAAATTGATTTTCATTTTTCATCATTCTCTCTTGATTAAAATGAGGTTATGTTTTTGAGGTTAGTTTTTTTATTTCTAATATTAGGTTAAATTTTTCATTATTCGAATTGGCAAGAGAAAGTTGTGTGAGTGTTTCACACCAGATTTTTTTTGGATAAATTTTGAAATCTATTGTTCATATTTTATTTTAGTAGGTAAAAATAAATAAAGTTGTGCAGAGTATTATTTTGTCATGGTTGACTAGAATTCATAAATGAGCATAGCATGTTATTTAGTAGGCCTAGCATTTTCAGCCTAACTAGTTCGCTTCGAGTTGTGGTTAACGTCTTGTATTTCTTATTTTATAATGTTGCTGATTATATCCAGCTGTATCTGGTTACTATTCTTTTTCTCTTTCACAATTTCATATCAACTTTAAACTTTAATAACTTAGTATTTATTAATTCTTATTTGTAAATGTACTTGTTTATTTATGAGAAAATGTTTGTTGATGAAATATATCAAATTTTCCTGGTTTAGTCATATTGGTTTTGTTTTATGTGTATTTGATGAGCCTGGTTTGCATACACAGGGTAGGCCATAAATCATATAACACTAAGAATTGTTATCTTTGATTTGATTCATTTACTGTAATTTTCTCTTAATTAACTTGGGACCATGTCGAGGTTAGATATCCAAAAAGTTGATTTATAGAATTATAGTTTGTTTACCACTATAGTCCGATTCACGTAAGAAAACACTTGTCTTTAAACAGCAATGTCTTTTGAACTGTTGTATATAAAAACAATTATGGTACATGAAATTAAGGCGTGTTTTATTTTTGGTTACAGGATTACATTAACATGTATAATACTTTGTAGCCCTATATATTTTAAAGTACGCGTGAAAAAAGTAATAGTACCTTGAAGTTTGGTATACTGGAAAAGTGGTTAAAAACAGGGTACTTTTTATGCGTAATTCTTTGTATTTAACACACTATTAATTTCTGAAAATGTTATTGTATATTCTGTAACCAACAATAAAACTAGCTTTAATTTGATGTATCATAATTGTTTTTACATAAAATGGTTCAAAAGATATTGCTGTTTAAAGATAGGTGTTTTCTTTCGTGAATCAAACTTTATAGTCACAGTTATCTTCTCTGAAAGTAATGGATTTTATTATACAACCAGACCTTGTGATGAATGAAGTGAAGGTGTCATTTCCAGGCTGGAAAGTAGATGCTTTTCGAAGGGCTCGGCATGCTGATAAGCATATTTTTCCACTCGGTGTGGAAGGCAATTGGTAAACCACCTCACTCCTTGGTTTACTTAGTTAAGCCTCTACAGGTTCAAACCAGCCTTATGGCTGATGACCTAAACAACAGCACCACAACAGCTCGTTAACAACACTGTAGAATCAAGAATTAATTTTATTGTTTACGTTGTTTAGGTCATCAGCCAAAAGGCTAGTTTAAACCTCTAGAGGCTTTATTAAGTAAAACAAGGAGGGAGATGGTTTACCACTGTGTTTCTCACTTAGTCGAAAAGTATACTTATCAGCATGCTAGGCCCTCTGAAAAACATCTACTTTCCACCCTGCAAATGACACCTTTACTTCATTCGCCACAGGGTCTGGCTGTAAAATGAAATTCATTATTCCCAGAGGAGATAATTCTGACTAGTGTCTTCTACACCTCTACCTCCTCTTTACTTAAATAGTTCAGTCATTTATTTGGCTGACCATGTGATATTAAGAAACAGAACTATTTTTTTGTAGTCCTGGAACTAGCAAATAATTTAACATGGTCCACCTGTTTGTAATGGGCAAATATTTGTTGTAGAATTCGATTTCGGCTGATGACCTAAACAAATATAGAACAAACTAAAGTGTGAAATTGTAAAAATAAGGAAATGTAGTATAATATAGTAATAATAAACTTTATTTTCATAAATTTAAATCCTTAATTTAAGCACATATCGTAAGATTAATTATACAGTACAGTAGGTACATTACATATTGAAACAACACTTAACATATTGTAAACACCAAGCCTAGGTTCGTTCAAGATCTGGGTATGATAAAAAACAAATCTTCTTTAAACTTATAACAATTATTTATTTACACAATTCATAAATTGCTAACTTTTCTAACAGTAGCAATAATTTTACATTTAACAATTTTACTTTTTACCTACAACCAAATACAACAATTTGTTGTATTTGGTTGTGTGCACAGTGCACACAACCAAATATGCACATGTGCATGCACATTGCATGTACATTGCAATGTGTGCAATGTACACATTGCACAGATTTTTTCTTAATGTACTATGTACTCACACTAATAGCACTCTGTATGAAAACTTGAACAGATTGAACTCAACTGATAAAAAAGGAGCTAACTCTTAAATATCTTTTTTAGCCTTCTTAGAAGGAGATACTGCCCATAACAGACAGGTGGAGTGTCAAATTATTTACACCCAATCTGTTAGTTGCAGGGCTAAAATAAATAGTTCTGTTTCTTATCACATGGTCAGCCAATTAAATGACTGAATCATTTAAGAACAGAAGAGGCAGAGGTGTAAAAGACACTAATCAGAGTTATCTCCTCTGAATGTAATGAATTTCATTATACAGCCAGACCCTGTGGTGAATGTAGTGAAGGTGTCTTTTGCAGAGTGGAAAATATGTGCTTTTCAGAGGGCCTGGCATGCTGATAAGTGTACTTTTCCACTCAGTGAGGAAGGCAATGGTAAACCAGCTCACTCCTCGTTTTACTTAGTAAAACCTCTTGAGGTTCAAACCAGCTTTTCGTCTGATGACCTAAACAACAACAGAAGGAGATAGAAAGATGAGGGTTCAATCCTAAAAAATCCAGTTTATTTTACTTATTTTGATGAAAAAACACCAAAAAATTATGAATTGCTACTAAACTAAGCATTGTCCAAAAAATGTTTTAGGTTTTTAAATGTTCTAGGCCTATACAACTTTGATTTTAATACACTTTTGCCTTAAAATGCATATTAAGGCCGCAGTCATTAAAAAACTTTTTTTCTACAAGAGCACAGCTCCTTCAATTTCAGCAGACAATTAGTGGTGCTTACTCTATGTAGAAAACATAAAACATAAAATATGTCGTTAATGAGGCAATTTTTAAAAAAAAATCATAGCTGTTTTTGAGAAAATTGCAAAAAGTGAATAATGGCACTAATAAACTACTACTTCTGATTGACCAAATTTGATGAAAATGATCATGTTGGGTTCTCTTATGGTACCTAACTTAAGTTCCAAGTGTGAACTTAATGCGCTATTCTGTTCTTGAGATATTTTGTTCCCACACAGACCAATCGCTAAAAAGATAATTTTTTTTGGGTTCAGGGGGCCTGAAAACGTGCATATTATGTAAAACCTTGTCAAAAAATCAATTTAAAAACAATATTTTCCTTCCCTGTATATTCATGTAGGACAAGAGAAAGTAAAATGCATTTTTGTCAAGCAGCATTAGACCCACCCTATACTTTACCTAAAGTGAATCATTCTTCCATTATAAGCATTGATTAAACATCCTTAAATAATATATTTATAGAACTGTTAGTTTTATAACAAGGAAACTACTAATTGTAGTGTATTTATTTACTATTCTAAAATTAGGTTAAACTATCTTATATGTTAGTTTCTGTAAGGTATAATACTAAGTAGTTTTTTTTAGGTCAATAGCCAAAAAGCTGATTTTAACCCAAACAAATTTTTATAAGTAAAATTATACATAAGTTGTTTATTGTCACCTCCCTTATTGTTTTTTAATTTTATAACTGGTTATTTTGTGTCATACCTTTTGGAGAAGTACTTGTTTATACTTAGTGGTTCGTAATTTTTGCAAATAAAATATTATAAATTTGCATTAAAAAAATATGAAAGTGAAATTAAAAATTTATTCGCAAAAAATTACATAAAAAAAACACTACAGGCAGGCCGGATCAGGAAGTAACTATACATGTTGTATACAACACCTAATTTGTTCACTGATTGTCAGTAATAATTTTATTATTTTTTTACTTAATTTGTGCAGAACATCAAGTGGTGTTACTGGTCAGCACATTTGGCTTGTATGCCAGGGGTCCTAGATCCAATTTCCAGTCAGGGAATTTCTCATCACTCATGTTCGTCTTATCGTCTCCTTTAGCAGTAATTTCTAATACAGTCAGGCTTAAAAAAAACCAGTGTTTTTTGACATATATGTTCATTTTCCAGTGTCCATGCAAGGTCACGTGCCCAACCAGTGTTATGTGCCAATTCATCGTTCTTTTCTATTAGCTGAGTAAATGGGCTAGCCCAGAGGCCTTTATTGTTTCACATTTAAAATTTCATTTCCTTTCAGTATAGCAAATCAGTGATGGCCATTAAAATTTATTAATCTGTTAATTGTTGTTACATCATATACCCAGTTGCGCTTGAATTCGTTTGGAACTTCTAAATAATAATATTCTTCCAAATTTTTTCTTATTTATTTTGGAAATGTGCTACGTTTTTGTATCCATCTCTACTTTCTAAGTTTACATAATGTGGTTATAAATTAGTGCATCATCCAATTGTGGTTTCTTAAGTGTGAAATTACTGAAAAAATTTATGTACCATATACCAGGTGCGGCATAAGTTGCTACCCCCGAACATTTATATATGCATTGTAAGGTTATGACCATCACAACTGATTAACTTCTAGTATTTTGTTTAAAAACAATAGTGATAATAAAATAACTTACATGTTTGTGATTTAATTGAACTGCTCAAAGTGTCCACCGTTATTCTCGATACATTTTAAAGCACGTTTGGCTACTGATTTACACAAATCGTTTCACATAGCTGTGAATTGTTACCAAAAACGTTTTGAAACTCTCTCGATTAAGTCTTTCAAATGTTCCGTATTTCTTGGTTTAGTCCCAAAACCTTGCCTTTTAAAATACCCCACAAGGCAAAATCACACGGCGTAAGATCTGGTGACTTTGCTGGCCATTCAACAGTACCGCGTCTGCCTACCCACTCATTGAAATGTTCGTTCAGGAATTCTCAAACGATTAAACCATAATGAGGAGCCGCACCATCTTGTTGCCAGATAAGATTATGCCTAATACCCTCAAAAATAGGACTATTGTCTAGTTCAATCATAACTTCCTTCAGCATATCTGTGGTGTTTTTTGATGGTGCTGCTCCTCATTATGGTTTAATCGTTTGAGAATTCCTGAACGAACATTTCAATTAGTGGGTAGGCAGACGCGGGTACTGTTGAATGGCCAGCAAGGTCACCAGATCTTACGCCGTATGATTTTGCCTTGTGGGGTATTTTAAAAGACAAGGTTTTGGGACTAAACCAAGAAATACGAAACATTTGAAAGACTTAATCGAGAAAGAGTTTCAAAACGTTTTTGGTAACAATTCACAGCTATGTGAAACGATGTGTAAATCAGTAGCCAAACGTGCTTTAAAATGTATCGAGAATAACGGTGGACACTTTGAGCAGTGCAATTAAATCACAAACATGTAAGTTATTTTATTATCTTTATTGTTTTTAAAGGAAATACTAGAAGTTAATCAGTTGTGATGCTCATAACCTTACAATGCATATATAAATCGGGGTAGCGACTTATATTGCACCCGGTATTTATTGACTGGTAAATGGAAATTTTTAGTACCTATATAAGTTTGTTTATAAAAATTTTCTGTTTTTTGTTTCAGACTGTTCAACATGGATTTCCTAACAAACCAACATGCATCGCCTGGGATCCAGTACTACGGCTTATGGCCATCGGTACTGCAACTGGTGCCGTCAAAGTGTATCCTTTTCATTTATTTAAAAATTTAGAACTGTGTTTAACGAAATGAGACCTTTATAAAAGTTTTCACTGAAATAAGTGTATGAGAATTTAAATTTGTTCCCCTTTTAAGGGGGGACATACCCAGTAATAGCTGAATAAATTAAAAAATATCAAAAAAAATTTTTTTGTCTTGTTAGATTCTCTGAAGTGTACTCTAAAATGGTATATCTGTTTATGTAATACGGCTTTTATAAACTGATGTAAAATTTGAAAAAACGACTCTGTGCTCAAACTAAATTTTGTATTTTTTTTTACGAAAACAACACTAATTTTCAATAATCTCTAGCATGAAAACGAAACAAGATAGAGCCATGATCTTTTTTTTTGTTTTGAAATGCGTTTCATTCTGTTTTAGTTGATAATAATATCACTAAAGTGCAGCACTAACTGTATGCACTAACAGTATGTAACATATAGTGGAGGAGAATTCTGAACTATATCACAATTAGTAAGACTTTTACCTCAATTATCTAAAAAATAAAAATTTTCTGTTTTTCGAAGTTTGGGAAAATCATAACTTCTTTTATGTTAAAGATAGAGCAATAAATTTTTTTAAAATTGATTCAGAAGACTTAGTTCTATGATCTGATGAAGGGAAATTACAAAGTAACCTCAATTTGTTTTTTTTATTTAGACTTAAACATACAAGTTGTAGTTTTTCATTGATGTAAAAATTTAAAATTTTTTTAAAAATTCAGATTATAAGATTTTAAAAAACTATTTCATCAGATCACATAACAGAATTTTATCTTTAATTTTAAAAAAATTAGACTGATAGGTCAAATACAAAATAAGTTACAGCTTTTCCAAAAACACAGTGATATTTCATCCCCCACCCCTTAAAAGGCGACAGGGTGGAAATTTTTTTATATCATATTATATGGAAAATTATCTTTTTTTTAACTCTAACTTCCAAACACAAAATCAGGTTTGTAACTCATAAGGGAAAGTTTTTCATATTTTGGGTATGTTAAGTCTAATGCTGGTTTCAAATTGATGATTTTTTTTAAAGATTTTTGTAAAATAGTGTTGTAACTACTGCTTGACTACGATCGAAATAGGATTCCCTCCCTTCCCCACTTCTTCCATTCCCGTTCACACTATGTGCCGGATCGAATACATCGGTACGCATAACACGAATGAGCAATTAATATGAATATCACTTATACTAGATTCTTGTTATTCATAACATTTTGTACAGATTATGTGACCACCAGCAGAAAGTCATTAGTGTTTCCATTATTTTTGTTTACTATTAGGTAGTGTAGTCATAATATAACTCAGCAAATTCTTAATTTATAATGTTGACTGTTAATGTAAATAATTAATACGATTTAATTATTAAATCATATCATATATGGTAAGTATTATTCTTTATTTACTTGAGAGCAGCTAATTAAACTATGCTTTTATTTCAGTTGTACAGTGTTAGCGACCATGCAATATTGGGTTTGTAGTAAGTGCAGTTTTATTATGTTTTGGGTTTGATTGGTTGTTCAATATTCAGATAAATTCATTCGATTAAACAAATACAGTGTAAGTGTATATTTGTGATTTAAACAGGTACAGGTTAAATAAGTGCAAATAATAATAAAAAATAAAGTAAAAGTAAGTATGAATATAAATACTGTTGTAGTAATGAGCTGTACTAGTAGGCTGACTATTCGAGCTAATGTTTTTGGGACTGTGCGTAATGCGAGCTGGCGATGAAGTGCGGAAGGGAGGGAATCCTATTTCGAAACTTGTCGGACAGTACATTAATGAAGTTCTGTAAGACAGTGGATGTCCCAACACTGATATATGGCAGTAAGGCCTGGATGTGGAAGAAGAAATATGAAAAGTCCAGTCAGTTGGCAGAGATGAGCTTCTTGAGTTGTATTAAGGGCTGTAGATGACTGTATCGGTTCAGAAATAAGGATACACGGTAAGAGTTAGATGTGTTTTCTTTTAAGAAGACAATTATGGAGTACTATAGGAAATGGACCGATCTTGAAAGAATCTCTCCACACAGGATTATTAGACTGGTCAGAAGTTATGGGCTGATTGAATGGCGCAATTCCGGGTGACCGGTGGCTAGGTGGATGTTGGAACAGGTCCTGGGTTCTAATCCTTGATTGGTAAAGATTAAGAAGAAAAAAAGAAGGTGTTGTAATAAATTAGATTTATATATTACATTCACCATATCAAAAATTATTTTTTATTCCATGTTCTAGCTGTGTTCAGTTTTATACAATTGAATCTCGAAACAAAACACTTAGAAAATTATGAACGTACAAAATTGCAGAAAGGTGCCAATCTCGACTCGGACCACTACGTGACCCGTAGAAAATTTAAGCCTCTCCCACTAAACAAAAAAACAACTCTCAGAAGAAAATAATTAGGATCGATCTCGAAATTCTGAAGCGTAAATGGTCAGAATTTAAAAGAATACTTAATGAAAGGAAAACAGAAACCTGGGAAGTAATCCGGAGCAGCATGGTTTCTCTAAATGTATTTTTCTAATATTAGGCTTAAAATTTTGCTGATTTACTCAGATATTTCTTCATATTATACCCATTGAGTTTTTATTAAAATTATTTTATAATTAGGCCTATTATAGTTTATAAAATATCTAATTTTTAATCAATACTAAAATGAAAACTCAGTTAATTTAATTTATTTAAATATAAATTTTTTGTGAAGAAATAATTTACTGTGTAAGTATTTCAGTTTTTTTTAAAATGATGTACAATTGATCAACAGACATGTTTGTATTTGTTTTTTTAAACTGTATACATTAGTAGTAATTTAATTAGGCCCTATACAACTAATTCAAAAGAAGTTTATTTAACTACAGGTAATATAATACTATGTCATTAGTGTTTGAATTGTCATAAGGCGGAACGTTTGTTAAATTTTCTGATTTTTTTGTTAAAGTCTAAAGATTCTTTATTTGTCACATTTATGAAAAGAGTTATCATTTAGAAAATATTTTATTATTTCGTGTTTATTACCCTTGAAAATAATAATTATTAAAAATTTTGATTATTCAAGTATCAATTTTAAAAGTAATAAATGGTGATCCTGTTTCTTCTTTTTTTATCTTTTTAATAAATTTCTTAAACCTACAGAGTGGTTGTTTAGAACTTAATTTATGCGTTTACAAAATTAACATATTTAAAATCCCAATTTGTACCGATTTTGATGAATATTTAAAAAAATCATTAATTGACACTAAACAAGGTTATTGTAAAAACATGTTTGAAATAAAAGTTGTAGGTTTTTTAATTTTCTACAACTTTAATTATATACCTTTTACCCTAAACTGCATATTAAGGATACAATCTGAAAACATCCATTTTTTTACCATGAGAGTACAGCCTCCCAAGAATTTCAGCAGACATTACATATACCGCCATATCTTAAGAGCATTACATTTTTTGTAAATGAGACATTTTATAATAAAATAATTTTTGAGAAAATCGCAAAAAATGCGAAAAATTGCAGGAATAAACTATTGCTTCCAATTGATCGATTTTGACGTTTTTGCTCCGCGACCCCCAAATAGTAAAAATGCATAAAATTAATATTTCGCGACTCCCCCCTCCTGATAATGATATTAAGGCTTACTATCAATAATTGAATTTTGATTGTCATTATAAATGAAAAACAAATGCAACCATTCCATTAATAATTAATTAATGATTAATTTCTTTTCTTTAGAAGTAAGTGTACTTATTGCATGTAAAATTTTTATAATTAAGTTTATAATAATTGATTTTTTTCTCATAAAATTATTAAATGATTTTGTTATTGTTTCGGGACCCTCCAATAATATCACCGCGACCCCCAGATTGAGAATTACTGCCCTAATGGTACCTAACTTAAGTCCAAGTTTCAATATTGTACAATATGCCATTCTTGAGATACCTTGTTCATACACAGACCAGTCGCTATAAACATGTTTTTTTTGGGGCCTGAAAATGTGTATTTTCTGTGAAAACTCGATTTTGAAAAATTGACCTGAAAACAGATTTTTCCTTCATTGTATATTCATATAGGACAAGAGAAAGCAAAAATTGAACTTATTTTTTATGTCCTGGAAACAGTAAGTCAAGTATTTTTCAACACTTCTTTATATTGTAATGTGTTGAACGATTATAATTTGTGCATGGAAAGGAAAAATGACTAAAACTGCTAAAATTTTTGTGTTTAATTTTTTTATTAATGAGTTCAATTTGTAAAATTTAATACATAGTACAGTATTGTTATGATTATGTTATATTTTACTTCAAATATGTAATTTTTACTTTCTCTCGCCTATATGAATATGTAGGAAGGAAAGTATTGTTTTCATGTCGATTTTTCGAAATCGAGTTTTCACCAGATCTACACGTTTTCAGACCCCCTGAGCCCAAAAAACATATTTTAGCGATTGGTCTGTGTGTGTGAATAGAATATTTCAAGAACGGAACATCGTACGAAATTGAAACTTAAGTTAGCTACCACTAGAGGACCCGACACAAACATTTTCATCAAAATCGGTCAACCGAAGTTGTAGTTTATACATGTCATTTTTCACTTTTCTTAGATTTTCTAAAAAATGGCTCCTACAATTTTTTTCTTAAATTGCCCCATTAACTAATTTTTTATGCTTTACAAGAGAGGGTAGGCGACAGGTCTGCTGAAATTCTTGGAGAGGGTTTTTTCACATAAAAAATTTGTTTTTTAAGATTGCGACTTACGCATTTTAGCGTAAAATGTATATAATTAAAGTTGTAGAGAATTTAAAATCCTACAACTTTAATTCAAACATTTTTTTTGTATAAGGCTTAATTAGCAATTTTCTGTTTTTTTTTTTTACAAAAACGTGTAAAAAAATCGATTTTTTAAAGATTTCAGCCTTAGTATGCAATTTACGACCAAAAAGTATGTAATCAAATTTATAGGAAATTAAAAGATCTACAACTTTTATTTAAAGAAGTTTTCTCTACAGTGTGTAGTTTAGCGTGGAAGAGTGATTTTTAGTATTTTCAAGCCAAACAGGTTCATTTTCATTTTGCGTCTTTCACTCATGATTAAAATTAGTTTATGTTTATTGAGGTTAGTTTTTTTGTTTGTTTCTAATGTTTTATTACTCATGTTAGCTAATATAGTTTATTATTTGCATTGGCAAGAGAAAGTTGTGGGAGTGTTTCACACCAGATTTTAAGTGATGATTTGTTTAAAAATAAATAAGAGTGGTGTGTAGATGAAAGCAATATTTTATTTGTTTCTTTCTTTTAAATCTTTGTAGTAGGAAATGTAATGATGTACAATGAGATAGTAGGAATGCTTCATAAACATTGAATCTCTACGAAAGCTATCATTAATCTAGGAACAGGATATAAAGCTATGTAATTAGGTCTCTCTCTGTAATAGGCCTACACTGTAATGTGATTATTATTGCTGGGGTTTTTTTTCTTTTATTGTTCACCGTTAGATTTGTTTTCAATTACTTTTTCTCTTTTGTTGGTCTAATTTAAAAAGATAAAAACACGTGTGTGTAGATTGTTTCGTTATGGAAAATTAATTTTTGATTTTTTTTTTTTTTATTATCCGTTATCATTCTTTATACTTGCTGATATTTTCTGTTAATTTTTCTTATGCAGTGATTGAAAAGTTTAGTAATTTAAACCAAATATATCAAATTCTAGTGGTACAACTTCTTTATATCCCAACTTTGGTGTGTACTCAAAATTTTCTATTTTTTCAAACGTATGAGCAAGAGATTTTAGCTAATGACTTTAGTAGTTAATCCATTAAAATGTTAATTATTGAAAGGATAAAGTGGTGTAAGTAAAATGTTGCTCCTTTGTCTGAATTACTTTAACTAGTTTTTAAGAAATATCTTTTATATTTTTATTACAAAATTTATGTAAAAGAGTTCTAGTCACCTATTAAATGTAATTCTGTGGAGGGGTTTTTCAATTTAATAGAATTTTTGGCTGCCTCTTTGGCCCAGTGGTTAGTATGGTATGCTGAAAAGCTGTGGTCATGGGTTTGATTCCTAGTTACATTCTTGAAAATTATTACACGTTCAAATCCTTCCAAAGTCATCTCTAATGATCAAGATATTAATGCAACTTTTAAGTAAATAAAAACAGAAAATTTTGTAATAGTTTATACATTTTACAGCCCATAACAGGCTGGTGGAGTGTTGAATTATTTGCACTCGATCTGCTAGTTCCAGTGCTACAAAAAATAATTCTGTTTCTTGTCACATGGTCAGCCAATTAATTATACGAATGAAGCATTTAAGAACAGAAGAGTTAGAGGCGTGATCTCAAAACCATCCATATTTTTTAGTTGACGATTATAGAAAATGCTGTCATTTTCTTTCAAAAATGGAAACTATTTTTTAAATATTTATCATGCATTGGTTTCTACAGTTGTAATGTTAATGGTTGAGATGAATCTTGTTCAAATGCTTCCCTCATCAGTATCAAAACTCTACATCCAGTTAAAAGGTTTCATATTGGTTCATAACTGATCCTGAAAGTTTTGAATTTAAATATGTTTATATTTATCAAAATAGATAATTTATCGAAGAACTTTTTTTTATACTTTACTATCTTTTACACTGCTTTTTGATGTATGTGTATTGTTGTAATCTGTTTTAGCTAAAAACAAATTTCAGTCAAATAAGTTATATTTTTTGAGATAATTTCAGTTAAGACAAAAGAAACAATTTGTTTCTTTTGTTAAATGAAGCGCTTTGTCAAAAGTGACAATAATTTTTGTTGTTTTTTTATAATTCTGTAAGGATAGTTACTAATTTTACACAAAATAACTTTTTCTTTTTTCAACTTCTGTATTGTGAATTTTTTTACTTAAAGTCACATCAATTGCTTGGTCATTAGCGAATACGGTGGCTTATGTGACTAACTGTGCTGGGAATCAAACCTGGGACCTGCGCGTGGCAGGCTGAAGCACTAACCGCTACGCTACAAAGGCAGCCCTAGTTTTTTTGTACTGTATTGAAGAAATAGTAAATAAATATAAATAATCTTTATTTGTCTGCTATTTAGATTCGAATAGATTTTCATTTAGTGTCATTTTGGGTCAGGTTAGGTAAGGTTATTTCTGGAAGCTCTTTTAACAGACATTCTGAACATTTTTTACAGTAGGGTTTTTGTATTAAAATTTCACATAAACATGTTTTTGTTATGAATATGGTATTAAATTGAGTGTCAAGAAAACCAACTACTTGATAGTTGAAAGAGACCAACCATGTATTAAAAAAATTAGTTAGGTGATTAAGAGTTTCAGTGTGTTGATGAGGGTGTCGATGAGGATCTGGAAATATTAATAAATTTGAAGTTGGAGTCAAGATTCAGAAGTTAAAAGCAGAGTTAAACGAGTATGGTTAGCATGAGTGAATGTTGCAATGATTAAAATTAGGTTATGTTTTTCATTTTACATTGTTTATTAAAATTTAACATAAGTTATTATGTGTTATTTGCATTGGCAGGAGAAGTCGTGTGGTGTTTCACACCAGTTTTTTTTATTGATGTGATAGTTTATTGTAAGGGACCGATAATTAACCTTTGCATGTTTAATCATTCAATACTGCATATTTTCCTTAATACTTTTTATACAGTTTGGGTAAACCAGGAGTTGAATTTTATGGACATCACAGTGGATCAGAACATTATGTCTCCAAGTTGATATTTATTCCAAATGAGGTAATTATATATTATGTACATTATTTTCATTTTATTTTTATTTGTCTGTTAGTAGAAGGATATGCCCCTTTCAAGTTCAAAGATATTGTGACATTTATTCCAGTTCTTTCAGAATCTGATTATTTCTAAATAACTACACCTTCCAAATTTATAATATATTTATTTATAAAATAATTATTTAATTACTGACTAAATTTTTTTTAGTTTATTTATGAAGTCGCATCAACAGCTTGGTTTTTAGTGACTACATTGGGTTACATAACTGGAACAGTGAGTTTTGAGTTTCAGACCGTAGTTGGGAATCGAACCTGGGACCTCCGCATTGTAGGCTAACGGACTACCACTACGCTATGGAACAGACTGAATTTAATACATTGTGTTCTAAATTTAACCCAAGACTTAGGTCTAAATGAAATGAACCATTAAGAACATTAAGGTCATTTACATTCAAATAAATAATTGATTCTTACTTACAACCTTATTACTATTGTATGCTAGCTACCTACCCGTCATGAAGAAACTGCTTCAGTACATTGTGTGTACAAACAGTTTTTAATCGATTCACTTCGCAACCATTCAAACAACATTCACATAATGATAAAGAATATAACGTAACTATCCAGAGAAGTAAATAAACAATGGAACATTCTACTCTATACTAGAAAAACAACAAGTGAGTGTGTTCACTGGTGGTGCTAGGATGAGCAGTTAATTACAGTCTCTAAACATGAAGGCCATTCATACACAAGCGTTCCTGCATAGTCAAAACACAATCGTCCGGCTGGCATAGGTCACAATACCTAACCCATTCTTAATTCCCATTCTTAGTTCTTAACCCATTCTCTGCATGTATGATTTGCCTGTTGTACTTTTAAATATTTTATTAATAAAGTGCAAAGGAGTAAATAAACTAGATTTTAATTGGCAGAGGTTTCATTTTATACATTTTGACGTCTGCTGGATTAAAAATGGCAATAATTAATATTAGTTTTATTGTTAAACCCATAGAATTTCTTTTTGAAAATCAGAAGATATGACGTTTTGATGAACTTTTCTTGTTTTCTTACTTATTTTACAATTTGAAATTAGTTTATTTATTATTGTAAAATCACTATTTTTTTTTTTTTTTTTTTTTTTTTACAGGGTCGTCTAGTTTCACTTTGTGATGACAATTCGTTACATCTTTGGGAAATTAATGATGCCTCTATGGAAGAAATCAAAGCTCAGACTTTGGAAGGAAAGTAAGTACAGTTTATATTAATATTTATGTAAATTAATACTATAATTACTGTTATCTAGCTTTATAAGCATTGAAATCATAACACTGTGTTTAACCAAAGTACTTGAATGAAAAAGAGTTTATATTTGTTTCTAATATCCAATTTGGTGGAATAACTTAAATCTTCAGATTTAATGAAGGTAACAGACCAGTTGGTAAGTGTGGAGGGCATGTTATAGTGTTCATTTTTTACATTGCCAAGAGGAAGTCGAGTGAGTGTTTCATACCAGATTTTTAAGTTAAGGAGAATGTGGGAGCATAGTACAGTTACAATTCTTTTTTGTCATTTTTCCTCATTCTCTGGATAAGCTGGATTTTCGTTAACGCGGATCGGCCCCAGTTGATCCGGTTTAACGAGCTTCTTCTATAGTTGTTTTACTTTAATTGTAACATTTTGTGATTTGATTTTGATATATGTTTTCTTTTCCAGATTAAAGAAAATCTCTGCAATTTGTTTAGAATCTTCAGGTCAAAACTTATTATTAGGTACGGAAGGTGGCAATATATACGTTTTGAATATGGCTACATTTGAATTCACTAACACAGTTATTTATCAAGATGTTGTCATGCAAAAGTAAGTTGTTATTACTAACAAATATTTGAATATTATTAAGCTATTTCTATTATTTGTGTTTACTAATGTAACCTGTTCAGTAGTATTGTTAATGTATGTGTGCTCGGAATTGAAAACAATTTGTTAGATAAACTTAACTATTTTTTTATTTTTTTTTATAATCTCAGGTGTCTGACAATTGTAACAAAATGTAAGGGAAAATTAGTTATTACTTGAATTGTTTCATAAAAGTTTAAAAGTTGATATTCACAACTAATTCAATAATTGTTATTTTCCCAAAAAATATTTACATGCATATAACTTAAAAAAAAGCCCATAACAGCCAAATGGAGTATTAAATTGTTTACAGTCGATCTGCTAGTTCAAGGGCTACAAAAAATAGTTGTTTCTTATCACATGGTTAGGCAATTATATGATAACCATTTAAGGACGGAAGAGGTAGAGGTGTAAAAGACATTACTGATGGTTACTCCTTAATTACTGAAAGTTATCTCCTCTGAGAGTAATGAATTTCATTTTACAGACCCTGTGATGAATGAAGTGAAGGTGGCTTTTGCAGCGTGGAAAGTAGATGCTTTTCAGAGGGCCTGGCATCCTGATAGGCATACTTTTCCACTCAGTGAGAAAGGCAATTGTAAACCACCTCACTCCTGATTTTACTTAGCCTTTAAAGGTTCAAATCAGCCTTTTGGCTGATGATGTAAACAACTTAAAAAATTATTATATTTTTTTGATTATTCTGTACGATATAATAGAATACAAGTACAGTGCAACTAGAATTTTACAGTTATTTACATATAATTTATTTATTAAAATTTGTGTCACTTTTATTATCCACAAATCTAATCTTGTTTCGATCAACAAATTAAATTGTTTCAGTCTTAAGCAACATTGGTTGCAGTTACTTCATAAACTGAAACTTAACTAAGCTATTCTATGACTAATCTACTAATTAACTGATTAAAATATCAGCTTTTTAATCCCTAATGTGTCTGCATTCCAATCTGTTTGATTTGGAATTAATAAGAAACCCTCATGACTCAGTTAGATGAGGATGATATGTAAATGAGGTGTAGTCTTGTACGGGCTCAGGCTGATCTTTCATAAGAAAGTATGGTTAATTGAACCCTAACCTTTAAAGTACACCAGTAACCACTGTTCAGTATTCAAATCTGTATGAAAATAAACGATCTTTACTAGGATTGGAACCATGGAATGTTCATCTTCATATATCAGCTGATTAATTAATTCTAAAGGAATACAGTAGGTCCTCACTATAACGGACTTTTAATGTAACGGACTTCAAATTAGAATAAAAATTCCACAACACAATGACGATTAAAACGAGCCATTAGCACAGAAATTTAAACGTTCTAGTATATGCGACGCCATTGATACAGTGTTTTCGTATTTAGATTTATGTGAAGAAAGACGTCCAAAGTATTTATGAACATTTTAGGCAATTTAATTATTAGAAAGCAACATTAGTCTGGCTCTCAGTTAAAAATAAATAATTTCTCCCATCACTTCAATCTTTTTCATATCGGTGATTAAAATAGTTTTCCCGTTTATTTTTACTTATATGTTACTCTATTTTCCGTTTTAATTAAACTGAAAAATAACTCTTATGAAAGAATAACATAAAGTGTGTAAAAATGTAAATGTAGCTTAATGTGTAAGTGTAAAAAATAAAGTTACAGAACTGTATTACCTTTTCTTTATCTATGCATGTTCGATTATTTCACCTGTTTTGTAACATCTGAATATACTCGTATGTCGTTGCTAAGACGAGTTTTTTCCGTTACTGCTGCTGGCTGTAAATGTTGTAAATAACAGTTATTTTAATGATAACTTTTTTTTCTTTTATGATCACGTAGGATCACTTTAGTCATTTTGGATGGTTTTTCTTCAATTTCTTCTTCTTGCTGTACCAAAACTTTTTCATATTTTCAGATCTTATTCTCTTTAGTTCATCTGAACAAACCCCAATCGTGCGTTTGACTGTTTTGGTGGTTAATCAAACTTTGTGATTTCCCATTTGGTGTTAATACCAAGGTGTACATTGGGTTAGGTCGAGTTCTTTCATGTCGTTCTCTGAGCCAGGTTACTATAGCTTGTTCAGATTTAGCAGTAAGTAGTTTTTCAGTGATTCTTCTTAGAACACATGTTGCTGGAGTTCTCACTATGTGTCTTAGAAAGAAAATTCTCTTTTTTTCTCATTGAAATTGTGACTAATTCTATATCTCAGTAGGCTTGTTCGGTAAAAGCCTGTATTGTCCGTCGATTTGGTGTTTTCTGTTGATACATGTCCTTATGATTCTTCTCTCGACTTCATATTGGTTTGTATATGATTATTTTATATTGGTAACAAAACATTTAAACTAGCTGCGATTTTGACTAAAGTAAAAATTAACAACTACAACAAAAATTGCTGCTTTGCCTGGCTGTATTTCGATATAACGGACTTTCGCAACTACAAACTGTGTCATCCTCCATTTGGTCCGTGATAACAAAGACTTACTGTAAATTATTCTTATTATGATAATTTTCATACATTAACACGTTCAGCACGGCGGCTGGAATCACGGATGCTTCGCTGTGCCGACCCGCCATTGCAGTGAAAAAATACCATGACGCCTTAAGGCGTCATTCGTCCCCGGAACGATCTTACTTATTTGCTCATCTACTCACCGGCTAAATATAGTACGGTATTATACACGTTTGTTGTTTCTACGAAATTTATATTTGAAATTCATTTTTTAGTTATTAGAAAAATTAATAGGTATAAATTATTAAATAAATGAAAATTATTGTCGTGTGTAAAATATAAAAATACAATTATGTTTGATAATGAATAATATTTAATTTAAAAAATTTAAATAAATAAAATACATTAAATAATTAAGTAATACAGTAGTAATAAAGCTTATTACTTTATAAAAACACAAAAACCGGCAAAAGAAACACAGTGCATAGAAATCGCGAGTTCAGAAAGTAACAGAAATCTTTCTTTTGAGTAATAATTAAACTATTTTTACGTAAAAATGTATCATTTTTACCTTTTATTTGTAAAAAGAAGTCACTGGAAACGAAGAAATTCGTAGAATAATAGATATAATTAAATAAAACAATAAAATTACACGGCACTAGGATGTTTGATTAGACTACAATTTTAAAAATTCGTCAAAAATTCCGGCAGTTGGTAACAAAAGACGACCTTCACAGTGGCGCTCGTAGAATAGATCTGAACCCCTGAACAACCTTTACTAACACTGCCAGTACACCGGCGATTTATAAAAAGCTATAGAAATGTGGTATTGTATATGACGCCTTAAGGCGTCATTCGTCTCTGGAATGAACCTCGATTTGACGCCTTAAGGCGTCATCCGTGCTGAATGTGTTAATTAACCATTATTATCATTATTTTAATTCTGCTGATATTATTTAAAAGGAAAAGTTATTTTTAAAATTTATTTACATTACTTTTTAAATTGATACGTTTTAAAGTAAATTTTCATTTCTAACGTAGCACAAGTGTTTAAAATTTCTTAAATTATTTTAGCTGTGGTGATATTCCAAATAACAACATGTGTTATCTGACCATTATATAGATGATGAAACTGCCTTGTATGAAACAGTTAAGTTCATTCTGTGGAGTCCTCAGTATAATATGGTGTTATGATCAAGTCAAACAAAATTTTCAAAATGTGCACTAGCCACTATTCAATGGCAGACACACTAGTCATCTTATTTCATGATAATGAAGGTAGATAATAAAGGGTGATTCATTTAAAAGTAGCCGCTGCATTTAACAACGGCCTTTGGCACTCAATTGGATTCAAATAGTAAATGAATAAATAGAATTACTTAATATATAATTTTACATATTTATTTAAAATTTATGTACAAATTTCAACTTCACCTTTACAGTAGATGCTGAAAGTGGCGTCCTTGAACGCTTAAACATTTTTGTGCTCATTCAATGTTATTAATGCACACAAGACGCAATACGGAAACGTCTATAGCTTGAATGGCTGCCACGATGTTATTCTTTAGCTCATGTATACTGCGGGGGTTTGTTTGGTAAACAGTTCCTTTTAAATAACCCCATAGAAAAAAATCGCACATACTCAAATCGGGTGAACGAGGAGGCCACAAATCTTTACTAACAACTCGCATGGGAAAAGCCTGATTGATATGAGATAGGGACTGGCGAGACATGTGACATGTTGCACCATCTTGCAGGAAAAAATTGTACTCTATAATAATATAATAATTAAATAATAATATAAATTGTACTATAAAGGCCATTCGATCACATCGTGATCAGTGCTGCTAATGCAGCATATGAAAATTACTCGAACGGCGGGCTACTTTTAAATGAATCACCCAGTAGAAGGCATTAAACTGATTCAAGATTGTTTTATTGAAGAGTTATTCTTATTAGAGAGGTGTGCAGTCAATATTATGGTGACAATATATTTTTGTTAACGTAAAAGCAGGATTGTCTCTGATTCAATAATTTTTGACAATTTTCTATTTTTATTACTACAGAGTTCCAGAAGATTATAAAATCAACCCAGGTGCAGTGGAAGCTATTCAGGAACAACCAGGTCATCCTGATAATATACTAATTGGTTATAACAGAGGTCTTATGGTTTTATGGAACAGAAAAACACCTTCTGCTGAACAGGTGAGGTTTTTTTGAGTGATCCTCGTAAATTATTTTCTTTGATCGTAGATGAATGAAGTGTTTTTTTTACATAAAAATGTTGAATATTTGTACTTACATTAGCCTTTATTTACCCAGTTTTTTTGTAAAAACATTACTACAGTACATTTTGATCACATGATTACTATTTTTTTCATTTTCCAATATATATATATGTCATACTCTTTTGTGGGACAGCTAATGGTGTAGTAATCTTGATTCATGCACCAGGGATCTGGGATCAATTCCCGGTCGGGTCCAGCATTTTTCATCACTCATTCTTATCTATTGATTTTCATCATTAGCATTAATGTGTAAAATAGTCAGACGTAAAATAAATAAAAACACTTTTTATCTATTTCTTTGCCGCACTTGTAGTTTCTTGTTTTGATTTCATAATTAACTAGTTCTGGCAGTCATATTTTATTATTGACAATATACTGTTGGTGAATTACTGTTGGATGTGTATCTTCGACTTCATTATTTTTTTTAAAAGTTATATGTTTGTTCCAAGCAATGGTGATATGCATGGATCTCCTCCTACTATATTTTAATATTTACTTCAATTTAATTTTGTTTTTTGTTGTTTAGGTTATCAGCCGAAAGACTGATTTGAACCTCTAGAGGATTTACTAAGTAAAACGAGGAATGAGGTGTTTTACCATGCTTTCCTCACTGAGTTGAAAATGTGCTTATCATCATGCTGGGCCCTCTGAAAAGCACATATTTTCACCCTGCAAATAACACTTTCACTTCATCCACCACAGGGTCTGGCTGTATAATGATGAAATTGATTACTCTCTGAGGAGATAACTCTGACCAGTGTCTTTTACACTTCTACCTTTTCTGTTATTAAATTATTCAGTCATTTAATTGGCTGACCATGTGAATTAGAAAGAGAATTATTTTTTGTAGCCCTGGAACTAACAGATTGAGTGCAAATAATTAAACACTCCACTGACTGTTACAGGCAGAAAAATTTTGTTTACAAAATTAAAATATTTTTAAATTGGAAAGGCTGTCCAGATTTATAAATCACACTTACTTTAATTTCAGAGTGATTTTATTTTAGTGAAATGATTCTTTCAGTACAAAAAAGAATAAAATGACTTGTCAGTGTGTCACTTTATAATCAGGAGTTTCTTTGCAAGGGACATTAGAAAGGAAAGGAAATTTAAATAATCTAATTTATATTCTTCATTGTTAGTTATTTATCTAGTTAACTAATTTTCCTTTTTTTATTTTTCAGACGTATGTTAGTACACAACAACTTGAGAGTGTATGTTGGGAAGAATCAGGCGGTAAATTTATTTCGTCACATAACGATGGTAGTTACGCATACTGGGATGTAACAGTTGGTTCCAAACCTATTGAAGAACCTTCAACACCTTATGGACCATTTCCATGCAAAGCGATTACAAAATTATTGTGGAGACAAGATTCTCATCCCCCTCAGTTAGTATTTTAAAATTGACCTTTTAATTTATATATTTAGATGTTTTATTATACTTGTATAGTTTTATGGCATCATAGAAATGACATATCACGTGGTATTTTTTGTTGATAGAATTTTGGGTTGCTTCCGTTTATGATTTTGGCGATAATTTTTCGGATGAATTTTGTATTTTTATTAATATTTGGTCTTATTTCACCAATTTTGCTTTATCTTATTTTTCATTATCGTCATAATTTCGTAACTTTTTTAAATTTAAAAATCTTATTTTGACATCTCCAGCAAAACAAACCTTACCTGATAGTGAAAATATGTCTATTGTTTTTCAGGTCAACAGCCTAAAGGCTGGTTTGAACCTCTAGAAGTTTTACAGAGTAAAAATAAAAACGAGTGAGGTTGTTTACTATTGCCTTCCTCAATACGTCATAAGTATGTAATATGTAAAATATGTGCGTCATAATATGTCTCAATACATCAAATTAAAAGCATAGAAACTGTGTCGCTAAATAACAAAAATATAAGTACCTAGTCTGATAGTCCAGTCTTTGCCGGCCGCGTTGGCGATGTTGGTAACGTGCTCGCCTCTCATCACGCGGTCTTGGGTTCGAATCCCACTCGGGCATGGCATTTTTTCATTCGTTACAAAAATTCATTTCATCCTTCACCGTCTGCATTAGCAGCAATTTGCAAAACAGTCGGACGTTAAACAAAAAAAAAAAAAAAAAGTCCAGTCTGAACTTGATGAAAATTTTGTTCTCAAGATTAGTTCTATTGTGCTTTGTTTGTGGCTCTAATATCATTTTTATTCAGGTATAACTATGTTTGTCCCTTGTGAGATAAAAATACTAAGCCCTTATTTACCAAAATACAATGATAACACAAATGATACCTATTTCTACAATAAAACAAAAAATATTAATTTGTTATTTCAGTGTCTATTAAATTTAAAAAAAAATGAATTATCCATTTTTAGTGCACAAAAATAGGCCCGATTAATACCTACAATAAAATATGAAAAATTACATTTTATTTTAATGTTTGTTGTATTATTTTAAAATTTATTTATACAATTTGGTGGCAGTTTTTAAAATTGTCATTTATCATTTTCCTTTGTCCATCTGTCACACCCAGATGTGAGAAACAAGTGGTAGCAACAAACGGTTTTCGGATTCGCAGTCTACAGAAAAAGTTAGTGGACCGAAATTGGGTTTCAAGTTCCAGTTTCGACCAGAAGACCACTTCCGGTAGTCAAGAAATTTAAGTAAAAATTTGGAAACAAAAATAGTGTCATTTGATTTCTTTTAAAGAGTAGATACAGAAATCATTGAATTTGAAGTTCTGGTATCGATCGGAAGTGGCCCAAAGCCGGATGTCAATAAAATCAAAATCGGAATTTGGAAACAAAAATAGTGTCATTCGATTTATCTTAAAGAGTAGATACAGAACTCATTAATGGTTTTTGACATATCAAAAGTAAGCGTTTTTAAAAATTGTCACCAGCCATGAGACGTGTCGTTTCATGAAAGGGATTTTTTAAAAAGCTTAAATTAAGCCTATTTCTGAGCGTAGGCTCTTCCAGTTTTTTTTATTAACTCAGATTTTCTTACAAAAACATTATTTACTCTTTCTTGTACATTACTTTTGCCATTCCTATGACCTTCAACTTAATTTTCACTATTGCATCCTCAACCTTTTTTAATCGCTGTTCACCGTTATTTTGATCCGTTAATTCCATCCTATTAATAGTTTTTTTTTTGTATACGTTTTTTGTTTAAAAGATATCCTAATAAATTTACTAGGCGGTTGTCATTTTCCCCTTTGCTAATTAGGCATTCTAAAAGAAGTCCTGTTCAAATACACAACATACTAAAATTCCAGCAAACTCAATGATCAATTTAGTTGTTTTGAACACAATTGTTCTCGATAACAAAATATCGACTTAAGTAAAAAGTTATTTTTCATAGTAAAAAATCTACGTTTTATGTACACGTTATAGTAAATTCTCTTGAATTAATAGCTAAGTAGAAATAAAATAAAAAAGGTTTCAAATTATATAATGTATTCGTGATAAAATGTTGTAAAATCAATTAAAATCTTTTTTATTAATTTACAGTGATGATTTATTATTATTTGCTGGTGGAATGGCAAGAGCGAGCTGTAGTGATCGACATACAATTACAGCATTAAAAGCGAAACATGTATCTGAAGGAAAACATATTGTATTTGACTTTACTTCTAAAGTTATCGATTTTTTCACAATCAATGCAGAAGAAGGTGAAAAAGGTAAGACTTATTAATTTGTGTACTTGTTACTGTTCTATTGTTTAATTCCATTGATTTTAATTTCTAAATGGTGTTTTTAATATTAGTTCAATGATTTCATTAATTTATATGTCAAAAATATTTTCCTTATCTTCTCAAACTTTCATTTTTGGCTTAATTACGATGGGATCATCTCTCTCAAAGGAATTTTGTACTGTCCGACATGTTTCGAAATGGGATTCTCTCCCTTCCGCACTTCATCCGCGCCACCTCGCATTACGCACCATACTAAAAATATTAGATCGAATAGTCAGTTACTAGTACAGCTCATTACTACAACAGTATTTATATTCATACTTACTATTACTTTATTATTTATTATTATTTGCACTTATTTAACCTGTACCTGTTTAAATCACAAATATCCACTTACACTGTATATGTTTAATCGAAACAAATTTATCTGAATATTGAACAACCAATCAAACCCAAAACATAATAAAACTGCAATGACTACAAAACCAATATTGCACGGTCGCTAACACTGTAGAACTGAAGTAAAAGCGTAGTTTAATTAGCTGCTCTCAAGTAACTAAAGAATAATGCTTACTCCATTTAATAATTAAATCGTATCAATTATTTACATTAACAGTCAACATTATAAATTAAGAACTTGCTGTGTTATATTATGGCTACCTAATAGTAAACAAAAAAAATGGAAACACTAATAATGACTTTCTGCTGGTGGTCACATAATCTGTACAAAATGTTATGGATAACAAGCATCTAGTATTAGTGATATTCATATTAATGGCTCATTTGTGTTGTGCGTACCAATGTATTCGATCCGGCACGTAGTGCGAACGGGAATGGAAGAAGTAGGGAAGGGAGGGAATCCTATTTTGATCGTTGTCAAGCAGTACTTTGTGCCAAGTACCTTCCCATATGGTAGTGTTCATTGATACATTAGACTCTTCAATCAATGAACATTAAAGACTTATTGGCTTATTTACTGGTGGTCAATATTTGCCATATTTTAGAGGCTTTCAGCATTGTGTTATGGTATCCCCTAAACAGCAATTCCACACCTCATACTTTCGCTGGCTGTCCACAGCTACTTATTCAGGTTATCCCGTTATTCGCAGGAAGTCATTCAATGACCTTCCCCTATTCGCTACCTAGAAAGGAGCCCTGTCGCCTCAGCTGAAGCTTCCATACTATAGGGTTAGTAATGTGTGTCATAACTAATTTATGCAGTAAACACAGACTGGTGGAAGGATGGTGCCTGAAATGAAATTCAAGAAGAATAATTAGGAAAGACAAGAAGTGTAGTTAGAAATGATGTAATAAGGGAACAGCCCTAATTGGACTGGGAATGGACAGCCTGACAAGAGAAGTTGAACAGACGAAACTATGATGGTTGGACATGTAAGTAGGATGGATGAGGATAGTCTGGCTGAAATGGTGTGTTGTTCTTGAAGGCGAAAGGGAAAAGACCAATAGGCTGACTTAGAGTGAAGTTTATCATTTTAATTAAGGACGAATCGAGAAGAGATATATTGCTGAGAGAGCGACCATCGAGTAGAGATGGTTGAGCGAGAGAGAGAAGTGAAGAGGAACTACATTAGCCCTTACCCGAGGTCAGATGAGTATAGAGGTTGATGATGAAAATCAGAAAATTTAATTATAATTTTTTTTTCAGGTGTTATAGCGTTAATTGTATTAGCTGAAGAAGAATTAGTAGCTATAGATTTGGCATCAGAAGATTGGAAAATGTTAGGTTTACCTTATCTAGTATCTCTACATGCCAGTGCTGTAACTTGTTCCACATATATATCGGATGTTCCTGAAGAATTATGGGATAATATCGTTGCAGTTGGGAAAACTCAGTCGAAAGGCTTATATTCTGATGCGGTAAATTTTGTTTTTTTTATAGAAAGTTTTATATTTCATGTTGTCAGCAGCCGAAAGGCTGGTTTTAACCTGTAGAGGCTTTACTAAGTAAAATAAGGAATGAGGTGGTTTACAATAGCCTTCCTCTCTGAGTTGATGAGTATGCTTATCAGCAGACTCGAAAAGCACCTGCTTTCCACCCTGCAAATGACACCTGCACTTCGTTCACCAAAGGGTCTGGTTGTACAGTGAAATTCAGTACTTTCAGAGGAGATAACTGTGACTAGTGTCATTTTTACACCTCTATTTCTATTCTTAAATAGTTCAATTATTTAATTGACTGACCATGTGATTAGAAACACAACTATTTTTTGTAGCCTTGGAACTAGCAGATTGAGTGCGATTAATTTAACACTCCTCCTCCCTGTTACAAGCAATTATATTTTGTATTAACCTTTAAATTAGGAAATAAATAATTTCTGAGATTATTGTTAGTTAGTTATAAAATTTCATATTTACATAATCAGCATTAACATTTGTTGTTAAAGAATTATGGAAGTACCACATTAATGTAATTATTCTCATTAACTTGCGAATAATATTTTGTTCTTGACTAATTTTGATAATCGCCTGACATGTGAGGTGTTTTTGAGAAATTCCAAGTCAGAATAATGAATCTAAACTTTGGTGTACTACAACTATTCATAGAAAATAGCATGATAGTATTAGTTAAGTAACATCACAAGCAGACCAAATTTTTGAGATTAAATTTGCGATGGAAGTATGATTTACCTGTTTTATTGGTGTGTTCTTAAAAGTTCCTGTTAGTGATTTTTTTATCGTTATTATAGTCTTAAGTAATATTCAATAGGTTACTGCATATTAATAGGTGGCCATTGCATAACTGCTTAATAGATTCAAAAAAAATTAATTAACTAGGAACAAGTAATTTGTGGTAGTTAAGCATTTTTTTGTGGAAAATAACAAGGATACTCCAATCAAAACTGAGAAGTGAAGGAACAGATGCAACTAGAGTTAATTAACCATGCGTTCAGCCATCTATTACATTTTTAAGGATTGTAATATAGTTTAAGTATTACATTTATGGATTACAATGCAAACCATGTGCAATCAGTGTTGAACCTTTAAATCGTTAAGATCTAAAATAGAAAATTTGATTGTTCTAGAACTCAACAAAAAAATAAACATTCCTTTAAATACACTTACATTCATACACTCACACATGCACCTGTATGTGTGTGTGTGTGTGCAAGCCTGTTCATAAGTATAGATTTGTTTGTAATTGTGTATGCTTAAAAGCATAGGAAGATATTTTGAACTTTTTGTATATAATTATGTAATATTGCATAAAGAATACAATATAACATTCGAGAAATTCTTGATTGGTTTTAATTATTTTTGAGCGTTCCTTATAGAAAATAGCATGATAGTATTAGTTAAGTAATATCACAAGCAGACCAAATTTACAGTTTTTCGACCAAATTTACGTTATTTCAGGTAAAATGGTATGGCCACCTTTGTCGAATGAATACGGAGAGAATACCATTGAAAATCTTTGAATGGACTCCAAACCAGCATTAGAAGCGGGGTAGGCCAAGGAAAATATGGATGACCAATGTTCGACAGGAGATGGAAGGTAGAGGATTGTGAGAGGGGGACTGGAGAGATGGGGAGCGATGGCGGAAGGGATACGAGAAGCGACTCTAAGGTTACAAAACTTGCTTCAAAAAAAAAAAAAAAAAGAGCGTTCCTCATTAAGTTTTCTTTTAAAGTTATGTTTTGCACTCTCTTCAGATTTATTTTGTTCAAGACAGCGAGAATTGATAAATAAATTTAGAGACGTCATACTTTCCGATACATTGCTGTATACTTATGAAACTGCAAAATTTAACGTTTTGGGTTTCTCTGGAGAACGGCTTTAATTCACCCTTTTTTTGAATTTAAGAAATGTCTGTAAGTTGTATTATTAATAGATATTTTTTTTACAGAAATGGCCAATAAATGGCGGTGTTTGTCAAATTAATGAAGAAAAGAAGCATAGAGATTTACTTTTAACCGGCCATGAAGATGGATCTGTGAGATTTTGGGATGCAGGAGGCATCTCATTAACTCCTCTTTATAAATTCACTTCAACTCAAGCACTGCAGGGAGAAGACGAACCAGGTGAAGGTTCAGTCGCTGCTACTGAAGAAGAGGATGATTGGCCGCCATTTCGGAAGGTATGATATTTTTTAAGACTAAACCATAAATAAACACCGTAACATGATACACTTATTTAATTTGTGTTTGAATGAATTCAAAGTCCTTTATACCTGTCATATTGTGATTGAAATGCAAATTTTTGGTTCTTTTGTTAGTGTATTTAATACTATGTTCAGTTGTTAAGTGTTCTGTAACCATTCTTAATGCAAAAACTTATTTTTATTGTAGGTGGGGACGTTTGATCCATACTCAGATGATCCTAGACTAGCCGTGAAAAAGGTTTCGTTATGTCCATCTGGAGTATTAGCAGTTGCAGGTACCGCTGGACATGTTATTGTTGCCAAATTAACACTTGAAGAGACTTCAAAACAGTTTAAGGTAATTTAACACGTGTTATAATGTAGTATAATTTTTTCACGGTTGATGAGCTCTGTTGTTCCACGCGTTTAGACCAATCAGAACGTTTGCGAGCGTTGTCAGATGTACAAATGTTTCACCCGGACCAAAATTACGCATACATGCATATAACAGCTGCAGTAGTTAACTTCTGTCTTGCATCTCGTACTGAACAAATCGATTATAAAGCGCGTTAACATGCAATACTTTATAATATAATCAGCTGATCGTATGTTCATAGGTTTTAATTGTTATTGAAAGACCAAAAAACTGGCTAACGAAATACATAACAAGAGCTACAAGAGCAAGTGTTAGCAACGTTGCTGGCAAGTGATTGGCTAGCTATGAAATGGGTAGGGGGCAATGCATACGTTCAGATCTCATCAGCCCTAAAAAATAGTATAGTTGATGTTACTGATTAAAGAATTTTGTGAGCGTGACTTGATAAGTTATGTTTGCTGTTGAACAAGGATTTTTCCAACAGAATAATAGAAATATAATTTTTGTATCTTAGATTTATTATAGCTATTGTCACCAGTGCACTTTTTTATTTTAATACTATACTACCAGGATCTTGACTACCACCATGCAGAAGGAGTAAGGCTAACAGACCTCTGTTAAGAGAAGCAGAGCAGATGTAAATTTTTGACTGATCAGAGCTCTTTCTCCTTTCTCTCTCTTTCTTTACTGTATTTCGCTTATTATTATAAAATAAGTGTAATCAAACTAAGAGAGACCAGACACCGACATACTCCACAAGATTGTGTTTCCGGTAGCTGATAAGATGCCATAACTGTCATTGCTGTGTGCTGCCATGCGTTATGGCCACCAGATCCTGACAAACCAACTTCGTCTTCTTGAGTGAAGAAACAACACTGAAACGATGAGATGCTCTAGTTACTAATGTCACAGCCAATTGCTGTGCCCTCATGCCATGTGCTTGCCATGGTAGAGAACTACCAAACAGCCTTTTTCAAGGTCACCAAATTTTTACGGTTATGGAGCAGCACTCTTTATTATTGTCACCATCTGGTGACACTACGCAATTTAAAATTTAAATTACTTTACAGTATTAGCTAAGCAATCATAACGTGGAGGAAATTTTTACTTAGTGGTATTCAGTCAGTCTCATCATTGTAGGAAATTAACTGTGCATCCTTTAAGAAATACACATAATCTAATATTTTACAACAGTAAAAAGTGTTATTGACAGTAAAGCTTTATTAAACTTAAAATACTCCTAAGAGATTTTAGTATAATAAATTAAGTTTATCTTTTCTTACCTTTGATTACCTTTTTAATTTAAAAAAAATTTATATTAAATGGTTGGCAGGATGCATTTAAAAAATTTGCTCCTAAGAGATATTTATTGTAGTAATTTCCTATAAAAACTAATCTCCCCACATACTTTATGCTATCAGATTTATTTTTTGTAGACAATTTTCCTTGTCTGGTAAATTTTAAAGTGTGTGAAATGATGCTGAAAAAAATATTTATATAAAAATAATGATAAATTTCTTTTGTATTTGTTATTTCAGGTTGTTACTATGAATATTGTTGGTGATAGAGATGCATTTGTTTGGAAAGGTCATGAAAAATTATCAGTAAGAGGTGGCGGTACTGAATCAGTTCAATTAGGTGCAGGTTTCCAACCGGTTGCCCTATTGCAATTACATCCTCCAGCTGCAATAACTGCATTAGCCACACATTCACAGTGGTCTTTAGTGGCTGCTGGAACTGCTCATGGCCTTGCTGTTTTCGATTACTTGAGACAAGCACCTGTCATTACAAAATGCACTCTTAATCCAAATGGTAAGGACAAAACAGTTATAATAATTACGTTGACTTTTAACCCTTTATAGGGCAGAACTACGGGGAAAAAGATGCATGTTGTAAAATGTTAAATTTTGTTTTATAGCGACTTGTACGAGGGTCATTTGAAAAGTTCGTGCAAAGTCAGATATATGGCACTACTGGCACATATCGAGCATATGTTTAGTTAGTAGCATCTGTTGGAAAAACACATGTGTAGTTTCAGCCAGATCGGTCTATTTCTTTGTGTTTGACATTCGTTTTAATCGAGGAAGTTGAGTGATTTTCAAAAAATGGGTGAAAAGAATTTCGTGTGAAGTGTTGCAAGGACGGTTTGCAGCTGTTCCAGAAGAATTCGCAGGACTTAAGCGTCGTTTCGTCACTGTGGATGAAACATGGATACATCACTACACTCCTGAGACCAAAGAACAATCTAAACAATGGGTTATGAAGGGGGAATCTGCGCCAAAAAAGGCGAAGACAGTTCCTTCAGCCGAAACAGAAAGATTATGGTGACTGTCTTTTGGGATTCACAAGGAATAATCTTCATCGATTATCTGGAAAAGGGTAAAACTATTACAGGTGCATATTATTCATCGTTATTGGGCCGTTTGAAAACCGAGCTGCAAAAAAAACGCCCACAATTGCCCCACAAAAAAGTCCGTTTCCATCACGACAACGCACCAGCTCACACCTCAGCAGTTGTGGTCGCAAAATTAATGGAAACTAGGGTTAACTAGGGTTCCAACTCGTTTCACATCCCCCCTATTCTCCAGACTTGGCTCCCTCGGACTACTATTTGTTTCCCAATTTGAAGAAATGGCTAGCGGGAAAAAGATTTTATTCAAACGAGGAGGTGATTGCAGGAATGAATGGCTATTTTTCAGACTTGGACAAATCCTATTATTCGGAAGGGATCAACAAACTAGAGCAGCTTTGGACGAAGTGTATAAGCCTAAAAGGAGACTATGTTGAAAAATAAAAAAGGTTTACCCCAAACAATTAAGTAGTTTTTATTTTTGCACAGACTTTTCAAACGACCCTCGTATAATGTATTTCTAGTACCTAAACAGTATGATTTTTTTATGTTAAGCCCTGGTAAGTATATTTACTAAGGAACGTGTATTGAAATAGGAATCACATAATGTTTAGTGGTAAGAAAGCTTATTAAAACAACTTGTCCTATATAACAGAAAAATGTGTAGAATAACTTATCAACACTTTATATTAGCATGAATTCTTGCTTTCCCGCAAAAAACTCAAATTTTCTAAGTGTTGTAAAAAAGAAACAACAAAACAACGCAGTTGCGTACGCTGGAACGAATCCCCTTACTACATTCGTGTAACTCATAAAGCAAATAGTCGCTGCGCACTAGTTGCAAAATGTGGATAGCCTACTTACCAGAAAACATCTATAAAACCATAAAATGCCAATAGGGTTTAAATGCATATCTTATTCTTAAAAAAAAAATCGATCTTATTGCCAGGGGTAAGTATACTTACCACAGACGACCTATAAAGGGTTAACAAGATTACTAAAAACCCTGATCGAATGAAACTTATTTTTTTGTTTAACTTTTTTAGAAAAAGAATATTTTCTTGTGATGTTTAGAGTCTTATAGCTTTCTGAACTGTTTTAACCAGCTTTAGCTATAGATACTGAAGTCACGAGATTGCCTTTTGCATATGAATGGGCTATGAGGAAGGGAAGTGAAAATTTGACAGTGCTGCCAACCTCAACAGTGAGACACTACTCGTACATTTCACTACCTTGCAGTTTATACATTCATACATTTTGTAAGCTGTGGTTTATTCCAAGAAAATGTTTTCTTCATAAACCTTATAAGAAATAAATGTGACCTGTTATATTGCCTATAGCTTAATTACATAAATAAAAATGTTTGATTTACTGTAATTACCAGCAACCTTATTCCGTTTGAAACAAATTTTCTACGAATAAATCACCTTCTTTACTATCGCTGTCACCGGCGTCTTCACTATCAGTCTCACTAGTATCTACCTAATCGTTTCCTTTTTTACCAGGTGTCAACAAAACTGTTGAAGAATAGTTTCTTCACGTATTTAATTTCCTTCTTTATTTTTCAAATTGTGGAAAGAGAAACATCACAGTAGTTAGCCACTCGCTCATGGCTTTTGTTAAGAGGCGGGGGAAATGTTTTTTATTTACCTTTAACTTCACAGCATTTTATTACCCTGCGTATTAGATTTCGTTCAGCACTGTGATTAGTCTGCCCACGTTTTCAAGAAACTAACATTTCTGTTTACGTAAACAAACAGTTATATTCGTACAGTTAACGTACAAAAGGTTCTGCGATGTACTGTATATGCTCTGGGTATAGTAAAAGTTGTTATATTTGTTGTACTGAAATTAAAGCCGTCGGGCATGCGCACTGATGCTTTTCCCCCTTTACCCTTCGTTGCAAACAAGGGCAAACTCATGACTCAAGTATCTATATTATAATGTAAATTTTTTTCGAAGTTTGGGTTTTTGGAATTACAGATAAAATCTCAAATTATTCAGTGATTGTTTTTTGCGCATTTTGTGTTTTAATAATAAACTAATTGTGATAATAATTTTGTGTGTTTTTTTTTATAAAATCAACTTATTGTACATTGAGTTAACACTAATGTACAACATTAAAAAGTGACAAAACACAGAAAGCCTTTAAGGTTTTAAGTCGCGTTTGGGTGGGAAGGTGTATAGAAGTTGAC
The DNA here is from genome assembly GCA_035578175.1 of Catonia carolina. Classification (NCBI taxonomy): domain Eukaryota; kingdom Metazoa; phylum Arthropoda; class Insecta; order Hemiptera; family Achilidae; genus Catonia; species Catonia carolina. The sequence continues at coordinate 30,992,034 of JAQMRL010000005.1, read as the reverse complement.
AAAGTTATGAAGTAATAAATTTGTTGGTAAGAAGCATTTTCTGTAGAAACTGGGTGTAAATTTCAAGTTTCTAACACTTACTGAAATTTTGTTACAATAATAAAAAGCTACTTATTGGCTCTTGTGAAAAATCACTATAATGGAGTTAACACCTTGTACTTCTCCGGTTCAGAAGTAATAATTAAACTTGTAATTTTTACAAACTGCTGCAGGATGTATTTTAAAAATTTAATCATGATTGCTTAAAGTTATGTATTTGTAAGCTTTTTTGAATCAAAATATGACTTGCTAAGGATGATTTTGAAAGGAATAAGAGAAGTTAAATGTAGGCTAGCAAAAATATCCTGGCTTAAAATTAGAATTCAGAGTGTGATTTGTTTAACTTCTGGCCAGTTTTAAGCTGCTAAGGGCAAGATGTGAACAGCATTGATGATTTTCAACCTCCAGTATGAGGTGAAACATTAAGAGTAGATGCTTTATGGTACTATAGTGAGTTCACTATAAGAACCAACTGTCGAATCAACACACTGCATCTGTGGTAGTACGTGTAAATACACCACACAAATACATGCAACAGCCTAGCATTAGTTACTGGGTGGACACCAACTCGTTTATAACTGCTGAACAATAATAACGAACAGCCGTGTTCCGTAACGTCAATAAAATCTTTCCTTCATCACTTAATTTTGTTTAGAATTCAGTTGCATGCTACTCCGTATTGTTTATAGGCTTATTCAATGTTTACATTACAAATTCTTCATGTTTGTGTCATTTTTAATTTTATGATCCTAAATGAGTTTTCAATTTAGTTGGCTTTGTTATTTTAAACTGTTCGGTTCGGTTTAGTTGTGCGTCTAGTTCGAATGGTGCTTTTAGTTTCATGTATGATTTAATTTTATTGTAGTTATTACTTTATTCGACTGTATGAACAAAAGTAAGTTTATTTTTATTTTTGCTGAAAAAGTTGATATTAATTTATATTGGTGGCTAATGCACCCGAGTCCTCTATTTACAAACACCAAAAAGGTAAACCTTTGAGAATAAAGTAAGTGAGTTTTAAAATTAGTAAACAATAATAATTTTAGTTATAAAGTAAGCATTTAAAATTATAAAAAACATTTAAGTATTTAATTTTATTAAGCTAAAGAATTAACTACTCATAAGAGTATTAAGCACGAGTCGTTTCGCATACGCCTACTATGAAAATCACATAATACTTTTGGTGCGTACGGTAATGGAGCTTTGACGTCATTCACTGTTTGTTTACTTCGCAGTTGGTTCTTAAAATGAATTTGGTATAATAATTTGAATTTATTCTACTCAATAAAAATATATAATATATATGATAGACGATAAATTTTATAAGCGTATTACTCCTCGTATATGATAGAACAAGTTGTTTCGTATAGGTTAATTATCTTGTATTTGTGTCTTACAAACATACTTTGAAGCATAGTTTTCTAATTTAGGAGAAACAGGTCTATCATGTTGGATACAAGATTTTGAAAAATTTTTGGGTAAAGTAAAATGTTCTTGAAAAATTTTCAAAATAGTGAATGCGTATAGATTTTTTTTCTTTTTTTCAATGTTTTATAACAATTTTAATGTTGAAAGATTTATGAAAATAAGAATGAGAGAAATTTTATAATTTTATATTCGTTTTTGTAGTAACTGGTACACCATTTGGTAGTTACTGGTATGACAGTGTTCACCATTAAATGCATGTTTTTTTTAACAATTATTTTTAATACAGATGTAATATTATAGGATTTTAGTTATATATTTTTGTTAAGATTAAGTTTATTCGTAAAACAATTTTGCATGTTGTATTTTTATTACATTTTACATTGAGGTTCATTAAGTTCTTATTATATTTATTCTGTGCATTTAATTTTTGTATTCGTTAGTGTTTTTACTGTTTAATGGCAGGAATGTTCTTGTTTATAATCTGACAATAAGCACTTAGATGTAATGGGTTTTTGATAGGGATGTAGATTCTCGATACTGCCAGTACTTGAAAAAATAACACTGGTCTGCATCAAAAATTCCCCTTGAACTTTAATAGGTGATCTTTATGTATTTTGACCCCTTGAATCCGAATCTGACCTCCATTTTGCTCCATCACCCACCATTTTTAGGGGGTGGGCCACTCTTCCCTTATTTGGGAAATTTCAACTTTCTGTCAGTCTGGTGTAACTATGATATGAAATTATGCAGTTGTATCTCTTTTTTTTATGGTTCTTCAAGGCCTACCTAACACTGAAAGAGTACAATAAGAGAGTATTGATGTATTGATACATTTTGTGCATGTTTACTTATACAATTTTTCTGGTTCAAGATACTTGTCATCAAATACATATACTTAAAGAGAGTGGTTTTATTTGGAGGTAGCTTTTCTCTTGTACTGATCTCTGGGAGTTTCACACAAGAGTGACCAGCAATAGTCTGCTAACATACTTGAGTTCCACTTCCCAGAGAACAGTTTTTCAAAGAGTGCAATGTGTCAATGAAACCTTCTCCGTGTGCATCGTAAACTGCTCCCAAGTTTTCTGGGAAAAAGTCCAAATGCGCGCGTTAAAGGTGCAATTTTAATAACATGTTGCAACCCATCGACTCGTATGCAGATAGCAATTCTTCAACGAGTTCAACGTAATTTTCACTAAGCTAAGCTTATCACTTGGCCTGGCTTCCCACCCTACTACACCTCTGAACTAACGGTGATGTCACCCCTCCCCCTTCGGTCTTCATGCATAAATGTGCGTGCACTGAGATAAAATTTTCTATGGAGGGGAGGATGGGGTATTTACAACCTCCCTCCGACCCTCGCTTTATTAGAAATAACCGCTTTTAGGTGTTTTTTTTAAGAATTTTGGAGGGGGCGCCCCTCAAAAACAGTGGGTGATAGAGAGAAATGGAGGTCAGATTTGGATTCAGGGGGTCAAGATACATAACGATCACCCTTCAAAGTCCAAGGGGAAAAAACTTTCTTTTTTTTGCAGACCAGTGTAATCGGTTTGGAAAATCGATGATGAAAAGTCGGTTTTGATTCTCTAGTTTTCGAATTTTGGCATGGGGAGTAAAAAATATTGTCATATAAAATAAGTAATTAAACGAATATTTATCATATTCTGGAGCCCGACTGCTTGTTTTATTATGAATACGGCTATTCTAAAAAGGAACGAGTACAAATGAATTGCTTATCAAATTATGGAAGAAGTCGATCATAATCGATACAACCAGTTCATAGTTGTAAAAAATAGTTTCAAGTTCAATAGTTTTAAATTAGTGTTAATAGTTTGATACTCCACCTGTCTGTTACTGGCAGATCATGAAAGTTATGCTGCCCATTACAGACAGGTCGGAGTGTCAATTTTTTTTTACACTCAATCTGTTCGTTTCAGGGCTAAAATAATTAGTTCTGTTTCTTATCACATGGTCAGTCAATTAAATGACTGAATCATTTAAGAACAGAAGAGGTAGAGGTGTAAAAGACACTAATCAGAAATATCTTCTCTGAAAGAAATGAATTTCATTATACAGCCAGACCATTGGGTGAATGAAGTGAAGGTGTCATTTGCATAGTGGAAAATATGTGCTATCAGAGGGCCCAGTATACTGATAAGCGTACTTTTCCATTCAGTGAGGAAGGCAATGGTAAACCACCTCACTCCTCGTTTTACTTAGTAAATCCTCTAGAGGTTCAAACCAGCCTTTCGGCTGATGACCTAAACAACAACAACATGAAAGTTATAATATAATAATATGAATGTTATTTACAAAGACAAATGGTTTGAATTTTACTAATAACTGAGACAGTACAATAATTTACCAGTCAATTACAAATTGATACAATTGAAAATTAAACTGTTCCAATTATCAGATTTTTAATTCATTAAGCTTGGCCGAGGCCATCAGTTGAGTTGAACATTTAATTCTATTTTACTAAAATGCACAAGTAGATAAACAAAGTAAGTAAATAAAGGGATTAGCTAATAACATTTTACCTTAACACATTCGCCAATTACAAAATAAAACTACAAATACCTTTCATGCATTAAACATAACTAAATCTGCTATAACAAATTGTTAAAAAATAAACTTTTTTCTTTCTCTTTTTTAAATAAAAATAAAAAATCTTCTATAAAAAAGTACACAATGTGGCTGCTTGTAAAAAAAGAAAAAACTACTTTAAAAAAATACAAATGTGGCTGCTACGAAAAAAAAAAACGCGCGCACAGACACACACACACGCTTACAGGTACCTCCGCGCTTTTGAGCACACACGCATACTTTTAAATACCCCTATTAATTAAATTCCTAACCAAACATTCCCTGTATTTTAATATTGTTCGTACATAACCCACCAAACTCTTTCAATCTCTCCCATTCATGAACTCAGTCACCAAACCAACTTCCAATCGCCTTCTAAACCATCTAAGTCGTATGTCCATTAGAATCGGACATCGCCCTATTAAATGATAAATGTCTTCCTTTTCTCCGGTATTACACATCAAGCATCTAAAACTAGCCTCTTTTTTACCCGGTCCAAAGTTAAGCAGCAGTAAGGATCCACATTAGTAAAAAAATAAGTTTTTAGTTTTAATTTGATTATATTTCACAATTTTAAGTTTAATTTTAGGTTTTTTTTGCCGCCTCCATATCATAGTGGTACCACGCTAGCTTACAATTCGAAGGTCCAATTCCCGACTTGGGTCTGGAATTTTCTACAGGTTTAAACTCACCATTACATAACCCACCATAGTCACTAATAACTGAGCTGTTGATGCAACTTTAAACATACGAAAAAAATTTTGCTTGTTTTTATTAGTGGGACTAAAAAGAGATGGATTCTGAAATGCGGAAGCATTTTTAATTTCTGTTGCTTAGTTTAACTTTTTTTTGTTTTTATTTTAACAATATTTGATTTTTGGTTTTGGAATCGAGAGTTGAAAAATATTGGTATCGGCATATCACTAGTTTTTGATTATTACATTCTCTATTTTTGTTTTTTTTTTTTTGAGTGATGATGCCTACATAAGCCTTGGGCTTGTGCGTAGGTAATGATATGCGGTGATTTACAGATGAAAAAATGACAGACCTGACCGGGAATCGAACCCGGGGCCCTGCCATAGTAGCCAGTTGCGCTGACCACTACACCACATATTTGTAATGTGAACATAACTGGAGAAAAATTTAGTGCTGTATAGTCATCTCCATGGTTGTAATATTAATTATTGTTTCAAGTCGTTCAAAAAATGAATTCTGGTTGTACTTTTTAACTACTCAGTGGCAGATTATTAGCAAGTTATGGAAATTCAGTTGTAAACTTTATTTGTCGATACACTGAATAAAAATATTTTATTTAAGCTTAATGGTGTACAACTGTAAAAGTAGGAGAAAATTTGTGAGAAGCTGTATAAAAAGTAGCTGTATGAAATAAACTGTTCAAAAGAGTAAGAATTAACATGAAATTCTTAATGTGTGTTTGTAGAATTAAAGAGTTAATACATACCTCACGGATATAACATTTATCTCTCACAAAACTGACTCGTCAGCATGCTACATAATAAGTTTTTTTTACTTTTAAAAACTTTTTCTACTTTGTTAACGCTTTCACTGCTGACCAAGCACCTAGTGCATGAATTCTTGTACTTTCACAAAACAAAAAACTTAGCAAAGCGATTATACATTGTTTCTGCTGTTCAGCAGTGAAAGTGTTAATGTCTTCTTTTGTTTGTAAATCATTTATTTCTAGCAGATGTAGTGATTTATTCACTAGTTATTATTTAGTACTTAGAAGGCAGTTACACTTATTAAAATAACACACTGTTTTTAAGATTATTATTATTATTATTATTATTATTATTATTATTATTATTATTATGAATAAAATTATAGTGTTTCTAGATAGCCACTTTTTATTTTTATTTTTTTATTTGTAATATGTTTAGTTGATTGAAGTTGTAAAAACAAATTAAATAATTAAAAAACAATATTAATATTTGTATTGCTATAACACAGGCATGATGTTTTGTGTCTAGATCTGTCTGGAGCTGGAGATGCACCAATTTCAAGAAGAAAATCTTTTAAGAAATCATTAAGAGAATCTTTTAGAAGACTTAGGAAAGGTCGTTCAACTAGACATCCTGAGAAACGAGGGGTGCAATCACCTATCACACCTGAACCCAAGAAAACACCCACGTAAGTTATTTGTAAATCTTTTTTTTTACTTTATTTAAAGTCGTATCAACAGCTCGGTCATTAGTGACTATGGTGGGATAAGAACAGTAGGTTTTTACCTTGTTCTATTTCCAGACCCTGGTCGGGAATCGAACCCGAGACCTTCGCATGGTAGGCTAGCGTGCTACCACTACCATAGCTGTAGTGGAGGCGGCCTTTGTTAATCTTTTTCTCTTACTTGTGTTATGTTAAATGTACTGTATGGTAAATTAACATTGTTAGGCTAGCTTCAAGCAATTTGTGTATCTGATATTCCCAGAAATGACAGTTAAAGTATTTTTTAAATACTGTACGTAAATACCTGTTTTTGAATCTTTAGTTGTATAAAATTTTTTTTTTTTTTGCTTATTAGTGAATAATGCAGGTTGCCTCAAGCTGTGTTAAGTACATTACTAATAATTTTTTTACTGATTATTCCAAGTATTCTTAAAAATACTTTTTATAATGTTTGTAATGAAGGAGGGAGGATTGTATATAGTTCTTTGAACCTTATTGAATGTTTAATTGTTCATTTTTTTTTTTATGTTCGACTGTTCCGCAATTACTGCTAATGCAGACGGTGAAGGATGAAATAATTTTTTGTAACATATGAAAATATGCCATGCCTGAATGGGATTCGAACCTAAGATTGCATAATGAGAGACGAGCACATTACTAACTACGCCAATGCGGCCAGCAAATAAATTTGTTCATTACTGTAATGTCAAATGCGATAATTTTTTAACTTATTTTGATTTTGATCAAAACTATATAGTTTACTAATTTTCTTTTGAAAGATAGATAATTTTTTGCATTTAAAATATAGTTTTGATTAATTAAATGTATAGGTATTATTTTTGAGGCTGTAGTGGAATCCAGACATTCAACAGCAACTGAAATTTTTTTATAGTGGAACGAGCTTACACAGAAGTAGTGGTTGAGGGGTACATCCATGGGGAATACTCATTTTGGGAACGCCAAGGAAAAGATGAAGAACCAGAAAGTTTTAGAGCTGGTTGGCTAACAGGCTGTGTGTCTAATACTTGATGATAGGAGAATATATCATTACATGAATATTATATTGTTTAAAACTACTAGTAATATGGTAAACAGTAAACACTTGACAATGTTCTGGAGTGCTTTTGTGTATTTTGTACTGATCTTCAGTACTAGTTTTTGATATCTTTGGACAGTCAAATTTAAAACTTCTTTCTCATAACATGGTAGATAAGTAATCTGTTTATTTATATATTATTATTCGAAACAGTCTTACCAACTTAATTAGATTGTTGTCGTACTCAACCTGTAAGTTCATTAATTTTTGACTATTTCATTACTAATTGATAATACAAGGTGACCACGAGAAAGATTTACATTTTAGAAATAACAAGACAATATTAATTTTTCAAGATAATATTTATTCAACTTACGTTACATAGTTGTGGGTGTACGCCATTAACTTTATGTAGAAAAATTATGTCTGGAAGGTGACATCCTTCTTCCCTGAGGCAATTTCTATTCTGTCCAGGAAGCTCCTCCATACTCGTTCCAGTGTCTCCTCAGTGATCAACGCTGCTTTCAAGTCATCTTAAGTACAGGATTTATGTCGATAAACTTGCTCTTTCAAATGTCCCCACAAATAAAAATCACACATGTTAAAATCGGGAGATCGAGGAGGCCAGTGCACATCCACAAATCTTGAAATCGGCAACCTGGAAACACATTCCGCAGCAGGTTCATTGAAATTCTGGCAGTGTAAGCAGTAGCTCCATCTTGCTGAAACCATATGTCGTCTTGCAAGTTTAGCCTGTCCAGTTGTGGGAGAAAAAGACGTGTTGATCATATCCACGTACCTGTTCGAGGTCACTGTTACCATTACTCCATCCTCTTCAAAAAAGAAGGGACCAATAACTCTCGATATCGCACACCATACGATTACATGGGGTGAATGCAGCAGTGTCTCATGGAGCTCTCTCGGATCTTCCTTTGCCCAGTACTGCAGTTTTGTTGATTCACAGTCCTGTTTAGGTAAAAATGGGCTTCATTGCTCATGAAAATGAGAGCATGCGGTTTAACGAAAATAAGAACTTGCATTTTTGCAGCAAAATCATACCATTGGGGTAGTCAGTTTCTTTCAATTCCTGCACACACACAACCTTGTACGGATGAAACTTCAGATCCATTTTCAAAATTTTTCTAACCGTCTCATGTCCCACACCTAATGAAACTGCCTGTCATTGAGCGGAACGTCCTGGACTAGTAACAACAGCTGTTTTCACTCTCTTAATGTTCTCGGGTGTCTGCACCATTCCAAGAAGACCTGGTGATTTTTATTTCATTATGTTGCCCGTAGTTCAAAAATTTTTAACCCAATTCACAATGGTAGTTCGGCTAGGGACTGCTCCATGCCGGCTGATGTTGAAATGAACGCGAAATGCTCATTGAGCTGCTACCTCTGAGTCACCGTTTCTAACATACATATCGTATGTAAACACGCGTTGCTTTACCGACCACTGCTCCATTGTGACTGAACTGAAGGAAATGGCCGTCCTTTAGAATGCGAATGAACACCCCCTCACCACACAGTGACTCACCATTTCTGAGTACCGTCCCATCCAAAATGTAAATGTTTCTCGTGGTCACCTTGTATAATTATTTATAAATGTAAACACTTATTTCAAGGATTGAATTTGAAAAATAACGCTTTCCTTCATTAAAGAATGTATAATAGTAACTGTGCAGCTCACTTCAAAAAGATATTTAGTCTCCTTAAACTGATTGGTCAACATGCTAAATGCCTAACTTTAATTTTTTCATAAGATAACTACATTTTACATGTTTTTTCTGTAGCGGAGATTCTCCATCACCTAGTAGAGGTGGTACAACTCCTAATACTCCGATTGAAGCGAAACCTGTAGAAAGAGCTGTGGAAGCACGTCCAGTTGATGATTCATTGGGAAGCATGGTCAGATGTCTCGGCTTTTCTAGAACATTTATTATCAGTGGTCAGTTTTACCTTAGTATTTTGTTCATAATTTATACCAGTTTCTTTCCTACATAAAATTTTTCAAAACTACTGGAGATATCCTCAAAACTGTTCAATTCCTAATTGAAGTGAACATTTAACACTAGGGTGCTGAGACTTAAGATGTAGTTCCACTCCGTCTGCCAAGCTATTTTTAATGAAAAATACAAATTTTTACAATTTCATACCTAACCTATACATAATTATTTTAAGATGGTACTTACAGTTTATTTTTTTTGTAGTTTTCTGTTCTAAATAATTATAATGTTCAATATATTTTAATAATTAAATGATTTACAATTTGGTACAGCACTAGTTGATGTTTTTAAATTTGTGGAATAATAAAAAAATTGTTTTTTCACTTTTCACTATATTACTAATTTCTAACACATTTACTAAGCTATTTTTGAAAACAATAATATAAAAATAACAATTAAAAAGTTAGTGAAATGAAAAATTTAAATGAGAATATAATTTTGCAAGTCATATTGTGCTTTGGTGTTATGTACGAGGGGGTACCCAAAAGAAACCGGAATTATTTTTTAAAACTATTTTTAATTTTTTTACAAAAGAACCTTATCCCCTTCAAAATACTCTCCATTACAACTAATACATTTGTCCCACCGGTGCTTCCACTGTTCAAAACATTTTTTGTACTCCTCTTCAGTGATGGCTGCCAGCTCATCCGTCGTTTTTTTCTTGACATCATCAACGTTGTTAAATCGGAGACCTTTCATGCCCCTTTTCATGCGTGGGAACAAGAAAAAATCACACGGAGCCAGATCGGGTGAGTACGGTGCGTGTGGTAGCAAAACCATGCCGTTTTTCGCCAAAAACTGGGTAACCGAGATTGCCGTGTGTGCAGGCGCGTTGTCGTGGTGGAAAAACCAGTCCCCTGTCTGCCACAAATTAGGTCTTTTACGACGAATGCTGTTTCGTACTCTTCTTAACACTTCAAGATAAAAAGCTTGATTTACCGTCTGGCCTGGTGGAACGAACTCTGAATGGACAATTCCCCTCACATCAAAAAAACAAATCAGCATTGTTTTGATGTTCGATCTGACTTGACGACTTTTTTTTGGTCGGGGTGATAATGAAGTCTTCCATTGACTGGATTGTTGTTTGGTTTCTGGGTCGTACCCATAGCACCAAGACTCGTCACCCGTAATGATCTTTGACATGAAATCTGGATCAGTTTCAAGCTGTTGTTTCAAATCACTACACGTTTCAATTCGACGTTCCTTTTGAGTGTCTGTCAGAACCCGAGGCACAAACTTGGCAGCGACTTTTCATTGTCAAGTCTTCTGTTAAAATGCGTTGGACTGAGCTCCAAGATAACCCACTAACCTGTGATATTTGGTCAATGGTCTGTCGTCGGTCTGTTCGTACAATTTCTTTCACATTCACAACATTTTCGTCTGTTCGGGAAGTCGACGGTCGTCCAGAACGAGGTTTGTTCTCAATCGACATGTCGCCATTTTTAAAGCGCGAAAACCACTCGTACATTTGGGTTTTTCCAATAGCGTCGTCTTTGTAAGCTGTGTTCAACATTACAACTGTTTCCGCGGCGTTTTTACCGAGCAAGAAGCAAAATTTCACAGCTGCACGTTGTTCATTAAAACTTGCCATCATGAAAAACGACACGAGCACAAAACAGCACTAGCGAGAACAATCACTGCACGAGAACAGAACAAGCTAGATCAACGAACAAAATGGCATTGAACTGGCAATGAGTAGCGCTACAAGCAGCCTAATGGTGGGAATTTGTACTGCACAAGCTCCGCCCACAGCAGAGCTATTCCGGTTACTTTTGGGTACCCCCCTCGTACAGTATTTGGAAGCAAAGAGAAACACAGAAAGTCTGTGTTATCACTAAAACTAACCTCATAATCATAAATATTATTAGGAGAACTGGCATTACCGTGCAAAAAGTCGTCTATTTCTATTTCATTTAGTCCTTCCATTATTTATATGCAATTACAAAATTAACTGTTTATTACAAATTAACTAAATTACACTCAAAATTAACTGAAAAGATTGTAAACAAACCGCTGTATACATAACAAAACAAATACAACCTTCTACAACATGGATGCCATCTGCAAGGATTAAATATATTCGACACACAAGTACACTATCGATAGTATGTATCGAAATAGTGTTTGGAAATCGATTCTAAAATAGTGAATGTCCATACAGAGTACATAAGTCATCATAATATTACGCTGGACAGGATTTACATGTATTGGAACAACGGCGGCGTAATATTGCACCGTCTGCCATAACCCCAAAACAACAGCCGTCGTAATATTACGCCGTCAGCACCCTAACTGTTAAAACTATTATTGGCATGATAACGCACCTCCTCACTTTTTGCTAGTCACTTGAATTTGTATTTACCAGAGTGATAGATTGGTTGTGGCGGACCCTATCCTGGCTGTCAAGTTTGCCAAATCTGATAGCAGTTAATTTTTGTATTTGGAGATGTATGAAAAATATCATTCACAAGTGTAACTTTGAGGAATTTATTGCTTGAATAATGGATGTCGCTATACAACTTACGGGCAGCCCTGTGGAATGTAAAAGAGCAATGTATCCAATCTGTAAGTATCCAGACAAATTTGTTACAGTGGAAGGATAAATTTTAAAAATAATATACAACGTTTAGTAAAAGTGAGTTGTTTTATTTACCAGCAAGTTATGTAAAGTCCAGCCTCTCTTAGTTTGCTCCTAATGCAAACAAATAGTGACGTCACTGAGCATGCGCATTATATCAAAATGTGTACACGCTGTTTAAAAAGTAACAACAAAATACTTTCAAAAGTATTTAAATAGAAAATACTTTTAAAAGTATTTTTCTAAATGAAATTGTTAGGCCTACATCATATCATGACTGATGTTTTTAGTACTTTAAGTACTTATAATTTAAAAAATAGTTAACGTAATAGGAATACAACATCCATAAAGTCGTGGACTCTAGCGTGCACCCTGTAGTAGGTGGCTTTTGTTTGTTGACAGTAGCAGCAAACTAACAACGACTGAACTGTATATGTTTATACATATACAGTTTAAACATAATTTTATAACAAAGTTTGGCATTTTTCATTACATTTTAATCTGATTTATTGAAAATTAAGTTACCTTTTTCTTAAAAAAAATTGTATGCATTTAATGAAGTTTTCTTTATAGTAAAATTAAAAATCTGAGTTTCTAACCCAAAATTTTGGGTTTATGCCAGTTTTCCCATAAATCATTAAAGATACAGTTTTTAAATGTATTATATTTAATATTTCAGGTAAAAAAAATCACCATATTGAAACCAAAATGTGAAATTTCATTAATTTTGGTAAGGTTTCATTTAACTTGTGAAGCTGAAACCAGGTTCACTTATTATAAGAAACATAACTTAGCCAATAAAGAATTTTACAATTTTTGTTTATGTGAAGTTGTTTGCCTTCTGTTGACCTGTAAAATGTGTTGAGAAATTATCAGTAAACATTTATGAATGAATCACTTTGTATTTATCTTGCATGAATATCTGGATTGTATCTGTTGGTGGTGAATAGGGTCTATTTACTTGAAATAATTTTTCAACTTGCATTTTATTTCAGTACAAAATATGACTCCAACGCTTTGGGCTGGAACAAATAACGGTACTGTTTATGTATTCACAATTGCTGTTCCGGGCGGTTCAAAACGAACAGAAGAATCTGTTAATTGTCAGTTAGGTAAGAATTAATTTTTCCCTGTTAATTAAGTGTATAAAGTTCACATACTACTTAACATAATTAACAACGAGATATTGAACTGAATGTACAAACATCTTACTACATCAAACTAATATGTAATTGCCATGGTTAAAATCAGGAAAATTGTTTATCTCACATAATGTGCTGTCAAGGGTTTAAATTAATTAAACATATTGGAAGGGAAAATTCTAGTTAGGCGAGGGATAAGGAGAAAGAAATAATCATGGTTATGATACATCAAGGACTGGCCTGAGTAGATGGAAATGGTTTAATTTATGAGTCTTAAATTAAAAAGATGATTGCTGTAATAGTCACCAACTTCAACTGAGATATCTCTGATGTATTTTGGATGTCTCAGTAGTATTAGTAATGTAATGAAGAAGTTAAGTTAAGATTTGATTGTGCTGTTGTTGTTTAGGTCAATAGCTGAAAGGCTGGTTTGAACCTCTAGAGGTTTTACTACGTAAAAACGAGGATTGAGGTGGTTTACTATTGCCTTCCTCACTTAGTGGAAAAGTATGCTTATCAGCATGCCAGGCCCTCTGAAAAGCACCCATTTTCCACCCTGCAAATGATACCTTCACTTCATTCACCACAGGGTCTGGCTGTATAATGAAATACATTACTCAGAGGAGATCTAGAGAGAGGACTAAGTGTCTTTTACACCTTTACCTCTTCTGTTCTTAAATACTCAGTCATATAATTGGCTGACTATGTGATAAGAAACAGAACTATTTTTGTAGCCCTGGGACCAGCAGATCAAGTGTATTTAATTTAACACTCCACCTCCCCATCAGGGGCCTAAAGATTTGATTATATTGTGAAATTAAAATCAATTGTCTCTTGACTTCTGTGGAGTCATTCTAGATTTCTTAAAGCTTATTTTAAGTACAAATGATTTTCCCTTGATTATTTTTTGTATTTTATTATTATTATTATTATTTATTTATTTGAAGTCGCGTCAACTGCTTAGTTATTAGCATGTACGGCGAATTGTGGGTTTTGACTTGTAAAAATGTCCAGACCCTGGCTGGGAATCGATCCCGGGACCTCCGCATGGTAGGCTAACATGTTAACCACTACAATACGGAGGCGGCCTTTTTGAAATTTATATGAAAGTAGATACATCTAACATGCAAATTAATAATTTGCTAAAAATGATATAAAAACTTTTTGTCTATTTTGTTAGCAACATAATTGGTCTGCCAGTGGTCAGCGCAACTGGCTACTATGCTGGGGTCCCGGGTTCGATTCCCGGTCAGTTCTGGCATTTTTTTCATCTGTAAGTCACCACATTACCTATGCACAAGCCCAAGGCTTAAGTAGGCATCATCACTCAATAAAAAAAAGAAAAAATGCTCATATAATTACAAAATTCAAAAGAAAGAATCCTCATTCCTGCAACTGAATGTTAAACAGAATAAAATATATTTTTGTGGTACTTTTGAAGAAATATTGATTCTGAATTGTTATAACAGGGAAAGAAATACAACTAAAACATCGAGCACCTGTAATAGGAATAAATATAATTGATGGAGCCAGTTATCCTGTTGAACCAGATGTTAAACCAACAGAAGTGAACGCTCCACACAGAGTTATTATATCTTCAGAAGAACAAATTAAGGTTCATTTTTAATTTCAGTTTTATTTAAGATAGTTTTAGTACAAAATATATTCTTTAACACTACATGCTCGAACTGTTTTTCTCTTCTAACAACACATTGGGCATCATCTCGCTGTAAGAATTTACTTTTTTATCCACCTTCCATCCGAAAAATTTAAAATCTATATGGTACGTTCAAAAATGTTAAACCATTGTTTTAAATAAAATACCATTTAAATTGTGTTTTTTTACACCCGCTATAGCAATTTTTCAAAAAATTCAAATAGTCGATAGTGTAAGTCAGTATTTAAAAAAATATTAATGAAAAATGTAAAAAGTAAATAATAAAGTAAGTGAAGTAGACGTGTGAAGTAAAAAGAATAAAATCTTACACTTATTCGCACGGCAAGTCAGTAAAAGAGTAGCCTTTACTCTAAAAGTAACAACTTAAATGACAAATGTTTAAAGAGTCATTAAAAATAATTCTGTTACAAAAATGTTTTGAGGGTTTTTGTTTTCTACTAACCTAAACCGAAACCTACTTTGATTTTTATGTAGTTACTTTTATTCTCTTATATGTGATTTTTTTATAATGCTAATATATCAAGGAAATATTTTGTTCTATAAATTTTGGATTTATTCCTACCTATACCAAATTAATGTCCCATAAATTAGGAAGAAACAAAAAAATATTTATCAAAATATACAAATTTTTGGCCGAATATGCAATTTAATAAAACCTGGTAAAAGTGACATTTCAAGTCTTGTATTTTTCAACTACAAATGCTTTTAAAGCTCTGGCCACAAAACAAAAAACTCTGGGTACAAAACATTTTTGTGTCCAATCTTAAAAGGGTTGATATTACTATTTTGTGTTTACAATCTGTTTACTGTAAGAATAGTTGTCTTGTAAATAGAAATAGAATATCGTGGAGAGATATAGTCTGGTTACATTGAAAATGACTAGCCATGTGTAATTCAAACACACCGTATTTTGTACAGTTACAGTTCAGAATGTGACTGTACTGCCAAAAATGAGCAAACTCACACTCACCTTACCACGGTTGATTAATATTATTAAATAGTAATAGCCTACAGCTTTTATTTTAAGGATTTTTCTACAGTGCTTAGTTTAGCACTTTTTGGCTCATCAAAATCCCAGTTCAACAGAGGTTGGTTTTCATTTTACATTGGCAAGAGGAAGTAATGTAAGTGTTTCACATTGGATTTTTTTTTTTTTACTTAAAGTTAAGCTTGTATCTGGTGACTTAAAATGCTTGTACCATTAATGGTGAGTTATCATGTTATTCACACTGCAATAAAATCTAATAGCTCTTTTAAAACTTATCTGAAATTAGCATTAAAAAAATCTGGTGTGAAACACTCACACAACTTTCTCTTGCCAATGCAAATGATTAATAATAAACCTAACATTATTAATAAAATATTAGAAATAAACAAAAACTAACCTCAAAAACATAACTTTATTTTAATCATGAGTGAATGACGCAAAATGACAATCGAACTCAGTTTGGCTTAAAAATACGGAAAATCACGCTTTCACGCTAAACTAGGCTCTGTAGAGAAAAATGCTCTAAACAAAAGTTGTAGATCTTTTAATTTTCTATAACTTTTGTCGTAAAATGCATACTAAGACCGAAATGTTGAAAAAATCGATTTTTCTCACGTTTTCGTGAGAAAAAAAACAGAAAATCGCACATTACCGCTAAACTAAGCGTTATACAAAAAAATGTTTGAAACAGAAGTTGTAGGTTTTTAAATTCTCTACAACTTTTATTATATAAGTTTTTGCGCTAAAATTTATATTAAAGCCGTAATTTTAAAAAAACAACGTTTTTACGTGAAAACAGCCTCACCGAGAATTTCAGCAAACATGGCGCCTACCCTATCTTGTAGAGAATAAAAAATTGAGTAAAATAGGCGATTTTAAAAAAATCGTAGGACCAATTTTTGAGAAAATCGCAAAAAACTGAAAAATTATACGAATAAACTACTACTTCCGGTTGACCGATTTTGATGAAAATGTTCGTGTCGCGTCCGGTAGTGGTATGTAACTTAAGTTTCAAGTTCGTACGATGTTCCGTTCTTGAGATATTCTGTTCACACACAGACACACACACACAGACAAATCGCTAAAAACATGTTTTTTGGGTTCAGGGGGTCTGAAAACGTATAGATCCGGTGAAAACTCGATTTCGAAAAATCGACATGAAAACAATACTTTCCTTCCTATATATTCATATAGGCAAGAGAAAGTAAAAATATATAAATGTAAATACAGTAGAGCGTCAATAATCCGGATTAATTGGGACCGGACGCCATCCGGATTATCGAAACACACGATAAAATTGCCAGTAGACGTCTTCAAAGTAAGAAAAGTACAGTAGCTAAATTCGACTATATTTTACATGATTTGTTAACAGAAATGTGAAGCGGGTAAGTAAAACTACGAAATATGTTGTTATGTATAAAGAACTAATTTTTATTTAACAAAATTTGTAATTGTACATATAAAAGAGTGATACATAATAAGCTTTGGCGCCATATTGTACTCAAAGGACTCTTATTATTTTGATTTAAGACAATTAATTTAATTTTTGCAATAGACAATGCTTTAAAAGACAATTACAACATGTATACAGCGTTACTTATTATTTACTGTTTGTTCGACTTTTAAAAAAAATCACTAATGGATGTTTGAACTGCAGTAACCTATGATAAATTAATTCCCATTTTTCGCCAAAATTGAATCCGGATTTTCGACGTTCCAGATTTTTGACGTCCGAATTATTGACGCTCTACTGTAGTTAACATTTAATTAAAAAATTTAATCTTTAAGTAAATCGTTTGTTACCGTATCAGTATTCTGAATTGTTTCTTACAGATATTCACATTGCCTGCTCTTAAACCATTCTGTAAATTGAAATTAACGGCGGCTGAAGGTGCAAGAATTCGACGAACAGCGGTTGCACAGTTTCATGCAGGGCAGCACGATGAAGTGTGTTTACTATGTTTGACAAACCTAGGTGATACTATTGTACTCAGTTTACCTGATTTACGAAGACAAATAAATGCTGCTGTTATTAGAAGAGAAGATATTAAGTAAGTAAAATTAAAAATGGAATATTTGTGTACATATATGTATGTTTTTACACTTTCATTATGGCAAATTATATTTATATGTTAATAATAAATACAGCAAGCTTGTTTTCATTGATGTTAAAAAAGACATCATTGGCATCTTTAATACAGGAAACATCAGTATAATTCATGTAATATTATTTTAATGTGTTGTGCACTTGTGAAAACCATAATCTGAATTTTTTTATAAATAAATCTAGAGTGAGATTGTTATCGAATTCATTGCATAAATCTTACCTGTTCAGTTGGTTAAAATTAATATTCTTTACTCTAGTATAGTCACTTGAGTCACGAGTTTACCCGTTTTTGCAATGAGGGGTAAAGGGGAACAGCATCAGTGTATATGCGCGACTGCTTTAATTTTAGTACGACAAACATATAACAACTTATACTATACCCAGAGCATAGCCTATACAGTATATCACGGAAGCTTTTGTAGGTTAACGGTACGAATATAACTGTTTGTTACTGTAAACAGAAATGTTAGTTTCTCAAAAATGTGGGCAGACTATTCACAGTGCTGAACGAAGTCTAATAAGCAGTGTAATAAAATGCTGTGAAGTTGAAACTAAACAAAAATGCCTTTCACTGCCTCTTAACAAAAGCCATGAGCAAGTGGCTAACTACTGTGTTGTTTCTCTTCCCACAACAGAAGGAAATTAAAGACATGAAGAAGCTATTCTTCAAGTTTTGTTGACACCTGCTAAAAAAAGGAAATGGTTAGATTGATACTAGTGAGACTGATAGTGAAGATGCCGGTGACAGCGATAGTAAAGAAGGCGATTCATTCGTAGAAAATTTTGATCCAGTGCAATAAGGTAGCTGGTTAGAGTAAATCAAACATTTTCTAGTCATGTAATTAAGCTATAGGCAATATTTATATAAGAAAACATTTTCTCGGAATAAACCACAGATTACAAAATGTATGTAGAAACTGCACGGTAGTGAAATGTACGAGTAGTGTCTCATTGTTGAGGTTGGCAGCACTGTCATATTTACACTTCCCTTCCTCACAGCCAATCCATATGCAAAAGGCAATCTCATGACTTCAGTATCTATAATATAACTTGTTAATATCTACTTAATAAAATATAGAAAACTTATGTATAAACAGTTCAGTGTTTCCCTCTAAAATGAGTTGAATACAACCCAGATAAAACTAACAATTTTATAATTGATGTGGCAATTATAAAAGACTGCAAATAATGTGTTTTACATTTTTATTTTCTGTAATTATTATTGTTTTTAAATTACGTGATTTTTACGATTGTCTTAAATTGTATGATTTAGGTAAATACATGGGATTATGAACATGTGTAACATTTCATGAAATTTTCAGTATTAAAAATATAGCTTGTTTACAAGTACTGGGTGTTTAAAGAAGGACACAACCCGTTTTTAGTTGACATGAATGTAGTTCAAAAATACTGAATCAATTAAATATTTATTATAATTTTATAGAATAATATTCAAATTACAATAAAACTCGCCGTTAATAACTTTATAACAGATGTTGAAAATGATTCCCTGAGACCCGTATTTAGGTTCATACATGTTTCGGAACATTTATACCCACTTTTCCAACATACACTTTTTCAACATCAAAGTTAGAAATCTCACATTCAGTGTTCGCCTTCAATTCATTAAGTGTATGAGGATTATTTTTAAAGGTCTTGTAATTTAAAAATAAACACAAGTTCATCTTTGGAAAATGACAGTAATACAATAGAGATGAATGGATACTGGAATAGCATTGGTGGGCAAGAACAATATTTCATTTGTTAAAAGCTGTTAACATTTGAATACAATGTTGCCAACTAACATTTAAGGATACGGGAAATTTGCCTATGTTACTTGTACCTTCTTAACGTTATGGTTGCGTCCTTTTTGAAACATCTGTTATTTCGTAATCAGCTTCATTGTATCAGATGTAATGGTATTTCGTTCAGCTTCATTGTACTTACAACATGTTGCTAAAAATGACTTTTTATTAACCCAATGTCTGTAACAAATGAATTTGTATTGAAGTGTTATTGTTTAGGGAATACAGTATAAATAGTTTTTGTTAATCAGACAATTTGCCCATAATGGGCAGGTGGAGTGTTAAATTATTGCACTCGATCTGTTGGTTCCAGGGCTACAAAAAATAGTTCTGTTTCTTATCACACAGTCAGCCAATTATATGACTGAACTATTTAAGAACAGAAGAGGTAGAGGTGTAAAAGACACTAGTCAGAGTTATCTCCTCTGATAGTAATGAATTTCACTATACAGCCAGACCCTGTAATGAATGAAGTGAAGGTGTCATTTGCAGTGTGGAAAGTGGGTGCTTTTCAAAGGGCCCGGCATGCTGATAAGCATACTCTTTCAACTCAGTGAGGAAGGCAATTGTAAACCACCTCACTCCTCATTTTTACTTAGTAAAACCTCTAGAGGTTCAAACCAGCCTTTCGGCTGTTGACCTAAGCAACAATCAGACAATGTTTCATATATTTTGTTACCGGATTTTTCTGAAAATATTTACATCATGTTTTGTATTCCTCCAGAAAATGATATACAAATATCATTATGTAATAACTACTACAAATATCATTATGTATTATCTACTACAAATTTTCATTTTTGGTTTTTTAGTGGTATATCAAGCCTGACTTTTACATGTCATGGAGAAGGGCTTTACTTACATTCAAGTAGCGAGCTTCAACGCGTTACAGTTTCTGCTAATCGTGTCACAACACCTGTCTGCAAGTTAGAACTTCCACAATCAGCTAGGGCCCAAGCAAACAATGCAACGACAAATGGGAATGACTCATCAAGTAGCAGTTCGAGTGATTCATCAAGCAGTAGCGATTCATCTAGCTCCAGTGAAGACGAAGAGGATAATAAAGGTTCGAACCTCACTAATTCAAAGCAACAAGTCAGGTGATAAAAAAAATGTGAGTTATGAAACGTGTGGTTTTATAGACAAGAAAAATTCATGTTTGTGTGTTGTCGATGTGATGTCATTATTGTTTATAAGCTATGAATGTCAGAAATATGTCGGTAATGAAATTTAGATACCAGTAAAATTTTGTTAGGTCTATTTTAAAATTTGTTTACTGATATCTCATAGTAATTAATTACCAAATGAAAACATGGTACATAAAAATCTTTTAATTACTATCATTTCAAAATTATTTTGTTATAAAAAGAGTATGAGTGTTTTTGTTTTTTTTTTAGTGTCATTCTTTATGTTTATCGTATAATAATTCAAAAAATTGTATACTCTCATTGTTTTGCAAATCTGTCTTGTTGCATTTGAAAATATGTGATATTTGTGTTATTTTATTTGTATTATTGTTTGTATTTAAATTTTATGTGGTATTTAATTATATAGGTATTTATATAAGTAATTACAGTTTATTTTTTTATCTTTAAAGATTTTTGATGCTAAAGTACAGTCTTCTTGTATAAGTTACATGTTTAGTATTGTGCAATAGTTAGCAATTTTTTTTCTAGGTTTTAGTTGTGCTGTATTGTAAATATTGATTTGATCATCCCATGGAACAATTTACCTAACCTTACCTTTTATTACCTCATCTAGAAAAATTATTTAGACATTGCAATCCAATCTACCTTTGGAAAGATACTAAATAAGATTAAGTAATTTTAAAATTTGTTTTATTTATGTTTTATTTTGATTAATGGAATTAGAAAATTGTAACCGACTCATTAGACAAGCTTTAGAACTTAAATATATAGCTTTTATGCAGAAGTATTTTTTGAAAACATACTTACAGTGTACAAAATAAATATTTTTACAAATAAATTTGTAATTTTTCGTTCAAGTCATTTTAAAGTAGGCCTAATCCTATTTTTTTTAAAACCGAATTCTGAATTTTCCATTTTTAGCAGCATTTTTGCAGAAAAATCTGCGTATGCACATCAGCTTTGAGGCTGGCCCATGTAGTGTAGTGGTCAGTGCAACTGGCTATTACACCGGGGTCCTGGGTGCGATAGTCAGGTATGGATTTTTTCCAGTATTCATTTTCATTATCACCCTTTATCGTCTGTAATGTGAAAAACAGTTGGATGTTATAAAAAAAAAACAATAACATTGAAATTAAAATTTCCAGTATTTGTTGTCAAATCGGTTTTGGCTCGTTAATTTCTTGTGTAGTATTTTACTCATTATAAAAGCATATACTGTATTTTTACTTTTTTGTTTGTTTGTTACTTTTTGGATAATTATTTGACAGTATTGGAATAGACTTCAGACTTTTATATTAGCATTTCAGTATTGCTGTTGTTAAATAAACTTAACAAAAGTATAAAAATATTACAGATTTAAATTCTTTATAGCATTAGTCATTACATCACGTTGTGATTCCTATTGTAAAATCATTCCACTTTATTTTTATTCAAGTTGGAGTTTATGGCCTTCGGGCCAGCCCAGTCAGTCAGCTGGTAGTAAGTCGCTACTATTTGTTAAGTAACACCGGTTGGGCAAGCATCTTTGTATGGTGACCAGCTCACAGCGATCCCTGAACAAACTCTACTGGGGGTCCCTGTTCAAACTCATGCCTTATTTACGTCAATTAATACAGCAAAAGCAGCGATCAAATTGAGTAGTAGTCAAAAATGTATAGTTCCCGATAACAAAAAAAGCTAAAAAAAATTTAGTTTTTTAATTTTTTTCAAATATTAAAAACAATGATATTGTCCTTTGTAGTTGATTTTACACTATTTCAGTTTTCTTTGTTATGGTTTTTAAAATATTTGACTGTATTATTCAAGTGTTTAGAACATGAAAACGTGGTACAGTTATTAACAAGTACATAAAAAATTAACTGTAATTATTTTGTTGTTTATTAGAATAAGTTATGTCAAGTCATTTTGTTTGTTAAGTTTTGTATTAATTCAATACTAGTTTTCTAAAATAATTTATGTTGCATGTTATTAGTAATTAATTATAGGTATTATTATTGATAAATTGACTAATACATATTTCTTTCAAAAGCAACAAGAGTTGTCATGTTTTGAAGATTCATCAGCTTAAAATTTTCAGTGCTATCCATTTCATCATTCACTGCACTAACCATTCCATTATATACACCATTTAGTGATTGAAAATGAATGTGTTTTATGAAATGAAAGGATATCTGTGAATGAAATGTATGGTCAATGTTCTCTTCAAATAATATCTGAAGTTTGGTGGTGTTTGTGCTATGTAAACATACTGAAGTATTTTCTTATCGTGAGTATTCAGTTATATATCTCACCAAAGTTTAATAAAACAATAATTGTAATAATTAAGTATGAAGCCAATAGGAACTCAGCCTCATATTAACGCTTTCTTCTTAACGAAGTGGTCTAAAAATCACGTTTTAAAATTTCATCACAAATCACTTTTTGAACGATTCCATGACAATTTTTAATTGTTTTCAACTCTTCTACTGCTAGCTTTAAAATTGGTATGACCATGTTCCATTGTTAATTGATTTGATTTTTCTCAGAGCATTACACCTGATATGGGAAAGTTTTTCCCGTGTACTTCTTGCAGCCAATTTAATACACATCCTTCTATTCCAGGCTACGAAAACATTTTTGTACACATTTGTGATAGAAACAAAAAAGAATTCAGATTTTTTTAAAATCTTAAACAAGAAGTTCGAGTTACAAATTCAACACTAATTTTAACATAAATTAACAAAGTTAATCCTAGGGAAACTAAATTTAATTCAAATTATAGAAAATTTGAATTATAGACATTCAAGTTATGGAAATTCAACTGTAGTACAAGTAATCTTTTAGGATGAAACAAAATAAACGGTATAAATAAATGGTACACATTTGTGATAGAAACAAAAAAGAATTCTGATTTTTTTAAAAATCTCAAACAAGAAGTTCGAGTTACAAATTCGACACTAATTTTAACATAAATTAATAAAGTTAATCCTAGGGAAACTAAATTTAATTCAAATTATAGAAAATTTAAGGTATAGACATTCAAGTTACGGAAATTCAACTGTAGTACAAGTAATCTTTTAGGATGAAACAAAATAAATGGTATAAGGATTTCAGTAAATATGGGTGCCAGCCTTCTGAAGAACACTGGTAACACTGCAGAATGTCTAATGGGCAGCTCGTTTTGTTTATGGCTATAGATCCCACCCCCTTTCGCATTCAAGTCTTGACAATTATAGTAATCTTCTAGGTCATAAACACTACCAAATTCATTTTGTTTCTTTGAACATGCTAACTAATTTCATTGAACTCCGTGTAATTTATCTGGAAAGACACTTTTGGTATTATTAACTGCTATGGTAATTATCCCCAAACAAAAATAATCTATAATAAACTTTGTATTATATCTTTTCAAATATTTAGTATGGATGTTTAAAACAAACCTAAAGTCTAGAACAAATTGTCCTAAATTGTTTGATTCAGAATTTATATTCTTTTATTATCTACATAAGAGGGTATTTTTTATTATAATTCGAACAACTGCAGAGAAATAATTTTATAATATATTTTTATTTTCAAATATGATTAGCTCTTAAATTATTTGATGAAGTGAGTGTTAATAGTTGTGTATTTATGATCGTCACATTTGTGAAAAATATCAAATTAACTTGGTTGTTTTTCAGAAATACAAGTTTCATTAGAATGTTCAATTTGTTAATATAGCAGTTCATGTGATAGCAGTATTCATTATGATTTGTTTTTATTGTGTTGTAATTATTAAATCCAGTAAATTAATTTAAAAAATTTTCATCAGTGGCCAACTAATATTTTTTGTTCATAAATTAAAATTTCTAATATTTTGAAATTTTTCTTAGCATGAATAAAAATAACACTATTATTTTATAGAATGTAATTTATGTTTCATGGGGAAAATGTAATTTTCCTAACATAAAAAAATTGGTTTAAATTAGTGTGATAAATAAAATCTTATTGAATGTTAATTGTCTATCAATTTAATAAATGGTTTAGATATTGGTAGCGTTAGGTATTCAAATTTTTTTTATTATCTTCATCTGTCGGTTAATTCAGTTGTTAATTTTTTTGTGTGCCGGTTAAAAATTTTAGTGTGTGTTATAGTAACTCATTCTGATTTTCTTTTTTGTAGAAGATAGAGTTACTGACGTTCGAGTTGGTAATAGGTTGGAGAAGGTGATTGAAGTCAGGGAAAACGGTATTGGAGATGAAGATGGCACACATGATTTGAGTAGTGTGGGAGATATAACGATTGATTCTGTTAAAGACCATTTAATCAAGTAAGTTGTGATGATATATGTGTTTCATTTATTATTAACAGTATTCTTTATTGGTTTTTAAATGAATAAAAATTCATTTATCCACCTGTTGTTTGTTTAGGTCATCAGCCGAAAGGTAGGTTTGCACCTCTAGAGCAGTAGTTCTCAACTTTTTTTTGGTCACGGCTCAATATCCTATGTAGAGAGTTCCTGCGGCACACTAACATACAAGTTAGAAAGAGTACCCCGTAATAGCAATGGAAGCAGTTAATACCCTGTTACATTTTTTCAGCCTCCTACTTATTTATGCAAACTTTTAACTCAACCAAACATAAAAAACAAGAAGCGTGTGATATGAGGGCTATCCACAAAGTCGATTACATTTTGGTATAGAAAAAACAAAGTACAAGAAAAAAATTTATTACATTCCATTGAAAGTGACACTATAATACTACTTTTCGACATAGTCGCCGTACAAATTTAGGCACTTATCATAGCGATAAACTAGCTTTGAAATTCCAGCGTTATAGAATTCTGCGACCTGAGACTTCAACCAGGTAGTCACTGTCTCCCACAGTTCTGCGTCGTCTTCGAACTGCTGCATTGCAAGCCAGGTCTTCATTATTGGAAACAGATGGTAGTCACTAGGAGCAAGATCCGGACTATATAGCGAATAAGGAAACATTTCCCACTTGAAAGCATCCAAGACTTGTCGAGTCAGATTTGCCATATGTGGTTGGGCGTTGTCATGCAAAAACAAAAAATTTTTGAACTCAACTTTCTTCTGTGCTTATTTTCAATTGCTCTTCTTAACTTTTCTAATGTTTCACAATACCTCGTAGAGTTTGTTGTTGTCCCTTGTTCTAAGAAATCAACAAGAATTCCTTTCCTGTCCCAAAAAACAGTCGCGATAATCTTTCTTGCAGATAACGTTTGCATGCATTTTTTTGGGAGAGTTTGTATGTCCCCATTCCATTGACTGCAGTTTTGTTTCACAATTCACATGTTTTACCCAAGTTTGATTCCAGTAATGATTCGATCGAGTAGTGAATCACCATCTTTTTCGTAAGACTCCAAAAATGACAATGAAGCAGCCGTACGCTGATTTTAATGGGTTTCTGTCAAGATTTTCAGAACCCATCTTGCACAAAATTTGTGGTAACCTAACTTTTGTGCAACAAACTTCTTGAGATTTGTGGAAAACTAAGCAAGAGCTCTGTTATTGTGAATCGGCGGTCTTCTTTAATCTTCTCATCAACTTTAGAGACAATTTTATCTGTCACAATGCTTGGCCACCCACTTCGTTCTTCATTGTGCGCATTAATTCGGCCATTTTTAGACCTAATGCACCATTGGCGCATTCCACCTTCAGTGATCACGTCCTCCCCATACACTTCACAGAGTTGGTGGTAAATCTCATTTGATTTATGATTTTTTGCCAACAAAAACCAAATTACCGATCGCACCTCACAACTCATTTTCGATTTGGGGATTTTCAATTGCGGCACACATTTCAAACTGTTACTGTAAAATAAAGAGGACCAATAGCAACCTCTCAGTAGCACGGCTGGATAGCCACTGAACGGAGAAACGCTGTGATATCGTAATGGCAGCGATAGCCCTCGTACTACTCTCAGATGAACAAGAAAAGAGTGTCAATTCCACCAAAAATTGAACTTTCATGTAAGAAGCGACTAGCTCAAGTTTCTCATTAATAACTAATATTTTGTTGTAAGCCGCAAGCCAATAAATCCCCTATAAAATGAGTTTTAAGTTCTTCAATATTATTCTTTTCTTGTTTTTTTTTTAAAATAAATATTTGGTGAAATTGTTTTAATTTCCTTTTATCACTAATTTAACAAAGTCTCTGAAGTTTCACTGCACACCTGTTAAGAACCACTGCTCTAGAGGCTTTACTAAGTAAAACGAGGAGTGAGGTGGTTTACCATGCCTTCCTTACTGAGTGGAAAAGTATCC
The DNA here is from genome assembly GCA_035578175.1 of Catonia carolina. Taxonomy (NCBI): domain Eukaryota; kingdom Metazoa; phylum Arthropoda; class Insecta; order Hemiptera; family Achilidae; genus Catonia; species Catonia carolina. The sequence goes on along the minus strand of JAQMRL010000005.1, from coordinate 30,965,061 downwards.
TTATCACTATAACAGGCCCTCTGAAAAGTATTTTCTTTCACTCCTGCAAATGACACCTTCACTTCATTCACCACTGGGTCTGGGTGTATAATGAAATTCATTACTCTCAGAGGAGATAACTGTGACTAGTGTCTTTTATACGTCTACCTCTTCTGTTCTTAAATGCTTCAGTCATATAATTAGCTGATCGAAGAAAATTAATTTAACACTCCACCTGCATGTTATGGGCAATTATCCACCTATACATGAGAAATGAAAATTCATTTCAGCAATTGTACATGTCAGTAAATTGTATTTAATGATATTTTGCTAAAGGTAAAAATTTGAAAAAAACTAATCTCCAAACATTTTATGTTGAAACTATTTCATTTTGATTGAAATTTTTTTGATGGTTTCTAAAATTCCAAATTTCTTCAATTCCCATGAAAGTTTAATCATAAATTACGTGTTTTGTTACCAGTAAAATTACAAGGTTTTCAAAATTATTCTGTTTCTTTTTCAGTAATGTGGATACAGTAATCTGTATCTACTGAAAAAGGATCTAAATAGTCCTTGAAAACTTAACAGTTTTACTGAAAACAATCTACTTAACATATTAATCTGAAATTTTTGGTTTATTTTGGGGAAAAATTAATTAATAATTCGTTTGTAACAATAATTAACTTATAATTAGCGTTTATAACAGGCTGCTTTACATTAGATTTCACAAGTTTAACTCATTGGCATATAATGACGGCAAAACGCCGTCCAACATACTTGTGCCGTTGTGTACAATGACGGTGATTCAACGTCCTCATACTTTATTTAGTTCTGTCTACGTAGTTTTTAAAAAATTCTTGATGTAGCAGCACTACCGAAAATACATAATTTTTGCTTTATTTTCATATATTTACCAATAGAGTGCTTGCAAGCGTTCAGTTACAATTTCGTGATCAAAATAACCTACACCAAGTGTTGAAAAATGGCGTTTGTTTACGTTCTGTTAATGCGTGTTTGTTGAGTTTTTAGGTTATTTATCGTATTTTTTGTATTAAGTCATAATATTCAATATTATTAATTTAATAATTTTTAACTATTAAATAAATTCTCTGCATGCTAAAATATTAATTTCATTACCGACAGGATATTGATGTGTAAATAAGTGAAAACTGCAATGACCGATGATTAGAAAATAGGGCTTAATTTTTGTTAACCAATTTTTAAAAAATTAAAATAGTTTTGTAGAAAAAAGAATTCTCTAGATGGCCTTTATATAAGTTTTTATAGAAAATTGTAAATTTCTAAGTTACAATTAAAAAAACTTTAAAAAAAATTCATTTACAAGAATAAAATTGTTTAAAAATTTGTAGAAAAAAAATTATTTCAAAGACAATGAAAGTAATTTGTTGGTCTAAAATGTTACTCAATTCTTAAAAAATGAAAAACAAGTTTAAGAGAATTGTTTAAAAGAAAAAAAATTATTGTCTATTTACAATATAATGTCATTTTATGCAAAATTAAATCCAACTGTAAGACCACCAGCAGTACAAAACAATTTGTAGGTCAATGGGTTAATTAATTTATCATTCTAGTGTATAAGGGGAATCAAATATAAATCGGAATTATTTTTGTACGACAGTGGAATGAATAAAAAGGAACGTAGGTTCTGAGATTTACGGGTGGTGATCCTTGGATGACATTCCTCTGCAAGAGAACTTCACATTACCACCTCTTTAGTAACTACCACAATGTTTGAACAAGAAGTTCCGTTGTCTTTTATACAAAGAAATTATAATTAAATTTCTTACAAAAGTGGGTGTAAAACTATCAGAAATTTTGAGGAAGTATGAGGCACAGTTTGGAGATAATACTGTTAAAAAGCCAGACGTGTATTCACAGCACAAACAATTTTTAGAAGGATGAGAAATCGTAGAAAATGAAGGGCACCGATGTTGGCCGAGAACCAGTGTCGAAGCCAAAATTCGGTTATCTGCTGGAAAGGTTTTGTCGACTGTATTTTTCGACTTTAAGGAGTCTTACATATTGATTTTCTCTACAATTGCCTTCTGTTTGGACGCTTGAAAATGCTCTTAAAGGTCAACATTTTGACGATAATGTTGCAGTTGTAGCTTTCATGCGCAATTGGTTCATGGCACAACGATCTTCATTTTATGATGGCAGGAAAAATAAATCTGTTGGGAAAAATGTATCAGGAAATTAGAAGATTATCTAGAAAAATTATTGTATGTCTTTATATTTTTGTCATATCCAATAGATTTTAAAAGAATAATTCCAGTTTATATTTTATTCACCCTCGCAATTTAGTATTCGTAATAATATGGTTAGAATTTTATTATAAATGATAATTTCTTACCTCCTTTTTGGTTGCTATTTAGTTTTTGTTTAAAAAATGTACAATTGTTTCAGTGGTACCACCTTCTTCAGAGTAATCAAAAAATTTAAATGAAATTGAAATTTAGAATGGATGCTCCATTCAGTCTGAATGGATTGGCTGAATGGAACTTCCATTCTAAATTTTTATTTTTTGATTACTCGGAAGAAGGTTGTACCACTGAAACAATCGTAAGTTTTTTTATACAAAAACTAAATAGCTACCAAAAAAAGTCAGAAATTGTCATTCATATTAAACATAAATGGTTGGCGGGATGCATTACAAGAATTTGTTCGTATTTGTTTAAAATTTTAGATCCATTGCTGTCTTTAGACAAATTATTGCAGTAATGACCGAGAAACTTTACAGCTAATTTGAATTTTAGTTTTATTTTTTCTGATCGCTTGGAATCATGTTTAAATACCTTTCTTTTACTAAACGTCTTTAATCTTTCACTCTGTCATTTCTTACTTTCTTCCATCTATTTTTACAATTCATAGTCTCTTATTTTTCTCTAAAAATTTAGACTATCAGTTTTCATCTTTTTGGTTAGTCTTTTGAAGTATTCAAAATTTTTAAGCCCTTTCAAATTTTCTTAAACGAATTTGATTTTTATTCTACTTTCATATAAGTTAAATATTTTTACCTTCTTTTCATGATATTTCCTTTTTGCCCTCTATGATAATAAATTTCATCTGATTTTTTTAATAAAGTTACTTCCTTTTCATTCTTTGGTTCATAAATTTTTCTTTTCCTCTGTACTAGTTTTGTTTTTGTTTTGCATTTTATTAAACTATAAAATTTTCTGGTTTTTTGTAAATTTTCCTTTAGTTCAAATTCAGAAGAGAATCGAGTGATTACAGAAATTGTTAGGAATGAATCTACCAAGCTGGAAACGACGACGTCGGAGTCCGTTACTGTAAAAACCACCGTCATCACAACAAACGAAACTACTCTTATTACGCCACCTCCAGAGAGTGAGTTATCTGTTTTTGTTAACCGACATTAAAATTAACTGTAGATTGTTTGGTCATTGATTTGCTGACTCAATCCATATTTATTTTAAAAGATTTAGTTCATGAAGTTAGCTCCATACTTTTGTTTTCTCACCAATATTATTTTCAATGTGATCCCAAATGTATTTCTATTGAAGTCTGACGTGGTTTGTCCTCTGTTATGATCAGTGTCACCACTTTTTATTTTGTAAAACGTAAAAAGTCACTCATTATTTCATTCAAATCTGTTTTAGACAAATTTCTGTAAACAACACCAGATACGACCCTTTTTAATTGATAATCTTACCCATTATATGTAGTTAATTTACAGATTGGGTCATGATTTGCATGACAAAAATGCATTGGAATATTAAGTATTTATTTTTAATTTAATTATTATGACATAGGAGCTTGGTAGTATGGAGTTAGCATACCTATATCAGGTCTTCCTCTTCATTTTTAGTGGACGTATCGCAACGTTTTTGTACAGATGCGCATCAAAATTCTAGTAGGTAGAAATGAAAGGTGAAAGTCTGCCAAATTGTGAAGCAAGGGGCTGTTTTAAATGATCATCATCCTGAATGAACTGGCCTGATTGAGTTGTTCCCTGACTCCCAATCTATTCAGAAGTGTACCATTTAAAAAATCTCATTCAATGAATCTATAATGTGGAGACACACCATTTTGTTCCATGTTATTTTCCCATGAATTGGTTGGAAGCGCTCCATTAGTTGATTGTTTTTCTATTCTACCAAACTTTCCATGGTGCATAAGAGTAATTTTAAGCAGTTTAGTGTGGTATATATGTTCCATGAAGATTAGAAAACTGCTGATGTCAGGCAAATTATTAGCCCATACCATATACTTGTATTTTTGCTGTTTTTCTGTATGTTGAATGCTGTATGTTAATAGAAAATACATTTGTTTAATTGTTTGTGTCATTTTTTTAGTTGAAGTATTGAGATTGGTTGTTACTTTATTAAATGTAACTATTATTAAGACATGATAAAGTAGACGATGTATTTTGTATTTTAAAAATTTTATTCTGTAGTGTTTTCGTTTGCAAAATTCTGTTCTGTTTGTTCTTGGGTATTTTCTATGGTTTATTTTTTAATGTAACTTGAACATTTTTTTTAAAAATTAATTGTTTTATGGTAAGGATCATTTATTATTGATGCTTCAAGATTCAGTGATGTTTCAATATCAATTTTCGGTGTTTATATATGATTTGAATACTTATATACACATTTCTTGGAAATTATAGTGAAGTTTTTTTGCTGTAACTGTTGAACAATTTAATATTTTAGTTAGTTTATGCCGAATGTCTCAGAAAAATGTGTACGCATTTTGAACGGATGTATTAATTTGAAGAAAACACTTACAGCTTGAAAACCTGCATCAGCTGACAATGTAAAAGGTCTTTTTTAACAGTGTAACTCATTGTCATTATTTCTCTCATTTAGTATAAGACCCACCATGTTGGTCTAGAGGTTAAGTCATCGCCATGAGTCAGCTGTCTAACAGCTGATTTTTTGAGACGAAGGTTCCTGGTTCAAATCCTAGTAAAGATAGTTACTTTTATACAGATTCGAATACTAGTGGTTACTGGTGTACTTTGATGGTTGGGGTTCAGTTAACCATACTCTCTCAGGAATGGTCGAGCTGGGTCTGTACAAGACTACACCTCATTTACTCGTCATATACATCACCCTCATTTCATTGGGTCATGGTGTTGCTTATTGTTCTGAATTAAACAGATTACAACGAACACAAATTAATGATAAAAAAATTAGTATAGTATAAACATGCTGAAGATCAGTTGTCTTTTGATCAACATAAATGGGTTTTAAAATGTTTCTGGAAGACTGAGAATGTTAACAGGTTCAAAGACGATGGAAAATGGAATTTTGAACCTAACCAAGAATTACAATTACTAGGTTTCGTGACAGATTATAAACACATGGGACAGTGAGAAATGTGAACAAGGACCACCGGTCCTGGGTATAGAAAAACTTCCATAAGTAATGACAATGTCAATGTGATTATGTAATTCTGTATTAGCATGACGTTGTGGTAGAGCTATTGCAGTTAATGGTAATCATTTTGAACATTTAAAAGTTTGTATTACGAGGTAACATAAATATTATGTACCTAAATGTTTTCTTCAAATAAATTTATCCTCTCAAAAAGTGAGACACTCGGTATTACATAAATACACAGTAAGATCTCTCTTTTGTGGATTTGTCTGAAAAAGTTTAAGTTTTAGAGAAGTTCTGTTAAAAAGAAAGATTGAATGATTAACATAGTCATTTAACAAACTTAATACAGTTCTAATAGTCACTTATTATATGTAACACCTGAGTTACACACCAATTGGCTGGGTGTAGTTACTGGCTTCTATGCTGGGGTCGTCCCGAGTATCTTACATATGCACAAGCCTCTAGGTAGAAGATAAGAGGTTGCTTCTGCTGACCAACGATCAATACCAATAGACAATTATTAAATAGTTTTTTTAAGTACTCTATGAAACCAATACATTATGAAAGTAATGCGTATGATTTTATTGTGATGCGACTATCCATCCGAGCCCGGTAAAACCGGTCAGGTAATGTGGTGGGGAGTTTGCCGTTCTAGCACAGGTGGTAGCCAATTTGCTCCGAACTGTCTGAGCCGTGTCTCCGCGTTAAGTGTGTTTTTCGATTTTGTAACACAGCGCGGCGATCGAGCGTTTGCTTGAACAGCAATACGCCATCAAGTTTTGCATGCGGCTTGGAAAGAATGCAACTGAAACATTCCAGATGCTTCAAGAGGCCTTTAAGGACTACTACATTTCAAGTTCACTGTCCGGGAGTTGGGACAAGTCGTTCATCAAGGGCCGGGAAGAGGTTGCCGACGAACCCCGTTTGGGACACCCAACAACAGCCAGAACCAACGACAACGTAAATCGTGCGTGTGAAGTTTTACGTTCCAACCGTCAGTTGAGCATCCAGCACATTGCTGACACCCTAAACATGACCAATATAGTGCAACTGGCTTCTACGCCGGGGTCCCGGGTTTGATTCCCAGTTAAGTCTGGCATTTTTTCATCACTCATTTTCATTATCATCATTATTCAGCGTCTGTATTAGTAGAAATTACAAAACTGTCAGATGTAAAAAAATAAATATATCCACATTTGTTGCGGTACTTGGGATAGTGACCGAGGATATGCAAATACGTAAAGCTTGTTCCAAAAGTGTTAACGGACGACCAACTTCCTGGTCCGAAGCAACACCTCGGTGGTCCCCCAGCCACCTTACAGTCCTGACTTGGCTCTGTGTGATATTTTTTTTGTTTCCCGACTGAAGAGAGAGCTGAAAGGAAACATCCAAAAGAATGTTACAAGGTTCCTAACAGATATTCCTGTGGAGGAGTTTCAGGGTGCCTTCCAGGCATGACAGACACTTCTCCACAAGTGTATTGGTTCAGGGGGAGAGTATTTCGAAGAATTTTAACCGTTTGTATCAGTCCGATCAAGAAATTTTATTTTTCATCGAAAATCCGCATTACTTTCATAATGGACCCTGTATAAACCAGTATCTACTGTTTTTACAAAAATGCATGGAGGAAAGAATAAGAAAGTTTATAAAACTATCTTTAAAACAAAACAAATTTTCAACTAAAGAAATATTTCAACGCTGGCCGCATTGGCATAGTTGGTAACATGCGATCTTTGGTTCGAATCCCATTCAGGCACAGCATATTTTCATACATTACAAAAAATCATTTCATCCTTCACCATCTGCGTTAGCAGTAATTGCAGAACAGTCGGACATGAAACCAGAAAAAAAAATTTTGTTTCTGTATTGATACAGGAAATGTAAAATAGCTGGCTATTTATTTGTAAAATAATTGGCTGTAATTATAAAGGAGGCTGCAAAAAAGATAATTTACTGTGTATTTATTTTAAATGATCCTTTGTCATGACTTTACGTTTTTATCTAGTGTTGTAGTTGATTACAGTATTTAGTTTTTAATATGGAGCAATTTGGTAGTTATGTGGTGCTGATTTTTTGTTGTGTATTGTGTTTGTGTTGTTTTGGTCGTACTGTAGCTGAGAACCCAGCACTGATCATGGATTCTGCTCTTATCTCTGAAGAGGTACCTCTGCAACACACTTTTTAACTACGGCTTGTATTGGTTCTAAATGAAATAATTCTTGAGCTGCATGAATAAAGCATGATTTGCATGTGCATTTAATATTTTTAATTACATTTTAATAGCATAATATTTCATCGGTGAAAATTAAAACGTTTAAATTAAGAAATTCTTTATACTGAAACATTATTTTTTCAGTTCATAAAGAAACAGTATTACTTTGTATTTGTAAATAATTGGTTTTATCATATTCTTTATATCCTTAATTATTTAATTATTTTTTCCAGAAAGCATTAGGTTTTTTTCTTATACAGTCCGATGTTGCTTTTTTGTTATTTGTTATCCAGTTAATAAACAATCTGGTGTGAAACACTCACGACTTTCTCTTGCCAATGCAAATAATTAGCAATAAACTGGACTCGACACAAACATTTTCATCAAAATCGGTCAACCGGAAGTAGTAGTTTATTTGTGTAATTTTTCACTTTTTTGCGATTTTCTCAAAAACTGGTCCTACAATTTTTTTTAAAATCGCCTCATTTACTCAATTTTTTATTCTCTACAAGATAGGGTAGGCGCCATGTTTGCTGAAATTCTTGGTGAGGCTGTTTTCACGTAAAAACATTGTTTTCTTAAGATTACAGCTTTAATATGAATTTTAGCGCAAAAATTTATATAATAAATGTTGTAGAGAATTTAAAATCCTACAACTTTTATTTCAAACATTTTTTTGTATAACGCTTAGTTGAGTGGTAATTAGCAATTTTCTTTTTTTTCTCACGAAAACGTGTGAAAAATCGATTTTTTTAAGATTTCGGCCTTAGTATTAATTTTATGACAAAATTGTTTATAATCAAATTTATAGGAAATTAAATGATCTACAACTTTTATTTAAAACATTTTTCTCGACAGAGAGTAGTTTAGTGTGAAAGAGTGATTTTCCGTATTTTTAAGCCAAACTGAGGTTGATTTTCATTTTGCATCTTTCATATATGATTAAAATTAGGTTATGTTTATTGAGGTTAGTTTTTTGTTTACTTCTAATGTTTTATTACTATTGTTAGCATTATTGTTAAATATTTGTATTGGCAAGAGAAAGTTGTGTGAGTGTTTCACACCAGATTTTTTATATTAAATCTGTAAATTTTTAAGTAAATAAATTTTAAATACCAAAGAGGTGAATTATGTATAAAAATTTTGGGGATATTTTGTTATAAATGAACCGATTTGTCGTGTTCTTTTTATTATTTGTAATAAGATTTTTTTTATTGATTTTGTTGTACCTCAGCTTATGATTTTAGATCTTGTGTCCACTCAGTGGTAGTGATATTGGGCTAATGGATATCCTACTTAATTAAGGGTTTATTGTTTTTAGTATTGGATTTTTATTTTAATTTCAGTTTCAATTTAGGGCTATATTAATCATTGAGGAGTTTTTCCTTTAATTTTCTTGCTTGAGTTGTTATTCTGGTACTTGAATTTTCTTTCTTTTGTTGCTCCACTTTGTTATATTGTTTTTCGTAACATTTTCCTCTGGAAAACCCTTCTATCATTATCTTTATATTTTTTCTGTTTCTTTGAAACATCTGGTTTGTTTTTGTATTTTCTCAGCTTTTCAGATATTTGCTTTGTAAGAGTTTCTTGGTTCATCCTCACCAGATATCTTTAAAATCTCATTCATTAAATAAATATGTTTTGAAATTGTTTGTAAATATTTTTGTTTGGGCCTAATATTCCTTATCCATTATTTTCCATCTGTAGTTATAGTTTTAATTATTGGATTTATTGATTTCCTTGGTTTTACTCTTTCTGGTTTTTCTCGCTTTTCTCTTCTTTTGTATGTTATAGTTCAGTGTTTCTGTCACACATATAATATAATGCTTCTGGTAACACTACTGTTTTGTAGTTCCTGTTTTTTTTTATCGTATGAAAGACTTTTCTTTTTGTATGTACTAGGTGTTAATTATTATCCTGTGTTTCATTTTGTTATTTTAATTTTAATTGTTTTTTTATTACTCACTTAGGTCTTCTGATATCCATCCATTCTCCCAGATATCTGAATGTTTTAATTTTGTCTATTCCGTACTTTGATTTTGTTTGCAATGTTTTTCTAATTTGTTTTTCAACGGGTATGTGAGGACATATCTTTTCCACTTGTTTTTCTTATTTCCTCATTTTATCCCTCTTTTTCATCCTTTTTCCATTCTGTTGTCACTTTCTCGATTGCGCTATTGAGCAGTATTGGTAACAGTAATTACATCTCCTTGTCTAATTCCTGTTTTTATTTCAATTTTTTTTAAATGGTCTGATAAGCCCCTAAAAATATTACCTAGTTAGTTTTGTTATTAATATATTATGTTATATCTCAAATAATAAAAATGAAGACTTGTTGATTTCTACATTTTTGTCATTAGTAGGTACAGCTTATTTTTTTTACAAATGCCTTATACGGTTGTAAGCAAAAATTTCAAATTGTAAACAACTTGCCTGATATGTATGTTTATCATGTTCTTGGATATTGATTTTCCAACAGCAGTACTGTTTCACAAATGATATTATAAATTGATTGTTGGATTTAATTAAAATTTGTACTAATCAAAAGTTGCACTTAGTAATATCAAAAAGTTTTTAGGAAAGTTTTTAAGTGATAACTGCTACGAGAACATCTAAATTGAAAAGAAAGAAGAATGTTTTTTCAACACTAACCAACAAATGTCAGTTGTAACAAGATAATATGTAGAGCTTTCTAACAGTTCGAGTCAGCTGCACGAATTGTTGCGGTTAGTCTTTTTACCATCATTTTTACTACTACTATTACGTTATTGTCGAATTACTGGTGAAATTGATAATTTTGATATTATCAGATAATTCTATACCAGTAAAGAGACAAGACAAAAAGACTATAATAAAATATTTAACACCTTAAAAAAATTTATAATTTTGTTTACACTTAACAATATTAAGGAATTACAATTTGTTTGTTTCATTGACATAATTAAAATAAAGATTAGTAAGGTGATGCATAAAAAACCATAATAGTGCAGACAAACAACCATGTAGACTTAGATCTACAAATCTGGTGTGAAACACTCACACAACTTTCTCTTGCCAATGCAAGTAATGAACAATATAACATAATAACTTATTAGTAATGAAACATTCGAAATAAACAAAACAATTAATCTCAAAAAACGTAACCTCATTTTAATCATGAGTGAACGATCAAAATGAAAATCAACCTTCTTCTTCTTCTTCTTCTTCTTCTTCTTCTTCTTCTTCTTGTGGTTCCTATCCGTTCCGGATGTTGGCAACCATTCTGGCTATGATGACTCTGTTGACTGCTGCCCTGAACAATTGAGCTGTATTCACGGAGAACCAAGTCCTTAGGTTCTGGATCCACGATATTCTCCTTCTTCCAGGACCTCTTCTGCCACATATCTTTCCTTGAATTATGAGCTGCAATATTTTCTATCTGTTGTTATTTCTCATAATGTGTTCCAGGTATTGGAGTTTCCTTACTTTTATGGCATTGAGAATTTCTTTTTCTTTTCCTATTCTTCCCAGAATCTCATAATTCGTGACATTGTCCACCCAAGACACTCTCAAAATTCTTCGATATAGCCACATTTTGAATGCCTCCACTTTTCGTTCCATTGAAACTGTCAATGTCAATGATTCAGCTCCATACAAAAGAACAGGGAACACATAGCATTTGAGAAATCTCATTTTTGATTCCATTGTCAAATCGTGGCTTTTAAACAAGGAGCTCATTTTGATAAATACAGCTCTAGCCTTTTCTATACGGATCTTAATCTCCTGTGAACAATCCCACCGGCTATTCAGAGCAGTACCAAGGTATGTATACCTATCCACAAGTTCAACATTCTGTCCATTTAATAAAAGATGACATCTGGGGACTTCATTTTTACTTATGACCATCAATTTCGTTTTACCAATGTTGATATCCAGACCCTGCCTTTCACTACACTCTGACACTCTATCCAACAGAATTTGCAAATCCTCCAAACTTTCTGCAAAAATTACTGTGTCATCAGCATATCTCACATTGTTTAGTCTCTCTCCATTCACAGAAATACCCATTTCCATATTTCCCAAGGCTTCACTGAAGATGTGCTCAGAATAAATGTTAAACAGCAATGGAGACAGCACACAGCCCTGTCGGACTCCTCTTAAAATTTTTATGTTGTCTATATTATCATCTTCCAGTTTCACAGATGCTGACTGATTCCAGTATAAGTTGATTATGATTCTTAAATCTTTATCATCGATCCCACAATTCTTCAAAATCTCTATCAACTTCTGATGTTGGACTCTATCAAATGCCTTTTGATAGTCCACAAAACATGCATATACATCCTTGTTCACATCTCTGCATCGTTGGAACAACATTTGGATAGAGAATAAAGCCTCCCTTGTTCCAACTGAGTTTCTAAACCCGAATTGTGTATCAGACAAGTGTTCTTCACAGAGTTTATAAATCCTTTTGTGGATTATTTTCAGAAATACTTTCAAGAGATGGCTCATGAGACTTATTGTCCTGTATTCACCACACTTTTTAGCCCCTGCTTTTTTAGGCAAGAGAATAAACTCTGACTTCAGCCATTTTCCTGGAATATTTCCATTGTCATACACCCGATTAAACAAAGATGTTAGCCATGTTATATTTTCGTCATCAAGAAGCTTCAGGAATTCCGATTCAATACTATCTGGGCCCGATGCTTTACCGACCTTGATGTTTTTTATTGCATCTTCAACTTCATCAATCAAAATTTTTGGTCCTGTTTCACAGTTTATATTGGGAGGTTCCATTCTGTTGTCATTGAATAACTTTTCTATATGATTTTTCCAAGTACACTTGATTCTATCTTTGTCAACAATAATTATTCCATTTTTATCCACCAGTCTGTTCACAGTTCTCCTCCTATTTCTGCCAGTAAAGTCATTGATTTTATGAAATATGTTGAAATTATCATGACGTGATTGGAGTGTCTCTATTTCCTTACACTTCTCACCCATTTCATTCTCCTTAGCTTCTCTCACCTTCCTTCTGATAATTCTGTTCAACTCACTATAGTCCTCTGGATGATTTTTCAAAAGTCTCCTTCTCTCCATCATTTCAAGAATTTCATTCGTCATCCAAGTTTTTCTCCTTTTGATATTTGGCTTTAGAAATTCCTCTTTTATGCTGCCAACAATGGTGATCAATTGATTCACTTCCTCCTCGACATTCCCCATACTGGCAATCAATTAAATGTCTTCCCTCATCCTATCCTTTACTCTATCCTTCAACATCCGATCATTCAGTTTGCTCATATCATAACTAGGTTTATGTTTCTTTAACAGTTTCTTCAATCTGACTCTGAAGTTGCCTACCAACAGAGTATGATCTGACTGGATATTAGCACTTGGATATGTTTTTACACTGGTGCAGCTGTTCCTATATCTCTTATTAATTAGTATATAATCGATTTGATTCCTGATAATTTTACTGGGTGAATCTCTCGGTGACTTCCACGTATAAAGTCTCCTTGGTGGTAGTGTAAAGAATGTATTCATTATTGTCAAACCTTGCTCTCTCGCAAATATGCTCAAGCGATTACCTCGTTCATTTCTTTCTCCAAGTCCATATGGACCTATACAATCGCCTTCACGTCCCTTTCCAATCTTTGAATTGAAATCTCCCAGGAGTATATTCAAATCCTGTTTTGGTAACTGACTCCATAATTCTGAAACTTGTGAATAGAAATTTTCCAATTCCTCATCTGTATGGTCTATTGTTGGAGCATATACTTGTATTATGTTCAAAAGAGTGGGAGCAGTTTTCATTTGCAACAGCATGACTCGTTCTGACACAGGTATGAAATTTGTCACATTATTTGCAACTGACTTGCAGACTACAACTCCAACTCCATATTGGAAACTCCCATCGGACGTTCCTGAATAATAAACCCTGTAATTATCAATATCGCAACAGCCCGTACCCGGCCAACGCATTTCACTTATGCCCATGACTTTGATATTCAATCTCCTCATTTCCAGGATAGCATTATGAATTTTCCCCGCCTGTGCCAATGACCTCACATTCCACGTACCGATTTTCATGTTTACCTCCATTTGGTTCCTCCTTCTTCCCGACATCACAACTTCATCGACTCTGTTTATAACCGCCTCCCCCGGAGATCCGCACGGGAGACTTGAAACTCCAGAATATTTTGTTCTAAACATAGCCATTCCATGGTGATACTAGAGAATATCCTCAAGGATCTTTAATGCGGTGGTTTCTCCTTGTCTTCTGCATTCCTATGCCGTTCACTAATACAGTAGTTCTTCCGCCTTCAGGGCCTATTTCACTACCCTAGGACAAAGAAGTGCCCTGGCTCAGTGCTAATCAGCAATGAGTTGACCGTTTATACCGACAGTCTTCGGTCATGATTTTCTGTTGGGGTTTACTCCCTTAGCCTTCTATAGTCCCCTATCAAACCTGCAAGGCAGCAGGCCCCCTCACATGGTTTAGCCGGTGGACCAACACCGTTGCCCGGGTGATAGCTCTTGGAGCTAACAAGTGAGAGTCAAGTGTGTGGTGCAGACCAGTCTGCACAACCTGTCCTTAAAAAAGACATGGCCGGTTGTGCTCGAAAGGTACTACTGCTCCCATATCACCCAAAATCAACCTTAGTTTGGCTTAATAATACAGAAAATCCCTTTTTGACACTAAACTAGGCTCTGTAGTAAAAAAATGCTTAAAATAAAAGTTGTAGATCTTTGAATTTCCTAGAATTTTCTTATATACATTTTTGTCGTAAAATGCATACTACGGCCAAAATTGTAAATAATTGATTTTTTTACAGATTTTCATGAAAAAAAAAACAGAAAATCACTAATTACTGCTAAATTAAAAATTACAAAAAAATGTTTGAAATAAAAGTTGTAGATTTTTAAATTGTCTACAACTTAACTATACATTTTTGCCGTAAAATTCATATTAAGGCTGCAATCTTTAAAAGAACCGTTTTCTATGAGAGCACAGCCTCCCCAAAAATTTTAGCAGACATGGCGCCTACCCTATCTTGTAGCGCAAAAAAAAAATACAGTAAATTAGGCAATTTTTTTAAAAAAATCGTATAAGCCGTTTTTGAGAAAATCGCAAAAATGACACGTATAAACTACTTCCGGTTGACCGATTTTGATGAAAATGTTCTTGTCGAGTCCTCTAGTGGTACCTAACTGAAGTTTTAAGTTTCAACTTCGTATGATGTTCCATTCTTGAGATATTTGTTCACACACACATACACACAGACCAATCGCCAAAAACATGTGTTTTTGGTTCAAGGCGTCTGAAAATGTGTAAATCCGATGAAAAATCGACATGAAAACAATACTTTCCTTTGTATATATTTATATAGACAAGAGAAAGTAAAAAGGAGTAAAATAGTCATACAGATAGACAATAGTTTCATGGTGCAGGCACAATTCTGTGATAAACTAGTCTATATCGTAATGAAATGACTATACTGAGTGGATGAGGTACGAAGTGGGAGGTTTATCTCATTTACAACCCAGCCAACTCGAGCTGTCAGACTAGCTCTATCAATGTTTACATTGCAACGATTACAAGCTTGATGTTGGGATTGTTGTCTAAGAAAATTGATTGAGTATTTGCTGTGAATGTAAACATGTTTGATAAACAAGAAGTTGTTTTTCTATTAAGGAAACTGTAATTTTATATTGTAAAGCTTTTAATGCATTTATTAACTAATAAAATATTTTTATAAATATTGTATATTGATTTGGATGATCGCATGTTTGGTTATGTGATGTGAATATCGTTTGGTAACATAGCATGTACGATACATACACTTAATGCAGCTGTACTAATTAAGTGCTGTTTGTTCTTTTTTCTGTTTTGTCTTTCCTGATGGGCTCGACGTAAATCAAATTCACATGGTTGCATTGTACCTTGTTTGGGTTCGTTCCAGTCGCATTAAGTGAGTACCTGTCAAATTTAATTTAATGTTTGATGTTTGAATCTTTTGGTAAAAATAGTTCATTTTTTTTCTTATACCATAGCTTTGCTTGTTATTAGCGAAAACAAAAAGTAACAAAATCGCAAATTAGAATTCTGTTTCTTTGCATTCCATTTTTTCATTGCACAATAAATACTAACAGTTATTACAAAATGGTGTTTTGATAATAATTTTAATCAATTATTTATAGTAAGTATTGCATTTGTCTTCTAGCCTGATTGTTTTTGTTATATATTTTTTTTAATATATTATGAAATTACTGTGTGGTAAATTGTTTGGTAATAAAATGAATAGAACTTTTTTTTGGTTTAACATCTGACGGTTATGCAATTACTGCTAATGCAGACGGTGAAGATGAAATGTTTTTTTGCAATGTATGAAAATATACCCTGCCTGAATGGGATTCGAACCCAAGACCATATGATGAGAGGCGAGCACGTTACCAACTACGCCAATACCAAAAGTTTAAAATTAGATTTCTAGATTTTTCTCAGATCCCTTGAGTTTTTAAAAGTTAATGACCTGTTGGTTCAGTTATTACTAACTTGATTCGATACCATGGCAGAAAGACTATATGAGTGTGCCAATGTGCATGTTGTGATATCACTTCAGAAAGTCGTTCTGCAATGACATCTTTACTTTAAAAAATATATTTATTCATGCAAGGATTTACAGCCTCAGCCATATCTCACTTCCTAAGCACGACCTCTTTGTCTTGCCAGTCACCTTCGGAAAGCAGTTGCAAAGACATTGTCTCCTGCACACCATCCAACCATGTCACTTCCGGCCTACCCTTCCTTCTACCGGCTGGCATCCACTCCCATATCCTCTTTGCCCACCTACCATTCCCAATCTCTACAATTGAGCAAGCTATTTTAATTGCTACCCGGATATGGTATCCATGATATTTCCTTGAACGCCGATTCTCCTAATTTCAGAATTCAATTGATGAGTAATACATCACAGCTCTGCCTCCAGAAATCCATCTCCACCGCTTTAAGGCGATCTTTCTGTTTCTTTGTCAATACCCACACTTCTGCACCATAGGTACACACACTCACACTTCAAAATATTTTTCTTCAACTCCAGTCACAGGTGATTTAGTATCAGTTACTGAAACTAACCTAAAAAAGCCTCCCATGCAGTATTTGGTTGTAACTTCATTATCAAAAGGTGAAGATTGGAGATGAGAGAGCTCTTTTTATGTGAGTAAAATGCAGTTTTACGGATCTGACCAAATTAATCATTGGTACAAGCATATCTATGTAGTCTTTCCGTGATTGAATTTTTTTCCCAACTTTTCATTCTATTTGGTGTGTGATTTTATTTTTCGCCTAATTACTTTTTAAAAACATTTTGTTTCCTTGGTGGTTTTTATTCTTGATTTGTAATTATCTTTATAATTTCACTAGTGTATTTCTCACAGTATTTGTATATTATTTTATTGATGTAATTAAATTTCCGTGATTTATTTTAAATAAATTAACGGTATAGACTTTAGTAAGCCAGAACTTAAAAAATGTTAAATAAAGAAGACTGAAGATGAACATTACATATCAGGAATATAATGGGCTTGTGTAAATTATATTTATTCTTGTATGTACAAAAAATTAAGCCCCCAGTGGTATGTATTCCTCTGAATAAAAATATAAATCAAATGTTTTTTGTGTAATTTTGGACTTTAAATTAAATAGTCTTTTATATGCTAGTAACTACTGTGTAAATAATACTTAATTTTTAATGTATATACTTTTCTAGTCTTATCATTTTTTCAGCGGGTGTTTGTGGGTTTCTATTGTAATTTATTAACTGTTTTTGGGCATTCCTGGTGTATTTTCTTCATTTGTTTTCTTTTTGTTTAGCATTCATTTTGTAAAGTTGTCTTGTTTTAGTTGGTGTTTGTTTTTATGTGGAATTTCGTTTAAAATTTAATTTTTTATTAAAGTTTATAAATTTATATTGTGGCCACCTCTGTGGCATACTGGTTAGTGCACTAGCCTACAATTTGGAAGGTCTCCAGTTTCCTGGTTTGGTTCTGGAAATTATTACTTGTTAAAATTCATAGTTTTAGTTCCACAACCCACTCTAGTCGCTAATGATCAAGTCACATGAGCAGTGCGACTTTAAATTAAATAAAATTTTATATTAAGTCTTTAGGTTTCCAAAAAAAATGTCAAGTTTTCTTTAGTGTATATTATAAAATTATAATATAATTGCATTTAATATGCAATTCAAGTAATGCTGAATTCAAGTAATGCTCAATAACGTATTACGTTAGGATGATGAATAAATAATATTAATTGTGATATTTATTATGACTGCATCATTGTGGTATATCATAAACTGAATTGGAAGACTGTTTTGAAAATTCATAAACAATAGTGACCATAGTAGTTAATTGAATTTTTTAATTGAATTGTCGATATAAAATGATCATTAAAACTTTATAGATTAAAAAATAAATAAATTGAGATTTAATACATTTTATGTATTACGAGGGTCATCTCTGAAGTAAAGACCATTTTGTTGTAAAAAATTTATTTGTTAAAACAAAGTGATACAGAATAAAATACGTAACTTACATTAATGTTTAGATAGTCGCCTTACGAATTAAGATATTTGTCATACTGATTCACCAGCTTCAATATACACTCGTCTTCTGTTACCAGTTCATTTAGTCACTGATTCACAGCATATTTAAGTTCATCGTCACCTGCGAATTGCTTACCACCCAAAAATTCTTTCAATTTGCCAAACAAATGGCAATATAAAGGCGCTAAATCTGGACTGTACAGTGGGTGACTGAAAATTTCCCTTCCAAATCTTCTCAGTAAATTAAGCGTCTTACCTGCCACATGTGGACATGCATTATTGTGCAAGAGTACGAAGCCGTCCACGGCAGCGATTTTGAATGGCACGTCGTAATTTGCGTAGAGTTTCGCAGTAATATTCTGCATTTACAGTTGTTCTTGCGGCATAAAGTCCAATCAACAGTATGCCAAATCGATTCCAAAAGACTGTGGTTATCAATTTCCCTCCAAACAGCAGTGGCTTGATCTTTGTCGGTTTCATTCGTGACAGGATGACAACATTCACATGACTGCAGTTTTCTTTCTGGCGTGTAATATGAAATCCACATTTCATCACCAGTAACTATTAAATTCAGGAATTCATCACCATTTTCTCTGTAGTGCATCAGAAATTCCAACGCAGATCCCGTTCGGATCTGTTTGTGACGTTCTGATAACACGTACGGCATCCAGCGAGCACAAACCTTTCTGAAGCCTAAATGGTCACGCACAATGCGACCAATAACAGCTCTTGAAACGTCAGGGAAACTAAGGGTCAATTTAGATATTGTCACCCGACAATCGTTTTTGATTTCTTCATCGATATTTTTTAACAAGTCCTCATTGATTATTGAGGGCCTCCCTGAACATTCTTCATCATGCACATTAACTTTCGTATTTCTAAACATTTCACAGCAACCAACTGCCTATGAATTTCGACCGGTTTAACGTTTCATGGTTTAAACGTATCACTCCACGTATTTCACAATCAGCGGCAACATCAATTGTCTGATTGATTTCAAAACGCAATAATACCAAACGTAAATAAAGATACAACAACGTGACAACTAACAAACAACATGTGTGTATATTACAAAACTGGCCTTCCACCACACAGGTTACCCAACCTCAAGGCGAGAAATTTCCCAACGGTCTTTACTTTAGAAATGACCCTTGTAATTAGTTAAGTTTTATTACATTACTGTACTTTTAAGGTGTAGATTAAACCTCAGGGTTAAGATTGATCGTTATTTATGATTATATTTATAGTCGGTACGTAAATTTTATTAAACCAGCTTGATCAACTGAGATATCTCAACTGAGTTGAGATATCTCATGGTCTAGCATCCCCGTATCCTCTATACATTAGTATTAGCAATGACTACATCTTGGGACATGTTACGATAAAACTTACAAGCCTAAATATTAACACTATGTTAAGAGTTATCACTTACTTGCTTTCTTAAGCGTGTCAACCAATAATGTTTACCAAATAATACACAATTTGCATCAGCGTTTACTTAGAAATGATTTTTCTGCTATTTTTTAAACAAATTAATTTACCACAACTTTTTTAAAGCTCGTGGTAATTTATTAATGTGTTTTCCACCTGCGTAAGTAGGTTTTTCTTCATACAATCTAGCGATGTGATTGTACATTTAAATTATTTTAATTTGTTTACCGTACTACTTTAACATTGTATGATAGGTTTATTCTAGATAATTTTATTTTAACGAAATGAATTCTGTTTTTATTTAATGAACATTTTCTATTTGTACAGATTCGTAAGGCTCCATTGGCGAAGATGGAAGATTTAGAAGTTGAGATGGCTTCTTGAAAATTGATAGTGTCTTTTATAAGAAATCCATTACCGTTATTATTCCATACTACAAGTGTAGCTTTTAGAACTTAATATTAGTTAACAAAAAAAAAAAATCGACATTTTATATATGACTAATCTAACAACGTACTTTTTTTTGTAGACAATGCAATTTTATTATATCTAACCTAATATAATCTTACATACCCACCATGTTTTTTAATTTCTATTATTTCAAGTATAAATTTAAAAACTTAAATGTGTGCAAAATGGTGTAAGTGCTTAATAAACTAAAAACGAACATTCCATTTGTGATTTATATCGTTTATAACTAATTTGTTAATTAATCATTAATATAATTTTTATAACCTATAAACTATTACGGAACACTCCTTCGTGCTTATGGCCTAAATAGTTATTAATAACATTATATTTTAATTACGTATAGATTAAACAATTTATTGTAATTTTTTTAACTGTAATTATAATAAGTATTAGGTTCAGTTTTGTTTCTTATTTGCAATCAGTGTTGTCCTGTTTCCTATGTAAGAAATGTTTTCATATTTAAAAAAATTATATTTATTTATAAATGTTAAAATTTATATTGAGAGTATTGTATGTTAGAATTAAAATAATTATCATATATAAGTAATGCAGGAAATAATAGATTGTACTTTAATAAATCAGTTTTTTTTACTTTTGTATTTAAAAAAATAATTGTTTATTAAAATTGTAATTCCTGCTTATCTGAACTGATTTATTCAGCAGAAGTAATTATGAACAGTAACAAATCAAAATTTTAATTTTGTTTAAATTGTTATTATTAAGATGGTTTTGTTAACGGCATTTATTAAGGTATTTTTTCCTGTTGTTGAAAAAAAATTTAGAAGATTTTAGTTAACTTGCTAGTTCAGTTTTATTTGCTATGTGATGCCATACAGGGAACATTACGGTTGTATGATGTACAACAAAGAATGATGTTTTTAGTATTTATAGTACACACTGAAGTTGTCTGAGCAGGTATTTTTTATAATGAATAATGTAATTCCAGTGACTATATCTCATGTCCAGTAATTTTTTTAAATCATAGACAATTTTATTTAGGTCCTCTTGGTCTGTCCCAACTTCAAACCTAGTAATTTGCTATTTCTTAAAGAAGTTTGAATGCCCATCTCATCTGAGTTCACTCGATATCACATTGTTCGATCATTTGGCATCTTAACAAAGATTATATAGGGTGATTCAAAACTGTACCGCAATCTCTTGGAGCCATATAGCCGACAGTTCTTTCGAAATATTCCTTATTAGGATGCGAAAGTTTAATTTTTCCCATATTCCTTCCAGGTTTAAATAACTGTAATAAAATAAGCTAACCTAAAAATGTACAAGTGCCTAATTGGAAGAACCCTAAAATTCTGAATATTTCAAAACTTTGCATTAACCTGGGCTTCTTCAAAATAACTTATAATAAATATTTTTGTGCAATATATAATTCAAATTAAATGTCCTTTTACAGACACCACGCCAAACAGTTAAGCCATAGCTCAGACGAGATTTTACAGGGGGAAGTATAAAGTTTTTAAAAAGTAAATAGGACATAAGTCCCTGATGAAGTAAAATTTAATAAATAGCATTCAATATGTTCTAATTTGATCTTTTTAATATCAGACAAATGATTAGTTTTAATGTCAACACCAGAGACGTTTCATGAACAGAATCTTGAGGTTTTTTTTTTCAAAAAATAAGTAAGGTTAAACAGGGTTTTATTTGTTGGTGAACGTAGAATATTTTGATATTACAAGGATTTATCTTTAAAATTTATTACTTAGTTTTAAATTGTTAATACTTAAGTGCTATTAAAATAATATTTATGTTTAGTGTAAAGTCAATATAATAAAAAGATACTTTCTTTTAAAATAAGTATTAATATTTGATTTGTTACTCGTTTTATTTAATTTGTTTTTGAAATTATTTTGAATAATATTGCTATGTTGCGTCAGTATACATGGTTTTTCATTATGTTCTTTGTGGTTACGAAAATTCAGTACAAAAAAAATATTTCACTTACCTAAATGAAAGTTGTACGGGTCGATGCAGCGACTCAAATAGTTATTTTTAAACATTTATAAATGTTCCAATGTGTGCTCCTTTGGTGACACGGCACACATCAACACGAAAGTCTAGCTCTTGCCAAACAGGTTCTAACATGTCCCTTTCGATAGAGTTGATTGCATTGATTATGCGATCCTTCAGCTCAGCGATATCATTCTGCGTTGGTGGGATAAACACCTTGTCTCACATAACCCCAGAGAAAGAAATCACATGGCATGAGGTCTGGTGATATTTGGTGGGCACAGCAAATGTGTTGGTCTTCTTCAGACGTGCTTCCTACCCAGCACTGGCGTTTTATCTCCTTTAGATAGATGCTGCATTAATTGAAGATGGTACAGTGTGAATAATAAACGTTTACGAAGAACTCTCCACACTATTATTTTTGGAATTCCTAACTCTGCCTGCAGATGCAGTTGATTTTGACAGGCTGGAAATAAAACTTGCATGCACATGTTCGACATTGGAATCTGAGGTTGATGGACGACCAGTTGATTTCCGCTTGCACAAGCAACCAGTTTCACTGAATTGTTTATACCATGCACAAATTGAATTGTCACTTGGTGGATCCTTATTAAATTTCAACCGAAACGCACGTTGCACAGTAATTACTGACTTTGACACGTGAAACTCTTACACACAAAATGACTTCTTGCTTCCTGTGGCAGCCATTTTCTCTACTGTCTATGCCTAGCGGGAAAGCGGTGAACTAACTGCCCAGAATATGTGGAAAAAACTATTCGAAGTATTCTTTTGTACAGTACATGTTTCATTCTTATAAGTGAAATACTTTTTTTGTATTGAATTTTCATAACCCCGAAGTATATTACGAAACGCCCTGTATTTAAATGAAATTTTGTATTTTAATTTCAATAAACTGAGGTATTTAACAAAAAAAGTTAAAAGTCAGTCGACTCTGATTATAATGAATGGAATACATAAATATAAGATATACAGTGAAATAATTTTTCATGTAGTGAACCCTTAACTCCGGTTGTAGTGATTTTGTAGACCCTAATCATTTGTTGTCAGTGTCAGCTTAAAATGACATTCCATTAGTAAAACCGATTCAATAGATAAATGAAAACATAAGTAAGAAAACATAAGTTCGCGTCCTGATTTTCTGTTGTATTTATCCTCTTCTTCAGGTGCCTTCTCCATTACGAAGGTTGGCTATCATCATGGTCAGTCGTACCTTGCCCACTGCTGCTCTGAAAAGGTCATGCGACGAGCATTTAAATGCTTCTCTCAGGTTTCTTAACCAGGATATTCGTCTGCGTCCCACCGAGCTTTTACCAACGAGTTTCCCTTGAATTATGAGATGCAGAATCTCATATTTAGGCCCCCTCATGATGTGTCCAAGGTATGTCAGTTTTCTTATCTTTATGCTCTGCAGGATTTCCAGCTCTTCCCCCATTTTTCTGAGGACCTCCATATTTGTGACCCTGTCTGTCCACGGTATTCGAAGCATTCTCCGGTAGGTCCACATTTCAAACGCTTGTAGATGGGTCTCACATTCTTTGGTGAGTGTCCACGCCTCTACCCCATACAAGAGGATGGGAAAGACGTAGCACTTCAAGAGGCGGGTCCTGGTTTCGAGGCTCAGGTTGCAGGCCGATAGAAGAGGTCTCATTTTTAGGAATGGTGCCCTGGTTGTATTTATGAAGAGTAGATAAAACTGCAAGTAGGCTGCATATTATTTTGATAAATTTTAATAATGGAGATAGTGAGGGAATTTTATCCAGTTCAATGCGTGAATTAGGGAAACAGTCCTATGGTTAGAGAGTATCTGTAATATGTCAGGAATGCGCTAAGGTTTTTCAAAGCCTATAGTTACATGTTATAATATTATATAAATAACCTAGCTTAGTTAAAAGATTTACAGAAAACTGTTTTTGTCATCACTGCTTTCCTGTAGTTGGCTAGATAGTCTTATGTTATGGAAAGGATGTACAAGTTTAATTTGGGTACATTTAAGATTTGAAATGTGGAAATTATATATCCATTGTATGTTTATCATATGCTGTCTCCTTTCCACAATACCCCTACCTCACTCATTCTAATGTCATCATTATAGTGATGTGGTGACGCTCATGAGCGAGTCGCACAAAAGAGCTAGCTTTTTTTAACTGAGCGGTGAGCTGCCACCTCTTTTATTTTGAACGACCAGCACACCGAGTGTTTCTTCCCACGCATCACACTCTCCGCACAGAGCTGACTTGTACATCCCCTCCATGACAACCACGTTTCTCTAGTCGCATCATAGCAAAGGCTACCTAAACGCTGCATGGAAAGTATACATATCGTATCAAACTCAGCCTCTGTAAAAGATAAACACATGACAATAATTTGTTTGTGGAAAGGGATGCATGAACGTTCAGATTGATGCATGCGCAAACACAACGTGCTGTGTGCAAAGGAGTGAGCGAAAGTCACGCTCGGCTCGACTCACTGTCTGTTTTTTCACATAGCTCATCTTAGTGCTGTACGTATTAGAATCTACTAGCTCACTCCCACAGTTCACCCTGTCTCATCGTTCAATTGTACGGCACGCTCTGTGCCGTTCACTCAAGTGTGCGGAGCGGGGTGTGCTAGCTCACCTATTTTACTGCGCCGTCCCATGACTACATCATTGGACTCATCATGTGGTCTTGGGATCGAATCCCATTCAGGCACGACATATTTTCATATGTTACAAACAATCATTTCATCTTCACCGTCTTCAATAGCAGTAATTGCAGAACAGTCAGACGTTAAACCAAAAAAAATAAAATCATTCTAATAAACTTTTCGGCTTCCTTTCTTCGCTACCAAATTCCATTACTGGTAATAGTCCAAATTCCAAATTCCATTACCGGTATAGTCCACTGCACTACATTATCTCTATTATAAATAAAAAAATTTAAATCAGCATCTCAAAGACGATTTAGTGAAAATATTCATCACAGTAATATGTCAAAACAAAAAAATTTAGAAATTTTTTTTAAAAAGTCGATCTAATTTGAGCTTTGTTATTGAGCACAGTAAGGTTTTCACTGTTATTCCATTTTTAAAGAAAAATACTTTACGGTTATAGCAAACCGATTACCCTGGGACCTCAGCGGTTCACTTTAACTGGAGTCAACTACATAATAAATTTATTATATAATATTTATTTATTTATTATTATTTTATTTTCTGGGGAGTACCCTGTACAGAATCTTTTGTAAAAGGATTCAATTTTCGTAAAATTTTGTAAATTACTGAAACCTGAAAGATGATCTTGTTCTTAATTTGTGTTCTATAAAATAATAATTTATAAAAAAAAAATATTTATAAAAAAAATTAAATCTTGTTAAGTCTGGTTCAATACTTGTTCATTTTTAAAAAGAGTAAATATAATGATTTTTTTTATTTTGTTAAAACTGGTTAATTATTAAGTAAAGTAACAGTACATAAACATAAATTAGCTATTGTTTTTTATTTTATTTTTGTTATGTACCATTATAAGATTAGTACTTAAATTATTAAAAAATATTAATTATATGCATATTTTTTAAATATTTAAAGTAATGAACAGTATTTTGTTTTAGTATGTATTTATTTTTTTTATTTTGTGTAATATTTTATTTATATCATCTTTAGCCGTTATATTTATTGTAATGTAAATTGTGTATTAAACAAAAGAAATAGATTATTTTTTTATATGTGATTTCTTTATCAGATTTATATGTGGTAGCTGGTAATAGAATTTCTGTATTATAATAGATTATTTAAATATAGAAATTTGTAGGTTAGTGTGAAACTCTGTGGTAAGGAAAGTTAGAACCTTGGGCTGCCAATATAGAATGAATTGTTTGCTGCTGATGATTTTGTTAATCCATTTCATTTCATGTTTTTTTAGTTTTGTACCTAATTACATCACAGCAGGGATTATTGTACCGTATAAAATTATTGATAAATAATGGATGAATTTTAACAGATTGTTATAATTATTATATCAAATATCCTATGTAGAATTATCAACAGCCGTATTATTTAAAATTGAAATATATATATATATATTTCTAAACCACCAGAATACGGTAACAGTAAATACTTACCATTATTATAATATAATTCATACGTAGCCAATTTGTTTTCTTTATATCTTATTTATAAAATAATTTAACCCATTAAGTGTTTAACAGCTGATTTTCAGAGATGAAGGTTCCTGGTTGAAATCCAAGTAAAGGTTACTTTTATACGGATTTGAATGCTAGATATTGGCTACCGGTGTACTTTGATGGTTGGGGTTCAATTAACCATACTCTCTCAGGAATGGTCGACCTGAGTCTGTACAAGACTACACCTCATTTACACGTCATACACATCATCCTCATCTCATTGGGTCATGGGGTTGCTTATTGTTCTGAATTGAACAGATTGCAATGTGCACACATTAGGGATTGCAAAAAAAAAATATTGTTTTTAAAGTTCAATGATTAAAACGTAGATTCTTTCAGCTTCCAAATTGTGAAATTAGAGAATTGTTAAAATCTCTTTCATGAGAATGCGTCTCATGGCTGTTGGCCATTTTTAAAAAGACTTACTTTTGATTTATGACAAAAACTATTAGCGATTTCTATACATACTCTTTAAGGGGAATTGAAAGACACTATTTTTGTTTCCAAATTCAGACTTTGATTTCTTGACTTCCGGTCGAAACTGGAACTTCAAACCCACTGATTTCTGTATCTACTATTTTAATAGGAATCGTATAACACTTAGTTTTGTTTTCAAATTTCAACCGATTTCTGGACTTCCAGTTTTGGGCCACTTCCGGTCGCTACACTATTTTTGTTTCAAATTCCAACTTTGATTTTACAAAATTTTACTAAAAAAATATTTTTCAGGGATTTAAATATCTTGCCAATGTCCTTTGTTTTCTGTTTGATAATTCACGGTTCCGTTTTAATCGTTATTTAGTTGTTTTTAAATTTTTGTATTGTACTATTGTATAGTTAACTCGAAGAAAATATTCTCGATCTTTTAGTTTTTAAAATGGCTATGACTGTGTATCAAAAGTAAACTAAAGGTATGTGTTCATTTTTTAAATCCCAATCAAAATTTTAATGAAGGGTAAAATAATACTGTTTTGATTTGTTTGAAAATTAATATCTTACTCAGTTCTAAATTACATGTTTGATATTGA
The DNA here is from genome assembly GCA_035578175.1 of Catonia carolina. Lineage (NCBI taxonomy): Eukaryota > Metazoa > Arthropoda > Insecta > Hemiptera > Achilidae > Catonia > Catonia carolina. The sequence goes on along the minus strand of JAQMRL010000005.1, from coordinate 30,937,842 downwards.
AATTTCTGCTGTAATAACTTAAGAATCTAGTTTTTTAGTAAATTAATTGATTTTTCTTTATTATTTCACAATGTAATAACAAAATAGGAAAATATTGCACTAAATACATTTTGTACAGTCAGCTTCCTTTCACTTAGATTTTTAAATAATTCTTAGAGAGAAAAAGAATTAAAAACATAAAGAAAGAACCTTGTTCATTTATTTTATTATTAGAAATAGTAGAATATTAGAAAGTACTTTTAATAAACATTTCAGAAAATAAAAGAACCTCATTTTCTTTGATATTTAATAATGATTTCATTGGAGCGCGCAGTATTATTCTGCTGTATGTTTTCTATTCAGCTACAAATTTTTTTTAAGAAAATTTTATTCTTTTGTTAATTTTTCTCTCTTTATATGATTCAACTTAGATTTTTTTTATGTCAACTTTAGTTTTCATTGATCGAATGTAACAATGTTCAAATGTATTTTTTTATACCATCAATATTTATCAATAATTTTAAAATGTTATAATGTCAGGAGGTTTTTAATAGTTAAAGACACCAAGGTTCATAATAACTTTAATAAATTTTAATTATTTATTAATAAAGTTAAATTATTCACATTTGGGTGATGGTTAATTTTTTTTTTATTATGTAGTATAAATTAAATTTATGTTTTTGATATCACAATATTTATGATACATCAAGAGTGCCTGACATTAAATAATAACGTAATTAATATATTTAATAAGTAATAATTATTATAACTAATGGATGCCTCTATTGCTATTTTAATATTTATAATGATTATTATTTTTATTATTATTTTATTATGTTTCTATAGAGCTAATGTTTGTACTGTACTAACAAGCTTTATTATTGTTTAATGGATTCGTATATTATTAAAAAAAAAAACAATATTATAATTTATGTTATTTTATTTATCCTGGTTTTTGTGTTTCATCAATTCACATGAATCAACTTACGTGTCGAGTGTATTTAACAGGTTGGTTGTCACAGTGTGTGTAAGGGTAAGCCATCCACACAGGCCATATCGAATTGATTATTCGATCATTAGAATCGATTATTATGTTGCTAATCACAACACTAAATTGTTTGAACAAAAACCAACTTATGCAGGTAGAAAATACATCAATAAATTGCCACAAGGTTTAAAAAGTTGTGACAATTTAAGTCATTTTAAAAAAAAGCTAAAACAATATTTGATTGATGAAACATTTTACAGTGTGCACGAATTCCTTTCTAAATAGTTTGGATTGAAAAATATTTAACTTCTAATTAAACAAATATTTTGTACTATTTGATACAAAGGGGTTCATGACAAGCCTACTGAGTTAAGCAGTAGCAGGAAAAAATTATTGGTAAGTGATGAATTTATCATTTTGTTTGATTTTTTTATTTTGTGTGATATTTGATTCAATGGAGTTCATGAAAAGCCTACTGAAGTAAGCAGTAGCAAAAAAAAATTTCTCGTGGTAAGTGATGAATTTATCATTGGTGATAAACTTGCAGTTTATCAGTTTTATCTTGACATGTTCTATACTTCCTTTGAAGTCTTCTGGATGCAAGTAGAAAAAAAAAATATATATATATATATATATATATTTTAGATAATATTAAACCACCAGTAAACACACAAAATTAGCAAGAATGATCTTACCGTTAAGTTAATAAGGCCTTTTCAGATCCCTGGATCCATCATCAGTCAACTCACAAACACTATAAAATTCTTTCACTGGCAATGCATTGCCTTGTCAATTTAAAAACTACATAAATGAAAACACCAATAAAATAATAAATGTTTATAATAGAGATCAATACACGATTGCATTTAAACCAGCCAATGGTATTTCAAGATATTTCAGTTGCACAGAGGATTATTCATTGAATAAATATCATCAAAGCGGTATCTATAAAATAAAATGCACGGATTGCGAGGCTATATATATAGGGAAAACAGATAGATCCTTTAAAGCCAGATTTTTGGAACACTTGAGGGCATTTAAGAATAAAAAGAAAACAGTTTCAAATGTAGCAGAGCACCTGATTTCCAACAAACATAAAATTACAGATATAGAAAATAATCTTGAAATCTTGGAAATTTGTAATGATAAAAATAAACTTGAACATTTGGAGAAATATTACATTTATAAACACAAAAATTTTAAACTAATAAACCACCAGGTAAATTTTGAGCAAGATGATCTATTTCTATTGGTACACCTGTTTGATAAGAAATAATTTTAACTAGTAACAAATAATTTTATTCAGTCATGACTTGAATTGACAAGGCAATGCATTGCCAGTGAAAGAATTTTATAGTGTTTGTGAGTTGACTGATGATGGATCCAGGGATCTGAAAAGGCCTTATTAACTTAACGGTAAGATCATTCTTGCTAATTTTGTGTGTTTACTGGTGGTTTAATATTATCTAAAGTAAATTCAGCACACAGTACAACATGTTTAAAAAATTGATATATATATATATATTTATTTATTTTTAGTGAACTTTCACTAGGGACAGCATAGAAAAATTGCAAAATATTATCAACTAGCAACCCCCGCTCGCTTCGCTTCACAGCAACTAATGTAGCCCTCATTAAATTATTTTAAATCCTCTCTATATACAATATTTGTGATTTTGTTGCTCTGTGGCATCAAAATAAATTGTTTTTCTGCACTTACAGCTCTAAGAAGTCCGACATATAGTTGTCCATGAGTGAAGGAAGCACTCTTGTCTCAAATCAATGCCCATCGTTTTAAATGTTTGTCCCTGCGATTTAACAGATTAAATAGAATGTATAGAAGAATACCAATGGAAAAGAAAGAGACAGTTGATTTGTGGCTGAGACAAGAGACACTAATAAGTGGGTGCATTACGCAGAGTAACTGGAAATATATGACTCATTCACTTCCTGTTGAATGAAAATATATATATATATGAAATACAGTACAAAAATAAAAATTTTGAATATTTCCCAATTTTTAATGTTTTTGGGATCAAATGTTATTCTTCACGTTTTTCTATGAAATATAAAAGTTAAATCGTGTTTCTAGCCCAAAAAATACACCACCCAAAGGGCTTAGAAAAAATAAATGCGCTATGCTCCCGATGGACTAAAAAATGCGACATCATTACAGTTTTAATTGCTTAACTCACTTAATTAAAGTTACTTAAAGTTGCGAAATAGCGTATATTGATCAGGAAGCTCTAAGCTATGCAACAATGAAAGATTTTTTTAAATCGGTTCAGTAGTTTCTGAGATTACCTCATACAAACAAACAAACAGGTTTTTTTACTTTCTCTTGCCTATATGAATATATAGGAAGGAAAGTATTGTTTTCATGTCGATTTTAAGAAATCGAGCTTTCACCGGATCTATACGTTTTCAGACCCCCTGAACCCAAAAAACATGTTTTTAGCGATTGGTCTGTGTGTGTGTGTGTGTGTGTGTGAACAAAATATCTCAAGAACGGAACATCGTACGAACTTGAAACTTGAAACTTAAGTTACATATCACTACCGGACCCGACACGAACATTTTCATCAAAATCGGTCAACCAAAAGTAGTAGTTTATTCGTATAATTTTTCACTTTTTTGCGATTTTCTCAAAAACTAGTCCTACGATTTTTTTTAAAATCAACTGGTTTACTACATTTTTTATGCTCTACAATATAGGGTAGGCGCCATGTTTGCTGAAATTCTGCTTGAGGCTGTTTTTATGTAAAAACATTTTCTTTTTGAGATTGCGGCTTTAATATGCATTTTAGCGCAAAACGTTATATAATGAAAGTTGTAGAGAATGTAAAATTCTACAACTTTTATTTCAAACATTTTTTTGTATAACGCTTAGTTTAGCGGTAATTTGCGATTTTCTGTTTTTTTAGAAAAAACAGTTTTTTTTTCTGTTTTTTGTTAGAAAAATCGATTTTTTTAACATTTCGGTCTTAATATGCATTTTACGACAAAAGTGTATATAATTAAATTTATAGAAAATTAAACGATCTACAACGTTTGTTTAGAGCATTTTTCTCTACAGAGCCTAGTTTAGCGTGAAAGCGTGATTTTCCGTATTTTTAAGCCTAACTGAGTTAGATTGTCATTTTGCGTCATTCACTCATGATTAAAATAAGGTTATGTTTTTGAGGTTAGTTTTTGTTTATTTCTAATATTTTATTAATAATGTTAGGTTTATTATTAATTATTTGCATTGGCAAGAGAAAGTTGTGTGAGTGTTTCACACCAGATTTTCTTTATTATATTAGTATAGATAACGTATCATGTATTGAATATATAGTGTACAATGTCAGATAAATAAAAAAATGTTGAGGAAACTTGTGATCCTCACTTACAATGTTAGTTAAAAAGTAAACATGAATATGAACAAATAAACAGTATTATAAATAATTTATGATAATATTACAAACATTAATTAAACACATATAATCACTAATGCTGCCCATAACAGACAGTTGGAGTGTCAAATTATTTACACTCAATCTGTTCGTTGCAGGGCTAAAATAAATAGTTCTGTTTCTTATCACTTGTTGTTGTTTAGGTCATCAGCCGAAAGGCTAGTTTGAACCTATAGAGGTTTTACTAAGTAAATCCAGGAGTGAGGTGGTTTACCATTGCCTTCCTCACTGAATGGAAAAATACACTTATCAGCATGCCGAGCCCTCTGAAAAGCACATATTTTCCACTCTGCAAATGACACCTTCACTTCATTCACCACAGGGTCTGGCAGTACAATAAAATTCATTACTTTCATTTCAGAGGAGATAACTCTGATTAGTGTCTTATCACTTGGTCAGCCAATTAAATGACTGATTATTTAAAACTGAGGAGGTAGAGGTGTAAAATACACTAATCAGAGTTATCTCCTCTCTGAAAGTAATGAATTTCATTATACAGCCAGACCCTGTGGTAAATGAAGTGAAGGTGTCATTTGCAGAGTGGAAAATATGTGCTTTTCAGAGGGCTCGGCATGCTGATAAGCTTACTTTTCCACTCAGTGAGGAAGGCATGGTAAATCACCTTACTCCTCGTTTTACTTAGTAAAACCTCTACAGGTTCAAACCACCCTTTCGGCTGATGACCTAAACAACAATCACTAATGAAGATGAAAATAATATTACAATTATATTAATCTCAGAATATCAGTAGATTTAGTTTTTGTGTAGTACTAACTAATTTTGCTGCACGCAGATTGTGCCTGCATACAGATGTATTTTACCCTAGTCCTAATAGCCCTGCAACAAATTCAATGTATTCTTAACAGGTTGGCTGCCGCCCATGTTAAAGGAAACCCCTTCCCGACAGGCCGCGTAATAAAAACCCAGTTTCATTTTAATTATGTGTTTATTATTCTATTAATATAAAAAAAAACCATTAATACAATTAAAAATAATGAAAAAAGTGAGTACACCGGTTTAAATTAATTAGATAAAAAACTATTACGATAAAACAACAAATTAAACTAAAAAATGGACAAAATTCACAATAAAATGATGTTTATTCAATGAAACAACGGAAGCGAATGGCGTCAGTTCTCTCGCGAGTCATTAGAGTTTTTATGGCTTCTCAAAGATTTCGCTACCGTACATATACGCAAAAGTATGACATAGAGGCCGTATTAAAATTACAACACTCTCCAAGCAGGCCGTGAAAAGATATTAACAAAATTGTAGAATACGAATTGAGTAGCAACCGTATTACTCACGGCTTGTGGGTAACAAAAGCCTGAGTAGCGCCAGCGCATCTCACGGCAGCCAACCTGTTAACAGGCCTACAAACTTTATGATGAAGCATAATGGTGTCTGAGGAACCAGCATGGATTCTCGTGGCCAGTAGCCGCGAGAATCCATGCTGGTTCCTCAGACACCATTATGCTTCATCATAAAGTTTGTAGGCCTGTTAAGAATACATTGAATTTGTTATACATTTCTTATACATTGAATTGAAAAAGAAAGTAGTCTCGTCCACAGTATGTCCACATGCATGTTGTATGCAGTTGCCTACGTCATGCGCACCACTTTATTATGTTGAGATGTACCAATCCAGAAGTAAATGCTATCTGTTCGCATTCTTAACTTGTTTTGATTGTACACTTCATAAAAAACTAAACTCTGATTACCATTATACAACACCAAATGTTAAATTTAATTAATTTCATGCTAATAAGGTAGTACACATAAATAAAATTCAATTTATTTTCTATTTATCTTCGAGCTGTATGACAGCGAGAAAACAAATGAACTTTTGGCCAAGTTTAAATGGGACGTTTTCGATCATCCCCCTTACAGCCTGGACTTGGCTCCTAGTGACTTTCACCTGTTCCCGAACATGAAGCGGTGGCTTGCATCTCAGCGGTTTGCCAATGACGAAGAGCTTCAAAACGCTGTGAATGGTTGGCTACGTTCACAGGCGGCAGATTTTTATGCAGAGGGTATTTCAAAGACTGTTCCAAGGTACGACAAGTGCTTGAATCTGTTTGGCGACTATGTCGAAAAATAGAGAAAAACTGTAGTTTTAATATGTATATAATAAAGTTTTTGTATCTTCACTCGTTTACTTTTTATTTCAAAACGGAGGTTATTTTCTGGATAACCCTCGTATAACAGAGCTACAAGAGCAAGTCATTGACTAGCTATGAAGTGGGTAGGGGGCAATGCATATGTTCAGAGCTCATCAACTTTGAAAATAGTATAGTGGCAAAAAAGAACGCATAACGTGATTTTTATAAGCTGCATATGATCAGTACAGTAGTTATGTAAAGTTTGGTTCTCATTAGATGACCTTATGCTATTTGATTCTCGTGTCTAATATGTAAAGGATTTTACTGTAGTAAGTGAAAAGAAAATTGGTGACAGTTTTGGTTGTTGGACTTCAGAGGTTTCATTACTGTGGAATGTTTATTGCAAAGATAAGAACTAGTTTTGTTACACATTACTGAGAAATTTTTATTTTGTAGTTTACTTAGTTTACCTAAAAGACACCATGGTCATTTCTGATGGCTGTCAATTATAAAACATGTTTTAACACGTAAAAATTTCCAGTTCCTGAACCTTTCACTTAATTTGGCTGTATAGCATACTAACTGCTACACCACAGATCCAAACAGTCTCACTACCTACTTTTATTCTTATTTTTATTTAATCTGACAACTTTTTAAAGCAAATGTAGCTTTTTCTTTCATTTATCAAGTAGGTTTTTTATTTTTGAACTGCAACTCAATTTGAAAGGGAAATAGTCTACAATTTGCAAATAAAAAATGCTGCTTCACAGTTCAGTATATGTTTGTTACGATTATTAAATAATTCTTTATTAAAGATTGCTAAATAATAACACACTGTCTCTTGATATTGACTTAAATGATTTAGTTATCTGGTTATCTTATCCTTGTTAGTATAACCAGCCGTTATTTTAAACAGGTTGCCCATTTCGCGCCGATTAGGCGTCATTCACAGCTGTTTACAATTTTGTAAACGTTAGTTAAGAACGTCGCCAAAGATGGCACTAGTTGGTTTTCGAAGAGTTCATTCAACGAAGGAAAGAGACAGAAGTGCGTATGGTTTGCCAGCGTGATCAGGGTTCGTAAACAAACAAAATTAGTTTTTGTTAAATTCAAGCAGTTCTGTTATTTGAAATGAGTGAAAATGGATGCATACATTTAAATAATTTTAAAGCGGCTAAAGGCGTACAACCTTATCGCACAATTCATTCATATTTTGTTGCTTGTACAACTGATGAGGCCCGGAAAACTAAGGTAAGTTGTCAAATAAGGTGAAAGCTGTTGTTTTTATGGTGATCAGTTATTATAATTAATTTTTAAACAATTTAATGTGATTTTGGTGTTTTAGGTTATTCTCTGGCTTATTCCTGTTATTTGGAATAATTTTTAAAAGTCATGATTCAATTTTACGCCTGGTTACAGAAGAAATTCGTTGATGCGAAATTAGGTTAACGTACCGGGAATTTTGAAATAAGTTGGCACGAATGATTTCCATCAATTTTTTGGCAATTGTAACGTAGTTTGTTTTTTGTTCTAATATTATTGATAATCTTTCTGGGTTTGGATGTATAATTAAGTTTTATGTACGAATTATTATAGGCCATGTATGAAACATTTAAAAGTAATGCTTTGTAGATTTTACTCTAAAAATAATATTTTTGTAGTCTTAAGTAAAACAACTAAATAATTTCTTTTAAAATTTACTGAAGTTGGTAGATTTTTAATTTGCTGTCTTTAAGTTTTTATTAAAGTCTCAGTCTATAACCTGGTTTTATTAATATAATTTAAAAGATTCAGAGCTTTATGCATTTCCCACCTTACAAAGAATGTTTTATCAAAATTTGTCTGGTGATACATGAGACCTTGGTGTAGTTTTGATTAAAATTACGAATTTCTTTTGTGTTTTAAACTAACAAGCTCTCTTTGAGCCCACATTATAACAGAATAGAGTAGGCCATTGTATATATTTACACAGAAGAAAATTGTTAATTGCCACAGTTTCTGATGAAAGAAATAAACTTTGTAGTTCTTCCATGGTGTGTCTCCATTATTTCTTTTCAAGTACATAATAGAATATATGTTTGGATGTTGTGAGAGAATAGCATACAAGCGAGAAAGTATAGAATCTTTGGTAAATTTTTAAATGGTAGGCCTATTTAAAAAAATGCATGACTTTCAAATTGTATATAAATCAGGAATTGTTTTGTTTTTTGATAGGTATATCCCTGAAATACTTGATAGGTCTGTGGGTCAATCTAATTCCTGGTAAACTAAATTTCTTTTTTCCTTGTTGCAATACAGAATCTTATAATTTTGTGAAACCTTCACTTACATATCAGTTTAAATGTTTAGTTGAAACTGAGAAGTTGTATATAAGTTATTTTTGTGTTTTTTTTTTACAGTGGCAGTACTGTTTTTGCAACATATGTAAGAATTATGGTCCTCGTTTACATTCATGTTTCCATTGTATATTTTTCGGCTGTTACAACGGACATATTCAAGAACATGCGAAATCAAAAAAACATTTTTTAGGTAAGCAGTTCACTTTTTAATGTAAAATTTTATAAGTTTCTATAGCTGTAAATTTGCGATAAAATAGTTATAAGTTATTATCACTATTGAAAAAAAAAATCTGTTGTGAAACAGTCACACAACTGTCTCTTGCCAATGCAAATAATTAACAATAAACCTAATATTAGTAATAAAACATTAGAAATAAACAAAAAACTAACCTCAATAAACATAACCTGATTTTAATCATGAGTGAGAGACGCAAAATGAAAATCAACCTTAGTTGGGCTTTAAAATACGGAAAATCACTCTTTCATGCTAAACTAGGCTCTGTAGAGAAAAATGTTTAAAATAAAAGTTGTAGTTGTAGTTGTTTAATTTCCTATAAATTTGATTATATACACTTTTGTTGTTAAATGCATACTAAGGCTGAAATCTTAAAAAAATCGATTTTTCACACGTTTTCGTGAGAAAAAAAAGCAGAAAATTGCTAATTACTGCCAAACTAAGCGTTATACAAAAAAAAATGTTTTTCATAAAAGTTGTAGGATTTTAAATTCTCTACAACTTTTATTAGATATTTTTTTGTGGTAAAATGCATATTAAACCTGTAATCTTAAAAAAAAAACAATTTCTTTACGTGAAAACAGCCTCATCGAGAATTTCAGCAAACATGGCACCTACCCTATCTTGTAGAGCATAAAATGTTTAGTAAACCAGGCGATTTTAAAACAAATCGTAGGACCAGTTTTTGAGAAAATTGCAAAAAAGTGAAAAATTATACGAATAAACTACTACTTCCGGTTGACCGATTTTGATGAAAATGTTCGTGTCGGGTCCAGTAGTGGTATGTAACTTTAGTTTTAAGTTTCAAGTTTGTATGATGTTCCGTTCTTGAGATATTCTGTTCACACACACACACACACACACACAGATCAATTGCTAAAAACATGTTTTTTGGATCTGAAAATGTGTAGATCCGGTGAAAACTCGGTTTCGAAAAATCAACATGAAAACAATACTTTCCTTCCTAATTTATATAGGCAAGAGAAAGTAAAAATTCAGTTGAGGGCGTATAACGGAATTGGAGCAATTGCATTACTCTACAATATTTTACATACTCTACAATAAATCTCTCGAAAAAAGTTTATAATTAAAAAAACAAAATATCCAATATTTTAAAAAAATCGTCTAATTTTTCTATTTCTCTTTTCGATTTCTTTTTTTCATAAGGTTATTATGTTAGGCCGCTCTCACACCGATGAAACTCGATGTCCGATACGAGTCATACCTTTATATTTATATGTTTGCCCTCCCACCAGTTCGACCTTGATGCAACCTTGATCGAACCGATCGCATGCGACTCAGCTTGTCCAACATATGCTTGATGAGTCGTGTATAATCATGGCAGACGAAGCAGCCAATGTAGCCTTTGTACATTGTCCCGTGGATAATAGTACCACCTTATATGAACAAAAAGATGGGGGGGTTAGGTTCTAAAGGTAAAGTCCTGCAGTCGTTTTAAGTGTTTAATAGTTTTAGGAACATATTACCATTATTATAATCTATGAATATTTAATAAATACAATAATGTACGGATAAAAAAATTAAGTTGCTTGAAAATAGTTAGTTATAGCTCTTTGCTTCTTCTCCTTTTCAAACTCCTTGTGGACTTCTTTGTATGGTATCATCAGCTCCTGAGTCCTCTTATGAATTGAAGGGCCCTTTCCATGACGGGATACGTCTCCAACACGTGGTCCGCCAATGCGTTGCCATGCTGAGGATCTCGTTGATGGTTTGTGAAGAAATGCTTGGCTTCATTTTTCAGGATCGTCAAACACAAAGAACTGTACTTACATACGAAAAAGTTAGACTGACTCATGGAGGAAATTGTATGGAGAAATTACAGTATGGTGCCTCGGCGTACGTATGGCGGTGAGGGTGGGTTGTTACTGGCGGGGCCCGGTACCCATTGACTGGCTCACTACGTACATTAGGCGGAAATCTAGCTTGGCTCATGGCGGCCGTCGCCATACTAGTGTGACTCAACATGATACGGATGCCAAAACATTTATTGAATCACATGTTTTCAGAATTGTATGACTTCCCAACCAAGTATGGTGGACTCAAGGTGAGAAAACGTACATATTTTAAGGATTTAGACCCACGGACCAAGTCCGCGGATAACCTAAACCCGCGGATACCAAGGGATTACTGTACTTACATACAGTGATATCCAACAGCTGCAGTTTTTTTTCTGTTTTCTTCTTAAATAGTAATGAGCAATGACTATGTCTTCTTCGCAATATGAAACGGTTCTTAAAATGTTACTTGACATTTAGCAAACTGCAGGTGAATTCGAAGAAAAGGTTGAACTGTTGCGTCTAGGTCGAGTCTCCTCGATGTGCGAACATGCACGACGCGACTCGTTTTTCAGTCGAGTCATTTTAATCGCATTGAGGTTGAGTTGCACCAGTGTGAGAGTGGCCTAAAACAACTCCAAATACAATTTTAATGCTCCTTAATTATAATTTAACAATTTAACCTTTTTAATTTATTTCCTACGTAAGGGTAAGGATAATAATTTTTTTAACCAGACTATTTATAGTTTATCATCAATAAACTTTACACTACTATTTTTTATTAAACTATAACTGAAGTTCAAACTATGATCAAATTATAAATAAAAGTTAATTATGATTGATTACATCATTCCACATTTATTATATAAATGATTTTCACTCGTACAATTTACTGATGATTTGTTCTTTTTTATAAAGAAACAACTAAGTTTTATTTTCCTTTATAAATGTGGATTTTTTCAAACCCTGAATGTCCAACTTTTTTGAAGTAACAATTTTTGAAATTCAAACTTATCAAACGGCTAACAATGATTTGACCCGCTTTATACAATCTAAAATTTCAAAATTTAATTTTACATGTAAAACATCTTCAAAAATTCGTTTTAAAATAAACTAATATATTTTACATTAAATATATACCATATTTTTGCTTCAGTTTTAGCCCGAGATCCATACCATGAAAAATGAAAGAACTGTGAAAAGCCTTGTAGGAAAGAAATCTGATAATTTACACAAAAGATTGGAGCCTTAGAACATTTTGCTCAAAACTATATTTTTGTTACATCGCACTTTCATCCTCTAAAGTCTTTAATAGTACACAATGAGGCTGAGAACTAAATAGTCAAATAATTTTTTTAGAAATAATTCTTTCTCAATTTGTGGAATCCAGCTGACTTTTTACCTTATTTTGTTTGCTTACAATCTTTATCTACAGAATGATTGTTTTCAATAATTCTGAACTGAAAATTTTACATATAAGTTTAAATACATTTCTTGTGATATAACGGACAAGGTTTTTCATTATAATAGTGTTTTTGTGTTACAGCTGTAGATTTAATCTGTGGTAATGTATTGTGTTTCCAATGTGGCGATTATGTTTATGATCAAGAATTATCGGAAATAGCAAGGGAACACAATGACAAAGCTGCTGCTTCCTTAGGAATATCTACAAATTACAAAAAGTGGGAACCATCACAGGAAGAATTAGAATTGTTACAAAAAAATCCTCACAGAAGACAAATAGTTCAGAATACAACAATTGGTAAGTGAAATGTTTAAATCGTATACAGTATTTCTTTATTGGCACCTGTAGACAATAATTTGGAATGGATATTTTGATTTGGACGTGCGTCAGCAGTCAAGGGTTGTACATACAGAATTTGGATACAACTACAAAATGTTTATTGGTGGTGATTTTTAATTGCCAACTATTATTTTTCGATATCGGTCTGTCCGTCACATCCAGTTGTCAGAAACTACAAGATGTAGCAACAAACAGTTTAGATTCATGATCAGCACAATAAGTTAGCGAGCCTGGATTGGTTTTGAAGTCCCGATTTTGACCAGAAGTGGCCCAAAACTGGAAGTTAAGAAATCAAAAATAGTGTCATTCAGTCTCTCTTAGAAAGTAGCTTTCTTACAAAATCTAAGTGGGCTTGTTCCAATTATGAGGAAGGATAACTCCTCGTTAAGTGAACATTGCGTTATGTGACTTCTTGAACAGACTCCTTTTTTTTAGAAAAAATTCCCACCAGCCTTGTGACATGTCGTCTCATGAACAGGATTTTTAGGGATGTAATCTTTTGGTCATTTTAGAAAAAATTTGTTGCGTTAAAAATTACTCTCTGTCACCGGATGGTGACATTAAGTGGCAAACCTTATTTGTTTGGTGGCCCTGAAAAGGGCCGTTTAAGCGGTGGTCATCTTGATGGGAAGCGTCGGTCATAGTCGTGGCGGTCGAGGAGCTGTCGTAGTCGTCGTCCAGCGGGGACATCATCTTCTTCTCTTGCAGTAGTGCGTTGATGGCTGCTTTGTCAGGTCCGGTGGGCGTAAGGCTCGGTCGAGGGATTGCTGTGGGCATCGCTCGCGTCAGCGGGCGATGACGGGTCGGCGAGCGGCAGCATCATCATCTTCTCTCTTGCGGGGTGTCGATTAGTCTTCGCTGGAGTCCGGCAGCCATGTGCCGTGGTGGACGTCTTGTCTGCTGTCTAGTTCGAAGTATATCCCTCGGAGTCTTTATCGGAATTGAATTGCCCAGCTCAGTGCAGCGTTCTTTATATTATCGCCAAGAGCGCTGTGGTAGAGAGCGGCTACTGGCTTGGCGTTGATGACAAAGGCCTCTGTTGGTGCGGAGCCGAAAGGTTTGTTGGTGCGCCGCTAAAGGGCCTACCGCGCCGACAAAGGCCAGAAGAAGTATTAAAGGCGGCAACACAGTAAATGATTAATTAGAAGGGGTGGCAGTGACACCTCATTACCAGGTTGTAAAGAACTTTCAGTTTCTTAAATTGAAAAGTTGGAATCCCCCTGATTTGAGAAACAATTTTCGTTTCCAAGATTGAAATAGTGATTAAAAAGTTTCTATTGTCTGTGATTGAGGATGGAAGCTTGAGCGACTTATGTATTGGAGTAATAGGTGTAATGAACAACCTGTTATTTGAAAAATTTCTTTTTTGTTTAAAAATATGTGAAATTTTTGTGTTGTATACAGCTTCTTTGTGATTTTGTTTTTGAGGGGTTTTATCATTTTTTGTTTTTGTTTTTTGGTTAATTAGCTGATGAGTTAAGCACAGCATGATTTAATTATTTTTCTTTCATTAACATATTTTAACTGTGTTTAACATCTACAAATTGTGTATAGTTGCAATGCTACTGTCGCCGCCTGCCCTTCCAATATTAGCGTCTACACACAGACTCTCTATCTGCGGAGCGCTACAGATGCGCAGAACCTACAGCCTCTCCCCACCACCCTGTTGACTCATTGGAGAGGTATTTAAGAGGGGGCCCTCGTCCAAGAGACTCACTCTTCACTGAACTCTCAACCGGACAAGAAGAAGAAGAGCTCCCGACTGAAGAGGACGAGACCAGATGCACCATCTCTGGTCTATGCTGCCGGTGGCGGACGCTACATTCCTGCACCGGTCAGCCTTCGCCGGCCCGGAGAGAGCCGCCTCGGCCGCGCTACCGGCAGATGGCCTACGCCGACCCGACACTGCGAGGCTCTGGGGGCCACCACTGCCACGCTGCAGTGGGGACCCAACTGCCGCTGAGGGAAGGCTAGGCCTGAACCCAGTAGCCGAGCCGTCACTCTTCAGGCTCTGCTTCTCCACGCTGGCTCGCCGCTTCCGACCGTCAACAACGGCCCTTTTTAGGGCCACCAACACAATTAAACGGTCCTTTTCAGGGCCACCAATTTTACAGGCAAGGTTTCGCCCTGGTCGGCGACACTACGCAATTAGTTGTTGAAGTTTATGATGATCACTTGTTCTACGTATAATTTTAAATGTGTTTCTGTTGACGAACTGGATGTTTTAACAATAATTTTTTGGGTTTTTCAGGGCTTCGTGGATTATTAAATCTAGGTAACACTTGTTATATGAACTGCATAGTACAAGCATTAGTTCACACGCCTGTTTTAAGAGATTATTTTCTTGCTGAGAAACATATCTGTCAGTTCCAGGAACAAAGTCATTGTCTTGTGTGTGAAGTTTCCGGGTTATTTCAAGAGGTAATATTTTGAAATTGCTTAATATCGTTAGGAATAAGTGTTGTAAAATTTGTGTGATTTAATGCCATCCCCAGAACATTAGCTGACTTGTGTTATCCATAGAAAAATACATTAGCTAACTGATACAAAGACCTTATTAATGTGCATTTAGTTAAGATCTAGTACCTTAATGATTTATTAAAATGATAATTTATATCATCATAGAACAGCTGTGTGTGTTGTTAAGAATATAAATTGGTTACAAGCTAATCTGTTTATAACCTAGTTATAACCAGTGCTGAATATTTCTGTAAGGAAATTTTAAAAATACAATTTTTTTTATTTCATTAAATGAATTATTATACCGCTGATATTGATTAAAAAAATTTAGTGGTACAAAGTTTATTACGTATTCACCTATTTATGTCGGTAGCAATTTAACCTTCTGTGATATTTGATGAGATGAATTACACTTATTTGTTAATGATTAAATACATTTTGCACAAAATTTAACTATTTAATTACATATTTATAATATAGCCAAAAAATTAATAAAACAAAAGTGTTAAAAATAAAAACATCAAAGATGAAAAAACTTTCCAATACAATTTATTCTGGAAATACATATTTTCAGGGCCCCTGTACTTAAAAAACATATTTTTAGCGATTGGTCTGTGTTTGAACAAAATATCTCAAGAACGGAATAAAGTATGAAATTTGAAATTTGGTTACCATAAGGAGACCCGACATAAACATTTTTATCTAAATCGGTCAACTGGAAGTAATAGTTTATTCAAACGATTTTTCACTTTTTTGCTATTTTCTCAAAAATGGCTCCTACAATTTAAAAAAATCATCCTTTACTATATTTGTTATGCTCTACAAGATTGAGTAAGCAACATGTCTGCTGTAATTTTGGGGGGGGGGGGTGTTGTGCTCTCAATGTAAATAATTTTTTTTAAAGATTGCAGCCTTAATATGCATTTTAGCGAAATAGTATATATAATTAAAGTTGTAGGAATTGAAAAAACCTACAACTTCTATTTCAAGTGGTTTTTTTAAAAAAACTGCCCATAACAGACAGGTTGAGTGTCAAATTATTAACACTCAATCTGTTAGTGGCAGGGTTAAAATAAATAGTTATGTTTCTTATCACACGGTGAGCCAATAAATGACTGAATAATTTAAGAACAGAAGAGGCAGAGGTGTAAAAGAAACTAATCAGAGTTATCTCCTCTGAAAGTAATAAATTTTATTATATAGCCAGACCCTGTGGTGAATAAAGTGAAGGTGTCATTTGCTGGGTGGAAAATATGTTTTTTTCAGAGGGCTCGGCATGCTGTTAAGCTTACTTTTCCACTCAGTGAGGAAGGCAATTGTAAACCACCTTTCTTCTTGTTTTACTTAGTAAAACCTCTACAGGTTCAAACCATCCTTTTGCCTAAACAACAACATTTACAACAACAACAACTAATGGCCTAAACAACAACATTTTGTAAAATGCTTATTTTAGCTTAAATAATTGATTTTCTGTATTTTTCTCATAAAAAAAACAGTAAAAAATCGTAATTTTTAGATTGTGGCCTTTGTTTTGTGTGATACTTATGGTCTGCCAGTTGATTTCTGTTTGATTGGTGATCCAGTTCTTTAAATTGTTTAAACCAACTTCGCATATTATTTTCATGTGGTGAATCTTTTTCATAATAACATTCAAATGTACTGTGAACTGAAATTACAGACTTCAATTCTGCCAACAACAAAACACACTTAGCCTTTTCGGGCTTGCACACATGAGGCGTCTTAACGCCGCGTTAATTGTGCATTTGCAAAAATTAACGTGCATACACATTCAAGTGTAAAATGCGCAATTGCAAAAGAAAACGATACACTGCGCAGCTGTTCATTGCTGGGAAGTTCGTATCATTACAAAAACAGAATTTGAAGAGGTAGCGTGTTTGTGGGTCTGTTATAATATAGGGTGATTCAAAAAGAGCGCCGGTTTTGATATATCAAATTAAGAGATTTATTTTATTGAAAAACTGAAAATAAATACATCAACAAGTTTATCTTACCTTCCGATTTCATGTATGAAAAATGATATCATGCATGTGTCCTCCTCTACTGCGCTGGCACGCATCAACTCTGTCCATGAAATTGGATATTACTGCACGACAAGTTTCGACTTCCATTTGCCCGATAACCCGTCGAATTTCCTCCTTCAAGTCATTGATGTTTCGGGGTTTATTGGCATACACCAATGACTTCAGATGACCCCAAAGATGAAAGTCACAAGGCGTCAAGTCACACGACCTTGGTGGCCATTGATGGTCGGAATTACGAGAAATGATGCGATCCTGGAACCGTTCACGGAGCAACAACATTGTTTCTCGTGCAGCGTGACAGGTGGCACCATCCTGCTGAAACCACAACTCGTCAATGTCCATTCCATCCAAATGATGCCACAAAAACTCCCTAATCATCGTACGGTATCGGTCTCAATTTACTGTCACGGCTTGTCCTTCTTGATTTTCAAAAAAGTAAGGGCCGATGACACCGCCCGACCAAAAGCCGCACCAAACTGTCACTCGCTGTACATACATTTCCCTTTCATTAACCACGCGAGGGTTTTCTAAACCATACATACGGCAGTTCTGTTTATTAACAAAACCGTTTAAGTGGAAGTGCGCCTCATCACTGAAAATGATTTTGTTTGCGAAGGTGTCATCATCCTGCCGTTTTCTCAATACCCAGTCAACAAACTGTCGTCTCTTCTGGTGGTCTGCCACTTTCAAATGTTGCGTCAACTGAATTTTATACGGGTGATATTGGAGATCGTACCGAAGAATTCTCCGTACAGAAGAACATCGTAAACCCAATTGTTGAGAACGGCGACGTATTGATTTTGCTGGGCTAACAGCCACACTGTCACGAACCAACGCAACGTTCTGCTCAGTTCGGCCAGAACGACGACGTCCAGAACTTTTAAGGTCGACTGTTGAACCCGTCTCAAAAAACTTTTTCATGAGCCTGCGAACTGTTGATTCATTCGGTGCTTCATTACGTCCTAGAGTACCGCGAAGTCGCCTGACAGTAGCCGCATAACTCTCTCCACTCTGGTAAAATGTTTTGACGATTAACACTCGTTGTGCAATAGTAAACTTCTCCATGGTTAGACACAGACTGCGAGAGTATTACACTGTGAACAAGAGAAACTACAACTGAATCGTTAATCGGAATGTTCTCCAAAATAGAAATGAGGTCTAACAATGTTGCCAACCGATAAACAAAAATTTACCAGCCGTTTAAAAACCGGCGCTCTTTTTGAATCACCCGTTAGATATCAACGTTGCAGGCAAAGTCAGAGGCAATTTTGGGTGCATTCACTTTTATGAGATAAACTAATGCATAGTTTATTTGTAACACTTTATCCAAATTTATGGGAATACGAACTGATATTCTTCAGTAACTTCTTAAAAAAATTCAATAAATTCTTCAATAACTTTCGAATGTCCACACAAACCTTTGATGCTTTATTACAGTTGATAGCAGACGATATTTCGCCCAGTATGAACAGTGAAAAATATTCACTTACCTAGAACTTTCTTTTTTTCCATAGAATCGCCATCTTCACTGAACAGTTTCCACCATTTCTTCCCAAAATTTTATTTTTTTCTCTGTTTTTATATTCTGAAGTTTTACAATCCAGAGAGCTGGCCTTCTTACTATTTTGTCTTTGAAACGTTCTGTATCAAATCGTTCGGTGTCCATTTTGTACTTTGTACAGCGCTTGTTTAATGATTATATTTGCAATAACGAAATAATGCAATAGAAACGGAGACAAAAATACAACTATTAGTTTCAAAACGCGTGATCAGCTGTACAAAGTAATTTACTTAAAAACCCATGGTAGTTGCGCGACAGATTGCGCGGTTGGCTGAATCACGCGTTTGAATGTGTATGCCTCATGCAATTCTGTGTACCTCGCTCACGCGCTACTGCAATCGCCTTCATGTGTATGTAGCCTTTTTTATCAGTGAACACAGTCGAAACAAACCAAAGCAACAATAAAAACCCATAAGTTTAGGTTAGAACTGCTATTACACAAACTTTTGGGTTGGAAGCTATCAGAGCTGCCAATAAAATTTCTCAAAATTTCCCTACTGACTTTGTCTGAATTACTGCGACCCCACCAGTTTTTTATAATGATCCTGAATTTTTGTAAGATTATGCAGGGATGTTTATAAATTTCAGTTACTAATTATAACCCAACTCAAACCAAGTGGCCTCTGACATGCGCACACCGGCTGTGTGAGAAAGAGGTATTTAGAAAGAGGTGGAAATACTGTGACGTGCTCAGTACAGTCTGATTGAAATTAAACTAAGAATCAGAAAATATATTTTATTCTTGGCACTAAAAACTATACTACTCGGAAAATAATTATTAGTTTACTAGAAATCAATGTAATACGAGGGCTGTCCAGAAAGTAACAGACGTTTTAAAATAAAAAATAAACTAAGTAAAAAAACCAATTTTTATTACGTACATTTTGAAGGTTAACTCTTAGGCTATTTTTCTACGAAATTGCCAAGTAAATTAAGGCATTTCTCGTAACGTGGTACAAGCTTTTCAATGCCCTCTTTGTCGTAATCTGCTGCCTGCGAGTTCAATCATTGGTTTATACGATCATGGAGTTCAGCGTCAGTGTCGAAGCGTTGCGTAGCGAGCCATGTCTTCATCGCTGGGAACAGATGGTAATTGCTCGGCGCCAAATCTGGGCTGTACGGCGGAGGATTAAAAACTTCCCATCCAAAACCTTCCAAGAGCTCTTGAGTACGTTTGGCCGTGTGTGGAGGGGCGTTGTCATGAAAAAACAAAACTTTCCCACTAAGTTTTCCCTGACGCTTGTTTTTTATCGCGCGTCTTAATTTTCTGAGTGTTTCGTAATATCTCTCTGAATTGATTTTTTGGCCTCATTCAAGAAAATCTACGAAATTCACTCCATGAGCGTCCCAAAACACAGTAACCATGATTTTTCTTGCTGATAGCGTCTTCAGACACTTCTTCGGTTTCTTGGGCGAATGCATGTGACCCCACTTCATCTGCCACTGCCTCACTCGGCTTTTACTCATTATTTCTTTGCCGTACACGTCAAAAATCTGGCGATAAATTTTAATCGGTTTGTAATTTTTCGCCAACAAAAACCGTATCACACCACGCACTTCACAACTGGCGGGATTTTCAATCGCAGCGATCATTTTAAAACTCCACAGTATAAAAAGTATAATATGCACGATGCTCTAGCTACCACGCCGGGTTGTGTACTGAATTAAGAAACAGTCTGATGCCAAGATGGCGGCGCTAGCTCCACCCACTGCCGCGCCAGGCCAAAACGTCTTGTTACTTTCTGGATTGCCCTCGTATTTAAGATGATATCAAACTAGAACTTACGAGATCCAAGTTAACTACTCAGGCTAAAAAAATATACTAAATGACATTGTTGCTGCTGAGATATTCGGCTTGTAATTGGAGTGCGGACTGTACCGAATAGCTCCACGGTTGTTCAAGGTCAGACTAAACTACTGCACATCCACCATTGAGAAGCCTCTTGGTTTGGTCACGGTTATAAAGACAATTTTTTACTAATTTGTGAATTAATTATCACCCGGCATTAATCATTATTGATGTATTTTATTTTATTAGTTTTATTCAGGTGAGAAAGAACCATTGACTTTGCATAAAGTGTTGCATCTAATTTGGACAAATGCAAAAAACTTAGCTGACTGTAACCAACATGATGCACATGAATTTTTCATAGCCATGTTAAATATTCTTCACAGACATTGTAAAGGAAGTTTGCAGACACCACCTGCAATTAATCCGAATCGTTGTTCCTGTATTATCGATAAGATATTCACAGGTGGTTTACAGTCTGATGTTGTTTGTCAAAAGTGCAAGTAAGTTAATTTAATTTAAATTTCAAATTACATCTAAATTATTTTACTGATCAGAATAAAGTTTTGGTGTATGTTAAATGTTGAAATTCCTTGTTACATGGTTACATGTGGTAACTTTTGAGCACAATTAAAATTTCTGACTGCTGTTCAGTTCATTTGAATACAGTCATTGCTCGATTTAATGGACTTATTGGGGGAGACAGATGTCCGTTGTGTGAAAGTTTATCACATTGAAAGTCATTTATGTATAACACTCAGTCATGTATGTTTCTATTATGTTATAAACATAGGATTTGCCTACAGCCTTATGTTTACTTTTTCTTGCCTATATGAATATATAGGAAGGAAAGTATTGTTTTCATGTCAATTTTTCGTAATCGAGTTTTCACCAGATCTATACGTTTTCAGACCCCCTGAACCCAAAAAACATATTTTAGCGATTGGTCTGTGTGTGTGTGTGAACAGATATCTCAAGAACGGAACATCGTACAAACTTGAAACTTAGAACTTAAGCTACATACCACTACCGGACCAGACACGAACATTTTCATCAAAATCGGTCAACCGGAAATAGTAGTTTATTCGTGTAAATTTTCACTTTTTTGCAATTTTCTCAAAAACTGGTCCTACGATTTTTTTAAAAATCGCCTGGTTTATTCAATTTTTTATTCTCTACAAGATGGGGTAGGCGCCATGTTTGCTGACATGCTGGGTGAGGCTGTTTTCACGTAAAAACATGGTTTTTTCAAGATCGCAGCTTTAATATGCATTTTAGCGCAAAAATGTATATAATAAAAGTTGCAGAGAATTTAAAAACCTACAACTTTTATTTCAAACATTTTTTTGTATAACGCTTAGTTTAGCAGTAATTAGCGATTTTCTGTTTTTTTCTCACGAAAACGTGTGAAAAATCGATTATTTAAAGATTTCGGCCTTAGTATGCATTTTACGACAAAAGTGTATATAACCATATTTGTAGGAAATTAAAAGCTCCACATCTTTTATTTAGAGCATTTTTCTCTACAGAGCCTAGTTTAGTGTGAAAGAGTGATTTTCTGTATATTTAAGCAAAACTGAGGTTGATTTTCCTTTTGTGTCTTTCACTCATGATTAAAATAAGGTTATTTTTTTCGAGGTTAGTTTTTTGTTTATTTCTAATGTTTTATTACTAATGTTAGGTTATATTAGTCATTATTTGCATTGGCAAGAGAAAGTTGTGTGAGTGTTTCACACCAGATTTTTATCATAACTTTCAAAAAACTATACCTTTCAGGAAGAATTTACCTTAGGGAAAAGCTGCAAAGCATCGTCAATAAAACGATATAAATCGCCAATTAACACACTGATTTTATTTTGTATGCTTTTATCAACAGAGTACAACTGAATAGTGAGTGAATGGTAAATTTTTTAAAATTACAGTAAATTACAATAAATTTTCTACTGGGTTGGAAGAATGTACGAGGTGTGATCAAAAAGTAAGGTGACTTTTTGAATTTCGCGTGCTCTGTGTACTCTAATTTCAATTTTTTTTTTTTGTTGTGTTGGCACACTCGTCACGATCATATGTTCAAAGTTTTGACTATATAGCACGTGTTGTTTTTATGTGAGAGGCATAAAGGTTAGACTCGTGATTGCGTGCTCGGCGATTTTTTGCTGTTGAAAATAATGAAGCAGAGTGTAAAAAATGGTATTATGTGTTCAAAAACTCGTGAAATGTTTACAGTGGCGTACAGTGAGTCAACTTTGAGCAAAAACAAATGTTAATAAATGGTATAAGTTATTCCAAGAGGGCCGAGAAAATGTTAACGATGAACCTCGCTCTGGACGCCCCAGCACGTCAAAAACTGACGAAAATGTTCATGAAGTGAAAGAAATTGTGTTGAAAAATCGTCGAATCAAGATTAGAGAAATAGCTGATGATCTTAACATATAGTTTGGCTCATGCCAATCAATTTTAACGGATGTTTTGGGTATGACACATGTGTCAGTGAAATTCGTTCCAAAACTGCTTAATTTTGATCAGAAGCAGCGTGGCATGAACATCGCCCAAGCCATGTTGAACGACGTCAGTGATGATCCTGATCTGCTCAAAAGGGTTATAACTGGTGATGAAACATGGGTCTATGGTTATGACGTCGAAACCAAAGCCCAATCATCCCAGTGGAAGAGCCCAGGCTCTTCTTTGGAGATTAAGGCTGCATCGCTGGTGGAGCTCAAGGCAATACCCAAAAGTGCATTTCAGAAATGTTTTGACGACTGGAAAAAGTGCTGGCACAAGTGCATTGTATCAGAGGGGGATTATTTTGAAGGGGATAACATAACATTGGATGAGTAACTGAATATTTTTTTATTAAAATGAAAAGTCACCTTACTTTTTGATCTCACCTCGTAAATGTTTATACTGATAGAAGTGATGATGAAGTACAGACCTTTCACAACATTTTCCCCCAATTTCATGGAGATTGGTGCATGAAATTGTGCTGAGAAATCGCTGCTCCATGTTTTGATACTGATACCGAACTGCATGTCAGTGTAAACCAGTGGTTGAAATCACAGACAGTAGATTTTTACAGAGACGTTATTGAAAAACTAATGCCACAGTATGATAAGTGCCTTAATCTTAGTCTTAAAGTGTTCAATCTAATTCTTGAAACATTTTTTCCACTCTGAGTGGTGGTATCTCTAAAACATCATTTTTTAAAGCTTCGTGAGGTAATGAAAATTGCTGTTCACAGATTTTTTTATGAACATTTGATAACCTAAAGAAGTTGTTAGATGGTAAATCAGATGAGGATAGGCAATTAATTCAGCATTTTCTCCTTCAAATAATCAATTATTAGATGTGGGTGTGTGAGAGCTGGAACCATCAATTGACTCCATAACTGGATTGCTGGTTTTTTCCCCGTAGATAACTGTTCCAAAACTTCTAAACGTTTCTGAAGCGGATCGAGAGCATTCGGCAGATGCTAAAGATTTTGCCTCTTGAATCCTTCCAGGAACTGAAAAGAACTTATATGGTAGCAGTATTTTACCGACTGGGTCCAGATTTTGATAACAAGCCTCCATAGGACAAAAGTTTTGCTCTCTGGTGTGGTAAATTCAGCATGAAGGTTGTCTTCATGAGTATAGTAAATCGAAGCACTTAAACAGTTTGACAATTGAAAGACTGTACCAAGGTACAATTGTACAAACAATGAAAGTTATGGTAATTCCTAATTACCTCCAATGTTAGAATTAAAAACATTTGAATAGTAGTTAGGCAATAAATTGTAAATATAGCCAACTGTCAATCATCTAATATGGGGTAGTAGTCATTAAGCGGAAGTATTTCCCCCTCTGTGTTTGTGGGTCTTTCTTTCACCTGCCAACTTAAGCCAATCATTGGGGTGGTTCTTCCTTTTGGCCTCCAGGTTGGTTGAAGAGGGAGGCTTGTCAACCAGAGGTTTCCTGATTTCGGATGTAGGAGACCGAAATCAGTTACCGTGGGACTCAGATTGTAACAGTTTTGGTTAAGAAGGCGGTGACCAAGAGAATGAGGAGAAGAGGAAGAAAGGGGAAAACTATTTAGTTGAGGTAAATTAATTTTGCGTTTATTAAGGGGTTTTTAAATTTTGTTTTTTTTTTCATTAGTCACGGCAGAAAAAGGTTGGCTATATTTTAATGCAAAGAAAGGTAGTTTTATTTATTCAATTTTCTCATCCTCTACTGATAGAGCTGGCGCCCAATATTTTTTTATTATTATTAGTTGTTTTACATCTACTAAAGTATTTGCCCACTGGTCAAAATTAAGGTGGTGCAATACTAAGCCAGTAGATTCATCTACAAGAAAGCAACAATAATAAATTATCGCAGCTACAGTATTATATTACTCATGCGGTCTTGGGTTCGAATCCCATTCAGGCACGGCATATTTTCTTACGTTACAAAAATTCATTTCATCCTTCACCGTCTGCATTAGCAGTAATTGCAGAACATTCGGACGTTAAACCCAAAAAAAAAAAATTATATTACAATAATTGTAATATAATACTTTTTTTTGTTAGTTAAAAATGTTATTACAATAATTATTATTGTAATAACATTTTTTTGTACAGATCTACCAGATCATTTTATGACTTACCACTGAGCCAGCAATCTTACCTTCAAAACTGACACGTTATAGTAATGTTGTATTCTTAAGGTGTTATCCTCTGCAACAATTTGGAACTTAGCCTATTTGTTTGAAAAACATGTGTTTAAACTGTTTAAATTATTTTCTACAGTGGTATATCTACAACAGTAGAGCCATTTCGAGATATCTCTTTGGATATCGGTAACAGTAGCAGTACTAATGGAAATTCGAGTGGAACGTCTTCCCAAGGTAGTGATACTAGTACGTCTTCAAGTAATGGACCAGTGTCATTACTAGATTGCCTTGAACAATTTACAAGACCAGAACATCTTCATCAAAAAATTAAATGCATAAAATGTGAAGATTACCAGGAATCAACCAAACAGTTAACTATTCAAACTCTTCCCATAGTCACATGTTTCCATCTAAAGGTAAGATTTCTTGGTTTTATCATAGTTCAATTTGAAGTTCAGGTGGAGTGTTAAAATATTTACACTCGATCTGCTACTTTCAGGGCTACAAAAAATAGTTCTGTTTCTTATCATATGGTCAGCCAATTATATGACTGAAGGTTTTAAGAACAGAAGAGGTAAAGGTGTAAAAGAAACTAGTCAAGAGTTATCTCCCCTGAGAGTAATGAATTTCATCATTATACAGCTGGACCCTGTGGTGAATTAAGTGAAGGTGTTATTTGCAAGGTGGAAAGTAGATGCTTTTCAGAGGGCCTGGCATGCTGATAAGCATATTTTTTCACTCAGTGAGGAAGGCAATTGTAAACCACCTCACTCCTCATTTTACTTAGTAAAGCCTGTAGAGGTTCAAACCAGCTTTTCGGCTGTTGACATAAACAATTTGTAATTAAAAGTATTTTGTTGTAGTGTACTGAAACAAAATTACTCGCAGAAAAAGTCTGAAAAAACTAGTGTTAGCCCTTTCTTGACTAAGCTGTAATGTCAAGCCTTGCGAGACACATTATCATTACATTGGTTGCAGTTTAAAGATTGCTCCAAAATGTTTCACTCCTTTTTAGTGGCTTGACTTTCACTTGGTTACAAATTTACTATTTTTATCAGATTTACTGTAATTACGAATGAATCGCCTTCTTTACTATTGCTGTCATCGGCGTTTTCAGCATTTATCGGCGTTTATAGTCTCTAGTATCTACCTAACCGTTTTCTTTTTTTACCAGGTGTCAACAAAACTGGTAAAGAATAGCTTCTTCGTGTCCTAAATTTCCTTCTTTATTTTTCGAATTGTGGAAAGAGAAACATCACAGTAGTTAGCCGCTTGCTCGCGGCTTTTGTTAAGAGGCTTGGATAGGCATTTTTGTTTAGCTTCAACTTCACAACATTTGATTACATTGCGTTCAGCACTGTGATTAGTTCGCACGTTTTTTGAGAAACCGACATTTGTGTTTACTGGATATACTGTATATGCTCTGGGTATAGTACAAGTTGTTATGTTTGTCGTACTGAAATTAAAGCAATCGTGCATGCGCACTGATGCTTTTCCCCCTTCACCCCTCGTGGCAAACTCGTGACTCAAGTAACTATACTAGTTAGTTGTGTGTGTTGTAAGGTCACTAATGAAAACCAGGTTTTTGTATTAAAATTTTATATTACATAAGAAGTGTTTGTTTACCTTTTATTCCTTAGTATTTTGTTTTAGTAACATTGATGGGGAATTGAAGGATGATAAAAAATTATTCTTTATTTCCAGCGTTTTGAACATTCTAGCAGGTTACAAAAAATTTCAACGGTTATTGCTTTTCCATCTGAACTGGATATGACTCCATTCATGTCACAACATCGTAATGGGTCCAGTCAGCAAAATAATGTGTGCTGTAGAGGGCATGTGTCACTAGAAGATAATAGGTAAGATATATTTTTAGTCAATTTTTGCTTAAAGGTAGCATCAACAATTTGGTCATTGCAATTTTCTAAGGTTCCCTATGTAAAAAGACTTCTTTTTCATTTTGTATTAGTATAATTGTCACCGAATGGCGACATTAAGTGGAGAGTTGAAACCTTTACATTTTTGTGGCCCTGAAAAAGGGCTGTGTAAGTGGTGGTCGTCTTGATGGGAAGCGTCGGTTGTAGTCGTCGTGGCGGTCAGAGGCTGGGCGACACAGCGTGTCGTCGTCCAACAGAGACGTCATCTTCTTCCCTCGCAGAAGTGCATCGATGGCTGCTTCGTCGGGTTCGGTAGGTGTAAGGCTCGGTTGAGGGACCGCTGTGGCCATCACTCGCGTCAGCGGGTGATGACGGTCCGTTCGGTGAGTGAAAGCACCATCTTCTCTCTTGCGGGGTCATCGATGAGTCTTCGTTGGGAGTCCGGTACACCAATGAAGACATGTGCCGATGGTGGACGTCTTAACTGTCTGCTGTCTGGATCGGAATTGAATCTTCCTGTTGAGAGTAGCGCTCTTTTTATAGTTGCGAGAGCGCTGTGGTAGAGGGTGGTTACTGGCTCGGCCTTGATGACAAAGGCCTCTGTTGGTACGCACACAAGCCTACCACCCCTTTTGGAACTAAAGGCGGCTCCCTCTGTCGCTACGTCGGAAGCTTTGTAGCCGGCAGCACAGTACTTAATCAAAGGGGATGACGGTGACATAATATTTCCTTGCATTTAAGTATGGTATTCTTGCTTGTGATATGTTATAATGGGTGTTTTATTAAGGATGCAACCCTGATTATAAGAAGATAGAAGTAATACATCGGTCAATTTTCTGTCCCCCAATCGGTATGTTGGCAACAGTGTACTCAAGGCCAATTTTCGGGATTCTTTTTAGTATCTCTGATGACTTTCTTAGAATTCAAACTAAATGCTTTTATTTTGATAAGTAATTTAATTAAATTTTTTATTTAGGTATTCTCTGTTTGCGGTTGTAAATCACGAAGGGTCATTTATTGGTGGACATTATACTGCTTTTATTAGACAGCAACATGACCAATGGTTTAAATGTGATGATCATAAGATAACTAAGGCCAATTTACGTGATGTTGTTGATAGTGAAGGGTAAGTTTGAACTCTTACATTAATAAATTATTTGTTGGTCAATATTACATGTACAGTATGTAACAGCAAAGCTATAATTTTAATTCTGGCAAACTTAATTCTTGTCAGTTTCATATACAAGTACCACCTTGTTTTAATTGGGCTATATAGTTTTGAAATGGTGTCTTTTTTTGAAATGTATGAAGTCAAATGTTAAGAACAATACAAATACAGACACTGCTACAGTTCATTTGACTTTTTTATGGAACTGTCGTAAACATTCGCTGTGCTCTGCTATAGATGCATAATTGTATGAGGGTGAATCAAATATAAATGGTAATTTTGCCGTTAAGCGCAGGAAGTAGCCTTCAGTACAGCCATGAGTGAGCAAGATATGCATCGTTATAAAGTTTCTAACAAATGAAGGTGTCAAACCATCAGAGATTTTAACATATTTAATGCATGCATGGTTTCGGAACACCACACTCTCACAAAATCGAGTGTATTCGTGGGCTTGAGAATTTAAGGGTGGGCATAAAACTGTTGAAAATGTCAGTCATGATTGATGCCCTTGGACAGGTTTAACGGTTGACTACATTAGTGCAGTTGAAGATCTATTCGAACTTGATCGCTGGTTTACTATTACGTAAAAGTGGGTATTATATGGGAGTACCAATCCAGAATCACTGATGATCTTTGCTTCTGAAAAATTTCAGCGATCAAGTTCAATTAGCGCTATAACTGCACTGAAGTTGTCAGCTGTTAAACTTGTTCTTGGGCCTCGATCATAACTGTCATTTTCATAACTGTCATAAATAAATTGATAAACAATTCATCCCCAGGCGCCTGGCTGTCCATATTATCAGTTACACTAGTCTCCTTGTTCCAACTGTATACTCGTATGATTCGTTTACATTAGTTCCAAAGTTAAGTGGAATGAGGTATAATTTGTCCAAAGGTAGAGATTGTCATTTCATTTAAAGTTCCATCAGCATCTGACCGAGCTGGGGCTATGATACTATACATGAAGGTCATCCAGAAAGTAAAAAACGTTTTTATTTAAAAAAATTTTTATTATAGCCAAACAAAACATATTTTACGACACCTGAAATTTACGGGTACAAATTAAACACTTGTCTTACCGTTTCACCAATTTTGCTATGCCTTAGGCATATTCAATTGTTGCCAAGTTGTTTAACTTCTCGCGAACACCCTCTCTCAGTTCGTCATCTCTTCCATAGCAGTACTTAATTTTGTCCTTCTTGGGGGCCACGTCTGGGGTATAGGGCAGATGATAAAAGAGCTCCAACGAATGTGGTCGTGCGTTATTGTGCGGAAGCACAACACTGCTAGACAAAAATAAACTTAAACTTAAAACTTACCATAAACCCCGTTATTTGTCTTGAAAATTTCTATAGGTTGCACTCCTTTAGCATTCAAAAAGCGTATTGCAACTATGAACCTCACACTTGGCAGGATCGTTAATTTTGTCACACATTTTAAAGACTTTCAAATAATCAACACACGACTGTATCAGCTCGCTGTTAGTGTTCGACTGGCCCAAAGTGAGTGGAAGGTCAATGTAATAGGGGAACTGCACAGCTTGTTAAATCAATATGTTCTTTACTTTCCGAATGACCCTCGTAGCACGATTCATCACTGGCGCTGGGCTGTCAATATCATCAGTTGTCACATTAGTCTCATTGTTCAAACTGTATGCTCATATGATTTGTTTACATTGGTCTAAAGTTAAGTGAAATGAGGTAGGTATAGTTTTTATTATTTTATCCAAAGGTAGAGATTGTCGTTTCATTGAAAGTTCTAACAGCATCTGACCGAGCTGGGGTCTATGATACTATTCATAACAACATTAAATTTTTGAGATACACAGATTAAACGTGAAATTTTCAATTAACTATTGAGAACAGTTGAGCTTAGTCGATAAGCTGGTAAAGAGAATAACATATTCAGAGTGGGTGAAAAATCCGAAAACTGCTTAATATTTTAAATGTAAGCGAAATTTCAAGGTATATGGAAATGTGAACCTCACTTGAATACAGATACAGATTGATTAATTAGACATGATTTTGCTTATCATTTGATTATTATTTATTTGACATTTCTGTACTATAGTGGACAAAAGTCGGTAAAAATAACAAATTTTTAATTATAATATTTTACAACTTATATTTGTAAACATTTTTATTGTGCCATTTTCTTGATATTTATTTTGGCATCGTTATTTATGTCTTGAATATTAACATTTAATGAGTAGGAAAGTTTTTGTTGAATGTAATAAAGTAAATTAGGTATGTAAAACAAAACAACGTGTGTAATAAATTTTAAGTTAAAAAAATACACATGAATAATTTTAAAATAAATATTAAGTAATTATACGTAATATTTAATAAGGTTTTGCTGAAATGTAAACAAAGGCGTCAAAAATAATATCTTCGAAACCATACGAGATATTGATGTGCAGTTTTTGCCATTCATATTGTCCTGAAATTTCACATTGAAATCTTGTGTCGCATGACCACCTTTTAAAAAATAAAGTTACATTTTCTGGTGGAAAAAATTTTTTGATTCATCATACAATATTGTGTTGTATTTGAGTAAGGGCCAACTGTCCGAGTGAAAGTGTTTTATTGTAGCCTAACAAAACTTTTTTTTACAACACACCTGAAATTTACAGGTACAAATTTAAACATTTATTTGACATTTAAACATTTTTCCTGTTCTCAGACTTTTCACCCATCTTAAGTTATTACAGATGATATTCAAATAAGGTGTTGCTGAAATGTAAAGAAAGGCGAATATCTTCCAAACTGTATGAGATGTTGATGTGTGGTTTCACCAATCAAATTGTCTTGAAATTTTGCATTGAAATCATGTGTCATATGCCCACCTTCCCATTTTAAAAAAAATGTGATATTCAAGATGGCGGATAAAATTTTTTGATCATCATAAAATAGTATTTTGTATTAGAGTGATCTTCACATTTGCATAATATTTTGAAATTTCCCTTACTTTTGAATACAAAGCCGTTCTTGGACTTTTCACCCACCTTGTATAAATGCAAGGTGGGTACAACTTTTAATGAGCCTCTTTGACCTAAATTTATTTACAGTACACATTCTTTAATAAGCGAAGTAACAGATATGCTGTTAAAACTTATAAAAATTTTTTACAGGTATTTGCTGTTTTATCACAAAAAGATCCTAGAGTATGAATGATTAAAATGAAAGCTAGCTCAGGAAACTGAGGTAGCTGTGTAAACAACGTTTAAACAAGTCCAGTCTGGTGAGTGAACTTCTCTTTAAATTCTGTCATAAAACCACTGTTTTCATTTATTGTCATCTATTGAATTGATTGAAATGTGGTCTTGGGCTGTTTTGATTATTCATAATTAGTGTGCAGATGCAAAATTGTATTTCTCAGTTCAATAGGGTTTTTTTATTGTTCATTTTATATTAATTTTGACTTGAAAATGTGGTACACAATTCTATTTACAAAAGAATATTTTTTGGGCGTAGTTGGTAATGTGCTCACCTCTCATCGTGCGGTTGTGGGTTCGAATCCCACTCAGGCACGGCATATTTTCATACGTTACAAAAAAATCATTTCACCCTCCATTGTATATAGTTACACCCCAATGTTGTCGCTAATGACCTTTGCAGTTGATGCAACGTTAAATAAATGAAAAATATATATAAACGTTTTACTATTCGTAATATTATACACAATATAAAAAACCACCAAATACACAATAGATGATTTCCACGTGATTATTTAAGGAAATACTTATTTATCGTGTATCCATCTTCATTCAGTTGCAGTAATAAAACATAAATGCATTCACACTTTTATCAGATTGCCATGACCCAAAAATTAGAATAGGTAACTTGCATTTTTCATTATGTGTCGAGTTTAAGAACAGATATTTCGATAACCACTCGTCCAATTGTTATAATGTTTACACCAAAATGTTGTCTCTTCAAGTCTATGTTTGTTGGTTTTATATGATTATCTTTTTTGTTTGATTTTCTAAAAAGAGCCTATATTTCGGGGTATAATTTGAAAAGGTAACTTCTTGTTAATTATTTCAATGGTGTCAGTTACAGGTACAATTTCAGTAGATAATAACACTATCATATGAAAGGCACTCTATATTATACCTTTGATTATGAATTTTAGTAATTAACTCATAACTATATTTATGTTATTTTTCTCTAAAAGTACTCTTGAAAGGTTCAATTTTAGACAACAAGAGGTTGTCTAAAATAATGACTAAATGTTTCTGTAAGCTCTTTTTGCAGCCCAATTTCACTTTCAGTAGTACACTTTTCTCCTTTCTCCTGTCTGCTCAGTATTCTCTTTTTGCTCTTCATCTAAGCTTTTAAAGTTCGTAATAAGTTTTCTGAATTTGTTCTTTTAACTTTTCTCAGGTTATTCCGGTTTTCTCAATTTCTTTTCTTTAAACCATTTATCTGACGCCTTATATCTATTGTTTTAGTGTCTTTCTCAACCGGTTGTCATCCGTTCTATACAGGTGTCCATAAAATTTTTGTCTTCTTTTTCTAATCTTTTCCATTAATTATTCATTTTTCTTGTACAGTTCTTCTTGACCTTGTAACCTAATCTTTTTATTTTGTGACATATCTTTCTCTGAAGTTTCTCTGTTTCTCTTATACCAGCCTTCCTGGTCATTCTAAGGAAGGTGTCCGCATACGGACACAGGTTTATCGCAGTATTATTGTCGTAAGCTTGGCTTGTCTTGGGAGTGCTTCCTTGTTATATGAAAGGTGAGTTTCTCAGAGTGCACCAGTCGTCTTTCCTCGTCAGTAGTTCGCTCTCTTTTTACTGGTCTTCGGATGTATTATCTCCCCAAGGTACTTGAAGCACTAAATTTTTCTATATTGTGACTTCAAGACGCGGGGTCGTTAGTTTTCTTGAAGAGAAAATCTGTAGTCCTGCTTTTGCTGCTTGTTCTTTTAACTCGTATTTGTTCTGTTGCTGTTTCGTGTTCCTAACGATCGCTAAGTAGTCTGCTAAAGCAAGACGGTTTTTTATCGTTATCCTTTTCTTTGATCTTCCTATGTGGACTTGCTTTATCAATTTTTAATTTGCCAGCTTTTAAACTCTTCGAATATTTCTCCTAGAAATTTTACTTTTGTCCGAGTCTTTAATGATTACCACTGTTTGGTTGTCCGCTTTAAATTCTTCTTCGAAAGTATTCGTTAATGTTTCTCGGTCGATTGAATCGTAAGCTTTCTCAATTCACTACCTACCACTACTAGACAGAACTCGTTTTAGGTTCTATGCTTGTTCTGAGCAGGCTCTTCCTTTCCTGAACCTGGCTTGATATTCGGCCAGTTTTTGATCTCCCTGTTCCTCTAGGCTTGTCAAAAATGCTTTGGAGAGTACTTTATATGTCTCCAGTATGTCCGCAAATTGTTAACATCCGTTATATCTCGCTTTTTGCAGCGGATATATAAGTGCCATTTTCCATTCACAGGGAATCTTCTCAGTTCTGCAGATTCTTTCCATTTCTTTTCTTAATTCTTGGACACTAGCGTCTTCACCATTTGTGGAGTAATTGAGTCATATCTGGCATTTGTGTTGTTTTTCAGTTCTTTGACCGACCTCCAAAGTTCTCTGGAATTTCAAACCTGGAGTCTCTCCACCTTAAATCTTTCCTTGGCCATTTCTCTTTAGGTTCTTCACAATTCAGCAACTTCTCAAACTGTTCAGCTATTATCTTGCAGTTTTCCTTAACAGCTATTATCTTGCAGTTTTCCTTAAAATTCACAGCTAGCGTACCATTCTCCCTCCCTCCGGAAGCATAAGTTTAAAGGAGAATAGCCTGTGAGGGCTATTACAAGCATAGAACCTAAAACGAGTTCTGTCTAGTAGTGGTAGGTAGTGAATTGAGAAAGCTTACGATTCAATCGACCGAGAAACATTAACGAATACTTTCGAAGAAGAATTTAAAGCGGACAACCAAACAGTGGTAATCATTAAAGACTCGGACAAAAGTAAAATTTCTAGGAGAAATATTCGAAGAGTTTAAAAGCTGGCAAATTAAAAATTGATAAAGCAAGTCCACATAGGAAGATCAAAGAAAAGGATAACGATAAAAAACCGTCTTGCTTTAGCAGACTACTTAGCGATCGTTAGGAACACGAAACAGCAACAGAACAAATACGAGTTAAAAGAACAAGCAGCAAAAGCAGGACTACAGATTTTCTCTTCAAGAAAACTAACGACCCCGCGTCTTGAAGTCACAATATAGAAAAATTTAGTGCTTCAAGTACCTTGGGGAGATAATACATCCGAAGACCAGTAAAAAGAGAGCGAACTACTGACGAGGAAAGACGACTGGTGCACTCTGAGAAACTCACCTTTCATATAACAAGGAAGCACTCCCAAGACAAGCCAAGCTTACGACAATAATACTGCGATAAACCTGTGTCCGTATGCGGACACCTTCCTTAGAATGACCAGGAAGGCTGGTATAAGAGAAACAGAGAAACTTCAGAGAAAGATATGTCACAAAATAAAAAGATTAGGTTACAAGGTCAAGAAGAACTGTACAAGAAAAATGAATAATTAATGGAAAAGATTAGAAAAAGAAGACAAAAATTTTATGGACACCTGTATAGAATGGATGACAACGAATTTGAATCTATTACGAACTTTAAAAACGATGAAAAGAAAAAACAGAATACTGAGTGGACAGGAGAAAGGAGAAAAGCCTACAACTGAAAGTAAAATTGGGCTGCAAAAAGCTAAATGTTTCCAGAACATTCAGTCACCTCTCGTTGTCTAAAATTGAACCTTGAGAGAAAAATAACATAATATGATTATGAGTTAAATACTAAAATTCATAATAAAAACTTAATACAGAATGGCTTCATATGATAGTGTTAAATATCTACAGAAATTGTACCTGTAACACCATTGACATAATAAACAAGAAGATATTGACGAAAGTTTTGGAGATATAAGATTACAAAGTCACCTCTTTCAAATTGTACCCTGATTAGAAAAAAAGACTGTCAAAAAAAATTTAAAAACTATCGAAGCTAACCAATAAATGTAGAATTGAAACAGGCTCAATTTAAGTTTTGTCCCACTCGGGGGAATTCAATTCTTTCAATTCTACCAATAAATGTAGAATTGAAACAGGCTCAAGTTTTGTCCCACTCGGGGGAAATTATCAAAAACGTTGTAACTATGTCGAACAATACTAGCGCTAGTAAATTTTTAAATATTTTAAATTTATTTGAGCCATTTTTTTATGTAATGATTAAAATAAACTTCTTCCAAAATTTTCATACCATCTATTTATTTGAAAGTAACATCTTTTATATGAATTTATTTTATTTTATATGAATATAATTTATTATTTATTTTATATGATTTTATATGAATTGTGATAATAGATTTTCTATACAGAGTGATTCAATAAGATGGAAACAATTTCAATAGTATTTCCTGAACTACATGTTATATTTTAATTCTGTAAATTACATTTGAAAGAGAAAGTTTTAAATTTTAATTTACATACATGAAAGTTTATAGATGTTCAATGTGTCCTCCTCCGGCTGCACGTACAACATCTAGATGGTAACTGAACTCATCCCAAACTCTCTGACGCGCATGTCTTGGGTCACTGAGTTGACTGCAGCTGTGATACGATTCCTTAGTTCATTCAAATTGGTGGGAAGAGGTGGTATGTAAACTGCACTTTTCACGAACCCCCACAAGAAAAAGTCACAGGGTGTCAGATCTGGAGACCTCTGTGGCCAAAACTGAAGTGCAGAATCGTCATTCGCCATGCGACCTATCCATCGTTGACGTATGGATTCATTTAGGAAACGCCGAACATTGCGATGCCAATGGGGTAGAGCTCCGTCCTGCTGGAAAATGTAATCTCCTGAATCTTCATTCATTTGAGGAAATCCACCCCATTGGCATCGCAATGTTCGGCGTTTCCTAAATGAATCCATACGTCAATGATGGATAGGTCGCATGGCGAATGACGACTCTGCACATCAGTTTTGGCCACCGAGGTCTCCAGATCTCATACCCTGTGACTTTTTCTTGTGGGGGTTCGTGAAAAGTGCAGTTTACATACCACCTCTTCCCACCAATTTGAATGAACTAAGGAATCGTATCACAGCTGCAGTCAACTCAGTGACCCAAGACATGCGCGTCAGAGAGTTTGGGATGAGTTCAGTTACCATCTAGATGTTGTACGTGCAGCCGGAGGAGGACACATTGAACATCTATAAACTTTCATGTATGTAAATTAAAATTTAAAAATGTAATTTACAGAATTAAAATATAACATGTAGTTCAGGAAATACAGGAAATACTATTGTCTTATTGAATCACTCTGTATACACCTGTTTCTACAAAGTTGTTTCCATTGATTTTTATTTTCATATCTATTTTCATCTAATGTTCATTCTTATTACAGGATTAAAAATCGTACGTCATTAATATCCATGTATATTGTGTGTTCTCATCAATTCAAATGCTACATGTTAATCAAAATTTTATATTTTTATTTCTGACGTAATTGCATTCCCATCGGTTGCCCTCATTTTGAGAATAATACTTGTTATAAAAATTACATAGTAGTTTTGTTTACTGATATTTCTAATTGTAGCAATTAAATTATTAATATTAACATAATTATCAACGTTTAATAACTGCTTTTTTATTATTTCATGGTGTCATTTACATTACAATTTCAGTAGATATTAACACTATCATATAGGAAGTTATTCTATAATTATTTATTAACCAGGTTTAGATTATGAATTTTAGTAATTAACTAACTCGTAACCATGTTTTTGTTATGTCTATCTTGTAAAGGTTAAATTTTAGACAATATGAGGTGACGTTAGATGTTTTTGGAAGATCTTTTGGCTGCCAAATATCACTGTAGGCATTGTAGGCTTTTCTCCTTTCTTCTGTCCATACAATATTCTGTTTTTGCTCTTTATGTAAACCCATAAAGTCTGTAAGTTGTCTGAATTTAATTTGGTTCTTCTTAACGAACCAGGTTGTTCCGGTTTTCTCAATTTCCTTTCCGACATCTTTAAACCATTTATCCGACACCTTATAGCTATTGTCATCCATAGCTATAAGATGGTACCTTATAGCTAATGTTTAGTGTCTTAAAAATTTGTTTTTTCAATCGGTCGTCATCTATTCTACACAGGTTTCCGTAAAATTTGCAGGTTTCCATAAAATTTTTGTCTTCTTTTTATAATTTTATAATAGTTTCCACTAATCATTCATTTTCCTTGTTCAGTTCTTCTTGACCTTGTAACCTATTCTATCTATATTTGTCCGTCTACTATCTTTGATTCATTATTTTGTGACATATCTTTCTTTGAAGTTTCTCTGCTTCTCTTAGCCTTCCTGGTCATTCTATGCACTCATTTGCATGCACGCACACACACAGAGGTTTATCACCGTATTACAGTGTCTTGAGAGTGCTTTCTTCATATATGAAAGTTGAGTTTCTCAGAGTCCACCGGTCATCTTTCCTCCTCTGTTGTTTCTATTTGCTGGTCTTCAGGAGACGTAGGGCTGTTTTAATGTTCGTTATGTATTTAGCTTTTCTTGAAGGAAATCTGCGGTCCTGCTTTTACTGCTTATTCATTTAACACCTTGATTTGTCCTGTTGCCGTTTCTGATTGCTAGGTAGTCTGCAAAAACAACAAGACAGTTTTTATCTTTATGTTGTTCTTTGACCTTCCTATGTGGACTTGCTTTAACAATTCTTTATTGGCAACTTCCATTTCCCATTCCTGAATTACTATCTCCAGCATACAGTTAAAAAGAAACAGTGACAGTCCATCACCTACCTAACGCCAGCTTTAGTTTCAAACTCTTTGGAGATTTCTCCAAGAATTTACTTTCCATCATGTCTGTGTCAATGTTTTCTTAATGATTCCCATTGTTTTGATGTTCATGTCAAATTATTCTCAAATATTCATTAACAATTCTCGGTCGATTGAATCATAAGCTTTCGAAAATCAACTAACACTCCGTACCCCTAGATCTCTTGAAATTTAACTTTCCAAAATTCATTTTAGGTTCCATGCGTTTTCTGAACAGGCTCTTCCTTTCCTGAACGCTGCTTGATATTCACCCAGTTTTAGATCTGCTTGTTCCTCTAATCTTGTCAAAAGTGCTTTGGAGAGTACTTTCTATGTTACAGGAATGTTCGTGGGAATTGTTTGTATCCGCTCGACCTCCTTTTTTTGCAGTGAATATATCAGTACCATTTGTCATTCACAGGGAATCTTTTCAGTTTCCCAGATTTTTTCCTTTTTTTTTCTTAGTCCTTGGACACTTGCTTCTCCACCATTTCTGGAGTTATTGAGTCATATCTAGCAGCATTCTTGATTTTCAGTTCTTTGACTGTCTTTCAAAGTTCTTTTGAATTTCATGGAGATTTGGGCAATTTTTCTTCGAGTTCTTCACAAACCAACTTCCCAAAATGTCGAGGTATTTAATTACACAGTTTTCCTTGTTGTTGACAGCTTGTGAACCATTCTTCCTTCCAGAAGCATATTTAAACTTATGCTTCTACACTAGAAATATGCCACGGGTCTGGAGGCAGAA
The DNA here is from genome assembly GCA_035578175.1 of Catonia carolina. Lineage (NCBI taxonomy): Eukaryota > Metazoa > Arthropoda > Insecta > Hemiptera > Achilidae > Catonia > Catonia carolina. The sequence goes on along the minus strand of JAQMRL010000005.1, from coordinate 30,899,031 downwards.
TGGTTCACAAGCTGTCAACAACAAGGAAAACTGTGTAATTAAATACCTCAACATTTTGGAAAGTTGGTTTGTGAAGAACTCGAAGAAAAATTGCCCAAATCTCCATGAAATTCAAAAGAACTTTGAAAGACAGTCAAAGAACTGAAAATCAAGAATGCTGCTAGATATGACTCAATAACTCCAGAAATGGTGGAGAAGCAAGTGTCCAAGGACTAAGAAAAGAAATGGAAAAAATCTGGGAAACTGAAAAGATTCCCTGTGAATGACAAATGGTACTGATATATTCACTGCAAAAAAAGGAGGTCGAGCGGATACAAACAATTCCCACGAACATTCCTGTAACATAGAAAGTACTCTCCAAAGCACTTTTGACAAGATTAGAGGAACAAGCAGATCTAAAACTGGGTGAATATCAAGCAGCGTTCAGGAAAGGAAGAGCCTGTTCAGAAAACGCATGGAACCTAAAATGAATTTTGGAAAGTTAAATTTCAAGAGATCTAGGGGTACGGAGTGTTAGTTGATTTTCGAAAGCTTATGATTCAATCGACCGAGAATTGTTAATGAATATTTGAGAATAATTTGACATGAACATCAAAACAATGGGAATCATTAAGAAAACATTGACACAGACATGATGGAAAGTAAATTCTTGGAGAAATCTCCAAAGAGTTTGAAACTAAAGCTGGCGTTAGGTAGGTGATGGACTGTCACTGTTTCTTTTTAACTGTATGCTGGAGATAGTAATTCAGGAATGGGAAATGGAAGTTTTTGCAGACTACCTAGCAATCAGAAACGGCAACAGGACAAATCAAGGTGTTAAATGAATAAGCAGTAAAAGCAGGACCGCAGATTTCCTTCAAGAAAAGCTAAATACATAACGAACATTAAAACAGCCCTACGTCTCCTGAAGACCAGCAAATAGAAACAACAGAGGAGGAAAGATGACCGGTGGACTCTGAGAAACTCAACTTTCATATATGAAGAAAGCACTCTCAAGACACTGTAATACGGTGATAAACCTCTGTGTGTGTGCGTGCATGCAAATGAGTGCATAGAATGACCAGGAAGGCTAAGAGAAGCAGAGAAACTTCAAAGAAAGATATGTCACAAAATAATGAATCAAAGATAGTAGACGGACAAATATAGATAGAATAGGTTACAAGGTCAAGAAGAACTGAACAAGGAAAATGAATGATTAGTGGAAACTATTATAAAATTATAAAAAGAAGACAAAAATTTTATGGAAACCTGCAAATTTTACGGAAACCTGTGTAGAATAGATGACGACCGATTGAAAAAACAAATTTTTAAGACACTAAACATTAGCTATAAGGTACCATCTTATAGCTATGGATGACAATAGCTATAAGGTGTCGGATAAATGGTTTAAAGATGTCGGAAAGGAAATTGAGAAAACCGGAACAACCTGGTTCGTTAAGAAGAACCAAATTAAATTCAGACAACTTACAGACTTTATGGGTTTACATAAAGAGCAAAAACAGAATATTGTATGGACAGAAGAAAGGAGAAAAGCCTACAATGCCTACAGTGATATTTGGCAGCCAAAAGATCTTCCAAAAACATCTAACGTCACCTCATATTGTCTAAAATTTAACCTTTACAAGATAAGACATAACAAAAACATGGTTACAAGTTGGTTAATTACTACTAAAATTCATAATCTAAACCTGGTTAATAAATAATTATAGAATAACTTCCTATATGATAGCGTTAATATCTACTGAAATTGTAATGTAAATGACACCATGAAAAAATAATAATAAAAAAGCAGTTATTAAACGTTGATAATTATGTTAATATTAATAATTTAATTGCTATAATTAGAAATATCAGTTAACAAAACTACTATGTAATTTTTATAACAAGTATTATTCTCAAAATGAGGGCAACCGATGGGAATGCAATTACGTCAGAAATAAAAATATAAAATTTTGATTAACATGTAGCATTTGAATTGATGAGAACACACAATATACATGGATATTAATGACGTACGATTTTTAATCCTGTAATAAGAATGAACATTAGATTATTCTAAATAAGTTAACCTATTTAATAGTATAAAATTTACATGTGCAATGGATAAGTACAGAATAATGAACTTTCTAGATATCCAATCATCCTGAACTTTCTAGATATCCAATCATCCTTTGTCATCATGGTGTAATACGTAGAATTGTGATTATACACATGATGGTGTGATATTGACATACACTATACTGTACACCAGTTGCCCATGGTTTTGACAACTGGTGTTAACAATCAAATACTGTAGACAAACATTTTTAGGTTGACTTTGGAAAATTATTCTAAATACTTTGCCTATTACTTAATGAGATGAGAATGATATTTTTTATGACACGCGAATGAGGTGGTACAGACTCAGGCCAATCATTCCTCAGAGGTATAGTTAAGATATTGAACCCTAACTACTAAAGTATGTTGGTAACCACTGTCAATATTATTCAAATCCATATTAAAAAGTAAGTACCTTTACTAGAATTTGAACCAGCAGAACCTTATTCACTTAAATCAGCTGAAAGTCATCGGCAAATCAGCTGATTTGCGGATGACTCTACCACTAGACCAAACCGGTGTGTTACTGTAGAAAATTAAAGAAAAATTTTTATGTTTCAGGTTATTATATTGTGTTCAAGTATTTTATAGTTCCTGTTTTTTTGGTCTACGCCTATTTCATTAGACATTTCGCCACGAGATTATATTGTGACATAATATTAATCCGAATTGCATAATAGTGTATTTTTAACTTTGTGAATTAATAATGTTTACTTCTTTCCTGATAGACAGGGTAAAACAAAAAAAAAACTGAAAAGTTATTTCTATTGATTTATTTAACATAATAGTATGAATAATAAATGTTATCCCCAATATACAGAATGATATTTAAGTATGAAAATGGCTTTATACTGCATGTATGAAAGGTATTTTGAAGTGAAAAGAAATGTGATAGTACTTGTTTTAAAAAATCAACGTTAAGTAGGTTAAATTTTTGTTCGCCATCTTGAATCTAACATAATGTTTTTTTAAATAGGACAACACATGATATCAATGTAAAATTTTACATGAAAATGTAAAATTTTACATGAAAACAATGGTAAAACTTATTTTACCATTAAGCGTTCGTTATCGAGTTATAACCATTCAAAGTTGGAATGATTGCAAAATTGTGTTAACATTAAAACAAAATAAAACACGCTACATGAACAATTGTATTGCATTTACAATCATAATGCAGATACAACAAACTAATAGTGGTATGTAAAATATTTATAATTTTGTTTTATTGTTAATATGATTTTGCCATCATTCCAAGTTTGAATTCTTATAACTCAATAAGAAAGGCACTAATGCTAAAAATGTTATACTGTTTTTACCCGTGTTTTTCTCGTAAAACTTTACATCAAAATCGCAGACAAAAATTTAAAACCTATACAATGTCGATTTTTTAAACTACATCCCACATTTCCTTCTGCCTCAAACACCTATAAGATAAATCAGCACCTATATAGTATAAATCAGTTTTCTAATTTACCAGTCATCAATGTGATTTCATTTTTATAAATGGAGATAACATTGTCGGTACAAATGGAGATAACATTGTCGGTACAGCATTTGATTGTGTTATTTTGGACAGTACACATATTTAGCATTATTTCCTCAAACGGACTGTACTGCTTATAATGGTTGTTATAAAATAGCAAATTTAATTTGGTTTATTTTTTATGGAAAATATATGTGAATTTTATAAATTAATTTATAAGTTAGAAAATATCTAATCATATTTTTATGATTTTATAATCACGTATATTCCTCAAATGGACTGTATCAAGTTGACTGCTTATCATTGTTGATATAAAATAGCAAATTTATTTGTTTTATTTTTTATAAGAAATATGTGAATTTATAAGTAAGTTATAAATTATCTAATCATATTTTTATGAATGTATCATCGTCTATAATTAAATAAATTATACAAGCCTACCATAAACTGAAGCATAACGTATTGTCTACAAAATGTATGTATATAAAACTTATTACAAGTTCAATAATGGAAATACCTGTTTGAAAATATGAAGTTAACAACTCGCTAGCTAGCATTTGCTTTCTTATTAAAACTGATGGTTACACGTAGTATAGTCAGAATCACAGTTAATTAATTATTTACAGATGCTTTGTTGCATATGGAACTTCTCGAAGCATTGTACAACGCCGCACCAAACATCACATTTCTTTATTACTACTGACATTATTATCATTTTAGTAAAAATTTTAATCTTCACTGTCAGTATCAAATAAGTCTGACAAATAATTTGTAAAAATGAACTTTGAAATGAACAATCACTTTATGAACATAACCCTAAAACTCAAGTTTAAAACATGTTCCTAACAGAAAATTGCACTGCTATTACAATGCATAATAAACATGAATGTATTACTACGGGATGGCTCCTACTGCGCCAAATTCAAAAACACGTATTTATGTTATTGCTCATATACAAGTAAAAAAAATTAACAATACATTCACAGCTTTACAAAATTATCAGTATGAAAAATGGAACAAACAGAAAGAAACTGAACGTTAACGTACAGTCCCAGAGTTTTAATGGTAGCTGTGACATTAAGAACACCACAATGGATTGGGTAGCAGTGGTATTCCGTTGAGAAGTGGTTGTTTGATTGCTTATTAATTAATTGTTATTTTCAATTTCAAATTTATGTAGTGAGTGAATATTCACAAACGCGGACAATGTTTTTTTAGTTAGACCAGCTAGGCTTGGCCGGGCGATGTTTAACCTCACAGATCGTATCATAATAAATACAACTAAAAAAAAAAATCTAGTGTGAAACACTCACACAACTTTCTCTTGCCAATGCAAATTATGAAAAATATAGCCTAACATTAGATTTAAACAAAAAAAACTAACCTCAATAAACATAACCTAAATTTAATCATGAGTGAGAGGCGCTAAATGAAAATCAACCTCAGTTTGGCTTAAAAATATGGAAAATCTATCTTTCACACTAAGCTAAGGCTGAAATAGTAAAAAAAATTGATTTTCATAAAGTTTTCATGAGAAAAAACAGAAAATCGCTTATTACCGCTGAACTAAGTGTTATACAAAAAATGTTTAAATTAAAAATTGTAGGATTTTAAATTCTCAACAACTTTTATTATAAACGTTTTTGCGCTAAAATGCATATTAAACCCGCAATCTTAAAAAACAACTTTTTTTACGTACAGCCTCTCCAAGAATTTCAGGAGACATGATGCCTACCTTATCTTGTAAAGCATAAAAAATTTAGTAGAGGCAATTTTAAAGAAAATCATAGGAACAGTTTTTGAGAAAATCGCACGAATGAAAAATTACATGAATTAACTACTACTTCTGGTTGATCGATTTTGATGAAAATGTTTGTGTCAGGTCCGGTAGTGGTGTCTAACTTAAGTTTCAAGTTCATACAATGTTCCGTTCTTGAGATATTCTGTTCACACACACACACACAGACCAATTGCTAAAAACATGTTTTTTGGGTTCAGGGGGTCTGAAAACTTGTAGATCCAGTGAAAACTCAATTTCAAAAAAATCGACATGAAAACAATACTTTCCTTCCTATATATTCATATAGGCAAGAGAAAGTAATAAACTAAATTGATAAACAAGAACTTATAATTAAATGAGAAAAACAACATAGATGAGGTAATATTTTTATCCCTTAATCTACCATAGAGCAATAACAGTAAACACTGCAACCATAACTGTGACAACAACAGCTGCTATATACAAGCTTTCAATTTCGTGAAATTTAGTTATAGATTAATTATTATCTAGTGACATATCCTGAATCCTTAATGAAAGCACTATGCTAATGAGTTGTTAATTTCATAGTTTAAATTAAATAAATATACTTTTTTTATTTACCGGTTCACTATAAGTTAAAGCAATATCTTTTATTTCATAGATGTTTGTTTGCTCAATGTATAATTTTCAATAAAGTTTATCGTTTTTTATAATAATTAATGGCACAAAATATTGTAATGTTTATTCACATGAATAATAGTGAATAAGACTGAAACCGTATACTTAATTAATAAAATATAGTTGTATAATTCCCTAAACTTTTATTATTTAATTATTCCCTCTTCCTCTACCCTTGAGTTAGTATACAAAAAATAGTTTAAATAATAAATTCACAGAAAGAATTCCGACTTTTTTAGTTAAGAGTTAACTAACCTTTGATATCTACAAAAATATTAGTTAAAATTTACCACGCCTTTTAATTTATTAATTTAAAACATATAAATCATGATATGATGTGTATTGTTGTTATTACCTGTCTTTGAGAAGCCAAGGATGAAAATGAAAAATCTACTGTTATGAAAATCAGCTTTATCACATGAACCAGACACTTCTTCGTACATAAGAGTAATACAAAATGAAGACAGCATTATTATTTTCATTGTTTATTATTGTCACCCAATGCAATAAATAAATCACTTTTTAACAACCTGAATGACGTCTTCATCCTGCATTACGTGTTGTAGCCCCACTCTCTGCGGTGAATATTTTGTGCTTGTTCCCTAGAAATGGAGAAAAAAAAAAGAGTTAAAACAATTGCTATCGAGAAAATATCCACCTGCAGTTGATTAAAAAAATATTTTTTACAAAAACAGTACATTTACTTCACTTATGAAAGTATACTTTACAGCTATTGAACCCAATAAATAATTGTTTTAAACATTCAATGCGGTTCAGTAAACGCAAGGTCATTCACCGTGGCGGAGCAATACTTAAAATGGAAAATTGGCTTGATGCCATTATTTTCGTATACAAAAATTTATTATATTTGCCATGGCCTCCAGGCCATAAATACTAAATGTATGTAAATGTACTGTAAAAAAAAAAGGCCAGCCCAGTCAGTCAGCTGGTAGAAAGTCGCTATTATTTGTCAAGTAACACTGGTTGGGCAAGCACCTTTGTATGATGACCAGCTGACAGCCATTCATGAACAAACTCTACTGGGAGTCCCTGTTCAAACTCATGCCTAATTCACTTCAAAAATACAGCGATCAAATTGGGTAGTTGTCTATAATGTACAGTTCCCAATAACAAATAAAAGCTAAAAAAAAAATCTGGTGTGAAACACTCACAACTTACTCTTGCCAATGCAAATAACTAACAATAAACCTAACATTAGTATTAAAACATTAGAAATGAACAAAAACTAACCTCAAAAACATAACCTTATTTTAATCATGAGCGAATGACGCAAAATGACAATCGAACTCAGTTTGGCTTAAAAATACGGAAAATCACGCTTTCACGCTAAACTAGGCTCTGTAGAGAAAAATGCTCTAAACAAAAAATGTAGATCTTTTAATTTTCTATAAATTTAATTATATACACTTTTGTTGTAAAATGCATATTAAGACCGAAATGTTAAAAAAATCGATTTTTCTCACGTTTTCGTGAGAAAAAAAACAGAAAATCGCAAATTACCGCTAAACTAAGCGTTATACAAAAAAATGTTTGAAATAAAAGTTGTAGGTTTTTAAATTCTCTACAACTATTATTATTTAAGTTTTTGCGCTAAAATTTATATTAAAGCCGTAATCTTAAAAAAACAACGTTTTTACGTGAAAACAGCCTCATCGAGAATTTCAGCAAACATGGCGCCTATCCTATCTTGTAGAGAATAAAAAATTGAGTAAAATAGGCGATTTAAAAAAAAATCGTAGGACCAGTTTTTGAGAAAATCGCAAAAAACTGAAAAATTATACGAATAAACTACTACTTCCGGTTGACCGATTTTGATGAAAATGTTCGTGTCGCGTCCGGTAGTGGTATGTAACTTAAGTTTCAAGTTTCAAGTTCGTACGATGTTCCGTTCTTGAGATATTCTGTTCACACACAGACACACACACACACACAGACCAATCGCTAAAAACATGTTTTTTGGGTTCAGGGGGTCTGAAAACGTATAGATCCGGTGAAAACTCGATTTCGAAAAATCGACATGAAAACAATACTTTCCTTCCTATATATTCATATAGGCAAGAGAAAGTAAAAACAAAAAAAATATTTGCCATACTTAATATTTACCACAATTAATTTTGCATAACTGAGTAATTGTGTAAGGCAAGTAATGTCATAAAATTAATTTTTATAATATTATTACTATGACTAGAAAACAGAAAAAAATCATATATAAATGCTTAAGTTTTCTTATATGATTATAAGAATGTAGATGAAATAATATAATCAATAATTGTAGCCCAATAATCCGTAAATATATAAAAATATTTCATTTAAAACTAATAATTTATAAATAACAATTAAATTTGTATGGTAAACTTCAAACTGAGTTGTAAATATATCAGTTTTTAAAATTTCATCAAAAAAAGCCGTGACATCAGTTCAAGAACTGATTGCATACTGGCACAGAATGAACCTTTTTCTAGGATTGGACAATAGTAGAAATACTATTCATCGTGCCTGAATGTAGAAAGAAGAGATAATAAAACATATAGAATGGCCGGCAGCATTTATGCGTCCACCAGTCCATTGGTAGTGTTCGATAAACTGCATAAATGCGACCACCGCACTGAACGAGTTAATTCTCTGAAAAGACCATCTTGCTGCTCAAAACAGAAAACCCTCTATAATTTTAAATTCCTGCAATTCAGAATAAAATTTCATGGTATGTAAAAATACTACTATTAGTCTTTTGGGTCAGAACAGGATTTTAATGTTTTTAATACTGAGACCGAAATACAATAAATAGAGAGGCAACGAAAACTTACAGGAAGTTGGGAAATTCAGGTATCTAGGGAGTAAAATAATAAAAGATGGTAAAACCACAAGTGATGTCAGAAGTAGGATAGCTCAAGTAAGGACAGCTTACTAAATACAAACATTGATTAACAGATTAGGAAAAATTTCTTAAAATACTGTATTTGGAGTGTAACATTGTCTGGGAGTGAAACATTGGTTGGTAGCAGCTGTAGAAAAGAAGAGGATAGAAGCTTTTGAAATGTGGTTATAGGAAATTGTTGAAGATTAGGAGAATGGACAAAATAAGTAATTTTGAAGTTCTTAGGCAAGTGAATGAAAAAAGAAGTATATGGAAACATCTTACCAAAAGAAGAGATAGGCTAGTGGGGCACATCTTAAGACATCCAGGTATTGGTCTATCAATAATGGGGGGTAATATTGAGGGAGTGAATTGTAGAAGGCAAAGGTTAGAATATTTAAAGCAAATTACGAAAGATGTAGTGTTGCAGAAATGTAGATATGAAACGACTTGGACAAGATAGAACAGCTTGGCGAACTGCATCAAACCAGTCGAGACTGATGACAAAAAAAGTAATAAGGTAAAGTAAACACTAACCAATGTTTTCCATATAGTGCTTTCATATTATCTAAAGATCTTCATTATTGTTTGTAATAAATTTACAAAATGGCAGAAAAAATACATAGAAATTTTTTTTTTACTTTATTAAAGTTCCATCACAGCTTGGTCATTAGCGACTACGGTGGGGTATGAACAGTGAGTTTTTACTTAGTGAAATTTTCAGACTCTGGCCGGAAATCGAACCCAGGCCTCCACGTGGTAGGCTAGCATGCTACCACTACGCTATGGAGGCGGGCAGAAATTATTTTTAATGTGTACAAACTAAACTGATTACTAAATACCACAGTAAACCAATAAAATCAGTAGCCATCACAGGTCCTGCAGTATGTTTCTGTCAGTAGTATTTTTAAGTCCAGCAAAATAATGATGCAATATACAGAATGATTACAAAGTTATGCAATCTAAATTTTTCTGCTTTGTAGAGATGGCAGTTAAATTTGTAAAAGTAACTACGGAATTATTTTGTGACAGAATATTGTATGGTGGTAGCACTACTAGATCACCGTCACTGAGCATGGCAAAGCAGTGTTTAGTTCAAGTATAAGAATATATGCTTCGTCTGCCGTGATTATACGCGACTGGTCGAACAGATGTTGGACAAGCTGAGTTGCATGCAATCGGTTTCATCGAGGTCATACTGGTGAAAGGGTGAACATATAAATGTAAGGGTACGACCCGTATCGGACGTAGAGTTTCACCAGTGTGAGAGCGGCCTAAGGGAGTTAAGTACAACTGGACAAACGTTTGTTATATTCAACACTCCAATCACACATAAAAATCGATAGAATTTTACAGTAGTTCATTCACTTACCCAAACTAAAGCATATTTAAAAGCAGCAGCTAATGTTCTATGTATTGAATGGCAGACATGTTCAACTGTAACTCCTCGTCTTAGAATTAAACCATCATCAAAATCGGGTGGCTGACCTGGTTTCTTTGTGTAAACTCTAATCAATGATAAATATTCCCAAAGTTCATCCAGAAGGTAGTCCAAATTTAGTTTCATATTACAACTGAAAAAAATAAGGCAAATTACAAATTTTTCAATAAGTACAGCATTTAACTTGACTATTGATATTTCTGTAGGAGAAATACGATAATACGAGGCGTATTTTTAAAGTAAGTACCGTTTGAAAATAAAAAAAAAATAAAAGGAAATTTGCAAAAACTAATTTTATTTTCGGAATCTACATACTTTTATCTATTTTTCTACATAGTTTCCAAGTTTTTGTAAACACTTATCATATCGCACAACTAAATTTTGGAAACTTCTTCATAAAAACTTGCCGCCTGGTGTGATTTGACCTTTGGCTTTGACCTTTACGGGAGAGTGCGTGTGTTTCCAATCCATGCTTTGTTGTTTCGATTCGGGAGTGAAATGTGAAATCCACGTTTCGTCTCCAGTTACGATCCGACTCAGCATATCGTCACCGTTTTCGTCATAACGTGTCAGAAAATTCAAGGAACTGTCGAGTCTTTTGAACTCTCTCGAGCGGCCTCACACTGCCGCTCAGACCCGAGCTGCATTGGACTCTTTTGGCTGGGAAGTTTTGGACCACCCACCCTACAGCCCTGACCTTGCGCCGAGCGACTTTCATCTCTTCCGTCATCTGAAACATCACTTGGGCGGCAGCCGTTATGACGATGACGATGAATTGAAAACGGCCGTGAATTCTTGGTTATCACAGCAGGCGGCAAGTTTTTATGAAGAAGGTTTCCAAAATTTAGTTGTGCGATATGATAAGTGTTTACAAAAACTTGGAAACTATGTAGAAAAATAGATAAAAGTATGTAGATTCCGAAAATAAAATTAGTTTTTGCAAATTTCCTTTTATTTTTTTTTTATTTTCAAACGGTACTTACTTTAAAAATACGCCTCGTAAATACCAGTTAACCCCTTACAGGTTGATTTTAAAAACCCAAAGTAATATTATTTTGCTTCGTTTTTATTCCCACTGAATAATTATTTTTATTATTTTTTTATTTTATGGCATTTTTATAAGTATATCAAAGAAAATTAACAGTTCAAAACCTATTATTGTAATTATTTTAACCCTAATAAAACACAAAAAAAACTATACAACTCATACGAGAAAGAAAATTAACAGTTCAAAACCAATTATTGTAATTATTTTAACCCTAATAAAACACAAAAAAACTATACAACTCATACGAGGACGCGGCAAGCTACGGACAACATTAGATAGGTTATACGACTGTAATTACAACTAGTTAGTTGCCTAGCAACTATCACTGAATAACATTACTGAATTAGGAACTGGTCTAGAGGTAAGGTCGTCGCCAAAATCAGCTGTTTAACAGCTGATTGTCGGAGACTAAGGTTTCTGGTTCAAATCCTAGTAAAGGTAGTTACTTTTATACGGATTTGAGTGCTAGACAGTGATTACAGGTGTACTTTGATGGTTGGGGTTCAATTAACCATACTCTCTCAGGAATGGTCGGCCTGAGTCTGTACAAGACTACACCTCATTTACACGTCATACATATCATCCTCATCTCATTGGGTCATGGGGTTGCTTATTGTTCTGAATTGAACAGATTGCAACATACACAAATTAGGAATTTAAAATTAGGAACTGGAAAGATGATTAACATTAAACAAAAATGCTACTATGTTTCAACGGATGAAAACAGAACTACGAACGACCGGTATACATTACTGGCTGTTAACAACGTAATATTACGTTCTAAAGCAAAAATAAGTTTGCGTTTTGACAGAAACGTAATATTACGTCACTGGCACTTTTCGTGTACAATGCTTCACACGTAATATTTCGTCAAAAACCTTTCAGGGGTTAAGAAAAATGCGGGTCTTTACAAAATTTTTATGTTTTCTTTTTGACTTCCTTTGCTATCCCTATAAATTACACCTTCATTTTTTTTCACCATTATTTTTGTACGGGTATAGTAACCCTACAGCCAAAAATAGTCGATTTTGGGACAATGTTACCACTTCTTGACCTGGTAGCGTAAAATTCGGATTTGCTTCATAGCATTGCAATGTTGTAGTTTTAGTTTTAAATCCATCTAAAGATAGCATTGTAGTACTGTGCAATAGTTTAGTAATGTATAAGGTAAAATTTTATACATAATATGACAGTTTTAGTTGTGTATTTTTTCCTGTGCTTCTCTGTTGAAACCACGCTACTCTAAAACTGATTTTGGTTTCTTTGTTAACGTGATGGATTTTCGTATAGATTTTCTTTATTTTTAAACAAAATCAGTTTTCTATTTTATTTTGAAGTAAATTTTAAAAGTCGAGCATAAAAAAGTTTAAAACAATAGTGTCATCCTGAAATTTAGAAAAACATTTATCTAAAAATTGTCTTCAGCATTCTTAAATGTCATGCAACAATTTTAATAAAATATATATTTTATTCACCAAAGTTTTCTCGTTATTTTGATGTGTAATATGATAAGGTTTGTGGTTAAAAGCAAATTTTTAATGATCTCTTTATGGTTCAGTAACCCACCTGCTAGAAATTCCCTGCCAGTTTAGAAAAATGTTAAAATCACCAGGGGGCTTACCTTACTACGTTAGGGGGCTAACCTTTGCCTCCTAACTTATTTTTTCAAATGATTTTCAACAACCATCTGCATATTCTGACCAAAATTATAAATCAGAAACCTACAAGGGTGCAGCTAGTTTATCAAATATAGAAATACTGCAGCGCTTTCAATTAAAATGCCTAATCACTGCAGCCCCATGGTATGTAACCAGTGAAATATTACACAACGATCTAAACCTGCCCTTCTTAAAAGAAAAAATTAAACAACATAGCAAAAAACATTTACAAAAACTGGAAGACCATCAGATTCCATTAGCGATTAACCTCGACAACAGCGAAGATACTCACAGACTGAAACATTTTTCAAACATTAGACTTACCTTTATGATTTTGTTATAAATTTCACTTTTTTTTCTTTTCTACTTCAACTACTAATCATCATCATCATCATCTTGTAATAGGCATCGTTATCATCTCCAGCTTCAAAAACTTTATGTTTCAAGATATTGATTCACAGTTCATCAAGTTTAGTTTTATTTATATACATATATTTTGTTTTCTTCACAGTTTAGTCTTGTTGAAACACACTACAGAGTGTGGTTTATATTTTAATTCTAAGGACATTCTCAGATTTTCTCATCTTTGCTTAAAGTTATTGTATTGATAAACTGATTGCAAAAGGAATACTCTTACAAAAAAAAAACAAAAAATCTACAGGAACTTACCCTAAATGATAACTTTACAACAGAACAGTTGTTTGGATTTCTGCAAATCCAATACTACTTGGTCCAGAAAACTGTAACGTAAAACAACACATACAACAAATCTCCATAAATGCACGGAACTTGATCTTCCAATAAAAATAAAAAATTTGTTGGAGTATACAAAAAAATGAAATGTAAATCCACATTTATTAATAATAAAATATAAAATAATTTAAAATATACCTAACAACAACGCTGTTTGGTTGTCTTGCAATTCGATCGACCTCTTCTATTGATATTTGATCAATTTTATTATAAACATAAACACACGGTAAATAAACTCTGTTGGCAGAGATTACATCAATTAATTCATCCGCATTGCAGTCTTCTCTGAATAAAACTTCAGCATTAAATATTTTATATTCATGTAATATCATTTGAACCATTTTTTCATCTATTTTTGTTAAAGGACATGTCGAATTAAAAGCTATTCCTCCTCCTTTTTTAACCTGAAAAACGTAAAAAGTAAAATATAAATTGAATGTATATTTGCCGGCTGCATTGGCATAGTTGGTAACGTGCTTGCCTCTCATCATGCGGTCTTAGGTTTAAATACCATTCAGGCACGGCAAATTTTCATACGTTACAAAAATCATTTCATCCTTCACCGTCTGCATTAGCAGTAATTACAGAACAGTCGGACGTTAAACCAAAAAAAAAGAATGTATATTTACTAACATATACGAGGGATATTTCTAAAAGTTAAGACCATTCCATTATTAAAAAATGTATTCTGAAAATTTTAAAATATTTTTTATTTCTTATAAACTACTTCTCTACATAATCGCCACATGAATTAAGACATTTATCATAAAGCACCAGCTTCAATATACCCTCATTGCAAAACAGTCGGACGTTAAACCAAAAAAAAACCCTCATCATGTTCTTCTACCGCATTTATCCATTAACAGCATTTTAAGTTCTTTGTTCCTCGTGAATTGCGTACCACCCAAAAATTCCTTCAATTTCCCATCTAAATTTTCTCAGTAAATCACGTGTCACATCTGCAACATGTGGACGTGATTATTGTGCAGCAGTATGATGTCGTTGGTCAGCCGTTGATTTTAAATGGCGTGCCGTAACATACATAGTTTCGCAGTAGGCTTCTGCATGATTGGTTGTTCCATATGACATGAAATCAATCAACAGTATACCAAATTGATTCTAAAAGACTGTGGCTATCCGTTTGTGTCCAAAGGGCTGATGCTTGACTTCTGTTGGTCTCGTTAGTGACTGCTGTTTTCTTTCTAGTGTGCAATATGAAATCCATTTTTCATCACCGGTAACTACTGAATTCAGGAACTTATCACCTTTTTCTGTGTAGCATAACAGAAATTCCAAAGCTTAAAGTTCCGCTAAAAAGTGCGGCACCCAATGTGCACAAACCTTTCTGAAGCCAAATTGGTCATGAACAATGCAACCAATAACAGCTCTTGAAACATCACGAAAAAGAAGGGTTACATCGGAAATCACTGAGTTATGATCTTTACTGATTTCATTATCGACGCATTCATTAATATGATTAACACTATGGACGTCTACAAGGGTCTTAACACAAACCTTTCCATCACTCCACAGACTCGTAACGCATCTTATTATTATTTTCCAGGCAGTTTGAATCACTCATTGTTCATCTTGCAGACCTTCAAGTGACCTTTCTACGTGCTTGGGTATGGTAGCCCTGCATTACCTCAGTACATAACTTTTCTATAGAATTTTTAGTTTTCAATCACGATCTGAATTTAACTTGTAAATTGTTAATTATTCTACCATTCGTTTTAAATTACTTTTAGTAAGTTTTCACCCAGAGAAATTAAACAGAAAGTTAAGATTTTAATGCTTTTATCGTTTAAAATATTAAAATCACAAGAGAAATTTCTTCATATTTCATGTAGAAAGGAACCTTAGTTTTACATGTAGCCTGGGTGCCCATAGATCACTGAGAAAGAGTTAATAACAAAATAGTTATTTATCACTACTACAAAATTCTATTTTGTGTTTTGATAAGTGTTCTGAACAGGATGCATTAATGAGCCCACAGGGCCACAGGAAGGTTCATGTTGACTTTCATACTCCTTTTATAACGCTGAATGTATTAACACATCATCTCTGTTATAAACAGGACCAGGATCACGCATCAGCTGTAGCTAAGTTGATGGCAGCTGGAGTTTTAAACTTTTCTTTCAGCTTTTATTTTATTATTAATTAAGAACACCTTATTTTAACCAACTGTCCAATTTTATAGGAACAATATGCTGGACATTTTTCATGTGCCTATCAGCTGGTCATCACATAAAGTCACTCGCCCAATCAGTGTTGCTCAACATAATATAATATTTTACCACCTAACGGACTGACTGTGCTAGCGAGACCAAACATTTTTAACCAATATTCAAAAGATATGTTAATAAATATAAAAATATTACCTTAAAATATATATTTGGTTTTTTCTTATTAAGTCGAATACCAACACTTTCTAATTCCCTTTGTAACAGAGCCATTTGAACACCTTGTTTAGTGGCATCTAACATCATTAAAACCAAATCAGCAGTGCGAGCGACGGCAATGACCTGAAGAAAAAGAAAAGATTAATGTGATTACTCGACAACTTTTGCGTAAAAAAATTTGAGTTCCTACATAAATATATGACATTATAATGAAACAATTGTAATTTGAGGGTGAAACAAATATAAACGGTACTTTTCCTATTGAGTGTAGAAAGTAGTTCTGAGCTAGATGATAGTGTGCGATAAAAAGGCATTTTATGTAGAGTGGGGGAACCGACTTAGTTGCTACACTCTCTTCTGCCTTCGGTATAGCCATGAGTGAGCAGAAAGCACATTCATCTGTTGCACAACGCATCATTATAAACTTCTAACAAATGAAGGTGTCAATCCGTTAGAGCTAAATGTGGAATCTCATACATTCCACATTCAGCTCAAAAATCGCTCATAGCTCAAAAAGGATAAGAGTAGTAAACATTTTGACAGATAAACAACAGTAATCACACATCAATCATAACAGAGATGTTACTTACAGTACAATGTATACGCTACATAATCGTCATTCCACAAATTTCAGTGAGCCATATCCACTAGTAATGCCCAACCTTACAAGCTGTATAGCCTCCGTTGCAACTTATGGTTAGTTGTCACTTGTCATACGTACTTAGAACGTTCGTAATTTCATGCTTCTCATCAGCTTTTGTGATTTCATGAGTGTACTGTAACACACTGTTTCTAGAGTCTAACTGTTTGGTTATCTGCAGGCATACTTTTTTATTTTTTTAATTCCCATTCATTTCACACATTTGTTGATATTTTTATGCGTAGGCTTACAGTACAGTACCTACTATCGAAGTCTTTGTAGGTTAAATGTCGCGTAACGATATGACTGTGTGAACGAATAAAGCTTCTCGACAAAATAAAGACGTATCCACCTAACTTAAGCCAATGTAAACTATCGGAACTAACCTGTGTACCGAAAATTACGATAGCTTGTATCATGCTCCAAGAAAAGAAAATATGTTAAGTGTGGGTATTAAAATATCATGAAACATCTCAGAAAAGAAAACATGAAGAAAGGATCCATTTATTGAGAAACGTTGAATTAATGGTTCGCCATTGTAACTTCGCAAGGTGTAAATGTCAAATGCTTAAAACCAAAGCAAAAGGTTTTGCTAAAAAAGTTAATCACTGTTCCGATACCCTTTTATTTTTTTCGATTGTACATGGATAGAACTTGCATGTAAAATTTATGTACATGATAATTTTAATAAAATACAGTACCGTATACGCCACAGTTTACGAATTTGTTTATTAGGGCCAGCCGTTTAATTGGGCCAAAGTGCACCGATCCTGATGTGCCCCAATTATCCGGAATTGACTGTATTTTAATGTGAATTATGGTATTTATTTTAAGCAGCTCACCTGACGTCCTCGACCTTTCCCTTGAGCAGCACCTTCAATAATTCCAGGTAAATCTAGCAACTGAATACTGGCTCCTTTGTATTCAATAACACCAGGAATACATGTTAACGTGGTGAATTCATATGAAGCAGCTTCACTCTCTGTTGCTGTTAATGTACTTAATAATGTTGACTGTAAACAAATATGATTTCATCTTTATTATATGGATACTTACCAAGCAAACATTAAGAATATGGAAAATTATGTCAAAACTTACTTTTTTGATACTGTAAAACCCTCTATCAAACAGTTCAACATTATTCTGATTTAACCCTCGAAGCGGTAGCTGTCGGTCTGATCGACAGCTAGCACGCTCATCAGTTCAACTGTCAATCTGACCGACAGTTGTTCCCGCTGTGCTTTTGAATCTTCACTACTGCCAACCTACATATCATTTTGTTCATAAAATTCTAAGCTTTCCAATAGTGCCGCTTTCATTTTTTAGAGCGCTGTTCTTGCTTCGTTAGGCGACGATTATCATGGAACCATTTGTGCTCAAGTGCCTCCGTTGTGTTCCCGTGTGATGTATAGCGTCATGCCATACATATTTTATTTGCAATTGTAAATAAGTTAATGTTGTTGTAATTATTTTTATTACAAATTTACAGCATATTTTGTCGTTAATTTTTAGTAAATGACTAAAACGGGGTTGAAACAAAACGATAAGTTAGTGTTTATTTTATTTGTTTTGTAGAGTTTAGGTTAAGGTTTACTTTATTTTGTTTTCATAATAGTTTCTCATCGCATAGTAATAAGTTAATTTTATCTTTTTATCAACGAAAAAAAAGGCAATAGTTAGACTAAAAATAACGGATTATAAAACATGTCGAACCTAAATCAGCGGCTAAATACAAATACCTGTTGACACTTTATTTCAATATCTTTATTATTTATTCATGTTTTACTATGATTCAAAGACAGTATTCAACAAAAGAAATTTTCTACAAAAACTGTATTTTGAAATTTTCATATTTATCATAAAAAAAGTACAAAAAAATGTGTGGTCACAAAATATTTTTTGTTTTGTTTTGAATAGAATTGTCTAGTATAGGTTTAGCTAAATAAAAATAATAGTTTATAACAAAATAATAAACTTTAATAACATCTACACGAGTAAAAACTTTAGAATTTTCTGACTATTTTGGTATATAATAAGTAGGGGTCTATGTACAAATAAATTATCAATTGACTAATTAAAACAGGACTGACTTTACGTTAATAATAAGGTAACATTTTAGAAACAATACATGCACCGCTCCGAGGGTTAAAGACCACAAAATATAACTTAATTTTAGTTAAAATCACCTTAACAAGTGATGATTCTGTTTAGGTAACCCAGATCACAGTAAGCTCTCCACTAAAACCTTCACTATATTTAAAATATGAATTTATATGCTTCTCAAATTTCTGAAATGGTTTCAGAACTGATTACAAAGAATACACAACCCTTTGTTTTTTTTCTACCAACTGTCACAACAGTTGCTCACATTCCAGAGTATGAGAAAACAAATTGTTGAAAACAAAAACAGATTACTGCCATTCCATACCTTATCTGATTTTATCAATTTGGAGCATCAAATAAAATCAGAAAATATTTGGAAGCACAAGTCCACCAACTGCTTACAATGTGAGAGCAAACGTAACCCTAACCAGCTGTGCATAAATGTGGTGTGAAACACTCACACAACTTTCTCTTGCCAATGCAAATAATGAGCAATATAACCTAACATTAGTAATAAAACATTATAAACAAACAAAAACTAACATCAAAAAACACAACCTAATTTTAATCATGAGTGAATGATGCAAAATGAAAATCAATCTTAGTTTGGCTTAATAATACGGAAAATCACTCTTTCATGCTAAACTAGGCACTGTAGAGAAAAATTCTAAAAATAAAAGTTGCAGAGCTTTTAATTTCCTATAAATTTGATCATACACTTTTATTGTAAAAATCATATACTTTTATCGTAGCCTACTGGGCCGAAATCTAAACATATCCTTTTTTATACAGATTTTCATGAAAAAAACCCAGAAAATCACTAATTACTGCTAAACTAAACGTTATACAAAGAAATGTTTGAAATAAAAGTTGCAGGTTTTAAATTGTCTACAACTTTCATTATATACATTTTTCCCTAAATTGCATATTAAGGACAATCTTAAAAAAACACTTTTCTACGACAGCACAACCTTTCCAAGAATTTCAGCAGACATGGTGCCTACCCTATCATGTAGAGCATAGTAAATGTAGTAAATGAGCAGATTTGTGAAAAAATTGTAAAAGCCGTGTTTTAAAAAATTGCAAAAAAGTGAAAAATGAAACGAATAAACTACTACTTCTGGTCGACCAATTTTTATGAAAATGTTTGTGTCCCGTCCTCTGGTGGCATCAAACTTAAGTTTCAAATTTCAACTTCGTACAATGTTCCATTCTTGAGATATTTTGTTCACACATACACACAGACCAATCGCTAAAAACATGGTTTTTTTTTTGTTCAAGGGGTCTGAAAAAGTGTATATCCAGTGAAAACTCGATTTTGAAATATCGACATGAAAACAATACTTTCCGTCCTATATATTCATATAGCCAAGAGAAAGTAAAAAATAATAAAATTACTTGGTTGATGAAACATTTTATATTATACAAAAACAAATAAATTTAAAGAACAAAAATTTAACTTTTTCTAAATACTTTTTTCAAAAATCGATAATTTTCCAAGGTAAATCGTATCATTGGGTAAAAATACTATGAGATTACACACTTACGGCCAAGTAAATAATCAGTAAAATGAAAATGGTAGTGAATAATTTCTATGACACAAACAGATAAGCAAATCATACATTTACTACAATTGAAGGGGTCGGGAGAAGACAGTGCTAACCCTCATCAACATAATTTTATGCAATTTCAGTTTAAAAGTTTACTAAAATCTACAAATCATGTTTTTGAATTTTCGTGAAACGTGTTATTTTCTTTTAATCTAGGTTCTTAAGATTGTAAATATAGCATCCTTTTTAAAACGTGCCGTATATTTTATTTTTACAGAATATTTAAGAAAAGTCATGCTGGAAATTTTGTGGGTTAGCACTTTCTTCTGCCGACCCCTTCAATTCATACAATTCATACAAGGGCTAACATCGGTTTTATAATGATACGAGGGCTGTTCAGAAAGTAAGTTTCTTTGGTTAATAAAAAAATGCAGAATATACTTACAGATATTTTATTACACACATTTTAAAGAGCAACTCTTACACTATTTTTCAACATAATTACCAAAATTATTTAAACACTTATCATATCTGGTTACGAGCTTCACAATACCCGCCGCGTAGAAGTCTGCCGCCTGTGCACGTAACCAGCCGCTAACGGAGTTTTTCAGTTCTTCGTCGTCTGTAAAGCGCTGAGATCCCAGCCATTTCTTCATATTAGGAAAAAGGTGAAAATCGCTGGGCGCCAAATCTGGACTGTAGGGGGGATGTTCAAAGATGTCCCAGCCAAAACTGTTCAAAAGGTCCTGAGTTCGGGCAGCTGTATGCGGCCGCGCATTGTCATGCAGGAGAACAATGCCCGAAGTCAACATTCCCCGCCTACGATTCTGTATAGCCCTTCTCAGTTTTTTGAGAGTGTCAGAATAGACTGCAGCGTTTATAGTTGTCCCTCTTTCCATGAATTCCACTAGAATAATCCCTTTTTGTCCCAAAACACTGTTGCCATAAGTTTTCTTGTCGAAAATGTTTTGGCGACATTTCACGGGTTTTCTTGGCGATGACGTGTGACCCCATTCCATCGATTGTCTCTTTTGTTCGGTATTCACATAGGAGACCCATGTCTCGTCACCTGTCACAATCTGACTAAGAAATTCTTCACCTTCTTCATGGTAGCGCGAAAGAAAGGTTAAAGCGGATCCCATTCTCTTCTTTTTGTGCTCATCAGTCAAAAGTTTAGGGACCCAACGAGCACAAAATTTGTGAAAACCAAGTCTCTGTGTCACTATCTCATACACTAGAGTTCTTGAGATGTTAGGAAAAAACTCAGAAAGTTCTGTAATCGTGAATCTGCGATTTTCCCTAATCTTGTGGTCAATGCTCGCAACAAGGTCGTCAGTAATGACAGATGGTCGGCCAGATCGCTTTTCATCAAGGAACATTTGTGCGTCCATCATTAAACAATTGGCACCATTTTCTCACGGCAGTGTAACTCATTATGTTTTCTCCATATACCGAACACAACTCACGATGAATTTCCACTGGTGGCATTTGTTTTGCCCACATGAATCGGATAACCGAACGTACTTCACAGTCGGCGGGAGACTCGATAATGGCGGCCATTTTGAAAGCAAGGTTGCAGCACAACAAATAACGTCACGACCTTCACAGCGGCACTGCCAGACGCGCACTAAACGGAGCCACACAGCGCTACTCGGATCATGCCGCTACCCCCACCCGTTCGCCAACTAGCCGACAAAGAAACTTACTTTCTGAACCGCCCTCGTATGTCATACTTTTTGGGTAGTTTCCTGGATCCAGTTCACGAAAAAATTTCTATCCCGATCTAATATAACATGAACGTAGCCAATCAAAACAAGGGTCACAAAAGATCTTATTAGAAAGACTTCAACAAAGTAGCATTAATTGCTACTAAGATGAGTGAATATGTCAAAACTTTAAGTAAACCACAGACGAATTTGAACCAACAACTGTTCCAAACAAAAGCAAAATGATAAATTACATCTTCGTTTTCATCATCAACTGTACAACAAACCATAAACCAATTCAAGTAAAACAAAAGCCATAAATTAAAATATTATAATTTACCTTTCCCACTGATGGAAATCCAATCAAAGCTACACGAGCATCTCCTGATTTAAGGACATCAAAACCTTCACCCTTTTCTTGTTTTTTCGATGGTTCTAGAAGTTGTGCTCTGTACTTTGCTAGTTTTGCTTTCAATACTCCTAAATGATACTCAGTTGCTGAAAGTAAAGAAAACATTCGATAAAAAATAGTTTCCAAGAAATTTCAACATCTGAAAGAACATAAATTTTTTATTACTATTCAGCCAGGAACTTTTGTGGAGAATAAGTAAAAAATGTTTAATAAAAGTACATAATATTTTTGGGTAATATTTAGAAATTACCACCGGATTGGTATAGTACTAAAGATGTCAACGCTAGTCAGCTATTTAAATACTAGACAGTGGTTACTATAATTTTTGGTGTTCAATTAACCACACTCTCTCAGGAATGATCAGACTGAGTCTGTACAAGACTAAACCTCATTTACACATCATACATATTGTGACAATATCGAAGAAGGCATGGTTCGCGTAATTTCTAGAATTTCATTCATTAAAATAGTAAAGAGAGGATAACAGAGTGAAATAGTAACAATAAGTGACAATAGGACAATAAAAGTATGCCTATTCATGAAAGTTGTTTGAAATAACTGCACTATTGTGTATGATAAAAGGTCGGGTATTGTTGTACAGCTATTTATGAAGGGGCCGGTTGTTTACATTTTCTATTTACAATAGTTGACTTGTTTCCAATAGATTTTTTTAGCACTCATTTATAAAGGGTTTTTTGTAGCTTACTATTTGTACTGAAGTTCGGTGTTTTTTGGGAAGGTTCTTTTGATTCACTATAAAAGAGACCCCTGAGCGCGGTCAGTAGTTAGTATTCGTTTGATCTTTGACGAGTGACTACAGGCGTAGTGCAGGCGCGTTCCAAGCATTGTGTTTGTCAACGATTGTTATACTGTCTTTGTTTGTGTGTGTATTGTGAAAAGTTATTGTGTCTGTATTAAATTTAGTTTTTGTGTATTCAGTTTAATTTTGTATGTGTATTCTAGAAAATTGATTGTAAGTAGTGCTAAGTAAATTATTAAGTTATTTATTGTTTATTTATTTTAAGTAAATTATTAAGTTAGTTATTGTATTACTTCCTTATAATTAGTTTGTTGTTTATTTTGTAAATCTTTTAGTGTACTAAATATTTGTAATTGTAAACTTTTAGTGTATTAATTATTTAATAACCTAGATCATGAAACGGACCTTGGCGATAAGTGTCACAATATCATTCACATCTCATTGGGTCATTGGGGGTGCTTATTGTTCTTAAAATCAACAGATTGCAACATACACACATGGGGCAGGCAGTGACGGTTCTAGCGGGTGGGCCCGGGCCCACCCATTTTTAAAATGGGTGGTCCCGGGCCCACTTGACTGAAACAATAAAACAACGGGATTTTTATCCACAACAAGAAGGCAAACAATAATGGTTACGATATTTACGTATCGCAAATGAGACAAATTAAACCTTATCTACGGGCATCTGTGGCAGGGCAAAGTAACCTGGCGATTGTATCCATAGAAAGGGAGTTATGTTTTCCTTTAATGTCGGATCCAGATCCAGTTGCGGACGAGTTTCCAGCACAAAAAGGAAGTCGGCTACAGTTCAGTTTGTTTTAAAGTAAACAATAATCGAGAGTTGACTGGTTTATGTGTTATTTCTTCATAATTTTGACCAACAGAATGGATTTGGACTTGATTTTTATATTTTAAAACTGTTTTTGTAACTCCTTGTACTGTACTTAAAGTGTTCAATTTGGTAAATTTCTTATAAAAATTACAAGGTTGTATTTGTTTGTTCAATACTAATCCTGAAATAGATAGAATGTACTCAATCAGTTATCTAAATGTATTCAATTTATAAAATCATAGACACATATATATATGTATATATGTTTTACATAGGTAAAAATAATGTACATTACATATAAACAGCTACTTTTTAACCTAAAATATTAACATATAAGATATATACCGAGTGTCCATTAAGTCTGGAAACGGCTGAATTACAGAAAACTGAGCATGACTAGGTGACCAGAGTGACTTTAATTGCTTGTTGCACCAAAAAAACTATTCTTGGTGATATTTGAAATTTTTATCCGCCATCTTGGATTCGCCATATTGGATTTAACTTTCTTTATTTAAATAGGATGATGGTCATATGATACATGATTTCCATCTAAAATTTCAAAATAAATTCAATGGCGAAAACCGGAAATCGATATCTTTTTTCGTTTTTGAGATATTACCATTCAACTATCCAGATCGGGGCAGAACGGCCATTCCTCCCTCCTCCGTCTTTGAGCCTAGATAGACAATTTAGGTAGCAAGTGAACAACTACACATAAGGTTATTGAAAATAATAAGTTTTTTAATATCTCCACTCGTTCATAAATAGGAAATCATTGTCATTAAGAAATACGGAAAAACAATTTAACGGCTGATTTATAGCATTATATACAACAAGATGTTAACAATTGTTGGTTTCAACAAGATGGAGCCCTGCCCATTTTCCCTTCAAGTTCGTGTTTTGTTGAACGATATTTTCCCAGAAAGATGGATTGGTAGGAGAGGAGCAATTGAATGGCCTCCGAGATCATCTGATTTGAGTCCATTAGACTACTTCTTTTGGAGATACTTAAAAAAATAAAGTTTACAGAACGAAATCTGACAGTCTGCATGAACTCAAACAAAGAATTCTAAATGAATCTGCTGGAATCCCAAGGGAATTCATTCGTACGCTGTAACTAGTTTTTAAGCACGTACATCATATTGTCAATAAGTAGGAGGAGGCCACTTTGAACCACTACTCTGACTCAAGAAGCATTTGGTAAGTTTATTTTCAATTATGTAACTCATTTTCACAATTAGTTCCTTATAAACACTAACATTTACAAAAATAACAATAAGTATTAACTGGTAACAACTGGTACTATAGTTTTATAATGCAATAAATCAGCCGCTAAATTGTTTTTCCGTATTTCTTAATGACAATGATTTCCTATTTATGAACGAGTGGAGATATTAAAAAACTTATTATTTTCAATAACCTTATGTGTAGTTGTTCACTTCCTACCTAAATTGTCTATGTAGGCTCAAAGACGGAGGAGGGAGGAATGGCCGTTCTGCCCCGATCTGGATAGTTGAATAGTAATATCTCAAAAACGAAAAAAGATATCGATTTCTGGTTTTCGCCATTGAATTTATTTTGAAATTTTAGATCGAAATCATGTATCATATGACCATCATCCTATTTAAATAAAGAAAGTTAAATCCAATATGGCGGATCCAAGATGGCGGCCAAAAATTTCAAATATCACCAAGAATAGTTTTTTTGGTGCAACAAGCAATTAAAGTCACTCTGGTCACCTAGTCATGCTCAGTTTTCTGTAATTCAGCCGTTTCCAGACTTAATGGACACCCGGTATAAGTGGGCCCACCCAGAAAAAAGTTTCTGGGGCCGCCACTGGGGGCGGGGAGATACAATAATTAATGACTTCTAAACATTAGCTTTAACATTAACAGTTGTTGCACCCCTTCAGATCTGGTGGTCTTATTAATGACCATGACTTAGCATAAATATATTCACTGTTAAAAAAAGCTGTATATTATTTGATATTTTTCACATAATAAACATCTTTACATCTGTTTTGAGTGATACACTGACATCTAGTGAGAAATTTGAGAATTTAAAATATTTTCCTTCCCTTGGAAAAAATTCAGTTTTCAAGAGGTTATCATTATTTAAATTATTTACTAAGCTGCAATAAAAAATAACATTTTACAAGTGTTTGTACCAGACTCACTACATTATAGTACCCACTGACCTACCAAAAATGATCTATCAATATAATCCCATTAGTCAATAATAAAATATTAGGTCAACCCAGCCATGGCCTACTGAATTTATTTTTTCAGAAAATGAAAAGTCAAACATTATGTCTTAGAATTTGGTCTTCACATCTCTAGAACAAAAAGACATTCATTTCCAAGTTAAAATGCAGTTATTTGTAGGCCTACTGCCCAAAGAAAAAGCAACTATTCAATAATAAATATTTTCTTTAATTTACAGTGTTAAGTCATTATTTAACATTTTCCACATTTCACTAACACCCTGACACACAATTTCTGGGTTTTGGGGTCAAGTTATTAACACATAGAAAATCTCTAATCCTGACAGGGTTAAGCAGGCTGTAATTACCGGGGTTTTAGGATGTATAACTAAGAGTCAATATGATGAGCAACTTAGTTTGTGATAACTAAATAAGTTTGAAAGAAAACAACTGATCTTTATTTACAGTTATGTCAATGCATTTAACGTTACAAATACATAAAATTGTATTAAATTTTCATGACAAACCGGGCAAAATACGCACTCAAGTTAAAACTAAATAGAACTTTTTTTTAGTAATAGGTATTCAAGAGAAATTATTTGCAATAAATAGCCGAATGTTCAAGTAGTCGTGTATGCGTGTAACAATTTGGAGTTCGCAATTGGGATTAAAAAACGCATATTTCTGAGAAAGAGAGAAAAATTGTTCATATATATGCAGAATTTTTTAATGTGATATCTCGTACCGACAGTTACCAGTTGTTAAACTGAACGTTTCTTACACTTGTTCGAAGAAAGTCAATGCAGTTACTTGCACAATACAAAAAAATGTCAACAACTGAATAAAAATACAATTCAATTTCCTCCATGAACACGAAGAAAAACAATACTTATTGTTTTTATTGCTCTGATCAATAAATAAAAAAATTAACAATGAAAACCTAACTGCATAACAAATTCATTTTTTCTCACAATTTACCTTTATTTTTCTGAGTTCTTGAAATCTCCTTTTCGATTTCCGATATCTTTTCTAATATACCCATTATTAGACTTAAAATTCGATAAAATACTAGTAAACGGATTTAATCTAAAATATTATTGTTAACCTAAAATCTACACGACACGTTCTCAGCACCATATTCCGATAAATTCAGATTCTGAAATTGCCACTGCCATCAATTACTATACATAATACCTCTGGAATTTTATGACATAAAAAAGTGCAGAAGCCACTTATGTCAATTGTCATTAATTTTACAGAAACAACTCATCTAATTTTAGGGAATAGTAAAGAAATTAACTGATATTAAACATTTTTAGAACCCTGTACTAGTGCTAGTAAATATATCTTTTATCGTTACAGTAAGGAACAAACATTAGCACAGTTGGTAGACCCTATCGACTTACAGAGCACTCTACAGAAAATTTCACGATACTAAGCCGCGCGATTTTTTTTAAATTGCAGCTTATAGCCATTTTTTTTTTTTTTGTTATATTCGTAGATCACAAAATTTATCGTTCAGATCGTTTTGAAAATTCTATAAGCTTAGGCAACAACTGATTTAAAGATTAAAATCACCTTTGGATAATGAACTATTTTGTTAATTTCCAAGCTACATATGGACTGATTTATCCATGGTTAACTATTAGAAATAAGTTATTCAAAATTTGAATTTTTAGTTTTTAACTAAGTATTTTTTAAAGAACTGGATTTATTATATTGTACTGGATTAATAATTAAGTATAATATTTTTACTGCTGGACAATTAAAATACAACTTTCTCCTACACACAGGAGTTCATGTAGTTTATTATCACCATCTAATATATACAGTACTGAAGCTTCAGGCACATTTTGCCGTCAATATAACTGCAGCAATCGCAGCAGCCAGCAAGTCGCACATTATTTCTCCATAGTTTAAAAGATAAGTACAGCATCCTTTTCAATAGTCTACCATCTCCATTATACTTCATAACCAAACCACCCCAGCTTTGTCTGTACAAACCTCCTTAACATCCTTTCCATTTCCAGTTTTTCCCAAATTACAAATAGTTGGGCAAAAAAAATAGTTCTGTTTCTTATCACACGGTCAGCCAATTATACGACTGAAACATTTAAGAACAGAAGAGATAAAGGGGTAAAAGACACAAGTCACAGCAATCTCCTCTGAGAGTAATAAATTTCATTTCAAAGTCAGAACCTGTGGTAATGAAGTGAAGGTGTCATTTGCAGGATGGAAAGTAGATGCTTTTCAGAGGGCCTGGCATGCTGATAAGCATACTTTTCTACTCAGTGAGAAGGGCAATGATAAACCACCTCACTCCTTGTGTACTAAGAAAATCCTCTAGAGGTTCAAACAAGCCTTTCGCCTGATAACCTAAACAACAACCCTAATTACAGTGAAAATATTCTGTAAAAGGAAAAAGTGACGTCACAGTGTCTTGGGCCAGTATAAGCTGGTGGGAGTAGTCTGTATGGAAAAGTCCATTTAATAAGGAGAGGGGTGTTCGTGAGTAGTGTAACTTGACAGTTTTGTAGTTGAGTTCTAACCTTAAAGTATCAACGCAATCAATTAGTTAGTTATTGGATTGAAGTGTTATTCTACACAAATGTTATAATCTATCTTTGTTGTTCTATCTCGTGCATTTATTTTTATTGTTTACTATATTGCTATTTATCGGATTTTAATTTCTAATGTAGTGTTATATTATTCAAAGCTGTTTACTTTTTCATTGACTCGGTTCAGTTCTGAGTTCATATAAAATGAGTGAAAATAGGGGAAAAAATAAAGTCGGCAAAACAGGTCAAGTTTTGCACAGTCAAAGTCGTGAAATTATTAATAGTGTGATAACGTTTTTTGAGCGGGAAGTGAAAGAGGAACCTGGTGTTATCATTGGTTTTTATTTCTTGTAATAGTAGCTAATAATATCAGGCAGAGTAGTAGCGTTCAAGCTGTCGTTGGTATGCGGTTCGGCTAGTATTACACGTGATGTGGAGTGGAAGGGGAATTCCTTTCTTACTTTCTCACGACTATACATCACTTCTTATTCTATTTCTTCTTGTCTTTTCCAGAATACTTCTTTTGAATTTCATCTCTGCCACCTGAATTCTACATAGTTACGTATAATGTCTATTTTATAATAGGCATTGTACAAAACTTTTTTTACAGCGCATAGGAATTCTTGATCCCAAACCTTTCACACTTTGGAAGAAATCACCTGCTTTCTGCATGGTTTTACGTAACTTTTTTTTCCAATTTTCCAACTCATGATAAAACAGTTTCTAAGTACATTAATTCTTTAACTTCTTTCAGTACTTTACTATGTAGCCTTACTTCAAGATACTCAACCTAATTCAAGATAATCGGAAAAAATTCACGAAAAAACAAAACATTCTAAAAACACTGTTTTATTCATAAATTATATAATAATCATCAATAATAATAATAATAGTAATTAATAATTTTGCTATAGTCAACAATAATATATAACTTATTAATAATACTATTTTATAAGACAATACTTACTCTTAATTAATTGTTTAAATGTAATTTATTTAAAGAGAAATTTATTTTTTCAACAAACAATATTTCTCATCAAATCAAATTTAATAATTTGACAGGTCAATAAAACTGACCCAATATATTTACAGAAAAAAATACAACAGTTGCAAAGCAACTAACAAATTTTGTTGACTCACTAGTGATTCTTTCACTTTATTTAATAACTACTATAATAAAATTACAATATTTATACATGCAATTTATTTTCTAATTAGGTAATTTTATTTATTAATTACATGGCAGTAAAATTTAACCTTATTTTATAAGGTATTAGGAAAACAATACATTGCTAAAGGATTTGATTAATAATAAGCACATTAATTCAACAACAGAAGTTTTTAAAAAATACTGTACATCGTTTAATTAATTATTCTACATTTAAAATTAATTATCGCTCAATACGATATGTTTTGAATTACGTAATTAGCGCATTTACTATTCTTATTCTTATCGAGAAAATTGATTCTTTATTGATATACTAGCTAACACCCGCTCGCTGCACTTCACAGCAAACTAAACTTAAACAGTTTAACTTTTCATAAAAACTTACATGTTGAAAGCCAAATCACAACAGTACAAATAAAACCAATTAGTACGGGAAACAAAAATTTTGTTGATATATCACCAATCAAAGGGGAGAAATGTGATCTGAAATAACTGAATACATGTTTAAAGAAAAAGGTAAAATCTATTCCATAAAAAAATGGTACAACCTTTTTGATTTTGGAAGGTTTATGTAACTTTTTTTTATGCAGATATCGGATACAATGTTATTTTTTGGATAACTGTCCCATGAATATTTTCAAAATTTTGAAAAAAGGAAAGAGTATAAGTGATGGTGTATTGTGGATCGGTAGTTTAATGTATCTGATACCTGCATATAATACAATATATTGTATACAATAGAATAGATTGATAAGAGAACTAACTGTACCCTAAACAATTAAAAAATATTTCTCAAAATTTAAAAATTACGTAATGCCATATGGCCTATGTTACTCAGGAAGCTCTAAGCTTTCCAACAGTGAAAGAATTTTAGAAATCAGTGAGTAATATTTGAGATAAGCTTAAACAAACAAACATTACTTCTTTATAATATTAGTACAGATTGAACCTGCCCATAACAGACAGGTGGAGGGTCAAAATTTTTTTACACTCAATCTGTTCGTTGCAGGGCTAAAATAAATAGTTCTGTTTCTTAACACATGGTCAGCCAATTAAATGACTGAATCATTTAAGAACAGAAGAGGTAGAGGTGTAAAAGACACTAATCAGAGTTATCTCCTCTGAAAGTAATGAATTTCATTATACAGCCAGACCCTGTGGTGAATGAAGTGAAGGTATAATTTGCAGAGTGGAAAATATGTTCTTTTCAGAGGGCCCGGCATGCTGATAAGCGTACTTTTCCACTCGGTGAGGAAGGCAATGGTAAACCACTTCACTCCTCGTTTTACTTAGTAAAACCTCTACAGGTTCAAACCAGCCTTTCGGCTGATGACCTAAACAACAACAACAGATTGAACGTAAAATTTTTTATTTAGTACCTACATTATTCATCAGTAAAACAAAGAAATAAAAATATTCAGTATGATAAACGGCTGTAGATGAATAATAGACATGATATTCACAATATATTTAATGAATATATTACACTAGATCATTGAATCACAGGATATCTGAATTAATTTATATTTCCAAACATGCTCCCATAGAATTATATTTACTTGGACATCAATGAATTGTATACAAAATTTTAAATAACAATTGTATGACAGCCAGTAAACATTATTGGTGGCATTTTTTAAAATTGGCATCCAACATTTTGTTTTTTCCGTCTCTCTGTCTGTCCCACCCAGATATCAGAAACTACAAGAGATAGTAACAAATGGTTTACAGATTTGTAATCTACTCAAAAAAATAGTGGGCCTAAATTGGGTTTGAAATTCCGGTTTCGACCGGAAATGGCCCAAAACCGGAAGTCACAAAAATCAAAGTCAGAAAATACAAGAGACAGCAACAAATGGTTTTTGGATTAATAATCTACATAAAAAGTTAGTAAAGGCCAAGCAAATTGCTGTGAGCACTGGACTACGCATGCACATACTTGAGTTCGACCCTGCATACCCCTCCGACCTACACGCGTATTTATCTATTCACTCCTTGGCCAACCACGCCCATTCCGAAGGAATTTAAGCAGCTTAGTGGCTTCAGAATGCTACCTAGCAGGCGAACCCACAACCCGTGAGAGGCCAACCCAAATGAGTGAGTGCAGTCACATCCGTAGGGCGCCCCACTCTCCTCAGTACTTGTGTAAATGTTGGACGAGTAGCCATTGAGCTCATTACGCCATAATGCTTTGCATGTGGCTCTACCACACATGGAAGTACTGCGCGAAACCATCTACTACAAATAGCACATGGAGGTGCTATGGCCAGCGCCCATTAACTCGAAAGCAGGCAAGAATAGGGTAGCTAAACCACAGTTTTATGGGCATGCTCTGTGTGGTCTGGGGCGTGCCCCCCCTTTGACCTACAATAAGATGTACAGTCAGTGTTGTTGAAAATTGACAACACCCATTGTATTTTATACGCATGCTGTTCCATTGTTGATTACATACGCTGCACTATTGCAGTACATACAAGACTATACTAATACAGACGCTTGTTTTTCCCAGCGCTCTCTTTACGAAAATCAGGCTATAACTTTGGATTGGGTTTGAAGTTCTGGTTTCGAATGGAAGTGGCCCAAAACCGGAAGTCACAAAAATCAAAGTCAGAAACTGCAAGAGATAGCAACAAACAGTTTTTGCATTCATAATATACACAAAAAGTTAGTGACCCTAAATTATTGTGTTTGAAGTTTTGGTTTCGACCGGAAGTGGTCCACAACCGGAAGTCAAGAAATCATATTCGGAATTTAGAAACAAAAATAGTATCATTCGATTCCTCTTAAAGAGTAGTCACTGAAATTACTAATGGTTTTTGCCATAAGCATAGGTAAGCATTTTTAAAAATTGCCACCAGCTATGAGACATGTCTCATCAAAGAGATTTTTAAAAATAGAATTATTCTACATGTATCACACACATTTAAACTTTTCATCCGTGTAACACACTCTACCTACGACAAATGTTCTGCTTCAAAATTTGTACAAGCTCAATAATTTTATACTTAAAAACTTTTGTAAAACCTGTTAAGTCTTCTCTTTTGTATGCTTAAGAAAACATACAAAGTTCTTATGGATGTTTAAAATTTTAAAGCATTTTATGCACGTTAAAATATTATAAAACAATTTATTTTTCAAAATAAAGCAAAGATTTTGTTTAGAAGCAATATTTTTTTCATTTCAATCTGTGTTGTCTACACAACAGATTTTAAAAAATTGATAACAAATATGAATTATGTAAATTTTTTTATTGGATATAAGTTATAACAATAATATTTAAAAAATTAGTTTTGTACTTATTAATTAGATTTAACATAATTTTAAAATAAGCTAAGTTCATTTACAGCAATTTTGAATAATAATTATATTCAAGTATTTTTATTATTTAATGAATTACTGTAGTAAATAGTTTGCATTTAAAAAGTTTTCCATAAATATTTGACTTTCACTAGCTACATGCAGCTTTGAACAGATTAAAATTGTATAATTTCTTTTTACAAAGTTTCAATATCTATTAATACAGTAGAACTTCTGCTATAGAACTTGAGAAAAGTGTACATCCGCAAGAAAATTAAAATATATACTAGGATAATTTTGATACTTAACATTCAGCTAATAACTTTTAAAAGTCCTATAATCATGAGATAAAATTTTAACAATCCTAATTTTAGTGTATACAAAAAAAAGTGGTGAAAAAAAGTAGTGCAAACCCTAGGGTAGTTCATGAGAGGCCTCTAAACAGTGACAAAGTGACAGTTTGGTGTGCAATCAGCAGTGAAGGCATAACTGGCCTTTTCTTCGAGGAGGACAATCGTTGTGTTACCATCAATGCTGAGCAGTATGTAAACATGCTCCAACAATTTCTTGAACCACAATTGCAGCAGAATAATTTGAAACCAGTGTGGTTTCAGCAGGACGGTGGCACAACCCATACTGCTAGAAATTCGATGGCTGTTTTGAGGGAAATGTTCCCCGGGCGATTGATCTCCCGGTATGGTGACATTCCATGGCCCGCACGCTGACCGGATTTAACTCCGTGTGATTACTTTTTATGGGGCTACCTCAAGAGTGAAGTGTTTAAACATTGACCCAGGACCCTAGAAGCCTTGAAGCATGCAGTTCGCCTTGAAGTTGGCCGCATTCCACAACAAATGCTTCGCAGAGTTATGCAGAACTTCAGAACCAGACTACAGCAGTGCATTGACAATGAGGGACATCACTTGAATGTGTTGTTTAAAACAAAGTAAAATTATTGTTAAAATTAAGTTCCAGCTGTACCCTTTTGATGCCACAATAAAGGTTTGTTCAAACATTTTTTGTTATTTTTTAATTTACCGTCAAAGTTAGGGATACTTCCCTGCTCCACCCTGTATAATACCGCAGCCAGAATGGCATACCGCCCCATGACCCTCGCCTTGCACAGCCCCTTGCATTACACCTCTTCCAGAATAAAGGTATGTATTAACATTATCGCGACCATAACAGAGCCTATCCCCACCCATTAATCTTCACCCCTACCAACAGACCAACCATTGCACTGCACTGAGGAATTGAGCTTGGTATTTTTTTCTTAGCACCCTCGCACTGAACATTTAGTATTTAATCTTGTTGTATCAAGAAATGCCACATTTATTTCTAGTGCTATAATACTCTGTGTGCTTTTATTTATGGAACAAGTTGACAAAGAAAAACTGATTATCAAAATTTTCCTCTGGGCACCTATGTAGGAACAAACCATAAATGTTTCAAAATTACATGTTTCTAGATTTTGAAATTAAATATTTAAATTTTCTGTGTTTCATTCTCATGTAATCATAATATCTTCCATCATTACATCTTAAATCTGCGTACAAATAATGAAATTCACCATACCGTTTTCTTTTTTCATCAACAGATAAACATGTAATGTTTTTAACTTAATAATATGGTATTTTGTTGTTACAGATTCTAATATCAAATCTTCTTCTGAAGATGATGATGAAAAAGACATGTTCACACCAAAATCTGAACTGAACAAAAATGCAGTGCTTCAGTACAGCCAGTCATGGTACCAGGGGCGATTGTTGAGAGTAGAGACAATGATCGAGCGCAGTGCGGTGTGGAGTTGTGGCCTCGGCCTTAAGGTTGGTAAAGAATTGAACAACTCAGTACGAGTATTGAACGGTAATGATACAGAAATAGTACCAAATGAGCAAAGAATTATTTTTGCTGTACCCAGTTCTATTGGAACTAATGATGATACAGGTCAAAGGAGACTAATTTTATGGAACTTATACAAGAAAATACTAGGAACAGAATTGTTGCAGCTACAGTGGTTCCTACTGTGACCTCTGATTAACTTCCACACCTGTTTAACTGTACTGTTCATCTTCACCCAACAAGTAGTAAACATGTACTACTAAATAACAATAATACAATTTAAAATGGAAACTTGTAGAAGATGGAACAAATTTTGGGTCCCAAAATTTTCTCTACAAAATTATATTGATATGAACCCATATAAGCTGGAAACTGCCAAACATGGAAATGGTACAGACAAAAGGTCTACAGTACATACGAGGGGGTACCCAAAAGTAACCGGAATAGCATTGCTGTGGGCGGTGCTTGTGTAGTACGCATTTCTGCCGCACAGGCGAGTATAGCGTAACTCATTGCGAGTTCATTGCAGTGATCGCAACTCATTGCGAGTTCAATATTCATCTGCAGTGATTGTTTTTGCTAGCGCTGTTTTGTTCTTGTTTCGTTTTTTATGATGGCAAGTTTAAGTGAACAATGTGTAGCTGTGAAATTTTGTTTTCTACTCGGTAAAAGTGCTGCTGAAACTGTTTTGATGTTGAAAACAGCTTACAACGATGACGCTATGGGAAAATCTCAAGTATACGAGTGGTTTTCTCGATTCAAAAATGGTGACATGTCGACTGATGACAAACCTCGTTCTGGACGTCCATCAACTGCCTGAATTCACAAAAATGTTTAAAAAATTTGAGTGCGTGTGCTCTCAGACCGCCGATTGACAATTTGGAAGTTTTAAGAAGATTGCACGACAGTGTTCGTCAAAAACGATCCGGTTTGTGGCAGACAGGAGACTGGTTAATCCACCACGACAATACACCTGCAAACATAGCCATCTTGATGAAAGATTCTTTGACTAAAAATGGAACGGTTCCGCTGCCCCACGCACCTTTTTTGCCTCACCTGGCTCCGTGCGACTTTTTCTTATTTCCACGCAT
The DNA here is from genome assembly GCA_035578175.1 of Catonia carolina. Taxonomy (NCBI): domain Eukaryota; kingdom Metazoa; phylum Arthropoda; class Insecta; order Hemiptera; family Achilidae; genus Catonia; species Catonia carolina. The sequence continues at coordinate 30,862,672 of JAQMRL010000005.1, read as the reverse complement.
GAAAGGGACATTAAAGGACACTGATTTGACAACATTGAAGCGATCAAGAAAAAACGAGAGAAGAGCTGTCAGCCATTTCTAAAGATGGCTACAAAAAATGTTTCGAACAGTGAAGCACCGGCGAATAAATGTATTAGTTGTAATGGAGAGTATTTTGAAGGGGATAAGGTTGTTTTGAACAAAAATTTTAAATAAATAGCTTTTGAAAAGTAATTCCGGTTTCTTTTGGGTATCCTCTCTTATAGTGTAAGCCAGAAAAATATATTTAGTACAGGAATAATAGCTTGCTGTTTTGTATTATACTAGTTTAAATGTTGCAAGATTGACCACTGTTTGTTTAAAATATAGGCACAGATTCCAGGATGTACCCTGTTCTTTACAAATGTAATTGTATTCTATCCTGCAATACGTATGGTTCCTGAGTCACTGTACCTAACTTTACTTGCCGCTATGATGCAAGTAGTGCTAGACTGCTGTTAAGGCCAATCGCACCCCCGTTAAGTGATTCGTATTTCCCCGCTTTTATTATCGTCGTTAAATACACTGATTTTGTATTAATAACCTTGTTCCCGCCTCTTCCTGTATACTTGTCTTGATTTCCGATGGTGATCTCAGTTCATGACGTAATCATTCTCCCTCTACTCACATTCCTATCTTCCCGGTCAACACACTCACTGGTTGGATTCTGCGGCATGTAGACTGTTCGTGCCTTCGCTGCGCCGGCCATCCTATGGCGTCGCTTCTACAATTGTCGTTATGCTTCGTTCGTTTCTGATGTACCATACATCATTTTCAAGTGTGATTTTGCTTATGTGTGTAATTTATAATCATTTACAATTGTTCTTGTTTTCGTATCAAACATTAAAGTTACAGTGTGAATCGAACCCCGGACACGTGTCGCGTGGACGCCGTTTATACACTTCAGGCCATTCAACAGGTAAGCGAATTAGTCTATTTTGTTGTACGCTTTCTAATTTTGTGTTTGAGTTGACCAGTGATGTCCTGCTGTTCCAGCAGTTACTTATCGTTTTCCTTTGTCTCCCTCAGTGTACATTCCATCGTTGTATCTTGCTTATTCAGTCGTTCCGCCGTTGGTTTCTGGCGCCATTAAATGAAACTAGGTCCTCCGGAATAAGTCGTTTATGCTTCAGTTTACATTAATCTGCCATTAGTCGTTGATAGTGGATTGATGTCCTACAGTTACAAGTCGGCTTACCGCTTAATTCGTTTTATCCAATTTATTTTGGGTTATTTTCAAAACTCCTGCCATCAAGGCTCTAACATTTTGGTCCTCCGGGCCGGATATTTATCAGTGCATATTTGGAAATACAGTCTATTGTCTTAATTTTTCAATCGTCAACAATTTCAGTATTTTGTTTAATTCGTTATTACATGGTGTTACATTGCATTCATCGTGTCATTTATTGTGTTTCGTGTCTTACATGTGTTCAATATATTAATAAAAACATTAATAAAAATATTAATATTAAAAACAATTTCATTTATTCAGTTAAAAAATACGGGGTTAAGTTGCATAACAAATGCAACGCATTATCAGTGTTGTGACGCTTTCATTCAATACAAGTTGCAACCAACGCTGTGCTGACGTCACAGTAGATCGGTTCAGTGCTATATCTTTCGACACGGCCAGAATTTGGCTAGAGTCGCCATTTTCTCCTTCGTTCTTGTTAACTGGTTCACGCAGCTTACAGCGCATGCGTGCCCTCTCTCTCATTCGCTCTCTCTCGTGCTGCCCGTCGTTACTGCTAGCGCTGAGAGAATCACTTCACTTGCGTCGTCTGCAACGTATACATCTCAGTTGCAACTAACCTAGATTCAATAAACAGCTGTGTTTTGTTTACATTCTATTATTTGTTTTTCGATCGCTGTCTTCGTTCATTATTTTCAACATGGACGATTTACAATCTTTAATCAAAAAACGCAACGTTGTTAATAATCATCTTTCTCGTTTTAATAATTTTCTTCAATCTGACGTTGAAGTTAACCAAGTCAAATTACGACTTGACAAATTCTTAGATCTCTGGTGTGACTTTGAACAGATACAAACGAACATCGAATTACTTCAACCCGAATCAGATTTCGAATCAGAACGCACTGCTTTCGAAACTCATTATTTCCAGTTAATTGATCGTGCCCAGAAATTAATTGAATCTCTGGACAATACAATCGTTTTACCAAATCAAGTCAAGTCTTCTAATTCGCAATTAATACAATTACCTCGAATTCGCCTACCTTCATTTGATGGAGATGTTGCGAAATTCCAGAATTTCATCAGCTTGTTCAATGATTTAATTCACAATAATTCTGAGTTATCATTTGTTCAAAAACTTCATTATTTGAGGTGCTCATTAGTCGGTGAACCACTGCGTCTAATAGAACACCTGCCTCTCTCGCTTGAAAATTATACGTTAGCGTACAATTTAATTGTTGAGCGCTACTCCAACTCAAGGCGCATAGCAAATGTTCACTTAAATCAGATATTCAATTTCGTTAAATCTGACACTCCGTCCTATCAATCGTTAAAAGGTTTTCTTAATATCCACGAATCATCAATCGGAGCCTTACGTCTGTTAAATATAAATTTACTTGAATATTTACTTTTTGAGATAGCCTATTCTAATTTGGATCCTGTAACAAAGCAAGCGTTCGAGGATTCAAATCCTAATTCTACCGTGCCTACATACGAGGCCTTAATGTCATTCGTTACCGCTAAGATGCATGCTTTCGAGCTCTCGAATTCATCTCAGCTTTCAGATAACGCTAGTTCTTCTTATACTAGCAAATCCAACGTCGATAAACCGGCTAGTCACAGACCGGTGTTTCGTAAACAACCAATGTCTCCTACAACGCCTAAAAAACAGCATTCGGTTTTATTAGGTAGTAATCTTGCTAATTCAAATAGTGAACCGCTATACAAATGTCCGTTTTGTGGCTCTATTAATCACAACATTTTCAATTGTACCGAGTTTCTCGCCATGTCCGTTGAAGAACGGCACAAACAAGTGTTTCAGCTTCGTAAATGTTTCGCCTGCTTAGGAAAACACTCTCGCAAAGACTGTAAATCTATCAAGTCTTGTCGTTTATGTGGTTCTACTAATCATCACACACTGTTGCACGAATCCTCTACTCCAGTCGATTCTACCACTCGTAATTCTGCGTCAAGTAATTTTAATTACAAATCAAGTACTACTAACTCTAATCGTAATACAACTTCTCCCGTTGTTAATTCTTCTGGTTGCGATTCCTCTAACAATAACGTTGTTAATAGACATCCTTCTGTAGGACTATCTACACCCAGTAGCGCGCATTTAAGTACCGCTGCTGAAAATACCGTGCCTATTCTTGATTCTTCCAACAGCAATTCGCTATCGTGTCGCACTGGTTCACAAAAGGTTTTGCTAGGTACTGCTACAGTGCTGTTGCAATCTCAATTTGGCAACTTTCACGCTTTCCGCGCTGTACTTGACTGCGGTTCTGAAGTGAACTTAATAACATCTCGCGCCGCAGAGCAAATTGGCGCAAAAACAATTCCGTGTCGTCAAAACTTGTTAGGCATATCAGCTGCCACTACTCAAATACAAGGTACTTCTCAGATTACCATCGCTTCTAAACAAAACAGCGATTTTCGTCTCGATACCACTGCGCTAGTAATTCCTAAAATTACTAACAATTTACCATCTGTCTGCATTTCTCACGAAGTTTTACAGCTGCACTCCGGCAAAATTCTTGCTGATCCTGAATTTATCCACTCCGCCCCTGTAGACATTTTACTGGGCGCCGAAGTGTTTCCTGATCTAATTATTCAACACAATAATTCCATAATCAAAGGCAGTCCTTCTGCCATTTCTACAGTTTTCGGTTGGGTAATTTTTGGTAAATTACCAGCACTTTCTATGGTTTCAAATAACCAACCACCTAGCTCGTTACTCACTTCTGTCGATACGCTGTCTCAAACTATGCAGCGCTTCTGGGAGTCGGAAGAAATCTTCGCTCCCCCTGCTACCAATCCGGACGATGACTACTGTGAAAAGTTATTCTCCGAAACCACCACTCGTGATAGTAACGGACGTTATATTGTTGCGCTTCCGTTCAAAAACAATTCTGTATCGTTGTCTTCTAATCGTCATGTCGCAAGTCGTGCTGCTACAAAATTTACTGTTAAAATTTCTCAGCAGCCTGCAGTTCAACAAAAATACCACGATTTCATGCGTGAGTATCTTACTCTCAACCACATGTCGCCTGCTTCTTCTATCGCTGAATACATAATTCCGCATCACGGCGTATTTAAAACAGCCGACCCTAATGGGAAAATTCGTGTCGTATTTAATGCTTCTTTCTCTGATCTTCACGGCAATTCACTTAATAGTCAACTGTTACCTGGTCCTAAGTTACAAAAGGACATCTGTAATATTTTAACAACTTTTCGTAAACATCCAATCGTCGTTTGCTCGGACATCAAGATGATGTATCGGCAAATTCTCGTGCGTCCTGAAGATCGTTTTCATCAACATATTTTCTATTGTTCCGATTCAAACTCCACACCGCAAGAATTCGAACTGAATACGGTAACCTACGGAGTTAAACCGTCTGCTTATTTAGCACAACGTACTTTACTTCAGTTAGTAGAAGATGAAGGCTCTTCGTTTCCTCTTGCATCCGAGGCTGTTCGTTCCAGTACTTACGTCGACGACATACTAACCGGTGCTTCCGATTTCAAGGAGGCTGAACTTCTAGTCGATCAACTCATCGAGTTACTCGCCTTGGGAGGTTTTCAATTACGGAAATGGTCTTCCAATCATCCTGACCTTCTGCAACGATTTCCGCACGATCATCTAGAAAATCCTATCTGTTTCTCAGATGAAACTTCATCGATTAAAATCTTAGGGCTTCAGTGGAACCCCACCTCCGATTCTTTTTCGTATCACGTAACTCCTTTCGATTCTACGGTCACCAAACGTACTGTGCTCTCCTATCTCGCAAAAATCTTCGATCCTCTCGGATTTCTAACTCCAGTCACCTTCTGGGTAAAACACTTTCTAAAACAATTATGGAACAACAATTTACAGTGGGACGACCAGTTACCGCCGATTTTCGATCACGCCTGGCGTAAATTTAGTACTGATCTCTCTGCTTTACAAGATTTTCGTCTTCCTCGATTAATTTCTGTTAACGGCGCTGAATACCGAATTCTTGGATTCTGCGACGCCTCCGAAAAGGGCTACGCCGCTTGTGTATACCTTCATGTACAAACCAATACATTTTCTGATATGTTTTTACTCAAAGCCAAAAGTCGAGTCTCTCCGCTAAAAAACGTTACAATTCCTCGTCTTGAACTGTGCGCTGCACTCTTGTTATCTCGTTTAATTTCTTCTGTTTCTGATTTTGCGAATTCTATTTCTTGTTGTGACATGCGATTATTCACCGACGCTAGTATAGTGTTAGCCTGGCTGCAAACGCCGCAACACCGCTTAAAAATGTTTATTGCCAACCGTGTGCAACAAATTCTTTCATTAACCGATCTTAACTCTTGGTCTCATATCTCTACTGACCAAAACCCTGCTGATGTTGCATCTCGTGGTGCCAATTGTACCGATTTGATCAATCACTCGTTGTGGTGGCAAGGGCCGCCTATTTATCGTGCGCTATCTACCGAATGGCCTACGATTAACATTCCTTCTGTTTCTACTGACAAGCTCGATCTCCGGCAAGAAAAAATTTGTCTCGCCGTCTCAACTGATCCTTCGTTTCCCGACGAAATTTTATTAAAATTTTCATCGTTTTCTCGCCTAACGCGTATCCTGGCTTATGTTCTGCGCTTCGTGAAAAAACTCAAAACGCCTTCCGTAGTCTTTTCTTCGTTCCTTACTTCAAGCGAAATCTGCGCTACTACCAATGTCTGCGTAAAATTGACTCAACTGCGCTACTTCTCCGACGACATCAATGCTGTCTCCAAGGGAAAATTACCGTCTAAGTCACTCGTTTCTTTGTCACCGTTGCTTAACGACCACGGCATTCTAACTGTAGGCGGTCGTCTATGCCGCTCTGCGCTTAGTACTACTGCACAGCATCCCATACTGCTGCCAAAACATAGCCACTTAACCAACTTAATATGTGACTATTACCATCAACTGTCGCTCCATTCGGGACCTCGTACAACACAGGCGCTGATCGTTCAACAATTCTGGATTTTATCTGCTAGAACTGTCATCCGACAAAGAATTCATCGCTGCGTTCGCTGCATTAGATACAACGGACGACCTTCTCAACCTATGATGTCTACGCTTCCATCTTCTCGTGTCACCGCTTCCCGTGCATTCTCATCTACTGGTGTTGATTATGCCGGCCCGTTCTTCGTCAAAACCAGTCGTCTTCGTAAATCTTCCTTATCTAAAGGTTATCTGTGCGTCTTCGTGTGCATGTCCACCAAGGCTGTTCATCTCGAATTTGTGTCTGATCTTTCTACTGATGCTTTCCTTGCTGCACTCGATCGTTTTGTGTCTCGTCGAGGTCTGCCTTCGGACATCTACTCCGACAACGGCACCAACTTCGTTGGCGCCAAAAATAAATTTGTCGAAATTTATAATCTGCTTCGTCGCTCGTCTCCTGCTATTGGAAGTCATCTCGCTGCATTAAAAATTACTTGGCACTTCAATCCACCTTCTGCGCCAAACTTCGGCGGATTATGGGAAGCCGCCGTCAAATCGGCCAAACATTGTCTACTTCGGCTCATCGGAGACAAACCACTGCTCTTCGAGGAGTACATAACTTTATTCGCTCGTATCGAGGCCGTATTAAACAGCCGACCTCTGTTTCAATTCTCATCCGACCCCAATGAGGAAAGATGTATGCTGACTCCTGGGCATTTCCTCATCGGATCGTCTCTGTTACAACCACCTGAACATAGCACAATTGATCAACTCCAGCCGGCCTCGCGCTGGCATCAAGTCAAAGTTCTAGTTAAGTCGTTCTGGAAACAATGGTCCCTGAACTACTTGCACACGCTAACTCAGCGCAATAAATGGACTCGTGCTCGTGACAACCTACAAATTGGTCGTGTTGTCATCGTGCAAAACCTCGACACTGCTCCTGCATCATGGCCATTAGGCACAGTTACCGATGTCTTTCCTGGCAGAGACCGCACAGTTCGCACCGCCGAGGTAAGAACTATTCATGGTACTTACGTTCGACCCGTGTCAAAGCTAATTGTCCTGCCTGACAATTAGGCTTTACCTTCGTTCTCAACTCTACGTCTTCTTCTCACCGCCGTCTGCTCCGCATATGTCGTCTTATTTCTCTCCTAGAGATTCAATTTTCTGAGTAGGCTGCTCCTGATCAACCGCTGCGTATATTGTATGTATTGTTTCATACAATCTTTCAACAAAAGTTTCCTTTAACAACTTAAAGAATTCACTCCTGACACATACAAATACACATTCATGTATTCGTCGTTTCATTCGTCTGTTCCCTTGCTGGAACTCTACCTTGCTCCGTTGTTCTTCGATTCTTCTTCTGCGTCGCTTCTGGTTGTCAACCCTTGTTGGCAATCACCTCAAGATCGTTCCGTTACTCGTTGGCTTCCGCGCAAGCCGTGGAAGATGTTCCGTTCGTCGTTGGCCGGGCAAACCCGTGCGTTTGTCACGCCACCTCAAGATGCTCCGTTCTTCGCTTCATTCGATTCTTCTTCGTCGTCTTCTTTGCGTCGTTCTCTGCGTTTGCTACGTTTTCCGCTCCCTGTTGCTTCAGGGCGGGCGGCTTCATTCTTCGTCTTCTTCCTGCGTTTTCCGCTCCCTGGTTGTTTCAGGGCGGGCGGCTTCGTTCTTCGATCTTCTCTGCTAGTTTTGTTTCTGTAAATCGCTTTCATCGATTTAGGCGGGCGGTATGTTAAGGCCAATCGCACCCCCGTTAAGTGATTCGTATTTCCCCGCTTTTATTATCGTCGTTAAATACACTGATTTTGTATTAATAACCTTGTTCCCGCCTCTTCCTGTATACTTGTCTTGATTTCCGATGGTGATCTCAGTTCATGACGTAATCATTCTCCCTCTACTCACATTCCTATCTTCCCGGTCAACACACTCACTGGTTGGATTCTGCGGCATGTAGACTGTTCGTGCCTTCGCTGCGCCGGCCATCCTATGGCGTCGCTTCTACAATTGTCGTTATGCTTCGTTCGTTTCTGATGTACCATACATCATTTTCAAGTGTGATTTTGCTTATGTGTGTAATTTATAATCATTTACAATTGTTCTTGTTTTCGTATCAAACATTAAAGTTACAGTGTGAATCGAACCCCGGACACGTGTCGCGTGGACGCCGTTTATACACTTCAGGCCATTCAACAGGTAAGCGAATTAGTCTATTTTGTTGTACGCTTTCTAATTTTGTGTTTGAGTTGACCAGTGATGTCCTGCTGTTCCAGCAGTTACTTATCGTTTTCCTTTGTCTCCCTCAGTGTACATTCCATCGTTGTATCTTGCTTATTCAGTCGTTCCGCCGTTGGTTTCTGGCGCCATTAAATGAAACTAGGTCCTCCGGAATAAGTCGTTTATGCTTCAGTTTACATTAATCTGCCATTAGTCGTTGATAGTGGATTGATGTCCTACAGTTACAAGTCGGCTTACCGCTTAATTCGTTTTATCCAATTTATTTTGGGTTATTTTCAAAACTCCTGCCATCAAGGCTCTAACAACTGCAAAGTGGAGAGTCTTAGGTTAAATTCATGGCTAGATTCTGAATACTGTAACATATTAATTAATAACCATTATTTCATGAGCGAAATAATCGCTATTGGCAAAACTCTTTATGCGATTTAAAATAGACAAAAGTAAGACTTTTAATAGAAACGTAATTTAAGTTAGTGTATACTATGAAACCTTATTTTAGATGAAACTGAACTAAATCAATTTTGAAGTTCGTTTTAATAGAAACTTATAAATTGGTATAATAAGTTAAAATTTTTAGAATTTTTCATCAGGAAAAAGTTTTTCCTATATCTGGACCAATTCTAAAGGAGTAAGCAATAGAAGTTGCACTGAAATTGGAAAACATAACTTTTAAAGTTTCCAACAGATCGCTGGAAGGTTTCAGCTCTAAAAACAGGATTTCCTTCAGATTAATACTATAAATATCTTTCAATTTATATAAGTTTATATTTTTTAAGAAATTTTTGATTATTGTTACCTATTTTCGCATTGTTATACATGAACCTGCGTAAGACAGAAAAACTGCCGATCCCTTTGAGTTCTGGCTTACACTGGTGTTACTGCAACATCAAAATAATAATGAAAGAAGAATAGTAACTAGCTGGCCGAAGTGAAAAATTCACACAATCAATCTTGAGTGATGTCCCTATCTCTAAAACTAATTTTTCCTTTAATAAACTTGAAGGACTTGTATTATCTGATCTATCCAAAACTTTAAAAAAAAAATTAAGAACATAACAGAAGTTCTACTATATTTAATGAATGACAATATTTATAAACATATTAATGACATAGGACTATGAGAATTTTCTAAAATATCATGTGAATACAAATTGGTCCCACAAAATCATCAGTTACGTATTCAGTATTTCCTTTTAAATTTAAATTATAACTACAAGACTGGGAACATGTATAAATTCTGGTATACCTATTTGTTTTTTCAAAGTAAACCAAAAAAAATTTCTTACAATGTAAGATTTAAATTCACAACCTTTTAAGTTCCACATTACAATCATCATGTTATTAGTTCAAACAAACGATAAACAATTTTAGGATATATTTCACAACTTCTTCAAAATGACACCATTATACAATTACCAGTTATGTAGATATAATGTTAAGTAATAACAGATTAAAGAAATCTTCTAGGAAAAGCTGTTATCCTATTTAAAACACAATACAATATTTTCATTAACACGAAGGGAACCATTCTTAAATTTTATTAATCTTGACCAACTTTGATTAAAAGTTGGAAGAGTTCTTTTACTTTACAAAAATTATTTACTGAAATAGAATTTAAAATTTTAATTGGATAAAAATACTTTTAACTGGTTAATTAATAAATAATTTTAACATAAAAAATTCAAGAAATAAATATCAATCAAATCAAAGCAAGATGGTATCTCTTTTTTTGTAAAGAAGATAAATATTCAACAAGAATCTGCAAGCACGGATTATTTTAGAGAATTTAAGCAAAACATATTGGTCAAAGTAATAAGATGTTAAAACCTACTTTAACTATAATAAAGCCCACTGTAATTCAACTTCAATGGCTCAGTTTTCATTGACCAAGTGGTTACTGTGACTTTAAATAAACCTAACACAAAGATGTTATTTTCCTTATAGTATTATTTCCGAGGGAGGTGGAGGGTTCTTTACTGATGTCAGATCAAGTGGCCAGGCGGCAGGTTTTTGGTTGGTACACGGTTGCGGCCTCCTTGAGGCTGGACGAGGACGCCTCAATTGAGTCCAACACTACTCCCTCCCATAGTGAGGGAGTGAACATGAGTTTTTTCACGATAAAAAAACCTTGTCTAACACTGAACAATTTGTTTATTGGTGGCAATTTTTAAAATTGTCATCTATCATTTTGTTGTGTCTGTCCATCCATCTGTAAGAAACTACAAGAGATAGAAACAAACAGTTTTTAGATTCAAAATCTAAACAAAACGTTAGTGGGTCTAAATTGGGTTTGAAGTACCAGTTTCTACTGGAAGTAGCCCAAAACCAGAAGTTAATAAATCTAAGTCAGAAATTACAAGAGATAGCAACAAATGGTTTTCGGATTCATAATCTACACAAAAAGTTGGTGGGTCAAGAGTTCTAGTTTTGACCGAAAGTGGCCCAAAACCGGAAGTCAAGAAATCAGAATTGGAATTTGGAAACAAAATAGTGTTATTTGATTTCTCATAAAGTGTAGATACAGAAATCATTGGGTTTGAAGTTCCAGTTTTGAATGGAAGTGACCCAAAACTGGAAGTCAATAAATCAAAGTCAGAAACTGCAAGAGATAGTCACAAACGGTTTTTGAATTCGTAATCTACACGAAAAGTTAGTGGGCCTGGTTTAGGTTTGAAGTTTCAGTTTTGACTGGAAGTAGCCCAAGACCGGAAGTTAAGAAATCAAATTTGGAATGGGGAAACAAAAATAGTGTCCTTCGATTCTCTTAAAGAGTAGATACAGAAATCATTGGGTTCCAGTTTTGACCGGAAGTGGCCCAAAACCAGAAGTCAAGAAATCAAATTCAGAATTTGGAAACAAAAATGTCATTCAATTCCTCTCAAAAGAGTAGATACAGAAATCACTAATGGTTTTTGCCTTAACAATGATAACCTTTTTTAAGAATTGCCACCAGCCATGAGACGCGTAATTTCAAGAAAGGGATTTTTTCCAACTTTTGTTTTTTATTAGATTTATCAGGCATTGACTGCCATGGTCATTAGTCATCAAATATCAGTTAATACCAACTTCTTAAATTTTAAACTAAAAGTCAAAATTTAAAAATAAATAAAAACAAGATTACTTAAAAAATCATAACGCAAACCTCTTGAGGGACAAGTTAATTTTGAAAATTAACCATAACCTCGCTCTGAAAAACGTGCATTAATACTACATATGAATAACAGCTGTAACAAGAGAGCAGTGCAACCAACAAATTGTTCTGGCAACACATGTAGCAATACGCCATCAAAGTACGTAGTTAAGACAAAAAGCTGCGGTGTTATAGTTAATGACCACATATGCGCCAATGTCCCTTGAGAGGAATACACAATTCTAAATTAAATTATAGAAAAAAAAACAACAAGTAGACTCTAAAGTAAATGGGAAATTTTATTATCGTATTAATCAAGATATTCCCTATTTGAATATGAACTTACAGTATATGACCCCGTCAAGGTTTCTAGGATTGATAGTGCAGGTTACTTACATTTTTAGTTGAAATCACATATTGTAATTACAACTTTGTTCCCATACGATGCAGAATATCTCATTGCATTACATCTCAAGACACTACCAAATAAAATTCTCTATTAATTACATTCAAATGGAGGTCTAACCTGAATTAAACAATAGATATTATTACGAGAAAAACCAGCCCATTAAGTCTAAGTCATTTTTTATCGGCAAAAATCCATAGAAAAAACTATGGTTAACAAATTGTATAACAGATCGCCTTCGTGAAGTAGTGGTCAGCACACTAGCTTACCAAGCGGAAGGTTCTGGGTTCAAATCCCAGGCTAGGGTCAGAAAATTATTACCCGTTAAAACCCATTGCTTCACAACCCAAAGTAGTCCCAAATACCCAAGATGCTGAAGTGACTAAGATAAACTAAAAAAGTTTGTAATATGATCATCTTGGATCAAACTGATTCAGAAATTTAAATAAAAACAATCTTCTTTAACAGAAATGAAAAATATTTAATTCATTTAACACTACCTTACTCGTAACTTTTATAAGTCGACCAAAATAAAAATTATTGCTTTATTTCTAACTTTTAAGAGATGTAATGCAACCCAAAATTATTAAAATATAGCTTAAAAATAATTGCAACACTTTGTGCAATGATATCTGGAAAAGGAGAAACATATAAACAAACCTTTGACTCTTTAAGAAATTATACTTATTTATATTGCTTTTTCACAGATTGTCTATTTTATAAACAACGTTTTCTCAAGTAGATAGTATTATGACTTGTGTGAATCTCTAAATTTTTACAGGACACAGTGTGTGATGATGAAGATGACAATGACGGTTCCTTTCAGCGTTAAAATTTTCATCCATAAATTAACCTGTAAATAAATTACCAGATATATATAAAATACAAAAAAAGTAACCATTGATCCATTCTGAATATACAAACCTATATTTAAATGATATATAGTTTATAATTGCCCAAAACAGACAGGTGGAGTGTCAAATTATTTACACTCAATCTGTTAGTTGCAGGGCTAAAATAAATAGTTCTGTTTCTTATCACATGGTCAGCCAATTAAATGACTGAATCATTTAAGAACAGAAGAGGTAGAGGTGTATAAGACACTAATCAGAGTTATCTCGTCTGAAAGTAATGGATTTCATTATACAGCCAGACCCTGTGGTGAATGAAGTGAAAGTGTCATTTGCAGAGTGGAAAATATGTGCTTTTCAGAGGGCCTGGCATGCTGATAAGTGTACTTTTCCACTCAGTGAGGAAGGCACCGGTAAACCACCTCACTCCTCGATTTACTTAGTAAAACCTCTACAGGTTCAAACCAGCCTTTTGGCTGATGACCTGAACAACAATAGTTTATAAGCCGAAAGGCTGGTTTGAACCTCTAGAGGGTTTACCAAGTAAAACGAGGAGTGAGGTGATTTATATTGCCTTCCTCGCGGAGTGGAAAAGTATGATTGTCAGACCTTTGAAAAGCATCTACTTTCCAACCAAAAAATGACACCTTCACTTCATTCACCACAGGGTCTGGCTGTATAATGAATAAAAAATATTACTCTCAGAGGAAATAACTGTGACAATTGTCTTTTACACCTCTATCTCTTCTGTTCTCAATGCTTCTGCCATATAATTGGCTGACCATGTGAAAAAAAAAACAGAACTATTTTTTGCAGCCCTGGAACTAGCAGATCGAGAGAAAATAATTTAACACTCCACCTGGCTGTAATGGGGAATATATTTAAATACCAGGATAAATTATCCGACACTTCCTATTATGATGTTCAAGTTTAGGATTTAATAAATTTTAAAATGAAAACTTCTACAGGCACATTACGCGGGTTTTGAATGGATGATTTCATGTCACCCCATCATCGACATGCTTTAGTATAGCTACAGTATATCACTGTATCTTTAAGTGCAGTTTGTATTCTGGCCACTGGCATAAGCGTCGATCAGTCAGTGGAAGAATGCTCACCTGGCATGTGGGCAGCCCGTGTTCAATTTCTGGTTGATTCATATTTTTTTTTTAAATGTAACTTTAATATTAGTAACATTATACCTTTTTTTGGTTGAGTATCATCCCCACCCCTTCTAATTAATCATTTACTGTGTTGCCGGCCTTCAATACTTCTTCCGGCCTTTGTCGGCGCGGTAGGCTCTTTGGTGGCGTTCCGACAAACCTTTCGGCTGCGCATCGACAGAGGCCTTTGTCATCAAGGTCGAGCCAGTCACCGCCCTCTACCACAGCGCTTTTGGCAACTATATAAAGAGCACTGCACTGAGCAGGGATTCAATTCCGATCCAGACACACAGAGATTCAACTTCGATCCAGACACAGGGAGATTCACTTCCGATCCAGACACAGAGAGATTCAATTCCGATCCAGACAAAGGGAGATTCACTTCCGATCCAGACACAGGGAGATTCACTTCCGATCCAGACACAGAGAGATTCAATTCCGATCCAGACAAAGGGAGATTCACTTCCGATCCAGACACAGAGAGATTCAATTCCGATCCAGACACAGGGAGATTCAATTCCGATCCAGACACAGAGAGATTCAATTCTGATCCAGACACAGGAAGATTCATTTCCGATCCAGACACAGAGATTCAATTCCGATCCAGACACAGGGAGATTCACTTCCGATCCAGACACAGAGAGATTCAATTCCGATCCAGACACAGGGAGATTCACTTCTACCAGTTTACAGCATCGATGAGACGTCCACCACGGCACATGCCTGCCGGACTCCAGCGAAGACTAATCGACGACCCCGCAAGAGAGAAGATGATGCTTCCGCTCGCTGACCCGTCACCGTAAACCGTCGACCGGACCGTCATCGCCCGCTTACGCAAGCGATGCCCACAGCAGTCCCTCAACCGAGCCTTACACCCACCAGACCCGACTAAGCAGCCATCGACGCACTACTGCGAAGGAAGAAGATGATGTCTCCGCTGGACGACGACATGCCATGTCACCCAGCTCCTCGACCACCATGATGACTATGACTTACGCCTCTCCAAGACAACCACCACTTAAACGGCCCTTTTCAGGGCCACCAAACAAATAAGGTTTGCCACTTAATGTCACCAACCGGTGACATGAGGTTAATTAGAAAATTCACTAGAGGGATTGGTGTTAATGTTTCTGATATAGGCAAAATATGCGTTACTCGTTGCCATTCCACAAATGGACATTTTAATGGTTGCCGTTTATATTTTGCCTTGAAAATCCATGATGCAGATACTACAATTTTTATTCAAAAATTTGATGATTTAGCAATACAAAAGAAAGTCCTGAAATAGGTACTCAAAATGGCAAAAAATTTGACGATGTACCTATGATATTAAGTGGAGACTTCTATATTAACTTTGCAGATGATAAAATCTACCATTCATTGAAATTTTTAATGAAGCATTAGGTTTGACTTTGTCCAATTATCGAAAACTCAGCACTAAAAAATTTAAACAATGCGGTTTTTACAAAATATTTAAATACAGTAATCCCTCAGTATCCGCGGGGGTTATGTTCCAGAAGGTTACTCCGCGGTTATCCGCGGTTCGTAAAGCTGCGGATAATGATACCTTATATTAAAGAAAAGATAGGGGTTAGGTTCTGAAGGAAAAGTCCTGTAGTTGTTTTACGTGTTTAATAGTTTTAGGAACATTTTACCATTATTATAATCTATGAATATGTAATAAATACACTGCACGCAAAAAAAAATTAAGTTGCTTTAAAATAGTTAGCTATGGCAGTTTGCTTCTTCTTCTTTTCATACTCCTTGTGGACTTCTTCGTATGGTATCATCAGGTCCTGGAGTCCTCTTTTGAATTGAAGGGCCCTTTCCATCATGGGATCTGTCTCCAACACGTGATCAACGAGCTGCGTTGCCATGCTAAGGTTGATGGTTTGTGAAGAAATGGTTGGCTTCATTTCAGGATCACCAATTAAAGAACTGTACATACGAAGAAGTTAAGACGAACACATGGAGGAAAGCATGCGGAGAAATTTCAGTATAGCGCCTGGGCGTACATATAGGGGTTGGGGGGTGGGGGTTGTACTGGCAGGGCCTGGTACCCGGTAATGCGCTCACTACGTACAGTACGTGGAAATCTAGCTTGGCTCATCGTGGCTGTTGCTATATTAGTGTGTGACTTGACATGATAAAAAAGCCAAACATTTATTCAAACATATAGGGTGACATGTTTTCGGAATTGTATGACTTCCCCACCTCCCACCATATACGGTGAACACAAGGTGAGATTAAGTACGTGTTTTAAGGTGTTAGGTCCACGGACAAAGTCCGCGGATGCTAAACCCGCGGATACCAACTTCTTACTTCAATTACCATAAGCTTATTGTATCCTTTTTGGAATATAATGAAATGATTCATAGTATGAATAGCTTAAGTACTGTAGAAATAAATGTTAATAATGATACAAACAATGAAAATAATGTTAAAAATTAAGTTCACTGAAGTTCATGTAAAAACAAAAACCATGTATAAATAATAATATTAATGTATATTAATCATTATGTCAATTAAGTTGTAATTGTATTTTGTACTGGGCTTGCGCAGCCCATCATATGTTTCGTTTAATAAATAAACCATACAAAAATATATATAAAGTCCAGCCTTTCTAAGTTTGCTCATACTGTAAACAAATAATGACGTCACTGAGCATGCGCATTACATAAAAATGTGTACACGCTGATTAAAAAGTAACAACAAAATACTTTCATAAAAGTATTTAAATACAAAATACTTTCAAAAGTATTTTTATAAATGAAATTGTTAGGCCTACATCATATCATGACAGATGTTTTAAGTAATTTAAGTACTTGTAATTAAAAACATAGTTAACTAAATAGGAATACGACATCCATAAAGTCGAGGACTCTAGGGTGCACCCTGCAGTAGCTGGCTTTGGTTTGTTGACAGTAGGAGCAAACTAAGAACGGCTGAACTATACTTGAATGTTGCTCAAAGTGCCGTACATGTGAAAACGAGACTAATATAAACTGTTTAAATTTACAAATTATGACATTTTCATTATTTATACTACAAAAATTTTGAATATCCAAAAAAAACACTGTTATTTCACAGTTTTAAGTTTTCACTTCTGTCGGCAGACTGCCTATACATTTCATTTAACTCAATTTTGAGCAAAGAAAAATCTAGTATCAAAAGAATAGTTTCCTTATTAATTTTCTATAATCAACGTACCTTGATAAAAGCTTCAAGAACAATTGTATATTCTCTTTCACTAAATTTCATATTCTGGTAACCAACCCCGAAAAATGAAGTGGCAATTTAAAATTACGTAAAAATTTTTCCTTGCAATCTTCTACTCAGTTAAATTTATTTCTTTTAAATACTCATTTATACCATCACATTTCAAACTGAAAAAAAAACACAAAACTGTCCTTAAAATACACACACATTAAGTAATACACAATAGTAATTAAAAGGTAACAGAAGAGTACTGTGTTTTAGCTTTTTAATCTTTGCAGTCTTTAGCTGGGCATTGAATCTGGGACTAATTGAAACTACAAACCCAGTTCTCACAACTATGTTTTAGAGCTACCGATGAAAGTCAAATCTGCCCTAAAATTTACAAAGTTTTCCATATGAAAAAGCTTTTGTCAGTACCTACTTACTCATGAATAGAATGTGATTGTACAATGCTTACTTGATAGCTTCAGACAAGATAAAAAATAGTACGTTTTTTTTTGTACATTTTGTTGTACAAAATAATCTAATAGTGTTTTTGAATTTAGAAATTTTTTTATGGTTTCTCATCCTCAGATACCCAAATGTTGTGGTGAACGACTTACAAATCCATCTACAATGTTTTGGCTTGAGAAAGCAATTAAAACAGGTTCCTACAACAGTACCGCTCAAATTAATTGGAACACCATGGGAATTTTGCTATATTTTTGTAATATACATTATGTGATGTATGGACCTTTCATGGACCAAGAACATTGGTTCCAGTTCAAGGAATGATTAATTCTGAAAAATACTGTGACAATATCAAAGAAAAGGATGGTTCGCGAAGGTTCTGGTGTTTCATTCATAAAAATAGTAAAGAGAGGATAATAGAAAGAAAGAGTAACAATATAGTGACAATAAAGGATGCCTATTGTAAAAGGATATCTATTCATAAAAATTATTTAATAGGACTGCGCTATTGTGTAGGATAAGAGGTCGGGTATTGTGTTACAACTGTTTAGGAAAGGGTTGACCTGTAACACTTCCCACTAACAATAGATCATTGTGAACATTGTGTTGACTAGTTTACAATAGATTTTTCTAGCACTCATTTATAAAGGGTTATTTTTTGTACTTTATTATTTGCATGGAGTTTCTCTGCTTTGCTAGAATTATCTTTTTGAATGAGTACGTAAAGAGACCCCCGAGCGCGGACAGAGTTAGTATTCGTTTGATCTTTGACGAGTTGCTATCGGGCGTTGTGCAGGGCGCGTTCCGAGCATTGTGTTGGTCAACGATTGTAATACTGTCTTTGTTTGTGTGTGTATTGTGAAAAGTTATTGGGCATCTGTATTAAATCCAGTTTTTGTGTATTCAGTTTCATTTTGTACGTGTAATCTTATAAAATTGATTGTAAGTAGTGCTAAGTGAATTATTAAGTTATTTATTGTTTATTATTTATTTTAAGTAAATTATTAAGTTAGTTATTGTATTACTTTATAATTAGTTTTTTGTTTATTTTGTAAATCTTTTAGTGTAATAAATATTTGTAATTGTAAACTTTAGTGTATTAATTATTTAATAACCTAGATCCCGAAACAGACCTTAGCGATAAATGTCACAATACATATATATATTCCAGAGAAGAGTAGTTCCAACCTTACAAAAATTGTTTCCAGCAACAGGATTTTCCAGCAAGATCTTGTACCTTGCCATACATCTAAAAAATGCAAAAACTTCTTCACTGAAATTAATAGAATGTACGTCCATGGCCTGGTAACGCACCAGATCTAAACCAGATCGAGAAACTGTGGTCAATTTGTAACCAAAAACTTGCCAAGGGAGACTGTAAACCAAAAACTTCTGTGATTTCTTTACTGATCAAGATATGGTTTCATGATGACGAACTGAAAGAAAACATGTTGAATCAATGTCAGAATGTTGTCAGGAAGTCATAAAGAACAAACGAGAACATATCAACTATTAATATATAAGTTTGTACATTTTCGTTAATAAATTGTGTACTAAAAGAAATTTGTTATTTTTATTGAGCGTTCCAATTAATTTGAGCAGTACTGTATGTATATTTAACATTTATTAAGAAAGCAGATGAATTTTCCATGTTTTTCCACAATGGATTAAAAGTTGAGAAATCTAGTTTGAAATACTCATACTACTTTCTCTTGCCAATGCAAATAATTAACAATATAACATAATATTAGTAATAAAACATTAGATATACAAATTTGAGAAAATCGCAAAAAAGTTAAAAATGACACGAATAAACTACTACTTCCGGTTGACCGATTTTGATGAAAATGTTCATATTGGGTCCTCCAGCAGTACCTAACATAAGTTTCAAGTTTCAAGTTTGTGATATTCCATTCTTGAGATATTTTGTTCACATACACACACACACACAGACCAATCGCTAAAAACATGTTTTTGGGTTCAAGGGGGTGAACATGTAGATCCGGTGATAACTCGATTTCAAAAATATCGACATGAAAACAATACTTTCCTTCCTATTTATTCATGTAGGCAAGATAAAGTAAAAATCTTTTTATCAAGTACAGTAGACTCTTAGAAATCCAGACTAATGTGGCGGACGGCCGGTCCGGATTTCGAAAAATCTGGATTTCCCGGAGGTTGGCAATTTCGTCTTTATGGCGAATAATTATGACAATAAGCATTAACGTTTATCTGCTAATATAAGAGTGAGCTTCTGAAAAAACTTTAAAACACTGTAGGCCCAATAAATTACAGTAGGCTACTGGTACTGTAATTATTCAATATACGAAGCACAAACATTGACTAAACTTAACGCTACTGTACCGTAATAAGATTCGATTGCACTCTTTGTAAGATTTACAAGTTACGGATTTCAAACATGTAACAAAATGTGTCATATATGTCTCAATTATAGAGTAAGTATAGTAGGTACAAATTCATTAAAAAACCAAGTCTTAAAAATTGTAGAATTTCATCTATGCTTTTGGTTGGTTTGTATACCAAAGTGGAAACACATCGTCTTTCTTTAAATTTTTAAAAGCTCTGGGTTTTCTTGATTTTCCTTTTAATGTTAACCTAATTTTATGACTGCCGGTCACGTTGCTACAAGCCAACACCGTAACCCGTTTCTTGCTTTTTTTTATAGCCCGAGGCTGAAGCTTCTTTTTTGGATGCGAAAGTTTTCGTGGGCAACATTTTATAGTTCAGACCAGTCTCGTCGCAATTATACAGCTGGTCACCGGAAATTCCTTCTTCGTCAAGGATTTTAAAAAGTAAGGTCTTAAATTCAGGAACAGCGTCTTTGTTCGCCGATAAAGTCTCCCCACTGATTTCATCGGGCCAATCCCATGAAAACTTTTTACTGGTTGTTAATTGAAAAGTTGTAAATTTTCAGAAAATAAAGTAAAAAAGAAAAATCATCGTCCGGACTAGCGCGATCCGGATTTTTGAGAGTCTACTGTACCTGAATCAAATTACATGTTTCTAGGTTCAAATTATTTTGAACTGTGTAATAACAAACCATTTTTTTACGCCTGTAAAATATAGATAACATAACAATAGATGAGACAAAAAATTTACCTGTTAAGTAGATACTGGTGAATTAAAAGAATAATAAGGATTAAAATGGGGGCTGCCAATCATACTAACACCTCCATTTTATTTCCCTTTCTAAAAATTCTTATTTGACCAGGCTGAACTTCTGGCAAACCCATACATTTAAATGTAACTGTAACCATTTGTTGTCCAAAATTTGCTTCAAACCTAATATTACAAAAATACATAAAAATATTAATAATGAATTACATGAACATACACAGAATATTCGTGAAAAGAACTGGGAGTTCAACTAAAGATGCAAGTCTCAATAGTGAATGGCAGTTTATGGTAATTTTGAATACAGGAAAAAGCATAGATACGGACTGTAAGGAGAGGGGTGTAGGCAAGGAGGTAATGTTAATTGTAAAGGATTAATGTAAGGAAATTAAGAGGTGTATGTAGACAAGAGTGGGTGAATCAGAGTAGTGTGAGGTATGGAAAAATGTACCTCTTCTACTCATAACAATTGTGGATAGAATACACAAGAGAGTGAAAAAGAAAATACTGGAAGCAGTAGCGCAACGGTGAGTTTGTCCCCGAGTGGAGATAAAAACCCATTTGAGGAAAGATCCTGTGGGATCCTCCTGAGCAGCGGACTGTATGTGAAGCTTAATTTAGCTTCTTGTAGAATTTTTATTGAGTGGGCTTACCCGAAAATGTGATATGAAGAAATAAGTAAAAATCTTGCCTCTTACCTCCTTTCACAGCATGATTACTCGTAATGAGTGGGGGTAAAAGGGGAATGACATGAATACAAGGATAGAAATACACCCTGTACTGCTTGCTGTTTTCTTTCAAGGAGCAATTTATTTAATTCTGGAACCACGGTTATGAGCCGGTTTCTGGGTCCGCGTATAAAGCAATATAATCTCAATGATATTAGCGGATGTTTCACTGGACGCGGCTCATGACGTGGTCAGTGAACACAAACAAAATGACAACGGCCCAATCAATCCTATTAATTGTATATTTAAATAATGTCGCTACCTGGGAGTTTATTGTTTACAAATGGTTTGGTTACAATGGTAAAAACAGAATAGGAGGTGGAAATGGCAATGGAGTTATGGAATAAAGAGATTAAGTATGATTCAGAAAGGAAGGTATATGGAGTAAGGCTAAATGGTAGAGCACTGGAGGAAGTTAACAATTCATATATTTGTGGACTGTTTTCTCATCAGATGGAAAATTAAAATGGAGTAAAAATTGTTTTAAGTTTTGAAATTAATTTAATTGTTATTTAGGTTGTCAGCCAAAAGGCTGGTTTGAACCTCTAGAGGCTTTACTAAGTAAAACGAGAAGTGAGGTGGCTTACAATTGCCTTTCTCACTAAGTAGAAAAAATGCTTATCAGCATGCCAGGGCCTTTGAAAAGCATCTACTTTCCACTCAAGGAAGACATGAAGTTCACGAGACGTATTTTAGGAAGGACAAGGTGAGTAAAAAATGATATAACTAGGGAATGACAGCCGGCAACGAAAACTGGACAGACAATACAATGGTTTGGTCTTGGATATGGAGGAAAAACCAAGGAGGAGGTCAAGGGTGAAGTGGTGCGTTCAGTTAAGGAAGAATTGAGGATGCGATATCAAGATAGCAATGGAATAGAGAAGTGGAGAGGAGTAGCATTACACGTGATGCAACGAAACTTAAAAGGTTAGAGGATGATGATGATGACAGAATATTTAGTGACACACTTATTTCAAAACAGTTATAAATTCACAGTTTGCATCTCAAATATGTAACATTACATTATCTCTAATGAATAAAATCCATGCGCAGTTGTCACTTCCAACTTTAATGGCAAGGTCAACATATGTATTTCCATATTACTTTATATTGAAAAGACTGCAACAGTCAGGAAATCTCACTAGCATAGTTATGACTTATTTTTTCAATATTATTGTGATTCAACATGCACTATTAAATGTATTAAATAATTTTTATTACTTTATTGCTAGTAAACCAGTGATACTTATCAATATTTATCAATGTAATTAATTAACTTAAAAAGTTTACCATATATTTCCTTTCGAAACCACATAAAGTTTACATGATATATCTCTTATTAACATTCTCACTACTGGCTACGCACAGGGTGCATAGTGGAAGGGAACTTTTATCAAAGAAAAAACTTAGCAGAGATTATTACTTTGCTTCAGCAACAGGTTCAAATACACATAGACATTTTTTACAAGTTCAGATGTCAAGATGCTTTTCGTTAACAAATTGTTGAACATCGATCTTCATGTAAATTCTTAAGATATCTTAAGGAAATAATTAAACAATTATTACTTATACTTCAGTAATGACTACACAGGTAAAGTTAGATTCAGTTCAGAATTAAAATATTAAAAACAATAAAAAATATACATACTCAGTGCTAATATTAACTTGAGGTGGTTTTCCAACAGCATTTTGAATGACAAGGAACAATTTCGTGACGATCTCAATAACATGTCCAGTTTGGAAGACGAAATCCCCTTTCTTCTTGCTGAGTTCACTCTGGAACAAGCAGCCCGGAGGCACTGCAGGACCAGGATCACTTGACGTGTCAGAGCAAGGAGGCTACAACAAGCAGGGAGGGATCTAAACTACACTACATAACACTACAAATACGTCTTATTGTGCACCTAGTTATCAGATAGATCATCTATATTGGTGATTGATTAATATTTTTGAAGGATTTTCTTCTTCTACTTCTTTCAGGATCTTGGGAAAACTATTAACTTACGTAGAGCCTCAATTATCCGAGGTAATGTGGATGGAGGGTACCTCAGATAATCTAAAACTTGGATAACACGGATTCTTGTCAAACATCGAGAGGGAAACGTATGGTAAACTGGTAAAATGAATGAAAACATAGTCAAAGATGTGAAAAAAGGCAACTACTGTATTTTCAGATAAAAATACAAAATGAAAAAGAGATATACAGTACATGTTCTAGTTAACACATTCAGTGCTAGAGACTTGCCTAGCAGGTAGGTGTTACTGCCAGGCTGCTGTCTCTACTAGCGGGTTCTGTATTATTATCATTTTAGGTAATTCCGGAGGGAGAACCCCAGTCAGATATCAGTTTGTTGCTATTATATAGCCCTCAGAAATGTTTTTTCTTTGTAACCATGCAGTTCGTTTTTGAATTTTTGTCAAATGATCTTCCACCCTCAAATAGTATACTCATTCAGTATTTTCAATGGGTTTTCAGGGTACAGTTGAAGCTGTGAATTTAGTATCTTCACAGGTATCAATTCAAAATAGCTTACACTTTTAGATTTACTTTAAAAGTATATTATTTGTAGTTTAAAATTATTTAAGAAATTACGTGTAAATCGTAACAGTAAACAGAAAAATTCAAACAAGAAATACATTTATTAAAACATGCGAAAATAAACCTAAAAATCTGGTGTGAAACACTCACACAACTTTCTCTTGCCAATGCAAATAATTTACAATATAATTTAACATTAGTAATAAAATATTAGAAATAAACAAAAAACTAACCTCAATAAACATAACCTTATTTCAATCATGAGTGAAACACTCAAAATGAAAATCAACCTCAGTCTGGCTTAAAAATACGGAAAATCACTATTTCACGCTAAACTAGGCTCTGTAGAGAAAAATACGTTAAATAAAAGTTGTAGATCTTTAAATTTTCTATAAATTTGGTTATATACACTTTTGTCGTAAAATGCATACTAAGGCCAAAATCTTAAAAAAATCGATTTTTCACACGTTTTCGTGAGAAAAAATCAGAAAATCGCTAATTACTGCTAAACTAAGCGTCATACAAAAAAATGTTTGAAACAGAAGTTGTAGGTTTTTAAATTCTCTACAACTTTTATTATAAAAGTTTTTGCGCTAAAATTTATATTAAAGCCGTAATCTTAAAAAAACAACGTTTTTACATGAAAACAGCCTCACCGAGAATTTCAGCAAACATGGCGCCTACCCTATCTTGTAGAGAATAAAAAATTGAGTAAAATAGGCGATTTTAAAAAAAATCGTAGGACCAGTTTTTGAGAAAATCGCAAAAAACTGAAAAATTATACGAATAAACTACTACTTCCGGTTGACCAATTTTGATGAAAATGTTCGTGTCGCGTCCGGTAGTGGTATGTAACTTAAGTTTCAAGTTTCAAGTTCGTACGATGTTCCGTTCTTGAGATATTCTGTTCACACACACACACACACACACACACACACACACACACACACACAGACCAATCGCTAAAAACATGTTTTTTGGGTTCAGGGGGTCTGAAAACGTATAGATCCGGTGAAAACTCGATTTCGAAAAATCGACATGAAAACAATACTTTCCTTCCTATATATTCATATAGGCAAGAGAAAGTAAAAATAACATTGATTGTTTACTTTAATGTTGTTAGCAAACATAAATGCATGTATAGGTCACAAATAAAATAAATCTATAAAAACTTATGTTAGTAAGATAAGTTGTAGGCCCTAAATAAAGCAAATGGAAAACACACTGCACGAGTAATCAGCCCGACGGAAGAGAAACCTCATAATTGCTCAGCATTGAATGTGTTAAAAAAGTTATTTCTTGAAGAAATCCAAAGTGTTTTCTGTTTAATGGAACTTGCTCGCTTTTTGGCCACCATATAAAATTGTACTGTACATTTCGCAACAGCATAAACATTGCTATAACACAGCGAGTTTGAAATCTCTCTCAAATCTATTCTTTGAGAGATATCTTGATTTGTTACATTCAATCATTCCATATCTTTTTTTTGACTTCCACGAACGAACCGAATTTCATCTTGCAGTTGTCAATCATAGTAAAAATTTTGTTTGTAGTCTGTTTGGATCCATCCTGTATAGATGGCTACAGAAAGCCAGTTTATTTTTCCTTATTATATCCATGATATTTTTTATGTGGCTGTAAATTTCTTCATTACTACAAGTACGAATAAAGTTTTCTTTCCTGCTTCCGAAGATTTTTCTGACGATTTTCCTTTCCTCTACTTCAAATCTCTGTAGGTCCCCTGTATTTCATTTTATTCTAAATGTCGTAAAAAAGTATTAACAAAATTGTATTGATGATTAGCAAAACATTGATATTACTGTATTGGACAGTATTTAATGATTAAAACTGAGCGTTTTACTTACCGGAACCCTTTTTAACGAAACTGTACGAGGGGGTACCCAAAAGAAACCGGAATTATTTTTTAAAACTATTTATTTTTAATTTTTTTACAAAAGAACCTTATCCCCTTCAAAATACTCTCCATTACAACTAATACATTTGTCCCACCGGTGCTTCCACTGTTTAAAACATTTTTTGTACTCCTCTTCAGTGATGGCTGCCAGCTCATCCGTCGTTTTTTTCTTGACATCATCAACGTTGTTAAATCGGAGACCTTTCATGCCCCTTTTCATGCGTGGGAACAAGAAACATTCACACGGAGCCAGATCGGGTGAGTACGGTGCGTGTGGTAGCAAAACCATGCCGTTTTTCGCCAAAAACTGGGTAACCGAGATTGCCGTGTGTGCAGGCGCGTTGTCGTGGTGGAAAAACCAGTCCCCTGTCTGCCACAAATTAGGTCTTTTACGACGAATGCTGTTTCGTAGTCTTCTTAACACTTCAAGATAAAAAGCTTGATTTACCGTCTGGCCTGGTGGAACGAACTCTGAATGGACAATTCCCCTCACATCAAAAAAACAAATCAGCATTGTTTTGATGTTCGATCTGACTTGACGACTTTTTTTTGGTCGGGGTGATAATGAAGTCTTCCATTGACTGGATTGTTGTTTGGTTTCTGGGTCGTACCCATAGCACCAAGACTCGTCACCCGTAATGATCTTTGACATGAAATCTGGATCAGTTTCAAGCTGTTGTTTCAAATCACTACACGTTTCAATTCGACGTTCCTTTTGAGTGTCTGTCAGAACCCGAGGCACAAACTTGGCAGCGACTCTTTTCATTGTCAATTCTTCTGTTAAAATGCGTTGGACTGAGCTCCAAGATAACCCACTAACCTGTGATATTTGGTCAATGGTCTGTCGTCGGTCTGTTCGTACAATTTCTTTCACTTTCACAACATTTTCGTCTGTTCGGGAAGTCGACGGTCGTCCAGAACGAGGTTTGTTCTCAATCGACATGTCGCCATTTTTAAAGCGCAAAAACCACTCGTACACTTGGGTTTTTCCAATAGCGTCGTCTTTGTAAGCTGTGTTCAACATTACAACTGTTTCCGCAGCGTTTTTACCGAGCAAGAAGCAAAATTTCACAGCCGCACGTTGTTCATTAAAACTTGCCATCATGAAAAACGACACGAGCACAAAACAGCACTAGCGAGAACAATCACTGCACGAGAACAGAACAAGCTAGATCAACGAACAAAATGGCATTGAAATGGCATTGAACTGGCAATGAGTAGCGCTACAAGCAGCCTAGTGGCGGGAATTTGTACTGCACAAGCTCCGCCCACAGCAGAGCTATTCCGGATACTTTTGGGTACCCCCTCGTATGTGACTAATATAAGTACAGTACAGTATTATAATCGTTTTGCAGCTATATGCGAATTTTGCTCTGTGCAGGACTTTTTGGGACAACCTTGGTTAGTCAGGGCTCGGATAACCGGGGCTCTACTGTAATACTTATTGGTAAGAGGAGCATTTAAATTTTTTACTTGAATTTTTTCATACACTGAATATGAAGGGTGTCTCAAAATAAAATCTAATTGTACTTCCTCTTCTAAAGCTGCTAGGATTAAGAATTAAATAAAATCTATCTACTCATTTTTCTTGTATTACTTGGGGGGTTCAAACCAACCTTCTGGCTGTTGAACTTAATCACAAAACTCTGACAAACATTAATTGAAGAGAGCTTTGTAGAGATTTACGGCTCTCAACATGCCTAACATTATCAATGCTGTTCTTATACTACATTAACCCTTCTGCTACGGGAGGCAATCTCAGTTACCCTGGTAGTTACCAGCTTTAAAAGCCTACAGCAAACGTATTTACGAAGCGATTTGTTCGTTCATACATCATACTACGCACCTTAAATGGCTCTATAATTTCATATACAACACAATGCAAATGCATAGATAGCAAGGTTGAAACGATGGGTGTAAGTTGTCAAGTTACTTTTGAAGTCGTCCTATCTTCAAGACACTGTAACTTATGGAATATTTCATATATAAGGTTCATAGAACTCCCTACTAAATCAGAATAATGTGTAGAAGCTATAAAATCAAAACTTTACATCCTACGTGCAACTGTTGGCGTGGTATGCGAAAATTCTAAGAGTAAACATTGTCTTTCTTCGTCAAAGCTTCCTCGACCTGTTTCATGGCCTATTACAAACCGTATCCTTTTACCACTTCTACATTATTTTGTATGTGTATTTGTAACTGTATAAGTGTTCAATGTCAAAACTATTCACGTACGTATTGTGAACACGAGGGAGGGGAATGGCAGGAATTTGCAACACTGTTCGAATATCACAGATTCTGTTCCCATTTTGCATGTCGCAAATTTACTAATGTAACTCTAAATTATATTGTAAAACATGGTTTTATTCACAATAATGTTGTCTACAAATTATGTTCTGTACAATTTCATGATAAACTTAAATTTTAGCATGTTATAGCATAAAATATAAAGTAACCTACAAATTTTTTAAAAGTGTTTCGCTCGCTGTAGCTAGTGAAAAACGCAAACGATTTTTATGTTTCTAATATAAAAATATTACACTCAATCTGTTAGTTGCAGGGCTAAAATAAATATTTCTGTTTCTTATCACAAGGTCAGCCAATTAAATGACTGAATCACTAAAGAACAGGAGAGGTAGAGGTGTAAAAGACACTAATCAGAGTTATCTCGTCTGAAAGTAATGGATTTCATTATACAGCCAAACCCTGTGGTGAATGAAGTGAAAGTGTCATTTGCAGAGTGGAAAATATATGCTTTTCAGAGGGCCTGGCATGCTGATAAGTGTACTTTTCCACTCAGTGAGGAAGGCAAGGGTAAACCACCTCACTCCTCGTTTTACTTAGTAAAACCTCTAGAGGTTCAGACCAGCCTTTTGGCTAATGACCTAAACAACAACAAAATATAAAAATAACCATACGTGTTGGATAAAATGCCTGTAATTTTTTCACAATTTTCTATTGATAATGGCCTTAGATAAATGAATTTAATTGGGAGCGTGTTTTGACATTTAAACATTCACTATACGATGAAAAACACACCGTAGCAGAAGGGTTAACATCTGACTAATTTCACTACTGTATTTAACTAATAACAAATCAATTACATGTTTGATTATTATAGTGTTAAAACTGCTACATAAACAGAAAGGTGGTAAATGTTACAACAAAATAATTAATGAGAATAATTTTACAAATGCAATTGGGTGTTCAATAGGTGCTCACAGTCTACAGGATTGTGCGAGGAAATTTACAGCAATTCCATCAATTTCCGATACTATAAAAGGATAATTACTACAAACCAATAATCTTTCTAGAATAATTGGAAAGAACATCTATACTGCATGGTTTATTTATCTCGGACACTTTTTTGTCTACCAAAAATTACAATAACAATATTAAAATAACATGACAAAGCATAAATGGAGAAAGAAATTTTTAATAATTGCAGCCATGATATTATGTTGTACAGTATATCCAGTTCTTGTGTTAAAACAATTTTAAATAATGTTAATTTCTTTATGAATAAAATATTAAAAACAATTTCCAATGCAAGGTAGGAGTAATTAAATATTCGTAAATAAAATTCCTTCCACTTCAATAATCCTCACTTTGCTAATGCTGTCATGTCATTTCAATTTTACTATATTTTACTTTGATTAAATTTATATAAAAACAAAACTCTTATATGATTACAGACTTTATTATAAATTTTTATTATATTCAATAACAGTCTAAAAAACAATGCAATAAAAAAACGAAAATGAAGTAAACAATTAAAAAATTTGTTTTTGTAGTTCATAAAAATTTGAAACCAGTAATCAGTTGTTCACAATTTTTTTAGTCATAATAAAATCTCAACAATGAGTATATTTTTATCCTAAGAAACACATGTAACTCCTTTTAACATACCACTGGAATTTTAGGTTATACGTATTAATTCTGAAAATTCAATTTTAACATTGTTTTTTTTAAATTTAATACATCATAATTTCATGGTACTTTTGGATTCATAAAATCGACAAATCTTTTGACCGATTCTCATTTATGGAAAACAAAAGTAAAACTAATGATTATTTTTTGATAAACCATTTATTTCAAAAATCATGTATAAAAGCAAATATCACTCAAGCACTTCTATTTCACTAAACCTTCAGAGTTTCATAAAAATTTGAAACGAGTAATCAGTTGTTCAAAATCAGTTGTTTCAGAGTTGGCAATGTTTTCTAAACGAAAAGAAAACTTCACCCTCACATTTTGTATTATTTTATTATCAAACTCAACAACACTCCACAAAAATTTATTGAAAAACTTGAGAAAATTCTCATAGATATCAAATAAATTAACATGGACCCAAATACTTACGTCAACTAATTCAGAAAAGTGTCTTAGTTGTGAATCATAAAGACATATCGTGTTACCTATGCCTGTTGGTGCATTACGCATTATTAACGCTAGTAATTATTGATAAATCTTAAGTCATTATATACCTTATTTGATTATAAATAATGATTACAAATTTTTCTATTTAATATGACAATACTTACCGCTCTAACATGGAAGACAGCGACATCATCCAGATATGGTGATAATGAAAGACGATAAATTTCAGTTGCAGGAACTCTATATTTAATTTGTAATGTTCTTTGGTCAAGAATTAACATAGAACTTGTCGATAACACAAATAATATTGGTACAAACTGGAAAACAATAAAAGAGAAACATGATAATAAGTACATTTATATATTTTACATAATTTTACTTTCTCTTGCCAATATGAATATATAGGAAGGAATGTATTGTTTTCATGTTGATTTTTAGAAATTGAGTTTTCACTGGATCTACACATTTTCAGACCCCTGAACCCAACAAAACATGTTTTTAGCGATTGGTCTGTGTGTGTGTGTGTGTGTGTGTGTGTTTGTGACACCTTTACAACTTTTATTTATAACATTTTTTTGTATAATGCTAAGTTTAGCGGTAATTAGCGATTTTTTGTTTTTTTCTCACAAAAATGTAAATAAATTCATTTTTTTAAGATTTCAGCCTTAGTATGCATTTTACAACAAAAGTGTATAATCAAATTTATAGGAAATTAAAAGATCAACAACTTTCATTTACAGCATTTTTCTCTACAGAGCCTAGTTTAGCGTGAAAGCGTGATTTTCCATATTTTTAAGCTAAACTAAGGTTGATTTTCACTTTACGTCTTTCACTCATGATTAAAATAAGATTATTTTTTTGAGGTTGGTATTTTTGTTTATTTCTAATGTTTTATTATAGTTTTAATTATTTGCATTGGCAAGAGAAAGTCGTGTGAGTGTTTCACACCAGATTTTTTTTTCTTTTATTTTGTTCAGCAACAGCCAATACATACAACCATGAAATCGATAGTTGTTTTAGATGTATCATATTTATGAATATCCCAATAACGGGCAGGAGGAGTGTTAAATTAATATTGCACTCGATCTGTTGGTTCCAGGGGTACAAAAATAGTTCTGTTTCTTATCAAATAGTCATCCTTATATGACTAAACTATTTAAGTACAGAAGAGGTAGAGGTGCAAAAGACACTAGTCAGAGTTAACTCCTCTGAGAGTAATGAATTTCACTATACAGCCAGATCCTGTGGTAAATGGAGTGAAAGTGTCATTTGCAGAGTGGAAAGTAGAAGCTTTTAGGAGGGCCTGGCATGCTGATAAGCATGTTCTTTAAATTCTGTAAGGAAGGCAATAGCAAACCACCTCACCTCGTTTTTACTTAGTAAAACCTCATAAATTTCAAACCAGCCTTTCGGCTGTTGACCTAAACAACATTTATGAATAACACTGAGGTAGAATGTAGAGTAATAATGCTTAAAGTTCTAAAAGAACTGACTTAACGTAACAAAGAATGATTTACAAGAATCTGTCTCATGAAATTTTAATGACTGAAATCATCATGTTGTAAGATGATGAGGCTTGGACTTTGAACACGGATGACATAAAAAGGCTTGAGGCATTTGAGATGTGGTGGTGGAGAAGGATGTTGGAAGTTTCTTGTATGGAAAAAGTCTTTACATTTTAAATAGAGTTACTCCATTGTTTACATTGTTAAAGAGTAAATTGTAAGAAGACTGAATTTACAGACATCATTAAAAAAAGAAAACTGAAATACTTTGGACACATTACGAGAGATCAGAAGTATAGATCAATGCAAATCATCAAACAAGGCAAAATAACGGGTAAATCAATAAAGTTCAAGCTATTTGTGGTACCATTAACAGGACACTGGGTAACAGAGCTAGAACAGAGACAGTACTGAAGTTCTACAAGGTAATGGCAGTCCCAGTCCTTCTTTATGGAAGTGAGTCATGGGTTACCACAAAACGCCAATAAAGTAGGATCCAACCAGCTGAAATGAGGTTTTTAAGAAGAGTGAAGGGCTGCTCGAGGCTGGATCTAATACGTAATGAAGAAATTAGATCTGAGTTGGGTGTACTTAGCTTGAATGAAAAAGTGGAGGAGTACTGGAATCAATGGTTCCAGTTGGAAGAAGGGAGGTGAGAAGACCTCAAAGAAGATGGCAGTAGTCGAGATGTACGGGTTGGAATGTCTCATGTTTCTGTAGACGTGAAGGATGGTTTGTGAGTTCGGAACAGGCTTATGCCTAATCCTTGATAGTAAGAAGAAGAAGAAGATCAATAAAGTGCAAATTTCTGTGATAATTACCAATGACTCTGAAAGGACATGATGAAGATGTCATCACTTCAAATGACTCACATCCACAGATGAAGTTTACATTTATTGTTGGTGAAGCGTTTTAACCTGCTAACACCACTTTTAGGCCAAAAACTGATTGTGGTATCATTGGAAAAAGGAAAATTTAGTCTGTCTACTAGCAAAATTATCATCACCAATGAGTATTAAGACATGTTTTGTAGTGACAATATTTCCTGCCATTTCCATAAGAAGTATAGGAAATTTATTCAGTTTTTCAGCTCTCCTTTAAAGTTTCAGGGAATAGAGTTAGCTAATCAATACACTTAACTTGCAATATATGAAACAATTATTCAGAAAATCTTAATCTTTTTCTATATTTGGTTTTCAACAACTTGTAATTTAAATTTTCTAGTCATTATGAAAAAATTTATTATAGCTACGCAATCATAATGAAAATATACTTATATTCTTACCTTTCCACTAGATCTTGTAATTTTGTTTATTATATCAGCAAATACTACATATTGGTCATTATTTTCTACACATATTTTTTTCCATTGAACATTTTGTCTTAATCTGACATAATCACCAAGAAATGGATGAGAAACACTGCAAAATTACAGAATGATTAAATTTAATTATTACAAAAATTTATCTATATATAATTCATTATACTTCAATAAACAATTCATTACTCAGCAGTAAACCCAAAGTTATGTCCACACTACAGAGATTCCTATTTCAGCATCTTTTTAGTATTTCTTGAGGATTGTGTGGTACTAACAATGTGGCAGTGGCTTTTTTCTGGATTTGTGTCAATGTCTTTCTTCTTTAATATCCTAATGTGAATACTTTGCAATCAGTTCAATTTAAGCAATCCCATAACACAATGATATGAGGATAATGTATATGACTTGTAAGTGAGGTGTAGTCTTGTACAGACTTAAGCCGATCATTCCTGAGAGAGTATGGTTAATTGAATTCCAACAATCAAAGTACACCGGTAACCACTGTCTAGTGTTAAAATCCGTATAAAAGTAACTACATTTACTAGGATTTGAACCAGGAACTTTTGTCTCCAAAAATTAGCTGTTAAACAGTTGACTCATGGCGACGACTTTATTTCTAGACCAACCTGGTGGGTCTAGAACTTAATAAAACTACTAAACTTACCTTCTAGGATAAGAAGCTTTCCGTTCTTTAAATATAATACTGGCAGTAACTTTCTCTCGCATTCTATTCCTGGCAGTTTGATCAAATCTTAAACGGTATTTGTGACACTGAAAGAGTAAGAAATGCATGAAAAGTAATTTTTTTTTATAATTACAACCTGAGCCACAACTTTTATAAAAAAATTTATTTTTATAGGATACTTGCTTTCGACTTTATTTATGGTTTGCTTTTACTGATAAGCCAAAAACTATACACATTTTATTCCAGTAATACTAGATTTATAAGCATTTTTTTTTTGGTTTTTGTTTAACGTTGCCTCAAACAGTTGGTTTACTAATACCTGTGTAATGAGATAATGGATTTATTCTTCTTCTTTGTCTTCCAACCTTATGTGCCTAGTAATATCAAAGTATCCGGCCAAACCTTCATCACTCCCTATTTCCAAGCCCTGGTAGGTTAAAATTTCCTGAACTTAGCCGGAAATCAGAGCTGGAATCTTCTGATTTCTAACTTAACGCATGCTTGATAATTACAACAAAGCTTATTTTTATTTGGGTTTTTAAACAAATATCAATATCTTATTTCATTTTTATTTATTTATTAAGTACTAAAACAAATACAACCAATCTCTTATCCTACCGAGGTTATTTCCCAATGCAATAGGTCTAGTCTGTGTGCAGGTATGAATTGGTATTATGTTAAGCTTATTTTATCTTTACACAAAATTTATATAAAAAGACAGAAAAAACAAAATTTACAAATAAATAAATAAAATAAAATAGAATTTCCTAACATAATACAAAACTTATTATTTTGTAATATTATTATTACAAAAATATTAATATTGTGACACTTATCGCTAAGGTCCGTTTCGGGATCTAGTTAATTAAACAATTAATACACTAGAGTTTACAATTACAAATATTTATTACAACTAAAAGAGTTACAAAATAAATAATAAACTAATTATAATGAAGTAATACAATAAATTACTTAATACTACTTACAACAATTTACAGAATGCACATACAAAGTTGTTGTTAGGGTCAACAGCCGAAAGGCTGGTTTGAACCTCTAGAGGTTTTACTAAGTAAAACGAGGAGTGAGGTGGTTTACCATTGCCTTCCTCACTGAGTGGAAAAGTACGCTTATCAGCATGCTGGGCCCTCTGAAAAGCACATATTTTCCACTCTGTAAATGACACCTTTACTTCATTCACCACAGGGTCTGGGTGTACAATGAAATTCATTACTTTCAGAGGAGATAACTCTGATTAGTGTCTTTTACACCTCTACCTCTTCTGTTCTTAAATGATTCAGTCATTTAATTGGCTGACCACGTGATAAGAAACAGAACTATTTATTTTAGCCCTGCAACGAACAGATTGAATGTAAATAATTTGACACTCCACCTGTCTGTTATGGGCAGAGCACATACAAAATGAAACTGAATACACAAAAACTGAATTTAATGCACCTACACAATAACTTTACACAATGCACACACACACACACAAAGACAGTATAACAATAGTTGACCAACACAATGCCCGGAACGTGCCTGCACTACACCCGATAGCCACTCGTCAAATATCAAACGAATACTAACTCTTGACCGCACCCGGGGCTCCCTTTATATAGGTTAGATGAAAGAGGTTTCTCAAAGAACACAGAAATTCAATCAAAAAGTTAATTCCAGAATGGCAGAGAGATTCCATGAAAATAATAAAGTACAAAAAACCCTTTTTACTGGAAAAGTCTTAACTATTGTAAACAAGTAAATAGATCTATTGTAAATAGAATAAAAGTTGTTAAAGGCCAACCTTTTCATAAATAGTTGTACAACAATAACCTTTTGTACATAGGTATACTTTTATTGTTACTATTGCCCTATTGTTACTTTTTCACTCTATTATCTACTCTTTACCATTTTATGAATGAAATACTAGAAATTTTGCGAACCATGCCCTTCTTCGATATTGTCATAATATTATTACAGTATTTTTGTACTACTTTTTAATTAAACCACAAATAGTGTTTAATGGAATATTTCTTACAAAATAATCTAAAATTAAAATAATAAATTAATAACAAAATTGAAACAGTACTTTTATTAAATTGTAAATAAAGGTAAAAAGTACTCACTCTCCATTTATGATGTAATCGTCTTAAAAGAAGGCTAGTCTCTGCAAGGCGTCTATGACAAGGAGGCCAATCCCTACAAATAGGTGAATCACAGTCAGTAGGTAGCTCTTGAGCTAATTTTAGTAGGAATTGTCTTCTCTAAACAACATAAAATAGTACAAATGATTACACATAGAACACATTCTTCTGCATTGCAGTATTTACCCTAAAAGATGTACAAGGTCATTTGGAAAGTAAAGACGTTTTTCTATATTTTGAATTTTTTATTATAGCCATAAAAAACTTTTTTTACAACATACCTGATACTTAAACTATTTTTCTACGTAATCGCCACACTACAAAAATTTAAACACTTGTACTGTTTTACCAATTTTGCTATGCCTTTGATTACTTGGCTGCCCTCAAGTTGTTTAACCACTCACTAACACCCTCCTTCTAATTGCCGTCACTTCCATAGCGGTTCCACCCAAAAAGTCCTTCAGTTTGGGAAACAGATGGAAATCACTCATGGCAAAGTCCGTGCTACAAAGCTCCCATCAAAACTGTTGCAGCAAATTCTTCGTCAATGCAACAGAATGTGGTCATGTGCTATTGTGCAGAAGCATACCGCCGCTAGACAACAATCTGCACCGTTTGTTTTACACAATTTTTGAACTAAAGTTTCATTTATCACATTACCTGCATTATTTGTCTGTAAATTTTGATAGGTCGCACTCCTTTGAAATTCAAAAAGCGTATTACACTACGAACCTCACACTTGGCAGAATAATTAATTTTGTCACACACTTTAAAGACTTACAAATAATCAATACACAATTGTATTGGCTCGCTGTTAGCACCAGACTGACCCAAGGTCAGGTGAGGTTACTTATTACACATTACCTGCATTATTTGTCTGTAAATTTTGATAGGTCGCACTCCTTTGAAATTCAAAAAGCGTATTACACTACGAACCTCACACTTGGCAGAATAATTAATTTTGTCACACACTTTAAAGACTTACAAATAATCAATACACAATTGTATTGGCTCGCTGTTAGCACCAGACTGACCCAAGGTCAGGTGAGGTCAATGACTTGGCAGTGAAGGTGGTGGGGGAATGCGCAGCTCATTATATCAAAATGTTCTTTACTTTTCAAATGACTCTCATAAAGACACATTTCATAATTTGTACAAACATTTAACTCATAAAAAAGATACACCTTCTGAATAATATTAATAAAAGTTTAGTTTCAATTTTGTTTACTCTGATGATGGTGGATCCACTGTATCATGTCAGTTAGTAGAATTATATAAAAAAATGTAAAAAAACTAAGTGATAATGCAGCTGTAACAGGTCAGTACAAAAATAAAATTCTTTTACATATTAATTACTTATTCTTCAACATCGTAACTTCTACTACCATTAGATCTGACTACATAGGGAAACCCTCAACAACCTAATTTTTTATTACCTATAAAATGAAAACATTAGAAAATTAGCAGCTGTAAACAAATAATTTTATTCAACATCAAATAAAATTAAAAAGCTTACCTTCCATCTGATGAAATGCCTTTGAATTACCCTAACTGCCCATTCTATTTGTTTTCTTCTTTTCAATATCCTATATTCTTCTCGCGCCTGAAAACGAAAAAAAATTTTAAATCTGAACTTCATTTTTATTATCTTGTAATTTTTTAATTATCATTGAAACTTTATTACCAAACTGTTGTTTCTATTGTCTACACTGAAATGTTAATGAAGAGAAAGCTATGTAATACAAAAAAAAACAAATTTTATATGTTCTAGTTATGTCACAACATATTACGAAATCATAGAATGTAATAGATTAACCCTTCTTTGTTAAATCTTAATATTAGCGCTTAGAAATTTCTTCCAATGAATGATCAAGTTGTTTTTTATCAAATTACTTCAGACAACATTTCAAACGAAATGGGCATGGCATTTTTTCATACGTTACGAAAAATTCATTTCTTCCTTCACCGTCTGCATTAGCAGCAATTTGCAAAACAGTCGGACGTTAAACCAAAAAAAAAAAAAAAAAAAATTTCAAACGAAATTTCAAAAATGTCATTTTATATTTTACATAGAATACTTGTTTTCATCAATAATACTGTGCTTTACATTACCTATTTTATTGTTTATTTATCAGACTAACAGAGAAACTCATGATTTGAATTTGTAATGTATGATCAAAAGATATAACTTTCCATTTATGTTTTATAAATGACAAAATATTTTACCATTTTTTATGAGCATGTTGACACGCATAATCATGCATCTTTTAACAAAAAATATTTATAAAAATCCAAGATTAATAGCTCACACAGAAGGAGGTAACGTACAAAAGGAAAAACATTATACTTTCTACAATGTTTATTAAAAATTTTGTGACAATAATTGACAGTAGGTGGGACAATAAAAGTGGCTATTGTATGCAGTTGACAGGTGTTCTATACCTGCTGGGTACACTAGCCTTTTATTTATTTATTGATTTTCTAGAACAGAATAAATGTTTCAACTATGCTATTGCTATATATTCTTGATTATTATTTTCACTTATTGGTTTACTGTGTATTTATTTATCCAGAACAGCCTTTATGATTCTTTATTCTTCTGGTAATTCTAATATCAATTACTATAAAAAAAGCTGCCTTCTTGTAGTGAAGTTCAGTAGTAAACAGACTGTAAAATGAGTTGGTTTGTAAAGAGCCCGTGTTTATGGTTGGAAACTAATTATTCGTATGGTATTGAAATAGATTCTACACTCCGGAAATTTGAGTTATAATACAACTGTAAGTAAGGAATGAATTATTTATTTGATTGTAAATGGACATATTTTCTTTTTAGTTAAGTTTAAGTCTTAGGTATTTAATAACATTTTGTAATCAATTCAGTTTATTTTTAGGTTAGTTTATTGTAATTTCCTAGTAGTCGTAATTTTAATAATGAATTTACGTATTTAATTTGTTAATAAATACTTGTTATACGATTAGAGGGAAGTGTAATTATTTATAAATAACCAGATCCTGAAAAGAACCCAAAATAAATACCACAATTACATCTAACAGTTGTATTAAATAATCAACCATACAGAAATCAAAACTTACCACTCTGTATAAACACCACAAATGGCGACGCCCTTGGAATGGAATACCAAATCGCAACTCCTTAATCATGCAACAAAATAAAAGTTATAACATGCAAATAAAAAGCCATTCACAAATACATGCACTGCAAAGAAATATAATATAAACAACTTACAAACAAAACAAAATTATAATATAAATTTTTTAAACAAAACACAATAAAACAATAAATTTTATTTTTAAGTAAAACAATAAAAAATGGTATATAAATAAAATACAATAAATTATTATTTTATTTATTTCGGGCCGAAAATCAGCAGTGTTCAATAAAGTGAAATTTGTTTGTAGATACTTGTTTTTTTGTTACTTGAGTCACAAGTTTTCCTTTGGTTTAAACAAGGAGTAAAGGCAAGGATCAGTGCCATGCGCAACTGCTTTGGTATCAGTTCAGCCAACACTACAATATACATTATACCCAGACCATATACAGTATATCGCAGAACCTTTTGTAGGATAACTGTACAAATATAACTGTTTGTTACTGTAAACAGAAATGTTGATTTCTCGAAAATGTGGTCGGACTATTCACAGTGCTGAAAGAAGTCTTATATCGTTTATCCAATGGTAAACTCGTGAATATGCGAATTCTCAGTTTTACAGGAGAGCAAAAAATAAATTCAATTTTTTCTTATTTAACACACTTCTTGTATTTTCGTAACTTTACAGAGGCTGTATCTCCCTAACCGAACAAGATACATATTCGTGAGTTTACTACAACACGCGTTGGGTTGTATACATCAGCATCCACTAACAAACTCATATTCGCAAAATTTGCACATTCGTGAGTTTACCATTCGAGGGACGAATACGTAGTTTAATAAAATCTTGTGAAGTTGAAGCTAAACAAAAATGCTTTTCCAAGCCTCTTAACAAAAGCCATAAGATAGCAACTACTGTGATGTTTCTCTTTCACAATTTGAAATACAAAGAAGGAAATTAAAGACGTTAAGAAGCTATTCTTCATCAACAATTTTGTTGACACCTGGTGATACGGATAGCAAAGAACGCATTTTTAGGATCTGGTTATTTCTAAATAATAAGCTTCATTCCTAGAAGATTTTGTTCCAATAGAATAAGTTTCTAGTCATATAATTAAGCTACAGGCAATATTACAAGTTAGATTTTTTCTTGTAAGGTTTATGA
This sequence comes from Catonia carolina, assembly GCA_035578175.1. Classification (NCBI taxonomy): domain Eukaryota; kingdom Metazoa; phylum Arthropoda; class Insecta; order Hemiptera; family Achilidae; genus Catonia; species Catonia carolina. Next base: position 30,822,424 of record JAQMRL010000005.1, on the reverse strand, counting down.
AGAAAACATTTTTTCAGTAATAAACCACAGCTTACAAAATATACGAAGTAACTGTATGGTGGTGAAACGTAGTGTCTCATTTGATGAGGTCGGCAGCACTGTCAAATTTTCACTTCCCATCCATCTGCAATGGCATTCTCGTGACTCAAGTATTTATGAGGGCAGTCCAGAAAGTGTCACGTTTTGCGTTGTAGCCGCTAGGGGCGGAGCTATTGTGGCCATTTTGGTGCCGCGGCGTTTCTCCAATCAGTGGCTATCCAGCCGTGCTAGCGAGAGGTCTGTGTCGCTCTTCGTTGTTTTTCAACAACAATTGAAAATGTGTGCCGCAATTCAAAATCCCGCCAGTTGTGAAGTACGGTCGGTATAGGAAAGGAGTTCTTCTTATCGATTTCTTGGAACGTGGCACAACAATAACCTCTGCGAGGTATTGTGAAACACTTGAAAAGTTAAGAAGAGCGATCCAAAACAAGCACAGAGGAAAGTTGACTGGAAAAATTCTCTTTTTGCATGACAACGCCCAACCACACACGGCAAATCGAACACGAGAAGTCCTGGATGCTTTCAAATGGGAGGTTTTCCCACATCCGCCATACAGTCCGGACCTTGCGCCCAGCGATATCACTTGTTCCCGACAATGAAGACATGGCTTGTGATGCAGCGCTTTGACGATGACGCGGAGCTGCAGGAGGGTGTGACTAACTGGTTAAAATCACAGGCGGTAGACTTTTATGACGCCGGCATTTCAAAATACGTTCACCGCTATGATAAGTGTCTTAATTTGTTTGGTGATTATGTAGAAAAATAGCATTTTAGTTGGACTTTCAAATGTATATAATAAAAATTTTTTCTTGTACTTAGTTTTTTTTTAATATCAAAACGCGAAAGACTTTCTGGACTGCCCTCGTATAAAATGTTTTGTTTTAAAAGACTGTGGAATGTCAAGAAGAATATTTATGTTCAGGAATATGCAAGAAAGAATACAATTGATTCAAACTTTGAGATAATTCCTTCCAAAGTGCAGATCTGAACACAAAATTTGAAATCATCCACTTTATCTGAAGATTATATAAAATTGAACAGAAACCCCAAGGGAAACCCTTAATGAGACATAAAAATAAATACAATAATAATGAAAACTAAAATAAAATTTTTCAGATAAGGTAAATTGTATAGATATTTGAACTACGGTAAAAATTTATAGATTTTTAACTGAACGACAACTTACTCTCCAACTTCTCCAAGCGGCTGCTATTATAATTTGACTTCTTCTCCTTTTTAAGAAATCTTTTCTTTGCCTATAACCTCTCCAAGTTTTTTGTAATAAAGTAGCTAAATCTTCTAAGCGTTCTCTTCTAAATTCTTCAAGTTCATAGACCTAAACAAGAGTTTACAGCATGAAAAAATTAATACCTTAATTATATAATTATGAGAAAATTACAAGATAAGGGCAGAGTGCAATGTTTCATCAATTTTAGACATTTTTTTTTTTAAAGTAAAAGGTTCTTGGACTAATGTTAGTAAATAATATACATATATTCATGCAAGGATTTACAGCCCTAGCCGTATCTCGCTTCCTACGCACCACCTCTCTTTGTCTTGCCAGTCACCATCGGTAAAAAGCTAAAGACATTGTCTCCTACACACCTCCTGTGCAGGAGACCTCCGGCCTACCCCCTTTGACCACTCCCATACCCTCTTTGGCCACCTACCATCCTCCATCCTCTGCAAATGGCCAAACCATTTTAATTGTTTCCAGGATATGGTATCCATGATATTTCCTTCAATGCCAATTCTTCTCCTAATTTTGGAATTCGATCGATGCACGACACACCACAGCCCTACCTCCAGAAATCCATCTTCACCACTTTTAGGCGATCCTTCTGCCTCTTAGTCAAAACCCACACTTCTGCACTATTGGTACACATACGCTCCAGGATCTTATTAGGTAGTGCTCCAAAGAAAGCATTCTTATAAGCTTCTTGTATACCAAAGGTAGGCACACAAAGATATGGATATCAGAATAAGTTATACAATCTAAACTATTACAATTTGATAATGATGATAAACTAATTAAACAAAATTTAGATAAGGATGGCTCCTAGGCATCGTTGTTAGCATGGTAAACTCTAAAACAGAAGGCTTTAGGTTCAATTCCTGATTAGTATAACAAAAGTTTTACAAGTAAAACCCACCTATAACCAGCCCATAACCTACAGGAGTTTGTAAAGATCAAACTGTTGACATGGCTTTTTAAAATAAAACTAGATACACTTTTATTTTCACTGTATCAAAACACAAGTTTTCTTACAGAAATTTAATTTAATTTCATTGTACTGTCGTTAATAATTTACATCAATTTCTATTACAGGATAGTAAAACTATTTATATTTATATTTTGGCAGATGGTAGCAGCAGTAAATATCACTTTAACAATAATTAAGTTATTTTTTTATTTTAAAATCCTGCCTCTGCTCATTACATGAAACACCTCACACTTTCAAAAAATATTAAGTGTTTCATATAATGCGAAAGCATTTGAATAAGCATACACAGGAAATTTTAATGAATAAATTAAGTTTGAGATTTTTGAAGTGATATTGACTGCTACTGCTATCTGCACAGAATATGAAAAAGGATGAATTCGAATGTTTGAACAGTTTTATATCAACAAATAATTATAAGATTTAATAAATAAGTACTCACAGATCTAGGACTCCTGATAAAGAGTTTGGTCCGTCCAAAGGCAAATTCACCGTTAGGTATAGGAAGATCCCGTAAAAGATAAGAAACACCTTCTACTGGAGGTCCATCCCATAAAGGCCATGTCTGAAGTGAAAGCATTTTATACCTTGATAAAAATTGAGTATAACCTAACCTGTGGCAAAACCCACATCTTCTAACTCGCACTGTTTCTAATAATCTGCAACATAAAATTTCAAATGTTTTTACAAAAAATATCAAACAGTATATTTCAATTAATTTTATATTTAACTGTTGTACAAAATTCCATCGAATACCTATACAAACGCTTTCACGACAAGTCACACGACCACGAGAACCCACTGATGCGTTCACTTTCCACCTTCCATTTACGTGATAATCCCCCTAGACGCCTTAAAATAAGCTGGAGTAGAGACCTGCTAATTTGATACACAAACTTCATTCTTGGGGAGGCACCAATGGGGGCCCTACCCCTCTCATGCCTATTATGTCATTTACATTATTATCATAATCATCACATTTGCTTGCTGTAAAATTTTACAGTTGTAAATAAAGAATTAAAGAGAAAAAAAATTGTTTTATACAAATGACTTAAGATATAACAACTTCTGAAAAATTTGTATAATTAAGTGGTTTCAATTTTAATGGTTATACTTTGCTCTGATGATGGATCCATTAAAAGTGTTAATAAAAATACATAAATAAATAACTCTATAATGCATCTTGCAGTCTATATTCAATCTTACTGTAAAAATATTAAAAACATTGTCCTGTTACAGCTGCCATATCATTTTGTTTTTACCTCTTTTTATATAAGCCTACTTCCTACTGACATATTTTGGTGCCACTATAGTATGTGGCCTACTCCAATATGTTTAGTGAAATTTGTATTTCTTGATGTGGAAACACTGTCCACTAGCACTTTTGGTGTGTAAATATTCCCATATTTTACAGGTTTGAACTGCATAAGATCACGTGAACATTAGGTTTAAAAAAATATTTACATATTTTACAGGTTATGTGAATTACATTAGGTTACCTGCATTCAACGGTTAACCATCAGCGAAATTATGTAGATCAACAAACAGGAGCCAATAGACAAGCAATTGAGAGATCGTGGTTGAATGCAATAGTAAACATTCTTAAACGAAAAAGAGGAGCTCCGAAAGAATTATTTCATTCGCACCTCGACCATATATCATGGACAATTATGAGAAAAGTAGAACTTGATTTGTTTGTTGCTTTTCTCAATGACATTCAGTGTGTACCGTGTGCAGACTGACTAAAAATAACAGGGTGAATCCTTATCGTATTATTAGTTCTTGTAAATTTTTGTATGTAATATTATCATGATCAGCTGTTTAACAGCTGATTTTCGTAGACGAAGGTTCCTGGTTCAAATCCTAGTAAAGGTAGTTACTTTTATACGGATTTGAATACTAGACAGTGGTTACCGGTGTACTTTGATGGTTGGGGTTTAATTAACCATACTCTCTCAGGAATGATCGGCCTGGGTCTGTACAAGACTACACCTCATTTACACGTCATACACATCATCCTCACCTCATTGGGTCATGGGGTTGCTTATTGTTTTAAATTGAACAGATTGCAACGTACACAAATTAGGAATAAACAAAAAATATTATCATAATAATTATTAAAAAAGTATATTATTATAATTATCGTTTGTAATTTGTCCTTTTTTCTTAATATCACATAACCTGTAAAATATGTGAATATTTACGCGCTAAAAGTGCTAGTGAACAGTGCTACCACATCAAGAAATACAAATTTCACTAAACATAACGTGGTACGCCACGTACTAAAGTATATAGTAGCACCCATGTTTCGGTGGATCCACCATCATCAGAGTACATAAAATTTAAACTTAACGTTTTACAAATAACAATGTATAAAAATTTTCAGAAGATGCTGTATCTTCATAAAACTCTTTATCTATCTTTTCTATTTGTACAAAACTCTTTTATACAAATGACTGAAAGATACATCTTCTGAAAATTTTTATAAATTTAAAAAACATTTTAAGTATGCTGATGATGGTGGATCCACTGGAACATGTCTGTAGAAAGTAGGTGTTTATAACAAAGGTAAAAAATTAAGTGATATAGCAGCTGTAACAGAACAGTGAAAACTTAAAATGAGTATTTTTACAATGCGATTGAATATATAAATAAGAAGTTACAGCAGCCTTAAGAAGAATTCTGGTAAATAAGAACTAATAACAAGTTGTTGTTTAGATTACCTTCATACAGTACTTCAACATAACTGTGTTGTTTACCATGTGTCCTTAGTAATGTGGATTTTTTTACCATCTGACAATGCTTGAACCCCATTTGTGTCAGATTAATAAAGTTCAGTACTTATGTTAACAGAAATTAAAAAAAAATTAAATTATTTACATCATATTTCATATAACTCACCCAAGATACCTAACTTGGTGCTGAACTAGAGCCATTTCAAATATCCTAGGTTGTTTTAATTCATTGGGCTTGATGCAGCGTATATAGTGCGGTGTTTTTGAGCTTAAGTTACGCACCAGACCTCCGATGGAGATTTTAAATTGTGTGCCAGTAGTTGTCGGCCGTTTAACACACGGCCTTTTTGGATTTCCTGAAAATTAAATGTTAAAATTAAAATTGTTCATCGAACATGATACAAAAGTAAAATTTATTGTGATAATACATAATTGTATTTTATACGTTTCATTAATTCATTTTTTTGTGTAGATGAGTGGCCAGTTCTGATGCTCTGTAGGCCTTCTGGGTAAAGAGTTAAGTCATCAATAAATTTTTCATTAAAATAAAATTAATTCATATGCAGACAAAAACTCCAATACAATTTACAAAAATATTTTACTTACGATACATTCCCTTGAATAATTTAATTTTGCTTTAACAATAATTTTACTGAAAAATGAAAAATCATCACATCTTAATGAAAAAAATCTGGTGTGAAATAATCACATAACTTTCTCTTGCCAATGGAAATAATTAAAAATATAACCTATGCTTAATCATGAGTAAACAATGTAAATGAAAAACATTACCCGAGGTTGCGTAAGTTTTTAAATTTTCTATAATTTAGATTATAATTTATTTTCTTTTGTTGTTAAATGTATAATACGGCCACAATCATAAAATAATCACTTTTTACAAATTTTGATAAGCAAAATACAGAAAATCACTTATTGATAGCTAAACTAAGCGTTGTAGAAAAACCTTTGAAATAAAAGTTGTAGCTTTTTTGATTTCTTACAACTTTAATACTATATACACTTTTGCCTTCAAATGCTGTAATCTTAAAATAAAACAATTTTACCATGACAGGACAGCTCTCCAAGAATTTTAGCATAAAAAATGTAGTAAATGAAGTGATTTTTAAAAAAATTATGGTAAAAGCTGTTTTAACAAGATTGCACAAATTAACTTTTACGTCCCAGTTGACCAATTTTGATGAAAAGTTTGGGTCGGGTAACCTTATGGTACTTAAATTCTAAGTTTCAACTTCGTACCCTATTCTGTTCTTGAGATATTTAGTTCCCACACACACGCACACATACCAATCATTAAAAACATGTTTTTGGGTTCAGGGGGTCTGAAACTTAGTATTTCCAGTGAAAACTCAATTTTTAAAAATTGACATGAAAACACTACTTAGGACAAGAGAAAGAAAAAAAAGCAATAAACTATACGTACCTTCAGGAAAAAGAATTTTGAGCAAAGTATGTTCACATTTAAACATGGCTTGTGATATATCTCTATGTAAAATATCGTTATTTTTTTCAACAAACCCTGTTACATTATATGTTACAGTCCCAGCAAAATGTCTTAACCTGAAAAAATAACAAATATATAAACAGATGAATAAAAATCTATTTGGGAACTATCCAGTCATCTTGGGATTGGACTTTGGGCTGGATAATACAATTGAATAACAAAAAAAATTTTTAATGGTGGCAATTTTTGAAATTGTCATCTCTCACTTTGTTTTGTTCTTCCGTTTATCACACCCAGATGTCAGAAACTACAAGAGATAGCAATAAATGGTTTTCGGATTTGTAACCTACACGAAAAGTTAGTGGACCTGGATTGGGTTTGAAGTCTCGATTTCGACCAGAAGTAGCACATAACCGAAAGTCAAAAATCAAACACTGAATTTAGAAACAAAAATACTGTCATTTGATTCCCGTTAAAAAGTATACAAAGAAATAACTAATGGTTTTTGCCATTTGTCAAAGGTAAGCCTTTTTAAAAATTGCCACCAGCCATGAGACACATCGTCTCATGAAAGGGGTTTTTTAATCTGCATTAGTTTAAAAAGCAATATATATTGGACTTTCTGGACTGAACATGGGATTTTTAAAATAAAATACAAAGTACAAATGGATCAGTGCCATACATTCAATTTTTCCAAGGCAAAGGAAACCAGTAAATTAAATTATTATATCGTCGGCTGAGAACCAGAGGAACGTATCTGCATTTTACTGATTTTACAGGAGAGCAAAAAGAAAGTGTACAAAGGTGGATTTCATCATTTTTTGGGAAAACCGTTATATTTTTTCAAAAACCTTTATCAATAGAAAGTTATTTGAACTCTTTACTAATGATTCTTAATTAATGTAAAAATTAATTTTCGAAAATGCCCTTGATATTGCGATTTATTTTAGTAATTGCGCAGATACGTTTCTCTGGTTCTGAACTATAAAGTAAGTTAGACTGAGAATGGTATTCATACGTTTCTACACACATTTTTATCATATGGTTTTATTCATTAAAAACTCCGTTTTATTTTTATTTAGCTACAGATGGAATTAACCCAATAAATTTTTGCTAGATATAATTGTTTACAAAATAACTAAGAATTCTTTTAAATAAACAATTTAAAAAATAAGAAATTTCTCAAAATATTTAAAATATGAAATGTAATATTAGGATACGAAAACTTTAGAAATTTTGAAAATAATAAACTTATAAATATTGACAGTATGAAAACTTACAACTTAAACTTTTTTAGCAGTCACCGACTTCTCGGTCTATAGAATGACCACTTTTTACAATCAAACACATAAAGTAATTACAAATTAAAACAGTTTAAAAAAAAGAGCCTTACAATTAACTTATTTTCAATACAAAAATTTATACATTAGACACAAGAAAATATTTGCAAATTAAAGTTTTTTATGAACAATCTGAAATTGAAACAAAATTATTTACTCTGTCAGTTTTCGAAAAATTAGGGTAAACATTTGCTTACTTTAAATATTATATTTTTTTGCTTTTCTTGGTATTTTTGCAAGAATTTTATATTACCGATTTCTTCAATTTTCCTATTTTTGTTTTTTTTTGTCCCCTTCTTTATTTCTGGAATTACATTGCCATTTTCTAACACGTTATAAAAGTTATCAGAGGTTTTTTAGTATCAGAGAATCGCAGAGATCAAACAAGTCTTTCATTTTTTCTTCAGCAATTTTCAATGGTCCGCTGTACAAGGATTTGAATTCAAAACGTTCATCTAATTTTGATTACGATATCCTTCTGCGAGTAGCAAATTTTTCGAATTTATTAGCTCCATGAACATACTGACAGTAAATAATAACAGTCACTTTTAAGGTATTTAAAATTAACAATACTAACCACTGGATCTGATTTTTACGGACATTTCTTGTTTTTTAACTTTTCTTTCTTCAATTTCGAAACATCTAAGAAATCTTGTAGGCAGATTTCAACAACTTCATATTTTCTAGTTTTTTGAAGCTGTTCGGACAACTGTGTACCAACCAGTGGGTTGTTAATATCGATGTTCTTTGAACACTTCTTAATGCTCGCATGAACAGAATCGCACGAATGTCCAGGTTCAAAACAACAGTACTCTATTAAAAGAATGTTAAAAGATTGAACAATATGATGCAGCATTGCAGAGACATTACTGTTTTTGATTTGTCCGCCACAAGTATCGGAAATAAACCGGCAGCCCATTAGCAACTTTTTCTAGTTCTTTGAAAAGGCATATTAAGCTACCTCTGCTGAACCTCTCCCAGCCTATACCTTTATGCCACATGTAATACGTTGCTCTTTTTGAAGCAACATTAAGAACAGTTAAATTATATAGGTACAACTAATCTACGTTTATAAAAAATTGCTTTTGCATTAACTGATGGGCAGTAGCTAACTGCTTCTAAATAAAATTCTAGAAGGTGGCATTTTGCAGCAATTGCGTCTTCTTTAATTTTGTTTTTAAAATCTCTAGCCGAATTCATTCGTGCTCAATGCTTCTCGTACATTATTCCCTCAGCCTCTTGTTCGTTAGGTGTCAAATTGCAAAAATTAAAACAATGATCACATTTTGTCTCTTTGCGGGATATGGAATGATAAATTGAATCACCAATTTTGGCAACCCGTGCTGTCGGAATCTCCTTTATGAGAAGTGACAAATATTGTCATTGTTTTTAACACCCAAAATTTTCTAAATATATTCATGCCTTGTGCCTCGTTTATTTTTTAAAATGCTGTTGCCGTTGGCGCAAATTACAGTACAAGCAATAGTCTACTTAATTGCACTGGTGCTACTAGTTGTGAATTTTTCGTAATTTAAATTACGTTTTTTTATCTAAAATCTTGAACGAATTTTTCTTGTAAAGAATATTCGATTACAGAAAAGTAACAATCAAAACCACATATTCACGAAGGAAGCTTAAAGCCGAATTAAAATAACTAAAATACGTTTGTAAACGTGGTACATTGATGTACACTGGATTACTCATATTGCGAAAGAATGTCATAGATTACTTTTTGTGTACACAATAATTATTTTGTAGTTTGTTTATTGTTTGTGTAAACACACATCATGAATGGACATATTAATGCCTTATTAAAGTAATATAACCCAAACATCTGTGCCCATAACAGACAGGTGGAGTGTCAAATTATTTACACTCAGTCTGTTTGTTGCAGGGCTAAAATAAATAGTTCTGTTTCTTATCATGTGGTCAGCCAATTAAATGACTGAATCATTTAAGAACAGAAGAGGTAGAGGTGTAAAAGACACTAATCAGAGTTATATTCTCTGAAAGTAATGAATTTCATTTTACAGCCAGACCCTGTGATGAATGAAGTGAAGGTGTCATTTGCAGAGTGGAAAATATGTGCTTTTCAGAGGGCCCGGCATGCTGATAAGCGTATTTTTCCATTCAGTGAGGAAGGCAATTGTAAACCACCTCACTCCTCGTTTTACTTAGTAAAACCTCTAGAGGTTCAAACCAGCCATTTGGCTGATGACCTAAACAACAGCAACCCAAACATCGGCTCCCTGGTTTTAAAAACAATACTTTATCAGAACCAGACAAGCGTAAGTGACAGATACGTCTCTCTGGTTCTGAAGCGCAATGCGAGACACGGAACGTATCTACCAATACGTTTCTCTGGTCCTGAGCTAACAGAGTTTTTTCGAAAAACGTAACTACCAAATATCGGTTAAATTAGGAGATAGAGAAATGTCATTAATACCATGTTGTGCAGCATAAAAAGTTTTGTAGGAATAGTGAAAAAACAAAAAAACCCGATTTTTGCAGTTACGTTCCTCTGGTTCTCAGCCGTCGATATTATATTATAATATTATTATTATATTTACAAATCAGAAAAATGTCTTAGGTTGTTTGACCTAGAAGCATTAGTGAAGCGACAAAAAAAAAAAAAAAAATAGAAAATTCAATGGTTCGTCACCTTTTCTCACTGCAGCTTGACATTCCATCAAAAAACATTTTCTCAAGGTTTTACAATTTGCTCTAGTGTAATTAATTTTTCTTCAATGATACAGTGGAACCTCAATAGCATGAGTCTCCAGGGGATTTGGGTAACAGTCTTGTTATCAAGGGACCTTCAAATTGACGTTCGTGGTATGAAGGTAGTGTAGACTAAAAGTCGTGGTTTCAAGGTCTGTAAAGATTGAACTTGTGCCATAAAGGTTCTATTACATAAAACGACTTACTACTGAGGTTGAAATTGTACTATAAAGGTTCGATTCCACAAAAAGACATGCTAAACAGGGTCGGAGCTTTGATCTGAATTGAAAAAAAATGTATGGTGTTGAAGTTGTACAATAATAATAGTCATACTACAGAGGTACCTTAACATGAAGTGTTGTGGCAATTTCAAAGGGATTAGAAAAATGGACATGTTGTCGAGGAAGTTGTGCTATTGAGGGTCTACTGTATTTGAAAAAATTACTGTAAATTCTCTTGTTGTAGCCAAATTACATTATACATGTAAAACATCTTCACTACAGTAAATCAATTGTGTATGAGATAGACAAGTGTCAATGTGAAATAGTGGCCTCAAAATAAACCCTTTTGATGATCACTTTTCTGACACTGAAATACTGTAAAGAAATGTTTAAAGCTTATAAATAGATATAAAAAACATAGAAATAATACTAAATTATTTTTTTTCTTTAACCCTTTATAGGTCTTTGGTAAGTATACTTACCACTGCAAATAAGTCGATTTTATTCAAGAATAAGCTATGTAGTTGAATCTTATTAATATTTTATGGTATTATAGATGTTCTCTGGTAAGTAGGCTATCCGCATATTGAAATTTGCGTGCAGCGACCATTTTTTTCGTGAGTGCAAGAATGTGGTAAGGATTCATACCAGTGTAGGTTATCGCTTTGTTTTGCTGTTACTTTTGTACAGTGCTTATAAAATTCTAGTTTTTTACCGGAAAGCAAGCAATCATGCTAATATAAAGTTAAGATAAGTTATTATACATATTGTTTTTTTTAAATAGTACTACAAGTTGTTTTAATAAGCATTCTTTCAACTAAACATTATGTGATTTCCATTTCAATAAACTTTCCTTGGTAAGTATACTTACCAGGGCTTAACATCAAAACAAAGAAATATCTTACTGTTCTGGCACTAGAAATACATTATTCAAGTCCTTGTACAGCAAAATTTAACGTTTCACAACATATATATTTTCCCCCATAGTACTGCCCTATAAAGGGTTAAAAAGTCAAAGAATTAATGTAAATTACGTGTATGAGCATACCTAAAACAATTCGGTGGAAGGCTATTATCAGATGATCCCGGGGTGGTAACATAATGCCTACTACGTCTTTCAGGAGTTGAATGACAATGACCACTAAACAAAGATGACACTCTTGACAAAAACATTTCATCTGATGTTGAACCACATTTCATAGTTTCTTCATCAAGAAGTGACAAAATACCATGGTTGTTCTACATGAGAAAAAGAAATATAAAATAAAACAACGGTTAAGAAATCCTTGTTTAAAGAAAATTACCTACGTAAAATTAACATTTTTAATCTTCAAAGTTGTGACAAACATTTGTATGAGACATTGTATTTATTAATGTATGAGACATTTTTGTAAAGTCAAGGTCATACAAGAATATTTGTTAGAAAATTTTTTATTAATGATTTCAGTTTTCAACAAACATTTTTATTTTTAATTTATTTATTTAAGTCGTGTCTTGGTCATTAGCAACTATGGTGGATTATGTTACTGTAACTGTGTGTTTTGACTTGTGAAAATTTCCAGACCCTGGCCAAGAATCGAATCCGGGACCTCCGCAAGGTAGGCTGAAGGGCTAACCACTACGCTATGGAGGCGGCCACTAATATTTTTATACAAATTACCAGTTCACTTCTAAACACTTTTTGTAATGCTGCACCACCTTCTTTAGCCCATCTGGATAGAAATTCATTGTCTAGAAATTGGACCAGTAGACAGCAGCAGTCTTTTGAATTTCTCCCACTTATTTTCAACTGGTCAATTTTTATATTGGTAATTTATATCCTTAATATTGTGGTTACTTAACTAATTTAAAACCCCTTGCAGGTTTTTATATAGGTGAAAAAACCAGGTTAGTTATCATCGCCTGTTATTCCGGCCCATTGGTGTAGTGGTTAGCGCAAACGGCTTCTATGCCGGGGTCCCGGGTACAATTCCTGGTCAGGTCTGGCATTATTTTACCACTCATTTTCATATATCATCATTCTCCACCGTCTGCATTAGCAAAAGTTGCAAAACAGTCAGACGTTAAAAAAAAATATTCCACACAAGAGTGTACAGGGCCCAAGTGTAGACCTCAGTTTTCTTATAACACTATAAATCTTACAAACTAGTATTACAGGCAAGAAAATAAATTTAACATAAAACAAGAAGTAACATCACAGGCACAAAGAATATAAAGAGGCTGTATAAAAAAAATCATACAAACATGGCAATTTAACTTAAAGCTAATATCACAGCTAGAATAAATTTAATATTCCATTTAAGACTGTAAAGGTATGTGTACAGAGTGATACAGTGATGAAGAGCTTAAAAAGAAAACAAAATGAAAAAAAAAACATGTAGACAAGGCAAAGTAGGTTGGTACAAAAATGCTTAGTTTTCAAACCACAATTCAACTGGGTTTTACCTCCAAGACAATACATACGCAGATGTACATTCTTCAAGAAACCATTTTTCTGTGTTTTAAGGGGCCATGAAATGTAGAAACCAGTTGTGAAATCCATGTATTAATGCTTGGTTTTAGTGATTACAAAGATGTTATAGCAAATTGTCAATAGGTTTTAACGTTAGAAAATTTCCAGTTCCTAACTGAGGAAACAACATTACGCTTTGGAGCCTAGAATGCTAACCATTGTGCAAGGAGGCAGCCAACAACACTTATTCTACAGTACAAAATATAGTTGAGAAAAATATTACAAGTACAACATATAATATTTAAATATCAGCTAAAACCTAACCTATTAACAATAATATAATCACCTTTTCAATTAGATCACAGACAGCAGAATTATTAAAAAATTCAACAGGACACCAATCAATATTTTCTCTAAGATATTCTTCTTGTTCTTCTTTTAATGTTGTTTCAGTCATTAAATGATGTAATTTTTCATTACAGAAATTTATAATAAATTGTTCAAACCCATTTTTCTCCATCATTTCAAAACCATATATATCTAATAAACCTAACACTTTTCGTTTACCATATCTTTTTACCTGAAAACATAAAAAATTATACATTAAGAATTTATTCTTTTACTCATAATTAATAAACAAACCATTACTAATCTACCATTTATAGCACGATGGAAATTCTACACTTTATGAAATTAGACATAAATTCCACTTGAAATAAATTAAATGCTATAACACTTAGGGCAAATAAAGTGGTTATTGATGTTTTATGTTTTTTAGGTCATCAGCTGAAAGGCTCTAGAAGCTTTACTACGTAAAACGAGGAGTAAGGTGATCTACTGCGTTCTTTACTGAGTGGTAAAGTATGCTTATCAGCATGCCAAGCCCTCTAAAAAGCATCTACTTTCCACCCTGCAAATGAGAACGTCACTTTGTTAACCACAGGGTCTGGCTGTATAATGAAATCCATTAATCTCAGAGAAGATAACTCTTAACTATAATGCTTTTTACCGTTGATGAGTTCTGCTGTTCCACACGTTCAGACCAATCAGAACGTTTGCCAGTGTTGTCAGATTGTGGGAATGTATCAGCCTGACAAACAATACGCGCACATGCATAAAAGAGCCACAGTAGTTTACTGGTGTCTTGGATCTCATACTAAACACATCGATTATAGAGCGCGTTAACATGCAATACTTAATAATATAATTATTAGCTGATTGTATGTTTATAGGTTAATTGTTATTAAAAGACCAAAAAAATGGCTGACGAAATATATAACAGAGCTATGAGAGCAAGTGTTGGCAACGTTGCTGGCAAGTCATTGGCTAGCTATGAAGTGGGTAGGGGGCAATGCGTATGTTCAGAGCTCATCAGCCTTGAAAAATAATATAGCATTCAAATCCATATAAAAGGAACTACCTTTACTGGGATTTGAATCATGGAACCTTTGTTTTTGTTGTTCACACAGTCATTGTCTAGCTATGAAGTGGGTAATAAGGGGAATGCGTACGTTCAGACCTCATCAACGCTGAAAAATAGTATAGCGTTTTTTACAAATCAACCTCTTCTGTTCTTAAATGCTTCAGCCATATAATTGGCTGACCATGTTATAAGAAACAGAACAATTTTACAGACATAGGAAAATAAGATGGGAAAAAATTGCCACCAAAGAGAGAAGAGCAATCTCTTCTGGCATTAAATATAAAAAAATCAAAATTATCAGTATGCACTTTACTGCTTTTATAAAAGCAGATTCTGAAACCAATCCAACAGCGGAGCTGTAACAAACTGACAAATACGAATGTAATCCAGGGCTTCAAAAATAAAATTATTAAGTATAAAATTAAATTCATCAGGACTTACGGATGGAGAAAGTCATGAAAAAGATTGTAATACCCGTGAAAAGACTACCAGCATAAAAATATGGAGGCAATCCAGCTATTAAGACATCCAGGGCTGTACAGAGCCGCCTGAATAAATTTGTTAATAAGGAATGTACAAAAATATTAAAAGAGATTTCCTTTTCTTTTGATGTATTAAATTTGACAATATATAGTAGGGGTACTTAAGAACAAACTACTTATTACTTAAAAATTATTAAATCTGAAACAAGTAGTAAATATAATAATCTCTAGTAGCATATTATACATTTTTATAATCAACAGAAAAGGTGAAAATTAACAAACAATTAAGGTCAAGCCAATGGGAATAACCTCTAAGGAATAAATAAATACATTTAAGAAATTAGGTTAAAGTAATTTGTTAATCAAAGACCAGATGTTACGAATGTTAAAAAATATATAAATATTTACTGGTAAATTTCTTTTTAACATTTTTTACCCAAGTAAATAATTCAACCCCATTTTTTTATCTGGTTTATTACGGAGTCGATTGTTTGTATAATATGAAAATTCACCAAAATATCTTCAGAATGTTTAATAAATATAATATTTTTTCTTACTTTATTCTATAAAATAAAAAAGTATACAAAAAAAACCAGCTAAATAAACTAACGAAGTATAATAATTAATATTTATAAAAGATAACACAAAATTAAAAATACTATATATGAGTAGTAAACTAAGTTATAATAAAATAATATCAGTTGAACTACATTATCTAAGGTCATTCTCCTTCACTTAACATGATTCACAGATTTTTATACTAGTCTAATATAATATAATAGATAAAAAATACAACAAGGCCATGTAAACTCAAACAAAATGTTTTTAGGTTAGAATTTTAGATGTAACACATATTTTGTGTTAATAATTTCAAGAACAAGAGAAATAACCAATAATTTTGAATTATTAATACATAAATGTAGTGGAAAGGAATTGTTCATTGCTCCTTACAATTTTTATTGAGTAAGTATTTTAAAATTTAATGTATAATTATCAGTTTAAATTTTATCAAACCATGTGAACTATTTTGATAACTAAGATCGAATTACTTTGAATATTTTTTATTCTTAATTCATTTTAAAGTTCCATTTTTACGGTTAAGTCACTACACAATGGGTTATGGAATGTTTGGTTTCGTTCCATTCAAATTTCCAGGCCCTCAGCTAGGAATTGAACTCGATAATATTCTTTGAAGTCTAGTTAACTCTGCACCACGGCGGCAGCCCAAAATTTATATTAATTATGGATATATAATTCATTAATAAAAACTCCGTTGTATGACATACTTCCAAGTACTTAAATTTATTGTTTTTTAAACACAAATTGTGTGTATATAATTTATGTTTTTTGTTAATTTGCAAAAGTTAAAAACAATTAAAACAGTATTTATTACGAAACAAATTACTATTGATAAGTGTTATATTTTATGTATGTGAATACTGATTAGCATATGATAAAATTCATGTACTAACATTACTTGTCTTAACAAATCTTTTTTTAACTTTTTTTATAATAATGACAAGCATAAATACTTAGAGCATGTCTTACAAAAAAAAATGCATACGTAACAGGTGTTCATGTTAAAAAAATGAGCACAGGCACTAGAAGGTTAACCTCAAATTGAACTAAAGTTGGTGTTATCCTAAGTTTTGAGTATATCAGCTAGGCCTGGTTTATAATAGTTCAGGTAATCATGGTTCTTTTGTACATAATAAATTAAACAGTGAAGAATTATTTTAAAATAGCCTGAACATAGAAAATTTATTTCAAAATAGGAAATATGAAGGTTAAATTCATCTCTCATTCGGGTGCTTCCTCCTATTGTTTTTATACTGAACACTGTCAGCGTTTTTATGCTGAAGATTTTTTTTTCCAAACCATCTTACGTAACAGTAGACTTTACATAAATGAAGTCTACGGTACGCCTTTTTAAAAATTGCCACCAGCCATGACATATGTCGTCTCATGAAAGGCATTTTTTATTCTCCCTTCTTTTGTTTTGGGTGCATTTTTCGGATATTGGTAATCAACAGTTCCACAGAGAGACAACATTAACAATCTTCTTCTTCTTCTTCTTATGGAGTACGGATTTCTACCTGTTCCAGCACTCATCATTTCTTCGGCCTTCCAATACCTCAGCTTCTTATTGGTTTTGTGCGTTCTTGCTAAACCAAGTAAGCTGCTTTCTGGGATTCACCTTAATTGATTGACCCATTGGGCACAGTATAATTTCATTTTTTCGTTCAAAGGAAAAATTCCCAATTCTTGCCTTATATCTTAATTTCTGATCCTGTCTAGTCTTGTACAACCCTTGACAAATCTTAAGACTTTAATTTCTGCAGTTTGGATGTTTCTTTCCTCCCTTATCCTTTTTCTTTTAAAGATTTAAGATGTCATTCACTATTATTACCTACATCGTAATATGTACAACTACTTTATTGTTAGATTGATGATACTTGAAAATATTAATTCAGTTAAAGGCCAGGCCAACTGCTGTGAGCGCTGGACTATGCATGCGCATACTTGACTTTCACCTCGCGTACCCCTCCAACCTACATGCGTATTCACCTATCCATTGCTGGACACCGCTCGGCCAGCTACGCCCATTCCGAAGGAATTTAAGCAGCCTAGTGGCTCCGTAGAGCTACCCAGGAACCCACAGCCCCTGAGAGGTCAACCCAAATGAGTGGGTGCGGTCACATCTGCAGGGCGCCCCACTCCCCTCAGTACTCGTGTAAACGTTGGACGAGTCACCATCGAGCTCGTTACGCAGATAATGCTTTGCACGTGGCTCTACCACACATAGATATTCTGCGCACAACCGTGTACTACGAATAGCACACGGAGGTGCTACAGCCAGCGCCCGTTACCTCACCGCAGTGAGGATTGGGTAGCTAAACTGCAGTTCTATGGGCACGCTCTGTGTGGTATGGGGCATGCCCCCCTTTAACCTACAGCAAGATGTACAGTCAGAGTGTTGTTGAAAATTGACAACACCCATTATGTTTTGTACGCAGGCTTTTCTATTGTTGATTACATACGCTGTGCTATTGCAGTACATACAAGACTACACTAATGCAGACGCACGTTTTGCCCAGCGCTCTCTTTATGAAAATCAGGCTATAACTTTCCAAGGATTAAAACTGACAAATTTTTTAAAAAAATATTGTAAATATAAACAAATAAAGTTATCTACAAAAGCATATTAAACAAAGTAAAATATATAACTAACCTTAATTGATTCATTAATTCTATTAACAATCCATGTAAATAATCTACTATACAAGGCCTTGCATAAATTATCACGAGAATGGGTTGCTTCCGAAGCGGATAATTCAGTAACTAACGGTGGATCTGATCCATCATCAACTAAAGATCTAGATGTAACTGCAGTTTGTAGGCCGCTAGGTTCAGCACCCAATAAATCACATACTTCATATAACTCTAAAAAAAGAAAAATCAAATATTACATAACACAAAACATTATTTTACTAAAGATTCTTAAGAATAATCATATTATACATTTGTTTTAAAAAAATCTGGTGTGAAACACTCACACAACTTTCTCTTGCCAATGCAAATAATTAACAATAAACCTAACATTAGTAATAAAACATTAGAAATAAACAAAAAACTAACCTCAATAAACATAACCTAATTTTAATCATGAGTGAAAGACGCAAAATGAAAATCAACCTCAGTTTGGCTTAAAAATACAGAAAATCGCTCTTTCACGCTAAACTAGGCTCTGTAGAGAAAAATGCTTTAAATAAAAGTTGTACATCTTTTAATTTTCTATAAATTTGATTATACACTTCTGTGGTAAAATGCATACTAAAACCGAAATCTTAAAAAAAATAGATTTTTCACACGTTTTCGTGAGAAAAAAAAACAGAAAATCGCAGAAAAACATTGGAAATATAAGTTGTAGGATTTTACATTTTCTACATTTTTTATAATAAACACTTTTGCGCTGAAATGCATATTAAAGTCTTAATCTTAAAAAAAACAATTTTTTTACGTGAAAACAGCCTCACCAAGAATTTCAGCAAACATGGCGCCTACCCTACCTTGTAGAGCATAAAAAATTTAGTAAACCAGGCGATTTTAAAAAAGATCGTAGACCAGTTTTTGAGAAAATGGCAAAAAAGTGAAAAATTACACGAATAAACTACTACTTCTGGTTGACCGATTTTGATGAAAATCTTCGTGTTGGGTCCAGTAGTGGTGTCTAACTTAAGTTTCAAGTTTCAAGTTTGTACGATGTTCCGTTCTTGAGATATTTTGTTCACACACACACACACACACACACACACACACACACACACAGACAGACCAATCGCTAAAAACATGTTTTTTTAATTCAGGGGCCTGAAAACGTGTAGTCCGGTGAAAACTCGATTTTGAAAAATCGACATGAAAACAATACTTTCCTTCCTATAAATTCATATAGGCAAGAGAAAGTAAAAATAATACGCAAGGATGCTAAAGATGCTAACAAAAAAATTATTCACAAAACTTTCCCGCTTTTCCCACTGCTGTAACAGGGCGCCACTCAGGATGCTTGTGCATATAAACATGTGATTGAAGTAAACGGTGTATGCCTACACAGCAATAACACATCCAATTTGATAGGGATTTAAATTTTCATACCCATATGAACCCTTAAAAGTTGAAGCATTTTAATACATTTTACAATATTTTGGATGAGCCATAGCAGATAGACATGTACTGTCATGTCTACATAAGACAATGTCATATACTAAAAATAAGGCACGCTTTATAAAACGCTGAAAAAACACAAACTGGTTTGACGTGCATGTGATGAAGAATACAAGAAGGTACACTCTTCCCACTGCTGTAATACAACGTCACTCAAAATGCTTGTGTGTACGAACATGTGATTGAGGCAAACGCCGCATGCCCACCCAACAAAACACTCGATTAGAGTAGGCACTCAAGGTCTTACGTCTTCTTCTTCTTCTCACAATCAAGGATTAGACTTCCACCTGTTCCAACTCATTGCCATCTTTTGCGTGGCCTCCCAACATCTATCTTCCCCACCGGTCTATATTGCAAAACACTGAAGGGGATCCTTCCCTCAGGCATTCTCTCTACGTGCTCCCTCCATCAATTACAATATTCTGCAATCTTCCCCTTCAGGTTGTAAACATTCAATTCCATTCTTATATGTGACTCAAGCCATAGTCTTAGAATGAAAAACAAATCCAATTTGGTAGGGATTTAATTTTTCATATCTAAATGGACCCTTGAAAGTTGAAGCATTTTGTTGACATGTACTGTCATGTACTTTACATAAAACATCCTAGCTATTTACAGTTTAAGCAGTGTACACCAAAAAATCACCTCAATAACATTTTTTTCCGCATTGTAATACAAGGGATCAGTTAATGCACACAAAACATTTATTAAATACATATTTAATCTTCCTTGGTACTTAATCTATGTATTTGTAAAACCTTAAGAAAATATTTTTAGTAGTTACTGAGATTACCGACACATAACCTGGGAAACTTTTATTTTGGAATATGTATTAAAATTCTTTTCCCTAATCATTCACCAAATTCTTCTCCATTGAATTATTAAATAACAAAACCTTAAACTTTTATTAAATATTTTAATTACAAGCTTACAACAAATTATTAATAGTTTTTATGAGATAGACATAATAAAACACACTTATAAAAATATAGTACAATCATGTAGCAAAAATTATAAAGCAAAACTTTTTGAATGGTTATCATAATAAAATTCTTACAAGCAATTTATTAAAAAAAATTAAAATAATTTTCTTGCCATGCAAAACATACATAAAGTACAACAGATTCTGTAAAATAGAATAGCAAAGAACAACTTCGTACAACAAATTATCATAATCTATATGAACGTCACAAATAATAACTTTTAGAAATATACCTAAAATAGAACCCAAAATAATCAAATCATTCCAACTCTAAAAATAATACATGTAGATATCTTAACCTAAAGTCAGGATGTCCTACCAACAACCTCTTCTCAATCATCTAATCCAGAGAAAAACACAGGAGAAGCTCGTACTTGGTGATGTTTCTAATTACTAAGTGACCTAGAAACAATTTCCACCTATTTTCTTATTCAATCACCAATAATTTCTGCTGATTTCTCCATATTTTACAGAGTTTTGCATTTGATAGATATTCCATACACAAGATCTTGAGTTTTACAAAGTAGCCAGATTTAAAATATCAAAACCCTCTTCACTGTTGCTTCCATTAAAATTCAGTCTTCATTAGCAGCAATGACAAAACAGCACCTTAATAATCTTGTCAAGCATTCAACTTAATCTGACGTTATTTGAAAAGTGATGAAATTTTAACAAACAGAATCCTGACCTGTTCAGTTGTCTTCTTGAAATAATTTCGCTATTCATTTACTATTGTTTCCTAGTCACTATTTTTCAATTGAACCAAATATAGTGAGAAATACTAGTTGCAATAAGTATCAAGTACATTGTATCAGTTACCATTCAGTACTTGTACTGTGTTGTAAAAATAACAAAAAAATCCTGTTTTGATCCCAGAGTAGTTATACAAAGTCATAAGACCATAATTTTCACGACAATACTAATAGCTGTAAAAAATACATAGCTGTTTCATAAAATTAGGTACAAGACAATTATTTTTGTAATGTACTAATTAAATTTACCCAGTGGGTTGGTCTAATAATAAAGACATCACCGCGGATCAGCTGTTTAACAATTGATTTTCATAGCCGAAGAATCCTGGTTCAAATCCTAGTAAAGGTAGTTATTTTTTACTAATTTGAATACTAGACAGTGGTTACCGGTGTACTACAAAGGTTGAAATTCAATTAACCATACTTCACAGGAATAGTCAGCCTGAGTCTGTACAAGACTATACCTCATACATATCATCTCATCTCACTGGGTAATGGGGTTGCTCAGTGTTCAAAATTGAACAGATTGCAACGTACACCATTAGAGTAAAATATGTATATATATATCAATTTTTTAAACATGTTGTACTGTGTGCTGAATTTACCTTAGACAATACTAAACCACCAGTAAACACACAAAATTAGCAAGAATGATCTTACCGTTAAAAAGGCCTTTTCAGATCCCTGGATCCATCATCAGTTAACTCACAAACACTATAAAATTTTTTTTCACTGCCAATGCATTGCCTTGTCAAACAAGTCATGACTGAATAAAATTATTTGTTACTATTTAAAATTATTTATCAAACAGGTGTACCAATAGAAATAGATCATCTTGCTCAAAATTTACCTGGTGGTTTATTAGTTTAAAATTTTTGTGTTTATAAATGTAATATTTCTCCAAATGTTCAAGTTTATTTTTATCATTACAAATTTCCAAGATTTCAAGATTATTTTCTACATCTGTAATTTTATGTTTGTTGGAAATCATGTGCTCTGCTACATTTGAAACTGTTTTCTTTCCACTCTTAAATGCCCTCAAGTGTTCCAAAAATCTGGCTTTAAAGGATCTATCTGTTTTCCCTATATATATAGCCTCACAATCCGTGCATTTTATTTTATAGATACCGCTTTGATGATATTTATTCAATGGATAATCCTCTGTGCAACTGAAATATCTTGAAATACCATTGGCTGGTTTAAATGCAATCGTATATTGATCTCTATTATAAACATTTATTATTTTATTGGTGTTTTCATTTATGTAGTTGTAAGAAATATAGTTTTTATTATTAAATTTTTTAGATTCATTTATTGGGATTAGAGTAGTATTTTTATTATAATTTCTCCTTTTTAAGTAACCCTTATATAAACCATCAATAAATTCATTGTTGTAACCATTTTTCAAAGCTATACCTTTTATAAGCTGTATTTCATTATCCAATATTGTTTGGTTACCATGAGAATAGATAATAGCTCTATGTATCATGCCAAAATAAGTGTTCCTTTTATGTGACCATGGGTTATTTGAATTTTTATGAATTGTTGTGTTATGGTTGGTAGGTTTTCTATAGACGCTAGTTTCTATCTTGCTGTTATTAATCTTTATATTTATATCCAGAAAATTTATTGTTCTATTTTTATCAGTTTCAAATGTAAATTTAAGTTTACTATTGAATGAGTTGAGCTTATTTAATATGATAGTATGCTCTGATGTTATACTTGGATTGTAGATAACTAATATGTCATCAACATATCTTGCCCATAAGACTATATCATGTATTTGTGTTATGCTATATACAATGATGTTTTCAAAATGTTGAATATATATTTCTGACATAATCGCTGATAGTGGCATACCCATGGGTAATCCCTCATCCTGTGAATAGAATTTATTGTTGAATGAAAAGTAATTTTGTTTACATATATTTCGTATAATAGTGATTATTGTATTAATAAAGCTTTCATTTTCCGTCTTTAATAACTTGTTTTTTATTATTTCTATTGTTGTTTCAATTGGTATATTGGAATACATATTGGTTATATCGTACGATATTAAGTTTGTGTTTCCATTTATGTTCAGATTGTGCAATTTATTAATTAACTCGTATAAAAAGAATAAAATAAATGTAGAATTATATAATTTGCATTTAAAAATAGTTAATGATTTAGGTTTGATGATATATAAGGAAATTCAAAGTCAAATAAAATGTAAATTAACTATATTAAAGCAGAAAATCATTCAAATACATAGAAAGAAAATTAATAACTTATTAAATGATAAGCAGGACAGAAATCTAAATGATAAGAGGAATAATAATCTTGGAAACATTGATAACGATAATCATAATTATGTAAACATGACAGATATACAATTTAACCAAGAAGATAATAAAATTATTTCTAACTTTTATAAATACAATATTAATTCATATGACAAGGAAAAACTATTGAAAAATATTATAGTAGATACTGAATTAAATTTAAGTTATATGAAAAATGAGGATATAAAATGTATTAGAAATGACATCATACAAAATATTAATCATTTTGTGAGTGGATATGATAGAAATTTGTTGAATGGAAAATATAAAAATAACACCTATGAATATATTCACATAAAAAACATAATTGAATTAAAACAAAAATTACTACAATTTAATGTCATAATTATAAAATCTGATAAAACAAATACTCCAGTTATAATTTACAAAAACGAATATATAGATAGGATGAACACTTACATTAAAGAAAACAAATTCAAAGAGATAACAGACCCTACAGCTAAATATTTAAGAATTATAAAATCATTTATAAACAACAATAGAGATATCCTTAATTACAACAATAAATTAAAATACCATAGTAGACTTTATCCATTCCATCCCAAAGCGCCAGCTTTGTCTGGTTTACCAAAAATCCACAAACCGGACATTCCATTCAGACCATTAATAAATTTTAAGACAGCTCCGGCATATTTTGTATCCAAAGTAATAGACAACATACTCAGAATGAAATTAAAATTAGCATACACATACAATGTAAATAATGGGTACGAGTTAATTAATAAATTGCACAATCTGAACATAAATGGAAACACAAACTTAATATCGTACGATATAACCAATATGTATTCCAATATACCAATTGAAACAACAATAGAAATAATAAAAAACAAGTTATTAAAGACGGAAAATGAAAGCTTTATTAATACAATAATCACTATTATACGAAATATATGTAAACAAAATTACTTTTCATTCAACAATAAATTCTATTCACAGGATGAGGGATTACCCATGGGTATGCCACTATCAGCGATTATGTCAGAAATATATATTCAACATTTTGAAAACATCATTGTATATAGCATAACACAAATACATGATATAGTCTTATGGGCAAGATATGTTGATGACATATTAGTTATCTACAATCCAAGTATAACATCAGAGCATACTATCATATTAAATAAGCTCAACTCATTCAATAGTAAACTTAAATTTACATTTGAAACTGATAAAAATAGAACAATAAATTTTCTGGATATAAATATAAAGATTAATAACAGCAAGATAGAAACTAGCGTCTATAGAAAACCTACCAACCATAACACAACAATTCATAAAAATTCAAATAACCCATGGTCACATAAAAGGAACACTTATTTTGGCATGATACATAGAGCTATTATCTATTCTCATGGTAACCAAACAATATTGGATAATGAAATACAGCTTATAAAAGGTATAGCTTTGAAAAATGGTTACAACAATGAATTTATTGATGGTTTATATAAGGGTTACTTAAAAAGGAGAAATTATAATAAAAATACTACTCTAATCCCAATAAATGAATCTAAAAAATTTAATAATAAAAACTATATTTCTTACAACTACATAAATGAAAACACCAATAAAATAATAAATGTTTATAATAGAGATCAATATACGATTGCATTTAAACCAGCCAATGGTATTTCAAGATATTTCAGTTGCACAGAGGATTATCCATTGAATAAATATCATCAAAGCGGTATCTATAAAATAAAATGCACGGATTGTGAGGCTATATATATAGGGAAAACGGATAGATCCTTTAAAGCCAGATTTTTGGAACACTTGAGGGCATTTAAGAGTGGAAAGAAAACAGTTTCAAATGTAGCAGAGCACATGATTTCCAACAAACATAAAATTACAGATGTAGAAAATAATCTTGAAATCTTGGAAATTTGTAATGATAAAAATAAACTTGAACATTTGGAGAAATATTACATTTATAAACACAAAAATTTTAAACTAATAAACCACCAGGTAAATTTTGAGCAAGATGATCTATTTCTATTGGTACACCTGTTTGATAAATAATTTTAAATAGTAACAAATAATTTTATTCAGTCATGACTTGTTTGACAAGGCAATGCATTGGCAGTGAAAAAAAATTTTATAGTGTTTGTGAGTTAACTGATGATGGATCCAGGGATCTGAAAAGGCCTTTTTAACGGTAAGATCATTCTTGCTAATTTTGTGTGTTTACTGGTGGTTTAGTATTATCTAAAGTAAATTCAGCACACAGTACAACATGTTTAAAAAATTGATATATATATATATATATATATGAAATTATTTTATTAAACATTATTTTCCTTTGTTTGCACCACTACATATACGATAATGAACAGCCAAAACAAAACAAAATTAAATATAAAACTCACCTCATAGAGCATTATATTCATTCGAGATCTTTTGTCTCCCTCGGAGACATCATCAGGAATTCAAAAGCACACTTGAATTCCTGATGATGTCTTCGAGGGAGACAAAAGATCTCGAATGAATATAATACTCTGAGGTGAGTTTTATATTTAATTTTGTTTTGTTTTGGCTGTTCATTATCATATATATATTGAAATATATATTTCCAACCACCAGAATACGGTAACAAAAAACACTTACCAATGTTTATAGCGCTTTCGAGTATCTTGTACACATCTTTAGTAAATTAAAATTTATTTTACATCAAAATTTAAAACTTCCTGCTCCTAAAACAATCAACTGATTAAGTTGGCAAGACTGTTTTAGGAGCAGGAAGTTTTAAATTTTGAGGTAAAATAAATTTTAATTTACTGAAGATGTGTACAAGATACTCGAAAGCGCTATAAACATTGGTAAGTGTTTTTTGTTACCGTATTCTGGTGGTTAGAAATATATATTTCAATTTTAAATAATACGGCTGTTTAAAAATCCTACATAGGATGTTTGATAAAATAATATATTATACATAATTATTATTATTATTATTATTATTAAATGTTGTCCGAATAAGTATCAGGATATTTTTATTGCATAACCACAACAGAGGATACATCATCATGTACAGCCAAAGTTGTGGTGCACTGGCCAGCCCATGGTGTAGTGGTCAGGACAACTGACTTTTACACCAGGGGTCCCGGTTTGATTCTCAGTCAGGTCTGGTATTTTTTCATCAATAGTTTTCACTTATCACCCTTATGGGAAAAACAGTTGGATGCAAAAGAAAAAAATGCCAAATTAGTAGCATCACTCCATAACACACACTTGTTTTCTTTGCAAAAATTATTTTAATTTTCAACAATAATCTGATTAACCCAAAAATTTGGTTAATCATGACTAAATTAAACAAAACTTTGAATCATGTATTGAAGAAGAAAACTGTGTAAGTTATAACAAACAAATTCTAAACTTTTAATAACAATGTATTAATTACAGTATGATTTACAGGTATCAATTATTTGGAAAAATCATGACAATCTGCAAATAACAATGTATTTTGGACTAAAAAAAATTATATAAAGTAATGATTACAGTATTTAAAAGCAAGATTTATATTATTTGAAATAACGGCACCAAAAAATTTAAAAAAATTACAAAATGGCATGTAATGAGAGATTATCATGGTACGATACATTTATTACATACTTCAGTGTATTTTATACAATAAATGCAATAGTTTATTTAAATTTAATTATAAATTATCCATATCTTACATTAATTGTAACATGGTATTTATTTATTACACTAACAATAATATTAATGGTTACAAAAATGTCAATTCATTTAAAAAATGTTTTCAAATGTGTTATTTTAATTTATAACAAAATTAAATTAAAAATATACAAGTATATGTTTAATAAATTAAGATATTTTGGATTTAATACAGAGAAAATAGTATTAATTATAATAATATTTAATGTTACCGTAGCATCAAGTTTTGTAATATTAATTTTGAATTGTTTCGTTGAGACTTTTAAGGCTGTGATTGAAGAACAAATTTTTTATATATCAATTTATTTAACTTGTGTCTTTTCTATTTTAGTACCTTATGTAATAATACAGGAACCAGATGTAATAAAATAGTGATTTATTTGAATTGTGTTTTATTTTGCTTTTACGGCTTCATTGGACCACTTGAATAAAATTTAGAAATCCTTTTTGATTTGGTTTTAGGATTTTTACGCTTTTCCCAATAATTCTTCATATTTAAGGATCTGATCTGTCTGGTTTTATCTGTACAAATCATTAACGATGGAGCTCTCGAGTTTTTTTGATGAATCTTGTGTCTTTATCTTTAAGCAACTTAAGCTGTTCAGATTTTTCTAGAAGATTTTGTTCTGCAATGTTAAGTTCTTGCATATCTTGCTTTACTTTGATCAACCACCTTAGAGGATTTTTCCACGAGTAAATTACAGAAATGAGTTGTTTAGTCACTCGATTGTCCGTTATTCTAAGTAAATGCCCGAAGAAAGAAATTAGTTTCTTCTGTATTATGTCAGTAATTGGCTCAATTTCATGGTAGATTTCAGAATTAGTGAATTTTGTTTTATTATAAACCATTATAACAAACATGGAGAAATACAAAAACCCAAGAGCGGAGAAAATCTAGGTGGCAAAGATGAGATTTCTGCAAAGGACTAAGGGGTGGGTAAATACGCTTGGACAGAATAAGGAATGATGAAATAAATTGGGTATTTACGACTTGAATGAAAAGATAAAGGATTATCACTAAAGTTGGAGACAGCACATGGAAAGAATGTCAGGTCACAGGATACCTAAGCACAGGATACCAGAAGGGAAAAGGGATGTTGGTAGACCTAGGAAAAGATGGAGATAGATGATATAGTCTGCGAGTTCTGAACACGCTGTGGCCTAATCCTTGTTAGGAAGAAGAAGAAGACAATTATAACAAACAAATTTTTGTAATTGCTTTCTGCCAATCATTTAATTTATAAATTACAATATAAATGATTATTTCTAACCTTCCTTTTGGTTGCTATTTTAGTTTTTAAGTTTAAAAACTTACGATCATTTTGGTGGACCACCTTCTTCAGAGTAAAAAAAAGATATGAATTAAATTAAAATTTAGAATGGTCGTTCCATTCAATAAAACTAATTTCATTGATATGCTGAATAGAACAACCATTCTGAATTTTAATTTCTAAAAATACTCTGAAGAACGTGATATCACTGAATCGATCTTAAGTTTTTATCACATAAAAACTAAATAGCAACAAAAAGAAAGGTAAGAAATAATCATTTATAATACAATTCACTATAACCAACTTCTGCCCATAACAGACAGGTGGAGTGTCAAATTATTTACACCCAATCTGTTAGTTGCAGGGCTAAAATAAATAGTTCTGTTTCTTATCGCATGGTCAGCCAATTAAATGACTGAATCATTTAAGAACAGAAGAGTTAGAGGTGTAAAAGACACTAATCAGAGTTATCTCCTCTGAAAGTAATGAATTTCATTATACAGCCAGACCCTGTGATGAATGAAGTGAAGGTGTCATTTGCAGAGTGGAAAATTTGTGCTTTTCAGAGGGCCCGGCATGCTGATAAGCGTACTTTTCCACTCAGTGAGGAAGGCAATGGTAAACCACCTCACTCCTCGTTTTACTTAGTAAAGCCTCTAGAGGTTCAAACCAGCTTATCGGCTGATGACCTAAACAACAACATAACCAACTTCAAAATGTTGTGGTAATGTGAATTAATTAAAAACCTAAAAAATCTAGTGTGAAACACTCACACAACTTTCTCTTGCCAATGCAAATAATTAACAATAAACCTAACATTAGTATTAAAACATTAGAAATGAACAAAAGCTAACCTCAAAAACATAACCTTATTTTAATCATGAGAGAATGACGCAAAATGACAATCGAACTCAGTTTGGCTTAAAAATACGGAAAATCACGCTTTCACGCTAAACTAGGCTCTGTAGAGAAAAATGCTCTAAACAAAAGTTGTAGATCTTTTAATTTTCTATAAATTTAATTATTTACACTTTTGTCGTAAAATGCATACTAAGACCGAAATGTTAAAAAAATCGATTTTTCTCACGTTTTCGTGAGAAAAAAAACAGAAAATCGCAAATTACCGCTAAACTAAGCGTTATACAAAAAAATGTTTGAAACAAAAGTTGTAGGTTTTTAAATTCTCTACAACTTTTATTATATAAGTTTTTGCGCTAAAATTTATATTAAAGCCGTAATCTTAAAAAAACAACGTTTTTACGTAAAAACAGCCTCACTGAGAATTTCAGCAAACATGGCGCCTACCCTATCTTGTAGAGAAAAAAAAATTGAGTAAAATAGGCGATTTTAAAAAAAATCGTAGGACCAGTTTTTGAGAAAATCGCAAAAAACTGAAAAATTATACGAATAAACTACTACTTGTGGTTGACCGATTTTGATGAAAATGTTCGTGTCGCGTCCGGTAGTGGTATGTAACTTAAGTTTCAAGTTTCAAGTTCGTACGATGTTCCGTTCTTGAGATATTCTTTTCACACACAGACACACACACACACACACACACACAGACCAATCGCTAAAAACATGTTTTTTGGGTTCAGGGGGTCTGAAAACGTATAGATCCGGTGAAAAGTCGATTTCGAAAAATCGACATGAAAACAATACTTTCCTTCCTATATATTCATATAGGCAAGAGAAAGTAAAAACTAAATAGAAACAAAAAGAAAGGTAAGAAATAATCATTTATAATACAATTCACTATAACCAACTTCAAAATGTTGTGGTAATGTGAATTAATTAAAAACCTAAAAAATCTAGTGTGAAACACTCACACAACTTTCTCTTGCCAATGCAAATAATTAACAATAAACTTAACAATTGTAATAAAACATTAGAAGTAAACAAAAAACTAACCTAAATAAACATAACCTAATTTTAATCATGAGTGAAAAACGCAAAATGAAAATCAACCTTAGTTTGGCTTAAAAATACGGAAAATCACTCTTTCACGCTCAACTAGGCTCTGTAGAGAAAAATGCTCAAAATAAAAGTATTTTAGTAAAAGAAAAGTATTTTAATTCGTTAAAACTCATTCTGTTTTTTTTTCGTTTTAATTTTTCATAATTTATTCATTATTCGGTAGTGTTGTTATAAATTAGTTATCTATCAGTGTATTATAAGTTTATCACTTTGACCTTTCGAAAGCAGGGTGAAACAATTTGAAGTGCGGATGGAATGTTATTTTAAATGTTGAGAGTTTGCGCCTCTAAAATAAGGTAAGTAGGCCTATATACTACACAGCTGCATGTTTTCAGAAATGTATGTACAATGCTAGCGCATTGCCAACACTGAGTCCCAGGTTCATCTTGTCATTACATATCAGCTCTAACGTAGAGGGTAAAGAGTGATAGATGAAAAAATGTTAGGACTAACTAAGAATCAAACCTGGGCCCCCTAGTGCAGAAACCAGTTGGACTGAATACTACACCACATATTTTTCATAGTACTTGGTAGACCGAAACAAATAAAAACAAAATGATATTAGTTTCACACAAAGTAAAGAATAGTGCTTAAATTTCAACACGTATCTATACTCAAAGAACTAGAGTCACACCAAATATTTATACCAGAAACTACATGTGTAGAAGAAACAGTAATTCCAAAGTTTTACAATCGCTACTGTGGTATATTCTAAGTAATGCTAAAATTAATACAGTACCTAATTGTGTGAAGATTACTAAAGGTAATAATTTTAAATACATTACAATTAATATTACTAATTTCATTATTTTTAATTAATAAAAATAAATACAAATGATCTATTGATGCCGGCGTGTAAGATTGCACTTGTATATGCAACCCGCAGAACATGTGTTATACAGTACCTAAAAATCTGGTGTGAAACACTCACATAACTTTCTCTTGCCAATGCAAATAATGAACAATATAACCTAATATAACATTAGAAATAAACAAAAAAACTAACCTCATAAAACATAACCTAATTTTAATCATGAGTGAAAGACGCAAAATGAAAATCAACCTCAGGCTTAAAAATATGGAAAATCTCTCTTTCACGCTAAACTAGGCTCTGTAAAGAAAAATTCTCTAAATAAAAGTTGTAGATCTTTCAATTTTCTATAAATTTGATTATATACTTTTTTCATGAAATACATGCTAAGGCTGAAATCTTAAAAAAAAATTGAGTTTCTTTTACAAGTTTTCGTGAGAAAAAAACAGAAAATCGCTAATTACCACTAAACTAACTGTTATACAAAAAAATGTTTGAAATTAAAGTTGTAGGATTTTAAATTCTCTACAACTTGTTATATATATATATATATTTTTTTTTGTGCTAAAATGCACATTAAAGCCACAATCTTAAAAAAACAATTTTTTTACGAGAAAATAACCTCTCCAAGAATTTCAGCAGACATGGTGCCTACCCTATCTTGTAGAGCACAAAAATTTAGTAAATAAGGTGACTTTGAAAGAAAATCGTAGGAGCTGTTTTTGAGAAAATCGCAAAAAAGTGAAAAATGATATGAATAAACTACTACTTCCAGTTGACCGATTTTGATGAAAATGTTTGTCGGGTCCGGTAGTAGTATCTAACTAAAGTTTCAAGTTTCGCTAAAAACATGTTTTTTGGGTTCAGGGGGTCTGAAAACGTGTAAATCCAGTGAAAACTCTATTTCGAAAAATCGATATGAAAACAATACTTTCCTTCCTATATATTCATATAGGCAAGAGAAAGTAAAAACAACAACTAAAGGAAACAGCTGATACAAATTTAGATAATATGTCTTAGTTGTTACTGACAGCGTGATGACTGTAAAAAAATCAGCTGTCATTATTAATATACTAATACAGTAGAGAGTCAAAAATCCGCAGCAATTGGGACCACGTAGGTAGTTCGGATTACCGAATTGTACACATTTTTGAAAAAAAAAACCTAGAAATTCCGCTTAGGCCCATAGTTAAGCATTTTAAAAAGGTTGGAATAAATAAAAACAAACACTTCTCAGTACTTACTATATTTAGTTGTGTTTAATGAACAAACCTACAAGCCTAGTGTGTTCTGTGTAGCAATGCAGAGGTAGAGTAAAATAATAAAACTGCAGTCTGTATTTTACTGTATATGCAGTATTATACTTTACATAAAATTGAAAACAAACAAAAAACCATGTACAGTTAAACAAAAGGTTCACTATAAACCTAATTAAATCACTGAAATCTTACGTAAAAAAACTTTCGAATTTTGGATTGCGTGATTTATTTAAGCCTCGCTCATTCGTTTACACAAAACATATAGTTTTAAAATAAAAGTTATAAAACATGTTACTCAGTGTAAACATTTTACAAAATATTTTTAAAAGAAACGTTTATAAAACATGTTACCTTTCTCATGCAAATCAAAATATCGAAAAAATACTCAGATGGCGTTCGGATTTTTGACGATTCGAATTTTTGACGTTCGGATTATTGACGCTCTACTGTACTATGTTATTAGAAAGGCATGACTATTGCACCGTGTACCTCACCCGACCATCACTATTTCTCTCTAGTAAAAATGCAATCTTATATGCCGGCAATAATACAATAGTTTTGAAGATTTATATGTTATTCTGTTATGGTGTAAACAAGATAAGCAGGTGGTAAAGAGTATAACTGAGAAAAGTATGAGTTGGGTGAAGACAAAGTGGGTTGATAAAAGTGGTTTGCAATAGAGATTGGTCTAAGGTAGGGAAGTGTATTATTATCCATCTTCATTTTCAATACAACCATGGATGAAATACATAAGAGAGTAAAGAAGAACATACTGGGATTTTATCGTTTGCAGACGATCTGGTTATAGGAGGAAAGATAAGGGAGGAGATAGAAAGGGTACTGGAGTCATGGAATGATTAGATTGTTAAGCATGGTTTCTAATTAATTGAAGAAAGAGTTAAGTGTTGGTGCAAAAAAGAGAAGGAAATGTAAGATGAAATAAGGCTAAATAGTAAGGTGCAAAAGAAAGTTTAAGAATTTACATACCGTATTTACTTACGTACGATGCGCACCTTTTTTCTATCAATCTAACACAAAATTTGTAGATGGGTGTCATATGCAGGGTTTTCTGGTAGATAAAATACCAGTATGTGTTAGGATTGTACAATAATCTGAATCGCCAAATACTGTCCAATGGTAAGCTAATTTGTTCATGGCAATTTAGGTAGTAGTAATGTATGTTTAAACAAACGCAATTTGTTGGGATTTAACAACGACTATGGCACTTTGTTAAAAAAACAAGTATTGGTAAGTCATATCTGGTGTAAGGCTTCACAACAAAAATGTCTGTTCAGTTCGTCTTCTTCGGGGATTTTTTTATGCACGGTAAACAGACCGTTTACGCACAACTCATACATTTCAGTATACAGCTCAGTCAAGATCAGGTGCGTATTTGGTTCAGACAGTTCATTAAGTGAAAATGAGTTTTGTAAATCATTTACCTTTATTTACTGCTGGTGAAAAAATAAAAGTTCATCTTGAACCAGAAGAAATTGGTAACCATGCAGCGGCCCGCAGGTATGACATTCCTGAATCCTGTGTAAGAGATTGGAGAAGGAAAAAAGAGAAGATTCAAGATTCTAATAAAACCGGAAGATATTTCACGGAGGAAAATGAAAATTTCCATAAGTAGAAGAATAGCTATTGTCCTACATTGAAGACCGTTGTCAAGAAGGGTTAGAAAATATCAACGTAGATGGCAACATTAAAGGCGAAAGAAATTCTATTCATAATTCAGTAATTAAATTTGGTTGAGTGGAGCTTCTACTATGAGTTTTAATTACTTAGATTTTATATTTCTTAAAAACTTACTCCCATTGTTGGGGTGCGCGTCTTACGCGGGGCGCATCGTACACGAGTAAATACGGTATTTGGGGATGGAAAATCTCATTAAATAGAAAATTGTAAAACAAGTTTAGTTAAAGGATGCAGAAAGAAAACATTTCTTCCAAAGTGTGAAAACCCGGATCTGGGATCAGTAAAACTCTATGGATTATAATGCACACTTTGTGCCAATACTGATTTATGCAGCAGAAATATGGACATTATGTGTAACGAAGACAGCGAGTAGAATTCAGGTGGCAGAAATGAAGTTCATGAGAAGTACTTTAAGAAAGACATGAAGAATGAGAATGATGTAATTAGTGAACAATTGGGGATGAACAATCTGATAAGGAGAGTTCAACAGATAAAGCTATGACGTCATGTTAATAGGATGGAGTAGAAAAGACGCATAATAGAAAGCTATTGAAATGTGGTGTTATAGGAAAATGTTAAAGATTAAGTGGGTTGACAAAAAAAGTAATTTAGAGTTTCTTAGACGAGTAGATGAAAGAAGAAGTATAAGGAAACATCTTAACAAAAGAAGGGATAGGTTAGTGGGATATATCTTAAGACATCCAGGTAACCCCATATCAATAATAGAGGGTAATATTGTGGGAGTGAATTGTAGGGTGATGTAGGTATGTAGATATGAAACGACTTGTGCAAGATAGAACAGCTTGGAGAACTATATCAAACCAGTCGAGAGACTGATTACAAAAAAGGAAGCTGTATTTGGAGTAGGAGGGAAAAAGACCAAAGAAAAAAAGACAAAGAGTGAAGTGGAAGAGTTTAGTTATGGATGAATTGGGGAAACGACACCAAGAGAGAAATGGAGCAAAGATGGTTAAGTGATAAGAGAGAGGTGGAAAATAGTTATGTTGGGCCTGATCCGAGGACACTTGGAAGAGGAATAAAGAGAATGGTTATGATTTTATTCTGTTATGGGCTACTTAGTTTGTACACTAAATAATACTGACCAAATTACATTCTATACAGTTTACAATGGTTGGATAGTATTAGGTTTATCAGTAACATATTCTACATCCTAGTACAGTTTTCTTTAAACTTTAAGGTTGCACAGATTCTGTTTTAGTTTATTTTCAGTAACACGATCACCTCAAGTCATTCATTGAATAAATTTGAATAAAATTCAAAAAAATTGAATAAATTTGTTGTTTACCATGCTATCACACAACACCAAACGAGGCAGCCTGAAAGATTACACTTTAAAATTGCATTTACCTATTTTTATCTTTCCTAAAATAAAATTAACACTAATTTATTCTTTACAACCAATTTTACAATTACATAAACAATTGTAATTTTATTTTGTGATATTTTGTAATAATGTTTATGAAATAATTTTATTATGTATAGGCCATGCCACAAATTTCCAGGCTTGCCATCTGACCGGTATTACAGTGCATATTATCTAAAGCAAAACATTCCCACATGTTTATTTCATACGACCATATAGGCTTGAGCGATTAGTAACTTTCACAAATTTAATTAATTTTTTACTTTGTTAAGCAAACATAAAGAAATATTACATAAGTTTCTATAAATAAACCTTAGAAAAAAGTAAATAGGCCTAATGTGGGTATGCCTCCATGGGATCTTGTCACATGCGGAAGGGAAGAGCAGTGAGCTGGCGTTGACAAAGAGGAATTTTGGAATCGATTACTCAGAAGGTGGCATAGGAGATGGAGCGAAGCTAGGGTCAGGGAATGGACAAGGAGGTTCATTCTGTATTTCAAGGTAAGGATAAGGACATTTGGTGATACAACCCATGAATTAACGCAGTTGTTAACAAGGCATGGTTGCTTCGGGGCGTATTTGACAAGGTTCAAACTTAGTGAAGTGCCGAAATGTCGACTATGCGACAGTGAAGAGGAGTTCACTGCGCATATCTTTGAAAGATGTCCCTATTTTGACCTCAAAAGAATGAAGAGACATCTGAGAAGATAGGGGTTGTACTGTGGAGCCCCGATAGAGTAAGGGTAGTGATGCCACGGGATGAGGAGAGCTGGAAGTTGGTCGCTCAGTTTGCACAGAGAGTGATCGGGAGACTGCGGAGGAAGGAGACATCTGGAGATCAGCGGGATCGCCCTCTCCCACTGTAAATCAATCGTGTCCCAAACTCATATAGTAGGCACACTTAGTTCCTGAGCTGGTGATGAAAGAGATGAATGAAAGTAAGAGAGTGAGTGTTGGTCAGTGACAATGAGAAGGGAATTAGGCTACAGTTCCCTTCCATGCCCTACTGACAGAGTGTTAATATTTTAATCCGACATTTCCCTTGTTAACAATTCTGAGGGAGGTGGAGGGTTTTTTTGCTGATGCCAGATCAAGTGGCCAGGCGGTGGGTTTTTGGTTGCAGCCTACTTGGGGCTGGTCGAGGATGCCTCAATTGAGTCCAATACTACTTCCCTCCATTGTGAGGGAGTGAACATGAGTTTTTCTTGCCGCCTCGGAAACAAAAAAAAAATACAGCTAATGTATACATTTATGTAACTAAAGACAGTTTGATTGAATAACAATGTTAGTCATTGTTTTAAGGGTAACAACAAATGGGTGGCATGTTGATGAGCCGTTACTGCGCAGCCAACATTGAGCAGCAGTGCACACGATCGACAGTGTGTATTAACAATCGTGGAGAAATCCAACGTCAGTCAACGTCATGTTACCATTCTATCATCTGTCCTTCACCATCTGACTCATGTATGTAACTCATCACCCAACGGTAACGCCGGTGTAACGCGCCATCTGTCTTTACCCAGTCTAATACATCATTGTTTATGATATAAACATTATTTATATTTTCAACAACATGAAATTAAATATGTTATACTAAAAGGGTAGTAGAATGACGGCTGGTGGATGACTCGGCATTACAACAGAAAGCATGGAAATTTGTGGTGCGGCCTCTACCTAAATAAACAATTCCCGTTACCAAAACAACAGTCAAAACAAACTGAACTATGCAAAATCACCACCAGTCACCAAAAATCACCAATAGACATCACCAAAACTTTAATTCAATTTTTCTGTTATTTATTTCGCAAAATTATGTAAATCCTTTAATCAATTTTCAATTTCGGATTTATTGGAGAATCCTGTAAAGATTTTTTAAATTCATTCGGTACAACTTTGTATTTAAGAACTAACATAACTTACATTTAAAGTACATTGGACTAGATTTGCATTTTAAACGTAATGATTATATTATATTTTTATTATTGTCTCAAAGCAAAAACGGATTAACTGAAATATCTGAACAAATGAATTGTTACAATATTCAATCTGGCAACCTTAATTTAATTTACATCTAAATTTATTGAAACAATAAAACACCAACAACAACCATAACATTCATAAACAAAAGCAACAACAATTTGTGCAAAAAAATAAGGACAATTATGAGGTGCGAAAAAAACTTTCGGATACCTCTAGTAATAATTGGATTACGACGGTACAACATTGGAGAAGCAGGTCGAGACGAACAGTGAACCGGTGTCGACGGTAAGAAGGTACGTTGAATAAAACTCATTTTCAGCATTTCAATATCAGTTCCCAGCAGTTGACATACTTCGTATAATTCTACCCTCCCCAAAAATAAGACAACCAATAAAATTTAACCATTATTTAAATATCTATAAGTTCGATTTAGTTTTCTTAAACTGTATCAAAAGTTATTTCATAAGAATATACACCATTTAATTCATTATAAAAGAAAAAAACCAAAGAAAAACATTGTCTAGTTCAACAAAAAGATAAATCAGCCTGTTCTAAATTCTACAATGCAATATTTTAAAATATATCAGAAGCAGCTTATCAATTTCAAAGAAAATACTTCATGAAATACTTTTACTTTAAAGTATTATAAAAAAAAATTGTATATTTAATGACATAAGTTTACTACATAAACTCTTTCTGCCAACAACAGGCAGGTGGAGTGTTACATTATTTTCACTTGAACTGCTAGTTCCAAGGTAACAAAAAATAGTTCAGTTTCTTATCACATGGTCAGCCAATTGTATGACTGAAGCATTTAAACATAGAAGAGGTAGAAGTGTGAAAGACGCAAGTCAGTTATCTCCTCTGAGAGTAATGAATTTCATTATACAGCCAGACCCAATGGTGAGTGAAGTGAAGATGTCATTTCCACAGCGGAAAGTAGATGCTTTTCAGAGGGCCTGGCATGCTCATAAGCATACTCTTCCACTCAGTGAAAAAGGCATTAGAAAACCACCTCACTCCTCGTTTTACTTAAAGTCTCTAAAGGTTCAAACCAGTGTTTTGGCTGATGACCTAACAACGTAAACTATTATTTTTTATTATTACTATTACTATGTTTTTATTTTTTTAAACATTTTCCTGTGTATTGTTAATACTAATACTTTAATAAAGAATTACATAATATGAAAAACCACCAAATACATAATAGATGACTCTCACCTGATTAAAAAATCTGGTGTGTAACAGTCACATGACTTTCACTTGCCAGTGTAAATAATAAAACATTAAACCTATATTTTATCATCAGTAAGTAATGTAAAATGAAAAACAACCTAGTTTTAATCACATGTAAATCAACCTCTCTTCGACTTAAAAAATCACTAACTCTTTTAACATGTTGATTTGTTCTATTACTGTATCCGAAAACAGATTTATTTGTATAAAAAAATAAATACATTTTTTGTGATTTCCAGTAAGCAAATAGATATTAAAAATCCTCTATAAATGAACTGCAAGTGTGAAAAAGATTGTGTTGTGAAAAAAAGTAGTAGACAGCCTATAGATATGAAAACAATGACCAAAGCACGAAGAATGAAAAACACGAATTAATTTTTTTACAAAATAATATTGGCTTAATGTTGGGAGGGGGCATAATTTTCAAAGAATAACAATATTTTAATGAGAGGTAATTATTAAATTATTGAAAGTCGTAATTTTTTAATGGCTGAGATTAAATTAAAATTTTTAACCAATTTTTTACCAAAGTACTGTGAATAACCATTAGCTGCTCCTGATATAAATAAAAATTATTTAGTCAAATAAATGCTATCTAGTAGAAAAAATTAAGAATCGTGCACAAACTAACGTAACGAAAATTTAATATTGATACTTGTAAGAAACGAGTAATAAAATTATTTACAAACTGAACTAATAGATGAACAAATATATTATATTTACAATGCTTAAAAATCTACCGAAAAAAGCGAAATAGACATACCATAATCGTTGGATATTGTGCATCCTTCTGTGCCATCAATATTGTTCGTTGGCACAAAACTAATATTGCCAAGTTTTAAAACTGAAGATACTATTTTTAATACATTAATAATTTCATCTTGTGTAAACCCTAAAATTTCCATTGCTTTCTGAAAATAAAAAAAATATGATCAGTAAAATAAGTAATCTAATAATTTATTTGTTGGTGCAATTTCTAAAATTGTCATCTATAATTTCCCTTTGTCGGTCCCTAATATCCCTAATCCCTAATATAGATGTCTTGGGTGCATAATTGTACTCACTATTTCTCACAAAAAGATCTCTTAAGTATGTGAATCAATCGCACTTGGATGAGCCGAACTTGAACCACTGTGCACATGCGTGAATTTTTGTCACCTGTCGATAGCATCAGTCCGCTGGCAAGCAACGATTGAGTTTTTGTAAGTTAAAGTTTTGCAGATCAAAGTTTTTGCAAGGAAAATGACGGAACGACTGGACCCGCATTACTATATCCAGAAACTCCACAGAGTAACCCTGGCTTCATGAACACCATAATCACTGGTGACGAGTCTTGGGTGTATGGGTACGACCCAGAAACCAAATCCCAGTGGCCACAGTGGAGGTATTCTATGTTACAAAGACCAAAGAAGGCTCGCCAAGTGCGCAGCAATGTCAAAGTGATGCTGACTGCTTTCTTTGACTCCCGCAGTGTGGTGCCTCAGGGTCAATCACCAAAAAGTACTACAGGGATGTCCTCCGTCGCTTACATTGTAATTAACAGGAAATTGGTGTCTCCATCACGACAATGCTCCAGCACATTCCTTGCATTTTGATTCAGACTTTTTTGGCGAAAAACCAGACTCCTGAGGTTCAACAGGCTCCTTTTACTCTCCTGATATGGCCCTCTGTGACTTCTGGCTGTTCCCCAAACTTAAAAGGCCATTGAAAGGAACACAATTTCAGACAAGAGAGGACATTATGGCAGTAATGACAGCTGAGCTAAACCAAAAGAGGCCTTCTCGGAATGGTTTCAACAATGACGGCACCGCTGGGAGAAGTATGTGGAGTCCCAAGGAGACTACTTGGAGAGCGATTAGGTTTCCAATGCTCCAGGTATGCCAGTTTTACCCTGGCCAAATGTCGAATACTGTTCTTACAGACCTCATACTACATTTTCCTTTGACAATTTCAGATTGCTTTTAGATACAAACCTGTAAAGCATCTCAAAACTTTTAACACTTATCTTTTTTATATAAGTTTACCAAAAGACTAATTTCTCGATCATAACCTCGATTTTGTCATATACCTTAAAGATGATAATTAAACTGCTCTGTTTTAATAATTTACTCTTTTCCGCCAAAACTGAAATAATTTTACCATACCCCTAAATGGTCTGCAGGATATCCGAGGTCGAGAACCACTGGTTTAAAGGAAGTACCAGATTAAAATAAGAATACGATACCTGCCGATATAAAAATCCATTTAAATCATGTTAATCATATAAGATCAAATAGCTTAACAATGATGACTAGCTTATGTAGATTAGATATGCATTCAGAAAGTAATTTAACATTAAAAATATACAGACACAAAACTGTATCTTGTTATACACCATTAGTAATTACAATAAATTTTTAAATTATCAAAAATAAATTGATACTTACTTTTGTTGAAATAAAATCACGTTTATCATCTATAGTTTCCAAATGCAAAGGCCTAGTATTTCTTAAAAATATATAGTTATCAATATTGCGCTGCAATTTTAATAATTCTGTAACATAAATACAAATGCGTAGTTAAGTCAATTTTCTACAACTACAACTCTAAAATATAATGTAATTTTACAAAATTGAACGTAAAACATGGTAGGTCAATTAAAATAAAAATCATAAAAATCCTTTTCATGTGACAATGCGTCTCATGGTTGGTGGCAATTTTTAAAAAGGCTTACCTTTGACTTATGGCAAAAACCATTAATGATTTCTCTATCTACTCTTTAAGAGAAATCGAATGACACTACTTTTGTTTCCTAATTCTTTGATTTCTAAACTTTCGGTTTTGGGCCACTTCAGGTCGAAACCAGAACTTCAAACCCAATGATTTCTGTATCTACTCTTTAAGAGAAATTGAATGACTCTTCTGGTTTTGGGCCACTTCCGGTTGAAACCGGAACTTCAAACTCAATGATTTCTGTATCTACTCTTTGAGAGAAATTGAATGAAACTTCTGGTTTTGGGCCACTTCCGGTCGAAACCAGAACTTCAAACCTAATGATTTCTGTATCTACTCTTTAAGAGAAATTTAATGACTCTTCTGGTTTTGGGCCAATTTTGGTCGAAACCGGAACTTCAAACCCAATGATTTCTGCATCTACTCTTTAAGAAAAGTTGAATGACTCTTCTGGTTTTGGGCCACTTTCGATTAAAACCGGAACTTCAAACCCAATTATTTCTGTATCTACTTTTTAAGA
The DNA here is from genome assembly GCA_035578175.1 of Catonia carolina. NCBI lineage: Eukaryota > Metazoa > Arthropoda > Insecta > Hemiptera > Achilidae > Catonia > Catonia carolina. Next base: position 30,780,004 of record JAQMRL010000005.1, on the reverse strand, counting down.
GAAGGTGAATGACTCTTCTGGTTTTGGGCCACTTCCGGTCAAAACCGGAACTTCAAACCCAATGATTTCTGTATCTTCACTTTAAGAGAAATTGAATGACACTATTTTTGTTTCCTAATTCCGGCTTTGATTTCTTGACTTCCGGTTTTGGGCCACTTCCAGTCGAAACTGGAAATTCAAACCCAATCCTTGCTCACTAACTGAATCGCTGAGCTGAAGGATTGCATAATCAATGCAATCAACTCTATCGAAAGGGACATGTTAGAATGTGTTTGGCAAGAGCTAGACTATCGTGTTGATGTGTGCCATGTCACCAAAGGAGCACACACTGAACATTAATAAATGTTTGAGTCCCTGCATCTACCTGTACAACTTTCATTTAGGTAAGTGAAATAGTTTCTTTATACTGAATTTTCGTAACCCGAAGAAACATTATGAAACGTCCTGTACATCCTGAAAATGTACACTTGCTAAAGTGAGTTCTGTCACGCACAACTGTCAACATGAAAACAGAAGTGAAAGACTACCATAATGAATTAATTTCCACAACATATATTATTACGAGTTACAAAATAAATCACCTTAACTTTTTTAATTTTTTTTCAGTTATCTAGTTTAAAAATGTTAAAAAAATAAACAATAACAAATTACTTACTGAGCAATTGAATATCAGCTCCTATGAGGAGCTGGTAAAATATATGAAAACTCCTCTCTCCTTGAGCTTGTGTTGTTATTCTCGACTGAAATTTAAAATTTTAAGAAAAATATAATAAAGTGATTTATATAAACATAAGAATTACTGTTATAATTATTACTCGGTAATTACTTAGCATACCATAAACATTGTACTAATATATATGTATTTTGGACATAAAAAATTCAAAAATTTTTTCAAATCAACTTAAACTCAAGGTTTTAACATAAAAACATAAAACTTTTATCTCTTTATAGCACATAAATTTTATTAATACGTCACAACTACAATTAAATTCTACATAACAAATATAAAAAAGTTCATTTATGTTAAAAAAGTTAACATAAAATTTTAAAATTATTCTTTAATCGTTTACTTACTTTTTCTAAGAGGTCTAGCAGCATGTAAAACAAGAAAAACTTTATATTTATATGGGATTACAATTTGTACAATGAAATTAATTAGTCATCATACCAAATACTTGATGAATTAGTCATAGACCAAAATACTGAGACTTAACTAACACGCAAACACGAATAGGACCTTTATTTTGTCATCAGTCTCTTGACTGGTTTGATCCAGTTCTCCAAGCTTTCTACCTTGAGCAGTTCATTTCATATGTACATACCTGTAATACTCCACATCTTTTGTAATTTGCTTTAAATATTCTAACCTTTAGCAACACCTACGATTCACTCCCTGAATATTACCCTCCATCATTGATGGAGACCTTGATGTTTAAACCCTTACTAGCCTTACTTAGTTAAGCCTTACTAGCCTATTCCGTCTTCTGGGATGATGTTTCCATATACTTCTTTTATCTACTCGTCTAAGAAGCTCTAAATTACTTATTTTGTCCACCCACCTAATCTTTAACATTTTCCTATAACACCAAATTTCAAAAGCATCTACCCTCTTCCTTTTTACAGCCCCTATAACCCATGTTTCACTTCTATATAATGCTACACTCCAAACACAGTGTTTTAAGAAATTTTTCCTAATCTGTAAATCTTTGTAGTCAGCAAGCTGTTATCCATTTCAAAGGCTTTTCTAGCTTGAGCAATCCTATTTTTGATATAACTTGTGCTTCTACCATCCTTTGTTATTTTACTCCCTAGAATTCCCCAACTTCCTGTATGTTTTTGTTGGCTACTTTTAAATTTCCCATCTCTTCTAAGCCACACTTGCTACTGCACAACACTTTCGTTTTGGTCTTATTAATTTTCAAGAAGTTATCCTTTCTCATCCATTCCATTTAAGATATCCTTTAGTTCTTTCTTTGTCTCGGCTAATACTACTATATCATCGGCAAATCTCAGCATTTTTATTGTTTCCCCTTGGATTTTTATTCCTGCATCAAATTTATGTAGAATACAGACCACCCTGGCTACAAAATTGAGGCATAATACGCTAATCAAATTCGGCAAAATCTCACCAAAATGAGACTTCTGTAACAACACATACAAATAAAAACCAATACATTAATGTAATATTGTATTTAAAATCATGAATATACTTACAGTTAGTTATTGTCCCTCCTAAAGGATCACCTTTATGATCAAATTCAATATCTAAGTACTTTCCCTACAATCAAAAAACATAATAGCATTAGTTAATTATATGTCTGTAATTATCTGCTTTATTACTTTTGAAATCATTATTACACTCCGAATGCCGTAGACTCACTAAGATAAAGAATTACAATGACGACCTATGGAAAAGTGGGGTATGCGACAAACAGTAGGTACATTTAGAGAAAGTTTGTAGGCTTTCTCATTTTTACAGTGTCATCAAATCCTCAAATATTTACTTTTTCTTGCCCTATGGAAGGAAAAGATTGTTTCATGTTGATTTCTGAAATTGAGTTTTCAAACTTGTAAATGTACACGTTTTCAGGCCCCTGTTGTAGTTTAGGTCATAAGCCAAAGGGCTAGTTTGAACCTCTCAGTAAAACGAGAAGTGAGGTGGTTTACAAATGCTGAGTGGAAAAATATGCTTGTCAGCATGCTAGGCCCTCTGAAAAGCACCAACTTTCCATCCTGCAAATGACACCTTCACTTCATTTACCACAGGGTCTGGCTGTGTAATGAAATTCATTAATCTCAGAGGAAATAACTCTGACTAGTGTTTTTACAGCTACACCTTTACCTCTTCTGCTTATTATATTATTACTATTATTATTATTATTCTGCTTAAATGCTTCAGCCACATTATTGGCTGACCATGTGATAACAAACAGATCTATTTTTTATAGCCCCAGAACTAGCAGATCGAGGGCAAATAATTTAACACTCCACCTGCCTATTATGGGCAAACCCTGTTTCAGGCCCCCGAAGCAAAAAAAAACATGTTTTTATTGTCTGTGAGTGCGTGAGAACAAAATATCTCAAGAACAGAAAAGTGTACAAAGCTGAAACTTGAAATTTATGTTAGGTACCACTACGGGACCAGACACGAACATTTTCATAAAAATCAATGGAAAGTAGGAGTTTATTTTTGCGATTTTCTCAAAAATGGCTCTTACATTTTTATTTTTAATCGCTTCATTTACTACAATTTGTAAGGTCTACAAGATTGGGTAAACACCATTTTCTTCTACAGAGCTTAGCTTAGCGCCAATTAGTGAAATTATTTTCCATATTTTTAAGTCAAACGGAGATTGATTTTAATTTTGCGTCATTCACTCATGATTAAAATTAGGTTATGTTTTTCACTTGACATTGTTTACTCATGATCAAACAAACGTTATATTGGTCATTATCTAAACTGGCAAGAAAAAGTTGTTTGAGTATTTCATACCAGATTTTTTTTTTTTGTTAAACCATGAGTGATTTACTCTATATTTCTATAGAGTAAATGTATTAATTACCTCATAATGAAATCACATGGATTGCTGTGTGCTCTTTTTTAACTGTAGATCATGCAGCACTTTATCTTAATATTGGTTTGCTTATTAAGTTTGTTAAGTCCTGTTAGTGACCTCTCATATACATATTAAAAAAAAATTGATTAACTTGATTAAAAAATTGATTAAATTGAAACTGATTAAAGATAGGTAGAAAAGGACAGTGAAATTTATAATACATAGAATAGATGTAGCTATACATCCGTAGATCTAGAATAGATATACGGCAAGAATAGCGATTGAATAAACAGTGACATCCAATGGTGTTTTATTATGTTCCGCTGTCAGATGGTCACAATACAAAGTCACTCAAGCAACCAGTGCAACTTATTTCAACACTACTTTTCCAGCTGTAATATTTATAACTAAGAAGCTGAATTTATTTGGAGTATTACTAATTATGAAACATATAATCAATTTATTAGTGAATAAATTTAGTACATATACTTACAAATCTAGAAGAGTTATCATTTCGATATGTTTTAGCATTTCCAAATGCTGAAAGAGAAAAAATTACAGATTTAAAATAAAAATAATAATAATAATAATACTCATTATTCTCTGGTCTTCAAAAGACGAAAATTATTACTTAGGAAAACACAAATTTAATAGACGATCAAATAATAGAAAATCCTGAAGAGTAAAACAACAACAGACGAGGAAAGATGGCCAGCATGCCTTGAAGAAATCACCACTAGTATAAGAAGAAAGCACTCTCAAAATAAGCCAAAATTAAACCTGTGTATCTGTACACAAGTGAATCCCTTAGAATGACTGGGAAGGCTGATCGAAAGAGAAGCAGAGAAATTTCTTCGCAGATAATGGGCCCGAAGATAGTAGACGAACAATATAGATTACAAGGTCGATATATATTATAGGTTACGAGAAGAAATGCACAAGGAAAATGAACGATTAGAAAAAGAAGGCTAAAATTTTACGGACACCTGTATAGAATGAATGAAAATCGGTTGACAAAACAAATTTTTAAGACACTAAACAATAGACCTAAGGTGTCGGATAAATGGTTCAAAGAAGTCAGAAAGTATATGGTGAATACGGGAATGAACCAAGCAAACTTAATGAACCGAACTAAATTCAGACAACTAATTACAGACTTAGAGCAAAAACAGTTCACCGAGTGGACAGAAGAAAGGAGAAAAGACTACACAGAAAGCAAATGCTGAAAATATGGGCTGAAAAACGAGCTTCTAGAAATGTTTATCACCTTACATGGTCTAAAACTCACTTAACATGAATTAGAGACTGAGAGAGAGAGACTGGTAAGTGTGGGATGCCCTCATAAGAGATAGATGACATTAACAAACTAGTGGGTCCAAACTGCCACAAGGTCTTGGACCTTGAAGGCTCATCAAAGGAAGCCGAAGAGGCCTCCACTTGGAATTTGTCAAATGTCCAACCAACAAAGGCTGAGGAGAAAGAGAATGATTCCTGATCTATATAAATCATAAGTAATTTGTACTATACATGGATTTAAATAATTTAATTTTATATAAGCTAAACATTAAGAGTAATTGCTGAAATGATAATCAGAATTGAAATCTACATAAAACTACAACTGAAAAGTATCATAAATTATGCATGTTTGCGAAAAATTTGAAATCTTGTTACAAAAATTGAAAAGATAGCACTAGTGGCAAAATTAACACCTCTTCAATTTCTGAAATATTGCAATTATGGCTGAACAAATTTTATAACAGACACAAACAAAAGTGAGTGGAATTACGCAATTTATCATATGGTGCCTTCTAGTAAAAAGACTATTTTAATTATAATAAATATCATTGAAGTAAAGTGGTGAAGTTCAATAAAGTAAAAATAAATTACATAACTTTCTGAATAGACCCATTGAGTTGGTCTAGAGGTAAAGTCATCATGGCAAGTCAGTTGGTTAACATTAATTTTCAGAGACAAAGATTCCTGGTTAAAATCCTAGGAAAGGCAGTTACTTTTATACAAATTTTAGTACTATAGATACTTGAGTCACGAGTTTGCCCTTGTTTGCAACCAGGGCTAAAGGGTGAAAAGCATCAGTGCGCATGCGCAACTGCTTTAATTTCAGTGCAACAAACACAACAATTATTATACTACACCCAAACCATTTGCAGCATATCGTGGAAACTTTTGTAGGTTAACTGTACCAATATAACTGTTTGTTACCGTTAACAGAAATGTTAGTTTCTCAAAAACATGGGCAGACTATTCACAGTGCTAAACGAAATCTATTATGCAGTGTAATAAATTGCTGTGAAGTTCAAGCTAAACAAAAATGCTTTTCCCTGCCCCTTAACAAAAGCCATGAGCAAGTGGCTAACCACTGTGATGTTTCTCTTTCCACAATTCGAAAAAAAGAAGGAAATTAAAGACGTGAAGAAGCTATTCTTCAACAGTTTTGTTGACATCTGGTAAAAAAGGAAATGGTTTGGTAGATACTAGTGAGACTGATAGTGAAGACGCCGGTGACAACAGGAGTAAAGAAAGCGATTCATTCATAGAGAATTTTGTTCCAGTGGAATAAGATAGCTTGTAATTACAGTAAATCAAACATTTCTATTCATGTAATTAAGCTATAGGCAATATTACAGGTCACATTTATTTCTTATAAGGTTTATGAAGAAAACATTTTCTCGGAATAAACCACAGCTTACAAAATGTGTGAAGAAACTGCACGGTAGTGAAATAAATGAGTAGTGTCTCGCTGTTGAGGTTGGCAGCACTGTCAAATTTTCACTTTCCTTCCTCACAGCCCATCTGTACGCAAAAGGCAATCTCGTGACTTCAGTATCTATAGACAATGGTTACTGATGTTCTTTGATGGTGGGGGTTCAATTAACCATAACCTCTCAGGAATGGTCCGTCTGATTCTGAACAAGACTACAACTCATTCACACGTCATACATATCATCCTCATCTCATTGGGTCATCACGTTGCTTATTGTTCTTAAATTGAACAGATTGCAACATATACACATTGGGGATGCAAAAATTGTCTCAGTAGAATTCAAATAAATGTTACCAAAATAATATCAAGTACTTACCTTCTAAAAGGGGTCCGGCTTGCACTAATCGATCCTTAATAAAATTCATATCTTTACTCTGTGTACCACAGGCAAATGAAACAAAATGTAAAACCATTTTTGATGCTTCAGTTTTTCCAGAACCACTTTCACCAGAGACAACAACACACTGATCTTCGTTACGATCTCTCAACCAGCGATATGCAGATCCTGCTACAGCATATCTGAAAAAAAATAAAATAAAAAAATAAAAGACAAACTAATTTTTCCTACTAAAATACTATTTACAAAAGTTGAAATTAGGAAAACAGACATTATTTTTCTTTAGTTCTTTAAAACACATTAACATTAGGGAATGCAATAGAAAAACATGTTTTGTAACCTGTAAAGTTTTAGCTATGGCCCTGAAAATTAACCAGGGGAGAGCCTTGCTCTGGTGAATTGGGATTAAGATACATTATCAATTGGGAATATTTATACATTTTTACATAATACAAGAATTCAAATGGAAATTTTTCTACTCAACGAAAAAATAAAATTGTATCGATCTTTCAACCAGCGATATGCAAATCCTGTTGCAGCAAATTTGAAAAAATAAAATAAAAAACAAACTAATTTTTCCTACTATAATACTATTTACAAAAGTTGAAATTGGGAAACATACATTATTTTTCTTTAGTTCTTTAAAACGCATTAACATTAGGGACTGCAATAGAAAAACATGCTTTGTAACCAGTAAAACTTTTAGCTTGGGCCCTGAAAATTAACCTGGAAAGAGCCTTGGTTCTGGTATATTGGGATTAAGATGCATAACAATTGGAAACATAATAACATTTTACATGATGTAAGAATATAATAATTCAAAATGGGAATTTTTCCACTCAACGTAAAAAAGAAATTTTATCATGCTTGCCTAGTTAAGCATTGTTGTGACAATTTGTCATTTAAAAAAAAAGCTAAAACAGTATTTGATTAATGAAACATTTTACAGTGTGCACAAATTCCTTTTTAAATAGTTTTCATTGAAAAATATTTAACTTCTAATTAATCAAATATTGTGTACTATTTGATACAAAGGGGTTCATGACAAGCCCACTGAGTTAAGCAGTAGCAGGAAAAAAGTAGTTGGTAAGTGATGAATATATCATTGTGTTTGATTTTTTTATTTTTAATTTTGTGTGATATTTGATTCAATGAGGTTCATGACAAGCCTACTGAAGTAAGCAGTAGCAAAAATAATTTTCTGGTGGTAAGTGATGAATTTATCATTGGTGATAAACTTTCAGTTTTATCTTGACATGTCCTATACTCCCTTTGGAGTCTCCAGGATGCAAGTAGAAAAAAAAAAAAAAAAAAAAAAAAAAAAAAAAAAAAAAAGCAAGAAGATACAAACCAGAAAGAAGTAGAGATATTGGCAAGCCGAAGAAAAGATAGGTGTCGTAACAGGTAGAAATGCTTAACCCATGAAGAGAAGAAGAAGAATTCAACAAGAGCATTATCTCACTCCCACTCCAGCACTTTACCTACATGTGGTGCTCCTGTTGCCCATTAAACCCATAACCAAGTAACCCATTGAAAGATTGGGTAATCAATTTCGGAGGAAAACTAGGCCAATTAACTAAATTTATGTTGTGGAACTTGGGATTTTTTCTCAGTTATATCCTGGCAACAAGAAAGTCTCATGGCTGAGAGGTAACTCAGAAAACTGTGATATTTTTAGAGAAATCATGAAGTAAGAACAATACAATTTTGCCATAAAATGTATATTAAGACCGCAATATTTTTAAAAAAATTGTGGGGCTCCCCGACCCCAAAAATTTCAGCAGCCATTCCACTTACCCTATCTAACAGAACATAAAAAATATAGTAATTGAGGCGATTTTTAAAAAAATTGTAGGAGCCGTTTATGAGAAAAACGCAAAAATGTGAAAAATCGCACCACGAAAAACTTCTTACGGTTGACCGATTTTGATAAAAATATTCATGTCTGGTCCCTAGTGGTACCTAACTTAAGTTCCAAGTTTCAACTTTGTACCGTAGTCTTTTCTTGAGATATTTTTTCGAATACACACACACGCACGCACGCACGCACGCACGCACGCACGCACACGTACACGCACGCACACGCACACACACACACACACACAGAGACCGATTCGCTACAACCATGTTTTTGGGATCAGATGGCCTGAACACGAATATTTCCAGTGAAATTTGATTTCGAGAAATCAACATGGAAACAACAATTTCCTTCGCTATATATTAATATATCGGGCAAATGAAAGTAAAAAGTTGTAATTTGTTTCTCTTACCAATACATTGAAAATTAATAGGTACAAAAAAATTATAAATTTTTGAAAATATTCTTGAATATTAAAAAAACCATAATTAGAAATAAAAACATATAGGTTACCTTCTTTAAACAACAATTTATGAAATAATAAAAAATAACAACTTGAAGAAAGTATCAAAAAAAGGCAACAGGGATTTGTCAGAATATAACAGGGAGAAACTTGTACAAGAACTTTCATCTACCATTGGGAATTCTATGGAAAGTTAAAGGGAAAGAAAGAGACGAAGAACGAGAAATTACCTCTCAAGAATCAAACAGGAACTTTTTCGTTTTTAACAAAGTTAAAACTAATAAGTAACTACTTTTAAAAGTTATAGACACAAAATTATGTGAATGACAGTACCCCATTAAAATACTGCTTTTTATTATACTGTACTATCGTTAATGCTCATAGAAGAGAAATAAGATTGTGTTCTAGGTTATGTATCCCACATTAATTTAAAATAAAATATTATGAAATTATTTATTGCAAAAGTTATAAAACTTACGGTACGCTAATAATATTATGTCTTCTTGTTAATAAAAATTTGTATGAAACACTCACACGACTTTCTCTTGTCAATGTAAATACTAAAAACTATAACTTATGTTAAAGTCCATCTATTGTAAGAGTGCTCCGCGCGAGGCAGCGCCTATAGGTTGTAAACGAAAGTTTTACACTAATTGGCGTGTATACCTCTGCCCTTGATAATATATCTTGCACTACATTCCATCATAAAAATATCTACATCCAGCTAAAATAAACATTATCCTTTAAGCGTTTTCAATTATACCGTTCAGATTACTTGTAATTATTGTAGTTTCATAAAGAGACTCCTTAATTAATTATTTTAACCATTACATTTAACAAAACAAATATTTTCTACTTTTTAATATTTACCGCTTTTATGTTTCAAAAACTCAATACATTTACTATCACGCATGTTAACAAAACAGCTTATAAAAATTCCAACTTCAGTCTACGAAGAAAATCGAAACGAACCGATACAATTCCAAAAGATAACTGATGAATTTAAAAAGAGTTACACACGGGCAAGTGCAAACAGTTTTATTAAAACTAGTCACAGACATTAATTATTTTATTGATATGAAATAAACAATCTGAAATGATAAACAACGAATCACTGGAATTGTTTACTCTCCTGTTATAATTCAAGCGCATTTGTCTCGTATTACTTGTGACCAAAAATAAAATAAATCTGTGTCTATAATAAAAACCTACTAATCTTAAATAATAATGTAATAATAGTAAATAATGTAACGAAAAATAACAATGTAAGAGTAACATTAGTAACATTTTAGTTATTAATGGTAAACTAATGTTCGATTTATAAAACATTTTCTAACAAATTAATTGAACGTGTTTTTATTATATTAAGCTTAGAGCGAATATCAGTGTTGCATGGAATTTTGTTTGTGATCATGCTGTGGATATTTTTAATTAACCCTTTATAGGGCAGTACTACGGGAAAAAATATGTAAGTTGTAAAATGTTAAATTTTGTTTTATAGGGACTTGAATAATATATTTCTAGTGCCAGAACAGTAAAATATTTCTTTTTTTTTTGTCAAGCCCTGGTAAGAATACTTACCAAGGAATGTTTATTGAAATGGGATTCACATAATAGTTAGTTGTAAGAATGCCTATTAAAACAAATTGTAGTTCTATATAACAGAAAAATGTGTCGAATAACTTATCTTAACTTTATATTAGCATAAATGCTTGCTTTTTCGTAAAACCCTCGAATTTTCTAAGCACTGTACAAAAGTAAAAACAAAACAACACAATAGCGTACGCTGGGTATGAATCCTTACCACATTTGTGTAACTCACAAAGCAAATGGTCACTCTGCACTAATTTTGATATGTGGATAGCCCACTGACCAGAGAACATCTATAAAACCATAAAATGCCAATGGGGTTCAACTGCATAGCTTATTCTTCAAAAATTCACCTTATTGCCACTGGTAAGTATACCTACCACAGACCTTTAAAGGGTTAATACGCATGCTCACTCGTATTGCTGGTTGCCTACTTCGGAGTACTCTTAGAGTAGACAGGCTATAGGTAAACAATGTAAAATGAGAAACATAACCTAATTTCAATCATGGGTGAATGACGTAGAATGAAAATTACCTCTGTAGAACTTTAAAAACGGAAAATCACTAATTAACGCTAAACTACGCTCTGTAGAAAAAAATGTTCGAAGTAAAAGTTGTAGATTTAATAATTTTCTGTAACTTTTATTAGGTACATACATTTTTGTCGTTATATGCATTCTAAGGCCGCAACCTTTAAAAAAATATCACGTTTTTTTTTACAGATTTTGATGAGAAAAATGCAAAAAATCGCTAACTGACGCTAAACTGAACGTTGTAGAAAAAAATTTTTGAAAATTTTTAAGTTTTTTTTAGATGTTTACAACTACAATGATAGGTCTACACTTTTTTAAGTAGTAGACTAGATTATTCAAACGATTTTTGACGTTTTTGCGGTTTTCTCAAAAACGACTCCTAAGTTTCGTATAAAATCGTCTCATTTGCTACATTTTTTATGCTCCCAGGATAGGGTAAGCGCCATGTCTGCTGAAATTCTTGGGGGCCTGTGATCTTGTAATTTAAAAAAAAATTGCAGCCTTGATATTCAGTTTACGGCAAAAGCTACGTAATCAAAGTTATAAGGACGCTGCCTCCGTAGCGTAGTGGTAGCGCGCTGGCCTACCACACGGAGGTCCCGTGTTCGATTCCCGGCTAAAGTCTGGAAATTATAACAAGTCACAACCCAACGTTCCATAACCCAGTGTAGTCGCTAATGACCAAACTGTTAATACAGCTTGAGCTTTGACCAAACTGTTGATACAGCTTGAGCTTTGACCAAGCTGTTGATACAGCTTGAGCTTTGACCAAGCTGTTGATACAGCTTGAGCTTTGACCAAACTGTTTATACAGCTTGAGCTTTGATCAAGCTGTTGATACAGCTTGGTCAAAAAAGTTATAGAAAATTAAAAACGTACAACTTTTATTTCAAGCGTTTGTTTCTACAACGCTTAGTTTTTCGACAATTAGTGTTATTCTGTATTGTGCTTATCAAAATCGGTATAAAAAAAATCGGATTTCCTAAGATTGCGGCCTTGAAATGCATTTTACGACTGATGGGTATATAATCAAAGTTATAGGAAATAAAAAAACAACTTTTTGGGGTTGAACGCATCTGATGGGGGCCAAATTATAACAATGAAAGGATTACTATACTCTATCCCATGTAACCTTGCAGAACGTCATAACATAAATGTATTAAAATTGTGATTGAACTTAGCGCGATCCATTCGAGTTATAAAAAATGTTCTATACTTATCAGATGAAACTTGCTACATAACGGGTGTTTTATCAAGGACGCAACCCTGATTATAAGAAGATAGAAGTAAAACATCGGTAAATGTTTTGTCCCTCAATCGCTATGTTGGCAACAGTGTACTCAAGGCCAACTACCTAAGACAGTTAAAATGTTCCAGTCAAGCATTAGTGTGGTGACAGCAGTCGTTTCGTTATTTTGTGTCAGCAAAGGTTTTTTCCAAGGAAGAACGCGTGTTAATTGTAGAGACTTACATAGCGAGTAAATCTTACAAATGTGTGCAAGATAAGTTTCATTTGAAATTTCCCCGTTCTGCCGTTCCGAATAAATCGTCAATATTGCGTTTGATAAATAAATTCCGTAGAACTGGGAGTGTACTCGATGAGAAACCACCTCGCCAGCCAACAAAGTTAACCGCGGAAGTTCTCGAACTTTGTTGGCTGGCAAGGTGGTTTCTCATCGAGTACACTCCCAGTTCTACGAAATTTATTTATCAAACTTTTTGCTAGACATTTTTTTATGATACCAGACTAAAAAAAACTAAACAATAAATTTGTATTGCCAAATTTTGACAAAACCGCGCGACTATGCATAAATTACAACAGATTTTTCGTAAATTCGCTGTAACTGGCGTAAAAAAACGGAGTTTCATGTTTGTTTTTTAAAACATCTCTCGAAGTTTTCTTAGTGCCTCATAAAATTTCAATTTTTTTGGATAAAAGATGGATAAAAAAAGCCAAGTCTATCGCCGGGATCTCGGAATTAGTTTTCGAAGAGTTAGTATTCTAAAACCTATCAGTCCCAGAAGGGTTAAATTAAACCAGAATGGAAAATAGGTTTTCAGTTATTGTTGTTCCTCATTATACGGTAAGAAGCTGCCACTGCTATTACAATGGCAATGAATTTGTTTAATTTAGTTTGTAGGGTTAATTCTAAAGAAGGCTGTGGAATGTTTGCAAGAACAAAATATTCTGCACAAGCAGCACTTCTGTAGAAATGGTCAAGGTAAGACTTTATCGCTTGCAGATATAAACGTTTGATGGCGTTGTCACAGCTGCGCGTGTCGAGTTGAAGAGGGATTAGGAGTAGGTACATAGCTCGAAAGTAGTAGATTACCCCTAGAAAAAGTTTTTTAGTTAATTTTCTGTTGGAGTAAAGAATATACCACAAAGAAATTCGGACATCGGGGCGTTTTACCCACTGGAAACTAATGGGCAGGAGAAACAGTAAGTGGTGAGTTACCTATTAATTAAAGATATACAAAGTGGATAAATTTAATAACATAATTAATTTATCAAATATTAATGTAGCATTTTTTGAAATATTTTCCCCGTTTTATCGTTCAAATTGCTATAAGATTACATACAAAATATCCACAAACTGTCAAAAAAACATGTTGGCGGGGAATAAGAGAAAAGACCCTTAAAATCTTACAGAGGTTGATTTTTATTTTGCATCATGTAGGGCAAGAGAAAGTGATAAATCTGGTGTGAAACACTCACGACTTTCTCTTGCCAATGCAAATAATGAACAATATAATCTAACATTAGTAATAAAAAAGTAGAAATAAAGATAAAAACTAACCTTAATAAACATAACCTAATTTTAATCATGAGTGAAAGAAGCAAAATGAAAATCTACCTCAGTTTGGCTTAAAAGTACGGAAAATCACTTTTTCACGTAAACTAGGCTCTGTACAGAAAAATGCTTTAAATAAAAGTTGTAGATATTTTAATCGTCTATAAATTTGATTATTATATACTTTTGTCGTAAAATGCTAAGGCTGAAATCTAAAAAAAATCGATTTTACACGTTTTCGAGAGAGAAAAACAGAAAATCGCTAATTACCGCTAAACTAAGTATGTGTACAAAAAAATGTTTAAATTAAAAGTTGTAGGATTTTAAATTCTCTACAACTTTTACTAGAGCCATTTTTGCGCTAAAATGCAGATTAAATTCACGATCTTAAAAGAACAATTTTTTACGAGAAAACAGCCTCACCAAGAATTTCAGCAGAATGGCGCCTACCGTATCTTGTAGAGTATAAAAATGGAGTAAATCAGGCGATTTTAAAAAAAAATCGTAGGAGCCGTTTTTGAGAAAATAGCAAAAAAGTGAAAAATTACACGAATAAACTACTACTTCCGGTTGACCGATTCGGATGAAAAGTTCGTGTCGGGTCCTCTAGTAGTATCTAACTTAAGTTTCAAGTTTCAAGTTCGTACGATGTTTCGTTCTTGAGATATTCTGTTCACACACACATACACTCATACAGACCAATCGCTAAAAACATGTTTTTTGGGTTCAGGGGGTCTTAAAACGTGTAGTTCCGGTGAAAACTCAATTTCGAAAAATCGACATGAAAACAATACTTTCCTTCCTATATATTCATATAGGCAAGAGAAAGTAAAAATAAAATTTCAGATTCAAATGGATTCTTATCAATCACGATTTGCTCATTCTATACACCATGATTTTACTGCAAGTATTGTATGAAAGTAAAAAGATTGATTCAATGTAGAAAATTCAATTAAAATTCTATTTGTTTTTTTGTAAATATAACTTTACGTATGAATATAATTTCGTATGAAATTTAATGTAGAAAGAAAGTTACATTATTTGTATTACTCATGAATGCACCAAACATCTTGAATGAAGAAAAACAGAGACAGACGATATGTAACGTGTGTTGGAACTCACATATGGGG
This sequence comes from Catonia carolina, assembly GCA_035578175.1. NCBI lineage: Eukaryota > Metazoa > Arthropoda > Insecta > Hemiptera > Achilidae > Catonia > Catonia carolina. Next base: position 30,764,959 of record JAQMRL010000005.1, on the reverse strand, counting down.
AGGCAGTTGAAAAGGTCCTCTTGAACGATATACCTTAGCTAATTCTCCTGAGTAGATAGCAAGCTTCTTGTACGGATTCACAGAAACAAGAACGTTCCCGATGTAGGTCTGTAAACACAATTACAATATTTAATTAGTCAATTTAACATAATTTAAAAGTAATAACATACTAAAAATTCATTTTACATCTGCTCACTAGTTTGGTTTAAAGGAAAGGTTTTTTCATATTACTAACAATTGCAACCACTCTATGCGCATACTTATTGCTACCCTCAGAGGACATGAAAATAGATTACAGGGGCTGGTTTTTTCTCATATAGTGCTGATTTTAAACTACATGAGGTGTATTACGAACAACTGCAACCGCTCTACGCGCATACTTATTGCTACCCTCAGAGGAGATGAAAATAGATTACAAGGGTTGGATTTTTCTCATATAGGGGTGATTTTAAACCACGTGACGTGTATTACGAGCAACTGCAACCGCTCTACGCGCATCCTTATTGCTACCCTCAGAGGAGATGCAAATAGATTACACGGGTTGGTTTTTTCTCATATAGGGCTGATTTTAAACCACGTGAGGTGTATTACGAACAACTGCAACCGCTCTACGCGCATACTTATTGCTACCCTCAGAGGAGATGCAAATAGATTACAGGGGTTGGTTTTTTTCTCATATAGGGCAGATTTTAAACCACGTGAGGTGTATTACGAACAACTGCAACCGCTCTAGCGCATACACTTATTGCTACCCTCAGAGAGATGCAAATAGATTACACAGGTTGGTTTTTTTCTTATATAGGGCTGATTTTAAACCACGTGAGGTGTATTACGAACAACTGCAACCGCTCTACGCGCATTCTTATTGCTACCCTCAGAGAGATGCAAATAGATTACAGGGGTTGGTTTTTTTCTCATATAGGGCTGATTTTAAACCACGTGAGGTGTATTACGAACAACTGCAACCGCTCTACGCGCATACTTATTGCTACCCTCAGAGGAGATGCAAATAGACTACACGGGTTGGTTTTTTCTCATATAGGGCTGATTGTAAACCACGTGAGGTGTATTACGAGCAACTGCAACCGCTCTATGCGCATACTTATTGCTACCCTCAGAGGAGATGCAAATAGATTACAGGGGTTGGTTTTTTCTCATATAGTGCTGATTTTAAACTACGTGAGGTGTATTACGAACAACTGCAACCGCTCTATGCGCATACTTATTGCTACCCTCAGAGAGATGCAAATAGACTACACGGGTTGGTTTTTTCTCATATAGGGCTGATTGTAAACCACGTGAGGTGTATTACGAACAGCTGCACCCGCTCTACGCGCATACTTATTGCTACCCTCAGAGGAAATGCAAATAGATTACAGGGGTTGGATTTTTCTCATATAGGGCTGATTTTAAACCACGTCCTGTGACTTTAGACGTTTCTGGAAGCTCTTTTTGCAGTCTACATTATCATCATTCGCTCACTGTAGGTTTTCTCCTTTCTTCTGTTCCCCCGATTGTACAATTTTCGCTCTTCACGGAAGCCCTAAAAATCCGTAATTAGTTGTCTGAATTTGGTTTGGTTCATTAAGTTTTCTAGGTTTATTCCGGTTTTCTCAATATCTTTTCTGACTCCATTAAACCATTTATTCGGCAATTTTGTAACAAACAAATGTTTTAACTCATACATCTTCGATCTGTAAATAAACTTTGTTAAAATATTAACATTTTACTATTTTGGAGATCATTTATAGTGACAATGAATTCAAATAAAACGGAAAAATTGAAATTTATACGAGAAACTGATGTTATGTCGATTGAAATGAAATAAAAGGGCTTATAACTAATTTTCTATAGTGGTTTACGCGCAAACAATACGTTCATATTCGGATTCAGCACACAAAAAAGTATCGATTTCAAAAAAAAATATTACGGTCGGTGATGGGCCCGAATACTAAATAAGTACCTGCTTTCTGACTTCTTTAAACCATTTATCCGCCATCTTAGTTCTATTATTTGTAGTGTCTTAAAAATTTGTTTTGTCAACCAGTTTTCATCCATTTACATTATAATTACTTTTCCTTGTACAGTACCGTTCTTCTCGACCACGCAACCTATATATCCGTCTACTATCTTCGGGTTTTTTCCCTTTTTTAACTGTTTTTTCCCCAAAGTGTGTACGTTGAAATCTGTTCAATTAAAGTACGATAAACAATGACCCAATGAGATGAGCCTGATATGTAAATGAGGTGTAGTCTTGTACAAACTTGGCTCGACTATTACTGAGAAAGTATCGTTGAACACTCATCAGTAAAGTACACTGGTAACCACTGTCTAGTATTCAAATCCGTATAACAGTAACAACTTTCACTAAGGTTTGAAACAGGAAAATACGTCTCCGAAAATCAGATATTAACAGGTGACCCGCGGCGAAAACTTTACCAATAGACCAACCCGGTAGGGTTGGTAAAAACAATCTTTTTACAAGAAAACAGCCTCATCAAGAATTTCAGCAAACATGGCGCCTACCCAATCTTGTAGAGCATGAAAAATTTAGTAAACCAGGCGATTTTTAAAAAATCGTAGGACCCGTTTTTGAAAAAAATCGGAAAAAAGTTCAAAATTACACGAATAATTTACTACTCCCGGTTGACCAATTTTGATGAAAATGTTTGTGTCGGGTCCGGTAGTGGTGTCTAACTTAAGTTTCAAGTTCGTACAATGTTCCGTTCTTGAGATATTCTGTTCACACACACACACACGCGCGCACACACACACACACACACACAGACCAATCGCTAAAAACATGTTTTTGGATTCAGGGGGTTTGAAAACGTGTAGATCCGGTGAAAACTCGATTTTGAAAAATCGACATGAAAACAATACTTTCCTTCCTATATATTCATATATAGGCAAGAGAAAGTAAAAATAACAGAAAACTGGAAAATGCTTTAGAAGATTTTTACATCATAAAAACACAAACAAGTTTAAAAGAATTACTATTTCACCATTAAGTAGGATTTAATAAAAAAATTTAAAAAAATGAATGGAACCATTTTGCGACCATACAGCCGTTTTCTATCCACAACAATAGCCGGACGCACAAACGTATAAACACAGACACAAATATCATTGTTATAATGTAATGTATTAATAAAGTGGCAGGCATTTTAAAGGTTAAAAAAAGAGCAGCAGAGACATTTTCTAAAAAAAAAAAAAAATAGAAAAAACAAGAGTGGTCAAGCAATTTATAACAAGAGTATAATGTTTACAGACGGTTAGTACATAACATACTGTCCAGAACGAAGCAAAAAGAAGAAAATAGTGTGTGAGAAAGAGAAAGAGATTGAGAGAGTAGGGGGAAATGGTCGGAAAGAGAGAGAGATGGGAACATAATATTGTGATGCGATTAGTTAGTCTGCAGAAGCTTAGTATAGAGTGAACTCGCTTTTTATCTCCCATTTACTATCAACTCCCCACTTACTACCCTTTTATCACAGCCTCCCTCATACAATCAGACCTCTCTCATCCCTTTTCTTTCTCATACCGTTAAAGTCACCATTTTCCATCTAACATGTGGAATGATAATTATTACAATATAATATAATCAGACTCACTAACACTTTATAACACGACCTGTTTAGGTACAGGAATGTATTTATTATGAAAATATTACTGTACAGCTTGTCTGACGGCTTGAGTCGGGTTAGTTGAGAATGAAAAAAACCCTCACTTCGTCCGTCAATAATTCTGTGAAGTCGTTTTATTATAATTCAGATAAGTTTATTGCTTAATTGAATCGCTTATTTGAGAAACGACATAAGTCAAAAACACCAACTTTTGGAAAACTTGAAAAAACTGTATTGTTTGTTAATGATGGTAGCTAAAAATTTGAAAAAATTTATAATTACTCTTAAAAACACCTTTAATTTTACTGTGTAATTCAGAAAATCTTATCACTAATTTAAAATGCTAATTTTTAAAATAATTATTTCTGACTTGTGTTGTTTCTCTAACGAACGGGTTGTAACAAAGTAACAAAGTTTCTTTTTACGGATTTTATTGATATTTTAAAGCCAAAAAGTTTAAAAAATTAAAATATTTTTCAGTAATAAGTTTAAAATAAGACAGATACGTTATTAATTTCAATTGATAACTTCTACCTCTTCATTTTCGTCTCTGATAACAGTCTCCCAGGCATAGATTTCTTCATAAAATTTCTGAATATCAACTTCTTCAGGTAGATACTGCTTAAACTTAAGAAGGTCATTCATTTTTTTAGAATTAATAGGTAAGCAACCTTTTGGATAGGCAACAACAATTTTATGGAAGAAGAATTATTCTTCTTCCATAAAATTGTTGTCTCCTTTTTCTCCTCGTTTAATATATTTACGGTTGTTCCTGTGTTATCATACGAGGTGTAATCATGGTTACCTTACTATACGGTAGGGATCATCAACAATATGCGCAGTGACAAGACCCGCCCCCTGACGTCATCTGGTCACCAGCGACAGCCGATACACGATGCGTACGGTGTCGGTCTGTGACGTTTACTAGTCTTTAATAATGGTGTGTTGCGCGATTGCTGGGTATTTCAATCACGATAGACATCAAAAGGAGTTGAGCATTAAGTTTCATCGTTTCCCAAAGGCCAGTGAAACTAGATATAAGTGGATAAATCCTTACAAAGCGGGCCGATTCATTTTCTGCTGATAGTGGCCGCGTGTGTTCAGTACATTTTGACGAATTGAATTATGTACGCGTTTTAAAGTCCGAGTTGCTACATCTTCCGTTAAAACTTGCCCTAAAGATGAATTTAGTCCCACATTTAAATTTACCGATTTGTAGTACCGTTCAATGTCCGATAAACCCGAGTTGGAGTGAACGTTAAAATTGAGCAAAGAAACTATACCCTTGTAAGGAAGTTTATGATATTTTAAACTCATCATCCAATTATAACACAGGGAGTTCACAAAATGAAGGGATAGCCGTAAAGGACGGTAGGCCTCGTTTTGATGAAGAACCGCCGAATTTAAAAAAGTTGTGCAGTCAGAGGAAACAGATCTCTTAAAACGCCTGTCATAAATGAAATGAAGGTGTCATTTGCAGGGTGGAGAGTAGATGCTTTTCAGAGGGCCTGGCATGCTGATAAGCATACTTTTACACTCAGTGAGTAAGATAGGGTAGGTGCCATGTCTGCTGAAATTCTTGGGGAGACTGTTTTCTCGTAAAAAAACATTGTTTTTTCAGATTGCGGCTTTAATATGCATTTTAGCGCAAAAATGTATATAATAAAAGTTATAGAGAATTTAAAAATGTACATCTTTTATTTAAAACAATTTTTTGTACAACGCTTAGTTAAGCGATAATTAGCGATTTTCTGTTTTTTTTTTTCACGAAAATATGTAAAAATCGATTTTTTAAGATTTCAACCTATGTATGCATTTTACGACAAAAGTGCATATCATCAAATTTATAGGAAATTAAAAGATCTACAACTTTTATTTACCGCATTTTTCTCTGCAGATCCTAGTTTAGCGTGAAAGAGTGATTTTCCGTATTTTAAATCCAAACTGAGGTTGATTTTCATTTTAAATCATTCACTCATGATTAAAATAAGGTTATGTTTTTGAGGTTAGGTTTATGTTTACTTCTAATGTTTTATTACTAATATTAGGTTATATTGTTCATTATTTGCATTGGCAAGAGAAAGTTGTGTAAGTGTTTCACACTAGATATTAAATAACTAATAATAATATATGAAAACAAATCAAGGAAAAGAATGAAAAGAAATCAGGAAAAAGGGGTTGACTTTAACGAAATTTCTTTTAACGATGAAGTTTTCATTTTCAAGAAGGTCGATCCAGAAAATTTAAATTAAGTACTGTATAATCTGGTACCCATTTTTTAATAATTTGAAGAGCAAGATTACTTTGTGGGTTCGGATTTATTGGAGGTTTGATCAGCGACTTGGTGATATTTATCAGTTTATAAGCAGCGTATTTATATTGTTCAGTAGTTAATGTTAAAATATTTTAGGTGTTAATACAGTCGATTCCGGATAATTGGTCCACTGGTTCATTGGGGCAGCCGGTTTTTTGGGACATTTCTTTAACGAACAAAAACAAAACGGGATTTTACATTGATAAGTACTCCGTTTATTCAGTCCATAATGCCGCTTAATGGGGCCAATCTGAAGTATGTAGGCCTACATTATATGTTTTATTAAACCCATTACAGGCCAGCGACGAACAATACGTGGTTCTAAGCGGCAAGATAAGATAATGGGAAGGATAGAGGTAGTAAAGTAAACATTTCGACAGATAAACAACAGTAATCACACATCAGTCATAATAGAGATGTTATTTACAATGTGTACGCTACATAATCGTCATTGCATAAATTTCAGTGAGTCATATCCATTAGTTATGCTCAACCTTACAAGCTGTATAGCCTCCTTGGAACTTATGGTTAGTTATCACTTGTCATACGTACATAGAACGTTCATAATTCCATGCTTCTCATCAGTTTTTGTGATTTCATGAGTGTACTGTAACAGACTGTCCGAGTATGGTTGTTTTGTTATCTGCAGTCATACTTTTTATTTATTTTTTAATTCCCATTCGTTTCACACATTTTGCGTAGGATTACAGTACAATACCTACTATCAACGTCTTTGTGAGTTAAATGCTGCGTAACGATATGACTGTGTGAACGAATAAAGCTTCTCGACAAAACAAAAACGTATCCACCTAACTTAAGCCAACGTAAACTATAGGAACTAACCGGTATACCGAAAATTATGATAGCTTGTATCGTGCTCCAAGAAAATAAAATACGCCATGAGTGGGCAAAAGATCATGAAGCATCTCAGTAAAAGAAAACGTGAAGGAAGGATCCACTTGTTATAAAGCGTTGATTGAATGTTTCGCTATTCATCGAAAGGTGTTAGTGGTCCAGCGCTTAAAACCAAGGCAAAAGGTTCTGCTTAAACGTTAATCACTGTTCTGATACCCTTTTATTTTTTCGTGTGTATATGGATAGAACCTGCAAGTAAAATTTATGTATGAGATAATTTTAATAAAATACAGTATCGTATACGCCACGGTTTACGAATTCGTTTAGTAGGGCCAGCCGTTTAAATTGGGCCAAAATTCTCTGGTCCCAATGTGCCCCAATTATCCGGAATTGACTGTATACGCAAACATATTTGTGGAGAAATAATACAAGGAAGGTAAAATAATTTTATCGAAGTATAAAAAGTTTATTGAAAATAAAATAAAAACGGAAAAAGAAAATTGAGTAAACGATAAAAATTAAAGGACAGGGTGAGTATTAGCAGAAGAAGGGAGGTTAAAAAATGGGATGATTGGGGATGGTTTGAGGTTATTGCGTGAAGGCTGGATAGGGGTAAAGAGGAAGAAACGATACGATGGGATATTAGGAAAAAGACAAGTATGGTCGTAGAGTTTAGTTGGCTAGATCACTACCACTACAACAAACTACAACTGGCTCGTTCCTCAACCAATTTCATCCACTGTTGCCAACCAAATACGCACACAGCGCACAACAGAACTGGAAAACAGTAAACTTTAATCACAAACTACTACAACCAAGTTGGAATACAAGACCAATTTCTATATATATGTGTATATACTGTATATCACTTGACTACTGCCCATCGCAAACTCCCGCCAGTTCTCAACAAATTTAACTTCAACAGAGCGGCAATTTTTACAAAAGAAAAAAGATACAACAAAGAAGTTTTCATATCCAAGTGAAAGGAAATATAACACTTCCTTCAACATATATCAAAGTAATATAAACACTTAAACAAAATTAGTTTCATATCAAATCGCTTTAAATTTGTTTCCTGATAAGGATCCATAGTTCTGAACCGAAATTCTATTTCATACACTATAGCTTTTAAAATGAAAAACAGCTTACTACAAACATTGACTTACAGATTAGGAAAAATTTCTTAAAACACTGTGTTTGGAGTGTAGCATTATACGGGAGTGAAAGGTGGGTGGTAGGGGCTGTAGAAAAGAAGAGGATAGAAGCTTTTGAAATCTGGTGTAACAGAAAAATGTTAAAGATTAGGAGGGTGGACAAAATAAGTAATTTAGAGGTTTTTAGACGAGTGAATGAAAAAAGAAGTATATGGAATCATCTTAACAGAAGAAGGCATAGGCTAGTGGGGCATATCTTAAGACATCCAGGTATTGGTCTATCAATAATGGAGGGTGATATTGAGGGAGTGAATTGTAGGGGGAGGCAAAGGTTAAAATATATAAAGCAAATTATAAAAGATGTAGGGTAGGTATATAAACATGAAACGACTTCGCAAGATAGAAAAGTTTGGAGAACTGCATCAAACCAGACGAGAGACTAATGATAAAAAACACTATAGCGATAAACGAACGATCAATAAAAAAACCTATTAAGGAATTAAGAAGAACCAAAAATTATATATATATATATATATATATACACACATTTATGCGAGGATTTACAGCCCCAGTCGTATCTCGCTTCCTAAGCACTACCTCTTTCTGTCTTCCCAGTCCCCATCAGAGAGCCGCCGCAAAGACATTGCCTCCAGCACCCCGTCCAACCATGTCACTTCCGGCCTAACCCTCCGTCTTCTACCGGCTGGCGTCCACTCCCATACCCTCTTTGGCCATTTATCATCTTCCATCCTCTGGAAATGGCCAAACCATTTCAACTGCTTCCAGGATATGGTATGGATGATATTTCCTTGAACGCCGATTCTTATCCTAATTTCAGAATTCGGAATTCTATCGATCCGCGACACACCACAGCTCCGCTTCCAGAAATCCATCTCCACCGTGGAAATCCATCTCCAGCGTGGGCGTCGGGTGTTGGTGTGCACTGATTCGCTCAGTGCCCTGCAGTCAATTAGTGATATATATTCACGCCACCCGCTAGTTGCAGATGTCCACGGCTCCGTGAAGCAGCTTAACGATAGAGGAGTAAGCGTTGTTTTCTGCTGGGTTCCGGGTCATGCTGGAATCTCGGGAAATGAGGCTGCTGATTTGGCCGCTAAGGAGGCAGCACGCCAACCGGCCTTCACGCAATATCTGACTGTGTCAGATTTCGTGGGCCTGGTGAAGCGTGTCATCACTGATTCCTGGCAGGTAGAATGGACTGGCTCTCATGGCAACAAGCTTCGTGAGGTAAAGCATGACGTTAAGCCTTGGCCTACGTCGCTGAGGAAGAACAGAAGGGAAGAAGTTGTCATCGCGCGACTTAGAATTGGACACACCAGATTAACGCATGGGTATCTCATGACGTCTGGTGATGCTCCAATGTGGGGCAGATGTGATTGTCCTTTGACAATTAAACATGTGTTGGTAGATTGCGTCTGCTACGCAGCTCTGCGTCGGCGATTTAAGATACCCTTCCAGTTACGAGATGTACTCGGCGACGATAGCCATGTTTTGGATTTAACGTTAAGATTTATTAGATCCATTAGTTTGTATGACAATGTCTGATTGTGAATTGGGAATATTTGTGTTAAGTTTATATTATGTATTTGTGTATGTTTTTATTTAGTTTCGTGGCCCCTTTACAGCCTTTTTATTTACCTACAGATCTGTGATATTACCTTTTATGTAAATTTTATTTTGTTGACTGTGATACTAGTTTGTAAGTTTTTATAAGTTTTAACTGTTATTTATTCCAAGTGTGATATTAGATTTAAGTTTGTGGTTGTATGTTTATCTTATAAGTTTTTTAATATAAATGTTCTTGTCTGTAAATTTTATTTATTTATTTTTTTTTTCTGTGATATTTTTAGTTTTAAAAAGTTATATTTAAATAAGAAAAGTACGTTCTACACTCGGGCCCTTTACACCCGTGTGTAGAGCAACGGGCGATGACAACCGTCTGGTTTTTCGCCCTTAAAAAAAAAAAAAAAAAAAAAAATCTCCACCGGTTTAGACAATCCTTCTGTCTCTTTGTCAATACCCACACTTCCACAGCATAGATACACACACTCTCCAAGATAGCATTATAAAATATATTTATCTTTGTCTCCTTCCATATTTTATCATTCCAAAGAACAGAATTTTACTACCCTTTAACCCTTCGCCCATGCGAAATCTTGCTATTTACTTCCGCTGCACTTGATACAACACAGTCAAGCCTCACCAGTATACGCACTAACACACACACAACACACATGCAATTTACAGAAACAAGTTGTCCAGACTCGGACCAATCAGGAGCCGGCTCGCCATGCTGCTCTCTGATTGGTTACAGGTTGGACAACCTAACAGTATATAAGCAAGTAGTTTTCACACACAGAGCAGTCTTACACCAGCAGTCAAGAGGGACACAACTAGACAACACAGCTCCAGCCGAAGAAACTCTATAAGGAAAACCAAGTCTTCTCGCTTTATTTCTGATGTCTCCTGCTTGCCCACGACGGGCCGTCCGCTGTTCCAGCGGCAATTAGTCGCTTCGCCGGGTTCGCCCCAGGCGGTGCTTCGCTGTTTCTCTCGGGAATAGCGGAGGTTCGCACCCATGCGAACAGTCCTCCACGACCTAAGCTTTCTACATAAACGACCCTTTTCAGGGCCGTCATCCTTAAGGTTAATTTATTTGATAATTTTTCCCGATTCCAACCTGCTTATGTCAAGACGCCGGGGAGGTAAAAAGGAGCAACACCGCCGAGCCCGACAACAACGACTCGCCGAACGGACGACCCCGTCACTGCAGCAGAGATCTCCTCGCCCCGTCGCATCACTTAGTTTAACCGTCGCGCCAAGGCCGGCTCCGTCACCCACCGTCACTGCACAATCTAACCATCATAAAACGGCCCTTTTCAGGGCCACCAATGTATTGCTCACCAAGGTTGCAAACCGCTACCCAGCACTGACTCAGGCCGGCGAACGACTCTTTGAGAGCCTCCTCGCTCCCTCCGCCGCCCGCCTGGTGTCAAGTTTGGCGCCCAACGTGGGGCCTCGACTTCGTAGCGACCTACGAGGGATCCACGACCAGCTAGCCGCCTTCAACACTTTCTGGAAAGTATAAACCAGTGGCGCCCATCCTCCATCATCATGGTTATGCTCACTAGGGGACAGCTATGTAATTGCGCAACCTGTTTAGAACCAGAAGACGACATCAGTTCCATTGATTGCCGTCTCTGCGCCAAACCGCACCACAACGTCTGCCTAAAAAGGGAAGCTGGCGACACCACTGCTTTCCTGTGCCAGCCCTGTATCCTCACCCTTCCGATCTCAGGGGGAAGCACGTCATCCATCACCGCCCCGGTTTCACCTTCACCGCCTCAAATCATTCAGTACCTAATGCCTCCACCAGCTCAAATCCTAGTACTCCCTGAATTCCGTGGCCAGTTACACGAAGACCCGGAAGCTTTTACAAAGAAATGCTCAACCGCCTTTGCCGGCCACAATACGCCTGAACACGCCTGGGTTCTCCTAGCGTCAAAACAGCTATTTGACGACGCCGCGAGATGGTGGACGGACTACGGCGAATTCATATCAACCTGGGGCCAATTCAAGGCGAGAATCGCCGCAAAATTTGCGAGTTCCGCCCGAATCACAGCGGCCAACAAAGAACTATACGGCACGGAACAGCGGACCGGGGAACAAATAGAGAAATTCATACGACGAAAGGTCCAGCTTTTCTATAAGTTAAACCCGAACGGAGAAGAAGATTCCCTGGTCCCACTACTAATCGACCAGCTCCTACCGAAAATAAAATCTCTAGTCCGTGCTGCGAGGCCCGATAATGTAGAAGAACTCATAATGTATGCCACAGAATTTGAAAGTGACCAGACGAAACATAGCGGCAACAATATGACCCCAGCACAAACAAATACCACCCGTACGACGCAACCTGCTGCTACTCGCCCGACGCCGCAAAACACAACACGCCCGACGCCGCAGAGCCAAAACATACCGAAGTGTCACTATTGCCCGGAGCGGCACTGGCACCGTGATTGCCCGGTCTACCAGGCGAAAAGAGAGCAGGGAAACGAAGGAGCTGTGAGAAATTCTGCCCCGATCCACAGCCAGCCTCAGGGGCGACCGAAGTAAAAACAGAAACGACTCCAAAGATTGCTACAACACCCACTACGATCGGTATTGCACACATCACGGCCGAATCTAACACTCCCTTGCCAAGGATTACGATCCACATCGGGAAGAAACCAGTCCACGCACTTTTAGATTCCGCCGCAACACATAATTTCCTGAACACACGACACCTGCCGCCAGAAGCTGTTCCAACCCCACTGGATGCGGCCATCCACCTCGCTACTACTGATGCAGTGTGCGAAATTCGGGGAGACGCAGCAATAGAAATAAAAATAAACCGAGAACCTACAATTGTTAACTTCTACATCGTGGACAACCTAAGAGAAGATGTGATCTTGGGGCAGCCCTGGCTTCGGAACCAACATGCCTGTTTGGATTTCGAGGCTAGTCGGTTGCTCTACGGAGAGAAGAAAAGGCAAGCAGTATTTTGGCAACCAAAATCACGGGCCCAGGAAACAACACTGGACACGGAGAATATTCAACACTCCGCGCCCCAGTAACACGTGGGTCCGCTGATCGAGCTTCTCGAAACCTACAGCTCTGTATTTCACGAAGTCTCGCCTCCCCAACCGACAAATGCTGCGACCCACAAAATAACTCTCACGAACACACGGCCCATTTATACCAGACCCTACAGATACTCAACAGAGAAATTACAAAGTATCAAAGAAGAGGTTAAAATTATGAAGGAGAAGGGCTACGTAGAACCGGCCGATACACCATTCAATTCCCCGATCGTGGTGGTAAAGAAGAAATCAGGCGCCAATAGACTGTGCATCGACTACCGACGTTTAAACGAGGTGACCGAGAACGAGACGCCGCCGCAAGTAAATATTCACGATGCCCTGAAGGCCATCGGAAAAGCTAAGGTGTTCACAACTCTCGATCTCAAAACCGGGTACTGGCAAGTACCGCTCGAGCCTGAATCACGACCGTATACGGCTTTCACGACACCGCAGGGAGAGAAGCTCCAATTCACCGTTATGCCTTTCGGTCTAAAGAATGCTCCCAGTACTTTTCAGAAAATGATGAACTCAGTCCTCAGCGGTCTAGAGGATTTCTGTTCGGCCTACCTCGACGATGTCATCGTTTTTAGCAACGACTGGGAAGAACACATACTGCATCTCTCTAGAATACTTGAACGACTCGATGCATATCATCTAACTTGCGCACTGGAAAAATGCCATTTCGGTAAAGACAGTACAAACTACCTTGGGCACTCTGTCACCCCGGAAGGCAATCAACCGCTCCCCGAGAATGTCATGGCTGTGGAAGAGGCCCAACCTCCTACAAATAAGAAACAATTGAGACAATTCCTCGGAGTAGTAAACTGGCTGCGTGAATTCATTCCAAGAATGGCAGAACTAAGCGCACCACTAACCAACCTACTGGCCAAAAACTCTAGATGGCGATGGGACGAATCAGCCGCGCTCACTTTCCAGAAGATAAAAGACGCAGTTAAGGAAATTACAACCTTACACCGCCCCGACCCAACAAGGCAATTAATTCTTCAAACAGACGCCAGCAAGTTGGGCCTCGGGGCCGTACTCTACCAAGAAGACGAAGAAAAGCAGAGACAAGTTATTTCCTATGCGAGCGCTAAGCTAAGTCCCACCGAGCAGAGATATCATGCGAACGAGCAGGAGTGTCTAGCAATAATCTGGGCAGTGAAAAGATACAGGCCCTATCTCGAGGACCGGGAATTTCTTCTCCGAACGGACAGTCAAGCCCTAACATGGCTGTCGACGTTAAAAGATTCCCGGGCCAAGCTAACAAGGTGGGCCTTGTTACTTCAAGAATTTAAATTCCGAATAGAACACTGCCCAGGGAAAAAGAACGAGCTGCCCGATGCTCTCTCACGCCAGCCTACAGGAAAGACGATAGACCCCGACGAATTTGACCTCGCTGACCGAGCCACACCACCGGAGCAGCCTCAAACGTCGCCAGAACCCCCGTCAATCCAACAAATAGACGTAGAACCAAACACTCTCGTGGAAGAGATCAAGCAAATCCAAGCACAAGACCCGGCGATCGAAGAGAAGAAACAGCAGATCGATCGGCTTTCCCAGTTACCTGCGGCGAGCCGATCTAGGATCGAGAAGAGATTCCTGGAACGCCACAGAGTGTCAGAAGACTTATTACAATTCCGACATAGCGACCAGTCTGAAGACTGGAAAATTGTGGTACCGGCAAGCTACCGTGATAGAATTTTGTATCACTACCACGACGAAGATCTTGCCGGTCACCCAGGCTCTGATGAGACGGGGGATAAAATTATGAAACATTTTACATGGCCCAACCTGAGGAACGAGGTCAATAAATACGTCGGAAATTGCTACATATGTACAACGTTCAAGGCAAATACACATCCAAGGACCGCCGGACAACGCCCAAGACAACCAACTCGCCCATGGGAAACAGTTGCCGTGGACTTAATGGGACCATACCCACTAACACCGAACAGAAAACGCGTCTTACTGGTGGCTACCGATTTATTCTCTCGATGGACCGAGGCATTCGCACTACCGAACTCTCACGCACCCACAGTAATCAAGAAAATGGAAGACGAAGTATTCTCTCGATGGGGCTACCCGGCCAAAATATTAACTGACCTCGGCACCCAATTCACCAGCCATTCCTGGAAGAATGCCTGTAGCCGATGGAAAGCTAAACACTGGACGACGCCAGCATATCACCCCAGAGCAAACCCCACGGAACGCCGAAACCAGGAAATAAAGAAAGGCCTCCGAGTAAGATTAGACGGCCAACATAGAAACTGGGAAAAACATTTACCGTCAGTCCTCTTCTCCTTACGAAACCGGCGAAATATCGCTACAGGCTACGCCCCGAGTGAATTGTTATTCGGTCAAACCTTGCACCGACCAGGAGACTGGGGCCTCAAGGCACACGAAAGCAACGAAGACGCTGCGGTAACACGGCAAGCTGGCGCCCTTCAACGGCAACAGGCAGCTAGGGACCAACACAAACGGTACCAAGCTAAACGGAGTGACCCTCCCACCGACAATCCAGCCTTCGAGGTAGGGCAAAAGGTGTACATTCGACATCACCCCCCTTTCCAAGAAAATAGCTGGGTTCCACGCCGGTTTTGCTCCCCGCTGGAAGGGACCATACCAAATTGTGCATCGCGCTGGACCCGTATACTGGGTGAACATCGACAACGAAAAGACTAAAGTGCATCAAGACGACGTTCGCCCTTACATCGAACCTCTGGACCTTTAGTGCAGTGCATAATATACACATACCTGTAAATAGGAATCTCATGTTTATAGTTTTAAGTAGTCGTAAAATCATAAAATGTAAAGCCCGGGGCCTGCGAGCTCTACACCTTTTGTTTGCTCTGTTCATTTTCCAGGGCCTGCGCGCCCTGCTGTCTCTATTAGTCCGTAAATTAGTTGTAAGGATTCTCATAAAATCTAAAGCCCGGGGCCTGCGAGCTCTACACCTTTTTGTTTGCTCTGTTCATTTTTCAGGGCCTACGCGCCCTGCTTTCTCTGTTAGACCGTAAGTTAGCTGTTAAGAATTCTCATCCAACTATGTATCTTATAGATCAATAAGTTCTTGTAAATCTAGACCTAAGAGCCAAACATTGTAACACACTTTTAAAGATTCAATAAACTTTCTTCGGCTGTCGCTGCTCTCACTCAGGGGGGAGTTGATACAACACAGTCAAGCCTCACCAGTATACGCACTAACACACACACAACACACATGCAATTTACAGAAACAAGTTGTCCAGACTCGGACCAATCAGGAGCCGGCTCGCCATGCTGCTCTCTGATTGGTTACAGGTTGGACAACCTAACAGTATATAAGCAAGTAGTTTTCACACACAGAGCAGTCTTACACCAGCAGTCAAGAGGGACACAACTAGACAACACAGCTCCAGCCGAAGAAACTCTATAAGGAAAACCAAGTCTTCTCGCTTTATTTCTGATGTCTCCTGCTTGCCCACGACGGGCCGTCCGCTGTTCCAGCGGCAATTAGTCGCTTCGCCGGGTTCGCCCCAGGCGGTGCTTCGCTGTTTCTCTCGGGAATAGCGGAGGTTCGCACCCATGCGAACAGTCCTCCACGACCTAAGCTTTCTACATAAACGACCCTTTTCAGGGCCGTCATCCTTAAGGTTAATTTATTTGATAATTTTTCCCGATTCCAACCTGCTTATGTCAAGACGCCGGGGAGGTAAAAAGGAGCAACACCGCCGAGCCCGACAACAACGACTCGCCGAACGGACGACCCCGTCACTGCAGCAGAGATCTCCTCGCCCCGTCGCATCACTTAGTTTAACCGTCGCGCCAAGGCCGGCTCCGTCACCCACCGTCACTGCACAATCTAACCATCATAAAACGGCCCTTTTCAGGGCCACCAATGTATTGCTCACCAAGGTTGCAAACCGCTACCCAGCACTGACTCAGGCCGGCGAACGACTCTTTGAGAGCCTCCTCGCTCCCTCCGCCGCCCGCCTGGTGTCACACTTGTTCCGCTCCTATCAAAGATGACTCACAAGGTATTTAAACCAAAAATTAACGAGAGATTTTTTAGGGAATTATTACCATAAAAAATGTTTCCAGAAGATTCTTGAAATCCCGGCAAAGATATCCGTGCTCTCTATCATTATTAAAAGAAAACATCAAACGGAAAACAGTATTGTAAGGTATAAAATAGTCTTAAAAATAAACAATTATAATAAATCCAAATTCCCATAATTTTAAAGTTAAGGTAGTTTAAAACGTGTATGAAGGATTAATCCCGACCGTTTATAATAAAAGAAAGGTATATTAGTTAAGAAATTAACACAATTTCTGCTTGAATGGCTACCACGGTCTCTCGACCTCACGCTATCAAACTTTTTTCTATGGGGTTGGATGAAGTCAATTGTTTATTTAAAACCAATTAATACACAAGAAGAATTAAAGAATCGCATAATAGAAGCGGCAGAAACTATTAAGATTACTCCTAACGTTATGAGACGCGCTAAAAAAGAATGGATTCGTCGAGCGAAATTGTGTATTGAACAAAACGAAGGCCACTTTGAGCATCTTTTGTAGGTAACTAATGACTAATTTTACGTTTTTTTTTAAACTAAAATTCATTAATTTTATGTAAATCTACAGTATTGAATGAACAATCAGCTGTTATTTCCAACCTATGGACAATTTATGAAGTTAGAATTTCATCCAATTAAACAATCTTTTCCAAATTACGTTTTTTTGTTTTTTCGTAAAGTTAAATTTCAATGTCTAGTTTACAATTTTTTCTAAGTAATTTACATAAATCTTTTCAGAATTAAATTTTCTATAAATGTAATTAATAAAAAATAAACCTTAATTAACCATCGACCAAAGTAATTTCATGTTGGCACCACCTTTAACTTCGGCCGGTGAGTAAATACTTTAAAGTAAACTATAAAAATAATTAAGAAAAATTGTTGGGCAGCTCTGTCAGCAGAGCATAAGAGAAATAAATAAAAAAAACTATATTTCATGGTTCTAAACTAAACATTTAATAAATAAACTACTAACTAAATCAACTAACTACTAACAAAATAATCCTTAAATTACCCTAACCTATTGTAAAATATAGCCAACCTTTTTTTCCGCGAAGTTAATATAAAAACAAGAAATTAAAAATCGTTAATAAAATATACGAATGAATTTACCTCGAATTAAATGTGTTCCCTTACTTCTTCTCCTTCTTACTCTTATTCTCCCTTCTTATTCTCTGATCACTCATCGTTCCCCTAGTATCTTCTTCAAATTCGGCTCCTTCTTAACAACTCCTCTGTTTTACTTCTAACTCCCAAGGGAACTGAATGTGAATTCCCTGGGTTCGAACCAGGTAACCTCTGGTTGACAAGCCTCCCTCTCCCACCAACCATTCAACCAACCTGGAGGCCAACGGGAAGGAGAACTACCCCAATGATTGGCTGAAAGTTGGTAGGTGGAAGAAAAGCCCAAAAACACAGGGAGAAAATACACCGGCCTAAAGAATATCAGGTGTTTGACCGTTGGCTATATTTGCAACTTATTGTCTAACTACTATTCTAATTTAACTTACTCTAACAATGGGGGGCTTCCCTTACATTATTTAATGGCTTGTACTGAGTAATGGAAGTTATAGTAATAGGGAATTACCATAACTTCCATTGTTTGTACCGGCCGCATTGGCTTAGTAGGTAAAGTGCTCGCCTCTCATCAAGCGGTCATGGGCTCGAATCCCATTCAGGCACGGCGTATTTTCATACGTTACAAAAATCATTTCATCCTTCACCGTCTGCATTAGCAGTAATTGCAGAACAGTCGGACGTTAAACAAAAAAAAATTGTTTGTACAATATTTTTACAAATGGTACACGTTAAAGGCAACAATGTAATATTTTTTAGCCCCAATTCTAGTTTTTCACGTAAAATATCTTTAAAACTGATGTTGGTACGATACTGAGACCAATATTACTCAATTTATCAGGTAAAAATACATAACAAACCATCAGATTTGCCTCTTTATTAAAACTTTAAAAATCCGGTGTGAAACACTTACACAACTTTCTCTTGCCAATGCAAAAAAATTAACAATAAACCTAAAATTAGTGATAAAACATTAGAAATGAACAAAAAACTAACCTCAATAAACATAACCTTATTTTAATCATGAGTGAAAGACACAAAATGATAATCTACCTCAGTTTGGCTTAAAAATACGGAAAATCACTCTTTCACGCTAAACTAGGCTCTGTAGAGAAAAATGCTTTAAATAAAAGTTGCAGATCGTTTAATTTTCTGTAAATTTGATTCTATATACTATCGTCGTAAAATGAGGCCGAAATCTTAAAAAAATCGATTTTTCACACGTTTTCGTGAGAAAAAACAGAAAATCGCTAATTACCGCTAAAGTAAGCGTTATACAAAAAAAGTTTGAAATATAAATTGTAGGATTTTAAATTCTCTACAACTTTTACCAAATAAATTTTTGCGCTAAAATGCATATTAAAGCCGAAATCTTAAAAAAAATATTTTACGTGAAAACAGCTCACCAAAAATTTCAGCAAACATGGCGCCTACTCTATCTTGTAGAGCATAAAAAATTTATTAAACCAGGCGATTTTTAAAAAAATCGTAGGAACAGTTTTTGAGAAAATCGCAAAAAAGTGAAAAATTACACGAATAAACTACTACTTCCGGTTGACCGATTTTGATGAAAATGTTCATGTCGGGTCCGGTAGCAAGTATGTAACCGAAGTTTCAAGTTCGTACGATGTTCCGTTCTTGAGATATTTTGTAAACACACAAACACAGACCAATCGCTAAAAACAGGTTTTTTGGGTTTAGGAGGGTCTGAAAACGTGTAGATCCGGTTAAAACTCGATTTCGAAAAATCGATAGGAAAACAATACTTTCTTTCATATATATTTATATAGGCAAGAGAAAGTAAAAATGTCTATATGGTCTCATTTCACCGAGGGTAGGCCTACTGAATTCTCGGCGAAATCTTTGACGCTGTATAACTCGCTAACGAAGTGATTAATCATAAGAAAATGAAACTCGAGGGAACTTTTTTAAAATATATTTTTATTATAACTGTAAAATTTCCAGTCTGTAGATTGTGAGAAACGTTCGGCATAATAATTCAAAAATAACATTCTCTTACTGGGACACCCGGTACAAATAATAATAATAAAAGCCTAATAAAAATAGTTTTTTTATTTATTTATTTAACGTCGCATCAACTGCAGCGGTCATTAGCGACGACGTTGGGGTGGAACTCAATGCAATGGAGGATGAAATGATTTTATTTTTGTAACGTATGAAAATATGCCGTGCCTGAGTGGGATTCGAACCCAGGACCGCATGATGAGAGGCGAGCACGTTACCAACTGCGCCAATACGGTAAAATAATAATAATAATAATAATAATAATAAAATAATAAATATGGTATAATTAACAGAAAGCCACACTTCAAGTATCTAGGTGAATTTATAGAGCCCACAGGAGCAGAGGAGATATCGCAGGTTAACAGGCTACAAAAGACCAAAAGAGCACTGGGGATGATACAGAACTTATATAACAAGAAGTCGATGTCAAGAAACACCAAGATCCGCCACTACAACACAGTTATCAAACCCGCTTTCCTGTATGCAAGTGAGACACTAACATTAAATAAGAAACACGAGCTGGAAGACATAAAAAAAGAAGAAAGGAAAATAATCCGAAAGATCCTTGGTGCTAGGCAAACGGAAACCGGGTTCAGATTACAACCAAACCAGACCGAAGAAAAATTCACAAATGTAGAAGCTGACATTAGGAAAAGACGTATGAAATTCTTTGGACACATAAAGCGGTTACCAGGAAGCAGGCTAACAAGAAAAATATTGGAGTATACAACGTCTCTCAAAAAAATGCCACCGTGGATAAGTGAAATCTATAAAGATCTCAGGAAAGCGAAAATAACAGAACAAGACATCGCAGATAGGAAAATATTTAGGAACAAGGTGGACAAGTGGGAGATAGAGCCAGAGCAGCCAAAGCAGAAGCAGCACAGGCCAAAGTGGTCAGAAGAAAGGAAACAGGCATTCTCAAAACGGATGCGAGAGTACTGGGTGGACAAAAAGAACAACAAGAAGAAAAAATGATTCAGTTTGCTTATCGCCTTCCTTTAAGGGAGAATACGCTAATAATAATAATAATAATAATAATAATAATAATAATAATAATAATAAAATAATAATAAACATTATAAAATAATGTTTTTATAGTAAAGAAAAATCAATTATCAAAATGATTAATTAAAAATTGTTTGTTTAATCGTTTAGTAAGAGAAATTACTGAAAATGCAATTTAAAATTGTATTTAAATATATAGTAATAGTAAACTTACGTAGATGTGATCTCGCTTGAAGCGTTGATGTAGATTAGCTATAAATGAATCTTCTGTAAGTGGGTCAAGCAAGACAGAGTCCCAAGCACCCACTTCTTGCTCCAAGCTCAATACGTCCATCCCCTCTGAAATAAAAAAAAAAACGAGAAAACCGGTAATGAAAAATTCTATTTAATCTTTATTACATTTTAACAGGAAAAAGAGAAAAGAAAAGAATACTTTTATTTATTTATTCTATGTTTAAGCAATCTTACATGAAAAGCGATGTTAATTTTATATATTAAAATATCTGCAGTGCTAGAAAATACGTAGGCTCTAAAAAATTTTTAAAAAATCTGGTGTGAAACACTCATACAACTTTCTCTTTCCAATGCAAATAATGAACACTATAACCTAATATTAGTAATAAAATATTAGAAATAAACAAAAAACTAACCTCAATTAACATAACCTAATTTTAATCATGAGTGAAAGTCGCAAAATGAAAATCAACCTGAGTTTCGCTTAAAAACACGAAATATCACTGTTTTACGCTAAACTAAGCTCTGTAGAAAAAAATGCTCTAAATTAAAGTTGTAGTGTTTTAATTTCCTATAAATTGGATTATAAACACTTTTGTCGTAAAATGAATACTAAGGCTGAAATCTTAAAAATCGATTTTTTTACACTTTCGTGAAAAAAAGAACAAAATCGCTGATTACCGCTAAACTAAGCATTATACAAAGAAATGGTTATATTAAAAAAATGAAGGTTTTTACATTCTCTACAACTTTTATTACATATGTTTTTGCGCTAAAATGGGGATTAAAGCCGTAATCTTAAAAATCAATTTTTTACGAGAAAACAGCATCCCCAAGAATTTCAGCAGACATGGCGCCTACCTTGACTTGTTGTTGTTTAGGTCATCAGCCAAAAAGCTGGTTTGAACCTGTAGAGGTTTTACTAAGTAAAACTAAGTATTTGGAGTGAGGTGGTTTACAATTGCCTTCCTCACTGAATGGAAAAGTACGCTTATCAGCATGCCGGGCCCTCTGAAAAACACATATTTTCCACTCTGCAAATGACACCTTCACTTCATTCACCACAGGGCTGGCTGTATAATGAAATTCATTACTTTCAGAGGAGATAACTCTGATTAGTGTCTCTTACACCTCTACCTCTTCTGTTCTTAAATGATTCAGTCATTTAATTGGCTGACCATGTGATAAGAAACAGAACTATTTATTTTAGCCCAGAAACAACAGATTGAGAGTAAATAATTTGACTCTCCACCTGTCTGTTATGGGCAACCTTGACTTGTCTTGTACTAAATAATGTTCATTTTGGAGGCTTTATTTTTAATTCCAATTTTTACTAATGTGGTTGCTTAATTACACATTACACACTATGTTGGTGGTTATAAGTTATTTTCTATAAGTAGGTCCTAAATATATTTTGAATAAATGATATACACTACAGAATGTCATGAAAAAAAGAACATAACATTATTTTCTCTAGTCGAAAATCTGGTTCGTGTAATTAGGCCCATGTTGTAACTGCATTGATAACTAGATTGGGCTAACCAAGTATTCGTAATTTTTTTTTTAATTTACACACATAATTTCCAAGTTACAAATCTTACATTGGTTTATGAAACAATAAAATAAGTTAATTACTTATCCACACACAATAAATTTTCTAATTAAACTAATTTTTTAACACAGTAATTGACCAAACTTACACCAACATTATTATACATTTAAATTACTAGCTGCAGTAATTAAGAAATTTAAAAATACACGTGGATGTTAAATGAACGTAAAATCCAAAGCACTAAATATTAAGAAAAAGTGTTTTATTTTATTTTACACTCGGAAGATTAAGTAAATTTGTTTGTACTAATGTTTCCGCCCAACTGTTAAGAAATTAGCTCCAATAGAACAAGTAACAAGTATCACAAATCATTCTTCCACATAGACACAACTCAATATACAACAAGCGGCTGCGTAGTTAACCTAGAAAAATCTGGTGTAAAACACTCACACGACTTTCTCTTGCCAATGCAAATAATGACCAATATAACCTAACATTAGTATAAAACATTATAAATAAACAAAAAAACTAACCTCAAAAACATAAGCTTAATTTAATCATGAGTGAATGATTCAAAATAAAAATCGACCTCAGTTTGGCTTAATAATAAATTTGGTTATGGGCTTTCCCTATAAATTTGGTTTTTCACACTTTTGTCGTAAAATGCATACCATTTCTGTTCCCATCCAACATGTGACTTGTCATATATAAAACTACAGATAAAATTCTATATTTTATAACAAAATAATAAAACACTTATGTCGTCAGGGAAAGAAAAAAGTTATTTAATGTGAAACGCAAAAAAAATGTGGCGAGATTTAAACGTCCAACTTTGTACGATCGTATCTTATCTAAATATCAGAATATAATAATATATAGCGTAATAAAATACGATTCATTAGAAAGCAGTAACAATTTTTTCAGAATTTTTTGATTAAAAATGAGCTTGTTAGAGCGTGTTAAGCGAAACTCCAAATATTTTTGTCTGTGAACTTCGGACGGTGTCGGCGGAGGAGATTTATTGTAATTGGCTGTGCCTGATGTTTTCCGTCCGCGTGATACCACAACTGGCTCTCACAAGAGCTGTACTGCATTCTGAACGTGAAATAGAGTATAGGACACGGCCAATGGTTTGACTAGCGGCGACGACTTTACCACTTGACCAACTTAATGGGTTAATATTTCAACTAATGGTACATTGTAAATATTTTTTTACCCAACCTGGGATAAAACTTGAGACCTTCCGTTCATTACTTTAGCCCCTTATCAAAATTAATCCAAAGAGATTATCAACGATACTATTTCAATATCCAGGGTTTTCTTAGATAAACAACTGAATATTAACAAATAGTTTATTATCATATAACACACGTAGAACCTATTTAAATTGAGAATAGTTTAATTTTAGTAACTGCAAAATTACCATATAAACACGACTGCTTAAGTAAGTGGATTACTTTAAAGAGAACGCATAACTTTAAAGCAGTTTACTTCATAATCCTGTGTAATGGTCATGTGCATAACTTAATTTCCTGTGTTAAAGCTATTTAAAGTTATAAATTAAGCTATTAAAGTATATAAAATTTATTATTACTTTCGTTCAAAACATTTCTTAATTACCATAAATTATATATCTTTCTCATTATTAAGCGACTTAAATAAAAATATTAAAGACCCAGTTATCTGAATTAACTGGGAAAAGTCGATTTCGTATAATCGAAATTTTCTGATAACCCGGTAAAATACTTTCTCGTTGTTTAAGTCAACAGACAAAAGGCTAATTTAAACCTATAAAGGTTTTACTAAGTAAAACGAGGATTGAGGTGGTTTAAAAATTGCCTTCCTTATTGAGTTTAAAGATTATGCTAATCAGCACCCCCAAACCCTCCAAAAAGCACCTACTTTGCACCTTGCAAATAAAACTTTTACTTCATTACAAGGGACTGGCTTTGTAGTGAAATTCATTACGTTCAGAGGAGATAACTTTGACTGAAGTCTTTTACACCTCTACCTCGTCTGTTCATAAATAGTTCGGTCATGTAATTGGCTGACCATGTGATAAGAAACAGAAGTAGTCCTGGGGAATTAGCACATTTCGGGACGTTTTAAGGAAAAAACGCCCCGAAATGTGGAAGGATAAATCATGGGTTATCCACCAAGACAATGCGCCACCTCATTCCGAGTTATCTGTCAAGAGGTTCCTAGCCAAGTACAGCATCTCAGTGTTAGAACATCCACCTTATTCACCAGATCTTGCACCAAGTGACTTCTACCTGTTCCCTAAGGTGAAATCTGCATTAAAAGGGACAAGATTTGAGTCTGTGGAAGCTGTAAAAAGAAAGCGGCACGTGTCCTGAAGGAGCTGACAGAAGATGACTTCCAGCATTGTTTCCAACGATGGAAAATTCGCATGGAGCATTGTAGGGATAGAGAAGGAATGTATATTGTAGGTGACAATAAGTGATTATGTATAAAATTAAAATTAAATTTTTTACGTCAGTCTCATTATTTAATAGCCACACCTCGTATTTATACAAAATCAAACTTGATGAAACTGTGAATCAACATCTTGAAACACAAAGTTGTTGAAGTTGTAGATGACGATGACGATAATAGAGGTGAAAACGATGCCGATTATGAGATCACGATGATGAGGAGTTAAAGTAGAAAAGAAAAAAAATTAAAAAGATTAACAAAATCGTAAAGGTAAGTCTAATGGTTTAAAACGTTTCAGCCTGTGAGTATCTTCGCTGTTGTCAAGGAGATTAATCGCTAATAGATTCTGATGGTCTTCTAGTTTTTGTAAATGTTTTTCGCTATGTTGTTAAATTTCTTTTTTTTATTAAACATTATGTTTATGATTATTATTATTTTCTTCCAAAATTGTTTGCTGCACTTGGATACGTGACTTTTAATTATTGCGAGATAGCCAAAAACCGCAAGACTCAATGCAATAAAGTTATAAAAATAATGTAGTTATAATGTAGCGCCACTACATGCTCCAATAGGATAAACAAGTCTTCCCATCGAGATCTGCAGAAAATGTTCAGACACAAATTTGAAATAATTTGGAACGAGTGGTGGAAGACTTTAAGGACTTACCTACACACAGTACGGACTGACATTCGAGACTTACAACCAGAAATTTTTAGAAACAGATTTGACCAAGTGACTCTTACACGACTACGAATTGGTCACACTAAACTGACACACAGTCACCTCATGATGAAACAAGACTCTGTTTACTGTAGACACTGCAACACGAAATTAACTGTCAAACATATATTCTTGTGGAATGTCCTACCTTGAACACTATACGGAGACAATTTCACTTACCGGACAATTACAAAGACTGCTTTAATCACACACAGTACACAAAGACACTGGACTTTATACAATTTTTAAATATTCAAAGACAATTTTAGTGCAAATAAAAGTGCAATTCATACAAAATAATTTATAATTTAAATGTGTAAGATTCAATTGTTAAAGTGTAAATTTTATTTAATTGAAAAACATCATTGTAAACCTAAAGTGTACTGTTATAATCTTATGTTATGTAATTAGTGTTTTTTATGTAATGGGGTCGCTAAAAACTTAGAATGTTGATGCGACCATAATAAACCAATTATAAAAAAAAAGGTTATAAAAAACACGCACTCGAGTTTTTAAGTAAAAATAATGATAAATAATATAAAAATAATAAAATTTTTATTATTTTAATTTCGGTGTCAATTTATGAAACATTTACCACAGTATAATCCTAGTAAGTCCATAAATTACTCTGTGTACCTCTTTATGGTCAGAAACACGCAGACAGTTTCTACTATAATATAGCCACATAAAAAATATGAAGTAATATCTTTTAATAAAAACAAAATTGTGTGATACATGTAACAACATTAAAAATAATATTAAAAAATCTAGAAAATCCTAGTTAAAGCCCAACAATTTTTTAAACACTGTTAAAGAAATAACGGCCATAATGTCAGCTCCTAATCCTAGTCACCAATCACAATATTAAATCCGAGTTCAACACAAGATATGTTCCTTCCTGAAACACCTCTCCCTTTCAACATTTTGTTCTTTCTTACATTCTCAGACCTCAGTACCACCTGTTCGTTGTAATTCGGAAACACTAAACGGAATTTCAAAGCAGCAAAGAAAACATTAAGAAAGTAAAACGTACAAAAAAGTTTTCCCTAAATTTCTCCACGTTTTAGTTAATTTATTGTCGCATCAACAGCTTGGTTATTAACCAGTACTGTCGGTTTTGTATAAGTGAATTTAAAATTTTACACTTCCAGACGCTAGCCGGGATCTTCTGCTTTGGGTTTTATTTAGAATCGTTGAGTTTTATACACAAAAATCTGATGTGACACACTTACACGACTTCCTTTCGTCAATGTAAGTAATGAAAAATATAACCTAACATTAGTAAACAACGTAAAATGAAAAGTGGCCTCCTCCGTGACGTGGATAGCGCGGTAGCCTACTAAGCGGAGGTCCCAGGTTCGATTCCCGACTAGGGTCTGGAAATTATTACGTGCCAAAACCCATCATTACAGTTTCTTAACCCACCGTAGACGCTAATGATCAAGCTGTTGATACGACTTTAAATAAACAAAAATAACTGAAAAACATAACCTAATTTTAATGATGAGTGAATGATGCAAAATTAAAACCAACCTCAGTTTTGCTTATTAATACGGTAAATCACTCTTTGACGCTAAACTAGGATCTGTTGAGAAAAATACGAACAAAAATTTAGGAATATCTATTCCAAGTAGTGCAGAATATAATACGGTTATAAATTAAAAATCGCCTAAAACCGGTGGAGATGGAATTCTGGAGGCGGAGGTTGCGGTATGTCGCGCATTGATCAAATTCCGAAATAAAGAGAAGAATTGGCATTCAAGGAAATATCATGGATACCATATCCCGGAATCAATTAAAATGGTTCGGCCATTTGCAGAGGATGGAGGATGGTAGGTGGCCAAAGAGGGTATGGGAGTGGACGCCAGGCGGTAGGAGTGGTACGCCGGAGGTGACGTCTTTGGCCGGTGTGCAGGTCTTGGGTTCAAATCACATTCAGGCACGGCATATTTTCTGACGTTACAAAAAATCATTTCATCCTTCACCGTCTACATTAGCAGTAATTGCAGAACAGTCGAGCGTTAAACCAAAAAGAGGAGGCAATGTTTTTGCGGTACCTTTCCGATGGTAACTGGGAAGACAAGAAGAGGCGGTGTTAGGAAGCGAGATACCGCTGGGGCTGTAAATCATCGCATGAATATATAAATATATAATTAAAAATTGTCATAAAATCATTTCATAATTGTGGAATGTAGATTGGTTGAGTTCCAACATGGTAAAATTTCGACATTATAGACGGATGTCGAATCTAGGATCTTACATTTTGCAGTCTAGCGAGCTAACCACTAAAACCATGAAGGTGTTCTCTTTATTACGAAATAAATAAAATAAAGTACAACTCGATCAAATACTAAAGGATAAGCTAAACAAAGAAATATCCAAGTCAAATCACAAACGGTTTATAGAGTACATAATTTTTACAATAAAAAAGTTACACCGACTGTAAATGAAAAACTACAATAAATTTAAAGCTACAATCACCACATATGTGAACAATTTTATAAAATTTACAGTTGCTCAACTATAAAAAAGCAAATAAAAACCGAAATCTTTCATTTTTGTTTGCGGTTAAGTTTGTTAACTTTACGTTTTCGTTGTGGTTTTATTTAACAACTTCCATTTTTGTTTTATAGGCTTGTCGTTCTTTTTATTACAATACACTATGGTTAATAAAAACAAACGTAATAATTTAAAGAATGTAAATAAAATATAACATTCCCGGTTTGAAGACAGACAAATATTTCCTACAATTCAATAACAATCATGCTACGCAATACACAAACTGTCATTAGTGGATTTGAAAGAACCGGAAAATGTAACGTTACCAATAATAACATTATTGCTGGCAATTTTAATTATCATAATATAAGTCATTTAACCCACCGGGTTGGTCTAGAAGTAAAGTCGTCGCCAAAATCAGCTGTTTAACAGCTGTTTAACAGCTGATTTTCGGAGACAAAGGTTCCTGGTTCAAATCCTAGTAAAGGTAGTTACTTTTATACGGATTTGAATGCTAGACAGTCGCTACCGGTGTACTTTGATCGTTGGGTTTCAATTAATCATACTCTCTCAGGAATGGTCGACCTGAGTCTGTACAAGACTACACCTCATTTACACGTCATACACATCATCCTCATCTCATTGGGTCATGGGGTTGCTTATTGTTCTCAATTGAACAGATTGCAACGTACACACATTAGGGATTACAAAAAAATATATAAGTAATTTTTCTATGTCCGTCCGTCACACCTAGATGTCAGAAACTACAAGAGGTAGCAGCGAACGGTTTTCGGATTCGTAATCTACATATAGTTCTGTTTCTCATCAAGGTCAGCCAATTATATGACTGAAATATTTAAGAACAGAAGAGGTATAGTGTAAAAGACACTAGTCAGAGTTATCTCCTCCGAGAGTAATGGATATCACTATAGAGCCACAGACCCTGTGTCATTTGCAGGATGAAAATTAGGTGCTTTTCGGAGGGTCTGGTTGGCTGATAAGCATTCTCTTTCAACTCATCGAGTAAGGCAATAGTACCCACCTCACTCCTCGTTTTTACTTGGTAAAACCTTCAGAGGTTGAAATCAGCCTTTCGGCTGTTGACCTAAACAACAATCTACACAACGTGGCCAAGATTGGGTTTTAATTTCCGGTTTCAACCGAAACATTCTGAAATCTTTAAATAAAATCGATTTTTTTACACATTTTCGTGAAAAAACCAGAACATCGCTAACTACCGCTAACTAAGCGTTATACAAAAAAATGTTTGAATTAAATTTGTAGGTTATTAAACTTTCTACAACTTTTTATCATACATTTTTGCGCTAAAACGCATATTAAAGACGTAATCTTAAAGTAAACAATTTTTTACGAGGAAAACAGCCTCACCAAGAATTTCCAAGAAATCCCAAGAATTTCAGCAGACATGGCGCCCTACCCTATCTTGTAGAGCAAAAAAAAATTAGTAATAATTTAGTAAATGAGGCGATTTAAAAAACAAATCGTAGAAGAAGAGAAAATCGCAAAAAGTGAAAAATGACACGTATATAAACTACTACTTCCGTATGACCGATTTTGATGAAAATGTTCGAGTCAGGTCCGGTAGTAGTACCTAACGCAAGTTTCAAGTTACAAGTTCGTACGATGTTCCGTTCTTGAGATATTCTGTTCTCTCTCTCTCTCTCTCTCTCACACACACACACAAACACCCACACCAATCGCTAAAAACATGTGATTTTTTGTTTCATGAGGTCTGAAAACGTAGGTCCGGCGAAAACTCGATCATAAAAACAATATTTTCCGTACTATATATTCATATAGCCAAAAGAAATTTACAAAGCAAGCTTTAAAACGAGCCGTACCAGAAATTTTTGTGTTTCTAACTTGATGAGATACGGTTCCAAACACAGACTTCTTCTTTCATTTTACGTACTATATTATTTAAATCCGTATTAAAGTAACTACCCATTACTAGGATTTGAACCAGGAACGTTCGTCTCCGAAAATCACATACGTTCATAAAGGGCAAAATAAAGTAAAAATAATAATATTTCTCGTGGTGCAGCTTTTAATTTACTTCTCTTCGTTTTCATCATCGACTTTCTAAGGTTCATAGAGGATTAGATATTGACTTGAATGATTGGATGTAAGAGTAAGTCTGTAAAGTTATAAAACCTTTTTCTCCTCGTTTCTTAAACGTACACTTCTTTGAAGTTCGAACGAGCGTACGACTGAGTAACAGTGCGTGCTTTGACGCAACACAGTTACTAGTAGTCAAGAAGTCTCTTCTTTATTTCATGTTTTCACAAGTGAAGAAAATATTGTGAAAAGGTGTTGATCAATGTTCACTGTTGCAGTGAGGACAGACAGACGTAGAAACTTCTTTATTACTTTGCCTGAAGCTGTTCATCACGACAAAAGCGCAATGATTCAACCCGCATCGATATTGCAATGACAAAACTATAGACAAGGATATTGAATTTTTTCATCATTTCTTAATTTATGTTCTCGCCACTGTATTTCTATAGCATAGAATGAAAAAGTATTGTGACGCTGAAAACTTTTCTATTATTTATGGATTACAACTGATCTTCACGACTCATCAACTTTTAAACCCATAACTACTTCACCGACTGGACTG
This sequence comes from Catonia carolina, assembly GCA_035578175.1. NCBI lineage: Eukaryota > Metazoa > Arthropoda > Insecta > Hemiptera > Achilidae > Catonia > Catonia carolina. Next base: position 30,734,117 of record JAQMRL010000005.1, on the reverse strand, counting down.
AAATTAAAGTTTTACCGAATTTTGGAATTTTGGAAGCTCGAAAATTTAATAATGCGCTAAAAACAGTTTAACGTCTTCATGTTATGCCATGAAGATGTTAAAGTAAAACATAACATAAAAAAAAAATACTTTTATTTCTAAATGTTTTTTTCTAAAACGCTTAGTTTTAGCGTCAGTAAGTGTTCTCTGTATTTTTTTACATCAAAATCGGTAAAACTGGGAGATTTTTAGATTGCGACATTAGGATGCATTTAATAGCGAATGTGTGTAATGAAAGTTATAAAAAATTAAAAAATCTACAACTTTTATTTCAAGCATTTTCCTTTCTCTTGCCTATATGAATAAAAATAGAAGGGAAAGTATTTTTTTCATGTCAATTTTTCGAAATCGAGCATGTTTTTAGCGATCGGTCTGTGTGTGTGTGTGTGTGTGTGATCGTACGAAGTTGAAACTTTAAACATACGTTAGGTACTACTAGAGGACCCCGACAAGAACATTTTCATCAAAATCGGTCAACCGGAAGTAGTTGTTTATTCGTGTCATTTTTTCACTTTTTTTGCTTTTTTCTAAAAACGGCTCCTATGATTTTTTTAAAATCGCCTCATTAACTATATTTTTTATACTCTACAAGATAGGGTGGTAGGCGCCATGTCTGCTAAAATTTTTGGAATGGCTGTGCTCTCGTAGAAAAAAATGTTTTTTTCTAAGATTGATAAACAGTTAAGCGCAAAAATGTATGTAATAAAACTTGTAAAAAATTAAAAAACCTTCAACATTTAGTTCAAACTTTTTTTTCTATAAAGCTTAGTTTAGCGGTAATTAGAAATTTCTGCTTTTTTCATGAAAATCTGGAAAAAAGTTTTTTTTAAAGATTTTAGATTTAGTACGCATTTTAAGGCAAAAGTGTATAAACAAATTTATAGGGAATTGAAAGATATACAAACTTTTATACTGAGAACTTTTCTCTACAGAGCCTAGTTTAGCGTCAAAGAGTGATTTTCCGTATTATTAAGCAAAGCTGAGGTTGATTTTCATTTTGCATTATTCACTCATTATTGAAATAAGGTTATGTTTTTTGAGGTAAGTTTTTTGTTTATTTCTCATGTGTTATTACTAATGTTAGGTTGTATTGTTCATTTTTGCATTGGGAAGAGAAAGAATATGTGAGTGTTTCACACAAGATTTTTGAAACACTTTTCCAGTTTCAGCACCAAAAAAAATCTACTGAAATCACTAAATACATTCCAGACAATTGTACCAACGCACATTTGTGTAATTAAGCTCTAGATGCGACTTAACATAATAATATTATGAAATGAATACATATCTGTTTAAAATTTGTATTGTAAATCAAACGGGTTTATAATAATTTACAACCGGGATAAAAAATACTTCCTTTTTATAGTGATCCGTAGAAAATGTAGTTAGGGATCGAGAGAAACTACTACTAACGACCTAAGTACAAGAGCGCAAGGACTGAAGAGTTGACAGGTTGATTAGTAGGTGGTGACCAAAGTAGGTCAAAACCTAACCAAAGTGTAAAGCATGGGTTGACAGTAGCTAACATATGCTTCGTTGTTGGTCACTTCTGAGCCCGATTTGTCCTTGATTTTTTTTCTGTAATCGTATCTACGTTTTCTTTGTACCAACTTGTTATCCATCATTCACGCTTACGAATTTCTATTTATAAAATATAAAGGTTAAAATACTACGTATTAAAAATCTAGTGTGAAACACTCACACGACTTTCTCTTGTCAATGCAAATAATTAACAATATCCCTAACATTAGGGAATAAACAAAAAACTAACCTCAATAAACATAACCTAATTTAATCATGAGTGAAAGACGCAAAATGAAAATCAACCTCGGTTTGGCTTAGAAATACGGAAATCGCTCTTTCACGGTAAACTAGGCTCCTGTAGAGAAAAATGCTATAATAAAAGTTGTAGATCTTTCAATTTACTATAAATTTGATTATATACACTTTTGTTGTAAAATCCATACTAGGCCGAAATCTTAAAAAAATCGATTTTCTCACACGTTTTGTGAGAAAAAACAGAAAATCACTAATTACCGCTAAACTAAGCGTTATAAAAAAAATATTTGAAATAAAAGTTGTACGTTTTTAAATTCTCTACAACTTGTATTACATACATTTTGAGATAAAATGCATAGATTTTATTAAAGCCGCATCTTAAAAAAAAACAAATTTTTTTTACGAGAGAATAGCCTCCCCAAGAATTTCAGCAGACATGGCGCGTACCCTATCTTGTAAAAAAATGAAAAATGACACGAAGAAATCTACTACTTCCGGTTGACCAATTTTGATGAAAATGTTCGTGTCGGGTCCTCTAGTAGCATCTAACTTAACGCACTCTGATATGTGCATTCTTGAGATATTCTGTTCACACATACACACAGATCAATCGCTAAAAACATGTTTTTTGGATTCAGGGGGTCTGAAAACGTGTAGATCCGGTGAAAACTCGATTTCGAAAAATCGACATGAAAACAATACTTTCCTCCCTATAGGCTTATATTCATACAGGCGAGAAAAAGTAATTAATTTTTAAAAACACGTTGAAAAGATGACATTCTATTTAAAAAAAAAGCAAAACAAGAATACTTTAAAATCAATTTTTAAATTCGTTATTTAAAAAGAAAGCACTGATATGATGAGAACAAAAAAAAGAAAATTGGTATAAAAAATAAAACGTTTGAATAATAATAATAATAATAAAATAGAAAGAAAAACAATAAAGAGAAAATATATTTAAAATTAGGTGAAAGTATAGATGGTGTGACACAAAAGGAAAAGTGTGTTGTTTTTTTTCTTAAAGGAGATAGAGTGAAAAAGAAACGTTATAAAAGAGGAGACGAGGAGAAAGAATTTAAAGGGAAAGAAGGAAAGATGTCAGCGTAGTAGGACAGAGAAAAGGGGAGGGAAGCTAAGCTAAAGAAGAAGAAGAAGAAGATGATGATGAGGGGTGGTAAGGAAGGTTGTAAGTTTTATAAGAGAAAATAAGTGAGAGAGACGGAGGGGTGGAAGAGAAAGAGTAAGAGGGGAGGGTAAGATTGGTAGTAGAAGATATGAGATCGGTTCATTTTACAGAATTTCGGCTTCATTCTAGGCGTCGCGCTGAGACTAGTCCCATTATAAACGCTCACTGATATAATTAAGTTATTCATCAGTTTTCCTCTTCCACCACTCCAATAACCCCCCCCCCTCACAAGCCAAAACTGAACTGCAGTTGCCCAAACCATTTTATCAGTTTCAAAACCCTAACCTCCTTTCAAAAAGGCACAGCAGCCCTCCTTCTACGACCAATAAAAACCATCAGCACCAAATTTACGCGTGACACACAGGCACACAATCTCAATGAATGCCATCAATCTATGCATTGTCGACAACAAGCCATATATATATAGTCATGGTCACCAAATTCACAGAGGCCTAACCGAATTCAATCGAATAAAGAACATTGATTTTATAACGGCGTTCAAAGTTAATTTTCTGAAAATTTAACTTAATAATAATTCTTTATTAACTTTACTTCATTAAATTTAGTACGTATTTGTGCTAATTTTCATTAATTTAAGAATTATTTTTAATTTCTCTTGCGTAATTTAATATATAGGAAGTATTGTTTTTATGTCGATTTTTCAAAATCGAGTTTTCACCGGATCTACACGTTTTCAGACCCCCTGAACCCAAAAAAACATGTTTTTAGCGATTTGTCTCTGTGTGTGTGTGTGTGTGTGAACGAATTATCTCAAGAACGGTACATCGGAACATCATGGTTACCAAATTCACAGAGGCCTAACCGAATTCAATTGAATAAAGAACATTGATTTTATAACGGCGTTCAAAGTTAATTTTCTGAAAATTTAAATTTATAATTCTTTACTTCATTAAATTTAGTACATATTTGTGCTAAGTTTCATTAATTTAATAATTTATTATTTTTAATTTCTCTTGCGTAAATCGTAAATGAATATGGAGGAAGTATTGTTTTCATGTCGATTTTTCAAAATCGAGTTTTCACCGGATCTACACGTTTTCAGACCCCCTGAACCCAAAAAAAAATAATTTTTTTTTGCGATTTGTCTGTGTGTGTGTGTGAACAAATTATCTCAAGAACGGTACATCGTATGAACTTAAAACTTGAAACTTAAGTTAGATACTTCTAGCGGACCCGACACGAATATTTTTATCAAAATCGGTCAACCGGAAGTAAGTTAATTCGAGTTATTTAAAAATTTTTTGCGATTTTCTCAAAAATGGTTCCTTTGATTTTTTTAAATCGCTTTGTTTACTATATTTTTAATACTTTACAAGATAGGGTAGGCGCCATATCTGCTTAAATTCTTGGGGAGGCTGAGCTCTCGTAGAAAAAAACTGCTTTTTTAGGACTGTGACCTAAATATGATTTTAGCGCAAAAATGTATATAATAAAAGTTGTAGAAATTTAAAAACCTACAACTTTTATTTCAAACATTTTTTTCTATAACGCTCAGTTTAGCGGTAATTAGTGATTTTCTGTTTTTTTTCACGAAAACGTGCAAAAACTCGATTTTTTTTAAAGATTTCAACCTTATTATGCATATTACGACAAAAAAGTATTATAAATACTTTAAAAGTTATAAATACAAAAAAGTATTTTTCTGTATACTACTCTGTAACGTGGGTGATAGGGGGCTAGCTTTTAAACAATACGAAGAATTTTCTCCTTTACTCTGGACTTAAATTATTTCTGTTTTATTGTGAATTATTTATTTATTTATTTATTTTACACTCGGAAGATTAAGTAAATTTGAGCTAATGTTTCCGCCCAACTGTTAAGAAATTAGCTCCAATAAAACACGTAACAAGCATCACAAATTATTCTTCCACATAGACACACAACTCAATATACAACAAGCGGCTGCGTTGTTAACCTAGAAAAATAGTACAGTGCATTCGGATATGAGAATAAATATTTGGCAAACCGCACTAACTTTCTCGTTAATATTCAAGGTAGTACATTTAACACATATTTTGATCGATTTGATGATGTATCCAAGAAAAAACCCTGTTGTGAAACACTCACACGATTTTATCGCAACGTAAATAGAGAAAAACATAACCTATTTTAATCATCAGTGAATGACGCTAAATGGAAATTAACCTAGATTCGACTTACAAATACGTGAAATCACTAATTGACGCTAAACTAGGATCTATAGAAAAACTTCTTGTCGCAGATTTTTTAATTTTCTATAACTTTAATTATACACACATTCGTCGTAAAATGCATAATAAGGCCGCAATATTTTTATTTAAAAAAATACAGAAAAATCACTAATATACGCTAAAAAATGTTTGATTAATGTCCTAAAACTTTTCTTATATTTATATACTTTTGCGCTAAAATGTATATTTTTAAATAAACGCAAACACACAAACACAGACCAATCGCTAAAAATATGTTTTATTTTTTGGTTCAGGGGGCCTGAAAACATGTACATTTGGTGAGAATTTAATGAAAACAATACTTTCCTTCCCTGTATATTCATATAGGGCAAGAGAAAGTAACAATGAGAAGCTCCGAGAAGAGGTGATAAGAAGTGGGAGCAGACAAGCTAATACAGACAGTAGTTAATTAGGAGTGTGTTTAAATCCTCATCAAAAACTGTATCCAGATTATTAAAATAATTTTATTAGTTTTACTTTCTCTTGCCTATATGAATATATAGGATTTCACCGGATCTACACGTTTTCAGACCCCCTGAACCCAAAAAACATGTTTTTAGCGATTGGTGTGTGTGTGTGTGAACAGAATATCTCAAGAACGGAACATCGTACGAACTTGAAACTTAAGTTACATATCACTACCGGACCCGACACGAACATTTTCATCAAAATCGGTCAACCAGAAGTAGTAGTTTATTCGTGTAATTTTTCACTTTTTTGCGATTTTTTCAAAAACTGGTCCTACGATTTTTTAAAAAATCGCCTCATTTACTACATTTTTTATGCTCTACAAGATGGGGTAGGCGCCGTGTTTGCTGAAATTGTTGGTGAGGCTGTTTTCACGTAAAAAGATTGTTTTTTTAAGATTGTGGCTTTATTTTGCATTTTACCGCAAAAATGTATTGTTTTTTAAGACTGCGGCTTTATTATGCATTTTACTGCAAAAATGTATAGAATTAAAGTTGTAGAGAATTTATTATAATTCTACAACTTTTATTTCAAACACTTTTTTGGATAACGCTTCGTTTAGCGGTAATTAGCGATTTTCTGTTTTTTTCTCATGAAAACGTGTGAAAAATCGATTTTTTAAAGATTTCGGCCTTAGTATAAATTTAACGAAAAAAGTGTATATAATCAAATTCGTAGGAAATTGAAAGATCTACAACTTTTAATTAAAACATTTTTCTCTTAAGAGCCTAGTTTAGCGTGAAAGAAAGATTTTCCGTATTTTTAAGCCAGACTGAGGTCGATTTTCCTTTTGTGTCTTTCACTCATGATTAGAATAAGGTTAAGTGTTTTGAGGTTAGTATTTTGTTTATTTCTAATGTTTTATTACTAATGTTAAGTTATATTGGTCATTATTTGCATTGGCAAGAGAAAGTTGTGTGAGTGTTTCACACCAGATTTTTTAAATTAATAGAACGTCAATATCAATATAAATGTGGAAAAAAACTCCGTTGGGATAAAATGATTTGAAACAGTCCTAAAGATAAAATATTTAAAACGGGTGAGAAATTAAAAAGGAAATAACGTTCACAGGACGAATAAGGGTTGAAATAATGAACAAAATGCTGTGTATAACAAGACGTCTGGAAGAGGGTAGAACGTGTCTATCGGGGATGAGGTAAATGGGTGTCGATAGTGAGACAGTGAAGGAGGAGAATAATACACAGTGTATGTGTACAAGTGTGGCACGTACATTGTAAGTGTGTTGCCTAAAGGGAAACCCTCTAACAACACCCTTGCATGCATGCTACATCTGCAAGCATAACACTATACCAACTTCCACACCCTCGTCCTTACTACGGGTGAGACCTCCGGCTCTAGCTAGGACAAACGATTAATTTGACCTCAACCTATTACCTCAGAATCCATTAATACTGACACATTAATAAACAATCACATTTTCTTTAAAATAAATAAAAACAGTAATATTGCAACGTTTATTCTTTTGGAATCTCAGGTTTTAGTGATCATATAAGATAGAACTTCGTTAAGACTTTTTACTTTCTCTTGCCTATATAAATATAGGCCTATAGGAAGGAAAGTATTGTTTCCATGTTGATTTTTCGAAATCGAGTTTTCACCGGATCTACACGTTTTCAGACCCCCTAAACCCAAAAAACATGTTTTTAGCGATTGGTTTTGTGTCTGTGTGTGTGAACAGAATATCTCAAGAACGGAACATCGTACAAACTTGAAACTTAAGTTAGATACTACGACTGGACCCGACACGAACATTTTTATCAAAATCGGTCAACCGGAAGTAGTAGTTTATTCGTGTAATTTTTCCCTTTTTTGCGATTTTCTCAAAAACGGTCCTACGATTTTTTTAAAAAAATCGCCTCATTTACTACGTTTTTTATCTTCTACAAGAAAGGGTAGGCGCCAAGACTGCTGAAATTCTTGGAGAGGCTGTTTTCACGTAAAGAAATTGTTTATTTAAGATCGCGGCTTTAATATGCACTTTAGCATAAAAATGTATGTATTATAAAAGTTGTAGAGAAGTTGAAATCCTAGAACTTTTATTTCTAACATTGTTTTGTATAACGCTTAGTTTAGCGGTAATTAGCGTTTTTCTGTTTTTTTTTTCTCACGTAAACGTGTAAAAAATTGATTTATTTACGATTTCAGCCTAAGTATCCATATTACGACAAAAGTGTATAACCAAATTTATAGAAAATTTAAAGATCTACAACTTTTATTCGAGCATTTTTCTCTACAGAGTCTAGTGTAGCGTGAAAGAGTGATTTTTCGTATTTTTAAGCCAAATTGAGGTTGATTTTCAATTTACGTCTTTCACCTATGATTAAAATAAAGTTATGTTATTTGAAGTTAGTTTTTTTGTTTATTTCTAATGTTTTATTACTAACGTAGGTTATATTGTTAATTTGTTGAATTGGCAAGAGAAAGTTGTGTGAGTGTTTCACACCAGATTTTTTTTTTAAGGAATAGATTTCACCTACTTTTAACACAAATTCAGTTAACCTCTGGTCGTATTTCTTCGCTTCCACTGATGATTCATAATATATGTAAACAAAATTCTTGTTTCCACTATTGATTGGTTTTATTTGTGCTGTCGTGATTTGGCTTTCAATGTTTAAGATCGTGTGAGAAGTTAAACACTTAAGTTTTGTCCATAGTGAGCGCAGCAAGTAGGAATTTGCTAGTAATAAATTATGTAAAAATCTGGTGTGAAACACTCACACAACTTTCTCTTGCCAGTGCAAATAATTAACAATAAACCTAACATTAGTAACAAAACATTAGATATTAACAAAAAACTAACCTCAATAAACATAACCTAATTTTAATTATGAGTGAAAGACGCAAAATTAAAATCGATCTCAGCTTACCTTAAAAATACGGAAAATCACTATTTCACGCTAAACTAAGCTCTGTAGAAAAAAATGCTCTAATTAAAAGTTGTAGATCTTTTAATTTTTTATAAATTCGATTATATACTCTTTTGTTATAAAATGCATACTAAGGCCGAAATCTTAAAAAAATCGATTTTTCACACGTTTTCGTGAGAAAAAACAGAAAATCGCTAATTACCGCTAAACTAAGCGATATACGAAAAAATGTTTGAAATAACAGTTGTAGGATTTTAAATTCTCTACATTTTTATTATATAAATTTTTGCACTATAATACATATTAAAGCCGTAATCGTAAAAAAAACACTTATTTTTACGTAAAAACAGTCTCACCAAAAATTTCAGCAAACATGGCGCCTACCCTATCTTGTAGAGAATAAAAAATTAAGTAAAAAAGGCGATTTTGAAAAAATCGTAGGACCAGTTTTTGAGAAAATCGCAAAAAGTGAAAAATTACCCGAATAAACTACTACTTCCGGTTGACCGATTTTGATGAAAATGTTCGTAACGGGTCCGGGTAGTGGTATGTAACTTAAGTTTCAAGTTCGTACGATGTTCCGTTCTTGAAATATTTTGTACACACACACACACACCAACCGCTAAAAACATGGTTTTTGGGTTCAGGGGGTCTGAAAACGTATAGATCCGGTGAAAACTCGATTTCTAAAAATCGACATGAAAACAATTCTTCCCTTCCTATACATTTATATAGGCAAGAGAAAGTAAAAATGCGAAAAATATCCTACTACTGAAAATTACTGAAAGTAACCTTTCAGAGAACATACATCCAGTTTAGATTTTACGAGAAATTAAATCAAATATCAAATATACATAAACTAATGCATGTACTTGAAAATTTTTACAATTATACAGAAACACGTTTAAAATCATATAAAATACAATATTATTTATGATAAAAGTGATTACTGTAAAAGATATAATTTTGTATCCAATCGAATAAAAACATATTGGTGCAAAATCACGCTCAGTAAAATTGTACCTAAGGGAGTAATGTATTGCTTACAGTTTGGGGATGTCCCATAACCAAAGGGTAGAAAAAAAATAGTTTAAAAAAACAATTTTTTATGAATCCATTACAAAATATGATATCACTAAATTTTTGGCTTAAAAACGCTACCAACTGAATGTACCAAAGAACTTTGAAAAAAATCTAGTGTAATAACACTCATACGAATTTCTCCTCCTGCCAATGTAAATAAAAACCATATAGAAAAAGAAATTCTAACCATGTTGAATGATTGTAATCAATGTAAAATAAAAAATCTGATGTGAAACACTCACATGACTTTCTCTCGCCAATGTAAATAATGAACAATATAACCTAGAACATTAGAAATAATCAAAAAACTAACCTCAAGAAACATAACCTTATTTTAATCATGAGTGAAAGACGCAAAATGAAAATCAACCTCAGTTTGGCTTGAAAATACGGAAAATCACTCTTTCTCGCTAAATTAGGCTCTGTAGAGAAAAATGCTCTAAATAAAAGTTGTAGATCTTTTAATTCCCTATAAATCAGTTTTTACACTTTTGACTTAAAATGCATACTACGGCTGAAATACTAAAAAACCATTTTTTACAGATTTTTATTGAAAAAACAGAAAATTACTAATTACCGCTAAACTAAGCGTTATACAAAAAATTGTTTTAGATAAAAGTTGTAGGTTTTTAAATTTTCTAAAACTTTTATTATATACATTTGCGTGTAAAAAATCGATTTTTTAAGATTTCAGCCTTAGTATGCATTTTACGACAAAAATTTATATAATCAAATTTATAAAAAAATTAAAAGATCTACAACTTTTATTTAGAGGATTTTTCTCTACAGAGCCTAGTTTAGCGTGAAACAGTGATTTACCGTATTTTAAAGCAAAACTGAGGTTGATTTTCATTTTGCGTCTTTCACTCATGATTAAAATTAGGTTATTCTTATTGAGGTTAAAATTTTTGTTTAATTCTAATGTTTTATTACTAATGTTAGGTTATATTGTTAATTATTTGCATTGGCAAGAGTAAGTTATGTGAGTGTTTCACACCAAATTTTTAGCGATACAATCATCTCCCTAGAGATTTCCGTGCAATTTAGAATCACCTTGTATACGTTAATTTAAAATTTTTAATTATTTTATAACCAATTATTATTAAGAGTTAAACTACAAAAAAAATCTGGTGTGAAACACTCACACAACTTTCTCTTGCCAATGCAAATGATTAATAATATACCTAACATTATTAATAAAATATTAGAAATAAACAAAAACTAACCTCAAAAACATAACCTTATTTTAATCATGAGTGAATGACGCAAAATAACAATCGAACTCAGTTTGGCTTAAAAATACGGAAAATCACGCTTTCACGCTAAACTAGGCTCTGTAGAGAAAAATGCTCTAAACAAAAGTTGTAGATCTTTTAATTTTCTATAACTTTTATTATATATACTTTTGTCGTAAAATGAAATGAAGACCGAAATGTTAAAAAAATCGATTTTTCTCACGTTTTCGTGAGAAAAAAAACAGAAAATCGCAAATTACCGCTAAACTAAGCGTTATACAAAAAAATGTTTGAAACAGAAGTTGTAGGTTTTTAAATTCTCTACAACTTTTATTATATAAGTTTTTGCGCTAAAATTTATATTAAAGCCGTAATCTTAAAAAAACAACGTTTTTACGTGAAAACAGCCTCACCGAGAATTTCAGCAAACATGGCGCCTACCCTATCTTGTAGAGAATAAAAAATTGAGTAAAATAGGCGATTTTAAAAAAAATCGTAGGACCAGTTTTTGAGAAAATCGCAAAAAACTGAAAAATTATACGAATAAACTACTACTTCCGGTTGACCGATTTTGATGAAAATGTTCGTGTCGCGTCCGGTAGTGGTATGTAACTTAAGTTTCAAGTTTCAAGTTCGTACGATGTTCCGTTCTTGAGATATTCTGTTCACACACACACACACAGACCAATCGCTAAAAACATGTTTTTTGGGTTCAGGGGGTCTGAAAACGTATAGATCCGGTGAAAACTCGATTTCGAAAAATCGACATGAAAACAATACTTTCCTTCCTATATATTCATATAGGCAAGAGAAAGTAATAATGGTAATAAAATCAGCAGTGAATTGTAATAACAAGCACATTATCAAAAGTTCTTTGATCTATATATGTAAGTACGTGCATGTCTATTGTGTACGCAGCAAAAGTTTATGTTAACTTGTAATCAGTTGTACGTAATCTACAATTTATGAGCGCTTGATTAATCTCTTTGGAATTATCGCATTATCAAATATAATTTAAATTATCATATAACCCATTAGTTCTCATAGTAGAGGGGGACGATTAATGGTTGGGGGGGGGGAAGCGCAAAGGTTAGTTTAAAAAATAAATAAATGAAGTGAAATATTCTTTATTAAGAAAATTTAGTGTAATTTTCTTTAGCCAAAGAAACCTCGATTTTTTACACGTTTTCGTGAGAAAAAAACAGAAAATCGCTAATTACCGCTAAACTAAGCGCAATACAAAAAAATGATTAAAAAAAAGTTTAGGATTTTGAATTCTCTATAACTTTTATTATCCATTTTTGCGCTAAAATGCATATTAAAGTCGCAATTTAAAAACAAAACATTTTTTGTACGAGAAAACAACCTTCCCAAGAATTTCAGCAGACATAGCGCCTATCCTATCTTGTAAAGCATAAACAATTTAATAAATGAGGCAATTTTTTAAAAAATCGTAGGAGCCATTTTTGAGAAAATCGTAACAATGTGAAAAATGACACGAATAAACTACTACTTCCGGATGACCGAAATTAATGTAAACTTCGTGTCGCGTCCCCTGGTGTTTAATTTAAGTTTCAACTTCGTACGAAGTACCGTTCTTGAAATATTTTGTTTACACATACACGGGAAAAATCGCTAAAAACATGTTTTTTTGGGTTCGGGGGTCTGAAAACGAGTATATTCGGTGAAAACTTGATTTCAAAAAATCGATATGAAAACAATACTTTCTCTCCCTAAACATTCATATAGGGCAAGAGAAGGTAAGAAAAGTAGTAGCATAACTCATGAAATAAATTTACATAGCGTGTACGCTATATACAGTGTAGTGTACTACACTGTACAATGTAGAGTAGTGCAATACTAAATATTATTATTACAAATAATGGTATATCGACGGTTATACGTCACAATAAGTAAGGAACATACATAATAATGTAGGCAATAACAAAATGAACTTTCAATAAATATGAAAATGAAGCGACTGACGGTATTATGGGCTCTATGATTAATTCATTGAGGGTCAGCTGGAGAGAAATGATGACGAACGAACAAGTTTTCGGTAGAACGGGGGAGGGAAGGAGCTTCCTAAAATGGATCAGACAGAGAAGAGCCCAGCTGATAGGCCACATACTCCGACATGACAGTATGTTGAAAAGAATAATCGAAGGAGTTGTGGAGGGGAGAAATTTGCGGGGAAGACCCACATTGGAGTACATGAAGCAGTTACTAGAGGACATGGGATGTGCTTCATATTGCGAGTTGAAGCGGAAAGCAGATGACCGAGGAGCATGGAGAGCAGCTGCCAACCAGCCTTATGGCTGTTAACTAGAGAGAGAGATTAATTCATCGTACAGCTTTATATTGAAAAATATCGAATAAAAATATAGCAAAATTTAAAATTCACCCACACTTATTGTATTTCCATGTAGCTAAATACATAATTACAAGTATTTCTTGGAAGAGTGTCTTATCAAATAGATGTATTGAAATACATGCATTCGAAGAAACATTAACTAATATTTCGTTCAAAGAAACACGATTTAAATACGTATAATCTGACTTCTTCAGGTGCCTTCTCCATTACCAAGGTTGGCTATCATCATGGTCAGTCGCACCTTGTCCACTGCTGCTCTGAAAAGGTCATGCGACGAGCAGTTAAACGCTTCTCTCAGGTTTCTTAACCAGGATATTCGTCTGCGTCCCACCTAGCGTTTACCAACGAGTTTCCCTTGAATTATGAGATGCAGAATCTCGTATTTAGGCCCCCTCGTGATGTATCCAAGGTATGTCAGGTTTCTTATCTTTATGTTCTGCAGGATTTCCAGCTCTTTCCCCATTCTTCTGAGTACCTCCATATTTGTAACCCTGTCCGTCCACGGTATTCGAAGTATTCTCCGGTAGGTCCACATTTCAAACGCTTGTAGTCGGGTCTCACATTCCTTGGTGAGTAACCACGTCTCTACCCCATACAAGAGGATGGGAAAGACGTAGCACTTCAAAAGGCGGGACCTGGTTTCGAGGCTCAGGTCGCGGGCTGATAGAAGAGGTCTCATTTTTAGGAATGCTGCTCTGGCCTTTTCAATTCTGATCTTTATTTCTGGCAGGTGGCTTGCACTGCAATCTGACTAACCGTCTTTTATATACCGTGTAACTCTAAATTGCAATCAATCTCTAGGGAGATAATTTTGCAGCTATAAAATAAGAAAAAAAGTTCATATAAACATAGCTCCGGAAATGCTTCGTTTGCGAGTCATGGCTGGCGAAAGATTTCGGCATGATGCCTGGGTAAAGCGTGATATAAAGCCACGCTGAAATTCTGAGAAAGTAGAAAAGGGGAAATTTTAGTGGTTCAATGGTTTTTAACCTGAAATTCTTAAAACAAATCAACTGGGAAACACTCACACGACTTTCTCTTGCCAATGCAAATAATGAACAATATAATTTAACATTAGTAATAAAACATTAGAAATAAACCAAAAACCTAACCTCAACATATATAACCTTATTTTAATAATGAGTAAATGATACAAAATGAAAATCAACCTCAGTTTGGATTAATAATACGGAAAAATCAGTCTATTACGCTAAACTACGCTCTGTAGAGAAAAATCCTTAAAATAAAAGTTGAAGATCTTTTAATTTTCTATAAATTTTAAATTACACTTACATCGTTAAAAGCATACTAAGGCCGACATCTTAAAAAATCCCATTTTTACAGATTTTCATTAAAAAAAATAAAATCACTAATTACCGATAAACTAAGCGTTAAACAAAGAAATGTTTTAAATAAGTGTTGTAGATTTTTTAATTGTCTACAATCTTAATTATGTATTATTTTGCGCTGAAATGAGTATTAAGGCCGCAATCTTAAAAAAAATCTTTTTTTCTACGATAGAACAGCCAAACCACGAATTTCAGATGATATGAGGCCTACCCTACCTTGTAGAGCATAAAAAATTTAGTAAATGAGGCGATTTTTAAAAAAAATCTACGCGCAGTTTTTGTAAAAATTACAAAAAAATTTAAATTACACGAATAAAATACTACGTTTGCCCATAACAGGCAGGTGGATTGTCAAATTATTTGCACTCAATCTGTTCGATGCAAGGCTAAAATAAATAGTTCTGTTTCTTATCACATGGTCAGCCAATTAAATGACTGAATCATTTAAGAACAGAAGAGGTAGAGGTGTAAAAGACACTAATCAGAGTTATCTCCTCTGAAAGTAATGAAGTTCATTATACAGCCAGACCCTGTGGTGAATGAAGTGAAGGTGTCATTTGCAGAGTGGAAAATATGTGCTTTCCAGAGGGCCCGGCATACTGATAAGCGTACTTTTCCACTTAGTGAGGAAGGCAAAAGTAAACCACCTCACTCACTCCTCGTTTTACCTTGTAAAACCTCTAGAGGTTCAAACCAGCCTTTCGGCTAATAATCTAAAAAATAAAAAACTACTACGTACTTCCGGTTGTTTTTTTTTCGCTAAAAAAAATGTTTTTTGGGTCCAGGGAGTCTGAAAAGGTAGGTATATATCCGGTGAAAACTCGATTTCGAAAAATCGACATGAAAAAGACACTTTCTTTTCACTATACTTATTCATATAGGCAAGAAAAAGTAAAAACGTCCATATAAACATAGTTCTGTGGCGAACGATTTCGCCATGATTCCTGAGCAATGAGGGAAATAAAGCCATACTGAAATTCTGATTAGGTAAATTAAGGGGAAATTTTAGTGGTTTCTTATGGTTTTAAACGTCATAAACTAAAAAAAACGAATCCCAGAACTGTATCGCTTTTAGTTTTAAAGAAAACTACATGAAAACGTTAAAAAGTAGGATTAGAAAGAACACTTTTTAAAGTTTAGCGTAAAATAACTTTGTTAAATTGCGAATAAACACACAAAACGTTTTAATGAGTTCAATTTTCATAGACATTATTTATATCAATTTTTACTTTCTCTTGCCTATATGAATATATAGGAAGGAAAGTATTGTTTTCATGCCGATTTTTCGAAATCGAGTTTTCACCGGATCTATACGTTTTCAGACCCCCTGAACCCAAAAAACATGTTTTTAGCGATTGGTCTGTGTGTGTGTGTGAACAGAATATCTCAAGAACGGAACATCGTACGGACTTGAAACTTAAGTTACATACCACTACCGGACCCGACACGAACATTTTCATCAAAATCGGTCAACCGGAAGTAGTAGTTTATTCGTGTAATTTTTCACTTTTTTGCGATTTTCTCAAAAACTGGTCCTACGATTTTTTTAAAAATCGCCTCATTTACTAAACTTTTTATTCTCTACAAGATAGGGTAGGCGCCATGTTTGCTGAAATTCTGGGTAAGGCTGTTTTCACGTAAAAACATTTTCTTTTTAAGATTGCGGCTTTAATATGCATTTTAGCGCAAAATGTTATATAATAAAAGTTGTAGAGAATTTGAAAACCTACAACTTTTATTTCAAGCTTTTTTTTGTAAAACACTTAGTTTAGCGGTAATTAACGATTTTCTGTTTTTTTTTCTCACGAAAACGTGTGAAAAATCGATTTTTTTAAGATTTCGGCCTTAGTATGCATTTTACGACAAAAGTGTATATAATGAAATATATAAAAAATTAAAAGATCTACAACTTTTATTAAGAGCATTTTTCTCTAGAGAGCCTAGTTTAGAGAGAAAGAGTGATTTTCCGTATTTCTAAGCCAAACTGAGGTCGATTTTCATTTTGCGTGTTTCACTCATGATTGAAATATGGTTATATTTTTGAGATTAGTTGTTTGTTTATTTCTAATGTTTTATTACTAATGTTAGGTTTATTGTTAATTATTTATATTGGCAAGCGAAAGTTGTGTGAGTGTTTCACACCAGATTTTTTAGAATAAAATTCTATACAATTTTCTTTGTTTTCAGTTCTAACATAAGCATTAACACACGTACGTATGTATGAATGTTAGGGGATCTCAACTTTTGACTTTTTGATGTAAAACCGAAGGAATTTTCGGGAAATCTTGTCATTGTGTTGACATCAATAACCAACTTTCTGAAGGAATCTCTTAAAAAAATGACACAATTTGCTATCATTACTTGTTTTCCGCCTCTCAATATGTTTGTGTTGTTTAGGTCATCAGCCGATAGGTTGGTTTGAACCTCTAGAGGCTTCGCTAAATAAAACGAAGAGGTTTACCATTACCTACCTCACCGAGTGGTAAAGTATGCTTGACAGCATGCCAGGCCCTCTGCAAAGCATCTACTTTTCATCCTGCAAATGACACTTTCACTTCATTCACCACAGGGTCTGGGTGTATAATCAAATTCATTATTCTCAGAGGTGATAACTCTTGATTAGTGTCTTTTACACCTTTACCAGTTCTGTTCTTAAATATTTAATCATATAATTGGCTGACCATGTGATAAGAAACAGAACTATTTTTGTAGCCATGGAACTAGCAGACCGAGTGTAAATAATTTAACACTCCACCTGCGTGTTAAAGGCAGAAAGAGAACATAGAAAACTTAGGTCATGAAATGCACCTGATTTTTTTAAAATACTTTAAAGTTAAAGTATTTTGTGAAGTATTGTCTCTGAAATTTGATAAGCTGCTTCTGATATATTTTAAAATACTGCATTGTAGAATTTAGAACAGGCTGATTAATCTTTGTGTTGAACTAGACAATGTTTGTCTTTTGTTTTAGTTATTTTAAAGTAAATTAAATGGTTGTATATTCTTATGAAATAACTTTTCATACCGTTTAGTGTTAAATTATTGGTACAGGATCTGCTACCTTCTTCTTCTTCTTCTTTATCTGCCCCTTCTGCCTCTCAGCGTAGGGTGTGCCATTGCCTCGATCCATCCTCTCCAGATACCTCGGTCCATCATCATATTCCTCATCTGCTGCCAGTCTTTTCCTCGAGCCTCCCCCAACCGCTCCATGTACTCCTGATTATCACCATTCCATGTCCCAAATCTAGTATTACAGCATTTCCGTTTATTATTCCGATTATCCAGTCCTGTTCCGAGGCTTTGTGTTGTGCTTTGAATCCGTTTTTAACCAACGTGTGGGGGATTAGCCCAACACGCTGGGTTGGAGTACTTCTTAGTCTGGCTCCTACCCTTTGACCTGTCCGGCTTGGGTGGCCCTACCAGTAGTTACACTACCGCCGGCATAGCTCGCAGGATCATAGGAACACGCTAGCCCCTCCACCAACGACAAAGGATCTGCTACCTGCGCCATTAATTTATCACTCCACCTGCCTGTTATGGGCAACAATTAATTTAGCAAATAAGTTTAGCCCGTCTAAACCAAATTGAGACTGGTCGAGAAACTAACGAAGAAAATATATTTTACATTTCCTCTGGGCTTCTATTTTAAAAATATTAATTATTTTTATTTAAACGGTAGAGCTGTCTTTTGGATTGGATATGACAGCACTGATAAAACGGTATATTATTGAACAGATAAAAACAACGATTACTTACTAGTAACGTTTCTTTAACAGGTTTAAATATTTTTAAGATTCCCATTAAAAACCGTTTAAAATTTCTTTGAAAATAAAATTATTTTCTTTCTAAAAGACATTTTGTAGGTACAGTGTAAAATTTCTGTTGAATAATACATAAATATATAACAACGCGTATTACACAGACATATACATTTGTATATATATTTTCATGGAGAATAGGTTTTGGCAACGCTCCTGTTTCGATTTATGAATACGACTGAATCATTTTGGAAGTTGAAAAGGAGTGGAAAGAGGAGGTTAGTTTGAAGAAGGATGGGAAGAGTGAGGAATGGATGTGTGCAAGCAAGAGGATGGGACAATAAAGCTGGAATTATTGGGGATCCTCCTGAGGTGTAATCTTTCATTCAAGACAGCCGTGCCGCAGCACAATTCCAAGTAAAACCCAGACTTTCGTCCGTCGCCTTTCTACAAGTACAACGAAATACAGTTCTACACAATACTATTGCACAAGAGCGCGCACAGAAACACACACAAAATTCACCGTAACAAAATAATATATTGAGTTAACAAGAGATATAGAAATTTATTTTTACTAACAATTATTATAAAATCAATGTACCAAAGGTAAACAACACAGCTGAGGCAAATTAAAGCCCTCTAAAAACGTTTAACAATTTTCAATTTCAAAAATCTGGTGTGAAACACTCACACGACTTTCTCTTGCCAATGAAAATAATGAACAATACAACCTAACTTTAGTAATAAAACATTAGAAATGAACAAAAAAAACTTAACCTAATTTTAATCATGAGTGAAAGACGCAAAATGAAAATCAACCTCAGTTTGGCTTAAAAATACGGAAAATCACTCGTTCACGCTAAACTAGGCACTGCAGAGAAAAATGCTCTAAATAAAAGTTGTAGATATTTTAATTTTTCATAAATTTGATTTTATACACTTTTGTCGTAAAATGCATGCTAAGGCTAAAATCTTTTAAATAATCGATTTTTTACACGTTTTCATGAGAAGAAACCATAAAATCACTAATTACCGCTAAACTAAACGTTATAAAAAACATTTTAAATAAAAGTTGTAGGTTTTTAAATTGTCTAAAACTTTTATTATACAATTTTGCGCTAAAATACATATTAAAGCCGCAATCTTACAAAAAACATTTTTTACGAGATAACAACCTTCCCAAGATTTTCAACAGGCATGGTGCCTACCCATCTTCTAGAGCATAAAAAATGTAATAAATGAGGCAATTTTTTAAAAAATCGTAGAAGCCGTTTTTGAGAAAATCGCAAAAAAGTGAAAAATGACAGGAATAAACAACTACTTTCGGTTGACCGATTTTGACGAAAATGTTTGTGTCGGGTCCTTTAGTGGTATCTAACTTAAGTTTCAAGTTTAAAGTTCATACAATGTTCCATTATTGAGATTATATGTTTGCGCGCGCGTGCGCGCGCACACACACACATACACACAGATTAATCGCTAAAAACATGTTCTTTGGGTTCAAGGGGTCTGAAAACGTGTAGATCCGGTAAAAACTCGATTTCGAAAAATCGACATGAAAACAATACTTTCCTTCCTATATATATTCTAATATTCATACAGGCAAGAGAAAGTAAAAAGAGATGACAGAAACAGGAATTGAATAATAGTACAAAGGGCTTTCACATTATAGAATTTCATAGAAGATTTTGAATCTGTAAGTTGAATTGATAATGTTGTATTGTAAATTAATTTTCCTTGTTGTTGTCCATCTATATAATCTTAGAAAATACATAATTTAGTAGAACACTAACATTTAGTTCATATTCTCTCAGAAATATACAATATTCAATCGATAAATTATGCATAAAACTGCTGCAAATACAATATACTAGAAATTGTGGTATAAAAACCAGTGGCAATTTTTTTTCACTGTATTAACAAACACACAAAAACGTGAGTATGTTTATACCCGAACATAAATTTTTTTAACTTTTCTATTATTAGTGATTACGGATAGAGAGAAATTCTGCTGAACTAAGACAAGCAATACAACTACAAACGTTCAGAAAAGTGCACTGAAATCAAAAAACATATTTTCCAAAACTGGAAATTATGTAAAAATATTTAATCTGGATTTCTTTATATTGTTAATTTACATATTTTAGTTACTTCCGTTGAATTTTTTCTATTATTTTTCACTTAACTTTACTAACTTTACTGGAGGTTCGCGAGAGGCAACGAACCACCCACAACGCCGTACGAATGTGAACTGCGAACACATTAGGGCGTCGCTAGACAGCAAGAAGGTTAGAGCAGGCTAGCAGTTCAAACAGATTTTTTTTTGTAATCCCTAATTTGTGTTCGTTGCAATCTGTTCAATTCAGAACAATAAGCAACCCCATGACCCAATGAGATGAGGATGATCTGTATGACGTGTAAATGAGGTGTAGTCTTGTACAGACTAAGGTCGACCATTCCTGAGAGAGTATGGTTAATTGAACCCCAACCATCAAAGTACACCGGTAACCACTGTCTAGCAGTCAAATCCGTATAAAAGTAACTACCTTTACTAGGATTTGAACCAGGAACCTTCGTCTCCGAAAATCAGCTGTTAAACAGCTGATTTTGGCGACGACTTTACCTCTAGACCAACCCGGTGGGTTAAACAGATTTAAGCAGTGAGGAACAGCATTGAGCTGAGCTGGTACCGTGGCCATACAGAAAGCAGTCAGCTGCTAACACATTTTTCATCTCCTTGTCACTTGGTTCAGTCATGCCTCATGTTTTGTCTCGGTTTGTGAAGTTATTACTTTTAAGTAAAAGATCCCCTATGTTAATGGAAATTGGATGTCAACGAATGAGGACGCATCCAATAAATTTACGACTTCATGAACTTGGTGAATTCTATCATCTGTATGAAGAATTAAGAAATGACGGAATAAAGTTTTTTTGAAAATGTGTGCATGTCTATCGGGACTTTTGATATACTTTTGGAAAAACTAAACAAAAAATGTAAAAAATTGATGTAAAATTTAGAGAAAGCATTCAACCAGTGTAAAGATTTGTAGTTACTTTAAGGTCAGAGAGCAATTAATTTCTATATTTTTTTTTAGATTTGATTAATTAATATATTATAAGTCTAATTCCTTATCGTACTTCCCACGCTATTGCAGTGTTTCTACTGTATTGTACGTATTATTAATTTTTACTTTCTCTTGCCTATATGAATATATAGGAAGGAAAGTATTGTTTTCATGTCGATTTTTCGAAATCGAGTTTTCACCGGATCTATACGTTTTCAGACCCCCTGAACCCAAAAAACATGTTTTTAGCGATTGGTCTGTGTGTGTGTGTGTGTCTGTGTGTGAACAGAATATCTCAAGAACGGAACATCGTACGAACTTGAAACTTGAAACTTAAGTTACATATCACTACCGGACCCGACACGAACATTTTCATCAAAATCGGTCAACCGGAAGTAGTAGTTTATTCGTATAATTTTTCACTTTTTTGCGATTTTCTCAAAAACTAGTCCTACGATTTTTTTTAAAATCGCCTGGTTTACTACATTTTTTATGCTCTACAATATAGGGTAGGCGCCATGTTTGCTGAAATTCTGCTTTAGGCTGTTTTTACGTAAAAACATTTTCTTTTTAAGATTGCGGCTTTAATATGCATTTTAACGCAAAACGTTATATAATAAAAGTTGTAGAGAATGTAAAATTCTACAACTTTTATTTCAAACATTTTTTTGTATAACGCTTAGTTTAGCGGTAATTAGCGATTTTCTGTTTTTTTCTCACGAAAACGTGAGAAAAATCGATTTTTTATAACATTTCGGTCTTAGTATACATTTTACGACAAAAGTGTATATAATTTAATTTATAGAAAATTAAAAGATCTACAACTTTTATTTAAAGCATTTTTCTCTACAGAGCCTAGTTTAGAGAGAAAGAGTGATTTTCCGTATTTCTAAGCCAAACTGAGGTTGATTTTCATTTTGCATCATTCACTCATGATTAAAATAAGGTTATGTTTTTTAGGTTAGTTTTTTGTTTATTTCTAATATTTTATTAATAATGTTAGGTTTATTGTTAATTATTTGCATTGGCAAGAGAAAGTTGTGTGAGTGTTTCACACCAGATTTTTATTCACAAAAAGATTATAGAATTGCATCCTGTAGGTTGTAATAATTTAAAATTTTATATGCTCACCTTATTTTTTAATATAAGCTGCTATTACTTTTATTTAATTAAACCGAAAGCTGTTGGTGTAGTGGTTTAATGGCCGGCCCGTGGTGTAGTGGTCAGCGCAACTAGCTACTATGCCGGGGTCCCGGGTTCGATTCCCGGTCAGGCTGCCATTTTTTTTTTCATCTGCAAATCACCGCATATCATTACCTACGCACAAGCCCAAGGCTTATGTAGGCATCATCACTCAATAAAAAAAAAGCTTAAAGGTGGTTTTCATTAAATAAAAGTGATATCCGCTTATATAAAAAATAAGGTAAGCAAATAAAATTTTATTTTTAACATTTTAAATTATTAGTTTGAAATTCTTATCCGAGATATCCCTCAAAATGGCAGCCGGCTTGCCAGCTGTGTAGTCGACCATTGGCGTCAATGTTGCTTTACACACTGAACCGGCCCGGTTTCTAGCCGGTTTGCTGCCGGGACTGTCGACTAGACTAGCCGATTGTCGGCTGCCAGTATGGTTGACTACGGCCAGCAAATTGGTCCGGCATGCCGGTGTGTGTGTAAGCAATCTTTAGTGATCGTCAGAAAAACCGACAAGAATGGTTTAGATTCGTCTGTACATACCGTAAAACAAAGTATACAAAGTCATAGCTTGAAGTCTACCTGATTTACTGCAGGAGCTTATTATTCCGCAGAGTACTCTTGCAAATGTATTTCTCGTAACCTACTTCTCCATCAAAGGTTATATTTAAGGATTTTTTTATTATTGATTCAAATATAAGGTTTTTGCCTCTTTTTTAACTTTTTTAATGAAGTTGTTTATTTTTCCAGAATTTGTTGTTTTATTTTTTTTGGGTCAATGTGGTTTTTGACTTTTTTCTTGAAAGTTTTTTGAGTATTTTTTTATTAGCATTTGTTTAAAGAATTTAATTGATTGGGGAGCAAGAGAAGAGCAAAAAACAAAAATCTATACTTAAATAATAATAATTAATTTTAAAATCCAAAATTTAAGATCAAAGAATTTTTCAATTAGAGTAAAAATTTTAAACAATCATTGACGGGAAATTTATCATTCGTAATCAATTCATTTCCATACGAGAGCGCGGTTTGCTTTACGGGCAAATGCGGTTTGCGAACCATTCCGGTTCATACCACACACACACACCCTAAAAAACATCATCAAACAAACGGCATAGCTTGAAGTCTACCTGATTTGCTCCAGGAGCTTATTATTCCGCACAGTACTCTTGCAAAATATGTATTCCTTGTAATCTACTTTTTCTATCGCAGGCGTTCATATCTCCACAAAGTTTTATGGCCGGCCGCATTGGCGCAGTTGGTAACGTGGTCGCCTCTCATCATGCGGTCCTGGGTTCGAATCCCACTCAGGCACGGCATATTTTCATACGTTACAAAAATCATTTCATCCTCCATCGTACAAAAGTTACACCCCAACGTCGTCGCTAATGACCGTTGTAGTTGATGCGACGTTAAATAAAGTAAAAAAAAAAGTTTTATAAAAAATAATAAAAATCAGTGGCTGCCTCTATAGCGTACTGGTTAGCGCGTTAGCCTACCACGCGGAGGTTCCAGGTTCAATTCCCGGCCACGGTCTGGAAATTATCACAAGTAGGAAATTTAAGAATTAGGTATATTCAACAGACCTTAGTTTAGC
Organism: Catonia carolina; assembly: GCA_035578175.1. Classification (NCBI taxonomy): domain Eukaryota; kingdom Metazoa; phylum Arthropoda; class Insecta; order Hemiptera; family Achilidae; genus Catonia; species Catonia carolina. The sequence continues at coordinate 30,709,875 of JAQMRL010000005.1, read as the reverse complement.
GTCAATAGTTTTACGTATTTTGAAGTTCTACAGAGGCCGATTTTCATTTTTAATCATTCACTCATGATTAAACATACGTTATTATACATAACGTTATTATAACTTTCTGTTGCCTACATGAATATATAGGAAGGAAGTATTGTTTTCATGTCGATTTTCCGAAATCGAGTTTTCACCGGATCTACACGTTTTCAAACCCCCTGAACCCAAGAAAACATGTTTTTAGTAATTGGTATGTGTGTGTGAACAGAATATGTTAACGCCACTTCCCCCCCCGTCTAACAATTACTAATTATTATCGTCGTTAAATACACTGATTTTGTATTAATAACCTTTTTCCCGCCTCCGCCTGTATACTTGTCTTGACTTCCGATGGTGACCTCAGTTCATGACGTAATTTTTCTCCCTCTACTCACATTCCTTTCTTCCCGGTTCAACTCACTCACTGGTTAGATTCTGCGGCATGTAGACTGTTCGTGCCTTCTCTGCGCCGGCCATCCTATGGCGTCGCTTCTGCAATTGTCGTTATGCTTCGTTCGTTTCTGATGTACCATACATCATTTTCAAGTGTGATTTTGCTTATGTGTGTAATTTATAATCATTTTCAATTGTTCTTGTTTTCGTATCAAACATTAAAGTTACAGTGTGAATCGAACCCCGGACACGGGTCGCGTGGACGCCGTTTCTACACTTCAGGCCATTCAACAGGTAAGCGAATTAGTCTATTTTGTTGTACGCTTTCTGATTTTGTGTTTGAGTTGACCAGTGATGTCCTGCTGTTCCAGCAGTTACTTATCGTTTTACCTTTGCCTCCCGCAGTGTACTTTCTATCGTTGTATCTTGCTTATTCAGTCGTTCCGCCGTTGGTTTCTGGCGCCATTAAATGAAACTAGGTCCTCCGAAATAAGTCGTTTATGCTTCAGTTTACATTAATCTGCCATTAGTCGTGGATAGTGGGTTGATGTCCTACAGTTACAAGTCGGCTTACCGCATCACTCGTTTTATCCAATATATTTTTGGGTTAATTTCAAAACTCCTGCCATCAAGGCTCTAACAGAATATTTTAACAATAGAATATCGTACGAACTTGAAACTTGGAAATTATGTTAGATGCTACAAGAGGACCCGACACGATCAATTTCATCAAAATCGTTCAACCGGAAGTAGTAGTTTATTCGTGTCATTTTTTCACTTTTTTGCGATTTTCTCAAAAACGGCTCCTAGGATTTTTTAAAAAACCGCCTCATTTACTACATTTTTTTATCCTCTACAAGATAGGGTAGGTGCCATGTCTGCTGAAATTCTTGGAGAGGTTGTTTTTCACGTAAAAAAATTGTTTTTTTTAAGATTGCGGCTACAATATGGATTTTAGCGCAAAAATGTATGTAATAAACGTCGTAGAAAATTTAAAAGTCTACAACTATTACTGCAAACATTTTTTTGTATAACGCTTAGTTTAGCGGTAATTATCGATTTCTGGTTTTTTTCTCACAAAACGTGTAAAAAAGCGATTTTTTTAAGATTTTAGCCCTAGCATGCATTTTACGACTAAAGTGTATATAATCAAATTTATAGGAAATTAAAATATCTACAACTTTTATTTAAAGCATTTTTCTCTACAGAGCCTAGTTAAGCGTGAAAAAGTGATTTTCCGTATTTTTAAGCCAAATTGAGGTTGATTTTAGTTTGCGTCTTTCACTCATGATTAAAATAAGGTTATGTTTATTGAGGTTAGTTTTTTGTTTATTTCTAATGTGATGAACAGCTGATTTTTGTTAATCGACTAACAGTGCGCGAACTTACGTTCCGATTTGTTATTTAATTTATAGTTTATTCTTTATCGATACCGGTGATAATTTTTGTTTGTGACATTCATTATTTAATATAGTTTCGTTTGATATGTGACATTATGTGTGATATTTATTTTAAATAAGACTTTTTTATTTCATTTAAATTACCACAACAATCAACGTCGGTTGCCATGGCAACGGAGAACACTAACCTAGATGTTGAACCAAATGGCAGCGATTCAATATGGGAAACCGTGGTCGGGAAAAAGGGACCACTCTCAAATAGTGATCAAGATTCACGCCTAAAGAAGAGACAGGAAATTGACAATACAGTGCGTCTTTCTAACTCATTTTCACCTCTGTCAAACACTATGGATGAAACAGAACTACGAGAGGACAAAGTTCCTCCAATATATTTAAAGGGAGTAGCAGATGCCAACTGTCTTATAAAAATCCTGAGAGACGTTGGAGGACAGGACTCATTTACTTTAAAAAGCTGCGTCTCTAACGTTATCGTTTACCCGAATTCGCCTGCAACTTACAGGATATTTGTGCGGTGTCTTGAACAACACAACGCAAATTTTCATACATATCAACTGCCTTCGGAGAAACTTCCAAAGGTTGTTATACGCGGATTACATCCTTCTGCAAGAACAGAAGATATCCAAGAAGCTTTTCGTCAGTTAGGATACACTGCTGTTACAGTGACAAATGTACTATCTCGCCGAAAAGTAATTGTGAATGATAAACAAGAAGAAGAAATCATCCGAACACCTTTACCACTGTTTTTTGTAGAAATAAGCAGCGACACATACGACGAGAAGGTTTTTGATCTGAAATCTCTTCTTAGCTACAGAATTGTTATTGAAGAACCACGAAAGAAACGCAGTATACCACAGTGTACAAGATGCCAGTCATTCGCTCACACCAAAACCTACTGTCGCCACCCATTTCGATGTGTACGTTGTGGTGAAGCGCATGATTCAAAAATCTGCACAAAAACACGCACGACACCTGCAAGATGCGCTAATTGCTGGGGCACGCACCCTGCCAACTATAAAGGTTGTCAGGTTGACCAAACATTGCGCAATCAACGATAGCAAAGGACAGCGTCTTCTGCTCCAGCACAACCAGCAGCAACCACATCATTCAATCAGACAGACTTCCCTCCGCTACCAAACAACACAACAATCAACAACACAGCTTGGCAAAAATCTTCACAACCAGCTTCAGCACGACAAAGAACATACAGCAACACTGAAGACATCAACACTAACCAGTCGTCCCAGTGGCCTCCTGTCGAGTCGCATTCACAGACATCAACTGATTTAGTAAGTTTAATCACAAATTTAAATAAACTCATCCAACCCCTTTTCAGTCTTCTTTCACAATTAACTAATCTTACACAGTCGCTCGCTCACACATATGCCAAATAACTTACTGACTTGTGGGTCCCTGTCAGTTCTTCTCTGGAACGCAAATGGTCTCGCCCAGCACAGAAACGAACTAGACTTTACATTGCATGACAAACGTATTGACATAGCTTTAATTACGGAAACACACTTTACTTCACGGACTAGGTTCTTCATTCGAGATTACACGACATACAGAACAGATCATCCAGACAACACGGCTCACGGTGGTGTTGCAGTAATTATTAAATCATCTTTAACTCATTATCCCTGTCAAAACATTTCCACCCCTTGCATTCAATTCTCCTGCATCGTAATAAAAACTCTTCATAAAAATATTACAATCGGTTCTGTTTATTGTCCTCCACGATTTGTTATCTCTCGAGCTATGTTTTCTGATTTCTTTACTAAACTTGGTTCGTGCTTCCTAGTCGGTGGTGACTTTAATGCCAAACATGTTCATTGGGGCTCTCGATTGACCACTTCTCGAGGAAGAAATCTTTTTAGTAGTATAACTGTGAATAATGTACGTGCAATTTCTCCAAATTCTCCCACTTATTGGCCAACTTCCCTAGAAAAATTCCGGACCTTCTTGACCTGTTCTTCCAAAAAGGTCTAACGAACGTTCCATACGACATTTCGTCTACACCGGACTTATCATCTGACCATTCCCCTGTGTATCTGTCGCTGTGGGCAGAACCCAGTTCCCAAACCAACCCAACCTTAGTCGCTGGAGAGACGAATTGGAATAACTTTCGTGAAATTTTAAACGCTTCTCTAAATATACCTATTTTACTGAAAACTGGAGAGGAAATAGAAAAGGCAATAGAATTCTTTAACGAAACTGTACAGCAGGCTGCATGGGCCTCTTCAATCTGTAAACCTCTAAATTTGTACCCAATTTACCCACAATACATTAAAAATCTTATCACTGACAAACGGCGAGCCAGGAAAAGGTGGCAAAACACTCGACTGCTTGCTGACAAACGTATATTTACTAAATTAACTAATTTACTTAAGACTCAACTAAAACTTTTTCGAGATGATAAACGTGATGAACAAATCAGTCAACTTTCCAGTCGGGATGGTAGCTTGTGGAGGAAAACAAGAGCTATACTCAGACAGTCGCAAGTGCGTGTTCCAATACGTAACGAGGGGGAGCCGTGGAGAATCACAGACGAAGAGCAAGTAGAACTCTTTGCTGACCATTTAGAGCAGATATTTCAACCACATCAGGACTTAGCAGACGTCACACATGATGATTATGTCCTACAATCCCTAGACATACCTTTGCCGGTTTCGCTTCCCCATGATCCGATTAAACCATCTGAGATTAAACGTGAAATAGCCGGTTTAAAAACTGGAAAAGCTCCCGGGTATGATCTTTTATGCTCCGAAGTACTCAAAGAATTGCCTCGAAAGGGTATTGTATTTCTGACATGTTTATTTAATTCTATCTTTCGTACAGCAACCTTCCCTATACAGTGGAAGCATTCGCAAATTCGCATGATTTTAAAGCCTAATAAACCTCCCTCACTTCCTTCATCGTACCGTCCAATTAGCCTCCTTCCACTGTGCTCCAAAGTATTTGAAAAGATTTTACACAAACGGCTTTTAACTATTCTTCCACAACATGTCATCCCTGATCATCAATTTGGCTTTCGGTCAAACCATTCTACTATTCACCAATTACACCGTATAGTCGATATTTTAGCGTCATCATTAGAACGGAAATTATATTCGGCTGGAATTTTTCTTGATGTCAGTCAGGCTTTCGACAAGGTCTGGCATAACGGTCTTTTATTTAAATTGAAATCTGTTTTACCGTCTACGTACTATCTAGTAATCAAGTCGTTTCTTTCACATCGCTTCTTTTCTGTAAAACAAGGTTCCGCTGTATCTTCGTGTCGTCCCATAAATGCAGGAGTTCCCCAAGAAGCAGTTTTGTCACCCCTTTTGTACTCCATCTACGTATCCGATTTTCCTACCACACAACAAACTATAACTGCAACATTTGCCGATGACACAGCAATATTAGCCAGCGAAGCCAGGTGCGAAGTCGTAACGCTTAATCTTCAACATCACATAAATACTGTACAACATTGGTGTACTACTTGGAAAATTAAACTTAATGCTGAAAAATCACAACACATTACATTTACACTCAGAAGACAAACTTGTCCCCCAGTTTATTTACACAATACACCGATCGCACAAAAAACCTCAGTGAAATACCTAGGACTGACACTAGACAGAAGACTGACATGGAATCCACGTACCAGACTCAAAAGGCAATCTCTTAACGCGCGGTTAAAACTTCTTTACAGTCTTATTCACCATAAATCTCCTCTTCCAATTACTCAGAAACTTAACTGTTACAAGGTACTTCTTCGTCCTATTTGGACCTACGGTTCAGTGATCTACGGATCAGCTAAAGTATCTAACATAAAACGTATTCAGACATTCCAGAACAAAACTTTACGCATCATCACAGGCTGTCCAACATACGTTAGTAACAGAACATTACATAGAGACCTTAACATTGAAACGGTAGACGAAACAATAAAGAAACTATACAGACGTTTTCATAGCAAACTACACTATCACACAAATCCACAAATTCAGTCATTGTCCGCTCCTCACCTACCACACAACCCACCTAGAAGACTGAAAAGGCAATGGAATAGAGACCTTTTGTGAATCGTCCTGAGGGGTTGCCGCTGGGCGACTACCTCACACAAGTGACATCAAGACATTTATATAAAACTATTGACATTATAACTGGTGGTTGTGTTAACTTCTTACACAGTTGTAGTTTAGTTTCTTAAATAAAGTCAAAAAAAAAAAATTCTAATGTATTATTACTAAAATGATACGTTATATTGTTAATTATTTGCAATAGCAAGAGAAAGTTCAGAGTTTTTCATCCCAGTTTTAATACCTTATGATTTCAATATAAATATAACATAAAATAGTATAAATAAATATTGTAGAAATAGAAAACTGTTATACTGATATAACATCATTGATTGGCCATTAGTCTAGCGTCGAACCCAACCAAGCTGGTAGTAGAATCAAATACTGATAGAAAAGCTTGGATGTAGGAGAAGAGGACTTAAGTATTGATAATTTCCTGTTGAAAATCGCTTCGTATTACATTAAGAGTGAATATTGTCGGCCGCGGAGCGGTCCTCTAACAACTTACTTTCTCTCTTTCTCTCTCTCCATCTGTCTCTGTATCGTTCCCTCTGCATCACTCTCTGTCGCTTATCTATTCCGTCGCAGTTGAATACATGTTACAAAAGTTATTTGCAAGACACTACTAAACACATAACCGACCACTATTCAAGTATCGCTCTGGTAAACTTTCATGATACATCTCAAACAACATCCCTTTGCATATATATTATTATACTAACTCAGGATATGCACACTAACACACGGGTAAAATAAATATTTTTTTTACAAACCAATTGTACGTAGCTACAATATTTACAGGCCTAACTTATAGAAGTACGGAAATTTCCATAAATTCAATATAGATTCCTTAACTTTCTCTATCTATCTATTACATTGTATTTTTGTATTCTACAAGATTTTCCACATTCGGATTTCAAATATATCCCGGTTTCATAAGTTCCTGAAGCCAAAAAAGTCGAATTTTACTTTCTCTTGCCTATATGAATATAAAAAAGGAAAGTATTATTTTCATGTCGATTTTTCAAAATCGAGTTTTCAGCCGATCTATACGTTTTCAGATCCCCTGAACTCAAAAAAACATGTTTTTAGTGATCGGTCCGTGTGTGTCTGTGTGTGTGTGTGAACAAAATATCTCAAGAACGGAACACCGTACGAAGTTAAAACTTGATACTTAAAGTTAGGTACCACTAGAGGACCTAACACTAATATTTTCATCAAAATCGGTCAATCGGAAGAAGTAATTTATTCGTGTCATTTTTCACTTTTTTACGATTTTCTCAAAAACGGCTCCGACAATTTTTTTAAAAAATCGCCTCATTTACTACATTTTTTATGCTCTACAAGATAGGGTACACTCCATGTCTGCTGAAATTTCTGGGGAGGCTGTTCTCTCGTAAAAAATGGTTTTTTTAAGATTGCAGCTTTAATATGCATTTTAGAGCAAAAGTTTATAATAAAAGTTGAAGACAATATTAAACTTTACAACTTTTACCCCAAGGATTACTTCGTATAATACTTACTTTAGCGGTAATTAGTGATTTTCTGGTTTTTTTCATGAAAATCTAAAAATGAATTTTTTACGATTTCGGCCTTATTATGCATTTTACGCCAAAAGTGTGTATAACCAAATTTATAGGAAATTAAACGATCTACAACTTTTATTTGAATCATTTTTCTCTCCAGAGCCTAGTTTAGCGTCAATGATTGATTCTTGTAATATTAAGTCAAACTAAGGTGGGTTTTCATTTTGCATCATTCACTCATGATTAAAATAAGGTTATGTTTTTTGAGGATAATTTTTTTTGGTTATTTCTAATGTTTTATTACTAAAGTTAGGTTATATGGGTCATTATTTGCATTGGAAAGACAAAGTCGTATGATTGTTTCACATTAGATTTTTAAATATTTTTTTTTGGTCGCGCACAAAATACATTTGAGTTCTTTCTCTATATGAAGTAAAAATGAAAAGTTGAAAAACTCATGAATTAAATTCAAGTTTTCACTTCGTTGATGTGATACGTTTAAAAAATATTTCTTCTGAAATACTTTTTAAAACTCGCCTCGGATGGAATGTTTTAAATAAAACAGAAAAACGGTTTAAAATAAAACGATTCGTTTTATTTTACATAGGTTGACGAGACGCGTATAAAATGAACAATACAGACATATTTTTAAATGTTATTCTAACTGTTGTTGAGTTTAAAAAAGGAGAGAAGATGTTAAGAGAAACAGAGATAATAATAGAATGATAAAAAGAGAAGGAGAAAGATGTGATGATGAGGAAGAAGAAAGGGATTGTGGAAAGCGGGGAAAGGGATAAAAATTAAAGGGCATCTTGACAAACAACATGTCAGTTAATTTTACAGCAGAGAGGCGAGAGGCGTGCTTGGTATGTAAACTGAAATTACATTAAGTGGCGTTTAGAAATTGTAGAATGCTAGCAAAAGCAAGCTCGCTGAAAATACAAACAGTACTAGCAGTAGTAGAACAGTTATACAGCAGCAGTTTAGTTACTATGAAGGGTTTGGTTGAGAGATTCAACCCGAGTTAAAGCTTGTCGTACTAATGCTTGGTAGAAACTTCAACCACCCAGAGTGGCGCCTTTTTAGTCATTGTATTTCTCTGTATTACTATATTTGTACAGTAAGGCTTAGTAGTTTAATATAGGGCGATACAAAAGTAATTGAACATAACAACAGCTATTAGAATATGACGATGGACTAAAATACGCGTTACAGGATAACCTGAATAATCCGAACCCCAGGTAATCCGAACTCCCAAAAAAGAAAGTTTCCAGTAAGGTGTCGTGTATCTATAAAATTGCTCTTCAGTAAATTGATATTTTAAGTACTATATAACCCACCGTTGCCCATAACAGACAGATAGTGTCAAATTTGTTACAATCTGTTCGTTGAGGGCTAAAATAAATAGTTCTGTTTCTTGTCACATGGTGAGCCAATTAAATGACTAAATCATTTAAGAACAGAAGAGGTAGAGGTGTAAAAGACATTAATCAGAGTTATCTTATCTGAAAGTAATGAATTTCATTATACAGCCAGACCCTGTGGTGAATGAAGTGAAGGTGTCATTTACAGAGTGGAAAATATGTGCTTTTAAGAGGGCCCGGCATGCTGATAAGCGTACTTTTCCACTCAGTGAGGAAGGCAATTGTATACCAACTAACTCCTCGTTTTACTTAGTAAAACCTCTACAGGTTCAAACCAGCCTACAAGCTGATGACCTAAACAACAACATAACCCACCGGGTTGGTCTAGAGGCAAAGTCGTCGCCAAAATCAGCTGTTTATCAGCTGATTTTCGGAAACGAAGGTTCCTGGTTCAAATCCTAGTAAAGGTAGTTACTTTTATACGGATTTGAATACTAGACAGTGGCTACCGGTGTACTTTGATGGTTGGGTTTCAATTAATCATACTCTTTCAGGAATGGTCGACCTGAGTCCGTACAAGACTACACATTTACACGTCATACACATCATCCTCATCTCATTGGGTCATGGGGTTGCTTATTGTTCTGAATTGAATAGATTGCAAACGTACACGTATTAGGAATTAAAAAAAAAAGAAAAAGTACTATTTAGTATACGTACACCGATAGGACCACATAACAACCGGGATGTGGAAAATCATCGCTTTAGTATACTACCATGAACAAAAACATTTATCGCAACTCGATGGAACCTATCATACACCGCCCTTCATTCTCTCTCACTCTCTCTCCCCCCCTTTAAAAATCACCTCATTTACTACACTTTTTATGCTCTAAAAGATTGGGAAGGCTGTTCTCTCGTAGAAAAAATTGCTTTTTTAAGATTGCGGCATTAAAATGGATTTTAGGGCAATAGTGTATATAATATAATTATATATAATGAATAATATAATGTAATGTTAATATAATGTTAATATAATGTAATGTTAATATAATGTATATAATATAAAATAATATAATATATATAATTGCCCATAACGGACAGGTGGAGTGTCAGATTATTTACACTCAATCTGTTCGTTGCAGGGCTAAAATAAATAGTTCTGTTTCTTATCACATGGTCAGCCAATCAAATGACTGAATCATTTAAGAACAGAAGAGGTAGAGGTGTAAAAGACACTAGTCAGAGTTATCTCCTCTGAAAGTAATGAATTTCACTATACAGCCAGACCCTGTGGTGAATGAAGTGAAGGTGTCATTTGCAGAGTGGAAAATATGTGCTTTTCAGAGGGCCCGGCATGCTGATAAGTGTACTTTTCCACTCAGTAAGGAAAGCAATGGTAAACTACCTCACTCCTCGTTTTACTTAGTAAAACCTCTACAGGTTCAAACCAGCCTTTCGGCTGATGACCTAAACAACAACAGTGTATATAATTAAGTTGTAGAAAATTTACAACTTTTATTTCAAACATTTTTTGTATAACGATTAGTTTAGGAGTAATTAATGATTTTCTGTTTGTTTTTCCATTAAAATGTGTAAAAATTGATTAAGATATCGGCCTTAGTAACTTATGAATTTAACGACAAAGTGTATAATCAAAGCTATCGGAAATTAAAAGATCTACAACTTTTATTTCAAGCATTTTTCTCTACAGAGCCTAGTGTAGAGTCAAAAAATGATTTTTCGTATTACTAAGCCAAACTAAGGTTGATATTAATTTTGCAACATTAACTCATGATTGAAATAAGGTTATGTTTTTTGAGGTTAGTTTTTTGTTTAATTCTAATGTTTTTTTCTTTGTTTATTTAATGTCGCATCAACTACAGTGGTCATTAGCGACGACGTTGGGTTGTAACTGTGACGGATGAAATTATATTTTGTAACTTATGAAAATATGCCGTGCCTGAATGGGATTCGAACCCAAGACCGCATGATGTTTTACTAATAATGTTAGGTTATATAGTTCATTTTTTGCATTGGCAAGAGAAAGTTGTGGGAGTGTTTCATACAAAATTTTTTATGAACTGACAATAAATTTTATGCCGGCCGCACTGGAGCGTAGTTGGTAAAGTGCTCGCCTCTCATCATGCGGTCTTGGGTTCGAATTTCATTCAGGTACGGCATATTTTCATACGTTACAAAATAATCATTTCATCCTTCACCGTCTGCATTAGCAGTAATTGCAGAACAGTCGGACGTTAAACAAAAAAAAAAATCTTGTCTGGTTTATCCTTTTATTTGTCCTTTCATCGCAGTTGGAATTGGTACTCTCAAAGTGGGATTCTTTCGTTGTTAAATTCCAAATTTAATGTCTTCTTAAAAATCTTGAAAGACATTTAATTAAATTAATGTTAAGCTCCCGCTTAAACAGACCAGAATTACTGTTATACGACGGTTTGCGACGAACAAAATATAAATAAACTCCACGACGTGATTGAAGATTTTAAAAGTTGACTTTTACATTAGCAGACTACGACGATGCGCGTACCCCTCATTCCAAGAAATGGGGTTCAGAGTCATTGTTAACAAAACCTTTTATATCATCTGACATTTTGTTACTGGAATCTTTATTAAATAAATTTATCAATATTTCCACTTCACAAATTAATTCTTATTTTCTTATTAGCTTTACTTGCTTCATATTCATTTTGATTCTTCTTCTTATAGTGCATCTCCTATCGGAGGTTTGCTATCATCACAGCAATCCGGACCTTGTCGACTGCAGCTCTGAACAGTTGAACACTGCCACAGTTAAACCAATCCCTCAGGTTCTTTAGCCAGGACACACGGCGTCTTCCGATGCTCCGCCCTCCACTAATCTTTCCCTGGACTATCAGTTGAAGAAGCTTGTATTTCTGTCCTCTCATTATATGACCCAGATATTGAAGCTTTCTTCTTTTTATGGTGTTAATGATTTCGCATTTCTTCTGCATCCGGATCAGCACTTCGGCATTACTAACTTTATCCGTCCAGGGAATACGCCACATTCAACGGTAACACCACATCTCGAATGCTTGTAGTTTGTCGATGTGGTTCTTCTTGAGGGTCCATGCTTCAACCCCATACAAGAGCGTGGAAAAAACGTAACAACGCAGCATCTTGATTATTGATTATTAATTTAGTCGAAATCGTAACTTCTTCAAATTCAAGATCCCAGACATGATTAAATTCAAAAATTTTATAACTTAGGTAAATTATTATGTCTTTTTCCTTCTTACATTCTTAACTAAATTACCTTAAGTTTCAAATTCGTATGATATTCCGTTGTTGAGATATTTTGTTCACACACATAGAGACAGACAGACCGCTGACAAACACACACACACAAATATCCTTAAAAACATGTTTTTTTGGGTTCAGGGGGCCTAAAAACGTGTATATCCGATGAAAACTCGATTTCGTCAAATCGACATCAGAAACAATACTTTCCTGCCCTACATACTCACATAGGGCATGAAATAGAGAAAAAGATTAAAAAAATTATATTCAACCAAAATGTTTTTATGTCGATGATGTAAATAGAACTCAACTTAACGGACTGAAAAGTCTGATAGAAGTGTTAAAAAAAAATTTAAACTTCCGCTGAAAGAAATGGCCCAGACTTTTTATAAAACACAAAATTTTTAGCAATTTCAATTCTATTCAGTTTTTCTTCTTCTTTTTCTTCCAACCAAGGATTAGGCCGCAGCCTGTTTCGAAGCACTAACTATATCATCTATCTCCATCTTCTCCTAGGTCTACCGACATCCCTTTTACCTTCTGGAGCATACCAGTGTGCCTGCTTAGGTATCCTGTGATATGACATTCTTGCGATGTGCTGTCTCCAACTATGGCGATAATTCTTTATCTTTTCGTTCAAGTTGTAAATACCCAATTCTCACCTGATTTTCTCATTCCTTATTCTGTTCAAGCGTGTACGCACCTCAGTTCTTCGAAGAAATCTCATCTCTGCCGTCTGGATTCTCCGCTCTTGAGTTTTTTCGTCCACGCCTCACTTCCGTACAGAATAATTGGAGCTGATATAACTTTGTAAAACTTAAGTTTTGTGACCTTTCTCTCTCTATTATCCAAAGTTCTGCTTATAGTCCCGCATATCCTCTGGATATTCAATTTTTATTAAGACAATTTTTCTAGTAAGTGAATAAAATTTCAAGCCTAAAATTTTAACAGAAAAATTTTAAATTTGGTCAAACTAAGAGCAGCAAACCAAACATTAAACAGTTATAAATACAGACATTTTGAAATTTTTAATTACATAACGTGAATTTTTTCCACACAATACATCTTAATTCTGTAAATTTGATGTTTTTTTTAACGTCAGACTGTTCTGCAGTTACTGCTAATGCAGACGGTGAAGGATGAAATGATTTTTTGTAACTTATTAAAATATGCCGTGCCTAAATGGGATTCGAACCCAAGACCGCATGATGAGAGGCGAGCACGTTACCAACTACGCCAATGCGGCCGGAAAATTTGAAGATGTTATTTTTCTCTAAAAGCTTCATTTATTTTTTTATCTACTTTTCTAATTTTTTTTAATTGAATGATTTCTACATAACAACCGATGATGTCTGGCTTGCGCGTAAGTGCCTGGTATGAGGTGATAAAAGAATGAAAAAATATCAGACCTGACCGGGAATCGAACCAAGAACCCTTAGCAAATAAACCCGTTTCCCTGACAACTACACCAACGGGCCAGCCTAAATATTGAAGAAAAAAGTTTATTCATGAGAGTTATTACACATCTAATTAAATTTTAACGAAGGGGTAAGTGGATTATTATGTTTTAGTTCTTTTTACTTTCTCTTGCCTATATGAATATATAGGAAGGAAAGTATATTGTTTTCATGTCGATTTTTCGAAATCGAGTTTTCACCGGATCTATACGTTTTCAGACCCCCTGAACCCAAAAAACATGTTTTTAGCGATTGATCTGTGTGTGTGTGTGTGTGTGTGTACAAAATATCTCAAGAACAGAACATCGTACGAACTTGAAACTTGAAACTTAAGTTACATACCACTACCGGACCCGACACGAACATTTTCATTAAAATCGGTCAACCGGAAGTAGTAGTTTATTCGTATAATTTTTCACTTTTTTGCAATTTTCTCAAAAACTGGTCCTACGACTTTTTTTTAAATCGCCTTATTTACTCAATTTTTTATTCTCTAAAAGATAGGGTAGGCGCCATGTTTGCTGAAATTCTTGGTGAGGGTGTTTTACGTAAAAAAAGTGTTTTTTTAAGATTACGGCTTTAATATTAATTTTAGAGCAAAAATTTATATAATAAAAGTTGTAGAGAATTTGAAAACCTACAACTTTTATTTCAAGCATTTTTTTGTATAACGCTTAGTTTAGCGGTAATTAGCGATTTTCTGTTTTTTCTCATGAAAACGTGTGAAAAATCGATTTTTTTAAGATTTCGGCCTTAGTATGCACTTTAAGACAAAAGTGTATATAATAAAATTTATAGAAAATTAAGAGATCTACAACTTTTATTTAGAGAATTTTTCTATACAGAGCCTAGTTTAGCGTGAAAGAGTGATTTTCCGTATTTTTAAGCCAAACTGAGTTCGATTTTCATTTTGCGTCTTTCACTCATGATTAAAATAAGGTTATGTTTATTGTTTATTTCTAATGTTTTATTAGCTACTAATATTAGGTTTATTGTAATTATTTATATTGGCAAGAGAAAGTTGTGTGAGTGTTTCACACCAGATTTTTTTATATTATTTTAATTTTTCTCTCCAAGATACAAATTAGGAAAACCGCGGCAAGTAGGGTCATAACAACCCTGAATTCTGCAGATAAAGTGCACTTCCACACACTATTCCAGGAGTACGATAGAGTCTAATTTAATGTCATAACAAACGTTGAAAATTAGAGAAATTTGAAAAATTTTGTTAGTATTGTATTGAGGTAAATTATCAGGTAAATTAATTTTCAGCTTTACAGCAACTTCTTAGAAAATCTACAACGGACATATTATACCAAATCTTAAATAAGGTTTGGGTCGAAAGCCAAATGAAACTGAGCAGACATTTTGAAACAGCCTGTAAATTTAATTTAGAGTATGTTCTTATAACAACTAAAACTAACAGACTTAGCTGCAAATTAGTTATCTAATTTCTTCCGTAATTCTCTCTCACTCTCCCTCTACCCCATTCCTTTTCTTTCTCATTCTCCCTTAGCTACAAAAATAATTTATCCCCTGCTTTAAAAAAAAAAAACCCCACATTATTGTAACGTTATCTTTATCAATACTTTTCTTATCAACGTTTGCCTTGTAGGTTTTTTATGAGTTTTCTCCCACACAATTTCCTACACTGCAACTTAATTTTTTTATCTTGCTTCGTAGACTCTATCTTCCCTTGCTAATTTTCTTTCTCACAAGAACCACACCAATATTATCGTGTTCCTTAGACCGTAACATATTACACCCTGCCTATAGAAAGCAATTTTTCACAGTTTTATAAATTTTTCACTTTCTCTTGAGTCTACGGTATACAGTAGAGCGACGATAATCCGAACGTCAAAAATCAGAACGCCATCCGAGGATTTTTCGATATTTTCTTCCGCGAGAACAAACTTTTGTTTAAAAAATATGTTTTGTAACATGTTACAAGTAAGCACCGTTTACACTGTGTAACATACTTTATAAACTTTTAGAGATAGCAATGTCTCTACCACACGAAACGCAGCCAAAATGTAGTCATGTACAGAGTGATTTTTTAGTCCTGTTACGCAATTGTTAATGTCTGGTAATATTTTTCTAAAAAAAAATAAATTTTGTTTTGTGCCACTAAGTTGGTAGCCCTACTCAACCAGTATGGATATGGCAGTGTGAGTTAATTCTCCTTGAGCTGTGTAAAATTTTGTGCCATTTCCGGTCGTGCTACGAACAGAATGTCTTTTATCCTAAAATAATCTCTTGTTTAAATCTGGAGGCTGAAGCTCTAGAACTAATTGTATGTGATACGGATACAATTTCAATTTTTTAGCAGCTTTCTGAGCACTCGACATGACAAATCAACGTGCGAGGAAAGTTTTTGTAAACTTTTCCATGGAGAATTGAGCAATCTTGTTTTCACATTCTCTTAACGTCATCTGTCAAGAGAGTTGGTCGACCACTACGTTTTCTGCTGCAAACAATACCTGCCTCTAAAAATCAGTTAGTTAGCCTAGAAATTGACTAAAATAGAGTGGAGGAACACCAAAAAATTTAATTTGAAATGATTCTTTTACACTCGCATACGATTTTGTAGCAAAATATTGTTCAAGAATTAAAACCCGTTGTTCTAGGGTAAAAGACATTCTGTTAGTAACACAACTGGAAACAGCACAAAATTTTACGCAACTCAAGGAGAATAAACTCAAACTGTCGTATCTATACCGGTTGAGTAGGGCTACCAACTTTGTGTCACAAAACAAAATATCCCTTTCTTAGAAAAAAAAATTACCAGACATTAACAATTGGGTAACAGGACTAAAAA
The DNA here is from genome assembly GCA_035578175.1 of Catonia carolina. NCBI lineage: Eukaryota > Metazoa > Arthropoda > Insecta > Hemiptera > Achilidae > Catonia > Catonia carolina. Next base: position 30,693,532 of record JAQMRL010000005.1, on the reverse strand, counting down.
ATCACCCGGTACTTCTTGCTACTTAAGCGAATGAAGGACTTATCTAGCAGAAATTGAGTGCCAAAGCTCACGCAACCAAAAAAAAATTATAAATTAAATAAGTTTTTTAAGTAAGATTTCAGTGATTTTGTAAGGTTTATAGGGAATCGTTTGTTTAACTGTACATTTGTATCACTCATTTCAGAAAGCCCATAAGTGAAGATTTTACGTTTTTTCTTTAGTGCCTTTTAGAACAAATTGAATGTAAACACATCCCTACCAAAAATCACATAAGTCTGGCTTTACATAAGTAATATTTAACACTGAGAAAAAGCTTATTCTTAATAATATAGTGTTTCCTTTTAATTAAAAAATCTGGTGTGAAACACTCACACGACTTTCTCTTCCCAATGCAAATAATTAACAATAAACCTAACATTAGTAATAAAACATTAGAAATAAACAAAAAAACTAACCTCAATAAACATAACCTAATTTGAATCTTGAGTGAAAAACGTAAAATGAAAATCAACCTGTTTTGCTTAAAAATACGGAAAAACACTCTTTTACGCTAAACTAGGCTCTGTAAAGAAAAATGCTTTAAATAAAAGTTGTAGATCTTTAAATTCGCTATAAATTTGATTACATACGCTTTTGTCGTAAAATGCATACTAAAGCCGAAATTTCAAAAAAATCTATTTTTTACACGTTTTCGTGAGAAAAAAAACAGAAAATCGCTAATTACCGCTAAAGTAAGCGTTATACAAAAAAAATGTTTGAAATAAAAGTTGTAGGATTTTAAATTGTCTACAACTTTTATTATAGTCTATAAATTTTTGCGCTGAAATGCATATTAAAGCCGCAATCTTAAAAAAACAATTGTTTTACGTGAAAACAGCCTAACCAAGAATTTCAGCAAACATGGCACCCACCCTATCTTGTAGAGCATAAAAAGTTTAGTAAATGAGGCGATTTTTAAAAAAATCGTAGGACCAGTTTTTGAGAAAATCGCGAAAAAGTGAAAAATTACACGAATAAACTACCATTTCCGGTTGACCGATTTTGATGAAAATGTTTGTGTCGGATCCTGTAGTGGTACTGCTATCTAACTTAAGTTTCAAGTTCGTACGATGTTCCATTCTTGAGATACTCTGTTCACACAGACAGACCAATCGCTAAAAACATATTTTTTGGGTTCAGGGGGTCTGAAAACGTGTAGATCCGGTGAAAACTCGATTTCGAAAAATCGACATGAAACAATACTTTTCTTCCTATATATTCATATAGGCAAGAGAAAGGAAAAACTATACTATAGTACCATATTTTTCTTGAATGAGCATTTATAATTTGTTAGTCTACACTGTTTTCTAGTAGAAACTGTTTAGGTTTACTTTTAATACTGGATAGTGGAAGATCTTTTAAATAATTTTGTAGGTTGTTCTAATTTTTAACAGAATGACAGTACGATGCTTATTTGTATCCGGGTTTTTCAAGTTGCAGGAATAGCCTGGCACTAAATCCTGGTAGGACTGAAAGTCTTCTGCAAGATAAAAATCTCCAATAATGTTCTGTATTCCAAATAATCGGTATTGACTAAACTCTTTATTAAATATAATTTTTTTTTGTAATCTAGTTTATGTACGTTGCAATCTGTTCAATTCAGAACAATAAGCAAGCCCATGATTGAATGAGATGAGGATGATGTGTATGACATGTAAATAAGGTGTAGTCTTGTACAGACTCAGGTCGACTATTCCTGAGAGAGTATGGTTAATTGAATCCCAACCATCAAAGTACACCGGTAACCACTGTCTAGTATTCAAATCCGTATAAAAGTAACTACCTTTACTAGGATTTGAACCAGGAACCTTCGTCTCAGAAAATCAGCTGTTAAACAGCTGATTTTGGCGACGACTTTACCTCTAGACCAGTGTTTCCCAAACTTTTTTTTCTCGCAGCACACTACAAAAAAAAGGTCAATAGCCGCGGCCAACCTATTACTTTATGCCATTAATTAAACTTAAGTACTTGATATAAACGTACTTATATCATACTTATATACATCTTACTTATAGTCATCGGCTAGGCATTATTTTGTTGGACCGTTTAAATTTAATTTAATTTATTTTCCTTGAGTTCCGCGGCTCACTTGGCCGGCCTCGCGGCACACCAGTGTGCCGCGGCACAACTTTGGGAACCTCTGCTCTAGACCAACCCGGTGGGTTATTAAATATAATGAACGCTAAAAATTCAACAAGGTAAATAATCTTTGTTTACGAAACTCCAGCGAGAAGGAATTGTTTAGTTTTGACGTAGCTTACAAAAATATGTTTGTATTTGTCGAGAAAAGCGGTCACAATAATAATATTGTGGACGTTTAAAATACTGTAATCTTTACTTCTATACTAATATAATAAAGAAGAAACGCCTGTTTGTTTGTTTGTTTGTATGAGGTAACCTCAGAAACTACTGAACTGATTTTTAAAAAATCTTTCATTGTTGCATAGCTTAGAGCTTCCTGATCAATATAAGCTATTTTGCAACTCTAAGTAACTTTAATTAAGTGAGTTAAGCAACTTAAACTGTAACGATGTCGCATGTTTTAGTTTATCGGATGCATAGCACTTTTATTTTTTCCAAGTCCTCTGGATACTGTATTTTTGGGCAAGAAGTACGATTCAACTTTTATATTTCATAGAAAAACGTGAAGTATAACATTTGATTCCAAAAACATTAAAAATTGGGATATATACAACATTTTTATTTTTGTACTGTAGGCTATCTCATATACAATATTTGTTTCAACAGGTAGCGAATGAGTCATATATTTCCAATTATTCTGCGTACCGCACCCACCTATTACTGTCTCTTATCTCAGCCATACTGTCTCTTTCTTTTCCATCGGTATTCTTCTATGCATTCTATTCAATTCTGTTAAATCGCAGGGACAAACATTTAAAACGGTGGGCATCGATTTGAGACAAGAGTGCTTACTTCACTCATGGACAACTTTATGTCGGACTTTCTAGAGCTGGAAGTGCAGAAAAACAATTTATTTTGCCGCTACAGGGCAACGAAACCACAAATATTGTGTATAGAGAGGTTTTAAAATAATTTAAAGAGGCCTACATTAGCTGCTGTGAAGCGAAGAGAGCGGGTGTTGCTAGTGTAATAATAAACGACATTTTGAGGTTGTACAGGAAAATACCATATGCAACACACATAGATAAAGGACATCCGAGAACAATGTATTCCATTCCACCGACCGAATAATTGGTACTTTGAATTTAATAAATTACTGTAATACTATACGGGGATTTTATCAGTTACTACTGATAACTACTGTTAAACTACTAATAACTGTAATTTTAATAATGCAATATTTAAAACTAAAAACAAACTGTACTAAAATATCTGGTGTGAAACACTCACGACTTTATTTTGCTAATGTAAATAAATAAAAATATAATTTATGTTTAATCATGATTAAAAAATGTAAAATGAAAAACATAATCTAATTTTAAATCATGAGTGAATGACGCTAAATGATAATAAACCTTTCTAGAACTTAAAAATACAGAAAATCACTAATTTACGTTAAACTTGACTTAGTGGAAAAAGTGCTTAAAATAAAAGTTGAAGGTTGGTTATTTTTCTGTAACTTTATCATGCACACTTTTGTTGTAGTGTGGGACAGTAACAATTATAAAAAAGTAAATAATTATTTTTTTAAATATTTCCAATAATTTGTTGACAATAAAAAATTTACCTCAGATGGATTCGAACCACCAATATTACTATCCCTTACTACAACAACGTTAAGCATTACTCCAAACTACATCATACAATTTACAATATTTAAATAGAAAACAAATTTTTGTATTTTTTAAGCTAAAATACAGATTAAAATGTATAAAAATTTATATTTTTTAAAAGTCTAAATATTATCTAATGATTCCTGATTATAACAAGTTTAAATTTATTCGTGGGAAGAAAACATTAACCCTTTATAGGGCAGTACTCTGCCCGTAACAGACAGGTGGAGTGTCAAATTATTTGCACTCAATCTGTTAGTTGCTGGGCTAAAATAAATAGTTCTGTTTCTTACCACATGGTCAGCCAACTAAATGACTGAATCATTTAAGAACAGAAGAGGTAGAGGTGTAAAAGACACTAATCAGAGTTACCTTCTCTGAAAGTAATGAATTTCATTATACAGCCAGACCCTGTGGTGAATGAAGTGAAGTTGTCATTTACAGAGTGGAAAATATATGCTTTTCAGAGGGCCCGGCATGCTGATAAGCATACTTTTCCACTCAGTGAGGAAGGCAATTGTAAACCATCTCACTCCTCGATTTACTTAGTAAAACCTCTACAGGTTCAAACCAGCCTTTGTAAAATATTAAACTTTGCTTTACAGGGACTTGTATAATGTATTTCTAATGCCACAACAGTAAGATATTTCTTTTTTTTTATCTTAAGTCCTGGTAAGTAAACTTACCAAGGAACGTTTATTAAAATGAGAATCACATAATGTTTAGTGGTAAGAATGCTTATTAAAATAATTTGTATTAAATAATTTTAGGGTGACTTTTTAGTCCTGTTACCCAAATGTTAATGTCTGGTAATATTTTTCTAAAAAAAAATAAATTTTGTTTTGTGACACTAAGTTGGTAGTCCTACTCAACCAGTATGGATATGGCAGTGTGAGTTGATTCTCCTTGAGCTGTGTAAAATTTTGTGCCATTTCCGGTCGTGCTACGAACAGAATGTCTTTTATCCTAAAACAATCTCTTGTTTAAATCTGGAGGCTGAAGCTCTAGAACTACTCGTATGTGATACAGATACAATTTCAATTTTTTAGCAGCTTTCTGAGCACTCGAACATGACAAATCAACATGCGAGGAAAGTTTTTGTAAACTTTTCCATGGAGAATTGAGCAATCTTGTTTTCACATTCTCTTAACGTCATCTGTCAAGAGAGTTGGTCGACCACTACGTTTTCTGCTGCAAACAATACCTGCCTCTAAAAATCAGTTAGTTAGCCTAGAAATTGACTAGAATAGAGTGGAGGAACACCAAAAAATTTAATTTGAAATGATTCTTTTACACTCGCATACGATTTTTTAGCAAAATATTGTTCAAGAATGAAAACCCGTTGTTCTAGGGTAAAAGACATTCTGTTCGTAACACAACTGGAAACAGCACAAAATTTTACGCAACTCAAGGAGAATCAACTCAAACTGTCGTATCTATACCGGTTGAGTAGGGCTACCAACTTTGTGTCACAAAACAAAATATCCCTTTCTTAGAAAAAAATTACCAGACATTAACAATTGGGTAAAAGGACTAAAAAATCACCCTTTATATGTAGTACTATATGTAACAAAAAAAATGTGTAGAATAAATTACCTTACCTTTACATTAGCATGAATGTTTGCTTTCCCGTAAAAATCTCGAATTTTCTAAGACTGTACAAAACTAACAACAAAACAACAAGGTAGCATACACTGGTATCAATCCTTACCACATTCGTGTAATTTACGAAGCAATGGTCGTAGCGTGCTAATTTCAAAATGTGGATAGTCTACTTACCAGAGAACATCTTGTTGTTTAGGTCATCAGCCGAAAGGCTGGTTGAACCTGTAGAGGTTTTACTAAGTAAAACGAGGAGTGAGGTGGTTTACCATTGCCTTCCTCACTGAGAGGAAAAGTACACTTATCAGCATGCCGGGCCCTCTGAAAAGCACATATTTTCCACTCTGTAAATGACACCTTCACTTCATTCACCACATGGTCTGGCTGTACAATGAAATTCATTACTTTCAGAGGAGATAACTCTGATTAGTGTCTTTTACACCTCTACCTCTTCTGTTCTTAAATGATTCAGTCATTTAATTGGCTGACCATGTGATAAGAAACAGAACTATTTATTTTAGCCCAGAAACAACAGATTGAGAGTAAATAATTTGACACTCCACCTGTCTGTTATGGGCGGAGAGAACATCTATAAAACCATAAAATGCCAATAAGGTTCAACAGCATAGCTTATTTTTAAATAAACTCGTCCTTATTGCCAGTGGTAAGTATACTTACCACACTCCTGTAAAGGGTTAAGAATTTAATGAAAAGCCTATTTCTCTATGGTTCAAATTCCGTGGGATACCCGGTATATTAAGACTATAATAAATTGTGATGACCTCATGGCGAAGTGGTTAGCGTGCAATGTTACAAAGTGTAAGGTCCCAAGTATGATTTAAGACTAGGGTATGGAAAATTATTACAAGTTTAAACCCACGTTCCTTAACCGAAAGTATTCGCTAATAAAAAAATATCTGGTGTGAAACCTCTCACGCGAATTTTTCTTGCCAATGCAAATAATGACCAATATAACTCAACATTAGATTAAAACATTATAAATAAACAAAAAAATTAATCTCAGAAAACATAACCTAATTTTAATCATGAGTGAATGAAGCAAAATGAAAATCTACCTCAGTTTGGCTTAATAATATGAAGAATCATTTTTTCACGCTTAACTAGGCTCTGTAAAGAAAAATGTCCTAAAAAAAGTTGTAGATCTTTTAATTCCCTATAAATTTGATTATAATACACTTTTGTCGTAAAAAGCATTCTATGGCCGAAATCTTAAAAAATCCATTTTTTTAAAGATTTTCATGAAAAAACCCAGAAAATTTCTAATTACCGTTAAACTATGCGTTATACATAACAATGTTTGAAAAGTTGTAGGTTTTTTAATTTTCTACAACTTTTATTGTATACAATTTTGTGCTAAAATGCATACTAAAGCCGCAATCTTAAAAAAAAACATTTTTTTCTACGAGAAAACAGCCTCCCCAAGAATTTCAGCAGACATGGCGCCAACCCTATCTTGTAGAGTATAAAAAAGTAGTAAATGAGGCGATTAATAAAAATTATAGGAGCCGTTTTTGAGAAAATTTTCATCAAAATAGGTCAAAAGGAAGTAGTAGTTTTACTACTTCGAAAAAACTTATTTCGAAAAATTAACATGAAAACAAAACTTTTATTCTTATATTCATACAGGCAAGAGAAAGTAAAAATTATACTATTTTCTAAAAAAAAATCCCCTCAGCTCATTAAAACACTATGTACGGTACAAACTATTAAATAAGACCGTTGATTTAATGGATCACTGATTAAAACTTTCAAGAAATAAATATATAAATATAAATTATAAATATAAATATTTATATATATGCCCATAATAGACAGGTAGAGTTTTCAAATTATTTACAATCAATATCTCCGTTTCAGGGCTAAAATAAATAGTTTTGTTTATCACGTGGTAAATGACTGAATCATTTAATAATAAAAGAGGTAGAGGTGTAAAAGACACTAATAATAGTTATCCCCTCTGAAAGTAATGAATTTCATTATACAGCCAGACCTTGTGTTGAATGAAGTGAAGGTGTCATTTGCAGAGTGGAAAATATAAGCTTTTCAGAGAGCCCGGCATGCTGATAAGCGTACTTTTCCACTCAGTGAGGAAGGAAATTGTAAACCACCTCACTCCTCGTTTTACTTAATAATACCTCTACAGGTTCAAACCAGCCTTTCGTCTGATGACTAAACAACATTTATAAATAAATTAATAAAATAACTTGATAAAATTTGTATTGTATTTATTTCATTAATAAATAAATAAATAAATAGATTATTTTAATTTCTAGTTTAATGTAGAACTGTACTACAAATAGTAGACAAACAGAAATAGTTCAACAATAATTAATGTCTTGTGAAAAACCATTTAATGTCATTACCAGTAAAATTATTACATTTTCCAGTAATAAAAATAAATAAAGATTACTGCAATAAATCGCAATTACAATTTAATAAACTATAAATATAAATCAGCTAGAAGATTTAAATGTTAAGAAAGGTTATAATATAAAAAATACAGAGCTATTTTGTTATATTGAACTTTATTGGAACGATAGAAAAAGGGGGTTTAAAAAACGTACCGTAGTAAGGGTATTAGAATTTAAGGATTAGCAAGAGTCGAGAGAGTCGCTGGAGGTCGAGGGGTCGTCGAGCCGTGGCGCCACGCTACATTTAAGACGACGGTACATTGCGGTTGTGATATAGAGAGATGCGTGAGAACGTCCAGGGATAAAAAAAAACATCTGCGGACTTGGTTCGTTGGTCGGGAATGCTTTGGATGTTTTTGGGATTTTGGATCGGGTTAGAATCGGGATAAAACTGGGGTAGGGATATTCGTAGTTCACGTTTGCTTTCGCTTTACTTTTGACTCGAGTCTATTCACTTGTGTTCTCCTTTATTTGGGCTTCTTATTCTTTTTTTTATCTGTACTAGTACTTCTCCTCTTTAACAACTATATGAAACTGCCGCCTGCTGGACCGGACTTTAAAACGAGACCATCGGGTAGGGCATTTTGCCAGCTATTCTCTACGACACACATATATACACACATACACACAGAATGAAACTATCACACTTTCTTCTTTTATATATAATTCCTCTCTCTTCCTTTTAATTCTTTCGGTTTCACAGCTCATCCATTCTGTTACTTCCTCAGTTAAGTACTAAGACTTAGTTGTTCGCATTCAGTTCCTCTTACTTTTTACATTTTGTTCAGCTATTTTATTTAATTCAAATAAAGAAAGAAGAGAAAAACGAAAAGTGAAAAAATATAAAATGGCAAAACTTTTGTAATCATTTATCGATATCATTTTACATTGATCAATCACAAAAAAGGAAAAGAAGGACTAAAAGAATAAGAGAAATATCCTTGGACGTCTACAGCCGCCTCATAGATCTTTTGAAACTTTGAAATTTTCTTTAAAGAAACATAAATCTTCATAAATTTTATCCACTACTATAGAAATTTTCCGATTTGTTAATTCAATTGTAGTTCAAAAAATTGTTGCAGTAGTTCAATATATAATAAAATTCAAAAGTTGAAAGAATTACTTCCAATTTCTTTCATTTTTACTTTCTCTTGCCTATATGAATATATAGGAAAGAAAGTATTGTTTTCATGTCGATTTTCGGAAATCGAGTTTTCACCGGATCTACACGTTTTCAGACCCCTGAACCCAAAAAACATGTTTTTAGCGGTTGGTCTGTGTGTGTGTGTGTGTGTGTGTGAACAGAATATCTCAAGAACGGAACATCATATGGAATTGAAACTTGAAACGTAAATTACACACCACTACCGGACCCGACACGAACATTTTCATCAAAATCGGTCAACCGGAAGTAGTAGTTTATTCGTGTAATTTTTCACTTTTTTGCGATTTTCTCAAAAGCTGGTCCTACGATTATTTTTTAAATCGCCTGGTTTACTAAATGTTTTATGCTCTACAAGATAGGGTAAGCGCCATTTCTGCTGAAATTCTTGGAAAGGCTGATTTCTCGTAAAAAAATTCCGGCTTTCATATGCATTTAAACGCAAAAGTGTGTTATAATAAAAGTTGTAGAAAATTTAAAATCCTAGATTTTTTTATTTCGAACTTTTTTTGTGTAACGCTTAGTTTAGCGGTAATTAGCAATTTTCTGTTTTTTTCCGGCACGGAAACGTGTAAAAAATCGATTTTTTTAAAGATTTTGGTCTTAGCATGCATTTTACGACAAAAGTATATAATCAAATTTGTAGGAAATTAAAAGATCTACAACTTTCATTTAGAGAATTTTTCTCTACAGAGCCTAGTTTAGCGTAAAAAGTGATTTCCCGTATTTTTCAGCAAAACTGAAGTTGATTTTCATTTTGCGTCTTTCACTCACGACTAAAATAAGGTTATGTTTATTGAGGTTAGGTTTTTTGTTTATTTCTAATGTTAGGTTATATTGCGCATTATTTTCATTGGCAAGAGAAAGTCGTGTGAGTGTTTCACACCAGATTTTTAAGCAAGAATCCAATTTTTTTAAATGCAATATGAAGGTTTTTTTACATTTTTTTGTCACCAGTCTCTCGACTGGTTTGATGCAGTTCTCCGATCTGTTCTATCTTGTGTAAGTCGTTTCATATCTATACCTGTAACACCCTACATATTTTGTTCGCACACAGACCGATCGGTAAAAACATGTTTTTTGGGGTTCATGGACCTGAAAACGTGTAGGCTACTTTCCTGTGAAAATTCGATTTCACAAAATCAACGTGAAAACAATACTTTCCTTCCCAATATATTCATACAGGACAAAAGAAAATTAAGTACTGTATTTACTAAACTAGATGAATGTGACATTTTTAACATCATAAACAATTCTTTTCACTTCTTCGACCCTACCACAACACAATACTTCCCTTATTCAATATTGTACGATTACCAGGAATAAGTAAAAAGATAAAACTTTTGTTTTAAACAAACTGACAGATTAAGCGGTGAAGACAGACCGTAAGCGATGTAGTGAAGAGAAGGAGTATAAAAAGTTTGTTGCTTCCTTTACAAAGTTTTACAGTTCCGTAATAAATAATTTATACAATAACGGAAAACTAAACAAATGAATAAATTATATAAGATAATTATTTTTAAAGTTTATTTATGTTAAAACAAGTTAAACATTTCAATTTAACATGATTTTTATGAATCAAAAACTTTACTTTTTGGATAATATAATTTTTACTCTCCCTTGCCTATATGAATACATAGGAAGGTAAGTATTGTTTTCATGGCGATTTTTCTAAATCGAGTTTTCACCGGATCTACACGTTTCAGACCCCCTGAACCCAAAAAAACATGTTTTTAGCGATTGGTCTGTGTGTGTGTGTGTGTGTGTGTGTATGTTTGTGAACAAAATATCTCAAAAACGGAACATCGTACAAACTTGAAACTTAAGTTAGATAATACTGACTACCGGACACGACACGAACATTTTTATCAATATCGGTTAACCGGAATAGTAGTTTATTCGTGTCATTTTTCACTTTTTTGCGATTTTCTCAAAAACGGCCCCTACGATTGTTTTTAAAATCGCCTTATTTACTACATTTGTAATGCTCTACAAGATAGGGTAGGCGCCATGTCTGCTGAAAATCTTGGTGAGGCTGTTTTCACGTACGAAAATTGTTTTTGTAAGATTGTGGCTTTAATATGCGCATTTTAGCCCAAAAATGTATTTAATAAAAGTTGTAGAGAGTTTAAAATTCTACAACTTTTATTTCAAACATTGTTTTGTATAACGCTTAGTTTAGCGGTAATTAGCAATTTTTTGTTTTTTTTTCTCACGAAAACGTGTAAAAAGTCGATTTTTTTAAAATTTCAGCCTTAGTATGCATTTTACGAGAGAAGGAGTGTATATTAAAGGTAACAAGAAGTGGTTATATATAAAATTAAAATTAAATTTTTTACAACGTAAGTCTCGTTATTTAATAGCCACACCTCGTATTTTGTTCACACACAGACCAATCGCTTAAAACATGTTTTTTTTTTAGTTCAGAATGTCTGAAAACGAGTACATCACGAGAAAACTCGATTACAAAAAATCGATATGAAACAATATACTTTATTTTTTTATATATTCATATAGGGCAAGAGAAAGTGAAAAATTACAACTGTTTACCGTTTTTAAGAAAATTCATTACCGATTTAGATATAAGATACGCTATCAAGCATCTTTCAATGATAAGTTTAAGAAAGAAAAAAGCATTGAAAGAGAAAATCGAGATAAAATTCATCTTCGCGCGAACTAACATAGCAAAACTGAACTTGACAGGACAGCGAAACAATGTTTAAACGCAAGTAAAGAGAAAAGTATTATTCAGAACTGGCGCCTACATCTATAATACAGTATTCAAGTATAGGACAAAATATTCACCCAAACCATACCAAAAGCACCCAGAATTTTAAAGGAGTTAAAGAGTGTTAGGAGAGAGTCGGAGGTTTGTTATTCCCACTCTTTTTTACAAAACAATTTATGGTCTAGTTGGCATGGTGTAGTCATGTTCGCGCCATTCCATAACGCACCACACTACCTCATTCGCGCAATTCAGCCAATTATAAATTGCTGAATTTACTGGTACCACGCTAGTCTTCTAGTATAATCTACTCTGGTTCATAGTTTCCCTTTTCATCGTGCAAACCCACAATGTATATTTCATAAAGGCTTAACACAAAGAAAAAACAATATAAAATTCTTTCCTTCTTCATAATATACACAAGCTATAAAAAAACACCACAAAATTAATTTTTACTACCTCGCACTCTATCTGTAGATCGATATTCAGACAGTAGAGCAATGACACAAAATTATCAACACTAAGATCTCAATTTATCTTTACATTTCATGACCCCTAAAGCCAAAAAAAATCGTTTTTTATAATAACAATACTTTATTTCCATATCGTTTACAATATACAAGCTGATTCACGAAGTTTACCGTGCTTTCTGAGCTCATTCAACAGGCCAAAAGACAGACAAATAATCTGAAGTTAACACTCACACAACTTTCTCTTGCCAATGCAAATAATGAACAATATAACCTAACATTAGTAACAAATCATTTGAAATAAACAAAAAAACTAACCTCATAAAACATAACCTTATTTTGAATCATGAGTGAAAGACGCAAAATGAAAATCAACCTCAGTTTGGCTTAAAAATTCGGAAAATCACTCTTTTACGCTAAACTAGGCTCTGTAGAGAAAAAAGCTTTAATAAAAAGTTGTAGATCTTTTAAATTTCTATAAATTTGATTTTATGCACTTTTGTCGTAAAATGTACAAGCATTAATAATGCATATGGCTGAAATCTTTAAAAAAATCGATTTTTTTATACAATTTTGTGAGAGAAAACAGGTAATCGCTAATTACCTCCAAACTAAGCGTTATACAAAAAAAATGTAGGATTTAAATCTCTACAACTTTTATTATAACACACTTTTGCATTTAAATGCATATTAAATCCGCAATCTTAAAAAAAAAACAATTTTTTTACGAGAAATCAGCCTTCCCAAAACTTTCAGCAGACATGGCGCCTACCCCATCTTGTAGAGCATAAAAAATTTAGTAAATGAGGCGATTTGAAAAAAATCGTCGGAGGCGTTTTTGAGAAAATAAAATCGCAAAATAATGAAAAATGACACGAATAAACTACTACTTCCGGTTGACCGATTTTGATGACAATGTTCGTGTTGGGTCCGGTAGTAGTATCTAACTTAAGTTTCAAGTTTCAACTTCGCACGATGTTCCGTTCTCGAGATATTTTGTTTACACACAGATTGATCGCTAAAACATGATTTCAAAAATCGACATGAAAACAATACTTTCCTTCCTATATATTCAGATAAGGGAAGAGAACGTAAAAAGGTAATGAACGAATGGGTATGTAATGAATTTGACAGTGTTTATATAGAATAGACTCATTACTTGTCTTGACATATCCTATACTCCCTTTTTATAGTATCATGGATGCAGTTTTTTCAACCCTTATTTTAGACTGGAGCTGGTTAACGGTCGAGTGCGCCTTCTTTAACAACGAAAATGCGACCTCGTAGAAAAAGATAGATAAAAAATAATCGCTTGTATAAATACATAATCAAGGTTTATACACAATTTCTGAAAATGTTAAAAAATAAAAAATACATTAATAAATAAAGACCGCCTTCAGAAATACCCGGTGCGTTTTTTTTTGTTTTTTACTTTCTCTTGCCTATATGAATATATAGGAAGGAAAGTATTGTTTTCATGTCGATTTTTCGAAATCGAGTTTTCACCGGATCTACACGTTTTCAGACCACCTAAATCCAAAAAACATGTTTCTAGCGATTGGTCTGTGTGTGTGTGTATACAGAATATCTCAAGAATGAAACTTCGTACGAACTTGAAACTTAAAAGTTACATACCACTACCGGACCCGACACGAACATTTTCATCAAAATCGGTCAACAGGAAGTAGTAGTTTATTCGTGTAATTTTTCACTTTTTTGCGATTTTCTCAAAAACTGGTCCTACGATTTTTTTTTAAATCGTTTTATTTACTAAATGTTTTATGCTCTACAAGATATGGTAGGTGCCATGTTTGCTGAAATTCTTTGTGATGCTGTTTTCACGTAAAAAATAGTTTTTTTAAGATTACGGCTTTAATATAAATTTAAGCGCAAAAATGTATATTCAAAGTTGTAGAGAATTTAAAATCCTACAAATTCTATTTCAAACATTTTTTTTGTATAACGCTTAGTTTAGCGGTAATTAGCAATTTTCTGTTTTTTCTCTTACGAAAACGTGTGAAAAATCTATTTTTTTAAGATTTCGGCCTTAGTATACATTTAACGACAAAAAAGTATAATCAAATTTATAGGAAATTAAAAGATCTACAACTTTTATTTAGAGTATTTTTCTCTACAGAGCCTAGTTTAGCGTGAAGGAGTGAGTTTTTAAGCCAAACTGACGTCGATTTTCATTTTGCGTCTTTCCCCCATGATTAAAATAGGTTATGTTTTTTGAGGTTAGTTTTTTGTTTATTTCTAATGTTTTATTACTAATATTAGGTTATATTGTTAATTATTTGCATTGGCAAGAGAAAGTCATGTGAGTGTTTCACACCAGATTTTTTTTTTTTTTTGTTTACGTCAGACTGTTCTGCAATTACTGCTAATGCCAACGGTGAAGGATGAAATGAATTTTTGTAACGCATAAAAATATGCCGTACCTGAATGGGATTCGAACCCACGACCGACCCGGCGCGTGGTGCAGTGGATAGCATAACTGTCTTCTACGCCAGAGTTCCGAGTTCGATTCCCGGTCTGGTCTGACATTCTTTCATTACTAATTTTTATCTACCACCTTTACCATCTGCGTTGGCATTAATGTCCAAAACAGTCGGACAAAAAACCAAAAAAAAGAAGTCTTCAAAAATAATGATACGAAATAGTAAGCCAATACATTGTGACGAAAGCGTTGTGCGTAAATTTAATTTCGTTTTGGGGAAAATAAAATAACGAATATACCGAATACCGGGGATATAACGAATAACGAAAATAAAATAACGAATCGAATATAACTTTTAACAAATACATTTTTGATTTTTTTTTAAGTTTATTCATCAACAGCTTGGTAATTAGTGATTACAGTGGGTTTTGGTACTGTATCGGTGGGTTTCAACATGTTAAAATTTCCAGATGCTAGCCGGGAATAGAACCCGGGACCTTCCACTTTGTATGCTTGTGTGCTAGTCACGACGCCACGGAGGAGGCCATTTTAGAAATTTCTCTTAAATTGATTATCCTTAATAACTCTTAATTCTCTCCCTTAATTTAATAATTATTAAAAACCCCTCGTGACCGAATTTTGAGCTGAGAAAGTTTTAGAACACACCAATTTACTGAATTATTTTATGACATGTAAGGGGTAAATCTCCTGAACCGACCACAGTGGGAGAAAGTTACTCCATACAGGTAAACCCCCATGGACAAAATTCCTATCTACTGCCCTATTCCAACTCTGCCCTCCAAACCCAAATTCTGTTCAACCTGGGGATTTTATGTATTTTTGAAAATAATTAGGTAATGCAATTCTAACAATGATTAATCTTCTGTTAACATTTCCTTTTTAAGAAATAATTTTTAAGGAATAGCAAAAATTTTCTCGGAAAAAAATTAGAAACAATATTTTGAAAATTTTAAAATTACAAAATTTCTTGCAAAATATCAAAGTACATATATAATATTTAAAAATATAATATTAAACTTTTTAAGTTAAAAAATTTGATGTATAATATAATTTTTTTAAATCTTTACAACTTTACTGCTAATGTTATAGATTTTTATGGTTTATTTATTTTGTTAATTGAATTTCAAAAAAGAAAAAAAAAGCTTAATTTATACTTAACCCCCACCAGGTTGGTCTAGAGGTAAAGTAGTCGCCAAAATTAGCTGTTTAACAGCTGATTTTCGGAGACGAAGGTTCCTGGTTCAAATCCTAGTAAAGGTAGAGTTACTTTTATACGGATTTGAATGCTAGACAGTGGTTACCAGTGTATTTTGATGGTTGGGGTTCAATTAACGGTTAATTAATGGTCGACTTGAGTCTGTATAAGATTACACCTCATACACATCATCCTCATCTCATTGGGTCATGGGGTTGCTTATTGTTCTGAATTGAACAGATTGCAACGTACACAAATTATGGATTACAAAAAAAATTTATACTTGTGTATTCAGTATTCATCCATATAACAACGTTCCTTTAAATTAAGCATTATTTAATTATTCTGTTAGTTTCAAATATAGTTAATTTACAAAAAAAAAATTAAGAAAACTGTTGAAAGTAAACATTTTATGAAGAAAATCAGTGATAAAAAAAAAATTACAGACATTACTGTTACAAATAAAAGCGTGGCGCATTTTATTGTAAAATATTCGTTGTATAAAAATGCGCCACGCTTTTATTTGTAACAGTAATGTCTGTAATTTTTTTTGTAATTTTTTTTATTTTTTCTTTTTAGTCCATTTTTTATTTGAATCATTGTTAAATAATAGCGTTTCTTAAAATTTTTATTTTTTTTTATTTTTTTTTAAATTCTTTTTCTGTGATTTTTTTTGTAATTTTTTTTTGTAAATTTTTTTTATTTTTTTCTTTTTAGTTACTTTTTTTAAGTAATTTTTAAATAAAAGCGTTTTTTAAATTTTTTTTGAAATTTTTTTTGAAATTTTTTTTTACAAACACCTATTGTCATCGAAGATAAACAAGTGTGCAAAGTTTGATTCATATTGATACGGTAGAAGTATTAAAATTTTAAGTTGCAAGATTTGATGGATCCAAGGGTAAGTTATTTTGTAATAATAAAAGCGTTTAAAAAAAATTTTTTTGTAAATTTTTTTTTATGACAGCGTATTGTCATCGAAGATAAACAAGTGTGCAAAGTTTCATTCATATTGATACAGTGGAAGTATTAAAATTTTAAGTTGCAAGATTTGATGGATCCAAGAGTAAGTTAAAAAAAAATAATTTTTTTTTGTAAATTTTTTTTTATGACAGCGTATTGTCATCGAAGATAAACAAGTGTGCAAAGTTTGGTTCATATTGATACGGTAGAAGTATTAAAATTTTAAGTTGCAAGATTTTATGGATCCAAGAGTAAGTTAAATAAAAGCGTTTAATAAAAATGAATGAGCCGTTTAATTGTATTTACTACGTTATAAATGGCTTGAACAATTTTGACATGTCATGATCTTTTGGCATATCACATGTAAATAATATGTAGGCTAAATTATTTCATCAGATAATAAAAAGTATTAATAACTCTGTCTCATTTTCTCCTTGTGTTTAGAGGATATAAAATGACTAGCAGCCATGCTTGGTTCAATAAAAATATATTCATAAAATTATTTTTTTACCAATCTTATGATGTTTTATACTGAAATATTTCAATTTCATATAATGAATTAATACAATAATTTCACTAACCTTCTTTTTAAACTGCGTCACCTTTATTTTAATTTTTACTTACACGTGTTTCGGTGGATCCACCATCATCAGAGTAAATAACATATAATTGAAACTAAAAACACTATTTATTAAAAATCCATAGAAGATGATACATCTTCAGTCACTTGTATAAAACTGATTTAAAATTAATTTATTTAAATTTATCCCTTCTCATATTTACTGTAGATAGCAGCAGCAGTTAATATCACTTCATCATTCCTAAATTTCACCTGTTCATTCAAAATGTCCTGCTTTTGCTCTTTTAAATATTTATAAATGTGGAACATCTCATATTTTTCAATTTTATTTTTATTTTCTATATTACATTGTTCTATTATATTGAAATGTTCATCTATGAACATTCAATATCGATGAACATTTCAATATAATAGAACAATGTAATATAGAAAATAAAAATAAAATTGAAAAATATGAGATGTTCCACATTTATAAATATTTAAAAGAGCAAAAGCAGGACATTTTGAATGAACAGGTGAAATTTAGGAATGATGAAGTGATATTAACTGCTGCTGCTATCTACAGTAAATATGAGAAGGGATAAATTTAAATAAATTAATTTTAAATCAGTTTTATACAAGTGACTGAAGATGTATCATCTTCTATGGATTTTTAATAAATAGTGTTTTTAGTTTCAATTATATGTTATTTACTCTGATGATGGTGGATCCACCGAAACACGTGTAAGTAAAAATTAAAATAAAGGTGACGCAGTTTAAAAAGAAGGTTAGTGAAATTATTGTATTAATTCATTATATGAAATAGAAATATTTAAAACTGCAGGATGCATTATAAAGATTTATTTTTGAATGAAATATTTCAGAGAAGCTTACTGTATTAGTTTAAATAAACTTTTTAATATTTAGTATGCAACTGAAAGTTGTCCCTGTAAACTAGAGTATATTTAATACCCAAAATACTAAAAATGATTATTTACTTTTTCCTTCAGAAGCAGCAGTTTTCGGGAAGCATTTTTAGCAAGCACCGATAATCAAAATTGATCTAACACAAGTTATATCCTTTAAAGACCTAGTTCTGGAAGCTTTTTACAACGTCGGCGAGTTAGTCAATAGTTCTTTTGCATTTAGTTATAAGAAATACAGTGGGAAATCAATTATCCGAACATCTATCAACCGGATGACCAGTTATCTGTTGTCCTTCAGGAAAAAAATTGTAAAATATGTACTATGTACACTTATGCATGTATACAGTATACTAATGTTTTGCTGAATTTTGTACAACAGATGAAATAATAGTTAGAAATAATAGTTAATAGATGAAATAGTTCTGTTTCTTATCACATAGTCAGCCACTTATATGACTGAACTATTTAAGAACAGAAGAGGTAGACGTGTAAAAGACACTAGTCAGAGTTATCTCCTCTGAGAGTAGTGAATTTCACTATGCAGCCAGACCCTGTGGTGAATGAAGTGAAGGTGTCATTTGCAGGGTGGAAAGTGAGTGCTTTTCGGAGGGCCTGGCATGCTGATAAGCATTCTCTTTTAACTCAGTGAGGAAGGCAATGGTAAACCACCTTACTCCTCGTTTTTACTTAGTAAAACCTCTAGAAGTTCAAACCAGCCTTTCGGCTGTTGACCTAAACAACAACAAACAACAGATGAAATAAATAAATAACACTCTACTCAACTCAAATTAATTTATATAATATGTATGGTATTATTGGTATTAATGAAATGAGGTTTTTAAGAAGGGTGAAGGGCTGCTCGAGGCTGAATCTAATACATAACGAGGAAATGAGATCAGAGTTGGGTGTATTTAGCTTGAATGAAAAAGTGGAGGAGTACCGGAATCAATGAAGGCAACATTTGGAACGGATGCCAGAGGAGAGAATACCTCTATAAGTGACGGAATATGTTCCAGTTGGATGAAGGGAGGTGGGAAGACCTCGACGAAGATGGCAGTAGTCGAGATGTACAGGTTGGAGTGTCTCGTGTTTGTGTAGACGCACAAGATGGTTTGTGGGTTCGGAACAGGCTTATGCCTAATCCTTGATAGTTAGAAGAAGAAGACGTATGGTATTAAGAAATGAAACCGTAACATTCTTCATCAAAACTTTAGTTGTTGTTTAGGTTAACGGCTGATAGGCTAGTTTGAACCTCTAGAGATTTTACTAGGTAAAACGAGAAGTGATACGGTTTACCATTGCCTTCCTCACTGAGTTGTAAGAGTATGCTTATCAGAATGCCAGGACCTCCAAAAAGCACCTAATTTCCACCCTGCAAATTATACCTTCACTTCATTCACAACAAGGTCTGGCTGTATAATGAAATTCATTACTCTCAGACGAGATAACTCTGACTAGTGTATTTTACACCTCTACCTCTTTTGTTCTAAAATATTTCAGTCATATAATTGGATGATGTGATATGAAACAGAACTATTTTTAGTAGCCCTGGAACCTGCAGACTGAGTACAATTAATTTAACACTCCACCTGCCCGTTATGGGCATAAAATTTTAGTACCAAGTATTAAATCCATAAAAGGTTTATACCACATCGTGACTATATAACCTGTGGGTGGATTCACTCCAGTTTAGATAAAACAATTAACCTGCTCATATACAACAGGAAAAATTAATAAAATAAAGATAATATTGTAATCACAAACCATTTCAGAAAAAAGAAAGTGGTCTCAAAAACAGCTGATGTCTAATCACCAAGTTTTTTTTCTGTCTAATTGTTTATTTACAACTGTAAAATTTTACAACAAGCAAATGTGATGATTATGATATTAATGTAATTGACATGATAGGCATGAGAGGGGTAGGGCCCCCATTGGTGCCTCCCCAAGAATGAAATTAGTATATCAAATTAGCAGGTCTCTACTCCAGCGTCTTTCAAGGCGTCTAGGGGGATTATCAGGTAAATGGATGGTGGAAAGTGAACGCACCAGGGGGTTCTCGTGTTCGTGTGACTTGTGAAAGCGTTTGTATAGGTATTCAATGGAATTTTGTACACGTGGTGTTTTCAAATCTGTATGTAAGGTTTTGTTGCTAACGTAAAGAGGTGCATTTGCTATAAGGCATAATGTTTTTGACTGGAATGCTTGAATTCGTTGCAAGTTAGAGGGTTTGGTTGAACCGTAAATTAGGGACCTGGAGGTCCACATAGGTTTCAAAAGAGAACAATATATGCGTAATTTTTGTGTCATTGGTAATTTTGATCGTTTGTGAAGTAGGGAATACAGAAGTTTAAGTCGGGAATTCAGTAATAAATGTTTCCGTTTGATATGTATGCTTCAAGTTAGTCGTTTATTAAAAGTTAGACCGAGATACTTGACCGTATCTGTTTTTGTGAGAGGTTCATTGTCTATGTATACTGGTGGGCAATCACCATGACGGAGTGTGAAAGACACGTAAAGGGATTTTGCCGTAATAAGTTTTATTTTCCATGTTTTAATCACCAAGTAAAACACTTTAATGGTAAGAAAACTGAGGAGTATTCTTACCCCTATATTTTGTTTAACAATAAGTTATTCTATTATTTTTTTAAAAAAAGTGCGGCAAAACATCACTACCTTTTCAAATAAAAAAAATTAGCAATACAAACAACATACACCATGTGAAGGATTATGTATTAAATTAAATTCTAACCCAACTATTGACTTTGGCTTAGTGGGTTAAAAAATTAAAAATTACATGGACAGTAGGAAAAGTAATCAGAAGCTAAGGATTTGAAAAAGTATTACAAAATTTAAAAAAAATTGGAAATAGATCTTGAGAGTACTTAAAAAAATCTCTGTCTCTAATTGCATATATGAGGATATTCATTGTCAATTTTATTTTATTATATTTAATTTTTGGTCACGAGCACAAGCTCGCAAACACACTAACAGCGCTCAAAACTAAAAATTTGCACAATATAAGGTTAAATAAAAAAGCGAAAGAAAACTACGAATGATTACACTCTAGCTTAGCGTCTTGTAGCTCTATCATTTTTTATAAGACACAAACGTGTCTTTCAGGGCATTCTAAAATTAAAATGTTTATAAAACAGTTGACTTCAGCAAATATTAAAAAATTAATTATCTTCCATCACGATAGTTTTGCGCACACATTCTCTACGGTACATTGACATTAAAGACACTTACAAAAATATATTATGAAATTTTTCTTATAAAATGTTACAATAATAAATTATACATTACAATTATATACGAATAATTGAACTAAACATTGCAACCCGTTTACTTGACGTTAGAAAGAAACATAATTTTATAAATACATTCTTTATTAAATATTATGTGTACTTACCAAAAATGTCTCCCTCTGGACTTCCTCCCGAGTCCTCAGGAATTACTAACAATTAACAACATATACACAATTTATAATGTTACATTTCACATTCGAATAATATTCCTTATCAAATCTAACCTAACTCTGAGGAGCCTTGTCCCCAGTTACCAGGACTGCACTGAGTTAGCATAACTTTGATTACACTAATAAAACTGTTTTATGTCGAAAAACATAATTTATAATTAAAAATATACAACGTTACAGTCATCACTTAACACTTAACGCAACCACTTCGTTAACATACTCATTCAAATAAAATTTCCGCTAAAATTCCGTAAATAGAGTAACGATTCCAAGATAAATCAATCGCACGGCAGTTCTTTATCGTCTGCTCTGCCGAATATGGCTGCGATAAGTATCAGTTCTTCTGCTTCTTCTTGACGAAAAGAAGAAAAAAGTAATACCCATTTTTATCTCAATTTACTTAGATTAACATGTCCACATTAAATTAGACTCACAATCACCGTAACTTTAAATCAATCGCAAAGTTTAGTATATTTATTAAACTGCAGCCTAGTTACTGGGTAGGTAGTTCAATACATGATACTAACATTCAATGTATTACTATTTAAATAAAATGTAATAAAGCTTCAAGTAAATTAGCGGTTATTTAATTAATATTTTAAAGAACTGAGTCAATATTGGTCTGTTTGAATTCTCATATATCATATAAAATTACAAAGCGTACAATAACTCCCAATATAGTCAATTTATATATATATATATATAAAACGTTACTAATATTAGGGTTCTTAATTTGTTTAGCTTTTTGATGCCAAGAAATTTATAAACATCACACAGTTAGAAAACCAACGTTTACGCTCAATCGTACAGGCTGTGGAGTTGTTTAGCGTCGAGCATTGGTCAAGTAGTGATTAAACATAACCTCATACATAACAGTGCATAATAGTAATATTTATTTACTAGTAACTTAAATCGATTTTGTATTATTGTTAGTGTTAATAAGTGGTCGTGGTACGTAAACGGTTGGTTTTTTATTCAGATAGAAATGTTAATTTAGCATTGTCAGTGAAGTTTATCAATCATAACCTAAACACTAAACGTTTCGAAATGTCTGCAGAAGGAAAACCTAAAATATCATTCGGTTTTAGTAAACTTTCAAAGCCAAAAGTGGCAATTATTACTAATAACAAGGATATTAAAAGTGATGAAAAAATTCAATTTATAGATTGTGTGGAAGAAAAATCAATTAAAGTTAAGAATGAGGAACCGAAACAACCAGAATTTTTAGTGATACCCTTACCAAAAACTGATGGTATTATTGGTAGAAAAAACAGTGACATTTTAAATAAAGTTTTACATAGTTCTGTGCATACTAGTAAAGATAATGTTAAAACGGATGAAGATCCAAATGTAAGTACAAATACTGAGGCGACTAATAAAATAGAATCATTAGATGTAATAGCTGCTAGAGAGATTATTGAAGATTTAAAGAAAGTTAAAAATAATGAAGAAGAAAGTGAAAATTTTTCTGTTCCTTTAGCTACTAATGCTCCACTTGGTGAAAAGGAGTCAACGTTAGATGATTATGAAAGCATTCCAATTGAAAAATTTGGAATGGCAATGCTAAGAGGTATGGGCTGGACTCCGGGAAAAGGTATTGGTAAAAACGAACAAGTTGTTTCTGCTAAACAACCAGTATTAAGGCCTAAAGGATTAGGTTTAGGAGCAGATAAAGTAATTAAAAAAGAAGAAACAAATACATCTGTAAATGAACCAATAAAATTAGTTAAAGGTAGTTTTGTTCGAATTATTGCTGGTGCGAATAAAGATTCGTTTGGTGAAATTATTGGTTTCGATGATGAAACTGGACGATTAATTATAAAAATGGCTTTGGGTAATTCTGTTTTAACATTTAATGAATTCTTGGTAGAACCTGTTTCTAAAGATAATTATAATAAAAATAGTAAAGTTATTAATGTTAAAAAATATGAAGAATATAAAAAGAAAGAAGATGAAAAAGAAGCTAAACGTTATAAAAACACTGTGTCCAGCGATGATGATTCTGTTAAAGAAGTTAAACATAAACGTCATTCATCTCCAGAAGTTATTAGCGATGACGATGATAAAGTAAGGAAACATAAAGAAAAGAAATATATAAAAGATAGCACTAATAAATATTCTAAATATAGATCACCATCTAGGGATAACTCACCAGATGTACATAAATCAAGAAAGTATGACAAATATAATTCTGATAAACAATCAAATACATCACCCTCACCTGACAGAAGAAAATATATAAAATCAGAAACCCATAAATCGAAAAAAGATGATCGTAACAAATATAGAAATAATCGCTCTTCTTCCAGAGACAGTTCTGTAGAACAATCTAGATCAAAACAATATGATAAATATTATTCTCACAAAAGTAAATCCAGTAGGGCTTCTGATAATAGTGACAGAAATTCGAATGAGAAGTTCAAATCATATTCAAAACAAAAACATAGAAAATATTCAAATAGTTCTTCAGATGCAAGTGATTCTGATGAAAGTGAAAAATACTCAAAAACTAGCAAGTCTAAATCTAAGAAACATAAAGAAAAAAAGAAATCTAAACGACGAAGCAGATCTTATTCAGTCGAAAAGAAAAGGAAATCTCGATCTCCATCACCGAGAAAACATAAAAAATCTAAAAAGTCTCATCATTAATGCCATTTTACTATAACTATCAATTAAACTGTTTTATTTATTTGTTTTTAATTAGGTATCTATTTGTAATGTAAGATGCATAAATAATGTAAATATTAGCACGTTATGAATTTTAATGGTGTGTATTTATTTATAATAATTAAACTGGACATTTTTATAATCAATGTTTCATTTAATATTGGTGTTTTTCAAACTGTATATATGAGGTGTGGCTATTAAATAACATGACTGACGTAAACATTTTATTTTATTTTATACATAATCACTTACGGTCACCTTTAATATACACTCCTTCTCAATCCCTACAACGCTCTATGCGAATTTTCCATTTGTTGGAAACAGTGCTGGAAGTCATCTTGTGTCAGCTCCTTCAGGACATGTTCCGCTTTCTCTTTTACAGCTTCCACAGACTCAAATTTTGTTCCATTTTAATGCAGATTTCACCTTATGGAACAGGTAGAAGATAATAACATGTGATGAAACATGGTTTTTTACTTATGATCAAACAAGAGGATGAAACAAAGCGCCAATCCATGCACTGGAAGAGCCAAACTGCACCGAGAGCCAAAAAATCTCGAATAAGAAAGTCAAAATTTAAAGCAATGATTGTTTTTTTTTATACCCATGGGATTGTGTACCTTCACAGGGTTCCTGAAGGTCAAACAATTAATCAATATTACTACCTTGAGGTACTTTCTTAACTACGTCAAAGAGTAAGGAAAAAACACCTCGAAATGCGGAAGGACAAATCATGGGTTCTCCACAAAGACAATGCGCCAGCTCATTCCATGTTATCTGTCAAGAGGTTCCTAGCCAAGTACAGCATCTCAGTGTTAGAACATCCACCTTATTCACCAGATCTTGCACCATGTGACTTCTACCTGTTCCCTAAGGTGAAATCTGCATTAAAAGGGACAAGATTTGAGTCTGTGGAAGCTGTAAAAGAGAAAGCGGTACGTGTCCTGAAGGAGCTGACAGAAGATGACTTCCAGCACTGTTTCCAACAATAGAAAATTCGCATGAAGCGTTGTAGGGATAGAGAAGGAGTGTATATTGAAGGTGACAATAAGTGATTATGTATAGATTAAAAAATTTTTTTTTTACGTCAGTCTCGTTATTTAATAGCCACACCTCGTATATAAAAATATGATAAAGCTGCGTTTACACAAAAGTTTGAAACTAAAAAAATTTGCAACTTTTGAAGAAAGTTTGATATTTTCCAAGGTATGATTTTTGTTGCAAACTTTTCGAATTTCAAACAGATTTCAAGTTGTAAATCAAGTTTCATATTTTGAGTAGTAGTCGGTAAATTACTGAAATTTCCTTTGATCATTTTAGTTTCAAACTCGAAATGTTCACCAAAGGTTGCAAATTTTCTCCTGCCATTCCAGCACCTGCGCACGCAGCACTCAAGCTGATGTAATTATTGGTACTTTACTTAATGGTGTCTTTGCTCTTGTCTTTTAGTGTTGTAAAATTTGTCACAAATTTTGTGTAGTTTCATTTTTTGTGTATTTTTGTTTAATCTAGTTAAATTTGTGTGGTACTATAGATGATACAAAAACTGATAAAATAGCTTGGTCAAAAGAGGCGGTTCTAAAATTTTGAGTGGCCAAAATATAACAAGCACTTGCAGCTTGAATTACATCTTCCATTCTCCAGATCTTGAATAACACACTAGACATAAAAAAGGAAAAAAGGTTGAAACTTGAAAAATTTGAAACTTTTTATAGACTGAAAAACGCAAAAATACTTGTTTACAACTTTTTTGGTTTCATAAAAAAATTTGGAACTAGTTCAAACCAAAAATTGCTAACTGTTGTGGAAACCTAGCATAACAGTTTTCAAACTGTTAGTTACATTATACATGTATAATGCAAACATTTTTATCACTTCATTAAAAGCTCATAACTTAGAACAGCTATCAATAACCTGTGAGTAAGGAACAGATTTGAATAAGAATTGGTACTTCATATAAATTACTTCGAACTGATGCAATTGCAAATTTCTTTGAAAAAACAGCTTCCCACATCCATATTTTGTGTTTTTTCCTTATTGAGTGATGTTACATACATAAACCTTGGATTGTGCATAGGTAATGATATGAGGTGGTACACAGATGAAAAAAATGCCAGATCTGACAGGGAATTGAACCCGAAACCTCGACATAGAATGTAATATTTTGTACAGTTTCTGATACTTTTCAATACTCTTGAAAATCAAAATGCTTTATAGTGCATTACATCAGGTGATAGCGCTGTTATTGATTTTTTACGGAAAACATAAAGTTCTACGAAAGTTTAAATATTGTTTTTGGAGTGTTAGAACTCCAAAAAACAAAATATTCAGGTTATTAACTACTCCATTTTTGTGTTTTTAACTTTTAAAGCATAAATAGGTACTTTACTTTTGACTTTCTAACCAAACAAGAGACTTTCAGTTCACCAATTTCATCAAGTTCATCAATTGAGTATGATACTGACTTACCAAGACATTTTATGTACAATCAATTTTTGTATGATCAGCTTTCAATACATATATTTTGTTTGTTGATCTTTAACAATCTGAACTAGTACATACCTGCAAAGGAAAGCGTTTTTGTAACTAGAAACACAAGTAAACATGCTGTAGTTCATCATTATCATCAAGAAAAGTGAAGTATTTAATTGTTTGCAGCACTGTTTTGTTTTGATGATGTATGTGTGATAAAAAGAGGTAGTAGTAAACAACAGTGTAATCTCTCCATTTATTTATACTTACGTTCACAGCCGCTGTCATAGTGTCATTGCACCACGACTGTACAGGCAATTGGTTCCTAACTCTGCCAATTAACTACATTTTTACTTTCTCTTGCCTATATGAATATATAGGAAGGAAAGTATTGTTTTCATGACGATTTTTCAAAATAGAGTTTTCACCGGATCTACACGTTTTCAGACCCCCTGAACCCAAAAAACATGTTTTTAGCGATTGGTCTGTGTGTGTACAAAATATCTCAAGAATGGAACATCGTACGAACTTGAAACTTAAACTTAAGTTACATATCACTACCAGACCTGCACGAACATTTTCATCAAAATCGGTCAACCAGAAGTAGTAGTTTATTTGTGTAATTTTTTACTTTTTTGCGATTTTCTCAAAAACTGGTCCTACGATTGTTTTAAAAATTGCTTCATTTACTTAATTTTTTATGCTCTACAAGATAAGGTAAGCGCCATGTTTGCTGAAATTCTTGGTGAGGCTGTTTTCACGTAAAAACATTGTTTTTTTAAGATTGCGGCTTTAATATGCATTTTACCGTAAAAATGTATATAATTAACGTTGTAGAGAATTTAAAATTCTACAACTTTTATTTCAAACATTTTTTTGTATAAAGCTTAGTTTAGTGGTAATTAGCAATTTTCTGTTTTTTTCTCACGAAAACTTGTAAAAATCGATTTTTTAAGATTTCAGCCTTAGTATGCATTTTACGACAAAAGTGTATACAATAAAATTTATAGGAAATTAAAAGATTTACATCTTTTGTTTAGAGCATTTTTCTCTATAGAGCCTAGTTTAGCGTGAAAGAGTGATTTTCTTTATTTTTAAGCCAAACTGAGGTTGATTTTCGTTTTGCTTCCTTCACTAATGATTAAAATTAGGTTATGTTTATTGAGGGTGGTTTTTTGTTTATTTCTAACGTTTTATTACAAATGATAGGTTTATTGTTAATTATTTGCATCGGTAAGAGAAAGTTATGTGAGTGTTTCACACCAGATTTTTTGGTTTAGTTATATCATTTATTTTTATTGCTACTTATGCATAATCCATCAGGTTGGTCTAGGGGTAAAATTGTTACTGCAAATCAGCTGACTTTGAGAGAAAAAGGTTTATGGTTCAAAGCCTAGTAAAGGTTTTAAACAGATTTCAATACTAGACAGTGGTTACTGATGTACTTACAGTTCAGCCGTTCTTAGTTTGCTCCTACTGTTAAAAAAACCAATACTACAATACCAATACTACAGAGTGGTAGTAGTGGTAGAGTCCGCGACTTTATGGATGTTGTATTCCTATTAAGTTAACTAAGTTTTGAATTATAAGTAGGCTACTTAAATTACTTAAAACATCAGTCATGATATGATGTAGGCCTAACAATTTCATTTATAAAACTACTTTTAAAAGTATTTTAATACTTTTGAAAGTATTTTGTTGTTACTTTTTAATCAGCGTGTACTCATTTTTATATAATGCGCATATGCTCAGTGACGTCATTATTTGTTTACATTAGGAGCAAACTAAGAGAGGCTGGACTTAAGGTGTTTGAGGTTCAATTAACCATACTCTCTTAGGAATGGTCAGCCTGAGTCTACATAAGACTACAACTAATTTATATGTGATACATATTATTATCCTCAATTCATGAGATTGCTTATTGTTCTTAAATTGAACTGATTGCAATGAACGAGTATTACAGATTAAACACTTATGGATAGATTAGGTTAGAATTTAGTTTTTTGTGCATTTCCTCATTTATCCATTCACCATCTGAATTAATATTACGGGCATAAAGAACATAAAAAACATTACCTGATAATGCCATGCTAATTTAAATAGCTGTTCAAGTTATATGTATCACATACTGATTTCAAATATCCGATATGATTTTTTACAGTCTACGGACTTGGATGTTCCTTAATAAGTTTTATCCATCATAGGTGGGTATTAGTGATGTAATTTTAAACCATTTACGTGCCTGATCTTTCCTTCCTGTCACTCATTTTAAACTTAAGCAACTGAAGACTAAGATTTGGGGCTGCAGGAGTGGTCGGTGGCTGAGGTATTACTGAAGTACTAAGACTTCAAATATCTAAGGCTGTTCAGCTGTATAAATTTCTGTATTCTTCAGCTTCTTGTATTTTTCAGCATTCTTTAAAATATTTTTTTATGATTCCAGTCGTAGGTGACATAGTGTTCAGTATCAATTACTGAAGATAAGCTAAAAATCCTGCTTGTGCAGTATTTAGTTTTTTTTATCCCTAATGCTGATGCCCCCTGCCCCACCATTATCAGCGCCTGCAGATGATTCCAGAACTTGCCTATCGCGGGGAGTGCAGCCAGCAGTGCCTCCACACCACTATGAAGTGGACTCGCTGGAGGGGTATTTAAGCAGCTGCTCTGAACCATGAGTCGCACTCACCATCCAACTTCAGAACGAAGAACAAGGAAGAAGAGACCGGAAGCAGCCATCCCACGTCGACGCTACATTCCCGCACCGGTCAACCTTTGCCTACCGGGCTGCCGAAGAAGCCCATGCGTGCTTGATGGCACCACGGTGAAGGTGTGGGACCAAAGAGAACCGGTCGGCCAACCTGACACTGTAGGGCTCTGGGGGCCACCACTGTCACGCTGCAGTGGGGACCAAACTGCCACTGAGGAAAGGCTAGACCTGAACCCGGTAGCCGAGCCGTCACTCTTCGGGTTCTGCTTCCAACATGCCGCTTCTGATCACCAACAACAGCCTTTTTCAGGGCCAACCACAAAACACACCCAGCCCTTTTCAGGGCCACCAAACTCACAAGCAAGGTTTTGCCATGTGTCGTCGGCGACAGTACATTGCAATCTGTTCAATTCAGAACATATACAACCCCATGACCTAATGAGATGAAGATGTATGGCATGTATATGAGGTAGTCTTGTACAGATTCAGGCCGATCATTCCTGAGTATGGTTAATTGAACCCTTACCACTTAAGTACACCAGTAACCACATTCTAGTATTCAGATCCACAAAAAAGTAACTACCTTTACTAGGATTTGAACCAAGAAACTTTGTCTCTGAAAATCAGCTGTTAAACAGCTGATTCGCAGCGATGACTTTACCTGTAGATGAAACCAGAGGGCCATAATATTTAGTTTTAACAACTCATGTCAAAAGCAGACAAGCTTAGACAGATCAGACCAATTAGAGCAATGTGACTAGTTCTACTATTTGTAGTCTATCCACCTGGAGACTGTGTCGGCCGCATTGGTGTAGTTGGTAACGTGCTCGCCTCTCATCATGTGGTCTTGGGTTCGAATCCCATTCAGAGACGGCATATTTTCATACATTACAAAAATCATTCTTCACCATCTGCATTAGCAGTAATTGCAGAACAGTCGGATGCTAAACAAAAGAAAAAAAACCTTGAGACAGTACTGTAGTTAAGGTAATCAGAATAAGAAAATTTAAACGAATACTTCATCACTACCTTTCAAATATTTATTTCAGAAAGCATATTTAAATAAAATGGCAAAAATATATCTTCTTAAAGCAATAAAATAAATTCACAATATTCGTTTAAAAATTACAAACAAAATCAAATAACTTTTTTTTAGTCCAATATTAATAATAATTATACACAAACAATAATAATAATAATTTATAACATTATCCATTTACTAATAACAATAATAATGCCATTATAATTTGACAATACTAACATGTGTTTAAAATATTTTCCAAGATAAAAATATATAAAATAATTTTATAATAACATATAATGATAATTTAATTGCATATACATGTTAAGACGTCATTTAATGACTATAAATAAAATAGGAATCTTCCATAACTAATTAAATTACTATTTTCAGTCAAATAAGGAATGACTGTCAACTTAAATGCATTTACAATATTTAATTTCAACTACAATAATATTTATCTACGTAAAAATATAAATTAATATTAAAACTTCTGTAATTTTTGTAACTAATTATTTGTGCAAATGAAAAAAATATATAACATTTATAATATTATTTGGCACATTTACATAATATATATAAAAAAATATTAAAAAATAACAAAATATGAGTATATGAGAAGTATAGAAAAAATGATTTTATATCAAATGCATTTAATTAACATTTTTAAACTTTTTAAATTAACAAAAAATTCTAATTTATTTATTTGGAATTAACGACGATTTGATTTTTTAACCTTGAATAAGAAATTATACATATTAAATGAGTTATAATTATAAAATAATTGTTTAAAAACACACAGGCTATCACGACTGTAGCCGGAATCACAAAAATGTAACTCCGCTTAATCATTGTTGCAGCCTCACTAGTTTATCGAACAAGTGTAAAAGAAATCTAGTTTTATAAATTCTCTTTTGTTACTTACTGTACTAGTAATTTTTGTTTACGTTCAGCAAAGCAAAATAAATAAATAAAGATTATACAGGGTGATTCACAAAGATATACAGAAACTTTGGGAGCCCATTTTACATGTAAAAATAATGATAAAAGTATATCCAAACATGGGTCCGGAAATGCTTCATTACCGAGTAACGGCTAGCGGAAGATTTCGCCCGGATTTCAGCTCACCAGGTGAAATGAGGTCTTCCTGAAATTCTGGTAAGGTAGATTAAGGGGCGAATTCAATCGTTTCTTATGGTTTTTGACCTGATAAATTGAATAAAACAGGTCCCAGAACTGTGAGTTAAATAGTTTTTGAGAAAACCAGTGTCAAATGCAAAAAATGAAGTGAAAAAAACATGTTTTTTCATCTTAGTTTTTCCGG
Source organism: Catonia carolina (assembly GCA_035578175.1). NCBI lineage: Eukaryota > Metazoa > Arthropoda > Insecta > Hemiptera > Achilidae > Catonia > Catonia carolina. The sequence goes on along the minus strand of JAQMRL010000005.1, from coordinate 30,661,580 downwards.
TTAATTTTACTTTGTAATCTTATGAATAAAAATTCATTTAATCAAACATCTTTCGCTTTCTGTGTACTTAATTTACACCGGTTTGTTCAGAATAAAATTTTCTACATGTTTTATTCAAAAATTTTAACTGTTTCTTGGTGAAATAACAAAGTTATTCTTGCCCAAAGATGAAAAAATGTGTTTTTCACTCCATTTTTTGCATTTGACACTGGTTTTCTTAAAAACTATTTAACTTACAGTTCTGTGACCTGTTTTATTCAATTTATCAGATCAAAAACCATAAGAAATGATTGAATTCGCTTCTTAATCTACCTTACCAGAATTCCAGGAAGACCTCATTTCACCTGGTGAGCTGAAATCCGGGCGAAACTTTCGCTAGCCGTAACTCGGAAATGAAGCATTTCCGGACCCATGTTTATATAAACTTTTTTCATTATTTTTACATGTACAATGAGCTCCTAAAGTTTCTGCAACTATAACTATTCTATAACTATTTAACCCTGTATTAGAATGTAACGAGATAAGTTTAGGTAAATCATTCATTAGAAACGTATTTAACACATTTAGTGCTAAGGACTCGCCTAGCGAGTCATGGATAGGCGGTACCGCCAGGATGCCGTCTCGCCTAGTGGGTTCTGTTTTGTTAACATTTTAATTCTGAGATTTTAAGTTTTAGGAAGGTATTTTCTTTGTAACCGTGCAGTTTGTTTTTGGATTTTTACCCTCATTTAGTAATTTCATATAGTCTTTTAAATGAGTTTTCAGGTTAGTTGAAGCTGTGAATTTAATATTTTTGCAGGTATCGATGCAAAATAGCTTACACTTTTGGATTTACTTTAAAAATATATTATATGTAGTTTAAAATTATATGATAAATTACGCGTAAATCGTAACTGTAAATAAATCTGAATAAAAATTTAAAAATCCATTGAATTTTTTACTTTTATGTTACATATTGGCAAAGATAAATCCATGTTTAGGTTGGAAATAAAAAAAAATTCTAAAAAAGAAAGTAACAAACAGATGTAAATAAAGTAAGCAGAGAACACGCCACACAAGAAATCTGGCCAGCAGGACAGATACCCCATTTGCTCAGCATTGAATGTGTTAATTATACATTAATACGTCTCTTAACGGACATGTTTTACAAACCCGATATGAGATTTGGATTTTTCACAAAAGTCTCCCAAATCCAGACACTATATTGTAAATTTTTATCTATACAGCAACAATGAACAGACAACTGAAGAAATTACAACCAAATTCATATATAAGGAGGTAGTGCAACATTTTAAAGATGTAAATCACTTTGTCGTTTCGAAAAAGCTGAAGGATACCTAATGGTGGAGAATTTGCTCATGCATTTAGAAAAACAAGCGTACAATGCAAAAGCTAAACAAAATCAAATACAAAGACTACTTTAAATATTTTAAATCATAATTATCAAAAATGTAATTAATTCATCTATTCAAATAAAAACATCAATTTTCATTTAAAAAAATGATTTTTTTTTAGTTGAGTGTAGTGTAGTATTTATTTCACACGTTTTTCATCTACGTTGGTAAGTAGATTCATATTCTACATTCACAGTTATATATTACATTTCATGTGTACATAGTTGATTTGACCCTTTATGTTTAATTTTCTATTTTAACTTTATAATTGCGTACCTCTCTTTACGTTAGTTTCCACTTGTTAAAACCTTTAAACATGTAATATGAACATATGTGCGCCCATAACAGTCAGGTGGAACGTTAAATTATTTGCACTCTATCTGCTAATTCTAGGGCAAAAAAAAAAATAGTTCTGTTTCTCATCACATGGTCACTGAAACTTTTAAGAACAGAAGAGATAGATGTGTAAAATACACTAATCAGAGTTATCTTTTCTGATAATAATGAATTTCATTATACAGCCAGACTCTGTGGTGAATGAAGTAAAGGTGTCATTTTCAGGGTAGAAAGTAAATCCTTTTTGGAGGATCAGGCATGCTGATAAGCATACTTTTCCACTTAGTGTGGAAGGCTATAAATGGTAAACCATCTCACTCCTTGTTTTACTTAGTACAGCCTCTAGAGGTTCAAACCAGCCTTTTGGTCAATGACATAAACAACATGTACATATGTGTTGGCTCCCCCCTATAGAATGGACATTTGGTGTGGTCCCCCGCTGATGTCCGGTATTCAGATGTTTTACATAATAATAAAATCACAGCTCCAAAAAATAAAACGGATAGAAATAAATGAAATATTTACGTATCGCCATAACCATTAACATCTTGCATTACTTGCACGGTTTATCAGTTAAATTAGGAAACAACTAAATCGATAAGACAAGGATTCATGATTAAATACTGTGAAATAAAATGATAAAACAATATCGATGAGGTAATATTTTTGCTTTATCTTCTGCATAGCAATATTAGTAAACACTTCTTCCGTAAATGTGGTTATGACATCTGCTACGTGCAAGCTTGCAAATCAGAGAATTATTTATAATTCGTTCATCAATTAATTTTAATGGCAAGAAATTAACAACAAAACCTTTTATTATTTTACTTAATTCAAATTAATAAATTGAAAAGATATTGGCTAAAATGACTAGTTGAATATTTTTGAAAATTAAAGACGTTTAAAGTAACTATTTTTTAATACGGTATAAAAATGAATAAGGTAATAAAATGAAGAATAACTTTATTATTTTAAATAGTACGCTAAATATTTAAAATCACAACAACAAATAGCAAATGCTTACACACCGTTCAGTAATCTATAACAATCACATGACCAGCATGCTATGTGGGAGTGGGAGAATTGGCTTACCAGTATAAACAAATAAAGTTTGTGAATACGATTCTGCTATCGCACAAAATTTTTCTTTTAAGAAAAGTCTGCAACAAAGGTATCGTAAACGGTATTATGTTAGTAGAATTTTCCAGTTTTTAGGATTGAGAAATTGATTAAAAAAGCTCTGAGCTCAATGTCTTCAACCATTAAAGAGTTCCGACATATTTAAGATTTTTGTACCTCGAATTTTGGATTTTTCCTGCGGATTTCAGAGGGTGAGGAAGAAAACAATCTCATGTATTTTTTTCGCTCCTACGTTTCCTCATGGGTTAGAATTTCTGGACATAGCCTGTAACATTTAGCTTTTATACAGGTATAAGAACATAACCGGTTAATTTAAAAATATTTCAAATGAATAACCTAATATGTAGACTAATTATTACCTAAGGTGTAATATGATACTCAATTTATACATTAAATAATTATTATTAAATTACACAAATTAAAGAAAAAGGAAGATACATAATGAGAAAAAATATTTAACCTAAACAAAAGCAAACCATCTAACACTGTTTCATGGTATAAATACCATAACCAATGAAAAACAGGGAACTGTTAATACATGAACTATTTGTACAAAATAATACATGCTTCATTGGGCGAACAACAAATTTTAAACATTTTTATAAACTACAAAGAGTTATGGAATCCCAAAACAATTTTTCCAACATATAACAAACAATACAAATACAAAATATATTTATTTGACATCAATTTTAATTTTTACAGTATTATTGTAGTAAATTATTATTAAATTTTCTCTAACAATAATAACTTTTATTAGTTATATAATTTAATATAGTATTTAAATACATTTATTATTTCTCTAAACATCACAACAATATTTTACAACCTTAATTTAATTTATTTTCAATCGGGATAAAAATTATATATGTTTGTGGTAGGTGTATTTATGACTTAAATAAAAAATAACTCTTAAATTAGCATTATCAAATGCTATGACCAACAAACACTAGCAATAGGGGGGAAAAGATCATGCCTATTTCTCAAGTGTTTGTATACAAACACTATAGCATTTATCTACATTATACTGTCTAAAATTGCATTTATTGACATAACATTTAGGCAATAACATTTATTGGCTAAATTTTACCTTTTAAAATGCAGAATATTTCAAATCGCTCAAACCTTCTGTATCTAAAAAAATGTATTATAAGCAGCCAAGAGAGTATTTTTCTCTTTTTAAATTATTACAATAATTAAATAAATAAATAATGAGGGTTATTCAAAAAGAGCGCCATTTTTGAATTATGAGAGAAATTTTTGTTTGTCAGTTGGCAACATTGTTGTATACTGTAACTGTTTCCATGAACATTCATTATATCACCAGACCCTGTGGTGAACAAAATGAAGGTGACATTTGCAGGGTGGAAAGTAGATGCTTTTTAGAGGGCCTGGTTTGCTGATAAACATACTTTTTGATTCAGTGAGGAAGGCACGGATAAACCACCTTACTCCTTGATTTACTTAGTAAAGCCTCTAGAGGTTCAAACCAGCCATTTGGCTGATGACCTAAACATCAACGTATGTTCGTAAGATCAATCGAAAGACTGATGCTGATTATTAAATTGAAAAACTATGAAATGAAGATATTTGGTAGAGGACTGGATTAGCAGACATGAAAGAGCATATAGCATCACTGAAATGGTAATGGGCCAGACGGATGATCGATGGAACAAGGTGATTCATCGGTGGAGTCCATTGTTGGGAAAGAATAGAGGTTATCCACAAACATGGTGGAGAGATGACTCAAAACTGGTGGCCGGATTTAACTGGGCAGGAATAATGCAAAGCAGAATATTGTAGAGACAGACATTATCATTCAACACTGGATGATAATGCGCTACAGTTGATTTGGTACAAGCATGTCCAATGAATGAATGAAGATAGGTGACCTCAAGTGGCTTTGAATTATCGTCTGGTGATAGGGAGGAAAAGAGAGAGGCCTCGGAAAACATGGCAGGGTGGTATGATGTAAGCAATGGAGGCAAGAAACTTTGAAGTGGGTAACTCACGGTACAGGAGGTCATGGCATTAAAGATGTGGGATGTAGAGTAACTCCGTAGGACCCGCACTTTTAAGTGAAGTAATAATCAATTCCAAATAATTTTGAAATGACACCGCAATATTTTTGAAGCAATCTAAAATGAGAGAAAACTTGATTATTTGATATTAATAATTCTAATTGAAATCACTTGTTTATTACAATAATACAGTAAATAAATGCTTAGTGTTTGAACCATTCTTTACATTCAGTCTGTATTGCAAACATTATTTCTCTAATTTTATTTCTAAAATCGTTCCTTGGCATCGCATAAAGAAATCTAATAAAAATATTATCTTTGGGTATTTAAATACATTTATAATTACAACAAATATCACATTGTTTTTATTTATAACATGTATATGAATACGTCATATCTCAAAATTTATTTTTAATTCATAAAACACATTAAATTTATTACAGTTACTATACAGTAATTATTTATTTTTATTAACGCAACTAAATTCATACTGTATTTTTAATATACATTTTTATAATATACATTGCATAAAAAGTTTTGTTTTCAAATATATAAATTTACATTCTGAATTAAAATTCATAGTTGAATAATAACAAATGAAAGCAGATAGCTGGTTAATTGAAAAAATTATAGGATATTCAAAATTTTTAAAACTACATTTCCAATTGAATACATTATTATACTCGGTTAATTTTCTGGTCATAAATTTTTGGATAATTCAAATCTCTATCTGGTAACAAAAGTCACAACTTCATATTTATTTATTCTATTGAAGTTAAACACAACATTAATACTCGTAATACTTTTTTTGTCATCGAGAACTGTACTGCATTATTGACAACCACCCAGTTTTGTCGGTTTGTTATTGTATAAATGGAAACTTATCTCGATACAATCTATGTTACTCGCTTAACTCGTGTTGCCTAACAATTGCATGTTATTTAGTATAAGCTAATGGGCTGGCCGGAAGGCCATGATTTCTTTTTTGTTTTATGTCCAAGTGTTTTGCATATCCACATGATGCTAATTCTGTCAATGAAAAATTCCAGAACTGACCAGGAATTGAACTCGAGAACCCTGGCATAGAAGCCAACTTATGCTGCCATAACCATGAATCAAATATCTTCTTTTTCTTCTTGACATAGATTAGGCTTTTCAACCTGTTCTGACTTCTCTGCCCATCTTTTTCACAGCCTACCTATATCTCTTTGTCCATCAAGTTTTTTCTTCATCAGTCTCTCGACTGGTTTGTTGCAGTTCTCCAAGCTGTTCTACCTAGCGCAAGTCGTTTCATATCTACATACCTGTAACACCCTACATCTTTTGTAATTTCCTTTATATATTCTACCCTTTGCCTCCCCCTACAATTCACTCCCTCAATATTACCCTCCATTATTAATAGCCTGGATACCTGGATGTCTTAAGATATGCCCCACTAGTCTATACCTTCTGGTAAGATGCTTCCATATACTTCTATTTTCATCCACTCGCCTAAGAACCTCTAAATTACTTATCTTGTCCACCCACCTAATCTTTAACATTTTCCTATAACACCACATTTCAAAAGCTTCTATCCTCTTCCTTTCTACAGCTCCTATCACCCACATTGCACTCCTATATAATGCTACACTCCAAACCATAGTAGGACCAGTTTTTGAGAAAATCGCAAAAAAGTGAAAAATTACACGAATAAACTATCACTTCCGATTGACCGATTTTGATGAAAATGTTTGTGTCGGGTCTGGTGGTATGTAACTTAAGTTTCAAGTTTGTACGATGTTCCGTTCTTGAGATATTCTGTTCACACACAGACGAATCGCTGAAAACATGTTTTCTGGGTTCAGGGGGTCTGAAAACGTGTAGATCTGGTGAAAACTCGATTTCGAAAAATCGACATGAAAACAATACTTTCCTTCCTATACATTCATACAGGCAAGAGAAAGTAATTATGGCAAATAGAGAGTGGGAATGTACATTATGTTTAATAAAACATATCTAAAGAAATACGTTTTACAACAGATCCTTTTCTAAATTATTTGAGTTGTGACATAAAGATGTTTTTTAATTTCATGTAACAAATACAGATTCATTTGTTTTCTTAACCAAGAAGAAGACCTCATTTCTCACATGCAATATTTACTTCAGCACTGTTATAATTATTCTGAAACGAATAAAAATAACTACATCATAAATTTTATATAAAATTAAATTTTAAAAATATCTCAATTAATCAGGTATCTGCTTTAATGTATCACTTTTAGAAGTATCATAAATTGTTCATTTAGAAAACACAGGGTGTTCATGTGATCACATAAAAACAAGTTGGTAAAAATATACAGGATATGGTAATTATTAATTACAATAGTTATTTCATGCTATAAAATAATACGTGACTATAATAAATTAGGCCAACTATGAGTAACATTAATTCTGATCATTATTTCAAAATTAAAAATAAAATTTATCAGTGGATTTCAGAATGATCTTATTTTTTCTTTATACTGTAACATATATTATACTACAGCTAAATTTTTTGTTTTAATTTCTTTGTTGTTTAGGTCATCAGCCAAAAGGCTTTACTAAGTAAAATAAGGAGTGAGGTGGTTTACCACGCCTTCTTCACTGAGTGGAAGATTACGCTTATCAGCATGCCAGGTCCTCTGAAAAGCATCTACTTTCCACTCTGCAAATGACACCTTCACTTCATTTACCACAGGGTTGGGCTGTATAACGATGAAATTCATCACTCTCAGAGAAGATAACTCTGACTAGTGTCTTTTACACCTCTTCTGTTCTTAAATGCTTCAGTTAAATTGGCTGACCATGTGATAAGAAAGATATTTATTTTTTGTAGCCCTGGAACTAGCAGGTGAATGCAAATAACTTATTTTTTTTAATTTTTACTACTGTCTATGGCTTTAGTGGCCTAGCACAAGACTGCACTACACACTGCAAAGCAGAAAATTCAGGGTTCGATTCTCAGCTAGAGTCTTTAATTATAACATATTAAAACCTACCAATTCTGTACTGTAACCCCATAGTTGTCATTAATAACCAAAAAATTTGATTAATTTAATTTTTTTTAAATTAACAAAAGCTTGAAAAATTAAAAATTCTTTATAAGAGTTTTTTATAAATATTATCAAAAAATTTAATAGAAATTTAACTAACATAGATATACAATGAAATTTAAAAAAATACCGCATACACAATAATCCTGTCAATCCAAACACATTGGGACTGGGACAACTACGGGTACTCCCGAAAAGGTTTTTTCACATTCAGAAAGAGCACTGGAGTGCATAGAACAGCACAACACTGCCACTCAAAAGATGTCATGTTCATGAGGCAGTGGATAAAAATTGGATCATCACCAAGGTATTCAGTGTTACAACTGCAAACAATTAGTGATTCAATGCAGCAGAGAAAATGTGTAATTTCTCGTAATTAGTAATGAACTAGGAAAAATGTTTCACCAGCAAATGATTTATAATGTAAGTACATCATAATATCAAATAACTTGGTTACATTCGTTTTCTATTCTCAACTTGAAATGTTTATGAAAAATTTAATTTTTATACTTAGAAGCCTATAAAACATACTTTTATCATTTAAAAATTGCTAACTTTTTATTTTTTAAAAAAGTTTTATGTGTAAAAAAAGTGTGAGTTAAAAAAAACAACAAATCGCCGGCCGCATTGGCGCAGTTGGTAATGTGCTCGCCTCTCATCATGCGGTCCTGGGTTCGAATCCTACTCAGGCATGGCATATTTTCATACGTTACAAAAAATCATTTCATCCTCATTATACACAGTTACACCCCAATGTCGTCGCTAATGACCTTGTAGTTGATGCAATGTTAAATAAATTTAAAAAAAAAAACAAATCAGTTTGTATTAGCAGGGTTGTTGTGTATTAACTCAACAAAAATAAAAATGAATGATTTTTTGAAAAAATGGAAATTGACACCGGAAAGGACACCCTCAAAAAAAATGGTAAAATAATACACATATACAGGTATGGTAGGAAAACAAAACCAGCATAACAATGTACTAAGGAACAAAAGACTGTAATATAAAAAAATATGATCATTCTTTTCCTTTTAATAATTCAAAACTTTAACAAATCTTTCCGAACCAAACAAAATAATTTAAAACTATTTAAAATTCTCAAGATTTATTTTTTTACAAGTTCTACTTTAAAATAAATCAACAATATAATTACATAAATATCTACAAATAATATAATAAAATAATTCACAAGAATTCTGTTTATAAATACAGGAAGACAAATACCATAATACACCCTGAAACAAAAAAAAAAAAACAAAGATATTAATACCAAAATTATTATAAGGTTAAAGTTAAAATTAAGTATAAAATTACTGCAATTATAATACGTTTAACATTAGAATCCTATTGTAAAAATATTTCATTTTTCACTTACCTGTTACAGCAGCTGCTATATCACTTGTTTTTTAACTTTTTTATAGAATCCTACTCTCTACAAACATGTTTAGGTGGATCCACAATCATCAGAGTACACAAAATTGCAACTACAGTTTAAATTTTATACGAAAGACTTTTATTAACATTTAATAAAACATTAAATACACCTAAAAATTTTCATAAATTTTAAAAACTTTAGTTTCAAATCCGATCCTACAAAATAATCTTGCTCTTCAAATTATTAAAAAATCGCTACCAGAAAATGTATATTTTGATTTAAATTTTCTAGAATGACCTTCTTAAAAAAAAAACTTCATTAAAGTCAACCTATTTCTTGGTTTCTTCGCATCCTCCCCTTTTTCCTTGATTTGGTTTCATTTTTTTTGTCATTAGTCTCTCGACTGGTTTGCTACAGTTCTATCTTGGGCAATTGTTTCATACCTACATACCTGTAACACCCAACATCTTTGGTAATTTGCTTTATAAAGTCTAACCTTTGCCTCCCCCTACAATTCACTCCCTCAATATTACCCTCCATTATGGATAGACCTAGATGTCTTAAGATATGGGCCACTAGCCTATCCCTTCTTCTGGTAATATGCTTCTATATACTTTTTTTTCATCCACTCGCCTAAGAAACTCTAAATTACTTATTTTGTTTACCCACCTAATCTTTAACATTTTCCTAGAACACCAAATTTCAAAAGCTTCTATCCTCTTCCTTTCTACAGTCCCTATTACCCATGTTTCACCCCTGTATAATGCTACACTCCAAACAGTGTTTTAAGAAATTTTTCTTAATTTTTAAGTCATATATTATTATAAGTACAAAATAATGGTTATGGACATGTAATGGTTGAATGAACTTGGCAGCCAAATCACTTCTGCTGTTGCCTATGCTATGATACAGCATTAATTATTATGTTATATTAGATTATATATTTCGTTAAATTGAAAAACTAAAAAAAAAAAATTTAAATACTATGAGAAGGTGGATCCACCGAAACATGTAATAAAAACTAGGATTGTATAAGAACAAGTAATATAGCAGCTGTTAACAGGTCATTAAGGAATTAAATATTTTAAAAATAGGATTGAATATAGACTGCAGGAAGCATTATAAAGATATATTTATAAACATTAGAATCTTCAAACTGTAAGTAGATAACAAATCTGAAACTTTCAGATTAACTTTCAACTGATGCTTTAAAAGTACATTATCAACTCAAGTAATGAGGTACGGTAGTCCAAAATGGCATAAAAAATTATTTTTCTACATAAACTGAGACCACGCTTGGCCCAAATAGCCTTCTGATGAACCAGTGATTTTATCAGAAGTACCACACGCACATATGGAGTAACTAAAAAAATTGGATTACAAAATCATTGAAATGAGATAATTCAGTATTTTGTAATGCGATTTTATATCTCTTGCATATAATATAGATTATATTACGAGCTTATTCTTCATCACTGAACAGAGTCTGAAGTAATCAGAAACTGGCAAAAGCTTCTGCCACAGAAGATGGTAACATCCAGATTTTGTGATGCATTCTTGACATGGTGGTCCCACTCTACAGCACTGGTAACATTCGCTCAACTACAATAAAGAGGAGAGCTCCACAGACTGCAATTTATATTCTAAAATTGGATGGAGTAATCTGTCTCAGATTTGTTATTTCAAAATAATATTAAAAAGCATGATTTCTCTCCAGGCGGTAGTTACCCTCACAGATGGAAATCCATGCTGTTTCACAAGCAGTTTGATTTTGGGGAGCCTGCACCAAAATGCATGAAGGAATCTAAGCCTTCTGGAAGCCTAAGAATAAAGAGATAAGAATGAACACTAGATGAACGGAAGAAAGGAGAGAAGCCTACAATGAAAGAATGCTGAAAGTGGTCTGTAAAAAGAGGTTCCAGAAATGTCTTAAATTATTTTACTTGGTCTAAAATGACTAAATGAAACAATAAAAATACCTTTCATGAGACTACAGGTCTCATAGCTGGTGGCAATTAAGTTTTAAAAAGGTTTAGGGCCTACCTTTAATTTATGGCAAACACCATAAGTGATTTTTGTAACCACTCTTTTAAGAGGAATTGAATGACACTATTTTTGTTTCCAAATTCCGACTTTGATTTCTTGACTTCTGGTCAAAACCGGAACTTGAAACCGAATCCAGGCCCACAAACTTTTTGTGTAGATTATGAATCCGAAAACCGTTTGTAGCTATCTTTTGAAGTTTCTGACTGATTTCTTGACTTCTGGTTGAAACCGGAACTTCGAACCCAATGATTTCTGTATCTACTCTTTAAGAGGAATCGAATAACACTATTTTTGTTTCCAAATTCCGACTTTGATCTCTTGGACCACTTCTGATTAAAACCAGAATTTTAAACCCAATAATTTCTGTATTCTATTCTTTAAGAGGAATTGAATGACACTATTTTTGTTTCCAAATTCCGACTTTTATTTCTTGACTTCCGGTAAAAACTGGAATGTGGAACCCAATACAGGCCCACTAACTTTCTGTGTAATTACGAATCTGAAAACCATTTGTTGCTACCTCTTGTAGTTTATGATATCTGGGTGTGGCGGACAGAGGAAGAAAAATGACTGATGACAAATACAAAAATTGCCACCAATAATACATGATTATAAAGTTGTGTAAAAAATGCAAGAATACGGAATGAATCATGATACTTGTTACCAAAAGTTACTCTGCACGGAAAAAACTTCTTTTCGTGGGGCTACTTAAACAAGCCAAGCTAAATCGAAAACCTAAACGTTTCATCAAAAAATTGAAGCTGTCAAATGAGATATTAGAGAAAAATGTGCAGTTTTAATGAGAAGCTCTGGATTTGAGTCTAACAAGAAGGACGTCATCTTACATCTTAAAATAAACAAATACAAATTTAATTTTTTTACAACAACATTTGTATGAATAGCAGATGCATATCACAGGTGCAATTGCTAACAAATAAAGTACAAAATAATTTTAATAAATACACTTACCTTTAAAATATATTATGATCAAAAATTCCTTCTTTCCACACATCATTGTTTAAATATATTAATAATTCATCTAATAAGAGTACTTTGAGTATGAGATCATGTAAACAACAATAATATACAGATTCTTTCCGTGTATTGTACTCCATATTTTTCTTCAATATACAGCATTTCTTTTTGCATTCACTACAACTAAATAAATTACAGTAATAAATACACACACACAAATATTAATTAGTTACTTAAACACATGACTTAGGCCATTCTTAATAGCTAAAAAAACATTGCACAGAGAAACATCATTCACTGTACAATCAACTATCATATTTATTATTACAATATTATATAATAATAATAACCAACTGAAATATTATAAATATAACGTTCAGTATTTAAATATGTTTCTAAAAATTATTCCAATATATGCATTATATTAAACTAAATTAAAAGACTTTCTCATGTACTAATTGAAAAAATCATGTTGAAAAATATTTGGAAAATTTTTCCAGCTTGAATACAATATAAAATGATATATTCAGTTGCAGTATAGTCCTGTTTGACCAGTATTCTGAATTCCCGGGACTCGTAAGACATTTGGGATACTGTGAAATCCTACAATTATTTGAGTATATAGTGAAGCAAGAATTCGGAATGAATCATGATACTTGTTACCACAAATTACTCTGCATGGAAAAGACTTCTTTTCGTGGGCTACTTGAACAAGCCAAGCTAAATCGAAAACCTAAACGTTTCATCAAAAAATTGAAGCTGTGTCAAATGAAATATTAGAGAAAAATGTGCAGTTTTAATGAGAAGCTCTGGATTTGAGTCTAACAAGAAGGACGTCATCTTACATCTTACTGACATTATTTTTTGAACCCAATTAACGTACTTTGAATTCAAAATGAAATAAAATAATATAATTCAATTTTAAAACAATCAAAGTTATTCAGTAGCGAGGCAAACGTTTCCTCTGTTCCACCCTCTAAATATGCTGTTCATCTTTTACATTTAATTTTTACTAATGATTTATTCCAAACCAATTATTGTACAAACTCTTGCAATTTTCAACCGATTTCTAAATTTTGAATTGGTAATGTATTACGAAATATCGTTCAATGAAGCATCTGTACAAGTTTAAAATAATTATGCAAAGTAGCATAGAACAATTTTAGAGTCTATTTACACAATTTCAATATCAGGACTTTTTCATTTTAAAGGAACAGCTTATTTGATCACTGCATTATGCTAAATTTTCCTTCTGAAGTCTCCTTCATATTTTAACAGCACAGGCTGTCTACCCTATCCCAACATTAAACTGGTTGTTTTTTTTAGCATAAGAAAGCAGTAATTAAAATAAACTCCAGGCGCAGAGGTCTTTCTAAACTTTCTGATTATAGAGTGTGGTAGAAAACACATCTTTCCAAATCTTAAATCCATTCCCATAAATTCCGGTCAAACATGACTATGAAAATATTTTCAAATAAACAAAATACCAGTTCAACAATTGATTTTAGTACACAAGAAATCATTTAAAAAAATCTACTGTGTGTTATCAATGGCAGCACACAAATTTTATCTTATAATAATAAAAAATATATTATACAACATTATATGTTTAACTTTTACATTAATATAATATATCATAATGAATTTACATTGATTTTAATATACCTACTATATCAAATATACTTAATATTATAATACAATAATATAGTTAACATCATTTTAACAAACTAATTTTTACACATATATGTATTTATATTTTATCAAACATTGTACACATTTTACATTATTTAAAATTTTATTATTTATATAAATAAAAAAAAAATCATATGAGAGGGGACCCAAAAAAACCGGACTGAGAGTGCGCTGCCATTTATAGATGTAGTAGAGAGTTCTCCCACTATACTATATTTCACATTCAGAATGCAGTACAGCTTTTATGAGAACCCTTTTTGTTATCAGGCGTACAGAAAACATCAGCCCTCCTCCACCGACACCATCCGTAGGTCACGGGCAAAAATATTTGGAGTTTCACTTATCACGCTCTAACAAGCTAATTTTTAATTAAAAATTCAGAAAATATACTTACCCTTCCTCATGAATTGTATTTTATTATGCTGTAAATGTTATTATTATATTCTAATATTTAGATAAGAGACTGTAGGAATGAATAAGAGAAAGGGGTTGATACTGTACTGTTCTTATGCCGGTCCGTCGTTAGTGTTTTGCCCGCTATTGCTGCTGCCGGTAGATACCGTAGCGAGCAAACCTCTCACAGCAGCTGATACAAGGCGGGTACCTAACACTAACTACATGGACTCAGCCTATTCGAGGAAGAAGAGAAATGAAGAAGTCGAGAAAGTGATCAGTCAGTATCGATCCTATCACTCGAGAGGGTTGATACGGAGAAGGAAATGTCACTCAACAGAGTATTTCTTGCTCAACACACTTCCCTTCCCTACCCCTCGCTTCACTGGCGACTGCTCCTCTTGTAGGCAGCGGTAAAAGGTACTCGCTGGGTCGGCGACTGCTCCTATTCATTTAGACAGCGGTACAGACGACCCTCCTTTCAGTTGCCAGCGGCGAAGGCTTGCCAAACCATTCTTTTCTTCCTTTTGAACTATGTCGCCGGATGCCCTGCCGCTCCTATGTTGGCTTTACCGATTAGACTACAACAAGCCGGTGGTGACAGGATATGACATCTCTCTCTTCGTCACCCTCACTGTCAGGCCAGGGAAGTTATATTAACATTTTTAGACCTTTCCGAGATACTAACGACTGCTATTCAAACTAGATAAAGATTTACCAAGATTGAAACTATAACTATTCTTTACTTTCAAATAATTAAAGAAGATAATAAAATTAATAAACAATTCCAGTATTATAACAATTTGTCGGTACCTGATCTTTTAAAATGATAAAAATATTAAGTATGTTTTCATATTATGTTATAAATTAGGAGTTAGTAAGCGAGAACGTGTTGTGGCGCAGAGTCGATATTTTTAGTTTGTAGTAGCGCTCAAACTCCCATATGAAATACATTGCTTATGGACTTTTTGTACTGCATTCTGAATGTGAAATCAACTATAGATGGAGCTAGTAGAGACCTTCAACAAAGCACTTCCCAGGCGGCGTCAGTTTATAAGTTAACATTCTATCGTAGTGCTGTGGTTCTCTTACTATTGTCGTGTTCTGCCTTTGATGTCGTTAGGCGTCAAGCCAGTCTTCTGCTGGCTCAATTTCTGGGTCATACCCATAACACCTCATCACTTATAAATGTCTTTGGTTAAAAAGTTCGGATCACTATCAATCTCCTTTTACAAGTCCTGACTCAAATTCAATCGATTATTTTGTTGATCCTGTTGGAGAAGCCGAGGAACAAATTTGGCAACAACAAATCTCATTTAAAAATCCTCAGTCAAAATACGCTGGCACGAGCTCCAGTGGATTTTCGATGGAGCTCCAGCTCCATTATGCGGTCTTGGGTTCGAATCCCATTCAGGCACAGCATATTTTCATACATTATAAAATCATTTTATCCTTCACCATCTGCATTAGCAATAATTGCAGAACAGTCGGATGTTAAACCAAAAACAAAAACAAGCTCCAACTCATGCCTGACTCTTTTGAAATTTCATAGATTGTGAAATAACGATCCTTGTTGATTTTATCAATCTTTTCATCGTTTCGAGATGTTGAAGGGTGTCCAGAATGAACAAGACCTTCAACACTTATCAAACCACATTTAAAGTGCCTAAACTAATCGAAAACTTGTGTGTGGCTCATAGCATCTTCCTTGAAAGCCTGTTGAAGCGTTTGGTAAGCTTCTGTAACCGATTTTTCAAGCAGGACACAAAATTTCAAACACACTCTTGTTCTTTTAAATTTGCCATGACGATGTCACAGGCAGAACATGACAATAGTAAGAAAAACACAACACTACGATAAAACGTTAGCATACAAACTGACGCCGTCTGGGCAGTTAATTGTTGAAGGTCTCTACTAGCTCCATCTGGCAGGAGAACTTACTACTACATATACAAATGGCAGCGCATTCTCAGTACGGTTATTTTTGGGTCCCTCCTCGTACATACAATATCATATTTTAAAAAGTAAACACCCTTTTATATTAATTAACTTGTTTAAAGACAAAACAAAAAATTGTAAATAATGCACTCCAATCAAAAATACAATAAAAAAATATGATTGAAGCGTATTTAAAAAACAAATAAATTATATGATATACGTTTAAAAATCATCCTCTTCAAAAATTCTAAGAACTGTCAAGATAATTTCACCAAATTCAATAGACGAGTTTTAAAGTTTTATCATGTACACCAATTTGTATACTAATATTTAATAATATATTATCAAAACCTTTCCAAAAATGAATCAATTCATGGAACTAAAAATTTATGGCAATGATAATTAAAAATGTTTTCCTAAAGGTGGAGTAGTTAAGATCTGATTACATTTATAAAAAAATTAACTTATTAATGTATTTTTGAATTAGATATGAAATTAACACATTTATTCAAGTTGCATTAACAGAAAATGTTCAAATGTAAACAAATGCCAAATTTCTTAAAAACCAATATTTTACTTATTTAAATTGATACATAAAAGAAATTCAATAGAATGCCAGAAAGTCGCTTACCTAGTGTAGCGAGAAGATACAAACCAGTGGGAAGTACAGATTGACAGGCCGAAGAAAAGATGGGTGCCAGAACAGGTAGAAATGTCTAACCCGTAAAGAGAAGTAGATATAAAAAAACAATAGCCGGCCATTTACACAGATACTTACTGGCGGGTTTGGAACGCCACGTACCAAGAATGCATACAAGAGTGTGTGTTAAGGTGAGAGACGCATCAGATACTTGGATTGAGACACTTGACGCGCGGGTTTAGCGTGTGACAAGCCCACTAATTTGAGGTCTAGAATATCCCGTTCTTATTTCATCCAGTTGTGAAATTGTATCCAAACCATTCGTTAACTTTTGTATTACTTTTTTCTTTGATAACTTTTTATATTCTTTTTCCTAAATTTTTAGTTTTTATTTTTTGTATTTTTTAAATTTTTAGTATTCTTTAGTTATTTGTTGTTTTGTATTGAAAATAGATGCACAATATTGGAGTAAGGAGTTCCTAAACACAAAGAATTATGAAGCGATTTTCTTGTAATTATATTTAAAAGGTGCGTACGTTTAATATGAATCAAATGTAATTTTTTCAGAATTTTTCATCAGTAATAATGTTAGATAAATCAGTTGATTTGAGAGCGCGTTTTGATTTTTACAATTCTTTTGTTTTATGAGAAACAGTATGTTTCGTAAGGGTTGACAACGTTTCCAAACGTTCACACCGAGCTAGTTTACTAGTGCTAGTAAAATCAAACAGCAGGATCAGTGCAATTAATTAACCAACTCTACTTTCAAATGTACAGTTGTAGAATTCAGAAATCCCTCATGTAGAACATTTTTGAAGAAAAGTATAAGACACTAGAGGAACAAAATTGAATTCGGATTCGATAAAATTTTAATAGGATAATTAGCCAAAGAATGGTTATTTAATGAACACATTCTTGCTCTTCTAAATTACTCTGAAAACTGAAAAACAGCATGAACTGATAAAACTTTTATAAAAAAAATTTCAAATATGAATTTTAATAATCATAAATTTCAGAATATAACAATTTTATAAAAAAGACAAAAGACAATATGTGATCTTACAGACACTTTACAGAAAAAAAAATTTACAAGAGTGTACCATACAGAAAAATTTATTTTTATAAATAACTCAATATTATTTATATTATATATTTACTAACAATGAAACTAGTACAACTAAATTTACAGCAATATTGTAATATAAAATATTTAGTTTAACACAATAATAATAATTTTACATTTATTTTATAATATAATATTTATTCATTAAAAATTGATACAAAAAATATTAATTAAATTAATTTTAGTTTAAAAAAATTATGTTTTACTGTAAAGTATAAATAAAATCAAAAAAATCGATCAAACTGCAACACAATGTTTTAAGTACCCATATTCGAGAAAAATACTATAGCTTTAGCCATTTAATTTCTATGGTGGAACATGTATAAAGATAAAATTTCAACAATTAAAAGCAAAATAATGGCCACCTTGGTGGCGTAGTGATTAGCGTGCTAGCCTTATGCCTTATAAAGGGGAAGGTCCTGGATTTGATTCTTGGTTAGGGTCTGGAAATTTTAACGCATAAAACCCATTGTTACAGTAAAGGTAATTTAGAATTCTTATTGTGTATCTTAGGGCTCAGGAACGGCTATTAGACATCTATAGAATTTTCAATTTATTGCTTCCAGTCATATCCAAGCAACATAAAACAGTTATATAACATGGGTTTCTTGTACAGTAAAACCTCACTAATTCGGAATTCGCGATATTTCGGACTACTCCAAGAAGAGCAGCTTTTTTAATTTTTTTAGAAGTTTTTTAGTTAAAAATTAATAAAGTGCTACTTCAAAAAATAATAGCTTTTAACTGTCTAATAAAAATTGTTTCATCCTGTAATACATTATTGGTTACTCAGTGAAGAAAACGTTCCACAATTCAAGCTAGTGAAGTGAGAAACCACATAGACGAACTTTTTGAATTTGCAGACTTCAATCCGGAATTCAATAACTACTATCTTGTCCTAAGAGAGATGCGCCAACAAGTTATAAGAAAACAGTGTAGCAAAGAATCACAGAAAAAAATAACGTTTTTTTCCTATGCAACCTCAAATGATCCCTGAGGATATTTGTCCACCCTCTACTTCAAAAAGTGCCAAATAATCGGTACGTAAGTAGTGTTTTAATTAATTATCATTTTACACTGGACATTTATTATTTAACAATAATTTTACTGCCGTAAATATTTTTATTTCTATACTTTAAACTTTATTGTTTTTCAATATACTAGACTGTAAATTCATTAAACATCGATATTTCAGACAAGTAACGTTTATTTTTTAATTTTAATTGCCTAAATTATTCAATTTTTAGATGTAAACAAATATTCGCGATAATTTGGACTTCACTTCCCCCCAATTAGTCTGAATTAGTGAGGTTTTACTACAACGAAACTCATGCACAATTTTTTTGGCACAATGACCCAACCGACATAACAAGAAAATACAGTTCAGTATCGTCGGCATCATTAACATCATGTGGGAAAAACCGTTGGATGAGACCCTCCAGTGGAAAATGGTAGACAAGGCAGTTGCCTGTCCCAATTAAGCGACACAACCATCCCATATACCTGAAGTTCTTTTCCACTGACCACTACGTTTTTTTTCATTTCAGAAGATTTGTGCCATTTAACCTGATTACACTGAATAATAAATTTATATGACTATTAATCGGTCAAACATTCTATTGCACAGGGACCAATATTAAAAATCTGATAATTGGTTTCAACAGTTATACACTATAAAATAATTAATAGAGTGTTTTAACAACGGAGAGAATAAAAGACAAATGAATCATTTGAGAAACATCTAAAGAAAACTACCGGAATGAGCACTTATTGTGTATTAAAAAAATACTTAAGAAAAATAAATAATAATGGCAAGCAAAAATTTAGTAAACCAGGTGATTTTTAGAAAAAATTGTAGGACCAGTTTTTGAGAAAATCGCAACAAATAAACTACTACTTCCGGTTGACCGATTTTGATGAAAATGTTCGTGTCGAGTCCGGCAGTGGTATGTAACTTAAGTTTCAAGTTCGTACGATGTTCCATTCTTGAGATATTCTGTTCTCACACACACACTCACAGACACACAGACCAATCGCTAACAAACATGTTTTTTGGGTTCAGGGGGTCTGAAAACATGTAGATCCGGTGAAAACTAGATTTCGAAAAATCGACATGAAAACAATACTTTCCTTCCTGTACATTCATATAGGCAAGAGAAAGTAAAAATGAGTTATACACTATCATATAACAAATTATAATTACTGACTATTAATCAATTAAACAAAGATAGATAAATAATTACAGTATTACATCAAAATCTAGAACCTAGAAGACCTAATTTCAAATAGACAAGATTTTATTACTACAGCTCAACAGAATTTACTTTTGTAAATAAAAAAAAAATACATGATCCAGAATTTTGTTACCTAGGCATAAAGCTAAATAAAAATTATAAATCAATTAATAGTTTTAACAGAAACATATTTTTTAAAAAATTAACACATGTTGCAACAAAATATATGACTAAAACTTGTGTTGCAAGTTAATAATAAATAACGGAAGTAAATATATTTCTTTAATTACTGTAATCTTATCAATAAAAAAATAATAAATAAATAATAAAATTACATTAGGCCATTCAACTTCTAAAAAAGTTTGCGCACTTATAATATTGATTATATATTTTCACATAGCAACAATGATATCGTTCATTAAAAATCGTTAAAAACAGAGTTTAACTAACAAATAAGGAATAATATTTAATATTATTTTACTACTCATTACAATTTAATAATTAGTTTATGAATAGGACATACAATATTTTACATTTAATAAGTTATAATGTAATTAACGTTAACCCTGTCATATCAATACTGTTATTTACAAATACGTTTTAAATACATATTACTATAGTAATAAACAGTAATAAAATGTTATGTCCTGCAATTGAGTTTAAATGAATAATAAAACTAAATAAAGATTTACAGCTAATGTACAGACTAGTATAGGCCAATTAGTTCCTAATACCTTTATAAAAACTGTAAATAAAAATCCTGTAAATCTCAAATTACTACTACAAAATAAGACAATGAAATCCGATATGAAGAACGATCCAAAAATGAGAAGATATAAGGATTAATGTTTTTTTTTTTTTGGTTTAACGTCCGACTGTTCTGCAATTACTGCTAATGCAGACGGTGAAGGATGAAATGATTTTTTGTAACGTATGAAAATATGCCACGCCTGAATGGGATTTGAACCCAAGACCGCATGAAAGATATAAGGAAGGTCAAAAGAAAATAACCCAACTCAACTCACTTTAAAAAAAAAATAAAACAACAAAGAAAATGAGGATCGCCAAATCAAAAAATAAGAACCGGGATGGGAAAGCAAAAGAGCATCAGCTAACTCCGTAGCTTACAAATCTAATAGACAAGAAATGATTAGAGTGCTCCAATTATAAAGCTAAGAAAATAGTTATTATATTGAATATAAAATCAGCATGATTTTTAATAAATACATTTAAAAAATATGTTTAGTGTTACAAAACTGCCACATACTTATAACTGACCCACCAGGGTTGATCTAGGGGAAAAGTCGTCACCGAGAGTCAGCTGTTTAACAGCTGATTTTTGAAGAGGAATATTCCTGGTTCAAATCCTAGTAAAAGTAGTTACTTTTATACTGATTTGAATACTAGATAGTGGTTACCGGTATACTTTGATGGTTGGGTTTCAATTAACCATACTATCTCAGGAATTTTCGGCCTGAGTCTGTACTGGACTACACCTCATTTACACGTCATTAACATCATCCTCATCTCATTGGGTCATAAGGTTGTTTATTGTTCTAAACTGAACAGATTGCAACATACACACATTAGATTAAAAATTTAAAAAAAATTATAACATTACAGTGTCTGTCAAAAATTCAATTTTTCTAACAAAATTTTTTAGCGATCTTTCTGTAGCTTAAGTCACTTTTTAAAATCCCCACTTCACACTGTTATTTACTGACTTGCAGCCCATTTTTAGATTTTCAAGTTAAGAAATTAACCTAAAACTCGCTATTAATAAACTTAACAGCATAAATGACAAGAGGCAGAATCAGCTGTTTTGTCAATGCTACCAACTTTTCAGATCCCGATTGAATGCAATGGCTGTTTGAAATTAATATGGCGGCAATTACGAACACGAGCAAAGTTAGAAAAATGTGGGTTTTTTATCTGCAGAGTTAAAAAATTATGCATTCAACCCCGTGACCAAGATGAACGTGTTTTTTTATAAAAGGAGACTGGTCCAAAATGCCTTTCCTGCAAGCCTATGCACATACCAAAATTCATTAGCCAGAGTTTAGCCAATCGAAAGAAATAATTTTTTGAATTAAAATTTGACCTACATTTAACTATCTTTTTTTAAACAGAAAAATATGGTAAAATTAGTTCTAAAAAAGATAGAAAAGTCGAATGTGTGGTGAAATACTACTAATTTTAAGGGCTGTTTGGCTAATGTTTTACATTGTACAGTTTAGAAAATGTTTAACGACAAAACCCAATAATGTGAAAAGTAGCAGTGTCTTAAATTTTTGACTGACACTGTATACAAACAAATTAAAAAGTAAGCTGAAAGAAGACTGAACAATCAGGGGATAGACTGGTAGAAAAAAACAAAATTCACGTTTTATGAAAGATACAACTGGAGGGACAAATAATTCCATTCAAGTGTAAAGATAAACACTTGTTGTTGTTTAGGTCATCAGCCCCTTTAGGCTGGTTTGAACCTGCAGAGGTTTTACTAAGTAAAATGAGGAGTGAGGTGGTTTACCATTGCCTTCCTCACTGAGTGGAAACGTACGCTTATCAGCATGCCGGGCCCTCTGAAAAGCACAATTTTCCACTCTGCAAATGACACCGTCAATTCATTCACCACAGGGTCTGGCTGTATAATGAAATTCATTACTTTCAGAGGAGATAACTCTGATTAGTGTCTTTTACACCTCTACCTCTTCTGTTCTTAAATGATTCAGTCATTTAATTGGCTGACCATGTGATAAGAAACAGAACTATTTATTTTAGCCCTGGAAAAAACAGATTGAGTGTAAATAATTTGACACTTCTCCTGTCTGTTATCGGCAGAATAAACAGCAGATAAACACTTATCTAAGACATATTTTGGTAGACAATCATCCGCAGACAATCACTCATGATGAAACAAAACTAATCAAGCATACGGCACTGACACTGACAAGCGAATATGTTCCCGCGCTCCGGTCAACGACCTGACCTTGGCCTACTTGGAGGGGATTTGGCGGAGGAAAGTATGACTTATCAGGTATCGTCCGATTCATGTAACAAGGATAGTAGAAAGAAGATGATAAACTAACCTAGCCTATCCATCACAGGATGCTGTACAATAGTGGCCTCCGCATAATATGTATGTACCCATATTTCACACCAGTTCTGGTAAATTGGGTAGTCACGCACAACAACACAAATCAGAAGAAATATAAAATTTAAAAAATAGAGATGAAGTTTCTTTAAAGGTTAAGAAGACAAAAAGACGTAGACTGAAAAATGCTGAAAAAAGAAAAATGACAAATACAGTGCTGGAATGGATGGGAATTTAATTTAGTATTTGAAGTGGATAAAAGAACAAATAACATCATTCTACAAATTAAATATAGATACAAGAAAAAAGAGGTTGTAGTTCCAGGAAATGGTGAATTGACAAAGTGAACGAGGAAGCAAAGAGGAGAAAAGGCAATCTATGATGCAACAACTGACTCAGAAATTAAGGGAAGGGATAAATAATCAACTACTTTAAATGAATCAAATCATTTAATGAGAATAACAAAAAAAAATCTGTATGAACACTCACACGACTTTCTCTTCCCAGTACGTATAATGAACCATATAACGTAACATCAATAATAAACAAAAAAACCTAACCTTATTTTAATCATGAGTGAATGATGCAAAATGAAAATCAACCTTAGTTGGGCTTAATAACAGAGAAAATCACTCTTTCTTGCTAAACTAGGCTCTGTAAAGAAAAATCCTTAAAACAAAAGTTGTAGATCTTTTAATTTTCTATAAATTTTATTACATACACTTTCGTCATAAAATGCACACTAAGGCTGAAATCTTAAAAAATCCATTTTTTACACATTTTTGTGAAAAAAACAGAAAATTGCTAATTACCACTAAACTAAGCTTTATACAAAGAAATATTTGAAATATAAGTTGTAGATTTTTAAACTGTCTACAACTTTTATTATTACACTTTTGCACCGAAATGCATATTAAGGCTGCAATCTTAAGAAACCATTTTTTTCTATGAGCGAACAGCCCCCCCCCAAGAATTTCAGCAGACATTGTGCCTACCCTTCATAGTACATAATAAAAAATGTAGTAAATGAGGTGATTTTTAAAAATCGTAGGACCCGTTTTTGAAAAAATTGCAAAAAGTGAAAAATGACATGAATAATCTATTACTTTCGATTGACCGATTTTGATAAAAATGTTCGTATTGGTTCCTCCAGTGGTACCTAACTTAAGCTTCAAGTTTCAACTTAGTACGATGTTGTGTTCTTGAGATATTTTGTTCACGCATGCACGCACGCACGCACACAGACCACTCGCTAAATACATATTTTTTTGGGGTTCAGGGGGTCTGAAAACATATAACCGGTGAAAACTCGATTATGAAAAACCGACATGAAAACAATATTTTCCTTTCTATATATTCATACATAGGCAACAGAAAGTAAAAAAAAATTGTATTCTACAATGAAAATAAAGATTGGATTAACTATTCATTACAACCAAACTACTTTAGAAACCTAAAGTAAACCCCATCTATCATAACTTCCAGACGAGTAAATGCTAAATGTAACGATAGACGTTTTAAGAGATGAGATATGAACAATAGCAGATTCATAAAGCAATGAGATTTACAGGATATTTTATTAACAATCAATAGTAATCCTCAACAGAAATGTCTAAATTTTACATCTTAAAAATACCGTAATGATAGTGTCTGATGAAATAAAATCTTGAGATAGAATATACAAAGGTAAATTTCCTCTTTTTCTAACACTATGTTGAAAATAATATACCATGCATTATTTATTTAAATTTTTTTCTAATTCCTTACATACATTTTTTTCATCAGCCACTACATATTTATGGTTATGTTATCTTATTCACAACAAATTAATTTTATAAAAAAGAAGTATAGAAGCAGAAATTAAATGATTAAGATAGAAACAAACAATAATAATACATAACAAAAAAAAACACAGATCACCATGCAGGAATGTGAAAATTTGTCAATAATTTATGATAACCTAACATTTTTGTTACAGAAATAAAAAATACCTCTTACATCTAACATTATTATATGTATTACGCAAATTTTTATTGGAGGGACATAGCCTACAGTTTCAAATTGATGACAATATTTTTACATATAAATAATAATATATTTTTAATCTAAATTTACTTTATTCAAATTCCTCAATTTTTGGTAACTATTAACTATACTTTAAAACACATGCCTTAATTAAAAGTTTAATTTAAAGCTTTTTTTATTGAATAGTATAACATCAAGTAAATTCTTTAGTTAGAAAATCATCATGATCTTTAATTTTAAAACCATTTTCACGATGATGATGATTATCATCATGAATTATATAAAAATCAGCAAGAAATATGTTCTTATTTCACATCGAACGATAAGGTCCTTGCATCTTTAAATACTTTATAACAAGAGATGGTCCGTTAGCAACGATATCTGCAGGAATCTGTGATAATGGGCAGTTATCTATACTCATTATTTGCAAACTGGAACAAAGTGCTAATTCAAATGGTAGATTATGAAGACTTGGATTATCATTGATGTATAATGATTCCAAACTATCTAAAGTTCCGATTTCTTCAGGTAAGAATGTTAGGTTATTTTCACTCACACTTAGATACATCAGATTAGTTAAATGGCCGATCGCTCTTGGAAGTGTGACCAATTGATTTGAGCCCATAATTAATTTTTGTAAATCTCTTAAATATCCAATTTCATTAGGTATCGATTCCAATTTATTCTCTTCCAAATCCAATACCCGAAGTTTTCTCAAATTACCGATACTTGCTGGAAGTCGCTTCAATAAATTATTTGATAAAATAAGGACTTCTAAACTTTGTAAATTCTGTACATCATCTGGTATCTTTGATAACTGATTTGTGCCTAAATTTAATTCAACCATATTCGTCCAAATACCAAAATCTAATGGAAGAGATGTTAATTGATTTTCTTTCATATTTAATTTTGTTAAATGCTTAGCCCTCGAAAATATTCCATACGGTATTTTATCGATTTGGTTATGCTCTAAATTAATCGAATCCACAGTGGTAAATTGTGCAGGTCCACCTGAAGGATAAGATGTAAAGCAATTCCTTGATAACGTAATACTGGTCAATTCCAAAAGACTAGATAACAAACCCTCCGGTAACTGTGACAAAACATTACCTTCAACATTAAATTCATCCATATGTTTACAGTTACTTAAGGACTGAGGTATAGAATTTAATCTATTGTATCTTAGGCCTAACCTTGTAAGTGCCTGCAAATTTCCAATAGAATCAGGTATATCAAGGAGCTCATTATGTTGTAAATCTATTGTCGATAATTGTATACAATTACCTATTTCAACTGGCAAGTGTTCCAAATGGTTATGAGAAACATCAAATGTTATCAAACGTGTTAATTCTCCAATACCTGGAGGTAATTCACGAATTTTATTTTCTCTGAGGCTCAACATGGTTAGATTACGTAAATTTCTTATTTCATCTCCCACAATCTTGATTCTATTAAATCGTATCAACAAAGTTGTTAAAGATGTAAGTTTGTACACAACATCTGGAATTCCATTCAATTTATTGTGCCTCAAATCAAGAACTCTCAATGATTTTAAATTAGCAAGGGACTCTGGCAAACTTGTCAAAGCATTTTCACTTAAAGCTAATGTTTGCAAATTTACTAAACAACCTATCTCTGGAGGGAGAGTTACAAGTTTATTACTATATAGATAAAATTCTGATAAATGTGTCAAACATCTTACAGACTGTGGTAACAATGTAATGCTAGATTTACTTAAATCTAGACGTTTAACACCATCTTCTTTACAACGAAGGAATTTTTTATCCAGATCAAGATCTGATTGAATTGGTTTATTTTTTTTCACAGTAGGTTTTGGCTTATTTGACTCAGGATGTTTTACAGTAACTACTTTTGGCCGAGTCCCATCATTACTAGCTATGTTACCTGATGATAATTTCTTTTCTTTGACATTTTCCCGTGTTTCCTTCATGGTGCTAATTCCGGACGGCGATTGTTCCGATACGTCTGGAGATTGATCAGAATTATACGAATTGTAACAAGCACCTTCTAAACCTAAAGAATCATTACTGTTTTGTCCACAAGCACTACTTGAACCGCCCGATAACGAACCGTCACCTCTGTAGTCGGCCAAACGTTCTGCAGCAAATGTACTTTCTGTACTTCTATTCTTACTCGACTTCTTCATATTATCGAACCACAATTAATTAGGAAACATGTTGAAGATACATATTTCCAGACACGAAGCCATCGTACCCGCAAAACGCACTAAAATTACTAAACAGAATAATACCTTTGTTTACTAGCAGCTGACACGAAGTTATCGGGGCAGGACTGGAGGCTTAACTAGTTTGTTCTTCTTTTTCTTCACGGATACTCAAAGATTCGTAATTAAGGATTATTGATAAGAGAAATACATTCTCTAGTTTATTGCTACAATTCGGAAAATTTTATCAGAATATATTTTCTGAAAGTAAATTATATCGGTAAATGTCACTATTTCATAATTTAATATCATATTACTCAACATATATAAATGAATAATATCACTAAAAATGGTTTTAATATGTTTACCAATCACGGGTAAATTCAAATTTAAATAAAAATAAGCGGATTTAAAACTAATTAATTGATTCTCTAATTTTATAAAACTTTTTTGTGCAATTATATTATAAAAGACTGAAAATATACTGAACCGTGTTGATCGTTTAGTTTAGAAATTTTATTCTAATTAATAAAAGAATATGAACGTTAAAGTTAGTAAACGATGTAATAAGTTATGTAAAGAAAATTATTAAAATGTTAATTATTTTTTTGTTATTAATTTTTATTGTGTAACTGGCTACAAGAATTTCCCATAATTCTGACGTCACTCAGCTAGTCACCTGACTTCTGCTTCTTGATGTCAAAGTTTTTTTACAGTTGAGAAGGGAGCGATCGATAACTTCGTACAGCATTTTGAAAGTAGTTTTACATCTGGTATAAAGGTTTTCCTGAAAATCAAAAATGGGGAACCTCTTCAGAAGTGAAGAGATGACATTATGTCAGTTATTTTTACAGAGTGAAGCGGCATATGCATGTGTATCAGAATTAGGAGAACTTGGTCTAGTACAGTTCCGAGATGTAAGTGCGATTTCTTTACGTATTGATAATAGTGAAAATTGCATTTACAGTATTAAAGATAATTTTTATTATTTGTTGCATGAAAATTGTTTATTTAAAAGTCGATTATTTTTCAGAATTTACTTAGTGAAAAGTCTACCAATGATAATTTTTAATTAAGAGTATAAAGAAAATAATAGGCCTAAGTATATTATACAGGCTTCTGTTTGGAAAATCGTTTCAGTAAGATTTTAGCACTGCATGTCGTATAATTTTGAACACTTAAGAGAGTTGCGTATAAAATTATTTATTTGGCCTGTTTACCTAGGTTTTGTGGCAGCAGAAGAGTTGGTGGGAAAAATATTTGTTATTTAAGTTTCCCAGTCAAACGTTTATAATGTGTTAACCCCAATTGTATTAGTCCATTAAAAGTAATTTTAGTATTGACTCTGTGCATTTGATCACCCTTTCGGAGGGCAACTTTCTTTAATGAAAACTTTTGTGGAACTAGTTTCTCATTTTTTGTTGTTTTATATAAACATAGTTATGTTACATTATCAATTATTATCCGGTAATAATCACTGTAAATTATAACACAGTTTTGAGTAATGATTAAAACTGTTTCAGCAGCTCACATGGCTATTTTTTAATACGTTTTTAGACTATTTATATGTATGAATACACTCAAATGTGGGTTTTCTTTGCTTATCCAGCAGCTTGTATTACAATGATACACCAAAATAGTAACATAAAATTTATGTTAATTTACACTTTAATGTAAAACTAGGATTTATGTTTTGCTTTAGTTGATCTAATTTGCATTCATTCATTTTACTGAAAATTGCATTTGGAAGAAGAGTTTTGTTTCCAAAATATTCTATCAAAATAAAACCTAATTTCTTAACACAACTTTGCTTAGACAACTATGCGATCGTATTAAACAATTTGTTGTATTTAGAAACATAATTTTGGGTTTGTGAAGTTTTTGTAGCTAAAACTACTTTAGTGATTGTTTCCAAATCTCATTTTTAAATCGGTAAGAAAGATATTTTATGTTGTATAGCAAGAAACAGTTTCCTTATTTATTTTTTAATAATTTCGTCGTGCTGGTATATAGCATTTGCGCAGGTAGGCTTTCATATTTTTTCCAATTGGTTCTTTCTACTATGGATTACTTAAGGCATAATTTAATCATATATTATGATAACTCAGTTTCGCTTCATTCTTTTGGGATTGGATTTCTTTGTATTCTTTGACTATATCTCTTACTATTAATTTTATTGTGGAATTCACAACAGCTAATTATTATAAAGCTTTCTACATTTTGAGAAAGGACGTTATTTTGTTTGCATGTTTATATTTTAAAATTAATCCACGGTTTCAGCACATTTAAAGTTGTTTTAAAAGCTGTGGCATAATGTTAGATTTCTGGTGTTGGCTTTAAAAGCTCCTCTAAAGTTTTAATGTAAGCCTGTGTATAGTATTCACCCTTATACAAGGTGTGATAAAAATAATGATTGAATTTTTATTGTGGCAACTGCTGATACTTCATCCATGTGAAGTAGTAAGTCGGATAGTTTGATTTTTTGAGTCAGGTCAAGTTTGAATAAGTTATGACTTGTCAGTTGACTTTCTGAGTCAAAAGAGTTGTGGTCATGTTTACCTTGTCTGTCACGCATCATCAATTTTGAACAATGCATTGTTAACTTGTTGTTTAGGTCAACAGCCGAAAGGCTGGTTTGAACCTCTAGAGGTTTTACTAAGTAAAAACGAGGAGTGAGGTGGTTTACCTTGCCTTCCTCACTGAGTTGAAAGAGTATGCTTATCAGCATGCCAGGCCCTCCGAAAAGCACTCACTTTCCACCCTGCAAATGACACCTTCACTTCATTCACCACAGGGTCTGGCTGCATAGTGAAATTCATTACTCTCAGAGGAGATAACTCTGACTAGTGTCTTTTACACCTCTACCTCTTCTGTTCTTAAATAGTTCAGTCATATAAGTGGCTAACTATGTGGTAAGAAACAGAACTATTTTTTTTAGCCCTGGACCAAACAGATAGAGTTCAATTAAAATAACACTCCAACTGCCCGTTTTGGGCAAATTGTTAACTTAAGTTTTATTTTAATTTGTAAAAAAGTGCCAAAGAAGCTCATGAATGTTAAAATCTGTATATGGTGTTTGTAAAGACTCTAAAAGACTGTTTACTAGTAGTATGCACTGTAAGACTGTTTACAAGTGATATCATTTAAAAGTGGGAATGAGTCGGTTGAAGACGAGCAATTGTCAAGATGTCCTTTGATTTCAAAAACATGAAATCAAATATTGATTGCTATACGTGGCAAAACTGGTTTTTTGAAACAGGTGATGGACTATGGAGAGCTTACCGAAGAACTAAACATCTCATCCATGCCAAGTATTTTAATCGGTAATTTCCAAATGAGACGAGTGAGTGTGAAACTTGGTCCCAGACTTTTGACTGGGAACATACAGAAGATCGTTAGTATCAGTTTGCACGGAATTGAAGGATTATCTTGAAGCAGATTTGGGCTTCATGGGCAATATTATAACTGGAGATGAAAGTTGAGCCTACGGATATCACCCTGAAATGAAAATACAGAGTTCCCAATGGAAAATGAGTGTCTCCGCGCCTTAAGAAGGCATGGCAGTCAAAGTCAAATGCTTGTTTTATTTTTTTTTATAGTGATGGCATAGTGTGATCAGAGTTTGTTCCAAAGGGAACAATGGTATTCTTTGAATATTACAATAGAAGAGCATATTGGAATGTTTGCGAAACCATGTATATAGGAAAAGTGGCCAGCTAATGGGCCATTAGCTTACTTCTACATACAACAGTGCCACAGCTCACATCTGATCCACTAATTTTTGGCTGTAAAAAAGGTTACCGTCTGTCCTTATCCACCTTACTCTCTAGATTTAGCTACATGCAACTTCCCAAAAATTAAAACCTTAAGGGGGTAGTCAACCCAGAAAATGAAAATGAAAACTTTAGGCTATAATTTATCATTATTTATTTTAAATGAAAGAGTAATTTACTAGTAATGATCTACCATTTGAACCAAGCCAAAAAATTAATTACAGCCCCTAATATAAGGGAGAGGCTGGAAAAGCGGGCTTTTACGGGGAATCAAATATCTCAGGAACCAAGAAAGATATCAACATGATTCTTATGCTACAAAATATAGAAAATTGCTCTCTATTATCTGTTGTATGCGCTTGTATGTATTTTTTCTTACAAGAAATTTATTAAAGAAAAACCATTTATTTTATGTATTCATAAATTATTTTTTAACTAAATCCCTATTAAGGTTTTCGTAATAATCATTCCACAGATAATAGAGCAAGAAATTATGAACATTTTAAAAAAACATCATCCAAATACCTCCAATACAAACCAAAATATTTAATTCCTAAGAATGTACTATCATGCAAAAACTACATTTCCGGAAAGCTTAAAGTTGAAGGAATAATTTCACTTGCCTTGCTAGTGAGCTTTATTTTAAACGAATGTTTTAATAACTTTTTGTCAACGTACAAACAATGTAAACAAATCATGTGCTTTAGAAAATTTTAAACTTCAAATTATTGTAAAAATCAATCGACATTTAAAAAAAATCATCTTCTTGAGTTGACTACCCCCTTAACAAAGGAAAATGTTTTGAAACCATTTCCAACATTGAGAGGGCCACAACAGATCAGCTGATCGCCCTTCCGAAAGAAACCTTACAGAATACTTTCGATTGTGGAATCAACATTGGGATAAGTGCATTGCTAGCCAAGGAGAGTACTTTAAGGAGATTAATTAAAATTTGTTGTTAGCTTATTACTTAGTTTTATTAAAATTATTCACCGCATTTTTGGATCACACCTCATAAGTTCTTGATATCTCTAGACTGTTGGAAGTAGCTATTAAGGGGATAGTCAACCCAGAAAATGAAATCAAAACTTCTGGCTATAATTTATCATTATTTATTTTAAATGAAAGAGTAATTTACTAGTAATGATCTACCATTTGAACCAAGCCAAAAAATTAATTACAGCCCCTAATATAAGGGAGAGGTTGGAAATGCGGGCTTTTACGGGGAATCAAATATCTCAGGAACCAAGAAAGATATCAACATGATTCTTATGCTACAAAATACAGAAAATCGCTGTTTATTATAATTATGTTTAGGAATAATTTCACTTGCCTTGCTAGTAGTCTTTATTTTAAACAGATGTTTTTATAACTTTTTGTCAAAGTATAAACAAAGTAAACAAATGTTGTCATTCAGAAAATTTTAAACCTCAAATAAATGCAAAAAACATCAAATTTTAAAAATTCATCTTCTTGAGTTGACTACCCCCTTAACAGTCATAATTTTTGAATGAGTTATGATATTCACATAACGATTGAATTGGACAATGATTCATGTCACACTTTACTTTAACATATTTGAAAATTTAAAATTGCTTAGAGGAAATTTTTGATGAATTTATTGTCTGAACTTGATTATAATTTTCTTTTTTAGTTAAATCCTGAAGTAAATGCATTCCAGCGTAAGTTTGTCAATGAAGTCCGACGGTGCGATGAGATGGAGAGAAAGCTCAGATATTTGGAGAAAGAAATCCGTAAAGATGGTATACCAATGCTGGATACTGGTGAACATCCAGAAGCACCTCAACCCCGTGAGATGATTGATTTAGAGGTAATATATGTTACAGTTATCATTTTTACATTAATGGCGTGATTAAATTATTTGTGAATAAATTTTTGTTTAGTAATTTTTAGTGGTTTCTGGTTACTGCAAAAGTCTTTAAGACAAACTCTTTTTTACTTTCTCTTGCCTATATGAATATATAGGAAGGAAAGTATTGTTTTCATGTCGATTTTTCGAAATCGAGTTTTCACCGGATCTATACGTTTTCAGACCCCCTGAACCCAAAAAACATGTTTTTAGCGATTGGTCTGTGTGTGTGTGTGTCTGTGTGTGAACAGAATATCTCAAGAACGGAACATCGTACGAACTTGAAACTTAAGTTACATACCACTACCGGACGCGACACGAACATTTTCATCAAAATCGGTCAACCGGAAGTAGTAGTTTATTCGTATAATTTTTCAGTTTTTCGCGATTTTCTCAAAAACTGGTCCTACGATTTTTTTTAAAATCGCCTATTTTACTCAATTTTTTATTCTCTACAAGATAGGGTAGGCGCCATGTTTGCTGAAATTCTCGGTGAGGCTGTTTTCACGTAAAAACGTTGTTTTTTTAAGATTACGGCTTTAATATAAATTTTAGCGCAAAAACTTATATAATAAAAGTTGTAGAGAATTTAAAAACCTACAACTTCTGTTTCAAACATTTTTTTGTATAACGCTTAGTTTAGCGGTAATTTGCGATTTTCTGTTTTTTTTCTCACGAAAACGTGAGAAAAATCGATTTTTTTAACATTTCGGTCTTAGTATGCATTTTACGACAAAAGTGTATATAATTAAATTTATAGAGAATTAAAAGATCTACAACTTTTGTTTAGAGCATTTTTCTCTACAGAGCCTAGTTTAGCGTGAAAGCGTGATTTTCCGTATTTTTAAGCCAAACTGAGTTCGATTGTCATTTTGCGTTATTCACTCATGATTAAAATAAGGTTATGTTTTTGAGGTTAGTTTTTGTTCATTTCTAATGTTTTAATACTAATGTTAGGTTTATTGTTAATTATTTGCATTGGCAAGAGAAAGTTGTGTGAGTGTTTCACACCAGATTTTTTATAATACATTTATCTTATTTTTACTGTTCAAGAATTACTTTTCTTCAAATGAGATTTGTAATTGATTTTATTTGCGCACACTTCCAAATTTTTTTATTTTAGTCTTGGCTTTCATAATATCTTTTGCAAAAATTACAATAACATCAGCAAAGACCAATATATTTGTGTTCAGAAGTTTGCTTTTAATCCCATTTTCTGTGTTTTATGAATATGTGTCTTCTAATTTTTTATTTCATTTTCATATTTTACTTTTTCCTTGAAAAAGTAATTGAAAAGAAAAAAATTGGTGCTAGTCCATTTCTTTGTCTGACTACTGTTTTTATTTTGAAAGGTTCTAATGGCTTTTCTAAAAATGTTAAAATTTTGATGTCATACTTCTTAATGTTTCTTAAAAAAGGCTGTAACATCTTTTTACATTTTTGTTGGCCATTTCAGGTGCAGAAACTGGTATTAAATTCTTTCGGTGCAATCGCTAAATGGCCACATAAGTCAAAAAAACAAATTAATAAAATATTTTACAATGATCGATATTCTGACAATTTAAAAAAATATAAAAACCGAGTGGGTGGGTATTATTAGTTCGCTAAAATAACCAGGCATCTGTAACTCCTCACTCTGCTCTTTTTTCACTTAGCTACAAAACTTGTAATATAAAAGATTTTGCGATTTTATGTTTAAAACTTTTAAAATTTGATGTTTTATATAAAAAAAGATTGGTTTGTTTTAAAATTAAAAGCATAAAATCAATTTTTAGATAATACTGGGCATACAAAAATATGAAATACAATTTAAAACACTGCTCTTTTCTGTACAATATATTTTTACTTTCTCTTGCCTATATGAATATATAGGAAAGAAAGTATTGTTTTCATGTCGGTTTTTCGAAATCGAGTTTTCACCGGATCTACACGTTTTCAGACCCCCTGAACCCAAAAAACATGTTTTTAGCGATTGGTCTGTGTGTGTGAACAGAATATTTCAAGAACAGAATATCGTATGAACTTGAAACTTAAAAGTTACATACCACTACCGGACCCGACACCAATATTTTCATCAAAATCGGTCACCTGGAAGTAGTAGTTTATTCATGTAATTTTTCACTTTTTTGCAATTTTCTCAGAAACGACTCCTACAATTTTTTTTTAAAAATCGCCTCATTTACTACATTTATTATGCTCTAAAAATTGTTTCTTTAAGATTGCGACTAATATGCATTTTAGCACAAAAATGTATGTAATCAAAGTCTTAGAGAATTTAAAATCCTACAACTTTTATTTCAAACATTTTTTGTATAACGCTTAGTTTAGCGGTAATTAGCGATTTTCTGTTTTTTTCTCACAGACATGTAAAAAATCGATTTTTTTAAGATTTCGGCCTTAGTATGCATTTTTTGACAAAAGTGTATATAGTCAAATTTATAGAAAATTAAAAGATCTAGAACTTTTTTAAAAGTATTTTTGTAAAAGCCTGATTTTCCGTATTTTTAAGCCAAATTGAGGTTGATTTTCATTTTGCGTCTTTCACTCGTTAAAAATTAAAATAAATTAATAATTTTTTAAATTAAAAAATTTTTTTTTAAATTAAATTAATTAAAATAAATAAATTAAAAGATTAAAATTAGGTTATGTTATTAAAATTAATTTTTTGTTTATTTCTAATGTTTTATTAATAATGTTAGGTTTATTGTTACTTATTTGCATTGGCAAGAGAAAGTTGTGTGAGAGTTTCACAACAAATTTTTTTTCATTTACTTAATTTATTTCCCCAATCGCTTATCAATATCCTTTCTGTTTCCTGTTTGAATATGTGGCTTTTCTCCTGAAATATATATATCGCTTGAAGGTATTTTTTTAAATTAAAGTAAACATTGACTGTTTGTTTTAGTATTTAATTTATCATTATGTTAATTGTCGTTGTATATGTTACAACACTTTACTCTGCCTACTTGTAGGTGATACTTTTAAATAAATATTTGTGAAGATAAATTTTAATTTGATAGGTTAAAAGCTATATCGTAAGTTTATTAATCAAATATTGAATTGTTTATGAATTTTAATCAGTAAACAGTTATGATTAGTTATGTTTACTTTACTTTTACTTTTGTAAAATTTTTAACTAAAGTACTGTACCAGCTTATTCTATTTTAATGTTAATTTATGTTAAGAAGGCCATTTAAATAATTTGAAATCTTTTTGTAGTTTAATTTTTAAATGGTACGCTAATTTTCTTTTTTTTTACATGTGGCTGAATTTGTGTATTTTTAAATACAAACGTTTTTAAAAAGTAATTAGTGTACTAAAGTTTTTTTTTCATATATTGTACTGTATTTTGTTGTTTCAAAACTTCCACTTATGTCCATACTTTATTACCACTTCATTTTTTTTTATTTATTTATTTTTCGTACAGTATTTTGTAATTATAGCTTATCAAATATTTGTTAATTTGTATTCGATTTAATTTAGTTTTGTTAAACTAATTTTAAAGGAAATTTATTGTTACTTTAATGTTAGTTTTTAACAGTTATTAGTTTAATACCATATAACTGCTAGTAATGTCGCCAAATATATGTTTCTTTTTTTAAACATTTGAAGGACAACTGTATTAGTTTATCCATTACCTGTTCAAAATTTTTTTTTAATTGTTAACCAATAATCATCATGACATTATCTGTTCTTATACAAATCCCATGCACCATGTTTGTCTCCAACTTATTCTTTTATCCAACAGTATCTTTATTACTTTCTCTTGCCTATATGAATATATAGGAAGGAAAGTATTGTTCTCATGTCGATTTTTCGAAATCGAGTTTTCACTGAATCTACACGTTTTCAGACCTCCTGAACCCAACAAACATGTTTTTAGCGATTGGTCTGTGTGTGTGTGTGTGTGTGTGTGTGTGTGTGTATACAAAATATCTCAAGAACTGAACATCTTACGAACTTGAAACTGGAAACTTAAGTTACATACCACTAGCGACCCGACATGAACATTTTCATCAAAATCGGTCAATCGGAAGTAGTAGTTTATTCGTTTAATTTTTCACTTTTTGCGATTTTTTTAAAACCTGGTCCTACGATTTTTTTTAAATCGCCTGGTTTACTAAATTTTTTATGCTTTACAAGATAGGGTAGACGCCATGTTTGCTGAAATTCTTGGTGAGGCTGTTTTCACATAAAAAAATTTGTTTTTTTAAGGTTGCGGCTTTAATATGCATTTTAGCGCAAAAATTTATATAATAAAAAATGTAGAGAATTTAACGTCCTACAACTTATATTTCAAAAATTTTTTTTATAATACACAGTTTAGCGGTAATTAGCAATTTCTGTTTTTTTCTCACGAAAACGTGTGAAAAATCAATTTTTTTAAGATTTCCGCCTTAGTATGCATTTTATGACAAAAGTGTATATAATCAAATTTATAGGAAATTAAAAGATCTACAACTTTTATCTATATCAATTTTCTCTACAGAGCCTAGTTAAGCGTAAAAGAGTGATTTTCCGTATTTTTTTGCGTCTTTCACTCATGTTTTTTGAGGTCAGTTTTTTGTTTATTGCTAATGTTTTATTACTAATGTTAGGTTATATTGTTTAAATTATTTGCATTGACAAGAGAAAGTTGTGTGAGTGTTTCACACCAGATTTTTTTTTTTTATGTCTTGTACATCCTGGTGTATTACCTTTACTCCTCGATGTTTTATTTTCCTTCTACCTGGTACTGGTCCTTCCATTTTAATTTTTATTAAATCGCCTCCACACATTATGTATCCTAGCCAATTAATTTTCCACTGTTCAGTGGTTTCAATCAAAACCCTTTTCTTGTACACTTCTTCATAATGGAGTGACAGAAATATCTCCCCAATTTGAAAGGCTAATAAAAGATTCTAGTCAAAATTTTATTATGCAGCTTATTCGCTAGTTAGCTGTATGATAGTTAATTATAATATCATGGACAGAATTGCAATAATAGATCCATTTTGTCAGAGCTGAGCATAGTATAGGTCAGCCATTCTTAAGTCTTTCAAGATGTAAGTTTTCACGCAATTCCATATTATGTATGTCCTAATTATTTTTGTTTGTTTTGTTTTGGACCTCTATCATGATAATTGATCAGTAAATTATTTGTAAAATCCATGTGTACCATACTGTTTTAGGTATATTTAATTCTGTTTGCATTATTGACCAAATTTTTTTTTTGTATTTTCTCTCCTTTTCTTTTATTTTTACTTTCTCTTGCCTATATGAATGTATAGGAAGGAAAGTATTGTTTTCATGTCAATTTTTCGAAATCGAGTTTTCACCGGATCTACACGTTTTCAGACCCCCTGAACCCAAAAAAAACATGTTTTTAGTGATTGGTCTGTGTGTGTGTGTGCGTGCGTGCGTGTATGTATGTATTGCTTACTTAATTTTTTATGCCCTACAAGATACGGTAGGTGCCATTTGTGCTGAAATTCTTGGTGAGGCTGTTTTTTTGGTAAAAAAATTGTTTTTTTAAGATTGCGGCTTTAATATGCATTTCAATGCAAAAATGTATATAATAAAAGTTGTAGAGAATTTAAAATCCCACAACTTTTATTCCAAACAGTTTTTTGTATAACGCTTAATTTAGCGGTAATTAGCGAGTTTCTGTTATTTTTCTCACGAAAACGTGTGAAAAATTGATTATTTTTAAATATTTCGTCCGTAGTACGCATTTTACGACAAAAGTATATATATAATAAAATTTATAGGAAATTAAAAGATCTATGAGTGTTATTTAAAGCATTTTTCTCTACAGAGCCTAGTTTAGCGTGAAAGAGTGATTTTCCGAATTTTTAAGCCAAACTGAGGTTGATTTTCATTTTGGGTCTTTCACTCATGATTAAAATAAGGTTATGTTTTTGAGGTTAGTTTTTTGTTTATTTCTAATGTTTTATTACTAATGTTAGGTTTATTGTTAATTATTTGCATTGGCAAGAGAAAGTTGTGTGTGTTTCACACCAGATTTTTGTCTTTCAATAACAATTATAACCTATGAACATACAATCAGCTGATTATATTATCAAGTATTGCATGTTAATGTGCTCTATAATCGTTATGTTCAGTATAAGATGCAAGACACGAGTGAACTACTACGGCTCTTATACACACGCGCCTGTAATGTTTGTCAGGCTGAAACATCCGTACAATCTGACAACGCTGGCAAACGTTCTGATTGGTCTAAACCCGTGGAACACAGAGCTTATCAACCGTGAAAATCATTATAAGTCTTTCCTTACAAAAAGCATTTTTCTCACTATTATCTAAATTTGTTGAGTTGTACAGTAAAATCTGCAGTAAATTCCAATTAATAAGGTTTTTCTAGGAGGTACTGAGACATGCAGAAATTAAAAGAAGTCATGAACACTATAAAGATTAAAATTCTTGCCAAACAGAACGCGGACTGTCCGCATACAGTCTGCTGCGGACTGAGAGAGCCTAACTTAACGCGGACAAATCAGGACGGACCAGAACAGTTGTAAAGAAAACGTGAATGAGTCGTGGTGAATTATGATTTGTGATTTTTTTCAACTTTGAAACTTGAATTTATATTGTCTAGCAGTTCCTCAGACGAAGAAGAATTACTTCTTTGTTTGCTTTGAGTCTGTCGAAACGAAAAAGAAAATGGATGCACGAAATTAATTGCAAAAGAGAGGAGGTAGGCGAATTTCACTGACTTTGCAATGAATTGAATTCCTTCGAAGACCGATTTTTCGTGCATTTTCGTTTATCCCAACTATAATTGTTGATATAGGTAGTTATGGGTGGCATAATGATAGTAGTATCTTCAAAAATTCCGCTTTCTATCATGAGTTCGTAAATAACAAAATTATACTGCCTCCAAAATCACTACCAGGAACAGATAGCCCTGTATGAGACCAATTTGTTAATTACTTCAACTATTTGAATCAATGAATAATGTTAATAATTAATAAATCAATGACTAATTATAGATTGATAAACTTTCAATGTACAGTTATGCTGTCAATCATGTTGACAGTAAAATCGTAAAACTAATTTTTGGTTATAAATACTGTAATAACAATAAATTTATAAAATTTGTGTTTAGTACTACTGGTTTGTTGAAGTTTTTCAGCTATTTCTCACATGATTGTGCTTTCTTAACAAAGTTTTTGTAATCATTATCTTGCACATCATATATATGTGGGTGCCCCCTAATAAGTTCAATTAATTTTTCCTCTTCATCAGCCATCCTGTCCGTCGCGGACTCTGTAGAAAAATACAACCTCCCAACAGTCCGCTGCGGAATACATTGGTACGTGGCGTAGGTTGCTGTCTATTTGACTAGGATGATGCAACAATGTCTAACACAGGGTCAGCGCGGACAAGAGCGAACAGTCCACGTTCTGTTTGACAAGACCTTAAGAAGCTTGAGTATTTGGAACATATAATGTGCAACGAGAAAAGATATGGGTTGTTGCAATCTACATTATAAGGAAGAATAGCTGGACAATGTAGCATGGGGAGAAGATGTATTTCCTAATTGAAGAATGAAAGTGGTACTCAAAAACGACAACACAGCTGTTTTAAGCAGCGGTGAATAGGGTTTGGATTGTTAATATGATGGCCAACATCCGGAACGGATAGGAACCTAAAGAAGAAAAATATGATTTTTAAGGGACTATCCCAAACGAATTCCAAGTCCAAGATTTTCATCTTGGAATTTATCTAAAATTAATAGCTAATATTTTGGAGAATAAAGGAAGGGGGAGGAACAAGAATTCCAATGAAAAGATGGTTAACCGTTCTTTTCAAAAGAAAAGAAAATAGAAAAAAATTTAATTTAGCTTTACAAACACCTTCATTAAATACATTTTTATAAGGAAAACTGATTTTATGACAAATCATTTTTATAGAGTACTCTTATAATTTCAAGTACAAAAGTAATTCACACAATTTTGTCAAGTGGTAGGTCTATTAATTAATGATTTACTTACTTTCTAATCGTATTTCCTTAATAACTCTTTGACAATATTTTAAACAAACAAATTGATATAATTATTATTATCATACTAATTGTTTGACACTTCATTTTCCTTATTTACATCATTCGAATACAAAATTAATTAGCGTTTAATTACCATCAATCAAAATATTAAATATCTTTAACATAGAACTTTTATTATGAACAATTTTACTTATCACCAAATAAAAAAGATTGTTTATAAATTTGTGATTTTAATTCAATGTAAGTAAATTACAACAGAAAATCGAATTTTTAATCAAGGTGTTGATACAAATATTGTTTTTCACTTCTACCGATAATCAAATTTTCTTTATTAAAAAAATAATATGTACAAATAAATATTTAGATGGACGATAAAAAGGGAAATGTAAAGTATAATTTTAAACAAATGTAATTTTAAGAAAAAAAATATGGTGTGAAACACTCACACAACTTTCTCTTGCCAGTGCAAATAATTAACAATAAACCTAACATTAGTAATAAAACATAAGATAAAACAAAAAAATTAACCTCAACAAACATAACCTAATTTTAATCATGAGTGAAAGACGCAAAATGAAAATCAACCTCACTTTGGCTTAGAAATACGGAAAATCACTCTTTCTCTCTAAACTAGGCTCTGTAGAGAAAAATGCTTTAAATAAAAGTTGTAGTTCTTTTAA
The DNA here is from genome assembly GCA_035578175.1 of Catonia carolina. Classification (NCBI taxonomy): domain Eukaryota; kingdom Metazoa; phylum Arthropoda; class Insecta; order Hemiptera; family Achilidae; genus Catonia; species Catonia carolina. Next base: position 30,619,567 of record JAQMRL010000005.1, on the reverse strand, counting down.
TTTTCTATAAATTTAATTATATACACTTTTGTCGTAAAATGCATACTAAGGCCGAAATGTTAAAAAAATCGATTTTTCTCACGTTTTCGTGAGAAAAAAACAGAAAATCGCAAATTACCGCTAAACTAAGCGTTATACAAAAAAATGTTTGAAATAAAAGTTGTAGGATTTTAAATTTTCTACAACTTTTATTATATAAATTTTTGCTCTAAATTGCATATTAAAGCCGTAATCTTAAAAAAAACTATGTTTTTACGTGAAAACAGCCTCACCCAGAATTTCAGCAAACATGACGCCTACCCTATCTTGTAGAGAATAAGAAATTGAGTAAACCAGGCGATTTTTAAAAAAATCTTAGGACTAGGTTTTGAGAAAATCGCAAAAAAGTGAAAAATTACACGAATAAACTACTACTTCCGTTTGACCGATTTTGATGAAAATGTTCGTGTCGGGTCCGGTAGTGGTATGTAACTTAAGTTTCAAGTTTCAAGTTCGTACGATGTTCCGTTCTTGAGATATTTTGTATACACAGACACACACACAGACCAATCTCTAAAAAAATGCTTTTTGGGTTCAGGGGGTCTGAAAACGTGTAGATCCGGTGAAAACTCGATTTCGAAAAATTGACATGAAAACAATACTTTCCTTCCTATATATTCATATAGGCAAGAGAAAGTAAAAATTGGTGTGAAAACTCGATTTCGAAAAATCGACATGAAAACAATACGTTCCTTCCTTTATATTCATATAGGCAAGAGAAAGTAAAAAAATGGCTGAAGAAATGTATAACAGAGCTACGAGAGCAAATAATGGCAACGTTGCTGGCAAATAATTGGCTAGCTATGAAGTGGGTAGGGAGCAATGCGTATGTTCTGAGCTCATCAGCCCTGAAAAATGGTATAGATGCAGAAACAGTGGTGAAAATTTATGTATACTATATCTGTTATAACCTGTAACCTATAATAATTTTGTTTGGAACATTTCAAGTTTGCTTACTGTTTAATAATATATAAATTTATCTGCGTATAATTATTTAATCTATTTATAATTTTATTCTTTATTTTTAGGCTACATTTGAAAAACTTGAAAATGAATTACGTGAAGTAAACCAAAATGCAGAAGCACTTAAAAGGAACTATTTGGAATTGACGGAATTAAAACATATATTACGGAAAACTCAAGTCTTTTTTGATGAGGTAACATTCTCATTAAATTTATTTCTGTTATATTACTTATTATATAATTATTTACTTTGTAATTATCTTGAAAATATTTTGTTTAAGATGTTCTTCAGTGATGGGAAAGTTTTTTTTGATTCTTACTTAGCGACTCAAAGTCAGCAAATTCGAGTTCATATATTTAATTACTGTAATGATGAATTTATAATCTTTTTTTTTAATTTATAGGTTGGAATTTTCCTTAGCGTCAATTTTTTTCTATTTCATCGTAAATTTATTTTATAGATAAATTGTGTTTTGAATAGCTTACTTGTTTAATATTTGCTTTTGGTAAATAATTGATTTATGTTACATAAAATTTCTTTCCCTTTGTTCTTTCCCCATTCTTTAATGTTACTAATTAAAATGTAGTATTAATTTAGCTTTCAATTTAAACTACTTGTTTTACTCACAACAAAGGCTTTTGATTCTATTTGAACAAGTGAATTATAGTAATTTTAAAAACCAGTAATTTTCTTTCATAAACAATTAACCTGTATAACTATATTAGTGCATAATTGATGTTGATTAGGACTTAAAGATCGTGTCAGAATTTATAAATGGTGGGATTAGTTACATGTCTATAAAAAAAAAAATTGTTAAATTTTGTTTACTTAAAAATTTTTTAAACAATTTGTCTTATACGATTTTTATATAATGTACAACCAGTATCAGTTACTGTCAATAAAGATTTTATTTAGAAAAGAAAAATAATTTTGTTTCTTAACCGTTTCACTGCCAAGTTATAAAACCGTGGGTTAAACCAATGAGCCGGGTTTTCTTTAAATATTTTTTTGGATGCATCTTAATTTTGTAAACATTTAAATTTTTACTAGAGTTATCAATTAAAATTATTTCTTTGTAGCAGATTTATTAAAATTTATATTACATTTATTCCAATATTTGTATCACTAAAATTATGAATAACATGAATAAATTTATTGGAAGCCTACTGGTAGTCGTACGAAGTAGGTCTAACCATTTTACGCCATTTAGGTGGAGGTTTAATTACACTAGATTGTTCTTCCATGTCACAATCACTATCAATATCGGCTAAATCACAATCGGAGAGGAATAAAACAAAACAATATCATTATCGACGCCATTTCGTGTTTACAAACAAAACGGGCCGCGCAGAAATGAAAATATCTCTTTACTACGTACATGATTTCGCCAACAAAGAAGAAAAAAAGTTAACAGTAAATGTGTAAATACAGGTGGTAACACTTACTGAAGGCAATTCAAACACTTTTAATGCCAATCGAGTTAAATCGTGTTTGGCAATACGATTTAAAACTTCGAAACGAGTTAACTTGTGTATGGCTTGTAAGCATGGTAAGCCCACTACGTCTATACTCGTGTTTGGCAGTGAAAGGGTTAATATCTGTGCTTTTGAAAATAAAAGATTGTTTTTTAAATTAACTCAGGAGTGATTAAATTTAGTTTGTTATGAAATCAGGTGTCTAAGCAGGAGAATTCAGTTAATTGGTAGTAAGTCTCTTTGAATTGTTATGTAGTACCATAGTTGTTAGATTGGTTGAGCAGTTTTTTTAAGGTACCTAGCTGTCTCACATGAATCAACATCGCAGAATTTCTCTGTTCATATTCATGTCAAAAATCTACCTTAATGCTGTGATAAATTTGGATGGTATTTTGATATTAATAAAACTATTTGTGATAACAAAAAGTGTTGTATAAACTTTTTTCTAAACTTCACATATTTTTACTTCTTTTATACAGAATAAAAAGTTTCTATTTTTCGTGGATAAATAATGAAAAAGAATACAATAGAGGTTTACATCAATTTTAGAATATAATTTCCATGTAGTACATTTTCCGAATCCTTTTTTTACCTTTCAGTTGGTTGGTAAATAGTTTGAACTTCTAATTTGTTTTTTAGTTTATCTTGGTGGTACAATGTCGAAATTTTTTAAAATCCTTAATGTTTCAGTTAAACCATGGTAGTTTTTTTAGTGATCAATATTTTTGATCATGGTGAATTTCATCTTAATTTATATTTTATTGTTGAAATATATATTCATAGTTTTAATGTATCTGACAGGGAATCTGTGAAAGCTATTGAAAAAATGTAATCAAACATGGATATACGAGGCGTGTTCAGAAAGTAAGTACTGTTTTTAAAAAAAACAAATAAAACAATTTTTTTCAACACAATTTTATTTCTACATGAATTCCCAAACCTTAAACTAATTTTCGACATAGTTTCCACCAATGTTCAAACACTTGTCGTAGCGGGTGCCCAATTTGTCTATACCCTCTTCGTAGAAGGTTCCCGCCAACGAATGAAGCCACGACTCCATGGCAGTTTTCACTTCATCGTCGGTTTCAAAGCGTTGGCTGCCCAGCTCACGCTTCATGTGCAGGAGCAAGTGGTAGTCAGACGGTGCCAAGTCCGGGCTGTAGGGTGGGTGATCGAACTGCTCTCAACGAAATTGTTGAACCAATGTTTGAGTGTCACCAGCGATATGGGACCGAGCATTGTCATGGAGCAACAAAATTCCATTACTGAGCATTCCTCTTCGTTTGTTTTGAATTGCCCGCCTTAGTTTTCTTAAGTTTCCCAATACCTTGCCGCAGTAATGGTTTCACCTCTTGGGAGAAAATCAATCAGCAAAACACCTTTCCGATCCCAAAAGACAGTGTACATGATTTTTTGTGCAGACATTGTCGTCTTGAATTTTTGTTTCTTCGGGGATTGCGTGTGTCGCCACTCCATTGACTGCTGTTTAGATTCCGGTGTGACATGACGGACCCAAGTTTCATCACCTGTCACAATTTTGTTTAAAAAATCCTCACCATCATCACTGTACTGTGTGAGAAAAGTCGAAGCACTTTTGAGTCTCTTGGTTTTGTGCACGTCAGTGGCGGGAACCTTCTACGAAGAGGGTATAGACAAATTGATCACCCGCTACGACAAGTGTTTGAACATCGGTGGAAACTATGTTGAAAAATAGTTTAAGGTTTGGGCTTTCATGTAGAAATAAAATTGTGTTGAAAAAAAATTGTTTTACTTGTTTTTTCTAAAAACGGTACTTACTTTCTGAACACGCCTCGTATTACTATTGATCATATTAAATGCTTTTTTTTCATAGTTATATTCTTTTAGCCAGATATTTTATAGTTGGAAATAAATTCTAAGTGTTTTTTATAGTTCTAGTTTTTTATTTATTTTTCGGATCGTAAATATAAATAATGCTTCTGTAGGTTGTGTTGTCCAAAGTCGTCTAATTTTGTGATTAATTTGTCTGCAAACAATCCTGTCTGTAACTAAAGTCAATTTGAAATATCTATTTTGTAATTGATTATTTACATTTTTAAATTATTTATAATTCCTTGATAATAATTTCTGTCTTAATGCTTTATATTACTTTTATACTAATTAAAATTCTTCATGTTGTGCAGATTATGCTAATTGTGCAGTTAACCGACCCTATTTGTTTCTGTAATTTGTACTTAAAAAATAAGTTATTTATTCAATGTGTTATTAATTTTAAAGTATTGCTATATTATTTATTCCATAAAAAGCAATTAAGTCTATTCCTAGTAACATACTAAAATATCTAGAACATTTTTTTTGGCAGTTTTTCTGCCAAAATTTTAATGATTTTATTTACTGTTTTGTTTGGTTTGCTTGTCTTATAAAAAAATAATTTTGTGTTAAACACCAAATTTTCTTATAATTCTACATAATTTTGATGATAGTTATCCACAAAAAAATTGTTTTTTTACGGTTAGATTATTGGAAAAAATGGAGGAAATTGATAGGAGTATTTTTACCAATTTTATAAGTTTGTTATTCAAAATTACATGATGTCTGTAGGTTTTTTTTTTGTTGAAGAATCAATTAAACTGGTTCCAGTTCACCAAAATGATTGTTTAAATAGATTCTGGTGTTTTTTTGGTTTTCCGGGAGATTATTCTTAAATTTTTTAGGTACAGAAATGAACTAAAAAAGGCCTTCTATTTATTATCTTGAACCTCAAAAAAATTTTAGGGATGTTTTAGAGGAATTTTGATTTGATAAATTAAAGAAAGGTTTGAAAAAAACACCAAGATCATTAAAGTTGACCCAGTTTATTCTAGTAAAAGTTACTAACATACACATGTGACTAATGTTCACATAAATTATAGGTTTTTAAAAAAAATATAAATAAGTGTTAATTTGCTAAGTGTGTGTTTTACATTTGTGTAATTAATAAAAGATAATGTTAAGGTTTTTGTATCAAATAAATTTTTTCAAAGCATTTTATAAGTAGTAAATATTGCTTTTATTTAATGAAAATTATTTCCAGAAAGTAAATAGATTATTTACTTTGTTATGTAATAAAGTTTTTTTATAACAATAATAATACTAGCTATAACAATTATTATAATAAAGGAAGTTCTTTAGGAAGGCTATTGTCTCTCTCTCACTCTGTTCTCAAGGAACAAGGTTATTAAGACCATTGACAAAATTATATGTTTGAAATTTCATTTTATAAAAGTTTTAATTAGTAAATAATTAATCTGCTTTAATAACAATAGTGTTTTACTTACATTAAATTTGTTTGTTGTATTAGATAATTTGTTTTTTAATTAACTTTTTTTAACTATCTGAAATATTTTTTTTGTGTAAAGTTAAGATATGTTGTTTTTTTTTAAATATCGTTATTAGCCGTAATTATATTTATACAATAATTGTCACCTGTGTGGCGTAGCGGTTATCATATTAAATTACTAAGTACAAGGTCATGAACTCTATTCCCTGTTTAGGTCTGGATATTTTAACGTATTAAAACTCATAGTTGTTGGTGCAATATATTAAACTAATAAAGGAATATATGTGTATGCAATACAGTATACGAAAAATTAATAAGAAAATACATTAAATCACCTCTGTGTTAATTTATTGTCTAAACTCTAAATAGCATATTGGGCCTCTTGATTGTACATCCTTTTTAGAATAAGAAGCTCTCAGTGAAGTTTTCTTCTACCATTTTAAATAAACTACTAAACTGTAAAAACCCAATGCTCTGTAACCCAAGATTTTATTAATTAAAAAACTTCTGAAATAACTTTAACGCTTTCAGTGCCAAAACAATATGTAAAAGTTTGATGTAAAGTGCCATTTAATTTGAATAAAAGTGTGCAAAAAGTGCCAACCCTTATTTCAAAAACTTCCAGGCGTATACCTGCCATTGCTGACAAAAATTTCAACGTTACCAAAAAATAATATTTCCTGTTAAAAATTAATTTTTATTGTGTTCATAAAAAAATTGAAATCGTTGTTAACACAAAAAAATATTCAAAATTGTTTTTCTATTCAAAAATAAATCTTTATAATGCATCCTGCAGTTTGAAATTATTTCTATTTTATATAATAATTTCACTAACCTTCTTTATAAACTGCGTCACCTTCATACAAAGTTTATACAGTTTTATACAAATGACTGAAGATGTATCATCTTCTATAAATTAAATTAATTAAAGCCTGCCATTGCTGACCAAAATTTCAATGTTACCGAAAAGCAATATTTCCTTTTAAAAATTAATTTTTATTGTGTTCATAAAAAAAATAAATGTCCAGCAAAGGATGTCCAGTAATAATTGCTTAGTGCAACAGCTGAAAGGCTGGTTTGAACCTCTAGAGGTTTTACTAAGTAAAACGAGAAGTGAGGTGGCTTACAATTGCCTTCCTCACTGAGTGAAAAAGTATGCTTATCAGCATGCCAGGCCCACCAAAAAGCATCTACTTTCCACTCTGCAAATGACACCTTCACTTTATAATAATTAGGCTGGCTGTATTGCGAAACTCATTACTTTCAGAGAAGATAACTCTGACTAGTGTATTTCACACCTCTACCTCTTCTGTTCTTAAATGATTTAGTCATTTAATTGGCTGACCGTGTGTTAAGAAATAGAACTATTTTTTGTAGCCCAAACTATTTTATTATAACTGTAGCCAGAACTATTTTTTTATGTAGATTATGAATCCAAATGAATCCTGCCCATAACAGACAGGTGGACAGTCAAATTATTTACTCTCAATCTGTCCTTGCTGGGCTAAAATAAATAGTTCTGTTTCTTTTCACACATGGTCAGCCAATTAAATGACTGAATCATTTAAGAACAGAAGAGGTAGAGGTGTAAAAGACACTTATCAGAGTTATCTCCTCTGAAAGTAATGAATTTCATTATACAGCCAGACCCTGTGGTGAATGAAGTGAAGGTGTCATTTGCAGAGTGGAAAATATGTGCTTTTCAGAGGGCCCGGCATGCTGATAAGCGTACTTTTCCATTCAGTGAGGAAGGCAATTGTAAACCACCTCACTCCTCGTTTTACTTAGTAAAACCTCTACAGGTTCAAACCAGCTTTTCGGCTGATGACCTAAACAACAACAACAACAACATGAATCCAAAAACTGTTCGTTACTATCGGTTGGTAGTTTCTGACATCTGGGTGTGACAGACGGATATAGGAAAACGATAGATAACAATTTTAAAAATTTTGCACCCGATAAATAAATTATCTTAAACAGGAAAAAAATGTTAATATCAGTTCTAGATTTCCTATTTTGTTATTAATTTTTCAATATAAATTTGTTCAAATAAACTATTTTTTTATCTCGGTTTTTATGTAGTTATCATTCGTTTTACAAAGGTTTATTATAGTGAAATGTTATACATTTTGTTGTAGTAGTGTTCTGCCAGATAACGTAGTCGCAAAATGTAATAATAAGAAACATCACAATAGATATGAAGTTTATATATATATGTGTGTATTTATAAATAGAACTGTTACTCATAAGTATGGCCTTAGATCATGATGAATTAGCAAGAAATATTATGATCAGTTTTTTTTAATGAAATTAGTTACTCATAAATTTATTGGAATTATATCCTGTTTTTTAATGTAATTTATTTGTTTTTCAAGTACCGTAAAATCTGTCTTAATACACTTGTAGTTAATACAATTTCCTGTTAAATATGCATTTTATTTTTGTTTAGTCCTTGAAGTATGTATGAAAAAACTAAGTAGATAAATCTTCTTTATACATGCTGAATTTTGCTTACTATACTCAGTTTCTGTTCAATAAATAAGAATTCCAACAATGAATGTTGGTGTTTATTTTTATTTTCTGTACGATAACCCAGGTGTAGAAAGAAAAATCTGGTGTGAAACACTCACACAACTTTCTCTTGCCAATGCAAATGATTAATAATAAACCTAACATTATTAATAAAATTTAGAAATAAACAAAAACTAACCTCAAAAACATAACCTTATTTTAATCATGAGTGAATGATGCAAAATGACAATCGAACTTAGTTTGGCTTAAAAATACGGAAAATCACGCTTTCACGCTAAACTAGGCTCTGTAGAGAAAAATGCTCTAAACAAAAGTTGTAGATCTTTTAATTTTCTATAAATTTAATTATATACACTTTTGTCGTAAAATGCATACTAAGACCGAAATGTTAAAAAAATCGATTTTTCTCACGTTTTCGTGAGAAAAAAAACAGAAAATCGCAAATTACCGCTAAACTAAGCGTTATACAAAAAAATGTTTGAAATAAAAGTTGTAGAATTTTACATTCTCTACAACTTTTATTATATAACGTTTTGCGCTAAAATGCATATTAAAGCCGCAATCTTAAAAAGAAAAAGTTTTTGCGTAAAAACAGCCTCACGCAGAATTTCAGCAAACATGGCGCCTACCCTATATTGTAGAGCATAAAAAATGTAGTAAACCAGGCGATTTTAAAAAAAATCGTAGGACTAGTTTTTGAGAAAATCGCAAAAAAGTGAAAAATTACACGAATAAACTACTACTTCCGGTTGACCGATTTTGATGAAAATGTTCGTGTCGGGTCCGGTAGTGGTATGTAACTTAAGTTTCAAGTTTCAAGTTCGTACGATGTTCCGTTCTTGAGATATTCTGTTCACATACACACACACACACACACACACACACACACAGACCAATCGCTAAAAACAAGTTTTTTGGGTTCAGGGGGTCTGAAAACGTATAGATCCGGTGAAAACTCGATTTCGAAAAATCGACATGAAAACAATACTTTCCTTCCTATATATTCATATAGGCAAGAGAAAGTAAAAAAGAGCCACTGTATTTCTCTTGAAAAATGAAGATAGTCTATTTTTCCACCCCTGAAACGGGAAAAAATAAATACGATCATAAAGATCAGTCAACTCTCAGAAAACTGCATGATAATTTTGATAAATCAGTTGCCTATTATTGTGAGGTATACATTCATTTAACAAAAAAAATCTGGTGTGAAACACACACAACTTTCTCTTGCCAATGTAAATAATAACAATGAACCTAACAGTACAATGAAGTATATTTCCTGAGGTTTTCAACATTCCTCATGAAACATCTTTTGAATTAATCGTACTGTTTCAAAATTAAGTTTACTTCAATCAGATCTCAAGTTTTAAAATATGTTTAAAAGTAAAATTTGCTTGTTCGCAAAAAATGGTTCTAACAATTTAAATTTATTTGTACACTAGCAACCCCTGCTTGCTTCGCTTCACAGCAGCTAATGTAGGCCTCATTAAATTATTTTAAAACCTCTCTATAAACAATATTTGTGGTTTTGTTGCCTTGTGGCAGCAAAATAAATTGGTTTTCTGCACTTCCAGCTCTAGAAAGTTCGACATAAAGTTGTCCTTGGGTGAAGGAAGCACTCTTTGTGTCAAATCGATGCCCACCATTTTAAATGTGTGTCCCACGATTTAACAGAATTGAATAGAATGCATAGAAGAATACCGATGGAAAAGAAAGAGACATTAATACGTGGGTGCAGTACGCAGAGTAATTGGAAATATACAACTCATTCACTACCTGTCGAATGAAAACAAATATATGAAAATCAGTACAAAAATAAAATTTTTGAATATTTCCGAATTTTAATTTTTTTGGAATCAAATGTTATTCTTCACGTTTTTCTATGAAATATAAAAGTTGAATCGTGCTCCTAGCCCAAAAAATATACCATCCAGAGGACTTAGAAAAAATAAAAGTGCCATGCACCCGATAAACTAAAACTTGCGACATCATCACAGTTTAAGTTGCTTAACTCACTTAATTAAAGTTACTTAAAGTTGAAAAATAGATCTATATTGATCAGGAGGCTTTAAGCTATGCAAATGAAAGATTTTTTTAAAATCAGTTCAGTAGTTTCTGAGATTACCTCATACAAACAAACAGACGTTTCTTCTTAATTATATTAGTATAGATAGGTACTATGTTTTTTTTAAATGTACAATTAATTTGTGTGAGACACTTGATAAATATTTTCTGTGGTAAGATATTAGGCAGAAATAGAAAGGTTAGATTTAGAAACCAGAACTTTAAATGGAAGGATTAGTGAAAGAAATTTGAAAATAACTTTTGGGTACAATGACAAGACAAAACGTTTAGATTGTGAATGAATAAAATATTTTATTGAAACTGACAGCTAGCATGTTTCTTGTTTTTCCATACTTACTGTTAGTGTGAAAAACATTAACCAAGTGAAAAATGACTACAAGATTATCATATTGTCTAAGGCATAGATTACAGTACATATGTTATTGGAATTTTTTCACACATTACAGGTATAACTCTCTCTCTTTCTTATGTTTTTACTATCTTATTTTAAAGCAGCTGTCTCTGTAATACAGTACTGTGTGGTCGTAATTGACTGTGTTCATGTTTTTAATCGTTATTATAAATCATGTTTTGAGTGGCACAAATATTTCTTTCCTTATTCTTTAAAGTAATTATTTTTGTTTATAAATGACTATCCAGTAGTTAAGTTAAATAATTTTTCAGTTTTACTGTAGTTTAAGTTTATTTTAAATGACTTAGTATATATGTAATATTAATTATACTTTACTATGCAATACATTTTATATATGTCAAACCCAAATTCATGGTTATTATATTTCATATTTTTCTTCTTTCGTTGTCGTGTCGTACTTAATATAACATTAAATAATTTTTTTTACACTTGATGTTTTCTCTTTTTCATTGTTATTTTTTGTCTTACTCAAGCTTTTTCAATTTTATCTATGAATTCTTATGTTTTCTATTTCTTGTGAGAATTTGTGATCTTTTTCTCTTGGAATCCCTTAAATTAGTCAACCTTTTTTTGTAAATTTATTTCTGTCCTTTATCGTAACTTGCATCTTCACATCTTCTTCGGTTTCAATGAATCTATTTTGTTTTGGAATTTTTGTATCTATCGCATAACTTTTTTACTTTCTCTTGCCTATATGAATACATAGGAAGGAAAGTATTGTTTTCATGTCAATTTTTTGAAATCGAGTTTTCACCGGATCTACATGTTTTCAGACCCCCTGAATCCAAAAACCATGTTTTTAGCTATTGGTCTGTCTGCACGCGCGTGTGTGTATGTGTGTGTCTGTGTGTGAACAGAATATCTCAAGAACGAAACACCGTATGAACTTGAAACATGAAACTTAAGTTACATACCACTACTGGACCCGACACGAACATTTTCATCAAAATCGGTCAACCGGAAGTAGTAGTTTATTTGTGTCGATTTTCCCAGTATTTCCTTTTTGGTTTATTTTACTTCCCCTCTAGAAGCAAAGCGCATCGGAACTTCTAATATATCCATAAAACCGAGTTTTCTTTTTACCTCGTAGAGATTATTATTGATAATTAACTTCTTCATGTTGTAACAGCCTAATCTTGTGTAATTTATGCAGTCTGTATAAAATCCAAGTCCGTTGGCAACTTAAACGTCATGAGGTTTTGTACTTTTAATAACATAATACATTTTTAACGTTCTATTTTTCAAGGTGTAATTCTATTACAGTTTGATTTTATACGCTACTTTACTCAAGGCCTTCATCATATTATATTATTGTTTTTTTCTTAAAATGAGGATAAGGTAAATCAACTCTTTCAATGTTTATTGTTCAGGACACTGTAGAGTTGAAATTAGGTAAATTTGTTAAAATTAAAAGAGGAGAGTCTACCTAAAAAAAAATGTTTGTAAACTATTTTTCATTATATTTTTAGCGTAATTTATTTTCGGCAGAACAGTATAATTATTTTATTAATAATTTTGTGTAAGTTCATAGTAAATAAGAATGAAAGCAATGCCATTGGAAAATCAATATTTTCGTGAAAATTTCTACTTTTAAAAAAATGGTTATGTCACAAGAATTTCAATTTTTCTATAAAATTAATCCAGTTTGTCGCTTTAAGTTATTTACTAAAGTAAGAAAAGTCATATTACTTTTCTAAAAATTTTAATTTTAAAACAACCGTTTTTCAAAATTATAACTTTTGACCTACTCGACCAATACACTGATTTAAAAAAAAATATTCAAACTGTTTTCTCTATGCTTTTTATTGTATGCAAAAAAATAATATTGTATCTAGACATTTTTAAAAAAAATTATTTTATCTCTTTGTTGATTAAAATTTTGCTATTTTTAGAAAAATTTTATTTTCAAAACTTGAACATAACATATAAAAATACTGTACCGTACAAACATGGTGCTCAAGGATGGTAATTTTTATTTAATTTTGACACCAATGTTATCTAATTTACCTTAAGGACATTCAAGATGGTTTTTCAAATCAGTGGCTGCTTTTCAACCCCCAAAATGATTTTAGAAGATGAGGGTAAAATTTTGAAATAATTTTTGTTTGGGATGCATGTAATAAAAGGAATAAATGTGTTCGGAACAAAACTGGTTTTATCATTAATTTGGAACGCAACATTTTTTTAAGAGGGTAGACTTTTTCCTTAAATAAAAGTGTTGTTACATATTGTACGATGGTGTAATTTATTGTTAATGTTTGTTATTGAGCCCTGTCTATAAATTAATTTTCAAAATAATTTAAATAATAATTTTAAACTGTCCAATCGCAACATTATTTTTTTATTTCATAAACATATTTTTAAATATGTTATTGATATCTTTTTGTTGTATATTATTCATTTTTTCTATAAATTAATATTTACATTTTTTTTAAATTATTAGTTGTTGGGTAAATTTTTATTTAAATTTTGACTTGTTGAAAAAACAACATTTTCTTTCAAATTCTTCGACAAAAAAATTTGTTGACATTTAAAAAGAAATATATTTTTTTGAGAATTTGGTTTGACATTGGTAAGAAAAGTTTGCTGGCAATTTAATAATTAAAGTATGGGTAATTTTTGTGAAATGTAAGTAAATGTATAAATAAGTCAAAATTTACAGTCCTAAATTTTGAATATTTTATTTTGATTTTTTAAATTTTTCATAAGTTGGATGTTGTGTTTAAATTTTTTTCTTATCTAATTTCTTTAACTGAGCAAGTCCATTATTCTGTGCATTCTTTTCGTGTTTCTTGCGTAATTATGAAGTACTATAAAATTTTAATTAACACGTTTTGATTGTGGCATGGGCACAATATATTTTTGTATTTCTTTTTTTTATTATTATAATATTACTTCATTATAAATTTGTTCAATGAATATTTTAATTCTTTTCTATACTATTTTTAAATGAAATTTTCAACTTAAATACATACAGTGATACCTCCAAAAACGACCACTTTTCTAAAATTATTTTTATTTTATTTTTAAAAAACCGTTTAATAAATAATAATAATAATAATAATAATATTATTATTATAACATCTATTCTGGGTTCTTTTAAGGATCTGGTTGTTAGTAAATGATAAAACTTAATTTCCCGATTATTTTGGGAATACCTTTTCCCAGAGATGTAATTTTTGAGGATACTATCAGTGGTCGTTTTAGAGATTCTTCGCTGTTAATGTCTTTTGTTTATTGTTCGTTCAAAGCAATTTTTTCTTTTAGTAGTTTAACATAAATGTTTTCTTTAACTGGTTATGCATTGCTAACTTCTTTTGACACAGTATTATATATTCATTACATTCACACTATCTCTTGCATTTGTATTTCTTATTTTAATTAATCAATATACATTTTACTTGTAATTATGTATGCGTATAATATTTTTGTTACAGTTTTCAGTTAGTATTTTAGGTCGTTAGTTCTGTTATATCTGTAAAAAAAATTTGGTTAGTTCAAAACTGTGATGTTCATTTTCATTAAAGGTAAATTTAGATTCGTGTTCAATTATTGAAAATTTAAGGGTTATTTTCGGGTAATGTTTTTATTATTGATAAGGTTTATGATTTGTGTTAGTTTGTACTGGTTTTATTGTAAATTTATAGGTTCATCCTGTGTAAAATATTAGAAGATTAAATTCTCTTACAATTTACATAATAATTTGTTCATGAATTTTTTACAAGAATAAAATTCAGTGTAATGATTTTTAAATTTAAATCATGGGAAGTTGAAGATGTTTTTGATATCCTGTGGTATCTTCGTTTTCTTTATTTATTAAGATTAAGTTGATTGTAAGCAACTTGCCTCTTCACTCGTTCATTATTTTCTTCATTCTTATTTTTTCGGTAGTTTTCATATTAGCTATCATTAATAATTTACTGCATATACTGTAATGTAGGTATTTCTCTGCTTGTTACAATATTTGTATATTCTTCTAATATGATTTTACTGATTTGGAATTTTATCCCTAAAGGGCTATACCCACAATGCTTAGTTTACTACATCAACCTTTTTTTGCCAGGTTTTTCATTTGTCGTAAAAGTATACAATTTTATTTACATAAATTTTCTGGTTAATTTTAGTGGAATAATCAAATGGAAATGGTGTAAATAAATCAGTTAAGTAATTTTTTCTATTTAAGGAAACGTGTATGCGTCTCATTTCTTATTTATATACTAAAGAAAATTACTAGACAATTATTTGCCATTAAAATTAATTCTTTCTCAAAATGGACTTGCACAGTTCTACAATTTAATTTTACACTGAAAACTTTGTTTTGGTACCTTATGTAAAAATTCACTCCCAATTGTAATAAAAGTTTCTTTCTTGTTTTCAATCTATAATGAAAAATCCCTTTCATGAGACAATGCGTCTTATGGCTGGTGGCAATTTTTAAAAAGGCTTACCTTTGACTTATGCCAAAAAATCATTAGTGGTTTCTGTATATACTCCTTTAGAGGAATTGAATGACATAATTTTTGTTTCCAAATTCTGAATTTGATTCTTGACTTCCAGTCGAAACTGGAACTTCATACCCAATCCAGGCTCACTGACTTTTTGTGTAGATTTTGAATCCGAAAACCGTTCGTTGCTATAACTTGTAGTTTCTGACTTTGATTTCTTGACTTGTAGTTTCTGACTTCGATTTCTTGACATCCGGTTTTGGGCCACATTTAGTTGAAATTGGAACTTCAAACCCAATGATTTCTGTATCTACTACTTAAAGAGGAATCGAATAATACTATTTTTGTTTCCAAATTCTGACTGTGATTTCTTGACTTCCGGATTTGGAATACTTCTGCTCAAACCAGAACTTTAAACCCAATCCCGGCCCACTAACCTCTTGTGTAGATTACGAATCCGTAAACCATTTGTTGCTACCTTTAGTAGTTTCTGACTGTGATTTTTTTGGCTTCTGGTTTTGGGTCGATTCCAGTCAAAACTGGAACTTCAATCCCAATTTAGACCCAGTAACTTTTTATGTAGATTACGAATCCAAAAACTGTTTGTTGCTATCTCTTGTAGTTTCTGACATCTGGGTGTGACAGACAGACGAAACAAAATGATTGATTTTAATTTTAAAAATTGCCACCAATTACGTATAATTTATTTGAAGCATAATATAATGTATCAAGTTTTTAAGATATTTACTTTTGGGATTGAAATATTATGTGAACTCTCGATTATCTTAAGTTATGATAAAAAGTTTTCAACTTGTCACTTATTTCTAATTATCGGATTATAAAATTATATATTCTTTTATTGGTCTTTTAATTGGAATACATTATGAATTGAATATTTATGCAAAAGATTGAGGTGACAATATATATTTTAGTTAAACAGTCATTGTTCACTGATATAGTTACTTTGTAACCAATGAAAAGTTAACTTTCAGATTTTAAACTGAAATGGTTAACGATTAATTTTTCTTGGTGATTCCATCACGTTGTTAATTTTGCTTTGAATAAGTAGTAGATTAGATTTTACCAAATGTTTTTAAATGATGAACAACATTTCACTATGTAGTAACTTTTTTAGTATCGGTCAGAAGTTCATTGGATTTTTTTTAGAATTAGTTAAAAATATCAAGTTCAAGGTGGTTGCTTTGTAAAGTTTGTTTATACAGGGTGATTCATGAAGTTCTCCCCCCACTTCTACAGCACATTGTACTAGTAAAAATAATGAAAAAATGTTATATAAACATAGGTCCGAAAACGCTTCGTTAGCGAGTTACAGCTAGCGAAAGTTTCGCCTGGATTTCAGTTCACCAGGTGAAATGAGGTCTTCCTGGAATTGTGGTAAGGTAGATTAAGGGGCAAATTCAATCATTTCTTATGGTTTTTGATCTGATAAATTGAATAAAACAGGTCGCAGAACTGTAAGTTAAATAGTTTTTGAGAAAACCAGTGTCAAATGCAAAAAATGGAGTGAAAATCACATTTTTTCATCTTTGGGCAAGAATAACTTTGTTATTTCACCAAGAAACAGTTAAAAATTTTCAATAAAAAATGTAGAAAATTTTATTCTGAACAAACCGGTGTAAATAAAGTACACAGAAAGCGAATAGTTTTTGAGAAAACCAGTGTCAAATGCAAAAAAATGGAGTGAAAAAAACACATTTTTTCATTTTAGTTTTTCCGGTTAATTTTACTTTGTACTCTTATGAATAAAAACTCATTTAATCAAACATCTATTCGCTTTCTGTGTACTTTATTTACAGCGGTTTGTTCAGAATAAAATTTTCTACATTTTTTATTGAAAAATTTTAACTGTTTCTTGGTGAAATAACACAGTTATCCTTGCCCAAAGATGAAAAAATGTGATTTTCACTCCATTTTTTGCATTTGACACTGGTTTTCTTAAAAACTATTTAACTTACAGATCTGGGACCTGTTTTATTCAATTTATCAGATCAAAAACCATAAGAAATGATTGAATTTGCCCCTTAATCTACCTTACCACAATTCCAGGAAGACCTCATTTCACCTGGTGAACTGAAATCCAGGCGAAACTTTCGCTAGCTGTAACTCGCTAACGAAGCGTTTTCGGACCTATGTTTATATAACATTTTTTCATTATTTTTACTAGTACAATGTGCTGTAGAAGTGGGGGGAGAACTTCATGAATCACCCTGTATAAGTATTCAGTTGGTTATGATTTAGACGCCAAATGGTGTGCATTGTGTGTAGAAGGCTCAATGTGCAATGTGGTATGCAAAATCATTTGTTACCATCCAGTAGCTTTGGGCTGGTACAGGATTACTACTCAGTACAAATACTGGACAGTACTGATACTTGTAGAATCTAGTATTGATTCCAAAATGCCAGCAGAGTGAAAAAGATGGTTATTATCAAAGTACTTGATTCCATCAAAATAAGTGACATAGCAACAAAATAAGTGTTAAAAAACCATCATGTGGTTTGAAGTTAAATAACGCTTTAATATCTGCTGTGCTATTAGTGGAGCGCATAATCAGTAACAAAATAAGTGTTAAAAAACCGTCATGTGGTTTGAAGTTAAATAACGCTTTAATATCTGCTGTGCTATTAGTGGAGCGCATAATCAGTAACAAAATAAGTGTTAAAAAACCGTCATGTGGTTTGAAGTTGAATAACGCTTTAATATCTGCTTTGCTATTAGTGGAGCGCATAAAAAAATTATTAACTTTAGTAACTGTAAATTTTACTTTTCATTCTTGATTCTGTAATATAATTTTTTTCAAGTCTTAATAGTAATCTTATAAATGTTTGAAATATTGTCCATCATTTATAAAAATCCAAAATGTTTCAAGTTTAACATTTTTTGTTGTAAATAAAAAGGAATTCTGAAAAAGAAAAAATATTAATTTTTAAAAAAATATTCGTGGAATTTATATTATAAAAGATTCATAGCTATCTATCAGATTATCTGTTAACTAAATTTAATATCAAAATTTTTTGAGATCTAATGTAACATTCAGGAAAATATTGATTAATTAATATTTCTGTTATTTCTATTATCGTAGAACTTTATAAAACTCCGGATAAAGAAGTTCTAACTCAATTTTTGAATTTATTTATTTGTTTTTTGTTATACGGAAACTTTTTATCTACTTAATGGATAATCGAGAATTGATTTACCTATTTGTGTATTACCTTTTCCACAAGTTATCTATAAATGGAAACGAAAATAGTGATAAAACTATTTTACAGAGCCGATCTAGACAATTTCCTGATTATTATGAAGAGATTAGAATTCAGCTTTCATCTCACAGTTTACATTGGGTGCGTTGAAACGAATTGGAAAAACTGTATGGGATGATTTTAAATATTAGTTACATTATTAGGTTCTATTACAATAACGAAATTTTTACGTAAATAAATTAATCTATAAAAACCATTTGGGAGGGATGTCTCGTAATAATTTATCGTATAGAAAAGGTCAATTTTTATTATATATCTTAATCGTTAGTTAATTTCTTCCCGATGTAAGTTGGATATCAATATTAATACTATGGTGTTTATTTTCCATTTTTAATGTTTATTTAATTTAAATAATGATAGAGGCATGATTCATGTCATGCATGATTGTTTTCTTTTTTTTTAATTATAAATGTTTAAAACGTGGGTGTTTTTTTTTTGCTTAAATAAATGGATGGATCTTCCGATTACTGTACCTTTCTTTGTAAATATATGTTACATAAATTAAAAATAAAAATGTATTATAATCTTTTAATTATTTTATATTGCTAGCTTACAATGTGTAAATGTTTCCTAAGATGCCCCCTACAACTTGTATCCTTTGTCAAATATTCGTTGTTAATTATTTTGCGGTATGTTAGAAAAACTTCATTGTGATTTTTTTCTTTTCTAATGTACAAACATTCATTATAATCTTCTTATTCTTCTAAAAAAAATTATTTATTTTCTAATCCATTCTAATATGCAGTGGTGGAGAGTGGATCCACATAATGGGTAATTCCTCATAAAATAACCCCCTCTCATTATTTTACAATTTTTTAAATCATGATTCCTGTTTGGTATGGATATGTGTGAAATTTTCAATACTAAATAATTGTTAAATTAAACTTAATTAATTAAGTTAAAGGAAATATTAAAGAAGAATAATCAAACTGCAAACCCTATTTATCCTAACCAAAAATCTTTACAACAAAAAAGAACAGTATAATCAGGACAAAATTAAAATACTATCCATTTTGAAACCATTAATTTTGGATGGAATAGAAACAACTCTTTAATTAAAAGGCGAATTAAACGAGCTCCCTAAAATGGAAAGAAGGATCCTTGGGAAAATTGATGGTCCTGTAAAATATCTAGATGGTAAACCAAGGTTCAAGATGGATTACAACAATCAATGTATTAAATTTTATGGATACATGTCGTGAATGTATGAAGAAAGATTTGACTAGCTGGCAATCAAATGAGTCAAAAGCATACCAGGCATCGTGAAAAAACAAATAGATAAATTTTTGTAGAAAGAAAATTATTGTAGAAGATCTTAGAATAGTTCCTACATTTAATCAAGGTTTATCTCCTAGAGAAATTTCTGATGAAATAAGGAAAAATATGTCGGAATCTTTGGAAAAAACCCAATGAAGATAGCAGATCTTTATTGACTAGAGGAAGGAAAAGTGAAAGTTGTATTTTTGCTAATTCATTGTCATTGTCGTCTATTCGCAATAATAATAATAATAATAATAAAGTTACCTAATGTAAATAAATTAGTTTTCCCTATGGAAAAATTTAGAGTGAATGCAAAACATATCGAAAAGCAATATGCACAAATAAAATGCAATATATAATTATATAGCTACGCCCAACCAATATATACTGGCTTCTGACTTTAGCTGCAGCTATGTGCAATGCCTATGTCATTTTAACGGTATGGCTGGGTGCGATGTTAGCTCTGTACTATTCTATGCATCCGTCACATCGCCTTTCAGATGGGAAAAATCACGTCCAGTAAGGCCACTTTCACACCAGTGAAACTCAACCTCGACACGATTAAAATGACTAAACTGAAAAACGAGTCGCGTCGTGCATGTTCGCACATTGAGGAGACTCTGTCTCAACGCAACTGTTCTAGCTTTTCTTCGAATCCACCTGCAGTTTAAAAAATGTCAGGTGATAAAGAAGATGTAGTTGTTGCTCATTACTATCTAAAAAGAAAACAGAAAAAAAGGCAGCTGTTGGATATCACCGTGTATAAGTAATATTCATAATAGAGGAGCGTATGTGTGTACCCAGGAACTCGCCTGTGATGAATACAAATTTAAGTCTTTTTATTAAATGTCAAAAGAAAATCAAATTGAAACTGTATAGACCCAGATATTTTTCAACTTCAAGCACAAAGGCTACGTTGGTCGCTTCGTCTGCCATGATTATACGTGACTGGTCTAGCAGATGTTGGACAAACTAAGTCGCATTCGATCGGTTTGATCGAGGTTGCCCAGAGGCCGTACTGGTAGGAGGGCGAATATATAAATGTTGAGGTAGGACTCGTATCAGACGTCAAATCGAGGTCGAATATCACCGGTGGGAGACCACCCTTAGAGATGCCCTGCATCTATAAATCAGACCATCCTACCTAACAAAATTCTATGCGAGTAATAATTATAAAATGCATCATTATGTTACAAATACAACACATATATTACAAAGTTATGAAATATTTGTGGACCATTACTAATTACTTATATCCTTTTAAATATCTACCACTGATAAAATTGTTACACCATTGTAAAATTTGTAAATATTTATATAACCTATATCAATCAATCGTTTAAAATTGGTTTTCATTTTAAAATCTAATTTTTTCGTCAGTTGTCGGTAAAAAGTCGAGGAAAAGTTTTTTCTCTATATTTGTACATTGATATATTTTTAAAATTTCTAAAAATTCCATCTACACTTAACAAAGTTTACATTTCTCAGTGCTTTTCAATCTTTCGTTCTCCAATATATTAACATGTTCTTTCGTTGTTAATTTCTTCTTTCCTTCTTATGTCCTATCTTGTGTATAAATCATCAGTTTTATGATTCTATTAATAGGAAAATTATTTTATTTTATTAAAATCGAAAATTAAGTTCAGAAGGTTTACCAGGTGTGGTTATTAAATAATGAGACTGATGTAAAATATTTTATTTTTATTTTATACATAAACACTTATGGTCTCCTTCAATATACATATATATCCTCTATCCCTACAACGCTCCATACGAATTTTTCATTGTTGGAAACAGTGCTGGAAATCATCTTTTGTCAGCTTCTTCAGGACATGTGCCGCTTTCTCTTTTACAGCTTCCACAGACTCGAATCTTGCCCACTTTTAATGCAGATTTCACCTTAGAGAACAGGTAGAAGTCACATGGTGCAAGATCTAGTGAATAAGGTGGATGTTCTTACACTGAGATGCTGTACTCTGCTAGGAACCTCTTGACAGATAACACTGAATGAGCTGGCGTATTGTCTTGGTGGAGAACCCGTGATCTGTCCTTCCACATTTCGGGGCGTTTTTTCCTTACTCTTTGGTGTAGTTTAGAAAGTACCTCAAGGTAGAAATATTGAATAATTGTTTGACCTTCAGGAACCCAGTGAAGGTACACAATCCCATGGATATCAAAAAGAAACTTTCATCATTACTTTAAATTTTGACTTGCTCATTCGAGCTTTTTTGGCTCTCGGTGAAGTTCGGCTCTTCTAGTGCATGGATTGGAGCTTCGTTTTTGGATCATAAGTAAAAAACCACATTCCATCACATGTTATTATCGTTTCCAAAAAAATTGGGTCATTTTCAATCATGTACAAAAAGTCAGTACAAACATTTTTGCGAGCTTCATTTCAAACATTTTTGAGCAGCACATTTCCTGAAGGAGCTGACAGAAGATGACTTCCAGCACTGTTTCCAACAATGGAAAATTCCCATGGAGCATTGTAGGGATAGAGAAGGAGTATATATTGAAGTTGACAATAAGTAATTAAGTATAAAATTAAAATAAATTTTTTTATGTCAGTCTTGTTATTTAATAGCCATACCTCGTACATCTCTTTTAGTGATGGTTTTAAATACATGTATGATTGTATATCAGATAAAATTATTGTACTACATGATTATATAAACTTTGTATAATTGTATAATTACATAATAATGGATTTAATTGTGAATTATATTAGTTAATATGTGTTTAAGATGATTTCAGTATGTTTTTAGGTGATCCGCACTGGCATCTTCTTATTCATGTTTTTTTCTAAAAAAAATCATCTGGATGACATCTCATATATTTCCTATTTCATTCAATCTTTCTATTTAATTTTTTTTTTCATTTATATAATTTTTTATTGCATTTTTTTCTTGTGAGTTTTATTATATGTTTCGTTCTCTTATATTTTTTTATATTAATTTATTAAGATTTTAATTTACATTGAATCGTTTAGTAGATATTTAAGTTATATAGTTTTAATTAATTAATATTTCAATATAAATATTTTTATAATTAATTTCAAAAAGCGTTTTTATTGTTTGAATAACATTATAACTTTATCAAAGTAATAAAATAATTAAATTTATCGTTTTATTATATTTATTATCGATTCAATTATGGGGCTAATTATTAAATTAAATGTCTTATTTAATTGAGTATATATTTTATTACATTTTGTTGCTATAGGAAGGTTGTTTTTCTAATCATGTTTTTCTAATAGATTTATGTAAACATGAAATACCATTGATTAATCTTACAATCTTAAGAACTATATTACCTAGAAACATGATAATTTGGGATGTAGGTTCCTTTTAGGTTATAGGTGTTTGCTAAGAAAGGATTTTGAAAAATGTTAGTTAAAAGGAAGAAAATAGATAAACTCTTATGCACTTCAAAATCAGTTTTTTTAAAATTACTGCTAAGATTTAAAACTGCAGGCCTATTGGTGTAGTGGTCTACACAACTGGTTTCTATGCCAAAGTCCCTGGTTCAATTCGATCCATTCAGGTTTGGCATTTTTTTATCTGTATATCACCTTGTACCTTCCACAAGCTTATGTTGGCTTGTTGTTGTTTAGGTCATCAGCCGAAAGGCTGGTTTGAACCTCTAGAGGTTTTACTAAGTAAAACAAGGAGTGAGGTGGTTTACCATTGCCTTCCTCACCGAGTGAAAAATTACGCTTATCAGCATGCCAGGCCCTCTGAAAAGCACAGATTTTCCACTCTGCAAATGACACCTTCACTTCATTCACCACAGGGTCTGGCTGTATAATGAAATTCATTACTTTCAGATAAGATAACTCTAAATAGTGTCTTTTACACCTCTACCTCTTCTGTTCTTAAATGATTCAGTCATTTAATTGGCTGACCATGTGATAAGAAACAGATTTATTTATTTTAGCCCTGCAACGGACAGATTGAGTGTAAATAAATTGACACGCCACCTGTCTGTTAAGGGCAGTATGTTGGCTTATCATTTACAAAAAAAGTAAATAACTTAAATGAAAATTTAAAATGCATGTAATGTTTCTTCATCTAATGCTTTATTTATAGCAGTAATTTTAAATTTTCTGCTAAAAATTTCCTTAAAATCCACTTTTTTCAATTTCAGCTTAAACGTAATCTATACATATGGCAGTTGATGTACTGTTTAACTGGCTTCTATGCCAGTTGTCCCTGTTAGATCTAGCAATTTTTATTATCTATTTTTATCTAGCACCCGTTCACTATCTGTGTTAGCTTTATTGTGCATTCCAGTTGAACATAATATCGAAAAAAATAGAAACTTCAATTGATTTATTTGATAGGTTTTCATTTAAAAAATTAAAAATTTGAGAGAATTATGATTTAATGCTATTTTTAAACCACTTAAACGTGTCTGCATGCAATAAACAATCATCCCAAAATATTTTAAAAAAGTTTTCAGTTGTAAATTTTTCCAAGTTTAAAAATCAATTTGTATTCACATATTGTTTTTTCTGAATATTGAAACGGTTTTCCCACACAGCGTCAAAAAAGAAACCTCTTTCAACTAGCACTACTGGTAGACTGGATGAGGTAGCAAGACTAAACTTGAGTTGAAGGTTATCATGTTCATTTGCTTGCTGTAGCTATACCAGTCTGGTTTTTTCTAGCCAAACCTCATATAAAACCAAAGCCAGTTGTGGTTAACAATACACATTACAGATATACCTTATCATAAATTATCAATGATATTATATTATGTATTAAAAAAATTTAGTTGCCTTCTTTGTGTAGTGGTTACCACGTTTTTTTTTTTTCATCCTGGAGACTCCAAAGGGAGTATAGGACATGTTAGCCTACCATGTAGAGGTCCCGGGTTCGATTTCCAGTTAGGGTCTGGAAATTTTCATAAGTCAAAATCCACAGTTATCGCTAATAACCAGGCAGTTGATCCGTCTTAAAATAAATAAATTAAAAAAATTATTACTTTCCATCTTAAATCACCGGGTTGGTCTAGTGCAGAGTTTCTCAAAGTGTGCGCCCAAGGGCACTGCCAAACCTTGTCAGGGTTGCCATGCCTCGGCATACGCAATCATTTTCTTTTGGTGTTTTACCTTCTCTGGGAATATCCTTCTTAGCATGTAATGTACATGATGATAATGTACAATTTGTACTGTATAATGGTTGGTTCATAATAAGTGCACCACCGGAAATGATCTGTTGATCAAGGTAGCCGCGGGTCTAACCAAGTTTGAGAACCATTTTTGGTCTAGTGGTAAAGTCTTCACCGTGAAACAGCTATTCGTAGTTAAAGGTTCCATGGTTCAAATCCTAGTAAAGGTAGTATATAAGGGTTTGAATACTAAATTTTGGGTTCTGGTGTTATTTGATAGTTGGGGTTCAGTTACATACTCTCTAACGAATGTTCAGCCTGAATCTGTACAAAACTACATTTCATTTACATGCCATACATATCACCTCATCTCATTTGATCGTGGTGGGTGCTTATGCTTCTTCAAGTGAAGATTTGCAATGACATATCAGGGATTAAAAGAAAAAAATCCATATTAAGTTATTTAAATATTGTAAGGTAATATATTCTACATTATGTCATTAGTAAATACTGTTAAATTTAAATTCAGTTTCTTTTTCTAAATATGTATTCTGTTCAAATAATGAAAATTTATTTTTAATGATGTAGCAAAATAACCTTCTTAAGTAGGCCATTGTTATGTAAATTGTAGAATTGCAATATTTTTTGTATTTATTAGCAAATGCTTTAATTAGTTGTTTTTTTGCTTTAATTTTTTTAATGGCCTGTCATTTAAACAATAAATAATTTTGTTGTTTTGTTTATATTTTTTGGAAATAATAATCGGATTTAAATTTTTGTTAAAATGTTCTGACCCTAGGATGTAGTTGTTAGCATAGTAGACTGCAAAATATAAGATTGATTCCCAGTTTGATTCGAAAATTTTAAATATATTAAAATTGATCTCTTTATAACACAAGACTTGTCAACAATGACAAAATGTTGATGTGGCTAAATTATCTTAACAAAAATTCTGGTTTGGTATATTAATAATCTCTATAAAAGATTGGTAAATAAAAAAGTTCTTGATATTTATTTTTTGGTATTTGAAATTTTTTTAAATTAAATTTTACCTAACCCTAAAATGTGGTTCCGTTATTCACTGATTTTATTGTTCTTGTATTTTTATTAGTTTTGAATATAACTATGTTTTTTATTCTATTTAATCTTGGATAATTAACTTGTAGAAAGTTATTTTGAAATTGTTAAGTAACACTGATTAAATAATACTTCCTGATAATAAAATTGAAATTAAATTTAGGCCACCTTTGTTGCCCATTCGTTAGACCATTAAACTACAATGCATGCTGCAAAGTAGAGGCCCTGAGTTTGATTCGTTGCTAAAGTATGGAAATTATTACATGTTAAAACCCACTGATTACTTTGACAATTTAAAATAAACTAAATTTAAAAAAAACAGTTAATTATTTTTTCAGCAGTTTATATAAGTTGTAATTTAATTTGAATATTGTTTTATTTATGTTTGAATTGAGTAATATTTTGAGATTATTTTGGTTTACATAGCTTAACAAAAATGTAGTGTTAGAATCAAATAGCTATTGTTCTTTCAACAACTGGCTGTGTTTTGCTTATATATATTTTATACTTGTTTTCATATTACGTGTATTAATGTATATGAGTATATACAGGTGTTTGTAAAAGACTTCTTGATTTCAAGTGTTATTTAAATAGCTTTAATTAAAAGAATAACTTACATGATAATAAATTCTGGATGAGAAATTTTTCAAGTATTTTTTTTATATTTAATAAACTTCGATATGTTGTGCACCATTCGTTGCCCTGCATACGTCCAAACGGTAATCCACTTCTTTCATGTACTTGCCAGCATATCGGTAGTTATTGCTGCTACAACTCCAACAATCTTCTCCTGAAGGTGTTCAATGTCACGGATTTTCTCCGAGTAAACTATGTTTTTAACATGCCCCCAAAAAATAAATCTAGCGGTGTAATGTCTGGGCTCCTTGGTGGCCATTGGCTTGGGCCTGTTCTTCCAATCCACCAGCCAGGAAAACAAATGTTTGATGTAGCACGGACACAGTTGTTGTAATGCGGTGGAGTGTCGTGTCATCTTGCTGAAAGAAAATTAATCCTTTTTCTCCTTCAATATCGTCAATCTGTGGAAAGGCGTACTACTTTAACATATCACAGTAATGAGTTCCGTTAATTGTTTTTTCGGCAAATATGAACAGGCCAACGGCGTGGTCAGATGGCCTGCATGGAGATGTCCCTTTCAAGACACTGCCTGTTGCCTTAAACTGGTTAAACCACTGCAGAATCGTTTTATTTGTAGGCGCAGTATGCCGTATTCACGCCAAAAATTACGGTGAACTGTAATAACTGAACACGTCTCTGTAAACCAAATCACGCACTGTCCTTTCTGCTGCGGTGACACCATGCCTGGCAGACTGACACCGCGTGAAGGTCAGGCAAGTTAACCAACAGGTTGGCCAATGCAACAAATTGAAACTTTACAACATGCCTGACAGAACTATAAAAACCAAATGCTTTTACCTGGTTAGGTTATTTTATTATGATTTATTGAAATCGAGGAGTTCTTTTATAAACTCCTTTATACATGTTTGGCATTATTTTATTGACTGTAGATTTTGTAAAATTAGTTGCTTAATTTATGGATATCTGTCAGATAAATTGAGAGATTTTAATGAACTTTTTATTGTTCGTCAAATTGTTACGTATTTGGCGACATTGATTTCCATTATAATTTGCTTTTTTAGAATTTAGAAGTATTTTTGGTTTGGTTTTTTTACATTATTATTATTATTATGTTTCTTAAACCATTTGATTACGTTATTTTACTACACAACAAATAAATTAGAATTTAAAGAGATTTTTAATTAATATATATTTGTAATTTTATTGAAATCCGTTGTTTTTGTGAAAGTAATCGTGTTCCAATAATTAATAATCGTGATAGTTATTTGAATGTAATTTTTTATATTTTAATCAATAGATTTTCCTATCATAAAATAAAAATAGTTTAAATGTTATTAATGTTTTCTTACCTTAAGATTTTAACTAGCTTTTAAATAAGGGAAATAAATTACTTAAATCATTACAACTTCAATTAGGTGTGAAAAGGATTCTGGCTGCTTTTGTTATCATAAAAGCGAATTTATATTATGGTTATTATAAAGTAATTATGTGTCATATAAATTAATATGTTAAAAGATTTAGCATTGAGATATTTTCTATTATGATTAATAGAGCAATAAACGAACAATATGAAATTAATTGTTTCAATTTATAATAAATAATATTGGATCATTAATTTCCAATTGTATTTTTTGTCACCATTTATTTATTAATTTGTCCTTCGTAAGTCAATTATTGGCTGAATATATTTGAAATTGGTATTTAGAAATAAATTTTTATTTGATTTTTCTTGACGTTTAAATATTTTATCATGTTTTAACGAAAAATTTTAATGGTTATCAACTTTTTTTTAATGTAATTGTTAATTCATAAATAATAATACTTAAAAAAATGTAAATGTTCATAACTAAGTATAGGCGACTCCATTTGTAGGTTGTATTAAATAACATTTATTATGTTGTGTTACGTATTAAATTTGTGGGTCAATTAGGTTAATTTTAACTTTACGTACATTTACAACCCACCGGGTTAGTCTAAAGGTAAAGTCATCGCCAAAATCAGCTGTTTAACAGCCGATTTTCGGGGACGAAGGTTTCTGGTTCAAATCCTAGTAAAGGTAGTTACTTTTATACGGATTTGAATGCTAGACAGTGGTTAGCGGTGTACTTTGATGGTTGGGGTTCAATTAACCATACTCTCTCAGGAGTGATTGACCTGAGTCTGTACAAGACTACACCTCCGTTACACGTCATACATATCATCCTCATCTCATTGGGTCATGGGGTTGCTTATTGTTCTGAATTGAACAGATCGCAACATACACAAATTAGGGATTACAAAAAAAAATTCCTGAATAGATTAGAATATCCAATACTAAATAAAAATCAAATCTGAATCAGACTTTAAATTAGATATTTAAATCTATTCTATTTTTGATTTACTTTAAATTAAATATCTACTTTACTTTAAATTTAAATATCTATCTTAATATAAATTAAGCTGGCCGGCCGTGGTGTAGTGGTCAGTGCAACTGGCTACTATGCTGGGGTCCCGGGCTCGATTCCCAGTCGGGTCTGGCATTTTTTTTCATCTGTAAATCACCACATATCATTACCTACGCACAAGCCCAAGGCTTATGTAGGCATCATCACTCAATAAAAAAAAAATAATAATAATTAATTATAACACCATTAAGTAGTATCTTTAAATCTGAACCCTTAAATAATTGTAAATTTATTATTATAATTTACATAACTCTAGAATAAATAAGTGTAATCTACAATTTTTTTATTTTAGGTTTATTATGGGACATTATATTAAAATAAAATTATTTATTTAGTTAAATATGATAATTTTTTATTAATAATTTATTTAAAAAATGAATCAGTTTTATAATATTTGATTATTTTCCCTTAAAATTTAATTCTAAAAATTTGCTGCCAAAAATTATGCAATGCATGAAATTTAAGCTATTCCGTGTTATTTTTTGTTTTTTTAAGTCGTATTTTATTATTTGTTTTGGTGATGGAGTAATGTAATTTTTGTAAATATTTTAATGTTTTTTTTGTAAAACATTTTTTATGTTTTCTGTTTTAATGCAGTAGTCTATTAGTAGTTTTGCTGTAAACGTTAATGTAGCTTTTTGTGTTTTTTTATATATTTTTTTATGGAGCATGATGTTTATTATTAGTATAGTTGGATTGTTTTTTTAGAGCTTGGTTGTTGTGTAATTCTGTATATTATTTTTGTATATATATCTTATTTATCAAATTTATTTTTATTGAAAGTATTTTATGCAGGTTGTTGTTGTTGTTCATAATACTTGTGTATTATTGAAATTGTTTACACACAGATTGAAGGATAAATCATCAATATCCATAATTTTAGTAAGTCTTAACAATTTTGATGACAATTAAGTAAAAATTAGTACGAAAAAAATTCTTTCAATATTTTATCATAGTAATATGAGATTATCATGGGTCACCTTCATGGTATAGTGGTTTGGCATGCTAGTCTACAAAGCAGAAGGTTCTAAGCTCGATTCCAGACTAGGGTGTCAAAATTATTATTAATCAAAACCCACCGGTCCAGTTCCATTAACCACCTAAAAAATCGCTAATAGAGCTGTTGATGCAACTTCAAATAATCTCAACAAACTTTATCAAAGTTATATTAACTTTTGTTTGGTTCTCCTGTTCTAATGGGAGGTAAGTAATTAAATGCATCAAGGAAAAGATTGAAACGGTTTTAGTCGTCATGAGTTAGTGTGTCAAAGTATACCTAAACAATTTTTAAAAAAAATTAATTTCACCCCTTTAGTATCATTGCATAAGTAATTTAGTTTGCCTTTTGGTTACTTTATTTCAATATACAGCGTGCGCCATAATTATACTTGACAAAATGTATTTCATAATCATAAACCCTACTGAATAGGTAAACATCCTACTGTGTTTCAATTTTGAACTTAGTAATCGATCATTTCCCGAGGAAATTGGGATACCCTATACTTTTCTTATCCAATTAGTTTTTTGGTGAACCCGTATTTGGGTGTTCTATCATCTAGCTTTTCCGATAAATTACTTTATCACTCCATGTTTAATAACACCTCTGGTATAGATACTGAAGTCACGTGATTGCCTTTTGCGTATGTATGGGCTGTGAGGAAGGGAAGTGAAATATTTACAGTGCTGCCAACCTCTACAGTGAGACACTACTCGTACATTTCACTACCGTGCAGTTTAATTACATGATTAGAAATGTTTGATTTACTGTAATTACGAATAAATCGCCTTCTTTACTATTGCTGCCATCAGCGTTTTCATCAGTCTCTCTAGTATCTACCTAACCGTTTTCTTTTTTTACCAGGTGTCAACAAAACTGTTAAAGAATAGCTTCTTCACATCTGTAATTTCCTTCTTTATTTTTTTCGAATTGTGGAAAGAGAAACATCACAATAGTTAGCCACTCGCTCACGGCTTTTGTTAAGAGGCACAGATATGCAAATTTATTTAGCTTCAACTTCACAACATTTTATTACATTGCGTTTAGCACTGTAAATAGTTCGACCACGTTTTCGAGAAACTGACGTTTGTGTTCACGGTAACCAACAGTTATATTCGTACAGTTAACCTACAAAAGGTTCCGCGATATACTGTATATGCTCTGGGTATAGTGTAAGTTGTTATGTTTGTCGTACTGAAATTTAAGCAGTCGCGCATGCGCACTGATGCTTTCCCCCATTTACCCCTCGTTGCAAATAAGGGCAAACTCGTGACTCAAGTGACTATATTGGTACTGTAATTTGTTTGCTGGCATTACTCCTGCCATCTCCCCTCCCGATTGGTCGCCCAAAAGGTTAGACCTGGAGGCCATTCCGTAGAACTCTTTTTTTTTAACATGACTGGTGACTGTCATATACCTAATTTGGACAACTTAACTAAAAATTTTAGAGCGAGAGTTAGTCTGGTCGGTAACCAGGAGTATGCGCTTTACTCGCTCTCTTGCCAGGGAAGCTCTTTTGACGCACAAGGCGCCCTTCATCAAAGACATATATTATGAAAATGTGGTCCTAACAGTCGTTAAAAGAAAGGTCAGAAATAAGAATAAAATAAAATTTTTAATTCAGCACCTCTGGTATGTTAAGTTTCTGCTTATTATCTTCATGTGTTTTTTTATAGTCAAACAATTGATATCCTGGTTAAGGTCTGTAAAATTTCATTTCAGCAGTCGATGTTATTGACATCCAATACTGAACCATACATTTAAACTGCCATAACCAAAGTGTGATAAAATTTTAAAATTGTACCCTTCTGCACTTTTCCATCAGAGTGTATACAAGCTTTTGAAATTTCACAATGAAATTTCTGTGTCTCATGATTTACTTTCAAGACACATCCCGTCCCAAATAAATAAATTCATGTTTGTATTATTTTTAACTACTTTGCATCTTAGATGAACAGTAACTTTTAAAACCCATTATCTTTGTCTTTTTTAAAGAAATTAGGAGTTTTTATTGCGTAAGATTTAAACTAAATACGTATATGTATTTGAATGTGAAATTTTTATTGCTGATCTCATTACAAGAAACAGATGTTTACGAGCATATGGAGTTACCTTTCATTAATAGCTCAAAGTGACCTTATTTTTCAATGCTTGTATTCTTTTTCAAAGCACAAACAGATTTGTAATATCTTAGGATGAAAGTTTATCTGACTATTAAAAGATGACACCACATTTAATATTAAAGTGAATATTTCTAATTAAATTTTATCATCTGTTTGTTCTCTCTCTACTAATTCATATGTAAATTGTATAATTTCAAAAGTCTCACAGTGAGCCCTTATTTTAATTTTACCATCTTGTTTTGCCATATTAGTTCTTTTCCAATTAAGTTGGAAATTTTCCATTACTGTATTGTTTTCCTGTTCTAAAAATAAACTTTGAATAAAAAACTAGTTTTTAAATTATTATAGTGCTATACTACTTTTTTGTCAATATCAAGTGACTTATGGGCCATCTGTATATTGCAGTGAAGAATTTTATATATTTTTAATTAAATAACATTTTTCTCAATAGTAATATTCATTTAAATTACTTAGCCCGAATTAAAAATTTAAATATATTTTTCCCGATCCAATCTCTCTGTCAGTAGTAAAAATTTTTCACAATTTGCTAGTTAGTGATCCTAAAATTTATCACTAACATATTTTTATATATTAAAATAGGCAAGTGAAAATCATTACAAATTTTGAAGTAAGATGTAAAATTTTTAAATTATTTATTAATTTGTAAAAATGTTTATTCTAAAAATGTGTCTCGAACAGCTCAGATTTTCAGGAATATATAGGTATTTTTTTTGACTTTGTTAACTTTATTGTTTTTTTTTTGAGTAGGGTATTTTGTAAGAATTTTTTTTTACAAATGTTTTATTTCTGAGTATGTTTCTTTCAGTTTCCATTCAGTGTAATATTGGTTGATGATTTAATGAGGTATATAAAATTTTGATTTTTTTCTGAATACTTGAATCCGAGATAAATTTAATAATTTTAAGATGAAACCTCTACAGGTATAATGACGTCAAATCCCAACTAATAAATATTATCCAATGATCTAAATTTTATATCTTTTTGTAAATGTATGTAGAGAAGATTTCTTTGTTACAGAATTTAAATTTCCCAATCTTTGTTGAACAATATGAACTATAATTAAAAAAATTGTATTTCTTGAATACAGTTATAAAAAATTTCTGTGTAAAGTACATTTTTAATACCGTTTGTTTTTACAGAGAAAATGTTATTTGAATCCGAAATATTCTATATAATATAACAATATATGTTCATTAAGATTTATTGTCTCATTTGTTTACTGTTTTTTTCCAATATTTTGTAGGAAAATAATTTACTTATCATTTGATTAACATTATTGATTTATGGCTCTGAATTAGAGTCAAATTCTTCCACATTAAAATTTTTTAAATAATTGTTTTACTGCTTATATATTTATGAAATGTAAAAATTAACTTAAAGTTTGAAACGTTAGGATGTGCAGTAAAATTTTTGGTGAGATTTTCTTCTAAAATGTTTAGAGAAGAATTTATAATACTATGTTATATTATAAATGTGTTTTTAGATGAAACTATTATAATTTTTTCAGTGTTATATTCAGTAACTCATTAACTGCTTAAATAAAAATCGACTGTTTAATTTTCATTTTTCAGCTTTTATGAAAAGATTTTCATTCAAGCTAACTATGTCATATAAATTCACATAAAACTGAACAATCAACTTAAGTCATAAGTTGATCAAAGTTTGTTGTTTTTACATAAATATTTGTTATTAGTTGTTAAAAATTATAATTGGAGGATCAGCTTTTTTATTTCAGGCTGGGACATTCATGCTTTGAAAACTGCAGACTTTTTGCAACTGGGTATAATACAGCAAAACCAGTTAGCTTGGGGATTCATTTGCTTTTTTTAAGTACATTCGTTTTTGTGAAATACTTCAAATAATTTCTAGGATACAAGTTACATTATTCACTTTCTCATTTTCATGTGAGAAGTTTTACGAGAATGTATGTAGCACTGTGAAGTCTGGCATGATTTTTTTCATACATTAATATAATTATTGTATTGTCACCTGATCAACAAAAAATTTCAGTTTAAAATCTTGAACAGAATTAATAATATAACCATTATTAATGCTATCTGATTCATGAACAAAAATAAAAATTGTTATGTATTTAATCTTTTGGATTAAGTGTAATCCTTCATAATGAATTGCAACACTTTTCCAAAACATGTATATATCGTTTGAAAAAAAATTGAAAATGGAATTCAAAATTTTCTAAAACACTGTTGATAACACCTTTATGAACTGAATCTTTTTAATAATAATAATAATATATTTATTGTCATTTAACATTTGATTTTAGCGGATAACCGCTCAAACAGATGACTTTGTTTGTCACAAACTGTTATAACTTTAAACTGTTAGGTTAGCTACTTAAAAGAAATTTTATAATTTACACTTTAAAAAAAATTGGGGAATAAAACTATTTAACTTATTTATAGACCTCCAGGCCAGTCTAGTCGAATTTTTAACTGGTAGACTTTTGTTTTGAACTGACAAACACCACCAGGTTGGGGATACATGAACAATGTTTCAAAATTCATGTCTAATCTATGAAAAATTGAGCTTAATGCACCAAAATGGGTGGTTATTTGAAGTTAAAATCAGTTCCTAATTACAAAATAAAAGAAAGTTACTGATATAGCAAGAAAGATTTGTGACCGAAATGAAATTTTGATGTATCTATACTTTTAATATTTCCTGAAAATGACTATTCTTGTTTTTCTCAGCCTTTTTCGGACCACTCTTGGACATACGCTTCTCCAGCTTCCGTCCATGAGTCGTGACCTTGTTCTATGTGTGACCGTCTATTACATACGTTTGTTATATCATCTGACGATCTTTTATGAAGGCTCACACACTCTGTCGCTCTTCATTGTATTAATCTATCTACGCCTCGCCAAAAGTACAACCCACTGCTACTTTATACTTGCGACATGCTTTATGATTTCTTTCTATTGCCAATCGTCTACATATCCCCGTTTCTCATTTTATTACTTAAATTAATTCCCAACATTTTTCGCTCCATAGATTTTTCCTTTAAATTAGTTCCCCTGTTTACATGTTTTTTCCATTAAAAAATGAGTTCTAATAATTCTAAATATGATTGTTTGGTTGTTTCTTCAAATTTAAACCTTAAAAATAAGAGTTTGTGATCATAACTCAGGATGATGGTCTTTGAAGATATCAAACTGAAGACAATTCACTTTGTTTTGTGTAAACTCAAAATTTAATCGAATTTTTTAGATAAAGTCAATAAATTTTCTACAGATCAGCTTGCTAAGTCAATTAATTTCCTTGCTAGAGTGTCGTTTTTAGACACTGATGATATTGATAACTGCAGAGAATGAAGTGAAGGTGTCATTTGCAGGGTGGAAAAAAGGGTCCTTTTCGGAGGGCCTGGCATGCTGGTAAGCATACTTTCACACTCAGAGAGGAAGGCAATAGTAAACCACCTCACTCCCCGTTTTTACATAGTAAAACCTCTAGAGGTTCAAACCAGCCTTTTTTGGCTGTTGACCTAAACAACAATATTGATGAAATTATACAGAAAAAAAATTGAGGCCTATGATGTTGTTCATTATTTCCTAAATAAAGTGTTTAGTTAATTTTAAAAGGAATTCCTTTTTCAGTCATTTTCAGATAGTTATATGTCAATTTAAGCCAAAAATATTTTAGACATAAGTTAATTTTCAATTGAATTTTGGACCAATTTCACAATTTATTATGCGTTATAATTTTGTGAACTTTGTTTCTTGCAGGTCCATTGTTTGTTTATTTTTGTTTTTTACTTGCATCTTGTCATATTAAAAAGATTAATTTATGTAGAAATCTCATGTATTGGAATTATTTTATTCATGTATTTTTATATATTTGACTTAAATTTTTTTATTTCAGTTCATAATTTATTATTTTCAGTTTATTTTGTATGTCTTAATGTAGTGCACATTATTTTCTTTTAGTTTGTAGAAATTTTTGTGCACTTTCCTTAAATATTCCTCTTTGTGTATTGTGTAATTTCCTTTGTGTTAAAACCTTGTGTGTTTGTGTGTTTCGTATCTCTATATGTTGTAATGCCCAAAAATACTGTTGTAGTTAATTTGCACTTTACAATATATTTATTAAATATTTGTAGTTTGATTCTATGGATGTCAAATTATTTTTATAAATAGTGAATGTTTTAGATTTAAATTCTATTATTTGTTTATTTTTAATAGTACATAATATTATCTAAAAATTTCTACTTGGTTTCTTAATCATTTTTAATGTTCGTCAAACCCCTTGTTATTAAATTTGGTTATTTTAATTTTTAAGAAATAAATAAATATTCTTTATTTTTTATTAAAGTCAATAAAGTTTATTAATTGTTTAAAAATTATTTAGTTATGTGCAATGTTTACAAATTTATTAATTTATTGAAAGACTTCTGTGAAAGGTTGTTTTTAAGTTTATATTAAATAACTTAAAAAAAAGTTTGGTAGCTCTTTTTGCAGCACACATTGTCAGCATTCTTTTACAATAGGATTTTTTCATTTTCCATCGATTTCTTTCTGTTTTTGCTCTTCATGGAAGCCCTTTATAATCTATACTTGGTACAATCCAGTGTTGTCTGACAGTTTTTAAAATATTGAATTTTTTTAAATTGTAACATTTTATGTATATCCATGATGATTCCAGTTGTACATCTTTTAGGTACAATTCACACTCAGTCTTTATCATAATCTTTATCCCTCTTCCATTTTTACTCTTGGTCTACCCCCTTGGTCTTTTCCCTCCATTTTCAAGTACAGCATCGTTTTAGGCATTCTACCTACCACCACACTACTGACATGACCAGACTATCGTTGCTTTTTCTGTTCAACCTTCTTTATCAACCTGTCCATTCCCAGCAGCTCTCTAATTAAATAATATCTTATTTTATCTCTTTTGTATTTCCTAGCATTCTAATTTTGAATTTAATTTCTACAATTTTTGTCTAATACAAAAGTGTATTCTAATTTACGTACTTGCCTTATCTTTTCTTGTGAAGTTGTTTTTAACATTCATCTGATCGTGAAACAATCAACTGTTATGTCGAAGCTTTCAACCGCCATAAATGACCAGTTTTTCTTGTTCTTTAACTTTAAATGTTAAGATCTATTATAGTTCAAAATTTCATCAACCTATCATCTCTTGAATTATCAACTGTGCTTTGCTCTCTTGGTGCTTACAGCAATAACAATTTAAGTTTCTCAGTTAGTATCCATCGTGAGAACAAAATAAACCAGTTCTTTATTTATCTCAAGACTTAACTTTTAAGCTTCCAAATGTTTAAATCGCATACATGATCTCTTGGAAACCCCTAAAATAATTTTCAAAAAGCAAATTTCTTTGACCTATCTATTACTTCAATCCTTGGATATAAAAAAAGATAACTTGCTACCTTACAAATCCTGTAAGAACTGTTATAATTTTAAAAGACGAACAAATCCTTTTATACCTTTTTATTTCATCTATAATGTCCTCGTATCAAATAAACAAAATTTAACACCCAAAAAATTAAAAATTTTTTATTGGCATATTTAAATTGTCCATCGACCATTTAGCTTGAAAATGTGTTGTTAGGTTTAATAGGTTATATTCAATTAGTCATTGTCTACTTATTTTTAAAAATGTAATGAAATTTCATTTCAAGAATTTTGCAATACATCTTCTGATTAGTTAGCGTAATAGCAGCTGAATCCATATTAATATGAGTTTTTTAAAAAGTTTTAATATTCACCTTTTTTCACTGCTTTCTTTTTCTTTTTTCTTTAACTTACGAGCACTTTTGCTATCCGTACCGCTTTATCAGGTAATATCATAAATCTTCTAGAAATATTGTGAATAACGCATTTTCCTTTGTCAAAGTTTGAATTCTGACTTATTCTGAATTCAAACTTTGACAAAGGAAGATGTATTTTTCACAATGTTTCTTACAGCTTTATGATATTACCTGATAAAGTGGTGCGCACCGCGAAAGTGCTCGTAAATTGAAATAAAAAGAATAGGAAAGTAGTATAAAAAGGTGAATATAAAAAAACTCATTAACTAAATTAAAAAGTTATGTTCTAAATTTTTTTATACATTTGTTTGGTTTTTAAAAATGTTTTTCTATTTTATTATGTTATTCAGTTAACTATTTTTGTTTATTTATCTTTTAAAATTTAATAAGTTTTTTTTATTAAATTATTTCTTAAAATTATACCTGATATAATCCATCTGTTACCAATGTATGTTTGTGTTCTCGTGTTAGTTTATATTACCTCTCTTTTAAGTCCTTATCCTTTATCCGTTTCCATTGCCATACCCTTCCAGTTATTTGTTATGCCAGGCGGATCACAATCTGGGTGGATACTGCCCTCAGATGGCAGATTCTGGTCGTGAAGAAGAGCAGGTTACGTTACTTGGTGAAGAGGGTCTTCGTGCTGGCGGACAAGCACTCAAGTTGGGGTAACTTCAAATGCAATCATCTTTTATTTTTTAAGTACCTTAGTTTTATTGTGCATTTTATTAAATTCACAAATAGTACATCGATAATTTAAATTTCATTACAGTTGGCCACCTTCCTGAAGTATTAGTTACTATTCTAGATTACAAAGTAGAAAGTTCCGAGTTTGATTCCCAGATAGGTTCATAGATTTATACACAATGAAACCAACTGTACCATAATACCTAATAATAGTTGCTATTGACCAAATCAAATATAAAAAATCATATGACCTACATAGCATAGTAATAGCACGCTAGCCTACAACGTGGAGGTCCTGGGTTCAATTCCCGGCTAAGTTCTAAAAATTTTGACAAGTTAAAACCCATTGTAGTTGCTAATAAACAAGCTGTCGATGCTACTTTAAATAAACTACAAAAAAATTATAATTTTTATATATTTAAATTTAAAAGATTTGTTTATAATAATACTTGTTACGGATCATGATTGGTAATTCAATTTTGGATTAAAATGAGATTCTAAAACTTTGCCTGTTAGTGTAGTGGTCAATGCAACAGGCTTCTACGCCAGGGTCCCAGGTTCAATTCCCGGTCAGGTCCGGCGCTTTTCATATGTACAAGCCAAGGCTTACATTTTAGGCATCATTAAAACAGTTCTCTGTTATTCGGTTGAACTAAATTTTGTACGTAAATACATTTTCATTATGTATTATTCATAGAAACAAATTAATATATTTTTAACCGTTATAATTTCACATATAATTTTTTTGTTAATTTAAGTACTGTTTGTGAATTTAATTATATAAGTAAAATATTGTTAGTTATTTTTCTAATAATTATTTTAATATGTAATTTTAAGAAGGGTTTATAATTTATTTTAATAAATTTACTTATATTTGTTGGTTATACAACTTCATTTTTAGGTATGTATTTTTGTTATTATCGAGGTAAAAATTTTTGACAGTGATGTCTTTATAATGGTAATGAATTTTGTTTTCATTAAACGTTTTGTACTGTAATGATATTA
The DNA here is from genome assembly GCA_035578175.1 of Catonia carolina. Lineage (NCBI taxonomy): Eukaryota > Metazoa > Arthropoda > Insecta > Hemiptera > Achilidae > Catonia > Catonia carolina. Next base: position 30,579,930 of record JAQMRL010000005.1, on the reverse strand, counting down.
TTATTCATAATTTTTGACATCTGCTGTCAAATATATCTGCGTAATTTTGAAAATAACTATCTAAAATTAACGTGTAAATTAATCCTAAATGTATTTTAAATTATTTTCAATATCTCGTCAGAATTTTTAGTATTAGGTCATCAAAATTTTACTTAATTAGTTTAAAATAAATGTTATATTTTACATTTTATCATCAGCTTTTCTCTTATATAAGAGATGTTCAGTGTATTACTACATGTATTTGTATAACCAATAAAAAAGTATATTTTGAATTCTGCAATGATTTTATTTAAATAAATGTAAAACAATAATTAATTATTTAAAAAGTATTATTCCAAAAATGTATTATTTGTATTTGTTTATTTAACTGAACTTTTTAAACATTAAAAATTATAGATTTATGTTAAAAGTGTCAGCATATTAATTTTTCAGTGACAATATTAGTTTATTATCACTTTTCATTTATCAATTTTATTTTACTCTTTAATTATTATGTATTTCAGACTTACTACTTTTCTCATTTACTTTTGGAATGAAATATAAACTGCATTAATTTCCCCTATTAAGTTTAACACAAAGTATAATATAATATTTCCAGTATTTTAAAATTATTTCTAATATATTTGAAATTAAACACGTGAATTTTTTAGATTTTAAAGTAAAAAACATTAAAATTTTTGTTTTAATCTTTTATCAACTTTAATGAATTTAAGGAGGATCAATTTCTTTGTGAATCAATAACTTTTCAATTTTGTTTTGTATTCACTAAAGTAAATTTGTATTTGGTTTTGTTATTTATATTTTTGTCAGTTGATCTTTTTAAAATAAATTATAATACAACTTTATTTATGTGTGAAACTGATATGGAGGTATAATTCTTAGAAGTAGATATCTTTGAATTGGCTTGTAGTTGTTAAAGAGATATTTGCACAAAATAGCAATACTGTTTTTTTATTGCATTACATTTCCAATGATATTAGATAGATAAAATCCATGAAAATTATCAGTTCCTTCTATTTCAGCAATTTGTCACTGAATATTTAAGTTAGTACTTTGTAATTTTAATTAGTAATTAATGTGTGAAATTTATATTTTACTATTACAATAAATAATTTAGAACCCCATTATTCTGGAAATGTTTAATCACTTGACAAAAAATTAAGAAAAAATTACTTGAAAAAAATTTTGTAGCCTTTATTTTTTATTTTAATTTTTATTATTTAAGCCTAATTTTTGCCATAAAATGAATATTAAGGCCGCAATCTTAAAAAATTAAATTTTTTTACCAATTTTGATTAACAAAATACAGAAAGTCACTAATTGATGCTAAACTAATTGTACCAAAAAATTTTGAAATAAACATTGTAGGTTTTTTAATACTACAACTTTAATTATATTTAGTTTTGTGGTTAAATTGCATGTTAAGGTCGCATCCTTAAAAAAAACTTTTTTTACCACATGAGCACAGCATCCCCAAGAATTTCAGCAGACATGCCATTTACCCTATCTTGTAAAGAATAAAAAAATCGTAGTTATTGAGGTGATTTTTTTTTAATTGTGGAGCCAATTTTGAGAAAATATGAAAAATTGCATGAATAACTAATACTTCTGGTTGACCGATTTTGATAAAAATGTTTGTCGGGTCCCCTAGTTATGCCTAACTTAAGTTCCAAAGTTTCAACTTTGTATAATATTTTGTTTTTGAGATATTTTGTTCACACCCACACACATTTAGATAATATGGAGTAATCACTAAAAAAATGTTGTTTTTTAGTTCAGGGGGCAGAAAATGTGTATTTCCGGTGAAAATTGGATTTCAAAACAACATGGAAATAATACTTTCCTTCCATTTATACTCAGAATAGAGCAAGAGAAAGTAAAAATGTGCTCCATAATACTATTGCTAAAATTTGAGATTTTTATGCAAATTTAATTCATTAAAATAAAATTTGAATTAAACAGCTTACTGACTACAAACATTGACTTACAGATTAAGAAAAATTTCTTGAAACACTATGTTGGGAGTGTATACGGGAGTGAAATGTGGGTGATGGGGCTGTAGAAAGGAAGAGGATAGAAGCTTTTGAAATGTGGTATTATAGGAAAATGTTAAAAGATTAGGTTGGAGACAAAATAAGTAATTTAGATGTTCTTAGGAGAGTGAATGAAAAAGAAAGTGTATGGAAGCATCTTACCAGAAAAAGGGATAGGCTTGTGGGGCATATCTTAAGACATCCAGATATTGGTCTATCAATAATGGAGGATAATATTGAGGGAGTGAATTGTAGGGGGAGACAAAGGTTAGAGAAAGCAAATCACATATGATGTAGGGTGTTATAGGTATGTAGATATGAAACGACTTGCACAAGATAGAACAGCTTGGAGAACTGCATCAAACCAGTCAAGAGATCGATGGCATAAAATAAAATTAAAATTTATTTATTTATGAAAAGTTAATAACAAATATAATTACCCTTCTAATTTTATGGAATGATTACTTACAATATTATGACTCTTACTTGTTTCTTATTTGCCAAATATTGTAATTACTTAATAAGTTACAGTCCATTAACATTTATTTGTAACTATTAATGATCAGGCATTTTTTTGTATCTCGGTGTTTATGTATTATTTATTGAGTGTGTTAATCATATGGATTGGTATTTAAGTAAAATAATAATGAACTAAATACAAGTAATAAAAAAGTATTTTATTACTTATCTCATTATAAACAATACGTATTTATTTCTTTGTCAAGTACTTAATCACTTCCAGACTTATGGGACACCAGTATTTGCATTTATAAATTTATTTTATTTTTAATAATATTTTGGAATGCACTTAGTTATTTTTAAATTTAGTCTTTAATTAGCATATATTTCCTAGTTTTTCTTTTATTTTTATTTTATAGTTTTTTTTACAAGGAATGTTGCAACTTTATTTATTTTAAAAGTGAATGGTTCATTTAGTTTAATTTAAAGTGATTTTTCTGCATGTGAATGAATCTTAATAGAATTTACATGCATGTAATTGCATAGTTTTATTGAAGAGGAAAAGGCATTACACAAAATGTTCTTAATAGCATTTTAGTTTTAGTTTTTCTAGTTTTTTATCTATAATAAATATTTAAAGAGGATTTATAATTTTTTTAAAATTTGCTATTGGTAAAGATGCTATGTATGTTGTGTATGCCTAAATATATTTCATGCTATTTCCGAAAAAGTAAATTTCATTTTCTTTGAAATTTCATTTTTGATTATCACTTTGCAGCAATTCACAATAGTTTTAACTTTTTTCATCTAATTCTATTTTAATCTTCTCAAATGATTCATTCTTAATTTATCCTCAGCAATTAATATTTTTAAATTGTCAGACAATTGAATCAGTTTTTAACATTCAAAACCAAGAGCTCAACTTTTTTGGTATGAATCACATCTAAAAACTTTCAACAACAATTTTACAATATTAACCCTAATCCATTTCAATCTGTATGAGAACATCTTCAGAAGGAGAAAAATGGATACCAAAACTTTCCTACACCAATCGTCTCAACAGCTTTCGAAATTTTTCTTTAATTAAATTCTATTTTCCTATATTATATTCTATCGAGATAAATGCTTGTGTACATTCAGTATAAACTGATGACAAATATCAGTTTGTTTTTTTTATCCGTCCGTCTGTTTTGCAATGGCTGCTAATCCAGAAAATGAGAAGGGCAATAGATAAAGTTGAGTGATGAAAAAATACCAGACCTGATCGGGAATCAAACATGGGACCCCAGTGTAGAAGCCAGATGTGCTGGCCACTACGCCATTGTCAGGCAAAGATTAGATGTACTATTAACTTGATAGGCACATAATCAACAAAAATGATATCAGGTTATCTCCACATGTTCCAGCTTTATCAATAACATACCGGGATCCCAAATTACTTTTTTGGGCAGAAAACGTATACTGTTTAGCACTGTAGATTTACTCGATTCAACTTACAATTTTTAATCTTTTAACCAAGTAAATCAGTGGTCTGCACGGCGTAGAAGAGTTGGGCAGCACTTATGAAAAAGTTACCAAATAAATGGGCATTTAAAAAGTGATGTTCATTGAACGAAATGGGCTGAATACATCCGATGACTATTAGGTTTTGAATTAAAATCTCTTTTTTAAGACATTTCTGTATTCTTTTTGCCCCGGGGGAAAATTCCAAACTCCCCATACCCATCAGGAGTGAGGGTGGTCTGCAGATTTAATGGATTGGGAACCTAAATTGGGAATCTAAATGGTTCAGCAGACAATCACGGTTAAAGTGATTTAGTTGGTCTACAGTGCTATAAAGTAGAAATTTTTCGACCAGTAGAGCAATTCAGGATTCCGGTATGTTATATTCCTGAAGTTGGAACAATTTGTCATGGTTTCAAATTGTTTTTGTTTGTTGTGCATATTAATATTGCATTCAATATTTTGGCAAAAGTTTATACTGAATTTACATGTGCGTTTATTTCAACTCAGTATAATACTGTGTAAGGAGAATTTTTTTTAATTAATTGTATGTTTAAAATTGTTTAGATGACTATCGGTATAGATTTATTAAGGTAAGTTTTAGTGTATTTATTTCGACCCAACTCTGAAGTGGTCTTGTAGAGGCCAAAACACATTAGGGTTTAAATTATAAAATTGTTGGTAAAAAGAGTTTTTATAGGTTTTGAATCAGTTTTTATTAGCTAATTACGGAAAATTTTATATATTTTAATAAATATTATGATACGGATGTGGAGACATTTTTTATTTTATTTCTTTATAAGATTTTTATTGTTTGACACATATCATGACCTTTCATCCTTGAAATTGATAATTTTTTTGTATGTTGTATAAAAAATGTTTAAGGACAATTAAAAAAAATACCTAATTATCTTGCCCATTTTATTAGTTTAATTTTTGTTTATTTTTTTCTAATAAATTGCAACATTCTTCAAAATCAGTTTTAATTTTTTTTAAAGTGCATTTTGTAATATCACCTTTCTTAATTTAATTTTTTTAAGTAAATCATTCACGAATAAATTTTATATTTTTATAATTTATATTTTAAAATATATTTTGTGAGAATGTGTTTGTGTGAATGTATGTAAAGAGGCTATGTTTAAAGAAAACTTAATATTTTGACATTCAGGTATTCAAATTAATATTTTCGATTACTGTTTAATTTATGTCGATTAACTATTACACATTGAATGTAAATTTTCCTTTCAATAAATTTTACCTTGTTTAATGTTTGAACTACATAATTACATTGCTTCAGCAGCACATAATTTAACTCTTTTACTATATTAATACACCTGAAAAAAGTTTACACAAATATTAATAAATTTTAACATGTGAAACTGAATTTTTACACACTTTTGTATTTAAATTACTTGATAAAGATATGTAAAAATATAAGTTACGTTTAATTGAAAAGATTTATCTAGTAAGTGTAAATCTTTTATTATTTTTAACCTATAATTTTTACTCAGGTATATTATCTTTTTATCTAGTATTTTAAATATTATTAAAATATTTCCATGTTAATTTGTTTTCATATTATCGCTCTGTGCTACAACACAAAAGTTGTGAAGCAATACAATATTAGTCCCAATGATGTTGTACTCTGATTAGTTTTTTATATGTATGTATAAAGTATATGTGGTAATTAATATTTTTGTATGGGTGCTGGTATGTGAACGCACATTTTTGTTTATATTTCTTATTAATTAATCAAAATAATTTTATTCTCAACATTTATACAATATTTTTTTAACAATTGTTATTTATTAAAACCATGCAAGACTATAATAAAAATTTTTATTTTAAAACATTATTAATTAAGTACTTGAATAATAGGGTTTTTGTTTTATTTCGGTGGAGGTGTTAATTTTGGAAAAGGTTAACAGAAAATTACATTTTTTTTCATTTAAAAAATTTATTTATGTATCGATTTTTTAATAGTAATTTAATTTTTTGTTATTACATTATGTTTTTAATTTGTGGCCATGGGATAACTTATTATTTGTATATTTTTTTTTTATATAACCGTATAGTATTAATTTTGTATTTTTTAATGTATGACAATCGTTTTATATTACAGCGAATCAGAGGTTTGTTTGTTATTATTTATTTTTTTGTTTTTATTCGCAGTGGTGTGATGCGTGTATGTTTTGCATGATTTTGATTTTTGTTTTTTTGGGTTTTGTATCAGAATTATTGTATTGATTGTTTACAAGTATTTTGCATGTTTCATTACGTAGATTATGCTATCTTTTTCGTAAGCTTTCTTTGTGGTTCATTTTATTTGTTTTCTAATTGGTTGATTGCTTATTCTATATGCAGCATTTAATTTTATATAAATAAATAATCTATTTAGGTAGATTTTTGTTATTTTATAATATTAGCGTAAAATAAATAAACATATATTTTAGGTTTCCCGTAAATACAGAAGCATATTTTTTACAACTAGTTTTATAAATATAATATTTTATAAAAATATTTTAATTTAATTTCCAGAAAAATATGTTATCTTAAAAGTTAAAATTGTACATGCATTTTTGGTTTTTTTATTGGTAAAAAAATTTTCATATTGTACGGTTTTTGTAATAATATTAGAATGCTATTTAATTTAAATAATTTTTAGAAAATTTAAGTAAACATGTGTTTTTGCTTATGGAAATTTACCACGTGTGCATGATTTATAAAGTACGGATTCTACAAAATTTATACACAAAAGAAATCTTTTGTTATCTATGAAGAAAAAAAACAATTTAAGAAATTAAATGAATTACATTACATAACCTGTAAAAACAAATAAATAATTTTATGTTCATTCAAACTCATAAAAAAATCAGATAATGTTGGAAATATAATACTGTACCTTTAATTTTATTCAGCAGTAAATACAATTTTAAACATGGTAAATACAATATTCTCTTTTATAATTGGAAAATTATCAAAATATAATATTTACTGATTCAGAAACATATTTCATGATCTCTAATTTTTATATACATAATCAGTTATCAAGATTTTAAATAATATAATAAGACCACAATTATTAGTCATGAACGGGCAGGCTGGTTGACAGATGACCAAGAATGACAGTTTAAGAAGTGTACAAAAAAAACTTATTATGTTATTGCAAGTTTTATAACGTATAACATTCTGACTATAACAGGCAGGAAATTATTTGCACTTTCCTACTAGCTCTAGGGCTACAAAAAATAATTATCTTTCTTATCAAATGGTCAGCCAATTATATAACTGAATCATTTAAGAACAGAAGAGGTAAAGGTGTAAAAGGCACTAGTCAAGAGTTATCTCCTCTGAGAATAATGAATTTCATTATAGAGCCAGACCCTGTGGTGCATGAAGTAAAAGTGTCATTTGTAGGGTGGAAAGTAGGTGGTTTTCAATGGTGGGGCATGCTGATAAGCATACTTTTCCACTTTGTGAGGAAGGCCATTGTAAACCACCTTACTTCTCATTGTACTTAGTAAACCCTCTGTTGTTGTAAACAACACCATTAAATTATGATTATTTATAAAGTAATAATTATAATAATAATTAAAGAAATTACATTTAAATTTAAAAATAAATAATTTCTGATAATAAAATTTGTTGGCCTATTTCCAGTTAAAATCATCCTAAATTCACTCATAAACAAATATGTTTGCAAAAATATAAGTAAAAGATTTTTGTATTTATCACGTACCTGAATTAAAAAACATTGTTTATTTTGTAATTAATTATTTAATGGTTTTTTTTTAAATTTTCTAATAGATGTTTGTTTCTGTACTGTTCAACTTTTCTTGCTGGCAGATTACAACATCTTTATATGAATAGCATGTCCAAGTTTCCTCTTGTTCTATGCATTTCAAAGCTCTTTCTAACATTTTTTAGCAAAATAGTTGTTCAGCCGTGACAGAGAAAATGGAGAGGGATAATCAGAGTTTATTGTATAAAAAATCCCTTTCATGAGATGACGCATCTCATGGCTGGTGGAAATTTTTAAAAAGGCTACTCTTTAAGAGGAATCAAATGACACTGTTTTTGTTTTGAAATTCCGACAGAATTTTTGACTTTCGGTTGAAACCGGAACTTCAAACCCAATCCAGGCTCACAAACTTTTTGTGTAGATTGTGGGTTGTTTAGGTTATCAGCCTTTCGGCTGATTTGTACCTGTAAAGGTTTTAATAAGTAAAACGAGGAGTCAGGTGGTTTATCTTGCCTTCTCACTGAGTGGAAAAATACGCTTATCAACATGCCGAACCCTCTGAAAATCACCAATTTTCCAATCTGCAAATGACACCTTCACTTCATTCACAACACGGTCTGGCTGTATAATGAAATTCATTATTTTCAGAGGAGATAACGCTGGTTAGTGTCTTTTACATCTCTACCTCTTCTGTTTGTAAAAGATTCAGTCATTTAATTGACTGACCATGTGATAAGAAACAGAATTATTTATTTTAGCCCTGCAACGAATAGATTGAGTAAATAATTTGACAGTCCACCTGTCTGTTATGAGCCATTGTGTAGATTAAGAATCCGAAAACTGTTTGTTGATAGCTCTTGCAGTTTCTGACATCTGGGTGTAATGGACGGACATATGAAAATGATAGATGACAATTTTAAAAATTGCCACAAGTAATATTTATATTGATTTGCGTTACCATAGATTGTAATCTTAAATATTCATTCCATTAGGTAACGCTCCAATTGCATTTCATGATATCAGTTTTGATTGGCCAATTTCAGTTGGAGAGATATTTACCCTTAACCTTCCTTTGAAGAACGTTTCCATTATCGATTGTCTAAAGACGTGCCATGCTTTAGATTGGCATCCGATAACCATAAGAAATTATCATGTTGTGACCACAGAGAGACGTATCTGGCCAATGTACTGTACTACCACATTAATTTGGAATTCAAATAAACTTCTATTTGATTTTCTTGTTTTAGTATTTTTATTTGTATCATACTTAGTGCCTGTTTATAAAATTGGCCCTGTCTATAGTAGTAGTTAATTATGCAATTTTGTATGCACACTCATTTTTTTAGCATAATCTGACAAAAAAGTATAAAATAAAAATTCAGTTGGAATTATTGCTCTAAATCTGGAATACATTAAATTATTAATAGAGAATGTCAGCAATAATTGGTTATGTATTCATTTCATTGATAACAAAACTGATAGGTGCTGACTTCGCATGGCATGATATTTAGCACGCTAATATATAAAGCTCCAAGATTTGATTCCTGGCTAGCTTCTGGAAATAATTTAAAGTTAAAACATATTATTCAAGTTTTAGTACCCATGTAGTCATTTAACAACCAGCTGTTGATGCAGCTTTGAATAAAACAAAAAAAATGTTACAATTATAGTTCCTTAACCCACCGTAGTTGCTAATAATTAAACAATTTATGCAACTTAAAATAAATAAACATTAAAAACTAGTAAAATGAAAGTATAAATAATTTTTGTTGGTTTTATTTAAAAATCAATTTTTTATTGTTATTCATAAGTTGTTATATATAGTCAGCGATTTAATGACTGAGGTATTTTTAGGTATTATCTTTTAATGACTTATCTTATATTTAAAACTGTACACATTATTTTTTTACGAATTATGTTATCCTTCAATTGTAAAATTTATACTTCTCATCGTATATGATGTAACAGCGCTATAAATAAATATCGTCAAAAATTATGCATTATTATTATTATTATTCTGTTAATTCCATTATTTATTAAATGAATTTGTTTTTATAAACTGTGCATTTTTCAGATGGATAGTAATTAAATTTTATTTAAATAATTTTGGGTCGTATAAAATTAATGGTGTATTTAATTAATGAAATGGGTCATAAATATATCATAAAATTTTTACTAACATTATTAATATTATTATTATATATTGAGTGTCTCACAGAATTTAAACCATAAAGCTATAGCATTGATTTCTATTAGTTTGTTAATATTTTCTGCGCATGAATAAATGAAGACTTGTTATAATCGGGAATCATTAGAACGTTAAGAGCTTTAAAACAGTATCAATTTTGATACATTTTAAGTTGTATTTAAATAGATAATTCTATTTTATCTAATGAATTTATATAATAAATTTCACTAACCTTTTAAAACTGCATCAACTTTAATCTTTACTTACACGTGTTTCGGTGGATCCACCATCATCAGAGTAAATAATATAATTGAAACTAAAATATTTTTTTTTATTTATTTAAAATCTATAAAAGATGATACATCTTCATTCATTTTTATAAAACTGAGCAGAGTTTTATACAAATGACTGAAGATGTATCATCTTCTATAGATTTTAAATAAATAAAAAAAAATTTTTAGTTTCAATTATGTTATTTACTCTGATGATGGTGGATCCACCGAAACACGTGTAAGTAAAGATTAAAGTTGACACAGTTTAAAAAGAAGGTTAGTGAAATTTTTTTTTTTTGTTTTTTTTTGCGGTCTAGCCTTCTAAGGACTACGCAAACACTAATTAGGAAGGTTTATTTTTATATTCTTCATTTTCCGTTGCTGCCAGTAGGCTTTCATTTGGCTAGCAAATTGTTCTTTTCTTTCTTGGGTCCATTTGGTCCCCGGTTTACTTTTAGGTTTTTCGCATTCAAAGACTTCCACTTTTTCAATGTGTTGTCTAAACTTTTCTCTGTTTTGGCAAAGTTCTTCTGTAATTTTATATCTCTCTAGGAATTGTTTAACTGTTTTATTGAATATATGAGTACTATTCTTCATGTTAAGGGTTTATTGTAAATCTGTTTCACCCATCTTTGGTTATTCATTCTCATAATGTGTGCATGGAATTTCAGTTTACGCCTGATTATAGCTGAGTCTATGGGTTCCAAGACTCTGTATATCTCTGATGTTGGTCTCCTTCTGTACCAGTCTTCTGTTATGAGTGGTCCGCATATCATTCTTAGGAAATTCTTAGTGAAATTTATTATATAAAATATAATTAATTTCAAACTGCAGGATGCATTATAAAGATTTATTTTTAAATAAAATGGATAAATACATAAATTTGTAACAGTTTTCTATTTAAGTATTGAAAATTTTATGATTACATCACATTGTATATTTGGAGTAATGGTAACGTTGTTGTGTGAAGTTATAGAGAAAGGTGGGTCGAATCCATCAGCGGAAAATATTTTTATTGTTAAAAAAATATTAGAAATATTAAAAAAAATTAATTATTTATTTATATTTTAATTTTGACAATTGTTTTATCATCTAAAATTATTGCAACAATCAGACTTCTCTGAAAATTAAATGTTACTGAAGAAAATAAGTAAATAATTTATTTTATTAATATTTCCAATATTTTTTAATAATAAAAAAATTTTCCCACAGATGTATTCGATCCACTTCTATCTCTACATCTCCACGCAAAAATGTTACCTTTTCTCCAAACACACAATGTGACAGTCATAAAATTTTCAATACTTAAAAAGAAAACGGTTATAAATTTATGTATTTATCTATTTTAAGCTAAAATGCAACTTAAAATGTATCAAAATTGATATTTTTTAAAAGGTCTAAATATTTTCTAATAATTCCTGATTATAACAAGTTATTTATTTGTGGGAAGAAAATATTAACAAACTAAAGAAAATGAATGCTATTTCCTTATGGTTTAAATTCCGTGGGACACCTGGTACATATTTATATAAGTTTTTTAATTACATTTTGGGATTTAATTTTATTATGCCGTTATTCTTTTATATTGCATAAATTATATTTATCATCGTAATTTATTTAAATATAATATCAGTGTTTAGTTAACATTCTAATGGGGTTTTTTTATAAAGGATGTGTATAGTTTCATAATATAAATTTTTTTATTGATCGGTTTCTTTAAATTAAAAAAAAAATTGCAAAACGTTTGCTCATTGTTTCATTCTTCTATTTCTCTGCATCATGTTCTTTTTCATTAAATCTATTCTTTCGCTTTCAAACTGTAAATCTTGTGTCAAATATTTCATTTGTATGTTAATAGTTGTAAAATATTTCAGTCGTATAATTTTTTTTATTTTGATATTTTTTCCTGGCTCACTCGTGAATGAAATTCGGTCGTGATCAAATGATTATATTCTTGTACGAATATTTATTTTTGTATTGTATTTATTTGTAATCGACATGTAATTTTAAATTTTTTTAATCATTTTTATACTCGGAACAAAATGTTATTATTAATGAATACATCTGCTTGATTATGGATATGAAATTATTAAATTAAATTTTATTTTTAAAGAACGTAACTGATATTTCTCATTTTGGAATTGTTTTAGTAATTAATCTATTACAGTTGAAACATTTATCTATTAAAATATGTCTCGTATGCATTTCTTTATTTATAAGGGTGGAGTCTTCCTTCAATAAATAATTTTAATTTTGAAAAAAATTCCCTATTTTTCTATAGCAAATCATTCGATATGAAATGATGTGTTTCCATTAGTAACATTTGTTTTAAATTGATAAATAAAAAAGGAAAGCAATTTTCACAAAATTAACAATTTCTTTTGTGAAATTTCTAATGTAATTTTCAATATCATGTTCTATCTATTTAATTAATTTCCAAGATTTGGTTTTTATATTACTTAGTATTTAGAATTTGATAATCTAGGGGCTCTTGTAAGCAGAAATTAATTCTGTAATAGAAAACATTTTAAATTATTTTGTTCCTTTGATGATTATTACCTTTGCTACAGTAACTATACTTTAGTGTTTTAGAATGAGAAATTTTCTTGAATTTGAAACCAATTTCATGTAAATTGGCCAAAGTGTACACCCAAGTTATAATTTCTGAAACTAGTGGCTACTTTTCAATCCCTATCTTGATTTTAGAGGATTAAATTTAAATTTTAAATTTTTTGGATCAGAGGTAATTTAATTTTAAATTAATTTTTTTTAGTATTTTATAAAAATTTAAACAAAAGCCGCTAAATTTCATGCACAAAAAAAGTTTTTCATTAATTTGAAAGTAGACTCCTTCGTTAAGTTAATATAATAATAATGTTTTGATGAGCTGATAAACAGTACTTGTAAAAATGAACAACATGCAGCAATATGGAGATGTGCACAGACTTATTTTGCAAGATTTATGCAATTTAAAAGAATGTACCTTGTTTAATTATTGGTTACGTCATAAGTTAATAATGGTGTTATTCACGTATTATTATTTTTACGTGTTAGATATTTTCAGCACTGATGTTTAATGTAAATGCTTGGTAATTATTTTTTAATTGTTTATTATTTTTTTGGAGAGTTGTAATTCACTCTCATTCTTAATAAGCTTTTTACTGTTTAAATTTTTACAGAGCTTGCTTGTTGTTTTTCCTTTACTGTATCCTATCTTATTCCTTTAAATCATTAATTTTCCTGAATTATAGTAACCCGTTTGTTGGTGTTTCTTTTAATAATTATACGAGGTAGGGTCAAAAAGTTCCCGGAATTGGTTATTAAAAATTTATTAAAAATATTTATAACATTCTTACATTATTTCCCTTCAAAATACTCTCCTCCTGCAACTACACATTTATTCCACCGTTCATATAATTGTTGGAAACACTCTTGAAAGCCGTTTTTTGAAAGTTCCTTCAGCCGCTCCGTCGCATTTTCAATCACCTCTGACGAATCAGCAAAACGATGTCCCTTCAATGCCATTTTTAACCTTGGAAACAGGTAGAAATCTGGTGGTGCGAGATCGGGAGAATATGGAGGATGTTCCAGAGTGGTAACATTATTCTTGGCAAGGTATTGTTTCACCATTAGGGATCGATGTGCTGGGGCATTGTCGTGCAACAAATACCAGTCATTCTCTGCCCATTTTTCAGGTCGTTTTCGTCGAATTGCATCTCGTAGCCGTTTTAAGATCTCTGTGTACAATTCTTTATTTACTGTTCTCCCTTCAGGAATAAATTCATAATGAATCACTCCACGGTAATCAAAAAACACCTCCAACATCACCTTACCCCGGCTTCTGTCCAAGCGAAATTTTTGTTTTCTTGGTGAAGTTTTTGACTTCCATTCAGCGGACTGCCGTTTTGTCTGAGGGTCGTAAAGAAAGCACCATGTCTCATCACCTGTAACAATTTTGCGCAGGAAGCTGTCATCTGCATCAGCCATTTCAATCAAGTCCCTGGACATGGTCACTCTCATTTCCTTTTGCTCAGGGGATAACATTTTTGGAACAATGTGCAAGCAAACACGGTGCATGTTCAAGTCATTATGAAGAATGCTGTGAACACTCCCATGTGAAATACCAACTTCAGAGGCAATAGTATTGATGGTTGTTCGCCTGTCCGCACGCACAATTTGTCGAACGCGCTCAACATTGTCGTCTGTAGTGGAAGTGGAAGGCCGCCCAGTCCGAACGTCATCTTCAATTGTTGTGCGACCGTCGCGAAAACGCTTATGCCACTCGTAAACTGCTGTTTTCTTCATCGCAGAATTTCCGTATGCTTTTTTTAGCATCTCAAGAGTCTCCGAGGGTGATTTCTCCAGCAACACACAGAATTTAATATTGCCACGCTGCTCTAATGACGACATTGCACAATCCGACGAAAGACAGAAACTACGATCTACAATATTAAACACCGAACGCACGGAACCAACTACAACTGCCTGCTAACCTCAAAAGCACATTCACTACCAGTTATGCCAACCTCACAAACAAAAATTTCCCTTTCAGCTTACAAATACGTGACTGTAAGCGACCATTCCGGGAAATTTTTGACCCTACCTCGTATAATTAGGATTAGATCCTAATAGTGATACCCTTTTTGAACATTTGTTTGTCAAAAAATTGACACTGATAATATGATTAAAAAAAAAAAAAAAAATATCTGGTGTGAAACACTCACACGACTTTCTCTTGCCAATGCAAATAATGAACAATATAACCTAACATTAGTAATAAAACATTAGAAATAAACAAAAAACTAACCTAAAAAAATAACCTAATATTAATCATGAGTGAATGATGGAAAATAAAAACCAACTTTAGTTTGGCTTAATACGGAAAATCTGTCTTTCATGCTAAACTAGGCTGTGTAGAGAAAATTTTTTAAATTAAAGTTGTTGATCTTTTAATTTCCTATAAATTTGATTTACACTTTTGTCGTAAAATGCATACTAAGGCAGAAATCTTAAAAATTCCATTTTTTACAGATTTTCATGAAAAAAAAAAATTAGAAACTCGTTAATTACTGCTAAACTAAGCGTTACACAGTTTTGTTTTTTTTGGTTTAACGTTCGACTGTTCTGCAATTACTGCTAATGCAGATGGTGAAGGATGAAATGATTTTTTTGTAACATGAAAATATGCCGTGCCTGAATGGGATTCAAACCCAAGACCGCATGATGAGAGGCGAGCACGTTACCAACTAGATTTTTAAATTTTCTACAACTTTGATTGTATACACTTTTGCGCTTAAATACATAAAAGGCTGCAATTTAAAAAAAAAACATTTTTTCTATGAGAGAACAGCCTCCCCAAGAATTTCAGCTGTTATGGTGCCTACACTATCTTGTAGAGCATAAAAAATGTAGTAAATGAGGCAATTTTTAAAAAAAAGTCGTAGGAGCCGTTTTTGAGAAAATTGCGAAAAGTTATAAATGACACGAATAAACTAGTACTTCCGGTAGACCAATTTTGATGAAAATATTTGTGTCGGGTCCTCTAGTGATATCTAACTTAAGTTTCAAGTTTCATCTTCATACAATGTTTCGTTCTTGAGATATTTTGTTCACAGACACACACAGACCAATTGCTAAAAACATGTTTTTGGGTTCAGGGGGGTCTGAAAACTTGTATATCCAATGAAAACAATACTTCCTTCCTATATATTCATACAGGCAAGAGAAAGTAAAAAATCATGTTCCAAACAAATTCTTTCTTATCACTTCATTATTTTATGTTTCATTTCTTTCATAATCATACAATTTTCATTTTCCCATTTATAAATTACTGGCCAGCCAGTATCATCTTGTAACGGGGCACTACCCCGTAAAACCCCATTGTGTTCACATAACCTGTGACACACTCAAAAGAACATAAAAACTGCTGTCAAAATTTAAAGATAATTGGTTAGTGGTTCGTGATTTTTTGCGAGTATATTAACAAATGTTTTATTTCTGTGCAGTAGTAAGGTTAGGATAGGATGTAAAATTTATGTCACTACTCCAATAAAATAACTGTGAAATTTAGGCAGATATAAAGGAAACTAAATCAGTATCAATTTATATTGTCAATATAAAAGGCTAAATCAATTAATTTGAAAATAGTTTATAGCTTTATTCAGGAATTCTTAAAATTATTTGAATAAATAATGTATGAAACATTCCTAAAGTTTTTAGGAATAATTATGTATGATTCTTATGAACATAGTTCAGTGATTTTTGAGATTTTAGAAAACATATGTAAGTACATTCTGTATGTACCAATTTTGCCTTTTATTTAGAGATACTGTACTTAAAATAATAATAATTTGAAAAATTTGATGCAAATTTTTTGACGCAGTCAGAATAAAATGTATAAAATGCTTTGCTCTAACACTTAATAGTTTTTTTATTAATGGTTTATTACTTTGCTGTTAATTATCCATTGTATAACTTAATATAGGAATAAAATAATTGTTTAATTTCTTTAAAGTGTCATTATTTTTCTATTCAAAAAAACTTTCCGCCGTCAAATATTTCCCTTGTGTTTCATAAATGTTTTGTATTTTCTTGCGTTAAATTTTGTAATTGTACAATTCGGGATTATTGTAGTTCGGAACTTTAATGCATTAGCAACTAAGAGGTCTGTTGTTTAAAAGTTATAAAGTTGATTTTGTTTTATAAAATTAAAATTAAAATACGGGTTTCAGTTTGATTCAAATTTGAGTTCCATAATCCATTTATCCTTTTTAATTAAACCTATCTACCTGATTTCCGATACCTAATTTGCAGCATCTATAATTTGAATGAGTCATGTGTTGTCACTGCTAATATTTGTTTGTGGCGTGGTAGCAGGAGGGCGGTCTGAATTCAACTGAATCTATGACCCGGGCGCTGATCAGTGATGATGCAATTGCCCGACAAACCAACGCAGGACCCGTGCAACTCGGGTATGTACACCCATCAATTAACAGCCAATAAAATATTTTTCACAAACATTTTTTTATTTCCATTTAATTCATTTGTCTAACATAACGTCTATCTTGTAATTTATTAATAATTCTCATCTTTTCTTTCTTAAAATTTGCAAATCACTACGTCTTGCACTGTATTTTTGTTTAACAAAATTTAATAATATATTATATTCTCTTTTTAAAATAAATTAGGAAAGTTAATAAAGGTTTTATAAAATATAAAATTTTTAATAATATACAAATTATTTTCAAATAATTCCATAAACACCCGATTGATCTTCTAGTATGATGTCGTCATATAATAAATTTGTAATGTTAAAGAAGTTATGGATTCAATTTTTTATTGATTTTTGTATTTTATTTAACAATTTTGTCGTGTAAGCATACATATAATTAAATTACATCAGTAAATTTTTATCAAATTAAAATTTTTCTAGGTAGCAGTTTTTTAAATTTTGTTATATAGTGTTTGTTTTTAGTGAAATATATAAATAAATTTTGCTAAATGATTTTTATGATTAAAATTTAAATAATTATGTGATTTTAGATACCTAAAAAATTTAATTAATGTTGATTTTTATTCATGCTGCTTTTTTGAATTAATTAAAGAACAGTTAAGGTTAGGTTATGTAAATTTAAGCAGCATGCAAACATTAAAAATGCATAACTGAATTTTCATCGGGTGATTGGATATTTCTTTTATCAATTTTTTGAACATTCATACTTTTCTGCCGTTTTAATATTTTCAATTTATTTATTAAATTCTTTGTTTATATCATTAATACCAATTATGTTTATATCATCTGGTGATGGTACATCTATATATTTTTTAATTTACACTAAAGCACTTAATTTTTTAATCTGGTGATGATAAATTTAAATGATTGAAGGTGTTTTTGCTGTTGAATCTACGTGCAACAATCAACCAATTTTTTTTTTAATGAATTAGAGAAAAATGTATGTGCTCTTTCTTATTCAGTTAGTAAAATACATTGTGTTTAAATAAAAATTTGAATAATGTACAATGAATTGGTATATAAATTCAATGTGACAACTGTAGGGCCTTTTTATTATTATTTTTTTTTAGTGCTTGTTTAGCCACAATGGACCACTTTAGTCAATTTGGAAGCTTCAGTCTCTTTTTGGCGTGATATTCTCTCATGTTCTGAGCACGCTTCTGTTTGGTGCTTCTGAAAATTCCCTCTTCTTATACTCTTTTGTGTGTCGTAAGCCGATGGTTGTGGTTCTTGATGACCTGTTTGTATTTGGGTTATTTTTCCATTAGATCTTCGTGAGTTAGTCCAAGTTCTTGTTAATCCCTTTTGATTTCTTTGTGCCACACGTATGCATAACCAGTGTCCGTTTTCCGTCTCATTGCATGGTCAATTATTCTGCAAATTCTGCAATTCTGAAAGTCTATTTGTAGGGTCTATATAAATAAAAGTTTTTTCTTTCTGTAGTAATAGAATAGTGTTTCAGGTTTTACTATGATACAAATTTATTTATAGAAATGTGTCTATGTACCCAAAATTAGTATTGGTAATGTAATTATTTTCCAATTTTTAGAAACTTCAAAGATGTGGCTTGCTCTGCTTGTACTGTTTTTGCCTCCCCCACTCCTGTTCATCGATACTGTTCCCCAACTGTCAATACAGCTGTTAATCTTCGCTGACACTTCTCCCATTATCAAAAAGAGACATTTAGAGGGTAACTCCTCCCCAAACATCAGTTGGCTCATGTGCATGGAAAATTTTTTACTTTGTTTTTATGTTATAGTATTTAATATCCCAAGAGGTTATTAATTAATACTTGTTATGATGTTTTAGTTGTGTACTTGAAATTTTACTGGTTTACGGTCCTATTTTTTTATGAAAAAATTGTGCGGCCGTGAATGAAATTATAAAGGATCAAAAATAAGATTGATCATTATAAAGATCCCATCAATTGTAAATTTGCCCTGTTATCAGACCCACAGCCACCGTAAGTTATTTTCTGCCTGGATTAAGCTCTTTGCAAATGCATAACAATGTAATTCCCGCCATTCTTTTTGTTCACTTATTGCAGCAGTTCTTGTTCCAATATTTGTGGTGTACCACAATATCCATTAAGTTAATTATCCGAATGTACAATTTTCTTTTTGTCTTCTTCTTTACCAATCAAGGATTAGGTCCCAGGACCTGTTCTGGCATCCACTAAGCCACAAGTCCCCTTGGATCGCACTGTCCAATCGGTCTGTAACTTCTGACTAATCTAGGAGTCCTGTGTGGAGACATTTGTTCAAGATCGATCTATTTCCAGTGGCACTCCATAATTGTCTCCTAAACCCTTCTGCTACGGGAGGCAATCTCAGTTGCCCTGGTAGTTACCAGCTTTAAAAGCCTATAGCAAACGTATTTAAGCGATTTGTTCGGTTCTTATATCAAATTACGCCCCTTGAATGGCTCTATAATTTCATATAAAACACAATGCAAATATATTGATTAGCAAGGTTGAAACTATGGTTATAAGTTGCCAAGTTACTTTTGAAGTTGTCTTATCTTATGGAACTATGTAACTTTTTGAATATTTCATCTATAAGGTTCGTAGAACTACCTACTAAATCAGAATAACGCATAGATACTATAAAATCAAACCTTTTTGTCGTACGTGCAACTGTTGGTGTGGTATGCAGAAATTCTGAGAGTAAACATTGTCTTTCTTCGTCAAAGCTCCCTCGACCTGTTTCATGGCCTATTACAAACCCTATCCTTTTACCACTACTACATAATTTTGTATATGTATTTGTAACTGTATATGTGTTCAATGTCAATGCTATTCACGTACGTATTGTGAACA
This sequence comes from Catonia carolina, assembly GCA_035578175.1. Classification (NCBI taxonomy): domain Eukaryota; kingdom Metazoa; phylum Arthropoda; class Insecta; order Hemiptera; family Achilidae; genus Catonia; species Catonia carolina. The sequence goes on along the minus strand of JAQMRL010000005.1, from coordinate 30,559,903 downwards.
AGAAGGTGGGGAATAGCAGGAATTTGACAATGCAACACTGTTCGAATATCACAGATTCTGTTCCCACTTAGTGCATTGCAAATTTCAAACTGCAAATATTAGGGCTAATGTTACTCTAAATTATATTGTAAAACATGGTTTTATTCAAGAAAATGTCTTCTACAAATTATGTTCAGTACAATTTCATGATAAACTTAAATTTTAACACGTTACAGCCAAAAATATAAAGTAACCTACAAATTTTTATGGGCAAAACTGTTTCGCCCGCTGCAGCTATCAAAAAACGCAACCGATTTTTATGTTTTTAAACTAAAAATAACCATACGTGTTGTATAAAATCCCTGTAATTTTTTCACAATTTTCTATCAGTAATTGCTTTAGATAAATGAATTTATTTGGGAGCATTTGAACATTCACTACATGATGAAAACATGTCGTAGCAGAAGGGTTAAGAGAACACACATCAAACCATATATCTTCATTTCTGAATGGATCCAGTCTGCTTTAGTAGCCCCTACCGCATCTTTGCTGACTGAATGGAATTTTTGTATTTCTTTGTCCACACCCAGTTCTCACTGCCATATATCAGTGTTGTGATAGCCGCTGTCTTAAAGAACTTCATTAATGTCCTAGTTCGGGCCCAGCCTTTTGATGTATTGTACCATAAATCCTATTAAATCTTTGAAATTTGTGTGGTATATCGTTGTCCTCTTCCTGTGACACATCACGTCCCAAATAGGCAAAGTGGCTGATCTGTTCCAGAATCACTCCAACCACCTTTTTTTTTGTTTAAAGGATAATCTAATATTTTTACTTGCGTTTTTGATGACCCTAAATTATAATTTAACCAGATTTTATGTACGAGGGTTGTATTGAGAAAGTAACATTTTAAAATTACGTTAAATTTGTCATCACCATTTTCAACTGTAATGAAACGCAAACCATATCACTTTTATTTATTTTTAAATAACTATTGTTAACTAATTATAAACATTAAATACCTAATTATATTTCGTTGTTTTAATATGTATTAGTGGAATGGGGTGAGTAACAAAAATGTCAATAATTAAATTTAAATTTTTTTTCTTTAAAATTTAATATTATAAATTTTAGTTGTATGTTTTCAAATGAATTTATTGGCTGTTTATTTTTCAATGCATGTGGGTTCTTTTTAAAAGGAAATTGAAGTATTCTTAGTATTTTTTATCGTTACTAAATAAATCTACCGTAATATACATACTTTCTTATCTTGTTTTGATTCGTAATTAAAATTTGTTTGTAGTTTTGTCGTTAGTGTTTGCCTTTAACTTTTTTCTAACCAAAATGCTTTGCTAATATACTAAAAAAAATTTAATTAGGATTATTTTCAAATGCATTTACCAGATGTTTCTTTTTTGTAATAGTTATTTTTAGCTTTGATTTTTATATTAATAAATTTATTTTTAAAGTATAAAATATTTACAATTGAGTGCATGATTTTCAGCATTATATATTTTTTACTTTTCAGCCTTTTTAATTTGGATAAAGAAATTTAGATGAAAATCTCTGTCTTGAATTATTGTTTTCTTATGTTAAGTTATTTTATTTTCAGATGTTTTACTTAGTAGCTTAGTATTATCCTCAGCTTAATTCGTAGTAAATTGTTTACAATTTTTTATAAATTCATAACCATGCGATCCTTGTGATTTAATAGTGTCAAGAATGATAGCCAGATAAGTTTTACTGTCCATATTAAAAAAAAACTTTGCAGAATTGAATCATTTTTGTTTATTATCATTTATTATTAATTGCTAACAACATAAAACAATTTTGTGGCCGCCTACGTAGCGTAGTGGTTAGCGTGTTAGCCTACCACTTGAAGGTCCCAGGTTCGATTCCCGGCCAGGGTCTGAAAATTTTCACAAGTCAAAACCTACAGTTACAGAAGCATAAATCCACCGTAGTCGCTAATGACGAAAGAGTTAATGCGACAGTTTTGCCAGAACTTTTTGAGACGGTCCGATCTTTGTTTCCGTATCTCATCTGTAACCTCCACCATGCATCTTTCTCCTTTTCCCCAATAAAATCTGTGTTTTGAGAGTACTATTTATTTTTTCTTGTCAAATGTGTCTTTAATTGCCAGTCCAATCTCATTGAGATTCCTCTTAATCTCTTCAATGTATTTTCCTGTAAGCTTCCTCTTCAAGTTCCTGAGGATCAGTTGTTTCAATATTCTATCGTTCAGCATTCTTAAAATGTGGAAAAAGTAGGAAATTTTCCTTTTCTTCATTATGTTAATAATTGGATCAATTTTCTTATAAACAGTTTCATTAGCAGGAATTCACCATACGTTACATTTTTGATTCGACTTTAAATAAATTCAAAAAAAAATTGTGTGGCTACGATTTAATATTAATGCAAGCACAATTACTATATTATGTATGCGGCACATTAAAATCAATGTTTTCAGGTCAATAGGAAAAATTACCCCTCAGGTAATTTAAGGTTTTTTCCATATTTTTTTCGTAATACGTATACAGAATTCTGTCTAAATGTTTTTTGTTTCATCCAAAATTCTTTTGAAGTCCGTTCTGAAACTAGCATTTGCGCATTCGTAGCTCATGTGCCACATTATCTGCTATTCATATGATTAATGTTAGTCTTCATTTTTATAGCTTTTAAATTTGTGTTGTCTCAGTCTAGTGTTCCCAAAACAGTTTTCAGTCTAAAAATTTTGACTACTGTAAATTTTAGGATTGTGACCACAATTTTTTCCTTCTACTTATTCCTGCCATACAACAAAACTGTATTACTTTTTATAAATTTATTTGGGTTTGAATGATTAAGAAAACGAAAACCAAAATTGTTCATTAATTAAAAAATGGCTACATAAAAAATGATTAGTTATTAAATATTTTTTGTAAAATTCACTTAAAATTTTATACTTGGAAATTGAAGTAGTTTTTCTGTTGGTTTCTAATGAAACGATTAATGTTCTGATGTTGCATTTAGAATAAAATAATATTTGAAATTATTCTAGTCAATTTATGTTTTAGTGAATGTTTTAGAATATTGATGTTTTTTTATAGGGAGGTTTGATTTAAATATTATAAATAGCACACATGTTAAATATATAATTGTAATTTAGTAAGTGGGTTGTGAAATACACATTGCTCTATGATATGTCATTACATCATAAAAATTAATATTGTTAGACCCTGTTAACTAAAGTGCATGGTCCTGTGGGCACCTTCTTTTGTTTTGCATACTTTTTTAAAATATGTGGAGCAAGTACAAAATCTTTTATTCCTTCTTCTCATAATCAAGGATTAGGCTTTCACCTGTTTCGACTCTCGACAGTGACAAAACTATTGAATTATTGCCATCTCATGTGTGGCCTCCCAACATCTCTCCTCCCCTCTGGTCTGTATTACAAAATATTAAGAGGGATCCTTCCGTCAGGCGTTCTCTCTACGTGCTCCTTCCGTCGATTTTGATGTTCTGCAATCTTCCCAGTCAGGTTGTAAACATTTAATTCCGTTCTTACGTCCTTGTTTCTTAATTGGCCCCTACAACTGCAACCCTTTGTTCTTCACAGGAATTGCATCTCTGCCGCCTGTACTCTACTCTCTTGTGGTCTGGTACTAATTCACGACTCATTTCCATCGAGTAAGACTGGGGTGGCCATCACCTTGTAAAATTGTATCTGAGTTTTTTCTTGTTTTCCTGCCAAGGGTTCTGCTAATATTTCCGCACACTGCTTGGAATTTTCCAACTTTCTTCTCTATATCCAAATCTTGGTCAAAACCGAGCTTATAAGAAGTTCTTCATAAAAATTTATGGTAATGAACCTTTAGACCTTTGTCTATTTTAATAAAATGGACTTAAGCACTCAATGTGTAAATAATTAAAACCGAGCTTATAAGAAGTTCTTCATAAAAATTGATAGTAATGAACCTTTAGACCTTTGTCTATTTTAATAAAATGGTCTTAAGCACTCAATGTGTAAATAATTAAACATTATTGTCACAAGAAATTATTTACATTATCTATGATATCTCAAAACTTTGTTTACAGAATGGGAAATCTTCCTTGAGCACATAATGAAAATTGATGACTGACCAGTATAGCAACTACTTAAGTAAAAACTCATTTCTTTGATGGTAATTGTGTTTTAATGACTATTCACCTCAGTTTAGGCCATCTGGGTCCGTTCCAATATCCATCTTTTCGTCGGTTGATCAGCATCTTTTCTTCCGATCAGTTCATCTCCCCACACTTTCAATGGCAAAAGAATCACAGATATATATAAAATATAGAATGTCTAATTCTCAGTAGTAGTGTTTAAGAGTGTTAACATTGAGCTCTGTTCCTGTCTAATTATTCAAATTTTCTCGTGATACAAACTTTTTTCATTTATACAATTTCATTTTCTTTGCTGCTGATCCATATTTTACTACTGTATTTTAATACAAGTATATCTGAAACTTGATCAATTCTCAGTTTAATGTATTTCCTAGTGTTATTTCTTAAAGAACGATGTGTGAAACCACAAACAGAATTAAACTTTTGCAATTTCTGTTAGATATCAAAATTCCTATGAAGCATACATCACATCCTAAGCACCAAAATCATTTAACTACTCCAGGATCTGACCGTGCAACTCTAATTGAAACGGACAGACCATTTGCTCTAAAAATTCAACACTTTTGACTTCTTTGAAATCTTAATTACAAATTTTTCTACAATGATTATTTAACAAAGCTTTAATGTTAATTTTTTTTTAAAGAATCGTGATATGAGTTTTTACTTTGTGTGAAATACTCATTCATGTGTTCTACCATTAGAGCTAGAATTTTTACTTATTTGTTGAAAAAAAAGCTTCTCTTCGTCCTATCAAGGATTAGGCTTCTGCCTGTTCTGAACTGCCTTTTACATATATTGTACTATTTTCAACAAATAGCTATTTATTTTCTGTAGTATTTAGTTGCTGCCACCTTATCCATGACCTTCCAATGTCTCTTCGTCTATGTGATCTATTTATAGTTTTTCTCTTTTAACGTTATTCTCTTTTCCGACATTCTCCAGATGCTGTCTTCACTTAAAGAATTTTTTAGTTTTTCTAAAATAAAAATATCACACGCTATCTCTGTGATGCAGTGGTTTGGGTGCTATTTCGTGAAGAAGAAGGTCTTAGGTTTGGTTCCCTGCAAGGGTCTGGTAAATTATTAAACATTAATTAAAAGCTACTTGTTATTTAATTTAACCCTCTAAAATTGCTAATGACCAAAAAGTATGAAGGAATATTTAAATCAGGCCTCCTTAAGGATTATTTATATAAAATATTTACAAAAATAAATTTTGCATGTATGTAGCGAGTGTATTTTAATTGAATTTATAGTACTTTTAAAATTAAATATTATTTATTTAAAAATTTTTTTTTCTGTCTCATTTGAAACTGGTTAGTTGATGTTTAATGTTAAGTATTGTTTGTTGATTAAATTTTAATGCATCCATTTCTTCTAACCAGAACTGAAACGGAAGGTACAAGAAAATTGATGATGCGGTAAGTTGAAAAAAAGTAATAAAAAAAGGTTTTTATGAAACAAAACAATACGTTCAGTTTTTTTTTATTTTGGAGCTTTTAAAACACATGGGACGATTTTTAAACTGCATTTTGTTGTATATAAATTTTTGATTTTCTGTGTATGATTTAATATGTTTAAGTCTTTTGATTTATTGGTTTTTTTTTTTAATTTATGTGAATGTTTGTTGATAATAAAAATAAAATTGTGATGTGCTGTTGTTTGACAATGTGTCATGTTGTGTTGTTATTGTTATATAATAATTTATAGATTAATTTTTGAAAGGTTTGTATTGCAATATCTTAAATTGGCCACAAATTAAGTAACATTTATTTTACGATTTAGTATTAAGGAAATTTTTAATCGTATTGACATCAATGGTTTAGTTTTGTATTATTTCTTGGGTTCATATCCCAAATAACCAATAATTATCTTAGACGTTGAAAATCAAGAAACCAATAGTGAAATGAGGTGTTGATTTATATTAAAACCATTTGAATGAAATATATAAGAAGTTGATTTTGTTTTACTTTTAAATTTTGCTGCCTTCAAATAAATTTAGATGTAATGTATTTTATAGAATGGATGTTTTTGTTGCATTTGTAAATAAATAAGATTGATCATGAAAATATTAATTTTATAGTAATTATCAATTTAATTTTTTCATGCAGTAAATTGCATGGACAGATTCTGTTCTAATTGACTTCCGAACAGATAACAAAATTTGAATGAAAAAGAAGTTGTTTTATAAGCTCAAAATACTTCATCAATCTATAACTTAAATTAGGAAAATTGAAACTGCATGTCAGTTATAAATTACTCATCGAAATTTGAAATTTTAATCATTATTTACTCTTGTGGTAGGTACTCATTCTTTTATTTATATTCCAAAGGCTTTGTATTGTTGCTACAACCATGTGTTCCTTTCAGTTACCATCCTTTTCATGCCTACTTACATTTATTGAACTTCATATTTTTCATTATTAACCTTTCTAAGTTCTGGTTTCTCAGCCTTTCATTTTATCTTTTGCCCAGCTTTGTGCCATCAAACATATTCACAATAAGATCATTTTGTCCCGTGATCTGGCCGATATTTGAAGCTTTCTTTCTGTTTATTTTGCAACGAGTTCTCTTTTACATCAGATTTCCAGTAATACGGTTGTAGACAAAATTAACACATCACTTTAAAAGATTTTAAGTAGTTTCACAGTATCTTGATAAAGTAGGTAATAATTGTATGATCTGGCCAGCCAACACCCCAGACTTAAATCATATTGAGCACGTTTTGGTTATGAAAAAGAGTTCATCAACTAATGCAGGGAATCTTCAACAGCTGTGTCTTGTGGTGAAAGATAAATGGGAAAAAATCAATCAGGAAGAAATCCAAAACTTGATTCACAGAATCCCGAGACGGATGGTAACTGTAATTAAGGCAAAAGGGGGCTGCACTTGTTACTGAATTACTAATTCATTATAAATCACATAATAATCGTTCAATTTTAATTTTTTCCATTATGTATGAACTAAATATGGAAAACATTCAATTCTGTAAGTAACCCTTCCGGTTTTGTTAAATAAAACAGTTTGTGTTTTTAAAGCTAATTTATCTTATTGTTTCATTAAATTATCTTAAATCAAATTTACAACTCTTAATTTTTTGTTAAAAAATATTAAATATTGCTTAAAATTAATTTTGATACAAGAAATAACAGTAACAGAAATGAACCTGGAACATTGAAGAAAATGACTTTTTTGCACTTAGCCCAAAATCTTACATGATGCGTTAATTTTGTCCGAGACTTTATTTCATCATATTCATATTTTTCTCGGTTCAGCTGATCTGCAATTCTCTCCATCGTTTCTATTTTTACTTAATCCTGCTTTTACAAACTGCTCTTTCTCATGTCTTCTTCAGGTATCCTCTGCTCTAAAAATGTTCCCATTTTGTTAATAATTACCATTATGTTCCCTTGAGTTTTGTCAAATGCCTGTTGAAAAATTGTAATCTCTCACTGTACAAGTCCTGAACATTCTTCAACTATGAATTTCTGTTTTGAACTGAAGTATACTTACCATCTAACTTGGCATGATGTTCATCATTCTGTATTTTTCTCCTCTCATCTTGTAACCAAAGTAGTACAGTTTTTTATCCTCCACATTTCCACTCCATACAGTACTAAAAACAACACTTTCTTATACAGACTTACCAAAATAGTAGTGTTTGTTGAATTTAAAGAAACTAGACTAAAAACAAATTTCGTGCGTGTTTTTAGGAATCTGTAAATTGTATTATAAGAATTGTATATTATCCTACTAATGGTTTATCATTTATAAGTTGGCTGCACAATATTTTCTTTTAATTTTATGAATGGTTTCTTTCAGAATTTGTTTGGGCATTTAAAAGTGCAGAATTAAAGTTAAGCATGATAATTGCACATGCTCTTTCTTTTGTATGTTGTATAATACGGCCATATGTTGTGTATAGTCATAAAAAATTTTTGTAGTGGAAAAATCGATTTTAAAATACAACGCAATGTAAAATCAATTTTATATAAAATTAATAAAATAAAATCAACCAGGGGAATTTCTTCAGGTCGTTTGAAGTTGTGGTCGAATGAAATTTGCTAATTATTATTAATAAGAACTTGATAATATGATTAATGAATGAATTGGAAGTGAGCTAAAGCATTTCTGATTCACTGCATGCATCATTATTGTTAAATTGTTTTATTTAAATGATATTCGGTACATTGATAATCAATTTTACTATTTCTAAAACATTGATCTCTAATATTTTAGCATTATTGTTATTCTTGTAACATAATGAAATTAACAAAAGACGGTCTTAAGTTTTATTTTGTCAATTTAAGGATTCTAGAGATGCTAGTGAATTCTGTACTTTGGTATTGATTGACATGTTGATATCGTAACCAAACTAACACTTTTACAAAGTTCAATTTATAAACTTTTCCGATCTCTATATATTAAAATTTTTGGAAAAATTATAAGAACGGTTTTTTCCCATTCAACTGGATTTATTGGGATCAGGAGTTAATCCGGATGAAAAAGAAAAAAGTATCTGTAAATTGTACAGACACTTGGAAAACCAACAAATGTGATGTCACATTTAATTTACATAACTACTCTTAACAGACATTAATTATGTTTTATTTGGAAACTAAAATGTGAGTAATGTTGTCAGAAATTGATTTATTAACAAAAAGGGAAAATGGTCAAAATGTCACGTGTGTTTCTGCAATATCTGAGAACTGATTATTTGTAAAATAAACAAACAAAATTAAATAAATAATGAAAAGTAACAAACTAAACTTAAAATTGAAAACAGTAATTAAACAAGAAGATAAAGAAACCTTATTCTGACAATAAGTATATAAACAATAAAAATAAAGGATACATAATTACTAAAGCACCAGACATGTAACTCATAATATATAATAAAACAAGCAGAAATAAAAAAATACAAAAAACCCATTAAGAGTAGGTTATAATAACTGTGTATATTATTCTGAATTAAACAAACAAACTAAAAAATACCTTGTAATAAAAAGAAATATTTAGTAAGACTGCGTTAAATACCAAATGAATGTAATACACAGATGAAATTCCTTGATCATCCAAAGAAAGCTTGCAGTAACAAGATTAATGTCACAATTTTATGTTAGTTTATTATTAAATTATAAGCTCAAATAAAGTAATATTTATTGTATTTTAAATTAACATGAGTGTCTTTCTGTATAAAATAATTTCAATGTGAACAGTAATTACAGTTACATTTTCATCATGATAATTATAAAATCATTAAAGAAATTTAAAGATCACTCAAATTACTAAATGGATTTTAGTAGAACGGGAAATAATTATAGTTTGTTAACGAAGTTAGAATATCTGTTAAGAAATCTAATTGAAAAATACTACCAGAAAATTAAAGCAGCATTAAGAGGAATACAGGTTAGTGAAAATTGGTAGTATTTTTCATTTAGATTGATTATAAGCTGCAAGATGTATTTTAAAGATTTATTCTATTAAAAATGTATTGTTTTAACGTCTAAGTCATCATCAAATTTCAGTATTTTTGAGGCTTTTAAATAAGATTGTTTGTCCATTGAGTAAATCTATTTATTATAAATAACTGTAATTAAGTAATTTTTTTTGAAGGCAGCAAATAATTTTAATTTATAATTTTGTTTGTATTTAACATTATTTTAGTCTAAATTTTGTTAATAAACCATGGTATGTCTAAATTAAAAAAAGGAAATGTTAGTTTTCTGTTAATTCTTTATCAGTAAACCTTGATTATTTAATTGAGGTAATTAAAATTTAACTACAGATGAAGAATTTATTGAAATAAATTTTGTTAAAAATAAACTACGTCAAGGTATGGTCTGTATTTTTGATGGTCTGTAAAATAATTGATGATGTAGATGCGCTTGTCAAACTGTATTATTTTATCAATGAAACACAGTTTTTGATATTTTGCCAAAATTTCAGCTGTTGTTGTATGTTACTCAGTCTATAGTTATGTAAGCAACAAAAATTGGTTGTGTAATGTCAATCTATGAACTGGAATTTTTACAAATATTAGAATTTTGGGATTCATGCGAAAGTAAAGAATACATGGTGCTCTTTACCCAGTTTACTCCTTCTGGAGTTTGGTTTGTCATTACAACAGTTCTGATCATGTTCATCACGTTTCTGAAGAGAACTCCTGAAGAATTAATGGTTAGATTGTGCAATGTACAAAATCGTTAATTAAGAAATTTAAGGTATGGTAACCAAATACATGGTTGTAACAGACTTCATTTGTCATCATTTTTTTATTATTAAAATGTATTATCTTTTACTTCAAGCTGTTTGAATTTAATCATATATTTACACCGAATTTTAAATTATAAAATTTAAATAATCAAGGTTCTTGAATTCATTTATCCATTCTAAAATTTATTATTTTATCCTTGGATTAAGAAAATAATTAATTTTTATTTAAGTCTTGCTTGTGTATCCATTTTCACAGGATATGATTTTTAAGTAAGTATTTATTTATTAAGTAGATAATTATGTTACGTAATTTAATTTTTATTAAAGTAAAAATCAGTTAATATTACATTTTTTGAAATATTTTTAACGTTTTAATATCAGATTTGTTGCTGGAGTGATTCTTCGTGAACGTATACCTGCATTTGAACGTATGTTATGGCGTGCATGCCGTGGTAACGTCTTCCTTAGACAAGCTGAAATAGAAACACCCTTAGAAGATCCATCAACAGTAAGTACTTTACTATCAAACTGTTTCTGTATATAGAGAAAATATTTATGATGCTGAAATTTTTGACACCAGATTTCAACTGATGTAAAAATAACAATATAAGACATTTATCTAGTTGTTTTTCACCTTCTTCTTCTTCTTACTATCAAGGATTAGGCATAAGCCTGTTCCGAACTCACAAACCATCTTGTACATCTACACAAACTTGAGACACTCCAGCCTGTACATCTCTACTACTGTCATTTTCTTCGAGGTCTTCTTCTCACCTCCGTTTCTCCAACTAGAACATATTCCGTCACTTTCAGAGGTATTCTCTCCTCTGGCATCCGTTCCAAATGTTGCCTCCATTTTGATTCTGGTACTCCTCCACTTTTTCATTCAAGCTAAATACACCCAACTTGGATCTAATTTCCTCGTTATGTATTAGATCCAGCCTCGAGCAGCTCTTCACCCTTCTTAAAAACCTATTTTCACCTATGGAGCTGAAATATGGACACTCATCAAAATGGAAGAGAAAAACTCCTGTAAAAATTTGAAAGTAAAATTGTAAGACTTGTCTATAGATCGGTTCAGAAGAATGATTGAGGCTTAATTGACGAATAAGCAAGATATTTGAACAGGTGGATATAGTAAAATTCATTAAGTCTACTAATATGACGGCTGGGTCATTTTGAGTGAAAGGATGAATAGCATAAGCCAAACAAGATATTGTAGGCTTAGATTCATGATACTATAGAAACAGGGTTCGACCTAAAATTAGATTACTTTATAACGTTACTTTCAATGCGGTGAGAAATGGAAGAAGTCTGAGGCGAAGGCTGTTATAGGGCTGTAGTACTGGTGGATAAAGAATGAAAATACAAAAGTGATATGCTGAAGAATATCTGTGTTTGTATATGTTCAGTAAAAACTAGTTCACCATTTAAGTTTAAACTTCAAAATGAAGTTTATCTCAGCCCATAGGATTTTTTAATTAATCATAACCATATACCCTCAAAATTAAAAATATTTTACTCTGATAAAAAATTCAAAAATTTAATATTTTCCAGAAATTTTAATTAAAAATATTACATAATAGTGTCTGCAAAAAAATCTTGAGGATCTGCCTTCTTAATATTTTTAAATGCCACAATTTTTGTAAATAACATTCTTATGAAATTGATATTTCCAAAATCACTATATTGGAGGTGCATATTACAAAAAAGTTTATGTATCAAAAAACAAGAAAAAATTGAAACTGTTGTAGTTTTTATTTTTAATGTTTCTTGTTTGATGCTGAAACTTGTTATTTTCTTTGTATTTGTATCAAAATTGGTCCATTCATGTGTCAGCTATTTCTTCATGACTGATGTTGTTGTTTAGGTCATCAGCCGAAAGGCTGGTTTGAACCTCTAGAGGTTTTATTAAGTAAAACGAGGAGTGACGTGGTTTACAATTGCCTTCCTCACTGAGTGAAAAAATTACGCTTATCAGCATGCCGGGCCCTCTGAAAAGCACATATTTTCCACTCTGCAAATGACACCTTCACTTCATTCACCACAGGGTCTGGCTGTATATTGAAATTCATTACTTTCAGAGGAGAAAACTCTGATTAGTGTCTTTTACACCTCTACCTCTTCTGTTCTTAAATGATTCAGTCATTTAATTGGCTGACCAAGTGATAAGAAACAGAACTATTTCTTTTAGCCCTGCAACGAACAGATTGAGTGTAAATAAATTGACACTCCACCTGTGTGTTATGGGCATCCATGACTGATATAAAAAAGTAATAGTTTTGTATGTTAAATTATGATTACGATAAAGTTACTGCAGTAAGTCTGTATATACAGTGGTCGTTTATTGAAACAAATGTATAATGTGATGTGTTTTTATTTTGTTCAGGGTGATCAAGTATTCAAGTCCGTATTCATTATTTTCTTCCAAGGAGATCAATTGAAAACTAGAGTTAGAAAAATATGCGAAGGTTTCCGTGCAACTCTTTATCCATGCCCTGAAGCACCTGCTGATCGAAGAGAAATGGCAATGGGAGTCATGACCAGAATTGAAGATCTTAATACTGTGAGTTATTTATTTTTTTATAGTACTATAAGTACGTATGATAGATTCCATCTGCATTAGCAGTAATTGCTAAACAGTCAGACGTTAAGGGGGTAGTCAACCAAAGATGATTTTTTTTTAAATTTCGATTGTTTTTTGCATTTATTTGAAGTTTTAATTTTTCTGAGTCACAAAATTTGTTTACTTTGTTTGTAAGTTGACAAAAAGTTATAAAAACATCTGTTTAAAATAAAGGTCACTAGCAACGCGAGTGAAATTATTCCTTCAACTTTAAGTTTTCCGGAAATGTGGTTTTTGCTTGATAGTACATTCTGGGGGGAATTAAATATTTTGGTTTGTATTGGAGGTATTTGGATGATGTTTTTTTTTCAATTTTTCATAATTTCTTGCTCTGTTATCTGTGGAATGATTATTACAAAAACCTTAATAGGGATTTAGTTAAAAAATAATTTGTGAATACATAAAATAAATGTTTTTGAAAATATGGTTTTTCTTCAATAAATTTCTTGTAAGAAAAAATACATACAAGCGCATACAACAGATAATAGACAGCAATTTTCTGTATTTTGTAGCATAAGAATCATGTTGATATCTTTCTTGGTTCCTGAGATATTTGATTCCCCGTAAAAGCCCGCTTTTCCAACCTCACCCTTATATTAGGGGCTGTAATTAATTTTTTGGCTTGGTTCAATTGGTAGATCATTACTAGTGAATTACTCTTTCATTTAAAATAAATAATGATAAATTATAGCCAGAAGTTTTGATTTTCATTTTCTGGGTTGACTACCCCTTAAACAAAAAAAAAATATATACGATAGATTACTTACAAAATAATATAAGAGCAACAAAACAGAGAAATTACTACCAGAGAAGTAAAATGTCTCTGAATGGTTTAGAACCTTTAATCCAATCAGATTATTATCACTTTTGAAAGGCATGTGTATTAAATTTGAAGAAAATAATAGATTTTTATAATAAGTACTGTTTGTTTTTAGCATGGTTACCACTCAATAATTTCAAATGTTAGGTTTTCTTTTGTTTTATCACCTGAACCGAATAAGAATTTTCACAAGATCAAGCTTGTACCTTGTTTTTTTATCTGGACAGGTTGTACATGACTAATAGTTATCAGGTTTTACTGGACTAAATCTTTGGTCTTTTATTAAAGTTTACAAGTTCCAAAAACCGTGTAATGGTCAACACCACTATTATGCATATGTCTTCGATCTCGGGGTCCTGGTATCAAAGACAGGATATTTCAGCAATCATTAGGAGGTTTACAATTATTACATTCCTGAAATGTGATAATGTTACCTTATTGTTTGAACTAAAAAAAATATATTTTTCTGTATAAAAAAAGTATATTTTGATAATCAATGTTAAGTTATTTAATGAATCATGTAGGGAAGAGACTTGTACATTATTATTTTTACTTTCTCTTGCCTATATAAATATATAGGAAGGAAAGTATTGTTTTCATGTCGATTTTTCAAAACCGAGTTTTCACCGGAAGTAGTAGTTTATTCGTATAATTTTTCACTTTTTTGCGATTTTCTCAAAAACTGGTCCTACAATTTTTTTTTAAATCGCCTGGTTTACTCAATTTTTTATTCTCTACAAGATAGGGTAGGCGCCATGTTTGCTGAAATTCTTGGTGAGGGTGTTTTTACGTAAAAAAAGTGTTTTTTTAAGATTACAGCTTTAATATGTATTATAGCGCAAAAATTTATATAGTAAAAAATGTAGAGAATTTAAAATTCTAAAACTTGTATTTAAAACATTTTTTTTGTATAACGCTTAGTTTAGCGGTAATTAGCAATTTTTTGTTTTTTCTCACGAAAACGTGTGAAAAATCGATTTTTTTAAGATTTCAGCCTTAGTATTCATTTTATGACAAAAGTGTTTATAATCAAATTTATAGAAAATTAAAAGATCTACAACTTTTATTTAGAGCATTTTTGTATACAGAGAGTAGTTTAGTGTGAAAGAGTGATTTTCCGTATTTTTATGGCAAACTGAGATCGATTTTTATTTTGCGTCTTTCATATATGATTAAAATTAGGTTATGTTTATTGAGGTTGGTTTTTTGTTTATTTCTAATGTTTTATTACTAATGTTAGGTTTATTGTTAATTATTTGCACTGGCAAGAGAAAGTTATGTGAGTGTTTCACTCCAGATTTTTTTACTTTTTTCAGTACTCTTAGCCTGGAACGCTTTTCATTGATTTTATTGTTGAAGTTTGGAAAGGATAAGATTGAGAGAGAAATATTGCAATAATTACCAACAAGGAAAACAGGTCCATGATGTTTAAAAAAATATCATCAGTGTTGAGAAATTAATTCAAGCTTGCGAGGTTTAATTATAGATTAACTGGTTTAGTTATTATATCACAAGTTGAAAGATTATGTTTCATCCTGTGTAACATATTTATAAAAACAAATTTTGAGTAATATTTAACTAATACTTGTTTTGTGTATTTACAGGTACTGGGACAAACTCAAGACCACAGGCACAGAGTGTTAGTAGCTGCTGCGAAAAATATAAAAAACTGGTTTGTCAAAGTTAGGAAAATTAAAGCGATATATCACACACTAAATCTATTCAATCTTGATGTAACACAAAAATGCCTTATTGCTGAATGTTGGGTACCGGTTCTTGACATTGAAACTATTCAGTTGGCATTGCGCCGTGGAACAGTAAGTATTTTGTTAGTTTGATTTACTTTTTATTTTATTTTAAACTTTAATCCATACAAATACCAAAATGGAGTATAGGTTAAGTGAGAAAATCAGTATCTGCTATAGATCTCTCAACAAGTGTTTAACATTGACGTACATTTGAAGCTGTAAATTTCCTCTTTCATTAAATTTAAATACAGTCAAACCCTGGTTAACCGGATCAGGTTTTTAATCGTACATGCAAATGTTAATGTACAATATTAGTTATTTATTTCCATATATGAAGTATATTTACCTTGTGATAAGTTAAAAAAAAGTTTCTTCTTAAATGTAGATATTTATCAATACGTAAAGCAGTCACAGTAACGTCTGTGAAGTAATCCCCACCGCACCAAAATTAAAAAACCTAGTAGTTTTTTAATTTTGTCGATTGTGTTCTACGTGACCACCACAAAAATTTTCATTTATTCCGCTCAAATAATCGAGAAAATCAAGAAAAATGGAGGGGGCACTAACTTCATGCTGCCATTCAACTTTTTAAACTTTTTTTTGTTGTACATTATATTAAACATTTCATCTTATCCTGATAGGAGTCTACCCACATTAGTCCGGTTAACCGGGGTTGTACCGTATTAACAATAAACAATTAAATAAAATATTGTTTGTAAATAACACCACTTCTTGAGTAAAAGACATTTTTGTAAATTAATAACGATAATAAGATCACAATAAACACTAACAGTTACACATAAGCAATACAACAAATACGAACATGAAAATGACGCACAATGCAAAACTTGGTAAACAAAAATGCCATTACACAACTTGTTGATTTTATAGTCGTAGAAACTATTACATTATATAGTTAGTGCTTCTAGTGATGAACTTGTGAACCTAAAGGTTATAAAAAGAACTTATAATAACCTATAGATAAAACCAGGCTGTTCTGTTCTATTTAAAACAACACAATACTTCAGGATGAGCACCACTCATCCTTAGAACTTCAGAGCCATTTGCATCAGACGAGCTGGACTCATCCATAGGCTCCAATGAGTTAAATATTTTCTCGCAGTTAACCAAAAATAACCTTTGTGAAGATAAGACATTAGTTTTTTTCCAACATAAATGATGATTTTTTCCGTAAAGAGAACCTATAAAATTCGGCAAAATCAGAATGGTGCCTTTTTGAGATAGCCATGAGGGTTTTCCATAAAACCATCACTTTTTAATGATTTTCTCACAGAAAGGACTGCATAATAAGTAAGGTTCAGTCTAAATTTTATTGTACTTAAAATAGTCTCAAAATAAAAATAATAATACTTTCAGTATGACCAAAAGTCTGCCCATTACAGACAAGTGGAGTGTCAAATTATTTACACTCAATCTGTTTGTTGCAGGGCTAAAAGAAATAGTTCTGTTTCTTATCACATGGTCAGTCAATTTAATGACTGAATCATTTAAGAACAGAAGAGGTAGAGGTGTAAAGGACACTAATCAGAGTTATCTGCTCTGAACGTAATTAATAACATTATACACCCAGACCCTGTGGTGAATGAAGTGAAGGTGTCATTTGCAGAGTGGAAAATATGTGCTTTTCAGAGGGCCCGGCATGGTGATAAGCGTACTTTTCCACTAAAAAGGAAGGCATTGGTAAACCACCTCGCTCCTCGTTTTACTTAGTAAAACCTGTACAGCCTTTCGGCTGATGACCTAAACAACAACAATGACCAAAAGAGCAGCAATAATTTTTCTGTAACTACAAAAGAAATAACACAGTAGTAATAATAGTAATAATATTGATGTTGATTCTAATAAAATTTGAGTTAATTTAGTGAGACAATAAAACCCACAATGTTCTTAGTTCAAAGAAACATCAAGACTCCAAATGAAATTTCTTCTATGAATAAAATAATTATTTTTAAATTGTTTAAAAAAAATTAAAATTATGTTTTTCTGAAAAGAATATGAACATTTATGTTCAATTAACAATATAACACAATATAAACATAATGATTGTATTTTTTTTCTTAAAAGGAAAGAAGTGGAAGTTCCGTTCCTCCTATACTGAATAGGATGGATACATTCGAAGACCCTCCCACGTACAATCGAACTAATAAATTTACCAATGCTTTTCAACATTTAATTGATGCGTATGGTGTTGCAAGTTATCGAGAAGTCAATCCAAGTAAGTGGTTTTAAATTTGTAGTTTTTTCTCCATTTTTCCCTCAGTGTATACCAGTGTTTCCCAACCGGTGGTCCACGGACCGAAGGTCATCTGTGAGAGCCTTCAGGGTGGTCCGTGAGAGTCCAGTGACTACTTATAAAAAAGTAATATTTTCCTGTGATAAAATCAAAGTTACGATTTTCATTGAACAAGATTAAGTAAATACATTCAAGATTCAGATTAAGTAAAGGTAGAAGAGTTGTGGTGTAAGAAAGCCAAGGGCTTCCCCAAGATTCGGCAAGTAGCTTTGCAGTTTCTTATGATTTTTTTTCGACCACTTATTTTTGTGAGCAAGGGTTCTCTAGTTTATTGTTAATTAAAAACAAACAACGAAATTGGCTAAGTGTAAGCAGTGATTTGAGAGTAGCTCTTAGCAAGAGCCTAAAACCTAGAATACCTCAGTTAGTCAAAAAGATTCGTGCACAAAAGTCGCACTGAAATTTTCAATTCATTTTTTAATTTTCATTGTTATTTACGACTAAGTAAATTCTGTATTCCTTATTTTATTAAAAGACAATTTACAATTAAAATATTTTTACTTTTTGTGATGTACAATGTACCCTACTTTCTGAAAATAACAATTATATGTTTGTAATAATAGTTTCTTAATTAATAATAATAGTTTGTTTCTGGAAATTTTTTTTATTTAATCACCTTTTAATTTGGTTACAACTGATAAGATATATGCAATAATGTAATGGGTGGTCCTGGGTAGTTCACTTTCAGGCTGAGTGGTCCGCAGACCACTGCGGGTTGGGAACCACTGGTATATACTAACACTGGTTGGTTGATTTCATTAAAAATTGCTGTATAATAATAAATTGTGCATTTATTTTTGTTTTGAAATATGATTATAATAATTATATAAATATGTAATTATTTCAGTTGTTGTAGCTCAACAGTTGTTACAGTATCATGGCCGGCCCGCTGATGTAGTGGTTAGTGCAACTGGCTTCTACGCCGGGGTCCCGGGTTCGATTCCCGGTCAGGTCTGGCATTTTTCATCTCTCATTTCCATTATCATTATCTACCGTCTGCATTAGCAGAAATTGCCGAATAGTCAGACGTAAAACCAAAAACAAAAAAATAAAGTATCATAAATGTAGAGCTGTAATCACAATTTTTTTAGGTGTAAGCTAAACTTATTATTACAATTTTCTCATTTGAAATGTAATATAATACGTGTTGATTCTTCTCCTCCATTGTGTATTGTCTTCTAATGAAGGTTGGCAACCCTGATTACCGTCCTTGCCTTAGTGACTGTATCCCATAACAGATAGATCTCCTTGCTTACTCTACCAATTTAATGAATATTTTGTAAAATTAATTCCCTTTAAATCATGAAATAAATAAATTTTTTTGTATATTTACTTTCTCTTGCCTATATGAATATACAGGAAAGAAAGTATTGTTTTCATGTCGATTTTTCGAAATCAAGTTTTCACCGAATCTACACGCTTTCAGACCTCCTGAACGCAAGAAACATGTTTTTAGCGATTGGTCTGTGTGTGTGTGTGTATGTGTGAACAGAATATCTCAAGAATGAAACATCGTACGAACTTGAAACATGAAACTTAAGTTACATACCACTACCGGACGCGACACGAACATTTTCATCAAAATTGGTCAACCGGAAGTAGTAGTTAATTCGTGTAATTTTTCACTTTTTTGCGATTTTCTTAAAAACTGGTCCTACAATTTTTTTTAAAATCGCCTCATTTACTTAATTTTTCATGCTCTACAAGATAAGGTAAGCGCCATGTTTGCTGAAATTCTTGGCGAGGCTGTTTTCACGTAAAAAAATTGTTTTTTTAAGATTGCGGCTTTATTCTGCATTTTACCGCAAAAATGTATATAAGTAAAGTTGTAGAGAATTTAAAATTCTACTGCTTTTATTTCAAACATTTTTTTGTATAACGCTTAGTTTAGCAGTAATTAGCAATTTTTTTGTTTTTCTCACAAAAACATGAGGAAAAATCTATTTTTTTAAAATTTCGGCTGTAGTATGCATTTTACGACAAAAGTGTATATAATCAAATTTATAGGAAATTGAAAGATCTACAACTTTTATTTAGAGCATTTTTTTTGTACTGTGCCTAGTTTAGTGTGAAAGAGCGATTTTCCATATTTTTAAGCCAAACTGAGGTTGATTTTCATTTTGCGTCTTTCATATATAATTAAAATTAGGTTATGTTTATTGAGGTTAGTTTTTTGTTTATTTATAATGTTTTATTACTAATGTTAGGTTTATTGTTAATTATTTGCATTGGCAAGAGAAAGTGGTGTGAGTGTTTCACACCAGATTTTTAAATATGTTTTTAGGAGTTTTACTTTTTAACAATTAATACTTCATATGGTAAATTAACATAAAAAAATCTTCCTGTAAAAAATAACCCTATGCCAGTTCTGTAATTTATCATATTTATTGTTATGTTACAGCTCCTTATACAATTATTACATTCCCATTTCTGTTCGCTGTGATGTTTGGTGATCTTGGACATGGCACAATCATGGCTGTATTTGCTGCGTGGATGGTACTTCAAGAAAAACCACTCGCCGCTAAGAAGTCTGATAATGAGGTAAATTGGATACATTCTTGTAATTGCTTTTTTTAAATTTGACTTGTAAAAAGAAATTTGCTGGTTAGTTTCTGTATTTAGTTGTTCAATTATATAAAATAAGTTTTCTTTTAGTTAGTATATATCAGGAATGTAGCTTACTACACAGGAAAAATTTTAATAATTTTGAGTTATACAACTTTGTGTTTGTAACTCCTAGGTAAAAAAATTTAAAAAATGTAAATGACTAATAATTAGAAATTTTTAAATTGTACTGGTACGCGTCTGGAATACAAATGAAGAAAAAACGTATTTTTATGATCTGTCAGGTTTTGTTTTAAGTCATTACAATTAGTTTTGGAATTGCATGAAATCTATTGTATTATTCATGTTCTAAACAGGAATTAAACTAGGAATTTCATACATATGATAATCTGCTAAAATGAGATAGTGGGAAGTTTATGATGTGGAAATGATAAACCATACCTTCAAATTAAACTTAAATAATAATAATAGTATAACTAAAGTTTTTATCATTTTTTTATGTCTTAACATATTCAGTGTGGAGTGCAGTCATTATGCTCCTATTCTCATTTCTGTTGCCTGCTACATTCTGTTCACAAGGAAAGTCAATTCACTTTTGTGTACCTCATATGTGAAAAATATATTTTAACAACATTTTGTGAGTTTTTGTGTGTTTGTCATTTCCTTATGCGACTCTTCTTTAACATGTTGAAGTAGAGTACGTGCTTCTTTATTCTTACCAAAAAAACGCTGACTATAAGTACAACTTTTTTCATACTTTTAAATTTTATAATTAAATGAATATTCATTAAACATTGATGTTTAATTTTGTGTTGCAGATTTGGAACATATTTTTTGGTGGTCGTTACATCATCTTATTGATGGGATTGTTTTCAATGTACACTGGATTTATATATAATGATGTTTTCTCAAAGTCATTAAATTTGTTCTCGTCTCATTGGGAAATACATTATAGCAAAGAGTGGGTGATGGAGAACCAGTCATTACAGCTAGATCCAAAAGGCGATTATATACAAACACCTTATCCTATTGGATTAGATCCTATTTGGCAGGTATACATTTTTTTAAATTTTCTAATTCAAATTAAAAATATACTAAGTTTTTAATGGTTTTACTCAACTTCTTCCAAGGAGATCAGTTCTTTTGTTTTGCATGGAAAATAAGATTTAATTATTTGGAAATAACAGAAATCTTACATAAAGATAGTCTGAATCTTCATTATTTAAACCACAGATTTCATATGTCAATAACAGATATTTTTTTTAGATAAAAATTTCTATCATGGTACATGATGATGTTAGCAGTGAAGTAGACAATTAAGAAACTCTCAATCTTTAGTTAGGTCTTCTAGGTTAAGGGTTTGAAGACATAATGTTCTTGAGTACTAAAACTAGGAATGATTTACCATTGTTTTCTTCTTCAACTGCCAACCCCATCAATGAAGATTAGCTACAGCTCTGTTAAATCGCTCTCTATCTTGAACCACCCTCTCAAAAGATGATGGTGTGTATTCATGTTCTAAGTCACAAAATGGAGAGCTTTTTTTCTGAGTATCCACATCTTGAAAGCAAAGATCATGTTTCCACTCCATTCAGTTGAACAGAGGAAACATACATATTGACAAGCTTATATCTTACATGAAGTGAAGTTACATTATTAACCAGCAGATGCTTCATGTTAACAATTGCCAATCTCACAATTTTCAATATGAGTTTTTATTTTCACTGCTGGCTACAAATCTGCTGTAATCGAACTTCCTAAATATTTAAATTTCTACAAAACTCAATGGTAGTTTTTAATAATTAGTGGCATAGAATGTGAAGAACCTTACCAACCTTGCAGGTGATGGACCATAATCGCATTGAGTTTTCAGTGGGCTGATTTTTAGACTAAGAGTCTCTCTCGCTCTCTCTCCCCTCCCTATCCCCCTCTCTCTCGCTCCCTCCCTCGCTCACACTCACTCACTCACTCACTCAATCAATCAAGAAATTCTACCTATCAAATGTTTTTAAATAGGCGGAAAAATTCTCTACCAAATCTGATTTTAAGTACTTCTTGGCCAGCTTCACTGTTTACCCATTATGGCATGATATTACTGTTGTTTACAGTTATTTGTATACAATTAATAGATAATTATTTTAGTAAGCGATCAATTGGAAAATAAAGTGACTATACCTGTGTCAGTCATTCTACCGCTCTTTATCAAAATGCTGCATTCCTTCTAAATAATTTTTCATCACCTTTGTATTCTAATTATATTTACATTACCTTAACATTTTGTTTTTATTTTTAGCTGGCTGAAAACAAAATCGTGTTCCTCAATGCGTACAAAATGAAAATTTCAATCATTATTGGTGTATTTCATATGTTGTTCGGTGTAACTCTTAGTATGTGGAATTATTCGTAAGTATTGAAACAGTTAAATAGTGTGTAATTAATTTTATATGAAAACGTACTGTATAAATCTAAGCTTTGTGCAGCTGTGGGATGAAGGGGACAGGCGAAGTACCAGACTACTGCTACGTCATAACACTCTACTAATCATCTCATTGCTCTTCGCTAGGCAGTAGGCTACCTAGTGCAGTGACATACATACATTGTACAATCTGTCAATGTTTTGTAAGCGTAGTTCGCGCAGAAATGAGAAAAGAGAGGGGAGAATACTGCCAACTGTAGAAGGGATGACATACGTTCGATGCATGCGTATGTGCGTGCGTGAATTGTTTCATTTTACTGAAACTGTCGCAGAGAACAGATCGTAGCTCGAACGGTTGACTATTTTGTCTTATTGTCTGTGGTCGGTGGACATTTATGAAAAGCCCCCAAGGAAATGTCAACCCTTCCACCACGTTGGAGGTCGCTCTTTTAGGAAAAAGAGGCTCACGTAGGCCTAGATCATATAAACCTACGGTACGTTATGCATTCCAGCGAGTCAGCTGTGAATTCCCCCCTCTACTGCTGTACTACTCACATCATTATTTCTCCATTCATCGTTCCTCTACCAAATCCGTCTACTGCGCATACGCTTACATAACTTTGAAGGCCTGTATGTGGGTGTTGTTTTGACTATTCGCTGTAGACTGCGACACAGAATGTAGTTTTGATAGTACCCTTGACTACTACAAACATAATACAAGTAAAACATTACTACTACTAACGCAATCTCTCACAGTAATAGTGATGTAATGCATACCTCTCAGCTGCACAAAGCTTGGGAACGGGCAGTATGGCTGATTATTGATTTAATAAAAATTCAAACCGATGTGTTTGTTTTGTAAAGAGGTTCATTACTCTCTTACTTTTCACCAGCGAAACTGAAACTAAAATAATTAGACCATTAAACTAACCTTATTTCCCTATGTTCACTCATTGCATTCACTGGAGAAGCCAGCCGCATTGGTGCAGTTGGTAACGTGCTCGCCTCTCATCATGCGGTCTTGGGTTCGAATCCCATTCAGGCAAGGCATATTTTTATACGTTACAAAAAAATTCATTTCATCCTTCACCGTCTGCATTAGCAGTAATTGCAGAACAGTCGGACATTAAACCAAAAAAAAAGAAAAAATCACTTGAGAAGATCATGATTAGTTTCGTAAAAAGAATTGTTATTATTGATTTCCATTAATCTTTTTCAGATAGTAGTCTACATTCATTGTACGTATTTTTTCTCTATTTTTGATTCTTTATAGATTGATTGTGCTCCAATGTTACCGTAAAATAAAATAATTAAAAACCAAAAGAAGATTTTGGAAAGTAACTTTTGTGTATTATAAAGTGTTATATCAATCGATTGGTGAAATAATCATGTTCATAAAACCACCGGGTTTGTTTTTTTAGCATTTTTTTCACTTTGGCTGCTACACACATTAAGGCTAATTTGTTTTTGTGGGTTTTGTTTATGCCCAACTACTTTGTAGTTACTGCTAATACAGACTATGAGAAGGGTGATAAATGGAAATATGTGATGGAAAAATGTTAGATATGACTGGGATGATCGATCCGGCATAGAAGCCAGTTGGTCTGGCCACTACACTACGAGCCTGTGAAATTTGAATGCTAATGGTGAAGAGTGAAAGATTAAAATAAATGATGAAAGAGTATTAGGAACAGGTATTAAACCCATGACCCGTGACTTGGAAGTCAGTTGTGCTGACCACTACACCAATTATTAGTAATAATTATTTTTATTTTATTTTTAATTTTCAGATATTTCAAGAAACCAATGAACGTGTACACAGACTTCATTCCTCAAATTGTTTTCTTAACATTCCTTTTCTTGTACATGGTGTTGCTTATGTTCATTAAATGGATTCTGTATGGACCAATGAATGGTAAGTTATTTTAAGTTGAATTGTTATTTTTTATTAAGGTAAAAATTACGTTAATCAAAATTAATATTTTGTCTTCCAATGTGGGTTAATATTTATTGTTAAAAGTTTGATTGTTTGGCAAGGAGTGTATTTTTTATGAAAAAGTTTCTTGGATATTAGTTAATGTATCGATAATGTTAAAAATACAAAAAGGATGGTTATGAGACTATTGGAAAAACAAAGCTATGATCTTATTTGGGCAGTAGGTTACTTTTTAACTAATTACTTTAATGTTACTGAAAAAAATTCCTCTTACGTAATTTACATATTTGCTTCGATCAATTAAAATTGTGACTGGTAGTAATTATGGTTTCAAACTAAAATGTTGAACATAACTGTAAAGTTTGAACTAACAGGAAGCTGCTAAATTTATTCAATAAATTATATTTTAAATATTATTGTTTTCAAATTACTATTTTAAACATAGTGTATTTTGTACTTAATTTTATTTTATTTTCTAGAAACTGAACGCGGCCCAGGATGTGCTCCACAAATTTTGATCACATTTATCAATATGGTACTCTTCAAACCAGCTGAAAATAAATTCAAAGACTGCAGCCCATATATGTTTGCTGGACAGGTAAATAAATGTTGTTTATACAACCTTTCAGTCAATAAATACATGTAACTTTAATGTACTGATATAAAATAGTAATATAGGTATAGATTTTTGAAGTGTCATTTCTACAAGGGTCATTCGTAAAATAAGGTCCCCATGATTTTTAAAAATAGACAGCTATATTTTTTATCTTAGTATTATACATCAATTTAAAGCTTAAAACTTACGCTATTTTTTCTACATAATCGCCGTTTCTGTCCAAACACTTTTGCAGATGATGCTCCAACTTTTCTATCCCCATGTTGTAGAATTCCGTTGCCGATCCTTTGAGGAATCGAGTAACCTCTTCGACTTCATCATCGGTACTGAAGCGTAGGCCACCCAAGTGTTCCTTTAATTTTGGGAATAAGTGATAATCACTTGGGGCTAGGTCCGGGCTGTAGGAAGGGGGCACAACAGTCCAGCCAAAATCTGTCAGCAGTTCTTGAGTTTGATGTGAGACATGAGTTCGAGCGTTGTCATGGAGAAGCCTCAAACCACTGGACAATCTTCCTCTCCGGCGGTTCTGGATTGCGCATCTCAGTTTTCTTAATGTGTCACAATATCTGTCAGAGTTTACTGTTGTTCCATGATGAATGTCAATAGGTGAAATCTGTTTTGCATTTAAAAAACGTATCACAGCGCAAATTTCGCATCTGGTGGTAACAGCGATAGGAAGCTCCGTCTTCGAAGGCTGCTAGGCCGGCACTGATCGAAGTAGCGAGGCGGGAGTGGTGCGGAAAAAGAGAGGGAGAGCTGATGAGTAAGACAGTGTTGCCAGATTTCTTCCTACACATCGCATTCTGTCTCGGCAGCTTAGGGAACCTTATTTTACGAATTACCCTCATATTTCGATGACTTCTTTGATGGTCTTCATTAGTATCTCCGACATATAGTAAGAAAATACCTGCAGTGATCATTCAAAATGTTTTGTACTTGGGTTTTACCTGATCCTGACAGTTCATAATCTGTAAATCCCAAAAAATTATTATTTGCAAGTTGTCTCCTTTTCTCTCCCACTTATGTGGGTATGCATTTGAAGCATAGACCAAAAACTCAGAAATTAAGATTTTTAAAACCAACCGCTAATTAACACATTAATTCCTATCAAAGTGAGTGTCTTTTGTTACTAGATGATGCCTTTAGGATCAACTTACTTCTTTTCTATAGCTTTATTCAAACCACGGCATGTTGAAAGTATTGCAGAATTTTTTCAGCCATTCAGCGTGATCCTGTGTTGTCTATAGTAAGCTAAAAGTAAATTTTTTAGGTAGATGCTGCTGAGAATTTTTCGAACAAAATTTATGAGTCCATTTAGATGTCATGGTGTAATTATTAATAATCATAGTTATGAATGGACTTATCAAATCTAAAATTTTAACGATCCAGATAAACTAGATATCAAACAAAACATGTTTAGCTGATTAATGGCTGGTTAAATAAGAAAGATCATTCACACATACGATAAAGCTAATCAGTGTTAACCTATTTTTATTTTCTGCTGTGCCATATGCTGGCTTGGTGGTAAAAACCATGATTCTTGCTTCTGTGCTTAATATTTTAAAGTGTTGATAAGTAATACCTCTGGAAAACCTTGTGGATCTCTGCACTCTTATAACTTTACAAGCGATTAGTTATTTTCAAAATTACAACATTCAGATGTATTTTACTGCAAAAATTTTTAAAGAAAATGAAATTGGTACAAATTTT
Source organism: Catonia carolina (assembly GCA_035578175.1). Classification (NCBI taxonomy): domain Eukaryota; kingdom Metazoa; phylum Arthropoda; class Insecta; order Hemiptera; family Achilidae; genus Catonia; species Catonia carolina. The sequence goes on along the minus strand of JAQMRL010000005.1, from coordinate 30,532,812 downwards.
TTATATATCGTTTAATCAATGCTTAGTTTAGCTGAAATTTAATTTAAAATGGAGTATGAGCCATCAAGAAACATTGAAATTCCAAATTTGTAATAAAAAGATTATTATTTTAATGTTTTAATATACAGAGTGACCCATGTTGGTTTCCCCTATATTTGCTGAAATTGGAAGAAAGGTTAATGGAATAGAAAAACCTACAGACAAAGAAACAAATTATTGTATGAACTGTACATATATATTACCTTAAAAATGTTATAGCAGGTGTTCAAAATGTCCACCATGATTCTGTATACACTTAATAAAGTGACTTAAAAAACTGATTCACAAATTTTCAACAGTAACATTTTATCGTCATTTACATAGTCTAATGCAATTTCAATTGAACTTTGTAGTTTGTGCAGCTTTTGTGGTTTGGAAGAATATTTTAGCTCCTTTACAATGTTCCACAGTGAAAAATCACGTGGCGTTAAGTCTAGTGAGCGCGCCGGCTATTTGATTGTACCATGACGACCAATCAAATAAATTTGGAATTTAAAAACTCGCAAACATTTTAAAAGTACTGTTTCGAAGGAAAAAATAGTAACTATGTGGAGATGTATCTCACACTAGCCACTGTTACAGATAACTAATGAGTGTTGTACGTGATGCTGGCCAACATTACACTATTACCAACTTATCAAAATGAAATGTCCCATCTCATGGGGAAACCGGCATATAGGCCACCCGGAATATTATATAGTAAGACAAAATGTGCGTTATTTATTATTTATCGTACCGAAATTTAATTTAGTGATCCATCAAGAAATCAATACACTCTCAGAAAACAGAACAAGTTAGAGATAACATGGTTCAAAAAATCCTCTGCCTCAGGGCAGAACTCATTGTAATAAATATTTTGTAAAGGATAAATCAGAAAGATCTATATAAAAAAATGTTGGGAGTTTGTCAAATATTTAATACATGTAACATTCTTGTTTTTCAGGGTGCTCTTCAGACCTTGCTTGTAGTGTGTGCATTTTTATGTATCCCATGGATGTTGTTTGCAAAACCAGTCATGATCATGAGGTCTATGAATAAACAACATCATTTGGTAATTATTTTTTTTATTGTACTCTACTTAAAGATATTTTAGTTATGTTTGTTAATTATGTTTCATTTGCAAAACTTGAGAAAATAATTTTGACTAGTTCGATAATAACTAATGTTTGTTGATATTTTTTTAGAATTTAATTGAAGGTATTTTTTAAAATATATTTTGTGGGAAAAATCCTTATTTTGATTGCAAATAATTATTTTTTGTATTCATGATTTAATGGTAGCTGCATTGTTTGGTTTTACAGTTATTTGACAAAAATATTAGTAACTCATTTAATAAAAAACCCATGTAAGTATTAGTTTTTACAAAAGTTGTTTGAAGGTTTAAGTGGATGTGGAAGCTGTTTGAAGTTTGCCCTATATGTTTCCTGGACCATGTGTCCAATAGTGTGTGTATTTTACGTACCGTGTGAACTACAATGTATAATCAGGCTTACATACACTATACTATACTGTGTTATTTGTTTACAGCACATATATTAAAACATCTGCCAATAGGAAAACCTTACTGTAGTTGTTTCAAGTTAATACAGGCACCATTTTTTTTAAGGAATCTAAATAATAATAATACATTATTTGTTTTCACTAATTTTTATCTTTTTTTAAATACTGCTATTGATACGGTTATATGTTATGACACTTTTTTTTCTTATAGGTATGTAAAATGTCTGAAATGAAGATGCTTTTTGAAACAACCTAAGAGTTATTTTTCTAGGTGGATTGTAATGGTTACAAAGGATTTAACTTTAGGTTGATTAAAAAGATTAATATTACGAAAACATGACGAACACATAAAATAGAAGTTATGGAATACATGAAATAGAGTTGTAATCACAAGTAAAAAATATACTATGTCTAATGTTTCAGCAATGAATTTTATATTTACAAGTTTTCATCTTCCTGAAGTAATTAAGTTCATAGTATTAACTTTTGATAACTACATATTTGTAAAATATATCATTTTTACATTGGCTAGGACAGTTTGAAAATTCTTTACGGGTTTACGATTTGATCAAGTAGATTAATCACATATAAAACCATAAATAACCCACCAGGTTGGTCTAGGGTTGTAGCCGCGAGTCAGCTGTTTAACAGCTGATTTTCTGAGACAACCGTTTGTGGTTCAAATCCTTGTAAAGGTAGTTACTTTTATATGGATTTGAATACTAGACAGTGGTTACCGGTATACTTTGATGGTTGGGGTTCAATTAACCATACTCTCTTAGGAATGGTCGGCCTCGAGTCTGTACAAGACTATTCATTTAGCACAACTGGCTTCTATGCCGGGGTCCCAGATTCGATTCCCGGTCAAACCTGGCATTTTTTCATCACTCACCTTCATGTATCATCCTTTTCACGATCTGCATTAGCAGAAATAGCAAAATAGTCGGACTTAAACCAAAAAAAAATTAAAATATGCTCATCTCATTGGGTCATGGGGTTGCTTAGGGTTCTTAAATTGAACACATTAGGAATTTAAAGAATAAATAAATAACAATGAGCAATATTAATAAACTCGCATCACAAGGGTAGGTGGATCAAAATATATAAGTGGATCAGAACCATAAAAGTGTGCGCCTGCACTTTGTCATATACTTTTCAATCGATAAATTTTTTGTAAAATTTAATTTCAGTTGAGTAATCACCATGGCACAGGCGAAAATGGTGATATTGAAAGTGGCATGCCACCAGCAACACAGCCTGCTCAACCACCGGTTAAAGAAGAAGAAGATATCAGTGAAATGTTTATTCACCAAGGAATACACACCATTGAATATGTACTTGGATCTGTAAGTCACACTGCCTCATACCTTCGATTGTGGGCCCTCTCACTTGCTCATGCTCGTAAGTATAAATATTATTTTAATACAAATTACTTAAAATATTCATTGTAGTATCAGTTAGTAAAAAATACTGATAATCTTTAATGATAAAATAAATAATTTCACACAGCGAACATCATAATGTGAATTGTTAGTTTTGTGTGGTACGTTGCTGTTATTAGCAACTTTGTGATGTTTGTAATTATACTAAAAATCTCAATAAGTTGTCCTCCTCTAATTTATATCTTTAAATAAACTGAACTAATTAAAGGGAAAAGGAATTGAAATTTATGTCAAACTTTTTTTTTGATCAGTATAGAGAAAATATCTTTATTGTAGCCGTTCATTCCCACATTCAATGGTTAACATAAATGTTTGCTTCCTGGAAACAAGTCCCTTTAGTCCCTATTGATCTTAGTTAATAAAGTTACACTGCAATAAAAAAATTGAATTTGTATTAGGGACCAATAAATATCATTAATGATTATTATCGGTTGAAAAAAATTTACGGTGTCATATCACAGTGTGTATCATTAAATTAACCCTTTCCACTCGACTGTGGGATCTGATCCGACATGATAGTATTACCGTTCCACTCGTATGTCAGACTCCATTCGACTCTGTTTTCACAGCTGATTTTGTATGAAAATACGCGTTTAACAAAGTTGCTGTAATGTCCTGGCCTCTACGGGATGTTTTAAAAATTAATTCTTGTAGTTTTCGATAGTTGACTACTACTGATTATCGATATAAACGGAATTAATTGAATCGATGTCACCATAACAAACTAATCTAATCGTGAACGTGCTTCGTTTAGTTTGCGGTATTTCGTGTCGCTTTAAGATCGGTTAATGTTTTTTGGTAGATTTAGGTAACTAATTCACACAAAAATAATATTCAGATTTTTTGCGTGTTTTTATTAGGTTTTAGAATAGCAATTTCTAGTTAAATAGTTTATTTTACCTTAGTTTTTACAACGACAGTGTATGTTTTGCAGGTTTTTAGGTGAGAAAAAGCATTTTTTATGTATCATTATTATCATTAAAGTAATAACAAACATAAACAGTATTGCATGCTCTTAAAACTAATAACAACACATTATGTGTATGATTAATGTAATAGGATATCAACAACTCATAAAATGAATACAAGTGGAGGAGAATCACAGTGCAAACATAATAGGAGTGGAAAGGGTTAAATAGATAAATAAATAAATTATTTTTATTTTTTTTCAATTTTATTTTATTTTTTTATATTTCCATTTCAAATGAATAAATAAATAAATATATTTTGGGTGAATCCCATCTTATCCCAGAAATTGAACTTGAGACCTTCAATTTAGTCAGAACTAAGAGATGCCAGCCGCATTGGCGTAGTTGGTAACATGCTCGCCTCTCATCATGCAGTCTTGGGTTCGAATCCCATTCAGGCATGGCATATTTTCATACATTACAAAAAATCATTTCATCCTTCACCGTCTCCATTAGCAGTAATTGCAGAAGAGTCAGACGTTAAATCAAGAAGAAAAAACTAAGAGATATTAAATAATTTATAGGTGTTGTTTAGGTCATCAGCCGAAAGGCTGGTTTGAACCTCTGGAGTCTTTATTAAGTAAAACAAGGAGTGGAGCTGTTTTGCCTGTGCCTTCCTCACTGAGTGGAAAGGTATTATCAGCATGCCAGGCCTTTTAAAAACCATCTTATTTCCACCCTGCAAATGACACTGTCTTTTCATTCACCACAAGGTATGGCTGTATAATGAAATTCATTACTCTCAGAGGAGATAATATTCTGACTAGTGTCATCTACATCTCTCTCTTCAGTTCTTAAATGCTTCAGTCATATTGTCCCTCCAATGGTAAACTCACAAGTGTGCAAATTTTGCGATTATGAGTTTGTTAGTGGATGCTGATGTGTACAACCCAACGCATGTTGTAGTAAACTCGCGAATATGTATCTTGTTTGGGAGATACAGCCTTTGTAAAGTTACAAAAATACACAAAGTGTGTTAAAGAAGAAAGCATTGAATTCGTTTTTTGCTCTCCGGTTAAACTGAGAATTTGCATATTCACGTGTTTACAATTGGATGGACGATATAATTGGCTGACCCTGTGATAAGAAAAACAGAGCTATTTTTTTGTTGCCCGGAAACTAGCAGATCGAGTGCAAATAATTTAACACTCTGCCTGCCTGTTATGAGCATAATTTACAGTAAGAAGTTAATAAAAATAATTTTAGATCTTTTACTGTCCAACCAAAGTAAGTTGGGTAGTTTTAAGTTTGCATTCTAACTGATGAAGCATAAGTGGATAAAATTAAAAATTTTAATTACAGTTGACAGCACTGGTTTTCTGGTTGCAGTAAGTTTCTTAGAATTTTGACGTGGGCTAATTACCATGGCAGTCATTGTCCATTTACAAAAAACCTTATTTTAAATTGTTGGACAAGATTTATCTACAAATTTTAATTTTGTGTGCTATTAATTTCAGAATTGTCTGAAGTGTTATGGAGCATGGTACTTCAGCGAGGTCTTCAGTCAGATAGCTGGGTTGGTGGTGTTGTCTTGTGGATCATCTTTGCTTTCTGGGCTGTCCTTACTGTTGGTATCCTTGTCCTTATGGAAGGGTTGTCTGCATTCTTGCACACACTTCGTCTTCACTGGTATGTATGATTTTTTTTGTTAGTTTTAAGCCCCAATTGGAGCACTGTAGTCAACTTTTACATTTTTTAACGGATCTTTAGATTTGTTTTCTTCTATCCTACATCTTCTTCATGTTCTCAGATCTGGCCCTCATCTGCTCGTCAGTAATGTTATATTGTCGACATTTTCTGGTTATTAGTGGCAAATTACTCAATAAATGTTTTAAAACAACTTTATTAGATATTTAAAGCACAATTGACGAAGAGTCAATGTAATATGTTAATAAATACCATATTTTCCTTAAATCTGACAATAAAAGTTACTTTCTTTCAATCATGGTCACCAGTTCATCTGTTTTGTGGTCATAAGAGTGCAAAAGACCAAGCCTGTAAAGAAACGCTAACGTATTGCTAAATCACAAATGGTTGTAACATTAAAACCACTTACAATTAGTTAAGACAAGTCTATTAAAAGGTGAAAAAGGGGGAATGCTGGTTTTATCAGCATAAACATCTTGTCGGGCCTGTATGATTTGGATGTTGGCGATCATCATGGCTATTTTGACATTATTAGTCGCAATTTGAAATAATTCTGTAAAGCTTGTTACTGAACCAGGTCCTCAAATTGGCGAGCCATGAAATTCTTGTACCAGGATTTTTCTTTCCCTCTATCTTCCCCTCCAAAATGCGCTGCAGTAGATCATATTTTGATTTCTCATAATATGCCCAAGGTACTGCAGCTTTATGACACTTAACAATTTCGACCAATTCCAGACCCTTGTTCATTCACAATATTCTCCTGTACAACCACAGTTCAAAAGTCTCAAACCAGTGTTCAAGTCATAAATGTACTGGGTCATAAAGACTGTGAAACTCAACCTGGGTTAAGTAATTTTGTATAACTCAATTCCATAGTAATCCACCAAATTGATGTGTATTATGTTAATATGTGAGGGCAATCCAGAAAGAAACAGATGTTTTGGCCTAGCACGGCAGTGGGCGGAGCTAGCACCGCCATCTTGGCGTCGTGAGTGTTTCTACATTCAGTATGCAACCAGGCGTGGTAGCTAGAGCATCGTGCTTATTGTACTTTTTATACAGTGGAGTTTTAAAATAAGTGCTGCGATAGAAAGTCCTGCCAGTTGTGAACTGTGTGATACAGTTTTTGTTGGCGAAAAATTACAAACCGATTGAAATTTATTGCCAGATTTGTGACGTGTACGGCAAAGGAATAATGAGTGAAAGCCGAGTGAGGCAGTGGCAGATGGTGTGGGGGGTCACACGCATTCTCCCAAGAAACCAAGGAAGTGTCTGCAGACGCTTTCAGCAAGAAAAATCATGGCTACTGTGTTTTGGGACGCTCATGGAGTGATTTTCGTTGATTTTCTTGAACGAGGCCAAACAATCAAATTCAGAGAGGTATTGCAAAACACAGAAAATTAAGACGCGCGATACAAAACAAACTTCGGGGAAAACTTAGTGGGAAAGTTTTGTTTTTCCATGACAACGCCCGTTCACACACGGCCAAACGTACTCAAGAGCTCTTGGAAGGTTTTGGATGGGAAGTTTTTAAACATCCGCCGTACTGCCCGGATTTGGCGCCGAGCAATTACAATCTGTTCCCAGCGATGAAGACATGGCTCTCTACACAACGCTTTGACACTGATGCTGAACTCCATGCCGGTGTAAACCAGTGGTTGAACTCGCAGGCGGCTGATTACTACAAAGAGCGCATTGAAAAGCTTGTACCACGTTATGATAAATCCCTTAATTTACTTGGCGATTACGTAGAAAAATACCCTAAGAGTTAAACCTTCAAAATGTACATAATAAAAATTGATTTTTTTACTTAGTTTATTTTTTATTTCAAAACGTCTGTTACTTTCTGTACAGCCCTCGTATGCTGCAGAATGGAAAAAAACTGTATTAAAAAGCCGATTAAATATTGTTCAGAAAAATTGTAAAACATATTTTTATTCTATTTTTTCAGGGTTGAATTTCAGTCAAAATTCTACAGTGGACAAGGTTATCACTTCACTCCATTTTCATTTGAAACAATATTGGATCTAGCTGCTGCGTCAGTTGAAGAATAATCATTTAATTAATGTTGAAAAGAACATAATATATATATATCTCTTACTAATCGTCAAGAACTCTCCAACAAAACCATAAGAAAATGATCTGGAACGATTCCATTTCAATTTGGAATTTTATTTACCATTAAGTAGTTCAAATATAATTATTTATATTAGTTAAATAAATTTAGTTTAATATGTAAATTTTGCGAAAAGAAAAATATTATGCATTTATTAATGTTAACTCGTGTAATTTAATTATGTTTTTGTGTATTATTTTTTATTTACAATTACATTTAATATTATAAATATGTTAATACATGGAAATATTATAAATTTTAAATTGCATAACGCAATATTATGTATAAATAGTGTTAATGTTAGAAGTTATCTATCGTTCTCTTTTTAATAATGTAATTATTACTTAATTCTGTTGTTATATTTCAATTTTATGTATACAATTTTTTCCGTTATGTAATTCTAATAAATAGTACTTTTGTTATATGTACATAATATCACATTGGAACTGGTTTTAATATTAAATCAGATTTGATTATTAATTTTTAATTGCAGATGTTATTACATGTCGATAAGCGAAGAATGTAATAAATAGATTGAAAGAATGTTTCATGTAAAAGGCCAGAATAGAATATTTTTAAATGATCGAATATTTAAAAAATGTGTCTGTGTGTGTTGATTTCAAATAACATTGTATCTGTTGGAATTTGTAAAAAGTATGGCATTTTAATTTGTCTTTTTTATATCGATTGTTTAGGATGTTAAAAGCAGTAATGCATTCATTTATTAAAAATTGTAAAATTATGTAATTACTTTGAAATGTTGCAATTATTAACATATTGATAACTGTATCGTTTCTTGATTGATCAATTTCCACAATCTTCCTCTTGATTTAAGAGTTGAAGTACTCATGTCAAAAGTTGTCAATTTTTATTGTTGAACTACCTTAAAAACTAATTTGTGGAATAGATTTCATGTCAAAAAAATAGTTCACCATTTTACGCACATTTTAAGCCATTATTATGATACTTCTCCAATTTTTGGCTATGTCTGCTTAATTTTACTCCCTAAAATTATCTGAAGGATAATATGTATCGTACAAAATATGTCCCATCAATTGATTTTAAACATTGATTAAATATCTCGAGAACTGTAGCATGTTTTTGAAGAAATAACGTGGTTTTGGAGATCAAACTGTTTATTTACTAATGCAATATTTATCTTTAACCAGTTCTAATATCATTATTTAATGAAAAATAAAAATAACTATTATAATTTTTTTCATATTTATAGTTTATTTAAATTATTAACCTACAGAAGTATATTACATAACTGTACTTAAATATTTGTTATATTGTTAAATAAAAAGCGTAATTCAATGTTGAAAAATATTATATTGTTATTAAATTTATCAAATAAGGCTTATCTAGATGGTGAATTTTTAGGCACTTCTGTTAATATTTTTAAAATAATATTAAAGTTCAGCTTCCAAATACCTGCTCTCCTGTGTAATACTGTTTATAGTGTTGTAGAATACTGGCAAGATAAATTGAGCGCGGACAGAGATATGTAATGACGAGATGAACCCGGGACTCAGTGTGGGCAATGCGCTGCTCCTAGCGTAGTACGTACATTTCTAAAAACATGCAACTGTGTAGTATATATAGTTTATTTTTTGCTTCTTCTTTACAACATTTAAAATAACATTTCGTTCCGCACTTCAAATTGTTTTCCGCTGCTTTCGAATGGTCGACATGATAAACTTATAATACACGGATAGTTAATTAATTTATAACAACACTACAGAATAATGAATAAAATGTAAAGAATTAAAATGAAAAGAAATGGAATAAGTTTTAACGAATTAAAAAACTTTTATTTTTATAAATGTAGCCTAAAATGTAAAAACAGAATAGCCAAATCAAAACAGTATTTCCTGTACCACTCGTCGCGTAATAAAATAAGGATTGTGTATTCCAATGAACTACGAGTGCAGTATGTTTTTAGGATTGTAATAGAGAAACTGGGCATACGCAGTAGATTGTTCCCCTCTTACACTTCATCTCAAACAAAGTTCATTTCGTGACTAACCATAAATACACTAGTGCTGCTGTACAATCACTTCTTGATATAAGTGTACACTCTCGCTACCGTATGATTAGGCCAACATTCTTTGGCCTAATGTGGGTATTGTTATTCTTGATCACAACATAACCTCATCGTTTATAAAGAAATAATTTTTTGTAACTACTAATTTATTGTTTCTAAACTTTATTTATTTAATCAATTGTGCATTTCCGTCGATTTATAATTGAAAATTATTTCTACATAAACTAGACATGACAAATACAAACTAGATTATGGTGACTGTGTATTTTATTATTTTTATTCCTAATTTGTGTACGTTGCAATCTGTTCAATTTAGAACAATAAGCAACCCCATGACCCAATGAGATGAGGATGATGTGTGTGACGTGTAAATGAGGTGTAGTCTTGTACAGACCCAGGCCGACCATTCCTGAGAGAGTATGGTTAATTAAACCCCAACCATCAAAGTACACCGGTTACCACTGTCTAGTATTCAAATCCGTATAAAAGTAACTACCTTTACTAGGATTTGAACCAGGAACCTTCGTCTCCGAAAATCAGCTGTTACACAGCTGATTTTGGCGACGACTTTACCTCTAGACCAACTCGGTGGGTTGACTGTGTATGATGCAAACAATTTGATTTGCTTTGTGTTATACTGATTGTACTTTACAGGAGGTGCAGGAATGTGTTAACTGCGCATGTGCGAACCAGCGATCAAATTATCTTGCCAGTATTCTCGTACATCTCTCCTCAAATTCTGCCAGCACCATTTATATCCGTATCTTTGTCATTCTTGGGCAAATGGATTGTTACATTAATTACTCTGGTGGTTAGAAATATATATTTCAATTCAAAATAAAAAAAATTACTCTTAATGTGCGGATAACTGTATCTTAATTGAAAAATTGAGTTACGAATATAATTTGTAAATTTATTCGCAACACTGATAGAGTTGTGTACTAGTAATGAGTTTTTTTTAATAAATCTGTGAGATTGAACCTCTGATGATAATTCACAGTTGTTAGTAGAGATTATTCTTAAAGAAGTTGTAAAATTATTAAAATTCACTTGCTTTTTTGTAATTTTGGGCGATACCTATTTATCTTGTTATTTAATATTATTATTTCTTTACTCAGGATAAATGTTAGTAATATTACTATCAAAAAGGAGAAATTTTGTCATAATCTCATCCATGCGTAGATATTGTTTAAAAAAGAATAAGAACAATGATTCTGTATTTAATTAATTCAACATAGTCTTGATAAGCCTATTATATTATAAGAAATTTTTTAAATATTCAGAAATTTAATAAAAACTGTAGTTTAAAGTAATAATCATATTTTAAAATTAATTCAAAATATCATTACTAATTACTATGATAATGGCATAAATTAATTACATAAATAGTACTATTATAATCTTCCTTATACATTTCACTGGTAAAGAAATAAATGTACTGCAATTTAAAGTTGTATGATTGTCTTTTTTCAATTTCTGATATTTTTCCTTATTTATTTAGTCGCATTAACTGCAGCGGTCATTAGCGACGACGTTGGGTTGTAACTGTGAAGGATGAAATGATTTTTTTCGTAATTTATGAAAAATCCCGTGCCAAAGTGGGATTCAAACCCAAGACCGCATGATGAGAGACGAGCACGTTACCAACTATGCCGATGCGACCGGCGTAGTTCCTGATTTATTTTTACTTTCTCTTGCTTTATGTGAATATATAGGGAAGGAAAGAATTGTTTTCATGTCGATTTTTCATCAAATACATTATTAGACTTCACCAGAATTATATTATTTGGGTCTAGGGGACCTGAACCCAAATAATATAATTTATGAACCCTAGTCACATGTTTTAGTGATTATTCTATGTGTAATCAAAATATCTCAAGAATATGGATCTGACGCAAACATTTTATAGGAATTTAAAAAACCTACAACTTTTATTTTAAGTAATTTTACTTTCTCTTGCCTATATGAATATATAGGAAGGAAAGTATTGTTTTCATGTCGATTTTTCGAAATCGAGTTTTCACCGGATCTATACGTTTTCAGACCCCCTGAACCCAAAAAACATGTTTTTAGCGATTGGTCTGTGTGTGTGTGTGTGTATACAAAATATCTCAAGAACGGAACATCGTACGAACTTGAAACTTGAATCTTAAGTTACACACCACTACCGGACCCGACACGAACATTTTCATCAAAATCGGTGAACCGGAAGTAGTAGTTTATACGTATAATTTTTCACTTTTTTGCGCTTTTCTCAAAAACTGGTCCTGGTCTGATTTTTCTCTACAGAGCCCAGTTTAGCGTGAAAGTGTGATTTTCCGTTTTTTTAAGCCAAACTGAGTTCGATTTTCATTTTGCGTCATTCACTCATGATTAAAATAAGGTTATGTTTTTTGTTTCTTTCTAATATTTTATTAATAATGTTAGGTTTATTGTTTAATTATTTTCATTGGCAAGAGAAAGTTCTGTGAGTGTTTCACACCAGATTTTTCTCTACAGAGTAGTTTAGAAGGCAAATTACTGATTTTCATTTTCTGTCATTCATTCATGATTAAAAAAATATATTATTAGGTTTGATTCACAAAAAATAAGTTTTTGATACCAGGATAGTATGAAGTAGTTAGAGGGAGAAAGAAGAAAACAACTGCTGTGAGAATATAGTTTTGATACCAGGAGAGCATGAAGTAATAAGAGGAAGAAAGAAGCAAGCTGCTGTTATTATAGTTTTGATACCAGGATAGTATGAAGTAGGAAGAGGTAGAAAGAAGCAAACTGCTCTGAGAATACAAAAATATAGTATGGCTGACCAGGAAACTACTTTGTTTTCATGCTATCCTGGTATCAAAAATCTCCTTAACTTTGTTATTCTGCACTCGACTATACTTTTTCATTTCTTTTTAAACAGCAGCTACTGCGCCACCTACTGCAATCCTCTTGAACTATTTTCAGATTTTCTTTTTCACTTCAATGAAAGGTGTGCAATTGTGAAAAAAATTTGACAACCAATTTTTTTCAAAATTCAACCAAATGTCAAATTTATACTTTTTTACGACAAAAATGTATGTTATCGAAGTTATATGAAATTAAAAATGTACAACTTTTATTTTAAGCATTTTTTTCTACAGAGCCTAGTTTAGAGGGAATTACTGATTTTCTGTATTTTTAGATTCTACAAAGGTTGATCTTCATTTTGCATCATACACACATGGTTAACCATAGATTATATCATTATTATCTACATTGGCAAGAGAAAGTCATGTGAGTGTTTCACACCAAATTTTTTTTTAAGATTGTGGCCTTAGTATGAGGTTTATTTTAATTTTACCTTGTTTACTCATGTTTTAAACATGGGTTTGATTCCCCAATTTGAATTAGCCTTTTAATGTGCACAACAATATCATAAAACCAAAGGAAAAATAAATTTTCTAACTTTGATTTTGTTTTGTGTATTTATTTTGTACTTGTAGTTGGAACAAAAACTTGGATTATGAAATAAACTATCAAAAATATTAAAATTAAAATTATTTTATTATAATAAAACATTAAACATATATAAATCACAGATTTATTATAAAAAAATTTATTTAAACAAAAATAAAAATCATACTAGAATAACTTATAGCATTAGTAGAGTTCAGCTTGGAAAGCACCAGGTTTTATTAGAGCATTTACCTTTCATTAATAATTCTTTTCTTCAAGTGCAGTAAATTATGTTGAGAGAGAAAATAAATTAGTAACAGATTAACTATTTGTATTTCAAATACATTAATAAATAAATACTGTATTATAAAATATATATTATCATTGATAGGCAATGTTAAAGAGTAGATTAGTCGTGATAAATTATTTAAGATGAAAAGCAACTCATGATGCTGGACCTGCAACAGTCTAAACATTAAAAAACCATTGTTATTTTTACTTTAAAAATCACATGGAAATTTTTTTTGTAAAGTTTCATTGGAATTTAGCAAACATTACACTTCACTTTTTATGGCAAAAGATGTTCTATAGGTTTTAATTGAGTCGCCGAATGCCAAAACCAGCTAAATCCACTCTGAACAATTTTTCAGTAAACACCAAAAACTGATTGCCTGTCTCACATCAAAGATATTTATTTGATTTTTTTTTTAAAAAAAAAGGTAAAAAATATAGCTTGTTTTTGTTAAAGCAAGTATAAAATGGTACAAAAATTACAATTACTGAAGCCAGTTAAATATCTGGTATAGCTGGTTTTGGAACAGTAATTATGATTTGGCTGCTTTTGGAAACTTACTGTCCACCATTTTGTTTTTAATTTCGGTTCCAAAAGCAGCTAAATTGTGTTTGCCATTCCAAATTATGTTAAAAACTTAAGGTTAGGTTAAATGAACACAATAATTTTCTTTTTAAATACAAAACCAAGAATTTATTAATTTGTACAAAGAGTTTATGAAAATTGGTTTATTTTATAAAAAAGAAAATCACTCCATCGGCTCATCCTCTTCGTTCAGCTCAAAATCATCATCATCTTCTTCACCTTCATTATTGTTAGTAGGCAGTTGGAATAAGTCCTTGAAAAACTTCAACTTTGGCTCTTGCTGCCAGTCATTTCCATAGTGTAGATCTAGTAAGCATTTCACATCATTGATTTTTGCTTGTTTCACTGGGTTTCCTTCTTGTATAGCTCTCAAAACTGCACTATCAAAGTTTTTTCCCCTTTTCATGACCGACTTCCTCTCGCCTATTTCAAATACATAGTTTGCCTCTCCTTGAATCAGAACGGAGTTTGGATTATTTTTACTTCTTGAAAAGAGAAACTTCTTTGCCTTTTGAAGTTGGAAATGCCATTGTCCTGGCGCTTTTACAACAGCATCGGTTACACTTTTCCAATCACTCACAGGACAATCTGTTCCGAGTTTCACAACAGTACAGTGCTTTTCAATTATTTCAGTGTACTCGTCGGGGTTATTGATGACACTTAGATCTTGAAATTGTCGTTCTAGGACTCCAAAAACACGGTCAGGGGGGATGAAAGAATGACCGACTACTGGAAAGAGTAGTACAACTTTAGTAACATGTTTAGGTGCATCTTTCAGGAGCCAACGAGCAATCATTCCCACAACAGTCGTGTTCTTATTTTGGCCACCACAGCCGTCAGAGAAAAGTTTGACCGTGGTGACATTTTCCATGTTAGCGCTTGTTAACCTGTGGTAAACAGCGGATGCAATTTGATTGGACCCTTTGGCGTACTGGTTTTCTGTCCAGAGGTAAGAAAAAGTGTTTTCTGGATTCAAGGGGACTTTAGAATGTCCCTCACAGATTACAAAATTGTACAGATAAAGCTGGCGCTTATAGTACGCCGCTTGGTCGGGTATTTTCGGCAGTACTAGATTCTTCTGACAATCATAACTTAGAATAAGCTCTGCATCATTGTTTTCCTGCAAAAGTTTGTAGAATCTTTCAGCACGAACTTTGTGGGACTTTAGCTCGAGCTTTAGAGTTTCACGTTTGCCTGGATCTTTTTCTGTACTTAGTTCACACTCAAGCCTTGTACAAGTTGAACACTTATCAGTGTAAGGAGCATCGAAACCAATGTTAAAGTTCTCAGAAAAAACAAGTCTGAAAAAGTCGTATTCACATTTTAGTTCTTCAGTTGGGTGGCACTCAATATACATTTTCCACATTTTTGTTATGTTAAGTTCACTTGGAAGGTACTGCCTATGTTTGTTTTTGGCTCTGCAATAGTGTTTTTGGACTGGAATAAATGTTTTAATAAAAGCTTTGATGCTCTCTTTCTTTATGTTATATTTATCGACCTGGCGTGCTCCTCCACGGGTTTCAGAAGGCACGAGTCCTGTTTCAAGGTACTTTTTGCAGATCAATTGCACTCGGTTTTTACTCTCTTGCAAAATTGTAAGTAGTGCTGCCCGACATACTTTAACATTCTCAGTTTTGTTGTTCCTCTTTTTAGGTAAGAAAAAATCTGTACTTACATTCCTTTTTGATTCGGTACCTTCAGAGAGACGAGTCCTTTTTGCAGAAGAAACAATGACGTGCTGAAGAATAAAATTTCTCTTTGATTGAAGGTCAGCGTCTTTGTAGTATTGCCGATGGATCTTTGTAACATCCTGTAGGGAAAGTTCTGCACAGCGGAACTTGCTTTTGGCCAAATGTTTACAGCTAGGCATCTGAGGAAATCCCTTCGGGCGATGTCTGAAACAAAATAGAGATTATTAATTTTCTCATATCTCAAAAAATAGAATACAGTATGGTTTAATTATGTACTAAATTTAGTTTAAAACAATAGATTATATACAGTTTAGGTGGAATGAGTGTTAATGTTAGGTTAGTTTAGTGTCATTGGTCCAATAAAAATGTTAACTTACCTAGCAACTTTTGCAACAGTTTTCTTCCATGCTGTTTGGTTCTTCTTCCTTTTCTTGGCCAAAGGACCAGGAGTCTCTTGTATTAACTCTACCTCTTCCATATTTTGTGGAGTTTCCACTGTCTTGCCCACATTTTCTTGTTCAACGATTAAAACTTCAGCATTCATAATATCAAATCCAACGTCTACTTCACCTTCTAAAATACCTCCTGAATCTTCAGCTTCCATATTTACAACACACAACAAAACAGATAATGCTTTAGAAAATAATGTTATGTTTTTGCTTTTTAATAAAACTATTTCGGCTTTTGGAATTATTAATTAACTTAGCCAACAAAATAAACAGTATTAATACATGAGAAAATATTACCAGAGCACTAGCAACTGTTTCTTGTGATTTAGCTTACTTTGGCACAGAAACATTATACATTGCAAGTTAATGGCGTATGGTATAGCTGGTTTTGGAACAGTGTCATTTGTGTGGATATGACTGTTTTTGGAACCGAGTGGCAGTAGGATATAACTGCTTTTGGAACAGTTCTCACTTTTCAATATTTGTTTTAAATATGAATTAGCTGGATTTGGAACATTTTGAAGTGACAAACCTGTAGCCTAGGTAACACAGAATCCAATGCCATCAAAATCTCAACTTTTTTAAATTTTGGATTTAGCTGGTTTTGGCATTCGGCGACTCAATTATTACATTTATAATAATATTATAATAAATATGTTGTTGTTGTTTAGGTCATCAGCCGAAAAGCTGGTTTGAACCTGTAGAGGTTTTACTAAGTAAAATGAGGAGTGAGGTGGTTTACCATTGCCTTCCTCACTGAATAGAAAATACGCTTATCAGCATGCCGGGCCCTCTGAAAAGCACATATTTTCCACTCTGCAAATGACACCTTCACTTCATTCACCACAGGGTCTGGCTGTATAATGAAATCCATTACTTTCAGAGAAGATAACTCTGATTAGTGTCTTTTACACCTCTACCTCTTCTGTTCTTAAATGATTCAGTCATTTAATTGGCTGACCATGTGATAAGAAACAGAACTATTTATTTTAGCCCAATAAATATGTAAATAACTAAAATCAGATTCAGTAAATACTAATTACTGTACAGTAATTTGTTCAAACATACTGATAAACATAATTTTTGTTTACAAATACTGATAAACAGTCATAAGAAATACCATTTATTCACTTAAACTATTTTTTAACCCTTAAAATATGCCTTTGCATGTTATCCAGAATTTTGGATATCCAAAATCATTCTGCACCCTATATTTAGGTTAAGCGAGTTTTACTGTGGTTACGATTCTTTATATTTTTGTACACTATACTATTTTTCAAGGCTAATAAGCTCTGAACGTATGCATTGCCCCCTACCCACTTTATAACTAGCCAATGACTTGCCAGCAACGTTGCCAACACTTGCTCTTGTAGCTCTGTTAAATATTTTGTCAGCCATTTTTTTTTGGTCTTTTTTTTGTAATCCCTAATTTGTGTACGTTGCAATCTGTTCAATTCAGAACAATAAGCAACCCCATGACCCAATGAGATGAGGATGATGTGCATGACGTGTAAATGAGGTGTAGTCTTGTACAGACTCAGGTCGACCATTCCTGAGAGAGTATGGTTAATTGAACCCCAACCATCAAAGTACACCAGAAAAACCACTGTCTAGCATTCAAATCCGTATAAAAGTAACTACCTTTACTAGGATTTGAACCAGAGACCTTCGTCTCCGAAAATCAGCTGTTAGACAGCTGATTTTGGCGACGACTTTACCTCTCAACCCGGTGGGTTGTTTTTGGTCTTTGAATAACAATTATAACCTATAAACATACAATCAGCTGATTATTTTATAAAGTATTGCATGTTAACGCGCTCTATAATCGATGTGTTCAGAACGAGATGCAAGACGAGAGTGAACTATTGCGGCTCTTATACACATGCACGTGTACTGTTTGTCAGGTACAATCTGACGACGCTGGCAAACGTTCTGATTGGTCTAAACGTGTGGAACAGCAGAGCTCATCAACCGTGAAAAGCATAGCAAGATATAATATATAGTAAATTTTTAATAAAATGTTTAACCATAAATCAACTAAACTAGAATAAATAAAATACCAAAAGTGTACAACTTGGACTATCTGCTGTACATGTAAATTAATGACTGAAGTATTTTATAAAAGAAAAAGTATTACATAAACAATACAAATCAAGAGTTATCTCCTATGAATGTAAAGGATCTCACTACACAGCTAGACCTTGTGATGAATGAATTGAAGTTGTCAATTTTAGAGTGGAAAGAAAAATGAGAAGCTCTGACAATGATACACGCAAACATACTATCTAATCAAGTGAAGATAACACAGGTAAACTTCTTAAATCATTATTTTACATGGTAAAACATCTATGGTTCAAACCTGTCCCTAACAAATATTTATTTTCCAAATACAGTCGATTCATATAAAATTAAATATATTGTATAAATGCAGCCACAAGAAAATTTTATATGAATACAGTTTGTTTTTTGTGCCCGTCATTAAACTAAATGGATTCACTTAAAAATTAAAAACATATACTCCACCTTTTTAACCACTTTGTGCAACCTCACTATTACTTGGTACAAGGAGCAGCGTAAAGATCTGACGGTTTTCGCCATTGTAGATGAGCGAAAAAGTGTGGGGATTGGCACGATGATAAGCCTACATGATGCCATTTCAATAGCCATGGAGCTGTGGTCAGGTGAAACACTGTGTTTGCTGTCGAGGCATTTTTTAAAAGTGGTGAGTCTAGCGTTAGTTGCATCAGCGCATGTGGGTTGAAAAAAACGCGTTACATTTCATAACACAATTTCGTTATGGGTGAGTAACTTCAGAGATATTTGCTCAGCCTTGAAACGTAAGTCAACAGGCCATTCTAGGTCAGCCAGGACACTAGAGAATGTTGAGTGAGTAATACAAGCTGTGGAAGCCAATCCACGGTGGCTGGCTCATAAACAAGCTGCTGCTTTGCAAATGTCTGATCGCACAGTGAGATGAATATTGCGTTACGATTTGCATTTTCATTCATATAAAATATCCACATATAATTTTTTTTATATAATATATAAAAAAACAAAGCATTAATATAAAATGGTTATAAAACTCACCCGGAATATTTACAATAAGAAATCAATCTCGGTTAACACAAAAATTAAACACTATAAAACTACTCTAAAAACCCAAATTTTATATGGTAGTGAAACAATAGCATGGATTGATGGTCAAGCCGTCATGGAGTCGTGCAGAAAAATAGAACGCGAGATTCTCAGAACATGCATTGGTAAAAAACACGAAGTTGACAATTCAGATTACTGCCAAATGACCAAGTTGACAAAGACATAGAGCCCATAACAGTAGCAATGAGAAAGAAACGGGGGTCCTACTATGGTCATTTCCTCAGGATGTCACCCAACAGAGTTTTCTACCTAAAAGACCGGTACGGGTTTATTCAGAGGAAGTTCACCAAAAGTGTTCTGAATTCTTAAAGGAGTACCATCACAAGCTAAAGGCTTCTAAACTGACTAAAGTGATCCATTGAGACCAAGCAAGCAAAAACAGAAAAAAGTTACTGTCCAGCAGTTAGATAGTCAAGACACTTGCACAGCAGCTTGTTTACGAGCCAGCTGCTGTGGACTGGCTTCCACAACTTGTCTTACTTAACATTCTCTGGTGTCCTGGTTGACCTTGGACAGCCTGTTGACTTACGTTTCAAGGTTGAGTATGTAGCTTTTAAGTTACTCACCCACACAAAATTGCATTAAGAGATGTAACGCATCTTCTTCAACACACATTAAAGTAACGATACAAGACTCACCACTTTTAAAAAATGCCTCTATAACAAATGCACAGTGTTCACCTGACCACAGCCCATGGCTGAAATGGTGTCATGTAGATTCATGACTGCGCCAATCCCTACCACTTGCTCACTCATCTGTACAACGACAAAAACTGTCAGATTTTTTTTACACTCCCATTATTATTGATCAATTTACTGGTCTTAGTATTACTGAACAATTGTTTCTTCTTAAAAAGCTGTTCATTACAATAACATAACATGTAAAATCACCAAAATTTGAAAAAAAAATGTTCAGTGCATCTACCAACATTTACTGAGCTGGAATATTTTTAACATTCATTGCGGAAAATCAGTGGAGTTTTGAATAAAAATACAACTATAACAAATGACGCAAAATTTTTGGCCACAGCCTTTTATTATTTTAAGAAATATCAATAATTTTATTAGACATGCGGTATTTCTCAAAAAACAAAACTTTGAATATTTCAATTTAATCAATGAATATTTTTAAGACAGACAATATAATCTTTTTACCAATAGGTAAATGAAAAATCATAAAGATAAATTTTAAAATAAAAAAATAAATAAAATTTAATACAATTACTGTACCTTATTTCTAGGGACCAATTTTGGAGCCTGAATATTGAATAATGTACAAAGATTGTTTCTGGCTTCACGAGCTTGTTCAATAGACCAAGTATTCCATTCAGATTCGCTTAATATAGACAATGCTTGTTCGAGATTTTCATCAGATAAACCACACTCCTCGCTATAGACCATTAACGATTCATAAAGTTTTGTGGCAGTTGTTTGCCTTAACCATACAAATTTATGACAAAGAAATATGCAAAGCTGGCCTAAAGCTTTTTGACTTACTTTGCCAGATACCTGAAACAAAACCAAAAGTTGTTAACAATTTATGAAATAATTTAACTATCTACAAGATTCTGGACCAATTCTGTAACTTTACATCATCAAAATATCGTGTGAATGCACCTTTACTGTTCAACCCAGCAATCGCCAACGTGTGCTCTGTACTGTTCGACTAGCAATCGCCTGTTTCTCTTATTTCGGTTGTTTTCATTTTTTTATTTAACTGAAATTGTATGTTATTATTTAAATGTAACTTGCTTCTTAGAGGTTTACTAATTATGCAGATTGCTTTATTACACACCCAACAATCCTGGCCAGTGGTGTTCAGTATCATATCGTGTCAATTTAAACAAATGTACAGATTACGCAATATTCCTTTCTCTCAAAGGAAACGTATAGCTCTTTCCTTAGTAGAAATAATAGGAGCCAATTCCAAAAGATTCATTATGTATTGAACAGAACAGGTGCGAAGCCAACAACCAACTAATGTGTATTAATAAACATACAAACATTATCTACAATTAATTATAGTGAGTGGGAGTCATCAATACTAAAGATGCGTTTACACGAGACGACTTTAAGGTTACAGATTATGTGATGTGAAATAACGGAATAAGTCCTGAGATTCCTTTTATACTGAAACACATGGTCTGAAATAGAAGAGTACCAAAAAGGTTAAAATCTTTATGTATAAAATGTACCAAGTACAAGCCTGTTGTACTGTTGGGTGCAGAATTTTGGAAAATGGCAGAAAAGGAGATTAGCCTAGGCTTTAAGCTCGGGAGATGGAAATTACATACATACTTACAACTCATTCCTTATCCTCTCGTGGCTAAAATCAGGAAGTTTTAACATTTAACAATATCGATATTTAGTGAAATACTGAAGATGTGTTTGAAATTACATGAAAACACTCTACAGAAGTGTTTGGTAATTGTTAACCATATTTTTGGTGGTTAGAAAGAATATACAGTAGACCCTCACATTACGATCGTAATTCGTTCCGGAACAACGATTGTAAAGCGAAAATATCGTATTGTCAGACCGACTGCATTCTTGCCCAATCATTAAACCATATATAAAATTCCACAAGAAATTAACATTAGCCTCTACATACAGATAACTCTATACATTCTTCAAATAGCACTCATTTCAGTACAAATGATTTGATAATAGGTATAATTATAAAAAAATGCCTTTTTGAATTCTGTTTGATCTATCAAACACTTTAATGTCTTTTAAAACTGACTTTTCCTTTACAGTCGTGGAAATTGTAGACTGGGAATAACGATACTGGCGAACCAATTCATTTATCCTAGCCCCTTCATCATGTTTTTTTATAATTTCTTGCTTTTCTTTAATAGAAATTTTTTTTAGCGCGATTTAGGACCCATTTTCACTATAACTACAGTCAAGTACACAGGAAACACGGTACCAAAACTACAAAGAATACGTCTGTCTAATAACACGACAGACACTACGGCACAGATGTTAAACCGATAACCAAGGCGATACGTGTAACACTACTAAATAGTAAATGGGTGCTGTGAGAAAACTGAAAAACAGAAACCTGCTGATGATGGGAGGGTGCGGGTAGCATGGTCGAGGGTATCTTGACAACAGGGAGCGAGTATATTTGATCAGAACTTCTTACTGTAGGAGTTGATGATTGGCGGGTCAGGTGCATGTGCGACTTTGGATTAATCCGATGACTAATTTGATGACACATCATAAAGTGAAATATCCTAATGTGAGTGCATCGTAAAGTAAGGGTCCACTGAACATTAATTAATACTATAGTTACATAAATATAATAATAAAAACAAACCACAAAATACACAATAGATGACACCTGATTAAAAAAGTCAATAGGTCCTTTTGAATATCATGTATCCATCTTCAGTTGCAATAATAAAACATCAATGCATGCACGCTTTTATCAGATTGTCATGACAATCTGCACAATTGTCATTTGTCATTCATAGTGCAAGAGTTTCTGGCAAAAAAAGGCATTCCAACATTGCCACACCCACCCTATCGCCCCCCACGACTTTATATTTCCCAAGATGAAGTCGCATCTCAAGGGAACAGATCATGGCAGTGTACAGGAGGTCAACGGAACTTTAACTGCAGTGCTGAATGGAGTAACCTCAGAGGATTATCAAGGGTGCTTCCAATCGTGGAAGCAACTTTGGAATCATGTGTAAAGTTTGAGGGAAACTATTGTAAAGGTTGACATTAAATTTTGCTCGTAACTTAATTTGCTTATGTTTTATTAAGTCACTGGAACTTAATTGCCACACTTTGTAATATATTTTTTTTGGTGTCCCAAAAACAGAAAAAACTAACTTTGACAATGGCAGTAGCGTTCAAATTTTTAAGGAAACTAAAGTTTGGAAAATTTTTAAAATTAACTTAAAACAAATTAAGATAATTTTCACACTCATAATACAGATGAAAATAACAAACCTGAATTAATTGACACAAGACATCAACACTACATGATAATTTTGTAACGTTGCTCACACGAGATACTTCAGTTTTGGTTAAATTAAGAATATTCATGGCAAATTCAGATTCAGGATTAGATAAAACATTTTTAAACGTCATCGAACTAAATAATCTTTCAAGGAAGGTCATCATAGGTATAGTCACTCTATCAACATTTTGATATTCTTCAAAAATTTTTACTATTACATCACCTAAACGAATTAATTCTTCATCTGGTTGTGATTTTAAATAATTAAATAAAGACATACTGGAATGCTTTACCTAAAAAAACAAACAATAAAACATTTAGAACCTAAATCTATAACACTAAATGTAAAAGTATGTTTTTATTAAATCATATCAGCTACTTAGCCATCAGTAATTACGAGGCGTGTTCAGAAAGTAAGTACCGTTTCATTCTACTGCCGCCGTAGCGCTGCAATCGGTGTTCCGCGCATGCGCACTAATCGTACTTGTTCACTGGCTATCGACTCACACCGTTGTAGTTGTTCTACGTTGTGTTTTCAGTTTTCTCTGAACGTTAAAAATGTTTAAGGCAGTTCTGTAATAAGATTTTTGAACGCAAGGAATGTGAAACCGGCTGAAATTTATCGTCAACTTCGAGATGTTTACGGGGAAGACGTGATGAGTGAGAGTTCCTCTCCGTTTGTTCAAAACAAACGGAGAGGAATGCTCAGTAACGGAATTTGTTGCTCCATGACAATGCTCGGCCCCATACCGCTGGTGACACTCAAACATTGGTCCGATAATTTCGTTGGGCGCAGTTCGATCACCCGCCCTACAGCTCGGACTTGGCACCGTCTGAATACCACTTGTTCCTGCACATGAAGCATGAGCTAGGCAGCCAACGCTTTGAAACCGACGATGAAGTGAAAACTGCCGTGGAGTCATGGCTACATTCGTTGGCGGGAACCTTCTACAAAGAGGGTACAGACAAATTGATCACCCGCTACGACAAGTGTTTGAACATCGATGGAAACTATATTGAAAAATAGTTTAAGGTTTGGGCTTTCATGTAGAAATAAAATTGTGTTGAAAAAAATTGTTTTACTTGTTTTTTTAAAAACGGTACTTACTTTCTGAACACGCCTCGTATGATTGCTTAAGAATGTTATTGAAATCGGGTGTGCCATCATAAAGATTTCTCTGACCTTCACCAAGAACCGAGCGTGGGATATTCAGCTTCACTATTGAATACTTTGCCAACTAAGCCCCCCAGATTTCAGAGCAACGCCATCATATATTGTTACTTAATCCTTTACTGTTCACATAACAAACAGAAAGAGGTGGCTTAATGGCCAACATACACAAGTAGAGAAGAGACATAAAGAACTGTCACTGTGAACGAGTTACTGTTACTTATAATTCACGGTGACCACAGTTATTCAGATAGGCGAGTAACCGTTCCCCAGTCACTGTTACATAGATCTCTTCTGTCACTTGAAGACAGGACGACACGGCGAATGTTCACCGTACTTCTAAAATATAGTGCAGCCTCTCGTTCCCCAGTCACTGTTACAAAGATTGCTTACTCATTCTCTGTTCACTGTTTAAGGCAGGACGACACGGCGACCATAATTCTACAGATAGAAGAGTTACAGACCTCTCATTCCTTCAATCACTTTTACAAAAATCAGTTGCTACTCATTCGCTGTTCACTATCACTTTTAAGAGAGAACGAATTCTTTACCTTAGAAATAGTGAACAAATTCACTCACTCATTCACTGTTCACAGTTAATAGACAATACGGCAGAATATGCTTACTCTTCTTCAAGACCCCTATGATAGGTACGTAAGATATGATGGTCTGTTCACTGGGCTTAGTGCTCTCCTTGTCGCCTCTCCTTTGATAACCGGCACGTCCATTCTCTTTTACTTCAATTTTTACGCACTCTTCTCTCTCTCCTTCTCTCTCCCTCTCTCAGTCTCTTCCCCTTGTTATGTTTTTCATCTACTAGACTAAACAAAACGAGGGTAGTTCCTTTACATCCCGGTAACACAATTACATTACAGTATTATTTTTATTGCACGCCACGTTCTACCTAGCTATTTTATTTATAATGTGCGTTGATATTTTTTCAGTTGTAAATATTGTTTCTTGTACTTTCTCTTTTTTAAACAAAATGTTATTTTTATTACTAATTTAGGATACCTTGTGTTAATCAGTTTTATGCTAAATTTTTATTTTAGTTATACATGTAAGTAGCCCATTTTTTTAATTTATCAAAACTTCAGTTATCATGAAATAACAACTGAAAACATTATTGTTATTTCATGATAACTAAAAAATATACTAAGAAAATACACAGTTATTGCTAAATCACTAGTAACTATTAAAAGTAATGGTGAACGCAAAATCACTGTCACCGTGATAACAGTGACTGGTTGAAACAGTGAACGCTCTACAATATACACAAGCACTTATTCCTCAACACCAGAATTCTGACATTGCGTCATGACATCGTTTAAACTCACTGCTACACAACTATTCATTATTTTCTAATGAGTTAACTTGCACTAGGCAGAGAATTTTCTCCTATTTAATTTTATGCATGTTACATTTGTATGATAAACATTGGCTACGTAGTGTTGGGAAAGAAAATAGAATTTCTGGTCGTAAATGAAAACAGAAAAATTTGGCTGAAACGTGATTCTATTCACAAATTTGTTATAAATAAATGGTAATTTTTTGAAAATTTAAGGAATGAAATTTAATGCAAAAAAAGAGTTTTTAGAATGGTGTCAAGGTGATCGTTAAAATCATGGTAGTAACCAGGTTAAGACACTGTAATTTTAAATCTGAGCCAACTGCTGTACTAACAACCATGGACAATTTATTGGTAAAAAAGATTAACAGCAGACCTTAAACACTGATGATGGTAAAATACAGATTTACTACCTTGGTTTACTATTTCCTAGATTAATTAAAAAGTAATTCCAAATGGACGAAAAATAAATCAATACTGAGCATTTAAAATCCATTAAATATTTGAACTAAATTGAATGGATAAATTTAAAGTAAGAATTAGTTTAATTTAAAGTAAGATGCTCTTACTGACACATAATAATAGCTGAATTATGCTATTATTATGATACAGCTGTTACTGGGCCAGTAAGAGCTGTGTCAGTAATTATGTAAGATGACAAAGCTCACACATATACATATATTTATATACATTAACAAACACTATTGAGTGTTTGAATTCAAATTCGCATCTTTTCAAACCAAAAGTTCAACACAACGCAGACATTAAATTGCATGATTGTTAAAAATTAACTATTTCCAAATAAAAAAAGTAAAAACAGAAACAATAATTACCAAGCTTTCGGTCAGCCCACCAACACTAGCAATGAATCCCAGCATAATATTGTATGAATATGCAGGAATTGCTAGCATATTCACAAACAGTGGAAATGTATCCGCTTCAGAACTCCAGTCAATTTTGTCGTTACATAAAGATTCAGGAAACATTTCTAACAATTTCTCATGGTCAGGAATATGTGGCACTGTTGGATTACTGGACAGAAATGAAAAAAAAATTAGCAACACATAATAAAAAAAAGTCATAATAAGCTGTATACTCATAAATTTTTTAGTGCTTTTCTTCTGTTGTATTCCAGGAAACTCAGCGATGTATATATGTACATATATTGTCACCAGCGGCTCCCACAATTATCAGCGATGCATATGGTCCCAGAACCAGGCCGCGAGTAGCACTGCCGATGCCCGACAAGCAGTGTCTCCCCTTCACCTTGAAGTGGACTCGCCTGAGAGGGATTTAAGCGGCAGCATTGGCCCACAAGGCACATTTCGCCAGCCAGCTTCCAAACTGGGAAGAACAATTGAGAAGACCTAACAAGAAGATGAACACCCTGGACGCAGCCATCCCCGGATGATGCTACCAGTGGCAGATGCCACATTCCCGCACCGGTCAGCTGATGGAAGCCCGTATGTGCCGGCTGACACCATGGTGAAGACAGAGGTCAGCGCAGGCCCGGAGGGAACTGCCTCGGCCACGCCATCAGCCGACCCGACACTGCAGGGTTTTGGGGGCCACCACTGCCACGCTGCAGTGGGGACCCAACTTTCACTGAGGGAAGGCTAGGCTTGAACCTGGTAGCCGAGCCGTCACCCTTCGGACACCGCTCTGCACACGCCGGCTCGCTGCGTCCGGCCACCTTCAACAGCCCTTTTCAGGGCCAACAACAAAGCATACCCAGCTCTTTTCAGGGCCACCAAACTACTAACTATAACCATCCTTTTCAGGGCCCCCCACCAATCAAATGGCCCTTTTCAGGGCCACCAATTTTGCAAGCCGAGGTTTTGCCACGTGTCGTCGGCCCCAGTCGGCGACAATATAAATAAATTACAGAAAATAATATCCGTCATTTGGCCCACATTTTACATACACACACACACACACACGTCATCATACATCAACACTTCAATAATTTCCTGTAGTAGATTTGAGGCGGTGGAATGAAGCAATTTTTTTTTTGCGTCCAAATATAAGAATCACACAATGTATCACTACTATCAAGAAAGAAATTCTTGTACGCTATAAAAAGTTTCACCAATCAAGTAATTTTTCAGATTTTTTTTAAAGGAATCCGAATTATCACAACATTTTAAAAATTGGGATAATTTATTCATGAATTTTCTCCCTGCATAAGTAGGTTTTTGTTTAAACAATTTTGTGGAGTGATTAGCCACATAATAATTTCTGTTTCTCGTGTTATATGGACTGATCCCTTCCACTAAAATACGTACATCAGAAAGATGCAAACATCTCTCAATAATATCGGTTGCGGCGCATCTACACAGTTCATTTGACGTGGTAGTGGGGTGACATTTTCATCACACTTGCACGAAGGTTCTTTAGGTAGTTTTCTACCTATAGTACTAAATAAAAGTAATTTAATTTTGCTTAACTAAAAGTTTGTTTGTAAATTAACCTTTTTTAAATCTTCTTTTCAAAATACCTTGACCTGATCAGAAGTTACACACAATTCTAACAAACAGTTTAGATCCACAAAATTAAAAATGCTACAAGTCATGAGTACTCTTGGTTAAGAAGACTCACTAATTTCCAAATACATAAAATGAGTTACAGGACTAAAGGAAAAATAAATTCCTACAACTCACCTGTGTATAAGTAGATTAAATATTTTCCCAGCATGCGCTCTAATTTTATCAATACGTTCAACTGCTTGTTGGCTTACATTGGCAATAACTTGTGACACTAAATTGCTCGGCAATAGAGTTGGATCTGTCTTCACTATACTTTGGATAAGCATCTAAAAAGAAACATTACATTAAAATTTGGAAAAAAGGTTAATAAAAAAAACTAAAAGCTAATGTGAAACACACAACACATAAAAGTAACTATCCTGACAATAGTCAGCATAATTGACAATCTTACACCGTTTAAAATTACCAGTTCTTTTAACTTTCTCTTGCCTTTTCAAAATCAAGTTTTCACCGGATCTACACATTTTCAGACCCCCTGAACCCAAAAAACATGTTTTTAGTAATTGGTCTGGGTAAACAGAATATCTCAAGAACAGAACATCGTACGAAGTTGAAACTTGAAACTGAAGTTAGGTAATACTAGAGGACCTGACGTGAACATTTTCATCAATATCAGCCAACCAGAAGTAGTAGTTTATTCGTGCTATTTTTCACTTTTTTGCGATATTCTCAATAATGGCTCCTACCACTTTTTTAAAATTACCTCATTTACTACATTTTTAATGCTCTACAAAATAGGGTAGGCGCCATGTCTGCTGAAGTTCTTGGGGAGGCTGTGCTGTCATAGAAAAAAAATGGTTTTTTTAAAGATTGTGACCTTAATATGCATGTTACGGCAAAAGAGTATAATTAAAGTTGTAGAACACTTAAAAACCTACAACGTTTATTTCAAACATTTTTTGTCTAATGCTTAGTTTAGTGATAATTAGTGATTTTCTGTTTTCTTCATGAAAATCTGTAAAAAAAGTGTATTTTTTAAGATTTTGGCCTTACTATGCATTTTACAACAGTGTATAATCATATTTATAGGAAATTACATGATCTACAACTTTTATTTTAAGCATTTTTCTCTACAGAGCCTAGTTTAGCGTAAACGACTGATTTTCTGTATTATTAAGCCAGACAGGTTGGTTTTCATTTTGCATCATTCACTCATGATTAAAATCAGGTTATGTTTTTTTGAGATTAGTTTTTTTGTTTATTTCTAATGTTTTGTAACTATTGTTCATTATTTGCACTGGCAAGAGAAAGTTGTGCGAGTGTTTCACACCAGATTTTTTTTTTTAAATTGTATACCACATTTTGCACAAGAAAAAACAAAGAAGTTACTACACAGCTAAAATATGATGTTATTGTATACAATATATATTATCAAATCAAATGTTACATAAAATTTTTTAATTTACTTACTTGTAATCCAGTCATGGATGCTTCTCTCACCCAAGAGCCAACATCCCCTCTGCTATCTTGAGTATAATCATTCAATCCGTCTAGGAAACATACCAAAATGGCTGTTATATGTTCTCGGCAAGATTCATCTTCACCTAAAATCAAAGATATATTTCAGGTAACATACATTTTGATTACAGGCTAATTAAACAAACATCTGCCCTTAAATACCTTGCATCTTTTCTCTCAATAATTATTACCATATGAATTAAAATCTTTGACTGATTACTCATGCTCATCTCAAGAAGACTGAGTATTGAATCAATTGCAATTGACCTATTACGAGGGTTATCCAGAAAATAACCTCCGTTTGGAAATAAAAAGTAAACGAGTGAAGATACAAAAACTTTATTATATATAAATACATATTAAAACTATAGTTTTTCTCTATTTTTCGACATAGTCGCCAAACAGATTCAAGCACTTGTCGTATCTTGGAACAGTCTTTGAAATACCCTCTGCATAAAAATCTGCTGCCTGTGAATGTAGCCAACCATTCACGGCATTTTGAAGCTCTTCGTCATTGGCGAACCGCTGAGATGCAAGCCACCGCTTCATGTTCGAGATCAGGTGAAAGTCACTAAGGAGCCAAGTCCGGGCTGTACGGGTATGATCGAAAACTCCCATTTAAACTTGGCCAAAAGTTCATTTGTTTTCTCGCCCTAATACAGCTCGAAGAACAAATGAACTTTTGGCCAAGTTTAAACTTTTGGCCATTTAAACTTGGCCAAAAGTTCATTTGTTTTCTCGCCCTAATACAGCTCGAAGAACAAATGAACTTTTGGCCAAGTTTAAATGGGACGTTTTTAATCATCCCCCATACAGCCCGGACTTGGCTCCTAGTGACTTTCACCTGTTCCCGAACATGAAGCGGTGGCTTGCATCTCAGCAGTTCGCCAATGACGAAGAGCTTCAAAACACCATGAATGTTTGGCTAAATTCACAGGCGGCAGATTTTTATGCAGAAGGTATTTCAAAGACTGTTCCAAGATACGACAAGTGCTTGAATCTGTTTGGCGACTATGTCAAAAAATAGAGAAAAACTGTAGTTTTAATACGTATATAATAAACTTTTTGTATCTTCACTCGTTTACTTTTTATTTCAAAACGGAGGTTATTTTCTGGATAACCCTCGTACTTCCAGGCCTATAAAATAATTTTTTTTTATTGCGTGATAAAGCCTATATAAGCCTTGGTTTGTGTGTATAGTTGGGAGCTGACTTGTTTGCTAGTGCGGAACGAAGTGCAAGGGGGCCTGGTACTACAGTAGTTATTCAAAATGGTTTGTGAGTAATATTTTTAGAAGAGCGCGTACTAATGGTATTATTACTACTACTAGGTTATAGGAGGAGGGGAATCGTACAAACAATCCTCCTCCACCCGAATTTCTTACGCTAGCAATCAAGTGAGTTCCCATCTATAGGTAATCATATGAGGTGATATACAGATGAAAAATTCCAGACCCGATCGGTAATCAAACCTGGGACCTTGGCATAGAAGCCAGTTGCAATGACTACTACATGAGCCATATACAATCAGTCATTTAAATGATTGAAAAACTGAAGAACAGAAAAGGTAGAGATATAAATGACAATAACAGAGTTTTCTCCTCAAAAATTTTGTCGTAAATTACACATACCCTAAGGTAAATAAAGTATAATTTTTACGGTGGAGAGTATGCTTTTAGGATTGATTTTTGGTTTTACGTCCGACTATTTTGCAATTACGGGTAATGCAGACGATGATAGATGAAAATGAGCGATAAAAAAATGCCAGACCTGACCGTGAATCGAACATGGGACCCCAGAATCGAAACCAGGCGACGGCTTACTAATTTTAGCAGCCAAATTTTTTACTCAGGAAGCAAGACAATGATGAACAACCTTACTTCTTATAAAATTGTCGTTAAAACCTCTGGTTTCAAACCAGCTTCTTTTTTTCTTAACCTAAATAGCAATTGATTTATTACTGTATTATATTAAAATACATCAAAATGCTGAATAAAATTTTCTGACCTGGTAACTCAATTCCACTAGTGTTAGAAATAGTAGTGATGGCTCTAATAGCATCTCTTCTCGATTCAGCCCATTTTGAACTAATTTCAGTTATTTTAGTACTTTCTATTAAACTTGTGATAATCTTTTTCACACAACCTTTAACCATGAATTTTGGTAATGATCCTAAAAAATATTACAGAAAAATATAACATTATAATTAATTCATTACTTTATTTTCTTTCAAAGTAAAGGTAACAGGTATAATTTTTCAAATAGTAAATACACCTACCACTACACTCATATTTATTCATGAAGGTCACATATAGAAATGCACATTGGTATAGCGAATGCCAAATCAGCTTGCTGGTGAAGCTGCGCGAACAGTTTGGTTTCAGTCGACTTCGTGTCTTAGTAGTAAATCACAGGCACTGAATGATGTAAATTATCATCTATTAGCGACGTTAAAAACATTCAATTGTAAACATTGTATACAATAATTAACACCTACCACATACACACATTACAGACTTATGTTTTCAAGTTAGCTGATATTTAATGCTGCGAGAGTGACGTGATTATGATTACAGCAGGTACAGCATTGACCCCCACCACTTGCTGAGGCAACTGAGCACGCCATTACAAAAATAAACCTTCTGCGCACTTCACAAAACCAGCAAGTTTATTTGGCATCCGCTTTACACAAAAATGAATGTTAGTGATGTTCTGTGACTCAACAAAAAAATAACACAGACAGCTTACAAAAACGAATGAAATCTTTGTTGAATCTATGTCCCTAGAAATTTTTTTTAGTTTTTGCCCTACACTGCCGCTCAGACCCGAGCTGCATTGGACTCTTTTGGCTGGGAAGTTTTGGACCACCCACCCTACAGCCCTGACCTTGCGCCGAGCGACTTTTATCTCTTCCGTCATCTGAAACATCACTTGGGCGGCAGCCGTTATGACGATGACGACGAATTGAAAACGGCCGTGAATTCTTGGTTATCACAGCAGACGGCAAGTTTTTACGAAGAAGGTTTCCAAAATTTAGTTGTGCGATATGATAAGTGTTTACAAAAACTTGGAAACTATGTAGAAAAATAGATAAAAGTATGTAGATTACGAAAATAAAATTAGTTCTTGCGAATTTCCTTTTATTTTTTTTTTATTTTCAAACGGCCCTTACTTTAAAAATACGCCTCGTAAAAACAGTGATGCAGATATTTAAAAAAATTAAAATTCCCTTTGCACTAAAACGAGCAGTATAAAAAATTATGGAAAATTTTCGATTTTAGTGACAATAATTTTTCCGGGAAAACCTGATAAAAAGGTAATTTCTTTCATTAAAAAATTATTTTTCGGAGACGAAGGTTCCTGGTTCAAATCCTAGTAAAGGTAGTTACTTTTATACGGATTTGAATACTAGACAGTGGTTACCAGTGTACTTTGATGGTTGGGGTTTAATTAACCATACTCTCTCAAGAATGGTCGGCCTGGGTCTGTAGTCTTGTAATGAGGTGTACCTCAATTACATATCATACACATCATCCTCATCTCATTGGGTTATGGGGTTGCTTATTGTTCTAAATTGAACAGATTGCAATGTACACAAATTAGAAAAAAGAAATTTTTTGACATAATGTTTTTTGGTAGATCCAGGTATAAACTATTGAAAAACATAAAAAACCCAAAATCTCAATTTTCAATCAAAACCATCATAAAGTCTCCCCTTAATGTTCTGTTAATAAAAAGTGAATGTTAATACGTCAACATTACCAGTTAAATTTAAACTATAGTTTATAAATATAATATTACCAAGTGCCATTGCAAATCCCATTCGTATTGTATGATTGTTAGCAGAAAGTTGTTTGGTATAATTATTAACCATATGCACTTGTTTTGATCTGATAACATCTCCATCTTCTTGGTAATACTGAGTACATAACGCTGACAGCGCAGTAGCTGCTTTACTTCTTAAATTACTTACTTCATGGCATAAACAATCATCTATTAATAACTGCCAGTCATCTGAAAACATTCAAACTGGATTTATGACAAGAAAAATGGCCGTACATAATTTTTACATTACAATAGCAAAGCCAAAAAGAGGAAAATGTTTCTTGGCATATTTGCAAGTACCTATTTGTTCATTTGTTCCATTAAAGGAGTTCAAACATCTGATTAATTTAACACTTACCGTGCTAAAGCCGTAATATTACGGTTTTGGAAATTTAGAAGTAAATGCGTGAGACGTAATAATATGGTTTTGTATTTTCTGCGCTGTGTAATGTACAAAGACTTAGTATTACGTTTCTCGATGTTTTACTCGTATAATACTTTTCCGTCATATTAGTTAACTTCTAACACTGTTGGTAGCATCTGTGTACCATTTTTGTACAGTAATTTTAGAAGCGACGAGATCATGTTGTTGTGGTTTGTTTATGTGTTATTGTTTATTTTGTTCACGATGGCGTCTCCTGGCACAGCTTTAGATGATAGTGATATTTTATATTGTTTAGAAGAAGTAATTGTGATTTATTTGTCATTTATCACTCAATTTTTATAGTAATTGAATAAGTAAATTCAGATTATAACCTTCAAGGTAGTTGTTTAGGTCATCAGCCGAAAAGCTGGTTTGAACCTCTAGAGGTTTTACTAAGTAATACAAAGAGTGAGGTGGTTTACCTGTGCCTTCCTCACTGAATAGAAAAGTACGCTTATCAGCATGCCGGGCCCTCTGAAAAGCACATATTTTCCATTCTGCAAATGACACCTTCACTTCATTCACCACAGGGTCTGGCTGTATAATGAAATCCATTACTTTCAGAGGAGATAACTCTGATTAGTGTCTTTTACACATCTACCTCTTCTGTTCTTAAATGATTCAGTCATTTAATTGGCTGACCATGTGATAAGAAACAGAACTATTTATTTTAGCCCAGCAATGAATAGATTGAGAGTAAATAATTTGACTCTCTACCTGTCTGTTATGGGTAGAAACCTTCAAGGTATCATCTTTAATTTTTTTTGACAAAACGTAGTTTTTTGTTAAACAAATATAAATACAGGGTGATTCATGAAGTTCTCCCCACACTTCTACAGCACATTGTACTAGTAAAAATAATGAAAAAATGTTATATAAACATAGGTCCGAAAACGCTTCATTAGCGAGTTACAGCTAGCGAAAGTTTCGCCTGGATTTCAGTTCACCAGGTGAAATGAGGTCTTCCTGGAATTGTGGTAAGGTAGATTAAGGGGCAAATTCAATCATTTCTTATGGTTTTTGATCTGATAAATTGAATAAAACAGGTCCCAGATCTGTAAGTTAAATAGTTTTTAAGAAAACCAGTGTCAAATGCAAAAAATGGAGTGAAAAACTTATTTTTTCATCTTTGGGCAAGGATAACTGTGTTATTTCACCAAGAAACAGTTAAAATTTTTCAATAAAACATGTAGAAAATTTTATTCTGAACAAACCGGTGTAAATTAAGTACACAGAAAGCGAATAGATGTTTGATTAAATGAGTTTTTATTCATAAGAGTACAAAGTAAAATTAACCGGAAAAACTAAAATGAAAAAATGTGTTTTTTCACTCCATTTTTTTGCATTTGACACTGGTTTTCTCAAAAACTATTCGCTTTCTGTGTACTTTATTTACACCGGTTTGTTCAGAATAAAATTTTCTACATTTTTTATTGAAAATTTTTAACTGTTTCTTGGTGAAATAACAAAGTTATTCTTGCCCAAAGATGAAAAAATGTGATTTTCACTCCATTTTTTGCATTTGACACTGGTTTTCTCAAAAACTATTTAACTTACAGTTCTGGGACCTGTTTTATTCAATTTATCAGATCAAAAACCATAAGAAATGATTGAATTCGCCCCTTAATCTACCTTACCACAATTCCAGGAAGACCTCATTTCACCTGGTGAACTGAAATCCAGGCGAAACTTTCGCTAGCTGTAACTCGCTAACGAAGCGTTTTCGGACCTATGTTTATATAACATTTTTTCATTATTTTTACTAGTACAATGTGCTGTAGAAGTGGGGGGAGAACTTCATGAATCACCCTGTATAAGAGTAAAAACAATGTTATTATATGCCCATTGATTTTTTTCACAAAGAATTGAATATTAAAATGCAAAAAGAATCACATTGGTAACTTAAAAAGCAAAAATGTTGCATCAAAATTTACAAAATATGGTTAGCACATCATGTCTGAGCACCAGCATGTTAAGTGTTAAAAAAATGTGTCGAATGAATCGGCATGGTACTTCTGGTACTGTATCATAGGTAACACCAGAAAGACTCAATATGGCACATGTTACATACCACATTTTCAGAGCAGAAACATCATCATCTGTCAAGGATTAGGCTCAATAGCCTGTTCCGGCATCATCTCTTTTTAGGTCTTCCTAAGCCTCACTTTTACAATCGACTGAAGATGTATCATCTTCTATAGATTTTAAATAAGTGAAAAAATTTTTAGTTTCGATTGTGTTATTTATATTTACTCTGATGATGGAGGATCCACCGAAACATGTGTAAGTAAAGATAAAAGTTGACACAGTTTAAAGAGAAGGTCAGTGAAATTTATTATATAAATTCATTATATAAAATTAAATTAAAAATGATATTAAATTACGATAAAGTAACAATTACAAGGAAACAAAACAGTTTACTTACCAATGACTTCAGTGCTGTCTATTTTAAATTTAGCTAATGAACATTTTTCAATAAAATGGCAACATGCTAACTTCATCAATTCACCACTTAGACCATGAAAGAAATGTCTTTCCTTATAAACTTTAACTAAATTCCTCACAGCTTCAGCTGATTCTTCTCCTGAAAATAAATAATACAAAAGTTAATTACCACCACTAAAATCCATTGATATGAGGTCTAACTTTTTAAGAATCCATGAATTTTTTTAAAGACACTTCTTTTTACTTCATCCCTGAATGGTTACGTGCTTTCACTTGCTATTTAACAATTAAAACCTTTGCATAAAATTTTGGGTAATTTTTCACTCTGTAACAAAATGAAATGAACTGGAATGATGTTTCCTGAATGTGACTGTACTACAGCTTCAGAAGACGAGTCTTTGATGAATAACAATGAAATCATTTAATTACGTCAGCTTGATGTAGAGATCAGTGGAACTGGCTTCTACCAGGGTTCCCAAGTTTAATTCCCAGTCAGGTTTGGCACTTTTCCATTACTTATTTTTATCACCCTTCATCATCTTCATTAGTCTTAATGTGCTTAAAAGTAGAACTTAAAAAACTAAAAAGATAAAAAACATAAATTCAATTAACTCCAAAAATCATTAAAATACTAAATCAGAATCCTGACTAATAACACAATGTTTCTCGGACACCTGAAACCTCCATTGAAACCTGTAATACGAGGTGTGGCTATTAAATAATGAGACTGACGTAAAAAAAAATATTTTTATTTTATACATAATCACTTATTGTCACCTTCAATATACACTCCTCCTCTATCGTTACAACACTCCATGTGAATTTTCCATTGTTGGATACCTTCAGGACTCGTGCCGCTCAAAAATGTTTGAAATGAAACTCGCAAAAATGTTTGTACTGACACTTTGTACACGATTGAAAATGACCCAAATTTTTTGGAAATGATAATAACATGTGATGAAACATGGTTTTTTACTTATGATCCAGAAACGAATAATCCAGAAGCGCCAATCCATGCACTGGAAGAGCTGAACTTCACCGAGAGCCAAAAAAGCTCGAATGAGTCAAAATTTAAAGCAATGATGATTGTTTTTTTTTGACATCCATGGAATAGTGTACCTTCACTGGGTTCCTGAAGGTCAAACAATTAATCAATATTACTACCTTGAGGTACTAACGTAACTATGTCAAAGAGTACGGAAAAACCACCCTGAAATTTGGAAGGACAAATCATGGGTTCTCCACCAAGACAATACGCCAGCTCATTCCACGTTATCTGTCAAGAGGTTCCTAGCCAAGTACAGCATCGCAGTGTTAGAACATCCACTTTATTCACCAGATCATGCACCATGTGACTTCTACCTGTTCCCTAAGGTGAAATCTGCATTAAAAGGGACAAGATTTGAGTCTGTGGAAGCTGTAAAAGAGAAAGCGGCACGTGTCCTGAAGGAGCCGACAGAAGATTACTTCCAGTACTGTTTCCAACGATGGAAAGTTCGCATGGAGCATTGTAGGGATAGCGAAGGAGTGTATATTGAAGGTGACAATAAGTGATTATGTATAAAATAAAAATAAAATATTTTACATCAGTCTCATTATTTAATAGCCACACCTAGTAAATCTGGTAATGAAGCTAACTGCACTCGCTGGTGCAGTGGCCAGCACAACTAGCTTCTAAACCCTTGGGTTCAATTCCCAAATAGGGCTGACATCCTTTTTCATCATCCATTTTTATCTAGCATCTTTTATATTCAGGATTAGTACAGATAATACGTAAAACATTTAAAAAAAATGAAAACTTATTAACTTTTACAGGCTGTACATCAAATATTTTTGTAATTTATAAAAATTTATCTAATAAATATGATTTAGTATCTCACAAAAACTAACAAACTCAGAAACATTACAGAAAACATTACACACTTCTGTTCCTGGATGCAAAAAAAAACTTGACAATATATTTACTGAAATTTTTTGTAAAATAAAAAGATTTCAATTACCAATTGGAATGTTAAGAATAGAAAGTGCATGAATCACTTCACCAATTACGATCACTGAACCATGTCTCGCATTGAGATCAATCGAATTAGTTTTCTGAATTAATTGAGGTAAAACAGTACTAACAAAATATTCAGGTGCCTTTTCAGTCAATTTATGAAGTGCCTGTCACAAAAATAAACATACACAAATTAATAACATCACAGTAAGTTTGAGTTTCATAAAACGAGTTCACAGCATAACATTTTTCTTTTACAAAAACAAATCATAGTTGATTTAGTTAAATCAGCATTGTTTTCATCAGTCGCTGCTTTCAGCTGTTAGTTGGATAAGTTGTACGTACTTTTTTGCTTGATAAATCTCATACAACCTGTGAATCCATATAAGTAGATTCACACACACATACATGATAAGTACTTTTGTTTTTGGTTTATTTAAAGTTGTAACTTGTTTATTAGCGACTACTATGGGTTTTGGTACTGTGACGATAGATTTTAATATGTTAAAATTTCCAGACCTTAGTTGGGAATCATACCAGGAACTTTCCGCTTTGTACACTAGCACCCTAGTCACCATGGCATGGAGGCAGCCACTTTGTACTCGAAAAATTGTATGACCCCCCCCCCCCCACCTAGAAAGTGAAGGACTTGTAAAGGGCTGTAAGTTGACGATTGCGCCTATCATGCAGAGGAAAGTATACTATCCATCCTACAAATGTCGGCCAACATGAAAACATAAGTACTACACCTTGACGAGTTAAAGACTGCGGATGAAGGCGGAGCATAGTGGCCTAGAACACAGCACAGAGCCAATTAACTTTCGTCAAGTGTAATCTGCATTGCCACGTTTTATTGTCCTTGTACCACGGTTCACATTAGGAATTAAAAGTTTTGGATTCAATTCTTGAACGGTCAAATAAATTTTTGAAATCTTTTAATCCATAAGTTGAAAATTTAAACAGCAAACTGAGACGAAGATTTTAGTACAAGTTTCATGTCAAACTTAAGGGAATCCCAACTTATTTCTGAAGTGTGACAAAGCAAAAAGGCAACCTCTTACCTGACCTGGGCTGTTATTGGCTAGATCTCATTTGCAGTTTTTAGTTCATATGGGTGTAGTAGCATAAGGCTATGTCTTAACTGGAGGATGATCGTACGAGCAGGCAATGGCAATGATCGCTGGAACGGACGATGAAAAAAATCAAACATTCAGTTATGTAGTTAGATGTCCTATTTGAACTTTAAATGGGCTCGCGCGATGGAAGTGAACACTCGCTTTGGTTTGTTTTGATATCGCGTCGCATACATCGTTCAGTCGCTTTCTAAACAACCCTATAAAGCGGAGGAGATGTGGCCTAATTTAACAGACTTAATTCAACAGACCTAAGTTAACAGACTTCGTGCAGTCAATGCGACAAGAAATGATCCCCTATTCCCTTGATCGCTCAAAAACAAACAAGTTTGTTATTATTCGCGATATCGAGCGTTCTGAGAAAATGGATTTGGATAAAATTTTGATTAATTAAAGTGCGTATGAACCCAATTTTATGGAATAAACGAAGTGAGAGTTATAAAAACCCAGTAAAAACTGATCTTGTGTGGGACAGCGTGGCTGAGAAGTTGGATAAACCAAGTAACTGTAATAATTGCATCTTAATTTTTTTCATGCCTTTTTTGTTTTCTTTACCAATAGTTTTCTTCAAACACCAAATGACGTGCAACATTGTGATTAATAAAATAATGTTGTCATAAATGTCTGTGATTTATCGTCATTTCATGTACCTACACAAAGTCAAAATTTGTACTTGGACAAGCATAAT
Organism: Catonia carolina; assembly: GCA_035578175.1. Taxonomy (NCBI): domain Eukaryota; kingdom Metazoa; phylum Arthropoda; class Insecta; order Hemiptera; family Achilidae; genus Catonia; species Catonia carolina. Next base: position 30,492,455 of record JAQMRL010000005.1, on the reverse strand, counting down.
ATTATATTATAAATGGGAATGTTTTATATATAGGCAGATATGAACACTCTGAGTTCAGATCGTCTCTGATAGACTTTATTACTTTGCTTTCTTTTATTTTTCGTCAATTCTTCTGCAAGAAGTGATGAACAATACAAATAAAAAAAAAATGCTGCATCTTCGTTTTTAGACGTCATTTCAGCTTAGAAAATTAAACTGGTTTTTAGAAAATGGTCGCACGATGTTGTTCTAATCAGACCGACTACATTTGGTCATGCAAATATGCGTTTTGTTTAGGAGAGCCATTTTCATCGCGTGATTTAACACGAGTTGTCGTTGGATTGCGCCGACGCCTGCTCGTGTGATTATTCTCCAGTTAGGGCATATTTGATCCACCGGGCTGATCTAGAGGTAAAGTCGTCGCCAAAATCAGCTGTTTAACAGCTGATTTTTGAAGACGAAGGGGTTCCTGGTTCAAATCCTAGTAAAGGTAGTTACTTTTACACGGATTTGAATACTAGACAATGGTTACCGGTGTACTTTGATGGTTGGGGTTTAATTAACCATACTCTCTCAGGAATGGTCGGCCTGGGTCTGTACAAGACTACACCTCATTTACACGTCATACACATCATCCTCATCTCATTGGGTCATGGGGTTGCTTATTGTTCTAAATTGAACAGATTGCAACATACACAAATTAGGAATAATAAAAAAAAAAAAATTTAGGACATAGCCTAAGACTTACCAAGCATGTAACTTAAAATGTAACTCATGGACTAACTAGTCTATTACTACAAATGTCGGTGTCTAGTAATTTAGATTTCTGCTGATTAATTACTAATAAAGAATACTAAATCTAGCTTAAGCCTATAGGTATGGTTTATTTAGAATACATTTTTTTTAAGGATCAATAATAACAGTTACAATGGGATGTTTATAAAACGACATAGTTGTAAACATAAAATAAATCAGTCTAAGATTAAATAACTGCATGATGTCATAGTTAAAGCTATTGCTATGATATATTTAGAAAATCTCACACACAGTAGCACTTCCAACCCTCCCCCGCATAGTCCACTCTTACACTTGCTGACGATCATCAACTTGTAGCGCATTACCAGTACAGATTGTACTATAATTACACACAGACTAATACATGAGTAGTAAGTTTCTTTCATAGCTAAATTAATATTTTCTACAGGTCACTACTGTAACCCCGTTGAAAACGATGTAACACTCTGGTCATGACCCTACCTCAGCCAAAAAAAAACTCTCATGGAAAAACTGAATAATCACCCTCAGAAAGTAATTATTAATAACTATAATAAATTTTCCAAGAATACTTAAAATTGACAGTAGTGTTTGAAATATGTAATAAACATCTGATATGTTTAAACTTGATACTGTAATAAATTATACAATATGTTTACTTACCTTTCCAGTGAGTTCCCTAATTGCGATATCCCAATGATCAACCTTTCTTTCAACTAAATGATCAATTAGAGAAAACTTATATTCTTCATACTGTGCGATATAAAAACTGAAATTTTTAAATCATTTTCATCAATTAGCTGTGTAATAATAAACAATTAAAATGAAAATAGAGAACTTTCAGTAGATCATTTGGCTAGCCGTGGAGTAATGGTAAGCACAACTGGATTCTACACCAGGGACCCGGTAACTGGCAACACTCATTTTTATTTACCACCCTTCATTGTCTTTATTAGCATTAATACACAAAACAGTTGGACATATAACCCCAAAAAATCAAGTTATTAACTAGCCAGCCTTTATGGCTCATGAATAGTGGAAGCTGTCTATAGACAGCTTCCAAGTTACTGTTATTAGAATGCACAGTTTATTTATTTTACATACACAATCAAAAGTCAGCCAATAAACAGACAATCCTATAGAAAAAATATTTAATTTTTCACTGACCTGTTATAACTGCTATTTCGCTTGTTTTTTACAATTATTTTATACAATCCTACTTTCTACTGACATGTTTCGATTGATCCACTACCATCAACAGAGTACATAAAATTGAAACTAAATTTTTTTAAATTTTTTCAGATGTATTTTCAGTCATTTGTATAAAACATGTCAGTAGAAAATACGATTATATATAATAAAAGGTAATAAACAAGTGATTTAGCAGCTGTAACACATCAGTAATTTTTTTTAGCTTTTACTTTTTAGGGTGCTCTCCCACCACAGATACTCTACTGCGACACAACATCCCATATGAGTCCTAGCCTGTATATATGTTCGCTCTCCCACCAGTACGACCTCAACACAACCTCGATCAAACTGGTTATCCGACTCAGTTTGTCTAACACCCACTCGATCAGTCGCATAATATACATGTTATAATAATATATATGTGTCGTTGTAATGTAATATGTTATGATATAATAAATATGACATACATATATATATATATATGTCGTTATAATATATGTTATGCATAATATATATGTCGCCTGTATATATGTTCGCTCTCTCAACAGTATGACCTTGACACAACCTCGATCAAACCGGTTGCATCCGACTCAGTTTGTCCAACGCCCGGTCGACAAGTCGCATAATCATGGTAGATGAAACAGCCAAAGTAGCCTTTGTGTTGGGAAGTTAAAAAGCAATTGCTCCTCAGGAAACAAACTACTCCTGTACTTTTTGTGTCTTTTTTTATATAATTCTAGGACCAACAAACTGAAGCAATAGTTGGAAACTTTCTTTGACATCCAATAAAAGACTTATCCAATAAAAGACAATTTGTATACATCAGAGGGAGTTCCTGGACACACACATACGCTCCTCTATTAAATTTATTACTTATATACAGTAATATCCAACAGCTGCATTGCTTTTTCTGTTTTCTTCTTAGATAGTAATAAGCAACGACTATGTCTTTTACATTACTTGACATTTTGCAAACTGCAGGTGGATTCGAAGAAAAGATTGAACAGTTGCGTTGAGGTTGCATCCCCTCGATGTGCAAATATGTACAACGCAACTCGTTTTTCAATCGTATCGAGGTCTTGAAATTTTTATCGCGTCAAGGTCGTGTTTCACCGGTGTGAGAGCAGCCTTATTGGAAACTGTACTGTATTGACAACCACCCTAATTTGATTGCTGCTTCTGACTGTATTTTTGACGTGATTTGACATGAATTTTTTAAACCTGGATCCCCAGTGGAGTTACTTCAGGAATGGCTGTCAGCTGGTCACCATACAAAGTCGCTTGCCTAATCAGCATTGCATAAAAATTCATAACGACTTTTTACCACCTGACTAACGGAGCTGGCCCGAAGGCCCAGTCAGTCAGTGAAAAATTAAATATTTTTATAATAGGATTGAATGTACGTTGCAGGATTCATTCAGAAGATTTATTTATAAACAGACAGAAGAATCATGGCAAGATGGGTGGTTGCAGTATTAATCCGTCAAATAGAAGGGGCAGGTTCACATGCCTTATAAAATGGAACCATCTGTAATGTGATTAATGAAACGAATACATAAATTGAAACTACTTAACGTAAGTAAAGCTTAAGATAAATATGAAAAAGAGTTCCAATAAATGGTTGTGTTGGGACATATAAAAACTTTTTACTATTTTAATCTGGTTTATGCTCCGGCTTCTGCCAAAAGTTTTATATCATCATAGCTATCCAGATTTTGTTCATTGTATTCCTCAAGGAATCTGTTGAAGAGTGACCGAACCTCATTCACAGGCTTTTCAACCTGAGATCTCCCTCTTGCTTCCCACAAAAAAAAAATAAAAATTTCTAACATTACAGATTTTTTCATTATTTATATTGTTTATAGATGCAAGGTAACTTACAGACTGAAATTAGTATCAAGATTACTGACTGACAAATAATTTAACAGTTTTTCATCATTAGTCTCTAGGCTGAATTCTGCATTTTCTATCGCTACTACTTTTTGTTTTAATTATAATAACTTTACAAAAAGTTTTAAGTATTACCTATCAATGTTAAGAAAGCGTGATCACATGATGTGCAGTAGTTCATTTTATGTGTTGTTCGCCTAGCTTATAGTATAATGGAGGGGGAATGTTGGGTCTCTGGCGTGCGGCCCTCCCTCCTTGCACGGAAAAGAAACCAGTCGCTCTGTGCACTAACACTATTTACTTGCGTTGTAGTCTACGTTTCGACAGTTTTCATAAACAGTATTTTTCAATACTCTTCGCCGATTCTTAAATAGTATTCGCAATCCACAGCCAAGATCAAACTGCAGGTTAAAACGGGGAGTGGCTTTAAAAAGTCAAACTAAATACGTAATTATGAATGTTTACAAAAATATTACTGAAGAAAATCCAGAAATGTTACCATTAGAAATTCATGCTCATGTGGCTGACCTTTGCATCACGTCTGTCCATACGGTGCGAAAAATTGTAACAGAAGCAAATAAACTGGCTGAAAATGAAAATTTCAGTATGCCAGGAAAATTTTGCATAAGATTGAAGAAGAAAGTTAATATTGATAACTTTTAAAGATGCGCGTTGAGAAATATTGTGTACAATTTCCACATAGAACATTAGAACCATTAAATTAAAATATTATTAATTATTATTAATACAATGCCTTTATTTAAAACATATTAACAGCATATCACAAAAATAACAATACAAAAGAAAATAATACAAATGAAAATGAAATAAAATGAAATAACCAACAAACTCAGCATAATCTTGACATGACCTATAGATGGTCGTCTGCCAGGATTAGTAAATTCAGAATAAATCAAATTAAACTGCCTGTTTTCCTTGAGCGTAGCGATAAAATAAACAAATAACTAAACACTTAAACTTCTATTATTTTAACATAAATAAATAATTCTAAAATTTGATAAGAATATTACAAAGAATTCTTTTAAATTGTTCAATAGGAAAAACAGGCCTAGCCAAATCAATAATTATAAAAATAAATCAGTTGTTAATCAACAGGAAAAAGAAATGCAACGGGTCTTTCAAGCAAATCAGCATCCAAAATTCAACAGCAGATAATACAGATATGAAAGGGCGCACACTGGTGATTTACCATCTCCCATCCTCACACGCAATCTATCACATACTCTTTTACACCACATACACATACTACATAATCACATACACATACATTCATATAATTAATAATTAAATTCGTTTACTAGCCCTCTTCTATAACAAAGTGCAACTCGTAAATATCCCGCTAGTTTCTTCCAACTTTTACCATTTAACCAGTCCAACACTTCCTCATCATTCAATTCAGATTTACCGAAATAATTTACACGTATACTACTTAATATGGGACACCTTCCCATAAAATGCAAAGTATCTTCTTTACTCCGTAAGTTACACAGGGAACACAACCACTGGGGTTCCTCCCTATCGCATCTGAAATTTAAACTTAGTAATTCTCCCCTAGCCCGGAAAATTAATCCCGTAGTACACCTATCTAAGCCCAGATTCAAAAAATTATTTTCTCTTAAGTCGTGCTCCAACCGACTAAACAGACTATGATATTGCGCATCTGCAGCTCGCCGTAAAAAAATCTCCTTAAAATTGTTTTTAGCACATGCCAATATACTTTCCAGCTCATCCCTCCACCCTGTCACTCCATGCATTCCTCTACTTAAAGCACACCCATACCTTTCACTCAATCGCAACCACTCTCCATACCACCCAATTTCACTCTCAATCATTCTTTCGGCTAACATACGTGGCAATCTATGCCTGGGCAACTCCAACACTCTCAGTACATAATTAAAATGCATACGAAATATAAATAGAAAGAGCATTTCAGCATTTATTCCTAAATAAATTATATAATTAGGAGTGGCTCTTGGTAAAGCAAGTAATTTTTTGACAAAAAATCGCATCACCTCCTCCAAACAATCATATTGCCGGAAGCCCCAGATCTGTGCGCCGTAGGTAGCCACTGCCCTACTCACCGCTCGAAAAATTTTCCACTTAGCCTCCATTGACACTTCCTTCTTAATGATAAAATTTTTCCACACACCATTTAGGCCAAATTTAGCAATCGCTGATCTTTCTTTAACATGCTCAGTGAAAGACAAACTTGTAGTTAACGTAACTCCTAAATATTTATACTTCTTAACTACTTCAATTTCCTCATTCCCCAGAAACCATTTCTCACAAGCCGCTAAACGACCCCCTTTCCTAAACACCATTATTTTTGATTTTTGAGTATTAATTTCTAGTCCCCAACGATCACAATAATTTTTCAGGTCCCTTATCATTCTTTGTAAATCCCTTGGCGTGGATGCAAGAATAACCATATCGTCCGCGTACAATAATATTTTAACATTTATATCTCCTAACCATATTCCCTCCCCCAGATGATCCCCAATGTCATTTACAAAAATAGAAAATAATATAGGAGACAAAAGACATCCTTGTTTTAATCCTTTTACGGTATCAAAAAATTCTGTAATCATATTATTACACCATACCCCAGCCTTAGTACCCCTATATAGTTCCGCTATAACACATATAAAACGATGAGACAGCCCCAATTCATACAATTTATAAATTAACGCTTCTCTATCTACTCGATCAAAAGCTGCCTTTAAATCTACAAAGAAACAGTAAACTTTTTTACGCCTACCCCGTAATTTCAATTTTACTATGTTATAAAGATTAAATATGTTGTCAACCGCGGAATAGCTCTTCCTAAAGCCAGCCTGACATTCGGATAACACGTCATTTTTATATATCCACCTCTCTAATCTACTTAACATCACGCCCGAAAATAACTTAGCGACTGCATTTACAAACGAAATCCCTCTATAATTTCCCACCTCAGCCATATCCCCCTTTTTATAAATCGGAAAAATCACCGATTCCCGAAAATTTTGGGGCACAGACAAATGCGTTAAAATATTATTAAATACTTCCAGAACTAAATTTAGTACTTCCCTTGGTGCATTCTTAAAAAACTCTATCGGAATACCGTCCGTACCGGGCGCCTTATTATCTTTCGCTCTAGCCAAAACCATCTGTAACTCGCCCCATTTAATCTCACCATCAAGCATTTCGTCCACCCTATACGGCATCGCATATGCCATTGGATGTGCTGCTATAAATTCACCTAATAAATTACTGAAGTGAAGTCGCCAAGCTTGTGGTGAAATTCTCGTTGACATTTTAAAAGGCTTATTCCTAAAAATTTTCACAAGTCCCCAGAATGATCCTGAATCCCTAACCGTACCAATCTTCTTCGCTGCCTGCCTATAAAATTGAAATTTCTTATTTTTACACAGCTTGGTATAAAATTTATTCGACTGCAAATACGCATTTTTTGTTTCCACATTATTACATCGCCTATACATATTTAACTGTTTAAAGCACCTCACCCTAGCCCTCTCACACTCCCAATCATACCACTCCTGTTTAAAAACCTTATTATTTTTTCTAACTGGCCCCCTATTATCTGCTGCTTCCTTAATTAAACTAAGTATTTTATTACTTGCTTCACCTGTATCCCTGGGTAACGGACAAATTTTTTTAACATTCCGCCGGATATAAGCCTCATATTTTTCCTTTCCTGATTTGACCCAATAAAGCCTTGGTAAAAGAGCCAGATCAACAACATCCGGCGCATATTGCGATGATATAATATCCACCTCCAAAGGCATGTGGTCTGAATAGATAACTTGACCCACTTTAAAATTACTAACAAGATTCACCATATCCCATGACACGCAACACAAATCAATCACCGACTCACCCAAACTACTTACAAACGTAAATTCACCAGTCGCATCCCCCTTCACTCTACCATTCAGAACCACCAAGTTAAAGTTCTCGCACATATCTAAAAATTTTCTACCTTTACTGTTTATAATTTTATCTTTTAATACTCTACAATAATTTATTAAATTTGTAGAACTGAGAATTTGCTCTGGTAGTATTTGATGCTCACCAATCCTACAATTAAAATCGCCAATTAGAATAATACCATTATTTGGACTATGATTTTCTAAAATTTCCCACAAATTTGACCATTCTTCCTCCCACCTTTCTCTATCGCAACTAAGATACACGGGAATAATCATAACCGGAACCTGCCTAAATTTGACATTAATCACAACCCTGTCACCTATTGTCATAAACTTAGCATTCTTAAATTTATTTTTCCTAAATCCAACCACGGTTCCACCCTTAGCTCTACCCATATTGTTAACTCTTACTGCCGTCGTCAAACAAATATCATACTCAGCGAAAAAACCAGTAACCCATCCCGATTGCCCCTCCTCCAAAAAGGTCTCATATAAACAAAAAATATCAGAAGTTTTAACAAAATTATGAAAATGAATATCGCTACATTTACTTTTAAGACCCGCTACATTAAAACTAATCAACCTAATACCGCAATAATTACTCACATGCAATCCACTAACCTCACAACCAATTCGAGTATTTGGACTACCTTGGCAGACGACATCCTCCTATGCATAATTAACCTCTTCGTTACTACCTAATATCATTTCTCTGTTTTTCAGAAAACTCAAACCAGAAAAGTCCTTTCCGCACATTTCTTTCAATTTTTCCAACCCGCACCCATTTTTTGATTGTAATCCGGCACTCTCCGAAAAAGTAAACACCTGCCCTCTAAAGTACAGTTTATCCACTGCCACAAAAACCCCTTCTTCTCCCACAGTTTTCATTATTTCTTTTTTCAAAGTCAATAGCACACTGCGACTTCTACGAGTTTCTACACTAAAGTCTCTATGTACAACATATCGGGTCCCCTTTACATTAAATTAAAATATTTTACACCTACTTCCTTGCTACTTTTCCTTTGTTATTAGATAAATAAAATGAAAAAAATATAAAATACTATAAAAAATAACAAATTGTTTACTATTGGTAAACCAAACAAGACTAGTCACTACACATGCATTCACAAGCGTAGTGTGTTGGTGACCACTACGCCACAGTCCTACAGCAACCTAACCACACTCTGCGCTTTCTAAAGATTGATAAATAATACAGTATTATTAAGTTAAATATATTAGGCCCACCTGATATTAAGATAAGCATTGTTGCGAGGACCTACACTGAAATAATCAGCCGTTGTCAGTATATCAATACCATATGGAAAAGCTCCTTGTCGGCCAACATTTTCTTGAAAAGCTGCTGATGCTGCCCTTCTACAATGTATCTAAAATATAACAGAAAAGTAAATAATTACAAAAGTAAATTTATTTTGACTTCTTCCGCCCACAGTATAGGCAACTAGTTATTTTTGATCCTATTAGCATTTATTCATCTTTTCAAAGGACATCCCACATTTTTCGGCTAACTGGCCTACAACTTCGATATTTAATGGAATTATATCAAAAGCCATGTGTTCCCTCCATTTCTGACTGTACAATCTTATCTTATATGGTCAATAAAAGATTGAGCTATTAGTCCTGTTCAAATGCTTTCACTACATGCTCGCCACGGGTTTACTCACGTATAATTTTATTTTATTTCAATAATTTTAAAATTAGGATTATAAATAAATCACAAATAAGATTTACTAATTTGGAAAAATCTGATATATATATTTAAATACCTCTATCTTCAGCCTTCTACAAGGTATCTACCTTGTCCAGAATTTAATAACAAAAAATATTAGTTTAAGGGTTGAACAACCCTTACAGGGACATTTTTGTAATTGTTAAGGAAGTCATTTTTTTAGGTGCATTACATAATGACATTTCCACAGAGTTTCAGCCATCTTGCTCATCTATAACTGAGTAAACTGAAAATATTGATTAAAGGGTTGAACACCCTTTTCAACCCATTACAGGTAAATTTTTGAAATCCTTGAGGTTGAATTTTTTAACGTCACTATATGTTAACATCTTCGAATTTCCACCATCTAATTCCTCCAGAAGTTAGTAAATAAAAAATATTGGTTTAAGGGTTGAATAACCCTTTTAACCTTTTAGGGGTACATTTTGGAAATTGTTAAGAGGTAATTATTTTAATTGAACTATACATAACATTATCGAAATTCAGCCTTCGAACTCATCTAGAACTTAGTAAACAATAAATATTGGTTTAAGGGTTGAACACCATTTTAATCATTTAGTGATACATTTTGGAAATAGTTAAGGATAATTTTTGTAGTTGAATTACACGTAACATCTCCATCGAGTTTCAGCCAAATAGCTTGTCTAGAACTTAGTAAATAGTAATTATCAGCTTAAGGGACCTTAACGGTGGAATGTCAAATTGTTTTTATTTAATTTTTCTATTTACCCTAAGGGAATATTCCTTCACATTTTCAGCTTTCTAGCTATTGTGCAAGTAGGAAATCAGTGATGACTAAGTGAGCCAGCCAGTCAGTCAGAGAGGGCTTTCCAAATTAAATCCATCCTCATGTAAATCCATTCTCAACGTTTCCTTCATGAATTTTCAAGTATTGCTACTATTATAGTTGCACTCATGAAATTAAATTGAATTTTGTTTTTCAACATTAAGTGTTAAAAACTGCCCATAACAGACAGGTGGATGTCAAATTATTTACACTCGATCTGTTCGTTGCAGGGCTAAAATAAATAGTTCTGTTTCTTATCACATGGTCAGGCAATTAAATGACTGAATCATTCAAGAACGGAAGAGGTAGAGGTGTAAAAGACACTAATCAGAGTTATCTCCTCTGAAAGTACTGAATTTCATTATACAGCCAGACCCTATGGAAAATGAAGTGAAGGTGTCATTTGCAGTGGACAATATGGGCTTTTCACAGGGCCTGGCATGCAGATAAGCGTACTTTTCCATTCAGTAAGAAAGGCAATAGTAAACCACCTCACTCCTCGTTTTATTTAGTAAATTTCTACAGATTCAAACCAGCCTTTCGGCTGATAACCTAAACAACAAGTGTTAAAAAAAAAAGCTCAGAACTCTTTCGGATAGCTACCAGTAGAGTAAGCATGGCCATGATGGTTGCCAACCTTCAGAACGGAAAGGCACTCTGAGAAGAAGAAGAAGTGAAGAACTCTTTACTAGTTCCACCAATCGGTCTAGCATTCGTTTGAGGGCTTGCTGGTTTTCCACCAGCAGTATCATTTACCTTTACTACCATAATGACATTTACTACTGTAGAATTATAGTTCCGGAATACCTACAACTTAGATATCTTATGTTTAATTTAAATACATTTAAAAAAAAATACAATTACCTCTCGATCAAAGCATGTGACAATCAGAAGAGCATTCGCAATTTCATTGACGAATGGTTGTATTACATCCTTATCATATGCTCTAGCAAAAGCCCAACATACATAGCACGCTGCATCTCTAATGTGAGAACCAACAGACGAGTATCCCCGAGGTTCATCATATGTTAAAGCCTTCACAACACGTGGTACAACTTCCGCCAACCTCAATGGAAGCAATAAACCTCGCTTACCTGTAAACAAGAGAAAATTTAAAACGAAAAAATCATTATTGTTGTAGAGCGGATGCCAAATAAGCTTGCCGGTGTAGCTGCGCAAACAGTTCGGATTCAGTCGGTAGATTTTGTCTCTTAGTATCAAACTGCCTACTAAATCACAGGCACTGAACGATGTAAATTATCATCTATTAAAAATAAATCTTTATAATGCATCCTGCAGTTTGAAATTATTTCTATTTCATATAATGAATTTATACAATAAATTCACCAACCTTCTTTTTAAACTGCGTCACCTTTATTTTTATTCTTACTTACACGTGTTTTGGTGGATCCACCATCATCAGAGTAAATAAAAAAATTGAAACTAAAAAAATTTTTATCTCACTTATTTAAAATTTACAGAAGATGATAAATCTTCAGTCATTTGTATAAAACTGATTTAAAATTAATTAATTTTTAATTAATTTATTATTTATTTAATTTAATTAATTTTAAATCAGTTTTATACAAATAACTGAAGATGTATCATCTTCTGTAAATTTTAAATAAGTGAGATAAAATTTTTTTAGTTTCAATTTTTTTATTTACTCTGATGATGGTGGATCCACCGAAACATGTGTAAGTAAGAATAAAAATAAAGGTGACACAGTTTAAAAAGAAGTTGGTGAAATTATTATATAAATTCATTATATGAAATAGAAATATTATCTATTAGCGACGTTAAAAACATTCAATTGTAAACATTGAACACAACAATTAACACCAACCACATACAACATATTACAGGCTAATGTTTTCAGGTCAGGTGATATATAACGTTGCAAGAGCGATGTGATTCTGATCACAGTTAGTACAGCACTGACCCCCACCACTCGCTGAGGCAACTGAGTGCACCATTTCCAAAATAAAACTTCTGCGCACTTCAGAAAACCACCCAGCTTATTGGGCGTCTGCTCTACCTAAAGCACTAGGACATTTACTGTAACCCAAAATACCATAATTTATATTGAACACGTCTTCATCCCTTAGACCACTCTACCCCATAGCTCTTCATGACGCTCTACTATCCATTCACTCCTTTCTGAGTTTTCCTAAATCCCTGTGTCTTCCTATATAACCTAAAGCCATTTCTTCGGTTGTAATCTTTTCTCCTTTAAACTTCAGAGACTACTACTACACAACCTAAAAATTGTCTTTTTTCAGTTTATCAATTAATACAAATGTTGTGTTTACTTTGTTTAAAATTTTTCATTGCAAACTTAATCTAATATAGTCAACTGAAAACTTCTCCAGAAACCGATTCCCTCGTACTCTGCTACTACTGTGCTACACTGCTTTATACTTTCTCTTGCCTTATATGAATATATATATAAAGAAAGTATTATTTTCATATGGATTTTTCTAAATCAAGTTTTCACCAAATATATAAGTTTTCAGGCCACCTGAACCTAAAACAACATGTTTTTAGTGATTGGTGTGTGTGTGTGTGTGTGTGTGGGTGTGCGTGTGCGCACGTGCGCGCGCGCGCGTGTGTGTGTGTGTATGTGTGTGCGTGCGTGTGTGCAAACAAAATATTGTCAAAAAGTTGAAAATTGGAATTTAATTATGTACCACATGAGGAACACACACATACATTTTTATCACATTGGTCACCCAGAAGTAGTTTATTTGAGCAATTTTTCACTTTTTTGCAAAATTCTCAAAAATGACTCCTATTTTTTTTAAATCTCTTCATTTGCTACATTTTTTTATGCTTTAAGAAATAGGGAAGGAGCCATGTATGCTGAAATTCTTAGGAGAGCTGTGTGCTCTAGCAGTAAAAAATTAGTTTTTTTAAGATTACGGCCTTAATATTGATTTTCGAGCAAAAGCATAAACAATTTTAAAGTTGTAGGAAATTAAAAAAAACCAACCAACCTAATTCAGCCAGTGCAAGACAACCACCATGCCATGCAGCATCAGAATCTCTAGGGTTTAACAAATCCAACATGGAACCGACCACTTCATCTCCCATTTCTTTACTTAAACGAGCTGTGACTCTGCCAATACCTTTAGCAGCAGACCATCTGGAATCAATACATAAAACATTATTGATTCATGAATATATTAAGAATTTAACATCTACAGAAATATTTTAGTTAATAATACAAAACAATAATATTTTATTAAATATATCAGAAATTATATTAAAAGGAATGCATACATTTTTAAATGGAATTGTTTTATGATTACACTTAAACAATCATTCTAAAAGTTATAACAAAGAACCAGATAAAAATATTTCAATAAAAAATTCAGAATTTAATGATTTAAAAAAAAATTTATATAATTAAATTTATCAAATTACAGTTGTTTAATACACGAATATAATAAAGAACCTATAAGACCTATATGAGACCTATAAGAACCTATAAAAATAAAGTACCTATTGTAAAAATATTTAATTTTTCACTAACTTGTTACAGCTGCCTATATTACTTGTTCTTTTACCTTTTTTTAAATAATTATATTTTACTTCATGTTTCAGTGAATATACAATTATCAGAACATATAAAATTGAAACTAACTTTTTATAATTTATCTTAATAAAACTTTTTATAATTATTTCATCTGTAATGATGGGTTTTGGCAAGTAATAATTTCCAGGCCCTAGCCAGGAATCGAACCCGGGGCCTTCGTTTAGTACGCTAGCGCGCTATCCACTACGTCACAGTGGCAGCCATTTTTTTACATTGTTTAACAATGTTAGGTTATATTGGTCATTATTTTCATTGGCAACAGAAAGTTGTGTGAGTATTTCACACCAGATTTTTATTTTCTATTATGAGATGAAACCAAAACAATAGTCTTCAAAATCAATTTTAGTACTGAACAAATTTAATAACTTCAGTATAGTTGTAGATGTTGTACAGCTGTCGTTTGAACAGACTTCAAGCGTTGTATCCCTGACGGAAAAAGTAGTTGAAGAGCAGTCCGTTTTAACGACAATACAGCTGCAATCAACAACAATTAAGAAGTTGAATTTTCGTTAAGATTTACATTCTTGTTAAACCCTCACAACCAAAGCTAGAAATACTTCTGCTCAACTGTGCTAGTTAACCTAGCTGTGCTAGTTAAAAAAAAAAATTCTACTTACTTTAAGAGTCAGCATTACCTGATTGTAATATCTGGATCACGTAAACCCTGAATTAATTCTTCGATGACTTCTTCGACTTCACTAGGGACATCTATGTCTTCATCATCACTGACTGAAGAAATTTCAGAGGTTTTATTATCACCACTCATCAATGGAGTTTGCTGTAAACCATCTCCGGCATTCAGATTTAATACTAAAGATCTGCTTCCACGACTATATCGCCAAGTAGCAACTCTCACTTTTAAGAATGTCAGTCCTGAAAACAAAAATTAAAAGTATATTTTCACATTACTAAGTAGATAGATTAGACAGTGAATTAATAAAGCTATCAGAACTTACCGAAAGTACAATTGCAGAAATTTTGTCCGTTGTGATTTATGAGATTGAGTGGTTAGTTAGATTAGTGTAATCACTAATCTATCATTTTTGATATGCTTTTCACGGTTGATGAGCTCTGCTGTGCCACACGCTTAGACCAATCAGAACGTTTGCTAGCATCGTCAGATTGTACCTGACAAACATTACCCACGCATGCGTTTAAGAGCCGCAATAGTTCACTCTCGTCTTGCATCTCGTACTGAACACATAAAAATTTTACTTGATTACACCAACGAAATGTGAACGATTGCTCAAAAAACCCTGATTAATACGTTATCAACAGGACAGGCGTGGATTATTCACATTTTTGAGGAATGTGAATAATCGCTACTACTTTTCAGTTTCTGGCAAGATCCTATGTATCCTATGTAATTTACTCAGTACAGTCAACTCTCCGTGCTCGCGCATTCGGTATCGCAGTTCCCTTTTTGATTACAGTTTTCGCTATTCACAATAGGCTAAATATAACATTTGTGGTTTCTTCCAAAAGAAAAAGAATTAAAATGTTCAATAAATGAACAGTGGAATAAAAGAAAAATTCAAGCATTCAAACTGTAGTATGTAAGGCGTAAATTCAAAATAATTTTAGAAGCTATGGATGCAGATGCTGAGCTAGATCTTAAGTCCTGGAAACAATTTAACATAGCTGATTGCGTTTTATGCATTAAATCTTCTCTTGACAAACTGAAGCAGCCTACATTAATGTCCTGCTGGAAAAAGCTATATGACATTACTGATTTGAGCACTAACGTAACCGAAAGTACAATTGCAGAAATTTTGTCCGTTGTGATTTATGAGATTGAGTGGTTAGTTAGATTAGTGATTAATATGCTTTTCGTGGTTGATGAGCTCTGCTGTTCCACACGTTCAGACCAATCACAACGTTTGCTAGCATCGTCAGATTGTACCTGACAAACATTACGCGCGCATAAGAGCCGCAATAGTTCACTCTCGTCTTGCATCTTGTACTGAACACATCAATTATAGAACGCATTAACATGCAATACTTTATAATATACCGTGAAGTAATAATTGATCCCAATAAAACCAATTATGGTACTAGGAAAGCTGGAAAAATTAAGACTAGAAAACCAAATAGTACATTTTTTTAGAAGTCATTTCTCTATCTTGAGAGGTGATTCGTTAACGTACTTCCACCCCATATACACAGTATTATGTCACCACATCTACTAAAACAAACTAAAATATCATATAATATCGATCTGCGAGCAAGAACTTGAGAAACTTTTCCAGGTCTTAAAATAACTTTTTTATTAGTTTTTAATTTTCTCTTTGCTTTGTTTAACTGTCTCTTTATGCTCATTTATTGAATTAATTTCGTATAAAGTTAAAATATTTACATTGTGTTAGTTAAAATATATTATTGTAAAGTAGTTAGTTATAAAATAAAAAATATAATATAGCTACCAGTAGTAATTTAACTTAGTATAACTTAGTAATTTTATAGAAGTTATAAGTATTTAAGTGAATTAATGTTTTTGTTCTGTATACTCCTATGCGCGGACAGAACTCTTTGTGAAGAAGAGTTTTTGCGTATATTTATATTAAAATATTGTACATAGCTTAGTATAGTCATGAATTGTAATTTTAATGTAGCTATATTTTACTAAATAAAATAATATAATCAGCTGATTGTATGTTTATAGGTTATAAATTGTTATTGAAAGACCAAAAAAATGGCTGATGAAATATTTAACAGCGCTGCAAGAGCAAGTATTGGCAACGTTGCTGGCAAGTCATCAGCTAGCTATAAAGTAAAAATAGCTCATCAGCCCTGAAAAATAGTATGTAGTCTAGACAAGTCCAAACTAGAACTGGAGGGCTTTAAAAAAACCAAAAGAGGTTGTTAATAATTTTAGGTTATCCTTTTATGATTAAAATTAGGTCATGTTTTTCATATTACATTGGCCACTAATGATTAAACATAGGTTATGTTTATCATTATTACATTTTCTTGCCCTACATGAAATATAGGTAAAGAAAGTTATGTTTTTGCGTCATATCGGAATCAGTTTTACATATTATACTGCTCATCAGAATTTGTCTGTTTTTACATTGGCAAGAAAAAGTTGTGTTTACATCAGATTTTCAATATTTAGAAAGATTACTAACCAATTCTTTGTATTATTTTGATTGCAAATTTTCTTGTTAGTCTATAACTGTCATTTCTACATTTCGATGAAAGGATGGACGATAAAAGTTTTGGTGCATATGGTAATAGATCTTCTCTTTCACCATGTTTTAAAATTGCAGCCAAACTTGACAATGGACCAAATCTTTTCCAATCCCCTGTTTTTTCTGGTGAACATTGCTGAAAAATGGACAAAAACATAATTAACATAAAAATAGAATTATTTTCATAAATGTTCAATAACTTTGTTAACTTTCTCTTTGCTCTTTGAAAGTTAACTATAATATATTAACTATATATTAAATATATATTAACTATAATATATTTTATAAAATATAAACACAGTATTTGTTTTTTTATTACTTATAGCCTCCTAAAAAACCTCAGCTTGCTGTACTTTATATCAAACTAAACTTAAAGCATTCAACTTCTAACACATCCTCAAACATTGAAAGCCTAATTGCAAGTATACAAATAAAACCAATAAGTACTGGGAACAGGAATTTTGTAGTTATCGGTATGAATAACTAGTGGAAGAGGAAGGATCTGAAAATAACTGGAAGATTATACCAAAAAGTACGTAAAAAATCTACTTCTTAAAAAAGTGATACAATTTTTTTGATTTTTGGAAGAGTTACGTAACTTTTTATGCAGAAAACAAAAGGTAACATATTTTTTTGTCTCAAATAATTTTCAAAAAAAGAAAGTACAGGTTGATGTCATATTTTAAGGCAGAAATGTTCAATACCTTATATGTGACTATATAATATACAGCAATCCCTTGGTATCCGCGGGTTTAGGTTATCCCCGGACTTTGTCCGTGGGCCTAAAACTTTAAAATACGTACGTTTTCTCACCTTGTGTACACCGTACTTGGTTGGGAAGTCATACAATTCTGAAAACATGTGTTTGAATAAATGTTTTGGAATTCGTATCATGTTGAGTCACACACTAGTATGGCGACGGCCGCCATGAGCCAAGCTAGATTTCCACATACTGTACGTAATGAGCCAGTCACCGGATACCGGGCCCCACCAGTAACATGCCACCCTCAAAGCCATACGTACGCCCAAGCACCATACAGTAATTTCTCTGTACGTTTTCCTCCATGTGTCAGTCTAACTTTTTTGTACGTAGTTCTTTGTGTGTTCGACGATCCTGAAATGAAGCCAAGCATTTTCACAAACCATCAACGAGATCCTCAGCATGGCAACACATTGGCTGGCCATGTGTTGGAGACAGATCCAGTCATGGAAAGGGCCCTTCAATTCAAAAGAGGACTCAGGAGCTGATGATACTATACGAAGAAATCCACAAGGAGTTTGAAAAGAAGAAGAAGCAAAGAGCCATAACTAACTATTTTAAAGCAACTTAAATTTTTAATGCATATATTACTGTATTTATTAAATATTTATAGATTATAATAATGGTAAAATGTTCCTAAAACTGTAAAACACTTAAAACGACTGCAGGACTTTACTTTTAGAACCTAACCCCCATCTTTTCGTTCATATAAGGTATTATTATTTGCGGTTTTACTAACCGCGATAACCCTCCAGAACGTAACCCCCGTGGATAACGAGGGATTACTGTATATTGTATACAATAGATGACATAATGACGCTAGACACTATCTCCGGTGCATTTCTAGTTTTATCATTATTATTTTGTTTGTTTATTTTGTAATCGAACTAATAAATATAAATCTTTATTCCTTTTTAGTGATCCTACTATTCAGTTTGATGATGGACTGATACTGGAAACGTTTCGTATTTTAGAAAAAGATGTGGATATGGAAGGCAATGCAGCGGAAATATATATTACACCACCTGACGTAGGGGAACGTACAAGAAGATTTGGGAATACAGATGGAGGACTGGTGGATAATTTACTGGGGTCAATATTGCAAGCAAGCGCAGAAATCAAGTTACCAAACAGACGAGTTATGGCACTAGATTACACAAATTTTGAAAATTTGAAGGTAGCGAAGGAATAAGTAAACTAAAAGGACGGATTTCACCTTGAATGCGTAATAGTAACTACCGCTTCAAAACAGACTAAGTTATTGATGTATAGGAACAAGACATGTAGTTATTTTTGAATTTTTTTTGGATAATAAGATAGTTCAACAGCTTATACTTGATGATACTGGTAACTACACGACATTCCTGAAATGTCTAAATCCCAACATAACTAAGCCTACTGAGAAAATAAATGATTTTTTTTGTATTTTGTACTTGTCGGGTTACAACTGTCTTCTAGAAAAGCGTATGTACTGGGAGAAAGATGACGTCCGCGACAATCAGGTGGCAAATGGAATGGTTAGAGCCAGATTTTTGGAAGTAAACAGATTTGTGCATTTAAACAACAAAAAGTTCGATAAAAGTGATCAATTTTGTAAAGTTCGACCTTACACAGTGTCTGATAAAGCACTTTCAGGAATATTTTGTGTCACAACAATACATTGATTACGACAAGTCCATGAAAGTATTTTGGAAAACACAGTTGCAAACAAATTATCAAGGGAAACCAATTCGTTCAGGTCGAGCCTTGCTAGAATTTATGTTCCTGATTTGCTAAGAAGAAGTTTTTGTATAATTTGTATTCAAAAGATATTTTTCAGTTTCTAAAACGTTTGTATGTAATAATTCTAATAAACAGAACACACTTAGTATTATTTTCTTAGTGCAAAGCTATTCTATTTTCTACTCTTAAGTTTTTATAATAATATAGCCATTTTAAAAAATGAATAACAAAATACAAATAAAATTAACAAAAATTATACCTTTCATGGCTTTTCAAAGTAGTGACGGCAAACGAAAATGCTCCTGTTATAGCAGTAGTGGGAGCACCGCGCGTTGCATATATACGAGGTGTGTTCAAAAAGTAACGGGAATTTTTTAATTTCGCGGGTTTGGATAGTCCAATTGTAAAAAATTTTTTTTATTATTTTGGTACACATGCCCCTGACGTACGATAAAATTTTCAACAATATTCATTGCTTAATTCTTAAGTGGAAGTCGCTAAGGTTAGACGTGTTTTTCGAGCACGGCTATTTTTATTTGTTAAAAACAATTGATCAAAGAATTTTTATTAAATTTTGCGTGAAAAATGAAATAAAGTGTGTGAAATGTTAACAAAGGCATATGGTGAGTCTGCTATGAGTAAAACAAGGATTTACGAGTGGTATAAGCGTTTCCAAGATGGCCGCGAAAACGTTGAAGATGACGAACGACCCGGACGTCCAAGCACATCAACAACCGATGAAAACGTGAAAAAAGTGAAAGAAATGGTTATGAACGATCGCCGAATCACAATCAGAGAAGTCAGTGATGATGTTGTCATATCAATTGGCTCATGCCATGACATTTTTTCGGATGTTTTGGGTATGAAACGTGTGGCAGCAAAATTTGTTCCAAAATTGTTGAATTTCAACAAAAACAGCGGCGAATGGAAGTTGCTCAGGAGTCACTAAATGAAGTCGACAACGATGCGGATCTACTCAAATGTGTTATAACAGGTGACAAAACATGGGTATACGGATACGATGTCGAAACTAAAGCTCAATCGTCCCAGTGGAGGCATTCTGGATCGCCAAGACCGAAAAAGGTTCGACAAGTGCGGTCGAATGTGAAGGTTATGCTCACTGTGTTCTTCGATTTTAATGGCATAGTGCATCATGAATTCTTGCCACAAGGTCAAACAATCAATAAGGAGTACTACCTACAAGTTCAACGTCGTTTGCGTGAAGCAATCAGAAAAAAACGCCCGGATTTGTGGCAAAACAATTCATGGCTTTTGCACCACGATAATGCACCTGCTCACACTTCATTGCTTGTTCATGAATTTTTGGCCAAAAACAAAACTGTAACGATGCCCCAGCCTCCATATTCGCCAGTCATGGTTCCATGTGACTTTTTTCTATTTCCAAAAATAAAGAGAACATTAAAAGGCCGTCGTTTTACAAGCATAGATGACATTAAAAGCGAATCGGTGAAAGAGCTAAAAGCTATCACAAAGATCGAGTTTCAGAAGTGTTTCGAGGATTGGAAAAAGCGTTGGCACAAGTGTATTGCATGCGAAGGGGACTACTTTGAAGGCGACAATATTAATGTAGATGAATAAATAAATATTTTTTTCATAAAATGAAAATTCCCGTTATTTTTTGAACAAACCTCGTACAACGGGTCGACATGAATTCGCCAACTACAGTAATAAAAAAAACTATTATTTTCCTGAATAATACTTTAAATAAAATGCTACTTATAATAAATTGTCAAAAAAATCAAAAATTTTTGTGTCTCGCCGTTGGCTGGTTAAAACAGCCCTGTGACAAATATGATCGGAAGATATTGATTTTTTAAGTGCATTGTATTGCTACATAATTACTTTTCAAACTTGAACTAATCTAATCCCATAAATTGAAATAACAACAAAAAATATCTTACCGAAAATATCCAATCGAAGAAAAGACTAAGATGTTGCTGTTTAACATCAGATCGTGTAAACAACTTTGCAGATAAGTGCGAAGCTGCATCTCTACATTTATCACCAACCATCAAATATTTTTTACAAACGTTTAATAACCTATTTAACAGAAAGCATTAGATACTAAACACTTTTTTTTTGTACAAAACAGTTGAAACAAATTAAGATTATACAGTTGACATTAGTTACTCAATTATTCAAATAATTACCACGGATAATTTTTCCGCATCTGGATATTTTTAATAACGTCACAAACGCTACTGAAAGAAATGTTAAAAATCTAGTTACTGGAAAAAATTCAACACAAAAAACTATAAATTAATTAAAAATTAAGCTTCAATCAAGCATTCTTAATCATATCACAACCATTCTTGACTTAATTTTTTTTAAATTTTTGGGTCGGCCGCATTGGGATTGTTGGTAACGTGCTCTTATCATGAGGTCTTGGGTTCGAATCCCATTCATGTACAGCATATTTTCATACATTACAAAAAATCATTTTATCCTTCACCGTCTGCATTAGCAGTAATTGCAGAACAGTTGGGCGTTAAAAAAAAAATTATTTTTTTTACTAATTTTTTACCATGGTTTTTTAACAAACAAAATACCGGTACTGGTAACGCAATATAAGTTGACGATCATCAGCAAGAGTAAGACTGGACTATGCGGGGGGTGGAAGTGCAACTATATGTGCATTTCTAAATACATCATAGCAACAGCTCTAACCATGACATCATGTTGTAGTTTTACTCTTACATTGATTTTTTATGTTTACAACTAGTCGTTTTATAAACATCCCACTGTATTATTTATTGATTCTTAATAATTATCCTAAATAATAAACATTCATTCTAAATAAGCCATAATACTAGGTCTAACCTACATTTAGTATCCTTTTTGGTCATCAGCAATAAACTGAATTACTGCACTCTGACATTTTTAGTGATTGACTAGTTAGTCCGTGCGTTACGTCAATGTGAGCTTATTATCGTGAGTAATACTAGTTTTACGGTAATTTCAAAATGTTATTGTATTTTTAGGGTTTTCATATTTCATTATTTTCAGTAAAGTTATGTTAAATTGCAATTGAATTAAACAATTCACTTTCTTTAAATAATGACATTACTCCTTACTTATTTAGTGTGATAGGTCATGAACTGAATTTTATTACTTAAATGTTTGTGGTGTTTACATTTTGAGTTCCACGCTTGATACAACATGTCTTATGCTTTCGGATAGATAATTTCCTCCACATGCTAGGCGCAATTGTGTACTTATAGTGTGTTAACAGTACATATGCAATGTTTAATAATGCATATACAAAGAATAACATGAATATTCAAGTGTCAGAAACATCTGAACTAACCTGTCTATTGTAGAAACTTCCTGAGCACCACTATCAAGACGTGCCATATGGAATGGGATCATTACAATAATCGACAACCACATTAATAAGCAATATCTTGTTTCCCATGTAGTTGTATCTGTTTCATCCTGAGCTTCCAGTAACTGCAGCACAAGTTCTAAATCCGACACCTAAAAAAACAAATTTAAATTACAAAAAAAAATGTAATTAACACCAGATACTATATCAATCTTTCTCTTTGGTAATAATATAACAGATTCTTGAGAAAATTTTGAAAAAATCCATACATCATTGCGCAATATTAAGTTCATTATGCCACTTTGCAACTGTTTTGTGACGTTAGGTTAGTATTTTATACATACATAAGTTAATCATTCCTTCTATTTTATATAACCGTTTATTTCAGATGATAGGCCTATGCAACATAATTTAAATTTACATAATTGTAAAGAGAATTCTTCACACACAGACAAACTTGTAAGGTTTGACCATATGTATTTGTATGTAGTTTCATAATCTTTAACTAACATAAGGAAAAATTAGTTTTGTATTAATTTAAACTTACCAAACTTTCTTAACATAAATTTTGTGCTCAGCCAAGTTTTGTTAAAATCTTTTCAAAAATACTAACCTCGTGGGGCAAGTGTCTGACAACAACTTTATAACCTCTGACGTTAATTAAAATGAACAAATACTGGAAAGCTCTATGCTTTACTTCCATTGTTGAATCCTTCAACCTTACTAATGTTATTATCTCATTAAGTAAATTTTCCAAATAGGGATCCAATAAATGAGGCTGCTCTTTGTATTGGTTGAGAATGTACCTAAACTTTTCATATGCAAGTTCAGCTAGCCGCTGATCTTCCGAAGACTGGATCACTTTCAAATTACTTATCATTGATAAAACTTCTTTCCATTCTGTAAAATTTTCTAACGCACATCCTAATCCAATATTTTCATTAACTTCATCATCATTTGGCACTTCTAAATCTAATTCCGAAGGCACGACCATTTTTCGACACCTATTAAATCTTAAATCACAAACCCAAAATATTTACAAGTTGCTAAGCAAATCCAATGCCAACATCATTTCATCGTCTTCAACAAAGACATATGAATAATTTGTACATACCATTATCTTATATGTTCTCGTTTTTACAATAACACAATTTAGGTATCGTACAAACTATAATATTATTTATACTTTGTAATTACTTTACGTTAATTAACAATGGGCTTTCACTCTAGTTTCGTGTTATATTATAATCAAAGAAAAAATAATAGTTTGTTTCAAAACAGGCCCTAATAAAGACAAACAATTTTCTTTTTTTAATTTTTTTAGTTGTGTTAAATATCGTGGGGGGGTGTAAATCTTTTTTAATTTGATTCTTTGCAGATTTACCGCTATAGTTGTACTGTGTGTTGGCATCACTGCTTACCCTTGTGATCCACTTGTTTAACTACAATGGAATCTGGGGGTGGGAACTGGAATGAATTCAGTCATCTCATTAGTGTCGTAGTGAGTACGTCGCTGTGTAAAGTTTTATAGTACGTTAAACTTTTGTTTGTTTATAGGTTTTTAGTTTCGTTGCATTTATTTCTATTACGGATTTACTTTAAACGTAAGTTAATAATATTTGATTTTTATGTTTATAATATTTAGATGTGATATGTTTAAACCAAATTTGTTACGAAACACTCTATGACTTCTAAGGAGAAAATAGATTCTTGTAAAACAATACGTAGCAGTAATTATGTGATTGTTTTCTTGTAGCACTAAATTTTACTAACCGATTTTAAATAGAAAACTTTCAATTCAAATTTATAATTAAGTATTATTTAATGTAGTGTAACAGTATTATTTAAAAGTAGTTTGAAAATAGTTTTGTGTTAAAATTACTTTATTAAAAACAAGTTTCACTGTTTAAAAATTATCGTTATCAATTTATTAAAGTGTCTAAAGGTTGTCCTGTTTCGGAAACAAAGCGAATAAAATTCAACAATTTATAAATTATATTTATAATAGTATATGTAATAATTGCACATTTTAGTTGTGAATTTTAAAACTTTTTTGTTCGGAAAATTAATTACGCGTATAACTGTTGTAAAACGAGTATATTACCTATGTTAGCCGCTTTTAAATGACGTTTTAATTTATATACTAGAATTCCTGTACAACAGTGTAATAAGTAAATTATGCTAGTTGATAAATTGTGAAAATATTTCTAACGTTGACTGTAGTTTCAGTAGTTAAGACGGCAGTTTTTTTCTATAGGTCATACATTCTAAAGAATGTAAACAAAGACTCGGTTAACTAATGTTTGTTGAATTTCTCTTTTAAAATTGCCAGACCATGTTTTATTATTATTTACAAATAATATGAGACTTAAAGTGTAGTTAATACACTGATAAAAGCTTTTGTGTTTATAGAAATTAAAAGATATCGGATACGATGGTTGCAACGAGACCGTTATGAATTAATTAGCTTGTTTAAAAAATTATTAAAAAATACTTTAAAAAAACAGAAATTTAAATCAGTTGAGATAAAATTATTTTATTTATTTTTTATTGGTAAACAGTAATGTAAATAACATAATTTCAGTAATTGTTTATGTTTCTCAAATGTGCATGTAATTATCATTATTTTCAAAACTGAGCTATTAAAATACATAATTTGGTTCGTTTTAGATATTTTTAAAGTTCATATTTTATTAGTTTTTAAAACATGTACCAAAGATTAGGTGCATCTCAAATCTATGTGAATTTATTTGTACATTTTCTTTTAAGTGATTGATCTTTAGCAAAATTATTTGAGATCAAATCTATAAT
Source organism: Catonia carolina (assembly GCA_035578175.1). Lineage (NCBI taxonomy): Eukaryota > Metazoa > Arthropoda > Insecta > Hemiptera > Achilidae > Catonia > Catonia carolina. The sequence goes on along the minus strand of JAQMRL010000005.1, from coordinate 30,466,706 downwards.
AACCAAATTGTTTAATTCAAGTAACTGTTTATTTTGAATCTAAATTTGCCTTTTATTCATTCAGATGTCATGAAATCTGTTTCTGTCAAATGTTTTTTAAGAACTAATTTTGTGTCAGTATCTTATTCAAATTTGTGCAGTGCCAGGAACGATTCAGTATTCTATTCTTATAGAAAATTCAATTTAAAAGTTTCTGGTTAAATCTTTATATTGTTAACATATGAACACACCTTTTGGTTTCATTGAAATGAAGTCATAAAGTAAGCATATTAGAATGCTGATGCATATCAACTGCATAATTAAATCGTTTTTAACTAGTTTACGTGTCGTAATATAATGTAGAGCTAACTAAATACAGAGGATTTTATTTTATGGAAAAGTATTTATCATACTTAATATAAATTTGTATTTTTCAATTGTTGGTGTAAAATGTAAACAATCGTTGTGGCATGTTTACTGTGCGTTTTGAACTGTGTAAATTATTAGTTCTGTGCTTGTAGAGTACAATTTTTTTTTTATTTATTTTTTTTTTTTTTTGGTTTAACGTCCAACTGTTCTGCAATTACTGCTAATGCAGATGGTGAAGGATGAAATGATTTTTTGTAACGTATGAAAATATGCCGTGCCTGAATGGGATTCGAACCCAAGACCGCATGATGAGAGGCAAGCACGTTACCAACTGCGCCAAGTACAACTTGTAGAGTACAAGGGTGGTCCGGCCTGATCTAGAGATGGCGGTAGTTGTTTGAAAAATGTCATTGTATTAGAAAGTACACAATCTAGAAACCATATGTTTCAAGTTTGAAGATGCCATGTTGTTTATTATTTATTTGGCAGCCATCAATGGTGAACGTTTTCAGTGAATTTGTAAAAATGATAAAAATTGGTCATCGTTATGTGATACAATACTTTCATTTGAAAGGCCTCAGCCCAACCAATATAAAAGCTGAACTAGATTCTACTCTGGGTGAGTCTGCTTCTTCATTTACAACAGTTAAATGTTGGGTAGCAGTGTTTAAACGAGGCTGTACGAGCTGGCAAGATGAGCATCGCAGTGGTCGACCAAATGAGGTGACAACTCCAGAAATGGTGAAGAAAATCCACAAAGTGGTCTGGATGATCGTTGACTGAAAGTGTGTGAGCTAGTAGACATAGTAGGGATTTCAAAAAGTGCAGTACATCGCATATTATCTGAAAATTTGGACATGAGAAAGATGGGTGCGGCATTTGCTCTCACTCGAGCAAAAACATTGTCATGAAGATGTTTCAATTGAGTGTTTAGTGAAGTTTCACAGCAACAATGCAGAATTTTTGCGCCGTTTCGTAACCATGGATGAAATATGGGTCCATCACTTCATACCAGAGACAAAAGAACAATCAAAACAATGGACTGAGAATGGAGAACCAGCTCCTAAGAAGGCGAAGACCGTTCCATCTGCAGGCAAAGTCATGGCACCCATTTTTTGGGATGCACGTGGGATAATTTTCATTGACTATATTAAAAAATGAAAAAACTATCAACAGCGAGAATTATGTGAACTTATTGCAACGTTTGAGTGAAGAAATCGAGCAAAAACGGCCGCATTTGCCTAAGAAGAAAAAGTTGATCAAGACAATGCACCAGCTCACAAATCCATTATTGTATTTGTAATTTTATTATTTTATTGGGAGGGGGGTCGAAAAATATTAATTTCATTTTTACTATTTGCGGGTCACAGAGCAAAAAAAAGTTGAGAATCACTGCTCTAGAGGTTCTGGCCAGCCTTTCGGCTGATGGCCTTAAGCAACAACTGTAATTTACTATGTGTTTCAAAGTTATTTTATATCATGTAGTGTTTTTTTTTAATGTTTAGAGTTAGAATTTTTCTTTGTTTTTATAATATTTTAAAATTAATTCTTTAGAAAAAACATTAACTTTGATAAATTAATAGGAACAAAGATAATTTATTATTGTTTACGTAAGTAGCTAAATATTCTTGATTTGGTTAAACCATGAAGGACATTTTAAACAATTACTGAAAAAATTTGCTTTGTCTTTTTTTGTAGTTGTTATTTTAAATGTAGCAAATTGATTTTGTGTCTGCTTCACTAAAATTACAACAATTTTAAAAATCATAAGCTGTAAGTAATGCTTTTTAGTTCATCTACATACATTGTTGAATGTATCTACATACAGTCCAGCCTCTCTAAGTTTGCTCCTAATGTAAACAAATAATGACGTCACAGAGCATGCGCATTATATCAAAATGTGTACTTGCTGATTAAAAAGTAACAACAAAATACTTTCAAAAGTATTTAAATACAAAATACTTTTAAAAGTATTTTTATTAATAAAATTGTTAGTCCTACATCATATCATGACTGATGTTTTTAGTACTTTAAGTGCTTATAATTTAAAAAATAGGTAACTTAATAGGAATACGACATCCGTAAAGTCGCGGACTCTAGCGTGCACCCTGTAGTAGGTGGCTTTTGTTTGTTGACAGTAGGAGCAAACTAAGAACGGCTGAACTTTACATTGTTTATTTTAGAATTTTTAATAGTTTTTGGCTAGGGAATGTCTGTTTGTGGTAGCACCATAAATGGAAAAGATTTTATGTTCTAAAATTATATTTATATTTTTTAGCCTTTTTATAGTTACTGATTGGTATTTAAGACGTCTTGAAAGCTATGTTTTGTCCTACAATTTATACTGTCAAATAAACTCTTTCTATGTGAATTTTATTTACTTTCTTTTATAATAAATAGATAAATTTATTAGGTGCTACAAAATGTTATCATAACTTTTTAAATATTTGTTTTAAAAATTACAAACTAACTTGCAGTTCATTTTTTTATGATAAAGTCTGGTATGAAACACTCACATGACTTTCTCTTCTCAATGTAAATAATTACCCATATCATGTCACATTGGGAATAAACAAAAAAAACATAACCTTATTTTAATCATGAGTGAATGATGTGAAATAAAAACCAACTTAGTTTGGCTTAATAATATGGAAAATCACTCTTTGATGTTAAAACTCTTTAATGGTTAATGGTTAAAGGATCTTTAGTGGATAATGCTTTAAATAAAAGTTGTAGATCTCTTAATTTCCTATAAATTTAATTATATAGACTTTTGTCATTAAATGCATACTATGGCTGAAATCTTACAAACCCATTTTGTTACAGATTTTCATTAAGAAAAAACAGAAAATCTCTAATTCTTGAAATAAAAGTTTTAGGTTTTTAAATTTACTACAACTTTGATTATACACTTTTGCCCTAAAATACATATTGAGGTCGCAATCTTAAAAAACCATTTTTTTCTACAAAAGCACACCTCCCCAAGAATTTCAGCAGACATGGCACCGACCCTACCTTTTAGAGCATAAAAATTGTAGTAAATGAAGCAATTTTTAAAAGAATCGTAGGAGCTGTTTTGAGAAAATCGCAAAAAAGTGAAAAATGACACGAATAAACTACTACTTCCAGTTGATCTATTTTGATGAAATTCTTTGTGTTGGGTCCTCTAGTAGTACCTAACTCAAGTTTCAGCTTCATGTGATGTTCCAGTTTTGAAATATTTCCATCACCCACACTTACACACATACAGACCAATCGCGAAAAACAATGTTTTTTTGGTTCAGGGGGGTCTGAAAACATGTATATCCGGTGAAAAAATTGACGTAAAAGCAATACTTTCCTTCCTAATATTCATATAGGCAAGAGAAAGTAAAAAAAAACATTAAACATAATTTAAATGTTGCTTTTATTATTTACCTTATTGTTACCTAGTTGTTAGAGTCATTCCTTGTTTTTAGTAATAACAGAATTATAACTGTTTCAAAAACTCGATGTAAAACAATTTTGTATTTATATAATTCTGTATTCAGCCCATAACTTACAGGTGAAGTGTAAAATAAGTTTCACTCAATCTGTTATTTGCAGGGCTAAAAAATATAGTTCTTTTTCTTATCACATGGTCAACCAATTAAATGACTTAATCATTTCTGAACAGAAGAGGCAGATGTGTAAAAGACACTAATCGGAGTTTTCTGCTCTGAAAGTAATGAATTTTATTATACAGCCAGACCCTGTGGTGAATGAAGTGAAGGTGTCATTTGCAGAGTGGAAAATTATGTGCTTTTCAAAGGACCTGGTATGCTGATAAGCATACTTATCAACTCAGTGAGGAAGGCAATTGTAAACCACCCTCTCTTTCCTCGTTTTACTTAGTAAAAACTGTACAGATTCTAACCAGCCTTTTGGCTGTTGACCTAAACAACAACACTACAGAATTGTTGTTTTTCTCTAGAAATTTTACTAAGTAAAAACGAGGAGTTAGATGGTTTACTATTGCCTTTTTCACTGGGTTGAAAGAGTATGCTTATCAGCATACCAAACCCTCCAAAAAGTTCTTACTTTCCACCATGCAAGTAACACCTTCACTTTATTCACCACAGGCTCTGGCTGTATAATGAAATTCATTACTCTGATTCATAATTCTTTCATACGAACTGATTTGTTCAAGATACAGCATCAAAATCGGTCTTTAAATTAGTAAAATGTAGAACTGGTTGAATATTAGCGAGAGAATTAGTGTGGTCTTCCATCCCGCGTATTTTTTTAGAAGTTGCAGCACTGAATAATGTGTTTGGGCTATAACACTACTTTATTATATACTGTCTGCATTGAGTGTTCCGGACGTTTCTGATTACCCTAGTTAAACTAAAAGCTAGTGAGTCAGTTAACTCTGTTTAATATTAGTGTTTCTATTGGTCGAGAAGAAATTACTTTTTTATCAGTACCATCTCTCCTCTTTTGATTGTATAATAAAATACAAGTTAAAAGTATAATGTAATACTGTTTGTCCTTTTTTTATCGCTTCTTGATTGATTGTCTTTAAATATTATTAAGAAAATGGCCTTTGGGCAAGCCAAATCATAACTATTATTTGTTAAGTAAAAACAATTGGTGTGAAACACTCACACAACTTTCCCTTGCCAATATAAATAATTAACAATAAACCTAACATTAGTAATAAAACATTAGAAATAAACAAACAACTAACCTCAAAAATATAACCATATTTCAATCATGAGTGAAACACGCAAAATGAAAATCGACCTCAGTTTGGCTTAGAAATACGGAAAATCACTCTTTCTCTCTAAACTAGGCTCTGTAGAGAAAAATGCTCTTAATAAAAGTTGTAGATCTTTTAATTTTTTATATATTTCATTATATACACTTTTGTCGTAAAATGCATACTAAGGCCGAAATCTTTAAAAAATCGATTTTTCACACGTTTTCGTGAGAAAAAAACAGAAAATCGCTAATTACCGCTAAACTAAGCGTTTTACAAAAAAAAGCTTGAAATAAAAGTTGTAGGTTTTCAAATTCTCTACAACTTTTATTATATAACATTTTGCGCTAAAATGCATATTAAAGCCGCAATCTTAAAAAGAAAATGTTTTTACGTGAAAACAGCCTTACCCAGAATTTTCAGCAAACATGGCGCCTACCCTATCTTGTAGAGAATAAAAAGTTTAGTAAATGAGGCGATTTTTAAAAAAATCGTAGGACCAGTTTTTGAGAAAATCGCAAAAAAGTGAAAAATGACACGAATAAACTACTACTTCTGGTAGACCGATTTTGATGAAAATGTTCGTGTCGGGTCCGGTAGTGGTATGTAACTTAAGTTTCAAGTTTCGAATTCGTTCGATGTTCCGTTCTTGAGATATTCTGTTCACACACACACACACACAGACCAATCGCTAAGAATATGTTTTTTGGGTTCAGGGGGTCTGAAATCGTGTAGATCCGGTGAAAACTCGATTTCCAAAAATCGGCATGAAAACAATACCTACTTTCCTTCCTATATATTCATATAGGCAAGAGAAAGTAATAAGTTAACTTAATTTATTAACTTAAGAGTCACTTCTGTCGGTAAGTCCCACGACTGCTGATTTTTTAACATTAAAAAACCTACATTGTTTTCTTTCGAGCTTTTTTTTGTACAGGGTCAATCAGTGATTTTCCGTATTTTTCAGAAATCTGTAAAAATTAGTCTTATTAAAGATTGCGGCCTTAGTAGGCTATGTATTTACGATAATAGTGTGTGTGTAGGCCTATATATAATCAAAATTATTAAAAAAAATCTAAACTTTTATTTCAAGCATTTTTACTTTCTCTTCCTTATTTTATGAATAACTTATATAGGAAGGAGAGTATTGTTTTCGATTATTCACCGGATCTACACGTTTTCAGACCCAAAAAAAAACATGGTTTTAGCGATTGGTCTGTGTGTGTGTGTGTGAACAAAATATCTCGAGAACGGATCGTCGTACGAGGTTGAAACTTAAGTTAGATACCACTAGAGGACCCGATACGAACTTTTTCATCAAAATAGGTCACCCAGAATTAGTACAAGAATTATTACCAGTAGTAGTAGTTTATTCGTGTAATTTTTCACTTTTTTGCGATTTTTTCAAAAACGGGTTCTACGATTTTTTTTTAAATCGCCTGGTTTACTAAATTTTTTATGCTCTAGAAGATGCCATGTTTGCTAAAATTCTTGGTGAGGCTGTTTTCACGTAAAAAATGGTTATTTTTTAAGATTGTGGCTTTAATTTGCATTTTAGTGCAAAAATGTATATAATAAAAATTGTAGAAAATTTAAAATCCTACAACTTTTATTTCAAAACATTTTTTTGTATAACGCTTAGTTTAGCGGTAATAAGAGATTTTCTCATTTTTCTCGAAAACGTATAAAATATCGATTTTTCAAGACTTTTCAGTAATTTTGGTATGCATTTAACGACAAAAAAGTATATACTCAAATTTATAGGAAATTAAAAGATCTACAACTTTTATTTAAAGCATTTGTCTCTACATAGCCTAGTTTAGCCTGAAAGAGTTATTTTCCGTATTTTTAAGCCAAACTGAGGTTGATTTTCATTTAGCCTCTTTCACTCGTGATTAAAATAAGGTTATCGTTCTTTGTTTATTTCTAATATTTTATTTGTTTATTCATACATACATTGACAATTACAAAGATACATTGGCAATACAAAGTAGTGTGAGCGTTTCACACCAGATTTTTTTTTTATGTATACCTATATTTGATGATGTCTACACGCACTCTGATATGTGGTCGATTTTAAGAAATCGAGTTTTCACCGGATCTACACGTTTTCAGACCCCCTGAATCCAAAAAACATGTTTTTAGCGATTGGTCTGTGTGTAATTATATTAGTCTAATATAATCATGTTACTGCTCTAACATTACGGAGATCGCGTTTACATAAAAACGATATTTTCTACAACGCGTAGGAATCAGCCGTAGAGGAAATATTGGTGTGTTTTTGTTTGGAAGTTAATTCCAATTGGCAATAGGTGTTTCTGTTACGGTATTATACTTTTACTATATCCGCATTTTCCGCATATTGTATTTTTTGACTTCAGGTGCACTTATTTTAGTAACCATCCCACCTAGAAGTGTGAAATTTCACACTACATTTTAGTACTAAGGTGTGTATTTACTCCAGAGGTATTTCAAAAATTTTGGAGTTTTTATTTTTTGGGTGTGTTTTTCATAAAAAAATTTGGGCACATTTGAACATTTTTTGAGAATAAAAATCATTTTTAGATTGCATGAAGATATATGAAAAAGCTCTGGTACAAATTTGTAAAGCGGTACTGTAGAAAAGTGTGCCAAAGTTCAGCTTTGTAGCTTTAACGGTTTCTACAAAAAAATCTACCTAAGTTAGTATGTTTAGTATGTTTTAGTATGTTTAGCATGTTTAGTTAGTATGATTAGTAAGTTAGTATGTTAGTATGTAGTGTGTTTTTGTTTGGAAGTTAATTCCAATTGGCAATAGGTGTTTCTGTTACGGTATTATACTTTTACTATATCCGCATTTTCCGCATATTGTATTTTTTGACTTCAGGTGCACTTATTTTAGTAACCATCCCACCTAGAAGTGTGAAATTTCACACTACATTTTAGTACTAAGGTGTGTATTTACTCCAGAGGTATTTCAAAAATTTTGGAGTTTTTATTTTTTGGGTGTGTTTTTCATAAAAAAATTTGGGCACATTTGAACATTTTTTGAGAATAAAAATCATTTTTAGATTGCATGAAGATATATGAAAAAGCTCTGGTACAAATTTGTAAAGCGGTACTGTAGAAAAGTGTGCCAAAGTTCAGCTTTGTAGCTTTAACGGTTTCTACAAAAAAATCTACCTAAGTTAGTATGTTTAGTATGTTTTAGTATGTTTAGCATGTTTAGTTAGTATGATTAGTAAGTTAGTATGTTAGTATGTAGTGTGTTTTTGTTTGGAAGTTAATTCCAATTGGCAATAGGTGTTTCTGTTACGGTATTATACTTTTACTATATCCGCATTTTCCGCATATTGTATTTTTTGACTTCAGGTGCACTTATTTTAGTAACCATCCCACCTAGAAGTGTGAAATTTCACACTACATTTTAGTACTAAGGTGTGTATTTACTCCAGAGGTATTTCAAAAATTTTGGAGTTTTTATTTTTTGGGTGTGTTTTTCATAAAAAAATTTGGGCACATTTGAACATTTTTTGAGAATAAAAATCATTTTTAGATTGCATGAAGATATATGAAAAAGCTCTGGTACAAATTTGTAAAGCGGTACTGTAGAAAGGTGTGCCAAAGCTCAGCTTTGTAGCTTTAACGGTTTCTACAAAAAAATCTACCTAAGTTAGTATTGTAGGTATAGAAATAATGAAAATGGTCTGCTCCCCTTAATCTCTTTGCATTCTGGAAGTCATGTTACATAAAGAGCCGTTGAAATCAAATTTTTATAAAATTTCTAGAAATATCTTTTCCTATTTATAATATTGAGGCGAATTGTACAGGCGTGTAAATTCTTTAATGCTTTCTCTACACTTTATAAAAAAAGTTAAACGTAAAAAAACTAGATATTTCCATCCGAAACTAACAAACCTTGGGCATTATGATTACTCTTACTAGGAAATAAATATAGTTTTAATTTATAGATAATAAGTTTACATAAAGCAAGTACTAATACCGTATACACGTTATTTTGTTTAGTCTGTCAAATGTAATTTATTTATAGTTGTAGAGATAAAAACTATAACAGTGAAAATGTCAATCTTGATAATGATAGTGGTATGGTACAGCTTGGTGAATAGATATCACTAAGCTACCTGTCTTGTCGGACTCTTATTTGTGACGTAACACGTGAAAAACCGTGACCAATTAATTAGCAATTTGTTGGTTGATTTTTACCCAGAACGACCGTTCGAATTGACAACGGATTAGAAATTATAAATCATTTTATATACGTACGCAATTCTTATCAATGATTATTAAATCAATGTTAGCTTTCCCCGTTGTTTTTTTTTTAATTTTTATTCTGCAACTAATAATTCTTAATTTTTAGAAAAACATGTATGTTGAATTTTTTAGTAGTTTTACGTTATTATAACTTTAGTTTTAGTAGAGGGTTAAAACAGAATGTATTTTGGTAAGCGTTCAAGTAACTCGATACACAAATTACAACTTATCTTCACAGTTCACTGCCTATTGAAGCCAAAAAAATTATATGTGAAAGGATTTCGTTGTACGTTAGTATTAGAGAAAAAACTACCGATCCAAATAGGCTGAATCACGAAACCTGAGGTGATTTCTTAGCCACCTCCTGGAGATTTTTTTAATCAGGCATGCAGCCAAAATAGTAAGGGTACTTTGCTCTAATGTTGGAGCAAGTCATTGTAGACAGGTAACTTTAGACCAGATAAAAGCGTATGTCCTTGTAGAAACATATATCGTGCAATCCACGAGAGTTGCTTACAAAATAGTTTAACAGGGAGTGCCAAGAGGAAAAAATATTTATTTATTGTACCGGGTGGCCCATATGTCGGTTTCCCCTTGAGATGGGACATTTCATTTTGATAAGTTGGTTATAGTGTAATGTTGGCAGCATCACGTACAACATTCATTAGTTGTCTGCAATATATATAATGTACAGTTCATATAATAATTTTTTTGTCTAGGTTTCTTATTCTATTAACCTTTCTTCCGATTTCCGTAAATATTGGGGAAACCGACATATGGGCCACCCGGTATTATAGTAGGTTAAGAAAAGATGATAAAGTTCTGTTCATCAATAAATCTGTTCCTGTAGGTCTATGTGGTAGCGGATAACGGGTTTTAACATCTAAAAATATTAGCAGAGATGCGTTGTTTAAGCAGAACCCTCGGAGTTTCTAAAAGGGACTAACTGATAAGAGTCTGACGTAAAAATCGACTTAGATTGCCTAGGCCTAGTGTTAATGCAAGAGTAACTAAGATCATCAGAATTACATTAAACATTTATTTCTTTTATTTAACTACGTATATTTTCTTCATTTAACTACAAAATTTCAAACTTAAATTCGTCTATAAATAAGATTCTGTTACGCACTATTGACGTAATTCAGAACCGGTAATTTACGACACTATTTCAAAACGGTCCGACAATTCCATTCACAGTCCAAGTTCTAAACTGACTCACTACAAAGGTGTTAACTATTTTTATACCTGCGGACTGATAGTTGCTCAACAATCGAGACCCTTGTAACTCTCTTTCGCTGCTTTAAAATAGGGCTATTTTTTAACTTCTCTTGTTTATTACGTATGCTGGGCTCATAAAGGAGGCATATGGTAACTCCAGTAAAATATTCGGAGGAGGAGAACTCTTTCAAACAGTAGGGATTTAAGAAATTTATCTTCAACACATTTTTGTGTATACGTTTCCGATGCTTTAGTTTAACGAAAATTCACTGGTTTCTGCACTAAAATACCTGAATTTAATTGGTATTATCTAATATTATAGCCTTTATGTGCATTCAACGTAAAAATGTACAAATAATTGTAAGAAAATTAAATTTTTTACCGCTTTTAATAGTATGTTCTCTATCCGATGCTTGAATAATTTTTTTGTCTCAAACTGCATTATAATCGGTTCAGTTACTTGCCAATCTCACTGCTGACAATATAATTTTTTTATTATACTTGTTTAAAGCAGACTGTTACGATGTTGTTGTTTAGGTCATCAGCCGAAAAGCTGGTTTGAACCTCTAGAGGCTTAGTAAAACTCGGAGTGAAATGGTTTACTTTGCCTTCCTCACTGAGTGGAAAAGTATGCTTTTCAGCATTTCGGACCCTCTGTAAAGCATCTACTTCCATCCTGCAAATGATACCTTCACGTATTCTGGCTGTATAATGAAATTTATTACTCTCAGAGGAGATAACTCTGACTAGTGTCTTTTAAACCTCTACCTATTCTGTTGTTAAATGCTTCAGGCATAAAATTGGCTGACCTTGTGATAAGAAACAGAACAATATTTTGTAGCCCTGGAACTAGCAGATCGAGTGCAAATACAGTGCCTGTCAAAAGTTTAAGGACACCCATGAAAAAATACAAAATTTAATTCTTCTTACAAAAGTTTTCCTGTGATCTTTCTGCAGCTTAAGACACTTTACCACACCCCCACAATTTGCCATTTCACACTGGTATTCTCTGACTTGTGGCCCATTTTTAGATTTTTAAGTTAAAAAAATTAACCTAAAACTCGCTATTAGTAAACCTAACAGCATAAATGACAAGTGGCAGGAATCAGTTGTTTCGTTAATGCTACCAGCTCCTCAGATCTTGATCGAATGGCAATGGCTGTTTGAAATTAATACGGCGGCAATTACGAACACGAGCAAAGTTAAGGAAACTGGTTTTTTTATCTGCAGAGTTAAAAAGTGATAAATTCAACCCCGTGACCAAGATTATTTATTAGTTTTTTTTTTTAAAGGAGACTGATCCAAAGTGCCTTTCCTGCAAGCCTGTACACACACCAAAATTCATTAGTCAGAGTGTAGCCATTCGAAAATTATAATTTTTTTGAATAAATATGTGGCCTATTTTTGACTCTTTTATTTTTAAACAGAAAAATACATTAAAATATGTTAAATAAAAATAGAGAAGTGGAATGTGTGTTCAAATACTACTAATTTTAAGGGCTATTTGGCTGATATTTTACATTGTATAGTTTAGCAAATGTTTAAGGATAAAACCTAATAATGTGGAAAGTAGCGGTGTCCTTAAACTTTTGACTGACACTGTAATTTAATAGTACACCTGCCTGTTATTGGCAGATTTGTTACGATACAATTTACTTAATCTTTTTTTTTAAAGGACCTTCCTCACTGAATGGAAAAGTATGCTTTTTAGCATTCCGGACCCTCTGTAAAGCATCTACTTCCATCCTGCAAATGATACCTTCACTTCATTCACCGCAGATTCTGGCTGTATAATGAAATTTATTACTCTCAGAGGAGATAACTCTGACTAGTGTCTTTTACACCTCTACCTATTCTATTGTTAAATCCTTCAGTCATAAATTGGATTTTAAAATTGGAATTGGATTGTCATAAAATTGACACATTTAGTTTAATATTTTAGTAAATATAAAATCGTGTTCGCGAGAAAGTAAATGCGTTTCTTCATTTATGTGTTTAGAACTCATTCGGAGAAATCGGTGATGATTTATATTTTATAACATACAAACAAATATAGTATATTGATCGCCGATAACTTGAAGATAATTTTAATTTTACTTCGTGTACGTAACAGTTTTGATGGCTGCAATTTATAACTCTTCTTATCAACTCAAGCTTTCAATTAAAGATGCCATGTGACACTGTTTTCGTCTATCTGTTAAAATTTATTAATCTTAATTGATAGTTTAAACAAATGACATTTATTATTTAGTCTGTGCTACAATTTTACGGATTTTACTTTTAATTAATTAATTATATTTCTACTTTCTTTTGCCTATGTGAATATATAGGAAAAAAGTATTGTTTTCATGTCTATTTTTCAAAATCGAGTTTTCAGACCCACTGAACCCAAAAAACATGTTTTAAGCGATTGGTCTGTGTGTGTGTGTGCGCGCGCGCGCGTGTGTATGAGAGAGAGTGAGTACGCGCGCGTGCGTGTGTGTGTGTGTGTGAACGAAACATCGTACGAACTTGAAACTTAAGTTAGGTACTACTAGAGGACCCGACACGAACATTTTCATTAAAATCGGTCAACCGGAAGTAGTAGTTTATTCGTGTAATTTTTCACTTTTTTACAATTTTCTCAAAACGACTCCCAGGTTTTTATAAAAATCGCCTCATTTACTAAATTGTTTATGCTCTACAAGATAGGGTAGGCGCCATGTCTGCTGAAATTCGTGGGGAGGCTGTTCTTTCGTAGAAAAAAATGTTTTTTTTTAAGATGCAGCCTTAATATGAATTTTAGCGCATGACTGTACTTAATGAAAGTTATAGACAAATAAAGAATTTACAACTTTCATTTCAAACATTTCTTTGTAAATTGCTTAGTTTAGCTAGCAGTAATTAGTGATTTTCTGGTTTATTTTTCATGATCTGTAAAAAAATTGACTTTTTAAGATTTTGGCCTTAGTTTGCATTTAAAGACAGAAGTGTACATAATTAAATTTATAGGAAATTAAAAGATCTGCTACTTTTATTTCTAGCATTTTTCTCAGCAGAGCCTAGTTTAGCGTGAAAGAGTGATTTTTCCGATTTTTAAGCCAAACTGTGGTTCATTTTCATTAGGCATCATTCACTCATGATTATAACAAGGTTATGTTTGTTTGAGGTTAGTTTTTTTGTTTATTACTAATGTAAGAGAAAGGTGTTTTATTACATTTTTTTATTCCTAATTTGTGTACGTTGCAATCTGTTCAATTCAGAACAATAAGCACCCCCATGACCCAATAAGATGAGGATGATGTGTATGAGGTGTAGTCTGTACAGACCCAGGCCGACCATTCCTGAGAGAGTGTGGTTAATTTAACCCCAACCATCGAAGTACACCGGTAATCACTGTCTAGTATTCAAATCCTTATAAAAGTATAGGTATCAGACGAACTAATGTCCCATAGCCGAGCGAGTGAGAGGGAGATATGTGGCATAACTACGCATGCGCTCAAAGGTCTTTACCGTTATAATCCAAATCTGAAAACATACCGCAGACGTTATCTTGCTTGTTAGTTTACTGCATGCATAAACGCTTCCTCACAACAATGAGTAAAATTAAAGACAATGTTATTGGAACGGCGTATGGCTTGTGCGAGTGAGACCGTTATGCATTCTCTCACTCCCACGGCTAGAGGACATTAGTTCATCTGAATACTGTAACTAATTTTACTAGGATTTTAACCAGGAACCTTCAGCTCCGAAAATCAGCTGTTAATCAGCTGACTTTCGACGACGACTTTACCTCTAGATCAACCCGGTAGGTCGTTTTATTACTAATGCAAGAGAAAGTCATGTGAGTGTTTCAGACCAGATTTTTAATTTATGTTTCAATTCCCGGTCAGATCTGCCATTTTTTCATCACTCATCTTCATGTATCATCCTTCTCACCGTGTGCATTAACAGCAATTGCTATACAATCAGACGTAAAAAATAATAATAATCTATCAAACATATTGGTTATATGTATTAATATTACATTGTTAGGGTACAGTGTATTGCAATATTTAGCGTGTTTGATTATCCAAAGTATTTGATCATAAGAACCGCTCTGGTCCCAATTAGTCCGGATAACTGACGCTCCACTGTGTTTGGTTTCATCGTGATTTTAACTGAATTTGAATTGATCGTGGAATGTCGTAAGTGTTTGTACGAGTATATATTATAATTCTTGGTCAGGAAATGTTAATTAGGTATTATAGAGGACCTGTATAAAATAATAGCTTCGGTTTTGATTACAGCGTAGATTTCGAAAAAAAGGAAACAAAAAAGAACTTTAAATATGTTTTTCATTGAATGTTTTTTAATGGTATGCATTGACAAAATTTATTAAATTGTATAAACAAGGTAAAAATCCTGTAGAAATCTGATTATACTTTGCCGGTGTTTTATAGTATTTCTATTTCAAGTAAAGTAATAAGTGTGTTGACTACTGTATTGCAGAAAAAAAACATACACAAATTAGCTTACAGCGTAAAACTGGTAAACAAGACAGAGATTGACAATTATTGTTAATTAAAGAATTTTATATGCAGTCCTGCCAACTACGCTTAATAATTTTCCCGCTGTTAATGAAGTAAACTAAAAGATATATTGCGCCACTCCACGTTTATATATTAAGTTCAGAGATGTACTATAAAGGTCTATTTACACACATCAGTGCCGTATCAGTTTTCACCTTTCAGTATCCGTGGTTTATCAGTGATGCCAATTCACATACATCAGACATTTTCTATCCGTAGTCCTTCAGTGTTATTCAGTCAAGTAGCAGTAAGATGGTTGATTTTTCTGACAATGAATTGGCAACTATTGCCATAGCCCTAGATGAGGAAGAAAACCATAAAAAAACGAAAATGGGTACACAGGGCAAGGTTGATACAAATACGTATATATAATATATATATATAAAAATTCAAACTTGATTGACATTCCGCAAGAAACAGCACTTCTAAATTTACCTATGCAGGGGGAAATGCAACTGATGATGCATTTACTGTAAGACCATTGTTTACAGAATATTTTATATCAGACATTGGGCGTGTGTCATGGCAAGACGAAAAAATGTAAAAAACATGTTCTTTTAACTAAGACGCTTACTGATATTTTAACGTAGTGTACAGAAATTTATTAAAACCTATAAAATGACAATAGAAACTTACTATTTGTAATATACACAAGTATACTTTGTATTGTAATTACAAATAAAAATACACTGTGCTTACATTCTAGTTTCAGTTCATTTCCTACGTTATTCCAAATATTATTTTTTAAACCGATGTCCATGTATTTTTTATGTGACAAATCATACAGTTCAGGAAAAGTTCGCACCAACTCGATTAGTTTTCGTCCATTTTTTAACAAAAGCAATTTCTTTTAACTACAGAATCGCGTCTGTGAAAATTAAAAAATCTGGTGTGAAACACTCACACAACTTTCTCTTGCCAATGCAAGAGAAACTTTAATAAACATAACCTAATTTTAATCATGAGTGAAAGACGCAAAATGAAAATCAACCTCAGTTTGGCCTAAAAATACGGAAAATCACTCTTTCACGCTAAACTAGGCTCTGTAGAGAAAAATGCTCTAAATAAAAGTCGTAGATCTTTTAATTTCCTGTAAATTTTATTATATACACTTTTGTCGTAAAATGCATATTTTAGCGTAAAAATTTATTTAATAAAAAATGTAGAGAATTTACAATCCTACAACTTTTATTTCTAACATTTTTTTGTATAACGCTTAGTTTAGCGGTAATTAGCGATTTTCTGTTTTTTTCTCACGAAAACGTGTGAAAAATCGATTTTTTTAAGATCTCGGCCTTAGTATGTATTTTACGACAAAAGTGCATACAATCAAATTTATAGGAAATTAAAAGATCTACAACTTTTATTTAGAGCATTCTTCTCTACGGAGCCTAGTTTAGCGTGAAAGAGTGATTTTCCGTATTTTTAAGTCAAACTGGGTCGATTTTCATTTTCGTGTTTCACTCTCATGAGTGAAACACGAAAATGAAAATCGACCCAGAATCCCTTAAACTAAGGTTATGTTTTTTGAGGTTAGTTTTTTGTTTACTTTAATATTTTATTACAATTGTTAAGTTTATTGTTTCCATTGGCAATGGAAACAAAATGTTTCCATTGCCAATGGAAACATTTTGCCAATGTTTCATTGGCAAAAGAATTTTACCAATGAAACATTGGTGAGTGTTTCACACCAGATTTTATAAGTTTGGTATTGTGTAAATTTTTTCCTGATTCGTAACTGAGTATAGACAGTTCGGTTTTATAGCAGAATGTATACAATTTAGATGAACTCTTGAAATATCTATTTTTGTGCGAAACTTTTCTTTATTTGATAACGCCAGGCATAAATACCAACATTTACACAATTTTGTATGTAAGTCACTCTATAAGCGACAGTAGTCGATGAACAAATAAATTTACTGATATCTAAAGTAAATATTCCAATTAATATCGGATTACTATAAATCACAAAAAACACGCGTACACGCCTTGTTTTTATTACTAGGCCTACTTATAAAGTTTTTTTTACAGGTAGACCAATAGTTATATAAATTTCCTTGTTTTGCACTTCTTATTTATGTAGAATTTAAAATTTATTGTAAAATAGCAGTTGTGCACGGGTTTGAGCGAGGCTGTGATGTGTTGCAAATATCTCAAAGATTGGTTCAGTGGTGTCAAACTCAATTTTGAAGAGGGCCGTATATTAAATTTAGAATGTGTAGGCGGGCCAGATTCATATAACAAAAAATGCCTACTGAATTATTATAACATTTTATACATTTAATTGAATAGTATATAATATACGGTTGTTAAAAATCATATCAAAGTTATAAAAGATGGTAATTATTTTGAGCTCGAGGATCCAGATACCTGACTTCTCTTGTTTTTGACAAGCTCATTAATGGCAGGTAGAGATGGCGTTACTGTCTATCTTTCTCGCTTGTCTAGGCACGCGCTACCCTTAAAATTACTTATAAATGTAGTGTGCGCATTTTAAAACTTCCGTAGAGGAATCGAGTGAAGTCTTAAAGCTCTAAGAAAACATGATTCTTCTTTCTGTGACACATTGCGATCGCGGGCCGTATTGATACAGCCCGGGGGCCGGATGCGGCCCCCGGGCCGTATCTTTGACATGACTGGGTTATACCATTGAAGTTATTAAAACAAATTTTATAAGTAACCTTTTGTCAGTAGTGCAAAATGTAGAGAGGGTCGTAACAAAAGAAAAAAAAATCTGGTGAAAAAACACAATACTTTATCTTGCCAATGCATATAATTAACAATATAACCTAACATTAGTAATAAAATATTAGAAATAAACAAAAAACTAACCTCTAAAAATATAACCTTATTTTAATCATGACTGAAAGACGCAAAATGAAAATCGAACTCAGTTCGGCTTAAAAGTACGGAAAATCACTTTCACACTAAACTAGACTCTGTAGATAAAAATGCTCTAAATTGAAGTTGTAGATCTTTTAATTTTCTATAAATTCGATTATATACACTTTTGTCATAAAATGCATACTAAAGTCGAAATCTTAAAAAAATCAATTTTTCACACGTTTCGTGAGAAAAAACAAAATCGCTAATTACCGCTAAACTAAGCGTTATACAAAAAAATGTTTGAAATAAAAGTTGTAGAATTTTAAATTCTCTACAACTTTTATTATATAAATTTTTTAGGACCAGTTTTTGAGAAAATCGCAAAAAAGTGAAAAATTACACGAATAAACTACTAATTCCGGTTGACCGATTTTGATGAAAATGTTCGTGTCGGGTCCGGTAGTGGTATGTAACTTAAGTTTCAAGTTCGTACGATGTTCCGTTCTTGAGATATTCTGTTCACACACACACAGAGACCAATCGCTAAAAACATGTTTTTTTGGGTTCAGGGGTCTGGAAACGTGTAGATCCGGTGAAACCTCGATTTGCAAAAATAGAAATGAAAACAATACTTTCCGTCCTATATATTCATATAGGCAAGAGAAAGTAAAAATCTGGTGAAAAAAAACACATGACTTTCTCTTGCCAATGAACATAATGAGCAATATAACCTAATATTAATTATAAAACATTAGAAATAAACAAAAAACGTAACTTAATTTTTTAATCATGAGTGTAAGACGCAAAATGAAAATCTACTGTAGTTTGGCTTAATAACACGGAAAATCACTCTCACTCTAAAGTAGGCTCAGTAGAGAAAAATTCTTGAAATAAAAGTTACAGAGCTTTCAATTTCCTACAAATTTGATTATATACACTTTTGTATATTGCATGCTAAGACTGAAATCTTAAAATATCGATTTTCTTTCATATTTCCATTAAAAAAAAGAAGAAAATCACTAATACCGCTAAACTAAGCGTTATAAAAAAATGTTTGCAATAAAAGTTGTAGGTTTTTAAATTCTCTACAACTTTTACTTCATACATTTCTGCAAAAATGCATATTTAGGCCGCAATCTTGAAAAAAAGGTCTACGAGAGTACAGCCTCCCCAAGATTTTCAGCAGACATGGCGCCTAGCCTATCTTGTAGAGCATAAAGAATGTAGAAAATTAGGCGATTTTTAAAAAAATCGTAGGAGCCGGTTTTTAAAAAATGCCAAGAAAGTGAAAAATGACACGAATAAACTACTACTTCCTGTTGACCGATTTTGATGAAAATGTTCGTGTCGGGTCCGGTAGTAGTATCTAATTTTAAGTTCGTGCGATGTTCCGTTCTTGAGATATTCTGCACACACAACACACACACACACACACACACACACACACACACACACACACACACACACACACACACAGACCAATCGCTAAATAAAAACATGTTTTTGGAGTTCACGGGGTCTGAAAACTCGACTTTCCTTCCTATATGTTCATGTAGGCAAGAGAAAGTAAAAATAGTTCTGTTTTTATCACATGGTTAGCCAATTATATGACAATCATTTATGAACAGAAGAGGCACAGGTATAAAATACACTAGTTCATTATACAGCCAGACCCTGTGGTGAATGAAGTGTAGGTGTCATTTACAGGGTGGAAAGTAGATGCTTATTAGAGAGCCTGGCATGCTGATGAGCATACTCTTCCACTTAGTGAGGAATGCAATGGTAAACCACCTACTCCTCGGTTTACTTAGTAAAGCCCGTAAAGGTTCAAACTACCTTATCAGCTGTCACCGGATGGCGACGTTAAGTGGCTAACCTTATCTGTTTGGTGGCCCTAAAAAGGGCCGTTTATGTGTGTGTGTCCGCCGAGGCGGACAGAGGTGTTTGATGGCTCTGAAAAGGGCCGGTGTAAACCTTAATAAATTGGTCCTGAGAAGGACTGTTGTGCTGGTCTCGAAGAAGATCGGCGTAGGCAGCGCGTGGCTGCGACGAGAAGCTGGGCGACACGGCGTGTCGTCGTCCAGCGGAGACGTCATCTTCTTCCCTCGCGGTAGTGCGTCACGTCGATGGCTGCTTCGTCGGGTCCGGTGGACGTAAGGCTCGGTCGAGGGACCGCTGTGGGCATCGCTCGCGTCAACGGGCGATGACGGTCCGGTCGACGGCTTACAGTGACGGGTCGGCGAGCGAAAGCATCATCTTCTCTCTTGCGGGGTCGTCGATTAGTCTTCGCTGGAGTCTGGCAGCCGTGTGCCGTGGTGGACGTCTTCTCGATGCTGTCTGGTGGAAGTGGATCCCTCGGTGTCTGGATCGGTATTGAATCCCCCGGCTCAGTGCAGCGCTCTTTATATAGCTGCCGAGAGCGCTGTGGTAGAGAGCGGCGACTGGCTTGGCCTTGATGACAAAGGCCTCTGGCGGTGGGAGCCGAAAGGTTTGTCGCTATGCCGTCAAAGGGCCCACCGCGCCGACAAAGGCCGGAAGACGTATTGAAGCCGGCAACACAGTAAATTATTAATTAGAAGGGGTGGCGGTGACACAGCTAATGACCTAAATAACAACTAGATAAATATTTAGGAAATAGTAACCAAAATAAAGAGTTTACGACTTTTGGAGACTTTTATTAAAATTATATATCTCATGGGAAGTAACCAAAATAAAGAGTTTACGACTTTTGGAGACTTTTATTAAAATTATATATCTCATGGGATTAGGACCTGTAAACAAACTCCGCTAATAAGAGGGGTTCATAAAAGGGAGGTGTCCGTTAGGAGAGGTTTTACTGTAATAAATTGTAATTTTATTTACATACTGATAAGAGCATTTTAAATTATGTTACATAGGTGGTTCTCCCAGTGCTTGTCAGACTAGTTATTCTATTAGTTCATTACTACTTCAAAATAGTTGATAGTTTTTATACTAGATTGCAAAATACGTATTGTATTAGTATTTCCGTATTTTCTGTCTGACAAATTTAGTATTGCATTTTAAATACGTAAATGTATTAACAAAAAATACACGATTGTAGGTCAATATAAATTATCTAATATTTTCAACAAGTTCGTCGAACCTGTTACTCTATATTTTTTTTAATCTGTTTTAATAACATTTCGTGTACCTATAAATAATCTACTGTAATGGTTACAGATTTCTCTTGAAATATTCTAATTTTTTTTTTTTTTTTATAAATTAATTATGCTCAAAATAGCCTACAATTGGTGTAGAATGTATGTCGTAATCGGATTAAGAAAACTAAGCTGTCTTTTTTTAGTTTAATTTTTTTAAAGTTGCGTCGACAGCTTGGCCATTAGCGACTACAGTGGGTTATGGAACGTTGGGTTGGAACTTGTTACAATTTCCAGACCCTAGCCCCGGGAATCGAACCCGTGACCTCCGCGTGGTAGGCCAGCGCACTACCACTACGCTACGGAGGCGTCCTAGGCTGACTTTGGAGTTATAAAATAGTGTTTTCATATGTAACTACTATTTCAATGTAATGTAAGCTTTCCAGATTTCTGTGAAGAAAATTTCGCCATTTCGGAAAAGTACTCCATAAATCGAATATTTACTTTATCCCATAAAAAATTCTCCTGAATTCGAATTAAATTACTTACTTTATCCGAAATATGTCTAGAGCTTCGAGGTATATGACATGATAATATTTTCGAGAATTACGTAGTGTTCATGATTTTATAATACAGTTTATTTTCAAGTCTACCAGAAGAAAACACAAGAATTTACAGACTTTTTTTCTTACGTGTATTATTATCTATAGAAATTGGTTTTGCCCATAACGGGCATGTGGAGTGGTAAATTAATTGTACTTGATCTGCTGGTTTCAGGGCTACAACAAAGTTCTGTTTCTTATAACGTAGTCAGCCAATTATGTGACTGAACTATTTAAGAGCAGAAGAGGTAGAGCGGTAAATGACATTACTCAGAGTTATTTCCTCTGAGAATAATGAATTTCACTATACAGCCAGACCCTGTAATAAATGAAGTGTACAGGTGTCATTTTCAAGGTGGAAAGTGCTTGCGGAGGGCATGGTAATAAGCATAGTCCTTCAAATCGGTGAGGGGCAATAGTAAACCAACTCACTCCTCGTTTTTACCTAGTAAACCTCTAGAGGTTCAAACCAGCCTTTCGGCTTTAGACCTAAACAACAGCAACAGAAATTGGTAACAAGAGTTCTGTAAATTCACATAAATTATGTAATTTTTTGTACTGTATTATTTCAGTATATATTTAATTTACGTTTACGTTTTTCCCCAACTTAATTTATAGTAATTTTTATTTCGTCTTTTTTTGCTTTGTTGGATTTTTCACATTATTTGTCTACTTTTGTGTACTAATACGAACGCATTTACTATATAATTCCTTTTTTTGTCATCAGTCTCTCGACAGGTTTGATGCAGTTCTCCAACCTGTTCTATCTTGCGCAAGTCGTTTCATATCTACATACCTGGAATACCCTACATCTTTTGTAATTTGCTTTATGCTATATTCTAATCTTTGCCTCCCTCTACAATTTACTCCCTCAATATTACCCTCCATTATTAATAGCCCAATACCTGAATGTCTTAGGATATGCCCCACTAGCCTATCCCTTCTGTTGGTAAGATGCTTCCATATACTTATTTTTTCATCCACTCGCCTAAGAACCTCTAAATTACTTATTTTGTCCACCCACCTAATCTTTAACATTTTCCTATAACACCACATTTCAAAAGCTTCTATCCTCTTCTTTTCTACAGTCCCTATCACCCACGTTTCACTTCCGTATAATGCTACATTCCAAACATAATGTTTTAAGAAATTTTTCCTAATCTGTAAATCAATGTTTGTAGTCAGTAAGCTGTTTTTCATTTCAATATAATTCCTAATGATAGTATTCAGTAAAAAATATTTAGAGTAATCTTTTTTCAATGAGATATGTAGTCTATTAATATTTTTGACCTTTGTAATTTATTCTTTTGTGGATTACTTGAGTGTCAATTAAAACGTCCACTCTTGAAGAATATTTTTGTGTTTGAATATCTTACGTCTGTAAATCGAAACTTCCCTAAATCGATAAAATATCGGTCCCTTTAGATTCAACTTATAAAGGCCCGACTATATTATCAAAATTTCTCAGATCTGTGATTAGGCCGTTAACGTTTAGAATAATATTTTTCGTAAAATTTAGTAATTTAAGAAAATTTCAAAGTATTAAATTCTAAGTGCGTGGTAAATTTCGGATTGTTATCCATTCATTGGTTAAGAACACTCAGTAACAAAATTTTCCACTTCAACATTGGGCTGTGTAACAAAACACTACGTAGAAATTGTACACACGTTTTTAAAAAAATATTAAAAATCACTGTCTTCAGTTCACTTACATAACCCACATAAAATACTGAAAAGGCTTTGAATTAGACACCTTTTGTGAATTGTCTTGAGGGAGTGCCATTGGCGACTTTGTTTAACTCGTTTACAAGACAATTTAATTAACACTATTTGCTTGACAACTGCTGTGTTGTAATATTACACACTTATTTTTTTGTTTATCTCAGATAGAAACAAAGAATTTATTTATTTGTTATCATTTGAATTGAATTCTAAAATAAATTTATTTTACTTTTTTGCAGATAGAAGTGTCATGTGGATTATGTTCTAGATGTTAACTACCGTAGAGATGTAAGTAATGTTCATATTTTTTTTACTTTCTCTTCCATATGTTCATGCGGTCTTTGGTTCGAATCCCATTCAGACGCGGCATGTTTTCATACGTTACAAAAATCATTTCATCCTTCAACGTCTGCATTAGCAGTAATTGCAGAACAGTCGAACGCTAAACCAAAAAAAATCTTGCATATGTGGTTATAAGGAAGAGAAGTGTTGTTTTCATGTCGATTTTCGAAATCGAGTTTTCACCGGATATACACGTTTTCAGACCCCCTGAACCCAAAAACGATATTTTTAGCGATTTGTCTGTGTGTGTGAACAAAATATCTCCAGAACGGAACATCGTACGAAACGAATTTGAAACTGGAAACTTAAGCTAGGTACCACCGGAGGATCCGACACGAACATTTTCTACTTGAAAAGGTCAACCGGAAATAGTAGTTTATTCGTGTAATTTTCAATTTTTTCTATTTACCGAAAACGGGTCTTACCATTTTTTTAAAATTTTCTCATTAACTACGTGTATTATTATCTACATGATAGGGTAGGCGCCATATCTGCTGAAATTCTTGGGGAGGCTGTGCTTTCGTAGAAAAAAATGTTTTTTTTTTTAAATCGCGGCCTTAAAATACTTTTTAGGGCTAAAGTGTATATAATCAAAGTTGTAGAAAATTTAAAAACCTACAACTTTTATTTTAAACATTTCTTTGTATAACACTTAGTTTAGCGGTAATTAATGTTTTTCTGTTGTTTTTTTTTTAGAAAATCTGTATGCAATTAAATATGCATTTAACGACAAAATTGTATGAAATAAAATTTAAAGGAAATTATCTACTTTTATTTTAACTTTTATTAACTTTTTTAACTTTTATTTTAAGCATTTTACTCTACAGAGCGTAGTTTTGCGTCAAATAGTGATTTTCTGTATTATTAGGCCAAACTAAATGTTGGTTTTCATTTTGCATCATTCTCTCATGATTAAAATAAGGTTGTGTTTTTAAGGTTAGTTATTTGTTTATTTCTAATGTTTTGTTAGCAGAGTGATGTTGTTGTTTAGGTCAACAGCCAAAAAGCTGGTTTGGACCTGTAGAGGTTTTAGTAAATAAAAACGAGGAGTGAGGTGGTTTACTATTGCCTTCCTCACTGAGTTGAAAGAGTATGCGTATCAGCATACCAGGCCATCTGAAAACCACCCACTTTCCACCCTGCAAATGACACCTTAACTTCATTCACCACAGGGTCTGGCTGTATAGTGAAATTCATTACTCTCAGAGGAGATTACTCTGAACAGTGTATTTTACACCTCTACCCCTTCTGTTCTTAAATAGTTCAGTCATATAATTGGCTGACTATGTGGTAAGAAACAGAACTATTTTTTGTAGCCCTGGAACCAACAGATCGAGTGCAATTAATTTAACACTCCACTTGCCTGTTATGGACAAAATGTTAGGTTAAATTTTTCATTAATTGCATTGGCAAGAGAAAGTTGGGAGAGTGTTTCACACCAGATTTTTAAATACTAATTTTTTTTCTTTAAAAAAATTATTTTAACTGAACACATGTTTTATTGGCCGTAGGTATTATTATACAGTATATTTGTTGTGGACGCAGAGGGAGCCACCTCAGCGTAATCTTGGATAAGCATGCAGGCTGTTAAATACTAAGGTTACGGAATTTGAAACCAGTTTTCAATGTCATTTATAAAGTTGTCAATAGTATTTTATTCTTTGTTAACTGTACTTTGGATGAGTTCTCAGTCCATGACTTTCTAAATTAAATATGCTGCTTTTTTTTAATGATATCGCTAAAATTTTCCACAATAGTTTCATTAGTATGTAATTTGATTCTGTTCTTAATATTTGATCGTTAAATACTCGATATACTAGTTGTGAAAATTTTATGATGATTGTAATATTTGTTTTACGATTTAGCCTAATTAAATTTTTGCGTTAACATTTTTATTATTTAATTAAACTCGTGAAAAATATTGTTTATGGTAAATGTTTTGCCATTTCTTTCTGTTTGGTTCCTGTGATATGATATTTACATACGTTTGTCTATACGAATATATAGGAAGGAAAGTATTGTTTTCATGTCGATTTTTTGAAATTGAGATTTCACCGGATGTACACGTTTTCAGACCCCCTGAAACAAAAAAAACATGTTTTTAGCGATTGGTCTGTATGTGAATAAAATATCTCAAAAACAGAATATCGCACGAAGTTAAAACTTGAAACTGAAGTTAGATACTACTAGAGGACCCGACACGAACATTTTCATCAAAATCGGTCAACCGGAAGTATTAGTTTATTCGTGTAAATTTTTACTTTTTGCGATTTTCTTAAAAACGGCTCCTTCGATTTTTTTAAAAATTGCCTCATTTACTAAATTTTTTATGCTCAACAAGGTAGGGTAGGCGCCATGTCTGCTGAAATTCTTGGGGAGGAAGTTCCCTGGTAGAAAAAATGTTTTTTTAAGATTGCAACCTTAATATGCATTTAAGCGCAAAAGTGTAGTATACAGGGTGATTCATGAAGTTCTCCCCCCACTTCTACAGCACATTGTACTAGTAAAAATAATGAAAAAATGTTATATAAACATAGGTCCGAAAACGCTTCGTTAGCGAGTTACAGCTAGCGAAAGTTTCGCCTGGATTTCAGTTCACCAGGTGAAATGAGGTCTTCCTGGAATTGTGGTAAGGTAGATTAAGGGGCGAATTCAATCATTTCTTATGGTTTTTGATCTGATAAATTGAATAAAACAGGTCCCAGAACTGTAAGTTAAATAGTTTTTGAGAAAACCAGTGTCAAATGCAAAAAATGGAGTGAAAAACTTATTTTTTCATCTTTGGGCAAGGATAACTGTGTTATTTCACCAAGAAACAGTTAAAATTTTTCAATAAAACATGTAGAAAATTTTATTCTGAACAAACCGGTGTAAATTAAGTACACAGAAAGCGAATAGATGTTTGATTAAATGAGTTTTTATTCATAAGAGTACAAAGTAAAATTAACCGGAAAAACTAAAATGAAAAAATGTGTTTTTTTCACTCCATTTTTTTGCATTTGACACTGGTTTTCTCAAAAACTATTCGCTTTCTGTGTACTTTATTTACACCGGTTTGTTCAGAATAAAATTTTCTACATTTTTTATTGAAAATTTTTAACTGTTTCTTGGTGAAATAACAAAGTTATTCTTGCCCAAAGATGAAAAAATGTGATTTTCACTCCATTTTTTGCATTTGACACTGGTTTTCTCAAAAACTATTTAACTTACAGTTCTGGGACCTGTTTTATTCAATTTATCAGATCAAAAACCATAAGAAATGATTGAATTCGCCCC
Source organism: Catonia carolina (assembly GCA_035578175.1). Lineage (NCBI taxonomy): Eukaryota > Metazoa > Arthropoda > Insecta > Hemiptera > Achilidae > Catonia > Catonia carolina. The sequence continues at coordinate 30,439,732 of JAQMRL010000005.1, read as the reverse complement.
TTAATCTACCTTACCACAATTCCAGGAAGACCTCATTTCACCTGGTGAACTGAAATCCAGGCGAAACTTTCGCTAGCTGTAACTCGCTAACGAAGCGTTTTCGGACCTATGTTTATATAACATTTTTTCATTATTTTTACTAGTACAATGTGCTGTAGAAGTGGGGGGAGAACTTCATGAATCACCCTGTATAATAAAAGTTGTTGAAAATTTAAAAAAATCAACGCATTTATTTCGATCAGTTTTAGTATAACCCTTAGTTAGCGGTAATAAGTGATTTTTGGTTTTTTTTCATGAAAATTTGTAAAAAATCGATTTTTTAAAGATTTCAGTCGTAGTGTTCATTTTATGACAAAAATGCATTTAATCAAATTTATATGAAACTCAACTTTTCAGGATCTACAACTTTTTTTAAGCATTTTTCTCTACAGGCCTGTTTTAGCTTTAAAAAGTAATTTTCCGTATTTTTAAGCCAAACTAAGGTTGGTTTTCATTTTGCATCATTCACTCATGGTTAAAATAAGGTTATGTTTATTTTGAAGTGAGTTTTTTTTCTAATGTTTTATTTTTTTTTATAACAGACAGGTGGAGTGTCAAATTAATTTACACTCAATGTGTTAGTTGTAGGGCTAAAATAAATAGTTTTGTTTCTTATCACATGGTCAGCCAATTAAATGACTGAATCGTTTAAGAATAGAATAGGTAGAGGTGTAAAAGACACTAATCAGAGTTATCTCCTCTGAAGGTAATGAATTTCATTATACAGCCAGACCCTGTGGTGATGAAATGAAAGTGTCATTTGCAGAGTGGAAAATATGAGCTTTTCAAAGGGCCCGGCCTGCTGATTAGCGTATTTTTCCACTCAGTGTGGAAGGCAATAATTGTGAACCACCTCACTCTTTGTTTTACTTAGTAAAACCTCTATAGGTTCAAACCAGCCTTTTGGCTGATGACCTAGACAACGGCAATGTTTTATTACTAATATTAGGTTATATTGTTCATTATTTGCATTGGTAAGAGAAAGTCGTGTGAGTGTTTTAAACCACATTTTTCATTTTGCATGAGTATTCTTCTAACCTCTCATATTCTGTGCTTGTTCTTTTCTAAAACTTATACTTCTTATCCAGAACTTCATGTGTTCCTGTTTTTGTTTGTTTATTCTCTTTGATTTATGTTTTAATAATCTCGTTCAGATTTATACTTAGTAAAATTTATTTTTACTATTTTAAGTACACTATACAATTCTTATTTACAATTATGGAGGTCAAAGTAGTTTTAGTGATAAGAATTTTGTATTTACTAACTTAGATAACTGGATGTAGGCTACGTAGTAATAAATTATTTTGTTCATACGATAGTTATTCGAAAAGTAGAGAACGTTTTTCTTTATTTTGATTTTTTTTTATTATAGCCAAACTTTAAAATAGTCTGTGAAACACTCACACGACTTTTTCTTCCCAATGTAAATAATTTAAAAAATATATACTGTAACGTAAATAATAAGAATAAGTTTAGTAACAAGTTATACGTAACCTGTAAATAAAAATATCAAAAAACAATCAAAATAAGAAATAAAACAATAGAACGTGTAACATAATACAGTATAATCTCAGTAGTCCGGCCTGTTCAGAACCGAGAGGGTGCCGGATTACTGGATGTGTTGAAATTTTGGAACGGTAAATTATAAATTTAAACAAAAAATGAATATGCATTGATTTTTATGTGATTTTAAATTAAATTAACTAATTAAAGTACTTCTGTAGTCATTGTACTATAAACATAATGATCGGCTATTGACATCGCCTAGTGCGGTGTGGGGGTGCTTGTGTTCTGAGAATTACGTTTCGTTTTCAATTCAGCATGAAGTATAGAGTATGACTCAGTTCTGGGTTTTGGATAAAAGGCCAAAAATTATTCCATTTAACAATAATTAATGTCTGCTTATTCATTTCTTTAATTAAATACTAAACATACATGTTACATTAAATCCGCCGTAATTAGGTCGAGTTGATTTCCCTAATTCAATTTATATCTTTTATCAAAATCTGACCTGGATGAGGTTTCATATTTTTAGGTCTAATATATTAAGGGCCGGATTACTGGAGGTGCCGGACTACCGATATTCTACTGTACTATATACTGTGACTGGGAAGAACGTGTTTACGCATGCATGAGTGTGTCTGTCTCAGTATGAGTATTCAGTAAGGCAGGGAGTGGGAGAAATGAACACATGTGCAATCCTTCAGGGAAATCGGATTTGATAGTGGCATACAGGAAACGGAAAAGACACGAAATATTTATTTATTCCATGTTATGTGGTCACCGTGTTAAGTCACTTGCCGAACAGATATTACTTTGAGTTTCTACTGTTTCTACTGACCGAGATGGCCTTGTGCATACATACAGTGTAGACAATAGAAGTTGTAGCATAAAACACACATGTACTCTGTTACCTCTACAAATTAACGATTTTGTCTTAATTAGGTGCCTTAGTTAAATAATCTTATCATGAACTAAAAATAACTTTCTTTCTATTTAAAGGCTTTGTTATTTTAATTATTTTAGTTGATAGATTTACATAGTTTTATCAGAAACTATGTTATTACTAGGCTTATCAGAATTAATTGTGAATCGGAATGAAGTCGATTTATATGAATGCCATTCAATTACCGAACGTATTATCTGTAGTTTGTTAAATGTGGCTTACGTATTTACTATTTTTTTTAATAATTTTTTATAGAACAGTATTACGTGGCATATATTTTTCTATTTTTAATTCATTTAGATATTTTATCGTTTTATTTTTTTACTTTTTCTTGCCTGTATGAATATATATATAGAAAGAAAAGTATTGTTTTCATTTCGATTTTAAGAAATCGAGTTTTCACCGGATCTACACGTTTTCAGACCCCTTGAACCCAAAAAAACATGTTATAAGCGATTGGTGTGTGTGTGTGTGCGTGTGTGTGTGTGTGTATGTGTGTGTGTGTGTGTGTGTGTGTGTGTGTGTGTGTGTGTGTGTGTGTGTGTGTGTGTGTGTGTGTGTGTGTATGTTAACAAAATATCTCAAGAACGGAACATCGTACGAACGTGAAACTTAAAACTTAAGTTAGGTACCACTAGAGGACCCGACACGAACATTTTCATCAAAATGGGTCAACCGGAAGTAGTAATTTTTCACTATTATGCGATTTTCTCAAAAACAGCTCCTGCGATTTTTTTAAAAATCGCCTCACTAAAGTTTTTTATTCTCTACAAGATAAGGTAGGCGCCATTTCTGCTGAAATTCTTGGGGAGGTTGTTTTCTCGTAAAAAAATTGTTTTTTTTTTAAATTGCGATTTTAACATGCATTTTTGCGCAAAAATGTATTGATAAATAAAGTTGAAGAGAATTTAAAATCCTACAACTTGTAGCCTATTTCAAACCTTTTTTTTGTATAACGCTTAATTTAGCGATTTTCTGTTTTGTCTCACGAAAACGTGTAAAAAATCGATTTTTTTAAGATTTCAGCCTTAGTATACATTTTACGACAAAAGTGTATTATTAAATTTTTAGGAAATTAAAAGATCTACAAATTTTATTTACAGCATTTTTCTCTGCAGAGCCTAGTTTAGCGTGAAAGAGTGGTTTTCCGTATTTTTAAACCAAACTGAGGTCGATTTTCAGTTTGCGTCTTTCACTCATGATTAAAATAAGGTTGTGTTTTTAAGGTTAGTTTTTTGTTTATTTCTAATGTTTTATTACTGATGTTAGGTTATATTGGTCATTATTGGCATTAGCACGAGAAAGTTGTGTGAGTGATTCACACCAGATTTTTTTTTTCAGTTTAGTATTATAAATTCAGTTTTCTTTCTTTTTTATGGTACATATGTTTATTTATTTATTCTCTTTCTTTTGTTACGTAATCGTATTTTATATTCCGCGAGTAGAATTGTTGTGTATATAGATTGTTACGTGTGTAGGAAAATGCAGCGACAGTTACTACTCGTTTAATGTGATAAAAATAAATATGTGCTGTATTTTCTACCGCGTGCCAACAAATCAGTGAATTCTAAAGCAATTAGTAGTTAGATTTTACATTCAGTTTTTATACTTACCTAGGCGTTTAATACGAAAAAAAATAATTTTATTAAGAATACACAGGATTACATCGATTTTACGGTTGAAAATTAGTACATTAAAGAGCTGAGAATTTCCGTTAAGAAGTAGTATCAGAAATATAACTTAGCATAACTTTTATCGATGGTACAAAAGTATTGAAGCTGATATTAATAATAAATTTCTCTGGACGAACAAAAAACGTTGAACATACGAGTTTATTCACAATTAAGTACATTCACAGGTAAATATACTAAATGAGTAATAAATGAATGTCATAGTACATGTGTCAGGGCATCTAATACAGTCAGCAAAAATTCCTTAGTATGTTACACTTTATTTAATTAATTTTTACATACTTATAAAATTGCTAATCTACAATAAAGCTGAGCAATGAAAAAAATATTGAAATAAAAAACAGTTTGAATTTTAAGAAATTATTACCATATAAATAAATATTTTTAATGTATACTATTATAAAAAGTATTATTTCCTCCACCACCACCACCTCCTCCTTCTTCTCCTCATCCTCCTCCACCACCACCTCCTCCTCCTCCTCCTCCTCCTCCTCCTCCTCCTCCTCCTCCTTCCCATTTTCCTCGCCTTCTTCCGCCAGTCAAGGATTAGGCATCCCTGTCTGTTTCGAATCTCTGAAATCTGGCCGTCCTCGGTGTCTCTTTCCCTTGGGTTTGTAACCCAGTGCCTGCTTAGGTATCCTATTCTCGCTCATCCTGTCCACATGCTTTATCCACTGTAATTTATTTTGCTGTGCCCGTCCATTTATGTAAGAAATGTATATTTCAGAAAAGATATACATAATTATGTAAATTTATAAGTTTACTACATTTGCTACATTTGCTATGCTCTACAAGATATAGTAGGGGTAATATCTGCTGATTTTTTTTTTGGGAGGCTGTTCCCTCGTAGAATAAAATGGATTTTTAAGATTGCGGCCCCAAAATGCATTTCAGCGCAAAAGTGTATATAATAAATGTACACAATTAAAAAAATCTACAACTTTTATTTCAAACATTTCTTTGTATAATGTTAGTTTAGCGGTAATTTATTTGTTTAGTTTTCCTTTCTATTTTTTTTTCATGAAAATGTGTAAAAAATGGATTTTTTTTACGATTGTGTAAGATTTCGGCATTTTACAACAAGTGTATATAATAAAATTTATAGAATATTAAAAGATCTACAGCTTTTATTTTAAGCATTTTCCCTACAGAGCCTGGTTTAGCGTGAAAGAGTGATTTTCCGTATTGTTTAGACAGACTAAAATTGATTTTGATTTTGCGTATTCACTCATAATTAAAATTTGGTTATGTTTTTTGAGTTTAGTTTTTTTGTTTATTTCTAATGTTTTATTATTAATGTTAGGTTAGATTGGTCATTATTTGCATTGGCAAGAGAAAGTCGTGTGAGTGTTTCACACCAGATTTTTTTTTTTAATCTGAAAGATTATGGAATGTTCCTAAGAATTTTTTTTTGTTTTAATAGAAAACATTATATATTTTTTAACGAGGTTAATTATTATGCATTATTTCTGTATTTGCTTGTATAAAACACTAAACTACAAATTTTTGTTACGCATTTCCCATAATGTAAACCTACTGCAGTGAATATTTAAATGTGTATTTCTGATGTGAAATTTTTACGTATTGTATATGTTTAATAGAAAACTAGTTTTTTTATGTATCCTGTATTTAATTAGTTTTTGCACTTGAAAATGAAAATATTTATAGTTTACATATTTTACGAATGACGTCAAAAAATTCCGTTGTTCGTATACAATTTTACTTATTTATTTTAACTAGTTTTGTACGGTACTTTATATTTTAATTAATTTGGAGAAATTATTAGGCCTTTTCATATAGAAAACTAAATGAACGTACATTGTAACCAGTTGTAATATAAATAGTGTAGAAAATGGGTTAATCATTAACAATATTTTCAATTAGTGTTAATTATCATTAATTTTATTGATTATTAATTAGATGGGTAGACTAAATATTAATTAAAAAAAATTATTTTTAAATATATGTACTTAAAAATTATTGAGATTTCTAATTTTATTTAAATGTTGAAAATTTATTATTGGTAATAATGTGACACTTATCTCTAAGGTCCGTTTTGGGATCTTGGTAAATGAAATAATTAACACACTAAAGTTTAAAATTACAAGTACTTATAACTAAAAATTACAATTAAATTACTTATAATGAATAACTAACTAATCATTATAACTAATAACAATTAACAACTTAACCAATCTACTAAAAATACTGCTTGCAAAAGATACCGAAATAATGTTTAACAATACACAGTAATTCACCTTTTCAAACGTACTGTTACAATTCACTCACTGGTTCATAGACAAAAACGGAACTGAACTCGATTGTAAACAAATTGGCTGCTTATATAGGTGGGCTAATGAAGATTTTAAGAAAGACCCAGAATTTCGACATAATAAAAAATACAAAATAAAAAATGCCAGCCGCATTGGCGTATTTGGTAACGTGCTCGCCTCTCATCATGCGGTCTTGGGTTCGAATCCCACTCAGGCAAGGCATTTTCATAAGTTACAAAAAAATCATTTCATCATTCACAGTTGCAACCCAACGTCGTCGCTAATGACCACAGTAGTTGATGCGACGTTAAATAAACAAAGAAAAAAAAATACAAAATCCTTTTGACGGTTTCTGTATAAATCTTAACAACTGTAAACAAATTAGGATTGAATAGAAGGTGTTACAAAAAGGCCAATTATCTAAATAGGTACCCGACTCAACTCTTTCAGAATAGTCGTACAACAAAAGGTCTACCTGTACTATAAAAACCGGTTATAACTATTTTTTGGAAACCTGTTAATTACTCCTTTTTATTAGGTCTACTATTTATTTATTTACGTTAACATTTATAAATTTTCGGTCCCGCTAGAAAACTTTAAAACACCCATTCCTTTTGGATATTGTCACAATATTTTTATCTCTTAATTTGAAAAAACCCTAATGTGTGTACGTGGTAATTTGTTCAATTCAGAATAATAAGCAATCCCATGACCCAATGAGATCAGGATGATGTGTATGACGGCTTTACTAAGTAAAACGAAGAGTTAGTTGGTTTACCATTGCCTTCCTCACTTAGTGGAAAAGTCTACAAATCAGCTTGCCAGGCTCTCTAAAAAGGATCTACTTTCCACCCTGCAAATGACACCTTCACTTCATTCACCAAAGGGTCTGGTTGTACAATGAAATTAATTACTCTCAGAGGAGATAACTTTTGACTAGTGTACTTTACTCCTCTACCTCTTCTGTTCTTAAATGTTTCAGTCCTATAATTGGCTGACCATGTGATAAGAAACAGAACTATTTCTTTCAGCCCTGGAACTAGCAGATCGAGTGCAAATAATATAACCCTCCACTTGCCTATTATGGGCGAAAATGTCCTTATATATTATACTCGTGTATTAATTTCATGTTACTTGTTTTTTTTTTTTTAATATAATTATAAGTTTACCTAATCACTAATATTATATATATCCTAATACAAGTTCCAGAAAAAGTTAATGCAGCTTTGCTGGTCACTGTTTTTATATTTATTATGTTTACAAAGAAGACATTAGAAGAAATACAAGTATTAAGATTTCTTTTTTAAAAAAAAATATTGTATAGAAAAAATCTAGTACAGTATCTAGGCATGTACAGTAATTACATGGATTTTTAAAACATTTAAATAGTTTATTAGAAACCGTTTAAAGTCGGTCAAAAACCATTAAGTGTGACGTCGTTTAGGAAGATTTCCATCGTCTAAAGAGTGGAGGAACAGTGCAATTAAAATGTTTATAGTACAACTCCCAAAATTGACCGTATTAAAATTTTATTCGTACCAATCACAATAAATTTTTTCTTTAAAACAACTTATATTCTTCAAATGGTAAATTGGATCAAAACAGTTCGTTTTATGTAATGTTCTAATTTGTTACAAAACTAATTTCATGTTTGCTGAAGTGCGGAACTTTATCTGATAAATAAACCGTTCGATTTTGGTGCCGTTTTAAGGGGGTAGTCAACACAAGATGATTTTTTTTAATTTCAATTGTTTTTTCCATTTATTTGAAGTTTAAAATTTTCTGAAGCACATTTGTTTGCTTCGTTTGTACGTTAACAAAAAGTTATTAAAACATCTGTTTAAAATAAAGGTCACTAGCAAGGCTTGTGAAATTATTTCTTCAACTTTAACTTTTCCGGAAATGTAATTTTTGCATGATTGTACATTCTTGGGAATTAAATATTTTAGTTTGTAGTGAACGTATTTGGATGATTTTTTTTCAAATGTTCATAATATCTTGCTCTATTATCTGTGGAGTGATTATTACAAAAACCGTAATAGGAATTAAGTTAAAAAATAAATTGTGAATACATAAAATAAATGTTTTTGAAAATATGGTTTTTCTTCAATAAATTTCTTGTAAGAAAAACTACATACAAGTGCATACAACAGATAATAGACAACAATTTTCCGTATTTTGTAGCATAAGAATCATGTTGATATCTTTCTTGGTTCCTGAGATATTTGATTCCCCGTAAAAGCCCGCTTTTCCAACCTCACCCTTATATTAGGGGCTGTAAACTGTAATTCTTTGGCTTGGTTCAATTGGTAGATCATTATTAGTAAATTACTCTTTCATTTAAATTGAATAATGATAAATTATAGCCAGAAGTTTGGTTTTCATTTTCTGGGTTGACTACCTCTTTAATAACAGAACATGATAAGTTAAAAAATCTGGTGTGAAAAACTCACACAACTTTCTCTTGCCAATGCAAATAATTAATAATAAACCTAACATTATTAATAAAATATTAGAAATAAACAAAAAACTAACCTCAAAAGCATAACCTTATTTTAATCATGAGTGAATGATGCAAAATGAAAATCAACCTCAGTTTGGCTTAGAAATACGGAAAATCACTCTTTCTCTCTAAACTAGGCTCTGTAGAGAAAAATGCTTTAAATAAAAGTTGTAGATCTTTTAATTTTCTATAAATTAAATTATATACACTTCTGTCGTAAAATGCATACTAAGGCCGAAATCTTAAAAAAATCAATTTTTCACACATTTTCGTGAGAAAAAAAACAGAAATCGCAAATTACCGCTAAACTAAGCGTTATACAAAAAATTGTTTGAAATAAAAGTTGTAGAATTTTCAATTCTCTACAACTTTTATTATATAAAGTTTTGCGCTAAAATGCATATTAAAGCTGTAATCTTAAAAAAACAACGTTTTTACGTGAAAACAGCCTCACCCAGAATTTCAGCAAACATGACGCCTACCCTATCTTGTAGAGAATAAAAAATTGAGTAAACCAGGCGATTCAAAAAAAAATCGTAGGACCAGTTTTTGAGAAAATCGCAAAAAAGTGAAAAATTACACGAATAAACTACCACTTCCGGTTGACCGATTTTGATGAAAATGTTCGTGTCGAGTCCGGTAGTGGTACTTAACTTAAGTTTCAAGTTTCAAGTTCGTACGATGTTCCGTTCTTGAGATATTCTGTTCACACACACACACACACGCACGCACGCCCGGGCGCGCGCACACACACACACACACACATACACACACACACACACAGGACCAATCGCTGAAAACATGTTTTTTGGGTTCAGGGGGTCTGAAAACGTATAGATCCGGTGAAAACTCGATTTCGAAAAATCGACATGAAAACAATACTTTCCTTCCTATATATTCATATAGACAAGAGAAAGTAAAAATTATCAGTGAACAATATGGCGGAATCACACAATTATTAGCTACACTAAGGAAAATAATATAAGTTTTGTAATTTTACAACTGATTTTGTTAAATTAAACTCTTATGACATAAAGTAAAGATACTGGTTAAAACCGTTGTAAAATGTATTTTCGGTTGAAGATTAAAAGATTTTTGAAAATTAAAAAGATGTGAAACAATATTTATTTAGGTATCTGTATATTTAAAAGGATAAGGGTTATTTGCCCAACTCGGTCTCAACTCCCACTGGACTGATTCCATCCAACCTTTTTTAAAAAAATTTCCTCTCAACGTACAGATTTTCCATCACACACCATTTTTATTTCCCAATTATTGATTGAAATTAACGTTTTTTTATACATAACTCAGATTTAATAACATTTACTGCACCTATACCGTTCAAAATCATTTTTTAGCTTCATGAAGGCTAAGTGCTCGTGTTTAACGGTAGCCTTCTTTATTTCGGATCAAATTATTTATTATTATTTTGTAAAATCCAGAAACCTTCTTCGCTAACCTATTTGGAGATTCCGAATTTTAATTAAATTTGTGAAATTCCACATTGAGTGGTTATTTAAATCACATATAATAATATTATTCATTCTGAAATTCATGGAAGATAGTACTAATAATATAACAATGGTGTAAATGAAATCGTGTTGATAAGAAACAGTAGTCAAGGTTAGGTCCCGCAGTAATCATTTTTAAATTATAAAGTTTTTGGTAACATGAAGAAATTAAACATAAGCATCTTTTTAGCGATCGGGGTTGGGCTGGGGCTGCTATTGTGGTGGCAGCCATGGAGGCGGCCACCCGCCCCAGCCATCGAGGAGGAGGACTCCTCGGAAGATGAGGAGTCCCACCCTCCTCCAAAGCGGGACCCAAGTAGGCCGCGTTTGGGGTGAACAATAAAGTGAGTAAACACACATTAATTTCTACTTTACTATCTCGTCTTTATCAATATAATATACTACTAGTAACCATGAAATTGCGAGCCTAGGGTCTATTTAGACTGCAATAGACCCTAGGCTCGCAATTTCATGGTTACTAATAGTATAGTATATTGATAAAGACGAGATAGTAAAGTAGAAATTAATGTGTGTTTACTCACTTTATTGTTCAGCCAAATGCGGCCTACTCGGGTCCCGCTTTGGAGGCGGGTGGGACTCCTCATCTTCCGAGGAGTCCTCCTCCTCGATGGCTGGGGCGGGTGGCCGCCTCCATGGCTGCCACCACAGAAGTAGCCCCAGCCCAACCCCGATCGCTAAAAAGATGCTTATGTTTAATTTCTTCATGTTACCAAAAACTTTATAATTTAAAAATGATTACTGCGGGACCTAACCTTGACTACTGTTTCTTAGCAACACAATTTCATTTACACCATTGTTATATTGATTAATAAATAAGTCAGCTTTACGTTACTTAAATTTTGTTTAATTCCTGTTGAATATTTATAATAAATTAATCTATATTAATTAATAACTTCAAGTAATTATATAAAAATACACATTGAACAGTAATTACTTATTTTGGGCCTTTGACCATTCACGTCACAAAATACACAAGGTTACTTTTAAAGCTCTACGACTAAAGTAAAGTTCAAAAAGTTATTCTTCTTAATACATAAACATTTGAAACAATGAACGTTTAGAGTATATAAATCAATATTAAATCAAACAATTATTAATGAAAACATAATTAAAAAATATAAAAATAATTAACGAACAAATTTTTAATTAGTATAAATTACTGTAATGTAGTTTGGTCAAAATACAAATTTATAAAAGATTAAATTACTTATCCTTTATGAATGTAGGCCTATCACATATATGTTGTACCACAACAAATTTTAGGCGAAGTAAACGAAAATGTCGTTGCCGAGCCCAAGTTTTGAGTTCTTACAGTAAAAAAATTAGTCACAAGATGGAAAATCGCTATATATGTTCAGTATTCAGATGAACTAATGTCCCCTAGCTGTAAGAGTGAGAGAATGCATAACGCTCTCATTCTCACAAGCCATACGCGCCGTTCCAATAATATTGTCTTTAATTTTACTCATTGTTGTGAGTAAGCGTTTATGCATGCAGTAAACTAACACGCAAGATAACGACTGTAGTATGTTTTCAGATTTGGATCATAACGGTAAAAAACTTTGAGCGCATGCGTAGTTATGCCACATATCTCCCTCTCACTCGCTCGGCTATGGGACATTAGTTCGTCTGATGCCTATACTCTGGGGTACATTTCATCGGTTTGGCGACCTCATTTTGAGAATCTACACCAAAAATTAAAGAGCAAAGTGATTTTCATTATTTTTTGTACTACCTTTTTAGTAAACCTAATTCTTATTCTTTTTACATTCATTGTGGTTAGAACCTCAGATAACGCGGTTCGACAACAAATTGGTCAAAACAGCGGTACACGAGTGGTTAAAACCACGAGCTTAAGTTTTCTTCACTGCAGGAATCACAAACCTCATTGGATGGTAAGAAAAGTATAAATGTTGCTAGAGACTATGTACAAAAGTTATGTTTCATTGACATTGAATTAATAGTTTTTTCACTATCGTCTTGTTGATTATTAAATGTCCTTTTACCTTTTATAATTGCGATGGTATGACCAACCCCTGTGATATTTTCAACCCCAATTTTATTGCAACTTTATTTTATTACGCAGGCGCAATTGCAAATTTCTTTAATGTTTTCATTCAAAAATAAAAATCTTTATACTACATCCTACAGCTTGAAATCAATTATAATTTATATAATATTATAAATTTCACTTACTTTTTCAGCTTCTAGGTTTATTTTGATCTACTTACACGTGTTTCGGTGTATCCACCATCTTCAGAGTAATAAGACATTATTTGAAACGTTAAAATATTTTTTAAAGCTCGAGAAGTTATTTAAAAATCTTTTAAAGTTTCATAAGATATTTTATAAACTATGATGATGGAGGATCTACTGAAACACTGATACTGTACTGCTTTTACGCCGGTCCGTCGTACATGTTTTGCCCGCTGTTGGCGTTGTGACGTGGTTGACGCTGCGCAGCGGTCACACCTCTCACAGTGCGTGTGTCAGTGGAAGGATGTATATGCTGTATCAGCGAATGCGATAGAGGACGGTGACCAAGCAGTGTCGCTTGAATCACTATCGAAGGTCGATACGGAAGAATTGCCGCTCAACTTTGAGTCTTTTCTTCCTACCCCTTACACCTCTCTTCCCTACCCCTCGCTTCACCGGCAACTGCTCCTCTTCGGAGGCAGCGGTAAAAGGTGTTCGCTGCGTCGGCGACTGCTCCTAATCGTTTAGGCAGCGGTAAAGACGATTTCCCTTTCGCTTGCCAGCGGCTGCTCCTTTTTGAAATTGCGGCGAAGGCTTCTCCAAACATCTTTCTTTATTTTGAACTACGCCGCCGGATGCCCAGCCGCTTCAGCCGGTCCTATGACAGCTCTACAGATTGTGCTACTACAAACCGGTGGCGACAACCATGAATGAAGTAGATCATGAGAATCAAGGCAGCGGAAAAATTAAGTGAAATTTAAAATACCTATATAAAATATTTAATTTATTATAATATTTAATCTGTTAGCTATAGAGTAGGATACACAAATTTCAGAAAATATTTTGAATCTATTACAAGTAGATAAAAAATCTGGTGTGAAACACTCACACAACTTTCTCTTGCCAATGCAAATGATTAATAATAAACCTAACATTATTAATAAAATATTAGAAATAAACAAAAACTAACCACAGAAACATAACTTTATTTTAATCACGAGTGAATGACGCAAAATGACAATCGAACTCAGTTTGGCTTAAAAATACGGAAAATCACGCTTTCACGCTAAACTAGGCTCTGTAGAGAAAAATGCTCTAAACAAAAGTTGTAGATCTTTTAATTTTCTATAACTTTTATTATATACACTTTTGTCGTAAAATGCATACTAAGACCGAAATGTTAAAAAAATCGATTTTTCTCACGTTTTCGTGAGAAAAAAAACAGAAAATCGCAAATTACCGCTAAACTAAGCGTTATACAAAAAAATGTTTGAAACAAAAGTTGTAGGTTTTTAAATTCTCTACAACTTTTATTATATAAGTTTTTGCGCTAAAATTTATATTAAAGCCGTAATCTTAAAAAAACAACGTTTTTACGTGAAAACAGCCTCACCGAGAATTTCAGCAAACATGGCGCCTACCCTATCTTGTAGAGAATAAAAAATTGAGTAAAATAGGCGATTTTAAAAAAAATCGTAGGACCAGTTTTTGAGAAAATCGCAAAAAACTGAAAAATTATACGAATAAACTACTACTTCCGGTTGACCGATTTTGATGAAAATGTTCGTGTCGCGTCCGGTAGTGGTATGTAACTTAAGTTTCAAGTTTCAAGTTCGTACGATGTTCCGTTCTTGAGATATTCTGTTCACACACACAGACACACACACACAGACCAATCGCTAAAAACATGTTTTTTGGGTTCAGGGGGTCTGAAAACGTATAGATCCGGTGAAAACTCGATTTCGAAAAATCGACATGAAAACAATACTTTCCTTCCTATATATTCATATAGGCAAGAGAAAGTAAAAATATATAGGAAGGAAAGTATTGTTTTCATGTCGATTTTTCGAAATCGAGTTTTCACCGGATCTATACGTTTTCAGACCCCCTGAACCCAAAAAACATGTTTTTAGCGATTGGTCTGTGTGTGAACAGAATATCTCAAGAACGGAACATCGTACGAACTTGAAACTTGAAACTTAAGTTACATACCACTACCGGACGCGACACGAACATTTTCATCAAAATCGGTCAACCGGAAGTAGTAGTTTATTCGTATAATTTTTCAGTTTTTTGCGATTTTCTCAAAAACTGGTCCTACGATTTTTTTTAAAATCGCCTATTTTACTCAATTTTTTATTCTCTACAAGATAGGGTAGGCGCCATGTTTGCTGAAATTCTCGGTGAGACTGTTTTCACGTAAAAACGTTGTTTTTTTAAGATTACGGCTTTAATATAAATTTTAGCGCAAAAACTTATATAATAAAAGTTGTAGAGAATTTAAAAACCTACAACTTCTGTTTCAAACATTTTTTTGTATAACGCTTAGTTTAGCGGTAATTTGCGATTTTCTGTTTTTTTCTCACGAAAACGTGAGAAAAATCGATTTTTTTAACATTTCGGTCTTAGTATGCATTTTACGACAAAAGTGTATATAATTAAATTTATAGAAAATTAAAAGATCTACAACTTTTGTTTAGAGCATTTTTCTCTACAGAGCCTAGTTTAGCGTGAAAGCGTGATTTTCCGTATTTTTAAGCCAAACTGAGTTCGATTGTCATTTTGCGTCATTCACTCATGATTAAAATAAGTTTATGTTTTTGAGGTTAGTTTTTGTCCATTTCTAATGTTTTAATACTTATGTTAGGTTTATTGTTAATTATTTGCATTGGCAAGAGAAAGTTGTGTGTGTGTTTCACACCAGATTTTTAAGTGAGGTGTCTACCCATGAAATTGAATCTTGTATTTTCCTTTTAAACACTTATATCCATATGTATCAATCTCCACATAGTTCAGCAATTGCAGAAATAAATTTGTTGTTATTTCTTTTCGTTTTCAACCCAAAACATCTGCGATTCATATTTTAAAAGAGAAGTCTACTCCTGAAATTACATTTTTATTAAATGAGAACACTGAATGACATTTATTTTTGTTGAGGTAAAGAAGTAAAGTTTTTTACACCTTGGGAAAAGAAAATTATATCTCTTCTCAGTTTAGACGTACTGTACTCAATATTTATAATTAAAATCAAATGTTTTAATGTTTCAAAATTCAATGTTGGTTTATTTTAAAATTCTTAAAAAAAACAAATCTAAAAATTTTTAAAATTGTTAAAACCTTTAAAATTTTTTAAAATATTTAAAGTTGTTGAAATCTTCTTAAACTGAAACTTCTTGAAATTGTTAAAGTATCTATTGATAAAAATTATTTCATATATTTGAATCCTTTTATTTAAAAGTTGTAAACACGTCTTGTTTCTTAAAAGGTTTAAAATTGAATGGTCAACAATCCCTTTTTATTATTTGAGTTAAATTTTCTTTTTATTTTATCTTTTTCTTTTTATTCTCACATCTGTAGGTGGTAAATCATCTGATGTATGTGTTTATTTTGAGGTGTAAGTTAAGGGTTGTGTGTTTACGTTTGTGTGTGAATGTGTTTGATTTTATGTGAGTTTACGTGTATATGGGTGTTTGTGTGTATACGTGTCTCATATTACAATCTTCCCCTCCCCCGGGGGGGGGGGGAATAGAGAAGTGAAAAGAGAAGGGATGAATGCTTAAATGTTAAAAAGGAATACGAATACTTAGCAGTTGTCGGCCTGAGACGGTATGTTTCGTTCATTCGGGGCCCCTTTTATAATACATCTACACATCATGCAAACATCAGATACATACTTATTACAATCATCTCAAGCTCGAGGGTCGCAACGTACGTCACTTGAATGTTTCTGAGCATAGCGAATTATGTAACCTTTTTAAGATTAGATATATGCTCTTTGGTTATTTCTCCCCCAACAGTCTTACGGATTAAGGCTGTAACTGGTGTGGAGAAGCCTATAATAGAAAATGGTTCCGACCATCGGTATGCCATTTTCGCACAAACATTTTTCCGTTTCGAACTTACGGGATGAGTCTTAAGCAAAACTTTATCTCCCACCGAAAACGGATTAGGATGACGCGTAGCATTATATTTACGCGCCATATCATGATGAGATTTAATTAGTTGCCGTCTAATTGTACTCATCACATTACTTGAACGTACAGGATTCCTATGAAGAATGTCTTGAATATTCCACGCTCTATCTAAAGGTGTTTGAGCTGTAAAATTATGTAATATGTCGAACGGACATCCACTGTGAGCTGTATGTTGTGCCATATTAAAAGCCAACTGAAACCAAAAGAGAGATTTATCCCAGGTCGTTTGTGTAGTTGCGTGATACGCAATAAGAATAGACCGGAGATTTCTGTTTAATCGTTCGGCGTGAGATGGTTGTGGGTGATAAGGAGAGAGTGTGGTCCTTTTAATGCCTAGGTTGAAACAAAAGTGTTTAAAAATTGTTGAATTGAATGTTTTGGCGTTATCTGTGACGATTAGTCGCGGGATGGAATAATTTTGAAAGATGCGTTTTAATTCTTCTATAATTAAAGACGTATGCGTATTTTTTAATGAAGCTAACCATGTAAATTTTGAAAAGCTGTCTACCACAACTAGTATATATTTATACCCTTGGTTGGTTTTTGGTAGGCTGCCTACGGTATCAATAAACAATGTATCAAATGGTGTTGTTGGAACCCTGGAACTGAGATTTCCCCATTTGTAATTCATTCCAGGTTTGCTTCGCTGACAAGTTGTACAAGCATTCACTTTTAAAGGAATTTCGTTATATATATCTTGCCAGTAAAAACGTCGCGTTATTTTGTGTATTGTTTTAGCGACACCCAAGTGTCCACCTATTTCAGAATGATGGAAATATCTGAACACCAAGTCTTTTAAAGAGTTAGGGAGAACTATTTTGACAGGTTTGTTGTTTCTGTCTTTTAGACATAGCACTCCTTTCGACAAACAAAATTTTTTATCCATCTTGCGTTTTTGTTGGAGGATAAAGGTATCCTGTTCCTGATGTTTCCTTATGTCCGTAAAAGATAAAGGAAACTGTGACAATAAAGCGTTGATATAAGATATATCCTTCGCGTTATCTTGACTAGTGGAACTGTACATTCTCGATAACGCATCGGCAACGTTATTATCGGAACCACGAATGTGATTAATTTTGAACTTAAAAACAGACAATCTGAGCACCCACCTAGCTAATCTGCCTAACTGTTTAGGTCTGGAAAGAAGCCAGGCTAATGCTTGGTTGTCGGTTTCTAAAAGGAATTCACTATGTGCCAAGTAAGTTTGAAAACGTTCTGTCGCAAAAACGACTGCAAGGCACTCTCGTTCATACGCAGAAAACTTCCTTTCGGCCTCCGTCAACGCCTTAGACGCGTACGCTATGGGTCGTCGAGACCCTTCATGTTCCTGAAGCAGTACGGCTCCTAGACCTGTATCCGACGCATCTGTCTGTAAAATGAAAGTTTTGGAGAAGTCCGGTATTGCCAGTACCGGGGGATTGGTAATTGCCAGTTTGAGATCTTCGAACGCAGTTTTCTGTGAGTCTCCCCAGATAAACTGAGTGTTTTTACGACGCAATTTATTTAGGGGTTCGATTCGATCGGCGTAATTTTTTATAAATTTCGAAAAATAGTTAATCATGCCACAGTACCGATGCACTTGTTTCACCGACTTGGGTTCAGGATACTCCAAAATTTTCTGTGTCCTAGTTGAATCTATAGAGACTCCTTTATAAGATAAGGTATGTCCAAGGAATGGGATCTCGTTTACTGCGAACGTCACTTTATCAGGATTAACAGTAATGCCGGCTTTTCGTAGAATCGACAGTACTATTCTAATGTGCTTTAGGTGTTCCGAAAAACTTTTGGAGTATATTAATATGTCATCCATATAATTGAACACAAATTTGTATTTAACGTCCTTAAATATTGTGTTCATGAGACGTGTCAGAACTTGTGCTCCTGTTGATAAACCGAAAGGTAATCTTTCGTACTCGTATAAACCATCCGGAGTACAAAATGCGGTGATTTGGCGTGATTTGGGTGTCAATGGTATTTGATGGTACGCTTGAGCTAAATCCAGTGTGCTAAACCATCGCGCACCTGAAAACCATTGAAAGGCATGGTTTATGTTAGGTAAAGGTTGCGCTTCTGAGTCAATTACTAAATTAACTGAGCGATAGTCTACAACCAAACGGCTCGTACCATTGGGTTTTGGAATTAGGAACGCTGGGGACGAATAAGGTGAAACACTCTCTCTTATCACATTATCTTTCAATAATTTATCTATCTGATGTTTCATCTGAAGCAGTTCCGCTTAACCCAGCGTATGCTTAACCCAGCGTTGTGTGTATACGTGTCTCATATTACAGTACTATTTAATTAGTTCTTTTACCGAAATAAACGTAACATTTTTATGTTTGTTCATTTACTTCTGCATAAATTTTAGGTACTAAAAAACATATCAACTTAATTTTACAATATCCATTCCGCAGTATGTATTTTGAAGATCAGGTATAAAAATCTTTCATAATCAATTCTTAATCACTAAACTGTAGATAAAAAATTCTGCTGTGAACCACTCACACGACTTTCTCTTGGTTGTGCAAATAATGACCAATATAACCTAACATCAGTAATAAAACATGAGAAATAAACAAAAACCTAACCTCAAAAAACATAACCTTATTTTAATCATGAGTTTATGATGCAAAATGAAACCAACCTTGGTTTAGCTTAATAATACGGAAAATCACTTTTGACGCTAAATTTAGGCTCTGTAGAAAAAATGCTTGAAATAAAAGTTGTAGATCTTTTAATTTCCTATAAATTTTATTATAGGCATTTTTGTCGTTAAATGCATACTAAGGCTGAAATCTTAAAAAATAGATTATTTTACAGATTTTCATGAAAAAAACAACAACAGAAAATCACTAATTACCGCTAAACTAAGCGTTATACAAAGAAATATTTGAAATAAAAGTTGTAGATTTTTAAATTGTCTACAACTTTGATTATATACACTTTTGCGCTAAAATGCATATTCAGTGTGCTATCTTAAAAAAACATTTATTTCTTCGAGAGAAGAGCCTCTCCAAGAATTTCAGCGGACATGGCCCCTACCCTATCTTGTAGATGTAGAGCATAAAAAATGTTGTAAATGAGGCGATTTAAAAAATCGTAGGAGCCGTTATTGAGAAAATCGCAAAAAAGTGAAAAATTACACGAATTAAATACTACTTCCGGTTGACCGATTTTGTTGAAAGTGTTCGTGTCGGGTCCTCTAGTGGTATCTAACTTAAGTTTTAAATTTCAACTTCGTATGATATTCCGTTCTTGAGATATTTTGTTCCCACACAAACACAAAGACCAATAGTAAAAACATGTTTTTTGGGTTCAAGGGGTCTGAAAACGTGTAGACTATATCCGGTGAAAACTCGATTTCGAAAAATCGACATGAAAACAATACTTTCCTTCCTATATAATCATATAGGCAAGAGAAAGTAAAAATTTTAAATAAAATGAAATAATTCGTAATAAATAAATCTTGTATGTTTGTATATTAAAACACTATTTGGCGGATGTTAAAATTGACGAGTGCGCTTACAAGGACATGACCCGTGTTTAAATTATTTAAGTGTACTTTTTATGATCGTAGACCAATTTTTTATGATCGTTTTATAAATATTTATCTGTCTTGAGATAAATGTACTAAAAATTAAAAAAAATAAATGATAGTATAAACACTTAATTTTTGATGAAATTTCAAACAAATATTATTAATATGATCGTTAACAAATCGTTAATAATTCATTTCTGTGAATATTATAAACAGTTATAAATTAAATTTTAATTATCGATTAGTAAAATTAATATTTAAATATTTATTTCAAATTTTATTTTGTGTATATATACAGTAGTTTGTTATAGCCTAAATTACGTTCAAGTTTGTTTGTGTTATAAATAATAATTTGGGATAAATATTGCCCAACGATGTCTTTGAGAATTATTTGAATTTTATTTATTTATTTTTATAATTTGAATTTTTTCGTTTATTTTTACTTTCTCTTGCCTATATGAATATATAGGAAGGAAAGTATTGTTTTCATGTCGATTTTTCGAAATCGAGTTTTCACCGGATCTATACGTTTTCAGACCCCCTGAACCCAAAAAACATGTTTTTAGCGATTGGTCTGTGTGTGTGTGTGTGTGTGCGCGCGTGCGTGCGTGCGTGCGTGTGTGTGAACAGAATATCTCAAGAACGGAACATCGTACGAACTTGAAACTTAAGTTACGTACCACTACCGGACTCGACACGAACATTTTCATCAAAATCGGTCAACCGGAAGTGGTAGTTTATTCGTGTAATTTTTCACTTTTTTGCGATTTTCTCAAAAACTGGTCCTACGATTATTTTAAAAATTGCCTGGTTTACTCAATTTTTTATTCTCTACAAGATAGGGTAGGCGTCATGTTTGCTGAAATTCTGGGTGAGGCTGTTTTCACGTAAAAACGTTGTTTTTTTTAAGATTACAGCTTTAATATGCATTTTAGCGCAAAACTTTATATAATAAAAGTTGTAGAGAATTAAAAATTCTACAACTTTTATTTCAAACAATTTTTTGTATAACGCTTAGTTTAGCGGTAATTTGCGATTTTCTGTTTTTTTTTCTCACGAAAATGTGTGAAAAATTGATTTTTTTAAGATTTCGGCCTTGGTATGCATTTTACGACAAAAGTGTATATAATATAATTTATAGAAAATTAAAAGATCTACAACTTTTATTTAAAGCATTTTTCTCTACAGAGCCTAGTTTAGAGAGAAAGAGTGATTTTCCGTATTTCTAAGCCAAACTGAGGTTGATTTTCATTTTGCATCATTCACTCATGATTAAAATAAGGTTATGTTTTTGAGGTTAGTTTTTTGTTTATTTCTAATATTTTATTATTAATGTTAGGTTTATTGTTAATTATTTGCATTGGCAAGAGAAAGTTGTGTGAGTGTTTCACACCAGATTTTTTTATAGTTTCTTTTGTTGTTGGGAACTATTTTATTTTAAACAACCGCCAAATCTGATCACTTCTTTAAGGTGATATTCCTCATTATTTTTCTTTTACACAAACACCCACAGGAATTTAGTCATATATACAATATGACCTCGATTATCCGGATTAATTGGGGATTTGATCGTCCGGTAAATAGATTTGTCCGGATAACCGATTTTCCGAACTTACTCTATAAAAGCTAGAACTGAAAATTGTGCTGAAATATACACGACACTATTGCACTTATCGCTTAATCTTTAATACGTAGGCCTAAATGTAAAAATACATAAATGTGTAAGTTCTCATACAATACACTATATTGTAGCCTACTTTACAGAATAAATGCATCTGTAGTATAAGTAAAAAAAACACTAAAGAATCATAATAATGTAGAGTATATTAAAGAAAATTCATTTTTAAAGAAATCGGAAATTTTCCTCTGTTTGAGGGAAGCAGCCAAATCCTCTTGCTAGCAGCCAAATCTTATGCAATAAATTTTATGTATCTAGTAGGCTATATATATGTGTATCAAACAAAGCATTAATGCATTATCGTACGAAATTTCAATACAATAAACGGTACCTATGTTAAATTTGTATATTTACAAAATTCAGCAAAATATTAGTACATACCTAAAAGTATATGGTACATATTTTACGATTTTTTTCCTGAAGGGCTGTCCCAGAGGTTCGTAAATAAAATTTTCAAATTATTTTAATCTCTTCAAAATTCAAGGTTCTTTATTAAAATTTCTTAATAAATATTATAAAATTCTTAAAATTATTAAAATTTTTAAAATCTTTTAAAATGTGTTGAAAATCCTTGAAAATCTGTTCCACCAAATCTTCCAAAATTGTTTATTATCTCTCAATAATATTATTTAAGATTCGAAAACTTTTTCTATTTTAAAGAACTGTAAATCGCATCTCATTCCTTAAAAGTTTTAAAATAGAATGAATTAACAATCCATTTTATTTCATAAAATAATATGTTCTTTTTATTGTCCTTTTAAATTTTTTTTTTTTATTATTATTCTCGTTGCTCACATCTGAAGGTGGTAAATCATCTGTTGTTTATATTGAGTGTGTGAATGTGTATGTTTATGTTATGCGTGAGCGTATTTAGTTTGTCATTTGAATGTACGTATGCGTTATTGTTTGTGTGTATAAGTGTCTCCTATTACAGGGCATGCGGATAACTGGTCGTCCGGTTGATAGACGTTCGGATAATCGACGTCATACTGTAGTTGTATTCTGGTCACTATACGTAGTCGCTCGCCCAATCAATGTTATTTAACAATTCTTAGCGCCTTTCTATCGCCTGAATGAATAGACTTTTTAAAGGTCCAAACGAAATTAAACGAGGACACTGGGTGATATTATTTTTGTGACACTAAAAAGTAAAGTAATGCAGTAAAGCTACAGGTTACAACAAATTAGTTTGTACAGCTAAGCTGTTTTTGCCAGCTGGTTACCGTACTAAACCCTTCGTCAAAACTGTAGTACTTAACAAATCAAAATATTCAGCACACAAAACGTTTAGTCTCGTAGATATTTTCGCAAATTATTATTTCTTATTTTACATTTTTTACTGACCGTCACGTTTATAAATTAAATATAAATATATAGTTTTAGTTACCCATAACAGGCAGGTGAAATGTTTAATAATTTGCAATCGATCTTCTAGTTCCAGAGCTACAAAAAATATTTCTGTTTCTTCTCACGTAAATATATGACTGAAGGCTGGTTTGAACCTCTAAAAAAGTTTTGCTGAGTAAAAACGAGGAATGAGGTGGTTTTTTATTGCTTTCCTCACCGAGTTGAAAGAGTATGCTTATCAGCATTCCAGGCCGTCTAAAAAGCACCCACTTTCCACCCTGCAAATAACACCTTCACTTCATTCCACCACAGGGTCTGTCTGTATAATGAAATTCATGACTCTCAGAGAAGATAACTCTAGTGTCTTTTACACTTCTACGTCTTCTGTTCTTAAATGCTTCTTCAGACATATAATTGGCTGACAATGTGATAGGAAACAAAACTATTTTTTGTATCTCTGATACCAACAAATCGAGTGCAATTAATTTACACTCCATCTGCCCGTAATGGGCATATTTTTTATATGTAAAAGAATAAAAACGCTTATATTTTCTTTGTTTTATATAGCATAATAGAGCCGCCTCCGAAGCGTAGTGGTTACGCGGTGGTCCCGGGTTTGATTCCCAGCCAGGGTCTGGAAATTTTTAGAAACTAAAACTCATTGTTCTCGATGCATTACCCACCGGAGTCACTAATAACCAAGTAGTTAATGGAACTTAAAACAAAAAAGAAATATATAATAGGTTTCTGTCAGCAACAGCATGAAAATTTATTTATTTATTTATTTATTTTAATTCACTTATTTAACGTCGTATCAACTACAACGGTCATTAGCGACGACGTTGGGGTGTAACTTTTGTACGATGGAGGATGAAATGATTGCTTTTTTTTGTAACGTATGAAAATATGCCGTGCCTAAATGGGATTCGAACCCAGGACCGCATGATGAGAGGCGAGCACGTTACCAACTGCGCCAATGCGGCCGGCCTTATTCTTTTTGATAGCTTTGTTTTTCATAGTTTTTAAATTCATAAAATATTAGCTGCTGGTAACGTTTTGGAATTTTTTTTAAATGATCAGTTTATAAATTTACAGTATAAAATGTTAAGAAAGGATTTTGAGGAAGGTTAGTTAAATTTAACGTACCATTTCTTATGATGTAAAGTACATAAAATTGTATGTATAAATCGTCATGTTCATTTTTATTTAATAAGGCAATAGTGCTTTTATTAAGCCTACGTAATCATGATTTATTTGACTTACCTTTATTTGGGGATAGTTTTGCTGAAAAAGTCGGTCATTTGGTTTCATTCATTCGTTCAGTAGGTTGGTCATGAGTTAATATGTAGGCAACAACCTGTCTGAGCCTGAGCCTACGTAATTGTTACGTCGGTTAACTATACAGACTATTCTTTTGTGATAATATTGATGTAGGCTACGAGATAGAAAGTTTTTCGTCACGGCTTAAGAATCGACCGATTGTGTTATCTAATTTTTTACCATTTCATTATTTTTTTTTTTATTTCGTGAACATCACTTTTAATGGAATGATTTGATAGAAGATTTATCTAAGATAATATTGAATTTATTATTTTTCTTCCTTATTCGTTGTTTCATGAATTCAAATTAGAAGTACATTATTTTTGTTTTAACGTATTTTTCTTCAGAAAAATAAGTGACATCGTGACCAACTTTTATATTCTTAACTGTGTCGTTCCTATCGTAGTATTTACACTCTAATAAAGTTCAATGTTTTTTCCTTAACTAGTTAGTTTTCCTTATTAGTTAGTTCTGAATAAAAAATTGTCAAAAAATTTACACTAAATTTGTTTGTTGCAGGACTAAAATAAATAGTTCTGTTTCTTATCACATGGTCAGCCAATTAAATGACTGATTCATTTAAGAACAGAAGGTAGAGGTGTGAAATACTCTAATCAGAATTATCTCTTCAGAAAGTAATGAATTTCATTATACGGCCCGACCCTGTGGGTGAATGAAGTAGAGGTGTCATTTGTAGAGTGGAAAATATGTGTTTTTAGAGAACCCAGCATGCTGATAAGCGTACTTTTCCACGCAGTGAGGAAGGCACTGGTAAACCACCTCGCTCATCGTTTTACTTAGTAAAACCTCTACAGGTTCAAACCACCCTTTCGGCTGATTACCTAAACAACAACTGAATAAATATTGACATAAAAGAAATTCTTAAGTATTAAATGAGTAGGAGATAACATTTGATTGATTTTCCGAAAACTAATTAGGAAAATTATTCCATCGGGAACTGTTTGTTTTAAAACAGTCCAGTTTATTTTATATTTTTTATGTCCCCAATACTCATCCATAATAGGCAGGTGGAGTGTTAAATTATTTACACTCGATCTGTTAGTTGCAGGGTTACAAAAATAGTTCTGTTTCATATTACATTGAAGCATTTAAGAAAGTAGACGTAGAGGTGTAAAAGACACTAGTCAGAGTTATCTCCTTTAAGGGGGTAGTCAACTCAAGAAGATGATTTTTTTTAAATTTCGATTGTTTTTTGCATTATTTGAAGTTTAAAATTTTCTGAAGCACATCATTTGTTTACTTTTTTTGTACATTGACAAAAAGTTATAAAAACATCCGTTTAAAATAAAGCTCACTAGCAAGGCAAGTGAAATTATTCCTTCAACTTTAAGCTTTCTGGAAATTTAGTTTTTGCATGATTGTATGTTCTTGGGAATTAAATATTTTGGTTTGTATTGGAGATATTTGGATGATGTTTTTTTTCAAATGTTCATAATTTCTTGCTCTATTATCTGTGGAATGATTATTACAAATTCCTAAATAGGGATTTAGTTAAAAAATTATTTGTAAATACATAAAATAAATGTTTTTGAAAATATGGTTTTTCTTTAATAAATTTCTTGTAAGAAACAATACATACAAGCGCATACAACAGATAATAGAGAGCAATTTTCCATATGTTGTGGCATAAGAATCATGTTGATATCTTTCTTGGTTCCTGAAATATTTGATTCCCCGTAAAAGCCCGCTTTTCCAACCTCGCCTTTATATTAGGGGCTGTAATTAATATTTTGGCTTGGTTCAAATGGTAGATCATTACTAGTAAATTATTCTTTCATTTAAAATAAATAATGATAAATTATACCCCAAAGTTTTGATTTTCATTTCCTGGGTTGACTACCTCCTTAAGAGTAGTGATTTTTATAATACAGCCAGAACCGGTGGTGAATCAAGTGAAGGTGTCATTTACAGGGTGGAAAGTAGATGCTTTTCAGAGAACCTGGGAAAATATTGTGATAAGCATATTTTTCCACTCAGTGAGGAAGGCCTGGTAACCACCTCACCTCTCGTTTTACTCAGTATAGCCTTTAGAGTTTCCAACCAGCCTTTCGGCTGATGTCCTAAACAACAACTAAAGTTATAAAAATATAAAAACGTATTACATTAAATTCAAGAATTTTTTTCTTAATAGCTTAGTTTACCGTCAATTTAGTGATTTCCCGTATTTTTACTTTCTCTTGCCTATATGAATATATAGGAAGGAAAGTATTGTTTTCATGTCGGTTTTTCGAAATCGAGTTTTCACCGGATCTATACGTTTTCAGACCCCCTGAACCCAAAAAACATGTTTTTAGCGATTGGTCTGTGTGTGTGTGTGTGTGTGTCTGTGTGTGTGTGTGAACAGAATATCTCAAGAACGGAACGTCGTACGAACTTGAAACTTGAAACTTAAGTTACATACCACTACCGGACGCGACACGAACATTTTCATCAAAATCGGTCAACCGGAAGTAGTAGTTTATTCGTATAATTTTTCAGTTTTTTGCGATTTTCTCAAAAACTGGTCCTACGATTTTTTTTAAAATCGCCTATTTTACTCAATTTTTTATTCTCTACAAGATAGGGTAGGCGCCATGTTTGCTGAAATTCTCGGTGAGGCTGTTTTCACGTAAAAACGTTGTTTTTTTAAGATTACGGCTTTAATATAAATTTTAGCGCAAAAACTTATATAATAAAAGTTGTAGAGAATTTAAAAACCTACAACTTTTATTTCAAACAATTTTTTGTACAACGCTTAGTTTAGCGGTAATTAGCGATTTTCTGTTTTTTTCTCACGATAACGTGAGAAAAATCGATTTTTTTAACATTTCGGCCTTAGTATGCATTTTACGACAAAAGTGTATATAATTAAATTTATAGAAAATTAAAAGATCTACAACTTTTATTTAAATCATTTTTCTCTACAGAGCCTAGTTTAGCGTGAAAGCGTGATTTTCCGTATTTTTAAGCCAAACTGAGTTCGATTGTCATTTTGCGTCATTCACTCATGATTAAAATAAGGTTATGTTTTTGAGGTTAGTTTTTGTTTATTTCTAATATTTTATTAATAATGTTAGGTTTATTATTAATTATTTGCATTGGCAAGAGGAAGTTGTGTGAGTGTTTCACACCAGATTTTTTCTCAAATAGACGTTGATTTTCATATATTCACTCATTATTAAAATTAGAGTATGTTTTATATTTTACGTTGTTTATTCATGAATAACATTTGTTTATTCCCGAATGTGTGTACGTTGCAATCTGTTCAATTTAACAACAATAAGCGTCCCCATGACCTAAAGAGATGAGGATGATATGTTTGACATGTAAATGAGATGTAGTGATGTGCAAACTAAGGCCGACCATTACTGAGAGAGTGTGGTTAATTGAATACAACCATCAAAGTACACCGGTAATCACAGAATCTTCGTCCCCGTACATCAGCTGTCAAACGTGATTAAAAATCTGGTGTGAAACACTCACACAACTTTCTCTTGCCAATGCAAATGATTAATAATAAACCTAACATTATTAATAAAATATAAGAAATAAACAAAAACTAACCTCAAAAACATAACCTTATTTTAATCACGAGTGAATGACGCAAAATGACGATCGAACTCAGTTTGGCTTAAAAATACGGAAAATCACGCTTTCACGCTAAACTAGGCTCTGTAGAGAAAAATGCTCTAAACAAAAGTTGTAGATCTTTTAATTTTCTATAACTTTTATTATATACTACACTTTTGTCGTAAAATGCATACTAAGACCGAAATGTTAAAAAAATCGGTTTTTCTCACGTTTTCGTGAGAAAAAAAACAGAAAATCGCAAATTACCGCTAAACTAAGCGTTATACAAAAAAATGTTTGAAACAGATGTTGTAGGTTTTTAAATTCTCTACAACTTTTATTATATAAGTTTTTGCGCTGAAATTTATTTTAAAGCCGTAATCTTAAAAAAACAACGTTTTTACGTGAAAACAGCCTCACCGAGAATTTCAGCAAACATGGCGCCTACCCTATCTTGTAGAGAATAAAAAATTGAGTAAAATAGGCGTTTTTAAAAAAAATCGTAGGACCAGTT
Source organism: Catonia carolina (assembly GCA_035578175.1). Lineage (NCBI taxonomy): Eukaryota > Metazoa > Arthropoda > Insecta > Hemiptera > Achilidae > Catonia > Catonia carolina. The sequence continues at coordinate 30,411,111 of JAQMRL010000005.1, read as the reverse complement.
TTTGAGAAAATCGCAAAAAACTGAAAAATTATACGAATAAACTACTACTTCCGGTTGACCGATTTTGATGAAAATGTTCGTGTCGCGTCCGGTAGTGGTATGTAACTTAAGTTTCAAGTTTCAAGTTCGTACGATGTTCCGTTCTTGAGATATTCTGTTCACACACACACACACACACACACACACACACACACACACACACACACACACACACACACACACACACACACACACACACACACACACACACACACACACACACACACACACACACACACACACACACACACACACACACACACACACACACACACACACACACACACACACAGACCAATCGCTAAAAACATGTTTTTTGGGTTCAGGGGGTCTGAAAACGTATAGATCCGGTGAAAACTCGATTTCGAAAAATCGACATGAAAACAATACTTTCCTTCCTATATATTCATATAGGCAAGAGAAAGTAAAAATAGGTTGTATTTTTAATTATTTACATTGGCAAGATTTTTTTTAAATTAATTTGTCCAGGTTTACTTTCAGGCATTAAGGAGGTTAGGTCGTCGTGGTATGTTTTATTGGTATACAGATGACGTCCCGATTTTAGTCATGTTAAAATGTCATTGTTTTTATTGAAGAAATATTTTTTACGTTAGGTCATTCTATTTATTACAATACAGTACGTTTCATATTTAATTCATGAAGTGTTACAGTTGACAATTCTTATTGTGTGTACATAAATTTTTTAGCTTATACGTTGGGAAGAGTGAAACATCTTTCTTCACCTTACAAAAACTACTTTTCTCAGTAACAAAGTTACTTAATCATATCTCATTAGTGTGAAAACAAAACACATGAAAGAAATGTCAATAAACTTATTATTTAAAGTGAACATAATTTGTTTCAACTCTGTTCACTTCCTGGTGTAATTTTTTTAAGTAGCCTACAGAGAAATCTGTTGGAGTCATCTTTACTTCACTCTTCTTAATTGTTATTGTAATTTGTTTATTTTTCGAGCCTGATTCTCTTTTTTTCTGGGAAATTTAAACCAATATATTTGAATGATTTTTTTTAAATCGTTAAATTGTGTTAAAATTTTTACATCGTGATAAATTAATCTAAAATTTTGCTTATCATTAATGGTTTTTGCCATAAGTCAAAGGTAAGCTTTTTCAAAAATTGCCACCGGCCTTGAGACGCGTCGGATCATGAAAAGGATTTTTGTTTTTTTAATGCCAAAAGAACCGTACTCTCTCTCCCCACTAATTTTCCCGGAGATATCATGTAAGTCGTCTTATAAACCCAGAAAGGGTTGAAAATGACAGAAGTTTAAAATGAAATTATGTGAATAAAGGTTGCTTGTTTTCCCGGATGTTGTGAGGTTAGTTTCGTATTTCAAAATTATATTATCAGTGTAACTATGATTTAAAGCAATATTATGGCTCTGGTGTAGTGGTCAACACAACTGACATCTTCGCCAGGGGTTCGACTTCATGTCAAGCTGAGCATTTATTCATTCATCGTCTTTTATCGTCTGTTTTAACAGTAATATGCAAAGAAAAATAATTTATGATTTTATAAGCTAGTAATAATTATTTTAACCTAAAAATAAAAATTATTATGTAAAGTGATTCAAAGTTCTTATTGTTGCCGTTATTAATTAATTATGCATATGGGCTATTATATATATATATATATATATATATATATATTGTTTAACGTCCGACTTTATGCAATTACTGCTAATGCAGACGTTGAAGGATGAAATGATTTTTTTTTGTAACGTATGAAAATATGTCGTACCTGAACGGGATTCGAACCCAAGACCGCATGATGAGAGGCGAGCACGTTACTAACTACGCCAATGCGACCGGCTGCTTAACAATAGGTTTTAAAAGTAAAGTGTTTCTAAGGTAACAAAAACTATTTCATTATTTTTAATTGTTCATATTGACTGATAAACATGAATGTTAAATGTTAATGCAATATTTTTTAATTTATTAAATTTTGCCGTGATATTTCAATATTTATTAAAAAATATGTCTTGAATTTTAATTCGTTAATGGAATCTTCTCATGAGGATGACATCATTCCTCTGGCCTGGTTTAATCTGGTTTGGTTCAACCTAGTATTGTATCTCCATTCCGGCCATCTGCCACAACCTGCCATCCAATGCCAAGAAGAAGATGGACTTCGCGTAAAGAAGAATGAAGAGGACCTCCAAGATGGACTTGGCATTGGAGAGAATAGTGCGAGGTCATGAGAGAAGAGGGTGGAATTATTGATACTAGTGTTGACAATCAATCCAGTGATCTTAATCCAGGAGGGGGATGATGTTACCTTCTGGCAAGATTCTAACAAAAACGTCAGTTAAATTAAAATTGGATTAAGTAAAAATAAAAAAGTGGAAATATAAATATGTTTTTACATCTACAATATAACTTCGGTCTACTTTTTAATACATTTTAAATTTTAGTAAACTTTTTAAAAATTACTTGTAAATTAAAAGCAACTTTAAGTAGTGATTTTTCTAATTGAAATCGGAAGGTTTTCCAGAATGGGAAATTTTTTTATAAAACTAGGTCAAGAAATTTGTCGTTTTGAATTTACGTAATTTAGCGTAATGAACTTGGAACAGATAATTTTTTTTATTAAAAATTATAACTTAGAACATATACTTTCATCTTACTTCGTTATTGGCATTTAATAATTACCTATATATATATATATATATTATGTTCTAGTAATAATATACTATAATTATATATATTATAATATATATATATACACACACACAGAGGAGGTTTACATCTCTAATAAAATAAATCTTGTACCTGTAATTTTAAGTATAATGTTAAGCTCACGATGTGGTAAAGTCCCGAAAGTCCTTCTCTATTTGTAAGGGTTCTTTCTCATTCTTTAACAGTTTCTGGTGGTTTTTAATAATTCTTTTAGTTTATTTTAAGTTGCATCAACAGCTCTGTTATGAGAAACTATGTTGGGTTTTAACTTATGAAAATTTACAGACATTATTTGGGAATCGAACCCAGGCTCTTCGCGTTGTAGGTTAGCGCGCTACAACTACGCTACGGAGGCGACCTTTGATAATATTGTATTATAATAAATAATAAATAAAATAAATTCATTAATTAAATGAATTTATTTTTATTCATTAAATTTAATTATTAATTCAGATATTTGCTAGATTTATTTTTTAAATGGTGTAAGATTTTACAAGTGAGTAATACGATTATTCATTCTAATTATATTTTTAGTCTAAGCAAATATAATTAGCAAATTAATAAGTATATCATTTTTTTTACTAAAAGTGATCAGTTTATTGTAATATTGATCTATTTATTAAATACTAATTAGGACAAACTGCTTATGTAATTATTATCAAATGAATCATTCGTTAATAAAAGCGTGTTGTTTTCTTAATTTGATGTAGGCTATATTTTTTTAATTATATAAATGTTTTCATTTTTTTTTTTGATAGACTAGATTTCTTTCAAGCACATATATATTATTTAGTTGCCTTAATCCACTAGTCCGTTGAAAAAACTAAAAAAAAACAGATTTTGATGATTTGCACTCCCGGATTTCATGTTTTTCATTTCTTTCGCCTATAAAAATTTCGTACTAATTTTCCGAACGAAATTTTTTGTCCGTTGTTTTTAGTGTTTTATTGGTATTTTAAACGGGTTTATTGTCCGTTTTTTCCGGTACAAATTTTTTCGGACAAAAATTTTCAAACAAAATTTTTATTCGTACGAAAATTTTTCGGAAATTTAAACTATAGACAATCGGCAAATCTAAAAAAGGGCGCGCAGGGTCACGAAGTTTTTTCGTACCACTTGGTCGTACTATCATATTCTCATCCACCTAACCCCATTGGCAAGCGAACTTCACCTTATGGCAAAGTGCGCGGGCGCGCTTGCTTGCTTTTCTATGGTTCTGATCCAATTATGAATTCTGATCTTCCTACCCCACTGATGCGAGACACGGAAGTAGCGCGAAGCGCTGCTGGAGTGGCGAGTTAAAGTATTTCAAATTCTCGAGAAACTTTTTTATTTGTCATCAGACCATGTATCTATGTTTCTCACACCGTAGACATTGTATATCATAGCCTTGGCGTTCAGGTTATTTAAATTACTTTTTATAATCACAATAAAGTACGACTGCAAATAATTTTGCAATATTTGCATTTTTAAATATTCATTACAATACATTGTAAAACTTGCAGTTTTCCGATTGTATGCATTCCAAGGTTTATAATAAGGTGCACTTACAACGTGTGTTGTTGTTTTTTTTCTGTATCCGTTATCAATATACCTTTTGTCATTCATTGTTTTGTGTAAAATTTAATCTTCAATATTCTATAAACCTATTAATACTTTGATATAAATAGTGTCTTTAAAATGAACTCAGTTGACCTTCTACAAGTATTAAATAGAAAGTTCCTTGAATACTATGGTGACCATATTTTCTCTTGTTCTATTGTATACATGGATCCGAGATAAATTTAAATTATTTGGGGGTAAATATCTAAAAATATGTTACTAATAATTTTAAAATCTCGTAACATTTTATTAAGTCATGCTTTTGCGTTATTCTGTATTAATAATAAATACAATATCAAATTCTTCTATAAATTTGGAACTTTAACATTCATTTAAGAATATTCTTTCTTGTTCTTTTATTAATCCTGGGATTAGTTGCCAGAAGCTCGCTACATCCTTCTTTCATTAGTTTCTTTCTTTGTTCCCGGTAGTTGTTACGTCTTCTAACATCCTAATTTGCTTCAAAAAATTTAACCTATGTCGTATAGTTTCTTTCTTATAGTTATACTTAACAGTTTTGTTCTTTGTTGCTGGTAGTTGTAACGTCATCTATCGTCTGAATTTGCTCCAAATACTTCTTACACCTTCCACATATGAATCGAATAGTGCAGATACTTGTTAACCCACAAAAAAATTAATGCGACAGCTAGAATAATTATTAAAACAAATTTTACATTACAATTTTTTGCATTGAATATAATGTTTTTAGAAAATCTAAATTTCATTATATTTTTATTCCTAATGTGTGTGTAGGTTGCTATCTGTTTAATTCAGGACAATAAGCAACTCAATGAGATTATAATGATGTGTATGACGTGTAGTATTGTACAGACCCAGGCCGACTATTCCTGAGAGAGTATAGTTAATTGAACACCAAACATCTAAGTACAACGGTAACCACTATATAGTATTAAAATCCGAATAAAAGTAACTACCTCTACTAGAATTTGAAAAAGGATCTCCGAAAATCAGCTGTTTAACAGCTAATTCGCGGCGACGATTTTACCTTTAGACCAACCCGGTGAGTCTGAGTTTCAATTTAACATGTAAAAATACCTGTTTCTGTAGGAGAAAGAGTTTTTCTTGGAAAATCAGTTTTCTTTTGGCTCTCCCAAAATTTTTGTATGTGTTGGTTAACATTTGTGTGTTTTATGTGCGATTTAAACATATCGCTCAGTGTAACTATCCATTAGTAATTTAAGGGTCTCGTGTATTAAAATTGTCAAATTTATTCAGTTATTTTCTTTTTTAAAATCATCCATAATTTTCTCCCTTCTTCAGCTCTACTCTGTATTGATTTACCTCAATATTTAAATTCTGTGATTTCTTGGATATTCAAGATTCTTCAGAGTAGAATACTATGATTTGTAAATAACTAACAATAACTGGTTCTCCAGTGAACTCGGAGCAGCTATTTCGAAGATTCTATGTCCTTATGTTGACTGACTTCCGTAAGGGAGTATCATAATAAGAATAAATTAGTTACTTATTTAAATTACTAGACATTTAGGGCGTTGTCCTAATTTAAGTTTCATATTTTTTTTTTTTTGCACAGGTACACTCACTGCGTGGTTTGTGATTACTAGGCACTCACAATTTAATAAGCAATCTTGCTGGGAGTGGTAAGTCAAAATTAATTTTTTTATAGCTCACTTTTATGCCCTTAACAGGCAGGTGGAGTGTAAAATTATTTGCACTTTATGTGCTAGTTGCAGGACGACAAAAAATAGTTCTGTTTCTTGTCATGTGGTCAGCCAATTTATGACTGAACTATTTAAGAACAGAAAAGGTAGAAGTGTAAAAGACACTAAACAGAGTTATCTCCTCTGAGAGTAATAAATTTCACTATACAGCTAGACCCTGTGGTGAATGAAGTAAAGGTGTCATTTGTAGGGTGCAATGTAGATGCTTTTCGGAAGGCCTGGCATGCTGATAAGCATACTCTTTCAACTCAGTAAGGAAGACAATAGTGAACCACCTCACTCCTCGTTTTACTTAGTAAAACCTCTTGAGGTTCAAACCAACTTTTCGGCTGTTGACCTAAATAACAACAATAACAGCTCATTTTTGTTAGCCAGTTCCATTTTTAACATTGTATTGTCAACAGTGGCGATTTTTATCAGTTGATAATGTAACTTAATTCGTTAGATAATGTTTAAATGACTAGAATAGAATTAAATTTTTTCTACGTACACTTAATAAAAAAATTGTTTTTTTTATTATTTCATACTTTAATGTTATAATTTTTGTATAAAAGAGCATGCCATTTTTCACAACATTCTTAATATAATTTTTTTTAAATTCTAATGTGTGCACATTGCAATTTGTTCAATTTAGAACAATAAGCAACCTTGTGACCCAATGAGATGAGGATGATGTATATGGTGTGTAAATGAGGTGTAGTCTGGTACAGACCCAGACCGACCATTTATGAGAGGTTCGGTTAATTAAACCCCAACCACCAAATTACACTGGTAACATTTGTCTAGCATTCAAATCTGTAAAAAATAACTACCTCTACTACGATTTGAACCAAGAACTTACTTCTCCGAAAATCAGCTGTTAAGCAACTGACTCAAGGCGACGATTTTACCTCTAGACCAACCCGGTTGGTTTTAATATAACATAACATTTTTTTTGTTTTAATTATTAAACTACAAATTAAATGTTTTTAAAGTTATTTCTTATTGTTTTAATAAATCATGCGATGCTTGCGATAAATAAGGAAATTAAATATTTTTATTGCATGGGTTTTTAACCCTAATGTGTGTACTTTGCAATCTTTTCAATTTACAAACAATAAGCAACTCCATGACCAATTCCTGAGAAATATCGTTAGTTAGCCCCAACCATCAAAGGACACCGATAACCACAGGTTGGTAGTCAAATCCGTATTAAAGTAACTACCTTTAATAGGATTTGAACCGCAGAACCTTCGTCTCCGAAAATCAGCTGTTAAACAGCTAACTTGCGTCGACAACTTTACCTCTGGAGTCTAGACCAACTCGGGGAAGGGGAGGTTAAATACGTAGCCAATAAGTCATGTCACGTGCTCATTTTAACCACGATGAATATTCTGTTTTTCTGCATATCACAGCAAAAATAACAAATTTTGTAAGAAAACTTGTTACTATAATTTTTGATTGACGTTATTGTTAAATAAAAAAAATAAAAAAAGACGTTATTATCGTTCTTGTTTCGATTAAACACATGGAATTATTTTTTGGTTTCCTTCAGTAAAAAATAGTTTATTGACGAAAATATTGAACTAATATTTATGTAATTTTGCAGTTTTAGTTTTCTACCGGAGCATGAGTTAACTGTGCTTTGTTTTATTTTATTAATTTTTAATAAAAAATATTAGATTTTCTTAAAACTCGTCATCGTTTGGTAGAACTGCTTGACTAAAAATAATAGATTCCTAATTTAATTGGATCAAATTTTGCGATTTAAATACAAAAATTCCGTTCATGAGACACGGGTGTCATGACTGGTTGCAATTTTAGAAAACGCTTACCTTGGATTTATGGCAAAAACATTCGTAATTTCTGTATCTACTCTTTAAGAGGAATCGTAGACATTATTTTTGTTTCCAAATTCCGACTTTGATTTCTTGACTTGCTGTTTTGGACCATTTCCGGTCGAAACCGGAATTACAAACCAGATTCAGGCTTACTAACTTTTTGTGTATATTACGAATCCGAAAACCGTTTGTTGCTATCTCTTGTAGTTTCTGATATCTGGGTGTGAATTTTTTATTTTTTTATTTTTTATTTAACGCCCGACTGTTATGCAATTACTGCTAATCCAGACGGTGAAGGTTGAAATGATTTTTTTTGTAACATATGAAAATATGCCGTGCCTGAATGGGATTCGAAACCCAAGACCGCATGATGAGAGGCGGTGTGAAGGACGGATGGACAAAACAAAATGATATCTGCCAATTTTAAAAATTACCAACAATATGATTATCCGCCTTCATGGTTTAGTGGTTAGCGCACTTGCCTACAGAATAGAAGATCTCGGGTTCGATTCCCGGCTAGGATCTAGAATTATTTCACGTTAAACCACCGTTTCTGTACCGTAACTAATAGTAGTCGCTAATAAGCAAAGTAGTTGATGCGAGTTTAAATAATAAAAAAAAACAAATTTTCTTCTTCTTTTCGTTTCGGCCATCTGTGGACCACGAGAAACAATCAGCATTAGGATTTCCTTTTCCTCCTACCGGCTTTGATTTCGTCCCAGTACTTCTTCAGCCTCACCCTTGCAGCCTCTCTCCTCTCCTCAGACCACTCCACCGTCCTCCTCAAAGAAACGCGCTCCCGAAAACCAGCAAAAGCTCTGACAGCCTCTCCAAACGTAGCTCTATTCAACATTCCTTCCTCGTCGATTCCAATCTCCTCCATATCTCTCATCACCCCCTTTAACCAATCATTTTTATTCTTCTTTTTATACAAAAAGTCAAATATTCTTTTGGTTAATCTGCTGTCACTCATCCTGAAGAGGTGTGCAAAGTAGTTGGCTCTTCTCTTTCTAATAGCATCCTCCAGTTTCTCAGCTTCATTCGAGAGGTACAACTCTGATGTTGGCCTTAGTCTGTAGGCTCCTTCTTCATTTTTCGTTGGACCTAGTATTGTTCTGAAGACCCTCCTCTCTATCTTGACCAGATTATGCAGTAGCCCCTTGTAATTTAACGATAGGCTTTCTGCCGCATATAATACCTCTGGTCGAACTACTGTGTTGTAGTGCCTGATTTTTGCTTTTATTGATATTGACCGCTTATTGTAGACGTTTCTAGAAAGTTTGACAGCTAATTCTAATCTCTGTTTTCTGTTGAGAAGAGATTCCTTTTCTTGATCATTCGGCTGTATCCATTCACCTAAATATTTAAATTTGTCCTTCCTATAGACTGTTCCATACTTGGTCTCAATTTTATTCTCCAGGATTCCTCTGGTGGCAATGAATTCTGTCTTTTCAAAGGATATACTCAAACCCACCTTTTCAGCTATTTCTTTCAGGTCCTCAATTTGAATTTTGGCTTGGTTCAATCCTTCTGAGAAAAAAAACAAATTTTATTAATAAAAAAGTAAATAAAATTATCTTAATACATTATAATTTAGATTTAATGTGGACTCATGTACTGAATATTGGGATGCTTTGCTATAAGCAATTTAAAGTAGTAATAATTTGTTTGTATAATTTTTATAGCAAATGTTTATTTAATTATTATGTGTAGTACAGTTGTGAAAATAAATAATCGAAATAAATTAACATTTGTAGGTGTTGTAAATATTTAGGTTAAAATTTAAATTGTTCCACATTACGTAACATTAAAAAACAAATTTTCTAACAGTGTACACTTTTTTTAATACAATGAAATACGGTTGGTGATTAATTAGTTAAGTTATAATACCATGACACTTGTAAATTTTAATTAACTTATTCAAAAAAAAAAAAAAATGAACATTTTACTAATTATTTTTTTCCGCTTATTTTTAGTTTTTTTTCTAAATATTTTTTGTAATAAATCACGTTTTAGGTAAATTATCTTAGAAAAGACAAGTTTTAAGTTAAACATAATTTGAATCAGGTTTATTCTTATTACTAGTGTTACGTTATTTGTTTTCTGATAAACAACTTACGTTGAGTTCATATTTTCGTTGATTATTTTCTGTTAAAATGTTGGTAAGATTTAGACACATTTAATTAGTATAAAAAATAAATAATACATTATTCATTACGTTTGAAATGTAAATATTTTAGTCTCTTGCAAATGTGTGTAGATTAAGGAATTGTCCTCAAAATTAAGGGGACTTCGATTCGAAGCATTGCAAAGCTACAGTATTCTCAACAAGGGTTCTCAAGATTTTAATTGGTAGTAATTTTTTAAATTGTCTCCGAACATTTTGTTTTGTCCATCCATCCGTCCGTCACACCCAGATACGAGAAACTACAAGAGATAGCAACAAACAATTTTCAGATTTGTAAATCTGAAAATAATCTACTCAAAAAGTTAGTGGGCCTAAATTAGGTTTGAAGTTCCGGTTTTGACCGGAAGTCAAGAAATTTAAGTCGGAATTTGGAAACAGAAATAGTGTCATTCGATTCCTATTCAAGAGTAGATACAGAAATCACTAATGGTTTTGTGCCATAATTCAAAGGTAAGCCATTTTAAAAAATACCACCAGCCATGAGATGCGTCGTTAAATTTTGTGTTCTTTAATGCTTTAGTCGTATAATTGGCTGACCATGTGATAAGAAACAGAACTTTTTGGTAGCCCTTGAACTAGTAGATCGAGTGCAAACAATTTGACAATCCACCTGCCTGTTATGCGGAATATTTGTGTTTTTATTTTTGTATTTTACCACTAGACCAACTCATGGGTATTTTAATAATTAAAATGTCTTTATTTAGGTAATGAGCCAAAAGGATGAACTCCTAGAGGCTTTACTAAGTAATGAGGAGTGAGGTGGTTTACCAATGCTTTCCTTACTGAATGGAAAAATATGCTTATCATCATGGCAGGGCCTCTGAAAAGCATCTACTTTCCACCTTGTAAATGACACCTTCACTTCATTCAGCACAGTGTCTGATTGCAAAGTAACTTCCTCGGCACAACGTTAGTTGGTTCCATTAATGGACATTAATTATTTATTTGAGAAATTTCATGTTGGCTGTGTTCACATTCGTAAGAAATTTGTTTTTAAAATTACAATATTAAGGTACATTTCATAAAATTAAGGTGTGTAACTATTCAATAAGCTACAATATGTGAACAACTAAAAAAAAAATATTAGCAAATCACCCTTCGAATCCGAGTTGCTTGGTCAGCTCAAAAAATTTTCGATTTCGCCTTCCATCTGCACAAATTTATTAGCGTCTGTCGAACCCCAACGGACGTCCAATGGAAAAAGTGTATAATTTTCTTAATGTACTGACCATGATCGGAAACGAACCTGGTACTCAGCCATTTCGGAAGTTTCTCCCTGTTGACTGTAAATTTTTGATTAGCCAAAGTTGATATTGTGGAACAGGAACTCAGGGTACGGCCGACTAAGAAAAGGCGTATTGCATTGCATATTTACTTTTTCCAGTCCATTCCAGCGGTCCGATGGCCGATCCCGTACGTTTTCTTCCAGTCGCGCCAAAACTCCGCGGAACTCGTACAGAGCACAGTTATGCGGACCTAAAAATGTCTCCCGTTTTCTGTATTTACGATGTTGTTGTTTATTTAGGTCATCAGCCGAAAGGCTGGTTTGAACCTGTAGAGGTTTTACTAAGTAAAACGAGGAGTGAGGTGTTTTACCATTGCCTTCCTCACTGAATGGAAAAGTATGCTTATCAGCATACCGGGCCCTTTGTAAAGCACATATTTTCCACTCTGCGAATATGACACCTTCACTTCATTCACTATAGGGTGAATGAAATTCATTACTTTCAGAGGAGATAACACTGATTAGTGTTTTTACACCTCTACTTCGTCTGTTCTTAAATGATTGTCATTTAATTGTCTGACCATGTGATAGGAAACAGAACTTTTTATTTTAGCCCTGCAACAAACAGATTGAGTGTAAATAATTTGACAATCCACTTGTCTGTTATGGGCAGGTATTTACGATAGCCTTACAAAAAGGCTCACAATAATTTTTTTCTGGTCCGACGCACCGGTTTTCCGTCCGAAAAATGGGCAATTGGCAATTTAGACTATATTGTATATCTATGTATATATAGTTTTATAAATGTCGTATTAAATAATATAATAACTTCATTTAGATTTGTTTTTTAATCACCGTAGGTATTTTAATTTTCTATCTCTACATTTCCGGTTTAATACAATACGTGAACAAATTAGGCCTTGTAATGTGTATGTATATAAAGTATTGTTTGTTTAATGCTGTTCAATGTATATGGAAATGCGTTCGTACGACAATAGTGTACCTAACAAAATATTGTTCTACGTATAGCAAACTAAGGCATAAAAATGATAAACGTAAAATCCAACTTTCATAGTACACAATGTGCGTGGCAATTTAAATGCGAGCCAAGTTTTCTATGATTCATTTAATAATGTGATGTTAGTTATTATTCAGAGCTTGCTTCCTACATTGCAATTTACATAACGTGTATGTAATTGTAGTAATTACTTTTTGGATGTTCCTACAAAATAAGTTTATAACATAATTGTTACTTACCAACTGTTAACTTCTAGTAAAAAGGTCAAGCAAAATGTTTTTATACAGGCTTCAGTTTTTTAACCTGTTTAAAAATATTGTTCTGATTATATGTTGCATAATAGAATAAATAACAGGAATATGGAGTGTTAATATTATTTGCACCGATGTGCTAGTTTTAGAACTACAAAAAAATCTGGTGTGAAACACTCAACACGACTTTCTCTTGCCAATGAAAATAATTAACAATAAACCTAACATTAGTAATAAAACATTAGAAATAAACAAAAAACTAACCGCGGTATACTTGATGAGTGCTTCCCTTTAGGGCAGAAGTCAGTTTTTTTGGTCGAAAGTATAATAAGTGAACCAGTTAAGGATTAGAAAGAATCAACATCCAATAGATCTCGTGTCTATCTTGGTGAAACAATCACCGACTGAATACCTTTTTAAACTTTATGGTGTTCGGCAAATTCCTGAGGTCATAGGCATACGATTTAAAAGTTTGGGGGCTAAATAATTAGATTGCCTTTGGTATAATCTGGATATGTTACTTAACAAAAACGGAAATATGATCAGTAACCCATTGTTGTTTAGGTCAACAGCCGAAAGGCTGGTTTGAACCTCAAGGTTTTACAAAGTAAAAATGAGGAGTGAGGTGGTTTATTATTGTCTTCCTCACTGAGTCGAAAGAGTATGCTTATCAGCATGCCAGGGCCTCCGAAAAGCACCCTTTTTCCATCCTGTAAATGACACCTTCACTTCATTCACAACAGGGTCTGGCTGTATAGTGAAATTCATTACTCTCGGAGGAGATAACTCTGACTAGTGTCTTTTACACTTCTACCTCTTCTGTTCTTAAATAGTTTAGTCATATAATTAGCTGACTATGTGATAAGAAACAGAACTATTTTTGTAACCCTGGAACCAACAGATCGAGTGCAATTAATTTAACTCTCCACCTGCCCGTTATGGGCAACAATAACACATTGTCCTTGTTAATTCTTAAACTAAAGAATTGACTAAACTTTACATAAAAAGTAACATAAAAAAAAAGTTTACATAAAAAGTTTAGGGAGGACATTTTTCTTTTCTCAAATGAGTGCCGTTAAATCCGAGCCACGGTAAATCGAGGATCTACTGTATCTCGAATTTGTTTATTTACTAAAACCCAATTTAATAACACTTTCTTTTGTGTAATTTTTAGAGTATGAACATTTAGGTAGTTATTTAAAATATCTGGTGTGTGAAATTAATGGAAAAAGTAAACGTTGTATTAATTTAGAATAATGTAATTTAATTTTTTTTTCTAATGTCCTATAATGTTTTCATGTTCGCTGAAAAGAAGGAAAGAAATCTTTACACCTGTATTGCCTGTCAGTATCGGACGAAGGTCAAAGTACTGAATCAACACAATAGTTTCCGTTTGCTATTTTACTTGTTTAGTCTTGTTGGTTTTGTATATTTGTTTAAAATGTCGTAGTCTGCACAAATTGTTGAACTTTTCTACTCGTTTTACAGTAATACTATTCATTGTGCGTATTTATCATGTTTTACGTAGTATTCATTTTTTTCTAAATCTTTATTCGTACGTGATTTCTATGGAAGATTTTTGTTAATGAACTCACCTTGAGAAACCTAGGATAAAATATTATGTGCTAGGCTGCAAAGCGGAAGGTCTCGGATCTGATTTCTGACTAAAGTCTAGTTATTTCTTGTTTTAATCCAATTGTTTCATAACACTGTAGTCATTAATGACAGAGTTTTTGAGGTTTAAGTGAACTAAAAAACTACTTTAAATCAATTTTTGACTTTTTCTCAATTTTATGTAATTTATTAGATGAAAAATTATTGTACATGGGCAGAAGTTTGATACCCACGTTTCAATTAGTCTTCAGGTTTCACGAACCCAAAAAAAGTCGTTTTCTAAGATGTCCGTCGTTATTTACACATTTGTAATGTTAATTTACTTAGTTTTTAGTATTTACTATAGTGTATTTGCTCCCTAAAAGACCATTTTTGGTATCCCTTGGAAAACTTGTGGGAGGGCTCGTCTCTGTTCAGTTTTTTAATACGTTTTACTGTCTCTTGCCCTATATGAATATACAGGGGAGAAAAGTATTGCTTTCATGGTGATTTTGCGAAATTGAATTTTCGCTGGAATGTATGTTTTCAGGCTTCATAAATCCAAAGAAGTTTTTAGCCATTGGTGTATGTGTGTGTGTGTGTGTGGGTGGTTGGTTTTGTGGGTGAACAAACAATCTTTAAAACGGAATAACGTTCGATGTTGAAACTTGGAACTTATTAAGTTAGGTACGTGTAGTGATTGATATCGAAGACGAATTTTTTTACACGTAAAGTTTTATAGAAGAAGGCTTCTTCTTTCAGTTTGAATGTAGTCAAAAGTACTTTTATTCATTCAAAAATATTCAAAAAAAATCTTGTGTGAAACACTTACAACTTTCTCTTGCCATTGAAAATAATTAACAATATAACCTAACATTAGTAATAAAACATTAGAAATAAACAAAAAAACTAACCTCAATAAACATAACCTAATTTTAATCTTAAGTGAAAGACTCAAAATGAAAATCAACCTGTTTGGATTAAAAATCACTCTTTCACGCTAAACTGTAGAGAAAAATGTTCTAAATAAAAGTTGTAGATCTTTTAATTTCCTATAAATTTGATTATCTACACTTTTGTCGTAAAATGCATACGAAGACTAAAATCTTTTAAAAAAATCGTTTTTTTTACAAGTTTTCATGAAAAAAAAAACAGAAAATCGCTAATTACTACTAAACTAAGCGTTAGGGCCTACTGTATACAAAAAAGTGTTTGAAATAAAAACTGTAGGATTTTAAATTCTCTACAACTTTTATTTATACATTTTTGTGCTAAAATGCATATTAAAACCGTAATCTTAAAAAAACAATTTTTTTTACGAGAAAAGCCTCTCCAAGAATTTCAGCAGTCATCGCGCCTACCCTTTCTTGTAGAGCACAAAAAATTTAGTAAATGAGGCGATTTTTAAAATCGAAGGAGTCGTTTTTGAGAAAGTCGCAAAAAAGTGAAAAATGACACGAATAAACTACTACTTTTGGTTGACCGATTTTGATGAAAATGTTCGTGTCGGGTCCGGTAGTGATATGTAAATTAAGTTTCAAGTTTGTACGATGTTCCGTTCTTGAGATATTTTGCACACACACACACACACACACACACACAGTAACCTAAGTTTCAAGTTCGTTCGATATTCCGTTCATGAAATATTCTGTTCACACACACAGACACACACCAATAGCTAAACACATGTTTTTTGAGTCCAGGGGGTCTGAAAACGTGTAGATCCAGTGAAAACTCGACTTCGAAAATTGACATGAAAATTCATGTCAGCAAGAGAAAGTAAAACATTCTATTATGGGATGAACCCAAAACAATCTATTTCTATGACCCGAGAAAAGTAACAATCTACAAAATCCAATTTATACATGAACAAGAATAATAATATTAATAATTTATAATAATTGTAGGTATCGTTCAGCTGTCGTTGTACTGTCGCTTGAACAGACTTCAAGCAGCGTCCCCTCGACGACAAAAATGCAGCCGGGAAGCAGTCCGTTTAATTGTCGTTTGTGAGAGTTGAGCTTAAGTTTGGATTACTTCATCATAATTATAGCAAAATTGGGGTTGTTGCTTAGATTCAATTTGGAATTGTTATATATAAAGTTTTTTTTTGTTATAACGTTTACGCGGTTTACCGTCATCGTAATTTATACCGTACAACTTAATACCGGATGAGTTTAAATTGCAACTAAGAATATTGTATGTTTTTTATCCTGTAAAATAATTATAATTTCCTAATCATTCAATGCTAAAAAATGTCACGATACAAAAGGAAATCAACATTTATTTTTACATAACTTCATGAAAAAATTATTAGTAGTCTATTAAAGTTATTTAATAATAATTATAATGTATTTATTATTGCAGACCTGTAATAAAACATCTGTTGTCTATTTTATGTTATGATATAGTTGTTAAAAAAGACTAAAGATAATATTTTTTTTAATACTCGGAAATGTGCGTGGTTTTGTGCAACATACTTAAATATTACAGTAAATTTCTTCGTAACCTAAACATGATTAGATGGTATTTTGTACTGTGATTAAATTATTTTGCAAGAAATGTTTTCGTGTATATCTTTCATAAGTTTATTTATCATTGTTAAAAATTCACGTAACTCATCATATATGTGTTTTTTGAAGCATATGTAGGGCCTATATATATATATATATATATATATATAAGTTTCAACTCCGTACAATATTCCGTTCTTGAGTTCTTTTGTTCACACACGCACACATCTATAGGTTTAAACGTATTTTTTTGGTTAGGGAATCGGAAAACATGTATTTCCGGTGAATATTCAATTTCGAAAAATCTACTTAAAACAATACTTTCCTTCTCTATTTTTTTTAATCGCCTCATTTACTACAATTTTCTGTTTTTTTTATAAAAATTGTAAAAAATGTGATTTTTGTTGAGATTGCGGCCTTAGTATGCATTTTACGACAAAAATGTATACAGTTATAAGAAATTATCAAATCTGCAACTTCTATTTAATGCATTTTCTTCTACAGAGCTTAGTTTTGCGTCAATTAGTGATTTTTTGTATTTTTCTCATTAAATTCGGTAAAAAAATTTAATTTTTTATGAATCCGGCTTTAGTACGCATTTTACGACAAAAGTGTAGCCTTAATAATCAAAGTTACAGGAAATTAAAACCGTTTTTCTCTACAGAGCCTAGTTTAGATGCAATTAATAATTTTCGACAGAGGTTGATTTTCATTTTGCTTTATTCATTCATGATTAAAATTAGGTTATATTGTTCATTATCTACATTGGCAAGAGAAAGTCATATGAGTGTTACTCACCAAATTTTTCGTATATGGTTAGAGAAAGTAATGAATTGTAATAGATTAGCTTTTATGAATTAGATCCTGCTTTATTTTTACTAAGAAAGTAATAAAGATTATTACTTTCAATTACTATAGTCGAAAGTTTATTGTTTCATTATCAGTACATAGGTAATATCTGATTCAATAAAAGGATTGATTGCTGATCTTGAAAACCACTTCCGTATTAATACAGTTGTGTGATGTATGAATCCAGTTGTTTATGTAACTTACCTACCTCTACAATATTCTACGCGTGTTAGATCTTCACCACTTGTTACTTACGCGAGGTGATTGGCCCACCGGGTTGGTCTAGAACAGCGGTTCCCAACCTTTTTTTTCTCCCGTACCCCTGGTGAATCGTTAATTAAAATTGTACCCCCAAAAATGTAACATCCTGTAACTACAATACTTCACTAAGTATTTAATCACTAGCTAATCTTTAATCAATTTGCATATTTTCATATGTTTTTTATTTATTTCCAAATATATTGCATAATGTAAATTTATTTTTTTATAATCATAATGGTATTTTTCTGTGAGTATACGTTGGTTAGTTTTTAAATACAGCAAAATATAACTTACACTTGTACGTTTTATTATGTGTTCAAATTAAGATATAAATTTAAACCAAGGAAAATGAAAGTTAACTGATATGAAGTTAAATGAAAGCATTTAAAACAGATATTTTATTGAAAACTGAACATTTCTTGTATGGTATTAATTTTACATCAAAATACTAATGACAGAGTTATAATAATTATAGTATTTCTAATCTAAGACAAGACAGATTAGTTTTAAACTTTGAAAAAAAACTCACATCGAATACAAAATGCTTTTAAAATTTGTGAATACAAAGTCTAACATGAAAATTGTGATGTATTGAAACTAAATTATTAGTCCAGGAAACGTCTTCAGAATTTTTTTTTAGTGTGACCCTTGAGGCTGTTTTGTTGCACTTAATTGTTTGAAATCAGGTTCAAATGTAGACGAATAAAACCTTAGATCTGGGCTTGCACTAAGCTTGTCAGTACAATAACCCCACCAAGTTACTCAGAAAAACAACGTCCGCCATTGCCCTTTATTTTCGGCGTACTCCAAACCGGTTCGTCGCGTACCCCGGGCTGAGAACCACTGGTCTAGAACAGTAGTTCTCAACGGGTGTGCCGCGAAATTTTTGAGACTTAGTGATAAAAAAAATTGAAATAAATTTACTCAATATATTTTTTCGACCCACCGGGTTGGTCTATAGGTAAAGTCGTCGCCGCTAGTCAGCTGTTTAACAGCTGATTTTCGGAGACATGTTTCCTGGTTCAATTCCTCGTGATTTTTTTTTTTTAATTCCTAATATGTGTGCGTTGCAATCTGTTCAGTTCAGAACAATAAGCAACCCCATGACCCAATGAGATGAGGATGATGTGTATGACGTGCAAATGAGGTGTAGTCTTGTTCAGACCCAGGTCGACCACTCCTGAGAGAGTATGGTTAATTGAACCCCAACCATCAAAGTACACCGGCAATCACTGTCTAGTATTCAAATCTGTATAAAAATAACTACCTTTACTAGGATTTAAACCAGGAACCTTCTTCTCCGAAAAATCCTCGTAAATGTAGTCACTTTTATACGGATTTGAACACTAGCCATTGGTGCCGGTGTACTTTGATGGTTGGGGTTCAATTAACCATACTCTCTCAGGAATGGTCGACCTGGGATTGTATGAGACTACACTTCAACATATCATCCTCATCTCATCTGGTTGCTTTTTGTTCGTAACTTGGAACAGATTGCAACGTACACTCATTAAGGATAAAAAAAATATTTATTTTTAAAAAAGAACGACAGATAATATTGAAGAGCTTAAATTTATTTTCTGCCCGTAACAGGCAGGTGGAGTGTTAAATTATTTGCATTCGATCTGCTAGTTCCAGGGCTACATAAAATAGTTCTGTTTCTTATCACATGATTAGCTAATTATACATATATATATGACTAAAGCATTTAAGAACAGAAGAAGTAGAGGTGTAAAAGACACTAGTCAGAGTTATCTCATATGAGAGTAATGAATTTCATCATTATACAGCCAGACCCTGTGGTAAATAAAGTGAAGGTGTCATTTTCAGAGGGCTCGGCATGCTGGTAAGCGTATTTTTCCACTCAGTGAGGAAGGTAAACCAACTCACTCCTCGTTTTACTTAGTAAAACCTCTACATGTTCAAACCAGCCTTTTGGCTGATGACCTAAAAAACAACACACTAATCTCGGTATTCGTTATTGTATCATTTTTCTACTATTTATTGATTTTAAGAGCTTTATCTCCCCTGCCTGTAGTCTACTCCAATTCCTTATTGTTCTTTAATTGAACTGATTGCAAAGTACACAAATTAGGGATTAAAAAATTAAAATATTAAAATCTTAGACCTAAATTTAAATATCTACTGTGGGGCTACAAAATATTTGTTGTAGATTATTATATTATTAATTTTTTTCAAGTTCACAATAATTCAAATTCTCTGTTTTGTACAACAATGCGAATACATTAAAGTATTCCCATCATATTGTTTGTTCTTTATTCTTGTCTAGACAATAGGTATGCGTTTTAAATTCTTGTTAATTATTTGTTTTTTCTAGTTTAATAGTTCATTTTTTAAATTTTAATTCACACGTTATTGAGCGTCCTGATATTCAGTACGTTGTTGTGTATTATTTAAAATTAAGTAATTATATTTCTTGTTTTACTTAATTTAAATTTTTCTTCGATGTTGACTTAGTCATCTCGTTCGTCATATTGTGTGCATTTTTATACTCTTCATTTTATTATATAATTAAACAAACGACCTTGGGTTTCCTTTCATTCATTATTTCTTACCTATACTTGGAAAATATGTACGTATCTTTTTGCGGAAATATTATCTTGAAAATCCAGTATTTTTTTCATTCTGTTTTCTTTACTGTATCTTCCATTGAAACTGATATTAAAAATCTGGTGTGAGACACTTACACGACTTTCTCTTGCCAATGCAAATAATGAACAATTTAACCTGACATTAGAAATAAACAAAACCTAACCTCAAGAAACTTAACCTTATTTTAATGATGATTGAAAGACTCAAAATGAAAATTAACCTCAGTTATGTTTAAAAATACGGAAAATCACTCTTTCACGCTAAACTAGGCTCTGTAGAGAAAAATGCTCTTAATTAAAGTTGTAGATCTTTTAATTTCCTATAAATTTTATTATATACACTTGTTGTAAAATGCATACTAAGGCTGAAATCTTAAAAATCGATTTTTTTACACGTTTCCGGTAGAACAAAAACAGAAAATCGCAAATTACCGCTAAACTAAGCGTCATACAAAAAACATGTTTGAAATAAAAGTTGCAGGATTTTAAATTCTCTACAACTTTTATTAAATACATTTTTGCGCTAATATGCATATTAAAGCCGCAATCTTAAAAACCAATTTTTTACGAGAAAACAGCCTCCCCAAGAATTTCAGCAGACATGGCGCCTACCCTATCTTGTAAAGCATAAAAAAAATTTAGTAAATGAGGGGATTTTTAAAAATACCGTAGGACCAGTTTTTGAGAAAATCGCAAAAAAGTGAAAAATGACACGAATAAACTACTACTTCCGGTTGACCAATTTTGATGAAAATGTTCGTGTCGAGTCCTCTAGTGGTATCTAACTTAAGTTTCAAGTTTGTACGATGTTCCGTTCTTGAGATATTCTGTTCACACACACACACACACACACACACACACACACACACACACACACACACACACACACACACACGCACGCACGCACACACACACTAATCGCTAAAAACATGTTTTTTGGGTTCAGGGGATCTGAAAACGTGTAGATCCGGTGAAAACTCGATTTCGAAAAATCGATATGAAAACAATAGCTACTTTCCTTCCTATATATTCATATAGGCTAGAGAAAATAAAAATTATTAAAACAATGTTTTTAAATTACTTTAAGAGGGGCATTTTCAAATAATAAGGGTTCGTCATTGAAATGAAAAAGATACTATAGTCCAGCCTCTCTTAGTTTGCTCCTAATGTAAACAAATAATGAAGTCACTGAGCATGCGCATTTTATAAAAATGTGTACACGCTGATTAAAAAGTAACAACAAAACACTTTCAAAAGTATTTAAATGCTAAATACTTTTAAAAGTATTTTTCTAAATGAAATTGTTAGGCCTACATCATATCATGACTGATGTTTTTAGAACTTAATTTAAAAAATAGTTAACTTAATCAGAATACGACATCCGTAAAGTCGCAGACT
Source organism: Catonia carolina (assembly GCA_035578175.1). NCBI lineage: Eukaryota > Metazoa > Arthropoda > Insecta > Hemiptera > Achilidae > Catonia > Catonia carolina. The sequence goes on along the minus strand of JAQMRL010000005.1, from coordinate 30,389,340 downwards.
CTAGCGTGCACCTTGTAGTAGGTGGCTTTTGTTTGTTGACAGTAGGAGCAAACTAACAACGGCTCAACTGTACATATGTGATTAACGGTAAATAAAAATCGACCTTTGTAGCACTTAAAAATACGGAAAATCTTTAATTGATGCTAAACTACGTTCTGTAGGAAAAGTTCTGAATAAAAATTTGTAGGTTTTTAATTTTTTTATGACTAGTTATATATAATTTGGTCGTAAAATGCATACTAAGGCCACTCGTTAACCCAAAGACAGGTTGGAACCTCCAGAAGGTTCACTCAGTAAAATGAGGTGTAAGGTGGTTTACAATTGCCTTCCTCACTGAGTGCAAAAGTATGCTTATCAGCATGCCAGACCTTCCGAAGAGCATTTACTCTCTACCCTGAAAATTACACCGTCATTTTATTCACCACAGGGTCTGACTGTATAATGAAATTCATTACTCTTAAGGGAGATAACTCTGACTATAGTCCGATTCACGAAAGAAAACACCTGTCTTTAAACAGCAATATCTTTGAACCGTTGTATGTAAAAACAATTACGATACATCAAATTAAAGCTTTTTTTTATTGTTGGTTACAGGATTATGTTAACATATAATACTTTGTAGCTTTATACATTTTAAAGTACGCGTGAACAAAGTAATAGTAACTTGAAAGTTGGGTATACCGGAAAAGTGGTTAAAAACAGGGCACTTTTTGTGCGTAATTCATTATATTTAATACACTATTAATTTCCGAAAATGTTAATGTACATCCTGTAACCGATATAAAACGAACTTTAATTTGATGTATCGAAATTGTTTTTTCATACAATGGTTCAAAAGATATTTCTGTTTAAAGACAGGTGTTTTCTTTCGTGAATCGGACTATAGTATCTTTTACACCTTTACCTCTTCTGTTCTTAAATAGTTCAGTCATATAATTGGCTGACCATGTGATAAGAAACAGTATTATTTTTTTGTAGCCCTGGAACTAGCAGATCGAGTGAAAATAATTTAACACTCCACCTGGCTGTTAAGGGCATGTTGTTTAGGTCAACAGCCGAAAGGCTGGTTTGAACCTCTAGAGGTTTTACTAAGTAAAACGAGGAGTAAGGTGGTTTACCATTGCCTTCCTTACTGAGTTGAAAGAGTATGCTTATCAGCATGCCAGGCCCTCCGAAAAGCACTCACTTTCCACCCTGCAAATGACACGTTCACTTCATTCACCACAGGGTCTGGCTGCATAGTGAAATTCATTACTCTCAGAGGAGATAACTCTGACTAGTGTCTTTTACACCTCTACCTCTTCTGTTCTTAATAGTTCAGTCATATAAGTGACTGACTATGTGATAAGAAAAAGAACTATTTTTTTTAGCCCTGGACCAAACAGATAGAGTGCAATTAAAATTACACTCCACCTGCCCGTTTTGGGCACCGTTAAGGGCATATGAAGATATTATTAGGAAATAATAATTATTACATCTATTATCAACTAAAACGGAAGAGGTAGAGGTTTAAAAGACACTAGTCTGAGTTATCTCCTTTGAGAGTAATGAATTTCATTATACAGCCAGAAACTGTGGTGAATGAAGTGAAGTTCATATGCAAGGTGGAAAGTAGTTGCTTTTCGGAGGGCCTGGCATGCTGATAAGCATACTTTTCCACTTAGTGAGGAAAGCTAACGTAAACCACCTCACTCCTCGTTTAGTAGAGGTTCAAACCAGCCTTTCGGTTAATCACCTAAACAACAAAAATATCTTCATTGAAAAAACACGCGTAGATGTTGATGATTTCATCTAATAGATGTGATTTCATATCCGGTGAATTAAAGTTTTGATTTAATCATTCTAACACCAGTGTAAATCTATAATAATATTTAAATTAATAGGTAGTTGTTTCAGATCGTTAACTGAGTGATTCATTATTTGATTAGCTTTAAGATGTCTATAAAATATCGTAAAAAATATAATATATTTTAAATGACAATATATTTATTTTTCGTGACTAATTTTCAGTTAACTGTAGTTTCGTAACATAAGCTTAAATATTCTTACATCAACTGATTAATTATCAGTTGACCAAAATTTAAAAAAAGTTTAAATATTTTTTATATTGGGCATGTTAAAGTAAAGGTCTATTTAATTTGACACACCTGCATTACGTTTTTATAATATTAAAACCGGTTATTCATGGTCTGATATTTTAAGAAAGATATGTAATAATTTTAGAATTGTGTTACGTTTCACGAAAATTGTGTCGAAGCGATTAAAAGATGTTGTAGTATTTTCCGGTGTTTTAATATTACTATAAAATATACCAGGTGCTTCATTCTGAGTAAATACCCTCCTATTTTCCTAGTTAAGCTTTACCTCCAAAGCTTAACCGCTTAGAGACCTCCTAAGATCTCTTTTTAGTTTATAACTCTGATCGAATCATAAATGTTTGTTTATTAATTTATTAACGATGACTTAGATTCGTTTCTTAACATACTGTTTTGTTGTTTTTCACGGTTTACTTCTAGGCGTCATCTGAAAAATACTACTGCCAATTTTCAGAATTACCATTTTTTAGTAGGTACAGATTTAATATTATTTGCTTTGGGAAATTACCCACTTTAACCCGTAAAAGGTAGTTCGAATAAAATACATAGAAATATTAGTAACCACTAAATTTGATTATTTATTTTTGTGGGGTTGGCATGTTGTTGTTTAGGCATCAGCCGAAAGGCTGGTTTGAACCTCTAGAAAGGATTTACTAAGTAAAACATGGAGTGAGGTGGTTTACCATTACCTTTCTCCCTGAGTGGATAAACACGTTTATCAGCATGCCAGGCCATGTGAAAAGCATCTACTTTCCACCCTGCCAATTACACCATTACTTCATTCACCACAGGCTCTGGCTGTATAATGAAATGAAATTCATTACTCTCGAGGAGATAACTCTGAATAGTGTCTTTTACACCCTAATTTTTCTGTTATTAAATGCTTCAGTCGTATAATTGGCTGACTAAGAGATAAGAAACAAAACTATTTTTTATAGTCCTGGAAACACGCCACCTTCCTGTTATGAGCAAATGTTAGCATGTATTGTTACATAAACAGCGGAATGTTTCATCTGTCAGTGTTAGCTGGTAATCATACAAAGTATGTCTTAGAACCGGTGTTACTTGACTATGAATTTCTGCTTGCTGGCCCTAAACAACAATTACTATCTTTGTATTATGGATATAATAAATTTAGGCGTTTTACATTTTTGGTATCACTGAGTCTAAGCTCATTTCCGTCAACGTAATATCGTATCCGCCTTTGAACATCTATATTTTATTGTTAATACAGAAGTACTTACGCTTTAGTCGTGCATCAGTGCATCTTTTCTTCGTTGAAGAGGCCTGTAACTTGTTGCCTGATGTCATAACACGATCAATTGTGACCTTGGGGATAATCCTTTTTATGCACGTAAAACCATTATTATTTTTTCACATGCGCGGTGAGGGTGGGGGATTCAGTAACGTAATTATTATGTTCTCATATAATTGTCTTTCCTTATTTTTTTATGTTACCGTAGGTTTTTCTTTTAATATGATATTTAAAATATGTAATAAGTCTGTATTTAGCAATTTATGTTTTATAATCTTCTTATCCTGGGCCGTTTCCGTGGCCCAATAGCACAATACTGCGCTGCATTATAAAGTAGAAAGTCCCGGGTTTGATTCCCGAGGAGGGTCTGAAAATGATTACTCGTTAAAACCCCCCGATTATGTATCGCAGCTCAAATAACAAAAGTAGTTAAGGCGAGTTTAAATGAATTAAATAATTATCATTATCGTTTCAAAAAAAAATTATTGCAGTTGAGTAATGATGTAATGCCACTGTGTATTTTGTTGTACGGTAGTGAAAAAAATTCTTAAAACACTATGGTTGGAAAGTAGCATTACAAGGGAGTGAAACGTGGTGATAGGAGCTGTAGAAAGGAAGAAGCTTTTGAAACGTCGTGTTATAAGAAAATGTTAAAAATTAGGTGGGTGTATAAAATAAGTAATTTAGATGTTTTTAGGCGATTAGATGAAAAAAGATGTATATGGAAGCATCTTACCAGAAGAAGGGATTTTTTTAAAACGTTTATTATGATAATACAGTATTGTTACTTTTTTGGAGGGTAATACAAGTTACATTAAATTTGAATTGATTAATTTAGAATTTGTTTGCTATTGACTTTATTTACATCAATTTTCTCAGAATTAAATTCTCTACAATTGTTGTTCATGGATTTTATGCATTTGTTAGCCATTTAATGGAATTATAGCGCCTCAAACATAAAAAACGTGTTTTTTGACAGTAAATTTTTGTGTTTGAAGCAAGTTATTTTACAAACTAAGGGACTTACAGTTCTGGGACCTAGTTTAATCAATTTTTCAAGTCAAAATTCATATGAAACGATCAAATGTTTGTCTTAATTACCGTTCTAATTGGTTCAATCCGGTTTCATTTAATCCTCGGAGTGGAAATCTGGGCGAAATCTTTCGCTAGACTTATCTCGCTAACGAAGTATTTCCAGACATATGTTTATATGAACTTTTTGTCTTGTTTTTAGGTCTACAATCACCTGTTGAAATGTTTTCCTTTCCTCCTGGTCCACCCTGTATAAAGCAAATTACAAAAGATGTAGGGTACGATTTGGACAGAACAGCTTGCAAGATAGAACTGGATCAAACCAGTCGACAGACTTATAACAAAAAAAGTAGTGAAACATAGTCTTAAGAAAATCCGAGGATAGGAAGTTGAAAACAGCTGAGGTTTTTGAGGTCGGTAAGAAGAGTAACACGTAAGGATCGCATCAAGAGTGAGAAAATCTGAAATGATTTGGGGAGAACGAAAACTGTGAAGCAAGAATTGAACGATATATGGATAGGTAGTTCCAACATGTAAACCGCATCCCAGAGGATCGATATCCGCTTCTGGCCTTAAGATACCGTCCGTAAGGAGTACGGTCGTTGTATAGACCAGGGGTCTCCAACCTACAGCTCGCAGGCCACATCCGGCCCGCGAACAGATTTTTTCCGGCCCGCGGATAGTTAGCATACTGAAAAAAAAATTTTATTTGATAATATATTTCCTTTTAAGCATTTTTACCATTAAATATGAGTACAGTACTCGTCTCTCACTTGCCACTTCTTTTCTCAATAAGTGTAAAACTAGCTGTAAACAAGTAGTGATCAACCATTGTTTGACCCTAAATGGGCTGAAATTTTAAGTGGCAAACAAATGAAATCTTCTCACTAAAAAATAATTGTTTTTTTTAAGCTTTACACTTGTAAACTCATGTATTGTCAAGTTTTCTTTAAAATTCAATGAAGTAAATTTTGTAGTAAATTGAAAAGATTTGGTTTTGTATCATTCGGTGTTTTCATTAAGCCTACTTGAAAACTCCTTTTACAGAACAAATATTATTTTATAGCAAATATAATTATTTGTTTGGTCACAGATTTTTTTTACAATCACCTAAAGAATTTTAGTTAGCCAACAACAAAGATATTATAAGGAAATATAGCAACTTAAAAAACTAAACAAGAAAGTCTCAAAAACCACCACTGAACTCTTAATTAGAAAAAACGTCGAGGGTGTATGGGGGGGGGCTAGACTTTTTGCCCTGAAATATTGCTGGCCCACCTTTCCTCCAAAAATTTACAATGTGGCCCTTGAGTAAAAAAGGTTGGAGACCCCTGATATAGACCACGAAGAAGATGAATGGAAGATGCTGGAAGAGGCAATATGCCTAATTCATAAAGGAGGAAGAAGAAGATAGGTCAATGATAGACCATGTAGCTGCATTTTTCTGTTTTAACAAAACCCGGCTATTATTTATCATCGATACTTAAGTACTGGTTTGATAATAGTCCTTATCTAACGGAAAACTTTGTTAACAGTTATTGACCCCTTTTAATAATGTTCAGTTTCTTTGTTTAACAAAACAAAGTTCCTTAATCTTATTTATTAAATGTTATCAACGGATCAGTACTGTCCCTTCTGGAATCGTTTTTGTTCATTAATTGAAAGTATAAATGATGCAGCAGAAGAACGACATTGTAATTTTAATAAGTAGTTTACAATAGGAAAAGTAGGATGTCTCGTGTTATTTATGGTTTCTGTTATAATCAGTTGTATTGTATCGTTTAATACATGAAGTTGTACAGTTGACAAAAGTTAATAGAACAACTTGGCTGGAGAAATTTTATAGATGTATAAAAATCTTTAAATATGTAAGTATTTTGTGTGAATAAGTACATGATTTTTCCCCTAAAATGTTCCTGCTTTTGGTAAATGTCTTAACCTTGGAGGCAGCCTCAAACGAAAGAAAGTTCGGTGATATACTGCTTATCTTCCTTGGCGAAACCCTATCTCTGACTTACTCATTACAAAATCTCTAGAACCACAAGGCCTGTAACCTTGAAAGGTTTAATTCGAGTTGTAGGTACTCAAAAGGCCTGGAAGGTTCCATTCGAGTTATAGGTACTCAAGAAAACCTGGAAACGAAAGTGGTCCAGGCCTGAAAAAGTATAGGGTTCAATTCGAGTTGTAAGTCCTCAGAAGGCGTGGAAATTTAGCTCACACTGAGGCCTCACAAATAATTCAAATAAACAAATAATTTAAACAAACTCAGAAGGCCTGGAAATTTAGCTTAATAATAAATTTAAGCTTAACTATATACCTAATAAATTTAACAAACAGCTCCAGTTATTCTATATGGAAGCGAGGCATGGACAACAACAAAAACCGAAAAGCGGAGAATCCAGACGACAGAGATGAGATTTCTGCGAAGAACTAAGGGGTGTACACGTTTGGAAAGAATAAGGAATAATAAAATAAGGTCAGAATTGGGTATTTACAACTTGAACAAAAAGATAAAAGATTATTGTCAAAGTTGTAGACAGCACTTGGCAAGGATGTCAGATCACAGAATACCTAACCAGGCGCACTGGTATGCTCCAGAAGGTAAAAGGGATGTCGGTAGACCTAGGAAAATATGGAGATAGATGATATAGTATGTGGATTCGGTACAGACTGCGGTCTAATCCTTGGTTGGAAGAAGAATTTAACAAAATGAAATGTACCTATGGAGTAGACAATTTACAATCAAATGAATGATTACTTTTTTTTACCTAGGATCACGTTGGTACATAACAAACAACTTATTAGACAGAGCTTTACACATTTCTATAGTTTTACAAGAAACCAACGTATACAGTACAAAATATCAAAGAAGACTCACATAAAAATCACCTCCCCATCTCACTCTTAGACCATTCAAACTACAATCACCGACTGAAATGAAGACATCGTACGGACTTATTTTAAAGGAACAAGACAACATGAATTAAATCTGCGAGAATCCCCCATTGGGGCGTTTTCTTCGATCATGACAAATACAAAAAAACTCGTCTACTCATTACTCTACCTAAGAATAGATTGTACATTTTTCTGTAATATTTAAAGAAAAAAATTTTTTTACTTACTACCTGATAACATTATATATATTTACGTAAACATTTAAATATTATGCAGTACACTAACTCCATGTCACGGATAACCTAATTTTATTCGCGACACGTTTTGTACGAACCAGTTTTTATTAACCACTTCTCTTCACTTTCAGAACTAACTTGACTGATCAAAAAGAGGGTCGACGTTATTTATTAAATATCTGGTGTGAAATACTCACACAACTTTCTCTTGCCAATGCAAATAATGAACAATATAATAACCTAAATTAGTAATAATACATTAGAAATTAAAAAAAACTAATCTCAAAAAATATAACGTAATTTTAATCATAAGTGAATGATACAAAATGAAAACCAACCTTAGTTTTGCTTAATAAAATACGGAAAATCACTCTTTCATTTTAAACTAAGCTCTGTAAGGAAAAGTCTGTTAATTAAAGTTGTAGTTCTTTTAATCCTATAAATTTGATTACATGCATTTTTGTCGCAAAATGGATACTACGGCCGAAATCTTAAGAAATTGATTTTTTTAGATTTTCATAAAAAAACCAGAATGTCACTAATTACCGCTAAACTAAGCGTTATACCAAAAAAAAGTTCGAAGTGAAAGTTGTAGATTTTTAAATTGTCTACAATACAACTTTTATTATATACACTTTTGCACTAAAATGCGTATTAAGGCTGCAATTTAAAAAAAACATATTTTTCTACGAGAGCACAGCATTCCCAAGAATTTCAGCAGACATGGCGCCTACCCTATCTTGTAGAGCATAAAAAAATGTAGTAAATTGTAGCGTAACACATGTACAAGGTGACCATAACCATATGTGTATAACCTGACTGCTATTGATAGTTATGTAAACATTTATAAATAAATTCTTACATTTTGTAAATTATTAAACTGGCTAATTACAATTAAAATCTGCTTTCTAAATTATTAAATTAAATAACTTAATAATCTCAGCTAATAATTAAAAAATCAAGTGTTAATTTAGTGATGGAAGTTTTTATGTTTAAATGAATCAAAAGAGTGTTTAAAAGTTACATAATTTGAATGCTAGACAGTGATTAACGGTGTACTTTGATGGTTGGGGTTCAGTTAACCATACTCTCTCAGGAATGGTCGACCTGAGTCTGTACAAGACTACACCTCATTTACACGTCATACACATCATCCTCATCTCATTGGGTCATGGGGTTGCTTATTGTTCTGAATTGAACAGATTGCAACGTACACAAATTAAGGATTACAAAAAAAGTTACAAAAAAAAGTTTATTAAAATTTTAAAATAAACAAATATCTACCCAGATCATCAAATAAGTTTAAAAGAGCCGGCCGCATTGGCGCAGTTGGTAACGTGCTCGCTTCTCAACATGCGGTCCTGGGTTCGAATCCCACTCAGGCACGGCATATTTTCATACGTTACAAAAAAATCATTTCATCCTCCATTGAACAAAAAGTTACATCCCAACGTCGTCGCTAATGACCGTTGCAGTTGATGCGACGTTAAATAAATGAATTTTAAAAAAAAGTTTAAATGAAATATTTACAACACAAATTTATATTTTATTAGAAAGTTTTAAAAATTATCCAACAAAAAGTAAATAATTTAAGCTGTAATAAGACGAATTTAATGGACATCTGGAGTTGTTTATTTTTGAGAGTATAAACATCTCCAGCTGATTGAAAAAGAAATACTTTAAAAATTATTTAATTTATACTACCAAAAAATATTGAAAAGAGTTATTTATATGGTTGCTAGGAAACTATGAAAAATAATAACTGAGAATTTTGTGAAGAAAAAGTAGTGTAGTTCCGAACATCAAAGAAGATGGACGGGCCACAGAATAAATTTTTTTTTTTTTTTTTTTTATATCCCTAATTTGTGTACGTTGCAATCTGTTCAGTTCAGAACAATAAGCAACCCCATGACCCAATGAGATGAGGATGATGTGTATGACGTGTAAATGAGGTGTAGTCTTGTACAGACCCAGGCCGACCATTCCTGAGAGAGTATGGTTAATTGAAACCCAACCATCAAAGTACACCGGTAACCACTGTCTAGTATTCAAATCCGTATAAAAGTAACTACCTTTACACAGAATAAATAAAAGTTTAAAACATACAATATAGACGGGACATTATAATTTAAAATGACGGTATAAAGAGACAGTGAAACTTAATACATATCATACACGTTTTGTAAAGTATCAAATAAAATGTAAAAGTGACAAAATTTTAAACATGTGAAATGAAACCTACACTAATCAATTGTTATGAAAATATTCAAAATTATTAAAGAAAATTTATTCAACAATTTGAGTTTATTTAATCACTGTAAATTTGTCGATTCCTAGCGGGGAATAAAATTCATATTCAACAAATTTGGAATTCAAACTCTTGTGGAGTAAGGTTACTCTTCAAATTTGGCATATCCTTGTGGTGAGAAACGATAGTTTCCTACAAAGCGAATGCATATTTGATTTGGTGTACTGTTGACCGGGGCAGTGTGAAGAGAAGGTTGTGTTTGTGTGCGGTTTGATTTATGAAAATGTGTTAAATAAAAAATATAAAGTATAATTGTTATATAATTCATATTATAATGTCACAGATAGACCTATGAAATATAATTTAGTGGAAGAACATTATTTAATTGAATTACGACGAGAAATATATTAAAATACGAACGGAAAATTGAAGGAAACTCTTAAGGCGAGCGACGGACTTCAGAAACTATAAGTATAGAAGATTAACCGGTAAACTATTAAATATTCAATATTAAATTCATTAACAGTTTGATTCATTAACAGTTGAGATGTTTTTTAGGTCAACAGCCGAAAGGCTGGTTTGAACCTGTAGAGGTTTTACTAAGTAAAACGAGGAGTGAGGTGGTTTACCATTGCCTTCCTCACTGAGTGGAAAAGTACGCTTAACAGCATGCCGGGCCCTCTGAAAAGCACATATTTTCCACTCTGCAAATGACACCTTCACTTCATTCACCACAGGGTCTGGCTGTATAATGAAATTTATTACTTTCAGAGAAGATAACTCTGACTAGTGTCTTTTACACCTCTACCTCTTCTGTTCTTAAATGATTCAGTCATTTAATTGGCTGACCATGTGATAAGAAACATAACTATTTATTTTAGCCCTGCAACAAACAGATTGAGTGTAAATAATTTGACACTCCACCTGTCTGTTATGGGCAGTTGAGATATACTTTATACAGTTGAGATACGATTAGATATGATTTATAACAGTTGAGATACACTTTATAAAATATATTTTAATAATAACAATAACTAAAATAATATCTAAAATATTCTAAATTTCATTTTGTTTAAAAGCCAGTCAGATTCTATAAAATTTTATTTAAAACCGACTTTCTTTTGTTTTATTTTGATTGTCAATTGTTTTATGTGTTAATAATTATGAAGTTAATAAGATTGTTACAAAGTGAAGCGATTTTTAAAATAATCGTATGAGCCGTTTTTGAGAAAATCGCAAAAAAGTGAAAAATGACACGAATAAACTACTACATCCGGTTGACCGATTTTGATGAAAATGTTCGTTTCTGATCATCTAGTGGTATCTAACTTAAGTTTCAAGTTCGTCCGATGTTCCGTTCTTGAGATATTCTGTTCACACACAGACCAATCGCTAAAAACATGTTTTTTGGGTTCAGAGGGGTCTGAAAACGTTTATATCCGATGAAAACTCGATTTCGAAAAATCGACATGAGAACTACTTACTTTCCATACATACTTTCCTTCCTATAACGTTCGTATAGGCTAGAGAAAGTAAAAATACAAAGAATATTCCAGATATGTTCCACAAAAGAATAATAGAACAATCCAGAGGAATAAGTAATAAAATAACATAATAGAACTGAATGGAATTCAATAACATTTCCTATTCTAAACTAGAAGATCAACAAGTTAATGTAGACTAGCCGCTAGTCCAGAAAGAAAGAAATCATACTTTTTGAAACTCACACAGTAGCCGTTTACCATTGTTCAGACGGTGTCAAAATATTTTGAATACGACGTGAGCGAGGAGCTGAAATTTATATTCAGGATAATTGTTGTTCGAGAATGATTTTAATATATTTTTAATCATAAACTTGATGGTAGAAAGTCGCTCTATTAATTGTTAAGCAAAACTGGTTGGGCAAGCGACTTTGTATTGTGACCAGCTGACTGCCATTCCTGAAAAAACTCAACTGGGGGGAGGAGTCCCGGTTCAAAAATTCAGCGAAAAGCAGCGATCAAATTGGGTGGTTGTCAATACAGAACAGTTCCCAATAACAAATAAAAGCTAAAAAAATTTATATTTTAAATAATTGAACTGAGTACAATGCATTTGATAAAAACCACGAAGTTTTTAAGCGAGGAACTGAATTCTTTGATAAATTAAAAGTTTTTAACCACATTTTCCTCAATGAAATTTTTTGTGTGGTTTTAAAAAAATTAATTCATCATCCTGTAATCTTAAAGGATGTTTGTATTTTTTTTTTTATTATGTAATTGTATTATGCAATAATGGATTGTATGTTTATGTTAGATTCAAAACAGATAAATAAATGTATCTAATAAGGAAATATACTGCGCGATTGATTATCTGGACTAGTGCATTAACATCTTTAAATTACGTACGTGAAAAACAGTACCTTTTTACATTATCATTAAATATTTTAAAATAGTTTTGCTACGTTTTTGAAGATATTTGTAACCGAAAATTTGTATATATGTCTAGTGTTTTGATGAGTTCGATAGTTTTCTAATGGAGGCTCAGGTGTTTAGGTAGGGTTGTGGGGTTTGGAATTGAATAGATCGTTTAGGCAACTGCATTCTTTGGGTTTTATTTATTTTTTGTTAGTCTGCCCCTGTCCTCAAGTAACAGAATCTAGTTTTTGTTCGAAGTATTTCATTTTAAAATGGATACCTGTATTTTTACTTTCTCTTGCCTATATGAATATATAGGAAGGAAAGTATTATTTTCATGTCGATTTTTCGAAATCGAGTTTTCACCGGATCTATACGTTTTCAGACCCCCTGAACCCAAAAAACATGTTTTTAGCGATTGGTGTGTGTGTGTGTGTGTGTGTGTGTGTGTGTGTGTGTGTGTGTGTGTGTGTGTGTGTGTGTGTGTGTATGTGAACAGAATATCTCAAGAACGGAACATCGTACGGACTTGAAACTTGAAACTTAAGTTACATACCACTACCGGACGCGACACGAACATTTTCATCAAAATCGGTCAACCGGAAGTAGTAGTTTATTCGTATAATTTTTCAGTTTTTTGCGATTTTCTCAAAAACTGGTCCTACGATTTTTTTTAAAATCGCCTATTTTACTCAATTTTTTATTCTCTACAAGATAGGGTAGGCGCCATGTTTGCTGAAATTCTCGGTGAGGCTGTTTTCACGTAAAAACGTTGTTTTTTTAAGATTACGGCTTTAATATAAATTTTAGCGCAAAAACTTATATAATAAAAGTTGTAGAGAATTTAAAAACCTACAACTTTTATTTCAAACATTTTTTTGTATAACGCTTAGTTTAGCGGTAATTTGCGATTTTCTGTTTTTTTTCTGACGAAAACGTGAGAAAAATCGATTTTTTTAACATTTCGGTCTTAGTATGCATTTTACGACAAAAGTGTATATAATTAAATTTATAGAAAATTAAAAGATCTACAACTTTTATTTAAAGCATTTTTCTCTACAGAGCCTAGTTTAGAGAGAAAGAGTGATTTTCCGTATTTCTAAGCCAAACTGAGGTTGATTTTCATTTTGCGTCTTTCACTCATTATTAAAATTAGGTTATGTTTATTGAGGTTAGTTTTTTGTTTATTTCTTATGTTTTATTACTAATGTTAGGTTTATTATTAATTATTTGCATTGGCAAGAGAAAGTTGTGTGAGTGTTTCACACCAGATTTTTATTTATCCTGTACTACGCTACTTACTACGTGTCCTGATTGCATCATTGTATGGAGTCTCTGTTATACGCAACGGCCCTAGGTTATACGTAGTATTTTAATGTGAAGTAAATCTACTTTTCATACCGTAAAAATCTGTTCATATGGTACCAGTTGCCCATTACAATCAGGTGGAGTGTTAAATTATTTTACTGCTAGTTCCAGGACTACAAAATAATTCTTGTTTCTTATCACATGGTCAGCCAATTACTATATGACTGAAGCATTTAGAACAGAACAGGTAGGTGTGTAAAATACACTAGTCGGAGTTATCTCCTCTGATAGTAATGAATTTCATTATACAGCCAGATCCTGTGGTGAATGAAATAAAGGTGTAATTTACATGGTGAAAAGTATATGTTTTTTTAGAGGGCCTGACATGCTAATGCTTACTTTTTGATTCAATGAGGCAGGCAATGGTAAAGGTAAACCATTCCACTTCTCGTTTTACTTAGTAAAGCCTCTAGAGGTTTAAACCAGCGTTTCGGTTGATGACCTAAACAGCATGGTAACTAACTATAATTATTAACAAACATTAAAATTATTTATTTAATATGCAATTTGGTTCGCATATGGCCAATTTTATACCACGTAAAGTATAAATTTAGACATTTATGGAAGCTCTTTTTTCAGTCTACATTTTCAGAATTAGTTCATTTTATGCTTTCTCCATTATTTTATCCATCCGATGATCTGCTTTTGATCTTCGCGGAACCGTTTAAAAATCAGCAATCAAATATTTGAATTTGGTTCGGTTCATTATGTTTCCTCGGTTTATTCCAGTTTATTTATGGGTTATTCCTGTGTATTCCTGTGTATGTATACAGATTGTACGTTCTTTTACGGGAGATTTAATTTAGACTTTTAAGCGAATTATAAATACATACATTATTATTATCATGTTTAATATCACATATTACATATGGCTGGTCAATATTTTAAAGTGCGGAATGGGAAGTTTATATTTTGATACTACCGTACAGAACACAAGATGGAAGGCTGACTACTATCGGTTTCATAATCATAGACACCTGAGTTTGAACCCTTGCATCTCCAAAACGATGAGTCGGATTTTAACATACTTTACATCAAAATTTAGCTCATTTTATTCTGCTTTGACCCATAATAGTCCTACATTTTTAATGTTGTTTAAAAATTGCCAGTATCGAAGTTGAAGCCAAAAAGACCCGGTTTTTATGCTACCGCAGCAAATTTCATGCGTTTAGAGGCGTGTGACTAGATAATTATTTGACCGAAAAATTGGAATTTTAACATAACATAGACAATTATATTCTTACAGCGTGTACGAAATTTCAAATTTGTACGTTATTTAAATTTTGATTTCTGAACGATATTCTGAACCCTTGCTATCTCGTTAACCGCTGGATCGTTCGGCTCGGGCAAACTATCGTTTTATTCAGCGTAAAACATTTAGTACAAACATGATAATAACATGAAATATTGATTGGCTAATGTTGTGGTAGAATTTTTTAAAATTTTAAAAATAGGCTTGGTAATGCGGGGGCGCTACTATCCATGTTGCCAGGTTGTGTACGTGACATCCTGTCGGACTGTCAACCTTGACTGCATTGTCTATTTAGGTTGACCGTCAGATTCAGGCAACATGGATATTATATAATTAATATAATTGTCTATGTTGTGTTAAAATTTCAATTTTTCGGTGAAATAATTATCGAGTTACACGCCTCTAAACGCATAAAATTTGTTGTAGTAGCAAAAAACCGGGTCTTTTTTGCTTCTAACCTCGATATGGCAATTTTTAAACGACATTAAAAACACAGGACTATTATAGGTCAACGCAGAATAACATGAGCTAAATTGTTCATGTAAAATATGTTAAAATCCGACTCATCATTTTGGAAATGCAAGGGTTCACACTCGGGTGTCTATGATTATGAAAGCGATAATAGGCATTCTTTTGGAGTGGTAAAATGAAATTGTGCAGAATCCTTGATATGTATTGACATCGGAATTTTTACTGCTAACTAGATGTTAGTAAATATTTTTTTGCACGTTTTCTTCACGAAATGTTCACTTACACAAGTTATCTTAACCAGTGGTTTTTGTGACGTATTGAAAACTTATGTAGCTACTAGCGCCTAAATTAAAAAAGCATTTAGAATTGTTATTGTGGTTGCACTTGTAGTTCACTCAAAATTTTTGTAATTTTTATAATTTATAAATACATTTTCTAGTGTTTCATTGCATTAAAAATGTGACCTAAGTAGAGCACCGGCATGTTTATTTTTTTACCACGTGAAAATAAACACACTAAAACAATAGCAAATTTGAAGAACAAACTAAAGAAATAATTACAATACTGAAAAAATACCAATAAAATATAAAATGAGACGTGCAGATGTAAATAAATAAAACGATTAAAATTTTATGTTAGAGATAAGACTGTTAATGTTTAGAATACCAGTACCTATGTATGTAAAATGTTTATAAATTTGATATGAAATTTTTGTATTTTGCAACAACTTAACTCGTTTAGGAAATCTTCAAAATATTGAACTCAACACTTTTGGAGAACGTTACAGCTATTTCAAAAGGTAATACGTACAATAGAGCGTCGAAAATCTGAACGGCCCTATTGTCTTAAATATTTATTTTATAAACTCGGTAATTTTTTTAAGAACTGTCTTATCACTAACATAAAATTCTAATAGGTGTTTTTATTGACGTGTGCACGTTTCACTTTATATTTTATTGGTTATTTTTTCGGTTTTTAATTTCTTTCTATTGTTCGTTATTTTTCGGAACGAAAGTGAATACGTTTTAGGATGAAAGTGACCTTACCGGGTTGGTCTAGAAGTAAAGTATCTCCGTGAGTCAGCTGTTATTAGGACAGCTAACAGCTGTCCTAATAATATTAGCTAACAGCTAATATTAGGAGACGAGGTTCCTGGTTCAAACCCTTGTAAAGATAGTTACTTTTATTCGGATTTGAATATTAGACTGTGGTTACCGGTGTACTTTGATGGCTGGGGTTCAATTAACCATTATCTCTCAAGAATGGTCGGCCTGGGTCTGTACAAGACTACACCTCATTAACACGTCACACACATCAACCTCATCTCATTGGGCCATGAGGTTGCTTATTGTTCTGCATTGAACAGATTGCAACGTACAGACATTAGGGATAAAATAAACTTTTATACGGATTTGAATACTTGACAGTGATTGCCGGTGACTGTGATGGTTAGGGTTCAATTTAACCACACTCTCTCAGCAATAGTTAGCCTTAGTCTGTATAAGACTATATCTCATTTTCAAATCATACACATCATCCTCATCTCATTGGGTCATATGGTTTCTTAATGTTTTGAATTGAACAGATTGCGCACACATTAGGGATTAAAAATAAAACGTAAGTGACATAGAAGAGGACAACTACACCGGTCCTGCACACGTTGGAGCATCCACTTCCCTAAAGACTGCCATGTCATGGTTTGAAAAACAGCTACAATGTTAAGACTTTTTCTGAGTAGGATTAAGGATCTGGCTACAAAAAAGAACTTCTAAGCAAATTCAACCTAAAATTTGTGACTTTTAATAGAATTCTAAAAAATATAAATTTAATTTATTTCATTGTGTACTTGTGATTTTTAGTAGTTACAGTTATTCATTTGTATCTTGTGATTCTGCGTTATGTTTTATTAGCAAAAGCTCTCTTAAGTTTAATTAATGACTTTTAACGATTGTATACTTTTATTTCTAATACAATGTGTCAATAAACCTTAAGTATACAGTATAAACTTTTTTATTTGTTTGTCTTTTAGTATTCAACGTAACGAAAACTTCGTTATTGAAAGTTCGTCCGAAAATCCGAACGAATCGATTATATACTAACTGTCTATGGTCTGAGTTAGTTCAAATTTTCGAGACTCTATTTCTTGAAAATAAATAAGAAATAGTAAATTAGTAACTTATATTGTTCGGTTAGATGACATTTATCGGTCATGGAAAATAGCTTAGGAATAAGACTGGGCGATGACTACCTCCTTACCTGGGGTCGTGTATGCTGATGACAACATGGTTATGATGCAGGAATGTGAAGATTCTATGGAAAGATCCCAATAAGATCCAAAATAGTCATTAATGGATACATAATAGAGTAAGTTAGCCATATAATTACAGTAAAACCTCACTAATTCGGACTAATTAGGGGAAGTGAAGTCCGAATTATTGAAAGTCCGAATTATCGCGAATATTTGTTTACATCTAAAAATTGAATAATTTAGGCAGTTAAAATTAAAAAATAAACGTTACTTGTCTGAAATATCGATGTTTAATGAATTTACAGTAGCCTACAGTATATTGAAAAACAACAAAGTTAAAAGTATAGAAATAAAATTTCCGGCCGCATTGGCGCAGTTGGTAACGTGCTCGCCTCTCATCATACGGTCCTGGGTTCGAATCCCACTAAGGCATGGCATATTTTCATACGTTACAAAAAATCATTTCATCCTCATTACACACAGTTACACCCCAACGTTGTCGCTAATGACCTTGATGTTGATGCAACGTTAAATAAATTTAAAAAAAATAAAAAATTACGGCAGTAAAAATATTGTTAAATAATAAATGTCCAGTGTAAAATGATATTTAATTAAAACACTGTACTTACGTACCGATTATTTGACACTTGTTGAAGTAAAGGGTTGACAAATATCCTCAGGTATCATATGAGGTTGCTTAGAAAAAAAAGTTGTTATTTTTTTCTGTGATTCTTTGCTACACTGTTTTCTGCAATGACCTTAAGAAAGATATCCAAAACGTGGTAGCATTCATTTGTGTACAGTAGGCCTAGTAAGTTTTTTCATAATACACTTTCTGTGTAACCCGAGTAACCAATAATGTATTACAGAATGAAACAATTTTTATTAGACAGTTAAAAGCTATTATTTTTTTAAGTAGCACTTTATTAATTTTTAACTAAAAAACTTCTAAAAAAATTAAAAAAGCTGCTCATCTTGGAGTAGTCCGAAATATCGCGAATTCCGAATTAGTGAAGTCCGAATTAGTGAGGTTTTACTGTACCTTGGAACTGATGTCTCGTATGAAGATGATCATGATTTGAAAAATAAGATATCTAAATTTAATCAAATGTGTGGGACGATTCATAGGATACTGAGGGGAAAAAGCAAGGTTAATTTTATAAGACGATGGCAGTTCCAGCCTTAACATACGGCAGTGAAGCATGGGTGATGAGAAGAAGGGAGGAAAGAAACTTCCCAACTGCAGAAATGAAATTCTTAAGGTCTGTCAAGGGTTGTACAAGACTAGATAGGATCAGAAATTGAGCCAAAAATTGGGAATTTTTCAACTCAACGAAAATGTGAAATTATATCGTGCCCAATGGGTCGACCATTTTAATAGAATGCCAGACAGTTGCTTGCCTAATTTAACTAGAAGATACACACCAGTGGGAAGTAGAAATATTGGCAGGCCGAAGAAAAGATGGGTGCTGGAACGTGTAGAAATACCTAACCGTGTAGAGAAGAAGATTTAACTTAAATGACTTTTTACCAGACTCCTGAACTTTGATAGATTAACTGTCCTTGAAATAATAATGCCTATCTTGATTGACTCGAACTTCAGCTGTATTCAGATGAGTAGGATTCGATTGTAAATATGTTTTGTAATATAGCATGTTTTGTGTAGAAATAGTGCGTATAAAGTTGTAGTACTTATTTGACATTACATAATAATATGATGGTATACACGCATTGAACTTACGTAAGTATTATTAGCTGTAGTCTATTTCCAAAAGAATACAATAATTTTGTTAAGTAATTCTTTCAAAATCCTTGATAAGTACAACGATAATAATGACTGTCATCTGTAAAGTGAAAATCATGGTGGTTTCACCTATTTGTAGTCCTCGGTTATAACGTTGTCGGTTATACCGCGCTTCGGATATAACACGGTTGAATTATATCCCCGAATAATTTTTCCATTTTTTACAGAATTTAAAAATACAGTAGGTCTACTGAATATATTTTTACTTTCGCTTGCCTATATAAATATATAGGAAGGAAAGTATTGTTTTCATGTCGATTTTTCAAAATTGAGTTTTCACCGGATCTACACGTTTTCAGACCCCCTGAACCCAAAAAAAACATGTTTATAGCGATTGATAAACAAAGTAAGCTTTGCCCCTTCCTCCAAAAATTCCTTCATCGCCCCCCCCCCCCCCACTTTGAGAACCAATGCTCTACAAGATGGGGTGAGTGGCACGTCTGCTGAAATTTATGGAGAGCTTTGCTCTCGTGGTAAAAAAAGGTTTTTTTAACTTAACTGCTTTAATATGCATTTTAGGGCAAAAGTGGAGCCCTATGAAATAAAAAAATTTAATTTTAGTATTTTTTCTTTAGTGTAAAGTGCTGGAAATATTTGGGCTACGTAGATATTTCTAAGATCTAAGATCACAGTATTTATGTATATCTTTCGTTGAATAAACCTTCATGTTTATCCATTTTCAAGTTTCATCCCTATCAGTGCAGTAGTCTTTGCTCTAGAACGAATCACGCCCGCACACGGGTGGACACCTTTTTTAATTCTTAATGTGTGTACGTTGCTATCTGTTCAATTTAAGAACAATAAGCAACCCCCATGATCAAATGAGATGAGGATGATATGTATGATGTGTAGGCTAAATGAGGTGTAGTCTTGTATAGACCCAGGCCGACTATTCCTGCGAGAGTATGGTTATTGAACCCCTACCATCAAAGTACACCGGTAATTACCGTCTGGGATTAAATCCGTATAAAAGTAACAACTGCCTTTACTAGGATTTGAACCAGGAACCTTAGCTCCGAAAATCAGCTGTTAAACAGCTGACTAGCGGAGACGACTTTACCTCTAGACCAACCCGGTGGGTCAATTATTGTATATAGCTATTTTTTCTTCCTATCTCTATTGTGTTGTTCAAGTATCTACTCTGTATGCACCCTGCAAATGAAGCGTTCACTTCATTTACCTCAGGGTCTGGCTGTATAATGAAATTCATTACTTTCAGAGGTAATAACTCTGACTAGTGTCTTTTACACCTCGACCTTTTCTGTTCTTAAATAGTTCAGTCATATAATTGACTGACTATGTGATAAATAACAGAACTATTTTTTCTAGCCCTGGAACTAGCAGATCGAGTGCAAATATTTAACACACTACCTGCCTGTTATGGGCAAGTTTCAGGAGTAATGAATCTTAAAGTTTTGTTGAAATCTGGGTATCAAAAATTTTGCAACGTCACAGTATTTTCGTATTCTATACATAGAAATGACAGAAAAATTCGAAATTACTAAAAACATTTTAGTAGAATAGATGTATGTTCTGGGATTCTATGTAAGTTATTAAAAATTATTGATATACATGTGTATGTATTCGCAGTAAAACTTACCCGTATTGGACCATTAACTTTTATTATTACCAATAAAATACGGTTGCAAAGTAACAACGACTAATGTTTCGTAGGAAGTAATTTATGACGGGAAGTACAGTTTTTGGTACCAGATATTCTTTCTTTTGTGTAAATGAGCTCGCATAATTACTAAACATTTTACTGTACAATAGTGCACTGAATTTGTTACGTTTCTCAAATCATTCTTTTTCCTTGTTGGTCTTCTGCCAATTTTCATCGCCTACAGTACTGTCTGGGTATATGCCATGTTCAAATTAATAGCTGTGTATGCAGCTTGTATGTGTGTATTACTAAGTATTTTTGTGTGGGTTGAGATTTAATCCTTACGATTATGTTTGTATTTAAGCTCAATGCCCTTTTTTGTTGTTTCGGTTGGTTCTCTTAACCCTTTCAGTACTCAAACAGTATTAAAAAGTTTTATCCTAAAATGCCATTTAATTTGTATAAGGATGTGTAAAAAGTGCTAGCCCGTATTTCGACAACTTTCAAGCGAAACCAAAATTTTAACATTACTGAAAAATAAAATTTTCCGTTACAAATGAATTTTTATTGTATTCATAAAAAAGTAAACTTCGTACGATGCTCCGTTCTTGAGATATTCTGTTCACACACAGACCAATCACTAAAAATATGTTTTTTTGGGTTCAGGGGTCTGAAAACGTGTATATCCGGTAAAAACTGGATTTCGAAAAATCAACATGAAGACAATACTTTCCTTTCTATACATATTCATATAGGCAAGAGGAAGTAAAAATGGAATACTAACATTTTTGTACTTAACATTTATATCGAAATTAATTTTATGTTAAGAGCATCAAAATTAGTTTAAAAAAAATAACTGCCTTAAAGTGCATTTACGCCGAATATGTTGTTGTTTAGGTCATCAGCCAAAGGCTGGTTTGAACCTGTAGAGATTTTACTAAGTAAAACGAGGAGTGAGGTGGTTTACCATAGCCTTTCTCACTAAGTAAAAAAGTACGCTTATCAGCATTCGGGGCCCCTCTGAAAAGCACATATTTTCCACTCTGCAAATAACACCTTCACTTCGTTCACCACATGGTCTGGCTGTATAATGAAATTCATTACTTTCAGAGGAGATAACTCTGATAAGTGGCTTTTACACCTCTACCTCTTCTGTTCTTAAATAGTTTAATCATATAATTGGCTGACTATGTGATAAGAAACAGAACTTTTTTTGTAGCCCTGGAACTAACAGATTGCATTTAATTTAACACTCCACCTGTGTGTTATGGGCAGACGCCGAATATGCATAAATAAAACTTTGAGAATATTATAGCTATATGTTGAATTTTTGTACGGAAGCTTATAATTTCTTCTCGCTGTAACGTACCCCCAAAGCAGTCTGTATTAACTCATACATTGATACAATTTTACTGTCATTTATATTTTTTGTTGACCTTTGTCTTAATTTTTTCAAATATAAATTTTTAAATGATAACATTTATAAGATAAAATTGATTTAAAATATATTGATTCGCCTGAAAACAAACAATTAAATGTTTATTACCGAGAAGTATTAATAACACTAACACTTTTTGTTTCATTGAACTGAAAACTCAGTTGCTGGGAGAAGATGAATCATTGCAGTACAAAGTTTTTACATTATCTTTGCTTCTTCGTACGTACTGTATGTTTAGATAACATGATTCATTTCGTATTCTTGATGGAGAAATTACTGCGTATTGAAAAATTGTATTATTTTTGTTTTTATTGAATTATTTTGTGTTCCTTTTTTAATTTTATATTTACAGCGGAACCGCGATTGTTTGATCCTCAATCATCCGAGTTTCGGTTTCTCTGAAATAATTTTACTTTCTCTTGTGTGTATGAAAATATAGGAAGGATAGTGTTGTTTTCAAGTCGATTTTTCGAAATCGAGTTTTCACCGAATCTACACGTTTGTCAGACCCCCTGAACCCAAAAAAATATGTTTTTAGCGATTTGTGTGTGTGTGTGTGTGTGTGTGTGTGAGAACAAAATATCTCAAGAACGGAACATCGTACGAAGTTGAAACTTAAAACTTACGTTAGGTATTACTAGAGGACCCGACACGAACATTTTCATAAAAATCGTTCAATCGGAAGTAGTAGTTGATTCATCTGCCCATAATAGACAGGTGGAGTGTCAAATTTTTTACACTTAGTCTGTTCGTTGCAGGGCTAAAATAAATAGTTCAGTTTCTTATCACATTGTCAGCCAATTAAATGACTGAATCATTTAAGAAAAGAAAAAGTAGAGGTGTAAAAGACACTCATCAGAGTTATCTCCTCTGAAAGTAATGAATTTCATTATACAGCCAGACCCTTTGGTGAATGAAGTAAATGTGTCATTTACAGTGTGGAAGATATGTGCTTTTCAGAGGGCCCGGCATGCTGATAAGCGTACTTTTCCATTCAGTGAGGAAGGCAATTGTTAACCACCTTACTCCTCGTTTTACTTAGTAAAACCTCTACAGGTTCAACCAGCCTTTCGGCTGATGACTTAAACAACAGTTTATTCATGCGATTTTCTCAAAAATGGCTTCTACGTTTTTTTTTTTTTTTTTTTTGTAAATTCCTCATTTACTACATTTTTCATCCTCTACCAGACAGGGTCAGCGGCATGTCTGCTGAAATTATTGAGGCTCTACTCTCGTGGTGAAAATTGTTTGTTTAAGATTGCGGCCAAAAAAATTATGTAATTAAAGTTGTGG
The DNA here is from genome assembly GCA_035578175.1 of Catonia carolina. NCBI lineage: Eukaryota > Metazoa > Arthropoda > Insecta > Hemiptera > Achilidae > Catonia > Catonia carolina. The sequence goes on along the minus strand of JAQMRL010000005.1, from coordinate 30,365,705 downwards.
GAAATTAAAAAAACCTTCAACTTTATTATGAACATGTTTTCTATAACGTTTAGTTCATCGTCAATCTGTGATTTCCTTTATTTTACTCATCAAAATCAGTAAAAAATGGATTTTTAAAAAGATTGTGGCCTTAGTATCCATTGACGACAAAAGTATATGTAATAAAAGTTATAATAAATTAAAAGAAACCTACAGTTTTTATTTCAAGCATTTTTCCACAGAGCTGAGTTTAGAGTCAGTTATTTTTCGTATTTTTAAGTACTACAGAGGTCGATTTTCATTTTCCGTCATTCATTCATAATTAAACATAGGTTATATTGTTCATTATTTATATTGGCAAGAGATAGTCGTGTAAGTGTTTCACAACAGATTTTTTTTAAGTGTGTCCATTGTTAGATAAAGCATTTTCAATGGAATTAATCCATCAAAATCAATATTCCCTTCGTTTATTAAATGTACGAATGTACTTGCACTGTGTGTAAATACTATTACAATAATACCCAAATGAAAACCCCCATTCTGAAAGGGTGTAGATGTAACATTTTGTAGCATACCGGGTGGGTGAATGAATTGTAAGAGATGAGATGAGAGAAGAGGGTTGTTTTGTAAGGGTCTTAATGATCATGTGGGTGTTTTTAACGTAGGGTGATGTCAATTTATATTCTCTTTGTTATTTGTCTTGCTCAAAATAGGGTTCATCTATTTTAAAACTAAAAACAATTTTTCTTTATTTTTTTGTTTTTTGTACTTCATTTGTTTACCCTTGTTCATTTGACGAAGGTTCCTGGTTCAAATCCTAGTAAAGGTAGTTAGCCTACTTTTATACGGATTTGAATACTAGACTGTGGTTACCGGTGTACTTTGATGGTTGGGGTTCAATTAACCATACTCTCTCAGGAATGGTCGGCCTGGGTCTGTACAAGACTACACCACATTTACACGTCATACACATCATCCTCATCTCATTGGGTCATGGGGTTGCTTATTGTTCTAAATTGAACAGATTGCAACGTACACAAATTAGGAATAAAAAAAAAATTGTTTACCCCAGTTGATAATCTACATAAAAATTTTTAAGTCATTATTGATTATCTTATCAGTACGGTGATAAAGTTTTCCGGGACTGTCTACGATTTCGGACTTTTCTTCCGAAAAAAGTGTTACAAATTCCCGGGATACAGAGTCCATTATTTATGTTGGCAAAAGATAGACGTGTAAGTGTTTCACAACAGATTTTTTTTAAAGTATGATTTCCATGAGACGTTAGAAAACGTTTCCATGAGATGAAAGGGTTAGATCCATTTTATATTGTATAAAGTGACAATATCTAAAAGGAATGTGGGTTCGAAAATTTTCGAGGAAGATCGAGAGATTGGAAATGTTGTGAATAATATGAGTAATAAATAGTGTTTTTTGAGAAATAGTTAAGGAATATTATGTATAATATAAATAGTCTTTTATAGTAAAGGTAGACCTGGCTATTGTTGTCACTCGGTACTGTGTGAGCCAGGTACCTATTTAGATAATTGGTGTTTTATAACGTCTTCTATTCATTCATCCTAATTTGTTTACAGTTGTTAAGATTTATACAGAAGCCGTCAGAAGGATTTTGTATTTTATTATTATATCGAAATTCTCTGTATTTTCTCGGACTCTCCATTAGCCCACCTATAAAAGCGCCGGGTTGTTTATGGTCCGAAATCAGTTTACATTTGTCTGTGATTGAGTGAGCGTATTCGATAGTGCATACAGGTAGTCCAGTACGTTAAAATAGGTCAACGATACTGCGAATAACTGGCTATTGTTTAACTTTTATTTATTCTGTGTCATTTCTGTAAGTATAAAGTAAATTAGTTAAGTTATTTATTGTATTAGTTAATTATAGCCTAATTAGTTTGTTATTTATTAAGTAGTTTCATTGTAATATACTTGTAGATTGTTGTGAATTATTTAATTATAATTTTTAGTTGTAATAAATACTTGTAATTTTAAACTTAAGTGTGTTAATAATTTAATTTACCCAGATCCCGAAACGGACCTTAGAGATAAGTGTCGCAATACGTTTTAAAGCAACTGTACTTAATTTATTGAATCGTAACAGATGTGGTTCGTTGCAGTTTACCGTTTTTTTTTATTCTAAAAAGCTACAAATAAAAAGCTCTAGAAGTTTTTTCGAACGATTAAGCTCATACGAAAAATAACTAAAAAATATCCCTTTTATGAGACGATACGTCTCAAGGCTGGTTGCAATTTTTTCTATTTCTTTTGACCTATGGCAAAAACCATTATGATTTCTGTATTTACTCTTTCAGAGGAATCGAATGACATTATTTTTGTTTCCAAATTCCGAGTTTGATTTCTTGACTTACGGTTTTGGGCCACTTCCGCCACAAAAATAATAATACTCTACAAGATAGGGTAGGCGCTGTGTCTGCTGAAATTCTTGGAAAGGCTGTTTTCTCGCAAAAAAAATTGTTTTCTTTTTTAAGATTGCGCTTTAATATGCATTTTAGCGCAAAAATATATGCATATAATAAAAGTTGTAGAGAATTTAAAATCGTACAACTTTTATTTCAAACATTTTTTTGAATAACGCTTAGTTTAGCGGTAATTAGCGATTTTCTGTTTTTCTTGAAAATCTGTAAAAAATTAATTTTTTAAGATTTCAGCCTTAGTATGCATTTTACGACTAAAGTTTATATAATTAATTATAGGAAATTAAAAGGTCTAGGCTACAACTTTTATTTTGCGCATTTTGTTTGTACAGAGCCTAGTTTAACGTGAAAGAGTGATTTTCCGTATTTTTAAGCTAAACTGAGGTTGATTTTCATTTTGCATCATTCACTTATGATTAAACTAAGGTTATGTTTGTTGAGGTTAGTTTTTCTGTTTATTTCTAATGTTAGGTTATATTTTTCTTTTTTCATTGGGAAGAGAAAGTTGTGTGTTTCACACCAGATTTTTTTCCTAAATATTACCTGCAGAATATGCTTACCAAATGCCAGAACCGAAGCTCTTCGGGAAATATAGAATTATATGTATTGCTGTTGGGTAGTCATCTAGACCCCTCTCTTACAGCTTTTTTACACCTGAGGAACATAATTCCAAATTTAAGCCTTTTAGGTAATCGGAAAATCAGACTCCTTCGATGCTACATATTTTCCATCTTATAGTACGGAGTGGAATCTTGGATCTTAATGGAAGCAACAACAAAGAAACTGGAAGCATTTTAGTTATGGACTTACAGAAGAATTCTTAAATATCGTGGATGGATAGAATATCAAACATCAGTGTTCTTTGAAAACTTGGTACAGTAATGGAAATAATGCGGACAGTGAAAAAAAGGTTATTGGAATATCTAGGACATATCATTAGAAATGACAATTTGTATAAGTTGCTGAAATGCATTTTCCAAAAAAAGGGGGAGAAAACGATGAATATCCGGGATAAAGAACTTGACGACTTGGTTTGCAATTTCTACTACAGGACTCTTCAAAGGAGCAGCGAAGAGAATTATCATTGTTGTTTAGGTCAACAGCCGAAAGGCTGGTTTGAACCTCGAGGTTTTACTAAGTAAAAACGAGGAGTAAGGTGGTTTACCATTCCTTCCTCACTGAGTTGAAAGAGTATGCTTATCAGCATGCCAGGCCCTCCGAAAAGCACTCACTTTCCACCCTGCAAATAACACCTTCACTTCATTCACCACAGGGTCTGGCTGCATAGTGAAATTCATTACTCTCAGAGGAGATAACTCTGACTAGTGTCTTTTACACCTCTACCTCTTCTGTTCTTTAATAGTTCAGTCATATAAGTGGCTGACTATGTGATAAGAAACAGAACTATTTTTTTTAGCCCTGGACCAAACAGATAGAGTGCAATTAAAATAACACTCCACCTGCCCGTTTTGGGCATAGAATTATCATTATCAGAATGAATGCCAATATTCGGTAGCAGATCGGCACCAGAATAAGAAGAAGAAGGATCGAAATGTTTGCGAATTAGTAAATAATTAGTCAGTGTGAACTTGTGCGTTTATTTGTACTGATTATGCAGTCAACAATTTAGAAGAACATGATTGATTGATTTAATAATCATTATTTTGCAAATTGAGTATTATTGATGGAAGGAACTTAATTTTTATTACTTTCGTTATGAAAATAAGTTCGTGTTCAATTGTTATAATTATTCCGTACTGCTAGATCAGTTTCAGTTAGTCACGTTTTATCACGCCGTAAGAATTAATAATTTCCTTAGTGTTGTATTTAAGCGTTTTGTAAGTAACAGTTGATTAATTGTGAAGTAAATGAAGCGTTAACATGTAGCTACAGTCCGTTCTGTATTCTAAATGATTCTTCAATGTGATGTTTTATGGATTGTCCTTTTCTTTGAATTTTTTATTAATCACACTGGAGATGTAGATGTCAAACTCGTTCTTCTTTTAAAATTGTGTGATGATTCCTCAAGCAGCTGTGGTACTGAAATACCCGAAACTCAATCATCTTTGTTCGGGTTGTGACGAACCTGAGCACTTAGCCATGTATAACTAAGTAGTAATGTACATACGTGAATATTTTTTTTACAAAGATGGGCACGCGCAATGGACAGTTAACGTCGAATTACAATGAGAATTTTTTATTTATTCTACTTATCTTTGAAACTAACGCACCGGGTTGGTTTAGAGTTAAGTCGTCGCCGTGAGTCAGCTGTTCAATAGCTGATTTTCGGAGACGAAGGTTTTTGGTTCAAATCCTAGTAAAGATAGTTATTGTACTTTTGTACGGATTTGAATACTAGACAGTGGTTACCGGTGTACTTTGATGGTTGGGGTTCAATTAATCATACTCTCTCAGGAATGGTCGGCCTGGGTCTGTACAAGACTACACCTCATTTACACGTCATATACATCATCCTCATCTCATTGGGTCATGGGGCTGTGTATTGTTCTGAATTGAACAGATTGCAACGTACACAAATTAGGAATTAAAAAAAAAACTTTGAAACTGATGTAAACAAACGTTCTGTTCTGCTATTGGCTGGATACTTTATTGACGTTAAAGAAAATCCTTAGCGCGGGTCATCCCAAATACGTGTTATATACGTGATTATATAGTTACTTGTATTTAACCCCAAAACAGAACATTTTCCGAGGAACATATTCTTAGTTCTTTTGGGACCAGTAGAAATTATCCAAGTTATTTTTCCACATTTATAATTTTTGTTGTTATTATCTTATCAAATTGTTGTAAGCTAATTATTAGATCTGCAAAAAGCAGAACATAAGTTGATTTTGGATATTATTTGTATTGTTATGATTATCTTTATTGTTTAATTTGTAGACTATTAATTGGCCAACCCAATGTAAGGTAATATAAAGTAACACAGGTTGGGCAAGTGACATGGTATGGTGATCTGCTGGCAACCAGATTTAAAAAATAACTTCTAAATGTCTGTTCAGATTCATAAATATCCATACGTAAAACAAAACAATGAAATGCAAATCAGATCGGATGGGATTTTTGTAAAAATTAAAACAGTTCCCGATAATAAATAAATTTTCTTAACTAATTAACCGCTTAATTTTGTCACTGTGTTTTTGCTAGATTTTTGTCGTGAGTAGGTGTGATTTTTCACTGGCAACCATACGGATTTGCTTACTAAATTGTTGTAACTTTTTTTTTACTCCTAATTTGTGTACGTTGCAATCTGTTCAATTTAGAACAATAAGCAACCCCATGACCCAATGAGATAAGGATGATGTGTATGAGGTGTAGTCTTGTATAGACCCAGGCCGACCATTCCTGAGAGTGTATGATTAATTAAACCCCAACCATCAAAGTACACCGGTAACCACTGTCTAGTATTCAAATCCGTATAAAAGTAACTGCCTTTACTAGGATTTGAACCAGGAACCTTCGTCTTCGAATTGGCGACGACTTTACCTCTAGACCAACCCGGTGGGTCTTGTTGTAACTTAACGAAGTAGAAACATTCGGTGTCAGCTGAGTGACTGACTGGCCGGGCCGTAAGATTAAATAAATTATAAAGTCCGCAGTAAATGGTTGTGCCGATTTATCCAATTGAGCCAAACTTTTTATTCTCGAAGTTTGAAGTCTCGTCGAAGTGTTTAGCGACTACTTTAAGATTATATAGTTACTTGAGTCACGAGTTTGCCCTTGTTTGCAACAAGGATTAAAGGGGGAAAGCATCAGTACGCATTCGCAACTGCTGTAATTTCAGTACAACAAACAGAACAACTTATACTCTACTCAGAGCATATACAGTATATCGCGGAACCTTTTGTAGGTTAACTGTACGAATATAACTGTTTGTTACCGTAAACAGAAATGTTAGTTTCTCTAAAACGTAGGCAGACTATTCACAGTGCTGAACGAAATCTAATATGCAGTGTAATAAAATTCTGTGAAGTTTAAGTTAAAAAAAATACCTTTCCTCTGCCTCTTAACAAAAGCCACGAGCGAGTGGCTAATTACTGTGATGTTTCTCTTTCCACAATTCGAAAAATAAAGAAGGAAATTAAAGACGTGAAGAAGCTATTCTTCAACTTTTTTTTTGACACCTGGTAACAAAAGAAAACGGTTTGGTGATACTAGAGAAACTGATAGTGAAGACCCCGGTGACAGCGATTGTGAAGAAGGCGATTCGTTGAAAATTTTGTTCCAATGGAATAAGGTAGTTGGTAATTACAGTTAATCAAACATTTCTAGTCATGTAATTAAGCTATAGGCAATATTACAGGTCGCATTTATTTCTTACTAGGTTTATGAAGAAAACATTTTCTCGGAATAAACCACAGCTTACAAAATGTATGTAGAAACTGCACTGTTGAGGTTAGCAGCACTGTCGTATTTTAACTTCCCTTCCTCACAGCCCGACCATAAGCAAAAGGCAATTTCGTGACTTCAGTATCGTTAACACATATGTAATAAGTAGGTGAATTAGGTCCAAATTCTAACCGGCATCTGGTCCCTGGTCATTTAGTTTTGTTGTTTAGTTCATCAGCTGAAAGGCTGGTTTGAACCTCTAGAGGCTTTACTAAGTAAAACGAGGAGTGAGGTGGTTTACAAGTGCCTTCCTCATTGAATGGAAAGTATGCTTATCATCATGTCAGGCCCTCAGAAAATCATCTACTTTCCACTCTGCAAATGACACCTTCACTGCATTCACCTCAGGGTCTACCTGTATAATGATGAAATTTATAACTCTCAGAAGAGATTATAACTTTTAGAACCATAACTTTGACTAGTGTCTTTTACACCTCTACGTTTTTTTGTTCTTAAATTCTTCAGTCATATATTGCTGACCATGTAATAAGAAACTGAACTATTTTTTGTAGCCCAGGAACTAGTAGATCGAGTGCAAATAATCTAACACTCCACCTGCCTGTTATGGGCATACATTTAGTTTGTTAAAGGTATTACGCTATTTCTTTTCCTCCAACGTAAAAAAAAGTATTACGCTACCGTCTGTACCACCGACTCTAAAACTTGTTTTTTTTTTTTTTATAATCCGGTGCTACTTATAACATGTTTACGTCTGCTACGTTATTCTACATTACTCATAGGAAATGCTACATGTATGTTAGTAATATTTTTAAATTAATTTTTTTGCAGTGGAGTCATGTTAATACATAATTCTTTATGTTAGCCTTGTGTTTGATGATGTGTGATTCATTCATAATATAGACACAGAACAGATTTCTCATCAGCACACGTGTTAATTCAAACAAGGCGTGAAATAAAACGGCGTCTGTTTCATTCATTTTTTCGGTTAATAGCTTTAAACTTCTTTTAATAAGTCATCAGTAAGTTTAGGTTTTTAGACTGAATAGCAGACCGACATCTGTTTGCATTTAAACGCCCACGTTGATCGATTAACACTATTATTATCATTTATTTATTAAGTTCTGTATATAAAATCAAGCATTTTTTGACCTTGGAACTTTACTTACTGATTGATTTTTTTTTCTTCTTTAACTTTAGTTATTTTAATGTAGGAGTTAATTGAGTTTTTGTTGACTTTGACCATGTACAAAATAGGAAAATTTTTATTGTTCAAGCGTATCTCATCGATTTCTACAAATCGTTTTACAAGGCCTTTTCGGTAATTTTTCCGTTTCCACTGTTTGCATTTTGTTAAAGATTAATGTGGCTGTGACATTTCCAAGTTAGTAATTTTCGGTGAAATATCATCAATTATATCAATGAATCGAATATCATCAACGTCGCATCATTGGCAATTGTGTCGGGTAAGAAATAGTAAATTTACACGTAGTACAGTATTTAAGTTCAAAAAAATAAAAATGGGAGTCGAACCTGTAACCTTCCACTTTTCAGTCTACACGCTAACCACTGTGCCACTTTGGCGGTATTATCATTTCTTTAATGAAAGACAACAAACTGATTTTCTTTTTATATCCTGCCGAATGAATGTAGTTTTTAGTTTCGTATTTAAGTTATTTGCCAACTTGTGCATAATTTACTTTTTTTTATTATTATAGTTACTAGAAATTAATAATCATCACCATCTGTCAAGGATCAGGCTGAATGGCCTATTCCGGCTTCATCTCTTTTTTGGTCTTCCCAAGCCTCGCTTCCCTCTATATTTCCATGCTTGTAGAGTAAATATGTGTGCTGGCATGCGAAGTAAATGGTTGGACCAGTTTCTCTTATACAGTTGTGACAATATCGAAGAAGGGTATGGTTCGCGAAATTTCTAGTACTTAATTAATAAAATGGTAAAGAGTTGATAATAGAGTGAAAAAGTAACAATAGGGCTAGTTATAAAAGGATACCTATTTAAAAAGGAGTGTAAAAAGGTTATTTATAAAGGGACTTTTAAAGGGTCTTTGTTGTACAACTATTTGTGAAAGAGTCGGTTGATTACCTGTAACACCTTTTATTCTATTGTTACTTGTTTACACTTCTTAGTTATGATTTTTCGAGAACTAATAAAAAAGATTACTGATCGAAACTCGGCGTCTTTCGAGAAGGCTCTTTGATCGCCTATATAAATAGAACCCTGAGCGCGGTCAGTTAGTTAGTATTTGTTTGATCTTTGACAAGTGTTTATTGCGTTGGATCAGGTCAACGTAGTATCCGGGCATTGTATTGGTTAACTATTGTTATACTGTCTTATTGTGTATGTCCATTATATTCAGTTTTTGTGTATGTGCTTTGTGTATAATTATTTGTAAGTAGTACTAAGTAAATTATGTAAGTTATTTATTGTATTACTCCATTAGAATTAGTTTATTATTTATTTTGTAAATCTTTTAGTTGTAATAAATACTTGTAATTTTAAACGTTAGTGTATTAATTATTTAATTACCTAGATCCCGAAACGGACCTTAGCGATAAGTGTCACAATATTTTTAATATTTCACTTAGTGACTGAACATTTAACTCGGCGTGTATAGCTTCGTTACGTACTCTATCTAACCGGGTACAACCTTTTTTGACTCCCCGCAAAAATCTCATTTCAGCAGCCTGGATACGAGATTCATTCCTCTTTAATGACACCTATGTTTCACTTCCATATGTTATGAGTTGTACAGCTATTGCTTTATAAAATTTCATTTGGGTGTCCTGTCCTCTTTTCTTTATTATTGTCCTGCGAATATAACCGCGTACAGCGCTGAATTTTTCCAGTTTTTCACTCTCGTCATCATCTTTGTCATAGGAATAATTCCTGCAATCTAAATATTTAAAATCTCAAACTTGTTCTATAGTTTGGTTGCCAAGTATTTAATAGAAATTAATAATAATTTTTTTAAAGATGTCATAACATTTTACGATTTGGGGTTACTAAAAAACCATATGCGTAGTGCCAGAAACCAAATAAAATTCAGCCTTATTAACTACATTTTTTTCGCTCTACAAGATGGGGTAAGCGCCATGTCTGTTGAAATTCTTGGGGAGGCATTGTTTTCGTGGTAAACAATTTTTTTTCTTAGATTGTGGCATTAATATAAATTTTAAGGCAAAAGTGTATATAATTAAAGTTGTAGAAAATTCAAAAACTTACAATTTTTATTTCCAACGTTTTTTATTACGGCCTGTACTTTAGCGTCAATTAGTGATTTTTGTATTTTGCTTATCAAAATTGGTAAAAAATTCGAATTTTTAAGATTATAGGTTTAGTATGCATTTTACGATAAAAGTGTATATAATTAAAGTTATAGGAAATTAAAATATCTACAACTTTTATTTGAAGCATTTTGTTTGTACAGAGCTTAGTTTAGCGTCAATTAGTGGTTTTCCGTTTGTTTAAGTTCTACAGCTAGGTTGATTTTAATTAAATATAATTTACTCATGATTAATATTAGGTTATGTTTTTCATATTACATTGGTTACGTATGTAAAAATAAGTATAAATAAAATAATTTATACGTAATAAACATAAGTTTATAATATAACATAGATCCCCAGGTCTAGAGGTAAAGTCGTCGCCGCGAATCAGCTGTTAAACAGCCGATTTTCGGAGACGGGTTCTTGGTTCAAATTCTAGTAGTAGTAAGTTACTTTTATACGAATTTGAATACTTGGCAGTGGTTAACGGTGTTCGTTGATAGTTGGAGTTCAATTAACCATACTCTCTCAGGAATGGTCGGCCTAAGTTTGTACAAGACTACACCTCATTTACACGTTATACATATCATCCTCATCTCATAGGATTGCATATTATTATTCGTAACTAGAACAGATTTCAACGTACACACGTTAGATATTTAAAAAAAAATCTGGCGTGAAACACTCACGCAACTTTCTCTTGCCAATGCAAATAATTAACAATATAACCTAACATTAGAAATAAAACATTCGAAATGAATAAAAAAATAAACATAACCTAGTTTTAATCATGAGTGAATGATGAGTGAAAAAGCCAGAAAATTGCTAATTACCGCTAAACTAAGTGTTGCACAAAAAAATGTTTGAAATAAAAGCTGTAGGATTTCCCTACAAATTTTATTATAGAGATTTTTACGAGAAAACAGCCTCCCCAAGAATTTCAGCCGACATGGCAGCTACCCTATCTTATAGAGCATAAACAAGTAGTTATGAGGCGATTTAAAAAAAAATTTGGAGCCGTTTTTGAGAAAATCGCAAAAACGTGAAAAATGGCACGAATAAACTACTACTTCCGGTTGACCGATTTTGATAAAAATGTTCGTATGGGGTCCGTTAGTAGTAGTAGGTACTTAAGTTTCAAGTTTGTACGATGTTCCGTTCTTAAGATATTTTGTTCGCACACACAGACCAATCGATAAAAAACATGTTTTTTGGGTTCAGGGGGTCTGCAAAAGTTCGACATGAAAACAATACTTTTTCCTACCTATATATTTATATAGGCAAGAGAAAGTAAAAATATATAAGTACCTTTTTATTACAAAAAGTTACTTAAGTTTAAGCATAGGTTATATTGTCTATTATCTACTTTGACAAAAGAAAGTCTGTGAGTGTTTTACACTACATTTGTGTTCTTAGTTTTTCTTTATGGTTATGTTTTATTGACATTATATAATAAAATATAACTGACCGTGATTTTAATTAGATAATAACAACTAGCATTCGTTTTTATCTATTTTGTTATCGTTTCTTGATATACTCTCCTTCTCTCACCCCGTCTCTTCACGTGACACATATCTATCTTTCTCTGTTTTTTATTTTATGAGTGAGTATCTATTATAATTATTTTTTCGTTAATTTTGTTCTATATTATCACGCTTTCTGCTTTCCTCTTCCTTTACGATGTTACATGATGTCCTCTTTTAAAAAAATATTTTAAAACCTTATCAACTTCCTCATCCTTGTTTATTTTTAGTTTTTTTTTAATTAATACTTAAATTTTGTTTGAAATTCAATTTTTAGTGAATTGATGTAGTAATTATTTGTTACTTGCACTCAGTCTGCTAGTTCCAGGGGTACAAAAATTAGTTCTGTTTCTTATCACATAGTCAATGTATGACTACAATATTTAAGAACAGCAAATGTAGGGATGTAAATGGCACTAGTCGGAGTTATATGCTCTGAAAGTACAGCAATACCTTGGTATCCGCGGACTTTGTCCGTGGGCCTAAAACCTTAAAATATGTAGGTAATCTCACCTTGTGTACGCCGTACTGGGTGGGAGGTGGGGAAGTCATACACTTCGGAAAACTTGTGTCACCCTACGTGTTCGAATAAATGTTTTGGCGTTCATGGCATGTGGAGTCACACATTAGTATGGCGACGGCCCCCATGAGCCAAGCTAGATTTCCACGTACTGTACAGAGTGAGCGCGTCACCGGGTACCGGGCCTCGCCAGTACAACCCCCACCCCCCAACCACCATACGTACGCCCAGACATCATACTGTAATTTTTCCATACGTTTTCCTCCATGTGTCAGTCTAACTTCTTCGTACGTACGTACGTACAATTTGTATAGTTTGTTTGACGATCCTGAAACGAAGCCAAGCATTTCTTCACAAACCACCAACGAGATCCTCAGCATGGCAACGCGGCTCGCTGATCCCGTCATGGCTCATGGAAAGGGCCCTTCAATTCAAAAGAGGACTCTAGGAGCTGATGATACCATACGAAGAAGTCCACATACGAAGAATTAATCTCCACAAGAAGTTTGAAAAAAAGAAGAAGAAACAAACAGCCATAACTAACTATTTTAAAGCAACTTAAATTTTTTATGCGTACAGTACTGTATTTATTTAATATTCATAGATTATAATAATGGTAAAATGTTCCTAAAACTATTAAACACTTAAAACGACTACAGGACTTTTCTTTCAGAACCTAACCCCCATCTTTTCGTTCGTATAAGGTATCATTATCCGCGGTTTCACGAACCGTGGTAACTTTCTGGAATTTAACACCCGCGTATACCGAGGGATTACTGTAATGAATTTCATTATACAGCCAGACCGTATGGTGATTTAAGTGATGCTGTCATTTGCAGAGTGGAAAATAGATGCTTTTCAGAGGGCCTGGCATCCTGATAAGCATACTTTTCCACTCAGTGATGAAGGTGTTAGATGTTTCTGGAAGATATTTTTGCAGCCCACATTTTCAACATTCGCTTGCCTTTTCTCCTTTCTTTTGTCCACTCAGTATTCTGTTTTTGCTCTTCATGGAAGCCCTTAAAGTCCGTAATTAATTGTCTGAATTTGGTTCGGTTCTTTAAGTTTTCTCAGTTTATTCCGGTTTTGTCAATATCCTTTCTGACTTCTTTAAACTTATCTGACATCTTTATCTTAATCTTTATTTTATCTATTTATCTTTATCTATTTTTATCTATTTTTTTATCTTATTTTTATCTATTTCTTTATTCTATTTATTTATCTTTATCTTAATTTATCTGACATCTTTTTTTTTTGTTTAATGTCCGACTGTTCTGCAATTACTGCTAATGCAGACGGTGAAGGATGAAATGATTTTTGTGACGTATGAAAATATGCTGTGCCTGAATGGGATTCGAACCCAAGACCGCATGATGAGAGGCGAGCACGTTACCAACTACGCCAATGCAGCCGGTATTGACATCTTAGCTTTAGTTTAGCGTATTAAAAATATGTTTTGTGTATTCAGATGTCCGTAGAATTTTAGTCTTCTAATCAGTCATTTTCCTTGTACCGTTCTTCTCGACCTCATAATCTGTACTGTCCATCTACTATTTTCAGGCGTTATCTTGCAGAGGAGATTTTCTCAAATTTCTCTGTTTCTCTTAGACCAGGTAAGCCTGGTAAATAATAGTAAACAGTCTTTCGTCTTATGACGTAAACTATAAAAATTTTGTGTGCTTTTAAAAATATTGATGAGTTCAAAGTATTTAATTGATTGCAGTTTCCCAGAAGATTTGACATACAGTTCTGGTTTTAGCTTAGTTAATTCTTATTATAGTTCTTATTATATTATTATAGTTTATTCTTTTATTTTTTATTGATAAAATTCTGTTCAGCTCATAACAGAGAGGTGGAGTGTTAAATTATTTGCATACAATCTGTTAGTTCCAATGCTACAAATAATAGTTCTGTTTCTTATCACTGGGTCAGCCAATTAAATGACTGAATTATTTAATACAATTCATCTATTGTGTAATTTCAAAAATCTTATGAACTTAACTAAGTATATTTTACTTTTGTTTGTTTTAGATGTAGCTGCTTAAAATAAACGAATGAAGAGTTAATGAATTGGAAATTTTACCTTTAGTATCAAACTTGGATGTAGCGATCAAAGATGTGTTCAAAAAAAGTGCCTTCAATATTATTCGAGATCTCAATTTTATGTGTTTTTCTATTACCAATATATTGTGACCTGGAAGGACCAAATGTCTGTACAAAACAAGAATCGTAAGTATTGTTTTTATAAATATTTTATTATATCTATACTAATATTATAAAGACCGAGCTTGTTTTTTTTTGTGCAGGCTAATTTTTAATTAAAACTACTGAACGGATTTTCATGAAATTTTGACAGCACCTTTGTGTTGATATTCACAGTAACATTTTATTTTTAAATTTAAAAAATGACAACCCTGAGGGCCCTCATGAAGTTTTTCATAATTATTTATGTGTGTGTGTACATGTGAGTACATTGAAGTACTCACATTGCCATTGGAGTAGATGAAGGGGTTTGATGATGGCGAGAAATGTTCGCACGGTAATTTATCAAATCGTTGTGTGTGTGTACGTTGGAGTATACAGTCAACTAGCAGGTACACAATTTCCGTTACATTTTTATTTAAAAAAATTGATTACCCATGGTTCGCATGCAAAGCTCCGCGGGGTATGCTAGTATATCTTCCTTTTGGCGTGTCTATCCATTTTGGATATTGGTGATCATTTTAACTTTTCTTATTATGTTGCTTATGCTTAATTACTATATTTGCAGATAGAAAATACATCAATAAATTGCCACAAGCTTCATAAAATTGTGATAATTTAAGTTTCTTTGTTAAAAAATCTGGTGTGAAACACTCACACAACTTTCTCTTGCGAATGCAAATAATTAATAATAAACCTAACATTATTAATAAAATATTAGAAATCAACAAAAACTAACCTCAAAAACATAACCTTATTTTAATCATGAGTGAATGACGCAAAATGACAATCGAACTCAGTTTGGCTTAAAAATACGGAAAATCACGCTTTCACGCTAAACTAGGCTCTGTAGAGAAAAATGCTCTAAACAAAAGTTGTAGATCTTTTAATTTTCTATAAATTTAATTATATACACTTTTGTCGTAAAATGCATACTAAGACCGAAATGTTAAAAAAATCGATTTTTCTCACGTTTTCGTGAGAAAAAAAACAGAAAATCGCAAATTACCGCTAAACTAAGCGTTATACAAAAAAATGTTTGAAACAGAAGTTGTAGGTTTTTAAATTCTCTACAACTTTTATTATATAAGTTTTTGCGCTAAAATTTATATTAAAGCCGTAATCTTAAAAAAACAACGTTTTTACGTGAAAATAGCCTCACCGAGAATTTCAGCAAACATGGCGCCTACCCTATCTTGTAGAGAATAAAAAATTGAGTAAAATAGGCGATTTTTAAAAAAATCGTAGGACCAGTTTTTGAGAAAATCGCAAAAAACTGAAAAATTATACGAATAAACTGCTACTTCCGGTTGACCGATTTTGATGAAAATGTTCGTGTCGCGTCCGGTAGTGGTATGTAACTTAAGTTTCAAGTTTCAAGTTCGTACGATGTTCCGTTCTTGAGATATTCTGTTCACACACAGACACACACACACACAGACCAATCGCTAAAAACATGTTTTTTGGGTTCAGGGGGTCTGAAAACGTATAGATCCGGTGAAAACTCGATTTCGAAAAATCGACATGAAAACAATACTTTCCTTCCTATATATTCATATAGGCAAGAGAAAGTAAAAAGTACTGGATTATTGAAAAATTTTAGTGTTCAAGAATTCCTTTCTAAATAGTTTTGTTT
This sequence comes from Catonia carolina, assembly GCA_035578175.1. Lineage (NCBI taxonomy): Eukaryota > Metazoa > Arthropoda > Insecta > Hemiptera > Achilidae > Catonia > Catonia carolina. The sequence goes on along the minus strand of JAQMRL010000005.1, from coordinate 30,349,736 downwards.
GTAAAATACTAATAAACTTCTAATTAAACATTGAAGCAAATTGTATATTATTTGATGCTTATTGAAGTATGCTAGCTAGTAGTTATAATAATTTTTGGTAAGTAATTATTTTAACACATTGTTAAAATTTAGACTCATCGATTTATCTTGACATGGCATATACTCCCTTTTGGAGTCTCGTCTATGAGCTAAAAATAACTTCTGACCTTGTTTGCTATCCAGGACAATGCTATAAACCTCTTACCAAACCAGGCCCTCATATGGGCGAACAAGGAAATTTTTCTGCCAGGATTCCTTTTTCTTCTATTTTCCAGTGTAGAATGTATTGTAACAGTTCATATATTTTTACTTTCTCTTGCCTATATGAATATATAGGAAGGAAATTATTGCTTTCATGACAATTTTTTGATTTCTTATGGTATGGCTGAGGTACTGAAAAGCTTATGACATTTGGCAATTTTGACTAATTCTCGGACTGTATTCATTATTCGCAAGACTTTTTCGCTAGTGATGTTCTGTATCCTTGGTATTACTAATATTCTTCTATACAGCTTCTAACTCTCCTACACAGTTTTTAAAATACTATAGAAGAAAGATAAAACTATTTCTTTATTCAAAAAAATATGTTCTGCATGTAATGGGTCCAAAGATAGTAGATGGATATTTTCGGTTGCAAAAAAGAGAGATACTGTACTAGTAAAATAATTGATGAATGGAGATCATCAGAAAATGAAGACTAAAACTCTATAGATATTTGTGTCGAATGGATGATAAAACAAATTTTTAGGACAATAAACAATAGACAACGTGTCGGACAAGTGATTTCAAAAACACAGAAAAGATATGAAAAAAGCCTATTGTTAAGGAATGGTTCCAGAAATGTCTAAATTTATCATTTTTTTTGTTAGTTTATTTAAAATCACATCAACAGCTCGGTTATTAGCGACTGCATTGGGTAATGAAATAGTGGGTTTTAACTAGTGAAAATTTTCAGATCCTAGCTGGGAATTAAACCCGGAACCTCCGTGTTGAAGGCTTACACACTACCACTACGCTACGGAGCCAGCCTCTATAAAATTATTTTCGTGGTAAAAATAGTCCTAAATTAGGGAAATGTATTAATACATTAATGCTTACATGCATTAATGTTAATGGAAGTTTCTTAAATATTTCATAGGTTTCATTTAGTACAGTAAAAAAAAAAAAAAAAATTAGAGAAGCCCTTTAGTTATGTAGACCATATATCTTGTTACAAATGAGGATAATATTTCAATGGTTTTTGTCATTTTCTTTAGTCTTATAAAATACCAGTCTGTAATTAAGTTTAATTGATTGTTTTAAATATAATTATGTAATTTATGTTTTTATTCTTGAATGCTGCATGAAATTTTAGTACAATACAGTATAATAGCAATGCAAATTATATAATTCATATGTATACAATATAAAACATTTATTTGTAGTGAACAGATATTTTATGACTTTTTTTAGACTGTTGTCTTGTCACAGCTCATTATCTAATTCATTAATCATTAGTTCCATTTAAATTAATTGAGTGTTGCTTCTTTTTAATTACTGGAAAGTTGATTGCATCACAACATATTAAAATTACAGTAAGTTATATTCCTAAAAAATGTATTATATAAATTTATAAATGAATTAACTTTATTATTCATTATATGGATCGTGATGTTTATTACGGGTTCTTTCAGAATCTGTTATTTCTAAATAACAAAGCCTCCACTGCGTAATAATAGCATGCTGGCCTACCATGTGGAGGTCCCGGGTTCGATTCCTGGCTAGGGTCTGGAAATTATAATAAATCACAACCCAACGTTCCATAACCCACTGTTGCTAAAGACCAAGCTGTTGATATGACTTTGAATAAACTAAAAAACAAAAAATCCTCCATTTAAATATAATTTTTTTTTTTTTTTTTTTTACTTTTAAGACCGCACTGGATCACTTTAAGTTAGTTTAACATTTATTTAGTCTTACGTTGTTTTCTCTTCTCCCAGTGGGCCCTCATTCTAAGCCATCGGGCCAGTCTCACTTCATCTGATACGACACTCGTTTTATGTTGTTTAGTTGGAGGAGGTGCAAATTTAAAGCTTTTAATAATGTTTAATTTTTCGGATTTATTTTGAAGGTCTTCAATTTTTAATCCCATCTCCTCCAGATCTTCATTTATTTCTCTCATCCATACCGGTTTGAGAGCGAGTCCACAACAGAAATTCAATATCTGTTTGACATATCTATTTTCTGGATATCTCAATATGTGACCGAGGTATGATATTCTCTTTTTCCTCATCGTCTCAGTTACTGGATCACTAGTTTTGTAAACTTCACTATTGGGCAAAAGTCTCCAGTGTCCTTCCACTTTGTTTCTCTTGCCTATGCAGGTTCTCACTATTTATTTTTCCTTTTTGACAACTCTGTCAGTGTTAATCTTGGATTTTATTTTAAACAGGGTCTCACTGCAATAGGTAATTTTGGGTTGGACAACTGTTTTATAGTGTTCTAATTTAGATTGAATTGAGAGGCATTTTTTCTTATATGTGTTTTTTCACCATCTTATAGGTGCTGTTTATCTTGGCTGATCTTTCAGCCCAATTTATTGCCTCATTATTTTTAGTGATTATTTCCCCTAGATAAGTAAATTTCTCAATTATAAAGATATTTATCTTTAAATTAATTAACTAACTTAACTGTTGCAGTTAGTAGAGAGATTTAATAGGTTGAATGGAACAATTAAGCATCCGCTAAGAAGTGAGGTGAGAAGAAAGACTTTGTTAAAGTTTTATAAGATGATATATTTTCCAGACTGTTTGTTTGGTACCAAGACATGTACAGTTACATATGCACACGAGGTGAGACTGCAAGGAGCAGAGATGTGGTTTGTGTGGTCGGTAGCTGGATATACCAGATGGAATATGAGGAGGAATTATGATGTTTGGCGGGAGTTGGGCTTTCAATCGGCGAATGAGACGGTGCGGGAATATAGTCAGAATTAGTGGGATCATGTGAGGTGTATGGAGAGGACGAGACTCCCATGACGAAGTGAAGAGTATCACCTTGATGGTAGAAGGAATCTGGGTCGATCAAAGAAAAGTTGGAAAGATAATTTTCATTGAGTGACTTAATAGGCTCTGGGCCTTATACTTGGGAAGAAGAAGAAATCTGTTACAATTATAACAACTAGAAATTTAAACTAAACTAAACTGAAAAGATTATAATAGTAATAAAAATAATATAAATAATAATAATACTTTTAATAATAATAAAAAAGAGCGAAATTCTACGGAGACATACAGAGATTACCGACGCACTGATTAACAAGACAGATTCTCTATCAAATTACTAAGTGGCAATCAACAACAAACTGGGTAACACAAACCAAGGGTGATCTACAGAAGGCGAATATTGAAACGGAGGAAATTTTCGACAGAGATAGCTTTAGAAGCAAAATCAACAAATGGGAAGTTACACTAGAGCCAAAGGAACCGAAGCCATACAGGCCAAAATGGGATGAGGAACGAAAAAAGCAACTCAGCATAAGGATGAAACTGTATTGGCAAGATAAGAAAAACAAAAAATGAAAAACAAAATGAAGCATTTGCTTAGCGTCTTCCATTTCAAGGGAGTATTCGCAAATAATAATAATAATAATATGGAATCATAATTCAATGTACCAATTATAAAGAATCTTTTAAAAAAATAATGCTAGCTTTGTTTATCTTGTACTCTTTCTGTTGGTATCAGATATTGATAAACATTATATAATCTTTTATAACAACATGTGGTACTTGTATATTTAAGCTAAGAGAGTGTTTTGTAATATCTGCTTTCATAAATTTCTATCTGTATGCAAATAGATTTAATTAAATACTGCTTAATTATTTTTGTGTAATGAAAATAGAATATGCTATTAAAAACTTATTGAATTAATTTAATTAAAAAATAAATACATATGTGTTATTGTGGCATGTATTTATGTGTGTGTTGTTTGACGTATTTAGTTAGGTTGTAATTGATTATTTCTTTCATTTTCAGATATACAAAAGAGGTTAATGTAACTGAAAACAAAGCATATCAAATTAAAGAATATACATTATGTTTGACTCCACCAACATTTCAATGTTCTAAATATAAATTGGGATTTAGACCTACTGTTAGGACAGAAGTAAGTATCCAATTTACGAGGGTAGGCTGATAAGTAATGCACACATGCTTGTAGAAGACGAACAAAAAGAAATAGCAAGATGGGGTAAATAACAAATTAAAGTACAAATCTTAACCTACCAAATTATCTATTTATTTTTCAATATAGTCACCGTTAAGCATTACACATTTCTCCCAACGTTTAACAAGTTTTTTCATTCCGTCACTGAAAAATTCTTCCGACTTTCCTCGAACCCAGGACGCAATAGCTGCCTTCACCTCATTGTCCGAGCTGTAATGATTACCCTTAAGGTCTCTCTTCAGTAGAGGAAAAAAATAAAAATCGCAAGGCGCAAGGTCGGGAGAATACGGAGGGTGTAAAATTGGTTGAAACTTCAGGTTTCTCAGAGCCTCTCCAGTTGCACGCGAAGTGTGTGGACGAGCATTGTCGTGTTGCAAAATTATTGGCGCCAGGTTGCCTCTAACACGACAAACTCGACGTCGGAGGTGTTTCAGAGTCTGTATATACTGAGCAGAATTTACCGTTGCCCCTCGTTCCAGATAATCAGTCACATAAACTCGGCGAGCATCCCAAAACACAGTCAAAAGAATTTTTTTTGCGGACGGTTGTGTTTTGAACTTTTTCACAACAGGAGAATGTGGATGACGATATTCAGCGCTCTGCCTTTTTTCTTCGGGATCGTAATGATGAACCCATGACTCGTCCCCCGTCACAATATTCAAAAGAAAGTCGTCTCCTTCGTCACGGTAGCGCTTCAAAAGTTGTTCACAGCATTCCAGTTGACATAGCACCAGAACACGACGCCATACTTCCACTACTCAAAACAAACTGAATGAAAGCAACGCCTTCAAACTGCGCAGGCTTGTAGAGGAGAAATAGTACTTCCACATGCCACCAGGCGCGCTACTGAAGTTTATTTAGTTGTCTTCTACAAGCATGTGTGCATTACTTATCAGCCTACCCTCGTATTTATATTATGAATAGATATAATTATATATTAACTTTAGTTAATTGAGAAAGTATTTGTTGCATAAAATAATTCTATTGAATGTACAATTCCTTGGCAATTTCATTTGGTATCTTTGACGTGTACTGCAATTGGAACATGTGGTGAAAATAAGGTTCCTTCGAGTAATGTCTGGGTACACTGGGCTTGACATGAAAAGAAATAAAGGTGTAAGAAGCATACCTCTTGTATTGTAGAATGTGCATCAGCAGAAGTACAACTGGTATGTTCATATAGGAGAATGGTCAATTTGTAAAAAATAACAATTGCCCCAGCTAGAATACAATACAGATAATTAGTTGAAGAGACGGGAACAGACCTTTGAGGAGATGGGTGTAGGCCATAGGGTTTCTCGCATCCTACATAGCCTATTTGTGTGGTAAAGAAAAATTTAAAGAGGACTTTTGACTACTGTTGTATTTCCTGTCGGAAAGTGTCTTTGTCATTTATTTATTTAAAGTGTCAACTCCATACTTCATAACTGTACTTCTTGTTGTGTTTCTGCTATCTGTTATCAAAGCAGTACCATCTGCAAAATCTAAACAATTATTGTATTTTATTTATCCCTAATGTGTGTACGTTGCAATCTGTTCAATTCAGAACAATAAGCAACCCTATGACCCAAAGAGATGAGGATGATATGTATGACATGTAAATGAGATCTAGTCTTGTACAGACTCAGGGTGACCATTCCTGAGAGAGTGTGGTTAATTGAACCCCAACCATCAAAGTACACCAGTAATCACTATCTAGTTTTCAAATCCGTATAAAAGTAACTATCTGTACTAGGATTTGAACATCGGAATCTTTGTCTCCGAAATTAGCTGCTAAACAGCTGGCTCGCAACAATGAATTTACCACTAGACTAACCCAGTGGGTTGTGCCCATATTAGTTAAAACTTTTAAACTTCACTGTTTCCACAACGCTGACATCAATTTCAGCTTTTGCCCTGACAAACTCATTTCTAAGTCTCTCTAATCTCGTGACTCCACTACTGTGACCCAATAATCCATCTCCATTGCTTCTAGGCATTTGGCATTTCTATCTTGACATTCCTACATTTCTGGTCCATAGATAGTGATACTTTCAATTAATACTTTATACAACACCTTTTGAATTCCATGGTTTTATTCCAGCTCCAAGGATTAGAAGCTTTTGAAATGTGGTGTTATAGGAAAATGTTAAAGATTAGGTGGGTAGATAAGATAAGTAATTTAGAGGTTCTTAGGCGAGTGGATGAAAGAAGAAGTATATGGAAGCATCTTACCAGAAGAATGGATAGGCTAGTGGGGCATATCTTAAGACATCCAGGTATTGGTCTATCAATAATTGAGGGAGTGAATTGTAGGGGGAGGCAAAGGTTAGAGCTTATAAAGCAAATCACGAAAGATGTAGGGTGTTACAGGTATGTAGATATGAAACGACTTGCGCAAGACAGAACAGCTTGGAGAACTGCATCAAACCAGTCAAGAGACTGATGACAAAAAAATTCCGGCTCCAGATTATAGAGTGCAATGACTTTGTGGCAGCTCTTCCTTTTGCAACCCTAGCTATTTCCTCAGCAATCCCATAATATAGAATTAATAATGTAATATATTTCAGTGTACATTTACAATTTTCACTATATTTTTCTTTTGTAGTTAATTATTTCAACTTGCCTATCTTCCTTTAAGAATAAACTTTATGTTGTGACAATTCTTGATTGAATTAATGGACCTACATTATTTAAATAATCGTAATAATATTTTAATTAGTAAATATGCAAGTAAGATATGAGTTGTTGAATGGAGGAACGCACTCCCACATATTCTATGTGGGTTGTTAGTATGATTAATTGTTGTACTGTGTTAATATACTAATGCACATTTGTGGTATAGATAAATTCTTGTTAGATCTAACCTTTGTGGTAAAACAATTTATTATTGTTTTATCTAGTGCTAGTTAGATTGTCACCCTTTTTCATTATTTATTTTTTATCAGTTTATGTTCATTGTTTTAAACATTCACTCATTCCTTTCTTCTATTTATAATTTGTGGTTTTTTTTGTTGTTGTGGTGTAAAAAACCACAAATATTCAAATTGAGAAATCTTTTATTACACCTTTTCTCTGTTTCTCATATTTTATGATTTTTTTTATAAGAAGTAATTGCATAGCAATTTAAACTAAAATAATATTCTAAAATGCCATTGATGGCTTTATATTATTTTATTATATTGTTATTGTACATTGAACTTGTTAATAAAAAAATATTTAAAATTTCATGACTATCTCAGTACCTACCCTTTTTTGTCTTTTATGACCACAATGGATCACTTAAGTCAAATTTTGAAAGCTCCTTCCTTTTCATATTCTTTAGCGTGATGTTCTGCCAGTATGCCTTCATTTGGGCTGATCTTGCTTGCCGAACTTCCTCTGAAACGACCGGTTTCTTCCTGCTTGGGTTTGTTCTTCCATCTGATTTTGTTTCACTTTTCTACTTTCCATTTTGTTTCTACTTTCCATTTCTTAAGATTTTTAATATTTCTGTTCTGTTTTCTAAATCATCAAAAGTTAATCCAAGTTTGATCATGTCTTCTTTGTCATTTCGAATCCATGCTCCTGATGTTACCATTGGAAAGAGTTTTCTAGTCATCTTGTTTAAAATTCTGTCTTTAGGTGTTTTGGTAAGATGTCCCAGAAAAGATATCCTTTTCTTCCTTATTGTATCTGTTATGGGTTCATTTTCTTTATAGACGTGTTCGTTTGTTAGAATTCTCCATTGCCCATCTACTTTATTTTTCTTACCTATGCAGGTTCTTAGGACATTGTCTATTACTTTTGTCTTGGTCACTTTTGCTAATGTTTCACTACCATATAATATAATATTATTGATATTATATAATTAATTATAATATTTTTGTGTTTTAAACATTTTATTTTGTGTTGTTTAGAATTATATAATAAAAAACACCTAGTACACAATTTTAACCTACCAGGTTGGTCTAGAGGTATAGTCGTCACCATGAGTCAGTTGTTAAACAGCTGATTTTCAGAGACAAAGTTTCCTGGTTAAAATCTTAGTAAAGGTAGTTACTTTTATATGGATTTGAAAATTAGACAGTGGTTACTGGTGTACTTTGATGGTTGGGGTTCAATTAACCATACTCTCCCAGGAATGGTTGGCCTGGGTCTGTACAAGACTACACCTCATTTACACATCATTTTCATGTCATTGGGTTATGGGGTTGCTTATTGTTCTGAATTGAACAGATTGCAATGTACACACATTAGGATTATAAAAAAATCCACAATAGATGATTCTCACCTGATTAAAAAATTTAATAAATCCTTTTGGATATCATGTATCCATCTTCAGTTGAAATATGTTTATTTTAACTGAAGATGGACACATGATATCCGAAAGGACCTGTTGACTTTTTAATCGGTGAGAGTCATTGTCTATTATGTATTCGGTGTTTTTTTATATTACTTATTTTTTCTACTCTGGACTGGATCTAAAATTTTCTACTAGTCTGGAAAATAAATACAGGATAATATAACTTTTACTAATGACCCAGCTGTTGAGATAATATTATAGTATAATTTTTTTCTGAACTATGTTAATTATGATCTGTAACCAGGTAAGGTACCAAATTTTTTTGTATGTTTCTGTTTCTAACTCTTCTTTTCCAAAATATAATTTTTGATAATTCTTTAATTACGAATATTGATTAGGTAACTTCCATGTAGTCTTATGTCTTTTGTACATTTTCAACCAATAAAACAACAGTTCAATGAATTTTTATTATTTTTTCCACATGTATTATATTTTCAGTCTCAGGATAGTTAAGTTCCATAAGCTATACAAAAACATTACTGTAAATTCAGTAAATTTTAACAGGAAAATACAACAATCTTTTCAGATTATTTGTGTGTTTTGGCTTTGTAGGTACTAAAATTGTCATGTCATTTCGGTTTGTGTTAAAATGATATTCATAGCAGGTTTATATTGGGTATGGTAAAGGTCATAGTATATTATCGTATGACATGAAATCAATTTCTGGAATCTTTTAATAGATGTAAATTAAAATTAATTTGTTTCACAAGAAATTTTATTCTCAAAAATTTGTGCATGACATGATAATTTGAAGGGATTCAACTACTCCTATCTCTAATTTTGAGTGAATTTTTTTTGAATAAACTGAAGTTTTGAAAGTCTGTGCCATGTCATTAATAAATTTATGGATTGAATGTGGAAGAGAATTTTGGTTAAACCTGAAAACTATTTAAGTTTAACCAGTGACACATATTGTTTTTATTGAAAACTTTATATAAAGATATATTTAATTCCAATAGTTTAAAAACCGTAAGCCAGCTAATAGTGTTTTGATTTTAAATAGGTTTTAATTGTTTGTTTCAATTCAACAAGTTGATTTCAGTATAATATGTAATTCAAAATAACTTTTGTTGAAACATGCCTATGTTCTTTGATTTTTAATAATTTAAATTATATTTGTTATCAACAATTATTTTTATCAATAGTACACTAACCTCATTTGATTACTGCTTTCTTTTGTTTTTCTTTTTTTATTGAAAAGTAATATACATAGTAGTATTATTGTTTCATTTAAGGCTATCAGCCTTATATTCATTTGTGTTACTGAAAATATTTAATTATTATTGGGTAAATTTATATTACCAGTATGATTCTCCTCCTCCACTTTCCCCTTCTCCTCCTCCTTCTTCTCCTCCTTCTTCACTAATCAAGGATTAGGTCCCAGGACCTGTTCCGGCATCCACCTAGCCACCAGTTGCCCCGGATCGTGCCATCCAATCGACCTATAACTTCGGATCAGTCTAGTAATCCTGCGTGGTGACATTCTTTCAAAATGATCGGTCCATTTCCGGTGGTACTCCATAATTGTCTCCTTTAGAGAACATAGATTTAACCACGGTTACTTTACTAGACGGTAATAATCAATAATATGTGAGATCATCAATAATATGTGCAGTGACAAGCCCAGCCCTCTGACATCACTGGTCACCAGCGACAGCTGACGCACGATACGTACCGTGTCGGCTGTGATGTTTGCTAGTCTTAATACGGTCTGTATTACTTTACTAGTCTTTAATAATGATGTGTTGTGCGATTGCTGGGTGTTCTCATCACGATAGACACCAAACGGAGTTGGGCATTATAAATTTAACTGGTTTCCGAAGGCCATTGAAACTAGATTGAAGTGGATAAACACTTGCAAGCGGGCCGATTCATTTTCTGCTGATAGTGGTCGTGTGTGTTTAGTACATTTCGACGAATCGGATTATGTACGCGATTTAAAGTTAGAGTTGCTACATCTTCCATTAAACGTGTCTAAAAGACGAATTCAGTCCCACATTTAAATTTTCTGATTTGTCGTGCCGTTTTACATCCGGTAAACCCGATTTGTTGTGAACGTAAAAATCAATCAGAGAAACGATACGCTTGTAAGGAAGTTTATGATATTTTAAACTCATCATCCAATTATAACACAGGAAATTCTAAAATGAAAGGATAGCCGTAGAGAAAGGTAGGCCTCGTTTTAATGAAGAACTGCCAAATTTGAATGTTGCGCAGTCAGAGGAAACTGATCTCGTAAAACGTGAAAACACTGAATTAAAAGAAGAAAACAAGTTACTCAGAGAAAAATTTTAGGCCGCAACGAAGAATTATTAAAATTAAAATTGATTTCCCGTGTAAACATACCTAAACTGCTATGTTTGTAAAAACAATGCAAAAATCCTATTGTCACTATGCACCGGCCAAGTTATTGGGGACGAGCTATGTCATCTTATATCTCATTGCAGCTGCACGTGACCGCTACCATCTAATATAGTAAACTGTGGATTTAACTCTCACCATGTATCATTTCTGAACCAATCCAGTCGACTATAGCTCTTAATACAGCTCAAGAAGCGCATCTCTGCGGACTGAATGGAATTTTCATATTTCTTCTTCCACACCCAGGTCTCATCGCCATATATCAGTGTTATTACCAGTATGATAATATTTGTAATTAAGTTTTTCATTTCTTTTGTTACAGACTGTTGTTAAAACGAGACCAGTTGAAGTATGTTGTGATGGATATACGAGAAGCCAACATAACAAATGTATTCCAGTTTGTTCAAATGATTGTGTACATGGTACATGTATTGCACCAGAAACATGTCAGTGCATAACTGGATATGGAGGATCTTCGTGTAATGTCAGTAAGTATTTGAAATATCTGATGGTTATGTATTGTTTAAAGTGTTTCACTGAGCTTGTCTGACAAGCTCCATCTCCTAGGTTCGGTTACCAGTTTGAATCTGGAAAATATTTACGACGCGTGTTTTTAAAGTAGGTACCGTTCTGAAATTTTGCCCATGCGCGCTGTGTACCTACATCTGTTAGAATACCACAGATGTTGTAACTGAAATATTTAACCGTGATTACATTATTTTATATTTAAACCGATTGAGAATCTCACAAACTGTGTGCTGTGATTCGTTTTCTTAGTGCTAAAGTCGTTAAAGCGACGGAAATTTATTGTGAAATCAGTGAAGTTCATGGATAAAACATTGTGAGCGATAGAATAGTACAGATATGGGTTAGAGCTTTTAAATATAGCTGCATGAATGTTTATTTTGATGAACCAATTGGGCAATCTTAGTCTACTGAAGATTTCTTGCAAAAAGTTGATGAAAAACTGTAAGCTTTATGATTTCATTGTTATCTGATAAGTTTCTGCAAGTGTCAAGAAGTGTTCTGTATAAAATTTTGACTGAGCGTTTAAATTATCCAAAGTTGTGTTCACGCTGGTTACCAAAAATGTTGACTGAGGTGTACAAAAGCAAACATTTAGTCAGTTCGTTGAGTTTCATTTAACTACTTTAAAGGAAAGGTGATGATTTTTTAAGACAATTTGAGTGTCTACCATCTTTTCCCAAGGGAAAACAATTTTGTTGAACCAAGTAGGCTGAATTAGAATGGAAGTGTGGAAGCACAAAAAGCCTTTTTTGGGTCTAATTCTATGAGTTAACTCACCAATGAATCACTTAAAAATCAATTGTTCAAGTATTATTGACTCGGCCTTAAAATGGGTAAAAATGGTTTTTTGAGATTTTTTTAGTATTTTATCGGGATTGTTATCTAAAAATTTATATTTACAAAAAGTACATGGATAATCTACGTTATGAATCTTTACACATTTTTATAGTCTTACCGTTTTTCAAAATAAAAATTAATAAATGGCACTACAAATCGGAAAATTAAATGTGGGACTGAATTCGTCTCTAGGACACATTTATTGGAAGATATAGCAATTTGGACTTTAAATCGCGTACATAATCCAGTTAGTTGAAATGTACTGAACACACGCAACGACTATCAGCAGAAAATGAATCGGCCCACTTGCAAGCATTTATCCAATTCAATCTAGTTTCACTGGCCTTTGGAAAATGGTGAAACTTAAAGCCCATTTCCTTGGTGTCTATCGTTATTAGAATCCCTGGCAATCGGAACAACAAACCAGTATTAAAGACTAGTAAAGTATTACATACTGTATTAAAACTAGTAAACATCACAGACCAACTCCGTACGCATCGTGTGTCGGCTGTAGCTGGTCACCAGATGACGTCAGGGGGCGGGGTTTGTCACTGCGCATATTGTTGATGATCCATCTAGTAATATAACTGTGTATTACCTATTACATGTGAAACATTGATCGAAACCTCGCTGCTGGATGATCAGCTTCATTCTGTTATTCTTTCCCTACTCAATCTCATATATTACAGTAATCCCTTGGTATCCGCGGGTTTCGGTTATCCGCGGACTTTGTCCGTAGGCCTAAAACCTTAAAATACTTACATTTTCTAACCTTGTGTACATCGTACTTGGTTGGGAATTCATACAATTCTGAAAACATGTGTTTGAATAAATTTTTTGGCATCCGTATCATGTTGAGTCACACACAAGTATGGCAACAGCCACCATGAGCCAAGCTAGATTTCTGCTTTATGTACGTAGTGAGCCGGTCACCGGGTACTGGGCCCCGCCAGTTAAACCCCACCCTCACCGCCATACCTACGCCCAGGCACCATACTGTAATTTCTCCGTACGTTTTCCTCCATGTGTCAGTCTAACTTTTTCATACAAACATACAGTTCTTTGTGTGTTTGACGATCCTGAAACGAAGCCAAGCATTTCTTCACAAACCATCAACGAGATCCTCAGCATGGCAACGCATTGGCGGACCACGTGTTGGAGACGAATCCAGTCATGGAAAGGGCCCTTCAATTCAAAAGAGGACTCATGAGCTGATGACCCCATATGAAGAAGTCCACAAGGAGTTTGAAAAGAAGAAGCAAACACCCATAACTAACTGTTTTAAAGCAACTTAAACTTTTTACGAGTACATTACTGTACTTATTAAATATTCATAGATTATAATAATGGTAAAATGTTCCTAAAACTATTAAACTCTTAAAACGACTACAGGACTTTACCTTTAGAACCTAACCCCCATCTTTTTGTTGATATAAAATATTATTATCCGCGGTTTTACTAATCGCGGTAACGCTCCGGAATGTAACCCCCGCGGATAACGAGAGATTACTGTATTCTTATTAAGCAGTAGTGACAAACAAATAAAGAACAAAATTTATAAAAACATTAAATTTCTTATAAACAAACATTATTAGAATATTTCTGTATATATGCTTTGTACAATATTGCTGCCGAGCTGAAAATTATTTGTGGTAATCAATTTTGTGAATATATTTCTCAAAACTTAAACAGCAAACAGTGATGAGCATTACAGAGCAATTTTAGTTTTAATCAAATTAATGTATCCATTTTGAAATACACTGAAATTATAATTTGAATTGAAAATGTCCCCTCTATATAATTTTCATTTCTTTTGATTTAAACTGTTGAAGAATATGTAAAAATAATGTTTGAGTGTTTACGGTATTTCCTTTTGTATCATCTACTTCTTTTTAAAATTTTATCTTGAAAAATATAATGTATTAAAAATTTATTACTTAATTTTTCAGACAATTCCTTATTCCTTAACCCAACAATTATCCTATCTTTAAATGAAATATAAGTAAGTAATTGTTTATACAATTAATCATTTTATACATTAAATAATTTGTTATTTTATTGTAATTATTAATTTTATTTAATAAATTTTTCATTCTTGCTTTTCTGATTAATGGAATTCTTTAGATATATGTAAGTAAACTTTTGATGTTAATATCCTTTATTTTTACTAGAATGGGTTTAATACACCATCAAGAGAACAATTTGTGGTCCAATAAATTATTGATACCACTATAGTACGTGGCCTACCACGTTATGTTTAGTGAAATTTGTATTTCTTGATGTGGTAGCACTGTCCTTTAGCACTTTTGGCGGGTAAATATTCACATATTTTACAGGTTATGTGATTAAGAAAAAAGGACAAATTACATACGATAATTATAAGAATATACTTTTTTAATAATTATTATGGTAATATTACATACAAAAATTATCAATAACAAATAATACTATAATTTAATAATACAATAAGGATCCACCCTGTTATTTTTAGTCAGTCTGTACACGGTACACACTGTAAATGTCATTGAGAAAAGCAACAAACAATTCAAGTTCTACTTTTCTCATAATTGTCCATGATATATGGTCAAGGTGCGAATTAAATAATTTTTTCGGAACGCCTCTTTATTGTTTAAGAATGTTTACTATTGTGTTCAACCGTGATCTCTCAATTGGTTGTGTATTGACTTGTGTATTGTTAGTGGATCTTTATAATTTCGCTGATGGTTAACCGTTGAATGCAGGTAACCTAATGTAATTTACATAACCTGTAAAATATGTAAATATTTTTTAAAACCTAATGTTCACATAACCTTAAGTAGTTCAAACCTGTAAAATATGTGAATATTAAATTTACATGCCAAAAGTGCTAGAGAACAGTGCTACCACATCAAGAAATACAAATTTCACTAAACATGACGTGGTAGGCCACGTACTATAGTAGCACCGAATAATTTTTATTTATCTTATTATAGTTGTTTAAGATATGACCTGTTAACAAAATATTGTGATTTTTATTATTTTGTGTTTATCACAACAATTATTCCCAGCATCTGATAGATAATGTTATCACGATGGATGATAATACTTATGGACTACTGGATTTGTCCCAAAAGTTTCAAGAATAAATTTTTCCAGCAAACCAGAAGGGCTAGAGTGATACAGTTTTCAGTAGAGTGGTGAGGGGTCTTGGTTAATGAATGGAACTTGGTTCAGTCATCTTCGGGCAGTGACAGAGTGACAATCGCGTCTTGTAGGTAGTGTGTTTCGGTGACTCATCAAGATTTAAGATGCAGTGGTTAATTGTGCTGCAACATGGCATCAAATTTTGGATTAAACTCAAAAAAATCAGGCTCTGACTGTGGGTCTGATTTGGGAAGGAAGCCTTGTCCCAACCTAGAATTTACAAGTGGCACAAGATGTCCAAGATGGCCGAGAAAATGTTAATGACAACGAGTGCTTCAGGCATTCATCAACATCCCAAACGGACAAAAATGTTGAGAAAGTGTGAATTGTTTTGAATGGGGATCGACGCGTAAGTATAAGAATGGTAGCAGAGATTTATTGAATTTTGATTGACAAATTAGGGATGAGAAAGTTGTGTGCAAAGACGGTCGCAAAAGTTCTTATTGATAAAGAGAAAGAAATCTACCTCCTGAAGTATCACGAGTTATTGGGGATAAATAAAAAACACGTCAAAATCTTTGTTCAATTTGACGGTATCATAAAAGTTTTGCAAACTAGAAGAATTGTTTATTAAATGTGACATAAATTGGTATACTTATGTTACTAAAATTTTGAGATATCAGAGCATGACTACTACTAATGAAGATACATGTAATATTACTGGGGAAAATACCAGTGGAAAAAGAGTATAAAATCATTTTTTTTGATACCTGAAAACAAATTAATTTTCATAAAATAAAATACTGGTTGGCACAGTTGTTCTGATTGGATGTCGTAGATTTATATTGGTGATCCTCCAGATAAAGCTGTATCCTACAGTGTACTTCTGGACTCCGGTTAGGAAACAGCTGACTGGCTGGATAGCTTGAAGATACCAAATGCATATTAGACAGAAAAATATGCCTATAAAAAATTTAATTAATAAAGAAGTTAAACAAAGAATTTAAGGATTTACCAATACAGACCACGATTTTAATAATGGTGACTGAATATAAAAGTTAAGAAAAAATAAAACTAATAAATTTATAAACAAATTTTTGAAATGGATCTTGCAAACCATTAATATAAATTACAGTATAAATGAAATTTATCTTTACCCTACCTGGTTGCCTTTTAAGTTCAAAAAAACTTACATGTGTTTTGGTGGTACCACCTTCTTCAGAGCAATATTAATAAAATTAGAATTTAGAATGGTGTTTCCATTTAGTCTTATTCTATATGACTTTAAGTTTTTTAAACTTAAAAGGCAACCAAAGGTAGGGTAAAGATAAATTTCATTTATAATAAATTTATATTTTAGAAACAACAGTACTATAATGGCCGTTGAGTACGTCTTCTTGCGTTTGCAGTTAATATACCTTACTACTACAAGATTTCACAATTCAACCAAAATATGTTGAATTGGGAAACCGGTACAGTACTCTAAACACAAATACTATTTTATAAAATATTTAAAGAAATGCTCTCTGTGGGGCCTTTATATGATCAATTTTATTTATTTATTTTAATTATTTATTTCAGTTCTCCTTTTTGTTAACTATAAAAATCAATTTTCTGTTAATTTAATGGCTGTGAAGGCAATGTAAATTTTAATACTATCAAAGTATACAATTCAGTGGTAAGTATACTCGTAGTTCAATGATGACTTAAATTAATTAAAATTTTTAAAATATTATAACGTAATAATTTGTGTACTAAACATTTTATTTATCATTTGATTTCAGCATGCCCATCAGGCCACTGGGGTACCAATTGTGCACAACAGTGCCAATGTCAAAATGGAGCAACATGTGATCCAGCCAATGGAAAATGTCTTTGTGCTAGGGGATACAAAGGACTTGACTGTGCAGAAAAATGTGATGGTGATCATTATGGACAGGATTGTCAAGAAAGTTGCAAATGTAAAAATGGAGGCAAATGTGATCATGTAACTGGAGAGTGTTTCTGTTCTTCGGGTTTCACTGGTCCATTGTAAGTCTTGTTATTAATTATGTTCAGATGAAGAGTAATTAAAAACTTTAGATTATCGCAAAGTTGTAATGATTATTGTCAGTAAAGAATTTTTTTTAAGAAATTTGTGATTGACTAAATATGAAGTTGCTATCTGGGATATTAAATATTCAAATTATTTTTTGATTTAGTTGTAATTTTTGTAAATTTAGTGTAACATTTTTGCCAGTATTAAAAAGTTGTCACCAGATGGTGACATTAAGTGGCAAACCTTATTTGTTTGGTGGCCCTGAAAAGGGCCGTTTAAGCGGTGGTCGTCTTGGAGAGGCATCGGTCGTACTCGTCGTGGAGCTGGGTGACACGGCTTGTTGTGGTCCAGTGGAGACATCATCTTCTTCCCTCGCAGTAGTGCATCGATAGCTGCTTTGTCGGGTCCGGTTCGATCGAGGGACCGCTGTGGGCATCGCTCGCATCAGCGGGCGATGACGGTCCAGGCTTATGGTGACGGGTCGTCTAGCGGAAGCATCATCTTCTCTCTTGCGGGGTCATCGATTAGTTCTCGCTGGAGTCCGGCAGCCGTGTGCCGTGGTGGACGTCTTGTTGTTGTCTGGATCGGAAGAGGCGAGCCGGCGTGGTGGAAATGGAGCCTGAAGAGTGACGGCTCGGCTACCTGGTTCAGGCCTAGCCTTCCCTCAGCGGCAGTTGGGTCCCCACTGCAGCGTGACAGTGGTGGCCTTCAGAGCCCCACAGTGTCAGGTCCGCGTAGGCCGTCTGCTGATTGCGCGGCCGAGGCAGCTCTCTCCAGGCCGGCGAAGGCTGACCGGTGCGGGAATGTAGCATCCGCTACCAGTAGCGTAGACCAGGGATGGTGCGTCCAGTCTCGGCTGGGCTCGTCTTCTTCTGTCTGGATCGGAAGTGAAACTCTCTGTGTCTGGATCGGAAATAAATCCCTCGGCTCAGTGCAGCGCTCTTTATATACTTGCCGAGAGTGCTGTGGTAGAGGGCGGCTACTGGCTTAGTCTTGATAACAAAGGCCTCTGTTGGTGCGCAGCCAAAAGGTTTATCAGAACGCCATCAAAGGGCCTACCGCGCCGACAAAGGCCGGAAGAAGTATTGAAGGCCGGCAACACAGTAAATGATTAATTAGAAGGGGTGGCGGTGACAAA
Source organism: Catonia carolina (assembly GCA_035578175.1). Classification (NCBI taxonomy): domain Eukaryota; kingdom Metazoa; phylum Arthropoda; class Insecta; order Hemiptera; family Achilidae; genus Catonia; species Catonia carolina. Next base: position 30,331,144 of record JAQMRL010000005.1, on the reverse strand, counting down.
GTAATGGTTTTTAAAATTTGTTGAAAAACATGGTATAGATACAATTTTTCATGTAAAATTATAATTATCATCATCAATCAAGGACTAGGCTTCTAGAGCCTGTTCCCGGTGTCCATCGTTTCCTCGGCTTTCCAACATCTCTTCTTCCATCCTGCCTCAATTTCCATACCTGCAGAAGAAGATGATCTGGAGACATACGGAGCAGGTGATTCGTCCATCTCATCCTATACTGCTTGATCACATTGGCAAGTGGTTGGAAATCACATTGCCTCCAAATGACCTCATTCCTTATGTGATCCAGTCGCGAATATCCCTGAACGCTGTGTAAAAAATATTATATATGTATTATATTAATGCATAAATTTATAAATTGCTGCTAATTATTGTTAGACTAGCTTTTGTAATTTTTATTATTATTTTTATTTAATTTAGTTAAATTAAGGTTTCATCAACTTTGGTTATTAGTGAGTTACGGTACAAAATCCATAGGTTTAACATGTAAGAATTTCCAGATTGTAGCCAGAAATCAAACCTGATATGTCTTCCACTGGTTTAGTGCACCACATTTTAAAATTCTAACCACTGTGCTCTAACGAAATACATCTTTGACCTACTTTTTAGAAAACACAGTTTTTGAAAGAGAGCAGATCTCCTATAGATCTTTCCAGAGGTAATCCTCTTGATCAGCCCAGCAGATTCAGATGAAAGTTTAATAAGAATTAAGTTGGTTTTAAGAAAATTATTTTTGCTTCAAAATAAATTAATTGCTTTTATTTCTGGTGTTACTTAATTAATTTTAACAAAAGTATCTCAGGGGTAAATTAGTTTTCAAGTTTCAGCTCATTCAGAGTTATTGTTTTTTCTCTAGGATATAGAACATAAAGAGTACATCAGAAAAGATTAAGACGAATATTTTGCACTAACTGAAGGGAAGTCGAAGGCATGAAAGACGTAGGATAGAATGGGAGAAATACATGAGAGGGTGTGGGCAGAAGAGGGTCTCAAGGAGAGAGCTGAGGATGTTGGCAATGAACAGGATGAATTTGGAAGCTTTAAAGATAAACTGATGCTGTGAGGTAGAAGAGATTGATAAAGAAAGAAGAAGATATAAAATTCACTCTTCCAGAAGCCACTTGTATGAATTTAGGAGATTATGAAACATAAAGATCAGTTGAATTCCAGATATGAATTCTTCCATGATGAATACTTCTTCAATCTGTACTATAATAGAATAGATTTGCAAAAATGTAATAAAAATATTTAGCAGTTTATTTTTTTGACGATAACCAACCTTTATTACAGATGTGAAGATAGTTGTCCACCTGGAAAGCATGGCGAGGATTGTGAAGATGAATGCAGGTGTCAAAATGGTGGTAGTTGTAATCCTTCTAATGGGGAATGTAAATGTAAAGCTGGATGGATGGTTAGTAATTTATTGCATTTATTTAATGTTTTTAGTACTTTCATGTTTATATCTAATCATGATATATAGCTGAGGGGTTGGCGAACTTTTGGCCAGCTGGAAAAAATTCGAACTGTAACACAAATGCTAAAATATACAGTTTATGAAAATCTCATCGCACAAAGTAGGCTACTTATAGGCAGACCACATAAGCTTGCCTACACTCTAAAAGTTTTAATTAAGTGCTGCTCGTGTAAAATAAACTTAATAAATTTATATTTTTTTAAAAAAATTATAAAAAAAACCTACAAATTAATAAATATAGTTGAAAAAAATTTCTAAGAGGATTCACGGGTGCATAAGTGACCGACCACGGGCGCTGAGTTGCCGACCCCTGATACAGCTATTACTAACTTACTCATTCATTTCGAAATCTACAGAACTGCATTTCCTACTATCAGTTTCATAATTATAGACACCTGAGTTTGAACCCTTGCATCTCCAAAACTGTAAGTCGGATTTCAACATACTTTACATCAAAATTTAGCTCATTTTATTTTGCGTTGATCTATAATAGTCCTATATTTTAAATGTTTAAAAATTGCCACATCGAGGTTGGAAGACAAAAAGATCCGGTTTTTTTGATACCGCAACAAATTTCATGCGTTTAGAGGTGTGTAACTCAATAAATATTTGACCGAAAAGTTTGAAATTCTAACACAAAATAGACAATTATATTCTTAAAACGTGTACGAAATTTCAAATTCATACGTTATTTAAATTTTGATTTATTAACAATATTCTGAACCCTTGCTATCTCGGTAACCGCTCGATCGTTCGGCTCGGGCAAACTATCGTTTTATTCAGCGGAAAAAAACTTAGTACAGATATAATAACATGGAAATATTGATTGGCTAACGTTGTGGTAGAAGTTTTAGAATTTTGAAAAATAGATGGGTAATGCGGGGGGCGCTACTAACCATGTTGCTAGTTTGTGTACGTGACAATCCTTTCGGACCGTCTACCTGAATTGACAGACTGCATTATCAATTCAGGTAGACAATCAGATTCAAGCAAAATGGATAGTAGCGCCCACCCCCCGCATTACCAATCTATTTTTCAAAATTCTAAAACTTCTACCACAACATTAGCCAATCAATATTTCATATTATTAACATATCTGTACTAAGTTTTTTTACGCTGAATAAAACTATAGTTTGCCCGTGCCGAACGATCGAGCGGTTACCAAGACAACAAGGGTTCAGAAATTGTTAATAAATCAAAATTTAAATAACTTACAATTTTGAAATTTTGTACACGCTGTAAGAATATAATTGACTATGTTGTGTTAAAATTCAAACTTTTCGGTCAAATATTTATCGAGTTACATGCCTCTAAACGCATAAAATTTGTTGCGGTGTCAAAAAAACCGGGGTCTTTTGTCTTCCAACCTCAATGTGGCAACTTTTAAACAACATTAAAAATATAGGACTATTATAGGCCAACGCAAAATAAAATGAGCTAAATTTTGATGTAAAGTATGTTGAAATCCGACTCATAGTTTTGGAGATACAAGGGTTCAAACTCGGTTGTCTATGATTATGAAACCGATAGTAGGTACTTATAATTTGATATTTAGGTTCCATTTGGATTATTGGTTCAAAAAGCTTACAATATTGCAGGTATTCCATATTAAAATTTGCAGGATACATTTTTAATTTCCTGGTGAATATTATAAAATTTTAACCTAATCCACTCATATTATTCAGAACCTGTCTGTCCGTTCTGCTCAAATTATTTCAGTGAATTTTTGCTTACTTTCACATTGTGTTCTTTATTATTTCTTATCTCTAAATATTTACAGTTTCCATCTTATAAAAATGTAAATTCATGTATTATTTAGCTTAAAAAAATTCCGTTTGCTACAATAAAACAAATGCTTTTACAAAGAAAACCTACCGGGTTGGTCTAGTGGTAATGTGATCGCTGTGAATCAGCTGTTTAATAGTTGACATAAGGAGATGAAGATTTGGTGGTTCAAATCCTAGTAAAGTTAGTTGCTTTTCTACAGATTTGTATACTGAACTGTGGTTACTGCTGTACTTTGATGGTTGGGGTTCAATAAACCATACTTTCTCAGAAATTGTCAGCTTGAGTCTATACAAAACTACACTTCTTTTACATACAGATCATCCTCATCTCATTGGGTCATGAAGTTGCTTATTTTTCTAAATTGAACAGATTCCAAACACTTTCATATTATTTACTTTTTTTTTTAAATTGTATAGCCCTTTTAAGAGCGCACTAGTTATGTAATTAAATTCATTTTCCCTTAAGCTGTTTTGAGAGCTGTCGCCTCCTTGTGTGGTACTCCCTCATCCTCCTACTCACCACCTGTCTCTCCTCCTCTGTCCAGATTCTAGTCTTGGACTCAGCAGAATGGAAATTCCCGAAAGTCTTAATCTTGTGCCTAAAAATGTCTCTATTCATAATGTCGTTGCCCGAGATGTCCAACGTTATGAGGTCTTCCTCCACTTCCTTCAACCATCTGTCTCTGGTTTTAAGTCCTTCCTGGCTTCTGATCAACTTGTAGGTCTCATTTTCTATATCCCTAAACTTCATTAGATGTCCGTAATATTGCAGTCGTCTTTTCCGGCACTTTGTTGCCAAGGATTCCCCCAGAAAATTCATTATTACTTCGTTTGATCGTTTTTTATGTCATAGACCGGGTCATAGACTGTTCCCAATATTGTCTGGGCAAATCTTCTGTGTACCTTGTCCAGCTTTGCAAGTTCTCCCTTTCTGTAACATGTCAGAGTCTCAGCCGCGTACAAAACCTGTGGGAGGACTACCGTGTTTAAGTGTCTTAACTTGGTGTTGCGGGTATTATTTACTTATAGTTATTTATCAATTGATTGTAAATAAACTCGGATGATGGAAAAAACTGAATGTGAAGAAAAGCTTCAAAATGCTATTTTTTTCAGAATCTATGCAGTTCCTATAACTTTAATATGTAGATACTACTACATATTAATATTAATAAAATATTTAGTATTAATAAAGTGATGACTTTTGAAGGATTTTGTTTTTTTGGTTTACGTCCGACTGTTCTGCAATTACTGCTAATGCAGACGGCAAAGGATGCAATGATATTTTGTAATGTATGAAAATATGCTGTGCCTGAATAGGATTCGAAACCAAGACCGCATGATGAGAAGCGAGCACGTTACCAACTATGCCAATGCGGCCGACTTTTGTAGGAAAAAACCCTGCATGATCACTAATGGTTATTTATAATTGTTTGTTTGAGATAGTCAGAACTTTCAATTACTTGGGCTGCCAAATTTGTTTTGATGCAATTTTATATGGCAGCAAAATTTGGGCTTACAGGCTTTAGAGGCTTTAGCTTTACAGGGAGATGTCTTTTTTTTACGAAAGGACTGGTTGTATGAAGGAGGACAGAATTTTAAATTGCAATAGGAGGCAAGAGTTGTATACAGTAAGTGTAAATAAGAGAATCAGTTTTTATCACTATAAATGGATAGAATAGCTTTACTGAAGGGAAATAAAATATCAAAACAGGTTCTGGAATACAGATCTGAAGGAAGACAGGGATTTGGAAAACTTTTAAAATACTTGGAGTAGTTTATTTTAATTTTAGATTTTTATTAAGTGTCATTAAAAAAAACTGTTGGAACAGGCTAGTTGGCTTATGTAATGATGCGAAGAAGAAAAAATATATTAATTTGCTGGTTTTTCTTTAATGTACTATTTAACACTGAAGCAGCTCAGATAGTACAGTCTTGATGAATTGTAATTACAAATTTATATTATTTATAAATTTGTTGAAATATTTTTCAATTTGTGTACCAAAGGGTAATTTTTTTAAATTAATTTATTTCTGTTATTTTTTAGGGACCAGTTTGTGCAAACAGATGTCCGTCTGGTACATGGGGAGAAAATTGTGAACAGACTTGTGATTGTTTTAATGGAGCCGATTGTAATCATGTCTCAGGAGAGTGTATTTGTGTTCCTGGGTACCATGGACATAAGGTTTGTTTTATTAATTTCCACTCACTAACATGTGCGAATTAATTTGCACTATAATAATAATTAATTCTTAACAACTAATTTCACAATTACTTTAACACTTATGGTCTTATTTTGTGGTACTCTGTATGAACGTTATTTGTAAATTAAGATATGCATCTATATTTTATTAATACTCCTGTCACCATACGTTCATAGTTGACTGTTTTACTAAAAAAAAAAAACAGTTTGAAAATTCTATTTTATATAAAGAATTTATATAATAAATTTCACTAACCTTCTTTTTAAACTGTGTCAACTTTTATCATTACTTACACGTGTGTCAGTTGATCCACCATCATCAGAGTAAATAACATATTTGAAACTAAAAACTTTTTTATTTATTTAAAATCTATAGAAGATGGTACATCTAGTTTTATACAAATAGTCTAATATCTAGTTTTAGTGAGTTTTATACAAATGGCTGAAGATGTATCATCTTTTATCAATTTTCAATAAATAAAAAAGTTTTTAGTTTCAATCGTGTTATTTACTCTGATAGTGGTGGATCCACCGAAACACGTGTAAGTAATGATAAAAGTTGACACAGTTTAAAAAGAAGCTTAGTGAAATTTATTACATAAATTCATTATATAAAATAGAATTAATTTCAAACTGCAGGATGCATTATAAAGATTTAGTTTTGAAAATCTTTTTCATTTTTTTCAGTGCGCTTTAAGATGTTCACCAAAACAATGGGGTTTAAATTGTAACATGACCTGTACTTGCAAGAATGATGGAGTTTGCAATCCAGCTAATGGCACTTGTACTTGTCAAGATGGCTGGAAAGGAAACGATTGTTCAAAACGGGGTTGTCCAGAAGGACTATTCGGAGAATCATGTGAAAGTGTTTGTACATGTATGACAGAAAATACAAACATGTAAGTTTATAATATTTTAAATAAACTAATTTAAGTGTTTGGTATTTTTCTTATTGATATGGTAAATGTACAAAATATATTGGTTAATCTACGAGGCATGTCCAGAAATTAAAGAGTACTCAGTTTGTTGCACCGGCTGTTGTAGTTCAATCGGTAGAGTCGACATAGGACCAGCCGGAGCAGTAGGGTATCCGGTGGCGTAGTTGAAAAGGAAAAAATGGTTTGGGAGGAAGAACCTTCGCCACTGCCTCAAGAGGAGTAGCCGCTGGCAAGCGAGTAGGGGATCATCTATACTGCTGCCTAAAGACTAGGAGTGGTTGCCGACGCAGCGAACACCGTTTATCGCTGCCTTCTGGTGGAGCAGTCGCTGGTGAAGTGAAGGGTAGGGAAGGGAAGGGAAAGTAGTTAGCGTGAAGCCAAGAAATACTCAATGTTGGGTGAATGCTCTTCCTCCGTCTCAACCTTCTCGAAGAGATGACCGATACTGACTAAAACTGTTTCCTTCTCAGTCCTACCTCCAACTGGTCGTTCGGGTATGTCTCACCCACTGGCACACTCACTGCGAGAGGTTTACTGGCTGCGCTATCTACCGGCAGCAGAAGTAACAACGTTCACAGCACCAATAGCAGGCAAAGCATGAATAACGGACCAGCTTAAAAATAGTACAGTATCAAGTTGTTTAAAAATCAAATAGGCAATTACAAATTTACAAATGTACATCAAACACTATTTTTTGACATATTCTCCTTCGCTCTCAATGCTTTTTGTGAGCTGAGGGATAAGCTTTCTAAAACTTTCATGAAAAAGTCATCTGCCGCTGTTTTGGTACCCACCTTACACTCAGTTTTCATAAACCAATTGTTTCAATCATGATTTCAAGCAAAAAAGATCTGGAGATTTTTGGAAACATTGTGTTCATCTCTTGAAAGTCAATTGATGGTCGCCACGAATAATTTCTTTGATCATGTTCACCGTCTCATCATTAATGATTAAGGAACATCTACTCCTTTGGTCATCATGAACATTCGTTCTGCTAGATTTAAATTCACGACACCACTTTTATACATTAGTTAAATTTAACACACCATCCCTATAAGCAGTTTTGATTTCGTTAAAAATCTGGAACGGCGGGTTTCTCTTAGCAGAAGAAATTGGATTACACTCCTCATCTTGTAGCTGGCAGGATTTGGAATAGAGACACTCATTTCAACTCAACAATAGTTACTTGAATCATGAGTTTGCCCTTGTTTGCAACGAGGGAAAAGCATTAGTGCGCATGCGCGACTGCTTTAATTTCAGTTCAACAAACATAACAACTTATACCGTACCCAGAGCATATTCTATATTGCGGAACCTTTTGTAGGGTAATTATTCGAATATAACTGTTTGTTACCGTAAACAGGAATGTTAATTTCTCAAAAACGTGGGCAGACTATTCACAGTGCTGAACAAAATCTAATATGCAGTGTAATAAAATGCTGTGTAGTTGAACCTAAACAAAAAACCTTTCCCCTGCCTCTTAACAAAAGCCATGAGCTGAGTGTCTAACTACTGTGATGTTTCTCTTTCCACAATTTGAAAAATAAAAAAGGAAATTAAAGACGTGAAGAAGCTATTCATAAACAGTTTTGTTGACACCTGGTAAAAAAAGGAAACGGTTAGGTAGATACTAGTGAGACTGGTAGTGAAGACGCCGGTAACAGCGATAGTAAAGAAGGTGATTCATTCATAGAAAATTTTGTTCCAATGGAATAAGGTAGCTGGTTATTACAGTAAATCAAACACTTCTAGTCATGTAATGAAGCTATAGGCAATATTACAGGTCGCATTTATTTCGTACAAGGTTTATGAAGAAAACATTTTCTTGGAATAAACCACAGCTTACAAAATGTATGTTGAAACTGAATGGTAGTGAAATGTACGAGCAGTGTCTGACTGTTGAGGTTGGTAGCACTGTCAAATTTTCACTTTCCTTCCTCACAGCCCATCCATACGCAACAGCCAATCTTATGACTTCAGTATCTATACGACAAGAGTTTTCAGCTGACTGAAACTAACGAGATGAGTTCTACTAACAACTTAGTTGAAAAAAAATCCTTTTGATCATCTGAGGCTCAGTACTCTTACTTTTTGGATTTGCCTCATATCTATGTTTGTGGGATTTGCAATAACACAAATGTAGATGAACTCAAAAATGTTGAAGTACAGAAATGAAAATTTATTATATTAGTCTCTTCTTCTTCTTACTATCAAGGATTAGGCATAAGCCTGTTCCAAACTCACAAATCATCCTGTACGTCTACACTTACACTATACATCTCGACTACTGCCATCTTCTTCGAGGTCTTCCCACCTCCCTTCTTCCAACTGGAACATATTCCATCACTTTTAGAGGTATTCTCTCCTCTGGCATCTGTTCCAAATGTTGCCTCCATTGATTCTGGTTTATATTATATTAGTAATTATAGTATTATTAGGATTATTAGTAATTTTGCAATAAACAGTTCTCTTAGGAATTATGATTGGGTTTATCTTTGAATAAATGTATTGTTTTCCTTGTTATTGCAAATTTTCCTTCTCTCATTTTGGTGTTAGCAGGTCTAAATTGTCTGTGAATGATGTGATAAACTGTATAAAAGTTAATAAACATGACTTAACTAATTTAACGAATAAAATAGTTTTGTTAAGATTGGTTATTTCTAACCGCAGAAAATATTTGAAAGTAATTATTCGTTGTAAAGTGAAAGCAGTTTCAGTATAGTATGGTATGGTAGAAGCTAAAATTTATATTTGTTAATGAAAGGATACCTGTAACCATAATATTTACTGTTTTTTCTCAGGTGTCATCCATGGACAGGTGTATGCTCATGTAAAGCTGGTTGGGATGGTACAACATGTTCTCGGCCATGTTTCTTCTATACATATGGTGAAGGCTGTCGTAAAACATGTCAATGTCAAAATTATGCTCAATGTTTACCACAAAATGGTACCTGTATATGTGCTCCTGGTTATCGCGGTACAACTTGTGCTGAACCATGTTTACCAGGGTTTTATGGCGAAGATTGTGCTTTGAAATGTCAGTGTAAAAATGGCGCTTCGTGTAATCCGGAGAATGGTCGATGTATTTGTTCAGCAGGTAACTTTAGTCTTGTGATATAGTTTTGTTTGGTTTGCACTTTCTTGTGAAACTGTCTATAATAGAAATTTTAACATACATGTCAACTAATTTTCATATTTCTCATGACTCCTCCTAACACCAAAAAAGTGAGTGGTGTTCGGAAGGATTTTCATTCGTATATAAATGTACGTTACATCCTAGAACCAGAACCGCAACTCTGATAAAACTGAAATATTAAAAAAACCTAGTTTTCTCAACAAACCCTCGAGTGTTTTTTGAAATAAGAAAATTATCCCAAAAATAATAGTATATTATTAAAATGATGCAAAAGTTCAAAAATATAATTTTCTTATAAAGTTTCTAACAAATTTTATTGAACTTTCCTTATTTATTTTTTTTGCTTAGCTCATTAACAGGTAAATTGGTATTTTTGTAAAAGTATGTCAAGGGCTATCTTTTTGTTCAAAATAATTGAAGAAAATTAAAAAAGTTGCAACTTATGGAGTTAGTATTTGCCTATTCCAATGGGTAGTTCAACACCAATGTGTGATTTTATGTACAAGAAATTACATTAAATTTTACCAAAATTACAAATGGAAAAATGTATTTAATGAAAATGAACTGAGGAAAAACCATTAAATGAAATTGTGTCCATGGCACAATGATTAGCCTGCTGGGCTATAAAGTGGAAGCTCCAAGGTCGATTCATAACTAGGGTCTGAAAATTACTGCATGTTAGAACCCCGCATAAGTCACTTATTACCAATCAGTTGAGTGACTTTAAATGAACTAAAAAGAAAATGCAGCTTTCATTTATAATGTTTTTCAGTACATAATAATTTGCTATTTTATATTCTAAAGTTATATTAGAAATTTGCCCAAAACAGGCAGATGGAATGTTCAATTATTTGCACTTGATCTGCTAGTTCCAGGGCTACACAAAAACGTTCTGTTTCTTATCACATGATCAGCCAGTTATAACTGAAGCATTTAAGAACAGAAGAGGTAGAGGTGTAAAAGACACTAACCAGAGTTTATCTCCTCTGAGAATAATGAATTTCATTATTATACAGCCGGACCCTGTGGTGAATGAAGTGAAGGTGTAATTTGCAGGGTGGAAAGTAGATGCTTTTCGGAGGGCCTGGCATACTGATAAGTATATTTTTCCACTCAGTGAGGAAGGCAGTTGTAAACCACCTCACTCCTCGTTTTACTTAGTAAAGCCTCTAGAGGTTCAAACCAGCCTTTTGTACTGATGACCTGAACATTAGAAATGGAACTTCTGTAATGGTATGTCATTTAAACAAAGGACATTTTTGATTCAATTTACAAAATTGTTTTAGTGAGAGTAATTTCTGTGTTCACAAATAAATTTATGAAATTTGCTATCCATTTTTGTTATTTTTTTTATAAATTTCTTGTAGGTTGGCAAGGACAACAGTGTGATAGACCGTGTAATGAAAATTTCTATGGAAAGAATTGTTCACAACAATGTCAGTGCCAAAATAACGCAGCGTGTGAACCTGAGAATGGTAAGTTGAAATTATAGTTATTTTTATAATTAATGTTTAATAATTTGTGTAATCTGTTTATTTAATACCAGCTAATCGTATAGTAGTTATGGAAAGACTAATATTAATAATGATAATATGCACTGCTTAGTTTAAGAGCTTATATGTACTTCAAGTTGTAATTTTGGAACATAACATTTTTTAAATTAACATTTGTGTATAATAATAATAATAATAGTGCCTTTATTTACAAATAAGAAACAGAATACATGTCTTTGTAATCCTTTTATAGCAAACTAACATAAAAAAAAACAACAGTAATAAATAACAGAAAATTTTTACAATAAAATGTATTATCAAATAAACAGAAATATTACGCTAGGCACGATATGGCATGACCATCCTGGTTGTCTGCCGTACATTTGTGTAGGGTGAAATTTAAATGACGTGTCACAATTTAGCTAAGTAAGAAACGGAGTAGAGGGAATTTTATTCTGTGTTATTTAATCATTGCTTCTTACAAGGGAAATTATTTTCAGTACTAATACAAAATTTTTTAATAACTTAAAACTTCTCGGAAAATATTTCTTAGTAATGAAATTAAAATTCTTTTCTGTTTTTGACGTGTTTGTACGAATTCATGTTCATTAGTTCCATATTAAAGGTCAAATGCTTGTGTCGATTTTAAGAAATAATGTATCAATTGATTCATTGTGGGTAATTTAGGGTTGACGATATCACAAAACCATCAAAATGACAGATGTTACCACCATATTCTCAAAACAAAAAAATGTTTTTTTTATTTGAAGTGACTACTTCTTTTGCCGTGCCTAGACTGTGTTTTTTGCATGGGGAAAATCTTCGGTTTGCCGCCATGTCACGCTCCGGCTATCTTCGGTGCGAGAAAGATCAGTAGACTGTATACTCCAACGTATACACACATGTTTTGTTAATACCCCTGCATTGTCTCTCGCTCATCTCTTTCAACTGTGTACTTCAACAATAAGTATACACACATACAACATTTTGATAATTTCCCCCATGTACATCTCTCATAATCATCAAACCCCTTATCTACTTCAACACCAATACCTATTCACATGTACACACACACATACATATTTATGAAAATCTTCATTAGGGCTCTTAGGATTTTCATTTTTTTAAATTTAAAAAGAAAATGTTACTGTGAATATAATAAATGAATATGCTGTCAAATATCTCACTCCTCGCTACTGTAATTTCAAATTAAAGAAGTTGTCACATCTGTCGGTCAGTCGCGCAACTTCCGATTTTATTTGTTATAAATTATGAATTTAATGTCGTGTTTCAAGAAATTATATTTTCTGTTTAGGTTTTATGTAATATTCTGAAATTGTAATTGTTACAACATACTTCTGCAAGTATCAATTTTCATTATTTTTTTCAGGCCGTGAAAGGAGATATTTTCAGAAAACCACAAGTATGATTGTATACATCTATTAAATCGTGTTTTTTTTTTAATAAAATTTGCATCTCGTTTATATAGTTTTGATTTTTTTTTAACTTTGTGGTAGTTTTGTTGTTGTTGCATCAGTACAACCTTCATTAATATTTTATATATTTAATGCAGGTTAATTTCATATTATAATTTTTCAACCAGGTTAGAAAAAATTGCGATAACTCATCTGAGTTTTGAGAGCATAAAATACTTAGATGTGTTGAAGTCTGGTTGATGTCACAGCTTATTGAAGGGATATAAAGCAATAGGTGAACATCATGATGCGCAAATGATGTTAATGTTAATTTTTAATAAAAGAAGATGTTCTTCAACATTGGTGTTAAATTTTTTTGGGAATTTATTTTTATAAAGTTTTTTTTCAACATTTTCTTTGTTTTGCATTCTTATCAGTATTTCTCAATACTACTTTTTTTGTTTCTACTTTTTCCAAGTGTATCTTTTATTACTTCAATAGAATCCAGTTTTGGGTTACATTATGTCTAAACAAAAACTGTTCCAAGTTGTCTCGATAAAACAAAGTAACACGTTTTGTGTTATAAAACGTAAAATTTACAGTAAGGGATTTAAACATAATCTAAGTTATTTATAAATAATAATTTACCCATGAATTTGAAAATTATGGATCAAAATGAGTAAAATGAATGTACTGTAACTGTTTTTGTTTACCACTTTTATTCATATTTATCTAACATAAAACAGTTATTTGTTCCATAGATTTCTAGTAACCTGAAAGGTTAACTACATTGTTACACTATAATTCATCCAGTGTTGCACGAATATACTCTCTGGTTTCGTTGGCATTGTAAAAATGTCATGTATAGTAAAAACTGTTGCATCGGATTGTGGACTATTGTTTTAATACTTTTCCTGTTTTTAACATCAGTACTACCCATTTCATCTGTTAGTCCGATTTTCTTAATCCCCAAAGTACTTACGTGTGTCTCGAATAAGCGGCACACCCATTCCGCATAATCGAAGTTCATTGCGCCAGTCTGCTAACTACTACGCTACAGAACCGGCCACTAACTCTTTATTTCTACTTTTTTGACAGTATTTTTTAATACTCATCACAGCCATAAAGTTTTCTCAGTCATTTTTAAACTAAAACACTCTTATCTTCCTTCCTTCTTACGGCTCCTTTCTGTTAAAATACAACTGAAAAAATTGAAACAAAAAATAATAAGTGTAATAGAAAAAGTACAGAAATGAATATAATTTAAAAAAAAAAACACTTGTAAAAATTTATTATAGAATATTAACCCTTCCTGAGTGAATGAAAATCAACAACTTTCTCACAGTGCACATTTTTTTCATAAAAAATACATAGCATTGTTTATCCTGGCAATTTTCACACCAGACGATATTGTGCTAACCACTGTGCCAGCAGTTTATCTAAGCTGTCTAAACTTTGGTGAGTTGTGCTTAAATTTAAATAAAAATTATGACTTACAGACCAACATACAAGGGATAATTTGTATGGTCTGTAATTTTTTCTTGATAAAATTAATGTTCAACTTATACCAACTGATCTGCAGTATAACCCTGATTTGAAGTCTTGCATCTAAGAAGAGTTGTTCATTTTTAAAAGTATTTTGGATATCTCAAAGTACTCCAGCAGTAACCATTTTTTTCAGGACGCTATAAATAGTTTAAATTAAATTTTTATGTTCAATTTTTTTTATTAGAAGGTTTGGATATTTATTACAAATTCTTTAAAATATTAATCTAGTAAATTAAAATTATAGTAGGCAGAAACTATCTCCAAATTGAAGTATATTGTTAAATCAAGGTTGTACTGAATTTTTTTGTAGTTTTAAAAAAAATAATTAACAAAAACTATTTATGCTAGTTTTTTAGGTAAATTATGTGCATGAGGTTTTCTTTGTTGTTGATCATAGGGATAATTTTTATTGATATGAGTGTTGTATATTAGAATATTGATATATTTTTGTATTTTTAGATAATTTAAATTTATTTTTATTCTGTTAGTATAGTAAATAACAAAGGATGGTAGAACCACAAGGTGTACTTCTACCAATCAAATCAAAAGTAGGATTGCTCAAGCTAGAAGGGCCTTTGAAATAAAAAACAGCTTACTGACTACAAACATTGATTTACTGATTAGGAAAATATTCTTAAAACACTTTGTTTGGAGTGTAGCATTATACAGGAGCGAAAAGTGGGTGATAGGGGATGTAGAAAGGAAGAAGATAAAAGCTTTTGAAATGTGGTGTTATAGGAAAGTGTTTAAGATTAGGTGGTAGGACAAAATAAGTAATTTATAGATTCTTAGACTAGTGAATGAAAGAAGAAGTACAGTAGAATCTCAGTATTCCGGCCTGTTCGGGACCGAGAGGGTGACAGATTACTGAAAATGCCGGATTACCGGATGTGTTGGAATTTTGGAACTATAAATTATAAATTTAAACAAAAAATGAATATGCATTGATTTCTATGTGATTTTAAATTAAATTAACTAATTAAAAAAGGTTTGCTGAGTACTTCTGTAGTCATTGTACTAAACATAATTATCGGCTATTTGACATTGCCTAGTACGGTGTGGGGATGCTCGTGTTCTGAGAATTACGTTTCGTTGTCAATGCAGCATGAAGTATACGAGGGGGTACCCAAAAGTATCCGGAATAGCTCTGCTGTGGGCGGAGCTTGTGCAGTACAAATTCCCGCCACTAGGCTGCTTGTAGCGCTACTCATTGCCAGTTCAATGCCATTTGGTTCGTTGATCTAGCTTGTTCTGTTCTCGTGCAGTGATTGTTCTCGCTAGTGCTGTTTTGTGCTCGTGTCGTTTTTCATGATGGCAAGTTTTAATGAACAACGTGCGGCTGTGAAATTTTGCTTCTTGCTCGGTAAAAACGCCGCGGAAACAGTTGTAATGTTGAACACAGCTTACAAAGACGACGCTATTGGAAAAACCCAAGTGTACGAGTGGTTTTTGCGCTTTAAAAATGGCGACATGTTGATTGAGAACAAACCTCGTTCTGGACGACCGTCGACTTCCTGAACAGACGAAAATGTTGTGAAAGTGAAAGAAATTGTACGAACAGACCGACGACAGACCATTGACCAAATATCACAGGTTAGTGGGTTATCTTGGAGCTCAGTCCAACGCATTTTAACAGAAGACTTGACAATGAAAAGAGTCGCTGCCAAGTTTGTGCCTCGGGTTCTGACAGACACTCAAAAGGAACGTCGAATTGAAACGTGTAGTGATTTGAAACAACAGCTTGAAACTGATCCAGATTTCATGTCAAAGATCATTACGGGTGACAAGTCTTGGTGCTATGGGTACGACCCAGAAACCAAACAACAATCCAGTCAATGGAAGACTTCATTATCACCCCGACCAAAAAAAAGTCGTCAAGTCAGATCGAACATCAAAACAATGCTGATTTGTTTTTTTGATGTGAGGGGAATTGTCCATTCAGAGTTCGTTCCACCAGGCCAGACGGTAAATCAAGCTTTTTATCTTGAAGTGTTAAGAAGACTACGAAACAGCATTCGTCGTAAAAGGCCTAATTTGTGGCAGACAGGGGACTGGTTTTTCCACCACGACAATGCGCCTGCACACACGGCAATCTCGGTTACCCAGTTTTTGGCGAAAAACGGCATGGTTTTGCTACCACACGCACCGTACTCACCCGATCTGGCTCCGTGTGATTTTTTCTTGTTCCCACGCATGAAAAGGGGCATGAAAGGTCTCCGATTTAACAACGTTGATGATGTCAAGAAAAAAACGACGGATGAGCTGGCAGCCATCACTGAAGAGGAGTACAAAAAATGTTTTGAACAGTGGAAGCACCGGTGGGACAAATGTATTAGTTGTAATGGAGAGTATTTTGAAGGGGATAAGGTTCTTTTGTAAAAAAATTAAAAATAAATAGTTTTAAAAAATAATTCCGGTTTCTTTTGGGTACCCCCTCGTAGAGTATGACCTAGTTCTAGGTTTTGGATAAAAAGCCAAAAATTATTTCATTTAACAATAATTTAAGGTCTCCTTATTCATTTCTTTAATCAAATCCTAAACATACATGTTATATTAAATCCGCCGTAATTAGGTCAAGTTGATTTCCCTAATTCAATTTAAATATTTTACTAAATCTGTCCTGGATGAGGTTTTATACTTTTAGGCCTAATATTTTAAGGGTCGGATTACTGGAGGTGCCGGACTACTGCAAGGCCGGACTACTGAGATTATACTGTATATGGAAACCTGTTAACAGAAGAAGGGATGGGATAGTAGGACATATCTTAAGACATCCAGGTATTGATCTATCAATAATGGAGAGTAATATTGAGGGAGTGAATTGTAGGAGGAGGCCTTTATTTTTAGCTTTAATTTGTTATCGGGAACTGTGCGTTGTTAACTACCCAATTTGATTGCTCCTTTTTGCTATATTTTTTTTTTACGTTGGTTAGACATGAGCGTGAACAGGGACCCCCAGTAGAGTATGTTCATGGATGGCTGTCAACTGGTCACCATACAAAGTCGCTTGCCCAACCGGTGTTACTTAACAAATAATAGCGACTTTCTACCAGCTGACTGACTGGGCTGGCCCGAAGGCCAGGCCAAGTTTAAAATATTTAAAGCAAATTACAAAAGATATACGGTATTGAAGGTATGTTGACGTGAAATGACCTGCACAAGACAGAAAACTTAGGGAACTGCATCAAACCAGTTGAGACTGATTAAAAAAAATCTTTTGCTTTAGTATCTTTTGTCGTGTGAGATTATGTGATTTAATTCATATAGCCCATTGGAAAATTTTGTAAAATACTCAGAAATCAGGTTGCTATCCAGATTATTAAAACAATTTTCAAAATTTTTGACCGTATTTTTTCTGGTGAGAAATTGAAATGTTGTGTAGCAAATATTTAGAACGTTATTCTTAGAAATCGTGATAGAATAAACAAATTTTTCTTCTTTATTGCCTCTCTTTTTTTAATCTGTCTTCATGTTCTTTATATTTCTGTTTTAATGCAACTGTTTAATAACTCATGTATAGTTTGCATGCCAGCTTCTTCAAATAATCTTTTTAAATTCATACATATTTTTGCATGTACTAATTAGTTATATTATTTGGAAATTTATGACGTGTGCTTATGTAAATTATCAGACTAGATGAGTTTTAAAATTAAATTTTTTAATTATCCGAAATTTTCATTATTGTTAATTCACTTATGTTTATGCAAGTTCCATTGACATAAGGCTATACTAAATCTGCTGTAGATGTTTTTTTAAGAAATTTGTCTTAAAATTACCCCTTTAAATAAGTTTTATACAATTTTTCTTATCATATATTTTATTTCACTCTCACTTGAGAATAAGTTGCTGCTTTACAAAATGTTACTTAAACCAGTTTGGTTGTACGGCGGGCGTTCAACTTTGGGGAACTACCAGCAGAAGTAACATAGAGGTGATTCAAAGGTTCCAGAATAAGGTTCTTCGGGCTGTAATAAGGGCACCATGGTTTGCAAGGAATGCAGAAATACAACATTATTGCAACCTTCCTGATGTGATGGATGAGGTCAGGCGTTTTAATAGAAACAGGCAGACTTGAAAGTCACGAAAATGAATTAGCCATAAATCTTCTAAACAATGCAGAAGAAGTTAGGCGCCTGAAACGTTACCATGTTTTGGATTTGTCTGAAAGAGTTTAAATGTATATAAAATTATAGTGGAAATAATTCCATATTGTAAAATGTAAATATCTTTGTACATAGTAATTTTCTCTTTTAACACATGAATAATTGATATAATGAGAGGTACTCAGGGTAATGAGGCCTCAACTTGTGATTTGTAAATTCAAAAGATTTGTTTATAGTTTATTTTTAAAAAAACTGATTGCAAATAATGTCATTTTTAAAAAATATATATATATATTTTATTTGGAAAAGTAATAAAACACATAAAGTTTTGTATTTATAATTTAAACTGTAATTTAAAATACTTTTCCAGTTGTAATTACAAAGAACAATGTCTTGAAACAGCTGTTATTGTAACTTTTTTTTAATAGGAACATGTACTTGTGCTCCTGGATTCACTGGGGAGTTCTGTGAAGCAAGATGTCCTGATGGCTGGTTTGGTAGACATTGTAAATATCAATGCAATTGCGTATCAGATAATAGTGTCAACTGCAATCCTGTCTCTGGAGAATGTTTATGTAAACCACCATGGAAAGGTTTGTTACTTCTTAAAATTATTCAGGTTTTAGATTTATATTATGTTTTTATTTAATAACAGTTTTCTTAACACAAAAGAATACCAAGGAGGTTGAAGAGAATCGAAGAAATTAAGGAGAAAGATCTCCTATACAAGAACATTGTCATAAAGTTAGTTAATGGACTGTACAGGTTACGATCAAAAAAATTTACTTGATAGAAAAAGTCTTGCTTTCCAAAAATACCTGTATAGAATGGAACGTCAGAATAGACCTTGAAATTTTGAGTAAACTGAGATGACATTAATTGGATCATACCATGTGCAGACTATAGATTACTGACATTAAGGCTAAGGTCGCAGTGCCTGGAAAGAATCTGCATTTTTTTTTTTATAGAGTTTTTTCCTTTCCAGCCAATCTTAGCGTGTAGTGAAGTGACATGTCAAGTTGGTTTTGTTACGCTACCCATCATGTGTCTGATAGTCAACCTCATTTTAGTTGCCTTATTTTAAGAATTAGTCACTGTTCTGGTGAGTTCGTGTCCCTGAAGTTGTTGTTCTGTGAAGTTTGTCTGGTAGATGGTAAATCTATCTGTTCTCAAACTAGCACAGCTATAAACATTTTCAGAATAACTTCGTAATTTATTATAAATACTAAAGAATTTACCATCACACTGTCTATCACTGTAGTGTTTATGCGCCCACATGGATCTTACATTATTGAAAATTGAAATTTATATATAGGGATTAAATTCATTTGAAAGAAGTTTCCTTGAGGCAATTGACCTACAACAACAAATAGTGGAAGTTAAAATGAAATACAGCTGGCAATGTAGGCAACATATTCACCATTGACCCACCTGCACTGCATTAGGTTAAGGCATTCCATAAAGATTAAAAGCAGACCAGTAGATGGGTCGAAGAAAGAAAGATTAGACAGTGCTTTGGTGCAGTGGTCAACACAACTTGCTTTTATTCCAGGTGTTCTATAGTTTTTCATCTATGTAATCATTTTGTATCATTACCTTTCCACAAGCAAAGACTTATGTAGATATCATCTCCCAAAAAGTATCTGTAGTGAAAGAATACTAAGAATGTGGACAGCAAAAATAACTCCGAATTTTTTAAAGTTATTTAATACGGTATAAAATAACCTATACACAAAAAGTACAATAATTTTAGATTTTTTAAAATTATTGTCACTTTTTTAAACATTGTCACTTCACAATAAGACTCTGCTACAAAACCTGAAAAAGAAGAATGTAAAATCATCAGGAAGATACTTGGACCACGAAAAACTGATGATGGATACCGGCTACAAACCAACTGAACCACAGAGAAAATTTCAAACATTTCAGCAGACATTAGAAAAAGACGACTTAAATTCTATGGACACATACAACGACTTCCTGAACACAGACTTACCCACCAGATTCTTATTGCTACAGAAAATCTTAAAGGCATGACATGGGCCGAACAAGTAAGAAGGGACCTTGACAACGCTCAACTCACTTCTGAAGACGCGACAGACCGCGATATGTATAGAAAAAGAATAGACAAGTGGGAAGTGCAGCCAGAGATCAGAGCCAAGAAGACTGGCACTACGTGGACAGAGGAGAGGAAGAGAGTCATGAGTGAGAAGATGCGGATGTCATGGAGAACCCGCAGGAAGAACCGTAGAAGCTTCACGTGATCCATAAGGGTCTACAACAAGTATAATAGTAATAATAATTATAAAAAAGTAAACAAACATTTTAATTATTGCAGGTGTTCGGTGTGATAGTTTATGTGATCATGGACGGTATGGTTCCGATTGCGCAGAACAATGTGCTTGTGAGAACAAAGGATCGTGTAATCAGCTGACTGGAGAATGTTATTGTACCCGTGGTTGGGAAGGTGATCATTGTGAGGCTCCTTGTAATCCAGGTTTCTATGGGCAGGCATGTAAAGAGAAATGTCCTAGTGGAGGTTATGGTAAGTTAAATTGTTTTTTTGTTTTTTTAGAATATTTGGTTTAAAAATTTGGAGTGTTCTTTCTGTTTATTCATTCCACCAATGCTGGAGTGCCCCACTGATTTGTTCTTTCTTCTCTGTTCACATTTTTTACTGCAGATATCCCAGTTCTTTCTAATATCTTAACTTCAAAATTTGCTGGTGACGCTGCTCTCTTGTAAGATGAAAGTCACTAGGCGTCAAGTCACACGACCTTGGTGGCCATTGATGGTCGGAATTACGAGAAATGATGCGATCCTGGAACCGTTCACAGAGCAACAACATTGTTTCTCGTGCAGAAACTGAAT
Source organism: Catonia carolina (assembly GCA_035578175.1). Lineage (NCBI taxonomy): Eukaryota > Metazoa > Arthropoda > Insecta > Hemiptera > Achilidae > Catonia > Catonia carolina. Next base: position 30,310,167 of record JAQMRL010000005.1, on the reverse strand, counting down.
TTTATACGGGTGATATTGGAGATCGTACCGAAGAATTCTCTGTACAAAAGAACATCGTAAACCCAATTGTTGAGAACGGCGACGTATTGATTTTGCTGGGCTAACAGCCACACTGTCAGGAACCAACGCAACGTTCTGCTCAGTTCGGCCAGAACGACGACGTCCAGAACTTTTAAGGTCGACTGTTGAATCCGTCTCAAAAAACTTTTTCATGAGCCTGCGAACTGTTGATTCATTCGGTGCTTCATTACGTCCTAGAGTACCGCGAAGTCGCCTGACAGTAGCCGCATAACTCTCTCCACTCGGGTAAAATGTTTTGACGATTAACACTCGTTGTGCAATAGTAAACTTCTCCATGGTTAGACACAGACTGCGAGAGTACTACACTGCGAACAAGAGAAACTACAACTGAATCGTCAATCGGAATGTTCTCCGAAATAGAAATGAGGTCTAACAATGTTGCCAACCGATAAACAAAAATTTACCAGCCGTTTAAAAACTGGCGCTCTTTTTGAATCACCCGTTATATGGGTGAGGTTGGAGAAGCGGCCTTTTACGGGGAATCAAATATCTCAGGAACCAAGAAAGATATCAACATGATTTTTATGCTACGAAAAGTACAAAATACAGAAAATTGCTTGCTATTGTCTGTTGTATGCGCTTGTATGTATTTTTTCTTACAAGGAATTTATTGAAGAAAACCATATTTTCAAAAACATTTATTTTATGAACTCACAAATAATTTTTTAACTAAATCCCTATTAAGGTTTTTGTAAATAATCATTCCACATATAATAGAGTAAGAAATTATAAACATTTGAAAAAAAACATCATCCAAATATCTCCAATACAAACCAAAATATTTAATTCCCAAGAATGTACAATCATGCAAAAAACACATTCCCAGAAAACTTAAATTTGAAGGAATAATTTCACTCGCCTTGCTAGTGAGCTTTATTTTAAACAGATGTTTTTATAACGTTTTGTCAATGTACAAACAAAGTAAACAAATGTTGTGATTCAGAAAATTTTAAACTTCAAATAAATGCAAAAAACAATCAAAATTTAAAAAAAAGTCATCTTTTGAGTTGACTACCCCCTTAAATCTGTAAACTTCACTTTTTCTCTTTACCTTCAACATGTCCGTCCATCTTCATCAACTACTTATAAATCCCAAAATTAGACAATCTTAAGTACTGAGGAGTTATACTTAAAAGATGCTTAACATGGTCAGAACACATAACATTAAAAAGACAGACAATAACAGATAGGTCCAAGCTTCTATATAGTCTTCTTGGAAAGTATTTTCATTTACCCCTAAAACAAAAACTTTCCTTTTTTAAATTTCCTGAGGTATATCTGGATATACACATGCTGCCCAATCCAAATATTTCAGAATCATTACAAATTTCCCATTGTACAGATGAATGAAGTATTACACAACGACTTACAAATTCCATGTGTCATTGACTTCATCAAACTGTACTATGAATGATTTCACAAAAAAAAAAATGGCAGATACTAGAATGACCTGATAAAAACCATACACTCTCTACAACTACCTGATAATCTACTTAGGTTAAAGAGGATATGGAACAGAGATTTACTAAAAAATTAAACAGCAGTCACATAATAAGATAATTATTGTAATAAGATAATTTTTTTTACTATTCAACATTTAAAAATCACATTAGACTAAATGCATTAACACAACCCAAAGCGTCATTATTGGGTAATCAGATTCTACTCATTGTTCATGCTACATTCTATCGCACTCACAGCACATTTGTAATATTGTTATTATCTGGAGGAAATAAAGTTTATATTGCCGGCCGCATTGGCGCAGTTGGTAACGTGCTCGCCTCTTATCATGCGGTCCTGGGTTCGAATCCCACTCAGGCACGGCATATTTTCATACGTTACAAAAAATCATTTCATCCTCCATCGTACAAAAGTTACACCCCAACATCGTCGCTAATGACCGTTGTAGTTGATGCGACGTTAAATAAATGAATTAAAAAAAAAAGTTTATATTGAAAAAAAAATACTTCCTATGTTCTTCAATCAACATAAATTGTATACCTCATTTTTTCTAAGTGCTATTTCTGATTTTGTATTACAGTATAATACCGATTATTCGTGGTAATTGGGGGGATAACTATACCGGATAACCGGAAAACACGGATAATACAACCCAATTCGGTCGAGACCACTTACGTCATAAACAAAACCACCAGTTACGCGTATATTGTATTCTACTGATTAATACATGTTAATACTGTCGGATATCGGAAATAAATAAACAAATTGTATTGAAATAAAAATATTTACTACATAAATTTATATAAATCTTACCTTAAACTACATAACAAAAAAAATCACAAAAAATCTGTTATTTTACTTTGTTTCATTTTATGCCGCAATATTTTTTCTTATATAACCACGAATATGTAAAGTGTCCACGTAATCTGTGCCATCCTGATTTTCCATGAAAGTTAGTAATGTGTCGGCACCGGTTAAAGCTTCTTTGCAACTGATTTTAGGAGCTGGTAACGTGCTCGCCTCTCATCACGCGGTCTTGGGTTCGAATCCCACTCGGGCATGGCATTTTTTCATACGTTACAAAAAATTCATTTCATCCTTCACCATCTGCATTAGCAGTAATTTGCAAAACAGTCGGACGTTAAACCAAAAAAAAAAAAAATTCTAGTGATCGCACGGTTAATCCAAACCCCGGTCAAACGATCCACGGAAAATCGGTACTCTACTGTATTAGTAGTAGTTTATTTATTTGTTTGTTCATTTTTAGGTAACAGAACTTGTGATCATGTTACTGGTGAATATGTCTGCAGACCGGGTTATATTGGTTTAACATGCCAACATCCATGTCCATTAGGCACTTATGGAAAAGATTGTTTAAAGAGATGTACTTGTAAAAACGGAGCAGATTGTCATCATGTCAATGGTAAGTTTACTTTTATATTTCATCAGTTAATTTGTATTGTGACACTTATCGCTAAGGTCCGTTTCGGGATCTAGGTTATTAAATAATTAATACACTAAAGTTTACAATTACAAATATTTATTACACTAAACGATTTAAAAAATAAATAATAAACAATAAATAACTTAATAATTTACTTAGCACTACTTACAACTAATTTTATAGACTACACATACACTACATAGACTACACTGCTGTAAGAAAAGGTGTACGACAAGGTTGTTCTTTGTCACCACTACTTTTTAACTTGTATATAGAAGAGGCTATAAATGAAGTGAAGGAGAAATTTGACGCAGGAATAAAAATTCAAGGAGAAACAATAAAAATGCTGAGATTTGCTGATGATATAGTAGTATTAGCCGAGACAAAGAAAGAACTAGAGGATGCCTTAAATGGAATGGATGAGATCTTGAGAAAGGATTACTTCATGAAAATTAATAAGAACAAAACGAAAGTGATGTGCAGCAGCAAGAGTGGTTTAAAAGAGATAGGAAATTTAAAAGTAGGCAACGTAAACGTACAGGAAGCTGGGGAATTCTGCTATCTAGGGAGTAAAATAACAAAGGATGGTAGAAGCACAAGTGATATCAAGAGTAGAATTGCTCAAGCTAGAAAAGCCTTTGAAATGAAAAACAGCTTACTGACTACAAACATTGATTTACAGATTAGGAAAAATTTCTTAAAACATTATGTTTGGAGTGTAGCATTATACGGAAGTGAAACGTGGGTGATAGGGGCTGTAGAAAAGAAGCGGATAGAAGCGTTTGAAATGTGGTGTTATAGGAAAATGTTAAAGATTAGGTGGGTGGACAAAATAAGTAATTTAGAGGTTCTTAGGCGAGTGGATGAAAAAAGAAGTATATGGAAGCATCTTACCAAAAGAAGGGATAGGCTAGTGGGGCATATCCTAAGACATCCAGGTATTGGGCTATTAATAATGGAGGGTAATATAGAGGGAGGAAATTGTAGAGGTAGGCAAAAATTAGAATATATATAAGATTAGAATATTAGAATATAGAAAGCAAATTACAAAAAATGTAGGGTGTTACAGGTATGTAGATATGAAACGACTTGCGCAAGATAGAACAGGTTGGAGAACTGCATCAAACCAGTCAAGAGACTGATGACAAAAAAAACATACAAAATGACACTTAATACACAAAAACTGAATTTAATACAGATCACATTAACTTTTCTCAATACACACACGAACAAAGACAGTATAACAATCGTTAACCAACACAATGCTCGGAAACACGCCTGCACCACGTCCGATACTTACTCGTCAAAGATCAAACGAATACTGACCCTGATTGCGCTCGGGGGTCTCTTTATATACTCATTTAAAAAGATCATTCCAGCAAAAGCAGAGAAACTCCATGCAAATGATAAAGTACAAAAAAACCCTTTATAAATGAGCGCTAGAAAAATCCATTGTAAACAAGTCAACAATAGGTCTTATTGTAAATAGAATAAAGTTGTTACGGGTCCCTTTCATAACAGTTGTACAATACCCGACCTTTTATCCTACACAATAGTGCATTTATTACAATTTTTATGAATAGACATACCTTTATTTTCATTATTGTCCTATTGTCACTTATTGTTACTATAGGGTGATTCAAAAAGAGCGCCGGTTTTGATATATCATGTTAAGAGATTTATTTTATTGAAAAACTGAAAATAAATACATCAACAAGTTCATCTTTCCTTCCGATTTTATGTATGAAAAATGATGTCATGCATGTGTCCTCCTCTACTGCGCTGGCACGCATAAACTCTGTCCATGAAATTGGATATTACTGCACGACAAGTTTCGACTTCCATTTGCCCGATAACCCGTCGAATTTCCTCCTTCAAGTCATTGATGTTTCGGGGTTTATTGGCATACACCAATGACTTCAGATGACCCCAAAGAGGAAAGTCACAAAGGCTAACAGCCACACTGTCACGAACCAACGCAACGTTCTGCTCAGTTTGGCCAGAACGACGACGTCCAGAACTTTTAAGGTCGACTGTTGAACCCGTCTCAAAAAACTTTTTCATGAGCCTGCGAACTGTTGATTCATTCGGTGCTTCATTACGTCCTAGAGTACCGCGAAGTCGCCTGACAATAGCCGCATAACTCTCTCCACTCTGGTAAAATGTTTTGACGATTAACACTCATTGCGCAATAGTAAACTTCTCCATGGTTAGACACAGACTGCGAGAGTACTACACTGCGAACACGAGAAACTACAACTGAATCGTCAATCGGAATGTTCTCCAAAATAGAAATGAGGTCAAACAATGTTGCCAACCGATAAACAAAAATTTACCAGCCGTTTAAAAACCGGCGCTCTTTTTGAATCACCCTTTATTTCACTCTATTATCCTCTTTTTACTATTTTCATGAATGAAATTCTAGAACCTTCGCGAACCATGTCTTCTTGATATTGTCACAGTATGTTACTTGAAGCATTGTATTTTCCAAAACATTAAGCTTTGAATTTTTTTCATTTCATTATTGAATACTGAGGATGGGATATGGTTGGCATATTTTTTTCATTCTTGTCTTCCATAAGGTAATCACAGTGGTGGACACTGGGGGAAACATTTTATAAATCCACACAAAACTGTGCTTAGCTGATGATATCACATTAATAGCAAGAGAAATAATATATATTCTTTGTAGGGATTCTTGTTGATCTTCTAGTGAATGAACACAGAACTAAGTACATGGTTTGGATTAGTGATGATATAGATCGAGTTCCTTGCAAATTTATTGTTGAAGAGGAAACTTTTGATGAAGTTTAGGAATTTCAGTTCTTGCGGAATACCTTAAACCACAGAAATGTAATCACAGACTCCATACAAATACTAATTCAACTGCAAAGTTGAACTTACTTTGCTGTTATAAGATTGTTTAAGAATATGCGAGGAGTTGTCACCTATGGTTGTGAACTATGTCAGAAACAGATTGCAACATCTTGAGGACTTTTTGGACTAGCAATGGAAGGAGATGATAGAAGTGATAGTTAAGAACTGAATACTCATAGAAGGCAGGGTCATAGTCTGTTTTATAAATGCCCAAAGACTGAGGTAGTTAGGGCTCGTTGAGAGATTGGAGTCAATGAGAATGGTTAAGGGGATGTGGAAGGAATGACTGTATAAGAGAAGAATGGTTATAAGGGGATGTGGAAGGAATGACTGTATAAGAGAAGAATGGTTAAGGGGATGTGGAAGGAATGACTGTATAAGAGAAGAATGGTTAAGGGGATGTGGAAGGAAAGACTGTATAAGAGAAGAATGGTTAAGGGGATGTGGAAGGAATGGCTGTATAAGAGAAGAATGGTTAAGGGGATGTGGAAGGAATGACTGTATAAGAGAAGAATGGTTAAGGGGATGTGGAAGGAATGGCTGTATAAGAGAAGAATGGTTAAGGGGATGTGGAAGGAATGACTGTATGAGAGAAGAATGGTTAAGGGGATGTGGAAGGAATGACTGTATAAGAGAAGAATGGTTAAGGGGATGTGGAAGGAATGGCTGTATAAGAGAAGAATGGTTAAGGGGATGTGGAAGGAATGGCTGTATAAGAGAAGAATGGTTAAGGGGATGTGGAAGGAATGACTGTATGAGAGAAGAATGGTTAAGGGGATGTGGAAGGAATGACTGTATAAGAGAAGAATGGTTAAGGGGATGTGGAAGGAAAGACTGTATAAGAGAAGAATGGTTAAGGGGATGTGGAAGGAATGGCTGTATAAGAGAAGAATGGTTAAGGGGATGTGGAAGGAATGACTGTATGAGAGAAGAATGGTTAAGGGGATGTGGAAGGAATGGCTGTATAAGAGAAGAATGGTTAAGGGGATGTGGAAGGAATGACTGTATAAGAGAAGAATGGTTAAGGGGATGTGGAAGGAATGACTGTATGAGAGAAGAATGGTTAAGGGGATGTGGAAGGAATGACTGTATAAGAGAAGAATGGTTAAGGGGATGTGGAAGGAATGGCTGTATAAGAGAAGAATGGTTAAGGGGATGTGGAAGGAATGACTGTATGAGAGAAGAATGGTTAAGGGGATGTGGAAGGAATGGCTGTATAAGAGAAGAATGGTTAAGGGGATGTGGAAGGAATGACTGTATGAGAGAAGAATGGTTAAGGGGATGTGGAAGGAATGACTGTATAAGAGAAGAATGGTTAAGGGGATGTGGAAGGAATGACTGTATAAGAGAAGAATGGTTAAGGGGATGTGGAAGGAATGGCTGTATAAGAGAAGAATGGTTAAGGGGATGTGGAAGGAATGACTGTATGAGAGAAGAATGGTTAAGGGGATGTGGAAGGAATGACTGTATAAGAGAAGAATGGTTAAGGGGATGTGGAAGGAAAGACTGTATAAGAGAAGAATGGTTAAGGGGATGTGGAAGGAATGACTGTATAAGAGAAGAATGGTTAAGGGGATGTGGAAGGAAAGACTGTATAAGAGAAGAATGGTTAAGGGGATGTGGAAGGAATGGCTGTATAAGAGAAGAATGGTTATAAGGGGATGTGGAAGGAAAGACTGTATAAGAGAAGAATGGTTAAGGGGATGTGGAAGGAATGGCTGTATAAGAGAAGAATGGTTAAGGGGATGTGGAAGGAATGACTGTATGAGAGAAGAATGGTTAAGGGGATGTGGAAGGAATGACTGTATAAGAGAAGAATGGTTAAGGGGATGTGGAAGGAAAGACTGTATAAGAGAAGAATGGTTAAGGGGATGTGGAAGGAATGGCTGTATAAGAGAAGAATGGTTAAGGGGATGTGGAAGGAATGACTGTATGAGAGAAGAATGGTTAAGGGGATGTGGAAGGAATGACTGTATAAGAGAAGAATGGTTAAGGGGATGTGGAAGGAATGGCTGTATAAGAGAAGAATGGTTAAGGGGATGTGGAAGGAATGACTGTATGAGAGAAGAATGGTTAAGGGGATGTGGAAGGAATGGCTGTATAAGAGAAGAATGGTTAAGGGGATGTGGAAGGAATGACTGTATGAGAGAAGAATGGTTAAGGGGATGTGGAAGGAATGGCTGTATAAGAGAAGAATGGTTAAGGGGATGTGGAAGGAATGACTGTATGAGAGAAGAATGGTTAAGGGGATGTGGAAGGAATGACTGTATAAGAGAAGAATGGTTAAGGGGATGTGAAAGGAATGACTGTATAAGAGAAGAATGGTTAAGGGGATGTGGAAGGAATGACTGTATAAGAGAAGAAAAAAGGGGTCATGCTTGGAAGAGGTGAGTGGATTATGTTATAAATTATGATTTTAATGTCTGAAAGTTTGGAGGGTGTTTGCAACTAGCACAAAGGAATTAAGGAAGCCAAAGCCCACCAAGAACTGTATCTATAAGATTAATTTTTTTATTGTCGACCATTCTTGATGCGAGCTAAGAATTCTTAAAAATATTAGTATCCATTTATGTATAATTTACCTTTCTTGTTTTATTTTTAGGTATGTGTCAATGTTTACCTGGTTGGACTGGAAAAACATGTGGAACGCCATGTTCTGATGGTACGTTTGGTATGAACTGCAGTCAGCATTGTAAATGCCAGAATAATGGAAGATGCAGATTAAATGATGGTGTTTGTAGATGTCCTCCCGGTTGGATTGGAACACAGTGTACTGAATGTTAGTATATAATTTAAAATTTCCTATTGAAACTCTTTGGTTCATAATTGATGGGAATTTTTTAAATTGTCATCTATCATTTTTCTATGTCAGTCAGTCCGTCACTACCAGATGTCAGAAATGGCAAGAGATAGTAACAAATGATTTTCGGATTTGTAATCTTTACAAAAAGTTAAAGGGCTGGATTGGGTTTGAAGTTCTGGCTTTAACCGGAAGTCAGGAAATCAAAGTCGGAATTTGGGAACATATTGTCATTTTTGTTTTTTGTTTTGCGCCCTGGAGACTCCAGGAGGAGTGTAGGACATGTCAGATATAACACCTGAAATACATATAAGAATCACACAATGTATCACTACTATCAAGAAAGAAATTCTTGTACGCTATAAAAAGTTTCACCGATCAAGTAATTTTTCAGATTTTTTTAAAGGAATTCAAATCCTCACAACACTTCAAAAATTGGGGTAATTTATTCATGAATTTTCTCCCTGCATAAGTAGGTTTTTGTTCAAACAATTTTGTGGAGTGATTAGCCATTTAATAATCATTCCTGTTTCTCGTGTTATGATTGTGAACATTGAAATTCTGCATAAAATTATTTTGCCTAACATACATAATCACCTCAAAAATGTAGAGGGAGGGAACTGTAAGCAATTTAAGCTCCTTAAATTATGGTCTGCATGAGGTTAGCTGATTAGCTCCCACCATACACCTAATAGCTTTCTTTTGAATTTTAAAACCCCTATTCATATTACCCATGCTAGAATTACCCCATACTAAGATACCATAACGGATATGAGACAGAATGAGGCCATGATAAGCTGCCATTAGTAATTTTTTATCATTTAATCTGCCAATTTGTTTTAGTGCAAATACCCCAGATGATATTTTACTACAAACTTGATTGGTATAGATCATTCGATTCCCTTATAGAGTAGATACATAAATCACTAATAGTTTTTGCCATAGGTCTAAGGTAAGCCTTTTTTTCTTACGAAAGTTAAATGGGCTTGATCTTTTACAATTTCTTTAGAAAAATTTGCAACCAGCTATGAGACATGTTGTGTCATGAAAGGGATTATTTTTCTTAAAATTCTTCCTTCTATTTTTGAAATTTTCTCCTGTTCTCAAAGTAATATGTAAATTGTTTATATTCCGCTTAAAATTAATGGTTTTAAAATTGTTTCATAATATCTTAGTTTAGCATTTATCGATGTTTCGCAAGTTAAATACATCCTTAATTTAGTGAAAATGTTTTTGAAATTTTACAATTTGTTCTCTCATTGTCTTTGTAATTTACGAAGACCATCATTCTGTATTATTTCACCCAGGTATTTAAATTGAAAGGTATAATCTCTTAACCCTTGCTAACCTGGAATTCAGAAATCAGGTATGCGTAATCACCTTTCGTTAAACTCAGTTTTCTCCACAACTATTCATTATTTTCTAGGGTTTAGTTTTATTGGATAGAGAATTTTCCCCTCTTTCATTTGGTGTATCTTGCATATTTGTACGATGAAAATTGATGATGTGGTGTTACGCGAAAGAAGAGATTATTTTTGACAAGCCAGTACTAAAATTTGAGCGTTTTCGTCCGTAACTTATCAACAAAAAAGGTATTTGTTTGAAAATGACATCATCTGTTAGCTTTAAATGTGATGGTCAAAATCTATAAATTTGTAGTGCTGGCAACAAATTTTATGACTCTAAAACCAAACAAAGAAAGTTAACACTATCCGTCTCGGCTATCCCTTGGTTAAACCTTACAATTAGCGTCAAAATAAACGATAACATATTTTGATTTATGCTATCATGTTTATAAAAGGATAATACACAAAACAATGCACAGAAAAGAGATAGAAACTTTCATAGAAGAGGAGTAAATAAAAATTGAAAAGAGATGACATTATTTTGAGGCGATTTTTTTTCATCCAGCACGTTACTTTGTTAAACAAAAAGTGTGATATCTTTTGAACGCGTCTATCAGTTTGCAATATCTAAATGTTATTATTTTTACAATGAATTGCTTTATTTATGTATGTATACAGCTAAACATATTTTTTTGTATTTTTTAGTGATTAAGTGACACTTTTTCGTACGTAAATTGATATTTATTTCTATAAGAAAATATTTTTTTTAATTTTCAATTTTTATTCTGTTCGTAAATGAAAACGGTAAAAATTGTTTCAAACGTGATTCTAATTAAAAATTCTTATAAATAAATAGTAATTTTTTGAAATTTTTAGGAATGAAACTGAATGAAATAAAAGAGTTTTTATTAGGTGTAAAATGACAGTCCGCGTGATCATTAAAATCGCAGTTCTCATTGGGTTAACTTGCGGCTCTTATAGTAAAATTTTAATGAAAGTCGTTAAAAAATTTTGTTTATTTAGTTGAGTGTTACTTAGTTCTGTGTATTTTATAATTTGTTTGATTTATTTTTTCTACAGTATGTCCTGAAGGGTATTATGGAGATCATTGCATGTTAGCCTGTGAATGTAAAAATGAAAATTTTATCTGTCATCCTGCTGAAGGTTGCGTTTGCAAGCATGGTTACACAGGTATGTAGCAAACTTTTTTAGACGTATACTTTTTCTGACTCAATTAAATTAAAAGAATTAATCTATTGGTTATCAATTAATAAATCAAAACTAATCTATAATATTCATCTGGTTGATTTACTTAATTTGTCAGTTTAAACCAGGCACATTCGTTAAGTAAGGGCTGTTTTGTCACAAAAAAAATTATTGGCAGTTTTAATTTCTACAAACTTATTTGCTTTTCTACATAGTCACCGTAACAGGTGATGATAACTATTGGGATTTTTCATCTTAAAAAAAATTTTTTTGGTGTGCATGAAACATTGTGATTCTAGTACAATGGAGTATCTTCTTATTGCAGATGAAATGGCCATCGCAGTTGCTGAGATTTTGAAATACATTGTATGGATTGGACACAAAAAGTGTGTGTTAAATAGATAATGTAATTACAGTTCTCAGATATGCAGAAATGCTGATTTGTCAATTTAAAAATGAAGCATTTACATTTACAAGCCCTAGCCATTAACAAATACCAACAAAATATGACAAACCATATTTATATATGGTTTTTAAGATTAAAAAATGTAATTTAAATAATTATAAAGAAATATATAAGTAATTACTTCATTTTGTAGAAAGGTTGATACATTTTGAAAACAGGATAAAATTAATACAGAAAAACTTGTGATGTTGTAAATCACAATTTCTTTCTTTCTTTTTTGTTAATTGCATCCAGGAGACTCTCAAGGAAGTAGAACGTGTCAAAACTTTGCTAGTTCCATAAACCATATGATAAATAAAAATTTTATGAATACCACACATTTTTAAACAAAGGAATTCACTGATTTCATTACTTTTATTCAAAATGCAAAAAGGAACTGACTAAAAATAATAAGATAACCTATTCAGTCACGGCAATTCCACAACTATGATTCTAGTGAAAAGTACAACTAATTAACATCAAATAAAATCACTCACTAAGCACATTGAACAACAAATTGAAATTGTAAAACAGAAACACAACATAAATTAAACTGATTGAATTAAAAACAAAACTATCAAATCATTTCATCATTCACAGATACAACCTAACGTCATCACTAATGACCACTGTAGTTGATGCAATGGTAAATAAACAAAGAAAAAAACTATCAAAAACTTCTAAGACAAAAATAAACACCTAACTGATTTCTTCCAATAAGAATACATAAGTAATATTTATGTTTGTTTTCTGAGTATTCACTAAAATATTCATCAGAATGTGATATAACTCAGACTGAATCGTTCAAGAAAGATTGGCAAACATTTTAATAAAACCCAAGTATGAAAATAACCCTACTGAAGTTAATAATTTTTTTTATCCCTAATGTGTGTACGTTGCAATCTATTCAATGTAAGAACAATAAACAACCCCATGACCCAATGAGATGAGGATGATGTGTATGACGTTTTTTGGTTTAACGTTCGACTGTTCTGCAATTACTGCTAATGCAGACAAAATGATTTTTGTAACGTATGAAAATATGCCGTGGCTGAATGGGATTCGAACCCAAGACCACATGATTAGAGGCGAGCACGTTACCAAATATGTATGATGTGTAAATGAGGTGTAGTCTTGTACAGGCTCAGGCCAACCATTCCTGACAGAGTATGGTTGATTAAACTCAACCATAAAAGTACACCAGTAACCACTGTCTAGTATATAAATCCATATGAAAGTAACTACCTTTACTAGGAATTGAACCTGGAACATTCGTCTTTGAAAATCAGTTGTTAAACAGCTGACTTGCAGCGATGACTTTACCTCTAGACCAACCCAGTGGGTCGAAGTTAATAATGAATTAAATTTGATGGCCCAGAGCTGTATTCAGGCTTGGGTTTTTCACCTGTAATATCATGCCCGACCTATTCTCAGGGGTTGGCTTCAGTGTTAAAAATACTTTTCATGAACAGTTAATATGTACTTTATTGTAGTATAACAACATAAATATATATGATTTTTTTTTAGGTGAATTTTGCGATATCCCAATGGCAAATAGAATTGTAACGGAAAGTGAACCAGAGAAAACTCATTTTAGTTCTGTTGCAATTGCATTCATTGCGATTATTGCTATTGCTGTTTGCGCTGTTATGTACTTATATCACAAGAGAAGAGTTAAGACATTAGAAACTGAAATCGCCAGAGTACATTATATCGCTGATCCTCTTACACCAGGTAATTTTTTGTTTATTTGATTTTCATAAAGTTTTATAGCATTTCCCTGTTTTTCTTCTGACTTTCTTTAATCATCAAAAAATTTTCTTTTTACTCTGTATTTTTTCCTATTTTATATGTTAATACTTTAACTTATACCATGCCAGCAAAGTATCTTGGAATGACTGTTGATGCAAAACTGAGGTGGAAGGAACATGTAAATATTTGTTAGCCATTAGATCAGAATCCTGATTTGTCTGTCTTTAATAATTTACGGGTGTATAAGCAGTTCAAATGCTGGTATATGGAGTATCGTAAATAAGCAGTTTCTCAAATTAGTATTAACCTATTGTCTACAAATCTTATCATTATCATTGTCCTCTGAGGACAATGATGTATCACAAAAAGTTCAGAAATTTAATAAGATTTGTGGTACAATAGATCAAAATTTGAAGGGAAGGGCCTGAGCTGGCACTTTAATGTAGTTCTGTAAGTCCCAACACTGGCATATGAGAGTGAGGCATGGGTGTGGAAGAAGAAATATGAAAATTCCATTTAGTCAGCAGAGATGTGTGAGGGGCTGTAGTCAACTGGATGGGTTCAGAAACAAGGATATGCGGCGAGAATTAGATGTGTGTTCTCTCAAGGAGACAATTATGGAGTATCACCGAAAATGGACCGATCTCTTGAAAAATGTCTCCACACAGGATTCTTAGACTGGTCAAAAGTTACGGGCCGATTGGACGGTGCGACCGGTGGCTAGGTGGATACCAGAACAGGTCTTGGGACTGAATCCTTGATTAGTGAAGAAGAAGAAGATGAGCTACAAATCTGTGGCTGCTTTAAAACATTTTTTTTTTAAATTATTGAGTGATAATGCCTACATAAGCCTTAGCTTTAGTGTAAGTAATAATATGAGGTGATGTACAAATGAAAAAATGCTAGAATTGACTGGGAATTGAACCCAGGATCCTGGTATAGAAGCCAGTTGCTCTGACCACTACATCTACATCAAATGTTCAGGAACATTTTAAGTTCTTCACGGTAAGCTCATAATAGTGACGTCCATGTTTCTTGGAAGTATATACAGTAGCAGAAAAATCTGAGTAAAAATTCAGATTAACTCAAACAAAAACTTATTTGCTAATGAATGATGTTGAATATAAAATATGTTAATAATTTAATAATTGAAGTTTTAAAATGTCTAAATTTAAATTATTATGTAGCGAAATGGAATGTTGACTGTATAATCATAAAGGGCAAACAGCAAATAAAATATATCTTTACTTTATAACCATGGTTTGTTATTGTTTTGAAGTATAATTTAGTATTCTGGCAAGATAAATTGAGCGCTGGTTCATGCATGCACAGTTAACACATTCCCCGCACCTACTGTAAAGTACGGTCATAAGGTTCGCATCACACAGTCGCCGTACATGTCTAATTTGTCTTTGTTGTGTCATATTTAAATGTCTAGTGTATGTAGGAATAATTTAAAATAATAAATTAAAGGAAATGCAAGATTGATTAAATAAATAAAGTTTAGAAACAATGAATTAGCCATTATAAAAAAAGATTTGTTTATAAAACAGTGAGGTTATGTTGTGGTCAAGGGCTACTATACACACACTAGGCCTAATTTTACGGTAGCGACGGAGCATGCTTATAACAAAAAGCAACTGTACAGCTTCACTTTTATCCTTACTGTCAGCGCTCAATTTATCTTACCAGTATTCTACCACATTTTGAAAATTTTGTGACTATGTAACATTCGTTTATTCGATTATTAATTTTATGAGTTTGATTCATGTGTTCTCTTTTACTATAACAGTGTACAAATTTCTTTACAGATCCAAACCATTTTGACAATCCAGTGTATGTTATGAAAGGAACAGAAGATAATTCAAGTCTGTTGAATAATCAAGTTCATAACAATTTAGGTCCATATAAGACCAGCAATTTAGAAAAATGTAAATATGAAGAAGAAGGTACGTTAATTTGTTGATTTATAACTTTATTTTACAAATTTCTTTAGTATATGATACCTCTTTGGTACAGTTGTTTAGAGTGTTAGATTATTTCCGTATTGCAAAGCAGGATATCATGGTTTCAATTCCTAGCTAGGGTCAGGAAAATGATAAAATTGTAATACCCACCCCAGTGGTGTATGTACTGTAATCCAATTTTAAATAAGAGGTATGATCAAAAAATACAGTGAATTATTTTACTATGAATGAACTGCAGACACTGTGTCCATTTGAAGTAAAAAGTCAATAACCTGGTTCTTTGAGATAATTAGTATCAAGTTTGAACAAGTTGCGACTTATCAGTCGATTTCCAGAGCCAGAAGAGTGAGGTCATGTTTACCGTGTCTGTCTTGCATCATGGATTTCAAACATCGTGTTAACTTGAATTTTGTGTTAAGTTCCAAAAAAGTGCCATAGAAGCTCGTGAAATGTTAAAATTAGTGCATGCCGATAATATGATAACTCTGAAGACTGTTTACAAGTGGTATAAACAATTTAAAAGCAGAAATGAGTCTATTGAAGACGAGGAGTGGTCGGAATGACCGTTGAACTCAAAAACAGATGAAAACATGCAAAAAGTCGTAAAGCTGATTCGTTCAAACATCTGATTGACTATTCAATAGGTTACTGAAGAACTGAACATCTCATACGAGTCTGAACAAAGCATTTTAATCAATAATTTGCAAATGAGACAAGTGAGTACAAAATCTGTTCCCCGACTTTTGATGCCCTTGCCACACCTTACATTTTGATCTAGAGTTTTCGGCTAAAAAATTATTCCTGTCTGCAGATTCCACATCCACCTTTCTCTCCAGATTTAGCACCATACAACTTCTGGCCCTTACCAAAGATAAAAAGTGTGCTGAAAAGAAAACATTTTGACACCATTCCCGACATTAATAGGGCCTCGATAGAGCAGCTAATAAAGTCCCTTCCGAAAGAAGCGTACCAGAAATGCTTCCAATTATGGAATCAACATTCAGATTAGTGCATTGCTAGCCAAGGAGAGTACTTTGAATGAAATTAATTTAAATTTGATGTAAGCTTATTACTTTGTAATATAATTATTGACCATATCTTTTGATCTCACCTCGTACAATGCTTTAAACAAATATAATAAACAATGCTTTAAAATATTGAATATCGGTAGCCAAAATGTTCAAAATACGTATTTCAAAGTAATCACACGTCTTTCTTCTGGTAATATGGGTTGCTTGTGCAAGTTGCACCATTGTTTTTGAAAACAAGTTCTACTTAAGACAATATAAAATTAAACATTTCCAGAGTCATTCTCATGCATTTAATAAAAACCTGTCTTTATCTTATTTTAATTGCGGAAAAAGATTATTATACCGAACAATTTTCTGTTTTTATTAATGTCACTAACGGTATCGTCTTTAAATGATAATTTTGTATAAGCATTTTCCATTAGGAATAATTCATCATCACTGCTGCTACTGGAACTCATGTTGAATACCGACAACTGAATGAAGGTTAAGTTACATGCTCCCACTGTGCACGTTCGCCACCATAAATCAGTACCTGCGGCCAGCGTTCACTGCGTGCTTACCCCTAGGAAACATCTGTGCAAGTTACAGAGCTTTAGTGGTGACCAATTATGTAAGCTACAAGGTATCAATTGAAGAAACCACCTCCCAAATTATCTTCATATGCAAAGTTTGTTAGTAAGCCTTGCTCAATTTTTGGGCTAACAAACCTGAAGAGTTATCTGCTGCAGAAAGTCTCCTGAAATTTATTTAGAAGACAGTTCTGTTTTCTGATGAGATACAGAAGGTTTTGTTAATACCGTAGCCTCTCTAGAGCAACAATTTACACAAAAGATCTGAAAGGACTTTCCATACCATATCATTTAATAAAATGGATTTACAAACCAACTCAAACCACGTGGCCTCTCAATGGTGGATGTGCAGTAGTTTAGTCTGACCTTAAACGACCTTGGAGCTGGCTGCTACAGTCCACACTCCAATTACAAGCCAAATATCTTAGCAGCAACAATGTTATTTAGCATGAGTTATTAAGTTGGAGTGTCTAAGTTCTAGTTCTATATCATTTTAAATATTACGTTGATTTCTAGTAAATATTAATTTTTATTTTTCGAGTAGTTTAGTTTTTAGTACCGCGAATAAAATATATTTTCTGAAACTTAGTTCAAATTTTTAATCAGACTGTACCGAGCGTGTCACAGTATTTCCATCTCTTTCAAAATAGCTCTTTCTCACACAGCCAGTGTGTGCATCTCAGAGGCCATGTGGTTTAAGTTAGCTTATAACTTTGCATTGTGAAACATTCCATTTAAAGTATTTTGTATTCAAAATTAATTTTTTATTTGGTTTTAGGTGCATGTGGCGGTTATGGTTCAACCTTGATGAAAAAGAGAGAAGCAGATATGAACAATCCAAATATATATCAATACATAGAAGATCTCCCAAAAGTTGAGCATTTATATGATGAAATAAAAGCTAAAGAAGGTTTAGCAGGTTTGTAAAATATTTTCTTATTTTAGCCAAATTATTGTTTTTGACAAAAGTGTGTAGATTTTTTAAATTACATCTGTGTTATGTTTATACGCCAGCCCAGTCATTAGACTGGTAGAAAGTCTGTGAATTAATACACCTTTTGACAACTGTAAAGTGCATTCATGAGTCATAGAGTATGTAGAATGAAAGAAATAAATCTTTTGTCGCTTATCTTCTAATTTGTTTTATTGCTCGTTCGATAAACCAAAAATATGTACTAAGTTTGTTTAAAAAGTACCTGACTTTATTTTTCTGTACGCCAACAAATGACTGGAGTGAATCATGCATTAGCTTCCATGCTTGGGCAGGTCATGTGACCTACTCATGTATTAGTAACAAATACTAAAAACTAGAAATTTTGTTGAATAAAAGTTAGTTGAGGCCACCTCATGGAACAGCGGTTAGAGCGCTAGATTATACGTTGACTACAAAGGAGAAGGTCCTGGAATTGATTCTGTTTCAGGATTTCATACTGTAACCAAAAAAATTGATCATCATTATACCTCCGTCTGTTTATCTCTCTTCCGTTTATCCTTGTTCGACCCCAACACAACTCCTTTCAACCTTTCTATCGCTGAACCATCTTTCTTCCACTTTTCTTTTGATCTTTTCTCTCCTTCTCCAAGCACAGCTTCCTTTTAGACAGCTTACCCTTCTCCTTCCAATCAACATAACCAAACTATCGTAGCTTTGTGTGTCCAATTTTCTTATCAGGTTGTCCATTCCCTTTTTACCTAATCACATCATTTCTCATTCCATCTCTTCATGCCTTTCCTATCGTAATCCTCTTGAATTTAATTTCTACTGCTTGCATTCTACTCTCTCATCTTTCTACCTGTTGCATAAGTCAGTATTGGCACGAAGTATGTATTATATAAATAATTTTTGAACTAGTTATTTGAATGCATTTTTATTTGCGGATGACGTGTGGATTGTGCAGGAGACAGAAGATGATCTTCAATGGGCAGTCCATGTGTTACACAAACTGTGTAAAGATTTTACCTTAAAAATTTCCATTGATAAAACGTAATAATGGCTTTTAAGGGCAAATATCCCGTTCGTTCAAAAATAGTTGTGGGTACGACGGTCACTATTTATATTTTGAGCATTGGCAGTACTGATTATTGTTGGGTATCAGCTGATGTTTTTATTTGAAAGTTTGACATTTTTAACAATAACCTACACCAGATATATTGTAAACAAAGCATTGTTTGTGTCGTTTGTAGCTATTTTAAAAGATTGTGTCAGTCAAAAAATGAAAATGAGTCGTGAAAACTTTCGTGCAATGATTTATTACGATTTCCGACGTGAATTAACTAGACAACAGTGCGCTGATCAACTTAATTCCACTTTTGGTGATGAACCCCCATCCTTTGCCACTGTGAAACGCTGGTATAACGAGTTCAATCGTGGTCATCGTTCTCTCAATGATGAATTTCGTGAAGGTCGTCCAAAGCCAGTTGCTGTTCCTGAAAACATTGACGCTGTGCAAAATATGACCATCCAAGACCGTCATGTGACATATTGTGAGATTGAGACATCTTTAGGCATTAGTCCCACTAGCATACATAAAATATTGCACGAATATTTAGCTGTGAAAAAGGTGTGTTGTCGTTGGATTCCACACAATTTGACAAAAGCCCAAAAAGATGCCCGTGTCGATTGGTGCAAAAAAATTATTAAAAAATCCAATGTTGGTGCTTCCAAAGAGGTATATAAGATTGTAACAGGTGACGAATCATGGATATATGCGTACGAGCCAGAACGAAAACAACAGTCAGCGGTATGGGTGTTTCAAGACGAACCAAACCCAACAAAAGTTGTTGGTGCTCTTCTTCTTCTTCATGTATCATCTCCATTTCGGAGGTTGGCTATCATCATTGCTATTTTAACTTTGGAAGCCACAGCCCTGAAGAGATCAGATGACCCGACATTAAACCACTCTCTCAAGTTCCTAAGCCAAGATATTCTCCTCCTTCCAACAGATCTTCTCCCTACAATTTTTCCCTGGATTATGAGCTGCAGAATCCTGTATCTTGGACCTCTCATGATGTGGCCGAGATATTGCAGTTTCCTGCTCTTCACCTCACGTAGAACCGCTAAACCCTTGTTCATTCTCCTCAAAACCTCCACATTTGTCACATGTTCTGTCCATGAAATTCTCAATATCCTGTGGTAAGTCCACATCTCAAAGGCTTCTACTTTCCGCTCACACTGTACATTGAGGGTCCAAGTCTCTACACCATATAACAGAACTGGGAACACATAGCATTTGAGCATTCGAATTCGGAGGTCTAAACTCAAATCACGGCTACAGAGCAGCTTCTTGATTTTCACAAAAGATGTGCGTGCTTTCTCAATACGACTCTTTACCTCCGAACAGAACTCCACAGAACAACTGACACTTGTACCCAAATAATCATATCTCTCCACTCTTTCCAGCCTTCTCCCCTCCACATAGAGATGTTCATTGGGCACTTCAGTTTTGGTGACAATCATATATTTGGTCTTCTTAACATTGAGTGTCAGACCATATTCCTGACTAGCTGTGATAACCTTATCCAACATATTCTGTAGGCTTTGCATGTTTTCAGCAAGAAGTACTGTATCATCAGCATAGCGCAAATTATTCAGAGGAATGCCATTAACTCTTATTCCACCCACCTCATTTTCAAGGGCATTGGCAAAAACTTCCTCAGAGTAGAGGATGAAGAGGAGAGGTGAAAGAACACACCCCTGTCTGACACCCTGCCTAATTTCCACTGCCTTTGTCAGCTCAGATTGGATGCGGACAGCTGCACTTTGATTCAGATATAATCTTACAATTATTTGTATATCTTTTGTGTCAATGTTCTTCCGTTGTAGTGCTTCTATAAGTTGATTGTGTCTCACTTTATCAAATGCCTTATTGAAATCAATAAAACAGACGTATACATTTTGATTAACATCAAGACATCGCTGCACCAAAACATTGTAGGCAAAAAGAGCCTCCCTTGTACCACATCCATTCCTAAAGCCAAACTGAGTATCCGCTATGCCAGCCTCCAGCTTCTTATATATTCTACGGTGGATGACTTTGAGGAAGATCTTTAGAGCGTGGCTCATTAGACTAATTGTACGATATTCATCACATTTTTTGGCATTCCGTTTCTTAGGAAGTGTGACAAATATTGACTGAAGCCATTCTGTGGGTATTATACCTGTGTCATATATCTTATTGAACAGAGAAGTTAAGGCACTCAAATGTTTCTCCTCAATCAACTTAAGCACTTCTGCAGGTAGTTCATCAGGGCCAGGGGCTTTCCCATCTTTGGCCGACTTTACCGCTGCTTGTACTTCTTCTTTTAGAATAGGTGGTCCAGTTTCATCTTCAGACTCAATATAAACTTCACCCCTCTCTTCATTGAACAAATTCTTAATGTATTCCTCCCACAGAATCAGTTGATCTTTAATGTCCAACACAATGTTTCCTTCCTCATCCATTAAGATGTATGATTTATGCTTCCGCCCAACTCCAGTAAACTCTTTTATTTTTTTATGGACACTATGAGAGTCATGCAGCCTCTGCAAATTCTCTATCTCAGCACACTTTCCCTTCAACCACTCCTCCCTGGCTTGGCGACACTTATACCTGATGTCCTTCCGCACTTCTTTATATCTCTGTCTGTTTGTACTTTTCAAGAGTCTTCTCTCTTCCATTAGCACCAATATTTCATTTGTCATCCAGTCACTCTGATGTTTCCTCCTGTCAGGTTTCAGAATCTCTCTGCAAGGTTCCATAATAGCTGACTTAAAACTCTGCCACATGTGTTCCGGCTGACTGAGAGTTGCTGAGCTAATACTTTTTAAATTTTCATTTATCTCTTGGTACACTCTCTTTTTCACATTGCCATTTCTTAGTAAGCTGGTATCAATTATTCTTTGGTTTGACGAAATTTCCAACTTCTTGAGCCTCACCAAAATCTCTGCAACAAGAAGACTATGGTCTGATCCCACATCTGCTCCTGGATACGTTTTAGCACTTCTCACTGCATACCTGTACCTCTGATTAACAAGAATATAGTCAATTTGATTTCTGACAATATGTTCTTTGTTATCCCGTGGAGATTTCCATGTGTACAGACGGCGTTTTGGCAGCTTGAAAAATGTGTTAGTAATTACCATGGAGTTTTCCTGGCAGAATTGTAAAAGCGGATCACCTCGCTCATTACGATCCCCCAGCCCATACAGCCCAACCCATTCACATGAGCCTTGCCCAATCTTTGCATTCATGTCACCCAAGATAAAAGTGACATCCTTGTTCTTAGTCAGCTTCATAATCTCATCAATATCTCTATAGAAAGCTTCCACTTCTTCATCCTCTTTATCTGCTGTTGGCGCATACACCTGGACAAGGTTGAGTGTTCCACAGTATGCCTCTAGCTGTAAAAGTAAAACTCGGGCAGAGAGAGGTACAAAGTTCTTCACAGATCTCCAAAGAGTCTTGTCAAGTATAACTGCAACGCCATGACGATGTTGACTATCATTACTTCCTGAGTAATAGATAATTTTGTCACGAACTCTATTCTGCCCACATCCTACCCAGCGAGCTTCACTAATTCCCATTATTTTGATGTTCAGTCTATCCATTTCCAAAATCACATTATGGGTCTTTCCTTGGTCACACATACTTTGAACATTCCATGTTCCAATTCTTATTGGATTTCGTAGCAAAGTATTCTTCCTACTGGTTGCATTCTTCATATCAGTCACAACTGTCCTCCCCGGAGATCCGATTGGAGGACTTGAAACTCCGGAATTATATTTAGTCCTGACTATAGCCATGATGATAATGCATGGAATATCAATATATGATCTTTAATGCAGTGGTTTTCCTTTGCCTTCTGCATCCTCATGCCGTTGACTAAGACTACATCTCAGTTCCTCCGCCTTCAAAGACATTTTTAATATCTTCAGGACAAGAGATTGCCCCTTCCACTTAGCTCTTCCGCTCCAGAGACCGTTGGCCTTGTAGAGTTGACTCCATATACCGAGAGTCCTTCGGTCACCAGAGCATCCTTGATGCCTGGTTCTAGTGCTAGGTTTTGGTCCACCCTGAGTATTTGATTTCCTCAGTACCACCCATATCTGGGAGGCATTCCCCTATCCGCCGCCTGGGAAGGCGCCCGATGGAGGACCTAGCAACCTCACACGGGTGCTCAGAGCACTTCAAAACAAATGATCGCCTGTTTTTTCAGGAAAACTGGTCATGTGGCAACAGTACCTTTAAAGGAGCGTAAAACAGTAAATTCTGAATGGTATACAACCATTTGTTTGCCAGTAGTCTATGATGAAATCAGAAAAACAAACAAAAATTGTCGGATCATCCTCCATCAAGACAACGCAAGCTCCCACACATCTCGTGAAACAACCTTTTCAACACTCAAAAGATCGAATTGATGGGTCATCCGCCTTACAGTCCAGATTTGGCACCCAATGATTCTTTTTTGTTCCCAACTATCAAGGATAAATTACGAGGACAACGATTTTTGTCGGCAGAAGAAGCTGTTGAAGCATTCAAAAACCATGTTTTGGAGGTACCCGACGCAGACTGGAAAAGATGCTATGAGAACTGGTTCCAACGCATGGAAAAGTGTATAAACCTTAAAGGGGAATATTTTGAAAAGCAATAAAGCCACTTTCAACACAAAATAGTTTGTATGTATTCTTAGGCTCAAAATATAAATAGTGACCCTCGTATTACCCGGTATGGAGAGAGTGTCTCACTTTCATCAATTAGGGTGTTATGTGGAATTTTATTCTGATTTGGATATAGAGCAGAAATTAAGCCAATTCCAGAGGATATGTGGGACTATAAGCGGAACTTTGGGTAATAGAGTGAGGAAGGTCACTAAACTTTAAGTTCTACAAAGTTATGGCAGCTCCAGTTATTCTGTACGGAAGTGAGGCGTGGACAACAAAAACCCAAGAGCGGAGAATCCAGATGGCAGAGATGAGATTTCTTCGAAGAACTAAGGGGTGTACACACTTGGACAGAATAAGGAATGAAGAAATCAGGTCAGAATTGGGTATCACCAACTTGAACAAAAAGATAAAGGATTATCGCGGAAGTTGGAGACAGCACATGCCAAGGATGTCAGATCACAGAATACCTAAGCAGGCACACTGGTATGCTCCAGAAGGTAAAAGGGATGTTTGTAGACCTAGGAGAAGATGGAGATAGATGATATAGTTTATGAGTTCGGAATAGGCTGCGGCTCCTTGGTTGGAAGAAGAAGAATTTTTGAACTTCATGATCCCATAAAAAGTAGTTGGTAATATAAATTAAAGTGTATTTTACGTAGTAAATCCAAAAGAACATTTTCTTGTTTTTATATAAAAAAATTCATAATTTCTCATGCATTATTTTTCCTAATTTTTTTGGCTCTCACTGATCCCTTAAGAGAAGTGCAGGGACCCCCAAAGATCCACCTGTTGAAAACCACTACCTTTAGAGTATGGTCTGTCTGTGAGTGAGTGAATCAGTGACACTGGAGCTTTATATAATAAGAACACTCGCCATTCAGAATCATCTTGCAGTATCCTTTAATTTGATTAAAGAATTTGGTTTATTTTTGTATTTTTATACAACACATGATTATGAAATTCATTTCAAGA
Source organism: Catonia carolina (assembly GCA_035578175.1). NCBI lineage: Eukaryota > Metazoa > Arthropoda > Insecta > Hemiptera > Achilidae > Catonia > Catonia carolina. The sequence continues at coordinate 30,285,573 of JAQMRL010000005.1, read as the reverse complement.
TTTTTGTTTTGCTTTATTTTACAGATCAAGAATATGATCATCTTGATTATACACGCCCTGGTACTTCATTTAAACCACATTATCAAAGAATGGCAAACGGTTTAATTGTTAAAAAACCAGATTCAGAAAATGAAAAAAAGGGAGACAGTTGAACTCATTCATTCTAATAATGTTTATCAACTCATCTTAACGAGACTGGGTCACTTTTAATTGTTAAATTTTATGATTTAGCAACAATCTCCTGTGTATGTGATGTAGCAGTTAGGTTTAATACGATTGAAAATTGTTAGGTATGAATGTACATATTTTTAATAGTAACGTAAATTTTAACTTATGTGTCGAGATGATATTTATGTGGTTTTTTTTATTACGTTGAAGAAATTTTATTATTTTATAAAGAATATTAATAAATTTTTAATTAGATATTATTTTAATAAATGAGAATTTTTTACATGAAATTTAGTTTTACAACTTTAAAGTTTTATACACTAATTTAAATTACAATTATTGTCTTCTTTTTTTTAAAAAATAAGCTTTATCAATATTAATCAGATTTGTTTTGTATCAATTTGTGGACTTTTTACCAGTACTCTCTGTTTTATACTATTGTCCCAGGTACTATTTTAATTTTGTTAAAAATATAAAAAATTGTTATAATACAAAATATGAAAGTATGTTCTGTTTAGAATTGTTTTCAAATTTGTTTAATATGATAGCATTTCCTGTCCGATATTTATTTCTAGTCCAGAAAATATTAATTTATCACCGTTTATTAAAAATTATATTTATTTTAAATAATATTAGATTTCATTGAGTTCAATTCGTGGCTAGGGTTTAAAAATTTTATCATGTTAAAATTATAAAATTATGAAATATTGCTGCAATTTACCAAACTCTTGATGCAGCTTTTGTGTTATTAAATAAGACTTAAAGAAAGAAAAAAGGAAACTAATGAAAATAACTTTGAAAGTTTTAATGTAACTTTTTATTTCCTTGGTTATGATATGTATACCCTACCGAACTAGGGACTGTAGATGAAGGTGGAACATAGTGACCTAAATCACAGCACAGAGCCAATTGACTTTCGTTAATTGTATCCTGCGTTGGCACGTAGTCCCGCTATGGATGACAGCCTAACTAAAAGTCAGCAGGAGTTGATGGAACAGAGTGTGACTTAACGAAGGTCCAACCTCACACCCAACCTTGGTTGCTATTGGCCAGATCTCATCTGCAGTCTTTAGTTCGTTCGGGTATAATTTTAAAATTATTACATTTTTATTATGAATTTGAAAACCTTGTTTTAACAATGAAATTTAATGAAAAACGCCAATTAAGATATTTAAAAAATTAAAATAATATAGTATATTATTTCATGTTTTTGAACATTATAAGTTCTATATTTTTATTGTGCAATGTTAATATTTTGTAACTTTTTTTATTTCGAATTTTATGTTACAAGAAAAATAATTTACAGTTTTTTTTTTATTTATGGAATATTATATTTTTGTTATACATAAGTACTTTTCAGTTTATTTAACTAATTTTATTAATACAATTTCTTTGAATGGTTTTGATAGTTAATTAACGTGTGTGTTGTTACAGTAAAAATGTAATTTTAATTACCGATATCAATATTTATGACAGTTAAGTGTTATACAATTTTTAGTTTACCAATTTTTTGAATGATGTCTTTCATTGACTTATTTTAGTTGTAAATATATTTTTCATTATTTTTTATAAGTTTACCATTAATACTAACTAAGTTGGTAGCTAATTTAAAATAATTTTACATGACTGAATGAATTTTTTAAAATCTTTTATATATTGTCATGTTTTATTTTGTTATAAGGAATGTTGTTATTGGTTAAGATCATGACAAAACTGAAAAAAATATTGATTTTTTTTCCGAAGTTATTTAATGTGATTTTATTTGCATTATAAAGTATTTTGTTGTATTCATCAGGTTGTCAATAAGTTCTCAAACAAGTTATAATGTTAGAGTGATTTTTTTTTATTGAGCATGAACATTTTCTTTTATGTAATCAGTATCCCAGTTCCTTGGAATGATCTATTTATAAAATACTGACAGTTCAGCTGTTCTTAGTTTGCTCTTACTGTCAACAAACCAAAGCCAGCTACTACAGGGTACACGCTAGAGTCTACGACTTTACGGATGTCGTATTCCTATTAAGTTAACTATCTTTTAAATTATAAGTACTTAAAGTACTAAAAACATCAGTCATGATATAATGTAGGCCGAACAATTTCATTTAGAAAAATTCTTTTAAAAGTATTTTGTATTTAAATACTTTTGAAAGTATTTTGTTGTTACTTTTTATCAGCGTGTACACATTTTTATATAATGCGCATGCTCAGTGACATCATTATTTGTTACATTAGGAGCAAACTAAGAGAGGCTGGACTGTATGTATATACATTTATAAATCTTGATTCATTTGTTGTGATTTGAGGTTTCAGTTGTGTCTTACCAATAATTTGATTCTTGGACTCATTCACCTGGCATCTTCAGATTTTTATCCCTCTGAGGTCATTTATGGGTGTAAAAGGTTTTTGAGCAACGATGAGATCAGTGTGTCATCAAACACTGATAGGTGATGGGAAACTTTTTGATAGGAAAGTTAGAAAGCTCATCTTTTGGCTCACCAATTGTATTGACAATGAAGGCAACTACATCGAAAAATAGTGTTTGATGTACGTATGTGAATTTGTAAATTTTTCATTGATAAAAACTTCCAAACCTTAACAAATTTTTTCAATTTCAAAAACTTTGAAAACTTTCTTTTCAATTTGAGTTTGTATACTTTCTCAATTTACGTCATACACTTTAAACCAAATGTTACTCTAATTTATAACATTTACTTAATATCCGTGTCTTTTTTATGAGATACTTCATGTACTTTTATACAACATACAGTTCTATCGATAATGATAAATATATTTAATATTCATGTAATAATATAATTGTCTCTTACGTAAAGTTGTAATTACTATTATAATTTAAATGTATTATAATAAATATCAAGTAATATAATAAAATTAAATTTGAGTGTACATTTGTCAGATTTGATTTGTGAATGTGTGATTCTATATGTGAATTTAATGTATTAGTATTTATAAATAAGTAATATTTATATAATTATATATAACTGTTAGTTTTTATTAGATATTTTAACATAAATGTTTTATGTGTTATTTTATTTAATAGTTTATTTGAAATTTTATTATATACAATTTATTCTGTTAGGCTTAAATTTTATTAAAAAAGTACAAAATTTTGTGGATCAAAATTTTTTATCGTGTAAAAATAATAATAATTTTGTATCAATTTTTTTTGGGATATGCATTTTTATTTTAAACTGTGGTATTTTCTAATGATTAAAAATTTTTGTATTTTCAGACAATAAAAATGTAAATTTTTGTTCTTTATGTCTGTGATGTCATGTGTTCCCTTTATTGCAGTATTTTAATAAAATAATTACTACATTTTAAATTTTTGAATGAATATAAGTTAACTGTTATCGCTTTTAACTTTTTTGAAATTTTTCGATCAACTTTATCTGTGAAATTATGAATAAATTTATACTGATATTTAGTTTAACTTTTTGTGAATATAAATTAAAACATTAAAAATAAATAAACAAAAAGTAATAAAAAGAAAATTTTCTTTTCTTTTTATTTGTTTATATTTTCTGAATTTCCTCCTCGCCTTTGACTTACTTTCATATTATTTTCCCCAGAATAAGCATCAAATTGCATGAAAAATATTCAAGTTCATGAACATTCATGTTTATATTTAAATATAGTGAACATATCTAAAATACATTTGTAAGCCTTAAATGTTAAATATATTACCTGTGATACAATCAAAGAACAAAAGTTTTTTTTAACAAGTATGAAATAGTCTAAGATTTTGTAATTTTTTAATAATATTTACATATCAATTTTAATTAAAATAAAATCATATTGATTAAAATTTGTCTGATAAAATATTTAAGCATTTTTGAATGTGTTTTATAAAAGAATAACTTGCATAGATTATTTGTATGCTGCATGTTATTTGATAACTATTACATTCCCTCTTGTATTATATGTACAGTATAATCCTGTTTATCCAAACATTGGGACATTTAAAGACTTTTTTAATTAATTGTATTTTTAACATGGTATATTTTATTATGTAATTTCGAGTAGCATGACGGAGATACTAAGCAGAATGGATCAGGGAAGGGGAGTGACATAGTTGCTGAATTTCATTTTGTGGTCAAATAGAATTTGCATTTGATCAAAGGAGAGGTTTAGAAGAGAATTTTAGTGTACAACGTAGAAATGTGGTAATTGTCAGAAAGGGATAAAAGGATTATCGTTATCATGCAGATGGACTTATGGAGAAGAAGTTGTTGGATGTTAAGGTTGGATTACATGAGGAATGAATCAGTCTGGGAAAAGGTAGGAAGGCCAAACTGTGTTAGTTGAATAAAAAACTTGTGGTATGGACACCTGCCTTGGATAAATGAAGGCATTTGCTCTGCAGAGTATGGATGTAGAAACCAAAGGATGAGAAAGAGGAGAGGATGCACAGCAAAGCAATGAATCTGTGGAAAATGGACACGATGGCTAGTAGAGGCCTACAAGAGATTGAATTAATAGAGAGGCTTAGCATTTGAGATGCAAAAACAGTTATAATTGTCATACAACAGTGAAAAAAGTAGGTATAGGTATCAGACGACCTAATATCCCATAGCCGAGCGAGTGAGAGGGAGATAAGTGGCATAACTACGCATGCGCTCAAAGGTTTTTACCGTAATAATCCAAATCTGAAAACATACTACAGTCGTTATCTTGCTTGTTAGTTTACTGCATCCATAAACGCTTGCTTACAACAATGAGTAAAATTAAAGACAATGTTATTGGAACCACGCATATGGCTTGTGCGAGTGAGAGCGTTATGCATTCTCTCACTACCACGGCTAGGGGACATTAGTTCATCTGAATACTGTACTTTATCTTTCCTATTGTAAAAAAGTAATAAATTTTTCACTGACTTGTTACAGCTACTATATCACTCTTTCTTCACCTTTTTTCTCTACTGACCTGTTTTGGTGTATCCACCATCATCATTTGAGTACATAAAATTTAAACTGAACTTTTTAAAAATTATTTACAATTTTATGTATTCGATGATGGTGGATCCACTGAAATATGTCAGTAGAATGCAGGATTATATAAAAAAGGTAAAAAAAACAAACATGATATAGCAGCTGTATCAAGACATTTTATTTTATTTTATGTTTTTGTCAGATTTCTAAACTTAAATTTTGAATGTGCATGAAAAATTTTATGTATATAAGTGTCATCTTTACAAGTTTAACTCTATGTTCAGAATTTTCAATTGAAGTGATGTGAAAATGTTGAAAGGTACATGTTTCTTAAATTTCTTGGATTGTCCAGATGTTTGGTCATCCAAGCTATATCCTATTCTGTACAGTTCAAATTAATGATGAAGCAAATTCAATTTTAAACTGGTTAAGCCAGTATTACAAATACAAAACTGATATCAGTTAAAAGTTACCAATTGCACTTGCGTTTTAGTTAGGTACTAGAACACAATAATCGCAGTCTATTATCGCTGAAAACAGAACTAACAGTCTTCTGTTTATCGTTACAGTACTGTTCAACATGTGTGATTAATTACATTACAGTAGAAATTATATGTGTGAATCAGTTTTGAGGATTGTAAAGTACAAAAGATAGTCAAAATTAAGAAGCTTTGTTTGTGTTGAGTATAAACCGTGTTAATCTTTTTGCTATTATTATTATCAGCAAATGATTGCTATCTGTATAAAATTACTGTTGAACCAGTTATATTACAACACCCCAAGCTGCAGTTGGAACAGATTTTATTACATGAAGCTATGTAATAAGCTTCATGTAATAAGTTCATTACTTATGAAGTACATAAGTACGAGGGTAGGCTGATAAGTAATGCACACATGCTTGTAGAAGACGAACAAAAAGAAATAGCAAGATGGGGTAAATAACAAATTAAAGTACAAATCTTAACCTACCAAATTATCTATTTATTTTTCAATATAGTCACCGTTAAGCATTACACATTTCTCCCAACGTTTAACAAGTTTTTTCATTCCGTCACTGAAAAATTCTTCCGACTTTCCTCGAACCCAGGACGCAATAGCTGCCTTCACCTCATTGTCTGTAGTATAAAATGAGGACACAACACGGCGCCTCTCCCAAATTATGTAGTATAAAAATGAAGTAGTAAAACCATTTTTTGTAGTAAAAATGAAGTTACACAAAGCACGGCGAACTGCACCATTTGTGTAAGGTGTTTTGCAGAGATAATGCGGGGGCTTCCACCATCCAATTTTAGAATCCAACCAGACGCTGAAATTGGACTCAGGGGATTATTGGCAACCCAGATTTGAATAACGTAGCTCTATTGATGGTAAAAACTCGCTTTTAGTACTGCGAAGGTATGGTTGAATAACCACACAGGTCTAGACACAATGACATTTTACACAGAAAGAAAATAATAAAAAAAATTAATGAGTAGCTAAAATAATTTATTAAAGAATAACTAAAAAACTAAGTAAAATAAATAATATTATGAATTTCAGTAAACGGTTAATTCGTATAGAATTTAAAAAAAATTTGGTTAAATAACAATACAGTTTAAGAAAAAATAAAATAAAATTTGGAAAAAAATTTAATATAACAAAACTTGATTTAACTATAGAAAATACTTAATATGAATAATAATAAATTAATAGGAACATTTAAGAAAACAAAACTATTTTTAAAGTCCTTGGACTGAAACGGGAAAAGAAATCTCTTGGGCAGAGTTTAATAAATGATTAAGTGAAGAAAAATAAATACAGAAATGTATTTATTTTTTTGGGGAAAACTAAATAAAATTAAGACATAAAAAAAAACAAATTTGTGAGTTGGAATTTAGTAAAAGAATTACTTAGAAAAATTTAAGTAATTCAGTGGCCATTGAACAAGAGTTTAAAAAGAAAAAATTGTCATATTTTAAAGATTTAAATAATTTAAAAGAAAACGAAAGATACTGAAATTAGATAATGTTTTGTTACTTAAAACTATTTAAAAAAATTTAAAAAAAGAAAAAGAGAGATTTATTTATAAATAGGATATTTAAAACACCATAATAATATTAAGACACATTATGAATTTAAATTTAATAAAAATAGATTTAAAAAAAATTGTTTAAGTTAATACCTGAAAAATTATTAAACATGGTACTTAAATTTAAATTTAGGTAATTTTCCCATATTGGGAAAGAAAAATTATTTACCTGTAAAATTTGATCCTATCGGTACGACCTCCTGTCCAAGACAAGCGTAAAATCTCAACGCACACAAAGGCAAAAAAAAGGTCATTCCCCTAACGTTCACGAATGGAAGCGTTCGAGGCTGCGAAAAATGCCGATACATCGGAAATACTATAAATTTAAACGAGGAAAAATATATGAGAAAAATTAAAACGACAGTAACAGAGAGAGAGAGAGAGAGAAAATCAATCGTGTAAGATAGAAAGAGAGAGAGAGAGATACAATTACACGTGTGAGCAACTGAACAATAAAGAAGCAGCGACAAAAATGAAATCCGACACCGGACGTGAGCCTAAGAATTAAAAACGTAAAATTTAAATACGGAATAAAAATCTAGTGAACTAAAACCAACTGGAAATAAATGAATAAAATAATTAGATGTAAAGAAGAAAAAAATGCATAACCCTTAAAATATAATAAATCCGGCACAAAATCAAAAAAACGGGATTGTAAATGAATTGAGAAGATTTTGGAGACAAAATCTTAGAAATTCATTACACTCCCCCCCCTTAGGAAGAAAAAAAAGAAGAAAACTAGATCTGAAGAAATCAAAGGTAGTGGCGTTGATGACAAGAAGAAAAATATCTCGTTTTCTGCAGAAAATGGTCAAGCAATCTTTACATTCAATGAACGTTGATAAAATAGCATATAATTAAATTGATATGATTATGTGTTTGTTTAAAATTTGATTTAAATTACTCTATCATATAGTATTAATTAATTTGAATCATAATCATATATCATTAATTTTATTTTGTAAGTATTACTGGTGTGTTTGTATATATTTTTTTTAAAGAATTGAATCAAGTCTTAATTTATTAGAATAGAATGTAATTACTTGATTATTTGTTAGATTGCAAAAATTACTAAAAAATTTTCCTGAACAATGTGAATTTGAAATTAGTGTATGAATTTTAAAATGTATGTGTTATTATATCTAAACATATATACATAAACATAATAGTAAAATAAATTTGATTAACAATAGCACCCCAAGGATTTGGTGTTAGGGTAGGTGTAAGAGAATTTTAAGGGCAGGAATTAATAAAATGTATGGAACAGTTGGGATGGAAAAATGTATGTTAGAGGAATTATCGGTAATTGGTAAAAAGAAAAATTAGGAATAATATCAATTGGACGATGACTATTTTGTATTAGAAAAGCTATGGGAAAGAAAGGAATTGTACTGAACATGTGACCTCTTGTAGATGGACATCAAAATGGCTGAATTGTAGTTGAAGATGGAAAATTGTTCAAGTTCTTGAAGTTTCTCTAGTTGGAAGGTTGTATTATCGATTCAGTTTGTAATGTTGGAAGTTTATATTCTTGAACGGGATATGTGATGAGTCCGTAAGCAGAAAGTGTTGGTATGTTCTCATAACAGCTGTATGTTGTTTATTTTAAATGTTAATACATTTGGCTTTGATGTACAGGAACAACCAATGTATTGTAAATTTGAAGTCGAAGTGGTAATTCTTGAAGATCTGGTAATAGAAGTTCTTTATGTAAAATCTTTGTTGAAATGTGTTGTGAAAAATAGTGTTCTTGAATTTGTTGTAACGACGTTTTTAAATTGATACGAGAATACGATAAATAAAATACAAGAAATTCTTCATAATGGAAAAGATTGTGAGTTCTTCTGCGTTTCATTAGCTTGAAGTCAGAAGACGATATCTTTAAAATCATGATATATTTGTTAGTTGAAAAAATCTTGAGGATTGTGAACTGTTGCATTCAGATGCTGCATTGTAGACTGGTACGATACACTGGAAGTCTATTGGTCCTCTTGTTGAAAAGACAGCTGATGGTTGAGTAAAGTGGGTGAAAAATTCTTAGGAAAAATATACAGGAATACTTGGGTATGACCTAGGAATTGATTAAATCAGGGATATGGATGCTTTAGAAATAATTGTGTCAAGAATAGGTATGGTATGTGTAATATGAAGTACATTATTGGAAGTTGGATAAAGAGTATGAGGAAGCAAAAGGGAAATTTTGATGAGTATGATAATTTTTGGAAGGAAAACTCGTGTGAATAGGTCGTATGAGAATACTAATGGATGGAGTGTACTATTTTACAAAAAGAAAATTTGTCTTTTGAAATGGAAATTAAAATAACCTAATTAATGTTTTTAGAAACACATTGTAACCAGATAAAAGTATTTTGTATAGTACTATATTTATCTGTAAAGATTTATTAATTTTAATAATAGTTTGTTTTAAATTGTGCAAATTATTTGATGGATCAAATGAAAGTTTTATAAGTTAATTAATTTTGTAATTTCATCAACATAGTTGAAGTTAAATGAGTATGGCAGTTATTATAAAAATGTTATAAGTTGGTATTTACTATTAGTACAAAAGAATAGGTCACTTGAGCATCTACCATATGAGCAGAGAATGAGATATAATTGTAAAATAGCATTTATGAGTTAAAAACATGGACAGAAGAGTAAAATATAAGATTTAGCTTGATATGAATAAAATATCAATATGTTAATTGGTGTTTTAAATATATATGTAACTTAATTCTAACTTAAATACTAGCTTATGAAAATATAATGTAATAAATTCGCCGTGTCGCAGTGATCGTTGTTGTATACTTGAAAGTTTACGAAAAAGATTTTTTTTTTTTTTTTTTATTGTAATATTTTTAAGTTAAAAGTCCAAAGGAAAAATATTTTTCTAATATATTTATTGAACGTTAAAAGTTCCACTTGTAATAATTGTTTGTCCATGACAACGCGTAAAACAAAATTTATTGTGTGACAAAAGTATCTGTTGTAATAAATGTTTATTTACGAGAAATCTTTTTATTAACACTAATTTTTTTTTTTTTTTTGCGATTGTATAAGTTCTTTTGCGATCAATGTTTATCAGAGAAATTGATTGTTTAATTTAAAAAAAATATTGTGTAATAGAGTCTTTAAAATAGTTGTTTTTGTGTGAAAGGTATTTGTTACACTGATTATTTTCACTGTAATAAATGTTGTTTCAATAAATTTTCGCGAACATTTAACTGTATTAAGTAAAAAGAAGTTCGGTCATTGATTATTTAAAAATGTATTCTTGTACGTAGGTAAACCTGGTAACTGTAGGTTGATGATCTCCGACGGATGATCATAGCTGACAGGAACCTAGTAGGATGCTGGTAGTTGAAAAACAAGATTGGTCACTGCGTTTGTCGGCTCTCTTAATGACTAATGGTATATGACTCACTTGATCTGCGGTGGTTCTGGGAGGACTCAGGAAAAATCTCCATCTGTTGACAAGTTAAAAGCAATTTAAGCTCACAAAAATAATATAAATTGTTAATATGTGTTCCTAACAAGCTTCATTGTAGTAAAAAAATCATCATAGAGGGAAATAATTATTAAATACATGAATAACTAATTAATGATTATAAATAAATATATGTATAATGACAAGTGATTAAAAGTTTGTAAGGTTATAAGTATATAAGATGATAAGTCGTGAGGAGTACATTTACATGCTAGTTTAGAAAAATTATCCCATTGCAATGTGCGAAAGAAAAAATTATCTGTAGACTGTGAACCATTTTGTAATAAAAATCTACTATGTTCTCCTGAAACAGGAAGCATCAATCAATAGTCTAACTAATCTATTAATATTTATTTCATCGCTTAAAAACTAAAACTCTTCTTGAGTAAATACTGTCTTACAAACTAAAGTTCTTGTTGAACAAATATATCGTCTTAAAGTCTAAAGTAGAAAATGAAATCAACTGAAAACGTTGTACTGACTGAATAGCACATACATAACTACACCTAGCCAGGACCTAGGCATAGAGGGCACAAGGCTCCTTTCCAGCGATGCCAGAAACCATGACCTCCTTGTACTTGAAGTTTGAGATGAGAAAATATAAAAACAGTAATATACTTATAACTAAAATGCTTGTAGTGTAACTTGTAACTCATAAAATCATAATTCCTTAACCTAATATTCAATAATAATCATTCATATAATATAACATCAATTATTTAACGGGTGACTGCTGAAGATTAAAAACATTGCGCTGAAGGTGATGCACTAATGTAACTATGTCTAGCCAGATCCTAGACACAGAGGGCACAAGGTTCCTTTCTGGCGGATGCCAGAAACCGTGACTTCCTTGTACTTGAGATTCATAAATAATAAAATAATAAAATCATCCATTGTTGGAGTGGCTTAAAAACTAAAATGAAGGCTGAAAATAATCTTATCACTAACTTAAATCTAATTATGTAGTAGTAAAATCTGAGAACAGAAATATAAAATAAATGTATTTGGAAGTAGAAGGAATGGAATGGGATACACTCACGACAAATGCTAAAAAAAAATTAATAGGAAAAGTAAGGGCATGGATATAAGGGAAAAAATAAACAAAATTAGCATACAAAGGTGTTTACAAAGGTAGGAAACCTTTATATCCTAGGTAGGAAAAAGCTAACATGTCTTCAAACAAGTCGTACCTCATTCTAATTATTGAAAAAAATCTAGGGATAGCAAAGAAAATCCTAACAGGACATTGTATGAGGTGTGAAAATTTGGGAAATACCTGAAAATTTAGAAACAAGTTTCATGAATCAACGGAAAGTTAACTCCGGACAAAAATGGGCAGGAAACAGAGTAAAGAAATCCAAAAATAAGAAGAACGGACACACGTCGGGCAAAAATTTGAAGAAACAACAAAAAAAGATAGAAGGAAAAATGCACTACGATTGCCCCCTGATTCAAACGCTCACAAACACACACGCAATCACACAATCAGAGACAGCCAACATTCATTTGCATTCATCCATCACATACAATCTTGATTGGATAGAAAATCTTACTCTGTGGGTAAAGTACCTCGCTTCTCGGAACCCAACCCGAGAAGATAGGTAAAGAATAAGACTTTGTACTCAATCGAGGTAGGGCAAATTGTAGACATTGGAAAAACACAAGGACAAGGTAAGGGATCGAAGGAAGCTACCCCTCAATACAAACTGAACACAATTAGGCGTCCCTAGGAGCTTTCCGAAGTGTGATAACTCATGGAAGAAAGGTAACTTAAATAAAAATATGTGAAATGAAATGAAAGTAAACTGGTAAAAATGAATGAAAAACAGCTGACACTATTGAAACATACTAGAGGCTACCTAACAATAAATAAGAATAAAATGGAAAGTACTTCAGAAAACTAACTGTTTGTGAAGAAAATTGGGAAATATAGGTAAAAACTTGTTGAAGTACGATGACGGATTGAGAACAACATGAAGTAAATAATAAAAGAAACATCTTATAAAAGGTAAACCTATAAATAAAATTCAAAGCATCAAAATAAAAGATAAAAATGTAACTACAGTAAAATCGAATGCCTAGTGAAAACTGGTCACTAAATCGAGACATTAAGAATAGAAGTCAGTAAAGAATAAATAAATAAAATATGATAAAATCACATGATCTAAAAATGAAAATCAAAATCTAATGTAAATTGAATCATAATGTTAAAATGATGAGAATATAACGGAAGCACTGGTAATTAAAAAAATAAAATATGCATCAAAAATTAATTGTAAAATCTAATGTATAATAAGAATAGAAACCACAGATCAAGAAACGCAGAGTCGAGTAGTCATGAATATGAAAAAAACTAGAAATAATTCTATGAACTTAGGATAATTATAACCTAACTGAAATATAGGTAAATATATCATCTAATACCCTAAAATCTAAATTAAGTTTAAAAACCCAAATAAAATTCAAAATGACAGGAAAATAATCATGGAATCGTCACTTATTGAGAACTGTTTAACATAGCAAATCCATAAGCAAGTTTTAAATGATAACGAAAAAAAAAATAATATTAAACAACAGTAGTTATATTTATAAAGTGTGAAGGTGATTGAACTTTCATTTTAAATAAAATTTAGATTAATAAAATTCAGTGCGATCAGCACTTTGTAAATATCATCAAATCATGTAAAATTCTAATTTAAATCCAAAATTAATTTGAAAAATTAATTCATATTACAGTTCTTAAGAAGCTACCTATTTCATGTTTATTAAACACTGGATAAATAAAATAGTCAAGTAGATAAGACAATTTCTGTAAGATAACAAACATAGGCATGATAAAACCTACAAAAAAAATAGGCATGAAGAAAAAGAATTATAAACTTATTACAGGAGGAAAATAGTGACTGAATAAAATGAACAGAGAAGGGCCAAAATTAAAGGGTCAGAAAAACTAAATTGAAATATGGATTGGAAAGAAAATAACAGCTGTAATACTTGAATACAAAGAAGTCAACATTTGTGGGAAGAAATTGTGAAAAAAAACGCGAAAATTAAAACCCGTAAAAGTACATTATAGAAAAACTAATAAAATGACCATATGAAGTGAAATAACATGTAACCAGAAGCGAGATAACGCGTAAATAAATCTAATTACATAAGAATTTATGTATTAAAGTATATAGAAATGAAAACAGATCATATAAAATCGGTAACGTTAGACGTAAAATTACATAGAAAAAATAAACACATAGTAATCATTAAAACTGAATATAAAAATTATGAGTGTAAAATGAATTGTTTATACTTGCAATTGTTTTACTAAATACTTAGTACAAAGATTCCTGTAGAATATAGGTAGTGGAGTTGATTGAACTGTCTTGTCAGAATGAAACAGCTGTTCTGGTATTGTCAATGAAAACTGTGTTGTCTTAGTATTCTTAAGAATGATCTCTGCTTTCTCTCATCCAATTACCCTGGTATATTATGCAAAAACAAGAAAAACATATATTAGTTTGAGTTTTATGACATAAAATTATTAATACTAATTAAAAGTAATTTGAAAAATTTACTGCCTAAATATGAGTTAGACAAATTCGCCAATGACGGCAACTAAAAATTTTGCATAAAGTGAAATTGTTTAAAAAAAGCACCCAAATGTAACGTAGGTACATAGTCTTGAGATTTATAAAATGCACCTAAAATTGAGCAATAATTCGGTAATAAACCGCTGTAAAAATTATCATAATTTTATAAATTAGTTATTTCATTAAATTAAGAAACATCCAGTCGTGACGAAAAACTTCATAAATAATTTTCCACACAAATACTTCTGTATATATTGGATTGCAAAGGCAAAACACTGAATAATAGTACAGAACTTATTCTGCTGTTAACAGCTATTTACGCATAGAAATAGCTTAACTGTAATTATAACAACAACGAAAAATTAAATTACCACCTGAAAACATGTAAGATTTTATTAACAAATAAGTAAATAAGTGCAAACAATACAAATAAATAATTTTAAAACACAGTTATAGTATTTATTAGGAGATTACAGAAAAAGATAGGAAAACCTAGAAGACATTCAATGAAAAAAAAGTGCATTGGAAAGGCCTGAAAATCAGATACAATAAAACCTAAATTGAACAAACGATAAAACAAGTATTGTTAAAAACTGATCGTAGCTGTAAGGCAATAGGTGAAATAACGAAAGATGAACAAACAAAAGAAAAAATACAGAAAACAAATTGAACTAACCTGCGTCAGACGTAAGACGTATCAATACTGAATAGAAACGCAATATTGCACCAGACTGACTAATGTGAAACCAAAAGTTTCAAATAGAAGGGGTAGAACAATGAACATAGAACAGGTTTAGGAGACCAAGGCCTAAAAACTGCCCGATGTAAACAAACGAAAGGTCGGGTGCAGGCAACCCCTTATAAAAATATAACAAAATCTATCTTTGGACAAAGGCATAATATTGTAAACGAAATCTCTGAATAGAAGTCAAGTAAGAGAAAAAAAAAAACAGTATTTGTTACTTACAGAAACATCCCTCAATTATTCCTAACCTGAAAAACGCTTAAAATACCATAATTAAAAAATTTAATATATTAAAATTAACATGTAACTTAGCTTAGCAATATAGGTATTAAATGTAACTAACAAAAATTTTAAAATCATGTGTCTTGTCATTGAATCAAAAATCACGGCGCTACTCCACCAAATTATGTAGTGGAAAATGAGGACACAACACGGCGCCTCTCCCAAATTATGTAGTATAAAAATGAAGTAGTAAAACCATTTTTTGTAGTAAAAATGAAGTTACACAAAGCACGGCGAACTGCACCATTTGTGTAAGGTGTTTTGCAGAGATAATGCGGGGGCTTCCACCATCCAATTTTAGAATCCAACCAGACGCTGAAATTGGACTCAGGGGATTATTGGCAACCCAGATTTGAATAACGTAGCTCTATTGATGGTAAAAACTCGCTTTTAGTACTGCGAAGGTATGGTTGAATAACCACACAGGTCTAGACACAATGACATTTTACACAGAAAGAAAATAATAAAAAAAATTAATGAGTAGCTAAAATAATTTATTAAAGAATAACTAAAAAACTAAGTAAAATAAATAATATTATGAATTTCAGTAAACGGTTAATTCGTATAGAATTTAAAAAAAATTTGGTTAAATAACAATACAGTTTAAGAAAAAATAAAATAAAATTTGGAAAAAAATTTAATATAACAAAACTTGATTTAACTATAGAAAATACTTAATATGAATAATAATAAATTAATAGGAACATTTAAGAAAACAAAACTATTTTTAAAGTCCTTGGACTGAAACGGGAAAAGAAATCTCTTGGGCAGAGTTTAATAAATGATTAAGTGAAGAAAAATAAATACAGAAATGTATTTATTTTTTTGGGGAAAACTAAATAAAATTAAGACATAAAAAAAAACAAATTTGTGAGTTGGAATTTAGTAAAAGAATTACTTAGAAAAATTTAAGTAATTCAGTGGCCATTGAACAAGAGTTTAAAAAGAAAAAATTGTCATATTTTAAAGATTTAAATAATTTAAAAGAAAACGAAAGATACTGAAATTAGATAATGTTTTGTTACTTAAAACTATTTAAAAAAATTTAAAAAAAGAAAAAGAGAGATTTATTTATAAATAGGATATTTAAAACACCATAATAATATTAAGACACATTATGAATTTAAATTTAATAAAAATAGATTTAAAAAAAATTGTTTAAGTTAATACCTGAAAAATTATTAAACATGGTACTTAAATTTAAATTTAGGTAATTTTCCCATATTGGGAAAGAAAAATTATTTACCTGTAAAATTTGATCCTATCGGTACGACCTCCTGTCCAAGACAAGCGTAAAATCTCAACGCACACAAAGGCAAAAAAAAGGTCATTCCCCTAACGTTCACGAATGGAAGCGTTCGAGGCTGCGAAAAATGCCGATACATCGGAAATACTATAAATTTAAACGAGGAAAAATATATGAGAAAAATTAAAACGACAGTAACAGAGAGAGAGAGAGAGAGAAAATCAATCGTGTAAGATAGAAAGAGAGAGAGAGAGATACAATTACACGTGTGAGCAACTGAACAATAAAGAAGCAGCGACAAAAATGAAATCCGACACCGGACGTGAGCCTAAGAATTAAAAACGTAAAATTTAAATACGGAATAAAAATCTAGTGAACTAAAACCAACTGGAAATAAATGAATAAAATAATTAGATGTAAAGAAGAAAAAAATGCATAACCCTTAAAATATAATAAATCCGGCACAAAATCAAAAAAACGGGATTGTAAATGAATTGAGAAGATTTTGGAGACAAAATCTTAGAAATTCATTACATGTCCGAGCTGTAATGATTACCCTTAAGGTCTCTCTTCAGTAGAGGAAAAAAATAAAAATCGCAAGGAGCAAGGTCGGGAGAATACGGAGGGTGTAAAATTGGTTGAAACTTCAGGTTTCTCAGAGCCTCTCCAGTTGCACGCGAAGTGTGTGGACGAGCATTGTCGTGTTGCAAAATTATTGGCGCCAGGTTGCCTCTAACACGACAAACTCGACGTCGGAGGTGTTTCAGAGTCTGTATATACTGAGCAGAATTTACCGTTGCCCCTCGTTCCAGATAATCAGTCACATAAACTCGGCGAGCATCCCAAAACACAGTCAAAAGAATTTTTTTTGCGGACGGTTGTGTTTTGAACTTTTTCACAACAGGAGAATGTGGATGACGATATTCAGCGCTCTGCCTTTTTTCTTCGGGATCGTAATGATGAACCCATGACTCGTCCCCCGTCACAATATTCAAAAGAAAGTCGTCTCCTTCGTCACGGTAGCGCTTCAAAAGTTGTTCACAGCATTCCAATCGACGCTGTTTATTCTCGTCTGTCAGACGGCGTGGTACCCATCGTGCACAGATTTTACGGTATCCCAATTGTTCAATAATGAAGCCAACACGTTCCTTAGATATTCCAATTTGGTTTGCGATACGCTGTTGAGTGATTCGCCGGTCATTTTGAATCAAATCATCGATGAGTTTGCGACGATTATCGTCTGAGGCAGTGATTGGTCGTCCACTGCGTGTTTTGTCTACAATTAAGGCTTTTCCAGGTTGGCAATCACGAAATTTTATTACCCAACGATTCACAGTAGACCTATCAACAGTATCGTCACAATAAACAGCCTTTAAACGACGATAAATCTCACTAGGATTCACTTTCTCAGCAGTTAAAAATTCGATAACAGCGCGTTGTTTAATTCTCGTTGACATAGCACCAGAACACGACGCCATACTTCCACTACTCAAAACAAACTGAATGAAAGCAACGCCTTCAAACTGCGCAGGCTTGTAGAGGAGAAATAGTACTTCCACATGCCACCAGGCGCGCTACTGAAGTTTATTTAGTTGTCTTCTACAAGCATGTGTGCATTACTTATCAGCCTACCCTCGTATATGCACTTCATATATTTATGAAGTACGTAAATATATGTACTTCACATATATTTATGTACTTAAATAAGTACATACATTAAAAAAGTATACATTAAATAAGTACATATATATGTACTTATTTACATATATGTACTTATTTACATATAAGTAAATAAGTATAGACTACACTTATTCTATACTTATAGACTAAGTATAGACTAGTCTATACTTAGACTAGTCTAAGTATAGACTAGTATATAGTCTAAGTATAGACTATATACTTATACTATATAGTCTAAGTATAAAGTATACTTAGACTAGTATAAGTATATACTATAACAATTTTTAGCCAGACTACACTATAACAATTTTTAGCCAGCATAGGTACTCATATATAAGCTCATTGGTTTGTTCATGAGCATTAAAAGTATCAGGTTTTCTGTAACGCAAGACTTGTTTGGATAAATAGGATGGTACTATCTATCTTTAGAAATATAAATTTGTTGTTGTGTGTGATTTTTACCAAGCATGAATGGATTTTTTCCAATGACTGTATGTATATGTATTAAAAATATGATACTATTAAAAAAAGCAATAATCAGTACCTCTCCTGTGTGTAAAAAAACCATTTACTGTTACTAAACACAGGGTTATGATAACTATTATGATTTTCTCATTTTATATAAAGTAGTTGTGATATAATTCTTCTAAATAATTATTGGCAGTTGCATTGTGTATTTTTAATCAGTGTATATAATGTAACAATAAAAATTGTGTATTTATTGGTTTATTTTTTATTTTACGTTATGAGCCACCATTGTCCTCTTTATTGCTTTTCCAAGTTTTCTGGGGCTGAACCCACTTTTTACTTTTACTTTACAACAACCAGGGCGTTCAGGCTTCTGCAGCCCCTCCTCACCGCGACCTAAAAGATCTTTTGTGATTGCCCCTATTCCTTATTTATGCAAGACCCACACTTTCGATAAAGCGCAGGATCTGCCTAGGATCTAGTGCACTTACCTGAGAAGGTGTTAACATGTCCTTACCCATCAGCGCTCTTCTTTTGCAGCCAACCACTTTGCAACTGCATAAAATATGCTCAGCCTTCTCTTCTGCCTCATGACAGAACCTACACAGGCTCTCTTCAGCAACTCCTATCTTGGATAAATGGTACCCAAGATTACAATGACCAGTCATCAGTCCCACTACCCTCCTCAAGTCCTGTCTTCCTAGTCTATTATATATCCCAGCCTTTCTGCTGGAATAGGCAATGAATTTCTTTGCCTGTTCACAGCCTGGCACCTTCTCCCAATAGGAGGTTTTAGTCTCCTCTTCCCAGGCCCTAACTATACCTCTATAATAGCCTTCACCAATTCCACAGAATGGCTCTGGGCCTATGAAGTGAGAGGCTGCACCTTTCTTTGCTAAGGCATCCGCTCTCTCATTTCCAGGCACTCCCTGGTGCCCCGGCACCCAACGCAGCGTCACCACGTTACGCTTGGCCACGGCATTCAGGGCTGAACCCACTACAACTTGTCTGTGTTGTTTAGGTCATCCGCCGAAAGGCTGGTTTGAAACTCTAGAGGCTTTACTAAGTAAATGAGGAGTGAGGCATCTAGTTTCCACTCTGCAAATGACACCTTAACTTCATTCACCATAGGGTCTGGCTGTATAGTGAAATTTATTACTCTCAGAGGAGATAACTCAGACTAGTAGTCCTTTACACCTCTAACTTTTCTGTTCTGAAATGCTTC
Organism: Catonia carolina; assembly: GCA_035578175.1. Lineage (NCBI taxonomy): Eukaryota > Metazoa > Arthropoda > Insecta > Hemiptera > Achilidae > Catonia > Catonia carolina. The sequence goes on along the minus strand of JAQMRL010000005.1, from coordinate 30,265,671 downwards.
AGTCATGAAATTTTTGTATTTAATGTTTCTTTATCGATTCTTACAATCTTCACAACTGCACAAATATTTAATCAATGGTCTTTTGTGATCAAAGTGCAGATTTTTTCAATGTTCTCATCTGTTGCTGACATTAAAGGTCATCCTGGATGTGGGTCATCTTCAATCTCTTCTCGCCCCTCTTTAAACCACTCAAAAACCTGAGTACATGACAAACTTTCATTACCATAAACTTGTTTTAACAAATTATTGGCTTCTGTAGCTGTCTTCCCAAGTTTCACCAAGAATTTTAAATTGTAATTTCAAAACACTCTTTTCAATGGTAAGCCATGGCTTAGCATGTGATAATAAACAGAACTATTTTTTGTAGCTCTAGAACTAGCAGATCGAGTGCAAGTAATTTAACACTCCACCTGCCTGTTATGGGCAGAACTCGTCTCTACCTCTCTGTTGAACCCTTCTACTTCAGTCTAAGGCGGAGTGCACACCTATGCGATACGATACGTAAGATACGATATTTATCTTATGCGATAGATGTCTGCTTGCTCAATACAAAACACATTGCTGGTGAAAACTTGCCGCACACCAGTGATACAGCGACATTGATCGTAAGATATTTGTAGCGTACGATATGTTCGGCTTGTCTTATGTGATAAATATCTTAATACATTAGTTGCCCTGACACCACTGTTAAAACAACATGCTGTCACGTATTCTTATTTTCATTGTTAAAAATTTGTTTTAATTATATTACTACAATATAAAGTTTGATCCTGTTTTTATGATATTTTTTGTAAATTAGGTACAAAAATATCCGTGTATATGGAATTACCAATTAAAGGTAAAATAAAACAAAATTCTCAGGTCTCATTCTGTATGTCTCCGTGAATTTATCTTCATGCAGCGATAGTTCTTTATGTACAATAGCTGAGCTGTGATGTGCATTGTGTAAATTATATGGATGAACCCAAAACCTTCTTTTTATCCTTCTATTTCACCTTCTACGGAAATACCAACGGGAGATTACAACATCCTCTTCGCTTGAAGAACTCATTATATACTGAGGAAATTAGTAAGATTATATCGTACAAATAAAATTGTATCACTCTGGTGTCCATTCATGTAAGATATACGATAAATATCGTATCTTACGTATCGTATCGCATAGGTGTGCACTCTGCCTAACTCTTTTTCCCTCCATCTTTAAGTACAGCATCAATTTATCAATTTAAGTATAGCAGACAATTTAATAATTTATGTTTATATCAATTCGGTGTATTTTAAATATAAATTTTATATGGTACATCTTGCTCTTAATTAACCACTAATAAATCTAATCTGACAATATCAAGCCAAAATAGCATTTAAAGTTTAAAAACTATTTATTAAAAATTACAAAAGAATAAAAGCCTTGAAAAAGTTTGTAAACACCTAAAAAAATCAAAATTTTGCTAATCTTATAATTTAATTTTCTTCAGCGTAAACCAAATCCCTTCATATCCCTCCGTCCATAGAAAAAAGGATTGCCATACTATCATCTTTTAAAAGAATAATATGAAGGTTGAAAAGGATTTGTAACACAAATTAAGTAGTAAGAAAGCAACACTATAATAAAAATCTGGTGTGAAACACTCACACAACTATCTCTTGCCAATCCAAATAGTAAACAATAATCCTAACATTGGTAATAAAACATTAGAAATAAACAAAAGCTAACCTCAATAAACATAACCTAATTTTAATTATGAGTGAAAGACCTGCCCATAACAGACAGGTAGAGTGTCAAATTATGTACACTCAATCTGTTCGTTGCAGGGCTAAAATAAATAGTTCTGTTTCTTATAACACGGTCAGCCAATTAAATGACTGAATCATATAAGAACAGAAGAGGTAGAGGTGTAAAAGACACTAGTCAGAGTTATCTCCTCTGTCTACTAGTCAACTAGTCACAGTTATCTCCTCTGAGAGTAATGAATTTCACTATGCAGCCAGACCCTGTGGTGAATGAAGTGAAGGTGTCATTTGCAGGGTGGAAAGTGAGTGCTTTTCGGAGGGCCTGGCATGCTGATAAGCATACTCTTTCAACTCAGTGAGGAAGGCAATGGTAAACCACCTTACTTCTCGTTTTTACATAGTAAAACCTCTAGAGGTTCAAACCAGCCTTTTGGCTGTTGACCTAAACAACAAAACAACAACGAGTGAAAGACGCAAAATGAAAATCAACCTCAGTTTAGCTTAAAAATACAGAAAACCACTTTCACACTAAACTAGGCTCTGTAGAGAAAAATGCTCTAAATAAAAGTTGTAGGACTTTTAATTTTCTATAAATTTGATTATATACACTTTTGTCGTGAAACGCATACTAAGGCCGAAATCTTAAAAAAATTGATTTTTCACGCGTTTTCATGAGAAAAAACAGAAAATCGCTAATTGTCGCTAAACTAAGCGTTATACAAAAAAATGTTTGAAATAAAAGTTGTAGGATTTTAAATTCTCTACAACTTTTATTGTATAAATTTTTGCGCTAAAATGCATATTAAAGCCGCAATATTAAAAAAACAATTGTTTTACATGAAAAAAGCCTCACCAAGAATTTCAGCAAACATGGCACCTACCCTATCTTGTAGAGCATAAAAAACTTAGTAGATGTGACGATTTTTTAAAAAATGGTCCAGTTTTTGAGAAAATCACAAAAAAGTGAAAAATTATACGAATAAATTACTTCTTCCGGTTGACCGATTTTGATGAAAATATTTGTGTCGGGTCCGGTAGTGGTATGTAACTTAAGTTTCAAGTTCGGACGATGTTCCGTTCTTGAGATATTCTGTTCACACACACACACACACACCAATCGCTAAAAACATGTTTTTTGGGTTCGTAGGTCTGAAAATGTGTAGATACGGTGAAAACTCGATTTCGAATAATCGACATGAAAACACAACACTTTCCTTCTTATACATATATTCATATAGGCAAGAGAAAGTAAAAATAATATTAATAATAATTATAGTTAGTATACATAATATCTGCCCATAACAGACAGGTGGAGTGTCAAATTATTTACACTCAATCTGTTCGTTGCAGGGCTAAAATAAATAGTTCTGTTTTGTATCACATGGTCAGTCAATTAAATGACTGAATCATTTAAGAACAGAAGAGGTAGAGGTGTAAAAGACACTAATCAGAGTTATCTTCTCTGAAAGTAATGAATTTCATTGTACAGCCAGACCCTGTGGTGAATGAAGTGAAGTTGTCATTTACAGAGTGGAAAATATGTGCTTTTCAGAGGGCCCGGCATGCTGATAAGCGTACTTTTCCACTCAGTGAGGAAGGCAATGGTAAACCACCTCACTCCTCGTTTTACTTAGTAAAACCTCTAGAGGTTCAAACCAGCCTTTAGGCTGTTGACCTAAACAACATACATAATATATGATTCTACCAGTATAAAAATTAATACAATAAAAAGGCGTTAAACATAATACCTTTATCAAAAGCAAATAATATATATCTTACATTCGACATCTTCACGATGTTGGCTCTGCTGATGACATAGTTAGCGAAATTCTTGGAGCTTAAATAAGGATTTCAGTAGCGCATCGGCTGTGATAACAGTTGTTGTAGTTCATGATTGCCCCACCTCTCATTCAATTGAAGGTTGGACCTCAAGGGGCGAGTCAGCTTCATAAGTACTGTCTGTCTATAACTTGATGGCCTCCGGCAGAGGGGAGCAATATGCGGATTGTAAGACCATTTCAGAAAACATACATCTAATTTTTTTCAAGTTACTAAAACTAGTCGGAAATGAAGTATTTAACAAAGTATTTAGCATGTTTTTATTCTATAAAATTATTTAGAAAAACTTACACTTAATGAGATAATGTATAATATACTAGTAAAAGTTTTGTTTTCGCAGAAAAACCACCAGTATTTTTTCAAATACATCATCATTGTTCAACAACTATTTCACAGATTACTGCAGTATGTGGCAGGTTTGTTGTGTAATAGTTATGGAAAACGATGATGCAATAGAATTTAACAGAAAATCATTAATTTTTAAGTAACGAGGACAGTTTTTTCTTCAATAACGAAACTTTTACTACATTATATACATTATCTCATTAAACATGTTTTTCGAAATAATTTTATAGAACAAAAACATGCAAAATACTTTGTTTTATACGTAAAAATAAGTCATTTCCGATAAGTTTTTGTAAGTTAAAAAATTAGAAATGTTTTTACAATCCGCATATTGCTGCTCTCTGCTGGAGGCTATCAAGTTATAGACAGACAGTAGGCAATAATTCAGACAGTAATTTAGATCTCATAGTAGTTAGACAATAACAACCTTGTAGTATCTTGCGCCTTCCTCTCCACATCATGGCAATACATTAACAAATAAATAGAATTCCAACAGTAGAAAACTGTGTAAAATGACATACCCTAGTTACACTAACATGGTAAGTTGAAATAATTTGTAATTCATTTACCAGATTTTTAAAATCTGGGTCATTACCATTAGATAAAGAATGTAAAATAGTAGTTATGTTGGTATTTAAAACACCCATTTTCTCAGTAAAGGATTTAAAAACTTCAACCTGATCTGCAGTCATCAAAGACGGTATGGTTGGTATAGTCACTCGAGTCACGAGTTTGCCTTTGCAACGAGGGGTAAAGGAGGAAAATATCAGTGCGCATGCGCGACTACTTTAATTTCAGTACAACAAACATAACAACTTATACTATACCCAGAGCATATACAGTATATCGCGGAACCTTTTGTAGGTTAACTGTACGAATATAACTGTTTGTTACCATAAACAGAAATGTTAGTTTCTCAAAAATGTAGGCAGACTATTCACAGTGCTGAACGAAATCTAAAATGCTGTAAAGTTGAAGCTAAACAAAAATCCCTTTCCCTGCCTCTTAACAAAAGCCATGAGCAAGTGTCTTAACTACTGTGATGTTTCTCTTTCCACAATTTGAAAAATGAAGGAAATTAATGATGTGAAGAAGCTATTCTTTAAAATTTTTGTTGACACCTGGTAAAAAAAGGAAACGGTTAGGTAGATACTAGTGAGACTGATAGTGAAGACACCGGTAACAGCAATTGTAAAGAAGGCGATTCAATTGTAGAAAATTTGTTCCAATGGAATAAGGTAGCCAGTAATTTCAGTAAATCAAACATTTCTAGTCATGTAATTAAGCTATAGGCAGTATTACAGGTCAGATTTATTTCTTATAAGGTTTATGAAGAAAATTTTCTCAGATTAAACCACAGCTTACAAAATGTATGTAGAAACTGCACGGTAGTGAAATGTAAGAGTAGTGTCTGACTGTTGAGGTTGGCAGCACTATCATACTTTCACTTCCCTTCCTCACAGCCCATCCATAAGCAAAAGGCAATCTCGTGACTTCAGTATCTATACATGCACATCTGGATATGATTTTACAAGCACCAGTAGGTGAGAAAAGTTCATGTGATTGACAAGTGCTAGTAAACTAGCTCGGTGTAACGTTTGGAAATATTGCTAATTACTAATAAGCTGCTAGAACTAACAGCTAGAAACTAGTATCGTGGGAATATGCCTTTAGCCCATCATTAATGACTTGCAGCTTTCTTTTTAAGATTCACTTCAATTAATCTTATGTTGCTATCACCAGTTGCTCAATGTTTGTACACAGCCATAAAAGTTTGTAAATCATAAATTTGAAGTAATTTGTTAAGAATTACAGTTGGTGGGGATATTACTTCACAGTAAAAATTGTAATTTTTAATTTTTGTAATTTTGAATGGGAATTAGATTATGAAGTTAACTACAACAAACTGTTCAAGTTTACATGCTGGAAACCTTGAGCTGTGTAGAAAGGTTTGATTTTATGGATACAATCCAAATTTGGATTTTAAATGACAAAAACAAATAAATAATTATACATATATGGCTAAACATCACTATTTTTTATTCACTTCTCAGCAACTTGTAATGAAGTGTAAAAAATTTCTCTTTAGTAGTGAAGATCTCAAACTAGAGTTCTACAGTGCAGTACAAGAAGGGATAAGACTTATTAGTATGCATGTCATGTTAATGAGTGACAATACTGCATCTGAAATCACGATTGTTTTAAATTGAGCTAATTCATAAGTTCTACTCTTTTTTCCTCAGTGCCTATGTCACATTTTTGTTTTTATATAGTCAATAAAGAATAAAATATATTAACGTAACTATATTATTGTATGAGTTACTTATATAAAATAAGATGATTTTAGTTTAAGATTAACGGTACCAGTATGAATTGTTCACGATCGTTTTGAAATAATTACCAGAAATGCATGAATGATAATAATTGAGGATAATGGCATGATTATTAATCACAGGAGTCCACAGTGACATTAAATTTATAGGTTAATAATTATGGTTAGTCATAATGGCGTACCGTTAGAATTTTTTTATGATTTCAATATTTGAATAAAGAGCGAGTTGGTTTTGTTCGTTGTTCTGTGCTGTGTGGTGCGATCTGTTGTTGAGAATACAAGTTGCGATTCCCAATTGACAGACAAACACTGATTCAGTTTATTTCAGTTCAGTGTAGTTGGCTGCGTTGAGTGTGTTTGTTATGTGGGTTGTTCTATCAAGTAGGCCATGAATAGACAAAGGTTTGATTCACTCGCTGGAAGTATCCAGCTGTATTTTGTTTATGTTTAGTTATTTTGTTATAAAAACAGACATAGTATAAAATAATTAAAGTTATGTGTGTGTTATAGTGTTAAGTGTTAGACAATGTTTGGTGCTTTTGGGAATATCGCATTTTTTATATTACTAATTCCATACATCGAGAGTGGTGAGTACTTACAACGGTTTACATCTGCCTCCATTGTCAGACGTAACACTGATTATGTTTAAACATTGTTTATTAATTGCATTTAACAAACGGTCATTGACACTTTGTTGTATGTCGTATCTGGCTCTAATAAATTATTATATTAACTATATGTTCGCAGTAAACAATGTTAGTTGTCCATTCATAAAAATTAGGTTATGGGTTACGTTTTCAGTTTTTTAATTATGAATTTCGTTTGAGATAGGTAACAACTTTAATAGTTTCTTCAGGTTAGGAATAATATTGGAAGATAACCGTACTGATTTATAACTAAGTTCGTTATTTATGTTTGTCCAAAATAAATAAATGCTAGTTTAAGCAGCCACTAACCTATTACCATTATTAATAATAAAATTTATTAATTCCAGCTTTACTGGATAGACAGATTTATTTGTTGATTCATTTGGGATTCTGTAGTCATTTTTAAACCTCTTTTAGATTTCCTGCAGTTTAGAGTTTAAATTGTAAACAAAAATACTATTTCTGCCATTTTTTATTCAGTTGTTTGTATCAAACTGTAACCTTATTTTAATTTAAAGTGGAATAAATGTTATTTTCTTTCCCAAGTCCATAACTCAATTTTCAAAAATTTAATTCCTTAACCAATTGGTTGATAGGTGTACTGTAAATTTTGGTTATACAATTTCTAAGTAATTTAGAGTTTTAGTTGCAGTTAAACTGTGCTAAAAGTTCTTTGTGTAAGCATGAACTCTAATAACAGATGCTATTATGGCCAATAGTTTTTTAATTATTTTTTAGTTTTAAGTATACAGTATGTAAAATTTGATGTTCGTGGAGATTTTTTTGTAATTACTTCTTGACTGAAATATATTTCATTCCGAATTAGAGCTTGGTGATGGTTGTATAATACTATTTTATTGGATTTAAAAAAATATTGGATGGTAGGGGATATAATGGTTATGAAAACAATGACTTCATTCCAATCTGTTTATGCCATAACCTGAAATTTGGTATCGTTTTATCAGTAGAATAGTGTATTAAGTGAAAAATCTATTCCTTTGCTTTTGAATTTTAAAATGTCGACAGTTATTCGGTTCATAGATATGTTATCTTAATTTCAAAGGAAATGAACTGGTGGTATATCATTTATACACAGAGTATGAATGTATTTGTTTCTTATTTTTCTGTAATCAGGACAAGATTATTATGTTGTATACATTATAAAATTGTAGTCAAAATATCGGTCTTAATTAAATAGTTTATCTCACAAAACAAATTTTATTAATACATTTTCTGTGTTGATAAAATTTTACCATTTGAAATTTTATTGGTGATACAGTGTGAATAAGGAAAATGTAGTGTATTTTTTGAATAAAACAGTTTTGTTTAGAAAGTTCCTGTGTATTATTTTTTTTTTTATTTCTTATTACTCATTTATTGTATGACTAATATGTAACATTGTAACACAAAAATTGACAGTTTTTTAAGCGAAGTTAACATTTTTGATGTTCATTATCATCAGTATGCCAAGTTTCCTAAAAAGCACTTGCCATTCTTCTGACAAATGGTTTCTTCACTTCATTTACCGCAAGGATGTAATAAAATTTGAATTACTTTCTGAGGAGGTAATTCTAATTAGATCTCAAATAAACTTCTTTTTTAATTTGACTAGCCGATTGAAAAGCGCACTAGTTGCGTAGTCAATTTCTTCGCTTTTTAGTTTGATTCCTGAGCTGCTTTCTTTGGGCATGAAATTTCTTCATTTTAACACTAATAAATTTAAATTAATTTAATTTAAAAACAACCTTTAAATGTTTAATTTATTTTAAATATAAATATTTAGTAAGTTTAAAATATTTAATTTGTTTTATTTTATTTAAAAACAGTCGTGAACCAACCCACAACTCGGTTTTATTGAAAAACAAATATAGAAAAAGGATCCAAGCGACTTGGTTTCATTTTACAAAACTAAATTTTTGGTTAGATTATTTATAGTTATATATGGGCAGAGTGAAAACCGTACCTATGTAAATGATTGTATTTATTGAATTTGTAGCTGTTTAATCATTATAGATATTTAATTTTGAAAAATGTAATGAATTTGCCGGAAGCCTTTATTAATTCCAGACCTTGGAACCTATTTTTTTTTTTTTAAATAGTAATTATAGCTCAAAAAATGTAAAAAGAAGATGAAACGTGTTTATTTTTATTCAATAATATTTTTTGTTTAAAATATTGTATGCATTTTAATAAAACAATTTATATTTAATATTATATTACACTTTTAGTCTCCTTTTTCCACATTAAGTTAAATAATTTTTAGTTTTGCAAAAAGGAACTAACCCACATATTTTCATATTTTTCAAAAAGTAAATAAAGATTTATGCGTTTTTGCTTCATTAATAAAATTATACTATTACTGTACACATATATGTTTAAAAAACCGAAAGATTTTTCAGAAATAGAATTAGAAGTTAAAAAAATCTTTAATAGCGAATATCTCAGTATTTCCTTTGCAATTATAGTTAAGAACAGAACATTTCTTAAGATGACGTTTCTTATGACGTGACTCGACTTTTACAGGTGGTGGCAATTTTTAAAACGGCTTATCTTTGACTTATGGCAAAAACCATTAGTGATTTCTGCATCTACTCTTTAAGAAAAATCGAATGACACTATTTTTATTTCTAAATTCTGACTGATTTCTTGACGTTTTTGGCCACTGGTCGAAACCGGAACTTCAAACCCAATCCAGGCCACTAACTTTTTTATTTAGATTATGAATCCCTAAACCGTTTGTTGCTATCTCTTGTAGTTTCTGTCTTTGATTTCTTGACTTCTGGTTTTGGGGCACTTACAGTTGAAACCGAAACTTCAAACCTAATTTAGGCCCACTAATTTTTTGTGTACTATATTACGAATATGAAAACCATTTGTTGCTATCTCCTGTAGTTTCTGACATCTGGGTGTCATTCATGGACGAAGGAAAATGTTGATGATAATTTTAAAAATTGCCACCAAAAATTAAAAAAAATTTGTTTCATGTTTTTTTTAAAAATTAAAGTCCAAAGTGCTTAATGGACAATTAATTAGTTGGATTGTGAATATGGACAAGTACACTATTAAGAATTAATTTGTTGTAAGTTTTAGTACAATGTTTGGCTGTCTTGTTCAAGGTTTTCACATAGTTTTCCTTGAACACTCCAAGTGAATGCTTTTCTGTCTTCTAAGATGCAAAATGCCCATAACAGACAGGTGGAGTGTCATATTATTTACACTTTATCTGTTCGTTGCAGGGCTAAAATAAATAGTTCTGTTTCTTATCACATGGTCAGTCAATTAAATGACTGAATCATTTAAGAACAGAAGAGGTAGAGGTGTAAAAGACACTAATCAGAGTTATCTTCTCTGAAAGTAATGAATTTCATTGTACAGCCAGACCCTGTGGTGAATGAAGTGAAGTTGACATTTACAGAGTGAAAAATATGTGCTTTTCAGAGGGCCCGGCATGCTGATAAGCGTACTTTTCCACTCAGTGAGGAAGGCAATGGTAAACCATCTCACTCCTCATTTTACTTAGTAAAACCTCTACAGGTTCAAACCAGCCTTTCGGCTGTTGACCTAAACAACAACAAGATGCAAAACTTATCCTTTTTTCGCAGCGGTGTATTTTCCTATTTTCTATTCCAGACATTTTGACTGGTAATAATATGAATAATGTTTATTACTTTCTCTTGCCTATATGAATATATAGGAAGGAAAGTATTGTTTTCATGTCGATTTTTCGAAATCGAGTTTTCACCGGATCTATACGTTTTCAGACCCCCTGAACCCAAAAAACATGTTTTTAGCGATTGGTCTGTGTGTGTGTGTGTGTGTGTGAACAGAATATCTCAAGAACGGAACATCGTACGAACTTGAAACTTGAAACTTAAGTTACATATCACTACCGGACCCGACACGAACATTTTCATCAAAATCGGTCAACCGGAAGTAGTAGTTTATTCGTATAATTTTTCACTTTTTTGCGATTTTCTCAAAAACTAGTCCTACGATTTTTTTTAAAATCAACTGGTTTACTACATTTTTTATGCTCTACAATATAGGGTAGGCGCCATGTTTGCTGAAATTCTGCTTGAGGCTGTTTTTTCGTAAAAACATTTTCTTTTTAAGATTGCGGCTTTAATATGCATTTTAGCGCAAAACGTTATATAATAAAAGTTGTAGAGAATGTAAAATTCTACAACTTTTATTTCAAACATTTTTTTGTATAACGCTTAGTTTAGCGGTAATTTGCGATTTTCTGTTTTTTTTCTCACGAAAACGTGAGAAAAATCGATTTTTTTAACATTTCGGTCTTAGTATGCATTTTACGACAAAAGTGTATATAATTAAATTTATAGAAAATTAAAAGATCTACAACTTTTGTTAAGAGCATTTTTCTCTACAGAGCCTAGTTTAGCGTGAAAGCGTGATTTTCCGTATTTTTAAGCCAAACTGAGTTCGATTGTCATTTTGCGTCATTTACTCATGATTAAAATAAGGTTATGTTTTTGAGGTTAGTTTTTGTTTATTTCTAATATTTTATTAATAATGTTAGGTTTATTATTAATTATTTGCATTGGCAAGAGAAAGTTGTGTGAGTGTTTCACACCAGATTTTCTATTTTATATTTAGATTTCCCATATCTGTTGAGTCATACTGTTTCTTCATCATTTAAATGTTATAAAACAAAGAAAACTAAATTATATCTATTTAAATTTTTCAACATTGATCAATCCTTTAATTTTGTCCAACACAAGTGTATGAGGTATGAAGTTTTTTATTAGATCCATTTGCCCTCCTAACTCCCAAGGCCATAAAACATAGCTAGTTCCATTTCTTCTCATGCAATCAATTATTCATATAAATAACTGAAGTATTTAAGAACTCCCTTTATTGTACCTTAAAAAAAATAAAAATATTGTGTGAAACACACGACTTTCTCTTGCCAATGCAAATAATGAACAGTATAACCTAACATTAGTAATAAAACATTAGAAATATACAAAAAACTAACCTCAAAAGACATAACCTTATTTTAATCATGAGTGAAAGATGCAATATGAAATTCAATCTGTTTGTCTAAAAATACGCAAAATCACTCTTTCACGCTAAACTAGGCTCTGTAGGGAAAAATGTTTTTCATAAAAGTTGTAGATCTTTTAATTTACTATAAATTTTATTATATACACGTGTCGTAAAATGCATACTAAGGCTGAAATCTTTAAAAAAATCGATTTTTTACACATGTTCGTGAAAAAAAACATAAGATCGCTAATACCGCTAAACTAAGCGTTATACAAAAAATGTTTGAAATAAAAGTTGTAGGATTTTAAATTCTCTACAACGTTTATAATTTACATTTTTGTGCTAAAATACATATTAAAGCCGCAATCTTCAAAAAAACAATTTTTTTACGAGAAAACAGCGTCCCCAAGAATTTCAGCAGACTTGGCGCCTACCCTATCTTGTAGAGCATAAAAAATGTAGTAAATGATGCGATTTTTAAAGAAATCGTAGGAGTCGTTTTTGAGAAAATCGCAAAAAGTGAAAAATGACACGAATAAACTACTACTTCCGGTTGGCCGATTTTGATGAAAATGTTCGTGTTGGGTCCTCTAGTAGTATCTTAAGTTCCAAGTTCGTACGATGTTCCGTTCTTGAGGTATTCTGTACACAGACACACACACAGACTAATCGCTAAAAACATGTTTTTCGGGTTCAGGGGGTCTACAAACGTGTAGATCCGGTGAAAACTCGATTTCGAAAAATCGACATGAAAACTGGAATACTTTCCTTCCTATATATTCATATAGGCAAGAGAAAGAAATAAGTACAACCATAAATTTGAAACTCACTATGATGGCTTGAGTTTACAATAATATAGAAATTTGAAGTTCTCAAAAAGAATTCGCCAGAAATTTGTTTGGTTTTTCAAGAAAGTACTATCTAAAATAAAACTCCATAATTTACAAAAATGTGTAAAGTAATTAAAGGATTTTTAATAAAATATGAATTCTATTTCGATCAGTTTGTAAAATTATCTTGCAAATATTCCCTTCAAATGTAAACTGTAAATTTAGACTTTAATTACATACATTGTAGGTAATAAACCTTGAATAATCCAAAGTATTGTCCACAACAGGCAGGCGGATAGTTAAATTATTATTTGCACTCGATCTGTTAGTTCCAGGGCTACAAAAATAGTTATATTTTTATCACATGATCAGCTAATTATATGACTGAAACATTTAACTGCAGAAGAGGTAGAGGTGTAAAAGACACTAGTCAAGAGTTGTCTCCTCTGACAGGAATGAATTTTATCATTGTATACCCAGACTGTGTAACGATTATTAGTTTATTTTATCTAAATTTTCTTTTGCGTCTTTAAATTTTTTATATTTTTATTGTACCTCGAGTATTTGATTTGGTAATTTATTCGGATTCGCATTTTGTAAGCTGTTTATTCCTTTTTAAAATATTTTAGCATAGTGATAACCTTATATTTTTGTTTGTTAGAAATCTTTTGGAGTGAATAACATAATATTAATAACAGTAGTTTAAATAAATTAGGAGTGAACAGCGGTTCAACTGTGTGGTAAATGAAGTGAAGGGTCAAATTGCAGAGTGGAAAGTACTGCTTGACAACGATCGAAATAGGATTCCCTCCCTTCCCCACTTCTTCCACTCCCGTTCGCACTACGTGCTGGATTGAATACATTGGTACGCACAACACAAATGAGCAATTAATATGAATATCACTTGTACTAGATTCTTGTTATCCATAATATTTTGTACAGATTATGTGACCACCAGCAGAAAGTCATTAGTGTTTCCATTATTTTTGATAATCTATTAGGTAGTGTAGTCATAATACATATATATAACACAGCAAGTTCTTAATTTTTATGTTGACTGTAAATCTAAATAATTGATACGATTTAATTAAATGGAGAAGCATTATTCCTTATTTACTTGAGAGCAGCTAATATAAACTATGCTTTTATTTCATTTGTACAGTATTAGCGACCGTGCAATATTGGTTTTGTAGTCAGTGCAGTTTTATTGCGAGGTTTTGCGTTTAATCGGTTGTTCAATATTCTGATAAATTCGTTTCGATTAAACAAATACAGTGTAAGTGTATAATTGTGATTTAAACAGGTACAGGTTAAATAAATGCAAATAATAATGTAATAGTCAGTATGAATATAAATATTGTTGTAGTAATGAGCTGTACTAGTAGACTGACTATCTGAGCTAATGTTTTTGGGACAGTGCGTAATGCGAGGTGGCTAGGATGAAGTGCGGAAGGGAGGGAAACCTATTTCGAAACTTGTCAGACTGTATATGATTTTCAGAGGGCCTGGCATGCTTAATAATAAACATACTTTTCCACTTTGAGGAAGACATGGTTAATTAGCCTCTCGGCTGATGATCTAAACAACAAATTACTTATTAACAATGTGTTTTGCCTGATTTTTTTTATGGATAAAATGGTTTTTGTTTCATCAAAGTTTTGTTCGCCTGTTCAGAGTAATAGTTAACTCGAACCCCTGCAAATGCAACAACCACCAACTATTGTAAAACAAAAATGGCTACCATTTGAATAGAAAAAATGATAAAATAATAAAAAAATTTATTTTGGGATTCTGTAATCATGTAGGAATTCACAACAAATCAATTGATTTTAAAATTGTTTAGCAACCATGTTTTTCTTGATCACTTGAAATGGACATTTGAGTAGAAAAAATGATAAAAGAATTAAAATTTTTATTTAGGGATTCTGTAATCATGTAGGAATTCACAACAGATCAATTGATTTTAAAATTGTTAAGCAACCATTTTTTTTCTTGATCACTTGAAATGGAGATACCCTGAGTTTACATTTTCAAAAGAAAAGAACTATGAATTTCAAAAATGGACAGTAGGAAGAAATGTAGAGGAGTCTTGGAAAAGAAGTAAATTTTAACTGTGTAAACGTGATCCCTATTGGTCGGAACGTGAAACGGTGAACGGAAAGCACTGAACGAACTAACTTTTTTTATTTAGAATTAAAAATAAATCCAATTTTACCGCTCCTTTTTGGGGAATTTTTCTGTTTTGGCGTAGATTTAAACAGGGGTATCCAGTGGCATTCGTGCTTGGTATCATCAGCTCGTTTATCCTTTCAGGATTGAAAAGAAAAACAGAAATCGTTAAGAAAATATTAATAGAAATACATACATGGAAGTGTCTGTATCGCGACCAGAATTTACTATACAAGTTAATTTTAAAGCAGAAACTTCTCATCCTAATAAATTACTATTCCAACAGAGTAATAAATTAATATGATAGTGAATTATTGGTCAGCCAGCTGCACTTTTTGACATCGTTCATAAAGGCAATATAACAACTGTATTAGTCGACTGTACTCTTCATGCACCCGTATAAAAATAAATTGTCTTATTTTGATGCTGTATCCAAACCAGTTAATAACTTTATTAGTTGGTAAAAAATGCGTAATAGACCTTTAATGAAATTGTACTGACAATCCCAAATTTTTTCTAAACTAAGCGCTTGACAATTTTACGGATAAGTGGAGCTATTTCAACGGGTTGTGAATCTACCCGCACCATCGAGCAGAAATAATACTGCTACTACCTGTCTTGCCTCAAGTGTACAATCTGTGTATTAGCCTAAAACTTTTGTTGTAATTGGTGAGAATTTTTAAAATTGTCATCTTTCATTTTAGTTTTGTCCGTCATGTCACTCCGAAAGTAAACGTCAGAAAATACAAGAGATAGCAACAAACGGGTTTCGGATTTGTAATCTACACCAAAAGTTAGTGGACCTGGATTGGCTTTTAAGTTCTGGTTATGATCGGAAGTGGCCTAAAACCGTAAGTCAAGAAATCAAAGTCGGAATTCGGAAACAAAAATTTTGTTACGTTTCCTTTTAAAGAGTAGATAATGTAAAAATCATTGGGTCTGAAGTTGGGGTTTCGACCGGACGTTGCCCAAAACCGGAAGTCAAGCAATCAAAGTCGGAATTTAGAAACAAAAATAGTGTTATTCATTCCTTTTGAAGGGTTAATACAGAAATCATTGGATCCGAAGTTCCGGTTTTGATCGGAAGTGGCCGAAAACCGGAAGTCAAAAAATCAGAGTCGAAATTTGGAAATAAAATTAGTGTCATTCGATTCCTTTTCGAGAGTAAATATAGAAATCACCAATGGTTTTTGCCGTAAGTCAAAGGTAAGGATTTAAAAAACTTACCACCGCCATGAGACGCGTCGTCTCATGAAAGGGATTTTTTATCTGTAACCTACAAATGTGTCACCGGCCTCCAAATAGATAAATCGTTAACAATGCCAAACTGGCTTTGTTGATGCCAGCAGGTTAGGCACATAATTATTTTTATCCCTGGGTTTGTACGTTGCAATCTGTTCAATTCAGAACAATTAGCAATCCCATGACGCAATGAGATGAAAATGATATGTATGACGTGTAAATGAGGCGTAGTCTTGTACAAACCCAGGAGACCATTCCTAAGAGAGTATGGGTAATTGAACCCCAACTATGAAAGTACACCGGTAACCACTGCTAGTATTCAGATCCTTTTAAAAAATACTACTTTTTTAGGATTTGAACCAAAACCTGGAAATATGTTATAGGAACATTCGTCTCCAAAATTCAAGCTGTTAGTTGATTCGCGGCGACGACTTTACCTCTAGACCAACCTGATTGGTCAGGCTCATAATAATGCAAGTTATTATTAAAAGATAATAGGGCTACGAAACGCATGTTTTTGAATAGGTTAGTAAACATACTCTTAAACCTATATAGTTCAGCCGCTCTAAGTTTGCTCCTACTGTCAACAAACCAAAACCAGCTACTACAGGGTGCACGCTAGAGTCCGTGACTTTATGGATGTCGTATTCCTATTAAGTTAACTATTTTTTAAATTATAAGTACTTAAAGTACTAAAAAAAATCAGTCGTGATATGATGTAGGCCTAACAATTTAATTTAGAAAAATACTTTTAAAAGTATTTTGTATTTAAATACTTTTGAAATTATTTAGTTGTTAATTTTTAATCAGCGTGTACACATTTAGATATAATGCGCATGCTCAGTGACGTCATTATTTGTTTACATTAGGAGCAAACTTAGAGAGGCTGGATTGTACGTACATTAGTTGCTCGTTTTACCGTACTAAAGTCCGGTCTTTAACCGACGTTAAATCGGAATCTTCAAATCCGATGTTGTCAAATGTGATCCGATGTATTTCATTAGGACTTACAATATTGGACATTAATCATAATATAGATATTTGACGGAATAAAGACGGAAATATTATCAGTAACCCATTGTCCCTTTGTTAATGAATTTAACGGTTTTTTTTGTAACAGTATATTTCTTTTGCAATCAGTTTGTAAATATAATAACTTTAAGCAAAAATGATAAATTGTGAGTAATGTCCTTAGAATTAAAATATAAATCACACTCATTAGTGTGTTTCAACAAGACTAATCTGTGAAGAAGAAAAAAAATATATATATACAAAACTAAACTTGATAAACTGTGAATCAACATCTGAAACACTAAGTTGTTGAAGTTGAAGTTGACGATGACGATGATTAGTAGTTGAAGTAGAAAAGAAAAAACGGTTAAAATTATTAACAAAATCGTAAAGGTGAGATGCTTTAAAACGTTTCAGTCTGTGAGTATCTTCATTGTTGTCGAGGAAGTTAATTGCTAATGGATTTTGATGGTCTTCTGTTTTTTGTAAATGTTTTTCGCTGTGTTAACGAATTTAGCTTATTTCTTTTTAAAACTACGAGGCACCTTTCTTAATTCTCAAACAAAAGAAGTGGTGGTTGCCAAAATTTTCTGTTCTCACATGACTTACGTTAAATCAGAGCCACGGTAAATCGAGGACGTATTGTAATTATTAATCTACGGTGTGGTGTACTGGCCGCATTTCTTCTCAGATACACGGAGCTGACGGCATAACTACCTGTAAATGTTATCTGATATTACAAAGAAACTTATAAAATGACGAGGAAAATTAAAGAAATTAAATCTTTTTTTTTATTTATTTATCTTGTTTTAGTTTTTTTTTATCGGGAACTGTACTTTATTGACAACCACCCCATTTGATTGCTGCTTTCCGCTGTATTTTTTTTGACGTGATTCGGCATGAATTTTTGAACTAGGAACCCCCAGTGGAGTTTGTTCAGGAATAGCTGTCAGCTGGTCACCATACTTGCCCAACTGGTGTTACTTAATAAATAATAGCGACTTTCTACCAGCTGACTGATTGGGCTGGCCCGAAGGTCTAAATTAAATCTTTATTTATTCCTAATTTGTGTACGTTGCAATTTGTTCAATTTAGAACAATAAGCAACCCCATGACCCAATGAAATGAGGATGATGTGTTTGACGTGTAAATGAGGTGTAGTCTTGTACAGACCCAGGCCGACCATTCCTGAGAGAGTATGGTTAATTAAACCCCAACCATCAAAGTACACCGGTAACCACTGTCTAGTGTTCAAAATCCTATAAAAGTAACTACCTTAACTAGGATTTGAAACAGGAACCTTCGTCTCCGAAAATCAGCTGATTTTGGCGACGACTTCACCTCTAGACCAACCCGGTGGGTTAATTAAATCTTAAATAAAATTTTTGTATTATTTACCCCCGGATTTATAATTAGTGGCTTAATTTTAGAATTTAATCCTAGTAGTTACTTTTATACGAATTTAAATACTAGACAGTGGTTATCGGTGCACTTTGATTGTTGGGGTTCAACTAACCAAACTATCTCAGGAATGGTCGGCCTCGGTCTGTACAAGAATATACTTCATTTACACGTCATACACATCATCCTCATATCATTGAGTCATGGGGTTGCTTATTGTTCTGAATTGAACAAATTGCAACGTACACACATTAGGGATTGAAAAAGAAATTACAACTGCATAAACATTTCAAATACGAGCAAGAACTTGAATAACTTTTCCAAGTTTTGAAATAACTGTTCTCTGATAATTTTTTGCTTTCCTCATTGCATTAGTTTTTGTTTGTTTGTGTGCTCATTAATTGAATTAATTCTCATAAGTAAAAATATCCACATTGTATTCCCTAAAATATACTTATTGTAAAGTAGTTTGAGTTATTGGAAAAAAGAAGTTTTTTCTCTATTAATACAATTTTGTATATAATCTAAGGTAATTTTTAAAATTTTTATTGTTATTAAAATTATTATTATAATTAATATTTTTTATTTAAATTTAATGGTATTTATCATTTATTTTTAATGCTTTTAACAAAAACCGTTTAATGTATTTCTTGTACCCTTTTTAGATTTTATAATAGTAGTTTTTGTAGTAGTTATTAGTATTCATAAATTTGTTTAAATAAATTTTTTGTTTACTCCTTTGCGCGGACAGAACTCTTCGCGAAGAAGAGTTTTTGCGTATAAGTATATTTAGTTAAAAATATTGTAAATAGATTAGTATAGTAATAAAATTGTTTTATGTTTAACTAAATAAAACAAATAAATAAAAAATAAATAAAAATAAATACCATGGTGTTGACTTCAGGAGTCATGAAAGTTGAGCATTTGAATGTGGAAATATTGAACAAGATAGAGCGAAGAGAAAATTTGGTGTGAAACACTCACACAACTTTCTCTTGCCAATGCAAATAATGACCAATATAACCTAACATTAGAAATAAACAAAAAAAAACTAACCTCAAAAACATAACCTTGTTTTAATGATGAGTGAAAAACGCAAAATTAAATTCAACCTCAGTTTGGCTTAAAAATACGGAAAATCACTCTTTCACGCTAAACCTGGCTCTGTACACAAAAATGCTCTGAATAAAAGTTGTAGATCTTTTAATTTCCTATAAATTTGATTATATGCACTTTTGTTGTAAAGTGCATACTAAAGCCGAAATTTTAATAAAATCGATTTTTCACACGTTTTGGTGAAAAAAAAGAAATCGCTAATTACCGCTAAACTAAGCGTTATATAAAAAAATGTTTGAAATAAAAGTTGTAGAATTTTAAATTCTATACAACTTTTATTATATACATTTTTACGCTTATATGTATATTAAAGCCGCAATATTAAAAAAACAATTATTAAAGTGAAAACGGCCTCACCAAGAATTTTAGCAAACGTGGCACGTACCCTATCTTGTAGAGCATAATAAGTTTAGTAAATAAGGCGATTTTTAAAAAAATCGTAGGACCAGTTTTTGAGAAAATAAAAAAAAGTGAAAAATTACACGAATAAACTACTACTTCCGGTTGACTGATTTTGATGAAAATGTTCGTGTCGGGTCCGGTAGTGGTATGTAACTTAAGTCCAAGTTTCTAGTTCGTATGATATTTCGTTCTTGAGATATTCTGTTCACGCACACGCGCGCGCGCGCACACACACACACACACACAGACCAATCGCTAAAAACATGTTTTTTTGGATTCAGGGGTCTGAAAACGTGTAGAACCGGTGGAAACTCGATTTCGAAAAATCGACATGAAAACAATACTTTTCTTCCTATTTATATTCAAATAGCAAGAGAAAGTAAAAATAGAGTGTTCAGAAAAAAATCGTGAGGTAACATCTTATTACAAAATTGAGTATACCTTGCATAAATCGTTTTCACATCCGGTTTCGATGTTCATTCTTTTTGTTCACTTCAAAATAAAATGCAATTTTCAACTTAAAACAAACGTTAAATTAAATGCAGTGTTAGCGTGTAAAAGTTGAGCGTACCTGAATGTTATATAATATGTATTATTTTATATTATATGATCTTGCGTGTTAGTTTTAGTTTTGTTTTCTTGTATATTTTGCACATGTGCATGTTCCTGCGTGATTTAACATCTTGTCGAGCTTAGACTGCGAGGTTACCGTTGGTGATAATATTGTTCTGTGTACGTTTACATGTATTTATTTGTGTATGTTATTATGTATTCCTTCTCATGACAATTTAGTGTTGGTTTACGGGCGTATGACAACACCTTCGGGTTATATGTACTGTTTTAGTTACGAAATTAATGCTTCTCTTCCTAAATCTAATTTTTACTTTCTCTTGCCTATATGAATATATAGGAATGAAAGTATTGTTTTCATTTCGATTTTCAGAAATCGAGTTTTCACCGGATCTACACGTTTTAAGACCCCTGAACCCAAAAAACATGTTTTTAGCGATTGGTCTGTGAGTGTGTGTGTGTGTGTGAACAGAATATCTCAAGAACAGAACATCGTACGAACTTGAAACTTAAGTTACATACCACTACCGAACACGACACGAACATTTTCATCAAAATCGGTCAACCGGAAGTAGTAGTTTATTCGTATAATTTTTTAATTTTTTGCGATTTTCTCAAAAACTGGTACTGTACTACGATTTTTTTTTTAAATCGCCTGGTTTACTCAATTTTTTATCTCTACAAGATAGGGTAGGCGTCATGTTTGCTGAAATTCTTGGGAGGCTGTTTTCACGTAAAAAATACTTTTTTTAAGATTACGGCTTTAATATGCATTGTAGCGCAAAAATTTATATAATACAAAATGTAGAGAATTCAAAATCCTACAACTCTTATTTCAATCATTTTTTTTGTATAACGCTTAATTTAGCGGTAATTAACGCTTTTCTGTTTTTTCTCTCGAAAACGTGTAAAAAATCGATTTTTTTTTAAAGATTTCGGCCTTAGAATGCATTTTACGAAAGAAGTGTATAATTAAATTTTTAGGATATTGAAAGATCTACAACTTTTATTTATAGCATTTTTCTCTACAGAGCCTAGTTTAGCGTGAAAGAGTGATTTTCCGTATTTGCTAAACTGAGGTTGATTTTCATTTTGCGTCTTTCACTCATGATTAAAATTAGGTTATGTTATTAAAGTTAGTTTTTTGTTTATTTCTAATGTTTTATTAATAATGTTAGGTTTATTGTTAATTATTTGCATTGGGAAGATTATTTTGCATTGTGTGAGTGTTTCACACCAGATTTTTCTAGAGCGGGTCCAACAATTTTCATCTGATTTCCCTTATTCACAACATTTTAATTGTTAAATTAATTAGCAATTGATGGCCTGTGAAGGGTTGTAATAAGTTAAGGAATTCAAAAGCAGATGTTATAAATAGGCAATCGTCGAACTAATTAAACAAATGTTTAACAGTTGATTTTCGGAGACGATGGTTGATGGTTCAAATACTAGTAAAGTTAGTTACTTTTATACGGATTTGAATACTAGACAGTAGTTACCGGTGTACTTTGATGTTTGGGGTTCAATTAACCATACTCTCAGGAATGGTCGGCCTGGGTCTGTACAAGACAGACCCAGGCTTTCACCTCATTTACACGTCATACACTTCATCCTTATCTCATTGGGTCATGGGGTTGCTTATTGTTCTGAATTGAACAGATTGCAACGTACACACGTTAGGAATTTTTAAAAAAATCTGATGTGAAACACACACAACTTTCTCTTGCCAATGCAAATAATGAACAACGTAACCGAACATTAGTAATAAAACATTAGAAATAAACGAAAACTAACATTAATAAACATAACCTAATTATGAGTGAAAGACGCAAAATGAAAATCAACCTCAGTTTGGCTTAAAAATACGGAAAATCACTCTTTCACGCTAAACTAGGCTCTGTAGAGAAAAAAGTTGCAGACCTTTAATTTTCTATCCGTATCCGTTATTGGATACTGCATCAAATACGATATTAAGTGAGTAAATGTTGCTATTAGAGAAGATTACTTAAAAAGGTACATTGGTTTGATGTGCAATTGAAGGAGTTAGATTCTGTCTCGGTCTATTATTGTCCGTACAGTACATACATAAAGCTTGTTATCAAACGTTGGAATTGAAGGTACAGTGCTTTACTGAAGCAAAACGTTATGGAATCACGCGGTGTTGTTGAACTGATGGTGCGTTTGGTGATCAAAACGATGACTGAGTCGGAGAGAGAAAGAGCCAGCCGGGAGTTATATTCATAGTACACATCCCCCACAACATCATTATCTCGCTCTGAATACGTATCTTCATCTTTGTCACTCTTGTATACTCGTCGTACTATAATATCAGTCATGCTAGGTCCCCGCGAGACAATTGGGCGGTGTTTCCTGTAACAAACGCTTCCGGTAGTGTGCTCTGGTTTTACCTCTATTCTCCCCTCCACTCAATAACACCCCCTATAATGTATCATCTCTTTACCTGACCGTTTGACAGCTATTCTTCAACTATTTTCCCCTCATCTCTTTCTCACAATTTTTTTTATTGTGCGCTATTTTGTGATGTACGGACTAACCGCAACGGTTCTGCGGTCCAACGAACAACCTTCAAATGTGTACGTCGACGGGGACTCCCTGCTTTGTACACTATTTTTAGTGCATTTTTTATCGTTGTAATTGACTTGATGTTTAGTTTTTATTGTCGTCACCTCCTGTACAGATTAATTTTATGAGTTCATGACATTGAACAGTTATTAATATTATTTTTGATCATTGTATAATTTGTAGAAATGATTTACTACTTGTTAACTGTTATTTTTATCTGTGACTGATTTTGATTAACGGTTTCTCAAATTTGTTCAGCGGATTTTATTTACAATTCATTGATATCCGTAATTTTTGTTTGTAATTGAAAAGAAAGCTATGTTAATTCAGGGAGGGAATTATTGTGAATCAAAGAACATCCTAAATTTATAAAACTTTGGTGGGTTGATTGAATTTAGAAAACGGGGTTCAGGAAAGTTCAACTAAGATCAAAAATTTAAGAACATAGTTTAATTAATTATTATAAAAGTCCTCACTAATTTTTTAACATCCTATTGACCTGTTGTTGTTTAGGTCATCAGCCCAAAGGCTGGTTTGAACCTCTAGAGCTTTACTAAGTGGTTTACTATTGCATTCCTCACTGAGTAGAAAAATATGCTTATCAGCATGGCAGATCCTCTGAAAAACATCTACTTTCCACTCTGCAAATGATACTTTCACTTCATTCAGCACAGGGTCTGGCTGTATAATGAAATTTATTACTCTTAGAGGAGATAACTTTGACTAATGGTTTTTATACCTCTACTTCTTCTGTTCTTAAAACCTTCAGTCATATAATTGGCTGACCGTGTAATAAGAAATATAACTGTTTTTTAGCTCTGGAACTAGCAGATTGCAAATAATTTAACACTCCGCTTGCTTGTTATGAGCAACTTCACACTATATGTTTATTTTCTCATATCCTTAACAATACTCTTGCCTTGTATAATAATTTTTTACAACTTTGATTGTATACACTTTTGCCCTAAAATTCATATTAATGCCATAATCGTAAAAAAAACTATTTATTCTACGACAGAACAGCCTCCTCAAGAATTTCAGCAGACTTGGCGCTTACCCCATCTACTACAATATGGCACTTTGAATAATTTTATCTTTTTAAAAATATGGAATCTAGGGTCCATTGAATCACTCTGTAAGTTACCCTTTCATGTCGTCTGTATTGCATCCGGAACAGACTGGAATTGAACGTTTACGTTCGTTTTAGAACCCTAACTGCAACCATACATCCACTGTTTACTATAGATAAATTTTTACGATTTATTACTTTCTCTTGCCTATATGAATATATAGAAAGGAAAGTATTGTTTTCATGTCGATTTTTCGAAATCGAGTTTATACCGGATCTACACGTTTTCAGACCCCCTGAACCCAAAAAAACATGTTTTTTAGCGATTGGTCTGTGTGTGTGTGCGTGCGTGCGTGCGTGCGTGTGTGTGTGTGTGTGTGTGTGTTCAAAATATCTCATGAACGGAGCATCGTACGAACTTGAAACTTATTACATACCAGTACCGGACCCGACATGAACATTTTCATCAAAATCGGTGAACCGGAAGTAGTAGTTTATTCGTGTAATTTTTCACTTTTTTGCGATTTTCTCAAAAACTGGTCCTACAATTTTTTTTAAATCGCCTCAATTTCTTAATTTTTTATGCTCTACAAGATAGGGTAGACGTCATGTTTGCTGAAATTCTTGGTGAAGCTGTTTTCACGTAAAAAAAATTGTTTTTTTAAGATTGCGGCCTTATTATGCATTTTACCGCAAAAATGTATATAATTAAAATTGTAGAGAATTTAAAATTCTACAACTTTTATTTCAAACATTTTTTTTTTTTTGTATAACGCTTATTAGTTTAGCGGTAATTAGCGATTTTCTGTTTTTTTTCTCACGAAAACTTGTGAAAAAAATTTTTTTTTAGATTTCGACCTTAGTATGCATTTTACGACAAAAGTGTATATAATAAAATTTATAGAAAATTAAGAGATCTACAACTTTTATTTAAAGCATTTTTTATACAGTGCCTAGTTTAGCTTGAAGAGCGATTTTCCGTATTTTTAAGCCAAACAGGTCGATTTTCATTTTGGGTCTTTCGTTCATGATTAAAATAAGGTTATGTTTTTTGAGTTTAGTTTATTTCTAATGATTTATTACCAATGTTAGGTTATATTGTTTAAATTATTTGCATTGGCAAGAGAAAGTCGTGTCAGTGTTTCACAACAGATTTTTTTTATTTACTGTCGGTCCGGATGATTGGTGTTAGTATAAGTAGATTTATAATGTAATTACTTTGTGTCCTTCAGTTATTTATAATTTGTACCGGACTGTTGAATAATCAACCTGTTTTTGATGGAATCCATCAAATCCCTTATCGAATTTACATTTCATTTCTAATTTGAATCGGGTAAATCTCTGTATCGTCATCATCATTGAACAGCTGTTTGTTAAATAACAACTGATAGGACGTTATGGTTATTTGATTTATTAGATTGGTACTTCACAACCTTCGTGGTGTCGTTGAACTCGACCTATTTTTTTTTTTTTTTTTGCCCTATATGAATATATAGGGAAGGAAAGTATTGTTTTCATGTCGATTTTTTGAAATCGAGTTTTCACCGGATCTACACGTTTTCAGACACCCTGAACCCAAAAAACATGTTTTTAGCGATTGGTTTGTGTGTGTGTGTGTGTGTGTGTGAGTGAACAGTATATCTCAAGAACGGAACATCGTACGAACTTTTGAAACTTGAAACTTAAGGTACAAGCCACTACCGGACCCGACACTTTTCATCAAGCCACTACCGGAACCAACATTTTCATCAAAATCAGTCAACCGGAAGTAGTAGTTTATTCGTGTAAATTTTCACTTGTTTGCGATTTTCTCAAAAACTGGTCCTACGATTTTTTTTAAAAATCGCCTGGTTTACTAAATTTTTTATGCTTTACAAGATAGGGTAGGCGCCATGTTTGCTGAAATTCTTGGCGAGGCTGTTTTCACGTAAAAACAGTTTTTTTTAAAGATTGCGGCTTTAATATGCATTTTAGCGCAGAAAGTTATTTAATAAAAAGTGTAGACAATATAAAATCCTACAACTTTTATTTGAAACATTTTTTCTATAACGCTTAATTTAGCGGTAATTAGCGATTTTTTGTTTTTTTTCTCACGAAAACGTGTGAAAAATCGATTTTTTTAAAGATTTCGGGTTTAGTATGCATTTTACGACAAAAGTTTTTATAATCAAATTTATAGGAAATTAAAAGATGTACAACTTTTATTTAGAGCATTTTTCTCTACAGAGCCTAATTTAGATTGAAAGAGTGATTTTCCGTATTTTTAAGCAAAACTGAGGTTGATTTTCATTTTGCGTCTTTTGCTCATGATTAAAATTAGGTTATGTTTATTGAGGTTTGTTTTATGTTTATTTTTAATGTTTTATTACTAATGTTAGGTTATATTGTTAATTATTTGCATTGGCAAGAAAAAGTTGTGTGAGTATTTCACACCAGATTTTTTTCTTTCTTTTGCCCTATATGAATATATAGGGAAGGAAAGTATTGTTTCGACTTTTCATCGGAAATACACGTTATCAGGCTTCCTGACTGTAAAACCCATGTTTTTTAACGATTGGTACAGTATTCAGAAGAACTTAAGTCCCCTAGCCGTGTGAGTGAGAAAATGCATAACAATCTCACTCGCACAAGCCATACGCACCATTCCAATAATATTGTTTAATTTTACTCATTGTTGTGAGCAAGCGTTTATGCACGCAGTAAACTAACAAGCAAGATAACGACTGTAGTATGTTTTCAGATTTGGATTATAACGGTAAAGACCTTTGGGCGCATGCGTAGTTATGCCTCATATCTCCCTCTCACTCGCTCGGCTATGGGACATTAATTCATCTGATATCTGTACAGTCCATTCGAAATAGCATGATAGTAAGTCTTTGAATGGTGGTAACTTTTCAAAATAAAAAGTCCCTTTTCGAAAGTAAAATTTCATGGACATTTTCATTAAAATCGGTCAACCGGAAGTAGTAGTTTATTCGTGTGGTTTTTTACTTTTTCCACTTTTCACATTTTATCTCTTTTTTGCCTCATTTACTACATTTTTTATGTTCTGCAAGATAGGGTAATCATGTTTTTATGTTAGGTATTTCCTGTCTCCTGAAATTCTAGGGGGCTATGCTTTCGTGGTAAATTTGTTTTTTTTTTTTTAGATTTCGGCCATATGTATTTTAGCGCAAAACTATATAAATAATATTTTTTGTTACTGTAAATCTGTAATTATGTAAAATAAAATAATAATTAATAAAAAATAAAATATAGTAAAATAATTTAATTTTAATTTTTATATAATTAATTATATATAATTTTTATATTAATTATTTGTATATAATTTATTTTTATATAATTTTAATTTTAATGAAAATAAAATAATTGAATCGATATCAAATAAATCTGTAATTATGCAAATCTGTAAATCTACAGATTTCATTTCAAGCACTTTTTTCTACAAAGGTTGATTTTCATTTAGCGTCATTCACTCATGATTAAATTAGTTAAATGTTTTGTATTTAAATTGTGTACTAATGATTAAACATAGGTTGTAGTTTTCTAGTAAGAGAAAATCATGTGTTTCATACCAGATTATTATTTTTTGTTTCAAGGAGTTCTTGTATTGGTATAATTATCCGCAGTACAGTCAGACAATTATTCATATGATAATTGTTTATTAAAGTCAACAGTCGAATGGCTGGTTTGAACCTCTAGAGTTTTACTAAGTAAAAAAGTGAAGTGGTTTACCATGCCTTCCTCACTGAGTTAAAATAGTATGCTTATCAGCATGCCAAGCCCTCCGAAAAGCACCTATTTTCCACCCTGCATAAAAACACCTTTACTTCATTCACTATAGAGTCTGTGTGTATAGTGAAATTCATTACTCCCAGAGGAGATAACTATTGACTAGTGTCTTTTACACCTCTACCTCTTCTGTTCTTGAATGATTCAGTCATATAGTTGGCTGACAAAGTGATAAGAAGCAGAACTATTTTTTGTAGCCCTGGAACCAGCAGATCGAGTGCAATTAATTTAACACTCCACCTCCGTTATTGGGCCTATAATAATTATGCCCGAGATTAGGTATTTGAACGTTTTTGTAATTAAAGAAAATAAGAATGTTATTTCGTGGTTTTTTTTTAAATTCAAGTTAATTTAGACGCATCAAAAGCTTAGGTCATTAGTGATTTGTCGGTTGTGAAACGGTTTTTTATCATCGGCATTTTATCTACGCATTATTCATAAATAACTGTCATCTGGTTACCAGTTTAAGTCACTCGGACTACCAATGTTTTTTAAATAATAGTTCACTTTTTACCAGCTTACTGACCGGGTTGATCTAGAGTCTTTAAAATTTTACAGTAATATTTTGATAAAACAATTACACTCGACCTCACTTTCGTGGTCTGGTTTCTAAAATGGAATGTCTCCGGTGTGAATCCCGGCTAGGATCTAGAAAATTGTAACACTTGAAACCAAACAATGTAACCATAACATTCACAAACTTTGTAATTATTTAAAAACTTAGAAATGACCCAGAAGTTTGATTGTTTGTCTGGTTATGCACTACAGACACTATTGTCGCTAATGACCAAGTATAGTTTCTACTTTACAATCTTAAAAACTGATTCACGCATATACGATAAAGATTTACTCCTTAGTTCACATCACGTCCTTGTTAAATAATTTTAGTAGTGGACAATTCGAACTGGCACAACTTTTGCTCTGCGTGTACACACAGTTCCGCATAAAGTATATCCATAACCTATTCTTTCAACAAGGTCTACAAATTTTAATGTAGTACGCAAATGCCTACAATCTTATTTCAATGTACAAACATACAAACAATTATTTCATTTTAAAATACATATGTATTTAATTTGTCCCAGTAAAAAATTTAATTATAAATTACAAGAAATAACCTGCAAAAATTCGCAGAACTATACTCTCCAGACGCACTCAACTAACTCAATAAATTGGTCTGAATATTGTAATGAACAGAAAATCATAAATGAAAACAAATTATTAGTCACATTATTATGTCTGATATTATTAATAACAACAGTGAAAACAAAGCGTAGTGACCGTGCGTGAGTCGCACATTACAGTAGCGATTGTATACTTTTGTGACTGTACCGTCGTTTCATGGCGAGGGGCGAAGAGTGAAGTAGATAAACCCCGAAACTGCTTGTGCCAATTCGAATTGTCCAAGGTATAACTACTGTGAAGAATATACCGGGTAGTTCTGGTGTGTATTCGGTGTTTGTTTCTAGTACACGCTTGTAGCTATACTTGTACCACTCACCACATTACAATTAGAGTACCTTTTTGTACCCTTTTAAAAAGTGATGGGGGTTGTAGAAAAGAAGAGGGTAAAAGCTTTTGAAATGTGGTGTTATAGGGAAATGTTAAAGATTAAATGGGTGGACAAAATAAGTAATTTAGAGGTTCGTAGACGTGTGTATGAAAGAAGTACATGGAATCATCTTACCAAAAAAAGGGCTAGACTCGTGGGGCATATCTTAAGATAACAAGGTATTAGTCTATCAATAATGGAGGTTATTATTGAAAAAGTAAATTATAGGGGGATGATTAAAATATTTAAAGCAAATTACGAAAGTTATAGGGTGTTGCAGGTTTGTAGATATGAAACGACTTACGCAAGATATAACAGCTTGGAGAACTGCATCATACCAGTCGAGAGACTGATGACAAAAACCCGTTTATTTTGTCCTTGTGGTATTGACTCCGCAACGAATCATTCACGCAGATACAGATCTCCTTCCAAAAACCTTAAAAATATTTTGGCTTCAGGGATCATAAAACATAAAGATGAGTTGAAATCTGGTTATCGATTTTAAACCGTCGTAATTTTTTCTCCTGTAATTATTATGGTAACTACTCTTATTGTATGTTTAATATAAAACTAGGACCCATGTTACTTATGTATTACGTTTATACAGATTAGGTTCGTGCTGTCCTTGTAATGCCAGCTGCAAAGATATGCCCCGAAGGTATTCGTGGAATTGCAAATTTAATAATTGAACAAGTTTTAGTTGTGAGTCATTCTTTTAAACTTTCCGGTTTCTTTCTTAATATAGCTGTTATGTATATACAGATCTTAAAGAGTTTGCTCTGTAAAATATGTAACTGATTAACTGCTTCTTATGTGCTATGTCCATTACAGCCAAGTAGAGTGTAAATTATTTTCACTCGATCTGCTAGTTCCTGGGGTACAAAAAATGGATCTTTTTCTTATGACATCATCAGCCAATTCATATGAATGAAGTATTTAAGAGTAGAAGAGGTTGAGGTGTAAAAGACACTAATCAGAGTTATCTCCTCTTAGAGTAATAAATGTTATTATACAGCCAGACCCTGTAGTGAATGAAGTAAAGGTGTCATTTACAAGGTGGAAAATAGACGCTTTTCGGAGGGCCTGGGCATGAGAGTAATGCATTTTATTATAAAGCCAGACCCTGTAGTGGTGAAGTGAAGGTGTCATTTACAGGATGGAAAATATATGCTTTTCGGAGGGCCTAGGCATGAGTAATGAATTTTATTATACAGCCAGCCCTGTAGTGAGTGAAGTGAAAGTGTCATTTACAGGGTGGAGATGCTTTTTGGAGGGCCTGGGCATGAGAGTAATGAATTTTATTATACAGCCAGACCCTGTAGTGGATGAAGTGGTGGTGTCATTTACAGGATGGAAAATAGATGCTCTTCGGAGGGCCTGGGCATGAGAGTAATGAATTTTATTATACAGCCAGACCCTGTAGTGGGTGAAGTGAAGGTGTCATTTACAGGATGGAAAATAGATGCTTTTCGGACGGCCTGGGCATGAGTAATGAATTTTATTATACAGCCAAACCTTGTAGTGGATGAAGTGAAGGTGTCATTTACAGGTTGGAAAATAGATGCTTTTCAGAGGGCCTGGGCATGAGAGTAATGAATTTAATTATACAGCCAGACCCTGTAGTCGATGAAGTGAAGGTGTCATATAGAGGGTGGAAAATAAATGCTTTTAAGTAGGCCTGGCGTTCTTATAAGCATACATAAACTTTCCGGTTCCTTTCTTAATATAGCTGCCATGTATAAACAGATCTTAAAGAGTTTGCACTGTAAAATACGTAACTGATTATTATAAAATATATTATGTCCATAACAGCCAGGTGGAGTGTAAATTATTTGTACTCGATCTCCTAGTTCTCTTTTTTATCACATTGTCAGCCAATTATATGACTGAAGCATTTAACAACAGAAAAGGTAAGAGGTGTAAAAGACACTAGTCACAGTTATCTTATTTATGATTAATGAACTTCATTATACTACCAGATCCTGTAGTGGATGAAGTGAAGATGTCATTGACAGGGTGGAAAATAGATGCTTTTTGGAAGGCTTGGCATTCTGATAAGGATACTTTTCCACTCAGTGAGGGAGGCCATTGTAAACCACCTCACTCCTCGTTTTAGTCAGTAAAGCCTTCTTCTTATAGTGCATCTCCTATCGGAGGTTTGCTATCATCACAGCAATCCGGAACTTGTCGACTGCAGCTCTGAACAGTTGAACACTGCCACAGTTAAACCAATCCCTCAGGTTCTTTAGCCAGGACACACGGCGTCTTCCGATGCTCCGCCCTCCACTAATCTTTCCCTGGACTATCAGTTGAAGAAGCTTGTATTTCTGCCCTCTCATTATATGACCCAGATATTGAAGCTTTCTTCTTTTTATGGTGTTAATGATTTCGCATTTCTTCTGTATCCGGATCAGCACTTCGGCATTACTAACTTTATCCGTCCAGGGAATACGCCACATTCTACGGTAACACCACATCTCGAATGCTTGTAGTTTGTCGATGTGGTTCTTCTTGAGGGTCCATGCTTCAACCCCATACAAGAGCGTGGAAAAAACGTAACAACGCAGCATCCTCATCTTAAGTTCCATGTTGATATCCCGACTTGCAAATAACTTCTTCATCCGTACAAATGTTGATCTGGCTATCTCAGTAAAGCCTGTAGAGGTTCAAATCAGCTTTTCAGCTGATAACCTAAACAGCAACGTAAAATATACTATAGCCCGTAAAACTTACATTGTAGAATCATTCCGATTAACCGAATCCGGGTTATCAGAAACGACCGGAAATCAATAAATTCCTGATGTACGTGATTTACATTAACAAAATAGAAATTAAATGCACATCTAATTATGTTGCAGTGTACTTCGCTCTTCGGTAGCTGCTTCTTTTATAGTGCACAGTACGTTCGTATAAAATATGTTTTGTTTCTTTTAAGCAGAATATCGTGTAAACAATTTTTTTTGACTATTGATGGAACATATAAGGCCGTAAAAGAACAGTTGTTGTTAAAGTCATCAGCTGAAAGGTTGGTTTGAACCTCTAGAGGCTTTACTAAGTAAAACGAGTAGTGAGGTGGTTTACCAACGCCTTCTGGCTGTATAATGATGAAATTTCATTACTCTCAGAGGAGGTAACTCTGACTATTGTCTTTCACATTTCTACCTCTTCTGTTCTTAAATGATTCAGTCATTTAATTGGCTGAACATGTGATAAGAAACGGAACTATTTTTTGAAGAATAGAAAAGATGAATTGTTACCACGGTTCTTATCTAAAATATCTAGAACCAATGCGGGAATCTAACTCGTTACTTTGTTTTGTAGTCTAATATGAACCACTATGCTACAGAGGCGATTTTTCCTATTGACTTGTAAAATTTCAATATACAGTAATTTAAATTTCACAGATGATTAACGTAGTACGTTAAGATTTTTTAGGGTTCAAGCTCGATTAGAATTTCTTTTTTTAACAGTTTTTCGCTAATTGTTTCCGTTTCGAAATGAAATGACCTAATATTTTACGTAGTTATTTTTTTATTAACTAATTCTGTGTTACGGTATTAATGTATTTGTCAGTGAAAAATGATTTTAATTATTTTTTGTCACGACACGTATTCAATTTGGAATGAAAAATAATTCTCAGGAAATTGGCGTACACATTCATTGTGTAGAATTCTGCGTAAGTATTAAGTTATGAATATAAAATCATATATTTTCCTTAATTGTTTGTGGCATTCGTGTACTTTTGTTGCTGTGTTAATAAACCATTCTAGGTCGTGTGGTTTAAGATTTTTAAATTAAATACGGTTTTCTTTTCCTCGACTGTATTTATTAATAACGGTCGTTTTTATCTTGAATTAGGCTTATCTCATCACGTTTAATATCTTTTTGTTTGTTTATGTAGAGTGTCTTAAATTATTAAGAGAAATTTTTGTGATGGTGCAAGATTTTCGGATTTTTAATTGACCTGTGCATTTCACTACCATCTTTTACTTAAAGGGAGAGTCTGGTTCGAAAAACACGAAAAATTACTTCAGCGAATTTGTTTTTTTAATTTAAGCTGAAAGGCTGATTTAAACCTATAAAGGCTTTACTAAGTAAAACGAGGATTGAGATGGTTTACACATTGCCTTTCACACTGAGTGGAAAAGTATTCTTATCAGCATGCCAGGCTCTCTAAAAAGCATGTACTTTCCACTCTGCAAATGTGAACGTCACTTCGTTCACCACAGGGTCTAGCTGTATAATGAAATTCATTACTCTCAGAGGAGATAACTCTTAACTAGTGTCTTTTACACCTCTACCTTTTCTGTTCTTATATGATTCAGTCATATAATTGGCTGAGCAAGTGATAAGAAGCAGAACTATTTTTTGTAGCCCTAGAACTAGGAGATCGAGTGGAAATAATTTAATACTCCATCTGCCTATAATGGGAAAATTATAGGGTAAGAAGTTAAAAAACATAAAAAGGGATTAAAAAGTAGAATAGATAACAGACTGTATGAGGAATAGAAACATTTTGTTTTATGGAAGTATCTGAAGAGGGGGCCAGAAAATTTTTAGAAAACAATTTTTTAATAGGTGCAAAAGTTACCAATAACTGAATAGATGGGCTATAGATACTGATAAAGATATGAAGATGAAGTGTTCGATAGTACAGAATAAAAGTGACTTCCGAAAAAAAATTTAATAATTTGATAGAGTCGTTGTAAAAGAGCTTAGTGAACAATTAAATGAGCTTAGGAAAGACGAAAGATAGCAATGAAAAAGGAAAAACATCAAGGGTAAAGAATAATAATGAATATAATTTGGTCTGAAAGGCCAAGTTCCCAGACTCTAGTTTAATAGCTGCTAGTACTAGCAATTTATTGGTAACTAGCAACGTTTCAAAACGTTCACACCGAGCTAGTTTTCTTGCGCTAGTCAATAACGTGACCTTTTCTCTCCTACTAGCGCTAGTAAGCAACGTTCTCACCGAGCCAGTTTACTAGCGCTAGTCAATCACGTGACCTTTTCTCTCGTACTAGCGCTATTAAACAACGTTCACACCGTGCTAGTTTACTAGCGCTAGTCAATCACGTGACCTTTTTCCCCTACTAGCGCTAGTAAAATCAGACATGTTCAAAGTCACTAGCGCTTTAACTAAATAGCTGCCAGTTGTTCGTTTCCACAACGCTAGTACTAGCAGCTAGTCAACTAGCGCCTTGGAAATAGGTCTGAAGTAGGTCGAAACAAAAAAGAGGAATCCTTCGTGAACTATGTCAGACCTGACCGGGAATCTAACCTGAGATCCTGACATAGAAGTTTCTTGCGCTGACCAATGCACCAACAAATCATTACAACCATTATACAGAGTGTTGACATTATTTTATATTAAATTTTCATCTGTCAACCTTCACCGTTTGCGTTAGTATTAATGTATAAAACAATCACGTAAAAATAATTAAAGTAGATATAAAATTAAATTGCCAGAAAAATGTTATCGTACAGTTAATAGTAATAGTAAGCCTTTAACAAAATATAAAACACAAAAGATACCTTTTTCTATAATAAAACATACAAAATTACTTATTGTAGTGTTCAAATAATCGTAATTATATTATTTATCATATTAATTAGTAAATAAACTGTCACGTTTTGTAAAAATTTTTCGTGGTTTTTCCTTGTTTTCTTTTATGAAATTAAATCTACCGATACACTTTCTTTTTATGCAATCTTCATGACGTCATATACGTTGATCGAAAAGTATTATTGTAGCACACGCGAAAATTTTGCAACTGTTCATTTTTCTATTATTTAATATATCTATTGTGCTGTTTATGAATAAGTAAAAGTGATTCTATCCACTGAATTACTCCATAGAAATTTCTTTGAAAAGATCTAATAGATTCAGACTTTCGTATTATCTATAGTAAAAAAGCTTATTGCAAAATATAGTCTGTGTCTTTTACTTTGTTCATTGTAGTTCTTAAAAGATCGGCCTTATTATTTAGCATTGCGAAAATCATCAGGTTTTTAAAAATATGTTGTGAAACATTCACGCGACTTTCTCTAGCCAGTGTAAATAATGACTAATATAACCAACATTTAGTAAACAACGTAAAATGATAAATGGTCGCCTCCGTGACGTAATGGATAGCTCGCTACTACGCGGAGGTCCCGGGTTTGATTCCCGGCTAGGGTCTGAAAATTATTACGTGCCGAAACCCTTCATTACATTTTCTTAACCCACCGTAGTCGCTAATGATCAAGTTGTTGGTGTGACTTTAAATAAACAAAAAATAAACTGAAAAACACTTCTCGCTATTCTAAGGTATCTCGATTTCTAATCATTCTTTGACACTAAACTAGGCTCTGTAGAGAAAAATGCTTAAATAAAAGTTGTAGATTTTTGTATTTCCTATAAATTTAAAGTTACATACATTTTTGTCGTAAAATGCATATTATGCTGAAATCTTAAAAAATCCATTTTTTTACAGATTTTGATGAAAAATACAGTTAATCACTAATTACCGCTAAAGTAAGAGTTATACAAAACAAACAAATAAAAGTATAGTTCAGCCGCTCTAAGTTTGCTCCTACTGTCAACAAACCAAAACCAGCTACTACAGGGTGCACGCTAGAGTCCGTGACTTTATGGATGTCGTATTCCTATCAGGTTATCTATTTTTTAAATTATAAGTACTTAAAGTACTAAAAACATCAGTCGTGATATGATGTAGGCCTAAAAATTTCATATAGAAAAATACTTTTAAAAGTATTTTGTATTTAAATACATTTGAAAGTATTTTGTTGTTACTTTTTAATCAGCGTGTACACATTTTTACTTTCTCTTGCCTATATGAATATATAGGAAGGAAAGTATTGTTTTCATGTCGATTTTTCGAAATCGAGTTTTCACCGGATCTATACGTTTTCAGACCCCCTGAACCCAAAAAACATGTTTTTAGCGATTGGTCTGTGTGTCTGTGTGTGTGTATACAAAATATCTCAAGAACGGAACGTCGTACGAACTTGAAACTTGAAACTTAAGTTACATACCCTTACCGGACCCGACACGAACATTTTCATCAAAATTGGTCAACCGGAAGTAGTAGTTTATTCGTGTAATTTTTCACTTTTTTGTGATTTTCTCAAAAACTGGTCCTACGATTTTTTTAAAAATCGCCTGGTTTACTCAATTTTTTATTCTCTACAAGATAGGGTAGGCGCCATGTTTGCTGAAATTCTGGTTGAGGCAGTTTTCACGTAAAAACAGTTTTTTTAAGATTACGGCTTTAACATGCAATTTAGAGCAAAAATGTATATAATAAAAGTTGTAGAGCATTTAAAATTCTACAACTTTTATTTCAAACATTTTTTTTATAACGCTTAGTTTAGCGGTAATTTGCGATTTTCTGTTTTTTTCTCACGAAAACGTGAGAAAAATTGATTTTTTTAACATTTCGGCCTTAGTATGCATTTTACGACAAAAGTGTATATAAAAAAATTTATAGAAAATTAAGAGATCTACAACTTTTATTTAGAGCTTTTTTCTGTACAGAGCCTAGTTCAGCGTGAAAGTGTGATTTTCCGTTTTTTTTTAAGCCAAATTGAGTTAGATTTTCATTTTGCGTCATTCACTCATGATTAAAATAAGGTTATGTTTATTGAGGTTAGTTTTTGTTTATTTCTAATGTTTTATTACTAATATTAGGTTAATTGTTAATTATTTGTATTGGCAAGAGAAAGTTGTGTGAGTGTTTCACACCAGATTTTTATATAATACGCATGCTCAGTGACGTCATTATTTGTTTACATTAGGAGCAAACTTAGAACGGCTGAACTGTAGTATGTTTTTAAATGTTGTACAGCTTTAATTATTATACACCTTTGTCCTAAAATGCATATTAAGGTCGCAATCTTAGAAAACCTATTTATTTCTAAAAGAGCACAGCCTCCCCAAGAATTTCAGCAGACTTACCGCTTACCCTGTCTTGTAAAAAATAAAAAATTTAGTAAATGAGGCGATTTATAAAAAATATCGTAGCTGTTTTTGTGATTCGTAAAAACGTAAAAAATTACACGAATAACTACTACTTTCGGTTAACCGATTTTGATGAAAATGTTTGTATCCTTTAGTAATACCTAATTTAAGTTCCAAGTTTCAATTTCGTACGCTATTCCTTTCTTGAGATATTTGTTTTAGTACGCGTACAGACAAACCATTCGCTACAAATATCTTTTTTGGGGTTCAAGGGGACCTAAAAACGTGTAGGGCCTATTTCCGATAAAACTCGATTTCGAAAAATCGACATGAAAAACAATAGTTTCATTCCCTATATTTTCATATAGGGTAAGGGAAAGTAAAAATAAATAAATAGTACTCAACTTTGTGTTCAAATTACTTTATAAAATTTTGTTAATTTTATTTTTTTTAAATGCATAATACTTTTACCTTATGAATTAAATTCATCAAAACAGAATACTATATTTTATAATTGAATAATACAGTTTTCTATATTTTTATAAATAATACGATATTCAATTCAAACATATGTATTTACTTTAGTTTGTATGTAATATTAATTACCATTTTCAAAACAAACACAAAATACATTTTATATCTTAATTTTTGATGAGTTGTGCCTTTCTCTCCTTTAAACCTTTCTCTCTTCAAATTTAAGCACTACTCAAAATTAAACAATATTTTTTATTTAAGTGCGTAAATTTTAATTGCATTTTAAAATGTATTAAATAAAATTGTTAAACATCTTTTAGCTATTTCTACTTTCTCTTTTCTGTATGAGTATATTATAGGAAGGAAAGTATTGTTTTCATGTCGATTCTTCGAAATCGAGTTTTCACCGGATCTACACGTTTTCAGACCCCTCTAAACCCCCCCAAAAAACATGTTTTTAGCGATTGGTCTGTGTGATAATGAAGAAAATATCTCAAGAACGGAACATCGTACGATTTTGAAACTTGAAACTTAATTTAGATATCACTAGAGGACCTGACACGAACATTTTCATCAAAATCGGTCAACCGGAAACAGTAGTTTATTCGTGTCATTTTTCATTCTCAAAAACGGCCATAGGGTAGGTGCCATGTCTGCTGAAATTCTTGGGGAGGGTGTGCTCTCGTAGGAAAAAATGGTTTTTTTTTAAAGATTGCGGCTTTAATATGCATTTTAGCGCAAAAATATATTAATAAAAGTTGTAGAGAATTTAAAAACCTGCAGCTTTTATTTCGAACATTTTTTTTGTATAACGCTTAGTTTAGCGGTAATTAGCGATTTTCTGTTTTTTTCACTAAAATGTGTAAAAAATTGATTTTATTTTTTAAAGATTTCAGCCTTAGTAGCGTATGCATTTTACGAATAAAGTGTATTAAAATTTATAGTAGTAAAATTTATAGGAAATTAAAATATATTCAACTTTTATTATTGAGAGCATTTTCTCTACAGACCCTAGTTTAGCGTAAACGAGTGATTTTCCGTATTTTTAAGCCAAACTAAGGTTGGTTTTCATTTTGTATCATTCATTCATGATTAAAATAAGGTTATGTTTTTTGAGGTTAGTTTTTTGTTTATTTCTAATGTTTTATTTCTATGTTTGGTAATATTGTTCATTATTTGCATTGTCAAGGAAAAGTTGTGTGAGTGTTTCACACCCGATTTTTTAAAATATAAATTTAAATGAAGTATTTAAACATATTTTAGCTATTTTTAAGTGAAAATTACAATATTTATTTATTTAAACTTTCCTAAATTTCAAACGCTAGACATGATCATATTAAACCTGTTAATATCCATAATAGTAATCCATAATTTATTTCTAATGTTTTATTTCTATGTTAGGTAATTTTGTTCATTATTTGCATTGTCAAGGAAAAGCTGTGTGAGTGTTTGACACCAGATTTTTTAAAATATAAATTTAAATGAAGTATTTAAACATCTTTTAGCTATTTTTAAGTGAAAATTACAATATTTATTTATTAAACTTTCCTAAATTTCAAACGCTAGACATATGATCATATTAAACCTGTTAATATCCATAATAGTCGTCTACAGGGAAGACCGGACCGGACCGATTAGCCTACACGGAATCGAACCCGAGGCCTCCGCTTTAATGCGTAGTACATTAACCACTAAGGTGGTCTTTTTGGAGTAGTTTGAATTTTGACATGAACAATAATTACTAAATTAATTAATTAATTTTAAATGAACAATTTTGTGTATTATGGCCTTCGCGCCAGTCCAATCAGTCAGCTTATAGAAAGTCGCTATTATTTATTAAGTAACACCGGTTGGGAAAGCAAATTTGTATGGTGACCAGCTAACAACCATCCCTGTCCAAACTCTACTGGAGAGCCTTGTTCAAACTTAAATTTACATCAAAAATACAGCGAAAAACAAATTGGGTGGTTGTCAATATTGTACAGTTCCCGATGAAAAATTAAAGCAAAAATAATTGTGTATAGTTAAAGTTGGTTTTATTTTATAATTTAAAGTAAAACAGTTTTTTTATAAAAAACGGAAAGAAGTAATCTAATATTGTTCTATAATTGTAACGGAACTTAGTTTAAAATTCTTCTATTTAATCCTCCAGGGGAACGTTACTTCTTTTGTTGGTTCATGTTAGTTATTTAGTATTTAATGTAGCTAGGCATGTACAATATTGTTTTACCTAGCGACGGTAACAATGTTAGTCAATACTTTTTTTGTTTGTACTGTTCTAATCTAAGAATACTACGTACGGTTCGTAGGCAGACTGCGTAGTCTAAGGGTACTTGTAATACACTAGAGAGCTACGATTATTCGACCAGATTTAGCTGTCGTTCATAAAGTACGGATAATCCGTAAAAGTGTAAAATCTACATTCTCACTAGCGTTCGTCCAAACATTTTAATTTTAGTCTTGAGAGCTCAGTTTTATGTATTAGTCTGCCTGAAATTATTAGTATAGAAACAAGCATTCGATCACAAACATCTAGAATATTCAGAATTTTCCGGGAATGTCCCGAAATTCCCCCCAAAAAATCCGGGATTTATTCCTGTTTATCCCAGTTTTACAAAACTTTTCCGGGAATACTCAGATTTTTCTGGAAAAAATTCCAGGATATAAAAAAATCCCTTATTTTATTATGAATTTTCTGGACGTTAATGAAGTAGAGTTGTTATCTCGAAATTACAGAAAACATTATCCGGGATTACACCAACCTTTATTTAAATCTTGGGAATTCTTTCTAGGAAAGTTTGGTGTGATCCTGGACATTTTTTTCGGAAATTTCCGGATAACAACTCTACTTCAATAACGTCCAGAAAATTCATAATAAGATAAGGGATTTTTCTTTATATTTTGGATTTTTTCCAGAAAAGTCTGTAGGTATATTCTCGGACATGTTTTCGGAAAATTTGAGATAATACCGGAAAATTTTGGGGAAATTCTAGATAAACCGGGACATTCGGGATATTATGGATGTTTGTGCTCGAATGCTTGTTTCTATACTACTCACTAGAATGCAAACGTCTTTATTTTGAAATTTTTTTATTATAACCAAACAATTTCTTTTACAACATACCTGGTACTTAAACTATTTTATTATCGCCGTACAAATTTAAACACTTGTACTGTTTCACCAAATTTGCTATGCCCTCTGTATACCCAGTTGTCGCGAAGTTGTTCAACCACTTAGTAACACCCTCTTTCAGTTCGTCGTCACTTCCATAGCGGTTCCCGCCCCAAAATGTTCTTCAGTTTGGGAAACAGATTGAAAATTGAGGAAAGAACGAACTAAATCTATTTATCGTGAAACGTCTGTCCTGTTGAATTTTCCTCAATCCTTGATTTGAGTTCGTAAAAGCTAAAGGTCGGTCTGAGCGCTCTTCATCGTGAACATTCGTCCGTCCGCCATCAAACTTAATGCACCATTTTCGAACTGAAGCTTCGTTCATCACATTGCTATAAATCTTCTTTATTTGTCTGTAAATTTCGATAGGTCGCATAAATTTTATAGGTCTGTAAATTTTGATAGGCAGACTGCGTAGTCTAAGGGTACTTGTAATACAGTAGAGAGCTATAGTACGATTATTCGACCATTTAGCTGTCGGTCATAAAGTACGGATAATCCGTAAAAGTGTAAAATCTACATTCTCAAATAGTAGATAAAGTAAAATCTCTATCTTAATAGTTTTTTTACGTGATTCGGCTTTCAACTGGTCACCATACAAAGTCGCTTGCCCAACCGGTGTTACTTAACAATTAATAGTGACTTTTTACCAGCTGATGATTGACTGGGTTGACCTGAAGGCCTAAAAACATATTTAATGTTATTTTATTTTTGTAAATTACTGTGATATTTTTGAAACACGTAAATTGCAGAAAGGTAGTTTTGAATTGAAAAAACTTAAACCATGGTCACCTCAAATATAATTAACTTGAAATGCAACAAAGATGTGACTGAATTTTTAGTCAATCCGTGAATGATGATTTGACCAAAGCTGTCGTCACCCCTCGTTATTGGTTCGGAGCCAAATACGTTTTTCTTTTGTCATTCTTTGAAAGTTTCTCTCTGGTCCTTTTTCACCGAATCTTTGGTTAGTTCCCCCTCGAATGTTGTATTCTACTCATGGGATATATCTTTCAGTGATTGTTACTGATAAAAGGGGGCGACCAACCGCATGTTTTTCCTCAATAATTTTGAAGCATGTTTTACACAGTTTTTGAAAGATACGGATGTAGTGTTTCTTACAATTAGGTCATGCTACAACGTAAGAAACTAAATTCTTTACAAAAAGTAGTTGATACAAAAATTGTTATTTTATTTGGTCAGCAATATAAATCGACACGATAACGACTGCAACCGACCAAATATTGTTTTTAATAGATAATAGATCTTCTGCCGTTTGTTAAAATTGTATTTAAAAAAAATACAAAAGTTATAGCATAGACCCTATGTAAGTATCTTTTTCCACTGGAAACGTAATTTCGTCATTTTTCCCCTAAAACTTTTCGTCTTTGAAATATTAACTAAATATTTTTAAGTCTTCTCGATATCATTAAATTTATTAGTTATGTTAAATCTGTTTTTTTTTTAATTTAAATATTTTCGTTATTAATGTGTTTTCTTTCTATAAATACATCTATCTGTAAAATTTTAATCTTTCCCAGATTATATTTTTACAATTTTTTCAGATTTTCTTGATTTATGCCCTCCATTTTCTTGTTTTAGTTCAGTAAACTTTTCTTTAAACATTTTCCGGTAGATTAAAGTTTTATCTTAATTTTATATAGATGTCGGCCTAGATTTTTTTAATTGTAACTATCGTAAGATGATAAGCAGTTTCATTTTCCGTGCTTTGTTTTTTCATCTTTTCCAGTTGTGTAATATTTTAGTTTTGATCTCCTTTATATCTTTTTCATAATTTCAATATCATCTGCAATGTCCAGAATTCTGAATCTTGTATAATAGATTCGTGTTTAAATTTCGTTTTTAGCTTAATTATCACAATATTCGTTATCGGTACTGTATGATCCCGAGGAAGTAATAATTTGAAGAATGTTCATATCTTCATGTTATTGTTAGATTACGTTTGTCCTTGCGTAGGTAATTTTACATCAGTACACCTCAAATAAGTAATGATAAATTACTTTCAGTTGACCCTTATTAACCTTCAACGTTCAATCCGTCAGGAAGTTTAACGATAAACTACCAATATGCCTAAGAATATTTATTTCAAGATTACCAAAAATGTGTTTACTTTATTTATACACGACAGGAAAGATTTTACAATTAAATACAGGAAATATAAAAAAAATTATAAAATTAGTAAAATTATTTTGTGTTTTTCATCAGGGTTACGTAGTTTTCTTGTATAGGAAATGTTTTCTATTATAAAATTATCTCCGAGCCTAATGAGTGTAATTAATAAAATTACATTA
The DNA here is from genome assembly GCA_035578175.1 of Catonia carolina. Lineage (NCBI taxonomy): Eukaryota > Metazoa > Arthropoda > Insecta > Hemiptera > Achilidae > Catonia > Catonia carolina. Next base: position 30,222,109 of record JAQMRL010000005.1, on the reverse strand, counting down.
TCTGTATTTTTTTCTGGTAACTTTGTAATGTAGAGTGGTTATTGCGATGGTGAAAAACTGATGGTTGGTAGAAATTTTGAAAAAGGTTTACCTTTGACCTATGACAAAAACCATTGGTGGTTTCTATATCTACTCTTTAAAGGAATCGAATGACACTATTTTTGTTTCCAAATTCCGAATTTGATTTCTTGACTTCCGGTTTTTGGTTACTTTCGGTCGAAACTGGAACTTCAAACCCTATGTAGGCCCACTAATTTTTTGTGTAGATTAGGAAGGAGCTAGATCTTCTTTTGGTTCTGCCTTTTAATGATTAGGCATCTCTGCTTGTTCCGAACCTTTCAAATCTGCCCATCTCTTTTTCGGGCGTCCTCGTTACCTCCTGCCCTCCGGCTTATAGCCCAGTGTCTGCTTAGGTATCCTATCCTCCCTCATTCTGTTCACATGCTCTAACCACTACATTCTGTTCTGAGATACCTTGTTGTTTATGGTGAAGATGTTGAGTTCTTTCCACATCTCGGTATTCCTGTTACGATCTTCTGTACTACACCCATACGTATGTCGAAGAAATTTTATTTCAGATGCTTGCAATCTACTCTCCTCTCGCTTTGATAGCACCCAAGTTTCACTGCCATAGAGTAGGGTCGGCACTGCTATCGTTTTATTAAGTTTTTGCTGGTGCTATTTTTTAAGGTTCGGTGGATAGTTCCGCATATTTGCTGAAATCGATGCATCTTATTTTAAGCATCTTTGTGCTGTTGTTATGTAATGTTGCAACCTAGATGCTACTAAAGTGGGGTATCTGTTCCAAAATTTTATTATCTATTACAATTTTGCTTCTGACTGGCTCTTTTCCCCTGAATGCCATTACCTTTGTATTCTTCGTCGAAACTGTCAACTTACAAGCTAGATGAGAATGATAATAGGTGATGAGAAAATGCTGGAGCTGGCCGGGGGAATCGTACGAGGGATCCCTGGCGTAAAAGTAGTTGCGATGACCACTACACCGTGGGTCGGCTCAGTAAGGTAACTTATTTCAGTACTATTTGATAAACACATCATATAAACCAATAAGAATATTCAACACCACATTATGCAGCATAATAACATGACTTACGGTGCTGAGTGCTGGTTGACGTATAAAAGAAATAGAGGTAAAAGTAATGCGACCTTGAGATGGAGTTCTGGAGATTAATGAGAATAGACAGTATGACCAATGAGGAAACACAAAAGAGAATGGCGAGTGGAGAGCGATATTTTGAGTTACATTGACGAAAACGAGGTTGATATGGTATTGGCATGTGAGAAGGGCACGGGTGTATCGGAGTCCAGTGGGAAGTTACTAGAGAGGCAAACCCTAATAGTCTTTAACAGATGAAGTAGACGAGGCCATGGAGAGGAGAGGAATTTGGGAGGAGGAAAGGATGGATGGGGATAAATGGTGGAAGAGGTTTAGAGAGAAGAAGGCGACAGCCGTAGGAAACCCCTAAAAAAATTATCACTTGTGTTTTAGTGAATGTTGTTTAGGTCATCAGCCGAAGGGCTAGTTTGAACCTTTAGAGGCTTTACTAAGTAAAACGAGTGAGGTGGTTTACATTTGATTTCCTCACTGAGTGGTAATGTACGCTTATCAGCATGCCAAGCGCTCTGAAAAGCACCTACTTACCACTCTGGAAATGACACCTTCACTTCATTCACCACAGGGTCTGGCTGAATAATGATGAAAATTCATTACTCTGAGAGTGAGTCTGACTAGTGTCTTCTACACCTCTTCTGTGCATGCTTCAGTCATGTAATTAATTGGCTGACCATGTGATAAGAGACAGATCTATTTTTGTAGTCCTGGAACTAGCAGATCGAGTGCAAATAATTTAACACTCCAACTGCCTGTTAATACTGCTTGTATGTAATGACGATAATTACGTCCATTAATAACCATTATAAAAAAAATATTTTAAAATTATAAAACTGCTTTATAATCAAAGCATTGTTTATGTAATTATTTGAAACAACACAAAAAGATTTTATTCAGAAAAAAATCACCCAAAATACATTTTTAGTGTGTATTTAGTTGTTTGGTCATCAGTCAAAAGGGTGGTTTACCATTGAGTGGAAAAGTATGCTTATCACCATGCCAGGCGCTCTGAAAAGTATCTACTTACCACCTTACAAACGACACGATTACTTCATTCACCGTAGGGTCCGGCTGTATAATGATAAAAATTCATTCCTCACAGAGGAGATATCTCTTGACTAAAGTCTTTTACACCTCTTCTTCTCCTTCTGTTCTTAAATGATTTATTCATATAATTGGCTACCATGTGATAAGAAACAGAACTATTTTTGTAGCCTTGGAACCAGCAGATCGAATGTAAAAGTTTAATAATCCATCTCCTTGTTATGGGCGATTTTTAAAGAATACAGTATGGAAATCGGTTAGAAAGGTGAGAAATTTACTGCATTAAGCGAGAAAGTTATAGCTGGAGTAGAAGACCATTTGTTTTAATTTGTCATTAAATAAAATAAAAACAGTAGTCGGTGTATAAATTTTGCAAGGTATTACGAACGCTATAATATTCGTCATTGTTACCGGTCGGTTTTTCTTTCATTGGACAATAAATAGGTGTAACAACCTTCATTGTGTTCTGAGGCTTTAACAAAATAATAAATGGAAAAACAGAATTAAGGCCAATAGCCTGACATATCTTGTGTCGTTTTTTACTCAGTGTACTGACCATTGCGTAATTGCTTTGTGATCCATGGCCGTGTTATAAATAAGCCTATAACGTGTAAGAACACGTTACCTGCCAGACATTAACTCCTATGTAAAGGTTTTTAAATAGATGTTATTCTAAACCTTTTGTATTATATTAATCTCGTTTTTTATGTTTATATTTTTTTAATTTCACGCGTTATTATCTGTATTGTAGAGTGAGAAAGTATTGCAATCGTTCGTAATTATTGATAACCGGATTTTATGAATTTCCCCGTTTTCACGTTTCATTATCTAAAGGTCTGTGGTGAATGAAGTGAAGGTGTGATTTGCAGAGTGAAAAATGTGTGCTTTTCAGAGGGCGGCATGCTGATAAGCGTACTTTTCCACTCAGTGAGGAAGGCATGGTAAACTACCTCTCTCTCCTCGTTTTACTTAGTAAAACCTCTAGAGGTTTTACGAAATGACTTAGAGCCTGTGGAAGTTTACATTGAGTCAGAACACGTTGTGCAGTATTGCTAAGCATCTACATTTTTACTTGTGCCTATCTATATAAATAAAATTGTGATTTTGTCTGTGCAATTTTTCAAAATGCCCCAAATTTTGTTTCTTCACCAGATCTACTACGTAAACACCAAAATTAAGTTCAGCAAAATTGTTGTCTGTTTATCTGTTTGTATGTTACGGCATCACGCAAGAACCGCTGAACCAAATTCTACGAATTTCGGTATTTAGGTTCTGAACATAATCGAAATGAAAATAGGCTATACACTTACTTTCTCTTGCCTATATGAATATATAGGAAGGAAAGTATTGTTTTCATGTCGAATTTTCGAAATCTAGTTTTCACCGGATCTACACGTTTTCAGACCTCCTGAACCCATTATATTTTAATGTATTTAATTATATTTTAGTAATTTTTTTTTTAACCCAAAACATTTTATTGTTTACCAACTGCGCCGGCCGCATTGGCGCAGTTGGTAATGTGCTCGCCTCTCATCATGCGGTCCTGGGTTCGAATCCCACTCAGGCACGGTATATTTTCATACGTTATAAAAAAATCATTTCATCCTCCATCGTACAAAAGTTACACCCCAACGTCGTCGCTAATGACCGTTGTAGTTGATACGACGTTAAATAAGTGAATTAAAAAAAAACAATAAAACATTTTTCATTGTAGTAATTACTGAACACAGTTTTATTCATTAAAGACTTTGATTTCGTAATTTGAATACGTTATTTCAGAAAATTAGGTGGACTAGTGGTTTCTTTAACACTTAATTTAATTGCATCTTTAATCAACTGTAATTGTGAATTGGTTCGAATTTAGATTAGCGAGATTCTCAATAATTTACGCTGTGGGATTTACTATAGGCCTACATTATATATATATATATAACATTACGAGGAAATATATATACATACACGCGCGTGTGCGTCTGTATGTTGAGGTTAAATAGGAATGTACTGATTGAAGGTCGGTGTTTAAATTATGTCCTTAAATTAACAGATCTAATTTCAAGTATGAATATTTTCTACTATATGTCGGCATACTCGATTCTCGAGTTTTAGTCGATCATCTCGTTTCATAATCCATGAAAATTCAATTTTTTTTTATTAGTTTTTACTTTCTCTTGCGTATAAGAATATATAGGAAGGAAAGTATTGTTTTCATGTCGGTTTTTCGAAATCGAGTTTTCACCGGATATGTACTTTTTCAGACCCCCTGAACCCAAAAATATGTTTTCAGCGATTGGTTTATGTCTTTGTGAACAGAATAAATATCTCAAGAACGGAACATCGTACGAAGTTTAATTTTATAACTTACGTTAGGTATCACTGGAGGACCCGACATTAACATATTCATCAAAATCGTTCAACCGAAAGTACCTAGTAGTTAATTCGTGTCATTTTTCACTTTTTTGCGATTGTTTTTTAAATCACCTCATGTACTGCATTTTTAATGCTCTGCAAGATAGGGTAGGCGCCATGTCTGCTGAAATCTTGGGAAGGCTGTGCTTTCGTAGAAAAAAATGCTTTTTTTTAAGATCGCGGCTTTAATATGCATTTAAGCGCAAAAATTTATATAATAAAAGTTGTAGAGAATTTAAAATCCCTCAACTTTAATTCAAATATTCTTTAGTATAACGCTTAGTTTAGCCGTAATTAGTGATTTTATGTTTTTTTCATGAAAATTTGTAAAAAAAATCTATTTTTATAAAGATTTCAACCTTAGTATGCAATTTAAACAAAAGTGTATATAATAAAATTTATAGGAAATGAAAAGATCTACAACTTTTATTATGAGAATTTTTCTCTGCAAAGCCTAGTTTAGCGTGAAAGAGTGATTTTCCGTATGTTTAAGCCAAACTGAGATTGATTTTCATTTTGCATCATTCACTCATGATTAAAATAAGGTTATGTTTTTTCAGGTTAGTTTTTTGTTTATTTCTAATAGGTATTTTATTACTAATGTTAGGTTATATTGTTAATTATTTGCATTGGCAAGAGAAAGTTCCGTTACTTGCGAAAATTCTTTCATTCTTTCATCGTTTTTCTTCGGTATGTTGTTTTTCTCAACTTTACCTCTGAAATTTTTTTATATTTTTCAATAGCTTTTTTAATTTATTTCTATAATCTATTAAATTTTTATGTATTTTTAGTGTCATTAGGCTTTTTCTGTTTCTTTTAACCGTCGTAGTATGTTTCTGTATTCTTTAAACTTCTCTAATATTTTGTTTAGCATGTCTTTCTTGGTTCATTCTTACCAAATGTCCGTAGAATCCATTCTTCTCTTTAATATTTCATCCGATTTGTTTATAAATTTCTTTGTTTGGTCGATTTCTTGCCATTATTTTTCTTCTTTATTTATAGAAAGGTTTATAGAAGGATTTGTTTCATTTATTGGACCCATTATTCTGCTTACTATTTTTCTTTCTGGTTTTTCTAACCCTTCTTTTAAATCTTTTGTGTTATACTTCAGTGTTTCTGTCGCTTAATGCTTCCGGTAACACTACTGTTTTATATTCCTTGATTTTTGTATGCCATGAAAGAATTTTTTTTTTATTTACTCTGCATTAATTTGACAGCATACATGCTGTCTTTTCTCTAGATGTATTTGCGAGTGGAGTACACCCTCTAGCGTTTCTCGCATCCTAACCTCCATCCAACCCTATCTTGTCATTCACCCTCCCTCAAGTTTTTTTATGTCTAATCACCCGGTAAACGCTCTCCCGCCAGAACTACCTCGGTCTCCCTCTTGCACCACTCGTCTCGGGCATCCATCTCCATATCTTCTGAGACCATCTACTTTCATGCATCCTCCTCAAGTGCCCATACTAGTTTAATCTTTTAAACTCCACTGTGCTGACATCAACTCCAGCTCTAGCCTTGACAAACTTACTTCTAAGTTTATCTAATCTTGTGACCCACAACTCCGACGCCAATTGTCAATGTCTATTGCTTTCAGACCGCTTGACATTTCTGTTGTATTTTGTTTTTGTCATCAGTCTCTCGACGGGTTTGATGCAGTTCTTCAAGCTGTTCTATCTTGCGCAAGTCGTTTCATATTTACATTCCCTACATTTTTTATAATTTTCTTTAAATATTATAACCTTTGCCTTCCTCTAAAACACTCCCTCAATATCACCCTCCATTTTAGATAGACCAATATCTGTATGTCGTAAGATTTGCCCCATTAGCTTATCCCTTCTTCTGGTAAGATGTTTCCATATACTTCTTGTTTCACCCACTCGCCTAAGAACATCTAAATTACTTATTTTGTCCACTTACCAAATCTTTAACATTTTTCTGTAACACCACATTTCAAATGCTTCTATCCTCTTCCTTTCTACAACCATTATCTATTCTATATATATTTGATATTCCCTCCATCCGCAAACACCCGCGTACCTAGGTGAGTAAACTCGTGGCATGGTTTTAAGATGGATCGTTGTCCATCTCTAATTGCCTAGTCCCACCTTCTATACAATTATATTCTTAGTTTTGTTTCGTTAAATTTTTTAAGTTATTACTTTATATTGATTTATGTATTTTTTAAATTGTATTTAATGTCTTAAATACGTGAGATGTTGATGTGTATGTATAAATTAATTTTAGCGGACTTCATTTTTGGCATCTGATATAGGATCGATGGTGATTTGAAGGCATTTTTGAGAAATTGCGTCATGACAGTGATCTCAATAGGAACACTGCTAAAAGCGATCACCAATTTATAGTAACCGTTAATTTAACTAAACATTAAAATAGTTATTTTAATGAGTCTAAAAGATTTGATTTGATGAAACAAATATGTGTCCGATGAATCTTAATTTAAATATAGGTTAGACTTAATTAATGGGTGTACTTACAGATGAGTTGAACTAATGCACGACTGTTTAAAATCAATGTAAACAGAGTTCAGTGTGTTAAAAAACACATTCGAGATGACACGATTAAAAATAGTCAAAATGAACATTTATCAAACGAATGAGTATTTTTCTGAAGTCTTCATCTATATTTCTTTCGGATGTACTTCAGTTAAAGAAGTTGTTATGAGAAATTACTTCCTGTTAATTTACTTATTTAGTACTAGTTATATTTTTAAAAAGTGCCACTTCTTTACTTTTTTTGACACATTATCGATAGCATTTCATGAGAATGTATTAAAATGTTTTACATTTCCTAATATCCAGATTTCAATTCCTGATTTTCGTTTGTCATAACACTTTGATGAGCGTCGATGATCGGAACCAATCTGGAATAGACCTGTTCAGATTATATGTTGAAAAATGAAACCCAACCTTAGTTTGGCCTAACATAATACGATAAATCTCTCTTTCATGCTAAACTAGGCTCTGTAGAGAAAAAAGCCCATAAACGTTCTTGATCTTTTCTTTTCCTATAAATTTGATTATATACACTTTTGTTGTAAATTACATACTAAGGCTAAAATCTTAAAAAAAATTGATATTTTTTTACAGATTTTCATGAAAAAAAAACATTAGGTCACTAATTACCGCTAAACTAAGCGTTGTACTAAAGAATGTTTTAAATAAAAGTTGAAGGTTTTTAAATTATACAACTTTTATTATACACATTTTTGCGCTAAAATGCATATTAAAGCCTCAATCTTTAAAAAAAAACATTTTTTTCTACGAAAGCACAGCTTTCCCAAGAATTTCAGCAGACATGGCGCCTACCCTATCTTGTAGAGTAGCCTATAAAAAACATAGTAAATTTGGCGATTTTTAAAAAAAATTGTAGGAGCCGTTTTTGAGAAAATCGTAACAAAGTGAAAAATGACACAAATAAACTACTACTTCCGGTTGACCGATATTGAGGAAAATGTTCGTGTCGAATCCGTGTAATGTCCAACTTCAGTTTTAAGTTTCAACTTAATTCGATGGTCTGTTCTTGAGATGTTTTGTTTACAGACCAATCGCTAAAACCATGTTTTTGGGTTCAGGGGCTCTGAAAATATGTAGATCCGGTGAAAACTCTCGATTTCGAAAAATCAACATGAAAAAAATACTTTCCTTCTGATGTATTCATATAGGCAAGAGAAAAGAAAAATTCTTTCATTTTTTGTATCCCAATTCGTTTAGTAGAAGTAGGTATTGTTAGACAATTATTATGTTAAACCTACATCAAAATCGGCCGATTGGTTTTTTTAATTGAAGTTATTTTTCTTAATGCTGACAATTGCAATTAGAATTTTTGCGATTGTTTACTTACATCTCATTGTTTAATGCGGTTTACTGACCATTCCTATTAACTAATATGTTGCAAAACTAAATCGTAAATCGTATTTCTTATCGTAGCCTACATGAGTAATATCTACTGTGGGGTTTATATAAGGAAACATACGTTGATAAAGTACGGAAAAAATTCTAATAATATTGTTCATGTAAATTTAGAATTACTCTATTTCCTCCTAGGAAATTCTTGATTGAAAGATTATTACAAAGGATTTTCCTTTACTGGTTAGTACTAAATTAAAAATTTAAACTCCTCATAACCAAAATTTTTGTTCCATAAGAAAAGGAGTAATGAGGCATCTATATTGGTTTTACGGCAACCAGTTAATCTTGTTGTTTAGGTCATCAGCCGAAAGGCTGGTTTGAACTTATAGAGGTTTTACTAAGTAAAACGAGGAGTGAGTTGTTTTACTTAGCCTTCCTCACTGAATGGCAAAGTATACTTATCAGCATGCCGGGGCCTCTGAAAAGCACATATTTTCCATTCTGCAAATGACACCTTCACTTCATTCACCAAAGTGTCTGGCTGTATAATGAAATTCATTATTTTCACTTCAGAGGAGATAACTGTGATTAGTGTCTTTTACACCTCTACCTCTTCTGTTCTTAAATGATTCAGTCATTTAATTGGTTGACCATGTGATAAGAAACAGAACTATTTATTTTAGCCCTGCAACGAACAGATTCAGTGTACATAATTTGACACTACACCTGTCTGTTTTGGGCAGCAGTTAATCTTATAACATGTTTAAAGTACTAATATCAGAAGAAATAATGTTTGTATCAGGTATTTTTGCCCATAACAGGCAGGGGTAGTGTTAAATTATTTACACTCGATCTGCTAGTTCCAAGGCTACAAAAAAATAGTTCTGCTTTTTTATCACATGGTTAGCCAATTATATGAATGAAGCATTTAAGAACAGAAGAGATAGTGGTGTAAAAGATTCTAGCCAGAATTATCTCCTCTGAGAATAATGTATTTCACTATACAGCCAGATCCTGGTGAATGAAGTGAATGTGTCATTTATAGGGTGTAACGTGATGATTTTCTTAGGGCCTGGCGTGCTGATAAGCATACTTTCCCACTCAGGGAGGAAGGCTCTGGTAAACCACCTCACTTCTTGTTTTACTTTGTAAAGATTCTAAAGGTTCAAGTCAGCCTTTCAGCTAAAGACCTAAACAACTTTCTTCTAAGAGGTATAAAAAAAGTAACATTTCTGTAGTACATAGTAAATATTATTTCTGTATCTCTCTGAAAAGCTACAGTTCTAAAATCGGAACATTTATTCTGATGTAGTGAAACCGGGAAAAGCATTTTACCATATTTAATACCGTTTGATACTTTCTGAACTCCGACGTTGACGTATTTGGAAGTAGGGCATGAAATACAGTAGTGCAGTTTGTTGTTGCCCATTTTCTTTAAAAAATATTTTTTTCTTTTTCTTGCCTATATGAATATATAGGAGGGAAAGTATTGTTTTCATGTGGATTTTTCGAAATCGAGTTTTCACCGAATCTACACGTTTTCAGACCCCTGAACCCAAAAACATGGTCTGTGTGGGTGTAAACAAAAGATCAAGAAAAGAACATCGCACGAAGTTGAAACTTGAAACTTAAATTAGGTACTACTAGAGGACCCGACACAAACATTTTCATTAAAATCGGTCTACCGGAAGTAGTCGTTTATTCATGTAAGTTTTCACTTTGTAGCGATTTTGTTAAAAACGGGTTCTACGATTTTTTTTTAAATCACTTCATTTACTATATTTTTTATGCTCTACAAGATAGGGTAGGCGTCATGTCAGCTGAAATTTTTGTGGAGGCTGCACTGTCGTAGAGAATTTTTTTTTAAGATTGCGGGCTCAGTATGCATTTTAGGGTAAAAATATATATAATTAAAGTTGTTGAAAATTTAAAAAAACCTACGTCTTTCATTTTAAACATTTCTTTGTATAACGCTTAGTTTCGCGGTAATTAGTGATTTTTCTACTTTTTTCATAAAAATCTGTAAAAATTGGTTTTTTATGATTTCGGCCTTAGTGTGTATTTTACGACAAAAGTATGCATAATCAAATACATAAGAAATTAAAAGATTACACCTTTTATTTAAGCGTTTTTCTCTACAGATCCTAGTTTAGCGTCAAAGAGTGATTTCCTGTATTAAGCCATACTAAAGTAGGTTTTCATTTTGCATCATTTACCCATGATTAAAATTTTGTTATGTTTTTGAGGTTAGTTTTTTTTAATGTTTTATTACTAATGTTAGGTTATATTGTTAATTATTTGCATTGGCAAGAGAAAGTTCTGTTAGTGTTTCACTCCAGGTTCTTTTACTTATTTATTTTTTAGTTTATTTAAAGTCGTATCAACAGCTTGGTTATTGGTGACTACGGTGGTTTATCACTGCCCATAAGACAGGTGGAGTGTCAAATTATTTACACTCAATCTGTTCGTTGCAGGGCTAAAATAAATAGTTTTGTTTCGTATCACTTGGTCAGCCAATTAAATGACTAAATCATTTAATAACAGAAGAAGTAAAGGTGTAAAAGACACTAATCTGATTTATCTTTTCTGAAAGTAATGAATTTCATTATACAACCAGACCTTATGGTGAATGAAGTGAAGGTGTTATTTGCAGAGTGGAAAGTAGGTGCTTTGCGGAAGGCCCGGGATGCTGATTAGCGTACTTTTCCACTCAGTGAGGAAGGCATTAGTAAACCACCTCACTCCTAGTTTTACTTAGTAAAACCTCTAAAGGTTCAAACCACCCTTTCGGCTGATTACCTAAACAACAACAAACGGTGGGTTATCTAACTTAATTGGTTTGTTTTGACTTGTAATAATTTGTAGGCTAGTGGAGGTCCCGGGTTCGGATCCCGGCTAGGGCCTTGTAGAGCATAAATGGGAAGTTAAAAAGAACCGTTAAAAGTTAAATAACCCATCGCAGTCGCAAATAACCAAACTGTTAATTCGACTTTAAATTAAAAATAATAGTCTAATAATAATAATAATAAATTTAATAAAGGTTGAAATACTCGGTTTTTAAATACGTTTATTTTAGAATTTTAAAAATTTCGATTGGTATTAAATTTATGATTTTCCCACTTTGTAATAAAATATAAAAAATTAGCCACAGCTTAGCAAAATATGAAGGTGGGGGTTCGATCGAAAAGAGGGGAACTTAATGCAGTAACAGTATAAAGCTTATAAAATAGGCCTGTATAAAAATAATATCATTACTAACAGTTCAATGGGTGTTATCATTACCTTGAAGAAATAATACGAAGGAGAGATACAGTGTTGAGGAGGAGGAGGAAGAGGAGGAGGAGGCTGGTTGCTGTTTTGCTTCGTTGTCGTGGCCTACCGGAGACACGCCTTATGGCCACCGTATATTCGCTACAATACACCCGAAGAGCGAGAGAGGGTTAGAGGGGATGAGAGATTGTTACTCTAAGAGACAAAGATAGAATGAATGAGAGTGATAGACTGTGGAAGGCAACCTTAAATATTAACCTCCAATGCTATGCTGTAAAATGTCGTTGTTCTTACATCAATTAAAGTGGTTTTATTGTACCGGTACAATATTGTTTTATCTTTTTATTACCAGGGTGGCCCTCCACTACGACCTAATACTGATTTTTCAATTTATCCCCCAAATAAAATGAAGTTACATCTTAAAAAACTTACACGATATTTAGTCAGTTCTGGTAAAACTATTTGAAAATTTGTTTACAATTGGATTTTTTTAATATTTGGATATTAAAAATCTTGTGTGAATACTCACACGAATTTCTCTTGCCAGTGCAAATAATGAACAATATAACCTAACATTAGTAATAATACATTAGAAGTAAATAAAAAAATCTGGTGTGAAACACTCACACAACTTTCTCTTGCCAATTCAAATAATGACCAATATAACCTAACATTAGTAATAAACAAAAAACTAAACTCAAGAAACATAACCTTACTTTAATCATGAGTGAAAGAGGCAAAATGAAAATCGACCTCAGTTTGGCTTAAAAATACGGAAAATCACTCTTTCACGCTAAACTAGGCTCTGTAGAGAAAATGCTTCAAATAAAAGTTGTAGATCTTTTAATTTTCTATAAATTTGATTAAATTAACTTTTGTCGTAAAATGCATACTAAGGCCAAAATCTTTAACAAAATCGATTTTTCACACGTTTTCGTGTGAAAAACAAACAATCGCTAATTACCGCTAAACTAAGCGTTATACAAAAAAAATGTTTGAAATAAAAGTTGTAGGATTTAAAATTCTCTACAACTTTTATTATATACATTTTTGCGCTAAAATGCATATTAAAGCCGTAATCTTAAAAAAAGTTTTTTTTACGTGAAAACAGCCTCACCAAAAATTTTAGCAAACATGACGCCTACCCTATCTTGTAGAGCATAAAAAATTGAGTAAACCAGGCGTTTTTTAAAAAAATCATAGGACCAGTTTTTGAGAAAATTGCAAAAAAGTGAAAAATTATACGAATAAACTACTACTTCCGGTTGACCGATTTTGATGAAAATGTTCGTGTCGGGTCCGGTAGTGGGAAGTAACTTAAGTTTCAAGTTCGTACGATGTTTCGTTCTTGAGATATTTTGTACACACACACACACACACACACACACACACACACACACACACACACACACACACATACACACACACACACACACACACACACACACACACACGCACACACACACACACACACACACACACACACACACACACACACACGCAGACCAATCGCTAATAGCGTGTTGTATGGGTTCAGGGGGTCTGGAAACGTGTAGATCCGGAGAAAACTCGATATCGAAAAATCGACATGAAAACAATACTTTCCTTCCTATGTATTCATATAGGTAAGAGAAAGTAAAAACTAACCTCAAAAAACTTAACTATTTTAAGTATGAGTGAATGATCTAAAGTAAAAATGAACCTTAGTTTGGATACCTGCGGAAAATAACTCTTTCACGCTAAACTAGGCTTTGTAGAGAAAAATGCTCGAAATAAAAGTTGTAGATCTTTTAATTTCCTATAAATTTGATTTTATATATTTTTGTCATAAAATCCATACTAAGGCCGAAATTAAAAAAAAATTATTTATTTACAAATTTTCATGTAAAAAAACAGGAAATCACTAATTACCGCTTAAATAAGCGTTGTACAAAGAAATGTTTGAAATAATTTGTAGGTTTTAAATTATCTATAACTTTGATTGTATACACTTTTGCGCTAAAATGCATATTAAGACCGCGATCTTAAAAAAAACATTTTTTCTGCGATAGAACAGCCTCACCAAGAATTTCAGCAGTTATGGCGCTTAGCCTACTCTATTTTGTAGAGCATAAAAAATATAGTAAATGAGGAGATTTTTAAGAAAATTGTAGGATCCGTTTTTGAGAAAATCGCAAAAAAGTGTAAAATGACACGAATAAACTACTACTTCCGATTGACCGATTTTGATGAAAATGTTCGTGTCGGATCGTCCAGAGTTACCTAACTTAAGTTTCAAGTTTCAACTTCGTACGATTTTTCGTTCATGAAATATTTTGTTCACACACAGACCAATCGCTAAAAACATGTTTTTTGGGTTCAGGAGGTCTGAAAACTTGTATATCCGGTAAAAACTCGGTTTCGAAAAATCGACATGAAAACAATACTTTCCTTCCTATAAATTCATATAGGCAAGAGAAAGTAAAAATTACACTTTTTAGCTTCACGGGGGTCATGAACAGTTGAAATTCGGACATCGAAAATTTTAAACTATCGCAATACTTTCTCAATGTGTGTCCTAGTTATAAAGACACTGCAGAGGGCAGTATTTTATACATTTTTCTTGATCGTTACTATTTTAATAATTTTTTTAAATTTCTAATTTAGTTTAGATTTGTGATGTCTCAGATATGTAATTAGTTTAAACTTTCAGTTAATTTACATGGTAAAATGCCCTTGCTTTAAGTTTCGTAAAAAAAATTATTTGTGCGAGACAGGATCTAGTGTGAAGGTCGTGTCGTTTACAGCATTCATTATTGGCTGTTTTAATTTCACTAGTCACCTGAATATTTTCACGTGCGGTATCTATTTATTTGTTAAGGAGAGTATTTTTTTTAATTACTACTCCGTACATGTGTAAATGCTAAACTCATTGACTTAATCTCCAAGAAATAAAACTACAAGACCTGGAATTTTAAAATTTAATTTATGTGTACAATTTGCGTCGTAGTATCTCCTCGTCATAGAGTTATCTCCTCTGAAAGTAATAAATTTCATTATACAGCCAGACCCTGTGGTGACTAAAGTGAAGTTGTTATTTTTTTGTCATCTTCACAGTCTGCTGATGCAGACGGTGAAGGATGAAATGATTTTTTATAACGTATGAAAATATGCCGTGCCTGAATGGGATTCGAACCTAAGACCGCATGATGAGAGGCGAGCACGTTACCAACTACGCCAATGCGGCCGGAAAATTACAAATGTAGTTATTTAGGGAAAGTTATTCAAAATCGTTAGATTTTTTCAAGAAATTTTTGTTTTTATAAGTAGCTATATTTCGGAGAAAAGTACTCATAATTTTAGGGCAGCATGACAATTTACAAAATTCGCTTTTTACGGTAAACGGAAATTGTTGCTTTGAGCGAATAAATAATACGCTCAAGCACGTATAAATTTATATAGATATACCTTTTCAAAAACCTTTTTACACTTCATCGGGTGAAGTAAAGTGAGTTCTAATCCCTCCCAGGCTGTTGGTGTAGTGGTCAGCACAACGGTTTATATTCCAGATATACTGGATTTGATTTCTGGTCTAGCCTTGCATTTTTTCATCACTCATTTTAATTTTTTTGCGTTACCATTAAAGTGAAAAAACGTTAGAAGGGAAAAAGAAAAACCATGAAGTCTGGTATCAAAAATTTTGCGTTACCCCATAACTTTTTTTAGGGTGTTTTCCGTTTTCTGTATGCCTCTATCAAATCCGAATTTCTTAAAGGTTCTCCCACTCCTGAGTAGCGCGCCAATCTGACTAGAAATATTCCAGCGTAATGTTCACTCCCATTTCACAGTTAGTTACTAAACAGTCTAATATGAATTTTGTACAGTTACTTAATAATATTCGGACGGAGGAAGATGCTGCAGAGTTCCTTCAGGAAAAGGGGGTTACTGCATATTCCTAGTTGTGACAACTAAAAAAGTATGTGTGAAACACACGACTTTCTCTTCTCAATGTTAATAATTAAAAATATAACGGAATTGTAATGTAAGCAATAGCAAAATAAAACAATAAAAATAAGAAATAAAACAACAGAACGTGTTACATAGTACTATATATTAGGACTGGAAAGGACGTGCATACGCGTACGTGAGTGTGTCTAACTCAGTATGAGTATTCAGTAAAGCAGGGAGTGGGAGAAATGAACACGTGCGTATCCCTTCAGGGAATTCGGATTTGATAATAGCATAAAGAAAATGGAAATACCTCTGTTTTACTATTCCGGGGGACCTTGGTTCGATACCCGGTCTGCATTTTACATAACTTACTTTCATCTAACACTTTTCACAGTCTGCATTAACCTAAATTAAATGCAGAATAGTCTGATATAAAATCAAAAAGAATTAAATATTATACTACAGTGTTGTGAGAAAGGAAAAATGCGTTCGATAAAGTATTGTATTAGTATTAAATTTACATAAGTATGATAATTATTAGTTGTGGTTTTTACGCATACGTTTATAAGTTTGTGATTTGTATTTTATTTTCTTACTGATGAAAACTGGTTCTTTCTGGTTTGCCAAGAGTTATGATGGGCACTACACAGTCAGTACTTCCGTAATCGCAGTCCCTTAGTCGGCATTACTGTCACTTTTAGGTTGGGCTAGTTAGAACTACAGTAATAGTCTGGTTGGATTACTTACAGAGTGCGCTTGCTGTAATTATTTGTACCATGTTGGTTCTACATTACTATTATATTATTTGCATCGATATCTTGTACATTCATTACTTCATGTCGATATCATAAATAAATGTTATTGGCAACTTTTCTGTATTAATGAGCTAACAGCTGGATACCATACAACGTTGCTCGTCCAACCAGTGTTATTTAACAACTAATAGTAACTTTATGCCAATTGACTGTGCTGGCCCATAGGTCTTACTTTCCTCGAGGAATTAACTTAACGCTGTGATTTTTACTTTCTCTTGCCTGTATGAATATATAGGAAGGAAAGTATTGTTTTCATGTCGATTTTTAAAAATCGAGTTTTCACCGGAGCTATACGTTTTCAGACCCCCTGAACCAAAAAAACATGTTTTTAGCGATTGGTCTGTCTGTGTATGCGCGTGCGTGCGTGTGTGTACAAAATATCTCAAGAGCGGAAAATTGTACTAACTTGAAACTTTAGTTACATACCCTTACCGGACCCGACACGAACAATTTCAACAAAATCGGTCAACCGGAAGTAGTAGTTTATTCGTATAATTTTTCACTTTTTTGCGATTTTCTCAAAATCTGGTCCCACGATTTTTTTTAAAATCGCCTCATTTACTCAATTTTTATGCTCTACAAGATAGGGTACGCGCCATGTTTGCTGAAATTCTTGGTGAGGCTGTTTTTACGTAAAAAAAGTGTTTTTTTAAGATTATGGCTTTAATATGTATTATAGCGCAAAAATTTATATAATAAAAAATGTAGAGAATTTAAAATTCTACAACTTTTATTTCAAACATTTTTTTGTGTATAACGCTTAGTTTAGCGGTAATTAGCGATTTTCTGTTTTTTCTCGAAAACGTGTGAAAAATCGATTTTTTTAAGATTTCGGCCTTAGTATTCATTTTATGACAAAAGTGTTTATAATAAGATTTATAGAAAATTAAAAGATCTACAACTTTTATTTATAGCATTTTTCTATACAGAGAGTAGTTTACTGTGAAAGAGTGATTTCCCGTATTTTTAAGCCAAACTGAGGTCGATTTTCATTTTGCGTCTTTCACTCATGATTAAAATAAGGTATGTTTTTTTGAGTTTACTTTTTTGTTTATTTCTAATGTTAGGTTATATTGTTTAAATTATTTGCATTGGCAAGAGAAAGTTGTGTGACTGTTTCACAACAGATTTTTAGAAATAGATTTTTCGAAAGAGTTAAGCCATCCTCGAATTCTTCTAGATGTACTTCTTATGCCTTGTTGATGAAAGGCATTGGGTCTTTTCCATTTTCTGTATGCCACTATCAAATTCGAATTCCTTGAAGGGTTACACAATTCTCCCACTGCTGTGTCTAGCGTGCCAATCTGACTAGCAACATTCCTGCGTAATGTCAACCACTCCGATTTCACAGTTAATTATTGCAAAGTCTGCATAGCCATTCTAATATGAATTTTGTAGTTACTTAATAATATTCGGACGGAGGGTGATGCTGCAGAGTTCCTTTAGGAAAGGGAGTTATTGCATAATCCCAGAAGATGTGACAACTAAAAACGTCTGCGTGAAACACTCAGACTTTCTCTTCCCAATGTAAATAATTAAAAAATATAATGTAATAGTAATGTAATAATAATTTAATGTAAAATATAATGTAAATATATTATATTTACCACGGGCCGGCCCGTGGTGTAGTGGTCAGCGCAACTGGCTACTATGCTGGGGTCCCGGGTTCGATTCCCGGTCAGGTCTGGCATTTTTTCATCTGTAAATCACCGCATATCATTACCTACGCACACAGCCCAAGGCTTATGCAGGCATCATCACTCGATAATAATAATTAAAAAAAATTAAAGTAACTTGTAAATAAAAAATATAAAATACGAGTAATAAAAAACTCAAAATAAAACAATCTTAAGAAATAAAATAAAATGAGAAATGAACACTTGTGCAACCCTTCAGGGAATTCAGATTTGATAATGGTATACACAAAACGGAAAAGACCCAAGGCATAATTTAAAATCGTTAGAACCGTTTTTAATAAATTTCATCTGTCTATAAAAGGAGGCTTATCCAGAATTTTGGGATTACTAAGAGTTTGTTAAGAAAAGCTTCTTAGTTTTCTAATTTTGAGTTCAATCGGTGTTTTTTACTTTCTCTTGCCTGTATGAATTTAGGAAGTATTGTTTTCTTGTCGATTTTTTGAAATCGAGTTTTCGGATATACACGTTTTCAGACCCCCTGAATCCAAAAAAAACATGTTTTTAGCGATTGGTCTGTGTGTGAACAAAATATCTCAATAACGGAACGTCGTACGAAGTTGAATCTTAAAAGTTATGTTGGGTACCACTAAAGGACTTGACATGAACATTGTCATCAAAATTGGTCAACCGGAAGTGGTAGTTTATTCGTGTAATTTTTAATTTTTGTGCAATTTTCTCAAAAACGGCTCTACGATTTTTTTTAAAAAATCGCCCAATTTACTACATTTCTTATGCTCTACAAGATAGGGTAGGCGCCATGTCTGCTGAAATTCTTGGTGAGGCTGTTCTCTCGTAGGAAATTTTTTTTTTTTTTTAAGATCGCAGCCCTTAATATGCATTTTAGCGCAAAAGTGTGTACAATAAAAGTTGTAGAACATTTTAAAACCTACAACTTTTATTTCAAACATTTGTGTGTGTAACGCTTAGTTTAGCGGTAATTAGTGACTTCTGTTTGATTTCAACGTTAGTATGCATTTAACTAAACTGTGTTTAATCAAATTTATAGGAAATTAAAAGATCTACAATTTGTATTAAGCACATAGCCTAGTTTAGCGTGAAAGAGTGATTTTCGTATTATTAAGCCAAACTGAGGTCGGTTTCCATTTTGCATCGTTCATTCATAATTAAAATAAGATTATGTTTTTTGAGGTTATTTTTTTAAAATTTCTTAAGTTTTATTACTTATGGTAAGTTATATTGTTCTTTATTTACATTGGCAAGAGAAAGTTGTGTGAGTGTTTCACACCAGATTTTTTAAAATTTCAAATATATGTCGGCATTAGATCAAAACAATCGGGAGAAAGCAAGTATACCTTGGACAATTTGAATTAGCACAAGCCGCTTCGGTGTTTATCTACTTCACTCTTCGCCCCTCTCCATGCAACGACGGTACAGTCATAAACGTATAAAATCGCTACTGTAATGTGCGACTCATGCACAAGCACTACGCTTTGTTTTCACTGCTGTTCTTAATAATATTCTGTACGACATAATTATGTGACTAATATTTTGTTTTCATGTATGATTTTCTGCTCATTATAATAATATATTCAGACCAATTTTATTAATTAGTTGCGTGCGTCTGTAGAGTATAGTTTAGTGAGTTTTTGAATTTTTGTTCTTGTAATTTATAATTTAAATTTTTACTGGAAAAAATTAAATACGTATTTTAAAATGAAATAATTATTCGTAAGTTTGTCCATTGTAATAAGGTTGTAAGCATTTGCGTACATTAAAATTTGTAGACTTTGTTGAAAGAATAGCTTATGGATATACTTTATACGGAACTGTGTGTACACGTAGAGCAAGAGTTGTGCCAGTTCAAATTGTCCACAGTATACTCCTCTATGTGCTATTAACATACATTAATAAAACAATTTGATCATCTGTTAGTTGTTGTTGTTTAGGTCATCAGCCGAAAGGCTGGTTTGAACCTTTAGAGGTTTTACTAAGTAAAACGAGGAGTGAGGTGGTTTACCATTGCCTTCCTCACTGAATGGAAAAGTATGCTTATCAGCATGCCGGGCCCTCTGAAAAGCACATATTTTCCACTCTGCAAATGACACCTTCACTTCATTCACCACAGGGTCTGGCTGTATAATGAAATTCATTACTTTCACAGGAGATAACTCTGATTAGTGTCTGTTACACCTCTACCTCTTCTGTTCTTAAATGATTCAGTCATTTAATTGGCTGACCATGTGACAAGAAACAGAACTATTTATTTTAGCCCTGCAACGCACAGATTGAGTAAAAAATTTGACACTCCACCTGTCTGTTATGGGCAGGTTAGTGTAGCAGTGTAACTGTTAGTTGTAGCAATATTGTACTACACTGTGTCTTTACAATTAATTTGTAAAGTGACGTTTAACATTTAAATACCATGTGGACAGTTGGTAGTTAGATAAACAGTACCTTAGCAGTAATTACAGTGTATGGATCGCAGTCTACTGAAACCGGAGCAAGAAGACTGCAATGTAATTTTATAATATACTGCACAGCATTCTATTAAAATACAATGTACTAAACACAGCATTCCTGAAGTTAGCTTAAACACTGTAAACTAACAAATAGTTTACAATTAAAAGTAAATAAATAAACTACACAGTTTGCTCTGCCCTTTAACCGATAAAACTAGATACAAAGTTAAACTTTTCTTGGTGACGCGGAATTCAAAAAATTTAAAAAGTCTTGTTTTTTATTTTGGTACTGTCTGAAAATTTAAGTTTTTATAAATTAAATAAATGAATTTTATTTCCGTCTTTTACAAAATACATATATGCAATTTTATATTGTTGTTTAGGTAATCAGCCGAACAGGTGGTTTGAACCTGTAGAGGTTTTACTAAGTAAAACGAGAAGTGAGGTGGTTTACCAATGCCTTCATCACTGAGTGGAAAAGTACGTTTATCAGTATGCCGGGTCCTCTGAAAAGCACATATTTTCAAATGACACCTTCACTTAATTCACCACAGGATCTGGCTATATAATAAAATTCATTACTTTCAGAGGAGATAACTCTGATTAGTGTCTTTTATACCTCTACTTCTTATGTTCTTAAATGATTAAGTCATTTAATTGGCTGACCAAGTGATAAGAAACAGAACTATTTATTTTAGCCCTGCAATGAACAGATTGAGTGTAAATAATTTGACACTCATCTTGTTTATTATGGGCAGAATGTTATATTATGAACTAAATATAATATTAATAATAAAAAGCTCCTAGTGTTGAACATAGCACAAAATGTATGTGAATGTATTAAATAAGAGAATTAGGTAATTATTTACAATTTTTTCTTCTTCTTACAATATTGTCTCCATTCCAGATTTTAATAAATTAAAAATGAGACCATTTTCAAAACAAAAATATCGACAGAATTACACCGTAAAAGTTGACTTGACTTTACACACAAATTTCAAAAGAGTGTTTTTCTGGCAAAAAACAAGGCCAAAAATAAAATCGTAGTGTCAGCTAACCAAAATTTTAAAGAATATTCCAGAATTATTATTTTTTTAATCATAGATTGCAATAACATTTTTGTAGGGTTTGCTCATTTTTTAATTCCTAATGTTTGTACGTTGCAATCGATTCAGTTCAGAAAAATAAGCAATCCTATGACTCAATGAGATGAGGATGATGTGTATGACGTGGAAATGAGACCCGACCATTCCTGAGAGAGTATGGTTAATTGAACCTTAACCATCAAAGTATACCGGTAACCACTGTCTAGTATTCAAATCCGTATAAAAGTAACTTCCTTTACTAGGATTTGAACCAGGAACCTTCGTCTCCGACAATCAGCTGACTCGCGGCGAAGACTTTACCTCTAGACCAACCCGGTGGGGTTTGAATTTTTGAATTTTGTATTTTATAATGAATATCTTTTGTAACATGATACGCAATTTCAATTTTCTTTTCCTGGTACATTTAGTATTATTCTATCTCCTAATTGTTAAAAATTTTATTTTAATACTTTATTTTATTCATATAAAAAGCTTGAATTTCAGCTTAACCTTTCGTTGTTTGGGGTACAGATCAAAGGATTTGTTTAAAGAAATTGAAGTACTTTGTTTAAAGAAAAGTATTTACTTCGTTTTATTCATACGTGAATCTTCCAACGGTGTTGGCAGAGTAATTATCTATTATCAGTTTTGTGATTATATTTGTTCATATTTATGACGACAGAAATATTGTGTTAACTGTCACTGTATATCATTTTATTTTCAAATTCATGCAGGCATTTAATTTATCCAAACGACCGATTCGCCGCCATGTTTTTCTACTTTCTCTTGCCTATATGAATATATAGGATGGAAAGTATTGTTTTCATGTTGATGTTTCGAAATCGAGTTTTCTCCGGATTTACACGTTTTCAGACCCCCTGAACAAAAAAATAAACACGTTTTTAGCGATTGCTGTGCGTGCGCGCGCGCGTGTAGGTGAGAGAACAGAATACCTCAAGAACGGAACTACCGGACCCGGCACGAACATTTCCATCAAAATCGGTCAACCGGAAGTTTATTCGTGTCATTTTTCACTTTTTGCGATTTTCTCAAAAATGGCTCTTACGATTTTTTTAAAAATCGTCTTATTTATTACATTTTTTATGCTCTACAAGATAGGGTAGGCGCCATGTTTGCTGAAATTCTTGGGAAGGTTGTTTTCCGTAAAAGAAATGTTTTTTAAGATTGCGACTTTAATATGCATTTTAGCGCAAAAATGTACGAGTATATAATGAAAGTTGTAGAGAATTTAAAATCCAACAACTTTAATTTCAAACATTCTTTTGTATAGCGCTTAGTTTAGAGGTAAAGAGCGATTTTCTGTTTTTTCACGAAAACGTGTAAAAAGTCGATTTTTTTAAAGATTTCAGCCTTAGCATGCATTTTAAGACAAAAAAGTATATAAACAAATTTATAGGAAATTAAAAGATGTTACTTTTATTTAGAGTATTTTTCTCTGCAGAGCCTTGTTTAGCGTGAAAGTGATTTTCCGTATTTTTTAGTCTAACTGAGGTTGATTTTCATATTGCATCATTCACTCATGATTAAAATTAAGTTATGTTTTATGAGATTAGTTTTTTGTTTATTTTTAATGTTTTATTATTAATATTAGGTTATATTGTTCATTATTTGCATTGACAAGAGAACGTTGTGTGAGTGTTTCACACCAGATTTTTTAGTTATAATTACTTCTACTTTTGTTATTGCCTCTATAGTTGCTGTCTGTGGTTGATAATTACGAATCGGTCGGCGATAGTGAAACTTATTCAATGTTCGCCATAAACTGTTGTTGTATGAAGGCCTATAAAGCGGTCATTGCAATTAGACCGTGTAATATCCACTTGTACTCACGCTCATGCACGCGCTACTGAAATTAGCCTACAATAGCTTAACACTAATTATTGATACATGAATGTGTTTTTTTTTATTTTTTATTTGTGGAAAGCTTTTTCATTGTAGGCTATTTGGTTTTACTTTCTCATTATATTTTTTACTTACGTATTTAAAATATAAATGATAGAAAGTTGTATTAAAAAAAAAATAGAATGCATCATTTGTTCTTGATTTTGTCAAAATATTTTCTAGTAGGTCTATAATATTTAAAATTGAAAGTATGACAGGATTTTTTGTTCCGATTTTCTGAAATAGTTATACTACAGTCCATTCAAAATAGGTATTACGTTTTTTAATAGTTTTTTTTTCAATCCCTAATGTTTGTACGTTGCAATCTGTTTAATTCAGAACAATAAGCAACCCCATGACCCATTGAGATGAGGATGATGTGTATGAAGTGTTAATGAGGTGTAGTCTTGTACAGACCCAGGCCGACCATTCCTGAGAGAGTATGGTTAATTGAACCTGCAACCATCAAAGTACACCGGTAACCACTGTCTAGTATTCAGATCCTTATAAAAATAACTATCTTCACTAGGATTTGAACCAGGAACCTTCATCTCCGAAAATCAAGTGTTGAACAGTTGACCTGTGGTGATGACTTTACCTGTAGACCAACCCGGTGGGTAGTATTACTTAAATGGAATAAAGAACAGAGGGAATTTTGTAATGTGCTCATGCATCAGGGCTTAAAAGATTTTTCTTTTTGTTAAATTTCCTTGTTAGTGAATGAAAGCGTTTTAAAAAATTAATTAATAATGGAGAAGAAAAAAATAATGATTTTTTCGAAACACCTGGAAAATGGAAATCAATTTTTTAAAATTAGTCTCGTCTTGTTTATTGAATGCATGGGTTATTTAGAATATAACAATAACAAATGCCGATAAATTAATTAATTCCATATGATTTCAAAATTTCCAAATAAAGATTTATATTATATTTTGTTAGAGTAATTGAAAGGGAAATTTTACTTTTGATGTGGGACTTTTTATTTTGAAAAGTTACCACCATTCAGAGACTTACTATCATACTATTTCGAATGGACTGTACACTCTTTGTTCTGATCTTTTCTTGTGTGTTAAACTAATATGTACTGATTAGCAATTATGCGAAGGTTTTTTGTTTACCTCGGAAGGGTTGCTAAAAATTGATTAGAAAATATTATACTCAGGGAATAAAAATTTCTATTAAATTGTCTCCATAGTGTAATGGTAACGCGCTAGTCTATAATGCGGGGATCCCAGGTTTGATTCCCAGTTAGGGTCTGGAAATTTTCATAAGTTAAAACTTACCGTAGTCACTAATAACTGAGCTGTTGATACGACTTTAAATAAACTAAAAAAAATTGTTAGTATCAGACTATACGCTGAATTTTAGGACTATATTTTCGGAAGATATAATATTTATTTCTGTAGTGTAGTAACCTTTCTTTACCTATTTATGCAGAATTGATTTTTTTCTCTTGATAGGGCAAATTTTAGACAACGTGAGTTGACTTAAGACATTTCTGGAAGCTCTTTTTGCAGCCCACATTCTCAGTATTCATTCACTGTAACTTTTCTCTGTTTTTGCTCATCATTGAAGCCCTTAAAGTTTGTAATTAGTTGTCTGAATTTGGTTCGGTTTATTCCGGTTTTCTCAAAATCCTTTCTGGTTTCTTTAAACAATTTATTATCTGACACCTTAGATCTGTTGTTTAGTGTCTTAAAAATTTGTTTTGTCAACCGGTTGTCATCCATACCGGTTTCCGTAAGTCTTCTTTTCTAATCGTTTCCATTAATCGTTCATTTTTCTTGTGCAGTTCTTCTTGACCTCTTAACCTATATTGGCCTTGTCCTTAACCTATATTTTTCTCAAATTTCTCTGCTTCTCTTAGACCAGTTTTCTTGGTCATTCTAAGGTACTCCCTCATGTACAGACACACACAGGTTTAATTACGTATTATAATGTCTAATCTTAGCTTGTCTTGAGAGTGCTAAATTGGCTAGAAGAAAGTTACTGTGTCCCACGATATTTACTGTTCAGGTGACTTTAGACCTTATGATGGCATGTCTCTTAATTGTAGAAGTGATTACAATTATAATTATTTATTTTTTCAAAGTAATTGTAATGAATATGCCTGGTGATTTTCAGAAAATTGTAGCTTTTCAAAAAAGTATCGGTATGAAGATTAGAAAATATGTTGTGCTTTAGAGGTCACCTTTTTTTAAGATGGAAGTTTTCAAAATGAAAATGTTTAAGTTTTTCTTTTCAACCCTTAAAGGAAGATATCTGGTTCAAATCCTAGTGAAGGTAGTTACTTTTATACAAATTTGAGTACTAGGCAGTGATTACTGGTGTACTATGTTGATGGTTGGGGGTTCAATTAACCGTACTTTCTCAGGAGTGGTCAATCTGAGTGTGTACAAGACTACACCATATTTACATGTCATACTCATACTCACCTCATTGGGTCATGGTCTCATTGTTAGTTGTTCGTAAACTGAACAAATTGCAACCTGCACACATTAGGGATTAAAAAAACCAATTGTTTATACGTAGTTGAATTAAATTACAATTTTTATTTCCGTTGCTTTAATTACAGTACTTAAATAGAGTTTCTTATGCATAAAAAAGCTATTTGAAAATAAATTAGTTTAATGGACACTTGTGCATAAATCACCATTTTTTTCTTGTACTAATTTTGCAATACTTAATGATGGAAAGTGAATTTTTTATAGGCACACAATTTGGTCTGATAATAAAAAAGAAATATCGTGCTCATATGATGAAAATTATAGAATCATCCATGATCATGATTTCTGAGCTTCTCCTAAGGCGTTTTGTTCTAATATTACAAGGTATTGGTACATGACATGTATGTAGTGATGTATTTAGTTTTTAATTATTTAATCTGCTATCAAAAAATGTGATCTGTGTCATGAAGTCATTTAAAATAATAGTTGTGTAACAATAAACAATATACTATTTTATTAATGACATCATTATTATTGTACTGTAATATATAGGTTACTTACTTAATGGCTGATTAATTATATTTTAATACTCTAATTAAATTAATAAATATATTGTGGGTCATAAGTCATTTAAAGCAAGTGCTAGCATTTTTATTTTATTTCATTCATAAATTCGAATGGCCTCAATGACATACTGATTTACTTATACTCTCAATTTTCCTGATAACACAGAGCTGAAGTTCAGCATATTGTTACTTTTTGTTGAATTATTAAACTAGAGTATTTAGATTTTGACCTATTTCACCTACTGGTAACAACAGCCTAGTTTAACAGTCAATGCAATTGGATTCTACATCAGGGATCTGATTTCGATTTCCGATTAGGTCTTTTTTTTATGTTGATGGAGAGGAAACCATCATGACCCCAACCATGGGCGGATTAGTTCTTGATGTCTGGGGGTGCGAGCTCACCGGAAGGTATGAGGTATTTGGATACTAAATATAAAGTTATTATCATCCCAAAAATCTGGGGTGCGGCGCACCCCCGTAAATCCGCCCATGACCCCGACTACCCACACAGCTGGGAGTGTGGGACTTTAACTGAACCAAACCCTCTCCCCACCACCAACCATGGGCACTGGACTTGAGACATGAACATGGTGCGTCACGATATTTGTATCACAATCTACTTTTTCCTGAGTTGTGACTTCTCAATGAGCGAACCCACCTCTGAATAGCTGGCCGTGCAAGCCCCCAAGAGACTCACACAGCACGACCGCCCTTCCATCACAATAACGCCCAGGAAAGACATAAAGTTTCCTTCCCATATAGCCCATCTTATGAGTGCCACCACATGCTGCCTATGCAACAAAGGGGATAAACACTTCTGATCGTGGTGTCCCGCGGGGCTCCATGCCACAGTACTCATGGAGCAGCTTCAGGGTAACCCATGTGGGCTGACCTCCCCCAACCCTTCCACTACGTTTTGCCGTAGGACGCAACATACCATTTCCAGAATTCTCATTCGCAATCATCTTGTGAATCACATCCAAAACACTCAGTTGCCAAACCATTGCTACACATTCCTTCCTAGCCCAATCCCATTAATCACACTCAAAGATTGAATGCTCCGACTTGTCTTATCTCCCCACAATAGATACAAACATTGCTGTTGCTTAATTCTTGAGCAAACAAATACACCCTAAACCACCCATGGCTGGTCAGGAACTGCGTCAACTCATACGACACTTCCTCATAGGTTTCAATCAGGTCTGACTTTTTTCTTCGCTCATTTTCATCTATTACCCTTCGTCATCTTTATTAGTATGAATGTACAAAATAATTAGATGTAAAACTTAGTGGCAATCTGTGTAACTACTTTTAACAATGATTGTGCCAAATTTGTTTCAAAGTAAAGTAAAATTAGACATCGTCCACCTGGCTGAAGAATCTGATAAGACTGGATCAATTTGTCATCTGTCTAAAGATGAGCTAAATTAGGGTTGGCCACCTCCATAGCATAGTGGTGGCGAGCTAGCATACAATGTTGAGGTCCTGTGTTCGATTTCTAAACCCACCATTACATAACTGATTGTATCGCTAAAATCAAGCTTTTCATGCGATTTTAAATAAAATAATTAGGTTTGGTGCCTAAACATTATTACAAAATAAACCAGTGATGTTGTTGAAACCATATTATGTTTATAGGTAACAAAAAAATGCTGTAAACTAATTAACAGTTTTGCCATTTTTTATTGAAGAAAAGGAATGGAAAACTAGAGGTTGGGTCAAAGTAACGCCAGTTTATCGTGATTAAAAAAAAAAAAAGTAAAAATATAATTTCTATATCTTCCAAATAGTTTTCCTATCATCCTGAAAATTGGATCCATATTCTAATATTATATATGTGATACCTTGGAAAATCAAAATTTCTGTTGTAATTAGGAAAATTGGGAAAAACAATAAAAACCCACACATAGTGCAGGTGAAATGTCTAATTAATAATTTAACATAAAAATTATATTGTTATCAATTTGTGGCATACCTTGTTTTATGAAGTATGTATACAGTACTGAAATATGATGGTCTATTTACAATATTTTTATCATTTTTAATCACTTAGTTAAATTCAATAAAGGTTATTTGGAGTGAATTGGATTTTTTTAATGTAAATATTTCTAAATTCTCCAAATGATGTAAGCACAGCTATAAAATGTAATATTATGCAATATTAATATGTGGGTTATATTACCTATATATATATTTATTTATTTATTGATTCAAGTAATAATGTCTAGTCAACTGGTAGAAAGTTGTTACATATTGTTAAGTAAAACCAGTTAGACTAATTACTTAGTGTGGTGACCTGCTGACAGTTGTACATGAATAAATACAATTAAATATCCATGTTCAAATTCATGCTATAAGAAATAAATTCTAGCAAGTTTGATTCAAAGAAATCCCATTGACAATTTTCAATTAACAACTTCGTTATTAGCAACTATTTTCGATTATAGAGCAGTGAGTTTAACTTTGTGTTAAAATTTTCAAATTTTGGCTGGGAATCAAACTTGTGACTTTCTAATTTGCTAACCACTGCATCATTGAAGTGGCCAGTGTTTTTTTATTCCTAATGTGTGAATATTGCAATCTGTTCAATTTAGAACAATAAACAACCCCATGACCTAATAAGAGGATGATTTATATAACGTGTAAAATTAAGGTGTAGTCTTGTACAGACTCAGGCTGACCATTCCTGAGAGAGTATGGTTCATTGAACCTCAACCATTAAAGTACACTGGTAACTGTTGTCTAGTATTCAAATCCATATAAGAGTACCTTTACTAGGATTTCAACCAGGAACCTTTGTCTCCAAAAATCAGCTGTTAAAACAGCTGACTCTTGGCGACAACTTTACCTCTAGACCGACCTGGTGGGTTTATGAAGTGGCTAGTAAATTATTTCTTTTCAAAAAAAGGACAAAATCTAAATTGAAGAGAGGTTCTGATACGTTTCAGATGCTATTAAACATTTAACCATTGGTCCACACCTATTTAACTGAATAACAACTAATGGGGTGGGGGGGTGTGTGTGTTTTTTTTATATAATTACATTAATTTTTTATTCAAAAATGAATTGTTATTATGAGAGTTATTTTTTTCAACCTCCGATTGGTTATAAACATGAAGCTAATGAGAATAATAATATAAATTTGTTATCAAGCGTTACATTATATCCTTTGTTACTGTTACTTTTCAACATAATCACAATTTAAATTGATGCATTTATCATACCAGTGTACAAGTTTTCCAATACCCTCTTCATAAAATGTTTTCACCAATGACTTGAAACGGGTCTTCAACGGTGTCTTGGAGCTCATTGTCTGTTTGGAAGCTCTGCCCTCCTAGCTACTTCTTCAGTTCAGAAAACCAATTTAGTTTTTGAATAGTTACTGTGGCTAAATAATTATTTTAAGTTAAAATTGCTCTTTCAGGCAACCCCTATCAGTTAGCTTATAGAAAAGTACTGTGAGATTTAAGTATAATTACTTTAGTCACGAGTTTGCCCTTGGTTGCAACAAGGGGTGCAATAAGGAATGATTCCTTATCTACCATGGTAGGAGTAGGAAGTTTTAAATTTTGATGTAGAAAAATTTTTAAAGAATTTTAATTTACTGAAGATGTGTACAAGATACACGAAAGCGCTATAAACATTGGTAAGTGTTTTCTGTTACCATATTCTGGTGGTTAGAAATATATATTTCAATGTATATATTTTTTTTCTTCACAGTTTACTCTTTTTGAAACACACTACTGAGTGCAGTTTATATTTTAATTCTAAGGACATTACTCAGATTTTCTCATATTTGCTTAAATTTATTGTATTTATTAACTGATTGCAAACGAAATACTACAATGTTACAAAAACAATCTGTTGAAAAACAAATCTAAATTATCTGTGTAAAGTAGTGGACAAATTTAAGCTGTTGTCAATAATAATTTACAATTTTTGATAACAAATAAATGCTAAAAGAATTTTATGTTAATTAAAAAAAAAATTGTTATATAATGGAATAATACGTGATAATATATTTATGTATAATTTTTTTTAAGAATATATGGACTAGAAATTTATAATACAATTTTTTCTGGTTAATTGCACATTTCATTGATGATCAAATAGACCAAGTCATAATGATTAATATCACTAAACAGCTCATTGTTTACTTGTTTTTAATGTATTGTTATCGAGGTTAAATATAGGATTTATTTTTATGACCTTTTTATGCATGATAATACATGAATCAATTTTATATACAGCTCTTAGTCACTTTTATTTGTTTTCTTTTTTCCATTTCTTCCTTTTGTAATTATCTGATGTAATCTTTTTATTGAAATTACTTTTCCCTTCTATTTCTTTTGTGTTCTATGAATTCATATTTCTATTAAATGTAATCTCTGTATTGCAACATGTGAAATTATAATTTAATGTAAAACAATTGTTTGAGGTTAATTATTATAAGAAAGATTAATTCTTTGAATAATTTTTAATATATTTCTTTGCTCAGTAGTAAAAAACCGCCTCGTGTTAGTGCTAGTATGTTAAACTATTAAGTGGATGTTCCCAGATTTGATTCCCAGCTCTCATTAAATTCTGCTATTCCGTAACCAAATTAGTCGTGAATGACCTAACTTTTAACCTGAAATAAACAAAAAAATTTGGTGTGAAACACTCACACGACTTTCTCTTACCAATGAAAATAATGAACAATGTAATCTAACATTAGTAACAAAACATTAAAAAAAACTAAGCTCAAAAAACATAACCTTATTTTAATCATGAGTGAATCATGCAAAATGAAAACCAACCTTAGTTCAGCTTAATAATATGGAAAAACACTCTCTGCCGCTAAACTAGGCTCTGTAGAGAAAAATGCTTACTATAAAAATGGTAGATCTTCTAATTTCCTATAAATTTGATTATATGCTTTTTTGTCGTAAAAGGAATACTACGGCTGAAATCTTAGAAAATCAAATTTTTTTTCACAGATTTTCATGAAAAAAACAAACAGAAAATCACTAATTATTGCTAAACTAAACGTTATACAAAAAAAGTTTGAAATAAAAGTTGTAGGTTTTTAAATTATCTTTTATTATTTTTATACACTTTTGCACTAAAATACATATTAAGGCTGCAATCTTAAAAAAAAAAATTTCTACAAGAGAAAAGCCTCCTCAACAATTTCAGCAGACATGGCGCCTACCTGTCTTGTAGAGCATAAAAATTGTAGTAAATAAGGTGTTTTTTAAAAAAATCGTAGAAGTCGTTTTTGAGAAAATCGCAAAAAAGTGAAAAATGACATAAGTAAACTGCTACTTCCGGTTGACAGATTTTAATGAAAATATTCGTGTCGGGTCCAGTAGTAGTATCTAGCTTAAGTTTCAAGTTTCAACTTCATATGATGTTCCGTTTTAAGATAGTGTTCACACACACACGCGCGCGCGCGTGTGTGTGTGTGTGTGTGTGTGTGTGTGTGTGAACAAAAATCGTGGTTTTTAGTTTTCTTGTTGTGCTTTAAGCTTGCTGAATCCTTAAATAAAAATTTGGTTATTCTTAGAATTTCATAGAATGAATAACTAAGTTATATTAATGTTCTGATTGTTAAAAAATATTTTTCGTACTGTTCTTAAGAATAATAAATTTTTTTTAAATTATTTTTAACGTACGTAGTACATTTAATCATGCAACGCTTAAATAAATCGTATTAGTAACACAAAAACAATTAATTGCTTTAATGTTACGTTTCGTCTAATTACATTTAAATGACAAATTTTATTTCTTTTGTTTCAGCTAATCGTTTAAATGAATACATACGACATTATGAAGAAGCGTATTATGATCATCATGATGTACATAGAGCGCACCATCGCGCTAAAAGATCGGTGACAAGAGATAATACGGTGCATCTAAGGTTCGCAACGCATGGGCGATCTTTTAATATCAGGTTAAAAAGAGACCTGGCTGTTTTTAGTGGCAACTTAGATGTAGTCGACAGCGATAATTCTCCTTTAGACGTCGATTCATCACATATTTATCATGGGCACCTACTTGGTAAGAATTTATCTTAAATTATTTAGTTTAAAAATTAACTATTGGTTAGGCCTGAATTTTTTTTTTGTTTTACGTCCGACTATTTTACAATACTGCTAATGGAGAAGATGAGAAGCATGATAGATGAAGATGAGTGATGAAAAAATGGCAGACCTGACCGGTAATCGAACCCGGGACTCCGGCGTAGAAGCCAGTTTTGCTAACCACTACGCCAATGGACCGGCCTAGACCTAAAATTGTGGTAGATGATGTGGTACTGGAAAAAGTATCATAATGCAATTATTTATATTGTTACGTCGAATTTGATCAAGATTTGAATGTAGAGAAGGAAATACGAAATTTTTTTTTACGTCCAACTATTTTGCTATACTGCTAATGCAGACAGTGAGAAGGATGATAGATGAAGATGAATGATGAAAAAATGCTGGACCAGACTGGGAATCTAACTCAGGACCCCAATGTAGAAGCCAGTTGCGCTAACCACTACGCCAACAGACCAGCTTAGTCCTAAAATTCTGGTAGATGATGTGGTGCTGGAAAAGTATCATAATGCAATTATTTATGTTGTTACATTGAATTTGATGAAGATTTGGATGTAGACAATAAAGTTGGAAAACTTTAAGAAGTGTGCGGAAGTATTAGCAGAACCCTAGGTAGGAAAACAAGGAAAGAAACTAAAATAAATATTACAAGGTGATGGCAACCACAAGAGAGTAGAGTGTAGAGGACACAGATGTGATTCCTGCGGAGAACAAAGGGGATATAAGAATGGAACTGGATGTTTACAACTTGAATGAGAAGAGTGCAAAATATCGAAATTGATGGAGGGAGCACATAGAGAGAATGTCTGAGGAAAGAATCCCCGTCAATGTTTTGAAATACAGGCCGGAGGGGAGGAGAGATGTTGGGAGGCCACGCAAGAGATGGGAAAGATTCAAAAGTTTTGTCGCTGTTGTGAGTCAAAACAGGCACAAGCCTGATCCTTGATCAAGAGAAAAAGAAGATAAACTACTGGTTTACATTTTAATATTGGAAAAACTTGAAGCAGCAAGTTTAATTAGAGTAAAAAAGCTACTTAAAATTGAAATAAACATCCTGAGAAAATTATATAGCCTCGTTTTAACAGAAGATAACTTCAGATACAAATCAGACAAAAAAATCTACTTGAAAATTGAACACCTAGAAACCACAATAATTATGATTGTTGTACCCATTTTTTGCTTGGTATATACCGGTGGGAGGGGGTCATAAATTGTGCAACCCAGCCCAAAAACTTAAGAACAATCAAAAAGAATTTATTTATTTCACTCCAATCATATTTTTTTTTTTTTTTAGAATCCCTAATATGTGTACGTTGCAATCTGTTCAATTCAGAACAATAAGCAACCCCATGACCCAATGAGATGAGGATGATATGTATGACGTGTAAATGAGGTGTTGTCTTGTACAGACTCAGGTCGACCATTCCTGAGAGAGTATGGTTAATTGAACCCCAACCATCAAAGTACACCGGTAACCGCCGTCTAGCATTCGAATCCATATAAAAGTAACTACCTTTACTAGGATTTGAACCAGGAACCTTCATCTCCGAAAATCAGCTGTTAAACAGCTGATTCTGGCGACGACTTTACCTCTAGACCAGCGTTTCCCAAACTTTTTTTTCTCGCGGCACACTACAAAAAAAACTGCTAATAGCCATGGCACACCTATTACTTTATGCCATTGATTAAGCTTAATTACTTGATATAAACGTATTTTTATAATAAATAATATAATTTTCTTGGATAAGTCAAAGAAAAACATTACATTTAAAAGAAACTTAATTTATTTTAACGTATTGGCATTATTTTGTTGGACTGTTGAAATTTAATTTAATTTACTTTCCTTGAGTTCCGCGGCACACAGTTTGGGAACCTCTGCTCTAGACCAACCCAACTCCAATCATATAGATACAAAAATTAGTAAAACCTTACAATAAGCCCCCCACTCACTAATTGCCCCCTCCCACTCAGGGAAAGCACAGCGTTCAAGTTAAATATATTTCTGAAGACTTTTCTCAACATCTCTTGCGGGATATTCTCTATCTCGTCTGTAATTTGTTGCTTTAACTCAGCCAAATTGGCAGGTGATGTCTGGTAAACTTTGTCCTTGAGGTCCTCTCGGAATAATTAGTTGTAACTTTTGTAGATTCTTAATTGTAACATTTATTTTTTTATTAAATATTGTTTTTAATGACAATGTTTTCATGAAAAGGTCTCGTATGTCGCGTGACAATAACATGTGGGCCACCTGTTTGAAACTAACGTTATAAATTCAAAAGAAAATAGAGGTGTGAAATATAAAAGTTATCATTTAAGAAACAAATCTTGCATGAATTATCCTTTTTCGTAGTACTATTTTATTTATTTTCATGTTAAAATATTTTTCTCAAATATGTACACTTTCAATTGTTACAATGTATTTAAGATCACGTTCCAAGTTATTTTTTAGGTGTATTTAATTAATTTGTTTATTATTTTTTTTTTAGGTGAACCGGGTAGTGCAGTATTTGGTTCTATCCTGGATGGCCATTTTGAAGGTAAAATAATGTCAACAGTAAGTGGTTCTTATTACGTTGAAAAAGCATCAAGATATTTTCCAAAAAATACTAATTCTAGTTTTCATACAATTGTATATAAAGAATCTGATATTGAAGACCCATATGTTAATCTTAGAAAAGGTGAGTTTTTTTTTATATTAGTTTTATATAAGTAAGTATGATGAATTTATTTGCTTAAGGAGGTAGTCAACCCAGAAAATGAAAATGAAAACTTCTGGCTATAATTTATCATTATTTATTTTAAATGAAAGAGTAATTTACTAGTAATGATCTACCATTTCATCCAAGCCAAAAAATTAATTTCAGCCCCAAATATAAGGGTGAGGTTGGAAAAGCAGGCTTTTACGGTGAATCAAATATCTCAGGAACCAAGAAAGATATCAACATGATTCTTATGCTACAAAATACAGAAAATTGCTGTCTATTATCTGTTGTATGCACTTGTATGTAGTTTTTCTTACAAGAAATTTATTGAAGAAAAACCATATTTTCAAATATATTTATTTTATGTATTCACAAATTATTTTTTAACTAAATCCCTATTAAGGTTTTTATAATAATCATTCGACAGATAATAGAGCAAGAAATTATGAACATTTGAAAAACAAATATCTCCAATACAAACCAAAATATTTAATTCCCAAGAATGTGCAATCATGCAAAAACCACATTTCCGGATAACTTAAAAGTTAAAGGAATAATTTCACTCGCCTTGTTAGTGAGCTTTATTTTAAACAGAATTTTTTATAACTTTTTGTCAATGTATAAACAAAGTAAACAAATGATGTAATTCAGAAAATTTTAAACTTCAAATAAATACAAAAAACAATCGAAATTAAAAAAAAAACTTCTTGAGTTGACTACCCCCTTAATGAAGACAATACTCAATGGTTGTATTGCTTAAAAAAAACTATTTACAATTTTTGAAAAAATTAAATTTATACAAAATATGAGTGACAAATTAAATAAGCACATGAAAATGAAAGGTGTAGGTTATGATAACAGCACGGTTACTATACTAGACGGTAGCGGTCATGCGCAGCCACTGTGAGATATAAGATGGCGTAGCTGGTCCCCAATAACTCTGCTGGTGCGTAATGACTGTAGGATTTTTGCATTGTTTTTACTAACATAGCGGTTTAGGTATGTTTACATGGAAAATCAATTTTAATAAATTCTTCGTTTGCGGCCTGAAGTTTTTCTTTAAGTAACTTGTTTTCTTCTTTTAATTCGGCGCTTTCACGTTTAAAGAGATCAGTTTGTTCTGATTGTCCAACGTTAAAATTTGTCGGTTCTTCATTAAATAAACGAGGCGTACCTTTCTCTATGGCTATCCCTTCATTTTGTGAATTGCATTTGTTGTAAAATTGGATGTTGAATTTAAAATATATACTTCCTTACGAGCATATTATTTGTCTGCTCGATTTTTACGTTCACTATAAGTTGGGTTTACCGGACGTACCGGCACTACAAATTGGCAAGTGGGACTGAATTCGTCTTTAAGACACGTTTTAATGGAAGTACTAAACACCCGCGATTACTATCAGCAGAAAATGAATTGGCATGCTTGCAAGCAATTATCCACTTCAATTTAGTTTCAGTGGCCTTTGGAAAACGGTAAAACTTATAATGCCCAACTACTTTTGGTGTCTTATTGTGATTTGCTGCCCATAACAGACAGGTAGAGTGTCAAATTATTTACACTCAATCTGTTCGTTGCAGGGCTAAAATAAGTAGTTCTGTTTCTTATCACATGGTCAGCCAATTAAATGACTGAATCATTAAGGAACAGAAGAGGTAGAGGTGTAAAAGACACTAATCAGAGTTATCTCCTCTGAAAGTAATGAATTTCATTATACAGCCAGACCCTGTGGTGAATGAAGTGAAGGTGTCATTTACAGAGCGGAAAATATGTGCTTTTCAGAGGGCCTGGCATGCTGATAAGTGTACTTTTCCACTCAGTGAGGAAGGCAATGGTAAACCACCTCACTCCTCGTTTTACTTAGTAAAACCTCTACAGGTTCAAACCAGCCTTTCGGCTGATGACCTAAACAACAACATTGTGATTTGAACACCCGGCAATTGCACACACCATTATTAAAGACTAGTAAAGTATTACAGACTGTATTAAGACTAGTAAACATCACAGACCGACACGGTACGTATCGTGTGTCGGCTGTCGCTGGTGACCAGTGACATCAGAGGGCGGGGCTTGTCAGTGAGCATATTGTTGATGATCCCTACCATCTAGTAAAGTAACCATGGATAATAGTGAATAATTCTTTTTTCTTGTATAGGGCCAATTTTAGACCATGTTAGGTAACTTCAGACGTTTCTGGAAGCTCTTTTTGCAACCCACATTCTCAGCATTCAATCACAGTAGGCTTTTCTCCTTTCTGCTGTCCACCTGTTGTGCTGATTTTTGCTCTTCATATAAGGCCTTGAAGTCCATAATTAATTGTCTGAATTTGGTTCGGTTCATTAAATTTTCTCGGTTTATTCCAGTTTTCTCAGTATCCTTTCTAACTTTAAATCATTTATTCGACATCATAGGTTTGTTGTTCAGTGTGTTAAAAATTTGTTTTATCAATCGGTTGTCAGCCATTCTATACATGTGCCCATAAAATTTTAGTATTTTTTTCAAACCATTGCCTTTAATCGTTCATTTTCCTTGTAATGTTCTACTCGAAAAGTGAATAATATGATTACCATAAAACTTATTCAGTAAATCTGGATTGATGATGAAGTACGAGGGCGGTTCAGAAAGTAAGTTTCTTTGTCGGCTAGTTGGCGAACGGGTGGGGGTAGCGGCATGATCCGAGTAGCGCTGTTTGGCTCCGTTTAGTGCGCGTCTGGCAGTGCCGCTGTGAAGGT
The DNA here is from genome assembly GCA_035578175.1 of Catonia carolina. Lineage (NCBI taxonomy): Eukaryota > Metazoa > Arthropoda > Insecta > Hemiptera > Achilidae > Catonia > Catonia carolina. Next base: position 30,184,005 of record JAQMRL010000005.1, on the reverse strand, counting down.
CGTGACGTTATTTGTTGTGCTGCAACCTTGCTTTCAAAATGGCCGCCATTATCGAGTCTCCCGCCGACTGTGAAGTACGTTCGGTTATCCGATTCATGTGGGCAAAACAAATGCCACCAGTGGAAATTCATCGTGAGTTGTGTTCGGTATATGGAGAAAACATAATGAGTTACACTGCCGTGAGAAAATGGTGCCAATTGTTTAATGATGGACGCACAAATGTCCACGATGAAAAGCGATCTGGCCGACCATCTGTCATTACTGACGACCTTGTTGCGAGCATTGACCACAAGATTAGGGAAAATCGCAGATTCACGATTACAGAACTTTCTGAGTTTTTTCCTAACATCTCAAGAACTCTAGTGTATGAGATAGTGACACAGAGACTTGGTTTTCACAAATTTTGTGCTCGTTGGGTCCCTAAACTTTTTACTGATGAGCACAAAAAGAAGAGAATGGGATCCGCTTTAACCTTTCTTTCGCGCTACCATGAAGAAGGTGAAGAATTCCTTAGTCAGATTTTGACAGGTGACGAGACATGGGTCTCCTATGTGAATACCGAACAAAAGAGACAATCGATGGAATGGGGTCACACGTCATCGCCAAGAAAACCCGTGAAATGTCGCCAAACATTTTCGACTAGAAAACTTATGACAACAGTGTTTTGGGACAAAAAAGGGATTATTCTAGTGGAATTCATGGAAAGAGGGACAACCATAAACGCTGCAGTCTATTCTGACACTCTCAAAAAACTGAGAAGGGCTATACAGAATCGTAGGCGGGGAATGTTGACTTCGGGCATTGTTCTCCTGCATGACAATGCGCGGCCGCATACAGCTGCCCAAACTCAGGACCTTTTGCACAGTTTTGGCTGGGACATCTTTGAACATCCCCCCTACAGTCCAGATTTGGCGCCCAGCGATTTTCACCTTTTTCCCAATATGAAGAAATGGCTGGGATCTCAGCGCTTTACAGACGACGAAGAACTGAAAAACTCCGTTAGCGGCTGGTTACGTGCACAGGCGGCAGACTTCTACGCGGCGGGTATTGCGAAGCTCGTAACCAGATATGATAAGTGTTTAAATAATTTTGGTAATTATGTTGAAAAATAGTGTAAGAGTTGCTCTTTAAAATGTGTGTAATAAAAAATCTGTAAGTATATTCTGCATTTTTTTATTAACCAAAGAAACTTACTTTCTGAACAGCCCTCGTAGTTCATTCTTTTCACCCTTCTCTGTTATCAAGTGGACAGAACACTAAAGAATTCGGGTGATCTAATTTTTTTGCACTTACGTGGAAATATCAAGTACAAAAATAAAGTACAAGCTTGCTAATCTGAACTAACAAAAATTGTGACTGTTCGGATAACCGAAAAGTTTGGGTTAGCGAATTTTTACCTACACTTATAAAATATATACCTACCCATAACTGTAGTTATGGTTCAGTTTTCTGGTCAGGTTGTTCTGATACAAATTTTGGATATTATGATCGTGTTGTACAATCAGAAATTCACATTACTGAGGTGATCACACTAAGTGGATAGATAGAAACGTAATTTTAATTTAAGTTCTCTTTAAAAGTCATTTTAAAATTTAGAAGCATTTTATATATCATAAGGAAATGTTCTGTCCATAAATAGGCAGGTGGAGTGTTAAATTATTTGCACTTGATCTGGTAGATCCAGGGCTAGAAAAAATAGTTCTGTTTCTTATCACATGGTCAGCAAATCATATGACTGAAGCATTTAAGAACAGAAGAGGTAGAGGTGTAAAAGACAATAGTCAGAGTTATCTCCTTTGAGAGTAATGGATTTAATTATCAGCGAGACCCTATGTGTGAATGAAGTGAAGGTGTCATTTGCAGGGTGGAAAGTAGATCCTTTTTGAAGGGTCTGGCATTCTGATAAGCATAGGCTACTTTTCCACTCAGTTAGGAAGGACCTCTAGGGATTCAAACCAGCCTTTCAGCTGATAACCTAAACAACAACAAGGAAATGTTATGAATACTGGATGATTTGTTTTGTTTTTGTTTTACAGGGCATGGGAGCGGTTGTGGTATTACAGATTCCATCAGTCAATGGATGGAACGAATACAAAATTCAGCCGTAGACGACGATAATAATAATAATAATAAATTAGATTTAGATAAAATTAATAATATTAATATTAATAAAAATAAGTTACCAAAGAAAGTAAAACCAAATGATGAAGTAGAAAAGAAAAAAATTACGAAAAGATGGAAGGAGAGGGATTCAGAAATAAATGAAACGCCATATGATAAATATAGTAGGGAAGCTAATGTAGAATATTTAAAAAGTAGAAGTAGTAGTAGTAATAATTTTTATGATCATCACATTAGAAATAAGAGGGCCACCAGAACCAAAGAGGAGAACAAAAAAAATACATGCTCATTATTTATACAAACTGATCCGCTAATATGGAAACATATCACTGAACAGGTAAATAATTATACTCTTTATGTTATTTTATTATTCATTGGGAAGGGATTGAGGCATTAACGTGATTATCTATTGAGTCTTAACATGTTAAGCCTCAGTTTGATTGGTCGTGGTTTCTAAGAATTCCGTTTTTTATTTTGCTTTTATGAATATATAGGAAAGGAAAGTATTATTTTTATGTCTTATTTTTCAATATCAAGTTTTCACTGGAAGTACACATTTTCAGGCTCCCTGAACCCAAAAAACCATGTTTTTAGCGATTGGTTGTTGTGTGAACAAAATCGATCAACCAGAAGTAATAGTTTATTCTTGCAATTTTCTCATACACGACTCTTAATTTTTTTAAAAATTGTCTCATTTATTATATTTTTAAAGCTCTTATGGCTATTTTTCAACATATTTTTGATGATTGAAGCATTTGTTCCTTATATTCTGGTCCTGATCCAAGGCTAACTTTCAGCCGGCCGCATTCCCATGTTCGGGTTTCATTCCCGGTTCGAATCCCATTCAGGCACGGCATTTTTTCATACGTTACAAAAAATCATTTCATCATTCACCGTCTGCATTAGCAGTAATTGCAGAACAGCCGGACGTTAAAAAAAAAAAAAAAAAAAAAAAAAAGGCTAACTTTCAGTGCTTGCCAGTAATAAAGTTTTCCCCAGGCCAAGTTTTGAGCCCTGTACTGGATAGTCCAGTGGTGGGGCTGTCACCTTAGAGTCTCTATATGGGCCCTGGGTTTCATTTGGAGCCCCACCTCCTAGGTTCGTCCACCCTCTCCACCATTGGGAAAATTCCTCCTCCGCCTTCGAGACCATTGACCATTTTTCCAGGCTCAATTCCCCTGGATTTTTTTTGGGTTGACTCCCTAGGCTCTTCCGCCCTCCACACCATTAGGAATCCTCCATCTCTGCCAAGAAGACCGTTGACCAGTTTTCACGTCAGTTGATCCGCGGGTACTTATTTGGCTATGTCTTATTCGTATCTGCCTGCATATCAACAGGATATTAGCTATCAGCCATTGGGACGTTCCATGTTGGGATTGAGGCTCCCCATCTCAGTGTCTCTTACAAGGTTAAGCTTAGCCCGTAGTCAATTTTTAAGCCAAACCCTTGCATGAGCTGACTGAGCATGGCCCGCTCAAAAATTGTACTTGGCAACCGAACTATAGAACAAGTACGAGATTTTAAATATTTAAGATGCAAGATTTCCTATGATAAAGACGATGACGTGAGTGAACAACTGGGAAAATTCAGTGCTGTAGGCGGTTCTATTCGCAGGACAATAAGAAAGTAAACAAGAAAAAACACCCAAATGAAATTTTTATAGAGCAATGGCTGTACCACTCATAACACATGGGAGTGAAACATGGGTGTCATTACAGAGGAGTGAATCTCATATCGAGGCTGCTGAAATGAGATTTTTGAGGGAAGTCGAAGTTTGTACCCGGTTAGATAGAATATGTAACGAAGCTATCCGCACCGAGTTAAATGGTCAGTCACTGTTGGAAATGTTAATGCTCATTTGGATAGTCCATAAACGACTTCAAAATTTTTAAAAGCCGAAACGCTGATTCTGAGAAATCAGCAGCATATAAGTGGTCGAAAGAAAGAAGATGATGAGTAAAAGGATAAAGAGGTTCTGGGAAGAAAGGAAGAGAGAACAGAACATCATGCGAAAAGTTCAACGCGGTCCAAAGAAGGTAAAAATGTGAAAAAAAACATCTGCATTAATCGTAATTCCTGGCTGCATGAGTTCCATGAGAAACACAACAAGGACAAGACGTCAAGAATTATTTAAATTGATTAGCGGCAACATCTTATGAAGAGAGTATTGGAAAGTTTGTCCACCGGTACGACAAATGCCTGCATCAACGTAATTATGTTGAAAAGTAGCCATAAGTGTACGTAACTTTTCGTAATAAAACATTTTTTTTATATTCACGTGTCTTTTTTATGGTCTATCTTAGGTTGGAAAAAAGTGGGTCTCATACATATTATACTACAAATACTAATTGTTCCTAAAACAGCAAATCTCACCAAACATTAAAGTTTGTCAGAGTATATTTCATCAATCCACCAGGTTGGTCTAGAGGTAAAGTCGTTGCCAACATCAGCTGTTTGACAGCTGATTTTCGGAGACGAAGGTTCCTGGTTCAAATCCTAGTGAAGGTAGTTACTTTTATACGAATTTGAATACTAGACAGTGGTTACCGGTGTACTTTGATGGTTGGGGTTTAATTAACCATACTCTCTCAGGAATGATCGGCCTGGGTCTGTACAAGACTACACCTCATTTACACGTCATCCTCATCTCATTGGGTCATGAGGTTGCTTATGGTTGTAAATTGAACAGATTGCAACGTACACAAATTAGGAATAAAAAAAATATTTCATCAGCTAATCATTAATTTAAATCATTCAGGTGTAACCTTAATCATAATTTTCTTTATTGAAATTGGTTGTTAATAATGTTAATTAATTTTTTTCAGGTGAATTATGACCCAGAAAAGACTAGAGAAGAAATACTTTCATTAATCGCTCACCATGTAACTGCCGTTAATTATATATACAGGGATACTAAATTCGATGGTAGAGTAGAACATCGGAATATGAAATTTGAAGTACAGCGAATAAAAGTTAGTTGTTTTTATGTTGAAACTAATGATGAAAGTTTTTTGATTGTATTGTTTAATCTAATTTTTTGTTGGCTTCAATTTCTCAGATTTATGTTTTGGAGGATGAAAAATTCATTAAAAAACTTCATGAAGACATGTTTGTGTAAATTCTTTACCTCCAGGGAGAAACACTTAAGTTATAAATATAATACTTTTTTTACATATTATGATTGTTCATTATATATGTAAAATATATCATGTATTTACCCCAATTAATTTTTAATGTTACAAGAATAAAACCAATACATAAAATAATTATCAGAACAATAAAATGTTACATTATAATGATGAGAGGTAAAAACTTCTTCTTCTAAGAACTATTTTTACTGACTTAAGTGGTTTTCCCTGGAGCCACAGAACGTTTTTATCAAGCAAGGAAATTTTATTTAAATAGCTTAAACATGTCTTAGTTGTTTCACTTCCTCATAACAGGCAAGTGGTTGTTATTGGAATGCATTTACCACGCTAATTCAGGATTATAAAGAGTATTTTTTGTACTTATTCTCACAAATTAAGACCTGGGGAAAAAATAATATTTAAATTTTTGAGATTTTCTAGCTGATTTGTGGCATGAGTATGATAATTTTTTCTTTATTAGATCAGTCAGGGTAATAACTGGACAAGTCCATATAAAATGGGAATATGACAAAGTCCTTTAAAAGTAGTGTATAATATATAAAAATATATTTTTGTGTCATGTTGGCTAATCTACTTCCACCTGATTTACTCTTTCAACAACAGATGTAATAATAAAAATAGTGTTTCTTTCCGAATAAAAATGTTAAGTTCAATAAGTGCCTATTTGGTTAATTTAACCAAGAAATAATATATTCCGTAACAGGGGAATAACGTTATAGCTCCATGTGGACTGTCATTAAAAAATTACCGTTAAGTCATACATAAGCAATAAGTTTAAAAAATAAGGATAATTAACACATGTGTATCATAATATTAATCATAAAATTTAGAACTAAGCAATTATTTATGACTTAAATGATTTTAAAGTTTAAAAATGCTTTCTCATAAAAAGAAAAGAAAAATATGACTATCAAATTCTACCTCTTGTTCTTCAACGACTTCTAATTTTTTAAGAACGAAACAAACAGGGGTATAAGTGTTATTAATAAGTTGTATCATCTAAAAGGAATTAATTTCATTTTACATTGCATACAAATTATGTTGTGAATTTAGTGAAAGTGTCTTTTGGCAGGTGGAGAAATAAATACTTTTTTCGGAGTTTGACATTTTGGCTAGCTGTAGTATTTTTCAACCCAGTGAAGAAGGCATTGGTAAACCACATCACCCCTCATTTTACGTAGTAAGACCTCTAAGGGTGCAAACAGCCTTTTGGCTGTTAGAGTGAACAACTGAAGTATTTAAGAAATCATATGAGGTGTGGCAATTAAGTTCCTGGAATTTGTCAATAAATGAGCAAAATTTTATTATCGACCTTCACAATTGTCTCCCTCTAACTCTACCCAACGATTCCAACATTGCTCCCACAATTGGAAGCACCCTTGGTAATCCTCCAAAGTCTCTCCATTCGGCACCGCGGTTACAGCTTCCTTGACCTCCTATACCCCACCATGATGAGCTCCCTTAAGTTGTGACTTCATCTTGGGAAATAAAAAGAAGTCGCAAAGCATGATATCAGGGCTGTAGGGGTGTGGCAATGTTGGAATACCTTTTTTTTTCACCAAAAACTCTTGCACAATGAACGACGAATAAGCCGGCGCGTTGTCGTGGTGCAAGATCCAGCCATTCTCGGCAAGTTCGGGCCACATACGTAAAATGTGAGCTCGCAGCTGCACCAGGATGCCAACATAGAACTCTCCAGTCACAATCTGGCTGGCAGGAACATATTCACAATGAATGATGTCGCAGATGTAAAAAAAAAAAAACGATCAACATTACCTTCAGACACAACTTTGACATCCTCGCTTTCATTGGTTACTCCCCACCCTTTTTCACCCACTGCTAACTTTATTTACAGGTGTTGGACTGATACTCAAATACCTAGGTCTCATCTCCAGTGAATACCCGACTCTTGCAATCTCTACCATCGCTCTGAATGCGCGACAACAAATTCTCGCTAACCTCGCTTGTGCTTAGTATATCTTAGTACAAATAAAATAAAATAAATGAGCTTCTTAATCATGTCCGTAGCATAAATGCTTATTTCCGTACTAAAACGATTACTTTAGTTATTTACTTCAATTTAATTTAATTAATTGTTGTTTTTTGATAGATTGATGATGATTCACCTTGTCGGCCGCATTATCAAGGAGAATCGAATCCGTTTTGTATGGAGAATATTGATGTCAGTAATTTTTTAAATTTACATTCATTGGGGAACCATGAAGATTTTTGTTTAGCATATGTCTTCACGTACAGAGATTTTACCGGTGGTACTTTGGGATTAGCTTGGGTTGCTTCTGCTTCGGGTATGTATACTTTTATAAATTTGAAAGTTTAGTTCTAGTTTGCCTATTTTTATTTTAGTATTTGAAAAAAATATTTTTACACCAAGGCTGTCATAGGTAATTTAATGTGATTTTTTTGCATTATGTATCAATTGTTATTAGTTCATTGGTCGTTGTTGCAGCCGCCTGAGCCATTTTTCGCACCCAATCTCCCTATCTTCCCATCTGCCTTACGTAACCCTTTAGCCAGTACAAAGGCATGTACGTGTTTACGAATTCTTGTGCCTTATTCAGTACTAACACGCTTATGCAATTCAGTATAGTGTGCAAATCAGAAAATACACATGTATGCGATTGTGCTCTTACTAAGTGCTACAACCTATGTGAATTTTTTAAAGATTTTCAATAAATTTTTTTTCAATTAAATCGATTTTATAATCAATAATGTTAGGTATCGACTACAGATTACGATTAGAAGGTATCGACTAACGGAACTTTCTGAAGTTATTGTGTCCTGGTGTTGTTGTTCATTTTGAGACAAAGTTTTGTTTTTCATAAAGTGATTAAAATGGCTTATTTTTGTAACCTAAACGATGATAAAATTCGAGAACTCGCTACATTATCACACTATTACATTATCGAATAGGTACTGATTAAAGGGTTAAACCTTCATTAGCTGTTTTCTTCTCTCATTGGGTGGAGTCTACTCTTAAACCCATATGGTTGTACCACAAAAACTGTCTTTCGTCCGAATGATTTTCAGAGTTACTGTCATATTCAATCTACCATGGATCGATCCATACAGAAGGGTGTCAGTAAAAGTTAACGTTGGTAACATTTCCATTCAAAATATTGTTTGAGTTTTATACAAAGCTTGCTCCTCATAGTCCCATTGACAGACTGTGCAATTGAGCTATACGAAACACTACTCTACTAAAACTTCGAACATTTTACTCATGTTTTTCTGTTGATTACCAATCTGTATAAATTAACAAAGTTGAAATTGAAATCCAGTTATTACTTCTGTAATTTCTTTCATTAGGAATGATAAATCTTCACCGCATGACAATTATATTTGTGTAGAGAAATGGACTGAAATTCATCTCATTTTCACGATATATATTGTCGCTGTCTTGGGCCGACGACACGTGGTGAAGCCTTGGTTGTGAGTTTGGTGGCCCTGAAAAGAGCCATTGGTGGTTGGAAGCGGCGATAGTGATGGGTCAGCTACCGGATTCAGGCCTAGCCTTCCCTCAGCGGCAGTTGGGTCCCCACTGCAGTGTGGCAGTGGTAGCCCCCAGAGCCCCGCAGTGATGGGTTGGTGTAGGCCGTCGGCTGATAGCACAGCCAAGGCGGGTTTCTCCGGGTCGGTGTGGGCTGATCGGTGCGGGAATGTCCGTCTGCCACTGGTAGCGTAGACCAGGGAAGGTGCCACCGATCTCGGCTGGGCTGTTCTTCTTGCTTGCTCTCTTCTTTCTTCTTGTTCTTCATTTGGAAGCTGGATTGCGAGTGCCTTTCTTGGGCCAGTGCTGCAGCTTAAATACCTCACCAGCAAGTCCACTTCATAGTGGAGGGAAGGCACTCTAACTGTGCGTCTGTAGCGCTCCCAGGGCCAGGCAGGATCTGGGACCGTCTGCAGGCGCTGATTATGGTGGGGCAGTCGGCGACAATATAAATTACTGATTAATCATCAAATTGTGTGTTTGAATTGTAAGATTGACACTCATATTAATGAATTATGGAGTACAGATTGTGAAGCTGATATTTTGAAGAAACTGTTTTTGATGTATAAGGTTGTGGCTTCAGTTTAAAGTGACTAATGCAAAGCAACATGTTCCTATACTGAGATGTTTCTCGCTGTAAAATGGCATATAATAATAAAATCTTCTCGTATTAGTTATTTATATAATTGTGAATTTAAATACAAACTGATGATTAAAAAAAAACTGGTCTTATTAATGTATTAGATTTTTTGTTTCATGACTTTTTGGAATAATTATGTATTATATAATTATATAATTCAGAGATAAATAAATATTAAGATTACTTGAAAACTTTCTTGGTTATTGATTAGTTTTAAACAGCATATTTTAAACAGTATGTGCTACAGTATACAGTGAATAATTTTCAAGGTTTGAGATAAGAACAAAATTGTTAGTGCATTGTCATCCATTAATCATATATTCCCACTTACCAGTGTAACAGGCTAATCTGGGTATCAATTTCACTGATAAAGGCTGATTCGAAGAAGATGATCCAATTACTTTTGTTCATCTCTGTACCAGAAATTGTACTGTTGTGAAATTTAGTTACAATATTGAATATTATGTAAATTTATTTACCTACAAGTGTTGTTTATGGTTACTCCAATTTTTCTTTTTAACCTCTAATGTGTGTACATTACAATCTATTCAATTCAGAACAATAAGCAACCCTATGACCCAATGAGTTGAGTATGATGTGTATGATATGCAGTGTTGTACAGACCCAGGCCTACCATTCCTGAGAGAGTATGGTTAATTAAATCCCAACCATCAAAGTACAACGGTAACCACTGTCTAGTATTCAAACCTGTGTAAAAGTAATTATCTTTACTAGGATTTGAACCAGGAATGTTCCTCCAAAAAACAGCTGACTTGCGGCGACGACTTTATTTCTTCATTCAAAAATAAATCTTTATAATGCATCCTGCAGTTTGAAATTATTTCTATTTTATATAATGAATTTATATAATAATTTCACTAACCTTATTTTTAAACTGTGTCAACTTTTATCATTACTTACACGTGTTTCAGTGGATCCACCATCATCAGAGTAAATAAAATAATTGAAACTAAAAAAATTTTTATCTCGCTTATTTAAAATCTGTAGAAGATGATACATCTTCAGTCATTTGTATAAAACAGTTTTATAAAAATGACTGAAGATGTATCATCTTCTATAGAAATTTTAAATAAGTGAGATAACAATTTTTTTAGTTTCAATTATTTTATTTACTCTGATGATGGTGGATCCACTGAAATATATGTGAGTAGAAATAGAAATAAAGGTAAAGCAGTTTAAAGGAAGGTTAGTGAAATTATTATATAAATTCATTATGTAAAATAGAAAGACTTTATTTCTATACCAACCCGGTGGGTATGGTTACCCCAATGAATAAAAAATTCTCCTTTATAAATTTATTAAATATTTTGTAAGGTTTTTTTGATTTACAGTCTTTATAAAGATGATTCATTTACTTTTGCAGGTGCATCTGGTGGTATTTGTGAAAAGTTTAAGACGTACACAGAAACAGTCGGTGGCATGTATCAGAGCACAAAACGTAGTTTAAATACTGGTATTATTACATTTGTTAATTACAACAGCAGAGTTCCTCCAAAAGTCTCGCAATTAACTTTAGCTCATGAAATCGGTCATAATTTTGGATCTCCGGTAAGTTTGCTGTTAAATTTGTTTTCAAAACTTTGTATAATTAATAAAACAGTTTGATGTTTAGTCAGATTATTAAATTTACTCGTTTTCTTAAGAGCGAATCTACCACAAATTTGTGATAAAATTTTTCAAATAAAACTATTATTCATTTTTATCAACTTTTATGAGAATTGTCTAAAACAGTTTCTGACCTCAACATGAAGATGGCAGCACTTGTCAAGTACAGTTGGGGAATGTGTTCACACATACGTTGAAATATACTCACAAAAATTTCAGCCATTTTGGACGCTTAGTTATTTTTTGAGAATCGTTGTAGTGAGTCGATCTGAGTGATGCTGTAAAAATGGACAAAATCTAGCTGTCATTAGATATGGTGAACTTGAGCGATGTTATCGCCAATGATTGTAGTTTTTGCCACCCCAAATGTTCATCACCCAAGCTGTTACGGTCATGTTTAAATTCAGCTGCCCAAACTTCCACAGAGGTAAATATGATGGTGCAGAGTCCCCTTATACAGAATCAAACTCGTCTTTAATTTGCGGAGCCGTATTGCCTTTCAAAAACAAAAATAGTGCTAGACAACTGTTGAATTAAGGTTAGAGAGTTTGGCTGAGAGAATTTGGTTAGCAAAAGTTTATTAAAATAAATACAAGTGGAACGGGCAGACAGGTTTTGATGAATACAAGTAAAAAGGATTAAATGTTAAATCATATCACATTCGCAATAATTTTTATTGTAACTGCTCGCATTTAATTTAAAAGACGACTGTTTTTCCGTAGTATGGAACAGGCATGTAAGGAAAGAGCGGGTCTAACATATGGAACGAGCCAGTTTTGAGTAATAGTGGTCATGTAAATTACTAAGAGTTAATTTAATTTTTTATCTCCAATTTCCACTTATTTCATTTTAAAGTGTCAATTTTAAGTACAATTTTTTTCATAATTTCTTATTCTACGTACTAAAGCATGGATATTGTAACATTAATAGTTAAGATATTTTTATAAATACGTGATGATTATGAAGCAAAAATATTATAAAGATTTTACATTGGTTGTAAAGGACAGAAACCAGTTATATTAAAACGAGGAAGATCTCTCGGTTTAATACTAGATGGGTAGTTAAACCCGGAGCTATTTTCGATGTAGAAGCCCAAACGACACGGGTAGTAACGAACAATAGATTCACAATGGTAGCTCATGGAACAAGAGAACACAAATAACCATATTAATTAAACTAGCTAAGTCAAATTGTACTTACTTAGAATGTAGCAACTTGGAGAAATCAGCATGAAATTGGTTTGAAGCGAGGCGTAGGCAAGCAGCAACGAGGCGTAACATCAGAGGTGGTAAACGGCGAATATAACTTACTTACGTATAATAAAACATCAGTAAAGCACAAAGAATACACAACAGAGCACAATCAATTTAAACCGGAGAATTTAAATAACATTTAGCGGAAAACAAGGCGGAATAATTCGGATACATAACACAACCGAGTTCAGCAATGGAAGGCATCAAACAATGGACTGTGCGGATTACGGATATAGCACAGATGATGTAGGAAAAATGAAACAGGTTGCCATTAGGTTATTGGAGCGCCGAGTAGGTAAAGCGTTGTGATTGGATCAGACCAACTACGGCAAGTGTATGAGAGGGAATTCAAAATTCAAACGTGATGTAGTACTACTAAACATTGGTATTTTCAAGTAATAAAAATTTATACTGAACAAATCACTACTACAATATGTGCAGCAAAAGGTTATGTTTATTTTGTTAGTATTAAATTAAGTACTAAATCTAAGAGATATGATTTTTCTAAGAAAACACTTTTTAACCCTCTAGCTAGTTTTAGGGGTTAAAACAAAAAATTTATCACGAATACTTATTTATAAAATAATTTTATATGTGGACACCCCACCCCTTTAAGAATGGTGTGAGTCATGAAGGTCAAGCAATTGTACAAATACTTTCATGGTTTTTTAAAGTCTTCTCTAATTCTCTTTGCAATTTAAAAAGCGTGTCACTACTTGTAAAAAAAGAAGATAAATAAATTGAAATATTTTGTTTATTTTTATTGCAGCATGATTATCCAGCCGACTGTAGACCTGGTGGTCCCAATGGTAACTTCATAATGTTTGCTTCAGCTACCAGTGGTGACCGACCAAACAATAGTAAATTCTCCAGTTGTAGCGTTGGTAACATCAGTAACGTATTGGATGCAATAGAAGATAATAAAAAAAGAAATTGTTTCAAAGGTTTGTTGATTTCCTCCTATTAGTTATAAGCTATTTCTATCAAAATCATGCTGGCCGCTTTGGCGTAGTTGGTAACGTGCTCGCCTCTCATCATGCGATCTTGGGTTCGAATCCCATTCAGGCATGGCATATTTTCATACATTGCAAAAATCATTTTATCCTTCACCGTCTGCATTAGCAGTAGTTGCAGAACAGTCAAACGTTAAAACAAAATAAAAAAAATTGAAATCATGCAACTGTATGACAATAGCGTGTTATGTAGATTTAATTCAATGGTGAGAGACGCATGTAATGTGACTGAATAACTTGAAAATATGATTCAGGGATAGCCCAACTGTTTTTTTTAGCTGCGCCATCTAAAGCCAAGTTAATTGTCAACCTTCTTTGAAGAGATGCCATTTAAAGAAGAAGAGTAAATTTATTTGGTTGTCTATATCTCCTAGTAAAATTTCTTTTGTATGTACATTGGTAAAATAATTTATTTTGAAAACTTTGCAGTTTAGAGTAAAAAGTAACTTAAAGTTTCTCTCCTGGCTGTGAATTGGTTCCCAAAGAGGTTGTATTCAAATTTAAATTAATATGACACAGGTCTGAGTGGACTGAAGTATTTTTTTTTGTTATCGTTCTTTTTTGATTTTGTCATATACTAAGGTCCCAATTTTAATATTACATTTAATTATCTAATTTGTTAATTTTGCCTCCAGTTGACTTGTTACACTTGCAAGTTAAGTATATTAACAAGTTTCTCTAAGTTACATGTTAGCTTTTTCACACAAATCAAGTGAATTTCCGACTGGAGTCAAATAAAGTTATAATGCAAGAGAGCGTAGAGTCACACCCTGATTATTTATACTGTAATTAAAAAAGAACTGTTGGTATTTCTCATCACAAAAAAAAGATGTGATAAGAACAAGGAAGAGATGTAAAATGATAGTTTCCTATGTAAGGTAAATCATCGCTGTTAATCATAAGTTATTGTTACATTCAAAAAGTTTATTTATCTATAGGTTATAAAAAAATAGTGAAACAATTATAGTATATTGAAATGATGTAAAAGTGGTTAATCAACATAACAGAGTTACGCTACATATTAATTTTTATCAAAAGGAAAAAATAGACACTGAATTATTTGTGAAAGTAATTAACAAACAAAAAAAACCAATTTAAAATAATATTAATGTTTTGTTTTTTTATGTATGTGTTATAAAACGAATTTTTATATTTGCCTTATACTGCTTCTTATACTTTGTTTCTAACAAGCACTTTCGCGGTGCACACCGCTTCTTCAGGTAATAATTTTAACTTCTAGAAATTGTTTATGAAGATTGTATCTTCTTTTGTCAATGATTTCAATCAAAACAAGAAGCAGTGCACACCATGAAAGTACTTGTAAGAAACAAAGTATAAGGTAAATATAAAAAGTGTTATATAATATAGCATTATATTGTAAAGTGATAGCTACTCCAGTGCTCTTGTACGTAAGTGAGTCATAGGTCACCACAAAACACTGAAGAGTAGAGTACAGGCGGTGGAAATGAGATACCTTCGCAAAATTAAGGGATGCGAGCGTAGAGATCAAATAAGAAATGAAGACATACGCTCAGAATTAAATGTCTACAATTTGAATGGAAAGGTTGCAGAATAACGTCGACAATGGAGGGAACATATTCAGAGAATGCCAGCGGAAAGAATACCATTGGAGATTTTAAAATATCAACCTCATGGAAGGAGCAAAAATGAGATTCCTTCGCAAAATTAAGGGTTGAGAGCGTAGAGATTAAATAAGAAATGAAGACATACACTCAGAATTAAATGTCTACAATTTGAACGAAAAGGTTGCAGAATACCGTCGATGATGGAGGGAACATATTCAGAGAATGCCAGCGGAAAGAATACCATTAGAGATTTTAAAATATCAACCTCATGGAAGAAGCAAAATTAAGGGATGCGAGCGTAGAGATCAAATAAGAAATGAAGACATACGCTCAGAATTAAATGTCTTCAATTTGAATGAAAAGGTTGCAGAATACCGTCGACAATTGAGCGAACATATTTAGAGAATGCCAGTGGGAAGAATACCATTGGAGATTTTAAAATATCAACCTCATGGAAGGAGAGATGTTGGCAGACCACGCAAGATATGGCAACAGCGCTGACAAATTAAGGGAAAAAAACAATAATAAAGGTTGTGAGTTGGAACAGGAAAAGAAAGCCTAATCCTTATGAGTAAGAAGGAGACGATATAAAGTGTTTTTATATATATACATACAGTATTCAGATGAACTAATGTCCCCTAGCCGTGGGAGTGAGAGAAGCATAACGCTCTCACTTGCACAAGCCATACGTGCCATTCCAATAACATTGTCTTCAATTTTACTCATTGTTGTGAGCAAGCGTAATGCATGTAGTAAACTAACAAGCAAGAAAACGACTGTAGTATGTTTTCAGATTTGGATTATAACGGTAAAGACCTTTGAGCGCATGCGTAGTTATGCCACATATCTCCCTCTCACTCGCTCGGCTATGGGATATTAGTTATTCTGATACCTATACATACAAAAACAAAACATTAATATGGATTAAGTTTCATTATTAAAGTCCAAGTTCCATTTTCCAAATTTAAATAAATGCTTCTTTTGAATTCCGCAATCCAATATTTTTTCTATTCAATATAGAACAGTTTTTAATAAAAAACGATTTTTTTTTTGCGATTTTCTCAAAAACTGGTCCTACGATTTTTTTTAAAATCGCCTGGTTTATTCAATTTTTTATTCTCTACAAGATAGGGTAGGCGTCATGTTTGCTGAAAACGTGGCGCCTACCCTATCTTGTAGAGCATAAAAAATGTAGTAAACCAGGTGATTTTAAAAAAAATCGTAGGACCAGTTTTTGAGAAAATCGCAAAAAAGTGAAAAATTACACGAATAAACTAGCACTTCCGGTTGACCGATTTTGATGAAAATGTTCGGGTCGAGTCCGGTAGTGGTACGTAACTTAAGTTTCAAGTTTCAAGTTCGTACGATGTTCCGTTCTTGAGATATTCTGTTCACACACACACACACACACAGACACACACACAGACCAATCGCTAAAAACATGTTTTTTGGGTTCAGGGGGTCTGAAAACGTATAGATCCAGTGAAAACTCGATTTCGAAAAATCGACATGAAAACAATACTTTCCTTCCTATATATTCATATAGGCAAGAGAAAGTAAAAATTATAATTTTATAGTATCAATCACTTGTAATCTATGTCTCTTTTTAAGTTATTTACAATTTTTTCCTCTGTTTTCCAGCATCTGAAGGTGCTTTCTGTGGTAACAAAATTGTCGAAGTTGGTGAGGAATGCGATTGTGGGTACGATGATGTTGAATGTACTGATAAATGCTGCTACCCTCGCATCGTTGGCGAAACAGAACGAATTAGAAATTCAACTGCCAAAGGTTGTCATAGACGTTTCCAGACTGAATGCAGGTTTGTAATAAATTATTATTCCTTAAATAATACCATTTTTTACTTTCTCTTGCCTATATGAATATATAGGAAGGAAAGTATTGTTTTCATGTCGATTTTTCAAAATCGAGTTTTCACCGGATCTACACGTTTTCAGATCCCCTGAACCCAAAAAACATGTTTTTAGCGATTGATCTGTGTGTTTAGTTTAAACTTTAGTTACATACCACTACCGGACCTGACAACATTTTCATCAAAATTGGTCAATCGGAAGTAGTAGTTTATTCGGGTAATTTTTCACTTTTTTGCGATTTTCTCAAGAACTAGTCTTACGATTTTTTTAAAAATTGCCTGGTTTGTTAAATTTTTTATGCTGTACAAGATAGGGTAGGCACCATGTTTGCTGAAATTCTTGGTGAGGCTGTTTTTACGTAAAAAAATTGTTTTTCTAAGATTACAGCTTTAATATGCATTTAGCGCAAAAATTTATGTAATAAACAATGCAGAGAATTTAAAATCCTACAACTTTTATTTCAAACATGTTTTTGTATAACGCTTAGTTTAGCAGTAATTAGTGATTTTCTGTTTTTTTCTCACGAAAACGTTTGAAAAATCGATTTTTTTAAGATTTCGGCCTTAGTATGCATTTTACGACAAAAGTGTATATAACCAAATTTATAGGAAATTAAAAGATCTACAAATTTTACAAAAAGCATTTTTCTCTACAGAGTCTAGTTTAGCGTGAAAGAGTGGTTTTCCGTATTTTTAAGCCAAACTGGGGTTGATTTTCATTTTGCGTCTTTCATTCATGATTAAAATTAGGCCATGTTTATTGAGGTTAGTTTTTTGTTTATTTCTAATGTTTTATTACTAATGTTAGCATTATTGTTAATTATTTGTATTGGCAAGAGAAAGTTGTGTGAGTGTTTCACACCAGATTTTTTCGTGTTGTAAATATATTAACATGTACAGTTAAACTCACTTATCTGAGGTAACATGGACTGATGGTAATTCAGAGAGTAAAAAACTGATAAAATGGAATGAATAGAAAATTATATTATGTATTGCTGGACTATAAACAGTATTATGTTTATAGTAATAATCATTATCGTTAGTTCCTGGGCTATAAAAATAGTTCTGTTTCTTATCACCAGGTCAGGCAATTAAATGGCTGAATCATTTAAAAACAGAAGAGGTAGAGGTGTAAAAGACACTAATCAGAGCTATCTCCTTTGAAAGTAATGAATTTCAGTATACAGCCAGACCCTGTGGTGAATTAAATGAAGGTGTCATTTGCAGGGTGGAAAATTTGTAAACTTTGGAGGACGTGGCATACCGATAAGCATACTTTTCAACTCAGTGAGGAAGGCCTTGGTAAACCACCTCACTCCTTGGTTTACTTAGTAAAACCTCTAGAGCAGTCATGTCAAAGATACGGCCCGCGGGCCGCATCCGGCCCCCGAGCTGAATCAATACAGCCCGCGATCGCAATGTGTCACAGAAAGAAGAATCATGTTTTTTAGAGCTTTAAGACTTCACTCGATTCCTCTACGGAAGTTTTAAAATGCGCATACTACATTTATAAGTAATTTTAAGGGCAGCGCGTGCCTAGGACAAGCAAGAGAGATAGACAGTAACACCATCTCTACCTGACATCAATGAGCTTGTCAAAAACAAGAGAAGTCAGGTATCTGGATCCTCGAGCTCAAAATAATTACCATCTTTTATAACTTTGATATGATTTTTAACAACCGTATATTATATACTATACAATTAAATAAATAAAATGTTATAATAATTCAGTACATTTTTTGTTATTTGAATGTGGCCCGCCTACACATTCTAAATTTAATATATGGCCCTCTGAAAAATTGAGTTTGACACCACTGCTCTAGAGGTTCAAACCAGCCTTTTAGCTGATGACCTAAACAACAAACAGTAATCATTTTTGTACTATCAGTTTATTTTATGAATCTGTTATTAATTAACTGAAACATACAGCAGTTTTATTATGAAACATTTACTAATTACCAAATACTCATATTAATTGCAGGATACTTTAAAAGTGTATAAGAACTGATTTGTAAAAGACTTTTAAAAATCATTCACAGAATTTTATAATATACACAATATTTATATTATTTAAGTTTTTTTGGTTAAAACATCTTTGATTGTTTTTCTGTATTAAACTATTACTTTATTTTAAATCTTGCTGCTGTGTTTTGCACAAAACTTTCTGTCTAAATCTTGGTTTAGATAAAAACCTTGTTTATGTAATTTTTTAGGAAGGTGAAATTTACAGGGCATGTCATGAAACACGATGATTTGGTTGTTAATAGTTTTGTTTTTAAAACACTGGATAAAAGTTGAGAGGGAAGGCTGAGGAATCTCAGCTTGAAAGATATAGACTTCATTAAGTATCTATACAAGGAAAGAATTGGTACTGTAAGGAACCTATATTTACAGTGACAGAATGAGACCTTAAGAATATGAAACATGAATTTATTCATTCTTACTTTAATATATAGCCTCATTTAACAAGCATTAATTGCTCAAAAAAAAATTCATTTGTGAATTGCAAGGTTACAGCTTGCGATTGTTTACTTCAGTCACATTTGATTTGAATTTTAAGCTGTAACAGTGTATTTTTTGATAATTAATCGTATTTTTGTTTTTTGTTTTAGTCCTAGTCAAGGTCCATGCTGTGGTAGTGATACATGTAAATTTATTCCCAATTACAAGAACGTCAGATGTAAATCTGAATCTGAATGCAGTTGGAGTTCTACTTGTGATGGTAGTTCACCAGAATGTCCAGCTCCTGCACCAAAGGAGAATAAAACTCGATGTAATGAAGGCACACAGGTAATTTTAGAGCCTTATTATTTATTAAAAACATAATAACTGTTGTTTTTCTTCAGTTTGCTTAAATTTGTAGGATACAACTTAATTTATTGTAGGGATACAGGTAATTTCAGGGTCCAGTCATTTACATACATTAAATTCAGCCATACATATTAAAGATAATGCAGACAATACACGGTGATAGATGAAAATGAGTGATAAAAACATTCCAGATGTGACCAGAAATCAAACCTGGACCCCTAGCATAGAAGCCAGTTGCGCTAATCACTACGCCATGGTATCAGTACTAGTATAGTACTTATTAAATTATAGTAATATATTGATAGTTTGGTCTAAAAAAAAATTAAATTTGTAGAAGATATTTTAATTACGGAATTTTTCATGTGACAGAATATGTATGTTAGCATGTAGATCACACCACTGGGCAACAAAGACGTGGAACCAAGCATTTTGTTTAGTCCAGCAGATTTGTCTTTTATGCAAGACCAAGGCGTCTTTATTGTTGTGAATTATTGCGAATCAAAATCGTACAGAAAGTCTCAAAGAGATTTTTTATAAATGCATATTCAGATGCTAATGTGCCAAACGAATCCACTATATGTCGGTAATTTAATTGTTTTCTGGAAACAAAAAGTGTGTATGACCGTAAGCATACTGGCCATCCAAGTTTTTAACTGAAAACTTTATGATCAATCTGTAAAATGCAAAAAAAATTAGATACAAACATTTTCTACCTCTTTTCTCATAGCCTTGTTAAATAATTTTAGTTTTTAAGTAACTCTCAAGTAATCTGTAACTTTTACCTGATATAGAATCAATGAAATTAGTTACAAAACTTAAAGCTTAATCTATGCTCAACTATAAATAAGATACTGTCACTAATGTGCTTTTCAAGGTTGATGAGCTATGCTGTTCCACGCGTTTAGACCAATCATAATGTTTGCCAACGTTGTCAGATTGTACGAGTGTATGAGCTTGAGAAACATTAAGCGAGTATGCGGATAAGAGCCACAGTATTTCACTCGTTTGTTGGATCTCGTACTGAACACATCGATTATAGAGCATGTTAACATGCAATACTTTATAATATAATCAGCTATTGCATGTTTATAGGTTATAACTGTTATTGAAAGTCCAAAAAAATGGCTGATGAAATATATAACAGAGCTACGAGAGCAAGTGTTGGCAACATTGCTGGCAAGTCATTGGATAGCTATAAAGTGGGTAGGGGGCAATGCGTACGTTCAGAGCTCATCAGCCCTGAAAAATAGTATAACAAATCAAAACAACAATTACCTGTCCACAACCACTTGTTACCACCCGAATGCATATTATATTAACATCATTCAGAACCAGTCCTGTTAAAACTTTTTCAAAATGCACCAGTAATACTAATTCCATTTACAGTCCAAATACTAACTTCTTCTTCTTCTTCCAGTGCCTATCCGTTACCGAATGTTGGCAATCATTCTGGCAATGCTGATTTTGTTGACAGCCGCTTTAAACAATTCAGGGGTGGATACCGAAAACCATGTCCTTAAATTTTTCAGCCAGGATATTCGCCTTCGCCCAACGCCTCTCCTGCCATGCACTTTCCCCTGCACTATGCATTTCAACAGCTTGTATTTAGTGTCATTTCTCATGATGTGTCCTAGGTATTCCAATTTTCTTCTTTTGACTGTGTACATTATTTCCGTCTTTTTATTTAGTTTTTGAAGAACTCTCTCATTGGATATTTTATCTGTCCATGATATTCTCAGGATTCTTCTGTAGGTCCACATCTCAAATGACTCCAGTTTCTTTGCTGCTGCTTCACTAAGAGTCCAAGATTCTACTCCATATAGCAAGATGGAAAATACATAGCATCGAAGTAGTCTAATTTTCAATTTAAGGTTCAAGTTGTGTGTCTTGAACAGTTTTGACATTTGGTTGAACGCTGATCTGGCTTTTTCAATCCTGGCCTTTATTTCCTGAGAATGGTCCCACCGCTCATTTAACACTGTGCCCAAGTAAACGTATGTTGGCACTTTTTCTACAACTTTGCCATCAATAGTGAAATGTAGATTGTCAATTTTCTGCTTGCTTACTATCATGACTTTTGTTTTATTACTGTTGACTTCCAGACCATATTTCCCACTAACTTCAGCCACTTTGTTCATCAACAGTTGAAGTCCTTGTGAGGTGTCTGCAAAAATGACAGTATCATCGGCATATCTAAAGTTGTTAATTCGTTCTCCATTCAATAGTATACCAACATCCAAGCATTCTAATGCTTCTTGGAAAATTGCCTCAGAGTACAAATTGAATATGAGTGGCGACAATATACAGCCCTGTCGGACCCCACGGAGAATTTCCAATTCCTCTGTTTTCACTTGGTTAATCCTGACATATGCAGATTGATTCCAATAGAGGTTTCTAATTATACGCAAGTCTTTACCATCAATTCCACTATCGTGCAGGACTTCCATCATTTTGTTATGCTGAACTTTGTCAAAAGCCTTTTGATAATCAATAAAACAAGCTAAATACTAACTAACTGACTACAAAGGCACTAATTGTTTTTATACCTGCAGTCCAATAGTTTTTTAAACAATCAAGACCCTTCTAACAATTTCTCTGCTTTATCATGGTAAAAGGGATCTAAATAAAAACAAACGTTTCTACTAGTTTTGATTTCCGAGAATTCCTGTTCAAAACATTTTCATTCATAGCAATCCATAATCCTTGTTCAATACACAACACTTCATACAAAACTTAATTTCTTATTATGAACTTTTTTTTAGTTTTTATTTGAAGCCCCATTAACAGCTTGGTCATTAGCGGCTTTGGTGGGTTAGGAAAATGGAATGCTGGGTTTTGGCACATAATAATTTCCAGACCCTAGCCAGGCATTGAACCTGGAACATCTGTGTTGTAGGCTAGTGTTCTACCTTTAGGGTAAGCGCACAGTGAACGCTGGTCGCTTACAAGCGGGAGCCTGCTAGTAGGAATAGGCCATTATGTTTTAATTGGACATCTCACAGTAAACGCTGGTGGAGGAAACTGCGCATATCAGCTCACTGGTTTGTTTTGCATAAACCTGCCTGCTGCTTGCTAGCAGGTTGCTAAATGTACGAGGCATATTTTTAAAGTAAGTACCGTTTGAAAATAAAAAAAAAATAAAAGGAAATTTGCAAAAACTAATTTTATTTTCGGAATCTACATACTTTTATCTATTTTTCTACATAGTTTCCAAGTTTTTGTAAACACTTATCATATCGCACAACTAAATTTTGGAAACCTTCTTCATAAAAACTTGCCGCCTGCTGTGATTTGACCTTTGGCTTTGACCTTTACGGGAGAGTGCGTGTGTCTCCAATCCATGCTTTGTTGTTTCGATTCGGGAGTGAAATGCGAAATCCACGTTTCGTCTCCAGTTACGATCCGACTCAGCATATCGTCACCGTTTTCGTCATAACGTGTCAGAAAATTCAAGGAACTGTCGAGTCTTTTGAACTCTCTCGTGCGGCCTCACACTGCCGCTCAGACCCGAGCTGCATTGGACTCTTTTGGCTGGGAAGTTTTGGACCACCCACCCTACAGCCCTGACCTTGCGCCGAGCGACTTTCATCTCTTCCGTCATCTGAAACATCACTTGGGCGGCAGCCGTTATGACGATGACGACGAATTGAAAACGGCCGTGAATTCTTGGTTATCACAGCAGGCGGCAAGTTTTTATGAAGAAGGTTTCCAAAATTTAGTTGTGCGATATGATAAGTGTTTACAAAAACTTGGAAACTATGTAGAAAAATAGATAAAAGTATGTAGATTCCGAAAATAAAATTAGTTTTTGCAAATGTCCTTTTATTTTTTTTTTATTTTCAAACGGTACTTACTTTGAAAATACGCCTCGTACTTGGCGTCGTATAATACGTATTCATAATAACATCTTGTTTACTAATTATAACATAGGTTTATAAAAATAACTTAAAAGATTATTACTGGCCAAACAATGCTTTATTATATTGAATATCGGTATTCAAAATTTTCAAAAAACGTATTTCAAAGTAATCACAAGTCTTTCTTCCGGTAATATTGATTGTTTGTACAAGTTGCACCATTGTTTTTGATAACGAGTTCTACTTTAGACAATATAAAATTAAACGTTTCCAGAGTCATTCTCATGCATTTAAAAAACCCTGTCTCTATCTTTTTTTAATTGCGGAAAAATATGATTGTGTTGAACAATTTTCTGTTCTTATTAATGTCACGAGCAGTATCATCTTTCAATGACAATAATTCGTGGAAACGTTTTCTATAAGGAATAATTCATCATCTCTGCTGCTACTGGAACTCATGTTGAATACCAACAATAACTGAATGACGGTTAAGCGCGTAGTTACATGCTCCCACTACGCGCGTTCGCCACCGTGAATCAGTACCAGCGGCCTGCGACCAGCGTTTACTGTGCGCTTATCCTTATGCTATGGAGGTGGCCATGAACAGTTTATTTCCTTAACTATTCTAGAATATCATTGTTATAATGTTATATTATCTTGTTTTTCATTTCTATGAAATTTATATTTTACAGTTATGCATCAACGGAGACTGTACCGGTTCAATATGTCTTGAATGGGGATTGCAAGAATGTTTCTTAACATCCCATATTATACCAAATATTGACAAACGTAAGTTGTGTGAGCTAGCTTGTCAAAATGGTACCGATCCTGATACTTGTCGTAGTACCAGTGAGTTTGCGCAAGCTGTTGGTTTACCACCAGGTGGTATATCATTACGTCCTGGGTCACCATGTGATAATTTTCAGGTTAGTTAACTTTTCTGTTTGTTACATTTCAATCATACGTTTTGGAATATTTTCAATTAATTATAATTGTTTACTTTTTGCCTCAGATTAATAAAATTTACAATAATTCTTTAAAACAATATTTATAACCCAACGCGTGTGTGTATGTGTGTGTGTGAATAAAATATCTCAAGAATGGAACATCGTACTAACTTGAAACTTAATTTAGGTACTGCTGGGGGACCCTACAAACATTTTCATTAAAATTGGTCAACTGGAAGTATTAGTTTATTAGTGTCATTTTTCACTTTTTTGCAATTTTCTCAAAAACGGCTCCTACGATTTTTTAAAAAATCGCCTCATGTACTATATTTTTTATGCTCTATAAGATAGGATAGGTGCCATGTCTGCTGAAATTCTTGGGGAGGCTGTGCTCTCATAGAATAAAATGGTTTTTTAAGATTGCAGCATTAATATGAATTTTACCACAAAAATGTATATAATAAAAGTTGTAAAAAATTTAAAAACCTACACAACTTTTATTTCAAACATATTTTTGCATAACGCTTAATTTAACGGTAATAAGCGATTTTCTTTTTTTTTCATAAAAATGTGTAAAAAAATATCATATTTTTAAGATTTCAGCCTAAGCATTTTATGACAAAAGTATATTTATAATCAACCTTATAGGAAATTAAAAGATCTGCAACTTTTATTTAGAGCATTTTTCTCTACAGAGCCTAGTTTAGCGTGAATAAGTGATTTTCCGTATTTTTAAGCCTAACTGAGGTTGATGTTCATTTTACATCATTCACTCATGATTAAAATTAGGTTATGTTTTTTGAGGTTAGTTTTTTTATTTCTAATGTTTTATTAGTAATATTAGGTTGTATTGTTTATTATTTGCATTGGCAAGAGAAAGTTGTGTGAGTGTTTCACTTCAGATTTTTTGGATTCCTCTCATATTATTATTATTAAAGAATTTTCAGATCTGAAATTTATAGATAATTAGATGTTAAAAAAAACATATATTTAGCTTATGAATCACTGAACAGGTATGAAAGACCGTTCATGTGTATGGCTTATGCCAATTGTCGTCAATTTTATGCTGTCTTGGCTCGGCAATGTTTCTACTGATGAAGAGCATACGTGAGATGTAATGTGCTACTTGTTTATGTTAACTAGTCTAAAAATATTGACAATGATAGTCCAGTGTTTTTTTGAAGATGGTTTTATTTCTATCGTAATGATTTATCTTTTAATTATTATGTTGCTTGATATTTTAAGTTAATAACTTTTTTTGCATTCTTTGTTGCAGGGTTATTGTGATGTGTTTTATAAATGTAGAGCTGTTGATGCGGAAGGTCCTTTGGCTCGTTTAAAGAATACATTGTTCAACAAAGAGACTTTCAACACTGTCACACAATGGGTCACAGTGAGTATTATCAATTGTAAACATTCAGTTTCTTGTACTTAAAAGAAGAAATCATGAAGTGTTACTGGGGGCAGCCCCAATTTGCCAACTGCATTGGCGTAGTTGGTAACGTGTTCGCCTCTCATCATGCGGTCTTGGGTTCGAATCCCATTCAGGGACGGCATATTTTCATACGTTACAAAAATCATTTCATCCTTCACCTTCTGTCTTCCCTTAGGATGTAAGAATACCTGTCCGAAAAACGAAGAATTAGTATACCTCCTTTCAAAAGTATTGAATTGTTGCTACCACTCTTAGGGTGTTCTCCCACCAGTACGACCTCGACGCAACCTCGATCAAACTGATTACATCCGACTCAGTTGTCTAATACCTGCTTGACCAGTGGCGTATAATCATGGCAGACGAAGTAGCCAACCTAGCCTTTGTCCTGGAAGTTGAAAAATATCCATCTTTTTTTATTATTTATGTATGTCTTTTTTATAATTCTAGGAAAACAAACTCAAGTAATAGTTGGAAACTTTCTTTTGACATCCGATAAAATTATTTAAATTTGTATTCATCACAGGAGAGTTCCTAAGCACACACATACACTCATCTATTACGATTACTACTTATATACAGTGATATCCAACAGCTGCAGTTTTTTCTGTTTTCTCCTTAGATAATAATAAGCAACGACTGTGTCATCTTCATCACTTGATATTTTGCAAACTGCAGGTGGATTCGAAGAAAAGGTTGAAGTTGCGTCGAGTTTGAGTCTCCTCAATGTCCAAACATACACATCGTTGACGCGACTCGTTTTTTGGTCAAGTCGAGGTCTCGTCATTTTAATCGTGTTGAGGTCATGTTTCACTAGTGTGAGAGCGGCCGTACACCCTTATTCAGACTAAAAGTTTAATTATTGGTTGAACGTTGTCTTCCCATTCAATTATGGCAGATCCAGAACCAGTTTTTTTGTGATGGTATATTTTGTTTTATCCCTTACAATCAAAGAATCTACTGGTTGACAGTGTCAGATGGTTAAGGTTAGGTGCAACATCTACACCACAAGTAATCTCTTAACAGCTCTTGATAAGGAAATGTTTGCTAAATTTACTGTGACTATTTAGTTCAGTGCCATGATTAAGCAAGCTGCTTGCGATGGAAATCTAGCAGAAAATATTCCATTTTTGTGGGCAAACTGTTTATTGTCGATCTAATGTACTTCACACCATGGTAAATTCTCCAGACCTTTAGGTAATCTTCTTCTATCCATTTGTTAGTATGCTCCATGCCTACTTTCAGTGAGATCCCATTGCCAAAGAGTCACGTATTGCCAAATTTAAAGATTGAAATACATTTCTTATTTTTTTGCATGATGTTACAATGTGATAACAATACAGATATCTGTATAAATAAATGGGAAAGCTCTCACTGACTCACTCAGTCATTACTAATTCTCCTCTTGCACAATAGCAAAAGAGCTAAAATTTTGAGGGAATATTCCCTTTAGGGTAAATAGAGAAGTTGAACATAAATAATTTTGTCATTTCACCGTTAAGAGGCTGAAAAGGTTGTTCAAACCAATATTTTTCATCACTAACTCAATGATGATGTTATTTATAGTTCAACTACAAAAATTGCTCTTTAACAATTTCCAAAATGTACCTCTAAATGGATGAAAATGGTGTTCAACCCTTAAACCTATATTTATTGTTTATTAAGTTCCAAATGAGATAGATGGCTGAAGGTTGGTGTTGTTATTTGTCGCCTAACCAAAAAAAATACTCTTAACAATTTCCAAAATGTCCTAAAAGGTTGAATAGGGTGTCCAACCCTCACATCTATATTTTTTATTTACTAAGTTATGGACGAGTTAGATGGCTGTAACTCGCTGATGTTATATATAGTTCATGTAAAAAAATTATTTCTTAACGACAACAAAAGTGTACTTGTAAGGGGTTGAAAATGGTGTTTAACCCTTGAACCAATATTTTATATTTAAGTTCTGGGCAAGGTAGATGGCTGAAATTCGGTGGAGATGTCCAAATATGTAAATCAGATTCTTTCTAATCAGAAAAGCTTATTTTTCATTTATTTATAATCCTAATGTAAAAATTATTTAAATTAAATTATACCAGGGGAAGCCGGAAAAAGTAATATATTATATGTATTTTTTTTTTTTTTTTTTGTCCTATATAAAGAACGCACTGGTTATGTAAAATTATTTTTTAAGCTGTCGTTTGTTCGCATGGTACGCCTTCATCCTCCCGCTAACCTTCTCCCTTTGTTCCTACGTCCATGTCCTCTGCCTTGTTTCTGCAGTCGGGAAATTCCCAAAATCTTTTATTTTCCTTCTAAAGGCAGTTCCATCTGTTACATCGTTACGTGAAGCGTTTATGGTGTTTAGGTTTGCTTCGATTTCTTTGATCCGTCTTATCTTTGGTTTTAAAACCTTCTTGATATGTGATCATTTTGTATGTTTCGTTATTTTTGTTTTGGAATCTCATCATGTGACCGTAATATTGTAGTCGACGTTTTATGAGCTTAGTTGTTAGAGTTTCGCCTAGGAAATTCATTATGTGTTCGTTCGTTCTCTTCTTGTGCATCTCAGTTTCTGGGTCAAAAACTGTTCCTAGGATTGTCTGGGCGAATCTCCTGTGTATTTTATTTAGTTTTGTTAATAATCCTTTCCTATGAAATGTTAGGGTTTCGGCTCCGTATAAGACTTGTGGTAGAACGACAGTGTTTAGATGTCTTAAGTTTGGCGTTTCTTTCTATATTATATGTATATAATACAGTATATTAATAAAATTTTCCAACTTTTTTTACAGGAGTACTGGTGGGCTTGCCTCTTAATAGGTATAGCATTTATAATATTTATGGGTATTTTTATAAAATGTTGTGCTGTTCACACACCGTCTTCAAATCCGAAAAAGCCTCCTGCCAGGAGATTTTCAGAAACACTCAGACATCCAATGCATACTTTACGAAGGATGGTATGTATGTTTGTATCAGATATTTCTTAATTTTCTTGTCTATGTATAAATTTTAGTGTAACAAAAAGTAAAAATTATCTTTTACTTGAGTTCAGATTCCAGAGTTTGTTTGAGAAACTTTGGTATTTCAAGAAATGATAATTTGTTATACAGTTGGTAAAATGATTATGAATGTTTATTTAAATAAACTTGTGTTTAAACAGCCGAAAGGCTGGTTTGAACCTCTAGTGGTTTTACTAAGTAAATGAGGAGTGAGGTCGTTTACGATTGCCTTCCTCACTGAGTTGAAAAATATGCTTATCAGCATGCCAGGCCCTCTGAAAACCATCTACTTTCCACCCTATGAATGACACCTTTACTTCATTCACTACAGGGTCTGGCTGCATAATGAAATCCATTACTCTCAGAAGAGATACCTCTGACCAGTGTCTTTTACACCTGAGCTACTTCTTCTGTTCTTAAATGCTTCAGTCATATAATTAGCCGACGATATGATAAGAAACAGAGCTATTTTTGTAGCCCTGGAACTAGCAGGTTTAATGCAAATAATTTTAACACTCCACCTGTTTGTTATGGGCAAAGTTTTATTATGTAGTGTTAAAATAATGATTACTATAATAGTTTTTGAACAGTTAATTTTTTTCTTTTCTCTTGCCTAAATGAATATATTGGCAGGAAAATATTGTTTTCATGTCGATTTTTTGAAATCGAGTTTTCACCGGATATAAACATTTAACAACGGACCCGACACAAACATTTTCATTAAATCAGTCAACCGGAAGTAGTCGTTTATTCATGTAAGTTTTCACTTTGTTCCGAATTTCTCAAAAACAGTTCCTACAATTATTTTTTTTAAAATTACCTCATTTACTACATCTTTTATACTCTACAAGATAGGGTAGGCACCATGTCTGCTGAAATTCTTGGGGAGGTTGTGCTCTCATAGAGAAAATGGTTTTTTAAGATTGTGGGCTTAATATGCATTTTAGGGTAAAAGTGTATATAATTTAAGTCTTAGAAAATTTAAATACCTACATATTTAATTTCAAACATTTCTTTGTATAATGCTTAGTTTAACGGTAATTGGTGAGTTTCTGGGTTTTTCCATGAAAATGTGTAAAAAACTGATTTTCAAGATTTCGGCCTTAGTATGCATTTTACGACAAAAGTTTATATAATCAAATTTATAGGAATTCAAAGATCTACAAGTTTTATTTTAAGCATTTTTCTGTACAGAGCCTAGTTTACCGTGAGAGAGTGATTTTCTGTATTATTAAGCCAAACTAAGGTTGGTTTTCATTTTGCATCATTCACTCATGATTAAAATAAGGGTATGTTTATTGAGGTTAAATTTTTTTGTTTATTTCTAATGTATTACTAATGTAACCTAACATATATGCAATATAACCATATTGTTCATTATGCAATATAACCATATTGTTCATTATTTGCATTGGCAAGAGGTTGTCATGTGTATGTTCACATCAAATTTGTTTAATATACTTATAAAAATGTCATAATGAAAATAATAAATAAATAATCAAAAGTAATAAAAATAATTATTCAGTGGGGAAAAAATTAGGCAAAATATCATTACTTTGGGTTTAAAAAATCTCCTGTTAAGGAATTAAATCAACTGATATTTTTTTATACAATTATTGTACATATTGCATAAATACAAACTCAGCATGATTAAATTATATACAGACATTTCAGTGTATAGACTGTCTCCATATTCATTTGTTATTTAGAGAAAAACTTAAAAATTTTTTTTTTTTACACCAGTAAAAAACTGATGTATATTTTATATTGAGAATCATTCATTTTATGTTTCTTTTACTATTTTTTTTTTTTTTAATTACTATTTACAGAGACATCCAAATCATAGTGGTATGACAAGACCTGGCCCTAGTAGAGGTCCAGCGCATGGTTATGGTGAAGGCAGAGGGCAATATTATGCTCCAAAAGGTAAGCTATAAATTTTTATAACTTTTGTAATAATTTCGACACATCTGAACTATACTAGAAAACAACAAAAATAAAGTACTTTATGAAGATCAATTTTTAGACGTTTCTGGAAGCTTTTTCTGCACCCGGTGTTCTGTTTTTGCTCTTCATTGAAGCGCTTAAAGTCTGTAAGTATTTGTCTGAATTTGGTTCGATTCATTAAATTTTCTTGGTTTAATCTTGTTTTATCAATATCTCTTCTGATTTTTTTTGAGCCATTAATCTGATACATTAGTTCTTTTGTTTAAGGTCTTAAAAATTTGTTCTGTCAACCATTCAAAACAGTTTCCGTAGAATTTTAAACTTCTTTTTCTAATCGTTAATTTTCCTTGTGCAGTTCTTCTTGACCTCATAACCTATTTCCATCTACTATCTTCTATCTTTCTCTATACTATCTTTATACTATCTTTCTCTCAAATTTCTCTTTCTGTCTTAGACCAGCGTTGCCAGTCATTCTAAGGCACCCATTTGCGTACTGACATAAAAGTTTTATCGCAGAATTATAATATCTGATCTAGACTTGTCTTGAGAGTACTTTCTTCTTATACAGGCAGTGAGTTCCTCGGAGTACACCGGTCATCTTTCCTCATCTGCTGGTGTTTGCTTCCTTTTCACTAGTCTTCAAGTGACACGGGACTGTTTTGATGTTTATTATTTTTTTATTTTTTTTTTGTAAGGAAACCTGTAGTCCTGGTTTCTCTTTTAACACATTTATTTCTTCTTTTGCTGTTTCCATGTTCCTAGAAATGATTGGTCAGCTGCAAAAGCTAAACAGTTTATCTTTATGCTGTTTTTGATCCTCCAATATGTACTTGGTTTAACAACCCTTTCTTGGCAAGTTCCATTCCTCTACAGTCGTATGTAAAGGAAATTGTGAAGTACTTGGAAAGCAAAAAGCCCAACTAAATGGTGCAAGGAAATAATGAAGAACAGTGTAGAGAAAACAAATATACATAGACGCAGTGTACAACAGACAGGATTACAGAAAGGTGATGAATGAAATTTAAGGATTCCCAGCCAGAACGTGCAGGAAAAACTTGAACCACTTGTCACAGAAATTAAAAAAAATTAATTTTGAAAGAATGATAAAATGCTACCTAATTACGAGAAATTATTCATAGATTGCTCGATTGGTCCACTATTGTTTCAGTCAAAAAACTTGTCAGAAATAATTAAATTTATTTAAATAACATTTACAGAATGGTTTTTGTGTGGATATTTTAAATTTATATATTAATTTTACTTTAGCTTCAGCGCCACCTGCTAGCAGACCTGAGTTATATGCTGGTGCATATAGTGACAGAAACGCATTCCATATGAGACAACATAAAGTCTGACTGTGTAAGTATGTAAAATGATATTTTTTAGTATCAATAGCTCTAATTTTTAAAGTTTTTGTAGTCAATACTCAGCAGTAATTTGTCAACGAAGAGTTAATTAATTCTTTAATGTCAAATGGCTTGCAGCTCATCTGTTTCAAGAATTTATTTTTCATAGTTTTAAAATAAATAAAATTTCATAAGACCCATCACATGGCTGGTGGATATTTTTAAAAAGGCTTACCTTTGACTTATGGCAAAAACCATTAGTGATTTCTGTATCTCCTCTTTAAGAGGAATAAAATGACACAATTTTTGTTTCCAAATTTTGACTTTGATTTATTGACTTCCGGTTTTGGGCCACTTTCAGTCGAAACAGGAACTTCAAACCCAATTCAGCCTACTTAATTTTTTCTGTAGATTACAAATGCGAAAACCGTTTGTTGCTATCTCATGAAGTTTCTAACTTTGATTTTTTGACTTCTTGTTGTAACTGAAACTTCAAACCCAATTTTGGCCCACTAACATTTTTAATTTCTCTTGCCTATATGAATGTATAGGAAGGAAAGTATTATTTTTATGTTGAGTTTTCACCGGATCTACACATTTTCAGACCCCCTAAACCAAAAAAAAACATGTTTTTAACGATTGGTCTGTGTGTGAACAGAATATCTCAAGAACAGAACATCGTACGAACTTGAAACTTAAGTTAGATAACACTAGAGGACACAACACAAATATTTTCATCAAAATCGGTCAACCGGAAGTAGTAATTTATTCGTGTCATTTTTCACTTTTTTGCAATTTTCTCAATAATGGCTCCTACAACTTTTTTTAAATCGCCTCATTGGGTACATTTTTTATGCTTTACAAGATAGGGTAGGTTCCATGTTTGTTGCTGAAATTCTTGGTGAGGCTGTTTTCACATAAAAAAAGTTGCTTTTTTAAGATTGCGGCTTTAATATACATTTTAGCGCAAAAACACATATAATAAAAGTTGCCGAGGATTTAAAATTCTACATTTTATTTCAAACACTTTTTGTATAACGCTTAGTTTAGCAGTAATTAGCGATTTTCTGGTTTTTTCTCACAAAAAGTGTAAAACAATGGATTTTTTTAAAGATTGCAGCATTATTATGCATTTTACGACAAAATTTTATATAATTAAATTTATAGGAAATTAAAAGATCTAAAACTTTTTATTTAGAGTATTTTTCTCTAAAGAGCCTAGTTTAGCGTGGAAGAGTGATTTTCCATATTTTTAAGCCAAACTGAGGTTGATTTTCATTTTGTGTCTCACTCATGATTAACATAAGGTAATGTTTTTTGAGGTTAGGTTTTTATTTATTTATAATGTTTTATTACTATTGTTAGGTTATATTGGTCATTATTTGCATTGACAAGAGAAAGTCGTGTGAGTGTTTCACATCAGAGTTTTGTAGATTACGAATCCGAAAACTGTGTGTTGCTATTTTTTGTAGTTTCTGACAGCTGGGTGTAATGGATGGAAGGACAACCTAAGGAAAATTGCCACCGATATGGATGTATTTTCATATTTATAAACAAATTGATAAATTTTTTCCATTAATTTTCAGTTGTTGCTGATAAGTTGGCAGAATTGTTATACGGATTACAACATACGCTGTACCAACAGTCACATCAGTACAATAGTACAACAGTCCTGCCACTACAAGAACAACAAAAATTTTTACAAAACCGGACAGACTGTCTTTGTAGTACTAAAAATAATAATAATAATGATTATTATTGTTATTATTACTGCTGTTATTATTATTATTATTTTGGGTAAGAACAAAAATGAACTGTGACTGAATCGTATTTTATATTTGTATTTATAATAATAATAATAATTAATGTGATTGAAATGAACTATTTTATTATAAGATTAACTGTAATTGTAAGTAGGTAAGTTGATAAGTTATTATTAATTTTTCATAATATTGTCTCTGTAATTTGTGATTTTGATTCGTGTTTACTTTTAATTTAGTTAGTTAATAGTTATTTGTTAATTACCCACCTGCCTTATTTAAAGAAATTACATACAGATTTACTATTTCATAAACCTCATATTTAAAAAATCTTTGTTTATAAAATTGATAGGGGCTCATCCTACAAAAAAACTGATCGAACAAAACAAAACGTAAAAGCTTTTGCCGGAGATTGTTGGAAAGCACCTGTTTTACTGATTTTTTTGTTATATCTGGCTGTTGTGTGGAATGTCATGCAAGGCAAAATAATTGGGAAATGTCGTCCAGGTTGAAGATCAATTTTGTGGCTAAAGAACCAACCCAACCAAGTATAGAGTAGATTTAGCACACTTATTAAATTGGCAGTCATTAAAGTTCAAATTGCTGTGATTGTTACCAACATTCTGAAAGGCCATGGTACAGGAAAAAGATGTGCATTTAAAAATTAATGCAGACGAAGGATGGTGATAAATGAAAATAAGTGATAAAAAATCTAACCGGGAATTAAATCTGGGACTCCTAGCATAGAACTTAGTTCTGTTGATCACTGCACCTCTAACTACAAAAAATCTCAATTATCGACAAAAATCTCTATTACAGTCGAACTTCGATATAATGAAAACCTTGATTATACAGTGTTTTTTACTACATCGTACATTATAATTAAAGTATATGTAAATTTACCCTGATTTAACGAATAAGTAAATATATTATATTACCTAAAAATAAAAAAAAATGTATTTACCGTGATATAACGAAATAGTGTTATGCAATAAGTACGAAGTGACATGCTGTATTATGATTTCTCTGTGAGTTTTAAGGTAGATTCTTTTGATTCCCGTCAATTGAAAACGTCAGTAATGAAGTTACTCTAAAGAATTTCATCACGGTTGATGAACAGATTACTGTTAGTGATTTCCCAAACTTTGACGACATACTTCATGGTGTTAGTAAGTCCGCTAACCGGCATGATGAAGAAGAAGATGATGATGAAAACTGCGAAGACCAGCAGCAGGAGGGAAAACTTATTGGTGATGAGATTTTACAGTCATTTAAAATAATTAGGCTTGGGCTACAGCTCAAGGATGAAATGCCTGACAGTATTTTTGAAAATTTAAATAAATTTGAAACTTTTTTGAACGTATTGCTTTATTCAAACATATGAAACAACGGAAAATTACTCACGTTTTCAAGGTGTAAATTAACATTTAAAATAGGTACTATAATTAAATATTCTAACTAATGCCTGTCAATATAAAAAACTAAAGAATGCATTTAGGATTAGTGTTTTATAAACGATTTAGATAAAGTTAGTTTATTAATCTTTTATGTTAGTGTTTTGAAGAAATATGTACTAAAAATGAAAATACAGTATTAAGCTACAAATGAGTTTCAGATGCTTTTAATTATAGCCAAGATCTATGTACGAGGTAAGTTCCTACTTGAAATCAATACATACTTTTTGTGCTATCATTAACCATAATTATATAAAACATGATCTATAAAAAAAATTAATTTACTAGTTAAGACATGTCTATTAAGAAAATTAACTGTATGTAATTCATTATACAACATGAAAAAAATTAGCTTGGAAATTCTTGTTACTTCGATATAACAAATACCTCAATTTAATGAATTTTTTCCCAGGAATCTCGATTTCGTTATATCGAAGTTTGACTGTATTAATAATTCTTGTGAAAAGAAAGTTTAGTGGTTAGTTAAAAACTTTTCGTAATAATTGACTTTGAATATCAGTTTTATGAAATAGAAATCTGTATTATAATTACATAACTCTTCAGTTTTTGCTCTTTTGTATTGTACTTTTCATTCTAATTAAGTTATTTTATATTCAAGTATTTTAATTTAACTCTTCTATTCATTGTTCCTATTGGTAACTTATTTTTAAGTTCGGAAACATTTCTTGTTTATCCTTTCTGTGGCATGAATTATATACTATAAAGTTTATATTATGTGAATATTATTAAGAATTACTTTTTGCTTTATTTAATTATTTATTCATCGTAATAAATTTATGAAGCCATAACTTATTGCAATAACGAATTCATATTGCTGTCTTGGCAATATTATTACAGGAAAATTTTATTGCAATAAATTATTTTTTAATTAAATTATTACTATATTGTTTATTACATTAAAAATAAATAAGTATTATTTATTAAAATTTATATTAATTGACATTATTTTCCAGTGATTTATATTTATACTTTATAAAATACTTTGCATGTGTTATATGTGTTACATAGTGTTTTTTATCTTTTAAATTATTTACATCATAATATGAAGTATAGGGTGATTCAAAAAGAGCGCCGGTTTTGATATATCAAATTAAGAGATTTATTTTATTGAAAAACTGAAAATAAATACATCAACAAGTTCATCTTACCTTCCGATTTCATGTATGAAAAATAATGTCATGCATGTGTCCTCCTCTACTGCGCTGGCAGGCATCAACTCTGTCCATGAAATTGGATATTATTGCACGACAAGTTTCGACTTCCATTTGCCCGATAACCCGTCGAATTTCCTCCTTCAAGTCATTGATGTTTCGGGGTTTATTGGCATACACCAATGACTTCAGATGACCCCAAAGTTGAAAGTCACAAAGCGTCAAGTCACACGACCTTGGTGGCCATTGATGGTCGGAATTACGAGAAATGATACGATCCTGGAACCGTTCACGGAGCAACAACATTGTTTCTCGTGCAGCGTGACAGGTGTCACCATCCTGCTGAAAACACAACTCGTCAATGTCCATTCCATCCAAATGACGCTACAAAAACTCCCTAATCATCGTACGGTATCGGTCTCCATTTACTGTCACGGCTTGTCCTTCTTGATTTTCAAAAAAGTAAGGGCCGATGACACCGCACCAAACTGTCACTCGCTGTGCATACGTTTC
Organism: Catonia carolina; assembly: GCA_035578175.1. NCBI lineage: Eukaryota > Metazoa > Arthropoda > Insecta > Hemiptera > Achilidae > Catonia > Catonia carolina. The sequence continues at coordinate 30,147,019 of JAQMRL010000005.1, read as the reverse complement.
CCTTTCATTAACCACGCGAGGGTTTTCTAAACCCCACATACGGCAGTTCTGTTTATTAACAAAACCGTTTAAGTGGAAGTGCGCCTCATCACTGAAAATTATTTTGTTTGCGAAGGTGTCATCATCCTGCCGTTTTCTCAATACCCAGTCAACAAACTGCGTCTCTTCTGGTGGTCTGCCACTTTCAAATGTTGCGTCAACTGAATTTTATACGGGTGATATTGGAGATCGTACCGAAGAATTCTCCGTACAGAAGAACATCGTAAACCCAATTGTTGAGAACGGCGACGTATTGATTTTGCTGGGCTAACAGCCACACTGTCACGAACCAACGCAATGTTCTGCTCAGTTCGGCCAGAACGACGACGTCCAGAACTTTTAAGGTCGACTGTTGAACCCGTCTCAAAAAACTTTTTCATGAGCCTCCAAACTGTTGATTCATTCGGTGCTTCATTACGTCCTAGAGTACTGCGAAGTCGCCTGACAGTAGCCGCATAACTCTCTCCACTCTGGCAAAATGTTTTGACGATTAACACTCGTTGTGCAATAGTAAACTTCTCCATGGTTAGACACAGACAGCGAGAGTACTACACTGCGAACAAGAGAAACTACAACTGAATTGTCAATCGGAATGTTCTCCGAAATAGAAATGAGGTCTAACAATGTTGCCAACCGATAAACAAAAATTTACCAGCCGTTTAAAAACCAGCGCTCTTTTTGAATCACCCGTTATAAATAAAGCTTGAAATGAAATACATTGTACAAAATTTCTCAATGTTTAACTTATCTTAAGAAATAACACAGTAGGTTTCTGTGCCTATTTTTCTAGCCTATCGGATCTCTTTATTTGGATTATGTTGCTCAATCATCATTCAGAACTTTTCTGAATGATTTTTCCGTTTTCAATTAAATTCAGAAATTATTAAAAACACTACAATTTCTGTATATTTTTAATCAGATTGTATGGTATATCAGTAGTCATGTTGGTTTCATTGTACACAAATTTATTCAGCTTTGGGTCACCAATCACCTGGAAAAATCCTGTCCAGCATACTTGAAAATTAAAAACAAAAATAGTAAATTTTTATTTATATTACAACTTGAAACTTTTTGTTTATTTTATAATTTGTAACTTGATTGGTAAGAAAATTATTTGAAGGCTCACAAGGACAGTGTTGATATCCTAATATTTTTAAATAAAATTTTGAAAGACTAATTTTTGGCTTGTTATGCTGTGAATCAACATCACCATGCATTTTACTTAGATCGGTTCAATAAATTGCTTTCCACAATTTTCTGTTACAGCTGAGATAATTAAATGAAAGGTTAGATTTGGTTAGGTCAAGTTTGTTTATACAAGTTAGAATAAGACAAATTAGGTTTTTGTAAGTTTTATTTTATTTCCATGCCATGAAGTTAACTAAATTATATTTTGAACAATTTTTAGGTTTTTACTCAAAAAATAAACCAGATTCGTAATTTTTAAGCACTTGGGATAAAAATTATGTAATAATTCAGAAATTATGAACAGGTAAACTAAACAATAATGTTTTTTATGTTATTAGTCTTTGATTAAAGAACAATAATTTTCTGGTCTGAACTATCTAATGATTACAATAATTTATCAAATGTAAAACTAGTGCTGGATCTACAGTTTTCTGGAGGGGCTAAAGTGGGTTTTGCCTACCCTCCCATCTCACTACCATTTTCTGGTAATTTATAAGTTTGCTATTTTCGGAATGAAGCCTGTTGTGGTTTTACCAGATTTTTTCAGTTTTAATCTTTCCACGTGTGTAAATTTTTGTACATTACCAAGGGTGAATTTGCAGGATTTGGGGAATTTGGTTTCTTTTGGAACCCCCCCTCTGAGATCCCCTTCTTATAATCCTAACACTACTCATATTTTATAATGTTTAAAATATATTATCTAAATATATTCCTATGGATATTCTAATTTTTTTTTAAATAAATTTTTTTTTATTTTCTAAATCAAACCGATGTAAAGGATTTTACGTGCTTCAGTCTTCGCTTTGGGTTTGAGTTATCAAAAAGTTGTAGCATCTCAGTATTTGCCTATAGTCTTTTTAAGAAATTCTCCATGTTATAATAAATTTTATTTCTTTTAGCAAATGTGAGTGCACTATTTGCTCTGCAAATATAAACACACTGGACAAACGCTAGTGAATATTCAAGCACAGTGAGTTGTTTTTACAATTTTTTACTTATTAATGTTGCTTTTATTCCATTTGGCTCGTTAAACTGCCATATTAATCTGAATAATTATTGTTTTAATTTTGAACATGTTAACACATACATGAGTATTTTATAAACACAATAATGTAAAATAAGTTATATATTATTCTTCTGTACATAAATGTATTATCAGTAACTTATTATGTATTTGTATTTTATGTAAATATATTATATGTGATGCTTATATTACAATATATATATATATTTATAATTATTTATATTTATTTTAATTATGATACAGTTTATATATACTCGCAACAAACTCTCAGGTATTTATAATGTTTAATTATTATTATTTTATATTAAGATTAAAGTTTGTGCAAGTAAATTTTTTGATACACTTCGTTTTTTACTATAGTAACGAACAATTAAGTCATTAGTATTCTAAAGGCTTTGCCTGATCGTTGCAACTATGAATTTTCTTTTCATTTCTGTACACTTATATAATTCATATCTTTCATTAATCCTTCTACGTTCTGATTCCTCAGCCTTTCCTTTTATCAAAAATACACACAATGCAACCATTGTATTTCTTAATGTGCTTAGCACATTTCTTCGCCCTTTTCTTCAAGCTTATTTATAATTTAGGTACATGTTGTAAAAATGAACAAGTAGCACAAGATAGATCAGCTTAGAGAACTGCATCAATCCAGTCGAGAGACGGATGACAAAAAAATAGTTGTAAGAAATACAACATACAGGTATTCATGTATTCAATCACCTCAGATTGCAATAATATCTATTTTCCAAGCTTTTGAGTATCTGAGCTAACCCTGATTTACAATAGTTCAAATAATACTGAATTTACGGGATTAAACAAAATATTGAACTTCTCTCATGAAGTATTTTTTGGTAAGTGATTTAAAATACAATACTATCTTATTTTATTCAGACTAATTTGGAACTCAAGTGATCTTAAAAATTGAAAACAATAGTAAATCGATAAAAATAAAATTTAATGGAAAAACTTACTGTTAATTTATACTTTTTTAGGAGAAACACACTACAGTATTTTTATATACTGTAAAATGTAAAATATTAACATGTTTAGTTTTTCTTTGGTTTATTTTTGTATGGCATTTGAAAAAATTATAATCATACAATCATTTCACTATTATATGTTCAGCCAATATCATGTGATATTATCCTGCAATGACTCACCAAGAAAATACAGAAACATTGTAGAATAGAATGAATATGAATGAAAAACAAAAGAATTTAATTCATAAATTGCATGAACAACAAAATAAATAAATATAGGTGTATTGCAATTATACATATAATATATAAATAAATAAATGTTATTCCATAAGCAAGATTAACAGGTTGTTTTACTATTCGAAAAATTGAAGTTAAATTTGGATTTTAAATCATATACATTATATTCTACTACGTACATGCAACCGTTAGCTCGAGGCACTAATGATTTTAACTATACTGTTCATAATATAACTGTATCCTTTAAATAATTAAACTTTGATAAGTGAACAATAATATACAGGTTATACACTGTATAATGTACTGTTTTTTAGAATGCAGTGTCATTCAAATATAGTATATAGTAAAACCTCTCCTAATAGATACCTCCATTTCACGGACCCCTCTATTTAGTGGACATTTTACAGTCCCGATCCCATGAGATAGGGAATTTGAATAAAACTCTCCCTATTCCGGACACTATATTGTAAATGTTTATCAATACAGCAAGAATGAACAGACAACTGAAGAACCTACAACCAAACTTACTTATAAGGAGTTCAACGAATTAAAGACGTAAAACACTTTGTCGTTTCGAAGAAAGATAAAGTAAAGATGCCTAATTGTAGAGAATTTGGTCATGCATTTAGAAAAACGAGCGTGCAATGTGAAACCTAAACAAAACCAAACTAAAGACTACTTTAAATCATAATTTTCAAATGTAATTTATTCGTTTCGGAAAATAAGTGTAATGTAGTATTTATTTCAAAAATTTTTCGTCTATGTTTGGTAAATAGATTCATATTTTACATTCATAAATTACAAATTACATTTTGTATGTGCATAGTTGATTTGACCCTTTATGTTTAAGTTTTTATTTTAACTTAAAATTGCATACCTGTACGTTAGTTTCTATATTTGTTAAAACCTTAAAATGCATAAATCACTAAGTTGTTATGTAATGGACATTTGTATTGGCTACTCTGTTTACAACAGACATTTTTTTTATTTGAGGCAATGAGAAAAACTCATGTTCACTCTCTCATGATGGGGGAAGTAGTGTTGGACTCATTTGAGGCATCCTCGTCCAGCCCCAAGGAGGCCGCAACCACCTACCAACCAAAAACCCGCCGCCTGGCCCCTTGATCCGACATCAGCAAACAACCCTCCACCTCCCTCGGAACTGTTTATATATAACTACAAGGGAAATGTCAGGTTAAAAAATTTACATACTGTCAGCGGAGCGTGGAAGGGAACCGTAGCCTAATCCCCTCCTGCTGTCACCGACCAACACTCACTCTCTCACTTCCATTCATTTTTTTCATCACCAGCTCAGAAAATTAGTATGCCTACCTTACCTTCTGAGATCAGGACAGGATTGATTTACTGTGGGAGAGGGCGATCCTGCTGATTTCCAGATGTCTCTTCCCTCCACAGTCTCGTGACCACCCTCTCTGCAAACTGAGCGACCAATACAACGGACATTTGGCATGGTCTCAGTGTTGTACACTATTCAGAGGTTTTACTATATGAGATAACAAGATTTTATGAATAAAAATTGATTTTCTGATCCAGATTGGTTTGGATAAACGATGTAGTACTGTATTGTGTTTTAGAAATAGATAAAAAATTAATTAGTTTTTATTCATAATTTAATATTTGATGTACTCATAGTTAGAATAAATAAATATTTTGAGAGTTTGTTTCTTGTATATAGAAAATCAACTCAATTTTCGTTATAAGTGTGGTAATTAAAATTTTGTAAAAGTAATTTTATTATTTACCAAAGAGTGAGTAATAATAAAGTTATGTATGTCTTTCTATTATGTTTAGTAAGTGTCAAAACTTTAAATTTTTTATTATTATGTAGGTTTTATTTTATATTATTTGTGTGTTTAATAATAATTTTTACATAAGTAGTTGTGACAATTTAAAAGACACATCGCTATCATTGTTTATGTATATGCAAATTTTTGTTAATAATTTTTTTTGTATATAAGTGACTTCTTGGTTAGTAAGCTGGTAAAAAATTGTTTTGAATTGTTAAGCAACACCGATTGGGTGAGAATGTATCTGACCAGCTTGTAGCCCATGAACCAAACACAACTTGTAAAATTTTTTTGTCTATTCCTAACAAAAATTTTACTTAATTGACTGGTTGTTTAAAATAAAACAATTTCTAATAATTAAGTAAACGTTAAAAAATATATGAACAAAAATTGTATATTTAGTTTCTAAAAAATATTCAGGTTTTGCTTTTTGAAATACTTTTTTATTTTTATATTGTGTGTAAAATTATTATTAGTTTTTATTTATTATTTTTAAGTATAAAAATCACAATTATAAGACAGTAGAACTCCAATAATTTATCACGTGTCATAACTTTTTTTAAGAACAATATAAATGAATAAAAAATGTAATGAAGGGCTTTATGAAATATGTAGGCGTAATGTACATAAGATTTAAATAAACAGTATCAGAATATGATTTAAATATTTTTATTTAAATTAAAGTGATTTAATCATTGTTATATATTTGGAAAGTAATCAGAGTTGTGAAGGAAGTGAGCTTGAGCTCGGAATGATGATGTCGTAGCTAGGCTTCCTTGTTCGGAGAATTGGATGAATGGAACTTTTTTGGAATTTTTTTTAATTTGGAATAACAGATGATTAATTGGGGGAAAGATGGGCTCGGAATCGCGATAACAGCGTGAGCCTTGGGAAAGGAAGCTTTTTCTAGTCGGGATTGTTCTTTATTAGTAGGAAATATGTATAGGGATGTTTGTAGGGAGTCTATAGAAAATCGTGGAAAGGCTGTTTAATCTTTACTTGTGGCCAGTGAGGTGCCGTGTAGATTTCTCTGACAGGTGGCTGTACAGAGCGTTGACCGGCGTCATGAAGGACTCTTGAAGTTTGGTGTATGAACTCCTACAGGGTTGGGGTGAGGACTTAGTCGTGGACGGTTTTATTATTGATGAGATAGTGGAGATTGGAAATTTGTCTTACTATGCGGTTGTGAAGGGAGGAGAGTTTTCTTTTGTTGACAGAGGAGAGGATGGTCCACCAAACTGGTGCACCGTAAAGAAGGAAGGATCTGATGTAGGAAGGATCTGTGATCTATGTAGATGAGGAGTTTAAGGGGAATTCTGACTGAAAGTAATGAATTTCATTATACATTTTCTTTTTTGGTGTTTTGCGTCTTGACTGTTTTGCAATTTCTGCTAATACAGCGGTGAGAAGGATGATATATGAAAATGAGTGATGAAAAAATGCCAGACCTGACCAGGAATGGAGCTAAAATAAAGCATCTTGTTCTATGTTTTACTTAGCAAGGTATATAGAGTTTAATATATTCAGTACGGACCACAGTGTATACTGCTCGTATTCTAAGTTCTATCATCTGCTGTCTTCTGTCTACGAGGATGGTCAGTTCACTTTGGTGTCCCTCATATGTTAGAAATGTATTTTAACATTTATTAAGCTTAATGTGTTTGCCATTTCCTTTTGCACCTCTCCAGTAATTTTCTACAACTTAAAAAAAAATGTTCAACAAATTTTGGTAAGAGTTAATTTATTTATATTTTTACATTTTCTCCAAGATTAAATTTACAATTTTGACACACAATTTTGTTATGGAAAAATAGATAAAAATTTAGTAGTTTATGCGTTAAAATAGGTAGAATAGACCACTTGTAGACGCTGTAGTGTAGTGGTAGCACGCTGCGCTACAACGTGGAGGTGCCAGGTTTGATTCCCAGCTAGGGTCTAGAAATTTTCACAAGTAAAACCCACTGTAGTCGCTAATAACCAAACTGTTAATGCGACTTTAAACTAAAAAATAATAATAATAATAGGTAGAATACCAATAAAGTTTAAATTTTTTTCATGCCAGTTTTTCTTACTGGATTACCTACTACAGCATCTTGATAATTTCTCTATAACAATAATATGACATAATTATTTTGTCCTTTTTGTAAATTTAATCATTGAAACAATGTAGCAATAAAGCCAAATTATACTTACTAATATTTGTTGAACAATTTACAAAAAATTAGCGAATGAATGGATAGTTACGGTAGGGAACGGCAAATCCATTAACTCTTTTGCTGCCACCGTTATTTTCGTTACATGATTTCATACGCCGATTTTTATGTTTTACCATTTTTTATTGTATTTACTCTAAATGTACGTACAAAGTGCAAGATTTTTGCGAAAGCAGTGATTTACTAAAAAAAGAATAGAATGTTGACTGTGTGCTGAGGTCAAAATAGTAACGATAGGTTCACTGCCGGCTTTTAAAAAGAGATTCAAGAGCGTGCGCTAGGCAGACCTGAAGCATATACGGAGCCGTGACAGGGAAAACATACCCGACTTCAAAGGGTGTTCGGACCCGGCAGTGAAAGGGTTAAGCTTAATAAATGTTATCCAAAAATTGATGCACCTCAGTCCCACAATGTGTTTTTCATAAACTGGGGACTCAAAAGTGACTGATATTCTTTGCAGACAGAATATAGCAGACAATAAAATTGAAAATTCACACCACATTGGATCCCAACCACTGTATACACTGTGCTTTACATTGACAGTGTTAATAGCAGCCTCTTGATTGTTCAACTGAACTAATTACATCTATATTAAAAAATCAAGTTTTGTAACTGTGGGCTTTTGGTAGTTTTTTACGTACAATGGTAGAGGACAGCTAAGCTCACTTTTCAGTAATTTCTGATGAAATCTAACTTATATATCACTTTGTTAGGTAATTTTTTGCCCCTTAAGTATTGACAGTGATAAATTGTTGGGGTTATTTTGTAACAATGATTGAGAAAAATAGATTTTTGAATAAATTAATATATTTTAGATTGATATTAAATTTTGTCTTTATTTTTTAAATAATTCTTTGTATTATTTCTTATAGAAGATTTAAAAATAATTTTTAATTGTTCCTATTTTATTTTATTTTTTTAAACTTGATTTTCATCGTAAATACAATATCTAAATATGACAATGTTTGAGATTTCTTTGTAAATTTGATGTTGTGTTCCTAAACAAATATATATTGAAATGTGATACAGTCAAACTTATCTAAATTTATTTTAAGATTTTGTTGTGTAATTTTTGAAAAAAAAATTGTTTTCCAAATGATATTAAGTCTTCAAATTATATTTCCAAAGGAAATCCTATATTTTATTTCAAGATTTTTGGTACTGATTGGAATGGTTCTGTAAATACTAAATGGGAGCCTAAAAATTTGTCTTTTACATTAATACGTTTGTTCAGATTGATTTGATTGTAGCAAGAGCCATTTCTATAGAGACTTTTTGTTTTATATATATATATATATATATAAATATGTAGATACTTACTCTCCACTGATTTGTTCCCCTCTGCTGGCACATAAATATCCATTTTTCCTTTTGTTTTACGTCTGGCTGTTTTGCAATTGCTGCTAATGCAGATGGTGAAAAAGGATGATGGATTAAGACGAGTAGTGAAAAATGCTAGATCTGACCGGGAATCGAACCCGGGACCCCGGCGTAGAAGCCAGTTGCCCCAACCACTACGCCAACGGGCCAGCCATACATTTCTATGAAACACATGGTCACAAAAGACCAAAAGACTGAGGCACTGATGCCTCAGATGATTATTGAATATTATTAAACTATTATTATTATTATTTTGCCCATACAGGTAAGTGGAGTATTGAATTTTTACATTCAATCTGTTAGTTCCAGGGCTACAAAAAATAGTTCTGTTTTTGGTCAGCTAATTATATGACTGAATCATTTAAGAACAGAAGACGTACAGGTGTAAGCAACGGTAGGGTTATCACCTCCTAAAGTAATGAATTTCATTATACAGCCAGATCGTGTGGTGAATAAAGTAAAAGTGTTATTTGCAGGGTGAAAATATATGCTATTCAGAGGGCCTGGCATGCTGATAAACATACTTTTCAACTCACTGAGGAAGGCAATGTTAAACTAACTAACTCTTTGTTTTACAACGTTCAAACCAGCCTTTCGGCTGATGACCTTAACAACATTATTATTATTATTATTTTGAGATTATTTGTAAATAACATTCTGCTCATTATATACCAGGTTTTTTTATCCCTAATGTTTGTACGTTGCAATCTGTTCAATTCAGAACAATTAGCATCCCCATGACCCATGAGATGAAAATGATGTGTATGAGAGAGAGTATTACCATTATAGTAACCATTCCAGAGAGAGAATGGTTAATTGAACCCCAACATTCAAAGTACATTGGTAAGCACTGTCTCCTATTAAAATTCGTATAAAAGTAAATACTTTTACTAGGATTTGAACCAGCAACCTTAACCTCCGAAAATCAGCTGTTAAATACCTGATTCAAGGTGACGACTTTACCTCTAGACGAACCTTGTGGTGCGTATTGTTGTACATGTGCAAATATGTATTATTTTGCATGCAAGTGCAATAAGGAGTGGTACAAATTCAACCTCTGTAACTGATGTGGTGGAGTGGGATAATTTGTGGTACAAATTAGTAAATGCAACAAAAGTGTCTATTCTTATGGTTCTGATTTTGGTAGTGATGAATGTGCATTGTTAGAATCTTCAATCAATTTTATGAACAATCCCACTACGTAATTTAGATTAATCAGATCCCATTTGATTATTTTTCTATAGTACCATAATATTACATTACTATTTTTCATTTCAAACATTATTTAAAGATTTACGAACAAAATATTCTAAACTGATAATTTTACTTGATATATTTTATTGATTTGAGATTATAAAGTTCATGACTTTATTACTAGTAATTATTTATAAGTTTTTATTTTTTTAATTAGATGTGCAATAAAATACAAATTTAAGATTGTGTGTCATCATAAAAATGTTTAAATGTTTAATTAAACAATAAATACATTAATATTATTTTCTATTTTTAGAATAATTTAATGTTTATATTCTTCAGGTGTATTTAATTTTTAAATAATGAATTTATAATGCATTGTGATTATTAATCTTGTACTTTTAATTCAAGTCTTGTTTTTCATTATGTATAATAAATATTATGTGATTATAAATATGTAAAACAATTTTATTACGTGCTGATATTTTCTGTGTGCTTATTAATAAGTGATTTAAATTTTTGTATTGCATTTTATATTTTTATCTCCTTATATTATTTCATTAGTATTGTTATGTTTATAATTACCGAACCATCTACTATTATAATTTTTAGAAGGATGTCCAGTTTTGAATTATTTATCAAAGAATATCTAAAATATTTTATTAAGTTATTATTAGGTTTTTTTTTGTCATCAGTCTCTCGACTGGTTTGATGCAGTTCTCCAACCTGTTCTATCTTGCGCAAGTCGTTTTATTATTAGGTAATAAAAGTAAATAGAATTTATTTTCTAGTTCTTCTTTCTCATTTTACTTGCTAATTTTATTTGTTTTATAAAAGAAATTACTTTTATATTTATTACATCTGTTATTTCAATATTGTGCTGCTGTGTGACTTAATTAGTGTGCAATCCACACTTGTATTGTATTTATTGACTATTAACGTACCATTTCTTATATAAAATTCATTGCAGCATTTAGTGTTATCATTTTTCTTTTCTTTTTTTTATTCCTAATGTGTGTACGTTGCAATCTGTTCAATTTAGAACAATAAGCAACCCCCATGACCCAATGAGATGAGGATGATGTGTATGACGTGTAAATGAGGTGTAGTCTTGTACAGACTCAGGTCGACCATTCCTGAGACGTATGGTTAATTGAAACCCAACCATCATAGTACACCGGTAACCACTGTCCAGTATTCAAATCCATATAAAAGTAACTACCTTTACTAGGATTTGAACCACAAACTTTCGTCTCCGAAAATCAGCTGTTACCATGAAAATCATGTGTTTACATGACGAGCGGCGACGACGTTACCCCTAGACCAACCCATTGGAGTGTTATCATTTAATCCATAAAGTATTTACTACTAATGGATTATTAAACAGCTGCCTGTGAACCAGTACTCTTTTTCTAATGCTGCATTCATTACTGTCATCTTTGGTTGAATAAACTATACTGCGGAACCACTGGTTGTTGTGAGAGAAATACTACTGTACAAGGAAAAGAGTATTGTCAATATCTCATATTCTCCAGGAACATCCATTAAGCTATATTTTTCGTGTTCCCATCTTTGACCAATCAGAAAAGCCATTGTTTCATGTTGTTAGAAGCTGATTTTAAATTCAGACCACCCAACCCAATAGAAGTCCAGTCCAGTTCAGGTTGAGAGGGCTAAGAAGCCCTATAATGGCGACATCGTGCTAGCACCTGGTCGCTCGTAGAACAAAATAACAGAACTAACGTAACCTCAGGTTAGAAATAAGGAGAATTGTGTAAGTTAGGTAATTAAGCTGGATTGGAGGGTTGGTGGAGTTTTTTGCCGTGAGTGTGGCAGGGGAAGGGACCAATAGAAGTAAATACAGAAGAACCTCGTCAACCCAAATCAGCTGGGTTCGGGGCTGATTCAAGTTAATAAAAATCTGGGATATCCAGAGAATGAGGAAAAACGATAAAAAAGAACATCTACTTATCAAAAATATTTTCAATTTAGTTTAAAAATTATTATCGGCACACTTTCACCAAAAACATATGATACTGTATGTATTTACATTGTACACGATACAGTTACAAACTAGTCGATAGTAAAAAAAGACAGTGAGCTTTTGCTGTCATATTTTTGTGTATCGCTTACGAGCAGTGTGATCTCGCATCCGCTTTAGCATTAGAAGCTCGTTTAACGATGTTTTGGCTTGACTCTCGAAATAACCCATCAATTTATCTACGTTTGCTACTGCTTCTGCTTGGCTCATTACCACAGCCGGTTCATCAACACTGTCAGAATCCTCGTCATTATCATTTTCTGTAACATTGCATGATACAATAATTTTTCCTTCATGATCGCTTTATAACCTCCATCATTATCAATTTGCAACCAATTGTTAACATATTCGTCATCAACTTCGGAACAGCCGTTGATATTTTTAAAAAGTCTATAAAATCTTCCACACTTGTTTTTTCTTCTTTTTCAATTTTATTGTTTTTGGCAAGTCACACATACCAGGCCACAAATTTGTCCATGCCTTTATCAAAATTTCTTTTCAAAGGGAGGGGAAAGAGAGCATTGAATTACCAGTTTGCTGTGTAGCAACAGCAGACGCTTAACAACATATATGTTTTTTTCCAAAACTAGTCCGGATTTACGAGGGTCTACTAATTTCTCTACAACATGCTGAGTGTAAATGAAAATACCATCAGACTGATGAGATAATAATGACTACTCAAAAGACATATCTATATTGTTCCTGCATGACAAGACACTGCAGCCACAATATTGCTCTCATTGGTATTTCTTAAGATATTTCTCTCAACGATTCTCTCCAGGACCAACATACACTTGGAGGCCCCAATTTTTTTTAGGTTTCAAGCCATTTCGTTTTCGCCATCTGATGACAATTTAGTCATAAAAAAAAATAATTTAGGCTGGATATCATTCTTTATAAAGATTATAATTTTAAATTATTTAATTGTAACATGACAAGGTATTTTCAATGAATTTTATTTTATTTTGGTTCTAAATATTGTTAAAGTACCTACTTACTTCTGTATGATATTCTTTAGTTTAGTAATTTTTTTACCTTTTTTTAAATAATATTGCATAATATTAACTTCTAATTTTATAAAAATGTCAAGTTTTTTTTATGTGTTTTCAATGTATTTTTTTTTTTAGAACAATATGAATTTGTATTAATTTTCAGCCGAATTATTTTTTATGTTTTTTAATACTCGTAATAAAATTATGTTATACAGATTTTGTTAAATATAATAGAAGTCTCATTTTAAAATTATTCTTGAGATTTATAATTTTTTGTCATATGTAATTTGTGAGTGATCGTATAAATCTCTAGAAAAAATGATTTAGGTTACATCTACAGCAAAGTGGTAGAGTGCTAAACTCAACTACAAAGCGATATTCTTGGGTACCCATGTCAGTTGCTGGTTATAATAATAAAGGTAATTCAAAATAAGGCTTGTGCTGGAAGTATCTATGTGATTTAAATAATATATAAATAATCTTTGTTTTCATGTAAATTCTTGTGTCTATGTACTTCACAAATTGTCGATATGTTTAAAAGTATGATGAGATCGATTAGTTTTTGTATTGGTTATGTAAATGTAATTGTTTAATTACATTGTAACAAACTTAGATTCTTGAAAAACTTCTTATTTATAATTTTTGTTTCTTGTTTTAACCTAAGAGAAAAATATTTGCTAAGATTGAGTCCAGCAGTGAGTTATTACATACTTGATATAGATATTGCATTGCAATCTGGAGAACTAGTACATGCGTAATGGTTTATATACACTCCTTAGATACCATTTTAATACCCATGGAGCCATGGATAATTGAATATCATGTCTTTGTTTATAATACTTTTGTTGTAACCATTTATTCTATCAACAGTCAACTCTTTATTTATTCAACGTGGGTTGACATCCAATCTCATCAATTACTGGAGTGGTTTTAATAATCTCAGAACGAGAAGAAATACGAGATCCTGGGACAACTTGAATAGGTGCTAGGACCATTAGAATACAAGAAAACTTTGAAAGAATGTGAGAGGCTGTGTAAACCCTCCCTTACCATTCAGCAGCATGACTTGATTATACTTTCGGCATAGACAAATCAGTTTACCAAAGTTTGCCTCCACTATTATTTGTACAACATCATGGTTGTTCAAGAATTGAAGGAAAATTACTATGAACAGCAGTTTCCATTTACAGAAATGATGTTAGGAACTTTGGGAAATTACTTTAGAAAATGGACTGTTGTAAACAAAGACACATTATTCAGTCATACTTGGCTCTAACAGGAAATGTACATAGACCACTTCGCACACACTTGTTATCTTATCCGCAATTTAATACTCTTTTCAAATACCTAACATCTTCCTACTGGATCCTGCATTTTGGTTCCAGAACTGGAATCGTATTATACGATTATTCTTATTTAAACTTCTAAGCGAAAAATTTTGTATTTAACCCATTGACTGATTATGGCGAGTCAGACTTGGTGTTCCCATCCTTTGCTTGTCTTTGACGATAACTGCTTGCTGTGTATTTTCAATGTAATTTTGGATATTTGTAATAGTTCTGGTAGGGTCTGATAGATCTCAGTAGCATGAATTTATTCTGTCTGTAAGATTTCCGTTGTTGTCAGTGCGTGTCATTGCTTAAAAAATGTGTTTGGGATATAATATTGCAAACCTTGCAGACAAAATAATTGAATAGATATTATTATAGTGATGAAAATTTTGAAAATTTACTTAAAATTTTAATAAAATTATTGAACAAAAGGGGAAATATATTTTTTAATTTTTCTGTAATTTTAAGTATTTTTTTTTATATAGAAATGTAAAATAAAAAATAAATCATTAAAAATTCAGGCAATTAATGGGTTTAAGTAAGGAAAGGTTACCTCTTTGGTTTACTGTACTGGTAAGTAAGCTAAATTACAAAGCGGAAAGTCCAGGGTTTGATATCCAGTTGGTATCTCAAAATTTTCTGTAACCACACATGTCGCTTATGACCAAGCTGTTGATGTTATTTTTAAATACTCCAAAAAAATGAGACTTTTCTACTGTTTTATTTATCAGTATGTGAAAATAAAATCATATCAGAAATAATGATAATAATATAATATAAATACAAAAATATAAAAATTTGTTAAGAACGAATTACTTTACTGTACAATTTATTACATAATTTAATGTTAATATTTAAAAACAAACTAAATTAAGGACATTTTAATTATGTCTTACTTTGGCAAAATATTGTAAAGATTAAATAATAAAATAATAAAAATACCAGCCGCATTGGCGTAGTTGGTAATGTGCTTGCCTCTCATCATGCGATCTTGGGTTCAAATCCCACTCAAGCAGGGCATATTTTCATACATTACAAAAAATCATTTCATCCTCCATTGTAAACAGTTACACCCCAATGTCGTCACTAATGACAGTTACAGTTGATGCAACGTTAAATAAATAAAATAAAAAAAGAAATTGGAAAATTCTTTAGTGCAGTGATTAGTATGCTAAACTGCTAAGTGGAAGGTTCCAGGTTTGATTCCCAGCGTGGATCTGGAAATTTTAATAAAAACCCAGTGATACATAACCTGTATATTTAAAATAGGTTGTTAATTGAGTAAAATTTGTAAAAAAATTCAAATTTTTTATTTTACAGTTTTTTAAAAATTACAAGTACCCAAAGATTTTAATATGTATTGTGACACTTATCTCGGAAGTTCATTTCGGAATCTGGGTAAATTAAATAATTAACACACTAAAGTTTAAAATTAGAAGTATTTATTACAACTAAAAATTACAATTAAATAAGTGACTAAAATTTACAATAAATAACTTAAACAATTTACTAATTACTACTCACAAAAACTCTACAGAATAAATAAAAGTTAAACAATAGACAGTTATTCGCAGTTACGTTGACCTTTTCTAACTTACTGATATGCACTGTGGAATACGCTCACTCAATCACAGACAAAACGTAAACTGACCTGACCGTAAACAAACTGGCTGATTATATAGGTGGGCTAATAGAGAATTCGAGAAAACGGAGAGATTTTCTATATAATAATAAATTACAAAATCCTTCTGATGGCTTCTAGATGAATCTTAACAACTGTAGAATAATTAGGATTGAATAGAAGGTGTTGACTCGACTCTTACCTGTACAACAATAGCTACCTTATTTTAAAAACTGTTTTTTATTACACTTAATACTATTTCTCGAAAAACCCTATTTATTACTCTTATTATTTACGTTAACATTTTTTATCTCTAGGTCTTCCTCAAAAATTCTCGAACCCGCATTCCCTTTAGATATTGTCACAGAATATTCTATAAATTATCTTCTTATACTTGTTTTATCTATATATTTTTCTGCTTTATTTGTTTGTATTTTTAAATATCTTTGATTTATGGTGAACAAAAAACAGATAGAACATTTGTTTGGTGCTTCCATGGCACAGTGGTTAATGTGTTAGGGTAAATATACAACGTGGTATAATATCGTAGAAAAATACTCATATAGAATAAAATTTATTGATACAGATATCTTGTCAGTCATTTTTTGGGCTTCTGCCCCTTTCCTGTATGTAAAATGGAAATTTCATACAAGACTAATATATTCTTGGTCAGGCTTGTGGGCTTCAGTCATCCTCTCCTGAACAGAAAATGCAAATTTCATATCAAACGAATACACTGCGGGTCGCTGGTTCGATTCCTGGTCAGGTCTGGCATTTTTCATCGCTCGTTTTCATCATAACCCTTCATGGCCGTAACAATTTGACATAAAACAAATAAAATCTCCAGATTTAGCTCCCTCTGAAGCAAAATCTTAACTAAATGCTTGATTGTCTTATCATTAACGAATCTCTTAGTGATCATCTATGTTGTGCTATAAATGTAATTTTGACTATAAAACAGAAGTTCTCAGGTTTGATTCCCAGCTGAGGTTTGGAAATTTTAACACTTTCGAACTCACAGTAATCATCTAATGACCAAGCTGTTGACATTTCTTTAACATTCACTATCCTGGTGCGCCATTACCGAGTAAAATAAATAAAGATGCTAATTTGTATCATCTGACCATGCAGACAGTCCTTATTATTTATTCACCTATTTATGCTTTAACCAAATATATGTTTTTATATGTGCTTGATATATATTTGAAAAGGTATTTATAATTTTTGTATTCTTTAAAAATAAAATATTAAAAAATTAGGGGTTATAGTAAGAACCTAACCTAACAGATAATCAGAAATTACACAATAAAATTTTGGGAGATGCAGAAAATTATAAAATAAACATAATATTATTGGAAAAAAATAATAATAAACAGTACTAAGACTTAAAAAATTTGTTCAAAAATTTCTAGCAGGAGCTGACTAAAGATTACCTTTACTGTATCGCTCTCTATGGACTGGTCTCAATGCCTGTATAATATTATAAAAGTAATAGGATACTTGATGCTCATTTTTTTTTTTTTTTTTTGGTTTAACGGCCGACTGTTTTGCAAATTGCTGCTAATGCAGACGGTGAAGAATGAAATGAATTTTTTTTAACGTATGAAAAAATGTCATGCCCGAGTGGGATTCGAACCCAAGACCGCGTGATGAGAGGCGAGCACGTTACCAACATCGCCAACGCGGCCGACGATACTTGATGCTGATTGGTGTATCTATCACCAAGTTAAATAAACTTAAAAAAAATTGAAATTATGAGCTTACAATGACAGCTGACACATTAAATATAAAACTATTATACAACATAAACTATATTTCAATTTAATGTTAGTTAATAAAGATTATTTTAAATAATATAAATCTTCATTACAATTATTTATTAAATTTGATGATAATTAGTAACCTATTATTCCATTTGTATCAAAGTATTTTTTTGTATCTTTGTTCCTTTATTGTGTGTTTTAAATTCAAATCTATGAATTAACAAACTATTTAGAGAACTTTACAAAATTTTGTAAAAGAAAATACAAAAATGTTTTCAATGTCCTTAAATTAGCGATAAACAATATATCTAATGAATAAATAAACAAATAAATATGATTACTACTATTTATATGTAATGTATCATGATCTCTGAATAAAAGTAATTTTTAAAAACTATTAGGTAAAACTTGTACCTTTTTTTTAATATAATGTAATAAATTTAAATACTGTATTATACAAGTATGTATTTGAATGAATGGAAAGATAATGAAATGTAAGGACCCTATAAATACATAAATAAGTGAGTAAATAAAATTATATATATTATATATGAAGTAATAAATATACTCTTGTAATTATTATGTATAAAATATTTGGTTTGTTCTTATTTAACATTTCCTTTTACATGTTTTTTGTTCTCTTGCTCTGTATGAATTGCAGGTGACATTATAATACTGTGATATAACCTGTGCGTCCGTATGCGAGTGATTGCCTTAAATTGACTCCGGGAAGGCTGGTCTAAGAGAAGCAGAGAAATTTGAGAAAAAGATCCTCCACAAGATAATGGGTTTTAAGATAGTAGATGGACAATATAGGTTACGAGGTCAAGAAGACTGTACGAGGAGAAAGAACGACTAAAATTTTATGGACACCTGTATAAAATGGATTACAATCGGTTGATGAAATAAATTTTTAAGACACTAAAAAATAGACCTATGGTGTTAGATAAATGTTTTAAAGAAGTCAGAAAGGATATCGAAAAAATCTAACCTATGGTGTTAGATAAATGTTTTGAAGAAGTCAGAAAGGATATTGAGAAAATCTAACCTATGTGTTAGATAAATGTTTTAAAGAAGTCAGAAAGGATATTGAGAAAATCTAACCTATGGTGTTAGATAAATGTTTTAAAGAAGTCAGAAAGGATATTGAGAAAATCTAACCTATGGTGTTAGATAAATGTTTTAAAGAAGTCAGAAAGGATATTGAAAAAATCAGAATAAACCAAAAAAATTTAATGAACCGAACCATATTCAGACAACTAATTACGAACTTTAAGGGTTTCCATGAAGAGCAAAAAGAGAACACTGGGTGGACAGAAGAATGGAGAACAGCCTACATTAAATGAATTCTGAGAATGTGGGCTGCAAAAAGAGCTTCCAGAAACATCTAAAGTCATCTCACATGGTCTAAAATTAACCCTGTACAGGGTAAACAAAAATGAAGGTAAGTAAAGTTATGTGTTCAGATCCCCTGAAACCAAAAAAATGTTTTTACCGATTTGCCTGTGGTGTGTGTGGGTGAGAACAAATTAGTTCAAGAATGAAAAATCATACAAATTTGAAACTTGGAAATTAAGTAAGGTACCGTAAAGGAAATGCCCATAACGGGCAGGTGGAGTGTTAAATTAATTTCACTCCATCTGTTGGTTCCAGGGCTACAAAAATATTTCTGTTTCTTATCAGATATGACTGAACTATTTTAGAACAGAAGAGGTAGAGGTGAAAAAGACACTATTCACAGTTATCTCCTCTGAGAGTAATGATTTTCACTATACAGCCAGGCCCTGTGGTGAATGAAGTGAAGGTGTCATTTACAGGGTGGAAATTGGGTGATTTTCGGAGAGTCTGGCGTGCTTATAAGCATGCTCTTTTAACTCTGTGAGGAATGCAATAGTAAACCACCTCACTCCTCGATTTTATTAGAAAAACCTCTAGAGGTTCAAACTAGCCTTTCTGCTGTTGACCTTAACAACAACCGTAAAGGAACCCAATATGAACATATTTATTAAAATTGGTCAACCGGTGAAAGTAGTAATTTATTCATACAATTTTCTCAAAAACTACTCCCATGATTTTGTTCAAATCACCTCATTTACTACATTTTTTGTGATCTTATGGTAAAAATTCTTTTTAAGTTTGCAACCCTACTATACAATTTGGGGCAAAAGTGTATTTAATCAAAATTATAGAAAATCCCTATATTTTATTTCTAGCGGTTTTTTTCTGCAGTACTTAGTCCAGTGTAGCTTAGTTTGAAAATCTGTGATTTTCCATATTTTGGATAATTTTTAATGGAGTTGTCATCTTTCTCATTTCACATGGACTTGTCAATTATCAGTTATTCCGCTGACTGATTTGCTGAAGAAAAATTTGGAATGAAACATTCACGATTTTCTCTTGCTAATGCAAATAATGACCAATATAACCTAACATTAGAAATAAACAAAAAACATAACCTTATTTTAATCATGAGTGA
This sequence comes from Catonia carolina, assembly GCA_035578175.1. NCBI lineage: Eukaryota > Metazoa > Arthropoda > Insecta > Hemiptera > Achilidae > Catonia > Catonia carolina. Next base: position 30,126,729 of record JAQMRL010000005.1, on the reverse strand, counting down.
ATGATGCAAAATGAAAATCAACCTCAGTTTGGCTTAAAAATACGGAAAATCACTCTTTCATGCTAAACTAGGCTCTGTATAGAAAAAAATGCTCTAAATAAAACTTGTAGATCTTTTAAATGTTTTGAATTTATGCTACTTTAAAATTAAATTTGTAAAAAAGTTATTTCACCATATGCCACTAGTAACTGTACTGTTATGTATTGCCTACTATTTTTAAAAATGTTTATAGTTAACGCTAAAAATTTAAAATTTTTCATGTCTGTATCACTACAACAAAATAAAACAGTGTAAAGGTCAAATTAAAAATTAGATTTCTGACCTGTGAAAATGTTTAGAGCATGAGCCTTTTTAATGATTGTTTACCAATTTATAAGTGTAATGAAAGCCCATAACAGGCAGGTGGAGTGTTAAATTATTTGCACTCGATCTGCTAGTTCCAGAGCTACAAAAAATTGTTCTGTTTCTTATCACATGGTCAACCAATTATATGACAACTATTTAAGAACAGAAGAGATAGAAATGTAAAAGACGCTAGTCAGAGTTATCTTCTTTGAAAGTAATGAATTTTATAGTACAGCCAGACCCTGTGGTGAATGAAGTCAAGGTGTCATATGCAGAGTGCAAAGTAGATGCTTTTTGGAGGGCCTGGCATGCTGTTGTACTCAATGAGGAAGGCAAAGGTAAACCTTCTCACTCCTTGTTTTACTTAGAAAAAACCTCTAGAGGTTCAAACCAGCCTTTCGGCTGTTGATTTTAAACAACAAAGTGTAATCAATAGATAAATATCAGAAATAATGAAATAATAAAATGGTAAATTTTTTAAAATATAAATCCACATTGTATTAGCAGATCATATGATTATGTCAAAGATCCTTAATTAACAGCCCACATCAAAACTCTGGAGATACGGATTTTCCATGAGGTGATTTTTGGTGGGTTTGAATGAGTAATAATTTTCCAGACCCTAGGCGGACATCAAAACTGGGACCTTCCGAGTTTATTTTTTATTTTGTAGTTTTGCTTGGTTAATTGACGTACCAAAAGACGTTTCCAATAAGTAGAATGAAGATAGCGAGTGAATATATTGGCAAGGTTCTTTTCATGTATGAATTTTTTCGCATGATGTTAAACAATTTGAATTAAAAGCGGCAAGAACGAAGGGATGTTTCTTGTGTGTAGGTCCTGTCACTGACCTTGTATTTTCTTGAATTATCTTCGAAGTAATGTGAAAATGAAATAGGAGTGACTGGAACGCGTGGCTAGTAGTTAAATAAACTACCGCTTGTCAGCGCTGTAGTAGCAACACTTGTTGGCTTCGGTGTTTTGCTCAACTCCTCGCTGTCTTGTTTTGTCTGGTTGTGTGAGTAGATTCGTCGTGTGTTCAAGTTGTGGCTCGTTCCAAGTTTACAATACATAACGGTGACTATTTTGATGTAGTGTAGTGTGTATTGGTTTTATTTTTGTTTAGTGATTGTATGTTTCAAGTTTACATCGTGGTATAACGTATTTTAAATAAGGTAAGATTAATTAGAATTAATTTTATTTTGAATGTAAACTATGTTATTTGATTAAAGTTATTGTTTTTAACCTTATCTTCTCTCAATGATAGCGGTTCTTTACTTTTTTTTAATTCCGTACACTTCTTATCTATTTTAAAGTTATTTAACTTAAGTATACTCTGTTATTTGATTTTAATAATTATTTATAATTCACAAATTTGACGAATTGTTAATCACGATAATTATTTAATTTAATAAATTAGTATTCTTGCCTAATATTCGTAAAATAACGTTTAACGTCTTATAAAGTAATTATAAAATTATTTATGATTTATATTTTATTTGTTATACTTTATTTATGTATATTTTATTTCGTTATGATTTTTAAAATCATAAATATTTTATATTTTTCTAGGAGTTAACATTAGGTAATTTAAAAATATGTTATTCTTAAACGAGTTTTTAAATTATTAGTAAAAATTTGTAAAGTATCTGAATAAATTCCGTGACTCAATAGTCTATAATTGTTAATTTATATCGACTCTTTATTTATTAAAGTGAAACAATTTTAAAAACCTTCAGAATTTTAGTAGATTTGTGAATTGTTAAGCTAGAAAAAACAAGTATAAAATTGTAATTATGATAGACCTAATTACTTTCTATTTATTTTTTGTGTTTGCTTTACTACATCGTAAATAGTACTGTAATTTGTGTTATTACTTCAGTGGTTTTAATCGTTGTTTATCATTGTATATTTTTTATTACCATTATATTTAGGTATAAGCTATTTACACTTTGCAATATTAGGAAATTACAAATTACTTTGCGTATCTGCCTACTATATAAAGACGGTTCTCTTGAATTTTTAATTTGTCCTTGGATGGAAGTATTTTTTCCGAAGAAATAGATTTTTAATGGTAGAATAATATAATTATAGACCTGTAGTCTTGCTTTTATTTATTCTATCGGAGATTACACATGATTAATCGTAAACTTTATCTATACTGCTAAATAATTAACAAATAAATTGAAATTGTTAGTCAGTGGATTTTTAAATAAAATGTAAGATTCGCTTGTTTTACAAAACGTGCGGTGGCATTGAATTAATTAAGTCTGGTTTTTTCTGACGTTTTTAATTTTTATGTGATGTTTGAAAATATAAACTTAAATGCTATCTTAACTTGTTTTTTAAGTTTGCTCTACTCTTCTCGTGAAGTAAATTATCATCTTTGATACATGATTAAGAACATGTTAAAATTCTTAAGATACACAATTTAGTTAAATCATGTTATTGAAGGATTTCTCAAGGTTTCGTCGATACGTTTTGGAACTCCGAGCATGCCCAGGGGTTTTAAGGATTTTATAATCTCGTATTTTAGCCCTTTTTGATATCACAGGTAATTTTGTAACTATGTATAGTTTAATTCTAGTAATAATTTTTAACTTTCGTTCTTTTAAAATAACAGTAATTTATGCTACAGATTGTAATTATGAAGATAAGGTTTTTACTTTCTCTTGCCTATATGAATATATAGGAAGGAAAGTATTGTTTTCATGTCGATTTTTCGAAATCGAGTTTTCACCGGATCTATACGTTTTCAGACCCCCTGAACCCAAAAAACATGTTTTTAGCGATTGGTCTGTGTGTGAACCGAATATCTCAAGAACGGAACATCGTACGAACTTGAAACTTAAGTTGCATACCGGACCCGACACGAACATTTTCATCAAAATCGGTCAACCGGAAGTAGTAGTTTATTCGTATAATTTTTCACTTTTTTGCGATTTTCTCAAAAACTGGTCCTACGATTTTTTTTTTAAATCGCCTGGTTTACTCAATTTTTTATTCTCTACAAGATAGGGTAGGCGTCATGTTTGCTGAAATTTTGGGTGAGGCTGTTTTTACGTAAAAACATAGTTTTTTTAAGATTACGGCTTTAATATGCAATTTAGAGCAAAAATGTATATAATAAAAGTTGTAGAGAATTTAAAAACCTACAACTTTTATTTCAAACATTTTTTTGTATAACGCTTAGTTTAGCAGTAATTAGCAATTTTCTGTTTTTTTTCTCACGAAAACGTAAGAAAAATCGATTTTTTTTAGATTTCGGCCTTAGTATGCATTTTATAATAAAAGTGTATATAATCGAAATTATAGAAAATTAAAAGATCTGCAACTTTTATTTAGAACATTTTTCTCTACAGAGCCTAGTTTAGCGTGAAAGAGTGATTTTCCGTATTTTTAAGCCAAACTGAGGTCGATTTTAATTTTGTGTATTTCACTAATGTTTTTTGAGGTTAGTTTGTGTGTTTATTTCTAATGTTTTATTGCTAATACTAATGTTAGGTTTATTGTTAATTATTTGCATTGGCAAGAGAAAGTTGTGTGAGTGTTTCACACCAGATTTTTTTTTTATTAGCTGTAGGCGCAGAAGTGGTGGTATGTTTAAAAATTCCTTGTTTTACGTTCGCAGTCAAATCTCACTGTTTACGTATAAACGCACCCACGTTTTATTTTGAGGAACTACTCAAGGCGTTTGACTCAATTCGATTTCCGCACGTTTCTGACGTTCCCAGCTTCCCGCAGTTCGTTGCCACCCAAAAAATTGGCAGATCTACTACCAACAAGTACTTAAAAACTAGGATTTCTTAGACCATAATTTTCCTGAATTATTATTTCACTGCAATAACGTTTGTTTAAACATTCTTAATCTTGTTGGAGATCTTCCAAAGCTGGAAGACATCTCTTGACGACCTTGATACGTAATTCATTTTATAATATTAATCTAGTCGATGATTCAATTCGTACAAACCTAGAGGTCGAATTATATCGTAATTACATTTTAATATTACTTATCAACCATAATTAATGTGAATTTTTACGGATTAAAAGTTTTTAATTGTTTATGAACAAAAGTTTAATTAAAACTTCCATCGGTATTCGTAATGTTTGTAAATATTAAACTATAGTTATACTGAAGCAGGCCTCTGTGTCATTCTAGTCAGTCAGCTGGTAGAAGTTGCTGTATATTGTTAACTAGCACTGAATGGGCGAGCGATTTCGTATGGTGACCAAACATACCAGGTGTGGCTATTAAATAACGAGACTGACGTAAAAAATTTAATTTTATACATAATCACTTATTGTTACCTTCAATATACACGCCTTTATCCCTACAACGCTCGATGCGAATTTTACATAGCTGGAAACAGTGCTGGAAGTCATCTTCTGTCAGCTCCTTCAGGACACGTGCCGCTTTCTCTTTTATAGCTTCCACAGACTCAAATCTTGTCCCTTTTAATGCAGATTTCACCTTAGGAAACAGGTGATCTTGCACCATGTGACTACATGGTGCAAGATCAGGTGAATAAGGTTGATGTTCTAACTCTGAGATGCTGTACTTGGCTAGGAACCTCTTGACAGATAACGCGGAATGAGCTGGCATTGTCTTGGTGGAGAACGCATGATTTGTCCTTCCACATTTCGGGGCGTTTTTTCCTTACTCTTTGACGTAGTTTAGAAAGTACCTCAAGGTAGTAACATTGATTAATTGTTTGTCCTTCAGGAACCCAGTGAAGGTACACAATCCCATGGATATCAAAAAAAAAAAAAACAATCATCATTGCTTTAAATTTTGACTTGCTCATTCGAGCTTTTGGCTCTCGGTGAAGTTCGGCTCTTCCAGTGCATGGATTGGCGCTTTGTTTCCGGATCATAAGTAAAAAATCACGCTTCATCACATGTTATTATCGTTTCCAAAAAATTTCGGTCATTTTCAATCGCGTACAAAGTGTCAGTACAAACATTTTTGCGAGCTTCATTTGAAAATGAGCGCAACGTGTCCTGAAGGAGCTAACAGAAGATGACTTCCAGCACTGTTTCCAACAATGGAAAATTCGCATGGAGCGTTGTAGGGATAGAGAAAGAGTGTATATTGAAGGTGACAATAAGTGATTATGTATAAAATTAAAATAATTTTTTACACATCAGTCTCGTTATTTAATAGCCATACTTCGTATGTATAGACGTACGTCATTCGAGAGACGTTTGCGAGGGAAATTATTAAAATGTTGTGTGTTCGCGCGCCACACCTCAAGGATATTAAGGTAGCATTTTTAATTTTTGAATTAATGTTACTCCAATTTCTTTAGTCCACTCATCTAATACCACTTCAATCATTTAAATTTGTAACCCGGTTTCAATGTGACCTTATGTACAGAGAGTAACTTCGTAAAAATTTAGTCACAGTATTTTAAATAAAATAGTTTTAATTTTTTTACAAAATATTGGGTCTTTTCCGTTTTCTGTATGCCACTATCAAATCCGAATTCCCTGAAGGGTTGCACACTTGTTCATTTCTCCCACTCCCTGCCATAATGAGACAGACACACTCACGCACGCGTACAGACGTCCTTCCCAGTCCCAGTATTTTGCTATTACTACTTTACTATTACGTTATTTTTAATTATTTACATTGGGAAGAGAAAGTCGTGTGAGTATTTCACACGTGCCTGCATTTTTAGTAGTCTCATCTTCTGGGATTATGCAATAACCTCTTTTCCTTAAGGAACTCTGCAGCATCTTCCTCCGTCCGGATATTATTAAGTAACTCTAAAAAAATGTATAGACTGTGTAGGAACTAACTGTGAAATCGGAGTGGAGTTGAAATTACGCAGAAATATTGCTAGTCATATTGGCGCGCTAGACGCAGGAGTGAGAGAAATGTGTAACCCCTCAGGGAATCCGGATTTGATAATGGCATAAAGAAAACGGAAAAGACCCCAAATATATATTTTTTCTCGTATAGGGCCAATTCCAGACTACGTGAGGTAACTTTCGCCGTTTCTGGAAGCTCTTTTTGCAGCCCACGTTCTCAGCATTCGCTCATTGTAGGGGTTTCTCCTTTCATCTGTTCACTTGGTGTTCTGTAACTTTTCCTTTTCATGGAAGCTCTTAGTGTCCGTAATTAGTTGTATGAATTTGGTTCGGTTCATTAAGTTTTCTCAGTTTGTGATTAAATGTGTTTAAACTTTAAAAGGAAAGCTATTAAACATTGGTTTCACATTTTATTTTCATATAATGAAATTTTTAATCCACGGTTAATCTAGTGGTAAAGTCGTCGCAGTGAGAACAGATTTTCGGTGGTGAATGTTCCTGGTTCTTCAAACCCTATAGTAAAGATAGTTCTTTTATATAGATTTGAATGCTAGACCGTGGTTACCGGTGTACCGCTTTCATTTAAAAATTTTGAAGGGTTAATTTTGTTTTTTTTTATAAATTTCGCAACTACTTTTTGAACTATATCAAAATAAATCTTTATCTTAGTGTTAGGCAAATTTTAACCATAATTTGCCAGATTATCTGCGAGTTACAATATTGAAACAAACTCGTGGTCGCAACAAAAAGCTGAAGTCCTTAAAAAATGAATCGACATTTCCTCAATTTGTTCATTATCTATGAATATAATTTGATATTTAATAATGGGAATATTTTATCTATAAAGTTCATCGGAATGTGGAAGTAGCTACGCAATAGATATTATGTTCGTAATACAAGCATACGTAATTTTTTATCGCAATAAAAATGACGCGAGTAAGTTTTGAGCTTTATTAAGCATATTTTATTAAGTAGAGTGAGAAAGTATTCAAACGTATGGAATTTTCAACACACGAATTTAAACTGATCTTCACCACTTGAAGCCAAAAAGTTATTTTTAGAAGAATTGAAAAAAATTTTATTTTTACTTGGGCTAACGACTCCGTGTGGTGACTAAACATATATCAAACAACGCTGGGTATTCGTGCTTATATTTACATTAAAAGTAAAAAGTCTTCTAATCTATGTTTTTTGAAAAACAATTCCCTACCTCAAAGAGTATTGAGGTAGGTTGTAGACCAGAGCTTGTCTAAAAATTTGAGTCAACAGCGTTGTGAATGGAAAAACCTCCGCTCTTTGTTCCTCACCCATTCTGTATAATCGTTCCAATATGACTACTGTCTGTCTATAATTTTATGGTCTCCTCCTTCAGAAAGGAGCTGAATCGGCCCGCTACTAGCCTTCTCAATAGCACTTCATTATGTACCAATTCCAGTTTACTAGTTAGTAGTAGTACATAATGAAGTGTTATTGAGAAGGCTAGTGGCGGGCCGATTCTGCTCCTTTCTGCGGGAGGCCATCACATTATAGACAAACAGTACTGTGTGGCAAAGATTTGATTGCCCCTTGCGGAGAGGAGCAGAATCGGCCCGCTATTAGCCTTCTCATTAACATTTCATTATGTACCAAGTCCAGTGTACTATTTAGTAGTATAGTATTCAGATGAACTAATGTCCCCTAGCCGTGGGAGTGAGAGAATGCATACGCTCTCACTCGCACAAGCGTTTATGCATGCAGTAAACTATTTTTGTACGTGGAATCTAGCTTGGCTCATGGCGGCCGTCGCCACACTAGTGTGTCACTCAGCATAGTACAAAAGCCGAAACATTTATTCAAACACGTAGGGTGACACATGTTTTCGGAGTTGTATAACTTTCCCACTTCCCGCCAAGTAGGGTGTACACAAGGTGAGATTACGTAAGTATTTTAAGGTTTTAGGCCTACGGACAAAGTCCGTGAATAACCGAAACCCGCGGATGCTAAACCCGGGGATACCAAGGGATTACTGTACTGTAACAAAAATTTCGTAGACTTCAAAATTCGTTCAGTTTTTTTTTACTTTCTCTTGCCTGTTTGAATGTATAGGAAAGAAAGTAGACCTATTGTTTTCATGTCGATTTTTCTAAATCGAGTTTTTATCCGGATATACACGTTTTCAGACCCCCTGAACCCACAAAAACATGTTTTATAGCGATTGCTCTCTCTCTTTCTCTCCCTCTGTGTGTGTGTGTGTGCGCGCGCGCGCGCGCGTCTGCTTAATGGATAATTAATATTGGAAGGGACAACATGTAAAATACAAAGTTCACTTAAGGCCTTTTCCCACAACGCTAGTTTACTTAAAGCGCTACTATTCACTTAGCATAGTGACTTAGTACGTATTTAATGTAGTACTAGTCTGTATTAAAATTTGTAGATAATATCTAAAAACTGTTTTATTTTCATTATGTATATTAAGTACCGTTATTAAAACAAGTATTTACCACTTTCGTAATCTTTTAAAATATTAAATATACATAGTTAATAAAAATAATATCAGGGTTGTTAACAATGTATCGTGGTTTAACTACTGTATTAGCCTAATAATGAAAGTTCATTCATTCGGTTGATCTGCCAGCAATTATTATTATTTTGTTGTTCTTTACAAGGAGCGTTGATCGTAAATAATTTACGTTTTAAATCTCATGAACTGGGCCTATTAATAGGCTTGTGATAGACAAAATAATCGGTCAACTTATTCAAACGTGGGATTAAACAAGTTAACCAGTTTTTATTATTCAACTGTTGATTGGTCCAGTAATTATTCTACTTGTATGATTTATATGCGTTGTATCTGATAAAATTTATTAATAAAAATAAAAACTAGGTCATTAATTGGGTTTTATTGTATAATGAAAGCAGTTAAAAATTTTAAGAATTAATTGAATTAATCGTTTGTATGTAATTATTTTTAAATATTACTCACTCACGATTTTATGTGTTGAGAAAGCATTTGGAACTTGTAAAATTCATTGCATTGTCAACTTATAGCTATTTAACTATTGTGATATTTTACTTTCTCTTTGCCTATATGAATATTCACATAGGAAGGAAAGTATTGTTTTCATGTCGAGTTTTCACCGGATCTACACGTCTTCAGACCCCCTCAACGCAAAAACATGTTTTCAGCGATTAGTCTGTGTGTGTGTGTGTGTGTGTGAACAGAATATCTCAAGAAAGGAACATTGTATGAACTTGTAACTAAAGTTAGATACTACTACCGGACCCAACACGAACATTTTCATCAAAATCGGTCTACCGGAAGTAGTAGTTCATTCGTATAATTTTTTAATTTTTTGCGTTTTTCTCAAAAACGGCTCCTACGATTTTTTTAAAAATCGCGTTATTTACTACGTTTTTTATGCTCTACAAGATAGGGTAGGCGCCATGTCTGGTGTAATTCTTTGTTTGTATAACGTTTAGTTTAACGGTAATTAATGATTTTCTGTTTTTTTCATGAAATCTGTAAAAAATACTTTTTTTTAAAGATTTCGGCCGTAGTATTCATTTTAAGACAAAAATTTATAAGAAGTTTAAAGATCTACGACTTCTATTTGTAACATTTTTGTCTAAAGAGCCTAGTTTAGCGGCAAAGAGTGATTTTCCGTATTGTTAAGCCAATTCCAGGTTGGTTTTCATTTTGCATCATTCACTCATGATTAAAATAAGGTTATGTTTTTGAGGTTAGTTTTTTATTTATTTCTAATGTTAGATTATATTGTTCGTGATTAGCATTGGCAAGAGAAAGTCGTGTGAGTGTTTCACACCAGATTTGTTGCTAGGCGATACATAACATATTCTTAAATCATGCTTCAAGAATAATTATGAAACGCGATCAGTTAAAATGAATCGAAAAATTTGCACTGTTACAATACTTTGTTTATACTACAGTTGCGACCTATTAAAAATAAATATTTTTTTATAATTAGTGACGTAGGCCTACATCTATTCATTGTATTGATTTTTTCATTATATAAAAGAAAAGAATAGATTATATTGTATATAGATTATATTGTTCGTGATTAGCATTGGCAAGAGAAAGTCGTGTGAGTGTTTCACACCAGATTTGTTGCTAGGCGATACATAACATATTCTTAAATCATGCTTCAAGAATAATTATGAAACGCGATCAGTTAAAATGAATCGAAAAATTTGCACTGTTACAATACTTTGTTTATACTACAGTTGCGACCTATTAAAAATAAATATTTTTTTATAATTAGTGACGTAGGCCTACATCTATTCATTGTATTGATTTTTTCATTATATAAAAGAAAAGAATAGACAAAATAAGGTTAAATTAAAAACCGTGTTATGTCTCTGTTGAAATATTGTGTACCTATTACTAAGTCATGTTATGTACCATATTTATGATAATATTGTCCCAGTAGATTTATTGTATTTAGGCCTGTATTACATGAGTTATGTAAGCATCTTCGCCTGATTAAATAAAATGTAATAATAAACAATTTATTTAAAACAAAAATCTTACGTTATTAATACACATCCTTTTAGTAGTTATTACAATAGAGAATAAATTATTTTTTTATTATTCGAGTTTTATCTTATTTAATTTAGGATGATATATTATGTGTTAAAATTTAAACACGAATAAATAATTAATACTGTTGTTTATTGTCAAATTGCGACAGTAAAATTTTTAGATTGTTACGTTTTCGTACTGATATACACTGTTAAATTTCTACCGAATGACAAAGGACAGTAAACTTAATTGATTTTTTTTGACAGTAAGCACAGTAAAGTACCGACCGATTATCCGAAATTATAGGGCATGACAGTTTCGGATGACCAATTTTTTCGGATAATCGATCACACTCGAGAAAGGCAATAATAAAAAGGTAAATATACTTACTATTGAAAAATATCAATTTTAGGCCTAATAGCGGAAAAACAATGAAAATTGTGAATTTATACAAAATTGTAATAAATAAAAATAAAAATACGTAAAAATAAAATATTATAAGTTGTTATAAGTAACAAAAATCATTTACCTATTGCAGTTCATTGTTTTTTAATTAAATCCCTTATTTTGCGTTGTTCTTTTTTGTTCTTGCGGCTAGATCCCTGACTCGTTTGATTCAGGAGAGTAGAAAAATCTGCCTCAGGCTGCATTTCATGCCAAATTAAAGCTGTTTCTAATGCTTCAAATGCTTGACTATTTGTATTTTATGTGAACCAGTTAAATTCGCACAGACAACACCCGTATTGCGAGCTTTACTGATCTTTCGACCAGGAGCAACTGATTCGCGTTTACTTGCTAATGTCTTTAAATTCATTAAAAGTTGACGACTTGTGGTACACATTGCGTTGCCTACCAGATTGAGTACAATAGTAGTTCGTCTTCTACTTACACAATTTGCAGAAAATAAGATTTCGGATAATCGGGGTTTTACTGTAACGATATATACTTTTTTGCGGGGGACCTCTGGATTTCTCCGCTTCCCACATCATATAGTCCGATAGTCTTCTGTATTCAGAGTAACCCTCTCTGAAATTCCTTGCTACAATAGAGTCCTAGATTCCTTGTAGCCATTTTTTTCTGATTAGGGACAACTTTTAAAATGTCATCTATTATTTTCCTATGGCTATCAGTCACATCCAGAAACTACAAGAGACAGCAACCAACGATTTTGGGATTCGTAACCTACACAAAAAATTAGTGGGTTTAAAGTTACGGTTTTGACCAGAAATAGCCCAAAACCAGAAGTCAAGAAATCAAAGTCAGAACTTGAAAACAAAAATAGTGTCGTTCGATTCCTCTGTAAGAGTAGCTTTCTTACGAAAGCTAAGTAAATTAATCCCATTGCGAGTAACGTTAACCCGGAGTCTTTTTCTTTTCTCTAGAAAATTTTTGACTCCTTTTCTTTAGAAAAAATTTCCACTGGGCATATGACGTGTCGTCTCATGAAAGGGATTTTTCCCTTTGATTTCCTGGACGAAAAATTAGCGCTCTAGGGTTATCTGTCCGCTGACATTCTTTAAAAATGTCCATGCCATACCAACTGTCTTGTTTCTATTCTGTCTTATTGTAATTTCCTTAGAACCAGTTTGTTGCGGTCTTCATTTCTTTACGGCCTCTGGAGACCCTGCACGACCTTCGCAACCTGTCAGTGTCTAAGACCTCCACCCTTTGTTATTCCTGGAATTTATGTACCAGCACTCAGCACTATAAGGTAGTTATGGGTTCCGGTGCAAGTATAGCCACTATAGTAGAAACCAACTCAATACAGACTTTTACAGTGATTACTCATTATACCTCTTCCGTGCCTCGCCCATCTCTCTACAACAGTTGTAGGGCTATACTCTAAAATAAACTAAAGACTGCAGATGAGATCTAGCCAATAACAGCCAAGGTCGGATGTGAGGTTGCCCCTTCGCTAAGTCACACTCTGTTCCACCAAACTCCAGCTAACTTTTTGTTAGGCTGTCATACACAGCGGGACCACAACGTGACAACGCAGGATACGATTAACAAAAGTCAATTGGCTCTGTACTGTAATCTAGGTCACTATGCTCCGCCTTCACTGCAGTATCTAGTTCGTTAGTGTATAGTTGTTGATTTCTACACTTCATGTGTAAGTAACCTAAAGTAATTCTATAAATGCTTTTAAAATGCCGATGGTATCTTTGTACAAATGTCAGTGCGTAGTATGAAATTTATGTTCTGTGGATGACTGTTAATACCGTGTAGCTAACGATAGATATGGTATGAATGACTAATATGGAATAATTTATAATTAAAGTTCAATAATGTATTGGAATGTCATGTTTATAGAACATTTCAAAACACAGTAAAATTTAACATAAAACAATGACGTTTGTACGGTTACTAGTTGTAGTGTTATGTCTACAGAATTATGTTTTCGGAAATGTACGCATAGTAGCATTTCTACGCCCCGCAAACTCACCACTCTTACTCTCCCTACTGTATCTTCCAACTTATGATGCACGATCAGTTCGTCATTATTCTTAAACATCTGTTGTGAAACACTCACACAACTTTTTCTTGTCAATGGCAATAATTAACAATATAACTTAATATAAGAAATAAACAAAGAAACTAACCTCAGTAAACATAACCTAATTTTAATCATGAGTAAAAGGCGCAAAATCAATCTCAGTTTGGCTTAAAAATACGGAAAATCACTCTTTCACGCTAAACTAGGCTCTGTAGAGAAAAATGCTCTAAATAAAAGTTGTAGATCTTTTAATTTCCTATAAATTTAATTACATACACTTTTGTCGTAAAATGCATACTACGGCTGAAATCTTAAAAAAATCAATTTTTTAAAAAATTTCATGAAAAAAGAAACAGAATCGCTTATTACCGCTGAACTAAGCGGTATACAATAAAATGTTCGAAATAAAAGTGGTAGGATTTTAAATTCTCATGTTACATTTTTGCGCTAAAATGCATATGAAAGCCGCAATCTAAAAAAAAAAAAAACAGTTTTTAAGCGAAAACAGCCTCCCCAAGAATTTCAGCAGACATGGGGCCTACGTACTCAAATCTTGTAGAGCATAAAAAATTTAGTTAATGAGACAATTTTAAAAAAGTCGTAGTTGCCGTAGTCGTAGTGAAAAATGACACGAATAAACTACTACTTCCGGGTGACCGATTTTGATGAAAATGTTCGTGTCGGGTCCAGTAGTAGTATCTAACTTAGGTTTCAAGCTCGCACGATGTTCCGTTCTTGAAATATTCTGTTTACACCCACACACAAACCAATTGCTAAAAACATGTTTTTTGGGTTTAGGAGGTCTGAAAACGAGTAGATCCGGTGAAAACAAGATTTCGAAAAATCGACATGAAAACAATACTTTCTCTTTCCTATATATTCCTACGCTGGCCTCATTGGCGTAGTTGGTAACGTGCTCGCCTCTCATCATGCGGTCTTGGGTTCGAATCACATTCAGGCACGCCATATTTTCATACGTTACAAAAATCATTTCATCCTTCACAGTCTGCATTACCAGTAATTGCAGAACAGTCGGACGTTAAACAAAACAAAAAAAATCCTATATATTTATATAGGCAAGAGAAAGTAAAAATCGGCTTCTACGATTTTAATTAATTTTTTTATCAATTTTGAATTGTAAACTTGAAAATTTAATAGGTAGGCGAGTCTATGGTTAACTAACTGAGCCTGATTTTTTTTGGTTTACTATTCCATAAATTTTGGAATATTATTATTATTATTTACAGTTATGATTTCCACCAATTAAATGTCGTTTCCTTGTTGTCCTTAGCTGTAGATTTATGTAGAAGTTCGACAATGGCTACGCTTGTGTCGATATTAATACGAACCATAGTTATTGTTTTTGATTTATTTGAACAATAACAACTGTACCGTGTACTTCTGACTCAAGACCAAAGTTCATGTTATTTACGTACGCAAAATGTAAATAATTCTTATACGACCGGCTGGCTGCAAATCACATCATAAACTAGCGTTATTTGTACAGTATACGATTTTAGCTGTACGCTGCCCTAGTATAGATTGTGGAGCACGAGAATGCCTGTTGCGTATGGATTGGCTGTAAGAAAAAGAATAGAATCTGACAGTGCTGCCAACCTCAACAGTAAGACATTATATTGTACTACCCTGCAAATCCACCATTAGTTAACCACATGTTGCTTTTCAATTAATATACTTCGTTATGACTGACACTTGACACTTTTCCAATTAAAACCCATTTCCGTTAAAATTTTTCTTAACATACTGTGACACTTATCGCTAAGGTCCGTTTTGGGATCTAGGTAATTAAATAATTAATACACTAAAGATTAAAATTACAAGTATTTATTACAACTAAAAGATTTACAAAATGAATAATAAACTAATTATAATGGAGTAATTGCCCATAACAGACAGGTGGAGTGTCAATTTATTTACACTCAATCTGTCCATTGCAGGGCTAAAATAAATAGTTCTGTTTCTTATCACATGGTCAGCCAATTAAATGACTGAATCATTTAAGAACAGAAGAGGTAGAGGTGCAAAAGACACTAATCAGAGTTATCTCCTCTGAAAGTAATGAATTTCATTATACAGCCAGACCCTGTGGTGAATGAAGTGAAGGTGTCATTTGCAGAGTGGAAAATCTGTGCTTTTCAGAGGGCCTGGCATGCTGATAAGCGTAATTTTTCACTCGGTGAGGAAGGCAATGGTAAACCACCTCACTCCTTGTTTTACTTAGTAAAACCTCTACAGGTTCAAGCCAGCCTTTTGGCTGATGACCTAAACAACAAACAACAATGGAGTAATACAATAGATAACTTAAATAATTTATTTAGTACTACTTACAAACAATTATACACAATGCACATACACAAAAACTGAATATAATGCACATACACAATAAGATAGTATAACAATAGTTGACCACTACAATGCCCGGATACGTTGACCTCCTCTAACGAACCGATAGCACTCGCAGTACACTCGTCAAAGATCAAACTTACTCACTGACCGCACTCGAGGGTCTCTTTATATAGGTAAATCAAAGAGATAATTCTAGAAAAACAGAGAATTTCGATGAAAATAATAAAGTACAAAAATATTTTTATTAGTACTGGAAAAATCTTAACTATTGTAAACAAGTCACAATAGGATAAAAAGTGTTACACAAATAGTTGTACAACAAAGACACTTCCTTACTATAAACGGCCCTTTTAAAATAACCTTTTATAACTAACCCTATTGTTACTTTGTCACTCTATTATTTACTATTTAACATTTTATGAATTAAGTACTAGAAATTTCTGGAACCATACTTCGTATTTTCACAATACAATGTTTCCAACTAAAATTTAGCTTTCTTTTGAAACTGGTAGCCTAATAACGTTTCACATGTCAGCATTACTTTGTTATTGATATAACCGTTTCCTTTTTTGTGTCAAAAAAACTGTTGATGAAGAATTATCTTCTTCACCGTCTTTAACTTCCTTCTGCATATTTCGAATTGTGGAAAGAGAAACATCACGGTAGTTAGCCACTCGCTCACGGCTTTTGTGAAGAGGCACGGAAAGGTGTTTTTGTTTAGCTTCAACTTCACAGCATTTTATTACATTACATAGTAGATTTTTTTCAGCACTGTGAACAGTTTGACCGCGTTTTCAAGAAACTGACATTTCCGTTCGGTGACAAAACAGTTATATTCTACAGTTAACCTACGAAAGATTCCGCGATTTACCGTATGTTCTGTAAGTATAGTTTACATTGTTGTGGTGGCGAACGACATCAAAGCAGTCGCGCATGCGCCCTGATGCTTTCGAGCGGTTTGCTCTTAGCTGTTAGTGTAGTGGTGGTGCAGCTTGTATTTGTGTCGGGGGTCCCGGGAGCTAATCCCGGTCAGGTCTGGTATTCTTCCGTCTTTATATCGCCCCATTTATTTATTTACCTTTGCACATAACAGGCAAGTGGAGTGTTAAATTATTTGTACTCGGTTTGTTAGTTCTAGGGCTACAAAATAGTTTTGTTTCTTATCACATGGTCAGTCAATTCTATGACTGAGCATTTAAGAACAGAATAAATAGAGGTATAAAAGACATTAGTCAAAGTTATCTCCTCTGAGAGTAATGAAGTGAAGGTGTCATTTGCTGGGTAGAAAATATGTGGTTTTCAGAGGGCCTGGCATGCTGATCAGCATTCTTTTCAACTCAGTGAGGAAGGTACAGATAAACTTCCTCGTTCATCAGTTTACTTATTAAAGCGTCTAGAGGTTCAATTCGGCTGATGATCTAAACAACAACATTCGATTATGTACTCCTGTTGTTTAGGTCAACAGCCGAAAGGCTGGTTTGAACCTCGAGAGGTTTTACTAAGTAAAAACGAGGAGTGAGGTGGTTTACTATCGCCTTTTTCACCGAGTTGAAAGAGTGTGCTTGTCAGCATGCCAGGCCCTCCGAAAAGCATCCACTTTCCACCCTGCAGATGACACCTTCACTTCATTCACTACAGGTTGTGGCTGTATAGTGAAATTCATTACTCTCAGAGGAGATAACTCTGACTAGTGTATTTTACACCTCTACCTCTTCTGTTCTTAAATAGTTCAGTCATGTAATTGGCTGACTATGTGATTAGAAACATAACTATTTTTTGTAGCCCTGGAACCAACAGATTGAGTGCAAAATTTAACACTCCACCTGTCCGTTATGGGCAATATGTACCCCTAAGCCCGACTAAAAAGTCGACAGGGTAATGTGAACTATTTAGATTTTAGAAGCAGCTCAACCAATCTAAATGTGATGTATTTCAATGGAAGTGTGAATGTGGTTTTAGGTCATCCTTGTGGAATTATAAAAGTCGAGCCTTTTTCTTTCCCTGTTACTGTTTGTTGTAAGTTGCTTGTAAGAGTGCATTTATATGTTAGAGATAAATATGAACTACCAGTTCTAGGAAAACTAACCCCTAAAAGATATTTCTCCAGTGTGACAAGAAAATAACAGATAAATCATGCATGGTTTATCTGTTTCTAGACAACCTTGACCTTTTATGGTTAAATATTAAGTAAAAGTGTTATTTTATTGGAAATCTATCGTATAACATTCTCAAAACCATTATGCGGTTAACCAATATTTTGAAGGTGATCTGTTCGGTACTTAGATCTACTGTTTGCGGTTTTTTTATACTACTAACAGAAATTTAAACGTGCGTAACTATAAAGGAATTCTGAAAAAAAACGTTTTAAAATTTTCAGTGTGACGTTTCTCGTTGACAAGCGATTAGATTACAACAAAAATGTATTTGTCGAAATGAAAACACACGTTTATTGGAACCTCTAACTATTAGTTCTTTTTGTTACAAAATAGACTCTCACTTTTAATTAGAATTCTATATTTTTACTTTCTCTTGCCTATATGAATATATAGGAAGGAAAGTATTGTTTTCATGTCGATTTTTCGAAATCGAGTTTTCACCGGATCTATACGTTTTCAGACCCCCTGAACCCAAAAAACATGTTTTTAGCGATTGGTCTGTGTGTGTGTGTGTGTGTGTGTGTGTGTCTGTGTGTGTGTGTGTGTGTCTGTGTGTGAACAGAATATCTCAAGAACGGAATATCGTACGAACTTGAAACTTAAGTTACATACCACTACCGGACGCGACACGAACATTTTCATCAAAATCGGTCAACCGGAAGTAGTAGTTTATTCGTATAATTTTTCAGTTTTTTGCGATTTTCTCAAAAACTGGTCCTACGATTTTTTTTTAAAATCGCCTATTTTACTCAATTTTTTATTCTCTACAAGATAGGGTAGGCGCCATGTTTGCTGAAATTCTCGGTGAGGCTGTTTTCACGTAAAAACGTTGTTTTTTTAAGATTACGGCTTTAATATAAATTTTAGCGCAAAAACTTATATAATAAAAGTTGTAGAGAATTTAAAAACCTACAACTTCTGTTTCAAACATTTTTTGTATAACGCTTAGTTTAGCGGTAATTTGCGATTTTCTGTTTTTTTCTCACGAAAACGTGAGAAAAATCGATTTTTTTAACATTTCGGTCTTAGTATGCATTTTACGACAAAAGTGTATATAATTAAATTTATAGAAAATTAAAAGATCTACAACTTTTGTTTAGAGCATTTTTCTCTACAGAGCCTAGTTTAGCGTGAAAGCGTGATTTTCCGTATTTTTAAGCCAAACTGAGTTCGATTGTCATTTTGCGTCATTCACTCATGATTAAAATAAGGTTATGTTTTTGAGGTTAGTTTTTGTTCATTTCTAATGTTTTAATACTAATGTTAGGTTTATTGTTAATTATTTGCATTGGCAAGAGAAAGGTGTGTGAGTGTTTCACACCAGATTTTTAATATTCTTTATCGATTATCAGTTCAATTAACGTGCTAAATGATTATTTTCGTATTATTGTAAATTAAACTCCATCCGAGTACTTGGCTCATGAAAACTGATCCAAATTAGAGTCAAGAGAAAGTAAAAATGAAAACAGATGTTAATAGTTTACGACTCTGTTATGCATCGTACTTTCGAAAACATCTTGGCCTATCTCTGCAAAGTCAAAAATGTGGAAAAATAGCCAAATAGCTGAAATTAAAAGGCGCATAAGATCAGTTTAGTGTGCTTTCGGAAGGCGCAAAATAAATTCTGAAGAATCAAAAAATTGACTTCTACGTGTTCCCTAAGGTAAAATCTACGTTAGACGGGACAAGATTTGAGTCTGTGGAAGCTGTAAAAGAAAAAGCGGCACGTGTCCTGAAGGAGCTGACAGAAGATGACTTCCAGCATTGTTTCCAACAATGGAAAATTCGCATGGAGCGTTGTAGGGATAGAGAAGGAGTGTATATTGAAGGTGACAGTAAATGATTATGTATAAAATTAAAATTAAATTTTTTTAACGTCAGTCTCGTTATTTAATAGCCATACTTCGTATGTATAGACGTTCGTCATTCGAGAGACGTTTGCGAGGGAAATTATCAAAATGTTGTTTTCGCGCGCGTGCGCATGCACGTTGGGAGTGTACAGTGGACTAGCAGCTACACAATTTCTGTTACATATTTATTTTAAAAAAATCTGGTGTGAAACACTCACACAACTTTCTCTTGACATTGCAATAATTAAGAATATAACCTAACACTAGTAATAAAACATTAAAATAAAAGAAAATCAACCTCAGTTTGGCTTAAAAATACGGAAATCACTTTTTCACGCTAAACTAGGCTCTGTAGAGAAACATACGCTAAATAAAAGTTGTAGATCTTTTAATTTCCTATAAATTTTATTAAATATACTTTTGTCGTAAAATGAATACGGAGGCCGAAATCTTAAAAAAATTGATTTTTCCACACGTTTTCGTGAGAAAAAACAGAAAATCGCTAATTACCGCTAAACTAAGCGTTATACAAAAAAATGTTTAAAATAAAAGTTGTAGGATTTTACATTCTCTACAACTTTTATTACCTATATACATTTTGCGCTAAAATGCATATTAAAGCCGTAATCTTAAAAAAACCATTTCTTTACGTGAAAACAGCCTCACAGAAAATTTCAGCAAGCATGGCGCCTACCCTATCTTGTAGAGAATAAAAAATTGAGTAAACCAGGCGATTTTTAAAAAAATCGTAGGACCAGTTTTTGAGAAAATCGCAAAAAAGTGAAAAATTACACGAATAAACTACTATTTCCAGTTGACCGATTTTGATGAAAATGTTCTTGTCGGGTCCGGTAGTGGTATGTAACGTAAGTTTCAAGTTTCAAGCTCGTACGATGTTCCGTTCTTGAGATATTTTGTACACACACACACACACGCGCGCGCGCGCGCACACACACACACACACACACACACACACACACAGAGAGAGAGCGAGAGAGAGAGAGCAATCGCTAAAAACATGTTTTTTGGGTTCAGGGGGTCTGAAAACGTGTAGATCCAGTGAAAACTCGATTTTGAAAAATCGACATGAAAACAATACTTTCCTTCCTATATATTCATATAGGCAAGAGAAAGTAAAAATTGTTTATACATGTTCCGTGTGCAAAGCCGCGCGGGGTATGATAGTCTTATATAAACTAACAACTAACTTGAAGTATAATATACAAACGTGTTAACTAAAACAAAACCGAAACGAATAAATGAAAATTAGTTTATAGTGTATATAGACAGGCCACATCACTCATTGTCATCCGACCATGAGGGCGGAGTTAATTTTAGCTTACAAATAGTTAACAATTGAAGATTGTTAAATTAAGAAAGTATTTACAATGACCTACAAGTTCCCCACGCATTCGACACAATAAAACTATACTATCAAACGTTCCACAGAAAATTAGCAAGACATAAAAAGGAACTAATCAGGGCGATTAGATCAGTTACTTTATCAGTCAACTATTCAAGATGGCTGAAGATAGTTTGGAACAGTGATCTATTCCTCCCTTAAAAATTTTTAAAGATTAAAATATAGGCTAACTACCATTAACTCTTACGGTATTAGAAAAAGAAAGTCATAAAAGCTCTATCATTGGGTGGTCTGTTTTCTCATGTCTTTCTTGCAATTATTTGTTTCATTTTCATCAACTCTTTTATCATTGCGCTACATACAAAGACAAAAATCTTTAAGGTAAAAAGATGCACAATCGGTTATAAGTTAATATAATTTTTTTAATTCCTAAAATGTGTATGTTTCAATCTGTTCAATTTAGAACAATAAGCAACCCCATGGCCCAATGAGATTAAGATGATATATCAGTGACGGATTTCCCACTAGGCACACTAGGCCAGTGCCTAGGGGCGGCACGACCTGACAGGTGCCGCTAAAATAATAAGAGATAGATTGTTGGGCAACAGAAACAATGCTGTTGATGAACTGAAGCAGCTTTTTCTGTCTCTCGGTGTTTTTATGAACACCTGTATTTTTAGTTTGTTATAGTATAAACCTTTTAAAATGTGATTAAAATCTAATTAAGTATCTTTTGGTGATTTTATCAACACCCGTTTATGAACTCGTTAGATTTACTTAAATTGAGTAATAACTTTGGCACAGATGTGGCATGTTTCAAAAGGGCGGCAGTCAGAATAGTGCCTAGGGGCAAAAAATTTATAAATCCGTCACTGTGATATATATGACGGTGTAGTCTTGTACAGATTCAGGCCAACATTCCTGAGCGAGTATAGTTAATTGAACCCCAACCATCAAAGTACGCCGGTAACCACGGTATAGTATTCAAATCCGTATAAAAGTAACTAGTTACTTTTACTAGGATTTGAACCAGGAGCCTTCATCTCCAAAAATCAGTTGTTAAACAGCTGACTAACGGTGGTTACTTTACCCTTATACCAACCCGGTGATAAGTATTTATTTCCCAAAAATACACTTTTAGTTAAACTGATTCACCGGATTGGTCTGAAGGTAAAGTCGTCGCCACGAGTCAGCTGTTTAACAGGTGGTTTTCGGAGACGAAGGTTCCTGGTTCAAATCCTAGTAAAGGTAGTAAGATGATTTATACGGATTTGAACTCTAGACTGTAGTTACCGCTGTACTTTTATGGTTGGGGTTCAATTAACCATACTCTCTCAGGAATGGTCGGCCTGGGTCTGTATAGGACTACACCTCATTCAAATGGCATACACATCATCTCATCTCATTAAGTCATGGGGTTGCTTATTGTTCTGAATTGAATAGATTGCAACGTACACATTAGGGATTAAAAAAGAAAGTTAAACGGAGGTGGTGAAAATTAACGTATTCAACAGTAACAGAACATTGATGGTAGAATTGAATAGAACTGATGTGAAAACTAACCATTCTATCCGACTTTACGAAACAAATAAAGTAAAAGATGATTTCACTTAACCAATTTCAAAATTAAAAATCTGGTGTGAAACACTCAGACAACTTTCTCTTGCCACTGCAAATAATTGAAACAATATAACCTAACATTAGTAATAAAACATTAGAAATAAACGAAAAACTAACCTTATTTTAATCATGAGTGAAAGACGCAAAATGAAAATCGACCTGGTTGGCTTAAAAATACGGAAAATCACTGTTTCACGCTAAACTAAGCTCTGTAGAGAAAAACGCTCTAAATAAAAGTTGTAGATCGTTTAATTCCTATAAATTAGATAATACACTCTTTTGTCGTAAAATGCATACTAAGGCCGAAATCTTAAAAGAATAGATTTTTCACACGTTTTCGTGAGAAAAAACAGAAAATTGCTAATTACAGCTAAACTAAGCCCTATACAAAAAAAATGTTTGAAATAAAAGTTATAGTATTTTTAATTTTCTACAACTTTTATTATATACATTTTTCCGCTAACATGCATATTAAAGCCGCAATCTTAAAAAACCAAATTTTTACGTGAAACAGCCTTACCAAGAATTTCAGCAAACATGGCGCCTACCCTATCTTGTAGAGTATAAAAAATTAAGTAAATAAGGCGATTTTTAAAAAAATCATAGGACCAGTTTTTGAGAAAATCGCAAAAAAGTGAAAAATTACACGAATAAACTACTACTTCCGGTTGACCGATTTTGATAAAAATGTTTGTGTCGGGTCCGGTAGTGGTATGTAACTCAAGTTTCAAGTTCGTACGACGTTCCGTTCTTGAGATATTTTGCACACACACACACACACACACACACAGACCAATCGCTATAAGCATGTTTTTTGGGTTCAGGGGGTCTGAAAACGTATAGATCCGGTGAAAACTCGATTTCGAAAAATCGACATGAAAACAATACTTTCCTTCCTATATATTCATATAGGCAAGAGAAAGTAAAAAAATACGTTATGCCATATAACTCAGGAAGCTCTAAGCTTCCAAAAATAAAATATTTTTTTTAATCGGTTTAGTCGTCTTTGAGATTACTTCGTACTAATAACCAATAGTTAATTAGCATAGTTTAATGTTTTTAAGATATTTTTTGATAGTCTTGGTTGGGTTAGGTACCATAGAATAATTGTACCGACAATAAAACCGATTTAAAATAGCCTTAATATTGTGGTTACTTGACTATTGGGAAAAGTTACCGTCGAGTTTTAGTTCTAAAATTTTACTTTTCATGTTTTAACGCAATCGGAGTTTATAGTAGTTTTGGTATTTGGTCATCAAATGTGAAAATCAGTTTAAATGCATTGTACTGATTTTTACTTTCTCTTGGTCTATATGAATATGTAGGGAAGGAAAGTATTGTTTTAATATTGATTTTTCAAAATCGATTTTACATCGGATGTACACGTTTTTAGGCCCCATGAACCCAAAAAATATGTTTTTAGCAATTAACCTGGGTGAATTTTTTTTAAGATTGCGGCCTTAGTATGCATTTTACGAGAAAAGTGTTTATAATCAAAGTTACAGGAAATAAAAAATAAACACAACTTTTATAATAAGCATTCTTTTCAACAGAACCTAGTTTAGAGGCGATTACTAATTCTCAGTATTTTTAAGTTCTACAGAGGTTTTCATTTTACGTCATTCACTCATGATTAAACATACCTAGGTTATTTTTTAGGTCATCAGCCGAAAGGCTGGTTTGAACGTGTAGAGGATTTACTAAGTAAAACGAGGAGTGAGGTGGTTTACAATTGCCTTCCTCAATGAGCTGAAAAGCATGCTTTTCAGCATGCCAGGCCCTCTGAAAAGCACATATTTTCTACTCTGCAAATGACACCTTCACTTGATTCACCACAGGGTCTGGTTGTATAATGAAATTCATTTCTTTCAGCGGAGATAACTCTGATTAGTGTCTTTTACACCTCTACCTCTTCTGTTCTTAAATGATTCAGTCATTTATTTAATTGGCTGACTATGTGTTAAAAGACAGAACTATTTTTTTAGCCCTGCAACTAACAGATCGAGTGCTAATAATTTTACAGTTTGCCTATATGTTAATGGGCTGATTCCTAGATTATATTGTTCATTATCTACATTGGCAAGAGAAAATCGTATGAGTGTTTCACACCACATTTTTTCGCTATTAATATACGTTCTCCCTTTATAGGCGTTCTATTATCTTTAAAAAGTTGGTGAAACCGTGATTGTAGTGTTACGTCATTAGTAAAAAATAATTACACAATGTAGTTAAATTTTTACGTTAATTGATTTTTGTCAGATACAAGCCATGTGGTAATTGATTTCATAATCAATTACCTAATTTTCTGGTCATAAATTATTTAAACGTTTCATGGGTCGTATTATTTAAACTAATAACCGATCGTTAAGTATGTTTATTATATTGGTGCTGGAACTAGGAGATTTGTGAAAAGGGGTAAAGCTTAATTTTCCGCCCCCTCCGTACCAATATTATAAAATGCTTAAGTTTTTTTTTAGTTGCGGTGATGAAATGACAACACATCATTCACTTATAATTGCGAACTTTTATACAGGGTGTCTCACGAGTAACCCGACATACTTCTTAGGTGGTTTCCTCTCATCGAAATAATGAAAGAAGTTTATGTAAATACGGGTCCGGAAATGCTTCGTTAGCGAGTTACGGCTAGCGAAAGATTTTGCCCCTCAGAACATACGCCTAAATAAAGTCATCCTAGAGGTCGGGGAACCCAATTTTATGAGTATATTTGATGGTTTCTTATGTATTTCGACCCGAAAAATTGAATAAAATAAGTTCCAGAATCATATCTCCAGTAGTTTTTGTACTATCCAATGAAAAACGGACAAATCTGTGCATAAAAATACGTTTTTTTTTAGGTTTGAAGAACAATAACTGTGTTAAATGGCTAATAAATGTGTAAATTTATTTAGAAAAACTTGAGAGATTTTAATTCTGAAGAGAATGATGTAAAATAGGCCAATAATAAACAAACACAATGTTTAAAAAATTTACGTTTAATTAAATCAACACATACGAAAAAAAAGACATTTTTTGCGTTACGCTTAATTTAGCGGTTATTAGCGATTTTCTGTTTTTTTTTCTCGCGAAAACGTAAGAAAAATCGATTTTTTTAAAGATTTCGGCCTTAGTATGCATTTTACTACAAATGTGTATATAATCAAATTTATAGGAAATTAAAAGATTACAACTTTTATTTAAAGCATTTTTATGGTAAACTAAAGGTTGATTTTCACTTTACGTCATTCACTCATGATTAAAATAATGTTATATTTTTTGTGTTTAGGTTTCTGCTTATTTTTAATGTTTTATTACTAATGTTAGGTTATATTGTTAATTATTTGCATTGGCAAGAGAAAGTTGTGTGAGTGTTTCACACCAGATATCTTAAATTGAGTTATTAATTTCCTGAAAATTGCTTTTGATAATCGAGGATCGGATTATCACGTTACTACCATATCTAATATCCGTAAAATCTTTTACGTAAAACGTTCATTAGGTACTTTTTAAATCATTATCAAACATCCAGTCAAGTTTTTAGGTAATTTTAAAAATCCGTCGTCTTGTTACAAATAGTTTATAAATTATGCGGGTGAATTCTTTTCACTATGTATGCCCCCATTGTCTTTTGTCATTATTGAATAAAAAAAAAAAAAAATAGTTGCTGAATTCATATTACTGTTTACTTCGTAAAAAATTTGCAATAAATTTTGTTTTAAAACAATTTAAATTCTATACACTGTCAAAAAAGTGTCGTAAATTTAATATGTGTGTAGAAATATAAAAAATTTAGTCGTCAGTCCTACACGTGTTTTGTTATATTAATACATATTAGTATTCGTATTAGGGTATTGTTTTTTTTATCATGCCTGTTCAAAGCTACCTGTTCATTCACTTTGGCATTGTTTCAGAAGATAAACATACTTCTGTCTTTTGTATATTAATGCATGGGGCCTACTAATATATGTTATAAAGACCCGAGAGAAAGTTTACTGCAATTTGGCATCGTTACAAAATATTATCGTTGGTTTATAAACGACAACTAATGATCTTCACTATACGTTGGCAAACATTTATAATTGCTTTTGTATTAAATTTTCTATTTTAATTATAATTCTGTTAAATTAATCTTCGGTTCTTTAATATTATTGTTTTTCAAATTAAATGAAATTTGTCGAAAACTACCGACGTTGATTTGAAATCTAACATTATCTGTAGGCGGTGTTAGTTTAGCACATTTAATGCTGAAAGCTGAACATTTATGAGGTATCTCTCCATTTGGGCTGATTACTTGTGCAGCGTGTCCTCCGCTTGCTTTATGTAGGGCCTAAAACTTTTGTTATTAAAGTTTTTGTAGATTTGTTTTATTAGCGACCTATGCATGGATTTATGTTTGCTATAACATAATAAAAGTAACCAATTCAACGTTTTTTAGGTTTATTTTCGCCTGTTATAATAAATGTACTTCTTGTTTGAATTTTTCCATTTATCTATACGATTTGCGCGTAATATCTTATATAATTTTAAACTAAAAGTAATACCTACACTTTTAAAGTAGGCTAAAGATTTAGCCTACTTTAAAAGTATATTATATTGTATCATTATTTGTCCATTTTTCGATAAAAATGTAAGCTATTTTGAATCGATACCTGCAAATATACTAAATTTACGGCTTCAACTATACCCTGAAAACCCGTTAAAAATACTGAACGAGTATACTACACAAGGGTCGAAGATCGTATGGCGAAAATTCAAAAACGAACTGCAAGGTTACAAAGAAATCTTTTTTCTGAGGGCTATATAATAGCAACAAGTTGATGTCCGACAGGCGGTACCCATCCGGAATTACTTAAAATGATAACAAACAGAACCAGCTAGGTGAGACGGGAGTATAAAAGTAACACCTACCAATGACCCGCTAGGCGAGTCTCTAGCACTGAATGTGTTAGGAGAGTTATGCCCTAACATACATTTTAATGAATTCCTTTTTTAGTGTAAAGTGTAAAGTTGTTTCTGTAAAACCAAATTCAATGTCATCTCTATGTTAAAAAAGTATGTTGTTGTTTAGTGCATGAGCTGAAAGGCTGATTTGAACCCGTAGAGGTTTTACTAAGTAAAACGAGGAGTGAGGTGGTTTATTATTGCCTTTCTCTCTGAGTGGAAAAGTACGCTTATCAGCATGCTGGGCCCTCTGAAAAGCACATTTTCACTCTGCAAATGATACCTTTACTTCATTCACCACAGGGTCTGGCTGTAGAATGAAATTCATTACTTTCAGAGTAGATAACTCTGAGTATTATTTTATTAAACATTATTTTCCTTTGTTTGCACCACTACATATATGATATAACGGGTGATTCAAAAAGAGCGCCGGTTTTTAAACGGCTGGTAAATTTTTGTTTATCGGTTGGCAACATTGTTAGACCTCATTTCTATTTCGGAGAACATTCCGATTGACGATTCAGTTGTAGTTTCTCTTGTTCGCAGTGTAGTACTCTCGCAGTCTGTGTCTAACCATGGAGAAGTTTACTATTGCACAACGAGTGTTAATCGTCAAAACATTTTACCAGAGTGGCGAGAGTTATGCGGCTACTGTCAGGCGACTTCGCGGTACTCTAGGACGTAACGAAGCACCGAATGAATCAACAGTTCGTAGGCTCATGAAAAAGTCTTTTGAGACGGGTTCAACAGTCGACCTTAAAAGTTCTGGACGTCGTCGTTCTGGCCGAACTGAGCAGAACGTTGCGTTGGTTCGTGACAGTGTGGCTGTTAGCCCAGCAAAATCAATACGTCGCCGTTCTCAACATTTGGGTTTACGATGTTCTTCTGTACGGAGAATTCTTCGGTACGATCTCCAATATCACCCGTATAAAATTCAGTTGACGCAACATTTGAAAGTGGCAGACCACCAGAAGAGACGACAGTTTGTTGACTGGGTATTGAGAAAACGGCAGGATGATGACACCTTCGCAAACAAAATCATTTTCAGTGATGAGGCGCACTTCCACTTAAACGGTTTTGTTAATAAACAGAACTGCCGTATGCGGGGTTTAGAAAACCCTCGCGTGGTTAATGAAAGGGAAATGTATGCACAGCGAGTGACAGTTTGGTGCGGCTTTTGGTCGGGCGGTGTCATCGGCCTTTACTTTTTTGAAAATCAAGAAGGACAAGCCGTGACAGTAAATGGAGACCGATACCGTACGATGATTAGGGAGTTTTTGTGGCGTCATTTGGATGGAATGGACATTGACTAGTTGTGGTTTCAGCAGGATGGTGCCACCTGTCACGCTGCACGAGAAACAATGTTGTTGCTCCGTGAACGGTTCCAGGATCGCATCATTTCTCGTAATTCCGACCATCAATGGCCACCAAGGTCGTGTGACTTGACGCCTTGTGAGTTTCATCTTTGGGGTCATCTGAAGTCATTGGTGTATGCCAATAAACCCCGAAACATCAATGACTTGAAGGAGGAAATTCGACGGGTTATCGGGCAAATGGAAGTCGAAACTTGTCGTGCAGTAATATCCAATTTCATGGACAGAGTTGATGCGTGCCAGCGCAGTAGAGGAGGACACATGCATGACATCATTTTTCATACATGAAATCGGAAGGTAAGATGAACTTGTTGATGTATTTATTTTCAGTTTTTCAAAAAAATAAATCTCTTAATTTGATATATCAAAACCGGCGCTCTTTTTGAATCACCCTATATAATGAACAGCCAAAAACAAAACAAATTAAATATATCACTCACCTCAGAGTATTACATTTATTCTAGATCTTTCGTCTCTCTCGGAGATATCATCAGGATTAAAATACACACACTAAACTCATAAAATATAAAACATTAAACCAATTATGGTCGAAGACCACGTCAATTATTTCCTATAAACCGTGCGGTTATTCGGCCGAATTACCGCGCGCGAAGTCCGGGTCTCGAGTACTTACCGTAAAAAATGCGACCGGAAAATTTAAAAACATCGTTTTAATATTCGGAAGTATTCTGTAGCCTATAGGTTCAGTGACGTCGTTTTCAGAATCTAAGTAAAAAATTGCTTTATCAAATAAAATTAACTTTCTTGTTTCGGACGTTTAGTTTTGTAATTTTTTTTAATTTCAATTGTCCTATGTAATTATATAGGAAAATACAGTATTATTTTCGTGTCGAAATACAGTTTTCGCTGGATGTTGACGTTCTCAGGCCCACTGAACTCAAAACACATCTTTTTAGCGATTGGTGAGGGTGGAACATAATATCTTAAAAACAGAGTAGCGTACGAGTTGAAACTTGAAACTTCCTTCCCTATATGAATGTATAGAGAAGAACAGTATTGTTTTCATGTCGACTTTTCTAAATGAAGTTTTCGCCGGATATACACGTTTTCAGGCCCCCTGAACCCCAAAAACAAATTTTCAAGGCTTGGTGTGTGTGTGCGCGCACGCGCGCGTTCATGCGTGTGTGAACAAAATATCACAAGAACGAAATAGTGTACGAATTGAAACTTGAAACTTAAAGGTACCTAAAAACTTAAAGGTAAACTTAAGGTTAAACTTAAAGGTAACTTGTAACTTAAAGGTACGGGACCCGATACGAACATTTTTATTAAAATCGGTCAACTGGAAAATAGTTCATTCGTGCAATTTTTCTTTCTTACAATTTTTTCTAAAACGGCTCGTACGATTTAAAAAAGATAAGCACCATGACTGCTGAAATTTTTTTAGGGCCTAGGAAATAAAAAAACTACAACAGTTTGTTATTTCAAGCATTTTTTCTTCAGAGCTTACTTTAACGTCAATAAGTGATTTTCGAAATTTTTAATTCGAACAGAGGTTGATTTTTATTTTGCATCATTCATTCATCATTAAACATAGGTTAGATATTTCATTATTTACATTGGTAAGATAAAATCGTGTGTGTGTGTTTCACACCAGATTTTTGGGTTTTATGAATAGGGAAGCTCAAATCCGGGTGTCAAAAATTTCATCGAATCGCTGTACTTTTTCACACAATTCTACAGATAGAGTGAAAGTAAAAATTTGGTAAATCGCATACCTTAGTCTATAGTTAATAATAGTATCAATTCTGAACGGCGATTCAACCTTTCATCGCGCTCCGTATCGGTAAAATAAAGAATACACGCTGGTTAAAATGTGATGATTAAGTCTATTTTTGTATTTTAACAGTGTTACACTAAACTATACTTTAAAATATGTATACAGGATTTACCGGTGTAAACTGGAACTATACAAGTTAAATACAGTTTTAACTTAAACCATCTGAAATTTATTATAATATAACATTGATGTAGAAATGAAAATAATATTGTAACAATATAAAACATTAAATTCGTTAATTAAAAACTGTCAGTGTCGTCGGTTGGTTGAAACATTGTAATGAAACATTATTTAAGTATTTAACCTAATAAACGGGTTTACTTTATTAAACGGACGTCGTTAATATTATTATAAGTGTTCAGTGAATGTGTTAAAGCTAGATGGATGTAACGTACTAAATGTGATAGTACATAGAAATTAATTATTAATTAATTAATTATTAAACGTATCTTGTCAACTAGGAATCGTCTGGTATTATTGTATGGAACATCTGTAGTGTTTAAATGTATGTCCGTCAGTTTCCGTATGTTACCGATACAGCTTGTTCGATTTTAATAAATTTTTCCTTCTCCTTCTCCTTTTGAATTTTTTCGTTTTCTTGAATATGTTAGATATACATGTATTCGAGTTTCCACTGTATATTCACGTTTTCAGGCCCCCTGGACCCGAAAAACATGTTTTTAGTTATTGGTGTGTGTGAGAACAAAATATCTCAAGAACGGAATAGCGTATGAAGTTGAAATTTAAAACTTAAGTTAGGTACCTCTATGGAACCCGACTGGAACGACTGTAATTAATCATACTTTCTCAGGAATGGTCGGCCTGGGTCTGTGCAAGACTACACCTCATTTACACGGCATACATATCCTTCTCATCTCATTGGGTGATGGGGTTGCTTATTGTTCTGAATTGAACAGATTGCAACATACACACATTAGGGATTAAAAAGAAAACAAAGTTTATAACTGTATATTTATAAAAACAGATAAAACTTCTGTGAGTAATGGTCAAATAGAATATTTTTGTGTAAATAAAATTTGAAATTATAAATATGATAGATTTGCTTAAAGAATGAAACTAATATCTTGGTGTTTCAACTTATTGTCCACCCAGTACCTTAAAGAACTTTTTTGTTCATAAAAAACACCTTTTTTAAATATATTAAGTAGCATTTAAAAAGTTATTATCATGTTACCAGTATCACTTGGAGATAACATAATATCTTAACTAGTAAAACTTTAAATGATAAAACGTTTTAAAAAAAACTTAACATAATTATTATAGTATAATATTTCACACATTTGGTTTAGTATTCTTAGCAGTAAAAAATTTATGACAGTTTAAAAAAAAATGGGCTATATTTACACCGAGATAGGGTGTCCTGATAATTTGTAATTATATATGCTTACGTTATTAGGCTGTATAAGTTTTTATAAACCCCCAAAAAATCCCATTTGAGATTTTAAAAGTACTTATTTACAATTATTTTGTAAAAAGAATTGTAAAAAGCGCAACTGGCTTCTACGTCGAGGTACCGGGTTCGATTCCCGGTCAGGTCTGGCATTTTTTTATCACTCATTTTCACATATCATCCTACTCACCGTCTGCATTGGGAGAAATTGGAAACCAGTCGGACAGGACAAAAAAAATTTCCAAGCGTTATGAAATTTCTAGTAATGCAGACGATGAAATGGTGATAAATAAAAATAAGTGATTATAAAATGCCAGACCTGATCGGAAATCGAACCCTGGACTCCTGGCATAAAAGCCTATTGCGTTGATCGCTAAACCACGGGTTAGCTTAGTTATAAATGAGAGGCTATCTTATTCTTTTTCTCGCTAATCTATTAAGGATTATTATAATATTTTACCCGTACTTTGATCAATACTCTTATTGGATCCATGACAATTTTTATTTTATTCGGTTAACATTGTAGAATTACTCAAAATAGACCAATTTAAATTTAGGTATGTGCAGAAAATCGTAAATTACAACCAAGATAAATGCTAGACAAATGAAAAATGTTACGTGCAAATTAATAGAATTTTTCTTTATTGTGCTTTTCTCTCTTTCATTTTCTTCTCCTCCTCCTTCTCTCCCTTTTTCTTTGCACTTGTGTTTAATTGGAATTAAATTTATTAGTTTAGATAGATAGATAGAATTAGATTTAATAGTTTAATTCGGAATTAATACGAGATAAAAACTTATAAAAATCGTATTACAAGTCAGATTACTACACCAAAACATGTAAGGGAGTATACAAGTTCTCATTTTTACTTTCTCTTGCCTAGATAGGGTAGGCGCCATGTCTGAAATTCTTGTGAAGGCTGTTCTCTCTTTGAAAAAAACGGGTTTTTTAAGATTTTAGCCTTAATATGCATTTTAGCGCTTAAACGTATATAGGCCTAATAAAAGTTGTAAACAATTTAAAAGTCTACAACTTTTATTTTAATTATTTTTTGTATAACGCTTAGTTTAGCGGTAATTAGTGATTTTCTGTTTTTTTTTCATGAAAATTTGTAAAAAAAAAGTATCTTTTAAGATTTCGGCTGTAGTATCCATTTTACGACAAAATACATATAATGAAATTTGTAGGAAATTAAAAGATCTACTTCTTTTATTTAAAGCATATTTCTCTGCAGAGCCTAGTTTATCGTGAAAGAGTGATTTTCCATGTTTTTAAGCCAAACTAAGGTCGAGTTTCATTTTGCATCATTCACTCACGATTAAAATCAAGTTATGTTTTTTGAAGTTTGTTAGTTATTTTGGTTTTTTACTTTCTCTTGCCTATATGAATATATAGGAAGGAAAGTGTTGTTTTTATGTCGATTTTTCGAAATCGAGTTTTCACCGGATCTACACGTTTTCAGACCCCCTAAACCCAAAAAACATGTTTTTAGCGATTGGTCTGTGAGTGTGTGTGTGAACAGAATATCTCAATAACGGAACATCGTACGAACTTGAAACGTGAAACTTAAAGTTACGTACCACTACCGGACCCGACAACATTTTCATCAAAATCGGTCAACCGGAAGTAGCAGTTTATTCGTGTAATTTTTCACTTTTTTGCGATTTTCTCAAAAACTGGTCCTACGATTTTTTTAAAAATCGCCTGGTTTACTAAATTTTTTATGTTCTACAAGATAGGGTAGACGCCATGTTTGCTAAATTCTTGGTGAGGGTGTTTTCACGTAAAAACGTTGTTTTTTTTAAGATTACGGCTTTAATATGCAATTTGGCACAAAAATGTATATAATAAAAGTTGTAGAGAATTTAAAGTCCTACAACTTTTATTTCTAACATTTTTTTGTATAACGCTTAGTTTAGCGGTAATTAGCAATTTTGTTTTTTTCTCACGAAAACGTGTGAAAAATCTATTTTTTTAAGATTTCGGCCTTAGTATTCATTTTAGGACAAAAGTGTATATAATAAAATTTATAGGAAATTAAATGATCTACAACTTTTATTTACAGCATTTTTCTCTACAGAGTCTAGTTTAGCGTGTAAGAGTGATTTTCCATATTTTTAAGCCAAACAGGTTGATTTTCAGTTTGTGTCTTTCACTTATGATTAAAATTAGGTTATGTTTATTGAGGTTAGTTTTTTGTTTATTTCTAATGTTTTATTACTAACGTTAGGTTTATTGTTAATTATTTGCATTGGCAAGAGAAAGTTGTGTGCGTGTTTCACGCCAGATTTTTTCTAATGTCTTATTAATAATATTAGAGTGTATTGGTCATTATTGGCATTGCCAAGAGAAAGTCATGGAGTGTTGTTTCACACCATATTTTGTTTAAATATTATACAGTAATTTTTTTTTTTTTAAATAAGACAAGTTGTAAAACAAGTCCCTAAATCCAGCCATAAATTATCTTCTCTGTTAACCATCATAAAATTAACATTTGTTGGGTTACTTAAGTATACGATTAAAATTCTGTAAATAGGTTCCCATACTGTTTTAAGTAATTATTGTGTTTGTGTAAATACAATACTTCCGTACGCGCGCGCTCAATTAGATATATCTCTTATCAGAGGCATAACATTTCAGTACTCTATTATTATTAATCTATTTCACTAAATCATTTTTTAAAAGTGTTCAAAAAAATAAAAATTGTTTTTCTCGCGTTACATAAATATTTTAGTGTTGTACTATATTGCGGCTCAGTTTTTGACATGGAATCCTTACAAAATTATACTGGTTACGTGCCATTATTTCAAATAATTATACTAATTGATTTTCTTTAAGTGCCTTTGTTTGGTTTAACTGTAATATGATACTGTTTTACATAACCTTTTAGAATAATACAGGGTGATTTTTAAATATGGAAACGGCTTTATATTGCGTAACAGAGACGTACTTGGCTGAAGAAGTTTAGGCGGATCTGAGTAGTTTTAAAAATCCAATTTTTTAGTGGTTTTGAAATTTTTGTCCGCCGTATTGAATTCAATTTATGTTTTTAAATGGGATGGCGGTCTTTTTTTTTTTTGTTTGTTTTACGTCTGACTGTTCTGCAATTACTGCTAATGCAGACGGTGAAGGATGAAATGATTTTTGTAACGTATGAAAAAATTCCGTGCCTGAATGGGATTCGAACCTAAGGCCGCATGATGAGAGGCGAGCACGTTACCAACTGAAATTTTCAATGTAAAGTTTCAAGAAAAAAACAATGGTGCAAAGCATTTTTCGATAGATGGCTTCGTTTTCGAGTTAAAAGCATTCAAAGTTGGAATTCTGAGAAAATTGTGTTAGCAATAAAAAAGGTAGAACGCGCTGCATAAACAATTTTATTGCTATTTTTAAATCATAAAGTATCTACAGTAATTTTTTATCTGCTTATAACAAATTTTAACCCTACAACTTATTACAATTAGCACCATCGAATTTTACCAATACAAGTAGGGGCCTACACTGAAGTAACAGATTAAATGAGTCAATAAGTTGTACTGGTAACTGCATTATTGTAAATTAACAGCTGATTTTGCCAACAAAATTTGTTGTTTAGGTCATCAGCCAAAAGGCTGGTTTGAACCTGCAGAGGTTTTACCAAGTAAAACGAGGAGTGAGGTGGTTTACCCCTGCCTTCCTCACTTAGTGGAAAAGTACGCTTATCAGCATGCCGGGCCGTCTGAAAAGCACATATTTTCCACTCTGCAAAATTTATAATACATTTTTACTAAATTTATAATACATTATCTTGCCTATATAGGAAAGTATTGTTTTCATGTCGATTTTTCAAAATCGAATTTTCACCGGATCTACTTGTTTTCAGTCCCCTGAATCCAAAAAACATGTTTTTAGCGATTGGTCTGTGTGTGTGTGTGTGTGTGTGTGCGCGCGCGCGCGCGCGCGCGTACGTGCGTGTGTGTGTGTGTGAACAGAATATCTCAAGAACGGAACATCGTACGAACTAGAAACTTAAAGTATCTACTTTAAGTATTAAAGTTTAAAAGTATTTTAAACGTTTTAAAGTATTTACTTTTTTTGGTAGTAGTATCTACTACTACCGGACCCGACACGAACATTTTCATCAAAATCGGTCAACCGGAAGTAGTAGGTTATTCGTGTCATTTTTCACTTTTTTGCGATTTCTCAAAAACGGGTCCTTCGAGTTTTTTAAAAATCGTCTCGTACTAAATTTTGTATGCTCTACAAGATAGGGTAGGCGCCTTGTCCGCTGAAATTCTTGGGGAGGCTGTTTTCTCGTAAAAAGATTGTTTTTTAAGATTGCGGCATTAATATGTATTTTAGCGCAAAAATTTATGTAATGAAAGTTGTAGAGAATTTTAAAAAACTACAACTTTTATTTAAACTTTTTTTGTTTAACGCTTAGTTATACCATAATTAGCGATTTTCTGTTCTTTTTTCCATGAAAATCTGTAAAAAATTGAGTTTTTAAGATTTCGCCGTAATATGCATTATACGGTAAAAGTGTATATAATCAAATTTATAGAAAATGAAAAGATCTACAACTTCTATTTAGAGAATTTTTCTCTACAAAGTCTAGTTTAGCGTGAAAGGTTTATTTTCCGTATTTTTAAGCCAAACAGGTTGATTTTCATTTTGCATCATTCACTCATGATTCAGATATGGTTATATTTTTTGAGGTTAGCTATTTGTTTACTTCTAATGTTGTATTACTAGGTGTTAGGTTATATTGTTAATTATTTGCATTGGCAAGAGAAAGTCGTGTGATTGTTTTTCACACCAGATTTTTAAATTAAGAATGATTTATTTATTTTTATGTTTAACGAAGTATTCTCTAATAAATAAAAACAACTACCTTTTTATGCATTGTAATATTGATTTATGAATAATAAATGTTTATATAAATTATATTCGTGTGTTTAGAAGGTGAATTATTAATCCATTATTAAACATTGAACCATCCAAATTGAAAATATAGCGTAGGAAATTTTATATTACAATAACAATGTACAATATTTTTAAAATAATACTTTTACTTGTACATTCATTCATTGATTTAAATTGCATTTGTAAAATTTTAATGGCCTTCTTTTTGACAAGTAAAATATTAAATGGCGTATTTTATTTTAATTGAACAACCGGATAAGTTAGGTAACCTGTCTATGTGTGGGTATTTATATAGGAGTATAAAATCCTCCAACTTTGTTGTATGAATTAGTAGACGAAGTCCACAACCGGAAACTGTAAGCACAAATACTGCTGTTTATAAAATAGGTTGTTCTGTACTACTACATAATTATTGTATCGTGTTCATTTATGTAGTTGACATCGACATCTGTGTCACAGAAGTCTACTTCCTTCCTATTGTTAAATAATATCTATCTATCTATCCTGAAAACATTTTTCTATTTAAATTTTTGTTTGGAATACTTGGGAAAAATAGTTAAAATGAATGTTTCAAGGTACAAAAAGTGGGATTATTTAAGAGATTGCATATATACGAATAAAGGAGTCTGACAAGGGTGTCCTTTCTCACCTACACTTTTTACCAATGCAAATAATTAGCAATATAACCTAAAATTAACAAAAAACTAACCTAAAAAAATATAACCTTATTTTAATCATGGGTGAATGATGCAAAATGAAATTGAACCTCAGTTTGGCTTAAAAATACAAAAAATCACTTTCACGCTAAACTAAGCTCGTAGAGAAAAATCCTCTAAATAAATGTTGTAGATCTTTTAATTTCCTATAAATTTTATTATATACTTTTTTCTCGTAAAATGCATACTAAGGCTAAAATCTAAAAAAATCGATTATTTACAGATTTTCATGAAAAAAAAACAGAAAATCAGTAATTGCTGCTGAAAGCGTGATACAAAAAAAATGCCGGCCACATTGGGGTAGTTGGTAACGTGCTCGCCTCTCATCATGTGGTCCTGGGTTCGAATCCCACTCAAACACGGCATATTTTCATATTTCACAAAAAATCATTTTATACTCATTACGCACAGTTACACCCCAACGTCGTCGCTAATGACCTTGAAATTGATGCGACGTTAAATAAATAAATTAAAAAAAGTTTGAAATAAAAGTTGTAGGATTTTAAATTCTCTACAACTTTAATTATACATTTTTGCGCTAAAACATAAATTAAAGCCGCAATCTTAAAAAAAAAATCTGGCATTTTTTCATCGCTCATTTCAATATACCATCATTCGCCACCGTCTGCATTACCAGAAATTGCAAAACAGTCTGACATAAAACAAAACAAAAAAATTTACCACTTCTGGTAATATATGACTGAAGCGTAAGAAGCTTCAGTCATATAATTGGCTGATCATGTGATAAGAAACAGAACTGGTTTTTGTAGCCTAGGAACTAGAAGATCTAGTGCAAATAATTTACCTCGTATTGTAAATTAATATTATTAAAAAAATTAGTAAAACCTCTAGAGGTTTTACTAAGTAAAAACGAGTAGTAAGGTGGTTTACCAATTGCCTTCCTCACTGAGTTGAAAGAGTATGCTTATCAGCATGCCAGGCCCTCCGAAAAGCACTCACTTTCCACCCTGCAAATGACACCTTCACTTCATTCACTACAGGGTCTGGCTGCATAGTGAAATTCATTACTCTCAGAGGAGATAACTCTGACTAGTGTCTTTTACACCTCTACCTCTTCTGTTCTTAAATAGTTCAGTCATATAAGTGGCTATGTGATAAGAAACAGAACTATTTTTTTTTAGCCCTGGACCAAACAGATAGAGTGCAATTAAAATAACACTCCACCTGCCCGTTTTGGGCATTATTATTACTATTATTGCTCATAACACTCCACTCGCTTGTTTATGAGCAATGAAGCAATTTATCTTATAAAAAATAATTTCTCCAAAATGTTTACAAATTGATAAAAAGCTCATTGATTGGATTCAGTTTTTAATTGATGTAAAATAAATTTGTTATCGAGTAACTTAATACGGTTGTCTTACTTCATGAACATTTAAAAATTGGGGCATAGGAGTTTATAACCTTCAACAAACAATGTTTTACAAGTAGGTTACAGTATATTAAATTAAAAAAAAAAAAAAATGGTATGTATTGCTTATGCTTGTTTTTGTAAAATTTGTTTCGTGTTACAGTAATTTTTCTCATCCCGTAAGTTGAGATTATGTAATGTAATGACGACATTATAATTTAAATATACTACCAGTAAGGTACATATTCTCATATTGCAATCCCCCTCTTATCTTTACAGGCTTATGTATTTTTCTCCCGTTTCGCGTTACCTTGAATTATTTATGTGACAGCGTTTTTCTCCAACAAGTAGTACTGTATAGTATATTAATTACTCTAGTACCTGATGACGTCAACTGAAATATTACCTTTACATGAAAATGTTATTATGGATGTGTAAAATGTTTTAAATGTTATTTTATACCTCCTGTAATATAATATAATACATTTTATAAAATACCTTTATAAATCTAACCGTTTATTTGATAAGAAACAACTGGTGCTTGTATGATTTGTTCATTGTTACTTTCTTGTAACTGTCGTGTACTTACATTGACAAAGTATTGGTGTCTTACAAAAAAATTGATATCCGATTCCAAACGGTATTCGTGTTTCATGACCTTCTAAAAACAAAATGTTTTCCGAAGTTAAAATAAAACTACTGAATTGATTGGGCTTGAAATTAAAAATTAAGGGTATCCGGAACGAACGAAATTGAAAATTTTTACATTTCCGGTTTTTGTAAATTATTATAATTCAGAGTTTACTGCATCCATCGATATAGTTATAATCTGTTATGAGTTTTGCATTTTTGTATTTTAATTGAAAATCCTTTCGTTAATTTTTAAACGTTACCATTTGCATAACTTCTGTATTTTTTTGAATGACAACCAGATAAATACATATTTTTTTTTTATTT
Source organism: Catonia carolina (assembly GCA_035578175.1). Classification (NCBI taxonomy): domain Eukaryota; kingdom Metazoa; phylum Arthropoda; class Insecta; order Hemiptera; family Achilidae; genus Catonia; species Catonia carolina. The sequence goes on along the minus strand of JAQMRL010000005.1, from coordinate 30,086,727 downwards.
AACGTCGCATCAACTACAACGGTCATTAGCGACGACGTTGGGGTGGAACTTTATGCGATGTAGGATGAAATGATTATTTGTAACGTATGAAAATATGCCATGCCTTAGTGGGATTCGAACCCAGGACCGCATGATGAGAGGCGAGCACGTTACCAACTGCGTCAATGCGGCCAGCTACATAATGTTTTTATTTTGTGCGAAGGCCTTCGGGCCAGCCCAGTCAGTCAGCTGGTAGAAAGTCGCTATTATTTGTTAAGTAACACCGGTTGGGCAAGCGACTTTGAATGGTGACCAGTTGACAGCCATCCATGAACAAACTCTACTGGGAGTCCCTGTTCAAACTCATGTTCAATCTACGTCAAAAAAAAAAAAAAAAAAAAAAAAAAACAGCAAAAAGCAGCCATCAAATTGGGTAGTTGTCAACAATGTACAGTTCCCGATAACAAATAAAAGCTTAAAAAAAAAAAAATTGTGCGATATTTTTTGTTTTAAAACTTTAAGTTAGCACCAGACCACCTGTGAATATATTATATTAAACCTCTGAACTGTAAAAAATAACATATTGAAATATTTACGTATAATGTGTTCTCTTTAGTTTTTTCTTGTTTCCCTTAAATAGCAATTTTTGACGCATGAGGACCATTTTCTCAGCCAACTTTGAATAGATTTTAATGAAATTTTTACACAGCCTTTCGTACCATAATTTCAATGTACTGAGTTAATTTTACAGAAAAGAAATGTGTTTAAATATTTATTTTCCACATCGATAGGCAAAAAGTTATGATTTTCAAAAGTGATAATTTCAAAAAAATGTCTTATCTTCCTAACAATATATCAAGATGCTTCTAATTCAGTGGGTGCAGAATAGCCTGAAAAGTAATCACAAGAAAATTGGACAGGATAAGTCTAACAGTTTTTGAGAAAATGTTCCTTGCATTAACATTACGGGGATAGGGATTCCGGGTCGCCTTAAGGGCATTTTAAACGACGGACCTCCGGGAGTTTTGTGGAAAATACCTCATAACCCTGAAATTTTGGGTACTAATTTCCGTATGTTTAATGGAAAGATTTTGGAGCAGGTATCCAATGTTAAATATTTGGGGTGTAACATGTCTTTCGCAAGCAAGCAGGAAGTAACAAATAAACTAAATAGGTTTAAGAATATTTGCGGGACGATACATAAAACGTGTTGACATGTGGTAATAAAATGAAACTGTTAGGTAGATACTAGTGAGATTGATAGTGAAGACGCCGGTGACAGCTATAGTGAAGAAGGTGATTCATTTGTAGCAAATTTTGTTCCAATGGGATAATGGGGCTAGTCATGTAATTAAACTATAGGTAATATTACAGGTTACATTTATTTCGTATGTAGTAAGGTTTCTGAAGAAAACATTTTCTCAGAATAAACCACAGCTTAAAAAATGTATGTAGAAACTGCACGTTAGTGAAATGTGTGAGAAGTGTCTCACTGTTGAGGTTGTCAGCTTTGTCAAATGCAGAATTTCAATGTTCGCGATCATAACACGAGAAACAGAAATGATCATTATGTGGCTAATCACTCCACAAAATTGTTTGAACAAAAACCTATTTATGCAGGGAGAAAATTCATGAATAAATTACCCCAATTTTTAAAATATTGTGATAATTTGCATTCCTTTAAAAAAAATCTGAAAAATGACTTGAATGGTGAAACTTTTTATTGTGTACAATAATTTTTTCTTGATAGTAGTGATACATTGTGTGATTCTTATATGTATGTCAGGTGTTATAACTGACATGTCTTATACTCCTCCTGGAGTCTCCAGGACGCATTAAAAAAAATTTCACTTCCCTTCCTCCCAGCCCATCTATACGCAAAAGATAATGCACTACCATAAATTGTTTAGTTCGTAAATCCTTTACGCCTTATAAAATTATTACACGTTAGGGCGTCAGAGTGTTTCACACCATATTTTTTTTTCTAAATAGGTTACTATTTAGAAAAAAAAAATCTGGTGTGAAACACTCACACGACTTTCTCTTACCAAGGTAAATAATGAACAATATAACCTAATATTAGTAATAAAACATTAGAAATAAACAAAAAACTAACTTCAAAATACATAACCTAATTTTAATCGTGAGTGAAAGACGCAAAATGAAAATCAACCTTAGTTTGGCTTAAAAACACGGAAAATCACTCTGACGCTAAACAAGGCTCTGTTGAGATAAATGCTTAAAATAAAATTCATAAATCTTTTAATTTCCTAACAAATTTGATTATATACTTTTGTCGTAAAATGCATACTAAGGCTGTAATTTTAAAAAATCCATTTTTTCAGATTTTCATGAAAAAAAAACAGAAAATCGCTAATTACCGCTAAACTAAGCGTTATACAAAACAATGTTCGGATTAAAAGTTGTAGGTTTTTAAATTGTTAACAACTTTTATTATAGTACGTATATAATGCCATTGATGAGACCGTCTCATCGAAATTGTCATAGCCAAACACCCTGCCTGTATGGGCTTTCTTTACGAATATCAAAAGTAAGAAGATTTTCTTCTTAACTGTCTTTTCCATTCTTTACAATATATTTTAATTTGTGCTTGTAACAAATGAATGTGGTGGTTATGTGAGAAATTTAATGTTTAACGTTTAGTTTATCATGAAGCACACACCTTGAGCGGGGGTTTGGTATTAAATATTAAAATAGTAGTATTATAACTTTTTAATAGATCTTTTAACTGTCTTATTAATCATGTAATTTTCAAAAAAAATCTGGTGTAAAACACTCACACAACTTTCTCTTGCCAATGCAAATAATTAACAATATAATGTAACATTAGTAATAAAACATTAGAAATAAACAAAAAAACTATCCTCGATAAACATAACCTAATTTTAATCACGAGTGAAAGACGCAAAATGAAAATTGACCTCAGTTTGGCTTTAAAATACGGAAAATCACTCTTTCACGCTAAATTAGGCTCTGTAGAGAAACATGTTCAAAATAAAAGTTGTAGATCTTTTAATTTCCTATAAATTTAATTATATACTTTTTTGTCGTGAAATGCATACTAAGGCCGAAATCTTTAAAAAATTGATTTTTTACACGTTTTCGTGAGAAAAAAACAGAAAATCGCTAATTATCGCTAAACTAAGCGTTATACAAAAAAATGTTTGAACTACAAGTTGTAGGATTTTTAATTCTCTACATTTTTTATTATGTAAATTTTTGCGCTAAAATGCATATGAAAACCGCAATCTTAAAAAAACATTTTTTTACGTGAAAACAGCCTCACCCAGAATTTTAGCAAACATGACACCTACCCTATCTTGTAGAGCATAAAATATTTAGTAAACCAGGCGATTTAAACAAAAAAATAGTAGGACCAGTTTTTGAAAAAATCGCAAAAAAGTGAAAAATTACACGAATAAACTACTGATTCCGGTTGACCAATTTTGATGAAAATTTTCGTGTCGGGTCCGGTAGTGGTTTGTAACTTACGTTTCAAGCTTCGAGTTCGTACGATGTTCCGTTCTTGAGATATTCTGTTCACACAGACACACGCGCGCGCGCGCACACACACACACACACACACACACACAGACCAATCACTAAAAACATGTTTTTTTGGGTTCAGAGGGTCTGAAAACGTGTAGATCCGGTGAAAACTCGATTTCGAAAAATCGACATGAAAACAATACTTTCCTTTCTATATATTCATATAGGCAAGAGAAAGTAAAAATATGATCTCATCGAAATTGTCATAGTCAAATACCCTGCCTGTTGTGGGCTTACTTTTCGAATGTCAAAAGTAAAAAGATTTTCTTCTTATCTGTCTTTTCCATTCTCTACTATATATTTTAATTAGTGCTTGTAACAAATGAATGTGGTGGTTTTGTGAGAAATTTAATGTTTAACGTTTAGTTTATCGTGAAGCACACACCGTGAGCGGGGGTTTGGTATTAAATATTAAAATAGCAGTATTATAACTTTTTAATAGATCTTTAACTGTCTTATTAATCATATAATTTTCAATAAAAAATGCATTCAGGTCAATGTCGTTGCTTTAATAATAATTAATGATAATTATTAAATGATTGTTCTATAAAATATTATTCCGTCTGGTATTTGCTACTCTCATTATCTAGTTTATTAATTATTAATTTAAAAATCGTTTCAGGTACCATGAGTCATTTTGTGTTTATTATTGTGAAAGCATATTAATGACTTTAATTGTTTTTTTTATTAATTAGTTAATTAATTTATATAATACTTTGTAATAAAATATTTCTTTTATTTTTTTTACAGGTATGCAGTTTGTAACGATATCGATTGTTTTATAGTTATATTTTGTCTGCGTTCTCAATTAATTAGATAACAAAACTGTGAGTGTAAATATGGAATTATTATTTATAATATTATAATAATTATTATTTATCAATATAATTCTTAAGGTGTAATTGGTGGTTTTTGTTTAAAGGGACTTGCAATAGAAAATTTTTAAATATTAAATTTTTGTTTTTTAATTGACAATATTCATCAAATTCTTCTACGTTAAATTACGTAATTTTATAATCGTTTTGTAATTAAGTTTTGTAGTTTTTTGTAAAGTTAATGTTGCATAATTAAATAATATCTAATAAAAAAATCATTTTTACCATCACTTTTTTAAGGATTTTTTAACTTTTATTTTATTCAGTTAAAAATAAATTCGAATTCACTATTAAGTTAAGCAATTACTATATATTTATATATATATATATATATATATATATATATATATATTTTTTTTTTAACTAAATGTACTTACACGGAAAACCCTTCTTTTAAAAGAGTTACGACCACGCGTAGGAGTATTAAAAAAATGTACGTAGCCTACTAACAAAAAAAAACATAAATAAATTTAAATATAAATAAGTTACTATAAAAAAATACTATTACAATAATTAAAAGGGTAAAAAAAAGAAGTTTAACAGTGTTGTATTTCCCATAACAGACAGGCGGAGTATTAGCTGTTAGTTCTGTTAGTTGCAGGGCTAAAAAAATAAGTTTTGTTTCTTATCACATGGTCAGCAAATTAAATGACTGAATCATATAAGAAGAGAAGAGGTAGAGGCGTAAAAGACACTTGTTGTTGTTGTTGTTGTTTAGGTCATCAGCCGAAAAGCTGGTTTGAACCTCTAGAGGTTTTACTAAGTAAAACAAGGAGTGAGGTGGTTTACCATTGCCTTCCTCACTGAATAGAAAAGTACGCTTATCAGCATGCCGGGCCCTCTGAAAAGCACATATTTTCCACTCTGCAAATGACACCTTCACTTCATTCACCACAGGGTCTGGCTGTATAATGAAATTCATTACTTTCAGAGGAGATAACTCTGATTAGTGTCTTTTACACCTCTACCTCTTCTGTTCTTAAATGATTCAGTCATTTAATTGGCTGACCATGTGATAAGAAACAGAACTATTTATTTTAGCCCAGCAATGAATAGATTGAGAGTAAATAATTTGACTCTCTACCTGTCTGTTCTGGGCAGAAAAGACACTTATCAGAGTCATCTCCTCTGAAAGTAATGAATTTCATTGTACAGCCAGACCCTGTTGTAATTGAAGTGAAAGTGTCATCTGTAGGGAGGAAAGTAGATGCTTTTCATAGCGCCTGGTATGCTGATAAGCATCCTTTATCAACTCAGTGAGGAAGGCAAGGTTAAACCACCTCACTTCTTGTTTTACTTAGAAAACCTCTACAAATTTAAACCAGCATTTTTGGCTGATGACCTAAACAACAGTTGTAAAAATCAGTGAATATGAATTCTATATACAATTAAATTAACACTAGATCTACCGTGCGTTCGGAAAGTCGCTGTGCACTGGAATTGTGACTATGGATTTATGAAAATATGTATAAAGAAATGACTAAGCATTTTGGAAAAAAATTTATTCAATACCTTAATTACATTGTTAAACCGTGATTACATTGTTTATAGAAGGTGTTCGAAATGACCTCCATTGGCATCAATACAGCATTGCACTCGTTTCATTTTGTTTGCAAACACCTTTCGCAATTGTATAAAACGTTATGCAACGTGTTTGGTGAACGAATAATTTCAAAGAATTTGTGGCCTGCAAGATCTCCTGATCTGACTCCCCCCGATTTCTTTTTATGGGGTGCGGCGAAACAAACTGTGTATCGGAACAGACCACACACGATTGACGAACTTAAAGCCGCAATAACGGCATACATTCAAGGAATCACTGTTCTTCAGTTGCGAAAGGTGTTTGCAAACAAAATGAAACGAGTGCAATGCTGTATTGATGCCAATGGAGGTCATTTCGAACACCTTCTATAAACAATGTAATCACGGTTTAACAATGTAATTAAGGTATTGAATAAATTTTTTTCCAAAATGCTTAGTCATTTCTTTATACATATTTTCATAAATCCATAGTCACAATTCCAGTGCACAGCGACTTTCCGAACGCACGTATAATAATACTCGTATTATTTAGACTCGTAAGTAATAATTACTCGTAATTTAGTCAAAATCGAGTAACTCGAGTAAACTCAAGTATTTTACTCGTAATAATAATAGTAAAAGTAACACCACTTCAGAGTTACCAATTTTGAGATTAATGAATTTAATAATTATACAGCCAGACCATATGGTGAATGAAGTGAAGGTTTTCTGTGCAAGGTGGAAAGTAGGTGCTTTTCAGAGGGCCTGGGATGGTAATAGACATACTTTTCTACTCAGTGAGGAAGGTGGTGATAAATCACCTTCCTCCTCATTTTACTTAGTAATGCCTTTAAAGGTTCAAACCAGCCTTTCGGTCGATGTTCTAACAACTAAAACTACTTAAAACTATCCTTTTTTAAATAAATTTTGTTTTAATGCTCTCTCCGTAGCGTAGTAATTAGCGTGTTAGCCTACCACTTGGAGGTCCCGGGTTCGATTCCCGGCCAGAGTCTGGAAATTTTCACAAGTCAAAACTCACAGTTACAGTGGCTAATAACCAAGCAGTAAGCAGTTGATGGTTCTTTAAATAAAAAAAAATCTGGTGTGAAACACTCACACAACTTTCTCTTGCCAATGCATATAATTAACAATAAACCTAACATTAGTAATAAAACATTAGAAATAAACAAAAAACTAACCTTAATAAACATAACCTTATTTTAATCATGAGTGAAAGACGCAAAATAAAAATCGAACTCAGTTTGGCTTAAAAACTCGGAAAATCACTTTTTCACGCTAAACTAGGCTCTGTAGAGAAAAATGCTCTAAATAAAAGTTTTAAATCTTTTTATTTCCTATAAAATTTGTTATATACACTTTTGTCTTAAAATGCATTCTAAGGCCGAAATCCTACGAAAATCGATTTTTCACACGTTTTCGTGAGAAAAAAACAGAAAATCGCTAATTACTGCTAAACTAAGCGTTATACAAAAAAATGTTTGAAATAAAAGTTGTAGATTTTTAAATTCTCTACAACTTTTATTATATAAATTTTTGCGGTAAATTGCATATTAAAGCCGTAATCTTAAAAAAACGATGTTTTTACGTAAAAACAGCCTCACAGAGAATTTCAGCAAACATGGCGCCTACCCTACCTTGTAGAGCATGAAAAGTGTAGTAAACCAGGCGATTTTAAAAAAAATCGTGGGACCAGTTTTGTGAAAATCGCAAAAAAGTGAAAAATTACACGAATAAACTACTACTTCCGGTTGACCGATTTTGATGAAAATGTTCATGTCGGGTCCGGTAGTGGTATGTAACTTAAGTTTCAAGTTTCAAGTTCGTACGATGTTCCGTTCTTGAGATATTCTGTTCACACACAGACACATACACACACACACACACACACACACACACACACACACCCAGACACACACACGCACAGACCAATCGCTAAAAACATGTTTTTTGGGTTCAGGGGGTCTGAAAACGTATAGATCCGGTGAAAACTCGATTTCGAAAAATCGACATGAAAACAATACTTTCCTTCCTATATATTCATATAGGCAAGAGAAAGTAAAAATTAAAACAAATTTGGATATAACCGCCTCCGTAGCGTAGTCGTTAGCGAGCTATATGAACCCAAATATTATAAATACTTTATAATATAATCAGCTGGTTGTATTTTAATAGGTTATAATTTTTATTGAAAGACCAAAAAATGGCTGATGAAATATATAGCAGAGCTAGTAGAGCATTGGCAACGTTGCTGGCAAGTCATTGGCTAGCCAGGAAGTGGATAGGGGGCAATGTGTACGTTCAGAGCTCATGGACCCTAAAAAATAGTAAAGTAGACAATATCATTCTTACGTTAAATCTGCATCAAAATACGGTATATTTATTAAATAACTAAATTTCTCATGACAGTTAACAGGATGACTCCCATGAGACACTTATACTTCTCTCACCAGATCTGTAAAATTTAATTTTGAGAGACTGATCCGTCTCTTACGTAAGAGTATTTTAATAGAATCGGGAGACGGATTGGATGCTCATTTGCATTGAATCATAATACTTAGAGGTGTTAGAAATAAGTTCAAAAAACATTTCCCCAGTCATGGTTCGTGATTTACTTGAACGTTCGAGTCAAAAATGAGTATGTGAAACTTGAAAGCTTATTATTACTATTACATTGTTGTTGTTTAGGTCATCAGCCGAAAGGCTGGTTTGAACCTGTAGAGGTTTTACTAAGTAAAACGAGGAGTGAGGTGGTTTACCATTGCCTTCCTCACTGAGAGGAAAAGTATACTTATCAGCATGCCGGGCCCTCTGAAAAGCACATATTTTCCACTCTGTAAATGACACCTTCACTTCATTCACCACAGGGTCTGGCTGTACAATGAAATTCATTACTTTCAGAGGAGATAACTCTGATTAGTGTCTTTTACACCTCTACCTCTTCTGTTCTTAAATGATTCAGTCATTTAATTGGCTGACCATGTGATAAGATACAGAACTATTTATTATACATTACTATTATACATTACTATTACATTATAGAATATTATTATAGTTTATTATTGCATTATTATTAATCATTTCTTAATAATAGTATAATATTTTTTTGCATTGTAAAAGTTGACTCTGGTCGGTGTCTCTATGTAGACAACTGGTACTCAAGTTTACCACTCGCCGGACAACTGCTTGATAGAGAGACGCATCATCGATATTTATGTAGTTTTATTAAAAAGTACCCCAAAGTAAATAATTTTTAAAGTATATATAATATTTTATAGAAATAAAAGTAAAATTTCAGCAAGACTTTCATCAGTCTCTTTACAGTAAATTTTATTTTTTTACACTTGAGTACCTGAACAGTCTCTCACCTAAAAAACAGCGCCAAAAAATGTAAATCTTACAATACTCTAGATTGAAAGACAATTAATTTTTAAAAAAAACAATGGAACTATAAAATATGTATGGGTTTTTAAAAAAATTTCCTTAGGAGTCAACCTGTTAACATAAAGTTTGAATGTCTGTAATCAATACTTCAGAAGCGCTTCGCGCTGCTTACGTGTTTCGGCCTCAGAGGGGTAGGTGGATCAGAATTCATAAGTGGATCAGAACCATTTGCCACAAGGTGAAGTTCGGCCGCCAAAGGGGTTGGGTGGATCATAATATTTTGGTATTTGAAGATATGAAAGTTAATGTTTAAAGTTTCAAAATTTCAACTTTGAATGTTGAGGTTTGAATGTATGATACTTAGAGTTTTTCGTTTCCTCATGCGACCTGAAAATTTTCGGGTTACCAAATGTGTATGTTATTTCTTTGCTAAATAACATGCCATTTAAATATTATTTGAATTCCAAAAAATTTAAAATTTTTGTTGGGTTAGCAATCATCGTAGGACCCCGATCTAAAATTTAATAAATTCTCCGTGACTCTATGGGTATGTGTAACGTTTTGTCAATAAAAATTTGCGAAAAAAACCTTTGTGAAGGTGTAACGAAAGAACAACATGAAAACGGCATGCTCTAAAAGCCGAAATGCTAGTGTTTTGAGTTTTCTCAGCGAAAAAATTGGTGAAATTTACAATTTTGTGATTATAAAACTGTGTACGGGAGAATGTTTGATTTGTCTTATATGGTATTTATTTTAAAGTCATCAGTAATAGGAATCATAAGAATAATCAATCTCTTAATAGGCTAATAATGCTGTAATACTATTATGATAATAATGTGTAGATCATGCGATTATGTTAATATGATTAGTACTTACTTTACAGATTGTAATTTTCAACCTTGGATTTAATATAGTCACGGATTTTAAAGAAACGTTCATATTCTTTTGCTTATCATTTTTTTATTTGTATTTTATTTGTGTTTCTTACATAATAATTTACTTAAATTTTATAGTTTAAGACGTATTCATTTGGTTTTTAAAATGCTGGATGGATTATAAAATTTGACAAAATTCATTGAAATATGGAATTTTATTTACTTTAAATTTAATTATAAAGTCTTCTGTTAACAGCAAACTCAGCTTTTGAACAGCTGATATTTGGAGACGAAGGTTCCTGGTTCAAATCCTAGTAAAATTAATTATTTTTATACGGATTTGAATATTAATTTTTTGTTTTTACGTCTGACTGTTTTGCCATTGCTGCTAATGCAAACGGTGAAAAGGATGATAGATGAAGATAAAGGATGAAAAAATACCAGACCTGACCGGGAATCGAATCCGGGACTCCGGCGTAGAAGCCTGTTGTGCTATTTACTACGCCAACGGGCTGGCTGATTTGAATACTAGACTGTGGTTACCGGTGTACTTTGATGATTGAAGTTCAATCACCCATACTCTCTCAGGAATAGTCGGCCTGTGTCTGAACAAAATTACACCTCGTTTACATGTCATACACATTATCTTCATCTCATTGGGTCATGGGGTTGCTTATTGTTCTGAATTGAACAGATTGCTAAATTCAACATTCTAACACCCATTAGGGATAAAAATATGTTAAATTTTCAGGTTCTTTCGGGATCTGGTTGATTATAAATAACACAACTTCCTTTATATAACAAGTATTTATTAACAAATTAATTATTACAGTTAAAAACCGACTAGAAAAATTACAATATAATACTCAAGCAGTTCTATTTTATTAATCAAATCAAAGTTAAAGAAATTTTAATGTCAGTCAACTTACGGATCACCCTGTTGTATATTTACAAATAATGCATGTACAATGTATATAACTGGACGGTGGGTTTTAAAAGTGTCTAAATGTATGATAATAAAATATGTTTTATGTAGTGTTTATGATGTAACGAAACAAATTTATTTGAAATAAATTTAATTACCGAATAATGAATTGCATAAAGATGTCCTCGGTTTGTTACAGTGTCTGCATTCAATCAACCTTACTGAGAATGCTTAGCCAAGTTATGAAGGTCCCTGCTTGTTAAACTGTAGCTGTTTTCTTGAAGAAAAAATCTGGTGTGAAACACATACACGACTTTCTCTTGCCAAGCAAATAATGAAAAATATAACCTAACATTAGTAATAAAACATTAGAAATAAACAAAAAGCTAACCTCAAAAAACATAACCTTATTTTAATCATGAGTGAAAGACGCAAAATGAAAATCAACCTCAGTTTGGCTTAAAAATACGGAAAATCACTCTTTCACGCTAAACTAGGCTCTGTAGAAAAAATTCTCGAAATAAAAGTTGTAGATCTTTTAATTTTGTATAAATTTTATTAGTCCTATGTATACTTTTGTCGTGAAGTGAATACTAAGGCCGTAATCTTGAAAAAATCGATTTTTTTACACGACTCGATTTTCGTGGGGAAAAACAGAAAATCACTAATTACTGCCAAACTAAGTGTTATACAAAAAAATGTTTGAAATAAAACTTGTAGGATTTTAAATTCTCTATAACTTTAATTAAAACATTTTTACGATAAAATGCATATTAAAGTCTTAATCTTAAAAAAACAATTTTTTACTAGAAAACAACCTCCCCAAGAATTTCAGAAGACATACCGCCTACTCTATCTTGTAGAGCATAAAAAATGTAGTAAATGAGGCGATTTTTAAAAGAAATCGTTGGCGCCGTTTTTGAAAAAATCACAAAAAACTAAAAAAATGACACGAATAAACTACTTCTTCCGGTTGATCGATTTTGATGAAAATATTTGTGTCGGGTCCTCTAGTGGTATCTAACTTAAGTTTCAACCTTCAAGTACGTACGATGTTCCGTTCTTGAGATATTCTTTTCACACACACACACACACACACACACAGACCGATCGCGAAAAACATGTTTTTTGGGTTCAGGGGGTCAGAAAACGTGTAGATCTGGTGAAAACTCGATTTCGAAAAATCGGCATGAAAAAAACACTTTCCTTCCTATGTATTCATACAGGCAAGAGAAAGTAAATATACACTTTTGTGGAGACTTTGTCAAATTAAGCGATTAAGCTGTAAATCCCACTAACTTTATAGCAAATAAATTAATATCAATTGCAAGTTTACACTGAATTGTGTAAAAGTAAACAATTATGAAACTTTTAATGCTTTGTTTGTCGTCAATGAAAACCAGCTAATTACTTGCCTTATATGAATATATAAGGAAGGAAAGTATTATTTTCATGTCGATTTTTCGAAATCACGTTTTCAGGCCCTCTGGAACCCCCTCGAAAATCATGATTTTAGCTATTGGTCTGTGTGTAAACAAAATACCTCAAGAAGCTGAAACCTGGAACTTAAGTTAGATAGGTACCATTATCGGAACCGAAATTAACATTTTTTTGCAAAATCAGTCAACCGGAAGTTATTTTTTTGTAAGGTTTTTAACTTTTTGCGATTCTATTTAAAAAAATCGCCTCAATTACTACATTTTTTATGCTGTATAAGATAGGGTAAGCGCCATATCTGCTGAAATTGTTAGGGGGGCTGTGCTTTTGTGATATTTTTTTAAGATTGCGGCCATAGTATGCATTCTGGAGAAAAAAGTATGTATGTTTAAAAAGTTTTAAGTAGGTATATACTTTTTTGTAAAAGCAAAAACAAAACAAAAAACAAGTGAATTCATATCTCATTCAATAGTTTAGTTTTGTATTTTTACAATAGAATACAAAAACTAAAAGGATTTCTGAAACAGGAAAAAACTTATTATAAAGGTCATATACGTCATAAATATATCTGTGAATAAAGACTAAAATAAGCAAGGAAAAATTATACAACTGTATATTAATGGTAAATCATATGATCTGCTATTATGTAACCTTCCCAGAAAATAAGCACGTACGTTATAATTTAAATCACCTTGCTCTGTTCGTTTCTTCTGTAAAATTTAAATTTATTTTTTATTTTTTACACGATTATTCTATTGGTACATCTTTTATAATTAGAAACATAAATAAATGGCAGGAAACCGCATTAACTTCTTCGCGAACATATTTTATATCCTCTACAGCAGTGATCTTCAACCCGCGGCCCGCCGCGTAAATTTTAGCGGCCCGCAGAACGATTTCAGTTTTTGACAAAGAGCTTAGAACATTGCATCATTTTGTTGATTTTTAAACTAGTGAATGAGAAAGAATGTTAAGTTTCCGATTGAACTGAAAAATTACCATTTTGATGTTTTTAGTCTGGTTTTGAGTTTTGTAACATGTTTAAGTATAAGTATATGTTTCAATACTGATATTTACTGTCATTTTCAACCAATATAAGCTTTAAAAAAAATCATGTTATTTCTTTTAACCTGACACACAATGTTCATATATGTTTATGTTGTTTAGGTCATCAGCCGAAAGGCTGGTTTGAACCTCTAGAGGTTTTACTAAGTAAAACAAGGAGTGAGGTGGTTTACCATTGCCTTCCTCACTGAGTGAAAAATTACGCTTATCAGCATGCCAGGCCCTCTGAAAAGCACAGATTTTCCACTCTGCAAATGACACCTTCACTTCATTCACCACAGGGTCTGGCTGTATAATGAAATTCATTACTTTCAGAGGAGACAACTCTGATTAGTGTCTTTTGCACCTCTACCTCTTCTGTTCTTAAATGATTCAGTCATTTAATTGGCTGACCATGTGATAAGAAACAGAACTATTTATTTTAGCCCAGTAACGGACAGATTGAGTGTAAATAAATTGACACTCCACCTGTCTGTTAAGGGCAGCATATGTTTATACTAAGTTATATATATTCATACACAAATATACATATATATGTAGATCAGTGCGGCCCTCAAGCTCACCCATAATAAAAATTTGGCCCTTTATTAAGATAAGGTTGAAGAACACTGCTCTACAGTATAAACTCGCTTATTTACTGAACCATCCGAATGTAGCCAACTTGGTTTAGTATTTTAATTTTCCTGTTATCATAAGAGGAAGAAACGATAATATACGAGGGGGTACCCAAAAGTATCCGGAATAGCTCTGCTGTGGGCGGAGCTTGTGCAGTACAAATTCCCGCCACTAGGCTGCTTGTAGCGCTACTCATTGCCAGTTCAATGCCATTTTGTTCGTTGATCTAACTTGTTCTGTTCTCGTGCAGTGATTGTTCTCGCTAGTGCTGTTTTGTGCTCGTGTCGTTTTTCATGATGGCAAGTTTTAATGAACAACGTGCGGCTGTGAAATTTTGCTTCTTGCTCGGTAAAAACGCCGCGGAAACAGTTGTAATGTTGAACACAGCTTACAAAGACGACGCTATTGGAAAAACCCAAGTGTACGAGTGGTTTTTGCGCTTTAAAAATGGCGACATGTCGATTGAGAACAAACCTCGTTCTGGACGACCGTCGACTTCCCGAACAGACGAAAATGTTGTGAAAGTGAAAGAAATTGTACGAACAGACCGACGACAGACCATTGGCCAAATATCACAGGTTAGTGGGTTATCTTGGAGCTCAGTCCAACGCATTTTAACAGAAGACTTGACAATGAAAAGAGTCGCTGCCAAGTTTGTGCCTCGGGTTCTGACAGACACTCAAAAGGAACGTCGAATTGAAACGTGTAGTGATTTGAAACAACAGCTTGAAACTGATCCAGATTTCATGTCAAAGATCATTACGGGTGACGAGTCTTGGTGCTATGGGTACGACCCAGAAACCAAACCACAATCCAGTCAATGGAAGACTTCATTATCACCCCGACCAAAAAAAAGTCGTCAAGTCAGATCGAACATCAAAACAATGCTGATTTGTTTTTTTTTTGATGTGAGGGGAATTGTCCATTCAGAGTTCGTTCCACCAGGCCAGACGGTAAATCAAGCTTTTTATCTTGAAGTGTTAAGAAGACTACGAAACAGCATTCGTCGTAAAAGACCTAATTTGTGGCAGACAGGGACTGGTTTTTCCACCACGACAACGCGCCTGCACACACGGCAATCTCGGTTACCCAGTTTTTGGCGAAAAACGGCATGGTTTTGCTACCACACGCACCGTACTCACCCGATCTGGCTCCGTGTGATTTTTTCTTGTTCCCACGCATGATAAGGGGCATGAAAGGTCTCCGATTTAACAACGTTGATGATGTCAAGAAAAAAACGACGGACGAGCTGGCAGCCATCACTGAAGAGGAGTACAAAAAATGTTTTGAACA
The DNA here is from genome assembly GCA_035578175.1 of Catonia carolina. NCBI lineage: Eukaryota > Metazoa > Arthropoda > Insecta > Hemiptera > Achilidae > Catonia > Catonia carolina. The sequence goes on along the minus strand of JAQMRL010000005.1, from coordinate 30,071,170 downwards.
GTGGAAGCACAGGTGGGACAAATGTATTAGTTGTAATGGAGAGTATTTTGAAGGGGATAAGGTTCTTTTGTAAAAAAATTAAAAATAAATAGTTTTAAAAATAAATCCGGTTTCTTTTGGGTACCCCCTCGTATAATGAATTTTGGATTTTGTTTAAACTACGGAGAATGTGGGTTCTGAATGAGATCTAAGAATTTACCAACTTATAGTTCTTAGTTTATGTTAGATATTCTGATACTCTGTTTTAAAAATTTACTAATCATTGATATTTAACTAAATACTTTAAAATTTGTATACAAGTAACTGTTAACTGACAAATTAATAACTTTATACTGTTCATTACACCAGTTCAAAATGGTTTTACACGAGAGAGTCTCCTATTCAGATCTGCGTTGTCGAGTAGCTGTATACTTTCGGCATTCACATGATGAAGTCCATCTTTATGACTCCTGGCAAATTTCCGAATTACTTCGTTTATGGAATCCACTCCCAAGTCCCGTTACCGGTGGTCGTTCCTAACATACCAGGCAGCGTTGACAATGCTTCTGAGAACTTTGTTCTGGATAGAAAGATACTTTTGAGTAAATCAAACGTACAAACTAGGAGCCATAAGAATGACACTACTATCGGGTTCTTAATCATAGACACCCGAGTTTGAACCCTTGCATCTCTAAAACTTTGAGTCATATTTCAACTTATTTTACATCAAAATTTAGCTCATTTAATTCTGCGTTGACCTATTATAATTTATATTTTTAATGTTGTTCAAAATTGCCATATCGAGGTTGGAAGACAAAAAGACCCGGTTTTTTTGCTACCGCAACAAATTTCATCCGTTTAGAGGCGCGTAACTCGATAATTATTTGACCGAAAAGTTAGAAATTTTAACACAACACAGATAATTATATTCTTACAACGTGTACGAAATTTCTAATTCGTACGTTATTTAAATTTTGATTTATTAACAATATTCTGAACCCTTGCTATCTCGGTAACCGCTCGGACCAATCGCTAAAAACATGTTTTTTGGGTTCTGGGGATCTGAAAACGTGTATACCCGGTGAAAACTCGATTTCAAAAAATGACATGAAAACGATACTTTCCTTCCTATATATTCATATAGGCAAGAGAAAGTAAAAATAGGTTCTTAATGTCGGAAGAGACATGATATAACTGGTAAGTTAAATGTGATTTTGATAAAAATTTTCTTGAGGGTCTCCTCATGGTACGTAACTTAAAATTCCAAGTTTCAACTTCGTACAATTTTACGTTTTGAGTTATTTTGTACACACGCACACATAGACCAATCGGTAAATTTTTTGGTTCAGTGGACATGAAAAGGTATTTTCGGTGAAAAATCGATTCCAAAAACTGACACAAAAACATAACTTTCTTAAAGACCTATTCACATGAAGCTAGTTTACTAGTTGCTAGTACTAGCAAATTATTAGTAACTAGCAACGTTTCCAAACGTTCACACCGAGCTAGTTTACTTGCACTAATCACGTGACCTTTTTTCTCCTTCTTCTTCTTAATGTGACCTCTCCGACTGGAAATTGGAAATCATTATAGCTGTTCAGCTTTGAACAGCTCCGCTGAAGTACAACGACCAAGAAATTGGTCGTTGTACCTCAACGAATTTCTCAAAGAATCTCAAAGAATTTCTTGGTTAAAATTCTTCAATTAAGAAAAAAATTCTTCTTCTTCCCACATCTCTCCTCCCCTGAATCTTCCCTTGAATTATCAAGCGAAGCATTTCACATCTTGTTCCTCGCATATTATGACCCAAATATTCCATTTGCCTGTTTTGGATGGTGTAAACAAGCTCCTTTTGTTCCCATTCTCCGCAAGACTGTCTCGTTGGGTATGTTATCCGTCAAGGTCATTTTTAGCATGCGCCTGTACAACCAAAGCTCAAACGCATCTATTCTTCTGATAATCATCTTCTTTAACCTTCAAGCTTCCGCGGCATATAACACTGGTGAGAAGATGTAATATCGAACCATCCTCAATCTCATGTCCCCTACTAGCGCTAGTAAGTAACGTTCACACCGAGCTAGTTTACTATCGCTAGTCAATCACGTGACGTTTTCTCACCTACTAGCGCTAGTAAAATCAAACATGTTCAAAGTCACTTACCCGCTAGTGAATACTAGCGCTTTAACTAAACTAGCTGTTAGTTGTTCGTTCGAATGACGCTAGTACTAGCTGTTAGTCTACTAGTAGCTAGTAAACTAGCGTCGTGGTAATAAACCTTTACCTTCTTACTTTCATATAGGGAAAAGATTAGTAAAAAATCTTGTGTGAAACATACAGACTTTCTCTTGCCAATGCAAATAATGAACAATATAACCTAATATTAGTAATAAAACATTAGAAATAAACAAAAAACTAACTTCAAAAAAATAACCTTATTTTAATCATGAGTGAAAGACGCCAAATAAAAACCAACCTCAGTTCGGCTTAAAAATATGGAAAATCACTCTTTCTCGCTATACTAGGCTCTGTAAGAAAAATGTTGTAAACAAAAGTTGTAGATCTTTAAATTTCCTATAAATTTGATTGTACACTTTTGTCGTAAAATGCATTCTAAGGCTAAAATCTTAATAAAAATCGATTTTTCACGTTTTCGTGAGAGAATAAATCGCTAATTACTGCTAAACTAAGCGTTATACAAAAAAATGTTAGATATAAAAGTTACAGGATTTTAAATTGTCTATAACTTTTATTATTTAAATTTTTGCGCTGAAATGCATATTAAAGCCGCTATCTTAAAAAAACCAATTTTTTACGTTAAAACAGCCTCTCCAAGAATTTCATCAGACATGACGCCTACCCTATCTTGTAAAGCATAAAATATTTAGTAATCCACGCGATTTTTAAAAAAATCGTAGGACCTGTTTTTGTGAAAATCGCAAAAAGTGAAAAATTACTAGAATAAACTACTACTTCCGGTTGACCGATTTTGATGAAAATGTTCGTGTCAGGTCCGGTAGTGGTATGTAAGTTAAGTTTCAAGTTTGTACGATGTTCCGTTCTTGAGATATTAAGTTCACACACAGACAAATCGCTAAGCACATGTTTTATGGGTTCAGGGGTTTTGAAAACGTGTAATCCGGTGAAAACTCGATTTCGAAGAATCGACATGAAAACAATACTTTCCTTCCTATATATTCATATAGGCAAGAGAAAGTAAAAATCAAATAGTCATTACCTGAAACATATTCCGAAATAAAAGAAATATAGTTTTAAAAACTCAGTGGATTGGAAATAATGATAGAAAGCAATTTTATTAAATAAATAATGTAGGCTTTAACTTTAAATATCTGAACTTTAAGGTCAAAGTTAACCACAAAAAATATCAGCTAATTTGTAACTCATGACCGATTTCGTTCTAAATAAATAAATAAACAAACCTTACTGACTATTATTAAATTTTATTAAACCTATTACGATTACAAGGTCACAGTTTTTAACCTTGATAATTTTTATGCATGTTGGTACATTTTCATTGTAACAAGGGGGTGGAAACAGGTGTCATGACACCCTTCCGTCATAGTGAATACACTACCACCTGTGAGAACACCTCCGCACACGTCTAGTCTAGAATATGGGTGAAAGTAAGCCTACAACCCTCGTATCTTATCAACCCTTTCTATCATCAACGTTGTTTTATTTGAATCAAATTGATTTATCGATTCTCGGTAAAATAAATAAATTTCTTTTTGCCATTTAATTTATTCCAACTAAAATAAAAAAATCAAGTCATTTATAATGATGCTTATTGTATTGTTGTCTAGATAAAGGTTAATATTGTTATGTTTAATCCAGGTTCTTTCGGGATCTGGTCGTTTATTTATAAGAAAACTTCCTTTAAATATATAATAAGCATTTATTAAAAATATTAATTACTTACCCTATTATTGTGACAAATAAACTATTATATTTCGAATATTATAAGTTGTTGTCGTTTTGTTAATAGATATTATGGTATAATTTCTTTATTTGTAACAGTGTATTTCTTTCGCAATCAGTTAGTAAATACAATAACTTTTAGCAAAGAAGAGAAAATCTGAGTAATGTCCTCAGAATTAAAATATAAACCACATTCTGTAGTGTGTTTCAACAAGACTAAACTGTGAAGAAACAAAATATGTACAAAACTAAACTTGATAAACTGTGTAATCAACATCTGAAACACAAAGCTGTTGAAGTTAAAGATGATAACGATTTGACTCTTCCCACTTAAACGTCCTTAAACGTCCTTTTTCTTAGCCCCCAAACATTTAAGGTTTCCCTACGCCGCTCATGCTCATTATCCGGTGGCAGCGTATTAAATTGATTTTACTGCACTGCATATTGTACAATAATATCTTCCACGGTTGATGAGCTGTGGTGTTTCACGCATTTAGACCATTCGCAACGTTTGCCAGCGTTGTCAGATTGTACCTGACAAACATTATCGCGCATGCGTATAAGAGCCGCAGTAGTTCACTCGTGTCTTGCATCTCGTACGGAACAGATCGATTATAGAGCGCGTTAACATGCAATACTTTATAATATAATTAGCTGGTTGTATGTTTATAGGTTATAATTGTTATTGAAAGAGCAAAAAAATGGCTGAAGAAATTTACAGGTAACAGAGCTACGAGAGCAAGTGTTGGCAACGTTGCAACGAGAGCAAGTCATTGGCTAGCTATGAAGTGGGTAGGGGGCAATGCGTATGTTCAGAGTTCATCAGTCCTGAAAAATAGTATAATTAGACATACCTACTGTTATATTTTGAAACTCTATAAATTTTTTCTCAAAAAAATTCTAAGAAACAGGCGTTGGGTTACTAAGCTATCATATTTTTTTATTGGATTCTTGTAAACTATTTCTCGAACACTTTTTATAATTTCATTACTGTCATAAATCATTTTATTCGTCAAGTATTGTGTTTTACGTTTGTAAAAAATTATGGAGTCTTTTTATAGAACAAGAAACTAAAAATAATGGAAGTAGAAAATAGACAGAGGTTCTTTGTATGTGTGTGTGTACAACATATGCATGTTTGTTTAATACATGACACGAAAAGGAATCATTTAAAATTAGATGAAATAATAAATCGTTAGTTGTTAAGAATAGATTTCTTTTGATTTTATTTGTTCTGTATTCAAAGAGTTATTGTCATTGTTCGTAACATTTACTGTTATTACATCTATGGTCTCTCGTTTCATTTAATCGTTTAATATTGTTAAGCTCGTGTAATTAACCTAATTGGCGTCAAGATGTTGGTTAGTAACTTTTATTTATTATATTTACGCTTTTTTTACGTTTCACGGATTTTTGTAGTTTAGGTTATCAGCTGAAAGGCTGGTTTGAACCTCTAAAAGGTTTTACTAAATAAAAACGAGGAGTAAGGTGGTTTACTATTTCTTTCCTCACTGAGCCGAAAGAGTATGCTTATCAGCATGCCAGGCTCACCGAAAAGCACCTACTTTCCACTCTGCAAATGACACCTTCACTTCATTCACCACAGGGTCTGGCTGTATTGTGAAATTTATTATTCTCAGAGGAGATAACTCGGACTATAATGCTTTTCAAGGTTGATGAGCTCTGCTGTTTCACGCGATTAGACCAATCAGAACGTTTGCCACTGTTGTCAGATTGTACCTGACAAACATTATGCGCGCATGCGTATAAGAGCCGCAGTAGTTCACTTGTGTCTTGCATCTCGTACTGATCACATCGCTACATGGAATATTTTATAATATAATCAGCTGGTTGTTTTCATAGGTTGTTGTTGTTTAGGTCAACAGCCGAAAGGCTGGTTTGAACCTCTAGAGGTTTTACTAAGTAAAACAAGGAGTGAGGTGGTTTACCATGCCTTCCTCACTGAGTGAAAAAGTACGCTTATCAGCATGCCGGGCCCTCTGAAAAGCACATATTTTCCACTCTGTAAATGACAACTTCACTTCATTCACCACAGGGTCTGGCTGTATAATGAAATTCATTACTTTCAGAGAAGGTAACTCTGATTAGTGTCTTTTACACCTCTACCTCTTCTGTTCTTAAATGATTCAGTCATTTAATTGGCTGACCATGTGATAAGAAACAGAACTATTTATTTTAGCCCTGCAACGAATAGATTGAGTGTAAATAATTTGACACTCCACCTGTCTGTTATGGGCAGTTTCATAGGTTATAAATTGTTATTGAAAGACCAACAAAATGGCTGACGAAATATTTAACAGAGCTACAAGAGCAAGTATTGGTAACGTTGCTGGCAAGTCATTGGCTAGTTATAAAATTCGTGGGGGACAATGCGTACGTTCTCCTTGAAAAATAGTATAGTGTCTCTTATACCTTTACCTCTTTTGTTCTTAAATAGTTCAGTCTTGTAATATTTCTCAGGTATTTTATTTAAAAAGTCAAATGGTTGAAAACTGTTCCGAAATTTTTATTCATTTTTAAGAAGATTTAGGACTATATTTTACTTCATATCTTGTTTTAATCCACCGGGTTGGTCTAATGAAAGTCATCGCCGCTAGTCAACTGTTTGACAGCTGATGCACGGAGACAAACGTTCCGTGGTTCAAATCCTAGTAAAGGTAGTTACTTTTATACGAATTTGAATTCTAGACAGTAATCAGCGTGTAAATCATGCAATAATGAATTCGGAAATACATTGATGATTTATTGATGAGCGAGCGAGTCAGCGAGGACTTTCTCATTTGTATGTACAGATGTTACGAGGGACTGGAAGGAAGTGTCAATGAACTTGGGTGTTGTATCCTACGGATACTTCCTGGATCAACGACTTTGGAATAATACTTAGTAAAGTATGTATTGCTTAGAAATGAGTAGCAAACACCATTAACAATAATAAGTGATTTTGTTTAGTTAATTGCGTCATGTTCATGACATTATACAATGGTGATGTTATAAACGGCTGTACGAACCTAGCCAGAATTTTTGACCGACTTTTGTTACTTTCTAGTGCTTCTATCTACAGCACAAAGTTAGTAGAAACTAAAATAAAACTAAATATAACTTAAGTATCTAAATCCAGTATTAAATTTACATTCAATCATGACCCCTGAAGCCAATGAAATGGTTTTTGGAAGAATGTCCGTTTGTACGTTTATATTATTCGTTTTAGATTAAAACATCTGCATCGATTTGCCTGAAATCTGAAAATAAGTCCCTTGAACCAGCTTTCGGGCAGCTTTTGAAATTACCTATATAACCCCAAAATTAAGGATATGTCCCCCCGATATAGAAATCAAATTTTCTCAAACACTAAAAATGTTTTTTTTAAATTTTTCCTTGTGTCTACAACACGGCCAGAAAATGGAGTCGTAGCTAAAGTAAATTAATCACTAAAATTAAACGAAACTGATACTAAACATTATATAGTATAGACCCAGTTTTTAAAAATCTGTATAATTATTTGTAACTATGTCTAAAAATACCAATTAATTGCTAATATTTTAAATTACTTACTGATAAAAAAAAAATTTCAAAATACGTACTATATTATTCAGGAAAGTAATTTCTGTTCAGACAGATAAGAAATTGTAGGCCTACATATTGTAAAATTGATAGCCTACAATGGAAATGAATAAATTAATACGTTGACTACTAGTTGAAAATTATGAAATTTTAAATTTTCGCTAGTGTTTTTCATATGTTTTGCCCTAAGATGAAGTTAAATCTAAAAGTCTAAAAGTAACTAACCCACCGGGTTGATCTAGAGGTAAAGTCGTCGCCAAAATTAGCTGTTTAACAGCTGATTTCAGAGACGAAGGTTCCTGGTTCAAATCCTAGTAAAGGTAGTTACTTTTATACGGATTTGAATGCTAGACAGTGGTTACCGGTGTACTTTGATGGTTGGGGTTCAATTAACCATACTCTCTCAGGATTGGTCGACCTGAGTCTGTACAAGACTACACCTCATTTACACGTCATACATATCATCCTCATCTCATTGGGTCGGTTCTTGTTCTGAATTGAACAGATTGCAACGTACACACATTAGGGACTTAAAAAAAAGTAACCATTTAAAAATTTATTAAATAATTTATTTAAAGTTATTATTAGTAGCGGTTATCTTGTAGGACTCACAGATAACTAAACTGATTTAAATTCTTTCATTCGTTTTGGCTTAAGATCTTCGAACACTAAGAACTTTAAACCATTTTTTTTTAGAATAGCAGTTGGGAGAACGTGAAGATCCGTCACAACATCTAGAATTTGTTTTTTGATCTCGGTAGCCTACTTTCGTTGTAATGCGGGTTGGTGTAGTGGTTAGTGCAACTGGTTTTTATGACATGGGTCTCTGGTTCAATTTCTAGTTAGTTCTGGGATTTTCTTATCTGTCACCCTTTTATCTTAATCATTAATATGTGTGTACAGTCGAACGTAAAACAAAATAAAAAATATGAATTACAAAAAGTAAAAAATAAACAGTTATATTGTACTCATATTTTATCTGTAGTGAAGATGTATAATAATTTTTTATTACACACGAATAATTACCATAGAGACTTTCTTATCTTGAAGCACATGACTTAAATGTTTAAGCACTAGTTATAAATATAAAAAAAGTCTTGGAACATGTAGAAACAAGTACATAATTAAGATTAATAAACTTTAATGGCCGCCTTTGTGGCGCGTTGGTAGAAGCGCTAGTATTGGAAAGTGGAAAATCCCGGGCTCGATTCATAACAAGATTATGCAGTAAACTCCCGGTTATTTAAAATATTGAGGGCGGCCCGGTTTTGGATAACTCGGCTTGTTGTTTAGGTCAACAGCCAAAAGGCTGGTTTGAATCTCTAGAGGTTTTACTAAGTAAAAACGAGGAGTGAGGTGGTTTACTATTTTCTTCCTCATTGAGTTGAAAGAGGATGCTTATAAGCATGCCAGGCCCTCCGAAAAGCGTACACTTTCCACCCTGCAAATGACACCTTCACTTCATTCACCACAGGGTTTGGCTTTATAGTGAAATTTATTACTCTCAGAGCAGATAACTCTGATCAGTGTCTTTTACACCTACCTCTTCTTACCTTTTTACTACCTACCTACCTCTTTTACTAGCTCTCTTACTGCCTCTTTTCTACCTACCTCTTCTGTTCTTAAATAGTTCAGTCATATAGTTGGCTGAATACGTGATAATAAACAGAACTATTTTTTGTAGCCCTGGAACCAACAGATCGAGTGCAATTAATTTAACACTCCACCTGCCCGTTATGGGCAAATAACTCGGCTTATAAGGCCAAAAAATAATATATGTTAATTGATCTATGTTAAAATAATAACACAATTCTAGTTATTTACAAAAAAAAAAATAGAAAATTGAATGTCTTAATAGATGTCACCATCGTGGTGTTCCTATTGTGATTTACCTTTCATTTATAATGAAAATAATAAAGGGCTGCTTATTTTAATTTAAAAACACCAAGATCTCGCTTTTATTTTACGTTCAACTATATTTTTTTCATCAATAATAATGCTGACGTTGAAAGGAGATAGATAACAATGAATTTGTAAAGAATACAAGACTTGACAGGGATCGAACTCGGTACACCAACCGACCATCCACAGCACCAAGGAAACCGTTTGAAGAACGGGTACTTTAACTAGTAATAAATAAATAAATAAAACTCAATAGCTGTTGGTGCGACTTTAAATAAACAAAAAATTCAATAATTAACGAAATTGAAAGTGAAGCTATTTGTTTAAAAATTCTGTTAAATGTTCTTAAAGAATATGTAAACCTGCGTTGTTTTTATTGTCATTTTTCATAACAGAAATGTACAATAACTAAACAGAAAACTGAATTCATTCAAATCAATAGTAGACAGTGTTAAAAATTCATAAGAAATATCAGGGGGGGGGGTATCTGCCTGCCTGCCTGCCTATCTATCTATCGGAGACAGTTAGACAGACAGACGGGTACGTTTTATTCTGAGGGGAGAATAATATCGTATTGTCTGGACATTAAATCTTCATCACTGATTATCTACTGTAATATACATTTCATAATTTTTTTTTATTAGTGTATGGTTTTGTAATCTATTATTGCTGTACATATTTGTCTATTTCTCATGACATTCGTTCGATCGTAAACTATCCGTTTCGTTTTAATTCTATTTCTTATTGGGAACTGGACATCTATGGTTACCAATCAAATCTCTACTTTTCACTGAAAATCTTAACTTATTACTTTCTTTTGCCTATATAAATATATAGGGAGGAAAGTATTGTTTTCATATCGATTTTCGAAATCGAGTTTTCACCGGATCTACACGTTTTCAGACCTCCTGAACCCAAAAAACATGTATTTAGTGATTGGTCTGTGTGTGTATGAACAGAATATCTCGAGAACGGAGCATCGTACGAACTTCAAACTTCAAACTTAAGTTAGGTACCATTAGAGGACCTGACAAGAACATTTTCAACAAAATCAGTCAACTGGAAGTAGTTTATTCGTGTAATTTTTCACTTATTTGCGATTTTCTCAAAAACTGGTCCTACGATTTTTTTAAAAATCGCTTTATTTACTTAATTTTTTATACTCTACATGATAGGGTAGGCGCCATGTTTGCTGAAATTCTTGGTGAGGCTGTTTTCACGTAAAAAATTGGTTTTTTTAAGATTGCGGGTTTAATATGCATTTTAGCGCAAAAATGTATGTAATAAAAGTTGTAGAAAATTTAAAATACTATAACTTTTATTTCAAACATTTTTTTGTATAACGCTTAGTTTAGCGGTAAATTAGCGATTTTCTAATTTTTCTCACGAAAACGTGTGAAAAGTCAATTTTTTAAAGATTTCGGCCTTAGTATGCATTTTATGACAAAAGTGTATATAATTGAATTTATAGAAAATTAAAAAATCTACAACTTTTATTTAAAGCATTTTTCTCTACAGAGCCTAGTTTAGTGTGAAAGAGTGATTCCGTATTTTTAAGCCGAACTGATTTCGATTTTCATATTGCGTCTTTCAGTCATGATTAAAATAAGGTTATATTTTTAGAGGTTAGTTTTCTTTTTATTTCTAATGTTTTATTACTAATGTTAGGTTATATTGTTAATTATTTGCATTGGCAAGAGAAAGTTGTGTGAGTGTTTCACACCATATTTTTTAATTTTTATTAGTGTATGGTTTTGTAATCTATTATTGCTGTACATATTTGTCTATTTCTCATGACATTCGTTCGATCGTAAACTATCCGTTTCGTTTTAATTCTATTTCTTATTGGGAACTGGACATCTATGGTTACCAATCAAATCTCTACTTTTCACTGAAAATCTTAACTTATTACTTTCTTTTGCCTATATAAATATATAGGGAGGAAAGTATTGTTTTCATATCGATTTTCGAAATCGAGTTTTCACCGTATCTACACGTTTTCAAGACCTCCTGAACCCAAAAAACCATGTTTTTAGCGATTGGTCTGTGTGTGTGTGTGTATGAACAGAATATCTCGAGAACGGAGCATCGTACAAACTTCAAACTTAAGTTAGGTACCACTAGAGGACCTGACAAGAACATTTTCATCAAAATCAGTCAACTGGAAGTAGTAGTTTATTCGTGTAATTTTTCACTTTTTGCGATTTTCTCAAAAACTGGTTATATGATTTTTTTAAAAATCGCCTGGTTTATTCAATTTTTTATGTTATGTTTATATTTAAAAACTAAAGCAGTTTTAAAAACTGCTTTAGTTTTAAAGTTTTATTAAAGGTTTTGCATTTTAAGTTTTTAAAGTTTTTGTTATTATTACGAGTATCATTCTTGAGATAAGCACAGGCTCTTTCAAAGAACTTGGTAAAGACTTTTAACAAAAAACTGTACTACACAAAACAACGACAAGTTATTGAATTCTTAAAAAAAATCACTGTTGTTTAGGTCATCATCTGAAAGGTTGGTTTGAACCGCTAGATGCTTTACTAAGTAAAACGAGGAGTTAATAGGAAGGTTTACAATTGCCTTCCTCACTGAGTGGAAAAGTATGCTTACCAGCATGCCTGGCCCTCTGAAAAGCATCTACATTCCACCCTACAGATGACAACTTCACTTCATTCACCACTGGGTCTGGCTGTATAATGATGAAATTCATTACTCTCAGAACAGGATAACTCTGATTAGTGTCTTTTACACCTCTACCTTTTCCATTCTTAAAATGGTTGAGTCGTATAATTGGCTGACCATGTGATGAGAAACAGAACTATTTGTTGTAGCCCTGTAACTAGCAGATCGAGTGTAAATAATTTAACACTCCACCTGCCTGTTAAAAAATCACCAAGTAAAGGAATAATTATTGGACTACATAATCCATACAAAGGTTTCTATATTTTATTTTATGGATATGACATATTGATATGACGTTATAGAACTTACTGTAAATTATTAACTTTTTTTAAAGTAATTAATTGAATTTATAAGCTATTTTAAAATACTTTTTTTATTAAAACAAATTATTTGAAACTGAAGTTTGCACTTCATTTATGTAACGTGATTCTCGACAGAGAAATAATTAACGGTTTTATTCAATCAATACATCGGTTCCCAAAGTTTCATTATAGCTGGAGTTGACTATTTTTGCTTTATAAAATTTTTAAATTACTGCTTTACTAAAAAATTTAATCTAGTACTTTCTCATTCTTTATTATAGTCTCGCATGAAAAGAAAAAAATGTTTAGGTCGTCACCGTGATCCAGTGGTAACGCTGCAAACTGTTAGTCCCGGATTCGATTACTGGCTAGGGTTTGGAAAATTATTACATATTCAACCAACCGTTTTTTTAACCGAAAAGTAATCGCTTACGACCAAGATGTTGATGTGACTTTAAATTAACTTAACAAAATTTAAAATAATTAATATTAAATTGCATTTTTATATGCATTAAAATGTAAAACGAGATAACATTGTTTAAAGAAATAGAAAGTAGTAAACAACTCGATAGACTCAGAATCAAAAAGATAGAGCTACTTTCAAAAAAACAATACAGGAATTAGAGCTTCAGGGGTAGAAACCCTCCCCCCTTGTAAAAGAGAAAGAAAATGGAATCAAAATAATAAAGAGAATAAACATGGGCTAAGAAGTTCATTAAACGTGCCCTCAAAAATGGGCTATTCGAAAAGCAAATTGCATTTTATAGAAGCGACTTTTTATACACCCTGTGCATTGTATAATCACTATAGCCTAATAACATTTTACTGCAACTTATAAAGTGTATTAAAGATTTATTTAAATAATCTAAATTTACATAAACAAAAAAGTTTTAAACACTTAAAAATAGATCTGTTTTATTTTTTAAATTACGGACAGTACTTCAATTAAGAGTTTAACAACATATTTCTGTTATTATATTCGTTGCCCATTATTTACAGAATTGTTTTGAAATCATTAAACAAAATTATTTAATTTAAATACTTATTCCTTACAACAATTATATAAAATCAGTTTTTAACAAAAGATTTTTTTAAGTAAAACCATATGAAATAATTACAAAAGTTACATTTAAATTAAATATGTAAATTATGTAAAAAGCTCTCAGTTGGCATTAGGTTCACCGTTTTGTCATTCAAAGATAATAATAGGCTCCAAGTTTTTTTCATGATTTATTTATTGTAAATGTGATTCATTCTTACAAGGTTGACATTTTTTATGAAGTACAGTGTATTTAAATTTATAATGAATTTTTAAGTCACCTATATAATAGAGTAGTATAGACTGTAAAATATGGTTTTTCAAATAATAATTTTATTTAAAACTATATACGAGTACAATAATTTTTTTTCGTAACGGGCTGGTGGAGTGTTAAATTAATTGCACTCGATCTGTTGGTTCCAAGGCTACAAAAAATAGTTCTGTTTCTTATCACATAGTCACCCAATTATATGACTGTACTATTTAAGAGCAGAAGAGGTAGAGGTGTAAACGACACTTTTCAGAGTTATCATCTCTGAGAGTAATGAATTTCACTATATAGCCAGACCCTGTGGTGAATGAAGTGAAGGTGTCATTTGTAGGGTGGAAGGTGGGTGATTTATGGAGGACCTGGCATGCTGATAAGCTTACGCTTTCAACTCAGTGAGAAAAGCAATAGTAAATCATCTCACTTTTCATTTTTACTTAGTAAAACCTCTAGAGGTTCAAACCTGCCTTTGGGCTGTTGACCTAAAAGACAACAATGCACTTTAAGTGCACTTAAGTAGATACACTTTAATACACTGTGAGTAAATTTATTGATAAGATAAATACTTTCTTATTCTAAATTAAATTCTGTGTTCTGGTAATTATTTTCCTTCTGTTGGTTACTTTTATTTCACTTTTTTACTTTCTCTTGCCCTACAGGCGTATGATTACAACAAAGGAAAGGAAAGTATTTTTTTCATGTCAAATTTTGGAATTGAGTTTTCACCGGATATACACGTTTCAGGCTCCCTGATCCCAAAAAAATAAATGTTTTTAGTGATTGATCTCTCTGTGTGTGTGTGTGTGTGTGTGTGTGTGTGTGTGTGTATGTGTGTGCGCGTGTGTGTGAACAAAATGTCTCAATTTGTATTTATATTTTTTTATCAAGATACACAAAATATAAAAAAAATACCTCAAAGAAGGAATTTAGGTCATCAGTCGAAAGGCTGGTTTGAACCTGTAGAGGATTTACTAAGTGTAAAACGAGGATTGAGGTGGTTTACTATTGCCTTCCTCACTAAGTGGAAAAGTACGCTTATCAGCATGACGGGCTCTCTGAAAAGCACGTATTTTCCACTCTGTAAATGACACCTTCACTTCATTCACCTTAGGGTCTGGCTGTATAATGAAATTCGTTACTTTCAGAGGAGATAACTCTGATAAATGTCTTTTACGCCTCTGCCTCTTCTGTTCTTAAATGATTCAGTTATATAATTGGCTGACCGTGTAATAAGAAACAGAACTACTTATTTTAGCCCTGCAACTAACACATTGAGTGTAAATAATTTGATACTCCACCTGTCTGTTTTGGACAAAAAGACGTAATAGCATACGAATTTAAAACTGGAACTTAATTTAGGTACCCGAAGGGATCCGATACGAACATTTCCATGAAAATCGGTTAACCGGAATGAGTAGTTTATTCGGGCGATTTTTCACTTTTTACAATTTTCTCAAAAACTGTGTGCTTAATACTATGTGCTTAATGTTTTATGCTCTACAAGATAAAAAAGGCGTCATGTCTGCTAAAGTGTTAGGGAGGGGCTGTGTTCTTGTGGTTAAAAATTGTTTTAGTTTTAAGATTGCGGCCTTAATATGCATTTTATGACAAAAGTGTACATAATAATTAATGTTGCAGAAAATTAAAAAACGTACAACTTTTATTTCAAGCAGTTTTTCTGCAACGCTTAGTTTAGTGTCGGTGATATTCTGTAATTTGCTTATCAAAATCGGTCAAGCGTGTGGAATTTTTACGATTGCAGCCTTGGTGTGTAATTTACGACACAAGTGTGTAATAATCAAAGTTACACGAATCTACAACGATTATTTCAAGCATTTTTTTCTGAAGCCTAGTTTAGCGTCAATAGGTGATGTTCTGTTCCGTATTTCTAATTTCTATTTCTTAGAGGTAGATTTTCATTTTGCGTCATTCACTCATGATTAAAATTAGGCTGTTTCTCATTTTACATTCTTTACTAATGATTAAAACATACGTTATATTTTTCATTACTATTTCTTATTTTTACATTATTTTACTTTGGCAAGAAAAATTCGTGTAAATATTTTACAACATATTTTTAAATGGTGGATATTTTAATGTGGATGCAAATCAGTTGGGTGAATTATTGGTGAAGATTGTACAATGATGCAGGCTACTACATAAAAGTTCAAAGTTCAAAAAATCAAAATCTGGTGTGAAACACACACGACTTCCTCTTGCCAATGCAAATAATGACCCATAAATAACCTAACTTATAATAAACATTAAAAATAAACAGAAAAACTAACCTAAAAAACATAACCTTATTTTAATCATGGGTGAATGATGCAAAATAAAAATCAACCTCAGTTTGGCTTAAAAATACGGAAAATCACTCTTTCACGCTAAACTAGGCTTTGTAGAGAAAAATGCTCTAATTTAAGTTGTACATCTTTGAATTTCCTATAAATTTGATTGTATACACTTTTGCCGTAAAATGCATAGTCTACTAAGGCTGAAATCTTAAAAAATCAATTTTTTACAGATTTTCATAAAAAAAAAAACAGAAAATCACTAATTACCACCAAACTAAGCGTTATACAAAAACATGTTTCAAATAAAAGTTGTAGGTTTTTAAATTCCCTACAACTTTTATTATTTTTGCGCTAAAATGCATATTTAAGTCGCAATCTTAAAAAACAATTTTTTTACGAGAAAACCTTCCCAAGATTTTCAACAGACATGATGGTGCCTACCCTATCTTGTAGAATGTAGAGCATACAAAATGTAGTAAATAAAGAGATTTTAAAAAAAAAATCTTAGGAGCCGTTTTTGGGAAAATCCTAAAAAAGTGAAAAATGAAACGAATAAACTACTACTTCCAGTTGACCGATTTTGATGATGTTCGTGTCGGGTCCGGTACCAGTATCTAACTTAAGTTTCAAGTTCCGTCCTTGAGATATTCTGTTCACGCACACACGCGCGTGCGCACACACACACACACACACGCACAGATCAATCGCTAAAAACATGTTTTTTTTGCGTTCGGGTGTCTAAAAGCGTGTAGATCCGGTGAAAACTCGATTTCGAAAAATTGACATGAAAACAATACTTTCCTTCCTATTTATTCATATAGGCAAGAGAAAGTAAAAAAAATTGGTTAATATTGAATACTGGATAAACCAAATATATACAATGATAACAGAGTGTACTGAAAAATAATAAAGCAATAAAACAACAGATAAAAGTAATAAAGATACTATCGCATAAAAAATGTTATTATCCTACAAACATACTACACGTAGTTTAAATTTAATAGCAATCTTACGTCTGGGGAAAAACAGTTAATTAATTAATTACAGAAAATATAACTAAATATTTTATTTTTTTAAATTTTCTGAGAAAAGTTTTTTTTACAGTCCCTGTTAACAGTATGCACGCCATATTACAGTAAAATACTTTTTATCTTGTATATTAATCCATACTAATCACTTTACCATGTACAGAGTGTTTGATCGGAGCTCATTTGGCAGGCCAAAAAAATACAAAACTTCGTTTAACCTACTCTGAAACGGTACGTTAGTAAGTTAGACCGGCCCGTTGGCGTAGTGGTTAGCGCAACTGGATTCTTCGCCGGGGTTCCGGGTTCAATTCCCGGTCAGGTCTGGCATTATTTTATCACTCATTGTTACTTTCTCTTGACTATATGAATATATAGATAGGAAATTGTTGTTTTCATGTCGATTTTCGAAATCGAGTTTTCACCGGATCTACATGTTTTCAGACCTCCTGAACCCAAAAAATATGTTTTTAGCGATCGGTCTGTGTGTGTGTGTGAGAACAGAATATCTCAAGAACGGAACATCATACGAACTTGAAACTTGAAACTTAAGTTAGATACCACTAGAGGACCTGACAAGAACATTTTCATCAAAATCAGTCAACCGGAAGTAGTAGTTTATTCGCGTCATTTTTACTTTCTCTTGCCTATATTATAGGAAGGATAGCATTGTTTTCATGTCGATTTTTCGGAATCGGGTTTTCACCGGATCTACACGTTTTCAGACCCCCCCTGAACCCAAAAAACATGTTTTTAGCGATTGATGTGTGTGTGTGTGCGTGCGTGCGTGTGTGACCAGAATATCTCAAGAACGGAACATCGTACGAACTTAAACTTGAAACTTAAGTTACATACCACTACCGGACCCGACACGAACATTTTTATTAAAATCGGTCAACCGGAAGTAGTAGTTTATTCGTGTAATTTTTTACGTTTTTGCGATTTTCTCAAAAACTGGTCTTACGATTTTTTTTTAAATCGCCTCAATTACTTAATTTTTTATGCTCTAAAAGATAGGGTAGGCGCCATGTTTGCTGAAATTCTTGGTGAGGCTGTTTTCACGTAAAAACATTGTTTTTTCAAGATTGCGGCTTTAATATGCATTTTAGCGCAAAAATGTATATAATAAAAGTTGTAGAGAATTTAAAATCCTACAACTTTTATATCAAACATTTTTTTGTATAACGCTTAGTTTAGCGGTAACTAGCGATTTTCTGCTTTTTTCTCACGAAAACGTTTTTCTCACGAATTTTTTAGTGCATTTTACGATAAAAGTTTATTTAATCAAATTTATAGAAAATTAAGAAATCTACAACTTTTATTTAAAGCATTTTTCTCTACAGAGCCTAGTTTAGCGTGAAAGAGTGATTTTCCATATTTTTAAGCCAAACAGGTCGATTTTCATTTTCCGTCTTTCACTCATGATTAAAATAAGGTTGTGTTTTTAGAGGCGATTTAAAAAAAATCGTAGGACCAGTTTTTGAGAAAATCGGAAAAAAGTGAAAAATTACACGAATAAACTACCACTTCTGGTTGACCGATTTTGATGAAAATGTTCGTGTCGGGTCCGGTAGCGGTATGTAACTAAGTTTCAAGTTCGTACTGTGTTCCGTTCTTGAGATATTCTGTTCACACACACGCGCACACGCACACACGCACGCACACACACACACACACACCGAGTGTGTGTGTGTGTGAGAGAGAGAGAGAGAGAGAGAGAGAGATAGAGAAAGAGAGAGAGAGAGGGGGGAGGGAGAGAGCAATCGCTAAAAACATGTTTTTTGGGTTCAGGAGGTCTGAAAACGTGTAGATCCGGTGAAAACTCGATTTCGAAAAATCGACATGAAAACATTACTTTCCTTCCTATATATTCGTATAGGCAAGAGAAAGTAAAAATGTTGATGCCGGAGTAGGCTGGATGACCTATACTATGAAGAGAAGAAAATAGAATAAAATAGCTCCCAGAACTTGATTTGCTGTAGCTTACTATAACTCAAAACTTTGGGGTTGAAAGAAACACTCTAGGTTTTTCATACAAGAAATTTATTAAGATAATAATAAAAACTTGAAAATTTTTGAACAATACTTAGGTTTTTAATGTAAATAGATGCAAAATTAAGTAATTTAGATTTTTTTAACAGATAACGGAAAAAGTAGGTTACAAGATTTTAATTTTCCCAAATAAGTAGGCTGTTAAGTATCTAATGTTATTGGAATAAATTAGTTTCTAAAGATCTGAAAACCATAATTAATTCAGTAAGATCAGATGAATTAATTGAACAAAAGTTTTCTTATGAAACTACAATGGATAAAACGCAAGTACGGCTCACTTGTAGCCAGGGTAACAAAAACAAACTATTATTAACACAACTTCTTTACAACAACAAACAATAGACAAGCCAAAATAAGAAAAAGAGCCGACCACTCAGCTTAGTTTCAAAACACATCCACACAAGAACTTAACACATTAAAACACATGTTAAGTTAGTAGATGATAAGTCTCTTACTCCCAATCAAATTTGCAAATGTGTGCTTGTATGTTTGTCTGATGTAACGAATTTTGAACGTTTGCCAAATACATCTTCAATACACTGTTAATGCTCTTTAACTAAGTATATCACCGAATTTCTGATGTTTTATAACTTCTTATACGAATACCCTGTTAGTCGTCTCAGTTGTTTTTTATTTACTTCCTCTCGCTGTATCTGTGGTAATTACAAAGTGAGAATGATATGTCAGATGGTGCAAAATTATTCCCGTATTTTAAATGGTATTGAAGTTTAATGACCCACTGAAGGGAACAAATGTGCGTGCGTATGCGTGATTTAACTCCCAGAAAAAATACTGCACCGATTAAAATGAATTTATGCAAATGAAGGTTTTCTCTACCAATCCTCATGGGGTTTGTGGAATTAACTAACCATATAACAAAATTATAGCCTTAAAAATTAAGTGTACTTTCGGACTTACTTCGATTCAAAATTAAAAATCTGGTGTGAAACACTAACACACAACTTTCTTTTGCCTATATAGATTATTAACAATACAACCTAATTTTAATCATGAATGAATGATCCAAAATAAAAATTAACCTTGGGCTTAAAAATACGGAAAATCACTATTTAACGTTAAACTAGGTTTTTTTTTTTGGTTTAACGCCCGATTGTTCTGCAATTACTGCTAATGCAGACTGTGAAGGATGAAATGATTTTTTGTAACGTATGAAAATATTCCGTGCCTGAATGGGATTCTAACCCAAGTCCGCATGATGAGAGGCGACCACATTACCAACTACGCCAATGCGGCCGGCACTAAACTAGGCTGTGTAGAAGAAAATGCTTAAAATAAAAGTTGTAGATTTTTTATTTCCTAAACTTAAAATCCTTTTTTTTCCTTTAAAAATCCCTTTATTACGGATTTCGATGAATAAAATACAGAAATCACTAATTGACGCTGCCGGTCGCATTGGCGTAGTTGGTAACGTGCTCGCACAGACCAATCGCAAAAAATGTGTTTTTTGGGTTCAGGGGGTCTGAAAACTTGTGTATCCGGTGAAAACTCGATTTCGAAAAATCGACATGAAAACAATACCTACTTTGCTTTCCTATATATTCATACAGGGCAAGAAAAAATAAAAATACAGTTATAATATTTACTGAAAAACGGCTGATGTAATTTTGATCAAACGTGTACCTCATCTAGTACACGTAGTAGACTTATTAAAAGGACTTATATATCAACATCATCTGTCAAGGATTAGGCTCAATGGCCTGTTCCGGCATCCATCTTTCTTTAGGTCTTCCCAAGCGTCGCTTCCCGCGTATATACAGAGGTGAAAACTGGTCCACGGTCTTTATGGTGGAGATGGAGGATTCCGAATGGCGTGGAGGGCGGAAAAGCCTAAGGAGTCAACCCAAATAAAATCCAGGACAGGTGGAGCCCTGGAAGTGGTCAACGGTCTCGAAGGTGGAGGAGGAATTTTCCCAACGGTGAAGAGGGTGGACAAACCTAGGAGGTGGGTCTCCAAATGAAACCCAGGCCCATCTAGAGGCTCTGAGGTAGCGGCCATACTACTGGACTACCCAGCGCAGGGTTCGTAACTCGGCCTGGGGAAAATTTTGTCACTGGTAACCATCGAAAGTTAGCCTCGGATCAGGACCGGAATACAAGGATTAAAAGGGCTTATAAACATTATAATTCTATCTCTCAAATTTTGGAAACGTTAGGACCAATTTCAAGGAGTGAAGACGTAACAGGCCGTTGTGATTGGTGAAGAAGAAAATGTTTTAACATATTTATAAGTCTTTCCCAGTGTCCAATTTTTCTCGTTAACGAATTGTTTTTTTTTTCTGAAAGAAACTTAAATACCGAATTTCGTTGAGTTTAGATTAAAATTACGAATGAAATCGCGTTAACCTCATTTGCAGCATAACTGATGTAGTAGAATCGATTAAAATTGGAATAAATTTTCCGGAAAATCGCGTCATGGCGGTGACCTCAATGACAGATTTTCTATATTGGAACTCTGCTAAAAATGCGAAAAATTTTGTGTAGTTCCTTGATATTTTTCTCTCCAATACTTTGATAAACAGAAATTTAACATTTTCTCTTTAGAACCGTAACAAAATTGGTAAATTAACTTATTAAACAGATAACTTTATAATCCGTGAAAACATGAAATGGATAGTTGTTTTAATAATTAAGGTAGGGTTTTTAATTAAAATTTTATTAATATTATTGTATGTTATTTATTTATGCCGTAAAGTTATAAATGGCTATATTTTGCAATATTCACTTTTAATTTAGTAAACAAACATTTAACACTTTCTCTTACAAGAATAGTAAACAAAAAATATACAAATAAGAAATAAAAATTAATAATTTATTCTTAACGTATATTATGTGATGGTAGTGTGAAGGAAAATATTGAGTGACGTTGCCGACCCGGAGTAGCAGTTAAGTAACGGTAGTACATATAAAGTTGTGTATGCCAGAAAGGTAGTTCGGTTTGCTGGGAATTGATTTTGTAGGTTATCATGTTGTATTTAAAACACCAAATCTGGTCCTTTGTATTTGAAATGGAGATTCTATTTGTCCTTAAATACAGAATTCTATCAAACGGGTTTAAACAATTTTTACATCGTTGCAAAGAGGACACTTTGGGGATTCTGCAAAAAAATCTGAAAATGAAAGTTGGTGAAACCCGAAAGAAATATTGTTAAGTAAATAATAAAATTGGTGTGAAACTCTTAACACAACTTTCTCTTGCCAATCCAAATAATGCACAATTAGTAATAAAACATTATAAGTAAAAAAAAAACATAACCTTATTTTAATCGTGAGTGAATGATGCAAAAAGAAAATCGACCTCAGTTTGGCTAAAAAATACGAAAATCACTCTTTCACGCTAAACTAGGCTCTGTAGAGAAAACTTCTATAAATAACCAGATCTTTTAATTTCCTATAAATTTGATTATATACACTATTGTCGTAAAATGCATACTAAGGCTGTAATAAAAAAATCGATTTTTTACAGATTTTTATGAAAAACCAGAAAATCACTAAGCGTTATACAAAAAATGTTTGAATAAAAGTTGTAGGATTTTAAATTCTCTACAACTTTTATTATATACATTTTTGCGCTAAAGTGCATATTAAAGCCGCAATCTTAAAAAACGTTTTTTACGAGAAAACGCTTAGAAACTACGCCGGCCGCATTGGCGTAGTTAGTAACGTGCTCGCCTCTCACCATGCGGTCTTGGGTTCGAATCCCATTCAGGCACGGCATATTTTCATACGTTACAGAAAATCATTTCATCCTTCACCGTCTGCATTAGCAGTAATTGCAGAACAGTCGTTAATCCAAAAAAAAAAATTGTTAGGAAGATCTCGTAATCGTTCAAAAGATCTAGATTAACTATCAGACCGCAGGTATAAAAACAGTTAGCGCCTTTGTAGTGAGTCAGTCAATAGTTGAATTGGTGAATGGAAAATTTGTGTCGGGCCGTTCGAAATGGGGTCGTTACAGGACCGGTTTTGAGTTACATTAATTTTGACTACAATGGATAACAAGTGGTTGTATACAGTTAAATAGATTAATTTGATTTCTAAAAGTACAATATTCCATTGTTAGTGAAGTTTTGTAATTGATTTAATTTATCTAATTGTATTTGTTAGTAGACTTAAGTTTAATGATTAATTTTAATTATGTATTAATTTTATCAATAAGTAATTTTAACAGTTTGTTTATTTGTTTATGAAACCCTGATCCTGAACGAACCTTGGCTTAGGTGTTACAATATAATTATTTCTGTACCTTCCCCGGCAGCCGCAGTTCTGAAAATCATTGTGTTCATTAACAAAGTGGTATTACGACCACTTAGGAGGGAATTCCAATACTTCAGATATTTTTTTTATAATGTTTGTCTTTTTCCTGTTTCATTTTTTGCCGTTTTAGGCTATTTGTTGTTCAACAGGGAAAATGTTATCGTTCAAATCTCATTTATAGAAGCAAGAAAAACTTCAATTGTGATTTTATGATAATGAAATTAAGTTGTCAAATGGTACGAATTTAAAAACTGGTTTCAGAGACTTTCTTCGTCTATTAAGAAGGTAATACCTTCAAAAAATAATAGTTTTTTTTTATAGAAAAATCTGGTGTGAAACACACACGATTTTCTCTTGCCACTGCAAATAATTAACAATAAAACGTAATATTCGTCATAAAACAATAGAAATAAACAGAAACATAACCTCGAAAACATATACTATTTTAATCACGAGTGAAAGACGCAAAATGAAAATCAACCTCAGTTTAGCTTAAAAATAAGGAAAATCACTCTTTTACGCTTAACTAAGCTCTGTTGAGAAAAATGTTCAAAATAAAAGTTGTAGATATTTTAATTTCCTATAAATTTGATTATATACACATTTGTCGTAAAATCTACTAAAGCCGATATCTTAAAAAATCGATTTTTTACACGTTTTCGTGAGAAAAAACAGGAAATTGCTAATTACCGCTAAACTAAGCGTTATACAAAAAAATGTTTGAAATAAAAGGTGTAGAATTTTAAATTGTCTACAACTTTAATTATATGAATTTTTGCGCTAAAATACTTATTAAAGCCGTAACCTTAGGAAAACAATGTTTTTACGTGAAAACAGCCTCACCAAGAATTTCAGCAAACATGGCGCCTACCCTATCTTGTAAACCATAAAACATTTAGTAAACCAGGCGATTTAAAAAAAAATCGTAGGACCAGTTTTGAGAAAATCGCAAAAAAGTGAAAAATTTTACGAATAAATTGCTACTTCCGGTTGACCGATTTTGATGAAAATGTTCGTGTCGGGTCCGGTAGTGGTATGTAACTTAAGTTTCAAGTTTGAGTTCGTACGATGTTCAGTTCTTGAGATATTTTGTATACACACACACAGACCAATCGCTAAAAACATGTTTTTTGGGTTTAGGGGGTCTGTAAACGTGTAGATCCGGTGAAAACTCGATTTCGAAGAATCGACATGAAAACTATACTTTTCTTCCTGTATATTCATATAGGCAAGAGAAAGTAAAAACAGCTTTCCCTACTTCTGTAGAGTCTATTATTCCGGACAAAATGGGACGTGTAAAGAAAGTTTTACAAGGTGCTGCCCACGGCAACACTGATGTAGGAAAGTGAATTGGGTGGTTTACAAGAAACAAAAGTCAATTGATCCAGTAGTGAATTGAAATTAATGGAAAAATTGAACAGAACAATAATTAAAGATAATTTTATTGTGTTAAAACTTTTGTATTTAAAGTTCTTCTGTTTTAGTTGAACCATGTTTCTCTACAGCTAACGCACATAAAATTAGAATTTTTAAATAAATTATGGAAAGTGCCTTTGGTCAAGGTTCAATTTAAGTTGTATTCCGCGAAAACGGTAGTTCAGTTTTGTGCCTAATTGTTTTCTTGCACTGAACGTATATAACTTTCTTTTGCCCTACATGAATATATAGGAAAGGAAAGTATTGTTTTGATGTCGATTTTTCTAAATCGAGTTTTCACCGGATGTAGCTACACGTTTTTAGACCCCCTGAACCTAAAAAACATGTTTTTAGCGATTGGTGTGTGTCTGTTTGTGAAAAAAAACTCGCAAAGGGAGTAGGGAATACCGTACGAATTTGAAACTTAGAACTTAAGTGATGTACGAATACCGGTTCCGACACGAAGATTTTCATCGAAATCGGTCAACCGGAAGTAGTTGTTTATTCGTGTAATTTTTTACTTTTTGCGATTTTCTCAAAAAAGGCTCCTACGATTTTTTCTTAAATCGTCTTATTTACTACATTTTTTATGCTCTACGAGATAAGGTAAGCGCTTTGTCTGCTGAAATTCTTGGGAGCTGTGCTCTTGTAGAAAAAAATGTTTTTTTTTAAGATTACACCGTTAATATAATTCTATGGCAAAAGTGTATGTAATCAAAGTTGTTAACATTTTTAAAAACCTTTGTCACCGGATGGCGACATTAAGTGGCACACCTTATTTGTTTGGTGGCCCTGAAAAGGGCTGTTCAAGCGGTGGTCGTCTTGATGGGAAGCATCGGTCGTAGTCGTCGTGGCGGTCGGGGAGCTGGGCGACACGGCGTGTCGTCGTCCAGCGGAGACGTCATCTTCTTCCCTCGCAGTAGTGCGTCGATGGCTGCTTCGTCGGGTCCGGTGGGCGTAAGGCTCGATCGAGGGACCGCTGTGGGCATCGCTCGCGTCAGCGGGCGATGACGGTCCGGTCGACGGCTTACGGTGACGGGTCAGCGAGCGGAAGCATCATCTTCTCTCTTGCGGGGTCGTTGATTAGTCTTCGCTGGAGTCCGGCAGCCGTGTGCCGTGGTGGACGTCTTGTCTGCTGTCTGGTTCGAAGTGAATCTCTCGGCTCAGTGCAGCGCTCTTTATATAGTCGCCGAGAGCGCTGTGGTATAGAGCGGCTACTGGCTTGGCCTTGATGACAAAGGCATCTGTCGGTGCGGAGCCGAAAGGTTTGTCGGTATGCCGTCAAATGTCCCACCGCGCCGACAAAGGCCGGAAGATGTATTGAAGCCGGCAACCCAGTAAATGATTATTTAGAAGGGGTAGCGGTGACACCTTCAACTTTTATTTCAAACATATTTTTATAATGCTTAATTTAGCTGAAATTAGTAATTGCATGTTTTTATTTCATGAAAATTCGTAAAAATAGGATTTTATAAAATTACGACCCTTAGTATGAATTTTACGACAAAAATATATGTAGGGAAAGTTATAGAAAATAAAAAATCTACAATTTACATTTCAAACATTTTTTTGTACAACGTTTAAAAAATGGTAAAAAATGGGATTTTCTTAGATTGCGGCCTTAGTGTGCATTTAATGATAAAAGGTATTTAATCAAAGTTATAGGAAATTAAGAAACGTACAACATTTATTTAAAGCATTTTTCTCTACAGAATCTAGTTTAGAGACAATTACTGATTTTCTGTATTTTTAAGTCCTACAGAGGTTGATTTTAATTTTGCGTCATTCACTCATGATTAAAATTATTTATGTTTTTCTTTTTATATTGTTTACTCATGATTAAATATGGGTTACATTGTTTATTATCTACATTGGCAAGGAAAAGTCGTGTGAGTGTTTCACGGCAGATTTTGTGTTATTATTTATATTGATTTGATCACATGTAATATTGACATGATCTTCAGCTGTTTAAATTCAGCCGCGCAACTCTTTTTAAGTTCAGAGATACTTGTTGATCTGTGTAATGCACAGTGTATTCGGAGGAGAGAAATAACCCTGCCGTCAGTCTATCGAGTTCAGGGTCAAACTGACCTGTTTTAGGTTATACTCTATGTATCTTATATGAATGACCTCGTCGTCTTATTTCATATTCTTCTTCTTAACATCTTGTATGTTGTCTGACTGATAATATTTGAGACGTGAGATTATTTACGGATTATAAAAAATGTCATTTTATGTCTGGATTTGATAAAATAATGTTTAGTATCGTTTTATTAAAGTTATGTTAACGTAATGTCTAGACTTTGTGTAGGCGTTACTCTTATACAGGAAGGGTGTTAGCTTGCGTTTTGTGATTCTTTTCAAAATCGGTTTTAAACTTATCTCGGGTCTTTTCCGTTTTCTGTATGCCAGTATCAAATCCGAATTCCCTGAAGGGTTGCACACGCGTTCATTTCTCTCACTCCTTACTGAAAAACCCACCGGGTTGGTCTAGAGGTAAAATCGTCGCCAAAATCAGCTGTTTTTCAGCTGATTTTCGGAGCGAAGGTTCCTGGTTCAAATCCTAGTAAAGGTAGTTACTTTTATACGGATTTGAATAATAGACAGTGGTTACCGGTGTACTTTAATGGTTGGGGTTCAATTAACCATACTCTCTCAGGAATGGTCGATCTGGGTGTGTACAAGACTACACCTCATTTACACATCATACACATCATCCTCATCTCATTGAGTCATGGGGTTGCTTATTGTTCTAAATTGAACAGATTGCAACGTACACAAATTAGGAATAAAAAAAAAAAATGCATGCCTTACTGAAACACACACTCACGCACGCGTACCCACGCCCTTCGTAGTCCCAGTATATATAGTACTTTGTTACAGGTTCTGTTGTTTTCTTTCTTATTTTGTTTTATTGTTATTACTACATTACTGTATATTTTTTAATTATTTATATTGGAAAGAGAGAGTCGTGTGAGTGTTTCACATAGACTTTTTAGTTGTCACATCTTCTGGGATTATGCAATAACCCCCTTTCCTCACAAACTCTGCAGCATCTTTCTCCGTCCGAATATTAGTTATTAAGAACTCTACAAAATTCATAGTAGACTGTACAGTAATTAACTGTGTTGTTTGGGTCATCAGCCGAAAGGCTGGTTTGAACCTGTAGAGGTTTTACTAAGCAAAACGAGGAGTGAGGTGGTTTACCATTGCCTTCCTCACTGAGTGGAAAAGTACGCTTATCAGCATGCCGGGCCCTCTGAAAAGCACATATTTTCCACTCTGTAAATGACACCTTCACTTCATTCACCACAAAGTCTGGCTGTATAATGAAATTCATTACTTTCAGAGGAGATAACTCTGATTAGTGTCTTTTACACCTCTGCCTCTTCTGTTCTGAAATTATTCAGTCATTTAATTGGCTGACCACGTGATAAGAAACAGAACTCTTTATTTTAGCCCTGCACTGAACAGATTAAGTGTAAAGTAATTAACTGTGAAATGGAAATGGAGTTGACATTACGCACGAATATTGCTAATCAGATTGGCGCGCTACACGCAAGAGTAAGAGAAGTGTGCAACCCTTCAGGGAATTCGGATTTGATAGTGATATTGATATACAATGCCCAAAACGGGCAGGTGGAGTGTTATTTTAATTACATTCTATCTGTTTGGTCCAGGGCTAAAACAAATAGTTCTGTTTCTTATCACATAGTCAGCCACTTATGTGACTGAACTATTTAAGAACAGCAGAGGTAGAGGTGTAAAAGACACTAGTCAGAGTTATCTCCTCTGAGAGTAATGAATTTCACTATACAGCCAGACCCTGTGGTGAATGATGTGAAGGTGTCATTTGCAGGGTGGAAAGTGAGTGCTTTTCGGAGGGCTTGGCATGCTGATAAGCATACTCTTTCAACTCAGTGAGGAAGGCAATGGTAAACCACCTTACTCTTCGTTTTTACTTAGTAAAACCTCTAGAGGTTCAAACCAGCCTTTCGGCTGTTGACCTAAACAACAACAGTGACATGCAGAAAACAGAAAAGACCCCTTATCTCAAAACCAAAATTTTAATTGTAATTTTATTCCGTTTAGGACTAATTTTAAACCACGTGAAGTGACTTTAGACATTTCTGGAAGTTCTTTTTGCAGCCTACATTCTTAGTCTTCGTGGACTGAATGCTTCTCTTCTATCTTAAGTCCACCCGGTGTTCTGCTTATGCTCTTCATGGAAGCACTTTAATTCAGTAATAAGTTCCCTGAATTTGGTTCGATCCATTGAGTTTCCTCGGTTTATTCCAGTTTTCTCTAAATGCTATTGTCCGTAAAACTGGAAGTCTATATATTTTTCGTTGTTATAACATCCGGTTTACCGGACGAGCGTAAGTTATGCATAAGGTACCAACGTCCGGATAACCGAACATTTCCAAAAAAACTTTTTAACAACAATTAATGGGATAATGTATTTTGAAACCGCCTCCGTGGCGTAGTGACTAGCACGCTAGCCTACAAAGCGAAAGGTCCTGAGTTTGATTCCCGGATAGGGTCTGGAAATCTTAACACGTTGAAACCACCGTTATGGTACCAAAACCCACAATAGTTGCTAATTACCAAGCTGTCGATGTGACTTAAAATAAACTAAAGAAAACTATTTTGAATATTTTTAGTGTTAGAACGATTTCTTTTTTTTATGAACACAATAAAAAATTTGCCCATAACAGGCAGGTGGAGTGTTAAATTATTTGCACTCAATCTGCTTGTTCCAAGGCTACAAAAAAAATAGTTCTATTTCTTATCACATGGTCAGCCAATTATATGATTGAATCGTTTAAAAACAGAAGAGATAGAGGTGTAAAAAACACTAGTCAGAGTTATCTTCTCTGAGAGCAATGAATGTCATTATACAGCCAGACCTGTAGTGAATGAAAAGGTGTCATTTACAGGGTGGAAAGTAGATGCTTTTCAGAGGGCCTGGCATGCTGATAACCCAACTTTTCCACTCAGTGAAGAAGGCATTGGTAAACCACTTCATTCCTTGTTTTTCTTAGTAAAGCCTTTAGAGGTTCAAACCAGCTATTCGGCTGATGACCTAAACAACAATAAAATTTAATTTTTAACAGGACATTTTATTTTTCTATGTTGAAATTTTGGTCAGTAATGGCAGGCTTACACCGGCAAGTTTTCGAAATAAGGGCTTATTTTTTTTTGTACACCCTTATTCAAATTAAATGGCACTTTAGATTAAACTTTTAAATATTGTTTCGGCACTGAAAGTGTTAAGCCACTTGTCTGACGTCTAAAGTTTATTGTTCGTTGTCTTCAAAAATTTGTTTTGTCAACCGTTTATCATCCATTCTATATAGGTGTCCGTAAAATTGTAGTCTTCTTTATCTAATCATTTATTTTCTTTGTACAGTGTTCTTCTCGACCTCTTAACCTACATTGTCTGTCTACTATCTTCGAACCCATTATATTGCGGAGAATCTTTCTCTCAAATTGCAACACAAAAACTGGTCCAGGGTTTGCTGTTTTTTTTTTAAGGGAAAATACCTTTAGATAATCCAGGTTAATTTAGGAGATAAGTTTGGCAGGACTTAAGGCCATTTGAGCCTAAATGTAGGGGGTTTTCAAATTTTGTCTGCGTATCCTATTTTTTTTGTGATGATAAAAGTTTCAATATTCTACTTCGCTCTCATTTTTATGACACAGAAAAGGAAAAATATATTTATAAATATTATAATTTTGTTTTATGAGTAGCTTTGTTGTTTAAGTCATCAGCCGAAAGGCTGGTTTGAACCTCTAGAGGCTCTACTAAGTAAAGCAAGGAGTGATGTGATTTACTATTGCCTTTCTCTGTGAGTGGAAAAGTGTGCTTATTAGTATACCAGACCCTTCGAAAAGTATCTACTTACCATCCTGCAAATGACACCTTCTTTTCATTCACCACAGGGTCTGGCTGTATAATAATAAAATTCATTACTCTCAAAGGAGATAACTCTGACTAGTGTCTTTTACACCTCCACCTCTTCTGTTCTTAAATAGTTCAGTCTTATAATTGGGTGACCATGTGATAAGAAACAGAACTATTTTTTGTAGCCCTGAAACCAACAGATCGAGTGCAATTAATTTAACACTCGACTTGCTTGTTATGGACAAAAAGTAGCTTTAACAGTTAAGTACTGGGAGTTAAGTAACCGTGGGTTTTGACTTGTTATAATTTCCTGATTCTAGTTGGAAGTCGAACCTGGAATCTACTGTCTTGTAGTTTAGAATGCTAACCACTACACCATGGATTCAGCCCTTTATCTGTTGTTTCTTCCTTTTCCAGATGTTTTTCTTTATTTCAGAGATTAACTTCTTCCTTTCCTCTGACCATTCAATCAATTAACCTAATTTATTTACTTATTCTCGTTTATAAAATTTACAAAAATTGCATTTATAAGCACACTCACCTTTGTACATATTTCCAAAAATAGAGAGATAGATTGGGTTGGTATTATACTTTAAATTTAGATACATTTAACAAAATTTTAATTTAATTACACATGTTATAATTTAGGGGATATTGTGTACATATTTACCACTTGTATACGAATGTACTTGATAATATTTAAAAAAAATGAGTAAACAAAACACAAATACATTTTACATTAAAAAAGATTGTGCAAATGAATCCATGTCTTTTCACGCTTCTGTTTTTAGTTTATTTCTTAGTATTAATCACATCAACATGTTGGTTATTAGTGATTACTTTGGATTCAAGAAAGGTGGGTTTGAACTTGTAACAATTTTTGTGACCCTTGCCGAGAATCGAACCTGGGACCTCTGCTTTGCAGTGTAGCATGCTAACCACTGGACCACGGAGGCAGCCACTCTCCTTTTGTTTCTCTTGAAATTTTAGTATAGTGTATAGTTTGTACCCTACTTCCTCTATCATGTAAATTTTGTGTTTCAAGTACAATTTACATCAACAGTTGTTTTATTTTTGTAATCGGAGAGATCGGTTTTTATAGGTAGTTAATTTGTTAATTTTTTAATTTATTTGTATTTTATTGTTATTAACCATTCTGTGAATGTGAGCAAAGATTTTAATTCTTTATTTTGTTATTGCATCTGTTATTTTCAAAAAAATTTTGTATACTTTTTTTAATCGATCTTATTGCATTTTATAAGTTAGTTTGTTTTCTTGGTTACACTCTTTGGGCGTATCTTGTATTTTCCTCACAATTAATCCTTTGGTTTTCTCTAATCTTGTAAAGAATTTAATGGTTTTTATTTACAATTATAATCAGTTATTTAGAAATACAGGGAAGAGGTGGTATTGTCATTTGTTACGGATACCGGATGATCAAACTCCCAAGCAGGTATTTATTTGCAAGCCTATCGAAAAACTTATTATCGAAGATAGAATTTATATTCTATTTTCAACTTTATGTTTCTTTTTTTTTAGAAAACTGTGGAAGGTACTGTTCTTAAATTCACACAATATGTTTAACATATTAGTTACAAAAGTTCCCATATCAGGCAGATGGAGTGTTAAATTATTTGCACTCGATCTGCTAGTTTCAGGGCTACAAAAAATAATTCTGTTTCTTATCGCATGGTCAGTAAATTATATGACTAAAGCATTTAAAAATAGAAGAAGTAGAGGTGTAAAAGACACTATAGTACATCCCATAGAACCGTGCAGTAGATATAAACAGACTACTGATTGAAATTCAGTAAAAAGGATGCGTAATCATGTTTCACTCTACCAGTGCCGTCAGTCAAAACAACTGGTGACAGACCCGGATGTTTTATAAAAGGCCTACTGTATGAGTTCTTTTTACTGGTACTGTCGTATTTTCTATTCAGTATATGTTTCAATAATTAATGTATACCAAGTTTCATCTGATAAGCAAAGAATATTTTTTGTTACTCGAATGGATCACCCTAAGTTTTAATACATTTGTGTTTTGACGTGCTGTACAGTTCCATGAGATAGAGTATAGGAATAGTACTGCTACAGTAGTCCCTACTGCAGTCTTTCACTCCTAGTACACCCTTGTACAAAAGTATTAGGCTTCTACAACTCATTCTATTCCCACTACCTTTCAATACAAATTTTTATTTAATTATTTGTGCAAGTGCATATCTAAGTTAATAAATAGTACATCAATATTTGACAACAGTTTAAACTGGGTTAACATCATGTGCAATTATCTTGATTAAATTATCATCCAAAAAAGAAAAAATTATAGATGTTCTTTGAAAACTGTTGAGATCATTAGAGTAGGTTAGATTTTGTTTTCTCCCTCTGAAGTTGGCCTCATGGAGGCATAAGGGTTATTTTTATGAAATAGTTGGCTAAAGGGTAATTAGTTTTTTGATTTTAATTAGTACCACTATCAGGGTTGAGCTACATTAGTTTTGTAATTTGTTAAAACACCTTTTCAGTTTAGAACCATCGATAAAATCTGTAATCTTGTGATAATTTGTGTAGGCAAAGACATTAGTCAAAGTTATCTCCTCCGAGAGTAATGAATTTCATTATACAGCTAAACCCTGTGGTGAATGAATTGAAGGTGTTATTTGCCGGGGTTATTTATCCTTTTCAGTGGGCCTGGGTAAGCGTACTTTTCCACTCAAGAAATGAGGAAGGCAATTCTAAACCACCTCACTCCTTGTTTTACTTAGTAAAGCCTCTAGAGACTCAAACCAGTCTTTCAGCTGACAATCTAAACAAAAATCATTATTAGGCCCGTTTCAGCGAGATATAGCTTTGATTAAACGAGTACCTGGAATTTCTCTGATTTTCCATTTTTGCCAGACCCCTGGTGGAGAGAAGAAAGGAGAAAAGCCTACAGTGAGCAAATGGTTAGAATATGGGCTGCTATAAGAGCTTCCAGAAACATCTAAAGTCACCTCACATGGTCTAAAAATTGGCTCTATACGAAAGAAAAAACCAGTAATCTAAGCCTCTCATGATATTTGTAACGTAATAAGTATATAAAAATTTAGTTCTGCTTGTCATATAATTATCATATGCCATATGATAATTATCATAATGACTAAAGTCTTGTGATTCGTAAAGAAGGTATTTTTATCAACTGTTTTTTTCTGTTTGTTTAAGTCTCACATGTTATCAATTTTCACCTTGCTATGTGAAGTGGGTTTTTAAACATTATGTAGGCTGATTCGTAAATTATTTTACTTTTTTACTAAAGTACTCTTACTTTGTACCAATCAAAAATTAATGCATTATCACTAAAGTATTATATTTTTTTCTTTATAGTTTTCTTAGAAAATAATTTATGGTGTCAACCTGATAAGTTTAATCTAAATGTGTCTTTTGTAGTTTTCTGTCGACTGTACTTAAGTTAGTGGATATATGTGAGTAGTCCGCTGTTATTCAGGATTAAAACTTAATGTAAGTTTTATCCACCTCTATTTAAATTTAGTAAAATAATTTTTTTTTTGATACTGTGTATTTTATTCATGCAATTTTTAATTTCTAATTAACATTTACGAGATATTTTATAATTATTTAATTTTAAAATAACATTTCATAAAAATTTTAAAAATTAATTTTGTATTGAAATACAGTAGGTCCTCACTACAACGGATTTTTATTATAACGGACTTTGTCGCGTACACCTGATGCCAAATACAGTGTTTTTGTACATATTATCGGAAGAACAAGATGTCCAAAACTTTTGTGAATTTTATGCAATGTAAATTAGTTATATTATATCAGTCTGTTTCTCAGTTAAAAATAAACAATTTTCCAATTACTTCAATCTTCTTCATATCGGTGATTAAAATAGTTTTTCCTTATATGCTTATATGTTACTGTATTTTCCGTTTTAATTTAAACTGTAGCTTAATAAATAAACTGTGCTGAAAGAATAACGTAAAGTGTGTAAAAATGTTGTTGTTGTTTAGGTCATCAGCCGAAAGGCTGGTTTGAACCTGTAGAGGTTTTACTAAGTAAAAGGAGGAGTGAGGTGGTTTACCATTGCCTTCCTCACTGAGTGGTAAAGTACGCTTATAAGCTTATAAGTACGCTTATAAGCGTGTCTGGCTGTATAATGAAATTCATTACTTTCAGAGGAGATAACTCTGATTAGTGTCTTTTACTCCTCTTCATCTTCTGTTCTTTTGGAGATACCAAAAAAACATGTAAAATTTACTTTTGAGAGACTGATCCGTCTCTCATGTAATAATGTTTTTAATAGAATCGTAAGACGGATTGGATGCTCGTTTGCATTGAATCATATACTGAGATGTTAGAAATGAGTTCAAAAAACATTTCCCCAGTCATGGTTCATGATTTACTTGATCCGATTGAGTCAAAAATGAGTATGTGAAACTTGACAGCTTATTTTTGCATTATTAATCATGCTTTAATAATATTATATAATGAAAAGTCATTATATCTTTTTATTTTTTAAGGTTTTCATATGACAATATTCTTTGCATTGTAAAAGTTGACTGGTCGGTGCCTCTACGTAGACAACTGGTACTCAACTTTACCACTCGCCGAACAACTGCTTGATAGAGAGACACATCATTGATAGTTACGTAGTTTTTAAAAAAATAGCCCGAAATAAATTATTTATAAAATACATATCATATTTTATAGAAATACAAGTAAAATTTCAGTGATGCACACATCATTCTTTCATAGTAAATTTTATTTTTTTACTCTTGAGTACCTGATCATTCTCTCTCCTAAAAACAGTGTCAAAAAGAATTTAAGCCTTACAATACTCTAGACTTGAAGAAAATTAATTAAGAAAAGCAAAGGAACCATAAAATAGGTATAGGTTTTTTAAGCAAAATTGCAAAAATTGCCTTGGGAGTCAAACTGTTAATATTATTCTGTTATTTTTTTAAAATAAATATTGAGTGAATTTATTTCAATTTTTTTAATCACAAAGTCACAGAAGTTTCACGGCACACCCGTTGAGAACTACTGCTGTACAATATTGATAGCCACCCAGTCTGAAATCTTCTTTTTACTTGAAATTGAAATGCATTTGAATACGGAAACGTAGCGGATTTTCTTCAAATGTGGCTGTTTGTTTAGGTCATCAGCCGAAAGGCTGGTTTGAACCTGTAGAGGTTTTACTAAGTAAAATGAGGGAGTGAGATGGTTTACAATTTCCTTCTTCACTGAGTGGAAAAGTACGCTTATCAGCATGCTGAGCCCTCTGAAAAGCACATATTTTCCACTCTGCAAATGACACCTTCACTTCATTCACCACAGGGTCTGGCTGTAAAATGAAATTCATTACTTTCAGAGGAGATAACTCTGATTAGTGTCTTTTACACCTCTGCCTCTTCTGTTCTGAAATTATTCAGTCATTTAATTGGCTGACCACGTGATAAGAAACAGAACTCTTTATTTTAGCTCTGCAACTAACAGATTGAGTGTAAATTTTGACAACTCCAACTGTCTGTCATGGGCATCAAATGTGGCTATCACCATGTAAAGTTGCTGACACATGGGTGTGGTGTTCAGTACAATTATCTTCTATACCAGAGATGCTAATCAATTCGTGATCAGATCTGGTATTTTTCATCACTCATTTTAACTATCACTTTTTATAATCTGTATTAGTTTTATTGTGTATAAAAGCAAAACATTAAGATGTAAAAATTAAAAAAGAAACATAGAAAGTGGCTTGTTTGCTGGTTGCATCAACATTTGGGTTACTAGCGACTACCTTGGGTTAAGGAATGGTGGGTTTAAATGTGTAATAATTTTTCATACCCTAGCTGGGAATCAAACCTGGGACGTTCACTTTGCAGCGCAGCACACTAACCACTGGACCACTTAACTGGTGTTATTTAAAAATTAGTAGCAACTTTCTATCAGCTGACTGAAAGCTGTCATGTACTTAAATTAAACATGTCGGATAAAAATTTGTGAATAAATCAACACATACTTGATAAATAATTGAACGTAACAATGTGTTAGATCTAGAAGGCATTGTAATCTAATAGAAGGTTAGTTGTGTTATAGGCATATGATGTATATTTAAATTTATTTGGTCAGCTAGGTTAAAAGGTTAATATACTTTAACAGTTGTTAAATGTGTTACGCGTCTTTCTATGTAGCACAATCTCTGTATTACAAGTACTCTTTTGTAATAATGTATTTCTGTTTTTATTACTTTCTCTTGCCATATATGAATAGTATATAGAGTAGGAAAATATTGTTTTCATGTTGATTTTTCACCAAAAATACATGTTTTTAGTGATTGATCTGTGAGTGAGAACAAAATGTGTCAGGAACGGAATATTGTACCAAGTTGAAACTTGGAACTTAAGTTAGGTATCAATAGGGAACCTGACATGAACATTTTTATCAAAATCAGTCAATCATAAGTAGTAGTTTATTCATGCAATTTTCTTAAAAGTGGCTCCGACGGTTTTTAAAAAATCGTCTTATTTACTAAAATACTTGAAAATAACAACTTTGAGGGGCTGTACTCTCATGGTAAAAAGTGTTTTTTTTTAAAGATTGCAGCCTTAATATGCATTTTAGGGAAAACATGTTTATAATTTTAAGTTGGAAATTAAAACACCAATAACTTTTATTTCAAACTGTTATTTTAACAAAGCTTAGTTTAGTGGCAATTAGTGATTTTCTGTTTTTTCTTATCAAAATGGATAAAAATGAAAATTTTTTTTAAAAGATTGCAGTTTTATTACAGATTTTGCGACAATATGTATAAAATCAAAGTTATACAAAATTAAAAAAACCTACAATTTTTTATGCATGGTGTAGTTTAGTTGTTAACACATTCAGTGCGGTGTCAATATACGTGACAAATATCGATTACGACAGAATTAAATGAGACGTAAAACTGCTTCACCGAATTACAGACGTGGTAGGACTACCACGCAGAGATTTTTGTGACTGACGGATGTAGTAAGACTACCACTTGGATATTTCAAAAACACTATTCAAGTTTTTTGTCGGTAGGGTTGGTAAATCTGATTTTTTAAAATCGTAGTTCAGTAGTAATAGTTAGAATAATATATTGAGTTGAGAGTGTGTGAAAGTCATTCTTTGATACGTTGAATTGGTTAGAAAGGACAGAGAGTTTATGAAAAGGACTGCCGTGGTATCCCTACCACGCCCGTCACTCACAAAAATCCTTACATGGTAGGTATACCACATCCGCACGGAATGTGTTAATAATTTTCTGTATTTTTGATGCAAACAGAGGTTGATTTTCATTTTGGTATAATTCACTCATGATTAAAAATAGGTTATATTGACAAGAGAAAGTTGTTTGAGTGGTTCAAAGCATTGTATATTTAATAAACAAACTGTGTAAGCATTTGTTAGTGTTTCTGAAGTTTTCTTTTCTTTGGTGGTCAATCCTGGGATTTGTTAACAGTGAATCCCTATATCAGTCTCATTATTTTTGTTCTGAAATTGTCACTTCTGCTATCTGAGTTGTAAAATGACATTAGGGCAGTAATATTTTCTATTCTTAAGGACCAGTCCGGACAACAGGTTTACTTCCTTTAATTTATCACTCTAGGCCGCAGCCTATTTAGGATTTCACTCTTATCACTAATTTATCTCGATCTGCAGTTTCCAGGGCTACAAAAAATAGTTCTGCTTCTTATCATGTAGTCAGCGAATTATATGACTGAACTATTTAAGAACAGAAGAGGTAGAGGTGTAAAATACACTAGTCAGAGTTATCTCCTCTGAGAGTAATGAATTTCACCATACAGCCACACCCTTTGGTGAATGGAAGTGAAGATGTCATTTGCAGGGTGAAAAGTAGGTGCTTTTGGAGGGCCTGGGATGCTGATAAGCATTCTCTTTCAACTCTGTGAGGAAGGCAATGGTAAACCACCTCACTTCTTGTTTTACTTAGTAAAACCTCTAGAGGTTCAAACCAGCCTTTCGGCTGTTGACCAAATCAACAATAATCATCCAAAGTTCTAACTTGAACCGAACACAGCCTGTTCCAAATCACATCCCAAGCAATATGCCCAAGCCGTAGAGCGGATGCTAAATAAGCTTGCCGGTGTAGTTGCTCGAACAATGCCCAAGCCGTAGAGCGGATGCTAAATAAGCTTGCCGGTGTAGTTGCTCGAACAATGCCCAAGCCGTAGAGTGGATGCTAAATAAGCTTGCCGGTGTGTGTAGCTGCTCGAACAATGCCCAAGCTATAGAGCAGATGCTAAATAAGCTTGCCGGTGTAGTTACTCGAACAATGCCCAAGCCGTAGAGTGGATGCTAAATAAGCTTGCCGGTGTAGCTGCTCAAGCAATGCCTAAGCCGTAGAGCGAATGCTAAATAAGCTTGCCGGTGTAGTTGCTCGAACAGTTCGGATTTAGTCCGTAGATTTTGTGCTGTAGTACCGAACTGCCTATTAAATTACAAGCTGAACGATGTAAATTATCATCTATTAATGATGTTAAAAACATTCAGTTGTAAACATTGTATACAACAATTAACGCATACCACATAAAACATATTACAGACTAATATTTTTAGGTCAGCTAATATATAACGGTGTGAGAGCGACGTGATTCTGATCACAGCTAGTACAGCACTGACCCCCACCACTCGCTGAGGCAACCGAGCGCACAATTACCAAAATAAACCTTCTGCGCACTTCAGAAAACCGGCAAGCTTATTTGGCATCCGCTGTACCTTCCCTCATGGCTTATAATTAGCCTAAATTGTAATTTTATATTTTTTTGTGATTCCTTACATAACTGTATCTAATTTAGATTTATTTTAAAATATATTTACAGTTTAAAATCCAAGATAGATGTGTTTACCATGTGAGATAGTTTCTTTCATCAATTTATTCAAAGGTATATAAAATAAAGTACCATTTTAGTATTAATTCTTTTTTTGTTTTACCAACAATATAAACGTTAATGTGAAATCAATGAGCCAGGTATCTTTGGATAAATAATGGAATTTATAAGTACTAAATGTTGTTGAGATTTTGAATGTACGTATTCTAAATTAATTTTATAAGTAATTTTTACTGATTTATGACTTATAAAAAAATTTAATTGAACTTTGTGGGGAATATTGTTCAGTTCTGATGCAAACATAAAGCAATAAAGTTTAATTAGCAATGTCAATGAATTGTGAAAACTGTGTTGATAAATTTTCCAGATTAAAGTGTGGAAAACCCAGTTTTATGTATCTGTTGGTTCTGCTTACAACTACATTAGTGTGGTAGTCATTATTTTGTTTGAAAAGGTTAGTTTTTTTAATGAAAAAAATTACCTTCAGTTTTTTCTTTCATTAAACAATTTTCATAAAACTCAAGGTGAAGGTCACTTTACATTATTTCGATTTGTCTTTTCTGAACTTAAAAACATTAGTATTATAAAATTATTATTTTTTGCATGCAACAGATTTTTTAGGTTCTCTTGCCTTTATGAATGTTTATGGAAAGAAAAGTATAGTTTTCATGTCAATTTTTCACTCGATATGTACGACCCCTGAACCCAAAAAACATGTTTTTAGAGATTGGTCTGTTTGTGTGTGTGAACAAAATATCTCAAGAACGGAACATCGTATGAACTGGAAACTTAAGTTAGGTATTACTACCAGGCCCGACCCAAACATTTCCATCAAAATTGGTCGACCAGAAGTAGTTTTTTATTCGTGTCATTTTTCACTTTTTGTGATTTTCTCAAAAACGGCTCCTATGATTTTGTTTTAATCGTCTCATTTACTACATTTTTTATGTTCTACAAAATGGAGTAGATGCCATATCTGCTGAAATTCTTAGTGAGGCTGTTCTCTCATAGAAAAATGGATTGTTTTTAAGATTTCAGCCTTAATATGAATTTTAGAGCAAAAGTGTTAAAATCAAAGTTGTAGAACACTTAAAAACCTACAACTTTTGTCTGAAATATTTCTTTGTACTACGCTTAGTTTCACAGTCATTAGTGATTTTTTTTCCATAAAATCTGTAAAACAATGAATTTTTCAAGATTTTGTCCGTAGTATGTATGCATTTTACGACAAAAGTGTATATAAACCAAATTTTTCACTACAGAGCCTAATGTAGTATCAAGAGTAATTTTCTGTTAGCCAAACTGAGGTTGGTTTTCATTTTGCATTATTCACTCATGATTAATAGGTTATGTTTTTTGAAATTAGTTTTTCTGTTTATTCCTAATGTTTATTATAAGTTAGGTTATATGGGTCATTATTTGCATTGGCAAGAGGAAGTCGTGTATTTCACACCAGATTTTTTAATTTTATTTAAAGTTACGTCTAGGTCACTAGCAACTCCTATGGGTATTAACTTGTTAAAATTTCTAGAATGGGTGGGAATTATTAAATTTAATAACATTTGTATCTTAAAATTATTTTCACTGAATGATTTATATCGTAGATATCGTATTAAGTGTATTTAAAAATTAGGTTAGTTCAGTTTTAATGAAGGTATTAACATAAAGAAAAAATATGCAAAATTAATTTTACAAGTTGAAATTGGTTTTAATTTCGTCATTTCATGACTAGAAACATAATATAAAATAATAAATTCTATAAAAAAAGAAAAGTTTTGCGAAAACAAACGCATCAAAGAATAAAAAAAAGTAAACTGTTAAACTTATCAATTACACATATCTTCTATATTTCGAACAATAAGAAAACTAACAAAAAAAAAATCATAATACAAAAATACAAAAGAAAACAACAACTTATTAACTGTTTAATTATGCAAATTTCAAATATTTGCATACGTACAGGATATTCGTATTTAAGTGCCGTTATTAAGATAACGGCACTTATCTTAATAAGTGCCGTCAGGTGCTACATAATCTCAAAGTAATACAAAGAGTTAACTTATTTCCAATAGAATTTATATACTTTATTAAAAGATAATTTATTTTACAACAATTCTTGGATTTTTCCTAAATGAAATTTGACAAGATATCAAAAAAATGATACATGAATTTAGTGTATAGGAAGTCATTCTTTTATTACTGTTATGCTTCCAAAAGGAAGCAATATTTAACTACAAAATTAGATTATTGTGAAAATTTATTTCTCAATGTACGTTTTAAAGCAATGTAGCCCCTGAATAGTTGTATTTAGGAAAAATACTGAGGAGTTAAGTCTGAAATTGTTTTCTATTGAAAACCTGAAGAAAAATTAGGGGTTATATCAAAATAAAGTTAGTTGTACTGGAAAATACCAATGCTGTAATTTTTGTGCTTGGAGTGAAGTTCCCTTTTTGAAA
This sequence comes from Catonia carolina, assembly GCA_035578175.1. NCBI lineage: Eukaryota > Metazoa > Arthropoda > Insecta > Hemiptera > Achilidae > Catonia > Catonia carolina. Next base: position 30,029,181 of record JAQMRL010000005.1, on the reverse strand, counting down.
TTTTTCATAACTTCTTCAAAGAAAATCTGATTTCAAAAAGGGAACTTCACTCCAAGCACAAAAATTACAGCATTGGTATTTTCCAGTACAACTAACTTTATTTTGATATAACCCCTAATTTTTCTTCAGGTTTTCAATAGAAAACAATTTTAGACTTAACTCCTCAGTATTTTTCCTAAATACAACTATTCAGGAGCTACATTGCTTTAAAACGTGCATTGAGAAATAAATTTTCACAATAATCTAATTTTGTAGTTAAATATTGCTTCCTTTTGGAAGCATAACAGTAATAAAAGAATGACTTCCTATACACTAAATTCATGTATCATTTTTTTGATATCTTGTCAAATTTCATTTAGGAAAAATCCAAGAATTGTTGTAAAATAAATTATCTTTTAATAAAGTATATAAATTCTATTGGAAATAAGTTAACTCTTTGTATTACTTTGAGATTATGTAGCACCTGAACACTGCATATGGAAAAACAAATTATACCGAATTACTAAAAACTTTAAATTGGTCACAATACTAATCTGTAATAAAAATTGCAATACCATAATTTTTATGATTAGATAAAAGTCAGTATAGTTACACATTTGAAGTATTTACGAGCTTCAACAGTTTCAGATTGGAATTGAATGGCACTTATTCATTTGAATACCTGTATGTAATTACATCGATAGAAAGAATAACATTTATGATATTCTAAACAACAGCTAACATTAATAAAGACTTATTCAATAATAATTTAATGAAATGACATTTTTTTAAATTCCAACTGAAAAAAGAATAAATATATAAAAAAATAATTTTATGTATATATTTTTCAAAATTGGAATGATTTTAGAGTATTTAAATCTATTCTTACAAATTTATGAATGATTCAGATGAACATTTGTGCTTGGAAAAAAACAACTATTGCATAATTTTCAAATGAGTTCTGTGAAACAATTTTTTTTAAATTAGAAGCAATATTAACAACTTAAAATTGCTTTAAAGCATTTTAAATATTATTACATAAAATTAGCCTAATTTTTAATTTAATTTTGTTAGTTATACTTGTATAAATATAGCGTTAAAAACGGTTATTTTTTAGTAAACTAAAAATACCCAGAAATGTTTGTTTAAATTTTACAAAATAATCAGAAAAAAATATGATACAATTATAAACAAATAAAAAGAACAAAACAATTATTTAACAACTGAGATTAAATTTTAAAAAAATATATAAATATAAGGTCTGTTAATGAAGTTTTCTCACTTGTTAACTGCATTTTTGTTGCATCAGAATTGTTTGGAAACAGTTTTAAGATTTACAAAAAAATTTCATATCTCGCAAACAAGTTGATCTGTGCAATGCAAAAATTGATATTTAGGAGGATAATTCTGTAAGCAATAATAATAATTTATAAGAGGTTATGAGTGTAATTAATTAATTAATTAATTAATATAACTGTTGTAATTACATTTTCAAATGCGAAGGAAAGATGATTTCTTTGAAGCATTATATTTGGGTAATAGATAGATAAAGATATACTATGAACTGAATAAAAATAGGATTGCACAAATCAACTGAAAGATTACTTATCATAGTAAAAACACTTAAGCATTTCCTCACATACTAGAACGACAAAACCAGCACAAAATAAGAAATTAAATATCAGACTTTGCTCAAACACGAACCTCATTAATAACAACAACAGAAATAATTATAAAAGTCAGCATAGGAACAACACAAATGTTTTTAATAATCAAAACAAATCAATTGAAACAAATTTTACATAAGAAAGTTAAAGACAAATTTAACGTTAAGTATGAACATAATTGTAATTACAGTTATATAATAATAGCAGTACAATACATGAATGAGTTGACATATTTCATGAAATGGTCACAATAATAACATGAATTTTTAATGTATGAAATTAAAAAAAAAAAATTATAAACATTTTGCACTCTATGGCGAAGACGGAAGCCAATGGTGCCAATATACAATTAATTTTTAAACCGCCGCGACATGATCTCTATCCACTCTTAAAGAGCAGTATAGCAACTTGACCGAGATAGAAGTATATGAAATGTCGAGTTTCATGAGTCACATAGCTACCAAAATTGCGACCGACGATGCAGTGCCAGGTCGGGTTGTACTTTTTGTCGAATTCTTTTTTGATATGAGCAGCGATATCCTTTTCAATGTTAAATTTTTCAAGCGCTTGTGTCGCGCAATCTACTGCATCCTGCTGCATCTCTTCTGACATATCAGCATTTTTAATCACTGCTTTCCTCTCTGACATGATTTAGTGTGTTACTGAAAAACAGAAAAAAGAAAACTAATTATAAAAGATCCAAGTAGGGTTTATATAATGTTGACTTTATTTAGATAGTTGAAAATTCTTTTCTGTTGTTAGTTATTTCCTAAAGAGGTGAAAGCACTGGCTTTAAATACTGACGCTAATATTTCTTTATCTTTTATTTGACTTAAAAATTACAGCTCGGTAAGGGTAAAACTACACTGGAGAACTGAACCGAACATTCGGTCCAATCCAGTGTGTGTTACTACTCCCACCACGCATTTTTCAATCACTCGATTGGTTCCGAACGTTTCACAACTGTTTTGTCGGCCGCAGTGTGGTTTTACCCAAACTGTTGAAAATTACCTTGATGTGTTGTTTTTTATTTTAAGTAGTCATTGAAAATTTACAAACAATTGTTTAAGAATTAGTAGAGGAATTATGTCTACTTAATAGGCTGATAGTGAGAGATTTCATGAATCGATTGGGAGACAAAGAAATAGCTGAATTGTCAGCGAATTCACTAGATTTCAATCCAGTGTTTTTTATATTGAATTTTTTTTGGTTACTTCTGACTTTTGCAATTACTGCTAATGTATACAGTGAAAAGGATGATAGATGAAGATGAGTATCAAAAAATCCTAGACTTTTACCGGGAATTGAACCCAGGACCCCGAATTAGAAGCCAGTTGTGCTAACCACTACGCCAACAAGCCAGGAATAATGAAAGATAAAGTTTCCTCTGAAAAAAGTTGAGGATTCAGGAACATCGAAAACAAAAAATCTCCTCAAAGTTGGATGAATTTTGTCTACAAAATTACAGATTTTATTGATGGTTCTAAACTGAAAAGGTATTTTAACAAATTACAAAACTAATGTAGCTCTCAACCTTGATGGTGGTGCTAATCAAAATCAAAAAACTGACGACCCTTTCACCTACAACTTAATAAAAATAACCCTTATGCCTCCATGAGACCAACTTCAGAGAGAGAAATATATACCTTACCTACTCTAATGATCTCAACAGTTTTCAAAGAACATCTATAATTTTTTTTTGTATTATGATGTATTTATGATAAACCCAGTTTAAACTGTTGTCAAATATTGGATGTACTATCAACTTAGATATACACTTGCACAAATAATTAAATAAAAATTTGTATTTAAAGGTAGCAGGAATAGAATGAGTTGTAGAAGCCTAATTATTTGGTACAAGGGTGTACTAGGAATGAAAGACTGCAGTAGGAACTACTGTAGCAGTTATATTCCTATACTTTATCCTAAGGAACCGTGCAGCATGTCAAAACATAAATGTATTAAAATTGTGATTGAACTTAGCGCGATCCATGAGTTACAAAAAATGTTCTTTGTTTATCAGATGAAACTTGCTATATACTAATGAAATATATATTTCTAACCACCAGAATACGGCTGTTTAAAATCCTACATAGGATGTTTGATAAAATAATACAAATTGAAACATATACTAAAATACAAAATACGACACTACCAGTAGAAAGAATTCATACAGTAGGCCTATTATTAAACATCCGGTCTGTTGTTTTAACAGAAGGCGTTGGTAGAATAAAACATAATTACGCATCCTTTTTACTGATTTTCAACCCGTAGTCTATTTATATCTGCTGTACAGTTCTGTGGGATATACTATAGCATTTGTTTGTATCAAGTCCAAATTATCAGTCTCCAACTCATCTTTAGTTCTGATAGAACAGATTACAACTGAAATAATTATTCCTTACTGCATACGAAATGAACCTGTCTGTACAGTACTCATATTTGTCGTTTTGAGTAGTACCAAACAGAAATATTCTGTTTCGACCCAAAACTTATTCAAATGTATTTTTTTATAATGAATTATAACCTCCCATGGAAACCTGGACTGGATGGGACTGAATCTGACCTGATTACTGAAAATCGCAATGAACGAGAAAACTCAATTCAAGTAATATGCAGGTTATAATCATGGTACCTATATTGTGAACGAATAACCTAACTATTAGAAACTTTCTAATGAAAAATTTATTTTAATAAAAAAAAGCATACAGCTGGCGTACAATATCTAAAAGCAAGCTAGCCGGCCGCATTGGCGAAGTTGGTAACATGCTCGCCTCTCATCATGCAGTCTTGGGTTCGAATCCCATTCAGGCACGGCATTTTTTCATACGTTACAAAAATCATTTCATCATTCACCATCTGCATTAGCAGTAATTGCAGAACAGTCGGACGTTAAAAAAAAATAAATAAATAAAAGCAAGCAGTTTATAGCTTTGACACATACACAAAATAAAAATGTTCTGTTCATACACTTTTAAAAACAACTAAAATTTTAATTTTTCCAGTTCATCTAAAGATTGCTGATGGTAGCTTTATTTCCGTCATAATTTTACATTATGTAGCTAATCACAGAAATTATAACCTCAAAGAAAAAAGGTTTATTATTGATTACATTAACTAGACTATCTTACTATGCAAACTAATTACAGTATGAAAAAGTAATAAGTGAAAAGTAATAAGTCTTAACTGTTTTATCACGAGAATAACAAAATATATTAAACATGATCTTAAGAGATCAGTCCAGACTATCTGGGTGAATGAAAAATGAGTAAGTAAAATATATTAACGAAATCACTAAATATTACAAGCTTCTAGTGTACTGGTTTGGTTAAGTCTTTTTGTTTTTACAAAGAAAACTCCCTTCACGTGGCAGGGAGCCACATTTATAAACAATTAGATTGCAAATAAACAGGGTTAGTTTGTTATGAGGTGGCATGATCATTTTATCATTACAGAGTATAGTAATGAACACATTAGGTAAACTATGTATCAGTTTAGATTGATTTATTTATTCCTGTTAGTGTACTAATAATCACACAAAGCTTTACAAAATGATCTTACTAGTACATAGTTTACGTTTTGTCTACCACACAAAAAAAAATTAACCTTAGTAAAACATGGAAACCGTTAACCAAATTGTAATAGTTGTTTTAATAAATTAGAATTAACTAAAAAGTAGCTGCTATGATAAAGCAAACTTTTGTCCCCAATATTATGACAAAATATCAACGATTTACCTAAAAATTGCTACAATTATACGTTCTGTTTTAATCATTAAAAGTGTGATTGTTATTTAGTTAAGACTTAGCTTACAAAAAAAAATAACAGCTCCAAATTCTATGAATTTTAAAAATATTTACTCATTGTTTTAAAATACCTAGGGGTCTAGTTTAGAAACTTCTAATAATTAACTGGTAGCCCCTGTAATCGTAGTGTGCAAACTATTCTGCATACAAAAAATATGCTTTTGAAAGAACGGCCAGTACAATTGTAATATATTACTGTATTAAATATCAACCATTGTAGCTGTTATTAGCAAAATTCTGAGAAAAAATAGGTTATACATGTTGATTAGTTTATGAGGTTAGGTTAGGTATAACTAACTGTTGTCATACTTATAAATGATGGAAGATTTGTACCATTTTTGTACTTTATATAGTTAATTAGACCAATTTTCCCTTATTTGTACAGTGTAATAAGTGTCATACAGAAAAATTATTTCCCTTAACATACAGATGTAACATTTCCCCATTTTGATTTTCTTACTACAAAAGGAGGGAATTAAGAACAAGTTATAAGAAATGTAAGTCTACTAAACTATACAAAACAAAATACTGATACTTAATAATAATATTGGCACACGGAAATTTCACAACATCCCGTATTTCGAAAATGTAACCCCTATAAATCGCGTAGGTGTTGCTAACAACATTTTTAGGGTCAGGCTAAACATAGGTTTAAGCTAGCCTTGGATACACAGCCTTGGCAGCGAAATTGATGGACACGGAAGTTTTCATACGCTAATTTTCTTAATCTTGAAATGTAAACCGACAATTCCGTAAATTTTTAACGGTAAATGACTTGTTCCTGCGGAATACGAAATTATCTACTCATTAAACCGGTAGAAACAAAGCCTAGGCTTAATAAATATCACGGAATGCATTAACGATCTTAGACAAATGTATACACATGTATTAAATGGTTAGACATTATTACTTACTAAATAAAACTGTTGGTTGTTGAATTTGGTATTATTTGTTGTTAAAAAATAACTATTTATTGAAAAATATCTCCACCTGATCAATTACTTATCCAACACAATTTTTTTGAAGCAGACACAGATCACTCTGCCGACTTGAACTGCAATGGATTACTTGATATCGTCGTCGTACAAGCAGTTTGACCCAGCAATCTCTTTGTCGTTACTCCATATTATTATTATTTGATAATAATATTTAAATAATTTTTATCACCAGATATTGGAATCTTATTACAATATTATGTGATATGATTATTATTTCTATTTCAACTACTAATTTAATTTTGTATTATATTCAGTTTCATTGTTTTTTATGAAAGTGCTGATAGTTCGGTGTAGCAGCATAAAAGAATACTAATCCGAAATTTGAAAGATGTTATCATTTCCAATGTTTCCACCCAAAAGTAGTTCCATGTATTAGAAATTTTAATTAATCCTTGGAAATGTTTTAAACAGGATTAGTAAAATTTGTAAGAAAGTAAACCAGTACCAAAATTTTGACGGTAATAAATTTTGAATTTATTTACTGCCATGGATTTTGTTAGAGGCTCATCAGAACTACCTGTTTAGGAATGAGTATTGAGAAACTTCAGTTGTTGAAAGTTGCTACCTACCAGTCATTTAATTAATTTTTAATTAAGCTTAATCAACCTTTTGAAGATAATATTCTCTTATTATGTATTTAAATTGTAATTTATAGTAATAGTTTTTGCACCCTAAAGGTGATTATGATAGGTAATTTAAAATTATGTAAGTTATGTATTGAAGAAATTATTTTGTAGTTTAGAGCTTATAAAAAAAAATGCTATAAATGTGTACAGTTTTTAATATTTATTTACTTTCTTTTGTTTTAGCTTCTCTGTCCATCAAGATGGGGGCTCTTTTCAGGAGCGAAGAGATGGCACTTTGCCAACTCTTCATTCAGCCAGAAGCTGCATATTCTGCAGTTGCGACTCTTGGAGAGGCTGGAATTGTACAGTTTCGTGATGTAAGTATTATGCACACTCCGTGCCATTATAATATTAAAAATTCATAATTTTCCTAATTGGATTCATTACTACCAGAATATACTGTTTGATAAACAGTATAGCCCTGAAGTATTGATGTGGGAGGACTGTTAAAAAACCAAAATTGTTGGGAAGCTGATCAAAATCTTTGCTTCTTGTTTCGAATAGTTAATTATTTAAAACATCATATGTTGGACTGAGAGTAAAGAATAAGTGACAAGTCCATTTATTTGAAGATTGTGATAATAACTACTGTTTTATGAAATTTTGATCTTATGAAGTAAATTTTTTTGTCATCAGTCTCGACTGGTTTAATGCAGTTCTCCAAGCTGTTCTATCTTGCACAAGTCGTTTCATATGTACATGCCTGTAACCCCTACATGTTTTGTAATTTGCTTTACATATTCTAATCTTTGCCTCCCCTTACAATTCACTCCCTCAATATTACCCTCCATTATTGATAGATCAATACCTGGATCTCTTAAGATATGCCCCACTAGCCTATACTATAAAAGATACTTCTTTTTCCATCCACTCGCCTCAGAACCTATAAATTACTTATTTTGTCCACCCACATAATCTTTAACATTTTCATATAACACCACCTTTCAAAAGCTTCTATCCTCTTCCTTTCTACAGCCCCTACCACCCACATTTCACTCCCGTATAATGCTACACTACAAACAAAATGTTTTAAGAACTTTTTCCTAGTCTGTAAGTCAATGTTTGTAGTCAGTAAGCTGTTTTTCATTTATAAGGCTTTTCTAGCGTGAGCAGTTCTACTTTTGATATCACTTGTGCTTCTATCTTCCTTTGTTATTTTTCTCCCTAGATAGAATAATTCCCCAACTTCCTGTATGTTTTTGTTGCCTACTTTGAAATTTCCCATCTCTTCTAAACCACTCTTGCTGCTGCACAACACTTTCGTTTTGTTCTTATTAATTTTCATGAAGTAATCCTTTCTCATGATCTCATCCATTTCATTTAAGATACCCACTAGTTCTTTCTTTGTCTCGGCTAATACTACTATATCATCGGCGAGTCTCAGCATTTTTGTTGTTTCTCCTTGAATTTTAATTTGTGCGTTAAATTTTTCCTTCACTTAATTTATAGCCTCTTCTATATATTGTAAAAATAAATATTTAATTATAAGAAATTTTTACTTCCTCGCACCTCTGTCTATGGTGGCAAGAAGTATTGAGATTGATACCTGATCTGACTATTTCATGACATCATGAAGCCAATAGTGTGTGTTTTGAAGAATGTCTGTGACAGCAACAAATATTGAACCCTGGTGAAATTCATGTGGGTCACTTTCATTCAAATAATTATTGTTTTCTTTAGAATTACGACACGAGAAATAATTTAAAATGCACAATTTTTGTGCAGAATAGTTTTTTATCTGACACTTCACCATTTTTACTTTCTCTTGCCTATATGAATATATAGGAAGGAAAGTATTGTTTTCATGTCGATTTTTCAAAATTGAGTTTTCACCGGATCTGCACTCTTTCAGACCCCCTGAACCCAAAAAACATGTTTTTAGCGATTGGTCTGTGTGCGCGCGCGTGTGTGTGAACAGAATATCTCAAGAACGGAACATCGTACGTACTTGAAACTTGAAACTTAAGTTACATACCACTACCGGACCCGACACGAACATTTTCATCAAAATCGGTCAACCGGAAGTAGTAGTTTATTCGTGTAATTTTTCACTTTTTGCGATTTTCTCAAAAACTGGTCCTTCGATTTTTTTAAAAATCGCCTGGTTTACTAAATTTTTTATGCTCTACAAGATAGGGTAAGCGCCATGTTTGCTGAAATTTTTGGTGAGGCTGTTTTCACATAAAAAGTTTTTTCTAAGATTGCGGCTTTAATATGCATTTTAGCGCAAAAATGTATATAATAAAAATTGTAGAGAATATCTCTACAAAGCCTAGTTTAGCAAGAAAGATTGATTTTTTGTATTTTGAAGCCAAACTGAGGTCGGTTTTCATTTTGCGTCTTTCACTCATGATTAAAATAAGGTTATGTTTTTTGAGGTTAGTTTTTTGTTTATTTTTAATGTTTTATTACTAGATTATTGTTCATTTTTAGCATTGGCAAGTGAAAGTTGTATCAGTGTTTCACACCAGATTTTTTGATTTTCTATGAAAAATTGCTTAATTATTCGGTTTTCTGAAATTACACGCCTTTACGTACGCTTAACTGAAAAGCGAATGTCAGCAGAATCATCATAAACAGTTCATCATCATGAACAGATTAGGTCTACTGGGCTGTTTTAACTTCAAATTTCATATTCTGCTATTTTAAAAAGATGTTGGGATCCCCATTTTTTCCAAGCTCGTCTAATAGACAATCTGGTTGGCTTGTAAGAACGTTTGGTATTTGATTATCTGACATCTGCAACAAATAACTTCTGTTGTTTATAGTATTGTAGAATTAAGTTGTTACAGTAGAGCGTCGATAATTCGAACGTCAAAAATCCGAATCGTCAAAAATCCGAACGCCAACTGAGTATTTTTCGATATTTTGATTTGCGTGAGAAAAGTAACATGTTTTGTAAACTTTTCTTTTAAAAATATTTTGTAAAATGTTTACACTGTGTAACATGTTCTATAACTTATTTTAAAACAATATGTTTTCTGAAAACGATTGAGGGAGGCTTAAACAAATCACGCAATCAAAAATTCGAAAGTTTTTGAAGTAAGATTTCAGTGATTTAGTAAGGTTTATAGTGAACCTTTTGTTTAACTGTACATAGTTTTTTGTTTGTTTTCAATTTAATATACAGTATAATACTGCATATACAGTAAAATACAGACTGTAGTTTTATTATTTTACTCTACTTCTGCATTGCTACACAGAACACACTAGGCTTAGTTTGTTCATTAAACGCAACTAAATATAGTAAGTACAGAGAAGTGTTTGTTTTTATTTATTCCTTCTTTTTTAAAATGCTTAACTACGGGCCTAAGTGGTATTTTTAGGGTTTTTTTTTAAAAATGTGAACAAATCGGTAATCCGAACTACCTATGGTCCCAATTGCTTCGGATTTTCGACTCTACTGTATATAATTTTTTTTTTTGCATAACTGCACGAAGTGATTATTTTGTACACAGATATTTAATTAACCGCTTAATTGTTTTGTATTTTTGTTTTAATATAGTTGAATGTTGATGTTAATGCATTCCAAAGGAAATTCGTCAGTGAAGTTCGTAGGTGTGATGAAATGGAACGTAAGTTACGTTATATTGAAGCAGAAGTTATGAAGGACAAAGTTACGATTCCTGAACCAACAGAATATCCACATGCTCCTAATCCAAGAAATGTTATTGATTTAGAGGTAAATATTTCTATTAAGTATTTTAATACTTTTACATCGGAATTTAAAGTTAAAATTAGTTTTAAATTATCACTTAAAGCAGTATGAGCCAAAAATACTCGTAATGAAAATGAAGTGTAATTTTTTTTAAACCAGTGCTCAGTTTACCAGTATTTTTCAAGTTTTACTTTCTCTTGCCTATATCAATATATAGGAAGGAAAGTATTGTTTTCATGTCGATTTTTTGAAATCGAGTTTTCACCGGATGTACACGTTTTCAGACCACTTGAACCCAAAAAACATGTTTTTAGCGATTGGTCTGTGTGTGCATGCGTGCGTGCGTGTGTGTGAACAGAATATCTCAAGAACGGTCCCTCCATCTAACACCTACAAAGCCGATGTTTGTGTATGTGCTAGTAGCAGTCTGAGCCCCATAGGAAATACAATGTCTTATACTACTCCATTGTGTCAACTGAACGTGTAAACGACTATAGTGGTTTTAATAGCTATATACCATGTGTACCAAAAAGAATGACCCGATTTTATATAGATTATTTATTAAGAAGAATGGCTTAACACCAACAAATTACATACTAAATTACTCACAAAAGACATAAGTTTATGAAAATCTATCATAAATGTTCAATATGTCCTCCATTGGCTGCACGGACGACATCTAGCTGATAGCTGAATTCATCCCAAACTGAGCGTAAGGTGTCTTCTGTCACTGAAGCTACAGCAGCTGATATTCTGTTTTTTAGTTCATCAATGTCACGAGGTAAGGGAGGAATGTAAACAAGTTGTTTAACATATCCCCACAGGAAAAAATCGCATGGTGTTATGTCAGGGGACCTAGGAGGCCAAGAGTGTAAAGCCTGGTCTCGCGGTCCTGTACGCCCTATCCAACGTTGAGGCAAGTTGTCATTGAGGAAACTGCGCACGTTGTTGTGCCTGTGCGGTGGTGCTCCATCTTGCTGATAGATGAAATTGTCAGAGTGAATAAGTTGTGGGAATAACCAGTTCCGTAGCATTGCAAGATATGATTGTCCTGTTACGGTTTGTTCCTCAAAAAAGTAGGGTCCATAAACCTTGCTTTGGACCGCGAGACCAGGTTGATGAACTAAAAAACAGAATATCAGCTGCTGTAGCTTCAGTGACAGAAGACACCTTACGCTCAGTTTGGGATGAATTCAGCTATCAGCTAGATGTCGTCCGTGCAGCCAATGGAGGACATATTGAACATTTATGATAGATTTTCATAAACTTATGTCTTTTGTGAGTAATTTAGTATGTAATTTGTTGGTGTTAAGCCATTCTTTTTAATAAATAACCTATATAAAATCGGGTCATTCTTTTTGGTACACAATGTATTTTAATTTTTAATAATATTTATAATTTATATCAACCCATGTTTGCACGCATGCAAGTATGTATTTCATGCGTATCCATTAAGGAGAAGTGTAAAGTGAACAATGAAACTGATGTGGTGGGATGGGTAAGGCAGGGTCGGGGTACAATAAGCAGATGATACAAAAGTCTCTATTCATTTGGTTTTGACTCAAGTGCACTTTTATTGTGACAATAAAAGTTTATGTGTTTTTTATTCATGTTCAATATTCTAAGAATTACATTAGTTTTATTTGTTTACACTTATCTTTTCTAGTCATTAACGTTCACCCAATATATTCGTGCAGTTTTAGCATGTTTAAGCCTATTTTTATCCAACCAGTGATATCAGTTTTCTTCCTCATTTTCTCTGGAAAACCTGTAAAATCGTTTATCAGTTTCTGAAATGTGTTTTACTTATTTATTAGGTATATTAAAAAAAACTCCTAACTTTTACCTACATTTTAAGACTCAAACAAACTTGATACATTCATTTTACTTGAAGTAGTAATTTTTTTAAAATAAGGCCATTGTTTTTCGATGCTTTGTAATTCTACTGCTGGTCATTCTAAATATATCTGAAGAATTGCAGTCCACTATTCTGATTGTATCCAAGATTTTTTCAATCTTACTCGGCATTTCCTTATTAGACTTAATTTTTCTTTTATTATGTTTTCTCAACTATGTAACTTAATATTTACCTTACAATTTTTTCTAGTTTCTTGAGTTTTAACTTGTGATCCTATTCTTTGAAAAATATTATTTTACTGGTATAATAATTTTTGTCCATAACAGGCAGGTAGAGTGTTTAATTATTTGCATTCGATCTAGGGCTACAAAAAATAGTTCTAATTCTTATCACATGGTCAGCCAATTATATGACTGAAACATTTAAGAACAGAAAAGATAGAGGTGTAAAAGACATTACTCAGAGTTATCTCCGCTGAGAGTAATAATTTTCATTATACAGCCAGACCCTGTGGTAATTGAAGTGAAGGTGTCATTTGCAGGGTGGAAAGTAGATGCTTTTCATTGGGTCTGGCATGCTGATAACTAAACTTTTCCACTCAGTAAGTAGATGATGGTAAATTACCTCACTCCTTGTTTATACTTAGTAAAACCTCTGATGACCTAAACAACATTGTTGTTTAGGGCATCAGATGAAAGGCTGGTTTGAACCTCTAGAGGCTTAATAAAAATGAGGAATGAGGTGGTTTACCCTCACCTTCCTCACTGAGTGGAAAAGTTTGGTTATCAGCATGACAGGCCCTATGAAAAGCATCTACTTTCCATTGCAAATGGCACATTCACAACAGGGTCTGGCCGTATAATGAAATTCATTACTCTCTGAGGAGATAGCTCTGACTAGTGTCTTTTACACCTCTACTTTTTATGTTTTTAAATGCTTCAGTCATATAATTGGCTGATCATATGATAAGAAACAAAACTATTTGATGTAGCCCTGGAACTAGCAGATCGAGTGCGAAAACCAACATATGTATTAATTTATTGTATTTTTTTATTTTAGGCTCATCTTGAAAGGACGGAAAGTGAGATACTGGAATCGAGTCATAATGCAGTCAACCTGAAATTCAATTATTTGGAACTGACTGAACTGAAACATCTTTTAGAAAAAACACATTCATTTTTCCAAGAGGTATCTTTTATATAATTTACTTTATAATAGAGTTAAATTATCTATTGATGCAATCATCTGTTTAATAAATCTATTTGCTCCTTTGTAAATATAACTGATGAAGGGCTGCTCTAAATATAAATGAAGTTTGTTCTTTCTAGTTAAAATTAATTAAGGAAAGTACAGTAATTTCTAAATAATAAGGTAGTTAATTGTTCATACCCGTTCTGGGATTTGGTGATTAATTTAATAATGAATTTTCTTTTTCCAGATTAATTTTTCCCACTTATTTGCTAATAGTATTTTTATTTTTGAGGTTATACTTTTAAAACTGGGAATAAACAGACTGTTCCATATTAAGTAATACACTTAACTTCAACTGTTTTAATTTATCAAATGGTTTTAGATTTCTTTTAGGAAATTCCAATTATATCACTGTCATGATCCACTTTTCTGAAGATTTCTTCAAATTTTCATTGATATTTTTCGAGAGATTGGCTTAAATTCTCAAGTATATCTGTTTTAGCATATAGTTGGTCAAGAGTGTTAAACTGCTAACTCCATTTTTAGACCAAAAATTGATTTTTGTAGTGTTGGAAAAAGAAATTAAGTCAATCTATAATTCAACAAATTATTTAATTAATGTGGAGATAGAACTTGTCCACTGAAGTGCATTCAGCGCTTCTCCTACCATCGTTACATTCTCCTCTTTTCATTCCCCAGCAATGTCTGCATTGTCAGTTGTAACTTACTTGTAATCACCTGCACAGGAACTGCTGTCGTCACTTGATTCAGAGTCTGAACCTGTAGTTAGTTTATGAGGGTTGTCTGAAAAGTCTCCGACCTCAACATGAAGTTGAGATCAACAACAAATATCTAATGCATCACTTGTCAAATACAGTTGGTGAATGTGTTTGCACATGCGTCGAAATGTACTCATAAAACTTTCAGCCGTTTTGGACTCTCAGTTGTTTGATAATTATTTTAGTGAGTCGATACAAGTGTTGCTCTGAAAATGGTCAATATGGAGTATCGAGCTGATATTTATTTTTGAAAGACAATATGCCACACAAATTAAAGACGAGTTGGGCGCTATGTATGAGGACTCTGAACCATCAATTAAGACCATGAAATTTTGAATTTAAACATGGCTGTACCAGCTTGAGTGACGATGTACTCAATAAAAATAAAAAATAAATAAATAAATAAAATTTCACGGTGGTAAGTGATGGTGCAGAGCCCCCATACACAGTGTCCAACTCATCTTTAATTTACATAGTATTCATCATCATCATCATCTGTCAAGGATTAAGCTCAATGGCCTGTTCCGGCATTGATCTCTTTTTAGGTCTTCCCAAGCCTCACTTCCCTCTAGGTTTATATTTCCATCCTCGCAGAGGAAATCTGTGAGCTGGCATGCGAAGTAAATGGTTGGACCAGTTTCTCTTATGTATTCTTAACGTTTCCGACAGTGACTGAACATTTAACTCGGCGTGGATAGCTTCGTTACATACATACTCTATCTAACCGGGTACAACCTTTGACTCTCCGCAAAAATCTCATTTCAGCAGCGTGATTTTTTTGCATAGGAGTATTGCCTTTCAAAAACAAATATCTAATGAAACTTTATACTCAATACTTGAGACTTGAGACTGATACTTGAGACTCGATACTTGATTTTGTCCATTTTCAAACCAACACTTGCATGGACTCACTAAAACGATTGTCAAACAACAACTGAGTTTCCAAAATGGTTGAAATTTTTGTGAGTAGATTTCAACGCATGCTGGAACACATTCCCCAACTGTATTTGACAACTACTACCATCATCATGTTGAGGTCAGAAACTTTTCAGACAACCATTGTATTGTACCTACATTGTAATATTTGTGTATACTGTTTTCTCCTGTATAAACAAGAGTTGTCTTTATGAATAATCAGTTTTACAGTCTGTTTATTTTTCAGAATTAAATTTAAGTTCAGTTACTACATTAGGATCTTATAAAAAAGTTACCCACTTTATGTATTAAGATTCTATTTGTCTGTGTATGGAAAAATGTTCGTATAAACAACGTTCTGAAAATGGTTCATTTTTTGTCAATCCAGTATTCGTATTTTTAAGAAAGCTATTTATGTCAAGAATGATTGACAGCGTTGTTCACATTAAAGTTCTTTAAAAAAAGGAATCACAATCACTTTAAAATGGCGACCAATAAAATGATCATATTCCAATAAATTTTAATTTTGTTATAGAAAATATTAAGTACTTTATTGTGAGCATGATATAACCTCATTTTTTCAAATCTGATTTTTCATTAATTGTGAATTTTCTTGAGGTATTAATTTCTTTCTTAAAAATACTAAGTGGCAGATTCGTGGAAAATTAACCATTTTCAGAATCTTGTTTATAGAAATACTTTATGAATTGAATTGAATTATCCAGAGAGGGTGACATTTTTGTAACATGTTTATAACTTTAAATTAAAATTAGAAATAGGCAGTCATCATCATCATCAGTCTCCATATTGTTTTTAAAGTCTTTAAAGACAATTGAAACTATTCAGGGATCAATAAGTATTAACCTAAAAAATATTATAAATTTTTATAAACCTGATTGATGATTGTATTCTATATTTGAATATTTTTTTGTGTTGAGCTTGACTTACTTGATTTGGAAATAGTTTTTGATGATGTAAGTATATATTATTAATACATCCAGTTATTGTCATTATTTTTTTTTTTTTTTTTTTTTGGCTTGTAAATACATGTTTATTTGAGGTCTGCTGAAAAATCAATGGATTTATGAGATGGCAATTTCATTGGTAAATATTTTACACACTAGTAAATAATGTGACCACTGTTTTCATTGTGTATTGTATTTGTTTTGTGTGTATATATTCATAACCGTAAAGTGTATAAGCAACCCCATGGTTGCACATTTTTTTATAAATTACTTTCTCGTGCTTTTTGTATAATTAGTTTTTTTTATGATGTTTTAATATGCAGAATTTTCAATACGTATGTTTCGAGTGATCTTCCCTCGTCATAACCTCCTAAAGCAAAAATTGTGGTTTCTCAGGAGCGTTATTATGTATATTAAATCATCTCAGTGTAGATGATGAACTTAAAAATTTAGATTACTTAACCAGTCTCCAAGGGTTTTTGAAATTAGCTATGTAGTCTCACCATTGTTGTGTAGGTCATCAGCTGAAAGGTTGGTTTGAACCTCTTGAGGTTTTACTAAGTAAAACGAGGAGTGAGGTGGTTTACCATTACCTTCCTCACTGAGTGGAAAAGTATGCTTGTCACCATGCCAGGCCCTCCGAAAAGCATCTACTTTCCACCCTGCAAATGACACCTTCACTTCATTCACCACAGGATCTGGCTGTATAATGATGAAATTCATTACTTTCAGAGGAGATAACTCTGACTAATGTCTTTTTACACCTCTACTTCTTCTGTTCTTAAATGTTTCAGTCATAAATTATTAGCTGATTATGTGAAAAGAAACAGAACTATTTTTTGTAGCCCTGGAACTAACAGATCGAGTAAATATTATTTATGGGGATTTCTTTTACTTAAGGTATTTATTGGGTTCACTTAAGTCAAAACATTTGCTCTTAGGCCAGAAGCATTAGCTTTCAAAAAACTTTCCGCAAAATATTTTCCATGGTGATAATTCTCATTAAATTTTTCTCACCCATCTGGAAGTAATGTCAGTATTTTTTAATTTTTAATAAATTTATTTGTAAACTTTTTGAGTTTGTCTTTCGGAATGCGGTTTACCAGACTATGGTGGTCATACTATTTACATATGTGTAATTTACGTGGAAAATGGATTATGTTTGTTGATTCATGCAGATTCATAGCAAACATGTATTTTATAGCCCTGTAATCAGTATTCTGTTATATGTATAGTTTTTAAATTATATCTTATTTTTGGGAATATAAGTGAAACAGTTTTGTTCTTCGTACATTTTATAAATGTATTTTAGAATACATATCAAGTAGTTCATGAACATGTATGAAAACCTTGTTATGGTATATTTGATTTTCTTTGTTTTTCTTAATGTTACTGAATGACCAATTTATTTTTGTCTTTTAATTGAGGATAAAATTCAGGAATTTGATTTTCTTAACGTTTCCAAATAATTGGCCATTTCCCCACTATGTTAAACTTAACTCCCAGACCGAGGTCCCAGGTTCGATTCCTGGTCAGGTCTGGCATTTTTTCATCACTCATCTTCATCTATCATCTTTCTCATCGTCTGCATTAGCAGTAATTGCAGAACAGTTGGGCGTAAAAAATCCCAGAAAATTTTTTTTAAAGTTTTTTCATTTTAGACAAATAGTAATTATTTTCATTATATTTTCACATCCTCAAAAAGAATTCTATAAATTTTCTACATTTTTAAGGAATCTTTTTCAATTTATCTTTTGATTCAGCCCAGTTGGTCAGCTGGTAGAATTTTGCTTTGAATTGTTCAGTAACATTAGTTGGATAAGTAACTTTGTATGGTGACCAACTGACAGCCATACATGAGCAAACACTACTTGATTTTTTATGTTCAAATGCATAATTTTTTTGTAACAAAATTTCAAAGTGATGTGCTAAAGACAATTTTTAAATTTCATCTGATCATATTTTTATTTATCATTGAAATATATATTATTCTAAACCACCAAAATACATTAATATTAAACACTTAAACCAATGTTTATAGCGCTTTCGTGAATCTTGTGTTCAAGATTCTTCATTATACTGTGTTGTCACATCCTCGTCAAATTAATTATCATCAATAAATTAAATGTGGTAATTTTTTAAAATATATCACTGAAGATGTATGTCAGTGATATATTTAAAAAATTTACACAAGTTCAAAATTTAAAAATTCCTTTTCCTAATGGCAGATAAGGAATAGTCAATTCTTATTATACAAACAGCCTTGCCAACTTAATCAGGTGGTTGTCGTATATAAGTTGTGTGTTTAAGTTGGTAAGCTACTGTAATTACAATTGGCAACCATTTGATTAAGTTGGCAAGACTGTTTTAGATGTAAGAATCGACTATTCCTTATCTGCCATGATAGGCGTAGGAAGTTTTAAATTTTGAATGTGTATAAATTTTTATAATACATTACTGAAGATCTGTACAAGATACATGAAAGCGCTATAAATATTGGTATACTGTGGACAATTTGAACCGGCACAACTCTTGCCCTACTTGTACACACAGTTCCGTGTAAAGTATATCCATAACCTATTCTTTCAACAAGACCTACAAATTTTAATGTACGCAAATGCCTACAACCTTATTACAATGGACAAACTTACAAATAATTATTTCATTTTAAAATATGTATTTAATTTGTCCCAGTAAAAATTTAAGTTATAAATAACAAGAACTAAACTGCAAAAAACTCACTTAACTATACTCTACAGACGCACGCATTTAATTAAACAAATTGGTCTGAATATATTATAATGAACAGAAAATCGTATATGAAAACAAAATATTAGTCACATCATTATGTCGGACAGATTATTATTAAGAACAACAGTGAAAACAAAGCGTAGTAATTATGCGTGAGTCGCACATTACAGTAGCGATTGTATACTTTTGTGACTGTACCGTCGTTGCATGGCGAGGGGCAAAGAGTGGAGTAGATAAACACTGAAGCTGTTTGTACCAATTCGAATTGTCCAAGGTATAAGTGTTTACTGTTATTGTATTCTGGTGGTTAGAAATTTTGTTTCAATTTTAAATAATACGGCTGTTAATAATACTTGCATAGGATGTTTCACAAATAATTATATTTATCAATATACGAGGATTATCCAGAAAATAACGTCCGTTTTGAAATAAAAAGTAAACGAGTGAAGATACAAAAACTTTATTATTTTATTAAACATCCTATGTAGGATTTTTTAACAGCCGTACTATTTAAAATTGAAATATATATTTTACAACCACCAGAATACGGTAACATAAAACACTTACCAATGTTTATAGCGCTTTCGTGTATCTTGTACACATCTTCAGTAAATTAAAATTTATTACAAGTTAAAATTTAAAACTTCCTGCTCCTACCATGGCAGATAAGGAATAGTCGATTCTTATATTTAAAACAGTCTTGCCAACTTAATCAGTTGATTGTCGTATTCAATCTGTGTGTTCATTAATTTTTCTGTGTTATTGTATTTAATATAATACTTCTCCAAAACTTCAATTTCATTTTGTTTGTTATTTATTTCCAATATTTCTAGATTATTTTTTATATTCGACATATTATGTTTATTTTTAATCATGTGTTCAGTTACATTGGAGAATTTTCGATTTCTTTTTTTATAGTTAGAATAGTGTTCCTAAGATGGTATCATTTGACATAGCTAACATGTATACAAATATACCCATAAAAGAAACACTAAATATAATAAATAAGAAATTAAAAAGTAATGGGGAAAACAATAATATAATAAATAAAATATGTACAATAATCAGAAATATTTGTAACCAAAATTATTTTACATTTAATAATAAATTTTATAATCAAACAGAAGGACTAGCTATGGGTTCTCCATTATCTGCCATACTATCAGAAATATATATACAAGAATTTGAAAATATAATTGTAAATAATATATCACACACACACACAACATTTTACTTTGGGTAAGATATGTAGATGACATATTGGTAATTTATAATGAAAAAATAAAGGGTGAACATAATATTATAAATAAAAAATTGAATAATTACTATGAAAAACTTAAATTTACATGTGAAGTAGAAAAAGATAAAAACAAATTTCCTGGATATAAAAATACAAATAATAAATAATATAATAGAAACTGATATATATAGGAAACCACATGTTACAAATAACACAATAAACAGATTTTCAAATCACCCATGGATACATAAAATAAACACGTACAATAACATGATACACAGAGCATATATATACACATATAACAATAAAGAAAGATTTAATAAAGAAATAAATTACATTAAAGAAATAGCACGAAATAATGATTACAATAATATTTTCATAAACAGATTAATAAATAAATATTTACATAAAATTAATCAGAAAAAAACACATCTATTACCATTAAACAATAAAGAAGAAATAAACAAAAATGGTAATAAATACATTACATATAATTACATAAATCATAGAATACATAAAATTACCAATATATACGATAAAAATAAATACAAAATAGCATATAAACCCCAATTTCCTATAAAATTTATTTTACAAAAACATAATATTAAGGCAAATGCAAATGATAAAGAAAAAGAAAATAATCAATTTAATTCATGTGGAATTTATAAAATTAAATGTAATGAATGTAATGAAATGTATATAGGTAAAACCACCAGATCTTTTAAAAAACGGTTTACGGAACACTATTCTAACTATAAAAAAGGAAATCGAAAATTCTCCAATGTAAATGAACACATGATTAAAAATCTGGTGTGAAACACTCACACAACTTTCTCTTGCCAATGCAAATAATTATTAATAAATAAAAACTAACCTCAAAAACATAACCTTATTTTAATCATGAGTGAATGACGCAAAATGAAAATCGAACTCAATTTGGCTTAAAAACAACGGAAAATCACACTTTCACGCTAAACTAGGCTCTGTAGAGAAAAATTTTTTAAATAAAAGTTGTAGATCTCTTAATTTTCTATAAATTTTATTATATACACTTTTGTCGTAAAGTGCATACTAAGGCCGAAATTTAAAAAAAATCGATTTTTCACACGTTTTCGTGAGAAAAAACATAAAATCGCAAATTACCGCTAAACTAAGCGTTATACAAAAAAATGTTTGAAATAAAAGTTGTAGGTTTTTAAATTCTCTACAACTTTTATTATATAAATTTTTTCGCTAAATTGCATATTAAAGCTGTAATCTTAAAAAAACTTTGTTTTTACGTGAAAACAGCCTCACCCAGAATTTCAACAAACATGACACCTACCCTATCTTGTAGAGAATAAAAAATTGAGTAAACCAGGCGATTTTTAAAAAAATCGTAGGACCAGTTTTTGAGAAAATCGCAAAAAAGTAAAAAATTACACGAATAAACTACTACTTCCGGTAGACCGATTTTGATGAAAATATTCGTGTCGGGTCCGGTAGTGGTATGTAATTTAAGTTTCAAGTTTCAAGTTCGTACGATGTTTCGTTCTTGAGATACTTTGTATACACACACACACACACACACTCACACAGACACACGGACACACAGACACACACACAGACCAATCGCTAAAAACATGTTTTTTGGGTTCAGGGGGTCTGAAAACGTATAGATCCGGTGAAAACTCGATTTCGAAAAATCGACATGAAAATAATACTTTCCTTCCTATATATTCATATAGGCAAGAGAAAGTAAAAATAAACATAATATGTCGAATATAAAAAATAATCTAGAAATATTGGAAATAAATAACAAACAAAATGAAATTGAAGTTTTGGAGAAGTATTATATTAAATACAATAACACGGAAAAATTAATGAACACACAGATTGAATACGACAATCAACTGATTAAGTTGGCAAGACTGTTTTAAATATAAGAATCGACTATTCCTTATCTGCCATGGTAGGAGCAGGAAGTTTTAAATTTTAACTTGTAATAAATTTTAATTTACTGAAGATGTGTACAAGATACACGAAAGCGCTATAAACATTGGTAAGTGTTTTATGTTACCATATTCTGGTGGTTGTAAAATATATATTTCAATTCAAAAACTTTATTATATACATATTAAAACTACAGTTTTTCTCTATTTTTCGACATAGTCACCAAACAGATTCAAGCACTTGTCGTACCTTGGAACAGTCTTTGAAATACCCTCTGCATAAAAATCTGCCGCCTGTGAATGTAGCCAACCATTCACGGGGTTTTGAAGCTCTTCGTCATTGGCGAACCGCTGAGATGCAAGCCACCACTTCATGTTCGGGAACAGGTGAAAGTCACTAGGAGCCAAGTCTGGGATGTATGGGGGATGATCGAAAACGTCCCATTTAAACTTGGCCAAAAGTTCACTTGTTCATTTGCATGACAACGCTTGCCCTCATACAGCTCGAAGAACAAATGAACTTTTGGCCAAGTTTAAATGGGACATTTTCGATCATCCCCTATACAGCCCGGACCTGGCTCCTTGTGACTTTCACCTGTTCCTGAACATGAAGCGGTGGCTTGCATCTCAGCGGTTCACCAATGACGAAGAGCTTCAAAACGCCGTGAATGGTTGGTTACATTCACAGGCGGCAGATTTTTATGCAGAGGGTATTTCAAAGACTGTTCCAAGGTACAACAATTGCTTGAATCTGTTTGGCGACTATGTCGAAAAATAGAGAAAAACTGTAGTTTTAATATGTATATAATAAAGTTTTTGTATCTTCACTCATTTTTAACTTTTATTTCAAAACGAAGGTTATTTTCTGGATAACCCTCGTACCATAATGTATGAGAAGGATCCAGTGGGTAGTGAAACCAAAAAATTGTTTTAGAAATATCAGATCATTATAAGTTTTTGAATAAATTCAGATTAGGTAACAACCAAAGGTGACTTTCAGCAAAAATTTTAAAATAAACTGATATTGAATCAGATATTTGATTCAGTTTAGAAATAACTATTCTGGGTACATGATGTACCTTTAGTATTAAGAATACTAATAATAAAAAATGTTGCATGATATATGTGTTCTTTTTAATCTGATGTTGTATGTTCCCTTTTATAATGTTTGTTAGTTTGCTGTTTTAATTAATATTATTGTTTTGTTTATTTTTATTTTGTGTGTGCATTTGTTTCTTTAATTCATTTGTGTATCTAATTACAATTCTATTGTTTTAGATTATTTCGTTTATGAGTATCTCTTGTGGAGTTTGTTCCTAAATGATTGAGTCATTCATTATTGTATATGAAAAGTTTGAATAGGATATTTTCGTTGTTATATTTTGTTTGTAAATATTCAAAATGAAAGATACAAACTCAATAATTCATATAGTAGAAATATGTTGATTAACAAAACAAATGGGTATAATTTTGTTTAATTTCAATAATTTTTAAATTGGGTTGTAAAAAAATAAGATTTTCTGATTTGGAAAAATCTGATAAACATATTTGGACACCTCCACCGAGTTTCAGCTATTTACCTCGTCTGGGACTTAATAAAAAAAAAAACTGGTTTAAAGGTTGAACACCATTTTCATCGTTTTTGAAATGGTTAATGGGTAATTTTAGTATAGTTAAAATAAATGTAACGTCTTCACCAAGGTTCAACCATCTAGCTTGTCCGGAACTTAGTTAACGGAAAATATTGGTTTAAGGGTTGAACACCCCCTCAACCCCTTAACTTTGGGATGTTGAATTTGTTTATGTTTAACTTTTTTATTTACCTCAAAAGTGAATATTCCCTCCAAATTTCAGCTTTCTAGCTGAAATTGTGCGAGTTGGAGAATTGGTGATAGAGTCAGTCAGTCAATGAGGTCTTTCCCATTTATATACACAGATTCAAAATTTAACAGCAGTCTCTCGGGAGCTAAATTTGTAATACTGAATTTAAATAAAATTGTTATATTTCTTTTGGACAGTCCGTTTTATAAATTAAGGGTAATAATTATTATGATTTAGACAGGGACCCCTTAAAAAATGAACAAAAAGTTATTTCTCTATCGATGTTGACAGGAATGGTATTAGCATTTTGAAAGTATAAGGATACCCAAAAAAATTATGAAGTAATTTGAAAAATGATTCTGATTTCTGGAAATCTGTTGATACAACTTCTAAAAATAAGAAACATGATGACAAAACCTATTACTTCAGGTGCTTCTTTTTTTAAGTAATAATTGAGATATAACCTGAATCTGAAGGGAAAAGGTCAGCCAAACCAAACGGGAATTTACTCACAATTTCACAATAAATCATCCTCATACCTCACTGTCACCTCTTCGACTAAAAATCGGAGTTTTATTATAAAAAGAAATCCCAACCGGTTGATCACCTCGAAAAATCATACTAAAAAATAAAAATCCTTAACGATAAAAATACAAGATTTAAATCTAAAGAGAAAACAAGAGGAAAGACGGTTTATTCAGATGAGAAAGAAAAGCAAGATCTGAAAATATAAAAAGATAGTGGGCAAAGAGGAAAGCACCTCAGAAAAAGAACTCCAAAAATTGATTTTAACCCTTTATAGCGCAGTACTACGGGGGGAAAATATATATGTTGTAAAATTCTATTAAATTTTGCTTTACAGGGATTTTAGTAATGTATTTCTAGTGCCAGAACAGTAAGATATTTTTTTTTTTTGATAAAGAATATTTATTAAAATGGGAATCACGTAATGTTTAATGGTAAAAATGCTTATTAAAACAACTTTTAGTACTATATAATAAAAAAATGTGTAGAATAACCTTATCTTAACTTTATATTAGCATGAATGCTTGCTTTCCGGTAAAAAACTTGAATTTTTTAAGCACTGTACAAAAGTAACAACAAAACAACACGGTAGCGTATGTTGTTATGAATCCTTACTACATTCGTGCAATTCAGGAAGCAAATGGTCGCTGCGCGCTAATTTCAATATGTGGATAGAGTATTTACCAGAGAACATCTATAACACCATAAAATGTCAATAAGGTTCAACTACGTAGCTTATTCTTAAATAAACTCAACCTTATTGCCGGTGGTAAGAAGGCTATACTTACCAAAGACATAATAAGGGTTAAGTTGTTCCATGTGACTGTAAAAATATAAAAAGAGATAAATGTTATGTAGATAATAATTAAATACCAATAAATTTGTACTGAATGAATATTTCTTGTTTAAATATTAAATGATATCTTGAATATTGCACATTGTCATTTAAATTTGTTTTTTTTGTATTTAATGCTTATAAAAAAATGAACACTGTAATAAAATCAAGAACTTGGTTCAGAATGAACCAAGAAAGTAATCTATTTGTTTAGCCAATCAAAAGAGGGATGAACTCCATAAGAGGTATTTAGAAACATTTTTACTTTGTTCTGGTTAAATTTATTGTATGAAAATAACTAATGTGTTATTTTATTTATTGTGAATGTAATAGTTATTTTAAAACTGTCTAACCCACCGGGTTGGTCTAGAGGTAAAGTCGTCGCCAAAATCAGCTGTTTAACAGCTGATTTTCGGAGACGAAGGTTCCTGGTTCAAATCCTAGTAAAGGTAGTTACTTTTATACGGATTTGAATGCTAGACAGTGGTTACTGGTGTACTTTGATGGTTGGGGTTCAATTAACCATACTTTCTCAGGAATGGTTGACCTGAGTCTGTACAAGACTACACCTCATTTACACGTCATACATATCATCCTCATCTCATTGGGTCATGGGGTTGCTTATTGTTCTGAATTGAACAGATTGCAACGTACACAAATTTGGGATTACAAAAAAAACTGTCTAGGATGTTTTTATGTTGGAAACTACCTTTGTTGATTTCATTTCTGAAATTTACATTAATTTTTTATTGGGGTCACAACCAGTAATTAAAATGAATCAACTTTAGTAGTTTCCTATAAGTTATAACTATTTCATTTAACTTTGAGTAATATAACATTTTAGTTTGTTAATTCTTTTTGTGAATTAATGTTCTAACGAAAATTAATTGGGGCTGATCGGATGTTTTTTTTAATCATGTGGTTTGCATTTTAAAACTAGGAATTGTTTTAACATAGATTTTTTTTAGTTTTTAAACACTTTAGATTTAGTCATTCAATCAATTTAATGTTAGATGATTAACTGAAGGTTCTGTATTTAATTCACTTAGAATATTGTGTTCTTCACTTTATTCTAATGAGTGGAAAATAAAGACCTTTATATAGTTTCTTCTTCACTGGTTTTGTAGTGTAGTGTCTTTGCCACAAACAAGTTTTTGGTACTACTTGATTTATCAGAAGTTAAAGTGTTTCTATTTTCCTAAAATTAAAATTAAATTTCTTTTTAGGAAATGATTTATATGAAAAAGTTTGTTATTTGTTTTTAAGTTTTATTTTACTTGTTCTCATGAGTTTTTCTTTTTATCTTGATGTGTTGGAAACAAATATATCAAATAAAATTTATAAACTTATTCTTGTTATACATTTCTTGCCTGAAGGATTTAAGAGTGCCTAGCTGTGTAGATGTGGTTTGTTCTCCACTGACTTACAAAATTATGTTAAAAATCTTGGAATTCCTTTACAATAGAAATACTATTAAATTAAAATTGTTATGCTATTTCATATAATAAATTTCACTGACATTTTTAAGCAGCCTTGGTGTCTATTATCTGTCGCTTGAGTTTCAGTGGATCCACCATCATCAGAGTACGCAATACCATTTGAAGCTAACAACTTTTTTTTTAAATTTGTAAAAGATATTACATCTTCAGTCATCTATATAAAACTGTTTAATAAAAATTAAAAAAAAATTATTAGATTCAAATGATATTGTGTACTCTGATGCTGGTGGATCCACCAAAACGTGTGTAAGTGACAGATAATAAAAATCAAGGCAGTTTAAAAAGGTTAGTGAAATTTATTATATGAAAGAGAATTGATTTCAAGCTGCAGGATGCTTATAAGGATTCATTTTTGAAACTTGTTATGACTTATTTAAATAATGACTTGCTTTTTTCTGATAGCTTAGCCGGCTGCATTGGCGTAGTTGGTAACGTGCTAGTGTCTCATCATGTGATCTTGGGTTCGAATCCCATTCAGGCACGGCATATTTTCATACGTTACAAAAAATCATTTCATCCTTCACCGCATTATTATTTAATGCATTAGCAGTAATTGAAGAACAGTCGGACTTTAAACCAAAAACAAAAAATCTTTTCTGGTATCTTTGAAAGCTTTTCAAAATTATTTAGTTCCTTTATTGAATTTATTTCAGTATCTGGGTATCCCAATCTACGAGGCGTATTTTTAAAGTAAGGGCCGTTTGAAAATAAAAAAAAAATAAAAGGAAATTTGCAAAAACTAATTTATTTTCGGAATCTACATATTTTTATCTATTTTTTACATAGTTTCCAAGTTTTTGTAAACACTTATCATATCGCACAACTAAATTTTGGAAACCTTCTTCATAAAAACTTGCCGCCTGCTGTGATAACCAAGAATTCACGGCCGTTTTCAATTCGTTGTCATTGTCATAATGGCTGCCGCCCAAGTGATGTTTCAGATGACGGAAGAGATGAAAGTCGCTCGGCGCAAGGTCAGGGCTGTAGGGTGGGTGGTCCAAATCTTCCCAGCCAAAAGAGTCCAATGCAGCTCGGGTCTGAGCAGCAGTGAGGCCTTGCATTATCGTGCAGAAATAAAATTCCTTTTGTGAGCATGCCACGTCTCTTGTTTTGAATTGCTCTGCGCAGCTTCCTCAGGGTTTGGCAGTAGGCTTCTGCATTTATTGTCGTTCCTCGTTCCATAAAGTCGACCAGCAAAACACCATGCCTATCCCAAAACACGGACGCCATGATCTTGCGCTGTGACAAAGTCTGTTTGGCTTTGACCTTTACAGGAGAGTGCGTGTGTCTCCATTCCATGCTTTGTTGTTTCGATTTGGGAGTGAAATGCGAAATCCACATTTCGTCTCCAGTTACGATCCGACTCAGCATGTCGTCACCATTTTCGTCATAACGTGTCAGAAAATTCAAGGAACTCTCGAGTCTTTTGAACTCTCTCGAGCGGCCTCACACTGCCGCTCAGACCCGAGCTGCATTGGACTCTTTTGGCTGGGAAGATTTGGACCACCCACCCTACAGCCCTGACCTTGCGCCGAGCGACTTTCATCTCTTCCGTCATCTGAAACATCACTTGGGCGGCAGCCGTTATGACGATGACGACGAATTGAAAACGGCCGTGAATTCTTGGTTATCACAGCAGGCGGCAAGTTTTTATGAAGAAGGTTTCCAAAATTTAGTTGTGCGATATGATAAGTGTTTACAAAAACTTGGAAACTATGTAAAAAATAGATAAAAGTATGTAGATTCCGAAAATAAAATTAGTTTTTGCAAATTTCCTTTTATTTTTTTTTTATTTTCAAATGGCCCTTACTTTAAAAATAGGCCTCGTATGATACTGGAAACCGGAATTCATGTCAGTGTTTCATATATGTATATTGAAATAAATGTATTTTAGTTATTAGGTAATAGAATTTGATCCAGTGTTGAAATAATCAGATCTAAAATACTGAAATCGGGAATCTATTCCACGGTTTTTGTACCTAGATACTAGAATTTATTAATTTCCTTACTTAGATATACTGATCTAGAAACACAAATTTATTCCCTTGTTATAAATCTGACATATTTTGAATACTGGAATAAATTTCAGTTCCTGATCTCCAGTTACTGGAACAAATCCCTGAGTTAGGGTGCTTTGTCTGGTTTCCAGATATTTTGAAGAAGGAACTAATAATGTTATTTAATAAAATTGTATTTTAAAGTAAGCACACGGTGCAGGTAGTAATTAGATTCAAAATTCAGTTATGATAACAAGTGCTTGAAGAAGAAGGGATTCACTTTGTAGAAGCAGATTTTAAGCCCCAAAACTGCTTTAATTGTTCATTTTCAGTCATGTAGTCAAGTGTTGCGAGTGCGCCCGTATCTTAAAAATGTTGGTGATTCTGAAACCTAGTCGGTTATCAAAAACAGACTTTCAGGCTGCACTGTACGCGTGTACCCATAAAAAAGCAAGTTATTTATTATTTTTATTTCTAAAATTGTACAATTTTAATTACTTGTATTATTGTCTATTGCAATGGAAACTCATTTAGAAACTACATAAATAAGTTAGAAATTTTAAAGTAGAAAGTCTTGTGAACATTGAGTGCTCTCTTTGTACTCCTATCTTCAAAGAGTACAAAAGTACTTATTCAATCAACTGAAATACTCCTTTACGATTTAAATATCCAGGTATTTTAAGTAAACTTAAAATTTTGGTTATTCATAATTTTTTGTTATTAATTTAATTAACAATTGCATGCTGTAGAATAAAAAGTATTTATCTAAAATTAATAATGTTATGTTTATGTTCTTGTTTTATTTCTTTGTATGTATTTTACTTTTAGCTCACTGTATGAATGTCTGTCTGTATGTATGTGTGTTATAATATACTTAACATAAATTATTATTATTATGAAAATTATATATGCTTTATCAATAACATTGTAATTTTCATAATAACAATATCAATATTATTAAAAATAAATTTTTAAAATACTCTACAATTAAATTCACGCACACACTGCTGATATTAATTAAAAAAATGGTAATTAAATTTAATACTTTTTCGTGATTTTCTAATACAATTAAACACAAATTTTTACATAGGTTTTTATTATAATTAAACTAATAAATAACTAATTAAAATTTTAATTTAATTTAGAAACTCAATTATGAGGTAAAAAATTACAGTATTTATTGTTATTTTCCTGTTAAAACATTTGTTGAAATCGTAAAATAATTAAAAATTCAAGTTATTGGTAGTTGTAACTTTTTTTTATTTAATTATAATATTTAATTGCTGACAAGTTGTAATTATGTTAATTTTTAATTACATTCAGTACAAAACATTTTTTATTTATTATGACATTTTTAAAATATATTTTCTTATGATTTAGTATTCCATTTTTTTAATACAAAGTTTATGTACGTGAAATGATATAAATTGTTAGATTATTCTCAAGAAAATTAAATGTTTCTTTTGTTTTTATCGTAATAGTATTTGATTTTAAAAGATAACAGTTAATTTCTAAAAAAATGTTAAAGATATTACACGGTTTTCGTTAGTAAAATGTTCATAAAATTTTACAATGAATCGTGTATCGTTTGATCATAATATCCATTTAAAATAAGAAAGTTAAATTCAATATGGTGGAACTAAGATGGCGGACAAAAATATCAATATATCCCTGAGTAGTTTCTTTCATACAATTATTAACTAAAATTGTTCCGGTTCTTGAGGCACCCTCAGTTTTCTACAGTTCAGTTATTTTCAACGACACAGGTATATACTGATCCTTTCAAAATTCTTTGTTCAGAATCTCCACTATGTGTTGAGTCTACAACTCCAATTTTTGTTGTACTCTGCTCATATTAGGCTTAAGTTGAGAACAATTTCATTTATTTGCCCAATTGAGATAATGGACTTTGAATATGGCAGATTTTCAAAAATTAAAAAATTATAAAAAATTTTCTTCGAAAGAATACATGACTCAAGCTTGAAACTAGGCCAATGTTTACTTTTTGTAGTTAGTTAGCTTTACTATAAAAAAAACTAGTAATAATATTTGTTAACCTTCCAAGTAGAAAAAATCATGAAAACTGAATTTTGAAACATTTCAATTTCAAAGTTTGAGGTTATTTTTTACTCGTTTTTTTATTATTATTTTTTTTTATTGAGTGATGATCCCAATATAAGCCTTGGGCTTGTGCGTAGGTAATGATATGTGGTGATTTACATATGAAAAAAATGCCAGACCTGACCGGGAATCGAACCCAGGACCCCGGCATAGTATCCAGTTGCGCTGACCACTACACCACTCTTACTCTTTAAAGTAAACCTTTGATTTAAAATTTACTGAACAAAATTTGTATCTTGGTTTTTGAGTGAAAGATTGGAATTTGATTAAACATTCTAGGATTAATACAAATTGAGAATGATGTTCTTGTAAACCTCTGAAATAACAAAAAACAACAGACCTTTGTTATATAAATGGCCATATTGGCAAAAGTTTAAAAAAAAGAAACAAAATACGGTAATTTTTTTATTTGTCAGCACATGCACAATTATATACCAAAAGAATCTTCAATTTTTTTAAATAGTCAAGCAACCAGTTTCATTAATTTTTTGGATAATTTTACATGGATTGACGCGATAAATGTTCATGAGTATGAACATAAAATGAATTTGCAGCTGGGCTTTTACAGTGATCTAAGTATTGCTTTCCTGGCCGTTTCACTATAGTTTTAGTTTAATAAATTTTATAATTCCCTAGATATTTTTATATTCATTAAAATCATGTTGTTTAGGTCATCAGCTGAGAGGCTTGTTTGAACCTCTAGAGGCTTTATTAATTAGAACAAGGAGTGAGATGGTTTACCTTGCCTTCCTCACTGAATGGAAAATTATGCTTATCAGTATGTCAGGCCTTCTGAAAACCATCTATTTTCCACCATTGACACCTTCAATTCATTCACCACAGGTTCTGCCTGTATAATGAAATTCATTACTCTCAGAGGAGATAACTATGACTAGTGTCTTTTACACCTCTACCTCTTCTGTTCTTAAAATGCTTCAGTCATATAATTGGCTGACCATGTGATAAGATTAGAACTATTTTTTGTAGCCCTGGAACTAGGAAATTGAGTGAAAATAATAATACTCCACCTGCCCGTTATGGGCAAATTAAAATCATAGATTGATTAATTTTGGTTTTAATGCAACATCTTTAGTTTTAAAGTAAAGTACCTCATAATTGATTTTTTGAAATTACTGTATTCAAAATTATTAAAACAAAACTACTGTTAATTTTATATTAAAAATAAACAAGTTCATTAATGACATTTATAATATTTTAAAATTTCTTTATTAATCTAATTTAAAAAAAAGTATTAGTAATTTTAAATTCTATTAAAAAATTACCTAAAAGATATTTTTCTTAAATTACTATTTATATATAAACGGTTAATTCATTAAAAAATATTATTTTCATTATGTAGTTTTACTTAAATAAATTTTTTCAGTTTTAAATTTATTACCTGTGTGATAAAATATTTTTGAGTTAATACACAAGAATTTTAAAATTTCAATCATATATAATAACTTTTAACAAAAAAAATATTGTACAAATTTACTAAAATGAAATGTAAATACATATTATCATGAATATCAAATTACAATATTTATTAAAACAATTTTTTAAATGTACAATAATACCATGCAATAACAAGCTGTACAGATTGACATGTATAACTTTTCTGTATAAATGTGGATGGAGGAATTATGGATGACATAATTATATGTATTAATGTGCAAACTATTACGTAATAAAACACTTAGAATAAATAATTGCATACTTCAATTTTTTTAACAATAATTCTAATGTTTATTTCGCACTTTATAAATTTACTAATAGATTAAAACATTATAATAACTTGTTTTGTTTTAGAAATGTGTAAACCAACTGTACTACACACATACGTTAATGTAGTATATTACAAATTCATTTACGACTTGAATTTGTGTAGATGTTCATTTTTGTTCATTGCTTCAACGTTTGTGTAGCTTTTAATAGTTGTTTTAATATTTTGTTCTAGTAAATTGAATGTTTTAATTTTAAAACGTATAAAAATAAACTTATTATTTGAAAATTAAAAATTAACGACTATTTGGATTTGGTTCTGTAAATCTGTAAGTTTTCAGAACAATTTAGTTTCTATTTTGGTGATTATGGATAATCGTTGTTCCTAGAGGTGATTGCCACTCTAGACTCTGATGTTGTTGGTATGATGACCATTTGAAAACCAGGCTGTTTATGAGTATGAGGTGGTTATCATAATTTTATAACATTTTATCAATGTGATGAAATTATTGTATATCTCAGCGTGTTCTTATTCTGTTCTCCATCAAATTCTGTTCAAATTAATATAAAATTTGGCGTAAATTTTTTATTGTTCATAACAGTACTGGAAGTCCTTTTGTGTGACGCTTTTTATTTCACAGCTTCAACGGTCTGAAATCTTGTTCTATTTAATGCAGCTTTGACCTTGGGGAACAAGTCACTTTGTGCCAGGTCAGGCGAATAAGGCAGATTGTCTAACACACTTGATGTTATATTTGTCTAGAAATCTCTTAACAGGC
Organism: Catonia carolina; assembly: GCA_035578175.1. Taxonomy (NCBI): domain Eukaryota; kingdom Metazoa; phylum Arthropoda; class Insecta; order Hemiptera; family Achilidae; genus Catonia; species Catonia carolina. Next base: position 29,995,518 of record JAQMRL010000005.1, on the reverse strand, counting down.
AATGCATCTTTTTATTAAAACTATGAGAAATTTCGACACCATTTTCAGATGTTAAAATTTTTATGTAAAATTTGCCTTACGCATTCTTTGTTAATTCCTATAGTTTACCATCGCACAAATTTTTAACCGATAGACTCATCGGATCAGATTACCAATTTTTTCAATATTTTAATCCGTTTTGACGTTGAAGGGGGACCCAGCTGTATATCATCTTCAACCTCTTTTCGGCCATCTTGGAAACACTGAAACCGCTCAAAATTCTGCGCACACAATAAAAATTCATTGACACTTGTTGTTGTTTAGGTCAACAGTCGAAAGGCTGGTTTGAACCTCTAGAGGTTTTACTAAGTTAAAACGAGAAGTGAGGTGGTTTACTGTTGCCTTCCTCACTGAGTTGAGAGAGTATGCTTATCAGCATGCCAGGTCTTCCGAAAAGCACCCACTTTCCACCCTGCAAATGACACTTCATTCACCACAGGGTCTGGCTGTGTAGTGAAATTCATTACTGTCAGAGGAGATAACTGTGACGAGTGTCTTTTACACCTCTACCTCTTCTGTTCTTAAATAGTTCAGTCATATAATTGGCTGATTATGTGATAAGAAACAGAACTATTTTTTGTAGCCTTGGAACCAACAGATCGATTGCAATTAATTTAACACTTCACCTGCCCGTTTTAGGCAACATTGACGCATATTTATTTTAATTAAGAATAAGTTTCAGTTATGGTTTTTCCAAGTTTCATATGAAATTTCACATTAATTCATTGCTCTATTAAAATAGCTAATATGTTTTCAACTTCATCATCGTCTGTTAAGGATTAGACTTAATGACCTGTTCCGGCATCCATCTTTTTTTAGGTCTTCCCAAGCCTTGATTTATATTTCCGTACTCGCAGAGGAAGTCTGTGTGCTGGCACGGAAAGTAAATTGTTGGACCAGTTTCTCTTATATATTCTTAACGTTTCTCACAGTGACTGAACATTTAAGTCGGCGCGTATAGCTTTGTTACACACTCTTATCTAACTGGGTACTACCTTTGACTCCCTGCAAAAATTTCATTTCAGCAGCTTGGATATGAGATTCATTCTTCTGTAATGACACCCATGTTGTTTAGGTCATCAGCCGAAAGGCTGGTTTGAACCTGTTGAGGTTTTACTAAGTAAAACAAGGAGTGAGGTGGTTTACCATTGCCTTCCTCACTGAGTGGAAAAGTACGCTTATCAGCATGCCGGGCCCTCTGAAAAGCACATATTTTCCACCCTGCAAACGACACCTTCACTTCATTCACTACAGGGTCTGGCTGTATAATGAAATTCATTACTTTCAGAGGAGATAACTCTGATTAGTGTCTTTTACACCTCTACCTCTTCCATTCTTAAATGATACAGTCATTTTAATTGGCTGACCATGTGATAAGAAACAGAACTATTTATTTTAGCCCTGCAACTAACAGATTGAGTGTAAATAATTTGACACTCTACCTGTCTGTTATGAATGACACCCATATCACTCTCATATGTTATAACTGGTATAGCCATTGCTCTGTAAAATTTCATTTGGGTGTCCTGTCTCGATCAGGATCGGAATATGAGGAGAAATATTTTTTCAACTTTACAAAACAATTTATAATTTAAATCTTATACATTTGAAGACCTTAACCAGACTAATATGTCTAAAGACATGGGAGGTGCAGTAATCAAATGAGAAGCCTTCATGCTACACAGCTGTTCGTCGTATGACCTTAGTGCATACATAGTTCTTCTGCAACAGCATCAGTCTCGTTATTTTATAGCCAAACCTAAAGGGTGATTCATTTAAAAGTAGCCTGCTGCATTTAACAGCGGCCTTCGGCACTCAATTGGATTCAAATAGTAAATGAATAAATAGAATTACTTAATACATAATTTTACATATTTATTTAAAATTTATGTATAAATTTCAACTTCACCTTTACATGCTGAAAGTGGCGTCCTTGAACACTTACACATTTTTGCGCTCGTTCAATGTTATTAATGCACACACGACGCAATATGGAAATGTCTGTAGCTTGAATGGCTGCCACGATGTTATTCTTTAGCTCATGTATACTGCGGGGGTTTGTTTAGTAAACAGTTCCTTTTAAATAACCCCATAGAAAAAATCGCACATACTCAAATCGGGCGAACGAGGAGGCCACAAATCTTTACTAACAACTCGCATGGGAAAAGCCTGATTGATATGATATAGGGACTGGCGAGATGTGTGACATGTTCCACCATCTTGCTGGAAAAAAATTGTACTTTATAATAATATAATAATTAAATAATAATATAAATTGTACTATAAAGGCCAGTCGATCACATCGTGATCAGTGCTGCCAATACAGCATATGAAAATTACTCGAGCGGCGGGCTACTTTTAAATGAATCACCCAGTAGTATTATACCTTAACATGTAAAAATGAATTCTCAAATGCTTTTTGACTACATAATACAAACTTGTACTAGCACACAACCTGATTTTTTTAAAAATTTTCCACCATTAACTATCCAGTACTTTTCACCAGAAACAATTGTTACAGTAAAAACAACCAGTGAAAGAAATCTTATAGTTTTACCAAACCAAAAGCAAGCGGTCATTAATTTAATTTTTTTTTAATTAAATGGTTTATTCTAAACATTTATGTACGTCATCATTCAACATTACTTATTTTTATTATTTTGTTTTTTATGAATAAAAATATATTGGTTAATACATTTAATAAGTGGTGTAGTTCTTGTTTTTAAGTATTGTTGTTTAGTCAGTTTTGTATTCTATGTAATTCTGTTGGAAGTTTGGAAATTATTACTTTCAATTTTATTCTGCTGGTTACAAATAAAGATTGTCGCTTTGGGTTAATGATTTTTTGTTTGTTTTTTGCAGTATGAGGGGTTAGGTGTTTTTAGTCAGGTGTGATGTCAAAATAAAGTGGGAATTTTGTTATAATTTGTTTTTTGAAATTTTTAATTCTGATTTTTTGAGTGTGTCAGTTATAATATGAAAATACAACAGTATATCTGTGTGATTGATTTTTTATTGTTGATTATATGCTTTGCCATTATTATTATTAATGATAAGGACTAAGTCTTCTGATCCAATTTTTTGATTTCAAATTTCATGATCTCTAATAATTCCTTATTTCACCATATAAACAAGAAAGGCATGTTCTCCAATTGGCTTGTAACAGAACACTTGTTCACCTATTCATTTTTCTGGGAGAAATGGTTATATTCTTCTGCCCCATTCCTGAATGGTTGGTCACCTCTTGCTCTTAGTCCTCTGGCATTCAAGAATTGTCAATGTCTTTGTTGTTTCTTTTATAGTCCAACAGTTTATAACCTGATAAAAAACTTAATAATCTCGTCTTGGAAACAATCTTTTTGGATTTTTAAGTTGATTGCATCCAGGAGACTCCTGAGGAAATATAGGACATTTCAAGAACTTATAAGTTAATATATGTTATTTAAATTACAAATTAACTTCTATTACAAGATTATTTACTACAATAAGTGTGTAATCTTCTAATATTTACTTAATTGTACACAGTTTTCTTAGAATTCGCTTGGATCTTTTAGGTGTTTATTCATTTTGAGTTATTTTTTTTAATGAAATATTATTCAGAAAGATTTTTGTGTACTTAGTAAAAAGTTTCATCAATCAAGTAATTTTTCAGGTTTTGTTTAAATGAACTTAAATTAGTACATTTTAAAAATTGTGGTAATATTTTTTAATGGCCTTTAAATGGTTTGCTGCAGTTTATTTTGTGATTCTGTTTGCTGTAGAATTGGATTTAGTTGCATTTTTTGAGATATAGTTTGGTGGGTGATTTTTTTTTAAATGCATGTATCAGTTTTATTGGAACTTAAACGTTATTAATTCGCTTAAAAATTTTGATATCTAGGTTTGGTTGTATGTTTGTTTTTTTACATTTTTTAAAGAGTTAATTTTGTATAAATTATTTTGACATTATGAAACAAAATGTTGGTTATTGGAGCATTAACTGTCCCTCTGCATTATTTTACTTGTAATTAGCTGGTATCTTTTAACCATGAACCATATTGTATTTGATTTAGTTTCATTTAAATCAGTAATAGGGTAAAACCTGTGTTCTCCCATGGAATGGCAGAAAACCATAGTTCCACTTATAGTTCCATTTCTTCCAGTGGAATTGGTCCTCAGAACTAAAGATTGAAATAGTATTGGATTTTAATAGGCTATTGTGGAAATTTTTCCTAAATCTTCCCTGACTGGCTAGTTCATAAATTGTAAGCTAGTGGTTCAATTCAGGAAAAACACCTACACCTTTTTTGGTAGATGATTATGAACCACAGATGAATTTAAATTCTGAGCTGTTCACCTCCAGTTGCCAGTACATTCTCTTGACATCATTGCTCCAAAGTGTGGGAGGTTTTCCTCTACATAGTCTGTCTGCTGTCGATTTTCATTTAAGCCCACCTCCCATCCGTCTTACTGGCCACATGCCTTACCCAATAATTTTAACTTTCCAATATTTGTATTTTTCAAAATTTTTATTATTAATGCGTCCAGGAGACCCCCCCCAGGGGTCTCCTGGACGCATTAATAATCTCCCCACTACTATCCGTCCAGGTCTCCCCACTACCAGCTACCAGGTCTTCCCACTACTATTTAGAAAGAAATTCTTGTGCGCTATAAAAAGTTTCGCTAATCAAGTAATTTTTCAGATTTTGTTTTTAAAGGAATGCAAATTATCACAACATTTTAAAAATTGGGGTAATTTATCAATATATTTTCTCCCTGCATAAGTAGATTTTTGTTCAAACAATTTTGTAGTGTGATTAGCCATATAATAATTTCTGTTTCTTGTGTTATGATAGTGGATATTGAAATTTTGCTTATAGTTACTTGAGTTACAAGTTTGCCTTAGTTTACAACGAGAAGTAAAGGAGGAAAAGTATCAGTGCACATGCGTGACTGCTTCAATTTCAGTACAACACTTCCCTTCCTCACAGCCTATCCATACGCAAAAGGCAATCTTGTGACTTCAGTATCTATAAAGTATTTTACCTAACATACATTATCACCTCAAAAATGTAGAGTCAGGGAACCCCGTATCAACTCAGTGGCACAAGTTTCTTTGGCATATGTCCAGCCCTAATGTAGTTCTGTAATGGTACGGTAAACATCAGTCTTTCCATTTTTATTTTTTTTGTTATGTCACACTTTAAGTTTCATAGCAAATGGGTTCATCAAGGTTAGTATTTCTCATGTACTATACTCATGGTAATTCCTCCAGTTTTTCAGAGTTTTCCACAGTTCATCTGTTAATAACCCTTTACCTGTTACCAATGCGATCCCATTATTATCTTCTGATTAATTGCAGGAGTAAGTTAAGTATTCTATCCATTGGTTTACCTTTCTTACTTTTAGTATTTTTTGTTTTTAAAACATGCCTCTAATTATTTCAGCATGTGTTTTTAAGAATGATGAAACATTTTTATTTAATACTTGAGGAACTGGTATTATTTTATTTAAAGCAATTTTCTTTGTGAGCCACCCTCTATTTAAATGAAGTTTCTCTTTGCGTAATTTCTATAATTATTTTAAAGGAACTATATCTTTAAATCTCTTTTCATCTACAGGATAATCTACTTTAAATATAAATTGAATGCTTCATTTTACGTATTATTGGATTTCCTAAATCTTTACCAACTGGCTAGTCATTATATTGGTGGTTGTTTGCAGAAGAAATCACTATTTTCCTGGATAAATAATATACCACAGATAAATTTAAATTTTTTGCTTTTTACCTCAAGTTGTCTGTCATTCTCTTGACATCATTGTTCTAAGGCATGGGAAATTTTCCTCTACGTAGTCTGTCTCCTCATGTTGTGTTTGTTGTAATGTTTGTTTATTTTTGTTAGGTTTTTCTCGTTAAAGGATTCTCCATTACTATATAAAACAAATTAAAAGTAATTCACCAATCTATAAATCTTTCCTTATGATCATCTTAAATATTTTACTTCTTTTTATTTTCATTGAATAATGATTAAATTTTTCGTAATCTGATTACCAGGTAGATTGTTGGTTAGTTTGATCAGAATTCTTTATAGGAAATTTTGGTAAAATATTGAATTTAAATTGGGCATCTAATATGATTTTCCCAAAACTTATTTATATATAAATGTTTTGTTATGTTACTTTTCAACTAATTTGTTTAATAAAATTAAAAACTGTCGTGTTTTTCGTTTGTAATTTCAAGGTTCGTAAATCGTTGAATCATGTGTGTTAGTCCTGTAAACGTTGCTAATTTTACTAATTCTGTGCTAACATAACACACTAATTTAAAATTTCTATAAAAAAGTCCTGAGATTTTTTTATTAACTTTTATCGCAATGTGTTAATTGTAACATCTTTTTCGATTGTTTACAAATTTTTGTTGGTTTACTGATTGTTTGTTAAATATTCATATGTTTTCGTACACCCATTCCAATTAAATATGAATTTTAGAAATAAGGGGGTTTAGAAGTTGTAAGATTTTAGTGTATTGAAAAACACAAATTAAGTTTAATACCTGAGGGATTAAAGATTTAAAAAAACGTTTTAGTTGTAATTTATTGGTCTTCGATTTAATGGTCTCAGATGACATAAGGTAAGACAGAAGAAATTTTAAACATAATGTATGATTAATTTTAGAATACTCAGTGTAATTTGAATGTGTTTTCACATTCACAGCTGCTTTGAGTCAGTCATATATTTTATTTTGTCGTAGAATTGTAAGTGAAAGCCAGCTTTTATCCTCTACTACATGATACATTATTATTTAATATTTACTTGAACTTTCTGTAAGAAAGTTGAACTTTCAAGTTTACTTGAACTTTCTGTAAGAAAGTTGAACTTTCAAGTTTACTTTCAAGTTTACTTGAACTTTCTGTATCAGCCGAAAGGCTGGTTTGAACCTCTAGAGGTTTTACTAGGTAAAACGAGGAGTGAGATGGTTTACCGTTGCCTTCCTCACTGAGTGGAAAAGTACGCTTATCAGCATGTCGGGCCCTCTGAAAAGCACATATTTTCCACTCTGTAAATGACACCTTCACTTCATTCACCACAGGGTCTGGCTGTACAATGAAATTCATTACTTTCAGAGGAGATAACTCTGATTAGTGTCTTTTACACCTCTACCTCTTCCGTTCTTAAATGATTCAGTCATTTAATTGACTGACCATGTGATAAGAAACAGAACTATTTATTTTAGCCCTGCAACGAACAGATTGAGTGTAAATAATTTGACACTCCACCTGTCTGTTATGGGCAGATTGAACTTTCTATGTTTCATTTAATATTTATTATTAATGTATTATATGTATTTATTAGTGTATTAGTAGGCCATTTAATAATATTGTTTGAAAAATAATTTAATTATTGATAATACATAAATAATTATGATTATTAATAATAATAATAATAATAATAATAATGAAAAAAATCTAGCTCTGTATAATGCTAGTTTATATAAATTTCCTTTTTCATACCTTATTGTGTAATTTAATGTATCTGTAAGTAGATAAATAAGATATGCTACTTCGCAAGTGACATTTCATCATGACAGCTGAGTATACATTGCCAACCTAACAGAACATGAAAAAAATTTCCCTCGTAGTTTTATTGGAAATTTTGTGTAAAATTACAGTACTTCAGTTTTCTAATTTTTGACTTGTCATTTTTATTTTACTGTTTGTGAAACATATTTTCATGTTGTTAATAATTGCTGTTGTTGTTAGTGACAAATCAATAACATTGCACCATCAAAGAGAATGTTTCATTAGTTTGTGGAAAATATATTAAATTGTCTTCATGAAAAACAATAGATATTTTTGCACAAATTATGTGCAAAAAATATATAGAGTTCAGTTGGGATTTATATTCATCTAATGAACTTTTAAATGAAAAGTTGTCGGTATAATATCTGAGTTAAGTGATATTATATCTAATTAATTTAAATCATTGTTAAAATAAATTGTTTTGAGGAGAATTTGGCAATTCTTTTGATTAGATTTTAATAATAATTTTTAAAAGGTATTATTCAGAATTGTAATTTTTTATTATTTCTTTAAGGAGTCTCAGTAATTTAAATTTAAATTGTGGTTTTAGTATTTGTAATTTAATAAATTATCTATTTGGTATCCTAGTTGGTAGTGCATTCAACTACGAACCAGCGTCTCACTGTTGAGGTTGGCAGCACTGTTGGATTTCACTTCCCTTCCTCACAGCCTATCCATACAGAAAAGGCATTCTCGTGACTCTCGTGATTCTCGTGTCAACTTTCAAATTTCAACTTTCAAATTTTTCATCAACCTTTTAAGAATTACATTTTCTTCTGATATTACTATTGGTATTATCCAAACTGAATCCTGCGTCCATATTTATTTCTTAAGCTCTGAATATTTTTAATTTTTTCCTTCAATAGTGCTTTTGATATTTTGAGCTAGGGAGTTTGCCATGTTAATTAATATTGTTTTTTCCACTTTTTTGTTACACAACACAATATCCGATTTATTATGAGCAATCCTTCTGTCCTTCGAATTCTAAACCATTATTATTTTTTAGTTTATTTAATGTTACTTCAACAGTTAGTTCATTAATAACTATGGTGTATTATGTAATAGTAGGGTTTTAGTCGGTTGTTAATATTTCCAGATGTTATTCAGGGATCAAATGTAGGACCTTTCACATGTAGTCAAGTATTCTAACCACTATGCCTTGGAGATAGGTTTATTAAGTTCTGACATAAATTAAGCGAATTATAATCAGAATTTCACAAATTCATTAAATTGTTTTTCGGCCCGGATCTGTAGCGTAGTGATTAGTGCATGTGGAGGTCTTGGGTTTGATTCCCGGCTAGGGTCTGGAATTTTTCTCATATCGAAACCCACTGTTCTCGATACATAACCCATCGTAGTCACTAATAACCAAACAGTTAATTTAATTTTAAATAAACTAAAAAACAAATTGAATATATTTTTTATTACTTAGACTCCTTAATTCTTAATCTTGTTTTTCAAGAAAAATACAGTATATAAATAATAATGCAGTAGAATATCAGTTACCATACTGAATTTCTGTGAACATGATTTGTGGCTTGGTAATTTATTATACAAAATTAATTAAATTTGCAAGGAATCCTTAAAGAGATCTAGAAAAATGTAAAATATTGTTTTTAAGTAAATTTATGACAGTAATGGGTTTAGTTGGTGTGTATTATTGATTAAAGAACCTTACCATTTTAGGATTCTCATAAAGATTTCATAAACTGTTACTTAAATCCTAGTTAATGTTTTATTATCCTTTATAGAATGTTAGGGCTATTCTTATTTTCTGAATATAAATATGTTATTTTGTGAAATAAAATATTTTTATTTGAACGTTCTCTGTACCATAGTAGTTAGCACTCTAGCCTACAATGCGGAGGTCCTGGGTTCAATTCCTGGCTAGGGTCTGGAAATTTTTATAATTCAGTACCCACTGTAGTTGCTAATATCCAAGCTTGATACGATATTAAATAAACTAAAAGAAAATTAATATTTTTTAAAACAAAATACTTAATTAAAAAATAAATCTTTAATGCATCTTTCAGCTTGAAATCAATTCTATTTAATATAATATAAAATTTTACTAACTTTTTCATTTGCCGTGATTCTTGTTATCTACGTAACAAGTGTTTCGGTGGATCCACCATCGTCAGCGTACATGAAATATCGTGTGAAACTTTTAAAATATTTTTTAAAACCTACTGAAGATGTTAGATCTTCAGTCATGTTTCATTTTTTATGTACACAATGTACAGTTTTATATGGATGACTGAAGATGCAACATATTCTGTAGGTTTTAAAAAATATTTTAGGTTCTTATGATATTTTATTTACTCTGGTGATGGTAGATCCACCAAAACACATGTAAGTAGATAATAAGAATCGATGCACGATTTTATAGTCTTCTCTTGAGGTTAGAGTTGTCAAGGAGTTACAGCACCTCAACACCTTGTGACGCTGAAGTCAATCTTCATGATTACTTCAAAATCAAAATTAAATACATTACATCTATACAATTAATTCAATCAATTTTTTATCAGTTAATTAAATTACATTTAAATAGGCGGTATAATAATTTTAAATAAAATCTCTCATGTAGGACTACAGCTTGAGGTGAGTTTGGACTTCTGAACAAGTCACCCCTCTGTCAATTGTTTTTTGACTGGTTATGTTTTCCAGTTTAAAATAGTTTGAAAATTCAGTTAAATTTATTGAACTTTTTTTTTATTTCTAATTTGTGTACGTTGCAATCTGTTCAATTCAGAACAATAAGTAACCCCATGACCCAATGAGATGAGGATGATGTGTATGAGGTATAGTCTTGTACAGACCCAGGCCAACCATTCCTAAGAGAGTTTGGTTAATTGAACCCCAACCATTAAAGTACACCAGTAAACACTATCTAGTACTCAAATCCGTATAAAAGTAACTACCTTTACTAGGATTTGAACCAGGAACCTTCGTCTCCGAAAATCAGCTGTTAAACAGCTGACTCGTGGTGACGAATTTACCTTTAGACCAAGCTGGTGGGTCCATTGAAAATTTGAACAAATTATAACTAACCTGAGATTTATTTAATTTAAATTCATTATGGTAACTGCCATTCTACTGTTATATTTTTATAATTCTACTATACAACAAGCACAACATTAGACAAGTTATGGAAAATCAATTTACAGTATAATTACAAGAACGTGTTATAAATTGTATTTCAATATTGCTACATAAACTACTTTAACATAATGTTTTAAGATTAATTTATAAAATTTATTAATCTTTGACAGAATGTGTTTGCCTTTTAATAACATGAATGTGTTTCTTTTATTATTTAATGTTCACATTAAATCTTTGTTGTTAATAAATTTAAATTACCTATTTAAAGTAAAAATTTAAGCTATTTTTTCTAAGGTTAAATTATAAAATAGTCATTTGAGATAATTTTCTTTTTGTTTTGTATATAATTTACTTTGTTTATTTATAAATTTTATAATAAATACAGTTTAATGACAGTTTTTACTATTATTATTTATTACTTAGGTTTTAAAGATGTAGGACCATAATAATTGACCATGTCGAGTAATTTTATTCATTTCTGAAAGTGTTCCTGACATTGTTATTGGCATTCTATTGTAGGCTTTTCTTCTTCTTCTTCTTCTTCTAGTTGGCCCTTGGTGTAGTGGTCAGTGGAACTGGTTTCTATGCCAGGGGTTCTGTGTTCGGTTCCCAGTCAGGTTTAGCATTTTTTCATCTATCCCCTTCATTGTCTCCGTTAGCTTCAATGTACTTTACAATCACACACATTTACAACCAAAAAAATTCTTCCTATTTGTTTTTTTATAAGTCTCTTTTAACTTATTACTTTTTTTTGTCATCAGTTTCTCAACTGCTTTGATGCAGTTCTCCAAGCTGTCCTATCTTGCACAAGTTGTTTCATATCTATATACCTGTAACACCATACATCTTTTGTAATTTGCTTTAAATATTCTAACCTTTACCTCTCCCTACAATTCGCTCCCTCAATATTACCCTCTATTATTGATAGACCAATCTGGATGTCTTAAGATATCCCCCACTAGTCTACCCCTTCTTCTGGTAAGATGTTTCAATATATTTAATTTTTCATCCACTCATCTAAGAACCTCTAAATTACTTATTTTGTCCACCCACGCAATCTTTAACATTTTCCTATAACACCACATTTCAAAAGCTTCTATCCTCTTCTTTTCTACAGCTCCTATCACCCATGTTTCTCTCCCATGTAAAGCTACACTCCAAAAATTGTGTTTTCGGAAATTTTTCCTAATCTGTAAATCAATATTTGTAGTCAGTAAGCGGTTTTTCATTTCAAAGGCTTTTCTAGCTTGAGCAATCCTACTTTTGATATCACGTGTGCTTTTACCACCCTTTGTTATTTATTAATATTATTAATTGTTACTTATTAATATTATACACTCGACCCTCGATGTTCGTGGACTCCTATGTTCGAGGTTTCGACCGTTCGAGATTTTGTATTTGTACACAAAAAATTCAATTTTCGAGATTAACACTCGGTGTTCGTGATTTGTACTGGGATCTTGAACAAGAAATCCAACAGCTTTAAAAAACGTACCAAAACACACTTTGCCGGTAATTTGTAAAAGTAATGAGAAATATGGGTGACGAGACATCCTTACAAACTAAAACTTAAAGAACTTAAAACCAAAGCAAAACAAACAACGATTTTGAATTTTTTTAAGCCGAAAACGTGCTCGCCTCTCATCACGCGGTCTTGGGTTCGAATCCCACTCGGGCATGGCATTTTTTCATACGTTACAAAAAATTCATTTCATCCTTCACCGTCTGCATTAGCAGCAATTTGCAAAACAGTCGGACGTTAAACCAAAAAAAAAAAAAAAAAAAAAAAAAAAAATACCACTCATCAAGGTTTCACCATCAACATCAACGACACAATTTGCAGCCCAGAAGGAATAAAATGTACATAAAGAAACAACTTTGAATGTTTTATAAAATTCACAAATAACAACAAAATATAATAGGGGAATATTTTTCGATTGCAAAGAACATTTTACATTTGAATCAAGATAGTTAATAATATTTTGTATTTCTTTTTTTAAAAACTAAATTTTTCTACAACACAGTTTTTTTATTGAAAATAAGCCGAAACGCCTTGTTTATCTCTTTAAAAAGCACGCATTTTTCACTCACATGGAACCGATTAGAAATTTTACACTGAAAATGGATCTCGATGTTCATGATTCGATTTTCAAGATGGTTTTCATGGGCCCAATTAATCTCGAACATTGAGGGTGCAGTGTATTATATTACTAATAAAGAGGTGCAAGCTTGGATATTTCGGACATGTTATGCGTGGGACGAATACAGTTTGCTGCAAATAATTATGTAAGGTAAACTAGAGGGGTCAAGAAATGTTGGGAGAAGGAGAATATCATGCCTCAGAAACCTGTGTAATTGGTGCCATTGCTCATCTGTGAATTTGTTTAGGGTTGCAGTTTTGAAGATCGGAATAGCCTGTATGATCGCCAACCTTCATTAGGAGACAGCTTCCGAAGAAGAAGATTATATTGACCCTTACAATTTTTCACTCAATCTTAATTTTCACCCTTCACCAACTGCATTGTCATTTTATTAGTACAAAACAGTCAGTTAACGAATTGTCGTTAATAATATATCTACTATCCCTGATCATTCCTAAAAAGAGATAAAATTGAAAATCAATCTTGCGATAGACTTATTATAATACTTATATAAACACGACATTATTTTTTGTCTTTAAAAGCTGGGTAACCATTTTTTTTATCAAAGATTTTTTTGTGAACATAATTTATTTCATTTTGTACTGCAATTTTGTTTTATAATTAAATAAATAATTAATTAATTAAAATATTGTATTGTTATGGCTTTTGAATCCACTAATATTTTAATCTGTATAATATATTAATTTATAACTATTTTTATAAAGTTCAGTATTAAGAATATTATTTTTATGAATTTTTGCACATTGATACAATTATTCTGTTATCCAGTGTATTATTTTTTTGTCTCTTGTCTTGTTGAGCTGTACATTTTATTATTGTTATTGTTTTGTTCTGTTTTTTTGAACCATCATAGCCTGTTGTAGTGTAGACACAGCGTGTGTGTGCGTGTTTCCCGATTGTTTTGTTTTTACTTTTCTCCAGACTGTTTGTTTCCAACAGCAAGAGGGCAACTCAGGGGGAAGTGACTCTTTGACGAAGGCTCTGATCAGTGACGAGGCGCAGACGCAGGCATCCCGTGGAAGATTGGGGTAAGTTTTCTAAAATAGAACAGTTTTATAGATTTACTTTTTATCTCAATTCTATCTATAGCATGTAATCTGGGAAAGTGTTTTGATGTTAAAATGTATTTTATATCCGAACCTTGAATTGATCTTCTCATTTCTTTATCTTTTGAAGCCAAAAAATCTGGTGTGAAACACTCACACGACTTTCTCTTGCAAATGCAAATAATTAACAATAAAACGTAATATTCGTCTTAAAAGCATTAGAAATAAACATAAACCTAACCTCAAAAAACATAACCTTATTTTAATCATGAGTGAAAGTCGCAAAATGAAAATCTACCTCAGTTTGGATTTAAAATACGGAAAATCACTCTTTCACTCTAAACTAGGCTCTAGTCTTCACTAATCTTCACAAAACTGAATTTAATACAGATACACAATAACTTTACACGACACACACACACACACACACAAAGACAGTATAACAATACCTCGGAACCGTTAACCTGATATAATGCCCGATAGTCACTCGTCAAAGATCAAACGAATACTAACTAACTGACTGCGCTCTGGGGTCTATTTATATAGAAGGGGTTCAAAGAGACTTCTCGAACGACACAGAGATTCGATCAATAATCTTTTTTATTAGTTCTCGAAAAGTCATAACTGATGAACTCATGTAAACAAGTAACAATAGATCTATTGTTAATGGGAAGTGTTACAGGTCCCTTTCATAAATAGTTGTACAACAATACCCGACCTTTTATCATACACAATAGCGCAGTTATTTCAAACAACTTTCATGAATAGGCATCCTTTTATAGCCACCCCATTGTTACTTTTTCATTCTATTATCCTCTCTTTACTATTTTTATGAATGAATTACCATTTTACTAGAACTTTCACGAACATGATCTTCTTCGATATTGTCACATTATTATTATTTTTTGCAATCTTCCTGCACGTGATAAAATTGCAAGTGGGCGCCTAGCCTTAAGGAGAGGTTGAAAGTCAATAACTATAAATAATGTGGGATGGGCAAGGGACAGTACTGGTACAATAAGTAGTTGCGGAAAAGTCTTTAAATTTGTGGTCCTGGCTATAGTTTTGTCTTGGGTCGGAACAAGGTTTCTCTGTTCCTAGTCAAACTTGGTGCAAGTACCAAATGGTATTGATACAAAGGACTTTATATTATAAGTATCCAGTATCGGTATAAAAATACCAATTGAGCTAAGAATGATTATTTTTCTTATTGTAGTCGGTTGTATGGAATTGAATGAAAAGGTTTTTTTTTTAGTAAAACTATGTGAGAGGTACGGAACTGATACCTTGGATTTGATACAAACTATTACTAGGAACAGAATCACTACTTCTACAGGAGTTTCTACTACGGTCTTTTACTTACTATTATACCTGATCAACTTCACTGTTCACTCTCACTCAGCATGTAGTAGCACCTTCTGGGGTCTTTTGCCTTCTATTATACCGTTACTACAAAATGACAACCTCAAGGTTCATTTTCAATTAATCATTTCTTGTGTTTAGCTTGTAGTTTGTAATTATTTTGGAGTAGATTTTTTTGTGTTTTTGTGATCAGATGGTCCCAGTAATTTTCCTCTTTTTTTCATAGAACCACTTGATGTGGAGCGTAGTTTTGTAGTCTTGTCTTTTCTTGTCTTACTGCCTCTTTCATTCTTTATGGTATTTTTCTTTAAAGTCCTTTATTTTCCTAGTTTGTATTCTTACTTTCCATGTACTCCAAGATTCTTTTTATTGTTCTTTCCATTGACAGCCTATGGCTGTAGAAGTATTACCTTCTGAAGGAACTGTTTTAAATTTACTAGTGAAAATCTGTTAGTGAAAAAGTATGAAAACTTAATATAATCGGAAATGTTGAATTATCTTGTAAAAAGTTTTTTTGGGTCAGTACTATTGTTGAAAGGCAAAATTTTTTTTTATTAGACATTGTTGACGTATGGTAAAGAATATGAATCAATCAGGTGTTTAACAGCTGATTTTCGGAGACGAAGGTTCCTGGTTCAAATCCTAGTAAAGGTACTTTTATACGGATTTGAATGCTAGACAGTGGTTACCGGTGTACTTTGATGGTTGGGGTTCAATTAACCATACTCTCTCAGGAATGGTCGGCCTGAGTCTGTACAAGACTACACCTCATTTACATGTCACACATATCATCCTTGGCACACATATCTTCGCATTGGCGAAGTTGGTAACGTGCTCACCTCTCATCATACAGTCTTGGGTTCGAATCCCATTCAGGCACGGCATATTTTCATACGTTACAAAAAATCATTTCATCATTCACCGTCTGCATTAGCAGTAATTGCAGAACAGTCGGACGTTAAACCAAAAAAAAAAAAAACTTATTGGGTTGCTTATTGTTCTGAATGGAACAGATTACAACGTACACATAATTAAAAAAAAAAAAATAATGTAAGGTGTGATGTGTAGGTTTGTGGCCGGTGTTGTACCAAGAGAACGTGTTCCTGCCTTCGAGAGGATGTTGTGGCGTATTTCAAGAGGTAATGTCTTCCTGCGACAAGCTGAATTAGAAGAACCACTGGAAGATCCTAATACTGTAAGTATTTGTATTGTTTAAGTATTGTGATATATTAGAAATCTTCTTTTGCTTGTGCAGTTACCTGGGTGGATCACAGACTGTCATTTTAGTGTGTCTTTCTTCGTGATTCTTATTTGTTCCATACTCTTAGTCCAAATATCTTTTTTTGTTCTTGGCTTGCACTATTTTACTTTAATGCGACTCTATCTGTATTAACGTAGTTGGTAACGTGTTCGCCTCTCATCATGCAGTCTTGGGTTCGAATCCCATTCAGGTACGGCATATTTTCATTTTTCATACAAAAATCATTTCATCCTTCACCGTCTGCATTAGCAGTAATTGCAGAAGTCAAACGCTAAACCAAAAAAAAAGATCTGTATTAATATGTAGCAAGAAAGTCTTGTGATAACTGTATTTCCACTTTCATTATGTTTCTTGACACTCTAAAGCCAAAAAGTGTATTTTTGAAGGATATCTATCTGTAAATTTGTATGCCCAGGTGTTGTTTGTCCTAACTTTAAAACCGCTATAGGTTAAAATGTGTCTGTTTCATAATGTCTGAAAGACATTAATGTGTCTGAAAGAGATGGTTGGGGCACACTAAGAGAATTGAGCCAAGAAGGATGGTTAAGGTGATATGGAGAGAAAGACTGTGTAAGTGAAAAAGAAAGAGCTGCCCTCAGAAGAGGTGGGTGGGCTTTGTTATTAATGATTTGAATTTGGTGGGTGTGAGAGGATGGAGGGTGCTAGTAGCACCCTTGTGGAAGAAGCCAAAGCCTACCAAGGGCTGTAGAGCTGCAAGATGATGATATTGATTACAGGCTGAAACATGAAAACTAAGGTTTCCTGAATCAACCTTTAAAGATTCTTTTTTTTGAAATTAGCTGTATACCTCCAAAATTTTGGGTATAGCAGAACCTCGATTATTTAAGTCCCGGTATCTATCTATAATACAATGTGTGGCGGTTACAAAACAGTTAGCAGAGCTTAACAACATTTAGTGAAAACTAAGAAAAAGTACAGTAGACTTAAGTTTTTTTGTTTATTAAGAAATATATTGTCGCCGACTGGGGCCGACGACGTGATGAAACCTTGTCTGTAAAATTGGTGGCCCTGAAAAGGGCCGTTTAATTGTGTTGGTGGCCCTGAAAAGGGCCGTTGTTGGCGTTCGGAAGCGGCGAGCCGGCGTGGTGGAAGCAGAGCCCGAAGAGTGACGGCTCAGCTACCGGGTTCAGGCCTAGTGTTCCCTCAGCGGCAGTTGGGTCCCCACTGCAGTGTGGCAGTGGTGGCCCCCAGAGCCCTGCAGTGTGGCAGTGGTGGCCCCCAGAGCCCCGCAGTGTCGGGTTGGCGTAGGCCGTCTGCCAATAGCGCGGCCGAGGCGGCTCTCTCCGGGCCGGCGAAGGCTGACCGGTGTGGGAATGTAGCGTCCGCCACCGGTAGCGTAGACCCGAGATGGTGCATCTGGTCTCGGCTGGGCTCTTCTTCTGACTGGAGCTCTTCTTTCTTGTTCTCCGGTTGAGAGTTCAGCGAAGAGTGCCTCTCGCGGGTGAAAACGCCCTCTTAAATACCTCTCCGTTGAGTTAACAAGGTGGTGGGGAGAGGCTGTAGGCTCTGCACGTCTGTAGCGCTCCGCGTGGCAGGCAGTGTGACTGTGTGTAGACGCTAGTATTGGAAGGGCAGGCGGCGACAATATACAGTTAGGTTTTGTTCGCGTAAAACTCTAATTGGAATTCTATTAAACAAAATAGTTGCTGTGGCTCTGTTCAGTGCATCTGTTTTTGACTGCTGTTGTACTACGATAATGAAACTAATCTCTTTATGCATATGTTGTAAAACATAAATTGTACAGGTATTCATGTTGGTAAACCAATACCAACTGTACCAAGTACCAAATGATACTGAAAGGTTAACCTTAAATTACAATGCAGTCCACATTAACTAAATTTATAGATATTTACATGTTGCACACTGTAGCTCAGATAACTGTGGTCCATCAACATAATTAGAATTAATTCCTGAAGTTAGAAGCAGACTAAAACTTTTTTTTTACAAATTGTATATTTTGATGAATTTTTGAAATAAAAGTATTGTTGTATAGACATCACTTATAAATTATATCATTCTTTTCTTTGATAGATTGGTGAAACGTTTGTAAATACCCAACAGAATATGTCTGAGTAATTTTATTTTAGCCGTTTAAGCGAAATGTTTTTTCCTATTAATATAAAATTTTATTTTGTTTCAGGGTAATGAAATTTTCAAAACGGTATTTGTGGCATTCTTCCAAGGAGAACAGTTAAAAAGTCGTGTTAAAAAGGTTTGCTCGGGTTTTCATGCTTCATTCTACCCATGCCCAAGCTCTTATGAGGAACGACAAGAGACAGTAAAAGGTGTTAAAGCAAGACTTGAAGATTTAAACCTGGTAATGTTTTAGTATTTAACTATGAATTAATATTTAAAGTTTAAAACTGGTGTCTGTGGATGGTCAGGATGAGTAGTGTGAGGAAACCTTAAATATTCGGGACCCAGAAAAGGGCCGTTTAATCGGTGGGAAGGTACGGTTGTTTGCGGCTGCTGTGGTTGTCGTAGTCATTATAACAGTTGAGGAGGTGGGTGATGTGGCGTCTCGTCGTCCAGTGGAGACATCATGTTCTTTCCTCACAGTAGTGCGTCAATAGCTGCTTTGTCAGCACCTGATGGGCACAAAGCTCAGTTGAGGAACTGCTGTGGGCGCTGCTTGCAGCAACCGACGATGATGGTCCCAGTTGAAGACAGTTATGGTGTTGGGTTGGCAAGTGGAAGCATTTTCTCTCTTGGAGGGTCATGATGTATCAATATGCATTTCTTGTGAAGTACTTGATTTCAAAAAATCAGCATCATATACAACAAAAGAAAGTAATAATTTTTAATTTTTTCAATATTTTAACCAAAACTTTGCTCTTATTCTGTTAACAGGTTCTGAACCAGACACAGGAACACAGACAACGTGTATTGTCGGCTGTAGCCAAACAGTTACATTCTTGGACTGTAATGGTTCGTAAAATGAAAGCGATATATCATACAATGAATTTGTTTAACATGGACGTCACAAAGAAATGTCTTATTGCTGAATGTTGGGTACCAACTAAAGATCTTCCATATGTTAGAAAAGTTCTTGCTGATGGAGCAGTAAGTAATTTTCAATAATTCTTTTGAAGTTCTATAATTTTTTTAATTTTATATGAAATAACTGTATCAAATTTGGTGTTTTCTAAAACTTAACAATACAGCCAAAATTCATTTTTAAAAAATACTGCAATTTTGGTATTTAATTTTTTCTGTTCAGTATTTATTTTAACAGAAATTTGTCTTTTTTTTATTATAATTATAATTTTTTTACCAAGTTTATTTAGTCAACAAGTGTTTTTCATGTAGTGCTGACAACAGTAAACTGAGTTTTGTTATAACTTTTTTTTTGTTAAACATTACATTTATCTACGATTAGTTATGGAAGTAATTGTAAGTAAATTATTATGAAATAAATATGACAAGGACGCCACCCAGTGATGGTTCTCTTCAAATAATATTAACTTTGAAGTTTTGATAAGATTATAAAAATAATAAAGTTTGTAAAAGTATATCTTCTTCTTCTTCCAGTGCCTATCCGTTACCGAATGTTGGCAATCATTCTGGCAATGCTGATTTTGTTGACAGCCGCTTTAAACAATTCAGGGGTGGATACCGAAAACCATGTCCTTAAATTTTTCAGCCAGGATATTCGCCTTCGCCCAACGCCTCTCCTGCCATGCACTTCCCCTGCACTATGCATTTCAGCAGCTTGTATTTAGTTTCATTTCTCATGATGTGTCCTAGGTATTCCAATTTTCTTCTTTTGACTGTGTACATTATTTCAGTCTTTTTATTTAGTTTTTGAAGAACTCTCTCATTGGATATTTTATCGGTCCATGATATTCTCAGGAGTCTTCTGTAGGTCCACATCTCAAATGACTCCAGTTTCTTTGCTGTTGCTTCACTGAGAGTCCAAGATTCTACTCCATATAGCAAGATGGAAAATACATAGCATCGAAGTAGTCTAATTTTCAATTCAAGGTTCAAGTTGTGACAAAGTATAAAAGTATATACACTGAATTAACTTGAAAACAAAACTGAACTAATTTATAACATTAAAAGTTGGGAAATAAAATTTAAACAAAAATAGATAAGATGAAGCTTATATACATTAACAGAATAAAAAAGGAAATTTTGTGTATGTACATAATAAAAATATACTATTTAGAAGAAAAATTATTTACAAATCTAAAACATGGATTCTTTTGAGGTGTCTGGTTTTCTGACTATTATCCAGGAGGTTTATTGCTAAAGTTATTTACTGAAAAAATATTTTTGAGAATCAATTCAGAAATTTTAAAGGGTCTGGCAAGGGGTGTTGTGTATTTGAGATTGGTTTTTCATTATGAATGGGGGAATTAGCATATTCACAACAGTTTATTTACAATTATTGTTAGATGCCATTTCAGTAGCCATGGAGCTGTGGATAATCAAGTCTATGTTTACTACATCTTTGTTATCAGTTATTGTAAGAACAAACAATATTCTGATAACGGGTGATGAAGTATTGTGCGGTTCCAAGCTCCGTGTAGTTGCGGGGTGAAGGGTACGGGTGAGGTACAATGAATGTGTGATGCATACTGGGAGAAAGATTGTTGTATTACTCTGATACAAAATATTCATTTTCAAACTTTCTGTATTTAACATATTTCTTTGTATTTATTACATTTATTACTTTCTCTTGCCTATATGAATATATAGGAAGGAAAGTATTGTTTTCATGTCGATTTTTCAAAATCGAGTTTTCACCGGATCTATACATTTTCAGACCCCCTGAACCCAAAAAACATGTTTTTAGCGATTGGTCTGTGTGTGTGTGTGTGCGTGCGTTACTAATATGTAACTTAAGTTACATACCCTTACCGGACCCGACACGAACATTTTCATCAAAATCGGTCAACCGGAAGTAGTAGTTTATTCGTGTAATTTTTCACTTTTTTGTGATTTTCTCAAAAACTGGTCCTACAATTTTTTTTAAAATCGCCTGGTTTACTAAATTTTTTATTCTCTACAAGATAGGGTAGGCGTCATGTGTGCTGAAATTCTTGGTGAGGGTGTTTTCTTGTAAAAACGTTGTTTTTTTAAGATTACGGCTTTAATATGCATTTTAGCACAACAATTTATATGATAAAAATTGTAGAGAATTTAAAATCCTACAACTTTTATTTTAAACAATTTTTTGTATAACGCTTAGTTTAGCGGTAATTAGCGATTTTCTGTTTTTTTCTCATGAAAATGTGTGAAAAATTGATTTTTTTAAGATTTTGGCCTTAGTATGCATTTTATGACAAAAGTGTATATAATTAAATTTATAGAAAATTAAAAGATCTACAACTTTTATGGAGAGCTTTTTTCCCCACGGAGCCTAGTTTAGTGAGAAAGAGTGATTTTCCGTATTTTTAAGTCAAACTGAGGTCGATTTTCATTTTGGGTCTTTCACTCATGATTAAAATTAGGTTATGTTTATTGATGTTAGTTTTTTGTTCATTTCTAATGTTTTATTACTAATGTTAGGATTATTGTTTATTATTTGCATAGGCAAGAGAAAGTCGTGTGAGTGTTTCACACCAGATTTTTTATTTATATATTTTGATATAAATTGGTAAGTTAAATATTGTGAATCTGACCAAGTTAATAACCCGGTAGGTATTTGTTAAATTAATGCACCAGGTGATAAGAATATTTTTTTAGTCTAGTTAGTACACGCTACCACTACAAATACATCAGCTGTGAAACACTACCTACTAACTCTCATTCATTCTCCCACTACTATAACAACGCACTGCATTCCTTCCAACTACACGAAGCTGGGACTCAAGCAATATATTTTCGTTTCGCAGGTGTTGTAAACAAGCAAAATTGCCAGCACTATTGTAAATTCTTGGGAAGTCCATCAAAGGCCGAGATGTTCTTAAAGCATGACTGTGTGGTGCGAAATAGTCTGTTTCCAGCATCATATCTGCCAGTTTAAACAGCTGTACTTAGTCATTGTCATCCATTTTTAAATGGCCATGATTTGTGTGGATGAAAGCATAGGTCTAAAGCTATGGTTCGTAGAAAAGTGGTGTAGTTATGTCGGCCATAATATGTTGTTGACCATAATATGTACAGTGGACGTAATAAAACGGCTGTAAAGCGGTCGACCTGATGTGTCAACTTAGAAGACAGGGAGTGGTGTTTATGTTACAGAATGGACGACGTAGATGTAGCATTGTTAATTTATTTGGAAGATGAAAACACTCGTTTAAAAGAGAGTGAAATATTTAGAAATCGTGCTACAGAGTGTGCATTTAAAATTTTAGTGATTTGTAGTGTTTTAATGTTTATTGTGTTTAACTTTTTATAAATTTTAGTGTTTTAATGTTTTAATGTTTATAGAAAGAAGTTGGCAGTTCCATTCCATCATTTTTAAATGTCATTGAAACTACTGAAATGCCACCTACTTTTAATCGAACCAATCGTTTTACTCAAGGATTTCAAACATTGATTGACGCTTATGGTGTTGCATCTTATAGAGAAGTTAATCCAGGTCAGTAATTTTAGTACTTAATTACGTAATTAGTATAAAATAATAAGAAAATTTTTGGCCTTTCTTTCTCCTGTTTCCTTGGTCGGGCAATTTACCATAGGCTGCCATTTTGTATTCTTTCTTACATTCCTTCTTTATCGCTCTCCATTTCAGGGCCTCTATTCTGAATGTCATTCACTTTATCTACCCACTGTTCCTTAGCTCTACATCTCTTTCATTTTCCTCTTATATCCAGATTTAACATTTTTTTGGGGTTTTCCTCTCTCATCTGCTTCATTTACTGAAATCACCATAGACTAGCTCCTTGTAACATACTCTCTACGTACGTTTCAGTTTTTTATAAGTACATTTTTCACTCCCATCTTTGCGTATATTCTTTACTGTACCATAATAAAATTCATGTTCATCGCCTAATTCTTGCTTTCCTCTTGTCTGGTTGTAACTTTGTGGATCTGGCCATTATACCAGAAAAGGTGTGAACTATATCTAATTAAGTTACTACATTATAAATATCTGAACTGTTTCAAAGTTCAGTTGCCTTTAAAAAATTTATTTCAGTTCATGTAAATATTTTTTTAAAAATTTCTATTGTGATTGTTTTTCTTTTTTTGGTTTTTAGCTTTATACACAATAATTACATTTCCATTTTTATTTGGCATTATGTTTGGTGATGCTGGACACGGAATTCTTTTAGCTGCTTTTGGAGCTTACATGGTTTTAAACGAAAAGAAATTATTATTGAAACGATCAAATAACGAGGTAATTTTAAAATGATTTATAATAAATTTTTAGAATTAAGTATCATAAGGTAGCAGAAACAACCAGGAAGCTTTGATTTTACTTTGGAAATTTGTGTTATGTAGCTGAAATAGGTTTTGGCTGGTGTTTGATATACAAGAAGAAAGGATTAATATTAGAGAATTAAAAGTATTTATTGTTGTACATCTGTGCAATTCTTTAGGTATTCCTTGTTATGATAAGTTATTCAAAATACAGTAAAATTTGGTTATAACAAGATTCAAGGAACCGGCATTATTTGCTCGTTACAACCGAATGATCCTGTATGCCGCAATTTGTATGTAGTGTTCTAAGATCTTACGTGGCCAGCCAATTATCAGAATAACGAATTTTGATCTAAATACTTAATTTTAGTAAAAAATCATGAATAAAAGGTCTTTTACACCACCTCCACGGCCAAACTGTTAACAAATTTAGCCACCAGCTGTTCTAGGCATAAAAACAAGGTCATGGAGTCGATTCCCGGTAGGTCTGGGCTGAGACAATCAAGATTGAAAATAAATTTTTTAAGTACGACAGTTCTTACCAAAAATCTGTGATTAGGTTATTCCCGACATGCAACATTAATGGAAAAATTAAAAAAGTAAAAAACAAAATTAGGTATTGCAATTTTTAAAAAAAAATCTACAATTATAGTCTCGTATAGTCGTTTCTTTGTTATTTTTAATCCTAAAATCGTCATAACAATTTTTCGCTGTATTGATAACACAAAACTGTCAGTTTCTCATTTCCCAGAGAATATATTTGTTTATTATTATTATTATTATTTAATGGAAGGTGATTCGTTCATTACAACTGAATTCCATTTTCTTTATATTCGACTTTACAGTGTGTTATTAACATATAAAACCAACCAAATTTTCTATTTGCATACATTATTTCCAAATTTTTGTTACAATTGACTTCGTTATAACCAAATTTTACTGTATGTAGTTAAGTACAAGAAAAATTTGAATTTTTCATAAAAATTTCATCAATTACAGTAATTTTTTAATTTAAAGATTATATTTACGGTCCAGCCTCTCTTAGTTTGCTCCTAATGTAAACAAATAATGACGTCACTGATCATGCGCATTATATAAAAATGAGTACACGCTGATTAAAAAGTAACAACAAAATACTTTCAAAAGTATTTAAATACAAAATACGTTTAAAAGTATTTTTCTAAATGAAATTGTTAGGCCTACATCATATCATAACTGATGTTTTAAGTACTTTAAGTACTTATAATTTAAAATATAGTTAACTTAATAGGAATACAACATCCGTAAAGTCGTGGACTGTAGCGTGCACCTTGTAGTAGCTGGCTTTTGTTTGTTGACAGTAGGAGCAAACTAACAACGGCTCAACTGTAGTTGTTGATTTAAACATAACCATCTCATTTTACGGTGTTCATTTTTTACAGATTTGGAATATATTTTTTGGAGGACGATACATAATACTTTTAATGGGTTTATTTTCAATGTATACCGGAATGATTTATAATGACATCTTTTCGAAGTCGTTAAATATATTTCAGTCGAGATGGAGTGCTGCAGCATACAATCAGTCATTCGTTAAGGAAAATGAACATGTAGTTCTGGATCCATCAACGACAGATTATCAACAGACTCCTTATCCATTTGGATTAGATCCTGTATGGCAGGTAATAAAATATTTTTTTTCATCAAGCTTTCATAAGAAAAATTGAATTCTTGATAACTAATTTTTGATGTATATTTCAGAATTATGTGCTATTATAATAATTACGCAATTCCATATTATACTTTACTAGACACCTTTCAAATGCAAACACTGGAAAATAGGCGTCGATTAGCTTCATTAATGTATTTGAAACAATTATTGTGTGGTGAAATAAATGATCCTTATATGCTTAGAAAAATTCCTTTTCGCATCCCAAGTTTTTGTAACCGTTCAAAAAATAAGTTTTTATCAGAAATCTTCTTCCACTAATTATGCAGCTTATGCGCCGGTTAACTACATGTTAGTCAATTATAATATCATGGACAGAATTGCGGCAATAGATCCATTTTGCCAGAGCCGAGCATCGTATTGGTCAGCCATTCTTAAGTCTTTCAAGCTGTAAGTTTCCAAGCAATTCCACATTATGTGTGTGTTAATTTTTTTAATTTTTTTGTTTTGTTTTGGACCTCTATCATGATTGTTAATCAGTAAATTATTTGTAAATTCTTAGTGTATAATACTGTTTTAGTTATATTTAATTCTGTTTGCATTATTGACTATTTTTGATTGTATTTTTCTCTCCTTTTCTTTGCTTTTTACTTTTGTATTGTATTTTGCTCTGTAATAAAATATTGTTTCTGTAATTGGGCCGTGTTCGGCCTGTTGCAAACAATTAAATAAAATAAATAAATAAATTATATTAAAAGTAAATGATGCTAAAATATAATTTACTGGTTTTGACAATGAAAGATGTACTAAGAAAAACTGAGGTGATATGCTGAAAATGTATGTGTACAATAAACTATAAGATGCTCTTTGTTTGTTTTTATGACTCAGAAACCAAGAAACAAAGTGTCCAATGAAAATGTCAAAGATTAGGTTTTTATTAAACTTATCTATTTTTTTGTAGCCTTTCCTTACATAATGTTGGATATTGATCTTTTCTAAGTTCGTCCATGATTCCATGTTTCGTCCATATTGTGAGCTATTCTCATCCACCCATTCCCAATCGTATCCTCTGACATCATTTGCTCTCCCTCATCGACAGTCTTCCAGCACCTCTACTGGTCACTTTCTTGCCTTATTTGGAACCTAGTCATTCAGTCACTCGGAAGGTAGTGTTCATGAGGTTAATCAGTTATCATCTCAAAAGATTAGCATGGTTTCCAATTGCCCATAACAGACAGGTAAAGAGTCAAACTATTTACTTTCAATCTGTTTGTTGCTGGGCTAAAATAAATAGTTCTGCTTCTTATCACATGGTCAGCCAATTAAATGACTGAATCATTAAAGAACAGAAGAGGTAGAGGTGTAAAAGACACTAATCAGAGTTATCTCCTCTGAAAGTATACAGCCAGACCCTGTGGTGAATGAAGTGAAGGTGTCATTTGCAGAGTGGAAAATATGTGCTTTTCAGAGGGCCTGGCATGCTGATAAGCGTACTTTTCCATTCAGTGAGGAAGGCAATTGTAAACCACCTCACTTCTCATTTTACTTAGTAAAACCTCTACAGGTCAAACCAGCTTTTCAGCTGATGACCTAAACAACATGGTTTCCAAAAGGGAAAGTCAACTACTACCTGTTGTCATTTGCCAAAATATTTTTAAATGTGAGAAAATTTATGTGAAGGCCAAACATTGCATAAATCTAGGAGCTGTTGCAAAAGCGATTGCAGTCAGACATTTTTGAAAAAAATAATATTTTTTAACCAGATTACCAAATTCGTTTGGGATAGTTCATCGTAGAGTAACATGGAAAGAGGTTTTTAAAATTCAGAAAAAAGCTATTAGGTGTATGGAGGGATTCAACCACTTCACCTCAAGTAGACCATTTTTAAGGGGCTTAAATTGCTTACAGTCCCTTTTTTGCATAGCTTTGAAGTGATAAAGTATTTTTACGTTAGGAATAATAAATTAGTTATACTAGTGGACCCGTGTGAATAAATTCGCACAATAAGATGCAGATAAGGGAGACGGCAATAGTAAACCACCTCACTCCTCGTTTTTATTTAGTTAAACCTCTATAGGTTCCAACCAGCCTTTCGGCTGTCGACCTAAACAACAACACAAATTTTCATAAATATTTTATTATCGAAGGCCTTATATGAAACACTTACCATTGAATTTCAATGAAATTAACCATGACTTTCCTTATGATAATGTATTGTGTTCATATATTCATTAGTGTTCATTACGTTGGAGACCCGCTGTATGGTATTACAGAGCTATACGTTGTAAACAATATATTTTGTTCTTTTTCATTTCGTAAAATGAAGCTCGAATTTAGCATGAATTTCAAGTTTAGAACTTTTTACCGAATCAGGAAAGAATACTCTTTAAAACCATGTAAAAATTATAAAAATTCGTTTGGTAGAACTCTGTATTTAAGAGTTTAAGTTTAGTATTTAAGAATTCCCATTTAAAATACATTGGAAGTGATTTTGCGTTTTAAATATATAGATGTATATTGATAAATATTTTTGTGTTACTTTCTTTGTTTCAGTTAGCTACAGGTAACAAAATTATTTTTATGAATTCATTTAAAATGAAACTGTCAATTATTTTTGGTGTCGTTCATATGATTTTTGGTGTCAGTTTAAGTGTCATTAATCACATGTAAGTTTTATGTTTATTTAATTTAAAGTTATACCAAAGTTAGTGTATTTTAAAATTTATTAAATTTATAATCCAAGCTGTTGGGTTGATCTTATTTGAATTAAAAAACTCAGATAAAATGGATCTCATTGCAATTTAAGGTTAATTGCGGAAGTACGTGTTAATTTTTTTAACATTAATACCCAAAGCATTGGTTTTTCCTCCACGTGTGTGATGTACTTCTTGTTACAGAAAAAACTAGGTAGAAAACAAAACATTATTAAGTGATGCTAGTAAATTTTGTCTTCTTTTCATCCCTTTACATATTTAGAAATATTATTCATCAATAGTAACTGTAACTTTGTCATTTCTCAGAAGTTCAACTGGGATTTAATTTGATTAATTAGCCAAACAGTACAGTCACTGCACTAAAAATATTTTTTTATTCCTAAAATGTATGTATGTATGTTGCAATCTGTTCAATTTAAGAGGAATAAGCAACCCCATGACCCAGTGAGATGAGGATGTGTATGACGTGTAAATGAAGTGTAGTCCTATTTTATATAATTAATTTATATAATAAATTTCACTAACCTTCCTTTTATTTGCGTCAACTTTTATTTTCACTTACACGTGTTTCGGTGGATCCACCATCATCAGAGTAAATAACATATAATTGAAACTAAAAACTTTATTTATTAAAAATCTACAGAAGATGATACATCTTCAGTCATTTGTATAAAAACAAATAACTGAAGATGTATCATCTTCTATAGATTTTTAATAAATTAATAAAGTTTTTAGTTTCAATTTTATGTTATTTACTCTGATGATAGTGGATCCACCAAAACACGTGTAAGGTTAGTGAAATTTATTATATAAATTCATTATATAAAATAGAATTAATTTCAAACTGCAGGATGCATTATAAAGATTTATTTTAGAATGAAGTGTAGTCGTGTAAAGACTCAGACTGATCATTCCTGAGAGAGTATGGTTAAGTAAACCTATACATCAAAGTACACCAGTAACCAGTACCCGGTAACCGGTGTCTAGTATTCAAATCCGTATAAAAGTACCGTTATTAGGATTTGGACCGCGGAACCTTTATCTCCAAAAATTAGCTGTTAAATAGCTGACTTGTGGCAACAATTTTACTACTAACATATTTTTAATCTACCAAAAAGAGACTATCTGTTGTACTTTTGTTAGAATACTTTAATTAATTATATACAAAACATGTGCTACAAGGTACTTCATTCACGAGTCGTGTGTTCTTCATATGGCACTTTACAAACTTTTTTGGTGTTAATGAGCAAAAATATCTCAGGTAATCAGAGTAATCGTACTGTAAAATAAAATTAAAAAAACTTTAAATAATTGAGTAACAACAGTGGATGAATAATTTTTAATGGTGATCAGCTGACAGCCATGAACAAACAAACTCGGTATCCTCGTTTAAATTAACATCCTGACACATCTAAAATCTAGCATGATCAGATAATAAAATAGGATTGCTTTTTAACATTTAAAAAAATGAAAGTGAATAAAATAAAAATTTAAAGAAAAATTTCACTAAAACCCTGATAAAGTTGATTATGGGAACCACTAATTGAGGAAGTAATTTTGAACAATGTTAAAATCTTATTGGGGTAAACAATCAATGAATAAATCAGGAATATCTTTTACAAGTCGATTGTTTAGTTTATTTGATTGTGTCTTTCTTTTACAGCCATTTTAAGAAGAAGATCAATATTTTGTTGGAATTTTTACCTCAGATGATATTTCTCGTGTTATTGTTCTTTTATATGGTATCATTGATGTTTATGAAATGGATTCTGTATGGACCTAAAAATGGTATGTATACCCTTGTACTTAATTATAGAAAAAGTAAACTAGGTTATGTAGTAATTTGTTTTTTCAAATTTGAATTTTTCTTATTGTTCTAAATTGAACAGATTGCAACGTACACAAATTAGGAATAAATTTTAAATGTTGATGTATTGTACCACAGATTCTATTAAATGTTAGTAATTTTTGTGGTACATTATTGTTCTCTTTGTATGACACATCACATCCCATACAGGCAAAATGGCTGACTTGCTCCAGAATTTGTCCTGACTGGATTATTTCCTCTAAAGGCAATCGCTTTGTTTTTTTTCTAGACATTTTTAAATTAAACTGATGACAAAACCTAAAAATGGCCTTGTGACTAACATCACAATACCTAAAAAGGGCACATGGCAAATTATCCTCAATATCCTGAATAATAACTTTATCAGTATAATTCTCTGAATTTAAAATTTTATCCATTCGAGTTCCCGTTTTGGAAACTGAAAATTTATGTAAACTGCATTTTTTTAACGAGATTTAATAAGATGCCTTGTTATTTCTGAAACAAATTTATATTTCTGTCAGTATGTATAACTGTAACTGAACTGAACTGTAACTGTATTGAAAGATTAACTAAGAAAGCATTTCTCTTTTTTCTTTAATTAATTTATTTGAAGTCGCATCAAGTGCTTGGTCATTAGCGACTACGGTGGATTATGTAACATTAGCTGTGGGATTTGACACTTGAAAATTTCCAGACCCTGGCCGGGAATCAAACTTGAGACCTCCGCATGACAGGCCAATGCGCAGATTACTACGCTACGTAGGCGGCCAAGAAAGCATTTTTGCTACAGATATTTAAGACCTTAAGGGAGGAGTCTACTCAAAACAAATTTTTTTATTCTCTTTAGATAAGTAATCTGTTAGTTTTGCAAGTGAATAAACATTAAATTTTTAATTTTTTCATGTAAAAAAATGTTAATTTGGTTCACTACAACCCCAAATATAAGGGGTGGAAGGGGGAAAATCATATCTTTGTTATTTGCTTATAACTTAGTTAATTTTAGAAGTACAGACCTGGTTTTTATGTCAAAATAATCAGAAAATTATACTCTTTTTTTAAGGTTACATTTATACATTTAACTATACAATGGAGAGAAAATTATTTTTTAAAATATTTTCCCCCAAAAATACAGATAAGGCATTATTTTTTTTTTTTTTTAAACTCCTATTATAAGTTTCAACATGGCCAACCTACAAATAAAAGAGCAATAAATTCTGAATACAGTGGGAAAAAATCATCAAGATAGTATTTATATAAAGAAAGTTATAAGGATTTTATCATGAAGAAAACCTGAAACACTAAATTCCGAGAAAATTGAATGTAAAGTTTCACTTACAATTACACTTACACCGATTATGTAAAATAATATTTTACAAATTTCTAGTTATCGTACATAAAAACAAAATAATACAGCTGGATTAAGAAAATTCTGAAGTTTTATAATCAACAAAAAATATTTTTTTGATTATTTTTTAATTTTTAGTGGTAAAACTGGGTAGACTCCTCCCCTAAATAGTTATTAAATTGCAGGAGCTTTCTTTATCAATCACTTGTGACTACTCTAGACAAGTTTTGACAATGCATAGAAAAGAGATTTGTATGATTTTCTGTGCGATTACCGATAATGTTCGATATTGTATTATAATAACTATTATAATTTTCTTCATATTTTTACAGATATACAACGAGGACCTGGTTGTGCACCATTGATTTTAATAACATTTATTAATATGGTTCTTTTCAAAAAGCCAGATGTTAAAGAACCGAAACCTGGTGAAATTCAATGTGATTATTATATGTATCCACATCAGGTAAGCATTCATGGATCTATTTGTACTAACTGTAAAACTAGTGAAAATAGTAAAATGTAGTGAAAAAACACTCACACAAGTTTCTCTTGCCAATGGAAATAATTAAAAATATAACTTATGTTTAATCATAAGTAAACAGTGTATAATAAAAACAACTTAATTTTAATCATAAGTGACTTATGCTAAATAAAAATCAACCTATTTTTCTTAAAAATTCAGAAAATCTTGTTGAACTAAACTAACTAAGCTTTATAGTTATAAAATCCTTTAAAAATGTGATGTAAAACACTCATGCAACTTTCTCTTGCCAATGCAAATAATTAACAGTATTACCTAACATTAGATATAAAATATTAAAGATAAACAAAAAACTAACCTCAATAAACATAACCTAATTTTAATCATGAGTGAAAGACGCAAAATGAAAATCAACCTCAGTTTGGCTTAAAAATACGGAAAATTACTCTTTATCAATAACAAAAAAATTTTTTGTCATCAGTCTCTCGACTGGTTTGATGCAGTTCTCCAAGCTATTCTATCTTGCACAAGTCGTTTCATATCTACATACCTGTAACACCCTACATCTTTTGTAATTTGCTTTACATATTCTAATCGTTGCCTCCCCCTACAATTTATTCCTTCAATATTACCCTCCATTATTGATAGCCCAATACCTGGATGTCTAAAGTCTAAAGATATGCCCCACTAGCCTATCCCTTCTTCTGGCTTTTATATACTTCTTTTTTCATCCACTCGCCTAAGAACTTCTAGATTATGTTTTTTGTCCACCCACCTAATCTTTAACATTGTTGTATAACACAACATTTCTAAAGCTTCTATCCTCTTCTTTTCTACAGCCCCTATCACCCACGTTTCAATCCCATATAATGCTACACTCCAAACATAATGTTTTAAGAAATGTTTCCTAATCTGTAAATCAATGTTTGTAGTCAGTAAGCTGTTTTTTATTTCAAAGGCTTTTCTAGCTTGAGCAATTCTACTTTTGATATCACTTGTGCTTCTACCATCCTTTGTTATTTTACTCCCTAGATAGCAGAATTCCCCAACTTCCTGTAAGTTGTGCTGCACAACACTTTAGTTTTTTTCTTATTAATTTTCATGAAGTAATCCTTTCTCATGATCTCATCCATTCCATTTAAGATATCCTCTAGTTCTTCATGTAAAAACATGCTTGAAATAAAAGTTGTAGGGTTTTTCTACAACTTTAATTCTAAATACTTTTGTCTTAAAATGTTCATTGAGGCCGCAATCTTCAAAAACCCAGTTTGATTAATTGAATGAGTAGTTGTATAATTTCACAAATAACTGAGTCAATGTATGAATTTTGAACACGTTTTATTGAACACAAGCGGACTGTATCACTGTTCAGCACACACTCGCTCACCTCTCCGCACTGGTCCACGCACTCGAACTAGCTTCGCGCATGGCAGTAGCCAGCGCCCATTCACCCACACATTTTCACAACTCAACACATTCACACCCAATAAAAACATTAATTAAATATTAACCACAGTTTTTACTACAAAAGCACAGCCCCCAAGAATTTCAGCAGACATTCAGCTTACCTTACCTTGTATTATTTATTTTTTATTATTCCTAATTTGTGTATTGCAATCTGTTCAATTGAAAACAATAAGCAGCCCCATGACCCAATGAGATGAGAATGATGTGTATGACGTGTAAATGAGGTGTAGTCTTGTACAGACCCAGGCCGACCATTCCTGAGAGAGTATGGTTAATTAAACCCCAACCATCAAAGTTCACCGGTAACCACTGTCTAGTATTCAACTCCGTATAAAAGTAACTACCTTTACTAGGATTTGAACCAGGAACCTTCGTCTCCGAAAATCAGCTGTTAAACAGCTGATTTTGGCGACGACTTTACCTCTAGACCAACCCGGTGGGTACCTTATCTTGTATAGCACAAAAAATAAAGTTAATGAGGTGATTCATAATTATTTACCATCATTTTGTATTGAAATGTAACTGATGGAACAGACAATTTCTGAGGAAGAGTGAATGCAGTTTTCTATCCAATTTCATTTAGCTTTCATTCAAATCTAATGTGAAACACACACGACTTTCTCTTGCAAATGTAAATATTTAAAACAGTAACAAAATTTTAATTTTGACTAGATGGTGGTAAATGAAAATCAACTTCTGTTGGACTTAAACAAAGTAAGATAGAAGAAAGTTCAAACTAAAGTTATAGAGTTTTGAATTTTCAAACACTTTTATTATCTGTAATTTACCAAATTTATAATACAGTAAATTCAGAACGTCATATTTCTTAACCTAGTTTTATAAAAAATCTTTAGCCATGTTACAAAAAATTCCCACTTTGAAAACCCATTTTTACCTATTACAATAAAAATATTTGGAAATCACTGATTTTTGCTGATCTAAGGCCTGTACAAAATCACACTTAATATAAAAGTTGTAGGTTTTTTTTAATTTTCTATAACTTTGATTACTTAATTTTCCCCCCTGAAATCCATGCTAAAGCTGAAATCTTTATCAAAATATTTACGAGAGCACTGACCCCTACAAATTTCCCCAGACATGCTGTGCACCCCACCTTGTAGAGGCAAAAAATGTAGTGGATTTTTGAGATTTTATGAGGTGATTTTAATCAAAATTGTACAGGAGCAATTTTTGAGAAAATCACAATATTTGATTTAATGGCCCTATATTATTTTTTGGAATATCCTATATTATTAGGAAGCTCTGCAGAGATTGATATTCCAACTAGAAAAGGTTTGTGCAGCCTATAATATGAAGATTTCCTTAGAAAAACAAAATCCATGGCCTTCTGGGGTAAATACCCAGTGTACAAAAATATCTGTTCACAATAAAAATATTGAACAATTGTCCCATTACCGATATCTTGGTTGCGACATCACTTATGACATAGATACAGACATTGACTACAAACTTAGTAAGTTCCAGTCAGTGTGTGGAACCATTCGACGAGCGCTCTCCAAGAAAACTAGGAAGGGGACGCGATTAAAATTTTGTAAGGTGATGGCAATACCAACATTACTGTATGGTTCAGAAACATGGGTGAAGAGTTGGAAACAATTAAGGAAAATTCAGGCATCGGAAATGAATTTTTTAAGGTCAGTAAAGGGCTGTACAAGAGTGGATAGATTATATAATGGAGATGTGCGTAAGGAATTGAACATCTTCAAGTTGGATGACCAAATAATAGAAAACAGGCAGAGATGGCTGGCACATTTGGAAAGAATGCCTTATGGGCGTATACCTAAGGAAGTGTGGAGGTATAGGCCGGTTGGCCTAAGAGATATTGGAAGACCCAGGAAAAGATGGTAGCTGTCCTTAAGAAAATTTAAAAAGAAAACTGAGACCAGAACAGGCGATTCGCCTAAACCCTGTAGTGAAGAAGAAGAAGAAGATATTTCAAATAGGGCAAGTAAAAAAGTAAATGATATTAATTTTTTTTAAATTGTAGTGTAAGACTGATAAACGTTTTCTTTTTCAGGATACTGTCCAGTTAACTTTTGTATTAGTATCATTGTGTTGTATTCCAATACTATTAGTAGGAAAACCAATTTATGAAGTATGTTTCGATAGAAAAAAAGTCAAAAGCCATGTAAGTATTTTGTGAATACACTTACTGTCATTTTTCTGGCAATATTAGAATTAAAATTAACCACTTATGACTGGCTCAGTCATTAGGTTGACCATTAAGTTTAAGGTCGCAGATTTGATTCTCAAATCGTAGTATATTATCATTTTATTAAAAATTTTTATTTTATTTGAACTTAATTTTATATTATAAGAAAAAATTATGAATGTTTATTTACCTTAATTTCTTTAGTAAAAATACCGAATCTGGTTTCTGGTCAGATCTGGCAATAATTTTCAAAAGAATCTGATATACGAGGTGTGGCAATTAAGTTCCGGGAATTTGTCAATGAAACACGAGCCAATTGAGTTACAAGCAAAATTTTATTATCAACCTTTTCAATAGTTTCTCTCTAACTCTATACAATGATTCAATGTTACTCCCATGATTGGAAGTACCCTTGGTAACCCTCCGAAGTTACTCCATTCAGCACCGCGGTTACAGCTTTCTTGACCTCCTGTATGCCGCCATGATGAGTTCCCTTGATGTACGACTTCATCTTGCAGAATAAGAAGAAGTCGCAGGGGGCAATATCGGGGCTATAGGGTGGGTGCAGCAACGTTGGAATGCCTTTTTTCACCAAAAACTCTTGCACAATGAATGACGAATGGGCCGGCATGTTGTTGTGGTACAAGATTCGGCCATCTTCTGCGAGTAATTTGCGTACTCGCAGCCACTCCAGGACACCAACATAGAACTGTCCATTGTCTGGGCAGCAGGAACATATTCGTGATAAATAATGCCGCGGATATAATAAAAACGATCAACATTGCCTTCAGTCGTGACTTGGACATCCTCGCTTTGTTAGCCGCTCTCCTCCCTTTTCTACCCACTGCTGACTTTGTTTACAGACCTTGGGGTACTCAAATATCCAGCTCTCATCTCCAGTGACTACATGACTCATCCAATCTCTACCGTTGCTCTGAATGTGGGACAACAAATCCTCGCTTGTAATGTGAGTCACTCATTTTCACGGCGCCACTAAAAAAGTTTCTTTTGAAAAACATACATTAAACACAAATCAAACGTGCTATCGACTTCAAACTTCGACTGTAACAAAAGGAAGGTCTCCTATTTTTGGTCATATGTTTACAAACGATGCAGTGTAAATAATTCCCAGAACTTAATTGCCACACCTCGTACAGTTGTGTATTGTATTTTCACTTAATTATGCACATTTGGCAAACACCATCCCGTTAATGTGTGTGTAATATTAAATTGAGCTATTTAAGCTAAATTTAATTATTCAATTAATTAATTAGGTAATTAATTAATTATCCAACATTTTTGTTGAATAATCTGAACATGTCCTGGTCCCAATTAACGGATTTGTGGGGTTGTTGTATAATCATGCTTTTCAAATTAATGAGGGCCGTAATAGTGAACTAGTTACTTCACTTATAGTTTACTTCAAGTAACTTAGTGATATCTTTAGAGGTTTAAACCAGCTTTCTGGCAGTTGACCAAAACAGTGTGTTCCAACATCCATCTTTTCTAAGGCAAGCTCAAGTCTATTTCCTCTGGGATTTAAAGGCAGAACATTAGTGGCATTTTTTCTGTAACTATCTGTAATGAAATAGCTACCATTCTTCATGTACGGGATTGACTTCTCATTCCTAAATCTGACTAATCTTTTACATCCCATTTACGTAATGCCCGTTCCCAAGCTTTGTGCAGCTGAGAGGTATGTATTACATCACTACTACTATGAGAGTTTGCGTTAGTAGTAGTAACGTTTTACTTGTACTATGTTTGTAGTAGTAACGGGTAATATCCAAACTACGTATATTCTGTGTCGCTGTCTACAGCGAACAGTCAAAACAATACCCTTGTATAACACCGCACTAGGTAGCCTACTGCCTAGCGAAAAGCAATGAGATGATTAGTATAGTAAAAATATTCTGTAAAGGGAAAAAGTGACGTCATAGTGCCTTGGGCTAGTCTAAGCTGGTGGGAGTAGTCTGTATGGAAAAGTCCATTTAATAAGAGAGGGGTGTGCGTGAGTGGTACGTTTACAGCTTGACAATTTGGTAGTTGAGTTCTAACCTTAGTGTATGAAGTGATTAATTAGTTATTAAAGTAAAATGTTATTCTACTCAAATGTTATAATCTATCTTTGTTGTTCTATCTCATGTATTTATTTTTATCATTTGCTATATTGCTATTTATCGGATTTTAATTTCTAATGTAGTGTCTTATATTATTCAAAGCTGCTTACTTTTTGTCGACTCAGTTCAGTTCTGAGTTCATATAAAATGAGTGAAAATAGGGGAAAAATAAAGTCGGCAAAAAAGGACAAGTTTTGCATAGTCAAAGTCGTGAAATTATTAATAATATGATAACGTATTTTAGCGGGAAGTGAAAGAGGGACCTGATGTATCATTGAATTATAGATAGTGTGCCGTTATGGAATGCATCTTACAGACAACAGGGATTTCAAAAAATACTTTTCCTTACTTACTTTTTAATTTATTTCCGATTGCATAAATGTCAATAAATTAAGTTAACTGTAAGTCTGGTTTTAATTTCTTATAATAGCTAATAATATCAGGCAGAGTAATAGCGTTCAAGCTGCCGTTGTTATGCGGTTCGGCTAGTATTACACGTGATTTGGAGTGGAAGGGGAATTTCTTTCTTACTTGCTCATGACTTTACAGTGTTATGACATAGCAGCAG
Source organism: Catonia carolina (assembly GCA_035578175.1). NCBI lineage: Eukaryota > Metazoa > Arthropoda > Insecta > Hemiptera > Achilidae > Catonia > Catonia carolina. Next base: position 29,957,305 of record JAQMRL010000005.1, on the reverse strand, counting down.
TCTGTTACTTTGTTTGTCCCCTTCATCCCGCAGCTGCACAAAGCTTAGATTTATACAATAATTAGTCAATTGACTGAAGATGAATTAATAATTATTTTATTTAATTTATAGACAGCCAGTAATGGTGATGTAAATCAAGGTATCGAATTGCAGCCTGCTGAAGGTGGAATTATTAATGGTTCAGGTACAACAGAAGTGGTAATAGAACCAGTTGTAGAACATAAACATGAAGAACACGAAGAACCAGCTTCAGAATTGTTCATCCATCAAGCAATTCATACTATAGAATATGTTTTAAGTACTGTATCGCATACAGCTAGTTATTTGCGGCTGTGGGCTTTGTCTTTGGCTCATGCACGTAAGTAATTTGATTTTAAAAAATCTGGTGTGAAACACTCTCACAACTTTCTCTTGCCAATGCAAATAACTAACAATAGAATCTAACATTAGAAACAAACAAACTAACCTCAATAAACATAACCTAATTTTAATCATGAGTGAAAGACGCAAAATGAAAATCAACCTCCGTTTGGCTTAAAAATACGGAGAATATCTCTTTCACACTAAACTAGGCTCTGTAGAGAAAAATTCTCTTTATAAAAGTTGTAGATTTTTCAATTTCCTATAAACTAGATTATATACACTTTTGTCGTAAAATTTATGCTAAGGCTGAAATCTTAAAAAATCGATTTTTTTTACACTTTTTTGTGAGAAAAAAACAGAAAATTGCTAATTACCGCTAAACTAAGTGTTAATACAAAAAAAGTTTGAATTCAAAGTTGTAGGATTTTAAATTCTCTACAACTTTTATTATATACATTTTTGCGCTAAAATGCATATTAAAGCCACAATCTTAAAAAAACAATTTTTTTATGAGGAAAAAGCCTCTCCAAGAATTTCAGCAGACAATGCGCCTACCCTATCTTATGGAGCATAAAAAATGTAGTAAATGAGGTGATTTTTAAAAAAATCGTTTGAGCTGTTTTTGAGAAAATCGCAAAAAAGTTAAAAATGACATGAATAAACTACTACTACCGGTTGTTCGATTTTGATGAAAATGTTCGTGTCGTGTCTGGTAGTAGTATCTAACTTAAGTTTCAAGTTTCAAGTTCGTACAATGTTCAGTTCTTGGGATATTCTGTTCACACACACACAGACCAATTTTTTTTGGGTTCAGGGGGTCTGAAAACGTGTAGATCCAGTGAAAACTTGATTTCGAAAAATCGACATGAAAACAATACTTTCCTTCCTAAATATTCATTTAGGCAAGAGAAAGTAAAAATAATTTTGAAAAATTGGAAATACTTTAATTCTCACAAGGGCCATAACAAATAATTTTACTTTTGATTGTTTCTTCTTTTCTTTACTCAACAATAGTTTGAAAAGAAGAAAAGAAATAGCCTTTAAATAAGTAATTGAAGATTGATTTTACTCTAAACTACTAAAATTTTGTGTCCACTTAAGTCAAGAACGATTGTTACCCCTATATTTTTGATGTATTTATAGAAGTAACTAGCAACCCCCTCCTTGCTGCACTTCATGACAAAGTATTTAACTTCTCACACAACCTTAGATGCTGAAAGCAATATAATGCTGACAAATAAAATCATTCAGTGCTTGAGACAGAAATTTTGTTGGCATCAGTATGAATCACGATTGGAAGGAAAGAAATTGACTTGTGAGAATAACTAAAAAAAATATGTGTTAATTTTTTTAAATTTAGGTTATGCAGAAAATAATTTGTTATTTATGATGATATGAAAATGGGTTTACGTTGATAATTTCAGGTAACTAAATTTGTATTATAATTAATTTCAGAGTTTTATTTATTGTGTTGATTTTCTTTTATAGAATTATCTGAAGTGTTATGGAGTATGGTCCTGAAAGCTGGTCTTACCGGAACAACGTATTATCATTCAATCAAATTGTACATTTTCTTTGGTGCATGGGCAATGTTCACATTAGCTATTCTTGTTATGATGGAAGGGTTGTCTGCATTTTTACATACCCTTCGTCTTCATTGGTACGTTTTTAGTTTCATTGTTGTTCTTTAACCTTTTGAGGACTACAAACGTACGGGTACGTTTACCGCTCTGCGATCGTAAAGGACTATGCACGTACGGGTACGTTTCATGTTTTTCGGTCCAAAATACTACGAACGTACCGGTACGTTTGCTTCTGTTTTTATACTTGTGCTGACATCTATCATTTTCTCCATGTACTACGTGTTATAAACGAATAATTAATTTAGTAGGCTTTGTTTTATGCGATTGAAACAGCACGTGTGTTTTGTCTAACCTCACTTATGAGTTCCGAAAAGTTTTTATAGTTGTGTTAACTTCTTGCTACTGTTTGTTTACTAATACAGAATACTTATTTATAGTTTACTAATAAAGAATTTTTATTTCTTGTGAATATAAGTGAGTTTTATTATAATGTAAATCGTGTTTCGTGTATATATTTGTTTTATTTTGAACGTTTCATTTCATTGTGTATTTTGTATATTATACGAGTGGAAATGGCTAGTTTTAGTGGTAGGCGTCTACGAGATGATGATATATTACAATATATAACTAATCCCGGATTCAGATATTGAAAATTACAATGAGAGTGATAGTGAAAATTCATTTTATGTACGGCACAATAAATGTGCACATGATGTGCGCGCGCATGCACGTATGGGCGCTTGACTGTGCATGTGAGGGTTATTTACGTGTATAAGTATTCAAGGGGTGGAAGTTTGTAAAAAAAAAATAGCAGAAAGATAATAAATAAGGGAAGCAGAAATAGACAAAAAACCTAAAAAGAACTCAGGCTGTCAGTTGAGTTCTAGGTTGGAACACATAGTCCTCAAAAGGTTAAAGTAATTGTACATTATAGTTTGATTTATTATTTACTTGTTATTGTATGTTCTGAGAATGTTGTACTTGAAAATGACAACACAGCTGTTTTGAGCAGCAGTGGATAAAGTTCAGATTTTTAATATGGTGGCCAACATCCGGAAAGGATGGGAACCTAAAGAAGAAGATTCCATGTAATATCAGTATCCAGGTGACTCCAAAATGGCTACAAAAAGCTAAAAACAAGCAACCAGAAAGCAATATTTATTTGTCCCTAGCATTATTTTTATGATGAATAACACTTACGTGCTCCAAAATTGCTTTAAATGATGAGATAATATGCCAAAACAAAGATTCTGAGTCATTTGCTCACTTATTGGGTCATATCTATATTAATAAAATTGTGAGTTTGTCTGTATAATTTTTCAAAATGCCCCAGATTTTGTTTCTACACCAGATCTACCAAGTAAACACCAAAAATAAGTTCAGCTAAATTTTTGTCTGTATGTTATGGCATCACGCAAGAACCGCTGAACCAAATTCAATGAATTTCAGTACTTATGTTCTGGACATTATCGAAATGAAAATAGGCTATACATTTTTTTATTATCACAAAGGGTTGGGGGGGGGGTTCAGAGGGAGGGGTAAACAAAAAACTGTGAATATCTCCGTTAAAAGTCAATTTATCAAAAAATTTTATATAATAAAAATCTTGCCCATAACAGACAGGTAAAGTGTCAAATTATTTACACTCAATCTGTTAGTTGCAGGGCTAAAATAAATAGTTCTGTTTCTTATCACATGGAAAGCCAATTAAATGACTGAATCATTTAAGAACAGAAGAGGTAGAGGTGTAAAAGACACTAATCAGAGTTATCTCGTCTGAAAGTATTGGATTTCATTATACAGCCAGACCCTGTGGTGAATGAAGTGAAAGTGTCATTTGCAGAATGGAAAATATGTGCTTTTCAGAGGGCCCGGCATGCTGATAAGCGTACTTTTCCACTCAGTGAGGAAGGCAATGGTAAACCACCTCACTCCTTGATTTACTTAGTAAAACCTCTATAGGTTCAAACCTGCCTTTTGGCTGATGACCTAAACAACAACATAATAAAAATTACGAAACATTTGAAAACAAATAAGTTTGATTATGTAACCTGCGATCAGCGTTTACTGTTCGATTACCTGTGCGTTGCATGTTGCAGACAATTTGTATAATTAGGCTTCATCACTTCCATTTGCCAGAGCCAAGACTCCCCCACAGGTTAATTTACACGGCTTGAGTATGTTGTTAGAAATGTAGAATTTTCAGTAATTTGTTATTTTATTTACATTTACAGGGTAGAATTTATGAGCAAATTCTACATTGGGACTGGATATGCATTCCAACCATTTTCATTTAAAAGAATATTAGAAAGCCAAGACATCGCAGAAGAGGATTAATTATCTTTTAAAAAGTAATAATGATAATAGTAATATAAATTTGAACAAAATTTAAACGGAAAATAAATTTATATTATTATTATTTATATTACTAGGTATTAATAAATAATGATAATAAATTAGTAATAATTAATAGTTGTAGTAGTTATTAGATAAATAATAAATAAATACAATTACTAAAATTTATTCAGTTTTTCTCCCAAAAATTTTAATATATTTTAATTCTAGTGTAATATTTATTTATTACCTGAAGTTTTTAATGTACGAATTTTAAAATGTTTGTAAAGAAATTTATCTGGAGTTGTTTTATTGATTTTTTTGTTATTAAATCATATGGTTAAATTATATCATAGTATATTAATTATCTGTGTAAAATGTTAGGATAGTACAATCCCTTTTATCTCAGCTAGGGAAAACTGAAAGTAGTCTGGATAAGCTAAAATCCTCATCCGGAAATTTAAAATGTTTAACAAACCGAAGTTACTGTAATTGTACTGTTTTTTAAACTGAATTAAAGTTTTACAGAAAGTAATATTTATAATTTTTTCTTGAATATACGAGAGATTTCTCTAAAGTAAAGACCATTCCTTTGTTAAAATATGTATTCTGAAAATTTTATAAATATTTTTTATTTCTCTTAACCCTTTCTAACCCAGTTTGGCAAAGAAGTCACACTGGAGTGAAATAACAGACATCAAAATTTTAGTTATTAGCGACTACTTTGGATTAGGAACGCTGGGTGTGAAGTGTAATAATTTTCTGTACCCTAGCCAGGATTCGAACTTGAGACTTCGGCTTTACAGTGTAGCATTTTTAGCAGATGCAAATGCAGTGTAGCATCTGACCATTGCGCTACAGAGGCGACCATTAATTAGTTTCTTTTAAAAATTAATTTTAGTTTTAAATATTCGTGTTCATTTACTAAAATAAAGTAGCATTTCTTCGAATATGTCATATGTAAGTACAAGTATATTTTTTAGACTGTTTGTAAAAAGTGATTTTATCCATTTTATCAATATTTTTAATTGTAAAATATTTTGTCATAAATGATGAATTTAAAATTAAAATCGTATTTAGTTTTTTTGCTTCAAATCTAAGTAAGAGAATATATTTTGTTTAGGAAGCCTGAATATAATTTTATATATTCATATTGTATGAAACAATGAACAGATATTTTTTGTGTATAGTTAAAAAAATTGGGATTGAAAGGGTTAAACTACTTCTCTATATAATCACCACAAGAATTAAGACATTTATCGTAGTGATACGCCAGCTTCATTATACCCTTGTCATATTCCTCTGCTGCCACTTCATTTAGCCATTGATTAACAACATTTTTAAGTTTTTCACTCACAAATTGCTTACCACACAAAATTTCTTTCAATTTTCCAAATAAATGGTAAACCAGGAAAAAGGAAGGCCATATTGAAAATCATTGAGCGATGATCTTTTCTGATTTCTTTGTCGACACGTTTCAACTAGTCCTTAGTGATTATCGAGAACCGCCCCGAATGTTCTTCATCATCCTCGTTAATTCTGTTATTTCTAAAATTGTCACACCATTTTCAGATGTTTCTTTCATTACTTTATCACCATATACAGTAACCAAATGCCCAAAACGGGCAGGTGGAGTGTTATTTTATTGCACTCTATCTGTTTGGTCTAGGGCTAAAAAAAATAGTTCTGTTTCTTATCACATAGTCAGCCACTTATATGACTGAACTATTTAAGAACAGAAGAGGTAGAGGTGTAAAAGACACTAGTCAGAGTTATCTCCTCTGAGAGTAATAAATTTCACTATGCAGCCAGACCCTGTGGTGAATGAAGTGAAGGTGTCATTTGCAGGGTGGAAAGTGAGTGCTTTTCGGAGGGCCTGGCATGCTGATAAGCATACTCTTTCAACTCAGTGAGGAAGGCAATGGTAAACCACCTTACTCCTCGTTTTTACTTAGTAAAACCTCTAGAGGTTCAAACCAGCCTTTCGGCTGTTGACCTAAACAACAACAACAGTAACCAACTGCCCATGTATTTCATAATTGGTGACAACATTGATTTTTTATTCATTTTATGACGTATAACTCACACGTATTACAAAGCGAAAACTTACAGACTATAATACAGTGTGTATATTATTAGCACGGCCTTTACTAACACAGGTTCGCTCATATCAACGAGAGAAATTTCCCACCAGTCTTTACTTTAGAGATAACCTTCATTCATTCAAAATTTACTTACAGTAAAATTAACGTTTGATAACATTTTTACTGATTTTTTCTTTGCTTCAAAGATGGAGCTTGATTTTTGGTTGCTCGATTACATGTTAACGTGAGTAGTACATTGACGGATTTTCAAAATACTGTTTTACTCACCTTTTGTAGCTGCTTTGAAAGTTCATCAAAGTGGTTTCAAAAGTTCATAAAATTGTAAATTATTCATATGAATTGATTACAAACTTAGATGTATTTGAAAGATTTATTTTTTAATGAATACTGTAATAACTTGAAATTTATAAATTTAATGATTTATGTACGGTTATAGACCCATTGTAATAAATCGATGCTACATGGTATTGTATTCAAATAAATATAGAACACCATGTTGTAAGTATTATATCAGTCTGAATAAACAGGATTGTATGATATTAAATTTTTTTTATTAATCAGTTTTTGAGATGATGATTATTTTATTTTATCATGAATTTTTGGTTCAGTAAATTCCAGGTAAATAATTTATTATTTTTTTATTTCTGTTTTTATTGAGAGCTTATATTTTAAGTCAAACTTTGTTGATTAAATAAATTGTTAAGTTTTAAAATTTGTTATTCTATGTAATATAATAAAAATAAAAGCAATAAAATTGCATGTCATTATATGTTTAGTTTAATAAATTATAAAATTAATTTTTTATTACATTTTATTATAAATTTGCTAAAACGTTACTGTTGGTATATTTTTATAAATTTTTATTTTTTAACAGGATTTTTATTGCAAAATTATTTATTATTTAATGGTTGTAATATTTTATTTATTTGCGTTTCTTTTGTTCTGTTTTTATAAATATTAGCTGCTAAATCTATCCAAGTTAGGCAAAACCTCTGTTTGTTAAATGATTAACTGTTTGTTAAATGATTAATTATTGAGGGTTTGTCTTGTAAATTTTTTTTTCTTAAAAAATACATATAAATTTTTATTTTTTATTTTTTATTTACTTACTTCAAGAATTTTTAACTGCTAAATTAGGATTATCATAGCTATTGTGGATCTTTGAACAATTTTTTTTCTTTTCGCATCAGGGTCCTTGATTTGTTCCTATTTATTTCCAACATTTCCTTTGATTTTTTTGTTTCATTTACCAACTGGTGAATGATAAACACTTTTATTGCAATTTAAGTTTACAGTTCTGGTGTCTACGCTTGTTTTTGTTGTACGTGGACCCAAGTATTTGTTGTATCATTCACAACAAATCCTTAACTTATTCTTGTTTGTCAGTATAGTTAAAAAAGTAAAAAACCAAGCCTTGATAACTGGGACCAGTAGATGAGTTTGCCTTATGCTCATCCGGTTACACAAGAAAAATATCTATGATCAGCAATCACAGCAATTTTTTTTGTGTATTCACTACATTCATTTTTTGAAATGTATATAAATATTTAATTATTTTGAACCCATTATAATTAATTACACTTATATAAAAGTTTCATGTATATTCCGAATTTTTTTAAATAATTTTACAGTAATATTTCGTTAATATATTTTGTTTTTTAATTATTGAGGGTTTGTCTTGTAAATTTTTTTTTTCTTAAAAAATACATATAAATTTTTTAAACAGCTAATTTTTATTGAGAGTGGTTTTTATTAAATGTTTTATAATTAAATGATTCAATTTTTGTAATATTGATCAATGGTTTATGAAATAAATATGTAATTTATCTCTAATAAATAAAGTTAGTCGTTAACTTTTGGCAGCTTTTTATAAGTATATTGAATATAACTTAATTTAACAGTTATTCTGTAAATAATAATTTCTGTTAACTTTTGCAGAGATTTAATTATTATTTATTTGTACTAAAACTGTTTTAAAACATTTTTTAACTGTTTTTTTTATCAGTTTAAGGTAGATATTTGGAAATTTTATTTTACAAAACTTTTAAAAATACTTTGTTTTTTTTTAAATTTTTTTAGTGGCTGTTCTACAGCACTGATATTTATTGAACAGAGGTGAAATACAATTCTTATTAACCTCTCATTGTGTGGGTAATCATTTATAACTAAATAATAAAAGTACCTAAAATATGATAGCATGTTTATTATAGAAAGGATTGTTATTCTGTAAACAATTTTTGTTTATTTATTGTATATTTTTCTTTAAAAGATGATAATTATATATATTAAAACACCTAAGTGCACTTCAATCTATTTTAAAGCAATAATTAGTTAAATAAATTAATATTAATGGATTTACATTAGGTTATTTGTTTTAAAAACTTAAAGAAAAAATAAGTTATCATTATTATGTTTAAGTATATTACATTTGCCAAAATTTTGTTTGTTAAATCTTTTTTTAAAAAACTTATTTTCTATGAGTCACTTAAAAAGAACAGTTTTCTGGTTTGTTTATATATTAGAATCCCGGTTACCCAAGATAATTGGGTCATTCCAGATAACCTGGATTTAAAAAATATGGATGTATCAAGTAATGAAAGGTTAATTTATTTAAGACATCGTTTTTTAAACTAATAAATTGTTATCTATTTAACAAGCGTTCAGTACATTTTAATTTAAATACAATAATATACTAAATAAAAATCACACGTAATTATTTTTTACTTTATTTTTAAAGAATTGGAAATTTTCTTCTGATCTTTTTCAACTTTTTCGTATTAAAATGGTTTCATTCTGTTTGTTATCTTAATTCTATGCTGTTCTTGTTTTTCTTCAGTTTTTGTCCAATCTGATATGTGTGAAATACTAACCTCAAAATCTGTGGCAACCATACGTAACAATTCACTCTTTTTTACCACCTGTTCTATGGCCTTAAATTTTTCATCAATAATGCAAAAAAATATAAAATAATGCAATTTTTTTTTTTTTAACAGTATAGTTTTCTTTTGCAATCAGTTAGTAAATACAATAACTTTAAGCAAATATGAGAAAATCTGAGTAATGTCCTTAGAATTAAAACACAAACGACACTCAATAGTGTGTTAGAAAAGACCAAACTGTGAAGAAACAAAAAAATATATATATCTATACAAAATCAAACTTGATAAACCGTGAATCAACATCCCGAAACACAAAGAGTTGAAGTTGGAGATGACAAGGACGATGGTAGAGATGAAAACGACGCCAATTATGAGATGCTGATGATTAGGAGTTGAAGTAGAAAAGATAAAAAATTAAATTAAAAAAAATTAAAATTAAATGACTAACAAAATCGTAGAGGTAAGTCCAATGATTTAAAGCGTTTCAGTCTGTGAGTATCTTCGCTGTTGTCAAGGAGACTAATCGCTAATGGATTTTGATGGTCTTCTAGTTTTTGTAAATGTTTTTCGCTATGTTGTTTAATTTCTTCTTTTATGAAGGGCAGGTTTAGGTCATTGTGTAGTATTTCATTTGTTACGTACCATGGGGCTGCAGCGATCATTATTTAAAATAATGCAATAAGGCGTGATAAAATAATGCAGTTTCATTTTTTCAACATTCTGCTTAAAAGAAACATAACACATTAATTAGGGGTATGAACTGTGCACTATAAAAAAAAGAAAAAACAACTAACAAGGAGTGAAGTATGGTGCAACATAATTTGATCTTCTTCTTCTTACTATCAAAGATTAGGCATAAGCCTGTTCCGAACTCACAAACCATCCTGCACGTCTACAGAAATACGAGACATTCCAACCCGTACATCTCGACTACTGCCATCTTCTTCGAGGTCTTCCCACCTCCCTTCTTCCAACTGGAACATATTCCGTCACTTTTAGAGGTATGCTCTCCTCTGGCATCCGTTCCAAATGTTACCGCCATTGATTCCGGTACTCCTCCTTGTATCAACATAACTTGATGTACACTTTATTTTCGGTTTGTTTATGTAAATTATGTACATCAGATATTTATTGATTTCCGATCATTTTGGATAACTGGGATTATACGGTATCACATAAGATATTTGTTATGAAAATAAATAAATATAACAATTTACTTAAATATTATTAATAAAGCAAATTGTACTTATCCTGCTTATTTATTTTTATTATGAATACACATTTACTTTAAAAAAATTGTATAACTTAATGTCCATTTTGAATGCCAAAAATATAAAAAAAACTTCAACAAAATTTACACAGCTTTATCTTTTATAATTTTATCCAGGAGGTTTTGGAATACATCCTGACTGATTCTTTTTATGTATAAAAAATTGTACTTATCACTGCCTTCAGTAAATTAACGAAGTATGAATGCTTTAAAGGAATTGTATAAACACAGTGAAAGCTGTTGTTTTTTTAATTATTATATATTACAAAAGATTATATAAATATATTTATCTATCAACTGGAAAGAATATTTGTCATCTATGAATCATAAATTATAATTATTGCCTTTATTTATACTTGGACATTAATTTCTAAACATATAAGAACACTTCTAAAAAGGTACTGTAATTGTAATCACTGGTTGTGAACTAAATAATCTATAAACTTAATTAATTTTCTTTAAAAATGTGTTAATTTTGTGATATTTACTAATGTTATACAGTATTTTAACAGAGTATTTTCAAAATACTAATTATATTACATTGGACATATAAATGGAAAATATTCTTTTTAATGCATCATGACTTTGAAAAAATATTTATAAATTTAATGAATTATAATATTTATTGTATAAATTAATTAAAACAGTTTAATTATTGGAATGTAATTAAATATATTATTATATCAATTAATATTTTTGGATATATATTATAAATAAATCCTAAATTCTAAGTAAATTGATTTAAAATATTTTTGCTCATTTTTTTTTTTGTCGTTCATGATAATAGATTTTATATTATAATAATGAATTGTTAAAATAAAAATGCGTATGATATAATCAATATTACTTCTTGATTAATTATTTTTGACACATATTATATGTCATTGTTGTCTATTGTTTGCCCTGAATGGGCAGGTGGAGTCTTAAATTATTTGCACTCAATCTGCAAGTTCAAGGGCTACAAAAATGTTCTGTTTTTTATCACATGGTTAGCCAATAATGACTGAAGCATTTAAGAGCAGAAGGGTAGAGGTGTAAAAGGCACCAATCAGAGTTATCTCCTCTGAAAGAAATGAATTTCATTATTCAGCTGGAACCAGTGGTGAATGAAGTGAAAGTGTCATTTGCAGGGTAGAAAGCAGATGCTTTTCAGAACACCTGGTATGCTTATAAGCATAATTTTCTACTCAGTGAGAATGGTAATGGTAAACTACCTCACTCCTCGTTTACTTAGTAAAACCTCTAGAGGTTCAAAAACCAGTCTTTCGGCTGATCTATAGATCTTTTAGTCTAGATCTATCAGTCTTTCATATTTACAACTAAAAAAAAAAAAAAATTGGTGTGAAACACACACAACTTTCTCTTGCCAATGCAAATAATTTACCATAAACCTAACATTAGTAATAAAACATTAGAAATAAACAAAAAACTAACCTCAAAAACATAACCTTATTTTAATCATAAGTGAAAGATGCAAAATGAAAATCGACCTCAGTTTGGCTTAAAAATATGGAAAATCACTGTTTCACGCTAAACTAGGCTCTGTAGAGAAAAATCCTTTAATTAAAAGTTATAGATCTTTTAATTTCCTATAAATTTGATTATATACACTTTTGTCGTAAAATGCATATTAAGGCCGAAATCTTAAAAAAAACGATTTTTTACACGATTTCATGAGAAAAAACAGAAAATCGCTAATTACCGATAAACTAGGTGTTCTACAAAAAAATGTTTGAAATAAAAGTTCTAGCTGAAATTCATTACTTTCAGAGGAAATAACTCTGATTGGTGTCTTTTACACTTCTTATCTCTTCTGTTCTTAAATGATTTAATCATTTAATTGGCTGACCATGTGATAAGAAACAGAACTATTTTTTGTAGCCCTGGAACTAACAGATAGAGTACAAATAATTTAACATACCACCTGTCTGTTATGGGCATTTCAAATGCATTATTGCCGGCCGCATTGGCGCAGTTGGTAACGTGCCTCTCATCATGCGGTCTTGGGTTCGAATCCCACTCAGGTAAGGCATATTTTTATACGTTACAAAAAATCATTTCATTTTCCATTGTACAATAGTTACACCCCAATATTGTCGCTAATGACCGTTGTAGTTGATGCGACGTTGAATAAATAAATTTAAAAAAAAAATGCATTATTATACCTTATTCCAATCAGCTTTGAAACTACTGTACGCGCGCCAGCTCATGATCTCTGTCGCCTGGGGAAGTGGGGCGGGTGGCGTAATAGAATGTGAGTAATATATTTGTCTTATCGGGCAGTACAAAAACATTTAGTCATCGTGTAAATATTATTATTATGTCTATGTATCAATTTATTATACGCCTACTTATTATTGCTTTTCACAACGGATACACGTGTCACAATATACAGTTGTATATTTTGTGCTTGTGCGTCTCAGATGTGTTAATCATTATTCATGATTTTTGATCACTAAAGTGATTTTTATTTTGAAATTTAAAGTGTGTTAACGTGCCAAACGTTATTTGTTTTGTGTGAAGCTGAAATTCAATTGAGAGAGAAACAAATTCTGCCTGTCAAAGTTGAATACTTTAAAGCATTATCCCACACCTCCCATAACTAGAGTTCATTTTCTTTAGTCCACTCACATGTTGTTGTAAATTATCATAAAAAATCTTTTGACGGTGAATTTTTTTCTGAATATATTTTGAACAGATTAATTATGAACTGTGATGAGTGAGATAATTGCACATTTATTATCTCATTTGAAAGGTTAAGGCTTATAATTTGAGTTTTTGTTAAAAACCGTGGCAAATTTTTTGGGGTTTTTTATGTAACGAGACAAGGAAATGATTTTTTGTTTTTGACCGCGGGCATTAATTTGTGTTATACGCAGTTACAATTTCAAGTTAGTTTGTGTTGGACATCAGACAATATCATAATTACCCAAAAACATTTTATTAATGCCACACAACAGCAACATTGATAAAATATTGAAATTTTTGAAAAATTATTTATTGACCTATTAAAATTACATGACTGATAAAATTGAGGAAATTGAACATAAATTTTCACTACTTAAATTTGAATTGAAATGTAGGTAGATTACAGCCAATAAGAAAGTTGACTTATTTTTATAAAAAAAAAAATTGGCTCGAAGGGACTCTGGAAATTACTAAACTAGTGCATCCACTGCATGGCTGTCAAAAGCATTAAGTAATTAAGTAAAGAAGCAAGCATAGAAACGGAAGAATTACATAATTATGCAGATCCAAAAATACTAACCTATGCTACACAAGTAAAGGCAGGAGCTACAAGAAAGAGACCTACTTTCACTAGTAAATAAGGAAATCACTTGTGCCCCAAAGCTGGTAAAAAAATGCAAGGAATCATAGAGCCTCAACATCTCTTCTAAGATAAAAGTAAAAAAATAATTTAGTAACTAACATACCATTTTAAAGTGATGGAGATAGGTAACGTCAAATTAATTTTGACATAGGCTACATATTTTAAACTGCAGAATTACATCTTTATATCTAAGGCACACAAAATCTTGAATTACAGTAAAGCAAGAATGGCTTGCTTTATATAAACTAGATTTCTGAAGAAACCACTGAACTAAGACAATCATTTTTGCTTTTCCCATTAAATGTTTTAAGCATATTGTTATTGAGGTTTGCTAGACCGACTACTGTTGAGTTCAAACCCGATTTAAACCTGGATGAGGTCAATTGGACAAAACCTTTCTCAAAGAGGACCTTAGAGATCAGACTCGAAGCTGATTTTAATATTACAGAATAAACTCCAGTTTAATGTAGCTGAACATGGAAACAAAAAATCTTCAGATGAAAGGTAGTATCATGTAGCAAAAATTTGTGGTACAAATCATCATAATTAGGTCCTCTGTACAGTTCTTGAGTTTTAATGATAGCTCTGACCTTAAGGACACTACAGGGTTTTATCCTGCATTTTGTAGACAACTATCGTCCACACATTAGTCACATGAAAAAATAAATCATTCCGTTGAGAAGTGGTTGTTTGATTGCTTATTACATTAAATGGTAGTTTTATATTTTACGTCCCGAAGAAAACTGTGTTAAGTCAAAAAATCTGGTGTGAAACACTCACACAACTTTCTCTTGCTAGTGCAAATAATTAACAATAAACCTAACATTAGTAATAAAACATTAGAAATAAACAAAAAACTAACCTCAACAAACATAACCTAATTTTAATCATGAGTGAAAGACGCAAAATAAAAATCGACCTCAGTTTGGCTTAGAAATACGGAAAATCACTCTTTCTCTCTAAACTAGGCTCTGTAGAGAAAAATGCTTTAAATAAAAGTTGTAGATCTTTTAATTTTCTATAAATTTAATTATATAGTACACTTTTGCCGTAAAATGCATACTAAGGCCGAAATGTTAAAAAAATCGATTTTTCTCACGTTTTCGTGAGAAAAAAACAGAAAATCGCAAATTACCGCTAAACTAAGCGTTATACAAAAAAAATGTTTGAAATAAAAGTTGTAGGTTTTTAAATTCTCTACAACTTATATTATATAACGTTTTGCGCTAAAATGCATATTAAAGCCGCAATCGTAAAAATAAAATGTTTTTACGTAAAAACAGCCTCACGCAGAATTTCAGCAAACATGGCGCCTACCCTATCTTGTAGAGAATAAAAAATTGAGTAAACCAGGCGATTTTAAAAAAAATCGTAGGACCTGTTTTTGAGAAAATCGCAAAAAAGCGAAAAATTATAGGAATAAACTAAGTTACTACTACTTCAGGTTGACCGATTTTGATGAAAATGTTCGTGTCGGGTCCGGTAGTGGTATGTAACTTAAGTTTCAAGTTCGTACGATGTTCCGTTCTTGAGATATTCTGTTCACACACAGACATACACACACACACACAGACCAATCGCTAAAAACATGTTTTTTGGGTTCAGGGGGTCTGAAAACGTATAGATCCGGTGAAAACTCGATTTCGAAAAATCGACATGAAAACAATACTTTCCTTCCTATATATTCATATAGGCAAGAGAAAGTAAAAATGTAAATTTTTCAAGAGAGCAAAAAAAGATTCCATTTCTTATCTGTGAATATTAAATACTAAATAGGTACAGTATAGAATTTAATGTGTTTTTGTTTCTGTATTTTCAAAAGTATGGACTTTGTTCTGAATACCTAATGTTGTTATACTTTTTTACGGTGGCTCATAATTTTTTACAATTAATACTTAGATACAACAAATAAATCTAAATTACTTAATGGTATTTTAGAAGATAAGGGTAGTTAGACAAAATGTAGTTTGTTTGTTTAGGTGATCAGCCGAAAGGCTGGTTTGAACCTGTAAAAGTTTTACTAAGTAAAACGAGGAGTCAGGTGGTTTACCATTGCCACAACTCACTGAGTGGAAAAGTACGCTTATCAGCATGCCGGGCCCTCTCAAAAGCACATATTTTCCACTCTGCAAATGACACCTTCACTTCATACACGACAGGGTCTGGCTGCATAATGAAATTCATTACTTTCAGAGGAGATAACTCTGATTAGTGTCTTTTACACCTCTGCCTCTTCTGTTTTTAAATGATTCAGTCACTTAATTGGCTGACCATGTGATGAGAAACAGAACTATTTATTTCAGCCCTGCAACGAACAGATTGAGTATAAACAATTTACTTCATTATTATGTAATAAAACGATTTCTCTTTTTTTTGACTTACAACAGTTTTCTTTGGGACGTACGATATAGCGTATTTATCTGTAGTAGAATTAAAAGTAATACAAACTTGGAGCAGTGATGGAAGGGGGAGCGCTCGGGGCTCTCTGCCTCCAGTGTTGCCGCTATGTGCAGTGTGTTACCAGAACGGGCGCTGTACGCATCATTTGCATGCCTCCACACCCTCTCTATTCGTTTTGCTTTCTCTCGTTATGAGATGTATTTTACAGTGAAAATGGTTCCAAAAATACACTACAAACTTGTTTGCAATTTAAGAAAGTACAGTACATTCTGTATTGCAAAAACGGAGCGCTAATGAAATATGACAACGCTGTCACAAAAAGTTGCCATGAAACTGCTCAGCGTTGGTTGACTGAGAGCGAATCGACTCCCCGACCGGCAGCTTCGGCTTCCATTCACCCTCGCTAGCTCCAAGTTAGTTTTTCTTTTAATTCAACTTTATAGTAGCAACTAGGCGAGAGACACCATTAACCTCCCGGATTGTACTTGGTGTATCTGTAGAATCAACTTTTGAAGTTATGTGTAAGTTTTGGTATATCTTAATTATTCCACAGTCTACTCTAGTTTTTTGTTTTGATTTATTAATATGAGAAATTAAAATATTTAAAACGTGAGAAATTATATCATTATTTAAAAGAAACTTAAAAATATATAAGTGTAGTAAGAAAGATCGTATAATTGTATTTAAATTTTACTATTATTGAGAAGTTATATTTTAAACGCCCAATTTTGTAATAGTTTATTTAGTTTTGTGTGAAAATTTAATCTCGAGTAGATGTGAAACTCAAGAGAAATTGAAGAGCAATTTCAATTAATTTATCACCATACCACATCGGTCTCACAACCAGTATATTTTCTACCTTTACTTAAGCTACGGACGCATAACAAACTTGTCTATCCCTAAGACCATCATTTTTCAATCTTCTTGTCCGCTTTTCCTTTACCGTAACCTTATTATGTAAGGTACCCATAAATAAAGTGATTGTATAAGCGACCTTTAAATAAATTTAAGTAGGTAAAGGGCCTGGGTTTGTTGAAGGATTGTTTTTTTTTATTAACCTTCGAATTCAACTCCCGGCTTTAGTCTGGAAGTACCAACACAATATTATTAAGTCACCGATGTAGAACGTTTACAAATCTTAAAAATTCAGTAATAAAGAACAAGCAAAATTTTTTTCAAATTCATTTGAGGGCCTGAGCGAGTGAGTCAGTGCAGGTATTTTTAGAATCATGACAAGAAGGTGAGGCGCATTTTTGAGTCACTAACAGTCGGTAAGATGCGGTCTTTGGTTCGAATCCCATTCAGGCACGGAATATTTTCATAGTTACAAAAATCATATCGTCCTTCACCGTCTGCTTTAGCAGTAATTGCATAACAGTCGGACGTTAAACCAAAAAAAAAGTAGGAAGATAACCAGCTGTCAATCAGTTGTAATCATACATCACTGGGCGATTGAAAATATTACTTTTCAGTATTTTTTTGTTATATACGTTTCGTTACGCGAAGAATGTGTAAAATACAATAATATATGAATTTAATGGAGTTTCAATTTAGTTAACCGGTCCTTTCGTCATGATACGTCGAAGTGATACTTATACTCAATTGGATTAAAAAAAAATAATTTATTTTTAAACTAAACATTTAAAATTTCTTTATACTTCTAGATTAATTGTTAATAATTTACTAATAATTTTTGGCATTTGAATTTATTTCTTCTTTCGATATTTCAACCATTGGTAACAGTGTCAATATGTCAACGTGCTATTCTTGTTGTTACCGGTGTTGATTTTTTCATTTTGCATCTTATTCCTACATGTTCAACATAATTCAAAATTCATGTAATCATAAAATTATTTGAAGATGTTTTATTTAAAGTCTTCAATAATTTTGATTGTAAGTATCTAGTTGTCATGCATGTTAGTTATGTAAACAAACGAACTATTAATTTTTTATGAATAGAGACCATATTGGTTTATTTCTATAACGTACTGACTGGACTTAGTAATCGTAATATTCATTGTTCAACATTATTTTTAAATCAACTGATGAATTCTTGTACCCTTTATTTATCAATGTTATTTGTATTTAAAATAATATCGCATGTCGTAACACGAGTTAAGTAGTTACATTGTTATACAAATTGTCGTGACAATCGTTATTAAATGTCTGTTAGTAGTTGATTTAAAATTTATTCGTGATAAAGGTTCTTTGCCTACTGATGCACTACATTTTGTGTGTGTTAGAATGTTAAGGGTTATTTTTACTGAAATCGTGTTTACAACACTAAAATTAAATTTCAAAATAAATTATATTGAATTTTATATCTAAATTGATCAGTTAGTGCATTTCAGATTACTGTAATAATGATCTGGAAGACTGGAGGACTTTAAAAATTTTTTAACGTTCTAAACTATTTTAAAATCGATTATGGGTTGAAATATGGTATTGCATCATACTCACAAAATTCACAGATTATGAAGTATTTATCCTTCTAATATAATATTATGGTTGTTTTACAGATTTGTCAGCTGCTGATATTTAATGACTGCAAACAAAATCTTAAAGGTACTTCAATTGAAGAAGTTTCTGATATAAAAGACTTTAAAAAAATTCTTAGAACCAAGACAAATGTGTTAACATTATTTGTAAATAATCATAAACGATCAGCACCAGTTTTAAAAGTATTCAAAGATGCTGCAGATATTGTTAAAGGAGAAGGTACTATGTTGCTAGTGGATTGCAATGCGTAAGTTACTTTATTTATTTTGAATTTTATTTTTGGTTACTTATTAATAGTAGTTAAGGTGGAACACAGAAATATTGAAGAGACCTATAACAAATACATAAAACTGGTTTTAGACTAGATATCTTCTTTCAAAAATAAATCTTTATAATGCATCTTGCAGTTTGAAATTATTTCTATTTCACATAATGAATTTATGTAATAATTTCACCAACCTTTTTTTTAAACTGCATAACCTTTATTTTTATTCTTACTTACACGTGTTTCGGTGGATCCACCATCATCAGAGTAAATAAAACAAAATTGAAACTAAAAAAATTGTTATCTCACTTATTTAAAATTTACAGAAGATGATACATCTTCAGTCATTTGTATAAAACTGATTTTAAATTAATTTATTTTAATTTATCCTTTCTCATATTTACTGTAGATAGCAACAGCAGTCAATGTCACTTCATCATTCCTAAATTTGATTAGGAATGTTATTTAAAATTTAAATATTTTAAAATTATATGGTTATCTATATTAACATTTTAATATAATAGAACAATGTAATATAGAAAATAAAAATAAAATTGAAAAATATGAGTTGTTTCATATTTATAAATATTCAAAAGAGCAAAAGCAGGACGTTTTGAATGAACAGGTCAAATTAGGAATGATGAAGTGATATTGACTGCTGCTGCTATCTACAGTTATAGAAACTGGGGCTGACGACACGTGGCGAAACCTTGTCTGTAAAATTGGTGGCCCAATGAAAAGGACACGTGGCTGAAAAGGTGTTGTTGACGGTCTGAAGCGGCGAGCCGGCGTGGTAGAAGCAGAGCCCGAAGAGTGACGGCTTGGCTACCGGGTTCAGGCCTAGCCTTCCCTCAGCGGCAGTTGGGTCCCCAATGCAGCGTGACAGTGGTGGCCCCCAGAGCCCTGCAGTGTCGGGTCGGCGTAGGCCGTCTGCCGGTAGCGCGGCCGAGGCGGCTCTCTCCGGACCGGTGAAGGCTGACCGTTGCGGGAATGTAGCGTCCGCCACTGGTAGCATAGACCAGGGATGGTGCGTCCGGTCTCGGCTGGGCTCTTCTTCTTCTGGCTGGAGCTCTTCTTTCCTGTTCTTCTCCGGTTGAGAGTTCAGTGAGGAGTCACTCTCGCGGGCGAGAACGCTCTCTTAAATACCTCTCAAACTCTCAAAGTAGTGGGGAGAGGCTGTAGGCTCTCCGCGTAACATTGGTAGGGGGACCATCTGCAGGTGCTATGTTGGTAGGGGGAGTCTGCGGCAAAACATTTAAAAGAATTTATCGCATTTTATTAAACCATTTTTTTAACATTTGATTGAAAAAATAGAAGGCAAGTCAGTTATGGAAATGCTTAAAGTTTAAACTTTGATAGATGTGGTTTATTGGGTCGCAATGGCTTGGAAAAATGACATTATGAAAATTATGGAGAAAACTTTTTTGAATCTAAACCACAACTTCAAACCAATTTAGGCCCCTACAGTTACGTATCCGAAAACAGTTTGTTGCTATCTCTTGTAGTTTGACTTCTGGATGTGATAAGCGAACAGACAAAACAATATGATATGACTATTTAAAAAAATTATTACCAATAATATATACAGTTCAGCCGTTCTTAGTTTGCTCCTACTGTCAACAAACAAAAGCCACCTACTACAGGGTGCACGCTAGAGTCTACGACTTTACGGATGTCGTATACCTATTAAGTTAACTATTTTTTAAATTATAAGTACTTAAAGTACTAAAAACATCAGTCATGATATGATGTAGGCCTAACAATTTCATTTAGAAAAGTACTTTTAAAAGTAATTCTATTTAAATACTTTTGAAAGTATTTTGTTATTACTTTTTAATCAGCGTGTACACATTTTGATATAATGCGCATGCTCAGTGATGTCATTATTGTTTACATTAGGAGCAAACTAAGAGAGGCTGGACTAAGTTGAAATTCATAAAATATGATTGAAGCGTATTTAAAGAACACAACCTAAGCTAATCGTTATAATTTTATTAATATCAAACTAATCAATTTCATTTCATATTTATTTAATATTTTCAGGATATTGAGTGTAACTTAACATTCACCAAAGTTGAAAATTATAACGTTTCCTTTTCTTTTTCAGTGAGGGTAAGAAACTATGTAAAAAACTGAAAGTTGGTCCTGAGTCATATGCAATTCGTCATTATAAGGATGGTGAATTTAACAAAGAATATGATAGGAAAGAATCTGTACAGTCGATCGTTAATTTCATGAAAGATCCTACGGGTGATTTGCCATGGGAGGAGGAACCATCTGCAACTAATGTTACTCATGTGTCTGATCCAAAGGTAAATTATACTTGTGCTTCTAGGTGCAGTAGAGTTAATTATTGTTGTTTTTGTAAGTATATTGTACTGTGGTATACAGTTAAACTACTATTATTTTATCAAACAATCCTATGTAGGATTATAAACAGCCATATGATTTAAAATTGAAATACAGTAATCCCTTGGTATCTCCGCATTGGGTTTTGGTTATCCGCAGACTTTGTCGTGGGCTTAAAACCTTAAAATACGTAAGTTTTCTCACCTTGTGTACACTGTACTTTGTTGGAAAGTCATCCAATTCTGAAAACATGTGTTTGAATAAATGTTTTGGCATCTGTATCATGTTGAGTCACACACTACGTATGGCAACGGCCGCCATGAGCCAAGCTAGATTTCCGTGTACTGTACGTAGTGAGCGCGTCATCGGGTACCGGGCCCCGCCAGTAACACCCCACCCTCACCATAATACCGTGCGTTCGGAAAGTCGCTGTGCACTGGAATTGTGACTATGGATTTATGAAAATATGTATAAAGAAATGACTAAGCATTTTGGAAAAAAATTTATTCAATACCTTAATTACATTGTTAAACCGTGATTACATTGTTTATAGAAGGTGTTCGAAATGACCTCCATTGGCATCAATACAGCATTGCACTCGTTTCATTTTGTTTGCAAACACCTTTCGCAACTGAAGAACAGTGATTCCTTGAATGTATGCCGTTATTGCGGCTTTAAGTTCGTCAATCGTGTGTGGTCTGTTCCGATACACAGTTTGTTTCGCCGCACCCCATAAAAAGAAATCGGGGGGAGTCAGATCAGGAGATCTTGCAGGCCACAAATTCTTTGAAATTATTCGTTCACCAAACACGTTGCATAACGTTTTATACAGTTGCGAAAGGTGTTTGCAAACAAAATGAAACGAGTGCAATGCTGTATTGATGCCAATGGAGGTCATTTCGAACACCTTCTATAAACAATGTAATCACGGTTTAACAATGTAATTAAGGTATTGAATAAATTTTTTTCCAAAATGCTTAGTCATTTCTTTATACATATTTTCATAAATCCATAGTCACAATTCCAGTGCACAGCGACTTTCCGAACGCACGGTATGTACGCCCCGGCACCATACTGTAATTTCTCCGTACGTTTCCTCAATGTGTCAGTCTAACTTTTTCATACGTACGTACAGTTCTTTGTGTCTTCGACGATCCTGAAACGAAGCCAAGCATTTCTTTACAAACCATCAACGAGATCCTCAGCATGGCAACACATTGGCTGACCACGTGTTGGAGATGGATCCAGTCATGGAAAGGGCCCTTCAATTCAAAAGAGGACTTGGGAGCTGATTATACCATACGAAGAAGTCAACAAGGAGTTTGAAAAGAAGAAGAAGCAAAGAGCCATCACTATTTTAAAGCAACTTAAATTTTTTACGCATACATTACTGTATTTATTAAATATTCATAGATTATAATAATGGTAATGTTCCTAAAACTATTTTTCAAAAAAAATTCATTAATACAATGCATTCAATCTCCACCACATTAACATTGTGTTTCCGCGTATTTGATTATTATATTACTTCAGACTGAATAAATTTCATAAAAATATTATTTCTGTTTTTACATTTACAGTCATTACAGAGATTATTAAAACGAGAACAAAAACCAGTCATGGTGATGTTTTATGCGCCGTGGTGTGGATTTTGTAAAAGATTAAAACCAGATTATGCCGCAGCTGCTTCAGAACTTAAAGATTATGCTGTATTGGCTGCCATTGACGTTAATAGACCTGAAAATGCTGCAGTACGAGTTCAGCATAACATCACTGGATTTCCAACACTTCAATATTTCCAGTGAGTAACTTTTTTGTTTCTTGTGCTCAGCTTCTCTTCTTAATGTTTTGGTAAAATAGGAAATTGTGTTATTAGCTGACAATAATTTGTAAAAATTTTCCATTTGTATCTATTATTGATGTCTGTTACAAAATTAAATTGACAGATCTGTAAATAATTTTTGTTGTTGTTGTTTAGGTCAACAGCCGAAAGGCTGGTTTGAACCTCTAGAGGTTTTACTAAGTAAAAACGAGGAGTGAGGTGGTTTACCTTTGCCTTCCTCACTGAGTAGAAAGAGTATGCTTATCAGCATGCCAGGCCCTCCGAAAAGCACCCACTTTCCACCCTGCAAATGACACCTTCACTTCATTCACCCCAGGGTCTGGCTGTATAGTGAAATTCATTACTCTCAGAGGAGATAACTCTGATTAGTGTCTTTTACACCTCTACCTCTTCTGTTCTTAAATAGTTCAGTCATATAATTGGCTGACTATGTAATAAGAAACAGAACTATTTTTTGTAGCCCTGGAACCAACAGATCGAGTGCAATTAATTTACACACTCCACCTGCCCGTTATGGGCAAAAAAAATTTTGTGAAAATGACAAACAGCTTTTGGAGATAAATATCTGTAAGTCGATGAAATATTTCTGTTTGATTAAGTCTCAGATTCACAGATAACCTTCAGTCCGGCCAACCTTCCACTTATAAAAGAAAACTACAGAAAAAATGTGAAAGTTCATGATTTTTATTGTACTCTGATCTTTCATTCATTCATTCATTCATTATAACAAGGGCGTTCGGGCTTCTCCAGCCCCTCCTCACCGCGACCTAAAAGATCTTTTGTGATTGCCCCCATTCCTAGTTTATGCAAGGCCCGCACCTTCGATAAAGCGCAGGGTCTGCCTAGGATTTAATGCACTTACCTGAGCAGGTGTTAACACATCCCCACCCAACAGTGCTATACCTTTGCAGCCACCCACAATGCAACTGCAAAAATATAAATGTGCGACCCACTGAGGCGCCTTACAATACGCCTCTCCGCACAGACCTCCATGGCCCATATTTCATCTTGGAAGACGGTCATGTTACACCCAAGGGCCAGGGAAGTCATTCCCCCGGACCCCCAGGCCCCCAATCCCGCTCTTCCACTCATCACAGGGCCTTCAATATACCAAAAGGTAGCCCCTTCCGGCCTCACCGGCCTACCCTCCGCCCACTCCTGACGATCAAAAATTTTCATCCTCAGTGTGTCGGAGAATTTGTATGATCTGCTCATACGGTCCCAAGGACCACATACCACACCCATCCCTTCAAACCTTGAAGATCTCAGTGTGGCCCATCTCCACTGATGGGACCCCGATCCCGTCCTCCAGCCTCAAGGCAGTTCCAATCGCCTCTCCCCTCACTTGCACATGAAAAGGAGGCAAATCAACCATCGCCTCCATAGCGGCCGTTGGACCAGTGCACATTGCACCACATATCCCTAGGCAGGCCAGTCTCTATAGCTCCTCAGCCGATCCTGCGCCGTCCTAGATCTGTTGTTGGCCACCATACAGCAACTTCGTACGTGACCATTGGCAGAATGATGCCCACATAAGCCCATTCCACCATACGAGGCCCAAGCCCCGGAGTCCTCCCAGCAGACTCTCACATATCCATAAGGCCTTTATAGCCTTCTCCACAGTCCTGGACCTGTGGCCTTACCAGGTTAGGCCACCATCCATGACAGCCCCCAGATACTCTAACTCAGGGGAGTAGTTTAAATCCACTCCTTCCAGAGTCACAGCATCCATAGCTGTTTTTCATAATTTCAAATGAAATGGGTACCATCTGGTCCCCACTTGCAGCTAGGGAGATAATAGGTCCGCCCCTGCATAGCCCCGCGTACAGAGGTAAGGCAACATACTGTAGGAGGAGCCAGGTATCCTACAGGCACCGTTAAGACACTGATTAAAAGCCCCAGTGCCATCCACCCTTGGGCACGGTACGACTAACACCACTTGGGTTGGGCAAAAGCTAAAGTAGGAGAAGTTGCCTCTAGCACGGATAGAAAAAGTTCTAGATGCCGAGGACAAGGATAGGGATAGACAGACTGAAGCCCAGCATCTCAGCTCACCTCGGCAAGACCAATGCGTGGCTGAAAAGTAGCCATAAAAAGCCGAGGAGTTTCCAGAGGCACGGGCACGAAAAACTGCTACAAAAAGTAAGGGAGCAGGTGTGCTCTCTTGGACGTGATGCTTCGGCACATGCAAGCCAGCCGATCACTGACTTGCTTCGCCTCCCTACTCTGATCTTAGATGGACAATTATGGAGTAGTTGATATATTGAATTTAAGTTTCTAGATAGGCAATCAATTTTAATGTCGATCTAAACACGCATTGAGTGTCCATGAAATTTATTTTAAATTTTTCAGACCAACAGAAACAACACTGACTTTGTCACTAAAATTGATTCATTTGGCTGAAACTGACTCAGATATGTTAACTAGGGTAATACAAGCGACAAAACGTAGGTTTTTGGGTGTGTCCTAAACCAATCATTTTGGGGAGCCTAAGATAATCATAACAATGGAAGGGTCAAAGTTTACCTCTACTAAAAAAAAGCATGACACAGTCTGTTGAATGTGATAACAATGTTGGCGGTTTTCTTTAATTTGACTGGTATTGTGTGCTTCATGAATTTGCTTTGACTGCGCAGACAGGAATCTTCATGTTTGTTTGCATGAAAATATGCAGAAGAAAAGTGCTTCACTCTGGAAAGACAAGAATTGGGTCCTCCATTGTGACAACACATGGGCTTATAATGCATTTTTGGTTATGGAATTTTTGGGAAAATACTAAATTCCTGTGCTTCCACGACACCCCCTGCTGACTTCGGTCTGATTTCTAAAAAAAAGTTTCGTTGAAACAAAACTGATTAAAGACTTCCCGGCAAAAAGAAAAGGTTCTTAAAATCCCTTTAAGAAACATTTCTAGGAATGGTTTCGAAAGTAAAAATACTTAGAATCAGTTTGTTTGATCAGAAAGGGACTACAACAGGAATCCCTCACTATTCATGGGAATTATTATGAATAAAAAACCGAAACCTTTAAGGGATAGGAGGTTGTGGTTGTCAAATATAAAAATCAAAATCAATTTTTTCAATGTTACAAGGGTCATTCGTAAAGTAAGGTCCGCTTTTGTATAAAAAATTAACCGCAACAGATTAGATCAAAAACCTTGTTTTATTTAATTCCTGAAGTCTTAATCTATTTTTCTACATAGTTTCCATTTTTTTTAAACATTTATCATAACGTTCTACAAGCTTCTGAATACCAGTGTCGTAGAACTCTGCTGCCTGCGAATATAACCAGGCTCTTTCATGAACAGGTTCTTTAGGTTCTTTCACCTCGTCATCAGAGTTGAAGCGCTTACCGCCGAGAAATCCCTCACATTCACTACTCACGTTCGAGAATTCCAATGCTAATGACGAAATTGTGAATCTCCGATTTTCACGAATCTTTTCTTCAATGGCTTTGACCAAATCTTCCGTGATCACTGATGGTCGGCCAGATCGCGGTTCATCATGGACATTGTCCCTTCCCTCCTTGAAAGCTCTCACCCACTTGCGCACTTTACTGTCACTCATTGCATTAGGGCCATACACTTCACTTATTTGTCGATGAATATCTACTGCACAAACGTTCCTTGCTGTCAAAAAACGAATCACTGACCGTATTTCACAGTCGGCGGGATGATCAATTGTCTTAAACAGCTTAAAGATGCACAGTAAACAACACACAACAAAGACACTACTGCAAATGGCGTCGTTTCGTACGCAAGGCATGCTAGGCGTTGTCGCGCATGCGCATTGCGCTGTTCGCTCGCCGTGTGGCTAGTTACCGCGATTCGGACCTTACTTTACGAATGACCATTGTATAATTGTGAAATACAGATATAACTTTTGCCGGCTGGACGTACTTTTTTTACATTTAGAATGTTTTTTTTTTGTTTTTACTTTCTCTTGCCTATATGAATATATAGGAAGAAAAGTATTGTTTTCATGTCGATTTTTCGAAATTGAGTTTTCACCGGATCTACAAGTTTTCGGACCCCCTAAATCCAAAAACCATGTTTTCAGCGATTGGCCTGTGTGTGTGTGTGTGTGCGTGCGCACGTATGTGAACAGAATATCTTAAGAACGGAACCTTGTACGAACATGAAACGTGAAACTTAAGTTAGACACCACTACCAGACCCGACATGAACATTTTCATCAAAATCGGTCAACCGGAAGTAGTAGTTCATTCGTGTCATTTTTACTTTTTTGCGATTTTCTCAAAAACTGGTCCTACGGTTTTTTAAAAATCCCCACGTTTACTAAATTTTTTATCCTTTATAAGATAGGGTAGGTGTCATGTCTGCTGAAATTCTTGGAGAGGCTGTTTTCATGTAAAAAAATTTTTTTTTAAGTTTGCGGCTTAATATGCATTTTAGCACAAAAATATAATAATGAAAGTTGTAGAAAATTAAAAATCCTACAACATTCAGAAATTTTTTTGTATAACGCTTAATTTAGCAGTAATTAGCGATTTTCTGTTTTTTTGTCACGAAAACGTGTAAAAAATTGATTTTTTTAAAGATTTCAGCCTTGGTATGCATTTTACGACAAAAGTATGTATTATAAAATTTATAGGAAATTGAAAGATCTACAACTTTTATAAATGGCATTTTTTTCTACAGAGCCTAGTTTAGCGTGAAAGAGTGATTTTCTGTATTTTTAAGCCAATCTGAGGTTGATTTTCATTTTGAATTTTTCAATCATGATTAAAATAAGGTTAGGTTTATTTGAGGTTAGTTTTTTGTTTATTTCTATTGTTTTATTAATTAGGTTATTATTGTTCATTATTTGCATTGGCAAGAGAAAGTCGTATAAGTGCTTCACACCAGATTTTTTTTTAATGTAAAGAACCATTTTACTCTAAAAAGCCTCGTCACTGAGGCTATACATTTGCCACTTGCTTTAAGGTCGGTTAATGTTTTTTGGTAGTTGTAGGTAACTAATTCACACAAAAATAATATTCAGATTATTTTGCTTGTTTTTATTAGGTTTTAGGTATCAATTTCTAGTTAAATAGTTCATTTTATCTTAGTTTTTACAATGACAGTGTATGTTTTGCAGGTTATATTTTAAAAGTTTTTAGGTTAAAAAAAGCATTTATATGTATCATTATTATCATTAAAGTAATAACAAACATAAAAAGTATTGCATGCTCTTAAAACTAATAACAACACATTATGCGTATGAATAATGTAATAGGGTATCAACAAATCATTAAATAAATACAAGTGGAGGGGAATCACAGTGCAAACATAATAAGAGTGGAAAGGGTTAGATTCAGTTTCTCATCCAAACACATGATCTATTTATTTAGATTTGGATAAGTTTTCCAATTCATTTAAGCACGTGTTTCAACTTACACGTACAGTTTTGAATAAGATCCCGTCCCTGTGAACCCATGACTATGCACTAAATTTGCCATCTACGATTACATGTGTGGATATTTACTAAGTGACTAAATTACTTGACCATTGCTAGTCTACTGCATTACTGGACCTGTGCAAAGAGGGCTTAAGAGCCGATTATATCAATCTACTTGTATTATATAATTTAAAAATTATTTTAATTTTATTGTCTAATTTATTTACAGAAATGGTGAATTAAAGTATACGTATGATGGTGACAACAACAAGGAAAAACTCGTTGAGTTTGTGAAAAATCCGCAAAAACGATCAGCCAAAAGGGGTTTAGAATGGTCTGACACTGCGACAGATGTTAAACATTTAACATCGAAAAATTTTGATAGTTTCATAGCGGTAATCTCTTCTGTTATTTAAACCTAATTTTTCATTTAAAATATGATTTATTAACTGTTGTATTCATTGTTGATTTATTCATTACCTGTTGTAATGTGTAGATTATATGTGAAAATGTACACCGTAACAAAAAATAATATAAAAATAGCCAAATTTAATATGACACATGCTTTATCAGAATATTTGTGTGTATAATTGAGAATAAAACAGCAATTGTATGTACATAGAATAGTCTTAACTACTGTACCTTACAAGACATTTAGAACACATTAAAAAAGACAAAAAACACATCAAAAGCATGTTAAAAAAAGAAATCAGTTCAGATTATCTGAAATTTTGGATAAGCAGTTTTGTTGTATAGTTTATAATACAGTACTTCTCTTCTTCTTCTTCTTCTTTATCTGCCCCTTCTGCCTCTCAGCGTAGGGTGTGCCATTGCCTTGATCCATCCTCTCCAGACACCTCGGTCCATCATCATATTCCTCATCTGCTGCCAGTCCTTTCCTCGAGCCTCCCCCAACCGCTCCATGTACTCTTGATAGCTCTGTCTTGGTTCCAAATCTTATCTTATTTTTCCTAGCCAGAGCTATCTTCTCTCTATAATCATTATCACCATTCCATGTCCCAAATCTAGTATTAAAGCATTTCCGTTTATTATTCCGAGTATCCAGTCCTGTTCCGAGGCTTTGTGTTGTGCTTTGAATCCGTTTTTAACCAACGTGTGGGGGATTAGCCCAACACGCTGGGTTGGAGTACTTCTTAGTCTGGCTCCTACCCTTTGACCTGTCCGGCTTGGGTGGCCCTACCAGTAGTTACACTACCGCCGGCATAGCTCGCAGGGTCATAGGAACACGCTAGCCCCTCCACCAGCGACAAGGTCTTGTACTCCCCAGGAGGGGATAATACAGTGCAACTTTGTTAAATTGGGTCAGTAGGAACAGATACAGAAAACCAAAATAACAAGAGAATTTGAGAAATCAATACAATACAATGTATAGTATTCAGATGAATTGAAGTCCCCTAGCCGTGGGAGTGAGAGAATGCATAACGCTCTCACTCGCACAAGCCATATGCGCTGTTCCAATAACATTGTCTTAAAATTTACTCATTGTTGTGAGCAAGCGTTTATGCATGCAGTAAACTAACAAGCAAGATAACGACTGTAGTATGTTTTCAGATTTGGATTGTAACGGTAAAGATCTTTGAGCGGATGCGTAGTTATGCCACATATCTCCCTCTCACTCACTCGGCTATGTGACATTAGTTCGCCTGATACCTATACTTAAGGAGTGTTTTCATTTTTGGTTTAAATATTTTTGAAAGTTTTAGCTTGATGTAAGAACTATGCTTCTATTTATATTTATTTTTTATAAATCTCTCTGCTTAAAATTTCTTCCTGTAGTTTTTAACCCTTTAACTACTGAGTTTTTACATGAATTAAAGCTTGCTTAGACTAGGTATTTTCATGACATTTCACACCATGATGAGCTACATGGTTTGTCTTGAATTTTTCATGTTTTTTGTAATTTTTAATTTTATGTGTTCGTCACAAAATAAGTTGTAATTTAAAATCTACAATAATGTTCAAAAATTTAATATTTACCTTTTTTACTGCTTTCTGTTTTTAACAAAAATATTTTAGTGCATCTTTCGGCCAAAGGCTGTTGACAGTGACAGAATTGTGTTCTATAGTTTACGTCAATTCCTGAAAAGTTCTTTGTTATTATACTCATTAACACTCTTCTTCATCAGATTCTATAATCATCAAATATTCACTTATTTCTTTCGTCTATGTACATTTTAGAAATAATTCAGAACAAAGAGAAAAAAGCACCTTCTTTTTGTTTAATTATATAGTTTGGTAAAGAAAGTTCTCCAATTTGTTTTTTCCAATTTCAATTGGTCAAGATTTAATATAATTAAGTACTTACTCATTGTAAAGGCATTAGAATGTGGAACATAGTATTTCTTCTGGAAAGTTTGAACACGAGTTTACATGCCAGTTGACTCTAGCCTCGGCATGTAAGTGCCGTCGCATATACAGGACAACAGTCCTCTAAGGGTTAAAAAAAACATGTTAGAAATATCGTTTTTCAAAATTACGCGTTAAAATATAAAAAGTATTTTTTTTTAGCTTAAAATACAAATTTGAATTCCCTCTGTGAAATGGTGTATCATTTGTGTCTATAATAATTAGAAATATTAAGTACATTACATGACGTGTGTCTAATGACTGATCATCTCAGAAGTAAAGTAGTTTTGAATGACAAACCCTAAAAATGGTGCATTTATTTACTTGGGATGTGATTCCTCTTATGTGCAACCAAACGATTACAATTTAGTTTAGAAAAGTTTTAAAGGCTTTAAAAAAAACAGTGGTCAGTAAAGTGCGGAAGTACACTGTTAAAGTTGTATTATTTTGTAGTTTTGCCAGTTTTAATGTGTGGTTTAGAGTGATTATAATTATTCAAGTGATTAGTTAGTATCATAACAGCGGATATTAAAATAATGAGTTTTATAAAAAAACTTTAATATTTACCTTTTTTACTGCTTTTTGTTTTTTTATTTTCTTTAACTTCTTGAGCACTTGAACGGTGGGCACCACTTCATCAGGTAATATCATAAAGCATGTAGAAATTATTGAGAAGAATGAACCTTCCTTTGTCTAAGTTTGAATTTGAAATTCAAAGAATTAAATTAGATCGGTTGACCTTTAGCTTGGGTACTGATTGCTGGATCATTGTTAAGAGTGATTTCAACTGTACAGAAATGCAGGCAAGAGTGGTATAATTTTTTGTAGCTTTAAGATTATCGACACCCAAACAGGTGTTTACTTGAATACCTGTGTACCAACTGGACTACTAGGTTTTGGATGATCTTGAAAGAGACTAGGCATTCAAACTGCTTTTTGAAATAGCAGATTTGTAAGTTTGAAGTTTGAAGTTGGAATGGGCTGGGAGGCCTAATCTGTATTCTTTATGATTATAATATACATTGCACTAGATATGAGGGGTGTTCAAAAAGTTCCGGGAATTGCCTTGCTGTTGCCAAACAAGCGATAAGATAGCCAAACTAACTATATGATTGCATGCACACTCTTGTTTGGATAGTGCTTCATGCGACATGGACGTGAGTTGTTTTCAGTCAACACAATGTCGCTATTCGAACAGCTTGGAAACATCAAGTTTGTTTACAAATTGGGAAAGTCAGCTTCAGAGATGCTGTTGGCTCTGTAGCACGTTTACAGTGATAAGTTCAAAGGACCCTACGTTTCTCCAACAGATCGTCATTAGTGTTGAGTTTTGTGTAATCACCTACGACCCAGAGATTGAACAGCAATCATCGGAGTGGCACATAACATTGTCTCCCAGACCGAAGAAATCACAAATGTGACTACTCAGTTCCAACAGATTCGGAAAGAAGCCATCAAATGGTGCTTCCAATAATAGCAGGTTCAATGGAACAAGTAGATGTGTGCGCAAGGGTACTTCTTTAAAGGTAACTATCGCCACAGGTCATAAAATTAGCACACTAAAGGACCATTCCAGGAACATCTTGAACACCCCTCGTATGTCAAGTTCATGTAAAAATTATTTGAAAATTTTGCTTAAATAGTTTTTTGTTGTTATACTTTGTAGAAAGAACCATCTGTGTTAGTTATGTTCTTCGCCCCATGGTGTGGCCATTGTCAGAAAATGAAACCAGAATATGAAGCTGCCGCTGCTCAACTAAAAAAAATGAGGGTAATAATAATAGTATTAAACCAGTTTATTTTCATGGTTATTCACACATATTTAGTTACAAATGCAGTTACAAAATTAAGGGGGTTATCCGGAAAATAAGGTTACAAGGCATGTAGCTCTTGTGGGGGAAGTTTGTATCACTGCCATGTAGCGGGAAGCCAGCAGAAGCGAACGAGCTGTCCTAATCATTAGTAGCTTGTCAACTGGTGTTGTGGTGAAAGTTAGAAATGAGTGTCTTCATTCCATTTTTCACCAAGTGCAAAGTAAGTGCCTGTTGTAATACACTACGTAAGTGCTAAGTGCATGAATGCCGCTGCAATTTATTTAATCGTTGCAGTTATGGAGAGGATGTAATGTCAAGATGGCATGTGAAAAAAAGTGTATGGAATTCTAATTTCCGAAGGACGGAAATTCACAATGAAGACAGAAGTGGCTGGCCATGCGTTGTGACTGATAACGTGGTGCAGAAAATTGAACTTGTCTGAACATTTCACGAACTGTTGTTCATGAAATGGTAACTGATCGACTGAGATATCCCAAGTTGTGTGCGTGATTGTGTCCCAAGATTCTTAATGAAGGACAACCAAATCGACAATCACTGCTACTCAAAAATTATGTCTTGACTGTTTTGAGACTGAAAGTGAGGGTTTTCTTAACTCTATAGTAAGAGGAGATGAAAATTGGGCTTATCACCATACTCCAGAGAGTAAACTTTAATAAATGCAGTGGTGCCGTACACATTCTCTCATCACTTTATGGATAACCCTTGTACATCAAGAATATATTATATAATGTAGAAAAAACTACCAAATACGTATTAGATGATGTTTACCCAATTATAACAGTCCTTTCAGAGATCCTTTCCAGGTCCTTTATGAGATCCTGTCAGATCTCATGGATCCATCATCAGTTGTATATAAATACATAAATGCTCGCACACATTTGTCAGCTTGTCATGACAATACCACGAAGAATATAATTTTTACTTTCGCTTGCCTGTATGAATATATAGGAAGGAAAGTATTGTTTTCATGTCGATTTTTAGAAATCGAGTTTTCACCGGATCTACACGTTTTCAGACCCCCTGAACCCAAAAAACATCTTTTTAGTGATTGGTCTGTGTGTGTGTGAACAGAATATCTCAAGAACGGAACATCGTACAAACTTGAAACTTAAAACTTAAACTACATACCACTACCGGACCCAACACAAACATTTTCATCAAAATCGGTCAACCGGAAGTAGTAGTTTATTCGTGTATTTTTCACTTTTTTGCGATGTTCGCAAAAACTGGTCCTATGATTTTTTAAAAATCACTCATTTACTTAATTTTTTATGCTTTACAAGATACGGTAGGCGCCATGTTTGCTGAAATTCTTGGTGAGGCTATTTTCACGTAAAGAAATTGGTTTTTTAAGATTACGGCTTTAATATGAATTTTAGCGCAAAAATTTATATAACAAAAGTTGTAGAGATATAACTTTTATTGCAATTATTTTTTTGTATAACGCTTAGTTTAGCAGTAATTAGCGATTTTCTGTTTTTTTCTCACGAAAACGTGTGAAAAATCGATTTTTTTTAAAGATTTTGGCCTTAGTATGCATTTTACGACAAAAGTATATGTAATCATATTTATAGGAAATAAAAAGATCTACAACTTTCATTTTGAGCATTTTTCTCTACAGAGCCTAGTTTAGTGTGAAAGAGTGATTTTCTGTATTTTTAAGCCGAACTTAATTCAATTTTCATTTTGCGTCTTTCAGTCATGATTAAAATAAGGTTATATATTTTTAGAGGTTAGTTTTTTGTTTATTTCTAATGTTTTATTAATAATGTTAGGTTTATTGTTAATTATTTGCATTGGCAAGAGAAAGTTGTGTGAGTGTTTCACACCAGACTTTTTTAATATTCCTTGTGCAAGGAAAGTGTAAATGAATTTCATCTGCCCTGCTGGAATTTCGTCTTCCTCATTCATAAAACTATTTATAAGCAAATATTTTAAATTTGTTTGCAGGTCCATGGTGTTCTGGCGGCAGTTGATGCAACAAAAGAAACCGAACTGGCATCACGATATAACGTATCGGGTTATCCGTCTGTTAAATATTTTAGAAATGGCTCTTTTGCTTATGATACCCCACATTTAAGAGAAACAAAAAAATTAGTTGACTTCATGAAAAGTCCTGATAGTAAATACAGGAGAGCTCCTTCAGAGATTAAAGAAACACCTTGGACAGAAGAGCAAAGCGAAGTTGTACATTTGACCACGGAAAACATAAAAGGAGAACTAAGGAAAAAACGACATGGACTTGTTATGTTCTATGCACCTTGTAAGTATCATATTGTTTTTAATTGCATGTGTACTGTATTTTTTCATTAATTACAAGTAGCAATCTCCATTTAAATTTTTACAAATGACCACTAGATTAAGCTATTGAGCTGTAACATCATTTTTATAAAATTTGATGATTTTTTTGGTGTTGAAACAACAGAGAAGACTTGTTTATAACTGGTCGGCAGAATTTTTTCGTGGCCATGCTACTGTTAGTAATGAATTTTGTGAAGGTTGGTCGAATTTGGTTGTTAAAAAACCATTGTGCGGTGCACTACATGATTTTAGAGGGCTGATTTGTGACTTACCATAACATAGAGGCATCCTTAGGTATATAAAATACATCAGTACGTTCAGTTGTGTCCATATTTAGGCTGGAAAAGTTTCTGATAAATTTTGCATAATTTGACTGATTCTTAATAATTAAGGCTCATCTAAATATGAGTCAGGGAATACTAAAAAAATTCGGCTGAGAAACTGCAAAATCCATATACAAGGCATATTTTTAAAGTAAGTACAGTTTTGAAATAAAAAGAAAACAAGTAGGCTTTTCTTAATATTATTTTTACATGGAAGCCTGTTTTTTAATCTACCTTTCTACGTAATCCCTACCAATATCCACTGAAAATTGAAACTCTGAAAAATTGAAATCTGTGGGGGGGGAATCCACTGAAAATTGAAACTTTTTTCTTTTAAGCCGCCGGAAGTTTATATTTAATAGACATAAGATATACAAAGGAGAACGTTTCCGTAAATTTTCATAATTTTACCCCATACCCTTCCCAAAATAAGTAGTTTGGGGTTGAAAAACATTGCTTCACAAAAACAAACATAACTCACTGTCATTAATCCATTAAATTGACTTAAAAACAGAAAAAAAGAATAAGAAAATATCTAATGGCTGTAGTATTGAATAAACTTTGAAGTTAATACAAATATTTACTATTACATTTTTAATTTTTGAAAAAATTATTTTTAATTTTCAGGTTTAAACTTTTTATGGTAATTTTGGCCCAAATTATCAGGTGTTGTAACATACTATTGCCACTAGAAGAGAGTGTACTGATTAATGTTTAATTATAAATTTATCTCAATCACAACTCAAGTTAGGATTATTTTATTATTTATAAAACACAAAAATTAAAATTTTCGGAAATAAGTTAGTTTTACTTATCTTATAAGAAACTGACGACAACAACAATACGCAGCCATCCCAATCTCATTTCTGTGACTGTGAGAAAGGAGCTTCAAAATGGTGAAAGAATTACGTATTTACCACTTTTAATTTGCGAGGTATTAGGTTTTGAAATCCGTGTATTTTTATGAGGCAAACAGTGTTTCACTACGGAGACGGACTTACAGTTTATTTAAAAAAAATTTTATTAGTAAACATTCCTTAAAAATGGTTGTACAATTTAAAAGAGCACGCTTCAGAGATTCAAAATTGCGAAAAAATTTACAAAAAAATTTATTAAGGTATTTTTGTGTAGATTCCCCCCTTAAGGCACTTATAGTATCATACAACCAGCTTTTGAATACCATCCCATTGCTCGTAATGTTTTCTCTATACATTTCACTGATATGACGATGGATTTCAGCTGCTTTCATGTCTTTAGCATTAAGAAAACGAATCACAGCCCTTGTGGGTTCTCAATCTGAGGAGACTTTTCAAATTCGCAAAACAAACGTAAACACGGTTGAATGATTCTGTAATAGCGTTTGTGGCTTGCCATTAGATTGCGGTACACAGCGCGCATAGACTAAATACAGACTGTACCGCTGCAGCGGCAAAATTTAAAAACTGTACTTACTTTAAAAATACCCCTTGTTCAAAGTACATTATAGTTGTGTATGAACCATGTACAACTCTTGTTCAAACTTCAATATATTCATATGAACTAGAAACTTAGCAACATTCAACTGTTCCCAAGATAAATTAAATCAAACAAAATTTGTTTAGGATCGCCTCCGTGGCGTAATGACTAACATGCTAGCCCACCTGGGCTCCCTGCTTTAATATTTTTAGAAGAATATCCAAGTGACTGGCTCCAAACATTTATCTTGTGTATAGTACATTTGTTTTTGGAAGAATCTTGTAAGGGGAGGGCGAGTAGGCAGAGTAGGGATAGTTTCAACGGGGCAAGTGCTGTCTCCTTCTCACTTATTGGTCATTCCCTCTCTTTCTAACTGTATACTACTCTATTACAACTACTACGCTAGACTAAAAACTTTATATTTTCTGTTGTCTTTTACCTTTTTCCATCTGAATCCCATATCTTTAATAATTTTCCACAGCGACCATTTACTTCCTTTGAAATTAATTTTCTGCTGCAAAACTGGGAGTAACAAATTCAAAGTTGGCCATCAAATCATAATTGTTCTTCTCACAACACACTTATCAAAATCGTCCACTTCACTCTTTACTTTCCTTCTCATTCTTTTCTTATTTGGTGTTCTGATTAGCACATCAGGGTTTTTTCTTTCAAAATCTTTGAACTGTACTACGCGAAATCCCAATAGCTCTGGCTACACGATTTTTCACATCGGTCAGTAAAATTGGTCCATTTTGTTCAGCTTCTTTTTTCATAAAATTGTATACACTGACTATATACTCCTTAGCCTGACCGTGTATTACCTGCCTTTTCCGTATTACACTAGCACTCGTGCTCGTATTTTCACTACTACAACTAGGTTTATTTTAATAACTAAATAAATAAAAAAATAGAAACGAAACAAAGAATACATACAAAATATTAATAAAAACAAAACCAAACAGCAAAAGAGTAAGAACAATAGGTACATAAAAAAGTAGGCCTACTACCGAATGCACGAGTTGAAGACTTGTGAAGGGAATAGAACAACAAAAATATAAAATTACAACATACAGTCAATGTTTTTAGGATTAATAGTACACTTAGGCTGTTAATGCTGCTAGCAATATGGAGAGACTGATCACTTGCCTTTGAGGTGCTCCCCCCACCACTAAACATAACAGCTCAACGGCACAGAGCGTTGGTTGGGGAGCTTCTAGCTAGAACAAATGACCTGTAGGTTTATAGAACAACAAGAAATATACCAGAGAAGGAAACGTTTTGTTTTCCTCGTTACTGGTATATTCTAAATGTTCAAAGAATTTCTTAAAAAATGAATTGTTACTCTGAACATTACTATTGGCAGCTCTTTTACTGAAAGCGTATAATTTCTAGATTTTTAAATTTAATTAATTTTTCGTATACAATATTCATAGTATAGATATTAATATTTAGATTATTTTATCAAACATCCTATGTAGGATTATCAACAGCTGTATTATTTAAAATTGAAATGTATATTTATAACCATAGGAATATGGTAACAGAACACACTTACCAATGTTTACAGCGTTTTCAAGTATCTTGTACACATCTTCAGTGTGTTAAAAAAATTTTAAAATCTTTCACATCAAAATTTAAAACTTCCTACATGGGGTAGTTAAGGAATCCATTCCTTATCTAATTATGTAATTCCTTATCTGCCATGGTAGGAGTAGCCGGCCGCATTGGCGTAGTTGGTAACATGCTCGCCACTCATCGTGCGATCTTGGGTTCGAATCCTATTTAGGCATGGCATATTTTCATACGTTACAAAAAAAATCATTTCATCCTTCACAGTCTGTTAAACAAAACAAAAACAAAATTGTAGGAGTAGGAAGTTTTAAATTTGATGTGAAATATTTTTAAAACCATTTTTAATTTACTGAAAATGTGTACAAGATGCATGAATGTGCTATAAACATTGGTAAGTGTTTTCTTTTACCATATTCTGGTGGTTAGAAATATATTTCAATTTAATATTTAGATACAGACTAAATAAAAGCAAGCTGTTTAAGGAGGGTTCTGATTCAGGTCTTGAAATAACATTCAAAATGCAACAGTTCAATTAAATTCCATTCTAAAAGAGGCCTTTCAGACTTGGTTTTGAAATGAACATGTTTATGAATAAATAATTTTTTCCAAACGTTTTGCCTATCGTTCAAAGTACTTTTTGAAAAAATCACGTATAACTGGACATGTAGTCTCCAGGATTTTTAATACTACCTTTTTTTTGAAGATATTAATTCATTTTGTTTATCGAAATTGCTTATAATTTCAAGTACATGCTCATCAATATTTTTCCATTAATCATGAACTGCATTTTTATTTTTCTTGATTTTTTTTTAAGTAGATTAACTAGTTTAGAACTTTTAGCTTCAAAAGTATAATTTTTTATCATTTAATTTTTAAAAATAAATATTTTCATTTTTTGTTTATTTGCATGTTAGATAATAGTTCAAAAGATGCAAATTCCGAAGCAGACTCTACTGAACTTGTTCATACAGGTTAAGAAGAATCGACGTCAAATTGTGTTGAATGATGTAAAGCTAATAGTGTAAATTATCTTATATATATTTTCAGATAGTGTACTTTTCTAAATCATTTATAGTATTTATAAATTGTCAATTTTTGTTTTCAACTGCTTTTTGGTTTTTTCATTGCTGTATTTGTATTTGAATTTTGGTTAACTTACGAGGTGTGGCTATTAAATAATGAGACTGATGTTGTAAAAAATTTTTATACATAATCACTTATTGTCAACTTCAATATACACTCTATTCCTACAATGCTCTATGCGAATTTTCCATTGTTGCAAACAGTGCTGGAAGTCATCTTCTGTCAGCTCCTTCAGGACACGTGCCGCTCAAAAATGTTTAAAATGAATTTGCAAAAATGTTTGTACTGAGACTTTATGTGATTGAAAATGACCCAAATTTTTTGGAAACTGTAATAACATGTGATGAAACGTGGTTTTTTACCTATGATCCGGAAACGAAGCACCAATCCATGCACTGGAAGAGCCAAAAGCTCGAATGAGCTAGTCAAAATTTAAAGTAATGATGATTGTTTTTTTTATATCCATGGGATTGTGTACCTTCCCTGGGTTCTTGAAGGTCAAACAATTAAACAATATTACTACTTTGAGGTATTTTCTAAACTACGTCAAAGAGTAAGGGAAAAACGCCCCGAAATGTGGAAGGACAAATCATTGGACCTCCACCAAGACAATGCACCAGCTCATTCCACGTTATCTGTCAAGAGGTTCCTAGCCAAGTACAGCATCTCAGTGTTAAAACATCCACCTTATTCGCTGGACCTTGCACCATGTGACTTCTACCTGTTCCCTAAGATGAAATCTGCATTAAAAGGGACAAGATTTGAGTCTGTGGAAGCTGTAAAAGAGAAAGCGGCACGTGTCCTGAAGGAGCTGACAGAAGATGACTTCCAGCACTTTCCAACAATGGAATATTCGCATGGCGCGTTTTAGGGACAGAGAAGAAGTGTATATTGATGGTGACAAGTGATTTTGTATAAAATAAAAATAAAAGTTTTTACAACGTCAGTCTCGTTATTTAATAGCCATATCTTGTAATGTACAATAAGTACTAAGTAGCAAGATTGTATTGTTGATTGCAAAATTAGTTGAGGTGATTTTTATCACAATTGTTCGGTCAGTGTTATTACAATTCTAATGTTAGTATTGTGTTAGTAAACAATGCAAAATGAAGAACATAACCTAATTTTGATCATTTTTACATGTAAAATGCAAGAGTTCAATTAGTCTTATTCTAAACTTGCCCATAACAGACAGGTGGAGTGTCAAATTATTTACACTCAATCTGTTAGTTGCAGGGCTAAAATAAATAGTTCTGTTTCTTGTCACATGGTCAGCCAATTAAATGACTGAATCATTTAAGAACAGAAGAGGTAGAGGTGTAAAAGACACCAATCAGAGTTATCTCCTCTGAAAGTAATGAATTTCATTATACAGCCAGACCCTGTGGTGAATGAAGTGAAGGTGTCATTTGCAGAGTGGAAAATATGTGCTTTTCAGAGGGCCCGGCATGCTGATAAGCGTACTTTTCCACTCAGTGAGGAAGGCAATGGTAAACCACCTCACTCCTCGTTTTACTTAGTAAAACCTCTACAGGTTCAAACCAGCCTTTCGGCTGATGACCTAAACAACATTCTAAACTAGGCCTTCCAGTCTTGCTTTTGAAGTGACATGTTGCATTTTTATGGGATTACGTTACCTATGGCATTAAGTTATTTTTACTTTCTCTTGCCTATATGAATATATAGGAAGGAAAGTATTGTTTTCATGTTAATTTTTAAAAATTGAGTTTTCACCGGATCTACACGTTTTCAGACCCCCTGAACCCAAAAAACATGTTTTTAGCGATTGGTCTGTGTGTGCGCGCGTGTTTGTGAACAGAGTATCTCAAGAACGGAACATTATTTGAACAATAATGAATAAGTTACATACCACTACCGGACCCGACACGAACATTTTCATCAAAATCGGTCAACCAGAAGTAGTAGTTTATTCATGTAATTTTTCACTTTTTTGCGATTTTCTCAAAAACTGGTCTTACAATTTTTTTTAAAATCGCCTGGTTTACTAAATTTTTTATTTAGGTAGGCGTCATGTTTGCTGAAATTCTTGGTGAGGCTGTTTTCACGTAAAAACTTTTTTTTTTTAAGATTACGGCCTTAATATGCATTTTAGCCCAAAAATTTATATAATAAAAAATGTAGAGAATTTAAAATCCTACAACTTTTATTTAAAATATTTTTTTGTTTAATGCTTAGTATAGCAGTAATTAGCAATTTTCTGTTTTTTTTATCATGAAAACGAGTGAATCTATTTTTTTAAGATTTCGGCCTTAGTATGCATTTTATGACAAAAGTGTATATAATCTAGTTTATAGGAAATTAAAAGATCTAGAACTTTTATTTTAAGCATTTTTCTCTACAGAGCCTAGTTTAGTGTGAAAGAGTGATTTTCCGTATTTTTAAGCCAAACTGAAGTTGATTTCATTTTGTGTCTTTCACTCATGATTAAAATTAGGTTATGTTTATTGAGGTTAGTTTTTTGTTTATTTCTAATGTTTTATAACTAATGTTAGGTTTATTGTTAATTATTTGCATTGGCAAGAGAAAGTCATGTGAGTGTTTCACACCAGATTTTTTATATTTTATTCTTGTATTTATCTACTCTTTTAATATTCTTAATGGCAGACAGCAATATTCCAAATATATCATAGATGTATGGAATATTTCTTTGTTGCATTTTTATGGGATTACGTTACCTTTGGCATTCAGTTATTTTTGTACATATAATAATTTGGATGTTGTCTGGTGTTTACAATAAAATATTTCTTAGCGATGTATGAAAATTTAGATGCCTCAGCGCCAACATTTCACATGTAAACAATATATCTTGCTATTTGGTACTGATTGTATGCACACTGAGTTCAAAATAACTTGACTTCAAAGCGAGTGTGGAAAGGGAGATTTTTTGGCTTTGCAGCTACATTTGAGTATGTAGACTGGGTTTTTTTTTAACTAAAAGTGCATTAAATAATTTGTATGTCTTTATAAATGTACTAAACCCAATTTTGTACAGAATTTACAGAGATTGAATTTCAGTGAATAAAATTCATTCCATTTAAATTTTTATATATTTATAATGATGGTGAGTGTTAGTCTGATTTCGAACATTTTGATTTCTATTAAAAACAAAAATGGCCAGGGTTAATTTACCAAGATATAAATCTTAACCAAGATTATAAATATTTTATCTTTAACAATATAGTAGATATATGAGGGTTATCTAGAAAATAACCTCAGTTTTGAAATAAAAAGTAAACGAGTGAAGATACAAAAACTTTTACATATTGAAACTACAGTTTTTCTCTATTTTTCGACATAGTCGCCAAACAGATTCAAGCACTTGTCGTACCTTGGAACAGTCTTTGAAATACCCTCTGCATAAAAATCTGCTGCCTGTGAATGTAGCCAACCATTCACGGTGTTTTGAAGCTCTTCGTCATTGGCGAACCGCTGAGATGCAAGCCACCGCTTCATGTTCGGGAACAGGTGAAAGTCACTAGGAGCGTTGGCCATCTAGCTCGCGCTTTATGTGCAGGAACAAGTGGTAGTCAGACGGTGCCGAGTCCGGGCTGTAGGGTGGGTGATCGAACTGCTCCCAATGAAATTGTCGAACCAATGTTTGAGTGTCACCAGCGGTATGGGGCCAAGCATTGTCATGGAGCAACACAATTCCGTTACTGAGCATTCCTCTTCGTTTGTTTTGAATTGCTTGCCTTAGTTTTCTTAAGGTTTTGCAATACCTTGCCGCATTAATGGTTT
This sequence comes from Catonia carolina, assembly GCA_035578175.1. Lineage (NCBI taxonomy): Eukaryota > Metazoa > Arthropoda > Insecta > Hemiptera > Achilidae > Catonia > Catonia carolina. The sequence continues at coordinate 29,913,991 of JAQMRL010000005.1, read as the reverse complement.
CACCTCTTGGGAGAAAATCAATCAGCAAAACACCTTTCCGATCCCAAAAGACAGTGCACATGATTTTTGTGCAGACATTGTAGTCTTGAATTTTTGTTTCTTCGGTGATTGCATGTGTCGCCACTCCATTGACTGCTGTTTAGATTCCGGTGTGACATGGCGGACCCAAGTTTCATCACCTGTCACATATTTGTTTAAAAAATCCTCACCATTATCACTTTACCGTGTGAGAAAAGTCAAAGCACTTCCAAGTCTCTTGGTTTTGTGCATGTCAGTGAGCATTTTTGGAACCCATCGGGAACATAGCTTGCGATAACCTAAGCGGTCCGTAACAATTTCATACAAAAGAGTGCGTGAAATTTGTTGGGAAACATTTGATAGCGTTGTCATAGTGAAACGTCTGTTCTCTTGGATTTTTCGTCAACTGCCCTTACCAGATCATCGGTGACGAGAGAAGGCAGACTGCTCTTGATTCTCATCATGCACATTTGTTCGACTGCTATTGAACATTCTAACCCACTTTCTCACCATTCCTTCACTCATCTTGTCTTCCCCACAAACATCTCGAAGTTGACAATAAATTTCAGCCGGTTTCACATTCCTTGCGTTCAAAAATCTTATTACAGAACGAATCTCACAATCGGCGGGATCACTAATTGTCTTAAACATTTTAAACATTCAGAGAAAACTGAAAACACAAGGTAGAACAACTACAATGGCGTGAGTCGATAGCCAGTGAACAAGGACGACTAGTGCGCATGCGCGGAACACCGATTGCAGTGCTGCGGCGGCAGTAGAATGAAACTGTACTTACTTTCTGAACACGCCTCGTAATATACTGCTTTATTACAAAATTAATACGTTGAGGCTGACTAACGCCTTAAGGCGGGAAATCGAGTTTGTTCCCAGGGCCAACTGACTTTGTTAAGTGTTATAGTCTACTATGTTTTTATAGCTTTTGTTTAATCGCTGGCACATAAGCAGTGTTAGTAAATGTTGTTCAGACATTCAGATAGGTCTTACAAGCGTGCTGCAGTAAAGGTCGTCTTTGCTGGGAATTTTTAAATGGATTTTAAAATTGTAGTCAATTCGGATGTCCACAAATTTATTCCACAAATTTCTATGTTCCTAGTGATTTATTTTTACCACAAAAAGGTAAGAATGATTGATTTTTACATAAAAATTGTTTATTTATTATTCAAAAGTAAATTCCGTTACTCAAGAACTCGTGACCTCTATGCTCCGAATTTCTCACATGCTGTACTTTATAAAATAATAAATCAATGTACTTTTATAATCGCACAGCAAATGAAAAAATGTGTATAATACCATACTATATATTGATATGAGTAGATGAACAAATAGGTAAAATTGTTCGCATGGCTGATGCCTTGAGGTATCATGACATTCCCTCATGGCAATGGCGCGCCACCATTGTAGATCTATTATAGATCATTGTAGATCTCAATACTAAAGTTTCACCACTTTTTGTATAGGTGGACATTAAATATGTGAATAGTGCTATAATTAAATATGTAAAATGAAAATGCTTCCTAAAAATACTGTATGACACAATGACCCTTATTCTTCATGAAGACTGATAACACAATTTCGCCTCTTCGCTTTTGTTACTGAAATTAAAATAAGTCAAAGCATACTGTCCATCTGTTTTACACAGCTTTGAATGTGTTAATGTCAATCAATATGAATATGAATTGAATTTCTAATGCTGAGTTTTGTTCTTTTACTTAAATTTGTGTGTATGTGTTGTTTATTCATTGGGTGTTGTTTTAAATAATGTGTTTTATAAGAGTGTATAAAAGTTCTTTAGTTCAGTTTTTGTTATAAAGTGATTTTTTTCTGTGTTAACTGTGTGAATTTAATATTTTATATAGTAAAAATCCCTTTCTTGAGAAAACACGTATCATGGCTGGTGGCAATTTTTAAAAAAGCTTATCTTTGATTTATGGCAAAAACCATTAGTGATTTCTGTATCTACTCTTTAAAAGAAATTGAATAACAGTATTTTTATTTCCAAATTCTGACTTTGATTTCTCGACTTCCGGTTGAAACCGGAACTTCAAACCCAATTTAGGCCCACTAACTTTTTGTCTGCCCATAACAGACAGGTAGAGTGGCAAATTTTTACACTCAGTCTGTTCGTTGCAGGGCTAAAATAAATAGTTCTGTTTCTTATCACATGGTCAGCCAATTAAATGACTTGAATCATTTAAGAACAGAAGAGGTAGAGGTGTAAAAGACACTAATCAGAGTTATCTCCTCTGAAAGTAATGAATTTCATTATACAGCCAGACCCTGTGGTGAATGAAGTGAAGGTGTCATTTGCAGAGTGGAAAATATGTGCTTTACAGAAGACCCGGCATGCTGATAAGCGTACTTTTCCACTCAGTGAGGAAGGCAATGGTAAACCACCTCACTCCTCGTTTTACTTAGTAAAACCTCTAGAGGTTCAAACCAGCCTTTCGGCTGTTGACCTAAACAACAACTTTTTGTGTAGATTACAAATCCAAAAACTGTTTGTTGGTATCTATTATAGTTTCTGACAATTGGGTGTGATAAATGAACATTGGAAAATGATGATGACAATTTTAAAAATTACCACCAATAAATACCATTCTAAATAGAGTATCCAACTCTCACCGTCTCATATGTCAGTTTTAGCTTTCTGTAATATACAGGGGATGATGAAAAAATTTGCAAAGGATATAATAGCTTCGTTAGTCATGGGATGAATGAATTGTTTTCATAATTTGAATAATTTTTAATAAAATAGCGACTTTCTACCACCCGACTGACTGGGTTGGGCCGGAGGCCATTATAGATATAGATGTAGCAAGACTATGAGAAATATACTTGCACACTTTTAGAAATTTGGATAACTTTGAAAAAGGCCCCTGCTCATTGATGTAATGGTCAGTGCAACTGGTTTCAATGCCAGGGGTCCCAGATTTGATTCCCAGTTGGGTCTGACATTTGTTGGTCACTCATTTTCGTCTGTCACCCTTTAACTTCTGCATAGCCTTAATGTGCATGTCAATTGGTCATTAAATAAAGAAATTGTTAAAGGTTATTGTTCAACCAATTTTACGGTAGTTTATTTTTGTGGAATTCAAAATAATTTTTTTGATTTTTGTAAGTTTTGCTTTTTTGTGTGTTCATTATATCCTTACTAATTACTGGGATATGAAGATATCTGGTGGAATGTTTAGATAATTTTTGTGCACATTTTTTGAGTAATAAATGTTGAATGGTCTGTATCATTTTGTATTTGTAAAGTTTTTTGTCTATTATTACTTTTAAAATATTAAATCTCATAGTATATTTGATAAGAAACATTCCAGTTTAGTTCCTGGAAATTAATGTAAGTGAAGCTTTGCAGCGAGATTGTGTACATTGGATTATGGATTATACAAGAATTATGCATTATGGGTCAGTTAAACATGTTCAGTGCTACTGGTACTTACACAACTCAAATAGCTAGACTAACTAGCTTACTAACTATACTGAACTAGCTTACTGTGTCAAACAAAAACCTCCCCGCCAGAAACACGTCCTATTTTGATATTATAGGACTATTTTCCAGCTGGTAGGCAGTAAAAAATCTACTTACTGTGTTTTCAAAGAACAAAATAAAATTTTATAGTAACAGTTTTAAATTACTAATTATTTTGTGATTAACTCTTTCGTAGTAATCTACGGACAACTGAAGTTCCTTCATTCATGTAGTATAAAAATTTTTTAATTCTGTTAGTATTTAAAACAATAAAAGCATTAAGAAAGTCTAGAATACTGACAAAAAATATTTACAATAAAACATTTTATTTTTTTTTAAATCCTAATATTTATACGTTGCAGTCTGTTTGATTCAGAACAATAAGCAACCCTATATTCCATTGAGAAGAGGATGTTATGTATGACTTGTAAATGAGGTATAGTCTTATACAGACATAGGCTGACCATTCCTGAGAGAGTGTGGTTAATTGAACCTCAACCATTAAAGTACACCAGTAACCACAGTTTAGTATTCAAATTTGTATAAAAGTAATCCTTTACTAGGATTTGATCCACAATAAACCTTTGTTTCCGAAAATCAGCTGTTAAACAGCTGACTCGTGGTGATTTTACCTTTAGACCAACCCGGTGGGTCCACAATAAATCATTGATATCACTAAAATAAATTAACAGACCCTAAACGTGAAACGTTGTATGGATATTTTTTTTGTTCAACATCTGACTGTTCTGCAATTACTGCTAATACAGACTGTGAAGGATGAAATGCTTGTTTTGTAACGTATGAAAATATGCCATGCCTGAATGGGATTCGAACCCAAGACTGCATGATGAGAGGCGATCATATATATGGGTCAGATTGCATCTTTCGTCAAAAGGAGAGTTTTAAGGAGGGAGTAACTATCTTGTGGAACTTTTATCTGTTCAATCTAGGGGATCCATTTTTTTTTATACAAACTGCCTTATTCTAACAATAAGTACATTTAAAAAAATAAATAATTTTCATCCACAAGTTACAAATAAATTTAAAAATAAATAAATAAAGAGTAACAAGAACAAGCATAACTTGTTATGCTTGCTTTATCACCTTGAAATTAGTGGCATTTCAATGTGGAAGATCCATATTTTGGAACTAAGTATTCATATTTAAGTGATTTTTACTTCACAAACTCAATAAATTTTTCAAAAAATGTTTTTTACATAGATTTGAGAAACTAGTTAGCTATTTAAGGCCCTGAGATTTGCTTATAAGGGTCAGCACTAGGCTCTGGAATAGGTTACGTGTACTTTTATTTTTTGTTTGCTTCTTTTGTACATTCAAAAGTCATTTTTCTTTTCATAAGGCTTTTTGTTCCGTTTAGATTAGGTTCTGTTATTTTATTCGCCGTAGTAGTAGAAAATAATGAACACAATTAAAAAAACAAATACTGACCTAACCTATAACCTGTTCAATGGTCAGTCCTAAATAAACTACACTCTTTCATAAAACGTACAGCACACTTTAAACATAAAAAATCAAAACAGTATGTAGATACTGTTATAATTATACAGTAACTGAAAATGTGAAATAACTCGTAAAAAAAATCAAATCAACACTGTGTATTCATGTAAACAAAGCCACCATGTTAAATCAAGAATGCAAGCCTGATTTTAACACCTGACTGAAATGTTTGTTGTACTGTTATTTGTATTAAATTAATGTTAATTATAAGTAAGTAATTCATTAGCAGTAATTGCAGAACAGTCGGAAGTTAAACAAAACAAAAAAAAAAATCTAAGAGTAAAACAAGGTTTTGGATGAAAAAGAAACTTCGGAGTATGTTTCCTTTAAAAGACTTAATAAAGCAGATTTTCGTGAAGAAAATCACAGAAGTTACCATGGTAAACTAATATTTTTTTATAAATCCCTAATGTGTATGTTGCAATCTGTTCAATTTAAGAACAATAAGCAACACAATGATCCAATGAGATGTAGTCTTGTACAGGCTCAGATCAATAATTCCTGAGAGAGTGTGGTTAATTAAATCCCGACCATCAAAATACACCGGTAACCCCTGTCTAGTGTTAAAATTTGTATTAAAGTAAACTACCTTTTCTAGGATTTGCCACGTAGAGATTTCACATCTCCGGAAGTCAACTGACGCAGTAATAATAAAAACATTTCTAGATGGCATATGATTAAAGTAATTATACCATTTTATTCAGTCCAATTTTACTGTACAAAAAAAAATTGTTGGAATTTTTTTTAGGGTAGACTCCTTCCTTCTTTAAAAAAAATGAAAGAGTGAAAGATTCTAAAAGCCTATTCCCTCGACGGTAGTATTAGGACCTACTAGTGCAGTTGTGACAGTTTCCACAGAGTTAGTTAACTATTGCTAATGCTCTGAAAACATATGCGAGTTGTGTTGTGTATTGCTATACAAGGTATAGCTTATTAGTATCTAGCTAAGTTTCTAAATGTTCACATGAGCTAGTTTACTAGCACTAGTCAATCACGTGATCTTCTCCCCTACTAGCACTAGTCTACCAACATTTTCAAACGTTCACACCGAGCTAGTTTACTAGCACCAGTCAATCACGTGACCTTTCCCCTTACAAGTGCTAGTTTAGCAACATTTCCAAACATTCACACCGAGCTAGTTTATTAGCGGTAGTCAATCACATGACCTTTTCTTCCCTACAAGCGCTAGACTGGTAAAATTTCCAAACGTTCACACCAAGCGAGTTTACTAGCGCTAGTCAATCATGTGACCTTTCCTACCCTACAAGTGCTAGTCTAGCAACATTTCCAAACATTCATACTGAGCTAGTTTACTAGCACCAGTCAATCATGTGACTTTTTCTCCCCTAAAAGCGCTAGTCTAGTAACATTTCCAAACGTTCACAACGAACTAGTTTACTAGTGCTAGTCAATCACGTGACCTTTTCTTTCCTACAAGCGCTAGTCTAGCAAAATTTCCAAACATTCATACTGGGCTAGTTTACTAGCACCAGTCAATCATGTGACTTTTTCTCCCCTACAAGCGCTAGTCTAGTAACATTTCCAAATGTTCACAACGAACTAGTTTACTAGCTAGTCAATCACGTGACATTTTCTTCCCTACAAGTGCTAGTCTAGTAACGCTTCCAAACGTTCACACCGAACTATTTTACTAGCGCTAGTCAATCACGTGACCTTTTCTTCCCTACAAGCGCTAGTCTAGCAACATTTCCAAACATTCATACTGAGCTAGTTTACTAGCACCAGTCAATCATGTGACCTTTTCTCCCCTACAAGCGCTAGTAAAATCAGACATGTTTAAAGTCATTAGCATGCTAATGAATACTAGCGCTTAACTAAACTAGCATCATGGGAATAGGCCTTAAGGAAAGTACATGATACAAAGAAAAATGAAAAATATGGGTTAAGAAGTAATAAAAGATATTCAGGAATGGAAAAATAAAAGATAATTTATTTGAAAAAGAAAAGTTCAGTTTTATTGCCATTTATTTAATTTATTATTTAATAATGGTTCTTATTGGCTGAAGAGTAAGAAAAATTACTAAAAACTGTTCTATTGTGCATTGTTTACAGTAAGCATCTTTTATTTCAGAATAAAAGGATACATAAACAATATAAGATAAAAGACGCGTACAATAAAAATTACATGTATTTTAAGGTTATTCTTAATTCCGCACAATTACCAATCAGTAAATATGTTAGCATGTGCGACTTTCACACCTCATGGTACATGCTGCTGCACTAGTCTCAACTGCATGTTGTAATATTTACTGCCTTGTATAAAATATTTATGTGCGTTAAAAGGTATTCTATGAGCAATTCATCAACTGATTTGTTTTATTTAAAAAAAAATCTGGTGTGAAACACTCACACAACTTTCTCTTGCCAATGCAAATAATAATAAAACATTAGAAATAAACAAAAAATTAACCTCAAAAACATAACCTTATTTTAATCATGAGTGAAACACGCAAAATGAAAATCAACCTCAGTTTGGCTTTAAAATACGGAAAATCACTCCTTCACGGTAAACTAGGCTCTTGGAGAAAAATGCTCTAAATAAAAGTTGTAGATCTTTTAATTTCCTATAAATTTTGTTATATACATTTTTGTCGTAAAATGTATACTAATGCTGAATTCTTTAAAAAAATTGATTTTTCACACGTTTTCGTGAGAAAAAACAGAAAATCGCTAATTACTGCTGAACGTTATACAAAAAATTGTTTGAAATAAAAGTTGTAGGACTTTTAATTTTCTACATTTTTTATTATATAAATTTTTGCGCTATATTAAAGCCGTAATCTTAAAAGAACAATTTTTTTACGCGAAAAAAGCCTCACCAAGAATTTCAGCAAACATGGTGCCTACCCTATCTTGTAGAGCATAAAAAATTTAGTAAATGTGTCAGATTTAAAAAAAAATTGGAGGACCAGTTTTTGAGAAAATCGCAAAAAAGTGAAAAATAACACGAATAAACAACTACTTCAGGTTGACCGATTTTGATGAAAATGTTCGTGTCGGGGTCCGGTAGTGGTATGTAACTTAAGTTTCAAGTTCGTACGATGTTCCCTTTCTTGAGATATTCTGTTCACACACACACACACACACACGCAGACCATCGCTAAAAAACATGGTTTTTGGGTTCAGGGGGGTCTGAAAACGTGTAGATCTGGTGAAAACTCGATTTCGAAAAATCGACATGAAAACAATACTTTCCTTCCTATATGAATATTCATATAGGCAAGAGAAAGTAAAAATTTACTAATTTACATGGTATTGTCATTAAATATATCTTCTCTTGTGTTTTAGGGTGTGGTCATTGCAAAAAAGCAAAGCCAGAATACGTCTCTGCTGCTGAGCAACTGAAAGATAATACTAGAGTTATATTGGGTGCTGTCGATTGCAGCAAACATGATACTTTGTGTAAATTATTCAATGTCAAAGGATATCCGACTTTTAAATATTTTCATTATTATAATAAAGCTTCTGCAGATTATGACGGTGGAAGAATTGTAAGTACTTATACTTTTTTATTTATACTGGGTGATTCATTTAAAAGTAGCTTGCCGCTCGAGTAATTTTCATATGCTGTATTGGCAGCACTGATCACGATGTGATCGACTGGCCTTTGTAGTATAATTTATATTATTATTTAATTATTATACAGTATAATTTTTTCCAGCAAGATGGTGCAACATGTCACACATCTCGCCAGTCCCTATCTCATATCAATCAGGCTTTTTTCATGGGAGTTGTTAGTAAAGATTTGTGGCCTCCTCGTTCACCCGATTTGAATATGTGAGATTTTTTTCTATGGGGTTATTTAAAAGGGTTTACCAAACAAACCCCCACAGTATACATGAGCTAAAGAATAACATCGTGGCAGCAATTCAAGCTATAGACATTTCCGTATTGCGTCGTGTGTACATTAATAACATTGAACGAGCGCAAAAATGTGTAAGCGTTCAAGGACACCACTTTCAGCATCTACTGTAAAGGTGAAGTTGAAATTTGTATATAAATTTTAAATAAATATGTAAAATTATGTATTAAGTAATTCTATTTATTCAGTTACTATTTGAATCCAATTGAGTGCCGAAGGCCGCTGTTAAATGCAGCAGGCTACTTTTAAATGAAAGGCCGCTGTTAAATGCAGCAGGCTACTTTTAAATGAATCACTCTGTATTATGTTACTATAATGCTTTTCATGGTTGATGAGCTCTCCTGTTCCACGCGTTTAGACCAATCAGAACTGTTTCAGCCTGACAAACATTATGCGCGCATATGTCGTCGTCTGCATCACGAAGTGACGTATCTCAAAAAAATCGAAATTTGAGTTAGGTCGCCTATGAATGTGTCTGGGTGTACTCTACAATATCTCGAACTGACTTATCAATATCTTCGTTATTAACAAAGATACGAGCAATAATGTTTCTGCGTAACTCACAAAAAGTGATGAATTGTACATCACGTACTGTCGTATCTTGAGATACGTCACTTTGTGAAACTTGTATTGTGTCCTCACTCTGTCGTATCTGTAGATTCGTTAGTTTGTGATGCGGTCGCTTACCTAATGAAACCGAAACTGTATGTGACGTATTCGAATTAGACTAATTATAAAATAAAACTAAATAATAAAATTGGCCTTTATATAGGTATCTACTTCACTGGGTTAGGCAGCAATCGTCAGGATATATTATTATATCTATATTCCACGCAGAAGTACATTTCCAATTTACTTTAAACTGAATACGCACTTATTTTACATTTTTATGAAGGGAGCACTGATAAATTACCTTAATCGAATTATATCATTGTACCGGGTCCCATGTTCGATTCTCGGTCAGGTCTGGAATTTTTTTCATCACTCATTTTCGTACATCATCATTCTTCACCGTCTGCATTAGCAGAAATTCCAAAATAGTCAGACGTAAAAATATGTAGGCTACCCATGATTACTTGCTCTATATCAGTGTGTTAGTAGACGTTTGCGGGTATGTTGGTGGATTGATAAATCTTAGTTTACTGTCGTAAGGTTATATTGTCACAAAAGAAGAGTCGTGGGAAGCGATTTGTTTCGATCTGCTTAAACCAATTGAATGAAAAAGAGGTAAAAAATGTGTTTCTCTTTTTGGACGGATGCAGTGACCAAAGTAAAAACTCAATAATAGCCAACATGCTGTTGTATGTTGTCCCTATTTCGACTAATATTGTAAGTATTTCCCTGAGATTTTGTGAGCCTTTCCACGGACAAAATTAGGGTGCTTCATGATATAGTAGGTCTACTATAAAGTCTGCTATTGAACGTTCAGGCGATTTATTTGTACCATCTCAACTTATTCCTATTTTTAAATTAGCTTTTAAAAAAACAACCTTCCTTGTCAATGCACTTCAGTATGAAGATTTTATCGATTTTAAAGAAATTTCTAAGGAATTGAGAGTAGGGCTATTGTTAAACAGAAAAGATTCAACAGGCGAGAAAATAAACTGGTTGCGTGTGATGGAAATTCATGTTCCCAAAACCTCGCCAGATACAATTTATTTTAAGAACAGCCACCTTGTGATGAATATTGGCATTTTAATATTGGAAAGCTAAAGTCAATAAAGAATATTGAACCCAAAAAATTTAATTTAGTGGCTGCATAAATTACAAAGATAAAGAACAAAGATTTGTTATCTTTATGTAATGCAGTGCCACCAATCGCCAAGTTGGAAGAACACAAGAACTTTTAAAGAAATTTACCTCATTCAAATTAGAACAAAGAATTTAATGCCTTTTATAAATCTTTAAAACTAATATCATTCAGCTTATAACTATTACGTTTATGCCAACATAGTTACTTTCTGTTTCTAGGCATTGCCAACAAAACATTTTGTTAAAGTTTGTAATGGAGTAGGCCTACTAAATAAAATTTTAGTTTTTGATTACTAATAACAACGTAATGGATCATTATTTTAGGTTTCTGTGTTTATTTTACGTACGTATTTTGTATATTTTGCTATGTAGTTACTAAACAGCTTTTAGGTAACCCTATAGTGTTACTGTAAGTGTCATTGTCCAGTAATAAACAATTTTTTTTAAATTTTTTGCATCAGTTTATGATGTCATTATTTTTCTAAAAAGTAACATTCATCAATGAAATCAGTTAAAGCTTAGTAGTTTCGTAGTATTATTTTCAAGTTATTGGTATGTTTTTTTAGAAAATAGGAACTACAAAAAAAAAAATTTTTGTACTTATTTTGTTATGCATTGTATTAACAAATTTGCTTAAATTTGTATTTTTTTTTTTTAATAAATTAGCTAGTTGTCTGTATTAATGTAGAATTTATACTAAAATGAGTAATCATGTGTTTGTTAGTATTAATTTTCTATCAGGATACTTTTATCTATAGAGATACGTCATTTGTTTATATTTCATAATACGTTGCCGTGAATCACGTACTGTCATAACTCGACAAATTTATACATTATTGATAAAAATCAACAACTTACATTAATATCATATAAATAACAAAAAAATACAGTCTTTTGTTGATTATTTAAAGCAATAATTACGGTTTTATTGTAAATAATTGCTGAGATGTAGTGTGGAGAACTAAAGACAAAACTTTAAACGGCTCTCCTAGAAAAACATGATTTTTGAGATACGACGGTTTGTGATGCAGCCGACGATGTATAAGAGTGGCAGTAGTTCACTCAAGTCTTGCGTCTCGTACTGAACACATCGATTAAATAGCACATTTGTATGCAATACTTTATAATATAATCAGCTGATTGTATGTTTATAGATTATAATAATTATAACCTATAATAATAATTATTGTTATTGAAAGACCAAAAAAAATGGCTGACAAAATATATGACATTGCTACGAGAGTAAGTATTGGCAACGTTGCTGGCAAGTCATTGGCTAGCTATGAAGTGGGTAAGGGGCAATGCGTACGTTCAGAGCTCATCAGCCCTAAAAAATAATATAACTACCATTTTTTTAGTGTATTTGTTTTACTGCCTTATAAAATGTTTATTACTTTATATACTGACCTCTATTTATGGCTAATTATATTACTGTGGCAAGGTGCAAGAAATAATTTTTTTACAAGCTAGTGTTCTGGAGGAAAAATGTTTTCTCTTGAATGGTTGCTTATTTTTGTGGTTATATATTGCTAAGTTTTCACTTTTTACTTTCTCTTGCCCTAAATGAATATATAGGGAAGGAAAGTATTGCTTCCATGTTGATTTTTCGAAATGGAGTTTTCACTGGATATACATATTTTCAGACACTGTGAACCCAAAAGTATGTTTTAGCAATTGGTTTTAGTGTGAACAAAATATCTTAAGAATGAATAGCATACGAAGTTGATAAATTTAAGTTAGTTGCCATTACAGGACCCGATACGAACATGTTTGTCAAAATCGGCCTATCAGAAGTAGTAGTTATTCGTGTGATTTTTCACTTTTTGTAATTTCTTCTTCTGCCTTTCAAGGATTAGGCATCTCTGCGCGTTCCAAACCTCTCAAATATGCCCATCTCTTTCTTGGGCACCCTCGTTCTCTCTTTCCCTCCGGTGTATAGCCTAATGTTCGCTTAGGTATCCTATCCTCCCTCATTTTCCTCGCATGCTCCAACCACTAAATTCTGTTCTAGAAACCCTGTCGTTTGTAGAGAAGATGTTGAGTTCTTTCATTATCTTGGTATTGCTGTAACGATCTCTGCTACACCCATACATATGTCGAAGAAATTTCTTTTCTGATGTTTGCAATCTACTCTCCTCTTGCTTCGATAGCACCCAAGTTTTTCTGCCATAGAGTAGGGTCAGCACTGCTGTTCTTTTTTAAAATCTCATTTTTGTGTTTTTGCTAAATATTAGGAATATTTATAAATATTATAAACAGAAAAGTGTCAGGTCTGATTTTGGTGGGATGCAGTTATTGCTAAGTCTACAACCCTGATATGAAATATATGTGGTAATTTTGCTACATACACGGTTCTTGTTCTAAAGATAGAAAACTATCAAAAGAACCTTCGCGCTGCGAGCAGTGCAAACTAGACGAACTGTTTTCAACTGATCCCCTCTACTGGCATGCTGTGCGAGAGAGAAAAAATGTGATGGATCCATCATTTTTGCTCTCTCTGCGCAGTAAAGTTCATTTTTAGGAGGTTCTTTTCTTTGTGCTCATTTTCTTCCGTTAAATAGCACTTAACAGGATTGTGTGGTGTATTAAAATGTCGTTTCCCACCAACTGGCACAACTGGTCTATGTTGTAAAATCTTATTGATGTGTTGGCTGGCAAAAATAATTAAGTGCTACAATGCCAAGTGGAGGTCAGAGTTTAATTCCCAGCTAGGGTCTGGAAAATTATTACAATTCGAAACCACCATTCCTTAACTCTTAGTGGTCGCTAATGACAAAGATATTGGTACAATGTTAAGTAAACTAAATGAAAAAATTACGATTATTGAAGTTTTAGATGTATACGAGGTGTGGCTATTAAATAACAAGACTGACATAAAAACTTTTATTTTATATATAGTCACTTATTGTGACCTTCAATATATACTCCTCTTTCCCTACAACACCCCATGCAAATTTTCCATTGTTGGAAACAGTGCTGGAAGTCATCTTCTGTCAGCTCCTTCAGGACACGTGCCGCTCAAAAATGTTTGTACTGACACTGTATGCAATTGAAAATGACCCAAATTTTTTGGAAACGATAATGTGATGAAACGTGGTTTTTTACTTATGATCCGAAAACGAAGCGCCAATCCATACACTGGAAGAGCCAAAAAAGCTTGAATGAGCAAGTTAAAATTTAAAGCAATGATGATAGTTTTTTTTTTATATCCATGGGATTGTGTACCTTCACTGGGTTCCTGAAGGTCAAACAAAATCAATATTACTACCTCGAGACACTTTCTAAACTACGTCAAATAGTAAGGAAAAAATGCCCCGAAATGTGGAAGGACAAATCGTGGGTTCTCCACCAAGACAATGCGCCAGCTCATTCCGCGTTATCTGTCAAGAGGTTCCTAGCCAAGTACAGCATCTCAGTGTTAGTACATCCACCTTATTCACCAGACCTTGCACCATGTGACTTCTACCTGTTCCCTAAGGTGAAATCTGCATTAAAAGGGACAAGGTTCGAGTCTATGGAAGCTGTAAAAGAGAAAGCGGCACATGTCCTGAAGGAGCTGACAGAAGATGACTTCCAGCACTGTTTCCAACAAAGGAAAATTCGCATGGAGTGTTGTAGGGATAGAGAAGGAGTGTATATTGAAGGTGACAATAAGTGATTATGTATAAAATAAAAATAAAATTTTTTACGTCAGTCTCGTTATTTAATAGCCACACCTCGTATATAAGTAATTCTATAAATGAGAAATTTGTCGTAAGTTTTCTACTAATCCATTTAGTGTCTGGTTTTTTTTTGAAATCTGAGCTTATTTATTGAAAAGCAAGTTAAATTCATTAAAATGAAAGTACATGGAATGTGCACCAGCCATTTGTCACGTTTGTTTGTACTTTTATTAAAATAATTTTTATCTTTTGTTACAGGCATCTGATTTTGTAAAATATATAAACAACGCGGACAGCAATCTACAACAGTTACTAAAATCTAAAGATGAGTTATGAGAGAAACACTTGTTTTAGGCGTTTATAATTTTCTTCATATATCATGTGATCTATTTTAAAAAAAAGGTACATCCGCAAAGTTTTAAATTTTAACATTAATTTTATTCTTGATTGCTAACAATCTAATTTATTGTTGATTACTAACAAATCAGATAAGAATACTATTTGCTGTCATTCTATCGTGTGACTAGTTTAATGGAGTCCTCTAAACTTTCTAGTGTTGCGTAATCATCTTCGTCTTTTAATCTTTTATCAACTGCCCCAGAGGTCCCAGGTTCGATTTCTGGTTAAAGAGAATTAGTCTAGTACTATAAGAACCCTTAAAGCTTTTTCCGTTTACAAATATTTGTGAATATTCTTATATAAAAACAACGTATTGATGAAAGTCTGTTGTTCAATATCGGTCTTGGAATTAAAAGCTGTTGCTAAATTATTCACTGCTGTTTTTTGGAGACAAAGGTTCCTGGTTCAAATCCTAGTAAAGGTAGTTATTTTTATACGGATTTGAATACTAGACAGTGGTTGCCGGTGTACTTTGATGGTTGGGGTTCAATTAACCATACTTTCTCAGGAGTGGTCGACCTGGGTCTGTACAAGACTACACCTCATTTACATGTCATACACATCATTCTCATCTCATTGGGTCATGGGGTTGCTTATTGTTCTGAATTGAACAGATTGCAACGTACACATATTAAGAATTAAAAAATTATGCACTGCAGATTCATTTTAACACAGAATGTGGAAAACTTGTTGAGGTAAAGACTAAAAACGTTATTCTTTTTTAGGTACATTTAATGGAGATTCAAAATTTTATTTATGTGTAATAAATAATTAGAACGGGAAAAAATCTTCCATACTTTTTTAATTTGATCAAATAAATAAATAAATAAATATATTTAATTAGTCTCGTTAATTAGTTGTTAATTCGTATTATAAGTGTAATTAACTTTATTTGGAAGTAACTAATGTGATAAATTTTCTAATGTAATTTTAAATTTTTTTTATTAAATACTAATATCTGATTGTACATTGTCAATTTAACTAATAAAATTTAAGTATTTATATTTTTAATTATTTAGTGTATTTAAAAAATAAAATAATTGTGCAATAGTTGTAATTTTTTAAATAAATTTTTTTTTCTTTGGTCCCTAAACTGTTGTAGTTTCTCGCTTTAATGGTAAAAAGAATTTACTTATTTGCCTCCATAGCATAGTGGTAGCACACTAGAGGTTTCAGGTTTGGTTCCCAAATAGGGTCCGGAAATTTTCTCAAGTACAATGAAACATCTAAACATCTATCTTTTCTGTTTTTTTGATACCCACTGTTACAAAATAGTGTTTTACCAACCACAGTCGCTTACCGAAGGGTTAATCTGACTTTCTAACTATAAAAAAAACTTAAAGCTTTTAACTCTAGGAAGCCATATGTAAAGTAAAAACATTTATGATACATTTAGGTATCACATTATAATAGCTTAGGTAATAAATCTTTATAATGCACCTTGCATATTTAATCCTATTATAGAAATATTTAATTTTTCACTGACCTGTTACAACTGCTGTATCACACTTGTTTTACCATTTTTTACTTTCTCTTGCCTATATGAATATATAGGAAGGAAAGTATTGTTTTCATGTCGATTTTAAGAAATCGAGTTTTCACCGGATCTACACGTTTTCAGACCCCCTAAACCCAAAAAACATGTTTTTAGCGATTGGTCTGTGTGTGTGTGTGTGAACAGAATATCTCAGAACGGAACATCGTACGAACTTGAAACTTAAGTTACATACCACTACCGGACCCGACACGAACATTTTCATCAAAATTGGTCAACCGGAAGTAGTAGTAGTTTATTCGTGTAATTTTTCACTTTTTTGCGATTTTCTCAAAAACTGGTCCTATGATTTTTTTTAAAAATCGCCTAATTTACTAATTTTTTTATGCTCTACAAGATAGGGTAGGCGCCATGTTAGCTGAAATTCTCGGTGAGGCTGTTTTCACGTAAAGAAATTGTTTTTTTAAGATTATGGCTTTAATATGCATTTTAGGGCAAAAACTTATATAATAAAAGTTGTAGAGATTTTAAAATCCTACAACTTTTATTTCAAACATTTTTTTGTATAATGCTTAGTTTAGCGGTAATTAGCGATTTTCTGTTTTTTCTCACGAAAACGTGTGAAAAATCGATTTTTTTAAGATTTCGGCCTTGGTATGCATTTTATGACAAAAGTGTATATAATCGAATTTATAGAAAATTAAAAGATCTACAACTTTTTTTTAAAACATTTTTCTCTACAGAGCCTAATTTAGCGTGAAAGAGTGATTTTCTGTATTTTTAAGACAAACCGAGGTTGATTTTCGTTTTGTGTCTTTCACTTATTATTAAAATTTGGTTATGTTTATTGAGGTTAGTTTTTTGTTTATTTCTAATGTTTTATTACTAATGTTAGGTTATATTGGTCATTAGGTTTATTGTTAATTATATGGACTGGCAAGAGAAAGTTGTGTGAGTGTTTCACACCAGATTTTGTTTTTTGTATAATCCTACTTTTTACAGACATGTTTCGTTAGATCTACTATCACAGTATACAAAATAAACTTTGTATTATTTATATTAAAATTTACAGATGTTGCATCTTCAAGGATTCATATAAAACTGTTTAATTATTCAAATTTAATTAGCTGGATTCATATTCTGTGCAGGTAGTAGCAGCAGTCAATATTATTATATAATTTGTAAATTTAACCTGTTCATTTAAAATGTCGTGCCTCTGTTTATTTTGTCGCCGACCGGGGCCGACGACATGTGGCAAAACCTTGTTGTGAAATTGGTGGCCTCAAAAACAGCTGTTGTTGACGGTCAGAAGCGGTGAGCCTGCGTGGTAGAAGCGGAGCCTGAAGAATGACGGCTCGGCTACTGGGTTGAGGCCTAGCCTTCCCTCAGCGGCAGGTGGGTCCCCACTGCAGCGTGGCCGCCAGAGCCCCGCAGTGTCGGGTCGGCGTAGGCCATTTGCTGGTAGCGCGGCTGAGGCGGCTCTCTCCAGGCCGGCGAAGGCTGACCAGTGCGGGAATGTAGCGTCTGCCACCAGTAGTGTAGACCAGGGATGGTGCGTCCGGTCTCTTCTTCTGGCTGGAGCTCTTCTTTCTTGTTCTTCTCCGGTTGAGAGTTGAGTGAAGAGTGAGTCTCGCGGACGAGGGCCCCCTCTTAAATACCTTTCCCTCGAGTCAACAAGGTGGTGGGGAGCGGCTGTAGTGCTCCGCACGGCAGGCAGGTAGTGAGACTGTGTGTAGGCGCTAATATTGGAAGGGCAGGCATCGACAATTTTAACATTTGTTTATTTAAAACATCTTGTATTTCTGAACTTCACTTTTGTTTTATTATTACATGGTTCTTTTACATTGAAAATGTTTGTCCGTTTCATCAAAATTATGGTTTTCTGTTTTTGTATTATTTGTATTCGTGATTTGTATAATTTGATATGGTGTAATCACAATTCAGTGCTTTCCGGTGTTAATTATATCTGGCTTGAAAATTACTACTAGTTATACCAATATAATATTTGTTGCAATCCTCGCTACCCCACATTCTATTTTATATACATCCTTTTTATTACTTCATGTTCTATTCATTCTATTGTTTACAGTTTTTTGTGGAGATCAGTTTTTTTATCGTTACATCTGTATGGATATTTAAAAAAAATCTGTTCAATATTTTGTTTTACCTGCTTGCAACAGTTCTATTGTACTGTAATGAAATGTACGTTTTCTGGTTTTCATGATTTTTTTTAGGGTGGTTCTTAAATCAGCTTTTAATACATTTTGTTTTGAGTTTTATTCATTCTCTTTCATTGTATCCATTTTTATATCCTACAGATTTTTAATTTTTCAGCAGTTCTTCACCTTTTATATATTTAATCGCTCTGTATATCATTCTGCGATATGCAGCCATTTTTTGTGAATACGGGTTGTTAGAGGATTTATTAATAATTGTGATGGCCAGTATATATTTTTACGGAAAACATTTGTTATTATTTTTTATTAATGTATGTCCTAAAAATTTAATTTGTTGTTTTTTAAAATATGTCATACAATGGAAATCAAGAAAACAAATAAAATTCTATGGACCTACACTAATAAAAAATAATAAATGTTTTCAGTAAAAATATACTGCCCATTGCAACTATTAATAAATCCTCTTAACAATCCGAATTCACAAAAAATAGCTGCGTATTGCAGCATGATATATAGAGCATTTAAATACATGAAAGACAAGAACTGTTAAAAAATTAAATTGAAAATATAAAGTCTGTAGCTTATAAATAATAATGGGATTCAATGAAGGAGAATGAATAAAAAACCTCAGAACAAAATGTATTCAAAAGCTGATTTAAAAACTACCCTAAAAAGAAATACTCTTGAAAAGCAGAAACCTTACATCTCATTACAGTATAATAGAACTGTTACAAACAGTTTACACAAAACATTAAACAGATTTTTTTAAATATCTATTCAGATGCAACGATAAAAAACTGTTACCTACAAAAACCTGTTTAGCAATGGAATGAATAGAACACGAAGTAATAAAAAGGGTGTAATGGAACGTGGTAACGAAAATTGTAATAAATATTATTATTAAATTATGACTTGTCATAATTTTCAAGCCAGATATAATGAACACTGGAATGCACTGAAATGCGATTACACCATATCAAATTATTTATAAATACAATTATACAAAAAAAGGAAAGCATGATTTTGATGAAACAGACAAACATTTTCAACATAAATGACCATATAATAATAAAAGTAAAATTCAGAAATGCAAGCTGTTGTTGCAAGACGTTTGAAGAGCTTTATCTCAAAAAAACATAACGAATATTTTTGAACACTACACTAAATTAAAGCCTGTTCTTTCCTGCGTTGATTGGTTTGGCTTATATTATTTTATTTTGAAACTAGTCGGAGATGCAGCAATTTACGCGAAAAAGTACTCTGTGATTTTAGCTGGTTTTCCGTTAATGTGGTTTTTAAACGTTCTTTACTTCGTCCAGGCTTTTCATAAAAGAACAGCATTTAAGTACGTTGAAGATCAGAGTTTTCTCTATATGAACATTTTAAAATAAAAGTCTTATGTTCCATTTTAAAATGCCAGTCATTTTATTTTTTAAATAAGTGTATTTTGGCTTTATGTAAAGATAGGGAAATGATTTTTGGACTGAACCATGCATTTTTACAGCAGTATTGTGCCATGCATCGTATTTTGCATTTGTAATTAGAAATAGATATGTGGTGTTAATAGAAAATTTTATTAGCCTCTAAACTTCTTTTAGAGGAAACTGAGCTTATAGCGGTATCAGCTCCGAGTATAGTCGTTTAGAAAAACAAACTTCTGTGTTTTTACTACTGCAATTCATTCCGTAGCTCATTTTGAATTATTTAATGATGTTTTTATTTAAAAAAATAAACGCTTTGCTTGACATAATACTGTTGTGAAAATGCATGGTTCAGTCCAAAAATCATTTCCCTACCTTTAAAAAAGCAAAGTGGAGCCAAAAAAAAGCCATGTAAAAAAAATGGCCGGCGTATTAAAACAGAACTGAGAATTAACTTTTAAAATATTCATATTATAGAAAAAACTGATCTTCAACGTACTTAAACGCAGATTTTTATGAAAAGCCTGGACGGAGTAATGGACATTTAAAAAC
Organism: Catonia carolina; assembly: GCA_035578175.1. NCBI lineage: Eukaryota > Metazoa > Arthropoda > Insecta > Hemiptera > Achilidae > Catonia > Catonia carolina. The sequence continues at coordinate 29,893,618 of JAQMRL010000005.1, read as the reverse complement.
CACATTAACGGAAAACCAGCTAAAAACTGAGTACTTTTTTGCGTAAATTGCTGGAGGTATCTCCAATTAATTTCTAAATAAAAAATCTAAATCAAACCAATCAATGCAGGAAAGAACAAGCTTTAATTTAGTGTATTGTTCAAAAGTATTTGTTCTTTTTTTGAGATAAAGCTCTTCAAACGAGTGCGGGAAGGTGGTATGCCTCCAAGCGCAAGCGACTTCGCAAGTGGAAATAGAAAGCACATGAGTGTGGACATACCTAATAGGATAAAATTTAAAAATGGTGAAATAATATTGACTGCCGCTACTACCTGTACAGAATATGAGTCACTGAAGATGCATTATCTGTAAATTTTAATAAATATTATTACAAAGTTAATTTTGTATACTGTGATGGTAGATCTAACAAAACATGTCAGTAGAAAGTAGAATAATACAAAAAGAAAATCTGGTGTGAAACACTCACACAACTTTCTCTTACCAGTGCAAATAATTAACAATAAACCTAACATTATTAATAAAACATTAGAAATAAACAAAAAACTAACTTTAATAACATAAACTAATTTTAATAATGAGAGAAAGACGCAAAATGAAAATCAACCTCAGTTTAGCTTAAAAATACGGAAAATCTCTCTTTTACGGTAAAATAGGATCTGTAGAGAAAAATGCTTTAAATAAAAGTTGTAGATCTTTTTATTTCCTATAAAATTAGTTATATACACTTTTGTCGTAAAATGCACACTGAGGCCGAAATCTTAAAAAAATCGACTTTTCACACGTTTTCGTACGAAAAATAAAGAAAATCGCTAATTATTGCTAAACTAAGCGTTATACAAAAAAATGTTTGAAATAAAAGTTGTAGAACTTTAAATTCTCTACATTTTTTATTACATACATTTTTGCGCTATAATACATATTAAAGGCGTAATCTTAAAAAAACACTTTTTTTACGTGAAAACGGCCTCACCAAGAATTTCAGCAAACATGGCGCCTACCCTATCTTGTAGAGCATAAGAAAATGAGTAAACCAGGCGATTTTAAAAAAAATCGTAGGACCAGTTTTTGAGAAAATCGCAAAAAAGTGAAAAATTGTACGAATAAACTACTACTTCCGGTTGACGTTTTGATTGAAAAAACATTTTGATGAAAATGTTCGTGTCGGGTCCGGTAGTGGTATGTAACTTACGTTTTAAGTTTCAAGTTCGTACGATGTTCCGTTTTTGAGATATTCTGTTCACACACACACTCACACAGACAGACCAATCGCTAAAAACATATTTTTTGGGTTCAGGGGGTCTGAAAACTTGTAGATCCGGTGAAAACTCGATTTCTTAAAATCGACATGAAAACAATAATTGTGATACAGCTGTAACAAGTTCGTGAAAAATTAAATATTTTTACAATGCAGATTTTTAGAGATCATTGAAGGTATAACTAAAAATTAGTAAACAATATAAATTATATAAAATATTTATATATATTTAATATACAAATTGTTAATTAAATTAATATACATAATAATAATAATTATTATAATAATTATAAAAGCAATAACATACATATATTTTATACTAGTAGTTAATTTAAATTTACGCATGATTATATGCACATTTATAATAATAAAATATTTTAATTCTTTTATAATGCTATATAATATTAATTAATAATCAACAAATACTGTAATAACAATATTACAAATACGTACATAATATAACACACTAAAAATAAAATGCAAATTAATTAAATTTTTTTAAGAACATATCAGATGTTATTTAAGGAGTTATATTAAATTTTAAATAAAAAATTATTACTGTTAAATTAACTTGATAAAATCTATTCAAATAGTAGTGAATAAATAATAGGTGCAGTAATTAAACAATATAAATAAAAATAATTATTTTATCAATTATCTTTATATATTTATTCAAAATGAATTAAATTTATTTTCGTTTTATCATTCACATTAATATTATGTTTTTGTAAAATAAATTTTATAGGAAACTGGGGTTTATATGCTATTTTATATTTATTTTTGTCTTATATATTATCTTTTTTTTTCTTTATCATTTACTGATAATAGATTTCTCACCTATGTGTGATTTTCAAATCACATATGGATGATTTGAAAATCCGTGTATTGTATTTTTGTAACATATGGTTTCCTATTGTATAATTTTAATTCTTATACAGGGTGATTCACGAAGATATGCAGAAACTTTAGGAGCCCATTATACATGTAAAAATAATGAAAAAAAAGTTTATATAAACATGGGTCCGGAAATGCTTCGTTACCGAGTTACGGCTAGCGAAAGATTTTCCCCGGATTTCAGCTCACCAGGTGAAATGAGGTCTTCCTAAAATTCTGGTAAGGTAGATTAAGAAGCGAATTCAATAGTTTCTTATGGTTTTTGACCTGATAATTTGAATAAAACAGGTCCCAGAACTGTAAGTTAAATAGTTTTTGAGAAAAACAGTGTCAAATGTAAAAAAATGGAGTGAAAAAAACACATTTTTTCATCTTTGTTTTTCCGGTTAATTTTACTTTGTACTGTTGTGAATAAAAATTCATTTTATCAAACATCTATTCACTTTCTGTGTACTTTATTTACACCGGTTTGTTCAGAATAAAATTTCCTACATGTTTTATTAAAAAATTTTAACTGTTTCTTGGTAAAATAACAAAGTTATTCTTGCCCAAAGATGAAAAAATGTATTTTCACTCCATTTTTTGCATTTGTCACTGGTTTTCTTAAAAACTATTAAACTTACAGTTCTGGGACCTGTTTTATTCAATTTATCAGATCAAAAACCATGAGAAATGATTAAATTCGCCCCTTAATCATCTTACCAGAATTTCAGGAAGACCTTATTTCACCTGGTGAGCTGAAATCCGGACGAAACTTTCGCTAGCTGTAACTCGGAAACGAAGCATTTCTGGACCCATGTTTATATAAACTTTTCTCATTATTTTTACATGTACAATGAGCTCCAAAAGTTTCTGCATATCTTCGTGAATCACCCTGTATCATGGAAAGTTAGAGGTTGATTTTTTAGCTTTTCATAGCAATTATTCAATTTTTATTTGTGATATGTTGGACTATTTATTGTTTCATTTTAAATTATCAGTACTGTACTACACTATTTTTCAAGGCTGATAAGCTCTGAACGCACATATTGCACCGTACCCACTTTATAGCTAGCGAATGACTTGGCAATGTTGCCAATACTCGCTCTTGTAGCTTCGTTACATATTTCGTCAGCCATTTTTTTTGGTCTTTTAATAACAATTATAACCCACGAACACACAAAAAAATATTGCATATAAATACCTTCTATAATCGATGTGTTCAATACGAGATGCAAGACAAGAGTAAACTAGTGGGACTCTTATACCCATGCGCGCATAATGTTTGTCAGGTACAATCTGACAACGCTGGCAAATGTTGTGATTGGTCTAAACGCATGGAACAGCAGAGCTCATCAGCCGTGAAAAGCATTATAGTACTACAAGTATTACTACTAGTACAGCACGGAACGGAACAGTAGTACTTCTACTATTATTACTAGTACACAGTACTACGAACGGTAAAGTAGTGCTGTACTAGTAATTAGTAGGCATAGTAATACTGTACCGTACGGTAGAAATTTCTACCGTACAGTAGAAATCGACAGATAGGGATGTGACCAAATAATCTTGATACAAATAATTGATATCAAGAATCGATGGTAAAAAAAATTGATTCTTAGAAGTCGATTCTCTAGTATTCAGACTGTGGAAAAAATGACGTAATTCTCAAAGGTAAAAGATTTTAAATATTAATACGGTTGGGTAAGTAAAATATTGGCTTGGGTGAGTATAAAATATTGTTGTCGTATGAAATAACTGATTAGTGAATGTTAAATCATATACTGGAGCTATCATATATGATAAAGTTCATATATGATAAAGGAATGAGTCCAAAGGAATCACTTAAAAATTAACAATATATTATCAACCAAAATTATTGTACTTTAATCAGATTAAAAAAAAAAATTTTTTTTGAGGACTGCAGCACTTTTAAATATTGTATTTGATTGGTAAAAAGTGAAGCACCATGCAATCAACCTGTTGTTGGAAAAAATCATTCAATGAAAATGATGTATTATTGAAAGAGCAGGCTATATATTAGATGGTTGTAGAAAAACAGTAAAAATTAAAAACTGAGTTGGTCTGTCAATGATTTAATATGAAAAAAGTTATGAGGGAAATTTTTGTAATGTTAGGTAAAATTTGAATGTTTGTAACACTGTATTACCTCTAATATTGGCTATATAAGTAAGAGAGCATATAGGGGATCCATCAGATCCGGGTGGGTGGGCCACACTCAAACAACTTGTGACACACACAAACAAGTTAACATTGTCTCCTATCTACTTCTACTAATACTACTGTACAATACAATACAATACAGTAGTACTACTAATAATGGGTACCAAACATATTTTCATAAGCAGTATATTATTTTTTTAATATTTTTTTATTTTTTTAATAATATTAAAATATATATATTACAATATTAATATAGTAAATAATAAAGAAAAAATAAACAAAAATTATAATAAATACATTACATATAATCACATAAATAATAAAATACTTAAAATCACTAATATATATGACAAAAATAAACACAAAATACCATATAAACCCCAGTTTCCTATAGGATTTTATTTAACAAAACATAATTCATGCGAAATATATATAGGTAAAAACCACCAGATCATTTAAGAAACTGTTTGCAGAACACTATTCAAACTATAAACATACTATGTCAATATGTAAAATATTATAAATATTTAAAAATTAATCTAGAAATATTGGGAATAAATGATGAAAGAATAAAGAACACACAAGTTGAATTAAGTCTGTAAGACTGTTTTAAATTACATTACTGAAAATGTGTACACGATAATATATTATAAAAGCACTATAAACATTGGAAATTGTTACCATATTCTGGTGGTATTTAAAAATATATTTCAATAAAAATAATATTTATTTTAATATGTTCACAATCTTTTCCCAATACAAACTTGAGATGAATTGTTTTTATTTTCTAAATGCCATACTTGCAATGAATTTAAATAATATCCGTTAACATATTTTTAGAGCAGGGCACCGTACATACTGTGGTCGGTATCCAAAATTGGATCCCAACCTTTCTTTCACAGTATGTACCACGCTCTGCACTGAACGTTTTTAAGTAATTTCATAATGGTACCCTGGTTGTGAATGCTAACATGCCCTAGATCATATGGCTACACTTAAAAAACAAAATAAGGTGCTCGTGAATAATTTGGTAATACCACTACCCAGGGGGTAAAAACTGTGCATTTTGGTATTCTTTTCTCACATTGAAAATCTAAAATTGATATGAAGGTAGTTCTAACCAAGACCTTGAAAAACCATTGAACAAACCAAATTCTAATTAGTTCCCATCTAATTAGAATTAGATGGGAACGGAACTTCTGACTTGCATGTTCAGTTCATCATAAATAATATTTTCCACTATTTCCACTATTTTAGTGGTTTTCTTGAACATTGTTTTCATTGTTTAAAAAGTTGCTACAGAGGTAATATCAGCAAATAATTCACTGGTACCTTATTTTATTTTAACTAAAAACACCATGATATCAGCATTTTTAGTGAGCATTCTTAACCAGAGGTATACCCTTTACTTATTTAAAAATTTTAATACTTTCATTCATTTCTTTCAATGAAACACTAAGCTTTCATAAAGTAACAGTTCCAAGCATAACATAATCAACATTTACTTGTCATCTTATCTTCGGTACACAAAACTTATTCTTAACTTTACACAAGATGCATCATTCAGTCATTTGTATAAAAGGCATGCTGGTCTACCACATTGGAGGTCCCGGGTTCAATTCCCAGCTAGGGTCTGGAAATTATAACAAGTCACAAAACTCAACGTTCCATAACCCACTGCATTCAGTCGTTAATGACCAGGCTGTTGATTGAAAATAAAAAATCTGGTGTGAAACACTCACACAACTTTCTCTTGCCAATGCAAATAATTAACAATAAACCTAACATTAGTAATAAAACGTTAGAAATAAACAAAAAACTAACCTCAAAAAACATAACCTTATTTTAATCATGAATGAAAGACGCAAAATGAAAATCAAACTCAGTTTGGCTCAAAAATACAGAAAATCGCTCTTTCACGCTAAACTAGGCACCTGTACAAAAAAATGCTTAGACCTCCATTTTAGTATTTTAACAAATCGACCTCCAGTCTCAAACATGTCAAAACGCAAGAAACTACTATCATGTTAAGAAAGCCCCAAACTCAGCATATTCAATTTCAGTCACACACACATAATTATTAATTATACCTTTTACCATACAACTACAAAATTGTAGACAAACAAACACATTTTATAACTACAGTACAGACGTACACAGTCTGCCTTTTTTTTAAAACAAAGCACCACTGACGAAATAGTTATCTAATAATTACTGCAGAAGAAAAAATGCAATTAGGTTTTAAAAGCTTACAGTTTCGCTGAAAGAAATGCATTTGAGTAATCAAATTTCAAATTAGTACGTAATTTTATAATAAATTTAGTAGCGCCCTGACTATTTCGCCTCCGATTTATCCAGGATGTTACAGAATGCCCAAAAGAATTTAAAGAAACCAAAACCATGATTTCCGAGCTCCTTCATTAAAAAAATATTCCACTGTACGTACTATAAATTTTCATTTGACTTTAAATTCACACAAAACTCAATGTGAATACCAATAAGCCAGAAAATATTTAATCCTTCAAAATTTGTTGAAATTGCAAACCATCTTTCTACTTTATGGTTAATTCTACACATGATGAGTTTTTCACAAGAATTTTAAATCTCGACTCATGAAGTGATGAGGGAAATATATTAAAAATTTTTTTTTGGCTAGTATAATCAGGGCTCTACTATAATTACTAAATAGTCAATATTATAATTACTTATTTATACAGTAGTAAAACAATAGAGTAGTCTTGAGGTACAACTAACCGTGATTGAAGGAAGACGACCACTCAAAATACCAGAAAAATAAAGATTTTTAAATTAATAATCCCAGTGCAACCCGAATTTGTTATCTGATGGTTAATTAAACATTTATTATAAATGGAAGGATTAATCTTTGAACGCCACTGAAAAAAAAAATATTACAAGGAAACCTAGTGCTCAACATGAGGTACATCACATAATCAAGAAGTTCTCGAGTTATCTTAAGATCTTGAATTAACCACTAAAGAAAGAGTCACACAAACATCATATTAAAATCTGATGTTTAAAAAATAACGTGAAAATAATTATTTATACTCCTACTTCTAAAAATTTAACAAAAATCTTACTTTTCTCTTTTTACATAACTTAACTCTTGGTGATTAGTGGCCACAGAAAAATTATTCCAGTAAAAATTACAATACAAAGAGCGTTACAAAATAATCTACAATCCAAATAAATCAACATCAATGATAAATTAAAATATAACAGTAAAATTATTCCAGTAAAAATTACAATACAAACAGCGTTACAAAATAATCTACAATCCAAATAAATCAACATAAATTATAAATTAAAATATAACATTACACAAAATTTTACTTTTTTAGGTAAAAATAACCTTATATAGTTATACAAATTTTTGGCACACACCTGTTAAGTTTTATTAACAAAAAATTTAACAAAATTCAGTTAAATTAAAAAACTTGCAAGTTTAATACCAATTCAGATAACAGGGTTTTACCGTAATTTCATGTTTGTAGTCCCAGTAACTTTTAAAAATTAATTGATTAAACTTATTAATACATTAAACTTCAATAAAATTAGAATAAATTAACAAATATTTTTCAAGTTTTATAAAATAAAAATATACTCAGCATTTGATTTTAAAAATGACTGTCGATTAAAATAAAGTTCTAGGAGAAAGTTGAAATGTACGTACACTCAAAACTTTGAGAAAACTAATAATATAATCCCGAATACAACTAATAATTTATAATTTTTTAAATCAAAAATAATTCTTTGTACTATTATAATTACAACCAAACAGAAAGATTTCCGTTCAATATTTTAAAAGAACAAAATATACTTCTTTTGAAGGAATGTAATAAAAAAAAAAAATTATGTGATCTGTAACAATTAATTGCCAAATAAAACATTATTTATTTGCTTACCAGGATACTTAATGCAAATTCAATAGAATTGTGGAATGATCATTTTTAAACCAGCAAGTATAACAAAGGAAAATAATTGAAGAGCTAAGTGGATGAAGGTGCTATGTAACAAAAATATAGTTTACTGGAAATTGCTATGAAAATACTAAGGCCTATCCTGTCTTATGCAATTAAAAGTTCTTAAAAGTTTACTTTTCATTGTCACTTTTTTATTAGATTTATCGAGCATAGACTACCATTGTCATATAACACCTTACGACACTTATTCTTGCGCATACAACACTTTCATCAACTAAAAAGTCTTTACTTTACACTGTATCATCTATAAATGGATCAACAGTAATTTAACAATACAAAATACTCGTAAGATCTTTATAAGAGACATTTTTAAAGGAACACACAATGCATATTAATGATGATGATGATGATAGGTGTTCATTACTACATTTAACTGTTAATCCTCTAAAAAAATGTCTATTAGGTTGTAGTGAATTCTGGTAGAAGAAGATGCAAATGATCATAACATCTTATTTCTCAACAAACTTTAAAATTAAGCTGTACATAGTTCGTTCATCCTCTAGTATTTCCGTAAACTGTAGATATACAGCATTTTATGTCATCTACGTAACTAAGTATGCACTTAACACCTTCAGCAATCACAAAAAATAAATTTAAAAAAATGTGACATAGCACCTTCATCCACTCACTTCTTCAATTGATATCTAAAATTTATGGTTTGAATAACAATGCAAAACACAAGTACAATAGAAAACACTACAGAATGGTAACTACAGTGAATGAATACAGAAACTGTATAAATAAAATAATACTTAATTTAGAACATGTTCAGTGTTACGGACGTGTGTATGAGAAACACAAATCTTCCCAATAGTTACAAACTTTCTTTACAGAAATTATTTTCCAGCCAGTAGGCACCTTGAATTGTTTCTTGTTTATCCTCAGTAGTAACTGCACGTAATTTTTGTGGATTTTAAATTTTGTGCTAGTTTTGAATCACGGTCTGAATTCAACACGTAAACTGTTATTTATTTATTTTGTATTGAGTGATGATGCCTTCATAAGCCTTGGGCTTGTGCGTAAGTAATGATATGTGGTGATATACAGATGAAAAAATGCCAGACCTGACCAGGAATCGAACCCGGGACCCTGGCATAGTAGCCAGTTGCGCTGACCACTATACCACGGGCCGGCCAATTCTTTTGTTAATTTCAAATTGTTTACACAGAGCAAAATTTCTTTGTACAACATGCACATAGAAACCTTTTTTTGTCCTAGTGCCAAGTTTTCTGTAGATCACTGAGGACAAGTTAATAAGCAAAATAATAGTTAATTAATAATTACTACTATAAATTTTTATTTTGTTCTTTAAAACATGGCCAGCCCATGGTTTAGTGGTCAGCACAACTGGCTTCTACATCAGGGTTCTGTATTCAATTCCAGGTTAGGTCTGGAATTTTTTCACCATCCTTCACATCGGCTGCATTAGCTGTAATTGCAAAGTTTGATGAAAACTCCTACAAAAAAAAATTATAATAATAAATTAACTACTGCCTGCTGGCTAAAAAATAGTTTAAATAATGTCTGAATGGGAAATGTTAACAAGTTCATAGGCTGGTGGAAAAGTTTGTGTTGGATTCATTTATGCCTCTGTAACTTTGAACATGTAAAGATTACTTTTGGATTTGCAAATGTACATTAAACAATCCTGGAGCAAATTTCATTGAGACCCATTACTTTCCATTGAAAAATAATTATAAAATTACATTCTTTATCTATAATATTACATACATACATTATTAAAAAAAAAAACGCACATAACATAAAAATAAACCTTACAGTTCAAACTTGGATTTCATTACAAAAAATAATTGATAATTATAATTAAGCTATAATTATATGAAAAAATTATATACAAGAATCATATTAAAAACAAATTATTTACACAGTTATACATTACAAAAGAAAAAAATGTAATAAATTATTTGTAATAACATACCATTTTCTGAATACTTAAAATAAATTTTTCACTTTCCGCTATTTTTTTTCTTCATAAAAATACAATGACAAATTTATAACAAAAAAGAAGAATTAACAATTCTGAATATTTTTTTTATACTTTAAATAACATTCACAGACAGCAGAACACATTTAAATATTTTATCTTCAGGGAGTCAATCATAGGGAGAAAATTTTAATTCGACCCTGAGACGGACAATAATTTTTTTTATCAGGGTTCGACCGTTATGTAAGAATCTTAATTCTACCGTTGATTAACAATTTTTACTTTTCAGGGTTCGATTACATTCATAACAATAAATATTGTTAATTTATGTTAAACATCAAATTTACCATCGTTATATAATAATATTTAAAGAAATTGTGGTTCTTAATCTGTAAAACAAAATTAAGACCACGTTTATTAATAAAAAAAAATAAAAAAACAATCTGAAAGTATTAAAAAATATATAATAGCTTATTAATTATATTAATCTAATAAAGATGGATTGAAAATTGGAGTTATATTGCTCTTAAATGTTTAATTTAAAAGAATTTTACGTATTTTAAAGTACTAAATACACAAACATGTTTATTAACAGTTTCAATGCTAATGAAGTGTATGGTCAATGGTGAAAGTATTTATGTGTAATGTGGGTGGGAGGCTTCTAATTTTACCAAAGAAAAAACTTGGCACAGAGGTTACTTAACCCACCGGGTTGGTCTAGAGGTAAAGTCGTCGCCAAAATCAGCTGATTTTTGGAGACGAAGGTTAGTAAAGGTAGTTACTTTTATATGGATTTGAATACTAGACAGTGGTTGCCGGTGTACTTTGACGGTTGGGGTCTAATTAACCATACCCTCTCAGGAGTGAGCGATCTGGGTCTGTACAAGACTACACCTCATTTACACATCATCCACATCTCATTGGGTCATGGGGTTGCTTATTGTTCTTAAACAAAAAAAAAAAGTTACTAGACTTAGTTTTGAAATTCGGCCACTGCAGTGCTGTAGTTAACATTTGGTACATGCATGCTGTTTATTAACATGTGTTATGATGCCACAGGTGCTATGGAAACATACAATCATGTTTATTTATTTGTAAGTATTAAATTGCCTCCGTCAATTGGAAATTGCAACCGAACGGTATGGAAATGAGTTAAGGCTTTTAGAGATGGCCACACAGATGTTCAAGATGGGGAATGAAGTGGATGACCTTCAGTCATTACTAAAGATTTGGTGCAGAAAGTTGACATATAAGTGAGAGAGACACTTTACGAATTCATCATTATCTGATGGGTTTCCTCAAATGTCTTGAGGTGTTCTGTATGAAACTGTGACCGAATGTTTAAATTATCGAAAGTCATGTTCATGCGGAAAAGAATTCTACGAGGATGGGACTAAAAAGCTCGTGGTTCGATACAATCAATGATTTAATATTTATAGAAATTAAGTAGCGAAGTATACTTTTTCCTTTCAAAGCGGTGTTTACATTAAAAACATGCCTTGTACTTTGTATCAGATGTTCAGTAGTGAAAATGTCAACCCCGTAGCAAAATTTAAGTGCTAAATAATTTTACATACACGTCTCCACCAAAAATACTGTACTATGAAAAATATCGGTGTCAGAAAATTTTTTTTGGCAAAAAGCTTCATATCTCTAAGTACAGACTAACATAATTAATGTAATATTGTTTTACGAATAAAAATGTTAGGGAAATGCTTTCATACAAACCAAAAAAGATTTATCTGTGAGAAACCATTTGATACATTGTATGATCAAATAAATTGTGTAACATTCAAAAACAGCTGTATACAGTGGTGTCAAATGTTATTATTTTTGTTTTGCATTTGACAGTAATGCGCATTAAGAAGCGTGATGAAAAATGAAAACAAGTAATGAAAAAGTGCCAGATATAACTGAAAATTGAACTTAGGACCCCTGACTTAGGGACCAACTATTTAAAAATTTATAACTGGTAACTGTCTAAAATTTACATACATATCAGAGAGAAAACAAAGCTACTGGAATTTATTACTGTAACAGACATCATCCCACACACAAATTGATTCTACAGAAAATAAAATAATCATTTTTCTCCAACAAGTGATCCATCAATAACAAAACAAATTTATGTAAAACAAAAAACCTTTTTTGCATGTACTGTATAAATTGGAAGTTCGTTTTAAAAAAAACAAACTGTTAATATTTTACAATGTTTGAAAGTTACACGCAATTTAGCTCCAAATTCAACATATTAATAAGTTATAAAATTAATTGTATGATCCCATTAAAAAAAAATCTGATAATAATTTTCAGTATTTTTTAAAAATCTTACCCTCAGTAATGCAACAGAAATTTAATATGTTTAAAAATCTGTTTTAATTATTTACAAATAGTAAAAAATAGTAATATTTTGTTCTTGATCATGCCGTTACATAAATACAATTATCTACTATAAAATAATAATTAAAAATTATTTTGTGCTTTAACATTGTGCACGCCCATTTTTGAAGGATCGTTTGATCTCTGGTTATATTTCATTAATAGAATATAAATAAATCAAACTGTTTTGCCTTACCGAGTTAATGGTAAGCTGTCTTTATATTTAACATGCCTGGAAAATTGCATGTGTATATATTGTAATTAAATTTATTAACGATTTTTGTGTTGTTTTATTTATTTTTTTTAATAAAAGTGATTGACCCATAACTACAACAATATAATATATATTTTCATGTAAATATATATACATAATGTTGAAGTACTATCTAGACCAAAACACACTTCCGCCGATGTGGTATTGGAAGAACTGGGCATAAAACGGCTCGAATTGCTTCGTCGAATACGGTTTTAAGACCCTTTTGCGTTAGAGCACTACATTCTAAATATTTAACTGCGCCGATTTCTTTCGCCATGGCAAGCCCCTAATTGAAACATAAAAATACATTGGTAAGTTATTTATAAATAAACAAAAATAATATGAAATAAAACTCTTAAAACATCTTAAATATTAACGTAAATCTGTTATTTCTGTGATTTAATTTTTTCGTACAATTCTATTCTTCTTACGTAATCTAATAAAATATTTTTCACTCTTTAACTATCTCAACTATAGAGGAAAACATTCATCGAATCAATCAGAGAAAAATTTGAAGTACCACTGTTATACTAGACGGCGTACAGCTGTGCACATTGAGACATCGCGGTGTTCCCGCACTATTAACCAACCTGAAAATATCTACTACTGTAGAAAGTATTAAAATTGTTAAAATTAAGAATATATTTGAATTTTTAACTTCAAATTTTTCGTTTAAAGCAATTCTTGATATATTAATAACTTTTACTTTTAACATTAATTCTTTCTCTATCGCTTTGCGCAGTAACGCGGCTGTCAGAAACCGATGTTCTGTTAAATGAACGTTGTACACCAACCTACGGATGACAACATTTATCAAAATTATCCATTTTTATATTAAATTTTACGCATGTAAAGCTTGAAACTTACAATAAACCGAGAAATATCCTAACTTCATACACGAAATTCGGTCGCCACACTGTTAACATTGTCATGATTATTGCAAATTATCTAACACCGAATTTTTAAATTAAATTTTACGCAAAAGCCTGAAACTTGCAATAAACCTTTCCATTTATTCTATAGTTAGGTTTCTAACTAGAACCAGTTAGGAATAACGTAACTTTAGACACGAAATGCTGTCGCTACACTGAATTGTAATTCATCATGCTATGGTGATTCAGCATGATGATTAATTGGGCTATATTTAGACTGCGTACAATTTGTGTTCAATGTGGTACATAAATACAAACTGTGTACACTGTGACGTGATGTTTTTCAAAAAAAGAATAACTATCGCCGTCCTATCTTTCTATCTCTCTCACACGCTATGTGCACAGCTATCGACCGAGCAGTATACTAAATCATGATTATGGGCCTAAAGTAATTCATTCTGAAAGACTATTTTTTTAACAAGTTTAACAACCCATAAATACACACAAAGAAATTTATTGATGATAAGACTGTAAAAACATCGATTACAATTCTGATTTTTCTGTTCATCAAAAAAGCTGTCGATAGTTAACACTGCATCAGCTAATCACATAAATTAGAACCTTATAGAAAGTTGTTCATAGGTTTTTTTTGTGCTTTTACGGCCTCATTGGACCACTTGAATCAAATCTAGAAATTCTTCATATTTTAGATCTGATCTGCTTGATTTTATCTGTACAAACCATTGATGATGAAGCTCAAGTTTTTTTCAATGAATCTTGTGTCTATCTTTAAGCAACTTAAGCTGTTCAGATTTTTCGAAAAGAAAAAAAAGCTACTCAGATCTTGTTCTGGAATGTTTAAGTTCTTGCATATTTTGTTTTACTTCAGCCAACCACCTTAAAGAATTTTTCCATGAGTTGGAAAAACGAGTTGTTGAAAAACATTGCAATTGAGTTGTTTAGTAACTCGATTGTCCGGTATTCTAAGTAAATGCCTGAATAAAGAAATTTGTTTCTTCCGCATGATGTCAATAATTAAATCGATTTCACGGTAGAGTTCAGAATTAGACATTAAGATCCAGATATCGTTCATTGTTTATTATAATAATTATTAAGTCTCTACGTATAAACTTGTTGCAGTATGAAAAAAAATAATCTAGTTACAGTTTTTTCATGGTGATGACAAAAATCATTAGGCAATAATCTAAAGATCAGTCAAGACGATCAAGATACGGTTAGACCGGAAATAATTGTAACTTAGTTTAATCCAAAAGAATATCTACCCATAAGGAATAAAGTCTTAAACTCTTCTGGCACAAAAATATATGAATTTTTTTAAAGAAAATTATCACTCTGTGAACTTCTATTACATTTATACAATGACACAATTATTTCCATTTTATCTCGATAAAATCATGCCAATAAAAATACAATTAATAAAAAAACTCACCATTGGATAAGTTATTGGCTGTAATTTCTTTTCTTTCAGTTTTTCTATTGTTTCTTTATCTTCACGAAGATCAAGCTTTGTGCCAACAAGAATAATAGGTGTGCTAGGACAATGATGTCGCACTTCAGGATACCACTGCGAAAAAATAACAGTATTTTAACAACGATATCAGTTAACACTTTCAAGACTACACTTTTATACCTCATGTAATAATAAGGCAGACCAGAGGTGACCAATTGGGGCCGCAGTCCATGTCTGGGCCACCGACCGACACGCGAACCGGGAGCTCTAGAGAATAATTGTTTTTTTGTACGTAGACCTTATTTTTGTGAGTAATGTGAAATTTCTTACGTTGGCTGTATGCATGCTGAGAGCAACAGGTGATGTCACAACATATACCCAAGTTTCTCTAAAGAGAGTTGATGCTCGCTGAACAAGTTTCCGGCCAAGATCAGGCTGAATATAACTTGTGATAGCGCCACGCTAAGATATACAAAACACTACAGCTTTTGTACACAAGCCTACAGTAGTTTGAAACTGTGTTACATTTCATTGGTCAAACCTTTTTGAAACCAACAATAAGTATTAAGATTTAGCATGATTACCGCACCTAAATTTTTACAGTCAGCAAGGAAGGCCTAAATAAAAAGTTGGTCAGAACATGGCAGTCTCATTAAAATTTTAAATGAAACTTTATCAAATCTACTTGATTACCATTCAGGTAGACTGACATATTACAAATTTTTCCAAAAAAATTATATTGTTTTTTAAACTTTGAAAAATCTACAACTTTTATTTCAAGCATTTCTTCGGCAGAGCCTAGTTAAGTATCAATGAGTGATGTTCTTACTCAATGAGTGATGTTGAACTTACAACAAATACAGAAGTATTTGTAAGTTCTACAGACAATTGAATTTTTGTGTCATTCACTCATGATTAAACATAGGTTAAATGTTTCATTATTTACAGTGGCAAGAGAAAGACGTATAAATGTTTCACACCAGTTTCTTTTCAATGTATTAACCTTAAATTATAACAACCATATTTTTAAGAGCTGCTTCATACTCAATGGCTTTCAAAATCTGCTGCTCCATTGACTAGAACATAAAGAACTAGGGTGGGTGAACATTTTAACGGACAGTATAAGACTTTCTGATAATCAACAACATTTTTACTGAACTGTACTCAAAAATCCAACATGTTAAGAACCAGACATTCAGCTGATTAGAATACGAAAACATAATTAACACAAATTGATTTTATACGGTACTTACTTTTGCTCTAACATTTTCAAAACTTGCCGGATTAACTAGTGAGAAACAAATTAGAAATACATCCTGAAACAAATAAAAAAAAATTGATAGTATTTATATACATTTAAAATAATAAATCTTCATATGCATCCTGCAGACTATATTCTTTCATATTGTAAAAATATTTAATTTTTCACTGACCTATTATAGCTGATTTTTACTTTCTCTTGCCTATATGAAAATATAGGAAGGAAAGTATTATTTGCGTGTCTATTTTAAGAAATCGGTCTGTGTGTGTGTGTGATCAGAAACGGAACATTGTACAAACTTGAAACTTAAGTTAGGTACCACTAGAGGACCCGACACGAACATTTTCTTCGAAATCGGTCAACCGGAAGT
Organism: Catonia carolina; assembly: GCA_035578175.1. Classification (NCBI taxonomy): domain Eukaryota; kingdom Metazoa; phylum Arthropoda; class Insecta; order Hemiptera; family Achilidae; genus Catonia; species Catonia carolina. The sequence goes on along the minus strand of JAQMRL010000005.1, from coordinate 29,876,751 downwards.
AGTAGTTTATTCGTGTCATTTTTCACTTTTTTGCGATTTTCTCAGAAACGGCTCCTACGATTTTTTTTAAAATCGCCTCTTTTACTAACTTGTTTATGCTCTGCAAGATAGAGTAGGCGCTATATCTGCTGAAATTCTTAAGGAGGTTGTTTTCTCGTAAAAAAAATTGTTTTTTTTTAGGACTGCGACTTTAATATGAATTTTAAAACGCAAAAAAATATATAACTACAACTTTTATTTCAAACATTTTTTGTACTTTTATTTCAAACATTTTTTGTACAACACTTGGTTTAGCGGTAATTAGCGACTTTCTGTTTTTTTCTCATGAAAACGTGTAGAAAATTAATTTTTTAAAAATTTCAGCCTTAGTATGATGCATTTTACAACAAAATTATGTAATAAAATTTATAGGAAATTTAAAGAGCTACAACTTTTATTTAGAGCATTTTTCTTTACAAAACCTAGTTTAGCATGAAGAGTGATTTTCCGTATTTTTAAGCCAAGCTGAGGTTGATTTTCATTTTGCGTCTTTCACTCATGATTAAAATTAGGTTATGTTTATTGACGTTAGTTTTTTGTTTAATTCTAATGTTAGGCTATAATGTTCATCATTTGCATTGGCAAGAGAAAATTTGTGAGTGTTTCACACCAGATTTTATCTTTTTTATATGATCCTTCTTTCTACTGACATGTTTTGGTAGGTCCACTATCATCAGAGTACACAAAATTGGGACTAAACTTTTTCAAATATTTATTAAAGTTCACAGAAGATGTTGTATCTGCAGTCATAAAGTTCTTTTCCACAATCACAACACTTTCTTGTTTTAAACTACAGATTTACAGGTAAAAACAGATTATTCAATTTTTACAACTATTTTATGTTACTAAGATTGTAAAAAAAAAATTCAATGCGTAAAGAAAATCAATAACAAGGAAAATTTTGCTATTAAAAATTAGACAAAATTTGAAAGCATTCTATTAAACAATCTCACGTATTACTACGTTTTTTGTTTTTATCTTTCAAATAACTAGTTTCAGAGTTCCTCTTGTCACAAACCTAATTTCCTCCAATTGTATCATTGTGATGCAAATAACCTTGGTTTATTTTGTTCTTTTGTTCCTACATCTCACAGTTTTGCACATTAATGTAAATGCAAACAATGTAGTGAGTGACAGGTAAAACTGAGCAATAAAAAAATAACCAGATGTGACAGGAGTCATACCAGGGAATTTCTTGATAGAAGTAAATTGTGTTGACCACTAATACCAACTGGCTGGCAAAACTAAGTTGGTAAATACAACAATTAGAATGATTGTCTGTATAGTTTTTACAGAAAAAAAATTGTGTGAAACACTCACACGACTTTCTCTTGTCAATCCAAATAATGACCATATAACCTAACATTAGTAATAAAACATTATAAATAAACAAAAAACTAACTTCAAAATACATAACCATATTTTAATCATGAGTGAAAGACGCGAAATGAAAATCGACCTCAGTTTGGCTTAAAAATACAGAAAATCACTCTTTCACGCTAAACTAGGCTCTGTAGAGAAAAATGCTTCAAATAAAAGTTGTAAATCTTTCAATTTCCTATAAATTTGATTACATACACTTTTATCGTATAATGCATACTAAAGCCAAAATCTTAAAAAAATCGATTTTTCACACGTTTTCGTGAGAAAAAAACAGAAAATTGCTATTTACCGCTAAACTAAGCGTTATACAAAAAAATGTTTGAAATAAAAGTTGTAGAATTGTAAATTCTCTACAGCTTTTACTAGATACATTTTTGCGCTAAAATGCATATTAAAGCAGCAATCTTAAAAGACAAACTTTCATACAAAATATAAACTTTACAGGTAATAAAACATACGTGCAGTAGTCCTGTACTAAATACTGTAAGTGGAGTACACTTTTTAAGCGTAAAGGGTGAAGTAAATTTTAAAATAAGGTATAAGTTTCAAGTCAACAGGAGTAGTAAGAGAAGAGAAACTGCTTGACTGGTGGGAGTGGCAAGGTGAGGAAGTGGCAAAGTACACAGCAAAATCCCACCCCCCTAAATTTTTCGTGAACACAATAGTCAGAGTTGTCTCCTCTGAGTAATGAATTTAATATGGCCAGACCCTGTGGTGAATGAAGTGAAGGTATCATTTGCAAGGTGAAGGGTAAATGGTTTTTAGAGGGCTTAGAATGCTGATAAGCATACTTTTCTAATCAGTGAGGTAGGTAGGCAAGGTAAACCACCTCATTCCTCGATTTACTTAGTAAACCCTTTAGAGGTTCAAAACAACAGAAGTTGAAATTGCTAACTGTCTACATGATTCTGGTAGTACAGTAAACCTTCGCTTCTTCGACATTGCTCATGTCAAAGCGACATGACGTGGTGTAGGAAGCAATCTGGTAGGCAGGTCAGCCCCTTGACTTTCTCCTCATCCTTGTATCCTTCCGTTGTCCTTTAGTTCAGTATTGTACAGGAGGACAAGTCAATTTATTCATTAAAATGGTGCAATTTTTATACTAAAAAAGTGCTTTTAATGCTTCCTACTTATAATACGCCATGTGCTCTGGATAGTTTGACATTTCCGTACTTCGACAACCTCTAAGTTCACAAAGTGTCAGAACCATCAAAGTTCTACTATACATACTTATAGCAACGAAGATAAATTACTTAATTTAAAAAATATATATACTACATATACAGTCAACTCCCAATTATCCGCGGAATTGGGTGGCATGAGTGCCGCAGATAATCCGCAAAATGACAAAAAAAATTCGTAGGCATATACAGTACCATACATATAAAATCTTTATTAATCTTTTTTAATATTAATTTTTTGTTATTTAAAGTACATAAATATGTACAATAATGAAAACACTAACTTAAATTACAAAATGTAACATTAAATTTTCAATGTTGTTAATTATTTTTTGTCCCTAAAAATGTTTGTTTACTGTATTTTTTAAAAAATTAGTACGTACAATGTATTTAGAAAAAAAACATAAAAATATTGTTTACTTACAAATGATGTGCAGAAGCTATGTTGTAATAGAATAGTCACAACATTTTAAAAAAGTCTGTCATCTGCTTTTGTTTTTTTGAGTTACAAAACTTTTTCTTGATCTGGGACAGAAATTTTCTCAACGTAAGTTTGTCACAAAGCAAAGCGTGTGCTTTACAAATTTAAGCATGTGCTTTACTTAACAAAGCGTGTATTTACAAATTTAAGCGTGTGCTTTACCTTTACAAAGCGCGTATTTACAAATTTAAGCAAGTGCTTTACTTTACAAAGCGCATATTTACAAATTTAAGCAAGTGCTTTACTTTACAAAGCGCGTATTTCCTGTGCTGTAGAAATTTTATCTTTAATGTTATCACATTACAAGAAATTTACTTAACGTTAAAAAAAAGAATGAAAAAAAATTTCATCCGACGTGCGCGGATAACCAGGAGTTGACTGTATGTTGTATTTTGCTTTTTTAAAGAAAATTCAGTATTCACTTCATAAATATGGGGTGAGGTCATAAGTACTGGAAAACTTTCTAAATTAATAGTTAGTTGTCTGTAACTATCCTAAAATGAATAAATAGATAAAAAACTAATAATACTGACGGTCTGTGGATATGATAACGGTCGCAATCTGTCGTAATCTTCTTGACCAGCTGTATCCCATAGCCCCAGGTTAATTGGTTTTCCATCAACCATTACATTAGCTGAATAATTGTCAAATCTGTAAAATACGTTGACCTTTAATAACACCACATATAACACAAACTTAACAACATAAATATTCAATTTATTTTTTACGTTTAATTACCAAATACATTTAGGCAATTTAAAAGAAAAGTAGTGATATTTAAATTTCTATTTCATATAATGAATTAATATAATAATTTCACTAACCTTCTTTTTAAACTGCGTCACCTTTATTTTATTCGTACTTAGAATAGAACAATGTAATATAGAGAATAAAAATAAAATTGAAAAATATGAGATGTTCCATATTTATAAATATTTAAAAGAGCAAAAGCAGGACATTTTGAATGAACAGATAAAATTTAGGAATGATGAAGTGATATTGACTGCTGCTGCTATCTACAGTAAATATGAGAAGGGAAAAATTAAAATAAATTAATTTTAAATCAGTTTTATACAAGTGACTGAAGATCTTCTGTAAATTTTAAATGGAAAAAAATTTTTAGTTTCAATTTTTTATTTACTCTGATGATGGTGGATCCACCGAAACACGTGTAAGTACGAATAAAATAAAGGTGACGCAGTTTAAAAAGAAGGTTAGTGAAATTATTATATTAATTCATTATATGAAATAGAAATATTTCAAACTGCAGGATGCATTATAAAGATTTATTTTTGAATGAAGATATTTAAATTATTTTTTAACAACAATCCTGAATGCTTTATACCTTGGACAATTCGAATCGGCACAAGCAGCTTCAGTGTTTATCTACTCCACTCTTCGCCTCTTGCCATGCAACGACAGTACAGTCACAAAAATATACAATCGCTACAGCAATGTGCGACTCACGCACGGTCACTACGCTTCGTTTTTACTGTTGTTATTAATAATCTGTCTGATATAATGACGTGACTAATCTGTTTCATATATGAATTTTTGTTCATTATACATGCAGATCAATTTGTTTAGTTAGTTGCGTGTGTCTGTATAGTATAGTTAGTGAGTTTTTAAAATTTAGTTCTTGTAATTTATAGTTTAAATTTTTACTGGGACAAATTAAATACGTATTTTAAAATGACATAATTATTTGTATGTTTGTACAATGAAATAAGGTTGTAAGCATTTGTGTACAATTTGTAACCCACCGAGTTGGTCTAGAGGTAAAGTCGTCGCCAAAATCAGCTGTTTAACAGCTGATTTCCGGAGACGAAGGTTCCTGGTTCAAATCCTAGTAAAGGTAGTTACTTTTATACGGATTTGAATACTACACAGTGGTTACCGATGTACTTTGATGGTTGGGGTTCAATTAACCATACTCTCTCAGGAATGGTCGGCCTGAGTCTGTACAAGACTACACCTCATTTACACGTCATACATATCATCCTTATCTCTTTGGGTCATGGGGTTGCTTATTGTTCTAAATTGAACAGATTGCAACGTACACACATTAGGAATTTAAAAAAAATAAATTAAAATTTGTAGACCTTGTTGAAAGAATAGGTTATGGATATACTTTATGAGGAACTGTGTGTACACGTAGAGGAAAAGTTGTGCCAGTTCGAACTGTCAACAGTATACAGGACTACTCATTCTTCTAAATGCAGTACGAGCTTGTTCAATATGCCTATCCGGTTTGGATGTTGCGATCATCGTGGCTTTTTTGGCCTTCATCCAACAGTTCTGTGGAGCTCTTACCGAACCAGGTCCTCAGATTGGCGAGCCAGGAAATTTTTCTCCCACCACGATTCCTCTTTCCCTCCCCTACAGAATACACTGCAGTAGATCATATCTTTTTGAATTTCTCATTATAAGACCGAGGTACTAAGCTTACGATATTTAACAATTTTAACCAGCTCGTTGTTCATTCTTAACAAAATTTCAACATTACTGACTATCTGTGCCTACAAAATTTTCAATATTCTCCTATATAACCACAGTTCAAAAACTTTAAACTGGCGTGCAGTCGCCCTGTTCAAGGTCCAAGTCTCCACACCATGCAGAAGAACAGAGAACACATACCATCTGAGAAACCGTAATTTGGTAAGCAATATCAGGTCATGGCTCCGAAACACTAAACCCATTGCATTAAAAATCTCTCTGGCCTTTCCAATATGACACCGTATCCAAGCTACATGACCTAAAATATTGAGCAATAACAATAATTGGTTCTCATTTTTAAATCAAGTTTTCTGGATCACGAACTGTCATTTCATACTCCTCCTAACTGCTCTCTCTCTCTCAATTTTAATGTCCTTCATTCTGTCTGTGAAAATGGCAAACAAAACTATCCCTTTTTCTTTTACCTCAACAGATTAACACTTAGGATGCTGTTTCCATTCTTTTATCCACTTCACACGTCTTATCTCAAACTAGCTTCCTTTTCATTTCAACGAACACTGTTTTTGCAATTTTTCATAGGCATTTTTTTCGAATTTTTATCCTTGAATGATTGGATGATTTTTATGATTGGACGAATCTCGCGTCTCACCGGTTTGGTTGAAACCAATGAATCTACTCTATACAGGGATATGGGTATAAAATATTTAACAGTATGTTCTTAAAGACGCCCAACAACATACCTTTAGTATCCACAACATTCTAACTACTAATATTAACAAAAAAAAAATTATAAAAAGGCAGAAAAATCTAACAAATTAAATAATTTAAAGAATACTTACACTGTAGGAATATATTCCCCAGGGAAGGCATTTGTCGTATAACTGATTAGTAAACATGTTTTACCCACGGCACTGTAATCAAGAAAAAAGTAATTCTGATTATAATAATTATATAGTAATAACTAAAATTAATTTCTAAAAAAATTCTCTGTCATATTACTAGGTCATCAGTCTCCAAAGGGGTAAGTTAAACCTCAGGAGAATGACATAACAAAAATTAAAATCCTTCACACAACTAAAACAAACCATACATCTTTTATATTCTTTATAATTTAACAAATATGGGTGTAGTCTGCCCATAACAGACAGGTGGAGTGTCAAATTATTTAAACTCAATCTGTTTATTGCAGGGCTAAAATAAATAGTTCTGTTTCTTATCACATGGTCAGCCAATTAAATGACTGAATCAGTTAAGAACAGAAGAGGTAGAGGTGTAAAAGACACTAATCAGAGTTACATACATGATATATAATAATACCACAGGGTCTGGCTGTATAATTTAATTCATTACTTTCACAGGATATAACTCTGACTAGTGTCTTTCACACCTCTACCTCTTCCGTTCTTAAATAGTCCAGTCATATAATTGGCTGACCATGTGATAAGAAACAGAACTAGTTTTTGAAACCCTGGAACTAGCAGATAGAGTGCAAATAATTTAACATTCCACCTGCCTGTCATGGGCAACAAAAAGTTAGTGGACCCAAATTGGGTTTGAAATTCCAGTTTCGACTGGAAGTGGCCCAAAACCAGAAGTCAAGAAATCAGAGTCGGAATTTGGAATCAAAAACAGTGTCATTCGATTCCTCTTAAAGAATAAATACAGAAATCATTGGGTTTGAAGTTCAGATTTTAACTGGAAGTGGCCCAAAACTAGAGGTCAAAAAATCAAAGTTGGAATTTGTAAACAAAAATCTGGTGTGAAACACTCACACAACTTTCTCTTGCCAATGCAAATAATTAACAATAAACCTAACATTAGTATTAAAACATTAGAAATGAACAAAAACTAACCTCAAAAACATAACCTTATTTTAATCATGAGTGGAAGACGCAAAATGAAAATCGAACTCAATTTGGCTTAAAAAAAACGGAAAATCACACTTTCACGCTAAACTAGGCTCTGTAGAGAAAAATTCTCTAAACAAAAGTTGTAGATCTTTTAATTTTCTATAACTTTTATTATATACACTTTTGTCGTAAAATGCATACTAAGACCGAAATGTTAAAAAAATCTATTTTTCTCACGTTTTCGTGAGAAAAAAACAGAAAATCGCAAATTACCGCTAAACTAAGCGTCATACAAAAAAATGTTTGAAACATAAGTTGTAGGTTTTTAAATTCTCTACAACTTTTATTATATAAGTTTTTGCGCTAAAATTTATATTAAAGCCGTAATCTTAAAAAAACAACGTTTTTACGTGAAAAGAGCCTCACCGAGAATTTCAGCAGACATGGCGCCTACCCTATCTTGTAGAGAATAAAAAATTGAGTAAAATAGGCGATTTTAAAAAAAATCGTAGGACCAGTTTTTGAGAAAATCGCAAAAAACTGAAAAAATATACGAATAAACTACTACTTCCGGTTGACCGATTTTGATGAAAATGTTCGTGTCGCGTCCGGTAGTGGTATGTAACTTAAGTTTCAAGTTTCAAGTTCGTACGATGTTCCGTTCTTGAGATATTCTGTTCACACACACACACACACAGACCAATCGCTAAAAACATGTTTTTTGGGTTCAGGGGGTCTGAAAACGTATAGATCCGGTGAAAACTCGATTTTGAAAAATCGACATGAAAACAATACTTTCCTTCCTATATATTCATATAGGCAAGAGAAAGTAAAAATAGTGTCATTCAATTCCTCTTACAAACACTAATAGTTTTTGCCATAAATCTTAAGGTGAGCCTTTTTAAAAATTTCAACTAGCCATAAGAGACTTGTCATCTCATAAAGGGATTTTCTACTTGATTCTGCCTATGACAGAAAAACAATTAGATTTAACTTAACAAATGAAAATAAATATCAATATTCAAAAACTTAATAAATATTTTTACAGCCGACTGTATTTAATTTAAACACGCTTAAAATGTTACACTAAAATGTTATTTGAGGTTCTGTCAGTCCTAAAATACTCAAGTTCAAGTGCACTAAATAAAACAATATTTATTATTTTCGAATTACACGAAACATTATACAAAAGTAATAACAGAGAACATAAAACCAAATGTAAATGCAATTCAAAGAAACATTGACAATATGACAAACACAGCAGAATAGTTTTAATGAATTTTATTTTTAGCTGAGTTAATTACAACTAAATAGTGTATGATCTAAAAATATTACATCATTTACAAAACTAAATTTATTCTGACTTTTCCAAACACCATTTACAAACGTTAGATATTTTTTACATTTGAGAGCCAAATATTACAAATGAAATTAATATAATGTTGAATACTTATAAATTTTATGTCCACCACAAAATAACTTACATTGTGCCTAAACTTTTAAATTTGTTACTGGATGAATCCGTGCTTTATAAACACACTGAAGAAATGAAAATAGAACTTCTTAACTGGGCATCCAATATAGTTTGATAACAAATTAGTTAAAAAATAAAATAAATTTGTTGTTTAGGTCATCGGCCGAAAGGCTGGTTTGAAGCTGTAGAGGTTTTACTAAGTAAAATGAGTGAGGTGGTTTACAAATGCCTTCCTCACAAATGCCTTCCAATCAAATGGTTTACAAATGCCTTCCTGAGTTGAAAAGTATACTTTTCAGCATACCAGGCCCACTGAAAAGCATATATTTTCCACTCTGCAAATGACACCTTTACTTCGTTAACCACAGGGTCTGGCTGTATAATGAAATCCATTACTTTCAGAGCAGATGACTCTAACTAGTGTCTTTTACACCTCTACCTCTTCTGCTGTTAAATGATTCAGTCATTTAATTGGCTGTACATGTGATAAGAAACAGAACTATTTTTTCTAGCCCGACAACTAACAGATTGAGTGCAAATAATTTTACACTCCACCTTTAAGTTATGTGCTGAATTAAACAATTTAATTTAATTTAATATTATGAAATATTTTTAACATTAAAAAATATGTATTGTTGTAAAATAACGAATTTATTATAAGCCTATGATATTTGTTTTAATTTTATTATTTTATATAAAATTACCATAGAAAAAAATTAATTATTGTAAATATTTTTAAGCAAAATTTTATATTTTATTATTTTTTATCGCACTTCTAAATAGTTTTCTTTAAATTTTGTTTTAGGTATGCCGACGAATTTTTTTACATTTATTTATAAGGTATTTGTAAGAACTGTAAGATTATCTTACAATTATTTTTATGTTAAATTAAATTTAGTTACTTATTTTTCCTAATATTAAATATTTAAAAAAATATATTTTATTGTTTCTTTCGACAGACTTTGGTCTGACGGAATAATAATTAATTAAATTGAAGTAATCTGTTAGTCAACTAGACTTAATAATTAATAATTTTGTAAATAAATAATTGTTATAATTTTAAACGAAGTTTGTTTATTATTTCTTATAAACAGATCCTATATGAACCTAGGCTTAGGTGTTACAATATTAATGAATACAAAGTATTCATTGATAGTATGACTACAAAGGCCGGCCCGTGGTGTAGTGGTCAGCGGAACTGGCTACTATGCCGGGGTCCCGGGTTCGATTTCCGGTCAGGTCTGGCATTTTTTCATCTGTAAATCACCACATATCATTACCTACGCACAAGCCCAAGGCTTATGTAGGCATCATCACTCAATAAAAAAAAAAAAAAAAGTGAAATGAACAAGGGTTGCTAGGAAGTACATCTGCATGACATACACTTGTTAAAAACAAAATTTAACGTATAAATCTTTTTTCAAATCCACTCATTCAAGTCAATTAATAGTGAAATATGGATAGGGGAAAAAAGTCGATGAGGTAATAAGTTAAAAAAAAATTTAATAAAAAAAATGGAACAACCATATTACATCAGTGTTATGTTTAATAGTGGAATCAGTTGCCAAGGTTGTTATGAAGTGTAACATTAGTTATTTTAGGATTGTAAACATATAACTAGTTAGAAATATCTGCAAATTAAATCCTCGAAGAAACAACACTACTCTCTAAACACAATCAATTTTGTATCAAACATTAAAAGTTAACTAAAAAAAAAAGTTGTAGAATTAAAGTTTCCTGATTTATTAAATTTCATTTCCGATACACATATTACAGGGTGGATATCAAGAGGTATGTAGACAACAGTGATTTTTGAAACGTTCAACATGTTTTAGTAGTAACACCGCTAGCTGCTTCAAAGTACCTTGACATACTGTAAAAATATTGAAAATTATTGTAAACTGTTCGGTAAATTAAACATTTACAATAAATCTGCGATTTCTTTTTATTTACATGATAAATAAGATGGTAAGCCTCCACGTTATGAAAAAAAAGCATTTAGAGAAAAATTAATTCTACTTTACACTTGCCGGCTGCATTACACAATGCCGGCTGCATTGGCGTAGTTGGTAACGTGCTCGCCTCTCATCATGCAGTCTTGGGTTCGAATCCCATTCAGACATGACATATTTTCATACGTTACAAAAAATCATTTCATCCTTCACAGTCTGCATTAGCAGTATAATTGTAGAAAAGTCGGACGTTAAAAAAAAAAAACACAAACCATTACTCTGGTAATCACTATTTTTAGTTAATTTTATGTACTATTATTTTTAAATTTAGCTAAAAGAGTAATTTTCATTTTGTTTTGTCCATCTATCTGTCTTACCCAGATGTCAGAAACTACAAGAGATAGCAACAACGGTTTTCGGATTCGTAATCTGCACAAAAAGCTAGTGGGCCTTAATTTGGGTTTCCGTTCTGGTTTTGACCGGAAGTCAGAAACTACAAGAGATACCAACAAACGGTTTTCAAATTTGTAATCTACACAAAAAGTTAGTGGCCCTGGATTGGATTTGAAGTTCCGGTTTGGACTGGAAGTGGCCCAAAACCAGAAGTCAAGAAAACAGCCGGAATTAAGAAACCGAAATAGTGTCATTTGATTCCTCTTACAGAGTATATACAGAAATCTCTACTGGTTTTTGCCAGTTTTTATGAAGTGGCTCAAAACCGGAACTCAAAAAACCAAAGTCGGAATTTGGAAACTAAAAGAGAATCAAACGATTCCTCTTAAAGAGTAGATACAGAAATCACTAATGGTTTTTCCATTAGTCAAAGGTAAGCCTTTGACTAATGGGAAAATTTCCACGAGCCAGCTGTCTCATGAAACGATTTGTTTTTAATAAGTATTATTATATTTTTCTTTAGGATTTTTAAGTAAGTACAAAATTATTTACAGTATATTTTTGTTTATTTCTCTTTTAGCAGTTATTGCCATATTGTCTTTTATTTTTTTGTTCTTAAGTTAATTGTAATATTGATGGTAGCCTCCGCTACTAAATAACCTAACTCCATTCAATTGTGTAGTATGTTGTTAAGGTCAACAGTCAAAAGGCTGGTTTGAACCTCTAGAGGTTTTACTGAGTAAAACGAGAAGTGAGGTGGTTTGTCATGCCTTCCTCAATGTGTTCAAAGAGTATGCTTATCAGCATGCCAGGCCCTCTGAATAGCACATACTTTCCACCCTGCAAATGACACCTTCATTTCATTCACCACAGGGTCTGGCTGTATCGTGAAATTCATTAATCTCAGAGAAGATAACTCTGATTAGTGTCTTTTACACCTCTACCTCTTCTGTTCTTAAATGATTCAGTCATTTAATTGGCTGACCATGAGTTAACAATCAGAACTATTTTTTTTTGTAGCCCTGGAACCTGCAGATCGAGTGCAATTAATTTAACACTCCACCTACCTACCTGTTATGGCCATGTAGTGAAGTATAAAATTATATTATTTTCTGGTTTAGTTCAATATTTTTTAGTTGAAATATTACAATGTTATGTTGAATTGTATGATAATATGTAAATAAATTATAAATATTACATACAAAATGGGTAAACTGTGACTTAGATAAGAGTGCGTTAACCTGCTAACTACATTTCATGAAATTTTACAGGATAGATGAAAAACTGAATGAAACTCCATACAGTTCCCATGGAGATATCAAAAAAGGATAATCAAAACAAAACACCTATTTAAATATTCATTAGAATTAGTACTTTTTCTAATAGACTCAATTTCTTTTTTAAAGGATACCAAAACAATTTGACTGAAATATGAAGTTAACATGTTAATATTCTTAATCAACAATATAAATTTATGGTCAGTGATTTATGGGCCACCCTGTACAATCATCCTGGTTATATTTAAAACTAAACACACTCACCTTACGAGGGAAAGTAAACAAACAATTTTATTACACACACATACCGAACCATTATAGATTGGCTGAAATACCTTACAGCTGTATTTAATTTCTTTTTCACGTCTTTTAACCGTCTACATGACTACATTAAAAACTAAATTTTATACGATAAAAACTATAATTAAATATCAATGTTTATTTGCGTTTTAAATTTTTTAAATCAATAATAACTCTTAAAACAACTGCTAAAATTTCTAAAATGTATTTCTAGATTTAAAAATTTATTTATATTTTCAGTTTTAAACGATGTCTTAAATGAGAAAAAATTCCTGTTAATAATCTACCGTTAAAACTAACTGTTAATAAAGTAAACCCAAGATAGTTTAAAAAAAAAAATACATCAAATTTATTAATGAATAGGTTCAACTCTTGGTCAGGTTCATTTTTTACTTACTTTTGCCAAAATGAATATATAGGAAGGAAGGTATAGTTTTCATGTCAATTTTTAAAAATTGAGTTTTCACTGGATATACACATTTTCAGACCCCCTGAACCCAAAAACATGTTTTAGCAATTGGTCTGTGTGTGTGTGTGTGTGTGAACAAAATATCTCAAGAACGGAACATCGTACGAATTTCATCAAAATCAGTCAACCAGAAGTAGTAGTTCATTAAAGTAATTTTGCACTTTCATGCGATTTTTTAAAAAACAGCTCCTACGATTGTTTTTATAATCACCTTTATGCTCTGCCGGCCGCATTGGCGTAGTTGGTAAGTTGGTAACATGCTCGCCTCTCATCATGCGGTCTTGGGTTCGAATCCCACTCAGGTACGGCATATTTTCATACGTTACAAAAAAACATTTCATCCTTCACAGTCTGCATTAGCAGTAATTGCAAAACAATCGGGCATTAAACCAAAAAAAAAAACCTCAATGCTCTACATGATAGGGTAGGCGCAATGTCTGCTGAAATTCATGGGGAGACTGTGCTCTCGTAGAAAAAATGTTTTTTTTTTTAATATCGCAGCCTTAATTTTAGAGTAAAAGTGTATGTAATAAAAGTTGTAGAAAATTTAAAAACCTACAACTTTTATTACCAACATTTCTTTGCATAACGCTTAGTTTAGCAGTAATTTCTGTTTTTTCATGAAAATCTGTAAAAAAATGGATTTTTTAAGATTTCGGCTGGAGTATGCATTTTACAACAAAAGTATACAAATAATATTTATACTTGTAGGAAATTAACAGATCTACAACTTTTATTTCAAGCACTTTTCTCTACAGAGCCTAGTTGAGATTAAAAGAGGGATTTTCCATAATATTAAACCAAACTGAAATTGGTTTTAATTTTGCATCATTCACTCATGGTTAAAATAAGGTTAGGTTTTTTGAGGTTAGTTTTTTTTGTTTATTCCTAATGTTAGGTTATATGGTTCTTTATTTGCATTGGTAAAAGAAAGTCGAGTGAGTGTTTCACACTAGAATATTTTTATAGCTCATTTCATCCACTACCCTAAGGGTAAGCGCACAGTGAAGGCAGGTCACTTACAAGCGGGAGCCTGCTAGTAGGAATAGGCCATTATATTTTAATCAGACGTCTCACAGTAAACGCTGGCGGAGAAAGCTGCGCGCTGGTAATCTGCGCATATCACCTCACTTGTTTGCTTTGAATAAACCTGCCTGCTGCTACCTGGCAGGTTGCTAAATGTACTTGGCATCGTATACTACATATTCATAAATAATAACAACTTGTTAGTTAATTTTTAACATAGGTTTTTTTTTATTGAGTGATGATGCCTACATAAGCCTTGGGCTTGTGCGTAGGTAATGATATGTAGTGATTTACAGATGAAAAAATGCCAGACCTGACCGGGAATCGAACCCGGGACGCCGGTATAGTAGCCAGTTGCGCTGACCGCTACACCACGGGCCGGCCGGTAGTTTTAAGTTAGTTAAGTTTTTAAGTTAGTTTATAAAACTAACTTTAAAAGATTATTACTGGCCAAACAATGCTCTATAATATTGAATATCAGTAGTCAAAAAGTTCAAAATACGTTTAAAATGTTCAAAGTAATCACAAATCTTTCTACCGGTAATATTGGTTGCTTGTACAAGTTGCACCATTGTTTTTGAAAACGAGTTCTACTTCAGACAATATAAAATTAAATTTTTCCGGAGTCATTCTCATGCATTTAAAAAACCTGTCTCTATCTTATTTTAATAAGAAAAAAGATGATTATGCTGAACAATTTTCTGTTCTTATTAATGTCACTAACGGTATACTCTTTAAATGATAATAATTTCGTGGAAACATTTTCCATTAGAAATAATTCATCACTGCTGCTACTGGAACTCATGTTGAATACCGACAACTAAATGAAGGTTAAGCGCGTAGTTACATGCTCCCCCTATGCGTATTCGCCACCATGAATTGGTACCAGCATTCACTTTGCGGTTACCCTTAGTCTGCGTTAACCTTAACTTCAACCATGAGGGTGAATTGACAGAGTCATTGCTGGGGACGAAATCCTTTTGAACTTCACTTTGCTCCTATTCCCAGCCCTTAATGGATATACCGCACGATAAAGAAAATCACAAAAACAAAAATTTATCTCTTTCAATCCATTACTTTAAAAAAGTACAAGTAGATTCCAGGATAAGAAAAATAAAATTACTACAACTATTATGGAATTTGATTCTGTATTAGTGTAATTCAACTTAATCCAAGTGGATTGTTAAATGGGTCAATTAAATAAAGATTAGATTACAAGAGACTATTTACACTACATAGTATTTAATAAAAGTGCCTGTTCACTCTCTACAGACTCAACAAGATACACATGCAGTCATTAATTTCAGCAGTAAATTCTACTGTATATTTTGTTCATACTACACCAGGCAAAAATTATCTTTGTTTAAATTAAAAAGTACGGCAAGCTGCAATAAATCTCTTGCCAACGAAAATCTTAGACACTACGATTGCATTCTAGTTTGTCCGAGGATCTGGGTTTAATAAATAAAAATCTAGTATGAAACACTCACACAACTTTCTCTTACCAATGCAAATAATAACCAAAGTAACCTAAAATTAATAATAAACCATTAGAAATAAATAAAAAACTAACCTAATTTTAATCATAAAGTGAATGAAGCAAATGAAAACCAACCTCAGTTTGGCTTAATAAGAGAAAATGCTTGTAAGAGGGTTATCCAGAAAATAACCTCCGTTTTGAAATAAAAAGTAAACGAGTGAAGATACAAAAACTTTATTATATACATATTAAAACTACAGTTTTTCTCTATTTTTCGACATAGTCGCCAAACAGATTCAAGCACTTGTCATACCTTGGAACAGTCTTTGAAATACCCTCTGCATAAAAATCTGCTGCCTGTGAATGTAGCCAACCATTCACGGCGTTTTGAAGCTCTTCGTCATTGGCGAATCGCTGAGATGCAAGCCACCACTTCATGTTCGGGAACAGGTGAAAGTCACTAGGAGCCAAGTCCAAAACAAGCGCCGTGGCCTTCTGACACGTGGTGTGTTTGTGCATGACAACGCTCGCCCTCATACAGCTCGAAGAACAAATGAACTTTTGGCCAAGTTTAAATGGGATGTTTTTGATCATCCCCCATACAGCCTGGACTTAGCTACTAGTGACCTTCACCTGTTCCCGAACATGAAGCGGTGGCTTGCATCTCAGCGGTTCGCCAATGACGAAGAGCTTCAAAACGCCGTGAATCGTTTGCTACATTCACAGGCGGAAGATTTTTATGCAGAGGGTATTTCAAAGACTGTGCAAGGTACGACAAGTGCTTGAATCTGTTTGGCGACTATGTCAAAAAAAAGAGAAAAACTGTAGTTTTAATATATATATAATAAAGTTTTTGTATCTTCACTCGTTTACTTTTTATTTCAAAACAGAGGTTATTTTCTGGATAACCCTCGTAACAAAAAATGTAGATCTTTCAATTTTCTACAAATTTTATTATACACTTTTTCGCAACAAGCCGAAATTTTAAAAAAGAATCAATATTTTACATTTTCATGGAAAAAAAACAGAAAATCACTAATTACCAATAAACTAAATGTTATAAAAATAATCGTTAAAAATAAAAGTTGTAGGTTTTTAAATTTTTTAAAACTTTGTTTATATACTTTTGCGCTAAAATGCATATTAAGGCCGCAATCTTAAAGAAATCATTTTGTTTCTACAGAACAGCCTCCCCAAGAATTTCAGCAGACATGGTGTCTGCCCTATCTTGTAGAGCATAAAAAATGTAGTAAACGAAGCGATATTAAAAAAAAATCGTAGGAGTCGTTTTAGAGAAAATCGCAAAAATGTGAAAAATGACACTAACAAACTACTACTACTGGTTGACCGATTTTGATGAAAATGTTCCGTGTTGGGTCCTCTAGTGGTACCTAACTTAAGTTTCAACTTCGTACGATGTTCTGTTCTAGAAATATTTTGTTCACACACACACACACACACACACACATGCACGCGCGCGCACACACACACCACACAAAGCAAGCTCTAATAATGTTTATTTTGGGTTCAGGGGGTCTGAAAACCTGTATATCCAGTGGAAACTGGATTTCGAAAAGACATGAAAACAATACTTTCCTTCCTATGCATTCATATGTTGTTAAGGTCATCACCCGAAAGGCTGGTTTGAACCTGTAGACGTTTTACTAAGTAAAACGAGGAGTGAGATGGTTTACCATTGCCTTCCTCACTGAATGGAAAAGTACGCTTATCAGCAAGCCAGGCTCTCTGAAAAGTACATATTTTCCACTCAGCAAATGACACCTTCACTTCATTCACCACAGGGTCTAGCTGTATAATGAAATTAATAACTTTCAGAGGAGATAACTCTGATTAGTGTCTTTTACACCTCTATTTCTTTTGTTCTTAAAGATTCAGTCATTTAATTGGCTGACCATGTGATAAGAAACAGAACTATTTATTTTAGCCCTGCAACGAACAGATTAAATGTAAATAACACTCCAACTGTCTGTTATGGGCTTATGTATTCATATAGGTACGAGAAAGTAAAAAACAGACTTCCTTAAATTTATAACAATTACTTATTAACACAATTAATAATATTAAATTTAAGATAGCTATCGTATAATGACCAATAGACAAAATGTCCATTTGTTTCTCATGACAGTTTTCAGTTAAGATTTCAATGTTGGTATGTATAAAAAATATTGAGAAATATGTCATCCAACACCTTAA
This sequence comes from Catonia carolina, assembly GCA_035578175.1. Classification (NCBI taxonomy): domain Eukaryota; kingdom Metazoa; phylum Arthropoda; class Insecta; order Hemiptera; family Achilidae; genus Catonia; species Catonia carolina. Next base: position 29,858,775 of record JAQMRL010000005.1, on the reverse strand, counting down.
ACAGGTATTTTTAACAGGTGTATATCTTAATAATCAAAATATATATTATTTTCTTTAAACCACTAGTAATACGGTTTACTGTTTACCATATTACAAGAAACCGTATTATAAGAAAATAATAATATATATTTTGAGAAATATGTATATATTTAGACAATGATTAATCAGTGTGGTTTGCCAATTATCAATTACACATTATTTCTAATAATTAATAATGAATGAATAATGAACACATCAATTTATGCCAGTAATATGCAAGTTTATCAGTAATAATTTGATATTAAACCCTTATTATCTATAAAATAGCTTGTACATCAGCAATTTAAGTGATTAATGTTTACTTGAATAGATGAACTTTAACAAGAAAGTAGGTCGTCAATTGTTCAACATTTTGTCAATAATTGTACAGACGATTTATTATAAAAAATCTACAATAAATGTCAGCACTAATAACACCACCACCCAATAAAAGCCTTTCATCTATCTTTTAATAATTTACACCCCCTCTCAAGGGTAGTGATTTACCACAATTACTCGATAATTTAGTTTTATAAACTTACTGAATTTTTCGCTTTCTCCTAACTCAATCTATAGTATAATGGAAAGTACCATGATTGTGCAATATTTCGGATACCAGTTTCATGAACCCCTGAAGCCAAATTATATTTCAACAAAATGTCCATCTATAGTTACGCATAATAAGGCAAAAAAAATTATACTGAATGGACTAAAGCCTGAAAACTATGATTTTCTCAACAAATTTCTTTGGAGTTTGTACAAAAATCCAGCTTTCTCAAAAGTGGTTTCAACAATTTTTATGCAACTTCAAAAATGAGTGGTGCTCCTGACTTAAGGTGTCATCGGATTCTGGGAACCGTAACAGACACAGTTGGATTGCCCTTGCCTTTATAGTAGTTATAGTAGCCTGCTTAGTAGAAAGCGGCATTAACCCTCCTATTGGTTGGTTCGAGTCAGAACTAGTCACCTGATAAGAGAAAACGTTTTTGACTGGCTGATACTGATGGGCCGTAAGGTTCATATTGACTGATTCTGGCACACGCTACTACAGTAACTGCTTCAGCAGGGAGCCATAGCATCTTTTATCCTTTGATGGTTTGATCAACCACCAGACAGAACAGTGGTTTCCAGTAGAATAGGCGAAGGGAACATGTTTAGTTCAGCTGCAATTTGTGATTTAATAGAAAAAATAATGAAGTGAAAGCCAAAAATTTTACCTTATTTCCATTTACTATTTTTTTTTTATTCACCAATTACCGTATTTACTTGTGTATGCTGTGCACCCCGATTTTGATGTCATGCTTTGAGGGAAAAATATTTTTACAAGAAAATTAGCGTAATTTTCGCACACTGCCGTTGCTGTCACTTTATAAACACCATAGTTTCTAGGAGTTCTTGGTTGCAGCAGTGATGTACATCCTCCAGGAATGATGAATGTGTCAATGTTTCCTTTATGTAGACGTTCCTTGACGCTCTCCCAAGTATGGTCTCGAAAACTATCAAGAACTAACATATTACGTAAACGTAAGAGAGTGCCAGCACGTTTTTCCCGTACACAATTTTTGTCCAATCCATGAACAGGGTTGTTCACCCAGCCTTTCTCTTGTGCTCTCACTATAATTCCCCAAGGAAAGTTTGATCCTTTTGGAAGAGTTTTTCTTTTGAAAAAAATGAAGAATGAAAGTTTCTTGCCGTCAGCATAACTGTACAACACTGTTTTTCGTTGCCATTTGTTAAAATTGGTACAGACTTTTGTCTCTTACTTTCAACTGTAATATTAAGTGGCATATCGAAAAAGAAGGCTGTCTTAAAGACAGGTGTCTGGTCTGCATTACTGATTTGTCTTAGAGAAAAGAATTCTTCTCTAGAAGTGTGATAATGTGCCGCTAAAACTGGGCCATTTTATCCGCATAGGTATCTGGCAAACGTTGACAGATTGAACTTTTCCGCCTGATTGAAAATTGATGTCTGTTATAAAACAGTTGCACTCAGCCTCTGCTTGCTTTAAACTCTTCTATGTTTAGCTCTTTTGCGATTTCAATAGATTTTAATTGACACATTTCTGTTGACACTGCATAACTGAATTGACTGCTACATTTTAAATCCCGCAATCGTTCTTCAACTTCCGAATACTTTGCCTGTTTACAACGAAATGCCATACGATTTCACGAACAATTCTGTAACTTGTCATTGTTTTTTCTCCAGTCTCGAATACATTGTATTTTCAATCTACAGCATGATTTCCTGAAAGTTCAGAAATTCCTACAAATAAGGGACTGAAGGAGCAGAACAAACATCTGCTGTAGATAAGTCATATTATACATTCAACTGGATGGCTTTGCCTTCTTGTACATGTCATCATTTTCTTGTACATAGTGCTCAACAGATCTTGTAAAACGGCCAGTATTTTTTCTTAATTAGATTAACTCGTGTAACCCGGGTGACCCATTTTTGGGCTTCAATTTCAGGAACAAAATGTGCGCAGCATACAGGAGTAAATACAGTATTTATTTATTTACATATTAAGATTTTCAGTTAAAAACTAAACTAAAATCGGTGTGAGTCTTTTTGAGTTGTTCCACTGACATAAAATTTCGTTACATAAAATTATTTTGTTGAGGACACAGTATATGTATTGCCCAATTAGTGAGAAAATTTTAAAAATTCCAATTTATTAATATTTCCTTATAGAAAACCCCCGATTGAAATTGTTCCGAAAACATTAAGTTAATAATACATAATTAAATGATTCACTAACTAATTATTTTTATGATTCAGAAATAATGGACCACTATCAGTCAAAGATAACAATGTGTTTATTAAACTAAGAATGACTAATCAGTTATACAGTCCTTCTTTAGTATTTTTCAAAATATTTTTCCTACAACTGAAGACTTCTGAATAAAACCGGTTATAAATACTACAGAAACCATTTTATAGATGCGATTTATCTCGTCCGTAAAGCCTCCATAAAGCACTCTGTAATATAAAACATATCGTATAACTTTTAAAACCGTATCGATAAGAAGTCACACGACTAGGATAACTAGTCAGGGGACATAATATTAATATTAATTTTATCATTTTTACTTGAATAAAGTTCCGGGAACCCACCGGGTTGGTCTAGAGGTAAAGTCGTCACCAAAATCAGCTGATTTTAGGAGATGAAGGTTCCTGGTTCAAATCCTAGTAAAGGTAGTTACTTTTATACAGATTTGAATATAGACAGTGGTTACTGGTGTACTTTGATGGTTGGGGTTTAATTAACCATACCTCTCAGGAATTGTCGGCCTGGGTCTGTACAAGACTACACCTCATACACATCATCCTCATCTCATTGGGTCATGGGGTTGCTTATTGTTCTAAATTGAACAGATTGCAACGTACACAAATTAGGAATATAAAAAAAGTTCCGGGCAGCTACACACTGCTTGAATGTAATGTGTGATTTGTGTACGGTGGTATCTCAATAAACACCTTATCATTGGTATACAAACCGTGAAATGATGGTTTTTAAATGCATTAAATTTATTACGTTTATTAAATTTGTACGTTAAATTTATTCTTACTTTACAGGCCTCAATCATATTGTTTATTATTATTAGTTTTATGATAAATAGTAACAGTGAAATTATTTTACTTTATAAAATCGTTTATACATCTTTATACATCTCTCGGACTACGACAAAGACTTCTTGGAAAATTTGTGAGCTGACTGTAGCCACTGCTACCTCCACAACAAAGACTGGTCTGCCTACCCCTGCAGAACATTATATAAGTGGCCCTTTTTAGAGCCACCAATGTACAAAGTTTCAAGAACATAATTTGGCACATACTGAATTTATTTTAATTTGTTCCTTTCTCACAGTGTTACGTTTCAGTAACATCACTTAAAAATTTCATTTTCCAAAAGTTTCAGATGACCGAGGTATCAGTTCAATGTTGCTATAAAAAAATCCCTTTCTTTCATGAAAATAAAATGTTTAAAGAAGAAAACTCTGTGAATAAATTATAAAATTAAATTTTTATTCAAAGTAGATATTTCATTATTACAATGATGCACACGTTATTGCTTAAATGAGTATTATAAAAATCAACTGTGAATATTAAGAAGGTATAAGTAAAACTGCCTACTCGTACATAAGAAGAAGAAATTTGAAGGACAAATTGCTGCAAGTCTTGCCATAAGTATGAACTGCCTTTCAAATCAATTAATAAATTGTTTGATTTCTTAAATCCTTCTTTCAACAGAATCCTAAATAACATTTATATGTGACAGGAATATTACACCCGTTGTCAGTTGTCAATAAAGGATCAGACTTTTCAAATAACATTTTAACAACTAGAGATTGAATAAATCGTGCAAGCACAGCACATTAGACCTAGATTTTATACCTAAACTAGTAATATTTCAAAAAAGTTAACTTTTTTTTCTTTATACGAGTTAATCTCAGAAACTACACAACCGATTTCAAAAATTCTTTCACTGTTTGAAAGCTTCAACTTTTGCTGTATTTTTCTATATATTAATTAATAATGCTGTAATTTTCAAAACCCCATTTTGATGTAGTTTACACATATTTATTAATAGACGTTAAACTAATTGGTTAATTAATATAAAAGTGGTAGCAATTTAAATTAAATTATCTTTAACTTAGCTACGTATATTTTTCCTTTCTCTTGCCCTGTATGAATATATATATTTTTTTAATACATTTTTCATTGCCCTTAACAGACAGGTACAGTGTCAAATTATTTACACTCAATCTGTTCGTTGCAAGGCTAAAATAAATAGTTCTGTTTCTTATCACATGGTCAGCCAATTAAATGACTGAATCATTTAAGAACAGAAGAGGTAGAGGTGTAAAAGACACTAATCAGAGTTATCTCCTCTGAAAGTAATTGATTTCATTATACAGCCAGACCCTGTGGTGAATGAAATGAAAGTGTCATTTGCAGAGTGGAAAATATGTGCTTTTCAGAGGGCCCGGCATGCTGATAAGCGTACTTTTCCACTCAATGAGGAACGCAATAATAATCCACCTTCTTCCTCGATTTACTTAGTAAAACCTCTACAGGTTCAAACCAGCCTTTTAGCTGATGACCTAAACAACAACAACACACATTTTTCATAAAATACATTTTTGCATTTTGACTGATATATTTTTGTTTGTTCATGTAAAAGTAGACGATATATATCGGTCACATTATAGGACATAGTTGGTAAATATTTGGGAAATTAAAATGTCGGTTAGGAAAGGAAAGGGAAAGCCTATAAACCAGAGCTTGGATGTGTTAATAAAATTTAATAAGTACGTATACAAGAAAAGAATGGTTACTGATCAGAACTAATTGTTGTTAGAAATGCTAGACATTAAAGCTCACAATGATATGACGTACACTATAATAATAGTTCCACCCATTACTCTAATTACGAATTAATTACTTTATTGACAACCCGTGCCAGCACATATAAATAATTATTATAAATTTCCCATAAAAGCTCAAGATTAGATTTATTTAAATTGTAATGAATCGACAAACACAAATTTATCATGACAACAATTGATCAACAAATGGACATTTACAAACCATGAGTAATTATTTGACAACAGCAAATAAATTTAATTGTATAAAGTAAATAAAAATATCTATCATAATAACAGTTATTTTATTTAAAAATACACTAATAGTCTGTATCAGCTATTTGTAATATGAACGAGCCTCTAAATTCCACTATTCTACATGCAATATAACTAAAGTCAGAATCACATAATTCCGAAGTTCCTACAATTGCGAGGTTGTCAGATTTATCATTTTACTTCATTTATTACATTAGTCAAGTTCATTAACCCGGTCTGAATTGCAACTAAGCTCGATCATCATTACCTCCTTACTAATTTATCAATCATGTGTGTAGCTTCAAGAAGTCCACTACACCCAAATGTCAGAAACTACAAGAGAGAGCAACAAATGGTTTTCAGATTCGTAATCTTTACAAAAAAATAGTGGGCCTGGATTGGGTTTGAATTTCCGGTTTTGACCAAAGGTGGTCCACCAAAACCCAAAGTCAAGAAATCAAAGTGGAATTCGGAAACAAAAATAGTGTTATTCGATTCCTCTAAAAGAGTAGATAGATAAATAATTGGGTTTAAAGTTCAGGTATCAACCGGAAATCAATAGAACAAAGTCGGAATTTGGAAACGAAAATAATGTCATTCGATTCCTCTTAAAGAGTACATATAGGAATCATTGGGTTTTAAGTTCCGATTTAAACCGGAAGTCAAGAAATAAAGCTGGAATTTAGAAACAAAAATAGTGTCATTTGATTTTTCTTAAAGAGTAAATGCAGAAATCACTAATGGTATTTACCATAAGTCAAAGGTCAGCCTTTTTTTAAAAATTACCACTAACCAAGAGACTATTGTATTGGGTCATAAAAGGGAATTTTGTTCTTATAATTTTTTATAACTTTCAGCAAGAGTGAAGAAATAAAGATGATACTTAACAAACATTACAATATAATTAGGTAATTTTAGGTTAACCATTGATTCGAAAAATGTTTTAGTTTATTATATTAATAATAAATCACAGCTTCTCAAAATAATAAGTAACAAAAACAAACAGAAATAAAAAAAAAAAATTTTAATTTTAAAAAAAATTTAAAAAACGCTTTTATTTAACAATTACTTAAAAAAATTAACTAAAAATAAAAAAATTACAAAAAAAAAAATTAAAAAAATTTTTTTTAAGAAACGCTATTATTTAACAAAATTAATCAAAAGAAAAAATGAACTAAAAAGAAATAAATAAAAAAATTTACAAAAAAAAACAATCAGACATTACAGTTAAAATAAAAGCGTGGCGCATTAATATATATAATATTACAACGAATATTTTACAATAGATATTATATATATTAATGCGCCACGCTTTTATTTTAACTGTAATGTCTGTGATTGTTTTTTTTTGTAAATTTTTTTATTTTTTTCTTTTTAGTTCATTTTTTTCTTTTGATTAATTGTTAAATAATAGCGTTTCTTAAAAAAAAAATTTTTTTAATTTTTTTTTTTGTAATTTTTTTTAATTTTTTTATTTTTAGTTAATTTTTTTAAGTAATTGTTAAATAAAAGCGTTTTATAATTTTTTTTTTAATTTTTTTTTTAATTTTTTTTACAAAAGCGTATTGTCATCGAAGATAAACTAGTGTGCAAAGTTTGATTCATATTGATACGGTAGAAGTATTAAAATTTTAAGTTGCAAGATTTGATGGATCCAAGAGTAAGTTAAATTAAAAGCGTTATAAAATTAAAAAATTTTTTTTTACAAACACCTCCACAGCGTATTGTCATCGAAGATAAACAAGTGTGCAAAGTTTGATTCATATTGATACGGTAGAAGTATTAAAATTTTAAGTTGCAAGATTTGATGCTTCCAAGAGTAAGTTAAATAAAAGCGTTTAAAAAAGAAGGTTTACACACCACGATACCTGTTAAAATCATGCGCAACTTGCAGTGTTTTTCTGTTATAATTAGGAAACAACTAAATCAATACACAAGAATTAAAAATGCTGTAAAACAAAGGGAAAAAGCATTGATGAGGTAATTTTTATTCCTTCATTTCTCACAGAACAATAATAGTTAACACAGCTACCTTTAGTGTGGTAACTTAAGCTACTACATGCAAGCTTACAAAATTCTGTGAATCTGGCATTACAATCCAACTCTTAAGCGACTAACTCTCTTTCCGATCTGCATTGGCGTAGTTGGTAATGTGCTCACCTCTCATCATGCGGTGTTGGGTTTGAATCCCATTAAGGCACGGCATATTTTCATACGTTACAAAAATTCATTTCATCCTTCACAGTCTGCATTAGCAGTAATTGCAGAACAGTCGGACGTTATACAAAAAAAAAAATTCTGATCAGCAAACGGTGTTAACCACCAGCATGTTGGTGTATCATTGTCTTGCAACTGTGGAAAATTAAAAATTATCTTCGTATTGTCACCATCACCCCTTTGATTAGGTACTGAGCTCAGAGCCGACATAGCTTCTGACATACCGACAGAAGGAAGCCAACAAGAATGCTTATAGAAGCGGTAGACCTTTGTCGGCACTGCACAGGACTAGTAACCGCCCCTCTGGTTATAAGAAAGCTTCACTGAGCCCGATCATAATTCCACTCCACACTACAGCATGGAACAGAGATCCACAATCGGAACACGGCTACCGGATTCTGACGAAGATGCTGCATCCACTCGCTGCCCCCACACCGTAACAGTCACTGCCAGCTCCGCGAATGATACCCACAGCGGTTACTTAACCGAGCGTTGTGCCCACCGGGTCTTGACGAGGCGGCCTTTGAGGGACGACACACTACTGCGAGGGAGAATACGACGTCTCCGCTGGACGATGAGACGCCGTGTTGACGCCTCAACAACAACAACAACCGACTCTTCCCGACTACACGAACACCGCGTAAATAGCACTTTTCAGAGCCTACAACATTTAAGGTTTCCTCGCGGTGCTTAATGTCGCCATCCAGTGACAGTATGTTTACTTTGGTAACAGATTCTAAAAACAAACCGCTCGGGAGTAGATAGAAAATACCTTATTTTTACAAAGAGGAAGGTTCGATTCCTGAGTAGGGTCAAGAATTTTTTTTGTGTTCAACCTTCTATTCAATAATAAAAAATTGTCATTAATAACCAAGCTGTTGATGCAACGGCCAACGTACGACCACTTTAATCGATCATGTTTAAAGGTTTTCCAGAATTTTTCTTCCTTTTTCACCAATATTGTCTCATTCTAGCCTATCTTTTCCTTTCTTCATTTGAAAATACAATTTTGTTTCTATTCTTTGTAAAATGTGTAGTGTTATTTTTACTTTCTCTTGCCTACAAAAATATATAGGAAGGAAAGTATTGTTTTCGATTTTTCGAAATCGAGTGTTTACCAATCTACACGTTTTCAGACTCCCTAAACCCAAAAAACATGTTTTTAGCGATTAGTCTGTGCGTGTGTGAGTGTGGACAAAATAGCTAAAGAATGGAACATCGTACGAACAACGAAGTTAGGCACTACTACCGACCCGACACTAACATTTTCAAACTTTTATTTCAAACATTTTTTTTGTACAACGCTTAGTTTAGCGGTAATTAGCAATTTTCTTTTTTTTATCACGAAAAACTCTACAACTTTTATTTAGCGCATTTTTCTCTACAGAGCCTAGTTTAGCGCAAAAGAGTGATTTTCCGTATTTTTAAGCCAAACCGGTTGATTTTCATTTTGAGCCTTTCACTCATGATTAAAATAAGGTTATGGTTTTTGAGGTTAGTTTAATGTTAGGATATATTGTTTATTATTTGCATTGGCAAGAGAAAGTCGTGTGAGTGTTTTACACTAGATTTTTTTCAAATTTTTTGTCTCAATGTGGTCCTGAGTTTTACACCTTCTAATGTGCTGTTTAACGATTTCATGTCTTTAATAATTCTAGGGACCAACTGCTAACTACTACGAGGGTAGGCTGATAAGTAATGCACACATGCTTGTAGAAGACGAACAAAAAGAAATAGCAAGATGGGGTAAATAACAAATTAAAGTACAAATCTTAACCTACCAAATTATCTATTTATTTTTCAATATAGTCACCGTTAAGCATTACACATTTCTCCCAACGTTTAACAAGTTTTTTCATTCCGTCACTGAAAAATTCTTCCGACTTTCCTCGAACCCAGGACGCAATAGCTGCCTTCACCTCATTGTCCGAGCTGTAATGATTACCCTTAAGGTCTCTCTTCAGTAGAGGAAAAAAATAAAAATCGCAAGGCGCAAGGTCGGGAGAATACGGAGGGTGTAAAATTGGTTGAAACTTCAGGTTTCTCAGAGCCTCTCCAGTTGCACGCGAAGTGTGTGGACGAGCATTGTCGTGTTGCAAAATTATTGGCGCCAGGTTGCCTCTAACACGACAAACTCGACGTCGGAGGTGTTTCAGAGTCTGTATATACTGAGCAGAATTTACCGTTGCCCCTCGTTCCAGATAATCAGTCACATAAACTCGGCGAGCATCCCAAAACACAGTCAAAAGAATTTTTTTTGCGGACGGTTGTGTTTTGAACTTTTTCACAACAGGAGAATGTGGATGACGATATTCAGCGCTCTGCCTTTTTTCTTCGGGATCGTAATGATGAACCCATGACTCGTCCCCCGTCACAATATTCAAAAGAAAGTCGTCTCCTTCGTCACGGTAGCGCTTCAAAAGTTGTTCACAGCATTCCAATCGACGCTGTTTATTCTCGTCTGTCAGACGGCGTGGTACCCATCGTGCACAGATTTTACGGTATCCCAATTGTTCAATAATGAAGCCAACACGTTCCTTAGATATTCCAATTTGGTTTGCGATACGCTGTTGAGTGATTCGCCGGTCATTTTGAATCAAATCATCGATGAGTTTGCGACGATTATCGTCTGAGGCAGTGATTGGTCGTCCACTGCGTGTTTTGTCAACAATTAAGGCTTTTCCAGGTTGGCAATCACGAAATTTTATTACCCAACGATTCACAGTAGACCTATCAACAGTATCGTCACAATAAACAGCCTTTAAACGACGATAAATCTCACTAGGATTCACTTTCTCAGCAGTTAAAAATTCGATAACAGCGCGTTGTTTAATTCTCGTTGACATAGCACCAGAACACGACGCCATACTTCCACTACTCAAAACAAACTGAATGAAAGCAACGCCTTCAAACTGCGCAGGCTTGTAGAGGAGAAATAGTACTTCCACATGCCACCAGGCGCGCTACTGAAGTTTATTTAGTTGTCTTCTACAAGCATGTGTGCATTACTTATCAGCCTACCCTCGTACATAATCCCATAGCTTTTCTATTACTTTTCTTGCTATTCTAATTTCCGATGTTCTGATTGGATGTCCGAAAAAGGCTATTTAAGTCGGGAAAACCGTTTCTGGCTACATGGAGGCCCCAATAATTTATCAGGCCTAAACTATATAAATAAAGTTGCACGAAAATAAAAATAACAGTAACAGTCATTTTTGTAGAACAAAACAATGAGTAATTACAAGATGATTTATATTCTTGATTAATATTCAAAGACATGCACCTATGAACAAGCCTCGTTAGCCCCACAGCTTCCCGTACATCACTTTTTTAATAGGATTATAACTGAAGCTGAAATAATTAAAATCATGAAATGAACAAATTTATACAGGAAATTTCTCAAATGTAGAACAAAGTACAGCCGGCCGCATTGGCGCAGTTGGTAACGTGCTCGCCTCTCATCGGGCGGTCCTGGGTTCGAATCCCACTCAGGCACGGTATATTTTCATACGTTACAAAAAAATCATTTCATTCTCCACCGTACAAAACGTTACACCCTAACGTCGTTGCTAATGACCGTTGTAGTTAATGCGACGTTAAATAAATAAATAAAAAAAAATAAAATAAAAACAAAGTACAGTATTCAGATGAACTAATTTCCCCTAGCCGTGGGAGTAATGTTCTCACTTGCACATGCCATATGCACCATTCCAATAACATTGTCTTTAATTTTACTCATTGTTGTGAGCAAGCGTTTATGCACGTAGTAAACTAACAAGCAAGATAACGGCTGTAGTATGTTTTCAGATTTGGATTATAACGGTAAAGACTTTCAAGCGCATGCGTAGTTATACCATATATCTCCCTCTCACTCGCTCGGCTATGGGACATTAGTTCGTCTGGTACCTATACCTAATTTTACTCATTGATGTGAGCAAGCGTTTATGCATGGAGTAAACTAACAAGCAAGATAACGACTGTAGTATGTTTTCAGATTTGGATTACAACGGTAAAGACGTTTGAGGGCATGCGTAGTTATGCCACATATCTCCCTCTCACTCGCTCGGCTATGGGACATTAGTTCATCTGATACTTTTACAGTGGAGCGTCAATTTTACGAACTAATTGGGACCAGAGCGGTTCTGATAATCAAATAGTTCGGATAATAAAAACGGTAAAAACAGTAATTTAATAAACTGAACCATAACAATATAATACTGTATCACCTAAATCTTTAATAGGTTAATAAAGGCTGAACTAAATTTTATAGTAACAAAAACACCAATTCATTGCATTTATGGTTCGTGTTGAGTACTAAAGTTTATAAAAAGAAACGGAAAATTCAGAATTTCAAAACTGAATAAACAACGAAAAAATCTGGTGTGAAACACACACACAACTTTCTCTTGCCAATGCAAATAATGACCAATATAACCTAACTTTAGAAATAAACAAAAAACTAACCTTAATAAACATAACCTTATTTTAATCATGAGTGAAAGACGCAAAATGAAAATCGACCTTAGTTTGGCTTAAAAATACGGAAATCACTCTTTCACGCTAAACTAAGCTCTGTAGAGAAAAATGGTCAAAATAAAAGTTGTAGTTCTATTAATTTCCTATAAATTTGATTCTATGCACTTTTGTAATAAAATGCATACTAAGGCCGAAATCTTAAAAAAATTGATTTTTCACACGTTTTCGTGAGAAAAAAACAGAAAATCGCAAATTACCGCTAAACTAAGCGTTATACAAAAAAAATGTTTGAAATAAAAGTTGTAGAATTTTAAATTGTCTACATTTTTTTTATATTACGGATTTTAATGCTAGACAGTGGCTACCGGTGTACTTTGATGGTTGGGGTTCAATTAACCACTCTCTCAGGAATGGTCGACCTGAGTCTGCACAAGACTACACCTCATTTACACGTCATACCCATCATCCTCATCTCATTGGGTCATGGGGTTGCTTATTGTTCTGAATTGAACAGATTGCAACGTACATGCATTAAGGATTACAAAAAAAAAATTATTATATAAATTTTTGCGCTAAAATGCATATTAAAGCCACAATCTTAAAAAAACAATTGTTTTACGTGAAAACAGCCTCACCAAGAACATGCAAACATGATGCCTACCCTATCTTGTAGAGAATTAAAAATTTAGTAAACAGGCGATTTAAAAATAAATCGTAGGGCCAGTTTTTGAGAAAATCGCAAAAAAGTGAAAAATTACACGAATAAACTACTACTTCCGGTTGACCGATTTTGATGAAAATGTTCGTGTCAGGTCCGGTAGTGGTATGTAACTTAAGTTTCAAGTTTCAAGCTCGTATGATGTTCCGTTCTTGAGATATTTTGTATACATACACACACATAGACCAATCGCTAAAACCATGTTTTTTGGGTTCAGGGGGTCCGAAAACGTGAAGATTCGGTGAAAACTCGATTTCGAAAAATCGACATGAAAACAATACTTTCCTTCCTATATATTCATATAGGCATGAGAAAGTAAAATGTATCATTTAGTAAAAGTTTGTTTTTGAAGAAAAACCCGGTACATTTTTAAATACTCCGTCATTGTTTAACAATTATTTCACGGATTAACATAATATGTGGCAGGTTTGTTCTGTAATAATTATGGAAAACGATGATGCAATAAAATTTAACAGAAAATCATTACTTTCTGATTTACGAAGACAATTTTTTCTTCAAAAATAAAACTTTTACATTATATAAGCGTGTTATTCGAAAAAATTTTATACAACAAAAACATGCGAAGTACTTTGTTTCATAAAACTCTGGTGTGAAACACTCACACAACTTTCTCTTGCCAATGCAAATAATTAACAATAAACCTAACATTAGAAATGAACAAAAAACTAACCTCAAAAAACATTAGTGAAATACGCAAAATTAAAATCGACCTCAGTTTGGCTTAAAAATACGGAAAATCGTTCATTCACGCTAAACTAGGCACTGTACAAAAAAATGCTTAAAATAAAAGTTGTAGATCTCTTAATTTCCTATAAATTTTATTTTTATATACTTTTGTCGTAAAATGCATTCTAAGGCCGAAATCTTAAAAAAATCGATTTTTCACACGTTTTCGTGAGAAAAAAACAGAAAATTGCTAATTACCGCTAAACTAAGCGTTATACAAAAAAATGTTTGAAATAACAGTTGTAGAATTTTACATTCTCTACAACTTTTATTATATAACGTTTTGCGCTAAAATGCATATTAAAGCCGCAATCTTAAAAAGAAAATGTTTTTACGTAAAAACAGCCTCACGCAGAATTTCAGCAAACATGGCGCCTACCCTATCTTGTAGAGCATAAAAAATGTAGTAAACCAGGCGATTTTTAAAAAAATCGTAGAACCAGTTTTTGAGAAAATCGCAAAAAAGTGAAAAATTATACGAATAAACTACTAATTCCGGTTGACCGATTTTCATGAAAATGTTCGTGTCGGGTCCGGTAGTGGTATGTAACTTAAGTTTCAAGTTTGTACAATATTCCGTTCTTGAGATATTCTGTATACACCCACCTACACACACACACACACACACAGACCAATCGCTAAAAACATGTTTTTTGGGTTCAGGGGGTCTGAAAACGTATAGATCCGGTGAAAACTCTATCTCGAAAAATCGACATGAAAACAATACTTTCCTTCCTATATATTCATATAGGCAAAAGAAAGTAAAAATACGTCATTTCCGATAAGTTTTAGTTACTTAACGACATTAGATGTATGTTTTCTGAAATTGCTTTACAATCCGCATATTGCTCCTCTCTGCCAGAGACCATCATGTTATAAACAGACAATACATATTTCTGTTTAAGTCGATGAAGGGGTCTGATAATGGCGAGAGACGTACGCGGGGGAAATTATCAAACCGTTAAGTGTGTGTGTGTGTGTAAATATACTGTAACAGAATCGACTAGATGGATCGCGAATGTTCCAGAATTCCATTCGTAAAAATAGTTAAGGAATAATAAAAATATCAACACACAATAGCAGCAATAAATTACAGTTTTAACAATAAAGGGTACGCCTATTATAAAAGGGTATTGTGTACAGCTATTTTTAAGAAGTTGTTTATGAGGTTGTTTACGTTTTCTATTTACAATAGTTGACTTGTTTAAAATGGATTTTTCTAGCATTCATTAATAAAGAGTTATTTTTGTACTTTATGATTTCTCTACTTTTTTCTGGAATGATCTTTTATAAACAGGTATATAAGAGACCTCCGAGTGCGGTCAGAGTAGTATCCGTTTGATCTTCGACAAGCGTTATCGGGTTGTTATTTAGCAGGTTAACTATTCCGAGAATTGTGCTGGTCGACGACTGGTATACTGCCTTTGTTGTGAGTGTATTGTGTAAAGTCTTTTTGTGAGTGTATTGTAAAGTTAATGTGTAAATTTTGTGAATTCAGTTTCGGTGTTTTGTATGTTGTGGAATCTATAAAAGTGATTGTAAGTTATTTATTGCTAATTATCTATTTTAAGTGAATTATTAAATCATTTATTGTATTACTTAATTATAATTAGTTTAATTATTTATTTTGTAATCTTTTAGTGTAACAAATATTTGTAATTGTAAACTTTAGTGTATTAAATATTTAATTACCTAGATCCCGAAACGGACCTTAGCAATAAGTGTCACAATACGTTGGAGTATAGTATAGGTATCAGACGAACTAATGTCCCATAGCGGAGCGAGTGAGAGGGAGATGTGGCATAACTACTGCCCGTTCCCAAGCTTTGTGCAGCTGAGATGTATGCATTACGTCACTACTACTGTGAGAGATTGCGTTAGTAGTAGTAACGTTTTACTTGTACTATGTTTGTAGTAGTCAAGGGTACTATCCAAACTACATAGATTCTGTGTCGCAGTCTACAGCGAATAGTCAAAACAACACCCACGTATGTCACCGCACTAGGCAACCTACTGCCCAGCGAAGAACAATGACATGATTAGTACAGTGTTATGACGTAACAGCAGTCTGGTATTTCGTCTTTCCCCTTCATCCCGCAGCTGCACAAAGCTTGGGAACGGGCAGTACGCATGCACTCAAACTAGTTTTTTGTTTATTTCTTATGTTTTATTAACAATGTTAAGATTATTGTTAATTATTTGCATTGGCAAGAGAAAGTAGTGTGGGTTTCACACCAGATTTTTTTTCATAGCACAGTTTAACGTTCATTGGTGAATTTACGTAATTTTAAGTCCAACAAGAAATTAAAGCGGGTTATCGCTCATTTATTAATTTAATAACTTAATTTTTAATCTGTTCAAAAACAATGGAATCTCTTTTAAAACGTTATCCTCGTACACATCTGTAATATAGCAAGAGATAACAAAAACAACCATCGGTTAACAAAAACCGATAAAATAATGCGGACAAAACCGGAAACCATTATCTCAAGATAAAGGATAAAATAAGAAAGTAATTCGTAGTGATTATTTGTTTACAAACAAATACATAGTCTAAAACAAATTAAATCAATAAAACAATAAACAAAGTACAACCATATTAATAAGTACTTTCTCAACACTACTTTCAGTCATGGAACAAAAAAATTCAATATCCGAATTTATACGGATTTGAACACTAGACAGTGGTTACCGGTGTACTTTGATGGTTGGGGTTCAATTAACCATACTCTCTCAGGAATGGTCGGCCTGGGTCTGTACAAGACTACACCTTATTTAAACGTCATACACATCACCTCATCTCATTGGGTCATGAAGCTGCTTATTGTTCTAAATTGAACAGATTGCAACGTACACATATTAGGAATAAAAAAAAAATACATATACCTATATAAAAGAATTCAAAAGTTCTTTAAGACGGAGACGGCCAAATAAAATTTAAAAGGCTAGCAAAGTTTTGAATCACTACTTCATATCACTTAAGTAGAACTGAAATTGTTGCTCAACGTTCTAAATTTTTCTAAGTGTTTCTCAAAACACGACGTAACTCATAAAAGGGTCTATATTTTATTACTTTCTTGCCTAAATGAATATATAAAAAGGAATTGCCCATAACAGACAGGTGGAGTGTCAAATTATTTATACTCGATCTGTTTGTTGCAGGGCTAAAATAAATATTTCTGTTTCTTATCACATAATCAGCCAATTAAATGACTGAATCATTTAAGAACAGAAGAGGTAGAGGTGTAAAAGACACTAATCAGAGTTATCTCGTCTGAAAGTGATGAATTTCATTATACAGCCAGACCCTGTGGTGAATGAAGTGAAGGTGTCATTTGCAGAGTGGAAAATATGTGCTTTTCAGAGGGCCCGGCATGCTGATAAGCGTACTTTTCCCCTCAGTGAGGAAGGCAAAGGTAAACCACCTCACTTCTCGTTTTACGTAGTGAAACTTCTACAGGTTCAAACCAGCCTTTCGGCTGATGACCTACACAACAACAACTGTTTGTTGTTTGGTCAATAAATAGTTCTGTTTCTTATCACATGATCAGCCAATTAAATGACTGAATCATTTAAGAACAGAAGAGGTAGAGGTGCAAAAGACACTAATCAGAGTTGTCTTCTCTGAAAGTAATGAATTTCATTATACAGCCAGACCCTGTGGTGAATGAGGTGAAGGTGTCATTTGCAGAATGGAAAATATGTGCTTTTCAGAGGGCCCGGCATGCTGATAAGCGTACTTTTACATTCAGTGAGGAAGGCAAAGTAAACCAACTCACTCCTCGTTTTTACTTAGTAAAACCTCTAGAGGTTTAACCAGCCCTTCGGCTGCTGACCTAAAAAACATAGGTAGGAAAGTATTGCTTTTAAGTCGATTTTTCGAAATTATGTTTTCACCGGATATATACGTTTTCAGAGCCTCTAACCCAAAACACATGTTTTTAGCGAATGGCCTGTGTGTGCGTGAACAAAATATTTCAAGAACGGAATATCGTATGAAGTTGAAACTTAAAAATTACGTACTACTGGAGGACCCGACACGAACATTTTTATCAGAATCGGTCAACCGGAAGTAGTAGTTTAATCGTGTAATTTTTCACTTTTTGCGATTTTCTCATAAACGGCTCGTACAATTTTTTTAAAAATCGCGTCACTACATTTTTATGCTCTACGTGATAGGGTTGGCGCCATGTCTGCTAAAATTCTAGAGGAGGCTGCTCTCCGTAGAAAAATGTTTTTTTTTAAGATTGCGGCCTTAATATGCATTTTAGCGCCAAAGAGTATACAATTAAAGTTGTAGAAAATTTACAAATCTACAACTTTTAGTTTATTTCTAATGTTTTATTACTAATATTAGGTTATATTGTTAATTATTTACAATGGCAAGAGAAAGTCGTGTTAGTATTTCACACCAATTATTTTAACTGCAATACTTGAACCAGCGCAATTTTTTTTGTTGATTTTGATGATTCAGACCACTGAACCAGGTAAGAATTAGTCATCAATCTACAATTATTGTACGCGGCATGTTTCAGTGACAAAGTCTATTAGGCACAAATTTTTAATTTTTTCCCTTATTCTCTTCTGAGATATTAACTGCTTATAATTGGCGGTAAGCAATGTTTGAAAGGCTTCAGAAATGACTGGAATATTCTCAGGCTGAAACTTTGGAGGAAGTATTTTTATAACACAGGTCTATAAGAAAAAAACTGGTGTGAAACACTCACACAACTTTCTCTTGCCAATGCTAAAAATGATCAATAATCTAGTAATAAAACATTAGAAATAAACAAAAAACTAACCACAAAAAACATAACCTTATTTTAATCATGAGTGAAAGACGCAAAATGAAAACCGACCTCAGTTTGGCTTACAAATACGGAAAATCACTCTTTCATGCTAAACTAGGCTCTGTAGAGAAAAATGCTCTAAATATAAGTTGTAGATCTTTTAATTTCCTATAAGTTTGATTATATACACTTTTGTCGTAAAATGCATACTACGGCCGAAATCTTAGAAAAATAGATTCACACGTTTTCGTGAGAAAAAACAGAAAATCGCTAATTGCCGCTAAACTAAGCGTTATACAAAAAAATGTTTGAAATAAAAGTTGTAGAATTTTAAATTCTCTACAACTTTAATTATATATATTTTTTCGCTAACATGCATATTAAAGCCGCAATCTTAAAAAACATTTTTTTACAGCCTCATCAAGAATTTCAGCAAACATGGCGCCTACCCTAACTTGTAGAGCATAAAAAATTAAGTAAATAAGGCGATTTAAAAAAAAATCGTAGGACCAGTTTTTGAGAAAATCGCAAAAAAGTGAAAAATTACACGAATAAACTGCTACTCCCGGTTGACCGATTTTGATGAAAATGTTCGTGTCGGGTCCGGTAGAGGTATGTAACATAAGTTTAAAGTTCGTACGATGTTCCGTTCTTGAGATATTCTGTTCACACACAGACCAATCGCTAAAAACATGTTTTTTGGGTTCAGGGGGTCTGAAAACAATAGCCTACTTCCTTCCTATATATTCATATAGGCAAGAAAAAGTAAAAAGTTAAGAGGAATCTAATTTCTTTCATAAAAAAAATGTAACAATAATTTTGGACGTTTGACAATTTTTCTGCTTTTGTTAGCATTTTTGACACAACCCTTGCCACTTAAAAAGAATTTTTAAACCAAAATGTAGCCCCTGTTATGTTGAACACTGGTTTCTAAATAATTTTCACATCTTTCAAAATAAAGGGGAGGGCACTCCCTTCCCATTGCTTTCATGATAAAAATTACTATTTTTTTTAAAGATTGCGGCCTTAATAAAAATTTCACTGCAAAAAGTATATAATTATGATTACAGATATAGAAACATTTAAAACGTCCAACTTACACTTCAGATTTTTACTTTCTCTTGCCTATATGAATATATAGGAAGGAAAGTATTGTTTTCATGTCGATTTTTCGAAATCGAGTTTTCACCGGATCTATACGTTTTCAGACCCCCTGAACCCAAAAAACATGTTTTTAGCGATTGGTCTGTGTGTGTGTCTGTGTGTGTGTCTGTGTGTGTGTGTGTGTCTGTGTGTGAACAGAATATCTCAAGAACGGAACATCGTACGAACTTGAAACTTAAGTTACATACCACTACCGGACGCGACACGAACATTTTCATCAAAATCGGTCAACCGGAAGTAGTAGTTTATTCGTATAATTTTTCAGTTTTTTGCGATTTTCTCAAAAACTGGTCCTACGATTTTTTTAAAATCGCCTATTTTACTCAATTTTTTATTCTCTACAAGATAGGGTAGGCGCCATGTTTGCTGAAATTCTCGGTGAGGCTGTTTTCACGTAAAAACGTTGTTTTTTTAAGATTACGGCTTTAATATAAATTTTAGCGCAAAAACTTATATAATAAAAGTTGTAGAGAATTTAAAAACCTACAACTTTTATTTCAAACATTTTTTTGTATAACGCTTAGTTTAGCGGTAATTTGCGATTTTCTGTTTTTTTTCTCACGAAAACGTGAGAAAAACCGATTTTTTTAACATTTCGGCCTTAGTATGCATTTTACGACAAAAGTGTATATAATTAAATTTATAGAAAATTAAAAGATCTACAACTTTTATTTAAAGCATTTTTCTCTACAGAGCCTAGTTTAGAGAGAAAGAGAGATTTTCCGTATTTCTAAGCCAAACTGAGGTTGATTTTCATTTTGCGTCTTTCACTCATGATTAAAATTAGGTTATGTTTGTTGAGGTTAGTTTTTTGTTTATTTCTTATGTTTTATTACTAATGTTAGGTTTATTGTTAATTATTTGCACTGGCAAGAGAAAGTTGTGTGAGTGTTTCACACCAGATTTTTTCTAGAGTTAAGGGCCATTCACTCAGATTAAAATTAGATTGTTTTTCTTTATTTACATTGACAACAGAAAATCGTGTGTGTTTCACACTAATTTTAGTAGTAAGTATTATCGTAAGCATGTGTGCGGTTTGCGACCCGATTTTCATTGCGTAGTTCATAAATTCTAATGTAGATTTATAACTACATTATTTCATCTTTTAGGCTTTGATTTATAAACTGTAGGATAAGCTAATTAATGACCACTGATTGTGTGTATTTAGCACATTCTCTTAATACGTTTTTTCATAAAAAATATTATGATTAGCTAATTAAAATAATAACTTCCAACAGATTATTTTTTCATAATAGAACATTTTTTCTACCTTTTTTTTAGCTTTTTACTTTATTTTGTCTATATGAATATATAGGAAGGAAAGTATTGTTTTAATGTCGATTTTTCAAAATCGAGTTTTCACCGGATCTATACGTTTTCAGACCCCCAGAACCCAAAAAAACATGTTTTTAGCGATTGGTCTGTGTGTGTGCGTGTATACAACATATCTCAAGAACGGAACGTTGTACGAACTTCAAACTTGAAACTTAAGTTACGTACCACTACCGGACCCGACACGAACATTTTCATCAAAATCTGTCAACCGGAAGTAGTATATTCGTATAATTTTTCACTTTTTTGCGATTTTCTCAAAAACTGGTCCTACGATTTTTTTAAAAATCGCCTCATTTACTAAACTTTTTATTCTCTATAAGATAGGGTAGGCGCCATGTTTACTGAAATTCTTGGTGAGGGTGTTTTCTCGTAAAAACGTGGTTTTTTTAAGATTATGGCTTTAATATGCATTTTAGCGCAAAAATTTGTATAATAAAAGTTGTAGAGAATTTAAAATTCTACAACTTTTATTTCAAACATTTTTTTGTATAACGCTTAGTTTAGCAGTAATTAGCGATTTTCTAATTTTTTCTCACGAAAACGTGTGAAAAATCAATTTTTTTAAGATTTCGGCCTTAGAATGCATTTTACAACAAAAGTGTATATAATCAATTTTATAATAAATTAAAAGATCTATAACTTTTATTTAAAGCATTTTTCTCTACAGAGCCTAGTTTTGCGTGAAAGAGTGATTTTTTTTGTATTTTTAAGGCAAACTGGGTTCGATTTTCATTTTGCGTCTTTCACTCATGATTAAAATAAGGTTATGTTTTTGAGGTTAGTTTTTTGTTTATTTTTAATGTTTTTTTACTAATGTTAGGTTTATTGTTAATTATTTGCACTGGCAAGAGAAAGTTGTGTGAGTGTTTCACACCAGATTTTTTTAATTGTCATCGGGAACTTTACATTATTGACAACTACCCAATTTGATCGCTGCTTTGCTGCATTATTTGGCGTGAATTACGCATGAGTTTGAACAGGGACCCCCAGTAGAGTTTGTTATTTTTAAGTTTGATTTTTATAACGAGAAAACCCCAAGAATTTCAGCAGACATGGTGCCTACCCTATCTTGTAAAGCATACAAAATTTAGTAAATGAGGTGATTTTTAAAAAATCGTAAAAGCTGTTTTTGAGAAATCGCAAAGAAGTGAAAAATGACACGAATAAACTACTACTTCCGGTTGACCGATTTTATGAACATGTTCGTGGGTCCTCTAGTGGTATAGGTACCAGACGAGCTAACGTCCCATAGCCGAGCGAGTGAGAACATGTGGCATAGCTACGCCTGCGCTCAAAGGTCTTTACCGTTATAATCCAAATCTGAAAACATATTACAGTCGTTATCTTGTTTGTTAGTTTACTGCATGCATAAACGCTTTCTCACAACAATGAGTAAAATTAAAGACAATGTTATTAGAACGGCGCGTATGGCTTGTGCGAGTGAGAGCGTTTTGCATTCTCTCACTCCCACGGCTAGGGGACATTAGTTCATCTGAATACTGTACCTAACTTAAGTTTTTAAGTTTCAACTTCTTACGATGTTCCATTCTTGAGATATTTTGTTCACACACACACACACACACACACACGCACGCGCGCGCGCGCACCAATCGTTAAAAACATGTTCAGGGAGTCTGAAAACAAGTAGATCCGGTGAAAACTCAATTTTGAAAAATATACATGAAAACAATACTTTCCTTCCTACATATACATTCATATAGGCAAGAAGAGAAAGTAAAATACAATTAAATATATAAACTTAATTATTCCCAACATTCCGACAAAATTTATAACAAATTATGACATATTTATTTATGTCATAACAATTTATAATAATACGATACAACATTCACATCTGAATTTATTTAATGTAATAACAAATAAATTCAGACAATTAGTCATTAAATAACACACTACTGAATCTAAATAAAAAATGATTGATAAGTAAATAGACTAAATCTAACTTAGTTATAAAAACCTACTACAGTACAGTATTACAAACAAAGAATCAACAAAAAATACCCACTAGATAAAAACATTGAAATCAACAGAAGTGATAAAAAAGCCTATTCTTATCAGTACTAGTGAAAATATTCAGTAATACAAAGAATTGTTAGAATCATCCTATTCCACTTACGTACAATATTACACATACATAAATGAAAATTTTATAAATTATATATTTCAATCCTAACCTAAAATATGAATCTCTTTCAATCCTAACCTAACACATGAATCACCCAATCATTCAAAATAGACATCTGACAATATTTACATTGTTATCGTTTAGATCAACAGCCGAAAGACTGGTTTGAACCTCTAGAGAACTACGTAAAAACGAGGAGTAAGGTGGTTTACAATTGCCTTCCTCACTGAGTTGAATGAGTATGCTTATCAGCATGCCAGGCCCTCCGAAAAGCACTCACTTTCCACCCTGCAAATGACACCTTCACTTCATTCACCACAGGATCTGGCTGCATAGTGAAATTCATTACTCTCAGAGGAGATAACTCTGACTAGTGTCTTTTACACCTCAACCTGTTCTGTTCTTAAATAGTTCAGTCATAATATAATTGACTGACTATGTGATAAGAAACAGAACTATTTTTTTTTAGCCCTGGACCAAACAGATAAGAGTGCATATACATATCAAGGTAATATTCAAACATCCCCCAACTCAATGGTTTCTTAACTTTACAATTTTATTGGAGATTTATATTGACATCCTAGGAAACCATAGTTGGATAGTTTGATTTCCATTTCGTGGATGGAAAGTGTATAAATAAAGAAATTCAATTTTTTTGGCAGGCTATCTATTTTGTCTCTTAGCTGAGACAAAGAAAGAACTAGGGTATATCATAAATGGAATGGATTAGATCATGAAAAAGAATTACTTCATGAAAATTAATAAGAACAAAACGAAAGTGCTGTGCAGCAGCAAGTGGTTTAGAAGACATGGGAAATTTAAAAGTAGGCAACAAAAACAAACAGGAAGATGGGGAATTCCGCTATCTAGGGAGTAAAATAACAAAGGATGGTACAAACACAAGTGATATCAAAAGTAGAATTGCTTAAGCTAGAAAAGCCTTTGAAATAAAAAAACTTACTGACTATAAACACTGACTCACAGATTAGAAAAAATTTCCTTAAAACACAATGTTTGGAGTGCAGCAGAATGTTTTATGCAGGAGTGAAATGTGGGAGATAGGGGCTGTAGAAAGGAAATGGACCGAAGCTTTTGAAATGTGGTGTTATAGGAAAATATTAAAGATCAGGTGGGTGGACAAAAATAAATAATTTAGAGGTTCTTAGGCAAGTGGATGAAAAAAGAAGTATGTGGAAGCATCTTACTAGAAGAAGGGATGGGCTAGTGGGGCACATCATAAGATATCCAGGTATTGGTCTATCAATAATGGAGGTTAATACTAAGGGAATGAATTGTAGGGGGAGGAGGCAAAGGTTAGAATATATAAAGTAAATTACAAAAGATGTAGGGTGTTACAGGTATATAGATATGAAGTGACTTGTGGAAGATAGAACAGCTTGGAGAACTGCATCAAACCAGTCGAGAGACTGATGACAAACAAAAATTTTTTTTGTAAACCAAAAGTAAATCTGGTTTGTTTTATATATTTTATAAATTTACTTGCGTCCAAGGTCTATCCAAAATGAATGTCATGTTTAAATACATAATTAATATAATAAAAAATCTGGAGTGAAACAATCACAACTTTCTCTTGCCAATGCTAATAATTAATAATATAACCTAACATTAGTAAAAAACATTAGAAATAAACAAAAAAACTAACCTCAATTAATATAACCTAATTTTAATCATGAGTGAAAGACGCAAAATGAAAATCAATCTTAGTTTGGCTTAAAAATACGGAAAATCACTCTGTCACGCTAAACAAGGCTCTGTAGAGATAAAAGTTGTATAGTACTCGTATCTTTTAATTTCCTATAAATTTGATTATACTTTTTGTCGTAAAATGCATAATAACGCTGAAATCTTTAAAAAAATTGTTTGGTCGTGGGTACGGTATGCAGAGTATTTGGAAATATATGACTCATTCACTACCTGTCGAATGAAAACAAATATATAAAATACAGTACAGAGTAAAAATGTTGAATCGTGCTTCTAGCCCAAAAAATACACCATCCAGAGGACTTAGAAAAAATAAATGTGCTATGCACCCGATAAACTAAAACATGCGACATCACCACAGTTTAAGTTGCTTAACTCACTTAATTCAAGTTACTTAAAAGTTGCAAAATAGCCTATATTGATCAGGAAGTACTAAGCTACAAAACAATGAAAGATTTTTTAAAATCAGTTCAGTAGTTTCTGAGATTACCTCATACAAACAAACAGACGTTTCTTCTTTATTATATTAGTATAGATATATTTATTTAGTTGTCGGGCATAAAATAACATCAACTTCTCGAATGGAATGTTTGCTGCAATACTGCAAAACATACACGTTGCTGTGACAGCTGATCAGCAGTACTCATGATATGTGATGGAACATATGGCAAAATTTAACCAATAGTCAATTATTGAAGTTTTGTTTTTACTGTACCGGTAAGAAAAAATACTGAAAAGTTAACCTAAAACTGTGATAAGGTCAGTATTATCAATAATGTCAGTAGTTTTGGTACAAAAAACTAAATTCTCTACAACTTTTATTATATACATTTTTTTGCTAAAATGTATATAATATATATATATATATATATATATATATATATATATATATATATATATATATATATATTTATATATATATATTTATATATATATATATATATATATATATATACACACACACACTAATCGCTAAAAACATGTTTTTTGGGTTCAGGCGGTCTGAAAACGTGTAGATCTGGTGAAAACTCGATTTCGAAAAATTGACATGAAAACAATACCATACTTTCCTTCCTATATATTCATATAGGCAAGAGAAAGTAAAATTGACGCAATTTAAAAAGAAGGTTAGTGAAATTATTATATAAATTCATTATATAAAATGAAATTGTAAAGTAACAATTTTCTAAATGGGTTGTATACAAACATATTACAATTTAACAATAATATTTATTTCTATATTGTAACTGTATGATCAAATAAAAGAAATGTATAGTTATGAGTCACAAGTTTGCCTTTGTTTGCAACGAGGGATAAAGGGGAAACATCAATGCGCATGGGCGACCGCTTTAATTTCAGTGCAATAAACATAACTTATATTATACCCAGAGCATATACAATATCGCGGAACCTTCTGTAGGTTAACTGTACCAATATAACTGTTTATACTTTAAACAAAAAAGTTGGGTTTCTCGAAAACAAGGGCAGACTACTCACAATGCTGAACGATATCTAATATGCAGTTTAATAAAATAGTGTGAAGTTGAAGCTAAACAAAGATGCCTTTCCGTGCCTCTTAACAAAAGCCATGAGCGAGTGGCTAACTACTGTGATGTTTCTCTTTCCACAATTCAAAATATAAACAGGAAATTAAAGACGTGATGAAGCTATTCTTCAACAGTTTTGTTGATACCAGGTAAAAAAAAGGAAACGGTTAGGTAGATACCAGTGAGACTGATAATGAAGACGCTGGTAACAGAGAAAGTAAAGAAGGAAATTCATTCGTAGAAAATTTTGTTTCAAAGGAATAAGGTAGCTGGTAATTACAGTAAATCAAACATTACTGGTCATGCAATAAGGGCAATATTACAGGTCAATTTATTTCTTATAAGGTTAACTTTTTACAGGGCAGTACTACGGGGAAAAATATACATGTTGTAAAATGTTAAATTTTGTTTTATAGGGACTTGAATAATGTATTTCTAGTGCCAGATCAATATATTTCTTTTTTTATGTTAAGCCCTAGTCAGCATACTTACCAAGGAAGTTTATTGAAATGGAAATCTAATGGTAAAATGGGAACTTTATATTAGCATGAATGCTTGCTTTCCCATAAAAAACTCGAATTTTCTAAGCACTGTACAAAAGTAACAACAAAACAACACAGTTGCGTATGCTGGTATGAATCCTTACCACAATCGTGTAACTCATGAGGCAAGTGGTCGCTGCGCACTAATTTCAAAATGTGGATAGCCTACTTAACAAGAGAACATCTATAAAGCCATAAAATGCCAAGGGTTCAACTGCATAGCTTATTCTTTAAAAAAAATCAACCTTATTGCCAATGGTAAGTATACTTACCACAGACCTATAAAGCGTTAATGAAGAAAACATTTTCTCTGAATGAACCACAGCTTACAAAATGTATGTAAGCATGGTAGTGAAATGTATGAGTAGTCTCTCACTGTTGAGGTTGGCAGTATTGTCAAAGTTTCACTTCCCTTCCTCACAACCCATCCATATGCTAAAGGCAATCTCATGACTTAAGTATCTATACCAGTGGTCAACCTACCCAAATTAATACCTAACCAAATGTAGGGGTTAGGTAACCCACTAACCACAGGCCGGCCCGTGGTGTAGTGGTCAGCGCAACTGGCTACTATGCCGGGGTCCCTGGTTCGATTCCCGGTCAGGTCTTGCATTTTTTCATTTGTAAATCACCGCATATCATTACCTACGCACAAGCCCAAGGCTTATGTAGACATCATCACTCAATAAAAAAAAAAAAAAATGTACAATATGCAACATGATTATTTTGGTAACTGTCAATAAGCAATAACATTATGTATTACCAATCAATACTCTATCCCATGAAACAGCATGTCAAAACATAAATGTATTAAAATTGTGATTGAACTTAGCATGCTCCATTCGAGTTACAAAAAATGTTCTTCGCTTATCAGATAAAACTTGCTATATACTAATTGAAACATATACTAAATACAAAATACGACAGTAGAAAGAATTCATACAGTAGGTCTATTATAAAACATCTGGTCGGTCACCGGTTATTTTGACTAAAGGCATTAGTAGAGTGAAACATGATTATGCATCCTTTTTACTTTCTCTTGCCTATATAAATAAATAGGAAGGAAAGTATTGCTGTCATGTTGATTTTTCAAAATTAAGTTTTCACCGGATCTACAAGTTTTCAGACCTCCTGAACCCAAAAAACATGTTTTTAGTGATTGGTCTGTCTGTGTGTGTGTGAGAACACAATATCTCAAGAACGGAACATCGTACGAACTTGAAACTTAAAACTTTAGTTGCATACCACTACCGGACCCAACATGAACATTTTCATCAAAATCGGTCAACCAGAAATAATAGTTTATTCGTGTAATTTTTCACTTTTTTGCGATTTTCTCAAAAACTGGTCCTAAGATTTTTTTTAAATTCACCTGGTTTACTAAATTTTTTATACTCTACAAGATAGGGTAGGCGCCATGTTTACTGAAATTATCGGTGAGGCTGTTTTCATGTAAAAAAAATTGTTTTTTTAAGATTACAGCTTTATTATGCATTTTAGCGTAAAATATTATAAATTAAAAAATGTAGAGAATTTAAAATTCTACAACTTTTATTTCAAAGATTTTTTTTGTACTATAACGCTTAGTTTAGCAGTAATTAGCAATTTTATGTTTCTCACGAAAACGTGAGAAAAATCGATTTTTTTAAGATTTCGGCCTTAGTATGCATTTTACGACAAAAGTGTATATAATCAAATTTATAGGAAATTAAAAGATCTACAACTTTCATTTAAAGCATTTTTTTTACAGTGCCTAGTTTAGCGAAAAAGAGCGATTTTCCGTATTTTTAAGCCAAACTGAGGTTGATTTTCATTTTGCGTTTTTCATATATGATTAAAATTAGGTTTTGTTTATTGAGGTTAGTTTTTTGTTTATTTCTAATGTTAGGTTTATTGTTAATTATTTGCATTGGCAAGAGAAAGTTGTGTGAGTGTTTCACACCAGATATTTTTACTGACTTTCAACCCACAGACTGTTTTTTTTTGCCGCACGGTTCTGGGGGGGATATACTATAATGTTATAAACATATTGATTGATAAAAAAATATTTCATAATAAAAAATTCTAAATAAAAATGCCCATTTTATTATGCCACTATAAAAGACCTAAGAATTATTACATAAATATTATTATAATTTAAATAACTACAGCTATTAACAATGTTAAATTGAATTTATTGAAATATTTTAGGGTTTTAAACTCGTCCAGATGGATAGTTCACAAAAGTTAATTTTTTTAATTGTCAACAATTATCATATGTAACTAAAAAGAGATCTATTACAATATAATAATTAATGAGTAATACAAAATACTAGAAACAAAGATGATTAATGTACTTTCACTACAATTCTAGTATCTAATAAAAACAAATGGTAGCTTAAGAATTAGCTTATGTTAAATCCTGATATCTACTATATACTTGCAGAAAATGTAATTCATAGTCCAGATTTTTTTAATACGGTCTTTAGGCTTAAGTTTAAATTTATAGTTACAAAATAAGTGTAGTGGGGATAACAAAACCCACAAATTTGAACCACTAATGATACAGTGACGGTTTAACTTTCGACATAAATAATATACAAACATGAATTAGGTTAAAAAAATAAATTTAAAATTTAAAACTGTTCATAATTATATACATTTGTAGAGCACTGATCATTTTTTTAATCAAATCGTTTTATAAAAACAGGTGTAGGAAATTCGTAGTGGGAGGTGAATAACTCTTTTAAGTGTTTTGACATTCCACCGATCACAGAAGATTTAATTAGTTTGATATAATACTAGTTATATCATTAAAATGGAAATTTATAAATTAAATAACCTATGGACCCGTAACAGTCATTAGTGTACACAATTACAGAGAAATTGTAATAGCAAGACCTTTCAAGGCTGACCAGGGCTACTCTAACCTACACAAGAACAATGACAAAAATGTTTACTACCCAACTGCTTGAAAAACAAAACTTCAAGGTAGCAAATTAATATTATCATAAATAGTATTAATATTTATAAATAATAAAACTTACCCGTCGCCAACAACGACGCACTTAATAGCCTGCATTTTAGTAACTAATCCACACACGTACTTTCTGATCACAGTTTTTACGCAGACCTAGGTGGACGATTTACATGAATGGGTGGGGAGATTAATATGGAGGCCAAATTGGTAACCAATTGTTCCATTCTCTATTCAATCTACTGTTTACTATAATATTGGTGTACAAAAAATAATAATAGCTTTAGAACAATTTATTCAAATAATATTTTGCTATGGTACAAACGAATTTTCTCATTGAACTTAATATTGATCATTCAAAAACATCATAATTGAAACACTAAGTACGAGTTAAATAAATATAATTTTACGAACTTTAATTAAAAGAGGTACAACAATATATAATTGTGTATTGTTTACAAATTTGTTTTAATTAAAAAATCTGACCCAAATATTGTTATAGTATATTGGTATCATTGACAGAGAGGCGGGTAAATTGAGTAAAGCAATCAACGTATTATGACGTTTACTAGAAAACAAGTTTATACAAGTTTACTAGAAAAAATATAGACAATTTTGTTAACTTGAGCAGTTCATTGTACGTAAACGATAAACACGTATTTTTATAAACCTTCTAAACGCAATGGACCATTCCCATTATAAAAACTTATTATTATATTTTATTATTTTTAATTTTCTGATAATTATACTTAATTTAAAATCTGCATACCATGTAATTTGGTTTAGAGAATCATTTTTAAACCAAGTATTATAACGTTACTAATAAAAATATTACTCAACATGTAGTACACAGTCGATTAACAGGGAAAAATGAAGGTGGTTTATATCCTACATACATTTTCATCTAAGGATTACAAATCCAAATTTATCAAGCATTCAATGTTAATTCGACTTAGAACCAAGTTTTCAAGAACAAGAAGTACCAGTTTTTGCTAAACAAGGGAGGAATTTTCACCTAAAAAAAAACTTGTGAAACACTCACACAACTTTCTCTTGCCATTGCAAATAATGAACAATATAACCTAACATTAGAAATAAAAAACAACCTAATTTTCACCTTGAGTGAATGACGCAAAATGAAAATTAACCTCAGTTTGGCTTAATAATATGGAAAATCACTTTTTCATGCTAAACTTGGCTCTATAGAGAAAAATGTTAAAGTTAAATATCTTTTAATTTTCTATAAATTTTATTATATACATTTTTGACATGAAATGCACGATAGGTCGCAATCTTAAAAAAACTATTTTTTTCTATAAGAGCACAGCCTCATCAAGAATTTCAGCAGACATGGCACCTACTCTATCTTATAGAGCATAAAAAAATATAGTAAATGAGGCGATTTTTAAAAAAATCGTAATGACAGTTTTTGAGAAAATCTCAAAAGTGAAAAATGACACGAATAAACTACTATTTCCAATTGACTGATTTTTATGAAAATATTCATGTCGGTCCTCTAGAAGCACCTAACTTAAGTTTCAACTTTGTACTATATTTCATTCTTGAGATATTTTGTTTACACACACACACAGACCAATCGCTAAAAACATGTTTTTTGGGTTCAGGAGGTCTAAAAACGTGTAGATCCGGTGAAAACTCGATTTGTTAAAATCGACATGAAAACAATACTTTACTGGTTCTTTTTGGTACATGAAAACATGTAGATCCGATGAAAACTCGACTTTGTACACAATAGAATTGGGTAAAAACAGGGGTTTTCTGTTCCTAGTAACACTTAGTATGCATATTGATCAGCAAAATATATTTTTGGTACTTTTTACTTTACTTTACAACAACCAGGGCGTTCAGGCTTCTGCAGCCCCTCCTCACCGCGACCTAAAAGATCTTTTGTGATTGCCCCTATTCCTTATTTATGCAAGACCCACACTTTCGATAAAGCGCAGGATCTGCCTAGGATCTAGTGCACTTACCTGAGAAGGTGTTAACACGTCCTTACCCATCAGCGCTCTTCTTTTGCAGCCAACCACTTTGCAACTGCATAAAATATGCTCAGCCTTCTCTTCTGCCTCATGATAGAATCTACACAGGCTCTCTTCAGCAACTCCTATCTTGGATAAATGATACCCAAGATTACAATGACCAGTCATCAGTCCCACTACCCTCCTCAAGTCCTGTCTTCCTAGTCTATTATATATCCCAGCCTTCCTGCTGGAATAGGCAATGAATTTCTTTGCCTGTTCACAGCCTGGCACCTTCTCCCAATAGGAGGTTTTAGCCTCCTCTTCCCAGGCCCTAACTATACCTCTATAATAGCCTTATTTTTGGTACTTAGTACTGATACAGAAATACCAATTGAACCAAGAAAGATTATTATTCTCACTGTGGTTTAATAGTAACTAGTAACAAGGCAAGTCATAATAGACCAATTCTTTGAATCTTTCTCAAGCAAATTGTAGGAATACAACTGCTACTGCAGTTTTTCACCTACTTTCATATCTCATCAACAACACTTTACCCTCACCTGGCATGTAAATACTAACAGTAGTTACACTGAGAACACTGCTTAAGTTTTGAGCTTCTGAATATATTTTCCCTACTCCTTCTACTCTACAAACTTTAAATATGATTTCTATTGTTGTTTAGGTTATCAGCCAAAAGGCTGGATTGAACCTCTAGAGGCTTTATTAAGTAAAACAAGGAGTGATGTGTTATACCATTGCCTTCCTCACTGAGTAGAAAACTATCTACTTTCCACCCTGCAAATGAAACCTTCATTTCATTCACCACAGGGTCTTGACTGTAAAATGATGAAATTCATTACTCTCAGAGGAGATAACTATGACTAGTGTCTTTTATACCTTTACCTCTTCTGTTTTTAAATAATGCTGCAGTCATATAATTAGCTGACCATGTGATAAACAGAACTATTTTTTGTACCCTCAGGAACTAACACATCGAGCGAAAATAATTTAACATTCCACCTGCCTGTTATGGGCAAACAGAATAACTTTCTTACATTACATAGTAACTTCTTGAGCCCAAACTAATCTTCTTACACTTTGGAAGAAATCACCTGTTTTCTGTTCCCTTTCACTTAATTTCTTTTCCAATTTTCTGTCTGTTGAGTAAACATTCTCCAAATATGAAAACTATTTAACTTCCTCCAGCATCAATCTTTGATCCAAATTTGGTTACATCGCAAATACGAGGTGTGGCTATTAAATAACGAGACTGACGTAAAAAATTTTATTTTAATTTCATACATAATCACTTATAGTCACCTTCAATATACACTCCTTTTCTATCCCTACAACACTCCATGTGAATTTTCCATTGTTGGAAACAGTACTGGAAGTCATCTTCTGTCAGCTTCTTCAGGACACGTGCCGCTTTCTCTTTTACAGCTTCCACAGACTCAAATCTTGTCCCTATTAATGCAGATTTCACCTTCGGAAACAGGTTGAAGGTAATAACATGTGATGAAACATGGTTTTTTACTTATGATCCAAAAACAAACCACCAATCCATGCACTGGAAGAGCCTAACTTCACCGAGAGCCAAAAAAGCTTGAATAAGCAAGTCAATATTTAAAGCAATGATGATTGTTTTTTTTTAAATCCATGGGGGATTGTGTACCTTAACTGGGTTCCTGAAGGTCAAACAATTAATCAATATTACTACCTTGAGGTACTTTCTAAACTACATCAAAGAGTAAGGAAAAACGCTCCGAAATGTGGAAGGACAAATCATGGGTTCTCAACAATGCGCCAGCTCATTCCGTGTTATCAGTCAAGAGGTTCCTAGCCAAGGACAGCATCTCAGTGTTAGAACATCCACCTTACTCACCAGATCTTGCACCATGTGACTTCTACCTGTTCCCTAAGGTGAAATCTGCATTAAAAGGGACAAGAGTTGAGTCTGTGGAAGCTGTAAAAGAGAAAGCGTCACGTGTCCTGAAGGAGCTGACAGAAGATGACTTCTAGCACTGTTTCCAACAATGGAAAATTTGCATTGAGCGTTGTAGGGATAGAGAAGGAGTGTATATTAAAGGTGACAATTAAGTTATTATGTATAAAATTAAAATTAAATTTTTTATAAAGTCAGTCTCGTTATTTAATAGCCACACCTTGTATAATCAATTCCATAGGGTTGTAAATGAGCTGCAATTCCATTAACCAATTTTTCGGTTATCTGACTGTGAGTTGGTTCCATCCAAGTTAAGAGAAAACCTATTGTATTCAACTTATAAAGAAGTTGCATACCATGTTTTGATAACCACATTCTGATGAACCCACAGAAAAAATTTCAAACTGATTAAACAACTTTTGTGGAAGTAGATTCATTTAAAAATATGATAACATATTCATTACATGATATTCAAAAATTAATGAAAAAAGTAAATTAATATTATGCTTACCTTGTGAAAAAAGTGAAAAGCTTAAAATATACTTGTACAAAGAAACATCACCACAGAGCCTATTTTGGCGTAGAGGCAAAAATAAGTATTTTTTGGAATCAACAAATAATTATATACATACATAAACCAATAGCTTTGTTAATTCCAAGTATTTATCCTTTTCAAGAATTGTGTAACTAATACAAAAAAAAAAAATTCAAACAAATTTTATTAAAAATTTATTTTATGTACAAATTATTGAGCTTAAATAAAACCATAAATCTATTTTTTCTTCAACAAAGATGATCTACCGTAAATAGTATGACATTGCAACTTTTTAAAGTAGCCTTAAAAAACTGTTTAAAAATTTGGTAAAACAGTTTTGTAATAGAAAACTTGTAACCAATTTGTAAAAAATAAATCCAACAAGATGATGTACCTTCAATTCTTTTTTTCCGGACTCCATCAATGAAAATGGAATACAATATCCATTGTGAGAGATTTCTTAAAAAATATATTTTTGTAAATGAATTGGGAGACAAGAGAATCACTAAATAGTTGGCTCATCTACCAGATTTCAATCCAATGGGGTTTGTAGATTAACGAAACATAACGGTTATTCAGAAAAATACAGGGTGATCGTAAAGTCGCGCAACCCAAAATGATAACAGTCTTAGAAAGCTGTAATGTATTTTTTATTTTTCTTTCAAAGTTTACGATACAAGTTATAATTACAACTTACTTACTTACAAGTTCACAACAAGTGCTGGAAATGTCCACCGTGGTTTGCAATGCATGCATCAACGCGTTTTCTTACATTGCACGCAACCTTTTTGAGTGTAGCAGTAGCAATATTTGATATACAGTCTTCAATGTTTCTTCTAAGTTCATCTACTGTATGAGGGTTGTTTTTGTACACATTATCTTTCAAATAGCCCCATAAATAAAAATCAGGAGGAGTCAGATCTGGTGACCGAGGAGGCCACAAACCACGAGAAATTATTCGGTCATCAAAGAAATCGTGGAGAAATTGGATAGTACTGTTTGCCGTATGTGAAGTTGCTCCGTCTTGTTGTAGCCAGCAATAATGTTCGTCAACATGTAGCAGTGCTACGAACTGCATGATTATTTCTTGATAACGTTCTGCTGTGATTGTATCCGAAAAAAAGATAGGCCCGACAATTCTCCGACGAGATACACCACACCACACCCCAATTTTTTGAGAATGTAATGGCTGTTCATGGAATTCATGTGGATTCTCTGCAGACCATACTCTACAATTTTGACTATTAACATATCCACTTAGATGAAACCAAGCTTCATCGCTGAAAAAAACTTTGTCCAGAGCAGATATGTCATTTCGAATGAAATTTTTAAACCAATGACAATACCGCAATCGCTTCTCCTTATCCGGCTCTTCGAGCTGATGAGTTACGTTAATCCGGTACGGACGTAATTTTAATAACTTAGTGGCTTTATGAACACTTCCATAAGACAGTCCAGTCTGAGTAGAAAGTTTTCGAAGAGACTTTTTTGGAGAATGAATAAACGTTTCACTTATCGTCTGCAGACTGTCATCAGATAAAACACTTGGTCGAACGGTACGATTACGGTCATTCACGCTACCTGTATCCCGAAAACGATGAAACAAACGAAATATGGTCGATTTGTTTGGCACTTTAGCATCTGGAAAGGCATTGCAGAAATGTTCTTGACACTTCGCGTAGGATTTCGATTCACAGTAACTCAAAACGATAGAGACGCGTTGTTCTTGCGTAAAAGACATTGCGACTCGAACTGAACAAACCAACTGGTTTCTGGCAAACTGTCGCCCGGTGGCATGATCTAGCAGTGCTGCCACATACTGAACTACTAAACGAAAAATTCCCATATTCTAATCATACTTTACAAATTTACCTTCAATTCCTACACGGCTTCAAACATTTGTTTGCGCGACTTTACGATCACCCGGTATTAGGACCATAAACACTTTACAGTTTAGGTGTCGTTACTTTGCTCCTACTGTCAACAAACCAAAGCCACCCACTACAGGGTGTACGTGCATGACTTTAACTTAGGGTCCATGACTTTAACTTAGTTCTTTTTTTACATGATTTATACAATTAGTAACTTGCACAAATAGAAATGAAGAATCAAATACTATAACACTAAATTCCTCATTGAAAATAAATTATAATGCACTTAAAAGCGATGTGACACAATACGATGTCATAAGCGAACTGGTAGCACATTAAAACGATGACGTATTCTTTGTCAAAAATGTGGAGAGAGATTATGGGTTCGGATTAGTCATCATCAAATTCAATTTGTGAAATAACGAGTGGCTATACTAATATTAGATAACAGATCATTAAAATTAAAATGTTTCTTTTAAAGTTCTCTCGTTTTGTCATACATATCAGAGGTAATACATGCATATAACTTGTAACCACATACATTTATGAAAAAGAATAGAAATAAAGTATACTGTTTTTATAAATTTTTATTGTTCAGTACTTAAAACTTGATATGATTAACAGTATAGATGTCAGATGAATTAATGTCTCATAGCCGAGCGAGTGAGGAGATATGTGGCATAACTACGCATGCGCCCAAAGGTTTTTCAAAGGTTTTCAAAGGTTATCTTGCGTGTTAGTTCACTGCGGGCATAAACGCTTGCTCACAACAATGAGTAAAATATGCAATGTGATTAGAACGGCGCGAATGGCTTGTGCGAGTGAGATGCTATGCATTCTCTCACTCCCACGGCTAGGGGACTTTAGTTCATCTGAATACTATATATATGATTGAACAGTTTTATTAATAAAAATACGAAAATACTTTTAAAAGTATTTTGTAGTTACTTTTTAATCAGCGTTTACACATTTTTAAGTAATGCGCATGCTCAGTGACATCGTTATTTGTTGACAGTAGGAGCAAACTAAAGAAGGCTGGACTTTAAATTGAACATTTGGTTAGAGTTGGACAAACTTTCATTCTACAGTCAAGAGATCTTTTTGTACTTTTTCTTAGAAAATGCAATTAGACGTATTGAATGAGGATGTTTTGAACACCAACACTAGGTAAGTTAATTCCAAGTATTATAACTTTCATTATAACTTCACTTTCATTATCACTTTCATTATTAACTTTCATTATCACTTTCAATTATACAATTCGGAAAAAGTTCAAACAATTTTTATTAAAAATTTATATAATGTACACATTATTGAGCTTAATGCAATAGAAGATTTAAAAAGAGCTTAAAAGAATCGGCTCTTACAAGCAGTTCAATTTTATTATCTTTTTTGAAACAGTTTTTTTTATTAAAAGAATTCCTAATATGAATCAGAAAAAGTTTCATTGTAAAACATATTTACATAATTATACAAAAATCGTATTTGTAACAAAATCAGAATTTATTTTTTAAATTTTACTTAGCGGTGATTACGACACAGCAGAGATAGTTTTGCTTATCTGGTGTGAACTTGATACACTAGTAGATTCCCTGTAAAAAATAAAGTTAATATTTAATAAATGGTTTAGAAAATAGCATTTGACTTTCTCAAAAAAAAAAAATTCTATCTTCTAAAACAATTGGTGAGTTGCATCTGAGCCATGGGTTTCACAAGAAGTACAAAAAAATTTATCACAAGTGCCCAAATTTCACGTTTTCAACTGTAAGAGACTAAATTAACCCTACAGGCGGCAGTAACATTTTTCTAGACCGACAGAGAATTTCTAGTCACCGAACCGTCAAGAAATCATTAAAAATTTGCTATAAATTACAAACCTTGTCACATGACATCAAAATAACAAGAACACTTAGGGAAATAGAATAAATACATTACTGAAATTTTAACCTGATAGTAAGGGATGCTGAAACTATTTGAAAATCATTTTTAGACAGATATTTTTCTAAAGTTTCAGATGACACTGCTGTTTAAAAATTTCTTATGATCTACTTTCAAAATTCATTACATACGAATTGTTACTTTTAATGTTTATTTCAAAATAAAACCAAAAAAATGAATCTATATTCAAAACTGAAGAAAAAGTATACAAAAATACATCATGTAACCAAGAATAACCAAATTCAGCTCTAGGACAGCATGGTTTCAACAGAGAAACACAAGCAGAATATTTATTTAT
Source organism: Catonia carolina (assembly GCA_035578175.1). Taxonomy (NCBI): domain Eukaryota; kingdom Metazoa; phylum Arthropoda; class Insecta; order Hemiptera; family Achilidae; genus Catonia; species Catonia carolina. Next base: position 29,820,207 of record JAQMRL010000005.1, on the reverse strand, counting down.
TTAATTTAATTGTTTGCAACAGGCCGAACACGGCCCAATATATGCAACTAAAACTATTGTACTATACGTAAAAATTTACTTTATACATTACTAAACTATTGTACAAAACAGCAACGCTGTCAGTAGATGAAATTAAAACTAAAATGACAAAATTGCAATGCTATGAAGCAAATCTCTAGAGTTAAATATGATCCATTTTTCAGACTATGACAAATTTCTGCTGAATTCTATGATAATTTCTGTGTTGAACAGAAAAATATTAAAACAAAGATTGTAGAATTTTTTATTTTTTTAACGTTTTATATTCATTAAAATAGTCAAATTTTGAATTGAAGAGTACGAAAAACAGACTGCTGTAAGAAAAGGTGTACGACAAGGATGTTCATTGTCACCACTACTTTTTAACTTGTACATAGAAGAGGCTATAAATGAAGTGAAGGAAAAATTTGACACAGGAATAAAAATTCAAGGAGAAACAATAAAAATGGTGAGATTCGCTGATGATAGAGTAGTATTAGCTGAGACAAAGAGAGAACTAGAGAAAGTCTTAAATGGAATGAATGAGATCATGAGAAAGGATTACTTTATGAAAATTAATAAGAACATAACGAAAATATTTGTGCAGCAACAAGAGTGGTTTAGAAGAGATGGGAAATTTAAAAGTAGGCAACAAAAACATACAGGATGTTGGGGAATTCTGCTATCTAGGGAGTAAAATAACAAAGGATGGTACAAACTCAAGTGATATCAAAAGTAGAATTGCTCAAGCTAGAAAAGCCTTTGAAATGAAAAACAGCTTACTGACTACAAACACTGACTTACAGATTAGGAAAAATTTCTTAAAACACTATGTTTTGAATGTAGCATTATACGGGAGTGAAATGTGGGTGATAGGGGCTGCAGAAAAGAAAACGATAGAAGCTTTTGAAATGTGGTGTTATAGGAAAATGTTAAAGATTAGGTGGGTGGGGGAAAATAAGTAATTTAGAGGTTCTTAGGAGAGTGAATGAAAAAAGAAGTATATGGGAGCATCTTACCACAAGAAGGGATAGGCTAGTGGGGCACATACTAAGATGTCCAGGTATTAGTCTATCAATAATGGAGGGTAATATTGAGGGAGTTAATTGTAGGGGGAAGCAAAGGTTATAATATACAAAGCAAATTACAAAAGATGTAGGGTGTTACAGGTATGTAGATATGAAACAACTTGTGCAAGATAGAACAGCTTGGAGAACTGCTTCAAACCAGTTGAGAGACTGATGACAAAGAAAAATCATTTTCTGTTAAATATTTAGGAGATATCAAAAATAAAACTGTATCCCTAATAAGACACATCACTGACCATGATGAGGAAAAGTTTAATTGTATTCAACCAAAGATGCGCTCAAAGCATCTTTAATTTTCCAACCGAGTTCCGCTCATGTGATTTTTATACAAAGTTATTGACACTTTAAAAACCGATATTCTAAATAAATATTTACTATTCAATTACATCTACTAAATGCACCCAAATAAGTATTGCATTGATAAAAAACAATAAAATAATATGTTCTACATTTGAAAATATTTTGACAGTTGGAAAAAAGCAATTGCTAATAATTTAAACCGCAAATGACAAGGGATGGCTGTATTTTATATATTTTTGTAATTCATTTATGCTCTGAAACTGATAAATTTTTGTGTGTTTCTAGAAATTAATATAATTTTAATGAAAAAAAAAACATGCGATTAAAAAAGTATCAGCTTTAGATTAACATAAATATCATTCAACATGCATGAACAAAGAAAAGTTATTACAATTCAAAATTAACATCAACAAAATGTTAATACAGTTTATTTATACAATCTCCAAAAGTTTATTTCAATATTTATCACATTTCTTTCCAATCACAAAACCGATTAAGTCATTAAAAGGTTAGTGACAATAGTATTGAGTATATTAGTATGAAATACTGGGTGATTCATTTAAAAGTAGCCCGCCTACACCAACAATCAGGACGCCAGAGGCGATCGTGAATATTGAACAAAGAATCACTTTAAGCCCAAAGAAGTCGGTATGAAAGTTATCTCAACAAAGCGGTATGAAATATTCTTCATGCTTGCGTGTTCTTAAGTCTTTAAAATTGAAACCTTATCGTGTAACATGTGTGCACGAAATCAGGGAGCCAGACAAAGGGAAGCGTTTGAACTACTGTTTCTGGTTTTTTAACAAAATTACGGACGGTGAATTAGATCCTACACGATATTTCATGAGTGATGAAGCTTGGTTTCATTTGTCTGGCCATGTAAATTCACAGAACACTAGATATTGGTCAGTTGAAAATCCTCATGTGTTACATGAATCTCCACTACATGACGAAAAAATTGGTGTATGGTGTGCGATTTCTGGACATCGTATTATAGGGCCCATATTTTTTCATTGAACTGTAAATAGCGATGTGTACGTCAGAATTTTTAATGAATTTCATGAACAGTTAACCGACGATGAACGCGAGTACAATTTTTTCCAGCAAGATGGTGCAACATGTCACACGTCTCGCCAGTCCCTATCTCATATCAATCAGGCTTTTCCCATGCGAGTTGTTAGTAAAGATTTGTGGCCTCCTCGTTCACCCGATTTGCGTATGTGCGATTTTTTTCTATGGGGTTATTTAAAAGGAACTGTTTACCAAACAAACCCCCGCAGTATACATGAGCTAAAGAATAACATCGTGGCAGCCATTCAAGCTATAGACGTTTCCGTATTGCGTTATGTGTGCATTAATAACATTGAACGAGCGCAAAAATGTGTAAGCGTTCAAGGACGCCACTTTCAGCATCTACTGTAAAGGTGAAGTTGAAATTTGTACATAAATTTTAAATAAATATGTAAAATTATTTATTAAGTAATTCTATTTATTCATTTATTCATTTGAATCCAATTGAATGCTGAAGGCTGCTGTTAAATGCAGCGGGCTACTTTTAAATGAATCACCCGGTACTAATGACTATACTGTTAACAAAAGGTCAGAAAATGCAATAACTTTCGGTGAACCTAACTTTAAAACCACTGTAGAAATGGTAAACTGAATCTTAACAATACACTTTATATAAGTAATTCATTGGATGTAGCCTTGGCCGTGTAGCGTGTTAAGTATCAGCATTGATATTTTATTTCACAGAACTTTGAAAGGCTACAATTTTTTTTTTTTCTCTTGCCTATATGAATAGATAGGAAGGAAAGTATTGTTTCATGTTGATTTTTCGAAATTGAGTTTTCACCGGATCTACACGTTTTCAGACCCCCTTAACCCAAAAAACATGTTTTTAGCGATTGGTCTGTGTGTGTGTGTGTACAGAATATCTCAAGAACGGAACATCGTACGAACTTTACGACACACACATAAACAACCCTTTTCAGGGCCACCAAAAAGGGAAGGTTTCAACCTGCCACTTAATGTCACCATCCGGCGACAATATTTAAGAAAACTTAAAAATTTAAACTCTATACATTGGAGGGTTTTTTAGTTGTAGAAATATATGTTGATGCATGTTAATACGACAATAAAGAACGCGACACTTTAGGCAGACTCTCTAAGAAACGACCTGGAACTAAAAGGGTCAATGAAGATTTACTATTTTCTTTCAAAAACTTCATGCTGTATAACTAACAGCTGCTCTCCATAAAGTTGTATCTATGAGAAAACTAGTATGATTTGCCAATTATATTAATTATTACATAAAATAAATTTAATTAAGTTAGTTAATGAACAAAAAATAAATAAAACAATACATACATGCGATAACAATGCGAGTCAATTAGCATGCTAACATAATAATTATCACATCAGCAAGCTTTACCCATTAACTTCCATTGCTGTAGATGGTAATGAATCACGTCCACCACAATTTGTATCCAATTTAAGGTTAGGATAAAGTTTAGCAATAGTTCCACCGCCAGGACATGGTTCAGCTGTCATTCGTCCAGCAAATTCTGATCTTTTATTTTTTGCGTTCTCAGCGTTTTCTTTCGCAATCCAATAATCTAAAACACTACGAGGGTTTGCAAAAGGTCGAGATCTTGAAGATTGTAATGGCGGTGACATGGGTGAATCAGTAGTAGCACGGATTACGGTAGCACGATGAGTCAAGTCACTGCCTGGCGTTGGAGTTCCAGACCGAGACGATGATGTATCTTTTGAAAACCTACAATAAAAAATTTTAATATGATTAAAATAGCAGATAACAGAACAGATAATTAGTGCTCCCTTTTATGTAACGAACTATACACTACACACAGACTTAAACATCCCATACATCAACGATGTGTTCCTGTGCACATACACGCAATTTAAAAAGAAATTACACAATAATTTGGAACCAGCTCATCGTTGACCTAAGCACACCATATTTACCAACTGCCCCTATATGAAAATTGAAACGACTCTGGAGTAGGGTTATCATGAGATGTCGGAATTAAAGAAAAACAAAAAAAATTAAATAATTAAAAATAATGAACTAACTTAATAATTATGGTTGCAGTACTGACAATGGGCAGTGATCTCCTCAATGTCTTAAAATGTTTAATATTTGTATCCTTCTTTTATCAAATTTACTTGTTAATTTTATACAGTTGTAAATAAAAATATCTTGTAGCCAAAAAAAAAAAAAAACGATGAATTAAAATGTATCCATACAGATAAATTTTATTTGTAATGTAGTTTAAGGGGAAAGTCTACCATTTTATAAAAATTGTTACTTCCAATAATTGTAATGGTTTTATTTATATAACTCAGTTGAATGCATCACACCCAGTTTATAACATAAAATATTGTCTCAAATCCCAATAATATGGGTTGAAATAAAAAAATAGGACTTTTGTAGAAAAATAACATCTCTGTAATCTTTAAACTAACAAACTTAGATTTGGTATTGAATTAAAGATTGAATTAACCCTTCGGTTTGTCGAAACCATCTTTAAATATTCCTTTAAAAAGTATTTTTTTTAATATTTGAAACAAAATACATTTAGTAGATAACTTCAAAGTGAAATAATAAAAACGATAAATAAGATTTTACGAATAACGCTTTTGTCACACCATAGTTTATTTAATTGCAAACACTTTGGTAAAAAATTATGATTAGCCATCATAGAACAGCATTATGGTTTTTCTTAACTAAAATGCAAATTACAAGAAAAGAAAAAAGTTTTTAAGGGCATCTAAGTTTCTATTTTTGGGTTTTGTTTTACATCCAACAGTTTTGCAGAGCTAATCCAGATGAAGAGAAGGGTGATAGATGAAAATTAGTGATGAAAAAATGTCAGACCTGATCGAGAATCAAACTAATTTTTGATTTTTAAAAAATTATTTCTTGAAGACAAAGGAACAAAGTTATTATACAATTTTATTCAGAATACTTTGGAATATAAATATTTAGCCAAAAAACTAAATTAGCAAAAAAAAGTATCTTTTCGTGTTTTTCAAGGTAGACCTCTGACGCTCAAAACCTGTTGAAAAAATCTTATTTTTAGAGGTATGACATAACATAAAAACCAACTAATTGAAATAAATTAAGTTCGAAAAAGAACAACAATTTCAGGTAAGAAAACATACTGATCCAAATCACGAAGAGCTTGATCCAATTCCACCTTGTGTGCTTTATCATCAACATCTTTATTTCTACAATCTAGAAGGCAGTGAAGTACACGTGAATGTTGTTCAGTTCGACAATGTGCACGAATGTATGTTTCTAATTCCACCCACATGATTTTGTATTGTTCCTCTCTGAAAAATGAAACAGAAATTAGAATACATATATTTTTATTTTTTTATAGAAATATTTATCTTCTTATATTTTTTATTTTTGTGTGACTGAAGCATGGAGCTGAAAAGTATATGAATTGTACAAAAAAATCAATCTGAAATCCAGATTTAAAACTGTCTTGTTTCATGACATTAGAAAGTCAAGAGTGGTTTTAGAAGGCTATTCATATGTACCTGAGACATTTGGAAATTAGCCCAATTGATATACTAGTTTTTTTCTCTAGGACTAATAACACATTCAGACATCCTTCCAAAATCCATTTTTTTTGGCTTCAGAGAGTCATTAATATTATAAACTCCCTTTTTAGAGCCTTCTAAATGCAGTTAATAAGATTTTTAACAATGAAAAGAAATACATGATTATACGAGGGGATACCCAAAAGAAACCGGAATTATTTTTCAAAAGCTCTTTATTTTCAATTTTTTTACAAAACAATCTTATCCCCTTCAAAATACTCTCCATTACAACTAATACATTTATCCCGTCAGTGCTTCCACTATTTGAAACATTTTTTGTAGTCATCTTTAGAAATGGCTGACAGCTCCTACCTCGTTTTTTTCTTGACCGCTTCAATGTTGTCAAATCGGTGTCCTTTAATGTCCCTTTTCATGCGTGGAAATAAGAAAAAGTCGCACGGGGCCAGGTCAGGCGAGTAAGGTGCGAGGGCAGCGGAACCATGCCATTTTTAGTCAAAAAATCTTTCACCGAGATGGCTATGTGTGCAGGTGCCTTGTCATGGTGGAAGAACGAGCTCCTGTCTGCCACAAATCGGATCTTTTTTGACGAGCACTGTAGCGCAATCTTCTTAAAACTTCCAAATTATCAGTCGACGGTCTGAGAGCACACGCTCTCAAATTTTTTAAACATTTTCATCGATTTGGGCAGTTGATGGAGGTCCAGAATGAGGTTTGTCATCAATCGACATGTCGCCATTTTTAAAATGAGAAAACCACTCGTATATTTGAGATTTTCCCACAGCATCATTTTTGTAAGCTGTTTTCAATATTAAAACAGTTTCAGCAGCTTTTTCACTGAGTAGAAAATAAAATTTCACAGCTACACATTGTTCACTTAAACTTGCCATCATACAAAACGAAACAAGAACAAAACAGCGCTAGCAAAAACAATCACTGAAGAAGAATATTGAACTCGCAATGAGTTGCAATCACTGCACTGAACTCGCAATGATTTGCGTTATATACGTCTGCATGGCAGGAATGCGTACAACACAAGTACCGCCCACGGCAATGCTATTCCTGTTACTTTTGGGTACCCCCTCATGTAAAGAGATAAAACCATTAAAGTTCAATTACCTTTTGGGTCCTTTACCACGATGACCAATTGTTGGAATTTGTAAAGGTTCGTGTTTAGATTCAAGCGTAATTAAAGTATATATGCATTGTTTACACTGGACTACTTCATCATCAGTTAAGTGGTCTTTTAACATAAAACTTAATAAAGGTTCTGTGTACTGAAAAAAAAAAATTGTATTAAAAGTACATTATATTAAGTCCGTCTTCAGTGGCCAAGATTCATCCTTTCTGGTCCTAGAAATGCAGATGACAAACATAAAGTTCAAGAGACAATCAATATTTTTTTTATCCCTAATGTGTGTACGTTGCAATCTGTTTAATTCAGAACAATAAGCAACCCCATGACCCAATGAGATGAGGATGATGTGTATGACATGTAAATGAGGTGGAGTCTTGTACAGATCCAGGCTGACCATTCTTGGGAGAGTATGGTTAATTAAACCCCAACCATCAAAGTACACCGGTACCACTGTCTAGTATTGAAATCCGTATAAAAGTAACTACCTTTACTAGGATTTGAACCAGGAACCTTCGTCTCCGAAAATCAGCTGTTAAACAGCTGACTCAAGGCGACGACTTTACCTCTAGACCAACCCGGTGGGTAATCAACAATTAATGAGACTAACTGAAGAGGAGAAAAACCAATTTATTCAATGACAATAAAACTTCATTACTTTTCAATAGTTGTTAGGAATATTTACACATATTCTATTTTATATAATAAATTTCACTAACCTTCCTTTTTAACTGCGTCAATTTTTTTCACTTACACGCGTTTCAGTGGATTTTTAATAAATAAAGTCTATAGAAGATGATCATCTTCTATAGATTTTTAATAAATAAAGTTTTTAGTTTCAATTATATGTTATTTACTCAGATGATGGTGTATCCACCGAAACATGTGTAAGTGAAAAACAGCTGACGCAGTTAAAAAGGAAGGTTAGTGAAATTTATTATATAAATTCATTATATAAAATAGAATTAATTTCAAACTGCAGGATGCATTATAAAGATTTATTTTTGAATTTACACATATGTTTCACCATTCTGTTAGCTTTCTGATTCCTGCAGTGTAGAAGTATTTCCCTTGCTGTTTGAACCATTCATGTACCAAGAACAAGACTCTTTTGACCGCTTTGTTGTCACTGAACTTCTTGCCACATAAAAAGTCTTTAAGAGGGTTGAACAAATGAAAATTGGATGGAGTGACGTCTGTGCTGTAAGGAGAATGTGGCAAAGCCTCCCAATCTAACTTCCCAAGTGTTTCACTCAATCTCTGAGCAGTTGGGGACATGTGTTGTCAGATATTGTAAAATACAAAAATGCTAACAACCAATACACAAAAAAGCCGGCTGCATTGGCGTAGTTGGTAACGAGCTCGCCTCTCATCATACGGTCTTGGGTTCAAATCCCATTCAGACATGGCATATTTTCATACATTACAAAAAATCATTTCATCATTAACCGTCTGCATTAGCAGTAATTGCAGAACAGTTGGATGTTAAACAAAAAATAAACAAAAATTAGAAAAATTACAGAATTACAATAATTGTAATTGTATGCTGAGTTAAAACCACAAAGTAGACTAATTATGCAGAAACTAATTCTTTCTAAATTTAAAATGTTAAGTTTTAAAAATTATTAAATAAAAAAATAAACCAGATATACCATTTTGTAGTTGAAAATTGAGGTTAATGAAATAGCTAATGGCCAGTATTTAGTAAACTTATCCAAACGTGTTTTCATTTTTTCTATTGGATATGGAGGTTGTCTTTCAGATGCAGCCAATTTCAATGGAACTAATTTATTCACATGCATTAACAATCCAAAATCCTGAAATCAAGTAAAATACATTTTATCAACAGGAATAAAAAATTAAAAGCTGAACAAAGGAAACTTTTTTTGAACAACGCCAAAGCTGCAATGGAGGGGAGAATAAGGAAGATGAACCACTTTTCTTTCATTTTAAAACCATCTTATAAAGATAAAAATATTTCATGAAACACTAAAGTTAGATACTACAATACAGTTTTTATACTAGTAATTCTCTGCGAAATGGAAACAATAATCAAAAACAAAACTAAAATTGGAAACAATGGAAAGGAAGATCCTTCATAAAATTTATGGTGCAAACTTTACAGAAACTGATGAAAGACGAAATATTTGCAGCAAATGAGCAGTCCCAATCATCAGTATCTCATCAACTGGCGTTGTGGTGAAGGTTAGAGATGAGCATCCTCATTCCATTTCTCGCCAAGAGTGAAGTGCACTCTGTAATACACTACCCAAATGCTAAATGGCGCTGCGATTCATCAGGAAATCATTGCAATGATTTCACGATGTGGAGAAGACAGTCTACTCCACATGACACCTTCATTTCATTCACCACAGGGTCTGGCTGTATAATGATGAAATTCATTACTCTCAGAGGAGTTAACTGACTACTATTGGTTTTAGATACCCGTGTTTGAACCCTTGCATCTCCAAATGTCGGATTTTAACATATTTTTCATCAAAATTTAGCTCATTTTATTCTGCGTTGACCCTTAGTAGTCCTATATTTTTAATGTTGTTTAAAAATTGCTATATCGAGGGGTTGGGCGCTACTATCCACGTTGCCTGAATCTGACTGTCTACCTGAATTGATAATTCAGTCAGTCAATTCAGGTAGACAGTCCAACAGGATGTCACGCACACAAACTGGCAACATGGATAGTAGCGCCCACCCTCCGTATTACCCAGTCTATTTTTCAAAATTCTACTGCGTAAATGACAGTTTGCCTGTGCCGAACAATCGAGCGGTTACCGAGATAGCAAGGGTTCAGAATATTGTTAATAAATCAAAATTTAAATAACGTACGAATTTGAAATTTTGTACATGATGTAAGAATATAATTGTCTATGTTTTGTTAAAATCAAACTTTTCGGTCAAATAATTATCGAGTTACACGCCTCTAAACGTATAAAATTCGTTGCGGTAGCAAAAAAACCAGGTCTTTTTGTCTTCCAACCTTGATATGGCAATTTTTAAATAACATTGAAAATATAGGACTATTATAGGTCAACACAGAATAAAATGAGCTAAATTTTGATGTAAAGTAAGTTGAAATACCTCATAGTTTTGGAGGTGCAAGGGTTCAAACACGGGTTTCTATGATTATGAAACTGATAATAGTGTCTTTTACACATCGACTTCTTCTGTTCTTAAATGCTTCAGTCATATACTAATTGGCTAACCAAGTGATAAGAAACAGAACTATTTTCGTAGCCCTGGAACTAACAGATAGAGTGCAAATAATTTAACACTCCACCTGCCTGTTATGGGCATGATTATAATACCGTACCACTTGAACCATCAATTGAACAATAAGAAACTGCTAGTGCCAAGTGATTTATATGCTAAACTACATTTCAAATTCGACACAGATAAAAAAATTGTTATTTCAATTACAATCTCTAATCCACTCATTAAAACTTGATCACATACGACTCACATCAAACACAAAAAACTGTAAATACATAAATAAAATTTTTTACCGTTATTCTGTAATCTGTAACACGACCACCAGCTCCTTCACTTATGGATGGTGGATCTTCAAGAATGCTACGAGCAGTGCTTAAACTATGAATAAATATTTCACCTCCATGAGCGACTAATAAATGCGAAATCATTTTTCCTCCACCTCGACGTGCCATTTCTAACATCACTGATCGTCCGTTTAGTAGAAAATTTATCAAACAAGAAGAAGGACGACTGAAAATTAAGACAACAAAAGAGTATTTTGATAAAATAAAAAAAATCTGGTGTGAAACACTCACACAACTTTCTCTTGCCAATGCAAATAATTAACAATATAACCTAACATTAGTAATAAAACATTAGAAATAAACAAAAAACCAACCTCTAAAAATATAACCTTATTTTAATCATGACTAAAAAATGCAAAATAAAAATCGAACTCAGTTCAGCTTAAAAATACGGAAAATCACTCTTTCACACTAAACTAGGCTCTGTAGAGAAAATGCTATAAATAAAAGTTGTAGATCTTTTATTTCCTATAAGTTTGATTAAATACACTTTTGTCGTAAAATGCATACTAAGGCTGAAATCTTAAAAAAATCGATTTTTCACACGTTTTCGTGAGAAAAAAACAGAAAATTGCTAATTACCGCTAAACTAACCGTTATACAAAAAAATGTTAGAAATAAAAGATGTAGAATTTTAAATTGTCTACAACTTTTATTATATACATTTTTGCACAAAATGCATAGTAAAGCCGAAATCTTAAAAAACAATTGTTTTACGTGAAAACAGCCTCGCCAAAAATTTCAGCAAACATGGCGCCTACCCTATCTTGTAGAGAATAAAAAATTAAAAAAACCAGGCGATTTTAAAAAAAATCGTAGGACCAGTTGTTGAGAAAATCACAAAAAAGTGAAAAATTACACGAATAAACTACTACTTCCGGTTGACCGATTTTGATGAAAATGTTTGTATCGGGTCCGGTACACGTGTGAAAACGTGTAGATCCAATGAAAACTCGATTTCGAAAAATCGACATGAAAACAATACTTTCCTATCCTATATATTCATATAGGCAAGAGAAAGTAAAAAATTCCTGAATAAAATATAAAATGTCATAATTACCAGATGTATTCGTAGTTAACTTTAATTAAACTTGAGTTACGTCATGCTCTATCAAATCACCCTAAAAGCAAAACTAATCTTGCAGATATTGAAATAAATAAGATATGTTTACAAACGTTACATGTTGTGAGTCAGCAATAATCTGCAGAAAGCAAACATTTAATGCTTTTGTAGAATCTAATCACGCACTTCTAGCCTCGAACAAAGGTACGCCCTGTGCATCTTTCAGGGAAGGTCCTAAATGAGTGGCTGGGCTATACTTGAAATATCTTTTCTATTTGTGTTTATATTGTGGATTTTCTAAAAATTATATTGTGGCTATTGTTTCATAATTTTCAATACTTCGCCTCCAAGCATGGGTTATGATCTTTTGGAGGAGTTATATTTATGTAAATAAAAAAATTTGGTGTGACACACTCACACAACTTTCTCTTGCCAATGCAAATAATGACCAATATAACCTAACATTAGTAATACAACATTAGAAATAAACAAAAAACTAACCTCAAAAACATAACCTTATTTTAATCAGAGTGAAACACTCAAAATGAAAATCAACCTCAGTTTGGCTTTAAAATACGGAAAATCACTCTTTCACGCTAAACTAGACTCTGTAGAGAAAAATGCTATAAATAAAAGTCTTAGATCTTTTAATTTCCTATAAATTTTATAAAATACATTTTTGTCGTAAAATGCATACTAAGGCCAAAATCTTTAAAAAATCGATTTTTCACACGTTTTCGTGAGAAAATACAGAAAATTGCTAATTACCGCTAAACTAAGCATACAAAAAAAAGTTTGAAATAAAAGTTATAGTATTTCAAATTTTCTACAACTTTTATTATATATACATTTTTGTGCTAAAATGCATATTAAAGCCGCAATCTTAAATTAAACAATTGTTTTACATCAAAACAGCCTTACCAAGAATTTCAATAAACATGGCGCCTGCCCTATCTTGTAGAGCATAAAAAATTAAGTAAATAAGGCGATTTTAAAAAAAATCGTAGGGCCAGTTTTTGAGAAAATTGCAAAAAAGTGAAAATTTACAGGAATAAACTAGCCTACTACTTCCGGTTGACCGATTTTGATGACAATGTTCGTGTTGCGTCCGGTATTGGTATGTAACTTAAGTTGTAAGTTTCAAGTTCGTACGATGTTCCGTTCTTGAGATATTCTGTTCACACACAGACCAATCGCTAAAAACATGTTTTTTGGGTTCAGGAGGTCTGAAAACGTGTAGATCCGGTGAAAACTCGATATCGAAAAATCGACATGAAAACAATACTTTCCTTCCTATATATTCATATATGCAAGAGAAAGTAAAAATATTGCAGTAAAGAGAAATTTACATGACTTTCAAACATTCTTTTACATACTTATGGTATGTCTATTATCCCGACACATTCTTCCATTCAGAAAAACAACATAATAATACCAGAAAACTGTAAAAAATATACACAAACCTATTGACATCAACTGGTGTAACTCTGAAAACAGACGTACAGTTATGCATTTCAGCAGCTGAACAACCTCTAGGAGTACACCATTTTAAAGTAACACTTTCATAATCTCCACCGTCTTTAATTACACCAACATCAGCAGAATTACCTGAAAAAAAATAAGAAAGCAATTATAATCGACAGAAATATAATTTTTCCATCACACATATCCAAGTTTTGCGAGATAACAATTTTAAAAAGTAACTGGATTAATGATTATTTTTAAAATGCTCCATCATCCATTTTTAAAATCCCCATTAAAACTGCCTTTTAAAATTAAATTTGTTAATACTCTTCTTCTCACAACCAAGGATAAGGCTCCCATCGGTTCCGACTCACAACAGCAACAAAACTATTGAATTAATGCCATCTCTTGAGTGACCTCCCAAGATCTCTCCTACCCGCTGATCTGTATTGCAAAACATTAAGGGGGATGACACTTATTATTTTTGACACAAAAGACAGGCTCCAATATACCATTTATAAGTTGCACAACGTTAGCGCAGAGTTTGGTTGAGAATATCGGCGCAAAAATCAAAGATTATTGCATTCAAGGGAAGATGGCCGGTTCGCTCAAAAATTATACTTAGCAACCGAACTATAGAACAAGTTCGAGATTTTAAATATTTAGGAAGCAAGATTTCCTATGACAAAGATGATGATGTGAGTGAAAAACTGGCAAAATTCAGCGCTGTATGTGGTTCTATTCGCAGGTCAATAGGAAAGAAAACGAGAAAGGACACCCAAAGGAAATTTTATAGAGCAATGGTTGTACCACTCATAACATATGGGAGTGAAACATGAGTGTCATTACAGAGGAATAAATCTCAAATCCAGGCTGCTGAAATGAAATGTTTGCGGGGGAGTCAAACGTTGTACCCGGTTAGATAGAGTACGTTCAGAAGCTATCCACCCGAGTTGAATGTTCAGTCACTGTTGGAAATGTTAAGAATATATAAGAGAAACTGGTCCAACCATTTACTTCGCATAAAAACGTATAAAAAACTCAATTTAGAAAAATCGACATGAAAACAATACTTTCCTTCCTATATATTCATATAGACAAGAGAAAGTAATAAAACTGAACTTGATGTCAAGTAGTTTTCAAAACGTACCTCTAAGTATTGCAGCATGAGCTTGAGAAGGATGAAATATTTCCACATCATAGTTGGCTGAAGAACTGGCATTTTGTTCTTCTTTCATTGGAATACCAGTTACTGTAGTTGATGCTAAATCATAATGAGACAGGATAAGATGAGTCAATTTGCTAGCAATCTGACCTCCAGCTTTCGCACAATGAACTTCTGAACTACAGTTCGGAGACAACTAACAAAAGAAGAAAGAAAAGAAATTACAATTACAATCTTAAATAAATAATTAATGAATAGTAAAAAATCTGGTGTGAAACACTCACAAACTTTCTCTTGCCAATGCAAATATTTAACAATAAACCTAGCATTAGTAATAAAACATTAGAAATAAATAAAAAACTTACCTCAATAAACATATCCTAATTTTAATCATAAGTGAAAGACGCAAAATTAAAATTAGTCAGTTTGGCCAAAAAATACGGAAAATCACTCTTTCACGCTAAACTAGGCTCTGTAGAGAAAAATGCTTTAAATAAAAGTTGTAGATCTTTTAATTTCCTTTAAATTTGATTATATAGACTTTTGTCGTAAAATGCATACTAAGGCCGAAATCTTAAAAAAATAGATTTTTCACTCGTTTTCATGATAAAAAAACAGAAAATTGCTAATTACTGCTATACTAAGCATTAAACAAAAAAATATTTTAAATAAAAGTTGTAGGATTTTTAATTTTCGATTGGCAAAAAAATTACACAACTAGTGTTACGATCTCTGGGCGAGGCTGAGAACTTTTCAGACCACCCTCGTATACTTCATGTATATACTTTTGTTTGTTGTCGGTACATACTTAATTTCAATCTGTGTGAACTTGTGAACCTGTACCAATTCAGTTTGTAAAAAGTATTATACTTACATCTCTTAGAGGTTGAGGAGTAACAGCAACATTCTCCATATTGTTTGGATACACATTAATTATAACTAAATGGCAATGATGAACAGGAATCAGGCTGAAACAAATTAAAAAATGTATGATTACAATGAACAGTACGTTGAATATCAACCAAGGCCTGAAGTCAGGAAATAAATTTTATTGTCAGAGAAATAATGCTATTACAGTAGTCTGCACTTATAACGCTATTGGTTATAGCGCGCTTTTGGATATGACACAGATTGAATTATATTCTCGCATAATTTTTCCATTTTTTTACAGAATTTAAAAATACACTACGCCAATCGCATATATTTTCTAATTTGTTTTTAAAAACAAATATTTATGAAACATATTCCTGAATTGAAATTTCTTTACAAGATGTTTTAAGCTATATGGTAATAGAGAAATAAATTATCTTTAATTTTTAAAATATAGTACACAATAAATAATAATGAGCAGGAAGTAATAAAAGTTTAGAGGTTGTAATGGCATTTTTTGAAAGACAAGACGATGTTCAACCCATCAGACTTCTCCAATTAGCGTTGATAAAAATTCTGCTTTTAGAAAAAATAACGTAGACCTGTAAAGCAACAAAAAATATCAGACATTTTTTTAAAAAAATTAGTGTACTTTGTATTGTAAATTCTTTCCAAACAAAATTTTCTATTCTAATACATTATGTACAGTAATAAAGTCTTCTTCTTCTTATGCCTTTCAAGGATTAGGCATCTCTGCCTGCTCCGAACCTCTCAAATCTGCCCATCTCTTTCTCAAGCATCCTCATTCTCTCCTACCCTCCAGCTTACAGTCCAGTGTCTGCTTAGGTATCCTATCTTCCCTCATTCTGTTCATATGCTCAAACCACTGCATTCTGTTCTGAGCTATCTTGTCGTTTATGCAGAAGATGTTGAGTTCTTTCTGTAATAAAGTGTTTTTGTTTATTTGAATATGTCATCTTTGATCTCATTTGTATTTTATCTAACCAGGCCATATCATTTTGAAAAGCAGCTCTACACTTTTATACAAAAACAAAAAATTAAATTTCCTCAAAAATGATTTTGATGAAGTTTTGATACATTCATTATTTTGCTAGATCCATTAAGAGTGGTAACAGTAGCAAAATTCTTGAGGAGGCTCTTCTCTCATAAAAAAATCTGGTGTGAAACAATCACACAACTTTCTCTTGCCAGTGCAAATAATTAACAGTAATCCTAACATTAGTAAAAAAACATTAGAAATAAACAAAAAAGTAACCTCAATAAACATAACCTAATTTTAATCATGAGTGAGACGCAAAATGAAAATTAACCTGTTTGGCTTAAAAATAAGGTAAATCACTCTTTCACGCTAAACTAGGCTTTGAAGAGAAAAATGCTATAGATAAAAGTTGCAGATCTTCTAATTTACTATATTGATTACATAGTTTTTGTCGTAAAATCCATACTAAGAACGAAATCTTAAAAAATCGATTTTTCACGTTTTCGTGAAAAAAAACAGAAAATCGCTAATTACCGCTAAACTAAGCATTATACAAAAAATGTTTTAAATAAAAGTTGTAGGATTTTAAATTTTCTACATTTTTTATTATATAAATTTTTGCGCTAAAATGCATATTAAAGCCGCAATCTTAAAAAAAATTTTTTTTTACTTGAAAACAGCCTCACCCAGAATTTCAGCAAACATGGAGCCTACCCTATCTTGTAGAGCATAAAAGATTTAGTAAACCAGGCAATTTTTAAAAAAAATCGTAGGACCAGTTTTTGAAAAAATTGCAAAAAAGTGAAAAATTCAACAAATAAACTACTACTTCCGGTTGACTGATTTTAATGAAAATGTTCATGTCGGGTCCGGTAGTGGTATCTAACTTAAGTTTTAAGTTTGAAGTTCGTGCGATGTTCCGTTCTTGAGATATTCTGTTCACACACACGCACGCACGCATACACACACACAGACACAGACCAATCGCTAAAACAATGTTTTTTTGGGTTCAGGGGGTCTGAAAACGATTAGACCCGGTGAAAACTCTATTTCGAAAAATTGACATGAAAACAATACTTTCCTTCTTATATATTCATATAGGCAAGAGAAAGTAAAAAATTGTAAGTTGAGTGTGAAAGTCTTAGTTTTCAAGTTTACGCTTAATCAATGTAAAGTAATTTTTCACTTTTTAGCTTCAAGTTGTCGTGACACATGAAGATCAGTTAAAAAACCAAGTGAATCAGTTTTGCAACACCGTAAAACTTTTTCAAACACTATTGTAGTGTTATGATAAAGTAATTAAAGAAATATTAAAAAAACTTCAAATACTTATCAGATGAAAAAAACAATTAAAATTTTCACAACCAGTAGAATCAGGACTAATTAATTTAAATAATAAAATGTTAACTTACTGATCAGAAGCTGCTGCGATTTTATTTACTTGAATTAGCTCATTTAAAAAAATATCTTCGACACTTTTAATACTCGCATTATCGCGAGCTGACGTTATACATATAACTCTACAACGATTTAACACCTGTAAGAAGAAAATTTACAAAAATAAATATTACAAATTAATTAATTTGCTTACTTATTTTATTAGTTTCGTATAAATCAAAACTTCATACAATGTAGATCTATCTGAATAATACAACAATTCAGGGTGACCCACGAGGAAACCGACATACTTTACAGGTGTGTTCCTCTTATCAAAATAATGAAAAAAGTTCATACAAACACAAGTCTGGAAATGTTCATAGTGAGTTATGTCTGGCAAAAGATTTCACCATGGGTTCAGAGCTTATTCCTAAATAAAGCCACCCTGGAGGTCAAGGGACCCAATTTTATGTGTAAATTTGATGGTTTAGTACGAATTTTGACCTGATTGAAAAATCTGTCGTCTGAAAACAGGTTTTTTTTTAGCTTTGGAGTACAATACTTTGTTAACCCTTCTGCTACGGCGTGTTTTTTGTCGTATAGTGAATGTTCAAATGTCAAAACACGCTCCCAAATAAATTCATTTATCTAAGGCCATTACCAATAGAAAATTGTGAAAAAATTAGTCATTTTATTGAACACATACGGTTATTTTTATTTTAAAAACATAAAAATCGGTTAAGTGATTCGCTAGCTACAGCAGGCAAAACACTTTCGCGTGTAAAAATTTGTAGGTTACTTTATATTTTTGGAACGTGCTAAAATTTAAGTTTATTATGAAATTGTACAGAATATAATTTGTAGAAGACATTTTTATGAATAAAACAATGTTTTAAAATAGACAGCCAGCTTAAAGCAATTGAAATTTAAGTTTATTATGAAATTGTACAGAATATAATTTGTAGAAGACATTTTTATGAATAAAACAATGTTTTAAAATAGACAGCCAGCTTAAAGCAATTGAAATGGACTTTCTGCGCCGTTCATGTAGAGTGTCCAGGTTGGACCATATCCGGAATGACGACATCAGGAAAAGAGCTCATGTAGAAGATATCATTGTGGATAGGATAGAGAGACGACAACTGATATGGTATGGTCATGTGCAGAGAATGGGTGATGAGAGGTGGCCAAAAAGAATGCTGTCTTATGTCCCAACCAACAGAAGGAAGAAAGGTAGACCAAGGAAAACGTGGAGAAAGGGAATACAGGAGGCCATGAGGGAGAAAGGGATGGATGAGGGTGATTGGGGGGATAGAAGAGAATGGAGATTGAAGGGCGGGAAGCGGCGCCGGCCGTAGGAACCCCGGAAAAAAAACAATGTTTTACAATAAAATTTAGAGTAACATTAGCCCTAATAATTGCAGTTTGAAATTTGCAACGCGCAAAGTGGGAACAGAAACTGTGATATTCGAACAGTGCTGCATTGTCAAATTCCTGTCATTCCCCACCCTCTTGTACACAATACGTACGTGAATAAAATTGACATTAAATACATATACAGTTACAAATACACATACAAGATTATGTAGGAGTGGTAAAAGGATAGGGTTTGTAATCGGCCATGAAACAGGGTGAGGGAACTTTGACGAAGAAAGACAATGTTTACTCTCAGAATTTCCGCATACCATGCTAACAGTTGCACATAGAACAAAAAGATTTGATTTGATAGTATCTATGGATTATTCTGATTTAGTCGGTAGTTCTACGAACCTTATAGATGAAATATTCCATAAGTTACATTGTCTTTAAAGATGGGACGACTTCAAAATTAACTTGGCAACTTACAACCATCGTTTCAACCTTGCTATCAATACATTTGCATTGTGTTTTATGTGAAATTACAGAGCTATTCAAATCCCGTAATTTGATATATGAACTGAACAAATTGCTTTATAAATAAGTTTGCTATAGTTGCTATAGGCTTTTAAAGCTTGTAACTACCAGGGCAACTGAGATTGCCTCCTGTAGCAGAAGGGTTAAATGAACTGTCACTGGATGGCAACATTTAGTGGCGAGTTAAAACCTTCAATTGTTGGTGGCCCTGAAAAGGGGCATTTAAGCAGTGGTTGTCTTGAAGAAGCGTCGGTCGTAGTCGTCGTGGCGATGGAGGAGCTGGGCGACACGGCGCCCAGCTCCTCCAGACAAATCGACAACTTACGGTGACGGGTCAGCGAGCGAACGCATCATCTTCTCTCTTGCAGGGTTGTCGATTAGTCTTTGCTGGAGTCCGGCAGCCGTGTGCCGTGGTGGACGTCTTGTTGATGCTGTAGACTGGTGGAAGTGAATCTCTCTGTGTCTGGATCAGAATTGAATCTCTCGGCTTAGTGGAGCGCTCTTTTTATAGTCACCGAGAGTGCTGTGGTAGGAGGCAGTTACTGGTTCAGCCTTGATGACAAAGCCCTCTGTCGGTGTGCAGCCGAAAGGTTTGTCGGTGCACTGCTAAAGGGTTGTCGGTATGCCGCCAAAGGGCCTACCGCACCGACAAGGGCCAGAAGAAGTATTGAAGGCTGGTAACACAGTAAATGATTAATTAGAAGAGGTAGCAGTGACAGAACAATAAATGTGTAAATAAAGTAATTAATACCTTAGATGCATTTTCATTTAAAGAATTCCTTTTTTCATGTTGCAGTTCTGAAGCTTCACAAAGTGCTTGAACAGCTGCTTGCAATCCATGTACAACTGTGTAATCAGCTGGTCGAGATGGTGAAGGAGGGACACTGATAAGTGACAGAGCGTTCAATAACTAAAATTAAAAAAAAAATACTATCATAAAATGGTTTCATTCAAAAATAAATCTTTATAATGCATCCTGTAGCTTGAAATAATTCAATAAATACAATATAATCTTCACTAACCTTTAACTGAGTTCCTTAAAATTGCTGATACAGTTAATGTATAAAAAAAAAAAAAATTGTCCATAGTTGTATATAAATTAAAAATTAAAAACAATCTGGTATGAAATACACACAACTTTCTCTAGCCAATGCAAATAATTAACAATATAACCTAACATTAGTAATAAAACATTAGAAATAAACAAAAAACAACCTCAAAAAAAATCTTATTTTAATCATGAGTAAAATACATAAAGTGAAAATCAACCTCAATTTAGCTAATCACTCGTTTCACGCTAAACTAGGCTCTGTAGAGAAAAATGCTCTAAATAAATCCCATTCGTATTAACTGGATCACCAGACAAGGATCTGGATCAACAGGACTCTACAATAATTCTTTCAAAAATTGTTTTGGAATACATATCTAAAAACCTTACCATTCCTACTTAATTTTTAGTCACAATATGCAAATGAAATGTAATATTAAATTTTGCATCAACCAAATAAAACCAATTTACATAAGCATACTTACAAAATTTAAATTCTGCTGTTGTTGACTCCATGTATTTAACGGTTGAGCCATAGCATCACTGACTACAAATCGAATCTATAAATGAAAAACGGTTGAATTAGAGGAAAAAATCTGGTGTGAAACACTCACGCAACTTTCTCTAGCCAATGCAAATAATTAACAATATAACTTAACATTAGTAATAAAACATTAGAAATAAACAAAAAAAACTAACCTCAAAAAAATATAATCTTATTTTAATCATGAGTGAAAGACGTATAGTGAAAATCGACCTCAGTTTAGCTTAATAATAAGGAAAATCACTCTTTCACGCTAAACTATCATTTACTAATATGTATAAAAAATTATCTACTTAAAAGATAAAGATAAATTCTTTGCAAATATTTTAACTGATTAATAAATACTAAAAAACAAATAGAAAAAATTATGGCAGAACTTCCAAAGTTATCGATCACTAACAGTGGAACCTCTTCCTACCAATGCATTTTTTTCTGCTTTCCTGTTTACTTGACTAATAACTAACTGTACTAGGCATGAATACAACTGTGTTTACATTAGCATCTTACTTTGAGTGAACATCGTGAGCATTGCAAACCTCCCACATCATGGTGGATTGGCAGTATTTGGTCAAATAAATTTTAGTTCTTTTCTTCTGGTAAAGACCTCAACCCAGCTCAACTTAACCCTTTCAATCCCAAATGTTTAAACTGTACACAAAAGAATATGTGTACATTGTTTCATACATTTTACTGATATTTAAGTGTAATAAAATCACTTTTAGACCTTTAACCCTTTTGATGGCCTGACAAAAAAGTGTTACACATCGACATCGCCACATTAGGACTTGATGGTATGAAATTTCCCAACAATAAGAATAAGTAGAATCATGTTCAGGCTTCCTAAACAAAATATATTCTCTTACTTAGATTTGTAGCAAAGTAAAAACTAAGTATGATGTTAATATTATTTAAGACCAAAAATTTTACAATTAAAAAATATTGGTCAAATGGATAAAATCACTGTTTAGTAACAGTTTAAAAAATATACTTGTACATACATACAACATATTCAAAGAAATGTTATATTATTTTAGTAAATGAATACAAATATCTAAAACCAAAATTAACTGTAAAAAGAAACTAATGGTTGCCTCTGTGGCGCAATTATCAGTATACTACACTGCAAAGCAGAAGTCTCAGGTTCGAATCCTGGCTAGGGGGACAAAAAATTATTACACTTCACACCCAGCGTTCTTTAATCCAAAGTTGACTCTAACATCTAAAATTTTGAGGTGTTTTATTTCACTCCAATATGACTTCTATGTCACACTGGGTTAGAAAGGGTTAAGAACTCGTTAGAAATGCCATGATTACAGTATAAGAAGCAAGAATCTGGACGTATCAAGATATAGGTTTAACAAAATAAATCCGGTAATTTGGGGGTGGCTTATGGGCTTTTAAACAAGTTGTTGCAGGATAAGAGGGACCTCAACTTTAAATGCTTTATAGCTCAGCTAATGGCATGGCTCATAAAATGAAGCTTCTACTCTTTGAAAAAGTTCTTCAGAGATCTGTTTGCTTGACATAAGACAATCCTGTGCCATGTTGTCTGAAAATTTTTAATACAAATTCATTTATTTATGAATAAATCCTGATAATACATTTCGCAACTTATAATTAATTCCATTGTAAAAATATTATAATTTTTACTAAACTTTTACAGCTGCTATATTTTTTTGATTTTCCCTCCAAGATTTCATTTTTGACTTAAAAGTTTTAGTGTATCCACCAACATCAGAGTGCGTAACTTAAAAAACAAATTGACTCTAAATTTATAAAATGTTTTTGAAGATATTCTATCTTCAGTCATTTACATAAAACAGTTGTAAATTATTATAATTTAAACAAAGATTATAACGATTTTTTACATTAATATAAAAAAATTAAAATAATTGAATAGCTTAATACAATTGACTGAAGATAAATCTTCTAAAATTTTTAACAAATTAAGTTTCTTCTTAAAAAAAAATTAAGTATATTTTCTGGTTGGTGATTGTAAATCCACAAAAACATGAAACATGTACATTAAACATAGAAATATACATAACAGCTGTAAAAGTTAGTAAAAATTACAATATTTTTAAAATACAAATTTTATGTATTTTTTTTGTTTATATTAAGTATGTGTTGTGTTTTTATATACGATCTATCCTCTAATGAGGACACTAATTCTCTATCCCTACAACGCTCCATGTGAATTTTCCATTGTTGGAAACAGTGCTGGAAGTCAGCTCCTTCAGGGCATGTGCCGCTTTTTTTTTACAGCTTCCGCAGACTCAAATCTTGTCCCTTTTAACTCACAATTTTGACCTTTTCTCACCTTTTGACTCACAATTTTAGTAAGCCAAACTTCCAGAAATTTTATGTGTCAGCAAGTAACAAATTAATTATTTTTATGGATGGGAAGTCTATCTTTAGAACGTAACACCTCCAGGAATATAACATATACTCAAAAACATACCTCAAATTACACCTCCAGAGTACCAATAAGCTGTGAGATTGCTTCAAATTTTATACCATTGCAGTGTTTTTTGAATAAGGAACTAGAAGCATGAAAAACAATGATTAAGAATTAATACACAAGTAAGAAATTTTACTAACCAACTTCCCCGTAGGGAATATATCCCACACAATTCTGCAGTACTCAATAGCCGCTTCTACGCTACAAGTCCATAAAGACTTTGAGATAGGTGCTAAAGGAATAAATCCAGGTCCTCGAGATTTTGTAAAGTCAAATTCTATTAAACACTCACATGGTATACCAAAGTAAGGAGTATGATCTAACACAAATAATGTTTTATGATTCGCGGGGTACATTTTATCGTACATACCAATAGACATTTTTTAGCTGATTATTAAAGAGTTACTTAAACGACAAGAAATAATTATCAGTAAGTCGATACACTCAATTCCTTCAATAACCACACAGACAATGCACCGAATATAAAAACACTGTGCTTTAATGTGTGAACTGTTGACATTTCATTAACTTCGCGCTCCATAAATTAACTATCTGATTTTATTTCGCTTAGCTAACTGAGTTGAACCAGTAAACATCTAAATTTTGTTTACTAGTCGTTCGTTTCGCAATTTAGGTTATGTTATACACTTATTTTGATTGAGCATTTACAAATAAAGAGCCGGGCATTGGCGTGGTGACGTCACATTTTTGACAATATATTTCATTTCTGTAGTACGAATCACGTAATGAGTAGTGCATGTATTATAAAGGAATCCTTAAATAATTAGCACACTATTTTTTTGCAGTCTGTCTACTTCTATTCGGTACTAATAATATCCGCTTCATCAGACTTTTATGACTCGAAAGTGGCTAAAGAATTTAATCAGAAAAATATACTCAAAGGAACATCTAGAGATTAGGTTTGTCTAAACATAGGCAAAGGATGTTACAACATCAAAGAAAACCCCTAGTTTTATTTTTATAAACTTCTCATATATCTTAAACTTTTTGCACCCTTTTTGCTTTAAACGTACTGACAATTTTTAATGACTACTTCTAGGCTTTATTTTCATGGCTAGCAGACTTTAGTTACTCGTATGTACGCGTGGAGCATTGTTAACTTCGTTTAGTTGGAGCAATCTATGTTGTTAATTTCGTTAACTGTATTTGTCATCTGTTTTTGGGAATTTTGTGTCTACGATTTATTTCGTTGATGTTATTAATTGTCATGTAGTTATGCGTTTTGTTTTAGATGATTCATCGTAATTTTGTTAGTGCAATATTACTAGAAAGAATTTAAGGTAACGTTTAAAAAAACGGTACAATTTGTGCCATATACTACTATTGTACAGCATTTCCTGAATGACTGATAAGCAATGTTTTATTTGTATTCTTTAAAGCTAGAATTTTAAATCGAAATGTGATCAGTTATCAAAACAAATAATAATAATTGAAACACATATGACAATTCTGTGATTCTATTTTCAAATTTCTTTGTGTAATCTGCGTGCTAAGCTAAACCTAATTAGGCCTCTTTAGTCAGTGTTGGCAGTTGTGTTAGGTTAATTTTATCTGTTTCGTTTTGGTAATTTATTTCATAAATTACTAAAACCAAATATTATAATTATTCTGAGATTTTGTTTAAGAACCGAAGTGGAGTTGTTTTGTTTATGTAAGATCTGATGAAAAGATCTTTTGTTTTTAAATAATTTTGGCAAAAAACAATTGACTAGTGTTTTATCAGAGCATTGAGAACCTGTGTTTTGTAACCTCATTATTACTGAGTTTCTGTGATTATAGACAACAAGAGTTGATGGTGTGCTAACCAATTGAGTGTGAGGTTAATGGTAAATACAATTGTTACAGACTTGACTGGGTTTGTAGAAAATTCACTTTAGTATAGTTTTATTTCTGGCTCACTGTTGGATATAAAGTAGACGTTTTTGGTGCATA
Organism: Catonia carolina; assembly: GCA_035578175.1. NCBI lineage: Eukaryota > Metazoa > Arthropoda > Insecta > Hemiptera > Achilidae > Catonia > Catonia carolina. The sequence goes on along the minus strand of JAQMRL010000005.1, from coordinate 29,794,663 downwards.
ATATTTATTTGAATTTACTGTACAAGATTTTTTTTACAAAACTAAGCATTACTAATGGGCAATATGAAATTGTGCACCTGAAAACATTCCTAATTAACATTTTTACTACCTGAATTTGGTGTTACCTCTTTAAAAATGTAACAAGTATAATTATGTAGAAATTGTCAGAATATAGTATTTTCTTAAGTTTCCTGAAACATAATTATATGGAAACCTAACCAAACCTCACAATGTTAACTGGCTCAATTATGATGTAAAAGTTGAAGGAAAGCTGTGTGTTGAATTTATCGGAGCAAAGCATGGATTGATGTGCTAATTTTGTCATGTTTCTTTCTAAATATTATTTGTAATGGCTTTTTTTGTATACTTTCTTATGTATTAGTAATGAAGAAGGCTGTGTTTCAATAGTATTCCTATAATTACAGGTTTCCTGATTAGGTATTAACGGGAAAAATTTACCTAACCTAGAATTTTAAAATGGGTTTTAGCCAATTTTTGTTGTGCAATTGCATTATTATTTAAGAGTTACCAGTAATTATCTTTTGTTTTATAAACAATATATTTAGTTGAAAGGCCTAAAAGTACAGTACTAAGGAAGTAAAATAATAAAATATAATAGTATTTCTTCTTTCACTGTAATTTAGTTTACTTTGTAATATTTTGGTTTGGTTAAACTAATTTAAATAATGGATTAAAATTTTGATTTTCATTTCAGTGTTAATAATGAAGAGAGTTGATACTGATTTGTCCGCAAATCGTGATAGCACACAAATTGTGCCTCGTCTTCCTGTTAATTTACAAAATAGTGATGGTAGTAACAAAAAAATTATGGTAAGACAATTTATAATTTTTCTATGTATTTTCTTGTATTGTATTTATGCTGTTTTGAGATAATATGGCTATTGTGAAAGTGTAGAAGTTTTGATACCTAGATTTCAAGGGATATTAACCCTTAAGGCGGTTCCGGCTGTTCACAGTGACCGTATTACGTTCCTTTCCCATGACTTTCACACACACATTCATATAGTTAGATTTTACTTGTTAAAAACATTTGTAAAGCATAATTTAATCTATACATAAGTATATTTCACAATTCTGTAGGTTGCAGGATAATGACATGAGGGTAACTTGTTTGGGAACACTGCAGGTAGTATTTTGTCGTGCGCCAGTCCCTTTCTCCCTTTGCTACAATTTACATTAGACCCAAACCATTTGTAACAAGGGCAAAATTGTATAGAAAAACTTCACAGATTTCACACAAACCAAGAATCATGTTTATGTTGACTTACGGACGGCCTCCATATGATATCTGTGTACATAAAAAAATTTCAGTAATATAGCCTACCCACCTCACTAAAAGATAATAAAGTATTTCCCTGTCAACGCATTCTGTAAACGCTATTAGTTGTGTTGAAGAATTTTCAACAAAATATATATAATAATGACTAGTTTCAAACTTATATTGACCTCACTGCAACAAGTTTTATCGCGCACTGCACTGCCCATTTCTGTAACCATTGAAAGTGGCTTCGTAAAGAACATGGGTTTGCAATATTTTCATGAAGTGGTTTTTTTAGTAGGATGTTCACTGCGTGCATTTTTGTATGTTAGTTAAATGTTTTGGATCAGTTATGCTAAACCTTAATAAGGTTCACTCAATCAATATTTTAATAGGGGTCTGTTAGGGTTTTCACCCTGGATTTGCCTGAATAATATAATAGTTCAATAATCTGTTTTGATTCCGTACTTTTACCGGAGGAACCAGCACGCAATTTAAGGTAGTCCGTGTGCAGGACTAAAGCGATTATGGAATGTAAATTTTTTTTTTTTCGCCCTAGAGACTCCAGGAGGAGTATAGGACATGTCAGCTATAACGCCTGAAATATATATAAGAATCACACAATGTATCACTACTATTAAGAAAGAAATTCTTGTACGCTATAAAAAGTTTCACCGATCAAGTAATTTTTCAGATTCCTTTTAAAGGAATTCAAATCCTCACAACATTTTAAAAATTGGGATAATTTATTCATGAATTTTCTCCCTGCATGAGTTGGTTTTTGTTCAAACAATTTTGTGGAGTGATTAGCCACATAATAATCATTTCTGTTTCTCGTGTTATGATTGTAAACATAAAACACGAGGTAAACAAAGAATGAAACTAAAGGAAGGTTAAATATAGGAACATTGACCACCTGTACAATCAGAATAACGTTACGAACAAACAGTGTACTTACTTGGTTTGTAATGAAATTGAGATGAAGTCCAGTCACATCAGCACGTGGTGAAGCCCCAATAATGTTGACTGAATGAAGTCCGACGAGATGCCCGTTAAATACGTTGACGAACAGTTTAATAGATACAAACATAACAAATACAATAACACATACGCAAATTGGCACATTAACACAAATAAAGCCTCTTTACAAACAGTTAGCAAATGCCTTCATCTCGTTCGATGAAAGGTCAAATGACTTGAGCCTAGCACACAGCAGCCCGCAACGAAACCTGTAGCACAAGACAAAAATGAGGGAAAACAGATATAGATTAATAGGTGGGGGAAGAAGTAACATAGAGGTAGAGGACTGTGTGATCTGGAAGGACACGCAGGGATGCAGTATTAACCCAATTAAAAGTGAATTGGCAGCGAATTAGTGCGAAAGTTCAAAATTACTAGCGTTGTAAATAAAATGTATCACCCCAGGTGAAATGCCCTTAACAGGGTCTTTGAAATTAATTATGTAGCTCCACTTACTGGGTCTATACAATAAATATACGTATTAGGGCTATAAAAAAATTATTCCAGATATTTTTAACAATGATTTAAAATTCTTTGAAGTACTCTCCTTAGGCATTGACACACTGCTGCCAGCAGTTTTCCACCTTTGGCACATGTCCTAGAAGTCCTCATTCTGCTGTTGTTTAGATGCCACATTTTAGCCCTTTGAACTTCTGTATCCATCACAAAATGATGTAATTTTAGGTTCGAAAAGAAAATGAAGTTGCAGAGAGTAATGGCAAAGCTGTACGGGGGTTGGGGCAGCCAGATCGCTCTTGGCAAGCAGCTTGGTCACATTGAGGCATCTACGATTGGGTGGATTATTGTTATGAAGAATCCAAGTACTGGTGATCTCCGGTTAAATGTGGTTGATCTTTCCCTTAAACTCTTAAGTACTTTTTTTGTAAAGTTTACTGTCTGTCCAGGAGGCATGAACTTTCTGTGAATGCAGATTTATCTCATTGTCATCAGTTTAATGTCTCTTCTTGGCCCTCCATAAATTTTTTTATCATTAACACGTTCAATTCGGCCGATAGACGCAATGTCATTTGCGGTGACGTAGCGTTACTTCAATGGTAAAATGGCTTGATGCCATTATATTCGTATAAAAATATTTCATTATTTTTGCCATACTTACTATATTTAATTTTGCGTAATTGAGTATTGTAATGCAAGTAATGTCATGAAATAAATTTTTATATTATTACTATGACTAGAAAATATAGAAACATTGTGTAAATGCTTAAGTTTTCTTACTTGAAATTAAGAATTTAGATGAAATAATAAGTAACAAATAAAATTGCACGGAAAACTTTAAACAGAGTTGTAAATATATCGGTTTATAAAATTCTTTCAAAAAAATCCGTCACCTGTGTTTAAGAACTAATTGCGTACTGGTACAGTACGAACCTTATACTAGGACTGGACTGTAATAGAAAGACTATTTACCCTACCTTAACCCTTAACAAAGAAAGAAGCAATAATAAACCATATAGATGTGACTAGGAGTCTTCAGGTTGACACAAAATTGAGTCACCCGCAGTCAGCAAGTTAAAAACACTTGTTCCGTTCATGGCTTTGTCCTCGAAAGCCATCTGAAGCATCACAGTGGGGGTTTTGTTTCAGCATAACACAAAACTTAACAGCATAATGCTGTTAAACGTCTCGAAAGCTTATCAATTATGGCTTAACAGTTTTTTCAAATGTATTTTATTATTCAAGAAAAATATTTTATTTATTTTGTCTGTTTCAGAATACATCAAGAAAGTATAACAATATGATAATTTTGAACAATCTCTCCAAAAATTTAATGCCCATTAATTTCGCCAAACCGACACTGTTTATAATTACGATACTTGCAGTATTTTTACAGCCAACGTTATGTAAGGATATGACAAATAGTGTGTTTGGATCATTTACGGACGGTTTACCAGCTGCATTCGGCGATTTTGATTCAGATAAATTTACAGATTTATTTGTTTTACGTAATGATGGTAAAACTATAGAAATTCTTTTAGGAGATGACACCGAACCATTGTTTGGACGAAGTGCCAATTTAACATGTACATTTAAAGATGATCAACGAATTACGAGTGTTGTACCGGCGGATTTTGATGGAGATGCTTATATGGATGTATTACTTACCGTTCGTCCTAAAGTACCAGATGAAAACTTTCCCTTCCTGAATGATGTCTATATATTATGGGGTAATGGTGATAAACTAGATTGTAATATAGAAAAACCAATAATCAAATCTATAAATGGTCAGCCATTAGCGATGGATTTTAATCAGGATATGATTGTAGATTTATTCGGTTTAGATAAACATGATGGAAGGTTTTTTTGGATTTTTGGAAATAACCGTACCGAGCCAAGAAAGAAACCCATGTTAGATTCTAAACATCACAGTGAATTAAAAGTTCCACATTCTCATGCATTTTTAGATCTAAATGATGATTTTTTCGGAGATCTTTATTTAACGGCAAAGGATGGTAGTTTTGAAATCTGGTTGTACGATAATTCAAAAAGAGATTTTGTCTATGATAAAACAATTACACCACCACCGGGTGTTGTTCTTAGTCAAAGTAGTGACCATTACATGGGACAAACTGTTTTTCAAGATATGGCGTTAAGAGGTAAAATCGATCATGTCGTACCAGTCTGTTATGATAAACCGTGTAAAAATAGTACAATATTTATATACAGTGATGAACGTTGGCATAATGTTAAAGTGCATCTAAAAGACTGGCGTATGATTCATCCTTCAGGAACCGAAGGTGGTCTCATGTATTTAGATACGCTAACATTACGTGCTGGTGATTATAATATGGATGGTTATCCCGACTTATTGGCATCGTTGTATTATGATGGTCAATATCGTACTCATTTATTAGAAAATGTTCAATGCAAACTACCAAACAGTTGTGATGGTTTCAAGAGAACTTTTGAAATAAACACCGAGTTATTGGCTCAAAGTAACAACAATACAGTCCTCGGTGTATTTTATGATTTCCTACAGGATGGTATACTCGATATTATATTCGTACACTTTACTAAAGAAAAACAATACGTATCTGCTTTCAGTTTAGACGATAGTTTAGAATACGACGCAAACTTTGTGAAAGTAATGGTTTTGACCGGTGTAGTAAATGATAGGCAAAAAGCATTATTCCATACTCCTTTGACTAAAAAACAACGTATTTATGGAACAAATCTACCTGGACCTACTATATCATACAGTACAAAAACACCAGAAGGTTTACAGAGATATGCGGTTGCTACTCAGCTACCACAATCTGCACATTTCCCTTTAAATTTACCTTATACGATATTTGGTCTCGGACGAACACCAAATTTTGTCGAAGATTTAAAGGTCTGCGTTTACGGACATGATAAAACATGGAAGCAATTGATACCGAATTCACAAATGGTTGTTATACCGCGCCCACCTGACGATACTTCTCAATGGAAAGTGCAGTTATTTGTTACGCCCAGCAAGCTTATTATTCAAAGCGTTTTCGCTTTATTGGGAATATGTGTTCTCATATCACTCATCATTGGTGCGTTATACTGGAAAGAACGTAAAGAAGATCATAAAGAGAAATTGCAAGAAGCTCAGAAATTTCATTTTGATGCAATGTAAAAAGATATACAATCAAAATTCAATTATTACAAATGTGTAATTTCTTCTGATAAAACAGTTTTTTTTTGTTAATTGGCTGTTTTTGGACCACAAAATACACAATTATGTGTCTTATTCTTTCATTAGAGCTTCATTTTCTTTGACTAAAGCTCTCTTCTCCTTAGTCCCCATTCGAAACATGATTTTCTTTCATTAATTTCCATTGTTTCAAACTTGTTCTGCATCTCAGTTGTGCATATTTCCCTGACTTTCAATTTGATTTGATGTGTTCATATTTATTTAAATATTTTTATGTGGCCATGAAATTGTGCTTTTCGTTTTTTCACTGCTGTTGAAAGTCTCTATGTTACTGTAAAGTTCTTTGTTACTTGTTTTTCTTTATTCATTATTTTTAGATCTCGGCCCAAATACTTTTCTTTCTGTTTTTTCAATTTTTTTAAATTTCATGTTTAATATATGATAACAATGTTTAATTTCAGTTATCTTTAAAAATGTAATTAATTATTAAATACTAGAAAGTATTGTTTGTTAATCAAAAAGTGTTACAATTTTCAAATAAACATTTTGGAAAATAAAAACAAATTTTCTTTAAAAAATAAAAGCAGAATTAGGGCTCGTTTATGCATGCGATAACTATCTCCGTAATATTTATTTCATGTTGCTGTGACATGCGATATGAAATAAATGTACAGCGATAACTTTAACGCATCCATTAGCATATAGAGGGGATATGAGTTTGCCATATGAAATCAGTGTGTACAAAATAATAGATCCATTTGTGTTAGTCGATGCTTATTTGAAGTGTAATAAAAGAAAAAAAGTACTCTTCTAAGGACGTGTATCCCACAAACACTGCCTTATCCGCACCTTATTAATTAACCGTTCGGTCTACCTGTGTTATCGCAGACATTGTAACAAATACAAGGATAAACTGAAAGCAGGACACAGTTGGTACACCGGTTTCAGGTTGGTATACCTGAGACTACACGTTATGTCGTCGCGTGAGTAAAACAGTCCTATCTAACTTAATGCATATTGGATCTGCCCGCTACACATTTGTTTCCACGATTCGTAGGTGCAGGCGACAGTAGTTATAATTCGCTGCGATAGAAGTATCGCCGTCATTTGCATACACTGTCACATTTAATTCAATGAACTAAGGAATCTTGGAGACAGAAGCGTCTCCTGTCGCAGAGACTGTTACCACATGCATAAACGGGGCCTCAATGGTGTGATTAGAGGGCATAAGCATACTGTACTGTACAATGGCCATATTTTTGCATTTTTATTAATAATATGTTGAATTCAAGCAAAACATTTTCAAAATCAAATACAGTTTCAATTGATCAAACTTGACAAGGTTCAACCTTACTTTATATTGTACATTTGGGTCTATGTAGATCTTACACCATGTAAAATTTTTTAAAGGTTTTGTTATTAAAAAATTTGCTCTAAGGACCTGAATTTCAATATTTACATAAATTAATAACTTTCAGGAATTAACAATCTTTACAAGATGTACAAAATATGAGAATCACGTATGTACGCAAATTAACATGACCATAACCTCTAACTTACTCTGCTGAAATTGTTAACTGAATCCCCTTTCCCAAAAAATGTATTCTCCTTTTTTTATTAATTTCCACAGTTATTTTAAAATCAATTAACGACAGTAAATGTACAAATTCAGTAAAAATATTTCAGTTTGTGTGCCAATATAATACTGAATATTAGTTCCTACAATTTTTTTTTTGTTGTGAGATTTTATGTTTTAGTTGTTAATCTTAGTAAAAAAAGTTGAATACTTTTATACTCTTGTATTGTTTGTTTACTGGATATTGGTGTAGCAACTGAAATAGTAAATCTGTTTTTTTTTTAGTTTTTAAACTGTAGTTCAAAAAAGGAAAATTATGCATTTTTTAAAGAAAGTTTTTACGATTTTGTAAGATTAGTACAAATTAAATATTTTGTTTATTTAAAGTCACTTAAACACCTTGTTCATTAGCGAATATGGTGAGTTATGAAACAGCCGGTTTTTACTTGGGAAATTTTTCAGACCCTAGCTGGGAATTAAACCCAGGACAGTGCGTTACCACTATGCGACGAAGACGGTCCCAAATTAAATTTAAAATGTTATTAACCTTTTAATCATTGATATACATGAATTTAAAATTTATTTTAGACATATCTAAAGATCGTAGATCATTACGTCTGAAGATCATATTAATTGTTTAAGCACCTCATGTTTAAATGAAGGACAAATGAAATAAAATATTACGTTCACAAGTAGTAGAGCTATCATTTTGTAACATTAAATGTTGTACTTCGCAATATTTATACATTAATGTCAAACAAGGAACAAACAGATCTATTGCTAACCTTAACCATGCCTGTTGGCAATCAATAATGATACAGTAAACACATCAGTTGGATGTTTGTTTAGTTGTGTATCTATTTTATAAAAATCCTCTATGTCTATTTGATGGTAAAAATAAACTTTAAAATTATAGTCAATGTAATAAAATGGGAGTTTTTATCATATATTTCAAGCATCATATAGTTCTAACAATATTAATTTTGTTAAAAATATCTTTTATAGAAATATTTATCCCAAACACTAGTTTTATTTTATCTTTGTAAAATGTTTAACACATTCTGTTGTGTGATAATTTGTGATAACTTGTATTTATTATTTATTTACTTAAATTTGTGTATTTTTTACTTATCTTAGTTTTTTTTAATGATGGGTGCCAGAATTCAGTTAATAGTTCATCAAAATTTAAAAATTAATTTTTAATCATATTATGTTAATAACTGATGTCTAACCAAGTTAAGTGTAAATAATTCATATTTTAAGTGTTAGGTGTTAAGTTCTGAGATTACGTTATTTTATCATAATGTTTTAACTATTGATTTAGCTGAATTTCTTTGATTTCCACGAATTAGAATTAGATGAAAGTAAATTGTCTTCAAAAACTTGTAAGCCAGTTAGTTTCAGGTTATTTCTAGAGTCAAAAGAATTTTAAAAACCAGCACAGTCACTTTTGGTTACAGTATACAGTTGGCTGAAAAATTTATCAGACCTTAGTAATGTATATTCCTTAAAATGTTACTTTTCAGGTTATGTTGTTATTCATACCCCAAAAATAAAAAAAATGGCACCCAATAATTATGTATGTATATCGCATTTAAGTTAATGTTTAGTTTATTTGCTCCGTAGCTAATTAATCAGAATTATAAATATGTATTCCTATCTTCTTCAGTGTAACAGAGATTTGTATTATGATTTTATTGCTTAAAAATCTGTATCAAGGGTTCTCAATTCGGGGTGTAAGCCCATACAGTTAGCATTTACACCGGCAAATAAGCTTGCCGGTGTAGCTGCGCGAACAGTTTGGATTCAGTTGGTAAATTTTGTGTCTTAGTACCGAACTGCCTATTAAATCACATGAAGCGGTGGCTTGCATCTCAGCGGTTCGCCAATGACGAAGAGCTTCAAAACGCCGTGAATGGTTGGCTACATTCACAGGCGGCAGATTTTTATGCAGAGGGTATTTCAAAGATTGTTCCAAGGTACGACAAGTGCTTGAATCTGTTTGGCGACTATGTCAAAAAAATAGAGAAAAACTGTAGTTTTAATATGTATATAATAAAGTTTTTGTATCTTTACTCGTTTACTTTTTATTTCAAAACTGAGGTTATTTTCTGGATAACCCTCGTAATAGAACAATAAATTTTCTTCTTCAAGTAACATTTTTAGTAATTATTTGAAAGTCATTTTCATACGAACTGTATCCCACCAATTTTTCTGGAATACTGTGAGCTGCAGTTTTGTACTGATGTGTCGCTTGTGGAACGGTACTTTTAGGCTTATGTAGGTATCATCACTCAATAATTTTTTTCAAAAATGAGATTACATGCTCTAATGAAATGAGAACCCTTCATCTACATAATTTTCTTAAAGCTAGCCAAATTTATACCTGTATTTTGATAAAACAGTAGGTACATGTTTGAAAAATTATTAACAAATTGTTTTAATTTATTAAAAAGAAATGGAATGTAAGTACAGCATACCTCCAGATTTGATCTAAATTTAAAAATATTTTTGTTAAAAAAAAAATTTAATTTCAATTTTTTTTTATTACTCATTATAATTTTTTAACGTAAGTTTTTATGTACTGTACACTGATAATCATCATCATTACTTATGTAATAACAATCTATAAAAACCAAAGTTAGTAAAAAAATAAATAATTCATTACATTTATTAACCTTGCCAAAAAAAAAAATTATCATTTTTCCAATGTATATGTGTGTAAATATTATCAAATTGTAAATAATATTTTGTAAGTAACAAATAACATTAATGTTTTAATTCTACTATTTGAAATTTATTATAATGTATTAGTATTCTGAATATGTATTTTAAGTTCTGTAAATTGTAGTATTATTAAGAATATTCATCATCAAATTGTTTGGTCTGTATTTGTATTATTCAGTTATTTATGAATGTAATATTTTTTTAATAATAAAATTTTAAGCTTTGTTGTACATTATTGATTTATTTCAAATAAAATTTCCTTGGTAAAAATAATGTCTGTTTTTTGTTTCACATCTATTTTAACCCTTTGGAAATGGACTGTTACTCGTTAATTAGAAGAATTGCAAAATTCAAAACGCGCTCTCAAAACAACTGTTTTATCTAACGTCACTACGAATGAAAAATTCTGAAAATATTACATTTGATTCATATAATACGTACGCGCCTTTTGAATATAATTACAGCAAAATCGCTTGTTTACTTTATATTTTTTATTATAACGGGCTTAAATTTCAGTTTAGCAAAAAAAATTATAAAACAAGTTTGTAGACAAGAGTTTACTGGAATAAATGTAATTTTTTATTTAAAATTCCGTAAATATTTGACAAAGTTACAAAATGTTCCAACATGAGTCCATTTTCACATCACAGGGAAGCATGAAGGGATGATATTTTACATTCTTTATGGTGATGTCACGTAGCCACTATTATATTTAGATTACAGCTGTAAGTAAACCAATGTAGAAAATTCTTTTCCCTACAACCACGTGTTTTGAAAAATTCTGTAGGTGCGGTTAGAAGGAAGCTGTTACACGTCCTTTGCAACCCGGTAAAGTGTCGAATTTTTTGCCTATGTGATGATAAACCTCCTCCTGAAAAGTAAAATGGACTAGTCTTCCCTTTTCAAGAGCAAACCCCGTAACAGAATCATCATAGCTACAACACAAACTAAAGAACATGCATGTACGTTGACTTACACATGAGCAACACGGATTTCCATTCAAAACAAACATTTCCCAAACCATCAATGCTACCTACACATTATAGAGGGAATACAAATTTTCCCTGTCATGATATTCTATTTCTGTAAACAGTATTAGATGTGTTAAAGAATTCCCTGCAAGAAAAGAACAATATATACTGGTTTCTGACTTATACTGACCTTGCGTAGCATGTTTGATCACCCCAACTACAATCCATTCGGCATCATCCGTGTGAACAGGGTTAAGGAGGCCCAAGGTATTTCCAAAATAAAAAAAAATTACGTAGGGTATATTATTAACTGATTGCAAAAGAAATACTTCATTGTTAAAAAAAAAAAATCTGGTGTGAAACACTCACACAACTTTCTCTTGCCAATGCAAATAATTAACAATAAACCTAACATTAGTAATAAAACATTAGAAATAAACAAACTAATTTTAATCATGAGTGAAAGACGCAAAATGAAAATCAACCTCAGTTTGGCTTAAAAATACGGAAAATCACTCTTTCACGCTAAACTAGGCTCTGTAGAGAAAAATACTCTAAATAAAAGTTGTAGTTCTTTTAATTTTCTATAAATTCTATTATATACATTTTTGTTGTAACATGCATACTAAGGCTGAAATTTTTAAAAAAAATCGATTTTTTTACATGTTTTCGTGAGAAAAAAACAGAAAATCGCTAATTACCGCTAAACTAAGCATTTTACAAAAAAATGTTTGAAATAAAAGATGTAGGATTTTAAATTCTCTACAACTTTTATTATGTACATTTTTGCGCTTAAATGCATATTAAGTCGCAATCTTAAAAAACAGCCTCACCAAGAATTTCAGCAAACATGCCACCTACCCTATCTTGTAGACCATAAAAAATTTAGTAAACAAGGCGATTTTAAAAAAAAATCGTAGGACCAGTTTTTAAGAAAATCGCAAAAAAGTGAAAATGACATGAATAAATTACTACTTTCAGTTGACCGATTTTGATTAAAATGTTTGTCGGGTCCGGTAGTGGTATGTAACTTAAGTTTCAAGTTCGTACGATGTTTCGTTCTTGATATATTTTGTATACACACACACAGACCAATCGCTAAAAACATGTTTTTTGGGTTCAGGAGGTCTGAAAATGTGTAGATCCGGTGAAAACTCAATTTCAAAAAATCAACATGAAAACAATACTTTCCTTCCTATTCATATAGGCAAGAGAAAGTAAAAAAAAACAAAGGGTATAGATACTGCAGTCATGAGAACGGATGGATGGCCATCCAAATCCTGTGGTGAATGAAGTGATGGTGTCATTTGGAGGGTGGAAAATATGTGGTTTTCAGAGTGTCTAACATCCTGATAAGCATAACTCAGTAAGAAGGCAATGGTAAACCACCTTACTCCTCATTTTATTTAGTAAAGCCTGTAGAGGTTCAAACCAGCTTTTCGGCTGATGACCTAAATAATAATAACATTTATATCATAAAACATTTCTAATAGACAACTTCAGCTTGTCTCATGCTTATTGTTGTATGAAAATTTCAATTAGGACTACAAGATAGTTTCAGAAAACCAGAATTTAACTGCAATAATAATTTGTAGACATTCTATAGATACTGAATTCACGAGATTGCCTTTTGCGTACATATGGGCATAAGGAAGAGAAATGAAATATTTGCAGTGCTGCCAGCTTCAACAGTGAGACACTACTCGTAGATTTCACTACCGTGCAGTTTCTTATTCCAAGAAAATGTTTTCTTAATGAACCTTATAAGAAATAAATGTGTCCTGTAATATTGCCTATAGCTTAATAACATGACTAGAAATGTTTGATTTACTGTAATTACGAATGAATCGCCTAACTGTTTTTTTTTTACCAGATGTCAACAAAACTGTTAGCTTCTTCATATCCTTAATTTCCTCCTTTATTTTTCAAATTGTGGAAAAAAAACATCACAGTAGTAAGCCGCTTGCTGACGGCTTTTGTTCAAAAGTCACGGATAGGCATTTTTGTTTAGCTTCAACTTCACAACATTTTATTACACTGCATATTAGATTTCGTTCAGCACTGTGAATAGTTCGACCACGTTTTTGAGTAACCGACATTTCTGTTTACAGTAACAAACAGTTATATTCATAGAGTTAACCTACAAAAGGTTCCGCGATATATTGTATATGCCCTGGGTATAGTATAAGTTATGTTTGTCGTACTAAAATTAAAGCAGTCGCGCATATGCACTGATGCTTTTCCTCCTTTACCCCTTGTTGCAAACTCATGAGTCAAGTGACTATATTCTAAAATAATCCAGAAATTTGGAACAAATAAAAACAGATAAACATCTGTATTAATTATATTTTATTAAGATAAGTATTACAATTAAATAATATTAATAAAATTACTTACATTCAAAACAAAACAAAAAAAAGAAAAAATATTTTTACTGTGAAAAAATTAATAATAAAAAATTAATTAGAAGCAAGTATATGTTGATGAACCATCTGTTCCTTATTAATCATATGAGTCGTGTTGTTAACAAGTTTCATTAATGCACTTAAGTGATTTGACCAATCATTTAATACATCATTAGGATCCTTTATTGTAGTAAAACTAATGATACCAGCTGGGCGATCAGTTTTAGCTTGGACAGATTTACTGACAACCATTGAACTTAAAAATTCTTCGGTTTCCTAGAACAAAATTATTAATATTGTTAAAAATGTCTCGTTGAAAAACTGATGGTACAGTATAAATGAGTACACATACAGTTTACATTCAGCTGAAGTACGAGGTATGGCTAATAAATAACAATACAGATGTTGTAAAAAATTGAATTTTTCTTTTATACATAATTACTAATTGCCACCTTCAATATACCTCCTTCTCTATCCTTACAACGCTCCATGTGAATTTTCCATTGTTGGAAACAGTGCTGGAAGTCATCTTCTGTCAGCTCCTTCAGGACACGTGCCGCTCAAAAATGTTTGAAATGAAGCTCGCAAAAATGTTTGTATTGACACTTTGTACGCGATTGAAAATGACCCAAATTTTTTGGAAATTATAATAACATGTGATGAAACGTGGTTTTTTACTTATGATCCGGAAACGAAGCGCCAATTTATCCACTGGACGAGCCGAACTTCACCAAGATCCAAAAAAGCTCGAATGAGCAAGCGAAAATTTAAAGCAATGATTGTTTTTTTGATATCCATGGGATTGTGTACCTTCACTGGGTTCCTGAAGGTCAAACAATTAATTAATAACAATTAAGTACTACCTTGAGGTACTTTCTAAACTACGTCAAAGAGTAAGGAAAAACCGCCCCAAAATGTCGAAGGACAAACCATGCGTTCTCCACCAAGACAATGCGCCAGCTCATTCCGCGTTTATCTGTCAAGAGGTCCCTAGCCAAGTACAGCATCTCAGTGTTAGAACATCCACCTTATTCACCAGATCTTGCACCATGTGACTTGAAATCTGCATTAAAAGGGACAAGATTTGAGTCTGTGGAAGCTGTATAAGAGAAAGTGGTACCTGTCCTGAAGGAGCTGACAGAAGATGACTTCCTGCACAGTTTCCAACAATGGAAAATTCGCATGGAGCGTTGTAGGGATAGAGAAGGAGCGTATATTGAAGTTGACAATACGTGATTATGTATAAAATAAAAATAAAATATTTTACGCCAGTCTCGTTGTTTAATAGCCACACCAGGTATGTGGCAGTGGAATCGTGTCTTTATTGTTTTTACGTCTGACTGTTCTGCAATTTCTGCTAATGGAGACTGTGGGTTATAATGGTAATGAAAAAATGCCAGACCTGATCGGAATCGAACCCTGGACCCCACTGTAGAAACCAGTAGCGCTAACCACTACGCCAACAGGCCGGCCATCATGTGTCCTGTTCAGAGCTCATTTACAAAATTAATAACATTCTTTTTTTATAAATCCTATGCTATTTATCTATATATTTAAACTGCAAAACACTCCCAATGTATTTTAAATGGGAATTCTATTAACTCCTTAACACAGAGGTCTACTGAACGGATTTTTACAATTGTCACATGGTCTTAACAAGTATTCTTTCTTGATTTGCTCAAAAGTTTTAACTTGAAATTCATGCTAATATAAGCTTCATTTTACGAAATGAAAAAGAGTAAGTTTCTTTAACAACGTAGTGGTAATACAGCGTAATATACTGTTCTCCCACTTTACCCCCAACATAGCCATATTCCATAAGCATACAGGATAAATTATGTATCATCTCACTTCTAATCTCACAACACACTCGGTCAGAATTAGACATTGTGTTAACGTCATTTTTTTAAAGTTTTAGTTCAAAACCTTTCTTTTCAGGACGAAAACTATTGTATTACTGAGCTTTAGTCGTTACTCACCGTTCTTCTAAGAATGATTAACTTTGTTAACTTAAATCATATATTTAATGATAAGAGTTTGAAACCCAAAAACTTTGTGCTAATTTATTCGCACCGGTCCACTACGCTAGTAAAACTTTAAAAACTACCTCAAAATCCCAAATTTATCATTTATACAAATTCTAAACAAAGTTCTAAGAAGCATATCAAGTCTAACTAATCACTGGTCTGAAAAAAAAAACAGTTTTTCTCCTTGGACTTTGAAGGGTGATCGGTAGGTATCTTGACCCCCTGAATCCAAATCTGACCTCCGTTTCTCTCTATCACCCACCGGTTTTGAGGGGCGCCCCCCCCCCCCGAAATTCTCAAAAAAACACCTAAAAGCGGTTATTCCTAATAAAGAGAAGGGTGAGGGGAGGTTGTAAGTGCCCCATCCTCCCCTCCATAGAAAATGTTATCTCAGTGCACGCACATTTATGCATGAAGACCGAAGGGGGAGGGGTGACATCATTGTTAGTTCAGAGGTGTAGCAGGGTGGGAAGCTGGGCCAAGTGATAAGCTTAGCTTAGTGAAAATTATGTTGAATTTGTCGAAGAATTGCTATCTGCATACGAGTCGATGGGTTGCAATATCTTATTAAAATTGCACCTTTTACACGCGCATTTGGATTTTTTCCCAGAAAACTTGGGAGCAGTTTACGATGCACACGGAGAAGGTTTCATTGACACATTGCACTCTTCGAAAAACTGTTCTCTGGGAAGTGGAACTCAAGTATGTTAGCAGAATATTGCTGGTCACTCTTGCGTGAAACTCCCAGAGATCAGTACAAGAGAAAAGCTACCTCCAAGTAAAACCATTCTCTTTAAGTATATGTATTCGATGACAATCTGGCAAATCTGAAAATTCTAGTTCAATCTTGAACCAGAAAAATTGTATAAGTAAAATGCACAAAATGTATCAATATATCAATACTCTCTTATTGTACTCTTTTAGTGTTAGGTAGGCCTTGAAGAACCATAAAAACGTGATACAACTGCACAATTTCATATCATAGTTACACCAGACTGATAAAAAGTTGAAATTTCCCAAATAAGGGGGAGTGGCCTGCTCCCTAAAAATGGTGGGTGATGGACCAAAATGGAGGTCAGATTCAGATTCAGGGGGTCAAAATACATGAAGATCACCTATTAAAATTCATGGGGAATTTTTAATGCAGACCAGTGTTAATTCAAAAAATAATTAAGACTTTCAGTATCAAATATCAAAACTAACAACACTATTTTTATTATTATATAATAAAAAATTCTGTATATAATTACATTTGTATGCAGGACCGTTTATTATTTGAATTTGTATGGACCTGTGCACATGTTGGTATATCAGGGAATAATCAGGCAGATAATGCTACTACATATGCCATAGATGGAGTATTTCATGAGCATGCTGTCTCACAGGTTGATATGACAAAATTTGTTTACAAGAAATTAGTAACCCACCAGGTTGGTCTAGAGGTAAAGTCGTCGCCAAAATCAGCTGATTTTCGGAGGCGAAGGTTCCTGGTTCAAATTCTAGTAAAGGTAGTTACTTTTATACGGATTTGAATACTAGACGGTGGTTACCAGTGTACTTTGATGGTTGGGGTTCAATTAACCATACTCTCTCAGGAATAGTCGGCCTGGATCTGTACAAGACTACACCTCATTTACACATCATCCTCATCTCATTAGGTCATGGGGTTGCTTATTGTTCTGAATTGAACAGATTGCAACGTACACAAATTAGGAATACAAAATAATAGAAATTAGAAACCAGAAATGGAAAGAACATTTAAGTAAACTACATGACTTTACAGAAAACACTCCTGACAATATTAATTTCACAAAGAAACAGACAAGATCACGTACTTTTAACATGTCTACGAATCGGAGATTCTAGGCTCACACATGAGTACTTACTTCAAAAGACTAATGCAACAACCTGTTATTTTTGCAACGATACAACATTGACTAGACTTAGGCCACTCTTACACTGGTGAAACACGACCTTGACGCGATTAAAATTAAGAGACCTAGACACGACCGAAGAACGAGTCACGTCGTACATGTTTGCACATTAAGAAGACGCAACCTCAGCGCAACTGTTCAAGCTTTTCTTTTCAAGTTTTTTTAAGCTTTTCAAGTAATGAAGAAGACATAGTCATTGCTTATTACTATCCAAGAAGAAAACGGAAAAAAAACAGCTGTTGAATATCAGCTGTTAGCCATACATAAGTAATAATCGTAATAGGAGAGCATATGTGTGTGCCCAGGAAATCTACTTTGATGAATACACATTTAAGCCTTTTCATTGGATGTCAAAAGAAAGTTTCCAACTATTACTTGAGCTTGTTGGTCCTAGAATTATAAAAAAAATACACAAACTACAGGAATAGTTTGTCTCCTGAGGAGCAATTGCTTTTCAACTTCCAGCACAAAGGCTACTGGAGCTGTTTGTCTGTCATGGTTATGCGACTGGTAGAGCGGGTGTTTGCATCCGACAAACTGAGTCGGATGCAACCAGTTTCATTGAGGTTGTGTCAAGGTCATGTATAACTGGTGGGAGAACACTTTAACTCATACAACACCTAGGTTTACCTAGTCTATGAGAACACTATAATAAAACAAAAAATCTGGTGTGAAACACTCACACAACTTTCTCTTGCCAATGCAAATAATTAACAATATAACCTAACAATAGTAATAAAACAATAGAAATAAACAAAAAACTAACCTCAATAAACATAACCTAATTTTAATCATGAGTGAAACGCAAAATGAAAATCGACCTCAGTTTGGCTTAGAAAAAACGGAAAATCACTCTTTCACGCTAAACTAGGCTCTGTACAGAAAAATGCTTTAAATAAAAGTTGTAGATCTTTTAATTTTCTATAAATTTGATTATATAAACTTTTGTCGTAAAATGCAATCCAAGGCCGAAATCTTAAAAAACTCGATTTTTCACACGTTTTCATGAGAAAAAAAACAGAAAATCGCTAATTACCGCTAAACTAAGCGTTATACAAAAAAATGTTCAAAATAAAAGTTGTAGGATTTTAAATTCTCTACAACTTTAATTATATAAATTTTTGCGCTAAAATGCATATTAAAGCCTTAGTCTTAAGGAAACAATGTTTTTACAGGAAAACAGCCTCACCAAGAATTTTAGCAAACATGGTGCCTACCCTATCTTGTAGACCATAAAAAATTTAGTAAACCCGGCGATTTAAAAAAAATCGTAGGACCAGTTTTTGAGAAAATCGCAAAAAAGTGAAAAATTACACGAATAAACTACTACTTCCGGTTGACCGATATTGATGAAAATGTTTGTGTCGGGTCCGGTAGTTGTATGTAACTTAAGTTTCAAATTTGAAGTTCGTACGATGTTCTGTTCTTGAGATATTCTGTTCACACACACACACTCCCAGACCAATCGCTAAAAATGTTTTTTGGGTTCAGGGGGTCTGAAAACGTGTAGATCCGGTGAAAACTCAATTTCGAAAAATCGACATGTGAACAATACTTTCCTTCCTATATATTCATATAGGCAAGAGAAAGTAAAAACACGAAACTCATGCCAACAGACTCAAGAGTATGGATAACGTCTTTTGTACCTCTAGATTTACAGTCACATAAAACAATTTAATAAAAAAAATTTACTAATTTTTACAACTGTGGTACCTAATGACTTTATTGTTGATGCGATCTTACATATACAGTACAAACATTAAAAAAAATTATGGTGAGAGGTCAAATTATAAATAAAAAAAAGTATTAACTGCATTTATCAGATACAACCAAAAATACGGATAATCACTCTTTCACGCTAAACTAGGCCAAAAAAGTAACTAGGCTCTGCTTAAATAAAAGTTGTAGATATTTTAATTTCCTATAAATTTGATTATATACACTTTTGTTGTAAAATGCATACTAAGGCCGAAATCTTAAAAAAATTGATTTTTCACACGTTTTCGTGAGAAAAAAAACACCTAATTACCCCTAAACTAAGCGTTATATAAAAAAATGTTGGAAATATAAGTTGTAGAATTTTAAATTCTCCTTAACTTTTAAGGTATAAATTTTTGCGCTGAAATAGATATTAAAGCCGTAATCTTAAAAAAAACAAATTTTTTTGTGTGAAAACAGCCTCACCAAGAATTTCAGCAAACATGGCGCAGCCTACCCTATCTTGTAGAGCATAAAAAATTTAGTAAACCAGGCGATTTTAAAAAAAACATAGGGCCAGTTTTTGAGAAAATCGCAAAAAAGTGAAAAATTACACGAATAAACTACTACTTCCGGTTGACCGATATTGATGAAAATGTTTGTGTCGGGTCCGGTAGTTGTATGTAACTTAAGTTTCAAATTTGAAGTTCGTACGATGTTCTGTTCTTGAGATATTCTGTTCACACACACACACACTCCCAGACCAATCGCTAAAAATGTTTTTTGGGTTCAGGGGGTCTGAAAACGTGTAGATCCGGTGAAAACTCAATTTTGAAAAATCAACATGAAAACAATACTTTCCTTCCAATATATTCATATAGGCAAGAGAAAGTAAAAAAAAGTATGAATTGCATTTATCAGATACAACCAATTTTAATTTAATTTTAATTTTTCAGAGCTAACAAAACAGTTATTAGTCAGTATGAGGAGGTTGATTGGATAGTTAATACTGGTGCTGGAACAGACTGTACACCTTGATATGGACTATATTTATACAAAGACCATATATTTATCAAAGAGGTCAAGAAGACATGATATCGCTGACAAAATCACTTGACGCGTGAAACCTTACATGACAAAGCTTTAATAAATTGCAACATCAATTTTAATTAACGATTGTATATCAAAAGAATGGTAAAATTTAATTTTGGATCAAAAATATGAAAATGATCTCTTTTTCAGCTCACAATATTATGTACGGCTCATTCTTAGAGGGTTGAATAAAACTGGATTGGATACAAAACATGTTTCTTGATTAAAGGAATTCTTGGGTTCAAGACACCTTGAAACACTAATGCCTTAAACACCTAACACCTTAAAACTAGATGAATATATAAAATCTTATTTTAACAAGAGTATAAATAATGAAGAGAAAAACTTACTTCAACAGGAAGATCCAACAGTTCAGACATTCTCTTCAAAGTTATGCAAGTGTAATATTTCGCCATTACTCTTATATTCTGTTAAAAAAACGAACAAAAAAAATTTAATGAATATACTTAAATTAAAATTCATGTCGCTTTTGTTATACTATTTTTCTAATGACTCCAAACTACTAAAATTTTAATGAATTTATACCAACCTACACTAATTTACATATTTATGTTTGTATCTACTATTACTACTACTGATGGTTAGTCACGAAATGAACTTTGGTTGAGGCGAAGTGTAAGAGGGGAACAATCTACTGCCGTACCCAGTTACTCTATTACAATCCTAAAAACATACTGACACTCGTAGTTCATTGGAATACACAGTCGTTATTTTATTACGCGACAAGTGCTACAGGAAATATTGTTTTGATTTGGCTATTCTGTTTTTACGTTTTAGGCTACATTTATACAAATAAAAGTCTTTTAATTCGTTAAACTCATTCCGTTTCTTTTAATTTTAATTCTTCACATTTTATTCATTATTCTGTAGTGTTGTTATAAATTAGTTATCTATCCGTGTATTACAAGTTTATCATGTCGACCGTTTGAAAGCAGGGTAAAACAATTCGAAGTGAGGAATGGAGTGTTATTTTAAATATTATTAAGTGTTGTAAAGAAGAAGCAAAAAATAAACTATATATACTACACAGTTGCATGTTTTTAAAAGTGTACGTACTAGCAGCAGCGCATTGCCCACACTGAGTCCCAGGTTCATCTCATCATTACATATCAGTAAATGTATTTACAAGATTTTGTAGGGGGGGGATCAAGCTATATATATTTTTTTTTTTTTTGCGCCCTGGAGACTCCAGGATGAGTATAGGGCATGTCGTCAGATATAACACCTGAAATACATGTAAGAATCACACAATGTATCACTACTATCAAGAAAGAAATTCTTGTACGCTATAAAAAGTTTCACCGATCAAGTAATTTTTCAGATTTTTTTTAAAGGAATTCAAATCCTCACTACACTTTAAAAATTGGGGTAATTTATTCATGAATTTTCTCCCTGCATAAGTAGGTTTTTGTTCTAACAATTTTGTGGAGTGATTAGCCATAATAATCATTCCTGTTTATGGTTTCATGTGTTAAAATAGATTGACTTAATGCCTCTTGTTGAATACCAAAATTCTGAGAACCAAACAAGTCATAAGCTCACAGATTTAAAGGTGCTATCATTTCTTTCAAATTTGGTTACAAAGTTAAAAAAGCCGTTTGTGTAATTGACTTTATGATTTTATGATAATTGATTTTATGACTTTCATAATTTACAGATTGAGGGATCTTCGGTATAGTTTTTTGTGGCTTATTTTGGGAAGTTATCTGTATAATCATACAGTACAAACTAATCATACAGTAGGAGAGCTAAAGAATAATTGAACTAGACATATACGGTACAGCGTCGATAATCCAAACGTCAAAAATTCCAATCCCATCCAAAGATTTTTTGTTATTTTAATTTATGAGAGAACGGCAAAAGTAAAGGACAGTTTACACTGTGTAACATGTTACAAGTAAGATATTAAGCTAACACCAAGATGTCTTGGTACGAAACGCAACAAGAATGTAGTCAAGTTCAAGTTTAGCTCTTGCTACTTAACCCAGTTCAAACTGTTGATCTAATTTGAGGCCATGCACAATTGATGGTGGGGGAGGCGACAAAACACGCGCTAGTTAAGTATAAGTCGGTAACTGGTAAATATTGTTCTTTTCTAGTAGGGAATTCTTTAATGCATCTAATAGTGTTTACAGAAATAGAATATCATAAAAGTGAAATTTTTTATTCCCTCTATAGTGTGTAGGTAGCATTCATGGTTTGGGAATTGTTTGTTTTGAATGGAAGTCCGTCCAGCTCGTGTGCATTCAACATACAAGTATGTTCTTTAGTTTGAGTTGAAGCTATGACATTTCTATATTGGAATTGCCCTTGAAGAGGGACAACGAGTCCATTTTACTGTTCAGGAGGGGGTTTACCGCCACAGAGGCAAAAAATTTGACACTTTGTAGAGTTGCAAAGAACGTGTAACGGCTTCCTTCTAACCGCACCTACAGAATTTATCGAAACACATGGTTGTAGGGAAAAGAATTTTCTACATTGCTTTGCTTACAGCTGTAACCTAAATATAATAGTGGCTCTGTGATGTCACCGTAACGAATGTAAAAATACCATCCTTTCATGCTACCCTGTGATTGGAAAATGGACTAATGTTGAACATTTTGTAACTTCATCAATTTACGAAAATTTAAATAAAAAATAACATTTATTCAGTAAACTCTTGTCTACAAAACATGTTTTAAAATTTTTTTTGGTTAACTGAAATTTAAGCCCGTTATAGTAAAAAATCTAAAGTAAACACAAAAATTTTAGCAGATGAAAATTTTGCTCGTCTAAACACAAAGAATTATGAAGCGATTTTTTTTGTAATTATATTCAAAAGGCGTGTACGTATTATAAGAATCAACTGTAATTTTTTCAAAATTTCTCATCAGTAATGACGTTAGATAAAACAGTTGTTTTGAGAGTGCATTTTGAATTTTGCAATTCTTCCGTTTTACGAGAAACAGTCCGTTTTGTAAGGGTTAAGCAAATGAAGGACGTGGCCGGCACAAAATGAGTGTTGAAGCCCACGCAACCAAAAATTAGCAAGTTTTTCAAGTAAGTTTCAGTGATTTTTATAAGGTTTATAGTGAATTATTTGTTTAACTGTACGTAGTGTTTTACCCAACACATACTGCACTTACACACTGGGTCAATATTTTTTCATAAAAACAACTAAATATATGTAAGAACACGGAAGTGTCTGTTTTTATTTATTCCAACCTTTTTAAAATCCCTAAGTTGTATTTCTAGGTTATGTTTGAAAATCCAAACTACCTATCCTTCTAGTTGGTTCAGATTTTTGACTCCCTCCTGTAATTGTACAATTACAATCAACATTTAGTAAAGAACTTGTCTTAAAATACTTATAAACATTATACACCAGATTTCTTTTATTAGCAACTAATACATGTCACCAATTTTACGAATACAATTCATACTTCATGTCAGTTGTTTTGCAATTCAGTTTCAGCTGTACCGTCTTCAATTAATTGATATTCATTAACTTGGTTATAACAATATAGTCTAATCAAGAAAAAATACAAGATATCTGGTAATACTAATACAGCTGGTAACTCACTAGTAAGCTATTAAGACATGATATAAACCATATATACTAACTCATTAACAAATTCAAATACGAGGCCTGTTCAAAAAGTTTCTGAACTTTTTTAAAAAAAAAAAAAAATTGACTTACAGCTTAGGGTTCTGGATCCCCTTCAAAGTAATCTCTTCCTTAACGTACACACTTGTCCTATCAGTGTTTCCACTTTCTGAAGCAATACTGGAAAGCTTCTTCAGGAATGGCCTTCAGCTGCTCTTCTGAATCTCAGGAATTGTAGCAAATCTTTTTCCTTTGACGGGGTTTTTTGAGTTTGGGAAACAAGAAGAAATCACAGGGTGCTAAATCAGATGAGTAGGGTGAGTGGGAAAGCACAGTAATCGAATTGCTGGCCAAAAACTCACAAGTTCTGAGAGCTGGTGCATTGTCATAGTGGACGAACCAATTGCCGCTTGCCCAAAGTTCGGGACATTTCTTTCTTGATTTTTTGTTGTAGGCAATTCAGAAGCTCAATGTAGATTTGCTTGCAACAAAGAGTTGATTCTGGCTACATGATCGTCTTCAGTCGAAGTCGATTGCCTCCCAGAACGATCATCATCATCATCATCTACTGATTGTCAACCATTTTTAAACCATTTGAACCAATTGCAGCAAATTGTTCTTTTCTAAGATTAATCACCATAAGCCTTGACAAGCAATTTATGAGTTTCCGTTAAGTTATAAGTTTTCCGAGTTTCACGCAAAATTTCACATAACATTGCTGTTCATGCAAGTCAGTCATTTTTAACTTAGAGAAATGTGTAGAACACACCTTCACTAGAACAATTGTTTTTCTGCAACTAAGCAAGATATCAACTAAGCAAGATATCAAGAAACTACAAAATGGAGTTACTTGTGATGTTTCTATGAACACAACGAGCTCTATGGAACTAACTTTAGAAGCACTACAAAAACAGTTCAGGAACTTTTTGAACAGACCTCGTATGTTTATAATAAAATAACATGATCTTTACCAAGATGGTATAATATACATACATGCTCAACAACACGGCTCTTCAGATCCTTCCAACGGCGTTGGCCATCTTCAGTGGTGGGTTTAAACACATCATGTGATGCAAATTTAAGTTCTTTCTCATACGCTTCACAAAGACCAGACCATTTAATGAGTTCTGGGTTCGTAAATAATCTCAGAAGCTCCCTATAAAAAAAAATAAACAATTCTAGAATAGATAATAACAAATAACAATTTGGCAAACCACATTTATTCCCATGAAATAACTTTCTATCGACTGCAAGAATTGAATTCAAATAATGCATTTTTTTTAAATTTATTTAAAAACTGTAAAAATGTAAATTACAATTTTAAGATCTTTTGAGATTTATACCAACACCAGATTCTGTGGATCTCTCTGATTTCTCTCAGATTGTAAACTACAGTACATGAGGAAAATTCAGTCAATATATCTTAGAAAATTGAATTTTTAATGTTGCAGAATGTGTTTTTCAAAATCATGATAATTTTTTAACACAAGTGAAAACTATTAAAAACCGTGAAAATATATTTCATACAAAAATAAATCTTTATAATGCATCCGCAGCTTGAAATCAGTTCAATTTTATACAATATAAATTTTACTAATATTTTCAGCTGTCTTGATCCTTACCATCCATGTAACTTGTGTTTCGGTGGATCCACTATCATCAGTGTACACAAAATATCATGTGAAACTTCGGAATTTTTTATTTAAAAACCTACAGAAGATATTATATCTTCAGTCATCTACATAAAACTAACATTGAAGATGTAATATCTTCTGTAGGTTTTTAAATAAAACGTTTTCACGTTTCACATGATATTGTGTGTAATCTGATGATGGTGGATCCACCGAAACACATGTACGTGGATGGAATGGATAAAGGCAGCTGAAAAGGTTAGTGAAATTTATATAGTGTAAAATAACATTACTATTTTTTTTTCTTTTGGTTTAACATCCGACTGTTCTGCAATTACTGCTGATGCACACGGTGAAGGATGAAATGAATTTTTCGTAACTTATGAAAATAAGCCGTGCCTCAATGGGATTCGGACCCAAGACCACATGATGAGAGGCGAGCACGTTACTAACTACACCAATGCGGCCGGCAATATAGAACGACTAGGGACAGATTTAGAAAATACAATTATATAACACAATACTGCACTCAATATGACATTATTTAATAAAAATAAATAAAAAAATACTTACTTGTATTTAGGAATTTCATTTAAAGTTTTATCTTGAAGTACACGATGGGTTAGATCATTCTGTTCGTTATCATAAGGTGACAATATAAGGTAAAGTACAACATTCTGTAAAATAGTATGTCTTTGGGTTTCATCAGCCTGTATTCTTGGTGTGTCTAGTACAGCACGATAATGCTTACATGTGGCTAAATAAGACCCCTCATGCTGATCAAGCTGTATCATCAATCTGGTCAAAACAACATTCATTCATTTTAGAAATTTTTATTAAAATAAAGAAACAGAGTACAAATAATTAATAAATATAATCATAAATTTAAGTACTAAAAATCTAGTGTAAAACACTCATACGACCAATGCTTCTTGCCAATGCAGAAATGAGCAATATAACCTAACATTAGTAATAAAACAAGAAAGAAGAAATAAACAAAAATCTAACCACAAAAACATAACCTTATTTAAATCATGAGTGAGTGATGCAAAATGATTATCAACCTCAGTTTGGCTTAAGAATACGAAAAATCACTCTTTCATGCTAAACTAGGCTTTGTAGAGAAAATTGCTTAAAATAAAAGTTGTAGATCTTTTAATTCCCTATAAAATTGATTATATACACTTTGTCGTAACATGCATACTAAGGCTGAAATCTTAAAAGAACGATTCTTTTGCAGATTTTCATGAAAAAAAAAACAAAATTACTAATTATCGCTAAACTAAGTGTTATACAAAAAAAAATGTTTGAAATAAAAGTTGTATGTTTTTAAATTGTCTGCTACTTTTATTATATACATTTTTGCCCTAAAATAGATAATAAAGTCGCATTAAACAAACTATTTTTTTCTACGTGAGCACAGCATCCCCAAGAATTTCAGCACACATGGCGCCTACCTTGTCTTGTAGAGCATACAAAATGTAATAAATGAGGCAATTTTAAAAAAAAAAATTGTAGGAGCCAAAAAAGTGAAACTACTTCTGGTTGACCAATTTTGTTGAACATGTTTGTGTTGGGTCTGGTAGTAATATCTAACTTAAGTTTCAAGTTTCAACTTCGTACGATGTTCCGTTCATGAGATATTTTATTCAAACAGACCAAATGCTAAAAACATGTTTTTTTAGGTTTAGGGTGTCTGAAACCCCCTGAACTGTGTATATAGGGAAAAAACTCAATTTTGAAAAACCTACATGAAAACAATACTTTACTTCCTATAGGCAAGAGAAAATAAAAAATCTGGTGTAAAAAACTCACATAACTTTCTCTTGCCAGTATTAAAACTGCCACAAAACTAAGCAAGATAGAAGAATGTTTGAAAAACAATTTTTAAATTCCAAAAAATTTTATTATCCAGATTCATAAGACTAAATTCACAATGACATATTCTTGACCTTGTTTTATAAAAAAAATTTAATAAAGATCCATTTTTTACAGATTTCAATAACCAAAAAAAGAAAAATCACTTGACAGTAAACTCTCTTTAAAAAACGATTTTTTGCCAAAAGAACACAACCCCCAACAAATTTATAGTAAAGCACAAAAAATGTAGTAAATGAGGCCAATTTTAACCAAAATTGCTTTTGAATTAGAATTCTACCGAATAAGATGATAACAGACGTTCGTATTTTTTGTTGTACTTTATTTCAACAATAATTAATAACCAGTTTTTAAAATATTTTCTTAAGTGAATATGACAAGTAAATTTACTGCATAAATAAACAATTTTTTAAAATTACTAGCTGTATTTATCATTTAACTAGTTTTCTTAATGCCAATAAACAGAAAATGAATGTCCGTTTGGGAGAATTGGAACAGGAGAAGTAGACAGAAGAGTGGGAGAAAGGGGAGGTCCTATGCTACCCGACTTGACATGTGACCACTATTGACTTGCTAACCCTTGTCATTTACTTGTTGCCGAGTTGTTAAGGAAATTAACTACAATGTGATGAATAAGGTATAGTCTTGTTACATACTCAGGCCGACCATTCCTCAGAGTGTACGGTTAATTGAACCTGAACCATCAAAGTACACTGGTAACCACTGTCTAGTATTCAAATCCATACAAACCTTTACTAGGATTTGAACCACGGGAACTTTGGCTCCGAAAATTAATTGTTAGAAAGCTAAATAACCCACTGGGTTGGTCTAGAGGTAAAGTCGTTGCCAGAATCAGCTGTTTAACAGCTGATTTTCGGAGACGAATTTTCCTGGTTCAAATCCTAGTAAAGGTAGTTACTTTTATACGGATTTGAATACTAGACTGTGGTTACCGGTGTACTTTAATGGTTGGGGTTTAATTAACCATACTCTCTCATGAATGGTCGGCCTGGGTCTGTACAAGACTACACCTCATTTACACATCATACACATCATCCTCATCTCATTGGGTCATGGGGTTGCTTATGGTTCTTAATTGAACAGATTGCAACGTACACAAATTAGGAATAAAAAAAAAGAAAGCTAAATGGTGGCAATGACTTTACCACTAGACCAACCCAGTGGATTACAACAACTTAAGCTCTTTTTGTACCTTATCAATAAGTAACAAAATATTCTTTCATTAAATCTTTTGAGTGAAATTTTATCATTATTATTCACAGTAACTGACCTGTAATACTTTAATTTCAAATCTTGGGTGCCTTCATCATCGAAAAATTTAGTATTTATCTTCTTTGATATTATTTGTGTTCTAATGTAATCTTTTTTACCGAGACAAAGTCTCATCTGTTCTAGAATCAATTCGACCTTTTCTCTTTTCTCCATTGACCCGTAAGTTTCAACCTGAAGTTCTTGAATAATGTTAGCAGCTTCAACGATGTCACCTTCATCTTCTTTCATTTGTGCTAATTTGTGTGTCAGTCTAGCACGTTCAACCTCAACATAAATCTAAGAGAACAAAATAAAAATAAAAAAGATTACATTATATTCAAAATTTCAAGTATATAACTAACAATGCATATTTGTTTATTGCACACACACACAACGAAAACCTATAACACAGACCATATTATAGGAATATTTCATTTACTCAACATTTATTAACCCTTACTAACTGAAGGCCCCATATCACTCATTCGTTATCATCTTTCTTTAAACTCAATTATTACCGCAATACAGCATGTTATTTTTTAACGGGTTTAGTTTTACTAGATAGACTTTTTTCTTCTTTCATTTGATGTATCTTGCATATTTGTACAATGAAAATTGACGACGTGGTGTTACGTGAAATAAAAAGATTTTTTTAAAGAGCCAGTGCTGAAATTTGAACGTTTTTATCCATAACTTTTCAACAAAAAAAAGGTATTTGTTTGGGAATGACATCATCAGTTAGCATTAAATGTAACAATCGAAATCAATAAATTACAAGAGCCAGCAACAAATTTTATGACCCTAAAATTGAATAAAGAAGTTTAACACTACCTGTCTCGCCTATCCCTCGGTTATTAAACCTTACAATTAGCGTCAAAATAAACGATAACATATTTTATTTATGCTATCCTGTTTAGAAAAGAATAATACAAAAAACAACATGCGGAAAAGAGATAGAACTTTCATAGGAGAGAGGAAAATAAAAATTGAAAAGGACACTACATTATTTTGAGGTGATTTTTTCCCCATTTTTTTCATCCAGCACGTTACTTTGTTGAACAAAACGTGTGATATCTTTTGAATACGTCTTATCAATTTGCAATATCTAAATGTTGTTATATTTATAATGTATTATTTATGTATATAGCTAAACATATGTTTTTGTATTTTTTAGTGATTTAGTGACAGATTTTCATACGTAAATTAATATTATTACTAAAAGAAAATATTTTTTTATTAATTTTCAATTTTTATTCTGGTTGTAAATGAAAACGGAAAAATTTGGCAAACGTTGTTTTAATAACAAATTCTTTATAAATAAATGGTAATTTTTTTGAAATTTTTAGGAATGAAACTAAATGTAATAAAAAAAGAGTTTTTATTAGGCGTAAAATGACAGTCGGCGTGATCGTTAAAAATCTCCGTTCTCGTTGGGTTAATAATATTGGTATACAGTGATCTCTACTAAGAATTAGGATTCTTAACCCAGGAAAGAACAGGCTTTAATTTAGTGTAGTGTTAAAAAATATTTGTTATGTTTTTTTCAGATAAACTTCTTCAAACGAGGGCGAACAGGTGAATGGCATGCCTCTAAGCACATGCGTTGAAAGCGCATTAGTGTGGACACAGCTAATAAATTTGAAAAAATTAACTTCCCGAGTAAAGTACTCAAAGGGAACTTTCACAACAGATTTGTGAAACTATTCCAGTGGACTACACATTAGAATTAAACTCATTACCTCTATCTAGACTCGAGAAATAACCAAATAAAACACAACAGGCTCATGACACAATAATACACAATCAGTCCCTAAGTAGAGGTCACTACAATTTTTTTTTTTTTTTTTTTTTTTTGCGCCCTGGAGACTCCAGGATGAGTATAGGGCATGTCGTCAGATATAACACCTGAAATACGTATAAGAAACACACTATGTATCACTACTATCAAGAAAGAAATTCTTGTATGCTATAAAAAGTTTCACCGATCAAGTAATTTTTTAAATTTTTTTTAAAGGAATTCAAATCCTCACAACACTTTAAAGATTGGGGTAATTTATTTAAGAATTTACTCCCTGCATAAGTAGGTTTTTGTTCAAACAATTTTGTGGAGTGATTAGCCACATAATAATCATTCCTGTTTCTCGTGTTATGATTGTGAACATTGAAATTCTGCATAAAATTATTTTGCCTAACATACATAATCACCTCAAAAATGTAGAGACAGGGAACTGTAAGCAATTTAAGCTCCTTAAATAGTGGCCTGCATGAGGTTAGCTGGTTAGCTCCCACCATACACCTAATAGCTTTCTTTTGAATTTTAAAAACCCTATTCATATTACCCATGCTAGAATTACCCCATACTAAAATACCATAACGGATATGAGACAGAATGAGGCCATGATAAGCTGCCATTAGTAATTTTTTATCATTTAATCTGGCAACTTGTTTTAGTGCAAATACCCCAGATGATATTTTACTACAAACTTGATTGGTATAGAAGTCCCAAGACAAAGATCCATCTAGAGATACGCCCAGGAACTTCACTGTTTCTACATGCTCTAAACTATTATTATGAATAAATACATCCACTTCTCTACTTTCTTTAACGTTATGTTTATTTTTGAACTGCAAGTACTGACACTTTTTCCCATTAACTGTTAATAACATTTGATTCAAGAACTGCACTACGGCCTCTATGTTAACATGTGTATTTACTTCAAGAGCATCTACCAGTGAACTGTTACTGATTACTGAAGTATCATCAGCAAACAACAAAGCTCTGCCATTAGGTATGACTTCTGGTAACCTATTAATGTACAATAGAAACAGAATTGGACCTAAAACTGACCCCTGTGGAACGCCTGCTTTGACTTCAAGCTTTCCAGATACAACTTTTGTAAGTTTCCCTCTAACAACCCTAGTTAACTCCACACACTGTAATCTATTAATGAGGTAAGATTGAAACCATTTCAATTCTACATCCCTAACGCCTAATGACTCTAGTGTTTTCAATAAAATTTCATGATCAACACAATCGAAAGCTTTACTCAGATCCAGAAACACTGCCAATGCATTCTCCCCGGCGTCCAATATATCAACTACTTGCTCCACAAGTGAAACAATTGTAGTTTTAGTTGATCTACGTTTTTGGAAACCATGCTGATCCTCTGAGATGATTAGGTTTTCAGTCAAGAAACTGATTAACCTAATAAATACTACCTTTTCAAAAATTTTACTGATTGTGTTTAAAATACTTATGGGTCTATAATTTTCAACTAACTGGCTATCTCCATTCTTAAATATAGGCAATATTTTAGCCTCCTTCAGTTTGTTTGGAAATACACCTGCTTCAAGTGAGAAGTTAATCAAATGAAGGAGAGGAGTAATTAAAAGATGTTTACATTCTTTAACAATTATACTAGAAATCCCATCTAACCCACATGTTTTCTTACTTTTCAAACTATCAATAACTGATTCTAATTCCTCCCTTGAAACTAGGCTAAATAAGAATTGATTAACTACCTTGTTACCTTTTGGATCATAACATCCCACTGTTTCCCCAATCTGTTGTTTAAGTTTTAAAGCTACTTCCTGGTAATATTTGTTAAAATAATTACAAATTTCTATACCATTCTCTATAAGTTCATTGTTTTTGTTAACAATATTAGGTATGTCAGTAAAACTTTTGTTGCTAACTACACCTCGATTCTTATTAATTATTTCCCATATTGCTGAGTTTAGATTTGGTAAATTGTGAAGAACTTCGGCAGTTTTTTTACATTTAGCTCTCTGGACTTCTCTGGCATAATGTTTTTTAATAGTTTTGTACCTTTGTTCATTAAAGGTAGTCCTATGTGAAAGAAAATCTGAGTATGCATCTCTAACTTCAGACCTCATTTGCAAAATTTCCCCTGTGACCCACTCATCTGTTTCACTGACAATATTTTTTACATCTTTCTTTTTAATTGGACAACTATTATTATAATGAATTTTTAATGTCTCAATAAAATTATGATATTTTTGATTAATATCAGATGAATTGAAAACCGTCTTCCAATCCTCTTTGGATAAACTATGTAACAAACAATTAATATTCCCTTGGTCTTCCTGCCTAAATTCTTTAATATTTTTTTGATTTGGGACATGACTACCTAAATCCTGAATCTCTAATACTTGGTAGCCGTGATCAGACAGCTCTGAACCCCTTAACCTAACCTGACAACTCTCCACATTTGTTAAAATATTATCTATTATGGTTTGTGAGTGAGTAGTAATTCTTGTATAACCTTTAACTTTTATATCAAGATTGTTCATCTCCACAATATCCCTAAACTCTTCAGCCATTTTATTTTCAACAGCAAGATTTACATTAAAAACTACAAAAATCATACAACGTACTACATACAAATCATACTACAAAATCATACAAATACATTAAACTTTACAAAAATAACAATGAGAAAGTGGGTAACTAGTCCACAACAATTTCAGATATACCAACTGCTAAAAAGATCAAGCGTTTATTTTTTTAACCAAGAAACTGTTTGTAACCGAAAACGGAAATGTCAGTTGATTTCTCGAAAATGTGGTTGGACTATTCTGTGCTCAACTGAAATTTAATATGCAGTGTAATGAAATTTTGTGAAGTTGAAACAAAACAAAAATGTCTTTCCGTGCCACTTAACCAAAAACCATGAGTGAGCGGCTAACTACTGTGAAGTTTCTCTTTCCACAATTCGAAATAGTGGAAAGAAGCAAGTTAAAGACAATAATGAAGCTTAATTCATAATAAGTTATTTTACGACACCAGTAAAAAAGTAAACGGCCAGAATATAGGAATGCATCTTTGGACAGTTTTGACAGACATGTGGTTGTAAAAATTATGGAGGATTTTGATATCAATAAGAAATTGGTGCCAACAAATGAAAAGTTATTACTGGTTTTAACAGAACGGCTAATTTTAATTGGACACTTTGTAAGTTCAGAAAAATTTTAAAGGAATTGAGGTTTAAGTAAAAAAAGTGTCTGTCACAACAAAGTATATTACTTAAAAGGCAACATGACATTGAACAAAATGTGCAATCACACGGTAGTGAAATGTAGAGTCACTGTTGAGTTGGCAGCATTGTCAAATTTTTTCTTCCCTTCTTCACAACCCATCCACACACAAAAGGCATTCTCGTGATGGAAGTATCTATACATAACTGTTTTTTTTTTGTATGCAGGCCTACCTATGAAGATTGAGCACAATAAAAATAACAAAAAATCTGGTGTGAAACACTCACACAACTTTCTCTTGCCAGTGCAAATAATTAACAATAAACCTAACATTAGTAATAAACAAAAAACTAACCTTAATAAACATAACCTAATTTTAATCATATATGAAACACGTAAAATGAAAATCGATTTCAGTTTGCCTTAAAAATACAGAAAATCACTTTCACGCTAAACCAGGCTCTGGAGAGAAAAATGCTCAAAACAAAAGATGTAGATCTTTTAATTTCCTATAAATTTTATTTTATACACTTTTGTCGTAAAGTGCCTACTAAGGCTGAAATCTTAAAAAAATCGATTTTTCACACGTTTTTGTGAGAAAAAACAGAAAATCACTAATTACCGCTAAACTAAGCGTTATACAAAAAAATGTTTGAAATAAAAGTTGTAGGATTTTAAATTCTCTACATTTTTTATTGTATAAATTTTTGCGCTATAATACATATTAAAGCTGTAATCTTAGAAAAACTTTTTTTATGTAAAAACAGCCTCACCAAGAATTTCAGCAAACATGGTGCCAACCCTATCTTGTAGAGAATAAAAAATTGAGTAAACCAGGCGATTTTAAAAAAAGTCGTAGGACCAGTTTCTGAGAAAATAGCAAAAAAGTGAAAAATTACATGAATAAACTACTACTTCTGGTTGACCGATTGTGATGAAAATGTTCGTGTCGGGTCCGGTAGTGGTATGTAACTTAAGTTTCAAGTTTCAAGTTCGTAGGATATTCTGTTCTTGAGATATTTTGTATACACACACACACAGACCAATCGCTAATAACATGTTTTCTGGGTTCAGGGGGTCTGAAAACGTGTAGATCCGGTAAAAACTAAATTTCGAAAAATCGACATGAAAACAATACTTTCCTTCCTATATATTCATGTAGGCAAGAAAAAGTAAAAATACTATCATGTCATCTACATACCTTTCCTTCAGTAACAGTTCGTAGAGTATCGATAAGTTTCAATTTCAACTCCTTAGTTGGTAAAAGGTCAATATAGCTACAACATTCTTGAACCATTTTCGCAACTGCTTGTTTTAACTGAGATCTCCGTTTAGTCAGCAACACAATGTGTTCATTTAATAACTCCCAGTTCTTGGCTTCATAACAGATTTGTACAATAGCAACAAGAACTCTTCCAGTTGATGCCATATCTGCACCCTGCAAAAAATAAACATTAATAATAAGTTATAAAATATTAATTTCACAAAATTAATAAGATAATAAAAATCCCTTTCATGAGACAATGTGTGTCTTGGCTGGTGGCAATTTTTAAAAAGGCCTACCTTTGACTGTATGAAACTATTTTTGTTTCCAAATTCCGACTTTGATTTCTTGACTTCGGTTTTGGGCCACTTTCAGTTGAAACCAGAACTTCAAACCCAACCCAGGCCCACTAACTTTTTGTGTAGATTACGAATTCAAAAACTGTTTGTTGCTCTCTTGTAATTTCTGACTTTCGGTTTTTTTTGGCCACTTGCATTTGAAACCGGAATATCAAACTCAATGATTTCTGTAACTAATTTTTTAAAGGAATTTAATAACACTCTTTTAGTTTCCAAATTCCAAATTCCAACTTTTGATTTCTTGAGTTCCGGTTTCGGGGCAATTCCGGTCAAAATCAGAACTTCAAACCCAATCCAGACCCACTAACTTTATGTGTAGATTACGAATTCAAAAACCGTTTGTTGCTATCTCTTGTAATTTCTGACTTTCGGTTTTTTTGGCCACTTGCATTTGAAACCGGAATATCAAACTCAATGATTTCTGTATCTAAAAACAACTCTAATATTTACTCAATATTTACTAATATTTACTCTTTACTAATATTTTAGTAAGACGGCTAATGTATTACGGAGTTTTGAAACTTTTGATTTCTTGACTTCCGGTTTCGGGGTAATTCCGGTCCAAATCAGAACTTCAAACCCAATCCAGGTCTACTAACTTTTTGTGTAGATTACGAATCCGAAAAACGTTTGTTGCTATCTTTTGTAGTTTCTGACTTTAATTTTTGGACTTCTGGTTTTGGGCCACTTCCGGTCAAAACTGAACTTCAATCCCAATCTTCAAGGGTCTAATAACTGTTTATGTAGATCACAAATCTAAAAACTATTTTTTATTTTTATTTTTTATTGAGTGATGATGCCTACATAAGCCTTGGGCTTGTGCGTAGGTAATGATATGTGGTGATTTACAGATGAAAAAGTGCCAGACCTGACCGGGAATCGAACTCGGGACCCCAGCATAATAGCCAGTTGCGCTGACCACTACACCACGGGCCGGCCAAATTTACTGCTGTCTCTTGTGGTTTCTGACATCTGAGTGTAACAGACAAAGGAAAACGATAGATGACCATTTAAAAAATTGCCACCAATAATATATCAGGAACGTATTGTAAAAAAGAACAAAAAAATAATATACTTACTGTTCTGGTTTGTTTTTCGAGACTAAGAAGCGTGTCCAAGGCATCATGAATTTTGCCTTCAGCTGCGAGTTTCTTACATTGTGGTATTGTCTCATCACAGGTGTTGCTGCAATCTACTTCCATTTTAATATTCTGCCCAACTTCAGAACCTCCTAAATGGTCAGCCATTGTGCTTGTGATTTACAAAATTACTGCAAAAAGAAATAAATTTTTTAATAAATAGTTTTTAAAGAAAATAAATTTTTAAATTTCATTAGTTTTCCAAATAGTACAATCAAAATTTTCATGCTACTTAAAATGTAAAAAGGGTAAGTAGTATAAAAACGAACAGGTACTTTATGAAACAAAATTCATACATTTTCTAATAACAAGATGAATTATATATCAAATTTCATAAACTACTTGCGCTAAATTACTTATTTTACATTATAAACAAAGACATAGTCATTTTTAATTTCAAACAACTGTTAGCTAGTTGCAAGTCACCTACGTACAAAAGAAAGCTATGGTTACAAAGGCAAACAAATTATTTTCTACGCGAGAATAATTAGAAAAAAACTGATCGAAACAACAGAAATTCAAGAACTAATAAATTAGTCTGATACCAAAAAGAAATCGTCACATCCTTTCTTAGCTACCAGAAAAATATAGGTTAAGTTCGTGTCGGTAACTCAAACAAGTACCATATATAAGAAAAATGAATTAAAGACGGCTAATATTTTAGTAATCTAAAAATTTGTACTTACATCAGTCTATACTATGAAAATAATAATATCAAACTATTTATTCACATGAACAACAAATTCTGATTTGTCACTGCTCTATCCTAAACAATATAGAACATGGCCAAGCTATTTCAGGATGTCCAACGTGACGTACAAAATACTCGTACTTCCTAATAAAAGTTTAAATTTAAGAATATATGACTGGATTTGGATGTATAATTTGGCTAACGATAACGTAGAAGTGAATTGGATTAATATTATTTTGTTTTTACTAATTATACGTGATTTATTTTATTTCATCATAATTTTAGTTTGGATTGGAATAGTTTGAGTATAAGATATGGAGACAAAATTACCTATACTTGCCGTGTTACAAATTGCGTAAGTTATTACGTTATCTGTTTTTAATTATTACTAGCATAGTCGTACAAATCGATTTCAATCGTGTTATTTTTTTTTAAAGTACGCATCTAGGCGACGCGACGGTACAGCTGTGCTATAATGTTTGGCGGGTTGCATACATCGTATTGCAGTTTCTGAACGCTTGCCAACTTGCCGTTGATCGAATTAATCGAAATTGGGAATTTAATTGATGAAAACTGTTATCATCTTTCCTTGAAGTTTATATTTACGTTTACCTGGAAAGGTTACGCACGATGGTTAAGAAGGACATGACAGAACTCAATATCACAATAAATAACATAAAAACGAAATCAGGAAACTAATACAAAATCAAAAACCCAATAACCAGATTCTAACACAAAGCGAAGGTGGCAAGAAAAGCAGAGTTTTCCGCAGCGAAAGGTTTAGAAGATCAGAAGCCTTGAAGAAATATTGGCGGAACAAAAGAAAAGCGAAAGAACTGCAAAAGTGCAGCAAGAAGATTAAAAGCAGACAGTGAGCCTACCAGACTATGAACTAAAGTAGTCCAATGAGGTCTTAAAAGTTAAAAAATAAGTACTAATTTTTTCAACCCTAATGTGTATATATAGCAAACTGTTCAATTTAGAACAATAAGCAACCCCACGAACCAATGAGATGAGGTTGATTATGTACCTATGACGTCTTGTACAGACTAAAGCAGACCATTACTGAAAATTATTGTTGTCTGACCCCGAACCATCTAAGTGCATCAGTAACCACTGTCTAGTATTAAAATTCTAATAAAATTAACTACCTTTACTAATTTCAACCACGGAACCTTCGTCTCAGTACATCAGCTAACTCACAGCGACAACTTTACCACACAGACAACACGGTTGGTTAAAGTAACGAATAACAATGTTTTTTTTATCTGAATTAGGAATAATAATAAATATAAATGCGCTACCGGCAAAAGAAATATATACAAACACATTACGTTAAAACAGATAAGGCAGGTTGTTCTTTCATTACTTGAAATCATAAATTAAGTAAACAAGTAACCGAACATTTAAATAAAACTTGTGAGATGTTTTATACATCATTCGTGGATGTAACTAAATCATAATGTAAGTTTTTTTTTTTAACAGTTAAGATCATGTAAGTTAACGATCAATTTCACAAAAGCAACACCTATTAAAGACTCATTTTTTTAAAAATAAAGTAAGTCAAAATAAAATGTCCACTTAATAAAAATAACAATATGATGAAGGCAATATTCACAAGCGACCTTTGAGTATACTATAAGTAGTTCGAAAGAGATGTACTACATACAAGAAGGGAAATTTCATTTCCCCGTTCTTTACTTCTAAACAAAAGATTCCTTGCGCTTTTATTCTGTACTGATTAACCAGCTAACTGATTGTATTCCCATCATAATGTTAGAGCGTGATTTTACAACACAAGAGCTACCAGTAGGGTTTATCGGAATTAAATTGTTTAAGAACAGATAAGAAAATATAGAGGTACATACGTACAGTTGAGTACTATTTAAGCATTTTCAGCCATTTATCTTCCAATTGTGTAGTAACGAGTTAATCTGCGTGGAACCACTCTGAAATTTTATGCAAGTGAATTAAAGATCTAGGAGTTTCTGTAAGTGAAGACAGTGCTCTTTGATTACGTGCGCTACCTGTGTTTCTGACTCATAACTAATATTATTTGGGTACACATCTCGTTTGATTTTTTTTAAAACATTATTTGCAATCAGTTTTTTAAAAATAAACTATAACCAAATCTTTTGAATTTACAAATCACAAGTTGAGGCCTTATTACCCTGAGTACCTCTCATATCAATTATTCACGTGTTAAAAGAGAAAATTACTATGTACAAAGATATTTACATTTTTCAATATGGAATACTTTTCACTAAAATTTTATATACATTTAAACTCTTTCAGACAAGTCCAAAACATGGTAACGTTTCAGGCGCCTAACTTCTTCTGCATTGTTTAGAAGATTTATGACTAATTCGTTTTCGTGACTTTCAAGTCTTGCCTGATATTTTCTATTAAAACGCCTGACCTCGTCCATTACATCAGGAAGGTTGCATGCAATGATATTGTATTTCTGCATTCCTTGCAAATCATGGTGCTCTTGTTATAGCCCGAAGAACTTTATTCTGGAACCTTTGAATTACCTCTATGTTACTTCTACTAGTAGTTCCCCAAAGTTGAACACCGTACAACCAAACTGGTGTAAGACTGCTTGAATGACATCAATTTAACTTCACAGCTGTCAATCGATTCTTAATGTGCATTTGTTTGTTTGTAATTGGCTCATTTATAAAAAATAGAATGTATGAATTTGTGACAAAATTCTCTGTCTCAAAATTTATTGGTAACAACCTACACTCAAAGGTAATAGTAACAAAAATAACGTTCCCACGCGCCAAGAATACAGTATGGTGGGAGCTTACTCGATATAGATCTGAACTCACGAGATTGACTTTTGCGTATGTATGGGCTGTGAGGTAGGGAAGTGAAATATTTGCAATGCTGCCAACCTCAACAGTGAGACACTTCTCGTACATTTCACTACGTGCAGTTTCTAGTTAAATTTTGTAAGCAGTGGTTTATTCCTAGAAAATGTTTTCTTCATAAACCTTAGTCTATAAGAAATAAATATGATATGTCATATTGCATGCAGCTTAATTACATGACTAGAAATGTTTGATTTACTGTAATTACGAATGAATCGCCTTCTTTACTATTTCTGTCATCGGCGTTTTCATTATCAGTCTCTCTAGTAACTACCTAATCGTTTTCTTTTTTACCAGGTGTCAACAAGACTGTTAAAAAATAGCTTCTTCGCGCCTTAATTTCCTTCTTTATTTTTCGAATTGTGAAAAGATAAACAACACAGTGGTTACCCGCTCACAAATATTTACGGCTGTTTTCACGTAAAAATATTGTTTTCTTAAGATTACGGCTTTAATATGCATTTTAGCGCAAAAATTTATATAAAAAAAAGTCGTAGAGAATTTAAAATCCTACAACTTTTATTTCAAACATTTTTCTGTATAACGCTTAGTTTAGCGGTAATTAGCGATTTTCTGTTTTTTTCTCACGAAAACGTGTGAAAAATGAATTTTTTGAAGATTTCGGCCTTAGTATTCATTTTACGACGAAAGTGTATATAATAAAATTTATAGGAAATTTAAAGATCTACAACTTTTGTTTAAAGAATTTTTCTCTACAGAACCTAGTTTAGCGTGAAAGAGTGATTTTCCGTATTCTTAAGCCAAACTGAGGTTGATATTCATTTTGGATCTTTCATATATGATTAAAATTAGGTTATGTTTATTGAGGTTAGTTTTTTGTTTATTTCTAATGTTAGGTTTATTGTTAATTATTTGCATTGGCAAGAGAAAGTTGTG
The DNA here is from genome assembly GCA_035578175.1 of Catonia carolina. Lineage (NCBI taxonomy): Eukaryota > Metazoa > Arthropoda > Insecta > Hemiptera > Achilidae > Catonia > Catonia carolina. The sequence goes on along the minus strand of JAQMRL010000005.1, from coordinate 29,753,682 downwards.
TGTGTTTCACACCAGATTTTTAAGTTTAAAAAACTTATGCGTGTTAAGGTGGTACCACCTTCTTCAGAGCTTATTATTAGAATTCTGTAGTGATAGGTATAAAGGTCTTAAGTCAAATATTGTAGATTTTGAGTTAAGTGTACTACCCAGTTTAGAAAAATTTTCTCTTTCAATAAGTGCAAAGGGCTTAAGTGTAGCTAACTCCTGAAGTGAATTATGTTGACGCTTTATAAAAATTTCCTCGTCGGGTAACTGTATAAAAGTCTTAATTGTAAATTATACCTTTAGATTTAGTTTCTGTCTTTTTAGTTGTACAAAAGGTCTTAAGTTGAGTTAACCTGTATACCAATAGTAGTTTATTATTTCACCAATATCAATGCTGAGATCAACTGGAAAAAAATCAAATTGAAATGATCGAAATAACAAGAAACAAGGCAAACTCGTGACTTAAGTAACTATAGTAAGAATTTACAAGGTCAAAAGGTATTAAGTTACACTGTAAACGTTAAAGGTCTTAAGTCGTGAATTGCCCCCCCCCCCCCCGGACTAAAGGGCCGCAGCGTAGACGTAACCGGAATTTTTATTTTCGTTGTTAAGTAGAAAACAAAAGAAATGTAGCCTATTACAAATTATAAAAACTATTTTTGGAAGAAACAATTGCAAAAACTATCCTTAAATAATAAAAAAATATATAAATTATACTGTCTCAAATTTTCATTTGCTTTCCCTGAAAAATGACTATTTTCAAGTTAAGACCTTTATACCTATCAATACAGAATTAAAAGAAGATGGTACCACCGAAACACGTGTAAGTTTTTTAAACTTAAAAACTTAGATTAAAATTTAATCTAAATGACTGAATGGAAACACCATTCTGAATTTTATTTTTTAATTTTAATAATATGCCCTGAAGAAGGTGGTACCATCGAAACGCGCATATGTTTTTCAAACTTAAAAAGGAACCAAAGGTAAGGGTGATAAATTTCAGTTATACTAAACTATAATTAAACTTACGATTGACTAACATTAATGAAAATCTGTGTTGATTTCTTCAGTGGTATCTAACTTACGTTCCAAGTTTCAACTTTGTGCACTATTCCGTTCTTGAGATATTTTATTCACACACATGAACGAATAGTTAAAAACATGTTTTTTTTTGGATTCAGAGGGCCTGAAAACATGCATTTCCTGTGAAAAAGGACTGAAAACAATACTTTCTTCCCTACATATTCATGTAGGTTGAAAGAAAAAAAACAGCATCTCACAAACCTGATACTGACTTCTATACTTAAATCCCAGTTACATAACAAATGTTTCATCTTCATAAAAACTGCCTTCACCATTCCTATTTGTGCTCCTACTCCTGTTTTTGATAGTTGTTCTCACTTATTATTGTCCTGAAATATCTGAATTTCTGTAGTAATTCATTAAATAATGTGATTTGGTATTTATAATCGAAAAAATCTGGTGTGAAACACTCACACAACTTTCTCTTGCCAATGCAAATAATTCACAATAAACCTAACATTAGTAACAAAACATCAGAAATAAACAAAAAACTAACCTCAATAAACATAACCTAATTTTAATCATGTATGAAAGACGCAAAATGAAACTCAACTTCTGTTTGGCTTAAAAATACGGAAAATCACTCTTTCACGCTAAACTAGACTCAGTAAAGAAAAATGCTCTAAATAAGAGTTGTAGATCGTTTAATTTCCTATAAATTTTATTATATACACTTTTGTCATAAAATGCATTCTAAGGCCGAAATATAAAAAAAATAGATTTTTCACATGTTTTCGTGAGAAAAAACATAAAATTGCTAATTACTGCTAAACTAAGTTTTATACAAAAAAATGTTTGAAAAATAGTTGTAGAATTTTAAATTCTCTACAACTTTTGTTATATAAATTTTTGCGCTAAAATGCATATTAAAGCTGTAATCTTAAAAAAACAATTTTTTATGTGAAAACAGCCTCTCCAAGAATTTCAGCAAACATGACGCCTACCCTATCTTGTAGAGCATAAGAAATTGAGTAAACCAGGCGATTTTAAAAAAAATCGTGGGAACAGTTTTTGAGAAAATCGCAAAAAAGTGAAAAATTATACGAATAAACTACTACTTCCGGTTGACCGATTTTGATGAAAATGTTCGTGTCGTGTCCGGTAGTGGTATGTAACTTAAGTTTCAAGTTTCAAGTTCGTACGATGTTCCATTCTTGAGATATTCTGTTCACACACACACACCAATCGCTAAAAACATGTATTTTGGGTTCAGGGGGTCTGAGAACGTGTAGATCCGGTGAAAACTTGATTTCTTAAAATTGACATGAAAACAATACTTTCCTTCCTATATACTCATATAGGCAAGAGAAAGTAAATCAGTTCTGTTCAGGTATTATTAGTAAAGTAGTATCTCTCAAACTGAATACACATGTGAACACATAGGCACTTTATTTCTTTATCCATTCAGAAGATACATCTAAAAAAACATTTATCATACGAGTGGAAAATACCGAAATACTGACCCACGCTATAAACCACTAAAATATGAAAAAAGGAAGTATGGGAAAAGAAAAAAAATATTATTTTAATTAAGTCTTTAATAGTGTAAATAATTCTTCAATTTAAAAATAATAAAATATTACGACAGCATTTTATAAATAATATAGCATAATAAAATCAATAAAACTGATGTAAATAAACTGTATGTAGTTTTCATTCTGAAACGGAAAAAATAAATTATTTACCTTTAATTAAAAATTTGAATAAATAATATATAAATATAAATATGAATAAATATAAATATGTATGAATAAATAATAAATAAATTTAAATAAATAAAACCCTTATTGTCATGAATATAATGTACATTATAATACATTCAGACGTCAAATTTTGGAATAGAAATTGGGAAGGTTATCCTAATATACAGAACACAGGATGGAGGCCAGGCATTAACCTGAAGTAGTCACAGGAACTGTGCAAAACCCTAGGACAGCCAGGACACCAGGGCAGTCATATCTATGGCTAATTAATTACAACAAAATGTTGTATATTTTTCACAATATGTTCATTTTCACAAGTCTACCTATCTAAACTTTTTTTATTGATTAATTAAAAATGTTTAAATAACAAAAACAATGAAATAATAGTTAATCTAAGAAATAAACTATACACATAAAGAAAAAACTGAAAACATTTACCAATACAAATATAAAGATAAATATTTTTTTTTGCTTTACGTCCAACTGTTCTGCAATTATAATTATCTGGGAACCCGAGTCAATTGCAGTGCAAGCCACCTGCCAGAAATAAAGATCAGAATTGAAAAGGCCAGGGCAGCATTCCTACAAATGAGACCTCTTTTATCGGCCCGCGACCTGAGCCTTGAAACCAGGACCCGCCTCTTGAAGTGCTACGTCTTTCCCATCCTCTTGTATGGGGTAGAGGCATGGACACTCACCAAAGAATGTGAGACCCGTCTACAAGCGTTTGAAATGTGGACCTACCGGAGAATGCTTCGAATACCGTGGATGGACAGAAATCCCCCTCTGATACAATGCACTTGTGCCAGCGCTTTTTCCAGTCGTCAAAACATTTCTGAAATGCACTTTTAGGTATTGCCTTGAGCTCCTCCAGCGATGCAGCCTTAATCTCCAAAGAAGAGCCTGGGCTCTTCCACTGGGATGATTGGGATTTGGTTTCGACGTCATAACCATAGACCCATGTTTCATCAACAGTTAAACCCTTTTTAGTTGATCAGGATCATCATTGACATCATTCAACATGTCTTGGGCGATGTTCATGCGATGCTGCTTCTGATCAAAATTAAGCAGTTTTGGAACGAATTTCGCTGCCACACGTGTCATACCCAAAACATCCGTTAAAATTGATTGTCATGAGCCAAACGATATGTTAAGATCATCAGCTATTTCTCTCATCGTGATTCGACAATTTTTCAACACAATTTCTTTCACTTCCTGAACATTTTTGTCAGTTTTTGACATGCTGGGGCGTCCAGAGCGAGGTTCATCGTTAACATTTTCTCAACCCTCTTGGAATAACTTATACCATTTATAAACATGTTTTTCCTCAAAGTTTACTCACCGTATGCCACTGTCAACATTTCAAGAGTTTTTGAACACTTAATACCATTTTTTACACTCTGCTCCATTATTTTCAACAGCAAAAAATCGCCGAGCACGCAAACACGAGTCTAACCTTTATGCCTCTCACATAAAAACAACTTGTGCTATATAGTCAAAACTTTGAACATATGATCGTGGCGAGTGTACCAACACAACAAAAAAAATATTTGAAATTAGAGTGTACAGAGCGCACGAAATTCAAAAAGTCACCTTACTTTTTGATCACACCTCATATAAAAAACCTGTGTAAAATTCTATTTACAGTACATTCAATCAAGTCGGATAAAATTATTGTTTATAAACAATAATGGATCTTACCGTTTCCTATTCTTTTGTGCATCAGGAACTGTTGATAAAGGATCATTCATTAAATAAACTCTTAAGCCACGACACTGAGTGTAAAAGAACTGCGTCCAATCTAAAGCTTTTAAATTAAAGTCAAAATGATTTCGGTCAGCTATTGACATAGATTCCCATAAATTAACAACATTGTCATCTTTCAATCGCCATTGCTTTTTACAAAATTTCAAAACTGTATCTGACATATTTTGTAATTGTTTTACAGTTTCTAACAACCTAAAAAATCAACAACAAAACATGTATTATTATATAGTCACGAGTTTGCCCTTGTTTGCAACAAGGGGTAAAGGGGGAACAGCATCAGTGCACATGCCCGACTGCTTTAATTTCAGTACAACAAACTTAACAACTTATACCATACCCAGAGTATATATAGTATATCGCAGAACCTTTTGTAGGTTAACTGTTTGTTACAGATATGTCGGTTTCTCGAAAACATGGTCGAACTATTCGACATGAAAACAATACTTTCCTTCCTATATATTCATATAGGCAAGAGAAAGTAAAAAACTTAAAATATGAACTATAATAAGTTTTTTGGGAGGGAGGACTCTTGAACAAACTTAGACTCCAACGTGTTCTGTTTTACCCCAGCAACTTTAATTCTTAATAGCTTTTATTCTCTTTTTCATAATTTTTATAACCATTATTCTTTGAACTCCTCTTTTCTTTTCCCCTTCTACTGATCCTCCTTAAATAGTTTGAATTAAACCTTCTCTCATTATGTCTTCAAGCCAATTAGTTTTCTTCCATTGCAAGCTTTCCATCAAATTCCTCTTCTCTTCCAATTTGCATAATATTTCTACATCCCTAACTCTGTCTGTTTATTTGATTTTTACTTTCTTTTGCCTATATGAATATATAGGAAGGACAGTATTGGTTTCATGTCGATTTTTCGAAATCGAGTTTTCACCGGATCTACACGTTTTCAGACTCCCTGAATCCAAAAAACATGTTTTTAGCGATTGGTCTGTGTGTCTGTGTGCGTGTATACAAAATATCTCAAGAACGGAACATCGTACAAACTTGAAACTTAAGTTACATACCACTACCGGACCCGACACATTTTCATCAAAATCGGTCAACCGGAAATAGTAGTTTATTCGTGTAATTTCTTACTTTTTTGCGATTTTCTCAAAAACTGGTCTATTATTTTAAAAATCGCCTCATTTACTACATTTTTTATGCTCTACAAGATAGGGTAGGCGCCATGTCTGCTGAAATTCTTGTTAAGGCTGTTATCACGTAAAAACTTTTTTTTAAGATTGCAACGTTAATATGCATTTTAGCACAAAATAGTATATAGCAAAAGTTATAGAGAATTTAAAATTCTACAACTTTTATTTCACTTTTTTTTTGTTTAACGCTGAGTTTAGCGGTAATTAGCGATTTTTGGTTTTTTCTCACGAAAATGTGTGAAAATCGATTTTTTAAAGATTTCGGCCTTAGTATGCATTTTACGACAAAAGTATATAATAAAATTTATTGGAAACTAAAAGATCTACAACTTTTATTTTGAGCATTTTTCTCTACAGAGCCTAGTTTATTGCAAAAGAGTGATTTTCCGTATTTTTAAGCCAAACTGAGGTTGATTTTCATTTTGCGTCTTTCACACATGATTAAAATAAGGTAATGTTTTTTTGAGGTTATTTTTCTGTTTATTTCTAATGTTTTATTACTAATGTTAGGTTTATTGTTAATTATTTGCATTGGCACGAGAAAGTTGTGTGAGTGTTTCACACCAGATTTTTCTAATAGCTTTCATAAGCATATTTTTAATGTCATACCAATTTAGAAAAAGACTTAAAAAAATTGTAAAAATATAAAAGTTAATAGGTTAGTTTCATACAATAAAACTGCATTTTGACTTCCTCAATGGTTAGTGTGCTAGGTTATATAGTGAAAGGTTTCGGGCTTGATTCCCAGCTAGGGTCTAAAAATTATTACATGTTGATCAAGAAGTTGATGCAACTGTTTACACAAAAAAATGTGTTTTTTGTGAGAAGTATAGGCAAAGTATGCAATCATACTCTACTGTACAGTGAACACATATTTACATATTTTAAACACACAGTACTGTATGAATCTAAGCTTTGTGCAGCTGCGGGATGAAGGGGAAAGACGTAGTACCAGAGTGCTGTTATGTCATAACACTGTACTAATCATCTCATTGCTCTTCGCTGGGCAGTAGGCTGCCTAGTGCGGTGACATACGTGGGTGTTGTTTTGACTATTCGCTGTAGACAGCGACACAGAATATAAGTAGTTTGGATAGTACCCTTGACTACTACAAACATAATACAAGTAAAACGTTACTACTACTAATGCAATCACTCACAGTTGTAGTGACGCAATGCATACCTCTCAGCTGCACAAAGCTTGGGAACGAGCAGTACTTTTTGTTCAACATAAATGAAAGGTTCTGTCAGTACTTAGTCTTAAGATTTTCTTACATTCTCCAGTTATTACTTGGATTTTGATTTTCCTGAATCGACTCCAACCTTTATAGATTCAACTTAGTGATGTTTGACTCTAAATTATAAATTTATAACTTTATAAATAAATAAATTTATTATACACCTAAATAAATAAATGAACTAATTTTGTTAACAGAAATTGTTAAATTTCTACTAAACCTAGCATGGTCTTCAAAACAATTAATATAAAAAGCGATTTGACTTACTCAGAATTTATTCCAAAAACTCCTTTGATTTTATCAAACAATACAACTTGTCCTAATTGCAGCCAAGTTAAGAGCCAATGAACTACCCAGTGTTTATTCATTTTTAAAGATGAGTACCAAATCTGAAAATTTAGAAATATGTTAATATTTTTTATATGTATCGACTCTACAGTTTTACATTTAATCTTGTCTGTTCAGATTACCATGAGTTTGGATTACAAAACAATCAAACATAAAAAATTAGGAAAACAATTGTTAAATAACGGGTGTTTCAAAAAGGACGCACTTCGAAGTTTGAGAACGCTAATTTATTACATTAAGTAATTACAAATTATACGGTATGAAATTATTACCTTTATAACATTCAGATTACCTTTAAAACTTCACAATAAATGTTCAAAACGACTTCCTCCGCTTGTAATGCAAGTTCGGACACGTTTCATAACATTTGCAGCCACTTTTCGTAGTGTTTGCTCATTAATGTTTGTAATCTCACTTTCAATTATTATTAGCCTTCAATTCTTCAATTGTATAAGGATTTTTTTTAAAAACCTTACTCTTTAAATTCCCCCAAAGAAAAAAATCCGCAGGAGTAAGATCTGGGGATCTTGGTGGCCACAATCCTTTTAATATCACACGATGGCCAAACAATTCTCGTAACATATTCAGCGTTTCAGTAGAAGTATGAGACGTTGCGTTATCCTGCTGAAACCAACAATCTCGATCGTGTAATTCTAACAACGCTATAAATTGTTCAATTAAGTTGCGATACACCACACCATCTACAGATGTGTCAAAAAATAAAGGCCCAACAATACGACGCCGGGAGATCGCACACCAAATACCAATTTTACATGCGTGTAGTGGACGTTCATGAAATGTGTGAGGATTATGAGCGCTCCATATTCGGCAGTTTTGGCTGTTGATGTAACCGTCCAAGTGGAACCATGCTTCGTCACTGAAATAAACACGATCCAATATTTCAACACTGTTGTCATTAACAAGAGAACGTATCCAACGACAATACTGTATATGTTTCCCATAGTCAACTTCTTTCAGTTCATGAAAGACACCGATGCGGTAAGGATGCAGATTTAATTTTTTTGTAGCGCTTAAAGTGGAAGATAGTGATAATCCAGCCTGTGAAGATAACTTTCTATGTGATTTGCTGGGTGAGGTAGTCAAACGTTGTTTCACATCGTCCAAAACTTGTTCTGTTAACACTGATGGTCGACCTGTGCTTTTTCGATTCTGTACACTGCCAGTCTCACGAAATTTATTAATCAGACGCAATATTGAGGTGTTATTAGGTACTTCAGGATCGGGAAATTTTAACTGGAACTCGTCTTTCACTCGTTCGTAAGATTTATATGCGCAATAACTTTCAATAATAAAAACACGTTCATCCTTTGAAAAAACCATGTTTGAACTTATACAGACACTACAGACACAAATGAATACTGGGATAGCACTAGTACATGTCAGTAATACACAATGGGTCAACAATGAGTACGGTAGTGCCAACTGTTATTTGGGGGAAAAAAATATTCCCTATGCAGAAAATATTAACCCTTAAACTTCGAAGTGCGTCCTTTTTGAAACACCCGTTACAAAAGTTATAGCATTTAATTTTTATTATATACATCTTTCCCAGAAAGCATCTGTAGATAGTCATTTAGAAAAACCTAGGCTGTAGCCTTGAGACTGTGGGCCTGAGGCATTAGTAACTCTGTAACGTAGTACATTAATACAAGGGGTATCCAAAAAATAAGTTTCCCTTATCAAAGAAAACTTAAAAAATAATTGAAAGATTTACAAAATATATTTATTCATTTTTGTAAGAAATTACTCTTCCTTTCCAAGCATTTCTGGTACCTAGGCAACAGTTTTTTTATTCCAGCATCATACCAATCTGCCGCCATATTCTGAAGCTAGTTACCAACCTTGTTTTTCACATTGTCATCATTAGTGAAGTGTCGACTGCAAAGATGATTTTTGAGGAGTGGACCAGTGACTATTCTTGAAAAGAGGGCGTCAACTTCATCTTTAAACAATTTCAAAAATTGTGCGGCTGTCAAGTGACACTGCTTATGAACATCAGTCAATAAATGCAACACCTACCTTGCACATACTTTTAAAAGCTGAAGGTCTTCAACCATGATGTTGTGAAGAGAGGATCGGCTAATTTCAATATTTGGTGGTAATTGAGTCAAGATTTCATCGATCGTGAGCCGCTTGTCTGAGTCAATGACTTCACGTACAGCAGCAATGGTGTCGGCAGGGACACTGATCATTGTGAACATTTTCTCTGCCTTCAATAAAGATTGTTTGCCAGCGATGAACCATTTGGTTAGACATGACATGTTCACCATAAACACTGCACAACTGTCTATGAATTTTCAATGCCGATTCATTTTTTGTAGTTAAAAAACAAATAACACTACGGATCTCAGAACTCGCAGTAGAACAAAGGGAAACCTCCATTTTGTTCAGTTCGCTACTTATGAATGGTCGGTTTATAGCCACCAGACCAAGTGCAAGGCTGCCACTACAACCGAACTAATTCCCTGCAAGTGGAAACTGCCTGCTTCACTTGTTCTTTGATATAAAACTTAAAGAAACTTATTTTTTGGATTCCTCTGGTATTTCCAACAACAAATGTATTTGAAAAAATGCATTGGTAAATATTAAGACTTTCAATCACATAACTTGTAAAAACTTTTTACTTTCTTTAAAAAAATTAATAAGGAGATAAGTATAACTGAAAATTAAGTCATATAAAGGAGCAAGGAAGAAAAACACAATAGATTATGTTAAAACTTACAGTATCAAGAAATGGAACTTCTTCTTCATGTTTGATGCTATTCTTAAAAAATTCAGCCCAAGAAAGTTTGTGCTTGTTTGATGAAATTAAATTATAAATCTGAATATCAGGAAAATCATTTTGTACCATTGAATTTCTTTTACAGTTACTCTGAATAATAACAGCTTGGTTTATCCATTCTTTCCTAAACAATAACCAATAACAAAGACACATTGTTAATAAGATTTAATATAATATAAGATAATATATTGATATATATATTTTCTAACCACCAGAATACGGTAACATAAAACACTTACCAATGTTTATAGCGCTTTCGTGTATCTTGTACACATCTTCAGTAAATTAACATTTATTACAAGTCAAAATTTAAAACTTCCTGCTCCTACCATGATAGATAAGGAATAGTCGATTCTTATATTTAAAACAGTCTTGCCAACTTAATCAGTTGATTGTCGTATTCAATTTGTGCGTTCATTAATTTCTCCCTGCTATTGTATTTATAAATATAATATTTTTCCAGAATTTCAATTTCATTTTGTTTGTTATTTATTTCTAATATTTCTAGATTATTTTTTATATTCGACATATTATGTTTATTTTTTATCATGTGTTCAGTTACATTGGAGAATTTTCGATTTCCTTTTTTATAGTTAGAATAGTGTTCTGTAAACCGTTTTTTAAAAGATCTGGTGGTTTTACCTGTATATATATTTCATTACATTCATTACATTTAATTTTATAAATTCCACATGAATTAAATTGATTATTTTCTTTTTCTTTATCATTTACATTTGCTTTAATATTATGTTTTTGTAAAATAAATTTTATAGGATACTGGGGTTTATATGCTATTTTGTATTTATTTTTATCGTATATATTGGTAATTTTATGTATTCTATGATTTATGTAATTATATGTAATGTATTTATTACCATTTTTGTTTATTTCTTCTTTATTGTTTAATGGTAATAGATGTGTTTTTTTCTGATTGATTTTATGTAAATATTTATTTATTAATCTGTTTATGAAAATATTATTGTAACCATTATTTCTTGCTATTTCTTTAATATAATTTATTTTTTTATTAAATCTTTCTTTATTGTTATATGTGTATATATATATGCTCTGTGTATCATGTTATTATTGTGTTTATTTTATGTATCCATGGGTGATTTGAAAATCTGTTTATTGTGTTGTTTGTAACATGTGGTTTCCTATATATGTCAGTTTCTATTATATTATTTATTATTTGTATTTTTATATCCAGGAAATTTATGTTTTTATCTTTTTCAACTTCACATGTAAATTTAAGTTTTTCATAGTAATTATTCAATTTTTTATTTATAATATTATGTTCACCCTTTATTTTTTCATTATAAATTACCAATATGTCATCTACATATCTTACCCAAAGTAAAATGTTGTGTGTGTGTGTGTGTGATATATTATTTACAATTATGTTTTCAAATTCTTGTATATAAATTTCTGATAGTATGGCAGATAATGGGTGGTTAGAAAATATATATTTCAATTTTAAATAATACGGCTGTTTAAAAATCCTACATAGGATGTTTAATAAAATAATAAATATATTGATAATATAAGATTTTGTGTCTCATTATATTTATTATTAGATTTTGTGAAACAATTACTATGTAGCTTAATACAATACTTAGTTGTTCGAACAAAAACCTGCAGGAAGAAAATATATCAATAAATTACTTCAATCTTTAAGAAGTTGTGTTAATTTGCATTTATTTAAAAGAGAAGCTGAAAAATTTCTTGATCGAAGAGAATTTTAGTTTGCTAGAATTCCTTATACAATAAATTTCTGTTTTGAAAATAAACAAATGTCCAAGGAAAAGCTGAGGTAAATTACAAGGTTTGGCTATTAAATAATGAGACTGACATAAAATATTTAATTTTAATTTTATACACAATCACTTATTGTCACCTTCAATATACACTCCTTCTCTATCCCTACAACGCTCCATGTGAATTTTCCAACAGTGCTGGAAGTCATCTTCTGTCAGTTCTTTCAGGACACGTGCCGCTTTCTCTTTTACAGCTTCCACAGACTCAAATCTTGTCCCTTTTAATGCAGATTTCACCTTAGGGAACAGGTAGAAGTCACACGGTGCAAGATCTGGTGAATAAGGTGGATGTTCTAACACTGAGATGCTGTACTTGGCTAGGAACCTCTTGACAGATAACGCGGAATGAGCTGGCGTATTGTCTTGGTGGAGAACCCATGATTTGTCCTTCCACATTTCGGGGCGGTTTTTCCTTACTCTTCGATGCAGTTTAGAAAGTACCTCAAGGTAGTAATATTGATTAATTGTTTGACCTTCAGGAACCCAGTGAAGGTACATAATCCCATGGATATAAAAAAAAAACAATTATCATTGCTTTAAATTTTGACTTTCTTATTCAAGCTTTTTTGGCTCTCGGTGAAGTTCGGCTCTTCCAGTGCATGGATTGGCGCTTTGTTTCTGGATCATAAGTAAAAAACCACGTTTCATCACATGTTATTATCTTGTACCTGTTTCCTAAAGTAAAATCTGCATTAAAAGGGACAAGATTTGAGTCTGTGGAAGCTGTAAAAGAGAAAGCGGCATGTGTCCTGAAGGAGCTGACAGAAGATGACTTCCAGCACTGTTTCCAACAATAGAAAATTCGCATGGAGCGTTTTACGAATAGAGAAGGAGTGTGTATTGAAGGTGACAATAAGTGATTATGTATAAAATAAAAATAAAATTTTTTACAACGTCAGTCTTGTTATTTAATAGCCACACCTCGTATGTGCTATATGGTAAATATTATAAGATGACACACTTATGAAGTTGACTCATTACTGTATTTCAAAATTACTATGAATATTACAAGCCAAATTTATAAAGTAAAGGTCATTAATTTATTTGGGGGATGAAAAATAATTATTTTTGCTGTACTCAGTTCCATATGAATTGGAGACAAGATGAGCAACAGGAGGCTGATATTTTGTAAGCAAATATGTACAATGAATACAAGAAACAGAACTGCAGCAGCTTCAGCAGTTCCTTCTGCAGTCTTTGGTGTATTTGGAGCACTCTATCAACAACACTGTTTATTCTCACCCAATTTGTAGTATGCACACAATAAATAACAATAACAATATTAACCTTGTTCAAACTGTTGATCTAATTTTAGACCATGCACAATTGATGGTGGGGGAGGTGACAAAATGTGCTCCAGCTAGTTATGTATAAGTCAGAAACCCGTTACAGTAAAAAAATAAAGGAAACACAAAAATTTTTGCGGATGAAAATTTCGCTCGCCTAAACGCAAAGAATTATGAAGCGATTTTCTTGTAATTATACTCAAAAGGCACGTACGTATTATATGTACTAACTGTAATTTTTTCAAAATTTTTCATTGGTAATGACGTTAGATAAAACAGTTGTTTTGATTTTTGCTATTCTTCTGGTTAACGAGAAACAGTCCGTTTCGTAAGGGTTAACAACATCAAGAACACACGGTTAAAGTTCTTGACATGTCTTCTATTCTCTTTGAGCATCTTCTGGGTGCAATCACAAAAAAATTCAAATTGAAAATCAACTGGGATTACTAGTCGCTTCTCCAAGTTGACGTGGTAATAAACTCTATGACTTCAATCGGCTTTTAATAAACTAAAAGGTAATAATTATATGAAAAGTTATACCGTCTTAATAATAGGCTTCCTGAAACAGCAATTATAAAATTTGCAACCATGTCCACTGGTACTGCTTCTGTCAGATAAGTACTGTCGCAATGAATATTAAAAAGTTTTCCAAGAAAAACATTTAATAAAATATCAGTTGGGCTTTCTTGTCTTTGTGTCTGAATCCATCCAGCTATTGGTTCGTTACAACTTGCCAAAACTATAAAAGTTTAAAAAGAAATAAATTAAAAATCACTTTAAAAAAACATAATTGCATTGTTTATGAACAATGTAAAACCTAAAACGACATTTCTGAATAATTTAACTTTAAAATTTTACAACAGTGACCTGGTAAGGCCTTTGGTTTTTCTGAATAGGACCGATGAACATCTACCACCATCAGTGTTATATTAAATGATTTAGCCCATTCAGGTAGTTAACTTTACATGAAGGCTAGTCACATGAAAGGCCAGTTTTCTCACGGCACCATAAACCCAGTGTTCCACTGATCAACCCAATGTTTTACTGGGAATTCCATCTAACATATTCTTTTCCTCCTTACTTATATTAAAAAATATAATACAAGAATTCTTCAAGAGAATTCTCTTAGCCTCTCACTTCGACTCCAGGATTTAACCTGCAAGAGGAATCCCTGTTAAGCTAAGCAACCAAGTGGGAAGGTTGGATGGAATTCTCAGTGGAACATTGGGTCGGTGAAGACATTTGTATTGGGGCTGGATCAACTTGATGGTTTAGTTATGGGTGAATCATAATGCCCTGAGGAAAGAGGCTTTTCACTTGACTAACCTTAGTGTAAAGTTAACAGGGCATGTAGAGTGAATCACTAAACCAGTTCAAAGTAAAAAGAACAATGATGGAGAAGATTATTAGAACAAACAATGGTAACAGAAAATATTGTGATTTTAAGAAGTTGAAATACTTTATTCTAACTGGGAAAGAAACTGATATATAAGAAGAAATAAAAAATAAAATTTAAGTAAAGTAAAGAGTCCAAGAAACCTAAAAAAAAGGAGGGAGATGAGGATGGATATCACATTTGTAAGAAAGCTTTGAAGGGAAGACCTGAGATAAAGAGAAACATCAGAGGGTTCAAATTTAAATTGGGAAAAATATCTAACAGAAATAAGCAGGAAGAGATGTTAGGAGCTGCGGGAGGAGCAAAGAATGGCTTTAGATGGGAGAGAGTTTGGTACTTGGCCAAATACTCTTTGACACTGCAAGGCACACAAGCATTGACGACAACTAAGGAAAATTTTATATTTATTTTTAACAACTTAACTGAAATAAAAATCTGAGATTTTAGCAATATTATTTTTTGGGAGTTGACTGAGAGAAATAAAAAGCGTTTATTAGTTACACAGATGGAGGAGTAGTCGAGTTTGAGGTATGTATGAAATGATGAAATTTTGAAGAGGATGGGTGAAACTGAAACTATTATGGAGGATATTGAAAGGAAAAGGCTACAGTGGTATGAGGAACTGTGAAGAATGGAAGAAACGTAATGGCTTGTTAAGAGTCTTTAGTTGGGTTCTACAGGAGAGACAAAGAAGAGGGTCTCCAGTAAGAAGGTGGATTGATGGTGTCATGGAGTCTATGGACAAGTGCAGTTATTCCTAATGCAGAGGGTAAGAAGGATGATAGATGAAGATGAGTGATGAAAAAATGCCAGACTTGACCAGGGATCAAACCCCGGACCCTGGCATGGAAGCCAGTTGCGGTAACCACTACGCCAATGACCTGACCCATGGACAGGAGAGGGATTAGTGTGATAGAGGTAATTGGCCCCTGAGATGTGAGAAACAGCAAACTTGAAACTATAAACGAATCACAAAAAAACTTAAATACTGTGACAATATCGAGGGAAGGGCATGGTTCACGAAATTTCTAGTAAAATTGTAAAATGTTCGTACAATGGTAAAGAGTAGATAATAGAGTGAAAAAGTAACAATAGGACAATAGTAACAATAGGATGCCTATTTATAAAAGGTTATTTAAAAGGTGTATGAGAAGATTGGTTTATTGTTGTACAACTATTTATGAAAGGGCCGGTTGATTACACTTTCTATTTTTTTTTTTTCTACGGCCACAAAGGACCACTTAAGTTCAATCTTTCAACGTCTAGCTCTTTCAGATGTTCCACCCAAACGCCTCCGCAGTTGTCGTTCCCGTACTTCTCCTCTTCTTCGCCAATAATTCTTCAATGTTTCGGATCTTCTCAGTCTCTCAGCGTCCGAAATCACCATGGCTTTCCTGACCCTCATTTGTTCCCTAAATTTAACCGATCGCTGTTTGTATGTCCTGTAGCACCCTGACTTAGTTTTGAGGTCAGCTATTGTGATGTTTAGTTCCTCCATATCCTTTTTGACTTCCTTTATCCAGTTTGGTGTCATCTTCTTTTGCCAGAAAAACTCAGTCATCCTTCTTAATAATCTTGTATCCTCCATTCTCAATACATGTCCCAGGAAGGATATCCTTTTTTTCCTGATGATACTGGTTAAAGGCTCAATTGCTTCATATACTTCCTTGTTTGGTACAATATAGAAACTACCATCTTGAAGGGACCATTTTCCAATACACTTTCTTGCTATTTGCCTCTCCACTTTCTCGATTTTGTCCTTTTCGCCTATTCTTGTTGGACCAAACACTTTCTATTTACAATAGATTTTTCTAGCACTCATTTGTACTTTATTATTTGTATCGAAGTTCGGTGTCTTTCGGGAAGATTCTTTTTTGATTCACTATATAAAGAGACCCCCGAGCGTGATCAGTTAGTTAGTATTCGTTGGATCTTTGACGAGTGACTATTGGAGCGTTATATAAGGTTAACGGTTCCAAGGTATTGTTATACTGTCTTTGTGTGTGTGTGTAGTGTAAAGTTATTGTGTAGGTGCATTAAATTCAGTTTCTATGTATTCAGTTTCATTTTGTATGTGTATTCTATAAAATTGATTGTAAGTAGTGCTAAGTAAATTATTAATTTATTTATTGTTTATTATTTATTTTAAGTAAATTATTAAGTTATTTATTGTATTACTTCATTATAATTAGTTTATTATTTATTTTGTAAATCTTTTGGTGTAATAAATATTTGTAATTGTAAACTTTAGTGTATTAATTATTTAATAACCTAGATCCTGAAACGGACCTTAGCGATAAGTGTCACAATACAAAAAATTAAAAGTTGTGAGTGTCGAGGATCCATATTCAAATGGTTATGTAAGACTTGGTACTAAATGTATACAAAAATACATCAGAAATACTTACCAAAAGGAGGTCGAACTATACACAGTGGTAACCCTTCTCCTTTCTCCTTTAAAATATTTTCAGCCACAGCTAATGTCAATAAACTTACATTAGGATAATCACCAGTTATACTGAAAAAGATAAATCACTAAAAATATTTGATAACAAATTAACCTAAAGTATTTCTAGATCTTAAAATGACAATAGTTCGTTAACATTATATCATTATATATTATAGTCGCTTCATTACTGTATTTCAAAATTAATATGAATATTGCAAGTCAAAATTTACGAGGAAACAGCCTCACCAAGAATTTCAGCACAAATGGCGCCTACCCTATCTTGTAGAGCATAAACAATTTAGTAAACCAGGCGATTTTAAAAAAATTGTAGGACCAATTTTCGAGAAAATAGCAAAAAAGTGAAAAATTACACGAATAAACTACTACTTCTGGTTGACCGATTTTGATGAAAATGTTCGTGTCGGGTCCAGTAGTGGTATGTAACTTAAGTTTCAAGTTTCAAGTTTGTACGATGTTCCGTTCTTGAGATATTCTGTTCACACACACACACAGACCAATCGCTAAAAAGTTTTTTGGGTTTAGGGGGTCTGAAAACGTGTAGATCCGGTGAAAACTCGACATGAAAACAATACTTTCCTTTCTTTATATTCATATAGGCAAGAGAAAGTAATAAATTCCCCGTGTAATTTTTCATGTGGGCTGGTTACTAAAGAAAGGTGTTCACCTAGCAGATGTTACTTAACAGTTAACACGTTCAGTGCGGCCACCACATTTATGTGGCGTATTGAACAGTCCCAGGGTGCGGGCCGCCACAAATATGTGGTCCGTTTATACAGTTTTATAATCTCTTCTTTCTGCGTTCAGCTAGGGTAAATTGTATTTCTCTTATTGTTCAGCCATAGAAAAAGGTTCATTCTATGCCAGTATACCTTCAGCTTTTGAAGAAACGTCATCGGTTTTATTTGGCAGAGTTTTAAAACCTGATATATTTTCTTCTGTGTTTCGAGTTTTACAGGCTGTTTTATTTGTTATTAATAAAATGTTATTTCATTATATTACTTTTCTTACAATTACGCAACATTTACCATACTTAGTAAATATTAAGTGTGGCAAAAATGCAACTAAATAAATAAATAAATATGTGTATACGAATGTAATACCTAAATGCTTTAAATTTAAGTAAGCCTATTTTTTCGTACATACAGACCTAAAGTTAACTTTTTTTGAAGAAACTAGTACGTATTAATTTTTTTTTAAATGTTTGCCTCATTTAAAAATTGGTTATAGAAGTATTTTATTAGTACCTATAATTTTAGGAGCCTAAGAGGCGTGCACAGTCACACAAAGCGGCAGGGTCATTTACTTATAATAGTATACTAGTAGGCTTATTCAATTCTTTTCTTAGGTGACCCCATTTTTGGAATTGCACTTTTACCTGTTCACGGAAAGACTTACTGCCATGGGAACAGAAAGGGTAATAAAATATTGTTGAAAACAAGAAAAAATCGTAAAGCCGTCACAGGTACCGATATCTGTCTGCCGTCTGTACCGTAATATTACTTACTTTCAACTTTTCAAAAACCTTTGGCCACACCTCAGTTATTCAGCTAAGAGTGCCATAATGAACTATTATTATCCTTTTATTCCTATAAGTTTTTAATTTTTTCTCATAGGTTTACGTGATAAAAGCAAAGTACATTCAGACTTTTACATTTGTTTTTTTTTTTTAATACTTTATTTAAAGTCACATCAACAACCAGGTTTTTAGTGACTTCTAGAATGTTATTCTACAACAGATTATTAATAATATACTTATAAAAACTTAAAAACTAACTAACTGTATGGGTTGTTTTTCAAAAATATTTTCTCTGACATTGTGAAGTTTACTGGAGGGACAATTTTTCCAAGTGTCATTCCATTTTTGAAGACGAGTTTTGTGTAAGTTGTTGTTGACATCTTTGAATGAAATTTTGAAGCATGTTGGCATTGGTAAGGTTAAGGCCTTTTTAGCAGCTCTACATTTGTTTTGTATTTATACTTTTATGTGTGTATTTTTGAAATGAAAATAAATACATTTATCAATAGTAAAATACATAAACATACACGTATAAATATAAAATAAAAGTATTGAATGAAAATACACACGAGAAATTGTAATTGTAGAGAGAATATGAGGATATGAAGCGCCGCGGACTTGTGCGCTTCTGTGTGCGGGGAACATAATAAATGCGGCAGGCGACGGATGATTCAGCCACAGTGAATAACATCGTTTCACCTGGGCCGCAGAGAACGTGTTAATAGCCATTTTTATAGGAGTTGAGTGATTGGGATTGCTCAAAGATCAGTTATAAATTAAATCAATACAATATTTTACAGTTGTTTTTTTTAAATCAGATTTTGGGTAAGAAAGGTTCAGTTAATTACTAAAATTAATTAATTAATTAGCTATTTAAATTTATTAATAATTACCCAGGTGTAATAGCTTCTAATGTTTCATCTGATAAGTTATGAATCATATTTATTAGGCAATCTCCAGTCAAAGAACATGGATATAATTTTTCTTCCACAACTGCTTCATTAAAATGTCCAAAAATGTTTGATACATATGAAACTGCCTGTAAATTAAATGTAAATAAATTCAATTATTTTTAATATCGTTGGATGACGTAATATTGTGAAGACTGTAGAAAACACGTGGAAAAGATGTCAGTTCAAAATGATATCTCTGCAAGTCTGATGGTATGTTCTGAATGGAAAGAGTGATAGTGGTAGTCCTAGAAAGAGATGAATATAGAGGTAGTATGTGAATTCAGAACAGCCTTATGCCTAGCCTTGTTTGGAAGAAGAAGATTGTTGGAAATGGGTATATTATATAATACTGAGAATAAAGAGTAAAGTGACATGATGATAGCCACGATTGCCTGCTATGCAATATTCGAGTTACATCTTCATTATGGAATTGTAGTACGGAAAGACACTTCAGCAGAGAACTTATAAAGAATTTGGCTCTCCAGAAGATGGCCACAAGAATTTTGGGAAAACTCCAGCTCAGATAATCATGTGGACAAACGTACAGACAACTAAAAATCCTAACAGTAATAAATCTGTACATTCTGGAAGCCATAACCGACATCCACATCAAGAACCCAGAAAGACTGAAGGACAGGTGCGCAGGTTCATGGTTATAATAAACAGTTGGTCACATGATCAACTACTGCTTTCCTAAACATACTCTCAGTGTAACTGAAAGGGATGATTCTATATGGGAGCCGAAATGTGGAAAATCCTGCTGCTGGAAGACCTCAAAATAACCAACAAACGACATTTTTCTCCGCAACTGAAAATCTGGCTCCAGGACTGGTCATTTACACACTGGTAGAATTTTTCCACTGGATGGGACTTAAAGCACAGAACAAATGGATTGAACTAAATTCAATATTATACATTTATTCATTTCTTACATTGTATTAATTTTAACTAAAAAAAATCTACCCACTATATTAGCTTCAATGTGTATAATCTTGATGATTGTAAATAAAGGTAATTCTCATTTTGATAATACAGTGGAAAAATGTCACAACAAATTCCAATTTAACTTTCTTGTGAGGCTATCTATAATATTTCTTCTTGTTTTTTGTTTTACATCTGATTGTTTTCCGCATACACCTAGAGGTTTTGGCAACTATCAAAACACAGAAACTACAGTACCTGGATCATATTAAGCGGAACGAAGGCAGATATACCTTACTTCAGTGTATTTTGCAGCGGAATATCTTCAGAGATAGATATGAGGTACACTAGATTAAGAATGATATCGTGTTAAAAAATCTTAAGACCTGGTTGAACAAACTTCCTCACTTAACTCTTTCGTATTGCTGTTGACAAAGTGAGAATTTCCATAATGACTGCCAACGTTCATAACGAATAGGCACATCAAGAAGAAGAAGTTTCCTACTTTTTTTTTCTTTTAAGGCCTATTGGGACCACTTTAGTCAAATAATATCAGTTCCTCAATTTCCTCCTAATCCTCTCCCAGTAGTTCTTCATTCTCTGGAATCTAGCAGCCCGTTCAGCATCTGAAAAAACTCTAGAGTTCTGTATTTTTCTAACCGTTTCTTTGAACCTGATATTTGTGTGTTTGATCGCTTTCAGGTTATCGGATTTTTTTTCAAGGTCCTCCAATTTTAGGTTCAGCTCCACTAAGTCCTTCTTCACTTCACGAATCCAAGCTGGCCCTAACTTAAGGTCCCACATATATTCTATTAGTTGTCTGAGGATTCTTGTTTGTGGAGTTCTTATGATGTGTCCAAGAAAAAAGAACCGTTTTTTGCGCATTGTGTCTGTTACAGGTTCAATGTCTCCATAAACTTCTCTCGTTGGGAAAACCAGCCAGATACCATCTCTGAACACTTGTTTTCCAATGCAGTTTTCTACTTTATTGCACATAAATGTGACCCATACGTATTTTTTTTAAACAACGAAAAAAATAAATGCAAATACAGGAGTTAAAATTTTTAACCTCTGTTCTGAGCCCATAAACATTGTTTATATGTTGTTTAAAAGCTGTGTTGTTTATAATGTTTTCCCAAATAAATTGTTAATTCACTTCCAAAAATTTTAAAATCCAAAACGCTAAGTAGTTTCATATAAATTGACCCTTGAAAAAATAAAAAAAAAAAAAAATACTTACATCAAGTTTTTTCATTTCGCTACATAATTTCAAAATATTTTGTAAAGCTTTAAGATTGATCAATACAGCTTCTTTAAATTTGACTGTCGACCCAATTAATCTAGCAGCATGAATAACACAATTTATTTTTGATGTCAACAATAAATAATCATCATTGCTGATTCCCAAATCGTCCTCATAAAAATCACACTGGATAACATGGACTTTATTTAAAGTTGTTGGGTATTCCATTTTTAGTCTATCAAATAACTGTAAAAGAATTTTTTTTTTGGTAAATCATAAGTTGCTTGATTTTTATCAACATATTATATCATACATTCAAATAAGAAATATTAAGTTTTATTTTTAATTCAGTTATGAAAAACAGGTGCTTGTCAGCAAAGTTACCTTACTTGTATTAGTTTTTCAAAGTGTTCTTCTTCACTTTTAAATAACGTTAAAGAAAGTAGAGAAGTGGATGTACGAGGGCAATCCAGAAAGTAACAGACGTTTTGACCTGGCGTGGCAGTGGGTGGAGCTAGCGCCTCCGTCTTGGCATCAGAGTGTTTCTACATTCAGTACGCAACCAGGTGTGGTAGCTAGAGCATCGTGCATATTGTACTTTTTATACAGTGGAGTTTTAAAATGAGCGCTGTGATTGAAAATCCCGCCATTTGTGACGTTCGTGGTGTGATACGGTTTTTGTTGGCGATAAATTACAAACCAATTGAAATTTATTGCCAGATTTGTGACGTGTATGGCAAAGGAATAATGAGTGAAAGCCGAGTGAGGCAGTGGCAGATGGAGTGGGGTCACACGCATTCGCCCAAGAAACCGAGGTAGTGTCTGCAGACGCTATCAGCAAGAAAAATTATGGCTACTGTGTTTTGGGATGCTCACAGAGTGATTTTCATTGATTTTCTTGAACAAGGCCAAACAATCAATTCAGAGAGGTATTGCGAAACACTCAGAAAATTAAGACGCGCGATACAAAACAAGCATCAGGGAAAACTTAGTGGGAAAGTTTTGTTTTTCCACGAAAACGCCCATCCACACACGGCCAAACGTACTCAAGAGCTCTTGGAAGGTTTTGGATGGGAAGTTTTTAATCATCCGCCGTACAGCCCGGATTTGGCGCCAAGCGATTACCATCTGTTCCCAGCGATGAAGACATGGCTCGCTACGCAACGCTTCGACACTGACGCTGAACTCCATGCCGGTGTAAACCAGTGGTTGAACTCGCAGGCGGCAGATTACTACAAAGAGGGCATTGAAAAGCTTGTACCACGTTACGATAAATGCCTTAATTTACTTGGCGATTACGTAGAAAAATAGCCTAAGAGTTAACCTTCAAAATTTACATAATAAATAAATAACTGCCTCCAAAGTCACTACCAGGAACAGACATCCCTGTATGAGACCAATTTATTACTTACTTCAACTATTTAAGTCAATGAATAATGTTAATAAATAATAAGTCAATGACTAATACAGATTGATACACTTTCAATGTACAGTTATGCTGTCAATCAAATCGACAGTAAAAACGTAAACTAATTTTTTGTTATAAATACTGTAATAACAAAAAATAAAAAAAATTTGTATTTAATACTACTGTTTTTTTGAAGTTTTTCAGCTATTTCCCTCCATGATTGTGCTTTTTTAACCAAGTTTTTGTAATCATTATCTTGCACATCATATTAATGTGGGTGCTCCATAACAAGTTCAATTAATTTTTCCTCTATCGGCCATCCTGTCCGTCACGGACTCTGTAGAAAAATACAACCCCCCAACAGTCCGCCGCGGAATAGATTGGTACACGGCGTAGGCCGCTGTCTATTTGACTAGGATGATGCAACAATGTATAACACAGGGTCCGCGCGGACAAGACCGGACCGTCCGCGTTCTGTTTGACAAGACCTTAAGAAAGGGCAGATGTTGGAGAACGATGAGCACAGTGGGAGACCATCAACTTTCTGAAATGATTGCAAAAGTGAAACAACTGATTCTAAATGATTGAAGAATGATAATCATGGAGTTGGCGAACAAAGCTGGTATCTTTCAGGGATGAATTTATGCCATTTTACGCGAAGATTTGAAGATGAGACGTATCAGTGTGAAGTTTATTCTGAAGCTGCTGAACACGGGATCAGATGGAATACTGCATGACAATCACTGGTGAGCTGTTTGAGACAAGTTCAAAGGACTCTACGTTCCTCCAACAGATCATCACTGGTGATGATTTGAGTGTTTGCCTACAACCTGGAAACGAAACAGCAATTATCGGATTGGCACACAACATCGTCTCCCAGATCACAGAAGGACATAGACCAAATGCGACAACTCAGATTGAACAGATTCCGAAAGAAGCCTTCTACCGCTGCTTCCGACAATGGGAGGATCGATACAATTGTGTGTGTGCAAGGGTCCTTCTTCGAAGGTGATTAGGTAAGCATTGCCATAGGTCATAAACACACTGAACCACCATTTCGGGAACTTTTTGAACGCCCCTCGTACATTTGTTGAATATATGAACACAAATATTCCTTACTGGACTTTTAAATAAATCCTCCATTCTTTCAACAGGCTCTTTTCTGTCTCTACTTCTAATCAAGACATAAACACAGTCAATCTCTGGACATGACCTGTAAAAAATAAAACCAATAATTATAATCAATCACATGCCTTAAAAAGGAAATAATTAAAATTAAAATAAATATTTAAATGTTAAATTAAAAAATAGAAAGAAGGATTCTTAGAAACTGCATAAACAAAAAACACATAGTTGACAACCAGCACAGACTTTTACCAAGAGAACAAATTTATAAAGAAATAGAACCAATCACTGACGCAATGCGCAAAAAGAGAATTTCTTTCTTTGCACATATCCTCAGAACTCCAGAAAAGTGATTATTAAGAAAAATAGTAAAAAAATTCATGTGTACAAAAACAGAAGGAGCCACAATTCCTTGGCTTGAAGAAATAAAAAAAGACAGAACAGAATTAAATCTAACAATTGCTGATGTCAAAGATCGCACACCGGTTTACAAAGAAACAATTAAAGACAAAAACAAAATTTTATCAGTAAGAACAATTAAACGAAAAGAACAGGTTTGTTCGACGAATGTTTGTTTGACGAATTGAGAAAAGCAAGATCCGACAGAATGAAAAAGTATTGGAAAGGAAGAAATGAAAAGGAAATAAACTGCCAAAGAAAAAGAACTAACCAAAGAGACTAAAGTGATCTTTGTGGTCATAAAATAAAAAAAATAAATAAATGTTTCACTCTAGACTACAAAATAAGATTGACAACAGTATCATGTTAATGACAAAAGACTTTTTTTAGCTTTTATTTGTTATTGGGAACTGTACTTCATTGACAATCACCCAATTCGATGTTCCTTTTTGCTTTATTTTTGACGTGATTCAGCGTGAATTTTTGAACAGGGACACCCAGTGGAGTTTGTTCAGGAATGGTTATGGAATAAATATTAGTACTCAGTGCTTGGACACCTAGCTATAATTGAATATTTTAATTCTGAAGTCTATCTAATCTGGAACAACTTTTGATAGCCCAAAGGAATCTTGTTTCTGCCGCCTGAGGACTGCCTTGTTCTCTTGAACCTATACTCCAGATTTCACTTCCATAAACCAATAACTTACCCATAAGAGACAGAAGGAGTCTTAAATTATTTGCACTTGATCTGCTAATTCCAGGGCTACAAAAAATTGTTCTGTTTTTAATCACATGGTCATACAATCATATGACTGAAGAATAGAAGAGGTAGAGGTATAAAAGACATTAGTCAGAGTTAGCTCCTCTGAGAATAATAAATTTCATTATACAGCCAGACCCTGCGGTGAATGAAGTGAAGGTGTCATTTGCAGAGTGGAAAGTTGATGTTTTTCAGAGGGCCTGGCATACTTTTCCACTCAGAGAGGAAGGCAATTGTAAACCACCTCACTCCTCGTTTTACTTAGTAAAGCCTCTTGAGGTTCAAACCAGCCTTTCGGCTGATGACCTAAACAACAACAAACCCATAACTTCTCACACCTTATAAACCAATAACTTATTAAAAAGAGAAAAATGTCAAAATAAATTAAAACACCTTAAAAGCTTTTCCAGTACGACACTTCCAATAAAACTAGTCACACCAGTCAATAACACAGATGATTTTTCATACGCTTGTTGCAAATTACTTTGAGACAAATCCTTATTTTCCTCTAAAAAATCTTGTATTGATATATCCGCTCCTTCGATGCGTGCCATTTTTATTAAGTCACCAATATAGAATTATTCATTTACTATAAATTGAACTGAAATAAAAAAAAACAACAAAACATAAGGTCACATCTTATGAAACATATTTATTATATTAAGTACGTAATTTTAGATCTGTGTTTCATGTTTCTGAGTAGGTTTTTTGCTCATTAGGAGTCTGATGAGACGATGAAAGATGCAAATCTTTTAGTATCTTTAAATACTTTTCAACTGAACTTATAAACATTATCTTTGTTTAATTTATAAAAAAAATGTAATATAAATAGCACCGAGTATGATTTATAAGAAAGTAAGATCACCTACCAAAAATTACAGCTTGTCTGACCTGTACAGTCTTTTCACAATACAGCTTGTCTGCCAGCTCAATTCAGCTACACAAATAGTGGGTAAGGTCGGGCATATACTGGAACGCAGGTGGCACAGGCCGTTTGAGACGGACACGAGCAGGGCAGGGCAGGCAGAGTAGATATTTCTCCCAGCATATGGATCATTCGCATTGGATCATTTTAGCGAGAGTGATATGTTAGTAGCGGATTCGTCCAATTCCGGTATTCAAGAATTAATTTTACTTATATTGCATTGAATTACATAATTATATTGTATTTCAAAGTGAAGGGAGAAAATTTTATAGCAAAGTAACTTTATAAAAAAACGTAAACTGCATGGTAAGTTCAAGTTAACACAAGTTTGCCGATACTAAATTCAAGAATTATACTAGGTTTACAACTGAAGAGTTTTTCATGTAATCAGCACAAATTTTATTAGCTTCTCTTAGACTAACATGTTTCCTGCTCAACGCGTGCACTAAAACTGTGCCTCGACTACAAACTGTGGCTGCTCGACGCCGACACATTGCTGTTCCACACGTGTGTGCCTCCCAATATACGGTACGCTACTGGCAACAATGGGTGCACAGTTTTCGCTTCTGCGTTGCCTGTCCTGCACTGCGCCACCTGCGCTCCAGTATATGCCCGGCCTTACAGTCAGTTTCACTACACATTAGACTTCAGTTCTAAAGTGGCAGCAGTTTATACAGTGTTGCCATCCCGTTAAC
The DNA here is from genome assembly GCA_035578175.1 of Catonia carolina. NCBI lineage: Eukaryota > Metazoa > Arthropoda > Insecta > Hemiptera > Achilidae > Catonia > Catonia carolina. Next base: position 29,726,688 of record JAQMRL010000005.1, on the reverse strand, counting down.
ATTACAGTAAATTATTATTAAATACTATGGTAATGTAATTTTGGTAGCATTGCATCATTTTATACCATGGCGCCCAGATAAGAGACTTAACAAAACAACTACAATAAATCTTATTGTAAAAATACTTTAATTTTCACTAACCTTTTATATTTTTCTTTTTTCTATGATTTTATTTTCTTTTACTTAAAACGTTTCATTTGACCCACCATCATTAAGTATTTTTTTCCATAAGGGTCAATTTTCGACTATATGGGTAACTTAAGATGTTTCTGGAAGCTCTTTTTGCAGCTCATATTCTCAGTATATGTTCACTTCGGCTTTCCTCCTTCTTCTGTCAACCCAAAGTTCTGTTTTCGCTCTTCATGGAATCCGTTAAAGTCCATAATTAGGTGTCTGAATTTTGTTTGCTTCATTAAGTTTTCTATATCACCAGGTTGGTCTAGAGGTAAAGTCGTCGCCAAAATCAGCTGTTAAACAGCTGATTTTCGGAGACAAAGGTTCCTGGTTCAAATCCTAGTAAAAGTTTTATACTTTTATACGGATTTGAATGCTAGACAGTGGTTACCAGTGTACTTTGATGGTTGGGGTTCAATTAACCATACTCTCAGGAATGGTCGGCCTATGTACAGTACTACACCACATTTACATGTCATACATATCATCCTCATCTCATTGGGTCATGGGGTTGCTTATTGTTCTGAATTGAACAGATTGCAACGTACACATATTAGGAATTAAAAAAAAAAATTAAGTTTTCTTGGTTTATTCTATTTTTCTTAGAACTTTTCTGACTTTGTTAAACCATTTATCAGATAATTTAGGTCTATAGTGTCTTAAAAAATTGTTTTGTCATCAATTCTATACAGGTGTCTGTAAAATTTTAGTCTTTTTTCTAATTGTTTTCACAAATTGCTTCATGAGGTAATAAGATAAGTTGCATGGGGTGGAAATGAGGTTTCTGAGAACGGTGAAGCCCTATACCTGGGAGGATATACTAAGGAATGCGGAAATACAGGATGAACATTATTGGCCTGGATGAGATAATGAAAATTTATAAGAGGAACTGGTGCAACCAACTACGTTACGGAAGTACAAAATATTTTTCTTTCTTTAAAACATTCTTAAAGAACTATATACTTAAAATGTAAAACTAGGTTAGGTTGACACCTCTTTAATATATAATCTATACTGAATTCACCGAGTCTAGAGACAAGCATCAACAAATACATGCATTGTTCTCGTGATATTACGAGGGTTATACAGAAAATAACCTCGTTTTGAAATAAAAATTAAACGAGTCAAGATACAAAAACTTTATTATATACATATTAAAACTACAGTTTTTCTCTATTTTTCGACATAGTCACTAAACAGATTCAAGCACTTGTCGTACCTTGGAACAGTCTTTGAAATACCCTCTGCATAAAAATCTGCCGCCTGTGAATGTAGCCAACCATTCATGGCGTTTTGAAGCTCTTCGTCATTGGCGAACCGCTGAGATGCAAGCAACCGCTTCATGTTCGGGAACAGGTGAAAGTCACTAGAAGCCAAGTCCAAAACAAGCGTCGTGGCCTTCTGACATGTGGTGTTGTGTTTGTGCATGACAAGTATCGCCCTCATACAGCTTGAAGAACAAATGAACTTTTGGCCAAGTTTAAATGGAACATTTTCAATCATCCTCCATACAGCCCGGACTTGGCTCCTAGTAACTTTCACCTGTTCCCAAACACGAAGCGGTGGCTTGCATCTCAGCCGTTCGCCAATGACGAAGAGCCTCAAAACGCTGTGAATGGTTGGCTACATTAACAGGTGGCAGATTTTTGTGCATAGGGTATTTCAAAGACTGTTCCAAGGTACGACAAGTGCTTGAATCTGTTTGGCGACTATGTCGAAAAATAGCGAAAAACTGTAGTTTTAATATGTATATAATAAAGTTTTTGTATCTTCACTCGTTTAATTTTTATTTCAAAACGGAGGTTATTTTCTGGAAAACCCTTGTAGTATTGCCGGTTGCCTAACTGATGCCTGCTATTGGATAATAAACTGTGCTTATGTAAAAATAATTTCTTTCTCTCCTTCTAAAAATTTAACAGATTTTCATGATCTATGTCATTAAAAATAACTCATACTGTATATTACGCTAGGGATAATGCAACGAAGACTGGCGTTAGAAGATGCATAATGACCTCGGTTATGCATTCAATCAACAGCTATCATGAGATTTATTTGTTTACCGTGCGTCTCCAGACTCGGTATATAGACTATAGCTATCTTTTGTAGAAGCTGAGAAAATGATACACAAGTACAGAAAAACACTATTTACAAACAAACACCAAAAGCAATCCATAAAACATGGAATATTTTACACACATTACCACTAATAAAGTCTAATAAAAATGGTTCTAGTCAACATAGAAACAATTTTTACATAATGTTAAAGGAAATTTTCAAATATTATTATAAGATAAAAAATAAATAAAACATTTTCAATTCTTTTATACAAAATCTGCTTATAGACATGCACCAAAAATTAAGATGTGTTTTTTTAAAGGGAGTGTGGAATGAAAAAATAAAGAAATTATCGATTTTTCATTTTTTCGTTAAAAATATAGTTTGAAATGTGCGCTTTAAAATGGTGTTAGTCATGTTGCTATGCCAACTAGAAATTATTTTATTAAATTTTTTGTGGTCTGTCTTTGTTTACACTCGTGTTTATGTTTCTCAAACTTTAAACGCGAATATCTCATAACGTCATTTTTAAAACTATATATACCTTTTTCTCAGCTTCCACAAAAGTTACAAGGCTGAAATTTTTATGGAGTATGTTAATCATTTAGTTCTATTGATTGAATGTGCCGTTTTTTAAAATATTGAAAATTGTGGGAGAAAAAAATTTTTTTCGGTGAGTATTCGATGAAAAAAAATGGTCTCTTTTTAAAAAAATTGTGAAAATCAAAATTCTTACTATAATTAACCCTTTCAATCCCAAATTTTTTAAGTTAACACAAACAAATATGTGTACATTTTTTCATACACTTTATTGACATTTAAGTGAAATAAAATCACTTTTAGACCTTCAGCCTTTTTTTGATAGCGTGACAAAAAAGTGTGACACAATATGTCATTGGGCTTGATGGTATCAAAGTTCCCAACAATATGAATAAGTAAAAATCATGTGCAGACTTCCTAAACAAAGTTCTCTTGCTTAAATTTGTAGCAAAGTATTATTTAAGACTTAAAAAACGTTACAATTCAAAAATATTGGTAAAATGGACAAAATCAGTATTTACAGCCTAAAAAATATACTTGTATGTACATTCAACATACTCGAAGAAATGCTACTTTATTTTAGTAAATGAACACGAATATTTAAGACTAAAACTAACTTTAAAAAGAAACTAATGGTCGCGTCCGTAGCGTAGTGGTCAGCATCTTACACTGCAAAGCGGAGGTCTCAGGTTCGATTCCTGGCTAGGGTACAGAAAATTATTACACTTCACATCCAGCGCTCTTTAATCAAAAGTAGTCGCTAACAATTAAAGTTTTTATGTCTGTTATTTCACTCCAATGTGACTTCTATGCCACACTGGGTCAGAAAGGGTTAAAGCTACACATTCTAATTATGTACCAAAGAGTGGCTTTTCATACAAAAAAATCTGGTGTGAAACACTCACACAACTTTCTCTTGCCAATGCAAATAATTAATAATAAACCTAACATTATTAATAAAATATTAAAAATAAACAACAACTAACCTCAAAAACATAACCTTATTTTAATCATGAGTGAATGACGCAAAATGACAATCGAACTCAGTTTGGCTTAAAAAAAAACGGAAAATCACACTTTCACGCTAAACTAGGCTCTGTAAGAAAAATTCTCTAAACAAAAGTTGTAGATCTTTTAATTTTCTATAACTTTTATTATATACACTTTTGTCGTAAAATGCATACTAAGACCGAAATGTTAAAAAAATCGATTTTTCTCACGTTTTCGTGACAAAAAAAAACAGAAAATCGCAAATTACCGCTAAACTAAGCGTCATACAAAAAAATGTTTGAAACATAAGTTGTAGGTTTTTAAATTCTCTACAACTTTTATTATATAAGTTTTTGCGCTAAAATGCATATTAAAGCCGCAATCTTAAAAAGAAAATGTTTTTACGTGAAAACAGCCTTACCCAGAATTTCAGCAAACATGGCGCCTACCCTATCTTGTAGAGAATAAAAAGTTTAGTAAATGAGGTGATTTTTAAAAAAATCGTAGGACCAGTTTTTGAGAAAATCGCAAAAAACTGAAAAATTATACGAATAAACTACTACTTCCGGTTGACCGATTTTGATGAAAATGTTCGTGTCAGGTCCGGTAGTGGTATGTAACTTAAGTTTCAAGTTTCAAGTCCGTACGATGTTCTGTTCTTGAGATATTCTGTTCACACACAGACACACACACACACACACACACACACACACACACACACACACACACAGATACACACACAGACCAATCGCTAAAAACATGTTTTTTGGGTTCAGGGGGTCTGAAAACGTATAGATCCGGTGAAAACTCAATTTCGAAAAATCGGCATGAAAACAATACTTTCCTTCCTATATATTCATATAGGCAAGAGAAAGTAAAAAACCATTGTGGCTCTAGCTGTAGTGGTTGCTGAGAAAAAGGTACAAACATTAACATTTCTTAGGATACGGATCCACACTTCCCTTAAAGACCAAAGTACTTCATTATCAAAATAAACATCTTAATTTTTATAAAAAATATACAATAACTAAAAATTATTATATTTTACAAATTATTAATAGTTAATATAGTAATAATTTAATAAGAAACAAAAAACACTTACCACAACATGTATCCTTCTCATTTACGTTACCAAAAAATGATTACAGTTCAACAGAAAATATTAAACTTTTAATTGGATTCAGTTGAAAACAATGGTTACAATGAATATTAATCAATAAAAAATTCCCAAGCACAAAGGCCTTAAAAGTAAAAAGGTTACTAGAATGTTACTTAGTAATCTAATTCATTTCCTAATAAGCAGAAGTACTGTTAAAATGTATTATTCATTATTAACTTAATAAGAATATTATTATTAATATATGAAAAAAATATCTTGTTATACAGTATTATTGAATAAAAAAAATCTGGTGTGAAAACACTCACACAACTTTCTCTTGCCAATGCAAATAATTAAGAATTTTTTTTTTTCAATTCCTAGTATGTGTAAGTTGCAATCTGTTCAATTCAGAACAATAAGCAACCCCATGACCCAATGAGATGAGGATGATGTGTATGACGTGTAAATGAGGTGTAGCCTTGTACAGACCCAGGTCGACCACTCCTGAGAGAGTATAATTAATTGAAACCTAACCATCAAAGTACACCGGTAACCACTGTCTAGCATTCAAATCCGTATAAAAGTAACTACCTTTACTAGGATTTGAACCAGGAACCTTCGTCTCCTAAAATCAGCTGTTAAACAGCTGATTTTGGCGACGACTTTACCTCTAGACCAAACCGGTGGGTTATTAACAATAAACCTAACATTATTAATAAAACATTAGAAATAAACAATAAAACTAACTTCAATAACATAACCTAATTTTAATCATGAGTGAAAGACGCAAAATGAAAATCAACCTCAGTTTGGCTTAAAAATACGGAAAATCACTCCTTCACGCTAAAATAGGCTCTGTAGAGAAAAATGCTATAAATAAAAGTTGTAGTTCTTTTAATTTCCTATAAATTTGATTATATACACTTTTTTAGTAAACCAGGCGATTTTTAAAAAAATCATAGGACCACTTTTTGAGAAAATCGCAAAAAAGAGAAAAATTACACGAATAAACTACTACTTCTGGTTGACCGATTTTGATGAAAATGTTCGTGTCGGGTCCGGTAGAGATATGTAACTTAAGTTTCAAGTTCGTACGATGTTCCGTTCTTGAGATATTCTGTTCACACACACACACACGCGCGCGCGCACACCCACCCACACACCAATCGCTAAAAAAATGTTTTTTGGGTTCAGGAGGTCTGAAAACGTGTAGATTCGGTGAAAACTCTATTTCGAAAAATCAACATGTAAACAATACTTTCCTTCTTATATATTCATATAGGCAAGAGAAAGTAAAAATGGACAGGATCACTCCAATAGTTTTTGAGAAAATATACTTTACATTAACATTACAGAGATTAGACATTCCAGGTACCCTTAATAAATCTCACTACAAGCTGTGAAATGCTGCAAGCAGAGGGGGGTTTACTAGTTGTTTTTAAAAAGGTAAAATATTAAAATAAATATTTAATACATCACATCAATGTATTTGTTACAAAAATTTTATTTTGCAGTGAAACAAATTTTATACTATCTAAACAAAAGTAAAAAAAAATCATTTAATATTTTAATTTTGATTATAAATGTTATGACTTTGATTGAAATTCCTCTCCAGGTAATATAATTGTAACAGATTTCCTACGAGGTTCACTGATACAATTAGTATTTGTAGTGATATCAGGTGCTGGTGCAACGAGTTTAATCTCTGGTGTTATTTTTGCTATAACTGGGCTGTTAATTATAACTCCTGCATCGATTGTTGATATTTCTTCAATGATATTTACGGGTGATGGTGTAAGAGATACTCTGGAAAAATGATAGTATAATTTCAGTAATTTATTTCAATTCAAAATGTAACTCATTTAACATTTATGAAAGCTCAGCTGATGGGTAGCATGGGAATGATTGCTGGGTCATCGATTTCTTACAACGTTCAAAACGATCAGTGGAAAGTTGTAAAGAATTTTAGCAATTACAACAAAATTTTCAATACAAAAACATGTCCTGTTCCATTTGTTTTTATTTGTATTTATTTTATATATCTACTTTTTAAAAATATAAGATCAGAGATTAAATTTTACTAATTTAAAATACTCTATAAAATATATACGTAGGCTAAAAAAAATTTACATGTTACAAAAATAATTGAGAGCTATCAAAGATTTGAGAAAGAAGCACATACTCTAAAAATTTATCGAGTAATTGTAAAATCTATATTTAATAAATAACCAATAAAAATGTTTGTTTATAAAAAAAAGTTATAATAAATTTTTAATCAATTTAAAAAAAATGATGAAAATTATTAACGAAATAAGATTTTTTAATTAAAGGGGATAGACATGCCACAATAATCAGCTTTACGAACTGGAATTTTATATATTGTAAATATTCATTACTACAGACTTGCTTTGACTTATCACTACTTTTCCAAAGGTTAATCTGCAGTTAGAACTTTATCGTAGCATTGCGAAAGTAACAGATTGAGAAATAAAAGTGCGTATAGGCCTAATGACCATCAAAAATGCTTTTACAGAAATAAATTATAGTATTAAAAAATATTGTTAAACCAGTAGAAATGCATAGTGAAAGAACTACATAGGTGTGCTTGTCTTACTGCTTAATTTGGTCAAATCTGTGAAATTATATCACAGGCAAGCATTTTTAGGTTAGCTTTGGTAACTGATGCTGAATTTCACTAGCAATTGAAATTACAGTAAATATTTCAAAGAAAATGAAAAATATTCACAAACATACCTACAACTCAGCATCACAGAATAAATAATATACACCTGGACAATGCAAGAGACAAAATGTGACCTAGAGTTACAAAACGCCAATGAAGTAATTTAATATTGTACACTAAAATAAAATATGGCTACAAAAAAGCAGAAACTGAATTAGTACTAGGAAAATAAAACTTGATAAAATGGAAAAATCTGATTTTGATTTATAAAACTGATCTTTATTGTCACAACAAAATGGTCCAGGTGCTTCTGCAATAGTATGAGCCATGTAGGATGATCAGGAAACAGTGTGACAGAAAAACAAGCTCTTTAGGTCTAAATTCATGAGGTTCTTAACCCATCACTAAATCAATGGTCCAAAGATATATGTCATTAAACATGAAAACCTTCAAAACCTATTATTATTATTATTATTCATCTTTACTAATATAATAAAGAAGAAACGTCTGCTTGTTTGTTTGTTTGTTTGTTTGTATGTATGAAGTAATCTCAGAAACTACTGAACTGATTTTAAAAAATCTTTCATTGTTGCGTAGCTTAGAGCTTCCTGATCAATATAGGCTATTTTGCAACTTTAAGTAACTTTAATTAAGTGAGTTAAGCAACTTAAACTGTGACTATGTCGCATATTATAGTCCATCGAGTGCATAGACATTTATTTTTTCTAAGTCCTTTGGGTGGTGTATTTTTTGGGCTAGAAACACGATTTAACTTTTATATTTCTTAGAAAAACGTGAAGAATAACATTCGATTCCAAAAACATTAAAAATTCGAAAATATTCAAAATTTTTATTTTTGTACTGTATTTCATTATATTTGTTTTCATTCAACAGGTAGTGAATGAGTTATATTTCCAGTTACTTTGCGTACTGCACCCACGTATTACTGTCTCTTATCTCAGCCATAAATTAACTGTCTCTTCTTTTCCATCGGTATTCTTCTAGAGTCTGTCTACGCTAAGAGTACTCCGACGTAGGCAACCAGCAATACAAGTGAGCATGCGCATTACTTAAAAATACGCACAGCGTGATCAAAAACGAAATTTCATACAACTCTGATTCGCTCTAAGCTTAATATAATAAAAACTTGTTTAATTCATTTGTTAGACAATGTTTTACAAATCGAACATTAGTTTACCATTAATAACTAAAATTTTACTATTGTTTTCTCATATTATTATTTTCCGTTACATTATTTACTATTACTACATTATTATTTATGATTAGTAGGTTTTTATTATAGACTCAGTTTTATTTAATTTTTGGTCACAAGTAACATAAGACGAATGCTCTTGAAATGTAACAGGAGAGTAAACAATTCCAAAGATTTGTTGTTTGTCATTTCAGATTGTTATTTCATATCATTAAAATAATTAATGTCTGTGACTAGTTTAATACAACTGTTTGCACTTGCTCGTGTTTACTCATTTTTAGTTTCATCAGTTACCTTTTGAAATTGTATCGGTTCGTTTCAATTTTTTGCGTAGACTGAAGTTGAAAAGTTTTGTAAGCTGTGTTTTGTTAACAAGCGCGATAGTGAATGTGTTGAGTTTTTGAAACATAGAAGCCGTAAACATTAAAAAGTAGATAAAAAATTGTTTTGTAAATGTATTGGTTAAAATAATTAATTAAGGAGTCTTTATGAAACTACAATAATCAAGTAATCAGAACGGTATAATTGAAAATATTTAAAGGATAATGTTTATTTTAACTTGATGTAGATATTTTTATGATGGAACGTAGTGCAAGATAACTGTCCGACGGAGAGGTAGATACGCGCCAACTAGTGAAAAACTTTTGTTTACAACCTATAGGCGCTTGCCTCACGCGGAGTACTCTTACAGCAGATCGACTATATGCATTCTATTCAATCTGTTAAATCGCAGGGACAAACATTTAAAACGGTGGGCATCGATTTGAGACAAGAATGCTTCCTTCACTCGTGGACAACTTTATGTCGGACTTTCTAGAGCTGGAAGTGCAGAAAAACAATTTATTTTGCTGCCACAGGGCAACAAAAGCACAAATATTGTATATAGAGATGTTTTAAAATAATTTAATGAGGCCTACATTAGCTGCTGTGAAGAGAAGCGAGCAGGGTTGCTAGTATAATATATTTTGAATATCAACATTTTAGTTGAACGTAATACTCCAATATCATTTGTAAAAGAAGAGAGGAATCACTTACCTATCAATTGGTGTTGGAGATGGTGACCTAGAAGCAGGAAAACTGGCGACATCATGACTGACAGAAAGTGAACGAATAGAACCAAACACCAGTTCAGATGGCATTGTGGCTGATCCTGTAGTCAAACCACTGAAATAGTAAACAACAGATTTAATTATAATTTAAGGTGTGCAAAATATTGAAATATACGAGGCATATTTTTAAAGTAATTACAGTTTTGAAAAAAAAGAAAACAAGTAAACTTTTCTTAATAATTTTATTTTTACATGAAATTCTGTATTTTAATCTACTTTTTTACATAATTCCCACCAATATTAAGGCACTCGCATTGTACAACCAATTTTTGAATACCATCCTCGTAGAAATCTGCCGTCTGATTAAACAACCACTGCATGCAACCCAGCATGAGCAGAACTTTCGACAATTTAAACGGTCTGCCACGATTTCATAAAGCACACTTCTTGACAATACAGGAAACTTATTAGATAACAATAAAATTGTAAAGCATCTGTTCTCTCTCACTTTTTTATGAACTTTTTGCACCACGTCATCAGTAATGATTGAAAGTTGCCCACTTCGTTTCTCATCATGCACATTCCTACGGCCATCTTTAAAAGCTCTCATCCATTTCCATATCATCCCATCACTCATAATGTTTCTCCATCCACTTCACTGATATGACGATGGATTTCAGCCGCTTTCACGTCGTTAGCACTAAGAAAACAAATCTTAGTATGTATTTCACAGTTGGTGGTATTCTCAATCAAAGGGACATTTCAAATACTCACAACAAATGAAAACACGGTCGAATGATTCTGTAGTGCCATCTGTGGCATGCCAATAGATAGCGGTACACAGCATGCAAGTGCCAAATACCGACTGCAGCATTGCACCAGCGGAATTTCAAAACGGTACTTACTTTGAAAATACGCCTTGTATATTTAATGCAAGACAGATGTCATCCCATCTGGAATCACTACGTGGTTGCACTTTCCGGCCAATAATCTTCTCTCTCATCTGACCTTAACATCTGACGATTGTGCGCACCATCAATTTAGAGTCTCAATTATCAGAAAATTTATGCGCACATTATACGGGTAAAAACAATATCTTTGAAACTGATGTAAACAAAATGTTCTGCTCTTCTACTGGCTGTATGTGTACAACAAAACAACTTGCAGTTTGCTGTTCCATCTATACAATGCGACATATAACGTAGACAATATTTGTTTTCTAGTTATGTAAAAGTTATTAAATCAACTTCGGCCTAAAGTTGATTACAACAAACGTTATTCAATGTATTTCAATACAAAATATTTGTTGTTGTTTAGGTCAACAGCCGAAAGGCTGATTTGAACCTCTAGAGGCTTTACTAAATAAAAGGAGGAGTGAGGTGGTTTACTATGCCTTCCTCACTGAGTGGAAAAGTATGCTTATCAGCATGCCAGGCTCTCCAAAAAGTATCTACTTTCCACTCTGCAAATTATATCATCACTAAATTCACCACAGGGTCTGGCTGTATAATGAAATTCATTACTCTCAGAGGAAATAACTCTGACTATATTGCTTTCCACCATTGATGAGCTCTACTGTTCCACACATACAGACCAATCAGAACGTTTGCCAACGTTATCAGATTGTATGAATGTATCAGCCTAACAAACATTACGCGCACATCCATATAAGAGCCACAGTAGTTCACTCGTGTCTTGCATCTCGTACTAAACACATCGATTATAGAGCGCGTTAACAAGCAATACTTAATAATATAATCAGCTGGTTGTATGTTTATAGGTTATAATTGTTATTGAAAGACCAAAAAAATGGCTGAACAACGTTGCTGGCAAGTCATTAGCTAGCTATGAAGTGAGTCGGGGCCAATGCATACGTTCAGAGCTCATCAACTTTGAAAAATAGTTTAGTTTCTTTTACACATCTACATTTTCTGTTCTTAAATGCTTCAGCCATATAATTGGTATGTGATAAGAAACAGAACTATTTTTTTTTTAGCCCTGGAACTAGCAGATCGAGTGCAAATAATTCAACACTCCACCTGCCTGTTATAGTCACTTGAGTCACGAGTTTGCCCTTGTTTGCAACGAGGGTTAAAGGGGGAAAAGCATCAGTGCGCATGAGCGACTGCTTTAATTTCAGTACGATAAACATAACAAATTATACTATACCCAGAGCATATACAGTATATTGCGGAACCTTTTGTAGGTTAACTGTACGAATATAACTGTTTGTCACTATAAACATAAATGTTGGTTTCTCGACAACGTGGTCAAACTATTCAAATTGCTGAAAGAAATCTAATGTGCAATGTAATTAAATGTTGTGAAGTTGAAGCTAAACAAAAATGCCTATCCATGCCTCTTAACAAAACCCGTGAGCGAGCGGCTAACTACTATGATGTTTCTCTTTCCACAATTCAAAAAATAAAGAAGGAAATTAAAGATGTGAAGAAGCTATTCTTCAACAGTTTTGTTGACACCTGGTAAAAAAAGGAAACAGTTAGGTAGATACTAGTGAGACTGATAGTGAAGACGCCGGTGACAGTGATAGTAAAGAAGGCGATTTATTAGTAGAAAATTTTGTTCCAATGGAATAAGGTAGCTGGTAGCCTAATTACAGTAAATCAAACATTTCTAGTCATGTAGTTAAGCTTTAGGCAATATTAATGCATGGTAATGAAATGTATACTACGAGTAGTGTCTCACTGTTGAGGTTGGCAGCACTGTCATTTATTCACTTCCCTTCCGCACAGCCCATCCATATGCAAAAGGCAATCTCGTGACTAAAGTATCTATATGGGTAATGTTCTAAACAATAATAGTAGCATTAGTAAATAAAATACACATGAAACCAGAGTAAGCGAGGAATGTCAGTATTGTATAATAATTACCTAAGAGAGCCAGAAGTAACAAAAGGCAGTGGTGCTGGGCATGGACTAGTGATTGGACATGCACTGCTGAATGAACTACGCTGACTGGACACAGTGCTATGAGGACATTGTGGTGGCAATCCTACAAGATCTTCTTCATCTCCATCAATATTCTGACCACAACACCACAACCCATTTCTACCATCTCTCACTAAAAATAAAACAAAAAGAAACTTATAATTTTAAAATAAATACACATTAAGACTTTGTATAAGCTTATAGTTTTACTCACGTATTGTGAGTATTTATTTTCAGACAATAGCTGAATATAAAAACTGAAATTGTGTTTTGAGTATTTTGATCAGTCATGATTCCCTCACAAGTAAAGATTTTGGTCATTAACTGAATTCATCGTTCAATAGCATCATAAAAAACAAAAAATAAGTAATTTTCAATACTACAAAAAAAGGATTTTGAATGCTTTTATTATGAATTATAAAAACAATGTAAAAATTGATATAATAAAATACACGGTAGGGATCATGTTCTGGTGGGAGACAAGATTTTCAGGAGTATCCGATTGGATTTCCGTAATCTACGTCCATGCTCCAAGTTGCTGTCCCTGGAAGTGAGTCGACCCGCAAACCAGCAGCTTATCCCATACTGAAGCAGAACCCTTCAGAGCTCAATACTCTGGTTGTATCAACAAAATGACCTCGGTCATTTCCCATAACGAACTATCTCTCAGTAGTTCAGCCAAAATTCAAAGACTCCACAATGATGGTTCAGAGAAATTAACTCCGACCTGACCAAAATGAACATCACAATACAAGATCTTGCACCAAGAACAACACTCAAATACAAGCTCAACAAAACAATATATCTGGAGGAACCTGGAAGCTGACTTAAGACAACGAACTGAAGCTCAAAGAGCACATCTGTCGGAGGTGATAAAGACTTGCTGGGCCCTTAGAAAATTGTAACACTGAGAAACCGCAGTTCAAATAAGCGACTATATCGAGAAATAATTATAATAATATACTTGGTTACTTACTGAAACTTGTAGGTATCGGATTTGAAGGATAAAAATCGCCATGTAAAGGACAGTGAAAACCAACTCTTTGTTGTTTCAATCGAGCTCGTTTGCTTACAATACATAACATAAGTCCAGATATTATCATTAAAGAAGCTACTACTAAACATATTGGACCAAGAAGTCGAGAATTTTTTGTGAATTCTACTCTTTCTATATACTGCTGTACTTTATCACTGGTTGAAACTCCTTGATATGAAGTAACTAAAAATAAAAAAAACAAATCTTCTTTTACATTTGAATTATTTGTACATAAATAATAAAGAGAAGCCAAAAATTACAAGCTACATTTTTTTCATTTAATGTAAAAGAGAATGTGGCTCTCAAGCCAAATCAATTACAAACAAATACAGAGGTTTATGAGGTTGATTGGCTTGTAGGTTATATTACGAAGATTTCCCTTAAGTTGCTTTAGTCGTTACTCACCGTTCTTCTAAAAACGGTTAAGTTCGTTGTTTAATTAAATTATTTATTTAATAATAGGGGTTTGAAACCCAAGAACATTGTGCCAATTTATTTGCATGGGTCCACTGCACTACTCGTTATTAAGTATCGTCAAATGAGAACATGCTCACTCTCAAGTCTTGTTGCCTACAGTACCTAAAAATCTGGTGTGAAACACACACACAACTTTCTCTTGCCAGTGAAAATAATTAACAATAAACCTAACATTAGTAATAAAACATTAGAAATAAACAAAAAACTAACCTCAATAAACATAACCTAATTTTAATCATATATGAAAGACGCAAAATGAAAATCGATCTGTTTGCCTTAAAAATACGGAAAATCACTCTTTCACGCTAAACTAGGCTCTGTAGAGAAAAGTGCTCAAAATAAAAGTTGTAGATCTTTTAATTTTCTATAAATTTGATTATATACACTTTTGTCGTAAAATGCATACTAGGGCCGAAATCTTAAAAAAATCGATTTTTCACCTTTTCGTGAGAAAAAAGAAAATCGCTAATTACCGCTAAACTAAGCGTTATACAAAAAAATGTTTGAAATAAAAGTTGTAGAATTTTAAATTCTCTACATTTTTTATTATATAAATTTTTGCGCTATAATACATATTAAAGCCGTAATCTTAAAAAAACACTTTTTTACGTAAAAAAAGGCTCACAAAGAATTTCAGAAAACATGGCGCCTACCCTATCTTGTAGAGAATAAAAAATTGATTAAACCAGGCGATTTAAAAAAAATCTTAGGACCAGTTTTTGAGAAAATTGCAAAAAAGTGAAAAATTACACGAATAAACTACTACTTCCGGTTGACCGATTTTGATGAAAATGTTCGTGTCGGGTCCGGTAGTGGTATATAACTTAAGTTTAAAGTCTCAAGTTTGTACGATGTTCCGTTCTTGAGATATTTTGTATACACACACACAGATCAATCGCTAAAAACATGTTTTTTGAGTTCAGGGGGTCTGAAAACATGTAGATCCGGTGAAAACTCAATTTCTAAAAATCGACATGAAAACAATACTTTCCTACCTATATATTCATATAGCCAAGAGAAAGTAAAAACTTGCTAGTTTTGTCAACTGTTTATTTTAAAATGGATACAATAAATTAATAAAATAAACTGAATTTTGACAAAATGAATATAAAATATCCAAATACAGACGGAATATTATTTCAAATCAAATAAATTATTAAATACTTACCAGTCAGTACGGTTCCAACTATGAGAAAAATACAACCGAATGCTGGTAAAATGAATTGACAACTGTTAAAAACAACAACACCTGCGACTAGAAGTCCTCCATCTACTTTTTCAACTGATACATGAGGTGGACGAGGTGCAGGACAACGTCCTTTACAATCTCCGACAGCTTTGTCATCATCTAATGTCCTGTAAAGTACAAGAAAAACATTGTGCACACTTAAACCATCATTTAAATACTAAAATAGAGTGATTTTTGAATAAATCAATAGGCATTTATAAAGTTAGGACAGGGTCTGGCTCGTATTAGGCAGATCGTATCGCAATTTGAGGTTAACCATCTGATGCTCGTGCTCATTTTTGTAACTTTAATAGGTACTCGCGCCTTGAATTATTTTCCAGATATGAGGTGTGGCAATTAAATAACGAGACTGACATTGTAAAAAATTTAATTTTAATTTTATACTTAATCACTTATTGTCACCTTTAATATACACTCCTTCTCTATCCCTACAACGTTCCATGTGAATTTTCCATTGTTGGAAACAGTGCTGGAAGTCATCTTCTGTCAGCTCCTTCAGGACACGTGCCGCTTTCTCTTTTTACAGCTTCCAGACTCAAATCTTGTTTTTTTTAATGCAGATTTCACCTTAGGAAACAGGTAGAAGTCACAAGGTGAAAGATCTGGTGAATAAGGTGGATGTTCTAACACTAAAGCTGCTGTACTTGGCTAGGAACCTCTTGACAGATAACGCAGAATGAGCTGGCGCATTGTCTTGGTGGAGAACCCATGATTAGTACATTTCGGGGCATTTCTTCCTTACTCTTTGACGTAGCTTAGAAAGTACCTCAAGGTAGTAATATTGATTAATTGTTTGACCTTCAGGAACCCAGTAAAGGTACACAATCCCATGGATATAAAAAAAACAATCATCATTGCTTTAAATTTCGACTTGCTCATTCGAGCTTTTTTGGCTCTCGGTGAAGTTCGGCTCTTCCAGTGCATGGATTGGCACTTCGTTTCCAGATCATAAGTATAAAACCACATTTCATCACATGTTATTATCGTTTCCAAAAAATCTGGGTCATTTTCAATCTCGTACAAAGTGTCAGTACAAACATTTTTGCGAACTTCTTGTTGCTCAAACGTTAGAATTTTAGGCACCGTTTTAGCACACACTTTTCGCATGTTAAAATTGTCATGTAAAATTTTCCTTATCAATACCTTCAGTTTCACCAATTGCGCGAATATTTAATCGACAGTCAGACCGAATCAAATTACCAACTTTTTCGATATTTTCATTTGTTTTTGATGTTGAGGGGTGACCTGGCTGTGAATCATGTTCAACGTCTTCTCTGCCATCTTTAAAATGCTTAAACCATTAAAATATACGTGCCCGCAATAAACATTCACTGCCATACACTTCTTTCAGTAAACTATTAAGTTTCAGTAGCAGTTTTTCCAAGTTTAAAGTGAAATTTCACAATAATTCGTTGCTCTACTATTACACTACTAAAACTGCAATTGTTTCACTTGTGGAGCAAGTAGTTGATATATTGGACGCCGGGGAGAAAGCATTGGCAGCGTTTCTGGATCTGAGTAAAGCTTTCGATTGTGTTGATCATGAAATTTTATTGAAAACACTAGAGTCATTAGGCGTTAGGGATGTAGAATTGAAATGGTTTCAATCTTACCTCATTAATAGATTACAGTGTGTGGAGTTAACTAGGGTTGTTAGAGGGAAACTTACAAAGGTTGTATCTGGAAAGCTTGAAGTCAAAGCAGGCGTTCCACAAGGGTCAGTTTTAGGTCCAATTCTGTTTCTATTGTACATTAATAGGTTACCAGAGGTCATACCTAACGGCAGAGCTTTGTTGTTTGCTGATGATACTTCAGTAATCAGTAACAGTTCACTGGTAGATGCTCTTGAAGTAAATACACATGTTAACATAGAGTCCGTAGTACAGTTCTTGAATCAAATGTTATTAACAGTTAATGGGAAAAAGTGTCAGTACTTGCAGTTTAAAAATAAACATAACGTTAAAGAAAGTAGAGAAGTTGATGTATTTATTCATAATAATAGTTTAGAGCATGTAGAAACAGTGAAGTTCCTGGGCGTATCACTAGATAGATCTTTGTCCTGGGACTTCTATACCAATCAAGTTTGTAGTAAAATATCATCTGGGGTATTTGCATTAAAACAAATTGCCAGATTAAATGATAAAAAATTACTAATGGCAGCTTATCATGGCCTCATTCTGTCTCATATCCGTTATGGTATTTTAGTATGGGGTAATTCTAGCATGGGTAATATGAATAGGGTTTTTAAAATTCAAAAGAAAGCTATTAGGTGTATGGTGGGAGCTAACCAGCTAACCTCATGCAGGCCACTATTTAAGGAGCTTAAGTTGCTTACAGTCCCCTCCTTCTACATTTTTGAGGTGATTATGTGCCTACGTTAGGAAAAATAATTTTATGCAGAATTTCAATGTTCACAATCATAACACGAGAAACAGGAATGATTATTATGTGGCTAATCACTCCACAAAATAGTTTGAACAAAAACCTACTTATGCAGGGAGAAAATTCATAAATAAATTACCCCAATCTTTAAAGTGTTGTGAGGATTTGAATTCCTTTAAAAAAATTCTAAAAAGTTACTTGATCGGTGAAACTTTTTATAGCGTACAAGAATTTCTTTGTTGATAGTAGTGATACATTGTGTGATTCTTATATGTATTTCAGGTGTTATATCCGACAACATGTCCTATACTCCTCATGGAGTCTCCAGGGCGCAGAAAAAAAAAACACTAACCATTTTATCCGGCAAAACAAAAAAAAAAACAACAATAACGCGAACATTGGCTCTGACTAAACGGTGCTGTTTACAGAAGTGAGACTAGCTGCATACTAAAGAGAAAGGTTCACACTAAACAGCTGTTGATAAATGTCGGTTGATGTATGCCTCCTTGATCCGCAGCAGCATCAGTCTCGTTATTTAATAGCCACACCTCGTATACCTTAAGAACTCACCATTTTAGAAAACACCGAGCACAGATGAAAAATGATACCAGGAAATGCAATTTGCCATCCATCTATGATTAAAATTTTTTACATATCACTTATGTAAGCATTAACCATTATATAGACATAATAAACGTTACGGCGCTATCGCTGCGTAATTTTGCGGCATGGATATTTTGAAATGTAGCACAGGTAATCTCAAACTTGGATGGTTGAGTGTTAGGATAACCGTGGTCCTACTCTACTTGTTTGTATTTGGTAGAAAGTTAAAATGAAGACCTGAAGATATTGTTGTTGTTTAGGTCATCAGCTGAAAGGCTGGTTTGAACCTGAAGACATTTTACTAAGTAAAACGAGGAGTGAGGTGGTTTATCATTGCCTTCCTCACTGAGTGGAAAAGTATGCTTATTAGCATGCCAGGTTCTCTGAAAAGTACATATTTTTCACTCTGCAAATGACAACTTCACTTTATTCACCCCAGGGTCTGGCTACATAATGAAATTCATTACTTTCAGAGGAGATAACTCTGATTAGTATCTTTTACACCTCTACCTCTTCTGTTCTTAAATGATTCAATTATTTAATTGGCTGGCCATGTGATAAGAAAAAGAACTATTTATTTTAGCCCTGCAACGAACGGATTGAGTGTAAATAATTTGACAGGAGATATTAATCAAATTTTTAATTAATACCTGCTAATTATTCAGGTAGTTCCGTAGTCATAAAAAAATAAGAAACTATGACTATTTTGATAGTTTTCGGAGCAACTCAAGACCACATTTTCGGGCTAACAGCCCGTGAATAAATTTTCTACTAAAGTTTTTTCTACACGTGGAGGTAAAATTCTGAGAAAAAATTCATACAAAATTTATGGTCAGTTTTTAGGTTATAGGCTACTTTGAAGTATAAAAAATAAACTTTAATGGTCTCATATCCTTAAAAAACAAGAGCACAAATTAGTGTAATCATAACAGTTCTGAATTTTACGAAAATGAAATGTCTGGTTACAAAGAGAAACAAAGATAATGTATTTTTTATGATTAATGATTTCTGATTGTCATGAAACTACAGTAAAGAGAAAGAGACATTGTGTCTTCAATGTAGTACAACAAAAAAATAATTTTGGCTATCTTCCAGCTGCATACTTATCAAAATTACTGCAGTGCTTTTTCAGTATTTAACATAAAGTAACTAATAATTAAGATATATTGTAAATATTTAAATACATTATTTTTTAATAAAAAAATATCGAATAGTACCTATAAAATATTATTTATACAAGACTATCTTGTGTCTCATAAGAAGAAAACTACAGTAAAACATAAATGAATGCACATTATTGATTTTTACTTTCTCTTGCCTATATGAATATATAGGAAGGAATGTATTGTTTTCATGTCGATTTTTCGAAATCGAGTTTTCACCGTATCTACACGTTTTCAGACCCCCTGAACCCAAAAAAACATGTTTTTAGCGATTGGTCTGTGTGTGTGTGTGTGTGTGTGT
Source organism: Catonia carolina (assembly GCA_035578175.1). Lineage (NCBI taxonomy): Eukaryota > Metazoa > Arthropoda > Insecta > Hemiptera > Achilidae > Catonia > Catonia carolina. The sequence goes on along the minus strand of JAQMRL010000005.1, from coordinate 29,706,726 downwards.
GTACAAAATATCTCAAGAACGGAACATCGTACGAACTTGAAACTTAAGTTACATACCACTACCGGACCCGACAAGAACATTTTCATCAAAATCGGTCAACCGGAAGTAGTAGTTTATTCGTGTAATTTTTCACTTTTTTGTGATTTTCTCAAAAACTGGAGCTACGATTTTTTTAAAAATCGCCTGGTTTGTTCAATTTTTTATTCTCTACAAGATAGGGTAGGCGTCATGTTTGCTGAAATTCTTGGTGAGGCTGTTTTCACGTAAAGAAATTGTTTTTTTAAGATTACGGCTTTAATATAAATTTTAGCGCAAAAATTTATATAATAAAAGTTTTAGAGAATTTAAAAACCTACAACTTTTATTTTAGACATTTCTTTTGTATAACGCTTAGTTTAGCAGTAATTAGCAATTTTCTGTTTTTTCTCACGAAAACGTGTGAAAAATCGATTTTTTAAAGATTTCGGCCTAAGTATGCATTTTACGACAAAAGTGTGTATAATTAATTTTATAGAAAATAAAAAGATCTACAACTTTTACTCAAAGCATTTTTCTCTAAAGAGCCTAGTTTAGCGTGAAAAAGTGATTTTCCGTATTTTTAAGCTAAACTGAGGTTGATTTTCATTTTGCGTCTTTCTTTCATGATTAAAATTAGGTTATGTTATTAAAGTTAGTTTTTTGTTTATTTCTTATGTTAGGTTTATTGTTAATTATTTGCATTGGCAAGACAAAGTTGTGTGAGTGTTTCACACCAGATTTTTTTTTAATAAAAAATATAGAATAATACCTATAAAATATTATTTATAAAAGACTATGTTGTGTCTCACAAGAAGAAAACTACAGTAACACATAAATGAATGCACATTATTGATTTTTTAATAAACATAGAAACTCTTCGATTGGATAAAAGTTATTTTACTAGACTTCAAAGTGTACGGTATTGGGTACAAAAATCCTGGCTAAAGTTAGGAAATTTTTTAAAGTTGAAAACTTCCATTCTATAGAACACAGAGTCTTAAAATAAACAAATAATAAAATAAATATAAGTTTTGAAAAAAATAAAACGGTTTTTTATAGCTTACCACCAACAATATAAAATTTTAATAACTTTAAAGTTAAAGAAATAGATAAATTTCTGAAGACCATTTCCAAAAAACAAAAATTATCTCGATTTTACTATATTTGAAATTTTAATGTTAAAGTTTCGTGAACCCCCCTGAAGAAAAAAGTGGTTTTGTAGCAAAGTCTGCCCACTCCATGGGTGTCAGTGCGCGCGTGTGTGGTCAGTTAGGCTAATAATGCGAAAAATCACTCTTTCACGCTAAACTAGGCTTTGTAGAGAAAAATGCTGTATATAAAAGTTGTAGATCTTTTAATTTCCTATAAATTTTATTATATACTCTTTTGTCGTAAAATACATACTAAGGCCGAAGTCTTAAAAAAAATCGATTTTTCAAACGTTTTCATGAGAAAAAAACAGAAAATCGCTAATTGCCGCTAAACTAAGCGTTATACAAAAAAAATTTTAAAATAAAAGTTGTAGAATTTTAAATTGTCTACATTTTTTATTATATAAATTTTTGCGCTAAAATGCATATTAAAGCCGTAATATTAAAAAAAATAATTTTTTTACGTGAAAAAAGCCTTACCAAGAATTTCAGCAAACATGGCGCCTATCCTATCTTGTAGAGCATAAAAAATTTAGAAAACCAGGCGATTTTAAAAAAATCGTAGGACCAGTTTTTGAGAAAATCGCAAAGAAGTGAAAAATAACACGAATAAACTACTACTTCCGGTTGACCGATTTTGATGAAAATGTTCGTGTCGGGTCCAGTAGTGGTATGTAACTTTAAGTTTCAAGTTTTAAGTTCGTACGATGTTCCGTTCTTGAGATATTTTGTATACACACACACACACACACACACACGCACGCACACACACAGACCAATCTCTAAAAACATGTTTTTCGGGTTCAGGGGGTCTGAAAACGTGTAGATCCAGTGAAAACTCGATTTCGAAAAATCGACATGAAAGCAATAGGTACTTTCCTTCCTATATTCATAAAAGCAAGAGAAAGTAAAAAAAAATTTGAAATAACTTACCAACTACAGTTACTGCTGTTACTAGTAGTACTAGTTAAGTATTTATTTTCTGAATCTCCGCCATAAAATCCTATTAATCTCATATCTTAATAAAAGTATTTTTTAAATACATAAAAACTCTCTAAAGGTACGAAGCACAAAGTCAAAAACTTAATAATACGCACTTATGTATTCTGAACACTAATATTTTCAATATTACTATTTTATACTTATAAAATTTTATAGGTATTCTTATATAAAAATTAAGGTTAAAACTAAACACGTGTGTTAAACCTACTGAAAAAATTCTACAAAATAAGTTTGATGTTTATTAAATTGTTCAGCATTGCTGACTAAATATCAACTTACAATCTCAATCAATATTATTTCCCTCTATAGTTATAAAATCTCCCTACAAACAATGAAAAATACCTTCAGCAAAACACAAGGTGAGACATAAGTTACTTTACAATATTGTATTTGTTTATAAAATATCTTTTTTCGAAAATTTCCTCACGTTCTACTTCTTCCACAATCATTTCATTCTTTCGAATCTTTTTACTTTCTATTGCCAATATGAATATATAGGAAGGAAAGTATTGTTTTCATGTCGATTTTTTGAAATCGAGTTTTCACCGGATCTACACGCTTTCAGACCCCTGAATCCAAAAAACATGTTTTTAGCAATTGGCCTCTGTGTGTGTGTGTGTGTGTGTGTGTGAGTGTGAACAGAATATCTAAAGAACGGAACATCGTACGAACTTGAAACTTTAGTTACATACCACTACCGGACCCGACACGAACATTTTTATCAAAATCTGTCAACCGAAAGTAGTACTTTATTCGTGTCATTTTTTCACTTTTTTGCGATTTTCTCAAAAACTGGTCCTACGGTTTTTTTACAATCACAAAGTTTACTTAATTTTTTATGCTCTACAAGATAGAGTAGGCTGCGCCATGTTTGCTGAAATTCTTGGTGAGGCTGTTTTCACGTAAAAAAAATGTTTTTTTTAAGATTGCGGCTTTAATATGCATTATAGCGTAAAAATTTATATAGAAATAAAAGTTGTAGGATTTTAAATTCTCTACAACTTTTATTATATATACATTTTTGCGCAAAAATGCATATTAAAGTCGCAATCTTAAAAAAAACACTGTTTTTACAAAAAAAAAAACAGTCTCTCCATTAATTTCAGCAGACGTGGTGCCTACCCTATCTTGTAGAGCATAAAAAATGTAGAAAATGAAGTGATTTTTAAAAAAATCGTAGGAGCCGTTTTTGAAAAAATCGCAAAAACTGAAAAATGACACGAATAAACTACTACTTCCGGTTGACCGATTTTGATGAAAATGTGTTTGTCGGATCCTCTATTGGTGCCTAACTTAAGTTTGAAGTTTCAAGTTCGTACGATGTTCAGTTCTTGAGATATTCTGTTCACATACGCACACACGCACGCACGCACACACACACACACACACACACACACACACAGAGACCAATCGCTAAAAACATTTTTTGGGTTCACGGGGTCTGAAAACGTGTAGATTCGGTGAAAACTCGATTTCGAAAAATCGAGTTTTCTTCCTATATTTTCGTTCCTTCCTATATTTTCATATAGGCAAGAGAAATAATACAAAAGCTGGTTTATTATAAGGCTTTTGACCCACCCTATACATTATGAAAAGAATTAAGCATAAAAGGAATAGTATCCTTTATTTGAATATCTCATAAGATTTACAAGAAACACGATTTGAAATATTAAAATGATAGTCTTTCCCGACTTGACAGTTAACTATTGAACGTAAGTTTTTCTTTAAATGAAATGCTATTTATAGGTATCGTTTATTCATAACAGTTCCAGAAAGTTCGTATTTACCTCTATAAAGTATTTCGCTTTTAATAGCCGATAAACTATTACGTAGGTAGTTTATTAATGATTCATCAGAGTTTAATAACTAAGAATAACTCTAGAGTCTGTCTACGCTAAGAGTACTCCGACGTAGGCAACCAGCAATACAAGTGTGAGTATGCGCATTAATTAAAAATCTGGTGGGAAACACTCACACAACTTTCTCTCGCCAATGCAAATAATTAATAATAAACCAAACATTATTAATAACATATTAGAAATAAACAAAAACTAACCTCAAAAACATAACCTTATTTCAATCATGAGTGAATGACGCAAAATGAAAATCAAACTCAATTTGGCTAAATAAAAAACGGAAAATCACACTTTCACGCTAAACTAGGCTCTGTAGAGAAAAATTCTCTAAATAAAAGTTGTAGATCTCTTAATTTTCTATAAATTTTATTATATACACTTTTGTCGTAAAGTGCATACTAAAGCCGAAATCTTAAAAAAATCGATTTTTCACACGTTTTCGTGAGAAAAAACAGAAAATCGCTAATTACCGCTAAACTAAGCGTTATACAAAAAAATGCTTGAAATAAAAGTTGTAGGTTTTCAAATTCTCTACAACTTTTATGTATACATTTTTGCTCTAAAATTAATATTAAAGCCGTAATCTTAAAAAAAACACTTTTTTTACGTAAAAACACCCTCACCAAGAATTTCAGCAAACATGGCGCCTACCCTATCTTTTAGAGAATAAAAAATTGAGTAAATGAGACGATTTTTAAAAAAATCGTAGGACCAGTTTTTGAGAAAATCGCAAAAAGTGAAAAATTATACGAATAAACTACTACTTCCGGTTGACCGATTTTGATGAAAATGTTCGTGTCGGGTCCGGTAGTGTCGATTTTTTTAAGATTTCGGCTTTAGTATGCACTTTTTCTTTTTTTGTGGTATGTAACTTAAGTTTCAAGTTTCAAGTTTCAAGTTCGTACAATGTTCCGTTCTTGAGATATTCTGTTCACACACACACACGCACGCACCCACACACACGCACGCGCGCGCGCGCGCGCACACACACACACACACACCAATCGCTAAAAACATGTTTTTTTGGGTTCAGGGGGTCTGAAAACGTGTAGATCCGGTGAAAACTCGATTTCGAAAAATCGACATGAAAACAATACTTTCCTTCCTATATATTCATATAGGCAAGAGAAAGTAAAAATACGCACAGCATGATCAAAATATAAATTCCATACAACACTAATTATTCGCTCTAAGATTAATATATTATAAAAACACGTTCAATTCATTTGTTAGAAAATGTTTTATAAATCGAACATTAGTTTACCATTAACAAATAAAACTTTTACTATTGTTACTCTTACATTGTTATTTCTCGTTACATTATTTATTATTATTACATTTATATTTATGATTAGTGGGTTTTTATTATACGAGTAGACTCAGTTATATTTTTGGTCACAAGTAATATAAGACTAATGCGCTTGAATTATAACAGGAGAGTAAACAATTCCAGTGATTCGTTGGTTATCATTTCAGATTGTTTATTTTGAATCATTAAAATTACTGTCTGTGACTAGTTTATTACAACTGTTTGCACTTGCCCGTGTTTAACTCATTTTTAGTGTCATCGGTTATCTTTTGGTATTGTATCGGTTCGTTTCGATTTTCTTCTTAGATTGAAGTTGAAAAGTTTTGTAAGCTGTGTTTTATTAACATTCGTGATAGTGAAAGTGTTGAGTTTTGAAACATAAAACGGTAAACATTAAAAAGTAGACAAAAATTGTTTTGTTAAATGTAATGGTTAAAATAATTAATTAAGGAGGCTCTTTCTGAAACTACAATAATTAGAAGTAATGTGAACGGTATAATTGAAAACGCTTAAAAGGATAATGTTAATTTTAGATGGATATAGATATTTAAAATATCTATAAACATTAAAATTTAAAATAATATCATTAAAATTTAATGATGGAACGTAGTGCAAGATAATTGTCAGGCAGAGAGGTAGATACGCGCTAACTAGTGTATAACTTTCGTTTACAACCTATACGAGCTTGCCTCGCGCGGAGTACTCTTTCAGTCATTGCAGGGCTAAAATAAATAGTTCTGTTTCTTATCACATGGTCAGCCAATTAAATGACTGAATCATTTAAGAACAGAAGAGGTAGAGGTGTAAAAGACACTAATCAGAATTGTCTCCTCTGAAAGTAATGAATTTCATTATACAGCCAGACCCTGTGGTGAATGAAGTGAAGGTGTCATTTACAGAGTGGAAAATATGTGCTTTTCAGAGGGCCCGGCATGCTGATAAGCGTACTTTTCCACTCAGTGAGGAAGGCATGGTAAACCACCTCACTCCTTGTTTTACTTAGTAAAACCTCTACAGGTTCAAACCAGCCTTTTGGCTGATGACCTAAACAACACTCTTTCAGTAGATAGAGTATAAATTACAGTACATTAAAAGCATTGTTGATCATCACTCTCCTTTTAAACCGATTACGCCTATTTTAATATCAGCAACATTACAAAAAGATATATGATGCGAAACACACACACAACTTTCTCTTGCAAATGCAAATAATTAACAATATAACCTAACATTAGAAATAAACAAAAAACTAACCTCAAAACACATAACCTTATTTTAATCATGATTGAAAGACGCAAAATGAAAATCAACCTCAGTTTGGCTTAAAAATACGGAAAATCACTCTTTAACGCTTAACTATGCTCTGTAGAGAAAAATGCTTTAAATAAAAGTTGTAGATCTTTTAATTTTCAAAAAATTTGATTATACACTTCTGTCGTAAAATGCATACTAAGGCTGATATCTTTAAAAAAAATATCGAATTTTTTACACGTTTTCGTGAGAAAAAAACAGAAATTCGCTAATTACCGTTAAACTAAACGCTATACAAAAAAATGTTTGAAATAAAGTTGTAGGATTTTAAATTCTCTACAACTTTTATTATATACATTTTTGCGCTAAAATGGATATTAAAGTCACAATCTTAAAAAACAATTTTTTTACGAGAGAACAACCTTTCCAAGAATTTCAGCAGACATGGTGCCAACCCTATTTTGTAGAGCATAAAAAATTTAGTCAATGAGGATGTGGCATAACTACGCATGCGGTCAAAGGTCTTTACCGTAATAATTCAAATCTGAAAACATACTACAGTCGTTATCTTGCTTGTTAGTTTACTGCATGCAAAAACGCTTGCTCACAACAATGAGTAAAATTATACGACAATGTTATTGGAACGGCGCGTATGGCTTGTGCGAGTGAGAGCGTTATGAATTCTCTCACTCCCACGGCTAGGGGACATTAGTTCATCTGAATACTGTACCTAATCCTCTTTTTAAAAATTACCACCATCCAAAAGACGCGTCTCATGAAAGAGATTTATAAATATAATTTTTAGAAAGAATCAATAAATCTAACAAAGAAATTTTTATTATTAATAAATACAGTTCTGACGTTAGAATAAATTGTAATGTACCCCATTAATTTCCGGTATTTGACAGAAAACCACGTCTGTTCTACTGTTCTACTTGGTAACAATGATACTATATGGTTGACGTGACTGCGTTATTAATGGAACCACCAGAAAAATAATTATCCAATATATTAATAAAAAAAAACTACGTGTATCACACAGAAAAATGTCACATAGATCAATAAATCTAAAAATAGAAAAACCATTAATATTTAATAAATTATTTCAAAACTACGCAAATTGATTATCACTCTATTGTATTAATAAAAAAATTATTCAAAAATAGTAGTATTACTAACCTACCCACGCTATATAATAAATAAGTAATTTCTTTTTTTGCCTGATGTAGCGTAGTGGTCAGTGCCAACAAAGCAAAGGGTCTTAGATTCTATTCCCAGCAAGGTTTGAAAATTATTACAAGTAATGTGCGTTTCCAAGCTCTTTGTAGTTGCGGGGTGAAGGGTACGGGTGAGGTATATTGAATGAGTGACGCATGCTGGGAGAACGATTGTTGTATTACTCTGATACAAAACATTCGTTTTCAAACTTTCCGTATTTAACATATTTGTTTGTATTTATTACACGGCGGATTTACCAGCAGGCTGAGTAGGTTGAAGCCTAGGGCGGCGGATTTTAGGGGGCGGCAAATTCGGGCCCAAAAAATTTTTTTTCTTACAGAAATAAACAAATACCTACTTAAATGTTATTAGGTTTTACTACTTAATTTATCAAAGTGGGGTATTGGACATTTGTCAATCTGCAAATACTTTTTTTATACTACGTATTTGCGGTGCGGTAACGAATGACATGACCATTCGCTGAGTGTCTGGCTGAAATGACATCGCGGGCGCACGAGCACAGGGCGCGAGCGGGTCGTCGCAGGATATAACTTGGATATAGCAGTTCGCATGGCTTTGTGTACACCAGCGACAAATTGTCCGGGTGAGAGAAGCTTTTCTTGCTTAAAGCGGGTGAAAAACTATCTACGATCTACATTAAGTCAAGAAAAGCTAAATGCTTTAGCTCTTTTGTGCATAGAGTCAGAACTTATGAACAAAATTTCATACGACGATTTAATTGACGATTTTGCGAATATAAAATCGCGCAAAAAGGTAATTTAAAACTTTTATATTTTAATTGATTTTATTATCATCATCAAGCGGATTCTTAATACATAATTTAATAGGCATATTGTTTTAAACTGTAAGACCAATTAAAATATATAACATTTTTCAGTTTTTTAATTATAAAATTTGACATTTTCTTCCACCTTATTTTCTCCGTGTAGGGTATCGAAATGCAGAGATCACAAGGGGCGGCAAAATTTGAACAGCCTACTGGCGCCAAATGTGTTAATCCGCCATTACATTTATTTATTTACATATTTTGATATAAATTGGTAATTTAAAAATTATGAATCCGACCATGTTAATAACCCGGTAGGTATGTTATAAGGTTATTTGTTATTAAGGTATTAATTGCGCAGGATGATAAGAATATTTTTTAGTCTAGTTAGTACTGCTGACAAGTTTCGAAATAGGATTCCCTCCCTTCCGCACTTCATCCACACCACCTCGCATTACGCACTGTCCCAAAAATATTAGCTCGGATAGTCAGTGTACTAGTACCGCTCATTACTACAACAATATTATATTCATACTTACTATTACTTTATTATTTATTGTTATTTGTACTTATTTAACCAGTACCTGTTTAAATCACAATTATACACTTACACTATTTGTTTAATAGAAACGAATTTATCTAAATATTGAACAACCGATCAAACCCAAAACATAATAAAACTGCACTGACTACAAAACCAATATTGCACAGTCGCTAACACTGTACAACTGAAGTAAAAGCATAATTTATTATAGCTGCTCTCAAGTAAATAAGGAATAATGCTTACTCCATTTAATTAAACCGTATCAATTATTTAGATTTACAGTCAACATTATAAATTAAGAACTTGCTGTGTTAAATATTATGACTACACTACCTAATAGTAAACAAAAATAATGGAAACACTAATGACTTTCTGCTGGTGGTCACATAATCTGAACAAAATATTATGGATAACAAAAATCTAGTATAAGTGATATACATATTAACTGCTCATTTGTGTTGTGCGTACCAATGTATTCGATCCGGCACGTAGTGCGAGCGGGAATGGAAGAAGTGGTGAAGGGAGGGAATCCTACTTCGATCGTTGTCAAGCAGTACACGCTACTACTACAAATGCATCAGCTGTGAAACACTACTAACTCATTCATTCTCTTACTACTATAACAACGCACTGCATTCCTCCCAACTACACGGAGCTGGGACTCGAGCAATACACCTTACGAGCTCAAGTTTTTTTCTTGTTCTTGAGGACTGAATACGGGACGGATGGGTTAGAAGAGAACGAGGTGCGTGGAGTTAAAAATTTGCTTATCATATTCCAGATTATGTAGTGTCATCTACTAAATACAATCAAGTTCCATTTAAAATTTTGCTGAGACAGCCACAGTCCGTGACAGTAAAAATGTAGGTTTAATTATCATGATTAATCTTTATACTAATTGTTGAATTTGAAAAGGTATGAGCAATAAAATGGAACAACAGTTTCAAACTACTGTAGGCCCGTGTACAAAGGTTGTACCTTCTGTTGATTTCTTTATTGTAGATACCCGAGTTTGGAGCCTTGTTTCTTCAAATCCGCTTGTTCAATTTTAAAGTACTATACACCAAAATTTAGCTGATTTCAATTTGCGTTGTTATATGTCAGTTTCATATTGTTTTCGTTTATTAATATTCCGATATCAGGATGAGAAGAAAAAATAGCCGGTTTTCTTTTTGCTGCAACACATTGGATGCATTTAGAGGCTTATAACTCAAACACCGCTCGGCCGATTTATTTGAGATTTCGCCGGAGTATAAACATGTATGTTGTTATTGTACGTACGAAATTTCAGATTTTTAGCGTATTTAAATTTTGAGTTATTAGTAAAATTCTGAATCCTTGTTAACTCCGTAACCGCTCATTAATTCGGCAATTTCAAAAAACCATTGTATTCAGTATAAAAAATTAATATAAATTTATTAATATTATGGAACAGCGATTGACCAGTTATTCGGTAGAATTTTTTAAATATTTAAATAACGGTAGATGCTGTGGGGGGGTGGAAGAACCTTAACAATGTTGCCACGTTGCAAATCGGTAGGCCTACTGCCTATTTTTATTCGCATACTTGGGTTCTGTCCCTCCAGTTTACGCATAACAAACATGACAATGCAATGTCAATAGCCATTTATCATTTACTTACAATTGTCAACTAAACTAATTGTTGTACGTTACGTTGGAAGGCGACTTTAGCAGGAAGAGAAAAGAACACAACCGATTAGTAGACATAGCAACATGGTTAAGCTTCTTCCATCCCTCGCAGCAGCATCAACCATGATTTAAATATTTAAAAAATTGTACCAAATAACTGGTCAATCGCTGTTCCATAATATTAATGAATTTGTATTCATTTTTTTGTACTGAATACAAAGGTTTTTTGAAATTGTCGAATTAATGAGCGGTTACGGAGTTAACAGAGGTTCAGAATTTTACTAATACCTAACTCAAAATTTAAATAGGCTAAAAATTTTTAATTTCGTACGTACAATAACAACATACAGGTTTATATTGGGCCCAGGAATCGACCTGGGGGAACTTCGGTTCTGGCAATGGGAGTGAGATGCGTCATGATGCTCAAAATCTGCATCACATAACATAATAATTCAATCAAGTGAATTCTCTTAGCCTCTCTCACTCCAACTCCAACACTTAACCTGCTAGAGGTGCCCCTGCTAAGTCGAGTAACCCAGCGGAAGGTTGGGTAACCAATCCCAGCGGGAAATTGGGTCAATGAACAGATTGGTGTTGGGGGAACCAGTGATAGCCTTAGATATCACTGGTTTCTATGGTCAACGGTCTGAGCGGCGGAAGAGGAAATTTCCCAACGGCGTGAGGAGCGGAGGAACCTAGGAGGTGGGTCTCCGAATGAAACCTGGGGCAGGTCCAGAGGCTCCAAGGTAGCAGCCCTACCACTGGTCTTACTCTACAAGACGTTAGTAGCGTTTTTAGGGGAAAACTAACTCACTTGCAAGTCTCAAAGGAAAAATACAGACAGGAATAATGGTAATAATAAACATGGAACGAAAAAACTTAAAGATTTTGGAATAGCGGAAATATTAAACTTGGCAGCTTGGAATGTGAGAGGACTGGCTCGCAAAGAGGTTGAGCTATGTCAAAATTTAAAGGATAAAAAAATAAATATAGCTGTGATAACCGAAACTAAAAAGAAACTTAAAGGAACAATAGATTTGGGAGACTATATGATGATGTATAGTGGAGTATCCCAAAATGTGAGAGCTCGCTCTGGTGTGGCGATTTTGGTGGACCGGCGATGGAAAACTCGGATTAAATCATATACTCTTGTTGATGAGAGGATGGTGGTGGTTAGATAGGTGGCGGTAGAGGGACCCTTTGCGTGATTGGTGTTTATTCTCCAGAAAACGGAAGAGAAGAAGATTCTGATACGTTTTACCACCAACTGCAGAAATATGTAAATATGTATAACAAGACAGATCATGTAGTTATAGCCGGTGATTTTAATGCAAGAGTTGGAAATCAACCCATTGAAAATATAATTGGTACTTTTGGAGAACAACATCTTAATGAAAATGGTATACGATTACGAGAATTTGCCAATATCAACGGACTTAAAGTGACCAATACATTTTTCAGAAAGAAAGATATAAACAAGTATTCATGGGCAGCAAGGGGCTTTCGTTCATTGATTGACTACGTAATAGTGAATGGACGAATGGCTTCGCAAGTGAGAGACACTCATGTACTTAGAGGTCCAGATATCGGTAGCGACCATTACATGGTGAAGTCCAAGATTGAGATCTGGGCAAAATGGAGGAAGCAGAGACAGAAGATCGAAAGGAAAAAGGAAGAGGTGTATAAAATATATTTGCTCCAAGAGAAAGTATCCGGCAACTGTTTCAGACTCGGTTGACAGAGTATGTGAAATTGATACCCACCAGCGATAATATAGAAAATGAATGGTATAACATCAAGAGTCTTTTAATTAAAGTAGCGAATGAAGTGCTGGGTAAGAAGCAACTAAATAAACGGAAGAAGGGTTTGAGAATATGGGACGAGGAAATAGAACAAGCCATAAACGATAAACAATTAGCTTATCATAAGTACCTTCAAGCAAAAACAATGGAGTCTTTTAATATTTATAAGCAGAAACGGAATGCTGCAAAGAGTATTATTCGCAAGGCACACGATTATTCATGGAATAGTTTCGTTAGCAATATAGAAGATGATGTACATGGGCGACAGAATATCGCATACAAAATGATGAAACATCTAAATCAAGAAGAGAGAGAGACTGTCCATTTGAACCTCGTTCCTAAAGATCAGTGGGTTGAACATTGTAGGGGGCTATGGTATGATCCGAATGCTACCCAAGAAATTGTTAGAGGAGTGCGGGAAGAGACGAATGTGGACGAGATTACTATAGAGGAGTTGGACAGAGCTGTTTCGGAGCTGAAGAACCGGAAAGCGACTGGATTAGATGGGCTTAATTCTGAACTTTTTAAATATTCGGGTTTGCTTTTCAAGTTCAGATTATTACATTTCATGAATATGTGCTGGAAACAATGCATAATACCAGACGAATGGAGGATAGCGGAGGTTATCTCTCTTTTTAAGAAAGGAGATAGAACTAAAACGACTAACTATCGCGGGATAAGCTTGTTGAACACATGTTATAAGCTGTATGGGAAGATTATCAACGGAAGGCTTCGTCCTATCTGGGATGTGTTATTGCTTGACGAACAGGCGGGATTTCGAGGTGGAAGGTCATGTACAGACAACGTATTTTCCTTGAAAATACTGATTGAAAGAAGAAGGGAATTTAATTTAGAGGCGCACCTAGCATTCATAGACTATGAAAAGGCTTTTGACAGGGTTAAGAGAGCTCTCCTATGGGATATTCTAGCTAAAGGGGGATATCCTAAACACCTAATAGATGTCATTAAGAGTTTGTATTGCAATACAAGGATAATACTAAGAGTAGGTGAGGAACTGTCAGAAGAGATATGTATTAATCAAGGTGTACGTCAAGGATGTTGTGTATCCCCAACACTTTTTAATATATATATAGATGACATGATTAGGGAATGGAAATTTAAGATTAGCCCTGGATTTAAAATAGGGGATAAGTTTCCCTTAAATACAATGTTGTTTCGCTGATGACCAAGTGATTATACAGGAAAGTGAGGATGAACTTCAGAGATCGGTTTTCCAACTACAACAAATCTGTTCAGATTATAATATGAAAATATCTGTACAAAAGACGAAGACCATGGCTTTCTTAGACAAATATCCTGTTCGCACAAGAATAATGGTATACAACACAAATATCGAACAGGTTTCTCATTTCAGGTATCTCGGTTGCGATATAACATATGAAGAGGATTTAGACATTAATAATAAGTTGAACAAGTTTCAGTCTTTATGTGGTACCATCCGACGCACCTTAAACAAGAAAACAAGGAAAGACACCCAATTGAAATTTTATAGGGTAATGGCTGTACCATCTTTGTTATATGGCTCTGAGACATGGACAACGAATAAGAGGCACCTTAGCAAAATACGAGCTTCAGAAATGAGATTCCTCAGGTCCGTTAAAGGTTGTATATTGCTGGACAGGTTATACAACGAAGATGTTCGCAAGGATCTGGCATTTAAACTAGAAGACAGGATCTTTGAAAATAGACAACGGTGGATGGAACATCTGGAAAGGATGAATGATGAAAGAATTCACAAAAAAGTTTGGCAATATAAGCCAGTTGGTCGAAGAGATATTGGAAGACCAAGGAAGCGATGGTCATGTAACAACATTTAACAAATAAACCCTTTGAGATCGGAACAGGCGTTTCGCCTATGCCCTGAAGGAAGAAGAAGAAGAAGAAGAATGTTTATATTACGGCGAAATCTCAAATAAATCGGTTGAGGGTGTTTGAGTTACAAGTCTCTAAATGCATCCTATGTGTTGCAGCAACAAAAAAAAAATCGGCTTTTTTATTCTCATCCTGATATCGGAATATTAATAAACGCTAAAAATATGAAACTGACATGTAACAACAGAGATTGAAATTGGCTAAATTTTGGTGTATAGAACGTTAATATTGATCAAGAGATTTTGAAGAAACAAGGCTCCAAACTCGGGTATGTGTAATAAAGAAATCGACAGTAGTCTTGTAGTATTTTGTAGCACGGCGGTATCACAAGTTGCTTTTGCCCAGATCACGGCCGTAAACTCGTCCAGTGAGGATCAACTCTCTTCAGATAAACTTGGGTATATGTCGTATTGACATCACCAGTTGGTTTCATAATTTAAATTTTAGTAAGAAAATAATTAATAAACCAAACATGGTTAACACTAGTACATACAGGCAGTATGGATTTTCACACTTTCTCTAGCCTTGTATAAAATTTAGGTAAAGAAAGTTAATTTTTCGTGTCTAATTTTAGAAATCGAGTTTTCAACGGAAAAACTTGTTTTCAGGTACCCTGAACCCCCCTCCCAAACACATTATTAACGATTACCGATTGTGTGTGCGAACAAAATAATTCAAAAAGGAAAATCGAACAAAGTTGAAACTTGGAACTCAAGTTAGGTACCATGAGGTGACCCGACAAGAAAATTTTCATCGAAGTCGATCATACAGAAGTAGCAATTTATTTGTGCTATTTTTCACTTTTTGAAATTTTCTAAATAATGTGGTTCTTTTAATTAAATGGCTTATTTACTACATGTTCTATGCTCTCTTACAAGATGGGGTAACCGACTTATCTGAAGAAATTCTTTCGGGGGGTGGGAGCTGTTCTCCGGTGTAAGAAATTGTGTTTTTAAGATTATAACCTAAAGATGCAAATAAGGGCAAAAGCGTTAACTAATAATTGAAGTAATAGAGAATTACCAAAAACTAAAGCTTCTGTTATGTTAATAGAATATAGGAATACTAGCATGCCCCGTCGCAACTTCGCAATTGAAAAATGGTGTAACCAATTTTTTAAAATATGTAACAGAAATTGCGTAGCTGCTAGACCGACTGTATACTCCAACGTATTAGCACACATAGCCTACACACACAAAGATTTCATAAATTCTCCCGCGTACGTCTCTCAGTATTCTTCTACCCTTCCAACTACGTAATATAGGTAGTGTGTACTTCAACAGTTAGCACACACACACACACACACACACACACGCACGCACGCGCGCGCGCGCACACACACACACACACACACACACACACACACACGCGCGCGTCGTTTTGATAATTTCCCCCGCTTACGTCTCTCATCATCAAACCTCTTCATCTACTTCAACAACAATATTTACTCACAAGCACACACACA
Organism: Catonia carolina; assembly: GCA_035578175.1. Lineage (NCBI taxonomy): Eukaryota > Metazoa > Arthropoda > Insecta > Hemiptera > Achilidae > Catonia > Catonia carolina. The sequence continues at coordinate 29,690,780 of JAQMRL010000005.1, read as the reverse complement.
TACGCGCGCGCGCACACACACACATATTTATGAAAATCCTCATTAGGGCTCTTAGGGTGATCATTTTTGAAAATTTAAAAAGAAATTGTTGCAGTGAATATTAATATGAATATGCTGTCAAAATTTCATGAAATCCGTTCAGTAGTTTTGGAAATTAGCCCGCACAAAAAAACATGTTTTGTCTTTATAATATTAGTATAGATACTTGGCATACGTTACTCAGGAAGCTCAAAGCTTTCCAATAGAGATAGACTTTTTGAAATCAGTTAAGTAGTTTCTGACATTATCATGTAGAAACAAAAATTATATCTTAATAATAATAATAATAGTATATACAATCAATTAAATTTTTTTAGCATAATTTGATACAGATTTTAAAAAACAAACTGAGTAAGTTTGATTTTTTTATGGTTCGTATTTTTCAGTTAGGAGAAAAGCAGGTACCTAGTAAGAAACTTCATTTTGCAGCTACATGCTACATGGTTGAACCTAATTCCAAAAAAACTTTTAAGAAAGTTGTAGTTTTATTATTACTACAAAAAAGTATTAAGGATTTGGTAACTTGTTTGATTACCCTAAATTGGTTACCTATTTTCCTTACCAATTTTGTAACCTATTTCAGATTTGGTAAACCTTTTATTCAGGCGGAGAGTCAAATTAATCTCAATCTGTTCGTTGCAGGGCTAAAATAAATAGTTCTGTTTCTTATCACATGGTCAGCCAATTAAATGACTGAATAAATTAAGGACAGAAGAGGTAGAGGTGTAAAAGACACTAATCAGAGTTGTCTCCTCTGAAAGTAATGAATTTCATTATACAGCCAGACCCTGTGATGAATGAAGTGAAGGTGTCATTTGCAGAGTGGAAAATATGTGCTTTTTAGAGGGCCCGGCATGCTGATAAGCATACTTTTCCATTCAGTGAGGAAGGCAATGGTAAACCACCTTACTCCTCGTTTTACTTAGTAAAACCTCTACAGGTTCAAACCAGCTTTTTGGCTGATGACCTAAACAACAAAAACAAACCTTTTATTATTACAACAAAATAATATTATGGATTTAGTCAGAACAACATATGGTGAATCTACAGAAAAATTTTTAATGGGAAGAGGGTACGGTTTCTAGCTATGTGTGTAAATTCTGTTGATACAAACAATAGGAGGAGGCGTTCTGTCATTACATCGTTGCTATGGTAACAACTCTATAAACAATAGTACAAGCAGTGCAGTAGTGTACTATGCAGAGGCATTGTAATATTAACTAAAAAAATAAATTAGAATTATAACTTTTTTATTGATTTACATTACGTTAAACATAATTCAATAAAGGGAATGACATCCCACGCTAACTTTCTTGACATATAGGTATTTTTACGTTCACAACAACAAATCATAAATTTAATCAGTAAAGTAAATGCACTTTGTATAAAATAATTTATTTTAAAAGAAATTTAATTCTGTGCAGATTACAATGATAAACTTCAACCTTAAGTTAGAGGACTGATATGTATCAGGGTTAATAGAAAATTGGAAATTTTTGTAGTACTTTCGCTCCTGAATTGAGGCTGAAAAGAACCAGAAGGGTGTCACTGGCTTATTACAAGAATTTAAAAAGAATTTGACTACAGGACAAAGGCATTTTGAATTCCTCGCTCCTAAATTTTACAACCTACTTCAGGGGAATATTAAGATAGAAAATTAAAAATAAGAATTATAACATACTTTTTACTTCATTTAGGCTGGAAATGGGTTGGTCTAGAGGTAAAGTCATCGCTGCAAGTCAGCTGTTTAATAGCTGATTTTCAGAAATGATGGTTCCTGGTTCAAATCCTAGTACAGGTAGTTTACTTTTAGGTAGATTTACTTTTTTATGGATTTGAATACTAGACAGTGGCTACCAGTGTACTTTGATGATTGGGGTTCAACCATACTCTCTCAGGAATGGTCGGCCTGGGTCTGTACAAGACTACACCTCATTTACACGTCATACACATCATCCTCATCTCATTGGGTCATAGGTTGCTTATTGTTCTGAATTGAACAGATTGCAATGCACACACATTACGGATAAAAAGTTAAGCCTAGAATCTCACTTTAATTTCTCACTTAATTGTTCAAAGAAATGACTGTTTGTTAAGGTCTCCTTAAGGCTAGTTGCACACTAGCGATTTCGTCGCACGACAGCAAATTGCAAAAAATGAAACGTGGAGTTTCAAATTAAAGTGCTGCAATCTTTCAGTTACATGTGTGGACAAATTAATTAACAAATGCAAATTTAATTTATTGCGATTTTTCTTTCACGAGACAAAATTGGTGTTCAATTAACCATACTCTCTCAGGAATAGTTGACCTAAGTCTGAACAAGACTACACCTTATTTATATGTCATACATAATATCATCCTCATCACATTGGGTCGTCATGGGGTTGCTTATTGTTCCTAAATTGAACAGATTGCAACTATACAAATTAGGGAATAAAAAAAATATTATTATGCATGTAAAATTTTTTTTTAATAGCGCAGGGCTTCCAATAAATTTCTTTAGAGATGACCTTTTACTGAGCTTTTACCTTTATTAAATAAAGTAATGACGGAAGTTACTTAAAATTGTTCAAACTACTTTTGAGGAAATTGGATTTCATATTTTTCCATTGAAGTTACTTTAATTTATGGGCTTCACAGCTAATTCCAAAATAATACAATATAATATAAACATATTCTTTTAGAAATAATTTTTTTGGCTTCAAGGGGTGATTGAGGGTAAGTGAATGGAAGTAATGAATCCATTTTCACATGATCACAATATTTTTAATTTTTTTTTGTCATCAGTCTCTCGACTGGTTTGATGCAGTTCTCCAACCTTTCTATCTTGCGCAAGTCGTTTCATGTCTACATACCTGTAACACCTTGCATCTTTTGTAATTTGCTTTATATATTCTAATCTTTGCCTCCCTCTACAATTTACTCCCTTAATATTACCCTCCATTATTAATAGCCCAATAACTGGATGTCTTAGGATATGCCCCACTAGCCTATCCCTTCTTTTGGTAAGATGCTTCCATATACTTCTTTTTTCATCCACTCGCCTAAGAACCTCTAAATTACTTATTTTGTCCACCCACCTAATCTTTAACATTTTCCTATAACACCACATTTCAAAAGCTTCTATCCTCTTCTTTTCTACAGCCCCTTTCACCCATGTTTCACTTCCGTATAATGCTACACTCCAAACATAATGTTTTAAGAAAGTTTTCCTAATTTGTAAATCAATGTTTGTAGTCAGTAAGCTGTTTTTCATTTCAAAGGCTTTTTTAGCTTGAGCAATTTATACTCTTGATATCACTTGTGCTTCTACTATCCTTTATTATTTTACTCCCTAGATAGCAGAATTCCCCAACTTCCTGTATGTTTATGTTGCCTACTTTTAAATTTCCCATCTCTTCTAAACCACTCTTGCTGCTGCACAACGCTTTCGTTTTGTTCTTATTTTTTTAAAATTCATTTTTATTTATTTTTTTATTTTATATATATATTTTTTAAAATTTTGTACCTTTAATTAAGTCATCAGAAAGAAAAGTTGAAAATAAAAATTGTTGACTTACCTATTGGAGCCAAGATAGTTTATTCCTCCTTCGTTTTGGAACTGCTGACGTGCTGAAGGTATCCTGGTAACCATATGCATGCATTCACTAGTCTTAAGAACACCCACCCTGTGAATGCTAGTGCGAGATATTGCGTGGCGGTGGTTGTCATTTTCCAGAAATCCGGTGATACTTCTTGGTGTTTCATCCAGCCTGCAAGATCCTGCGAGGGAAGGAAAAGAAATTTTAATTGAATATTATCAAATGTAAGTTTGTGTAAAACTACAAATCAGTTATTGTCAATAGGTAATTATACAGATAAGTTGGGTACTGCGGGGTATAGAGAATAGGATGTTAGAATATGAAGTGGAAGGTCCAGGGTTTAATTCCTGGTTTGGGATTGACAATTTTAAACAAACAGAAATAGCTACAGTTGAGCCATTCTTAGTTTGCTCCTACTGTCAACAAACAAAAGCCACCTACTACAGGGTGCACGGTAGAGTCTGCGAATTTACGGATGTCGTATTCCTATTAAGTTAACTATTTTTTAAATTATAAGTACTTAAAGTACTAAAAACATCAGTCATTATATGATGTAGGCCTAACAATTTCATTTATAAAAATACTTTTAAAAGTATTTTGTATTTAAATACTTTTGAAAGTATTTCGTTGTTACTTTTTAATCAGCATGTACACATTTTGATATAATGCTCATGCTCAGTGATGTCATTATTTGTTTACATTAGGAGCAAACTAAGAGAGGCTGGACTTTAGTAGTAACCAGGCTGTAATGACTTAAAACATCATCAACATCATAAACATTATGGATTAAATCTCCTGGCCTGTCCAACTTCAAACTTAGCAATCTGTTATTTCTTAAAGAAATGGAATGCCTACCTTTTCTGAGCTCATCTATTATCACATTATACAATCGGCATCCATAAAAAAAGACTAAACTACTCTTACCTGTTTTTCTGAATAGTAGATTGCATGCCTAACATCTTCATTTTTTATGGTCCAGCAATCAATACTTTGCTAAAGATCTTAACAATCTTAAATCTTTGCAGTCTCTGTTCTCGACATATGCCGAACAGTTAAGAGTCCAACACTCTAAACCACACATACAAATTGACAGAACCAAGATTTCATAAATTTTTAAAAAGGTTTCCTTCTGTACTTTACCGACCAGCATTTTCCTCAGAGTGTTTACACACCTTTTGAAACTTTCCTGATATAATTTCATCATCTCATGATGCAGAATCATTGCTCACAAGTTAAAGTAAATACCATAATAACCTCTGTAAATTACTCTCACACTCCACTAATACCATAAAATCATTGGAGAAACTAATATTTTCAAAGGAGTTGAATATACAAAGCCCTTTTGTTGCATACAATTACTCCATTCAACAATTGTACCAACTGTATAACTGTATAATGAATGTTTGTGTCTTTTACACTTCTACCTCTTCTGTTCTTAAATGCTTCAGTTGTAATAGGGTGACGATGTGATAAGATTAAATGACTGAATCATTTAAGAACAGAAAAGGTAGAGGTATAAAAGACATTAATCAGGGTTATCTCCTATGAAAGTAATGAATTCATTATACAGCCAGATCCTGTGGTGAATAAAGTGAAGGTGTCATTTGCAGAGTGGAAAATATGTGCTTTTCATAGGGTCTGGGCATGCTGATGCGAGTACTTTTTCACTCATTGAGGAAAACAATGGTAAACTACCACACTCCTCGTTTTACTTAGTAAAACCTCTATAGGTTCAAACCAGCCTTTTGGCTGATGACCTAAACAACATGTGATAAGAAACAGAACTATTTTTTGTAGCCCTGGAACAAGCAGATTTAGTGCAAATAATTTAACACTCCACCTACCTGTTATGGGCAAACACAAAGAATAAAAAATTCAATAAGTACGTAAAAATAAAAAGATTTATGATGGCAGTGATTATACTTATCTCATTCTTTAAAACCTTCCTCTCTATAGCTCTCATAACATCATTGGTCCACTCCTTAATAGGTCATCCTTGCTTCCTTTGTCCAGTTGGAACCCACTGCCAAATCCCCTGTGTGAATCTCTTCTCTTCTACTCTATTCTTCATAGATGGTCATACCAGATGAGTTGCCGTTATTCAATTTTATTAATTAATAATGTTCACTTTCTTTATATATTTCTTCATTTTTAACTCAATCAAGCAAAGTCAACTACTAAATTTTTATCCGGAAACTCATTTCCATTATCCGAGAGAGAATACTAATAGGTGTTGGATAGATGGGGACCGAGTAAATAAAATACTCGGGCCGACCAAAATCATCAACTTGCAGAATCGGAGTTGATTCTTCAAAGGTCAAAAATAAAAATTACATGGTCCTCCAGATTTCAGGGTTGAATGATATGCCTGGTCTTAATCATTCGGAAAAAACCTCTTATGACATAAAACACAATTATGAGGGTTATCCAGAAAATAACCTCCGTTTTGACATAAAAAGTAAACGAGTGACGATACAAAAACTTTATTGTATACATATTAAAACTACAGTTTTTCTCTATTTTTTTACATAGTCGCCAAACAGATTCTAGCACTTGTTGTACCTTGGAACAGTCTTTGAAATACCCTCTACATAAAAATCTGCTGCCTGTGAATGTAGCCAACCATTCATGGCGTTTTGAAGCTCTTTGTCATTGGCGAACCGCTGAGATGCAAGCCACCGCTTCATGTTCGGGAACAGGTGAAAGTCACTAGGAGCCAAGTCTGGGCTGTACAGGGGATGATCGAAAACATCCCATTTAAACTTGGCCAAAAGTTCATTTGTTCTTCGAGCTGTATGAGGGCGAGAAAACAAATGAACTTTTGGCCAAGTTTAAATGGTACTTTTTCGATCATCCCCCATACAGCCCGGACTTGGCTCCTAGTGACTTTCACCTGTTCCCAAACAAGAAGTGGTGGCTTGCATCACAGTAGTTCGCCAATGACGAAGAGCTTCAAAACGCCGTGAATGGTTGGCTACATTCACAGGCGGCAGATTTTTATGCAGAGGATATTTCAAAGACTGTTCCAAGGTACGACAAGTGCTTGAATCTGTTTGGCGACTATGTCGAAAAATAGAGAAAAACTGTAGTTTTAATATGTATATAATAAAGTTTTTATTTTATCAAACATCCTATGTAGGATTTTTAAACAGCCGTATTATTTAAAATTGAAATATATATTTCTAACCACCAGAATATGGTAAGTGTTTTATGTTACCATATTCTGGTGGTTAGAAATATATATTTCAATAAAGTTTTTGTATCTTCACTTGTTTACTTTTTATTTCAAAACGAAGGTTATTTTCTGGATAACCCTCGTATTAGCCTCAAAACATAGACAGGATTAATAGAAACATTACTAACCGAAAACCTACCTTAATAATTTATAAATAATGTATCAACAATAATAAGTATATTAGACCAGAAAAAATATTTTAAATACATAAAAATACAATAAAGTGAACTCACCGTAGGTCTTAATGTTGATAATGAAAAATTCTCTTGAAGAAAAATAATATATTTTTAAAAGTATAAAAATTATAAACTCGTTCTTAAAGCGTACTAGATAGTAAAATCAAACTAACTGACCAATACGTAACTCGTAAAAACAACTCGTTCCCCCCTACTTTGAACTGAACTGCGTCGATACAGAACTGATAATAGGTTTACATTTAATAATTGATGACCAGCCCCATTACTAATAAAAATGGTAAAAATCAATGGTTTGTATAAAATAAGTCTGTATGTACATATTCTATACAACACAGAGAAAAATTTGGTAGTTTTTATTAACAACTACGCATAATTTTATTTATTTAATTTCCATCAATAAACTTGGTCGGCAAACTGCCTTAATTTTTTTACAAATACAAATCTATTTACAATATAGAAATTTTAAATTGTATGTGACCAGTTTAATATTGAGTGAGCAAAAAGCTGTTCATATAAACTTCAACAAAACAATTTTGTTTTGCCAATGCACCGGTCGCATTGGCGCAGTTGGTAACGTGCTCGCCTCTCATCATTTGGTCCTGGGTTCGAATCCCACTCAGGCACGGCATATTTTCATACGTTACAAAAAAACATTTTGTAAATAATTTATCAATCACCATAAAATGTAAATACTATACCATAATGTAATGTAATAGAGCATAACCCACACAATTTATTAAAATAATAAAAATTCCTTACATCAGACGCGTCTCTATGGCTGATGGCAATTTTTAAAATGGATTACCTTTGACTTATGGCAAAAACTGTTAGTGATTTCTGCATCTATTTTTTGAGTAAATTGAATGAGACCATTTTTGTTTCCAAATTCCGACTGATTTCTTGACTACCGGTCAAAACCAGAACTTCAGATTCAATTAAGGCCCACTAATTTTTACTTTCTTTTGCCTATATGAATATAGGAAGGAAAGTATTGTTTTCATATTGATTTTTCAAAATCAAGTTTTCACCAGATCTACATGTTTTCAGACCTGCGAACCCCAAAAAAAAAACATGTTTTTAGCGATTGGTCTGCGTGTGTGTGTGTGTGTATGAACAAAATATCTCAAGAACACACATCCTTGAAACTTAAGTTATATAGCACTAGCGGACCCAACACGAACATTTTCATCAAAATCGATGAACCAGAAGTAGTAGTTTCTTCGTGCCATTTTTCACTTTTTTGCGATTTTCTCAAAAACGGCTCCTACCATTTGTTTTACAATCCCCTCATTTACTAAATTTTTTTTCTCTACAAGATAGGGTAGGCGCCATGTCTGCTGAAATTCTTGGGGAGGCTGTTTTCTCGTAAAAAAATTGTTTTTTTAAGATTGCAACTTAAATATGCATTTTAGCGTATATAATAATAATATAATAAAAGTTGTAAAGAATTTAAAATCCTACAACTTTTATTTCAAACATTTCTTTGTATAATACTTAAATCCCTAGTTGGGAATTGAACCTGGGACCTCCGAATTGTGGGCTAGCACGCTACCACTACGCTACGGAGGCATAATAGTAAAAAAAATCTAAAGGAAGGGAAAATAAATGGAATATTTACAACATTTAAATTTTTATTGAGTCATAAAATAAACAATATATATTTATATATATATATTTTATAAGTATATAAATAACAATTTACTTACATTATAATACAATATGGCAGGAAATTCACCATCTTAAAATTAACCACGGTTGGCATTCAGAAACTAATGTTAGTTAACATGAGATTATTGGTAATAAAGTTATCAATGCAATAACTGTGAAGGTAATATTTAAGGGTAAAATATCAGCTATACAAAATTTAATATTTTTCAACAATCACAAGCTTGCATACATAATATATAATAGGTTAAGGCTTATATTAAATGATTTTAAGTTTACGTGGAAAGAACTTAAGGTATTAGTAGAAAAGACAAAAATTTTGAAAAACGAAACAGATTAATAAAGTTAATCACATAGAAAAAAACACACTGAAAAGTCTTGTTTTCAAATAATTTATAAATCGTAACTGAAAATGTAAATTAATTTTTTTTTTTTTTTTTAGCTTTTATTTGTTATCGGGAACTGTACATTTTTGACAACTACCCAATTTGATAGCTGCTTTTGCTGTATTTTTTGACGTGAATAAGGCATGAGTTTGAACAGGGACCCTCAGTAGAGTTTGTTCATGGATGGCTGTCAGCTGGTCACCATACAAAGTCGCTTGCCCAACCGGTGTTACTTAACAAATAATAGTGACTTACTACCAGCTGACTGACTGGGCTGGTCCGAAGGCCGTAAATTAATTTAAAAGATCTTTCAATACAGTGATAAAATCAGCATATATGTACATGAGTGAATGCTTTAAAACGACATGGAAGGCTGGTCTAAAAGATACGGAAATTTGAGGAAAGATCCTCCAAAGGATAATGGGTCCAAAGATAGTTGATGGACAACACAGTATGGAATATAAAAACAGTGTAAGAATTATTAATGAAAAAGAAGACTAATATTCTATAGTCCATCTACTGTAAGAGTACTCCGCGCGAGGCAAGCGCCTATAGGTTGTAAATGAAAGTTTTACACTAGTTAGCGCGTATCTACCTCTCCGCCTGACAGCTCTACGTTCCATCATAAAAATATCTACAACCAACTAAAATAAACATCCTTTAAGCGTTTTCAATTATATCGTTCAGATTGCTTGTAATTATTGTATTTTCATAAAGATTCCTTAATTAATTATTTTAACCATTACATTTTTTTCTACTTTTTAATGTTGACCGCTTTTATGTTTCAAAAGCTCAACACATTCACTATCACGCATGTTAACAAAACACAGCTTACAATACTTTTCAATTTCAGTCTACAAAGAAAATCGAAACGAACCGATACAATACCAAAAGATAACTGATGAAACTAAAAATGAGTTAAACACGGGCAAGTGCAAACAGTTGTATTAAACAAGTCACAGACATTAATTTTAATGATATGAAATAAAAAATCTGTAATGATAAACAACGAATCACTGGAATTGCTTACTTTCCTGTTATAATTCAAACGTATTAGTCTAGAAACCAAAAATGAAATAAAACGATCTCTAATAAAAACCTTCTAATCATAAATAATATTGTAATAATAGTAAATAATGTAACAAAAAATAACAATGTAAGCGTAACAAAAGTAAAAGTTGTAGTTATTAATGGTAACCTAATGTTCGATTTATGAACATTTTCTAACAAATGAATTGAACATGTTTTTATTATATTAAGCTAAGAGCGAATAAGTGTTGTATGGAATTTTGTTTTTGATCACACTGTGCATATTTTTCATTAATACGCATGCGTACTTGTATTGCTGGTTGCCTACGTCGGAGTACTCTTAGCGTAGACAGACTCTAAGGAAACATGTTTAAAATGCGTAACAAATGGTTGAGAAAATACATTTTCTTAAGTATCAGACCTGAGGTGTTGGATAAGACTATAGTCCGATTCACGAAAGAAAATACTGTCTTTCTACAGCAATATCTTTAAAACTGTTGTATGTAAAAACAATTAGGATAAATCAAATTTAAGTTTATTTTATTGTTGGTTACAAGACGTATATTTACATTTCCGGAAATTAATAGTGTATTAAATATAACGAATTACGCGTAAAAAATACCCTGTTTTTTACCACTTTTCCAGTATACCCAAGTTCAACGTACTATTATTTCATTCACGCATATTTTAGAATACATAGGGCTACAAAGTATTATAAAATAAAAGTTTCTACCTGTAATGCATATTTTTGTTTTATTTTTGGGTGACTGTTTTTAAAATGGTGGTCATTTTTAAAAAAAATTGTTATTTCGGCTATTAGTAATGATAAGGAAATAATTTTTGTACTGACGGTTACATATTAACAACAGACTGGAAAATGTGACATAATTGTTCATTATTAATGTATTTTATGTGGGGATGAAGTTGTTAAAAACTAACAATAAAACCAGCTTTAATTAGATAAATTTCAATTGTTTTTACATACAGTGGTTCAAAAGATATTGCTGTTAAAAGACAGGTGTTTTCTTTCATGAATCGGCTGACTATAGTGCCAAACTATGTGTTGCTACCGGTCCGGTAGCAAGGGATAGTTCTTTTCCCGTCCAACTTCTCCTGTTTTAAGAAATTGGTAGTTCAGTTGTGTTTTCTAAGCTTCAGCTTATTTGCATGAGTGAAGGGTATAGCTTATAGCAAATATTAACACACAGGGAATACTGAGTTCATGAGTTCTTGGCTGAATGTGAGAAACTTCGAAAATGTTTTGGAGCAAATTCAAAAATATGAAGCACGTTTTAGTGGGGAATAGGACTGAAATAAAAACTTTTGACAAATTTTTTGAGGTAATGAGACCATGGATAACGAAAAATAGCACACAATTAAGAAATGCAATAAGTCCTGAGGAATGATTGACAGTAAAGGTGTTCCATACCCAACTACACGTGCTTTTACTCATATCTGGTTTCCCACCAAGCTGCAGCATGGTTGCAGCCTGTCCAGTAATGTGGTGACACTACACTCATGCCACTGTGTTGAAAACCACGAAATGCACAGTGTGGCACCAGCTTAAGTGGTATAAAAAAGGCAAAAAAGATATCAGGAAATTAAGTCTTGAAGGACAAAGCATTGTGATCAAGGGAATTGTCCTGGAGAAGGAACAATGCCTTGTTTTACCATTATACTAATGTACAGTAGTCAGGGTGCACACAGTAACGTTGATTTACCATTTGCACCTCAGGTACCCGAAGTGCAACCGATCTGTGCTTTGTAGTTTCAGTTTTTGCCAAAGATGGTCAACCCTTTTTATTTTAGTTCGTGGGAGATTTCCTCGTTATCGTTACGATAAGTTGATGTATTTGTCTTGAAAGATTTATTTGCCTGTTGTTTTAAATTATTTATTTTATTTTATTTTTTGAAAATTTTTATATTTTTCATTTTTTTAGTAAAGTTAATAAATCTTTTTTGACTTTTGATTAACCTTTAAACCATTTAGATCGCTCAAACAATGTTTGGAACCATAAACCACAAACCACTCAAAAAAGTTTAGAAGCAGATTTTTCAAGTTTAAAAAGAAATTTGAAATTCAAAAACTGTTCATTTAATTACTCAACACTTTTATAATGCAATGTTAAAACGTAAACCACTTTCAACTAGTATTATGAGAGGGGGTTATACAACCAACAACCTTATCGTATTTACTGCACACGGTAAAAAGACCAGACTGGAGTTTTCTAGAGAAATGCTGAAAAACTTATTGATAAAATTATTGGTTACAAAATTTAGACAACATCACAAGTCTTCCCAGATATTATATCATTTTCAAGGATTGCACTAATAATTTAAATACATTGTTTTCTGTACACCAACCAAATTAACTTGTATATTATAACTTTTTGTAAATGCCAATAAGAAGGTTTTAAGACAAACAACAAAAACGCTCCAAATGAATCATATTAAGATGAACACTACTAAAATTAGTTCTATAATTAATATAATGCTCTAATAACCAATATTTTTATTAATCTAGTGAGTTATTATGAACAAGTTGCATTATTTTTTTTTAATAATTATCTAACGAAGAAATAGGACAGATATTTACTAATATACGAGATCTACATAAACTATGCAGTCTGAAAAAGTTAAATCAAACAATGTTAATGAAAACAATAATAAATTGACAGTCAGGTAACATATTTTTTAACCTAAACATATGGTTATAAACATTAAATAAGAGTTTGTTTCGAGAAACTTATCTTAATCTAAATGGAATGAAAGTGAGGTATGTGAAATTACAGTAGATTACCATTCAGAAGTATTGATATCTATTAAGAAAATATCAATACGATATTTGTTAGCTTTTTAAATGCCTTGAGTTTTGAAAAAAAATCAATATTTTAAAACCAACTCATCCTTTAAATCCCGATGTCTGATGTTCGGGTGTTGATAGTTAATGCACCCAGAGTTTGAGTCATCAGATGTTGAATAAAATATAATATAAAATGAAATTTAACATTAAATTCGCTCTTATTTTATGGTACTAATTAATAAGGAAAAATTACGAGCTTTCATGCTATAGATACTTTAATCTTGAGATTGCCATTAGCGTATGGATCGGCTGTGTGGAAGGGAGGTGAAAATTTGACAGTGCAGCCAACCTCAACAATGAGACATAACATTTCACAATCGTCCAGTTTCTACGTAACATTTAGTAAGCTATGGTTAATTCCAAGAAAATATTTTCTTCATAAACCTTATGAGAAAAAAAATCTGACCTGTAATATTGCCTGCAGCTTAATTACATAAGATAGGAGCTCACTTGATTGCTAGCTAGCGTAAGGAATTCAGTTGGGAGAGGATTGTTTGTACGATTCCCCTTCTCCTACAACCAAGTAGTAGTAGTAATAATAATACCATTAGTACGCGCTCTTTTAAAAATATTACTCACAAACCATTTTGAATAACTACTATAATACCAAAATATTTTATTTCATTTTAAACTAATACTTTTCTAAAATATTTTATTAATATACTACAAGTTTATTATAATAGCTTAATAAAGTAAAAAAAAATGTGTTATTTTTTAATATTTTACTACAGAATGTTATATTTTATTTCTGTTTTTTAATAAATAGGCCGCATATAACAATATTAGATTTACATACAATAACTAGATTAATAACTTTACGAGCCACGAGTGTAATTAACACCACTACAGTGAACGGTCTCACAGTAACAACTGACAAACATGAAGAGTAATATTTTCAGAATGTACAGTACACACGTCGCCATGTAGATTTAAAGCAACCGTTGCTATGACAACATCACGTCTCACTGTTGCCAGTCCCCCTTGCCCTTCATCCCCCGCACTACTAAACAAGTCAGCTCCCAACTACAAAAATGTTTGATTTATTGTAATTTCCAGCTACCTTATTCTATTGGAACAAAATATTTTACAAATAAATCACCTTCTTTACCACTATCACGGTTGTCTTCACTATCAGTCTCACTAGTAACTACCAAACCGTTTCCTTTTTTTTATACCAGGTGTCAACAAAACTGTTGACGAAGAATAGCCTCTTCACGTCTTTAATTGCCTTCTTTATATTTTAAACTGTGGAAAGACAACATCACAGTAGTTAGCCGCTCGCTCATGGCTTTTGTTAAGAGGTATGGAAAGATATTTTTGATTAGCTTTAACTTCACAACATTTTATTAGACTGCCTATTAGATTTTGTTCAGCACTGTGAATAGTCTGATCATGTTTTTGAGAAACCTACATTTCTGTTAACGGTAACAAACAGTTATACTTGTACAGTTAACCTACAAAAGGTTCTGCGATATACTCTATGGGCTCTGGGTATAGTATATGTTGTTGTGTTGGTTGTAATGAAATTAAAGCAGTTGCTCTTGTGCACTGATGCTTTTCCTCCCTTTACCCCTCATTGCAACCAAAAGCAAACTCATGACTCAAGTAACTATATGTTATTTCTTTAACCCATTGACTGATTATGACGAGTCAGACTTGCCGCTCCCCTCCCTTGAATGTCTTTGACAATAGTTGCTCGCTGTGTATTTTTAATGTAATTTCAGTTATTTGTAATAGTTCTGAGAGGGTCTGGTAGATCTCAGTAGCAGTTCAGTATTGATGTGTATGAATTCAGTTTTTGTTGGTGTAGAAACTAACTGTGCCATGTGCGTTTGATTGTTCACAAAATGAATTTGGGATGTAATGTTGCAAACATTGCAGATAAAATATTTGAAGAGTTATTATTATTTAGTGATGACTGAAATAAAATTTTAAATAAATTTTGAATAATATAATCAAACAAAAACAAAAAGTGAAATATCTTTTTAGTAATTATTATTATGTAATTTTAAGTGGTTTTTTCACGTAGAAATGTAAAATAAAAAAAATAGTCAACTAGAAAAATCCATAAATTGTCAGTCAATGAGTTAAAGAGGACAAAATCAAGTGTCATGTTGCAAAAATGATCAGCTAGCTGTATCTATCAATTAGTAACAGAGTAGTTCATTGGTTATTTATTTCTACAATATATAATATTACTTATTTTCTAAATAAACAACTTAATATTTTTATACATAATTTCTAACCGAAGTCTATTTCCCAGCAAAGAAAAGACAACCTTGTTAGCTGGGAGAGAAAATGATAAAGCAATTAATTTTTTCCTAAAAATACTAAATATAATAATGGTTTGTTTTTCAACTGAATGATATTCTATCTAAGAATAAAACCAAACTTTAGTCATTAGCAACTGTCTGAATAAATGCAACATGCTCCGTACTCTCTTTTACTTTGTACAGGCAAACCCCGGTTAACCAATTCCCACTTAACCGAATCAGTTATTTAATTGTACTATATAATTTTTTAATTGTATCATTTTTAGAAAATAAGAAATGAATTCCGTTTCCCCACAATATATTGTACAGTACATAAAATATTGTACACGCAATGTTAATGAACAATGTTAGTTATTTATTTTTGCATTTAAAGTATTTTTACAAAGTGATAAGTTATAAAGCCAGTTTCTAATTGAGTTTCTTAAATGTAGATATCAATATGCAATGCAGTCACAGTAACATCTGTGAAGTTGCCCCCACATAAAAATTAAAAAAAAAACTAGTAAAATCAATTCTTCTACATTTGTTCCAATTTGTTCCACTGAAATAAGCGAGAAAAATGGTGGCGGGCTAACTTCACGCTGCTCCCCCACTCAACTTTTTACACTTTTTTTGGCCTAAATGACATTAACATTCTGTCTTATCCGGAATGGAGTCCGCCCACATTAATTAGGTTAAGTAGGGTCGTACTGTAATTAAAAATTGAAATGTAATAAGCACGATAAGTGATTGCAAGATAAGTAAAGAATGTTATTTACTGTGTTTAATACTGATTGAAGTCATACAGAAAAAACATTTTATTATTGGCAAAATGAGAAAAGGTCAATGTTTTAATTAAACGACTGTCCTAATCATTATCAGTTTTCAATTCTAAAGGGTGATTCAAAAAGAGCGCCGGTTTTGATATATCAAATTAAGAGATTTATTTTATTGAAAAACTGAAAATAAATACATCAACAAGTTCATCTTACCTTCCGATTTCATGTATGAAAAATGATGTCATGAATGTGTCCTCCTCTACTGCGCTGGCACGCATCAACTCTGTCCATGAAATTGGATATTACTGCACGACAAGTTTCGACTTCCATTTGCCCGATAACCCGTCGAATTTCCTCCTTCAAGTCATTGATGTTTCGGGGTTTATTGGCATACACCAATGACTTCAGATGACCCCAAAGATGAAAGTCACAAGGCGTCAAGTCACACGACCTTAGTGGCCATTGATGGTCGGAATTACGAGAAATGATGCGATCCTGGAACCGTTCACGGAGCAACAACATTGTTTCTCGTGCAGCAACTGAATTTTATACGGGTGATATTGGAGATCGTACCGAAGAATTCTCCGTACAGAAGAACATCGTAAACCCAATTGTTGAGAACGGCGACGTATTGATTTTGCTGGGCTAACAGCCACACTGTCACGAACCAACGCAAGGTTCTGCTCAGTTCGGCCAGAACGACGACGTCCAGAACTTTTAAGGTCGACTGTTGAACCCGTCTCAAAAAACTTTTTCATGAGCCTGCGAACTATTGATTCATTCGGTGCTTCATTACGTCCTAGAGTACCGCGAAGTCGCCTGACAGTAGCCGCATAACTCTCTCCACTCTGGTAAAATGTTTTGACGATTAACACTCGTTGTGCAATAGTAAACTTCTCCATGGTTAGACACAGACTGCGAGAGTACTACACTGCGAACAAGAGAAACTACAACTGAATCGTCAATCGGAATGTTCTCCGAAATAGAAATGAGGTCTAACAATGTTGCCAACCGATAAACAAAAATTTACCAGCCGTTTAAAAACCGGCGCTCTTTTTGAATCACCGTTACCTGCACAATGAAAGTATTATAACATAGTTGGTTATTGTTATCATTAGATTAAAATGATCAAAACAACTTTAGCTGAATGTGATTGGAACAAGTGGTGTTCACTGTGTTTTTAAGTTTCTTAAATTTTTGGTAAGTACAACTTTGCCTTAAATATATAATTCGGTTGTAATTTTGAAAAAAAATTCTCAAAAAAATCTACAGCCCTGTAAATTGTTCCACCGATACCATTTCTATACCTTTTAAAAACATATACCCTGTATAGATTAATACCCTGTTTTAAAAATGATCCTAAGGATGGTTGGGCGAACTTTAATCTTCTTAAATTTTTTTAAGTTCTAATCTAATTGGTAAAGTAATTTTGAGATCTACCAAAGTGCAAAATGATCTTTCTTTAGAGATTTAATAGTTCAACCCGTACATGACATTTTAAAAAGGTTGTGTATTTTTTAAATTGTTAATCTGGTGGAAGATAAACCCAAGAAGGCTTATGACATCATTACCTAATATAAAACTAACAAAACTTCGGATCACAATTGATTAGCTGTTGTTACAGCAAACATGTATGTAAACATACCTCATCTGAAAGAGAAAAACCTTATATCTACTATATTGCAGTATTTTTATAACAAATAGAAACTTCATCAGATTTTCTCTGTCATAATACAGATAGAAGTGGAATTTCAACAACAAAATGTGTTTTTATTCAAGGAACAATAATCAACAATAAAAAAAATTTTGAAAAAATGTCGTGGGTTTTTAACATTAAACAATTTCTTTATTTTTATAAATCATTTATCAAATTAGCTTGAAAAGTGAAATTATAAACTCTTCTATAAATTCTAAATAAAAAAAGATATTTTAAAGTTTCTTAAAAAAAACTTACCCATTTTGGGTGATGAGAAATTAAAAAATAAATGGGATGAAAAGAGAGAAGTAATGAGTTGGCAAAAGTCAGTTAAAAAACTTTTCATTGTCTTCTAACTCAAATTTTAAGTCTAACTCTTGGGAACAGAACACTTAAGTCTAAAACAAATCCAAGAGATGAACATCTAAAATTTAAATGTTCTGGTAAAATATTTCAGATCCACACGCATTAGAATAACTAATATTTTCAATTATCGCTAAATTAAAAGATGAAAAGAACAAAAAACAAAATGGTTCTCTACTGTAACGGAATGATATCATTACGATTTGAATGGTAATGCAAAAAGAATTAAATTAGAATATCAACAATAATATATATGTAAATGTATATCACCAGTTTTTCTTCTAAAATAAAGGAATGAAAGAAAACATTAAAGGTACTTCATTAATATTTTATAATTTGTAACGACCAGGTACTTCAACTGTTAAGGAATGGTTCGTATACATTCTCTTATATTACTCCACGCTTGAAGACCCTAAAACAAAAGAACAAAGGTTAAATAATTAAAAAAAAAAACATACCGTATTTGCCGGTGTATAAGACGCAATTTTTTCCTTCAGTAAATTGTCAAAAAAACAGGGTGCGTTTCTTACAACGAACGGGAATTTTCTGTAAATGTTTTAATGTTTCAAATACACGAGGGTCAACTTTAAAGTAAAGACCGGTTTTTTATAAAAACTTTATTCAGAAAAATATGTAAAAACAAAGTGATACAGAATAAAATACATAACTTACATTAATGCTCTATGTAGTCGCCATATGAATTAAGACATTCGTCATAGCGATTCACCACCTTCAATATACCCTCGTCATATTCTTCTGCTGCCAGTTAATTTAGCCACTGATTCACAGCATCTTTAAGTTTATCGTCACCTGCAAATTACTTACCACCCAAAATGTCTTTCAATTTGCCAAACAAATGGTAATCTGAAGGGGCTAAATCTGGACTGTATGGTGAGTGACTGAAAATTTCCCATCCAAATCTTTTTAGTAAATCAAGAATCTTACCTGCCACATATGGACATACATTATTGTGCAAGAGTATAATGCCGTCGGTAAGCCATCCACGGTGCCGATTTTGAATGGCACGTCGTAACTTGTGTAGAGTTTCGCAGTTGTATTCTGTATTTACAGTTGTTCCAAGTGGTGTAAAGTCAATCAACAGTATGCCACCAAATCAATCCCAAAAGACTGTGGCCATCAATTTCCTTCCAAATGGCAGTGACTTGATCATTGTCGGTTTCCTTGGTGACTGAGGATGACGACATTCATATGACTGCCGTTTTCTTTCTAGCGTACAATAAGAAATCCACGTGTCATCACCGGTAACTACTGAATTACGGAATTCATCACCATTTTCTCTGTAGCGCGTCAAAAATTCCAAAGTAGATACCATTCGGATATGTTTGTGACATTCCGATAACATGTACGGTACCCAACGCGCACAAACTTTTCTGAAACCTAAATGGTCACGCACAATGCGACCAATAACAGCTCTTGAAACATCAAGGAAACTAAGGGCCAATTCAAATATTGTCATGCGACGATTATTTTTGATTTCTTCATTGATGTTTTTCAACAAGTCCTTGTTGATTATTGAGGGCTTCCCCGAACGTTCTTCATCATGCACATTAACTCTCGTATTTTTAAACCTTTCACACCATTTTTGAACATTTCTTTCATTCATTACATTATTACTTTACACAGCAACTAACTGTCTATGAATTTTGACCGGTTTAACGTTTTGATGGTTTAAAAAACGTATCACTCCGAGTATTTCACAATCGGCGGCAACATTAATTATCTGATTCATTTCAAAACACAATAACACCAAACGTAAATAAAGATACATCAACGAGACAACTGACAAATAACAATGCAGTGTGTATATTACGAGACTGGTTTTCCACCACACAGGTTAGCCAACCTCCTCAAGGCAAGAAATTTTCCAACGGTCTTTACTTTAGAGACGACCCTCGTAACATTACAAAAATCAAAATACCTACATTGTTACCCATCATAAAATTCAACTCAACCTTCATTCAACTGTTTAATAACCTTATTTGGAAAAAGTATTTCCATTGTAAAAATTCCTAGAATATTATAATCCAAAACATGGTTTTATCTAATGACAATGAGTCAATCATCGATTACGGTATAAATTAGTAGAAATTAGTGATTATCTCACCAATGTCTTGTTAATAATTTCTTTTGAAATGCCATTAAATGGAAATCGCACTCGCTTTTTGTGGCTGAGATAGGTACTAACCGTTTTTTCCTCTTCACAAATGGAATAAATGGATGATTACACAAGGGGGGAAAACTTATACGTCCTTCCATAACTCAGGTCTGTGAATGGGTCAAAACTTCCTGGAACAATGTTGACTGCAAATCTGTTATGAATTCTTTCAAGAAGTGCAACATCAGTAATTCTGCAAATCTTTGGATGGAGCTGAAGATTTATTTTTTTATTTTTTTGAGTGATGATGCCTACATAAGCCTTGGGCTTGTGCGTAGGTAATGATATGCGGTGATTTACAGATGAAAAAATGCCAGACCTGACCAGGAATTGAACCCGGGACCCCGGCATAGTACCCAGTTGCGCTGACCACTACACCACGGGCCGGCCCAAATTATTTGAAAACAGCTGAAATTCTTCAAGTGACAGGGACTCTGACCAGGAGTAATATGTATCGTAATACTGTTAAAGCAAGAATTTACTATTTCAGTTAAACCTATATGTAATATTGGTGTAGATTAAAAAGTAGTAGCTAGTGTAATGTAATACTCTTATTTTTCATATAGTAATCTTTAAACATTGATCTTTTTAAATCATTGATTTAGCAATACAAATAAACATTGAAAATGAAATATTAACATCAATGAAAATAAAATTCCCATTCCTTTAAAAAAAATAAAAATCAAACAAAAATGTGACAATTAAGAATGAAATCTTCTTGAAAACCAGAGTTTTATACACCGGCAAATATGATAATTGGAGAGTTTAGTAGAAGGTACTACATAACAAAAATATAATTTTGAGAAAAATGTGATCAAAGTTCTAAGATTCCCATTTTTTATGAATTCACTGATTTCTTTCATTTTGGATAAGTTCAATCTTGTCAGATCAATCAGGAATGTAGTGGATCCAGGATATCAAAAATCCAGAGTAATTAGTGAAAGACATATTTCCTCGATTAGCACAGAACCTCGGAAAAGCAAATTTTTACTATAAACTGAGATAAAGACAGTTACCCTAATCATAAGTCAAATTCTAGTTACGTAACCCACTTAATTTTATAACACAATTAGCGGCCCATCCTGACTTAAACCAGGTATAATTTTTTTTTATTCCAATAACTTTTAAATTAGGGTTATAAATAAATATAAAATAAGAGTTCCTGATAACAGACCCATTAGTTTGTAATTTATATACATTTAAGGGTTGAACACCCTTTTCAACTCGTTATGGGTAAATTTTTTAAATCGTTAAGTTGTAATTTTTTAGCGTCATTATACGTAACATCTCCATCAAGTTTCAGCCATCTAACTCCTCCGGAACTCAGTAAATAGAAAATACTGGTTTAAGGGTCGAGACACCCTTTTCAATCTTTAAGTGGTAAATTTTGGAAATTGTTAAGGGGTCATTTTTTTTTGGTGCACTATAAATAACATCACTGAAATTTGGTTATCTAACTCGTCTGGAACTATGTAATTGAACTATAAGTAATATCTCCACTAAATTTCAGCCATCTAGGTTATACAGAACTTAGTAAACAGAAAATATCTGTTTATGGGTTGAACACTCCTTTCAACCCTTATTGATGGAATGTCAAAATTGTTAAAGTTGAACTTTTTTATTTATCCTAAAGGGAATACTTTCTCCAAATTTCACTTTTTTGCTATAAATCAAGAAGAAGAATATTAATGAATTAGTGAGTGAGTCAGTGAGGCCTTTCCCATACTGATAACAGTATTATAGAAATAAACCACATGTAATTAATTTCAATTTAAGCTGAAACTAAGAATCAAACAAACAGCAAGCTCTGGCAATTCATAGAATAAGAAATCTCTATTTTATGTAACCTACACGTAGATTTTTATGCGTATGCTACATTAATTCAGTAGTGTAATTACCATACAATGTAATAATTATCATAAATGCTCAAACATAATTTCATGAAATAAAAAACCTGTTTAATAAGCCATTAAATGACAAACACGTGCATAAGTTAAATCTTCTACATGGCTATGCATAATTTTATTACGTATTCTGTATCCACTTTGTACATAAATATTATTACAATCAATATAATCTTATTAACCTTCTTTCAAGTATCCTTGGATTGGGACCAATAAAACTCCACTCCATCTTTCTCTATCTCTGAACCATCAATCCTTCCATTGCTCTCTTGGCATATCTTTTTCCCAATTAATTTAATTTTTACTTTCTCTTGCCTATATGAATATAAGGAAGGAAACTATTGTTTTCATGTCGATGTTTCAAAATCGAGTTTTCACTGGATCTGCATGTTTTCAGACCCCCTGAACCCAAAAATACATGTTTTTAGTGATTGGTGTGTGTGTGTGTGTGAACAGAATATCTCAAGAATGGAACATCATACGAACTTGAAACTTAAATTAGATACCACTATAGGACCCGTCACTTACATTTTCATCAATATCGGTCAACCAAAAGCAGTAATTTATTCGTGTCATTTTTCATTTTTTTGCGATTTTTTCAAAAAACGGCTCCTACGATTTTTTTAAAAAATCGCCTCATTTACTACATTTTGTATGCTCTATAAGATAGGGTACATGCCATGTCTGCTGAAATTCTTGAAGAAGTTGTTTTCTCGTAAAAAAATTGTTTTTTAAAGATTGCGACTTTAATATGCATTTTAGCGCACAAATACATACAATTAAAGTTGTAGAGAATTTAAAATCTTACAACTTTTATAACGAACATTTTTTTGAATAATGCTAAGTTTAGCGGTAATTAGCAATTTTATGTTTTTTTTTCCACGAAAACGTTTAAAAATATCAATTTTTTCAAGATTTCAGCCTTAGTATGCATTTTACAACAAAAGTGTATACATTCAAATTTATAGAAAATTAAAAGATCTACAACTTTTATTTGAAGCATTTTTCTCCACAGAGCCTAGTTAGCATGAAAGAGTGATTTTCCGTATTTTTAAGCCAAACTGAGGTTGATTTCCATTTTGCATCTTTCACTCATGATTAAAATAAGGTTATGTTTTTTAAGGTTAGTCTTTTGTTTATTTCTTAAGGTTATATTGTTAATTATTTGCTTTGGCAAGAGAAAGTCGTGTGAGTGTTTCACACCAATTTTTTTTCATTATATTAAAATTTTTTAATATTATACTCTTTTTTACAGCTTTCTTTTATCCATCTTGTTATGAGCACTTTCGCGGTGTACACCGCTCCTTCAGGTAATAACTTAAAGCTTCTAGAATAATTATTGAGAATAATTATTGTGATATAGTTTTGTGAATCAAAACTTTGACAAAAAATAGTTCTGTTTCTCATTACATGGTCAGCCAATTATATGACTGAAGCATTTAAGAACAGAAGAGGTAGAGGTGTATAAGACATTAGTCAGAGTTATCTCCTTTGAGAGTAATGAATTTCATTATACAGCCGGACTGTATTGTGAATGAAGTGAAGGTGTGTCATTTGCAGAGTGGAAAGTAGATGCTTTTTGGAGGGCCTGGCATGCTGATAAGCATACTTTTCCACTCAGTGAGGATGACAATGGTAAGCCACCTCACTCCTTGTTTTACTTAGTAAAACCTCTACAGGTTCAAACCAGCCTTTTGGCTGATGACTTAAACAACAGTATCTTAACATGATGTCCTGACACAAAATTTATTTAAAAATTCCTGGCCACAGCTATGCACTTGGGTGGTTCCCGAAAACACTTGGAGGACAGATCTGAATGCCTATAAAACATTTTGTAATACTAACAATGTGCTGTAGTTTGAATAACAGCAAAAAGAGTAGCTGTTACAGAGTACCATAGTACAGAGAGAACCAAGACCAAAGTTAAAAATGAGAACCATAATTTTTAAAATACACGATAAGCTATACTGATATAATGAATTCAATTAACAGATAATTAAGATTTTAACTGTAATAATGAATTTTTAAAAACATTTCATAATTACCTTACGTGCCATCTTTATTTGTAGACCAATATATACAGAGAATGTATCTTTTAAATCATTTAATTTCTTTTCATTAAAATAATCAATATCTTTGATTGCTTTCTCAGAAAAATCACTGAAAAAAGAAAAGTCAATAAATTATTATTTAAAAATTATCTCAATAACTTGTAAATTTTGAAAGCTTAGGGTCGTTCAACATCCATGTATCATACAACAATACTTGTATCAGAAAAATGTTTCTTAGTACATCATAGAACCAATGGGGGAAAATTACTATAGATCAGAACAACACTAATATGTCATAAAACATTTGTAACAGAAGATAAACTTGGTTTGTCTCCTATATTTAATAATAATTTTCTATAACATTGAGTTAATATATAAACATATGGATATCTCTCTATTCAGTTGACAAAATATGTCATGAACTCTGGATCATCTTTCATTTTGTTGTTTACAGTGCCATATGTTCAACAGTAGCCTAAATATAGGATTTTTCTTCTTCTATTTTTTGGTTAAACGTCCGACTGTTCTGCAATTACTGCTAATGCAGATTGTGAAGGATGAAATGATTTTTTTGTACTGCATGAAAATATGCCATGCCTGAATGGGATTTGAACCCAAGACCACATTCGAATCACATTCAGGTACGGCATATTTTCATACGTTACAAAAAAATAATTTCATCCTTCACCGTCTGCATTAGCAGTAATTGCAGAACAGTTGAACGTTAAACCAAAAAAAAAATCCTATATTTTGGCTACTGTTGAACACATGACACTGTAAACAACAAAATGAAAGATGATCCAGAGTTCATGACATATTTTATCAACTGAACAGAGAGATATCCATGTTTATATATATTAATTCAACGTTATAGAAAATTAAAAAATCTACAACTTTAATTTCAAGAAATTTTTTCTACAGAGCCCTAGTTTAGCGTCAATTAGTGATTTCCTGTATTTTTAAGTCAAATAGAGGTTGATTTTCAATTTTCATTATTCACCCATGATTAAATCTTTTTAGTTACGTTTCATTATTTACATTAGCAAGTGAAAGTCATGTGAGAGTTTCACACTAGGTTTTTCTAAGTAAACTCTAGTAGTTCACATCAGCTTTCTGGCTGTAAATCTTAAATCTGTTCTAAAAATACTCGATTTAATTTTTTAGGAAATCAACTTACCTTAAGCTAATTTTTGCTTCTTGTACTGAAGCTTCACCTTCCTGAATCTTCTGTTGTATCTGACTAAGTTTTAAATCTCTCACTTCTTCAGTGTCAACAGATCCAAACAATCTAGACATAATACCAGATTTTCCTGAAACCACAAAAATTACAATGTTAAATACATCACATTTATGACCTATCAAATTGTGGGGTAGGGAACAAGTTTTAGTAAATAAATGAATTAACTAAAGTAAATAATAATTTTTTTTTTTGGTTTATCGTCCGACTATTCTGCAATTACTGCTAATGCAGACAATGAAGGATGAAATGATTTTTGTAACGTATGAAAATATGCCGTGCCTGAATGGGTTTCGAACCCAAGACTGCATGATGAGAGGCGAGCACATTACCAACTACGCCAATGCGGCCTGCTATAATAATAATAATAAAACATCTCTGATGGCATGGTCAGACTAAATGCCCATAACAGACAGATGGAGTGTTAAATTATTTGGACTCAAATTTGTTAGCTCCAGGGCTACAAAAAATAGTTTTTTTTATCACATGTTCAACCAATTAATTTTTTAAAAAAATTCCTAATACATGTACGAGGGGGTACCCAAAAGAAACCGGAATTATTTTTTAAAACTATTTATTTTTAATTTTTTTACAAAAGAACCTTATCCCCTTCAAAATACTCTCCATTACAACTAATACATTTGTCCCACCGGTGCTTCCACTGTTCAAAACATTTTTTGTACTCCTCTTCAGTGATGGCTGCCAGCTCATCCGTCGTTTTTTTCTTGACACCATCAACGTTGTTAAATCGGAGACCTTTCATGCCCCTTTTCATGCGTGGGAACAAGAAAAAATCACACGGAGCCAGATCGGGTGAGTACAGTGCGTGTGGTAGCAAAACCATGCCGTTTTTCGCCAAAAACTGGGTAACCGAGATTGCCGTGTGTGCAGGCGCGTTGTCGTGGTGGAAAAACCAGTCCTCTGTCTGCCACAAATTAGGTCTTTTACGACGAATGCTGTTTCGTAGTCTTCTTAACACTTAAAGATAAAAAGTCAATGGTCTGTCGTCGGTCTGTTCGTACAATTTCTTTCACTTTCACAACATTTTCGTCTGTTCGGGAAGTCGACGGTCGTCCAGAACGAGGTTTGTTCTCAATCGACATGTCGCCATTTTTAAAGCGCAAAAACAACTCGTACACTTGGGTTTTTCCAATAGCGTCGTCTTTGTAAGCTGTGTTCAACATTACAACTGTTTCCGCGGCGTTTTTACCGAGCAAGAAGCAAAATTTCACAGCCGCACGTTGTTCATTAAAACTTGCCATCATGAAAAACGACACGAGCACAAAACAGCACTAGCGAGAACAATCACTGCACGAGAACAGAACAAGCTAGATCAACGAACAAAATGGCATTGAACTGGCAATGAGTAGCGCTACAAGCAGCCTAGTGGCGGGAATTTGTACTGCACAAGCTCCGCCCACAGCAGAGCTATTCCGGATACTTTTGGGTACCCCCTCGTATGTTGCAATCTGTTCAACTAAAAACAATTACCAACCCCATGACCCAATGCGATGAGGATGATGTGTAAATGAGGCGTAGTCTTGTGCAGACCCAGGTTGACCATTCCTGAGAGAAAATGGTTAATTGATTTCTGAGAATTCATTAATCATTTCTGAGAATGGTTAATTGAACCCCAACCATCAAAGTACACCGGCAGCCACTGTTTAGTATTCAAATCCATATAAAAGTAACTACCTTTACTAGGATTTGAACCAAAAACCTTTGTCTCCGAAATCAGCTGTTAAACAGCTGACTCGCGGCTACGACTTAACCTCTAGACCAAACCGGTGGGTTTGGTCAGCCAATTAAATGACTGAATAATTTAAAAACAGATGAGGTAAAGGTGTAAAAGACACTAGTTAAGAGTTATGTCCACAAAAGTAATGAATTTAATCTATACTAATATAATAAAGAAGAAACGTCTGTTTGTTTGTTTGTATGAAGTAATCTCAGGAACTACTGAACTGATTTTAAAAAACCTTTCAGTGTTGCATAGCTTTGAGCTTCCTGATCAATAAAGGCTATTTTGCAACTTTAATTACTTTAATTAAGTGAGTTAAACAACTTAAACTGTGAAGATGTTGCATGTTTTAGTTTATCGGGTGCACAGCACTTTTATTTTTTCTAAGTCCACTGGATGGTGTATTTTTTGGGCTAGAAGCATGATTCAACTTTTATATTTCATAGAAAAACGTGAAAAATAACATTCGATTCCAAAAACATTAAAAATTCGGAAATATTCAAAATTTTTATTTTTGTACTGTATTTCATATATTTGTATTCATTCGACAGGTAGTGAATGAGTCTTATATTTCCAATTACTCTGCGTACCGCACCCACGTATTACTGTTTCTTATCTCAGCCATATATCAACTGTCTCTTTCTTTTCCAACGGTATTCTTCTATGCATTCTATTCAATTCTGTTTAATTGCAGGGACAAACATTTAAAACTGTGGGCATCAATTTGAGACAAGAGTGCTTTCGTCACTCACAAACAACTTTATATCAGACTTTCTAGAGCTGGAAGGGCAGAAAAACAATTTATTTTGCTGCTACAGGGCAACGAAACCACAAATATTGTATATAGAGATGTTTTAAAATAATTTAATGAGGCCTACATTAGCTGCTGTGAAGCGAAGCGAGCGGGGGGTTGCTAGTTATACAATACAGCCAGACCGTGTGGTGAATGAAGTGAAGGTATCATTTGCAGGGTGGAAAATATGCGCTTTTCAGGGGGCCTGGTATGCTGATAAACATACGAGGGCCATCCGGAAAGTAGTACCCGCTTCCGCCGCATGAGGCGCTGACGAGGCGAGCAGCCGCCGGTCAAGGTTAGATCGCTTCAGTGGCTTGTCTGCCTTCTCTGTTGCAAGTTCCGCGACGCTAGCATTGCCTGTCTTGTTTCTGTGACCGTTCATAATGTTTAAAAAAATTGAGAACGCCGCCAGTTGTGAAGTGAGGGCTGTAATAAAATTTCTCAATGCAAGAAACGTTCGACCTTGTGATATTCATCGCCAATTAAAGGAAGTGTATGGAGACGATGTGATGGATGAGTCATCTGTTCGGCGCTGGTGTCGTAATTTTAACTTGGGGAGGGGGAACACACACGACAATGAGCGTTCAGGGAGACCATCTGTCATTACAGATCAACTGCTGAGGTCAGTAGACGAATTCGTGAGGCACGATCGGCGCGTTACAATTGATGACATCTGTGAACATTTCCCTAATGTTTCTCGCACAATTCTTCATGAAATTGTCAAAGACCATCTGCATTATTCAAAAATTTGCGCAAGGTGGGTCCCTCGCATGCTTACAGATGAGCACAAAACCAAGCGTATGGCTGCTGCATTAACATTTTTGGAACGTTATTCTGATGAAGCAGACGCATTCTTGAATCGCATAGTTACTGGTGATGAAACGTGGGTTTGTTATGCTTCACCTGAGAGTAAACGACAGTCAATGGAGTGGCATCATCCTCATTCACCAAAGAAACCAAAAAAATTCAAGACTGTTCTGTCCACCAGGAAACTTATGGCAACCATTTTCTGGGATCGACGTGGTATACTGCTTATTGATTTTATGGGCCGTGGAGACACTATTAACGCTAATGCGTATTGTGAAACATTAAAGAAATTACGGCGGGCAATACAAAATCGACGGAGAGGTCTATTGTCTGATGGCGTCATTCTCCTCCATGACAATGCCAGGCCTCATGCAGCGGGGATAACACAACAACTTCTGCAGCAATTCAATTGGGAAATTTTCGACCATCCACCATACAGCCCGGACTTGGCCCCTTCAGATTTTCATCTCTTTACAAAACTTAAAGAGTTTTTGGCGGGAAAAAGATTTGACAGCGATGAAGAACTTAAAGAAGGTGTGACTACGTATTTCGATCGGCTGGCGGCGGAGGAATATGATGCTGGAATACAAAAACTCGTCACACGTTATGACAAATGCTTAAATTTGCTTGGAGATTATGTGGAGAAGTAGTTTAAGGTATGCTCTTTTCAATAAAAATGTTTACATTTGTTAATATTTACTTCTGTGTCTTTATTTCACAAACGGGTACTACTTTCCGGATGGCCCTCGTACTTTTCAATTTAGAGAGGAAGGCAATAGTAAACCACCTCACTCCTTGTTTTACTTAGTAAAGCCGCTAGAGGTTCAAACCAGCCTTTCGGCTGATGACCTAAACAACAGTCAGACTGAATATTATATTCTCATCAATTGACATTTAACCCAGTGGTTGGTCTAGTAGTACAGTTGTTGCTGCAAGTTGGCTGTTTAACAGCTGATTTTCAGAGAAGAAGGTTCCTCGTTCAAATATTAGTAAGGGTAGTTTACCGTTAAAAGGATTTGAATACTAGACAGTGGTTACTGGTGTACTTTCATGGTTGGAGTTCAATTACCCATACTCCCTTAGGAACGGTTGGCCTGATTCTGTACAAGACATATAAATGATGCGTACCTCATTCACAAGTCATATACATTATCCTCATCTTATTGGGTCATGAGGTAGCTTATTGTTCTTAAATTTAACAGATTACAACATACACACATCAGGGCATAAAATAATGAAAACAATATGATTTAAGTATATGCTCTAGATTAAGAAGCAGAAAAAAGACAGCTTTACTTTATTTACCGATCGTCCAACAATCATAATTGAAAAATTTAGCAGCATTTTTCCTAATAATGTACTTTTAAAAAGTTCATTAGGTAACTAAAAATTGTCCCAGTAAACTTCTTGAGTATAAAATACTACAATATTATACAGGACCAATGAATTAACTGATAAAAAATTTCTGCTAAACTAAGTATCAGATAAAAAAAAATGTTAAAGAATTATAACATTTACTTTCTTAACTATTGATTTACGTGCAATTTTTATGTTAAAGGAAATTTTTCAAATGTTTTTGAACGAATTGGTTTTGATGTTTTTGGCACTGTTTAACTGGCGCTCATCACAAGTGTTGTATGAGAAAAACATTTAAAATACCTTAAACATGTAATTTTGAAAAACAATTTTTAATGAATTTTCCAGCTTTCCCTTCACGAGAAAAACTTTTTAAAATCCTTTCTCAGAGAGCGCATAAAAACCCAAATTAAATTTGCATACCAAATTTCTAAGCATAGTAGTTCTGGAGATTTTGTGTAAAGTGATTGAACCTGTATGAATAATTAGCAAAACTGATGAAAGTATAACAACTTTTCTTACCTTGTTGTGCTCTTGATTTCTCAACCAGTTTATTGGCAACAAAATCCTCAGCCTGCTCAAGTTCTAACTGCAATATTTCATGCCTTTTACAAACATTTTGTAAAGCTAAAGCAAAAAACATGTACCTGCAATAAGGAAAACCCACTAATGTTATAGACTGTTGTAGAAAAATATTCTACAAATTCTGGTGTGATTTATTTTTATTAACATTATATGTAGTTTCTGAACAATAAAGTTTATATCTTTTCTTGCTAGTTTTTCTCAGAGGATTCCTCTACATCAGCATTTAGCATAAAAAAAAAAAACTTTACATGGTATTGTCTATAACTACACGTAAACTGTCAAATGTGAATCGTTCATAGGTTTTATATAACAGTAGTGTCTTTATATTGTAAATTTACTTAAAACAATGTACCAATAAAACAAATTACATTTCTCAAAATTTGAAGAAAAATTATACAAAATGACTGGAGTCACAAAAGAAAACTGCGAATGTACAAAGCTTAAGATATGTTGTTAAAATAAGTTTCTTTAAAATGAAGGGCACAAAAGAAAACTGACTTTCCTTGTGAACAGAATATAGCAGATGGTATAATTAAGAATACACACACAGTAAACTGTGCTCCAAAAGCAAATGTATTAAATAAAATGTAGAAATTTTAAAACTAGAAAAATAAAGAATTTTTATCTTAATTATTTCCTGAAAATATCCGAATTTTTCTCCAATTTTGACCAAAACACATTTGCAGTAACCTTTATCATGTTTCTATTAGAATAGCGGTTGCCAAACTTTTTTTTTACCATGGCCCCTTCTGTCAAAAAGAAAATTTCCCAATTACCCCATTACAAAATTTTATGAGGTAATGAAAAAACAAGTTACATAGAATAACCATAAAAATTTATTTTTTATTGTTTTTTCCAACATTACGTTGCAATTTAAATTAAACAGGTAAGAGACAGAATAAGTCAGTAAGATTAATGACCTTGCATGTTTCTTGTAAGATTCTATATTCTTGGTTGATTTATGAGAAAGTGCACAACATAAATTATTAGCAACATCAAGTTTGTACCAATACTTTGTTTTTATGGCAACCATTGTTGAAAACGCTTTTTCACATAAAAAGGAAAATACAATTGCAGTCCTTGTTGCGATTTACTGGGTTACACTTTGTAATACTTAACCACTGAGCCAAATATCATTGGAGTGGAGTAGTGGAATGTGTGAAGAGGGATATCCCTCGGAAAAGTTCAGGAACACTCACCTCTTAGCTCCTGCAAGGTTGATTTGACACCAGGGACTCGTGAATCACACGACGTGCGGATGGCAAAGCTATCTCAAGTCTCATGCCCACTTGACTTGTCTTCATGCGTCCCTTGGGGGGTGCATCACCCTCTTTCGGAACCTTTGTATTAGAAGGTTATCTGAAGGTGAAAATGACTAAACGCAGCTAATATAAAAGTGTCAAGGAAATTAATGGTAACCAATAGATAAGTTAATGAATCTGATAGTTGTTGATAAATTATTTCATAATAATTTAACAGATTAAATAAAGTTTGTGTAGCAAATGAAACTGAAAAGATATATAATTCTCATAACAAAATAAAAAAAGCTCTACTGCAATGTAAAATGAAATACCATTTTTTAAGCAACAAGCCATAAAATAAGGTAAGGTAAGTTTATATTCGACTGTTTTGAAATTACTGCTAATGCAGATGGTGAGACAGATGAAAGATGAAGATGAGTGATAAAAAATGCAAGACCTAACTAGGAATCGAACCCGGGACCCAGGTGTAGAAGCCAGTTGCACTAACCACTACACCATTGGCCAGACTAAAAAAAAGAAACTGTTTCAATATTTCATTGCAAAGGTAAATAAAATAAAAACACTTGGTCAGAATAGCCACTTTAGAAAATATAAACATCGTCCTTTCTGTATCCACTTTAAACTAATTATCTCAATTCAACAACAGTCTACGAAAACTGCAATGCAATCACTCAATAAAACCTATACTCTATTAAAAGTAGTAGCTACTTTTGGAGTACAAAAAACAAACCATTTTTGTTTTTTGATAAATACATAAATATTGAAACTTCTTACTCTTTTAATTGATCTGCAATTAACTCTTCATCTTCCAGGGCAGTTCCTATACCAGCTGCAACTGAATCAAAAAAGTGTCCAGCTTTCTGTAACAATTTACCAAAGTATTCCGTGAGATTAAATGCTTTAATCAACATTAAAATCTCTAATCATTTTATCTAGAAAACACAAATTACTTTAATTATGGGTAACTTTTTGTCATTATCTGTTATAAATATACAAATCTCAGAACGAAACTGCAGTTCACTTACTCAGCAAACTAAAAATACACAAATTTCAGAATGACAAAATAGAAAGAGAGGAACTCGAGCAACAGTATACAAAACTGTACTGGCTGCTAATGAAAAGAACTTCTTTATCAATCTCCAATCTCTTAACACTCCTGATTTAAAAAACAGTTACTAAAACCAGTCTAGATATGTGGAATGCAACTCTGCTGATATACCAGAAAAAGTAATATACACATAATCCAACGCTTCCAAACGGGGTGTTGAGATAAATCTTCAGCAAAATCCAGAGGTTTGTGCAAAAGCATGAGGAAAAGTCCACTGTCATGACAACATTGTAGTAATTCAGTTGCTGAACAATGAAGATCTAGTGTGATTGTTTAACAGGAAGAACCCGTTTGAGTTGGTATAGTGCCAACATTTGAAAGCACAGGAGTTTTAATGCATGATCAAAATTTAAAAATCTTAACTGTGCAAGAAAATGTAGACTTAAAGTGCTGTTTTAGATAAATTGCGGAGATTCTGTAGAGAATCTCTGAAGTAATTGCAAGAAGTATTTTAGGTTAAAATAATCTCCTTAATTAATTAAAAATCTTTATAATTAGGTTAAGAAAATATAGGAGAAGCCATTCTACTGAGTAAAAAATAACAGATATAGAGGTAATATAGCAGGTTCTTTAGAGCTGCAGTGGGATTGAAAGGACTTCCCCCATCATTTACTGTTTTCAATCAATAAATGATAATGAATTTTCCAATTTACAGAAGACCAAGTTGTTGGGTCTCGGGTGCAAACTACACAAGAACTATAATTTTAAGGTGAATTAAGTAACACAACCACTGTTACCAGACAGCAATTCTAAAGGCTTTGAGTTCAAAACCATATACAATATCCACATACGAGCGGGGGACCAAAAAGTAACGAGACTTTTTATAGCTTTTTATTTATCAATATTTTTACACCAATATTTAATCGCCTTCAAAGTTTTCACGATAAGATAGTATGCACTTGTCCATCCTTTTTTTCCACAGTTCGAAACAATTTTTAAACTCATTGATTGGGATGTCCTTTAAGCCCTCCAGTAATTTTTGTTTCACTTCATACACAGTCCCAAAATGTTTCCCTTTCATGTCCTTTATCAATCTAGGGAACAAAAAAAACTACAGGGAGCCAGGTTGGGTGAATAGGGCAAGTGAACAAGGGGTCATTCAATTATTGCTCAAAACTGATTCACAGATAACAAGGTGTGAGCAGAAATGTGGCTGTAACTCTCTTCATGTGCAAACCTTCCGAATTGAACTCCATGACATTTTAGTCATGTCAGATAGTTCATCAAGCCGGCTGCATTGGTGTAGTTGGTAACAAGCTCGCCTCTCATCATGCGGTCTTCGGTTCGAATCCCATTCAGGCACGGCATATTTTCATACGTTACAAAAAAAATCATTTCATCCTTCACCGTCTGCCAAACCCAAAAAACGTCTGCCGTAAACCAAAAAAAAAGAAGAAGATAATTCATCGATGTTTGGTGGTGATCTTCAGAGACAAGAGTTAATTTTTTCAACGTTTTCATCAGTCTTTAAGTTTGAGGGGTGCCCAGAACAAGGTTGGTCTTTAACCAACATTTCTCCCCTTTTGAAATGTGAAAACCAGTCACATACTGAGCTTTACTCAATGCATCTACCTTGTAAGATATTTGGAGCATTGGAAGAGTTTTCACAGCCAACAGTTTTTCCAACAGGAAACAACATTCTACTCCCATACATTGCTCTCGGGTGTCCGACAGTGATGAGGCTTCACATACTGACTCAGGAAGCGTACCCCTACAAGAGTTCACCACTGAGTACTCGTTCCCCCACCATCACCTGCGTCTTTGTTACTTTTGGGGTCCCCCTCGTATTGTATACTGATCATGACCGTAAAAATACATGACAATGGAAATGTACTATTGATAATTTTAAAAAAAATCTGAAGTATAGAAAAAATAAAGTATCATTAACCTGTAATCCATCTCCCATATCTCTTTCAATGGCACTCCATTCACTGAATACTTTTCCATAACCTCCATGTAACTTATACAAGTTGTATCTTTTACTTGCCAGCCTTGCACGTACTCTTAAAACATTAGTTATATTTTGCTGAAAAAATAAAATAAATACAAATAAACTGATAAACAACAGAAATTAATTCATCAATTGCTATATCTCACAGGTAACAAAAATGTTCTAACTAAAATTTTAACCAATGTATGGTGATCTTTTATTCATTTTATGACTTTGTAAGCATCAAATACTAGCAAATACCAACCTCCAAGAGATTAAGAATGTTAACATTAGATCTTCACACATCACTGCATGAATAAAAATCACTATTAGAATATGGTAGAATAATTTGTTCTCTAAGAGGGATGTACCTACCGGGTTGGTCTAGAGGTAAAGTCGTCACCAAAATCAGCTGTTTAACAACTGATTTTCGGAGACGAAGGTTCCTGGTTCAAATCCTAGTAAAGGTAGTTTTACTTTTATACGGATTTGAATGCTAGACGACAGTGGTTACCGGTGTACTTTGATGGTTGGGGTTCAATTAACCATACTCTCTCAGGAATGGTCGGCCTGGGTCTGTGCAAGACTACACCTCATTTACATGTCATACATATCATCCTCATCTCATTGGGTCATGGGGTTGCTTATTGTTCTGAATTGAACAGATTGCAACGTACACATATTAAGAATTTAAATAGAGGGATGTAGAAATGTAGAAAAGGAAATGGTGCAGATGGTAAAGGTACGTGTGATAAGGTGACAGTAATTACGTGTTGGTATTATTGAAAGGCACTTTTTTGTCACATAACAAACAAAACGTGGCTGGAGTTCACCATATATTGACAGTGCCAACAGTGATATCTTGTTTTTATTCTTTATTACTTGGACAGAATACAAAAAAATTCCTGTCCTGTAAAAATGTCCTTGGTACGATTTGTAGATCTTGGACAAACATAAATTATTTCATACTGCTACACGGGTAATACATATTAACAACGAGAGGGCTTGAAGACCAAGGATGGTTATTTATTTCAAACTTTAAGGCCAAACATGTATTAGTGATAAACATGGATTAGTGATATTAGCAATAAGAATTATAATTTCATCTTCGCAACTTGTTCATTGATATCCTTGGTAATATTACATTAATAAAACCAATAACGGCAAAGCTAATTCTTGCTCATACATGACATAATACTGGTGTGAAATGGCAGCAGTCTCAACAAAATACAATACTTTTACTTAACTTATTTAAGGCCAATATAAGATACTAGGGTGAAAAACGCAATTGGATAAAAGAAGGGGAAGGAGCAAACAAATATCAATAGTTCATAGTCTCCCAGGCGAAATGTCAGCTTTCTAGGTTTAAAATTTAAAAACTACTACATCATAAGGTCTGTCTATGTGTAAAAATGTAAAGTTCAGCCGTTCTTAGTTTGCTCCTACTATCAACAAACCAAAGCCAGATACTACAGGGTGCACGCTAGAGTCCACGACTTTTTGGATGTCGTATTCCTATTAAGTTAACTATGTTTTAAATTATAAGTATTTAAAGTACTTAAAACATCAGTGATGATATGATGTAGGCCTAACAATTTCATTTATAAAAATACTTTTAAAAGTATTTTGTATTTAAATACTTTTAAAAGTTTTTTGTTGTTACTTTTTAATCAGCGTGTACTCATTTTTATTTAATGCACATGCTCAGTGATGTCACTATTTGTTTACATTAGGAGCAAACTAAGAAAGGCTGGACTTTAGGTGAATTTTGAAAAGGATTTAATGTAGGCCTAATACTTAATTTAATACGTACCTTTATTCTGTAATATGTTGTTAAGAAGAACATAAAAATACTAAGTTAAAAAATCTTATTGCTTGTACTTATTAATGCTAAGTTACTTATTTACTAGAATTTTTAATATGGTATTGATTACCAGCGATTTCAACTCTTGTTACCCATAGTGCCAATCATTAATGCTAATAACCAGGAGTCTAGTGTACATGAAATTTTACAAAAAAATACTAAAAATTTATAATTTTCAGCCTTTTTATAAAATATCAAACTAATAATTACAGTATTATGCCCAAAACAGGCAGGTGGAGTGTTAAATTATTTGCACTTTATCTCTAGTTCCAGGGCTATAAAAAATTGTTCTGTTTTTTATCACATGCTCAGCCAATTATACGACTAAAGCATTTAAGAAAAGAAGAGGTAGAGGTGTAAACGACACTAATCAAGAGTTTTCTCCTTTGAGTGTATAATGAATTTCATTATACAGCCAGACCTTGTGGTAAATGAAGTGAAGGTGTCATTTGCAGGGTGGAAAGTAGATGGTTTATAGAGTGCCCTGGTATGCTTATAAGCATACTTTTCCATGCAGTGACGAAGGTAATGGTAAACCACCTCACCTCGTTTTACTTTGTAAAGCCTGAAAAGATTCAAAATAACCTTTTGGCTGATGACCAACACAACAAACAACTACATTAAAATAGAAAACAAAACACTACCTGGAGATCTATGGCATTAGTTTTGATTTCTTCAAATTGTTTATCAGGATTTTTCAGTCTTATACTAACACTTAATGCTTTTAATTTTGATTCGGCCATCTGTAGGTAACCTGCAAAAAATTTTCAATAAAATAAATAAATAAACTTTATACTGGTGAACAGACATTTTTGTGTAGTAAAATTATAAGATGAAGTAAAAATATGAATATAAACTATTTTAAGTATGATAAAAAAAAAATCTGGTGTGAAACACTCACACAACTTTCTCTTGCCAATGCAAATGATTAATAATAAACCTAACATTATTAATAAAATATTAGAAATAAACAAAAACTAACCTCAAAAACATAACCTTATTTTAATCATGAGTGAATGACGCAAAATGACAATCGAACTCAGTTTGGCTTAAAAATACGGAAAATCACGCTTTCACGCTAAACTAGGCTCTGTAGAGAAAAATGCTCTAAACAAAAGTTGTAGATCTTTTAATTTTCTATAACTTTTATTATATACACTTTTGTCGTAAAATGCATACTAAGACCGAAATGTTAAAAAAATCGATTTTTCTCACGTTTTCGTGAGAAAAAAAACAGAAAATCGCAAATTACCGCTAAACTAAGCGTTATACAAAAAAATGTTTGAAACAGAAGTTGTAGGTTTTTAAATTCTCTACAACTTTTATTATATAAGTTTTTGCGCTAAAATTTATATTAAAGCCGTAATCTTAAAAAAACAACGTTTTTACGTGAAAACAGCCTCACCGAGAATTTCAGCAAACATGGCGCCTACCCTATCTTGTAGAGAATAAAAAATTGAGTAAAATAGGCGATTTTAAAAAAAATCGTAGGACCAGTTTTTGAATAATCGCAAAAAACTGAAAAATTATACGAATAAACTACTACTTCCGGTTGACCGATTTTGATGAAAATGTTCGTGTCGCGTCCGGTAGTGGTATGTAACTTAAGTTTCAAGTTCGTACGTTGTTCCGTTCTTGAGATATTCTGTTCACACACAGACACACACACACAGACCAATCGCTAAAAACATGTTTTTTGGGTTCAGGGGGTCTGAAAACGTATAGATCCGGTGAAAACTCGATTTCGAAAAATCGACATGAAAACAATACTTTCCTTCCTATATATTCATATAGGCAAGAGAAAGTAAAAAAAATCATACAGCTTACCAGTTTCAGTAATTGCATCCCCCCAGCCATCCTCCTGTTGTAGAAAACCAAGTACTAAAGGATCATAACCAAGAACGGGATGTTCAGAAATTCTATGTAAAAATGTCTATGTAACACACAAAACAAAAACAAAAAAAAGTTAACAAAATATTAAAAAATTACTAAGTTTTTAAAGAATTCTGCTATCTACTAGAGCTTGTCTGATAACTTGAATAGGCTGCATTGTGAATTAGATAACGCTGGCAATTCTTATAATCTAGCAATCTACCACTGGTTTCCTCAACCAAACTCAGAAAATTTTTCACAATTAGTTATCAGTCTTGCAGTTCAGAATACATTACTTCTGCATCACAATACTGCACCTTCCCAAACTTTATTGCTTGTTCATGAATTATAATTTTTGAAACCTGAACCATCATACTTGCCAGACAAGACCATGTGTAACGTTTTCGTTCCCCAAAACAAAGAGAACCTTAAAGGGGTGTCAT
This sequence comes from Catonia carolina, assembly GCA_035578175.1. Lineage (NCBI taxonomy): Eukaryota > Metazoa > Arthropoda > Insecta > Hemiptera > Achilidae > Catonia > Catonia carolina. Next base: position 29,651,562 of record JAQMRL010000005.1, on the reverse strand, counting down.
TTTACAAGCATAGATGAAATTAAAAGCACATAGCACTCCAAATCAAAATTAAAAGCTACTCCAAAGATCCGTGGTCAGTGCAACTGGGTTCTACGCTGGGGTCCCATGTTCGATTCCCAGTTGTCAAGTCTAGCATTTTTCATCGTTCATCCTACTCATCATCTGCATAAGCAGTAATTGTAAAAGTTGGAATGTAAAACTAAAAAAAAAGAAATACTCTAAAGATGGAGTTCCCGAAGTGTTTTGGGGATAGGAAGAAGCGCTGGCATAAGTCTGTAATATCCAATGAAGATTGTTTTGAAGGAAATAATTGATGTAAACAACAAATACATTTTCCCCAAAAATAAACAAAAATTCTGTTATTTGAACATACCTCACAATCAATATGATATGGCAAAAAGAAGAAAACGGGTTAACTCTCAGCTAGATTTGTTCGGTAAACATTATTTATCAATTTCTAGTGATCATATTTGTAATCCTGAAAAGTTTACCAGTATATATACTTTTGGCTTAGCTATAATGTTACCCAAATTTAGAGAACCATTGACATAACAAATGGATTCTTTTTTAATTATAATGACAATTAATAAAGATATTAATACCTCTAAACCAGCTCTTCTTCTATCTACAAAGTCAGGATCAAATGTATCAGTGGGAGTATTTTCCCAAGTGAAAGACGCTCTCTTTTCTGGTAATGGTGGAATAATTACCCACGGATACACTGTTTCTAAATATGATCTTAGTTGTTCAAATTCAGTATAACGTCTCCATACTAAACCGATATTTTGTAATGGCACAGTCCAACCAGTATTAATTACTCTAGAACAGAAACAAATAAATAAATTCATAATAATTTAGTATTTCGTCAAAATGAGTTAACAAATCTAATAAATCTTAGAATTACGAGAGGGTACCCAAAAGTAACCGCAATAGCATTGCCATGGGCAGTGCTTGTGTTGTACGCATTCCTGCCACACATACGTGTATAGTGCAACACATTGTGAGTTCAATATTTATCTGCAGTGATTGGTTTTGCTAGCGCTGTTTTGTTCTTGTTTCGTTTTCTACTCGGTAAAAGTGCTGCTGAAACTGTTTTAATGTTGAAAACAGCTTACAAAGATGGCGCTATGGGAAAATTTCAAGTATACAAGTGGTTTTCTCGGTTTAAAAATGGCGACATGTCGATTGATGATAAACCTCGTTCTGGATGTCCATCAACTGTCCGAATCAAATAAATGCTTATAAAATTCGAGAGCGTGTGCTCTCAGACCATCGACTGACAATTTGGAAGTTGTAAGAAAATTACGCAGCAGTGTTTGTCAAAAAAGATCTGATTTGTGGCAGACAGGAGACTGGTTCTTCCACCATGACAATGCACCTGCACACATAGCCATCTCGGTGAAAGATTTTTTGACTAAAAATGGCATGGTTCTGCTGCCCCACGCACCTTACTCGCCTGACCTGGCTCTGTGCGACTTTTTCTTATTTTCACGCATGAAAAGGGACATTAAAGGACACCAATTTGACAACATTGAAGCGGTCAATAAAAAACGAGGGAGGAGCTGTCAGCCATTTGTAAAGATGGCTACAAAAAATGTTTTGAACAGTGGAAGCACCGGCGGGATAAATGTATTAGTTGCAATGGAGAGTATTTTGAAGGGGATAAGGTTGATTTGTAAAAAATTGAAAATAAATAGCTTTTGAAAAATCATTTTGGTTTCTTTTGGGTACCCCTCGTATGTACTTTTGCCCATAACAGGCAGGTGGAGTGTTAAATTATTTGTACTCGATCTGCTAGTTCCAAGGCTACAAAAAACATTTGTTTCTTATCAAATGGTCAGACAATTATATGACTCAGGTCGGCCGCACATAGGAAGAAGACAGAGTAATGAATCATTTTGCTCCGAGTAATATATGCTTTGCTCCTTGCAGTGTGCAATGTAAAGGCTGATGCAAGACATGACGATCATGGAGTGGCTATTGGATCATTTTGAGTTTGGGATTGACAGAGTAGACATGAGTACCGAGGTTGTGGAAGAAGAGGTCAATGTTGCCACAGCTTTACGGCAGTACTTTCAATGAACCAACGTTCACTCCCGACCATCTGACGTACAACATAAATTCAGAGCTAACATCAAGCATATGCTCCAAGTGCCGCACTTCCTCCCTCTGCGTGTGGTAGTCCCATTTATTCGCTTATAAAAGTTGTGGTCTGACAAAAATGAAGGAGCAAAATGTTTCATAGCTTCTGCACCTTCCTATGTGTGGTCTAAAGCATTGAAGATAATGAAATTCATTAAATAATTCAGCCAAGAAGTATCTTCAGAGGCATACTATTTTGTCATAATGGAAAAACCATACCTCTCAGTAAAAAGAAAATTACATTTTCTGGTATACAATAAAATTTTACATTATTTTTCATTTATCTAGGTCAGCTGAAATCCTAAGCAAACTGCCATCAATGTTAACAGAACAAATACAGTTCATAATAATAAAAATCTGGTGTGAAACACACACACAACTTTCTCTTGCCAGTGAAAATAATGACCAATATAACCTAACATTAGTAATAAAACATTAGAAATAAACAAAAAACTAACCTTATTTTAATCATGAGTGAAACACGCAAAATGAAAATCGACCTCAGTTTGGCTTAAAAATACGGAAAATCACTCTTTCACGCTAAACTAAGCTCTGTAGAGAAAAATGCTCAAAATAAAAGTTGTAGATCTTTCAATTTTCTATAAATTTGATTATATACACTTTTGTCATAAACTGCATATTAAGGCCAAAATCTTAAAAAATCGATTTTTCATGCGTTTTCGTGAGAAAAAAACAGAAAATCGCTAATTACCGCTAAACTAAGCGTTATACAAAAAAAGTTTGGAATAGAAGTCGTAGGATTTTAATTTCTCTACAACTTTTATAACATAAATTTATGCCCTTAAATGCATAATAAAGCCACAATCTTACAAAAACAATTTTTTTACATGAAAACAGCCTCACCAAGAATTTCAGCAAACATGGTGCCTACCTTATCTTGTAGAGAATAAAAAATTTAGTAAACCAGGCGATTTAAAAAAAATCTTAGGACCAGTTTTTGAGAAAATTGCAAAAAAGTGAAAAATTATATGATTAAACAACTACTTCCGGTTGATCGATTTTGATGAAAATGTTCGTGTCTGGTCCGGTAGTGGTATGTAACTTAAGTTTCAAGTTCGTAAAATGTTCTGTTCTTGAGATATTCTGTTCACACACACGCACGCGCACACACACACAAACAGACCAATTTCTAAAAACATGTTTTTTGGGTTCAGCAGGTCTGAAAACGTGTAGATCCGGTGATAACTCGATTTCAAAAAATCGACATGAAAACAATACTTTCCTTCCTATATATTCATAGAAGCAAGAAAAAGTAAAAATGGATCACATTTGACAACACTCAGTTTCTTCACTAAATAATTAGGTCAAAATTGTAAAATTACTTACTTAGTTTCAATCAGGTACACAGTGAAATAGTCTCTGATATTTAATGCTGAGTTAGCTCGTTTTTCAGCTTCAGTTACGCTAATTTCCAGGTAATCTAAAAGTGACTTTCTCTGAAACAAAAATCACAAGTAAACAATAAGAACGAAAAGAAAGTTGCTTTACACATTAATTTTTAGAGGACATTATAATAACCTGGAATTCTTTGATTCTATACCAGTATATACGACAAAATTCTTAATTTAAATGTTAAAATTTTCAACTTACAACGGTTATTTTTCGGTTTTACCCTGACACTAATGGTACAGGAAATACATTAACAATAAAACATTGAAAATTTTATAAAATCTATAAAAGGTTACAATAGTCAATCCATAGAAACTTATGGTTGTGGAGGCATAGTCTAAAATTTATTACATGTTTTTTTTTTATAAAATTTAGAATTATTTTCAGAAATTCATAGAAGTTACATAAATACAGATTAGCAGTTGTTCTACAACAACTGTCATCATGTTACTATCACGTTGTTTCTAATGCCTAGCAGTTTTTGATTTAAGTTACAAAAATGTGCCTTGTCTAGTTCTTATAACTTTTTTTTTCGCCCTGGAGACTCCAGGAGGAGTATAGGACATGTCAGCTATAACACCTGAAATACATATAAGAACCACACAATGTATCACAACTATCAAGAAATTCTTGTATGCTATAAAAAGTTTTACCTAACAAGTAATTTTTCAGATTCCTTTTAAAGGAATTCAAATCTTTACAACATTTCAAAAATTGGGGTAATTTATTCATGAATTTTCTCCCTGCTTAAGTAGGTTTTTGTTCAAACAATTTTGTGGAGTGATTAGCCACATAATAATCATTTCTGTTTCTCATGTTATGATTGTGAACATTGAAATTTTGCATAAAATGATTTTGCCTAACATACATAATCACCTCAAAAATGTAGAGAGAGGGAACTGTAAGCAATTTAAGCTCCTTAAATAGTGGCCTGCATGAGGTTAGCTGGTTAGCTCCCACCTTACACCTAATAGCTTTCTTTTGAATTTTAAAAACCCTATTCATATTACCCATGTTAGAATTACCCCATACTAAGATAACATAACGGATATGAGACGGAGTGAGGCCATGATAAGCTGCCATTAGTAATTTTTTATCATTTAATCTGGCAATTTGTTTTAGTGCAAATACCCCAGATGATATTTTACTACAAACTTGATTGGTATAGAAGTCCCCAAGACAAAGATCTATCTAGAGATACTCCCAGGAACTTCACTGTTTCAACAGGCTCTAAACCATTATTATGAATAAATACATCCACTTCTCTACTTTCTTTAACGTTATGTTTATTTTTAAACTGCAAGACACTTTTTCCCATTAACTGTTAATAACATTTGATTCAAGAACTGTACTATGGATTCTATGTTAACATGTGTATTTACTTCAAGAGCATTTACTTTTTCCACCAGGTCAATTAACCTACAAATGTTTTATTTTTTTAACAATTAGAAACTAGGCCATTTAAAAAAACCTGTGGCTATACTTACAATAGATGAAAAATGTTAATATAACAAAAGTACACAAAATAAATGATCATTTTATATAATTAATAAGAGATACACGATTAAATTAAATTAAATGCTCACGATTCTTAAAAATAAATACATGATTCTTTCGATAAGTTACACTTAATTGTGTAAATATTAACTCTAAAGTTCGAATGAAAACCATAAACAGGCAAAGTAAGTTATATCGATCTTCGTGGTAGGTTACTTACAAAACAATTTGTAAAGATCAGATAACCTGTCATATTTGACAGTTTATCTGTGGTATAGGTTAGAATTCGAATCGAAAACAAAACAATTTCTACTTAGGAAAAGAAAAATTAATACGTATTAAAAACTACAAAAAGAGTTGGTCTGAAATAAATGTAATGTGGTGAAACGTAGTTCATTGATTCAATATTTATGTAGAAACTTCTAATTAAATTTTAATAGTGAAATTGGCTTACTTTGTTATCATTTCTTGGTGCAGTTATAACAGCTGATCTCTCCCCGCCTTTGGCATCTAATTTTGATTCATTTTTTTCATTATCCATTATATTATTTATTCTAAGATTTGAATACTACAAAATTATAAAAAATAGGGCATGGAATAACCACCATTTCACTACGAATACTATTTTCACACACCTTCGCCATTCACGAGCTGTGCAATCAGACCAGTCGCAAAACAGAACACGTTTTCTATATCAGTACTACTAGCGTCATCTGTGATTCACTTTCTGAAGCGCTTGCCTAGTGTTACTAGTTCGCGGTACTGAATTTGAATGTTCAAATAAAAACACCAATAAAAAGATTTCCATATTATAAAAAAATAAATATATAAATTTCGGAAATCTTTAGCACTTTAACGCAATCGAATATCTTCCGACAAAATCGGAAAAGCTAAAGATTTCGCGCCTCTAAGAAGAATCCTAAGGGATTCGGGGCGGGCGGGATCTCTCAGGAAGTTTTTTTTTTAATTCCTAATTGTGTACGTTGCAATCTGTTCAATTCAGAACAATAAGCAACCCCATGACCCAATGAGATGAGGATGATATGTATGATGTGAAAATGAGGTGTAGTCTTGTACAGACCCAGGCTGACCATTCCTGAGAGAGTATGGTTAATTAAACCCCAATCATCAAAGTACATCGGTAACCACCGTCTAGTATTCATATCCGTATAAAAGTAACTACCTTTACTATGATTTGAACCAGGAACCTTCGACTCCGAAAATCAGCTGTTAAACAGCTGATTTTGGCAACGACTTTACCTCTAGACCAACCCGATGGGTTAACTCATAAGAACATCAAGAAAATGGATAAGATCCATAACACGAAATCAAAGATTTTACTAACTTAAAGAACTTATGTGGCCCTATGAGGGTTTAAAAAAATGTCTTAAATTAGAATAAAACATGATTCTCTAAAACGTCATCTGACAAGAGAGTTGGTCGATCACTATGTTTTCTGTCCCAAACACTACCTGTCTCTCGAAATCAGTTTGCTAGCCAAAAAATTGACATGTTTTCTGGTGGAGGAACATTAACAAATTTAATTTGAAATGATTCTTTTACACTGGCATACGATTTCATAACAAAATATTGTTCAAGAATGAAAACCTACTGATCTAGGGTAAAAGACATTCTGTTCATAACATGACTGGAAACAGGACAAAATTTTACACAGCTCAAGGGGAATTAACTCACACTGCCATATATTTATCTATACTAGTTGAGTAGGGCTACCAACTTTGAGTCACAAAACAAAATTTTCCTTTCTTAGAAAAAAATTACCAGACATTAATAATCGGGTAACAAGACTAAAAAATCACTCTGTACAAGAGATAGTAACGCACTCTGATATGTGTTGTAATTTAGACAAAAAATTAGTGACCTGAATTGGGTTTGAAGTTCCGGTTTCGACTGGATGTGGTCCAAATCAAAAATGAAGAATCCAAGGTTTTACGATAAGTCAAAGGTAAGCCTTTTTAAAAATTACCACCAGCCATGTGATGCATCATCTCATGAAAGGGATTTTTGTTCAAAATTTTTTCTAATATTTTAAAATTTAGTAGTTTTCTCAATACTCCTGAAATACTTTTAGTTGATCAGTTGAAAGGTATTTAACTTTATCTTTTAACATGTACAGGTAAATATTATGTAGTTAATTACATCTGGTACTGCAATTTTAGTCAGCCATTATCTTTTATAATAAGCATTTTCCCATCTGTTATGTTTTTGTAATCTATTCATGTTTAGGAATAATTTTAACGTGGCACATACTACATTATCAGTTTTATGGTTTCACAACTTTTAAATATCTAATGTATACATTATGGCCTGATACAAAGAGAAAGTTTACACGTTTGTAAATATTTATGTGTAATACAACAGGTAATCTCAATCGCTAATGAACCATTTTTAATGAAACTTGCACTGAAGTGTTCATCATGATCTAATGAGTGTTCTTATCGCACTGAACGTTCTGGAGGGGATCATGTCATATTATTTTCCCTAACTCTACAGAAAATGTAACATTTTGTCTTCAACAAAATTTCTTCCTCAAAGAATCTGTATTACGTTCATGAACAAAATTATTTTTAGGAAATTTAAATTTAGTTTTTTTTTTATTATAAGATTTAAAGATTATGTTTAGCACGGAGTATTTTACTTACAGATTAATTTCAAAGCGTTCAAACTTCAAATATAGTACAAAAATAAACTAATATTTTACCCAATCTGGCTGATGTCACCTGCTTGTGATTAACACAAAAAGCAAAAATCTGGTGTAAATTCTCACATAAATTTTTTTGCCAATATAAATAATGAAAAATATCACCTATGTTTAATCATTAGTAAACAATCTAAAAACATAACCTAATTTCATGAGTGAATGACGCAAAAAAAAAAATTAACCTTATTGGGACTTAAACATACGAAAATCTCTAGTTGGCGCTAAACTAGGGTCTGTAACAAAAAAATGGTTGAAATAAATAGGAATAAAAGTTATAAAATAAATGGTACAAAAGTTGTAGGAAATAAAACACCGTAAACAACAGTTCAGTTTAGTTTAAATTTGTTCAGCTTGAACAAATTTGTTCAGCCCTCTGTAAGGCATCAACTCATCCTAATATTTTCAAAACCTACTTTAATGAACTCAGCAATAATTTTTCACAGTATAATATGATATACACTGATGGATCTAGGTCGGCAGAAGGATGTACATGTGCTGTTGTCTTTCCCTACAAGACTGTACAAGTTAAACTTAATGATGTATGTTCGTCTTTCTTCTGCGAAGTGTATGCGATACTCTGTACTCTTAAAAAATTTAAACATTTAATTCCTTCTAAATATGTTATTTTTCACCGATTCATTGTCTGGTCTGCAAGCAATGGGAAATGTCCAGTGTCATGTACCAATAATTCAAGAAATCCAAGAGCTAATTTCTGAATTGACTGCACACAATTTTGAAATAGTGTTTACCTGGATCCTGTCTCATGAAGGGATTCCAGGCAACGAAAAAGCCGATCTTGCGGCCAAGAGTGCTGTTCACTTACACGAACATTTCCATCGGGTCTCTCATTTTGATCTAAAGGCACAAGTCAACAGAAAACTATTTGATTTCTGGAACAATAGGTGGACCGAGATGCCACCTGCGAAACTCCATATGGTACAAAAAACTTTACGAGAATTTCCTCTACCCGAGTTTCATAATCGCAGGGAACAGGTTGTCATCTGCCGATTGCGAATTGGGCACTCAGTTATATCACACCAACACCTGCTCACAAAATCTACGCCGACAGTGTGCCCTTTCTGCGACGAAAAAGCAACGGTTTCTCATATCGTATCAGAATGTAGAGAACTTCAAGGCGCCCGTACACTTCTTGGTATTTCTGAAATTTTTCACAACAATGTTAGGTGTAAAGACAGTAGTTACAAAGTTTTAAAATTTTTACGCTATATTGCTGTTGAAGACAAAATCTAATAAGCCTACTAATTTTTCCTTTTTATGTTTTAATTTATGAAATTGTTGTTTTTATTGTTATTAGTATAATTGCTATTGTGGTCGCTAATAACCATTAGAAGTTGATGCGACTTTTATAAATAAATAAATAAAAAAAAAAAAAAAATTACTTTGACAACTTTTCAATTGAAATCAACTCTAAAAGGTGTCTTTTAAAAATTTTTATTCATATAAAAGTGACATAAGCGTAATATTTTAATTTTTTTAAAGAGATCTGATTTTTTTTGTGATTTTACATGGCAGGTAAGATTTTTGTTGGTTTACGTTGAGAAATCGTACATTTATATCCAGGACTACCAGGTTCTTTAATAAGTTCATCACACCTAAAAAAATGATAATGAATTATTAACAAAAATAATGATAATTATAAACAATTTTATTAAGTGTCTGAAATTAGTATAGAAGTTTTCTATGCATATACTTACGAGTAGATATCATAGTTCGTATGAACTGCTTAACTCTGCCATATTTTTTTGACATTATGTAGTTAAAAATTTGCACGACCTTAAATCTTGACCGGTGGGCAAATACTTCAGTGCGAATTTAAAACAATGAATAATAATAAGAAAACATTGGGCGCCAGACAGCTCTATCAGTAGAGCATGAGAAAATTGAATAAATAAAGCTACGTTTCTTTGCATTCAACTACAATATTTGATGTATCACTTATTGACACACTTATTCTTACATTATCCTAAACTATTTTAAAATATAGCCAACCTTTTTCTGTCGCAACTTTAATAAAAAAAAAAAAAAACTTAAGAAAACCCTTAATATATGTGAAATGAATTTACCACTACTAAGTAATTTTCCCCTTCTACTTCATCTCCTTGTTCTCCTAGTCACTCCTCATTCTCCTAATCATTTCTTCAAATACTGGCTCCTTAACCAACTGTTCCAATCTCAAGTCCCAAGGGAACTGATATTAATATCCTGGATCTGAATTAGGAAACCTCTGGTTGACAACCTCCCTCTCCCAACAGATTGGAACATACAAAATATATCGGGTGGCCTATATGTCGGTGCCCCCATGACATGGAACAATTTATTTTGATAAGTTGGTAATAGTATAATGTTGGCAGCATCACGTACAACATTCATTAGTTGTCTGCAACAGTGGCTAGTGTGAGGTATGTCTCCGTGTAGTTACTATTTTTTTCCTTCATAACGGTACTTTTAAAATTTTACAACTAAACAATGAGTTTATATGCTTCAGTTGTGGTGGAATCATTATAAAAATACTGCTAAAGTACTGGAAGAATTTGGCGATAAGTATCCAGGTGTGTCACTACCGAGTCGGCAACATTTATGACAGTTAAATAAGAAATTTGAAAACACATGAAGCAATAACAAGTGATGCATATATTCTTGAAAGAATATAATATATTCAATACATAAATATATATAATAATAATATAATATAGTAATATATTCAGTGTATATATATATATATATATATTCGAACGTGATGTATTCTTGAATTGAAAAGTGCTTATGGATGTTAATTATGTTAAATGCCCCAAAGTGTGGTCATCCACGATCGATTTGTAAGGTTGTTGACTACAAAAGGTTGTTGAAGTGTTTGTATCCAGTCCTGGTAAATCAACTCTTAAAGCATCTTCTGAACTAAGGTTATCACAAACTAGCGTGCAAAGGATGATGAAAGAGTTAAAATTAAAGCCATTTTGTCTATATTTACTCCAAGCGCTTCATGAGGACGATAGTGACAGGTGGTTGGAATTCTGTGAGACCGTCGTTATCTGTGCAGACGCCGTAAATATTGGGGGAATCAATATATGGGCCACCCTGTATTAAGAATAAATTTTTCTTTTTGCATCCAGGAGAATCCCAAAGTGCTTATCGGACAAGAACTTATAAGCATAATACTTGTATTAACGCTATATTAACCCATTTTTGATGTGTATTACCTTTTTTGGCACAATTTAGTTATTATTTATTTTCTGACTTACATGTTTGCTTGCTTACTTATCTATAAATAACCCTTTCAGTGCCGAAACATTATTTTAAAGTTTGATCTAAAGCCATTTATTTGATTAAGCATGTACAAAAAGTTCCAGCGCTTATTTCAAAAACTTGCAGGTGTAAGCCTGTGATTGCCAACCAAAATTTCAAATTACAGAAAAATAAAATTTCCTGTTAAAAATTAATTTTATTATGTTCATAAAAAACAAGAAATCGTTCTAACAATAAAAATATTCAAAATATTTTTTTTTAGTATATTTAAAGTCACATCGACAGCTTTGTCATTAACAACTACGGTGGGTTATGGTACCTTAACGGTGGTTTTAACGTGTTAAAATTTCCAGACCTGACATTTTTACCGTAGCTAGGAATCGAAACTGGGACCTTTTGCTTTGCAGGTTAGCGCGCTAGTCACTACACCACGAAGGCGGTTTAAAAATACATTATTTAATTAAATTTTGTTAATTAGTTGTTTTTGTAAATGTTCGGTTATTGGGATGTTGGCACTTTATGCATAACTTACGGACGTCTGGTAAACTGGATGTTGTCACTAAGTAAAATATATCAATATCCTGTTTTCCTGACGTTGTTTCTGAAAGGGTTAAACCAGTGTGTCATTTTATAATATTTATCCAGTAGTACACAATCTTCAGCATTTTGCTTAAACATTTTTTTTTTGTTCACGAATTGACCTGCTATGGATCACGTTACCAAGTTGTTCCTCTGGCCTACTGTATTTGCCAGCTTCCCTTGCGTTCGACCCATAACGTCTTCATTCTCGCGCTTTGTTGCTGTCTCCTCTCCTCTGACCATTCGCCGCCATTGCCCCGGCGCATCCTCCTGCTCTCGATCGCCCCAGATTCCCTTATCACTGCCCTATAGTGCTCTCTGTCCTGTGTGTCCCGCGGTGTTAATCCTATCTGTTCCAGATCCAATTTAGTTTCTTTGGCCCATGTGTAGTTCTTCTTTCCCCGGTTTACAAAGTCGAATACCTGTTTGACCAATCTATTGTTACTCATCCTGCTGAGATGCCCAAAGAATGCCAGTCTGCGCTTCCTCATCCGTGAGACGATGCTCTCTGAGAATTTATACACGTCTTGGTTGTGCTGCAGTCTCCATCCCTCCGTGGTCATCCTGCCCCCCATTATCTTCCGTATTATCTTCCTGTCCAGTCCCTCAATCTTCCTGAGCCCCTATTGAGAAGCAGCGTTTCACTGGCGTACAGTGCTTCGGGTTGGATTGCCGTGTGATAGTGTCGCTTCTTAGCATTTTTGGAGATGCACTTCTTGCTGTATATGCTTCGTGTTGTCCTAAATGCATTAAACATTTATTTATTTTGAAAACAAAAATTAAAATCCGGCTGCTGTAACAATAGAGTAAATATCTAAAAGTTGACAATAAATTTACAACAAATTAAAATTTGCTTACTCATGAGCTCTTCGGTGTTTTATTACCAAACACTCCGTAGGATGTTCATGGAAAGTACGTCCATATGTTGTTTTATAAGGATCTCTTACTTTACTTTCATTCCATTTGATTTCTTTAACTTCTTTTAGCCCTGTTCTTGTTAGGATACCCTGAAACAGAAATGGAAATGTTAATACATATCTCTATTTGTTGGTTATTTAGCATAGAAATAAAGCTAATAAAACTTTGAATAATTGAATATGATTTTAAGTCTCTCTTGCACTGTTGTTGATGTTGTTGTTTAGGTCATCAACCAAAAGGCTGTTTTGAACATCTAGAGGTTTTACTAAGTAAAACGAGGAGTGAGGTGGTTTAACACCTCACCTTCCTTACCTTCCTTACTGAATGGAAAAGTATGCTTATCAGCATGCCGGGCCCTCTGAAAAGCATCTACTTTCTACCCTGCAAATGACATCTTCATTTCATTCACTACAGGTCTGACTGTATAATGAAATGCATTACTCTTACAGGTGATAATTCTGACTAGTGTCTTTTACACCTCTACCTCTTCTTTTTATAAATTGCATCCAGGAGACTCCTGAGAGAGAATAGGATATGTCAAAAAGTTATAATAACTGAAATTAATAATTAAATCATACATTGATCTACTAGCTATTGTTTAGAAAAAAATTCTCGTACACTATAAATAATTTCACCAATTAAATAATTTTACGATTTTTTTTAAAGGATGCAAATTGTCACAGCATTTTAAAAAGTGGTGTAATTTACTGATATATTTTCTCCCCCATATATTTCTGTTCTTAAATGGTTCAGTCCATTAAATTCAGTTCCTTAAATTGGCTGACCATATGGTAAGAAACAGAACTATTTTTTTGTAGCCCTGGAACTAGCAAATCTAGTGAGAATAAATTAACATTCCACGTACCTGTTATTGGGCAACTCTCTTGCCCTATATGAGTATATCAGGGTAGGAAAGTATTGTTTTCATCTCGATTTTTCCGAATAGAGTTTTCACCGAAATACAATCAACACAATTTAGTTAGTTTTTATAACTAGTAAAAAGATTTCTCAATCACTATGAGAAATCAAGGGACAATACAGTGATTTATTGTTTCTATAGAACTCTCAGCCACATGTTGTATGAACTTTACTTATTATATTATTGTACAATCATTTTTTCAAGGTTGTAAAATCCCGTTTCAGGGGTTAAATCATCCAAGTTTTGCTGATACTCTGTGTCTATAACTTGATGGCTTCCAGCAGAGAGGAGCAATATGCAGATTGTAAAACCATTTCAGAAAACATAATATCTAATTGTTTTAAAGTAACTGAAACTTGTTGGAAACGACATATTTTTATAAAACAAAGTATTTCACTTGTTTTTTCTTCTATAAAATTATTTCGAAAAACACACCGCTTTATGAGAAAATGTATAATTTGGTAAAAGTTTTGTTTTTGAAGAAAAAAGCGTACTTTTCAAATACATCGTCATTGTTCAACAACTATTTCATGGATTAACATAATATTCGGCAGGTTTGATCTGTAATAATTTTGGAAAATAATGATGCAATAAAATTTAACAGAAAATCATTACTTTTTAAGTTACGAGGTATTTTCTTAAATAAATTTTGTAAAATCACGAAAAAAGTTGTCAGCATGCGAGAAACTTTTCGGTCTTTAAAGATAACTATACACATTATTAGGAAATGAAATGAAGAAAAAATTTTCAATTTATTTTTAGTGAAAGAATTATTTAATATAGTTGAACAATGACAATGTATTTGAAAAATACAGTTTTTTCTTCAATAACAAAACTTTTACTAAAATATACATTGTCTCATTAAGCGAGTGTTTTTGAAATAATTTTATGGAACGTAAAACACACAAAATACTTTGTTTTATTAATACCTCATTTCCAACAAGTTTCAGTTACTTAAAACAAAATAGATATGTTTTCTGAAATGGTTTGACAATCCGCATAGCTATTGTTCCTCTCTGCCGGAGGCCATCAAGTTATAGACAGTCAGTAGATTCTAACTCAGAACTCCAACTCGGTTGCATTCGTTCATCACAAAACAAAACGATAGATGACATATTTAAAAATTGCCACCAGTAATACACTCAAAGGCTTTACCATTATCACATATCAAATAAAACTGAAAATAAAATGTAAGTGTACTTACAAAACTCTTATCAGTATGTTTTTGAATTTTATGGTGGAAACATAAATCATATATTGTGGACTGATTTCGTGTAAATTCTTGCGAAGTACCATGTCCAAAAAGATGACTGAGTGGTACACCCTAAAGATATTAAAGAACATTAATTAATAAATGTATTATATTAGATCAGCAAAATTAGTAAAAGATTAGAACATAGAGTGCTCCCCGGTTACAATGTGGTGAGATGTCGAAACCCTCGTTGTACGATATTCTGCTCTGTTACAACATGTGAAGTTGTTACAACCGGTTCACTCATTTCGGTTGACAGCATTCCTTAACTGTATTACTGTATGTAATATTGCTGTAAAATTTAAAAGCTTATAATCTTATAACATACTATAAAAAATCCTTTCGGGAACAAACAAACTTCCTTTAAACTTATAACTATTTTTATTGACACGATTAATAATTACAATCAAACTTAGACTACTAAAAAATTACAAGTAAATTACTTAATTGAAATAAATACAAACTTAAAGCTTGAACTAATTTTAACCATAAAATAAGATATTGTCACTTGACAATCAAAACAATGATTTAATTGTCCACAACTGCTTGCTACCACCCATATGCATACGCACTATTAACGTAATTCAGCACCGATCATGTAAAGACAATGTCACGAAACGACCCAACAACACTAATTCTATTCATAGTCCATTAATCTGTTCAATTTAATCGGTGTAGCAGGTGTAGTAGTGTTGATTTATGCATAAATAGTGATGAGAATCAAGAAAAATATTTTTCACTCACAAAAAACCATGAACTGTTCATGCTTTTTTGCTGTCAAGATAAAAAAAATGATACCTGCTTTTCATTGAAATTTTACTATTAATCACTGTATTAGGTGTAGTAGAGTTGATTTATGCATAGATAGTAATGAGAATTAAGAAAAATATTTTTCACTCATAAAAAACAAAGAACATAGGCCTATACTTCATGTTTTTTTGCCATCAAGATGAAAAAAATTATTCCCGCTATTCATTGCAATTTTTTTATTAAGAACAATAGCAACCCCATGACCCAATGAGATGAAAATGATGTGTAAATGAGATGTAGTATTATACAGACTCAGGTCGACCATTCCTGAGAAAGTATGGTTTATAGAATCTCAACAATCAAAGTACACCAGTAACCATTGTCTAGGTATATTCAAGTATATATTTTTAAGGTATATTCACCTAAGGTATTAAAATTCATATAAAAGCAACTAAGTTTACTAGGATTTGAACCAGGAACGAAATCTCCGAAAATTAGCTGTTAAACAGCTGATTCGAGGTGACAATGTTACCACTAGACCCAGCTGGTGAGCTTCTGAAATTTAACGGAGTTATTACCGATGTATAATTTTTTCTACGCCCAAACCAGAAACTGTACAGTTGTAAAACCTATATTTTTTAATAGAATGGGAATAATTTTAAGTATAAACATTGTACACAATTGAAATCCGTATTGTTGATTAGTTTACACATCTCAGTCGTTCCGTTTAATTCTTTTCATACTAATTTGATCTCATGCTGTACTGAGAGAGCTGTTGCAAACAAATAATATTAATTTTTATTAGTTATTTACATGGAGAGGCAGTTAAAGGTGATACAGAACTAAACCCAGTATCTCTAGTTTAAATTTGAATGCACTCACTCACACATCATCAAGGTAATCATAAAGATATCTTATATTGTCGAAACAATTAACATGTTAAAATATTTTCAATTTATCTTAAGAAACTTACTTGTCCTCTTAAACAATTTATCCAATATTCCTCCGTAGGAAGTTTTACATTTGGGTTGGTAAAATCACCCATATAAATCGAATAGATAGGTTGGACAGTCTTTTTGTAAGTTCTTTGCTCTTCATTCCAGTTACCAATAAGAACTTTTCCATTATAAGTAAAAGATTTAATATCTGGAACAAGAATTCTTTTTATTCAACTTAGTATTGTGTATAATATATATCTCAGGAGCATTAAAATTTATCTGTGCATAATAAGAAGTGACATCCTCAAGATGACTGAGCTGTAGAACAATCATTATGATATCATCATTGCATTCATCAGAGCTCATCTTCAAAACACAAAATATTAATTGTGAATAACCTAATTTGTATTTGAAAATAACAAAAAAAAATTGAATTCAAGAATTTTAGCTGAACAGCCGAGTGTGTGTTACTAAGTCATTAAGATCACTAAATTATTCCCTCAAGGAAAAATACATAGCGGTTATCATTGCTTAGTTAAAATATTAAATTTTGCTTGTCACCATCTAATAAAATAAGCATCCAATATGCAGTGAGGTCACTGCAACATGTGCATACGCAGACTTGTATAATTTTTCCACGATGACAGAAAAAAGTGAGAGGCAGTGTATAAATAGCTTCGGAATAAATAGCCCTGGATTTTAAATGGAACAGCCTAGAACAACAAGGACAAACTCAGGAGAACCAAAATACGAGGTGGAGAGATATAATATAAAAACGAGGAGAAATTCAATAGATTAGTCAGACCATCAATAGAAACAAATGGAGACAGCTTGGAGAGGTGTGGGAATACCCAGAATCAATGTTCCCAATCAATATTTTTCCCAATCATCAAGTTTTCTCATCATGTAATCAATGTCACACACATGAGAGAAAACATGCTGAAACATATGGAAGGAATGGATTGAAGATAGATTATGGAATGAGAAGATATCTGGTGGTTGGAGGTTAGATAAGGGATCGGTAAATAGGAGTAAATGTGAATAATAGATATCTGGGAGGTTTGGTAATACAGGCAGAAAATTCAAGGAAAGATATCTCCAAGAAGGTTGCACAGGTTAGACAAGAGATACAGGGACTGAATTCTTTGCTCTGGTCAAGGAAATGGCACAAATAAAAATGGTATCAGGAATGGCACAAAAGTATCAGTGTTCAGAGTATTCTAATGTATGATTCGGAGATGTGGGAGATGACAAAGAGGGATTGACAGATGATAAATGCAGTGGAGATGAACTACATTTGTAGGTGCTGTCAAAGCGGCACAAAAGTATCAGATAGTGTTCAGAGTATTCTAATGTACGACTCGGGAGATGTGGGAGATGACAAAGAGGGATTGACAGAAGATAAATGCAGTGAAGATGAACTACTTTTGTTGGTGTTGTCAAAGCTCTAGGATGGAGCGAGACCGGAATGCAGAACTAAGAGAGATCATAGGGAAACTGAACACGAAAGTAGAGGAAGTTGAGAAAAACCCGTTTGAAATGGTTGGATCATGCACGAAAGAAGGAGAAAGAAAAAACCAAATAAAATTATAAATTTGAATCCACCAGGATGCAGAAGACTTGGCAGTCCTCCAGAATCATGGTATGGTCAAATGTGGTCGTGACATGTATGTCAGGAATTTGAGTGAGATAGACTGAATGGATAGAGAGAAGGATTATATGGGATTCAAGAGACGGTCAGAGCTGTAAAAAACTAGCAAAAAATCTATAGATGGCGTAAAGGGCATTGATAAAAAGGAAATAACCTTAAAATAATCTTAAAATTATCATTTTTTTTACAGATTTTCGTGGAAAAAACCAGAAAATTACTAATTGCCGCTAAACTAAGCGTTGTACAAAAATGCTTGAAATAAAAGTTGTAGGTTTTTAAATGTTCAACAACTTTAACTTCTACACGTTTGATTTAAAATGGCCGTAATCTTAAAAGCAAACTTTCTTTTGTAAGAGAGCGGAGCCTCCAAAGAATTTCAGCAGATATGGCACTTATCCTGTCTTGTAAAGGATAAAAAATGTAGTAAATGAGGGAATTTTAAAAAAATAGTAGGAGCTGTTTTTGAAAAAATTTCATAAAGTTTCAAGTTTCAACTTGGTACGATACTTCGTTCTTGAGATATTTTTTTCACACTCACACACACATCAATCACTAAAAACATGTCTTTTTTGGGTTCAGGGCGTTGAAAACGTGTATATCCGGTGAAAACTCAATTTTGAAAAATTGAAATGAAAACAATATATTCCTTCCGTTTATTTTTAAATAGAGGAAGAGAAAGTAACAAGTTAGTGTCCAAGTTTTAACTCAAGAGCGAGCTGGTGCTGATAAAGAGGAATGTTGGAGTTGATTATTCAGGAGGTGGCAGAGGAGATGGAGTGAAGCTAGGGTCAGGGAGTGGACAAGGAGGTTCATTCTGAACGTCGAGGTGTGGATAAGGAGGACATTTAGTGACACCACCCAAGAACTGAAGCAGTTGCTAACAGGATATGGTTGCTTTGGGGCATATTTGACGAGGTTCAAACTTAATGAAGTACCGAAATGTCAACTGTCAGACAGTGAAGAGAAGGAGTCCATTGCGTATATTTTTGAAAGATGTCCCTATTTTGGCCTCGACGGAATGGAGACATCTGAGAAGATAGGCGTTGCACAGTAGATCCCAGAGAGAGAGAGTGAGAGAGAGTAGGGGCAGCGATGGTGTGGGATGAGGAGAGCTGGGAGTTGGTCGCTCAGTTTGCAGAGAGGGTGGACGGAAGACTGCAGAGGGAGGAGACATCTGGAGATCAGCGGGATCGCCCTCTGCCACAGTAAATCAATCCTGTCCCGATCTCAGAAGGTAGGCACATTAATTTCCTGAGCTGGTGATGAAAGAGATGAATGAAAGTGAGTGTTGGTCAGTGACAGCGAGAAGGGATTAGGCTACGGTTCCATTCCACGCCCCGCTGACAGTATGTAAATTTTTTAACCCGACATTTTCTTTGTAGTAGGTATTGTATAAACAGTTCCGAGGGAGGAGGAGGGTTGTTTGCTGATGTCGGATCAAGTGGCCAGGCAGCGGGTTTTTGGTTGGTAGGCAGTTACGGCCTCCTTGGGGCTGAATGAGGACGCCTCAATTGAGTCCAACACTAACTACTTCCCCCATCATGAGGGAGTGAACATGAGTTTTTCTCGCCGCCTCGGATAAAACAAAAAAGTTTCAACCCAATCGGTTTTGGTTTTGAATGAACATACACAGACGGGAATTAGTTAAACTTTTTGGCTACAGGGGTCATGAATCGTGAAAATTTCATTGACGCGAAAATTGAGTAAAATCGACAATTGTTTTCATTTTAAACTAAAAAAAGATATTGTTGCAAAAAAATTAAAATTAAAAATCATATCTAGGACACTGTAGTAAGTAAGCAAGCACTAAAAAATGGTGTACGTAATCGCCTTACATCCTTTTAGTAGTTAATTATATTCAGTGACACTGCACTGAGTCAGTGTTACCAACCCTTTCTAAGCTTCAGATTAAATGAGATTACTTCTTTTTTAAACATTTTGTCTTGAATTCTTTTGAAAGAAACTTAATTACATTATAACAAAGTTATAACATAATACAACGAAAATGTAGATTAAAAAATCTGGTGTGAAGCACTCACACAACTTTCTCTTGCCAATGCAAATAATTAACAATAAACCTAACATTAGTATTAAAACATTAGAAATGAACAAAAACTAACCTCAAAAACATAACCTTATTTTAATCATGAGTGAATGACGCAAAATGACAATCGAACTCAGTTTGGCTTAAAAATACGGAAAATCACGCTTTCACGCTAAACTAGGCTCTGTAGAGAAAAATGCTCTAAGCAAAAGTTGTAGATCTTTTAATTTTCTATAACTTTTATTATATACACTTTTGTCGTAAAATGCATACTAAGACCGAAATGTTAAAAAAATCGATTTTTCTCACGTTTTCGTGAGAAAAAAACAGAAAATCGCAAATTACCGCTAAACTAAGCGTTATACAAAAAAATGTTTGAAACAGAAGTTGTAGGTTTTTAAATTCTCTACAACTTTTATTATACAAGTTTTTGCGCTAAAATTTATATTAAAGCCGTAATCTTAAAAAAACAACGTTTTTACGTGAAAACAGCCTCACCGAGAATTTCAGCAAACATGGCGCCTACCCTATCTTGTAGAAAATAAAAAATTGAGTAAAATAGGCGATTTTAAAAAAAATCGTAGGACCAGTTTTTGAATAATCGCAAAAAAACTGAAAAATTATACGAATAAACTACTACTTCCGGTTGACCGATTTTGATGAAAATGTTCGTGTCGCGTCCGGTAGTGGTATGTAACTTAAGTTTCAAGTTTCAAGTTCGTACGATGTTCCGTTCTTGAGATATTCTGTTCACACACAGACACACACACACACAGACACACAGACACACACACACACACACACACACACAGACCAATCGCTAAAAACATGTTTTTTGGGTTCAGGGGGTCTGAAAACGTATAGATCCGGTGAAAACTCGATTTCGAAAAATCGACATGAAAACAATACTTTCCTTCCTATATATTCATATAGGCAAGAGAAAGTAAAAAATTCCTCTTAGTATAATACGAGCAAAGACATGTTATAGAAAAAGAATGTAGAAATTTTAAAAATTATTTTTAAAACGAAGTCAATTATTCGTCCCTAAAACGATGAGTTACTTATAATAATATTGATAAAAAAAAATCTGGTTGAAACACTCACACGACTTTCTCTTGTCAATGTAAATAATGAACAATATTAATTAATAGTACAGCATGAACATTTTCATAAAAATCGGTCAACCGGAAGTAGTAGTTTATTCGTGTCATTTTTCACTTTTTTGCGATTTTCTCAAAAACGGCTCCTATCTTTTTTTTAAAAATCGCCTCATTTACTAAATTTTTTATGCTCTTATAAACTTAAAAAAAAGTAAAGTAAGCGCCTTGTCTGCTGAAATTCGTGGGGAGGCTGTCCTCTCGTAGAAACAAATGGTTTTTTAACATTATGGCTTTAATATGCATTTTAGCACAAAATTGTATATAATAAAAGTTGTAGAGAATTTAAAATCCTACTACATTTATTTCCAAAAATATTTTTAATAACGCTTAGTTTAGCGGTAATTAGTAGGCTAAATTTATGATTTTTATGAACACCTGTAAAAAATCGATTTTTTAAAGATTTCGGCTGTAGTATTTATTTTACGACAAAAATGCGTATAATCAAATTTATAGGAAATTAAAAGATCTACAACTTTTATTTAGCACATTTTTCTCTACAGAACCTAGTTTAGCGTGAAAGAGTGATTTTCCGCATTATTAGGCCAAACTAACGTTGATTTACATTTTGCATCATTCACTGATGATTAAAATTTGTTTTTTTTTAGTTTTTTGTTTATTTAAAGTCGCATTAACAGCTTTATCATTAGTGATTACGGTTAGTTAAAAAACTGTAATGATGGGAAACAAACCCAAGTTTCAAGTTATGTATGATGGGATAAAGATATTTTTGATACGTAATAATTTCCAGACCCTAGCCGGGAATCGAACGCGGGACCTCCGCTTAGTAGACTAGCGCGCTATCCACCACGTCACGAAGGCGACCATTTTTAATTTTTCGTTATTTACTAATCTTAGGTTATATTGGTCATTATTTACATTGGCAAGAAAAAGTCGTGTGAGTGTTTCACAACAGATTTTTAGTAATTAAATAAGTAATGAAATAGTTTTATCTGTGGAACAAAAACTAATTTATTGTTTATTCCTTATGTTTTATTCCTAAGTTTCTATGGAAATTATAACAATACACTACCGATTGGGCCATTTGCTAATAAAACAACATACACTAACAAATATTAATTTAAATGTATCATTAGGCCGTACAAAGGGAATAATTAAAAATTATACAATGATAAATATATTGAACATTTTGTAAAGAACTTTGAATACAGTACCTGCCAATCCACTTTCTTCACTAGAATCAAACATTTTTAAATTTTTTCAAAAGAAAAATTTTATTCGAAAAGATGTAGCCTATTTATAACTGAATTGGGTTTAAACAGATATTTCCTAGCAACTCATTGGAATAATTATGTAAATCAAAGCAATAAATAAATCAAAAATATTTTACTGGTGAGGAACCACATAAATGAAAGTTAAGGGCAGTCTGGAATGAGAAAATCGAAAAACTATCGATTTTCGGTTTTTTAACCTAAATTTTTTTTCCTAATTAGTGTATGTTGCAATCTGTTCAATTTAGAACAATAAGCAACCCCATGACCCAATGAGATGAGGATGATGTGTATGACGTGTAAATGAGGTGTAGTCTTGTACAGACCCAGGCCGACCACTCCTGAGACAGTATGGTTAATTGAACCCCAACCATCAAAGTACACCGGTAACCACTGTCTAGTATTCAAATCCGTATAAAAGTAACTATACCTTTACTAGGATTTGAACCAGGAACCTTCGTCTCCGAAAATCAGCTGATTTTGGCGACGACTTTACCTCTAGACCAACCCGGTGGGTTAACCTAAATGATAGTTTTAAATTCTCTCTTTCCAATGGTATCTAAATTACATCTTTAAGACAACTAGAAATATTTTTTATGATTTTCTTTAAAACTTGATGTCTTGCTCGAATTTTTCTGCATTAATTGTTTTTCATTTTATTCGTGACCTAGACTTTACAACTTTTTTACATATTTCCTTATATATTTTATATATATAGTATTATAATTTTTTCAACAATGATTGTCTTGAAGTTAAGCTGGCAATGAATCAGCTGATTTAGATTTACAACCTTTTGATAGTGTTAGAGTTTGTTTATTGTGAATTGAGGGTTAGTTTAGATTTATATTCATCATTTTTCAAACGGACTTTCCTCAGTTTCAGTTTTTTTCAGATTCATGTACCTTTTTCTCATGAACCAATCAAGATATCGAATAAAATTTTTTGTGCATGTACAACTTACTTAGGGTTTTAATTTACGTGTATGGTTTTTAAAAATGTTCATATTTGAATGAAAAAAAATTTCTTCCTAAAAATTTTAAAGTCAAAAAAAGTATTTTTAAAAAAATTCTAGAAATGTTAAATTATTGCTTTTAGAAAAAACCACACACACGTAAAAGTTGTAAAAAGATCTGAATTTTAATTTGGTGAAAGAATCAGCTTTATATCTTGAGTAGTTTTTGAGAAAAAGGTACAAACGTTAACATTATGTAAGATACAATTCCGGACTACCATTAAACACCATATTCCATTCCTTTCGATCTAGCTGAGGCTAGGTGCAAAGGATTTAGAACATGGTGTTCAGGACTTTAAAAGATTGCAGCGCATACATTGATTGTGGTAATCATCATGGGCGTAAAACAGCTTACTGTCGAATTAGTTCTTCTTTCTCTTGCCTACATAAATATTATATAGGAAGGAAAGTATTGTTTTCAGGTCGATTTTTCGAAATCGAGTTTTCACCGGATCTACACGTTTTCTGACCCCCTGAGCCCCAAAAAATCTGGTGTGAAACACTCACACAACTTTCTCTTGCCAATGCCAATAATTTAAACAATATAACCTAACATTAGTAATAAATCATTAGAAATAAACAAAAAACTAACCTCAAAAAACATAACCTTATTTTAATCATAAGTGAAAGACGGAAAATGAAAATCGACCTGTTTGACATAAAAATATGAAAAATCACTCTTTCACGCTAAACTAGGCTCTGTACAAAAAATGCTTTAAATAAGTTTTAGATCTTTGATTTTCCTATAAATTTGATTATATATACACTTTTGTCGTAAAATGCATACCAAGGCCGAAATCTTAAAAAAATAGATTTTTCACAAGGTTTTGTGAGAAAAAGACAGAAAATCGCTAATTACCGCTAAACTAAGCTTTATACAAAAAATGTTGGAAATAAAAGTTGTAGGATTTTAAAGTCTCTACAACTTTAATTATATAAATTTTTGCGCTAAAATGCATATTAAAGCCGTAATCTTAAGAAAACAATATTTTTACGTGAAAACAGCCTCACCAAGAATTTCAGCAAACATGGCGCCTACCCTATCTTGTAAAGCATAACAAATTTAGTAAACCAGGCGATTTAAAAAAAAATCGTAGGACCAGTTTTTGAGAAAATCGCAAAAAAGTGAAAAATTACACAAATAAACTACTAGGCCTACTTCCGGTTAGCCGATTTTGATGAAAATGTTCGTGTCGAGTCCGGTAGTGGTATGTAACTTAAGTTTCATTCAAGTTTCAAGTTCGTACGATGCTCCGTTCTTGAGATATTCAGTTCACACACGACACACACACACACACACACACACACACACACGCACACACACATAACACACACAGACCAATAGCTAAAAACATGTTTTTTGGATTCAGGGGGTCTGAAAACGTGTAGATCCGGTGAAAACTCCATTTTTTAAAAATCTACATGAAAACAATACTTTCCTTCCTATATATTCATATAGGCAAGAGAAAGTAAAAACATGTTTTTAGCGATTGTTCTGTGTGTGTGTGATCAGAATATCTCAAGAACGGAACATTGTACGAACTTGAAACTTGAAACTTAAGTTAGATACCACTAGAGGTCCCGACACAAACATTTTCATCAAAACCGGTCAACCGGAAGTAGTAGTTTATTCGTGTAATTTTTCACTTTTTGCGATTTTCTCAAAAACTGGTCCTACGATTTTTTTAAAACTCGCCTTATTTACTAAATTTTGTATGCTGTACAAGATCGGGTAGGCGCCAAGTCTGCTGAAATTCTTGGTGAGGCTGTTTTCTCGTAAAAAAATTGTTTTTTTAAGATTGCGACTTTAATATGCATTTAAGCACAAAAATGTATCTAGTAAAAGTTGTAGAGAATTTAAAATTATACAACTTTTATTTCAAACATTTTTTTTGTATAACGCTTAGTTTAGCGATTTTCTTTTTTTCCTCGCGAAATCCTGCAAAAAAATCGATTTTTTTTAAATTTCAGCCTTGGAAATTTTACGACAAAAAAGTATAATGAAATTTATAGGAAATTATAAGATCTACAACTTTTATTTAAAGCATTTCTCTCTACAGAGCCTAATTTAGCGTGAAAGAGTGATTTTCAGTATTTTAAAGCCAAACTGAGGTTGATTTTCATTTGGCGCCTTTCACTCATGATTAAAATAAAATTATGTTTTGTGAGGTTAGTTGTTTTATTTCTAACGTTTAATTACTAACGTTAGGTTATATTGTTAATTGTTTGCATTGGTGCAGGCTTAAAATTAAATAATTTTGTTGAAAGGTCTAGACTTATATGAAGATTCGAAAAATATATAAATGATATATTCTTATATTTATATCAGTTATTAAAGAAAACTTTTTGTGTGAAACAGTCACACGCTTCTCTTGCCACTGCAAATAATGAAAAATATAACCTAATAATATAAGTAATAAAACATTAGAAAAAAACAAAAAACTAATCTCAAAAACATAGACTTAACCTTATTTTAATCATGAGTGAAAGGCGCAAATTGAAAATCAACGTCAGTTTGGCTTTAAAATACTAAAAATCACTCTTTCACGCTAAATTAGGCTCTGTAGAGAGAAATGCTTAAAATAAAAGTTGTAGATCTTATAATTTCCTATAAATTTCATTATACTTTTTTGTCGTAAAATTTCCAAGGCTGAAATTTAAAAAAAATCGATTTTTTTGCAGGATTTCGCGAGGAAAAAAAGAAAATCGCTAAACTAAGCGTTATACAAAAAAAATGTTTGAAATAAAAGTTGTATAATTTTAAATTCTCTACAACTTTTACTAGATACATTTTTGTGCTTAAATGCATATTAAAGTCGCAATCTTAAAAAAACAATTTTTTTACGAGAAAACAGCCTCACCAAGAATTTCAGCAGACTTGGCGCCTACCCGATCTTGTACAGCATACAAAATTTAGTAAATAAGGCGAGTTTTAAAAAAATCGTAGGACCAGTTTTTGAGAAAATCGCAAAAAGTGAAAAATTACACGAATAAACTACTACTTCCGGTTGACCGGTTTTGATGAAAATGTTTGTGTCGGGACCTCTAGTGGTATCTAACTTAAGTTTCAAGTTTCAAGTTCGTACAATGTTCCGTTCTTGAGATATTCTGATCACACACACACAGAACAATCGCTAAAAACATGTTTTTACTTTCTCTTGCCTATATGAATATATAGGAAGGAAAGTATTGTTTTCATGTAGATTTTTAAAAAATGGAGTTTTCAAAATGCGAAGCAATCCACTTTACACTAAAACGCAATGTTCCTCCGCCTCTACGATTGGAAGGGGAACTCCTCCCATGGCAGAACAGCGTGAAATATCTAGGGGTTGACCTAGATAAACGATTGACACTTCGACAGCACATTGACAGCAAGCTTAGCAAGGGTAGGGCCTTGTTCGCTTTACTCATCCCTTTGTTCCTCTCTCCTGCATACTCCTCAAAACTGAAACTTCTGATGTACTCCTCTATCCTACGTCCTTTCCTTTTGTACGGGTCACCGGTATGGTGGCCCTTTCTCTCCAAGTCCAACAAAAGACGTACTTCAGCATACCAGAACAAAGTCCTCCGGTGCATCACACAGTTCCACTATCTTATATCCAATCGCATCATACACGAACACCTTCTCTTCCCTTCTATGGAGGACTTTATTTACAATACCTCGAAACGGCTACACGACGCTGGGAAAACTGACGGACCCCAGATCATTCAGGACTTGTACCGACGCCCACACCCACCTGAAGTCTCTATGCCATTACCATTCCACGACTTTATCTAAATTTTAGTATGACCCACTTAACAAAATTTAGAGTTGCCACATTTTTATTCTGCCCTGTATTCCTCTTATTTGCCCATGCCCCTCCTACTTGTATGACTCACTCCCCCCAGTTGGTAGTTGTCCCCATGTTCCTATGCATAATCCCTCCACTACGGTGAAAAGAGCCGCCATTTTAAATTAATAAACACTCAGAAGATAAAAAGGCCGGTGATTATGCCAAACTCTACCCTTTCCGTCTCCCCTGAAATCATAAACTAACCCCTACCTTAAATTATACCTTTAGTCCACGTTCAGTAAAATGCATGCCTTCCCCTCACCAAGATAATAGGCCTCCCACGAAACTGAACAAAGGCCACTGAAAAATAAAATAAAATAAAAGAGCCGCTCTTAAACCCACTTGTCCCTTAATTTAAATTTTCCACAAATAACTTCTAAAAATAAATTACCTTCTTTCAAGTCCCAGTTCCAATGTCCCACGAACCAGAATCCTATTTCCTATTTAAACTATAAATTTCCCCCTAAATTTCTTGAGGTTGCAATTATTCTGTTATATTGTTCCCCGAGCGACCAGGTGTTCCTTAACACGATGTCGCCATCATAGGGTTTCTTAGCCCTCTCAACCAGGATTCAGGATTCAGGAGTTTTCACCGGATCTACACGTTTTCAGACCCCCTGAATCCAAAAAACATGTTTTTAGCGATTGGTCTGTGTGTGTTATGTGTGTGTGTGCGTGTGTGTGTGTGTGTGTGTGTGTGTGTGTGTGTGTCGTGTGTGAACTGAATATCTCAAGAACGGAGCATCGTACGAACTTGAAACTTGAATGAAACTTAAGTTACATACCACTACCGGACTCGACACGAACATTTTCATCAAAATCGGCTAACCGGAAGTAGGCCTAGTAGTTTATTTGTGTAATTTTTCACTTTTTTGCGATTTTCTCAAAAACTGGTCCTACGATTTTTTTTTTAAATCGCCTGGTTTACTAAATTTGTTATGCTTTACAAGATAGGGTAGGCGCCATGTTTGCTGAAATTCTTGGTGAGGCTGTTTTCACGTAAAAATATTGTTTTCTTAAGATTACGGCTTTAATATGCATTTTAGCGCAAAATTTATATAATTAAAGTTGTAGAGACTTTAAAAACCTACAACTTTTATTTCCAACATTTTTTGTATAAAGCTTAGTTTAGCGGTAATTAGCGATTTTCTGTCTTTTTCTCACAAAACCTTGTGAAAAATCTATTTTTTTTAAGATTTCGGCCTTGGTATGCATTTTACGACAAAAGTGTATATATAATCAAATTTATAGGAAAATCAAAGATCTAAAACTTATTTAAAGCATTTTTTGTACAGAGCCTAGTTTAGCGTGAAAGAGTGATTTTTCATATTTTTATGTCAAACAGGTCGATTTTCATTTTCCGTCTTTCACTTATGATTAAAATAAGGTTATGTTTTTGAGGTTAGTTTTTTGTTTATTTCTAATGATTTATTACTAATGTTAGGTTATATTGTTTAAATTATTGGCATTGGCAAGAGAAAGTTGTGTGAGTGTTTCACACCAGATTTTTTGGGGTTCAGGGGGTCAGAAAACGTGTAGATCCGGTGAAAACTCGATTTCGAAAAATCGACCTGAAAACAATACTTTCCTTCCTATATAATATTTATGTAGGCAAGAGAAAGAAGAACTAATTCGACAGTAAGCTGTTTTACGCTAAAATTAAATAATTTTGTTGAAAGGTCTAGACTTATATGAAGATTCGAAAAATATATAAATAATATATTCTTATATAATTATATCAATTATTAAAAAAAACTTTTTGTGTGAAACACTCACACGCTTCTCTTGCCACTGCAAATAATGAAAAATATAACCTAATAATATAAGTAATAAAACATTAGAAAAAACAAAAAACTAATCTCAAAAACATAGACCTAATCTTATTTTAATCATGAGTGAAAGGCGCAAAATGAAAATCAACCTCAGTTTGGCTTTAAAATACTGAAAATCACTCTTTCACGCTAAATTAGGCTCTGTAGAGAGAAATGCTTAAAATGAAAGTTGTAGATCTTTGAATTTCCTATAAATTTGATTGGATACACTTTTGTCGTAAAATGCATACTAAGGCTGAAATCTTAAAAAATCGATGTTTTTACACTTTTCGTTAGAAAAAAACAGAAAATCGCTAATTACCGCTAAAATAAACGTTATGCCAAAAAATTGTGGAATAAAAGTAATCGGTTTTTAAATTCTCTACAACTTTTATTATAAACATTTTTGCGCTGAAATGCATAATCAAGTCGCAATCTTAAAAAAAAAACGATTTTTTACGAGAAAACCTTCTCAAGATTTCTGCAGACATGGCGCCTACCCTATCTCGTAGAGAATGAAAAATTTAGTAAATGAGGTGATTTTTAAAAAAATCGTAGGAGCCGTTTTTGAGAAAATCGCAAAAAGTGAAAAATTACACGAATAAACTACTACTTCCGGTCGACCGATTTTGATGAAATAGTCCGTGTCAGGTCCTCTAGTGGTATTTAACTTAAGTTTCAAGTTTCAAGATCGTACAATGATCCTTTCTTGAGATATTCTGTCCACACACACACACACACACACACACACACACACACACACACACACACACACACACACACACACACACACACACACACACGCTAAAAACATGTTTTTTGGGGTTCAGGGGGTCTGAAAACATGTAGATCCCGTGAAAACTTATTTTCGAAAAATGACACGAAAACAATACTTTCCTTCCTATACATTCATATAAGCAAGAAAAAGTAAAAATACCATCTGTATTGTAGTATTTTACCATCCAAGTTAAAGGACAAATTTGTCGTTTTAAAACACATAATTCAAGGTACCTAGGAGAATACAACAGACGGAAGAAATTTCATTGTTTTATTATGTAATAAAAATTGCTGAGCTGATATTCAAGATAAATTAATTAAGAGCGGTAATAAGATATTTTATATTATTTATTGTTTAACAAATCAATCTAACCTTGTATTCTTAATACGCTGAATCAAACGAGGAAAATAAATATTTTCAGTTAAACAAATAAATACTTTTTTTACGAACGTTGTTTAAAACTGTCGTATAAAACCTTGGCCGATATTGGTTTTTCGGGCTATTATATTTTTGTTCATTAAGTGAGAGGTTAAGATCATTTTAAAATTATGTCACATTTATGTTTGCGGTCATTATTTTTATCAGCTTTTGTACTGATTACTTTAGAAGGTATGTAATTTACAATAATTAACAATTTTTTTTAAAACGTTATTTTATTTTAAATTTATATTTAGATCTATTTACTGTTTTATCAATTTGTATCATAGTGGTTCAAAATGTTTTCTCCTAACCGCCCATTCTTTATATAATTTTGTGTTATAGCCTTTTCACTCGACAGAAGAATTACCTAAATTCTATATTTAAAAAATATTTAACAGGTGAAATTTAATTATCTTTTGTGAATTTTTAACCACCAATGTCAACTTTTAGCCTATTTTTTTATTTAATAGAAAAGTCAAGAGTAATAAAACATTTATTTTTTGAAGTAACAACCTACGCAGAATGTCAAGAGATGAGAGTGATCAATGAAATATTGGTTTTACTTAAAATCGTTCAAAAAATATTTATTCGGTGTAAGAAAAATACTTCTAAATCTGCCAGTTACGTTTACTATTCTCCTAAAAAAAACTATAACGGGTGTGTAAAAAGTTATGAACCGGTTAATTTTTAGTTAAATATTGTAGCGAAGAATAAGCAATAACAATCAGTAGGATACAAAAAATGTTGTTGTTCTTGCTTAGGTCAACAGCCGAAAGGCTGGTTTGAACCTGTAGAAGTTTTACTAAGTAAAGCGAGGAATGAAGTGGCTTACCAGTGCCTTCCTCACTGAATGGAAAAGTATGCTTATCAGCAGGCCGAGCCCCCTGAAAAGCACATATTTTCCACTCTGTAAATGACACCTTCACTTCATTCACAACAGGGTCTGGCTGTATAATGAAATTCATTACTTTCAGAGGAAATAACTTTGATTAGTGTATTTTACACCTCTACCTCTTATGTTCTAAAATAATTCAGTCATTTAATTGGCTGACCATGTGATAAGAAACAGAACTATTTATTTTCACCCTGCAACGAACAGATTGAGTGTAAACAATTTGACACTCCACGTTTCTGTTATGGGCAGACAAAAAATGTACTTTTTAAGTAACCGAAATTTACGTCCCCATACTGAATCTTAATGTTTTTTGAAGAGGAAAGTAGACTTATGGCACATGATTTTGATGTAAAATTTCAAGAGAAAAATAATGGTGAAACCCGTTTATCGATATTTTTCACCGTTCTTCATATATTAGTCATTGAAATGTCCAGATCAGGGTAAAACGCTATCGCCAATCTCTGTCTACGTTAATTATTATTTGCGGTAGAAAAACATAAAATAGGCTACACACATCGTCTTAAACATCGTCTTCTTACGCAAAAACTAACTCTATAATCCATTTATTATAATCTTTTCTCGTTAGTTGATTAAATGATAACTTTTATTGCGAATTTTGACAAAAATGCTCAAAAAATTGTCAAACTTCGGTACTTCAAATTAAAAAAATTTATTGTTAAAAAATTTTGGAACTATTAAAAAAAATAATTTTTACGGTTGGAGTAGGTACTGTCAATGGGCAGCGATCTGCTCAATGTCTTACTGTAACAATTTTGTAATGTCTTACAAAATTTGTCAATATTTGTATCGTTTTTTTATCAAATTTGCTTATTGGTAATTTTATACAGTTGCAAATAAAAATATGTATAGTAAAAAAAAATTTGACAATTGTTTTCTCATCTAAAATTATTGCAACAATCAGCTTTCTCTGAAAATTAAATTTTACTGAAAAAATAATTTTTATGTACACATTATTAGTGGTGTTATTTGTTAGTGGTTTTTTAATTAAATTTGATGTTCAAAAAAGATATGTATATCTTTACTTTTATTTATTTATATATACCTATATGTAATTACTGTTATCAATACATTCTCGCATAATGCAGAATGTTAAAACAATAACACTTTTCTGTTTTCAATAATAATTTCTTTAAAAAGCACTCTCTTAAGATTGTCTTGGCCGCTTCTCGTCTCCTTTTTTCCGGCCGCATTGGCATAGTTGGTAACGTGCTCGCCTCTCATCATGCGGTTTTGGGTTCGAATCCCACTTCAGCATTGCATATTTTCATACGTTACAAAAAAAATCATTTCGTCCTTCACAGTTACAACCCAACGTCGTCGCTAATGACCACTGTAGTTGATACGACGTCAAATAAATAAAAAAAAAGAAAGAAATAGTTTTTTTTCAATATTCCAATTATTTTTTAACAATAAAAAAATAATACCGCAGATGGATTCAAAACATTAATTATCGTCTTTGCACACTACAACGCTAACCATTACTTCAACACACAAGCCAAAAGCTTCATAAAATTTACATTACTTAAATAAAGAATGGTTTAAAATTTTGTATTTATGTATTTTAAGCTAATTTTACAGCTTAAAATGTATCAAAATTGATATTGTTTTAAAGGTCTAAACATTTCCTAATGATTCCCTGATTATAACAAGTCTTCATTTATTCGTGGGAAGAAAATATTAACAAACTAATAAAAATCAATGATATTTTCCTACGGTTCAAATTCCGAGGGACACCCGGTATATTTTTAAACAAAACATTCGACCTTAAAGGAGGACACCACTCATTAGCAGTACTCCCCCCTTAATTACTAAAATTAGCCTTTTAATTATTTAATCATTTAAACCGATTAATTATAATAGTAATTTTAATTTATTTTGTTAAGTGTTTTACTTTCTCTCGCCTATATGAATATATAGGAAGGAAAGTATTGTTTTCATGTCGATTTTTCGAAATCGAGTTTTCACCGGATCTACACGTTTTCAGATCCCCTGAACCCAAAAAACATGTTTTTAGCGATTGGTGTGTGTGTGTTTGCGCGTGTGTGTGTGGCCGCGACACGAACATTTTCATTAAAATCGGTCTACCGGAAGTAATAGTTTATTCGTGTCATTTTTCACTTTTTTGCGATTTCTTCAAAAACGGCTCCTTCGATTTTTAAAAAAAATCGCCTCATTTACTTAATTTTTTATGCTCTATAAGATAGGGTAGGCGCCATGTCTGCTGAAATTCTTGGGGAGGCTGTTCTCTGGTAGAAAAAAAAATTTCTTTAAGATTGCCGCCTTAATATGAATTTTAGTGCAAAAATTAATATAACAAAAGTTGTAGAGAATTTAAAAACCTATAACTTTTATTTCAAACCTTTTTTTTCTCTAACGCTTAGTTTAGAGGTAATAAATTAGCGATTTTCTGTTTTCTTTTCAAGAAAATGTGTAAAAAAATCGATTTTTTAAGATTTCAGCCTTAAGTATGCATTTTACGACTAAAAAGTATAATCAAATTTATAGGAAATGAAAAGATCTACAACTTTTAATTAAAGCATCTTTCTCCACAGAGCCTAGTTTAGCGTTAAAGAGTGATTTTCCGTATTATTAAGCCAAACTAATTAATTTTCATTTTGCATCATACACTCATGATTAAATTAGGTTATGTTTTTTAAGGTTAATTTTGTTATATTGATTATATATTTTTAGTTATATTAATTTTGGTTATATTGCTCATTATTTACATTGGCAAGAGAAAGTCGTGTGAGTGTTTCACACCAGATTTTTAAATATGATTGAAATTAAAAAGAATAAATAAACTACACTTTTTCCCACTTTACCTTGTATTTGAAGATAGGTCCTAACTTTGTGAAAGTAAGAATCATTTCACGCTTTAGATTTTCTAAAGCTAAAATAAATAGTATTAAGATTAATGAGCTCGAATTTGAACATCAAATATGGCATTTATTAAAGTATAATATTAGGTATTATTAAACGCTTACAATTATTATCAGTGCGTGAAAACTGTAATACAGTAACCTTTACCATTATGTTTCTTCATTGCAATTACAATATTAGTAATACTACTTAATTATTTTTCTTTGTTTGGTATAAAATTGTACAAAGCCCTATTTTTTTTAATAACTAAAAATTAAAAAAAAAATTGAAACGAAATCTAAATCGCTTCTAAATATTAGTCGTTAATTTTTTCAAAACTAAACTTAGTAAAAAATCGGGTGTGAAACACTCACACGACTTTCTCTTGCCAATGCAAATAATTAACAATATAACCTAATGTTAGTAATAAAACATTCGAAATAAACAAAAAACTAACCTCAAAAAATATAACCTAATTTTAATCATGAGTGAATGATGCAAAATGAAAATCAACCTCAGTTTGGCTTAAAAATACGGATAATCATTCTTTCACGCTAAACTAGGCTATTAACCCACCGGGTTGGTCTAGAGATAAAGTCGTCGCCAAAATCAACTGTTTAACAGCTGATTTTCGGAGACGAAGGTTCCTGGTTCAAATCCTAGTAAAGGTAGTTACTTTTATACGGATTTGAATACTAGACAGTGGTTACCAGTGGACTTTGATGGTTGGGGTTTAATTAACCATACTCTCTCAGGAATGGTCGGCCTGGGTCTGTACAAGACTACACCTTATTTACACGTCACACACATCATCCTCATCTCATTGGGTCATGGGGTTGCTTATTGTTCTACATTGAACAGATTATAACGTACACAAATTAGGAATAAAAAATATAAAAAAACTAGGCTCGGTAGAGAAAAATGCTATAAATAAAAATTGTAGATCTTTTAATTTCTTATAAATTTGAAAGAGAAGAAAAGTTGGTTTTTCTTTAGTAAGAATAACACGCGCGCGCGTAAATATTTATAGATGGGGTAAACATTTCTTTATCAATTTATTGATAATTTATTTCTTATAGATTTTTTTAATTAACAATTTAATTGGTTCTTTCAGTCGAATAAGGTTAACTAATTATATATATATATATATATATATATATATATATATATATATATATATATATATATATATATATATATAAAGTACAGTAATTATATTGCTCTAATGATAACGTGTCGACGTTATAGAACATGTTACTGTCTTCGAGGTTAAATTTCCCCCTTCGCCTTGAGTAAATGAGAGCTTACCAGTTCATCAGTGTAAATCCTTCACTTCCCTTGAGGACATGATATTCGCCTCTTACGTGAATTCTAGCGTAACAACCTGCTATAATGTTTTAACAAGAATACAGATATATGGAACGTAGTTCAGTGAATGTGGGTCGTACAATTACCAACATCCTGTAGAGAAATTATAGGATTGAAATCGATTTTTAAATCATAAATGTTTACCAGCAATCACGCCTGCGCACGAGATTATTACTAGCATCAGGGGGATTCCAAATATATATATATATATTTTTTTTTTAATTCCTAATATGTGTACGTTGCAATCTGTTCAATTCAGAACAATAAGCAACCCCATGACCCAATGAGATGAGGATGATATGTATGACGTGTAAATGAGGTGTATTCTTGTACAGACTCAGGTCGACCATTCCTGAGAGAGTATGGTTAATTGAACCCCCAACCATCAAAGTACACCGGTAACCACTGTCTAGCATTCAAATCCGTATAAAAGTAACTACCTTTACTAGGATTTTTAACCAGGAACCTTCATCTCCGAAAATCAGCTGTTAAACAGCTGATTTTGGCGACGATTTTACCTCTAGACCAACCCGGTGGGTTATTCCAAATATTAAAGGAATAGTATTTAGATAATTGTTGTTATGAAACAAATTTTAAAAATATGACACCCGACCCACCGGGTTGGTCTAGAGGTAAAGTTGTTATCAGCTGTTACACAGCTGATTTTCAAAGACGATGGTTCCTGGTTCAAATCCTAGTAAGGTTAGTTACTTTTATACGGATTTTAATGCTAGACAGTGGTTACCGGTGTACTTTGATGGTTGGGGTTCAATTAACCATACTCTCTCAGGAATGGTCGGCCTGAGTCTGTTCAAGACTACACCTCATTAACACGTCATACATATCATCCTCATCTCATTGGGTCATGGGGTTGCTTATTGTTCTGAATTGAACAGATTGCAACGTACACACATTAAGTAGGAATTAAAAAAAAAAATGACACTAGAAAATAATTAACATATTATCAGATTTAATTGAATCAACGCTTGTCAGTAACCTATAAGGCAGGTAGTAATAGAAAGACAACATGTATAAACAACACATGTTGATGACATGTATGCATAGACAACACATGTAGTGTTATTGTTTAGGTCATCAGCATAAAGGCTAGTTTGAACCTCTAGAGAATTTACTAAGTAAAACGAGGAATGAGGTGGTTTACCTTTGCCTTCCTCACTGAGTGGAAAAGTATGGGCCCTTTGAAAAGCATCTACTTTCCACCCTGCAAATGACACATTCCTTCATTTACCACAGGTTCTGGCTATATAATAACATGTATAATAACATGGTATGTCATGCCCTTAAGGATTTTCTACGGAGACGATGAGAAGAATTTTTGACATAAAATCCCTTGAAGTCAGACGAAATGTGATGTGTATGCAATTTTTATATAAAATATTAAATAATAAGGTTGACCTAGAGGATATTGTTAAAAACATTTTTTATTATGTACCTTTTGTTAGAACAAAGACTTTTAATCTGCTTTATTTGCCTAAAGTGAAGACTGTGCAATACAGTAATACTTTCTTAATACGTACATTATCCTTTTTTAATAAATTTAATCTGGAACTCGATCCTTTTTTTGACAATTACGAACAATTCTCCTTAAAATGTTATCAGGCGCTCACCAACCAATAAATGTCATAAATTTCACACAGCAGACTCCCATGTTTTCTTTATTTTTTTCATTCTTTTTTCTACAGTTTCTATTTCCTGTTCCTTTTATTAATTATTAATAAATAATATTATTTTTGATCAAGTTTTGCTAAACTATTTTTTCGTGGGATTTTTTTTCTTATTCATTTGTTATTATAGTACGTAATTTTATTGAAACATTATTTTATTTTTATGAGAAAAAAGACAAAAAGTGTAGGCCTATTATTAGCATGTATATTGTGTAAATAAAATAGTATTAAGCAAAGATTGTTTTGTAAACATGTAAATATTTTATATCAATAAGGCTTATATGGATAAGTTCTGTTAGCCTTTATATTGTTGTAAATAAATAAATAAAATAATGATGAAATTCATTACTCTCAGAGAAGATAACTCTGACTAGGTTTTTTTACACATCTACCTCTTATATTCTTAAATGCTTCAGTCATATAATTGGCTGGCCATGTGATAAGAAACAGAACTATTTTTTGTAGCCCTGTAACTAGCAGATCTAGTGCAAATAATAATTTAAAACTCCACCTGTCTGTTATGGGTAAAGGCACATATAAGAAGACTAATAAAAAAAAATAATCTGGTGTGAAACACTCACACGTGAAAGAAACTATTATTACTCCCCACAAGGGATTAGTCAAATTTTGTAATAAACTATATTATCCCCACGAGGGTATGACAAAATTTGTAATAAATAATTAAATTAGTATTGTTTTCTTTATTGGTGTTGTATCAGCTTTCAAGTTTGATTTTATTATTTTTCATTTACCTTGTCCCCTATTTCATTCAATAAAACATTATTCACATTTAACTCATTATGGTTTTTATTTAATTAATATAACTCTTTATCAAACTTAACAATCTTTACTTCATTTCATATATATTTTCATAATTACAACAATTTGTACCGTAATGAATAAATATTCTTTAAATGTATATCTATTTTTATAATTATTAATGAATGAATATTTCAATATTTTAATTTGTTACGTATCTTAATTAATCTGCTTTCACAATCTTTGAACGATTCAAATATTTCTTTCAATTCTTCTATTAGACGAATGTCTTCATCAATGTTTTTATACGAGGGTAGGCTGATAAGTAATGCACACATGCTTGTAGAAGACGAACAAAAAGAAATAGCAAGATGGGGTAAATAACAAATTAAAGTACAAATCTTAACCTACCAAATTATCTATTTATTTTTCAATATAGTCACCGTTAAGCATTACACATTTCTCCCAACGTTTAACAAGTTTTTTCATTCCGTCACTGAAAAATTCTTCCGACTTTCCTCGAACCCAGGACGCAATAGCTGCCTTCACCTCATTGTCCGAGCTGTAATGATTACCCTTAAGGTCTCTCTTCAGTAGAGGAAAAAAATAAAAATCGCAAGGCGCAAGGTCGGGAGAATACGGAGGGTGTAAAATTGGTTGAAACTTCAGGTTTCTCAGAGCCTCTCCAGTTGCACGCGAAGTGTGTGGACGAGCATTGTCGTGTTGCAAAATTATTGGCGCCAGGTTGCCTCTAACACGACAAACTCGACGTCGGAGGTGTTTCAGAGTCTGTATATACTGAGCAGAATTTACCGTTGCCCCTCGTTCCAGATAATCAGTCACATAAACTCGGCGAGCATCCCAAAACACAGTCAAAAGAATTTTTTTTGCGGACGGTTGTGTTTTGAACTTTTTCACAACAGGAGAATGTGGATGACGATATTCAGCGCTCTGCCTTTTTTCTTCGGGATCGTAATGATGAACCCATGACTCGTCCCCCGTCACAATATTCAAAAGAAAGTCGTCTCCTTCGTCACGGTAGCGCTTCAAAAGTTGTTCACAGCATTCCAATCGACGCTGTTTATTCTCGTCTGTCAGACGGCGTGGTACCCATCGTGCACAGATTTTACGGTATCCCAATTGTTCAATAATGAAGCCAACACGTTCCTTAGATATTCCAATTTGGTTTGCGATACGCTGTTGAGTGATTCGCCGGTCATTTTGAATCAAATCATCGATGAGTTTGCGACGATTATCGTCTGAGGCAGTGATTGGTCGTCCACTGCGTGTTTTGTCAACAATTAAGGCTTTTCCAGGTTGGCAATCACGAAATTTTATTACCCAACGATTCACAGTAGACCTATCAACAGTATCGTCACAATAAACAGCCTTTAAACGACGATAAATCTCACTAGGATTCACTTTCTCAGCAGTTAAAAATTCGATAACAGCGCGTTGTTTAATTCTCGTTGACATAGCACCAGAACACGACGCCATACTTCCACTACTCAAAACAAACTGAATGAAAGCAACGCCTTCAAACTGCGCAGGCTTGTAGAGGAGAAATAGTACTTCCACATGCCACCAGGCGCGCTACTGAAGTTTATTTAGTTGTCTTCTACAAGCATGTGTGCATTACTTATCAGCCTACCCTCGTACATCTGCCATTGAAAAGCTACCAGATAATCACTATTATTATAAAGTTGAATAGTTTGTGTCTCTTTTAATAACTTGAACGTTGGTGGATAAACTATTTTATCTTCTAATATATATTTTAATTTTTATTTTTTAAGAACGAATGTGGGACCTACTAGCTGGCTTGATATTCAGCCCCACACTAAAATAATTTACAATTTTCATTTTCTTCTTCTTAGTTGCCTAGTAACCATATTTTGTTTATGGAAATTAAATAATTTTTAAATATTTTATCTTAATCAGCTGGAATTATTTATATTTTATTTAAATAGATTCAAATGTAAACAACTCCAGATGTGCATTAAATTGTCTCATTACACACGTCTTTCTCTTTCCAATGTAAATGAAATATACAACCTATGTTTAATCATGAGTGAATGACAGAAAATTAACCTCCAAAATTTAAAATTAACCAGAAATTAAAATTAACCTCTGTAGGGCTTAAACATACGAAAAATCACTATTTGACACTAAGTAGGCCCTGCAGAAAAAATAAAAATAAAAGTTGTAGGTTTTTTAAATTTCCTATAACTTTGATTATACACTTGTGTCATAAAATACATACTAAGGTCACAGTCTTAAAAAATCCCATGTTTTTACCGATTTTGATGAAAAAATACAGAAAATCATTACTTGACGATAAACTAAGCCTTGTAGAAAAAAATGTGTGAAATAAAAGTTTTTGGTCCTTTGATTTCCTACAACTTTGATTATACGTATATGCTTTTGATTATTATTTTTAAGAATTTTATAATCTTCCTCAGTTACTTAATTTGCTGGGTCTATTAACATAATTTTAGCGTACACCATATAAACGAGAACATATACGAGTAAATGAGTTTAATTTAACGGAAAAACACAGTGTCTCAGCAGAAATTATAGGACAAATTTTACTATTTCTAAACTTCAAGTGTTTTCATCGTACACTTAATTTTGTGTAAATTAACCATTTTTAATAACAGCATGGAAGTACTAGTATTTTACGTTGATTTTGATTCCAATTTTTATTTTTACTTCAAGAGACCTTTTAATATGGAAAAAGAGAAAATAGAAAGTACATCAATACAAAAATTCCTTTGAATTAAACACTTTTATATAATTTTGAACATCGGGTAGTTCTAGAGGTAAAGTAATTGCCGCGAGTTAGCTGTTTAACAGCTGATTTATGGAGACGAAGGTTGTTGATTCTAGGAAATTCCTAGTAAAGGTAGGTAGTTACTTTTATACGGATTTGAATACTAGACAGTGGTTACCGGTGTATTTTGATGATGGGGTTCAATTAACCATACTCTCTCACGAATGGTCGACCTGGATTTGTACAAGACTACACCTCATTTACACACCATCCTCATCTCATTTGGTTATGGGGTTGCTTATTGTTCTGAATTGAACCGGTTGCAACGTAAACACATTAAGGATAAAAAAGTTTTTCTCTAGAAACATCTCACCTCTTCACTGTTATCTAACAAGTAGGGAAAACCACTCGGGCATGGCATTTTTTCATACGTTACAAAAATTCATTTCATTCTTCACCGTCTGCATTAGCAGCAATTTGCAAAACAGTCGGACGTTAAACCAAAAAAAAAAAAAAAAAAAAGTAGGGAAAATGCAACAAAATTGTTATAACTACATTATTATGGTTTTTCTGTTTAGGTAAACACACTTACAGTTATACACTCTATGATTCAACTATAGATCCATTGGGAATTTTAAAAAGATACGATTACTTAAGTACATTAAGAAATAATTGTGCAGCGTTGTGTAAAGGGTGCAACGGAGTAGCAAAATTGGAAAATGATATTTGCAGATGCCATATCGTTTCAGGTAATTTTTTATGTTATTATTGAATATAAAAAACCAATATTTAAATGTATAAAAACCATAATAATGGTTAAAATTATGAACAGTAGAAATCACTCGAGGAAATCTTCAAGATAAAGAATAAAACTGTTGTTTACATTCTCACGATAGTAATATCTTTCACTTAAATATTACAATACAGTGGAGCGCCAGTTATCAAAACTAATTGGAACCAGAGCGGTTCTGATAATCAAATAGTTCAGATACCCAAATACGCTTAATACTGTAATTTGATACACTGTACCATAACACAGTAATATAACCTAAATGTTTAACAGGTAAATAAAGGCTAACATAAACTTTAGTTAAAAAACAACACTAATTTATTGCATTTATTACATATGTATAGTTACTGTATGAATCTAAGCTTTTTGCAGCTACGGGATGCAGGGGAAAGACGAAGTACCAACTGCTGTTACGTCATAACACTACTAAATTATCTCATTGCTATTCGCTGGGCAGTGGCTGCCTAGTGCGGTGACATACGTACGTGGGTGTAGTTTTGACTATTTGCTGTAGACGGCGACACCGAATATATGTAGTTTAGATAGTACCCTTGACTACTACAAACATAATACAAGTAAAACGTTACTACTACGAACGCAATCTCTCACAGTAGTAGTGACGTAATGCATACCTCTCAGCTGCACAAAGCTTGGGAACGAGCAGTACTTCAGTCACGAGTTTGCCCTTGTTTGCAACGAGGGGTAAAGGGAGGAAAGCATCAGTGCGCATGCGCAACTACTTTAATTTCAGTACAACAAACATAACAACTTATACTATAACCAGAGCATACATTATATTGCGGAACCTTTTGTAGGTTAATTGTATGAATATAACTGTTTGTTACCGTAAATAGAAATTTTAGTTTCTTGAAAACGTGGGCAGACTATTTATTCACAGTGCTGAACAAAATCTAATATGCAGTGTAAAAATATAAAATGCTGTCAAGTTAAAGCTTAACAAAAAACCTTTCCTCTGCCTCTTAACAAAAGCCATGAGAGAGTGGCTCACTACTGTGATGTTTCTCTTTAAACAATTTGAAAAATAAAAAAAGGAAATTAAAGACGTAAAGAAGCTATTCTTTAACAGTTTTGTTGACACCTGGTAAAAAAAGAAAACGGTTAGATAGATACTAGTGAGACTGACAGTAAAGACGCCGGTAACAGCGATAGTAAAGAAAGCGATTCATTCATAGAAAATTTTGTTCCAATGGAATAAGGTAGCAGGTAATTGCAGTAAATCAAACATTTCTAGTCATGTAATTAAGCTACAGGCAATATTACAGGTTACATTTATTTCTTGTAAGGTTTATAAAGAAGATATTTTCTCGGATAACCAGCTTACAAAATGTATGTAGAAACTGCACGGTAGTGAAATGTACGAGTAGTGTCTCACTGTTGAGGTTGGCAGCACTACAAATTTTCACTTCCCTTCCTCACAACCCATCATACGCAAAAGGCAATCTCGTGACTACAGTATCTATATAGTAGTAACGATTATAAAAACAAACGGAAAAATACAGAATTTCAAAATAACAATTTAACGAAATAAACTACAGTAAAATTCGTTAGGAAATATTTTTTAACGTACTTGTACAAATTATACAGTAACAATTACTTCGTAGTTTACCTTCTTCCAGTACCAGTGTTCGTGTATTCCATAGCTCACGTGTCATTTTACATCCTATACAATAAAACCTCGTTATACCGGGCATCGGATATACCGGGCTCGGCTCGGACATTTATACAAAAGAGTGAAAGTGCAAAGAAGTTAAAAGAAAGGAAAAATCGTCAATTTCTACCTGCTTTATTAAGTTCGCGACGTTATTGTTTTCAGAATGACATTACTTCCAAAATAAAGAAAACAATAGCATCGCAAACGACAGCAACAAATTTATATGTAATGGCAACACAGTAGCAATAATTGTAATCTCAATTGTACACACTAATACTCCAGGCTTTAAAACCTGCCTTTAACCAAGGCCGTTGAATAAGGGATCTCTTATCCAACGGCCCAGCCTTTTACATACTTTTACTAC
The DNA here is from genome assembly GCA_035578175.1 of Catonia carolina. Classification (NCBI taxonomy): domain Eukaryota; kingdom Metazoa; phylum Arthropoda; class Insecta; order Hemiptera; family Achilidae; genus Catonia; species Catonia carolina. Next base: position 29,608,050 of record JAQMRL010000005.1, on the reverse strand, counting down.
ACATTTGTATGGGGCAATTTAAAAAAAAATATTTTTGTTGAACTGCGCGAATTCGGATATACCGTGAAAGGTATAACGAGGTTTTACTGTACTTATGCGTACATATTGAGTACATTTTGACGACGTCCTGGTGTCTTTGAGCGGAACACTGTTAATTTTTTACGGTATTATCTCATTGCGTTGAATGTATCTATAACAAAAGTCTAAAGACTCACACGTCTTTTTAAAATACTCTTTTTAAACGAACAACTGTTTTTTAAAATCTAAATTGTAGCTACTACGCTTTGATAAGGTACATTATTAATAATATCAACGTTAAACCTATACTGTACTATAATAAAAAAATCATTAACCTACATTTATAATAATTCCAAAAATAAACGGAATGAAACTTGATTTATTTGTCGGTTGTACTGTCTCGGACGTCACAGTAATGTAATGTGATATGCTTGTTTAGCAAAACGTCTGTTTCTCTGTCTGTCGTAAATTGTTATAATAAACTGACTGCTTTCTAACAATAAGTTTTCACATTACACAGCAATAAATGCCACATCTATTTAACTAAACATTAATCTACTTGAATAAGTCAATTTCATAGTACGAAATTTACAATGTAAAATCAATATTGCAAATAAATAGAACAGCAAACCTCTTTGCCATTTCCCTAATCTTTAAGCAGTTCTAAATTTTATTCAATTTGTGACCGATTTCGATGCTGCATCTATAAACAATTATAACTTCACATTGTTAAAAATTTGAAAAAAAAAACAAACAAATCATTAAATGTATCATTAAATTCTTCTTGCTCCTTGTGGGAGCCCTTAAAATCAGTAATCAGTTGTTTTAATTTGATTCGATCCATTATATTTTCTCATTTTACTCCAGTTTTCTCTATATTCTTCGTGCCTGTATCCAAACACCTTAGGTCAATTGTTTTGAGTCTTAAGGAATTGTTTTGTCAACCGTTTCTCCTTCATTCTATGCAGGTGTTTGTAGAATTTTAGACTTCGTTTACTGTTTGTTTACATTAACCGGTTTTTTTCTTGTCCCGATATTTTCGTACTCGTAATTCAGCTAAATTAAGCGTGGGATAAAATTAAAATTATGCACTAGGAAGTCTAATTAACACGACAAATTAATGTAGAAAAAGAACAGTTCATTCAACAATAAAACATTTAAGGCTCAAGTTAGCAAACTTGGAAACACTGTTAATTGTTCGATTATACGAGGTGTGGCTATTAAATAACGAGACTGGCGTAAAATATTTTATTTTTTACATAATTACTTATTGTCACCTTCAATATACACTCCTTCTCTCTCCCTACAACGCTCCATGTGAATTTTCCATTGTTGGAAACAGTGCTTGAAGTCAACTTGTGTCAGCTCCTTCAGGACACGTGCCGCTTTCTCTTTTACAGTTTCCACAGACTCAAATCTTGTTCCTTTTAATGCAGATTTCACCTTAGGGAACAGGTAGAAGATATTAACATGTGATGAAACGTGGTTTTTTACTTATGATCGGGAAACGAAGCGCCAATCCATGCACTGGAAGAGCCGAACTTCACCGAGAGCCAAAAAAGCTCGAATGTGCAAGTCAATATTTAAAGCAATGATGATTGTTTTTTTTATATCCATGGGATTGTGTACCTTCACTGGGTTTCTGAAGTTCAAACAATTAATCAATAATACTACCTTGAGGTACATTCTAACTACGTCAAAGAGTAAGGAAAAACGCCCCGAAATGTGGAAGGACAAATCATGGTTCTCCACCAAGACAATGCGCCAGCTCATTCCGCATTATCTGTCAAGAGGTTCCTAGCCAAGTACAGCATCTCAGTGTTAGAACATCCACCTTATTCACTAGATCTTGCATCATGTGACTTCTACCTGTTCTCTAAAGTGAAATCTCCATTAAAATGGGCAAGATTTGAGTCTGTGGAAGCTGTAAAAGAGAAAGCGGCACGTGTCCTGAAGGAGCTGACAGAAGATGACTTCCAGCACCGTTTCCAACAATGGAAAATTCGCATGGAGCGTTGTAGGGAGAGAGAAGGAGTGTATATTGAAGGTGACAATAAGTAATTATGTATAAAATAAAAATAAAATTTTTTTACAACGTCAGTCTCGTTATTTAATAGCCACACCTCGTAATCAATATAAACATAACCTACTTCGTTCATTTCAAAATGCCAGAAACGTGTATGGCGAAAGAAGTAGTGGTGAAAGTGTATGGCGAAGTTTAGTGAAAAGATTTTTGCTATCCGAAGTTGTAAAACCAGCGGAAATTTACTAAAGGACGTTGAAACAGTATAGAGAAAAAAGTGTATGATGAAACGCGGGTTCACTACTTGCAATCAGAATCCAAACGTCAAAGTCTTGAGTGGAAACATCCGGATTCAACTACCAAAAAACGCTTAAAACGTACGCCTCAACCGGTGTAAAGGTGATTTGTACTGTCTTCTTGGGATCCGAATGGCCCAATTTATTTTGAAGAACAGTGTAACGTTTTCAGGAAGTACTATTCTTATATGGTCAAACAGAAAGTGGGACTCGTGATAAGGTAAAAACGAAAGCGTGCTCTCTCAAAAGTTGTGATTTTGTTGGTTGCCAAGGCTTGCCCTCATACCGCTCAGAGAATGGAAGTAACGCTTGAGAAGTTCGGTTGGAAGGTGTTGGCACATCCTCTTTACATCCCAGATCTCGCCCCGACCGATTGTTATTTGTTCAACTCGCTCAAAAATCTTTTACGCGGCCAGAAGTTCGACGACAACAAAGAAGTCAAAACAGTGGTACAAGAATGATTCAAACAGCAAGGTAAAGACTTCTACGGTGCGAGAATCAGAAAGCGATGTGACAAGTGTCTAAATTTTACTGGAGACACGATGTTGACAAGTATTTTTTGTTTCATTATTATTGAATAAAACGTTTTTCTTTGCATAAATATTCCTCGTTAATTATCAAACGTCTCTTTTACAATATTATTTTCCGTAGCTTATAGGACCATTTTAGACCACTAGAAATTTCTAAAAGCTCTTTTTGAAGCAGATTCTGAGCATTCTTTCACTGTAGACATTTTCCTTTCTTCCGTCCGTCCGGTGTTCTGTTTTTGCTCTTTGTGAGCACCGTTAACATCAGTAATTAGTTGCCTGAATTTGATTCGATCCATAATATTTTCTCATATATTCCAGTTTTCTCTATATCCTTTCTTACTTTTTAAAACCATTTATTCGATAACTGGTCAATTTTTTTAGTGTCTTAAAGACTTGTTTTGTTAACCGTTTGTCATCCATTCAATGCAGGTGTCTGTAGAATTTTAGTCTTCGTTTATTATTTATTTACATTAACTGTTTTTCTTGTCCTGTTTTTCTCGTCCTCGTAATCTGTACTATCCGTCTAATATCTTTGGGCCCATTATCTTGCCTATGATATTTACCTCAAATTTCTGTGCTTCTCTTAGACCGGCCTTCCCGGTGCTAAGGAATTCATTCGCTTACAGACACGCAGGTATTTTCACAGGATAGTCCTATAATGTCTGATCTTGGCTTTTATTGAGAGGGCTACTTCTTCGTAATCAGGTGGTGAGTTCTTTGAAGAGCAGCGGCCATCTTTTCTCGTATTATGTCAGTAGTTATAGATACTTTTATTCATCTTAAATTTTATGTACATCTTTGAGTATCTATAGTAGTTATAGATACTTTTATTCATCTTAAATTTTATGTACATCTTTGAGTACATTCACTTTTAAGGCTGATTTCCAGAACAAATCGATTTTGATGCAATTTTCACATGAACTTTCGAATATCTGCTAAACTACGAGTCTGATAAAAACATCAAACAAAATTTTTGGCAATTTCAATAATCCGTAACGTTTATGTATATTTATATGTCTCGAAGGATTTATTTTATCAGTGGATAGTGTGTTTGAAATTCTATGTAAATATAGTTATAAAGATCTGCTTTATGGTAAATGTAAATAATGTTTATAATAATGTAAATAATGCGCTGTTACAAGTATACTAGATATAGGAACATTTTAACCCTTTCAATCCCATATTTTTTAACCATACACAAATAAATATGTGTACATTGTTTCATACACTTTACTGACATTTATGTGAAATAAAATCACTTTTAGACCTTCAGTCTTTGATGCTATGACAAAAAAGTGTGACACATATGTCACATTGGGCTAGATGATATCAAAGTTCCCAACAATATGAATAAGTAAAAATCATGTGCAGGCTTCCTAAACAATTTTCTCTTGCTTAGATTTGTAGCAAAGCATTATTTAAGACTTAAAAAATGTTACAATTCAAAAATATTGGTAAAATAGACCAAAAAAATCACTATTTACAGTCTAAAAAATATACTTGTATGTACATTCAACGTACTCGAAGAAATGCTACTTTATTTTAGTAAATGAACACTAAAATTAACTTTAAAAAGAAACTAATGGTCGCGTCCGTCGTGTAGTGGTCAGCATCTTACACTGCAAAGCGGAGGTCTCAGGTTCGATTCATGGCTAGGGTACAGAAAATTATTACACTTCACATCCAGCGCTCTTTAATCAAAAGTAGTCACTCAATGTGAATTCTATGCCACACTGGGTAAGAAAGGGTTAAAGAATTATTAATTAAAATTATTCAATAAATTTAAAATCAACTATTAATTGTATCAAATTATTACAGATTATCCGATGGGTTGTTTACAAAACATAAGAAGAAACGCAGAAATATTAGGTGTAAAATTATCACCAAAGTATCCGGTTAATCGACATAAGAGATGTACTGGTGAAGCTGGATTACCACCACCATTATCTGGTTTAAGTTTGGGAAGAATTTTATCTAACGGACTCTGTAAGTACAAAATTGTAGATAAAAAAATTTATGAAATAAGGGTCGATTATTCGGGTTATAGAGGAGATATTGCCCACAACAGACAGGCGGAATATTAAATTATTTGAACTCAATCTGCTAGTTCCCGAGCTACAAAAAATAGTTCTGTTTCTTATCACATGGTCAACCATATGACTGAAGCATTTAAGAACAGAAGAGGTGGAGGTATAAAATACATTAATCAGATATATCTTCTCTGAGAGTAATGGATATACAGCCAGACCCTGTGGTGAATGAAGTAAAGGTGTCATTTGAAGGTTGGAAATAAATTATAGGGTTTTCAAAGGGTCCGGCATGCTGATATGCATATTTTTCCACTCACTGAGAAAGGCAATAGTAAACTACCTCACTCCTCGTTTTACTTAATAAAGCCTCTAGAGGTTTAAACCAGCCTTTCGGCTGATGACCTAAAACAACTCACTTATGATTAAAATTAGATTAAGTTTTTCATTTTACGTTGTTTACTCATGATTAAGCATAGTTCATTATTTACATTGGAAAGAGAAATTCGTTTGAGTGTTTTACACCAAATTTTTAAGGTTGAAATTCTAGTTCTTCACAAATGTCCACTTCCGTAATTAATTTATACAATGTATTAAATAAAATTTGTATTATATTAAACGCTGGCCAGTTAAAACAAAGGTTAGAGTGCTGAGATAAGAATGTTAAGAATCAATAGCGGCTGCATGAGTTCAGATCGAAGAAAAAATTAGACATTAGAGGTAAACTGAATCTTCAGCCTCTAATTGATAGAGTTACAGAGTATAGAGACGGATAGTATCACCATATACAACGTATGCATGTAGCTAGAATTTTCCATCTTGTAGATGAATATGTACCAATTGGTAGAAGAATTTGGGGACGGCCGATGAAACGTTTGAAGGACCAATTCCACGAAGGATGACTTAATAGGTTGTTTCCTTATACTTTGGAGGAAGATGAAGAGGACTGTGTAATTTATACTATTTAAATACCGTCTAGATCAGGTGTGCACAATCTTTTCGTAACGGTGACGAATTAATTATTGATTTTTCGTTTATTTACAGACTGTCTGTTAACCGCGTACGAGCTTTAGATTTGATACTTTTCATCAACAAAAAAGCATACTCAGAAATAAAAGTACTATCAAACGAACGCGAAAGTCTTAATTCTTTCAGTACCAACGTCCGGAAAACAGGACGCCAATATACTTTACGTAGTGTCAAAATCCGGTTTACCGGACGTTCGTAACTTATGCAAAAGTGCCAACATACGGATAATCGAACATTTACAAAAAAACTTTAAAACAAAAATTAATGGAATAATGTATTTTTAAACCGTCTCCGTGGCATAGTGACTAGCGCACTAGCCTGCAAAGCGAAAGTTAACGGGTTCGATTCCCGACTAGGGTCTGGAAATTTTAACACGTTAAAACCACCGTTAAGGTACCAAAACTCATAGTAGTTGCTAATGACCAAGCTGTAGATGCGACTTTAAATAAACTAAAAAAAACTATTTTGAATATTTTTAATGTTAGAACGATTTATTTATTTTTATGAACATAATAAAAATTAATTTTTAACAGGAATTTTTTTTTCTGTAACATTGAAATTTTGGTTGGTAGTGGCAGGCTTACGCCTGGAAGTTTACAAAGTAAGGGCTGGCACTTTTCGTACATCCTTATTCAAATTAAGTGGCACTTTACATCAAACTTTTAAATATTGTTTAAGTTAAAATATTTTTCGCGGTAAGTAATTTTTGAATAAATTTAATGAAACACTTTAGGTATTAAACAAAATTATGCGGGTAACACTCAATGTCAGTATCATAATTGTTGTTTGGTACAGCAATATTGTCCCGGCTTCTGTCTTTTACTACAAAATAGTGTTTCTTTTTACTAAATTTAAGAACAACATTTTAGGGCGGGCTTTGGGTTGTGCACTCCTGATCTAGATTGACGAATAATATTCTAAAACCTTTTTACTCTCTCTTGCCTTTATGAGTATACAGAAAGGAAAATATTGCGTTCATGTCGATTTTTCGAAATCGAGTTTTCACCGGATATACACGTTTTCAGACCCCCTGGACCCAAAAACATGTTTTTAGCGATTAGTCTGTGTGTCTATGTAAACAAAATATCTGAAGACAAAACATTGTATGAAGTTGAAACTTAAAACTTAAGTTAGATACTACTACCGGACCCGACACAAACATTTTCATCAAAATCGGTCAACCGAAAGTAGTAGTTTACTCGTGTCATTTTTCACTTTTTTGCGATTTTCTCAAAAAACGACACATACGTTTTTTTTTTAAATCTCATTTACTAAATTTTTTATGCTCTATAAGATAGGGTAGGTGCCATGTATGCTGAAATTCTTGGAAAGGCTGTTCTCGTAAAAAAATTGTTTTTTTTTAAGATTACGGCTTTAATATGCATTAGCGCAAAAATGTATATGATAAAATTTGTAGAGAATTTAAAATCCTACAACTTTTATTTCAAACATTTTTTTTTGTAAAACGCTTAGTTAACTGTAATAAGCGATTTTCTAATTTGTTTTCACGAAAATGTGTAAAAAAAAATATATTTTTTTAAAAAGATTTTAGCTTAGTATGCATCTTACGACAAAATGCATGTAATCAAATTTATAGGAATTTAAAAGATCTACAACTTTTATTTGGCGCATTTTTCTCTACAGAGCCTATTTTAGCGTGAAAGAGTGATTTTTATTATTATTAAGCCAAACTAAGATTTCATTTTGCATCATTCATTCATGATTAAAATAAGGTTATGTTTTTTGAGGTTAGGTTTTTTGTTTATTTCTAATGTTTTATTACTAATGTTAGATTATTATGTTTATTATTTGCATTGACAAGAGAAAATCGTGTGAGTGTTTCACGCCAATTTTTGTTTTGTTTTAACAGCTGGTGTAAATTTGGATGGTCAAATGGTAAGCGCACCTAGTGAAGCTTTGAATACATTATCAGGAATAATAGCAGCTCCATTATTTGAACAAATAAAAGCTGTGTTTGGAGGTGATTCAGAAACAGCTGATAATACAATACCTGGACAAATAGTACAAAATTTACCAAAAGCGTTATCATCGTTTACAAATATATTAGATACATTTAACGTTGCATTACCAAGAGAAACTGTAGTTGGATCACCAAAAGATTCTGACAGCTCTGAAATGACACTTGGTGATAGTTTTATAAATGATATAATAGGATCATTACCGGTAATTAATCAAGTTAGAGCTGTATTTGTAGGTCATCCAAGTTCAGGAGGAGCTGAAACTACTTTACCGGTTCAATTAATGAGAGCTGTACCAAAAGCATTAACATCGGCAATGGATTTATTTGAACCGTTTAATAATGTAGGATTACCAAGAAAAATGCCGGCATCACCAAGAGTTGATAAAAGTTGGTTAAAAGATTTTGATGATGATGATGATGATGACGATGATAAATTTAATTCCGGTGTACAATCACAAAGTCAAAAAATTATAGTATCACCAATAAAATCACGTTCAGGTAAACCAACTGTCCCAGAATCAATACCAACCTCATACAATTCTAATGAAATTTCATCAAATGAAGACTATTCAAAAGAAAGTAATTATAACTCATTAGGTAAAACAAATACGAATAATGTTTTTCAAAATATTGGTAATATCTTAACCAGCGGTGATCCACAGATATTACAACCACAAGAAGCAATCATAATATTAACTTAATATTAATAAAACTTTTTAAATTTATGGCAAAATATTAAGTGACACAGATACTGTACAAATTAATATTGTAAATGATTTATATTATATAAACTAATAAAATAACTAAATTTTTTTATAATTTTGTAATTACGGAAATGATAAACAAATATTGTTTTAAAAAGATATTATAAAAAATTGTACTAGTTATAATATAAAAAAGTAAATAAAAATTATTTGTAAATAAAATAAATAATATGCAATGTAAATAATAAAGTTTTTTAACCAACATGGAGTAAAATTTTTCCGTTAGTACCTCTTCTTTCAGTAGTGTTTATTTTAGTTGATTCAATTAAATAATTAACTGAACTGTATAAATTGTATTAATAAAATGATAAATTTCATGAAAAATGTATTCAATGGAAATTTTCTAACCAGGTCAGTCAGTTAAATTATAGTAGCAGTTTGAGATTTTATGTTTAAATCTTATCCTGTTTATTATTTCCTAATTCCCAGTAAATATAGTTTTTTGTAAATGGGTTAAAAATGTGTAATTTTGTATCTATATATACGAGGTGAGGCTATTATATAACGAGACTGACGTTGTAAAAAAAATTTTTTTAATTTTATACATAATCACTTATTGTCACCTTCAATATACACTCCTTCTCTATCCCTACAACGCTCCATGCGAATTTTCCATTGTTGGAAACAGTGCTGGAAGTCATCTTCTGTCAGCTCCTTCAGGACACTTCGTTTCCGGATCATAAGTAAAAAAACCATGTTTCATCACGTGTTATTATCTTCTACCTGTTCCCTAAGGTGAAATCTGCATTAAAAGGGACAAGATTTGAGTCTGTGGAAGCTGTAAAAGAGAAAGCGGCACGTGTCCTGAAGCAGCTGACAGAAAATGACTTCCAGCACGGTTTCCAACAATGGAAAATTCGCACGGAGCGTTGTAAGGATAGAAAAGGAGTGTATATTGAAGGTGACAATAAGTGATTATGTATAAAATAAAAGTAAATTTTTTTACGTCAGTCTCGTTATTTAATAGCCACACCTCGTATGTCCTGAAACCCTTGAGTGGTAGAAAAAAGAAAATTTTTATATTTATCAGATGACTATAATTTTAAATCCCGACGGATAAAATTAAACGACCCAGAGATGTAAAATTCGGGGAATTTTTTGGCCTTTTCTCAAAAAAATAATATTTTAGAATTGTTGAAAAATATTAAAATTCGGCGATAAGAAGCAGAATCAAATAAATTAAAGTTTGATATACTTTTCTAATAAATTTTGTTCTGTATAAAATTTCTAATTATGCAATTTTTAAATTGCACGTTGTTTGTCTACTACGAAAATATCAGTTAAAAAATAACCTGGATTAAACATTGCCATGAATTGTAAGCCCGGCTGAACTTTCCTACTTAACTATTGTAAATAGAAATCTACTAGGAAACCAAATAGATTTCATGGTATATTTGTTATACTTATAAAAACAAAACTCTGCCTAATATTTTACAATGGATGATAAAAAGTAAAAGCAAAACCTTCTTCAAAAACATTTTTTAACTAAATACGCAGTCATATTTCGTATTTACTGGAATTTATCGATTGTGGTTAAACGAAAAATATTCGTTATAGTGTTGTGAAAAATACTCGAGGGAACTGTCAAAAATCTTTTTTAAGTGATATGTTCTCGTATACAACGATATTGTACCAAAAATGATTAAAATTGGCAAATCATATAAACCAATATATCCTGTTGTTCTACCATAAACTAAAAATTCCTGTCTTTTATTAGTAAAAATAATCATCGATGCAGAAAAGTGTCAATACAATTTTATTTTCAGTACTCTGGTAAGAAACCAATACTTCTAATCGTAAAAATTATGTATTTCAGATTTTTATAAATTTCCACGTTTGAGAACCGCCTCAACAGTTTTAAACTCTTTCAATCTGTCAGATATTTTCATTAAATTAATGAATCAAAAACTTGATTTAAAATTTGATATCTGAAAGATTCCCCTCAAAGGATTATTTTGGGTTTATGCCCAACTGTTCTGAAAATTAATATTATTACGCGTTATGATAATTAATTAAGGGGATTTTGGAATTCTTAGAAAACTTCTAGGAAACTTCAAGAGAGATTTATTCTTGTGACGATTTACAAAAAATTAAACCTTTGATATGGGTTTTATTAAACCAAAAGTTTATAATACAAATAAACGAAAATGTGTTAATTCATTCCTTACTAATGTATTTTACATCTAAATCTTTCATTGAAATCTCTCTCAACCGATCTTTCCGGAACCGACTCTTTTCCAAGAAAGTGGTTTGTTAAATCGCATTAAATCCAGCGTTAGTCGCCGTCGCGATTCAGCTGTGTAACCGCTAATTTTTGGAGATGAAGGTACCGTTATTCAAATCCTAACTTTTATACGAACTTCAATACTATACAGTGGTTACGGTGTACTTTGAAGGTTAGGATTCAATTAACTATACTTTCTCAGGAGTGGTTGGTCTGAGTCTGTACAAGACTACACCTCATTCAACACACATATCATCCTCATCTCGTTGGGTTATGGTTTGTTTATTGTTCTAAGTTGAAGAGATTGCAATGTACACACATTAGGGTAAAAAAGTCGCATTAACCCTATTTAGGTCTTTAGTAAGTATACTTACCGCTGGCAAGAAGGTCAATTTTATTTAAGAATAAATTATGCAGTTGAACCTTATTGGCATTTTATAGTGTTACAGACGTTCTCCGGTAAATACGCTACCCACATTCTGAAATAAGCGCGCAGCGACCATTTTCTTCGTGAGTGCACAAAATGTGGTATATACGTACGCTACGGCTTTGTTTTGTTGTTACTTTTGTACAGTTATTAGAAAATTTTAGTTTTTTAAGGAAAAGCAAGCATTATTCTATTATTCCATGCTAATATAAAGTTAAAATAAGTTATTCTACACATTTTTTTTGTTATATAGTAGGCCTACTACAAGTTGTTTTAATAAGCATTCTTACCACTAAACATTATGTGATTTCCATTTCAAAAAACGTTCCTTGGTAAGTATATTTACCAGGGCTTAACATCAAAACAAAGTAATATCTTACTGTTCTGGCCCTAAAAATACATTATTCCAAGTCCCTGCCAAAAAATGCTAGCCCGCTAGCTTTCCAGATTCAGGATATGCAGTTGACAAAGGCAAGAGTAACATGAAACAAAAATGACAGATTTTTTCATAGTTGATAGGATTTTGAACATAATAGTACAGTAAATTTTGTACTATACATTATAAATATCTATATAACACGAAAAATGGGTTTACAATTGCTAAAATTTATTTTGTGTTGATTTAATTGTGATGTATACTGTAAAATTTTATTTCATTTAATCTGTCGATATACGAAAAGCAAAATTAAAGGTACGTAAGTCATTCTTACACTTTAGTATTAAGTATATATAGTACTGTATAACTCTATGTCTAATTTTATAAGTGTTTAATTACAGAATCTAAATTGGGTAGGTTGTATAACATATGTAATTAATTCTTGGTTCTATAAATGATCATTAAACAGACAGGTGCTCCAACCAACTCAACAGGTTTAATTATGATTTAAGTAATGAGTAGGCCTAATTTTCTTGTAAGTGTATAAAAAAATTCACAGAATTAATTTTTTCTAAATAAAAATTAATTTAGAAAAATTTTTCCACTTTTCTGAATCAGAAAATGAATAAATACCAAATCGTGTGAAGAATACAGTACTTAGAAAAGTGGAAAAATTTGATATGTTTGGTTCCGCCATTTTTAAAAAGAAATCAGAGAGTGGTTTACGTTACACCATTTATTTTTTGATTATTTTTTATTTATTTTTTGATTATCTTAAAAAGAGATTTAAAATGATTTGTCACTCAATAGGGTTGCTATTTAAAATTTTTGACTTGCACCCCTTCCCAAAAGAGGAGAAAATGTGATTGAAACTTCAAAAAGGTAAAGTAATTGTTAAAAAAAATTCTTGAAAGTTTGGTTGTAATACCCACAAGAGGTTTAAAATTATAAAGGGACAACGGAACTTTTGCATCACTCTGTATACCGGGTGTCCCACAAAGAGCTTGCTATTTTTGAATTAATATGCCGGACGTATCACTCACTCTACAGACTGGAAACTTTACAGTTATAATAAATAGATATGTAAAAAAGTACCCTCGAGTTTCATTTGCTTTTTATTAATCAAAACAAAATGACGGAAAGTCATTTTATTTGCATAACCATTTCAAATTGGTGATTTGTTACAATGTTACTTAAGTAATAAAATGAAAGAAATGAAACAAATATAAAAGTGATAAATTATTAATGAACACAATGTGTTTCATTAACCTTCATTCGAACTGATGTCCATCAATAGCTATGTTGATCGATTTGGAATTGCAAAAACAACTGTTTTTTCTATCTGAATCCTATTGTAAATATAAGTGGTTATATCCAAGATTATTGTTCATTTTTGATATTATTTTATTATTCCGCCATTTCGTTTTAATTAATAATAAGCAAATGAAATAATAATAGCAACATCTATATGGGACACCCGGTATATAGAGATGCAAGCAAATATTTTCCAAAATAATTTGGGCTGAATAATTAAGTCTATAATTTGCTTCATTGGAATCAATCACGATTTCAAATCCAATTGGAGTCAAGATTAAGGAATTGAAAATTTGATGTTGTGATTTCATTGATAAACAATTTAACTATTGAATTCACTTTTTCCTTCAAAGGAAAAGTTAAATTTTACGATCAAGTGTTGTTATGTAAGTTAATACATACTTTACAAAGAATAAAACTTACAGAGAGTAAAGTTTAAAGTTTAATTAATTTCTGATTAACAGTTTTAGAGACGAAGAGGAAGTAATCTAGGAAGTACACATGCATTTGATGATAACGGCATGTGGAACTTTAATTTTGTTAACTTTCAATTTTAGTTTATACGTGGCATCAAATTCAAAAGCATTTTAGTCAAATATAATTTTATATAAAACATTATTTAAAAGTGGATTAAAATGTGGCTCTGCTTCAGCGCGTAAATTTCAAATAAAAGTTTCTAAAATATTAGTATATAATTAACGGTAGAATTATTTACTACAGAAACTTAAAAAACAATTAAAATTTTGTTTTTACTGAGGAATTTTAAACGTATTATTAATTAGCGATAAATATTTATAGAATGTTAGATAGGAAATACAAGTTTTATGTTTCACTTTGAAATTAGTAATTGCTTAATTAATGTAGCTATAGAATAACTGCGTTTATCCGAGCCTCGAGTCATATATTTTATCTAGATCATCTAGTAAAAAAAAGTTTAAACATTTTCGTTTCAAGCCTAGCATACTTTCTTGTCCAGTTCTCAAGAAGAAACCTCATAATAGTTTTAAAAAAATTATAAAAAGTATTTCTTATAAATACCCATAACATGCAGGTGGGTGTTAAATTATTTGGACTCGATCTTCTAGTTCCATGGCTAAAAAAATAGTTTTGTTTCTTATCACATGGTCAGCCAATTATATGGTTGAAACATTTAAGAGCAAAAGAGTAGAGGTGTAAAATACACTAGTCATAGTTATCTCCACTGATAGTATTGAATTTCATTGTACAGCCAGACCCTGTGATGAATGAAGTAAAGGTATCATTTGCAGGGTGGAAGTACTGTCTGACAAGTTGCAAAATAGGATTCCCTCCCTTCCACACTTCATCATAGCCACCTTGTATTACGCACTGTCCCAAAAACATTAGCTCGGATAGTCAGTGTACTAGTACAGCTCATCACTACAACAATATTTATATTCATACTTACTATTACTTTATTATTTATTATTATTTGCACTTATTTAACCTGTACCTGTTTAAATCACAATTATACACTTACACTGTATTTGTTTAATCGAAACGAATTTATCTGAATATTGAGTAATCGATCAAATCCAAAACATAATAAAACTGCACTGACTACAAAACCAACATAGCACGGTCGCTAACACTGTACAACTGAAGTAAAAGCGTATTTTATATTAGCTGCTCTCAAGTAAATAAAGAATAATGCTTACTCCATTTAATAAATTAATCTTATCAATTATTTACATTAACAGTCAACATTATAAATTAAGAACGTGCTGAGTTATATTATGACTACACTACCTAATAGTAAACAAAAATAATGGAAACACTAATGACTTTCTGCTGGTGGTCACTTAATCTGTACAAAAGTTATGGATAACAAGAATCTAGTACAAGTGATATTCATATTAATTGCTCATTTGTGTTGTGCGAACCGATGTATTTGATCCGGCACATAGTGCGAACGGGAATGGAAGAAGTGGGGAAGGGAGGGAATCCTATTTCGATCGTTGTCAAGCTATAGATGCTTTCAAAGGATCTGGAATGCTGATACGCATTTTTTTCCACTCAGTGAGGAAGGCAAGGGTGAACCACCTCATTCCTCGTTTTACTTAGTACAGCCTCTAAAGGTTCAAACCAGCCTTTCGGCTGATGACTAAAACAACATAATACGAAAGTCTGTAGTTTCAGCTGTTGGTATGAAGAAACTATCCTCTCCCGCTGTCTACGTATTTAAAAACTTGTGTTATATTCACTAGTTTCACAATATTTTGTATGAAAGTATTTCAACACGTTACGGTTACAACCTTTAATATAAAAATAAACTACATGTAGACTTGTTGTTGTTGTTTAGGTCATCAGCCGAAAGGCTGGTTTGAACCTGTAGAGGTTTTACTAAGTAAAACGAGGAGTGAGGTGGTTTACCATTGCCTTCCTCACTGAGTGGAAAAGTACGCTTATCAGCATGCCGGGCCCTCTGAAAAGCACATATTTTCCACTCTGCAAATGACACCTTCACTTCATTCACCACAGGGTCTGGCTGTATAATGAAATTCATTACTTTCAGAGGAGATAACTCTGATTGGTGTCTTTTACACCTCTACCTCTTCTGTTCTTAAATGATTCAGTCATTTAATTGGCTGACCATGTGATAAGAAACAGAACTATTTATTTTAGCCCTGCAACTAACAGATTGAGTGTAAATAATTTGACACTCCACCTGCCTGTTATGGGCAGTCCATGTACATGTAGACTAAAGTATGCTATAACTGGAATTTTGTACATTTATCTGTTTTATTTAAAAGTCAAATTTGATGAAACATTATTTTCGTTATGCGAATCGGTCATTGTATTGGGTTTGTTGACAAAACAAATTTTTAAGACACTATACAATAAACCTAAGGTATTGGCTAAATGGCTCAAAGAAGTCAAAAAAGATATTGAAAAAACCGGAATAAACCGAGAAAGCATAATAAACCAAACCAAATTCAGACAACTAATTACGGACCTTAAGGACTTCCATCAAGAACAAAAACAGAACACCGGGTACCCCGAAGAAAGGAGAAAAACCTACAGTAAATGAATGCTACAAGTGTGGGCTGCAAAAAGACATTCCAGAAACGTCTAAAGTCACCTCGCGTGGTCTAAAATTGGTCTTATGCGAAAAAAAATATTTATGAAAAATCGTCCGACAAGATGTCTGCGACTCTAAAATATCAAATGTAAGATGCAAATCTAAAATATAATAAATACAATTTCCACGTTTAAAAACACTTAACACTTTGGTAAATAATTTGGGATCTGTACTTCATTTGAGACAAAATTTACTAAACCTATTGTACACCAGAACATATTAAAAACTTTCTACAAATTCTCAGGATAAATTATTTCATATGATACAAGAATTACTTCAAATTTTCATAAATAATCGCAATTACCAAATCAATAAATCAAATAATATAAAAAATATAGTATCAAATAAATAAATATGTAATATAAAAATATAAAATATAAATAAATTGGTTATAAAAAATTATAAAAATATAATACATATAGCCTTTTGCCCATATAACATTTTGCCCATAACAGGCAGGTGGAGTGTCAAATTATTTACACTCAATCTGTTAGTTGCAGGGCTAAAATAAATAGTTCTGTTTCTTATCACATGGTCAGCCAATTAAATGACTGAATCATTTAAGAACAGAAGAGGTAGAGGTGTAAAAGACACTAATCAGAGTTATCTCGTCTGAAAGTAATGGATTTCATTATACAGCCAGACCCTGTGGTGAATGAAGTGAAGGTGTCATTTGCAGAGTGGAAAATATGTGCTTTTCAGAGGGCCCGGCATGCTAATAAGCATACATTTCCACTCAGTGAGGAAGGCAATGGTAACCACTCACTCTTCGATTTACTTAGTAAAACCTCTACAGGTTTAAACCAGCCTTTTGGCTGATGACCTAAACAACAACAACAACTTATAGCCTATAATAATAATAATAATAATAAAATAAATAAATCAAATCAATATTCGTCCACGCTTTCTTTATTTGTACCACTTTCCTTTCCTTTTCTTTTTTATATCTACTTTCTTTGTTATATTTATTTTTTTATTTCATTTTTTTTTATATGCTTCTTTGTTATTATACTTTTTTAATCAACTTTCCTGTTACCAATAGAGGCTTCTACTAATAACTACTACCGTTATACTTTTATAACATGTTTTTTCCTTTATAACTTGTAATTTTATGTGACTTATGGTCTAAACCTTTGTAATTTTAACGTGATCGTTAATGACCTAAATGTTGATGGCCATTAAAAATTAAAAAATCTTATCACTTTTTCCTTATTTAATTTTGGTATACACAAAAATTTTCGTTACATGTACTTCAATTTTATCATTTTTTAGGTTGTCGATTTCCTGCCAGTTAGGTATATAATTACCCACCGGGTTGGTCTAGAGGTAAAGTCGTTGCCAAAATCAGCTATTAACAGCTGATTTTCGGAGACGAAGGTTCCTGGTTCAAATCCTAGTAAAGGTAGTTACTTTTATACGGATTTGAATGCTAGACAGTGGTTACCGGTGTACTTTGATGGTTGGGATTCAATTAACCATACTCTCTCAGGAATGGTCGTCCTGAGTCTGTACAAGACTACACCTCATTTACACTTCATACACATCATCCTCATCTCATTGGGTCATGGGGTTGCTTATTGTTTTCAATTGAACATATTGCAACGTACACACATTAGGGATTACAAATAAAAAATAAAACAAGGTATATAATTAACTAGTGATGAACTTAAAAAAATAATTTCAAGTTTTTAAACATTTAAAAAAAAGTAAGTTAAATTTAACTTAATAATAACATGATTTTCTTATAGTCACTTGCGACACTTAGTATATAAAATTTAGCCCGAATGATTTTTTTTTGACTGTTACGTAAATATGATAAAAGTCACAGAGTGTGCTAAGTTTTTTTTGTAAATAGATTAGGAAATACGTACTTGTTTAAATTAATTAAAATCTATTTGGATACATCAATATTCAATTTAGATCTTCATTAAAAATTCTAATTAATTTCAGTCACGTTGTAAAGAACGTTACTTATAAAAACATGTGGAACGATTACAGATGGCATTTATATGCATTCTATACGTACAATATTTTCAGGTAATAAATTAATTACCAATAAACTTCATTATTACATAATAAAAACGGTTTAATTACAGTAATTTTGTTTCGGTACGAAAATATCTGAATGATTAAAATAAATGTTCATTATTTGCGTCGTTAAAAGGGATATTTTCGACAAAGTTTTGTAACTTTTAGAAGTTTTCTTGTAGCTGATACATTATCAGAATTTTTTTGTAGGCTATAGTCATTACTTCAGCTCATCCGCTGTTCTGCTTTTGCTCTTAATAAGATATCTTAACGACAGTATTAGTAGGCCTATATTTTTCTGTACAATATATTTTCTCGTTTTATTCTTATATAAATGGAAGATCCGTTCTAGTTTTTTTATAACACTTGTAGAAAATTAAGTCAATTTACGCCTGATTTTTATTTCCTAAACTTTTTGTCATTCATTCTGCCCAGGTGATCATATATTTTTAATCTTTGTTTCCTATTTGATTCTGACAATTGTTCGTTTTCTTTTTTCAGTTATTTCTTTTTCAGCAAGTCATGGAGATATTTTACTTTCACAAGGTGCTCAATGTGACCCTTATTTAATAAAAATATTTCATCTTTTCCGTAAAAAAAAACACATAAAATACGGTGCCAAAAGCTAGATGGTGAACTAGAAAATTGGTAATTAGCTATCAGCTGCCAAAATAATAATACGAGGGTAAATCGGAAAGTAAAGAACATTTTTCTTTAAAAACAAATTTTCATTATAGCCAAAAATAACTTTTTGTAGAACATACCTGAAACCTAAACTATTTTTCTACGTAATCGCCGCACATATTTAAACACTTGTCGTGCCATTTCACAAATTTTGCTATGCTCTCTGCATACTCAGTTGCTACCAAGTTGTTTAACCACTTACTAACACCTCTTTCAGTTCGTCGTCATTCCATAGCGGTCCCGCCCAAAAAGTTCTTCAGTTTGGGAACAGATGGAAATCACTCGAGGCAAAGTCGAAACTGTTGCACCAAGTTCTTTGTCAATGCAGCAGAATGTGGTAGTGGGTTATCGTGAAGAAGCACAACGCCCCGCTAGAAAACAATCCGCGCAAACTGAATGTACCAATTTCGAATTGAAGCTTCGTTCATCACATTACCATAAATCTCCGTTATTTGTCTGTAAATTTTGATAGGTAGGACTCCTTAAGCATTAAAAAAGCGTATTACACTACGCACCTCACACTTGACGGGATCGTTTATTTTGTCACACATTTTCCAAACATAAACAATCAATACACGATTGCAACTGATCGCTGTTAGCGCCAGATTGGCTCAAGGTGGGTGGAAGGTCAATGACTTGGCAGCGAAGATGATAGGGGAACAGCATGGCTTGTCAGATCAAAACGGTTTTTACTTTCCGAACCATCCTCGTATTATTTAATACAGTATTGGGTAAGCCTGGTTACTTGATTGTATTAGAAATGTCAGAATCAGAAGAGATTTAAAAAATAATGACAGCTAGATGTATTACAAAAGAGGCAGTTGAGATAATTATGACAATGTCACTCGAATGCATAATGAAAGTTTGACAAAGAGAGTTTTGGGGGCAAGACCTGAAGGAAAGAGATACGTCGGAAGGCTTAATTTAGCTGGAAACGTATCTAATAGAAATAAGTAGGACTGTTTATAAATAAATAATAATAATATTAATAATAATAATTATTATAATAAATAAATAATATTTATTATTATTATTATTATTATTAGTCGTAAAGCTCCCGAAGTGGAAGACGCTAAGTAAATCTGGTTTGTTTTTGGGATTTCTTGTCCTTTTTATCCGCCCACCAGTTATTCATTCTTTGTGAGAATTCAGCTTTTCTCTGTTCACTCCACTTAGTTCCGGTTCTTGGAGCTTTTGTTATTTATTATTATTATTTATTAACACGTTCACTGCTCAGTTTTTTTTTCAGTTGGACGCAATTCTGCGTCCAACTGAACACTCCCAGGTGACTGCGGACGCAATTCTGCGTCCCGACTATATGATTTTACTTTACTTCTTTCTCGGCTCAGCATGGGTGAGAAGTCTTTGTATTATTGTTCAGTGGTTTGAAAAAAGTTACTTCTAAGCCAGTGCATGATCAGTTCTTGACCAGGGACTACCTGCTTTTTTTAGTGGAATTTTAAAATCACGTACTTTTCCGATTCAGTTCGCATCTCCTTGTGTATTATTATTTAATTAATTCTAAATTTAGTTATTATTATTAGTAAGATTATTAGTTCGTTTAAATATTAGTTTTCCACCTCCAAAATTTCCTTATATTTATTTAGATTATCCGTCATAAAATCATTTGTCCTTCCGTCATACCGCCTTGCAATTGTTAACAACCCTTCTACCCGTACCGTACCACGACAGACCGCACTACAACAGACGATACTAAATCACCTACCTAAAAAAAAACCAAAAGACAGAATCAGGGAAGGCTATAAATGTACGTAAACGTTGCCGTGTGTGTGTTGAAAATTTTTTTAGAAAAGACACAATGTATTATTGTGAGCAGTGTCCGAGTCAACCCGCTTTATGTTTGAATGAGGCTTCGCTGAATATCATAAGCCTAAGTGAAGTGCAGTTATAATGCACAAATGAGTTGTGTCAATAATAATTGTATTTATTGTGTGAATAATTTCAAGTACAATTTTATTTTATTGTGAATACTATTATTTTAAATTAATTATGTACTGTATTACCATTATTATTTATTAGGCTTATTGGACGTGTATTATTATTATTGTTTATTACGTAAGTTAATCATTAGGTTATTGTCATTATTCTTATTTACTATTAATATTATTATTTTTATTTTCCAAAAATAAAGTAGGCTACGTTTATTATTAAATTATTATTAAAAATCATTTATTCAATAATTATTTTAGTTTGTTTTAAAATAAGTCACTGCAAACTTGAGCTATTTCACAGTTTTTTAAAATTATTTTTAATTAATTTGTTTTGTAATTTATTTTAAATATTTTTCATATAACGGGACAAAAGCAAAGTAATAATGAATAAAATTTAAAAAAGTAGCCTATATCAAATATCAGAACGATACAGGCTATGACGTAGTCAGAGAATTTTGCTCTCTCGTATAACTGCGGACGCAGAATTAAGTCAGGCCAGTTTAGTTTTGAAATCGACCTCAGTCACAGAGAAGAACCACGCTCTTCCCGCGCCGTAGTGAACGTGTTAATATTTATAATAAATAATAATAAATTATTATTATAAATAATATTATTATTAATATAATAATTAATATATATAATTAATAATATTAATAATAATAAATAGAAAAAAGTATCTAATAGATATAAGGAGCTGCGGGAGGTGAAAAACAAGTGTTCAAACAGGAGAGAGTTTGGTACATAAGGAATAAAGACGAAGACAAAGATAATAAAAGAACAAGGAGAAGATGAACAAGCGTAAATAAAATATTAAAAATGTTGTAGGACGTAAGGTTTTTAATTTTCCCAAACTCTGAGACCGTTTTAAATGTTAAATTTTCAAAAATTTTCTAAATAAACTTTATTTTTCATTATTATTCACGCTGAAAAATCCATCTGGCTTAGATCCAGTAAATGGATATTCAGTGATTCTACGTTTCCAATCATACATTATATATAAAATTTAATAAATCCCTTACAATAAGCCCACAACTATAAGGAGCCGCACTTTCTTGCTTCCAGATTAAATTCATCACGAATTAGATAAAAATTTCTGGGCTATTATCCAATTCTGGTAAGTCATATGAAAATAAAAGAACTGTGATTGTCAAGCTAAGGATATGACCCATCCAGTACTTTTGAACCAACAGTAATTTGTCAACCGTACGTATTCGGTTTGTACAAGTTACAGATTAAACGAAATTTTCCAAAAACTGAAATACTTACTACTTAAAATCATGTATTAAAAAATGTTAAAAAACCAACAAAATTTAAATTTGATATTAATGCATTTTAAACAATTTTGTCAGTTCTAGAATGTGTAGGATAGCAGTCAATGTTCCAGTACGTCGATGATAGAAGATCTAATTCCAATTGAATTAGATCTTCTATCATCGACGTACTGTCGATTACTGTCAATTGTTGTAAATTTAAGAAGTAATTTAAAAATAATCATAAATAATAATAAAAATTGAAGAATATCTAATTAAAAATTTAAATATTCTTAACAGTAATAAAAGATATCAAGATGAATTATAAGAAGAAAATAAAACATTCAAAAAATTAATTCCAGAAACCAAATATCTCAAAATTAAGCAAGAAAACAAAAGATAGTATAATTTTTATTAAATAATTTTAAATAATAAAAAAATAAGTAAAGGAAAATATTAAAGTATCAAGAGTAAAATTAATTATGGAAGCAAAGAAGATAAATTTGATTATTTTAGAATATGAAAATAAGATTTAAATAAAATTTATTCAAGACTATAAAACCAAATGCAACAATGACTCGACGCCCCATTTGATTCCTGGTCAATGGATGGACAAGAAGCAAGAGCAAGACTCTTAAGAAGAATTTCAGAATAGTAACTATAAAACTAATTAATTTGAGCTCATACGTAGCTAGTATATTATTTAATAGTCAGTAATATCTATTGCAATACATAATTATAATTAATAATTAATTAAAATATTTAGGTTTATATTACA
Organism: Catonia carolina; assembly: GCA_035578175.1. Taxonomy (NCBI): domain Eukaryota; kingdom Metazoa; phylum Arthropoda; class Insecta; order Hemiptera; family Achilidae; genus Catonia; species Catonia carolina. The sequence goes on along the minus strand of JAQMRL010000005.1, from coordinate 29,585,249 downwards.
GTGTCATCACTAAATAATTCAAGCATTTAATTTAATTTTTGTAACATATTATTTTGTCAATTTTTCGAATTCACTTTTCGTTTTTCATTAAATAAAATTTATATTTTATTTCACTTTGCGTTTTTCATTTCATTATTTAAATTTCATTACAATTTGGCGCCCAACGTGGGGCGAAAACAATTTATATTGGCAAATTACATTACAAACGATCTGGAGGAATTCCTTTTATAGTAAATACAAAAGAACATTCTTTAAATTTACGTCAAGAGCCTTTACATAATGTAGTCCCTACTACGTACAAAACTCTATCATACATTGAGACTTTAACGTAGACACATTGTACTCAACCATTAACAAATTATGTACACGTTTTCATTAAAATTAATAAATCTTAAGAATCCAGAAATACAAACATTGTCACACCCCCACCTACCACAAAATTCACAAAGGAGATTTAAAATATACTGAAATAGAGGTCTTATCTATAACAGCAACGAGAGTTTGCCACTGGGTGATTTCCTTATTCAAGACGAAAACAGGAAATTAAACACGCACATCATAAATATCTGTTGTAGTTGTTACAGAATAAAGATAAAACCCCTTTTACCTTCTTTCGGAAATTATAAAGACACTTAATAATAATAATAATAATTAGGATTTCAGAAAGGCGTACGACTCAATGGATAGGTCCTCCCTATTTAACGTTTTGGAGGAAAGGGGACTTGATACTAAAACACGAAGACTCATTGAACAAACACTGACTAACACAAAATCTAAAGTAAAATTCATGGGAGAAATCTCAGAACCCTTTGAAATTCGAACAGGTGTAAGGCAGGGTGATGGACTCTCTCCGCTTCTGTTCAACGTCGTTCTGGACAAAGTCATGGAAGAATGGGAGAAAGAGCTGAAGAGATGTGGACAGTGGAAGCCAGTACAACTTGGTTTTCCCAGAAACAACCTTTCCATACCATACCTCGCCTTTGCTGACGATCTAGCTATATTAATGGATGACGAGAAGACCGCCATCAAGCAGCTTGAGACATTAAAGGAATGTGCTGAAAAAGTAGAGCTACAAATCTCATTTGAGAAAACGGAATTCATATCCTCAAAAATAGATATCATAAGCTTGAGGACAAAATATGGTAGAATAAACAAGGTTCCATACTTCAAATATTTGGGGGAATTCATTGAACCAACAGGTCTTGAAAGAATTTCCCAACAAAATCGTCTCCAAAAAATGAAAAAAGCTCTAGGATTAGTTCAAAATCTCTACAACAAAAAATCCATGTCAAGACAAACTAAAATTCGGCACTACAACACAGTTATTAAACCAATGGTCCTCTACGCAAACGAAACATTAGCACTTAACAGAAAACACGAAATCGAAGAAATCAAAAAGGAGGAAAGAAAAATTATTAGAAAAATTCTAGGGGCTCGACTTACAGAAGATGGGTATAAGCTGCAATCCAACAAAACAACAGAGAGCTATTCAAACATTGAAATTGACATGCGTAAAAGGCGGTTGAAGTTCTTTGGACATCTTAACAGATTGCAGGAGGATAGGCTAACAAAAAGAATAATTGAATACATAACAAAACTTAAAATTTCAACACCTTGGCAGGACGAAATTCGTAAGGACCTAAAAAGCGCAAATATACATCAAACTGAAATTTTTAATAAAAACTTATTCCGTCACAAGGTAGACAAGTGGAAAGTTTCAGAGCCCTCAAGAGAGAAGCAGTTTAGACCAAAGTGGTCTGAAAACCGAAAAAAAGCTTTCTCGGAAACAATGAAGGCCTACTGGACCAATAAGAAAAACAAATGACGAAACTGAGTCATAATGCTTAACGTCTTCTATCCAAGGAGAATTCGCCAATAATAATAATAATAATTAAAATTTTTTTCTCGTCATCAGTCTCTGGACTGGTTTGATGCAGTTCTCTGAGTTGTTCTATCTTAAATCATTTAATATCTACATACCTGTAACACCCTACATCTTTTGTAATTTGCTTTAAATATAACCTCTGCCTCCCCCTAAATTCACTTTCTCAATATTACTTTCCATTATTGATAGAGCAATACCTGGTTGTCTTAAGATATGCCCCACTAATCTATCCCTTCTGGTAAGATGCTTCCATATACTTCTTTTTTCATCCACTCGTCTAAGAACCTCTAAATTACTTATTTTGTCCATCTACCTAATCTTTAACATTTTCCTATAACACCACATTTCAAAAACTTCTATCCTCTTCCTTTCTACAGCTCCTATCACCCACGTTTCACTCCTGTATACTCTAAACACCCGTGTACTCCCCGCTACACTCCAAACTTAGTGTTTTAATAATTTTTTTCTAATCCGTAAATCAATGTTTGTAGCCAATAGGTTGTTTTTCATTTCAAAGGCTTTTCTAGCCCTTCTTTAGATATCACTAATGTTTCTACCATCCTTTGTTATTTTACTCCCCAGATAGCAGAAATCTCCAACTTCTGTATGAAATTTTTTGTGTTTACTTTTTACATAAGAAGAAAATTTGTGTATTTTATGAAAGGTAAACTTTTTGTAAAACAAAAATTTATATTTTTGTAAATATACTTGATTTATATTCATGTATGCAACCAATCTAACAAGTTTTGATGTGAATCTTTTATATTCTTAATTAAAGGTTGAAAACACTGACAATAAAAAGTTAGCTAAGAAAATATTTAAGCGTATAAAGATCTTTGTGAAGTTCTTTATGTAATAAAATATCTTTGATGAATTTTAAGAATATCATTTGAAAATTATGAGTAATTATTCTTGTTGACAGCTTTTAAGTATTTTATCAAAGAACACGAAATTACGGCAAGTAGGTAGGCTATATAAAGTTGTAATAAAAAAGGGAATGGAATTCCAGTAAAAACTGACTAATTGTACAAGAATTAATAGAGCTATAAGTGATGTGAAATTTTCCAAAGAATCAACATATTTTCAGAATATTTGAAATTTTAACGCACGTTTTGCTAATTAATATTTTTGACTAAATGCTGTATTTTGTTTAAAAAGTAATTAAAGAATTTGTTACCATAAAATAACCTCCCAACCTTTGTAAAAATTCTATTGAATGAATGAAACACATGGAGCAAAAGAAAATAACTCAAAAAATTAATAAAGAGGGTTTTCAATGAAGTTGTTTTCAGAATTACTGTTTCAATATGTGTTTTGAATTAAACAAAATTAAATTAATCCGGTAGAATCTAATGAGCGAGAGACGGGAAGCTGTTGAGAGAAACGTACGTACTATTTTATATTTTTGGATGTAAATAAAATGTTTTAAATAAGTAACTTAATAAAAAGAAAAATGCCCACATATAAACTCACTGGAATAGGTAATTACGTTTTTGTAGCCTGTTCGGTTTTTGTATGCCGTGGTTTCATAGCCTATCACTAGCAGAAAAATTAGGCCTCGGATTATTTTTATCTTTAGTATTTTTTTACTGCAGTCTTTTACGATCGTAAGGAGTATGTTTTTAAATTTTGATGTTATGTTAATTGGTTAGATCGAACATCGTCTAGTTGAGGTTAAAACACCTGAATTAACAAAACTGCTGATGTGGGATTAAATGTAAATTAATAATAAAAATCCCTTTCATGAGACGATACGTCTCATGGCTGGTGGTGATTTTAGAAAAACTTACCTTTGACCTATGGCAAATCCCATTAGTGATTTCTGTGTTTACTCTTTAAGAGGAATCGAATGACACAATTTTTGTTTCTAAATTCCGACTTTGATTTCTTGACTTCTGTTTTTGGGCTACTTTCGGTCGAAACCGGAACATCAAAACCAATGATGTCTGTATCTACTTTTTAAGAGGAATCGAATGGCACTGTTTTTGTTTCCAAATTCCGACTTTGATTTTTTGACTTCCTGTTTTGGGCCACTTCCGGTGTAGATTATGAATCCGAAAACCGTTTGTTGCTTCTCTTGTTCCCAATGTTGCTGAACTTCAAACCCAATGATTTCTGTATCTACTCTTTAAGAGGAATCGAATGGCACTGTTTTTGTTTTCAAATTCCGACTTTGATTTCTTAACTTACGGTCTCACAGGAAAGAGTAAAATAGAGTTTTATCGTTACTTATCTGGAATATTCTTTGGCTTTATTTTTTTCCTTCTAAAAGAACTTATGATTGCTTTTATATGAGGAGACGCTCTTAACTTACCCAGTCAGAGTTTATCGAGCCATTCAGTATATGGTGTTAAAATGAGGTGAGTCGTTTGTATAAAACACGTTGCGTATTGTAGCAGTTCTGCCTAGTGGACATTTAGTGTACATATGTTTTGATTTGTACATAGGAATTTATTCATTATTTGAGTGTAAATTATCATATCTCTTTTTAGTTAAGTTTAGTTTACGTTTAGTTCAGTGTTATGTCTTAAGTTTTTTAAAGAATGTGCAATAAATTTGGTATATTGTTAAGTTAACCCATCAGGTTGATCTAGTAACAAAATTGTCGCTGCGAATCAGCTGTTTAACAGCTGAGATCCGGAGACGAAGGTTCCGTGATTTAAGTTTTAGTAAAAGTTTTATACGGATTTGAATACTAGACATGGTTACCGGTGTACTTTGATGGTACGGGGTTCAATTAACCATACTAATTACACCTCATTTACACTTCATCCTCATCTCGCCGGGTTAGGTTGTTTATTGTTTTCAAATTTGACAGATTGCAATGTACACACATAAGGGATTAAAAAAATATTAAGTAGTTTATTGTAATTTCTTGGTTTTCATAATAATATAAAAAAATGTGGTGTGGAACACTCACACAACTTTCTCTTGCCAATGAAAAAAATTAACAATATAACCTAACATTAGTAGTAAAACATTAGATATAAACAAAAAACTAACCTCAGAAACATAACCTAGGTAATTTTAATCTAAAGTGAAAGACGCCAAATGAAAATCAACCTCAGTTTGGCTTAAAATACGGAAAGTCATTCTTTGACGCTAATCTAGGCTCTGTAGAGAAAAATGCTCTAAATAAAAGTTGTAGATCTGTTAATTTCCTATAAATTTGATTATATACACTTTTGTCGTAAAATGCTAAGGCTGAAATGTCAAAAAATCGATTTTTTACACGTTTTCGTGAGAAAAAACATAAAATTGCTATTTACCGCTAAACTAAGCGTTTTACAAAAAAATTTGAAATAAACGTAATTTTTAAAATCTCTACAACTATTATTGTATAAATTTTTGCACTAAAATGCATACTAAGGCCGCAATCTTGAATAAACAATTTTTTTACGTGAAAACACCCTCTACTAGAATTTCAGCAGACATGACGCCCTACCCTTTCCTGTAAAGCCTAAAAAATTAGTTATTGAGGCGATTTTTAAAAAAAATCGTAGAAGCCGTTTTTGAGAAAATCGCAAAAAAGTGAAAAATGACACGAATAAACTACTACTTCCAGTTGACCGATTTTGATGAAAATGTTTGTGTCGAGTCCAGTAGTAGTATCTAACTTAAGTTTCAAGTTTCAAGTTCGTACGATGTTCCGTTCTTGAGATATTTTGTACACACACACACACACCTACAGAAAAATTGCTAAAAACATGTTTTTTTGGGTTCAGGGGGTCTGAAAACGTGTAGATTCGGTGAAAACTCGATTTTTAAAAGTTGACATGATAAATACTTTCGTTCCTATATATTCATACAGGCAAGAGAAAGTAATAATGTAAGTAAGTTATTTGTAAATAAATATTTGCCGAAAATTTGAAAGGAAGTTTAGTTACATTTAAACAACCAAGTCCCGAAAGAACCTGAAATTAGCTTTACAATATTACAGTACCCAATAATTTATTAATATTTTTGCTCCAACGCTTCTATTGCAGATTAATACAAGGAAAAGTTAGACAAAAAACTTTTGATAATTAACCTACATATAATTTTTTATAAATTATAGTTCATAAAGTACCAAAAAATATGATAAAAAGACTTTTAAAGTAAGTTATATAAAAAGAAAAATACAACATGCAATTCCACAACATGTTTTCATGCACTAGTTACTGATCTAAAAGAAACAAGAATTCTTTGACAATTCTATGGAACACCCAAAATAATAACCGTGATTAAAATTTAAAATAATATGTCATTAAAACATAAAATTGACCTTGAAAACTTATATAGGTAAAGGAAAAATTAAAAATACTTCAGTCTTTATTAAGATTTATAAGTAATATGGTGAATCGAATTTAAAATTTTGTGTTAGCTGTTTTAGTTTTATTTATTTTTAAAATATATTTAAATCGAAGTGTATTTATTTATAAATTTACTTTTTTAATACAGACGATGAATTTTTATAATATTATAGTTATTTTATTTTTATTTATAAATTTTCCGAATAAAATTTTAACCCGTGAATATGTAGATAATAATCCGGTTTTTGATCACGGTATGGTAGAAATGAGTTCTTCAGAATTCGAGCACGATAATGAGTATTCAAATAGTGATTCGATTGATTCATATACAAAATATCGTCCAACTAAGAAACCGATTATGAGTCCACAATGGGATTATGAAAGACCTCTTACTCCAGCAGGTGAAAAAATTAATTTCATGAAGACTTATTTTGATCCCATTACTAAACAACCTTTCCGGTAAGTCAAGTATTTTTTTTCTTATTATGCAAAGAGAATAATTATTTTTTTACTTTCTCTTGCCTATATGAATATATAGGAAGGAAAGTAGCCTATTGTTTCCATGTCGATTTTTCGAAATCGAGTTTTCACCGGATCTACACGTTTTCAGACACCTGAACCCAAAAAACATGTTTTTAGCGATTGGTCTGTGTGTGTGTGTGTGTGTGTGCGCGCGCGCGTGTGTGTGTCTGTGTGTGTATGAATAAAATATCTCAAGAACGGAACATCGTACGAACTTGAAACTTGAAACTTATATTAGATACTACTACCGGACTTGACACGAACATGTTCATTAAAATCGGTCAACCGGAAGTAGTAGTTTATTCGTGACATTTTTCACTTTATTTGCGATTTTCTCAAAAACGGCTTCTACGATTTTTTTAAAAATCGCCTCTATTAATAAATTTTTTATTCTCTACAAGATAAGGTAGGCGCCATTTCTGCTGAAATTCTTGGTGAGGCTGTTTTCTCGTAAAAAAACGTTTTTTTAAGTTTGCGACTTTAATATGCATTTTAGCGCAATAATGTATATAGGCCTAATAATAAGTATACAGAATTTAAAATTCTACAACTTTTATTTCAAACATTTTTTTGTATAACACTTAGTTTAGCGGTAGGCCTAATTAGCAATTTTCTCTTTTTTTCTCACGAAAATGTGTAAAAAAATCGATCTTTCAAAGATTCCAGCCTTATTATGCATTTTACGACAAAAAAGTATAATCCTATTTATAGGAAATTAAGAGATCTACAACTTTTATTTTGAGCGTTTTTCTCTACAGAGCCTAGTTTAGCGTGAAAGAGTGATTTTCCATATTTTTAAGCCAAACTGAGGTCGATTGTCATTTTGCGTCTTTACTCATGATTAAAATAAGGTTATATTTTATTGAGCTTACTTTTTTGTTTATTTCTAATGTTTTATTACTAATGTTAGGTTTATTGTTAATTATTTGCATTGGCAAGAGAAAGTTGTGTGAGTGTTTCACACCAGATTTTTTTAGGATTTAAAGAAGTTAGGGCCGAACCGTGGTGTAGCAGTCAGCGTAACTGGCTTCTACGCCGAGGTCCCGGGTTCGTATCCCGGTTAGATCTGGCATTTCTTAATCACTCATCTTCATCTATCATCCTTCCAATCACCCACATTAGTAGTAGTTGAAAAACAGTTTGACGTAAATTGAAAAAAAAGTTAGGAACGAGAAATTTTGTTAAATCCGAAAAAATAATTGTTTTGGAGATTTTTGAACAATTTAATATTTGTCTTACTTTATGCAAATTTATGTACAACTAGATCCCCGCTTGCTGGGTTTTCTAGGAAACTAAACATATTAAGAATTTAACTTTTCATACAACTACGTTGAAAACTAAATCGCGGTGTCCAAATAAAACCAATTAATAGCCTACCTAACTTAAGTTTCAAGTTTAAACTTCGTACGATGTTCCGTTCTCGAGGTTTTTTGTTCACACACACGCGCACGCGCGCGCGCACAATAATTGCTACAAACAAGTTTTTTGGTTACAGGGAAAGTAATTTTATAGGGCAAGAGAAATAAAAAATCTGGTGTGAAACACTCACACAACTTTCTCTTGCCAATGCAAATAATTAACAATATAATCTAGCATTAGTAATAAAACATTATAGAAATAAACAATAAAACTAACGTCAAAACATAACATAATTTTCACGTGAGTGAAAGATGCAAAATGAAAATCAACCTCAGTTTGGCTTCAAAATACGGAAAATCACTCTTTCACGCTAAACTCGGCTCTGTAAAAAAATTCTCTAAATACAAGTTGTAGATCTTTTAATTTTCTATAAAATTGATTATTCACACTTTTGTCGTAAAATGCATACTAAGGCTGAAATCTTTAAAAAAATAGATTTTTTACGTTTTCGTGAGAAAAAACAGAAAATCGGTAATTACCGCTAAACTAAGCGTTACACAAAAAAAGTGTGTGAAATAAAAGTTGTAGGATTTTAAATTCTCTACAAGTTTTATTATATAAACTTTTGCGCTAAAATGCATATTAAAGCCGTAATCTTACAACAACAATTTTTTACGTGAAAACAACCTCACAAAGAATTTCAGCAAACATGGCGCCTACCCTATCTTGTAGAGAAAGAAAAATTTAGGAAACCAGGTGATTTAAAAAAAAAATCGTAGAACCAGTTTTTGAGAAAATCGCAAAAAAGTGAAAAATTACACGAATAAACTACTACTTCCGGTTGACCGATTTTGATGAAAATGTTCGTGTCGGGTCCGGTAGTGGTATTAAACCTAAGTTTTAAGTTTCTTCTTCGTACGATGTTCCGTTTTTGAGATATTCTGTTTACACACACAAACACACACACACACACCAGGCCAATCGCTAGAGACCAATCGCTAAAAACATGTTTTTTGGGTTCAGGGGGGCCTGAAAACGTGTAGATCCGGTGAAAACTCGATTTTGAAAAATCGACATGAAAACAATACTTTCCTTCCTATATTTTAATATAGGCAAGAGAAAGTAAAATGTGCATATTTATATTTTGTGCAACATGAAAATACTGAAAACTGTGATTTCTACAATAAGATTTCACACGATAGGAATTTAACGTTTCCTTCCTATAGGAATAGGAAACGTTTCCTTCGCTTTTATTTGTAATCTAAAATGATTTCTGGCATTTCAATTTAAATAACAATTTGTATTGCTGAACAAGTAAAATTTAGTCAACACGGCTTACTTAATTAATTAAGTTATTTAAATGATATCAAAATGGAAAATTAAATCTCAATATTTGGTATAATTATCAGCGATGACAAAAACAGTTCTTTAGAGTAGAAAACAAGCAAACATTATTTAAATTAGGAGTTAAAATGGTAATTAATATAGAATTATTTTGTAAGTTTCTTTGATAGGATTTACAAATTGTACAAATTGATTTAAATTAAAACCTTTTCATTAGTAATTTGGCATGGTAGAATGTTTGGCTTAATTTTGTTAAATACTACTTCAAAGCTCATTATAAATACTGAACATACTATGGAGAATAAATTTTTATTGTTTTATTCAAATTTAAATATTTAGTTGTAAAAATTGTCATTTATTTAATTACCTGGGTTAAAAATATTGCAGCAATGCAATCAATTTTCACTTCGTAAAAATACCGTGCTAAGCATTTTCATGGTTTTTAACTTGAATTTAATTTAGCTGGCGATACTTTTCGTACTTCAAACTCCAGACAAACATTTAAAACTATTTTTTAGTTTATTTAAAGTCGCATCAACAGCTCGGTTATAAGCGACTACGGTGGACTATGAATGACAGGTGGCCTAATGATCTTTGTTGAGCCAATCTCCATGCTGAAGATCTCTTATTTCCACTGCAGCATAAACTCAGAGCAGTTAGGAGGTCTTACATGCTTCCTTATCTCAGAAAAATCCCAATTAAGAATCTTTTTGGGGCACTCATCTTTTGAAGACAACCATACAACTTTAACCGCAATTTTTCTATCATACCCAGAATTATCAGATTCTCATCATTTGTCTACTTTTTTATACGTAATTAAGTTTGAATATACTGTTGAATCTCAATCTATAAGTAATTTTTACAAGATTTTAGTGACATGCATTTAAATACATTAATACCTTATTCCCGAGTACGCAGTAGGTTTCACTTCTTCACGGTTATTATTACATTTTACAAAACAGATTAAAAAACTGTAGTACAGTTTTTTGTTTATTTCTAATGTTTTATTACTAATGTTAGGTTATATTGTTAATTATTTGCATTGGCAAGAGAAAGTTGTGTAAGTGTTTCACACCAGATTTTTTTTAGCTATAGAATGAGCTACCGAGATATTGCTGTACAGTTCTGAATCACCTGTATAAATGGGAACGGTGGGTTGTGACTAGTTACAATTTCTAGACCCTAGCTGGGAATCGAACCCGAGACCTCCGCGTTATAAGCTAGACCACTACACCTACCAATACCACTACCACTACCACTACGCTACGTAGGCGGCTATTATTATTAAATATTAACCGGCAACATCGTTAATTTGATATTAATACAATTTAGCCACACAACTGTAATACAATAATTAAAATGCACTCCTACACGTGTGTGATATTGTAGGAACAATATAATCAATTCTGAATTATTATTGGCCTTAGTGCCTATATATAGTAATTATTAGGCATAATTAATTAATTACCTGACCTAATTAATTCTATGTAAGTACAAACTGATGATATCCTGGATTAGTCCCGTAATTTAGGTTTTCTCTTGATTAATTTCATTACTTATTTCACAAATAATTAATAATTATTTAATTTTTTTCTCGACTACACGAGGTGTGGCTATTAAATAACGAGACTGACGTTGTAAAAAAATTTAATTTTAATTTTATATATAATCACTTATTGTCACCTTCAATATACACTCCTTCTCTATCCCTACAACGCTCCATGCGAATTTTCCATTGTTGGAAACAGTGCTGGAAGTCAGCTTCTGTCAGCTCCTTCAGGACACGTGCCGCTTTCTCTTTTACAGCTTCCACAGACTCAAATCTTGTCCCTTTTAATGCAGATTTCACCTTAGGGAACAGGTAGAAGTCACATGGTGCAAAATTTTTATAAAACTCAGCGATTTGTCTTCACCGACTCATTCACTCAAGAGGACCCGAAATGCCTATCTCTGTAATGTTAATGTAAGCTTAAAAACTATTAGAATTATCCTTTCCAATTTGTTTGTGGTTACTTTTCAGGCTATTTTACACCCATTGAGTCAGTTGCATCTTGATATCTGTTTCATTTAAAAAATAGATATTTATGCAAGTAACGTTTAAAAAATAACGCAAGGATTCAACATTTCAATTTTTTTTAATAAAAACTGCAAAAACCCCAAACAAATATATACCGGGTGATTCTAAATTGCCCGGCAATCTCTAGGGAGATAATTCTGTTGCTAAAAATAAGAAAAAAAATTCACATAAACATAGGTCCGGAAATGCTTCGCTAGCGAGTAATGCGTGGCGAAAGATTTCGTCACAATTCCTGGGCAAAGAGTGAAATAAAGCTACAACGAAATTCTGAGAAGGTATATTAAGGGGAAATTTTAGTGGTTTTTTATGGTTTATAACCTGGGAAACTTAAAAAAATGAGTCCCAGAACTGTATCGCTTTTAGTTTTTAAGAAAACTACGTGGAAGCAATAAAGAGTAGGGTTAGTAGACCTACTGATGTGTAATGACGAGATGAACCCGGGACTCAGTGTGGGCAATGCGCTGCTGTTAGTACGTACACTTCTAAAAACATGCAACTGTGTATATATAGTTTATTTTTTGCTTCTTCTTTACAACACTTAATTACATTTAAAATAACATTCCGTTCCGCACTTCGAATTGTTTTACCCTGATTTCGAACGGTCGACATGATAAACTTATAATACACGGACAGATAACTAATTTATAACAACACTACAGAATAATGAATAAAATGTGAAGAATTAAAATGAAAAGAAACGGAATGAGTTTTAATGAATTAAAATACTTTTATTTGTATAAATGTAGCCTAAAACGTAAAAAAAGAATGTGTTGTTGTTTAGGTCATCAGCCAAAAGGCTGGTTTGAACCTGTAGAGGTTTTACTAAGTAAAACGAGGAGTGAGGTGGTTTACCATTGCCTTCCTCACTGAGTGGAAAAGTACGCTTAACAGCATGCCGGGCCCTCTGAAAAGCACATATTTTCCACTCTGCAAATGACACCTTCACTTCATTCACCACAGGGTCTGGCTGTATAGTGAAATTCATTACTTTAAGAGAAGATAACTCTGACTAGTGTCTTTTACACCTCTACCTCTTCTGTTCTTAAATGATTCAGTCATTTAATTGGCTGACCATGTGATAAGAAACAGAACTATTTATTTTAGCCCTGCAACAAACAGATTGAGTGTAAATAATTTGACACTCCACCTGTCTGTTATGGGCAGAAAAAAAAAAGAATAGCCAAATCAAAACAATATTTCCTGTACTGACACTCGTCACGTAATGAAATAAGGACTGTGTATTCCAATGAACTACGAGTGTCAGTATGTTTTTAGGATTGTAATAGAGAAACTGGGCATGCGCAGTAGATTGTTCCCCTCTTACACTTCATCTCAACAAAGTTCATTTCGTGACTAACCATCAGTAAATACACTTTTTTTTAAGTTAAGCGTAAAATAATTTTATTAAATTGCAAATAAACACATAAAACGTTTTATGAAAATTGTAGAGAATTTTTTTCTAAAAAAAAATGATATAAATAAAGTCTTTGAAAATTAAACCACAGTACATCGGTAATCACTGTTTTATATTGAAATCCAAATAAAAGTAATTAGCTTTACTAGGAGTTGAACTATGAACCTTCGTTTTGAGTGGTCCGAAAATCATCTGTTAAATATCTGACTCGCTGCGACGACTTTTTTTTTATTGAGTGATGATGCCTACATAAGCCTTGGACTTGTGCGTAGGTAATGATATGTGGTGATTTACAGATGAAAAAAACGCCAGACCTGACCGGGAATCGAACCCGGGACCCTGGCATAGCAGCCAGTTGCGCTGACCACTAAGTTAGTTACTTTTACATGGATTTGAAAACTAAACGTTGATTACCGGTGTACTTTGATAATTTGGGTCCAATTAACTACACCTTTCAGGAATATTCAGCCTGAGTCTGTACAAGAAAACACCATATTCACACATCGTACATATTTGTATCTCATTCGGGCATGTCGTTGTTTATTGTTCTTAAACTGAACAGATTGCAACATATACAAAAAAGGGATAAAAATAACCCATTTAAAAAAAATTTCTAAGGAGCCCAAATGGATTTTCAAACGAATTTTGTTAGTAGGATCACGTAACAAAGCTTTTTACTCAAGACATTTTATTAAATGATCATGTTTCAAATTTGAATAAAAACGTTTGGCATACAAAACAATGTTAGAATTTTAAAATACGGATGACATTACAGTTGTTCTAGTTTTTCAAATTAATAAAACTTTCTTTTTATAAAAATATTATATAGCCTACCACATTAATATTAATGTTTCATTTACTTCAATCAAGAGTAATAAAACAATGATATTTAAATGTATAGAGTAGCAAAAATGCCTCATTATTAAATTTGAGGGTGCTTTAATGGCTCAGTGGATTAGGTAATGAACTTTAAATCCTCGGTATCGGGTTCTAATCCCGGACAGGGTTTAGATAATGTAAATTTTTAATATCGTGTGTAATGTTTTATTTTTTTCACTTTCTCTTACCTATATGCATATATAAGAAGGAAAGTATTGTTTTCACGACGGTTTTTCGAAATTGAGTTTTCACCGGATATACATTTTTCAGACCCCCTGAACCCAAAACACCATGTTTTTAGCGATTGGTCTGTGCGTGTGTGATATACACTTTTCAGACCCCCTGAACCCAAAACACCATGTTTTTAGCGATTGGTCTGTGCGTGTGTGAACAAAATATCTCAAGAACGGAACATGGTACAAACTTGGAACTTGAAACTTAAGTTAGATACTACTACCGGACCCGACACGAAAATATTCATCAAAATCGGTCAACCGGAAGTAGTAGTTTTTCGTAATTTTTCACTTTTTTGCGATTTTCTCAAAAAAGGCTCCTGGGTTTTTTTTTTAAATCGCCTCATTTACTAAATTTTTTATGCTACAAGATAAGGCCATATCTGCTGAAATTCTTGGAAAGGCTGTTTACTCTTAAAAGAATAGTTTTTCTCAAGCTTGCGGCTTAATATGAATTTTAGCGCAAAAATGTATAACTACAATAAAAGTTGTTCAGAATCTAAAATCCTACAAGTTTTATTTCATACACTTTTTTGTGTATTGCTTAGTTAAGCGGTAATTAGCGATTTTCTGTTTTCTTTTTACGAAAATGTTTAAAAAAAATCTATTTCTTTTAAGATTTCACCTTTAGTATGCATTTTACAACAAAAGTGTATTATTAAATTTATAGGAAATTAAAATATCTACAACTTATACTCAAAGAATTTTTCTCTACAGAGCCTAGTTTAGCGTGTAAGAGTAATTTTCCGTATTTTTAAGCCAAACTGTGGTTGATTTTCATTTTGTGTCTTTCACTCATGATTAAAATAAGGTTAGTTTTTTTGTTTATTTCTAATTTTTCATTACTAGTGTTAGGTATATTGTTCATTATTTACATTGGCAAGAGAAAGTCATGTGAGTGTTTCACACCAGATTTTTTTTAAATTGTGGCTAGCCCATAACTAACATTTTCGTTTTAAATTAATTGACTTAACTGCTTAATCTAAGAATTTACCAACTAGTAGCTAGTTCTTAGTTTTAACCGTCACAATTTACTTCGGATGTTCACCTTACAGATACAATTTAAAAAAAAACCGCTGCAATATTATAAATTTGTCAGTTATTATCTTCGGCTGGCCAACAAATTGACCAAAATTCAAACTACATGTTAGTTACTTAAATACTAATTAAACTACTAAGACATTTTTATTAAAAAAAGTATGCTATTATATTATTATAATGTACAAATTAAAAAAAAAACAAACAATAAAATATGCAAAACAAAAGAATTTATTTAAAAATAGAAACTAATTATCGAAACCGGTAGACGAGCTCACAAAATTATATGTTTCTTACAGTAACCATTTTTTCTATGGCTTCTCTCTCTACTTCCAATAGCCAAGTGGTTACTGCTTTCTTATAACCTATGATGTCCGGCATATTTTTAATTTGTAAGGGAGCAGATTGAGCAGTTAGGATGCTAAATAGCAGAAATGCCTTTGGTATAAAGTTTTAGAGGCCATGTGTAAAAGTAAGAGATCGTTGTTCTTATGTTATATCCTTGTTGATATACGTTGTATTTCTTGTGCTTTACTGAGAAAATTGTAGTTACTCCATTTGTTAGGAGCAAGTCCCTAAAAACAAATAAATTGATTATTATTATTCATTCAATATCTTTGAATATAAAAACTGAAAAAGTACAGAGAGCAAATAGTTGTAATTAGTATTTGTAACGTACATAATTTACTTAAAAAGGATTATCTTTATTGTTTTAGGTACGTAATGAGGAAAAAAATTCAGAAACAAGAAGAGGATTCATTTTTTAACACAGCATCGAAAATAATAAATACACTTCTAGGATCAAGTGAAAACCAATCATTTAGACCATATGACAATAACAATGCTCATCAAATAAGAAATTTTGAAAGATCAGCTAGGCATAATATTCATAAAAGAGAAATTCAAGTAGAAGATAATATGAATAAAAATGAAAATAAAAATTCAGTAAATTGGATACCAGTTCAAACGATAAAACACACTAAATCTAACGAACAAGAAACAGTGAGTAAGCAAATTTTATTTATTTTGAATAAAATAGAAATAATATTATAAATTATTGCTGATGTTTGTAAAAAAATACTAGCTTTTCATAATAGATTGGATTTGTAATTTATTTAATAATATCAAACAATAATAATTCATAATAACAATAATAATAAATATAAGAGACTGAAATTTTACACTGAAGCTATTTGGCAAGAAATATTAGGAATCATACAGACTGATAAAATCGATTACATAATTTTAGTCAAATTTTGGAGAACATCCATCGGGTTGGTCTAGAGGTAAAGTCGTCGCCGCGAGTCAGGTGTTAAACAGCTAACTTTCAGAGACGAAGGTTCCTGGTTCAAATCCTAGTAAAGGTAGTTAAGTTCCTAGTAAGGTAGTTAAGTTAAGCTTGCCGGTGTAGCTGTGCGAACATTTCGGATCAGTCGGTAGATTTCATGTCTTAGCACCGAACTGCCTATTACATCACAGCGCTGAACGACGTAAATTATCATCTATTAGCAACGTTAAAAACATTCAATTATAAACATTGTACCTGTACAACAATTAAAGCCTACCACATATAACACATTACAGGCTAATGTTTTCAGGTTAGCTAATATTATAACGTTGCGAAAGCGACATGACTTTGATCACAGCTAGTACAGCACTGACCCCCACCACTTGCTGAGGAAACCGAGCGCGCCATTACTAAAATAAACCTTCTGCGCACTTCATAAAACCGGCAAGCTTATTTGGCGTACGCTTTACTTTTATACAGATTTGAATACTGTCTGTATAACTTGATAGCCTCCGGCAAATGGGAGAAATATGCGGATTGTAAAACCATTTCAGAAAATATTTCTAATTTTTTTAAGTAATCGAAACTTGTCGGAAGTGACGTATTTTTATAAAACAAAGTATTTCGCGTGTTTTTGTTCTGTAAAATTATTTTAAAAAACACGCTTAATGAGATAATGTATAATAGTAAAAATTTCGTTTTTGAAGAAAAAACTATCCTCGTAACTGCAATAGCAAAGATTTTCTGTTAAATTTTATTGCATCATCGTTTTCCATAATTATTACAGAACAAACCTGCCAAATATTATGTTAATCTGTTAAATAATTGTTGAACAATGACAACGTATTAGAAAAATACGGGGTTTTCTTAAAAAAAAAAAACGTTTACTAAATTTTACATTAACTCATTAAGCGTGCGTTTTGCTAAATCATTTTATAGAACAAAAAATATGCGAAATACTTCGTTTTATGGAAATACATCATTTCCGACAAGTTTCAGTTACTTAAAGAAATTAGATGTTTGTTTTCTGAAATGGTTTTACAATCCGCATATTGTTCCCCTCTGCCAGAGGCCATCAAGTTACAGACAGAAAATACTAGACCGTGGTCACCAGTGTACTCTGATGGTTGGGGTTCAATTAACCATGCTCTCTCAGGAATGGTCGGCATGTGTCTGAATATACTACACCTTATTTACACTTCATTCTCATCATTCAAATCTCATTGGGTCGTCGGGTGGTTATTATTCTTAAATTAAACAGATTGGAACATAAACAATAGCCTATTGTTTGTTTGTTTAGGTCATCAGCCGAAAGGCTGGTTTGAACCTGTTGAGGTTTTACTAAGTAAAACAAGGAGTGAGGTGGTTTACCATTGCCTTCCTCACTGAGTGGTAAACTACGCTTATCAGCATGCCGGGCCCTCTGAAAAGCACATATTTTCCACTCTGCAAATGACCCCTTCACTTCATTTACCACAGGGTTTGGCTGTGTAATGAAATTCATTACTTTCAGAAAAGATATCTCTGATTAGTGTCTTTTACACCTCTACCTCTTCTGTTCTAAAATGATTTAGTCATTTAATTGGCTGACCATGTGATAAGAAACAGAACTATTTATTTTAGCCCTGCAACGAACAGATTGAATGTAAATAATTTGACACTCCACCTGTCTGTTATGGGCGTAAACAATGTTAGAGAATAAAAAACAAAATGAACAACTGTAATAAATGGCCAACAGGAATATTACCAGAATTTACTACAGGAATAGAAACCGTGAACTTTAACTTTTCAGTTAAGTGCATTGCTGAAAAAGCTCTGGATAAAGGCCACGGTTCATATAAAATTATTAGAAATTGAACTATTGATTGTTATACCTATATTTAAATATAATTATACATTATATTTATACAAACATTAATCCATCAAATTGACACATAAGTTTAATGTTAAGGTTATTTTACATACTACAAACACTATTTTAAATTCATAATAAAATTGTTATCTATCCAGATTGAAATATTATGCAATGTAATAAAATGCATTTGACGTTTAAACAATATGTATTGATTTAAATAACACAACATATTGGTTATATCAATAACAAAGTGGTAAGGCAACATCGTTCTAACTTTATCGTTTATCTTATATATTTTTACAAAATTTAAATTAAATATACACAAAACACTCATTTGTTTGAACAAAACCCATCTCATGCTTGTAGAAAATAGATCAATAAATTACGTTAAGCTTTGAAAGCTTGTGGTAGTCTGTATTATTGTTTAAAAAAGTAAAAAAAATTGATTGATTTAACATTTTATAGTATACAAGGCTGCCCATAATAGACAGGTGGAGTGTAAAATTATTTAAACTCAATCTGTTCGTTGCAGGGCTAAAATAAATATTTCTGTTTCTTATCACATGGTCAGCCAATTAAATGACTGAATCATTTTAGAACATAAGAGGTAGAGGTGTAAAATACACTAATTAAAGTTATTTCCTCTGAAAGTAATGAATTTCATTATCCAGCTAGACCCTGTGGTGAATGAAGTGAAGGTGTCATTTGCAGAGTGGAAAATATGTGATTTTCAGAGGGCTCGGCATGCTGATAAGCGTACTTTTCCATTCAGTGAGGAAGGTAGAGGGTAAAACACCTCACTCCTCGTTTTCTTAGTAAAACCTCTACACGTTCAAACCAGCCTTTCGGCTGATGACCAAAACAACAGTATACAAGGAGTTCTTTCCAAATAGTTTATAGTTTAAAAATAAATTTCTTAACGCTTAGGTAAGTTGTGTATTACTTTTTTTTTAATTCCTAGTATGTGTAAGTTGCAATCTGTTCAATTCAGAACAATAAGCAAGCCCATGACTCAATGAGATGAGGATGATAATATGTATGACGTGTAGTCTTGTACAGACTCAGGCCAACAATTCCTGAGAGAGTATGGTTAATTGAACCCCAACCATCAAAGTGCACCGGTAACCACTGTCTAGCATTCAAATCCGTATAAAAGTAACTGCCTTTACTAGGATTTGAACCAGGAACCTTCGTCTCCGAAAATCAGCTCTTAAACAGCTGATTTTGGCGATGACTTTACCTCTAGACCAACCCAGTGGGTGTGTATTAGTTGGTGAAATATTTTTAGATGACACGCTTATTGAAGATAATGCATTAGTGAAAATTTTTAAAGGAATTTCTAATAATTGTCATGACATACAGAAGTGGTTTACAACTCTGAAAAAATAATTTTTATACAGGAGGCCCGGGATAATCCGAAGTAAAAAATTCCGCGGCTGTTCGGATAACGAAAAATTAAGGGTTGAATTAAAAAAAGAAAAAAAACAGGATAAAGTATCAAGGGGAGTTAACACAATACATTTTTCATGTATATTCATATTAAATATAGCTACACATATTTTATTATAAAAGCAGTCCGAATTATCGCAAATTCCGAATTACAGAAGTCCGAAATAAAAGGGCCTTACTGTGTTTATGAAAATATATTAAAACGACTAACCAGAAAATTATAAAGGACAACTTTTCACTGTATGTTTCCTTGAAATATGCTGACACAAATTGTTGTTGCGTCTTTGTGAAAGATAAAAATCTTGAAACTCGTAATATGGGATAGTTTGTATATGTACTCATATTGTCTGTCGTTAAAAATATTCTAAATTAAATTTATGTAACAAATGAAACTGCGATCATTCAACAAAATTTATCGGTACCCATTTTTCATTAGCAACTAGAAAACAAGGTTTTTCTTGATTAACGATTTAACATTTTTATAAACAAACTGGTAAATTGTAATGAGGCTTTTTTTTATAAAATTTTTAACTTTCAAAATATCTTTGGAACTTTTTATTTTTCTCTCTGAAAAATCCATTTTTTAATTATTGAAATAATTTATTTTATTTTTAGAAAGATCAATTATTTATGGGTAGAATAAAAATCGATTGATTTAACATGAATTGCATATTAAAAAAATCTGGTGTGAAACACTAACAAGAATTTCTCTTGCCAATGCAAATAATGACCAATATAACCTAACATTAGTAACAAAACATAAGAAATAAATAAAAAACTAACCTCAAAAACATAACCTTATTTTAATCATGAGTGAAAGACGCAAAATGTAAATCGACCTCAGTTTGGCTTTAAAATATGGATAATCACTCTTTCACGCTAAACTAGGTTCTGTAGAGAAAAATGCTCTAAATAAAAGTTGTAGATCTTTTAATTTCCTAGAAATCTGATTAAAAGACTATATACACTTTTGTCGTAAAATGTATACTAAGGCTCAAATCTTTAAAAAATAGATTTTTTACATGATTTCGTGAGAAAAAAACAGAAAATCACTAATTTCCGATAAACTAAGCGTTATACAAAATAATTGTTGAAATAAAAGTTGTGGTGTTTTAAACTTTCTACATTTTTTTATATACTTTTTTGCGCTTAAGTGCATATTAAAGCCGCAATCTTAAAAAACTTTTTTTTACGAGGAAACAGTCTTTCCAAGAGTTTCAGCAGACATGGCGCCTACCCTTCTTGCAGAGCATAAAAAGTGTAGTAAATGAGGCGATTAAAAAAAAAATCGTAGGAGCCGTTTTTGAGAAAATCGCAAAAAAGTGAAACAATACACGAATGAATTATTACTTCCGGTTGACCGATTTTGATGAAAATGTTTGTGCAGGTCCTCTAGTGGTACCTAACTTAAGTTTAAAGTTTGTACAATGTTTAGTTCTTGAGATATTCTGTTCACACACACACAGACCAATCGCTAAAAACATGTTTTTTGGGTTCAGGGAGTCTGAAAACGTGTAGATCCGAGGAAAACTCGATTTCGAAAAATCCACATGAAAAAAATACTTTCCTTCCTATATATTCATGTAGGCAAGAGAAAGTAAAAGTTTTTAACTTCTAAATCATAAAAAATCCGTACAAATAAATTATTTTAATTTTATTGTCATGTACATAATGCACTTGGGAAACTTATTGGAATTTTAGATGGTTTTGAAAGCTCTTTATGCAGCCCACGTTCTCAGCATTTGCTCATTACAGGCTTTTCTCCTGCATTCTGTCCACCCGGTGATCTGTTTTTGCTCTTCATAGATTTTTTTTTTGTTTAACGTCCGACTGTTTTGCAATCACTGCTAATGCAGACGGTGAAAGATGAAATGATTTTTTTGCAACGTATGAAATATGCCGTGCCTGAATGGGATTCGAACCCAAGACCTCATGATGAGAGGCGAGTACATTTCTTCATAGAAACCCTTGAAGCCCTTAATGACTTTTTTAATCCTTTTAGTGCCGAAAACAAAATTTTAAAGTTTGATCTAAAGCCATTTAATTTGAAAAAGGGTGTACGAAAAGTGCCAACCCTTATTTTCAAAAAATTTAGGCGTAAGCCTCCCATTGTTACCCAAAATTTCAACGTTACAGAACATTAAAATTTTCTATTAAAAACTAATTTTTATTATGTTCATAAAAAAAATAAATCGTTCTAACACTAAAAATATTCAAAAAATTCGTAGTTTTTTTTGTTTAAGTCTATACGTTTTTTAATTCTTAATTAAAATGGAAAATTAATCCACCCAACTATGGCTTCCCATGTTCAAGGGTAGATCAATTCAGTGCTTCTTTGTTTATTAACTAATGCAACTACTACGGTACCTAATCTATAAAATTATTAATTATTATAAAATAGTATAATATTAATAATAAATAAATTTTATAAAATTAAATTTGTTTAGTTATTTCAAATAGTTTAATTTCATTTATTATTATTATTATTTGGGAATACTCCCTTGAAATGGAAGACGCTAAGCAAATGCTTCGTTTTGTTTTTCATTTTTTGTTTTTCTTATCTTCTCAATACAGTTTCATTCTTATGCTGTTTTGCTTTTTTCGCTCCTCATCCCATTTTGGCCTGCATGGCTTCAGTTCCTTTGGCTCTAGTGTAACTTCCCATTTGTTGATTTTGATTCTAAAGCTATCTCTGTCAAAAATTTCCTCTGTTTCAATATTCGCCTTTTGTAGATCACGTTTGGTTTATGTTACCCAGTTTGTTTTATTTATTATTAGTTTATATTTCACTTTAATTTTGTCTGTGTTTATGTATTTGTAAATAATTTACTTTGATGAAGCCTATTCCCGAAAAGAGTCGCTGACTAATAAATATTTATAAAGCTTTTGTTTCGTGTATAAGCTGGTAAAAAAATAATACTTGTATTTTTTACAAATTACAGGCAACACATGAAAATGCTGATTCAACGATTAAAAGAAGAATGGATCTAGAATTATTTTCTAACAGCAAAGAAAATATTGAAAAATCTCCTATATCAACAAATATTTCTGATGAATATCACAGTACAAATAATTTTACAATTGAGGAGAGAAATTTGAATGGTTCTGTTACAAATTTAGAAGATTCTAAAAAACTTCCGAATGTTGAAAATATTGTAGATAACTATGAATTATCCGATACATCTGGATTCCTGGAAAGTGTAAAAATTTTGCAAAAAGTTTTTATGAATTGTAAACATAAAATTCGGAATGATAAGAATGCGAATTATATATTATCAATGCAATCTTGTATACAAGTGTCAATATTAAAAGCGTTCGATCGGATGCTCTTGAGCGAATACATTCCATTGAACGAAAATGTATATTTGGTTCGAAGCGTTAATACACAACAGATTAAAAATAGTTCAAAGACATGGTAAGTAAATACATTATGAATCAAATTGGTTAACTTAGACAAAAATTACACATCATATACGATATAAAAATCTCGTATATAAAAATTGGTGTGAAACACTCACGCGATTTTATCTTGCCAATGTAGATAATTAACAAAGTAATGTTTAATCATGATTAAACGATGTAAAATGAAAAACATAACCTAATTTTAATCATGAGTGAATAATGCAAAATGAAAAACTACATCTGCAGAACTTAAAATACAGAAAATCAGTAATGTCCGCTAAACTAAGCGTTGTACAAAAGAATGTTAAAAATTAAAGTTGCAGTTTTTTTTAATCCCTTTGTACGTTGCAATCTGTTCAATTCAGAACAATAAGCAACCCCATGATCCAATGAGATGAGGATGATATGTATGATGAGTAAATGAGGTGTAGTCTTGTACAGACTCAGGCCGACCATTTCTGAGAGAGTATGGTTAATTGAACCCCAACCATCAATTTAATTTGACTATTAGATGATATTTTAGATACCTATGTAAAATTTGGAAAATAAAACAGTCGGCAAAGTTTGGGATCACTGATCACATAATTTTTCTTTTAATTTGGTTTCAAAGACGTGAAAACTTGGCTAAATGTAATTATATCTTATCATCATCATCTGCTGAGGATTAGGCTCAATGGCCTGTTCCGGAATCCATCTCTTTTTAGGTCTTGCCATGCCTCGCTTTCCTCCAGGTTTATATTTCCATACTCGTAGAGGAAGTCTGTGCGCTGGCATGCGAAGTAATTGGTTGGACCAGTTTCTCTTATAATTAATTTTATCTAACCTTCCATTTAAAAAATAATTGTTTGTATTGTGTATTTTATATTAACTTCTATTAGAGTTGATCTCAATATTTCCGTATTTATAAAAACCAAAATTTAATAATGTCAACTATTTTACAATCGTCAATTGAACAAATATTTAAAAAATGTAATTTTCCTTTAATCTTTTACGGTATTTATACAGATATTGAATTCAAAATATTTGTGTTACAAATGTATTAAAAACCACTACAACTAAAACCAATATATTTTATAACCGGTATAAAACAAATCCATACTAAACAGAATATATTTTACATGAAAGAAAAATATTTTTCATTGAAATAATTATAACGATTTAATTTAACGTAACTTTTTCTTTTAAGTTTATGTACTAAGAACTCTTTTTACTGCTTTGACGTTATCTATTTATACGTTATTTTCAATTTAATAGAAAATTAATATCTTTCATGAAAGAAAAATTAGTTTCATCACACACGTGCACACATTTACTGAGTACAGTAAATATACTTTTTAAGATAAATGCGATAGATTTCTTTTAAAATGTAACCTTTATAATTAAACTATTTAATTGAATTTATAAAATTATCCATTTTAATACGCTTCATTTTTTAATATATCATGTTGTGCTAATTAATTTTACAAAATATAAAAGTTGATGTTAAAAATTTATCGCTTCAATGTCCATACTTTCTTTTAAAGTTATCAGAACTAAAAATTATTAAATAGGCTGAGTGATTATGTTCTTTACGTTTTTGCCGTTTAATTTTTCAGCACGACTGAAATTTCTCGTCAATTAGCACCATGTTATAGTACGATTTCAAAAATTATGACATAATTATTTCGGGGAAAACTGTTTTAAATTTTTAAGATACGGTTTAATTCTACAGAAATTTAAATAAAATGAAGTTAACAAATTTTTATACAGAACACATGAAATTGTATTTTAAACAAATAAATATTTATAACAGAAAATGGAAACTAAAAGTTTAGTTTACATTTACAGACGACTAACTTGGATGTATCACTGCGTACAAAACGTTTAGAACTTGACCACCTCCAGTAGCGACTTATCTGCTTAATTAACCCTAGATCAAATTTGAACCTACGTTCCAAAATTTTAATAAACCTTTTTTATAATCATGGTCTTACGGTGCCCAGCTCTTTGAAGTAGCGGAAGAAAGTAGGATAATTTAAAGTCGATTCAAACCTTTCAATCAAAATTCTTAAGATTTGCTTCTGGCGCTCCGTTTTGTGTAAGCAATACATCAACTTTTTCTACAATTTCAAAATTCCGACAGTAAAAATCTAACTGCGTTCATCTACAGTAAATATGGCGATCAATTATGTAACCATCCCAACCAGTGAGCCAGGCACGTAGCTATAAGAAACTACCAAACCTACGGTGTTTAAAGCGTTGGAACAGGTGTCTAAGGGTAGTGCAGGTGAAGAGCGATTATAGATGAAAAAAACTAATCACTGTTTTTTATAGATGAATAATGAAAAGTGATTCGACCGAAATACAGACATGGAACGTCGGCACATAAGCCATTCGCACTGAACGCTGTACTAACGGTGTGGCGGATAAGCAGATTTTGTGATACAAAAGGGGAATGCAAGAGCATAGATTGCCATCAAAAATTTGGGATTAGTGTCCAACCAGCAGAAAAAAGGAAAAACCTGAAAATATTTGCAATTCTGGGGTTTTTAGGCTGCGAAGAAACGTGGCATGAATGAAGAATTGGGTTATGAGAGACAACCATGGAGATTGAAATGCTAAAGTTGGATAAGGTGGCTGTAGATATCCGCTAATCACCTCATGTGGGTTAGCCTGTAGCTCTTCTGCTGACTGTAACAGGAGTATCTGTACTGTGGCGCGGAGCCTCGCGGGACAACAGGAACCACCCTTTTAGAAATGTTCGTCCTCTCTGTTGCGTAGGCAGCATGTGGCGGCACTCAGAAAATGAGCCGTATGAGGAGAAGACTTTATGTCTATCCTAGGTATTACTGTAGTGGAAGGGCAGTCGTGCTGGTGGATCTTAGGATCTTAGGAGCATGCATGGCCGGCTGTTCAGAGGTGGGTTCGCTCGTCGAGAAGCCGCAGCCCAACAAATAGGAGATTGTGGTAAACCATGGCATCGTGTTCATGCTTCAAGGCGGGTCCAGTGCTCATGGTCGGTGGTGGGGAGAGGTTTTGGTGGTTTAGGTGGAGAGTGGTTTAGAAGAGATGGGAAATTTAAAATTAGGCAACGAAAACATACAGGAAGTTGGGAATTCTGCTATTTAGGGAGTAAAATAACAAAGAATGGTAGAAGCACAAGTGATATCGAAAGTCGGATTGCTCAAGCCAGAAAAGCCTTTGAAATTAAAAATAGCTTACTGACTACAAACATTGACTTACAGGTTAGAAAACATTTCTTAAAAAACTATGTTTGGAGTGTAGAATTATGCGGGAGTGAAACGTGGGTGATGGGGACTGTAGAAATGAAGAGGATAGAAGCTTTTGAAATGTGGTGTTACAGGAAAATGTTAATAGGTGGGTGGACAAAATAAGTAATTTTGAGGTTCTTAGACGAGTGGATGAAAAAAGAAGTATATGGAAGCATCTTACCAGAAGAAGGGATAGGCTAGTGGGGAATATCTTAAGACATTCAGGTCTATCAATAATGTAGGGTAATATATTCAGGTCTATCAATAATGTAGGGTAATATTGAGGGAGTGAATTGTAGGGGGAGGCAAAGATTAGAATATATAAAGCAAATTACAAAAGATGTAGGGTGTTGCAGGTATATAGATATGAAACGACTTGCGCAAGATAGAACAGCTTGGAGAACTGCATCAAACCAGTCGAGAGACTGATGGCAAAAAAGAGTCCCACACACCGGGCTGTGCGGTCAGTACTCAGGAGCCATGATGGTTTCCTCTCCTCCATGCGAAGAAAATAAAAGAAAAATATATCCGCTAATAAAGGAAAGTTTAAAAACAATAAACCACCATCATATTGGTGTTTAATTGTAAACTTATTTTATTTTCAGACTAAGGTCTGAATTAGTTGTTAATAATTTCAGTTAAATCACAAACAATAATCTTAGATCATAAACGACTAAAGTTTTGGAAATATATCTCCAAAACCATATTTCAATTTGATGGAGCGTTACAGAAATTTACCAGTCTAATTAAACGAGGTAATTAAACGTCATGCATAATAAATCTTAATTAATGCGCTTCCACAATGGCCTAACTATCTGATATTACTTATGAAGTATTTTTTAATAAAATTAATTGTTTAATAATTTTATGAGCGGCCTCTTTCGTAGTGTTGTGGTAGCGCGCTAGCCTACAACGCGGAGGTCCCGGGTTCAATACCCGGCAAGGATATGGAAATTTCCACAATTTAAAACCCACTGTTTTATAACCCACCGTGGTTGCTAATAACCGAGCTGATAAAAAAATTATGAATAGGAGAAACAACAATTATTTGCAAAATTTTCTAATAATAGAAATATTTAAAAAATAAAATAATACGTGATAGTAAACATGAATTTAGGATCAAAGCTCTTTTAAGCTACTTTTATTTATTTGAAGAATACAATTGTATTGTTTAAGTAAATCTGGAAAAAGTTGGAAGTGGAAATATCGAAACAATAGCGCAGAGTTTTAGGATAAAAAATGGACATAAAACATTTTTGAGAGGTATTAAATCGAATTCAATGTTAGCTACATGATGAAATTGGTACCGTATTTATTTTGATAAAAATAAAAAAAAACAGAATGTCAACCTATGCAGTATTAACATAAATGATACGTCATGTTATATAATCCTTTGTATTCATTTTATTTCAGGAATCCCCTAGGAAAGGATTTAAAAAGCAACAGCGATTTTATTGCAGCTATTTGTGAAAGAATGTTTAGAATGTTACAATCTCATTCATTGCAAATTAAGCTTTGGAATTCACCAAATGAAGTTGTTGAAGGTAAAGAAAATCTACCTGGATATATAAATTAAAAACTCTTCACTGACTCACTGATTCTCTAACTTCTTACCAAAAAATCTGGTGTGAAACACTCACACAACTTTCTCTTGCCAATGCAAATAATTAACAATATGCCTAACATTAGTAATGAAACATTAGAAATAAACAAAAAACTAACCTCAATAAACATAACCTAATTTTAATCATATATGAAAGATGGAAATGAAAATCAACCTCAGTTTGGCTTAAAAATACGGAATATCACTCTTTCACGCTGAACTAGGCACTGTACAAAAAATCGCTTTAAATAAAAGTTGTACATCTTTTAATTTCCTATAAAATTTATTATGGGGGCCTATACACTTTTGTCGTGAAATGCATACTAAGGCAGAAAACAAAAAAAAATCAATTTTTCACAAGTTTTCGTGAGAAAAAAAACAGAAAATCGCTAATTACTGCTAAACTAAGCGTTATAAAAAATATGTTTGAAATAACAGTTGTAGAATTTTAAATTTTCTACATTTTTTATTATAGACCTATACACTTTTGCGCTAAAATGCATATTAAAGCCGTAATCTTAAAAAAACAATTTCTTTACGTGAAAACAGCCTCACCGAGAATTTCAGCAAACATAAAGCCCACCCTACCTAGTAGAGCATAAAAGTATTAGCAAATGAGGCGATTTCAAAAAAAGCATAGTACTAGTTTTTGAGAAAATCGCAAAAAAGTGAAAAATTACACGAATAAACTACCACTTCCGGTTGACCGATTTGATGAAAATGTTCGTGTCGGGTCCGGTAGCGGTATGTAACTTAAATTTCAAGTTTCGAGTTCTTACGATGTTCCGTTCTAGAGATATTCTGCTCACACACACACACACACGCACACACAAACACACACACACACACACAACACACGCACAGACCAATCGCTAAAAACATGTTTTTTGGGTTTAGGAGGTCTGAAAACGTGTAGATCCGGTGAAAACTCGACAATATTGAAAACAATACTTTCCTTCCTATATATTCATATAGGCAAGAGAAAGTAAAAAGAAATCTGAAATTTGAAAAATTTATTTTTTGTTGTTGAATAGTAAAACCAATGCATTTACTTTTTAACCGTTTGCACCCAAGGTAAAGCCTCACCAAAATGACACGACAAGTGATCTGACATAATCACCTGACCGTCTGATTCACCAGCCGGCCGGGTTCAACTTCTATCTAGGATTTGGAAAAATATTATTGAAGTCCAAAACCATTCCTCCAAAAAAATTACTCTAGGTCTATCGATATTATAACCATTTGAAATTTAGCAGATGAGAATTAATCCTCAAAAAATTAAACATTCATTTTTATCGGTTTAGTAGATTTTGCAATACACACCATTACAGAAGCAAAATAAGCTTGTTAAGGCGAAGGTGAAAGAATATACTCCAAAAATTGACCACAATAATTTTCATATTTTCTCGTTAGATCTCTAGATAAAAATCTTTATATTGTAGAAAATTCAGGAGTACATTATTATTCAATTTTGTAAACTAATTTAAACTATAACTCAAGAAAGAAAAAGAAAATTGCATCTTGTCTTTAGTTGTTTATTGACCCAGAAAATTTAATTTTAAAATGAGAAATAATAGTGGTTCGGTAGGCTGGAACGTCATTGCAAATCGAAATAAGTATAGCAGTCTGGCACCAGTACATTTAATAGATACAAATCGATTGAACGTATACTGAAACCAATAGTAATCCCAATACCAAAAACCAATAGTAATAGTAATCTAACAAGGGCATTATTTACAATTTACCAAGTAATAGTAGTTCACGGAAAACTTAATCTCGAGTTCCGGGAAAATATATTATTTAATATTATGTATATACCGGGTGATTCAGAACTATACGTTAATCTCTCGGTAGCTCATTCTAGAGCTAAAAATAAGAAAACAAAATCATATAAACATAGGTCCGAAAAAGCTTCGTTTGGGAGTTGTACAGGATCAAAGATTTCGCCGAAATTCAGTATCCTCGGTGAAATGAGACCATATAGACATTTTGAAGGCTGTAATAAATAGACAAATCTGATAGTTTCTTATGTACTTTTACCCGATAAATTGAATAAATTTGGTCCCAGTAATGTACCTTTATTAGTTTTCAAGATAAACTTTAAATTTAGGTAAAACACTAGAGTTGGGGCTAAAAAATAACACATTTTTGTCTTAAACATCAAATTAATTTGATAAATGGTAAATTAAGGTAGACTCTTTCTTAATTAGCCTAGATTTATGGAAAATTTGAATACTAGATATTAAAATTTAACTTTATTTAAAATAAAACAAACGTAATTGTGGATAATTTTTTGGCTATAGAATGAGCTACCGGGAGACTGCGCATAGTTCTGAATCATTCTGTATATTCATGGGAGGGTTTACAGCCCCAGCCGTATCTCGCTTCCTAAGCAACACCTCTCTTTGTCTTGCCAGTCATTTTCGGAAAGCCGCCGCAAAGATATTGCCTCCTGCACACCAGCCAACCACGTTACCTCCGGCCTACCCCTCCTTCTTCTACCGGCTGGTATCCACTCCCATACCCTCTTTGGGTACCTCCCATTCTCCATCCTCAGCAAATGGCCCGACCATTTTAATTGCTTCCGGGATATGGTATCCATGTTATTTTCTTGACTATCAATTCTCCTAATTTTGCTTCAGAATTCGATCGATGCGTGACACACCATACCTCCGCCTTCAGAAATCCATCTCCACCGGTTTTACGCGGTCCTTCTGCCTCTTAGTCAATACCCACACTTCCGCACCACAGGTACACACAATCTCCAGGATAGCATGATAAATATCAATCTTCGTCTCCTTCCATACTTTATCATTCCAAAGGACAGAATTTAACTGCCCTGTAACCCTTCGCCCTTGCAAAATCTTGCTGTTCACTTTCGATACACTTGTTTCACTTATATCAAAGATGACTCCCAGGTATTTATAACTTTCACAGCTTTTCACAACACTCGTACCTAGCTGGATATCATTTCCTGGCTCACCAACAGTAAGGTGTTCAGTCTTGTCTACATTTATACCGAGCCCTTATCTTTCATACTCCTCTTGCAACTTCCTCATCATATAGTTGGCATCATCGTGATCTATCGATATTAAAACTTGATTATCCGCGAAGAGGAGAGTATAAAGTATATTGTCGACAACAGGGATTCCCATACCACAGCATTTCCTTCGCTATCCTTCCAAAGCTTCATTGACAAAAAATTTTTAAATGCAATACAGCAGTCTTGGCGTAGCCCCTTTGTCACTTCAAACTCGGGAGACACTCGAGATCCCATTTTAATCGAACTAGTATCCCCAATGTAAAGGTCAATGTAAAGGTTATTTAAAATTATAAAAATGAAAAATTAATTTAATTGAAGATAAATCGTTAAAAAATGTTATATTAAACGTGTTGCTTGTCAAGTTAGAAAAATGGAAAGACTACATTTGAGGTTAAGAGAGAAACCAATTGTTTAATATTTTTCTTATAGTATCAGACATTGTCACGCTAAAAAAATATTTGAACCATAAAAAAGTAAAATACTATAATTAAGTCAGTAGTTTATCAATGTAATAATTATATGTTAAAATATTACTTTTTTAAACATTTTAGAAAGCCTAAAATTACTTGGTTGAGTACAAATAGAAAGTTGATACAATATTCCAAAATATTTCATCAAAATTGAATACTTTTAAAATTTTAAAAATTATATTGTTTTAAAAACTAAATAGATAAAGGAAAGATATTAAATGATCTTCACCTTTTGTCGACAACGTGTCCATAATTATTTCTATTCAACCAAACTCCTCCCCAAGAAAATAATGTTCCGTATCTTAAACTATATTTAGATAGAGTTGACGTGGAACACACACACATCAAACATAAGCGACAATTATTACTAAATGAGACTGAATGGTAGTTAAATTTATGTTGCAATAAAGCGGTCAGGAATTTCACGAATACAGCATTTCCAAACTAAATTCCTGTAACTCATTACTAATTCCCCGAGTTACGTATCCAATAAACATTACACGATGATTTACACGTCCGTTATGTCAACGGCACATTTATTAAATTGTACCATCCGTTCAGATACAGAATTCAAAATCACGATCATTTCTTGATACGTTACATAAATTCTTCCGATATACCAGGAATTGCACAAAGATGACTGAAACGCCGATGAAGTAGAGACATGATATACTGGGTGTCCCACGAAGAGGTTGCTATTTTGAATAAATATGCTGGACGTATCGCACACTCTACAGACTGGAAACTTTACAGTTATAATAAATAGATATGTAAAAAACGTACTCTCGAGTTTCAATTGCTTAT
Organism: Catonia carolina; assembly: GCA_035578175.1. Lineage (NCBI taxonomy): Eukaryota > Metazoa > Arthropoda > Insecta > Hemiptera > Achilidae > Catonia > Catonia carolina. The sequence continues at coordinate 29,553,041 of JAQMRL010000005.1, read as the reverse complement.
GATAAATCAAAACAAAATGGCGGAATAAGAAAATAATATCAAAAATGATACTATTTCCTCGGCAATTTTTCAAAAACGCTTATGATTCATTTTTGTTTCGTTGCTATCAGTGTATAGCTATTGATGGACATCAGTTCGAAATAAATTGTGTTCATTAATAATTTATCACTTTCATATTTCTTTCATTTTATTACTTAAGTAACATTATAACAAATCACCAATTTGAAATGGTTATGCAAATAAAATTTCCGCCATTTTGTTTTGATTAATAATAAGAAAATGAAACTCGAGGGTACTTTTCAACATAAATCTATTTATTATAAGGGTAAAGTTTCCAGTCTGTAGAGAGTGCGGTACGTCCGGCATATTAATTCAAAAATAGCAACCTCTTCGTGGGACACCCGGTATATTATTAAATACTAAAAATACAAATTTTAATTTAATACGATTTAAGTTTTCTAGAGCACTATCACTGGGCAGTATCATCCTCTTAGTACGTTTTATGCAAGCGATTTGTGTCGTCCGTAAACATGTGGCAAGAAATTGTTCCGAGTAAAAAAGTTGTGATGTGACTCTATTTTGTCACTCCGGCAAGAATTTTGTTATTCCAACAGAGTGTGGTGGAGGGAAGTTTAAAACATTGAAACTGTATCCCCAATATATGAATTGATTTTAATTGATTTTATCTTGAATTGAAACAAGATAAAAATCAACTCATATCTGCTTCCCGTGGCAGAGGGTTTGGCAGCATTACTGTTACGTGCTCAACTCGTACGGCTGCGTAAAAGTGCATATAAAGTTACAATACAAAAATATCCTTTTATACGACTTTTTGCCTCTGTGTTTTATGAAGTGATGCAACTTATTTTAGATTACGAAGCGAAATATCTTTTCAATGCGTTGTCCATATAAGATGGAGAACTTATAATCGCATGTTTACATTTTGCCATTTCATGTTTACTAAGCCACATCTACGGCACTAGTTTAAAAAAAAAATTATGTATTGTTGTTGTTTACTTCATCAGCCGAAAGACTGGTTTGAACCTCCACAGATTTTCCTAAGTAAAACGAGGAGTGAGGTCGTTTACAATTGCCTTCCTCACTGAGTTGAAAATTATGCTTATCAGCTAGTCAGATTTATCTCCTCTGAAAGTAATGAATTTCATTATACAGCCAGACCCTGTGGTGAATGAAGTGAAGATGTAATTTGCAGAGTAGATGATTTCGGAGGGCCTGGCATGCTGATAAGCATAGGCTACTTTTGTATCGATGAGGAAGACAATGGTAAACCACCTTATTCTTCCTTTTACTTAGTATAACCTCTAGAGATTCAAACCAGCCTTTCGGCTTTTGACCTAAACAACAATGTTCTATGTAAAAATCTTGATACAATTTATTTTCCAGGTAGAAGACGTCATCATTACAGGAAAGCATTTCCAATGATGGTAGCTGGTTACATGATGCTATCAGCATTCTTAGTGCCTCTTGGTTTTCAATTTATGGCAATGATTGGCGGTAAAGCTCTACTACTAAGTAAAATGGCGTTAATGATGAGCATGTTAGGAGGTTTCCGTAAATTGTTAACACCTGATCCAATTTATCATGCGTTACCAAGCTACGATTATCATAGTGGCGCTACAGGTTGGCATCATCGCAGTACTCATGAACCTTCATCGATGACGTCAGCATATACAAAGAACAATTATGGTGGTTATAGTGCTTTACAAAGAGATTACCAACAACAAACTCAACAATGGATTGATCCAAAATCATACACTGTTTATAGTAGTAGTTAAATTCCTTTAAGAAAATTCTGAAAATTGCAATACGATACTATACGTTTGTATTCAACTTGCGGGTGAAGTCACGCCACTTCCTACCTCACTATTCCCACCAATCATCTTCTGGAGTTAGTATTTAATTATGCTTTAATTGTTTTAAGAAAACATGCGTAAATATAACATCACAGAGACCTTAATATAACGGGTGTTTTATAAAGGACGCAACCCTGATTATAAGAAAATAGAAGTAATACATCGGTAAATTTTCTGTCCCCCAATCGGTATGTTGGCAACAGTGCAAGGCCAACTACTTAAGACAGTTAAAATGTTCTAGTCAAGCATTAGTGTGGTGACACCAGTCGTTTCGTTAGATTGTGTCAGCATTGGTATTTTCCAAGGAAGAACGCGTGTTTATTGCACAGACTTACATAGCGAGTAAATCTTACAAATGCAATGCCAGCGCGATAAGGATGCAAATGTAACTTTTTCGTAGCTCTGAAAACAGTAGTTAATGTTAGCCCAGCTTGCGATTATAATCTTCTAAGCGATTTTTTAGGTGATTGAGTCAAACGATTTTTCAAATCTTCAAGAACTTCCGCGGTTAACTTTGTTGGTTGGCGAGGTGGTTTCTCATCGAGTACACTCCCAGTTCTACGGAATTTATTTATCAAACGCAATATTGACGATTTATTCGGAACGGTAGAATGGGGAAATTTCAACTGAAACTTATCTTGCACTCATTTGTAAGATTTACTCGCTATGTAAGTCTCTACAATAAACACGCGTTCTTCCTTGGAAAAAATTATTGCTGACACAATATAACGAAACGACTGCTGTCACCACACTAATGCTTGACTGGAACATTTTAACTGTCTTAGGTAGTTGGCCTTGAGTACACTGTTGCCAACATACCGATTGGGGGACAGAAAATTTACCGATATATTACTTTTATTTTCTTATAATCAGGGTTGCGTCCTTAATAAAACACCCGTTATTTTCGTTTTTAAATACAAGTTCGGTGACTTTATCAGAAGATGAAGACAATTTAAAAATGTTCAGTTTTGTATTTTTTTAAGTTAAGTTCACCAGTAACATTTTCAGATTTGTGAAAATACACATTCTCAGCGATGCAATTGTAACCGTACATAATAGTGTAAAATAGAACGTTGAATTTTAAATCAGTGAAATTTTTTGGTTTTAATTTTTTATAGATAAAAATGATCAGTGATATTAATATTTTTCGGTTTTCAAATTGCGAGCGATCATGATTGAGGAAAAGGTTTCAGTTTCATGTTACAGTTTCCTTATTAGTTATGTAATGAATATTTTACAATGGACCTTTTAACACACGTTTTGGAACAGTTAAAAAAATGTCGCATAAATGTAATAGTAACATATTGGCATCAGAGTATCGCAATAAATATTTTGTCAATATACATCAACTAAGTCGACGAAACGTTGGTCCATGGAGAGAAATGGACCGGTTCAAATTAATTAATAATTTTGTGTATTTACAAAAGGGTTTCAGGAGAAAACTCATGTAATGGAAGGGGAAAGAGCAGTGACCTTCACCCGCAAGATGAATGATATTTAAATATACTAATTACAATCTTTGTTTATTATTTTGCATACTGTAAAGTTAATAAAAATAAAATCGTAGTAGTATAGTACATTTAAATTTATTTTATGAATTATTGTCAATAATATTTGATAATCTGGAATATCGATTAGAGCAAGATACAAAATACATTGTAAATAATAATTTATTTAAGATATAAGTTTTATTATTATAATTTTTGTTTATGTAATAAAATTGGAATTATAGAATGTGCCACAAAAAAACTATTTCTTGGACAAACATCAACATCCAGAACAACAACCGCCAACAAAATTTGTATTTAACCAAATAAATGTTTTGTTCTCTTCATTGAGATTAAGTGTATTACAGAAGTCAAGTAAGTTGCAAGGGAAGAAAAACGTTTGCTGTCCATCCTTATTTTCTTAAACCTTTAGTTTGTTTTTGCTATTCATAGAAGCCTATGAAGGAAGTAATCTACATTTCTTCCTTTCTGAGTTCTTTAAACCTCTTAGGTCTTTTTAATTGTGTCAGCTGGCGGCGTCACGGGGGGAGGGTTGGTTTACAAGCCCTGGGCCGCTTGTTGTCCCGGGTGAGTTTAGCTCAGTCGGTGGAGCGGAACAAATGAAAAACAAATAAAAAACAAATGATAAAACAAAAGCAACACAAGTTGCTTTGGCGTGCGGCTGTCTGCAGCTGCCTATTGCTAGGAGCTTGCCACCGGCCGGTGAGGTGTCTCGTGTCGCTGCCTCGGTAGAGAGCGTCCACTGACAGACGAGTTCTTGTACTACTGCTAGGACCGGTCGCCGGGCAGGCGAGGCTGTTAGAAATCTGAGGACTTTCGACTGTAAACGCAGAATAATTTGGATATTCGAGTTTCTGGATACGCCCCATAACTAGATACTATAGATCCAAACGGGTTTTAATCAGAGAACATAGTGTTGTTTAGGTCATCAGCCGAAAGGCTGGTTTGAACCTCCAGAGGCTTTACTAAGAAAAACAAAAAGTGAGGTGGTTTACCAATTACTTCCTTACTAAGTTGAAAAGTATGCTTATCAGCATGCCGGGCCCTCTAAAATTCATCTACTTTCCACCCTACAAATTACACCTTCACTTCATTCACCACAGGGTCTGACTGTATAATGAGGTTCATTACTCTCAGAGGAGATAACTCTGGCTAGTATCTTTTACACCTCTACCTCTTCTGTTCTTAAATACTTCAGTCATATAATTGGCTGACCATGTGATAAGAAATAGAACTATTTTTTGTAACCCTGAAACCAGGAGATCGATTGCAAATGATTTAATACTCCATCTGCCTGTTATGGGCAGACGATTATGGACGAGAACATGATTTCGATATAAATAAGTTTAAAAAATTTTACATTAGTTTAAATAGAATTACTCTTCATCTTAAAAAGGTACATACCCTTAGATTACAGACTAAGTTTAGTTAGCAACCCGACATTGCTTAATTCCAAAAACACTCATGTTGTTGGTCAAGGAAACTTCAATTTTGAAGTTACAGACTAATTAGAGTAGCTTATTTTACTCCAAGACGAGCAAACAGAGAGTGAAGAAAAGAGGAGAATGTAATGGGCTGAAGAGAGGGAAGGAGAGATATAATCGTCGGGAGAAGGAGACTGACATACTTGTAGAAAAACATCGTCTTACTTTCATACTTTAAAGTAGACAGAAAATAAATTGACTAAAAAATACATATAAAAACTTTTCATTTAAGAAATACATTTCGGGTTTTTTGTACAAATCAAATCGTCTAATACAAGACATCTTTGTAATCGATTCTTATTCAAAACAAAATGTATCACAGCGGTAAAGGAAAGCAAACAAAATTTATATTGGAAAGTACTTTGGAATATTTTCAATTATCTTTTATAAACAAATTGCTTTTCCCAGAGAGAAATGTATTTGTCGTTACAATCTTTTTATAAGTAGTAGTACTTCAATACTATTGTGGAATTTTTCTGGATTTGTTAGATAATATAATATCTGTAAAAAATACTTAATGTAAAAAATATCAAAATTACACGAGGTATATTGAATTTGAAATTTATCAGAATTCCAATTTAAAACGTTAAGGATTGAATGAATAAAGATGTATACATTAGATTTTAATCTATTTGATTACTTTTTAAATAACTCTAGAAATTTTTTAAAGTAATATGTATTTACTACAACAAAAAATAAAGTCCTGGACAAAATTAACGCATCATGTAAGATTTTGGGCTAAGTACAAAAAAAATCATTTTCTTCAATGTGCCAGGTTAATTTTCTATTACTGTTTTGGTTTGTATCATAATTTTAAGCAATATTTAATATTTTTTTAACAAAAATCTAAATTTTTTGATTTGATTTATGGTAATTTAATGAAAAAAAAAATCTAGAGTAAAACACTCACACGACTTTCTCTTGCCACTGCTAATAATTAACAATATTACCTAACTTTAGTAATAAAACATTAGAAATAAACAAAAAAACTAACCACAAAAACATACCTTATTTTAATCATGAGTGAATGACGCAAAATGAAAATCAACCTGTTTGGCTTAAAAATACGGGAAATCACTATTTCACGCTGAACTAGGCTCTGCAGAGAAAAATGCTCAAAATAAAATTTGTAGATCTTTTAATTTCCTATAAATTTTATTATACACTTTTAACTTACAATGCACACTAAGGCTGAAATCTTAAAAAAATGATTGATTTTACAGATTTTCATGACAAAAATCAGAAAATCACTAATTACCACTAAACTAAGCATTACGCAAAAAAATGTTTGAAATAAAAGTTGTAAGATTTTAAATTCTCTACAACTTTTATTATATACATTTTTGCGCTAAAATGCATATTAAGGCTGCAATCTAAAAAAAAACTTTTCTACGAGACAACAGCCTTTCCAAGAATTTCAGCAGACATGGCGCCTACTCTATCTTGTAGAGCACAAAAAATATAGTAAATGAAGTGTAGAAAATGAGTAAAAGAAAACTATTCTGGATACAATTTTGTGAACAGAATTGTATCCAGAATAGTTTTCTTTAAGAAACACTAAATATGAAACAGATGTTTAATGAATAAGTTATTGGATTTTTTAACCTTATTATTCTGTAAGGATTCACGTATTTTAGTGACAGTCTTTATAAAAAAAAATGCCAATACGTAAGCAACTAGATACGTTATTTTTGTTTATTGGAATTGGGTTGCAAACGGTAACTGTAACAGCTGGTATTAGAATTTCCTGAATTAATTACAACCCATACAGCATGCCGATAAAGTTACCGTGAGTTGTAAGCGGTTGTGTTCGTTATCTGATATGAAATTACATAGTTATAGGCGGGAGTTGATATCAATATTTCTCCTCTAATTAGTATAATCTGCAGTATTATTAATGCGAAATTGTAATTTTCATTAAGTTTGATTTTTGAAATGATTTAATAGGTAGAGGATTTACGGTTAATATTAATTAAAAAATTAACTGTAATTATGTAAATATGTCCCCCAGTTTACATAAACAATTTGCTCATCCCACAGACTGACACAGTTAGATGTTTAGGAATCTCTTGACAAAAGACTGACATGGAAACCTCACGTATCACTAAAACTATAAACAATAACACACAGAAAAATATAGTTATCTATACAGTTTTATATGTGGACATTCCTCTCTCCATTTATCAGAGAAATTTAAGATATATCAATACTTTCCAAAACCGATCTAGACATACGGTTCCCAAATTTATGGGTCCCCTGAACCGTGTAATATAGCTCGATTATAGTCCTGTCAATCCAGATTACTTGGAGTTATTACGAACGCGCCTTGGTACCTACAAAACGAGACAATGCACGATGAACTGGACGTTCCTTACGTATATTTAACACAATAAAAAAATCTGGTGTGAAACACTCACACAACTTTCTCTTGCCAATGCAAATAATTTACAATATAATTTAACATTAGTAATAAAATATTAGAAATAAACAAAAAACTAACCTCAATAAACATAACCTTATTTTAATCATGAGTGAAACACTCAAAATGAAAATCAACCTCAGTCTGGCTTAAAAATACGGAAAATCACTATTTCACGCTAAACTAGGCTCTGTAGAGAAAAATACGATAAATAAAAGTTGTAGATCTTTAAATTTCCTATAAATTTGGTTATATACACTTTTGTCGTAAAATGCATACTAAGGCCAAAATCTTAAAAAAATCGATTTTTCACACGTTTTCGTGAGAAAAAAACAGAAAATCGCTAATTACTGCTAAACTAAGCGTCATACGAAAAAATGTTAGAAACAGAAGTTGTAGGTTTTTAAATTCTCTACAACTTTTATTATATAAGTTTTTGCGCTAAAATTTATATTAAAGCCGTAATCTTAAAAAAACAACGTTTTTACGTGAAAACAGCCTCACCGAGAATTTCAGCAAACATGGCGCCTACCCTATCTTGTAGAGAACAAAAAATTGAGTAAAATAGGCGATTTAAAAAAAATCGTAGGACCAGTTTTTGAGAAAATCGCAAAAAACTGAAAAATTATACGAATAAACTACTACTTCCGGTTGACCGATTTTGATGAAAATGTTCGTGTCGCGTCCGGTAGTGGTATGTAACTTAAGTTTCAAGTTTCAAGTTCGTACGATGTTCCGTTCTTGAGATATTCTGTTCATACACACACACACACACACACACACACACACACACACACACACACACACACACACACACACACACACGCACGCACACACACACACACACACACACACACACACACACACACACACAGACACACAGACAGACACACAGACACACAGACACACACACACAGACCAATCGCTAAAAACATGTTTTTTGGGTTCAGGGGGTCTGAAAACGTATAGATCCGGTGAAAACTCGATTTCGAAAAATCGACATGAAAACAATACTTTCCTTCCTATATATTCATATAGGCAAGAGAAAGTAATAAATAAAAAATCAATTCAGACGGCTATAATAAAACAGTCTAACTAATATACACTGATTCAGAATTCAATTAGTGAAATTAAAACCAAGAAGCTCCATGAATGGATGGCCTGCTTTCTCACGTGGTTCATGTTATCATTTGTATCATTGTCACCTTTAGCACAATTGTTATTGTAATTCATTGTACAGAAACAAATAAATAATAATAATCATCATTATCAGCTGTCAAGGATTAGGCTCACTGGCCTGATCCGGCATCCATCTCTTTTTAGGTCTTCCCAAGCCTCGCTTCCCTCTAGGTTTATATTTCCTTGCTCGCAGAGGAAGTCTGTAAGCTGGGATGCAAAGTGAATGGTTGGACCAGTTTCTCTTATTATATTCTTAACGTTTCCAACAGTGACTGAACATTTAACTCGGCGCGGATAGCTTCGTTACGTACTCTATCTAACCGGGTACAACCTTTGACTCCCCGCAAAAATCTCATTTCAGCAGCCTGGATACGAGATTCATTTCTCTGTAAAGTCACCACCCATGTTTCACTCCCATATGTTATGAGTGGTACAGCCATTGCTATATAAAATTTTATTTGGGAGTCCTTTCTCTTTTTCTTTCCAATTTTCCTGCAAATAGAACCGTATACAGCGTTGAATTTTGCCAGTTTTTCAGTCACGTCATGATCTTTGTCATAAGAAAATCTTGCACCCTAAATATTTACTCAAACTTGTTCTGTAGTTCGGTTGCCAAGTATACTTTTTGAGCAAACCGGCCGTCTTCCCTTGAATGTCATAATATTTGATTTTTGCGCCGATATTCTCATGCTAAATTCTGAACTAATGTTGTGCAACTTATAAATGGCATATTGGAGACAAATAAAATGATATGTTAAAAAAAATATCTATCAACCAACCGGATTGACGGGGTAAATCAGTTGTTTACCAGCTGATTTTCGGAGACGAAGTTTGACTGGTTCAAATTCTAGTAAAGGTAGTCACTCTTATACGGATTTGAATACTAGACAGTGGTTATTGGTGTACTTTAATAGTTGGGGTTCTTTTAATTATACTCTCACAGGAATGGTCGGCCTGACTTTGTACAAGACTACTACACTCATTTACACGTCATACACATCATTCTTATCTCATTGGGTCATGTGGTTGCTTATTCTTCTGAAATTGAACAGATTGCAACATACACACATTAGGGTTTAAAGAAAATCTAAAAAATTCTAAGTTTAAAAATTATATCAGTAATAGATAGTCATAAAACCAAATAATAATTTGCTGCAGTAAATTTGAGTAATTTGTTACAATAACTTTACATTTTTATTCTGACCCGTGGAGAAACTGCTGCCAAATGAGTGAAGTGATTGAGTTTTGAAAGAAAATTTAGAGAAAAGATTAAGTTTTTGGAAATTTTAGTAAAGTACATAGAAAGACAGAAACGTTAAATATCTACATTGTAGCAATTGTAGCAATGAAAATCCCGTAAGGAATCGTATGGAAGATGGTCATTTAGAATCAGGTGTAGAATTAATATTTTTAGAAATTTAAATGCTTGTGAAAAAGTTTAAAATTATCACGAACAAGTAATAAATAAGGAACGCGACGAATTTAACAGTAGCCTAATGATTCTGAATGTATTTACATTACTGCCGAGTCACAAGGTCTTGAAGATGGGGAAAATTATGTATTTAGTCTAACGGTCAATCATAATTTCATGATTGACGATGACTATGTACCATCTTCGACAGAAAATTATACTACCGATAATTATGATCAGAACGAAAATACAGCAAACTGTAAAAGGGAAAAATAATATCAGGTTCATAGCAACCAATGCTTGTCAATTAATGAGGCAAATTTCCAAAAATTAGGTCAAACTAACAAGGGAATACATAAATTGGAAGATGGAAAATGGTCTTACGCTATATCCAGACAAAACAGAACCATGAAAATTATATGAAAATACTTAGAAAAAAAAACAAATGTTATATCAAAACCGAATCAATAAACAACCCTTTAAGTAGAAGAAAAAAGAGTAATGGAATGGAAGCGATACTAAAACTCAGACAAAACTCATGTTGAAAACAACGTAGGGAGGTTTCTCAGTTTTGCCGAGGTAACAAATTTTAAAGCCAAGAATCCAGGGTAAAAAAAAGAATTCCAATAAAACAGGGACTATTTAGAACATGTGACACGATCATTTTATGATGTTTTCACGCCTTTTGAATCAAACCAGTCTGCAAATTCTTTTTTATAGTATTTATGCCTACTCCTTTTCTTTTACTATACAGTAAACAGACAGATCAGATCTTATTTCTGGAAGATATAAAGACAGTTATTTCAGTAATAAAACTAATAAAAGCTTCCTTTGAAAGAAAATCTGAAAGAGAAGACTGTCGTCTCTTTATTATGAAATGAGAGCTGTGTAAGTAAAATGAAAAACAAGTTTTAAAATTTGTTTTTGTCATTTAAGAAATGACACCACATATAAACAATTTCAAAAAATAATTATCTGGGAAAGAAAATACAAACATAAAAATAATAAAAAACATCAGCTAGGAAAAAATATATTTAGCCCAAGTAAAAGTTTTGAAATTAAGTAATAGAATAACTGAAAGAATTGAAGCTAATATTATTTTCTTAAAATAATATGTAACATATTTTCTCGATTGAGTGAGAAGGCGCTGAATAATTTTTCTAAATCTATTATTTTAAAAATCTGGTGTGAAACATTAAAGGACTTTCTCTTGCCAGTGAAAATAATGAACAATGTAATCTACGTTTAATCATGAGAAACGATGTAAAATTAAAAAATGACTTAATTTTAATCATGAGTGAATGATGCACAATGAAAATCAACCTATCTGGGATTTAAAAATCACTATTTGATGCTAAACTAGGCTCAGTAGAAAAAAGTATTAGAATAAAAGTTGTAGGTTTTTAAATTTTCTATAACTATAGTAATACGTATATTTTTATTACTTTCTCTTGCCTATATGAATATATAGGAAGGAAAGTATTGTTTTCATGTCGATTTTTCGAAATCGAGTTTTCACCGGATCTATACGTTTTCAGAACCCCTGAACCCAAAAAACATGTTTTTAGCGATTGGTCTGTGTGTGTGTCTGTGTGTGAACAGAATATCTCAAGAACGGAACGTCGTACGAACTTGAAACTTGAAACTTAAGTTACATACCACTACCGGACGCGACACGAACATTTTCATCAAAATCGGTCAACCGGAAGTAGTAGTTTATTCGTATAATTTTTCAGTTTTTTGCGATTTTCTCAAAAACTGGTCCTACGATTTTTTTTTAAATCGCCTATTTTACTCAATCTTTTGTTCTCTACAAGATAGGGTAGGCGCCATGTTTGCTGAAATTCTCGGTGAGGCTGTTTTCACGTAAAAACGTTGTTTTTTTAAGATTACGGCTTTAATATAAATTTTAGCGCAAAAACTTATATAATAAAAGTTGTAGAGAATTTAAAAACCTACAACTTCTGTTTCAAACATTTTTTCGTATGACGCTTAGTTTAGCAGTAATTAGCGATTTTCTGTTTTTTTTCTCACGAAAACGTGTGAAAAATCGATTTTTTAAAGATTTTGGCCTTAGTATGCATTTTACGACAAAAGTGTATATAACCAAATTTATAGGAAATTTAAAGATCTACAACTTTTATTTATCGTATTTTTCTCTACAGAGCCTAGTTTAGCGTGAAATAGTGATTTTCCGTATTTTTAAGCCAGACTGAGGTTGATTTTCATTTTGAGTGTTTCACTCATGATTAAAATAAGGTTATGTTTATTGAGGTTAGTTTTTTGTTTATTTCTAATATTTTATTACTAATGTTAAATTATATTGTAAATTATTTGCATTGGCAAGAGAAAGTTGTGTGAGTGTTTCACACCAGATTTTTTTTGTTGTAAAATGTATACTTATTATCGGTTTCATAATCATAGACACCCGAGTTTGGAACCCTTGCATCTCCAAAATTATAAGTCAAAGTTCAACATATTTTACATCAAAATTTAGCTCATTTTATTCTGCGTTGACCTATAATAATTCTATTTTTTAATGTTGTTTAACAATTGCCATATCAAGGTTGGAAGACAAAAAGACCCGGTTTTTTGCTACCGCAACAAATTTCATGCGTTTTGAGGTGTGTAACTCGATAACTAATTAACCGAAAAGTTTGAAATTTTAACACAACATAGACAATTATATATTTTTACAGCATGTACGAAATTTCAAATTAGTACGTTATTTAAATTTTGATTTATTAACAATATTCTGAATCGTTGCTATCTCGGTATCCGCTTGATTGTTCGGCACGGGCAAACTATCGTTTTATTTAGCGTGATAAACTTAGTACAAATATGTCAATAACATGAAATATTGGTTGGCCAATGTTGTGGTTGAATTTTGAAAATTTTGAAAAATAGACTGAGTAATACGGAGGATGGGCGCTACTATCCATGTTGCCGGTTGTGTACGTGCAATCCTGTCGGACTGTCTACCTGAATTGACAGACTGCATTGTCAATTTAGGTAATCAGATTTAGGCAACATGGATAGTAGCGCCCCTCCCGCATTACCCAGTAATTTTTCAAAATTTTCAAATTTAAAATTTTTGACTAAATCACTCACTGACTCATCAGTTATTCTCTAAATTATTGTTTACAGAGTGCTGAAATTCGGCACATCTGTTCTTTAGGTTATGAATAGTAAAAGTACAGTATTTGATTTTAAACTATTTACGCCTAAAGGAGTAAATACCCGAAAACAATAGACGTAAATAAGTGGTTTAATTTATCCTTCACAGAAACGAAGACAATGATAATAATTAATTATATTCATTGTTCGTGATATATCCTACAGTAGACTACAAAGTTCTACAAACAATAACCGTATTAATTTCGCCAGCCTTACTATAAGCAGAAGAAAATTCACATACGACTATTATTATAAAAAATTAATGTTTATGAGAGTTAATTTCAAAAACTAACAAACCAATTTCAAAAATTCTTTTTACTGTTGGAAGGCCTAGAGCTTCCTGGATAACATAGATTATCATTAAGTAATTTTTAAGTTTTGGAAAAAAAAATTAAGTCAATTTTTTTAAAAGACATTAAAAAATAACGTCAAATCCTATTCCTGGTAATAAAAGAGATTGCACTATTTAAAAAAAAAATAGTTCTTTCTTATTTTTACTGTTACAAATAGTTTCTTTCGAAACTACATATTATTCAATTTCAGTGGGGGAGGGAAAGCTGAGGATACCAGGAAAATTAAAAGAAGGATCCTAAGAACTTGCTTAAATAAAAAGAACGTAGTCGACAGCCACAGAGTGCTTACAAAAAAGTAGATGTATAGAGAGATATAACCCAGCCCGAGCGCAATGAGGAGGGTCTCCTTCTTTGGGCATATACTCAGAAACCCAAAAACTAAAATAATAAGAAAAATAGTAGAAAAACTGTATAAGTCTAAAAATTCGAACATCCAGTGGACAAATGGAATCAAAGAGGAATTAGCAGAACTTGAATTAACAATAAATGATCTAAAGGAAAAATTCACAAAATAAAAACAAACCATTAACGAAAAAGTAAACAATTACATGTAAAAACAAGAAAACTACAGAAAGGGGTTTATTTAGTTGAAGAAAGAGTAACAGAACTGAAGGAATGAAAAAATACTGGGACCAAAAGAAAAGAACACCCAGAAGAAAGTAAAGACAACCTTAACTGAATGTGATCCCATGTTGTCATAAAAGTAAAAAAATAAAAAATAAATAAAAAGTAGTTTCTTTCCTTCCACTGGTGATTTATACTGATTTCAACGATATTCCTGTGTCCAGTACTGATTACTTTTATCTTGTCACCGACTGCCCTACCATTATCAGCGCCTGCAGACGGTCCCAGAACCTGTCACGGGGAGCGCTAATGGCGCGCAGCAGGCAGTACCTCCCCTCCACCATGAAGTGGACTCACCGGAGGGGGATTTAAGCGGCCGCACTTAACTGCGAGTCGCACTGACTTCGAGTTTAGACACCGACGGAGCACAACGTATCCTGTTCACAAACGAGAAGAGATTTTCTTTAACGTCCGCCAATTCCAGCCAGACTTGGCAACAGTGGCAGAGCCTGAGGTCATCGACACGATGGACATTCCCGCTGATGAGACTGATTTCACCCTTGTTAACCGCAAGCGAGTTCGCCTACAAAATTCAGGTAGCACCGTTACTAATAATACTGCTAATGCAACTAACTCCTCCCCCGCCCCTACATCTAACAATACTACTCCTTCAACAACAACTCTTTCTACGAAATACAAACTACCTCCCTTTGTATTCCATGCACCTTCCAACATTTCTAAAATTACAAAACTTCTTTCAACTCACCTCGCCAACAATTTTAAAATCACCACCCGTGGTAACTCATATTCCCTTTGCACACAAAATATCACGGACTACCAACAGGCAAAAAAAGTACTCCTGTCGGAAGGTATTAACTTCCACTCCTATTATACACAGGAGCCAGATGAGGTCAAAGTCGCCATCAAGGGACTGCACGCCTCATTCGACCCGGCAGAGATCGTCGAACTTCTACGAGACAGTGGTTACACAGTTAACCACTGCCAAAATATATCAGGACGAGCTGGTCGTCCTCTCAACGTTTTCTTACTAAAAATACAGAAAACTCCAGGTTTTGAAAAGATCTACAGCGTCACGTCACTGTTCTCCATTGTCGTGACTATTGAAGCATTTCGACCCCGTCCTGGACTGCCGCAGTGTTTCAAGTGCCAGCGGTATGGGCACTCCTCGATCAACTGCAATCATGAATTGCGCTGCGTCAAGTGCGGTGGCAAACATGATGCAGCACAGTGTACCGGCAAGATGATCGAAGAACCGAGGTGCTGCAACTGTAATGGGCAGCACCCGGCCAATTACAGAGGATGCCCTACACACGTGAGGCTACTGGCAGATCGACGTCGACAGGACCAGCGCAACACCACGCCGCCACAAACGGCCTCATCGGCTCCTTCCCGCCCTCAGTCCTCATCCACTCAACCCCCTACACCCTTCACCTCATCAACTCAACCCCCTACACCCTCCACTTCATCAACTCAACAAAAGAAATATACAACAAAAACTATATTCAAAAAACCTACCGTACACAAGCCACCCCCACCCACAAAATTTCCCTCACTTCCAAAAGACGACGTCTACGTACAGTCAAAGCCTGTTTTCCATAACAAAGATTTTCCTCCTCTATCATCTAAAACAAAATCACCAAACCCACCCTCCGACGACACCCCATTTAATTTCGCCTCAATTATCAAATTCCTAACTTCCTCCAAATTCTTGACCTGGATCGCCGTAGTACTACCTCAACTTTATTCTGTTCAAACTGCCTCTGAAGCCATCACCACAATTATTGCATCCCTCCCTTCCCTCCTCGCCTAAGTTATGGCATTTCGCGTCCTATCGTGGAACGGAAACGGAATCGCCCGACAAAAACACGACCTACACCGACTGCTGACAGACTATGACGTAGATATAGCTCTTGTCCAAGAAACACACTTCCTACCTGACACCCGCTTCAAATTATCCCCATACATAATCTATCGCACCGACCGCCCTCCTGCTAACAACCGCCAAGCAGCAGGAGGGGTAGCTATCCTGATTCACAAACGACACACCCATAACCTCATAGACAATCCCCCTATCCCGTCCATTGAACACGTCGCTGTTACAGTCCCCCTCTTCTCCAAATTAGTAACTTTCATTTCAGTCTACCACCCGCCACGCCCTCAAAACTACCACCCCACCGCTCTTGCTCAGCTCTTCGACCAACAGCATCCAGTGTTTGCGGCCGGCGACTGGAACAGCAAGCACACGGACATCGGCTGCCGATCAAAAAATGCTGCAGGCACCTCCCTACTCACCTTCTTGGATGAAAATCCCGTCCCCTTAGCACTTCACGTACCAAACTCTCCTACCAGGGTACCTCCAACCACTTACCACCAACCAGACATCCTGGATTATGCCATATCGGCTAATCTATCTTCCCTCCCCGATATTGATGTTCTGCCTGAACTCAGTTCTGACCACCTCCCTGTCTTATTCACCTTTTCCTCCCCCGCTGGTAATACTCTCCCTCCACCTGTTAAACACAAAATTTCCTGGCCCTCTTTCTATAGCTCAGTTAACTCTCTACTCCCCCCTCAACCTCCTCCAATTAACACCATACCAGAACTGGAAACACATCTCCAAACAATCACCTCACTCCTCTCCCAATGCATTCAGGATAATTCCACTCCACGCCCCCCTCAGACCAGATCATCCCTCCCGCCTGCAGTAAGGGCGGCAATAGCAGACAGACGGCGGTTTCGACGGCTCTGGCAGCGCACACGTGATCCCCACCATCGTGACTTGTTCAACAGTGCTGCTGCCAGATGCAAACATCTGCTCGACGATCACCGTGGCAGTCGCTGGGAAGACTTTCTTGAACGAGCGGAAGACTCCGGGAAGCCATGGGAGGCTGCACGCTGTCTCCTGGCCACCCAAAGGAAGACTCATCCCCTGAGAACGCCAACGGGACTTGCCTACTCAGCGCAAGAGACAGCGAACGTCTTCGCTTCACACTTCAAGCTCCACTTCACTACCCCACCTCCCGATCATCTTCACGAAGATGATCCTATCCATCAATTTGTCAACGAAATTCTACTCGACCCCACTCCCTGTCACCTACAGCCCTTCACGATGGATGACATTACCTCGGTAATTAAATCCATCAATCCCAAAAAAGCCCCCGGTCCCGACAACATTTCCGGGTACGCCATCCTCAACGCCCCGCCAGAACTCAAGTCTCATCTATTAACAATTTTCAACGCAGTCCTAGCACTGCAACACTTCCCCGCTTCTTGGAAAATTTCCAACATCATCACAATCTTGAAACCTCACAAGCCCCCTACGGACCCCGATAGTTACAGGCCAATCTCGCTTCTGCCAATTTTATCGAAACTTTTCGAAAGACTATTTCTCCCGCGTATGCGCCAAACAATCTATTCAATACTCCCACCCGAACAATTCGGATTTCAGCAAGGACATTCTACTACCACCCAACTCCTCCGCATCGTAACGGCACTAGTAGATGCCAAAAACTCCCACAGCAATACGACGGCTGTGCTGCTTGATTTTAAAGCAGCATTTGACAGAGTATGGCATGTGGGACTCCTGTATAAACTGGCACATTTCTTTCCTCCTCCAATGGTAAGGCTCATAAATTCATACCTATCAGACAGGAAATTCCAAGTCACCGCCCGTGATCGAAACTTCTACTCAATCAAGTCCCCACTTACCCCATCTGCCGCAGGTGTACCTCAGGGCTCAGTCCTTGGGCCACTCCTCTACTTGCTGTACACCTACGATTTTCCAGTCAGGGAACCTATTAAATTCGGACTGTTTGCTGATGACGCTATTTTGTACCGTCACAGCAAATGCCTCCGCCTTAACCGTAGTGCATTACAAAACCAACTCCTACTCATCACTAAATGGTGTCGTACCTGGAAACTCACCCTCAATCCCAAGAAGTGTGAAGCTATTCACTTCACGACGAAGAGGAAACTTCCACAACCACTTCAATTGGAAGGACAACCACTCCCATGGAAGAACAGCGTCCGCTACCTCGGAGTACAACTGGACCAGAAGCTGACTCTCAGAGAACACGCCGAGGACAAACTGAGCAAGGGCAGAGTCCTCTCCGCCACACTCTCTCCCTTATTTAATTCGAAATCCTTCCCTCAAAAATTTAAAATTCTTATATATTCTTCTATCCTCAGGCCCTACCTTCTTTACGGGTCACCAGTCTGGTGGCCCCTCCTCTGCAAAACAATGAAACAAAAAACTTCCGCTTTCCAAAACAAAATCCTTCGAAGAATCACAAAATTCCACTACCGCATCTCGAACAAAACAATACACGAACACCTACACTTCCCTTCCATCGAAGACTATATCTACAATACCTCACGGAAACTACACGACGCTGGAAGGACCTCCAGTATCGACATCGTCCGACAACTATATGAAACGCCACACCCACCAGAAGACTACTTGACTCTACCGTTTCACGATTTCCTCTAACCCCTAATATCTGTTAAAAAAAAAAAAGGCCAACTGAAAAAAAAAAAAAAAAAAAAATCAACAAAAATTAAAAGAGCCGTTTCCAACCCTTAACACCTTTCCACCATCCTCTAATATTCACCTCCACCTCAAATTAACTCATTCCAACCATACAAATTAACACCCTAATAAGAAACTTCCACCTCATACACTTATTCCATAACTTCTTAGACGCCATGCTCCCTTCCCCAAGCAAATCCTGAATCCAATATTACTTTCATCTATACAATTCACCTCAATTCCCGAGTTGCATTAGTTCTGTAATTATATTCAACGAGCGACCAGGTGTTCCTTAACACGATGTTGCCAACATAGGGCTTCTTAGCCCTCTCAACATGGATTTGATTTTGCGAGTCGCACTCGCCATCCAACTTCCGAACGGAGAAGAAAGAAGATAACTAGCAAGAAAGAAGAAGAGACCAGACACACCATCCCTGATTGAAGCTACCGGTGGCGGACGCACATTCCCGCACCGGCCAGCCTTCTCCTACCCGGCGCCGAAGGAAGCCCGTGCGTGCCTGAAGGCACCATGGTAAAAAGTGAGTTCAGTGCGGGACCGGAGAGAACCGCCTTGGCCGCGCTATCGGCCGACGGCCTACGCCGACCCGACACCGCAGGGACCACTGCCACGCTGCAAAGGGGACTCAACTGCCGCTGAGGGAGAGCTAGGCCTGAACCCGGTAGCCGAGCCGTCACTCTTCGAGCTCCGCTTTCAACACGCCGGCTTGCCGCTTCCGGCCATCTACAAAGCCTTTTCAGGGCTCACAACAAAACACACCCGGCCCTTTTCAGGGCCACCAACCCGCTACGTACAACGGTCTTTTATCAGAACCCCCCAACCAATTAAATGGCCCTTTTCAGGGCCACAAGTATCGCAAGCAAGGTTTTGCCACGTGTCGTCGGCTCCGGTCGGCGACAATCTGTACAGTCATTTTGTAGAAGTTTTATTACAAAAGAAATGAAAGATTTTATTACATGTAAATTTTGTTCAGACCAAATTTCATTACTTTTCCGTATTTTTAGTTAAAATTTTTTAGAAGTTTAAATCTCACATTATTAATTCTAATAGGTAAAAATTCAGGAATGCAGATTTCTTAATATATAATAGAGAAGTACCAAAAATTTTATATCACAATCTACAATCGCATCTCCTATGAAGACGAGAATCACAAATAAAAATTAATTGGCTTTTACGTGTGTGAGTATGTGGTATTAAACTGAAAGAGTAGGTCAATAGCACTCAACCTAATTAGATCAAATTAAGACAGAAAATCCATTACCAGTTATTTGTTTCGGAACGTACAAACTTTTTACAGCTGAAACAGGAGCACTTGAAACTGAACTTGAAACGCAAAAACGTCACCCGAAACACACACATTAGTGTTAGTATATCAAGAACATTCGTTCAATATTTTCTAATGAAAACATTACTATTTTTACGATGGTACAAATTTGGTGTCTTTATGTGTTATGAGTTGAACTTATTTTCAAGATAACCTCTGAACAGTTTTTAGCAGTCATAAAATATAAAAAATGTTAATTTTGTAGCAATCACCACAAGACTAAGTCAAATTTCTAACGTAAAAAACAGTGTTAATTTACGCCCACGAGGGGATGAGGTAATTTGTACCTCATGTACAAGTAAGATTAAAATTATCATTCGCACAATGTGGATAAGTATCAAATTCTTATAATAGTTTTATAATTAGAACAGAATAAAATAGCGCTTAAATAAATTGAAATAATAAACATAAAAAATATCAAGGAACTTGTGCTCCTTGAATACGTTAGCTAAGAATACTATTATTGTACTGGTATTTACGAAAATTTACAGATAGAAAAATAAATTAAGTAGTACGTAAAATGAAAGATGAAGCCCGTGTTTGAAACCGCGTATCTTATCAAATGAGAAACAGAAAAATTTCTGGTACGGGTCGTTTGAAAGCTTGGTTTTTTGTTATTTTATTCGTATAAATTACAAAACACGACTGCCTCCGTAGCGTAGTGGTTAGCGTGTCAGCCTGCCACGCGGAGGTCCCGGGTTCGATTCCCGGCCAGGGTCTGGAAATTTTCACGTGTCAAATCCCACAGTTAATGTTTCATAACCCACCGTACTCGCTAATAACCAAGCAGTTGATGCGACTTTAAATAAATAAATAAAAAAAAATTACAAAACACGGAAGTCTATTAAATATTTTCTAGCGACTTAAAAAGAAAATATGTGCACTTAGTCCATGTTTCAGAACATGTAGCACGATCAATTTTAAGAGGAAAAATATAACTTTTTGAATAGTTTTTCTGCATATTTTCTAATTAATTTCAGCTAAACTTCACTCTTTTAGTACAAATGTTAAACGTTGTAATCAACGTTTATAAAAAAAAAATGTTATTTTTGTCCCAGATGGATGTTACGAGTTAGAATCAACGCTGTATCCCTTTAATTAACAAAATAATGCAACTACACTGCAAATAAAAATGTTGTAAAATATGTGAAGGTTCTTTTCAGTTGCATGGGAAATATTAAAAATCTTGCATTAAAAATGTGCGTTCGAAAGCGACTTATTAACTTTTGTGTTATGCTGCAGAGGAACGTTGTACAGTCTGGTTTTGAACTAAGTAGAAGTACCCATACGAGAATCTTTCATATTTATGAAGTTATCTAGTATCTGGCTCTTGTTCGACACGAAACGGAGAGAACGTTACATCACTTCACTGTCCACTTACTCGCTTCGCACCCACTGCTCACTTTGAATTAATAAAATCCTATTAAAAATGTATCTTTCCTATAGAAAATCCGTTAAATTTTAAATAATTATTTATAGTGTAATTTCATTCCCTTATTAATTAAAGGGATACAGCGCTGGTTCTAACTCACTACGTCCATCGCGAACGAAAATAATAATTTTTTAAAAACGTTGTAATTCCTTTACCCTTTGTACTAAAAGGATGAATTTTAGCTGTCATTACTAAAAACACATGCAGGAATACTCCTCTCAAACGCCATATTTTTCCTCTTAAAATTTATCGTGTTACATGTTCAGAAACATGGACTGTAATGCTTTTCACGGTTGATGAGCTCTGCTGTTCCACTCGTTTAGACCAATCAGAACGTTTCCAGCGTTGTCAGATTGTACCTGACAAACATTATGCACGCATGCGTGTAAAAGCCGCAGTAGTTCACTCGTATCTTGCATCTCGTACTGAACACATCGATTATAGAGCGCGTTAACATGCAATACTTTATAATATAATCAGTTGATCATGGGTTGAATGAATGTTCATGGGTTAATTGTTATGTATTTAAAGACCAAAAAATGGCTGACGAGATATATAACAGAGCTAGGAGAGCAAGTGTTGGCAACGTTGCTGGCACGTCATTGGCTAGCTATAAAGTGGGTAGGGGGCAATGCGTACGTTCAGAGCTCATCAGCCTTGACAAATAGTATAAGTGAAAAATGCGCTAAAAACCCGGTACATATTTTGTTTCCAAATCGCTAGAAAATACCTGGTACACTTCTGTGCTTCCTAATTTATACGAATAAAATAAAAAAAACCAAGCTTTAAAACGAGCCGTACCTGTAATTTTTCTGTTTCTTACTTGATGAGATACGCAGTGCCAAACACAGGCTTCTTCTTTCATTCTTCGTAGACTAATTACGTTTTTTGTTCAAAACAAGTCATCTGAACAATTGAAGTCGTTAAATTTTCAATCACTAGTGTGTAAACAGTGCAAAATTGTAACTACGAAGTATAAATATTAAAAATTTATTGATAAATATTATCAACCCCATAAAAACATCACATAGCCTATAATATGCCAGTATACCATAAATATTTAAGTATAAACTTAATATATTCAAGTATAAACTGAAATAAAATTTTCTGAATTTGAATTTTAATAAACTGCAATTTAAGAAGGAAATAAAACGCTTAATCATTTCAGAAATACTGATTGTAATGTCAGCAAAAAAATGTAACGCAAACAAACTTTTATCAACTTTTTCAATAGAAAATAAGATTTTAAAATATATTCTGTAACATAAAAAAGTTTTCCATCTTTTCCTTAACTTTCATGAAACTTAATTTCAGTAGAAAATAAAATGTCATTCTTTATTCAAAAATACTCTTTCGTATGGAATGAGTATTTTAATATAAGTGTGTTTAATGTTAAAGAAGATTAAAAATTATAATATTACGATGTGGAATTGTTAGACTAATATAAATATAAATTTTAGAAATTTGAAATAATAAATGGGTTGACGTACCACACTAACTTTAATGCTAATCTTAAAGGAATTTTTTCAAGTGTGTTATTACGAAAACACAAGTTTTCAACTGTGTTTTTTGAGGTTACTATATTTTGTTTATTTCTAATGCATTATTATAATGTTAGGTTATTGGTTATTATTTGCATTGGCAAGAGAAAGTCGTGTGAATATTCACAACAGATTTTTTTTTGTTTTTTTAAAGTCACATAGGACTACATAAGTTCATTAAAGAAGAAAAATCGTATTTCCATTTTGTTCTGTCGGAATACTTTTCCTGACGTTTCTTTCCTTTCAAATTTCTGACCTCTTCTGGCGTTCTTCGTCGGAATCACGATTTTCTGTCGTTTGTCGGTATTTTCTGTTCAAGTCTTGTTTTGTTCAGTTTGTGGTAACTTCTGGATTTTCTTTTCAGGCCTTCAAGTGAAATTTGGATTTCGTTTATGTCCAGTTCAAATTCTTTGATCCAGTGGGGGCTGAGATTTTCTGTTTAGGAAAAGTTGATGATTTGCCTGGAGATTTTGGCGGAGTCAATCCTCAAGAGATGCCGAAAGAAAGAAATTCTCTTTTTCCTCATCTGGTCTGCTAGAGGTTCTGAATTTCTGAAGACTTCTTCGTTCGGGACTGGTTTCCAGATCCCGTGTAAACATTTTAGTATTCTATATTAAATTTCGTTTCGTACTGAGAATTAGGTCATTTATAAAAAAACTAAAGTAAAAAAGTAACAACCACTGAGGAGGAATACTGGAGAATGTTGCAGCAGGGTAAAAAAGAGAGGGAGACTTCGAAATGAGGAGTTAATGAAAGGAAAGTCGGTCGAAAGAGATATTCGTATGTTCAAAGCGAGGAAACTACTCATGTGGTATGAGAATGTTAGAAGAGTTTCTATAAACAGTTGGATTGCCCAAGTGAAAGAATAGAGTCCTGAAGGGAGAGGTAAAAGGAGTGGACCCAGAAGGTCCTTCAGGAATGGGATAGACTAGGCTATGGAAGAAAGGAATCTCGTGGAGCGTAGTTGAAACGATAACTGGAGTTAAATGAGGGAAAGCAGCTGTAAAAACCTTAATTATAAAATATTATAAAAATCATCATCATCATCACCATCAATTGGGTTGTAGATTCTTAGACCCGTTCCACCCATTTCAATCTCGGTCAACCAATTCTTCATCTTCATATTGGTCTATAGTTCAGCAAGTGCAGCGACAGTCTATCGTTCTGCATCATCCTACATAAGTTAACGAGTTATCTATATACAGCTAAATGATTTCATTCAAAGCAGTTGTTCGAAGCTCACTTCTGATATCATCATTCCTGCATTTATTCAGCCTGGTTTCTTCTGTTACAAGAATTATGATTCTCTGCAGTGTTTGTATCACTCACCACAACGCTTTATCAAAAGACAGCCACTCTTTATCAGGAATATTATCTTTTTCTGTCTTATTTATTTTTTTTAACGTCCGACTGTTCTGCAGTTACTGCTAATGCAGACGGTGAAGGATGAAATTATTTTTTGTAACGTATGAAAATATGCCATGCCTGAGTGGGAATTGAACCCAGGACCGCATGATGAGAGGTCTTATTGTCTTATTCTGTCTTATTCAGATGCTTCAGAACTTTATAGGTATAATGACTGTCTACCATGGAAAATGTTGATGGTTGATGCGTTGATGTTGAGATGTTGATGCTAATGTTAATGTTCTAAGTGATTAAACAAAGTGTCCCCCAGCTATCCCGGTGAGCCCTTTGTATAAATAATTTAGTAAATGTTGTTTTATTTATTTTTACGTTTAATAAAAATTTCAGGAGTTCTGTGTTAAATATATCACATATAGGTTTCAATCTTACTCTTTATAACTGTTTCAAACTTTCGTTCCAAATTATTGTCAACCCTTTAATCTACCCCTTCTCAAAACCCTTTCTTTCATTTTTTCTCTCAAAACTTCTTCTATCGTTCCTTCAATAATGATTATAATACAGTCGAACTACTATAACTCGAATTTTCTACATCTCGAATTGAATTTTAGTTCCTTTCAACCTTCCATGCATTTACTACGTAAACTCCATCTATAACTCGAACTCTGTCATTTCTCTAAGTCGAACTATTTATTTAGTTTTTTTGACGAAATTATGTACATAGTTCTCAAAATACCATTTTTGGTCTTTTGAAAACTGTAGGTACAGTGCTGCTTCTTTCATTTTAAGAGGAAATATTCGACCGTAAAAGGGTAGAGACCCTCAAAGTCATCTGGTCGCCTTTGTAGGCCCAACAAGAGTAAACAAAAACAATGAATTTCTTTGAATCGACGAATCTTTGGTGGACCGCAGAACAATAGAACCATAGTCTGTCGGTACTATGTACCATATTCCGTATGTACTGTAATTAAAATAGCGTAAGTTTGGAACACTGTATAATGTATACAATATTTACAGTACTTAACAGTAGCTTATAGCTAATCTAAATGAAAAGTACAGTAGCCTACTGTCTATCAAAATTATGCATGTCCAGTAAGCCTAAATATTTTACATATTGTAGTCTACTGTATTAGCCTATGTGGATTGTTCTGCATGTTGTTTTTTAATACAGTAAAACCTCCACAAACAACCACCTCTTCTAAGCGACCAACTCTCTAACCGAAGAGTTTTTCGGGAACCAAAATATTAACTATTCTTCCCCATAAAAATTTACCTCCGCTAAACGACCAATCTCTAATCTGACCGCGACCGGTAAAAACGAGCAAAAGCGACCACTTTAATTTAATAATATAATAGACATTAAAGGTAGATGGACAAACGTATGTAATACAGAATAGCCATGCTCTACTTATTGATACTGCTACCTCGAGTATTGACAGATTTATAAGCTGTTACAGTTTATACAATATAAAACGTATAATTTAACAAGCTTCAACTTCTATTGTATTAGTGGGAAAACCACAAAAACTACATAAACATCTTCGGCTCTTCCTCTACCAGAAATGTAATGTTGCACGTACGCCATTGACCATAGATATGACGTTATCTACAAAACCCTATAAACATTCATACAGTTTAGTAGTGTAGTTTATTTATTTCAGTCGGTTTGTAAGTACGTCGGATGTAGTGTTACAGTACAAAAATTTAAATTTTATTTAAGCAATATTTTTGGGATAATTATACACTTTTCATAATAATGAAGTTATTATAATTAGGGTATTGTCCTGACCTCCACTTCTCCAAAACGATCACCTTTCAAACCGACCACTTATTTAGTTCACCGTACGTGGTCGTTTTGAGGAGGTTTTACTGTAAATAATTTGTTGTTATTTTTCCATAACTCAAAATTTCTATAACTCGAATTTCTTTCCTCATTCCTTGAGGATTCGAGTTACAGAAGTTCGACTGTATTAAACCATTCAGTTTTAGTATCCTCTGTAACTATTACTGACAATGCTCTCGTTTTAACCCTTCCAACTGTAACTCCGCCAACGTACCAACAATTTTTCACCATACTATTACTCTATCTGTATTTTTTATACTGGAGAAAAATGTGCTCTACGAAGTAAAATTTATACAGCGTAAACGTGTGGGTTGTTGTTTAAAATGTACGTAAATAGCCTAAAAAACACTATTAATCATTATTATAAACGATAGCATAATCTATTCTATTGCTGACAAATAAAATTTTATTTACATTTTTCACTTGTTAATGACAAATGTGCCAGAAAAGAATGAGATATGAACGTTAATATGAAGAATGAAAAAGCGGAGCTTAAAAAGATAACTCTTTATAATTTATTTTTTAACATTTCAAGTACCATTAGGCATATGTATCATTAACTATGTTTTTACTTCACAGAAATACCTAAAAAAATTAGGCTAATGAAATTTAATTTAAATTCAAATACAGTCAATACTCGATTTAACGGATTAGCCCCCTAAATAAATAAAACTATTTGAAAATTACAAAATCTAAGGAATGTTAATTTTTGTGAAAAAAGTTACCAATAACAGTTTTTGATATTCATAAATAATTTGTTTTTTTAACATCTGAGATTATTTACAATCAGTTTAAAAACAAAAACTATAAGTAAATAATATAAAAGTCTTCACATGACGAAGACTAAATACCCAATATGGTATTGCTTCGAAAAGAAACACAAAATTATTTATAATTTTTGAAAACATTAACTAGATAAAATATAAATAACAGTAATAGAAAAGGTAACAAAATTCATAGCGGTGATAGTAAAATGCGTAGCGGAAGAAGATGATATTGACGATGTTGATGATGATATGTAATACAGATATTTACAATGTACGTTAGTCGGTAAATCTAAATGGAAGGTCAAGCAATTTTATTCGTTTTAGTCGTATTACGTCTTTGCTATTATCAAGTAAATTAAGCGCTAAAGAATTTGGGTGATCCGATAATTTTACTTGATATTTAGAACTTAGCTGCGTAATTTCTTCTTTCACGGTGTTAAGGATTATTAAGAACTATTTAAGAACAGAAGAGGTAGAGGTGTAAAAGACATTAGTCAGGGTTATCTTCTCTGAGAGTAATGAATTTCACTATACAACCAGATCCGGTGGTGAATGAAGTGAAGGTGTCATTTGCAGGGTGGAAAGTAGATGCTCGGAGGGCCTGGCATATTGATAAGCATACTCTTTCAACTCAGTGAGGAAGGTAAATGTAACCAACTCACTCCTCGTTTTTTCTATGTAAAACATCTAGACGTTCAAACCAGCCATTCGGCTGTTTCCTAAACAGCACAACTAATTAAATACGCAAGATAGATATTTGTGAATTGTAGACATTCCTGTTATCAGTGTAAACATCTGCAGTTGGAGTTGTTACGAAAACTAGAGACTGGTAGAAGTGAGTCAAGTTTGTGCGAAAAGTATGGAGTAAAAAAATACAAACAGTTTCAGTTATACGTCAATCAAAAGAAAGCTCGTTAAATTTTCATTAATGAGTCCTGGAAATAATTTAGATAATGAACATATGAAAAATCTGGTGTGAAACACTCACACAACTTTCTCTTGCCAATGCAAATAATTAACAATAAACCTAACATTAGTATTAAAACATTAGAAATGAACAAAAACTAACCTCAAAAACATAACCTTATTTTAATCATGAGTGAATGACGCAAAATGACAATCGAACTCAGTTTGGCTTAAAAATACGGAAAATCACGCTTTCACGCTAAACTAGGCTCTGTAGAAAAAAATGCTCTAAACAAAAGTTGTAGATCTTTTAATTTTATATAAATTTAATTATATACACTTTTGTCGTAAAGTGCATACTAAGACCGAAATGTTAAAAAAATCGATTTTTCTCACGTTTTCGTGAGAAAAAAAAACAGAAAATCGCAAATTACCGCTAAACTAAGCGTTATACAAAAAAATGTTTCAAATAAAAGTTGTAGAATTTTACATTCTCTACAACTTTTATTATATAAGTTTTTGCGCTAAAATTTATATTAAAGCCGTAATCTTAAAAAAACAACGTTTTTACGTGAAAACAGCCTCACCGAGAATTTCAGCAAACATGGCGCCTACCCTATCTTGTAGAGAACAAAAAATTGAGTAAAATAGGCGATTTTAAAAAAAATCGTAGGACCAGTTTTTGAGAAAATCGCAAAAAACTGAAAAATTATACGAATAAACTACTACTTCCGGTTGACCGATTTTGATGAAAATGTTCGTGTCGCGTCCGGTAGTGGTATGTAACTTAAGTTTCAAGTTTCAAGTTCGTACGAAGTTCCGTTCTTGAGATATTCTGTTCACACACAGACACACACACACACACAGACCAATCGCTAAAAACATGTTTTTTGGGTTCAGGGGGTCTGAAAACGTATAGATCCGGTGAAAACTCGATTTTGAAAAATCGACATGAAAACAATACTTTCCTTCCTATATATTCATATAGGTGAGAGAAAGTAAAAAAATATAGCATATGAAAAAAAGTAGGACCAATCAGATTTGGAAGATTTCGTTTTGGTTTATGCAATAACGTTCACGTGAAGTCAATATCTGAGGAGTAGAAATGCAAAGTGCAGCTAATTTCTTTCTTCCCGTAAGGTAAGTTTTTTTTGAAAGGTAAATTTTTTTGAATGTTATGATAAGAATACGGGTAAAGACAAATCCAGTGTTAAGATATCATAAAAACATACGGGACCGATTCTATTATAAGTGAATGCCTTTCAAAATATCGATCTTTCAACGGACATAGGTATCCCCACCAATTAGACCGTTAAATCGAGCATTGATTGTATAAAATTTTGATATCATTAATCGTGATTATAACCTGAACTGATAAATTTATATGAAACTTAGTTGGCTCAGTCACGTTGTAAGGTACCATTGTAAGGTACAAATAGCCATGACACCAGACAAGTATGGTAATTCCTAATTACCATAATTTCCAAGATTTATGTAAAAACCTTACCAACAGGTGTGGCAGAAAAACCTACAATGTTTAGAATTAGATAGTAATTAGATATTAGATTGTAAATATAGCCAACTATCCACTGGGAGGGTTGTATGCATTATTATTTATTTAAGGCGAAAAACCAAGGCGGTTATCATCGCTTGATAATAGTATAGTACGTGTTTCCAACTCTGTGACTCAAAGCCTCACTTTCATCTTCCTATTTTCTGCCATACGTCAGGGTGTTCTCCTTTTTTGGGGCTCAAGTTTGGGTAAACTTTGCATAGCTGGATTTGGGGGTTGCCAGTCACAGGTGGTGAGGATTTAAGCTCAGGTCAGTCAAGTCAGTCCTTTAGGTATTTACCAATAAGATGGTGTTCAGTTTTGGAAAGAATTAATAGGTTGCGGCTGTTTTAAGATGTGAACGTCAAGAGGCCAGGGAGGACGAAGTGCCAACAGTTTTTATACCTGCGTTCTAATTGACCGCAGGTATAAAACCCGGATGTGTTACTTTCGAGACCCTTCTAACACTTTCTCTGCTTGAATGGAACATGATAGAAAGAATAAAAATTAAAAGAAACAGTTCTACTAATTTCAATTTCCAAGAATTCCTATTCAAAACATTTCATTTATTATCCTTGTTACGTTCGAGAGCCTTCTAACACTTTCTCCGCTTGATTGAAACATGATAGAAGAAATCAAAATTTAAAAAAAAATGTTTCTGCTAGTTTTAATTTCTGCCCATAACAGACAGGTGGAGTGTCAAATTATTTACACTCGATCTGTTAGTTGCAGGGCTAAAATAAATAGTTCTGTTTCTTATCACATGGTCAGCCAATTAAATGACTGAATCATTTAAGAACAGAAGAGGTAGAGGTGTACTGTGACACTAATCAGAGTTATCTTATCTGAAAGTAATGAATTTCATTATACAGCCAGACCCTGTGGTGAATGAGGTGAAGGTGTCATTTGCAGAGTGGAAAATATGTGCTTTTCAGAGGGCTCGGCATGCTGATAAGCGTACTTTTTCACTCAGTGAGGAAGGCAATGGTAAACCACCTCACTCCTCGTTTTACTTAGTAAAACCTCTAGAGGTTCAAACCAGTCTTTTGGCTGATGACCTAAACAACAACAACAGTTTTAATTTACGAGAACTCCTATTCAAAACATTTAATTCATCACAATATATTATCCTTGTTCAATAAACACTTCGTACAATGCGCAGTTTCTTACAATAATCTATTTCTTGAATATCAATGTGTAATATTACATTATTTCATATTATTAAAACCATTTAAATTTCATTCCTGAAAAAAACTCACTGCCCGGATGGAAACTATTTTCAATGATCTTTTCCTTTTTTTTACTTGACAGTGTATTTCCATAGCCATTGATTATTTTTTTGGCTACAAATTGCGATTTACTTACATTTATAAAGACACCTACAAGTTTTTAACTACATTACAAATATTTGCGCAACGAAAATACACAACAGAAATGAGTCGATATTCAACGTCAGCAAATACTAGAAGTTTGAATCGAGGAGTTATACGACTTTTATAAAAGGAAATTGTTGAGAATACCGTCCTGATCGACAACGTTAAATAAAAACATTTTGGTATGTCGTAAGTATTTCATTAAAGATTATTTAGTTTAAACACGTAACGTATTTTACAAACATTACCTTTCAGTCGCGTTATTTTAGCTCTCGAACTCCTTAATCTACAAAAATATCTCTGTTATTTTAATTTCTCTACTAAAACTCATAACTCTGTTTTTTTAATTTCTAAAGCAGAAAAACAAATTTAAAACCTTCATTAATCTGCACGATATTGTTTTTAAAAAAGTTAAAAATAAAGATTGGTTACGGAAAATTTTTAAATAATTTTCAATACTCATTCAAAACCTATAAAATGTTTTTAAGTATAATTTTTCAATTAAGATAAATGATGACAAAACGAGACATACATTACGTTTACTTTGAGGAAAGATACATGTCCACCGATACGAATAAATGAAAGACCAGTTCCTCAATCAGATGGTGTAAAGTACTTGGGAATGTACTTAGATCCACGCCTTACCTGGTCCAAACATATTTGGAACGCACGCAAAAGACTAGGATTGAAGCTGAGAGATTTGTATTGGATGATGAACAAACGTTCACAGCTGTCATTAGAGAGCAAGCTCCTACTGTACAAAGTGATACTGAAAACGCTGTGGACTTATCGGTTACCGCTTTAGGGATCAGCTGCGAAATCGAATCCTACTATTATTCAACGATTCCAGTCGAAAGTTTTACGGATAATAACGAATGCTCCATGGTATGTGACAAATGATGCGTTGCATAGGGACTAAACGTGTCAATACCGTGAAAGAAGAAATTACGCAGCTAAGTTCTAAATATCAAGTAAAATTATCAGATCATCCAAATTCTTTGGCGCTTAATTTACTTGATAATAGCGAAGACGTAACACAACTAAAACGAATAAAATTGCTTGACCTTCCATTTAGTTACCAACTAACCTACATTGTACGTAATTGTATTCCATATCAACATCGTCAACATCAGCTTCTTCTTCCTCCTCTACACATTTTGCTATCACCGCTATTAATTTCGTTACCTTTCCTATTACTGTTATTCATGGTTTATCCAGTTAATGTTTTCAAAAATTATAAATAATTTAGTGTCTCTTTTCGAAGCAATACCATTGGGTATTGTCTTCGTCATGTGAACACTTTTATGTTATTTACTTATAGTTTTCGTTTTTAAACTGATTGTAAATAATCTCAGATGTTATAAAAATAGAAGTTTTCAATAATGATTTGACCAAAAAAGAAAAAGCAAACAGAAAGACATTTTAGTTGGCCCAGTTGGTTTTATACATTAACATGAAACCAGAGATTATGATTATTAATGATTCCGATTCCTGGTACGGTATCGAAATTCAAACAAATAATTTTGTAGTAGTGTGAACTGAAACTAAGCACATAATTATTACAAAAAGTTTTAAAGGAAAATTAAAAAACCATTGCCTTGATATATACAGAGTTGACTGTAAAGTCGCGCACCCAAACTACAAAAATTTTTTTAGAGTACCTTTTCATTTTTTTAACCTACTAAATTACAAAATAATATGATTATTTGTATTCACAAATTATTTTTTGATACCGTTCAGCTGTTATGGTCTCCGAAAAAATATACAATTCTTCGACGAGATACACCACACCACACTCCAATTTTTTGCGAGTGTAATGGCTGTTCGTGGATCGCATGTGGGTTGTCTGCAGACTATATTCTGGAATTTTGACTGTTGACATATCCGCTAAGATGAAACCAAGCTTCATCGCTGAAAAAAACCTTGTCTAAAACAGATATGTTATTTCTAATGAAACGTCTGAACCACCGACAGTACTGCATTCGCTTTTCCTTGTCTGGTTCTTGGAGCTGATGAGTCGCACTTATCCGATACGAATGTAATTTCAGCACTTTAGTAGCCTTACGAACACTTTCATAAGATAGCCCAGTCTGGCTAGCAAGTTTCCGAAGAGACTTTTTAGAGAATACCCAATAGAGAATTTCCGAGAGACTTTTTAGAACGAATAAGTTTTTCGTTTACCGTCTGCAGAGTATCATCCGTTAAAACAACAGGACGGCCTGTACGTTTACGGTCATTCACTCTTCCCGTATCCCGAAAACGACTAAATAAACGAGATATAGTGGATTTGTTTGGCACATTAGCATCTGGAAAAGCATTTGAAAACTCTTCTTTACACTTCGAATATGATTTCGATTGGCAGTAACTCACAACAATGAAGACACGTTGTTCTTGCGTAAACGACATTGTAGCTCGGACTAAACAAACTGTTTCGTGCAAAGCCCTCTTTTGGTCGATGGCGTGATCTAGCAGTGCTACCATACAAAGTACTGTCACACAATAAATTTTCCTACTCGCAACGTATGAAAATATGCCGTGTCTGAATGGGATTCAAACCCAAGACCGCATGATGAGAGGCGAGCACGTTACCAACTACGCCAATGCGGCTCAGATTGGATAGCGTGACCAATATTAATTTTGTACCTGGCACTAATTTTTAGCATTTTTTCCTGAAAACACATAAAAACTCAGTTCTTATGTGTTTCAAGAATCAGAGCAGTTCATAACGCCAATTTCTTGTAACTAAAACCATCACGTTCACCGGTTGTATTTATACAGTCGTGAATAAATGAACCAAGTTAAAATAAAATTGGTGTGAAACACTCACACGACTTTCCCTTGTCAATGCAAAATAATGACCAATATAACTTAACATTAGTTATAACGATAGAAACAAACAAAAAACTAAACTCAAAAATTATAACCTTATTTTAACCATGAGTAAATGATGCAAAATGAAAACCAACCTTAGTTTGGCTTAATAATATGAAAAATCATTTTATGACGCTAAACTACACTCTGTAGAGAAAAATACCTATACTGCGAATATATTGTATGAAAATATACTACGGTCGAAAACTTAAAAACTAAATTTTTTTTACAGATTTTCATGAAAAGAAAAACAGAATGTCCCTAATTACCGCTAAACTAAGAATTATACAAAGAAATGTTTGAAATAAAAGTTGTAGGTTAAAAGTTGTTTAAATTTTTTACAACTCATATTCACTTTTTAATTTAATTATTTACACTTTTGCCCTAAAATGCATTTTGAGGCCGCAATCTTAAAAAAACATTTTTTTCTCTGAAAGAACAGCCTTCCCAAGAATTTCAGCAGACATGGTGCCTACCGTATGTTGTAGAGTATTAAATAAAATATAGTAATTGTGGTGATTTTTTAAAAAAATCGTGGGAGCTATTTTTGAAAAAATCGCAAAAAGTGAAAAATGACACGAATAAACTACTACTTCCGGTTGAACGATTTTGATGAAAATGTTCGTGTCAGGTCTTTTCTAGGGGTATCTAACTTAAGTTTTAAGTTTCATATACGCACGGTGTTCCGTTCTTGAGATATTCTGTTCAGACACAAAAACACAGACCAATCGCTAAACTTTATTTTTGGGTTCAGGGGTTCAGAAAACGTTCGAAAAATCTACATGAAAACAATATTTTCCTTCCAATACATTCTCATAGGTAAGATAAAGTTAAAATACTCGACTCAAACCAGAATACTACAATATAGTTTTTATATGTTTACGTGCATGATGAGATAACAAATTTAAATTTCAGCACCTACGTGACACCGATAAAAACTATTTAACAACCCATAATATAAGTAACGCTAAAGTTTGAATTAATAGTTATGAACAATATGGTATAATTTTAGTACGGGCGCATGTGAGGATGTTAAAAGTAGTGGGGATATGGCAACAGGTGGTGCTTTATAAGAAGGGTTGAAACGCTTCGTATCGTCCACAGTCCACCCCGTCATGATGCCAGCACTACCTTTGCTGTTGATCGCTTGCACAACCGCCTCCCTGGCTCTCGCCGCTATCAATCGGGAGATTACGAATCCTCTCGACTTATCCCTGGTAATTAAATTAATTATTTGTAAATATTTTAAAAATTAAACCTAAGTATTTATTTACAAATTTATATACATTATTAAGTTATGTTATTAGAAAAGAAAACACAAAAAACTTATAAGTTTTATATAAATAAAATCTTATAGTTTTAAATTCAGAATAACTGAATTACTTCAGATTTTTAGAAGTCTTGAATACTATATTGTACAGAATTACTTTTCAATCAGATTTTTTTATTAAGACAGAAGTTATTATTATTTTTTAAATCCCCGATATCTGATCAAGATACCTTCAATTTTCTTTAAAAAGTAGGCGTCATTTGTTATTTTATATTAATACAATTTAATTAAATAAATTTATGTATTAGTTGAACAATAAAAGCTTACTATTTTAATCAAATCATTACCGTAACTATAAACTGGAGGCCAAGAGGCAAAAATTCATAGTGAGGCCCTCAATATTTCTTTCATTTTAGTATATGCATGGGGTTTATTCCAATTCGATAAAAATTTTGGTTTATCTATTAGTCACTAGATAAATACAAAATGCAATGGTAACAACACTTGTATTTATCAAGCTTATATATTTAACAAACTATTAAATTATTTTTATATAGGCTACAAAAATAAATATAATTTCCATATCTAATACGAAGTAGCGCATGGAGTATAAATGGACACGCAAAAACATCTTACTCTTGCATTTTGATGTATAATTTGTTGACTTTTAATTAGAATTAAGGAGTTAGGTATTTTATAGCAAGTTGGATTAGGTATTAAATTTGTTTTAACCATCAGTTTGGAGGCCCGGGGCAATGCCCCGGCGATAGTTACGGCGCTGAATCAAATCCATTCCGAATTAGAAAAAATTGAAAACTGAAAATTCTTTTCTACGTTGGAATCGAAAACCAATTTTAAAAAATATAACAGTAATCACACTATGGAATGCGATTTGTATTTTTTATTGTAAAAAATTTACCTTTATTTTTAGTAATTTTATATAATCAGGTGTTTTAAAAAAAAACCAGGAGCCCTACGCGGTTTTGTGTGTCGTAATGCTTTTTAGTACTTGTTAAAAAATGTACATCATGCTATACAAACACGAACTGAAATGGTCACAGTTGAACCACAATTTCTGTTCGTTTTGTAAATGATAAAATGTTTTTGATTGCTCTTGAGGTTTTTGATTTTCCAACAAATATAATGATGTATAGCAATCGAATTAGCGTATTGCAACTTTGTTGTTTTTATGTTCATACATATATGAAGTTTTCGTTTTTGTTTCCTGTTTATTTTTTGGAAACTTCTTTCCAAGATAAATACGTTTCATCTACATTGTATATGATTTCTAAAAATGCATCTAGCTATCCGGTTTGCTTCTTAATTACTTTTCTGTTTTTTACTAGGTTTATAGGCAAAAATATGTTTATTGATCCCATTCTGAATAATAGAAGTTCGAAATATCGAGGCTTACTGTATGTTTTTGATATTTTGTTAATCATTTTCATCCTTATCAGACGAATTGAAGTTACCGCGTACTCATATTTGAATTTTGGATTTCAAAATTAAAAACAATCAAATTAATCTTTATCAGTCAACTTTATTGTTAATTAGTTAATTAAAACATATATTTTTTATTAAATATATTTACAATTATTTCAATGTTATAAGTAAATGTGCTGCCCATAACAGACAGGCGGAGTGTCAAATTATTTACACTCAATCTGTTCGTTGCAGGGCTAAAATAAATAGTTCTGTTTCTTATCATACGGTCAGCCAATTAAATGACTGAATCATTTAAGAACAGAAGAGGTAGAGGTGTAAAAGACACTAATCAGAGTTATCTCCTCTGAAAGTAATGAATTTCATTATACAGCCAGACCTTGTGGTGAATGAAGTGAAGGTGTCATTTGCAGAGTGGAAAATATGTGCTTTTCAGAGGGCTCGGCATGCTGATAAGCATACTTTTCCACTAAGTGAGGAAGGCACGGTAAACCACCTAACTCCTAATTTTACTTAGTAAAACTTCTACGGGTTCAAACCAGCCTTTGGCTGATGACCTAAACTACAACAAGTAAATGTGATAAAATTCAAATACTTTTGAGATTTATTCAATCGATTGTGACAAACTGTGATGAGTTCTTGTAAAAAAACTGACCTATCTTATTTTATTAAGTAACAAAATGATGGTACTGGATTTTTTAATTATTGTTTGGAATTTTAACATATTTTTATACAAGAAATAAGAGTATTTTGTACAATTAATTATATTCGATTAATTTAGATTAATTGTAAAACATAAGAATGTAGTATTTTTTCCTTCAAACTAGATAAATAATTTTAAAACAATTACATAGCAATCGTTGTTTTAATTTTAAAATCATATTATCTTTACTGAAATATTGAAATCGCATGAAAAACGTTACAAAAAATTTAAAGTAAACGCTTTTTTAAAATGCAACAGTTCAGTTTATCATTGTAACTAAAACGCATCTTTTTACATAATATTATTTACAAAAATATTTTTGAAATTTTTTTGGATACGTTTATTAAAGACAGACAAAGCGTTCGGTAAAATAAGTGTGTAGGCGACAGCTTCAGTGGAGTAGTGGTTAGCGTTTGAGACTCTAAATTGAATGGTTCAGGTTTCGATTCCAGGATAGGTTCAAAATATTTTAAAACTTTCATGTCGTTGATTAGGTCATCAGGCGAAAGGCTGATTTGAACCTCTAGAGGTTTTACTAAGTAAAATGAGGAGTGAGGTGGTTTACAACTGCCTTCCTCACTGAGTTTAAAAGGATACTTATCAGCATGCCAGGCCTTCTGAAAATCATCTACTTTTCCACTTGGAAATGCCGCCTTTACTTCATTCACCACAGGATTGGCTGTATAATGAAATTGATTACTTTCAGATGATATAACTGTAACTAGTGTCTTTTACACCTCTACCTCTTGAGTTCTTAAATAGTTCAGTCATATAATTGGCTGACCATGTGATAAGAAACCGTAGACTACTATTTTTTTGTAGCCTTGGAACTAGCAGATCGAGTGCAAATAATTTAACACTTCACCTGCCTGTTACGGACGTAAAACCTGTTAATGAACACAGAGTAGTTGTTAATTACCAGCCTCTACATGCGCCTTCAAAAATACCAAAACAAAGAAGTGTAAATATTTACAACACTGTAATTTAATTTGAAGAACTTCTTTCTTAATAAATGTAACTTTAAATTTATAATGAATAATAAATAAGTTAATAATAAAGTAATTCATTCAATTTTATTTAAAGTATACTTTAAAATGCGACAATATTAACACTACCACATAGGCGACACACATCAAATATATAAATAGATCATTAAAATAAGTCAAAATTTAAATAAATAAAAATTTTGAAGTTTAAAAATGTAAAAATGTGGTGGACGTACAATAAATTTATCCAGTACATTTTAGAAAGTGTAAATTTTGAAGGAATAACTCTATGATTTGTTACGTATTACATTTGAAACATCCTAAATTTCAGAAATGGTGGGCGTAGATTTTCTTTTTTATACATAAATCAATTCAGATATACTAACTTGTCGATAGGCACTTAGTAATTGCCCCTCGAATCGTGACACGATTGAATTTATTTTCTTTAATTTTAACGTTTTAGATTTTATTTTATTTTTTATTTGAAACTGTTTTATTTTAAACAACCATTCAATTTGTTAGTATTGTATTCTGCTAAATGTTTAGCCTGAATCGAAATGAATTTGAACAGTGACATCCAGTGGCCTCTGTATAAGTTTGGCTGTCAGCTGGTTAATATACATTTTCACTTCCATACGTGTGTCTTAATAATTAAAAGCGATTTTTAACAGCTGTCAGAGATAACGGGTGTTATATTAAGGACGCAACCCTGATTATAAGAAGATAGAAATAATGTATCGGTAAATTTTCTGTCCCCCAATCGGTATGCTGGCAACAGTGTACTCAAAGCCAACTACCTAAGACGGTTAAAATGTTCCAGTCAAGCATTAGTGTGGTGACCAGTCGTTTCGTTATATTGTGTGGTTTTTCCAAGGAAGAACCGGGTGTTTTATTAAGAACGCAACCCTAGTAAAAAACCACAATCTACGGCACATTTTTATTTTCCGCACTTTACAAATTATAAATCTGAATTATTATTTTAGAAATGAATAACGAATTGCAATGAAAACATTGTATTACTTCTATCTTCAGGGTTGCGTCTATCAGGTTGCGTCTATCAGGGTTGCGTTCTTAATAAAACACCCGGTTCTTCCTTGGAAAAAACCATTGCTGATACAATATAATGAAACGACTGCTGCCACCACACTAATGCTTGACTGGAACATTTTAACTTTCTTAGCAGTTGGTCTTGAGTACACTACCTTTAAAAAAATGCCCCGCGCGGCTTCGCACGCAAAACTTGCGTAATCAATTTTTTTAAATAAAAATGTAATAGAAATTGTGTAACTGCTAGATCGACTATACTCCAATGCACGCGCGCGCGCACACACACACACACACACACACACACACACACACACACACACACACACTTGTGAAAAAATTCATGAGCGATTAGTTATCATTTTTGAAAATTTAAAAATAAAAGTTTGCTGTCAATATAAATACAAATATGCTGTCAAAATTTCATGAAAATCTGTTCAGTAGTTTTGGAAATTAGCCTGCACAAAAAACACAGTTTGTCTTTATAATATTAGTATAGATATGTGCGTTGCAATCTGTTCAATTTAGAACAATAAACAACCCAATGGACCCAATGAGATAAGAATGATAAATATGTCGTAGAAATGAGATTTAGTCTTGTACAGACCCAGGCTCCCTATTCCGGAGAGTATAGTTAATTGAATCCCAACCAACAAAGTACACCGGTAACCACTGTCTAGTATTCAAATCCGTATAAAATTAAAACTACCTTTACTAGGATTTGAACCATGAACCTTCGTCTTCGAAAATACACTGTTAAACAGCTGACTCGCGGCTACGACTTTACTTCTAGTTAGAGATAAATAGATTTATAAAAATTATCAAAGGATATTATTTTCTTCTAGTTTAATTAAAGTTGTATCATCATCTTGGTCCTTAGGAACTACTTAGGGACGTAGAACTTTGGGTTTAAAATTGTATATTATCCAGATCCTAGCCGGGAATCGAACCCGCTTTGTAGGCTAGCTTCCTAACCACTACGCCACGAGATCTATTTTTTTTGCGAGATCATTGTTTTGATATTAGATTTCGATTTTTTGATTATTTTTGAGTGTAGATCCATACACATTTTCAGCCCTACTTCAGGAATTTATCAATTAATTTGGACAAATAAGGTCTCATTTTGTTTGTAACAAAAATTGTAATATGTCAAGTACTTAAATGTGATAAACAAATAAAATTTGATAAAACTTGATATTAATAATTAAAAATCGTAAATGATCATATAAAAATTCTTTAAGATAGATTCACATATTTATTTAATTTGTAAATGTTTTCGGTGTGTTCAAAACAATTACATTACTGCTTCACGATTCGTTCTCAAAATTTAATTTGTAATTGAAATAACTAAATGGCGGACAGGCGGAAAATGAAACAAGACTCAGTATTACTCAGATTCTTCTGTCATTCTAACGTCCTGAATCAGTTTAAGGTTTATTAGTTCATCCCGAAATATCTGTAGACTATATAAATAGTTTTCTTCCATCGATTTTTCATTTTCATTTTCATAAAAAAATTATATATGTAGCCTACAGTTTACTACGTCAGAGAAGTGAGTTAAAACTGGTTATTGCTTGTTTTTGTTTTCCTGATATTACAGGTTTCGATTAAATCTTTACACATTCCCGGTACCATTTTGTGAATACAGTGGAGCGTTTGTTAACCGAACTAATTGAGACCAGAGCGGTTCTGATAATCAAATAAGCTAAATACTGTAATATGATGCACTGTACTGTAATAGGTTATTAATTTATTACATTAGTTGCAAATGTAGAGAGTAGGCCTACTAAAGATTATGAAAACAAAATGAAAAATACAGAATTTTAAAACTGAATAAATTAACGAAATAAAACACAGTAAAATCCGTTAGGAAATATTTTTTAACGTACTTGTACATACTATACAGTAATTTTAAAAAAAATCTTGAATTTTACTCTAAACAGTCTCCACTTATGCCAAGTTGAACAAGCAAACTAAACCGTAGCATTTTTCATTGAATTGTATGTCCGTATTTTAGTAGTAAATATGTAGTCTATTTTTACTTTCTCTTGCCTATATGAATATATAGGAAGGAAAGTATTGTTTTCATGTCGATTTTTCGAAATCGAGTTTTCACCGGATCTATACGTTTTCAGACCCCCTGAACCCAAAAAACATGTT
The DNA here is from genome assembly GCA_035578175.1 of Catonia carolina. Lineage (NCBI taxonomy): Eukaryota > Metazoa > Arthropoda > Insecta > Hemiptera > Achilidae > Catonia > Catonia carolina. Next base: position 29,511,927 of record JAQMRL010000005.1, on the reverse strand, counting down.
TTTAGCGATTGGTCTGTGTGTGTGTGTCTGTGTGTCTGTGTGTCTGTCTGTGTGTCTGTGTGTGTGTGTGTGTGTGTGTGTGTGTGTGTGTGTGTGTGTGTGTGTGTGTGAACAGAATATCTCAAGAACGGAACATTGTACGAACTTGAAACTTGAAACTTAAGTTACATACCACTACCGGACGCGACACGAACATTTTCATCAAAATCGGTCAACCGGAAGTAGTTTATTCGTATAATTTTTCAGTTTTTTGCGATTTTCTCAAAAACTGGTCCTACGATTTTTTTTAAAATCGCCTATTTTACTCAATTTCTTATTCTCTACAAGATAGGGTAGGCGCCATGTTTGCTGAAATTCTCGGCGAGGCTGTTTTCACGTAAAAACGTTGTTTTTTTAAGATTACGGCTTTAATATAAATTTCAGCGCAAAAACTTATATAATAAAAGTTGTAGAGAATTTAAAAACCTACAACTTCTGTTTCAAACATTTTTTTGTATAACGCTTAGTTTAGCGGTAATTTGCGATTTTCTAATTTTTTCTCACGAAAACGTGAGAAAAATCGATTTTTTTAACATTTCGGTCTTAGTATGCATTTTACGACAAAAGTGTATATAATAAAAGTTATAGAAAATTAAAAGATCTACAACTTTTGTTTAGAGCATTTTTCTCTATAGAACCTAGTTTAGCGTGAAAGCGTGATTTTCCGTATTTTTAAGCCAAACTGAGTTCGATTGTCATTTTGCGTCATTCACTCGTGATTAAAATAAGGTTATGTTTTTTTTGTTTGTTTCTAATGTTTTATTACTAATATTAGGTTTATTGTTAATTATTTGAATTGGCAAGAGAAAGTTGTGTGAGTGTTTCACACCAGATTTTTTTCTATCAATGGAGGTTCGGATAATTGACAGTTCGGATAATCGAAGCTCGTGTGTATGCATTTCAGATTGTAAGGTTGTAGCTTTTTGTGAATTAACCGAAATAATATGTATTTGCTTTAGAGTTGTTCTTTTTTTATCTCTTAGGCACGAATGGTCGTATTGCTAACGCTCCAATTTCTCTATTCTTTATTACATGAAATAAAACTACCGAATTTAGGTCAGTATTATTGGGAAGTTAGAGAATTAAAGTCATTGAAATATTTCAAATTCATACAAAGCTATGAAGCCTTTACATAATTTTCTTGAACCAAACAAATATCCATACGAAACACTTTTAAAAAAAACTTAGATATACACAAAAGAATTTAAAAATACCAGGTGTGCATTTTTTAATTTTAACATAATTTAAAAAAAATCCAAAGTAGGTACATTAGAATTTGTTAGCTAGCACTTAAACGATGTTAAAAGCCTCAATGAAAAAAAAATTATATAAAAAAGTAGTTTTAATGTTTATATAGCATTAGCAGCAATTTGCAAAACTGTCGGAAGTAAAACCCCCAAAAATGTAACGTTTCTTCTTTATTTTACATAAGGAACGCGTTTCATCCTACAAGGACTTTAAGATTTTTTTATAATTAGTCTATTGTCTATTACTACAATTGTAACGGCTGTTCTAAAGCACTACTATTTACTAAGGTTGACATCAGACTACGGTACATTTACCACAATCCAAGCCGCAATTCATACCTATCAAACACATCTTCATCTCTTAAACCCTTCTTCTCCATGGCTATTTATTTTTAACCGGTCCATAGTGTAGTGTCATAGTGTAGTGTAGTGCACAGGAGATTAAATATCGCATAGCAAGGGCAACAGCTGCTTTCAATAAAATGAACAGAGTTTTCAGGAGCCATGATCTTACCATTGAGACGAAAATCAGACTTTTGAGGTGCTACATCTTCTCGATTTTGCTGTATGGAGCAGAGGCATGGACATTGAACAAGAGTATGATTAAACGTATAGAAGCCTTTGAATTGTGGTTATACCGGAGAATGCTTAAAATATCATGGACAGAGCATGTAACAAATGAAGAAGCTCTGAGACGGATAAAGAAATACAGAGAATTATTGAACACCATCAAGATCCGTAAACTTCAGTATTTGGGACACGTCATGCGGAATGAGTCCAGATACTCTTTGATACAGCTCATTGTGCAAGGGAAAATAGATGGAAGGAGAGGACCAGGAAGAAGAAGAATATCCTGGCTACACAACCTCAGGGAATGGACCGGAAAGACATCTGCTGAACTTTTCCGTATTGCTGTCAGCAAAGTGAAAATTGCCATGCTGGTCGCCAACATCCGAAACGGATAGCGCACTAAAAGAAGAAGATAGTGTAGTGGTTAGCGGAACTGGTTTTTATTCTAGGATCCCGGGTTCGATTCCAGGTCACGTTTGAAATTTTTCATCACTCATTTTCATCTATCGTCCTTTTCATCGCCTGCATTAGCAATAATTGCAAAACAGTCGGACATAAAAAAAATAGCTATTTTTATTTATTTATTTATTTTATTGAGTACGTGAGCCTTTTATAGTACACCGGGTGTCCCACGGAATTTGAACCGTAGGGAAATAGCATTGATTTTCATTACTTTGTTAATATTTTCTTCCCACGAATAAATTAAGACTTGTTATAATCAGGAATCATTAGAAAACATTTAGACCTTTAAAACAATATCAATTTTGATACATTTTAAGCTGTATTTTAGCATAAAATACATAAATTTTTAACCGTCTTTTATTTAAGTATTGTAAATTTTATACGTAAGTACGTCATATTGTGTGTTTGGAGTAATGGAAACGTTGTTGGGTGGAGATGTAAAGATAGGTGGGCCGAATCCATCGGCGGAAAATCTTTTTATTGTTAAAAAAATATTAAAAACATTAAAAAAATTATTTATTTATGTTTTGATTTTGACAATTCATCTAAAATTATTGTAACAATCAGCTGTCTGAAAATTAAATGTTACTGAAGAAAATATGTTAAGTATTTAAAGAAATACTGAATTTGCTTACAAAAAAAAATTAAAGTAAATAACTTTTTTTAAATTATAAAATAAATAATTAATTTTTCTAAATATTTCCAATGTTATTAACAGTAAAAAGATTTTCCGTAGGTGGATTCGACCCATCTATCTATACATCTCCACCCAACAACGTCACCATTACTCCAAACATACAATGTGAAGTAATAATAAAAAAATTTACAATAATTAAAAATCAAACGGTTACAAATTTATGTATTTTAAGCTAAAACACAACTTAAAATGTATCAAAATTGATATTATTTTAAAGGTCTAAACATTTTTTAATGATTCCAGATTATAAACAAGACGTGTTAATTTATTCGTGGGAAGAAAATATTCACAAACAAATGAAAATCAATACTATTTCCCTATGGTTCAAATTCCGTAGGACATCGGTGTATTAACATTGTAGTTTATAGTGTATAGTTTCATATGAAAAATTAACGACAAAAGTGATTTATTAATGTTACCCGTAAATTTAAACTATTTTTACTTTCTCTTGCCTATATGAATATATACGAAGGAAAGTATTGTTTTCATGTCGATTTTTCGAAATCGAGTTTTCACCGGATCTATACGTTTTCAGACCCCCTGAACCCAAAAAACATGTTTTTAGCGATTGGTCTGTGTGTGTGTGTGTGTGTGTGTGTGTGTGTGTGTGTGTGTGTGTGTGTGTCTGTGTGTGAACAGAATATCTCAAGAACGAAACATCGTACGAACTTGAAACTTGAAACTTAAGTTACATACCACTACCGGACCCGACACGAACATTTTCATCAAAATCGGTCAACCGGAAGTAGTAGTTTATTCGTGTAATTTTTCACTTTTTTGCGATTTTCTCAAAAACTGGTCCTACGATTTTTTTTAAAATCGCCTCATTTACTCAATTTTTTATTCTCTACAAGATAGAATAGGCGCCATGTTTGCTGAAATTCTGGGTGAGGCTGTTTTCACGTAAAAACAAAGTTTTTTTAAGATTACGGCTTTAATATGCAATTTAGCGAAAAAATTTATATAATAAAAGTTGTAGAGAATTTAAAAACCTACAACTTTTATTTCAAACATTTTTTGGTATAACGCTTAGTTTAGCAGTAATTAGCAATTTTCTGTTTTTTTCTCACGAAAACGTGAGAAAAATCGATTTTTTTAAGATTTCGGCCTTAGTATGCATTTTATAATAAAAGTGTATATAATCAAATTTATAGAAATTAAAAGATCTGCAACTTTTATTTAAAACATTTTTCTCTACAGAGCCTAGTTTAGCGTGAAAGAGTGATTTTCTGTATTTTGAAGCCAAACTGAGGTTGATTTTCATTTTGCGTCTTTCACTCATGATTAAAATTAGGTTATGTTTATTAAGGTTAGTTTTTTTGTTTATGTCTAATGTTTTATTACTAATATTAGGTTTATTGTTAATTATTTATATTGGCAAGAGAAAGTTGTGTGAGTGTTTCACACCAGATTTTTTTCTTACAATACATAGACTATTAAAACCGGTAAAGTACACGAAAAATCAAATGTAGTCCCTATAATTTTATTGATGTTCAAAACTTTTTTGCGTCGTTAGTTTTAGCTGCAATTTTTTCATTCTATACGACTAAAAATGCTTTATTGTATAGGGCCTATTACAAAATTACAAGCATCATATATAAAATTTCAGGCATCATAAGGTCTTGGGTTCGGTGTCCATTCAGGCACGGCATATTTTCATACGTTACAAAAAATCACTTCATCCTTCACCGTCTGCATTACAGGAATTACAGAACAGTCGGACGTTAAATAAAAAAAAAAAATATTGATAAAAAACAAATATTATTATTGAAAATTCTACATTTTTCTACATGAAACGTAGTTATGGAGAAATTTGTCGCTTCCTATTAAAACTGCATAAAAATTTGTTCATTGTACATGAAAAATTAAATTTTTCATTAAAGGGAAATTGAAGTTATAAATTTTATTTTAAATTACATTATTACCCACCGGGTTGGTCTTAAGGTAAAAGTCGTCGCCACGAATCAGTTGTTTAACCACTGATTTTCGGAGATGAAGGTTCCTGGTTCAAATCCTAGCAAAGGTATTGCTTGAGTCCCAGCTCCGTGTAGTTGGAAAGAATGCAGTGCGTTGTTATTGTAGTGGGAGAATGAATGAGTGTTAGTAGTGTTTCACAGCTGATGCATTTGTAGTGGTAGCGTGTACTAACTAGACTAAAAAAATATTCTTATCATCGGCGCATTAATTTAACAAATACCTACCGGGTTATTAACTTGGTCGGATTCATTATCTGCCCATAACAGACAGGTGGAGGTTAAATTATTTACACTCAATCTGTTCGTTGCAGGGCTAAAATAAATAGTTCTGTTTCTTATCACATGATCAGCCAATTAAATGACTGAACCATTTAAGAACAGAAGAGGTAGAGGTGTAAAAGACACTAATCAGAGTTATCTCCTCTGAAAGTAATGAATTTCATTATACAGCCAGACCCTGTGGTGAATGAAGTGAAGGTGTCATTTGCAGAGTGAAAAATGTGTGCTTTACAGAGGGCCCGGCATGCTGTTAAATGCACTTTTCCATTCAGTGAGGAAGACAACGGTAAACCACCTCACTCCTCGTTTTACTTAGTAAAACCTCTACAGGTTCAAACCAGCCTTTCGGCTGATGACCTAAACAACAACAACGGATTCACAATAATTACCTTATCAATTTATATCAAAATAATATGTAAATAAATAAATGTAATACAAACAAATATGTTAAATACGTAAAGTTTGAAAACGAATGTTATGTATCAGGTAATACAACGATCGTTCTCCCAGCATGCGTCACTCATTCAATATAACTCACGCGTACCCTTCCCCCCCCCGCAACTACACACAGCTTGGAACCGCACAATAATTACTTTTATACAGATTATACAGATTTGACAGTGCTTATCAGTGTACTTTGATGGTTGGCGTTTAATTAACCACACTCTTTCAGTAATTGTCGGCCTGAGTCTGTATAAAACTACACGTCATACATATCATCATCTAATTGAGTTGCTTATTGTTCTTAGATTGAACACATTACAACGTTAACATTGTATTTAAGCCATCAACCGAAAGGCTGGTTTAAACCTCTAGAGGTTTTACTAAGTAAAAACAAAGAGTGAGGTGTTTTATTATTGCCTTCCTCACTTAGTTGAAAGAATATGTTTATCAGCATGCCAGGCCCTCCGAAAGGATCCAATTTCCACCCTGAAAATGATAACTTTACTTCATTCACCACAGACGTTCACATTAGGGATTAAAAAAAAACATCATGAAAGTAAAGTTTGCACTGCCATTTATTGAAACTACGTAGGCTGTAAATGATAAATTAAATATCTTGGTGCAAGAGAACTTGAACAAATAAATTTCATTAAATTTAACGAGTACGTACGAATATAAAATATGAAGTGATTATGCCATAGAAATTAATAAATAATACGCCATACACTAAAAGATGACTATCCCATTTACATTTTATGCGTTTGATCTTAGAATTTCATTAAAAAGTATACTTCAATAAAGAAAATTGTTATTCGTTTTACAGAAGCGCTGCGTGCGTAATTCGGATGCAAATATGAAACGTTTAAAGAATTACTAATGTGAACTATAATGTATTCATATGAATGTAAAATTTGAATTCAAGTGTTTCTCGTAAACTGTACAACTACAGTAAAGCATTATTTAAATAATTTATCAGATAAACAAATTTAAAAATTACAAAGTTTAAAATAAGTTTTAAAATATACTTTGGATTGAGTTACAAAAAGTAATAAGTAATAAAAAAGTAAGAGGTTAATATACGGTGTAGTGATTGCTTACTTAAACACCGACAAATTAATTGTACATTTAATGGGTTATTGAGACAACTAACGATTTTTTTCGCACTACAGGCCAACAAACATCTATTAAATTTTGCCAACACAAACATACATAAAAATGTATCACCATTGTGTCGGTAGCATTAATATACATTTATGAGCTAACGGTTACATTTAATTGATTTTTACTTTCTCTTGCCTATATGAATATATAGGAAGGAAAGTATTGTTTTCATGTCGATTTTTCGAAATCGAGTTTTCACCGGATCTATACGTTTTCAGACCCCCTGAACCCAAAAAACATGTTTTTAGCGATTGGTCTGTGTGTGAACAGAATATCTCAAGAACGGAACATCGTACGAACTTGAAACGTGAAACTTAAGTTACGTACCACTACCGGACTCGACACGAACATTTTCATCAAAATCGGTCAACCGGAAGTGGTAGTTTATTCGTGTAATTTTTCACTTTTTTGCGATTTTCTCAAAAACTGGTCCTACGATTTTTTTAAAAATCGCCTGGTTTACTACATTTTTTATGCTCTACAAGATAAGGTAGGCGCCATGTTTGCTGAAATTCTGCGTGAGGCTGTTTTTACGTAAAAACATTTTCTTTTTAAGATTGCGGCTTTAATATGCATTTTAGCGCAAAACGTTACACAATAAAAGTTGTAGAGAATTTAAAAACCTACAACTTCTGTTTCAAACATTTTTTTGTATAACGCTTAGTTTAGCGGTAATTTGCAATTTTCTGTTTTTTTCTCACGAAAACGTGAGAAAAATCGATTTTTTAAACATTTCGGCCTTAGTATGCATTTTACGACAAAAGTGTATAGAATTAAATTTATAGAAAATTAAAAGATCTACAACTTTAATTAAAGCATTTTTCTCTACAGAGCCTAGTTTAGAGAGAAAGAGTGATTTCCGTATTTCTAAGCCAAAATCAGGTTGATTTTCATTTTGCGTCTTTCACTCATGATTAAAATTAGGTTATGTTTTTGAGGTTAGATTTTGTTTATTTCTAATATTTTATTAATAATGTTAGGTTTATTGTTAATTATTTGCATTGGCAAGAGAAAGTTGTGTGAGTGTTTCACACCAGATTTTTTATGTTTGTGTAAAAAAGCCCAGCTGCTATAAGTAGGTGGTTGAAAAATGTAATAGGGTATTAACTGCTTCCATTGCTATTACTGGGTACTATTTCAATCTAACTCGTACTTAACTGTGCCGGGAGAACTCTCTACATAGGATAGTGGACGTGACCAAAAAAAAGGTTGATAACTACTGGAGGTTCAAACCAGCTTTTCGGCTGATGACCTAAACAACAAAATCTTGTTACGGGTTTTGCCAATGTTAAGTTTCATATTTTTCAGAGAATGCAAAAGAATCCTGTTTAAAACAATGTTAAGATATTTTGAAAATTGTTTGGTAGAACTCTGTTTTTAAACAAAAATAGAACTTCCATTTGCAGTACACTGGACAAGATTTTTAAGTGTATGGTGAAATTGGAACTACCGTATCTAATTAACCATTTATCAGAAAATATGTGATAATAAATAAAAAAGGAAACAACTTGAGTAACAAGTTCAATTTTATCAATATATTATATTTAAACGTGAAGTAAATTAACCGGAAACGACAGATGGAGTTTGTTCTAGATAAGTAATGATTAGAAGCGTTTTCATTAACTTGTGGGGAGGAAACATTAGGCGTATTTATACGTGAACTATAATGGTCTAATTCTTGTAATCCAATTATGGCACACTGTAGCGTAAAACATTGTCTAAATACTAAAGTTTGGAAATTTCACTACGTAATTGCCCAGTTTTCCGGAGTTTTTAAGTTATACGACGAAATTTATTAAAAAACTTTTCCACGTTACGAATTCTGGTATTAAAAAGAGCGTATTTATGCATTATTTTGAATAGACTTTCCTAACTTTTAATGTTTCAAGAAGTTAAAATAATTTTATTCAATTATAGATAATGTTGTTTGACTTTTACTTTAATACCTAGATAATATTTTAAACGTTTGTCTTATTTTGCACATCGGTTAATTTATTCATAAAACGTTGAAAACTGGCTTTTATATTAGGGATTCCGGGTTTTTGATTTCTAACGCGATAACCCCGTTAATCCGAACTAATTGGAACCGGGAATAGTTCGGACTATCCGAAAGATTGTGCATGATAACATAAAATATATCAAACATATGCTGGGATGACCGGATCGCTAAACTTAGAAGTGGACAAGTGTTAATACGGAATACATACAATAAAAAAAACCATTATCAGTAAATACAAAAATTAAACATTATAAAAGGACTTTAAGAACCAAAATCTTATACGGCAGCGAAACCCTAGCGTGGATAGACGGGGGAGGAATCAAGGAAACCTGTAGAAAAGTAGAACGCAGAATGCTCAGAACTTCCATGAACAAAAAGCACAAGGTAGACAATTACTACAGACTTTGCCTAACGATCAAGTCTACAGAGACATAGAACCAATAACAGTGGCCATGCACAAGAAACTGTTGTCGTACTTTGGACATATACTTAGAATACCAAACACCAGACTTTTACGCATAATAATTGACCATGCAATGAGACGGAAAACGGACGCTGGTTACGCATACATATGCCACAAAGAAATCAAAATGGATTTAAAAGAACTTGGTTTAACTCACGAAGATCTAACGGAAAAATCACCCAAATACAAACAGGTCATCAAGGACCACAACCATCGGCTTACGACACAGAAAAGAGCGTATAAGAAGAGGAAATTTTCAGAAGCAGCCAAACAGAAGCGTGCTCAAAATATGAGAGAATATCGCGCCAAAAATAGACTGAAAGCTTCCAAATTGACTAAAGTGGTCCATTGTGGCTAAACAAGCACTTAGAAAAAAAATATTCCAATACCTAATGAAATATGTAACACGGAGCGACTTATTTTACATTCAGAAGCAGCAAAAACACTGGAAATAGTACTGTCGTATGTAGAACCGAACAACAATGGTAAGCAGTTCCTGAAGTGGGGGGGGGGGGGCTTCGGAATAATACGTACAGACGTTCAGTTTATAAGATACGTTACTTGGTATTCGACACAATAAAACAATACTATCAACATTTTTACAGAAAATTAGTTAGACATAAAATCGAACTACTTAAGACGATTTCAGTTACTTTAATGGACAACCCTCCCAGAAGACTAAAGAGAACTTGGAACAGAAATTTAAAGAGAACTTGTAGTCACCCTAATAAATTTTTTAATTCCTTAGCTTTTTGTTATCGGGAACTGTACAGTATTGACAACAACCCAATTTGATCACTGCTTTTGGTGTATTATTTGATGTGGATTAGGCGTGAGTTTGAACAGGGGACCCCTAGTAGAGTTTGTTCACGGATGCAGTGACGGATTTCCCACTAGGCACACTAGGCCAATGCCTAGGGGCGGTACGCCTCAGGGGCGGCACGACCTGGACAGGTTAGGTTAGGTTACGGGCGGCGGTGATTGATACCGGTAGTATAAGGGTGCTTGCTTTACAATCTTGCTGGTAAGCCAATAACATAATTAAAGCAATTCATTTTTCTAACCTTTCCGTTCATAAGTGCAGATTTTAATCTAATATTTCAATAATACTTTGTTGTTTGGTTTGTAAAAATAAAGACCTTTTAAAATATAATTTAAGTCTTAGAAAATAACTCTCGGTGTTTTTATAAACACCTGTATTTTTAGTTTGTAAAAGTAAACGTTTCAAATGTAATAAAATGTCTGTGTAAGTTACTCTAGGTGTTTTTATGAACACCTGTATTTTTAGTTTGTTATAGTATAAACCTTTTAAAATGTGATTAAAATCTAATTAAGTATCTTTTGGTGATTTTATCAACACCCGTTTATGAACTCGTTAGATTTACTTTTTTTAAATTGAGTAATAAATTTGGCACAGATGTGGCATGTTTCAAAAGGGCGGCAGTCAGAATAGTGCCTAGGGGCAAAAAATTTATAAATCCGTCACTGCACGGATGGCTGTCAGCTGGTCACCATACAAATTAGGTTGCCCAACCGATGTTCCTTCACAAATAATAGCGAATTTCTACCAGCTAACTGACTGGGCTGGCCCGAAGGCCTAATGAAAATTAAAAAAATATCAACAATTCAGATGAATTTAATATAACAAGGCACACTGATTCAGAATTCCATTAGTAAAATAAAAATCTGGTGTGAAACACTCACATAACTTTCTCTTGACAATGCAAATAATTAACAATAAACCTAACATTAGTAATAAAACATTAGAAATAAACAAAAAACTAACCTCAAAAACATAACCTTATTGTAATCATGAGTGAAAGACGCAAAATGAAAATCGAACTCAGTTTGGCTTAAAAATACGGAAAATCACTCTTTCACGCTAAACTAGGCTCTGTAGAGAAAAATTCTTTAATTAAAGTTGTAGATCTTTTTATTTTCTGTAAAATTAATTAGTATATACACTTTTGTCGTAAAATGCATACGAAATATGTCGTAAGTACGATTTAACGGCGGCTTAGGGTTACAGCGCACTAACCTAATGCCAACTGGATGTAATCCCCGGATCCCTTGGTGGGCTGCTAAGGGCGAAATCTTAAAAAAATCAATTTTTCACACGTTTTCGTGAGAAAAAATCAGAAAATTGCTATTTACCGCTAAACTAAGCGTTTAGGATTTTACATTCTCTACAACTTTTATTATATACATTTTTGCGCTAAATTGCATATTAAAGCCGTAATCTTAAAAAACCTATGTTTTTACGTAAAAACAGTCTCACCCAGAATTTCAGCAAACATGGCGCCTACCCTATCTTGTAGAGAATATAAAATGTAGTAAACCAGGCGATTTTTAAAAAAAATCGTAGGACCAGTTTTTGAGAAAATCGCAAAAAAGTGAAAAATTATATGAATAAACTACTACTTCTGGTTGACCGATTTTGATGAAAATGTTCGTGTCGGGTCCGGTAGTGGTATGTAACTTAAGTTTCAAGTTTCAAGTACATACGATGTTCCGTTCTTGAGATATTTTGCACACACACACACACACACACACACACACACACACACACACACACGCACGCGCGCACGCACGCACGCACACACACACACACGCACGCACGCACGCACAAACACACACACACACACACACACACACACACACACACACACACACAGACCAATCGCTAAAAACATGTTTTTTTGGGTTCAGGGGGTCCGAAAACGTATAGATCCGGTGAAAACTCGATTTCGAAAAATCGACATGAAAGCAATACTTTCCTTCCTATATATTCATATAGGCAAGAGAAAGTAAAAACCAATAAGCTCCATGAATGAGGTGTCTACTTTCTCATGTCGTTCATATTATAATTTGTATCATTGTCACCTTCAGCACATTTATTATTGTAATTCATTGTATACTGGACGGCGTACGGCTGTGCACATTGAGACAATGCTGTGTTCCCGCGCTATTAACCAACATAAAAATATATAGGGCTACTACTGTTTTCTATTCATATTTTTACGGTAAATAATTTCGCTTCATGCAACATTTTATATATTTATTTTAATATATATGAAATTTTATTAATACGAAGTTGTGCTTAGTTTTTACGGAAAAATTTTAATGGATATGTTTACTTGATATAATTATTTATTTTATTTTATTGTGTCATTAATTAATTTATAAATGGTTGCCACATTTTTGCTTACCGTAAATGTATTACAAGCCATTAAATTTCTACCTTCTTCTTCTTCTTCTTCTTCCACTTTACGGATTAGGCAAATTGCCTGTTCCCACATCACACCATCTTTTTCTTGGCCTTCCCAAGCTTCTTACACCATCTGGTTTGTAATTTAGGGCTTGGAAAGGGGTCCTTTCAGGAGTCATTCTGTATACATGTTGCTGCCACCTTTGTCTATATATCCACATCTTATCCAAGACTGACTCCTTTCTTTCTAGTTCTTGCAAGATGACACTATTTCTAATATGGTCTCTCCGACTGCAACCTTTCACCGCCCTCATGTATCTCATCTCAGCTGCTGCAATACGACTTAAGTCTCTCTTTCTTGGCACCCAGGTCTCACAACCATATAATAGGATCGGCACAGCCATCACATCATACATTCTAAGCTGTGTGTCTTTCCTGGCCCGATGTTTAAATGTCCTGTTGATGTAGCCACAAACCAGTTGGAATCTACTTATTCTATTATTTATTTCCTCATCATAGCTATATGTTATGTCCACCCCAAGGTACGAGAAACGTGACACTTGTTCCAATACTTTATCTTGCAGGACTATTTTAGTTCTTATTGGAACCTTACCCTGAAAGCCCATTACTTTGGTTTTCCTGACTGACACGGCCATGTTATATTCTTTACATATATTACTAAGAATATTTATAGAACGCTGCAATTCGTCTTCCGATTCTTGAATGATTACTTGATCATCCGCGTATAGTAAAGTGTTAACAAAGAAGCTGCCACTCAACTCAAGACCTTCATTTGCATACTGTTTCCACTGCCTACAAATATCATCCATGTAAATGTTAAAAAGAGTTGGTGAGAGGCCACAACCTTGTCGTACCCCCCGGTTAATATTTTTAAAACCTGTTGTCCTGTTATTTAGTTTTACTGCTATTGCTGAACTCTTATACATATTAGCAATTACATCTGTTATATGCTGCGGGTAACCTCTCTTTTCCATTATTTGCCATAGTTTGGCTCTGTTCACTCTGTCAAAAGCCTTATCATAGTCTACAAAGGCCACATGTGTTTCTTTATTAAACTCAACTCTTTTCTCAAATATCTGCTTTAATGAGAAAACTCCATCTATGGTCGTTCTGCCTTTCCTAAATCCATTCTGCTCCTCTCCTATAATGCAGTCCGCAGTTGGAGCCAGTCTTCCATTTACTATTTTAGCATATACCTTATACATACTGTTCAGGAGACTAATCCCTCTGTAATTGTCACATTGAGACCGATCACCTTTCTTAAAAAATGGGAGTACTAACGACTGTGTCCATTCACTAGGAATCACGACTGGGAGCCAGCATTCATTCACCAGATGTAATAGTTTTAACTCCAATAACGTGCCACCATATTTCAAAAGTTCTGGATTTATTCCATCTTGACCGTATGCTTTACGATTCTTCAACATCCCGAGAGCATCCTTCAATTCTTTATATGAAATTGGGTCAACTTGTCTTCTACAGAAACCCTCTCCTGTAGCCTCTGCCGAGTTTTCCTGTCCAGACTCACTCCAGAGATCAACAAAGTATTGTAACCATTTATCTTCCTTAATAATGTTCAACTCTGCTCTGTCTTTCTCCTCTGAAACTAGCGTTCTCATCACTTTGTATACTAGACTTCGTCTTCCATGAACGTCCAATTCTAAAGTGGTTACAAAACTCTCCCAAGATTCTTCTTGTGCCTTTCTGACCAAACTTTTTACTCTATTTCTTTTTACATTGTACTCCTCTTTCGCAAGATCAGTTCTCAACTGCAAGAAGGTATGGTACGCTTGTTTTTTATCCATTACTGCTCTTTCTAGTTGATCATTCCAGATTCTCACCTTCCTCTTCCTGCGGCATATCTTTTGGGTTCCTAAAGCTTCCCCTGCCGCTTCCATTATAGAGTTTTTAATATTCTTCCATTCCTCATCAACTGACAGACACGTATCCCATCTCACCAATTTCTCCATCAGCCTATCTTGATACAATCTTCGTACACTCTCATCTTGTATTGTCTCATCTTGAATTTCTACCTTTAAAGTCAATTCATTCTTTACGCGCTGCGCACAGTAACGCGGCTATCAGAAGCCGATGTTCTGTTAAACGAAAGTTGTACACCAACCTACGAACGACACATTTATCAAAATCATCCATTTTTAAATTAAATTTTACACACGTAAAGCTTGAAACTTACAATAAACCGAGAAAATAACCTAACTATATACACGAAATCCTGTCGCCACACTGTTAACATTGTCCATGATTATTGCGAATTAAATATCACCGATTTTTTAGATTAAATTTTACGCACGAAAAGCATAAAACTTACAATAAACCGAGAATTAACCTAACTTCATACAAGAAATGCTGTCGCCACACTGAACTGTAATTAATCATTCTATGGTGAGTCAGCATGATGATTAATTGGGCAATATTTAGACTAGGTACAATTTGTATACAATGTGGTACATAAATACGACTGTGTACACTGCGTTATGTGATGTTTTTCAAAAAGGGAATAACTATCGCCGTACTATCGTTCTATCTCTCTCACACGCTATGTGCACAAGCTACCCGCCGGGCAGTATACAGACACAAATAAAATAATATGTTAAAAAAAATATTTACATAGGCCTACTGCACAATCATAATAACAAAATAATTCATCCGTAAAAATCGAAAAGAACACTTACAGGAAAATGAATATAGGTTACTATAGATCAAAATTTTCCAACCTGTGGGTAGCGACCCCTTTGGGGAGGGGGAAAGGGACGAAAATACGGGGAAAAATTTAAAAATAGTTATTGTTATTTATTTAAAAAAGAGACACACAAATTGTATATTGATTTTACAACTTTGTCCAATTCAATTAACGCAAAACTAGAGCATGATTGGACTTATTATTTTAACAGACAAAATGATGTCATTTTCCAGTGCCAAACGATTTCTTGATTTGGGTTTCAAATTCTCCATTATGGAAAATCCTTGTTCACAGTTGTAGAATGTGGTAAATGGTTTCAAAATTTTCAACTCTGGACAGTTCTGGGTATTCCTTTTTAATAATTAATTCAAAATTTGTCGGTACAAAAATTGTTGAAAGTTAATTTCATTGCCTGATCACTTGATAGCTCTTTTATGACAATTTACCATGAATATGAACACTAGCTCAGCATTTTGTACAGGTTGTTCATTAAACAGATTGATTCCCACAAATATCTACTCATATCCTTAAGTAAAAATTACACCTATTGTAGATTTTTTAATGTTTTTAACATTATTCAGAGGGGGTTGGAAAAATACTCCACCTAAACAGAGGGTCCCGGTGTCTGAAAGGTTGAGTACCACGGCTATAGATTTTTCATGACTTCAAAATAATATCTATTATAAGCAAAAAATGAATACATTGCCTTAGTTAGTTGTTTCACGTAAAATAAATTCCTTTTAAATGTGCAACCTTTTTAATGTTTACGTTATAAATTTTCCAGCATTTACGTCAAGATTTAACTTCAATTTTAATATACAATAACTTACAGTTTTATAAAGATCTCATACAGTTTATAATATCCCGGTTTAAAAATGTTTTTAATAATACATGGAACTTTTTGTAAACTTAAAACAATTTTAAAACACCACATATTTTATCAACACGATATATTTTATGAAATAACACAATATCATAACATTATATAACAGTAAAAAGTGTTAAAAAATTTGAAACAGAATTTTGTATTAAACTATCAAAGCAGTATTCATGAAAACGTTTCAAGATTTTATCGATGAAAGAAACTACTACAGATGCTTTCAGCATAGTTTCTATCGGCTATTGAGGTCACCACCATGACGCGATTTCTCGACAATTCCTTTAAATTTCCATTGATCCTACGTCAGAGATGAAATAAATGAGGTCCGCTAAACCTTGTACTAGGATCTTATATTAAGCATTTCGCTTGAAATGCGCCCGGTAAGAGTTTTCGCAGCCGGCGCAAGCGAACTGCTTATTTAGCGCTAACAACTTTGATCGAATTTCACATTTATCTTTATTCTTTTAATTATTGATCAAAACATGTTTCCAATGCTTTAGTATAACATTGTTTCACTTTAAACGACATTTAGTCTTCATTTCAGTATTAAAAACAAACTGCAAACATTTATTTTCAATAATTTTAATGCCGCGGGACCCGATTTAGTATGTTTTTTTATATCGGATCTCGGAAAATGTCCTCCTCCTCCGATTGACGTTAGGCGGCAGCACCGTATACATGTTACATGTTACGGTTCGGCTGCCCTGTCTTATATGCTATAATTTTGCTGTGAGTTGGCATGCTCGGCTAGCTCAGTCGGTACAGCATTAGACTCTTAATCTCAGGGTCGTGGGTTCGAGCCCCACGTTGGGCGGTTAATTTTTTTCTTCATAAAATCAATTTTATACAAACAATTATTTATTTACAAAAAATGTAAAACTATAATAAATTATTATTATTTTTATTATTATTATAAATAATAAATTATTTTTTAACGTCATACTTATCATCTCGCGTATTGTTATGATAGAACATAATTATCCTCACAAAATTACAATAAAATTGTAAACTGACCGGTAAGAGTTTTGCAGAAACGGTCGCATCAATAGTCAATTTATTTTTAGAAATTATATAATATATTCAACAAAACGTTATGATATCCTCTCAAAATTACAATAAAATTGTAAACTGACCGGTAAGAGTTTTGCAGAAACTGCGTTGTACTAACAATTCAAAGGTGTAACAAAAGGTTAAGGATATCTGGAGTAGGTAAGAGTTTGAAAATATGGCACAAACATCACAAAAACGTATAAATTAAAAATCTATATATAAACTTAATTATATATAGATTTTTAATTTATACTTTTTTGTGATGTTTGTGCCATATTTTCAAACTCTTACCTACTCCAGATATCCTTAACCTTTTGTTACACCTTTGAATTGTTAGTACAACGCAGTTTCTGCAAAACTCTTACCGGTCAGTCTATAACGATAAATCTGTACTAATATAATAAAGAAGTAACGTTTGCTAGTTTGTTAGTACGAGGTAATATTAGAAAATATTCCACCGATTTCAAAACTTTTATCACTATTAAAGAGCTAAGAGCTGCCTCTGTAACATGCTATACGGCAGTGGACAACTAAAATTGATCAAGGTCCGTTTAAAATTTTTGTGAGACTGCTTATACGAATATTTAGGAAGGAAGTGATACTGTTTTCATGTCGATTTTTCGAAATTGAGTTTTCAGTGGATATACACATTTCACACTCCCTGAACCCAAAAAACATGTTTTTAGCGATTGGTCTGTGTGTGCGCGCGCGTGTGTGTGTGAACAGAATATCTCAAGAACGGAACATTGTACGAACTTGAAACTTGAAACGTAAGTTAGATACTACTTACCGGACCCGACACAAACATTTTCATCAAAACCAGTCAACCGGAAGTAGTAGTTTATTCGTGTCATTTTTACTTTTTTGCGATTTTCTCAAAGACGGCTGCTACAATTTTTTTTTAAATCGCCTCATTTACTATATTTTTTATGCTCTACAAGATAGGGTAGGCGCAATGTCTGCTGAAATTCTTGAAGAGGCTGTTTTCTCGTAAAAAATTATTTTTTAAGATTGTGGTTTTAATATGCATTTTAGCGCAAAAATGTATTTATAACTTAATAAAAGTTGTAGAGAATTTAAAATCCTACAACTTTATTTGAAACATTTTTTTTGTATAACGCTTAGTTTAGCGGTAATTAGTGATTTTCTGTTTTTTTTTCATAAAAATCTGTAAAAATAGATTTTTTAAGATTTCAGCCTTAGTATGCATTTTACGACAAAAAAGTCTATGATAAAATTTATAGGAAATTAAAAAATATACAACTTTTATTTACAGAATTTTTCTCTACAGAGCCTAGTTTAGCGTGAACGAGTGAGTCCCGTGTTTTCAAGCTAAACTGAGGTTGATTTTCATTTTGCATCATTCACTCATGATTAAAATAAGGTTATATTTTTTGAGGTTAGTTTTCTGTTTATTTGTAATGTTTTATTACTAATGTTAGGTTATACTGTTAGTTATTTCCATTGCAAAGAGAAAGTTTTGAGAGTGTTTCACACCAGATTTTTTAAGATAGATCTTACTGACATTTCTTATAGATATTGCATTTTTCTCAGCTTGTATTCCTTCCCTTCGACTGGCTATTCATACTGAACTCAACAATGTTTATTTTTCCTGTACTAATTGGTTTTATTTGTACAGTCG
This sequence comes from Catonia carolina, assembly GCA_035578175.1. Lineage (NCBI taxonomy): Eukaryota > Metazoa > Arthropoda > Insecta > Hemiptera > Achilidae > Catonia > Catonia carolina. The sequence goes on along the minus strand of JAQMRL010000005.1, from coordinate 29,493,088 downwards.
ACATTTTGCATTCAACTTGCAAGGTTTTATGAAAAGTTAAACGCTTTAAGTTTAATTTGCTGTGAAGTGCAGTGAGCTGGAAAGCTGCGATCTTTATCTGTTAATGCTTTAGTGTCAGTAATTTTTATCTGGTACAAACCAACTCGGTATGTAGCTATCCCTTAGAAAACTGAAGGACGAGTTTGTTAACGAGAAAAATCTGACCATGGGGTTAGGAAGTTTATTCTTATAATAAATAAATCTTAGCCTATTGAAAGAAAACTAAATTTAAAAAATTAAAATTTTAGGTTTTAAAAAGTTATATTTTTCTCAAAATTTATTTCTTTATTGCATCAAAATTGCCGGTCACAGCAGCGAGTTATAGTACTTGCTCAGAACTAATACCATAAAAAGTTACATTTTTCTTACACAATGGCATAACTTGAGGAAGAAGGAACTGTTCGTTATATTTTAGTAACAAGTGAAAGTAAATTTGAAATAAAAAGTTTCAAAAAGGATCGTTTTGGTTCAAACACATTACCTTTTAAACAATACAAACGCAAATGTGTGGGAAGTTACTATTTGCCCTTTACAACAAGTAATGGGATACACCTGTTGGAACATTCTGCTCGTCGTTTCACTTTGTAATTTCCAACATAATTTATACGCCATTTAATTGAACATTTACTGAACTGTCCAATGTAACAAGAATGGGCGTGGTGGCCCTTTTATATAAAAAAAAAACAGAGGTAAAACTGTAAAGAGGTAGAATTTTTTAAAATTTGTCCAGTTTTAATTAAGGTAGGGAAGTAAAAAATAACTATTATTTTGTTTGTATTTGGAGTAATATGGTTAAGTACTTACATCAGCTTTCATCAAGAATATAATACAGAATTGAACTAAAATAAAAACCATAAATTCTATTTTTATACTTTCTCTCGCTCTATTTCTAGTCAATCTGTTATATAAATTCAATTATCTTAAAATTTGGTTGTGCGAACTACTTCCATGAAATACAATATATGAAGTAATTTTGAAAAACCAATTTTTCAAATTTGAGCAGAATTTCTAAGAATTTCAAATGAATTTACCAATAGAAATTTATTTAATGTAATGGTCAGCGCAATTGGGTTTTATAGTAGGGGTTCTGTGTTCGATTCCAGGTCAGGTTTCACATTTTTTCATCTGTGTATCACCTAAGCATGAACCAAGGGTTATGCAGTTATTAACTTTAGTTTGCAGCTCTACAATCCTCTCTGCTGTTGCTAACGCCTTCCGTCCTCTCAAACAGATACAAATTAAAGAATTTTTGGCTCATCCAACCTTCTCTTCCTACGACTTCCCTTCATCTCTTGTAAATTATTTCCTTTCATGTTGTTTAGGTTTTCAGCCGATAGACTGGTTTGAACCTCTAGAGGCTTTACTAAGTAAAACGAGGAACGAGGTGGTTCCTACTTTACTGAGTGGAAAAGTATGCTTATGAATGCCCACTGAAAAGCATCTACTTTTCACTCTGAAAATTAAACCTTCAATTTATTCACCACAGGGTCTGGCTGTATAATGATGAAATTCATTATCTCAGAGGAGATAACTATGTTACTATTGACTAGTGTCTTTTACACCTCTACCTCTTCTGTTCTTAAATGATTCAGTTTTATAATTTTCTGATAAGAGACCGGATTATTTTAGTAGCCCTGGGACTAGCAGATCGAGTGCAAATAATTTAACATTCCACCTTCCTGTTATGGGATAATGAAATTTGTAGGTCATTGCAAAAAGTCTCATTTTGTACGTACCAGAGGGAATCCGATACAATACGAATTTATCCGGACTGGGAGCAATAATAATCGATTTAGCGAACTTGCAAGTGTGTGAATTATATGTTCAGATCGTTTTTAAAAATTAATGATATAACTGTATAAGCATTTTATTCCGAGTAGCAATGTTTCTCGTTTCAGTGAAATATAAGGTACATATATAATTTAGAGAATTAGAAGGTTACAGTCCGATTCACGAAAGAAAACAGCTGTCATTAAACACCAATATCGTTTGAACCGTTCTATGTAAAAATAATTACGATACACAAATTAAAGCTTGTTTCATTGTTCGTTACAGGAAACAAATTACAATTTTAAGAAATCAATAGTGTATTAAATGTAACGAATTACGCATGAAAGTACCCTGTTTTCAACCACTTTTTCCAGTATATCCAACTTCAAGGTTCTATTACTTTGTTCAAGCGTATTTTAAAATGTATAGCGCTATTAAGTATAGTTAATAAAAACATGTATTTAGCAATAAAACAAGCTTTAATTTGATGTATCATAATTATTTTTACATACAACGGTTCAAAAGATATTGCTGTTTAAACACAGGTGTTTTCTTTCGTGAATCGGACTTAATATAAGGTACATAACAGACAGGCGGAGTGTCAAATTATTTACACTCAATCTGTTCGTTGCAGGGATAAAATAAATAGTTATACTTCTTATCACATGGTCAGCCAGTTAAATGACTGAATCATTTAAGAACAGAAGAGGCAGAGGTGTAAAATACATTAATCAGAGTTATCTCCTCTGAAAGTAATGAATTTCATTATACAGACGGACCCTGTGGTGAATGAAGTAAAGGTGTCATTTGCAGAGTGGAAAGTAAATGTTTTTTGGAGGGCCTGGCATGATGATAAGCATATGCTACTTTTGTACTCATTGAGGAAGACAGTAGTAAACCACCTCACTCCTCGTTTTACTCAGTAAAACCAAACATTTCTACTATTTTCGATTTCTTAGAATCCCCATTCAAAATATCTCACCCATTGCAACCTACTATCCTTGTTTAACACACTCTACCCCACACAATACACAAAATATAACCAATATCATCCATTTCCAGATGCCCATAACGGGCAGGTGGAGTGTTAAATTATTTGCACTCAACCTGTAAGTTCCAGGCCTACAAAAAATAGTTCTGTTTCTTATCATGCGGTCAAACAATTATATGACTGAATCATTTAAGAACAGAAGAGGCAGAGGTGTAAAAGACACTAATCAGAGTTATCTCCTCTGAAATTAATGAATTTCATTATACAGCCTGACCCTGTGGTGAATGAAGTGAAGGTGTCATTTGCAAAGTGAACAATGTGCTTTTCAGAAGGCCCGGCATGCTGATAAGCATACTTTTCCATTCAGTAAGAAAGGCCATGATGAACCACCTCACTCCTCTTATTACTTATTAAAACCTCTTCAGGTTCAAACCAGCCTTTCGGCTGATGACCTAAACAGCAACAAGGTACTATGAAAGTCTGTATCAAAGTGATTACTAAATACAGTCGATTCCGGATAATTGGTCCACTGGTTAATTGGGGCAGCCGGTTTTTTGGAACAGTTCTTTAATTAACAAAAACAGAACGGGATTTTACATTCATTAGTACTCCATTTATTTGGTCCATAATGCCGCTTATTGGGGTCAATCAGATGTATGTACATAGATGTTTTATTAAAACCATTTAGGCCAGCGACGAACAACACGTGGTTCTAAGCAGCTGGATAGCGGCAGATAAACAACTGTAATCACACATCAGTCATAATATAGATGTTATTTACAGTACAATGTGTAGGCTACAACACAATCGACATTGCACAAATTTCAGCGAGTCATATCCACTAGTTATGCCCAACCTTACAAGTTGTGAAGCCTCCTTGCAACTTATGGTCAGTTGCCACTTGTCATAGGTATATAGAACGTTCGTAATTCCATGTTTCTCATCAGTTTTTGTGATTTCATGAGTGTACTGTAACACACTGTTTTACGAGTCTGGTTTTTTTGTTATCTGCAGGCATACTTTTTTATTTTTATTATTTTTAAATTTCCATTCGTTTCACACATTTTGTTGATATTTTTATGCGTAGGCTTACAGTACAGTGCCTACTATCAACGTCTTTGTGAGTTAAATGCCGCGTAACGATATGACTGTGTGAACGAATAAAGCTTCTCGACAAAATAAAAAGTACCTATCTACCTAAATTAAACCAACGTAAACTATCGAAACTAACTGGTGTACCGAAAATTACGGTAGCTTGTATCGTGCTCCAAGAAAATAAAATACGCCGAGAGTGGGCAATAAAAGATCATGAAACATCTCAGAAAATAAAACGTGAAGGAAGGATCCATTTTATGAGAAGCGTTGAATGAATGGTTTGCCATTGTAACTTCGCAAGGTGTTAGTGGCAATGGTCCAATGCTTAAAACCAAGGCAAAAGGTTTTGCTAGAAAGTTAATAATTGTTCTAATACCCGTTTGTTTCGTGTGTATATCAGTAGAACTTGCATGTAAGATTTATGTATGTGATAATTTTAATAAAATACAGATTACGAATTCGTTTATTAGGCCCAGCCGTTTAATTGGGCCAAAATTCTCCGGTCCCGATGTGTCCCAATTATCCGGAATTGACTGTATATATAATTTTGTCAGTCTATGGAAATTTATATATAATTTTAATTACAAATACATGGCTGAATTACCAAACTAACTTTTCCACAAAACTGAATTGAAACTACAATTGAATCCTGTAATTTTAATTATCAATCAACAATACAATAATATATTAAAACAAAAAGTTATGTATGTATTGTTTAATGATTAAATTAAACAAACTGAGAACGCAGAGTAAATTTCTGGGTGCTTCAATATAATTATTTAATTAATACAACTTTGTGTTAATGTCATGCGATAATGATGATAAATAACAAAGGAAATGGTTTGAATGTTTAGATTGAGCATTTCCAAAGTAAACTTTATAATTATTATTAATTTCAATTAATTGTTATTTAAAGATAAGTAGACCTTTACTAATGTTAAACGATTACTTTTCTACTGTAAATAATTATTTAGCGCTGGCGTTGATGTACCAGGTTATTAGTGAGATCAAAATTCAAAGGCGTCGTCTGTGATGTGAAGTAGGTATCCACTGTATTTGGTGTGTATTTATGTTTTCAATGAAATAGCAAATATTGAATCGTTTGACTACGGATAAATTCAGAGATTATTAACCCTTTCTGTAGTAGATGCTTATTTAAACATCGTTTCATTGTAGGTTGTAATAGTGAAATGATAACAACTAGCTTTACAGCAAGATATTTTCAATTTTCCATTCTATTTGTATTATCTACTGTTGTTGTTTAGGTCAACAGCCGAAAGGCTGGTTTGAACCTCTAGAGGTTTACTAAGTAAAGCGAGGAGTGAGGTGGTTTACCATTGCCTTCCTCACTGAGTGGAAAAGTACGCTTATCAGCATGCCGGGCCCTCTGAAAAGCACATATTTTCCACTCTGTAAATGACACCTTCACTTCATTCACCACAGGGTCTGGCTGTACAATGAAATTCATTACTTTCAGAGAAGATAACTCTGATTAGTGTCTTTTACACCTCTACCTCTTCTGTTCTTAAATGATTCAGTCATTTAATTGGCTGACCATGTGATAAGAAACAGAACTATTTATTTTAGCCCTGCAACGAACAGACTGAGTAATTATCTACTATAGAATACAATATACTTGAATTAATTATTCATATTACTTTCTCTTGCCCATATGAATATATAGAAAGGAAAGTACGTATTGTTTCCATGTCGATTTTCCGAAATCGAGTTTTCACCGGATCTATACGTTTTCAGATCTCCTGAAACCAAAAAAACATGTTTTAGCAATTGGTGTGTGTGAGTGTGAACAGAATATCTCAAGAACAGAACATCGTACGAAATTGAAACTTGAAACGTAAGTTAGATAGGCCTACTACTACTGGACCTGACATGACCATTTTCATCAAAATCGATTAACCGGAAGTAGTAGTTTATTCGTGTCATTTTTCACTTTTTGCGATTTTTTTCAAAAACGGCTCCTAAGTTTTTTTTTAAATTGCCTTATTTACTAAATTTTTTAAGCTCTACAAGATAGGGTAGTTTCCATGTCTGCTGAAATTCTTGGGAAGGCTGTTTTCTCGTAAAAAAAAATGGTTTTTTAAGATTGCGGCTTTAATATGCATTTTAGCGCAAAATTCCCTAAGGTGAAATCAGAATTAAAAGGGACAAGATTTGAGTCTGTGGAAGCTGTAAAAGAGAAAGCGACACGTCTCCTGAAAGAGCTGACAGAAGATGACTTTCAGCATTGTTTCAAACAATGGAAAATTCACATGGAGCGTTGTAGGGACAGAGAAGGAGTGTATATTGAAGGTGACAATAAGTGATTATGTATAAAATAAGAATAAAATTTTTAACAACGTCAGTCTCGTTATTTAATATCCAGACCTCATATATAGGCAAGGAAAGTGAAAAGTTAGAATTGTTTAAAACTTAGTAGCAAACTTAGTATACAAGAAATGACAATAACAGCCGATTATCCTTAATGATACACTACCATTCCACCCTTCCCAGGTAGCAACGCTTTAGGCACATAAAAATACGCAATTTTCATACAATACCACGTCTCACCTAATTATCTCATCTTAACCATTTCTAGCCAGTTTTCCAATATTACAATAACAACGTTTTGTACTAATTTTCTAAAACAAGTTGAAACCGCTTTTTGAGATTTTAGGATTTTTTAGGAAGTGGTCGAAATAGCTCTTATTTAATAACACCATATTAAAATTATCCATTTTAGACACAATTTTTTCTAGAATAGTAAGTTATTTAAAATACCCATACCTACCCTATTAAAATACCCAATTAAACATAGAAAATTATAATTATTTTCGTGTTTGAATCAGGGTCCCATATCTTAAATACCAAATTAATTATCGAATCACTACAACTACAAGCTTATCAAAGTACGTTTTGCAAAATAAATATTAAGTAATATTATAAATGAAGCTTACCAGATAGTTCCTGAATCTGTAGCCTCGTAGCACATTTGTTTTTCTTTTATAAACTGTTCTTGGACAGACACGAGCATCCTGAATGGAAAATATTATGTATTATTATTCTTTGAAATGTAAATTGATAAAATAAATAAAGTAGATAAACATGTATGAATGTTTATTTATAAATGTAGCGTGAATTTGTGAATTCATTGTGGGTTTAGAGAAAAAATTTGCAACAGTTGAAGGAATTTCCTTCTTCTCTCCTATCTTTTTTCCAATTTAATTCAAAGATTTATAAAAGCAATATACAACTTCAAACAAAATGTAAGCTTCAAACTGTTAAATAATTTTAAAGTAAATACTGATCAGATTCATAAATTTAGTGGATTATTTATATTGTTCGCTGTAATATCTACATACTAATGTATGTAGATATTACAGCGAAAACTGTAATTTTAAACTGATGAATTTTTAAATACTATTAAAATACGAGATACATTTTACACAATAAGGTATGAAAGTATCCGCGATGCGGCTAAAAGCGTGGTTGACCGGAAGCAATAATATATTGTAACATTTATTTCAGATTTTTTAAAGATCTATTTATTATTAAATGAATAAACTTTCTTTTAAATTAATAATTTATATTTATTAACAAACTAATCAATTAAAATAAATTATTACGATTATAACTACTGTTAAAATTTCAATTAAACTTCTTAGACAAAATTGATTACAAACTGTTATTAAAAACTTAACTAAAACGGTAATGTGGTCATTAATAATCAAATAATATTAATCAATTCTGACAAACAATTGTACTCAACGTTGTTATACGAAGATCTGCTAACAAACGTACCGCATTGAGTACAAAACTGGTTTTAACAAACTAACACTCCATAATCGCATTAGTTTCATTTCCGATTTACAACTCATCTGAATTATGGAGAATTCATCTCTTTTGTGTAAATCACTCATACGATTTTAAGAATAATTGAGAATAAATAATAAAAAAACCAATAATTGTAGTTTTTACACCTTGCTAGAAAAATCTAAAGATAATTATAAATTATATTAGGTAAGGAATATAAAATAATAATAAATGAATATTAAAAAAAAAGGACAATGATAGCATAATAGATAAAATACAACTCTACCTTTTACAGTAGAACAAAGAATTAGTCAGCCGAAGCCAGCAGACAACAACCCACACAAAAGCTATTGTCACTTTTAACACAATATACTAACATATAAATCTTACATTTTTTTATTCGCACTAAGATGCAGCTGTCCATAAACTGCCAAGGTCGCTTGGACAGCCGCCGTCCTTTTTTGATAAGTTTGTTCTGATCGTAATTAATAGCTGTTTCTCGACCGCATGTGCGGTTATTCAAGATGCCTGCAACTTCGTTGGCCTACTGACGTCACCCGGTGCATCTGGTCATATCGCGGGTAACCGCCAAGTGCGTATGAAACCTTGATACTGTACTATTCTACGCCGGTCAGTCGTTGGTGTTTTGCCCGTTAGGCGCTGTAAACGTTGTCAGGTAGTTGCTTCTGCTGCCGGTAGGTAGCGCAAACAGAAAACTTCTCACAGCGCTTGTGCAAGTGGATAAGACATACACGACGAACTTGGCCAGTTGGAATGGTTGAAGGAAATCAGTCACTCAGTATCAATTGCCGCTTCGAGATGGTCGATACGGAGAGTTTGACCACTCAACATTGAGTCCCTTCGCTTCCCCAGCTACTGCTCCACCTTGAGGCAACGGTAAACGGAATTCGACTCGTCGGCGACCGCTCCTGGCTTCAAGGCAGCAGTGTAGACGACACTCGCCTAGCCAGCGGCCGCTCCTCTTTGAGGCAGCAGCGAAGGTTACCCTCCCATCCCATTTCAAACTAGACTACGCCGCCGGACGCCTTGCCGCTTCGGCCGGTCCTATCTCTACCGACTTTTGAGCTACGCCCAGTGGTAGCAACCGAAGTCAAAGTCACACCAGCTGTTATTAGGTCCTCAGCAATCTCAACAGTTATTAATTTTTTACGTTCATTGTAGATTAAACATACACTTAACTGCCCACGTTCATATTTCTTAAGAGTCGCAAATTGACTTTCACCAATTAAATAACAACAAAATTTTTCTTTTCTTCAAATATTGTTAGGTATATTTATACGAAAGTTTTGTATTAGGATCGTGCAATATCAAATAATGTACTGTCTGTCTGTAACTTGATGGCCTCCGGCAGAAAGGAGCAATAAGCGGATTGTAAAACCATTTCAGAAAACATACATCCAATTTTTTTAAGTAGGCCTAACTGAAACTTGTCGGAAATGACGTATTTTTATGAAACAAAGAAATTCGCATGTTTGTTGTTCTATAAAATTATTTCGAAAAACACACGCCTAATGAGATAATGTATAATTTAGTAAAATGTTTGTTTTTGAAGAAAAAACCGAATTTTTTTCAAGTACGTCGTCATTGTTCAACAACTATTTCACGGATTAACATAATATTTGGCAGGTTTGTTCTGCAATAATTATAGAAAACTATGTTGTTGTTTAGGTCATCAGCCGAAAGGCTGGTTTGAACCTGTAGAGGTTTTACTAAGTAAAACGAGGAGTGAGGTGGTTTACAATTGCCTTCCTCACTGAGTGGAAAAGTGCACTTATCAGCATGCCGGGCCCTCTGAAAAGCACATATTTTCCGCTTTGTAAATGACACCTTCACTTCATTCACCACAGGGTCTGGCTGTATAATAAAATTCATTACTTTCAGAGGAGATAACTCTGATTAGTGTCTTTTACACCTCTACCTCTTTTGTGTTTAAATGATTCAGTCATTTAATTGGCTGACCATGTGATAAGAAACAGAACTACTTATTTTAGCCCTGCAACGAACAGATTGAGTGTAAATAATTTCACACTCTACCTGTCTGTTATGGGCAGATAGAAAACTATAAGAAATAAAATTTAACAGAAAATCATGACTTTTTAAGTTACGAGGATAGTTTTTTCTTAAAAAACAAAACTTTTACTATATTATACATTATTTCATCAATCGTGTTTTTCGAAATAATTTTATAGAACAAAAACATGCGAAATAGTTTGATTTATAAAAATATGTCACATCCGACAAGTTTCAGTAACTTAAACATATTACGAGGGTAGGCTGATAAGTAATGCACACATGCTTGTAGAAGACAACTAAATAAACTTCAGTGGCGCGCCTGGTGGCATGTGGAAGTACTATTTCTCCTCTACAAGCCTGCGCAGTTTGAAGGCGTTGCTTTCATTCAGTTTGTTTTGAGTAGTGGAAGTATGGCGTCGTGTTCTGGTGCTATGTCAACGAGAATTAAACAACGCGCTGTTATCGAATTTTTAACTGCTGAGAAAGTGAATCCTAGTGAGATTTATCGTCGTTTAAAGGCTGTTTATTGTGACGATACTGTTGATAGGTCTACTGTGAATCGTTGGGTAATAAAATTTCGTGATTGCCAACCTGGAAAAGCCTTAATTGTTGACAAAACACGCAGTGGACGACCAATCACTACCTGAGACGATAATCGTCGCAAACTCATCGATGATTTGATTCAAAATGACCGGCGAATCACTCAACAGCGTATCGCAAACCAAATTGGAATATCTAAGGAACGTGTTGGCTTCATTATTGAACAATTGGAGTACCGTAAAATCTGTGCACGATGGGTACCACGCCGTCTGACAGACGAGAATAAACAGCGTCGATTGGAATGCTGTGAACAACTTTTGAAGCGCTACCGTGACGAAGGAGACGACTTTCTTTTGAATATTGTGACGGGGGACGAGTCATGGGTTCATCATTACGATCCCGAAGAAAAAAGGCAGAGCGCTGAATATCGTCATCCACATTCTCCTGTTGTGAAAAAGTTCAAAACACAACCGTCCGCAAAAAAAATTCTTTTGACTGTGTTTTGGGATGCTCGCCGAGTTTATGTGACTGATTATCTGGAACGAGGGGCAACGGTAAATTCTGCTCAGTATATACAGACTCTGAAACACCTCCGACGTCGAGTTTGTCGTGTTAGAGGCAACCTGGCGCCAATAACTTTGCAACACGACAATGCTCGTCCACACACTTCGCGTGCAACTGGAGAGGCTCTGAGAAACCTGAAGTTTCAACCAATTTTACACCCTCCGTATTCTCCCGACCTTGCGCCTTGCGATTTTTATTTTTTTCCTCTACTGAAGAGAGACCTTAAGGGTAATCATTACAGCTCGGACAATGAGGTGAAGGCAGCTATTGCGTCCTGGGTTCGAGGAAAGTCGGAAGAATTTTTCAGTGACGGAATGAAAAAACTTGTTAAACGTTGGGAGAAATGTGTAATGCTTAACGGTGACTATATTGAAAAATAAATAGATAATTTGGTAGGTTAAGATTTGTACTTTAATTTGTTATTTACCCCATCTTGCTATTTCTTTTTGTTCGTCTTCTACAAGCATGTGTGCATTACTTATCAGCCTACCCTCGTAGAAATGCTTTCCGAAATTATTTTCCAGTCCGCATATTGCTCCCTTCTTACGGAGGCCATCAAGTAATAGACAGACAGTGCGATGGAGATGGACAGTTGTAGGAAACCTGCAGCAAAATATAAATATCCATTTTTCTTTCCAAGTTCAGCAATGGATGGAAAAGTGATAAGAAACAGAACTATGCAGGACTAAAATAAATAGTTCTGTTTCTTATCACATGGTCAGCCAATTAAATGACTGAATCATTTAAGATCAGAAGAGGTAGAGGTGTAAAAAACACTAATCAGAGTTATCTCCTCTAAAAGTAATGAATTTCATTATATAGCCAGACCCTGTGGTGAATGAAGTGAAGGTGTCATTTGCAGAGTGGAAAATATGTGCTTTTCAGATAGCCCGGCATGCTGATAAGCGTACTTTTTCACTCAGAGAGGAAGGCAATCGTAAACCACCTCACTCCTCGTTTTACTTAGTAAAACCTCTACAGGTTCAAACCAGCCTTTCGGCTGATGACCTAAACAACAACACGTTAAATTATTCAATAGTGTTTAATAGTAATATTAAATAAATATTTTTAAAAATTATTGTTTAAAGATGACTATCCTCGTACATCACAAGGAAGGAACGCTTAAAATGTTCCACTTAAGAGCACACCCGGTGAAAAGTAGCAATCGATAATTTCTGCTTACGCATACAAACTATACATTAACGTTGTTTAATCGATATAATGTCAATATACTAAATGAAAACTAATACGTCACGTCTGATAATGCTATTGCAAACAGCTGCGAAGTAATATTTTATGTAGAAATTTCCTTATGTAACGAATAAGTGATTCTTCTGTCAACAGTATTCACTACTAAGGGATCTTTACAACATTTACTTCTACCAAAGGGCGTCTATCTGAAGATCATTACTATTTAAATAGATATAACATTTATAGAGTAATGATTAAATCACTTATTTTTAAAACGACTTTAAAATAAAAACAAAAATTAATAAATAAAAAAATATTTACGTGTTGTTTAGGTCATCAGACAAAAAAAATTGAGCACAGTTTCTAAGAATGTCACAGGAATTAACCTATAGGCATTTATTTAATGAAGTGGTTAGAGAAATTGGCTTTTATAGTAGGGGTTCCGTGTTCGATTCCCGGTTAGGTCAGGCATTTTTACTTTCTCTTGCCTATATGAATATTATAAGAAGGAAATATTGTTTTCATGTCGATTTTTTTGAAATCGGGTTTTCACCGGATGAACACGTTTTCAGACCCCCTAAAGCCAAAAAAACATGTTTTTAGCGATTGATTGGTCTGTGTGTCAACTGAATATTTTAAGAACGGAACATTGGACGAAGTTGAGACTTGAGACTTAAGTTAGATACCTCTAGAGAACCCATACAAACATTTTCATCAACATGTTTTTTTTTTTTGTTTAACGTCCGAATGTTCTGCAATTACTGCTAATGCAGACGGTGGAGGATGAAATGATATTTTTAACGTATGAAATTATAACGTGCCTGAATGATTCGAACCCAAGACCGCATGATGAGAGGCGAGCACGTTACAAACTACGCCAATGCGGCCGGCATTTTTTCATCAAAAACTGGAAGTAGTTATTTATTTGTGTAATTTTTTCTCTTTTGTTCGATTTTCTCATATACGTACGGCTCGTACGATTTTTTTAAAATTTTTAAATTAGATTTTCGATGTAATATTAAATACAAAATCCCTCTGACGGCTTTGGGATAAATCTTAACAACTGTATACAAATTAGGACTGAATAGAAGTTGTTATAAAAAGGCCAACTATCTAAATAGGTACCCGACTGTCCGTTTCGGGATCTGGGTAAATTAAATAATTAACACACAAAAATTTAAAATTACAAGTATTTATTACAATTAAAAAAACTACAAAATAAAGTGACTAAAATCAACAATTGAATTATAATTAAATTACTTATAATGAATAACAAACTAAACAACAATAAACAACTTACCAAATACTACTTACAAAAGATACAGAAAATAACGTTTAACAATACACACTAATTCCCAGTAACGTCGATCGTTTCACACGCACTGCTACAATTAATTCACTGGTTCACAGACAAAAACGGAACTGAACTGAACTAAATAACTCGCGTCACTTATATAGATGGATCAATGGAGATTTCGAGAAAGACAGAGAGTTTCGATATAATTAAAAAATTAAAAATCATTCTGACGGCTTCTAGATAAATCTCAACAACTGTGAAAAAGTTAGGATTGAATAGAAAGTGTTACAAAAAGGCCAATTATTTATAGGTACCCGACTCAACTCTTTCACAATAGTTAAACAACGAAAGGCAGGTCTACCTGTACTATAAAAGCCGTTTACAACTATTTCTTGGAAACCTATTTATTATTATTAATTTATTATAAATTTTCGGTCCCTCTAGAAAACTCTTGAACACATATTCCTTTTAGATATTGTCACAATATACGAGTACTACGTTACTAAACAAGTAAAAGGAACAGAAAGGCTACTTGATGAAAGACAAAAGAAAGAATTTCGTTATATGTTTTTAATCAAAAGTCATTTATAATTTTTAGTTGCCCCAAAATCACTATTTTGAGCGAAACGTTAAAATAATATTGGATTTACGAGAAAATAAAAATTAATTTTATATGAGAAGTTCCAAAACTGGAAACAATTATGGATATTTGTACAGAATTTATATCGGGTTAACCGATTTAACGATTTGTAGGTGAACTTAAATCGGAGGATAATTTTACAGGTATATAATCCCTGCATATCACATTTGAATTAAATTTGGAATAACACCTACGCCTGTAGATATATATTTATTAATTATTGTTCTACAAATAGTAATCTAAATCAACATTTAAATACTGAAATTGAATTCAAAAGCACAGGTATTAATTATTAGAAGCTTAGAATTTAATTTTACATAATCCAAAAGCGTCTGGTAATGCGTTAATAATTTAATAACATATTTAAAAATTGGTGGCGTCTTGACTTATTTTATAATGTAGTATTTTAAAAGGCAAGATCCCGGGTTTGATTATTAAATTGGCTTTAGAAAGTTTATGTATTGTGACACATCGCTAAGGTCCATTTCGGGATCTGAGTAGTATAAATAATTAACAAAGTATCGTTTAATTTTTTTTTAATCGAGAGGAAACCGAATTTACCGGTACCCAGGTAAGGTTTTCACTTGGGGTATGCAGAGCTCTACCAAAGTCAACTATCCGCCAAAACCTCTCAGTTCCTTTCTATCCCTTGCCAACGTGCCGCGGGATCACCGTTGGGCATAACTTCACAACAAACCGTTGGTTCTTTATTAGCTGGATAACGTTATCTCAGCGCGGTTTCTCTTCTTACCACCCATTTCCCCCCCTTTTTGAGTGATTTCTTTTAAAACTAATGCAGCTGGACTTCTCTGCTCTTCATCACATTCTGGATTAACTCCTCAATGGCCTTCCAGTTTTCTTCTTCTGCAATTTATAAAATTACCGAGATTTTCTGGAGAAATCGGCGACCCAAGCTGGGTCCCTAGAACCTCCCTCTCCGGTATCCATCTTCTGCAGTCAAAAATCGCATGTACTTAGTTGTCATCTTCCGCCACACAATCCAGGCAGCTTCATTTGATCGTCTGAACCAGTGGAGATATGCCCGAAAGCAACCATGCTCCGTCAATGCCTGTTTTTTTTTTTTTTTTTTTTTTTTTTTTTTTTTTGGTTTAACGTCCGACTGTTTTGCAAATTGCTGCTAATGCAGACGGTGAAGGATGAAATGAATTTTTTATAACGTATGAAAAAATGCCATGCCCGAGTGGGATTCGAACCCAAGACCGCGTGTGTCAATGCCTGTGTGAGGTAATGACCAATCTCGCCGTACCCCACTCAGCCATTTTTCTAGATCCGGAATCAATCCATGTGCCCATCGACCGGACACCTCTTCATCCCATCTCTCCTGCCACCTCCTGAGAAGTCTATTTCAGGCCTCTCTCTCTCTATAGAGGCTACTCTTTTTATCTGAGCCATTGTAGCCTATCCAGCTTTCAGTCCCTCATATATCTCACTTCTTTTCCAGGCTAGCAAATCTATAGGGGGTATGCCTGCTACCACAATTACTGCACAGGCTGAAACTGTTCAGTATGCCACCGTAACTGTTAATGCCACTTGACTCTGAACCGACAGCAGCACTTGTACCTGTTTTGTCTACAAATCTTCGCTTCTTCTTCTTACTATCAAGGATTAGCCATAAGCCTGTTCCGAACTCACAAACCATCCAGTACGTCTACACAAACACCGTACATCTCGACTACTGCCACTTTCTTCGAGGTCTTCCCACCTCCCTTCTTCCAACTGGAACATATTCCATCACTTTTAGAGGTATTCTCTCCTCTGGCATCCGTTCCAAATGTTGCCTCCATTGATTCCGGTACTCCTCCACTTTTTCATTCAAACTACCTGTCTACAAATAAATTACAAATACTACAATTAAATTGATAATTATAATAAGTAATACACTAATTACAATAAACTAATTTCATTAAATAAACTTAACTAATTACCAGATTATTTTTACACTTAATTTAACTAAATCCCACTTATAAGATGTTTACAGAATACGATGGACCTTTTACAAACGTAACTGTTACGCGGTATCGAATTGGTTTTAACTACACACTTCACTCACTGATGAAACTGAAAGAAAACTAACTCGGAAAGTGCATCATGGTTCTTTTAAATACTAACTAATCGGGTCTAGATTACCAGAGATATTTCTATATAATAATAAAAATACCAAGTTTTCTGTCGGGTTCTGGAAGTTTTTACAAAATGAAAGCATTCACGTTATAATTGAATAAATGGTTACAAAAGATCCAATTATCTAAATAGATACACCGACTTCTCAGGTTACAATAATAGGTCTGTACTATATCTAACCATTTATACACTATATTTCTAACCATTTCTTGGAATTAACTCGAATTATCAACTATTATTATTTGCACTAACACTTCTAAAATCTCAGTCCTCCTAGAGAATTCTCGAACAATACTTTTCCTTTAAATATTGTCACAATATCTAAGCTATTATTACTCCATAATTCATCATTGTAACACCTAAGTTTAGGGATTAATTTTATTATCAATATTAAATTTTATTTTTTGTTTTTTTTTGTACTGTTTTTATTGAAAATTGTTTATACGGTTCTTTTTGTTGCAATTCATGTCCTATTTTTCTTTGTACAAAACAAATAACATTAAAAAGAAACTACGTAAAACGAGTAAAGGAATTTGAATAATTGAATTATAATTTTACAAAATGAATGAAGGAACAGGAAACAAAAACCCGTAATAGAAATTTACACAATGTTCCATTTATTGTTTATATGCAAATTATAATTGAACAAGAAAATACATTTTCAAAATGAATTTTCCTTGTAAATATATTATTATATTAATTATAATAATTATAATTAATTATAATTATATTATTATATTATATTATATTATATATTATATTATATTATTATATTATTAATTATAATATTATTATCATCATTATTACAATTTTTCTGTAGAGTGATTATTATAAAAAGAGAGGACAAAAAACATCTTTAACGATAAGTAAATTATTAATTCTTAGAAAATGTAATTAGATGTGAGCTTTTATAACAAGAGCGGTAATTTTAGAGGGAAATTATAATTTCTTCAAAGAGAATTGAAGGACTGAAAACAGATGTGATTATCAAAGTACAACTTAATTATTTCTTCTATAAACTGCATCTAGAAGACAAAAAAGAGAAAACAAAACTTATAAAAGAAATAACTTATGTTTAAATATCGGCTTTTTGGTAAATTCATTACTAGGCAATTCGTTTCATATTTATTCAATTACTTTCTCTTGCCCATATGAATAAAAATGTTTAAAAAAATGTTAAATAATACAATGTTAATCACGAGTGAAAGAAACAAAATGAAAATCAACTTCAGTTTGACTTAAAAATACGGAAAATCACTCTGTCACGCTAAACTAGGCACTATGTTACAACTATGTTATGTTAACTAGGTACAATGTTATTCAATTATGTTTAATAATTTTTTCCCATATTGGGAAAAAAGTATTATTTCCATGTCGATTTTTCGAAATTGAGTTTTCACCGTATCTACACGTTTTCAGACCCCCTGAACCCAAAAAACATGTTTTTAGCTATTGTTCTGTGTGTGTGTGTGTGAACAGAATATCTCAAGAACGGAACAAAGTACAAAGTTAAACTTGAAACTTACGTTAGATACCACTAGAGGACCCGACACGAACATTTTCATCAAAATCGATCAACCGGAAGTAGTAGTTTATTCGTGTCAATTTTCACTTTTTTGCGATTTTTTCAAAAACGGCCCCCACGATTTTTCAAAAAATCTTTTCATTTACCACATTTTTCTGCTCGAAAAGATAGGCTAGGCGCCATGTCTGCTGAAATTCTTAGTGAGGTTGTTTTCTCGTAAAAAAATGTTCTTTTTAAGATTGCGACTTAAATATGCATTTTAGTGCAAAAATGTATATATGAAAAGTTGTAGAGAATTTAGAATTCTACAACTTTTATTTTAAACATTTTTATGTGTAACACTTAGTTTAGCGGTAAATAGAAATTTTTATTTTTTTCTCACGAAAACGTGTGAAAAATCTATTTTTTTAAAGATTTCGACCTTAGAATACATTTTACGACAAAAGTGTATATAATAAAATTTATAGAAAATTAAGAGATCTACAACTTTTATTTATAGCATTTTTTGTACAGTGCCTAGTTTAGCGTGAATGAGCGATTTTCCGTATTTTTAAGCCAAACTGAGGTCGATTTTAATTTTGCGTATTTCACAAATGTTTTGTGAGGTTAGTTTTTTGTTTATTTCTAATGTTAGGTTTATTGTTCATTATTTGCATTGGCAAGAGAAAGTTGTGTGAGTGTTTCACACCAGATTTTTTAAATAATAAGTACTTAAAGTTCTAAAAACATCAGTCATGATATGACGTAGGCCTAACAATTTCATTTAAGAGATGTTGTAAAAAGTACAACGCCCGCCCGCTCGTGTAACTGAAGTAGACGCGCCCGCCGAAAGGTTAAAAAAATACTTTTAAAAGTATTTTGTATTTAAATATTTTTGAAAGTATTTTGTTGTTACTTTTTAATCAGCATGTTCACATTTTGATATAATGCGGATGCTCAGTGACGTCATTATTTGTTTACATTAGGAGCAAACTAAGAGAGGCTGGACTATAGGTTACATTTTACATTATTTACATTGACAGGAGAAAGTCGTGTAAGTATTTCACAGAAGAATTTCAACTTACGTGTTCTGCTATAGGATCTTAAAATTTAATTTTTTCTCTAGGTTTTAATTATTAGTTTCTTTGCTCTAGGACGCGCTTACGCATACACACACAAATGTAGACGGAAGTTGTTTTATAAACAACTTTTTTGGCTTCAGGAAATCATGAAACAGGATGATGACTTCTAATTTGCGTACTATATGAAATTTTGTAACATCCTAATATTTCTCACTTAATACAAAGTGGAAGAGAGAAAATATTTTAAATTTTGCTTTCATGTTTTGATTATTTTGGATAAGACATTAGTTTACTTTGAGTTTGCACCTAAATTTCTTCATTATTTATTTTCCACTGGAATGATGAAAGACGAATTGAAACGTAAGGGTTTATTGAATTTAAGGGTGTTCTATCGACACTAATAAGGCTACATAAGGTATAATAGGCGTTCATTTTGAAACATATAATATCAGCTTTTCATAAACATCTGTTTATTTGTTGAAAGATTTTTTGAAAATTAAATTTCAGCGTTACATTATAAGATTGTAGACCTTCCTACACATTTCAGATTACGTATAATTTTATAGAAAATGCAATTTGGTACTGACGCATCTATGAAATTTTTTGCTAGTATTCAAAAATCGTTTAACTAATTTTAATGAGATATCTACTAAAGTTATTCCTAGAATTTTAATCAATTTTTTTTTTACTTTCTCTTGCCCTATATGAATACATACGGACAAAAAGTAGCTCTATAGTACTCTTTTCATATCGATTTTTCGAAATCGAGTTTTCACGAGAAATACACGTTTTCGGGCCCGCTGAACCTAAAAGAAAACCATGTTTTTACAAATTGATCTACGTGTACGCGCGTGTGCAAACAAAACAACTTCAAACAAAAAATTGTAAAAAGTTGAAACCTGAAACTTAAGTTAGATACATAAGGGATCGACAGAAACATTTTCATTAAAATCGTTCAACCGGAAGTAATGCCCAAAACGGGCAGGTGTAGTGTTTAAATTATTTGCACTTGACCTGTTGGTTCCAGGGCTACAAAAAATAGTTCTGTTTCTTATCACATAGTAAGCCAATTATATGACTGAACTATTAAAGAACAGAAGAGGTAGAGGTATAAAAGACACTAGTCAGAGTTATCTCCTCTGAGAGTAATGAATTTCACTATACAGCCAGACCCTGTGGTGAATGAAGTGAAGATGTCATTTGCAGGGTGGAAAGTGGGTGCTTTTCGGAGGGCCTGGCATGCTGATAAGCATACTCTTTCAACTCAGTGAGGAAGGCGTTGGTAAACCACCTCACTCCTCGTTTTTACTTAGTAAAACCTCTACAGGTTCAAACCAGCCTTTCGGCTGTTGACATAAACAACAACAACCGGAAGTAAAAGCTTTCTCGTACGATTTTTCACATTTTTGCTGTCTCATTAAAATAGCTCATGACTTTTCTTTTGAAAATTCCCTTATTTACAACATTTTTTATGCTTTACAAGATAGAGTAAGTGTCATATCCACTGAAATTTTTGGAGGCTGTGCTCTCGTGGTAAATTTTTTTTAATTGCAGCCTGAGGTGCATTTTAAAGCAAAAGTGTAATTAAAGTTGTAGGAAAATAAAAAAAAACCAACTAATTTTATTTCGAGAATTAATTTTCTAAAACGCTTAGTTTAATAGGCACCACACGTGCCGGGACGGAAAGAAAATGTAACATTTAGTTACAATGTAAATGTTAGTTTACTTAATTTTCCATTTGTTAAACCATAACGAAATTTTATAGATGTAATATCGAAGGATCAGAAAAGTATCAAGAGTTTTAAACAGAAGCTGTGTTTTAAAAAATATATATATGTATTTTTAAATATAGGTATTATTTATAACTATTGTGCCACATGGTTTTGGGTTTATTGTGATAAGCGAAAGAGACAGCGAGTCCTTTATTAATATTAAAAGGTTATACAACATATACAATATTCAGTTTCAATATGTAAATAATACAGTCAATTTAACTTGAAGAAAACGATATCTGAATAACTAATTTGTTATAGAGCTATTTGGTTAATTGAATGAGTGGTTGAATAAATGCACAAAATAAATGATTCAATGTATGAATTTTGAACAATGTTTTATTGAACGCACACGAACACAAGCGGACTGTATCACCGTTCAGCACACACTCACTCTCACCTGCGCACAGGTCCACGCACTCGAACTAGCTACGCGCATGGCAGTAGCCAGCGCCCATTCACACACACGCATTTTCGCAACTAAACACATTCACACACAAATATAACATTAATTAAATATTAACCATGCCCCCGGCCTTGAAGGGCATTCAAGAGTTACAATAATTAAATTATGAATAATAAAGTTTTTTTTTTTAAAAAAAGAACAATTAATCTCTTTTCTTGATTGAATTTGTCATATCTGAGTCAATTGGTAATACACATAATTTCACAATAGGTCGTTTAATGAGACCATTTGAAGTCTTAAGAGTAACCACACGAACTCTGGCATCTTGCCCTGGATGAAGTTCAATGACGCGAGCCATTTTCCATTGGAGTGGAGGAAGATTGTCCTCTTTGATGATAACAAGATCACCAACGTTGAGGTTTGGAGGAGATGTTGTCCACTTCCTTCGCTGCTGCATGTTGTTCAGGTAATCTCTTGACCACCGCGACCAGAAATGTTGATACACCATCTGAACATGCTGCCACTGATTAAGTCTACTGGTTGGAATTTTGAGTAGGCATGGTTCAGGATAGTTTGTGAGGACATCACCAATCAGGAAATGTGACGGGGTCAACGGATTTAGATCAGTAGGTTCATTTGATAATGGAGATAAGGGACGAGAATTTATACATGCCTCAACTTGAGTTAATAGTGTGACAAATTGTACGTAGGTTAAAATTAAATTCCCTAAAACTCGTTTTATGTGTGTTTTCACTAACTTAACTGACGATTCCCATAGTCCACCAAAATGTGGAGCCCTAGGAGGTTGAAAATGCCATGTAATTTCGTCGTTTGATAAAGTTGTTGACACCTTGTCATTAAATTCCTTTGACTTCCACAATCTTAGAAGTTCATTTAGTTCACGATGTGCTCCTACAAAATTGGTCCCGTTGTCTGAGTATATGTCCTTTGGTTTTCCTCTTCTTGAAATGAATCTGCGTAAAGCTCCAATAAAAGATTCCGTAGTCAAATCTTCGACTAACTCCAAATGTAGAGCCTTGACACTAAAACACACAAATAGCGCAATGTAACATTTAGCTGGAATGACACCCTTCTTCTTTGACATCTTCACATAGAAAGGTCCACAATAATCTACTCCGGTATAGTAGAATACTCGAGGTGGCACAAGAACTCTAGTTTTGGGCAATTCACCCATCATCTGTGTCCGAATCTTAGGTCTTGCTCTGAAGCAGGAAATACATTCGTGGAATACCTTCTTGACTAATGAACGACCGTTGATTGGCCAGTATTTCTGACGAACGATGTTTAATAACAGTTGGGGTCCTGCATGAAGATTTTTTATGTGCATATGTTTCGCAATTAAATATGTGATGATGTGACCCTTAGGCAATATGATTGGGTGTTTCTGGTCAAGACTTAAATCTGATTGTTGTAAACGTCCACCAACACGTATCACTTGATTTTTGTCCATGAATGGATTCAATGCCTTAAGTTTACTGTTTCTTGACACACATTGTTCTGATTGTAAATTGCAATATTCATGAAGAAATGATTCTTTTTGCACAAGTCTAATAACAGCATTTTCCGCTAATTGAAGTTCTGTGACAGAAAGATTGCTGTCAAGACGAAGATCACGTGTTGTCTGACAGTTACGCGTAAATCGAAGACAGTACGCAATAACACGTACAAATTTAGTGAAACTAGAAAAATTATTAAAATCAATACCATTATTTGTTGAGACTGCACATGAAATATTATTCTTCCGTTGTTCTGGAATATCATTATGATCTGTATCTGGTTCTTCCGAAATTAAATCTACTGATGAGTAGAGAAACGATGGTCCCATCCAATATAAGCTGGCGTTTAAAATTTCTGAAGGAAGTAACCCTCTTGATAAGAAATCAGCAGGATTGTCTTCGCTTCTGACATGTTTCCAATAATTGGTCTCAGTATTGTCTTGTATTTTGGACACTCGATTTGCGACGAATGTTGACCAATGAGATGAAGGTGCTCTTATCCACGCTAATGTAATAGTTGAATCAGAGTAGTAGGTGATTGAATCTATCTGAATCTGTAAAGCAGTCACAATTTTCTTGCACAATTCCGACAATAGCAAAGCTCTACACAATTCGAGTCTTGGCAAAGATGTCTTCTTCAGCGGTGCAACGCGTGATTTGGAACTAACTAAATTTACTGAGATATTACTGTCAGTATCAACTGACTTGATGTAAATACAGGCACCATATGCAGATTCTGATGCATCTGAAAATCCATGCAGCTTGATTCTTGTAACGTGTGTTTCTTTGGGTAAGATATTTCGTTGAATATCTATTTGCGATATAGATTGTAAAGATTCTTGAAAGCTAATCCACTGTTTTAGCAATTCTTCAGGAACCTCTTCATCCCAACCAATCTTACAACTCCACAGTTGTTGCATGATTATCTTAGCCCTCACTATGACTGGTCCAATAAGTCCCAATGGATCAAATATTTTTCCTATAGATGATAAAATTGTGCGTTTTGAATTTTTAACACTCGTCTTGTTGTAATCGCCTAATAAAAATTGAAATGTGTCTTGCTTTGGGTTCCAAATAAGACCAAGAGTACTCACAGTTGCGTCGTTATTGATCATGAAACAATCGTCACTTACATCTTGATGTAGTAAATTTGATAAAATATCAGGATGGTTTGCACTCCACTTTCGTAAATTAAAACCTCCTCTATGTGCTATGGTCATCATATCCTTTTGAAGCTGTTTAGCATCCTCTAAGGTTTTTGTGCCAGTCATAAGGTCATCAACGTAAAAATCTTCTATGAAAACCTTTGATGCTTCTGGAAAATCATGTTTTTCATTTACCGCAAGTTGTTTCAGTGCTCTCGTAGCTAAGTACGGAGCACTTGCTGTACCATATGTCACTGTTGTTAATTCAAATGTTTTGACTGGCTCATGTTGCTGTTCTCTCCACAAAATTCGCTGTAATTTCCACTGTGATGGATGCACTTTAACTTGCCGATACATTTTCTCAATATCTGCAGTCATGACGTAGGAATGTGTTCTAAATCTTGTTACTATACTAAACAGGTCTGACTGGATTGTAGGTCCAACAACTGAAATGTCGTTTAGCGAAAGGCCTGAAGTGGTTTTTGAAGACGCATCAAATACTACTCGTAGCTTTGTTGTCTTAGATTGTTCCCTTACAACCGCATGATGTGGAATGTAATAACACTGGGTGGATTGCGATTCATCCAATGGAACCTCTCGCATGTGACCAAAGTCTATATACTCCTTCATAAACTGCACATACTGTGATTTCAATGCTGGGTTGATTGAAAAACGTCTCTCAAGTGTAAATAATCTTCGCGATGCGTTCTTCTTAGATTCGCCAAGATCACTTATATCACCTTTTAAGGGTATTTTCACACAATATCTTCCATTTACATCTCTGGTTGTAGTGTTCACGAATAAATCTTCACAAAATTTGTCGTTTCCGGTATGATGTTTTTCACCTTTGCACTCTTCAAATTCCCAAAATCTCTGTATATTTCTGTTAATTTCGTCTAGTGTAGATAAAAAACACGTAGTTGCTAGATTTGATGTAGTGTTTACATTCATTTTGCCAGAAATTATCCATCCAAACACCGTATTTTGTAATGTATAAGATGAATTCGAAAACTTCAATTTACCTTCATGTAACAAGTCAAAAAATAATTCTGCACCAATAAGCATGTCGATGTCATTTGGCTGATTAAATTGAGGGTCTGCTAATTGAATGGTTTGCGGAATGTTTAAGTGAGCTGTTTCTATTGTGACCGTAGGTAATTGTTGAGTGATGTTTTTGAGAATTATACAATCAATAGAAGTCGAATATGAAGTTAATCTAGATTTAATGATACACTGAACCATATTTGAAGTTTGAGTGGATGATTGGCCTATGCCATGGACTTCAAACACACTATTTTTGATAGAGAGATTTAAAGTACGCGCTAACCTTTCAGTTATGAAATTTGATTGAGAAGCACTATCAAGCAACACACGGCAAAGATGAGGACAACCTCTATGATCTAGCACTGAAATTACTGCTGTTGAAAGCAAAACAATAGATTTTTGTTGATCAGATGTCACGTTTGAAGTAGAAACAATGGTTTGTTCTACAATTGGTTTAGAAGGTTTGTCACCTTGAATAGAAATTTGCTTTTCCGAATCCCTTGAGTCAGATTTATTATGATGTAATAATGTATTGTGTCTCTTGCCACAAAGTTTGCACGAGCCTGACTTACAATTGGCAAATTTGTGAGAGCTCTGAAGACAATTGAAACATAAATCGCGTTTTTTTACTTCTTTTTCACGGTCTGAGCTTGGAAGTCCCTTGAAGACCTTGCACATATAAAGTGGATGTTCTTGTTCACTGCACAAAGAACAACCTTTTGTAGACACATGACAGTTCGTGGAAAATGTATGATTTTTAAATGTTGGCTTGAATTTCTGAGCCTGGCTGTGGTTCACAAAAGGTGGATTAACGGGTGTATGTTTTTGCAATTTGTTGTATTCAATTGATTCTAATACCTGACACTTATGTTGTAAAAATACTTCCAAATCGGACATAGTAGGTAACGCATCCTTTGTTAGTGTGTTTTCCCACTCACGTAGTGTTACTGGATCTAATTTGGTTGTAATTAAATAAATTAAAAGCGTGTCCCAGTGATTTATGGGTTGCCCTAAACCAGAAAGGGCACGAATGTGTTTTAAGGCACTATCTAGAAGTTTGCGTAAAGAAATTGAATTTTCTTTATCATTTTTAGCAAGACTGAACAAAGCATTTACATGTTTGTTGATTAAATAACGCTTGTTGCCAAATCTGTCATTTAACAATTGCCAAGCAATGTGATAATTTTGTGCGGAACTTTCTAAAGCTTGAATGACTTCAAAAGCTGCACCCTTTAAAGAAGCCTTCAAGTAATGAAACTTATGAATATCCGGTATTTCCCTTAAGTGAATGAGTGATGTAAATGTGTCACGAAATGAGAGCCATTCACCATAGCTGCCATCGAACGTAGGAAGTTGGATATCTGGGAGTTTCACTGATATTGGTTGCGTAATTACTGGCTTGTTTTCAATATTGTTGTGACAGTTTTTAAGCTCATGATCAGAAATGAAATCTTGAGCCGCTGACATTAGTGCAAAATATTCTGCCTCAAAATTGTTTCTTTGATCTGACTGATCATCAGATTCGTCAAGTAATTCAATTTGTAATTGTACTTTATCGAATTCACACCAGCACTCCTCTAATTTTGATAATCGCAGTTTTAATTGACTAATATCTGCTGCACAAGAAATTCCACTAAAATATGTTTTAAACCTAGTTAATTTTGCTTTAACTAAGCCACGTTCCTTCACTAATAATTTTAAATCACTCATGATTGTTGATATACTAGGTGTAAAATATGTACATTAAATGAATGTTAATAACACATGAATTGGGTGAGTATAAGAAATGTAAATAGTAGCAACAATGTAAAATAAAATAATTAAATACTTATCTATTAATTCCAGCAAATTATGAGCTAGGCCCTGAATGTTTTATGATTTGGTAATGCTGAATTTGTGAATTTATGAATAATTACCTAGCTATATTGTTTTTTAAATGTTATTGTGTATCAGTATATTAATAATAAAATGTGTTGATGTTGTAAAAATCAGCTGATTAACAATGCTTTAAAAGTTGTTGTTTTGCACAAAAGTAACAAATTTATTACAAAAAATATGTAATTTACCACAGTTTGGATCCGGTCGGAGTAACCAAAAAATGGTTAATTGAATGAGTGGTTGAATAAATGCACAAAATAAATGATTCAATGTATGAATTTTGAACAATGTTTTATTGAACGCACACGAACACAAGCGGACTGTATCACCGTTCAGCACACACTCACTCTCACCTGCGCACAGGTCCACGCACTCGAACTAGCTACGCGCATGGCAGTAGCCAGCGCCCATTCACACACACGCATTTTCGCAACTAAACACATTCACACACAAATATAACATTAATTAAATATTAACCACTATTCTTTGAAAGAAATTGTTTAAAATTAAAATTGAATGTTCTGCAACTGAATGTAATATAAAACAATGAGCTAAAACTTTTCCTATTTTATTGAACCCTTTTCATATCATCATTCCACAGGTATGATAAAGTAAACTTTAATTTAAGTATTTCATGAAGTCAATATTGAAATGTAAGTTTAGAAATGGATTATTGAAATTTACAAGTTAACATAACTCTTCCAAATTGCATACTTATTTCAGCTTTTCTCGTACTATTTATACAATGGTTATCCGTGTACTTTGATGGTTGGGGTTTAATTAACTGTACTTTCGCAGGAATAATCGGCCTGGGTCTGTACAATACTACCTCTTATTTACACGTCATACACATCATCCTCATCTCATTGGGTTATGGGGTTGCTTATTGTTCTGAATTGAACAGACGTACGTAATTGAACTACGTACAAACATTACGGATAAAAAAATATACAAAACCAACCAGATTGGTCTAGAAGTAAAGTCGTCGCCGCGACTCAGCTGTTTAAAAGCCGATTTTCGGAGGCGAAGGTACCTGGTTCAAATCCTACTAAAGGTACTTTAGGAGTGGCTGACCTGTGCCTGTACAAGACTACACCTTTTTTACACGTCATACTTATCATCCTCATTTAATTGGGTCATGGGGTTGTTTATTGTTTTGAATTGAACAGTTTTCAACGTACACACATTAGGGTTAAAAAAAGTATACAAAACCCACCGGATGGGTCTAGAAGTAAAGTCGTCGCTGCGTCTCAGCTGTTTAACAGCTGATATTCGGAGACGAATGTTCCTGGTTCAAATCCTACTAAAAGTAGTTATTTTTATATGGATTTGAACACTAGACAGTGGTTACCGGTGTACTTTGATGGTTGGAGTTCAATTAACCGTAATCTCTCAGGGATGATCGGCCTGGATCTGTACAATACTACACATAATTTACACGTAATACACATCATCTTCATTTCATTGGGTTGCTTATTGCTCTGAATTGAACAAATTGTAATGTACACACATTAGTAACTAAAAAAATTGTATTTCTGGTCGCCTCCGCGGCTTAGTGACTAGTGCGCCTACAAAGCGGGCGGTCCGGTGTTCGATTCCCCGCTAGGGTCTGGAGCACGTTAAAACCCACCGTCACAGTATCGAAATCCACAGTAGTGGCTAATAACCAAGCTGTTAATGCGACTTGAAATAAACAAAAAAAATTATATTTATTTTAATTAAGTATTATAAATCTTGATTAATTTTTTAAAAAACTTTGAATCCAATTTAGTGTATTATTAAGTTACGTAGTTTATTGAAAACTACTAGTAGTAGGCGTAATAAATGTAATAATATAATGTACGGTAAGTAAATTTGTAATAAATCTTTGTTTATAAAAGTTTTAATATTTATAAACAATCAGATCCCGAAACAACCTGAAATAAACGTCACAATATTATAAAACAGTAAATTGTTTTAAATCAATTACTAAAAACAAAGAATAAGCTACAAGTTTAACAAAAGACAGTTATTTATTTCAACGTTAATCGTTTTAAATGTTTGTTACAAACTGCAAAAAAATATAAGAAAATCTTTCGTATCAAGGAAATATTAAAACAACTTTGGAATTGAATTATTTTTGTTTTAAAATTTTTTTTTTAGTTTATGGTGATAGGAACAGACTTTTCTTTGCACAGATAAAAAATTGAAAACTTTATATAAAAATTTAATTAAAGTTTTATTAATTAGCGACTAAATATTGTAATTTTTAATTACTAATAGTAAGACATCGTTGAAATGAAGTTTTTTAATCTTAAACATTATATATTTATTTCTTATTTCGTAGCAATTTAATGGAAGCTATTAAACTTTTTCTTGTACCGAAACTATAGACGAATATATTTTTTAAAGTTTTGTACCCCAAACTTAAAGATCATTAAAATTATATACAACGTTTTCATTATGTTATAATAAAAAAACTGGAGTGAAAATATATGAAGAAATGACATTATTACATAAAAATTCAATTTTTAGAAACACGGTTAAATGGATATTATTTTTCAAAAAAAAAACTAAAAAATGGTCTGTTGGTTAAAAAGTAAACCGTTTACTGTTACATATGATAAACATAATAAACTTAATATTTTTAAGTTAATGGGATTAAGATTAATTCTGTCGAGGATAAAAATATAACTTAAAAACTGAAGAACTTAAATATTTTGTTTTGTTTTACGTCTGAGTGTTTTGCAGACGGCGGAGAATGATGATACATGGAAAACGAGTGATGAAAAATGCCAGAGCTGACCGGGAATCGAACCCGGCGTAGAAGCCTGTTGCTTTAACCTAACTTAAAAACTAAACTGAAAACCCCGATAGTTGATTCTTTCATATAATTTTCTACCATAGCCTTAAAAAGTCAAATTTTATGCATTATCTCTAATCGGGCAATATAAAAAAAACTGTCCGAAAACATTCCAAAAATTCCAGATCCTGATTTCGATCAAAATTTTGTTTTTTAGTTTAGGCACAATATTTTCAATATACTGATATTTTTAAAATTTACTTTTTGTTAATCCAACTGCTAGAAGGTTGGTTTGAATCCCTGTTCGTGTTACTAAAAATAAACCAAGTATGGTTGATTCTTTACTCTTGACTTCCAAACTGTATAGATAGATACGTATGATTGCTTACCATACCACTTGCCATGTATGTGCTCTCTGAACAGCACTTAATTGGCAGCAAAGATTTCAAATTTTGCTTCGTTTAGGTAGTATAAGTCTGGATATAAAATGAAATTTATTACTTTCAGGGGACATAATTCAGATAGTGTCATTTGCACATTGACCTACTCTTTAATATTTCAGTCATCTTACTGATCGACTGTTTACGAAGAAACAAAAATATTTTTGTGGCCTTTATCTATAAAGTCAGGTTAAATTACTTAAAAATTTGGTGTGAAACACTCACACAACTTTCTCTTGCCAATGCAAATAATTAACAATATACCAAACATTAGTAATAAAACATTAGAAATAAACAAAAAAACTAACCTCAACAAACATAACCTAATTTTAATCATGAGTGAAAGACGCAAAATGAAAATCTACCTCAGTGTGGCTTAAAAATACGGATAATCACTCTTTCACGCTAAACCAGGCTCTGTAGAGAAAATGCTTTAAATAAAAGTTGTACATCTTTTAATTTTCTATAAATTTGATTATATAAATTTTTGTCGTAAAATCCTAAGGCCGAAATCTTAAAAAAATCGATTTTTCACACGTTTTCGTAAGAAAAAACAGAAACTCGCTAATTACCGCTAAACTAAGCGTTATACAAAAATACGTTTGAAATAAAAGTTGTTGGATTTTAAAATCTCTACAACTTTTATTATATAATTTTTTTCGCTAAAATGCATATTAAAGCCGTAATCTTAAAAAAGCAAATTTTTACTTGAAAACAGCCTGACCAATAATTTCAGCAAACATGGCGCCTACCCTATCTTGTAGAGCATAAAAAATTAAGTAAATAAGGCGATTTTAAAAAAAATCGTAGGACCAGTTTTTGAAAACATCGCAAAAAAGTGAAAAATTACACGAATGAACTACTACTTCCGGTTGACCGATTTTGATGAGAATGTTCGTGTCGGGTCCGGTAGTGGTATGTAACTTAAGTTTCAAGTTCGTACGATGTTCCGTTCTTGAGATATTTTGTACACACACACACACACACAGACCAATCGCTAAAAACATGTTTGTGTGGGTTCAGGGGGTCTGAAAACGTGTAGATCCGGTGAAAACTGGATTTCGAAAAATCGACATGAAAACAATACTTTCCTTCCTATATATTCATATAGGCAAGAGAAAGTAAAAATTAACCGTCTTTGACGGGCAGAATTCATTTATAATCAGTCTTGTGTTAACAAATTAATTTCATAACATTATCATGAGCCACTACAGTAGATTCCTCCTTTTAGATTAGTTTAATTTTTACTTTATCTTGCCTATATGAATATATAGGAAGGAAAGTATTGTTTTCATGTCGATTTTTCGAAATCGAGTTTTCAAAGGAATCTATACGTTTTCAGACCCCCTGAACCCAAAAAACATGTTTTTAGCGATTGGTCTGTGTATGTGTGTGTGTGTGTGTGTGTGTACAAAATATCTCAAGAACGGAACATCGTACGAACTTGAAACTTCAGTTACATACCACTACCGGACCCGACACGAACATTTTCATCAAAATCGGTCAAACGGAAGTAGTAGTTTATTCGTGTCATTTTTCACTTTTTTGCGATTTTCTCAAAAACTAGCCCTACAATTTTTTTTAAAATCGCCTGGTTTACTCAATTTTTTATTCTCTACAAGATAGGGTAGGCGTCATGTTTGCTGAAATTCTGGGTGAGGCTGTTTTCACGTAAAAACATAGTTTTTTTAAGATTACGGCTTTAATATGCAATTTAGAGCATTAGATTATTAATTTAGATTTAGATTATTAATTTATATAATAAAAGTTGTAGAGAATTAAAAATTCTACAACTTTTATTTCAAACGTTTTTTTGTATAACGCTTAGTTTAGCGGTAATTTGCGATTTTCTGTTTTTTTCTCACGAAAACGTGAGAAAAATCGATTTTTTTAAGATTTCGGCCTTAGTATGCATTTTACGACAAAAGTGTATATAATTAAATTTATAGAAAATTACAAGATCTACAACTTTTATTTAAAGCATTATTCTCTACAGAGCCTAGTTTAGAGAGAAAGAGTGATTTTCCGTATTTCTAAGCCAAACTGAGGTTGATTTTTATTTTGCGTCTTTCACTCATGATTAAAATTAGGTTATGTTTGTTGAGGTTAGTTTTTTGTTTATGTTTTATTACTAATGTTAGGTTTATTGTTAATTATTTGCACTGGCAAGAGAAAGTTGTGTGAGTGTTTCACACCAGATTTTTTAATTTAATGTATCTTACTCGTAAATATGGTTCTGATGCATTTAAAACATTTTTGAAAGAAATTTTGATTACTGTATTAAATAACCCTACTCATGCTTCAATTAATATCATCTTGGCCTTTTAAAGTATGGTTTAGAAAATGGTGAATAAAAAAATTAATACATTCGAACTTCGATATAACGAAAACCTTGATTATACGAATTTGTTTACTGCACCGTGACATTATAATGAAACTATATGTAAATTTACCTCAATTTAACGAATAAGAACCTTGATACAACGAAATAGTGTTATGCAATAAGTACGAAGTGACACGCTGTATTCTGATTTCTCTGTGAGTTTTAAGGTAGATTCTTTTGATTTCCGTCAACTGGAAACGTCAGTAACGAAGTTACTCTGGAGAATTTCATCGCAGTTGATGGAACAGATTACTGTTAGTGATTTTCCGAACGATGACGACATACTTCATGGTGTTAGTAAGTCCGCTAACCGGAATGATGAAGAAGAAGAAGATTATAATGAAAACTGCGAAGACCAGCAGCAGGAGAAAAAACCTACCAACGAAGAGATTTTACAGACATTTACAATAATTAGGCTTAAATAAATAATTAGCTCAAGGATGCCTGACAGTATTTTTGAAAATTTAAATAAATGCGAAACTTTTTTTGAAAGTATTGCTTTCTTCAAACACAAGAAATAACGGAAAATTACTCACTTTTCAAGGCGTAAATTAAAATTTAAAATACTGTAATTAAATATTCTAACCGATACCTGTCAATATCAAAAACAAAAGAATGAATTAACAATTGATGTTTTTATAAACGATTTAGATAAAGGTAGTGTAATTATCTTTTATGTTAGTGTTTTGAAGAAATATGTAAGTTACTAAAAATAAAAATATAGTATTAAGCTACAAATGAGTTTTAGATGCTTTTAATTATAGCCAAGATCTATGTACGAGGTAAGTTCCAACTTGAAATCAATAGACTACATACTTTTTGTACTATTATTAACCGTAATTGCGTAAAACATGATCTATAAAAAAAATAATTTACTAGATAAGACGTGTCTATTAAGAAAATTAACTGTATTTCATTCATTATACAACGTGAAAACAATTCGGTAATAAAAATTAGCTTGGAAATTAACAACAAATACCTCGATTTAACGAATTTTTTCCCAGGATTTTTGATTTCGTTATATCGAAGTTCGACTGTATAAACAAAAAGTACAAAATGATCTTCACTTTTCATCAACAAGCGCGTCCACAATTATTTTTACTTTCTCTTGCCTATATGAATATATAAGAAGGAAAGTATTGTTTTCATGTCGATTTTTCGAAATCGAGTTTTCACCGGATCTACACGTGTTCAGACCCCCTGAACCCAAAAAACATGTTTTTAGCGATTGGTCTCTCTGTGTGTGTGTGTGTGTGTGTTTGTATTTGTGAACAGAATATCTCAAGAACGGAACATCGAACGAACTTGAAACTTGAAACTTAAGTTACATACCACTACCGGACCCGACACGAACATTTTCATCAAAATCGGTCAACCGGAAGTAGTAAATTATTCGTGTAATATTTCACTTTCTCTAGATTTTCTCAAAAACTGGTCCTACGATTTTTTTAAAAATCGCCTGATTTACTAACGTTTTTATGCTCTACAAGATAGGGTAGGCGCCATGTTGGCTGAAATTCTCGGTGAGGGTGTTTTTACGTAAAGAAATTGTTGTTTTAAGATTACGGCTTTTACATGCATTTTAACGCAAAAATTTATATGATAAAAGTCGTACAGAATTTAAAATCCTACAAATTTTATTTCAAACATTTTTTTGTATAACGCTTAGTTTAGCGGTAATTAGCAATTTTCTGTGTTTTTCTCACGAAAACGTGTAAAAAATCTATTTCTTTAAGATTTCGGTCTTAGTATACATTTTACGACAAAAGTGTATATAATAAAAATTATAGAAAATTAAATTATTTACAACTTTTATTTACATAATTTTTTTGTGCAGTGCCTAGTTTAGCGTGAAAGAGCGATTTTCCGTATTTTTAAGCCAGACTGAGGTTGATTTTCATTTTGCCTTTCACTCATGATTAAAATAAGGGTATGTTTTTTGAGGTTAGTTTTTTGTTTATTTCTAATGTTTTATTACTAATGTTAGGTCATATTGTTAATTATTTGCGTTGGCAAGAGAAAGTTGTGTGAGTGTTTCACACCAGATTTTTTATTTGACAAACCTATTTTCCTAGCATACATGTTTGGTATCTTGGGCGGTATTTAGTCAGGCAGTTGAAGTGGAACATACACGACAACTATCAACAATAAATTAAATAGCAGATTGAAATAGTTATGTCAATTTTTCTCCAAGTGATCAAAATTACCCTCAAATTCGACAACGTACAAGGCAAAGCTCCAACTGATCTAGACATACGATCCAAAATATCTTTTATCTTTTTAAACACGTTACATCCAGATTATTAATAAAACCAATGAATTTTTTCAAGCTCTAAACGATAAAAATTTCAAATATACTAAGAACAAAAAAGAAACGCTAAAGTTTATTGTAAAATTTTGAAATATGAGTTTCAGAGAATTATTTTTATTGATATAGACAATAGTTTTTAGGATAAAAATTTACATACTTTCAAAGGTATTAGTTAAATCTGTCCCAGAGATTACAAATCGTAAAAAGTTATGAAAAGCTTTAAAAGAATTATAAAATGAAATTTATTTTTATACTTTTTATTAGGAGAAAGTAAAAATCGATAAAATTATTACCAGGTTATAAAAACATTTTTATGGCGAGGGATAATCGAGATTAAATGACGAATGGGGCTACATTTCCTGAATTTAATCCGATTAATTTTCCGTCTTTTGAATGGTACGAATTTACGAATATATTCTACGATTCATATTCGAATTTAAATGGATGAATGACTTCTTTTCATATCGAGAGCAAATTTTTAATTTCTTACTTTTCAGTTATATACTTACCCCAGATGTATTTCTATGTTAAGAGGCTTAAATTTCCTACAAAAAGACCTTAAACGATTGGTTTGACATTGTACCATCTGTAGAATAAAATACCTCAATATTTTTCATTGCTATACAAAAATACTATTTGAATTTACTTTATTTAATTAATTCTATTTTTTAAATTACTTTATTACATTTTTTATACTTTAAGTAAGGGTGAGAAAGTACGGTGTTCTAAAAAATTTGTTATCTATACTAATATTATAAAGAAGTAACGTTTGTTTGTTTGTACGACGTAATTTCAGAAACAACTCAACCGAATTCATAACTTTTTTCACAGTTGTATTGCTTGAGCTTTCAGATTAACTTAGGCTATATCACATGGTCAGCAAATTGTATGACTAAAGCATTTCATAACAGAAGGGGCAAAGGTGTAAAAGAGTAGTCAGAATTATCTCCTGTGAGAGCAATGATTTCATTATACAGCCAGACCCTGTGGAGAATTAAGTGAAGGTATCATTAGTAGGGTGAAAAGTAGATGCTTTTCAGAGAGCCGGGCATGCTGATAAGTAAACTTCACTCAGTGTTAAGGCAATGGTAAACCACTTCACTCTTCGTTTTACTTAATAAAATCTGTAGAGGTTCAAACCAGCCTTTCGGCTGATAACCTAATTAAACATTAATATCACATAACGTATTGTTTATATTTCAGGAACAAAATTTATCCCATCGGATTGATCTAGTGGTAGTTGTCATCGCGAGTCAGCTGTTTAACAGCTGATTTTCAGAGACAATGGTTCCTAGTTCAAATCCTAGTTTTATTATTTCTAATGTGTGTACGTTGCAATCTGTTCAAATTAAAAACAATAAGCTACCCCACGACCCAATGAGATGAGGATGATATGACGTGTAAATTAAGTGTTGTCTTATACAGACTCAGGCCGACCATTCCTGAGACAGTATGGTCAATAAAACCCCAACCATCAAAGAACACTGGTAACCACAGTCTAGTATTCAAATCCGTATAAAAGTAACTAAATCCTTGAAGAGGTACTTTTATGCGGATTTGAATACTGGACGGTGGTTACCGGTGTACTTTGATAGTTGATGTTCAATTAACTATATTCTCTCAGGAATGGTTGGCCTGAGTCTGTACAAGTAATCCGTATAAAAGTAACTACCTTTACTAAATCGTAGCAAAGGGTAGTTTTTTACGGATTTGAATACTGGACGGTGGTTACCGGTGTACTTTGATCATTGGGGTTCAATTAACCATACTCTCCAAGTCTGAACAAGATTACATACAAAAAATATAACTTCTTTTCCCCGCGAGTGAGATTTAATCATTAAACAAAGGATTAAAAAGGTCTAGCTTTCTTGTTTTACGTCAACCAGTTATGCACATAAACCCTTTTTAAGGCAGTACTAAGGGGGAAATATATATGTTGTAATATGTTAAATTTTGCTTTACAGGGACTTGAATAATGTATTTCTAGTGCCAGAACAATAAGATATTTCTTTTTTTATCTTAAGCCTACGTTACGTATACTTACCAAGGAACGTTTATTGAAATGGGAATCACATAACATTTAGTGGTAAGAATGCTCATTAAAACAACTTGTAGTACTGTATAACAAAAAGTGTGTAGAATATCTTATCTTAACTTTATATTAGCATGAATGCTTGCTTTCCCGTAAAAAAACTCGAATTTTCTAAGCATTGTACAAAAGTAACAACAAAACAACACGGTAGCGTACATTGGTACGAATCGTGCAATTCACGAAGCGCGTGAAATGGTCGCTGCGCGTTATTTAAAAATGTGGATAGCCTACTTACCAGAGAATAATAACACCATAAAATGCTAATAAGGTTTAACAGCGTAGCTTATTCTAAAATAAAATTAACCTTATCGCCAGTGGTAAGTATACTTACCAAAGACCTATAAAGAGCTAATAAAGAGGAGCGTTAGATGTGATAAAGAAAATTTTTGCCAAAAAATTAAACCATGGACCTCTGGCTTTAAAGTTTGTAATGTTGACCACTGTACCAACAATTATAACCGTTGGTTGGTGTAACGCAGACACAAAACTTGTCACACTAGTTAATTTACTGTAACGATGACCTACATAAATAAACAAAATAACCAGGAGTATAATTATATTGTACTATATAAATGTATTAAATAACATTAAATGTATTTAAACAAAATAGGATCATTTTAATGGAGATGAATATGTGATTAAAGCTATAATTAAACGCAGAAAACAGTAATATGGAGTTCTTGGTTAACCTACGTTATTACGTGGTTCAAAGCATTTTCAAATTACATTTTATTATCTATCTAGAATATTATGAAAACCACATTATAAACAAAACAACACTTTCAGTAAAAGTTATTTAAGCAATAAAGACAAGAATTTCCAATACACAAAGAAAAATACCATTAAAATTATTATATATAAAGTCTTGAGTATTCCATTTTAATAAATACTAAGGACGATATTGGATTTGATTTGAAAATGTCAAACGATAATATTTAGATGAATGAACATTAACTTTATTAAAATGAAAAAGTTCGCACCATAATGATATTTTCAAATGGCTAAACGTTATAAAAAGAATATATTATTTATTTTAAAATTCAAATAAATTGACTTTTTGTTTTCAATGAATAAAATTATTTCCAATGCTTTTAATAAATGTTTTATGAAATCGATACTAATGTATAAAGAAGTAACATTTATTTGTTTGATTGTACTAAGTAATTCATAAAATACCGAAAAATGTAAAAAATATTTTCGTTGTAAGAAGGTTATAGATTTCTTAGAATTCTTGAGTACTACATAGTTTTTAAACTATTAAAAATCTGGTGCAAAAAACTCTCACAACTTTCTCTTGCCAATGCAAATAATGACCAATATAATCTAACATTAGTAAGAAAACATTAAATTAACAAAACAAAAAACTGAACTCAA
The DNA here is from genome assembly GCA_035578175.1 of Catonia carolina. Classification (NCBI taxonomy): domain Eukaryota; kingdom Metazoa; phylum Arthropoda; class Insecta; order Hemiptera; family Achilidae; genus Catonia; species Catonia carolina. Next base: position 29,455,245 of record JAQMRL010000005.1, on the reverse strand, counting down.
AAACCTTACTTTAATCATGAGTAAATGATGCAAAATGAAAACCAACCTTATTAGTTTGGTTTAATAATATGGAAAATTGCTTTTTCACGAAATTAAGTTCTGTAGACAAAATGCTCCGAATAAAAGATGTAGATCTTTTAATTTCCAATAAATTTGATTATATACACTTTTGTCGTAAAACGCATACTACGGCCGAAATCTTGGAAAAATCCGTTTTTTACAGATTTTCATAAAAAGAAAAAAATAGAAAATCACTAATTACCGCTAACCTAAGCGTTACCTATGCAAATAAATTTTTACAATAAAATTGGGGTGAAACCCTCACACCACATTCCCTTGCCAATGAAAAAATGACCAATATAACATAACATTAAAAATAAAACACTAGAAATAAACAAAAAAACTAACCTCAATAAACATAACCTTATTTTAATCATGAGTGAATGATGCAAAATGAAAATCAAACTCAGTTTGGCTTAATAATACGGAAAATAGATCTTTCACGAAACTAAGCTTTGTAGAAAAAGATGCTCAAAATAAAAGTTGTAGATCTTTTAATTCCCTATAAATTTGATTAAGTACACTTTTGTGATGAAATGCATACCAAGACTGAAATCTTTAAAAAAACCATTTTTTACAAATTTTCATTAAAAAAAAATTACTATTGTGCTAAACTAAGCGTTATACAAAACAATATTTGGAATAAAAGTAGTAGATTTTTAAACTTTTATTACATACATTTTACCCTAAAATGCATTTTAAGGCCGCAATCATAAAAAACCATTTTTTCTGCGAGAGAACAGCCTTTCAAAGAATTTCAGCAGACATGACGCCTATCATATCTTGTAGAGCATAAAAATAGAGTGAACGAGATGATTTTTAAAAAAATGTAGGAGCCGTTTTTAAGAAAATTGCATATAAGGAAAAATGACACGAATAAACCACTACTTCCGGTTGACCGATTTTGATGAAAATTTTTATGTCGTGTCCTCTAGTGGTACCTAACTTAAGTTTCAAGTTTCAACTTTGTACGATGTTCCGTTCTTGAGATATTTTGTACACACACACACACACACACACACACAGACTAATCGCTAAAAACATGTTTTTGGGTTCAGGGGGTAAGACAGACAGATGGAGTGTCAAATTGTTTACACTCAATCTGTTCGTTGCAGGGCTAAAATGAATAGTTCTGTTTCTTACCACATGGTCAGCCAATTAAATAACTGAATCATTTAAGATCAGAAGAGGTAGAGGTGTAAAAGACACTAATCAGAGTTGTCTCTTCAGAAAGTAATGAATTTCATTATACACCCAGACCCTGTGGTGAATGAAGTGAAAGTGTCATTTGCAGAGTGAAAAATATGTGCTTTTCAGAGGGCCCGGCATGCTTATAAGCGTACTTTTTCATTCAGTGAGAAAGTCAATAGTAAACCACCTCATTCCTCGTTTTACTTGGTAAAACCTCTACAGGTTCAAACCAGCCTTTCGGCTGATGACCTAAACAACGGGGTCTGAAAACGTGAACATCTATTAAAAACTCGATTTTGAAAAATCGATATGAAAACAATACTGTCCTTCCTATTTATATTAATATAGGCAATAGAAAGTAAAAATGTCCACCTGTACGTACAGAGGAAAAATATAAACAAAGAGTATAATTACGTCTTAATAAGTCAATAGAGAATATCTTAAAGGTTAATTGTTTTTTTTCTGAAAAACCTCATTAGGATAGGTCCCTTAGCTCTGACAAATTTTGTAGAAACCACTTCAAAATTGGTCGAGAAATGTAGTAATGATGTATGAATAGCGTGAAGGTTAGTGCGGTTCGTCGACCTTTTCTCTTATATAAATAGTAAAAATAAACTGTAAAATCAAATAAAAATGATATTTATCATGAAATCTTCGTGAATAAAGCTCTCTAAGGTTAAAGTTCTATACAAATACCATTATGTAGTATTTCCGTCATAAAACGAGAAGTAAGATTTTATGTGGAAATATTTGTTGGGAAAACTGAGATATAAAAAGGACACTAGATTCATTACATAAATGAAATGAAATAAAATAAAATAAAATCCAAAAGAAATGGAAGGAAATAAAACGTGATGCAGGAAGATGAGACTGGAAAGATATGAAATAACGGTTTTTGTATTTATTGTTTATTTTAGAGCTTTTGTTTTGGAACGATTGGTCTATGAGAGGACAATTTAAGTTGACTTGGCGTGAATTCCTTATTGAATTTTTTCAAGATGTTTTTAGTTATTTCCTTCTTTCAGAATTCTAAGTGAAATATAACTAAACGTTTTTTTCATAATTATTTCTTGTTAGATATACAAGTTTTACTTACTCTAGCCCTATAGGGAAGAAAAGTACTATTGTTTTCATGTCAATTTTTCGAAATCGAGTTACCAAAAATCCTGCTTTTAACATTGACTTGTGCGTGTGTGTGTGTATGTGTCAACAAGATACATCAAGAACGGAATGGCGTACGAAATTTAAGCTTGAAACTTAAGCTAGGTACCACTAGAGACACGGCACGAACACTTTTGTCAAAATCGGTAAGCCGGAAATAGTAGTTTTGTGGTATTTTTTTTTACTTTTTTGCGATTTTCTCAATAACAGCTACTACGATTTTTTTTAAATTGCCTCATTTCCTCACCGAGTGGAGTATTAGCATGCCAACTTCTCTGAAAAAGCATCTACTTTCCACCTTATAAATGACACCTTCACTTCATTCACCACAGGGTCTGGGTGTATAATGATGAAATTTATTACTCTCAGAGGAGATAACTCTGACTAATGTTTTTTACACCTTTACCTCTTCTATTCTTAAATACTTAAGTCATATAAATGGCTGACCACGTGATAAGAAACAGAACTATTTTTTTTAAACCTAGAACTAGCAGATTGAGTGCAAATAATTTAACACTCCACCTGCCTGTTATGGGCATGTCTGTCAATATGAAAACCAAAAAAGCGAAATCTGTCAGTCTGTGCTAGGGGTGATCCGTTCAAGAAAGTGATGGATATTTGTGTTTCCATACAACGTAAATGTAACGTGAGTAGCCTTCTTTGCTTTAATCTCCAATCTGTGAATCACTACTGAAATTTAAACTGACGGTGTGTTAGTTTAGGAGTGTATCGTGTGAATTTTCATGCGAGTTGTGCATGACCGTATCGTCAGCAAAAAGAACCAATATCGTATCTGCGTCACGGAGGATGTCCGCGATGTATATACTGTACAACAAAGGTGCTAGCACTGATCCCTGTGGAACACCGGCAAAAATTGGATACGTGTTTGGATTGGTATACACATAAATAAAATATATTTCTAAATTCAAGTTTTTAATGTAAATAAAATCAAAAGATTGTGAATAATTTTTTCCGAAAAAGTTAAGAGTAAATCGTATTAAAGAGATTAAAAAATATTTATTTAATTATAATGGTATTAACTGTAATTAACCATTTAACAACTTAGGTTAATTTAATTAATAATTATAAAAATATAAAAAAAACTGATGAACATTTTTGTTAAAATTAGAAGTATGATTAAATGTAATCTGTAATTAAAAATAAAATTACGTTACTAAAATAACAAAATATATGTTTAACCTCTAAGCCAACCAATTTAGCAACTAAGCTTAAAGGGATCACATACTAAGAGCAATTTCAGTGCAGTGGCGTAGTTTGAAATTTCTACTTAGTGCTACTAAACATAAAATTTCTTCCTTCAATTACTAATACATGTAATGTGTCTTGCTTAGAGGAAATACCAATAATTTATCAAGTATCAGGTAACACTCCATATAAGTGTTACATATGAATGGCCATGTTTCTGCGTATGGATTATTAATTTAAATATAATACAGTAAGACCTGCCCATAACAGACAGGTGGAGTGTCAAATTATTTACACTCAATCTGTTCGTTGCAGGGCTAAAATAAATAGTTCTGTTTCTTTTCACATGTTCAGCCAATTAAATGACTGAATCATTTAAGAACAGAAGAGGTAGAGGTGTAAAAGACACTAATCAGAGTTATCTCCTCTGAAAGTAATGAATTTCATTATACAGCCAGACCCTGTGGTGAATGAAGTGAAAGTGTCATTTGCAGAGTGGAAAATATGTGCTTTTCAGAGGGCCCGGCATGCTGATAAGCGTACTTTTCCACTCAGTGAGGAAGGCAATGGTAAACCACCTCACTCCTCGTTTTACTTAGTAAAACCTCTACAGGTTCAAACCAGCCTTTTGGCTGTTGACCTAAACAACAACACAGTAAGACCTCGACTTACTCGAATTCACGCTACCGCGATTTTGTTAAGATAATTTATATTAGTCCTATAGTGTGCACAGTACAATATAGGATTGTTATTCTTATCTTACGGATGTTTACATTTATTGCCATTATTTTGCTAATTTCTCTCGAAACCGGTGACGTAGTTGCCCTCCCCATTTTCACACTGGAATTTTATTTTATCTTGATTTTCTTTTGTTCTAAACACTAGTACTGTTTAGTGCGTTAAAAATATCGATCGTTTAAGGTTGCGTAGATTTAATCGTGATTTTAATAGGGCTACAATTTGCAGGTCTTTTATTTTCTTGTTTTTGTTGTTACTTTTCGTACAGTATGAGTTCAAATAAAGGTTATAAAAATGGAGAGTGATCACTTTAAAGGAAAAGATAGATGTATTTAAAATTTACGAAAGGGGTGAAAAAAGAAAGAACATAATTTTTTTTTGCTTTACGTCTGACTGTTTTGTAATACCTGCTAATGCACACGGTAATAACATAAAAGGAACGACTGGTTTAGTGAATCAACACTACGAACTATTAGCGAATGTTTTAAGGTTAAAACGAACAATCCAAGTTACACGAATTTCACGTTACGCGATGATTTTGCGGAACGCATCCCTCGCGTAAGTCGAGGTCTTACTATATAAAATCAAATAAATTAATATACAGTAATCCCTCGTTATCCGCGGGGGTTACGTTCCGGAGGTTTACCGCGGTTCGTAAAACCGCGGATAATGATACCTTATATGAACGAAAAGATGGGGGTTAGATTCTGAAGGTAAAGTCCAGTAGTCGTTTTAAGTGTTTAATAGTTTTAGGAATATTTTACCATTATTATAATCTATGAATATTGAATAAATACAGTTCTGTACGCATAAAAAATTTAAGTTGCTTAAAACCAGTTAGTATGGCTCTTTGCTTCTTCATTTCTAACTCCTTGTGGACTTCTTCGTATGGTATCATCAGCTCCTGAGTCCTCTTTTCAATTAAAGGGCCTTTTCCATGACGGGATCCGTCTCCAACCACGTGGTCAGCGAACTGCGTTGCCATGCTGAGGATCTCGTTGATGGTTTGTGAAGAAATGCTTGGCTTCGTTTCAAGATCGTCAAACAAACAAAGACTGTACGTACGTACGAATAAGTTAGACTGACACATGGAGGAAAACGTACGGAGAAATTACAGTATGTTGCCTGGGCGTACGTATTGCAGTGGGGGTGGGGTTGTATTGGCGGGGCCCGGTACCCGGTGACGCGCTCACTACGTACAGTACGCGGAAATCTAGCTTGGCTCATTGCGGTCGTCGGTACACTAGTGTATGACTCAACATGATACAGGCACCAAAAGATTTATCAAACACTTGTTTTCAGAATTGTATGACTTTCCCACCAAGTACGGTGCACACAAGGTGAGAAATCTTACGTATTTTAAGGTTTTAGGCCCACGACAAAGTCCGCGGATAACCAAAACCCGCGGATACCAAGGGATTACTATATTTTTAATTAGTCGGTGCTTAAATAAAGATTACAACCAGTCTAAATATTATAACACCTTAACCTAGGTACGTTCGGGATCTGGGAATGAAAAATAATAAACAGACTCACTTTTAACTATTAACACAAATAATTGATTATTTATTTACACTATTTATTACAATTAATGATTTAATTTAGCTTTTTAACAAATACAATTAGATTACATAATATAAATCAATTGGAAAGCGTAACCTTTAACCAAATTCGACTAACCATAGAATAGAATACAGTCCTTTATAAATTAAAAGAATAATTGAGTTACCTGTCCACAATCACTTGTTCAGAACGTAATTCAGAACTGGTCCCGTAATAACACTATTTAGAACGGCCCGACATTTTCCATTCACGATTCAGGTGTTGACTGACTCACAACAAAGACGCTAACTGCTTTTATACTAGCGATCTGATAGTTAATCTAGTTTCCTATAATAGGCAGGTGGAGTGTTAAATTATTTGCTCTCGATCTACTTATTCCACGGCTACATAAAATAGTTATGTTTCTTCTTACATGGTCAGCCAATTATATGACTGAAGCATTTAAGAACAGAAGAGGTAGAGGTGTAAAAGACACTAGTTAGAGTTTTTTCTCTGAGAGTAATGAATTTCATTATTTTACACCCAGACCTTGTGATGAATGAAGTGAAGTTGTCATTTTCAGGGTGGAAAGTAGATGCTTTTCAGAGGAACTGGTATGCTGATAAGCATACTTTTCCATTCAGTGAGGAAGGCATGATAAACCACATTATTTTACTTAGTACAGCCTTTAGAGAATCAAACAAGCCTTTTGGCTGATTACCTAAATAACTATAACAACAGTTAATCTAAACCCTTCGAACAGTTACGAGATCTTTATAAAAAAAGCTCCGCTATTCTCAAACCCCCGTATACGGAATCGAAATAAAAACAAATATTTCTACTATTTTCGATTTCTTAGAATCCCCATTCAAAATATCTCATCCATCGCAGCCTATTATCCTTCTTCAACACACTCCACCCCATACAATACACAATTTCTTACAATAAACAACATTTATTTACTTCAACCATTTCCAGGAAAATGTAACAATATGTTATCAATGTCAAAAATTGTAAAAAATTGAGTAAATTGCAATATAAATTATTGCCATGGAAGCATCTTACTAAAAGAAGGGATAGGCTAGTGGGGCATATCCTAAGACATCCAGGTATTAGGCTATTAATAATGGAGGGTAATATTGAGGGAGTAAATTGTAGAGCGAGGAAAAGATTAGAATATATAAAGCAAATTACAAAAGATGTAGGGTATTACAGGTATGTAGATATGAAACGACTTGCGCAAGATAGAACAGGTTGGAGAACTGCATCAAACCAGTCGAGAGACTGATGACAAAAAAAATTATTGCCAATACGTATCATTATTAAATAAAATATTAATTCCTTTTATTTCATTTTATAGTCATTAAACGCTACATATTTCTTAGATATTTAATACAATGTTTAAATACTATTAACTAAATAATAATTGGTACTTTACAAATTCTTAGCATTTCTGGAAATACTTCAGGTAAAATTCCACATAACATTAAACTTCTTAATTTAGAGATTATAATTACTGAACATTTAATTGAATATTTACCGCGTTGATTTTAGCTCTCTTAAAATGAACGTCTCATTCATGTAGGGGTGTGGTAAAGTTCACGATAGTTCAGTTAATACCTTGTTAAACAATATGGTTGCAACTAATCCAGTGATATAACCTCTTAAGTGATGTAACATAACTTAAGCTTACAAACCCTTTCATCACAACGTTGTTTACCAAAATCATTAAAGTTTAACTAATCATAATTAAGGTGGGGGTACGAAAGTATACATAATCAACATTCTACTTGAGAAATTAATGACTATATGATTCGATTATAAACAACCTGAAATTAATTTTAAAATTACTAAAATTTACTGAAAATTTCCGGTAATAATATTCATAAATATTATATTGGTCTATATTCCTAAAAATATTATATATAATTACAAATAATATACTGAAATATTTTTAATTTACTGGTTACTTTCTCTTGCCTATATGAATAATCTATATAGAAAGGAAAGTATTGTTTTCAAGTCGATTTTTTGAAATCGAGTTTTCACCGGATCTACACGTTTTCAGACCCCCTGAAACCCAAAAAACATGTTTTAACCCTTTGTAGGTCTTTGGTAAGTATACTGACTACTAGCAATAAGGTCGATTTTTTAGGAATAAGCTATGCAGTTGAACTCTATTGGCATTTTAAGGTATTATAGATGTTATCTGGTAAGTAGGCTATCCACATTTTGAAATTAGTGCGCAGCGACCATTTGCTTCATGAGTTACACGAATGTTGTAAGGATTCATACCAGCAACCTTGTTTTTTGTTGCTACTTTTGTACAGTGCTTAGAAAATTGAAATTTTTTTATGGAAAGCAAGCATTCATGCTAATATAAAGTTGAGATAAGTTATTCTACACTTTTTTCTATTATATAGGACTACAAGTTGTTTTAATAAGCATTCTTATCAATAAAGATTATGTGATTCCCATTTCAATATACGTTCCTTGGTAAGTATACTTACCAGGGCTTAACTTAAAAAAAGAAATATCTTACTGTTCTGGTACTAGAAATATATAATTCAAGTCCCTATAAAAAAAAATTTAATTTTTACAATATGTATCTTTTCTTCCGTAGTAGGCCTACTGCCCTATAAAGTGTTTAGCAATTGGTCTGTGTGTGTGTGCGCCCGCGCGAACAGAATATCTCAAGAACGAAATGTCGTACGAACTTGAAACTTGAAACTTAATTTAGATACCACTAGAAAACCCGACACAAACAGTTTCATCAAAATCGGTCGACCGGAAGTAGTAGTTTATTCGTGTCAATTTCAATTTTTTGCGATTTTCTCAAAAACAGCTTCTACGATTTTTTTTTTAAATCGCACATTTACTAAATTTTTACGCTCTACAAGATAGGGTAGGCGCCATGTCTGCTAAAATTCTTAAGAAGGTTGTTTTCTCGTAAAAATTTTTTGTTTTTTCTTAAGATTTCAACTTAAATACATTTGAGCGCAAAATGTATTGTAATAAAACTTTTAGAGAATTTAAAATCCTACAACCTTTATTTCAAACATTTTTTTATAACGGTAATTAACGATTTTCTTTTTTTCCTCACGAAACGTGTAAAAAATCGATATTTTTAAGATTTCAGCCTCAGTATGCATTTTACGACAAAAGACTATATAATCAAGTTTAGAGAAAATTAAGAGATTTACACTTTTTATTAAAGCATTTTTCTCTACAGAGCCTAGTTTAGCGTGAAAGAGTGATTTTCCGTATTTATAATCCAAACTGAGGTTGATTTTCATTTTGCGTCTTTCACTCATGATTAAAATAAGGTAATGTTTTTAGGTTGGTTCTGTTTGTTTATTTCTAATGTTTTATCACTATTGTTACCTAGGTTATACTGTTCATATTTGCAATGGCAAGAGAAATTCGTGTGAGTGCTTCACACCATTTTTTTTTTTTTTTTAATTAAAGTAGTTCAGACGGACTACAAAATTATTAAATTTTATTTAAAAAAAAGTAGTTATTTCATGAAATATACAACTAGAAGCAGAATAGTATATTTTAAGTATAAATCTCTTTGACTCGGGTGTGAAATTTTCAGTTTAGATTTTAGCATAAAGTGAATCGTAACTTATTCTGGTTGAAATGTGAAATATGATCGAAGTATGCATTTGAAAGAGAAAATGCGGAAGACTTTTGAACAGAGTACAGTAAAACCTCTCTAATTCGTCACTCTCTAATTCATCACCTTCTATAATTCGTCAGCCCTCCCTAGTTCATTATAGGAAAATATTTCTGCAGAGTTTGATATTTTCCGAAAATGAAACGCAGGTTCAAGAATTTTGGAAAAAGTATACAATCAAAGATGCTATATATAACATATCACAAGCATGGCATAACATTTCGAAAACAACACTTAAGTCTTGTTGGAACAATCTGTGGGCTGACCGAGAAGAAACTAGTAGCATCCGTTCTTACAATGAAACAAACAATGTCTTATCAGAATTAAAAGAAGTGTGCCAGAGTATACCTGTGACTAAAAATATTACCGACGAGGAATTAGTTGAATGGATAGAGCAAGATGCTAACAAACTTGGGTATGAGATTTTAAGTGACAAAGAAATTGTGACCTACGTTCAAAACAAAGATTCACCTGTTGAGGAAGATAGCAACGAAGAATATGTTTCAAGCCCTGAAAATATTGGTACGAATCGAGAAATAGAAGGAATGCTGACGAAGTGCATCGAATGGTATGAGAGACAGAAAGAAGTAGAGTTATCAAAATTAATTGTAATACGACAAATTCGCCAGTTGGCTGTGGAAAAAGAAAAGAACTCGTTGGTAGAAAAGAAGATAACCCACTTTTTCAAGAAATAAATTTGGCATTTTACATACATACATACATATTAGTGTAATTAAGTAACGTTTTCTAAATTTTAATGTGATTTTTTTGTAGTGTTAAGTGATACATAGTTAAAGATTCGTTTCATCGATTTTGCAAATGTATACTTTATCGATTGTAATTTTATATTCGGTAACGTGTACTGTGTTGTGCGTTCTACAAATTAGAAAATGTAAGTACAACCATATACAGAATTTCTGAAGTAGTATAAAACTAGATACGTAGACTAATACAAATTTGCTGTAGTTATAGGACTTAGAATTACTTATTGTGTTTATCGTTAATGTAAGTTTCATTTATGTAATTCGACTTTTATGGAACTAATATACGTACGAGTATGTTATTTATTAACCGTTCATAGCAAATTCCATAATTCGTCACTTTCTGTATTTCGTCACTCCTTCGGTCCCGAACGAGACGAATTAGAGAGGTTCCACTGTACTTTCCATTTGGTAATTTATTATGCTGTTAGTGCGTATCCATGTCGCGTGAACACATAAGTGTGTAAAATCTACAGGAGATATTCCTTATTTTTGTAGGGATTTGCCTATAAATCCTTATTATTGCCATGCATAACCTGAGTTTAAATAATCAATATATTTTCCGTACGATAATTAAGTTCATATTAAATAAATTAGCCTAATAGTGGACATTTTAAAAATTGTTATCTATCATTTTCCAAAGTCCGTACGTCACTCCAAGATGTCAGAAACTACAAGAGATAGCAAAAAATAGTTTTCGGATTCGTAATCTACACAAAAAATAGTGGGCTGATTGGGTTTGAAGTTCCAGTTTCGACCGAAAGTGGCCTAAAATCAAAGTCGCAATTTGAAACAAAAATAGTGTCATTTGATTCCTCTTACAGAGTAGATACAGAAATTACTAATGGTTTCTGCCAGTTTTGACCGAAAGTGGCCTAAAATCAAAATCGCAATTTGGAAACAAAAATAGTGTCATTTCATTCCTCTTACAGAGTAAATACAGAAATTACTAATGGTTTCTGCCAGTTTCGACCGGAAGTGGCCCAAAATAAAAAAAAAAGAAATTAAAGTCGCAATTTGGAAACAAAAATAGTATCATTTCATTCCTCTTACAGAGTAGATACAGAAATTACTAATGGTTTCTTCCAGTTTTGACCGGAAGTGGCCCAAAATCAAAGTCAAGAAATCAAAGTCGCAATTTGGAAACAAAAATAGTGTCATTTGATTCCTCTTACAGAGTAGATACAGAAATCACTAACAGTTTTTGCCATAGTTCAAAGGCAAGCCTTTTTCTTACTTACGAAGGCTAAGTGGGCTCGATCTATTACAATTTTTTTTAGAAAAAATTGCCACCAGCCATGCGTCGTCTCATGAAAGGGATTTTTTATTTTCACTTCGATCTGTCTCCATACAGTAGTGTCTTAGAATTTTGACAAAATCTAATGGTCATGGCAGTCGATACCCGATAAACACAAAGAGAATTAATACTCGTAGAATAGGTAGTACAATAAGTCGTAATTTGAAAAGAAAGGCTCGATCTGATGAAATTCATAAGAAATATTCATAATGAATATAAAATATATAATAAATGATCATATTATGTTGGTTATGTCATCAGCCGAAAGACTGGTTTGAACCTGTAGAGGTTTTGCTAAGTAAAACAAGGAGTGAGGTGGTTTACCAATACCTTCCTCACCGAATGGAAAAGTTCGCTTATCAGCATACCGAGCCCTCTGATTAGCACATATTTTCCACTCTGTAAATTACACCTTCACTTCATTCACCACAGGGTCTGGCTGTATAATGAAATTCATTACTTTCAGAGGATATAACTCTGAATACACCTCTACCTCTTCTGTTCTTAAATGATTCAGTCATTTAATTGGCTGACCATGTGATAAGAAACAGAACTATTTATTTTAGCCATGCAACGAACAGATGGAGTGTAACTAATTTGACACTCCACCTGTCCTTTATGGGGAAAATAATATTATATTATATAATAAACATATATAATTATGGATTTCATTGATGAAAATTTATTAGACAGTTGCTGTCTCAAAATTGACATAATATGGCAGTGAGGTCTGGGTGTGGAATAAAAAATAAAAAGTATGAGCACATTAGTTATTTCAAGTTATCATTATTTTACTGAATTCAAAAAACATTTTTGAATTTTTTATTATGAAGATTATTTTATCCATGTTATTAAAAAAATAATAATAAATACGATAAATGCAATGGTTTTTTTCGTAAATTAGTTCAAAATTTTGTCATCATTCTTTTACGAACCAATACTTTTTTGAACTAGTTTACTATACTGTAAAAGGTAGATAAATTTTCCCGTATTTCACAAAAAAAAAAACAGCAGAAAGATATTTAGATGTCAATGGTGTACACATGTTGTTCAGATAAAAGCCGGAAAGCGTAAAAAGTATCCGGAATGTCAAATCAGAAAAAACGTTGTTTGTTTTAACTCAAACAGAATGTTTAGACATCCTTTTCTCCAAATTATACATTAACGAGCTTAGAAGTGAAAGAGTAAAACTGTGGTTCCTGTTCAAAGAACCTTTTTTGTTTTTTCTTTTGTAGTTCTCTCTACAGACAAATAGGCCTCATAATAATAATATTGTATTTCTCAAACAATTTTACACGTTAACATTAATAATAACAATTTTCATTACTAAAAAAAGTTATATTGATCAAAATTTAAAGATACTTTGTATCCGAAACTTAGAAAAAAAATTAAGTGTTTCTTTTAAACTAAAATATTCTACACTTCTTCAGTGTAATATTATGTATTTTTGTTATTGTTAATATTGCACATTTTCCCCTAAATTTCCATAGACTTTTTAGAATTAATTTTTCAAAATTGGGTAATTTCTGAAAAAATTACAGAAAATGTAATTTCTTTCTTTTGTTATCGTTAATATTGCACAGTTTTTTTCTTGAATTTTTACACTTCTATGGTTAATATTGCAAAATTAAGTAATTTCAGAAAAATTTACAGAAAATATAATTTTTACATTTTATTATTGTTAATAATACAAATTTTTTTCTTAAATTTCTATAGACTTTTTAGTGTTAATATTGGTATAATTCAGTTATTTCTGAAAAATGTAATTTCTACATTTTGTTATTGTTAATATTGCACATTTCCCCCTAAATATCTAGACATTTTAGTGTTAATATTGCAAAATCAAGAAATTTCTGAAAAATGCACAGAAAATATAATTTCTACCTACATATTGTTATTGTTAATATTGCACAATTTAGTAATTTCTGAAAAATATACAAAAAATAATTTCTACAACAAATGTTCTACTATTTTTAATTTAATATATTTTATTTAAGTGTTTTGAAGAGAATATTTATCTTAGAAAGCTCTTCTTAAGTTTTTCCGACAGTGTTTGCTATGTTGACAATCAAATATTGACGTCACCTGAAAGTTTTGAATTGATTTTTAATATAAACAAATAAGATTGTAAATTATATTGTTGTGTTTTTGCCCATAACGGGCAGGTGAAGTATTAAATTAATTGCACTCGATCTATTGGTTCCAGGGCTACAAAAAATAGTTCTGTTTCTTATCACATAGTCAGCCAATTATATGACAGAACTATTTAAGAACAGAGGAGGTAAAGGTGTAAAAGACACTAGTCACAATTGTCTACTGTGAGAGTAATGAATTTCACTATACAGCCAGACCCTGAGGTGAATGAAGTGAAGTTGTCATTTTCAGGGTGGAAAGTGGGTGCTTTTTGGAGGGCCTGGCATGCTGATAAGCGTGCTCTTTCAACTCAGTGAGGAAGGTATTTGTAATCCACCTCACTCCTCAATAGAACAACTACAGAGGTTAAAACCAGCCTTTCTACTGTTGACCAAAACAACATATTGTTGTGTTTGTTATTCGTAATTAATTACTATCAGTTTGTTTTATAGCAGCAATTACATAAAATTATTTTTCATCAATTATGAGGTGTTAATAATTTGTCTATTTTAACAATCGGTTTATTATTTCAGTTATTGGTTTCATTGACAAATAAAAACGGCAATTATAGATACTGAAGTCACGAGACCTTTTGCGTATGTATTGGCTGTGAGGAAAGGAAGTGGAATATTTACAGTGCTGCCAACCTCAACAATGAGACACTACTCGTACATTTTACTACCGTGCAGTTTCTAGATACATTTTGTAAGCTGTGGTTTATTTAGAGAAAATGTTTTCTTCATAAACCTAATAAGAAATAAATATGACCTGTAATATTGCCTATAGCTTAATTACATGACTAGAAATATTTGATTTACTGTAATTACGAATGAATAGCCTTCTTTACTATTGCTGTCATCGGTGTTTTCATTATCAGTCTCTCCAGTTTCTACCTAACCGTTTTCTTATTTTACCAGACGTAAACAAAACTGTTAAAGAATAGTTTCTTCATGTCCTTAATTTCCTTCTTTATTTTTCGAATAATTCGAAAAATAACAAGATAACAATAATAATCACAATTATTGTGGAAAGAGAAACATCACAGTAGTTAGCCGCTCGCTCACGGCTTTTGTTAAGAGGCACGGATAGAATTTTTTGTTTAGCTTCAACTTCATAACATTTTATTAAATTGCATATTAGATTTCGTTCAACACTGTGAATAGTTCGACCACGTTTTCGAGAAATCGACATTTCTGTAACAAACAATTAACTTACAAAAGGTTCCGCGATATACTGTATACGCTCTGGGTATAGTATAAGTTGTTATGTTTGTCGTACTGAAATTAAAGCAGTCGGGCATGCGCACTGATGCTTTCCCCCTTTACCCCTCGTTGCAAACAAGGGCAAACTCGTAACTCAAGTGACCATAGTAAAGATCATGAAGATTTATTATTTTAAAACTTGTGAATTTGTCCTAATATTTTCAAACAAAATTTTGTTCTTCCGTTGGAAAAAATAACAGAGAAAATGTATATTTTTTACCTTTAATTGCTAGGTTGTATAGAAATAAAAAGTAATTGTTAATTTATTAAATCATTTATAATAAGTTACCCATCACAAGTTAATTAATGTTTTTCTTTAAATATTAAGTAAAGATGTTAACTTTTTTAGTTATAGTATTTTGGAAATTTCATATGGTTGTATTGTTTGTATTAATTAATTAAAACTAATTAGTAATGTAAATTAATTAATTTGTACTGCTGTATAATTTCTAGAAATATTGTACTGTACTGTATTTTTGTCGAAGTTTCACATTTACATGCAAGATTTCTGCAAATTCATTCTTTCAATATAAAATAAATGAGCAATGAATTCAGAAACCATTTGAGATATCAAGCTGAACTTTCAGGAGCATAATATTCACTTTTATTCTAAATTATTGTAGTAAAACTATAACAAAATATTACAAATTAATTTGTTTTTTTTTAAACAGAATGATAAAACTGAGAAATGATTGCAAACGTTTTATATCTTTAGGAATGGCTTACCCAAACAATATAGTAATTTTTATTTCATTAATACTCATTTTTCATTTAATACTCAAACGATCGCGCAGAAATCCTTCTGAAAACGAAATTCTTGGCTTCAGGAGATTATGAAACGTGAAAATCAGTTGAAATCTAGAAAATCGAATATTTTTCATGAGCGTAATAATTTTTCATTTTATACAAAAGATAGAAAAACGTTGGTATTTATTTGAGTGTAAATAAACTAACCTCCACCCATTACCTTTATTGAGATAATACCATTATATTTAATTTATTACTTTTTAAATAAATATATTTAAAATTTTTGAATGAATCTGTCAACCATGTTTCATATAAAAAATATTAGATAATCAGACAATAATAATATAAACAACCCGCATAAAACTGTTTCGGAAATTCGAATTGAATTGTTAACATCCTGACAGAAAATTATTTTTCTTTAACCTGTTATTTATAATGTCATGAACATAATTTTAACTGTACGACAGAAGATTAAAATTACTTAATTTTCAGTTAGGTTTGTACTAATTCAATTTAAAATTAAATCATTTAATGAATAATAACTAAGGCTTAGTATTTCCGGGCAGTTTATTTAAATTAAGTACTAACCATTTCATCATGTATAAATTTATGAATGCATTGTTTTATTGTCTCTTTATGGATTGTTTTATGTCGTTTCATGGACAATTTAATAAACTGCTGTCATCTATTATTAAAATTTAATGAATTTAACATTTTAATTTCTGATTTAATTACAAGTTTCCTTTCTGTTATTTCAAATGTGATATCCCTCGCTGACTGACTGAATGAATGACTCACTCATTCTTTACTTCCCTATCATACAGAAAACAATAAATTGAAAAATTAATTTAACTAGTGCTCATAACAGGCAGGTGGAGTATTAAATTATTTGCACGCGATCTGTTAGTTCCAGGGCTACAAAAAATAAATCTGTTTCTTATCACATGGTCAGCCAATTAAAAGACTAAAGCATTTAAGAACAGAAAGGTAGAGGTGTAAAAGACGAGTTATCTCCTCTAAAAGTAATGAATTTTATTATACAGCCACACCCTGTGATGAATGAAGTGAAGATGTCATTTGCAGGGTGGAAAGTAGATTCAAAAAGCCTGGCATTATGACAAGCATACTTTTTTACTCAGTGAGAAAGGCAATAATAAACCACCTTACTCCTTGTTTTACCTAGTAAAGCGTCCAGAGGTTCAAACCAGTTTTTTCGGCTGCTGACCTAAAGAAAAACAATGTAATTAGCTGAGCCTTGCATATTAATTCACATAATAATACTGTTGTTGTTGGTTATATCAACAGCCGAAAGACTGGTTTGAACCTCTAGAGGTTTTACTAAGTAAAAATGAGGAGTGAGGTGGTTACCTTTACCTTCCTCACTGAGTTGAGCTTATCAGCACACCAGACCCTCCGAAAAGCATCTACTTCCCACCCTGAAAATGGCACATTCACTTCGTTCACCTCAGGGTCTGGCTGTATAGTGAAATTCATTACTCTCATAGGAGATAACTCAGACTAGTGTCTTTTACACCTCTACCTCTTCTATTTTTAAATAATTCTGTCATATAATTGGCTGACTGTGCTAAGAAACAGAATTATTTTTTGTAGCCCTGAAACCAACAGATCAAGTGCAATAAATTTAACACTCCACCTGCCCGTTATGGGCAAATAATAATACTACTTAATTTAATTTCACATTCTTAGCAACCAATTTCACAGTTGTGTTAACACTCATATAGTCTTATTTATGATGTTTTGTATCAGTATTATTTATGAAATAAGATACAACCATTTTCATTAAAATCGATCAGCTGAAAGTAGTAATTTTCTCAAAAACGGTTCCTACAATTTTTTTTTAAATCGCCTAATATGCAACATTTTTATGCTCTATAAGATAGGGTAAGCGCCATGCCTGCTGAAATCAGTTCGGGCTGTGCTTTCGTGGTAAAAAAGTATTTTTTTTAGGATTACAGTATTAATATGGTTTTACAACAAAAATGTAGATGATCAATATTATAGAAAATAAAAATATACAAAACTAAGCATTGTTTTCTACAGACCTTTCAATTATTAGTGATTTTCTATAATTTGCTTATCAAAATTAAAGCCCAACAGAGTTTGATTTTTATTTAGAGTCATTAACTCATGATTAAAATATTAGATTAGGTTTAACAATTTTTATATTGACAAGAGAAAGTCGTGTGAGTGTTGCACGGGCAGATATTTTTGTTCTACTTTTTAATTAATTAGGTAAACATTGATTTGAAAGAATTACATTTTAATTTTACTGAACATGCTTAAAAAATAGATACGATTAAGAAATATTAATCACAAACCTCATTATTTAAAATAGAATGTTAGGATGAAGTATTCGATCAAAGTTATTTTGCAAAGGTCAACAAGATAGTAAATATGTATTACAGTATAAAAATTTCTTTGAACTGTTTTATAAATTGTTGTTACATCAATTTAAATTCTATTTATCATAAATTTGAATAATTTAGTAATACTGTTTCATGCAAATAGTAACAAAAGGTAATAGTATCTCAGGAAAATGGAGACTAGTTCTCTTTTATGAGATACAAGAATAAACGCAGTTTGTACCAACGCTAAAACAATACATTTTGAGATAAATAAAAACAAGTACAAGCGGTTGAAAATAAGTAACTTTTCTGTTTATATGTAAATAACCACTTTCAAGTCAAAACTGTAAATTACTCTGTAAATAACAGAAACTTGTTACACGTCCATTATCTTATTTTATCATCAAACAAAAGTTTATTTTTATTTATTTTTTTTTTTTTTTACTTGTTAGGCCACAATGGACCACTTCAGCCACAACATGAAAGACTCTACTTCGATCTCTGAGCCTTGATCTTTACCCAGTATTCCCTCATTCTTTGTGATCTCTGAGCCCGGAGTTCTTCCGTCACCCTCTGCACTCTTCTAGTCCGTGCTCGTTGAATGTCGCTTGGCACAGGCGACGGAAGATTTAGCAAAAGAACCTTCCATATGTTGACTGTCGAAGCCAGTTCCAGCTTGGAGACACGAAGTCTCAAGGATACAACTCTGGTGTGAACCAGCGAGGAATTCTGTTTTAGTTCACTTGAGAATTTGATCCATTACTTCTCAAGCTATCCAGCCGTACCACGTGGAGGCGCGCAACTTTCCTCCTTTTAGAAGTTAGAAAAGTTTGGATCTCGTAAAAGAAAAGTTGCCAGAATTAATAACGGCCCAAAAGTTTATTTATTATAATAAATTAATGAAATTAATTAAACTTAACTTTTACAAGATTATTTTTGCATTTAATTTAACTAACATTACTCACAACCTATTATGCCAGGTCTTCAGTATACGTTGGACCTTTTTCACTGAGCAACTCCGGTAACTTACGCGGTATAAACTCATAGATGACATATCAAAGACTAAATAAAGACCAAACCCGACGCGACGGCTGCTCACATTCATGAAGCTATAGAAATTTCGAAATGGAAAAAAAGCTTTGATATAATAATAAAAATACAAAGTCTTTCCAACGTAAACAACACTTAATTTAACAGACGGTTACAATATACCCAATTCTCTAAATAGGTACAGTATTCAGATGAACTAAAGTCCCCTAGCCGTGGGAGTGAGAGAATGCATAACGCTCTCACTCGCACAACCCATAAGCGCCGTTCCAATAACATTGTTTAATTTTACTCAATGTTGTGAGAAAGCGTTGCAGTAAACTAACAAGTAAGATAACGACTATAGTAAGTTTTCAGATTTGGATTATAACGGTACAGACCTTTGAGCGCATGCGTAGTTACGCCACATATCTCCCTTCTCACTCGCTCGGCTATGGGACATTAGTTCGTCTGATACCTTTACCCAGACTCTTTACAGGTAGCTAGCCGATGCAACAATAGGTCAATAATGTACATAGACCTAACCATTTTTTCACTATGTTTCTAAGCATTTCTTAGAAACCCTATTTATTCTTGTTTTTATCCGTAATACGTGTACGTTGCAATCTTTTCAATTCAGAACAATAAGCAACACCTTGCTCATAACGGGCAGGTGGAGTGTTTAATTATTTGCACTCAATTTGCTAATTCCAGGGCTACAAAAAATAGTTCTTTTCTTATCATATGGTCAGCCAATTATATGACTGAATCATTTAAGAACAGAAGAGGTAGAGGTGTAAAAGACACTATAATGCTTTTCACGGTTGATGAGCTCTGCTGTTCCATGTGTTTCGACCAATCAGAACGTTTGCCAGCGTTGTCAGATTGTGCCTGACAAACATTACGCACGCCTGCGTATAAGAGCCGCAGTAGTTCACTCGTGTCTTGCAACTCGTACTAAACACATCGATTGTAGAGCGTGTTAACATGCAATACTTTATAATATAATCAGCTGGTTGTATGTTCATAGGTTACAATATTGTTATTGAAAGAACAAAAAAAAATGGCTGACAAAATATTTAACAGACCTACAAGAGCGTTGGCAACGTTGCTGGCAAGTCATTGGCTAGCTATGAAGTGGGTAGGAGGCAATGCGTACGTTCAGAGCTCATCAGCCTTGAAAAATAGTATGGTTAGAGATATCTCCTCTGAACGTAATGGATTACATTATACAGTCAGACCCTGTAGTGAATGAAGTGAAGGTGTCATTTGCAGGGTGCAAAGTAGATGCTTTTTGGAGAGCCTGGCATGCTGAAAAGCATAGGCTATTTTTGTACTCAGTGAGAAAAGCAATTTATAAAACACCTCACTACTCGTTTTACTTAGAAAAACCTCTACAGGTTTAAAACAACAACAAGCAACCCCATGACCCAAAGAGATGGGGATGTTGTTCATGACGTGTAGTCTTGAACAGATCCAGGCCGGCCATTCCTGAGAGAGTATGGTTCATTGATCCTTGAAAGCCTATTATTCTCCTAATTTCGGAATTCGATCGATGCGCGACACACCACAGCTCCGCCTCCTGAAATCCATCTCCACCGCTTTTAGGCGATCCTTCTGTCTCTCTGTCAATACCCACCCTTCCGCCCCATGGGTACACACACTCTCCAGAATAGCATGATAAATATTTATATTTATCTCTTTCCATATTTTATCATTCCAAAGGACAGAATTTATCTGCCCATCAACCTTTCGCCCTTGTGAAATCTTCCTGTTTACTTCGGGTGCCCTAGTTTCCCTCCTATCAAAAATGACTCACAGGTATTTAAAACATTCACAGCTTTTCACTAGACCCGTACCTATTTATTAATTCTTATTATAAACTTTACATTTTTAAAATCTCAGTCCTACTAGAGTTCTAGAACCAAGACTTCCTTTTAGATATAATCACAATACTTTCCTTCCCTACATATTCATATTAAGCAAGAGAAAATATAAAAAGTAATATAAGTTCAATATTCCGGAGTGACGAAAGCAATGTAGGATAAAAGTAAAAGCTCCGGTGGGAATGCTCGAATGACATTTGAAAGTTGCCACCCACTTAAGACTAAATAGACTAAAAACCCTTTAAAGGTAGAACTAAAGGTTAGATAATTGAATCCTTCAGGTTATTTAATTTCAATAAAATTAAATCAATCTAGATTTTTATGCAATTTACTTACACCAATAATAAAAAACTGACGGTACTAAAATGATATTAGAATAAATACGTTTTCTGTAATAAAATATGAATGAAAGTTGATTAATAAAGGAAAATAATTGCTTGGAATGATTGAAGGACTCCCACTCGTGGAAACACCATTTACTTATTAATTTAAATACCGATACAAATATGGCATCTAAAAAACAGTCTAATTATTACTATTTTATTATAATGTTGTATGTTTGATCATGTTAAATAAATGTTATAAATTTTTCTTAATGCTGATATTTTATGACAGGTAGTATTTTATAACTAGAAGGTTGACTCGACTAATTGGTAACATTATATCAACATTTAGAAACCAAATTTAAAGTATAAAACCGTTAAATAACAATTTTATCGTCAATTATTTTTTAGGTATTGGTTTACATAAATTTAAAAAAAAATGTCATAAAGTTCCATCCTTAGTTATTGTTATCAGAAACTCAATTCCAAATATGACTGGAATCCGTTTGCTCACTTTACGTATCGTACGTTTTAGAGTGATAGTTTTCCGTGAATTTTCGTTGTTGTTGTTTAGGTCATTAGCCGAAAGGCTGGTTTGAACCTCTAGAGGCTTAACGAGGTAAAACGAGGAGTAAGTTGGTTTACAATTGCCTTCCTAACTGAGTAGAAAAGTATGCTTATCAGCATACCAGGCTCTGTGAAATGCATCTACTTTTCGTCCTGCAAATGACACTTTCAATTTATTCACCACAGGGTCTAGCTATGTTATGAAATTTATTACTCTCAAAGGAGATAACTCTGACTAGTGTCTTTTACACCTCTTCTATACTTAAATACTTGAGTCAAATAATTGGCTGACTATGTGATAAGAAACTATTTTTTTAGCCCTGGAACTAGCAGATCGAGTGCAAATAATTTTACACTACACCTGTCTGTTACGGGCATATTTTCGTTGGTAAAATGGTAAATTTTTTACCGTTCAGGAAAAACAAAACACTAAAAGAATGTTATGGTCAGAAGTTTTCCCGGTCATGTCTTCTTTTATTACTCATTTTCATCTTCCGCCCTTCAACATTTTCGTTAGTTTCAATGCGAATGACAACCTCACGTTGTTGTTTTAAAAGGTTGTTTTAAAAGGGGCGCAATCGACGAATGAAGAAGTAACATTTAGATAAATTTTATATTTCCTTAATGTCAGCTTGTAATAATTAATTGAAATGTTGTTTCCTAAAATCCTATTCCAAAAACGTTAGTCTACTAGCTGCTAGTAGACTATCAGCTAGTACTACGTCGTGGGAATGAACAACTAGCAGTTAGTGCTTTGAACATGTTTGATTTTACTAGCGCTAGTAGAGAGAAAAGGTCACGTGATAGACTAGCGCTAGTAAACTAGCTTGGTATGAACGTTGCTTACTAGCGCTTGTAGGGGAGAAAAGGTCACGTGATTGACTAGCGCTAGTAAACTAGCTCGGTGTGAACGTTTGGAAAAGTTGCTAGTTACTAATAAGCTGCTAGTACTAGCAGCTAGTAAACTAGCGTCGTGGGTATAGGCTCCTAGACAACAACTACTTAAGGCAGTTACCTTAGGATGAAAACACACCGGACAAATCCGCACGTCACCTTCCAAATACATCACTTATTTTCTATTAATAGATTCAACAAATGTATCAATTTATAGAAGTCTAATTAGAACTGTTGATCTGTTTTAAAAAAAATTATATTTTTGTATCGAAGTAATAATCCTTAATTTTGGGATTATAATGGTTACATCCAAAATCTCCTCGAAGATTGGATTGGGTCAAATTTAAGTCCAATCACTGTAGTGGTTTTGGATTCAGAACGAATAACACACTCTCTGACACACACACACACACACACACACGTACACGCGCACACACACGCACACAAACACACGCGCACACACACACACTCACACACACACACACACACAGACCGATCTGTTGTTTAGGTCATCAGCCAAAAAGCTGGTTTGAACCTGTAGAGGTTTTACTAAGTAAAACGAGGAGTGAGGTGGTTTACCATTGCCTTCCTCACTGAGTGGAAAAGTATGCTTATCAGCATGCCGGGCCCTCTGAAAAGCACATATCTTCCACTCTGCAAATAACACCTTCACTTCATTCACCACAGGGTCTGGCTGTATAATGAAATTCATTACTTTCAGAGGAAATAACTCTGATTAGTGTCTTTTACACCTCTACCTCTTCTGTTCTTAAATGATTCAGTCATTTAATTGGCTGACCATGTGACAAGAAACAGAACTATTTATTTTAGCCCTGCAACTAACAGATTGAGTGTAAAAAATTTGACACTCCACCCGTCTGTTATGGGCACAAGACCGATCTAAAATAACTTTTTCATACAAACAACGCAAGGAGGTAAACATTTTTTTATGTTATAAAAGTAACTATCACGTGAATGAAATAAACGACAGGTAACCATATAAAACGGATATGATTTATTGTATAGTATTTGGATAAGTAACCGAGATATTTTATTAGGGTTTGAAGTAGATACAGCCAAAGAACGAGCAGTAAAGTGATTAATTGAACTAGTTCTACTAGTTCAATTAATACCAGTTCAATTAACAACTAATTAAACAAACCTTTCATTATTTAAACACAGAATAATAAAGTCAGTATTTGAGCAAGAGTTCTTTTATTTGTTTTACAACAACTGTTTTTAAAGCAAAAAAAATCACTTTAGCTTGGAATATAACAATGTTATTTTACACGATAAATCTTTATAAAAAATCGTAGGAAACAGAAGAAATAATGATGATTTGTGAAAATGAGAAAATTTTAGCAAATATACGTTTTCATTGTGTTAAATGTTGTTAGATTCAATTGTATTATGTAAATTCATTGGTATTAAAATTCCCTGAAAAAGTTTGAAAAATATTAGATCAAAAAACTATCATTTAGTGTTTACTTTCTTTATACCGGGTGATTCAGAACTGTACGGCAATCTCTCAGTAGCACATTCTATATCTAAAAATAAGAAAAAAAGATTCATGTAAACATAGCGCCGAAACCGCTTCGTTTGCGAGTTATACAGTGTCAAAGATTTCACCGAAAATTCAGTAACC
This sequence comes from Catonia carolina, assembly GCA_035578175.1. Taxonomy (NCBI): domain Eukaryota; kingdom Metazoa; phylum Arthropoda; class Insecta; order Hemiptera; family Achilidae; genus Catonia; species Catonia carolina. The sequence goes on along the minus strand of JAQMRL010000005.1, from coordinate 29,430,761 downwards.
TTGGTGTTACCCGTGTACTTTAATGGTTGGAGTTCAAATAACCATGCTTTCTCAGGAACGATTGGCCTAAGTCTGTACAAGGCTAAATCTCATTAATAAGTCATACATTTTTCATTCACATCTCATAAGGTAATGGGGTTTCTTAAAGCTCTAAATTAAAGATTGCAATGTACACACATAGAGTTAAAAAAATTGAAGAGGTTTTAGCAAAAATAAAAATTGTCCAAATTTGAAAAATTTTCAGGAGGATTAAAAAAGTCCTCCAGTATGTTGTTATTGTTTTATATATCTTCTTCTTTGTAACATCTGTTTCCAGATTGTTACGTTTTTATTTTTGTTCGGTTTTTAGCGTTCGCTTGTTGTTTCTTTTGGTTGCCGATAATTCGTATTTACTGTGGTGATGTTAATTAACTCACCGTCCGGTGGTGCGATCTACCGCCTTTTCTTCTAACTGCGTTTTGCCATCTCATCGAGGTCGCCATTTGCAAGTTAGTACACTCTGTATGGAATTTTCTTTGTGTGCGGTTCGTTCGCAATGTAGTTGTAAAATTTTATTAAAATTTTATTAAACCATTTAAATTTTGTAACTTTTGAAAAGTTAATTCTACTTGCCCATAATTATGGTAAGTTTTTGATTTTTATATTAGCATTCCGAAAGCTGGAAACTTTTAACGAGTTGCATAAATTTTGTATCTTATACTAACGAATCTATGTTGCAGTTGTTGTTGCAATTTTATAACTACTAATTTCGATTTTGGTTTATGTAAAACTAAATTTTAACTTATGATAAAATTATTGTAACCGATATAACGTTTTGTAATTTGGTAAATTGTATTCTACTTCGAAAAGTAATAGCTTATTTTAATTGTTTGGTTTTTTTTAAAAATACTTCCTTATTGTTAATTAATTGCAACTCGTATTAAGTTTCTACTTTTATATTCTGATCTTTGTAAATTTTGTTAATTTATATTGCTTAATTTGTGCGTTTGTGCTTTTACTTACGATCGACGTTTGTTTTACTTAATTTTATCACTGGCTCGATCTTTTGTTCAGGGTTCCAATCCAGGGATGGTAATAGCCGTCCAGTATATCGTACAATTTCTATAACCACTACATGGGGGTTTGACTCCCAAGAAGGACGAAAGGTCACCTAGTCAACATCTTTAAATTTACTTTCAATGTTTCCTGAAATTTTATGTCATGGAGTTACATGAAATCCAATTCGGATGAAAATTTCATCAGTAGATCTTCTACCGTTTATCGCACACGTCAGTAATACTGGAAAAATAAATGTAAACTACTATCGGGTATGTTTTGTCATTTTATTATTATGTGAGGAGCTTATTCATCTAAATTCAAGTGTTTTAGCGAGGTAACCGATACATTTTTTTTTGGGGAGAAGATCATGCTTCAACTAATATCCATCTTGTTAAGTTCTTGTTCTGGACAGGAAAATTAGTGCAGTTAAAGTGATCTACTTGGACTATTTTCCTATTTAAACTTTGCAAAACATAATGCAATCAGGAACATTGATTAATAAAATTTAACCTTTCTTTCAACAAAATTTTTCTTAAAATTTATTATTCTTTATTTACATTTTATAAATTAATTTTTTTGGATTTAATTTAAGTATTTCAAAATTTTAAAATTCTAAAAAGTTTCTAATTTAACTTCTGTTTAATTAATTAATATATTTGTGAAACAAATGTATAGTATAACTTAATATTGTTTCTACATATTTGTACTCTTACATATATTTATGTGTGTATACAAATGTTGTATACCTATGGAATTTAAGGTAGAAGTAACAATATTTTTGAATAGGAAGCTGCTAGCATGCTAAACTTGAAAAATAAAACTTTAATTCAGTAATATTTTGGCCATTTCGATATTTAGTATTGTTAAATGAGTATATCTTTAAATATTTTATTTTTTTATTTGATATAAACTATTATTTGCCTCATACCTTTTTGGATCTGGTATTATTTTAGATTTTTCAGCTATTTTAAGATTGGGTAACCTTGTATGAATTGTTGATATTTGCACCATATTATTTTTATAAAATTAAATTGTTTTACTACATACTTTTCGAGATTTATTTCATTTTGTGCAACGATTTACCTGAGTGTTTGTTTTTTTGGCTTCCTTTTTTTATGTTTTGTTAACACCCTGGCCGACCTATCGCTTTGGTTGCCGTATGTGTTCTCGGCAGCGATAGGGGTGTTTACATCTTAAAGTTGCATCTCCTATCGGAGGGAGGTTGGATATCATAATGGCTATGGTCACTTTGATGGCTGCTGCTCTGAATAGTTGCAATGAACTACAGTTTTATATATACCGGGTGCCAATTAAGTCTGGAAACGGCTGAATTACAGAAAAGTGAGCGTGACTAGGTGACCAGAATGACTTTAATTGCTTGTTGCAGCAAAAAACTATTCTGGGTGATATTTGAAATTTTTGTCCGCCATTCTTGGATCCGCCATATTGGATTTAACTTTCTTAATTTAAATATCTAATTTAACTTAATAAGAACAAAACGAAAGTGTTGTGCAGCAGCAAGAGTGGTTTAGAAGAGATGGGAAATTTAAAAGTAGGCAACGAAAACATACAGGAAGTTGGGGAATTCTGCTACCTAGGGAGTAAAATAACAAAGGATGGTAGAAGCACGAGTGATATCAAGAGTAGAATTGCTCAAGCTAGAAAAGCCTTTGAAATGAAAAACAGCTTACTGACTACAAACATTGATTTACAGATTAGGAAAAATTTCTTAAAACATTATGTTTGGAGTGTAGCATTATACGGAAGTGAAACGTGGGTGATAGGGGCTGTAGAACGGAAGAGGATAGAAGCTTTTGAAATGTGGTGTTATAGGAAAATGTTAAAGATTAGGTGGGTGGACAAAATAAGTAATTTAGAGGTTCTTAGGCGAGTGGATGAAAAAAGAAGTATATGGAAGCATCTTACCAAAAGAAGGGATAGGCTAGTGGGGCATATCCTAAGACATCCAGGTATTGGGCTATCAATAATGGAGGGTAACATTGAGGGAGTAAATTGTAGAGGGAGGCAAAGATTAGAATATATAAAGCAAATTACAAAAGATGTAGGGTGTTACAGGTATGTAGATATGAAACGACTTGCGCAAGATAGACAGGTTGGAGAACTGCATCAAACCAGTCGAGAGACTGATGACAAAAAAAAATTTAAATAGGATGATGGTCATATGATACATGATTTCGATCTAAAATTTCAAAATAAATTCAATGGCGAAAACCGGAAATCGATATCTTGTTTCGTTTTTGAGATATTACCATTCAACTATACAGATCGGGGCAGAACGGCCATTCCTACCTCCTCCGCCTTTGAGCCTACATAGACAATTTAGGTAGCAGGTGAACGACTACACATAAGATTATTGAAAATAATAAGTTTTTTAATATCTCCACTCGTTCATAAATAGGAAATTATTGTCATTAAGAAATACGGAAAAACAATTTAATGGCTGATTTATTGCATTATAAAACTACAGTATTTAATTTGTTACCAGTTAATACTTATTGTTATTTTTGTTTGAGTTCATGCAGACTGTTAGGTTTCGTTCTGTAAACTTTGTTTTCTAAGCATCCCCAAAAGAAGTAGTCTAATGGACTCAAATCAGGTGATCTCGGAGGCCATTCAATTGCTCCTCTCCTACCAATCTCAACAAAGAATTCTAAATGAATCTGCTGGAATCCCAAGGGATTCATTCGTAATGCTGTAACTAGTTTTTACGCACGTACATCATATTGTCAATAACTAGGAGGAGGCCACTTTGAACAACCCCTCTGAGTCAAGAAACATTTGGTAATTTTATTTTCAATTATGTAACTCATTTTCACAATTAGTTCCTTATAAACACTAACATTTACAAAAATAATAAGTATTAACTGGTAACAAATTAAATAGGCCTACTGTAGTTTTATAATGCAATAAATCAGCCGTTAAATTGTTTTTCCGTATTTCTTAATGACAATAATTTCCTATTTATGAACGAATGGAGATATTAAAAAACGTATTATTTTCAATAATCTTATGTGTAGTCGTTCACCTGCTACCTAAATTGTCTATGTAGGCTCAAAGGCGGAGGAGGTAGGAATGGCCGTTCTGCCCCGATCTGTATAGTTGAATGGTAATATCTCAAAAACGAAACACGATATCGATTTCCGGTTTTCGCCATTGAATTTATTTTGAAATTTTAGATCGAAATCATGTATCATATGACCATCATCCTATTGAAATTAAGAAAGTTAAATCCAATATGGCGGATCCAAGATGGCGGACAAAAATTTCAAATATCACCCAGAATAGTTGTTTTGCTGCAACAAGCAATTAAAGTCATTCTGGTCACCTAGTCACGCTCACTTTTCTGTAATTCAGCCGTTTCCAGACTTAATGGACACCCGGTATAATACTGTGGTAAATTTATTCTGCAAACGTTTTGAGTAAAAAAATCATTATTAGAACGTCTATCATTACCCAATAGTACATTATGTACTAAAATAAAAATTAAAACCTGAACTAAGGTTATTTTTGACAAAAACCAAAGTTTTTCTTTTTTTTACCAGCCGTATTTTTTACATCTAAATTAAAGTCAATTTATAACAAATAAATGGCAATAAAACAATAACTCACTTCGATTACTATCACTTTCAAGTGATTTCATTTTATACGGATGTTATAGAAACCAAGAAAAGAATACACTTTTTTGAACAGTGTATTAATTTTGATTAAAAACAACCTTAGTCCAAGGAACTTGGCATTTTTTGTATAAAACAAGTTGGACTACGGTTGTTCTTGCAAAACTAGCTAATTTTTAACACAATGTATTAATTAATGTAGAGCGGACGCCAAACAAGCTTACCGGTGTAGCTGCGCGAACAGTTCGGATTCAGTCGGTAGATTTCGTTTCTTAGTACCAAACTGCCTACTAAATCACAGGGGCTGAACAATGTAAATTATAATCTATTAGCTACGTTAAAAATATTCAATTGTAAACATTGTATACAACAATTAACGCATACCACATAGTCTATTGTGCGGTTCCAAGCTCCGTGTAGTTGCGGGGTGAAGGGTACGGGTGAGGTATAATGAATGAGCGACGCATGCTGGGAGAACGATTGTTGTATTACTCTGATACAAAACATTCGTTTCAAGCTTTCCGTATTTAACATATTTGTTTATATAGGGTGATTCAAAAAGAGCGCCGGTTTTGATATATCAAATTAAGAGATTTATTTTATTGAAAAACTGAAAATAAATACATCAACAAGTTCATCTTTCCTTCCGATTTTATGTATGAAAAATGATGTCATGCATGTGTCCTCCTCTACTGCGCTGGCACGCATCAACTCTGTCCATGAAATTGGATATTACTGCACGACAAGTTTCGACTTCCATTTGCCCGATAACCCGTCGAATTTCCTCCTTCAAGTCATTGATGTTTCGGGGTTTATTGGCATACACCAATGACTTCAGATGACCCCAAAGAGGAAAGTCACAAGGCGTCAAGTCACACGACCTTGGTAGCCATTGATGGTCGGAATTACGAGAAATGATGCGATCCTGGAACCGTTCACGGAGCAACAACATTGTTTCTCGTGCAGCGTGACAGGTGGCACCATCCTGCTGAAACCACAACTCGTCAATGTCCATTCCATCCAAATGACGCCACAAAAACTCCCTAATCATCGTACGGTATCGGTAACAGCCACACTGTCACGAACCAACGCAACGTTCTGCTCAGTTCGGCCAGAACGACGACGTCCAGAACTTTTAAGGTCGACTGTTGAACCCGTCTCAAAAAACGTTTTCATGAGCCTGCGAACTGTTGATTCATTCGGTGCTTCATTACGTCCTAGAGTACCGCGGAGTCGCCTGACAGTAGCCGCATAACTCTCTCCACTCTGGTAAAATGTTTTGACGATTAACACTCGTTGTGCAATAGTAAACTTCTCCATGGTTAGACACAGACTGCGAGAGTACTACACTGCGAACAAGAGAAACTACAACTGAATCGTCAATCGGAATGTTCTCCGAAATAGAAATGAGGTCTAACAATGTTGCCAACCGATAAACAAAAATTTACCAGCCGTTTAAAAACCGGCGCTCTTTTTGAATCACCCGTTATTTATTACATTTATTTATGTACATATTTTGATATGAATTGGTAAGCTAAATATTATGAATCCGACCAAGTTAACCCGGTAGGTATTTGTTAAATTAATGCGCCGGATGATAAGAATATTTTTTTAGTCTAGTTAGTATACGCTAGCATTACAAATGCATCAGCTGTGAAACACTACTAACTTATTCACTCTCCCACTACTATAACAACGCACTGCATTCCTTCCAACTACACGGAGCTGGTAGTCAAGCAATACAATACATTACAGAATAATGTTTTCAGGTCAGCTGATAAATAAAGTTGCGAGAGCAACGTGACTCTAATCACAGCTGGTACAGCAATGACCCCCACCACTCGCTGAGGCAACCGAGCGCGCATTACCGAAATGAACTTTCTGGGCACTTCTGTTCCGAAAACCGGCAGCTTATTTGGCGTCCGCTTTAACTATGGCTGGTTTTTAGAATGATTAGTACACATAATGGACGCAAGGGTGCACTAAACATAGGATGTTTACTAAAATTGGCGTTTTTTTTTGCACTATGATTGTTTTTACTAAAACCTCTTTAATTAAATTGACGATTGAATCGATTAAATTGATTTCATTTAATACAATCCATCTAGCGATTATTTTACAATATAATTATGTTTATGTTGACTGAAAAAGAAAGAAAGCCATATTTTGTAAAATTTATTAATTTTCTGTGATTTGTACACGGAGAAACCTATGTCTTCTACTTTTAGGTTTAATCCTTTATCTAGTATTCTTATCTGACAGAATCAAAAATGACACTTGAAGGACGTAAGTTGTACATGCATTTATTTATTTACGGAGTTCTAAAAGACTGTTATTTATATTTATTTAAAAATAAGTATGATTAAAATTTTTGAAAATAAATTGAATTAAATCTCTTCATTATTTATTTACTTTTACACTTTAGTTTCTAAATTTACTATGGTTTACGTTATATACACTTTGTTTCCAAAATTTAATTAAATTAAAGTTCCAAATCGATTTATATTAAAATAGAACGAGCATCCTTAATTGTTTTTTTGATTAGGATAGAAGTAGGGAAAGTTTTGCAACACCTCAACCTCTAGGGCTTCCTATACTACGTCTACTTTTATAGATTACAACGTTACAGTTCTCCATATTGTTTGAACCCTTGATAAAATGTTGAACAAACTGGACGCTTAACTTCTAATGTATCTAAAAAGTAAATTTAGCGAAGTTTTGAGTGCTATATTCTCTAAAGACCTTAATTAAATTAAATTAAAAACGGTAAACACAAGAAAAACACCCGAATACTGTAAAAATACTCTATAAGTCTATTTTTTTTGTCATCTGCATTAGCAGCAATTTGCAAAACAGTCGGACGTTAAACAAAAAAAAAAAAAACCCCTACAATTCACTCCCTCAATATTACCCTCTATAGAGCTAGAATTACCCTCAATATTATAATAGAGCTAGAAATCAAGCAAAGCAGGTGATGAAAAGGGCACACCAGGAATTATGGGAGAGATACATCAATACGGTTGAAGAAGATCTCCATGGAAGACAGGAGCTGGCTTTCAAATTCATGAGGATGATGCAAAAACAAAATAGAGAGCTTGTAGAAATAGTTTGTGTGGAAGAAAATGAATGGATTGATCACTATAAAAAATTATGGTTTGATAATGGAAAAAATGAAAATACTATTCCCACTGAATGTGTTTCTTGTCAAGTAGATCAAATTGATATGAAAGAGCTACCAGCAGCAATTAAGGCCTCTAAAAATCGGAAAGCAGCACGACTTAATGGTCTAAATATGGAGCTTTTAAAATATGGAGGAGTGCTACTTCACTTGCGGTTATTGTATTTATTTAATAGTTGCTGGAAGAATCATGCAGTGCCACAAGAGTGGATGATGTCGAAGGTAATCTCAATATTTAAAAAAGGCGATCGATCAAACCCAGGAAATTATCGAGGAATAAGTCTTCTAGATACAGCATAAAAACTATATGCTTCGATCCTAGCAAGGAGATTGCAGGCTATTACTGAATCTCTACTACAAGAAAATCAAATGGGTTTCAGGAAAGGAAGATCCTGCATTGATGCAGTGTTTACACTGAAAATGATTATTGAGAAACGCAGAGAACACAATTGCGAAACCCACATGGCATTCGTTGACTGGGAGAAAGCCTTCGATAATGTGGATAGAGAGCTGCTCTGGAACATAATGACAAGGTATGGATACCCTAAACATCTGATTAGCAACATTGGAAATTTATACAATAAAACATCAATAAGGATTACTCAATAAGGATTACTCTGAAGGATGGAAAATTAACGGACAGAATAATGACAAATAAGGGAGTGAAACAGGGATGTCCAATTTCACCTGCCTTGTTCAACATTTATGTGAACGAGCTTATGTTTGTGTGGCAGCACCAAGTTGACAAGGGTATTTCTCTCACCCGAAATACTTACCTGAACCATTTAATGTTTGCTGACGACACTGTAATCATACAGGAATCTGAGGACAAGCTGCAAGTTGCGATGCATAGGCTCGGCCTCATAAGCAAATACTTTAATATGAAAATAGCAGCAGGAAAAACAAAAGTCATTGCTTTTCGTGGAAAATGACCTATAAGATCTAAAATAGTAGTCGAAAACAAAATCTTGGAGCAAGTGTCAAATTTTAAATACTTGGGATGTGACATAACGCATGATTATGACCGGAATCCTCAACAAAAAATATCGAGGTTCAACATGATATGTGGGGCAATAAACCGATCCCTCAGGAGTAGAGCTAGAAAGAACACCCTGCTCAAATTTTATAAAGTAATGGCGATCCCAGCATTGGCTTATGGAAGCGAGACATGGGTCCTTACAAAGAAACAAGAATCAAAAATTCAGGCAGCAGAAATGCGATTCCTGAGGCAGGTGAAAGGTTGTACAAGAGAGGATAGAATCCAAAATGAGGAGATAAGGAGAGAGTGTGATGCCCAGCCACTCTTGAGCATATTGAGAACCTACAGGAAAAATTGGTCAGATCATGTTGTAAGAATGTCACAAGACCGCCTCCCTCGATCTGCGCTGCTCTATAAACCAATCGGAAAGAGAAATATTGGTAGGCCGAGGAAAAGATGGACGCCGGAACAGGCTTGAATAGCCTAATCCATGAAGACGACGACGACGACGACGAATATTACCCTCCATTATTGATAGACCAATACCTGGATGACTTAAGATATGCCCAATAGCCTATCCCTTCTTCTGGTAAGATGCTTCCATATAGGCCTACTTCTTTTTTCATTCACTCGCCTAAGAACCTACCTCTAAATTACTTATTTTGTCCACCCCCCTAATCTTTAACATTTTCCTATAATACAACATTTCAAAAGTTTCTAGCCTCTTCATTTCTACAGCCCCCCATCACCCACGTTTCACTCCCTTATATTGCTACACTCCAAACATAGTGTTTTAAGAAAATGTTCCTTATCATTGTTCCTAGTCAGTGTTTGTAGTCAGTAAGCTGTTTTTCATTTCAAAGGCTTTTCTAGCTTGAGCAATTCTACTTTTGATATCACTTGTGCTTTTACCATCCTTTGTTATTTTACTCTCTAGGTAAAAGAACTCACCAAATTGCTGTATGTTTTTGTTGGCTACTTTTAAATTTCCCATCTTTTCTAAACCACTCTTGCTGCTGCACAACACTTTTGTTTTGTTCTTATTAATTTTCATGAAGTAATCCTTTCTCACGATCTCATCCATTATAAGTAGGCTATATTTTACAGGCTATAGTAGAGTAACAGTTGTTCTGTCTTTTCTCTCCTGACTTTTATTAACTCAATAAAAACTTTTTATTTGCACCCTACGATGTTCAGTATATTTTTAAGATGTACTGGAAGCAGATTCTGTTTTGGCTTGGGTACCAAATGTTTTTGTTTGGGCGTTTTTGAAGCTTTTTGAAAACGTAAATGATCCTTGTTACTTGTTTAGTGGTGGGTCCTTATAGAAAAATAGTATGGGTTAATAAGAACTTCTCTTGCCAATATCTTTGAAAATCAGGAACCCGGAATTCTTCACCAAGTTGTTTCTGTGAATACCTTGATTGTTTTTTTATTAATTACTCTTAGGCTCGTTACGCACTGTCGACCAATCTCCAGCAACCAGGTTGACGGTGACCATATAATTTAAAAGATGATTTGTACAAATACGCACTTTGTCGCGGCAACCAAGAAGTCGCCGGCGACCAAAAATACATGAGCAACGCACGGGAGACCAGCTGGTCGCAACAACTAGTAAAGTGCCTATTTTCAAATGCGTGTTCAATATTCGAGAAACTTTGGTGAAGACCAGGCCATGAGTTTCGACACAGAAACGTTTATTTCCGAGATTGAATCACGCAGGTCCATTTGGGACTTGTAGAGTAATGATTACGCTGATCGTGATTTAAAAAAGAAACTATATTTCCATACGGCCTTCGGGTCAGCCCAGTCAGCCAGCTGTTAGAAAGTCGCTATTATTTGTTAAGTAACACCGGTTGGGCAAGCGACTTTGTATGGTGACCAGTTGACAGCCATCCATGAGCAAACTCTACTGGGGGTCCCTGTTCAAACTCATGCCTAATCCACGTCAAAAAAAAATACAGCAAAAAGCAGCGATCAAATTGGGTAGTTAACAACAATGTACAGTTCCCGATAACAAATAAAAGCTAAAAAAAAATATATAATGAATAAATATTTCCGAATTCTTGGAAAAAATAACGCAAACATCCCTTTCTTACGACGTTCTTGTATTAAGGAATGCACCCAGAATTTTTCCGTTTTTGTTCTTATCTTTTAAATAGATCACTCCGACAATTTCCTCTACGTCCATACTGTTGAAATTTTGAACGATACTGACACATTTTTAACTTTTTTCACTGTATTTCGGTTTCCTTATTTCTGGTCGCCGGCGACTGGCTGAAAGTGCGTAACGGAAAAGCAGTTTAACTTTTCTCATAGGCTGCGAGCAAGAGACATTAGCATCCCTCACCTAATACATCGTAGTTCCAAACTTAATTAATTAGTATACTTAATTTTTTTTTGCTGTTTAGGTCATCAGCAGAAAGGCTGGTTTGAACCTCTACAGGCTTTACTCAGTAAAACGAGGAGTGAGGTGGTTTCCAGTCACTGAGTGAAAAAGTATGCTTATCAGCATGCCGGACCCACTGAAAAGCATATAATTATTTTCCACCCTGCAAATGACATCTTCACTTCATTCACCACAAAGTCTGGCTGTATAATGAAATTCATTACTTTCACCGGAGATAACTCTGATTAGTACCTTTTACACACCTAGCTCTTCTGTTTATAAATGCTTCAGTTATTTAATTGGCTGACTATGTAATGAGAAAATTAATTATTTTTTTGTAGCCCTGGAACTATCAGGTCGCAAACAAATAATTTTTTTTCAGAAAGCAAAAAAACATTCCACCAGCCTGTTATGGGCCTAATTTTTTATTATGAATATTAATTATTATGTATTTTTAAGAAAATTCGTGTGATTTGCAAATCATTTATTTATTTTTATAGTAGAGTAACTTTAATTGTGCAAATCCAGATAAAGTAGGAATTCTTTAGTTACAGGTCAGTAAGCCGATTTCCTTCCTCTTTTGCTGTTTTTGTTTCTTCTGATCGGTAAAAGTAAACTGTTATCTAAAGCTTTTGTTAAAGTACTTTTACTTTCGAAAATTGTTCTCTCGGACATTATCAAACCAATGTCTACTATCTAAACCTCTTTCTTACAATAAAGTAGCCTAAGAAAATAAATCCACAGAATCAACTTTAAAGAAAATAGCTAAAACGTTGTTTAATGAATTCAGTAAGCATCCTTAAAATGAGATAGGGTTTTAATGAGGTATTTCCTTTCTGTAGGAAATTATCTTTAAAAATACTCACACGACTCCTCTTGCCAATGTAAATAATGAACAATATAACCTATGTTTAATGATGAGGAAACAATATAAAATGAAAAACATAATCTATTTTTAATCATGAGTGAATGATGCAAAATGAAAATCAACTACTGTTTAGCTTAAAATACGGAAATTCACGAACTGACGCTAAACTAGGCTCAGTAGAAGAAAATGCTTGGTATAAAAGTTGTAATTTTTATTTCCTATAACTTATTATTTATTACACTTTTAAATTGCTTACCAAGGCTAAAAACTCCCATTGTTTTACCGATTTTGACAAGCGAAACACAGAATTTCACTAATTAATGGTAGACATTGTAGAAACAAATGTTTGAAATAAAACTAGTAGGTTTTATTTTTACCGGAAGTAGTGTAAATTTTTAAAACTTCCGGTTGACCGATTTTGATGAAAATGTTCGTGTTGGGTTCCTTTGTGTGTGTGTCTAACTTAGGTTGCGAGTTTAAAATTCGTATATAGTTTGTCCAATCTGAATTCGCGCGCGTAGCTATAGAGTTATGACCTTTCTTCTCTTCGCCTACATATGCAAGATAACTCACAAACAATGTGACAGAAAATGAGTGAATAGTTTATATTTATTTTTCTCGATTAGAAGCATAAAATGTTTAAACAGTCTGTTGTCTTAGTCTCGTCTTTGAGATATTTTGTAAACACATACGCGCGCGCACACAGACCAATCGACATGAAAATATAAAAGAGAAAGTAAAAATACAAAAAAATACATAAATCCAAAACCCGATAGCAAAACTAAATGTATTCTCAGCTCAGTTCTCTGGTAATTTAAATGTTTTAATATTCCTCCTGTTTATAATCTCCAGGGTTTGTGGGTTCGATTCCTGATCACGCCTAGCATTTTTTCATCACTCATTTTCATCTATCATCCTTCATCGTCTACATTACAGTTATTGCAAAACAGTCGGACATAAACAAATAAATCTCTCGTTTAGAAGGAGTGCAAGACAATAACAAAAATTATCAAAATTTTATTTTAACCCCTATTGTGTGTACGTTGCAATCTGTTCAATTTAAGAACAATAATCAACCTAATGACCCAATGAGATGAGGATTATATGTATGACATGTAAATGAGGTGTAGCCTACTACATACTCAGGCCGATCATTTCTAAGAGAGTACGGTTGGTTGAACTCTAACCATGAAGGTACACCAGTAACCAATGTCTAGTATTCAAATCCGTCTAAAAGCAACTACCTTTACTAGGATTTGAACCAGAAACCTTAATCTCCGAAGCTGTAAATTTGCTGACTTTACCACTAGACCAACCCAGTGGGTAAAAACCAACGTAAAACACTAACTTTACTACACAATTTCAGATTATACGCACAATAAAATTATGCTAAACATGTTCAATTTACGCTTCCCCTTTACAACAAAACCTAAATTAATAGCTCCATAAAATGAAATATCGAATTTCAGATGCGTTAGAAACAATATAAGCAAAATACATAAATTACAAAATCTAATATGATACAATATTACCTTGAATGTTACGTGCAGGTATATAGGGCCTAATGCATGTATAAAAATCTGGTGTGAAATACTCACACGACTTTCTCTTGCCAATGCAAATAATAAACAATATAACCTAACATTAATAATAAAACATTACAAATAAACAGAAAAACTAACCTCAAAAAACATAACCTAATTTTAATAATGAGTGAAAGCACAAAATGAAAATCAATCTCAGATTGGCTTAATAATATGGAAAATCACTCTTTCACAGTAAAGTAGGCTCTGTAGATAAAATTGCTTAAAATAAAAATTGTAAATCTTTTAATTTTCTATAAATTTATATGCATTTTGTCGTAAAATGGATACCACGGCCGAAATCTTAAAAAATTGATTTTTTACAGATTTTCATGAAAAGGAAATAGAAAATCACTAATTACCGCTAAACTAAGCGTTATACAAAAAAAATGTTTGGAATATAAAGTTGTAGGATTTTAAATTTTCTACAACTTTTATTATAGCCTATACACTTTTGCGCTAAAATGCATATAAATATAAATGCATATAAAATGCATATAAAAAAGCATAAAAAATGTAAAAAATAAGACGATTTTTAAAAAAATCGTAGGAGCCGTTTTTGAGAAAATCGCAAAAAAGTGAAAAATGACACGATTAAACTACTACTTCCGGTTGACCGATTCTGATGAAAATGTTCATGTCGGGTCCTCTAGTGGCATCTTAAGTGGTAACTTAAGTTTCAAGTTTCAACTTCTTACGATGTTCCGTTCTTGAGATATTTTGTTCACACACTCACACAGACCAATCGCTAAAACATGTTTTTTGGGTTCAGGAGGTCTGAAAACGTGTAATCCGGTAAAAATTCGATTTCGAAAAATCGACATGAAAACAATACTTTTTTTCTTATAGGCTACATTCATATACGCAAGAGAAAGTAAAATAAAGGGTTGGTCTATATCATTTGGTGATTTCTACTGGATAAAATGTTGGGGATTTTATGGAAAAATAAATGGTAAAGAATCATGCGAAGCAAACATTTATCCCTTTTATAAAACTATAAAACATCTGTTGCCTCTTAAATGTAAACGCTTTTCCCCCAAATATTAGTAAGGACTGTTAAATGACAAGTATTACAACATTTTCATATAGTATATTATAGTTTTGTAATCTGTAATTTAATACAGAAATAACTGAAAGATAATGGAATTTCTAATACTCTATTTAATGATTTTCCAAACGTAAAAGGATATATTTTTAGAACATATTCAACAGGTTAAAATAAAGGATAATTTACAAGCACAAAGTTCAGAATGAATTTTACATTTGTTTTTCCATTTTATTCTTTGTGATGTATATTTTATTTTATAATGTATGTATTTAACCGTATAGTATTCCCTAGTCTAAGCTCTGTCATGCAGCTTCTTTCGCAGATGACACTTTCATAATGGGTAATATAAATAAAACAAAGTATGTACTTTTGCTACACTTTTAAGCAAATCCTTCAATTAATGGATAAAAAATAAAATATTAACCTCATGTTTGCCAGTATATTGTTAAAAATATATTTGTACATTTCACGCAAATAACTGAAATAAATAATTAAGAAATAGAACACACTTATTATTAGTTTCATGTTTCAAAATTAAAATTTTACATAAAAGCTGATTTTGAGCGAAAATAAAGTGGAGTTATTGTGAACGCCTCCGTGGTCCTGTGGCTAGCGTGCTAGGTTGCAATGCGGAGGTCCGGGGTCCGATTCTTGATGAGGGTCTGGAAAATTATTACTAGGGCTGTTTGTTTACCCCCCGACAGGCCATAAATAAGTAAATATTTCAAATTCGTATTTTCGACATAATTCGTAATTCAACATAATTGGAGTCTCGTACCAGAGGACAAGCTTTGCAATATTCTCTTCATGAAGAATCGGTCATTTTAGAAACAATGCATGTCACAAAATTTTCGGAAATGAGTTAAAGGCATTTTATTATAAACTTATATAGAAGCATCTTTCCATGCATAAAGCACATTTATGGAACTACTATAGGCTCTAAAAATGTTTTTATACAGAGTGATTTTTACTTTCTCTTGCCTATATGAATATATAGGAAGGAAAGTATTGTTTTCATGTCGATTTTTCGAAATCGAGTTTTCACCGGATCTATACGTTTTCAGACCCCCTGAACCCAAAAAACATGTTTTTACCGATTGGTCTGTGTGTGTGTGTGTCTGTGTGTGTGTGTGTGTGTGTGCGTGTGTGTGTGTTTGTGTGTGTGTGTGTGTGTGCGTGCGTGTGCGTGTGCGTGTGTGTGTGAACAGAATATCTCAAGAACGGAACATCGTACGAACTTGAAACTTGAAACTTAAGTTACATATCACTACCGGACCCGACACGAACATTTTCATCAAAATCGGTCCACCGGAAGTAGTAGTTTAATCGAATAATTTTTCACTTTTTTGCGATTTTCTCAAAAACTAGTCCTACGATTTTTTTAAAAATCAACTGGTTTACTACATTTTTTATGCTCTACAATATAGGGTAGGCGCTATGTTTGCTGAAATTCTGCTTGAGGCTGTTTTTACGTAAAAACATTTTCTTTTTAAGATTGCGGCTTTAATATGCATTTTAGCGCAAAACGTTATGTAATAAAAGTTGTAGAGAATGTAAAATTCTACAACTTTTATTTCAAACATTTTTTTGTATAACGCTTAGTTTAGCGGTAATTTGCGATTTTCTGTTTTTTTTTCTCACGAAAACGTGAGAAAAATCGATTTTTTTAACATTTCGGTCTTAGTATGCATTTTACGACAAAAGTGTATATAATTAAATTTATAGAAAATTAAAAGATCTACAACTTTTGTTTAAAGCATTTTTCTCTAAAGAGCCTAGTTTAGCGTGAAAGCGTGATTTTCCGTATTTTTAAGCCAAACTGAGTTCGATTGTCATTTTGCGTCATTCACTCATGATTAAAATAAGGTTATGTTTTTGAGGTTAGTTTTTGTTTATTTCTAATATTTTATTAATAATGTTAGGTTTATTATTAATTATTTGCATTGGCAAGAGAAAGTTGTGTGAGTGTTTCACACCAGATTTTTTAGTCCTGTTACCCAATTGTTAATGTCTGGTAATATTTTTCTAAAAAAAATAATTTTTTTTTTTGTGACACTAAGTTGGTAGCCCTACTCAACCAGTATGGATATGGCAGTGTGAGTTGATTCTCCTTGAGCTGTGTAAACTTTTGTGCCATTTCCGGTCGTGCTACGAACAGAATGTCTTTTATCCTAAAACAATCTCTTGTTTAAATCTGGAGGCTGAAGCTCTAGAACTAATCGTATGTGATACGGATACAATTTCAATTTTTTAGCAGCTTTCTGAGCACTCGAACATGACAAATCAACATGCGAGGAAAGTTTTTGTAAACTTTTCCATGGAGAATTGAGCAATCTTGTTTTCACATTCTCTTAACGTCATCTGTCAAGAGAGTTGGTCGACCACTACGTTTTCTGCTGCAAACAATACCTGCCTCTAAAAATCAGTTAGTTAGCCTAGAAATTGACTAGAATAGAATGGAGGAACACCAAAAAATTTAATTTGAAATGATTCTTTTACACTCGCATACGATTTTGTAACAAAATATTGTTCAAGAATGAAAACCCGTTGTTCTAGGGTAAAAGACATTCTGTTCTTAACACAACTGGAAACAGCACAAAATTTTACGCAACTCAAGGAGAATCAACTCAAACTATCGTATCTATACCGGTTGAGTAGGGCTACCAACTTTGTGTCACAAAACAAAATATCCCTTTCTTAGAAAAAAATTACCAGACATTAACAATTGGGTAACAGGACTAAAAAATCACCCGGTAGAACAGCCGATATCTGCAGTCATTGCAGAAACGCCAAATATCAGTGATAGAACTGATAGAAGATCATTTAAACGATTCGTGGGAAATACCACCTCATCGAAGATAAACGACGGGGCTGGGTTTCTTCAATGAAACAACGAAAGGGTCGCTGGAAGTAAAATTTAATTTCAGAATTAGAAAAACGAGCGGGACTAAATACCAATTTAATATACATCGATAATAATATCAACATATATATTACAGAAAAATTACCAGATTTTCCATAATATTAATATTATAAATCAATATCAGAAAAATCTGCCTGGACGGGAAGGACTAACGTTGATTTTATAGGCTATAATTTATATGTTCAACTTACGCTGAAAGTCACGTTACTACAGGAAGTTATGGAATGTCAGTTGTCCGATCGTCTCTAGTGGGTGGAATCTGGTATAGATACTCCTAATGGGTTCTATTTCTGAACCATTCCGGCGTCGTGGAGATTCCTTGAGGTGTTTTGCATGTAGTCCTGGATAAAGGGAAAGAGAAAATGATCTTGGATGATGGAGTTAGAGATTAGAGAGTGGAAATTTGCAATGAGGATGTGATTTTGAAAGGCGTGAAAGGACTTTTTATGCGTATTAGTTACTGTGAGTGACATGGTGTTGTTTCTACATGCACTGCGTTCTGGTTAGGTTTTTCAAAACTAAAAATGCAGTTTGATTTTCATGTTCAGCTTATCTAATGTGTAATTACAGTAATTATTTATTAATTTTATGTATGAATAAACTTTTAATAAACAATTTTTTTTCTTAAAAGTTGTGATAATATTTCTTTCTACAGAAACAACACATGTCATTACCATAAAACAAGCAAAAAGTCATTTAAATATATTCCTGAAAAATCAATGTAAGAAAAGGTCTTTTATACATATACGTGTTGAAAACTCCGAAATATTATAAAAAATGCATTAGATAATCAATCAGTTTTTCTAATTTTCCAAAAATTTAGTTTTAGTGACGTGTTGTTTTTAAAATGACCGATTCACGTTGCCGCAAATGAATTTAAATTAGTCTTGACGTTGTATTCAAGCTTCTCGTTGTGTTTTTTGTAGAGTTCATGAAGCCGAGGACTACGATTAATGCAGCTGTTTATTGTGAAATCTAACGAAGGTTGCGGAAAGCCATTCAAAATAAAAGAAAATGCATGCCGAATTCTTGAATTGTTCTGATTTTCTATAGCAATAATTCTATAACTTTAGAAACTATTTCGTGAAATGTAATTAATTAAACAATTCATCTTACTGAGACGGGAAAAGTTTCTTAATGTATTTCAAATGTTATTGGTTTGTAATCATGTTATTGTTATCTTTTTGTTGTTGTTTGTTGTTTTGTTAATCTTGTTATTGGTTGTTGTAATCTTTTACATTTTGTGTTGTTTAGGTCATCAGCCGAAAGGCTAGTTTGAACCTAGAGGTATTACTAAGTAAAACGAGGAGTGCATTGGTTTACTAGTGCCTTCCTCACTGAGCGGAAAAGTATGCTTATGAGCATACCAGTCCCTCTGAAAAGCATCTACTTTCCACCCTGCAAATGACACCTTCACTTCATTCACCACAAAGTCTGACTGTATAATGAAATTCATTACTCTCAGAGGAGATAACTGACTAGTATCTTATACACCTCTACCTTTTCTCTTCTTAAATGTTTCATTCATATAATTGGCTAACCATGGGAGAAGAAACAGAACTATTTTTTGTACCCCTGGAAGTAGCAGATTGAGTGGGAATATTTAACACTGCACCTACGTGTTGTAGGAATTTTACACTTTGTAAGTATCAATTAAGGTAACTAATATTGTGGTCTAGAATAGAGGTTCTCAAAAGGTGAAACGCATACGAAAAGACGTTTCAGTTGGTATAATTTTAACACTCAAAAATTTAATCAACAAAAACACTACGAAAATTTATTCAATAGGCTTGAAAACAAAAGGAAATAAAAATTGACTACAAAAGTAATTTATTTAAATCAATTTACAGAGAAAGGACGCTTTTCTACTTCAATATTAGAATTTCAAATTAGAAGGGATTTTAATAGTGATACATTTACTTTTTCTAAACTTTCTTTACTTTTAGGGGAAACCCGGGTAAGACGAATAATTATGTTACTTTTTTACTTTCATGTGATTTAATCATATTGTAAGAAAAATTACGGCGATTAAAAATATTTTTAATATCCGAATTTTTACTGATACTGTATTTTAGTTTCATAAAATATAAAATAAAAAATCTTTTCTCTAGGGGTTTAAAATTGGTAAAGAACCAGTAACTGATTATCTGATTAAAAAACGTGAAAAAGAAGTTCAAGGTGGAATAAGGAATCTGAAAACCGTACACAATAAGAATGTAATATAAAGGTTTGTGTTTTGGATGAAAGTTTTGAATACGAATTCAGAACGTGGGCTATAAATGAACCTGGGAAAGTAAGTAACCTATCGACTTTTTTAATCAGGTGAGAGTCATCTAGGGCGTATTTAGTTTGGTGTTTATTTTTTCTATATTTATTATGTAATTTTAAACCATATACAGGAAAATATTGACAAAAATATTAGATTTTTGAATCAAAATGAGATATGAATTGATAAATTTGTTAAAATGTACGACTTTTTAAATGATTAAATAAAACAGTTTTTTCGTTTTCCTGAAGAATTTAGTTTTTTAACTCTTAGAGGCACAAATCTTAACAAAACAAAAAAGAATTGTGACAATTTCTAAAGGGATTGTGTGTACGAGAATTTTCGAGGGGGGCCGAGAATTTATAAAATATGTTAACGTAAATAATAGGAGTAATTAATATATTTCCAAAAAATAGTTATAAATGGTTGTATAGTACAGGTAGGCCTATCCATTGTTGTATAATAATGTGAAAGAGTCGGGTGGGTACCTATTTAGATAATTGGCCTTTTTTCACATCTTTCATTCAATTCTAATTTGCTTACAGTTGTTAAGATTTATCCAGAAGCCGTTCAGATGGATTTTTGTATTTTTATTATTGTATTGAAAATCTTTCTCGAAATCTCCATTAGCCCACCTAAATAGGCTAAGCATCCAGTTTGTTTACGGTCAGGTTTTGTTTCGTTTTGTCTGTGATTCAGTGAGCTAAGTGATAATGCAGAAAACAGAAAACGTAGCGGTTGAAACACATTCTCCAAAACGTCATCTGTCAAGAGATTTGGTTGACCACTACGTTTTTTGTCGCAAACACTACCTGTCTCTCCAAATCGGTTTGTTAGCCTTTTTTTTTTTGGTTTAACGTCCAGCCTAGAAATTTTTGTTAGCCTAGAAATTGACATTTTTTTCTGGTGGAGGAACACCAACAAATTAAATTTGGAGGAATGATTCTTTTATACTCGCGAACGATTTTGTAGGAAAATATTGTTCAAGAATGAAAACCCGTTGTTTAGGGTAAAAGACATTCTGTTCGTAACACGACCAGAAACGGAACAAAATTTAAGACAGCTGAAAGAGAATCAACTCACACTGCCGTATCTATAACGGTTGAGTAGGGCACTTCGAGACACAAAACAAAATTTCCTTTTCTTTGAAAAAAATTACCAGACATTAACAATTGGGTAACAAGATTAAGAAACACTCTTGTAAATCCCAAAATATTCGCAACAACCATATTATGCAACTCCAATCAATTATTTTTATTTTTTATTTGGTTGAATTCATCAAACTTGTTCATACTGATGTTGTAATCTTAGAAAAATTATACATTTCTATCAAAACGAGATAAAATGAATATTTTCAAAAAATGTACGACTTTTTAAATGAATATATAAAACAATTTCTCCGTTCTCCTGAAAAAATTAATCTTTTAACTTCAACTCTTTTTCTCTAGAGATGTAATGGAGACATAATTTCATCAAAACCCTTTCTTAATAAATGTACTCAAATTTTTTATATACGTAATAATTAATTATCCTTGTTTTACGTATTAATTAATTATGAACCTTGTTCATAGGCTACTGTGTTGTAATCTTAGAAAAATTAGATTTTTCTATCAAAACGAGATAAAATTAATAATTTTTTAAAAATGTACGACTTTTTAAATGAATAAATTCAACAGTATTTTGTTCCCCGGAAAAATTTAATCTTTTAACTTAAACTCTTTTTCCTTAGAGATGTAGCCTAATGGAGAAATAATTTAATCAAAACCTTTTCTTAATATGTACTCAAAATTTTTAATATACGTAACAATTAATTTTCCAGAATAAACTACAAATTTAAACTTTAACATTACTAGAATGATAATATGCATGAAACAACGGAATTCGTGTGGGCGTTCCTAACCAGGAACTTATATTTAATCATTCCTGGTAAAAACAATGAAGTTTGAGAAGGGTGGATGCTAATCACTAGCTTTCAACGAGATGAAATTATTTCAGCTTGAGGCAATTCTTTCGCATCGATCGCACAGTTTTTAAAGAATATTGTCGACTGATATTAATGTCACGTCTTAGATTTTTCTCCATTAACTTCCGTTAAGATTTAGTCATAGATATTATAGCGTATCCTATTGCTATGTTAGGTTTTCTTAGTTTTATTTTTTAATCTTTTTAAAGTTCCTGTTCTTTTATGTTATAAAATTCTAATTTTTTGAAGAAAATTCAAATAACAGAATCTTACTTCATTCTAAAATATTGTGTGAAACATTCACACGACTTTCTCTTGACAATGATAATAATGAACAATATAACCTAACATTAGTAATAAAACATTAGAAATAAACAAAAAAACTAACCTCATAAAACATAACCTTATTTTAATCATGAGTGAAAGACGCAAAATGAAAATAAACCTAAGTTGGCTTAAAAATACGGAAAATCACTACTCTTTCACGCTAAACTAGCTTCTGTAGAGAAAAATCCTCAATATAAAAGTTGTAGATCTTTTAATTTTTTATAAATTTGATTATACATTTTTATCATAAAATGCATAGCTACTAAGGCTGAAATCTTAAAAAAACGCAATTTTTTTACACGTTTTTGTGAGAAAAACAGAAAATCGCTAATTACAGCTAAACTAAGCGCTATACAAAAAAAATGTTGAAATAAAAGTTGTAAGATTTTTAATTTTCCACATTTTTTATTGTATAAATTTTTGCACTAAAATGTATATTAAAGTTGCAATCTTAAGGAAACCATTTTTTACTCGAAAACAACCTCTCCAAGAATTCAAGCAGACATGGTGCCTACCCTATCTTGTAGAGCATAAAAAATTTAGTAAAGGAGGCGATTTTTTAAAAAAATCGTAGGAGCCGTTTTTGAGAAAATCACAAAAATGTAAAAAATTACACGAATAAACTACTACTTCCGGTTGACCGATTTTGATTAAAATGTTTGTGTCGGGTCCGGTAGTGGTATCTAATTTAAGTTTTAAGTTCGTATGATGTTCCCTTCTTGAGATATTCTGTTCACACACACAGACCAATCGCTAAAAACATGTTTTTTTGGGTTCAGGGGGTCTGAAAACGTGTAGGTCCGGTGAAAACTCGATTTCGAAAAATCGTCATGAAAACAATACTTTCCTTCCTATATATTCATATAGGCAAGAGAAAGTAAAAAATTATAACGACCTGCCTACACAGTAAATGGAGACTTTAGTTTTTATTTAACTTTAGTTTTATAAACATCAACTGCTTGGTTATTAGCGACTGCGGTGAATTGAATATCTAGAACAGTGAACATTTCACATTTCAAGACTTGTGAAAATTTCCAGACTTTAGCCGGGAATTGTAGGCTTTTTCATTCCGTTTAACTTCAGTGGGAAGGGATCGATAGAAAAATTACTGATTATTGTCATTAACTATTTTATGAACAGCTTTGTTTTGTTTTTTTATTTTTTTGAACGTTTGAACTGTTTAATGAAAAATTTAATTATCAATTATCCCAAATTTAAAATTCATATAAATAATGTATATTATTTAACGCGGCAATAAAGTTAATTAACTAATTATTTATTTTCATTAAATTCGAATAAAATACAAGAATAAAAATACAATTACATTTTGCAAAAGTGCAATAAAAACTTTTATGATTTGAAAACAGAATTTGGGACACCAGATGTGAACGGATATAAAATTACAGTGCTATTAAAAATGTCTGTTTAAATTACTATACAGGAGATCGTCAATAGATAAAAAGAGTTGTACAAAAATAAACTAGTTAAGCATGAAACGTCAACTGTAACAAAATGGAATTGTCACCCGCTGAGCATCCTTATTTCTGTTATCCTCAATATAACAATAATGGAAAAACGTCCCCAGATAAATAGATGACGTATTATTTTAACGACTTCAACAGACAACTTCGGTTTGATTAACATAACATTTCACGAAATATTTCCACGAGACATGAAGGTATTCTATTTCGTTACCAAAGACATATTAAATGCAGTTGAATAAGTATTATTTATTTTATCTTTAGAACAGAGTAAGTATTTATTAAGATTGTAAAATATTTTGAATAAAATATTGTATTTATTTCCACACTGCCCAAAAATGGTTGGTTTGAGTCTATACAAGACTACACCTCATTTACACATCATACATATCATCCTCACCTCATTGGGTCACGGAATTGCTTATTGCTCTTAAGGGTACCCGGTTTGCCTATCTCCGTAATGTAAGGAACATTTTCTCAAAAACTAAATACAGTGAAACTTGGCTAATTCGAACCTGAAGGGGAATGGAAAAAAGTTCGAATTATCAAAAATTCGAAATAACCAACATCATATGGAACAGTATTGTAAAGTTAAAATTACAAAATTTGAACTTTTGTTATACGTACTACACTATGTATACTATGTACTTGCTTTAAAATCCCGAATGTCTAATTTTTCTGCAAATTCTTCTGCTTTTGCACGAATTATTGTTCCACTTAAAGGATGCACTTGGTCGCGAGCTTGCTTGAACCACTTCAAAACACAATCGTCCACTGCAGGATATTCGGCTGTTCTTACCCGCTTTCGACATTTTCCGTTTTTTTGATTCCAGTTTTCCATATTGTGTTTTTATTTTTTAAGAAAGACGATAAAGTGTTCGGTAAAATTCCGTATTCGTTAGCTATGTCACACTTTCTTTTTGTACCGCGTTCCGCATCTTGAATCACTTTAAATTTTTCGTCCAAAGTTAAACTCTTATACGGACCACGCTTAGCCATTGTTAAATGAACTTAACCGCACTGCACGTAAACTCTTAACTGAAACGAAAACAATTCAGTAGTACTGAAATGTACTGTACCTAGTTAAAAAAAAGTACTGTGGTACTACTGTATGTAAATTGTACAACACAAATTCTACACACCGTATGCACTCGTGTATACTCTACAGTAGGCCTACTGTGCTGTGACTGAAAACGGTTCAAGAATGTGGGTGTAAATTTAACTAGGGAAATCCCAAACCGATCATACAGTGCAGGTCTGTGTGAAAGTGAAATTCACTTTACAATGTTCAAAGCCTATACGGCATACTGGCTGGAATTCCGTAGATTAGGCTTACTACGCACTAATAACTGACACTCTATTGTGTCTATTTTCAACCCAAACGCAGCAGGTAGAAATAACTTTATTACAGAACCTGATTACGAAAAACCTAGCTAAACAAACATTTTTATTCTCTCTTTGAAAAACTTTGAATTAACCAAATAACATATTTTTAACTTCGAATTAGGCATACCATTTTTGTTCAGATTTTAATATGCTTTTCAAGGGGAATACCAGTTTATTCGAATTATCCAAAAATTCGAATTATCCGAGTTCGAAATAACCAAGTTATACTGTATTACAGTTATCCTGTCCAATATTTTTCGTGGTTACTTTTCAGGCTAATCTAAACCCACAGAATTAGTAGCATCTTTATTTACATTGTTAGGAAGATAAGAAAATGTCTTTTTGAAATGACCGCTTTTGAAAAGGATAAATTTTTGCCTATTTAAGTGGAAAATAATTATTACTTTTTTTTGTAACAGTGTATTTCTTTTGCAATCAGTTAATAAATATAAATAATTTTATGCAAATATGAGAAAATCTGAGTTATGTCCTTAGAATTAAAATATAAACTACACTCATTAGTGTGTTTCAAAAAGACTAAACTGTGAAGAAAAAAATATATGTATACAAAATCAAACTTGATGATCTTGAAACACAAAGTAGTTGAAGTTGGAGATGACGATGATAGAGATGAAAACGACGCCGATTATGAGATGACTATGATTAGGAGTTGAAGTAGAAAAGAAAAAAAAGTTTAAGTTATTAACAAAATCGTAAAGATAAGTCTAATGGTTTAAAACGTTTAAGTCTGTTAATATCTTCGCTGTTGTCGAGGAGGTTAATCGTTAATGGATTCTGATGGCCTTCTAGTTTTTGTAAATGTTTTTCGCTATGTTGTTTAATTTCTTCTTTTATGAAGGACAGGTTTAGATCATTGTGTAGTATTTCATTTGTTACGTGCCATGGGGCTGCAGTGATTAGTCTCAGGCATTTTGATTGGAAGCACTGTAGTTAGTTCTAGTTAGTTAGTTCTATATTTGATGAACTAGCTGTACCCCATAGCTCTAACCCATAAGTCCAAACTGGTTTTAGTATTACTTTGTATACGAGTACTTTATTTTCAAGGGAGAGTTGCGATTTACTGCCTAAGAGCCAGAAAAATTGACGTAACTTCAGCCCAAGTTGCTTTCGTTTCGTCCATATATATGACTTCTCCACGTGAGTCTTCGATGTAGATGCAAACCCAGATATTTAACTTCCTCCTTCTGTGGGATTACTGTACCGTTCACGCTGACCACTGGACATGTTGTCCAGTGTCGAATAATTATTTAAACACATTATTTTACTGTGATATTAATTCGGTACATTTCAATTATGGTATAAAAGGCTGTGCAAACATTTCATTTAAATCCGTTCACAGTTGGCTGAGAAAATGTTCCTTATGTGTTAAAAATTGCTGTTTACGGGAAAAAAACTAAAAGAGAACACATTATAATTACTGCGAAATAGTTACCTCTAATGCACTCAAGGATCATAATCTGGAAATTCCTCAACTGTTACATTCACAGTGGTCTAATGGCAACCTCAAGTTTTAAAACAGAAACAAAATTATGAGTTTTTCGTTTGTCATTCAAAAAATAAATGTGTTTATGCAATCTGGTGACGTTTAGAAAATAACGTAAGGGATCGACATATTTTAAATTACTTTTTTGGGATAAAAACTGCAAAAACCTCAACAAACTATACAGCATTGGAAAACTCTGAATTTTAATAATGTATAAAAAACCGGATAGGGTTATGTGAAAATTTTTCAATTTTCTCCGTTCCGGGTGTCCTTAAATTGAACAGATTGCAATAAACAACACATTAGGGTTAAAAAATCCACATTACTCACCAGGTTGGTCGAAAGTTTACGTCGCCACGAGTCAGCTGTTTAACAGTTAGCTGTTTGGTAGTGATTTTTTTACTTTCTCTTGCCTATATAAATATATAGGAAGGAAAGTATTGTTTTCATGTCGATTTTTTGAAATCGAGTTTTCACCGGATCTATACGTTTTCAGACCCCCTGAACCCAAAAAACATGTTTTTAGCGATTGGTCTGTGTGTGTGTCTGTGTGCGTGCGTGCGTGTGTGTGTGTGTGTGTGTGTGTGTGTGTGTGAGTGTGTGTGTGTGAGTGTGTGTGTATGTGAACAGAATATCTCAAGAACGGAACATCGTACGAACTTGAAACTTGAAACTTAAGTTACATACCACTACCGGACTTGACACGAACATTTTCATCAAAATCGGTCAACCGGAAGTGGTAGTTTATTCGTGTAATTTTTCACTTTTTTGCGATTTTCTCAAAAACTGGTCCTACGATTTTTTTAAAAATCGCCTGGTTTACTCAATTTTTTATTCTCTACAAGATAGGGTAGGCGTCATGTTTGCTGAAATTCTGGGTGAGGCTGTTTTCACGTAAAAACGTTGTTTTTTTAAGATTACAGCTTTAATATGCATTTAAGCGCAAAACTTTATATAATAAAAGTTGTAGAGAATTGAAAATTCTACAACTTTTATTTCCAACAATTTTTTGTATAACGCTTAGTTTAGCGGTAATTTGCGATTTTCTGTTTTTTTTCTCACGAAAATGTGTGAAAAATTGATTTTTTTTAAGATTTCGGCCTTAGTATGCATTTTACGACAAAAGTGTATAATTAAATTTATAGAAAATTAAAAGATCTACAACTTTTATTTAAAGCATTTTTCTCTACAGAGCCTAGTTTAGAGAGAAAGAGTGATTTTCCGTATTTCTAAGCCAAACTGAGGTTGATTTTCATTTTGCATCATTCACTCATGATTAAAATAAGGTTATGTTTGTTGAGGTTAGTTTTTTGTTTATTTCTTATGTTTTATTACTAATGTTAGGTTTATTATTAATTATTTGCATTGGCAAGAGAAAGTTGGGTGAGTGTTTCACACCAGATTTTTAGACGAAGGTTCCTGGTTAAAATCCTAGTAAAAGTGGTTACTTTTGTACGGATTTGATACTAGACCGTGGTTACCGGTTTACTTTGATGGTTGTGGTTCAAATAATTATACTCTCCGAGTCGGTACAAGACTATATCTCATAAATACATAAATCTTTATTTGTTAGCGACCAAAAAAGGAATAGACATCGTCAAATACAGTTATATACACGTACGTTTAAATCTATTTTACCAATTTTTGGTTACAGTTTTTGTTTACAATTAAGTGTTCACTAAAACAAAAAAAAATAACTTGTTCATTAAATTACTACTTAAATTATATATTGGAATTCTAAGTTTTTCACTTACACTAACATGTTTTATAATTCTAAATTTTACCCACATTACATTTAAAGAGCATTCCTTGAAAGATAATTTAAGAACTCCTGGTCAGAATAAATGCTTGTCATGTTAAAAAACCTTTTACTTCCCGATCAAAGTTGTTATATAAAGTTAAAGTTTATAGAGAAATTGCGAAGAAATATATAGAAATTGCGTCCATCATTTAGAATTGTCCTTTATAATAATTTAAAAAAATACGATTTACTTTATAAATAGATCAAATAATTTTAAGCCTCACATAATATAACATAAGTACCTAAAAATACTGTTTAAGCTATAAATAAGATAACGTTGCAGTTAAGTCATCTGCACTTTATAGTTAGGCCTACTAAAATACTATTTAAGTTATAAATAAGATTAAGTCAGTGAAAGATACTAAATAACTCCCCGCAAGCTGGATGCCAATTTGAAAGTTACTAATAATCCCTCTCAGTATCTCCGCCAGGGATCAGCCAATTTGAAACATAACTATTTAATTTGAAGAGGACTTAATTCACCCCTCACAAGAGAATGCCAAATTTGTTAGAATACTTTTTACTCCTCTAGGTATCCCCACGAGGATATGTCAAATTTGAAGAGAAATAAACCATCACCACGAGGGTATCTCCGCCAGATTTGTGGATAACTATTTTTACTCCACGAGGGTATGCCAAATTTGTTGTGAAACTGTTTTATTTTAATAAAATATTATTCACGTTAAATCATTATAACTTTTATTTAATTAATATATTTTTTTTTATAATTATAGTCTTAATTATTTCGTACCTTAGTTAATCAATTCTCCTATTAAATGAATGGTTATTGTTGTTGTTTACATATGTCTGCCATTGAACAGCTATCAAATAATCACTATTATTATAGAGTTTAATAATTTGTGTCTCTTTTCATAACGTGGACATTTTATATATTACTATTTATTTGTACTTACTATTTATTACATACTTAATACTATTTTTTTTTAAGAGCGAATGAGGGACCCACTCGTTTGGTTTGGCCTCCTGTCCCCCATTAAAAATAATTTACAATTCTATTTTCTTCTTCTTAGTTGCCTAGTAACCCTACTTTTGTTATTGAAATCAAATAATTTTTTAAAGTATTTATTTTAATCAGCTGGAGATATCTATTTTTATTTCAATAGACTCAAAAATAAACAACTCCAGGTGTGCATCAAATTTGTCATATTACATCAGATGTAAGTTAATAATACGTTGCTAAAATACTGTGTTAGTGACATTATAAAATGAATGCTAGCGTCAGTGTGTGACGGCATAATTACGGGGAGGGGAACATATCATAAAGAAAAACTGCTTTTTAGTCTTAAGTTAACTAATATTGCAGTCGATTTTTAATAATAAAAATCTGTCGTGGAACACTCATACGACTTTCTCTTACCAATGTAGATAATGTACAATATAATCTATGTTTAATCATGAGTAAACAATGTAAGGTGAAAAACATAAACTAATTTTTATCGAGTGAATGACGCCAAATGAAAATCAAATTCTGTTCGACTTAAAAATACGGAAAATCAGTATTTGCAGTTACTGTGCTTTGTAGAGATTAATGTTTAAAATAAAAGTTGTACGTTTTTTAATTTCCTATAACGTTGATTATATATATATTTTTGTCGTTAAATGCGTACTAATGCCGCAGTCTTAAAAAATTCAAATTTTTACAGATTTTTAATGAAAAAAAAAACAGAAAATCACTATTGCCCCTAAACTAAGCGTTGTACACAATAATTTTTTAAATAAAAGCTGTAGGTTTTTAAATGTTCTATAACTTTGGTTACATACACTTTTGCCTTAGAATGCATATTAAGGCCGCAATCTTAAAAAAAGAAAACACTTTTTTCTATGAGAGCTCAGCCTCCCCAAGAATTTCAGCAGACATGATGTTTACCCTATCTTGTAGAGCATAAAAAATATAGTAAATGAGGCGATATTTAAAACAAATTGTAAAAAAGTGAAAAATCACACGAATAAACTACTACTTTCGGTTGACCGATTTTGATAAAAATATTCATGTCGGGTCTTGTAGTAATATTTACCTGAGTTACTAGTTTTAACTTCGTACTATACTCCATTCTTGAGATATTTTGTTTACAAACACATAAACTAATCGCTTAGAAAACTCGATTTCGAAAAATCGACAAGAAAACAATAATTTCCTTTCTTATATATTTATATAGGGGAAGAAAAAGTAACAAATTATAAGACATCCTTTAAGATAATAATTGTGTCAAGGTACCGTAGCAGAAGTTAAACTCCTGGAGGAACAAAGGAAAGAAACCCACGTCCTGGTGGGTTTCGGAAAGGTCAAGGTTTCACGGACAATGTATTCGAAAGGAGTTTCCTTGGTATTTATTCGAAGTAATTTGAAGTGTATATGTTGAAACAGAAGGTAGAGTGTTCAAAGGAACAAATTTATGCGTAAATTTAGGTGTTTCACAAGGATGTCCTTTGTCACCCACATTGTTTAGTTTTTGTCTTGATGGTGTGGTAGAATCAAGTTTTAATTGGTATTTTAATGAACGATGAGTTTGTTAATTGTTTATTGTTTACGAAACGCTGTAATTTCCCTTAGTAACCGTGAAGGTGAATTACGGTTCAGAATTTTATAAATTTAGTTAGTAGAGCTTTATAACTGTACAACATTAACTTCGAAGACTAAGATTTAAGAAAAAGGGTTAATAAAGTTGGAGATTATAATTGATGCCATAATTCTTGAAAAAAATCACTGGCTTTAATTATTTGAATAGCGATCTTTCATATAATGTTAAAATCATGAGAAAGGAAACAAAAAAGTTCAGAGTAATGCGTGGTAGAATTAGAAGCACTTCAGGAATAATAAAATAATACAAGTGTACGAAGCAAGTTAAAATTATAAAATACTAGCATGCCCAGTCGCGGCTTTGCGCGCGAAAAATGGTGTAATCACTTTTTTAAAAATATGATATAAAAGATTCTAGTCGTGAAAAATCACGACAAAGTACACGTATATCAGCAAAAACCTAACCTCGAACACGGCTCAATGTTTTTCTACATAGTTCACAAAATATTCGGTAGATTTTGCTGCAAGCATTTTTTATCTAACCTCATAAAACCCTTAATGTAGGATATAAACATTATTTTCAACCCTTTAAGGGTAACTTTTTAAGGGTTTCAATAGCCTAAAACCTGCACCGGCATCATAGTTATAATATAAAAAATTGCATGAAAATCGGTTCAGTAATTTAGGAGATATAGGGGAACATCCACACATACATACACACACACATACATCGAATTTTATAAATATAGACTAAGGCAGTGCCTATACTTTTTCATAGAACGGGACCAGGGTTCTGAAAAATAAGAATCTAATGTAAAACATTTATACCACATTCTCTTCCCAATGTAAATAATTACAAAATATAACCAATGTTTAATCATTAGTAACTGTGTAAAATGAAAAATCTGGTGTAAAAACACTCACACGAATTTCTCTTCCCAATACAAAAATGAACAATATAACCTAACATTAGTAATAAAACAATAGAAATAAACAAAAAACTAAACTCAAAAAACATAACCTAATTTTAATCATGAATATAAACTGATGCGAAATGAATACCAACCTTTGTTTGGCTTAAATACGGAAAATCACTTTTTGACGCTAAGCTAGGCTCTGAAGAGAAAAATGCTTATAGGTCAACAAAAGTTTTCGATCTTTTAATTTCCTATAAATTTGATTTTGTGCATTTTTGTCGTTAAGTGGATACTACGGCCGAAATCTTAAAAAATCGATATTTTTACAGATTTTCATGAAAAAAACACAACAGAAATCACCTATTACCGCTAAACTAAGGGTTATACAAAAAAAAAGTTAGAAATAAAAGTTGTAGATTTTTAAAGACTACAACTTTTATTATAAATACATTATTGTCCTAAAATGCATGTTAAGGCCGAAACCTTAAAAAAAAATTTTTCTACGAGAGAACAGCCTCTCCAAGGATTTCAGCAGACAAGGCGCCTACCCTATCCTGAAGAGTATAAAAGTTGTAGTAAATGAGGCGACGTTTTTAAAAAATTCTTATGAGCCGTTTTTGAGAAAATCGCAAAAAAGTGAAAAATGACACGAATGAAATACTAGGCCTACTTTTGGTTGACCGGTTTTGATGAAAATGTTCGTGTCGGGTCCTCTAGTAGTACCTAACTTAGGTTTTAAGTTTCAACTTCGTACGACGTTTCGTTCTTGAGATATTTTGTTCACACACAAACACACACACACACAAACACACACACACACACACACACACACACACACACACACAGACAGACTAATCGCTAAAAACATGTTTTTATTTGGATTCAGGGGACCTGAAATCGTGTAGATCCGGTGAAAACTCGATTTCGAAAAATCAGTATGAAAACAATACTTCCCTTCCTATATTATATTCATACAGGCAAGAGAAAGTAAAAAACATAACCTAATTCTATACATGAATAAGTGACGCAAAATGTAAATTAAACCCTGTAGAATTAAAACTAAGTTATAGATAAAAATGTTTAAAATAAAATTTGTAGGTGTTTTAATTTTTTACAACTTTTTTATATACTCTTTTGCCTTAAAATGCCTATTAAGGCCACAACCTGAAAAAAAACATTTTACCCCAAGAGCATTGCCCCAAAGAGTTTCAGCAGACAAGGCGGTTACCCATCTTGTAGACCATAAAAAATTTAGTAAACTAAGAAAATTTTGAAAAAGAAAAAAAACGATTAAGCTACTAATTCCAGTTGATCGATTTAATGAAAATGTTCTTCTCGGGTCCAATAGTGGTACTTAATTTAAGTTGTAAGTTTCAACTTAGAACACTATTACGTTCTTGAGATATTTTGTTCACTTATACCAATCGGTAATAACATGATTTTTGGGTTCAAGGTTTTTTGGGTTTTTGGGTATTTAACTTGCATTCCGGTGAAAACTTGATATCGAAAAATCTAGGTGAAAACAATAGGCTACTTTTCTTCCTTATAATTTATATATTTTTTGTCATCAGCCTCTTGACTGGTTTGACACAATTCTCCAAGCTGTTCTAACTTGCACAAGCCGTTTCATATCTACATACCTGTAACACTCTACATCTTTTGTAATTTTCTTTATATATTCTAACCTTTGCCTCCCCCTAAAAATCACTCCCTCAATATTACCTTCCATTATTGATAGACCAATACCTGGATGTCTTAAGATATGCCCCACCAGTCTATCCCTTCTTTTGGTAAGATACTTCCATATACTTCTTGTTTCATCCACTCGTCTAACAACCTGTAAATTACTTTATCCTCTCACCTAATCTTTAAAATTCTCCTATAACACCACATTTCAAAAGCTTCTACCCTCTTCCGTTCTACAGCCCCTATCACCCACGTTTCACTCCCGTATAATGCTACACTCCAAACATAGTGTTTTAAGAAATTTTTCCTAATCCGTAAATCAATGTTTGTAGTCAGTAAGCTGTTTTTCATTTCAAAGGCTTTTCTAGCTTAAGCAATCTTACTTTTGATACCACTTGTGCTTCTACCATCCTTTGTTATTTTACTCCCTAGATAGCACAATTCCCCAACTTCCTTCATGTTTTCGTTGCATACTTTAAATATATTTATGTAAAACAACATAAAGTAAAAATATGCAGTTTTGGTTCAGGCAGTGGATATTGATTTGCTTGAGAAGTTTGAAAGAAAACTTACAAGTGTTTATATAAGAAATAGTACTCCGAGCGAATTGGGAGTTTCTGGCGCCTACATGTATAAGTAATAATTTTGAAATAAAATATTTTTACATCTCTAAGATTTCTTTACATTCGCCTTTTAAGAAATTCGTCATTTGAAAAGGAAGAAAATATTCTACAAGCTCCTGTATAGAACGTACAAACAATTTTTTTAAACACTGAACAATATACCTAATAAATGTCAGATAAATTGTTTAAAGAAGTCAAAAAGGATATTAAGAAAACTGGAATAAATCTAGAAGACATAATAGTTCTAACGAAATTCAGCCAACTGATTACTGACTTTAAGAGCTTATGTGAGTAACAAAAGCAGAACACCGGATGGATTGAATAGCGGAGAGAGGTCTACAGTGAAAGTATACTGAGAATGTGGGCTGGAAAAAGAGCTTCTAGAAATAGCCGAAGTTACTTTACGTGATCTAAAATGACGCAGTACGAAAATATGTTTTCGTCTAACCTTTGATCAAAATTTAACATAATATAAAACTTTCAAATTTCTTCGCCTTGTAGTTCTGGAGATTTCATGATGGGTGATTATATGAGTCGAGTGAATGATGTTTGGGATTTTTAGATAAATAATGATGACAAAGTGAAAAAGATTCTTTGATTACAAATTTCCAAAGTGGTTAATACTAGTGATAAAAGAAAGTAAGCTATATAATAACAATAAAAGTTAAGTTAATTTACGGTAATAAAGTTTCCACTTGTGTGACAACTGAAAAGTAGAAATGTAATTTGCTATAATAACGCTTCAGTCGGTTAATATTTAAGTCGTAAAAATTATTGTGGAATTGTTCATTGGACTTTAATACAACACTTCATTTAATATATTTCTGTTTTTCTCGTTTGTGTTAAAGTAAGAGTATAACTAGGTAATGAGATAAGTTTATTACCAATTAAAAAGTTTAATTAATCTCGCTATTTAAATTATATTGCTATAAATATTCTTTGTTATCTTGTAATTGCTTAAGAAATAAATTTATCAGTCATTAAATTCAAATTCCTTATAAATTTATGTATTTTAAAAATGAAATATTGATGCCTATCTGTATTTCTGATTACTTAAGGGGACGCGTAACCGGGGTGGTCATTTTGAACATCTTTTGTAATAAAAATGTAAATAAATGCAACATTTAAATTGTTTAATGTTCATTTTTTATATAAATTATCCGCATCATTCATAAAATTTCATTACAACGTAACCTACCGATTCTGCAGCGGTTACATAATGGATTCGTTTTTATGTTACTCACCCGGGATACCATCTTATCAGTGAATAAACCGAAAAAATTTACAATATTTTTCTTTAAATTTACTTCGATTAAAGCTTAAAAATTAATAAAAAAGTCAGAAAACAATGAAAATATTAATATTTCTTTTATAAATGATTCTAGGAAATATAGCCTACAAAAGTTTATGCCGAAAGAAAATTTCCAAAACAGCAACTTCGATTAGATTGTTTAAATTCAAATTAATGGTAATATTAACAAAAGCTTATGAAAAAAACCATTGTAAATTACTACAAAAGATCTTTACAATCTTAAGATATTTTCTTAGTTGATATACACAAGAAGAAGAAGAAGAAGAAGAGAATATATAAACTTTTAAACCAGGAAAAGTTGTTTTTGAAGAAAGAGTGGGAGGGTTAAAACTTAACGGGGAAGGTTAAAAGTCGAATATTATGCTTTCCTTTATAACGAACTATTGTTTCACATCTTCTCTTAGTCAGCAAGTTCCGTTGTGATTCCATGTCTAGCCCTCAGCAACATATCACAAATCCTTCCTCTCCTCCATTAAAACCATACTTGATTCTGGATTTTATTCAACTAATGAAACATCTGCATATTTTAACACCACCCGGACTAAAAGTAATACAGCATTTACTTCAACTTAAAACAAAATGTTATAATAAACTTTGAAAACATGATATAAAAGTTTATTTACCATGATCTTTCATCTATTCAATACAACATGAAGATTTCGAATAAATTTTAAAAGCTGTATTATATACTTAAACAAAACGATACTACTTAATTTTTATGCCTTCCGCATAGATTTGATACCCGTTAACATTAGAGCGATAATGTAACTGGGTGATCCGGGTTCAAGTTCCGGTTGAGTGATTAGATATTTTTAAATACTGTACTTTAATTTTAATGAATTTTTTAAAGGAAGTGTAATCCTTTGTCAATCAGTTTTTTTTAAATGGAAATATAAACTTTAAGCAAAGACGATCAAAGTTTGAATAAAAACGTTCTTAGAATGAAAATTCTCCCTATAACAGACAGGTGGAGTGTCAATTATTTGCACTTAATCTGTTATTTGTCGAGCTAAAATAAATAGTTCTGTTTCTTATCACATGGTCAGCCAATTAAATGACTGAATCATTTAAGAACAGAAGAGGTAGAGGTGTAAAAGACACTAATCAGAGTAATCTCCTCTGAAAGTAATAAATTTCATTATACAGCCAGACCATGTGATGAATGAAGTGAAGGTGTCATTTGCAAAGTGAAAAATGTGTGCTTTTCAGAGGGCCCGGCATGCTAATAAGCATACTTTTCCACTCAGTAAGGAAAGCAATTGTAAACCACCAGGCTCCTCGTTTTACTTAGTAAAATCTCTACAGGTTCAAACCAGCCTTTCGGCTCATGACCTAAACATCAACAGAATGAAAAATGAAACACCCTTTGCAGTGAGCTGTAAAAAGACTGAACTCTAAACAAACTACAAAACTAACCTTATCTCTCAACTGTGATTTAATATCTTGAAACATGAATAGTTGAAGCTGAAGATGACATTACCATGATGTGGGTGATATGATAATGATGCCGATTATGAAATGACGATGATTAGTTGTAGAAGTAGAAAAAATTAAATGATTAACAAAATTATAAAGGTAAGTCCAATGTTTTAAAACGTTTCAGTCTGTGAGTATCTTCGCTGTCGTCGAGGAGATTGATGCAAAGGATTTTGGTGTTCTTCTAACTTAT
This sequence comes from Catonia carolina, assembly GCA_035578175.1. Taxonomy (NCBI): domain Eukaryota; kingdom Metazoa; phylum Arthropoda; class Insecta; order Hemiptera; family Achilidae; genus Catonia; species Catonia carolina. The sequence continues at coordinate 29,393,646 of JAQMRL010000005.1, read as the reverse complement.
TTAAATGTTTCTCACAATGTTGTTTAATTTTTTTTTATTTATAAAGCGCAAGTTTAAAATATGCTTATACAAGAAAACATGGGAAAATGGCCACTGGAAGATAGCATCCAATGAATCCGTATATAAAGAAATAGAACCAGTAATAACCACAATTTAAAAAAATGAGAATCTCCTTCTTAGGACATACAATCAGAACACCGGAAAATAGAGTACTTAGAAAAGTCATAGAGACAATTTAGAATAAGAAATACGAAATAAAATGGATCAAGGAAGTTAAAAATGATATGGAATAAAAAGAAGTTTACGCTGGAAGATTTAAAACGTAAAATAGTAAAAACTAAAATATTGAAAGACAACACACTATATTACAAGCTAAAACTAGAAAATTCGCGGAAAGGGTGTTTTGAGACGAGGAAAGAAAAACAAGATCCGATAGTACAAAAAAATACTGGGTACAAAAACTTTAAAAGTGATCCAATGTGGTAAAACATGAAAAAAGGGCAAATTTAACAATATTTCATTATTTAGGTCTAAAAAATTCTGAAATAATTCAACGGTTTCAGTCAAAAATACTTCGAAACATCATGGACTCACCTTGGTACATATCCAACACTATATTGCACAGAGACACGAACACTCCCACGGTACACGAAGCTATACAGAAATTTTGTACCAGTTACCAAACAAGACTTGAAAATCATCAGAATCCAGAAGCCATCAATCTCCTAGACAACAGTGGAACACACAGAAGACTATGCAGACTACACCCTACAGATTTATTTTAATATGTGATTGTGTAATTTATTTTACATTCCTGGCAAGATCACTTCAACAAAATGGGAAATCTTATAGAGTAATACCAAGGGGTATTACTTACTCAAGATTTATACTTACAACACATCTACTCATTGTTCTATGAGAGCAGATCGTAGATTTACAGTTATTCAAAAAAAAAATTTAGGTCTATATACCATGGGGCTGCAGTGATCAGTCTCAGGCATTTTGATCGAAAGCGCTGCAATATTCTATATTCGATAAACTTGCTATACCACATAGCTCAAATTCGTCCAAACTGGTTTATGAATTACTTTGTATAAGAGAACTTATTTTTAAGAGAAAGCTGAGACTTACTGCCTAAGACCCAGAACAATTTAACTTTAGCCCGAGTTGTCTTCGTTTCGTCTAAGCACGATTTCTCCACGTGAGTCTTCGATTTAAATGTAAACCCAGATATTTAACTTCTTTTTGCGAGATTTCTGTACCATTGAACCATTGAAGGTGACCGCTGGACATGTTGGTTTCTTTAAAGTAAACGTTACGTTGACTTATCCTCATTAATCTTTACTCTACGTTTGTTTCACCATTCGTGAATGTTGTCAAGACAAGTTTGTAACTTCTCAGAGACACATGTTGGTGAAGCGTTCGCCACTAAAATCGCTGTACCATATTTTAATATTCAAGTATTTCCACATGATATTTATTAGGTTTTTGCTCATAAGAAGCAGGTTATATTTTTGCACTCGATCTGCTTGTTCCAGGGTTACGAATTGTATGACTATAATTTAGCGAATTATATGATATTTAAAAACATTAGAGTTAGAGGTGTAAAAGACACTAGTCAGAGTTATAATCTCCTCTGAGACTCATGATTTCATTATAGCTACAGCTAGACCCTTTTTTATCTGAGGTGGCGAGAAAAACTCATGTTCAGTCCCTCACGATAGGGAAAGTAGTGTTGGACTCAATTGAGGCGTCCTCGGCCAGCCCCAAGGAGGCCGCAACCGCCAACCAACCAAAAACCCGCCGCCTGGCCACTTGATCCTACATCAGCAAACAACCCAGATTATACAGCCGGACACTGTGGTGAATGAAGCAAAGGTGTCATTTGGACTTTATTCTTTATAACTTGACATTTCAAAAACTCTACAACCTCAAATTTCACAAATGTTCAAGTTTTCAATAAGTAAATAAAAAATATAAATAATTTATGGCCTGGAAATTTCATACAAATTGCATTAATTCATAACAAAATTTATAACATGAAAATAAAGTCTTGGTTTTGAAAAATGTGAAATATGTTTAAGCATTAGTGATAAAAATTTCAATTTAAAAAATTTGAAATATGAGTCATTCATATTTTTATAGGATAAAATATATATTCCGAGTACAACTAACGAATAAACATTTACATGGAGTAATTTATAAAAAAGGGAGATAAATGTTGTCGTGCATATTGTTAAAGCAAACAGCTTTTTTTCAAAACATGAGAAGGTTAAAGGAGGGGTATATATGCTGAAATAACGTAACGAAAATACGCTAAAAGTGTATAAAATAAATAGGAATATCAAAGAATGAAATAAGTTAGTGTAAAAACGCAGGCGTAGATAGCAAAAAGAGCTTTTAGATGCGATAAAAAGGGTATATTTCCGTCATTATACGAAACTTTTTACTCAGAGAGGTCCGAAAAATTTTATTTTTTCAGTTCCTATATAGAAAAAAAGGAAATCGTGTAACTTACTTTTTCAATCGATTCTTATCATTCTTATGGGTAATCATAAGAACGATATTGGTATGAAATACGTAATAAAATACAAACTGAGCTCATTACTTTTTCTGGCGCTTTATCTGAAATACTTAGCTATAGATTGAAAAAGTATTCTGATGTTGAAAATATCGTGAAATTTATTCCGATGTCTTTCGGGATCTGTTTATTAATACATTTTTTTAGAAAATCATTAATGTGTGGGCATTTCAATCTGTTCAATTCATAACAATAAGCAACCCCCATAACCAAATGAAAAGAGGATTATATGTATGACGTGTAAATTAGAGAAGTCTTGTACAGACCCAGGCCGTCCATTCCTGAGAATGTACGGTTAATTAAACCCAAACCATTAAAGTACACCGGTAACCACTGTCTAATGCTAAAATGTGTATAAAAGTAACTAATTTTACTAGGGTTTTAACCAGGACCCTTTGTCTCCGAATATCATTAATAAATAAAAAAAACTTCATTTTAAACAAACAAATATGTAAATTAACAAATTAATTCATTACAATACGGTTATAAAAACTAGTATATTATAACTTAACTACTTAAAAACTTGAATGCTATGAGATCTCACATGTAGATTTCAAATAGAATCTCACGGCCTCCCAGTGTAGCTTGCTTTGCCTTCATTATAATCAATATTATTGATTTCATAAAGTATCAATATAAATTTCAAGTAAATAATAACTTGATTAATTTTTTTTTCGTTAATGCCTATTCCCAAGAGTGCTAGTGACTTTGAACATTTTTGATTTTATTAGCTAGTAGGGGGAGAAAAGGTCACGTCGTGATTGACTAGCACTTGTAAACTAGCTCGATGTAAACGTTCGGAAACGTTGCTAGACTAGCGCTAATAGGGGAGAAAAAGTCATGTGATAGTAAACAAGCTCGGTGTAGAAGTTTGGAAACGTTTCTTGCTGCTAGTAAGCTGTACTTTGTACAGATTTACAATACACAACATAACTCTCATATGTTTTCAAAGCACTGGGAACAATTAACTAGCTCCGTGGGAACCGTCACCGACGCGCTAGTAGATCCTGCTAGTACTAGCAGCTAGTAAATTAGCGTCGTGGGTATAGGGCTTTACTGTAAGTTAGAGTTTCAGTTTAATAAAATGAGGTTTTGCCCATAACAGGGAGGTGGAGTATTAAATTAATTGCACTCGATCTGTTGGTTCCAGGGCTACAAAAAATAGTTCGGTTTCTTATCACATAGTCAGCCAATTATATGGCTGAACTATTTAAGAACAGAATACGTAGAGGTGTAAAATACACTAGTCAGAGTTATCTCCTCTTGAGAGTAATGAATTTCATCGTACAGCCAGACCCTGTAGTGAAGGTGTCATTAGCAGGATGGAAAGTGAGTGTGCTTTCTGGAGGGCCTGGCATGCTGATAAGCATACTTTTCCACTCAGTGAGGAAGGCAATAGTAAACCAACTCACTCCTCGTTTTTACTTAGTAAAACCTCTAGAGGTTCAAATCAGCTTTTCGGCTGTAGACCTAACAACAGGTTGATAATAGTTAATTTTAATATGGGTAGACTATTTTTGGTGTTAACTAAAATTTATGTAGCGTTTAAATAAATTATTACCCTTTTCTGCTTAACTACTTTCTCTTGCCTATATTATTGTATTGGAAGGAAAGTATTGTTTTCACGTTGTTTTTTCGAAATTGAGTTTTCACTGAATATACCTGTTTTCAGACCCCCTGAACCCAAAAAACATGTTTTTAGTAATTGGTCTTTATGTGTGAACAAAATTTCTCAAGAATGGAACATTGTGAGAAAGTGTTAAAAGTGTTTGTGAGAACATTGTGAACAAAGTGAGGTTAAAACTGATATTTCAGCAGTTAGAACAACATTTTCTTTAATGATATGATTTTGATAGTTCTCATTACTAAACAATAAAAATGGTTTTCGCAATTGCCTTCCATGCTTCGGGTCCCGGATTTGATTTTTAGTTACGTCAGTCATTTTTTCATAAGTATATCACCTCATGTCCTTTCCTACGCACAATCCAAGGCTTATGTAGGATTCTTAGACTTATGTAGGCTTAAGTCATCACCAGAAAGTAAGGTTGATGCAGACAAGAATCTTTTTTCCGGCCAAAAACTTGCGGACCAGAAGTAATATTTCACTCGTCAAATTTCACACATTTTTGGGTGGAAAGTTATCATTATTTATTTATCTATTTAATCACCAAAAAGTTTGATCAGTTTTCTAGCCATTACAGTATACCTAGAAATATATTTTTGATGCTGTTTCAAAACGCATTTTCATTACGGACATTTTTATGCCTACAAGAAAATAAAGTGCCTTGATATCTTATAACCGTAACAACAGCTCTCAGGACATTGGTCGACGCGAAGGTATCTTGACTAACGGTGTTTTCGTTTTCTCAAAGGATTGACTGGGATTAACCAAGAGTGCATACTGGGCGCAAGTTGATGAGATTGTCTATTTGTGAAAACTACAATCTTTAAATACTTAATTATTCTGAATTTCATAATAATAATGATCTATAGATAACAATGCAATTTTGATGTTGTTTAAGCACATATAGACATACCTTGTAGATAATATCCAAACAATCCAGGTGTTAGTTGTACAGGTTCAATGTAATAGAAACGTTATTAACCTTGCATGTAGAAATTTGCATTGTAAACCTGAGCCCTTCCTAAATATATGCCTGTGTACTTGGAGACCCTGTTCTACACGTTGTCATGTTTAACACGCAATTTGTACTTGTATATTGAAGCAAACAATGTAACCTTCTGTCAACAAGGGATTTGAATAAATTATAAGGGATTATGAAAGTAGGGATAATAAATTTTACTATGCTGTTGTAGATATTAATGTTTAATACTATCAATTGCTAGTCTCAAAGGAGCGTATTAGATAAACTGGTTTATTGAGGCGGAATCTATTAACCCTTATCCCCTGGTAAAAGAACAAAAATTAATTATTAACCCTAGCGCCGGCAATCGTCGATTTTGAGACGATGTTACCGCTTCTTGAACCGGTCGCGTCGCAAAATCGGATTTGCTTCATAGAATTGCAATTTTCTCGTTTTAGTTTTAATTTCATCTACAGACAGCGTTGCTGTTTGGTACAATAGTTTAGTAATCTATAAAGTAAATTTTTACGTATAATACAATAGTTTTAGTTACATATTCTGCTTGTGTTTCCTGGTGAAACCACGATGTCCTAGAGCTGAATTTGGTTATTTCTTGGTTTACATGATGTGTTTTTGTATAGGCTACATTTTCTTCAGTTTTGAATACAGATTCGTTTTTTTTGTTTTATTTTAAAATAAACATTAAAAGTAACGATTCGTAAATGATAAATTTTGAAAATAGAGCATAAGAAATTTTTAAAAAGTAGTGTCATCTGAAACTATAGAAAAATATTTGTCTAAAAATTATTTTCAAATAGTTTCAGAATCCCTTATTATCAGATTAAAATTTCACTTATGTATTTATTCTATTTTCCTAAGTGTTCTTGTTATTTTGATGTCATGTGACAAGGTTTGTGATTTACAGCAAATTTTTAATGAAGTCTTTACAGTTCGGTGATTAGAAATTCTCTACCGGTCTAGAAAAATGTTATTTCCGGCTGTAGGGTTAAAGTAATATACAAGAAACATGCCCTTAACAGACAGGTGGGGTGTTAAATTATTTTCACTCGTTTTGCTAGTTACAGGGCTACAAAAAAATAGTTCTGTTCCATATTACATGGTCAGCCAATCATATAACTGAAGCATTTAAGAACAGAAGAAGTAGAGGTGTAAAAGAAACTGGTTACAGTTATCTCATCTGAAAGTAATGAATTTCATTATACAGCCAGACCCTGTGGTGAATGAAGTAAAGATGTCATTTGCAGGGTGGAAAGTAGATACTTTTCAGAGGGCCTGCCATGGTAACCAAACCAAGGTTGATTTTCATTTTGCATCATTCACTCATAATTAAAATAAGGTTATGTTTTTTAGGTTAGTTTTTTGTTTATTTCTAATGTATTATTATTTACGTTAGGGTTTATAGTTAATTATTTAAATTGGCAAGAGAAAGTCTTGTGTGTTCATATGTGTACCAGATGTTTTTGTAATTAATAGACTCGTAGTACTCAGCTGAAAAAATATATCTATAGTAAAAGAAAAATCCTAAAATAGGAAAAGGAATTGGAAATAACACCATTTTATCTACCCTATTTCATAATCATACTATTTCAAAAACTATACAGTTTAAATAAGAACTGTCTTTCACTGCACAGTGTTTCCTTTTCAAAGTAAGAGAAACATAATTCTAATCGGGAGATGGTTTCCCAAAGGGAACTGAAGATGTACTTACTTATTCCAAAGCTCATGTAGTACTTTGATCATACTAAAATAACAAGAATTCATACAAAGAGTAGACTATGTAAGTGGAATGTTAACTTAGGATTTAGAATAACACATAACGTGGGCAGCAGAACAGATTGAAAACCACATAACAGTAAAAAAATAAGGTGTGAAACACTTACACGAATTTCTCTTGCCAATGTAAATAATGAACAAATATAACATAATTTATTATGGCAATATCGAAAAGGAAAGAGTATTCGAGAATTTTAGAGAAAGACCAAGTTTAAAAATGTAAACGTAAATATAGTAATAGAGCAATAATAGGAAATAGTTATAAACGGTTTTTATAGTAAAGGTTTTTGTTGTACGACTATTGTGAGAGTCGTTTCGGGTACTTAATTTAATAATTGGCCTTTTTGTAACACTTTCTATTCAATCCTAATTTGTTTACAGTTGTTAAGATTTATCCAGAAGCCGTCAGAAGGATTTTGTACGAGTATTTTATTATTACATTGAAAATCTGTCTTTTCTCGAACTCTCCATTAGCCCATTTACATAAGCGCCAGTTTGTTTACGGCCTAGTTTTAGTCTTGATTTGTCTGTGAGTGCGCGAATCGCTTAATGTTTAACGGTTACGTTAGAAAAGGCCAACGTTACTGTGTATTGTTTAACTTTCTTTCTATATAATTTTGTGAATAAGTAAATTGGTTAAGTTATTTATTTTATTAGTTAATAAGAAGTTTTTCATTTATTAAATAATTTATTTGTAATATACTAGTAGATTTTAGTCACTTATTTAATTGTAATTTTTAGTTGTAATTTTAGGCTTTAGTGAATTAATTATTTAATTTACCCAGATCCCGAAAAAAAACCTTGGACATAAGAATCGAAATATGTTTAATAACTAGTAAACAATGTAAAATGAAAAACAGAATCTTATTTTAGTCATGGTTGAATGACGCAAAATGAAAATCAACGTTTGTTCGACTTAAAATTACGGAAAATCAGTAATTTCCTCTAAACGAGGCTCTGTAAAGAAAAATACGTAAAGGTTTTAGGTTTCTTAATTTCCTAAACTTTGATTATATACACGTTCGTCGTAAAATGCATACTAATAGCTGCAATCTTAAAAATCTGGTGTGAAATACTCACACGACTTTCTCTTGCCAATGCAAATAATGAACAATATAACCTAATATTAGTAATAAAACATTAGAAATACATAAAAAATTAACCTCAAAAAATAACCTAATTTTAATCATGAGTGAAAGATGCAAAATAAAAAACAACATTAGTTTGGCTAAATAACACGGAAAATCACTCTTACAGTAGGCACTGTCGAGAAAAATGCTTTAAATAAAAGTTGTAGATCTTTGAATTTTCTATAAATTTAATTATATACACTTTTGTCGTGAGTATTAAGCCATAGAAAGGCCGTCAACTTAAAAAATCCATTTTTCAAAACACACAACCCAAAATCACTAAAAATTTGTTTATGGGTTCAAGAGGCCTGAAAACGTGTATATCCGGTGAAAACTTGATTTCAAAAAAATTGACATGAAATTAATAGACTATTTTCTTTACTATATATTCACATAGGGCATACTAACAAAGTTATATAAAATAGCCATGATAAAGTAAAAAGTATAACTGTCTTGAACCAATAAATATTATTTATGTTCATTACCACAGTGAACACATTCTAAAAATTACTGTCGATATTCTCAAAGTGACTTACAGAAAAAGTAGATATCGGTAAAAATCAAGTACACCAACAGAAATGAGTTTTTTAATGAAATATTTGAGGCTAGTATAAATCTGCGCACGCGTATGTTCAGTTGGTACTTAATGTAATTAAAGGGAACAAGATCGGTGTATTGGTATATAATTTATTTCTAACTTTGTGTACTTACCGGTACCAATGCGGCTTGTGGAAAGAATATACATTCAAAATAAACAACATGTAACCATAATTATTAATTAAAAGTTACATGTCCGTAACGAAATCCTATTTGTACGGAAGCAGGTATTTTAAATAAATCAATTAAAAGAATTAATTGAAACCACATAAAAATTAATTAGTTTTAATTAGTTTCCAAAAATATATATAGACTACTTACGGGAAAGTTAATGCATAATATTTAATTTTAAACAAGATATACACAAACAATTTTGAGCGTTTCAATGGGGACATCGAATATGATAATTAAATATTCACGGGTTAATTGAGAAAACCAATCTATTTCAATTTCTGTTATACCATGTCTGTTATTAGATTCAACGATTACTGTATAGACTGTGGTATAACGTCGCTTTAGGGTAGAGCAAAACAAAATTATATGCTTTAATTTTCATTAAATTACAAACGATCCAAATTAATAAAATTTTCATAGTTTAATAATTATCTAATGAGAAATAAATTTTGAAATTCAAACCAGTTTTCAGTCATCATAATCATTGTCGTCCTTCACTCATTATTCCTATAATTTTCCAGTTCAGCCTTTTTTGGTAGCCAACCCTTTTTGCTTGGCTTATGTTACAACACCTAGAAAGGGTTAAATTTAGGTTAGGTTTGGTGGCAATTATTGAAATTGTCATCTATAATTTACCTTTGACTGTCCGTCCGTCACACCCAGATTTCAAAATATACAAAAATTAGAAAAAAACGGTTTTCGGATTCGTAATCTACACAAAAAGTTAGTAGGCCTAATTCGGGTTTAAAGTTTCGGTTTTGACCGCAAGTGGTCTAAAACCGGAAGGCAATAAATCAAAGTCAGAAACTAAACATTCAGATAAATTTAAGTCCCATAGCCGAGCGAGAGAGAGAGAGAGAGAGAGAGATGTGACATAACTACGCATGCGCTCAAAGGTCTTTACCGTTATATTCCAGATCTGAAAACATTCTACAGTCGTTGTCTTGGCCCGTGCTACTGTTACGTAGAGTGTGTGTGTGTGTGTGTGTGTGTGTGTGTGTGTGTGTGTGTGTGTGTATGCGCGCGCGCGTGTGTGTGATTGTTCTTTCAATGTATACACTTTGAAAATATTCATTCAATCGGTATTTGTTGTGGGACTCTGATTTCTTACTAAAATACATTTTATTTTAACTGCAATTGAGATTTCACGGTGCATTTTATATAGCATAAAAATAATACCTAATGATGTGAGTATTCGTAAACGTGGGCAAACAAGCCATAGCTGGGAAATAAATCCGATATTACATGTTAATTTTAATAGACCAGTTGAAAGAACTTCAAAATATTGTAAAACATCCCGAAAAACAATTCAACGGATAAAGAAAGAAGAATAAGACTGCTTGTTAGTTTACTGTATGCATAAACTAAACGCTTTCTCACAACAACGAGAGAAATTACACAATGTTTTGGAATGGTACGTATGGCTTATGCGGGTGAAAGCGTTATGCATTCTCTCACTTCCACAGCTAGGGGACTTCAATTCATCTGAATACTATACATGAGATAGCGACAAACGGTTTTCGGATTCGTAGACGACACAAAACGTTAGTGGGCCTAGATTGAATTTTAATTTCCAATTTTGACCGGAAGTGATCCAAAACTGGAAGTCAAGAAATTAAAGTCGGAATTTGGAAACAAAAATAGTGTTATTCGATTCCTCTTAAACAGAAGATACAGGAAGCATAAGGTTTAAAGCTCCGGTTTTCACCAAAAGTGGGCCAAAACTGAAAGTCAATAAATAAAATTCGGAATTTGGAAACTAAAATAGTGACATTTCATTTGAATCCTCTTAAAGAGTAGAAACAGAAATCATTGGACTTGAAGTTTTGGTTTCAACCGGAAGTGGTCCAAAACCGGAAGTAAAAAAATCATAGTTGGAATTCGGAATCCAAAATAGTGTCATTCGATTCCACTTAAAGAGTAGATGAAAAAATTACTAATGGTTTTTGCTATAAATCAAAGGTAGGCCCTTAGCTTTATTTAAAATTACCACCAGCCTCGTCTCATGAAAGGGATTTTTTTTATTTCTCATTGTTTATTCATAATTTAACTTAGGTTATGTTTTTAATTATTTAAATTGACAAGACAAAGTCAAGGGAAAGTCATGGAAAGAAATATCCAAACTGCAGAAATGAAATTCTTTAGGTCTGTCAAGGGTTGTACAAGGACCAGACAGAATTAGAAATGAAGATAATAAGGCAAGAATTGACTGAGTTGGGAGCAGAAGGGTGTAAGTGAAGGCAGGGTCTCACAAAAAAAATTTTTGTGCCTAAATGGAAGGTAGTTATTCCTTGACACTACATCAAAAAAATGCATAAAGGTATGCAGAACAATGTAATACAAAACAAATTGTGATTACTTTACTTGTGAATTTTTAAATTGTACTCAACTTTACAGTACAATTTTTCAAAATTAGTTTTTAGGCACTTACACCCCTTTGATTCTAACCGCTTCAATTGAGAATTTTTCCACTCAATGAAAAAATATAATTATATCGTGCCAAATCGGTCGATCATTTAAATAGAATACCAGAAAACCGCTTGCCTAGTGTAGTTAAAGATACAAACCAGTGGAAACTAGAGATATTGACATACCGAAGAAAAGATGCGTGCTGGAACAGGTAGAAATGCCTAACCCGAGATGAGAAGAAGAAGAAAGTCATGTATACTGTTTCACACTAAATTTTTTTGTGCGGGTAAATTGTTATGTGATGCCTTCTTTACCATTTTTAATGAATGTTTATACTCATACGAGGGGGTACCCAAAAGTATCCGGAATAGCTCTGCTGTGGGCGGAGCTTGTGCAGTACAAATTCCCGCCACTAGGCTGCTTGTAGCGCTACTCATTGCCAGTTCAATGCCATTTTGTTCGTTGATCTAGCTTGTTCTGTTCTCGTGCAGTGATTGTTCTCGCTAGTGCTGTTTTGTGCTCGTGTCGTTTTTCATGATGGCAAGTTTTAATGAACAACGTGCGGCTGTGAAATTTTGCTTCTTGCTCGGTAAAAACGCCGCGGAAACAGTTGTAATGTTGAACACAGCTTACAAAGACGACGCTATTGGAAAAACCCAAGTGTACGAGTGGTTTTTGCGCTTTAAAAATGGCGACATGTCGATTGAGAACAAATCTCGTTCTGGACGACCGTCGACTTCCCGAACAGACGAAAATGTTGTGAAAGTGAAAGAAATTGTACGAACAGACCGACGACAGGCCATTGACCAAATATCACAGGTTAGTGGGTTATCTTGGAGCTCAGTCCAACGCATTTTAACAGAAGACTTGACAATGAAAAGAGTCGCTGCCAAGTTTGTGCCTCGGGTTCTGACAGACACTCAAAAGGAACGTCGAATTGAAACGTGTAGTGATTTGAAACAACAGCTTGAAACTGATCCAGATTTCATGTCAAAGATCATTACGGGTGACGAGTCTTGGTGCTATGGGTACGACCCAGAAACCAAACAACAATCCAGTCAATGGAAGACTTCATTATCACCCCGACCAAAAAAAATTCGTCAAGTCAGATCGAACATCAAAACAATGCTGATTTGTTTTTTTGATGTGAGGGGAATTGTCCATTCAGAGTTCGTTCCACCAGGCCAGACGGTAAATCAAGCTTTTTATCTTGAAGTGTTAAGAAGACTACGAAACAGCATTCGTCGTAAAAGACCTAATTCGTGGCAGACAGGGGACTGGTTTTTCCACCACGACAACGCGCCTGCACACACGGCAATCTCGGTTACCCAGTTTTTGGCGAAAAACGGCATGGTTTTGCTACCACACGCACCGTACTCACCCGATCTGGCTCCGTGTGATTTTTTCTTTTTCCCACGCATGAAAAGGGGCATGAAAGGTCTCCGATTTAACAACGTTGATGATGTCAAGAAAAAAACGACGGATGAGCTGGCAGCCATCACTGAAGAGGAGTACAAAAAATGTTTTGAACAGTGGAAGCACCGGTGGGACAAATGTATTAGTTGTAATGGAGAGTATTTTGAAGGGGATAAGGTTCTTTTGTAAAAAAATTAAAAATAAATAGTTTTAAAAAATAATTCCGGTTTCTTTTGGGTACCCCCTCGTATGTTGCATAATTTTAAAGTAATTATAACTTAGTTCAAGAATTTAAACAGCGGTATTAGTTTAACAAGACTCAGAGGTTATTACATTATAGAGTTTGTGTAAGATTCATTAACTAAGTACGAGTTAGTTGATTCAGTCAAGTGTACCTATTCGTATTAGCAATACATTAAACTAGACCGCTTAATAGCAAACTTAGTATTATGTTACGTTGTTTCCCCTTTGTTGGCACAAGAATCTAATCGTACTTAGTTCTATTTGTACTACCAATTACCAAAATAATTGCCATCAACTTTACATAACACAATCTTGATACAGTTAAAATATTTGTGGTCTACGCTGTTTTGTTGAAGTTAAACAGAATACAATTAAGAATTTCGACTAGTGTATTAAAGGGAAGATTTGTTTGCAAATCAAATACTATTAAACCAATAATTTTTTTTTTATTGAGTGATGATGCCTACATAAGCCTTGGGTTTGTGCGTAGGTAATGATATGTGGTGATTTACAGATGAAAAAAATGCCAGACCTGACCGGGAATCGAACCTGGGATCCCGGTAAACCTACGCTAATAATTTTATTACGAATAAAGTAATAAGCCCACATCAAATTTGAATTAATCTCCTTCAAAGTACCTTCCTTGAGCTAGCGATGCAATTATCTAAGGTTGATTTCATGATTGAAAGCATTGCTGGAAGGGTTTTTTTAGAGGTGCTTCAGCTGTCTTATCGTGGCCCTCTAACGTCGGAAATGGTATCAAATCGTTTCAGCACAGTTTTTTAGAAGACGCAAGGTGCAAAATCCGGAGAGTAAGGCGGGTGTGGACAGACAGTAATATTTTTCGGTCAAAACCTCATAGATCGAAGCGAGGTGTGACACGGGGCGTCAAGATTCTGGAAAGAAATTTCGTACTCATTCGTCTCGTTTCCAAATTATCGGTTTAAATGCTTTCTCGGACCATTTCAATTCTTTGGAAAGCTCTCAAATTAAGGTAAGGTAATCGTACGTTTTAGTGAACCAGTTTTGCCAATTTTTGCACGTCCCGACTGTTGTTTGTCTTCAATCGACTCATTTCCGCTTTTAAATTGCTTATACGACTTGCGAGATGTCTTCAGAGTTATCACATTATTGCTATACACTAATTTTAACATTCCATGAGCTTTTTTGGAACTCATTTGAAACTTAAAACAAAACTTAATGTTAACGAGTTGTTCGAAATCAATTTCATAAATTTAGAAAGTAAAAATGAACACTTGCAAGGCCCCTATTATCTGAAATTTTATTATGGAGTCGTACATTTTGTTGAATGAAGGTGAGTTACCAGAGGTAATGATGTAGTACAACATTACATTTGTAATTTAACGGCAACGTAAAATATAAATACGAAAAAATGCTTTTCTGCTCATCAGGTATTCATAAATTTTATGCGATCTCATTTGTTCAGGTCGAATTCTCAATTATTTCAAGAACAGACTGGATATTAAAACCACAAAAATCAAGCTTTCAGATTGTATATATAATTAAATTTAATGTCAATATTTATAACACATGTTGTTGTTTAGGTCAACAGCCGAAAGGCTGGTTTGAACCTCTAGAGGTTTTACTAAGGAAAAACGAGGAGTAAGGTGGTATACCACCTTACTTTCCATCATACTTCCACTGAGTTGAAAGAGTATGCTTATCAGCATGCCAGGCCCTCCAAAAAGCACTCACTTTCATGACACCTTCACTTCATTCACCACAGGGTCTGGCTGCATAGTGAAATTCATTACTCTCAGAGGAGATAACTCTGACTAGTGTCTTTTACACCTCTACCTCTTCTGTTCTTAAATAGTTCAGTCATATAAGTGGCTATTCATATAACAGAACTATTTTTTTAGCCCTGGACCAAATAGATAGAGTGCAAGTAAAATAACACTCCACCTGCCCGTTTTGGGCATAAACACATGAGAAACACAAATTGTGTTTGTATAATTAAAAATTAATTTCTGATTATTGCCTTTTCGTACAACGTGAAACTCAAACAAGCAAAACGTTGAGGGTTTACCAGTATGGGGGCTTCATACTTAGTTAACCTTTAACGTTTACCTGTTTGTTAGCAAAAAATGTACAGTTTTCATTAACACATTTCCTAATGAACTTTAAACTGTACAAAACGTTACTTTTATTAAAAAACAAGCAATGCTACAGATATGTATTAGTCAGTGCAATCTACATACCTTCCTGAGTACGTATACTCTCTTTCCGCATCTGAAAAATTAAAAAAGAAAATTAGAAGTTTTCAAAACTTTTTAGAAATTTAACGAAGCATACAGTATTTTTTTTTACTTGTGAGTGTATTAACAAAGTATGTAATATTACATTGAAGTAAATATTCGAGTTTTTACCGTCTATTGTTTACATATTTTGGTCATTAAATTTTTATAATAACCAAGTACTGTCGAAGATAAATAAATATATTATTTTATAAAACATTATTTCCTTTGTTTGCATACACTAAATATATAATGAACAGCAAAAAACAAAACAAAATTATATAATACCTCAGAGTATTACAAAATCGAGATATATTTCGTCTCTCTCGGAGACACCATCAGGACCAAGTTACATAATTTATGTAGTACATGAATTTTTATTATATGATTTTTGTAACTTCGTCTTGATGATGTTTTCGAGAGAGACGAAAGTTATCTCGATTATGTAATAAGAGGAGGTGAGTATTATAGTACATAATTTTGTTTAATTTTTGTTTAATTTTGTTTATAATTTTGTTTGTATTAAGGGGTTTGTATTCAACTAGTAGAATTATACTCTACTAGTTGTGTGTATAATTAAAGATATAATTTATTAAAATTATGATGCAAAGTTTTTGACAAATGCCATTTTTTATATATTAGTGTCATGATCACAGGAATACATATTTAGTGTTTATTATTTTTGGAAATACATTTTTAAATTGGTTTTACCGAAAAGTTACTTTTTTTTATTGAGTGATGATGCCTACATAAGCCTTGGGCTTGTGCGTAGGTAATGATATGTGGTGATTTACAGATGAAAAAATGCCAGACCTGACCGGCAATCGAACCCGGGACCCCGGCATAGTAGCCAGTTGCGCTGACCACTACACCACGGGCCGGCTTACTTTTTTTAAAACCAAAGACTCGTTTTCTCAGGAATGAGCAAAGAAAATCTCTTGAAATTTACTATGAATATCACTAAAAATGTTTGACAACTTTTAACACAAGGGTTTGTCAGTTTTTCTGTTATTACTTATTTTCTAATGTGAAATATGAAATACACAAAGTATCTTAACAAATATTTTTGTTTCTTTAAAAAAATGATCGTACCAACAAACGACTGTGTTAAAAGTTACAAAATATATTGATAAATATGTGTTGAAAATTTAGAGTAATGTTCTCTAACCATTCCTGAGAAAAAGGTCAAATATTAACATGGTGGGATAGGATGTTTGACACCCTCCCCCCTTAACTAAAAACAAAACGTTTGGGTTACGGAAAAATAGAGTAAATATAAATTTTCTTATCAGACCTATTGTGCGCAACCTTAGAGAACGGGATTCAAGGTCAAAAATATTTAATTACAATGAGACAACACACGGATTACTCATATTACTGAAGCCACATTGTTCAGTGTAATACTATAACAAAGCACAGTAAAATATATGTTTTTGATTCTTCTATACCTGTCTGTCTGTTTCAGATGAGAAAAGGAAATGATCTTTCTTCATTAAGAGCTAAAAGATCGTTAGAACATCTTATAAAAGGTAAGACCACGTTTAATTTCAAAAGCTAAATTTTCTTTTACATAAAACCTATATTGTTACATTTTACAATTACAATATTTTGGGTGGAATATTAAAATATATCTAACCGTAAAGATTTATAGTGTTTAATTCAAAAACATCCCAACAGAAAATGAAATAAAATGATAATCACGTTACCGTGAGTTCAGAATCATTTACTCGTTTCCAAGTATTTAAAAGAATTGAAAATTTTCAAAATTTACTGTAACATTTTTAAAAATCTGGTGTGAAACACTCACACAACTTTCTCTTGCCAATAGAAATAATTAAGAATAAACCTAATATTAGTAATAAAACATTAGAAATAAACAAAAAACTAACCTCAATAAACATAACCTAATTTTAATCATGAGTGAAAGACGCAAAATGAAAATCAACCTCAGTTTGGCTTAGAAATACGGAAAATCACTCTTTCTCTCTAAACTAGGCTCTGTAGAGAAAAATGCTTTAAATAAAAGTTGTACATCTTTTAATTTCCTATAAAATTAATTACATACACTTTTGTCGTAAAATGCATTCTAAGGCCGAAATCTTTAAAAAATCAATTTTTCACACGTTTTCGTGAGAAAAAAACAGAAAATCGCAAATTACCGCTAAACTAAGCGTTATACAAAAAAATGTTTGAAATAAAAGTTGTAGGTTTTTAAATTCTCTACAACTTTTATTATATAAGTTTTTGCGCTAAAATTTATATTAAAGCCGTAATCTTAAAAAAACAACGTTTTTACGTGAAAACAGCCTCACCGAGAATTTCAGCAAACATGGCGCCTACCCTATCTTGTAGAGAATAAAAAATTGAGTAAAATATTAAAAAAAATCGTAGGACCAGTTTTTGAGAAAATCGCAAAAAACTGAAAAATTATACGAATAAACTACTACTTCCGGTTGACCGATTTTGATGAAAATGTTCGTGTCGCGTCCGGTAGTGGTATGTAACTTAAGTTTCAAGTTTCAAGTTCGTACGATGTTCCGTTCTTGAGATATTCTGTTCACACACAGACACACACACACACAGATACACACACACACACACACAGACCAATCGCTAAAAACATGTTTTTTGGGTTCAGGGGGTCTGAAAACGTATAGATCCGGTGAAAACTCGATTTCGAAAAATCGACATGAAAACAATACTTTCCTTCCTATATATTCATATAGGCAAGAGAAAGTAAAAAAATCTGGTGTGAAACACTCAAACAACTTTCTCTTGCCCATGCAAATATTGAACAATATAATCTAACATTAGTAATAAAACATTACAAACAAACTAACCTCAATAAACATAACCTAATTTTAATCATGAGTGAAAGACGCAAAATGAAAATCGATCTCAATTGGGATTAAAAATACGGACAATCACTCTTTCACGCTAAACTAGGCTCTGTAGATAAAAATGCTTAAACTAAAAGTTGTAGATCTTTTAATTTTCTATAAATTTAATAATATGCACTTTTGTCGTAAAATGCAAGCTAAGGCTGCAATCTTAGAAATAATTTTTTTTTACACCTTTTCGTGAGAAAAAAAACAAAAAATCGCTGATTACCGCTAAACTAAGCGTTATACAAAAAAAAGTTTGAAATAAGAGTTGTAGGATTTTAAATTTTCTACAGCTTTTAATATATACAATTTTGCTCTAAAATCTATATTACGTAAAATAAAATAGAATTTAACATCCATTTCTGAAAACATAAACTGATAAAGGAATATCTTACAGGATTAATTTTCTTATGCAACCCATCGGGTTGGTGTATGGTAAGTCGTCGCCGTGAGTCAGCTGATTTTTAGAGACGAAAGTTCCTTGGTTTAAATCCTATTAAAGGTTTTAAAGTTTATACATTTAAGTACTAGACAGTGGTTGCCATTTTAGTTTGATGGTTGCGGATTAATTAACTACACTTCTCAGAAATGGTCGGCCTGAATATTTACAAGAATACGACTAATTTATACGTCATACATATCATCCTCATTTTATATGGAACGTGAAGTTGCTTAAACTTCTCAAATTGAAGAGATATTGCAACATACGCAAATTTGGAATTAAAAAAAATTCATATTTATTGTAATTTTAATGTCATTAAATATTCCTGCTTCAAATCCTAATAAAAATACGAGTAGTTACTTTTAAACACATTTGAACATTAGATATTGGCTATAGTGTGTTTTGATGGTTGGGTTTAATTAACCACACTCTTTCAGGTGATGAGAATTTATTGCTCATGACAGACAGGTAGAGTGTCAAACTATTTACACTCAATCTGTTAGTTGCAGGGCTAAAGTAAATAGCTCTGTTTCTCATCACATGGTCAGCCAATTAAATGACTAAATCATTTAAGAACAGAAGAGGTAGAAGTGTAAAAGACAACAATCAAGCGTTATCTCCTCTGAAATTAATGAAATTCATTATACAGCCAGACGCTGTGGTGAATGAAGTGAAGGTGTCTTTCGCAGAGTACAAAATATGTGCTTTTTAGAGGGCCCAGCATGCTGGTAAGCGTACTTTTCCACTCATTGAGGGAAGCATGGTAAACCATCTCACTCCTCGTTTTACTTAGTAAAACCTCTACAGGTTTAAACCAGCCTTTCGGCTGATGACCTACACAACACACTCTTACAGGAATGGTCGGCCTGGGTCTGTACAAGACTACACCTCATTTACACGTTATACATATCATCCTTGTCTGATTGGGTCATGGGTCTCATGGGGTTAAGTATTGTTCTGAATTGAGCAGATTGCAATGTACACACAATTTTTACACAGATTGCAATGTGCAATGTACACACAAAGAAAATAATGTTTCTTTGTTCCTTTTGAATGATTGGCAACATTTTGAAGATAAAATAGAAATTGCCACTACTACAGCTTTGTAAAAGTATTTTGTAACCTTATGCTAATATTTGAAGACGACCGTAACCCAGTCAGTTTCCCAACAGCTGCCTAATCCGAACTATAACGCTCACCTTGCAACCGCCTCCTTCTATAACTAGATATCTATATTAACTTACGAGAATGTATTACTTATACCTCATTTTTATTTAATTAAGTATCTGCATTAAAAGTAATATTGCTTGACTGTTGTAAAAGCGTATAAAATTTTTCCCTTTTCCGGACCGTCAAAAGTCGGACGTAAAGCATAACAAAATTCCCCTACCACTTGGAAGTTGGGAAATACGAAGGTATCTGATTTGTGTAAACTTCCATATCACTTTTGAATCCTTTTTCTCCTTCCCCTCCTTACCACCTTCTTCCCTTCTCCTTCACCCACTTCTCCTTCTATTTAGTGAAGTAAAATTGCAACACAATATAATTTACCAAAGGAGAAACAATTAATTAAAATTAATAAAAAGTGACA
The DNA here is from genome assembly GCA_035578175.1 of Catonia carolina. Classification (NCBI taxonomy): domain Eukaryota; kingdom Metazoa; phylum Arthropoda; class Insecta; order Hemiptera; family Achilidae; genus Catonia; species Catonia carolina. Next base: position 29,373,541 of record JAQMRL010000005.1, on the reverse strand, counting down.
AAACCTTCTTATTCATCAATAAAAGGAAACTAAAATTCAGAAGTAATTATAAAAGAAAACAATTACTTGATTTTTCAAAGAAGTTTTGTAAAGAAAACTAATGAAAGCTGTAAAACAACGCACTCTACAACTGACAATAAATTATTTCCTACGATTTAGATGTTAATTACAAAAGACGGAAATAACAGCAGCAGTTTAGAACAGAACTTCGAGGTCACGAATACCTCATTGAATTTAACGTTTTAGATATCCGACAAACTTATGGAAAAGACAATGCAGTAAATAAATGACATGTAATTTTAACAGAACAAATAAAATTCAATTAATTTTCAATCTTACATTTTATAAAGTTTAAATGTGTTTCATCAGTGAGACTATTAGAATAAGCAAACTTAATTTAACACTAATGATTCGTTATTTAGTTACTTTCTCTTGCCCTCTATGAATACATTGAAAGGAAATTATTGTTTTTATGTTGACTTTTAGAAATCAAATTTTCACCGGATATAGACATTTACAGGTCCCTTGAACCTAAAAAACATGTTTTTGGCGATTGATCTGTGTGTGAACAAAATCTCAATAATAATTTAGCGTACGAAGTTGAAAATTGAACTTAAGTTAAGTACCACAAGCAAATTTTCATAAAAGTCGGTCAACTGGAAGTAGTAGAATTCGCGTAATTTTTCACTCTTTTGTGATGTTATCAAAAACTACTTCAAGGTTTTTTTTTAAATCGTCTCATTCACTACAATTTAAGCGCTACAAGATAAAGTAAGCGACAAGTCTGCTGAAACTCTTAGGGAGGCTGCACTCTCGTAGAAAAAGTGTTGGTTTGTTTAAGACTGCAGCTTTAATAACATTCTACGGCAAAAGTGTACTCGAATAATCAAAGTTCTAGAATATTAAAAATAGGAGAATGTAAGAAAGGATTAGCTATAAAAAGGATTGTTAAAACTGGATAAATGTTATTATAAACTTTTGTGTTGATTATTAAAGACCTTAATGTTTTTAAAAATCTGGTGTGAAACACTCCCATGACTTTCTCTTGTCAATATAGATAATTAACAATATAACCTATGTTAAATCATGAGTGAATGATGCAAAATGTAAATCAATCTTTGTTGGGCTTTAAAATACATAAAATCACTTATTTACGCTAAACTAGGCTTTGCAGAGGCAAACGTTAAAATAAAATTTGTACGTTTTTTATTTTCTATAACTTTTAGTGTACACATTTTTGTCATAAAATGCATACTAAGGCTATAATCTTAAAAAATCGATTTTTTACACATTTTCGTGAAAAAAACAGAAAAACGCTGATTATCGCTAAACTAAGCGTTATACAAAAAAACCGTTCAAAATAAAGGTTATAGGACTTTAAATTTTCAACTTTTATTATAACTTATACATTTTTGCGTAGAAATGCATATTAAAGCCGCAATCTTAAAAACCCCCATTTTTTTCTTCGAGAACACAGCCTCCTCAAGAATTTCAGAAGACATGGCGCCTACCCTACCTTGTAGAGCATAAAAAGTTTAGTAAATGAGGCGATTTTTAAAAAAATCGTAGTGGCTGTTTTTGAGAAAATCGCAAAAAAGTGAAAAATGACACGAATAAACTACTACTTCCGGTCGACCGATTTTGATGGAAATGTTCGTTTCCGGTTTGGTAGCAGTATCTAACTTAGGTTTCAAGTTTCATCTTCGTACGATGTTCCGTTCTTGAGATATTTTGTTCACACAAACACACACAGATCAATAGCTAAAAACATGTTTTTGGGTTCAGGGGATCTGAAAACGTGTAGATCCGGTGAAAACTCGATATCGGAAAATCATCATGAAAACAATACTTTCCTTCCTATATTATATTCATATAGGCAAGTGAAACGTGGGTGATAGGGGCTGTAGAACGGAAGAGGATAGAAGCTTTTGAAATGTGGTGTTATAGGAAAATGTTAAAGATTAAGTGGGTGGACAAAATAAGTAATTTAGAGGTTCTTAGGCGAGTGGATGAAAAAAGAAGTATATGGAAGCATCTTACCAAAAGAAGGGATAGGCTAGTGGGGCATATCCTAAGACATCCAGGTATTGGGCTATCAATAATGGAGGGTAACATTAAGGGAGTAAATTGTAGAGGGAGGCAAAGATTAGAATATATAAAGCAAATTACAAAAGATGTAGGGTGTTACAGGTATGTAGATATGAAACGACTTGCGCAAGATAGAACAGGTTGGAGAACTGCATCAAACCAGTCGAGAGACTGATGACAAAAAAAAAATAGGTAAGAGAAAGTAACAAATTAAATTAAATTCTGAGCGGAGCAATAAGTAACAAATATTTATTATGAAATATTATAGGCTTTATAATAAAGTCTTATTAGTTTAAAACGTTTTTATAATATAATTTATTAGATAATTAAAATTTCAAATTAAAGCAAAATATGTCATTTAAAAATATAATATGCTATTATTAAATTACTGTTTTATTATTTCTAGCGTTAATAATTAAATGTTGAAAAATTGAAAGGAAAATACAATAGACCTTGGTAATTTAAGTTTAACCAGTGAATAAGAGGAGTTGACACGCCTGCTTGTATGTGGTCTCGTGAGATAACACCACTGAAAAATGAAGTGGTGACACGTTTTAACCCCTACCCATTATACAACTCTTAAGTTACCTAGTCTCTTTGAAAAAAGGAAGTGAAAAACTCTTTAGTAAAACATAAATGAAGATAATAATTTTCTGTATTTAAAACTTTTATGACTTAACGTAATAAATTTATTAAAATTATTTTTTGTTTTGACTCTAATCAGGCGGTTTTCAACTTTTTAGACATTGCGACTCCCTTTTTAGGTTAAATATTTGCCGACCCCCTCTGAATTATAGTTTTAAATAAAATGTAAAAATCAACATTAGTTGTAATTGATACTTTCTCTTGCCTGTATGAATATAATATAGTTAGGAATGTATTGTTTTCATGTCGATTTTTCGAAATCGAGTTTTCACCGGATATACACGTTTTCGGAACCCCTGAACTCAAAAAATATGTTATTAGCGACTGGTGTGTGTGTGTGGGTGTGTGTGTGTGTGTGGGTGTGTGTGTGTGTGTGTGAACAGAATATCTCAAGAACTGAACATCGTACGAAGTTAAAACTTAAGTTAAATACGATCAGAGGATCCGACACAAATTTTTAATCAAAATCGGTCAACCGGAAGTAGTAGTTTATTCGTGTCATTTTTCACTTTCTTGCGATTTTCTCAAAAACGGCTTCTACGATTTTATTTTAAAATCGCCTCATACTACATTTTTTATGTTCTACAAGGAAAGATAGGAGCCATGTCTGCTGAAATTCTTGGAGAGCTGCTCTTTCGTAGAAAAAAAAACGGTATTTTAATATTGCAGCCTTAATATCTTTTTTAGCGCAAAAGCGTATTATAATAAAGGTTGTAGACAACTTAAAAATCTACAACTTCTATTTCAAACATTTTTTTGTATAACGCTTCGTTTGGCGATAATTAGTGATTTTCTGTATTTTTTTCATGAAAACCTGTAAAATATCGATTTTTCTAAATATTTCGGCCGTAGTATTCATTTTACGACTAAAAAGCATAAAATTAAATTTATAGGGCATTAAAAGATCTTGTTGTTTTAAGTTCTCTACAGAGCCTAGTTTAGCGTTAAAAAGTGATTTTCCGTATTTTTAAGCCAAACTGAGGTTGATTTTCATTTTGCATCATTCACTCTTGATTAGAATAAGGTTATGTTTTTTGAGGTTAGTTTTTTGTTTCCTTCTAATGTTTTATTACTAATGTTAAAGTTATCCTATATTGTTCATGATTTGTTTTGGCAAGGGAAAGTCGTGTAAGTGTTTCATACCAGATTTTAATTCAAGGATATGAGTGGATATTTGTAGGTAATCAGTCCGATTAATGAACAAGCTGAACAAAATGTTGAGTAAAGGGTTTATCTTCATGATTAACATAGATAGGGCTATCAAGTAATCAGGCAATGAAATTAAACTTTCAACAATAACAATACCTGTGCCAAAACGTTTTGGATAAGAATTAAAAAGGAAGAACCCAACTGTTGGGAGCAGCCTTGAGAATTTTGATACCATTTGCCATATCCTACAACACTGTAAACAAGGATTTTCCATAATGATGAATTTGAAAAATCGTTTAACACTGGAAAATTACATAGTTTTGTATGTTATAAAAATAAATTCAGACATTTAAAATTAGTTACTTCCAAACAAGCCCAAGTTTCGCTTTAATTGAATTGGAAAAAGTTGTAAAAGTAATGCACAATTTTTGTGTCTCTTTTTTAAATAAATAACTATTACAATCCAGGGAGTAAAATAACACAGGATGGTAGAAGCACAAGTTATATCAAAAGTAGAATTGCTCAAGGTAGAAAAGCCTTTGAAATGAAAAGCAGCTTACTGTCTGCAAACATTGACTTACAGACTAGGAAAAAGTTTTTAAAACACTATGTTTGCAGTATAGCATTATTGGGCGTAAAACGTGGGTGACAGGGGCTGTAGAAAAGAAGAGGATAGAAGCTTTTGAAATGTGGTGTTATAAGAAAAATGTTTAAGATTAAATGGGTGGACAAAATAAGTAATTTAGAGGTTCTTAGTCGTGTGGATGGAAAAAAGTATATGGAAGTATCTTACCAGAAGAAGGGATAGGCTAGTGAGGCATATCTTAAGACATCCAGGTATTGGGCTATCAATAATGGAGGATAATATTGAGGGAGTGAATTGTAGGGTGAGGCAAAGGTTAGAATATATAAAGCAAATGATAAAAGATGTAGGGTGTTACAGGTATGTAGATATGAAACGACTTGCGCAAGATAGAACAGCTTGGAGAACTGCATCAGACCACTCGAGAAACTGATGACAAAAAAAACTATTACAATAACTGTTTTTAATTTTTCCTTGTATTTAGTGACCCCCCCCCCAGACATGTCCTGTGACTTCCCAGGGGATCGCGACCCACCGGTTGAAAAACACTGGTCTAATCCACCTCTTCAGTGCCATGTCAGTTGAGATTGAAGATTACTACGGCAAATTTCTCTCTGTTGCACACCTAAATTATTAAAGTCCTTCGATGTGTCTATAATAACTTCAGAAGAACTATTTTGGAAACTTATCATACGAAAATTTAATTTTTCTATTGAAATAATTCGCCAACTTGTTTTGAAAAAATGTTAATGGTGTTTATTCGCAAACTTGTTCCATTTGTATCTATTTTCAGATGTCCTCTTGATCCCTGTAAATATTAAGGAATCAAAATCCTTTATTTATTCTACTGTTTCAGAACTTGTTCTTATCGATAAATTTTGCCTTCTACAATTTTCATTCCTATACAGTTTCTATCAAGACTTGTCAAGTCTTTAAACATGTCGTACGAATCTTGTTATTTTGTTTTTAATAAAAAAATTACCTAATAAAATTTATTTTCACGTAAAACAATCTATCTTGTACAGGATGATTGACGAAGTTTTACTGACGCTTTCTGAGCTCAGCCTACAAGCCAAAAGAAAAATAACTTTATTTAACTGCGCGAAAGCCTTGACTAGGACAGCGAGACATTCATAGTGATTTAAAAATAGGAATAATAAAAAAATAACCCGATATATAAAAGAAAATGTGAATAGAATTTTTTAATTGTGTAAGATAGAAAGTATTTCATTTAAACAAATTTATTACGGAACATTTTTTGAACCTAGTTATACAGAAATTGATTTCACCGGAATACATTTTATATTGGTTGATGAAGCATACATAAGCCTTGGTTGTGCGTAGATAATGATTCGATGCAATATAATGATGAAAAAATGTCAGAACTGACCGGTAATCGAACTCGAGACCACTCGCATAGTTAAGCCATTCCAAATTATATTGAAAATACGTTTTCATTGGTTATGTTATCTCTTCAGGTGATATCAAACGTTCTTCTACAATAAAATACATCTAGAAAGTAGCTATCAACCTTTTCTCTTGCTTTGAACCACGTGCGCGCGCACACACCAATCGGTAAAACATGATATTTTTGTATTCAGAGGATCTGAAAACATATATTTCCGGTAAAACCATTGATTTTCAAAATCGACAAGAAAACATAAATTTTCTTTCCATTATTTCATACAAGACAAAGAAAAGTAAAATGGATTTTGATATTCCTATTAGTTTAAAATAACAATCCATTTGTTCAATGCTCTTATTGTTTTAGATTGGTTTATGATATAATAAGGAATTAAAATAGGCAATACGAAGACTTTTACTGCCAAAAATATATTGAACTTCTTGAAGGATTATTAAATTTAATTTTACCTTTAAAAGAGAAACAAAATTGGTTTACTTTATAACATAAATTCTTCAGTTGCACTTTTCTAATACAATGAAATACATCAATTTTATTCTTATGTAAGTAGTAAATAAAGTCAAGACGATACAAAAAGGAGATACAGCCTACAGCCTATGGCCTAAAGGTCTACAATAAACATTCTACTTCTACGAACAGGTCTTACGAATATATAGCAAAATAGAATATTGAAAATACAAGGTTGACTTTGAATGGATTCACATAAAAGAGTATCTCATATACTGTATATCTTAAATCTTAGATATCGAGACAGAACGTATAACAGATTTATGATTCTATATGCAGAAGTATATTTCAGTTTTTGGAAAAAATGTTAGGTGGTGAAAGAGTACATACTTTTCAATAACATAAATAAATCCATATTAAAAATTATTATATCTCAAAACTGACATCAATGGGTAAATTACCAAGATGCAGACAAATTCTCATTAAGGAACTCAATAAACTATTTCAAATAAATAATTATATTCATTTATTGTATCACTAACGGGCCTGTACTCACTCCGCTTCGTCAACGAAAAATGTTGTGTTGTTATTCGTCTCCAAAAATCAGCTGTTAAAAGCTGATTCGCGGCGACGACTTTACCTCTAGACTAACCCGGTGGGTAACATTTAATGATGAAAGAAAAATTGAAAACAATAATTAACATATATATCAAATTTAATACACTTTTAACTTTTTAGATAAATACTCTATTTTATATTTCTACCATATTTTTAGCTAAATACTTCAAAATTGATTCGCAATAACAAAAGAATCAATTTATTCACAACGGAAAGTGAAAGAATAACGAGGAATTGTACAAACGTTCATTAAAACACTTTGACTAATCATTTGGAAAAATTGTTAAATATTTCTGATGACAATATAAATTCACTTGAACTCAAAGTTAGCAATTTAAAGTTGCAATTAAAAACGATATTAATTATTTGATTGGCGTTAATTAATGGGTGTTTCTGTATCGGTTTAAAAAATACAAAGAAAAAAATTTTGTCAGTAAACATACAACAAAACAAGGGTGGTAATTTATAGCAATACAGCCAGGAAAAATTTTAATTACTTTTTGAAAAACCTTTAATTTTACATACTGATTGTAAATAAATTAGTGGATAAATTGTGTAAACAATTTAAAATAAACCTTTTAAAATAATTTAATCTAAAGAAAATTCTAGTGAAAATAAATTTTGCAAAATATTCGGAAAAAGGATAAGAAAGGATAAAAAGGGTGTCGTGGCTTGAAATCTGAGAACTTGTTTGGAAAAAGCTCAGAAGAGCTATTTCGCAGAGTAACAAACAAAGGGAAAATTGCTATGATGGTCGCCAACATTCAGAATGAACCGGCACCAGAAGAAAAGAAGAAGAAGAAGAAGGAGGAGGAGGAAGAGGAGAAGACAAAGAAGGAGGAGGAGGAGAAGAAGAAGAAGGAGAAAAAGGAGAAGGATGAGAAGGAGGAGAAGAAGAATAAGGAGGAGGAGGAGAAGAAGCAGTAGAAGGAGAAGAAGTAGAAGGAGAAGAAGATGAAGAAGAACAAGAAGGAGGAGAATATGGAAACGTTGAAAAGAATATTTTTAAATCTAATTTTGGGAAATTGTGCACCTGTACGGTGTAGAGCCCTGGACCTTGGATGAAGCCATCACAAATAAACAGGAGGCATTTAAAATATGGTTGTATTTATGAATGTTGAATGTCCTATGGATTGCTCGGATGTCAAATGTAGAGGTTCTCAGGAGAATGAAGAAAGATATGGAAATCATTTTACACCATCAAAAGTGTAGGAAGCTCCAACGTTTGAGACACATCATGCGGAATTAATCAAGGAACTCTTTACTACATGCCATTCTGCTGGGCAAAATATTCGGAAAAAGGATAAGAAAGGATAAAAAGGGTGTCGTGGCTTGAAATCTGAGAACTTGTTTGGAAAAAGCTCAGAAGAGCTATTTCGCAGAGTAACAAACAAAGGGAAAATTGCTATGATGGTCGCCAACATTCAGAATGAACCGGCACCAGAAGAAAAGAAGAAGAAGAAGAAGGAGGAGGAGGAAGAGGAGAAGACAAAGAAGGAGGAGGAGGAGAAGAAGAAGAAGGAGAAAAAGAAGAAGGAGAAGGATGAGAAGGAGGAGAAGAAGAATAAGGAGGAGGAGGAGAAGAAGCAGTAGAAGGAGAAGAAGTAGAAGGAGAAGAAGATGAAGAAGAACAAGAAGGAGGAGAAGAAGAACAAGACGAAGAAGAGGCAAAGGAGGAGAAGGAGAAGAAAAAGAAGGAGAAAAAGAAGAAGGAGAAGAAGAAGAAGAGGAGAAGGAGAAGAAGGAGAAGAAAAAGAAGGAGGAGGAGGAGGAGCAGAAGAAGAAGAAGAAGAAGAATCTTTTTACACTTAAGGTTGTATGTTGAATCCATATTGGAACCAAAACAACTGAACCTATTGGGTTGATTTTTTTAACGTCCGACTGTTCTGCGATTACTGCTAAGCATACAGTGAAGGATGAAATGAGTTTTATGACTTATGAAAATATGCCGTGTCTGAATGGAATTCGAACCCAAGACCACAAGATGAGAGACGAGCACGTTACCAACTACACCAGTGCGTAGTTATTGGGTTGAAACTTAAAAAGCAAGATTTTCTCAACCAACCTTGACGCGGTTTTGGAATTAGGCATGGAAATCCGAAATCAAGGGTGCATTACTCCAACATCAAAATAAACAAAAATTTATTTTCTCAAAAAGAACCTTAACGATTTTCATGAAACTTTCCTCAGTTACTGTATTAGCTGTACAACATCATTCCACATTGTGACACTGTCAATACGGGCTTACACGACCATCAATGCCTTACGAGAAAACAGCATATAACTGTCAAAAGAAATATAACGACTGCAGTTCTAAATTGTCAAAAAATATAACACACCACCGCCTAAAAAGAAAATGAAGAAGAGATCTACTAATCTAATATTGTCATTGTCATTCACTTATGATTAAAATTAGGTTATGTTTTTAATTTTACATAGTTTACTTATGATTACACACACAAGAGAGAAGAGACAAAAGAAAGTCGTGTGAGTATATCACACCAGATTTTTATGATAAATAATAATCTATTACGGAACGTGGGAGAGCTAATTCTTTAAGTCCATTAGGATTAGAATATAGAAAATTAATTTCCAAAGAAATAATACAGCAAGGTATTACGAGTGATTATTACAGCACATTTGGAATTCATTTTGAAAAAATTTTCAAAACATTATTATTGCTTCAATACAGGGTGGCCCATATGTCGGTCCCCAATATTTACGGAAATCGGAAGACAGGTTAATGGAACAAGAAACCTATAGACAAAAATAAAACAAATTTATTATATGAACTGTACATATATATTACCTTGAAAATGTTATAGCAGGTGTTCAAATAATGTCCACCATGAGTCTCTATACACTTTGTACAGCAACTTAAAACTGATTCACAAATTTTCAACAGTAACATTTTATCGTCATTTACGTAGTCAAATGCAATTTCAATTGAACTGTTTAGTTCGTGCAGGTTATGTGGCTTGGACGAATACACCAATTCCTTTACAATGTCCCACAGTTAAAAATCACATAGCGTTAAGTCTGGCGAGCGCGCAAGCCATTCGATTGTACCACGACGACCTATCCATTCATCAACTTTGAAAACTCGTTGTTCAGTTGTAAATATTTTAAAAGTAATTACCGTTACGAAGGAAAAACAATAACTACATGGAGACGTACATTGTTAACAGACAACTAATGAATGTTATACGTAATGCTGCCAACAGTACACTATTACCAACTTATTGAAATGAAATGGCCAATCTCATGGAGAAACCGACATACGGGCCACCCGGTAGAATAACAAAAAAAATTAAGTTTGCTGCTGACATGAAAATATTAAGGTTATAAAACCTACGATGTGCCAGGGAAAAATTCTGTTTTAATTTTTTTGGATGAGTAATTATTGAAGCTCAACGGACACATAAATCTACAAACCAATTTAAATTTTAATTTTGTGAGACCCTTTGTAAATTAATACCGATTACAAAAAACATCTGCGTTCAGAATGTTTATCAAGAATAAGTGTTTGCTAAAAATGACAGGCGTACTTATATACTTTACTAACAAATTGATAATTTATCATATTTTCATAGTCTGAAAATTTTCGCTTATTCTATGAAAATTCATTCAATTGGTTCATTTTCATTTTATTTCATTTAAATTCAATAAAATTTTGTTCCTTGCTACGACATAACAATTTAGCAATCAAATTTATATAGAAAGTCCGTTTTCACAAAAACGATTTCAGTATTACTGGTACGTAAGCTTTACTCCCTCGCCCATTTCTCTTATATTATCCTCTATTTCTCCCTCTCCCGTTAACGTTCAAGTTTACAAAACGGAAGGTTCTTGGTTAGTTTTCTCGTTAGAGTCTGAAAATTTTAACAATTGAAACCCACCCCAACCGTTTCATAACCCACAATAACCAGCAATTATCGAACTGTTGACGCGGTTTCAAAAAAATTACAACCCTCAATTTTGCTAAACATACGAGGCTGAGTAGGTGAACGTAATTTCTTGAAAATAATGTTTATGAGATTATTTTTATTCCCCTGACGCTTTATTGGCGTTTCTAGAGGGTATTCTTATTTCCCAAATTAGGAAAATAATTTTTATAAAATTAAAAGGTACTTCAAAAATGCCCTCAACTACATTGAAGAAAATAAAAAGTTACAATCTATATATCAACAATTTTTCTTAAGCTTATTTCAGCAAAATATCGCATTGAAAACGCGTCTCTTAAAAAATCACAGTTTTGAAGTAGGCCTACTTGCACGGTTAGTGTTCTTAAAGAAAAAATAATGTAATTTAAAAAAATCTACAATTTAATATTCTATATATTTCTGTCCGACTCGATAGTTTATCAGAAATTTTCCATTTTTTCCTTAACCCTTGTGCGACTGATAGGTTTTAGAATATTAACTGTTCGCACACAAATTCCGGGATCGTGCCGATAGACTTGGCTTTTTTAACCATCTTTTATCCAGAAAATTTGAAATTGTTTTGAGACATATGAAAACTTCGAGAGATATTTCAAACAAACAAACATGAAACTCCGTTTTTTTGCGCCAGTTACAACGAATTTATGAAAAATTTGTTGTAATTTATGCAAAGTCCCGCGTTTTTATCAAAATTTGGCAATAAATATTTTTTTATTATTTTTTTTAGTCTGGTATTTAAAAAAATTTGATATATCAAATTCCCTCGCTTACCACACAATACGGCTATCAAGCGTATGTAAGAGTCATGTGAATATGGATTCTGTGGTAAAATGCAGGCGGAAAAAATAGAACACTTTACTTTTACTAACACTTTTCACGTTGCATTGTAAAGAATGTCTGAAAATAGACTATTTTACGAATTTCAGAGCGTTTATTTCCTTTTACAGGTCATATTCACTTCAACCGGTTTTGCTATAAAAGCAAGATTGAACAATATACTTACCTTTATCATTCAAGCTTTCAAACGCAGTTATAACTCTATTTTAAATGAGATACGCCCTTTACACGGATTTCTTAAAAAAAACCGGAATTGAGTGGTATCCCAACATTAACAAATCAATAGAAAATTTTCTACTAACGTGATTGTGTTTCTAAATAGCTTACTTTCTTCGCATACATTCAGCTACAATTTAACTGTAATGTTTAGTGTTATGCGCGTATATTGACCTTCACTATTACACAAACTGTTAAGGACTTACACACTCGTAATCTAACAAAAATATGTGGGCTATCCGTCTGTTAAGAGTTAAAGTTATATCAGAATGGTTGTTGTATATTACACAGAAATTAAGTAGTTTTTTTTAAATTACAAAAAGAATATTATTTGAATTCAAAATTTCTAATTCTTACTAAGTAGAAGAATCTTCTATTTATCTCGGTTTATCAGAAATTTGCTATTTTTTTTCTTAAACTTTTATTAGAATGGTCCTTGTATATTACACAGAAATTAAGTAGTTTTTTATTAAATTACAAAAAGAATATTATTTGAATTCAAAATTTCTAATTCTTACTAAATAGAAGAATCTTCTATTTACCTCGGTTTATCAGAAATTTGCTATTTTTTTTTCTTAAACCTTTATTAGAATGGTCCTTGTATATTACACAGACATTTAATAGTTTTTTTAAAAATTAAATTACAAAAAGATTACTACTTAAATTCAATTTATAATTCTTGTAGTGAATATAAAACAAAAATATTCATGAAACATCAAAGCGGTTTGGAAACAATTATATTTTCTTTCGAGTGTTGTAATATTTTAAATAATATAAAAACATGTCTGGAAAATTTTAATTTAATTTAACACTGCCAAAAGCACCACATAACTTTTCTTCTAGAAAATATTTATTCTTTTTACATCAATGGATAATCTATTATTGCTAAAAGCTCATTGAAGTGTTAAAAACAACCATCTGTATACAATTTCTGTTTAATTTAAACTTCCATTACGTGTTATTAAATGTTTGATATGTTCTCTATAGATTCTATTAATTATTCCTTGATCTGTAATTCATTTTCCATTCACTTTAAATGAATCTTTTAATTAAAATTTTGTTGTTGTAATTGTAAGTCTATTTAATATCTTTTCTTTTTAATCGAAATTTTATTCTCGATAAAAACTCCCACAAGTTTTCCTATTCGTGTCACATTACTTCATTGAATACAACAGATGCAGTAAAAAACGGAATAAAATCTTTTTAGTTTATCAGAAAAGAATTATTTGATTGCAGTAAAGAAATTTGTAATTCACAAATTCAAACCAAAAGTAAAACAAAACAAATACAGTATCGTATACGCCACAGTTTATCAGGGCCAGCCGTTTAATTGGGCCAAAATGCTCCGATCCCGATGTGCCCCAATGATCCGGAATTGCCTGTTTTGATAAATGAAATTTAACTTGATTTTGTACAGTAAATGTAAATTTTGTAAAAGTATGAAACACTTAAAAATACTTGTGTTTAAAAGGTAAATAAAATATTTACAAAACCTCTTTAATCAAAATAATGTAAACTTTAATTATCAAACATTTTATTTAAATTAAAAATCATACTGTCAAACTGTTCTTTTTGAATAAATATTTAAATAATTTAAATTTACTGTCAACCTAGAATTTTCTTCGTTTTCTGTCCCATTTTAAATAAATTTAACTAGTTGAACGAATTAAAAATTCAACTTAGTACGGATTTTGTACTTTAATTTGTTTATAGAATTTACTACAATTTACCTGTCAAATAAAAACTTAAGAATCATATTAACTTAAATGCAAAATCTGATTAAATTTATTTTAAATTGAAATTCTGTTTATCCTTAAATACAAAGTGGTACCGAACGGATTTAAATATGTTTTTTAAAATGTTGTAAAAAAGGAAACTTCCAGGATTCTGTTAAAAATTTTGAAAATGAAAATTTGTAAAAGCTGTAACGAATTTTTTTAAAGTAAATAACAAAACAACAGAATTAAAGTTTTCAGGGTGACGATGTTGAGATGATCAATTTGTTTTGAATTTTCGTAATGGCTACTTGAAAATTCATTTAAGTATATATCTTACTTTATGTAATTACACTGAAACAAAAGACCGCGGAATGAGATCATAAGTTGTAATTGCCTGCCAATAACAGGCAGGTATAGTGCTAAATTATTTCCACTCGATCTGCTAGTTCCAGTGCTACAAAAATAAGTTCTGTTTCTCATCACATGGTCAGCCAATATGACTAAAAGATTTAAGAACAGAAAAGGTAGAGGTGTAAAAGACACTAGTAAGAGTTATCTCCTCTGAGAGTAATGAATTTCATTATACAGCACAGTGTGGTGAATGAAGTGAAGGTATCATTTGCAGGGTGGAAATAGATGCTTTTCAGAGAGCCCGGCCTGCTGATAAGCATACTTTTCCACTCAGTAAGGAAGGTAATGATAAACCACCTCACTTATCGTTAAGCCTCTAGAGGTTCAAACTAGCCTTTTGTCTGTTGACCTGTACAAGTTTTAATATGTGAAATTGGTTCTTAAGAATAAATTTCAAATACTTGAAAAAATTCGTACCAATTCCCGGCAAAAGTTTTAGTTAAATTAGGTACTTGTTTAAAATAAAAATAGTTCCTAATAAATGAAAGTTAATAAATAAAAGCTTAACTAACAGATAATTATATAATTCTTTAAATACATCTATATATTTGTGATCATCCGATTTTTATTTTTTATGTACAGTTAATTTTTCATTATACCTTCATCTGTATGATTTAAATTTTAGTGCAAAGTATATACTGATTAGAAACTAGCAAAGCAATCGGTGAATAGATGCTAAAAATAATCTGTTAGGTCTTTCAGACTCTTCGGTAACATAAATATTATATAAAAATACAATGTATCCACAGCTCGGTGGCACCTAGACCATAAACCGACCCTTACACACACAAACACACACACGCAGCATCCCCTTACCTGCCATAGCCCGCCTTACCAGCTTTCTACATAGTTTAGCAGTGAGTCACTTACTAGGAGCTTGACTGCAATACAATATTTTAGTTGTAATTAATTTAATCAAAATTGTATAATAATTTTCAAAATCTACGTACTATTCCTTGAAAATTGAGTCCAAACACGGTGTCATTGTGACAATCCTAGCATTTCCGATGTTGGATTTCATTCTGACTGACGTTGTTCAATAACATTATAAAAAATAAACTAGATCAAATTATTATTATTATTGTTGTTATTATTATTATTATAATTATTGCAAATGTGACAATTATTAGCATAATAAAAATAGTGTGTCCGGTGACACAATACCTATGCTACAGTATTTAACCACAGATCGTATTTAATCGTATTTACGCGTATTTTTTAGGGATCATTGTACTAGTAGCGATTAACTTTTTTTTACTTTGCGCAGTTTTTGTGGTAATGGAAATTGTACATTACACAAACTTTAAAGTGGGTGGCTCAAATGTTGTATGTCCAAACACACCTTTATTACAATGATAATATTGTCTTTCCCTGTGTTTATTTTAAGAGTATATTTTTACTTTCTCTTGCCTATATGAATATATAGGAAGGAAAATATTGTTTTCATGTCAATTTTTCGAAATCTCACCGGATCTACACGTTTTTAGATCCCCTGAACCCAAAAAACATGTTTTTAGCGATGTGTGTGTGTCTGTGTGTGTGTCTGAACAGAATATCTCAAGAATGAAACATCGTACGAACTTGAAACTTAAGTTAGACACCACCACCGGATCCGAACATTTTCATCAAAATCGGTCAACCGGAAGTAGTAGTTTATTCGTGTCATTATTCACTTTTCTGCGATTTTCTCAAAAACGGGTCTTACGATTTTCTTAAAAATCTCCTCGTTTACTACATTTTTTATGCTCTACAAGATAGGGTAGGCGCCATGTTTGCTGAAATTATTGGTGAGGCTTTCTCGTAAAGAAATGGTTTTTTTAATATTGGGGCTTTAATATGCATTTTAGCGCAAAAATTTATATGATAAAATTTGTAGAGAATTAAAAGTCCTACAACTTTTAATTCAAACTTTTTTTGTTCAACGCTTAGTTTAGCGGTAATTAGCGATTTTCTGTTTTTTCTGACGAAAACGTGTGAAAAATTGATTTTTTTAAGATTTCGTTTGTAGTATTTTAGTTTTTGTCGTTTTACGACAAAAAAGTATGTAATTAAATTTATAGAAAATTAAAAGATCTACAGCAATATATTAAGCATTTTCTCTACAGAGCCTAGTTTAGCGTGAAAGAGTGATTTTCCGTATTTTAAAACTAAACTGAAGTTGATTTTCATTTTGCGTCTTTCGCTCATGATTTAAATTATTTTATGTTTATTTGGGTTAGTTTTTTTGTTTATTTCTAATGTTTTATCATTAATGTTAGGTTATATTGTTAATTTTTTGCATTGGCAAGAGAAAAGTCGTATGAGTGTTTCACACCAGATTTCTCTTTTTAGAAAACTAAAATATAGAGTACCATGATAATATGTACACCATATTTTACATTAGGTTTACTACTGCTCGTGAACAATTAAGCCATGAGGCAAAAAGGTGTATGAACTTAATACACCATTTTGCGGCTCATACACAATCAGATTTTGTTTTGGTGTTAGTTTCAGATTGGGTTATAATCAGGCTGGTTCAAGTGAGAAATGACACTTTTTGGTTATGTTAATTTGTTCGTTGTTAAAACAAGTAAATATGTCCAGTAATTCATACGGCCTAAGGTTGTACGTCTATTCATGCTAAGATAAATGGACTATACAGCTTTTTGCCAATACAGACTGCGTTTGATGCAATTAATTAAATAGCTGTAAATAGAAGGTACACCTTTCTGCCTTAATTTCACTTATTTTCTTTGGTTTTTTCCAATTAAGGAAAAATGGTTTAACAGCGTTTTTAGGGTTTTAACAAGTTTTTCTACAAAGTTATGACTACACAGTCATAAACAGAACATTAAAAACTATAACAGTTGATATAATTCAATTAGAGAGTCATTTACAACAAAACGGCTACAATTTTTGACTTTGATTGCAATTTCTGAAAAGTTGAGTTTTTAGGATACACCTTTTTGCCTTTTTAGGGGGACTTTCGGGATTCTGCAAGACAACCAAAAATATAAATTGGTAAAAATCGTAAAAAGATTTTGCGAATAAAAGACAAAATAATTAAATTAAAGTTTCGATAGTGCTATTATTCAGGCGGTGAAGTGACAAAATTCGAATCAAAAACAGTTTGTTTCTAAATGTTGTAAAGGTAGCGCTATTTATTGTTTATTGTTATAGAATATAAATAACCTAATACTGAAGTCGTATTAGAATATTTTGATAAAAACATTAATGCAGTTGTAAAATTGATTGTTAAGAATAAATTTACTAGACAGTGGCTACCGGTGTACTTTGATGGTTGGGGTTCAATTAACCATACTCTCTCAGGAGTGGTCGACCTGGGTCAGTACAAGACTACACCTCATTTACACGTCATACACATCATCCTCATCTCATTGGGTCATGGGTTGCTTATTGTTCTCAATTGAACAGATTGCAACGTACACATATTAGGAATCAAAAAAAGAATAAATTAAGTATAGAAAAAAATCTGGTGTGAAACACTCACACAACTTTCTCTTGCCAGTGCAACAAATTTAAACAATATAACCTAACATTAGTAATAAAACACTAGAAATAAACAAAACACTAACCTCAAAAACATAAGCTTATTATAATCATGAGTGAAAGACGCAAAATGAAAATCTACCTCAGTTTGGCTTAAAAACATGGAAAATCACTCTTTCACGCTAAACTACGCTCTGTAGAGAAAAATGCTTTAAATAAAAGTTGTAGATCTTTTAATTTCCTATAAATTTAATTATATACACTTTTGTCGTAAAATGCGTACTGAAGCCGAAATCTTAAAAAAATCGATTTTTCACACGTTTTCGTGAGAAAAAAATCAGAAAATCGCTAATTACTGCTAAACTAAGCGTTATACAAAAAAATGTTTGAAATAAAGTTGTAGAATTTTAAATTCTCTACAACTTTTGTTATATAAATTTTGCGCTAAAATGCATATTAAAGCCGTAATCTTAAAAAAAAACAACGTTTTTACGTGAAAACAGCCTCACCAAGAATTTTAGCAAAAATGGCGCCTACCCTATCTTGTAGAGAATAAAAAACTGAATAAACCAGTTGATTTTTAAAAAAGTCGTAGGACCAGGTTTTGAGAAAATCACAAAAAAGTGAAAAATTACACGAATAAACTGCTACTTCCGGTTGACCGATTTTGATGAAAATGTTCGTGTCGGGTCCGGTAGTGGTATGTAACTTAAGTTTTAAGTTTCAAGTTCGTATGATGTTCCGTTCTTGAGATATTTTGTATACACACAGACACACACACACACACACAAACCAATCGCTAAAAACATGTTTTTTGGGTTCAGGGGGTCTGAAAACGTATAGATCCGGTGAAAACTCGATTTCGAAAAATCGACATGAAAACAATACTTTTCTTCCTATATATTCATATAGGCAAGAGAAAGTAAAAATTATTGTGCGTCGCACGGGACAATAGAAATTGTTCAGTGCTTATTTTTTAGAAACACAGAGCGGTGTGGAAACATGTACTTATATATTTTACAGGATATAAAACTTAGGCCTACATTGGAAACACAACAAGTTTCCTTTGCACACTTCGTTAATCCTTCTTTCCTGGTCATCCGACAACCGGCCCGCGCATTACTGACAGATATTCGGGTTTGAAAGTATTGTATGTTACTACTATATTGTGTATTATGAATGATAATTCGTCCGATTTCAGTGAGATTACAAAGTTAGGAACTGATAAACTGAAACAAATGAAAAACTGACTTGTTTAGTATTTACCAAGTTATTGGCATGCATTTCGTTATTGAATTACGATGATTCAGTCATGTAATGATAATATTGTATCAACGGCGGTCCGGTGTTTCGTTTACATTTGCTTATCAATAATGTTTGTGGATGCTGATCATTTTAATTTATTCAGTCGGCTTTTGACAATGGAATCAATTTATCTATTCAAATTACGTATTATAATAAATTATAATTGAAATCGGGATTATTTTACTATAATCCGACAAAGAGTACGTACGAGATATCCATCACCAATTATTTTCAAACAAACCATTCGAAAATTAACCGAAAATAATAAGATGAATTAAAAATTAGTGTAGTTTTATCAATACTACCTAAACATAAAAAAAAATCGATTTCTAAGAATTCAAAATCCTTAAGCCTAAATGAAATAAAAACCTATTCTAAGCCTAAAGGAAAAACTAGGAAAAACAACTGCTGAGAAAATAAAAACGAAAGTATAAATATCTTCTTCTTCTCCTTCTTCCTCCTCTTCCTCTTCTCCTCCTCCTCCTCCTTCTCCTTCTTCTTCCAAACAAGGATTAGGCCGCAGCCTGTTCCGAACTCACACTATAAATATCATCTATCTCCATATATTCCTAGGTCTACCGACATCCCTTTTCCCTTTTGGAGCACACCAGTGCGCCTGCTTAGGTATGCTGTGATCTGACATCCTTCCCATGTGCTGTCTCCAATTTTGGCGATAATCCTTTATTTTTTCGTTCAAGTTGTAAATACCCAATTTTTTCCAAGCGTATACACCCCTAGTCCTTTGCAGAAGTCTCATCTCTGCCATCTAGATTCTCGGCTCTTGGGTTTTTTCAGTTGTCCATGCCTCACTTCCATACAGAATAACTGGATCTGCCATAACTTTATAGAATTTAAGTTTTGTGACCCTTCTCGGTCTATTCCCCAAAGTTCTGCTAATAGTACCGCATTTAAACATTTTACAATTAAAATTACAGTGTCTGGGGGTCATAAACTATATTATAGTAATGGGAGAAGAGCTCATAATAAAACAGTAAACAAAGTAAAACCGGCCATATGTTCGCGAAAAAGTCAATGCGGTTGATCGTTTATTTATTAAATATAAACTTGTATTTAATATAATTTATTTCATTAATATAAAACATTATGTGCTGATTAATATCAGCAATTTATAATCGTGGAATCATTAGTTCTGTCAATATAATCTTAGCTGCCGATAACAGACAAGTGGAGTGTTAACTTATTTGCACTGAATCTGTTAGTTCCAGGGCTATAAAACTAGTTCTGTTTTTTATTACATGGTCAGCCAATTAAATGATTAAATCATTTAAGAACAGAAGAGGTAGAGGTGTAAAAGATACTAGTCAGAGTTATCTCCTCTTAGAGTAATTAATTTTATTATACAGCCTATGGTAAATGAAGTCATGGTGTCATTTGCAGGGTGAAAAATATCTACTTTTCAAAAACCTGGCATTCTGATAAGCATTCTTTTAAATTTCTTTTGAACTTGGTGAGGAAGGCATATGTCAACACTGCACTCATCGTTTTACTTACTATAACCTCTAGAGGTTCAAACCTGCCTTTTGGCTGATGACCTAAACAACAATATATTAGATATTAAAAAATGAGGAATTACCAGTTGACTACGAAGGACGCTAAGATCTGAATAGAATTTTTCCTGTCAGAAGTACCAAGGTGTACCAATGACAAACCTCAATTATTTTAATTTGCACCTGCACTGTACAACAAACTTAAATTGGTTCTTGTAGCTATACCAAGTACTTTGATGCCACAGGGATTAAATCCAAAGCTTTGTAAATAAGTTTTGCTTTGGTGGCAGGCGTGAAATAGTAGACACAAACGTTTCAGACTGTTGTTAAGTAATAATATTGTCTGCTTTTGAGATTATTGCCCCAAGTAAGACGTTTGTATAACCACAACTTAAGATATTTGAACGTAGTTTTAATGAAAAGGAATTACGTGCAGATTTAACTAATTAAACGAAATATTATTAAGATGTGAAATATATCTTTTTATTGTTACTTTTGTTGACGTACTGAAATTTCAGTGCCATATTTTTTTATTTTATTTAAAGTTGCATCAACAGCTTGGTTTTTAGCGACTACAATGGATTATGTTACGGTGGGTTTTAACTTATAAAAAATTTTCAGACCCTAGCCGGGATTTGAACCCGGGACCTCCGTGTTGTTGTCTAGCCCTTTAGGTGCCATGAGTGAATTTTCGAAATTAGAAAATGTTATTACCAGACCTAAAATGTACAGATTCGACCAAAAATGCCAGGCCTAAATACGGTAATATTTCCTAGCTGCATTAAAAATGCCTCATACTGAGTAGTACTTTGAATATTTTAACATATTAGGCATCAAAATGTTCAGTTTTTTTGGGGCTAGAAAATGATTAGTCATATGAATTGGATTCTGCCACAATAAAAAAATTGGCCGCATTGGCGCAGTTGGTAACGTGCTCGCCTCTCATCATGCGGCCTTGGGTTCGAATCCCATTCAGGCACGGCATATTTTCATACGTTACAAAAAAATCATTTCATCCTTCACCGTCTGCATTAGCAGTAATAATTATTGCAGAACAGTCGGACGCTAAACCAAAAAAAAAAAAAAAAAAAAAAAAAAAAAAACAATAAAAAAATTTAAGTTAAAACAACTCCGAAAGAAACGAAAAAGAAAAAAAAATTTTGAAGAATTTTCCATTTTATCTACTAAACAAAAAATAATTTATCTGTGGGAAATATGCTAATTTCAATCTATATACTAAAAACAAAGAAACTTATTTACAAATGCACTACGTAGAAAGACGGATATAACCTCACGTACTACAACAACGAACGACACACATTGTGAACCGTCAGTGGTAACATAATATCAGCTGTGTTGTAGTGTGGGTTTGTTTACTTTTTTTAATAGTAAAGGACAACCTTTTTGACCCCAAACACCATAAAAAATTGTAAGAAAGATATTGTATATATCACACAGTAGTTCAAAAAGCTTATACTGTAACAAAAAATTATTTACGTAACAAATACGCGGTGGCGATGGATCGTCACCATGGCACTTTTCGCACGGATAACGGGTGGCGATTCGCCACCGTGGCACTTCTTGCATGAAAATCAAATGGGCGATCTATCGCCACCGTGGCACTCAAAGGGCTAGAGCCCTAACAGTACCTTACGGAGGTAGCCAATGCCATATTTTTTGGCCAAAAATACAGATAAACAGAATATTTTAAAATTGCTATGATGTGTTTTTTAACCCTTTATAGGTTTTTCGTAAGTAGGCCTATACTTACCACTGGCAATAAGGTCGATTTTATTTAAGAATAAGGTATGTAGTTGAACCTTAATGGCATTTTATGGTGTTATAGATATTATCTGGTAAGTAGGCTATCCACATATTGAAATTAGCGCACAGCGACCATTTGCTTCGTGAGTTGCACGAATTTGGTAAGGATTCATAACAGCGTACGCTACCGCTTTGTTTTGTTGTTACTTTTGTACAGTGCTTAGAAAATTTAGTTTTTTTGCGGGAAAGCGAGCATTCATGCTAATATAAAGTTAAGATAAGTTATTCTACACACCATTATTTTATTATATAAAAGCCTACTAAAAGTTGTTTTAATAACCATTCTTACCACTAAACATTATGTTATTTCTATTTCAATAAACGTTCCTTCGTAAGTATACTTACCAAGGCTTAACATCAAAACAAAGAAATATTTTACTCTTCTGGCACTAGATATACATTATTCAAATCCCTTTACAGCTAAATTTAATATTTCGCAACATACAGTAGAGTACCGATTTTCCGTGGATCGTTTAACCGGGGTTTGGATTAACCGTGCGATCACTAGAAATTTTTTTTTTTGGGTTTAACGTCCGACTGTTTAGCAAATTGCTGCTAATGCAGACGGTGAAGGATGAAATGAATTTTTTTGTAACGTATGAAAAAATGCCATGCCCGAGTAGGATTCGAACCCAAGACAAGACCGCGTGATGAGAGGCGAGCACGTTACCAACATCGCCAACGCGGCCGGCTAGAAAAATTAAAATCACTAGAAAAATTAATTATGTATGTACTGTATAACTTTTATAAATTAAAACTTTTCAACCCAAGAGTAAAATAACAGATTTTTTGTGTTTTTTTTTTTGTTACGTAGTTTAAGGGAAGATTTATATAAATTTATGTAGTAAATATTTTTATTTCAATACAATTTGTTTATTTATTTCCGATATCCGATAGTATTAACATGTAGACATGTATTAACATGCATTAACATGTATTAACATGCATCAGTAGAATAAAACATACGCGTAACTGGTGGTTTTGTTTATGACGTAGGTGGTCTCGACCGAATTGGGTTGTATTATCCGTGTTTTCCGGTTATCCGGTATAGTTATCACCCCAATTACCACGGATAATCGGTATTATACTGTATATATTTTCCTCCTTAGTACTGCCCTGTAAAGGGTTAAGGAAATATTTCATTGAAACAATAATCTGTTCAAGTTGTTCTAAAATAAAACAATTCTTTTTCTTTCCATGGAACGCGTCCCATTGAAGTTAGACTACTAACCAATACTATTGGATAACTACAATTAAATTAATTACAAGACTGAAGCTTAAAGTAAACTGAACTTTGATTAATAAACTGTCACTTTACAATTAAAACTAATGGTTTAACTGTCCACAACCACTTGCAACCCGCCCGTACACATACGCTCTATTATAATTCAGAACAGGTCCCGCAACGACACTATTTCGAAACGGACCGAAAGACTAATCCTATTCACAGTCTTAGAAATAACTCACTACATAGGCGCTAAATGTTTTTATACCTGCGGTCTATGCCCATAACAGACAGGTGGAGTGTTAAATTATTTATACTCAATCTGTTCGTTGCAGGGCTAAAATAAATAGTTCTGTTTCTTATCACATGGTCAGCCAAGTAAATGACTGAATCATTTAAGAACAGAAGAGGTAAAAGTGCAAAAGACACTAATCCGAGTTGTTTCCTCTGAAAGTAATGAATTTCATTATACAGCCAGACCCTAGGGTGAATGAATTGAAGGTGTTATTTGCAGAGTGGAAAATATGTGCTTTTCAAAAACCCGTATGCTTTTTCAAAGCATACTGATAAGCGTACTTTCCACTTATTGAGGAAGGCAATGGTAAACCTACTCACTCCTCGTTTCACTTAGTAAAACCTCTACAGGTTCAAACCAGCCTTTCGGCTGATGACCTAAACAACAACGGCACCTGCGGTCTGATAGTTTATCTAAACAATCGAGACCCTTATAACACGTTCTCCGTAATACTGAAGAATAATAAAAGGAATCAAAATACAAACAAACGTTTCTACTAGTTTTTATTTCCGAGAATTCCTATCCCAATATTTCATTCATCGCATTATCCTCGTTCAATACACATCACTTCATACAATACATAATTACTTATAATGAACAATTTATTCTATAAAATACTTCCAGAATATCACAAATTACTAGTATTAGTAATGTCACAATATTATATACTAATAAGTACTTGTATAAATGAGTAATAAATATTTGTTGTTCTGTTTCAGACTGTATGACAGTGACGTCTGAAGAAGGCCACTATTACTTTAAATCTACATCAAATGACGTCACAGTATGTGGCGTATATTTACTGACAGATCCTGATAAGATCGTTGAAATCTACTTCGATTACATAGATCTACCATGTGAAAGCGGAGGATTAATTTCAGTAAGTTTCTTTTTTTACATTTTAATAAGTTTTATGAAGTAGTATTTTTACTATTCGATAAAAATATAACCTCGTAGAAAAATCAATCATCATTTTTCTTTAGTTTTACAGCTCTTGGTGAGCTTCGGCTTCCTCCACAAAAATCAGCTCCAATCCTCTCAGCTAGTTGCTAGCGCCCTACATCGAAATCAAATCATTCATAACATTGTCCATACATCTCTCCCTAGGTCGGCCTTTCCTTCTTTTATACATTATTTCCTTCCATATCATTTTAATCATCCTCATTCACTTCATTCTCTCAATGTGTGTCAACCATCTCAATCTTTGGGACTTTATAAAACGGACTATGTCTCTGTCTTTAAGTATAAATATTCAGTTTTTTTATTTTTACGTACAGAGAGTAGCCTATACGTAAAACAACAAACGATTTGTAAAGTAAGAATAATTCTACGGAAACCTGATTAGAATGCATAACAAACGGTTGACAAAACAAACTTTTAAGACACTAAACAATAGAACCTAAAGTGTCGGATAACTGGTTAAAAAAGTCAGAAGGAATATTGAGAAAACAGGAATAAACCGAGAAAACATAATGAATCGAACCAAATTCGTACTAATGACTACTGATTTTAAGGGTTTCCATAAAGAGCAAACACACAACAATGAATGGTCAGAAAAAAAGGAAAAGAGCCTACAATGAACGAATGCTGAGAATGGGGGCTGCAAAAAGAGCTTCCAGAAAGGTGATAAAATATATAAAATTGTGATATATAAAATCACGTGATATAAACCTTGGCCCTACAACAATAGTGATAATGGATATTAAAAAGCAAATGATTTATGGAAGCTTAAACATCTTAAATATATATCTGCACGAGAATTGACGATATCAACTGCTCTAATTTAATGGTTAACTAATAAAAATAAAAAATGTTTAGAAAACAAAACATTTCAAGGTAGAAACGTAAATAGTCTTCAAAGTGAACAAAAATTTAATGTGAAACACTTACCCAAATTTCTCTTGCCAATGTAAATAGTGAACAATATATGTTGTGTTTAATCATTGATAACAATGTAATATGAAAAACAGAACCTAATTTTAATCATAAGTGAATGACACAAAATGAAAAACCAATATCCTGTAAAACTTAAAAATATGTAAAATCGCTAATCGACTCTACAAAAGTTACAGTTGTTTTATTTCCTAAAACTTTGATTAATACACGTTTGTTTTGAAATGCATACTAAGGTTACAATCTTAAAAAATCCCATTTTTTACCGATTTTAATGAGCAAAATACAGAAATTTCTAATTGACGCTAAACTAAGCGTTGTAGAAAAAAATGATTGTAATAGATCTACAGAACAAAACATTCCAAGTTTCCAAGTTTAAACTTTGTACGCTATTCCATTCTTGAGACATTTTGCTCACACACGCACATATCCACACAATCTTTCTCTCTTTTCTCTCTCTCGCTCACACACGCACACACGCGCGCGCACACACACACCCAGACCATGTTTTCATACACAAAAAACATGTTTTTTTGGGTTCAGAGGACCCTCAGAGGTGAAAACACGATTTCCAAAAAATCGACATAAAACAATACTTTTCTTCTCTATATATTCATATAGGGCAAGAGAAAATAATAATGTATATAGAACAAAATATTACAACAACGTAGAAAAGTAAATAGGCTACAAAGTTTTGAAAAGGTACTTGACTTCTAACCTACAACTAACAAAACTGACCCTGCTCTGTGTTATTGTTTAATATCTGAAGAGTGTATAGTGTAGGCCTACATTAGTATAAGATAACAATAAATATTTGCAATATTGAAAAATTTAAATACAGTATTTACAGTAGATTACCGATTAACCGAATTAACCTAAACAAATACAAGTTAGGGCAGTAAAAAATTCGGATGATTATATAAATTAATGTATGTTAATATTTTATGCCTAACTTTTATAAAACATCATTAATATTACGACAAAAAATATTATTGTACACATCAATACTACAACCAATTTGAACATACGGACTCCAGATATTTGGAACATCAAAAAACTCAGGCCTTTCAATAAAAAATTCTGAGGACCGTAACTGGAGCTTCATTTTATGTCTCAAATGTAACGTGACATAATGATCTGAAGATATCTCTTGTACAAGATGTTGGACTAAAATATGTAGGCCTAAGTTCAGTGACACATTTCCAAATCTATGACTACTCAAAAAAATCATGGAGTAGAGACCTTTTACAATAAGAAAAAAACAACCACAAATTTAAATACACTTTAATGATAAAAATCCTTTAACCTCAATAATAAATACTCTGTTATCATCAAAACTACATAAAAAAATTTGAGCATCTAAATAGAAGATATGTAAATCAAACAATTGTTTCAACGGAAGCCTCTTCCAAAACCACGCCAAGTAAAAAGTTATAGAATCTAGAGGTTGTGCCAATGTACTAGATATAAGATTAAAGACAAAATAAAATTGTAAAGGGCATTGAAAATTACATTTTTGTTTATGTCATCTGCCAAAAAGCTGGTTTGAACCTGTAAAGGCTTTACTAAGTAAAACGAAGAGTGAGGTGGTTTACAATTGCATACCTCACTGAGTAGAAAGAGTATGCTTATCAGCATGCCGGGTCCTCTACAAAGAATTTACTTTCCACCCTGCAAATAACACTTTCACTTCATACACCATTGGATCTGGCTGCATAATGAAATTCATTACCCTCAGAGGAGATAACTCTGTCTTTTACACCTCTACCTCTACTGTTATTAAATGCTTCAGTCATATAATTAGCTGACCGTATGATAAGAAAATAACTATGTTTTGTAGCCCTGGAGCTAGCAAATCGAGAATAAATAATTTAAGACTCCACCTGATTTTTATGGGCAAGAAAAATATGGAAATTTAAATAGTCAGAATGTAAACTTAATTTTTACTACCTTATCTAATTTTTGTGGGTTTATGTCCAATTATTGCATTAGGGCTAGTACAGAAAGTGAAAGGTAATGCATAAAAATTAGTGATAAAAATGATAAACCTGAACCGGCAAATCGAACCCCGGACCCCTGATTCAGAGCCTGTTGCGCTGACCACTACACCAATCAAATGGCCGGTAATGTAATGATAACAATATTATTTTCATAATATATTTATTATAATCGTCTTCCTAATTAAAAATAAAGTCATTTTTTCGTAGTAATACCAGTACAGAAAAACATAATTTTCTTAATTATTATTTGTTGGTTAATGTGGCACCACTGGAGTCCTATTTTTCCTCCCACCATGGGTTCTCCAAGAGTCGTTAGGCCGCCCGTGGTGTGTTTTATTAAAAAGCTCATTACACTGATTAACTAATATTTATAGTTGTTATATCACCCAATAAAAAGCTATAGATGAATGTATGCCAACTTAAATTATGTGATTAATTTAATCTAATGTAAAACTGGATTAAAATTAACAGTGATGAGAAATGTACTCAGTGATTTTGGAATACAGGACAAAGCGGATAGTGAAACAGTTTGACTGAATTTTTTTCTCCAACGATTAAGTAAGTGCTTGTCTTGGAAAATTAAAAGGAAGTTTCCCAAAACGTTTCTGTTTAGTTATGAAGACAAGCGTCAAAAAGTACAAAAAGAAATTGAGAATTCTGTTTCAATTAAAATTTGAATTGACCCAAGATTTTATATTTTGTAACTAATATAATTCGAAATCCTTTTTTTATTTAATTCTTGTCACATTTATTCATACAATCTTACTCAGATTTAAATTCTCTGCAAATATTGTTCACAAGTTTTGTGTATTTACTAATGTACGAGGGTAAGTCAATTATTATCCGCAATTTAGTTATATTTTTGTTTAAGTTGGCAGTACTGTCGTTTTGCGTTGATGCCGCATGCTTTGTTTATTTGTGGTTATATGTATGCAAGTTTCAAGCTGCTACGTTAGTTTCGTTATCACTATCGTGCTGTTAATCATGGCTGTTCCGCTTTCTATTTGCACCAAAGAAGAGCAACGTTCAGTGATCCGTTTTTTGTGGTCGGAAGGTGTATCAGGGGCCAAAATTCATAGAAGATTTTTGGTACAGTACAAGAACAGTGTTTTGCCACAACGGAGTGTCTACGAATGGATTGAAAAATTCAAAAATGGTCGCACAAGTGTTACGCACGATGAAGGAGTAGGACGACCGTTTACCGCCGTAAATGCAGAAAACATTGAGCGTTCAAGTGAAATGATTCTCTTAGACAGACGAGTAACTATTGACGAAGTGGCACATCGTCCGCAAATTAGCCACGGTTCTGCCTACGAAACCATTCACATCACACTTGGGTTTCATAAAGTTTGTGCAAGATGGGTCCCAAAACAACTGACACTGTTGCATAAACAAACGCGCTTGGACATCTGCAAAAACATTTGGATCGCTATGGTAACAAACGGGATAACTTCTTACGGGATCATTACTGATGATGAAACATGGATCCATCATTACGAGCCGGAGAGTAAACGGCAGAGTACGGAATGGAAACATCCAAATTCGCCGTGCGAGAAATAATTCAAGACCCACCGTCCGCAGGAACGGTGATGCTTACGGTTTTTTGGGACTCACAAGGTCCAGTGCTGGAACATTATCAGGAAAGGGGCACAACAATAAACAGTGTACGTTACAGTGAGATGCTTACTGCCAAGCTAAAGCCAGCAATTCGAAGCAAACGCCGAGGACTGCAGTCAAAAGGTGTTGTGTTGTTGCACGACAACGCCCGTCTGCATACTGCTGCCCATACTGCTGAAACGCTCCAGAAACTCAATTTTGAAGTACTGGCTCATCCTCCATATAGTCCCGATCTTGCTCTTTCTGATTATCACTTGTTTGGTCCACTCAAAGAGGCATTAAGGGGCCGTCAATTTACTTCGGACGAAGCATTGAAAGAAGCGGTGCATTCCTGGCTCGCATCTAAACCAAAAACCTTCTTTTATGAGGGCATCAGAAAACTTGAAGAACAATGGACAAAGTTCGTTGAAAAGCAAGGAGACTATGTCGAAAAATGATGTACTTGTAAGTTTCCTATTTGATTACAATAAAATTTTATAACTACATAACGAATAATAATTGACTTACCCGAGTACATAACGACTAATTAATAAATTAACACTGTTATATTAATTATTTGTGTTTTGTTAACAGTTTATAGATGGCTGGGAGTTAAGTGGACAGTTCTTTCCAAGTGTAGAAGAT
The DNA here is from genome assembly GCA_035578175.1 of Catonia carolina. Classification (NCBI taxonomy): domain Eukaryota; kingdom Metazoa; phylum Arthropoda; class Insecta; order Hemiptera; family Achilidae; genus Catonia; species Catonia carolina. The sequence goes on along the minus strand of JAQMRL010000005.1, from coordinate 29,343,685 downwards.
CATCCAAAACCATTATCCCAAAGGTTTTCAGAATTTTGTGGTATAAGAAAGAACAAACAAGTATTCATTTCATCACAAAATGCAGCTTTAGTTCAATACCGAGTACCGCAACGAGGGAAAGGATTCTCATTTATTGTACGATTCAGAAAGAACCCAATGCGTAAGTTTCATTTCAAAATATATATGTAGTTGTTTTAGGTTTAAGTATTAAAATAACAGATTGTAATCCTGGGGGATTACATTTTAATTACAGTAAGCTATGTTATATCTTATGCTCTTCCATTTCGCTTGTCTGAACGTATACGTGGAAAATGATAATACCCATTACAGAAACCTATGTTTTTCTCTTTTTCCATCGTAAATCTCAATACAAATCAATAACAAAATGCACATATACGTAATTTGGAATAAAAAAATTACAACGAAAATACTATATAAAAAAGAATGTTATTTATGAATTCGACATGTTATTGTTTAGGTCATCAGCCGAAAGGGGGGTTTGAATTTCTAATATGCTTTTCACGATTGATGAGCTCTGCTGTTCCACACGTTTAGACCAATTAGAACGTTTGCCAGCGTTGTCATATTGTACCTGACAAACATTACGCGCGCATGCGTATCAGAGCCGCAATAGTTCACTCTCGTCTAGAATCTCGTACTGAACACACCGATTATAACCCGTTAACAGAACCCGTTAACCGAAGAGCCCGTTAACATGCAATACTTTATAATATAATCAGCTGGTTGTATGTTTATAGGTTATAATTGTTAATGAAAGACAAAAAAATGGCTGATGAAATATTTAACAGAGCTACAAGAGCAAATTTCGGCAACGTTGCTGGCAAGTCATTGGCTAGCTATATAGTGGTAGGGGGCAATGCATACATTCAGAGCTCATCAGCCTTGAAAAATAGTATAGAGGCTTTACTAAGTAAAACGAAGAGTAAGGTGGTTTACAATTGCCTTCCTCACTGAAAGAAAATTATGTTTATCAGCATGCCAATCCCTCTGAAAAGCATTTACTTTCCACCTGTAAGAAGTTGCAAGCTAAGGGTTTTTGAGCATGAGAACTGAAAAATAGGCCTTAAGCCTAGAAAATTCCTAGGCGTAAAATGAATATAACATAACAAACTAAGGGAAAAAACCAACTCAGCTTATTAATACAGAGTACGTGCTTCTTGTATTTGCCATTAAAAACATTAAAAGTGGGAAAGCTGTAGGCCCAGACGAACTCCCTGGAGATATTCTCAAACTCATTGACGAAGATTATGTGAGAATACTTACTCACTTATATAATCAGATATATAAGACTGGTGTGATCCCTGCTGAATGGCTGAAGTCAATATTTATAACGCTTCCAAAGAAAGCGAATGCTAAGAAGTGTCAAGATTACCGAACCATAAGCCTCATGAGCCATACACTGAAGACATTTCTCAAAATAATACACAGGAGAATACACAGAAAACTGGAAGAAAACCTGTCAGATACTCAATTCGGCTTCAGAAATGGCTTAGGCACACGAGAAGCTCTGTTTGCTTTCAATATTCTTTCTCAGCGTTGCCTGGATGTAAATCAGCCAATATTTGCCTGTTTTATTGACTACCATAAGGCTTTTGATAAGGTGCAACATACAAAATTATTTGATATTTTAAAAGAAGTTCAAATAGATGCACGCGATTTTCGTCTGATAAGTAATCTATATTTCCACCAAAAGGCCACAGTACGGGTGCAGTCAGAGTACAGTAAAGAGCTAAATATCAAGCGTGGGGTACGTCAGGGATGTGTGCTTTCGCCGCTCCTGTTCAATATCTATTCCGAGAGAGTGATAAGCAAAGCGCTAGAAGAGGAGACAGGAGGAATAAAAATAAATGGCATATCCATCAACAATCTGAGGTATGCAGATGATACTGTCCTTCTGGCAGAAAACATGGAAGATCTCCAGAGAATGCTCAGCCATGTCATTGCTGAGAGTGAATTGAGTGGTTTGAGTCTTAATACGAGAAAGACCAAGTACATGGTAATTACCAAAGACACACCACCTCCTGTGGGGGATCTTCTGGCGGGAAGTGATGTGCTAGAGCGAGTGGATGCATACACGTACCTTGGAGCTCGAGTGTGTTGCAGTGGTGATCACTGTGCTGAAATAAAAATTAGAATTGAGAAAGCACGCGCTACTTTTATCAGAATGAAGAAGGTACTAACATCACGAGATATAAATCTCGAATTACGAATGCGTCTCCTTAAATGTTTCGTGTTCCCTGTCCTGTTGTACGGTGTGGAAGCTTGGACTCTCAATAGATTCAGTGAGAAGAAACTACAGGCTTTTGAGCTGTGGACCTACCGTAGAATGTTGAGGATCTCATATACTGAGCATGTCACGAATGAAGAGGTCCTCAGTAGAATGGGAAAGCAGCTGGAACTCATGGTGGAAGTTAAGGCACGAAAATTAAGGTACCTTGGTCATGTTATGAGGGGACCAAAGTATCAAATATTGCATCTCATCATTCAAGGCAAAATATTAGGAAAAAGATCGGTGGGCAGGAGAAGGATATCCTGGCTGTGTAATTTGAGAAGGTGGTTCAGGTGTTCCTCAAACGAACTTTTTAAAGCAGCGGTCAACAAAATTCGTATCGCCATTATGATAGCCGACCTCCGTCATGGAGATGGCACGTGAAGAAGAAGAAGCTTCTTGTAATAAAAATTACAATATGAATCAATGTTAAAATTAAATAAAATATTAAATAAAACATAACTTGGAAATTAAAAATGAATCCTTCTTTGTCATTGCTGAAGTAGAAAGACCATTCCCAATTTCACAATTTTTCAAACGTTTAACAATAGTAGCCAAGGGTTAAATGTGGGTTAAGAGAAACTAAAAATAACTTTAAAATTCGAAAACCATAATTGTAAGGTGGACATACCTTACACCTACCTACAAATGACACCTTCACTTCATTCGCCACAGGGTCTGGTTGTACAATGAATATCTGATTATAATGCTTTTCACGGTTGATGAGCTCTGCTGTTCCGCGCGCTTAAACCAATCAGAAAGTTTACCAGCGTTGTCAGATAGTACGAATGATTCAGCCTGATAAACATTACGCGCGCATGCGTAAAAGAACTGCAGTAGATCACTCGTGTCTCGCATCTCGTACTGAACACATCCATTATAGAGCGCGTTAACTTGCAATACTTTTTTTTTTATTCCTAATTTGTGTACGTTGCAATCTGTTCAATTTAGAACAATAAGCAACCCCATGACTCAATGAGATGAGGATGATATGTATGACGTGTAAATGAGGTGTAGTCTTGTACAGACCCAGGCCGACCATTCCTAAGAGAGTATGGTTAATTAAACCCCAACCATCAAAGTACAACGGAAACCACTGTCTAGTATTCAAATCCGTATAAAAGTAACTACCTTTACTAGGATTTGAACCAGGAACCTTAGTCTCCGAAATCAGCTGTTAAACCGCTGATTTTAGCGACGACTTTACCTCTAGACCAACCCGGTGGGTTTACTTGCAATACTTTATAATACTCATATAATCAGCTGATTGTATGATCATTGGTTATTGTTATTGACGTGACTTCAACTGTCATTATTCGGAAAATTTTATGTGTGACAGTACTGTGTATGGTAGCCTTGCTAGATCACGCCATCGGCCAAATAAAGTCGTTGCACGAAACAGTTTGCTTAGTGCGAGCTACAATGTCGTTTATGCAAGAACAACGTGTTTTTATTGTTGTGAGTTACTGCCAATCGAAATCGTATTCGAAATGTAAAGAAGAGTTTTCAACTGCTTTTCCAGATGCTAATATGCCAAATAAATCCGCTATATCTCGTTTATTTAGACGTTTCCGGTATACAGGAAGAGTGGATGACCGTAAAGGTACAGGCCATCCAAGTGTTTTAACGGATGATACTCTGCAGACAATAAACGAAAAACTTCTTCGTTCTCCGAAAAAGTCTCTTCAGAAACTTGCTAGCCAGACTGAGCTATCTTATAAAAGTGTTCAAAAGGCTACTAAAGTGCTGAAATTACATCCGTATCGGATACTGTAAGTGTAACTCATCAGCTCCAAGAACCAGACAAAGAAAAGCGAATGCAGTACTGTCGGTGGTTCAGACGTTTCTTTAGAAATGACATAACTGTTTTAAACAAGGTTTTTTTCAGTGATGAAGCTTGGTTTCATTTTAGCGGATGTGTCAACAGTCAAAATTCTAGAATATGGTCTGCAGACAACCCACATGCGTTCCACGAACAGCCATTACACTCGCAAAAAATTGAGCGTGGTGTATCTCGTCGGAGAATCGTCGGGCTTATCTTTTTTTCGGAGACCATAACAGCCGAACAGTATCAAAAAATAATTTGTGAATACAAATAATCATGTTATTTTGTAATTTAGTAAGTTAAAAATATGAAAAGGTACTCTAAAAACAATTTTTTCTAGTTTGGGTCACAACTTTACAGTCACCCTGTATGACTAAACTATTCAAAAACAGAAAAGGTAGAGGTGTAAAACATACACTAGTCAGAATTATTTCCTCTGAAAGTAATGAATTTCACTATACATCCAGATCTTATGGTGAATGAAGTGAAAGTGTCATTTGCAGATTGAAAAGTAGGTGTTTTTCGGAGGGCCTGGCATGCTGATAATCACACTCTTTCAACTCAGTGAGAAAGGTAATAGTAAACTACATCTCTTCTCATTTTTCTTAGTAAAACATCTAGATTCAAACCAACTCTTCGGCTGTTGAAAGAAACAACAAAATAAAATAAATAAAAAATTTTAAAAACACATTTAATGCCAAAAAATAAAATAATTTATAACAATTTTATTTTTAAATTAACAATTAAATGAAAAGGAAGGATTTGCATAACCATTTAACAATACATTAAAATCACTCTGAATTTACTAAAAACACAAACAATAAATCCAAAAAAACTGTGACTTCTATTAATTTATGTCCGTGTTTCAAAACCGTAAAGTAATAGAATATTAACGTGTATAGGGTGATTCAAAAAGAGCGCCGGTTTTGATATATCAAATTAAGAGATTTATTTTATTGAAAAACTGAAAATAAATACATCAACAAGTTCATCTTACCTTCCGATTTTATGTATGAAAAATGATGTCATGCATGTGTCCTCCTCTACTGCGCTGGCTCGCATCAACTCTGTCCATGAAATTGGATATTACTGCACGACAAGTTTCGACTATGTGGGACAAGTTTCCGTATGTGGGGTTTTCTAAACCCCACATACGCCAGTTCTGTTTATTAACAAAACCGTTTAAGTGGAAGTGCGCCTCATCACTGAAAATGATTTTGTTTGCGAAGGTGTCATCATCCTGCCGTTTTCTCAATACCCAGTCAACAAACGGTCGTCTCTTCTGGTGGTCTGCCACTTTCAAATGTTGCGTCAACTGAATTTTATACGGGTGATATTGGAGATCGTACCGAAGAATTCTCCGTACAGAAGAACATCGTAAACCCAATTGTTGAGAACGGCGACGTATTGATTTTGCTGGGCTAACAGCCACACTGTCACGAACCAACGCAACGTTCTGCTCAGTTCGGCCAGAACGACGACGTCCAGAACTTTTAAGGTCGACTGTTGAACCCGTCTCAAAAAACTTTTTCATGAGCCTGCGAACTGTTGATTCATTCGGTGCTTCATACGTCCAAGAGTACCGCGAAGTCGCCTGACAGTAGCCGCATAACTCTCCACTCTGGTAAAATGTTTTGACGATTAACACTCGTTGCGCAATAGTAAACTTCTCCATGGTTAGACAAAGACTGCGAGAGTATTACACTGCGAACAAGAGAAACTACAACTGAATCGTCAATCGGAATGTTCTCCGAAATAGAAATGAGGTCAAACAATGTTGCCAACCGATAAACAAAAATTTACCAGCCGTTTAAAAACCGGCGCTCTTTTTGAATCACCCTATATTTAATTAATTACCGTCAGATTTACTGTTTATAATAAAGGGCTAAACCAAACACATTTTGCTCATATAAATGGCTGTAGGTGAGACGTGAGGGCGTTGTGTGGGAGTAGTCCGACAATAAACGAGTTTATTATACTCGTACCATCACCATTTAATTAAATTAATCCAGTTTAATTTACACCGTTTAAATTATTTAAAAACCAGGAAAATAACACCAGCTAAAATTTTAATGAATAATAAGAATAAATTTATTTTTTTAACAATTTAATTTAATATAAATTTGAAGAATGAAAACGAAATAAGAATAAAAGTAACATCGAAAATCTGGTGTGAAACACTCACCCGACTTCCTCTTGCCAATGCAAATAAAGACCAATATAACCTAACATTAGTAATAAAACATTAGAAATAAACAAAAAACTAACCTCAAAAAACATAATCTTGGTTTAATCACAAGTAAATGATGCAAAATGAAAATCAACCTCAGTTTCAAAATGAAAATCAACCTCAGTAAAAATACGGAAACTCACTCTTTTACGCTAAACTAAGCTCTGTAGAGAAAAATTCTCGAAATAAAAAATTTAGATCTTTTAATTTCCTATAAACTTGGTTATACTTTTTTATCGTAAAATGCACACTAAGCCTAAATTCTTAAAATCGTTTTTTTACATATTTTCGTGAAAAAATAATAAAATCTTCTCGTTTAATAAAATTTTTCGTAAAAAAAAATAAAATCGCCAATTACCGCTAAATTAAGCGTTACATAAAACAAAATGTTTGAAATAAAAGTTGTTGGTTTTTTAATTTTCTACTACTTTTCTATACATTTTTGCGCTATGATGAATATTAAAGCCGCAATCTTTACGAGAAAACAGGATTTCTAAGAATTTCACCAGACATGGCGCCTACCCTATCTTGTAAAACACAAAATATGTAGTAAATAAGGCGATTTTTAAAAAAATCGTAGGAACTGTTTTTGAGAAAATTGCATGAAAGTGAAAAATGGCACGAATAAACTACTAGTTCCGGTAGACCGATTTTGATGTAAATGTTCGTGTCGGGTCCTCTAGTGGTACCTAACTTAAATTTTAAGTTTCACCGTCGTACAATGTTCCGTTCTTGAGGTATTCTGTTCACACATAGACATACGTGAACATACAATCGCTAAAAACATGTTTTTTGGGGTTCAGGGGGGTTTGAAAACGTGTATAACTTATCCGGTGAAAACTCGATTTCGAAAAATCAACATGAAAACAATAGCTATTTTTCTCCTTTTTTTTTTTTTTTTTTGCTTTTACGGCCATCAATGGACCACATTGATCAAAACAGAAAAAGCCTTCAGAAACGTTCTCTTATAACTCTTGGTCTTGTGAGTTTCCTTTTCGCCCAGTAGGCTTTCATTCGCTCCGATCTTTGTCGGCGAATCTCGTCTGAAACGACTATTCCGGGTCTTTTATGTCTCGTTTCCTCATTGAACCTGGTGTGTGGGGATTTAAGGGATTTAATCTTGTCGGTCTGCAGAATTAGATCCTCTTCTGTGATGTTTAGTAGTTCCATATCTTTCTGTGTTTCCGAAATCCATTTTGGCGGTGCTTTATAATTTTTAAGTTTGGAGATAATCTGCTTCAGGATTCTGGTGTCAGGCATTCGCAGAAAGTGTCCGTAGTAAGACATCCGTTTTTTCCGCATGGTGTCAGTGATCGGCTCTATTTCCTTGTAGACCTCCTTGTTGGGCAAGAGCACATAGATCCCATCTTTTTTGTGCTTCTTGTTTAAGATTGTCCGTAGAATCCTTCTTTCTATTCTTTGTATTTCAGAAATTTTGCTTTTAGTTTTGAGGTAGGAGAGAGTTTCGCAGCAGTAGGTCACCTCAGGTTGCACCACGGTTTTGTAATGGCGGATCTTAGATTGGATGGATGCATTTTTCTTATTGTATGTGTTTCTGGTCAGAGCCTGTGCCCTCTTAATTTTGTTTGTCCGGATTTTCCAAGATAAGGTCTCGTTATCACAGTAAGCTAGGGTTTCGCCCAGGTATTTAAACTTCGGGACAATGTCAATGAAGTGGTCATTAATTTCAATCTTGGAGATGCACAGTTCATCTCGGATCATGGATTTTGTTTTCTCGTAGGAGATTTTCTTCCTTTATATTATAGACAAGAGAAAGTAAAAAAAGCTGAAAAAGTTATTTTGTAACTGAATTTATTTAAAATCTGCTCATTAAAAAACAATAAAAAAACGTATTAAAAACAAATTGACATGAAAAGGTAACTCCCAGCAGAAATACCTTTACAATTAAAAAATATCGTGAAACATTCTCATGACTTACTCTTGCCAATGTAAGTAACTAAAAACATATAACCTAGGTTTAATTATGAGTAAACAATGTTGTTATTTAGGACATAAATAACCGAAAGGCTGGTTTAAACCTCTAGAGGCTTTACTAAGTAAAACGAGGAAAGATGGTAGTTTACTCTTGTCTTCCTCACTGAGTGAAAAAGTATGCTTATCAGCATACCGGGCCCTCTAAAAAGCAAATATTTTCCAACCTGTAAATGACACCACTTCATTCACCACAGGGTCTGGCTGTATAATGAAATTCATTAATCTCAGAGGAGATAAACTGATAAGTGTCTTTTACACCTCAACCTCTTCTATTCTTAAATGCTTCAGTCATATAATTGGCTGACCATATCAGAAGAAACAGAACTTTTTTGTAACCCTGAAACTAGCAGATCGAATGCAAAAAAGATTACATCTTTTGTTAATACTTTACGCACCTGTTATAGGCAAAGCTCATGTATTTCATGAATTTTACCGTAAATACAGTTTAAATTTATATTCACCTTGGTGATTCAGTCGTTATCATACAGACAGCTATGATAAAGATCATGATTTTTGAATATATTTTGATGATAAGAATTCGATAAATAAAAAATTGAATTTTTAGGTGAGGAAATAAAAATTTAGTTTTTGTAGTTTCGTAATATATTCCATACAGTAGGTACAATTATGTCACAGATTATTAAGTACACAAATACCTTATCCAAATTTAATTATTAACTTCTTCCTTAAATATTTGGGAAGTAAACGAGGCACACCAATTTACATCAATCATTCTTATCATATATTGTAAGCTTTACCCTTTCTCACTACATTATTCTATAATTATTAAAGCTAAATAATATCACTCGCTGATCACAAAAACCCTCAACCGCAAATCCTACGAAATTAATTTCCTCTGAAATATTTCGATCAGTATAAAATTACTTTTCACAGCCATAAGTTAGCAAGCTAAATTTAATTATGTTGTTCATATATACCCATGACTTTCCGACCTCACCAGACACTATCACTTGCACATATGCAGACGACACTGCTTTTTTGCCTGAATCGCACGACCCTATTAGAGCGTCAGAACTGGTACAAACACATTTAGATGGTATCAAAGAATGGCCCCACATGTGGAAGATTAAACTGAACGTTTCCAAATCAAAACAGGTAACTTTCACACTTTGGCCTGTTGGTTGCCCAAATTTACGCATCGACGATACTAGGCTTACAGTTACAGACAAAGTTAGATATCTTGGTTTAATACTTGACAGACGTCTTATGTGGAAACCACACGTTGCACACATCAGAACAATCTCAGACTCACGGTTTCATATGTTGTATAGCGTCTTAGGTCGCAAGTCCTTACTACCTCTACACTTAAAAGTCATCCTCTATAAATCACTAGTACGGCCAATTCGGCTATATGGTGGACCAATTTTTGGAGCCTGTCACAATACAACACTGAATATACTTCAAAGACACCAGTGAAAAGCACTTAGAGCAATAACAAACGCACCTTTTTACGTAATCAGCATACCCTTCACAAAGACCTGAAAATACCAACGGTTCGAGACGTTGTAAACGCAATATACAACTCATTACACACAAAAACAATTGACCACATAAATCGATATGTCCAATCTCTTTCAACTAACGATCTCCCTGTTAACAGACGACTGAAACGAAGGTGGAATAGCGATCTTCTCCGACCACCATAAAAAAATCAATTTAACTTGTCATGCCTGTATCATTTCATAAAAACAAAAAAATAATTTCACATAAAACAAAAATCATTCATCATAGTTAATAAATCATTATCATTGAAAAATATTGGCACCACATTCCTTGCAAAATTTCGCGCCCAAATCGGTCACTGAATCGATTCACATTCACGTCACATTCCCGCCATTCCTCATCCATTCAATCTCATTTACTAGTTGCGCTTTAAAAAATTGTACAGTTGTAAATAAAAATAAAGTTAAAGCAAAAAAAAAAAAGTTGTTGTCTTCTGTAAACAATATTATAAATCACCATTAATGTACCCTCAACAGGCAGGTGGAGTGTTAATTATTTTTCACTCGATCTGCTTGCAGTTCCAGGGCTACAAAAAAATATTTCTGTTTCTTATCACATGGCCAGCTAATTATATGACAGACAAATTTAAGAACATAAGAGTTGTAAAAGATATAAGTAAGAGTTATCTTCTCTGTGTGTAGTGAATTTCATCAATATACTTCCAGACACTGTAGTGAATGAAGTGAAGGTGTCATATTATGCAGGGTGGAAATTAGTTGCTTTTCAGAGGTCACGGTAGTCTGATAAACATAATTTTCCACTCTGTGAGGAAGGCACGGTAACGAATCTAGTCTTAGATGTTTACAGTCCTGTAAACGAATAGTTTAACAGTATTTTTGCCACATTTTTCTTTAGAAGCAGTATTGTTACTGTGTTTAAATAAACTTAATTTAAGTGCACTAAATGTAGTTTATGGTAATCAGACTGACGAATACAGTATAATCTTGAAAGAGGGAATGAGTGGGTGAAGAAGACAGAGCTATGATGCTTGTATTTTAGTCTTCAAAAGGCTATGGGTATAAAGACATCAAATGTTGCATCAAAAGGGAATGTTGCTAAGCCCTATTACACAAGTAATTGCCGTATACTACTACTATATTTATTATTACCTCATACTGTTATCCTTTCAGTAAAATAAGGGATATTCATATCATGTATTGTTATTAATACCATACGGATAATAGTCTTCGTTAAATAAATATCGGCTCTGAATAACAAGGACTTTAAATCATAAGTAACATGATCAGATTCAATATAAAATTGTCAATTAACTTTTAAAATTAATTTATATTACCCAGTCTTGTGTGTGTATTTATAAAATTTTCCTTTGAAATGAACTATACGTAAAGTAAATTTTTTCATTAATAACTGTCAAAGGTCGCTTTTATTTTTTCATAATGAAATTTTTACTTTCTCTTGCCTATATAAATACATAGAAAGTATTATTTTCATGTCGATTTTTCGAAATCGAGTTTTCACCGGATCTACACGTTTTCAGACCTCCTGAACTCAAAAAAAATGTTTTTAGCAATTGGTCTGCATGTCTGTCTGTGTGTCTGTATGTATACAAAATATCTCAAGAACGGAACATCGTACGAACTCGAAACTTGAAACTTAAGTTACATACCACTACCGGACCCGACACGAACATTTTCATCAAAATCGGTCAACCGGAAGTAGTAGTTTATTCGTGTAATTTTTCACTTTTTTGCGATTTTCTCAAAAACGGCTCCTACGATTTCTTTTAAAAATCGCCTCACTTACTACATTTTGTATGTTCTACAAGATAGGGTAGACGCCATGTCAGCTGAAATTCTTGGACAGGCTGTTTTCTCGTAAAAAAATTGTTTTTTTAGGGTTTTGACTTTAATATGTATTTTAGCACAGAAATGTATATAGAAGAAAAAAGAAAAAATTTAAAATACTACAACTTTTATTTTAACATTTCTTTATATAACTCTTAGTTTAGCAGTAATTAGCGATTTTCTGTTTTTTTCACGAAAATTTGTAAAAAATTGTTTTTTTATAAAGTTTTGCATTTTACGACGAAAGTGCATATGATCAACTTTATAAGGAATTAAAAAATCAACAACTTTTTTTTTGAGCATTTTTCTCTAAAGAGCCTATTTTAGCGTGAAAGAAGGATTTTCCGTATTTTTAAGCCAAACTGAGGTTATTTGCATTTTACGTCTTTTACTCATGATTAAAATTAGGTTATGTTTATTGAAGTTAGTTTTTTGTTTATTTTTATTGGTTTATTATTAATGTTAGGTTATATTGTTAATTATTTGCATTGGCAAGAGAAAGTTGTGTGAATGTTTCACACCAGATTTTTTATTGAAATTTTTTTGTTATAATTGTTAATTTGTAAGTAAGTTTTTTAGTATCAGCATTTTTTTTAATGTCCTTTCAGTCTACAAGTTCTTTTATTGTTTGAGTACAAAATTCAAAAGCGTCACCACAAACTATATCTGTCAATGAATTTCTTATTTATTTTTATTAATTTGGGTTAGGTCTACTTTACTGATTTTAGGAGACGAAATTTCCGTGGTTAAAATCTTAGTAAAGGTAGTTTCATACAGATTTGAATACTAAATAGTGATAACCGGTGTTTTTTATGATATTATACATTCATGCGAGGATTTACAGCCCCAGCCCTATCTCGCTTCCTAAGCACTCCTCCTTCTACCGGCTGGCGTCCATTCCCATACCCTCTTTGGCCACCTACCATCCTCCATCCTCTGCAAATGGCCAAACCATTTTAATTGCTTCCGGGATATATGGTGCACATGATATTTTCTTGAATGCCAATTCTTCTCCTAATTTCGGAATTCGATCGATGCACATTACAGCTCCGCCTCCAAAAATCCATCTCCACCGCTTCAATGCTTTCCTTCTGCCTCTTAGTCAATACCCACACTTCCGCACCATCGGTACACACATCTTCCAGAATCACACTTTGATGGTTGGGGTTTAATTAACCATACTCTCTCAGAAATGATGGATCTGAGTCTGTACATGACTACACCTCATTTACACGTCATACGTCTTACATATCATTCTCATCTCATTAGGTCATAGGGTTGCTTATTGTTCTGAAATTAAATAGATTGCAATGTACACATATTACGGGTTAAAAATACGTTACTATTGCAAAAATTATGCAGTTGTACGCTGATATATTATTTTTAAAGATTAATTTTTTTCTTAAGACTAAAGATTACTTTTTTCTAATCTAATTGTACTCTGGACGCGCTGTTACGCCTTCAAAATTATACAATTTTTTTTGTTTTTCCGTCTGGTGCATACACGATTAAATCGGAAGGTTTAAAACTCAAACATATGACTTTTTCAAAACAGAAAACAACAATTTAAGCTCCTGACTTTCGTTTTACTGATCAGATCGAGGTATTCAAAAGCTTAAATCCTGCTTCAGAAACTGAATAATCTATATAAAATTTGATTTAAATCGGTTGAATAGTTAGGAATGCATAAGGGCCAAAATAAACATCCATTTTATATTACATATAAATTTAACATGCTCATTACAGACAGGTGGAGTGTCAAATTATTTACACTAAATCTGTTCGTTGCAGCGCTGAAATAAATATTTATGTTTCTTATCACATGGTCAGCCAATTAAATGACTGAATCATTTAAGAACAGAAGTGGTAGAAGTGTAAAAATACTCTAATCAGAGTTATCTCCTTTGAAAGTAATGAATTTCATTATACAGCCAGACCCTGTGGTAAATGAAGTGAAGGTGTTATTTGCAGAGTGGAAAATATGTGTTTTCAAGAGGGCCCGGTATGCTGATAAGCGTACTTTTCCATTCTGTGAGGAAGGCTGAGGTAAACCACCTCACTCCTCGTTTCACTTAGTAAAACCTCTACAGATTCACACCAGCCTTTCGGCGATGAACTAAACAACAACAGATTCAACAGTTATTTACAACTCTGCTACATAGATGATCGAACGATACCATTACATAGTATACCACACTAACTTGTGCTCGTAATTTTCAATGGAACACTACCACGACACCAGATCAAATGGTTTCTTCCTTTTGAGCCTTCGCACCAGATCATTGTTGTGAAGCATCTGGATTGATTCATCATTGTTGTGGCGTTGTCCATTCACAGTTTTGAAAGCTTTGTATTATGTTTGTATTGCTTTGTTTGGTACAGCCCCACAGCTACATACCGTACGTTCAACAGGCTTCAACATTTGTTTATAGAGTTTAGGTCTGTTATACACTAATATTAAAGATTTTCTCCGCAGCAGCCAGTACGATTTCTGGTAACTCAGCCCAAACAACTTTCTTTTCTTTTTGACGTATGGTAAGTTTATTGACAAAATGGCTTAATTGGCTTGTCCAAACAAGTAAACTAAATAATAATGTTTAACAAAATAGTCTCCACAGGTTCACACCAGCCTTTCGGCGATGAACTAAACAACAGATTTAACAATTATTGATGTTTTACACCATCGCATTATTGTACGTTCAAAGTTGCTTTAGAAATTTAAAAATTGTTAAAATATTGTTTTTTATTTGTATTGAAAATATATAAATTAATTTTTAATACATAAATTATAATGAATTGTAAAACAGGGAAGACCCATCCGCTCTTGGAATCATTGATGTCAGCAAAATTTTTCCGTGAATCTTTTCCATTTTATAAAGAATTAGACATTATCTTTGTGCGAATTTGAATAAAATAAACTTAATCTAAAAGTACAATGAATAGATAACCGAAATTTAATTCAGAGTTGCCTAAATATTTTATTATTTCATTATCATCATCATAATTGTCATGGGGTTATCTGCCCGAGGCAGGTCCCTTGCACCATGTTTTTCTCCAACTTGCTCTCTTTTCTGCCAGCTTCTTAATTTCTTTATAGAATATACCTCCTCTGTAATCGTCGATAAGGTTTATCCTCTTTTTCATTCTCTTTAATTTTTGCTTCTTCTGGTTTTTCTAACATCGTTTTAATTAATATTTTTCATCGCATTATGCATCCTAGCCAATTAGCTTTCCTCTGTCAAATGGTTATTTTTTCTTCCTTTTCCGTTTATACTTTCATAGCATCTGGTACCTTCCTCCTTGTTAAATTTTTCTCCGTAGTTATAATAATTTCTAAGTTACATTTTATTACATTTTGCGCTCTTTTAATTTTTTTGTACACTACTTCAATTTCAGCAGCCAGTAGTACATATTTGTTATTAATAACCCCGAGCAAACCGTGTGCTTTTTTTTATCGAATTCCTCTCTCTTTCCTCGGCAGTTATACATGTAACCAACCTGTTATATTCTTTGATATTTTGGTAATTTCCATGTATATGGTATTCTTTTGTGGTTTTTAAACCAAGTACTTTTTAAGAGAATTTTATTTTCTTTACAAACTTCAATTAGCCTTTCTCCCTTTTCACTCATTTCACAGAGTTCATACTTTCCAACAACTTGTTCTTTTGTTCCTTTTCTTGTAAAGGCTCTCCAATCTCCGGTTATATTCTTACAGCAATCCTTGCCTTCTTCCATCATCTTTTCTATTTGTTCATATGGTAATTCTACGCATCATCTTTTACGTATGAATAACCTTATACTACATTATATTCACATATTAATTATATTTATTCATCTTTTTTTAAATTTTATTCACGAAATGGAAAATAAACCTATTCAACTATCGTTTCACCTCATTTACTAAATTTTTATGCTCTGCGAGATAGGGTACGCGCCATGTCTGCTAAATTTCTTGGGGGTTGTGTTCTCGTTGTAAAGAATGGATTTTTTTAAGATTGTGGCCTTATTATGCATTTAAGGTGTAAATAATTAACGTTATAGTGAATTAAAATAACTTAAAACTATTATTTCAAGCATTTGTTTTTATAGAGCTT
The DNA here is from genome assembly GCA_035578175.1 of Catonia carolina. Lineage (NCBI taxonomy): Eukaryota > Metazoa > Arthropoda > Insecta > Hemiptera > Achilidae > Catonia > Catonia carolina. The sequence goes on along the minus strand of JAQMRL010000005.1, from coordinate 29,327,922 downwards.
AGTTAAGTTTCAATTGTGATTTTCCGAATTTTTAAGTTCTACGTAAGTTGATTTTCAGTTAGCGTCATTCACTCATGATTAAAATTAGGTTATGTAGCTCAGTTGACATTGTTTACTAATAATTAATGTTAGGTAAAAGTTTTATTATTTACATCGGCAAGAGAAAATTGTGCGAGTGTTTCACACCAATTTTTTAAATTCAAATCATTTTACTAATACTTTGCTAGTACCTAATTTTAAAACAATAAAGAAGAAAAACGGAGAATAATAATTAAACAACAATTTAAAATGTTAAATTAGTTAAATACTTAAAAGATACTAGCGATTTAATATTTTTAGTTTCCTGTGGTTCATAAGATATTCCGACTTAAAATATTTTATAAGCTTTACCAAGAGGATTTCCCAGGAACCTTTTTATAATGTAAACTATGTAAACAAGGTATTTTGTTTAGTAAGGTAATATTAAAAAAGTACTTTGTTATCCCGTATGTCTTTGAAGACAGTTTACCATACTACAAGAAAAAAAGTAAAAGTTTTAAATTGTTTAACGTTTTACTATATTTATTTTATGACTGTGATGTGATAAAAATGTAAATATTACTTTAAATTTAAAACAACTCATAAAAATATTAAAGTCTAGAAGATTGCGTATTTTTTCGGTACTGTACCAATAAAAAACAATATATTGTGAGTTGTAAAAGTATTGAAAAGTTCCGGAATTCATTAAATGATTTTCAAGTGTCAAAATGTTTCTTTTTTGTAAAGGTTTCCGCATATATGTGTTAATCATCTTACAGAAAAATATTGCTGCAAGGATTGTGCTAAAATTTGAAAATATTGATTTGATCAAACTACCACCAAACAGATTTTGGAACAGATTTAATGAAACTTTACTCAGTTGCAAAAATCAAAATTAAATTTTCTCTAAAACCATTGCAAGGATTGTTAATTAAATTTCCTTCACTTATTAACACTTCTTTGAATTACTCTAAGGATTAATTGTATTTCTATGAGAATGACATTAGAATACCACTTTGGAAAACACATAATAAACAGAAAAACAACGCCGTATCACTTGAACCCAAAATACCAAAAAAATTAGAAAATTTATAGGTTCAAACAACTTGGGGAAATAACAAAACCGAAGAAATTACAACTTTTACAAAAAGAATGTACTCTCTAGACCAAGCCAAGACCTGACATAATAATACTGTAATAAAACCTGCGTGTCTGTTATGCATGGTTGGGAAGGCCGGTATATATAGGCAAACAAATTTGAAAGAATAAAGGTCCAAAAATAGTAAACGGAGAGTACGGGTAAAACGGAAGATAAAACTGTACGAGACAAAACGAAAGATTAGTGTAAATGAAAAAAATTTCAGAAATCTTTAAATTCTAAGAACAGATGAAAAACAACAATAAATTCACAATTCAACAATAAATGAATTCTAGAACGGATGACAAACTTTTTTCATTTTTGTTTTGTTTTAGGTTTATGTCCGACTGTTTTTTTACATTACTGTTAATACAGACAATAAAAGGTAATAAAAATGAGTGACGATAAAATGTCATACCTGACCACGAATCGAACCAGATACCCTTGATGTAGAAGCCGGTTGTGCTAAGAACTACACCACAAGCCAGTCGATTGACAAACGGTTGAAAAAACAAATTTATGGAGTAGTAAACGATATATTACCTAAGGCGTCGGATTGTTGGTTGAAAAGTCTTTTACACCTCTACTTCTTCTGTTCTTAAATGCTTCAGTCATATACTTGGCTGACCATGTGATAAGAAACGGGACTATTTCTTGTAGCCGTGGAACTAGCTGATCGTGTCCAAATAATTTAACACTCCATGTACCGGTTATGGAAAGACATTGTCAGTACGTAACGCTTATATACATTGTTTTAAACAATTTTTTTTTTTAATATATTTATTTAAAGTCATATCAACTGCTTGGTCATTATTGACTACGGTGAAGTATGTAACTTTAACTGTGGAGTTTGACACGTGCAAATTTCCCTGGCCGGGAATCGAACCCAGGACCTCTGTGTGGCAGGCCAATGCGCTAACCACTACGCTACGGAGGCGGCCATATTTTAAACAATCGAGTATTATTATCAACCATTTTTATAGCACTGAGTGTCTCAGTTCTATTTCAATTTTTCTTCTCTTTTTGTCAAATTAACTTGTAATTTTAAAATTGTTAATAAATGTTTTAAAGAAAAACAGATTATCGTATTTTGTAATTTGAATGTGAAATTGTATTCGTGAGTCACCGCCACGTGTATTTAAAATTACATCGGTGTTAAATCTTAAAAAGAACTTCTGATAGGATTTATTTTTAGCTAATGGAAGATAATGGATACATACAAATGAAATAAAAAATTAACAGCAATGATCTGAACTTATGTATAAGAAATTTTCCTAATGACACGTAAAAATACTAATACATTAAATGGAAAATTTTTTCGAATCTGGAAAAAGGATTTCAGAAATAAATTTTTGCATTTGAATAGCATATTGAATTGAATGGAGTGTTTCAAGCCATTGAACATTCACTGAATACTCTAGATGAAGACACTGAAGAGGTAGAAGCTTTTCTAGCTTTTCACGGTTGGTTCTTTTCATGAAAATTTTTAGAGTTTTGCTGTGTTATGAAGGAAAAAGATTTTATATTTTGAGCTGCTACATATTTTGTAATAGAATAATTTTATATTTTATTAAATTTATTACAGGTATCCAATTTAAAGAAGTACGGAAAACTACGTTAACTTTCATAAAAAAACTCCGATCAGTAAAAGTTTTTTCATTCACTGACCAAATTTCATGTTGCATTTAAAAGAAAGTACATGCTACCAGATAAATTTAAAAACGAAAACTGTGATACAGAATAATATTTAACATATAAATAACGATACGTTCAACATATCAAAAATCAGATGTGAAACACAGACACGTTATTCTCTTGCCAGTGTAAATAGAGAAAAGAATAATTTATGTTTAAACATTAGTAAACAATGCAAAATAAAAAAAAAAGTTATCTAATTTTAATTATGAGAGAAAGAAATAAAACTCAAACTTTGTTAGACTGTAATTTTGATAAGTCAAATAAGGTAAATGACTAGTTGACTCTAACCTTTAAGACTTTAAGACTAAGCACTGGAGAGAAAAAAATTCTTGAAATAAATGTTGTAGGTTTTAGCTTTCTCCTTTCTCTGTATGAAATTACAGTAACATAGGGAACGAGAGTATTGTATTCATTTCGATTTTCCGAAATCGAGTTTTCACCGGAAATACACGTTTTCAGGTCCCCTGAACCCAAACGATATTTTTAGCGATTGGCATATACAGTAAAATCTCTCTATTGCGGAACTCTATATAGCGGAAATCTCTCTTTAGCGGCATTATATGCTGACCCCGACCCTTTCGTATACTATGATAATGTATTTAACTCTCGTTATAGCGGCACAAAAATCTCTCTATAGCGGCAAAACAATATCTTCAGGATATGGATTTAGACGCCTATTTAGGGGCAGACAATGTCTTAGCCACTTCAGCAGATGTTGGTGATTATGCAATAATCGAAAATGTCTTAGCCCAAAACAACGAGCAAGAAAGTGAAGATGACGATGAAATGGAAACAGAAATGTTGTCCCTTCAAGTAAACAGGCACTAGACGCTATTCTTGTTGTTTACACGTACTGTCATTGCCAATATGTAAATGAAAATTTACAAGTTTTAAACATTGAAAATGAGATTGAAGACATGTTTTATGAATTGAAAACGAAACAAAATTTACAACTTATTTTACGAAATGAAATGTACTTCAAAGTCATTGTTTCCTTAATAACGTAAAAATATATACTGTACTGTGTATTTTTTTGTGTTTGTGTAGCCTATGTTTTAGGAGATTTTAATTGTATGTATCCTATGTTTATTACTGTTCAGTGAAAAACGAGTTTCAGTGCTAATTAATTTTAGGGTATCTATTACGGTATGTACTGTATGAATGATTATTGAAAAAAGTTCAATACGAAAACTGAAATTCTATTGTTAAACATTAGTAACACAACATCTAATAAAACCAGTTTGTATCCAAATTTCTTGTTAAGTTAATAACCTACACTTTATGTAATTAATTTAAATATCTCACTGTATTGAAGTAATCTACTGTATTAAACATTCGTCATAAAGTTATCTATTCAGTAGTTTTTCAAAAACTTATTCCATGCACCATTTACATACGTATATAAGTTATTTTATACAAAAAAATTAGTACTCTAACTTCCCTCCCACCGTTAATTACTCGCTCTCTCTATAAAGGAACTCTCTTTATAGCGGCGGTACCTCATGGTCCCTTCAATTCCGCTATAGAGAGATTTTACTGTATATGTATGTGTGTATGCGTGCGCGCGCGTGTAAACAAAATATCCAAAGAACGAAACAGCGTATGAAGCTGATCCTTGGAAATTAAGTTACGTACCACAAGGGGACCCGGTACAAACATTTTTGTCAAAATCGGTCAACAAAAAGTAGTACCTAGTATATCCGTGCGATTTTTAATTTTTCGCGATTTTCACGTGACACGTAGCACATTTATTTTTATTATTGATTCTTCTATTGTTTCAGCGTCTTTGTATAATCTTTATTCGATTTTAATCATCTTTACTTTGATTCCAACATATTTGATCCATACAAATTTTTGAGAATTTTTCTCTGTATTTTTAAAAACTTTTTGCATTGAACGGTTAATTTTTAGTTTCCTTGTAACAGTTCCATAGAGAATCGTTGGTTTGAAAACTGTATAGTAACGTCGCAAAATAGATTATTACAAATCTAATACAATTTTTAGAAAAAATGTTGATACATTGAAATTGTCGAAATAAAGAAACAAAGTTCTATATTTTTACGTTAGGTCTACTTCAGAACACGTTAATACAGATTTGTTGTATCTCGATTGTTGTTGTTTTCGATTTTCCTGCTATTTCTTCATCCTTTCAGACTGTTGTTTCCTTTCTCCTTCTGTTCTAGTTCTTGGCCCGCGTGGTCTTGATTCTCGTACCTGGAAATTACCGAAGTTATTGATTCTATTGCTAAATTTTTGCCCATCTTGTGTTTCTACTGTTTCTATTTTTATTTAGCCCCAGCTGTATCTCACTTCCTAATCACCACCTCTCTCTGTCTCGCTAGTCCCCATTGGAGAGCTGTCGCAAAGACATTGCCTCCTTCACCCCATCCAACCATGTCACTTCCGACCTACCCCTCCTTCTTCTACTGGCTGGCGTCCACTCGCATGCCCTATTTGGCCACCTACCGTCCATTATCCTTTGCAAATGGCCAAACCTTTTAAACTGCTTCCGGGATATGGTATTCATGACATTTCCTTGAACGCCGATTCTTCTCCTAATTTCGGAATTCGATCTATCCGCGACACATTACAGCTCCGCCTCCAGGAATCCATCTCCACTGCTATTAGGCGCTATTAGGCGATCCTTCTGTCTCTTTGTCAATACCCACACTTCCGCAGCATAGGTGCACACACTCTTTAGGATAACATGATAAATATTTATTTGTTTCCTTCCATATTTTATCATTCCAAAGGACAGAATTTTACTACCCTGTAACCCTTCGCCCTTGCAAAATCTTGCTGTTTACTTCTGCTGCAGTTGTTCCGCTCCTATCAAAGATGACTCCCAGGTATTTAAAACTTTCCCAGCTTTTAACTGCACCCGTACCTAGCTGAATATCATTTTTTGAAAATTGATATTACACAGAAGGATGGTAGTTAAATATCTGGGTTTACATCTAGATCGAAGACTCACGTGCAGAAGTCATATATGGACGAAACGAAAGCAACTTGGACTGAAGTTACGTCAATTGTTCTGGCTCTTAGGCAGTAAGTCTCAACTCTCCCTTGAAAATAAAGTACACGTATACTAAGTAATACTCAAACCAGTTTGGACTTATGGGTTAGAGCTATGGGGTACAGCTAGTTCATCAAATTTAGAAGTGCTGCAGCGCTTTCAATCAAAATACCTGAGACTAATCACTTCAACCCTACGGTACGTAACCAATGAAATATTACACAATGATCTAAACCTGCCTTCATAAAAGAAGAAATTAAACAACATAGTGAAAAACATTTACAAAACTAGAAGACCATCAGAATCCATTAGCAATTTACCTCCTCGACAACAGCGAAGGTACTCACAGACTGAAACATTTTAAAACACTAGACTTACCTTTACGATTTTTTAATCATTTAAACATTTTTTCTTTTCTACTTCAACTACTAATCACCGTCATCTCATAATAGGCATCGTTATCATCTCTATCATCATCATCATCATCTCCAGCTTCAACAACTTTGTGTTTCAAGATGTTGATTCACAGTTCATCAGTTTTGTACATATATACATATATTTTTTTCACATTTAGTCTTGTTGAAACACACTATTGAGTGTGTTTTTATTTTAATTCTGAGCACATTACTCAGATTTTCTCGTCTTTGTTTAAAGTTTTTGTATTTATAAAATAATTGTAAAATAAATACACTGTTATAAAAAAAAATATTTTATACACCTATTTAAACTATTTTAATTTTTCAGATGATTATTAATAATGTTTTTTTTATTTTCAGCTTGTAACATACTCATAGAAGGTACATCAGATGTATACACGCTTCGAAATTATGGAAAACATGTAAACTGCAGTCTGACCACACTTTATCCAGCTAAAGTCAAAGTTCTATCCCTTGGAGTTGGACTTTCATTTTCAAAGAGAAATATGGAATTAGAAACAGGAACAATTCATAAGGTAATTGATATTTCTTTGTAATTATCAAAACCGTTAAGTCTGTAGAATTACTTTGGTTCTTTTATCTGTTATTCTCAACGATATATTTATTTAGTACATAATCGTATCCTGTGGTAATGGAAGTGATACTCAAAGAAAATTCAATAAGTGATCCTTAAATCCTTAAACGATCCTTTTGCTTTGTATACTGAACAAAAAAATACCATATATGAATAAATAGAATTAAAAGTTTGATGTTTTATCAATACTTAGATTAAGCAAATCAGAAACTTGCTTTACTCGTTCTTTTCTGACTAGAGATAATTTTAAATACATTCCATCTACACAATGGTTACTTTTAAACAACTATAATTATTAATAAGTAAAAGTAAATTAAAATATATAGTATATATTTACACAACACAAAATATATTTTTGTGAGCTGTTTGTTTTGGTCATCAGCCGAAAGGCTGGTTTGAAACTCAAAAGATTTTACGAAGTAAAACAAGGAGTGAGGTAGTTTACCTTACCTTCTTCACTGAGTTGTAAAGTATGCTTATCAGCATGCCAGACCCTTTGAAAAGCACATATTTTCCACCCTGCAAATGCCAACCTCTCCAAATTTGAAATGAAATTTGAAGCAAAATTGAAATAAATTTCAATTTTACCGTTTTATTTTAATTTATTTACGCTTCGAATGCACACTAAAATGTTAAAATGTCGCTTTTTTAACAAATTTTACCTAATGATCAAAGATGTAGACTATATTTACGAAATTGCTAGCAGACTAACATGTAACCTGTTAATAAAATATTGTTACGTCATTACAAGCTGTATCAAAATATTAAATGCATATACTAACCGATAACCTTTTATTTAAAATTGCAAATAACAACCAATAACCTTTAGGACTGATTTTTATAAAAATTTAGCCTATAAAACTGCATATAGTAGCCAATAACTTTATTATGAGTAGGTTATCGGTTTTATGTGTATTTATAATTACGTATAATAACCGATAAACTGCTTACCATTTACTTACTATTTAAGTTTAATTTACAGTGGACAATAACTATTTGTACCAATAACCTTTAATTTATGCATACAATAACCAATAACCTTATTATGGGGAGATTATCGGTTTTTATGTGCATTTATAACTGCGTATAATAACCGATAACCTACTCACCATTTACTAAATAATCAAGGTTAGGTAAATGTTTAGTGTACAATAACCTTTAATTTCTTTTTGTTTTATCCGAGACAGCGAGAAAAACTCGTGTTCACTCCCTTACGATGGGGAAAGTAGTGTTGGACTCAGTTGAGGCGTCCTCGTCCAGCCAGCCCCAAGGAGGCCGCAACCGCCTGCTAACCAAAAACCCGACACCTGGCCATCTGATCTGACATCAGCAAAGAATCCTCCACCTCCCTAGAAACTGTTTCTTCTTCTTCATGTAGCATCTCCATTACGAAGGTGTGCTAGCATCATGGTAATCCTGACCTTGGAAACTGTAGCTCTAAATAGGTCGATGGATGACAAATTAAACCACTCTCGCAGGTTCCGTAGCCAGGAGGTTCTTCTTCCTCCAACCGATCGTTTGCCCATAATCTTTCCCTGGATGACAAGATGAAGGATTTCATATTTTGGACCTCTCAAGATATGGCCGAGGTACACCAGCTTTCTCTTCTTGATTTCGATCATCACTTCCATTCCCTTCTGCATCCTCCTTAGGACTTCCATGTTTGTGACTCTCTCTGTCCAAGATATTTTGTGCATCCTTCTGTAAACCCACATCTCAAAGGCCTCAAGTCTTCGTTCACATTGCCTATTGGTAGTCCAGGCCTCTGCACCATAGTACAGCACCGGAAAGATGTAACAGAAACTGTTTACATAAAAAAAAAAAAAAAAAAAAAACTGTTTACATAAAAAAAGGGAAAAATAACCTTTAATTTAAAACTGCATATGATAACCAATAACCTAACTATGGGTAGGCTATCGGTTATGTATTTATAACTACGTATAACAATCGATAACCTACTCACCATTTACTAACTAATCAAGGTTAATTTTCAGTGTGCAGCCATTATATGGCAGGGAGTGATGACGTCATAGGTTATGGTTAGTTTGAAATGTTGTAAATCATTAATAAATATATTTTATAATGATTAATCTGTTGTTGTTGTTGTTTAGGTCAACAGCCGAAAGGCTGGTTTGACCCTCTAAAGGTTTTACTAAGTAAAAACGAGGAGTAAGGTGGTTTACCATTGCCTTCCTCACTGAGTTGAAAGAGTATGCTTATCAGCATGCCAGGCCTCCGAAAAGCACTCACTTTCCACCCTGCAAATGACAACTTCACTTCATTCACCACAATGTCTGGCTGCATAGTGAAATTCATTACTCTCAGAGGAGATAACTCTGACTAGTGTCTTTTACACCTCTACCTCTTCTGTTCTTAAATAGTTCATTCATATAAGTGGCTGACTATGTGATAAGAAACACAACTATTTTTTTTAGCCCTGGACCAAACAGATAGAGTGCAATTAAAATAACACTCCACCTGCCCGTTTTGGGCATATTAATCAGTTAAATTTGTAAATAAAGCGACATTATTAATTGGTTGTGAGCATTTATACGATATTGAAGGGAAATGTAACGGCATAATTAAAATTTATACGTAAAAGAAGAGTTATAATCGGTAGATACTTAAGAAGGCTTATAACTAATTTCATGGTAATCTGCAAGGAGAAAGAAGTTCATTGCTGGGATTCAGCACACAAAAAAGTATCGATTTCAAAAAACATTTTGACAATCGGTGACGGGCCCTGATTCTATATAATTACCAATTTTTGACACCATTAAACATTGTTTTAGTAAAAAATATACCGACCGGTTAAAATTCCAACAGTTCTATAATTAAGATAATTAAACTGTATCGCCAAAATTATCATTATTATTTTTTAAATAAAAAAATGTTTTAATATATTTTTAGGTTGACAAGCAATAAACACTTTTTAACAGACCTGTAGATATCTTTCATAAAAACATAAGGTTTTAACAGATAAAGGTAAACAGGAATGTGTAAAATTTTTAAATATAAATGTAAATATGTAGATTTTAACAAATTTACTTTTAAAATGGTTCGCTGCGAGCTTAGTTCAATTTTTTTAATCACGGAATGATTAATTTTAGCGATTTTTCGTAATAATATTAAGGTAATAAACTAAAAGAAAGAAGAAAATTTTTCTTACTTCTCCGTTTACAAACAAGATATTTCATAACTTTTTTTACTTTTTATTTTGTTTCGCGTAAAGGAGGTATAAGAGTAAAATTCAAGGTTTCTGATCAGGTGTTACTGAGATAAGAACAATTTTATAAAAAGATTCATTCTATTTAATGAAAAGGGAGAGAAAGAAGCGAACGTTTTTTAGGGCTCTTTTTCTTTGATCCTTTTTTTAAACGTTATCAACGTCAGATTCTTGAGAAGTTCCAAATATATGACATACTTTAGATTCGTTAGCGAGTCAATGATGTCTTTGGCATGTTCCGTACAAAAAGAAACTGGAGAAGAAAGGTACAGATATATTGAATTTCCAATTCCTTTCTACAAAAATAAAGTTTCGTAATTTTAAAAATAAATTTTGTGTTAAAAAGTAAGTAGACAAATAAAAGTGTAAATTTAAGTCACGGGAATATGCAAATGTTGAGAAAAGAAGGACACTGAACTAAAAAACGAGTTCTTAGCTTAGAAAAACCTTTAAACAGATACCGTAGCTTCAATGACAATATTTGTAACAATTATTGTAAATATTGAAAAATACAATAAAAAAAAATCTGGTGTAAAACACTCACACGAGTTTCTCTTGCCAATGCAAATAATTAGCAATATAACCGAACATTAGTAATAAAACATTAGAAATAAACAAAAAACGAACCTTAAAAACATATCCTTATTTCAATCATGAGTGAAAGACGCAAAATGAAAATCAACATCAGTTTGGCTTAAATATACGGAAAATCACTCTTTCACGCTAAACTAGGCCCCGTAGAAAAATGCTGTAAATGAAAGTTGTAGATATTTTAATTTCCTATAAATTTGATTATTACTCTTTTGTCGTAAAATGCATAGTAAGGCTGAAATCTTTAAAAAATCGATTTTTTACACGTGTTCGTGAGAACAAAACAACAAATCGCTTATTACCGCTAAACTAAGCGTTATACAAAAAAAAATATTTATATGAAATAAAAGTTGTAGGTTGTTAAATTCTCTACAACTTTTATTATATACATTTTTGCGCCTAAATTCATATTAAAGCTGCAATATCAAAAAAAACCATTTTTTACGAGAAAACAGCCTCCCCAAGAATTTCAGCAGACATGGCGCCTACCCTATCTTGTAGACAATAAAAAATGTAGAAAATGAGGCGATTTTTAAAAAAATCGTAGGGCCTATAAGCCGTTTTTGAGAAAATCACAAAAAAGTGAAAAATTAAACGAATAAACTACTTCCGGTTGACCGATTTTGATGAAAATATTCGTGTCGAGGCCTCTAGTGGTATCTAAGTTAAGTTTCAAGATCTTACGATGTTCCACTGTTTGAGATATTTTGTTCACACTTACACACACACACACACACACACACACGCACGCACACACGCGCGCGCACACATACACACACACATACTAATTGATAAAAACATGTTTTTTTGGGTCCAGGGGGTCTGAAAACGTGTATATCCGGTGAAAAGTCGATTTCGAAAAATCGACATGAAAATAATACTTTCCTTCCTATATATTCATATAGGCAAGGGAAAGTAAAAATATTGTGACAAAAATTAAACGTGTAATTTAGATAAAATGTGACAAACTGGTTTTAAGTAAATTAATTAATACAAGTTCATTCTAGTTGTATCATTATGTTTTTCTTTTAGGAATCTCCTGAATGCAATACAAAACGGACACTACTTTTATGATGTAAATTAAATTGAAAATTCAACAATATACTAATCCATTTATTTTTTAATGAAAAATAAAACTATTTATATGGTTTTATAAAAAAAACCTTTAAAAAATTTGTAAATAAATTACATTTTATTACGCAAATAGCATCTTTGGATTTTATTGAAAATAAAATCCTGAAGTTGAAAATAAAATCTCGTATAAATTTGTCTCATTTTGAAAAATGTTCTAGTGTGAAAAAAGAGGCTTGGGAGATTTCGTTCAATTGGGAGGTGGTGAAGGACTTGATTTAGCTCAGCTCTCAGTCGTAGACTCAATCTGTGGAATGGATTCGCTACCAGGTAAACAAGAACCCATTTAAAGTGTAAATGGAATTGTGTGTAAATGTACTTAGTTGATCTATTATGTGTGTTGACTTAATGTATATGTACGTACATTTGACGTGTGCATATATTTGTAGCAATAATGAGAAGCTTTTCTATCTGTACTGGTTTGTTTGGGCGTATCAAACAATAATAAATATCAACTGCTGTTTTAAACGTACGGCAGAATTAATCGTGTAAAGTTTTGATTAGATTATTTTGTGTACATGATGTGTGAAAGCCCTCACAGATCCATTTACTCATTACCATTTAGACAACTTCTCGATCATTTTATTCCTCAAGGGTTGAATAGGAAAACTACTGCCTTAGAATTTCAATCACTTGTGCCGGAAGGGCACAAAAACATGATTAGGGTAAAGAAATACATATAATTTCTAAATCTTTCCAAAAAACTACAGTTTAAAAATTAGTATCAGCATTCTGAAAGTTATTCATAAGAAAAGTAAAGCATTTGAATTTTGATGACTTTCTCCTGAAGGATAATGGTGGGGTAACTTTACTGCTGATGCCTACATAAACAGAGGCTTGTTGGTAGGCAATGACATGTGATGTTAAGGTCATCAGCCGAAAGGCTAGTTTGAACCTTTAGAGGTTTTACTAAGTAAAATGAGGAGTGGTTTAGTTTACCATGCCTTCCTCACTGAGTTGAAAAGTATACTTATCAGCATTCCAGGCCCTCCAAAAGGACATATAGTTGGGAGCTTACTTGATTGCTAGTGCGGGATGAAGGGCAAGGGGGGCTAGGACAGTGAAACGTAATGTTGTCATAGCAACGGTTGCTTTGAACCCACATGGTGACGTGTGTACTGTACATTCTGAAAATATTTACTCTTCATTTTTGTCAGTTGTTACTGTGAGATCTTTCACTGTAGTGGTGTTAATTACGCTAGCGGCTCGTGAAGTTATTAATCTAGTTATTGTATGTAATCTAACATTGTTATACGCGGCTGAATCCTGAATCCTGAATCCTGGTTGAGAGGGCTAAGAAGCCCTATGATGGCGACATCGTGTTAAGGAACACCTGGTCGCTCGGGGAACAATATAACAGAATAATTGCAACCTCAAGAAATTTAGGGGGAATTTTATAGTTTAAATAGGAAATAGGATTCTGGTTCGTGGGACATTGGAACTGGGACTTGAAAGGAGGTAATTTATTTTTAGAAGTTATTTGTGGCAAATTTAAATTAAGGGACAAGTGGGTTTAAGAGCGGCTCTTTTATTTTATTTTATTTTATAAAATATAACAATCATTAGTAAAGTAATAAAAACTAATATGGTTTTTTTACTTTATTAGGGTATTATAATAAACGTTTAGTATACAAATAAAATACTTTAGAATATTTTTAGTTAAAAATCTAATAAAATATTTTGGTACTACAGTAGTTATTCGAAATGGTTTGTGACTAATATTTTTAGAACAACGCATTTTTTTGTCATCAGTCTCTCGACTGGTTTGATGCAGTTCTCCAAGCTATTCTATCTTGCACAAGTCGTTTCATATCTACATACCTGTAACATACTATTTCTTTTGTAATTTGCTTTATATATTTTTATCTTTGCTCATCCCTACAATTTACTCCCTCTAAATTACCCTCCATTATTGATAGCCCAATACCTGGATGTCTTAAGATATGCCCCACTAGCCTATCCCGTCTTCTAGTAAGATGCTTCCATATACTTTTTTTTTCATTCAATCGCCTAATAACAACGTATATTAATGGTATTATTACTATTATTAGGTTATAGGTGGTGGGGAATCGTACAAACAATCCTCTCCAACCGAATTCCTTACGCTAGCAATCAAGTGAGCTCCCATCTATATTTTCCACCCTGCAAATTACATCTTCACTTTATTCATCATAGGATCTGGCTGTATAATGAAATTCATTACTTTCAGACGAGATAACTCTGCTTAGTGTCTTTTACACCTCTAACTCATCTGTTCCTAAATGCATCAGACATATAATCAGCTGATCATGTGATAAGAAACAGAAGTATTTTTTGTAGCCCTCAAACTAACAGATTGAGTGCAAACAATTTACCACTCCACCTATTTATTTATGGCAGAGGGAATGAATGATACAGGTGACATAAATATGAAAACTGTAATTTTATACGGAATTGAAACGATTTACTTAACACCTAGAAAGTGAGAGAACATTCAGAAATAGAAAGAAACTTTTTAAGAAAAAATTTGGACTTAAAAAAGTTTTAAGGGAATATTTAAAAAGTCAATATTTACCACCAAAATTCACAAAATGTTTGTTTTAGAATTTGAATACAAATTTATTTATTTATTAGCCTACTACGATAAACAATACAATGAATCTTATCCTACCTTATTTTTAAATACTCGTATAAATAGCCTGTGCGCGGGTAAGAGTTGGTTAATATTGTTAAGTTTATTTATATTTACACTAAATAAACGTAAAATTCAGGAAAAATATTACAGTATTTATTATAAAATTAATAAAATACTAATAAATTCGTTTTGGATATATATATAATAGCTGAATAAAGTTTACAGAAACAAAATAACCTTACGTATAGATGTACAAAACAGAATGGTGGACAAACGGAATTTAGTATAAAAAGGGAATAAAAATGAAGTAGAAAGTGAAGGATTTGGAAGGTCAAATAACAAAGGAACTAATTTAGAATTCTAGAGAGATACTGGCTTAAAAAACGAAGACTGAATTTAATGCGGCCTCAATGCATAGTTGGCAAAAACTTCTGTTGCTGTAGTAAATAAAAGAAATACTTGCCGGCCACATTACATTGGTGTAGTTGAGCACATTACAATGTGCTCGCCTCTCATTATGCGGACCTGGGTTCGAATCCCACTCAGGCACGGCATATTTTTATACGTTACAAAAATAATTTCATCCTAAATTATACAAAGTTACACCCCAACGTCGTCGCTAATGACCGTTGCAGTTGATGCGACGTTAAATAAACAAAAAAAAAAAAACTTAATAATGTTTATATGAAAATTAAATTATTTTTTAAGTAAAATAATTCCGAAGGGTTTTAGATATTCTTTTTGACTGCATACTATAATGTGACACTTATTGGTAAGGTTCGTTTTGGGATCTGGGTGAAATAAATAATTATTAACAAACTATCGTTTAAAATTACAAGTATAACATAATATAAATTACAATTAAATAATGTTACTTAAATTTAAAAATAAATTACGATTACTACAATAAATTTGATAACTATAATAAAATAATAAACTAATTTTAATATATTAATGACATTAAATGAACTTAACCAGTAATTAGATTGTCTAGCACTTAAATTAACTAAGGCCTTCTTACAACCAACTACGTAAACGTAAAACAATACACAGTAGAAGTTAGGCCTTCTCCAAACGTAACTGTTACATACAGTATTCACTCACTGAATGACAAATCAAGACTAACAAACTTCAAGACG
Organism: Catonia carolina; assembly: GCA_035578175.1. Lineage (NCBI taxonomy): Eukaryota > Metazoa > Arthropoda > Insecta > Hemiptera > Achilidae > Catonia > Catonia carolina. Next base: position 29,312,340 of record JAQMRL010000005.1, on the reverse strand, counting down.
ACCGAAACCTTATGTAGGCGTACCCAACTTCTAAATTAAAAATAAAAATACAAAGTCTTTCTGGCGAACTCTGAATGAATCTTAACCCTTTCAGTACCAACATCCGGAAAACAGGACGTTGATAGATTTTACGTTGCAAAACATTTGATTTACCGGACGTCCGTAAGTTATACATAAAGTGCCAACATCCGGATAACCGAACATTTACAAAAAGAACTTTAAAGAAAAATAATGGAATAATGTATTTTGAAACCACCTTCATGGCATAGTGACTAGTGCGCTAGCCTGCAAAGTGAAAGGTCCCGGGTTCAATTCCCGGCTAGGGTCTGGAAATTGTAACATGTTGAAATCACCGTTAATGTACCAAAATCCACAGTAGTCGCTAATGACCAAGCTGTCGATGCGACTTTAAATTTTAAAAAACTAAAAAGAAACTATTTTGAATAATTTTAGTGTTAGAACGATTTCTTTTTTTATGAAAAAAATAAAAAAAATTTGAATAGGAAATTTTATTATTCTGTAAAGTTGAAATTTTAATTGGCAATGGGAGGCTGCAAGTTGTCGAAATAAGGGCTGGCACTTTTTGTACACCCTTATTCAAATTAAATGGCCTTAGATCAAACTTTTAAATAATTAAAAAATTTGTTAACAAAAGGTAAACGAACACATTATAACATCACACCATACCAAAAGAGCTAATTACATAAATAGATACACCGACCCTTCTCAGGTAGCCGTCACAACAATAGGCCTGCACTAACCATTATATACTATATTTCAAAACATTTCTTGGAAATAACCCAAAATATTTAACAACTTATTATTTACGAGTACAAACTTTTACAAACTCAATTTATTACTCAATTTATTTACTTTTACAAACTCAGTCCTGCTAGAAAATTCGGGGACCAACACTTTCTTTTTAGATATTGTCGCAATATCATTGGGAAAATTAATTGGAGTGAAACATAAAAACTTTTTTTTAAATGAAGCAAAATGGAAAATTACTTCATATCATTTTGTTTGGATAGCGGATGCTAATAACTTGATGAGATATTACGAAAGAAGATTAAAAGTAAGTAATTTACGACAAAGATAAAGATGTAAAGAAGGGTTAACAAAGAAAGAAGACAGGGATGAAATGTAAAGAAAAATTAAAGAAGTCGGAAATTAAAAGTAACCCTAGATGATCCCGGGGAAATATAACGCTACATCATTAAGGAAAATGAATAATACAGTGGAGTTTTTACAAAACAAAGAGGAAAAATCTGGTGAGAAACACTCACACGACTTTCTCTTACCAACGTAAATAATAAAAAATATAACCTATGTTTAATCATTAGTAAACAACGCAAAATAAAAACATAACCTAATTTTAAGTATAAGTAAATGACATAGAATGAAAATCGACCTCTGTAGGACTTAAAAATACGGAAAGTCTCTAATCGACGCTAAACTAGGCTCTGTAGAAAAAATTTCTTAAAATTAAAATTGCAGATTTTTTAATTTTTGTAAAATATAAAAATGGTTACTAAGGCCGCAATCAAATACAAATCACATTTTTTACCGATTTTAAGGTTAAAAACAATACTTTCCTTCCTATATATTCATATAGGCAAGAGAAAGTAAAAATACAAAAAGTCACTATTTGACAAATTAAGCATTGTAGGAAATATTTTTGAAATAAAAGTGTCGGTTATTTAATTTTCTACAACTTTAATTATGTATCAGTTTTTGTCATAAAATACGTATTATGGCCATATCCCAAAAATATAAAAAAATGTTACCTCTAGAGCACAGCCTCCTTCAAAGAATTTCAGCAGATATGCCGCTTACCTTAACTTGTACAACATATAAATTTAGCAAATGGGGCAAATTTTAAATAAATCATAAGAAGCTGCTTTTAAGAAAATAGTATAAATCGCACGAATAAAGGACTTTTTCCGGTTGACCGATTATAATGAAAATGTTTTATCTGCTCCCTAGCAATATCCAACTTAAGTTTCAATTTCGTATGATATTTTGTTCTTGAGATATTTTGTTTACAAATACAAACGCACACACCAATCACAAAAAACACTTTTTATCATTCAGGGAGCCTAAATAGTGTATTTCCGGTGAAAACTTTATTTCGAAAAATCGGAGTGTAAATAATTTTTCCTTCTCTACATCCCCTATTCATATAAGGGATGTAAAAAAATGTATACAAAATAATTAGGAGAACATAAATATGAAGAAAATGCTGATGAAGATTATGAAGATGCAAAGGGAGAAGCAAAAGTAGAAAAAGAAGGAGAACGAGAAGAAAAGGAAAAATGGCAAAACGGAGAAGGAGAATTAGGAAGAAGGAAGAGGGGAAGAAATTATATTTATTATATTATATTTAATTTAATACGAAGAAGGAGGAGGAATAGGATGCTTTTGTATTGTTTTGGTTTTATGCCAGACTGTTAGGCAAATTAAGGCTAATTCAGACGGTAAAGGTTGATAAATAAAAATAAGTGCCAAATATAATATGAAAGGATGAAAATAAGAAGAGAAGATGTAATGGAAGGGAACTAGGAGAAGGTGGAAGAGAAAGAGGAGGACAAGAAATGAAAAAGAAAATAACCAGGAATACAGAAGAAAAATGAGAAGAAGAATAAATATGAGAAAGGAGGAATAAGATGCCAAGTGGATAGATAAATTAAAGATGGAAGAGGAAAATGTGGAGGAGAAGGTGAAAAGGTAAATAAAGAATGTAGAAGATATTATAGAGGAGGAGAAGGAGATAGTGTAGGAATATGAGTAGAAGAAGGGTGAAATAGAGAAGAGGGAGGAGGGAAAGTGGATGAAAAGGAAGATAAATAATGTACAGGCCATGGAGGAAAAGGATAAGGAGATAAAAAAGTACATGGAGAAAGTACAGGACAAGGAGGAGGAAGAAGAGGAAAAAGAAAAGAAGGAGGAAGAAGAGAATACAGGAAGAGGAAAACAAATGATCTTAAACATAATGAAAAGTTAACAGACCTGTCATAATTACAAATCTTACAATCTAACGTTTGATTCTGTTCAGTTTATTTCATTTTCATAAATGTAATTTGTTGCAGAATATTTAGTCAAGAACAAAACTTAATAGTGAATTTTCATAACCGTGCATTTCAACGTGACGTAATAAGGTCAGGTTTCACAAACACTAAAGCTCTATTTTATCTACCCCATATCTAAATAATATTGATTCATGGTTTTACTGATTCTAATCTTACTGTTATGCAACATTAAAACCGAAATCATTGTATCGAAATCAGGGATATTTAAATCTTATAGAATTTAATAGAAATATGTTAAAACATGAACGAAGATTGTGTAGTTTATTTTAAAAATTAGGGATGAAATTTATAAATAATTTTTATGCTCATATGGTTCTTCTCGCCAGTTTGATCCCTTAAGTCTATACACATTTTGAAGTGTCTTCATAAAAATACAATTTTGTTAAAATTACATTTAATATTTTTACAGAATGCGTGGTAGATATTGCTTATGCCGTACAAAGATTCAAAAAAATTATTAAACATCTTTATGTTAACATTACTAAATAATAATATGGAGACATCCTTCAACCGACAATATTATTTATTTCGCATTATTTCCTTCCATCTTTAAAAACAACTATAATTTATTTTAAAATAAATTAATTTGCGTTACAAATAATATTTTATACTTCCACATGAAATACATTGTTGACATTTTTATAATAAATTTAGTTAACAAAGCGGATTTATTAAAACACAAGAGACAGAAATAAACCCTCTTATATTATTTCTACTCCTGTTTCAAAATTGAAATTTTATATTATTATTTCTTATAATTCCTTGTTTCGTCTAGGTACTACGAATAGTATATAATAAATAATATATAGTTTTGTAGAATATAATTTTATTTATTAAACATTATTTTAGGTAAAGACTGATTTAATTTAAACAAATGTCAATACTTTTTAATGATATCTCTACATAATTACAATTTTTTCAATAAATGAAAACAGAAAATTGTAATAAACCGACGGACAGATTTAATGAACTGAATTGAGTTAAAACTGCTGATTCCTGAATTTAAGGTAAATAAGTCATATATAATTAAATTAAGAGAAATAATAAGCCATTTTACGCCGAAGAAAATTTAAAATATTTTTAATTAACAAATAAATTTATTTTTTCAAGAATTCGGTTACAGATCAAACAAAATTATAATATGAAAACCAACTTTAGTTAGGCTGAATAATACGGAAAAAAATTCTTTGACGCTAAACAAGGCTCTGTCGAGAAAGATTCTTATAATACGTAAAAGTTGTAAATCTTTTTAATTTTCTATAAATTTGATTACACACTTTTGTCTTAAATTGCATACTAAGGCCGAAATCTTGAAAAATGCACGTTTTTACAGATTTCTATGAAAATAAAACAGAATACAACTACTCGTAATTACCGCTAAATTAAGAGTTAATAAAAAAAAGGCTAGAATAATAGTTGTAGGTGTTTAAATTTTCTACAACTTTGATTATATACATTTTTACGCTAAAGTGCATATTAAGTCCGCAATCTTAAAAAATAAATATTTTTCTAAGAGAGCACAGCCTCCCAGAGAATTTCAGCAGACAAGGCGCTTACCCTATCATGTAGAGCATAAAAAATGTAGTAAATGAGGTAATTTTTAAAAAAATAGTCGTTCCTGAGAAAATCGCAAAAAGCGTAAAATAACACGAATAAGCTACGTCTTCCAGTTGGCCGATTTTGATGAAATTGTTCGTGTCAGGTCCTCTAGTGGTATGTAACTTAAGTTTTAATTTTCAACCTCGTACTTCGTTTTAATCTTGAGATATTATGTTCACACATTCACATGCGCGCGCGCGCACACACACACTTACACACAGACCAATCGCTAAAAACCTGTTTTTGGGTTCAGAGGATTTGAAAACATGTAGATTAGGCCTATATCCAGTGAAAACTTGATTTCAAAAAATTGACATGAAAACAATATTTCCTTCCTATATATTCATAAAGGCAAGAGAAAGTACAAAATAGCGTGATAAATCTAATTGTTAACTAAATAAAGTGGGTGGCTAAAATCTAAAACTGTTGATGAGACAATAATAAAACTGATTGCAAAAAACATTTCAACTGAACTTAATTTGATCTGAATATAAATAAATTTTTATTTAAAGAATTTCCGCCAACATAAAAATAAATCATCCAAGTAAACTAAATACTTACGTATATATTTGTTGACGTTACAAATACCATGTCTTTTGCATTTTGACAGCATATTGAAGAAATTTAACTAACACATACGGTGTTACCTAAAATGTTTACATATTTCCCCTTTCAAAAGATTTTATGGCTTACAAGAAATAAATTTTCCTATCAATCATCTTTCCTGTCTTCAACATTCAATATCAAACGGTAAATAAAAAAGCATTTCACTTGTAGTAACCGACAAAACCGATAAATAAAGTTAACGTGAAGTAATATAAAAATATCTGGTGTGAAACACTCACATAACTTTCTCTTGCCAATGCAAATAATGAACAATATAATCTAACATTAGTAAATAAACAAAAAACTAACCTCAATAAACATCACCTAATTTTAATCATGACGCAAAATGAAAATCTACCTGTTTGGCTTAAAAATACGGAAAATCACTCTTTCACGATAATCTAGGCTCTGTAGAGAAAATTCTTTAAATAAAAGTTGTAGATATTTTAATTTCCTATAAATTTGATTGTATACACTTTTGTCGTAAAATGCATGCTAAGGCTGAATCTAAAAAAATCGATTTTTTACACTTTTCGTTAGAAAAAAGCAGAAAATTGCTAATTACCGCTAAACTAAGCGTTGTACAAAAAAAGTTTGACATAAAAGTTGTAGGATTTTTAATTCTCTACAACTTTTATTATACATATTTTCGTGCTAAAATTTATATAAAGCTGCAATTTAAAAAAAACATTTTTTTTTACGAGAAAACAGTCTCACCAAGAATTTCAGCAGACATGACCCTACCTTGTGAAGCATAAAAAATGTAGTAAATGAGGCGATTTTAAAAACAATCGTAGAAGCCGTTTTTAAGCCAAATCGCAAAAAAGTGAAAAATTACACGAATAAACTACTATTTCCGGTTGACCGATTTTGATGAAAATGTTCGTGTCGTGTCCGGTCGTGATATGTAACTTAAGTTTCAAGTCTCAAGTTGGTACAATCTTCCGTTTTTGAGATATTCTGTTCACACACACACAGACACACACACAACACACAGACCAAGCGCTAAAAACATGTTTTTTGGGTTCAGGGGGTCTGAAAACGTATAGATCCGGTGAAAACTCGATTTCGAAAAATCGTTATGAAAACAATACTTTCCTTCCTATTTATTGGTATAGGCAAGAGAAAGTAAAATAATCTACTTAATGTACTTTATTCCATAGTTATTACGATCTTAAAAAGATCAATCACATTAAATCTTAAAATTGTTATCGGCTTAGAAGTATTTTTCTTTAGTAATTGGAAGAAAGGTTAATGGATAAAGGTACGAAGTAGGAGAAACAAGATAATTCTGAGAAAAATGTGATCAAATTTCTAAGCTTTATTCCTTTGTGACATCATATTTCTTTTATTTTAGTATCTACAAGTTACACCTTTTCATAAAATTTATTATACAATTAAAATTTCCTTAAACTTTACCTTTCAATATCATTTTTCTTATGCATAAATAACACCTTCATTCATTAAAAATCTTTATTGTACTTCTATATTCTTTGAGAATGGATAAATGATATTTCAATAAAAAAATAAAAACTGTTTTGTAAGAGTGTTTATTTGAGATAACACTTTTTAATGATGAATATTAAAGATAAATTTTTATTAACACAGTTAACAACTGTTATCAATTTATTTAAAACGAAAAATCTGGTTTAATGAATAAAGATTCTATATTTTCTTAAATACAGATTTCCTCAAAAGAAATTAAAAATTTTTTACATTGTTGTAAAGATTACATTTTTCTGATTATACAAAAAAAATCTGGTCGACCGTACCCGACAACATTAATTTCATCAAAATCGATCAACCGGAAGTAGTGGTTTATTCGTGCCATTTTTAACTTGTTTGAATTCCTTTAAAAACGGCTCCTACGATATTTTTAAAAATCGCAACATTTACTACATTATTTATGCTCTTTAAGATAGAGTATCATGTCTGTTCTTGAGGAGGCTGTGCTCTCGAGAAAAAAATTATATTTTTAAGATTGTGACTTTAATATGCATTTTATTGCAAAAATGTATATAATAAAAATTGTAGAGACTTTAACAACCTACAACTTTTATTAAAAACATTTTTTTTACAACACTAAGGTTTAAACTACGGTTTAGTGGTAATTAGCAATTTTATGTTTTTTTTTTTTCAGGAAAATTTGTAAAAAAAATCTACTTTTTACGATTTCAGCCTTAGAATGAATGCATTTTACGACAAAATTGTATAATCAAATTTTAAGGAAATAAAAAGATCTACAGCATTATATTAAGCATTTTCTCTACAGAGCCTAGTTTAGCGTGAAAGAGTGATTTTCCGTATTTTTAAGCCAAACTGAGGTTGGTTTTCATTTTGCATCATTCATTCATTATTAAAAATAAGGTTATGTTTTTAAGGTTGATTGTTTTGTTTATTTCTAATGTTTAATTACTAATATTAGATTATATTGTTAATTATTTGCATTGGCAAGAGAAAGTTGTGTGAAGTTTTTACACCAGATTGTTTTTAGTTCTACAATCATATACAAAATTATTTTTCCATAATTTAGAATCACACTGTGTATGTTATAGATATAACCAAATATGCGCGTGTACCCTTCATTAATCACAAAAAGTAAGTATTTGAAAAACAAGCACCTTCATCTATTCACCCCTTCAATTAACAAGCTTCGCAACAAATCACGCAAACAAATGCGTGACCAACCCACCGGGCTGGTCTAGAGGTAGAGTCGTCGCCAAAATCAGATGTTTAACAGCTGATTTTCGGAGACGAAGGTTCCTGGTTTAAATCCTAGTCTTACTCAAATTTCTTTCTTGTCTTAGCCGGCGTGCCTCAGGGCTCAATTTTAGCACCACTTCTCTATTCTGTATACACTTCAGACCTACCGATCCTATCCCAGACCCTCACTGCTACCTACGCTGACGACACAGCGATATTAGCCCGAGACCAAAACTCTATACACGCTTCACTAACACTCCAACATCATCTCAATCTTATACACGAATGGTGTAAAACATGGAAAATAAAACTTAATACGACAAAATCCCTTCACGTAACTTTCACACTCCGTCATGGTGATTGCCCACCAGTATACATAGACAATGAACCTCTCACAAAGACAGATACGGTCAAGTATCTCGGTCTGACTTTTGATAAACGACTAACTTGGAGCACACATATCAAACGGAAACGTTTATTACTGAATTCCCGACTTAAACTTCTATATTCCCTACTTCACAAACGATCAAAATTACCAATGGCACAAAAATTACGCATATATTGTTCTCTTTTGAAACCTATTTGGACCTACGGATCCCAAATTTACGGTTCAACCAAACCCTCTAATTTGCAACGAATTCAAGCATTCCAGTCAAAAACATTACGCCTCTAACGTAAAGAGGTGCAAATGCACCTCTTTACGTTAGCAACAAAACCTTACATACAGATTTGAAAACACCACTTGTACAAAATTCCATTGAATACCTATACAAACGCTTTCACGACAAGTCACACGAACACGAGAACCTCCTGGTGCGTTCACTTTCCTCCGTCCATTTACCTGATAATCCACCTAGACGCCTTAAAAGACGCTGGAGTAGAGACCTGCTAATTTGATATACAAATTTCATTCTTGGGGAGGCACCAATGGGGGCCCTACCCCTCTCATGCCTATCATGTCATTTACATTATTATCATAATCATCACATTTGCTTGTTGTAACGTTTTACAGTTGTAAATAAAGAATTAAAGAGAAAAAAAAAATCCTAGTAAAGGTAGTTACTTTTATACAGATTTGAGTGCTAGACAGTGGTTACCGGTGTACTTTGATGGTTGGGGTTCAATTAACCATACTCTCTCAGGAATGGTATGGTAGACCTGAGTCTGTACAAGACTATACCTCATTTACACGTCATACACATCATCCTCATCTCATTGGGTCATGGGGTTGCTTATTGTTCTTATTTGAACAGATTGCAACGTACACAAATTAGGGATTTAAAAAAAAATCTGGTGTGAAACACACACAACTTTCTCTTGCCAATGCAAATAATTAACAATAAACCTAACATTAGTATTAAAACATTAGAAATGAACAAAAACTAACCTCAAAAACATAACCTTATTTTAATCATGAGTGAATGACGCAAAATGACAATCGAACTCAGTTTGGCTTAAAAATACGGAAAATCACGCTTTCACGCTAAACTAGGCTCTGTAGAGAAAAATGCTCTAAACAAAAGTTGTAGATCTTTTAATTTTCTATAAATTTATATATATACACTTTTGTCGTAAAATGCATACTAAGACCGAAATGTTAAAAAAATCGATTTTTCTCACGTTTTCGTGAGAAAAAAAACAGAAAATCGCAAATTACCGCTAAACTAAGCGTTATACAAAAAAATGTTTGAAACAGAAGTTGCAGGTTTTTAAATTCTCTACAACTTTTATTATATAAGTTTTTGCGCTAAAATTTGTATTAAATCCGTAATCTTAAAAAAACAACGTTTTTACGTGAAAACAGCCTCACCGAGAATTTCAGCAAACATGGCGCCTACCCTATCTTGTAGAGAATAAAAAATTGAGTAAAATAGGCGATTTTAAAAAAAATCGTAGGACCAGTTTTTGAGAAAATCGCAAAAAACTGAAAAATTATACGAATAAACTACTACTTCCGGTTGACCGATTTTGATGAAAATGTTCGTGTCGCGTCCGGTAGTGGTATGTAACTTAAGTTTCAAGTTCGTACGATGTTCCGTTCTTGAGATATTCTGTTCACACACAGACACACACACACACACACACAGACACACACACAGACCAATCGCTAAAAACATGTTTTTTGGGTTCAGGGGGTCTGAAAACGTATAGATCCGGTGAAAACTCGATTTCGAAAAATCGACATGAAAACAATACTTTCCTTCCTATATATTCATATAGGCAAGAGAAAGTAAAAAATCTGGTGTGAAACACTCACACAACTTTCTCTTGCCAGTGCAAATAATTAACAATAAACCTAACATTAGTAATAAAACATAAGAAATAAACAAAAAACTAACCTCAACAAACATAACCTAATTTTAATCATGAGTGAAAGACGCAAAATGAAAATCAACCTCAGTTTGGCTTAGAAATACGGAAAATCACTCTTTCTCTCTAAACTAGGCTCTGTAGAGAAAAGTGCTTTAAATAAAAGTTGTAGATCTTTTAATTTTCTATAAATTTAATTATATATTTTTTGTCGTAAAATGCATACTAAGGCCGAAATGTTAAAAAAATCGATTTTTCTCACGTTTTCGTGAGAAAAAAAACAGAAAATCGCAAATTACCGCTAAACTAAGCGTTATACAAAAAAATGTTTGAAATAAAAGTTGTAGGTTTTTAAATTCTCTACAACTTTTATTATCTAAGTTTTTGCGCTAAAATTTGTATTAAAGCCGTAATCTTAAAAAAACAACGTTTTTACGTGAAAACAGCCTCACCGAGAATTTCAGCAAACATGGCGCCTACCCTATCTTGTAGAGAATAAAAAATTGAGTAAAATAGGCGATTTTAAAAAAAATCGTAGGACCAGTTTTTGAGAAAATCGCAAAAAACTGAAAAATTATACGAATAAACTACTACTTCCGGTTGACCGATTTTGATGAAAATGTTCGTGTCGCGTCCGGTAGTGGTATGTAACTTAAGTTTCAAGTTTCAAGTTCGTACGATGTTCCGTTCTTGAGATATTCTGTTCACACACAGACACACACACACACACACACACACACAGACACACACACAGACCAATCGCTAAAAAATGTTTTTTGGGTTCAGGGGGTCTAAAAACGTATAGATCCGGTGAAAACTCGATTTCGAAAAATCGACATGAAAACAATACTTTCCTTCCTATATATTCATATAGGCAAGAGAAAGTAAAAAAGTCAACGGCGTCAGTCAACTGGTAGATAGTTATCATGTGTGTAAGAATTTAATTAACACCAGTGAAGTGAGCGACTTAATAGGCTGACCAACCAAATAGAAGAGAAGTTCTTTTATTTACTGAAAATGAAACTTTTAGTTGCGTAATTTACTTTCACTCCGTTAACTAAAGTTTGTTCAACACGGTAGGAAATGTTAGTTACACAAGAGTTTAACATGTTAGATTAAGTTAAGAAGTAAAACTACAAGTTGACCAGAGGATAGTGGGATTTGAATTGATTAAACTAAATCTCTGTTAGGAATAATCTGCTGTTTTATTGACTTTGAAAGAATCAAGACCATATATAGAGTGATTCAAAATTCAACGACAATCTCTTGAAGGTTGATTCTAACTAAAAACTAAAAAAAATGAATCATATAAACTAACATTAGTAATAAACCGTTAGAAATCAACAAAAAAATAACCTCAAAAAACATAACTTAATTTTAATCATAAGTGAATGATGCAAAGTAAAAACCAACCTTAATTTGGCTTAATAATACGGAAAATCAATCTTTCACGCTAACTAGGGTCTGTAGAGAAAAATGCTTTAAAGTTGTAGATCTTTTAATTTCCCATAAATTTTATTATATACACTTTTATCGTTAAATACATACTAAGGCTGAAATCTTAAAAAATACATTTTTGTACAGATTTTCATGAAAAATACTGATGAATCACTAATTACCACTAAACTAAGCGTTATAAAAAGAAATGTTAGCAACAAAAGTTACAGGTTTTTAAATTTTCTATAACTTTGATTATATACACATTCGCTCTAAAATGCATATTAAAGCTGCAATCATAAAACCACCATTTTTTTCTACGACAGCCTACCCAAGAATTTCAGCAAAAATGGCGCCTAGCTTATCTTGTAGAGCATAAAAAATGTAGTAAATCAGTTTATTTTAAAAACAGAGGAAAATAAATCTGAATAAAAATTTAAACCATTGAAGTTTACTTTTATGTTATTAGCAATAATAAATCCATGTATAGGTTGGTGATAAAAAATAATTCTATAAAAAATGTAAGTAACATACAGTCGTAAATAAAGCAAGCATAGAACACGCCGCACAAGAAATCAGCCCAGCGGGAGAGATACCTCATAATAATTGATCAGCATTCAATGTGTTAAGACATGATCATCAGTAAATAAAATGGTATTTTAATTTTCTGTAAAAATAATAATCCCCCCCCCGGGGATATTTTTTTGGCAATGACAAGAAAACATAAAATAAAAATAAATAAAGGCGTACGACAAGGTTTTCCAATGACTCCGACGCTATTTAATATTTACGTTGATAAGATTTTAATAATTTTGAATCAATTAATTGACTCAGGCATTCAGCTTTGTAGTAATGTATTCCTAAATTCATTGCTGTACGCAGATGACACTGTTATTATTTTTGACACAGAAGACAGGCTCCAATATGCCATTTATAAGTTGCACAACATTAGAACAGAGTTTGGCATGAGAATATTGGCTCAAAAAACAAAGATTATGGCATTCAAGGGAAGATGGCCGGTTCGCTCAAAAGTGATACTTGGCAACCCAACTATAGAAGCAGTTCGAGATTTTAAATATTTAGGATGCAAGATTTACTATGGTAAAGATGATGACGTGAGTGAAAAACGGGCAAAATTCAGCGCTGTATGCGGTTCTATTTATAGGACAATAGGAAAGAAAACGAGGAAAAACACCCAAATGAAATTTTATAGAGCAATGGCTGTACCACTCATAACATATGGGAGTGAAACATGGGTGTCATTACAGAGGATTGAATCTCGTATCCAGGCTGCTGAAATTAAATTTTTGCGGGAAGTCAAAGGTTGTATCTGGTTAGATAGAGTACGTAACGAAGCTATCCGCGCCAAGTTAAATGTTCAGTCACTTTTGGAAACGTTAAGAATATATTTATAAGAGTATAAAAGAAACTGGTCCAACCATTTACTTCGCACGCCAGCTCACAGACTTCCTCTACGAGCATGGAAGTATAAACCTAGAGGGAAGCGAGGCTTGGGAAGACCTAAAAAGAGATGGATGCTAGAACAGGCCATTGAGCATCCTTGAGAGATGATGATGATGATGAATAAATAAAATCCATTTAGCCTATTTATTTTTAATAGAAACTAACAAAAATTTAAAACTTGATAACATAACTTGTTTAAATTAATTCAGTTACTTGCCGGAAAGAGATATTAGCCTAACAATTTATAACTCACATCGGATACCATTTTAAACATTTTGTTGGCGAAGAAAATTATACATTTTCATGTTAACTTTTACAAAATTTTTAAATGAATAACAACGTAGGTATCGTTTGAAATATTGAAAATTAAAAATAATATTTCAAAACTAAAAGAGAAATATTTTTATATTTTTTTTCCAATTAACAAGAACTCATTACTTTGGAACTACATACTCATTACATAGGAACTCATTACTTAGAAATGTGAAATATTAGTAATTTATCTTGTAATATTAATTTTTTTTTATTTAAAATCCGTTAGTTTGAAAAAGATTACTTACACGTAGTAAACTTTAAAGTAATTTATGTAGAATAATAGCTGCAAATAGTAGCTGCCTAATGTAGGTGTTGCACTTCAGTTTGAAACTATATAACAAAGTTTTGCGAGTAATATTAAACGACAGAAGTTAAAGTGTAAATACTATGTGCTTAAACAGCAAAGTCTACGAGCTTATTAATCACTGGTAAACTACAAAATTAATATACAAAGTCCAGTATACAAAATACGTTGTGCTGCACTGGACAACAAAGGAATAATTAAAAATCGGTGTGAAACATACACATGACTTTTTCTTGCCAATATATATCAATGCAAATTAAATACGTATCACCATATGTTTCAATATTCTAAAGTAATATGTCAACGGTTTTTCACCTTAGGATGGCAAAATTTTAGTCACTGAATGTTCCTTTACCGTCGCGTCGTTCATGAGGGAAGTTGAACTGACATTTTGAAATGAACGTAAGAGGCCACGTTAAAAAAATTTATAATTGACCAAATTGACTCTTAAAAACTTTTTATTATTATTATTATTATTATTATTATTAGTCGTAAAGCTCCCGAAGTGGAAGACGCTAAGTAAATCTGGTTTGTTTTTGGGATTTCTTGTCCTTTTTATCCGCCCACCAGTTTTTCATTCTTTGTGAGAATTCAGCTTTTCTCTGTTCACTCCACTTTGTTCCGGTTCTTGGAGCTTTTGTCTCTGGTTTAACCTCCCATTTTTTAACTTTTGTTCTAAAACTGTCTCTTATGAGAATTTCTTCTTTGGTGATTTTGGCCAATTCTAAATCTTTTTTAACACTTTGTATCCATTCCCCCCCATTAACAAGTGATGATACATATTTTACTATTCTCTTTGTGAGTCTATTGTCAGGAAGCCTCATAATGTGGCCATAAAATTGAAGGCGTCTTTTCCTCATGTCTGTCTCTATGTTGGAATATTCTTCAATTTTCGACGTTCTCTGTAATCTGTACCCGTTTTCGGTCCATCTAGGTCCAAGAATTTTCCTAATTATTTTTTTCTCTTCCCTCTTAATTTATTGACAATAAAAAGTTTTTATTGTCATTGAATAAAACGTTTTTTCCGCTACATTAATTTATTACGTTAATTATTGAAGTCTCGTGTATATTGAACTTATTTTTTAGTACAAAAAACAGATACAATCTGAAATGTTGTAAATTGAATGTTCATCAAACATTGTAACAAAATGCTTTTTAAAATGTTCAATGTCTGATTTTTTCTAAAACAAATTCTATATTTTGTTATTTTTATATCAAAAATCCATCCGGTAAACCACTCAGGTATTCAGTGGTTCCCTGTCACCCAAAGAGTTCATGAATTAACCTCATTTTTTGACGTAAACAACCACTACCAATATTTTTTTATATATCACAATAATTTTTACTTTCTCTTGCCTATATGAATATACAGGAAGGAAAGTATTGTTTTCATGTCGATTTTTCGAAATCGAGTTTTCACCGGATCTATACGTTTTCAGACCCCCTGAACCCAAAAAACATGTTTTTTAGCGATTGGTCTGTGTGTGTGTCTGTGTGTGTGTGTGTGTGTGTGTGTGTGTGTGTGTGTGTGTGTGTGTGTGTGTGTGTGTGTGTGTGTGTGTGTGTGTGTGTGTCTGTGTGTCTGTGTGTGAACAGAATATCTCAAGAACGGAACATCGTACGAACTTGAAACTTGAAACTTAAGTTACACACCACTACCGGACGCGACACGAACATTTTCATCAAAATCGGTCAACCGGAAGTAGTAGTTTATTCGTATAATTTTTCAGTTTTTTGCGATTTTCTCAAAAACTGGTCCTACGATTTTTTTTAAAATTGCCTATTTTACTCAATTTTTTATTCTCTACAAGATAGGGTAGGCGCCATAGGGTTGCTGAAATTCTCGGTGAGGCTGTTTTCACGTAAAAAACGTTGTTTTTTTAAGATTACGGCTTTAATATAAATTTTAGCGCAAAAACTGCTATAATAAAAGTTGTAGAGAATTTAAAAACCTACAACTTCTGTTTAAAACATTTTTTTGTATAACGCTTAGTTTAGCGGTAATTTGCGATTTTCTGTTTTTTTTCTCACGAAAACGTGAGAAAAATCGATTTTTTAACATTTCGGTCTTAGTATGCATTTTACGACAAAAGTGTATATAATTAAATTTATAGAAAATTAAAAGATCTACAACTTTTGTTCAGAGCATTTTTCTCTACAGAGCCTAGTTTAGCGTGAAAGCGTGATTTTCCGTATTTTTAAGCCAAACTGAGTTCGATTGTCATTTTGCGTCATTCACTCATGATTAAAATAAGGTTATGTTTTTGAGGTTAGTTTTTGTTCATTTCTAATGTTTTAATACTAATGTTAGGTTTATTGTTAATTATTTGCATTGGCAAGAGAAAGTTGTGTGAGTGTTTCACACCAGATTTTTTTCAAAAGAATCACTATTAATTATTTGATTCTTAATGTGCGTACATTGCAATCAATTCAATACAATAAGCAACCCCATAACCCAATGCGATGTGGATGATGTGTGTGACGAGTAAATGAGGTGTAATCTTGTCCATAACAGGCCGACCTTTCCTAAAATAATATGGTTAATTGAACCCCAACAATCAAAGTAGACCGGTAACCACTGTCTAGTATTCAAATCCGTACAAAATTAACTACCTTTACAGTAGGTTTAATTGAATAAGACACTATTGTTTAAATAGGAAACGTAAGAAGTGGTAAAATACGGAAATTTTTTTTATTATTATACTGCATTCGTTATTCCCAGAGGGATATTTTTCATAATTTTGTAGATTGCTATATCAGCTATTTAAAGTAGTAATCGATTTATTTATACCGCGTATTACAAGAATTTGTGGTTACCATTGTATAATATAATTCAAATCGTTCTGAAAACTTTATTCTTAACAAAATATTAATTATGTAAAATACTTTATGCGAGATAAATAAACTTTTTATTTACATATTTCATGTAACATTATAATAAGAATGAAGAATATTATAAAACAACCACTATCAATACTAAAAATAATAATCACAAAAGAATACTTTAAAAGCATAAGCTACCTATTTTTTATCCCTAATGTGTACACGTTGCAATCTGGACAATTCAGAACAATAAGCAACTCCATGACACATTGAGAATGTATAAGAGAAACTGTTCCAACGATTTACTTTGCATTCCAGCACACAGACTTCCTCCAGGAGCACGGAAATAAAAACCTAGAGGGAAGCGAGGCTTGGGGAGACCTAACCAGAGATGGATGCCGGAACAGGCCATTGAGCCTAATCCTTGACAGATGATAACGATGATTATACTATGAATTCCAACAATAAAAACAAATTAAAACTTGTATAAAAAACAAATAAAACCCTTGTAGAAGGAAATAGCATCTTTATAATTTGAAACAACTGTACAGTAGTTTCCCTGAGGGATATTTTAGATTTATTTTAAAAAAATTCCCTGTTTGAAATTAAAAATTCTCTTCTACAATTTTTTAATTGTTGTTATTACAAGTTTAAATTGTGTACCATTTAACATTCAAGTTGTATTGTTAATTTGTCGGTTATTATAAAGTTATTAATAAATATTTATTCAAAAATAAAGTTTTCAGAACGATTTAAAATTTATTTTACAACGGTAACTATAAATTCTTGAAATACACGGTATAAGAAAGTCAATTTATTTGGTTATCAATTCATTGGTGTAGTGGTTAGCGCAACTGGTTTCTACGCCAGAGTCAGACTGGCATTTTTTCATCACTCATTTTCATTATCATCATTATCCACCATCTGCATTAGCAGAAATTTCAGAACAGTCAGACGTAAAACAAACAAAAAACTTTAACCACCGAATATCATATGATATAACAGCTGATATGGCAATTTACAAAATAATGAAAAAACTTCTCTCTAGCAGTAACGAATGCGGTATAATAATAATAATAAGAAATATCACTTTTAAAGGTCTATTTACACACATCAGTGCCGTGTTAGTGCCGTATTATCTTCACCGTTCAGTGTCCGTGGTTGATCAGTGATGTCAGTTCACACACATCCGATATTTTCTATCCGTAGTCCTTCAGTGTTATTAATAATTCAGTTCAGTAATTCAGTCAAATAGCACTGTAATATAGTGAGATTGAGAAGGAATAATTATAAAAAGAACGAGAAATATTTCTTTTTTCTCTATTAATATTAGAATTAATACATTGTCTTTGTAAAATATACACAGCGGTCAGAATTCTAGGAAAGTGCAACTTCGTCTCGTGTTGCATCCGCTGAGCCGTGCGGCGAGGGGTGAGGAGGAGAAGGAGCGCACCTCCCCGCCGACCGGCTCAGCTGGACGGCGAGACGCAGTCAGTCAGTATTGTACTCACACACGAAACGGTACTCGATAAAAGTTAATGCAATGCAAGTAATTAAGATTTAAAATAAAATATAATTTTTTATGTGTAATGTGTAATGTGTAATACATGTATGCCGCGGCCGTGTGAAACTGAATCAGTGAAATTCATGAGTTTAGTTCTATTTTATTGAGTGGATTGTGAGAATATTTTTGTCCGGTGCTCATTTGGTGGAATGAGGGTGATCGCTCATTTCGGGTTGGTGATGTTCGTCGTCGTGGCTTGCCAGATGGGTGAGTGTGGTTATATTATATAGATGTATAGTGGGATTTCCTGGAATTCTGACTCGCCCCGTACTTAGCGATTATGTACTTAGTATTTAAGAGGTCGATCCTGCAGTGGTCTTCCGGAAATGGCGGTAAAAGCGCCCAAGGCACTAATTTAGGCTGACCTCCCTCTGAGGTTTGAAGTATCTGTGCCGGCAGCCCTTTCCGGAATATGCACGATCGACATATAGTCTGTAAGTGGTAATAGGTTAAGTTTGGATGAGGAGTAAAAGTTACATTAGGTAGTCATTTAAGGGAGGTCCTAGCCCAATTTTATTATTTTTTTTATTTTAAATAATTAAATCTGTAATTAAACAATCCTGTGAAGCGTAGTATTGGGACGCCACTTAGTAGTAAGAAAAAGGGGGTCCTGGACCAAATTTTTTTTTTCTTTTTAAATAATTAAATTTTTAATTAAAAATACTGAGGAGCGTATTCATTTTACCCATCCGCTTCCACCTCATTCCACTCCTGCGAGGCTTACAGCACCAAGATGATAGATTTTTCTGATAATGAATTGGAAATTATTGCCATTGCCCTAGATGAGGAAGAAAACTATAAAAAAAGCGAAAATGGGTACACAAGGCATGGTTAAAACGAGAAAGTGAAGACGAATTTATCACTTTATATAAGGAATTAATTGAGAATGAAACAAAATTTTTTGAATATTTCAGAATGTCTCAAAATGTCTATGTGATGTCTATGTCCTATGTCATTCCAAATATTATTTTTAAAACCGATGTCCATGTATTTTTTATGTGACAAATCATACAGAACAGGAAAAGTTCGCACCAACTCGATTAATTTTTCAGCCATTTTACAACAAATACAATTTCTAATTACAGAATCACGTCAGTGAAAATTAAAAAATATCGTTGCGATCGTATTACCTAATCACGGAACGGACAGCACTGAAGCACTGATGGTACTGATACGTCACTGTGTCGAACATGTGTAAACATGTTCGTTTGAAACAAAAGCAACGATATTTTATTTTTCACTGACACTGATACGGCACTGACACGTCACTGATGTGTGTAAATAGACCTTAAACCTTTTCATATATTCCCCTATTTAAACAATACTGTCTCATTAAACTGAACCTACTCTATTTGGATTTGAACTAGAAACCTTCGTCTCCGAAAATTAGCTGTTAAAATAGTTGACTCAGGGTGACGACTTTACCTCTAGACTAACCCGATGGGAACATGATCTATTGAATATTCTTGTAAAACATAAATTATAGTTTAATATTCATAATAACTGCTTTACATAAAAAAAATTAATTGCAATGTTTTAAAATTCCACAAAAATACTGATTATAATCTTGAGAGATAATTCCCCTTAAAGTGACTTCTCATTCAAACACAAATAATATCTGAGACAAGTGCACAGGAATTTACATGTATACACGATTGTAATATATTCAAGTTTATAATGAATCTTATTTAAAATGAAATGGTAAAGAGGAAATCAGCCAAGCGTATTGCACTTGACCCTTACACACAATGGTATTGTGAATCACAAAGAAAGTATTTTGAATAGTTCTTCAAGTACACTAGTAAATTACATTCGATGCGCAGAAAATTACTTTGTAGTAAATACTGATGCATGAAATAATAGCTGCATGGAAAAGAAGACTTACAATAATGTACTTCAAAACAAAAGTAATGATTATACTGTGCCATTCTTTCTTTCATAAAAATAAGTATAAATAACCTGTTTATAAAAATCTGGTGTGAAACACTCACACAACTATCTCTTGCCAATGCAAATAATTAACAATAATCCTAACATTAGTAATAAAAACAAAAAAACTATCCTCGATAAATATAACCTAATTTTACTCATGAGTGAAAGACGCAAAATGAAAATCGACCTCAGTTTGGCTTAAAAATAAGGAAAATCACTATTTCACACTAAACTAGACTCTGTAGAAAAAAATGCTTTAAATAAAAGTTATAGATCTTTTTATTCCCTATAAAATTAATTATATACACTTTTGTCGTAAAATGCATACTAAGGCCGAAATCTTATAAATATAGATTTTTCACACGTTTTCGTGAGAAAAAAACAGAAAATCGCTAATTACTGCTAAACTAAGCGTTATACAAAAAAATGTTTGAAAGAAAAGTTGTAGGTTTTAAAATTCTCTACAACTTTTATTATATAAATTTTTGGGCTAAAATTTATAATGGAGCCGTAATCTTAAAAAAACTATTTCTTTACGTGAAAACAGCCTCACCAAGAATTTCAGCAAACATGGCGCCTACCCTATCTTGTAGAGAATAAAAAATTGAATAAACCAGGCGATTTTTATAAAAATCGTAGGACCAGTTTTTGAGAAAATCACAAAAAAGTGAAAAATTACACGAATAAACTACTACTTCCGGTAGACCGATTTTGATGAAAATGTTCGAGTCAGATTCGGTAAGGGTATGTAACTTAAGTTTCAAGTTTCAAGTTCGTACGACGTTCCGTTCTTGAGATATTTTGTATACACACACACACACACAGACACACACACACACACAGACCGGTCAGCCGGAAGTAGTAGTTTATTCGTGTAATTTTTCACTTTTTTGCGATTTTCTCAAAAACTGGTCCTACGATTTTTTTTAAAATCGCCTGGTTTACTCAATTTTTTTATTCTCTACAAGATAGGGTAGGCGCCATGTTTGCTGAAATTCTTGGTGAGGGTGTTTTTACGTAAAAAAAAGTGGTTTTTTAAGATTACGGCTTTAATATGTATTATAACGCAACACTTTATATAATAAAAGTAGTAGAGAATTTAAAATTCTACAACTTTTATTTCTAACATTTTTTTGTATAACGCTTAGTTTAGCGGTAATTAGCGATTTTCGGTTTTGTTCTCACGAAAACGTGTGAAAAATTGATTTTTTTTAGATTTCGGCCTTAGTATTCATTTTACGACAAAAGTGTTCATAATTAAATTTATAGAAAATTAAAAGATCTACAACTTTTATTTTTAGCATTTTTCTCTACAGAAAGTAGTTTAGTGTGAAAGAGTGATTTTCCGTATTTTTAAGCCAAACTGAGGTTGATTTTCATTTTACATCTTTCATATATGATTAAAATTAGGTTATGTTTATTGAGGTTAGTTTTTTGTTTATTTCTAATGTTTTATTACTATTGTTAGGTTTATTGTTAATTATTTTCATTGGCAAGAGAAAGTCGTGTGAGTGTTTCACACCAGATTTTTTAGTATAGATTATGTTCTCGATTTTCTTTATAAGCTTTCTCTTGTCCAATATTGAATATAAGCATTCAAATGTAATATACCAACCAAAGCACCTAATACAAGTTGAAAACAACGAAAAGATAATATTAACTGCATGCCCCGCTTTCACACGTGAAACATGTGTAATCAATTTTTTAAATTAAATATGTAACAGAAATTCCGTAGCTGCTTCGACTGTTTACTCCAACGTACGCGCGCGCGCGCACACACACACACACACACACACACACATACACACACACAAAACGTCGTTTTGATCATTTACCCCGCGTACATCTCTCTCCATCATCAAACCCCTTCATCTACTTCAACAGCAAAACGTACTTACATGTACACACACACACACACACACACACACACACACACACACACACACACATATTTATGAAAATCTTCATTAGGGTTATCGTTTTTTTATTTTTTTTCTGAGACTATTTACAATCAGTTTAAAAACAAAAACTATAAGTAAATAGCATGAAAGTGTTCACATGACAATGACAATACCCAATGGTATTGCTTCGAAAAGAAAAACAAATCATGTATAATATTTGAAAACATTTACTAGATAAAAGATGAACAACAGTAAATAAAAAAGGTAACAAAATTAATAGCGGTGATAGTAGAATGAGTAGAGGAAGAAGATGATGTTGATGTTGATATGTATTTCAATTATTTACAATGTAGGTTAGTCGGTAAATCTAAACGGAAGGTCAAGCAATAATTTTATTCGTTTTAGTCGTATCACGTCTTGGCTATTATCAAGTAAATTAAACGCCAAAGAATTTGGGTGATCTGCTAATTTTTCTTGATATTTAGAACTTAGCTGCGTAATTTCTTCTTTCACGGTGTTGACACATAAGTCCTTATGCAACGCATCATTTGTGACATACCATGGAGAATTTGTTATTATTCGTAAAACCTTTGACTAGAATCGTTGGAGGATAGCAAGATTCGATTTCGCAGCTGATCCCCAAATTTAAAAATAAAATGTTGCTGTGAATATAAATACGGATATGCTGTAAAAATTTTATGAAAATGCAATCAATAAAATTTTAAAAATCTGGTGTGAAACACTCACACAACTTGCTCTTGCCAATGCAAATGATTAACAATATAACCTAATTTTAGCAATAAAACATTAGAAATAAACAAAACACTAACCTCAATAAACATAAACTTATTTTTATCGTGAGTGAAAGACGGAAAATGAAAATCGACCTGTTTGGCTTAAAAATATGGAAAATCACTCTTTCAAGCTAAACTCGGCTTTGTAGAGAAAAATGCTCTAAATAAAGTTGTAGATCTTTTAATTTTCTATAAATTTGATTATATACTTTTTTGTCATAAAATGAAAACTAAGGCAGAAATCTTAAAATATCGATTTTTCAAACGTTTTCGTGAGAAAAAAACCGAAAATCGCTAATTACCGCTAAATTAAGCGTTATACAAAATAATGTTTGAAATAAAAGTTGTAGAATTTTAAATTCTCTACATTTTTTAATATATAAAATTTTGCGCTATAATACATATAAAGCCGTAATCTTTAAAAAACACTTTTTTTACGTAAAAAAGCCTGACCAAGAATTTCAGCAAACATGGCGCCTACCCTATCTTTTAGAGAATAAAAAATTGAGTAAACCAGGCGATTTTTAAAAACATCGTAGGACCAGTTTTTGAGAAAATCGCAAAAAAGTGAAAAATTAAACGAATAAACTACTACTTCCGGTTGACCGATTTTGATGAAAATGTTCGTGTCGGTTCCGATAGTGGTATGTAACTAATGATATTTTGTACACACACACACACACACACACACACACACACACACACACACACACACACAGAGAGAGAGAGAGAGAGACCAATCGCTAAAAACACGTTTTTTGGGTTCAGGGGGTCTGAAAACGTATAGTTCCGGTGAAAACTCGATTTCGAAAAATCGACATGAAAACAATATTTTCCTTCCTATATATTCATATAGGCAAGCAAAAGTAAAAAAAATTAGCCTGCACGAAAAATACACTGTCTATATTATAATAACGGGTGATTCAAAAAGAGCGCCGGTTTTTAAACGGCTGATAAATTTTTGTTTATCGGTTGGCAACATTGTTAGACCTCATTTCTATTTCGGAGAACATTCCGATTGACGATTCAGTTGTAGTTTCTCTTGTTCGCAGTGTAGTACTCTCGCAGTCTGTGTCTAACCATGGAAAAGTTTACTATTGCACAACGAGTGTTAAATCGTCAAAACATTTTACCAGAGTGTGGAGAGAGTTATGCGGCTACTGTCAGGCGACTTCGCGGTACTCTTGGACGTATGAAGCACCGAATGAATCAACAGTTCGCAGGCTCATGAAAAAGTTTTTTGAGACGGGTTCAACAGTCGACCTTAAAAGTTCTGGAAGTCGTCGTTCTGGCCGAACTGAGCAGAACGTTGCGTTGGTTCGTGACAGTGTGGCTGTTAGCCCAGCAAAATCAATACGTCGCCGTTCTCAACAATTGGGTTTACGATGTTCTGTACGGAGAATTCTTCGGTACGATCTCCAATATCACCCGTATGAAATTCAGTTGACGCAACATTTGAAAGTGGCAGACCACCAGAAGAGACGACAGTTTGTTGACTGGGTATTGAGAAAACGGCAGGATGATGACACCTTCGCAAACAAAATCATTTTCAGTGATGAGGCGCACTTCCACTTAAACGGTTTTGTTAATAAACAGAACTGACGTATGTGGGGTTTAGAAAACCCTCGCGTGGTTAATGAAAGGGAAATGTATGCACAGCGAGTGACAGTTTGGTGCGGCTTTTGGTCGGGCGGTGTCATCGGCACTTACTTTTTGAAAATCAAGAAGGACAAGCCGTGACAGTAAATGGAGACCGATACCGTACGATGATTAAGGAGTTTTTGTGGCGTCATTTGGATGGAATGGACATTGACGAGTTGTGGTTTCAGCAGGATGGTGCCACCTATCACGCTGCACGAGAAACAATGTTGTTGCTCCGTGAACGGTTCCAGGATCGCATCATTTCTCGTAATTCCGACCATCAATGGCCACCAAGGTCGTGTGACTTGACGCCTTGTGACTTTCCTCTTTGGGGTCATCTGAAGTCATTGGTGTATGCCAATAAACCCCGAAACATCAATGACTTGAAGGAGGAAATTCGACGGGTTATCGGGCAAATGGAAGTCGAAACTTGTCGTGCAGTGATATCCAATTTCATGGACAGAGTTGATGCGTGCCAGCGCAGTAGAGGAGGACACATGCATGACATAATTTTTCATACATGAAATCGGAAGGTAAGATGAACTTGTTGATGTATTTATTTTCAGTTTTTCAATAAAATAAATCTCTTAATTTGATATATCAAAACCGGCGCTCTTTTTGAATCACCCTATATTAGTACAGATTAACTAACTGACAATGTACTGTGTATAGCCGGTAACCCCTAATCTTTTCATTCCGTAATACAATCTACTAAACTTATACATTTTCCTTTTAACTCACTTGTAAAGATCAAAAATATAAGTAATAAAAATCAGAAAATTGAAGTTCAATAATAAATAAATACAATATACAATTTGGCTGGCTTCGTGGTACAGTGGTTACGGGTAGTCTGTAAAGGAAAATTTCTTGGTTTGTTTTCATGTAGAATCTTGAAATAAATATTAAAATCCACCGTTCCTTAACCTACGTAGTCGTGAGCTCTTGATGTGACTTTTTTTTGTTTGACTTTATTAGGAAAATTCACAACTGTACATAAAAACGAGTGAATGAGATGATTATGAAATGGAATAAAATGTGCTTTAAGACTTTTAAGATTACCACTCAACAGTGGGCTCCAGCTGGAAATGTTCTGTGAACGGATTACATAATTGCGTATACTATTGAAAATTACTTATTACAAAATGATGTCCCTACTCTATCGTCGGCGTAGACATCTGCGGGGATTTCCGGGAAGGTATGGTAGGTATAGGTTGCGTACAAGTTCGTTGCTATGATGTGATAATTTCATACGGAATCTTGTGTAAATTTTACGAAATAAGTCGTTTACGTACGGAATTTTGAGGTCATGGTGCAAACAGTCATTGGTAACGTAAAAGGAAGAATTTGTAATTTGTCGTAAGTGTTTTGACTGAAATCGCTGATTTTTTGAAATTACGGATGCCTTAGCAGTTCCATAGATTTGGCAGGCATACATCCAAACAGGTCGGAGATAAGCGATGTGACATTGAAATAAAGTATAATATAGGCCAAATTGTAGGTTTTTTAAATCACATTATTATCTCATCATTAGCTTCATAAATACTTTGGGGTAATGGAAAGCTGCTGAATTTGAATGTGTTAAAATTTGCAGACTAGTTGAAAATTGAACTCTACACCTTCTGGTTTGTGATCCAGTTCGGAAACCACTACGCTACGGAAGCGGTGAATTCGTTATTATTATTTTTAAATTGTATCTACAAATCCATCAGAACGCTTACGTATTATAAAACGTACATATGCATAAACTAAATTTTCCACTTTTTTCAGGGGTGGATTTAAATTTCAAATTACATAGGTGACAGTTTATCGATAAACAATTTGACAGATAACGGTCTATAAAATATTGAATTCAATTCGAGTTTTTATAATGGTGAGTACAAATATTGATAATACATATACAAACAGGAAATCGTAAAGTCGAACATTCATGCGTATGTTTGCTTAAAATTCGATATGCCTAATCCGCGACTGAAATCTATAATTTTCCTCGTCATGCTATCTAATGAATTTTGAGAGTGTGTTATTGTGTATTGAACGTATACAAGCTTTGGTGTTTTAGGTTCAGTAGCTACACTACATTAATAAAAAAAATTATGTAGGCCCCTATATACAGGGTGTTCCGGGCACGTAGCCAAATTTACGGGAATGATTGAGGATATTAGAATAAATCAAAAAGGTAAATATGTACATAATATGCTCTCTCTTGATTTTGTTTACACAAATCTAAATTTTGTTTATTTTGTATCTGTCCATAATTGTTTTTGCTTCAGTTAAAATTTTTATGAAATTTTGTACCCGTGTACCAAACACTGTTTTATACAGATTAGAAAATGATGAAAACTTCACATTCAAAAATTTTTACATTGTGGCGATTTCAAAATTTTAATTTTAATACTTTCTTATAGTCAGAATTAAACAAATTACTATCGGTTTCATAATCATAGACACCCAAGTTTGAACCCTTGCATCCTCCAAAATGATGAGTCGGATTTCAACATACTTTACACCAAAATTTAGCTCATTTTTTTCTGTGTTGACTTATAATAGTCTGATATTTTTAATGTTGTTTGAAAATTCTCATATCGAGGTTGGAAGACAAAAATACCCGGTTTTTTGCTTCCACAAAGAATTTCATGCGTTTAGAGACTTATAACTCGAGAATTATTTGACCAAAATGTTAGAAATTTTTGTATTAACAATATTAACCCTTGCGAATATTGTTATTTTACCAATATTATTAACAGTATTCTGAACCCTTGCTATCTCGATAACCGCTCAACTGTTCGGTACGAGAAAACTATCATTTTACTCAGCGTAAAAAAATTAGTACAACTGTAAATAATAACATGAAATATTGATTAGCCAATGTTGTGGTAGAATTTGTTAAATTTTGAAAAATAGACTGGGCGATGCGGGGGGTGAACGTTACTATCCATGTTGCCAGGTTGTCATCCTGTAGGACTGTCTACCTGAATTTGTAACAATGGTTAATTATTTCAATGAATGAATGCAGATGGTAATTAAAAGCACACAGGCCAATCGCTAAAAAACATGTGTTTTGGGTTCAGGGGGTCTGAAAACGTGTAGATCTGGTTAAAACTAGATTTCGAAAAATCGACATGAAAACAATATTTCCTTTCCTATATATTTATATAGGCAAGGGGAAGTAAAAGATTATACATGAATAAAATGTAATTAAACATAACAATCACGCATGAGAAAACCTTTCTACTTTCTAAATTTTTTAAATTTATTATTTATAATAAAATATACATCATAATAGTAAGTATAACGACGTGAGATAATCAATATGAAATACCATATGAAAATTAAATGAATATAAGAAAATGATGCTTTGCTTTCCTTGGGTAATAATGTGTCAATAATGCATCGAAGCTTTTAGAAAGAATGTATTCAGGTTACTAATGTAAAACAATATGGAAATTAATAAAGTTTTATTATATTATTTACCCACCGGGTTGGTCTAGAGGTAATGTCGTCGCCGCGAGTCAGCTGTTTAACAGTTGATTTTTGGAGACGAAGGTTCCTGGTTCAAATTCTAGTAAATGTACAGTCCATTCGAAAACGCATGATAGTAAGTCTCTGAATGGTGGTAACTTTTCTAAATAAAAAGTCCCTTTTCGAAAGTAAAATTTCCCTTTTAATATTTTAAGTGGTACCACAGACGCATGAGGTCATCACAAAATTCCCTCTGTTCTTTATTCCATTTAAGTAATACTACATGCGATTTCGATTGGGCAGTAGTTAATTTTATAAGGGCTTGAGCATTAGACAGTGGTTGCCGATGTACTTTGATGGTTGAGGTTCAATTAACCATACTCTTTCAGGAATGGTCGTCCTGGATCTTTATAAGACTACACCTCATTAACACGTCATACACATCATCCCCATTCCATTAGGTCAAAGGATGGCTTAGTGTTCTGAATCGAGCAGATTGCAAACTACCCATTTTGGGGATATAAAAAAATAATGGTGTAATTTCTTCTTAAAATATTTAATGAATTTAAATTCATCAGCTGGAGGTAAATTTAACAGAAGTTAATTTTCTTTTTGTTTAACGTCCGACTGTTGTGCAATTACTGCTAATGCAGACGGTGAAAGACGAAATGATATCTTGTAACGTATGAAAATATACCGTCCCTGAATGGGATTCGAACTCAAGACCGCATGATGAGAGGCGAGCACGTTACCAACTACGCCAATACGGCCGGCAAAAGTAACATAAAAGAATGGCTTCCAGACTGGCGCAAAATATCCAACAGGCATATAGGTTATGTTACTCCGGAAGCTTTCCAAAATTGAATAAAAATATTGAAATCGAAATTGGGTAGTTACTGTGATTAACTCGTAAAAACAAGTAAACATTACTTCTTCGTAATATTGTTATTGAAAATTTTTTATTTAATTTTTTATAAATTTAATGAATCCTTAATATCCATAAATTTGTCTATTTCATCGCGAAACACCCTGTAATATAAACACACTGACATAAATACGAGCATGTGCGTACGAGCGAAATATTAAGTTTAAGCTTCACACTGTTAATGGTAGTATAAAGCGCATCAGTTTATTCAAGGATTATGTTGTAACAACCCTTTTCATGCAGACTAGGAAATAC
The DNA here is from genome assembly GCA_035578175.1 of Catonia carolina. NCBI lineage: Eukaryota > Metazoa > Arthropoda > Insecta > Hemiptera > Achilidae > Catonia > Catonia carolina. The sequence continues at coordinate 29,283,219 of JAQMRL010000005.1, read as the reverse complement.
ACACACTAAAAACCTTTACGTCTTATCAATATTCATTTTGCTTTTAAATACACTCTGTTACATTATGGGCAGTCTTAATACTTTAACGACAAATTAATTCTTATTTTTAGGAATAAAAATTAAATCATCTACCTTAAGTCACGGGTTTATTATTACTCGTAAATAAATAAATGTGTCAAATCTGTTTACCTTCTTCCGCTTAATACATTTGTACTAATATTAATACTATAAAATACTGTGTGTAATAAATTAAAGTTTATTTGTTTCTTTATCAGGTACCTACTCTTAAAAAGTACCCAAACGATTTTAGAAATTCTTTCACTGTTTGACACCTTTCAGCTTCCTGAGTTAAAGAGGTCAAGTAATTGGTGGCAATTTTCCTTTGTCCATCTGTCCTTCACACCCTGATATCAGAAACTACAAAAGATAGCTACAAACGGTTTACGGATTCGTTATTCACAAAAAAATTAGTAAACTAAATTGGGTTTGATGTTCCGGTTTTGACCGGTAGTAAAGAAATCATAGCCAGAAACTAAAATAGATAGAAATAAACAGTTTTCAGATTCGTAATCAGCAAAAAAAGTTAGTGAGCCTAGATTTGATTTGAAGTTCCGGTTTCAACCGGAAGTCAAGAAATCAAAGTCGGAATTTTGAAACTAAAATAATGTCATTTGACTCCTCTAGACATAGAAATCACTGATGGTTTTTGCCATTAATCAAAGGTAAGCCTTTTTAAAAATTGCAACCAGCTTTGATACACGTCATTTCATAAAAGGGATTTATTTTACTTACTCTTGCCAATGTGAATTTATAGGGAATGAAAGTATTGTTTTCATGTCGATTTTTCGAAATCGAGTTTTCACCGGATCTATACGTTTTCAGACCCCCTGAACCCAAAAAACATGTTTTTAGCGATTGGTCTTGGTGTGTGCCTGTGTGTGTGTGTGTGTGTGTGTGTGTGTGTGTGTGTGTGTGCAAAATATCTCAAGAATGGAACATCGTACGAACTTGAAACTTATGTTACATAACCTTACCGGACCCGACACGAACATTTTCATCAAAATGGGTCAACCGGAAGTAGTAGTTTATTCGTATAATTTTTCACTTTTTTGCAATTTTCTCAAAAACTGGTCCTGCGATTTTTTTTAAAATCGCTTCATTTACCCAATTTTTTATTTTCTACAAGATAGAGTAGACGCCATGTTTGCTGAAATTCTTGGTGAGGGTGTTTTTACGTAAAAAAAGTGTCTTTTTAAGATTACGGCTTAAATATGTATTATAGCGCAAAAATTTATGAAACAAAATAAGTAGGGAATTAAAAATTCTACAACTTTTATTTCAAACATTTTTTTGTATAACGCTTAGTTTAGCAGTAATTAGCGATTTTCTGTTTTTTCTCACGAAAACGTGTGAAAATCGATTTTTTTAAGATTTTGGCCTTAGTATTAATTTTATGACAAAAGTGTTTATAATTAAACTTATAGAAAATTAAAAGATCTACAACTTTTATTTAAAACATTTTTCTCTACAGAGCCTAGTTTAGCGTAAAAGAGTGATTTTCTGTATTTTTAAGCGAAACTGAGGTTGATTTTCATTTTGCGTCTTCCAGTCATTATTAAAATAAGGTTATATTTTTAGAGGTTAGTTTTCTTTTATTTTTATTGTTTTATTACTAATGTTAGGATTATTGTTAATTATTAGCGTTGGCAAGAGAAAGTTGTGTGAGTGTTTCACACCAGATTTTTTTAATAGAGTTTTCGCCGGATATACAAGTATTCGGGCCCCATGAACTAAAAGACATATGTTTAGCGATTGGTATGGTTGTGAACAAAGTAACTCAAGAATGGAACATAATAAGAGGCTGAAATTTCAAACGTAAGTTAGATAGTTCACTATCGGACCCGACACGAACATTTTCATCAAATCTGTCAACCGGAACTAGTAGTATAGGCTACTCTTACCATTTCCACTTTTTTGCAACTATCTCAAAAACTACTTTATTTTAAGTACCTAATTTACTACATTTCTTATTCGCTACAAGATAGAAAGGCGCCATGTCTGCTGAAATTCTTGGTAGGGCTTTGATCACGTGGTAAAAAACTGATTCATTAAGATTGCGGCCCTAATATGCATTGAAGGGCAAAATAAACTGAAATTAAAGTTGTAAAATATTAAAAAACGTTCAACCTTTAGTTCATGAGATTTTTCCAACTACTCTTAGTTTAGCGTCAAAAAGATTTTCTGTATTTTTCTCATTGAAATCAGTAAAATAATTTGTACTTTTTAAGACTGCGTCCATATTATGAATTTTACGACAAAAGTGTACACTATTAAAGTTATAGAAAATTAAAAAACTTACAACTTTTATTTTTTAAATGTTTTTCTACAGAGCCTAGTTGCGTATTTTTAAGTCCTACAGAGGTTGATTTTCATTTTATATTACTCATTATTAAATTAGGATATATTTTTCATTACTTACATTGGTAAGAGAAAGTTATATGTAAATTGCACACCACATTTTTGAAAAGCAGGTTATAGATAAATTTTAATAAGAAATAAAATTTAATTTTTATGATCGACCCTCCATTTTGGAAACGTGGAATCAGTATTACAAGAAAATTACCTTTTTTCTGAGGTAACATTTATTTTTAACTGTCATCATTTGTAAAATCAGATTTGATATTATTGTTTATTTTAAATACGAAAGAGTTACTTCATGTTAAATTTTAAACTGTACAGGAATTTAATTAACATTTAATTAAGTTTTAACCATTGACTTCATTGAATTTAAACATCAGGTGAAACTACTAAAATTTATTTTTTATTTTTTGTTTCCAGAAAGGGTTGTGGAGACGATATTATGTGGCGTTACAACGGTAAGGTTGGTTTCAAGTGGTGAGTTTGACAACGCGGTTACTGTGGCAGTTAAACAAGCAGGAGAAGAAGATATAGCAACAGCCACCCTCGTCTGTGGTCTCTGAGGTCTCTCTAATTATTTCTGTAGATATGTTGTCCTTAATTAAACTTTAAATTATTATTAGAATGTTATTAATTTCCAGGGATACTTCAGACAGGGTTAAAATTAATCTGAATTTAAAGGGAGACGGTACACCTACGTTACTTAATATGGGTGGTGCACTTTTCTCAGAAACCACAATAGAAAGAGCCGAAATTTTATTTCAAATTAAAGATTGAAAATCTGATAAAACTTTTCAATGTGTAACTTTTCTTTTGGTTAAATAAAGTTCTGGACAAAATGAACCCATCATGTAAGATTTTCGGCTAAGTGCAAAACAAATAATTTTGATCACATTCATTTCTGTTACTCCGGTTTTCAGTACCATAATTTTAAGCAAAATTTAATATTGCTACTTTTTCGTGCCTATATGAATATGCAGAAAGGAAAGTATTGTTTTCATTCCAATTTTTCTAAATCGAGTTTTCACCGGATCTACACGTTTTCAGAACCCTTGGACCCAAAAAACATGTTTTTAGCGATTAATTTGTGTGTGTGTGTGTGTGTGTGTGTGTGTGTGTGTGTGTGCGCGCGCGCGCGTGCATGTGTGTGACAACAAAATATCTCAAGAACGGAACATCGTATGAACTTGAAACTCAAAACTTAAGTTATATACTACTTCCGAACCCGACACGAACATTTTCATCAAAATCGGTCAACCGGAAGTAGTACCTAGTTTATTCGCGTCATTTTTTACTTTTTGAAATTTCCGCAAAAACGGCTTTTACGATTTTTTTTAAATCGTCTCATTTTCTACATTTCTTATGCTTTGAAAGATAGGGTAGGCGCCATGTCTGCTGAAATTCCTGGGAAGGCTGTGCTCTCGTAGAAAATTTTTTTTAAGATTGCAGCTTTAATATGAATTTTAGCGCATTTTATATAATAATGCGTTTCATATAATAAAAGTTGTAGAAAATTTAAAAAATAACTTTTATTACAACAATTGTAGCAGAAATGAGTCTATTGAAAACGAGGAATGGTCGGGATGTCCTTCGCCTCAAAAACATACGAAAACATGCAAAAAGTGGTAAAACTGGTTTGTTCAAACATCCGATTGACTATTCAAGAGTTTACTGAAGAACTGAACATGTCGTACGAGTCGGAGATGTGCTGAAAGGAAAACATTTTGACACCATTCTCAACATTGAGAGAGCCTCGACAGAGCAAGTAAAGACCCTTCCGAAAGAAGCGTACTAGAAATACTTCCAATCATGAAATCAACATTCAGATAAGTGCATTGCTAGCCAAGAAGAGTACTTTGAAGGAGATTAATTCAAATTTGAAGTAAGCTTATTACTTAGTTCGTTATAAAATTATTCACCGTATTTTTTTATCACACCTCGTACAGTATATCGCGGAATTTTTTGCAGGTTAACTGTACGAATATAATTACCATATAGTTACCATAAAACAAACATTGGTTTTTCGAAAACGTGGTCGTATTATATACAGTGATAAATGAAATCTTATACGCAATGTAATAAAATATTATGAAGTTGAAGCTAACACAAATGCGTTTCCTTGCCTCTTAACGAAAGCCATATGAGTGAGCGGCTAACTACTGTGATGTTTCTCTTTCTACAATTCGAAAAATGAAAAAGGAAATTAAAGACGTGAAGAAGCAATTTTTCTTCAACAGTTTTGTTGACAACTGTTAAAAAAAGAAACTGTTAGGTAGAAACATTTCTAGTCATGTAATTAAGCTACAGGCAATATTACAGGTCAGATTTTTTCTTATAAGGTTTATAAAGAAAACATTTCCCGGGTTCGATTCCCGGTCAGGTCTGGCAATTTTTAATCACTCATTTTCATTATTATCATCATAATCCACCGTCTGCATTAGCAGAAATTGCAGAACAGTCAGACGTAAAACGAAAAACCCGACTTTTACAAAAACTTACACAAAGAGCAACCAAACAACATACAACAATACCTTAAACCTGATTTAAACTATTCAGTTGCCTAACAACAGGTTTTTAAAATTCATTTAACAAATTTTAAAACAGAACAGACTTTCACAAAAACGTACACAAAGGAAACCAAACAACAGACAACAATACCCACAACCTGATTTAAATTATTCAGTTTCTTAATAACAAGTTTCAAAAATTAATTTAGCAGATTTTTAAAACAAAACTAACTTTTACGAAAACGTACACAAAGAGAAACCAAACAACAGACCTTTTCGACAACAACTACTGAACACAAGAACTTAGAGAAACTACAAGAAAACAAAGGTTTTTAATACTGCAGTAGGTTACATTTATAATTTTTTTGTAAATTTTTAATTTAAATCATAAGAAAAACCAAAGAACAGGAGGTAGGATACTTCTTCAGCAACTACTGAACACGAGAACTTATAGAAACTACAAAAAAACTTTACAAAAACGTACAAGACATTTCAGAAAAACTACTAAAGAAGTACGGCAAGAAAGTAAACTTCAGCGAAAGAAGACAACATGATAATTCCGTTATATTTTTACAAAGCCGTTTTCACATTTTTTCTTAAGTTTGCCAGATTTGTGTATGAAACATTTTCCAAAAAATTTGCTAATTAAATAATTGTTATAAAACTATAAATAAATAGTATGAAGTAATAATAATAATTTGTACTCTTATTTGAAGGCTAATATTTCCATTAATTTTATACAAAGGACTTAAATAATCAGTCTCTTAAATTGTTTTCTTGTCGATTTTTCGAATTCAAGTTTTCACAGGAAAATGTCTCAAAACATCAACATTGATAATATGACCGGTTCACGAAACCCGGAGCATTCTTCTGAATATTTACATCTCAAAAATTTCTAAACGATTATGGGGACCCGAAATGCCAATCTCAGAGTTATCCTATTCAATTTTCTCATGGTTACTTTTCAAGCTATTCTACACCTACTGAGTTAGTATCTTAATATATTGTTAGGAAGAAAAGACTTCTTTTTTTTTAAATTACCACTTTTGAAAATCATAACTTATTGCCTATTGACATAGAAAATAAATATTTAAACACATAATTTTTCTGTAATATAAACTCAGTACATTGAAATCATGGTACGAAATGTTGTGCAAAAACTTCATTAAAATCCATTCACAGTTGGCTGAGAAATTGTTTCCTTATGCGTCAAAAATTGCTATTTACGGGAAACAAAAAACTATATGAGAAGACAAATTATATACGTAAAATAATTCAATATGTTATTTTTTTACAGTTCAGAAGTTAATATATTATATCCACAAGTGGTCTGGTGGCAACTTAAAGTTTTAAAACAAAAAATATCACACGAAATAAACAAATTATGTATTTATCTGTTGTCTATCAAAAAAATAGAGATGTTTTGCAAATGGTAACGTTTAAAAAATAACGAAAGGATTCAACATATTGTTATAATGAAGCGGCGGAAAAAAATGTAATTTAAAAAAATATATAAGCGGCGGAAAATGAAATGATCTGTTCAAAAAAATTATAAAAAACGATACATTTGGCGGAAAATGAAATCAGCTGTTCATAAACAGCTGACCGATTTAATATAAAAATGAAGCATTTGATTGTTGGAGGGCCGCCGCGGTTTGAATGACTGGTGTGTTAGTGCATGGCGTTCTTTAGTTACTTAGTTCTTTAGTAATTAGAGAACGCCATGGTTAGTGGCCTAAATTGTACGGGATGCTTCGTAACGGTGAAATTTGTTATTTTGTCATAAGACATTGTATTTAATGATTAATTTGGGAAGGGAAATTGTTTATTTTATTTTATTGTTGATAAATTGCGTGAATTGCGTTGTTTTAAATATTTAATAACTTGTTTTTATGAACTCATTATTTTCATTAACCCACCGGGTTGGTCTAGAGCAGTCATGTCAAAGATACGGCCCGCGGGCCGCCGCATCCGGCCCCCGGGCTGTATCAATACGGCCCGCGATCGCAATGTGTCACAGAAAGAAGAATCATGTTTTTTTAGAGCTTTAAGACTTCACTCGATTCCTCTACAGAAGTTTTAAAATGCGCACACTACATTTATAAGCAATTTTAAGGGCAGCGCGTGCCTAGGACAAGCGAGAGAGATAGACAGTAACGCCATCTCTACCTGACATCAATGAGCTTGTCAAAAACAAGAGAAGTCAGGTATCTGGATCCTCGAGCTCAAAATAATTACCATCTTTTATAACTTTGATATGATTTTTAACAACCGTATATTATATACTATACAATTAAATAAATAAAATGTTATAATAATTCAGTACATTTTTTGATAATTGAATCTGGCCCGCCTACAGATTCTAAATTTAATATATGGCCCTCTGAAAAATTGAGTTTGACACCACTGGTCTAGAGGTAAAGTCGTCGCCAAAATCAGCTGTTTAACAGCTGATTTTCGGAGACAAAGGTTCCGGGTTCAAATCCTAGTAAAGGTAGTTACTTTTATACAGATTTGAATACTAGACAGGTGGTTACCGGTGTACTTTGATGGTTGGGGTTTAATTAACCATACTCCCCCAGGAATGGTCGGCCTGGGTCTGTACAAGACTACACCTCATTTACACGTTATACACATCATCCTCATCTCATTGGGTCATGGGGTTGCTTATTGTTCTAAATTGAACAGATTTCAACGTACACAAATTAGGAATAAAAAATAAATAAAAAAATAATTTTCATTGTTGTCATTTTTATTAATTAGGTTTTTTTGTCAAATAATTTTGTTGAATAAATATACGTGAATATTAATTAAATAAAGTTAAAGTTTACAATTTTACTTTACTATAACGAGTTGTAACAATATTTTTAATTTAAAAAAAACTGCAAAACCCCCAAGAAATTATACAGTTCAGCCTCTCTAAGTTTGCTCTTAATGTAAACAAATAATGACGTCACTGAGCATGCGCATTACATCAAAATGTGTACACGCTGATTAAAAAGTAACAACAAAATACTTTCAAAAGTATTTAAATACAAAATACTTTTAAAAGTATTTTTATAAATAAAATTGTTAGGCCTACATCATATCACGACTGATGTTTTTAGTACTTTAAGTACTTATAATTTAAAAAAATAGTTATCTTAATAGGAATACGACATCCATAAAGTCACGGACTCTAGCGTGCACCCTGTAGTAGCTGGTTTTGGTTTGTTGACAGTAGGAGCAAACTTAGAGCGGCTGATCTATACCTATATCGTTGGATGCAGAAAACTCTGAATTTTAATAATTTTCAAAAAAACCCGAAATGTGAAAATTTTCAATATCTTTTGGTCCGGGTACCTTTAATGGACTGCATTCTCAAAATCCATCTTTTCACATCATTTAGCAGGATGATAGATTTAGATGATATATGTCGTTACAAACTTACATTTTACAGAATGATATTGTATTGTTAACAATCTGATACTTCACGTTACGAAACACCAACCTAACCATTTCAACACGAGTTCATTACTTCCACTGCTGGGTACAAATCTGTTGTAATCCAATATCCTTAATACTTAAATTTCTGAACCTGATCAATAGTTAAATAGAATCGAGCATGAGGAATCTTTCTGATCATTACCTTAATTTTCAGTGGGCTAATTTTTAGAAAAAACCTCTTAAAATAATTTCTAAAGATAGTAAACTATGTAGTGGATACGAGAAAATTTAACTCATAACATTTTTGCTTCACCCATCCTTTGTAACTTTGCTTCATAAGTTTATAAATTCTCCTGTTTCTTTGTAAATTACAGCTAATACGTTCATATTTAAAATTTTGCAAGATAAGTTCACCAAAGTTTTCAGGTTGCATTCAAAAGTATCAACTTTAAGTTAATGTTTTTCCGATTATTAAATGTACTTCCTAGTCGTATGTACATCTAGGAACGAATGCATATGTAATGAATGTATGTGATGCACCGTTTCTACAACTCATTAAACTGTCATTTCTGTCAGAATTTTGAATTTTCCTCTTCTTTATCCATCTTCCTCACAAACTTTCATAGATTATTAGAATCAAAGTTTATGAGGAAAGCATTACATACTGCGATTCAAGAAGATGACTACCTTTGCAGAAGTAAAAGTAAGAAACTAACTGACATTAAAATATGAAACATCACGTTCAGAAAACCCTCTTATCTGTGAGTGAGGTAATGAAAAACGAAAGTATGTCAGAAACCTAGAAATCAGTTATAAATTCATACAAAAGAGAAAGCGACACGTGTCCTGAAGGAGCTGACAGAAAATTACTTCCAGCACTTTTTCCAACAGTGGAAAATTTGCATGGACCGTTGTAGGGATAGAAAATGAGTGTATATTGAAGGTGACAATAAGTGATTATGTATAAAATTAAAAAAACATTTTTTACAACGTCAGTCTCGTTATTTGATAGCCACACCTCGTATATTCTTTTCCAAATATAACTCCGATGTCATAGTATTAGTAACATCCGGCACTAGAAATTCATAAAAATCATTAAACATTAATGAAAAATCTGGTGTGAAACACTCACACAACTTTCTCTTGCCAATGCAAATAATTAACAATAAACCTAACATTAGTATTAAAACATTAGAAATGAACAAAAACTAACCTCAAAAACATAACCTTATTTTAATCATGAGTGAATGACGCAAAATGACAATCGAACTCAGTTTGGCTTAAAAATACGGAAAATCACGCTTTCACGCTAAACTAGGCTCTGTAGAGAAAAATGCTCTAAACAAAAGTTGTAGATCTTTTAATTTTCTATAAATTTAATTATATACACTTTTGTCGTAAAATGCATACTAAGACCGAAATGTTAAAAAAATCGATTTTTCTCACGTTTTCGTGAGAAAAAAAACAGAAAATCGCAAATTACCGCTAAACTAAGCGTTATACAAAAAAATGTTTGAAATAAAAGTTGTAGGTTTTTAAATTCTCTACAACTTTTATTATATAAGTTTTTGCGCTAAAATTTATATTAAAGCCGTAATCTTAAAAAAACAACGTTTTTACGTGAAAACAGCCTCACCGAGAATTTCAGCAAACATGGCGCCTACCCTATCTTGTAGAGAATAAAAAATTGAGTAAAATAGGCGATTTTAAAAAAAATCGTAGGACCAGTTTTTGAGAAAATCGCAAAAAACTGAAAAATTATACGAATAAACTACTACTTCCGGTTGACCGATTTTGATGAAAATGTTCGTGTCGCGTCCGGTAGTGGTATGTAACTTAAGTTTCAAGTTTCAAGTTCGTACGATGTTCCGTTCTTGAGATATTCTGTTCACACACAGACACACACACACACACACACACACACACACAGACACACACACAGACCAATCGCTAAAAACATGTTTTTTGGGTTCAGGGGGTCTGAAAACGTATAGATCCTGTGAAAACTCGATTTCGAAAAATCGACATGAAAACAATACGTCTTTCCTTCCTATATATTCATATAGGCAAGAGAAAGTAAAAATCTGGAATTTTTGTTTAGTCATCGAAACTTTCCTCGATACAATAGGGTATAATATAGTAGGATATAATAGGGTAAGATTAATATTATTCCTGAAAATTTTCTTAAGGATCTTTTAAAACCCTAAAATAGGTAATTTTATCAAGAATGGTTTACCTTTTACGTCCCGGATGAACAAACAAGGTTTTGGAGACAATTTTTCGTTCGTGATGAATCGTAAAAACCAAAAGAAATTTTTCAATTTTTTGCTACGGCTATATCTTTCCTACATATGAACGTAAAGTAAATCTATATTTTCTTTTAGTTTTATGAAAGAATCCTGTAAAATTTTAAAATGACTGTTGTGTGTAAGTATTTTACTTGGTAAAAAAAAATGAAACATTTTCTTTACTGCAGGCTGGTGATTCGGCGTTCAATATTACAGCGCTACCTGTTCGATATATGGTTGAACTACGTCGTCTCATCAAAAGCTATAAACCGTGTTTTGCTCTGCAAAAGTACTGCTATAAAAGTAGTACTTTATACTTATCACTCACTCTTTTTATTCTTATTTATTTTCTTTTTTTATTTCTTCTATACTCTCAGAAAAATAATAAAAAAACAACTTTAGTATATTTTAGAATAATATAACGAGATGATTGCATCATTAAAGAAATCCATCAACTGTAAAAGAATACCCATATCTATAGAGTTAATGTTATTTTAAATCGATATACACATGAAATAAATATCTGTTTCTTAATACTGAAATTAACGAAACTTAAACATGCTATGTAATAAAGCGTCATTTCAGATGACGTTATAAGACGATAAACTTTTTTCTAAATTTTTTACAATTCATATTCTCAGCATTCTTCACTGTATATAATATCTCTCTATCCTCCTTTCTGTTTTTGATTTTTGTAGAGTATCAGCACATACGAATTGTTCTGTTCAATATATTCTCTTGGTTTACTCCAATTGCTTCACGATCTATCGTGACTTCTTGAAACCGATGATTTTTAAAAAAATCGTACAAGCTGTTTTTGAGAAAATCGCAAAAAAGTGAAAAATTACACGATTAAACTACTACTTCCGGTTGACCGATTTTGATGAAAATGTTCGTGTCGGATCCTCTAGTAGTATCTAACTTAAGTTTCAAGTTTCAAGTTCGTACGATGTTCCGTTCTTGAGATATTCTGTTTAAACTCACACAAACACACACACACACATACACATACACACAGACCAATCCTAAAAGCATGTTTTTTGGGTTCAGGGGGTCTGAAAACGTGTAGATCCGGTGAAAACTCGATTTCGAAAAATCGTCATGAAAACAATAATTTCCTTACTATATATTCATATACGCAAGAGAAAGTAAAAATTACAGATGCCTAATTTGAAGAACCTTAAAATTCTGAACAATTTCAAAACTTTGCGTTAACCTGGGATTCTTCAAAATAACTTTTAAATAAATATTTTTGTGTAATTATAGCCTAACTGATCAGTAATACTTTTATAGGCACCACCCCAAACAGTTAAACCTTAACCCAAACGAGATTGTATAAGGGAAAAGAATAAAGTTTTTAAAATATAAATAGGACATAAGTCCCTGATTAGGTAAATTTTCTTTTATACATTCTTAATATTGATTTTCACTATTTTATTATTTTCACTACATTCGGATCCATTATTTTAGCGTAAGATCTTCTTTTGAATTTCTCCTTTAATAAATAAATAATGAACAATAGTTCTTGCTTGTTCATTATTTACAAACCAAAATTTTTACTTTCTCTTGCCTATATGAATAAATAGGAAGGTAAGAATTGTTTTCATGTCGATTTTTTGAAACCAAGTTTTCACCGGATCTACACATTTTCAGACCCCCTGAACCCAAAAAACATGATTATAGCGATTGTTCTTTGTGTATGTGTGCGTGTGTGTGTGTGTGTGTGTGTATGTGTGTGTGTGTGTGTGTGTGTGTGTGTGTGTGTGTGTGTGTGTGTGTGTGTGTGTGTGAACAGAATATCTAAAGAACGAAACATTGTACGAACTTGAAACTTAAAACTTAAGTGAGATACCGCTAGAGGACCCGACACGAACATTTTCATCAAAATCGGTCAACCGGAAGTATTAGTTTATTCGTTTCATTTTTCACTTTTTTGCGAGTTTCTCAAAAACGGCTCTTACGATTTTTTTTTAAATTTCTTCATTCACTACATTTTTTATGCTCTACAAGATAGGGTAGGCGCCATGTCTGCTGAAATTCTTCGTGAAGATGTTTTCTCGTAAAAAAATGTTTTTTTACGATGACAGCTTTAATATGCATTTTAGCGCAAAAATGTATAATAAAAGTTGTAGAAAATTTAAAATTCTACAACTGTTATTTCGAAAATTTTTCTTGTATAATGGTTAGTTTAGCGGTAATTAGCTATTTTTGGTATTTTTCCTCACGGAATCGTGTAAAAAATCTTTTTTTTACGATTTTAGCCTGATTATGCACACTACGACAAAAAAGTATAATAACATTTATAGAAAATTAAAAGATTTATTTTATTTAAACATTTTTCTCTACAGAAAGTTTAGCGTGAAAGAGTGATTTTCCGTATTGTTAAGCTAAACTGAGGTTGATTTTCACTTTAGGTCTTTCACTCATGATTAAAAGAAGATTATGTTTTTTGAGGTTTTTTTGTTTATTTCTAATGTTTTATTACTATGTTAGGTTATATTTTTAATTATTTGCATTGGAAAGAGAAAGTTGTGTGAGTGTTTCACACCAAATTTTTATATTTAAATAAAATTGTGTTTTTTTATAATGTTTCAGGTGATAAGATTGATTAATGCAACAAAAATAGAAGAATTTGAAGAAAGTTGAAAACAAAATTTGAAGAGTAGGATACAATTTTGTTGGACTGATTGCATTTATGTTTCAACCCAATTTTACCTATCACCATGATTAAGAAGAATTTATACATATAAAGTATTTTTGTATTATTATTATTACTAGTAAATGTTACTCTACCACAATATTTTATGTGCTAAAACTCTTTTAACAATATCTTTTTATTAATTAATTATATATAAATTATTTTAAAGAAGAGGTATAAGAATTATTAATTATGTTATAATAAATATGATTATTTAATATTTTTTTTAATTTGGTTATTATCCCAACTTACGAATGCAAAACTTAAATTCAATGAAAACTTTACGCTCAATATAATTATTTATCAGTTACTACTTCAACCATTGTAATATAATAACTTATTCAAAACTATAAAAAACTTAAAAAAATAATCCATTCGATCGATGTACCCTAAATCAAAATTTTCAAAATATATGTTACCCCTGTGAAAAATTATTTGTTGTATATTAATATGAATAACTTAAATTAAAAAAATATTAGAAGTAGATTGTAGAATTATTGATACGTTAATAAAATTATATTACATTTTTTATTATTTATTTTGTTTGATAAATTTACGGACTACAATAAAATAATAATAAATAATATAAAAAATAAAATTTGGGAGTATTTTATATTAAGTAATTTACAAAAATAAAAAATGAAAAGAAGCTAAAAATAAATCTAATAATATTTAGTAAATTATGAGTGAACAAATTATTTTTTGATTTTCATTTTTGTTAAAATTTATTACGTTGTTTTGTTTTTAGTGTACTGTATTTCTACAGTTTTTAGTAAAACAAATGCAAACAAAATGAAACAAATTGCTTTAATTTCTTAATTTATCACTATATAGTTACGTTTAGTATAACATCTACATCAGCTGTGAACCTGTAGAGTTTGTCTGACAGCTCGAATCGGCTGCGTTGTTAATGAGATAACCCTACACTATGTAACTCAAAATAATTCTTTTTATAACAGAACAACGTAGTAAAATATTTAATATGCGCATGCGCCAACTGAAGATTGGTGAAGAGTTCCCTCTCTAACTGCCTCTTTACGATAGTTGGAGCGGTGTCAACGAATAGCTGGATCGATATTAAGGAAGTTGTATCGATGTACAGGAGTGGGAGTGGGAGTATAAGCAGATCACGTCTTCCAAGTTTGTTTTTTATAATTGCAAAATAATAGTCGTTTCATTACGTTGTAAACTAGTTTATTCCTGAGCTGTGCTTGCACCATGAAACTGTTTGTTGTTTATCTGTATGATTTATTTGCTCCGTTTTAATACGGTTGTTTGCATCTGCGTTATTATGGTTTTTTGAGAATTATCTCATTAACCATTATTTAATTTCGTACATGCAACAAACAAATTGCGATCCAGTAATTGTTAATTGTATTAAAATTAAATTGTTAAAATAATAAAACGGTTGGAAGAATTTGGGTGTTTTCACACTGACCGACACCGCAACAAAGTCGATAGGTCTTTCATATTCACCGACGCCAAAGCCTGGTTAAGTTCAACAATCCTTTTTTAAGTTAAGAACTTAATGCTTAGTATAAGAAAGATATTAAAAATTTCCAGTCAAATTTTTTCGTTACTTTTATTCCATTAACTTTATTTAAAACTCTACCAGCTCAATCAGAGTAACTAAATTTTTACCTAAAATTTCAAATATAAATTTTTTGGACTTTTCTAATTAAAAATGTAATATTGAATGTGAAAATTAATTAAAGATTACTATTCAGATAAGGTTTGTGCACAAGCTAGCAAGAAACTGAACAATACTTTACATTAAATTTTTGTACTAATGACATCGTTATCTGCCAGTGTGAAAACTCCAATTAGCATTGTAAGTTTTATTGGTTTATTAAAATGACTATCAGAATGAGGTCGCTGTCGTTACTAATTTAATTGGGTTCCAATCCCATTCAGGCACGGCATATTTTCATGCGTTACGAAAAATTCATTTCATCCTTCACTGTTTGCATTAGCAGTAATAATTGCAGAACAGTCGGACCTTAAACCAAAAAAATGTTACTATTTTAACTATTAAAGTATAAATTTAATGTTTCAGTTTGTTATTTATTTATACTTTTTTTTGTTTTTTTTTCTCCTAATTTGTGTACGTTGCAATCTGTTCAATTCAGAGCAATAAGCAACCCCATGGCCCAATGAGATGAGGATGATGTGTATGACGTGTAAATGAGGTGTAGTCTTGTACAGACCCAGGCCGAACATTCTATACTCTCTCAGGAATGGTTGGCCTGAATCTGTACAAGACTATACCTCATTTACACGTCATACACATCATCCTCATCTAATTGGGTCATGGGTTGCTTATTGTAACACAAATAAAAGCTTGTTGTAAGATTGCAACGTACACAAATTAGGAGTAAAAAACGTATAAATACAGTACAGTAGTAAAAAAAAGTATAACAAACTGAAACATTAAACATTAAACAATAAATATAAACATAATACATAACGTAATATAGATGTGAACAAAAATAGAAGAAACAGCAAGATTAAAAAAACTAAGAACTAAATTTAGACCGCCTCCGTGGCCGTGGTGACTAGCGTGCTAGCCTACGAAGTGAAAGCTTTTGATTCCCGGGTAGGGTCTAGAAAAACACGTTAAAATCCATCGTAACAGTACAAAATCCCACAGTAGTCGCTAGTGACCAAGCGTCCAATTCTACTTTTAATAAACTAAAAGAAACTTAATTTAATGACTCGCAAATAGACACCAGCAATGATTTTGTTTACATGTAGAAAATAATTAAATAACATGCGGCAATCTTAAATTGATGGCTACAGTTCGTAAGTTGCTGTTTTTTAAGAACAGAACTCCAGTGTGCTGATAACCAGACTATCCTGTTCGTGTATCCGACTCGAACCGTCAGACAACCTCTACATTGTTATCCCAAAATTAATTCGAAAATTTTAAAGCCTAAAAAAATAAAACGAAAAGAAATAATTTATTTTATTAACGACCAGAATAAATTTCATTTTTTAATTATGCAAATTTTCTGTGAACTGTTTTACAGTTAAGTATAGACTCTAATTCGAGTTAATGTGGACCATTACTCAAAAACTCGGATGTAAGAAAACTAAAAAAATTATAAAGTTATAGATTAAATAAAAAGTGTGTTTAATAACCTCACTGAATTGTACCTCATGTAGAGAATATCTGTACATGATAGACCCTATTATTAAAACAAAAAATGTACAATACATAAGTTCCTTTATGTATTTTGTTTTGTTTTTGTAGGAATAGAATTTATTTTTGCTGCAAGTTGACACCATTTTTTAAAAAATACAATGTTACTTGAGGCTAAAGATGTACGCAATACAAAGAATTTACTACGTATATAATATAAATATATAATATAAATAGTTTAGTTATACCGATGAATATATTCTCATATTCTTGTTATTCAATTTTAATCAGGGCCACACGGCTAAAGACGCATTTCAAACCAATTTGATAACAGGCCTACTAAATTTATTTGACGATATTGAAGAAGAAATGAATTTTTAATGCATTACTATAAATTTGTATTTTTTTAAATTTAGTTAAGATTGTTAAAAAATTAATTAACTAAAGCTCGGATAAACTAAAGTATACTGTAATATTATTAAAACTTTTATCAAAATTCCACATAGAGTTATTTAAAAAAAATATAAATAATAATGTGGAAAGGTAAAATGTCAAACTTTCACAAATTTTTAATCGAAAATGAAAACCAAAACGTAATTATTTACAAAAGTCTAATATTATATTGATGAGATTTAAGATGATTGTTTTTTTAAATTATAAGTTATTAAAATTACTTTGATTTCTTAAAATTGTTAATTAATACGTTTCATAAATTATAACATAGACTTTAGTGATAACATGGCATAAGTTAAAATGAAATATAAATTACTGACATTACAACTAATAACGATAAACCAAACCGAGGATAACTAAAATAATAAATATGATGAATTTTAAGTTATTAAGTTATAATTATCTATAGTCTGTAATTATCAACCATTGAATGTTATTTTTATGTAATAATTGATTAATTAATAATTCCATTGTCTCCTGATTGTAAGATTAGATGTGATTAATAAAATAAATTAGTTTACAGAAGCAGTTTGACAGAATTATAAATCCTTGTACCCTAAATTTTTGTTTTTGTATTTCCCCGGAAGTGCGGTACCCGGGACGGTTGTTCCGATCGCCCCTGCCTACGGCCGGGCTTGACTAACGTACTTTATTAGTGTATTAGGAATTAGTAAAATTAAAACTAATTATAATAACTTCAATTCTTTAAAACTAAAAAGGAGGGTCATTATAACCCAACTCAAACCAAGCGGCCCCTCAATGGAGGATGCGCAGTAGTCTAGTCTGACCTTGAACGACCGTGGAGCCGTCCGGTACAGCCAGCACTCCTATTACAAGCCAAATATTTCAGCAGCAACAATGTTATTTAGTAAACTCCTTCAGCGAGATTAGTTAACTTGGAGTGTCGCAAGTTGGAGTGTCTAGTTCGATATTATCATCTTAAATATTACGTTGATTTCTGGTGAATATTAATATTTATTTCCCGAGTAGTTAATTTTTATTGCCGCGAATAAAATATATTTTCCGAACTTCGTTTAAATGTTCAATCAGACTGTACCGAGTGCGTCAAATTTTCCATTTCTTTCTAAGTAGCTCTTTCTTACATAGCCAGTGAGCGCAACTCAGAGGCCAATTGGTTTGAGTTGGGTTATACAATATTATGTATGCTACAATTTATGTATATCGTAAATGTAAACAAATACATAAGCACAAAAAATATATAAAAATTGCCACCGGATGGCGCGGATGGCGAGTTGAAACATTTACTTAATGGCGGCCCTGAAGAGGGCCGTTTAAACGGTGGTCGCCTTGGCAAAGCGTCGGTCGTACTCGTCGTGGCGGTCGAGGGGCTGGGCGACACGGCGTGTCGTCGTCCAACGGAGACGTCATCTTCTTCCCTTGCAATAGTGCGTCGATGGCTGCTTCGTCGGATCCGGTGGGCGCAAGGCTCGGTCGAGGGACCGTTGTGAGCATCGCTCGCGGAGTTGTATTTTTGTTGATTGTTGTATTTTTGGTGTAATCATTGTTTCTTTTCCTAATTTCATTAACCGTATCGACGCAACAATAGTGTAATAGCGAATCCGCTTTTTTTGCAAATCTCAGTTATTACCATTATTGCACTGTACTTGAACCTATATACAGTTCGGTGAAGTATGGAATTTGTATTATATTCCGTATACAAAGAAATGTCATGTGTTTTTTTAGAGAAAGAGCAAGAGATAATAGTTTCACAATAGTGAACTGTTGAATTTGAACATTTCTTACTTCACAAATCCGAATTACGTTCCCTGTCCCCAAATTCACTGGGATGGAGTAACGAAGCTGCAATATACGCTACTCGGTTCATCGTAAGAAAGATATCTCGAGTAAACAAACAGTAGTTACCGAATCAGCTGATAAAGCGGTAACTCAGAAAAAATGCAACACTTTTAACGAAAACATCTTAATGATAACTGATTCGTGCTTTTATGGTTAAAAGTTTTAACCATATACAGAATTAAACTACAAATAGAAATGAAAAATCAAAAAATACTACAAGACTAAATTCCTAATTGAAAATAAATTATAGGCCTAATGTACGTAAGAACGATGCGAGACAATACGATGTCAAAAGCGAACTGGTAGTATAACATAACGACGACATGTTCTTTATCAAAAATGTGGAGAGAGATTTATGGTTTGGATGTCATCTTAAAATTCAATTGTGAAATAACGAGTAACTAAACTAATATTAGATGACAATCATTGAAATAAAAATATTTTCTTTTAAAGTTCTCTTGTTTCGTCATACAGATCCTTCGTCATACAGAGGTTAAACGTATAACTTGTCCACATTTATTTATGAAAAACAATGGAATAAAGTATAGGCCTAACATTTTTATACATTTATTGATCAATACTTAAAACATCAGTCATGATATATGATGTAGGCCAAACAGTTTCATTTATAAAAATACTTTTAAAAGTATTTTATACTTAAATACTTTTGAAAGTATTTTGTTATTACTTTTTAATCAGCGTGTACACATATTTAATTTAAATAATGCGCATGCTCAGTGACGTCATTATTTGTTTACTGGAGATTTATCTTTCTTACGGTGAACCGAGTATGTATTAGTACACTTTCTACCTTTTATTTCAGATTCACTATGGTGGAATAGCGAAACTTGAAGTTACACAACTTCACAACACTATTTTTATAAACGTAATCATTGTGAGAAACATAAAATGTAAATGGAATTTTCACAAAAACATAAAAGGTTATACCATTAAAATTTGTTTTTACGCAGATTGGCAGAACTTGTTTATTTTCTTCTCCTGAAAAGTAATAGGCCTACTTTTGCAGATTAGCTAATTTACCATTTTTGTAACGATATAGTTACTGGTGAACGTAAGCCTATATACACCGGTATTGTCACCTTAAAAATATGAGTGTGGAATGTCAACCACAAAATATTTTCGATTGGAACCCTTTTAAAGAAAGGAAGCGTGGGCATCCGCCTGAGAGATGCATAGAAGAAATATATACAACAATGGAAGTGAAGTGTCTGAAGAATGAAAGTTGTTTCAATAAGAATCACTGGTGATTGGGAAGCGAGGGACGGCGCCAAACTTATTGAGACTCAAGAAAACAAATAACAAATCTCAAATAGATATAAGTGATCCGATTCTAAATTTAATTTATCAAATATGATTTCAATGGTATAGTCCAATAGTAATAAAATAAGAATAAATAAAAAATGAATGAAACTTGAGTAAAAAGTCAAGTACATTTATATAAGTTACTAAATATTTCTTTACTTACCACTGGCACGAGAAGTTAAAGATGAGGAATACACAGGTACATCCTGGAACACATAAATTTTATTGGAAAAAGGTTCAAAAAAAATTTCAAATTATTAAGACAATTCATTCAATTTCAGGCTTACAGAATTATTATCCGAATCAGATAAATACAATTTTAAAAGGCATTTCTTATAAAATACTTTCAAAATCAGATTCATAGTTGGATTTAAATTAGTGAAGTCAATGGCACGATAGGATACACGGATAAATTAATGGAATCAATGACAAATTAACACGATCCCAGAGAGAGTAGGTCAGCGATCGTGAGGGATGAGGAGAGCTGGAAGTTGGTCGCTCAAGTTGTAGAGAGGGTGATCGGGAGACTGCGGAGGGCGGAGACATCTGGAGATCAGCGGGATCGCCTTCTCCCACAGTAAATCAATCCTGTCCCGATCTCAGAAAGTAGGCACACTAATTTCCTGAGCTGGTGATGAAAGAGATGAATGAAAGTGAGAGAGTGAGTGTTGGTCAGTGAAAGCGAGAGGGAATAGGCTACAGTTCCCTTCCACGCCCCGCTGATAGTATTTAAATTTTCTAACCCGACATTTCCCTTGTAGTATTATATAAACAGTTCCGAGGGAGGTTCTTTGCTGATGTCGGATCAAGTGGCCAAGTGGCGGGTTTTTGGTTGGTAGGCGGTTCGGCCTCCTTGGAGCTGGACGAGGTCGCCTCAATTGAATCCAACACTACTTCCCTCATCGTGAGGGAGTGAACATGAGTTTTTCTCGCCGCCTCGGATAAAAAAACATGATAGAAATTGCAAAAATTATTTTAATATCAAAAAATCCACTTCATGAGACAACGCGTCTCATGGCTGGTGGCAATTTTTAAAAAGGCTTACGTTTGAACTATGCCAAAAACCATTAGCGATTTCTGTATAGACTCTTTAAGAGGAATCGAATGACACTATTTTTGTTTCCAAATTCCGACTTTGATTTCTTGACTCCCGGTTTTATGCTACTACCGGTCGAAACCAGAACTTCAAACTCAATTAAGGCCAACTAATTAACTTTTTGTGTAGATTAAAAATCCGAAAACCATTTGTTTTCATTTTTTATAGTTTTTGACATCTGGGTGTGACGGACTGACAAGAAAATGATAGATGACAATTTAAAAAATTGCCACCAATTTTTAAATTACTAGTCGCGAAAGTGGCCAAAACTTAATTAAACATGTTTTTCTATAGTGCAACACAAATGACTGTTGATTATTATCAATTATGTTAATACTTTTAATTATTATAGAAATGAACTCGATAAATTACTGCAGAGAATAATTTTCAGAACATTTTAATAGGTAATTGAAAGGTCGAATTTCAAAACTTTGTTACTCAAAACCCAATTTGTTAGAATTTTCATATTGCTAACCTCACATCTCCATTTTTTTTAAAAATTTGATTTATAACAATTCTCTTTAACATACTAGAAAATAGTAGAATTAGATAAGAATCAGTACAAAAATATGTATTCAGAAAGTGAATTAAAATTAATTTTACTATTACGTAAAATAGCTTTTCAAAGTGATTCCTGTGTTGTTATAAATTATTCAGGATTACCTGGTGTGATATCCTTAGAGAAATAACGAAGAATCTCTTTGATTCAGGTAAGGAAAACTTATGTATTTGTTAATTAAATTATTTTAAGTTTAAAAAATTTCCTTCTTTTTGATGTGCAAACTTGTCCAAGAAGTTTGTTCGGAATCATGATTCACGATACTCAATTTTGAAATATTGGTATTGATAATACATTGAAGGAGTCTCTAAAATTCTTGGTCAGCAGCCTAAATGAATATCAAAAGTCTGGAGTGAACACTCACACGACTTTTTCTTGCCAATACAAATAAACAATATAACCTAACATTACTAATAAAACATTAGAAGTTAACAAAAAAAAAACCTAAAATAACATAACATCATTTTAATCATGACTGAATGATGCAAAATTAAATCCAACCTTAGTTTGGTTTAATAATATGGAAAATCACTCTTAGACGCTAAAGAAAATTTAATGGTGTTGAGCCGAAAATCGAGCTTATCTTCCTCGGCCAAGTTGACATTAAGTGTTATCACCAGTCTCTCAACTGGTTTGAAGCAGTTCTCCAGGCTGTTTTATCCTGTGCAAGTCGTTTCATATCTAAATACCTTTAAATTTGCTAAATACCTCTAAATTTGCTTTAAATACTCTAACCTTTGCTCCCTTCTCAATATTATTACCCTCCATTACTGATAGAGCAATACCTGGATGTCTTAAGGCATGCCTCACTAGCCTATCCCTTCTTCTGGTAAATGCTTCCATATACTTCATTTTGCGTCTCTCACTCATGATTAAAATGAGGTTATGTTGATTGAGGTTAATTTTTTTGTTTAATTCTAAAGTTCCATTACTAATGTTAGGTTATATTTTTAATAATTTTCATTGGCAAGAGAAAGTAGTGTGTGTTTAACACCAGAATTTTAAATATATAATACATTTGCAAACCGAAAATCGATATTTTTTCATTTTTCTTGTACATCCCTCCCTCGATGAACCCCTCTGAGGCTGTTAATAAGCCTGTTATTGCACAGCACAGGTGCAATCGTTAGTGACTGATCTCTCATAAATATTTAATTATATGTGAATGGGAAGACTTAAAATAATTAACTTTAAAACCATAATGAATAAATGTTTCCTCCAGAGATTTATTTCATGAAGCATGCTACGTTATTACATGTTTCAGCTAATCACAAATGAAACATGAACGTTAGATTAAGCTCTTGATAAAAAAGTAATGTAATTTTAAAACTATTTCATACTACTTCATTATTAAATTACAGACCTTGATGAGTAGTCTACTATTTCAAATGATATTCAGCATAACATACATTTCATTAATCATCAGGTAGGTTTTTAAATTATTTTGGAATTTTTGTTTGAGTAGATCAAAAGGAATTAAGTTTACTTTAGTAGCTTTTCGGTGAAATTAAACACTCGAAGGGCTCACAGCGAAGAACAGAGTCAAGTCACATTAAACATATTTTTCAGGAAACGATTTTCAAAGTTACCAAGTACACCACTACTTAATTTTTAATATTTTGGTTAGTTTAAATCAAATGAACTCACATAGAAGTTACAAAAATGATAAAACTCTTCATATTACAGAACAACCCACAGAAAAATAGGCTCAGTTCTTTGACTCAGCCTGTTTTCTCCTCTATAACAGAACAAAATAAACGTAGTCATGATAAAATAAATAAAGAACTTATAAAAGTTATTTATTTTGTAAAATGTGTAACCACATCTATGTACACAATACAATTTTGTTAATTAATAATACAATTTTCCTTAATATAACATCTAAATATTAAAAACTGAAATGCTCAATATGAATAAAGAAAATTGTTTCTTTTTGTTTTTGGCCTTTCAGAAATTTTTTTCTAGATTTATTTAAGTGTTTTTGGTTTTGTTTACAGTTTGCTTTTTTGTTTTTAAGTCATGTTTAATCTTAGAAAAAAATATGTTAGCTGTGACAGCCTGTTTATCCGTAACACAGATGGACTAAGTCTGTTGTTGCAGCTTACATTTTAAAATTTTTATTACATTGGACGTAACCTATTTTTACATTTTTTTTAAATTCCTAAAATATGTACGTTGCAATCTGTTCAATTCAGAACAATAAGCAACCCCATGACCCAATGAGATGAGGATGATATGTATGACGTGTAAATGAGGTGTAGTCTTGTACAGATTCAGGCTGACCATTCCTGAGAGAGTATAGTTAATTGAACCCCAACCATCAAAAAATACACCGGTAACTACTGTCTAGCATTCAAATCCGTATAAAAGTAACTATCTTTACTAGGATTTGAACCAGGAACCTTCGTCTCCGAAAATCAGCTGATAAACAGCTGATTTTGGCGACGACTTTACTTCTAGACCAACCCGGTGGGTCATTTTATTTCAGTTTATATTTACATTAAATTATAAAATAGTTTATAGAATTATCTAACAGATGGCAGCAAAACCCGTTTTTTACAAAAATTGTAACTGAGCCTATTCTTCCTGTGAGCCATTCTAAATAAGATATACTCAAAATATCTCACACTTATACATAATCACATCATCTGGAAATTACAACATTTACTGCGTATCTGAAAATTATAGCCAAGTATTTCGGAAGTATAAAGCGTCAAGAAGGCGATAAAGAATGTAAGTGGGACAAAACAAAACAAAACTAAATTAAACAAAACAAAACACCAACCAACCAACTAATAAATGTTTTTTTATTATTACTTAATTAAGTTAACAAATTATGTAATAATGTGTTTCATAAAATTTATTAGAAAAAAACAAAAATTTTTAAATAGTGTGTGGGATTCGAACTCATGGCCTCTCTACGGTAATATCAAAAGTAAAATATTACTTGTCCAGTATACACGCACGACTAACGTTCAGACAACAATGAAAGCAAAATTTGTTCTAATGTTAGTACCCCGCTATTTCGAAACAGAATAACGTTTTTTCTTTATTTGTTAATAATTAGATAATTTGGTATTAACATTTTTTGGAGACTAATTTGTTTCTGTTTCCAAACGACTGGAGTAATAGAAGTAAGATTACACCGTTATAAATAGTTTAATGTTGACAGTACATTATCCAATGTTAATTTCCTTATACATCAAATTTGTACGTAAGCACGGTATATATAGGCACTTGACTGTTCTATATACGCAGTGTGGCTATTAAATAACGAGACTGCCGTTGTAAAAAATTTAATTTTAATTTCATGCATAATCACTTATTGTCACCTTCAATATACACTCTTTCTCTATCCCTACAACGCTCCATACAAATTTTCCATTGTTGGAAACAATGCTGGAAGTCATCTTCTGTCAGCTCCTTTAGGACACGTGCCGCTTTCTCTTTTACAGCTTCCACAGACTCAAATTTTGTCCCTTTTAATGCAGATTTCACCTTAGGGAACAGGTAGAAGATAATAACATGTGATAAAACGTGGTTTTTTACTTATTATTCAGAAATGAAGCGCCAATCCATGCACTGGAAGAGCCGAACTTCACCGAGAGCCAAAAAAGCTCGAATGACCAAGTTAAAATTTAAAGCAATGATGATTGTTTTTTTTTATATCCATGGGATTGTGTACCTTCACTGGGTTCCTGAAGGTCAAACAATTAATTAATATTACTACTTTGAGGTACTTTCTAAACTACGTCAAAGAGTAAGGAAAAAACGCCCCGAAATGTGGAAGGACAAATCATGGGTTTTCCACCAAGGCAATGCGCCAGCTCATTCCGCGTTATCTGTCAAGAGGTTCCTAGCCAAGTACAGCATCTCAGTGCTAGAACATCCACCTTATTCACGAGATCTTGCACTATGTGACATCTCCCTGTTCCCTAAGGTAAAATCGGCATTAAAAGGGACAAGATTTGAGTCTGTGGAAGCTGTAAAAGAGAAAGCGGCACGTGTCCTGAAGGAGCTGACAGAAGATGACTTTCAGCACTGTTTCCAACTGCACTGTTTTATTACTTCTTATTTTCTAAGGTGAAATATGGAATACACAATGTATCTCAGCAAATATTTTTGTTTATTTTTTGTAAAATGATCGTACCATCAAATGACTATGTTAAAATTTACAAAATATACTGATAAATATGTGTTGAAAATTTAGAGTAATTATCTCTAAACATTCCTGAGAAAAAGGGTCAAACATCAAACATTAGCATGGTGGAGATAAGACGTTGGACCCGCCCCCTTAAAAAATAATTTATATGGCAATACAAATACACTTAAACCTGTACAGTTTCTGTTGGACTTCAAAATCCCTACCAAACGGCTTATCACATCCGAAATACCGTACTTAAGTAAACAAGTTAACAGTTGGACTACACTGAACTAAAAGTCTTGTAATTTGAAAATTTAGTTTATTTAGTTGCTTATATTTCTTAAACTATGTTCTATGACTATGTTTTAAAAATCTGGTGTAAAAAGACACACGACTTTCTCTTGCCAATGCAAATAATTTACACTTTAACCCAACATTAGAAATAAACATAAAAACTAACCTCAATAAACATATCCTAATTTAAATCAAGAGTGAAAGACGCAGAATGAAAATCAACCTCAGTTGGTTTTAAAATAATACGGAAAATCTCTCTTTCACACTAAACTAGGCTCTGTAGAAAAAAATGCTCTAAAAAAGTCGTAAATCTTTTAACTTCCTATAAATTTTATTATATACACTTTTGTCGTAAAATGCATGCTAAAGCTGAAATCTTTAAAAAATGGTTTCTATTTTACACATTTTCGTGAAAAAAAACCCAGAAAATCGCTAATTACCGCTAAACTAAGCATCATACAATAAAAAAATTTAAGAAAAATTGTAGGTTTTTAAATTCTTTACAGCTTTTATTTATATACATTTTTACGCTAAAATGAATTTTTAAGCCTCAATCTTAAAAATAAAATATTTACGAGAAAACAGCCTCCCCAAGATTTTCAGCAGACATGGCACCTACGCTATCATAAAACATCACAACAAAAAACTGGTGTGAACACACAAAACTTTCTTTTGACAATGCAAATAATTAAAAATATAACCTAACATTAAAAATAAACAAAAAACTAACCTCAATAAACGTAACCTTTATTTTAATCATGATTGAAAGACGCAAAATGAAAATCAACCTCAGTTTTGCTTAAAATACGACAAATTACTTATTCACCCTAAACGAAACTCTGTAAAGAAAAATGCTTGAAATAAAAGTTGAAGATCCTTTAATTTCCTATATATTTGATAATAGGCCTATACATTGTTTTCGTAAAATACATAGGTACTCATGCTAAAATCTTAAAAAATCAATTATATTTACACATTTTTGTGAATAAAACAGAAAATCGTTATTTACCGCTAAACTAAGCGTTATACAAAAAAATGTTCAAAAAAAAGTATTGTAAAGAATTAAAGAATTTTTTTACAACTTTATTCTTACACATTTTTGCGCTAAAATGCATATTAAAGCTGCAATCTAAAAAAAACAATTTTTTACGTGAAAACAGCTTCTCCAAGAATTTCAGCAGATATGGTGCCTAACCTATTTGTGTAGCATAAAAAATTTAGTAAATGACACGATTTTTAAAAAACTCGTAGGAGCCGTTTTTGAGAAAATCGCAAAAACTGAAAAATGACACGAATAACTACTACTTCCGCCGGCCGCATTGGCGCAGTTGGTAACGTGCTCGCCACTCATCATGCGGTCCTGGGTTCGAATCCCACTCAGGCATGGCATATTTTCATACGCTACAAAAAATCGTTTCATCCTCCATTGTAAGCAGTTACACCCCAACGTCGTCACTAATGACCGTTGTAGTTGATGCGACGTTAAATAAATTTTAAAAAAATTACTACTTCCGGTTGGCCGATTTTGATGAAAATGTTCGTGTCCGGTCCGGTAGTAGTATCTACCTTAAGTTTCAAGTTTCAACTTCCTATGACGTTCTGTTCTTGAAATATTCTGTTCACACACACACCAATCGCTACAAAAACATGTTTTTTGGGTTCAGGGAGTCTGAAAACGTGTAGATCCGGTGAAAACTTGATTTCAAAAAATCGACATGAAAACAATACTTTCCTTCCTATATATTCATATAGGCTAGAGAAAGGTAAAGGGCATCCAGAAGGAGCTAAATATCCAACAAGTAACCATCAAAAATTGGTGTAGTTTATTTATTAAATTTTATTAAATCTATTGTTTTATTACAGGTATAATGTGGTATAACGTGGTCAACAACCAAATATTCTTGATTGGAATCCTGGAGCAAAACGGGTAAATTTTATGAATGAATTAGCCTATATTTGCGTACCCACATACATGCAAAATTCACGGATGTGATTCAGTTGTATTTTTGAAGAAGTTCAAAATATTTGTGTGAATTTATCTTACTAAAGAGAATTTAAAATTAATTTAGAACTTAAAAAAATTGTAATTAAAATTAAAACAAATTTTGAGAAATCTCCAACGAAAAAATGTCGGAGCACAGAAAATTTAGTGTTTCTTCGAGCTCCAATCCGACGGAATCAACGGATCAGGAAATGAATAACGCTGGTGAAAATGTTACAATTGTGAAAAAAAGAGGAAGTACGGATAGCAATATGGAAAATGAAACATCAGAAACAATTAAAAAAGAATATAATACCTCATTTTTTTGTATTGCTGGTGTGATTTTTTTAATTATTGTAATATTTTCAGTAATTATTTTAAGCATTCTTATGTTTGAAGCGTTTAGTGATTAAAAGTTAAGTTACGAAATGAAGGTTTTGAGAAAAAAGCATTTGAAGTGTTTTACTTAGAAGGTTGACTGTTATGAGGCATATTTTTTTGTACAGTTCATATTGCCAGAAAGGCTATGTGTGTTACATATCAGTGTTTCGTCACTTTCATATCGTTTTTGACTTTACTTGGTATTAACAGTTATGCTGATTTCAGCAATAACCAATAATTTTTTTAGGTTTTTTATTCGGATGTAATTTTATTTTATACTTGGCATTGAGTTTTTAACTTTTTTTAATAATTAAAAAAGTACGTTATAATTATTAAGTAAGTTATAATTATTATAATTTGTGTTTTTCTGCCCATAACAGACAGGTGGAGTGTCATCAAATTATTTACACTCAATCTGTTCGTTGCAGGGCTAAAATAAATAGTTCTGTTTCTTATCACATGGTCAGCCAATTAAATGACTGAATCATTTAAGAACAGAAGAGGTAGAGGTGTAAAAGACACTAATCAGAGTTTGTAACGTCTGATCTTCAGACCGTTACATATTTTATTTTAAATTTTATATTTGCGGCGGTTGTTTTAATTTTACTACTCATCAGCTGATTTATTAACTGCATTTATGTTGTGTCCGAGAGCTGGCGCCCCTGGCGTGTGCTGTTTGTACTGTGGTGGCCTGTTTTTTTTTTCTGTTTAGTCATTGCTGGAATTAATTGAAAACTTTCCTTGTTGTACAGACGAGTTTGTTCTTTCAAGTTTAAAGGCCGGCTTTACCACTCGCGTAATGTCCGTGCCTATTTGGTTATTTATTACTTTAGTAAAAAGTATTTTTATTATTAATATTTTAATATGTATTCTGCTGTCCGTTTACCGTTATAAATAATTTTGGTTTTCCGTAAATTTTTGAGTCTTTTCGGTACTTCTGCTATTCGTTCTACTAAATCGAAATGTGATTCTATTACGCCCAATTTAAAATTGGGTTCGAGTCCCGGCCAAGTTATTCGAGTCCCGGCTACGTTTCTCGAGTTCCGCCTACGTAACCTAAAGGTTGGCCAGTGAGAGCCTGAAATGTTATTGTGCTATTTAAATATGTATATTTCTGGAACATTTTGATTTAATGATTATTAATTTGTATTTTGATAGAAAGCTGGCATGCTTAGCTGAAAATTAAGATTGAATTAAAATAATTTTGGCTATAAAATTTTTAATTTACTGTCATTTAATTAATTTATCTTTAAATATTATTTTTTTGACTATTAACTTATTTAAGACTCAATAATTGTATCAACATTGGTATTAACACCTTTTATTTAATTTTATTATATTAAATTATTTTGGTTTTATCCACTTTTAAAATTGTATTTATTCATTTATGCAGCACAACCTGAGTGTATTTATTGTTTTATTAGCTTCCTTTCCTGCTTTTTGTTAACGCCCCTACCAACCTATCGATGTAGATAGAGGGGCCGTTGCAAGTTACCTTCTCTGAAAGTAATGAATTTCATTATACAGCCAGACCCTGTGGTGAATGAAGTGAAGTTGTCATTTACAGAGTGGAAAATATGTGTTTTTCAGAGGGCCCGGCATGCTGATAAGCGTTCTTTTTCACTCAGTGAGGAAGGCAATGGTAAACCACCTCACTCCTTGTTTTACTTAGTAAAACCTCTAGAGGTTCAAACCAGCCTTTCGGCTGTTGACCTAAACACAATTTGTGTTATTTTTATATCAATTACAATTACAATAGTGTTTTTCCTTGAATTGATAGCATAGTTATTTTGTAACAAAACTGATTGTTTACAGTGGTTACTGCGCTAGCTTACCCAACGATAGGTCCTGGACTCAATTGCCGGCTAGTGTCTGGAAATTATTACGCATTTAAAACCATTGTTTCATACCCCCAAAGTAGTCACTACAAGGATATTGATGCTACTTACAAATGAACTGAAAAAAATATTCAAAAGGAAAAGCACAGAATATGTTTGTATTTTCTGTCATAATTTAAGTAACACACACTGTTATGTTTTGAACTTTATTACATAACATTATTTGTAAATTTCACATGTTTAAAATTATGCATGACGTAAACTGAAATTTCTTGGGAGGTATTACCAATAAATGCGAGATACATATTCTTGTGCTCAATTTTTGTTTCTTTTTATTAAAAATCTGGTGTGAGACACTCACACAACTTTCTCTTGCCAGTGCAAATAATTAACAATATACCTAACATTAGTAATACAACATTAGAAATAAACACACAAACTAACCTCAAAAAACATTAGTGAAATACACAAAATTAAAATCGACCTCAGTTTGGCTTAAAAATACGGAAAATCACTCTTTCACGCTAAACTAGGCTCTGTAGAGAAAAATGCTTTAAATAAAAGTTATAGATCTTTTAATTTACTATGAAATTGATTACATACACTTTTGTCGTAAAATGCATTCTAAGGCCGAAATCTTAAAAAAATCGATTTTTAACACGTTTTCATGAGAAAAAAACAGAAAATCGCTAATTACTGCTAAACTAAGCGTTATACAAAAAAATGTTTGAAATAAAAGTTGTAGTTTTTTAAATTTTCTACAACTTTTATTATATAAAGTTTTGCTCTAAATTGCATATTAAAGCCGTAATCTTAAAAAAACCATATTTTTACGTAAAAACAGCCTCACCCAGAATTTTAGCAAACATGACGCCTACCCTATTTTGTAGAGAATAAAAAATTGAGTAAACCAGGCGATTTTTAAAAAAAATCGTAGGACCAGTTTTTGAGAAAATCGCAAAAAAGTGAAAAATTATACGAATAAACTACTACGTCCGGTTTACCGATTTTGATGAAAATGTTCGTGTCGGGTCCGGTAGTGGTATGTAACTTAAGTTTCAAGTTTCAAGTTCGTACGATGTTCCGTTCTTGAGATATTCTGTTCACACACAGACACACACAGACAGACACACACACACACACACACACACAGACACACACACACACACACACAGACAGACCAATCGCTAAAGACATGTTTTTTTGGGTTCAAGGGGTCTGAAAACGTATAGATCCGGTGAAAACTCGATTTTGAAAAATCGACATGAAAACAATACTTTCCTTCCTATATATTTATATAGGCAAGAGAAAGTAAAAATATTCAAAAGGAAAAGCAGAGAATATGCTTGTATTTTCTGTTATAATTTAAGTTACACACACTGTTATGTTTTGAACTTTATTACATAACATTATTTGTAAATTTCATATGTTTAAAATTACGCATGACGTAAAATGAAATTTCTTGGAGGTATTACCAATAAATGCGAGATACATATTCTTGTGCTCAATTTTTGTTTCTTTTTATTAAAAAATAAAATACATAATTGAATTTTTTGTAACTAATAACTGATTTTTATACACATATACTACTGCCCTACTGCATGAAAAAGGGAAAAACATTGTAGCGTTTCTGGCAAGACTATTCCATTCAATAGCAGTCAACCGTCAAGCAGAAATTTTTTCATATAAGTTTTATTACTCTGACATGAATTTGATCAAATATCGCTTGTATAATAAATTTTGTTGAAATACATATATATTTTAAAATATGATTAAACAATATTTTATTCAAAAATCTGGCGTGAAGCTGTCAAATGACTTTCTCTTGTCAATGTTATTATTGAAAAATATAATCCATGTCTAATTATTAGTAAACAATATAAAATAACAAACAATCTAATTTTAATCATAAGTGAATGGCGCAAAATGAAACAATCTCTGTAGACCTTAAAAATCTGGTATGAAACGCTCACACGACTTTCTTTTGCTAATGCAACTAATCCTAACATTAGTAATAAAACATTAAAAATAAACAGAAAACTAACCTCAAAAAACATAACCTTATTTTATTCATGAGTGAAAGGCACAAAATGAAAATCAACCTCAGTTTGGCTTAAAATTACGGAAAATTACTCTTTCACGCTAAAGTAGGCTCTGTAGAGAAACGTTCTTTAAATAAAAGTTGTAGATCTTTTATTTTCCTATAAATTTGATCAATACATATTTGTCGTGAAATGCACACTGTCTTTTCAATCTACGCGTCTCCATCTGACCTTCGGAATATGCGTTAATTTTAAACTACCCAATTAGAGCTTGTCTTCCATAATTGGTTTAACCAATCACCACATTTATAACATTCCGTTGTAATTCTCCTTCTCACTTTTACAATTGTCTCTGTCGTACCACGCGCTACTATACCCTTGAAACTTATAGCCTAGACATGATATGATCCTGTAATATTATTTTTTAGTCGGTTCATGCCGCAAAAGTCACAAAGACTTTACTTTATGATTCTCGTTACATTTATTTAATACTGTTTAGTCTGCATGTCACAATACTAAGGCTGAAATCTTAAAAAAATTGATTTGTTTACACGTTTTCATAAAAAAAATCAATATCACTAATTACTGCTATACGAAGCGTAACTCCACGTTATACAAAAAAAAATGTTTGAAATAAAAGTTGTAGGATTTTAAATTCTCTACAAATTTTATTATGTACATTTTTGCGCTAAAATGCATATTTAAGTTGCAATCTTAAAAATACCCATTTTTTAACGAGAAAATTTCCCCAAGAATTTTAGCAGACATGGTACTTACCCTATCTTGTAGAGCATAAAAAAACTTGTAAATGAGGCAACTTGAAACAGTAAAAAATTGCACGAATAAACAACTACTTTCAGTTGACCGATTTTGATGAAAATGTTCATGTCGGGTTTCCTAGTGGTACCCAAGTTAAGTTCAGAGTTTTAACTTCGGACAATATTCCATTTTGAGATATTTCGTTCCCACATACAGACCAATCGCTAAAAATATGATTTTAGGTTCAGGCCTGAAAAAAATACTTTCCTTCCCTACATATCCATATAGGACTCGTGAAAGTAAAATAATGAAGACATAACACATAAAATAATATTTTATCATTGTTGTTTAGGTCATCAGCCGAAAGGCTGGTTTGAACCTGTAGAGGTTTTACTAAGTAAAACGAGGAGTGAGGTGGTTTACTCTTGCCTTCCTCACTAAATGGAAAAGTACGCTTATCAGCATGCCAGGCCCTCCGAAAAGCACCCACTTTCCACTCTGCAAATGACACCTTTACTTCATTCACCATAGGGTCTGGCTGTATAATGAAATTCATTACGTTCAGAGGAGATAACTCTTATTAGTGTCTTTTACACCTCTACCTCTTCTGTTCTTAAATGATTCAGTCATTTAATTGGCTGACCACGTGATAAGAAACAGAACTATTTATTTTAGCCCTGCAACGAACAGATTGAGTGTAAATAATCTGACACTCCACCTGTCTGTTATGGGCAGATTTTATCATTATAAAAAATTAATAAAGACTCAAGTAAATCAAATCAGCAGTCATGAAATAATGTCTTTTATCTTTTGCCCACAACAGGCACGTGGAGTGTTAAATTAATTCCACTCGATCTGCAAGTACCAGGGCTACAAAATAGAGGATTTTATACAGGGAAGCGAGGCTTGGGAAGACCTAAAAATAGATGGATGCCTGAACAGGCCATTGAACCTAATTCTCAAAAGATGATGATAATGATGATGACGTTTTAGGTCTTATCCAGATTCCGTTTACCCCATTAATTATACAAAGAACTATTTTAATTGTAATACTTTTAAAGAAACTTAAAATTAAGAGAAACATCTTAAAGTGAAAGTAATAAAAAAACTTTTCAAATGGCTTGTTCAAGTGTAGTAAGTTATATTTTGTAGTACTATAACTTGCATTACAACTTGAAAGTGTAACTTATTTCAGAATTGGATAAAGGAAATTCTTCCAAGCTTTGAAAATGAAATTATATGTTATTACGATCACGTACGTCCTACAATACCCTCAAAGCCAAAGTAATACAATATTTCTCAGTATAATATATTTTGCTTCTATCTTAACTGTTTGTAAACATTTCCAAAAGTTATAAAGTTTTATTATTGTTGTATAAACAATTTTTTTTTAATTTGAAGGAAAAAATTCGTAATTATTTTTATTGTGATCAAAAAGTTCTTTTTAGATACTTCACACCAACATAAAATTTTATTATATCCTACATTTTATGGAAAGAATACTTATGTTTTATAGTACACGCCACGAAAGAAGTCTACTGTGAGACCACTTGCCCCTCGATCAATTTAATAGAATTTTCTATTTAGGCCAACATCACACGTCCATTTATGTTTCATTAGTTATAAATGCAAAAGGCAAAACAAGACAAAAGGCGCTGAGTTAAATGTTCAGTCATTGTGTGAAACGTTAAGAATATAGAGAAACTGGTCCAACCATTTACTTCGCATGCCAGCGCACAGACTGCCTCAACGAGAATGAAAATATCTAGAGGGATGAAGACTTGGGAAGACCTAAAACGAGATGGATACCGGAAAAGGCCATTCAGCTTTGACAGATGATGATGATAAATGCAAAAGGTTATACTTGCCTCAATACTGTGATAAAAATGCATGGTTCAGTCGAAAAATAATTTCCCTCTCTTCACGTGGAGACAAAATAACAGTTTTTTTAAAATGGCCGCCATATTTAAACGAAACATCGGATTTTACTTTTAAACACTGAAATTATAGAGACAACTGTGATCTTTAACATACTTAAACCCCGTTTTTTTATGTAAAGTCTGGATGAAGTAACAGACGTTTAAAAAACACAAAAACAGAAAAACGGCTAAGAACTGAGTAAATTTTATCCGTAAATTGCTGTATCTCCGACAAATTTTTAAATAAAAAAATTTAACTCAAACTAATCAACGCAGGAAAGAACTATACGAACTATATTTTGTTGTAGCGATAAAAATTTTCCGTTCTGTTGTTTTTGAAATAGAGCTCTTCAAACACAACAGACTTCTTTCGAGGCGGACACTTGATTGGTCCGTACACTTTTTACGAAATGCAAAGTGTAGTTAACCCTCATTAATGCAGACTTTGCCCGTAACGGGCAGGTGGAGTGTTTAATTAATTGCACTCGATCTGTTGGTTCCAGGGCTACAAAAAATAGTTCTGTTTCTTATCACACAGTCAGCCTATATGACTGAACTAGTTACGAACAGAAGAGGTAGAGGTGTAGAAGACACTAGTCAGAGTTATCTTCTCTGAGAGTAATGAAGTTCACTATACAGCCAGACCATGTGGTGAATGAAGTGAAGGTGTCATTTGCAGGATGGAAAGTGGGTGCTTTTTGGAGGGCCTGGCATGCTGATAAGCATACTCTTTCAACTCAGTGAGGGAGGCAAGGTAAACCACCTCACTCCTCGTCTTTACTTAGTAAAACCTCTTGAGATTCAAACCAGCCTTTCAGCTGTTGACCCGAACAACACAATTCAGACTTCTCGCTAATTAAATTTAAATTTCACCCTAATATTTCGGAATATATTCCAAACAAAATAAAAGTCCTTAATGCTGTAATTATATTTTAAACTGAAATTCTTTAGAATCAAAATTGGTGGTAGGTAGTCAACAAAAAAAACCACGTACTGTAAATATTGAAAAAAAAAACAGGTAAGTTTTTGAAAGATAAATATTTTATTAACCAAATGAGATTATGACCTTACATTATCATGTTTTTCCGCACTGCGGCGTAGGCCTATAATTACAAATAACACTACATCATTTATACATAAATTAAATCTTTAGCGTAAATCATTGATTCTCAAAGTTGGGGGCACGATGAAGGGTTTGGTGGGGGAGGCACAAACTTTAGTTTAAAAAAAAATAAATAAATAAAGTTTTGTGTAGACGAAATAAATTAAGTGAAATATTCTTTATTTTTCTAACATTGGAACAAGATTTTAATTAGGAATTTGTTATAATAAACGTTTATTACCACCAATATTGGCCGCATTGGCGTAGTTGGTAACGTGCTTGCTCTCATCATGGGGTCGTGGGTTCGAATCCCACTCAGGTACGGCATATTTTCATACGTTACAAAAAAGAAAAAATCATTTCAACTTCATTGTACCCAGTTACAACCCAACGTCTTCGCTAATGACCATGGTAATTGATGCGACGTTAAATAATAAAAAAATAGCGAAGTTATAAAATTGCATTAGTAGTGTTAATGTTATTTTTGAGTTATGTTCAGTAACATGTTCTTAAAACTCTGGTGTGAAACACTCACACAACTTTCTCTTGCCAGTGCAAATAATTAACAACAAACCTAACATTACTAATAAAACATTAGAAATACACAAAAAACTAACCTCAAAAACATAACCTTATTTTAATCATGAGTGAAAGACGCAAAATGAAAATCGACCTCAGTTTAGCTTAAAAATACGGAAAATCACTCTTTCACGCTAAACTAGACTCTGTAATGAAAAATGCTCAAAATAAAAGTTGTAGATCTTTTAATTTCCTATAAAATTTATTATATACACTTTTATAGAGGGCCTGCAGGGTTTGATGGATAGGATCACAGAAACAAGTAAAGTATATGGACTTGATATAAATATTAACAAAACAAAGCTTATGGTCATTAGCAAAGAAAACATTGGAGGGGCAGAACTGTACATCAATCAGACAAGAATTGAAAGAGTCCCACAATACACCTACTTGGGAACGGTGATCAATGAGTCATGGGACAATTCCCAGGAGATCCGATGCCGTATTGGAAAAGCCAAAAGTGCTTTCTTAACAATGGGTTCAGTGTTTAAGAGCCGTGACCTCACCCTAAATACAAAGCTAAGACTCCTCAAAGGTTATGTATATTCAGTGCTTCTGTATGGTGTAGAATCATGGACCCTAAAGGAGGATACAATATCGAGGCTCCATGCATTTGAGTTATGGCTGTACAGAAGGATCCTGAGGATACCATGGACCGATAGGGTTACCAACCAAGAGGTACTAAAGAGGATGAATACAGCACCAGAACTGGTGAACCTCATCAAATGTCGAAAGCTGGAATATTTAGGTCACATAATGCGCAATCAAGGCAGGTATGAACTATTGCAGAGCATATTACAAGGGAAAATAGAAGGCAGGAGAGCCCCAGGACGAAGAAGAATTTCCTGGTTGGCTAACCTTAGAGCCTGGTTCGGAAAGACCTCCACCCAATTGTTCAGGAGCGCAACCAACAAAGTAATAATAGCCAGAATGATCGCCAACGTTCGGAACGGACAGGCACCCTAAGAAGAAGAGAAGGCCGAAATGTTAAAAAAATCAATTTTTCACACGTTTTCGTGAGAAAAAAACAGAAAATCGCTAATTACTGCTAAACTAAGCGTTATACAAAAAAATGTTTGAATTAAAAGTTGTAGTTTTTTAAATTTTCTACAACTTTTATTATATAAATTTTTGCTCTAAATTGCATATTAAAGCCGTAATCTTAAAAAAACTATGTTTTTACGTAAAAACAGCCTCACCCAGAATTTTAGCAAACATGACGCCTACCCTATCTTGTAGAGAATAAAAAATTGAGTAAACCAGGCGATTTTTAAAAAAAATCGTAGGACCAGTTTTTGAGAAAATCGCAAAAAAGTGAAAAATTACACGAATAAACTACTACTTCCGGTTTACCGATTTTGATGAAATGCACACACACACACACACACACACACACACACACACACACACACACACACACACACACACGCGCGCGCGCGCGCGCGCGCGCGCACACACATACACACACACACACACACACACACACACACACACACACACACACACACACAGACCAATCGCTAAAAACATGTTTTTTGGACTCAGGGGGTCTGAAAACGTATAGATCCGGTGAAAACTCGATTTCGAAAAATCGACGTGAAAACAATACTTTCCTTCCTATATATTTATATAGGCAAGAGAAAGTAAAAATACATGTCCTGATCTATTTTTAATTACGTTTTTAATTATATCAATATTGTACCCATTGTCCCAATAGAAATAGGCTTTAAACATGCAACTTACTCAAATAAGAATTACCAGTAAACGTATTATAGAAGAATGCACACTTATACACATTTAAGGAGGGCGTAGCTTACAGTTAAACCATGTGGGGGGCTCGAAATAAAAAGTTTGAGAACCGCGGGCCTAGATCAATTTCCCTTTTTACCTCAAACCGATTTGAAAGAAAGGAAATAATAGAAAATATTGAAAACAAGAACCATTACTGACCTCCTTCGTGGCTTAAAGGTTAGTGCGCCAGTCTACCAAGCGGAAAGTTTCGAGTTCGATTCCCGGCCAAAGTTTAGAAACTATTACTACGTTTAAAATTCCATTGTTTCATTCCCCAAAGTAGTCGATAATAACCAAGATTTTGATGCGGCTTAAGATAAACTAAAAATTGAACCATTACTGCATGACTTAAAAAGTGGTAGTTAAAATATTACGGGATATCAGTCGAATGCATAATGAAAGGTTGCCACAAAGAGTCTTAGAACTCTCAACGACAAATGATTATCAGAAAGCTTAAATTTTACTGGGAAAAAATTACCTGAATGAAATACAGGAGAAAGAGAAAAAGTAAATGAAAAAAAATCAGTTTTAATGTTTCGGGATTTCTGTATTCGTAATGCCCTCCCAGCTAATCCGACTTAGCGGGATTCCATCGTACAGTATAACGAGATTAAATTTTTACATTACTACACCTTTACCATCTGTTGTTGTTTAGGTCATCAGCCGAAAGACTGGTTTCAACCTGTAGAGGTTTTACTAAGTAAAACGAGGAGTGAGGTGGTTTACCAATGCCTTCCTCACTGAGTGGAAAAGTATGATTATTAGCATGTCAAGCCCTCCGAAAAGCACCCACTTTCCACCCTGAAAATGACAACTTCACTTCATTCACTACAGGGTCTGGCTGTATAAAGAAATTCATTACTTTCAGAGGATATAACTCTGATTACTGTCTTTTACACTTCTACCTCTTCTGTTCTTAAATGATCCAGTCATTTAATTGGCTGCCCATGTGATAAGAAAAAGCACTATTTATTTTAGCCCTGCAACGAACAGATTGAGTGTAAATAATTTGGCACTGCATCTTTCTGTTATGGGCAGACTGTACCATTTATTGAATATATTAAGAATGTATTGTGATCGATTGGAAATCCTATATGTGCATATTACAACTGATCTTCACATTTAAGACCACCAGAAGCCAAAACCGTGGTTATTAAAGTGTGTGCGTGCATAATTTGTTCTACAATAACAAAGACTGCTTCGATTAATACATTGGTAAATTTTTATTGTTCAGGTCATCAGACGAAAGGCTGGTTTGAACCTCTAGAGGCTTTAGGCCTACTAGGTAAAAAGATTAGTGAGGTGGTTTACAATTTTCTTCCTCACTGACTGTAAAAGTATGCTTATCAGTATGCCAGGCACTCAGAAAAACATCTACATTTTACCCTGCAAATGACTCCTCTACTTCATTCACCACAGGATCTGGGCTAATCCCTTTATTATGAAATTCATTACTCTCCTCTGAGATACCTCTGACTAGTGTCTTTTACACCTCTATCTCTTCTATTCTTAAATGTTTCAGTCATATAATTGGCTGACCATTGTGATAAGAAACATAACTATTTTTTGTAGCCCTGGAACAAGCAGATTGAGTGCAAATAATTTAACACTCCACCTGCCAGTTATGGGGAAATTGGTAAGTTATATAAATAAATAAAACGAGATTCGACCGATCAAAGTAAAAATTATAGATTACTGGGCTCAGACCTTCTGTGTAAACAGAAGCAAAACAACAGAGGTTACAGAAAGAAAGAATAAACGTCTGCACGTAAAAAAATTCTGTAAAAGGGGCTGTAAAAATTTAGTTAACCCACCGGGTTGGTCTAGAGGTAAAGTCGTCGCCAAAATCAGCTGTTTAACAGCTAATTTTCGGAGACGAAGGTTCCTGGTTCAAATTCTAGTAAAGGTAGTTACTTTTATATGGATTTGAATGCTAGACAAAAATTACCGGTGTACTTTGATGGTTGGGGTTCAATTAACCATACTCTCTCAGGAATTGTCGGCCTGAGTCTGTACAAGACTACACCTCATTTACACGTCATACTTTTCATCCTCATCTCATTAGGTGATGGGGTTGCTTATTGTCCTGAATTGAACAGATTGCAACGTACACATACTAGGAATTGAAAAAAAAAAATTTAGTTAATTATCGTGAACTAAAATAATCCTCAACGATACAAAAAATTAATTTTACAAAGATAATTTAATATTTGTTTATTACGTTGTAGAGAAACAGAATTATCTGGACTAATTTATTGGAAAATTTTAATTTCGCTCAATATTTTTCTACAGTAGAAAATTATTACAATAGATGATTTAGAAAATATACTTCAATTAACTATTTCAAAATAACCTACAGTTAGTTCGCATTGATGATACTTGGAGGTGTTAAATCTGTTTTGTTGGATGGATTTAATTTAGGAAAAACTCAACAGATAGCGCAGCCATAAATGTGAATACTACAATGTCGATCATTCGAATTAATCTAAACAAACTTAGATTCCTATGGTCAGAAATTCGTATAATTGGATAAAAATCAACGTATGTTTATATATTTTTCCCAACTTTAGTAAGATATTAATTTTATTTTAAAGGTTACCATACAGCATTAAAAAATACAAGATTCAAAAATCACGTTTATTGAACGTCAAATTAATTTGCAACCTTACCTGCAGAATAACGATGCAATATTGTACCTTCGACTAAGATCAACAAAAAATTAGTAAAGTAGTACGGTAAATTAGTAAAGTAGTACGGTATATTAGTAAAGTAGTACGGTAAATTAGTAAAGTAGTAACAGTTTAATTTAAAAAAAACATTATGACAAAATAATGTATATCATAATAATTATTGTTTAGGTCGTAAGCCGAAAGTCAGGTTTGAACCTCCAGAGGCATTGCAAAGTAAAACGAGTAGTGAACTGGTTTACCATTGTTTCTTCACTTATCAGCATGCCGGGAACTCTGAAAAGCACATATTTTCTACCCTGCAAATGACACCTTTACTTCATTCACTACAGGGTGTGGCTATATAATGAAATTCATTACTTTCAGAGGAGATAACTCTGATTAGTGTCTTTTACACCTCAACCTCTTTTGTTCTTAAATGGTTCAGTCATCTAATTGGCTGATCGTGTGATAAGAAACAGAACTATTTTTTTGTAGCTCTGCAACTAGCAGATTGAATACAAATAATTTAAAACTCCACCTGCCTGTTAAGGGCATGAAATAATGGTTATACTGTCATGTACTTGTTGCTTAGGTCATCAGCTGAAAAGCTGGTTTGAACCTCTAGAGGCTTTACTAAGTAAAACGAGGAGTGAGGTGGTTTACAATTGCTTTCCTTACTGAGTAGAAAAGTATGCTTATCAGTATGCCAGGCTCTCCAAAAAGCATCTATTTTCCACCCTGCAAATGACACCTTCACTTCATTACCGACAGGGTCTGGCTGTATAATGAAATTCATTACTCTAAGAGAAGATAACTCCTCTGACTAGTGTCTCTTACACCTCTACCGCTACTTCTACCTCTTAAGATCCAGTTCAGAATTAAACTAAAGGTTGTAGACATAAACAACCAAACGTTTTATACTTTTATTTTTTAATGCATATTCCGACGATGCGACGCTAGTTTAATAGTTGCTAGTACTGGCAGCTACTGCCCATAACAGATAGGTGGAGTGTCAAATTATTTACACTCAATCTGTTCGTTTCAGGGATAAAATAAATAGTTCTGTTTCTTATCACATAGTAAGCCAATTAAATGACAATCATTTAAGAACAGAAGAGGTAGAGGTGTAAAAGACACTAATCAGAGTTATCTCCTCTGAAAGTAATGAATTTCATTATACAGCCAGACCATGTGGTGAATGAAGTGAAGGTGTTATTTGCAGAGTAGAGAATATGTGCTTTTCTGAGGGCCCGGCATGCTGATAAGCGTACTTTTCTACTCAGTGAGGAAGGCAATAGTAAACCACCTTAGTGCTCGTTTTACTTAGTAAAACCTCTTTAGGTTGAAATCAGCCTTTCGGCTGATGACCTAAACAACAACACTGGCAGGTTATTAGCAACTAGCAACGTTTACAAACGTTCGCATTCACGCTAGTCAATAACGTGACGTTTTCTCCCCTACAGCGCTAGTAAAATCAAACATGTTCAAAGTCACTAGCGCTAGTAAACTAACTGCTAGTTGTACATTCCCACGACGCTAGTAGTAGCTAATAGTCTACTAGCAGCTAGTAAACTACCGTCGTGGGAATAAGCCTTCAAGATGTAATTAAATCAATTTTTTAATCGATATAATTTTAAGCCCGCATGTGAACTTTATACTCCCAAGTAAACTTGAAAAGTTACGAATTATTAATCAAAAGCATAACGTTGAATAAATATAATTACCCATGAGAATTGTGAATGTATGTAAGTATATATTAACGCCCTTTTGAATAAATAGAGGAGAAAGTGATAAGACAGAGTTAAAAAGTGTAGGGAAATGCAATTATCAGTTAGCGTCGATGTTAAGGGATGAGAGCACATTCAGCACGTTCTTCCCTTGGGTTGTGCTGAGAAATAGGGGATACAGAAACGGAAGGTTGAGTATCAAATAAAGAGAAAGGCCAAAGTTAATGTACTCTCTCTCTTTTCCCCCTTCTCTCTCTCAACAGACGCTGTCATAATTCTCTTTTCTTGTTGCTGCTCGGTTTTTGACAGACGGCTTGTACGTGTACGTGCACTTGATCCAATGTACTTTGTATTAAAAATAAGTAAGTGGGAATGAAAGGTCATCGGTTTATCGACCGCATCTCTTATCTCTTATAACAGTTTAGTATGAAAAGTCAAGAAAATTGAAGATTAGGAGAGTTTTCATCTTAAACGAAGTTTTTCTTTAAAGAATGCATAATTTATGTTTCATCGATAAATCATGGCAAATAAATTCTGATATTTACTCCCTTAAGCTGCATCAAATAAATAATACCATAAATTGCACTAATTTTTCATTAAAACTTCAAGCAGTAATGTATCCCCCCTCCGGTTTTATTTGAGGGAGTTTTTAATTGCCATCTATTATTTTCCTATATCCGTTAATCCGTCACACCCAGATGTCAGAAACTACTAAAGATAGCAAAAAACGGGTTTCAGATTCGTAATTTACACAAAAATTTATTTGGCCTAAATTGGGTTTAAATTTCCGGTTTTGATCGGAAGTGGCCCAAAACCAGAAGTCAAAAAATCAAAGTGAGAAACTATAAGAGGTAATAACAAATGGTTTTCGGATTCATAATCTACAAAAAACGTTCTGGGTTAAATTGGGTTTGAAGTTCCGGTTTCGGCCGGAAGTAGCTCGAAACTGGAAGTCAAGAAATCAAAGTCGGAATTTGGAAACAAAAATAGTGTCATTCGATTCCTCTTAAAGAGTAGATACAGACATCACTAATAGTTTTTGCCATAAGTCAAAGGTAAGCATTTTTTAAAATTACCACCAGCCATGAGACACGACGTCTCATGAAATGGATTTTTTTTTAAATTACTTTTTGCAGAACCAAATAATTGGCTTCAGTACATCCAAATAGCTTGCCTAAAACTTTACGTTATTGTAAGTTTAAGAAGGGGTCATATTATTTAACCTGACAAGTTTATAATTATATTAACTTATTTTGAAGAATTGTGATTCCACAGAAGAAAACAGCTGTTTTTTCTAGATGAGGTAATCTTTAGCGGAACTAAACTTAATCTTGACAAACATAAAACTTAAAACTAAAATTGGCAGGCCCGATGATGTAAAGGTCAGCTCATCTGGCTTTTTATCGAGGTCCCGGGTTTGATTCCCAGTCAGGTCTAGAGAATTTTTCGTCTTTACATTACCTTATATCGTCACCTACGCACATGCCAAGGTATACTTATAGGCAATATTTGGACAACATTATTCATTAGAAAACGAATTTAAATTTACTGGACAGTTTACTTTAATTTCGTACTATTAAATTTTTTTTTAATCCCTAATTAGTAGCCGTTGTAATCTATTCAATTTAAGAACAA
The DNA here is from genome assembly GCA_035578175.1 of Catonia carolina. Classification (NCBI taxonomy): domain Eukaryota; kingdom Metazoa; phylum Arthropoda; class Insecta; order Hemiptera; family Achilidae; genus Catonia; species Catonia carolina. Next base: position 29,238,630 of record JAQMRL010000005.1, on the reverse strand, counting down.
TAAGCGACCTTACGCCCTTAACGGGCAGGTGGAGTGTTAAATTAATTGCACTCGATCTGTTGGTTCCAGGGATACAAAAAATAGTTCTGTTTTTCATCACATAGTCAGCCAATTATATGACTAAAGCATTTAAGAACAGAAGAAGTAGAGGTGCAAAATACACTAGACAGAGTTATCTCCTTCGAGAGTAAAGAATTTACTTATACAGCCAGACCCTGTAGTGAATGACGTGAAGGTGCCATTTACAAGGTAGAAAGTAGGTGCTTTTCGGAGGCCTGGCTTGAAGATAAGGATACTTTTCCATTCAGTGAGGAAGGCAATAGTAAACCACCTCACACCTTGTTTTTACTTAGTAAAACCTCTAGAGGTTTAAACCAGCCTTTCGGCTGTTGACCTAAACAACAACAAGCAACCTTATGATTCATTGAAATGAGGATGATATGTATGACGTGTAAATGAGGTGTAGTCTTGTACAGATTCAGGGCGACTATTCCTGAGAGAATATGAATTGAACGCCAACCATTAAAGTACACCTACAATCACTCTTTAGTATTCAAATCCACATAAAAGTTGCGCTTAACTACCTTTACAAGGATTTGAACAAAGGAACCTTTGTCTAAAAAAATCAGTTGTTAAACAGTTGAACGCGGCGACGATTTTACCTCTAGTCCAATGGTGATCAACTAAATTTGATTAAGGTCCGTTTAAAATTTTGATGAGACTGCCACGGTCCAACCAACTTTTTACTTAGGCCTACCTTGCCAATTGTAAAAATTTACGTATTGAAATCGTTATTGTTTAGGTCATCAGCCGAAAGACTGGTTTGAACCTCTAGAGGGTTTACTAAGTAAAACAAAAAGTAAGGTGGTTTACTATTGCCTTCCTTACAGTGAAAAAGTATGCTTATCAGCATGCCAGGCTCTCTGAAAAGCATCTACTTTCCATCCTGCAATTGACACCTTCACCTTATTTACCACAAGGTGTGGCTGTATAGTGAAATTCATTACTCTCAGAGGAGATAACTCTGACTAGTGTCTTTTACACCTCATCTGTTACTACCTAATCTGTTTTTAAATGCTTTTGTCATATAATTAGCTAACCACATGACAAGAAACAGAACTATTTTTGTAACCCTGAAACTATAGCAGATCTAGTGCAAAAAAATGTAGCACTCCATCTGCCTGTTATGGGCATATGGTAATCATGCTAAATATTAATACTAACAGTTGTTTTTTGAAAATGTTTGAGCAATAAAATGTAACAATTGTTTCAAACTACTGTACGCCCGTGTACAAAAGTTGTAATTTTTTTAAATTTCGCAATATCGCATGTTGCGTTTAGCCTAACGCGGCTGTAAACTTATCCAAATGCTCATAACAAGCAGGTGGAGACATAAATTATTTGCATTCGATCTGTTAGTTCCAGGGCTACAAAAATAGTTCTGTTTCTTACCACATGGTAAGCCAATTGTATGAGTAAATCATTAAAGAACAGAAGAGGTAAAGGAGTAAAAGACACTAGTCAGAGTTATCTTTACAGAGTGTAATGAATTTTTATTATACAACCAGACCCTGTGGTGAATGAAGTGAAGATGTCATTTGCAGGGTGGAAAGTAGATGCTTTTCGGAGGGCCTGGCATCTAACCAGGATTGGCATATTGTGATAAGCACTGGTCCATTGAGGAAAGCATGGTAAACCACCTTATGCCTTGTCTTATTTAGTAAAGTCTCTAAAGGTTCAAACCAGTCTTTCGGCTGTTGACCTGAACAACAACAAACTTATCCAGTGAGCATCAACTCGTCTCAGAGAAACTTGAGTGTGTCGTGTTAACATCACCAGTTGCTCACATATGCACACAGCCTAAACGTAAAAAATTCACATCTCACACTAGAATAAGATCTGCATACAAAAAAATTATTCTCTAGAGCTCGCGATCCCCAAAAAATGACTCGGCGGTCCCTTGGTTGGTGCTCATTGCACTTAAACCAACCTGGTGGATACGAATACAATTTAAATTGATTTTAGTAAAGTTTACAAGCTCAAAGAAATAAAATTTAAAGAAAGAAATGATTTCAATTCGTACGTAGAATATTTATAAGAACGTATGAAACAAAAAAAATTTAAATCATTAATTATAAAAATTCCTTTAATATAAAACACATAATATATAACAAAGATAAAATTTAAAACACAATACATGACTTGAAAAAGTAAGAAAAAAACTTGCTAATTTCCTTGTTAAAATTTATATAAAAACTATGAAACATGAATAAATAATTTTGCGATAAAAAATGCTATATTTTACTAGTACTAACACGACGACATGTTAGCGCATTTTGATCGCTAAAAAAATATATATAATGTATCACGTTATAATTCTTATGTTCAACTCATGTTATATAATTATAAGAAAGTTGATCAAAAGAGAAAAAAATTAATTCGTTTTTTCTTATTAAAACATGAAAGTCAAGTAGACTGGAAATTTAAGCGTGGCTACTATAATTACAAGTTCAAATTATCATGGTTAAATCATTTACACACAATTTACAACCACTTAGCATTACAAATTACTAAACAAATTAAATAAAACCGACCAATTTTAATCGTATTAAATCAAGATAAAAACATTCATTTACATAATATTTTATAAAAATTGTTCCGTTGGTTCTTTACTTTCACTTCCCCTAAATGAATGTAAAGGGAAGTAAGGAATTTATTTTCATATCGATTTTCCGAAATCAGTTTCCGCCGGAAATACTTGTTTTCAGGCCCCCTGAACCCGAAAAACATTTTTTAGTGTTTGGTTGTGTGTGTGTGTGTGTGTGTGCGCGCGCGCGCGCGCGTGCGTGTTTGTGTGTGTGCGTGCGTGTGTGCGTGCGTGTGTGTACTAACTGCAGTTGAACTTCAATATAACGAAAACCTTGATTATATGATGTTTACTGCACTGTGACATTATAATTAAACTATATGTAAATTTACCTCAATTTAACGAATAAGTACCTTGATATAAAGAAATAGTGACGACATACTTCATGGTGTTAGTAAGTCCGCTAACCGGGATAATGATGAAGAAGAAGAAGAAGAAGATAAACTGCGAATACCAGCAGCAGGAGAAAAAACCTACCGACGTCGAGATTTTACAGCCATTTAAAATAATTAGGCTTGGGCTACATCTCAAGGAGGAAGTGCCTGATAGTATTTTTGAAAATTTGAATAAACGTGAAACTTTTTTTGAACGCATTGCTATATTCAAACACAAAAACAACGGGAAATTACTCACTTTTTCAAGGCGTAAATTAACATTTTAAAAAATACTGTAATTAAATATTCTAACCAATATCAAAAACTAAAGAATGCGTTTAGGATTACTGTTTTTTAAACGATTTAGATAAAGTTAGTGTATTTATCTTTTATGTTAGTGTTTTGAAGAAATATGTACTAAAAATAAAAATACAGTATTAAGCTACAAATGAATTTCAGGTGCTTTTAATTATAGCCAAGATCTATGTACGAGGTAAGTTCCTACTTAAAATCAATACATACTTTTTGTACTATTATTAACTGTAATTACGTAAAATAAGCTCTATAAAAAAATTAATTTACTAGTTAAGACGTGTCTATTAAGGAAATTAACTGTATTTAATTCATCATACAACGTGAAAAAAATCGTTGATAAAAATTAGCTTGGAAATTCTTGTTACTTCTATACAGCGTGATTCAATAAGATGAAACAATTTCAATCAGCTACATATATTTCTTAAACTGCATGTTATATTTTAATTCTGTAAATTACATTTGAAAGAGGAAATAACAAAGTTATAAATAACGACACCAGAGCGCTCCAGCACCGCATTGTTGCCGTCAGCTGCGCAGCCGCGTACTGCGTCAGTTGTAAGCAAGATGGCTGCTATGGAATACAAGATTTTTTGCGTGCGTGAGTACAGTAGAACCGAGTCTGCAACTGCGGTGCAGCGTGCATTTCGGCTTAAGTTTAACGTCGAACCTCCAACGAGGAAGAGCATTTATCATTGGAATATAAACAATTTGACGAAACTGGCTCTCTGTGTAAAGGTAAAATTCCAGGCAGACCTCGTGTATCGGAGCAGAATGTTAACGCGTTCGAACTAGCCTTGAGCGTAGCCCTATGAAATCAACCCGTAGAGTGAGTATGGAACTCGGACTACCGCAAACAACTGTCTGGCGTGTATTGAGGCGCCGATTATTGTACAAACCTTACCGTTTGCAAATGCTACAGGCTCTTCGCCGAGGCGATAAGATACGGCGTGTAGAATTTTGTGACCGTATGCTCCAACACATGGAAAATGAGTTGTTTCTGCCTCGAGTGATTTTTAGTGATGAAGCCACATTTCATCTAAGTGGGAAAGTCAACAGGCATAATGTTAGGATCTGGGGGCTACAAAATCCCCATGTAACAGTGGAACATGAGCGGGACAGCCCGAAAGTTAATGTTTTTTGCGCCTTGTCGCTGACAAAAGTTTACGGGCCTTTTTTTTGATGAGAATACGGTTACTGGGAAAACGTATCTTAGAATGCTACAAAACTGGCTCGTTCCTCAAATGAATGAAGATTCAGGAGATTACATTTTCCAGCAGGACGGAGCTCCACCCCATTGGCATCGCAATGTTCGGCGTTTCCTAAATGAATCCATACGTCAACGATGGATAGGTCGCATGGCGAATGACGACTCTGCACTTCAGTTTTGGCCACCGAGGTCTCCAGATCTCACACCCTGTGACTTTTTCTTGTGGGGGTTCGTGAAAAGTGCAGTTTACATACCACCTCTTCCCACCAATTTGAATGAACTAAGGAATCGTATCACAGCTGCAGTCAACTCAGTGACCCAAGACATGCGTCAGAGAGTTTGGGATGAGTTCAGTTACCGTCTAGATGTTGTACGTGCAGCCGGAGGAGGACACATTGAACATCTATAAACTTTCATGTATGTAAAATAAAATTTAAAACTTTCTCTTTCAAAATGTAATTTACAGAATTAAAATATAACATGTAGTTCAGGAAATATAGCTTATTGAAATTGTTTCCATCTTATTGAATCACTCTGTATAACGAATACCTCGATTTAACGAATTTTTTCCCAGGATTCTCGATTTCGTTATACAAAGTATCGAAGTTCGACTGTATCTCCAGAACGGAATACGCTACAAAGTTGAAACTTAGAACTTAAGTTGGTACGATATGAACAAGAAAAATTATTGGAAATAGCAGTGGAAGAGAAATTTAAGAAGTATGAGTCCATCTTGAATAAAGAGTGTAGGGTATTCGATTACACATGTACACCATGCAGCGTCGTGCCCCTTGTGTTCGGTTCTAGAGGAACCATTCCCATTTCTACGGAACAACATCACCGTGCCCTAGGAATTTATTCTGTTGGGTTAGTAAAGACTTTATCAATAATGTGTCTTCAATCATCGCTGGATATTGTCTTGAACTATATAGACCAACATATTTTGAACGAACAAAATATGAACGAACAAAAAGCTGATCGTGAAAGAACTAACATCCAACTTGTTCAGTTGCCATGACATTGAAATCATAATTTTGTAAATTTAATTTTCAAGACTTCAATTTAAAATGTATATTCGCATTAACTTACACAACCATTTCAATTGCAAAATATTCACTGGGTGTATGTTCTATCTCCTAACCGAATCAAATAATTAAATACTCTATAAATATATTGTGAAAATATCTAAAGGGAAAGCGTTGTTCAAGAATTTTCTAGCAGGACTGAGATTTCAGAAGAATTAGTGTAAATAATAATAGTTGATTAATCGGGTTATTTCCAATAAATAGTTAGAAATATAGTGTATAAATGGTTAGGCTGTCGCCGACCGGGCTTTCGCCCGGTCGGCGGGCTAGCCCTGTGGTATTGTGGTAGCCCTGAATAGGACCGTTGTCGGTGGTCGGAAGCGGCGAGCTGGCGTGTAGAGAGTAGAGCCCGAAGAATGACGCCTCGGTTACCGGGTTCCGACCTAGCTCTCCTTCAGCGGCAGTTGGGTCCTCACTGTAGCGTGACAGTGGTGGCCCACAAAGCCCCGCAGTGTCGGGTCGGCCGATAGCGCGGCCGAGGCGGTTCTCTGCGGTCCCGCACTAAACTCTAGTCCGGGTAGGCGAAGGCTGACTGGTGCAGGAATGTGCGCCCACCATCGGTAGCGTCGACCAGGGATGGGGCGTCCAGTCTCGGCTGGGCTAAATTCTTCTTGGTTACTTTCTTCTTTCTTGTTCTCCCCAGTTCGGGAGATGGATGGCGAGTGCAACTCGCGGTTCAGTGTGGCCGCTTCAATTCCTCTCCGGCGAGTCCACTTCATGTTGGAGGGGAGGCACTTCTGGCTGCGCGTCAGTAGCGCTCCCCGCGGCAGGCAGGTTCTGTAACCGTCTGCAAGCGCTGATAATGGTGGGGCAGTCGGCGGCAAGGTATAGCCTATTCTGTGACGGCTACCTGGAAGGGTCAATGTATCTATTTAGATAATTGGCTCTTTTGTAACCCTTCTTTAAACCTAATGTGTTTGTTTACTTTTGTAAATACTTCTAAAACCCGACAGAAAACTTTTCATTTTTATTATTATATCGAAATTCTTTGTTTGTCTCAAAATTTCGAGATTTCCGGTTTGGTTAGTCTCAGTCTCGAATTGTCCGTTAGATAGTCTTTGAGTTTCATCAGTGAGTGAAGTGTTTAGTTAAAACCAATACGATACTGCATAAGAGGGTGTGAGTATGAAAGTGGTGTAAGTCAAAAATTGTACTAAATGAAGTAAGTCAGCGCATAAGGTTACTTTACTATCCATCTATTAAGAATGAGAGTGAATTAAGTCATTAGTGCTTTTTTCTGCCACAGAGAGCAGCACTTTATTCTCATAGTAACTGAATACTGCTAGCTGTTTAGAATGAAAGTGGTGTAAGTCAAAGTTGAGTATTGTTTGTTTTCATTGTGCTTTGTACTGTTCAGTAATTTATCGGGTTTGTTTGTATTTAAGTGAGTTTCAATTAGGAAATAGTAGATCAGATTTGATATATTTTTTTATTGAAAAAACATAATATTAAAATAGAAATTACTATTTTTTATTAATTTTTTTTTAATAACATGAACAGTAACCGTGATAGTACATTAGGTTATGACTCTGACAGGGACCCTGCCTTCAATACAACTACTGAAGACAGCAGTTCTTCATCAGAGGGAAGTAATGAAAGTATTGCTGTAAGTAGAAAACTTTTAAATTGTAAAAACCTTAAGTTAAACAGAAGGAAAAAAAGGAAAAAACATAACCTCTATTCACATAACCTCAGTGTTGAACCAGCAGAAGCTTCATCATCTGGGACCAATAATGAATCTGTACCCTCTGATGATCCTGTACAAGGCCCAGTTGATAAAATAAAAAGTAGGAAGAGGCAAAGGAATTCAAAAATGTGGAGGTTTAATGTAGCTAAAACTGCAAGGAATTCTGGTAAAAGATATATAAACAGTAAAGGGAAGATTATACCAGATAAAATTTTTGTTAATGAGCCTTGTAAATGTAAAAATAAATGTTTTGAAAAAATTGATTTACTTGAAAGAAAAAGTATTTTTGAAAACTTTTACACAATTGGTGACTTCAAGCGCCAAAATGCTTATCTCTGTGGCCTAGTTCAAAAAATGAAGTTAAACAACGACGACCACGCCAAGAAAATCCTACTGTTGAACGATCTGGTTCAAATACATTTTTTTTAAAAGCTTCCAATGGTATATCAGTTAAAGTGTGTAAACAATACTTTCTGCAAACATTTGGAATTTCTGATGGTAGATTTACTCGAGCCTTCAAAAAAGTTACTATGGGTAAAGCTGCAGGGGAAGACCTAAGAGGTAAACATGGTTGCCCGACCCGCAGAATTTGTCAAGAGGTTAAAGAAATTGTTTGTGCTCACATTGAATCATTCCCAGCTAATATAAGTCATTACGCAAGATCAGATCATACAAAAAACCGCCAGTATTTGGACGAAACTCTAAATCTAAGGAAGATGTATGAACTTTATGTAGAATATTGTCTGAAAGAAAATATTATGCAACCTGCAAAAGAACACTACTATAGACACATTTTCAATTCAAAGTATAATTTAAGTTTCCACCCCCCAAGGAAAGATACTTGCAAGCGATGTGACATGTATAAAATAAAAATTTCTATTCCGGATCTCTCAGCGGAGGATAAATTAAAGTTGGAAAGGGAGCATGAAATCCATCTACGAAAAGCAGAGGTTGCAAGAGTTAAGATGACTGATGATGGAGAGGATAGAAAAAGAAATGAAGAACACTTGGCAATCACTGTCGACTTGCAAAAAGCTTTACCGTTTCCGATTTTAAGTGTCTCTGAAGCATATTACAAGAGAAATATGTATTGTTATAATTTGGGAATCCATGACCTGTCTACGGATTTAGCCACATTTTATATTTGGGACGAAACCACAGCTTCTAGAGGAACACAAGAGGTGTCTTCATGTATTATTAAACATTTAAAACTTTACGCTAAAAATAAAAAGAAGGTAACAATATTTAGTGATACTTGCGGGGGCCAAAATCGTAGTATAAAGATGTCTTTGGCTTTAATAAAGTTTCTTCAGAGTAATGAAACTAAATTGGAAAGAATTGACCAAAAATTTCTTGTGCCTGGACACTCATTCCTGCCCAATGATTTAGATTTCGGATCTGTCGAGAATGCTGCTAAAGGTAAAATAATATACACTCCAGAAGACTGGTATAAACTGATGGCAGAAGCTCGCCGCAAGAAAAAATTTATTGTTTGCTGTGTGATGATTTTTATTCGACAGAATTACTAGAACAGGCCATTGTTAACAGGAAAAATAATACCAATTCAAATAAATTGAATTGGTTAAAGATGCAGTGGTTGAGGTATGAAAAAATCAACCTTTTCATATATTGTATAAGGAGACTCTACAAGATCTAATGAATTTCCAAGTTTTAGACCTACAACCAAAAAGAAAGGGAAGACCACGTCTTAGTCTTATGAATGTACCAGAGATGCCACTCTACTCAACTGTCTTACCTGTCTCCATACAGAAGAAGCAAGATATGTTGGATTTAATGAAGTATATTCCTCCAATATACCATCAGGTTTTCCAAGATTTGAAAACTAACTATTAGGTATGTTGATCTTGATTTTTGTAGTCTGTAACCTAAATTTTGATTTTTAATTTTCTAAGGATAGTTTTTTCAATAATAATTTTTTTAGAGTTCTTTGCGTGTTTTATTTGATTAAAAAACTAATATAAGTGTTATGAAATTAGAAAGATAGTATTAAGAAAATGACTGTAATATTAAAAAAATACAAGGTAATTTATGTTTGTTCATTTACCATCATCAAATTTGGGAATGATAGTGGTGTAAGTCAATTAAATCTAAAAAAAAGTCAAAATATATTTGTTATGTTTTATGATATTATGATTATTTCAATTACACTTTATATATTAAAATTTTAGACTTTATCTATTTTATTAAAGCAAAAGCACAAATTCTGCTGCGTTTCCTGATTTTTTTATGAAGACTTCCACAAAAGTCCTTTTTTCTCAGAAGATACCTATATTGACTTACACCACTTTCATACTCACGCCCTGTAAACTTCGTGTAATTGTACACAATATTTTGATCGGAAGGTAAACCAAAATTTTGGTATTTGTACTCCTGATTTATATAAATTTTATGGTAAGAAAATTATGCATTCTACCTGAAAATAAAAAGAGAATCAAGTCATTTAAACGTCTAAAATGAAGAATAAATCAATTTTTCATCAAGTAAACATCTAGCCCACTAGGCTTTTAATGTCAGTTGTTTATACGCTCTACACTTCCTTAAACTGACAAAGACTGTGTTATCTTGTCGAATAATGTATACATAAACAGACAGGTAAAATTGGAAAGAACCACCTTTATCGATACTTTTCTGAAAGCCCATGGCCAATCGCCGCTTGAACCATTTTATGTCCTGTTTTTACTCGTACATTTTAGACAAACTTATTACTAGTAAATAACCTGCCTCTTACATAATGTATTATTTATTTCATGAGTAAATGATAAAAATATTCTGTTAACTACCCTTGTAAATTAAATAAACTAGAATAGTTCTTCCGTCTGTAAATATTACCATTCAAACTAATTAACAAAATTTGTTGTCCCACATAAATTGTGTTTAGGTCATCAGCCAAAAGGCTGGCTTCAACCTCTAGAGGTTTTACTATGTAAAACGAGGAGTGAGGTGGTTTACTTTGCCTTCCTCACTGAGTAGAAAAGTATGGTTATCAGCTGATAATCATACTTTTGGCCGGCCGACCAAAATCTGTGTATGTGTGTGTGTGTTCAGCTGGCCTACCGAGGTACACTTAAACAGCTGTTGTTTAGGTCATCAGCCGAAAGGCTGGTTTGAACCTCTAGAGGTTTTACTAAGTAGAACAAGGAGTGCGATGGTTTACATTTGCCTTCCTCACCGAGTAGAAAAGTACGCTTATCAGCATGCCGGGTCCTCTGAAAAGCACATATTTTCCACTCTGCAAATGATACCTTGACTTCATTCACCACAGGGTCTGGCTGCATAATGAAATTCATTACTTTCAGAGGAGACAACTCTGATTAGTGTCTTTTGCACCTCTACCTCTTCTGTTCTTAAATGATTCATTCATTTAGGCTAATTGGCTGACCATGTGATAAGAAACAGAACTATTTATTTTAGCCCTGCAATGTTAGACTGATCAAATTTTTGCAATACGCCAACTCATGGAAAAATGTACTGAATACGGTGTAGACTTACACATGCTATTCATAGATTTCAAGCAAGCATTTGACTCTGTGATAATTAATAATCTGTTAAAAGCGCTGGAGAGTTTCGGTTTCCCTGGAAAACTCATAAGATTGACATCTGTGATTTTGACAAATAATAATGCCAAAGTACTCATTGGAGGAAAAACGAGCAGAGCATTCCAAATTGACCAAGGAGTAAGGCAAGGCGACGCACTATCAGCACTACTTTTCAATCTAGCTCTGCAGAAAGTCGTTCAAAAGCTAAATCTCACAGGGAATATCATCTTCAAATCCAGTCAAGGACTAGCCTATGCGGATGACATAGTATTGGTGGCTCGTAGTGCAGCAGCTCTAAAAGAAATGTTTCTCACACTTGAAAAGGAAGGGCTAAGGATAGGACTTGGAATCAACAACGACAAAACCAAGTACATGAAAGTGACTCAATCTCTGGCGAGGAGAACGGCTGAAGATTTTGAAGCAGGCAGATATAAATTTGAAAGTGTAGAAAAGTTTATTTACCTTGGTACTGAGCTCAATGTGAATAACAACCTCAGTAATGAAATAAGGAAGAGAATTGATCAGGGCAACAGAGCCTACTATGCAAACAGAAATTTAATAAAATCTAGGCTTATATCAAGATGTACAAAGAAGAAAATATATCAAACACTAATAAGACCGGTAGTGACATATGGTTGTGAAGCATGGGTTCTTGGCTCTCGGAACGTTAACGCATTGAGGATTTTTGAAAGAAAGATTTTGAGAAGAATTCATGGTCCAATATATGACGAAGGCGAATGGAGAATAAGAACCAATGCAGAAATCAACACCATTTTACAAGGAAAAGATATAGTACGGTATATAAAGTATAGACGAATCAGCTGGCTGGGACATGTGCACAGGATGGAACAGGACAGGATGCAGAGACAGATGCTTGTTGGGAGAATGGAGGGAACGAGGAGGAGGGGTCGCCCTAGAACACGCTGGCTGCAGGATGTGGAAAAGGATCTGACGAGCTTGGGGGTGGGGAACTGGAGGAGACGGGCAGGTCAGAGGGATGAATGGAGGCGCATTGTTGAGGAGGCCAAGGTCCACGTAGGGCTGTAGCGCTTCGTAAGTAAGTAAATAAGTAGTAATGTTAGATTGAGTGTAAATAATTTTACACGCCATTTGTCTGTTATGGGCATATTATACAGCTATATTATGCTAAATTCTAAAGTGTAATGACATGGATTCGAACAGGAATATCTAGTGTTCAAAGTCATTGTCTGAACTGCTGCTACTTAAAAATTCAAAGAGCCTTTCTATCAACTGAAAGACAAGGCTGCCCTGGTAGCCAAATCTGATTAAAAACCTTTTTATGACTGATTAAACCTACTTAAACTCGAGATCTGATCCCACTTCACAATCACAAAAAAAAATCATTTCTATCATCAATATGTTCATATTTTAGATTATTTAATGTGTTAATAATCTAACCTGTAATTCTTCTCGAGAATAATAAATGATATCAAGAACCTTATGTGATAGGGTGAAGAAGGATAATAAAAATGTATTTTAAATTTTATTATGATTTTTTATTATAAAATTAAAGTCAGAACAAGGAAAAGCGAAGGGAAAAAGCAAAGTAAAACATTAATTATTTTTTTAATACTTCCATCTTTAGAATATGGATAATGATTTTAGAGTAAATTTATTCAGCCTGAATATTTAAAATTGTAATTAACTTTGCCGTAGATATTTTTCATCGTCAGTGGTGAGCGGATAGACTTACAGATTAAGAAGTGTGTAATGAAAAAACATAAAATAATGGCAGCTCTAAATTTTTATCATCACAAAATATAAATCATAAAATTTTGAACAATTAATTAATCTCACAAACCCCTTTTATGAGATAACGCGTCCCATGGTTGGTGGAAATTTTTTGAAATGCTTACTTGCTTTGTGATCTTATGTCAAAAACCATTAGTGATTTCTGTATCTACTCTTTAAGAAGAATTTAATGACCCTACTTTTACTTTAAAATTCCGATTTTGATTTCTTGACTTCCGGTGCTGGGCCACTTCCGGTCAAAACAGGATCTTCAAACCCACTTACCTTTTGTGTAGATTACGAACCCGAAAACCGTTATATGCTATCTCTTGTAGTTTTTGACATCTGGGAGTGACCGACGGAAAAAGGAAAATGATAGGTGGCAATTTTAGAAATTTCAACAAAACTGAATGCTTCTGAATCATCATCGTCTTCATTTCTGAGGGTGAATGATCATTTAATTATTAAAAGTAAATATATCCATTCGTACCAAGTATACGCAAAAATGGTTTTAGAATTGGGCAACATAGAATCCTGGATACGAAAAGCACCGTAGGGTAAGTGGGGAAAAACCGACCATTTAAATTTTATACTTAAACTGAACAACCATTTATGGATATTTCTTCCATAAAACCCCAGTATACTTTCTATTAGGTTTTAGAAAAACTTTAAAGTAAGAAAAAAATTAATGTCCACAGTTTTCTTTAATTAATTATTTTGTAACCATGCCCTTAACGGGCAGGTGGAGTGTTAAAATTATTTGCACTTGATCTGCTAGTTCCAGGGGTACGAAAAATAGTTCTGTTTTTTATCACATGATCAGCCAATTAAATGACTAAAATATTTAAGAACAGAAGAGGTAGAGGTGTAAAGGACACTAGTCCAAGTTACTTCCGCTGAGAGTAATGAATTTCATAATAAAGCCAGACTCTGCGGTAAATGAAGTGAAGGTTCATATGCATGATGGAAATTAGGTGCTTTTCGGGGGGACTGGCATGCTGACAAGCTTAGACTACTTCTCCACTCAGTGAGGAAGGTAATTGCAAGCTAAATCACCTCGAGCCTCGTTTTATTTAGTAAAGCCTCTAGAGGTTCAAACCAGCTGATGACCCAAACAACATTCTATAACCACTGCAAAATAACCCCCCCCCCCCGTGGATGGGGTAAAACCGGAAGCCATATAAATCACATAAAAAACAAATTCATTGGACCAAAATTAGTGAAAAATTTACAAAAACAAAGTATTGTAGAAAAGCCTAGCTTGCATTATAACAACCCAAATCTATACATATGACTTTTTTCAGTATATTTAAAGTCGTATTAACAGCTTGGTTATTAGTGACTGCATGGGGTTTTGACTGAAACTGTGGGTTTTCGCTTGTAATCATTTTTAAACCCTAGCCGGGAATCGAAAGTGGCACCTTCGCGTTGTAAGCTACCACGTTAACCACTACGCTACGGAGTAACGATACATGATATTACTTATAAATATTATTTTATTCAAAACAGAACCCGCCGAGTTGGTCTACCGGTAGGGTCGTCGCCAAAGTCGGCTAGAAAAATGAGCTTCAAAATCACTGTAGCTACTGTATTGCCAAATCACACACTACACCAACGTGCACTGCATAACAAGACAGACGCTCGGTATTCTCTCATCTGTCACATAACAATTGGTTTGCTGGCATTTCTCCCACCACCTACCTTTCGATTGGCCGCCAGAAGGCATAGACCCGGAGGCTATTCCTAAGAACTCTTAATTTGTTCATTTGTGATGGCGACTGTCACCTTATACTAATAGAATCTAAGTTATAAAAAAAACTAATTCAAGGGCGAGTTAGAGCGAAGTCGGCCGACCTGGGGAGGGTGTACCGCTCGCCCTCTTGTCGAAGTGCCTTTCGGGGCTCTCAACGCCCCCGTCAGAAGTTAGAATTTAATTGATCCTAACAGTCAAAAACTAAGAATACAAGAATAAAAGAACAGTTAGGACCTAAAGTCGCCTTAACAACCAACAAGTGTTTGTCCACCATTAAATATTTTCCTCGGTATCAGTGAGTCGAGCTAAGACAGCTCTTAGCCCTTACTAAACTACATGACGACGGTAGAACGTAGCTACCTCACCAAGGAACCCGCACACCGACCGATAATGCATAAGCTCGAGCGTTCCGTGAGAGGCCAATTTTCCCTTGGCCTTGAAGCTCCAGGGTCAGCCAGCGTCTTGACCCCCCCGAGAGCGGGGCAATCGTACAACAGATGATTGCGTGATTGGACCTCCCCACAGACGCAAGAATCATCATTTAGTAGGCGGAAACGCTTTAAATATGCTACAAACTCACCGTGACCGGTGAGGACTCGGACACCCGACGTCCTTAATAAAACACTAGAGGCGTACCATCCCCCAAGTTCTATATGAATTCATACAAAGACCTTCCCTTATGTGAGGTTTCCTACTCGGGCTCCCACGCTTCGAGAGCGAAAGTTTCAACTTTCTTCTTAAGAGCAAGGTAGGGTAACAAAGTAACGGCGTTAACATTACCTGGTCCCTCCGGATCCTGATCCCGACGCGCCGGAGCGACACGGAACCTCTCACCGAAGATCACGGCTTCCTGCCCCCTTCGCAGTCTCCACATAGCAGCACGCACTCTCACTATGCGTCATCTATCGCATGACAATATAAAACTGGTAAATGACAATCTAATACCGAGGGATGAGGAAGAGTTGTTAATAGTGAAAATTTGAAACTCAT
The DNA here is from genome assembly GCA_035578175.1 of Catonia carolina. NCBI lineage: Eukaryota > Metazoa > Arthropoda > Insecta > Hemiptera > Achilidae > Catonia > Catonia carolina. The sequence goes on along the minus strand of JAQMRL010000005.1, from coordinate 29,223,263 downwards.
TTTCGTGCGACGCAGGTTATATTATACAAAAGGCTAGTTTTTAATCCATCGTAGCAAAGATTCCCCTGAGATAACTGATTTCAGGGTGTAAGCTCTTGATGTTGATTATGCACCTACAATTCCTAAGGTCTTTTATGCCACATGAACAATTCACTTTTGTTCATTAATTCTCCAGCACATTAAAAGTAGACTACACACCAAGTGGCTTCCATCTCTTTCCCGCTAATGTATTTCTATGAAAGGTGTTTGCGATTTTTAAGAGATGCTGAAATAAAAGCGGAAATACGCACATAAATACAAACACACGCGCGTGCAGAGAGAGATAGGAGGAGAGAATGAGAATGGGGGATAAATTAACAGTGTGTATTGAAATGTATCATCAGATATCCCGAGGAAATAATTGGTGCAAAAAGCAAACGACAAACAAACGCATTTTATCAATACATGGATATCCATATATATGTATTATTGAAGTGTACTTTGATAAGTGTTATTACACATGCGGATCAAAGCATTAAAACGGTTGGTGAAATACAGAGAGCAAGCTTTAAGCAAAGCCGGTAATATCAGTAGTAGGAACGAGGCAGTGTGATGCTATGTAGGGTTGGGAGGGATGATTGTACGACCAAGTGGGGGGAGGAGAAGGAAGAGTGAAGGGAGGAGAGAGATGATTAGCAGTGCATTGGTTATACTGATGGTAAATCAATATCCCACAATGGGAACACGACTGCTTCAACTACAATTCTCCTGTCTAAATCTATCTATCTTTCTCTCTCCCTATAAATGTATATGAATTTCTCCTTCCCCCATTCGATTTATAAATGCGAACTTTTACCCCGTACTGTTAAATAAGTTTGTGTACAATAGTTTTAACTACTTTAATGTATATTTAACATGTAGTTGTTTACAACGACAATTAACTTAACATGTCTATTTAAATCTCTCGTTTACTCATTTGTCATGAAATCTTTTATACTACAAGATCCAGAAATTTGAAATTTTGTTCATTTGTTTCACTTAGGTCTTAGGTCTTAGGTCTTAATACACTTACTCTTGTTTTCTCTATTATTTTATATTTGAAAGTACAATAAGCGCCGCTTAATGCGTTCAATAATAATTAATATTGTTTTCGTTTAGGTCATCAGCTGAAAGGCTCGTTTGAACCTCTAAAGGCTTTACTAAGTAAAACTAGGAGTGAAATGGTTCACAATTGCCTTCCTCACTGAGTGGAAAATTATGTTATCAGTACGCCAGGCCCTCTGAAACGCATCTACTTTCCATCCTGCAAATGACATCTTTACTTCATTCACCCTGTCTGGCAGTATAATGACCAAATTAGTTACTCTCAACAGAGGAGATAACTCTGAGTAGTGTCTTTTACACATCTACCTATTCTGTTCTTAAATGCTTCAATCACTTAATTGGCTGACAATGCGATAAGAAACAGAACTATTTTATTTTAGCGCTGAAACTAGCAGATCGAGTGCAATTAATTTAATACTCCACCTGCCTGTTATGGACCAGTTTTAGCTTATAAAAATTGGAAAATATTTATAAATATTGATGTTATAATATGTTTTCAAACTCATTTTTGTAGTTGTAATCAGTAAAACAAAAACTTATACTCTACTGCACGAAATTACTTGCAATATAATTGTTTGTTTTACCGAAAATTTCAAAAGAGGTCACTTGTTTTTGCAAACATCCATTTTTTATTTATGACATTCAGTTTCCATAAACCTTATGTTACATTCTTAGTTACCTCCAACTCTTCTGTTCTAAATGCTTCAGTCATATAATTGACTGATTATGTGATAAGAAATAGAACTATTTTTTGTACCTCTGGAACTAAAAAAAGTCAGATCAAGTGCAAATAATTTAACACTCCTCCATCTGCCTATTATGGACAAAATTAATGTTATCAATTGCTAATTAGTAAATTATATGTTGTTTTACTTTCTCTTGCCTATATGAATACATAGGAAGTAAAGTATTCATTACATGTGGATTTTCCGAAATCAAGTTTTTACCGGATATACACTTTTCAGACCCCCTGAACCCAAAAAAACATGGTTTTAGCGATTGGTCTGTGTATGAACAAAATATCTCAAGAACGGAACATCTTACGAAGTTGAAACTTGAAACTTAAGTTAGGTATAACTAGAGGACCCGACACGAACATTTTCATTCAAATTTATCAACCGGAAGTAGTAGTTTATTCGTGCAATTTTCCACTTTTTTGCGATTTTCTCAGAAACAGCTCCTACGATTTTTTTCAAAATCACCTCATTTACTACATTTTTTATGCTCTGTAAGATAGGGTAGGCGCCATGTCCGGAATGTTTTACCAGAGAGAACGCCATCATACATGGTTTCATATTTTTAAGTTCTCGAAGCTCTTAAAGACTTGCATATATACTAATTAAGGGGACCCGGAATGGTTATCTCCGTAATGTTAATGTAAGGAAAATTTTCTCATAAACCGTTAGAGTTATCTTGTCAAATTTTCTTGTGGTTACTTTTCAGGCTATTCTACACCCACTGAGTTAGTAACATCTTGATGTATTATTAGGAAGATAAGACATCTTTTTTTGAAATTATCACTTTTGAAAATCATAACTTTTTGCCTATTGAAGTGGAAAATAAATATTTAAACACATAATTTTACTGTAATATTAATTCAGTACATTGAAATCATGGTATGAAATAGTGTACAAAAATTTCATTAAAATCCATTCACAGTTGGCTGAGAAAATGTTCCTTATGCGTCAAAAATTGCTATTTACGGGAAACATGAAAAAAACAAAAGAGAACACATTATAGGTTAAATAATTCAATACGTTATTTTTTGCAGTCCAGATGTTAGTATACTATATTCCTAGGTGATTTGATGCTAACTTAAATCTTTAAAACAAAAAATATCGCACAAAATAAAAAATTATGTATTTGTCTGTTTTCATTCAAAAAATAGAGATGTTGTGCAAATGCTAACGTTTAAAAAATAACGTAAGGATTCAACATATTTTAATTTAAAAAAACTGCAAAACCCCCAACAAATTATACCTATATCGTTGGATGCAAAAAAATTCTGAATCTTAATAATTTCCAAAAAACCGGAAATGTGAAAATTTTTAGTTTCTTCCGTTCCGGGTACCCTTAACGGGGTGGTCAACCGAGAAAATGAAAATCAAAACTTTAGGCTATAATTTATCATTATTTATTTTAAATGAAAGAGTAATTTACTAGTAATGATCTACCATTTGAATCAAGCCAAAAAATTAATTACAGCCCCGAATATAAAGGGTTGGAAAAGCGGGCTTTTACGGAGAATCAAATATCTCAGGAACCAAGAAAGATATCAACATGATTCTTATGCTACAAAATATGAAAAATTGCTCTCTATTATCTGTTGTATGCGCTTGTATGTATTTTTTCTTACAAGAAATTTATTAAAGAAAAACCATATTTTCAAAAAAATTTATTTTATGTATTCACAAATTATTTTTTAACTAAATCCCTATTAAAATTTTTGTAATAATCATTCCACAAATAAAAGAGCAAGCAATTCCGAGTCCTTTACGCGATTCTTCATCACAGTTTTTTATAACTGATGCAATAATTTGTCGCACTTACGAATGAATTACCGCTTTATTTTTTCGGGAAGACATATTAAAATAAAACAAAAGATATGAAAAATACAGGTTGAAATTTACCTAACACAAAACAAATAACTTTTGGCACGTTAACACACTTTAATTTCAAAATAAAAATCACTTTAGTGATCAAAAATCATGAATAATGATTAACACATCCGAGACGCATTAGCACAAATGTACAACTGTATATTGTGACACGTGTATCTGTTGTGAAAAGCAAAAATACGTAGGCCTATAATAAATAAATACATAGATATAATAATATTTACATGATGACTAAATGTTTTTGTACTGCATGATAAGACAAATATATTACTCTCATTCTATTACGCCACCCGCCCCACTTCCCCAGGCGACAGAGATCATGAGCTGGCGCGCGTACAGTAGTTTACTGTTGCTTGCAGTTTTTTGATTGGCTGACTGAATGCCCCTTGCCACCGTCTGCCAGGATGGGTTGGACAACTCTTCCAGTTCCGTTCACCATGAGACGGTCATCATGCTGATAAGCGGACACAAGGCTACTAACAGGCCATACAAAGTGAATCTATGAATAGGACACTAGCCTTCTATCCCGGCCAGTTCCCTTAAGCCTTTTTTTAAAGGAATTAAGGTGTCTCCTTCCAGTTAATGACAAAAGCCCTTTATGGCCCATGTATGATCACATATTTATATTCCACCTCTTATTATGTTAAAGATTGTTCAAAAAACACTTATAATAACCTGAAACGAAATTATGAAAGGTAAGGTTATTTTAACTGACTTAACCTAATTCTAGGAAATTATTTTGCCTGAAGGGAAGTTAGCAAGAGAATTGATACAATAAATCACACGGGATTCAAATATTGAAAACATCCCCTCTTCTTAAAAGGGTAGACACGACATTGTAAGGGTATGAAGTGTTTATAATGCAGGACTTAGTTAATAGAGTTCAAGGTCACATGTATTTAGATTATAAATTAAAAGTAATACAGTGTGTTGTATTTGAAGTTCGTATTATTTCTTTACAACTTATTTTGCTTATTCCCTCTCCGTATTTTCTCATTGAAATTGGCAAAAATGAGGTTTTTTAAGATTGCAGCTTTAGCATGCATTTATGACACAGTACATATTTATAAAAGTTATAAAAAATTAAAAAACCTACAACTTTGATTTCAAGCAATGTTTTTTACAGAGCTTAGTTAGCTTTAAGTGATTTTCAGTGTTTTCAAGTCGAATAGCGGTTGATTTTTATTTATCATCAATCAATCATGATTAAAATTAAGTTATTAAATTTTAAATTTTTAACTCAATATTAAACATAGGTTTTTTCCATTATTTACATTGACTAGAGAAAGTTTAAGTGAGTGTTTCACACCAGATTTTTCAGGTTAAAAAGCGTAAGATGCCACAATTGAAGCCTTAAAAATGTCAGAATGGTTCCTGTCTGTTGAGTATTGAATTCCAGGTGAAATCTTTTGCCTGAATCTGTTTTGAAGTTCCGGTATTGACCGGAAGTAGCCCAAAATCAGAAGTCAAGAACAAAGTCGGAATTTAGAAACAAAAATAGTGTCATCGATTCCTCTTAAAGAGTAGATTCAGAAAGAGGTTGTTTCCAAAACATATTAACACTTTTTTAAAGACATTGACTTTTACCTACATATTATTCAGAAGGGACAGACCCATTGATTGGTACAATAGTTTTCCTAAACCCACAAATCGCTACAAAATAACATTTGTGAATATCGGATTTTTTTCCAAAAGCAACAAAGTCCGTTTGTTGTTTTCCAAATTCACTGTCACCCGCGCATGCGCACAAGGTGAGTCCGCTACATTATTCTTATGAAATAATTTACAGTACGTTTTGTTACATTATACATACTCTGTTTTTCAAAGTACACTAAGTCCACGTGTGTTTTCCAAAACTAAGTATTTTCCATGGACTTAGTGCACTTTTGGAAAAAAAGTGCGATGATTTGTGAATATTTTTTGAAAAAAGTTCAAATTGACAAATATAATTATCTATTAATGTACAAATAGAAAAAATACATAGTAATTATTAACAAATTTAACTAATTGAGCCTAATTTAAAAATAATAATTTCCTGAAAAATTAAATTTTTGGACTTAGTTGCGATTGGAAAGGAGCTCTTTATACTAATAGTTTTTGCCATAAGTCAAAGGTAAGCCTTTTTCAAAATTGCCACCATCCATGAGACGCGTCGCCTGATGAAAGGAATTTTTATATGATAATCTGATGTCAACGTTTTTTGTTTATTATTGTTTGTAATTGATTTTACCGATTTTATAAGGTAGGTTTTATATGATAATTCAAGTTTTTTTTTTGTAATGTAGTTCTGTCCGTTTTGTTTCAGGCTAACAAGCTTTTCCTTCATTCTTTCGAATAGCCAACATATTGTTGTACCCAATGGTTTGTGAAATAGTGAAAGTCAATGAACGCGCACAGCAGTGAACATTATAGTTAAATAGTAGCTGAATGTATAAGGAAAAAGTAAGCTATTTAGAAACACTACACGGTTAGTGGGAATTTCTCTATTGATTTATGAATATTGTGGTACCGCTGAATGGCGAGGCTTTTGATAAAAACCGTGTAAGGGCCGTAGCTCATCTAAAAATAGAGTTATAACTGCCTTTGAATGTTTGAATGGTAAGGGTAGGTATTTTGTTCAATAATATTCTTTTATCAATGCCGATTGAGTTAAAAATGACCTGAAAATGGTATAAACCGTCTGAGATTCGTACAATCGGCAATTTTCAGACACGTGTTCCCATTCCAATTAAAATGTTCTACGTTATCCTTTCTTATGTTTTTTATATGCACGTTTTCACAAAATTCCGTATTTTCATGTAATAACATACGTCATATAAATAACTGTAGGAATAAGTCAATGACAACAACTCAAAGAGAGCAGATTTTTCCATCTTCCTTGTACCACAGACAATAGTTGCATATTGTGTGAAGCGACTACCTTATTTCTTTTTAAGTACAATATCTTACGGCGTTTGATACATAACAATTTTCGCTAGACATTTTTCTATAATACCAGACTAAAAAAAAATAAAAATAATTTATTGCCAAATTTTGACAAAAAAAAGCGTGACTTTGCATAAATTACAATAGATTTTTCGTAAATTCGCTGTAACTGGCGTAAAAAAACGAAGTTTCATGTATTTTTAAACATCTCTCAAAGTTTTTTTAACATCACATATGTCACCGGATGGCGACGTTATGTGGCAACCTTATTATTTTGGTGGCCCTGAAAAGGGCCGTTTAAGCGGTGGTCGTCTTGGAGAGGAGTCGGTCGTAATCGTCGTGGCAGTCGAGGAGCTGGGCGACACGGCGTGTCGTCGTCCAGCGGAGACGTCATCTTCTTCCCTCGCAGTAGTGCGTCGATGGCTGCTTCGTCGGGTCCGGTGGGCGTAAGGCTCGGTCGAGGGACCGCTGTGGGCATCGCTCGCGTCAGCGGGCGATGACGGTCCGGTTGACGGCTTACGGCGACGGGTCGGCGAGCGGAAGCAGCATCTTCTCTCTTGCGGGGTCTTCGATTAGTTCTCTCTGGAGTCCGGCAGCCGTGTGCGGTGGTGGACGTCTCGTCGTAGTCTGGATCGAAGTGAAAATCTCGGTGTCTTGATTGGAATTGAATCCTCGGCTCAGTGCAGCGCTCTTTATATAGCTGCCGAGAGCGCTGTTGTAGAGAGCGGCGACTGGCTTGGCCTTGATGACAAAGGGCTTTGCGGTGGGGAGCCGAAAGCTTTGTCGCTATGTCGTCAAAGGCCGGAAGAACTATTGAAGCCGGCAACACAGTAAATGATTAATTAGAACGGGTGGCGGTGACACATAAAAATGTTAAATGTTTTGGATAAAAGATGGATAAGAAAAGTCAAGTCTATCGGGGCGATCACATGATTAGTCTTTGTTGTTCAGGTCAACAGCCGAAAAGCTGATTTGAACCTCTAGAGGTTTTACTAAGTAAAAACGAGAAGTGAGGTGGTTTACTATAACCTTCCTCACTGAGTTGAAAAAGTAAACTTATCAGCATGCCAGGCCCTCCGAAAAGCACCCACTTTCCACCCTGAAAATGACACCTTCACTTTATTCACCACAGGGTCTGGCTGTATAGTGAAATTCATTATTCTCAGGGAGATAACTCTGACTTATTTCTTTTACACCTCTACCTCTTCTGTTCTTAAATACAGTAGTTCAGCCATATAATTGGCTGATCATGTGATAAGAAACAGAACTATTTTTTCAGCCCTGGAATTAATAGATCGAGTGCAATTAATTTAACACTCCACCTTCCCGTTATGGGAAAATGATCAGTCTTAGAAGAGTTAATATTCTCAAACCTATTTATCGCACAAGGGTTAATAATAATAATATTCTCGCTCTATACGATAGAAAGCGAGAAAATAAAAAGTCGATTTCATTTTATAATTACCTACAAGAAACGAATTTCATTGGTTTCTCCAAGTATTATCCATAATGCCATTTCGGGTGAGTGAAAAAGAAATGAAATAAAAGGTAAAGAGTATAAAAGATTATAGAGAAAGAGACAGAGTGAAGTGAAATCGCAAGCAAAGTGCGAGTGAGGTACAAATTGGTCTCAAGTGGGGAAATGTGTTCAGGAGGTGTGATGAAGAGTCTGCGAAACGAGAACAGAAGAGATGAGCGTAGGGTATAGCGTCTGGTACGTAGCCTGACGGGGTATAAAAGCCGTCGGTAGTGTGTTGGTAGTACAGCGGATAGTAGTGCACAGTGCTCGCTATTGGAAAGGTACCGAAAAGGAAGGGAGTGTTAGGGGTAGCAGAGTTGATTTCGTTGCCAAGGAAAGATCGTTACCGAAAGTAGTAGTGGGGATGTTTTTAACGTAGGGCAGGGGTAAAATGGTTTGGAGGAGTACAGACATTGCAATGTAGGTGAAGGTCACGAATAAATGAACGTATACCCTACCTGGACACATTTCCACTTGCGTTGGTCATAACTCGGTGTAGTGTTTCACGTTTTCTTTACTCGAGTGAATCCATTGTACTGAATTATTTAAAACACAAAAAATATGATGACTTTTCTATTTAACAAGAATGAGAACTTTATTTCATTTTTTTTGCATGGTGTAATACTTTTGAAATCAGTTTTTTATAAATATAAAGTTTAAGCGAACACTATAAAAGACTGAATTATAACGAAATTTGAATAAAGAACAACTTTCATTAGTATTTCAAAAATTTAACTCGACTGAGCTTTAATTCTTAACTACATTATGAAAAAACCTTTAAAAAAGTAAACAAGTAGTAAATGTATTGGCTCTTCAGATTAAATATAAGTAGTAATACAGTGGAGCGTCAGTTATCCGAACTAATTGGGACCAGAGCGGTTCTGATAATCAAATAATTCGGATAATCAAACGCGCTAAATACTGTAATTTTATACACTGTACCTTACCAATGTAGTATAACTTAAATGTTTAATAAGTTAATTAAGGCTTACACAGATTTTAATTTAAAAAAAACATTCATTTATTGCATTTTTTGCAAATGTAGAGTACTAACTTACTAAAGATTATAAAAACAAACGGAAAATACATAACTTCACAACTAAATAAACTACGGTAAAATCCTTTAAGAAATATTTTTTAACCCACTTGTATGCATACTGTACAGTAATTTAAAAAATAATCTTGAATTTTCTTTTAAACTAAGATTGAACTTTTTTTGTAGCAGCAACATCATTCATCTTTTTAGTGACAATGCTTCACCAGCAATAAATTCAGGCTGTTGTTCGCAACATAGAATACCCGTTTCTAGGGCAGAAAAGCCCTCTGTGTGAGTTGGTCCTTTTTCTTCCTCGTCTTATTCTTCTTCTTCATTATTAGAAAGGCATTGATCTTCATGTTAAATTGATGAAACAATTTCTTCAGATAAAATTTGATAACCTGGGTCATCAGCGTTGGTGTTCAGCTATTCTTAAGCACTATTTTGGTTGCACTCTATAAATTTTTCATTGCAAATATGTCCGTATTTTGGTAGTAAATATGTATTTCTATCTATCGATGGTGGTTCGGATAATTGACGGTTCGGATGAGTGACGTTCGGATAATAGACGCTCCTGTGTAATTTGATCCAAGCTTCGTTGCGTTGAGGGACCGCTAAGTAAAAGAATAGAACTTAATTATTGCATTACTTAGCGGTACCCCGACGCGACTACCCTTGAATCAAAATATTACTACTTACATTAAACTTGAAGGGGCAATACACATTATTTTTCCTTTTAATTCTTTTTTGCCGGAGCAAAAAAGTGAAAAATGTTTTAGTCATATAACTGGCTGACCATATGGTAAGAAAAATAACTATTTTTCGTAGCCCTGGAACTAGCAGATCAAGTGCAAATAATAATTTAACATTCCATCTACCTCTTATGGGTATAAGAGGTGTGGCTATTAAATAACAAGACTGACGTTGTAAAACAAAATTATTTTAATTTTATACATAAGCACTTATTGTCATCTTCAATATACACTCCTTCTCTATCCCTACAACGCTCCATGCGAATTTTCCATTGTTGGAAACAGTGCTGGAAGTCATCTTCTGTCCGCTCCTTCAGGACACGTGCCGCTTTCTCTTTTACAGCTTCCACAGACTCAAATCTTGTCCCTTTTAATGCAGATTTCACGTAAGGGAACGGGTAGAAGTCACATCGTGCAAGATCTCGTGAATAAGGTGGATGTTCTAGCACTGAGATGCTGTACTTGGCTAGGAACCTCTTGACAGATAACGCGGAATGAGCTTGCGCATTGTCTTGGTGGAGATCCTATGATTTCTCCTTCTACATTTCGAGGCGTTTTTTCCTTACTCTTTGACGTAGTTTAGAAAGTACCTCAAAGTAGTAATATTGATTAATTGTTTGACCTTCAAGAATCCAGTGAAGTTACACAATCCCATGGATATAAAAAAAACAATCATCATTGCTTTAAATTTTGACTTGCTCATCGAGCTTTTTTTGCTCTCAGTGAAGTTCGGCTCTTCCAGTGCATGGATTCGCGCTTCGTTTCCGGGTCATAAGTAAAAAACCACTTTTCATCACATATTATTATCTTCTACCTGTTCCCTAAGGTAAAATCTGCATTAAAAGGGACAAGATTTGAGTCTGTGGAAGCTGTAAAAGAGAAAGCGGCACGTGTCCTGAAGGAGCTGACAGAAGATGAATTCCAGCACTGTTTCCTACGATGGAAAATTCGCATGGAGCGTTGTAGGTATAGAGAAGAAGTGTGTATTAAAGATGACAATAAGTGATTATGTATAAAATTAAAATTAAATTTTTACGCCAGTCTCGTTATTTAATAGCCACACCTCTTATAATAATAATAATATGAAGTAAAATTAAAAAAAAGAATAAAATTGTAAGACCCGACAGGGAATCAAACAAAGAATCCCTGGCATAGGAGCCAGTTTTGCTGACCACTATACCATCATTTTATCAATTAATTGTGGGTGTTTACGAGAGAAATACTGAGCTTTACTAAAGACTTTTCCACCTGTGGTAACATTATTATAACAGGTGGATACACACAACTGACCACCTCATCAGGTTACCTAACAACCTGTTTCGTAACTTTTACATAATTAATTACAATAATAAAATAATATCAATTATTTATGAAACAAAGATAAACTAATCGTATTGTGTACCCACTATTGTATATTGTATTACGTAACTGCAGCCATACTGAATACAAAAGTTTGTCCTTTAGTGTCAATCATTGAACATTTAAGTTCTACGTTGTACTATAGTTTATACTATCATGTGACAAACGCAATTGTGCAGCTTTCCTAACCTATAGTATGTACTACTATATAAAATAGTAAAATCTTTTGTTGAGATAACTATTTCTCGAGTTGTACCGGCCCGAATGATTTTTAATGATTTCGGTGTCGTTTAAAAGCTATTGCCATACAGATTTGCTAAAAATTCTTGAATTTTTGTTTTCTCGGAAAATTAAAAAATTAGGTAAAATTATCTCCATAACCGTTGAAGTTATTGAATTGTAACCTTCACCAGTGAATTCCTAGACCTAGAAAACTAAAGAATTTCAGTTTCAAACCGTACATTAGCACATACGTTTTCAAGTTGAAAAATAATTTTTATTATAAAACTGAACGAAAACACAATGACGGCCATTATGCCGTTGCGTTCATTTGTCTCCAGGAACTATTAGTACCCTTTTCATTTAAAAGAGTTCAGTTCCCTATTAAGCTATCCTTCATTAAAAAAATGAATAAATCTCAAAGGCAAACATTTAAATTCGTCGGGTTAGAATTGTGCCAAGAATGTTTTTTTCGCATGGACAGTTATATGATGCCCATAAGGGGCAGGTGGAGAGTTAAATTATTTCCACTTGATTTGCTAGTTTCAGGGATACAAAAAAATAGTTCTGTTTCTTATCAGATTGTCAGCCAATTATATGGCTTAACTATTAAGAACAGAAGAAGTAGAAATGTAATAGACTAGTCAGAGTTATCTCCTCTGAGAGTAATGAATTTCATTATACAGCCAGACCCTGTGATGAATGTAGTGAAAGTGACATTTGCAGGGTGGAAAGTAGATGCCTTTCGGTGGGCCTGGCATGCTGATAAGCATATTTTTACACTCAACGAGGAAGGCAACATACAACCACATGATTATATTATAAAGTATTGTATGTTAATGCGCTCTATAATCGACGTGTCCAGTATGAGATGCAAGACACGAGTGTAGACCTACTACTGAAGCTCTTATACGCATGCGCGCGTAATGTTTGTCGGGCTGATACATTTGTACAATCTGACAGCACTGGCAAAATTTCTGATTTGTCTAAACGGGTGGAACGGCAGAGTTCATCAATGGTGAAAAGCATTACAGTGTTAAAATTCGTATAAAATTATTTTAACTACGATTTGAACCTCGGAACTTCCGTTTCAAAAAATCAGATGTTAAACAGCTGACTCGCGTTAACAACTTTACCACTAGACCAATCCGGTAGGTAAGCCGGCCGCATTAGCGTAGTTTGTAACATGCTCGCCTCTCATCATGCGGTCTTGGGTTTGAATCCCATTCAGGCACGGTATATTTTCATACGTTACAAAAATAATTTTATCCTACACCGTCTGCATTAGCAGTAATTACAGAACAGTCGGACGTTAAACCAAAAAAAAAAAAATCCGGTAGGTAAAAAACTTTTGGTATGAAAACCATGAAATCAATACAGGCCTACAACGAATTTTATTGCGACACAAAATTGAGTACATGCGAATAACATTATTGAATAAATCGCACTTTATTAAAAGAAATTAGATTAGTGAAATGAAATAAAATTCGTTTCCTCTGTAAATTGAATTGTATTACCTTGATTTTTGTAATTTTGAAAAAAGAGCTTCGGGAAAGAAATATAATTTAACTGTACGGGACCGAATAAAAAATTCAACAACCGAAATAATTTACCTTATTGGAAAATCTACCAATTTTCAAAAATCGTATACCAAGCACAGATTTTTATAATAAACTTTTAATTACATCAGTTTTAAAATGACTAATTTAGTGTAACTACCTACAGTTATCAACTATTGATTCACCCAAAATTAATAATTATCGGAATTGTCTTTATCACTTAAAAAATCTGGTGTAATACAACAGATATAACCTAAATTTAGTAAACAACGTGAAATGAAAAATGGCCACCTCCGTGACGTACCGGATAGCGCGCTAGCCTACTAAGCGGAGGTCCCGAGTTCGATTCCCGGCTAGGGTCCGGAAATTGTTGTTTAAGTCAAGAGCCGAAAGGCTGGTTTGAACCTTAAGAGGATTTACTAAGTAAAAACGAGGAGGGAGGTGGTTTACAATTGCCTTCCTCACTGAGTGGAAAAGTATGATTATCAGAATGCCAAGCCCTCCAAAAAGCACCCACTTTCCACCCTGCAAATGACACCTTCACTTCATTCACCACAGGGTCTGGCTGTATAATAAAATTCATTACTCTGAGACGAGATAACTCTGACTAGTAACTTTTACACATCTACCTCTTCTGTTCTTAAATGTTTTAGTCATATAATTGGCTGATTATATGATAAGAAACAAAACTATTTTTGTAGTCCTGGAACTAACAGATCGAGTGCAATTAATTTAACACTCTACCTGCCCGTTATGAGCAAATTACGGTCTAGAAATTCTTACCAGCCAAAACCCATCATTGCAGTTTCTTAACCCACCATAGTCACTAATGATCAAACTGTTGATGTGACTTTAAATTTAAAAAAAAATGAAAAACAACCTTTTTTTATCATGAGTGAATGATGCAAAATGAAAACCAAACTCACTTTGGCTTAATAATACGGATAATCACTCTGACGCTAAACTATACTCCATTTCACGTTCAGAATCCAGTACAGCTCTTATAAGAACCCGTTGTGTTATCAGGCGTACGGAAAACATCAGGCACCGCTAATTACAATAACCCTCCTCCGTCGACACCATCCGAAGGTCACGGACAAAAATATTTAGAATTTTGCTAAACAAGCTCATTTTTTATCAAAAAATTCTGAAAAAATTGCTATCGCTTCCTAATGAATCGTATTTTATTACGCTATAAATGTTATTATTATACTCTGTTATTTAGATAAGATACGCTCGTACAAAGTTAGATGTTTAAATCCTGTCACATCTTTTTGCATTTCACATTAAATAACTCTTTTCTTTCCATGACGACATAAATGTTTTATTATTTTGTCATAAAATATAGAATTTTTCATGTAATTTGATGTATGACAAGTCGTATGTTGGAAGGGAACATAAATAATAAATTAGTTTGAATATTACTTCTTCATAACAACGGCCCATTCAAAAGGAATTATCATTGTGTTATTCCAGAAAAATAATCTCGAATGTAAATAATGTCTTTTGTCTTTATTTCACCAGCTAATAACTTTGTTTATCCGTTATGTAAACCTATAAACCTATATATCACAATAATTTCGACATTCTTGTCGTTATAGTTTTATAAAAAGATATTTATTATGTCCCTTTCAGAAATACCGACCATTGAAAAGAATAGGTCACTTTGAGAACAGTATATTTTCATCCTAATAACTATTGACATTAGTTTAAACAATAACTATATTTTACTTTAAAATAATTAAAAAGACAATAAAGTTGGTAAACATTCCATTACTGTAATAATTGTCTGTACCTGATCTTTAAAAGGATACACACCCTGTATTAAGTATGTTTCGACTTACGTTATTCAATAGAAGTTGGTAAATGAGAACGTGTTGTAAAGCGGAGTCGATATATTTACTTAGTATAGTAGCGCTCAAACTCCCATATGAAATACATTGCTTATGGACTTTGCGTACTGCATTCTGAACGTGAAATCGACTATAGGCTCTGTAGAGTAAAATGCTTAAAAGCAAAGTTGTAAGTTTTTTTAATTTCCTACAAATTTGATTACATAGGCTACACTTTTGTCGTAAAAACACTAAGATCGAAATCTTGAAAAATCCGATTTCTTTTACCACTTTTGATGGAAATAACAGAAACTCACTAATTACCGCTAAGCTAAGCATATTACAAACAAATGTTTGAAATAAAAGTTGTAGGTTTTTAATTTTTCTACAACTTTGATTGTATACACTTTACCCGTGTTTTTTATTTGTGTCCTATCGGAGGTTAAAAAAACGACCCGTGCATAATATTATTTATAGGATTTTTATCAGTGCTTTAGTTTAAAGAATCATATTTGCCTTAATAACAGAATTAAAGAAACAAAATTTTATTTTGTCTTTTGTTAAACTAGTGAACATAATAGAACAAAAGGATAGAGAGTATTCATTAATTTTTAAGTTATGAAGTCGAGAAGTTAATTCAGAGCAGTTACATTTTCCCCAACAAGGTTTGTAATTTATAATTTGGGGTCATTATACGTAACCTGCAACCGCTTTTGCTTCCATTTAACTTAATTTTGTAAGGTAATTATTTTAACGCTAACCGTGTTTTAAGATGCAACATCCATCCACTGTTAAAATTTATTAAATTGTTAACATCGTAACTTACAGGGGTTTAAATACTTAAGAAAATTAATATCAACTAAAATGAAATTTAAAACTCCATTATTACAGGTGTTGTAAATAATGGAATCGTTTTATTACGACAATATTCGATTTTAATTGCCCATAATGGGAAGGTGGAGCATTAAATTAATTGCACTCGATCTGTTGGTTCAGGGCTACAAAAAATAGTTCTGTTTCTTATCATATAGTCAGCCAATTATGACTGAACTATTTAAGAACAGAAGAGGTAGAGGTGTAAAAGACACTAGTCAGAGTTATCTCCTCTGAGAGTATTGAATTTCACTATACAGTCAGATCCTGTGGTGAATGAAGTGAAGGTGTCATTTGCAGGGTGAAAAGTGGATGCTTTTCGGTGATCCTGGCATGTTGATAAGCATACTCTTTCAAATCAGTGAGGAAGGCACTAGTAAACCACCTCACTTCTCGTTTTTACTTAAAACCCCTAGAGATTCAAACCAGCTTTATGGTTGTAACTAAACAACATTTTATTTTAGGTCTGTTGATTGACTATTTAAAAGTTTATACATTTTAAATTTATTTATTTTAATTTTAGTAAGTTTTGATCAAAATTCTATTGCATAAATTGTTTTAAAAAGTACCTCATACTACAGTAGAATCTCATTAACCCGGACCTATTTAATCCGGACCAGTTCTGGAAAAATATTATACTGTTTAGCATAGTAAATGAAGATATGTTTTACTGACGATAAATCGTTATTCTCAGTAGGTACATTACTCGAATTCACTTGCCAGCAGGCGTGTTAATTTCACTCATTCCGCCTGCTGTTGCTACGCAGCAAACTGGTGACTCAACGCTCTCCTTCCCTCCCTCGAAAGTAAACTATGATAAAGTTATAGAAAAAGTTGTGGCCTGGTGTGTGTTATTTGCCAGAGAACAATAAAATTGCAGAAAAAGAAAAATCAAGTGTGGAAGATTTTATAGACATTAAAAAAAATATAGATAGCTGTTCCGATATATGTGAAGAAGACATTTACAATTGGTTGTAAATTGACAATGACGGAGGTTATAAAGCGATCACAGAGGAAGAAAATTTTGCATCACGCAGTATTACAGAATATGAATAGGATTCAATGTTGATGGATCGTTGTGGTTATGACTCACCCAGAAGCAGTAGCTTCTAGATAAATTGATGGTTTGTCAGGCATATCACACTAATCCTATCATGTAGAGCATACGTAAAACTTGGTAAATGAGGCAATTTTTAAAACAATCGTAGAAGCAGTTTTTGAGAAAATCGCAAACAAGTGAAAAATTGCATTAATAAACTAACTACTTTCAATTGATTGATTTTGATGAAAAATGTGCGTAAGCTCCTCTAGTGGTACCTAACTTAAGTTTTAAGTTTCAACTTCGTAGTATTCCGTTCTTGAGATATTTTGTTCATACAGACATATTTTTTTTTGTTTTACGTCCGACTGTTTTGCAATAACGTCCAGCTAAACATAATACTGCTAACAAAGACGGTGACAAAAATGATAGGTAAAGATGAGTGACGAAATAATGCCAGATCTGACCGGGAATCGAACCCGGGACCCATTTGCGCAAACCGTTACGCTAAAGGGCCGGCCTCACACACACACCAATCGGTAAAACATGTTTTTTGAGTTCAGGAGGCCTGAAAATGTGTGTAACTGGTAAAAACTCAATTAGGCCTATACTTTCCTTTGCCTATATACCAGGTGGGCCATATCTCGGTCTCCCCATGAGATGGGGCATTTCATTTTGATAAGTTGGTAATAGTGTAATGTTGGCAGCATCACGCGTAACATTCATTAGTTGTCTGTAATAGTAGGTAGTGTGAGGTACGTCTCCGTGTAGTTCCTATTTTTTCCTTCGTAACGGTACTTTTAAAATGTTTACAACTGAACAACGAGTTTGTATGCTTCAGTTGTGGTGGAAGCATGATAAAAATACTACTAAAGTACTAGAAGAATTAAGTGATAAGTACTCAGGTATGTCATTACAGACTCAGCAAGATTTACTAAAGTTAAATAGAAAATTAGGAAACACATGAAGGGTATTAAATGCCCCCGAAGTGTTGTCGTCCACGATCGATTTTCAATGACCATAACCTACAAAAGTTTGCTGAAGCGTTTGTATCCAGTCCTGGTAAATCAACTCGTAAGGCATCTTCTGAACTACGGTTATCACGAACCAGCGTGCAAAGGATGACGAAGGAATTAAAATTGAAGCTATTTCCTCCATCTTTACTCCAAGCGCTTCATGAGGTTGATAATGACAGGCGGTTGGAATTCTTTGAAACAGTCGCTATCCGTGTAGAAGCCGATCCAAACTTTTTGCGATCAATTTTATGATCTGATGAGGCATGCTTCAAACTCAACGGACGTGTTAATCGGCATAACTGCGTGTACTGGTCGGGTACAAATTCTCATATTGTAATTCGAAAAGAGTTTAATGTGCTTGGTGTTATGATATGGGGAGGTATTTCGAGTACTGCACTGATAGGTCCTTATTTTTTTGAGGGAAATGTTAACTCAGAAATTACTTACAAATGCTGTAGGAAGTAGTATTTCCGGAACTTGAAAATAATCCTGTTTACATATCCAATCGCTCATCTGGCAACAAGATGGCGCCCCAGCATATTTCGGTATCGAAGTTCGTGAGTTTTTAAATTCCAAAGTTGAAGAATGGATAGTTCGTCGTGGTACAATTGAATGGCCTGTGCGCTCGCCAGACTTGACGCCATGTGATTTTTCACTGTGAGGCATTGTAAATGAACTAGAGTATTCTTCAAGCCATAAAACCTGCACGAACTAAAAAGTTCAATTGAATTTGCATTTGACTATGTAAATGACAATAAAATGTTACTATTGAAAATTTGTGAATCAGTTTTAAGTCGCTGTATAAAGTGTATAGAGAATCATGGAGGACATTTTGAACACCTGCTACAAAATTTTTAAGGTAATATATATGTAAAGTTCATATAATAAATTTGTTTTTTTTGGTCTATAGGTTTCTTATTCCTTTAAACTTTCTTCCGATTTCCGTAAATATTGGGGAACCGACATATGGGCCGCCACCCTGTATTATTCATGCAGGACAAGAGAAAGTAATAAAAGACAAAGTACAAAATAATTAGAATAAAAAATGTATTGTATTTGTAAATTGTTGAAAGCAAGCATGAAACTAAAGAGAAAGAAAAAATAACAAGAGAGGATTCTTAATTAAATACACCTAGCACTGTCATTGTGCACATTTCTGAATATAGTACGTAGTATTAGTAGTGCATTAGTTGATAATGGAGCGGATGATATCCATTCATAATTGAATTAATTTAGTTATGGAGGGTACGTTGATGATGACGATGATGACGATATTGTAGATATAGTCGTCAAGAGGGGATTGGACGGCTGTTAATTTTGAAAAGGTAATCAACTGAACAATTGTGTCCCATGGTCCGTCTACAGTAAACAAAGCAATAGCTTTACCTTCAGGGATATATGATATAATCTTATTTCGCGGTTGAAGTAATATCACATAATCTTTCATTCGGTATAATAATGTAGGATACCAGAAATATTTTATCATATATATGTTACATATAGATATGTTTTTTAATAATTCACAATGCCAATTAATAATCAGTCAAAATCGTTTTAAATCTTTAATCAATCATTTAATTATGTTTAAAAAGAGATTCAAATTTTTAATTTTCTCTTCTTTATATGAATATACAGGAAAAGAAAGAATTGTTTTTTTGTCGATTTTTCAAATTTTGATATCGAGTTTTCACCGAAAATACACGTTTTTAGGCCTCCTGAACCCCCAAAAAAGTTTCAGCGATTGTTGTGTTTGAGTAAAATATCTCGAGAAAGGATAATCATTTTTAGTTGAAACTTGAAACGTAAGTTAGGTACCAGATTAGTTGATAGTTGTAAATATAATAGTTGTTACCTATGTGTCTGTACGCAAGTCGGTACATTAAAAAGACCGGGAAAGGTGGTCTAAGAGAAGCAAAGAAATTTGAGAGAAAGATCCTCTGCAAGATAATGAGTCCGAGGATAGTAGGCGGACAATACAGGTGACGAGGTCGAGAAGAACACTGTACAAGGAAAATAAACGATTAAAAAAAAGAAGACTAAAATTTTACGGACACCTGTATAGATCGGATGACAACCGCTTGACAAAACAAATTTTTCAGACACTAAACAATAGACCTGAGGTGTCGGATTAATGGTTTAAAGAAGTCAGAAAAAAATTAAGAAAAACCGGAATAAACCAAGAGTAATTATTGAACCAAACAAAATTTAGACGACTTATTAAGGACTTTAAGGGCTTCCATGAAGAGCAAAATCAGAACACATGGTGAATAGAAGAAATGAGAAAAGCCTACATTGAAATAGAGCTGAGAATGTGGGCTGCAAACAGATTTTCCAGAAACGTCTAAAGGCACCTCACGTTTTTAAAATTGGCCCAATAATTACGAAAAAACGAAAAATTAATTTTTACCTTGTGTTGCTGTTTAGGTCAACAGCTGAAAGGCTAGTTTGAACCTCTAGAGGTTTACTAAGTAAAACGAGGAGTGAGGTGGTTAATCATTCCTTCCATGCCTTCCTCACTGAGAACAAAATAGCCTTTACTTATCAACATGCCAAGCCAAAAAGCATCTACTTTCCACCCTGCAAATGACACCTACACATCATTCACCACAGGGTCTGGCTGTATAATGAAATTCATTACTTTCAAAAGAGATAATTCTGACTAGTGTCTTTCATACCTCTACCCTTTATGTTCTTAAATAGTTCAGTCACATAATTGGCTGATCACGTGATAAAAAACAGAACTATTTTTTGTAGTCCTGGAACTAGCAGATCGAGTGAAAATAATTTAACACTCCACCTGGCTTTTATGGGTCAAAAAATAAGTGTAAGTTTTTACCTATGTAACTGAAAAACGGTGCGAATTACGTATCATCATTCGTGAATATTTAACTTCTTTCTATTTATTTTCTTTTTATTCTATTTATTTTGAGAAGCTGTGGTTTATTATTACCCGAATTAAATACATTTTGAATAAATGGTTAACTTAAACTTTATTCATTATATTCCAATGTTTTTTTGAAATATCTTTATTTATTTATTTTTGCTGAACGTAAATAAAATTACATAAACAAAAATCCCTTTCATGAGACGACGCGTCTCATGCCCGGTGGCAATTTTTTCCGAAGAAATTGTAACAGATCACGCCCACTTAGCTTCCGTAAGAAAGAAAAAGGCTTACCTTTTACCTTTGGCAAAAATCATTAAAGATTTCTGTATTTACTCTTTAAGAGGAATCGAATGTTTCTATTTTTGTATACAAATTCCGATTTTGATTCCTAGACATCTGGTTTTGGGCCACTCCTGGTCAAAACCGGCAAAAATAATTATTGATTGCTGTGTTTATTCTTTAAGAGGAATCGAATGACACTATTTTTTCCAAATTCCGACTTTGAAATCTTGACTCCCGGTTTTTGACCACTTCCGGTCGAAACCGGAACTTCAAACTTAATCAAGGTTCACTAACTTTTTATGTAAATTACCAATACGAAAACCGTTTGTTGCTATCTCTTGCAGTTTCTGACTTCTGGATGTGACGGAGGACGGGCATAGGAAAATGATAAAAGACAATTTTTAAAAATCTGTTGTAAAACACTCACACGACTTTCTCTTACCAATGCAAATAATGAATAATATAACCTAATATTAGAAATAAAACATTGAAAATTAACAAAACTATTAATCTTAAAAAAGCAACCTCATTTTATTCATGAGTTGATGATGCGAAATGAAAATTAACCTCAGTTTGGCTTATAATACGAAAAATCACTCTTTGACGGAAAACTAGGCTGTCGAGAAAAATGCGTAAAATAAAAGTTGTAGATCTTTTAATTTTCTATAAATTTGATTATACACTTTTGTCGAAAAATGCTAAAATATTAAAAAATTCATTTTTTACAGATTTTCATGAAAGAAAACCGAAAATCACTAACTACCACTGAACTAAGCGTTATACAAATAAATATTTGAAAAAAAAGTTGTAGATTTTTAAATTGTCTACAACTTCTATTATATACACGATAAACTTTTATTATATATGCTACTTGCGGTAAAATGAAAGGCCGCAATCTTAAAAAAAAAACATTTTTCTACGAGAAAACAGCCTCCCCAAGAGTTTTAAGAGACATGGTGCCTACCCTATCTTGTAGAGCATAAAAAATGTAGTAAATGAGGCAATTTTTAAAAAATCATAGGAAGTAGTTTTGAGAAAATCGCAAAAAATTGAAAAATGACACGAATAAACTACTACTTCCGGTTGACCGATTTTGTGAAAATGTTCATGTCGGGTATTCTAAATGTATCAAATTTAGGTTTTAAGTTTCAACTTCGTACAACGTTTCGTTCTTGAGATATTCTGTTCATACACAGACATTTTTTTTCTCTGTATTCATATAGGCAAGAAAAAGTAAAAATTGCCACCAATAACTTAACAAAAGGTGATTGTTGTAGTAGTGACGAGGAAAAGTATCAACGAACGAACGGTAATTTATAAAACTGGCCTTCTTGTAGACATTATAATAAATTAGTGAAACGGCAACGTTGTTCGAGCAGAATTTCAATTTATCCCGGATAAATGACCTTGACTAATGTAATAAATTGGGGGAAGTGACAAATCTGACAGCCTTGCAATTGCAGGAAAGATCGTATTTCTGTGATCCCTACTATAAATAGATTACATGACAGCGGAAGCACATGACGGAAAATTTGTGACTGAACTCATGAAAATTTTAGAATATAGGTCTAAATCAACTTAGGTATCAGTGAAAACTTCTTTAAGCGCACCTTGCACTCTTTCTGAGCAATGAACGAAACTGAACTGTCACACACAGAAATAAAAGGTTATTGTTATTCAACTCCTTAATGGGGAAACCCGTTCAGTCCACTGATTGTAATATTTAAAGTGTACGAGAATACATTTAGTGCTGCGTGTTACTTTATTTGAGATTAGTTTAATATACTACGCGTATGTTATTCTATAAAGGCATATTCAGCGTAATATTTAAATACGGTACAACACTTGACGGAATTTTTTTTAATATTTAAATAAATTCGAATCTAAAGTTGCCATAAACCTATTGTTTCATTCTTAGAATACAATAGCAACGAAAAAGTCCCAATCACGGCAAAATTACACTAAATGATTAATTCAAAAAATATAACATTATTATACAGTATAATCCGTTTAATAACGATTTTCATGGGCCCGACACAAATTAGCGTCTTAGCCGTAAAATCGTCTTAGCCGAGAAGTGGCCAAGACAATCTTGAGAGTGCTTTTTAAAGAAATTATTATTGAAGGCAGAAAAGTGTTAATGTCTCAACATTCTGCGTTATGTGAGAAAATATAAATAACAGTAATTACATATAGGTTATACAAAAATAAATTATTATTATATAAATTAAATAATAATAAATTATTATTATATATAAATTATTATAATACGTAGTTTATTTATGTAGACTACTACATAAATAAACTATAAGATACATACCTTTTCTGAATGTCACGTTTAATTAAAAAAAAAACAAACAAATAACACCACTAATACATACAAACATATGTACATAAATACTGTAACTAATGACGAAATTTCCACTACTTAATTTTAAAATAGTCATTAATTTTGTGCGTGTATTAGGCGGGATTGAATGCGCATTAAGCGGAAACGTATACCCGTGTTTTACCTTATTAATCAAGGGACTTCATGAAAACCGCATTTTAAACAGAAAATCGTTTTAGCCGTGAGCGTATTAAACGGATACTACTGTATTATATTTTCTATTTAATAAATTACTTTTTACCAATAACAGGCAGGTGGAAGGTTAAATTATTTGCAATCGATCCGCAAATTCCAAGAGGTACAAAGAGTAGTTTTGTTTCTTATCACATGGTCAGCCAATTATATGACTAAAAGATTTAAGAACAAAAGAGGTTGAGATATAGAAAACACTAGTCAGAGTAATCTTCTCTGAGAGTAATGCATATCATCATTATACAGCCAGACCCTGTGGTGAATGAAGTGAAGGTGTCATTTGCAGAGTGGAAAGTAGTTGCTTTTCAGAGGGCCTGGTATCCTGATAAGCAGACTTTTCCATTAAGTGAAGAAGGAAATGGTAAACCACCTTATTTCATCGTTTTACTTAGTAAAGCCTCTTGAGGTTCAAACCAGCCTTTCGGTTAAAAATCTGAACAAAAATATTACTTTATGACTTAATTAGCCTACTTAAATTAAATAAAAATAATTTTATTTCATACAAGATTTCACTTCTATCTTGTGATCATAAGCATACATACAATGGTTTTTACTTTCTCTTGCCTATTTGAATGTATAGGAAGGAAAGTATTGTTTTCATGTCGATTTTTTAAAATTGAGTTTCCACCGGATCTACACGTTTTCAGACCCCCTGAACCCAAAAATATGTTTTTAGCGATTGGTCTGTATGTGTGGATGAACAGAATATCTCATGAACGGTACATTAAACAAACTTGAAACTTAAGTTAGATACCGCTAAAGGACCCGACATGAATATTTTCATCAAAATCGGTCAACCCGAAGTAGTAGTTTATTCGTGTCATTTTTCACTTTTTGCGATTTTCTCAAAAACTGCTCCTGCGATTTTTGTTAAAACCACCTCATTTACTAAATATTTTATGCTCTACAAGATAGGGTAGGCGCCATGTCTGCTGAAATCTCTGGGAAGCTAGTTTTCTCGTAAAAAAGTTGTTTTTTTAAGATTGCAACTTTAATATGCATTTTAGCGCAAAAGTAAATATAATAAAAGTTGTAGAGAATGTGTACAACTTTTTTTCTGATTTTTTCTTCACGAAAACGTGTAAAAAATCGATTTTTTTAAAGATTTCAGCCTTAGTATGCATTTTACGATAAAAGTGTATTATAATACATTGGCAAGAGAAAGGTGAGTGAGTGTTTCACACCAGAGTTTTTTATATATAGGCCTATTAATCTCTAAAATTTTCAATATTTTATAATTTCATTAAGATACTACAGACTGATGTAAAGTACAAACAAAATCGAAATAATTAAAAATTACTTTGATAACATTACTTTTCTAAATATTATTATATCGCAAAATAATAAACTAAAATGGTTATCAGCTTACATATTAACCCTAGTCTTGTCTTAACTAACCGCTGTGAACTACCTAACCAACCGTAACCTAACCTAGCCTAACCTTAACTTAACCTTGTCTCGGTAATAGTAGGATATTATATTACTCCATTGTCTGACAAATCACCTTAATGTGTACAAGTTCAGAGCACATTTATTAGAGGAAAAAGGAAAGTTCAGTAATCCAGAACCACAGGCCGAACAAAAATTAGCCTATTATAAATATACAATACAAATCAAAAAGTTTAATAATTATAGATGTAAGCATGCAGTTTTTATAAAGAGTTGTCCATAATTCGGTGAAATAGAGATTTTCTGGTTTTATGTTTCACTAGCATGCCTCGCGCGGCTTCGCACGCGAAACATGTGTAATCATTTTTTAAAAATAAACATATATCAGAAATTGTGTAGCTGCTTTATAAATCGACTGTATACTCCAACGTACACACACGCCCACACACACACACACACATACACACACACACACACACACACACAAATATTTATGAAAATCTTCATTAGGGCCCTTAGGGAAATGTTGCTGTAAATATAAATACGAATATTCTGACAAAATTTTATGAAAATCCGTTCAGTACTTTTTGAAATTAGCCTGCACGAAAAAACACGCTTTGTCTTTTTTTTTTTTTTTTGCTTTTACGGCCATCAATGGACCACTTTAATCAAAACAGAAAAAGTTTTCAGAAACGTTTTCTAATAACTCTTGGTCTTGTGAGTTTCCTTTTCGCCCAGTAGGCTTTCATTCGCTCCGATCTTTGTCGGCGAATCTCGTCTGAAACGACTATTCCGGGTCTTCTATGTCTCGTTTCCTCATTGAACCTGGTGTGTGGGGATTTAAGGGATTTGTCTTTATAATATTAGTATAGATTTTTTTTATTCCTAATTTGTGTACGTTGCAATCTGTTTAATTTAGTCTAGTTTAGTTTAGTTTATATAATATTTAGTTTATCTAGTTTAGGTGTAGTCTTATACAGACCCAGGGCGACCATTCCTGAAAGAGTATGGTTAATTAAACCCCAACCATCAAAGTACACCGGTAACCACTGTCTAGTATTCAAATCCGTATAAAAGTAACTACCTTTACTAGGATTTGAACCAGGAACCTTCGTCTCCAAAAATCAGCTGGTAAACAGCTGATTTTGGCGACGACTTTACCTCTAGACCAACCCGGTGGGTAGTATAGATTTAACTTGAATAACACAGCACTGTTATCTCAAAATCGGAAAACTGCATGGACTAATTCATAATTTTATATCTACGTTTTTGCTATTGTTTAGATCAACCGAAAGGCTTGGTTTGAACCTCTAGAGGCTTTTACTAAGTAAAACAAGGAGTTAAGTGGTTTACAATTGCCTTGCTTACTGCGTGGAAAAGTATGCTTATCAACATGCCAGGCTCTCTGAAAAGCAACTACTTTCCACACTGCAGATGACACCATTACTTCATTCACCAGTGTCTGGGTGTACAATGAAATTCATAACTCTCAGAGGAGATAACGCTGACTAGTATCTTTTGAACCTCTACCTCTTCTGTTCTTAAATGCTTCAGTCATAAAATTGTCTGACCAAGTGATAAGAAACACAACTATTTTTTGTAGCCCTTGGAACTAGCAGATCGAATGGAAATAATTTAACACTCCACCGGCCTGTTATGGGCAATTCTATCTATACCAATATGATGAAAAAGCGGATAGTAACGTTTATTTGTTTTTTGTACGAGGTTTATTGTAAAGCTTTGAGCTTCCTGAGTAACATAACCTATTGTAGAGGATTGGTGTGATCACAGAGTTGACGTGATCACATGTCGGGTGTGTGTGTGTTGTCTGTGCGCAAAAATATTAATAAATTTGGGTAATATTAATTTATTTGGGTATTTAAATAAGTACATATTATATAAATGTACGTATATAGATTTTTCCCGTAACAGGCAGGTGGAGTGTTAAATTATTTGCACTCTAGATGCCAGTTCCAGGGCTACAAAAATTAGTTCTATTTCTTCTTATCACATGGTCAGCCAATTATATGACTGAAGCATTTAAGAACAGAAGAAATAGAGGCGTAAAAGACACTAGTCACAGTTATCCTCTCTGAGAGTAATGAATATCATTATACAGCCAAACCCTATGGTGAATGAAGTGAAGGTGTCATTTGCAGTGTGCAAAGTAGATGCTTTTCGGAGGGCCTGATATGCTGACAAGCATACTTTTCCACTCAGATAGGAAGGCAATGGTAAGCCACATAACTCCTCGTTTGACTTAGTAAAGCCTCTAGAGGTACAAACTAGCTTTTCAGCTGATGACCTAAACAACAGGTACGGTACAGTTCACCTCTACCATACATCATACTACAATCTTTTCCTTAAAATAAAAATGTCACGTCCGATTTATTCTTAGAAATTTTTGTAAACCTTTCAAAAATCAAAGAGATCGTAGATGTACCATTTTTTTTTTTAAGAAATTGATTTTTCTTACTTTTTTTTATAACACGTACTTATAGTATATCTCACAGAACCGTGCAGCAGATATAAACAGACTACGGGTTAAAAGTCAGTATGAAGGATGCGTAATCATGTTTCACTCTACCAACGCCAGTCAAAACAAACGGCGACAGGCCGGATGTTTTATAATAAGCCTACTCTATGAATTCTTTCTACCGGTACGTTCGTATTTGTATTTAGCATATGTTTCAATTAGCATATAGCAAGTTTAATCTGATAAGCAAAAAACATTTTTTGTAACTCGAATGGACCACGCTAAGTTCAATCACAATTTTAATACATTTATGTTTTGACGTGCTGCACGGTTCCATAGGACAGAGTATAGAGTTATTTTCAGGTTATATTACTCCCCTTCCACTGGTAATTTATATTGATGGCAACAATGTTCCTGTTTCCATTACTACAGCACAACCTTATTTATCCGAAATAACTGGAGCTAAAGGCCATCCGGAAAACCAAAAATTCGGGTAATATGGGTAATAAGCATAACAAATCCTTGAACAAGCAGACTTTCCGTTTCTTACGATAAAAAAATTATGTTTTGTAACAAAATTACATAGAATTATTAAAAAAATATAAAAATAATTTTTCACATAATTTCTTAACAAAGAATTGGTCGACTCTCTTCTTTTTTAAATACGTGTGGCGTTTGAATGAAGCACGGTTACATAAACACTTTATCATTAATAGTTTTTTTGGGTATCATTCTAGTAAAGTTTTCTTAAATTTGACAAAAATTATTTTATTACCATATTTTATTGTAAAATCCTGCAGGAACTGTACATTTAATCAAAATAAAACGCGAATATTTGTTGTACTACATACATTTACGTTCTTGCTGTCAGTTAAAAATTATTATCAATGTGAACATTAAATTAAAAAAGTCTACAAATCTGCTCCGGATATCCGGATAAACGAGGTTTTACTGTAACTGATTTTATTTGTACAGCGTTATTTCTTTTAGGTTCTGTGAGAAGTTGAAGAGTTTAGTTTTCCGTAAAGCGTAGCGAGCAGAGGGTGCCTATTATACGAGGTGTGGCTATTAAATAACGAGACTGACGTTGTAAAAGGTTTTATTTTTATTTTATACATAATCACTTATTGTACCTTACCTTCAGTATACACTCCTTCTCTATCCCTACAACGCTCCTTGCAAATTTTCCATTGTTGGAAACAGTGCTGGAAGTCATCTTCTGTCAGCTCCTTCAGGACACGTGCCGCTTTCTCTTTTACAGCTTCCACAGACTCAAATCTTGTCCCTTTTAATGCAGATTTCACCTTAGGGAACAGGTAGAAGTAACATCGTGCAAGATCTGGTGAATAAGGTGGATGTTCTAACACTGAGATGCTGTACTTGGCTAGGAACCTCTTGACAGATAACGCGGAATGAGCTGGCGCATTGTCTTGGTGGAGAACCCATGATTTTTCCTTCCACATTTCTGGGCGTTTTTTCCTTACTCTTTGACGTAGTTTAGAAAGTATCTCAAGGTAGTAATATTGATTAATTGTTTGACCTTCGGAACCCAGTGAAGGTACACAATCCCATGGATATAAAAAAAAAACAATCATCATTGCCTTAAATTTTTACTTGCTCATCGAGCTTTTTTGGCTCTCGGTGAAGTTCGGCTCTTCCAGTGCATGCACTGGCGCTTCATTTCTGAATAATAAGTAAAAAACCACGTTTCATCACATGTTATTATCTTCTACCTGTTCCCTAAGGTGAAATCCGCATTAAAAGGGACAATATTTGAGTCTGTGGAAGCTGTAAAAGAGAAAGCGGCACGTGTCCTGAAGGAGCTGACAGAAGATGACTTCCAGCACTGTTTCCAACAATGGAAAATTCGCATGGAGTGTTGTTGGGATAGAGAAGGAGTGTATATGAAGGTGACAGTAAGTGATGATGTATAAAATTAAAATAAATTTTTTTACAACGTCAGTCTCGTTATTTAATAGCCACACTTCGTATAATAGCGTGACAAAATGAAGGCGTGTCCAAAAGTCTATCATTGAAAGTTCTACCAATCAAAATCAATCATTGGAGAAAAAAAACTATAAGTTACTTACAAAAATACAACTTTATTTAACAGTAAATTTGCAACAAAAGTACTTTATGAAAATAATCATGGTAAATAAAATCTGAGATAAAAAACCTTTTGTGAAACAAAAATGGATTTCGTATATAAAAATGGAAGATAAGGTTTGGGAATATTGTTTTCAGTTTTTAGAATTTTAGATGGGGAAAAAGCAATAAATCTACTGAAGACATGGTTTTAGGGAAATGAATCTAGGAGTCCTTTGCAGCAATTTGTTATGACGGCGAGATGTAAAGAGAGGTACAGTGTAGAGTCGAGTGAGAGGTGAACAACAGGGTGTGTTTGTATGTGTGTTGTGTAAGAGTGATGAGGGAGGAGTGTAAGGGTAAATGAGGAGGAGAGAAGAAAGTAAGAAGTTGGAGTAAAAAGGGGTAGGAGGAGAGTAAAACAGATAGAAAACGAAAGGGGGTGGTATCCGGGCGTTGCTTAGCAACGGACCACGTGATCCATAGTACACTTTCCAGCTGGGCTTACTACAGACCTGGCTACCACCTGCAACTACCTCATCTGGCGTGTATCGATCCTTTTAACTACCCAAACTTCCAGCCCGGCATGGTATCCACACCGCTATAACCTCAAAATTGCTAATTTTATTGCTAAATAAATAAAATATTAAATAAAAACCACCTGTTTAGAAACGATATTTAAAAGTAAATACTTTTAAAAGAAAAAGATGGAAACGACCTTGAACTATAACATTATTATTCTCAACTCGTATCAGCATGCAAGGTTTTCTGGATAGCTTTATTGAAAAGAACCTTTCTCAAAATGTCAGATTAAATTATTCGAAGCAATATAAAATTGGAATCTCTGATAAACTTCCACCATTACATATTTAAAAAAAAATAGTACACTGAAATTTTATCATTTAAAAATTCACACATAGATTTTACGAAACAATATCAGGAAAAATACAGTCAACTCTCCGTATTCGCGGTTTCATTTTCTGTTATCGTTTTCGGTATTCGCGGTGAGCTAAATTCGTGGTTTAATCCGAATGAAAACGAATTTGGAAAACCATGATAAAATGTATGATAAGGATGATTGTTGTTTAGATCATCAGCCGAAAGGCTGGTTTGAACCTGTAGAGGTTTTACTAAGTAAAATGAGGAGTAAGGTGGTTTACCATGCCTTCCTCACTGAGTGGAAAAGTACACTTATCAGCATGCCAGGCCCTCTGAAAAGCACATATTTTCCACTCTGTAAATGACACCTTCACTTCATTCACCACAGGGTCTGGCTGTATAGTAAAATTCATTACTTTCAGAGGAGATAACTCTGACTTCTGTATTTTACACCTCTACCTCTTCTGTTCTTAAATGTTCAGTCATTTAATTGGCTGACCATATGATAAGAAACAGAACTATTTATTTTAGCCCTGCAACGAACAGATTGAGTGTAAATAATCTGACACTCCACCTGTCTGTTATGGGCAGAAGGATGATTATGAACGTAAAATGTTCTGTTTTATCATTCCTGAATAACGTACTTTTATTACGTTCATAAAAATATAGTACCTACGAAACATCAAGTTGCTGGTTTTAAAACTAAGTTATGGATGTTTATTTAAATCAAATAGGTATTGATATGTACATAATATATAGTATGTACACCATGTATGTAAGTAGTACGTACAGGCATTCTTTATTATTTACTAATTCAATTTACGTATTCGCGACGAATTTTCAGAACCTGATCCCCACGAATATATTACTGTAATTCCAAATTTGGGAGTAAAATTATCCATAGAAATATAAACAAAACAAAGCTTTTAAACGGTTTATTAATTTAATGACTATTTTCTTTATTCATATTTTTTAAAAACTAAACCCGCCAGGTCAACGGGTAAAGTCATCGACGCCAGTCAGCTGTTTAACAGTAAATTTGGAGTTAAACAGTGATTTCGGAGACGAAGTTTTCGTGGTTAAATATCTAGTAAAGGTAGTACTTTTATACGGATTTGAATAGTAGACTGTGGTTACCGGTTTACTTTGATGGTTTGGCTTGAATTAACCGTACTCACTCCGAAATTTTTGGTCTGAGTCTAAACAAAATTACACCTCATTTACACATAATTATTATCATCCTCATATCATTGGTGGAGTTGATTACTTCCGGTTGACCGATTTTGATGAAAATTTTCGTGTCGGGTCCGGTAGTAGTATGTAACTTAAGTTTCAAGTTTGAACAATGTTCCGTTCTTGAGATATTCTGGTCACACACACACACACAGAGACCAATCGCTAAAAACATGTTTTTCGGGTTCAGAAGGTCTGAAAACGTGTAGATCCGGTGAAAACTCGATTTCTTAAAATCGACATGAAAACAATACTTTCCTTTCTATATATTCATATAGGCAAGAAAAAGTAAAAATCGTTATTTCAACTTATTTGGCCATATAAAATTCCAGTTTTGGCTCTGCTAAACCCAGAAACATCCAAACGTTACAAGAATTTCAGCCTAATTTTTCCGACCTGTTATCGTGAGACTTATTAGGCTACGTAAGTATGAAAAATTTTCACAATGACCCTTCATGTTCTCATCAATGACCCTTTCATAAGTTCCCTTCATGAAAGGCTAAATACACAGAAGTTATAGTTTGTCCAATCTGAATTGGCGCGCGTAGTTATACAGTTGTGATCGTACCTCGCCAACATGTACAAGGTAACTCACAAAAACGTGACAGAAAATGAGTGCATTGTTTATTTACTTTTTTTAAATAGAAGGATAAAAATGTTTAAACAATCTGTTGTCTTAGGAAACACGCTGTACTTGTATAGCTATTCGAGTTGATGCGCCAATTCAGTTTGGATATACTGTACGCACTGTTCAACAGACTGACCGACAATCTGGAACAGCAAGCAAGAAATAAAGTCCCGCCTCGGGAAACCTTGACACACATTCAGTCGGATGAGTGTCTTCTTCAAGAACCATAACCTTTTTGATTTAAAAATAAGGCTCCTTCGATACTAAGTTTTTACCATCCTCTTTTTTGGGTAGAGCCTTGGATCTTAACCCTTTATAGATCTTTGGTAAGTATACTTACCAATGGCAATAAGGTCGATTTTTTTAAAGAATAAGCTACGCAGTTGAACCCTATTGACATTTTATGGTTTTATAGATGTTTTCTGGTAAATAGGCTACCCACATTTTGAAATAAGTGCGCAGCGACCATTTGCTTCATGAGTTACACGAATGTGGTATGTATTCATACCAGCGCACGCAACCGTGTTGTTTTGTTGTTACTTTCGTACAGTGCTTAGAAAATTCGAGTTTTTTATGGGAAAGCAAGCATACATGCTATTATAAAGTTCAGATAAGTTATTCTACGAATTTTTCTGTTATATAGGACTACAAGTTGTTTTAATAAGCAATTCTTACAACTAAAAATTATGTGATTCCCATTTCAAAGAACGTTCCTTGGTAAGTATACTTACCAGGGCTTAACATAAAAAAGATATATCTTATAATAGAGCTGTTCTGTCCTTATAATAGTGCTGAAATAGTGCTGTACTGGCACTAGAATTACATTATTTAAGTTCCTATAAAACAAAATTAAAAATTTTACAACATTTATATTTTTCCCCGTAGTAGTTTGTTGTAACCCTTATAAAGGGTTAAACGAGGCCATATCAAAAAATTTGCATGCGCTCGAGATGTGGCTGAATCGAATAATTCCTAAAATTCTTTGGACAGCGCAAATGACCAACGCCGGAGTTCTGTAAAGGATGAGAAAGGACCTGGAGGTTTTTGTAACTATCAAAACACGTAAAATGCAGTACCTGGGTCATTTTACGCGGGACGAAGCCAAATATTCCTTGCTTCAGTGTATTTTGCAGGGGAAGATATTCGTAGAAAGAGTCCCCGGAAGAAAAAGGATATCGTGGTTAATAAATCTTAGGACCTGGTTCAACAAAAATTCCTCACAACTATTTCGTATTGCTGTTGAAAAAGATAAATTCAGAACTAAATCTTTCAAAGAAAAGTGCAATCATTCAAAAATTGCAATGAAAATCCAACATATCAACTGCAGAGATTGTAGAAAGAGATCTGATGTAACGTAAAAAATTGCATAAAACAATAAAAAAATTAAAATCGAAATAGTATTATCTCTTTTTTCTTGCTTGTTTTTCTCCAAATTCTGTATCATACAATTTTTACAACACATTAGATCATACACTGGGTGTCACTGAACTATTGCATGGTGTTTTCTTCTTATTTTAAACAAATTTACTTACAAATTGCAAAAAAAGTTATTAAAGATTTTAAAAAAACTTAAATTAAATTAGCATCAACTAATGACAGTAACATGTTACGGTACAGAATCGTTGGGTTTTAACGTGTGATAATATTTCTAGACTATAGTCGGTAATCTAACCCGGGCCTTCCGCTTTGTAGTGTGCAATTCAGTGTAGCGCTCTAACCACTAGGTCACGGAAGTGGCTTGCAAAATTATTATGTGTACATAGTACATTTAACGATCTACAAAATGATCATCCCTGGTTATGTAATCTGATTGTATTAAAATTTACATTTAAGAAAAATGCTATTTTTTATTAAATTTTTGAAACTATGATTTCTGTATTTTGAAAATGAATTCTTTTTCAATTGAAATCAGTATATTTGTACGGAAGCGAACAGAAATAAGTAGGCTACCTTGTATTTTTTAATTCGTTAACAAAATCGACCCTTAGAGTGGCAAGGTTACAAAATTTTATAATTTTTGGTAAGAAAATTATAAAATTTTGTTTCGGCGGCATGGTAAGAACATAACTTACAATATACGTAATTAACAATTACAGTTTATAATAATTAAGTTACGGACTGACTGAGCTAAAGAAAAAATAATGTTAAAATTGTCTGTTAAATTAAAATAAATAAATTGAATGTTAAAATAAAAGACGAACAATATATGTTACGAGTTCGAGAAGAACTGTACAAGAAAAAAGAATGATTGATGGAAACAATTAGAAAAAGAAGACTACATTTTACGGACACCTGTATACGACCACCGGTTAACAAAACAAATTTTTAAGACACTAAAAAATAGACCTAAGGTGTCGGATAAATGGTTTAAAGAAGTCAGAAAAGATGTTGAGAAAACCGGAATAAACCGAGAAAACTTAATGAACGGAATCAAATACAGACAGCTAATTACGGACTTTCATGGCTTCCATGAAGAGTAAAAACGGAACACGGGTGGATAGAAGAAGGGATAAAAACCTACAGTAAGCAAATCCTGAGAAAGTGCAAAAAGGCCTTCCAAACATTTAAATTCACCTCACATACTCTTATTTTAATTAGCCCTTCACGAGAAAAATTTGTTATCCATATATAAAAAAAATTACGTAATTTTATAGAATTTAATAATGAATCATGAAATTTTTGTGTGATATCCCACGCAATTAATCACAAAATTTAAAAAGAAATACATCGGTCGCCTGAGAATTAAGTGTTGTACTGTTTTTACCTGATTGCGCCTACTAACAAGAGTAACAAAATGACATTTTCAAGTTTTTTCCAACAAAGAAAAAATCTGATGTTAAACACTACCACACTTTCTCTTGCCAATGCGAATAATTGACAATATAACCTAACATTAGTAATAAAACATTACAAATAAACAAAGAAAATAACCTCAATAAACATAACCTAATTTTAATCATGAGTGAGAGACACAAAATGAAAATCAATCTAAGTTTGGCTTTAAAATACTGAAAATCACTCTTTCATGCTAAACAAAGCTCTGTAGAGAAAAATTCTGTCTATGAAAGTTGTAGATCTTTTAATTTCCTATAAATTTGATCATACACTTTTGTCGTAAAATGCATATTAAGGCTGAAATCTTAAAAATCGATGTTGTTTTACAGATTTTCATGGAAAAAACAGAAAATCACATATTACCGCTAAACTAGCTATATGTTATACACAAACATGTTTGCAATAAAAAAAATATAGAGTTTTAAATTCTCTACAAATTCTGTTAGATACTATTTTGCCCTAAAATGCATTTTAAGGCCTCAATCTTCAAAAAACCTTTTTTTCTACGAGAGAACAGCCTCCCCAAGAATTTCAACAAACATGACGCCTACCCTGTCCTGTAGAGCATAAAAGTATAGTAAATTAGACGTTTTTGAGAAAATCGCAAAAAGTGAAAAATGATACGAATAAACTACTATTTCCGGTTGACCGATTTTGATGAAAATGTTCATGTCGGGTTCTCTAATAGTAACTAACTTAAGTTTCAACTACGTACGATTTTCCGTACGTTATTATGTTCACACACCCACACATACTCACACACCCACGCGCCCACGCACCAGCGCGTACCAATCGCTAAAAACATGCTTTTTGTGTTCAGGGGGTCTGAAAACTTAATTTCGAAAAATCTACATGAAAATAATACTTTCCTTCCTATATATTCATGGGCAAGAGAAAGTAAAAATGATATAACTAAATTATTTTAAAAAAATTCAAAAGTTTTAGTGAGATTGTATCGTGAGGTATCTGATAGAATTAACTTATTGTGATATGTTGATAAGAAAAATCAGTTTTCTTTTACCCGTTAAAGGATTTTTTTAACTACACATAACATAAAATATTTATTACCCGTGCAGTATATTTTATCGTGTTGTGCTTTAAAAGAATGTAATCATTTGAGATACATTTCTTTTTATTTTACGAAACGAATGAAAATGAAATTAATGTCAAATGGCCTTCATAAAAAATATCGATTGACTTGAATTGCAATCGGTTCAACTAGCATGAAATAAATAAACATTTTATAAAATGAAGTAGTTGAAGAATAGACATTATCTACATTATGAATCTATCAACTGAAAGTTACTGTCAAAAGAATTCTTACAAAAAATAGCCAAAATTGAAAATGTTGAAATACAATAGTTCTAACTCCTAAGTATACCCTAAAAATATTTATCAGACGAAAATTATCTCAGGATATTTTTGTGTAAAATCTAATTAAAATAAAATGTTAATCAATTTGGTCGGTCCGATGGTGCAGTGGGCAACGGAACTGAATTCCTAGGATCCCGGATTTGATTCCTAGTTTGGTCTGGTATTTTTACATCACTCATTTTAGATCGGTGAAAAACTGATACTAAATATTAAATTAAGACTGAGTAAGAATTGGGGTTAATCGGCAGAGGACTGAATTAGTGGATGGTAAACATCACATGGCATCACTGAAATAGTGATGGGCCAGAAGTACAAATGAGGCAGACGGATGATCGATGGAACTAGGTGGTTTAGTAGTGGAGGTCCAGGCTGGAAAAGGGGAATAGAGGTCATCCACAAACACGATGGAGAGACGACTAGTTGCCGGGTTCAATTGGACAAGAATAGCTTGGCAGGTTTTGCAGACAGGGGAGGTCTATATCCAACACTGGATGATGATGATGAGCTGATAAAGACAGCTGAAGGCTGAAAAAGAAGAAGGAGGAGGAGGAGGAGGAAAAGGAGGGGCAGGAGGAGGAGGAGGAGAAGAAGAGAAGAGGAAGAAGACGAATTCTTGTACAGCGTACAAAAATCCTTTCTAAATATTTTTTTATTTAAAAAAAACTCCGGAGAAAACGGAGAAAACTGCGTACTTCTTCTTCTTCAGCTGCTTATCTATTCCAAATGTTGGCGACCAGCATAGCAATTCTCACTTGTTCGTTGCACTGCGAAATAGCTCTTCTTAGCTCTTTCCAAACTAAGTTCTCAGATTTCAAAGCCACGACGCCCATCTTCTGCCAGATCCTCGTTTTCCATATAGTTTCCCCTTCAGAATAGCTTGCTGTAATGAATATCATGAGTCATTCCGCATGATATGGCCAAAATATAGGAGCTTTTTGCATTTGATGGGGGAAATGACTTCTACGTCTTTCATCATTCTCCTGAGAACCTCTATGTTTGGCATCCGAGCAAGGCATGGGACCCTCAACTTTATCGAAGATTCAGGACTGTGTACAACTGGGTAAACATTACAAAATTACATACTTATTAAATTAAGTAAGAGATAAACTTTAAAAAACAGGTTTTGGAATACATACCTGAAGGACGAAAAATATTGGGAAGAAATCTAGAACGCTGGGAATAGTTTAATTAATAATTCCTTTATGACGGGAAACAAAATAGCTTGATGCCGGAAGGAGAAGGAGGAGGCAAAGAAGAAGAAGAAGAAAGGAAAATTAGTATGAGGAGGAAGAGAAAAATACTTCGGATAACCCAAAAATTGGATGATCGTGGCTCGAACAGACAGTCATACTGTACGTGTTGTTTCGGTCATCAGCTGAAAGACTGGTTTGAACCTGTAGAAGTTTTACTTAGTAAAATGATGAGTGAGGTGTTTACCTATGCCTTCCTCACTGATTGAAAAAGTACTCTTATCAGCATGCCGCGCCCTCTGATAAGCACATATTTTCCACTCTGCAAATGACACCTTCACTTTATTCACCACAGGGTCTGACTGTATAATGAAATTCATTACTTTCAGAGGCGATAAATCTGATAAGTGTCTTTTACACCTCTACCTCTTCTGTTTTTAAATTATTCAGTCATTTAATTAGCTGACTATGTAATAAGAAATAGAACTATTTATTTTAGCCCTGCAATGAACAGATTGAGGGTAAATAATTTGACACTCCACCAATCTGTTATGGGTAGGTCATACTGTAGATAAAACAAATAAATCGGAACAAATTCGAATAGAAGAACTGATCTGACGGGACAAAATACAAAAGGAAAATAATTGAAATGATTGAAGAGAATAACATTGAATTTGTTTAGAATGATTAGAAAAACCAAGAGAAGAACTGAATAATCTAACGTTAGGTGCTCATAGAAATTCTTAGTAGACGATATTATTGCCTCCTCAGAAAGAAGGACGAAAAGGAAAGAATAGGATAGGTATGGAAAGGTTGATGGTCAGGCGGATACTCAGGGTGAGTGGAATAAAAAGAGAAAAGGTGAGAAATAAAGAGAGTTTGTGAGAAAAGAAAGAGAGAGAAAGAATTAGAAATGAGAAAGAGATAAATCTTGTACCCCTTCCACAATATTCATCTCTCCTACGGTTTGATCTCCTTCCCCTTCATTTTACTAAAATTCTCCCTCTCGCAGCCACTCCATCGTACTACAACAGGTGACCTTGACTTCTGATAAGCACCACACATCCCCCTCTATTACGATACTGCTTTTACTATTACTATATCACACACAATCTACCGGTCGACCCTCTTCGTCAACCCCTCCATTGCACAGCATAAACATAACGTCTTTTACTCTACGACTCCGCACACGATTTCAAATTGTTTGTTTGCATTACGTTTTTCTTATTTGCTAGTACTTCTGCGTACTACTCTTACAACTACAACTTCAGCTACGATAAAGTAACCGGCACATTTGTAACCGATACTTACACAGGGAACAATACGCTACATCAGATATTGTGAAAAACCACTTCAACACTTTAACAAAGTAAGTTAAGAAAATATTTATCTAAATAAAGCACTGTGTTTAGTTATTAACTCTAGTATTTACTTAACCGAGATAAACTCACTGTGATAAAATTTTCATATTTATTTCACCATAACTCTATCACTTCCTCCATTTATTTTGTAAATTATCTACCAATTAGTTTATTATTTAATAATATGTTAATTTATTCATATTATCAAATACTTTTTAATTATTTGTAAATTAATTACAAATAAGTTAATCTGTACAAAATTATGAAGAGTAACGTTTGTTTGTTTGTACGAGGTATCCTCAGAAATTACTCAACCGATTTAAAAAATTCTTTCACTGTTGGAAATCTTATAGCTTCCTGAGTAACATGAACTAAATGTCATTACGAAATTCTTAAATTTTTTTAAAATTGAAATGTGATTGGTGAAATTAATTTGATCCTTTATTTTATTTTTTCAACAAATGTCGTTTGGGAAGGTTAATTATTGAAAAGGGTTCTTCTTTGGCGCTCCTTGACTGTATTTTGCACAGGAAAAATCTTTGGTTCCGTCACGTCACGCTCGGATATCAAGAATTACAATTAATTAATTTACAAAAAAATATTTTTTATTTAATTTTTTAATTTTTTCTTCTTCTGCCTTTCAAGGATTAGGCATCTCTGCCTGTTCCAAACCTCTCAAATCTGCCCATCTCTTTCTCGGATGTCCTTGTTCTCTCCTGCCCTCTGGCTTATAGCCCAGTGTCTGCTTAAGTATCTTATCCTCCCTCATTCTGTTCATATGCTCTAACCACTGCATTCTGTTCTGAGATACCCTGTCGTTTATAGAGAAGATGTTGAGTTCTTTCCTTATCTCGGTATTCCTGTAACGATCTTCTCTACTACAACCACACGTATGTCGAAGAAATTTCATTTCACATGCTTGCAATCTACTCTACTCTCGTTTTGGTAACACCCAAGTTTTACTGCCATAGAGTAGGGTCAGCAGTGCTAATGTTTTATTAAATCTCACCCTCGTGTTTTTGCTGGTGCTATTTTTTAAGGTGTGGTGGATAGTTCCGTATATTTAATGAAATCGGTGCATCTTATTGGAAGCATTTTTATCCTATTGGTATGTAATGTTGCAACCTAGATACTGAAAGTGAGATATCTGTTCCAAAATATTATTTCATCCATTATCATTGAGTAAAATTGAAGACAAAAATATTACATGAAATTTGCGCGGATTCAGAACCTTTAAGAACAGTTTTCTATCCAGGAAAACAAATTTTTCTAAAAATACTTTTACCCCAAAACCCGTATGCGTCTATGACATGAAACTAATTCTATCCATGAAAGGTCAAGATCTCTTCGAGAATTTAATTCGGATTCGTAATCTACACAAAAAGTTAGTAGGCCTAATTGGGTTTGAAGTTTCGGTTTCGACCGGAATTCGCCCCAAACCGAAAGTCAAGAAACCAAGTCGGAATTTGAAAACAAAAATATTGTTATTCGATTCTCTAAAAGAATAGATATAGAAATCACTGTAGTTTATAAAAATGAATACCTACATTTATTTAAATTTGTAATATCTTCTGCGCCATCTATTTAAATTTTACTTTGGCTAATTCATAATATGATATTTCCCTTGACAGAAAATTCATACTTAAAACTTTAAAAAAAAAAAAAATTTTTATTTCCACAATTCCAAAAACAAACACAAATTGCAACAAATAAAATTCTCATTGAAATAAAAATTTTTCTTGAGATTTTACTTTCTATAAAGAAGGATGTTGCCGGTAAATGTCTATAAATTCCGTCAAAAAAGTTACAGATTTATCACTCATTTCGTACAAAATTAAAATAAAACAGAAATCTCACACAAAACTTTCATTGAGCCTAAAGATTTCAACTGCAGATCGGAACTGAAATTATTTACCCACACACACAGAGTTAATTGACAGACTATCTAAACAGCAGATCTCAACCTGTCCGCGAACTGTGTGTCTGTGACGAGATTAAACTTCAGTTAATTGGCCTGCAGTCCGCGGACTGCAGATAAACTGTGTAGTGAATGGTTACACTAATGCTTTATGACATAAGTCAAAAGTAAGCCTTTTTAAAAAATTTCACCAGCCATGAGACGCGTCATCTTATAAAATAAATTTTTTCACTTATCATCCTTCATCGTTTACTTCAGCTGTTATGTGCAAAAGAGTCGGACGTTTAGTAAATTACATAAAACTCACTTAAAAACCCTTTTATGCTGTTCTAAGATTCATAAAAAGCAAAAAAAATTGTTATTAATGGTTTTACAACTACAATATTTCTCATTTGACAGTAAGAATATTAAATAATGATCTATTTGTAATTAAACTTAGCCTTTCTGAAAAATGGATTGACCTGAGGAACTTCTTAGGCTCATAAAGTTATTTTTCTTATAAATAATAACTACACTATTTAATTTATTCAATTGGTAAGATAAATATATGTTAAAAAATTAACAGACTAATTAATTTCTGATACATTACAAAATGTAAGATATAAAATTTCACTAATATAATTCCTTAGAATAGCTATCAACGTTCTGTAAATTTTAATTTATTTTTGAATAACACAACAAAAATAACAGTGTGGGTATAACAAAATTTATTTATTAAAATGACAGCTAATTTGATTTGCTCTACATAAAAAATTGTTAAGCGATAATACTAATAAACGTTTTACTAAATGTACAAATAAAAATAACATAATTACAGTAATTTCAGTAACAATAACCAATTTATAAAAATAATTATCTAATAAAAATAATATGATTATCTTATTAAAATTCTTCATATAATACAAAATTAACTAAAGTAAATAAATATTTGAATCTTAATTGATTTATTAATAATAATTAATTTCAAAATATTTATTTTATTTTAGAACACTAAATTTAAAACATTTTAATGGATTCTAGGAAAACGAGGTACACTCACATAAAAAAACAAATTACTATTTAACAAAAATATTTAAAAAATCTATTTGGACTTATGAGATCTAATTGTAGGGGAGAGCAACCCACTCCTCCAACATAGAAATCGGGTATTTTCTCTTATTCTTCCGCCGATCTGCTAGTCCCAGGGCTACAAAAAATAGTTCTGTTTCTTATCACATGGGCAGCCAATTATATAACTGAAGAATTTAAGAATAGAAGAGGTAGAGGTGTAAATGACACCAGTCAGAGTTATCTCCTCTGAGAGTAATGAATTTCATTATACAGCCAGACCCAGTGGTGAATGAAGTGAATGTGTCCCTTTCAGGGTAGAAAGTGGGTGCTTTCTGTGGGCTTGGCATGCTGATAAGCATACTCTTTCAGCTCAGTAATGAAAACAATAGCAAACCACCTCAAACCTCAGTTTTGCTTAGTAAAACCTCTAGAGGTTCAAACCAGCCTTTCGGCTGTTGACCTGAACAACAACTTATAATAATTATATCCCGCAAGACTTCCGAGAGTAAACAAAAATTATAAAATACACACACACATAACAACTGTGTGACATTTCAAATACAAACAACTAATGTACACGTACATACAGGTGCAGTAGGCTGGTTGACCCACCGCAATCTCTTCACTCTTTGGGGACGTGTGGGGAGAGACAGGCTTTCATATTTACCGCTGATCTTCCCGTTGGCATCGCAACCCCTCGTTCTATACTCTTTTTCACGTTCATAATACAGTACAGCTCATATGAGAACCAGTTGTGCTATCAGGCGTAAGGAAAACATCAGGCGCAGCCAAAACATTAACTCTCCTCCAGCGAGATCATCCAAAGATCACTGACAAAAATATTTAGAGTGCGCTTACCCCAAACTAACAAGCTCATTTTTTATCAAAAACTTCTGAAAAAATTACGTTTGCTTCCAAATTAATTGTATTTTTTTTACGCTATAAATTTTATAAGTATACTGTGATATTTAGATAAGATACGCTCGTATAAAGTTGTACGTTTAAATCTCGTCACATTTTTTGCGTTTCACATCATATAACTTTTTTCATTCAATGACGACATATATGTGTTTTATTATTTTGGTTTAAAATAAAGAATTTCGTCAGTAATTTGATGTATGATAAGTCATATACTGGACAGAAACAGAAATAAAAGAATTTTAAAAAATCACCGATTCGAAAACAATTCGAAGGTAGATAATAGGTCGCATTTTGTATTCCTAGAATCTCTGAATCATTTGACATCTATGAACCTGCACCAAATGTACAGCTAATTTTAAAACAGGAAAAAGAGGGGTGTTCAAACAAGAATTTTTTTTTGTAATTGTCTACGAAGATTTGAACAAAAACTATTCTTTACTTTAAAATAATTACAAAAGACAAATTGATAAACAATTCCATTGACAATAATTTTCGGTACCTGATCTTTAAAACTATACAAATATTAATTATGTTTTCGGATAACGTTATTCAATAGGAGTTTGTAAATGAGAACGTGTTGTGGCGCGGAGTCGATATTTTTACTTAGTGTAGTAGTGTTCAAACTCCCGTATGAAATACACTGGATATGGTCTTTCCGTACTGCATTCTGAACGTGAAATCAACTATAGAAGAGAAGCGGCGACCACACGTCTCAGGTGAAGAGGCTCTTCACCTACTTCACCTGAATATCCGCCGCTGCCTTGTATCAAACTGGCCACTTCCCTCAAAAAGAAAATCAAATCGGAAATAAAAAATTAAATACAAAACAACATTTAAGATCAAGCTACTTAGTAGCTGACATGAAATTAAATAAATTAATACACGGAAAATACTAATAAATTTTCTTATATTTTTTAACTAACTGGTTAATTCACGGGTTTATTAATTCAGAAATACAACAATAATTTGTTATTTTCTTTTAAAATATCTAACAAGATCTTTTATTGTGAAGAAACTGTTATAAAAACCAATAGAAATAATAAAAAATGTGTTTTGTAAAAGTAAATCAAATTTCTTGTACCATAATAAAATTTTGTTGTGCCTTTGATACTGATGTCTGTAAAAAGATTTTTATAATTCAATTTTCAGAGCGTCTGTTCTGGCTGTTTCACATGTATCATGTATGTACTTCCATTGAACTAGTGAACGCTCATTTTTTTTCTACAGATAGAAAAAGTTTTTTTGAAAATTTCATTTTCTAAAAATATTATTATAACATGTATAAATAGCTTTAATATCTAATTAATCTTCTTGGAATGACATTATTTTCTTGTTAATTTCCCGATCTTGATATTACTTAAAATTGTATAAGTTAA
Source organism: Catonia carolina (assembly GCA_035578175.1). Classification (NCBI taxonomy): domain Eukaryota; kingdom Metazoa; phylum Arthropoda; class Insecta; order Hemiptera; family Achilidae; genus Catonia; species Catonia carolina. Next base: position 29,178,968 of record JAQMRL010000005.1, on the reverse strand, counting down.
TTTTTCTACGGTTTTTTTTTACACAAGTCGCAAATTGCCGCTTAATTAAGCGTTGGAAAAACATATTGAATACAAAATAAGTTAAATGTTTAATACTTTTAAACTTTTAAGCGACATTTATAATATGTTAATATATATTATTATAAATAGAAGTAACGTTTGTTTGTTTGTACGAAGTAATCTCAGAAAATACTCAACTGATTTCAAAAATTATCTCAGTGTAGTAAGCTTAGAGCTTGTTGATTAACAGGTTACATGATATTAAGCGTGTTTTAAATTTAAGATAAAAAATTTGGATCGGTTAAAATAAAATCATCTTTTATTTTATTTGTTTGTGGTAAGATAGGTTATTTATCTATCTACTCCATTTTATACAAATGAGGAACGGTAATTCTCTACAATGCATTATAATTTACTCTTTACGTTTGTCAAAATGTTTGAAAATATTTTAAGATACAGATATCGAAAAAATCTGGTGTGAAACAATCAAACGATTCTCTCTTGCCAATACAAATAATGAACAATATAACCTAAAATTAGTAAAAAATCATAAGAAATAAACAAAAAAAGTACCTCAAAAAACATAACCTAATTTTATTTCATGAGTGAATGAAGAAAAATTAAAATAAATCGGTCAATCGAAAGTTGTAGTTTATTCGTGTCATTTTTCACTTTTTTGCGATTTTCTCAAAAACGGCTCCTATGATTGTTTTTAAAATCGCCTCATTTACTAAATTTTGTATGCTCTACAAGACAGGGTAGGCGCCATGTCTGCTGAAATTCTTGAAAAGGCTGTTTTCTCGTAAAAACATGATTTTTAAGATGGCAGCTTTAATTTGCAATTTAACGCAATAATGTACAATAAAAGTTGTAGAGAATTTTTATACCTACAACTTTTATTTCAAAATGTTGTTTTGTATAACGCTTAGTTTAGTGGTAAGTAGCGATTTTGTTTTTTCCTCACGAAAACGTTAAAAGGTCTACAACCTTAATTCAGCACATTTTTCTTACAGTCTAGTTTAGCGTGAAAGAGTGATTTTCCGTATTTTTAAGCCAAACTAAGGTTGATTTTCATTTTGCGTCTTTCACTCATGATTAAAATTAGGTTATGTTTATTGAGGTAAGTTTTTTTTGTTTATTTTTAATGTTTTATTACTAATGTTAGGTTATATTGTTCAATATTTTCATTGGCAAGAGAAAGTTGTGTGACTGTTTCAAACTAGATTTTTATGTTATCTTTTAGCCAAAACTGCACCGTGAAGCTATAACTTTAAAGAATCAGATTTTTTTGAATAAGCTCCAGTTTCCGTGAGATACCAGTTACACTTACGGTTTCAAAAGGGTAAAAAAAATTTAAAAATCTTATATTCCTTAAAAAGTACTTTATGTTACTACTATAGCAATTTTCATAAAATTAGAAAAATTCTTTACATGTAACACTAATATGTAAATATGATGAACTGAACCAAATTTATACGATTGGTTACAGACTCTATAGGATTTCACGAGAAACAAAAGCAACATCAAATGGACATAGCTAACATCTATACCATATAATTTAAAGTTATACACATGCAATGAGAAAAGATGGTGTTTGTATTGGGATAATTAACTTTATTTAGAAAAGTGTGAGTTAATCCTGAAATCTATGTAAAAAATACATAAATACGAGATATTTAATTTTGTTAGGATTGCGATGAATTTGAATTAATAAAATTTAAAAGGTTTCTCTGAAGCGTTTTATAAGATTATTAAAAGTTCAGTAATCCAATAAGGAAGATGGAACAAGGAAAATAAAGTGCAGCAAAAAATTAACTATCAGACAGTCCTCTTCGGAATTGACCCGGATAATGGGGGGCCCCGGACGATGTAGCCAGGGCTGTTGCCAGGCCTATCCAACACTACTGCACACGTGTTGAGGGGTGCAGACTCTATCCCCCTTCCCGTAACACTCTCCCTACCGGCCTGAGTACGCTACAACTCCGGGCGGGCGACCTTTGCACGACGCCTGCGTAAATGGAGGGGGGTCTACACTCCCCTGAACCCTGGCCCCCATTGGCCCCTCCAGTTCTTCCCAGACCATCGACCCGTCTAGACCCCACCGACGGCGCGGTTCGACGATCTACACTCTCACTCGTAGTTATGACCTGTCCGAAGGCCTGCAGCGGGGCCCACCTCGTCATCTTCAAGGGGGCTCCGAACCCCGTTTTATGTTAGGGGTCGAAAAGACTTTTTCTGTTGTCAGAAGAATCTGTGATAAGATCATTTCTTGGCTCTATGAATACAAAGGTCAGTGTTTGTCCTTGAAAATTTACCCCACCTCATGCACACCCCGTCTAAGCACACATAATAATATTTGTGCGTGCACGGCACTACCACCCCCCTCACCTTTTTCAATCTTATGATCACAATATGTTTATGTCTAGTAACTACAATTATATCCGCACTCCCTTCAGGGTAATGCACTCTTTTATCACACCTTTTTTTTATTAAATAGCAAAACATTTTTCACATTTTTATAATACACTAACTTTTATAATTAAATATCTTTAATTACATCAGATAACGAACAACTTCTAACAAACTCACTTTTTTATATGCATGCACCTTTACTTCTAAGTGTTACTAAAGCTGTTAATTTTTTCACATCGTTTTAAAGAAAATCACTTAAATTACAAGTACATTTTAATGTTGTATACTTACAAGTAATTAAATAAATTTATATGTTTAATTTATAATTAAATAATAAAAATATATACTATTACATTTTATTTAATTCGAACATTAAATTTAACAAGTTTGAACCACCTATCTTTTAACACGACCGTATAAATAATTTATCTTCAAATATGACCTTAAGATATTTATCAATTCTTTTAGTTCAGTATCACCTCTGTACTTTTAAAATAATCTGAAAATTTCTTCTACGGAAAAGGGTTTTTCATTGATAAAATGTTAAGGGAAATTAGATATTAATATTTCTTATTATAAACACTGCTTTTATAGATTATTTAAAAGAGTTCTTGCGATTGAGTTATTAATGATCAATCAATAACTTTAACAGAAGTCCGTTTTAGAATGATTCAATACATATTTTTACTTGCACATTTGTTTTAACGTAGCCTACAAGAAATTTTACCAAAAAAAAAAGTAGATAGTGCTCAGTAAACCACAGGGACGTTCTGGGTAATGAAATTAAATTAAAATTGGCGGGTAAATTAAAAATCAAATTAAAAAATTCATATAAAAAAGTTTTAATATTTCTAATTAGATTTAATATATGTAATTTATTTCTTTTGCCCACCGGATTAACCTAGAGGTCGTTGTCACGAGTCAACTATTTTACAGCTGATTTTCGAAGACAAAGGTTCCTGGTTCAAATCCTAGTAAAGGTCTGTACCTTTATACAGATTTGAATACTAAACAGTTGTTACCGGTGTACTTTTATAGTTGTGGTTTAATTAACCATACTTTCTGAGGAATGGTTGGTCTGGGTCTGTACAAGACTTCTTATTTATACTTGCACATTTTGTTTGACGTACAAGAAACATTACAAAAAAAATAGGTACAAATGCTTAGTAAACCACATGAACGATCTGGGTAAAAAAAATTAAATTAAAAATAGCGGGTAAATTAAAACTTAAACTAAAAAATTCATATAAAAAAGTTGTAAAATTTTTAATTAGCTGTAATATTTGTCATTTATTTCTTCTACCCACCAGGTTGGTCTAGAGGTAAAGTCGTCGCCGTGATTCAACTGTTTAACAATTGGTTTCCGGAGAAGAAGGTTCCTTGTTTAACGGATTTGAATACTAAACAGTGGTTACCGGTGTACTTTTATAGTTGGGTTTCAATTTACCATACTCTCTCAGGAATGGTCGGCCTGAGTCTGTAAAATACTACACTTCATTTAAACGTCATACATATCATCCTCATCTCATTGGGTCCTTGGGGTTGCTTATTGTTTTTAAATAGCAGCGTTCACACATTAAGGATTAAAAAGGACCCAACGGGTTGGTCTAGAGGTAAAGTTGTCGCCACGAGTCAACTTTTTAACAGCTGATTTTTGGAGACGAAGGTTCCAAGTTTAAAATTTAGTAAAGCTAGTATTTTTATACGGATTTCAATACTAGACAGTGGTTACCGGCGTACATTCATAGTTGGGGTTAAATTAACCATACTTTCCCAGGAATGATGGGCCTGGGTCTGTACAAGACTATACCTCATTTACACATCATACACGTCACTTCTATCTCATTAGTTCATGGGGTTACTTACTGTTCTGCATTGAACGGATTACAACGTACACACATTACGGATTAAAAAAATATTATTTCTACTCTAAAATGTACCAGGATTTTGAAAAACCGGTTTTTTTAACAAAGGGTTACTGATGAATTTTCTCAAATGAGGGAAAAGTAATGAAAATCAATAGAACCGTTTTTAAGAAAATAAACCAGAGTAAATTACTATTAAATTTTAGAACTACGTAGCTTTTTATACTCCTTATAACGTCTTAGGTCATCCAGCCTATTCCGGCATCAAAATGCTACATTTTTCATCAACCCCCGACTGAAAAAGAGGGGTGTTATAAATTTAACGTGTATACCTGTCTGTGGTATCGTAGCTACCAAACGGACGAACTAATTTTGATTTAGTTTTTTAGAGAGCTATTAAAATTAACTACGAATACTCTCGGTGTTACAGAGATCTACGCTTTTATGACTCCTTCAGGCATATATTGAAGTACCTGCTTTGGAATTCTAACTCCATTTTATTCTTTAAGGATGCTCCATCCATTTATTTTTAAAATAATTCTCTCGTTTACACAATTTATCTAAAATTCCTGCCTAATGTTGCAATTGCTAATTCTTTTATCACTCGTACAATATTTGACCCTACGTAGAAAACGCATCTCCGGAGCTTCCAATTTCTGTTTCCTCCTTTTCACGGCCTCAGTGACCACTTGAATCAAATTTAGAAATCCTTCTTGGTTTGGTTTTAGGATTCTTACGTTTATTCCGCTAATTCTTCATATTTTGGGATCTGATCTGTCTGATTTTATCTGTTCAAATCATTGACGACGAAGCTCGAGTTTTTTTGATGAATCTTGTATCTTTATCTTTAAGTAAATTAAGCTGTTCAGATTTTTCTAAAAGATCTTGTTCTGCAATATTAAGTTCTTGCTTATTTTGCTTTATTTTTCCAACTTCTTTGGAGGATTTTTCCACGAGTTAAAAATATGGAAATGAGTTGTTTACTTACTCAATTGTATTCTAAGTAAATTCCCTGAAAAAGAAATTCGTTTCTTCCGCATGATATCAATAATTGGCTCGATATAATGGTAGAGTTCAGAATACGACATTAAGATCCAGGTATTGTTTAGTTTCCATTTTATGTTTATGCAAGTCCTAAGTATTCTTCTTTCAATCTTTACAATTTCTCTCATTCTCGTTTTAGTTTTTAAATTAGAAATAGTTTCTCAGCAGTAAGTGGCTTCGGGTTGTACTACCGTTTTATAGTATTGCAGTTTAGAATGAACTGATAGGTATTTCTTCTTGTATGTATTCTTGGTAAGTTGCTGGGCTTTCCTCATTTCCTCCTTTATAAAGAGAATTTTTACTTTTATACAAAAGAATGCTTCTACTATTAGTCAAAAATATCATTTTAACTTGCCTTATAGTCTCACCATTCCACTCTTTTTCGAGATGTTGAAAATTCAAAAACATAGTTCTAACTTGCCTTATAGACCCGCCACTCCACTCTTTTTTAAGATGATAAAAAACCCTAACCTACACATTTATTGGTTTTTTTCTTTAAGAAAGCTTTGAATGTTACTTAGGGAAACACCTGTAGCTGAAGTACTTTTCCTTGTACTTTCATAACATAATCTTTGCCCAGGTAGGAGGAGTGTTAATTTATTTGCACTCGATCTCCTAGTTCCGGGGCTACAAAAATGAGTTCTGTTTCTTATCACATGGTTAGTCAATTACACTAGACACTAGTCCGACTTATCTCCTCTGAGAGTAATACATTCTACAGCTAAACCCTATTATCATTTGTAGGTGTCATTTGCAAGGTGGAAAGTAAATTCTATTTACAGGGCCCAGTGTACTGATAAGCATACTCTTTCAACTCAATGGGGAAGGCATGGTAAACCACCTCACTTCTCGTTTTATTTAGTAAAGCCTCTAGAAGTTCAAACTAGCCTTTCAGCTGATGACCAAAACAACAATATACAAAAAAAGGAACTTCTGTTCAAAAATAGCTAATTCCCACACATACTATATAGCTAATTCCAGAAATCCCTTCAGTGCTGAAAACTATCCTTTATGTTTTCAGATTTCAAACCAAACGTTTTAATCGTTTTTACTTCAGACTAAATAAAAAATACATACACATCTTTCTAAAAAAGAACCATTTGTTTGGCGTCAATGAGTCGTGAAAAGTGAAGTTATGTTGAAATCCGACTATAAAATATCAGCGTTATTTTAACACTTTGTTATAGAGGATGAATAAAAAGTAAAAACATGAGATTGGCTTCAATGAATAGCTAAGTTCAGTTAGATCTATCTAAATATATATTTTTTAAATCCCTGGAGTGCGTACTTTGCAATCAGTTCAATTCAGAACAATAAGCAACCTTACGACCCAGTGAGAAAAGGATAGTGTGTATGACGTTTAGTCTTGTACAAACCCAGGCCAACCATTCCTGATAGGGTCTGGTTAATTGAAGTCCAACCATCAACGTACACCTGTAACAACTGTCTAGGATTCAAATCCGTAAAAAAGTAACTGCCTTTACTAGGATTTGAACTAGGGACCAAATATAAATAGATAAAATTTAAACATATTATTTAACGATATGAACTAATCTAATTTGCATATTTTCATGTACATGGAATGAATTAATTTATCTTTTATTAAAAATAATAAAATGATTGACAGATACAGAAGAAGTAAAGGTTATTGACTGCACATTCGTATTTTTATTTCAGGAGAGCTTAATAAAACGTAAAAGATTTTGTTTTATTATTGCAATAAAATTTATGTAGGTATTACAAACTTGAAACTTACTACCAACATAGATTTTCATACACAGATTTAAATTATTTAACAACTTATCAACTTCTGTAACCCTTTCACAACTCTCACAGGATTTAATACTCTACTCTTTCTGCTTTTTGTTAGTTTATTACTTTCTGCTTAGGTGTAAACTTCGATAAGTTATATTTATGAAACAAAAACACAACTGTAGTGAAATATTTGTGGTGACGCTATTCTAAAACATTTGGTGTGAAACACTCACACAACTTTCTCTTGCCAATGCAAATAATTAACAACAAACCTAACATTAGTAATAAAACATTAGAAATAAACAAAAAACTAACCTCAAGAAACATAACCTAATTTTAATCATGAGTGAAAGACGCAAAATGAAAATCAACCTCAGTTTCGCTCAAAAATACAGAAAATCACTCTTTCACGCTAAACTAGGCTCTGTAGAGAAAAATGCCCTTAATAAAAGTTGTAGATTTTTTAATTTCCTATAAATTTTATTACATACCTTTTGTCTAAAATGCATATTAAGGCCGAAATCTTTAAAAAATCGATTTTTCACACGTTTTCGTGAGAAAAAAAAACAGAAAATCGCTAATTACCGCTAAACTAAGCGGTATACAAAAAATGTTTGAAATAAAAGTTGTAGGATTTTAAATTCTCTACAACTGTTATTATACTATAAACTTTTTCCTAAAATGCATATTGAAGCCGCAATCTTAAAAAAAAAGTTTTTTACGTGAAAACAGCCTCACCAAGAACTTCAGCAAACATGGCACCTACGTTGTCTCGTAGAGTATAACAAATTTAGTACACCAAGCGATTTAAAAAAAAAATTGTAGGATTAGTTTTTGAGAAAATCGTAAAAAAGTGAAAATTATAAGAATAAACTACCACTTTCCGGTTGACCGATTTTGATGAAAATGTTCGTGTCAGGTCCGGTAGTGGTAGGGCCTATGTAACTTAAGTTTCAAGTTACAAGTTCGTACAATGTTCCGTTCTTGAGATATTCTGTATACACGCACACAGATCAAAACATGTTTGCTAAAAACATGTTTTTTGGGTTCAGGGGGGTCTGAAAACGTGTAGATCCGGTGAAAAATCGATTTCGAAAAATCGACATGAAAACAATATTTTCCTTCCTATATATTCATACAGGCAGGAGAAAGTAAAAATTACTGAAATCCTTTTTCGGTACCACGAAAATGGCAAGATGAATCTGACACACACACACACACACACACACACACACACACACACACACACACACACACACACACACACACACACACACACACACAGACTAACCGCTAAAAACATGTTTTTTGGGTTCAGGGGGGTCTGAAAACGTGTAGATCCGGTGAAAAATCGATTTCGAAAAATCGACATGAAAACAATATTTTCCTTCCTATATATTCATACAGGCAGGAGAAAGTAAAAATTACTGAAATCCTTTTTCGGTACCACGAAAATGGCAAGATGAATCTGACACACACACACACACACACACACACACACAGACTAACCGCTAAAAACATGTTTTTTGGGTTCAGGGGGGTCTGAAAACGTGTAGATCCGGTGAAAAATCGATTTCGAAAAATCGACATGAAAACAATATTTTCCTTCCTATATATTCATACAGGCAGGAGAAAGTAAAAATTACTGAAATCCTTTTTCGGTACCACGAAAATGGCAAGATGAATCTGACACACACACACACACACACAGACTAACCGCTAAAACCATGTTTTTTGGGTTCAGGCGGTCTCAAAACGAGTAGATCCGGTGAAAACTCGATTTCAAAAATTGAGTATGTATTTTTACAACAGTATTGTGTCAAGTACACACAGACTTTTGCGTTTAAAATTACAAATAAAACAGATATAGGACTTGTGATTTAAATAGAAAAATTCTATTAAATTGGTCGATGGGAAACTAGTTTTCACAACGGACTTCTTTCGTGGCGAGCACTATAGAAAGTGGTTACTGGTGTACTTTGATGGTTGTGTTTCAATTAATTATACTTTCTCAGGAATGGTTTTACTGAGTCTGTACAAGACTTCACCGCATATACTCGTGATACCCATCATTCTCATTTCATTGGGTCATGGGGTTGTTTATTGTTCTTTATTGAACAGATTTCAACGTACACAAATAACGGATTTAAAAAAAATATGCTGACAAAATGTTCATTAACAAGTAAATAGAATGCTAATTACAACAATAGTACAACGTAAAAGAACTGTCAATAAAACACAACGAATAAAAACATTCAATACTGTAATTTCATTGTCAATATACCTACCTTCAATCCAATAGAATTATTTTTTTTTAGCTTTTATTTTGTTATCGGGAACTGTAATTTATTGATAACCACCCAATTTCATCGTTGCTTTTCGCTGTATTTTTTTGACGAATGGCTATCAGCTGGTCACCATACAAAGTCGCTTGCCCAACTAGTGTTACTTAACAAATAATAGCGACTTCCTACCAGCTGACTGACTGGGCTGGCCCGAAGGCCAGATTTATAATAATAATAATTAAAAAGATAAAAGTTTTTTGTCCAGTTAAGTCTCAGCTCCCACTAAACTAATTCCTATCAGTTTTTTTAATGCACCTATCCGCGTGCAGATGGAATGTGTAATGCAATGAACTATGAGTGTCAGTATGTTTTTAGGATTATAATAGAGAAACTAAGCATGCGCAGTAGATTGTTCCCCTCTTACACTTCGTCTCAAACAAAGATCATTTCGTAACTAACCATCACTAAAGTCAACGCTAGATACAAGTAGTGATTTTCAGTATTTTTCATCAAAATCGGCAAAAAAAGATCTTTTTTTACTTTTTTTTTGCGGCCTTAGTATTTATTTTACGACAAAAATGTATAATCAACGTTATAGGAAATAAAAAAATCTACAACTTTTAGCCTATACCAAGCATTTTTTTCTAAAAATATTTTTAAGTCTAACAGCGGTTGATGTGCATTTTGCGTTATTCGCTTATAAAATTAAGGACACCAATACCCGTCATATATTTCAATGTTAAAATCTCTTAACTTGATGACCCATTTTCTAAAAAAGTACAAAAGCTACAAACATGAAATTTTGAGAGGCGCTTTAGCTCATTAGTTGAAAATAATACCACTACAATCATCAAAATGTAATGAAAGAAAAAAATATATTAATTTTTTTATATTTGTAAAAACATTTTCTCGGAAAACACCTTTATATGAGCCAAAATTATTTTGTTTTTTAGTAAATATCAATAATTCTAGTGGTATAATTCCACCTCTTTGACAATAATTACCACAAAAAATTTGAAGCAGATCGGTCAAATAGTTTTTGAGAAAACGGGGTTTTTATAAGAAAAATCATGATTTTCGGAAAAACGTAAATAAAGACAAGAATAAGGTTTAGTTCCAAGTACGTCATATGTTACTTGCTTAAAACAGCCCTGCTTCATAATCTGGGTTGGAATCTTTTTCTGTTTCAACTTCTAATTTCTTCTTCACATGTATGTATTCTTTCGGGCAGTTCTTTTTTATATCCTCACACGTTTTTCTGTTTCGCAAATTCGACATGAATCAATTTTACTCAAAATTGATACCATATTTGCTCCTGGGTTTATTCCTAATTGTTTTATAACCTCACACTTACTTATATTACCATCATTATAGGTTGAAAAGGAATCATGAATACCTAATGTCATGGTGTCAATGCCAATAAATACAGATTTGTGGATTCTACTCCAGATGATATGGTTGAATGACTCGCTTATATTTTGAGTGTTGCCATGAATGAACTTTTTAATAAATCAGTTCGAGACAGATCAGCATAGACACGTTTGATAACATCTAGTACAGCAGTAGGCAGTGAATGCTTATTTGAGTATTTTATTTTCCTTGATGGCCTTTTGATAAGAAAAGACAACTAGCTACGGAAAATGATTCCTCGACAACTCGAAAGGCACAATTTTTTTCATGCAGTACTATTCTAAAAAATTCGTAAATAAATTGCGATTGGGAGTAAAACTATAAATTTGGTATCAAAATGCTCAGAAATTACCAAATATTTATATAAAAATATAAAAACAAAATTGATTTTCGGGGGGGGGGGTACTGGTTAAAATTAGATTCTGTTTTACATTTTACATTGTCAAAAGAAAGTCGTGTGTGTTTCACAACAGATTTTTTTTAAACTCTATTAACAAACTTTCACCGTATGAATTATTGATTTTATTACTACCAAAAAACTTAAATTATTAATTTGTAATTAAATTAAATTAAAAAATTGAATAAATAAAACTTTTGACAATATTTTAAAGAGATGATTATTTACAGATTAAATCACTAGATTTCTAAAGTGACTCGCTAAGAGAGAAAAAAGCTGGAAAAGAGATTATCTGCTATATAAATTAGTGAACATAAAAGTAGAGGGCAAACCCTAAGTGATTACTCTTTAAGTAATTACTCACCTCGGTCTCACACTGATTTAATTAAAATGGAAAGAAATGATAATACTTTTACTTGAAATATATAAAAAAACTCTTGTTTTTTATTGTCAAATATTTACTTGAAAAATCTGGTGTAAAACACTCACACGACTTTCTCTTGCCAATGTAAATAATTTACAATATAACCTAACATTAGAAATAAACAAATAACTAACCTAAAAACGTAACCTTATTTTAATCATGAGTGAAAGACGCAGGTTGAAAATCAACCTCAGTTTGGCTTCAAAATACAAAAAATCACTCTTTCACGCTAAACTAAGCTCTGTAGTGGAAAATGCTACAGGTAAAAGTTTTAGATCTTTTAATTTCCAATAAATTTGATTATATACACTTTTGTGGCTTCTAATCGCCTAATGGCTTGAAATCGTAAAAAAATTATTTTTTACAAGTTTTCGTGAGAATAAACAGAAAATCGCTAATTACCGCTAAACTAAGCGTTACACAAAAAAATGTTTAGAATAAAAGTTGTAGGATTTTAAATTCTCTACAGCTTTCATTGTATACATTTTTGCGCTAAAATGCATATTTAAGTGGTAATCTTAAAAAAAAAACATTGTTTTACGAGAAAATAGCCTCTCCAAGAATTTCAGCCGACACATCGCTTACCGTATCTTGTAGAGCATAACAAATTAAGTAAATAAGGCGATTTTAAAAGAAATCTTAGGAGCCGTTTTTTAGAAAATCGCAAAAATGTGAAAAATGACACGAATAAACTATTACTTCCGGTAGACCGATTTTGATGAAAATGTTTGTGTCTGGTCCTCTATTGGTATTTAATTTAAGTTATAAGTTTCAAGTTCGTACAATGTTCCATTCTTGAGATATTCTGTTCACACACAACACAGACACACGCACCAATCGCTTAAAACATGTTTTTTGGTTTTAGGGGGTCTGAAAACGCGTAGATCCGGTGAAAACTCGATTTCGAAAAATCGGCATGAAAACAATACTTTCCTTCCTATATATTCATATAGGCAAGGGAAAGTAAAAAATGTGATATGAAACACTCAAATGACTTCCTCTTGCCAATGTAAATAAAGGGAAATCTATACAAATTCAAAACGCAAAATCGCTTCCAATGTAATTTTAATAGGAATTCTATTAACTCCTAAATACAGAGTTCTACTGAACGTATTTTCATAATTTTTACAAGGTTTTAAAGATTATTCTTTCCTGATTTTCCTAAAAGTTCTAAAATTGAAATTTATGCTTAGATGAGCTTCATTTTACGAAATGAAAAGATTAAATTTCGCCTGGTTCAAATGCTAGTAAAGGTAGTTACTTTTATACGGATTTGAATACTAGACAGTGGTTACCGCTGTACTTTGATGGTTGGGGTTCAATTAACCATACTCTCCTAGGAATGGTCGGCCTGGGTCTGTACAAGACTACACCTCAATTGCCGGCCGCATTGGCGCAGTTGGTAACGTGCTCGCCTCTCATCATGCGGTCTTGGGTTCGAATCCCACTCAGGCACGGCATCTTCATCCGTTACAAAAACTCATTTCATCAATCACAGTTGCAACCCAACGTCGTCGCTAATGACCACAGTAGTAGATGCGACGTTAAATTAAAAAAAAAAAAAACAAATCAAATTTTGTTTAACCCACCGGGTTGGTCTAGAGGTAAAGCCGTCGCCAAAATCAGCTGTTTAACAGCTGATTTTCGGAGACGAAGGTTCCGGGTTCAAATCCTAGTAAAGGTATTTACTTTTATATGGATTTGAATACTAGACAGTGGTTACCGCTGTACTTTGATGGTTGGGTTTTAATTAACCGTACTCTCCTAGGAATGGTCGGCCTGGGTCTGTACAAGACTACACCTTAATTAATTACACGTCATACACATCATCCTCATTTCATTGGGTCATGGGGTTGCTTATTGTTCTGAATTGAACAGATTGCAACGTACACACATTCGGGATAAAAAAATAAATAAAAAACATTTCACCGGCCGCATTGGCGTAGTTGGTAACGTGTTCAAATCCCACTCAGGCATGGCATCCTCATCTGAATTACTGTCGATTTCTTTAATATACGAGTAGATACCCAAGTTTGGAGCCTTGTTTCTTCAAAACCGCTTGTTCAATTTTAACGTATTATATACCAAAATTTAGCTAATTTCAATTTGCGTTGTTACATGTCAGTTTCATATATTTAGCATTTTTAAATATTGCGATATCTGGCTGAAAAGAAAGAGCCGGTTTTTTGTTGCTGCAACAGATCGGATTTATTTAGAGGCTTAGAATTTAAGCACCACTCGACCGATTTCTTTAAGATTTCGTCGGAATACAAACTTGTATGTTGTTAATGTACGTACGAAATTTCAGATTTTTAGCGAATTTAAATTTTGAGTTATTAGCAAAATTTTTAACCCCTGTTAACTCCGTAACCGCTCATTGATTCAGCAATTTCAAAAAATCATTGTATTCAGTATAAAAAAATAAATACAAATTCATTAATATTATGAAACAGCGATTTACCAGTTATTCAGTAGAATTTTTAAAATATTTAAATAATGGTAGATGCTGCGGGGGATGGAAGAAGCTTAACCATGTTGCCACGTCTTTTAATCGGTTGTGTTCTTTTTCCTTCCTGCTAAAGTCGCCTTCTGACGTTAACATACAACTAGTAGTAGTTAACTATTGTAAACAAATGATGAGTGGGTATAAACATAGCACTGTCATGTTTGATATGCGTTAGCTGGAAGGACAGGTCCCGGTATGCTAATAAAAATAGGTAGTAGGCCTACCGAGTTACAACGCGGCAACATAGTTAAGCTTGTTCAACCCTCCGCAGTATCAACCATTATTTAAATATCTAAAAAATTCTGCCGAATAATTGGTAAATCGCTGTTCCATAACATTAATGAATTTTGAATTTGTATTAATTTTTTATACTGAATACAATGGTTTTTTTTTTGGAATAGCCGAATTAATGAGCGGTTACGGAGTTAACAGGGGTTCAGAATTTTACTAATAACTCATAATATAAATATGCCACAAATCTGAAATTTCGTACGTAAAATAACAACATACAAGTTTGTATTCCGACGAAATCTCAAATAAATCGGTCGAGCGGTTTTTGAGTTATAAGCCTCTAAATGCATCCAATGTGTTGTAGTAACAAAAAAACCGGCTCTTTCTTTCTTCTCATCCTGATATCGGAATATAAAAAAACGTTAAAAATATTAAAATTACTTGCAACAACGCAGTTTGAAATTAGCTAAATTTTGGTGTATAGTACGTTAAAATTTAACAAGCGGTTTTGAAGAAACAAGGCTCCAAACTCGGGTACCTATGTATAATAAAGAAATCGACAGTAGACATTGTGTTAACGTTCTTTTATTTAAAGTTTTACTTTAAAACCGTTCTTTTCAGGACGAAACTTTCATACTGTGCTTTAGTCGTTATTCACCTTTCTTCTAAGAAAGGTTAAGTTTGTTGTTAACTTAAATAGTTAATTTAATGATAGGGGGTTTGAAACCCAAGAATACTGTGCGAATTTATTCGCACGGGTCCACTACGCTAGTATAACCTAATTTTACAAATCCATTTCATGACACAACGCGTCTCATTGCTGGTGGCAATTTCTAAAACGTCTTATCTTTGACTTATGGTTGAATTAACCATATTCTCTCAGGAATGGTCGGCCTGAGTATGTAAATAACTACACCTCATTTACACGTCATACACATCATTCTCATCACATCGGGTCATGGGGTTGCTTATTGTTCAACAATAATGGACAACAATAATCCGCAAAATCGATAATTCGTAAAGGTTTGACACCGTAAGTGTTCGGATTACCGATATAATGTACATGTAAAGATTCGAACCAGATTGTTAGCAACTTATCTAAATAACTGGATCAAATCTACTAACACAAATAATAATGTTAATCTATTTCCGCAATCAGAAAACTAAATAGAATTATCTGACAAAACATGATTTTATTGTATATTACCTTAAATGTCATTAAAAGGTTGGAATGTTTTTTTTTTTTTTTTTTTTTTTTTTTGACTTTATTTAAGAAAATAAACTACAACTGTGTAAGAAGTTAACACAACCAGCAGTTATAATGTCAATAGTTTTATATAAATGTCTTGATGTCACTTGTGTGAGGTAGTCGCCCAGCGGCAACCCCTCAGGACGATTCACAAAAGGTCTCTATTCCATTGCCTTTTCAGTCTTCTAAGTGGGTTGTGTGGTAGGTGAGGAGCGGACAATGACTGAATTTGTGGATTTGTGTGATAGTGTAGTTTGCTATGAAAACGTCTGTATAGTTTCTTTATTGTTTCGTCCACCGTTTCAATGTTAAGGTCTCTATGTAATGTTTTGTTACTAACGTATGTTGGACAGCCTGTGATGATGCGTAAAGTTTTGTTCTGGAATGTCTGAATACGTTTTATGTTGGATACTTTAGCTGATCCGTAGATCACAGAACCATAGGTCCAAATAGGACGAAGAAGTACCTTGTAACAGTTAAGTTTCTGAGTAATTGGAAGAGGAGATTTATGGTGAATAAGACTGTAGAGAAGTTTTAACCGCGCGTTAAGAGATTGCCTTTTGAGTCTAGTATGTGGATTCCATGTCAGTCTTCTGTCTAGTGTCAGTCCCAAGTATTTCACTGAGGTTTTTTGTGGGATCGGTGTATTGTGTAAATAAACTGGGGGACAAGTTTGTCGTCTGAGAGTAAATGTAATGTGTTGTGATTTTTCCGCATTAAGTTTAATTTTCCAAGTATTACACCAATGTTGTACAGTGTTTATGTGATGTTGAAGATTAAGCGTTACGTCTTCACACCTGGCTTCGCTGGCTAATATTGCTGTGTCATCGGCAAATGTTGCAGTTATAGTTTGTTGTGTGGTAGGAAAATCGGATACGTAGATGGAGTACAAAAGGGGTGACAAAACTGCTCCTTGGGGAACTCCTGCATTTATTGGACGACACGAAGATACAGCAGAACCTTGTTTTACAGAAAAAAAGCGATGTGAAAGAAACGACTTGATTACAAGATAGTACGTAGACGGTAAAATAGATTTCAATTTAAATAAAAGACCGTTATGCCAGACCTTGTCGAAAGCCTGACTGACATCAAGAAAAATTCCAGCCGAATACAATTTCCGTTCTAATGATGACGCTAAATTATCAACAATACGGTGTAATTGGTGAATAGTAGAATGGTTTGACCGAAAGCCAAATTGATGATCAGGGATGGCATGTTGTGGAAGAATAGTTAAAAGCCGTTTGTGTAAAATCTTTTCAAATATTTTGGAGCACAGTGGAAGGAGACTAATTGGGCGGTACGATGAAGGAACAGAGGGAGGTTTATTAGGCTTTAAAATCATACGAATTTGCGAATGCTTCCACTGTATAGGGAAGGTTGCGGTACGAAAGATAGAATTAAATAAACATGTTAGAAATACAATACCCTTTCGAGGCAATTCTTTGAGTACTTCGGAGCATATAAGATCATATCCAGGGGCTTTTCCAGTTTTTAAACCGGCTATTTCGCGTTTGATCTCAGAAGGTTTAATCGGATCATGGGGAAGCGAAACCGGCAAAGGTGTGTCTAGGGATTTTAGGACATAACCATCATGTATGACGTCTGCTAAGTCCTGATGTGGTTGGAATATCTGCTCTAAATGGTCAGCAAAGAGTTCTACTTGCTCTTCGTCTGTGATTCTCCACGGCTCCCCCTCGTTACGTATTGGAACACGCACTTGCGACTGTCGGAGCATAGCTCGTGTTTTCCTCCACAAGCTACCATCCCGACTGGAAAGTTGACTGATTTGTTCATCACGTTTATCATCTCGAAAAAGTTTTAGTTGAGTCTTAAGTAAATTAGTTAATTTAGTAAATATACGTTTGTCAGCAAGCAATCGAGTGTTCTGCCACCTTTTCCTGGCTCGCCGTTTGTCAGTGATAAGATTTTTAATGTATTGTGGGTAAATTGGGTACAATTTCGGAGGTTTACAGATTGAAGAGGTCCATACAGCCTGCTGTACAGTTTCGTTAAAGAATTCTATTGCCTTTTCTATTTCCTCTCCGGTTTTCAGTAAAATAGGTATATTTAACGAAGCGTTTAAAATTTCACGAAAGTTATTCCAATTCGTCTCTCCAGCGACTAAGGTTGGGTTGGTTTGGGAACTGGGTTCTGCCCACAGCGACAGATACACAGGAGAATGGTCAGATGATAAGTCCGGTGTAGACGAAATGTCGTATGGAACGTTCGTTAGGCCTTTTTGGAAGAACAGGTCAAGAAGGTCCGGAATTTTTCTAGGGGAGGTTGGCCAATAAGTGGGAGAATTCGGAGAAATTGCGCGTACATTATTTACAGTTATACTACTAAAAAGATTTCTTCCTCGAGAAGTGCTCAATCGAGAGCCCCAATGAACATGTTTGGCATTAAAGTCACCACCGACTAGGAAGCACGAACCAAGTTTAGTAAAGAAGTCAGAAAACATAGCTCGAGAGATAACAAATCGTGGAGGACAATAAACAGAACCGATTGTAATATTTTTATGAAGAGTTTTTACTACGATGCAGGAGAATTGAATGCAAGGGGTGGAAATGTTTTGACAGGGATAATGAGTTAAAGATGATTTAATAATTACTGCAACACCACCGTGAGCTGTGTTGTCTGGATGATCCGTTCTGTATGTTGTGTAATCTCGAATGAAGAACCTAGTTCGTGAAGTAAAGTGTGTTTCCGTAATTAAAGCTATGTCAATACGTTTGTCATGCAATGTAAAGTCTAGTTCATTTCTGTGCTGGGCGAGACCATTTGCGTTCCATAGAAGAACTGACAGGGACCCACAAGTCAGTAAGTTATTTGGCATATGTGTGAGCGAGCGACTGTGTAAGATTAGTTAATTGTGAAAGAAGACTGAAAAGGGGTTGGATGAGTTTATTTAAATTTGTGATTAAACTTACTAAATCAGTTGATGTCTGTGAATGCGACTCGACAGGAGGCCACTGGGACGACTGGTTAGTGTTGATGTCTTCAGTGTTGCTGTATGTACTTTGTCGTGCTGTAGCTGGTTGTGAAAATTTTTGCCAAGCTGTGTTGTTGATTGTTGTGTTGTTTGCTAGCGGAGGGAAGTCTGTCTGGTTGAATGATGTGGTTGCTGCTGGTTCTGCTGGAGCAGAAGACGCTGTCCTTTGCTGTCGTTGATTGCGCAATGTTTGGTACACCTGACAACCTTTATAGTTGGCAGGGTGCGTGCCCCGGCAATTAGCGCATCTTGCAGGTGTCGTGCGTGTTTTTGTGCAGATTTTTGAATCATGCGCTTCACCACAACGTACACATCGAAATGGGTGGCGACAGTAGGTTTTGGTGTGAGCGAACGACTGGCATCTTGTACACTGTGGTATACTGCGTTTCTTTCTTGGTTCTTCAATAACAATTCTGTAGCTAAGAAGAGATTTCAGATCAAAAACCTTCTCGTCGTATGTGTCGCTGCTTATTTCTACAAAAAAGAGTGGTAAAGGTGTTCGGATGATTTCTTCTTCTTGTTTGTCATTCACAATTACTTTTCGGCGAGATAGAACATTTGTCACTGTAACAGCAGTGTATCCTAACTGACTAAAAGCTTCTTGGATATCTTCTGTTCTTGCAGAAGGATGTAATCCACGTATAACAACCTTTGGAAGTTTCTCCGAAGGCAGTTGATATGTATGAAAATTTGCGTTGTGTTGTTCAAGACACCGCACAAATATCCTGTAAGTTGCAGGCGAATTCGGGTAAACGATAACGTTAGAGACGCTGCTTTTTAAAGTAAATGAGTCCTGTCCTCCAACGTCTCTCAGGATTTTTATAAGACAGTTGGCATCTGCTACTCCCTTTAAATATATTGGAGGAACTTTGTCCTGTCGTAGTTCTGTTTCATCCATAGTGTTTGACAGAGGTGAAAATGAGTTAGAAAGACGCACTGTATTGTCAATTTCTTGTCTCTTCTTTACGCGTGAATCTTGGTCACTATTTGAGAGTGGTCTCTTTTTCCCGACCACGGTTTCCCATATTGAATCGCTGCTATTTGGTTCAACATCTAGGTTAGTGTTCTCCGTTGCCATGGCAACCGACGTTGATTGTTGTGGTAATTTAAATGAAATAAAAATGTCTTATTTAAAATAAATATCACACATAATGTCACATATCAAACGAAACTATATTAAATAATGAATGTCACAAACAAAAATTACCACCGGTATCGATAAAGAATAAACTATAAATTAAATAACAAATCGGAACGTAAGTTCGCGCACTGTTAGTCGATTAACCGGTTGGAATGTTAAACCATTTTCGAAGTGAACACCTTTAAAGTGACTTTAGTAAGGCAGTAAAATCCGCTCATAAATACTAATACATAGTTGATGTGAAACTGAATAATTTATAAGATTGTAGAATTGCGTGTAAGAAAAACATTGTTTACCTTATTAACGAACAGATTTATTTAGTGATAAATCACTTTTAATGAACTTATTTTTAAATCATATTAAAATTTTGATTTCTTTTTAATCCATCATTAATGGGGCTTCAAAACTATTAAGTTAGTAAATAAAGTAAATAAGCTTAATATGAATCGAAATATTTATTTTTATTGCAAAACCATTTTCAACGTAAAATTTTTTACATAAATAATTTGTTTAAAAACGTTTAGTTTTTCAAAGGAAGGAATAATATTTCTTTAATTATTTTGTGAATACTTCAGATAATTAATTTTTGGACGATAATTCGGAATCATATTTTTAACTGCATAAGTTATTAACTGGATGTATTTAAAATATTTTTGAAATACTGTACTATAATTTTGAAAATCTTCAAAAATTTACACAAGAATTGTTTTCTTTGCCACTCAAGGATAAGGCATCTCTGCCTATTCCGAACCTATCAAATCTGCCCATCTCTTTCTCGGGAGTCCTCGTTATCTCTTTCACTCCGATTTATAGCCTAGTGTTTGTTTAGGTATCCTATCCTCCCTTACCATGCTCACATGCTCCAACCACTGCATTCTGTTCTGAGATACCCTGTCGTTTGTAGAGAAGATGTTGAGTTTTGTCCTTATCTCGGTATTGCTGTAACGATCTTCTTTACTACTCCCATACGTACACATGAATTTATTTTTAAATTTACTGAATACAATTTTTTGAACCAAGTTTTGCATCTGTTGTTTTTAGGTCATCAGCCAAAAGGCTGGTTTGAACCTCTAGAGGTTTTACTAAGTAAAACGAGAAGTGAGGTGGTTTACCTTTTCCTTCCTTACTGAGTGAAAAAGTATGCTTATTAGCTTGCTAGGCCCTCTGGAAAGCATCTAATTTCCATCCTGCAATTGACCCCTTCACTCCAATCACCACTGCGTTTGGCTGTATAATAAAATTCATTACTCTCAGAGGAGATACCGCTGATTAGTGTCTTTTACACCTCTAACTCTTCTGTTCTTAAATGCTTCAGAGATATAATTGGCTGACCACGTGATAAGAAACACTATTTTTTGTACCCTGAAACTACCAGATCACGTGCAAATAATTTAACCCTCCACCTGCCTGTTATGGGAAATTACTTATCTATGAAGTTTAAAATAGTTTTTAAGGGTCTTGACCCTTCGTGGATACAATAAGTTTCATGTCATAGACGCAATTTATTATGGGTTGGGGTAAACGTATTTTTAGAAAATTTTGTTTTCCTGGATAGAGAACTGTTCTTTAAGGTCAGAATACAAAAAAAAATTATCAAATATTTTCGTCTTCAATTTTACTCAATTACAGTATAATGGATGCAGATAATATATCCATGTTTAGTCCTGATTGATGTTACTTTTTTTATCCAAGGCGGCGAAGAAGACTAATGTTCACTCCCTCGCGATGGGGGAAGTAGTGTTGGACTCAATTGAGGCGTCCTCATCCAGTCCCAAGGAGGCCGCAACCGCCTACCAACCAAAAACCTGCCGCCTGGCCACTTGATCCGACATCAAAAAATTGATTGACGTTACTTAAGCTAATGTATTCGTAATTAGAACGGACGGAATTAGTTTCATTTTACTGACGTATTTAATTATGGGTTGAGGTAAATTTGTTTTCCTGGATAGAAAACTGTTCTTAAAGGTTCTGAATCCACGCAAATTTCATCAAATAATTTTCTCTTAATTAATTTAACTCTGATTAGAGTCTGATGTGAATAACTGATTAGTTTATATTACACCTCTACGTCTTCTGTTCTTACATGTTTCAGTCATATAATTGGGGCTGACCACGTGATAAGAAAACTATTTTTGTACCCTGAAACTAGCAGATCAAGTGCAAATAATTTAACACTCCTCCTGCCTGTTATGGGCATGTTTTTCATCTGTTCTTGACAACTAGGTAGTTGATGGAAATTCGAGTAGAAGATCATGCTTATAATATTCCAACTGATAATATTTTCTACATTACTGTAAAATTCTATATTCTAGCATTTCCTGTTTATATTTAAAATGATATTATTTTGTAATTCTCATATCACGTATAAAAATTAAGCTACTATTGAAAAATAGTCGTTAAATCTTATTTTTTCAGTATAATTAGCGCGTTAGTAATTAGCTCGGTAGACATTAGAGCTCTTCACTAGCAAACCATCAGCTCGAGTACTATTATAATATTATAAAGAGGCTTTGAAATTATCTTTCGCTAAGTAATGTCCTACAAAATGAATAGAATATAAACTGATTAATCAACAACAAAATTAAAAATGCGTATAATCGGTAAAAATCGTATTGCGGATAAATTTCTTGATAATATAAAACTTAATTTTATAGTCAAATTTCGATTATCCGACACAAATAGGACCGGGATATGGTCGGATAATCAAAATTTCGAATAATCTGGCTCCACAAGATAATTTAAATAAATATTTGAGCCCGCCTCAGTAGCGAAGTGATTAACGCATTGGTCTGCCGCGGACAAGACCCGGGTTCGATTCCCAGCCAGGGCATGGAAATTTTCACGTGTCAAATCCCACAGTTAATGTAACATAATCCACCGTAGTCACTTAGGACCAAGCAGCTGATGCGACTTTAAATAAATAAATAAAAAAAAGTACTTGGATTTTAAAAATGTATTTAAGAAAACAAAATATTAGTTTTGAAAAAATTACGTCATATTTTTAAGTTGTAAATACTGTAAAATAATGCTGATGCATTTAGTTAAGGTGTAAAAATCAACCCCAAGATGATGGTCATCTTGTCATCACTGTGATTTTTTTATTGGTATTCAAAAATTGGTATTTAAAAATTGAGTAATTTTTTAAAATAAAACTGTTTTGAATACCAATAAAAAAAATACAGTGACGACCCCATGACCGACATCTTGGGGTTGATTTTTTTCACTTTAACTAAATGCACCAGCATTATTTTTAATCTTTTTATATTATTTAACAATGCCAATAACAGACGGAGAACTGTTAAATTATTTGCACTCAATTTGTTAATTCTAGGGGTACAGATAAATGTTCTGATTCTTATCACATGGTCAGCCAATTAAATGACTGAAGTATTTAAGAAAAAAAAATAGATAGAGGTGTAAAATAGTCAGACCTCTGAAAATAATGAATTTTATTATACAGCAAGACCCTGTGGTGAATAAAGTGAAGGTGTCATTTGCAGGATGGAAAGTAGATGCTTTTCATGGAGCCTGACATGCTGGTAAGCATACTTTCCCACTCAGTGAGAAAGGCATTTGTAAGCCACCTCGTCTCATTTTACTTGGTAAAACCTTTGGAGGTTCAAACCAGCCTTTCGTCTGATGAACTAAAAAACAACAATATTTACCATAAGATAGGTTAACAAAACTCCCTAAAGACCTCCTTGGTGGCGTAATGGTTAGCGAGGGGAAAGTAGTTAAGCGGAAGGTCCCGGGTTCGATTTTCGGCAAAAACTTGGAAATTAATACTCGCAAAAACAAACCGATCTGTAACTTACGGTAATCGCTAATGACGAAGATGTTGAAGCAACTTTAAATAAACTAATAAAAAAGAACGTTTTGGTTGTTCAATTGACCACTCGTTCACCTAATACTCTAAAATTTTCGAGTTCGATTCCCCGCTACCGTACATGAGCATCTAGAGATTCTAATGAAACGATAAAACTCAATAATAGTATATAGGGTGATTCAAAACTATACGGCAATCTCTTGGGATCTCATTCTATAGCTAAAAATAAGAAAAAAAGTTCATATAAACATATGCCTGAAAACGCTTAGTTAGCGAGTTACGCCTAGCGAAAAATTTCACCTAGAACTCTGTACCCTCGGTGAAGTAAGGCGGTATAAAAATGTTAAAGGTAATTACAAGGATACAAATACGATTGTTAATCTTAAAAATTGAATAAAATTGGTTCCAGAGATGGTAAATAAAGGTGTATTTTTTCTTAAATAAATTTGTAGAAAATTTAATTCTGAGAAGATTCATGTGAAATACTCAGGAAAAAAATGAATAATAGATATTGAAATTTCGCTTTATTTAAAACCATAACAGACGCACATAAAACGCACATTCTTAACTGCATAAAATATTAACAAATATGTAGGTTGGGAGAAACAGATGATCATTTATCAGCTGTTACTCCCAACCTACATACTGTATTAGTTAATATTTTATGCAGTTAGGAATGTGCTCTTAACTGCATAAAATATTAACAAATATGTAGGTTGGGAGTAACAGATGATCATTTATCAGCTGTTACTCCCAACCTACATACTGTATTAGTTAATATTTTATGCAGTTAAGAATGTGCGTCTGTTTTGTTTTTAAATAAAGCGAAATTTCAATATCTATTATTCATTTTTTTCCTGAGTAATTCACATGAATCTTTTTAGAATTAAATTTTCTACAAATTTATTTAAGAAAAAATACACCTTTATTTACCATTTATGGAAGTAATCTTACGTTAAACACAAAAATGTGTTATTTCTTTGCACCAATTCTTGTGTTTTATGTAAGATATCTCTGAAAGTATTGCATTTACAGCTCTGGAACCAATTTTATTCAATTTTTCAGATTAAAAAACATAAGAAACAATCATATTTGTATCTTTGTAACTACCTTTAACATTTTTATACGGCCTTACTTCACCGAGTGTACAGAGTTCTAGGTGAAATTTTTCGCTAGCCGTAACTCGCTAACTAAGCGTTTTCAGGCATATGTTTATATGAACTTCTTTTCTTATTTTTAGCTATAGAATGAGATCCCAAGAGATTGCCGTATAGTTTTGAATCACCCTGTATAATTAAAGAAAAAGCTGTGTATATAAAATTTACCAACAGTTATATTTTTACAAACAAAAAATGTTTAAAACACGGGTCAAAAGATTAATTTATTTAAACAGAAATTGAGAAAATATAATTTTCGTAGTGAGCAATGAAAAATATTACCTTACAGAGAATATTAGAAACCGAATTAATATTGAAAAGTTTTAACTGACATAAACTGTATTGTAAAATCGGTGTGGCATTTACAAAGGGTAACATAAAAACTATAATTTAAAATTTTTTAAAAGAAAATTGTATTTTTACGTCGAATTCGGATTATAACAGAGTGAACTGTTCTCTCCCGCTGAACTTTGATATTTTTTTATTGGAAATCTTTTAATCAAACCGAGCTTTACTGAAAAAGTTAAATAACATTCCGAAACAGTCATGTCAATTTTGAAATTACATTCTGAATCTGTCAGGATTTAGTGTGTTTTTTAATCACTTCTGTCGTAAAATCGGAAATTTTACCTAATACCCCTTCAACCTTTGTCAATATTTATTTCACAAGATTATACAAAAATCTATTACAACAGATTTATTACTTTCTCTTGCCCTATACAAAATATATGCCCATAACGGGCAGTTGGAGTGTTAAATTATTTGCACTCGATCTGCTAGTTCCAGAGCTACAAAAAATAGTTCTGTTTCTTATCACATGGTCAGCCAATTATATGACTGAAGCACTTAAAACCAGAAGAGGTAGAGTTGTAAAAGACTCTAGTCAGAGTTATCTCCTCTGAGAGTAATGAATTTCATTATACAGCCAGACCCTGTGGTTAATGAAGTGAATGTGTCATTTGCAGGGTGGAAAGTAGATGCTTTTTACCAAAGCATACTTTACCACTCACTGAGGAAGACAATGGTAAACCACTTCACTCTTCATTTGCTTAGTAAAGCCTCTAGAGGTTCAAACCAGCCTTCCAGCTGATTAGCTAAAAAAGCTTAAAGACTTCTACAACGCCGAGAGTAATTTATTTTAATTATAGTTTTCTTATAAGAAATATAACATTTTAATACCGGAACCAGTGAGATGGCCTATGCTGTGAAGAGGAGGAAGAGAAGGAGGAAAAGAGTCATGAATCATGAAGATCAATTGGAATCCCATACCGAAAATTTTGCTCCACTGCTACGCTTACTCATATCTCGTAGTACGCGAGATAATCGAAGTTTTTATACATAGAATTATGTTTTGTTTTGACTTCGTTTCAGAATTAGTCGTCTTAAATCTGAAAGCAATTACTTTAAATTATAATACCTAAAGGCATATTCCCACGACGCAAGTTGACTAGCAGCTAGTACTAGCGTCGTGGGAACAAACAACTAGCAGCTAATTTAGTTAAAGCGCAAGTATTCATTAGCGCTAGTGATTTTAAACAAGTTTGATTTTACTAGCGCTAGTAGGGGAGAAAAGTTCACGAGATTGACTAGCGCTAGTAAACTATCTCGGTGTGAACGTTGCTTACTAGCACTAATAGGGGAGAATAGTCAAGTGATTGACTTGCGCTAGTAAGTTAGCTCGGTGTGAACGTTGCTTACTAGCGCTAATAGGGGAGAAAAGTCACTTGATTGACTAGCGCTAGTAAAATAGATCGGTGTGAACGTTTGGAAACGTCGCTAGTAACTAATAAGCTGCTAGTACTACCAGCTTAACTATCGTTGTGGAAACCGTCACCGACGTGCTAGTAGGTTCTGCTAGTATTAGCAGCAAGTAAACTAGTATCGTGAGAAAAGGTCTTAAGAGAGAAAAGTATATTTCAAATTTACAAGAAAATTTCTTCTTATCAGCAAAGTTATATCAATATTGAAAAGAGGAATAAAATCTAAAACAAGCACAGTTGTGAATTACATATGTGGATACAATGGTATTGACTAAGTAATCGTATTATGCCAACAAAAGCGACATCATATATTAAAGGTAGCGTGTATAACACTTATTCACAGCACTTCAAATTCACAGTTGAAATGAAGACAACAATAAATTACTTCTACAATAAATAACTTCGTGGATCTCAACCCATAAAACAGTTACTGACATATAAGAATTTAAAATATAGAAAACTTAACCCGCAAATAAAGCTTAATTTAAAATACCTTAACGATTAATAGAGTATTCTTACTACAAAAACATTTTGAATAAATAAGTCAAGTCTATATGTTACATATTATTTTAAATAAGGCTTAAATAATACAAACCTGTACAGCTAATAATATTTTATTTAAAATAAAGTAGCAATAAAATGCATAGAAACCAAAATATGGGAAAAAGGCCAAAACCTAAAAAGATTTCTAATTCAGCTGGGTCAAAACTGTCACTTGGAGTCTATGATTTCTGTTCGCCACTAGGGTTAGGCGGGTATTATTGGCTCACTAAAATATTAGTCATATACTAGTAGTAGTTATAGGTTATATATGTATATTGAAAATAGTTTTTTTGTTTCTGATATTGCGCTAATATTATGTATTATGTATTGTATTTGTGTATGAAGAAATAGATTAATTTAAAAGAGGTAGTTAAGGTTAAAATTTCATTTTTTTCATTTTTCTCTCCAAAATAATGTAAAGTAAATTGGTAGAGGTTTTTTTGTCATATTTTATTAATGCTATTTCATAACTTTCCTGATGTTTGTATTATCATTTATTTACATTGTAGTTTTGTTATCATAAATTTTAATTTTTATTTACTTATGTATTCTGTCTGCTTTTTTTATTTTTATTTTATACTAACGTATTTTTTAATGTTATTTGATCAATTTCTCTTTTGTGTGACATTTTTTCATGTAATAAGTGATGTATTGGTACTAACTATGTTTTTTTATCAGTGCTATTATTGCTGTATTGTAGTTTTATTTTTGTGCTATGTATTTTTTGAAATTAGAGTAATCCTCCTTCAAGCATGGGCTTTGCTCTTTTCAAGAAGTAATAAAGGAAATAAATAAATAAACCTTTAAACACATATGAGAGATAATAAAACCCAACGGACTAGATAAGGAGGCAAATAAAGAAAAAGAAAGAAAACTAAATCTAGCATACAAAGTTAACAATGAATAGGCCTGCAATCAATACAAAATGCATGTATCAATAAATACCAAAATCCGACGCTATGTATAACACAGTAATTCAACCAGAAGCACTTTATGCGTCAGAATACTTGACAATAGCGAATAAAGGGGAAATAGCAGCAATAGAAAAAAAATCTGAAACACAACCACAACTTTCTCTTGCCAATGCCAATAATGAACAATATAACCTATCATTAGTAATAAAATATTAGAAATAAACGAAAAACTAACCTCAAAAATCATAACCTTACTTTAATCATGAGTGAATGATGCAAAATGAAAACCAATCTTATTTCGGCTTAATAATACGGCAAATCACACTTTAACGCTAAACTAAGCTCTGTAGAGAAAAATGCTAGAAATAAAAGTTGTAGATCTTTTAATTTTCTATAAACTTAATTATATATTTTCGTCGTAAAATGCATACTAAGACTGAAATCTTGAAAAAATCAATTTTTTTTTACACTTCTCATGGGAAAAAACAGAAAATCACAAATTATCGCTAAACTAAACGTTATACAAAGAAACTTCAGTGTTAAAAGTTGTAGATTTTTAAATTATCTACGACTTTTATTATGTACACTTTTTCCGTCAAATGCATATTAAGGCCACAGCCTTCTAAGAATTTCAGCAGATATAGCGCCTACTCTATCTTGTAGAGCATAAAAAATGTAGTAAATAAGGCGATTTTCAAAATAAATCGTAGGAGCCGTTTTTGAGAAAATCGCAAAAAGTGAAAAATGACACGAATAAACTTCTACTTCCGGTCGACCGACTTTGATGATTATGTTTGTGTCGGGTCCTCTAGTTGTATATAACTTAAATTTCAAGTTTCAACTTCGTATGACGTTTCGTTCTTGAAATATTCTGTTCAGACACAGGCCAATCGCTAAAAACATGTTTTTTTTTTGGGTTCAGGGTGTCTGAAATGTGTATATCCGGTAAAAACTCGATTTAAAAAAATCGACATGAAAATAATACTTTTCTTCCTATATATTCATATGGTCAAGAGAAAGTAAAAAACGAAAGAAAAATTCTACGAAAAATATTAGGATCTAATAAAACCGAAAAAACACGGATATTGCTTAAAATCAAATAGACAAATATACAAAAAAATCAAGAAAGAATTTCAACACAATCCGGAAAAGAAGAGCCAAATGTTTTGGGCAAGTCTTCAGAATGGAGAACACAAGAATACCGAAGCTCCTAATGGATCACTTCCTAAACAAGAAAATAAAACCGGGGTGGATTGAAGAAACGGCGAAAGATCTTAAAGAAATAAAAATAGAAACAGCAGAAGCTCATGATAGGAAAACATTTAGCAGTAGAATCAACAACTTTGGTAATTTCCAGGTTCGAGAATAAAGACCATGCGGGCCAAGAATTAGAACAGAAAAAGAAAGGAAACAACATTCCGAAAGGATGAAGAAATACTGGGAAAATCGAAAACAACAACAATCGAAATCGAACAAATCTGTATGCACGTGTTCCAAAGTTGAACTAACGTAAAAAAATTAGAAATCAAAAAAGAATTTCTGAAAGTTCTGCTTATAGTCCCGCATATCCTCGCTCCTCCGCTTTATTCTTCAGTAATTCTTCCTCCTTCTTTATTACCCTGTCTCTCCTCCTCCATTCACCCCCTCTCTGTCTCTCTTCAGTCTATTAATATCTTCTTTTACGATGTACAGCATTATTTGATTTTGAATTTGTAAACTTTCGTGTTCTACTCGATTGCCCAAAATCCCTTTATTTATACCGGAATTTCTCTGAGTTTTTCTTCTTTTGGTACTACCATTGCAATATCATAAGCCGAACGATTATTCAACTCGTTACAACGAATCTTTCTTTGTATGGCCATTCCTATCCGGACTTTGTTACATTAGTCCGCTTAAATAAACTCATTAAAAATGAGACAGATTAGAAAAAAGGCATATGAAAAATATTATTTATACGCGTATGGAGTTATCATTAATCTTGTTAAAAATGTTCATATGTCTGTAGAAAGAAACATTTGGTAGAATACGTTTATCCTAGTATTAACAAACAGAAAGATAAAGAACAATGAGATAGAACATTACCGCAAAGAATTTAGTGTATACTAATTCAGTTTGAAACAGAATCCATAAGTTAACTCTTTTGTAGAGAAAGAAGTAAATCCCCTAGGGACACATACGAAATGTTCACATCCTTTAATCCCATTGTCCTTTCTTTAATGTTAAACATATAAAGTAGCATCTTTGTAGTGTCTAGTAATAAAACAGTCACAAACCGAGATATTTTGGAATTTTAAATAATCCAAATGGAAATCAACATTAATTTTTTTACTTTCTCTTGAATATATATTTATAGAATAAAGGAGATAATATAGAAATCGAGCTTCTGATTTTTAGCTAATTTTTACTTTCTCTTGCTTACATGAATATATAGGAATGTATTGTTTGCATGTCAATTTTTCGAAAACGAGTTTTCACCGGATCTACACGTTTTCAAACCCCCTGAACCCAAAAAAACATGTTATTAGCGATTGGTCTGTGAACAAAATATCTCAAGAACGGAACATTGTACGAAGTTTAAACTTGAAACTTAAGTTTGATTACCACTAGAAGACCCGACGGGAACATTTTCATCAAAATCGGTCTACCGGAAGTAATAGTATATTCTTGTAATTTTTTACTTTTTTGCGATTTTCTCAAAAACGGCTCCCACGATTTTTTTTCAACTCGCCTCTTTACTACATTTTTTATGCTCTACAAGATAGGGTAGGCGTCTTGTCTGCTGAAATCTTTGGGGAGGCTGTGCTCACGTAAATTTTTAAGATTGCGCTCTCAATATGCATTTTGAAAATGTTATCAAATTTTGAAAATTTATCGTTCACTAACTGAGATACATTACCTCGTTTCAGATATTATAGCTTTTACCGATTTACCGTTTCAGTTTTTTTAGCTTATACCTTTTATTCCTTTGGATAAGCTTATAACCTATCTTATTTATTGTATTTCTTAAGACATCAAAATGTTTTCTATTGCTAACCCTATCCGTCAATTACATTTTTTTAGACCGGCAGAGAATTTCTAGTATATGGGTCACCGAACCGTAAAGAAATCGTAAAAAATTTGCTATAAATCACACACCTTATCACGTGACGTTTTAAAATAACAAGAAAACTTAGGAAAATAGAATAAGTAAATTATTGAATTTTTAATGTGACAGTTAATAGCTGAAGCTATTTGAAAATAATTTTTAAATAAACATTTTTCTAAAATTTCAGATGACACTACTGTTCAAAACTTTCTTATGCTCTACTTTCAAAATTCATTACATACGAATCGTTAGCCTACTTATAACGTTTATTTCAAAATAAAACCAAAAAAACTATTCTATGTTCAAAACTGAAGAAAATATATTCAAAAACATATCATGTAAACCAAGAAATAACCAAATTCAACTCTAGGTTAGTGTGGTTTCAACAGAGAAACACAGGCAGAATACGCAACTTAAACTATTGTATTATACGTAAAAAAATATTTTATACATTAAGATAATATTAAAAATATTAAAAGATCAAGACCTAAATGGTCGGAAGAACGAAAACGTGACTTTTCCAAGAAAATGAAAGAATACTGGGCGAAGGGGAAAGCACAGAAGAAAAACTGAGAAATCGCGGTCCTTTGTAGGCCATAACGTAAATAATAATAATAATAATAAACTATGTACAATACAACAACGCTGTCTGTAGATGAATTTAAAACTAAAACGACAACATTGCAATGCTATGAAGCACATCCGATTTTGCGACGCGACCAGTTCAAGAAGCGGTAACATCGTCTCAAAATCGACGATTACCGGCTCTAGGGTTAAGAGATATATTTTATTTTATTATTACTAAAAACAAGTACAATGAATCTTATCCTATCTTATTTCCTAATACCCTCATAGGTCTAGCCTGTGCGCGGGTATGAGTTGGTTTATTTTTTTTATTCTATTATAATATCCTAATAGCTTTTCATACCTACACTAAATTTACATAAAAAAATCTGGTGTGAAACACTCACACAACTTTCTCTTGCCAATGAAAATAATTAATAATAAACCTAATATTATTAATAAAATATTAGAAATAAACGAATAATTTACAATATAATTTAACATTAGTAATAAAATATTCGAAATAAACAAAAACTAACCTCAAAAACATACCCTTATTTTAATCATGAGTGAATGACGCAAAATGACAATCGAACTCAGTTTGGCTTAAAAATACGGAAAATCATGCTTTCACGCTAAACTAGGCTCTGTAGAGAAAAATGCTCTAAACAAAAGTTGTAGATCTTTTAATTTTCTATAAATTTAATTATATACACTTTTGTCGTAAAATGAATACTAAGACCGAAATGTTAAAAAAATCGATTTTTCTCACGTTTTCGTGAGAAAAAAAACAGAAAATCGCAAATTACCGCTAAACTAAGCGTTATACAAAAAAAATGTTTGAAACAGAAGTTGTAGGTTTTTAAATTCTCTACAACTTTTATTATATAAGTTTTTGCGCTAAAATTTATATTAAAGCCGTAATCTTAAAAAAACAACGTTTTTACGTGAAAACAGCCTCACCGAGAATTTCAGCAAACATGGCGCCTACCCTATATTGTAGAGCATAAAAAATGTAGTAAACCAGGCGATTTTTAAAAAAATCGTAGGACCACTTTTTGAGAAAATCGCAAAAAAGTGAAAAATTATACGAATAAACTACTACTTCCGGTTGACCGATTTTGATGAAAATGTTCGTGTCGGGTCCGGTAGTGGTATGTAACTTAAGTTTTAAGTTTCAAGTTCGTACGATGTTCCGTTCTTGAGATATTCTGTTCACACACAGACACACACACACACAGACACACACACACAGACACACACACACACACAGACCAATCGCTAAAAACATGTTTTTTGGGTTCAGGGGGTCTGAAAACGTATAGATCCGGTGAAAACTCGATTTCGAAAAATCGACATGAAAACAATACTTTCCTTCCTATATATTCATATAGGCAAGAGAAAGTAAAAAGAACCAATAAAAAATTTACAAAAAAACCATACAACAAAATTTCCTAACGTAAATATACAAAAAAAGATAATAGCATAAAAAATAAATTAAAAAAATAAAAATAAAATGTCATGTAATGGCAAAGGATGAAGCAGACTTTCGATGGCAATGTTAACAAAAACATTTTAGCTGACACACGAGGAAGAGCAATTAATTTGAATACATAGAACTAATTAAATCCTCAGATTGTATTTATTATGTTTTGAGAAATTTGAAATTTATGAGACACTTTTTATATTTTTTTCATAATGAACTGCGATGTTTTATTTAACAAGATTACATTATAGAAAAACAACAATTTTTCTTTATTATTTACAAATTAATAATTTTACAATGATAATATTATAAGTAAAACATTTACAAAATTAAGAGCAAGTAAATTACAAAAAAAAAATTACTAGTAAACGTTGATAACCGAGTGATTATTTTCTTAGGTAAAGCAGCAATATAAATGAATATCGATGGATGAGGTAATCAAGTTTTAATTCGGTGCAATATCGATTGGAGTCTTCTCAAGGCCGAGTTACAAATAAGCTAGCGATATCAACAGTTAGTAACCTCTTTGTGTTTTATCGTAACAGGTCATTCAGTCTTTACTTCATAAAAATACAATAGATGCCTAAATTAAATATAAATAACGAATCTTGTTTATTTATTCGGTTATTGATCTAAACTTTAGTAAATTATTATTATTATTATTACTATTATTTTTCTTTTAATACTTTATCGGCATTCTATCTACAGTAGGCTACAGTGAGAAAGAAATTATTATTACGTATTGAGTTCATGCAAAATTTTTGATACCTTGATTTTCAATGATCTACACTTTTCATAGCTCCTTGAAGCCAAAATTGGGTCTTTTCTGTTATTCCACCCCAGCAAAATTTTTCAATTTTTTTTAATAGGTATTTAATATGCATCTTTACAGTACTTAAAACAAAGTATTTAAAACTAAGTATATACAACAGTATTTAAAACTTTACAGTATTTACAGTTTAATAAAAACGGGAAAAATATTTTAAAAAATCTGGTGTGAAACACTCACACAACTTTCTCTTGCCAATGCAAATATTGACCAATATAACCTAACATTAGTAATAAAACATTACACAAAAATAAAAAAACTAACCTCAATAAACATAACCTAATTTTAATCATGAGTGAAAGACGTAAAATAAAAATCGACCTGTTCGGCTTAAAAATACGGAAAATCACTCTAAATCACGCTAAACTAGGCTCTATAGAGAAAAATGCGCTAAATAAAAGTTGTAGATCTTTTAATTTCCTATAAATTATATTATATATATTTTTGTCGTAAAATCCGTACGAAGGCTGAAATCTTAAAAAATCGATTTTTCACACGCTAACTACTAATTTAATTGCTAATTACTGCTAAACTAAGCGTTATATAAAAAAATGTTTGAAATAAAAGTTGTAGTATATTAAATTCTCTACAACTTTTATTATAGGGCTATACATTTTTGCCCTAAAATGCATATTTAAGTCGCAATCTTAAAAAAACAATTTTTTTACAAAAAAACAGCCTCACCAAAAATTTCAGCAGACTTGTACCCTATCTTGTACAACATAACAATTTTTGAGAGGATTTTTAAAAAAATCGTAGGAGCCGGTTTTGAGAAAATCGCAAAAAAGTAAAAATTACACGAATGAACTACTACTTCCGGTAGACCGATTTTAATGAAAATGTTCGTGTCGGGTCCTCTAGTCGAACCTAAGTTAAGTTTAAAGTTTCAAGTTCGTACGATGTTTCGTTCTTGAGATATTCTGTTTACACACACACACACACACATACACACACACACGCACGCACGCACACAGACCAATCGCTGAAAACATAGTTTTTGGGTTTAGGGGGTCTAAAAACGTGTAGATCCCAGTATCGGTTCGATAAATCGACATGAAAACAATACTTTCCTTCCTATATTTTCATATAGGCAAGAGAAAGTAAAAACTAACCTTAAAAACCATAACCTTCTTTAAATCACGAGTGAATGATGCAAAATGAAAATCACCTTAGTTTGGCTTAGTAATGTCCCAGAGGTTCGTAAATAAAATTTCCAAATTATTTTAATCTCTTCAAAAATTAAGGTTCTTTATTAAATTTTCTTAATAAATATTATAAAATTCTTAAAATTATTAAAATCTTAAAATCTTTTAAAATGTGTTGAAAATCCTTGAAAATCTGTTCCACCAAATCTTCCAAAATTGTTTGTTATCTCTCAATAATATTATTTAAGATTCGAAAACTTTTTCTATTTTAAAGAACTGTAAATCGCATCTCATTCCTTAAAAGTTTTAAAATAGAATGAATTAACAATCCATTTTATTTCATAAAAAAAATATGTTCTTTTTATTTTCCTTGTAAATTTTTTTTTTATTATTATTCTCGTTGCTCACATCTGAAGGTGGTAAATCATCTGTTGTTTATATTGAGTGTGTGAATGTGTATGTTTATGTTATGTATGAGCGTATTTAGTTTGTCGTTTGAATGTACGTATGCGTTATTGTTTGTGTGTATAAGTGTCTCCTATTACAATCTTCCCCTCCCCCGGGGAAAAATGCAAAAGTAAAAGGATAAGGGGTGGGAGCTTAAACTGTAAAAAAGAAAAGGCGAGTATATAGCAATTGTCGGCTTGAGGCGGTATAGTACGTTCATTCGGGGCCCCTTTCACAACACATCCATACAGCATGCAAACATCAGATACATTTTTTATTACAATCATCTCAAGCTCGAGTGTCGCGACATACATCACCTAAGAATATGGGTAATTGTAGCGGATTATGTAACCTTTTTAAGATTAGAAATGTGTTCTTTTGTTATTTCTCCCCCAACAGTCTTACGTATTAAGGCTGTAACTGGTGTGGAGAAACCTATGATATAAAATGGGTCCGACCATCGGTACGCCATTTTCGCACAAATATTTTGCCGTTTCGAACTTATGGGATGAGTTTTAAGTAAAACTATATCTCCTACCGAAAACGGATTTGGATGGCGTGTAGCGTTATATCTACGTGCCATATCATGATGAGACTTACTTAGATGTCTTCTAATTGTACTTATCACGTTGCTCGAACGTACAGGATTCCGATAAAGGATATCTTGTATATTCCACGCTCTATCCAATGGCGTTTGAGCTGGAAAATTATGTAATATGTCAAACGGGCAGACACCATGTGCTGTATGTTGAGCCATATTAAAAGCTAACTGAAACCAAAAGAGAGATTTATCCCAGGTTGTTTGTGTAGTTGCGTGGTACGCAATAAGAATAGACCTGAGATTTCTGTTTAATCGTTCGGCGTGAGATGGTTGTGGGTGATAAGGAGAGAGTGTGGTCTTTTTAATGCCTAGGCTGAAACAAAAGTTTTTAAAAATTACTGAATTAAATGTTTTGGCGTTATCCGTGACGATTAGTCTTGGGATGGAATAATTTTGAAAAATACGTTTTAATTCTTCTATAATGGACGACGTATTGGTATTTTTTAATGGGGCTAACCATGTAAATTTTGAAAAACTGTCTACCACCACTAGTATATATTTGTACCCTTGGTTGGTTTTTGGTAGACTGCCTACTGTATCAATAAACAGTGTATCAAATGGTGTTGTTGGAACTCTAGAACTGAGATTCCCCCATTTGTAATTCATTCCAGGTTTGCTTCGCTGACAAGTTGTACAAGCATTCACTCTTAAAGGAATTTCTTTATATATATCTTGCCAGTAAAAATGTCGTGTTATTTTGTGGATAGTTTTAGCGACACCTAAATGTCCACCTATTTCAGAATGATGGAAATATTTAAACACTAAGTCTTTTAAAGAATTGGGGAGAACGATTTTGACCGGATTATTGTTTTTGTCTTTTAAACATAGCACTCCTTTTGATAAACAAAATTTGTTATCTATCTTCTGTTTTTGTTGAAGGATAAAGGTATCCTGTTCTTGATGTTTCCGTATATCTGTAAAAGATAGAGGGAACTGCGATAATAAAGCATTGATATAAGATATATCCTTTGCGTTATCTTCACTATTAGAACTATACATCCTCGATAACGCATCGGCAACATTATTATCGGAACCGCGGATGTGATTAATTTTGAATTTAAAAACAGATAATCGGAGTAACCACCTAGCTAATCTACCTAACTGTTTAGGTCTGGAAAGAAGCCAGGCTAATGCTTGGTTATCGGTTTCTAAAAGGAATTCACGGTGCGTCAGGTAGGTTCGAAAACGATCTGTTGCAAAAACAACTGCAAGACACTCTCGTTCATATGCAGAAAACTTCCTCTCTGCCTCTGTCAATGTCTTGGAAGCGTATGCTATGGGTCGTCTAGACCCTTCTTGTTCTTGAAGCAGTACGGCTCCTAGACCTGTATCTGATGCATCTGTTTGTAAAATAAAATTTTTGGAGAAGTCTGGTATAGCTAGTACCGGGGGATTAGCAATTGCTTGTTTAAGATCTTCAAACGCGGTTTTCTGTGCGTCACCCCAGATAAACTGAGTATTTTTACGACGTAATTTATTTAGAGGTTCGATTCTATCAGCATAATTTTTAATAAATTTAGAAAAATAGTTAATCATACCACAGTACCGATGTACTTGTTTCACTGACTTAGGTTCAGGATACTCCAATATTTTTTGTGTCCTAGTCGAATCTATAGAGACTCCTTTATATGATAATGTGTGTCCAAGAAATGGTATTTCGTTTACTGCGAATGTCACCTTATCGGGATTAACGGTAATGCCAGCTTTTCGTAAAATCGACAGTACTATTCGAATGTGTTTCATGTGTTCTGGAAAACTTTTGGAATATATTAATATATCATCCATATAATTAAATACAAATTTATATTTAACGTTCTTAAATATTGTATTCATAAGACGTGTTAGAACTTGTGCTCCAGTTGATAAACCGAAAGGTAATCTTTCGTACTCATATAAGCCATCCTGAGTACAAAATGCAGTGATTTGACGAGATTTTTCTGTCAATGGTATTTGGTGGTACGCTTGGGCTAAATCTAATGTGCTAAACCATCGCGCACCTGAAAACCATTGAAAAGCATGATTTATGTTAGGTAAAGGTTGTGCCTCTGAGTCGATTATCAAGTTAACTGAGCGATAGTCCACGACCAAACGACTCGTGCCATTGGGTTTTGGAATCAAAAATGCTGGAGACGAATAAGGCGAAACACTCTCTCTTATCACTTTGTCTTTTAACAATTTTTCTATTTGATGTTTCATTTGAAGTGTTTTTATTGGATTTAATGGATAGGGTCTCGATTTTATAATTTCATTGTTTTTAAGTTTAATATCGTATGTCAATACATC
The DNA here is from genome assembly GCA_035578175.1 of Catonia carolina. Taxonomy (NCBI): domain Eukaryota; kingdom Metazoa; phylum Arthropoda; class Insecta; order Hemiptera; family Achilidae; genus Catonia; species Catonia carolina. The sequence goes on along the minus strand of JAQMRL010000005.1, from coordinate 29,140,617 downwards.
TGTACACCCTAATTTAGTAGTGAGTACATCTGGGAATTCTTTACATAAATTAGTAATTTTATTTTTAATATACTCAGATTGCTCTACATTATTAATCTGATCAGAATATGTATTTGTTAGATAAAATTTTTGATTTTTTAACCATTCAAAAGTTATTATTGATTTCGTCGCATTAAATATCGCGCGTGTGGTTTGTAAAAAATGCATTCCTAATATGATATTATGTTGTATTTTTGTTAAAACTTTAAAATTTATTTTCCACGATATATTTTTTAAGTTAATTTTAACCCAGACTTGTTTATTGATTTCCAAAGGAAACTTGTCAGCTGTGAGACAAATGGCGTTAAAGTTTTCCTCATTTATAATTGCTTTATTATTTTTTAAAAGTTCATACATTTTTTGATTAATAATATTATGGGTTGAACCAGAATCAATAAGAGCATTAAATGTATCATTTTTAATTTTTATTGTTAAGGCCTTTAAAGCGTAGTTACAGTTTAACTTGTGTTCACCTATCATGTCGTAAGGAAAATCACCCTTTCACGCTAAACTAGGCTCTGTAGTGAAACATTTTTAAATTAAAAGTTGTAGATCTTTTACATACGTTCAGAGCTCATCAACTTTGAAAAATAGTACAGTAAGACCAATCCTGAGAAAATATGGTTAATTGAACCCGAATCATCAAAGTGCACCGGAAACCACTCTCTAATATTCAAAACTACTGTAAAAGTTATTTTTACTATACTGAATTCACCAAGTCTAGAGACAAGCATCAACAAATACATGCGTTGTTCAAGTGATATTTGTACTGCCGGTTGCCTAACTGACGCCGGCTATTGATAATGAACCGCGCTTACGTAAAAATAATATTCCTTTATTTCCTTCTAAAAATTTAACAAATTTTCATGATCAATGAAATCTATGATCTATTAATAAATGATCATTAAAAATTCTCGCACTGTATAATAAGCTAGGGATAATGCAACGAAGACGAATGTTAGAAGAATGCATAATGACCCTGGTTATGCGTTCAATCAACAGCTATCACATGATCCATTTGTTTACTGCGTGTCTCCAGACTCGGTGAATTGACGATAGAAATTTTTGATGAATTTAATTTTTATTACGGTACTGTATATTGAGCTGCACAACTTCCGTATTTGATATTTAAATGGTGGTGGAGAATTTCACTTTAAGGAGAAGAGGTACCCAGTGATACATTCTCCGTTCAAAACTTCAAGTACTGTCCGTTATTCAGACCAAGAGGTCTCTACTCCATTTTCGCTTTAAACGACGCACAGTTGGGAAGTTCCTTGTAGCTAGATCACGGGCTAGTTGGTTTGGATGGTCACTTAGTCTTTCGCGAAATGTACTATACAAGGACGTGGTTAGCTCCTTTACTGTAGGAATTTAGAAATCGTCGTGGAGGGTATTATTGCTTACATAAAAAGGAGCGCCAGAAGAAAGTCTCAAGAATTTTGATTGAAAGGCCTGGATCGACTTTAAATTACTCTCTGCCGCTATTCCAAAGAGCTGGACACCATAAGTCCAGATTGGTCTTAATAGGGATTTGTATATTAAAATCTTGAAGCGGAGGTTTAATCTTGACCGAGGGTTAATTAAGCAGGAGAGGATTTATAGGATTTGAACCAGGAACCTTCTTCTCTGAAAATCAGCTGTTAAACAGCTGGCTCACGGCGACGACTTTACCTCTAGACCAAACCGGTGATTTATTTTTGTGAGTCTACGATTAAACATAAATAATGTCAATCATTATTTCATTTGCAAAATTAAGTCTTGTGTGAGTTTCAAACCAGATTTTTTTTATGTAAATGTGAAACTACGTAATTTATTAGTAGGTTATGTATTACAGTAGGCTTACTACATAATGTATTTTATGTACAGGCATACTCCATAAATGTTTCCGATACAAAACAAGTCGTAATTGCATGCAGTGCAAAAGTAAATGCAATTTTTATGTGTATTTCTAAGCATTTTATTACATACTTCAAATAAGTACAGAACAGAATTATTTCAAGTACGAACGGTTTTAAAAAAAGAAATTTAAAAATTTATACTACCTGTCATGGTAAATGTAGGTCAAGTTCTATACCAGCAAGAAATTATTAACAATGCGCTGTAGGAAATATGACCACCTGAGAGTCTTAAAACTATATTTTTATGACATTACTAATGAAGTAATGTATAAACATTCTTCTAACAACTGAATATATTTACATAAAAAAAACTGAGGTGAAACACTCAACCGACTTTCTTTTGCCAATGTAAATAATGGAAATGGTAGATGACGCTAAATGATAAACAGTCTTGGTTAGAATTGAATTTTCATAAGAAAATATGTAAAATCACACTAATTGACACATCCAAACTAAGGCCAATAGAAAAAAAAAACTTAACAACAAGCCACTGGATCTGCTGGTTCCAGGTTTACAAAAAAAATAGTTCTGTTTCTTATCACATAATCAGCCAATTATATGACAAAACTATTTAAGACCAGAAGAGGTAGAAGTGTAAAAGACACTAGTCAAAGTTATCTCCTCTGAAAGTAATGAATTTCACTATACAGCCAAATCCTGTGGTGAATGAAGTGAAGGTGTCACTTGCAGTATTTTCGTGCTGATAAGCATACTCTTTCAACTCAGTGAAGAAGGCAATAGTAAACCAACTCACTCCTCGTTTTTACTTAGTAAAACCTCTAGAGGTTCAAATCAGCCTTTCGGCTTTGACCTCAAACAAGCCTTATAAATATTTAAAGCACAATGGTTCCTAATCGCTTTGGCTGTGAATATTTTAGTTAATACTGAAAGTGTCATAATGAATTTAATGATTAATTTAAATATTTGATTGTTTTCAGGTTGACTCGGCATTGCTGCAGGCAGTAGAAAGCCTTATGTCAGCCGAAGTGTAAATCGATGAATATAAAGATTATGTGGAGAAAGAAAGGTCTGTGGACGATGGTAATGATGGTTGGGACACTGATGGTTGAGTGTGAGGGCAGGTCCCGGGCATTCTCTCAAGAAGAAGATAGTTCAAGGCATCATAGTGATCCGTTAATTGTTGAAACCCAAAGCGGTTTCGTACGAGGACTTTCTAAAACAGTATTAGGACGTGAAGTGCATGTATTTACAGGCATACCGTTTGCTAAACCGCCTGTTGGACCTTTAAGATTTCGTAAACCGGTTCCAGTAGATCCGTGGCATGGAGTTCTTGATGCGACAACGTTACCGAATAGTTGTTATCAAGAGAGGTACGAGTATTTTCCAGGATTTGAAGGCGAAGAAATGTGGAATCCCAATACGAATATATCTGAAGATTGTCTATTTCTCAATATATGGGTGCCTCAACGACTTCGAATCAGACACAGGGCCAGTATCGAAGAAAATGTTCCAAGACCTAAGGTAAAAACTACATATTTATGTTTTTAAAATAGTTTTTTACATACTAACATTTAGAATAGTTTATCCTTTTATCCACTCTAATAAATTGACATACGTAAATCCAAATAAATCAACTATTATCTATTGATTCTAATATAAAGTTACCCTATTACCCCTGATTACCCATGAGTTTACTTTTTCAGGGTGATTTCACACCCAGGGGAGTTTACTACTGGGTGATTCTAAACTACACAACAATCTCTAGGGATCTGATTCTAAAGCTAAAAATAAATTTAAAAACTTCTATAAACGTAAATCCGAAAACGCTTCGTTTAAAGATGCAGCTGGCGAAATGTTTCACCCGGATCTCAGCTAACTTTGTGAAATTAACCAATATTGAAATTTCTTAACCATCATTTAATGGGTAAATTTAGTGGTTTTATATGGTTTATAACACGTTAAATCGAATGAAATAGATCCCAGAACAACTTTTACAGGCATGTGTTGCCTGTTCTGAAAAGCGACACATCCGTCCCGTGTAAGTGGAGTTCGTTTCCATTGTTCCCCACGTTTTGTCATGTTCCAGAAGTTTTATCCCTTTTAAACGGCTGTCCCAATAAGCTGCTGTCCCGTTAAACCGTATTCCACTATATTTGTTTGTAGTACGTTTTGATATAATTATCTTTTTTTAATTTTTTTCATCAGTCTCTCGACTGGTTTGATGCAGTTCTCCAAGCTATTCTATCTTGCGCAAGTCGTTTCATATCTACATACCTCTGTAACACCCTACATCTTTTGTAATTTGCTTTAAATATTCTAACCTTTGCTTCCCACTACAATTCACTCCCTCAATATTACCCTTCATTATTAATAGACCAATACCTGTATGTTTTAAGATATGCCCTACTAGCCTATCCCTTTTTCTGGTAAGATATCTTCATATACCGCTTTCATACACTCCTATAAGAACCTCTAAATTACTTACTTCGTCCACCCACGTAATCTTTAATATTTTCCTATTACACCAAATTTCAGAAGCTTCTATCCTCTTCTTTTCTACAGCCCCTATCACCCACTTTTCACTACCGTATATTGATAAACTCCAAACATAGTGTTTTAAGAATGTTTTCGTAATCTGTAAATCAATGTTTGTAGTCATTAAGCTGTTTTTCATTTCAAAGATCCTTCTAGCTTGAGCAATCCTACTTTTAATATTAATTAAGCTTCCACCATTCTATGTTATTTACAGAATTGCCCAACTTCCTGTATGTTTTCGTTACCTACTTTTCAATTTTCCATCTCTTCTAAACCACTATTGCTGCTGCACAACACTTTCATTTTGATATTTCATCGTTTTTTTTTTGTATCTCATAAGACTTAAACACTAAAAGCGCAGTGATTCCTAATCCTATTGGCTGTGAACTGAAGTTTCCTTTAGAATCTAAAGCACAATAACTTTACTAAGTACCAAAAATTGTACAGGTAATATTATTTGTACTTAAATTGAATACAGGAAAGTAAAGGCAATTTTTGTATTCATGTTTTTCCGTTCTGATCACTAGGGGCCACGTTTTACTTTTAGATTTCTTTTTTTCAAAACTCATTCCTTCTTTCACTCCATAATTTCTTCAATTCTTCTGTTATTTTTTTTGCGATTCATAGTTTCTTTCCTCTTTCTCTGGCAATGTACTCAAAAAGAAAATCCATTCGTGTTTTTCATAAAACTTTCCCTGCCTTTTATTAGTTCTTTCGAAATATTCAATTAGTTTCTTCTTCGATTTCTTTAAACTAATTCGTTTTTTATCTACTACTATAAAAATTAAATTTATTTTATTAATCTATTTTTATTAATTTTGTAGATAATATATAAGTATATAATTTTTCGTTTAAGTCATTTAACCAATAGCTTTTCCATTAGTGAATAGGAGATACAAAACCGTATGGAAAGTTATCAGCAAGTAAATACTACGTATTTTGATTTTGTAAAATCATGCTATGAAGGCTTCACTTTGTAGCATTCGCTACTACCACTAATAAAATTGAAGAAGGTGTTTCCAAAAACCACTAAGTTACAGTTTTAAAGATATTGAGTTTTTACCTACATATTATTCAGAAGGCACAGACCCACTGATTGTGGTACAGTAGTTTTTTCCTAAACCCACTAATCGCTACAAAAATAACATTTTTATGAATACGAATTTTTTTCAAAAGTTACCAAGTCCACTTTTGTTGTTTTCCAAACTCTAGTATGTCACCCGTGCATGCGCACAAGGTGAGCCCGCTACATTATTCTCGTGCGAGTGTCACGAGGTTATTGTTGTCACACGATCAAAGTGCGTGTTTTAGTGTATTTTAAGTGTTATTAATAAAAGTAAATAACTTTATATAGACCGAAATAATAATTTTTAAGGCTCATGTAATATTTTCAGTTCAAATGACATATTTTACATAGGGTGATAAGTTTTTTAAAAAGTAGATGTAGGCTATCTGTTAATTTTATTATATCCAGGATTTAGTTATGCAAGTATTATTTATTTTGTATCTATAAGTTAAGAATACTAAGGGTTTTATTTGAAATTTATTTCAAAATTATTCCTTATACTTGTGGAATAACTTACAGTTCAACTTATAAGTACATTTTGTTTAATTATACATACTGTTGGGTATGTTTTCCAACGTACTTTAGTCCACACGTGTTTTCCATATCGAATTAAGTCCATCGACTTAGTGCAATTTTGGAAAAAAGTGAGATGATTTGTAAATATTTTTTGAAAAAAGGCCAAATTGATAAATACAATTATCTATTAATGTAGAAATAGTAAAAATACATAAAAATCATTAACAAATTTAACTGGCTGAGCCTAATTTTAAAAAAAAAATTTCTTAAAAATTAAATTTTTGAACTTAGTGGCGTTTGGAAAGAGCTCTTCAATTATATAACTTTTATTCTTACTGTTATTTTACATTATTTAAATATTTTTTTATTTAATTTGTTTCTTATATTTTTTACATGATATTTTTATGCTTTTATACCTACATGACGCCTTTCATTTTTCCCGGTTTTAGCACCACAAATATTATACAATCTCAACATAAAAAAACTATTTTATTAATTAAATGTTACAAAGATTTTTAGATATTCAAAATTAAATATATATTTTAAATTAATTTAACTAAAATTTATGATAATAAGTATAGGCTTATGCATAAAAAAGTTTACAAAACAAAACAAAATAAAACATGTTTAAATCTAATCCTCTATAACTTTTATCAATATTAAAGAGAGACTATGGTATTAACCAAAATTTTATTTTTATATAAAAACATTAAATATAATTGGAAATAATTTTTTTAAATTAACTTTATTAGTGCTGAGTTTCTACGCTGAAACTATTTGTTAGCGTTAATTGCTTTTCTCCCTTGTCGAGAAAGATTTCGAACTTCCTTTACAATGCAAAAATCACGTTTAATATCTGGATCAATTTACAAAATCTTAGAGGTTGCATCGTTTTCTCATTTTAAATACCTATTTATTTGATTCCAAATGTCTTTCTATTGAAGAACTACACAGTACAGTGAATATAGAATTTTACTCTTGTGAGTGCTAACAAATATTAAAACGATATTTAGAAAAAAAAATCGTATTAACGTAAAATAAATTTTCAAACGTAGTAATCCGCGTAAAACCGACCTCTGTCAAGGAAAAGGCTCAATGGCCTATTTCAGCACCCATCTCTTTTTAGGTTTTTCCAAGCCTCGCTTCCCTCTAGGTTTATATTTCCATGCTCGCAGAGGAAGTCTGTGAGCGAAGTAAATGGTTGGACCAGTTTCTCTTATAATATTCTTAACGTTTCCAACCCGTATCCAGGCTGCTGAAATGAGATTTTTGCGGGGAGTCAAATGATGTACCCGGTTAGATAGATCGGGAAGGTAATACTCTATAAATAATAAATTTTGGTATCTATGATCTGGAAGGATCGATGAAGATTTAATTTTCGGGAAATCCCGTCGTGACGGTGATCTCAACAGCCAATTTTCAATAAGAAAATTCGTAACTATAATAAATTTCTTGATACTCGTAAATGTTAATTAACTCCAGTTCTGAAATGTACAGTAGCTGCAGTAAATTTTCAGGACTAAATTATTTTTACGGTTACAAAGAATTTAAAATTAAAATGTTAAAAATGTTTAGGGGCTGATCCTGCCAATGTGTAAAATTATTTGCGCTTAATCTGCTAGTTCCAGAACTACAAAAATAGTTCTGTTTCTTATCACATGATCAGTCAATCATATGACTGAACTATTAAAATTAGAATTGGTAGAGATGTAAAAGACTAATAAGAGTTATCTCCTCTGAGAGTAATGCATTTCATTATACAGCCAGACCCTGTGGTGAATGAAGTGAAGGTGTTATTTGCAGGGTGGAAAATAAATGCTTTTCAAAGGACCTGGCATGCTGATTTGCATACTTTTCCACTCAGTGAGAAAGGCAATAGTAAACCGCCTAACTCTTCGTTCTACTTAGTAAAGCCTCTAAAGGTTCCAGCCTTTCCAGCCTTTCGGCTGATGACCTAAACAACAAAACCTGCCTGTCATGTACCGCTCAGTTTTTTTATTATTGTTCTTTACTATTTTCTTATTTATTAAATTAAAACAGGACAATAGATTCATTTTTTCTTTTTTCATTTAAACACTACATTTGATACGTACATTTAAAAAATTATTTTATCATTTCAGCACACTAAAATTTTACTCTTCTGCTAATTTAATATATTTTAATAAGTATTTTTTACAACTACTGTACATTTTATAGTAATACTACAATACAGAATAAAATATCAGTCCTTAGTTTATTTTAAATTAAGTTTATCGAGCATCGACTGCTACAGTCATTAGTTCTAAATTATTATTAGGACTTTTTTAGAATGAGTTTTGTATGAGAGGAGTTTTTAATATGGAGAAAACCTTAAGTTCATGAATTATCCGGTTTTGATCTCAGTAAAGATTTCAAGAAAATATCATATGCGGAAAGAGTAAATTTTCAATGTTGTTGTTGTTTTTAGGTCAACAGCCAAAAGGCTGGTTTGAACCTCTAGAGGTTTTACTAAGTAAAACGAGGAATGAGGTGATTGAGAATGCTTATCAGCAGGCCAGGCCCTCTTAAAAGCACCCACTTTCCGCCCTGCAAATGACACCTTCACGTCATTCACTACAGGGTCTGGCTGTATAGTGAAATTCATTACTCTCAGAAGAGATAACTCTTATTAGTGTATTTTACACATCTACCCCTTCTGTTCTTAAATAGTTCAGTCATATAATTGGCTGACTATGTGATACGAAACAGAACTATTTTTGGTAGCCCTGGAACTAACAGATCGAGTGCAATTAATTTAACACTCCACCTGCCCGTTATAGGCAAAAATATTTGTTAAAAAAATTTTAATTAACATTAAATTTTCAATAATGTTAATTAATGGTAAAAAATTACTAAATTTTAATTTTAATTAAAATTCAGTCACGGTGTTTTGGTTTGAACCTTATTGATATTTATATCATCTGTCAAAAGGATGTTCGCTATCTAATAATTCTACTCATATTTTCTTGTTCCCGGAAAAAGTTGGAAAATGTCTATGAACCTTACCGCATATGACTTCAATTATCACGGCGGATATGAGACAAATAATTACAATTTACCATACAATACAATTGTCCCAAAACAGTAGAAAAAAAATGTTTAATGAAAAAATATATTTTTTGTCTGCTTTCAGTTTACAGTTAAAAGCATTTTTACATTTTACATGGCAGCTTAACGCGTGTGTTAGTGTAAACGAGTGGTCGGCAAGCGGGGTAAATGTTTGCGAGTACAGACAGCGTCTTCCTAACGAAGACAGCCGCCACTTAAAACTTTCTCAAACTTTTCCGACGTTATTTTATTCATGTTTTAGATTAAGTCGTAAAAACATGTTATTGAAAGTGCAAACTTTTGCTAATGTGTATGTTGAAAAATGAAATTTTCATGAAGTAAATTGTGTGCCAGTATTAAAATGGGTAAACTAATACATATATTTTTCTTGCACACAAAACAAAATAACTCGCTCAATAATTAAATTTCCGTTAAAAATTTCATATTTTTGACACTTCTTTTATACAAAAATTCCTCGATTTTTTATTACATGTTTACCACCAAATTATATTTGACGTCAAACAAGAACTTTTGCATTTCATCATCCGTCATGGTACAGAATAAAAGAAATCATTTCCATTGTTTATTTTTTGTTCTTTTTTCTTTTTACTTTCCCCCGCTCTGTCTACACTAAAGAGTGAAGAAAGTATAAGCTTTGTGAAAAATGTCAGATAACTAGATATCGTCGACTGATCGTCACGTATCAATACATGTTAGAATAACGATCAGAACAAAGGTTTACCTGTCCACAATGACTTGCTATCGCCCTTACGCAATGCACTATAATCATTTTTCAGAACCGGTTTCGTAACGACACTATTTTGAAACTGCCCGACAACACTAACCCCATCCATAGTCCAAGTACTAACTATTTCACTAAAAAGGCGCTAACTGTTTTTATACCTGTTGTCTAATTGTTCATCGAGACCCTTTCTAACATTTTCTCCGTTTTTTACCAGAACATAATATAAAAAATCAAAATAAAACAAACGTTTTTACTAGTTTCGATTTCCGAGAATTCCTATTAAAAACATTTCATTTTTTGCAATCCAGTATCCTTGTTCAATACACTCCACCCCATACAATACGTAATTTTTTACAATAAACAATCCACTCTCTCAACCATTTCTAGAATATCACTGTACAATATTGTTGTTTTAGGTCATCAGCCAATAGGCTGGTTTGAACCTGTAGAGGCTTTACTAAGTAAAACAAAGAGTGTTGTAATTTATAACTGCCTTCCTCAATGAGTGGAAAAGTATTCTTATCAGCATGCCAGGCCCTCCGAAAACCACCTACTTTCTACCTTGCAAATGGCACCTTCATTTCATCCACCACAGGATCTGGGTGTATAATGAAATTTATAACTCTCAAAGGAGATAACTCTGACTAGTGTCTTCTGCACCTCTATTTCTTCTGTTCTTAAATGCTTCAGCCATATAATTGGCTGACCATGTGATAAGAAACAGAACTATTTTTTGTAGCCCTGGAACTAGCAGATCGAGTGTAAATAATTTAACACCCCATCTGCCTGTTATGGGCAGATGTACAATATTACAATATTTATTATTCCAAGGTTAACATTTTAAAAAATAAATTATGTTCTTATGTTCTGTTTCAATTCACTATAAATCCTAATACCAAATTTTCATTTCCATATTAAAATATTTGTTAACCCTTTCTTATATTAAATTTTCTGACTACAAAGAATAGAAATAGCTTACTGTACGGGTAAAAAGAAAACTAAATTCAACCCGAAACGATCAGTGTAGAAATTGGAAACTATAACTATAACCATAATGTTAACAGGCCATCGCCCTGGATTCATATCTTCAGAATGTTTTTTCTCTAGTTCTCATTCGAGTATTATCTACTCTTCTATATTTTAGATGTAAGGGGTTAGGCCTACTCAAATGAAATTGATATTGGAAACTGTGCAAAATTAACCATATAAATAATACAAATAAATCTGGTGTGAAACACTCACACAACTTTCTCTTGCCAATGCAAATAATAAACATAATATCTAACATTAGTAATAAAACATTAGAAATAAACAAAAAAAACTAACCTCAATAAACATAACCTAATTTTAATCATGAGTGAAAGACGCAAAATGAAAACATTCTCAGTTAGACTTAAAAATACGGAAAATCACTCCTTCACGCTAAACTAGGCACTGTAGAGAAAAATGCTTTAAATTAAACTTGTAGATCTTTTAATTTCTTACAAAATTTATTATAGATACACTTTTGTCGTAAAATGCATACTAAGGCCGTAATCTTAAAAAATCGTTTTTTACAGATTTTCATGAAAATAGCAGAAAATCACTAATTACCGCTAAACTAGGCGTTATACAAAAAATTTTTGAAATAAAAGTTGTAGAATTTTAAATTCTCTAACACTTTTATTTTATACATTTTTAACTCAAGTTTCAACTTTGTACGATGTTCCGTTCTTGAGATATTCTATTCACACACAATTTTCTGTATAACGCTTTGTTAAGCAGTATTTAGTGATTTTTTTGTTTTTTTTTCATGAAAATCTGTAAAAAAATATGGATTTTTTTTTTATGATTACGGCCTTAATACGCGTTTTACGACAAAAGTCTATGGTATAATTAAATTTATAGAAAATTAAAAGATCTACAACTTTTATATCAAGCATTTTTCTCTACAGAGCCTACTTTAGCGTCAAAGAGTAATTTTCTATGTTATTAAGCCAAACTTAAGTTGATTTTCATTGTGCATCATTCTTTTATGATTAAAATGTCATGTTTTTTTATTGTCCATCGATTTGGTGTTTTTTGTTGATACAAGTCCTTAAGTTTCTACTCTCGACTTTTTAAAGTTTCTCTTTGATTCCATCACCCGTCGATGCTGAAGAGAGTTTCACTTCCGTACATCACTTGAGACCTAAAGACTGATTTGTAGTGTTTAAGTTTGGTGCGTATTGATAGAATTTTTTTTGTATGTGTTCTTAGTGAGATATTGTCCTACGGTGAGTTTTGCGATTCTCTCGTTCCAGGCGACTTTTTCGTTGCATTTGTAATTAATGGTTTCGCCCAAATATTTAAAATTTTTAACTTTATCTATAAAATTACCTCTGATGTCAATTTTGTTAATGCATAGTGGATTGATAATCATAAACTTGGTTTTTCCGTAAGATATTTTAAGCCCGATTTTATTATCGTCTTGATAATTTATTATAGATGTCGCTTATTAGTACGGATTTTCAGTCCTCTCCATTTAATTCAAACTACTGCAGAATTGAATCCCCCAAAGTATACATTTTATACAATGCAGAATTCAAAAACAATTGACCTAGTTATTATTCTATTCAGTTTCTTTTCCAACTTACTCTGATTCTTTTTTTCTCTTACTAGGGCATAATAATATACCGCAATACTCTTTATTCTATTTATAATCATTCTGTTCTTTGAATACGAGAGACCCTATCAATTTTTTTTTCTAAAGTATCTAAATATAATGATACAAGAAACTGAAATAAAAATAACAAGAACTATAGAAAAAATTCTTTTTGTAGAGTAAAAATATATCGGGTGATTCAGAACTGTACAACAATTCCTCGGTGACTCATTCTATAACTAAAAATAAGACAAAAGTTTGCATAAACAAAGACGCGAAAACGCTTCGTTAGCGAGTTATACATGGTCAAAGATTTCGCCGAGAATTAAGTATCCTCGGTGAAACGAGTCCATGTACACATTTTTAAGGCTGTAATAATGATACAAATCTGATGGTTTCTAACGTATTTTTACCTGATAAACTGAATAAAATTGGTCCTAGTAATATACCTTCGTCACTTTTAAAGACATCTTACGTAAAACACTAGAATTGGGGCTAAAAATAATTATCTTTAACGAGAAATTACTGTGGTATATGGTAAATTAAGGGGTATTTTTTATTTTATTAATTAGATTTGTAGAAAATTTAATTTTGAAAAGAATCATTTAAATTACTTAAAAAAAAATTGAATACTAGATATTTAAATTTAAAAACAAAACAAACCTAAAATTGTGAAAACAATTTTTAATTGCATGAAATACCTACTAATTTTGTCCATAGGTTTGAATTTTGCTGATTGTTCATTTAATAACTGAAGATTTACATAAAATTAATGATTTTCAGTTTAAAAAAACCTAAAAATTAGTTATTAGTTACCAAAAGGAGCTCAAATTGGCCTACGTTTTGTTCAATACACATGTCATTATTAGATAAGGAGCGAAGGCAAAAGGTGTGTGTGTGTGTGTGTGTGTGTGTGTGTGTGTGTGTGTGTGTGTGTGTGTGTGTGTGTGTGTGTGTGTGTGTGTGTGTGTGTGTGTGTGCGCGCGCGCACACACACACACACACACACACACACACAAGAGAGAGAGAGACTGCGTTCCTAAATTGGGGAGATTCAGGATTGTGGTAGAAATACCTAGATTTAAAATTAAAAAATCTGGTGTGAAACACTCACACAACTTTCTCTTTCCAATGCAAATAATTAACAATATCAGCTAACATTAGTAATAAAACATTAGAAATAACCAAAAAACTAACCTCAATAAACATAACCTAATTTTAATCATGAGTGAAAGACGCAAAATGAAAATCAACCTAAGTTTGGCTTTAAAATACGAAAAAATCACTCTTTCACGATAAACTAGGCTCTGTAGAGAAAAATGCTCTAAAGAAAAGTTGTAGATATTTTAATTTCCTATAAATTTTATTATACAATTTCGTCGTAAAATCCATGCTAAGGCTGAAATCGTAAAAAAATTGATTTTTTTACTCTTTTTCGTGAGAACAAAACAAAAAAAAGCTAATTACCGCTAAACTAAGCGTTATACTAAACAAATGTTTGACATAAAAGTTGTAGGTTATTACAACTTTTATTATATACGTTTTTGCGCTAAAATGCATATTAAAGGCGCATTCGAAAAAAACAATTTTTTTACGAGAACAGCCTCCTCCAAGAATTTCAGCACATGTGGCGCCTACCCTATCTTGTACGGAATAGAAAATTTAGTAAATGAGGCAATTTTTAAAAAAATCGTAGTATTTTTGAGAAAATCGCAAAAAAGAGAAAAAATGACATGCATAAACTGCTTCTTTCGGTTGACAGATTTTGATGAAATGCTTGTGTCGGGTCCGGTAGTAGTATCAAACTTGATTTTTTAAAGTTTCAAGTTTGATGTTCTATTCTTGAGATATTCTGTTCACACGCGCGCGCGCGCGCGTGCACACACACACACACACACACACACATCGATCGCTAAAACATATTTTTTGGGTTCAGGGGATCTGAAAACGTGTAGATCTGGTAAAAACTCGATTTCGAAAAATCGACTTGAAAGCAATTCTTCCCTTCCTATACATATACAAGAGAAAGTAAAAAGGAGATTCTCTCTTTCTCAATTGTGTTTATTACCGGTTCTATTTCCTGATACACGGATTCACTTGATGCTACCTTCCAGTGACCGTTTTCCCATGTTTTCTTTTTCAAGCATGTTCTAATGATTCTTCTTTCTAACTTCAGAATTTTATCCACTTTTATGGAGTAATTCGTATTGAAAATGGTTTCACTCGCACATGTTACCAATGGTAATGTGACCATTTTATAATGCCTTATTTTAGTGGCTATGGATCTGTTATTACAATAATATAACAATTTCTAAATATGACGCTAAAGGTTCTAAGCTTAAATTACTTGCTGAAGCTTGCAGTCATCACTAGAGTCCTACAATTGGCCAAGAAGATCCCTTGGCCAGAGGCGTTTTAAACGTCTTCTGTAAACTTAAGTTTATATCTTAGATCTTCGTGTGATTTTAATTTCATATTACATAATTATTAAAAAAATTAATAATATTAATGAAAGATTATCCATTATCCCGAAATCTTTCATAGGTTTAAGGTCTTGTCAAACAGGACGCGGACAGTCCGCGTGCAGTCCGTTGCGGACTGAGAGAGCCTAACTTAACGCGGACAAATCAGAACGGACCAGAACAGTTGTAAAGAAAACGTGAACGAGTCGTGGCGAATTTATGATTTGTTATTTTTTCAACTTTGAAACTTGAATTGTTTTTGTCTAGTAGTTCCTCAGATGAAGAAGAATTACTTCTTTTGTTCGCTTTGAGTCGGTCGAAACGAAAAAGAAAATAAGTGCACGAAATTAATTGCAAAGGAGAGGAGTTAGGCGAATTTCAACGACTTTGCAATGAATTGAATTCCTTTGAAGACCGATTTTTCATGTACTTTCGTTTATCCCAACAATAATTTCATTATTGTTGGTATAGGTAGTTATGGGCGGCATAATGATAGTAGTATCTTCGAAAATTCCGCTTTCTATCGTGAGTTCGTAAATAACAGAATTATACTGCCTCCAAAGTCACTACCAGGAACAGACGCCCTGTACGAGACCAATTTGTTAATTACTTCAACTATTTGAGTCAATACATAATGTTAATAATTAATAAGTCAATGACTAATTATAGATTGATACACTTCCAATGTACATTTATGCTGTCAATCACTTCGACAGTTAAAACGTAAAACTAATTTTTTTTATAAATACTATAATAACAAAAAAATAATAAAATTTGTGTTTAGTACTACAGGTTGTTGAAGTTTTCCAGCTATTTCTCTCCATGATTGTGCTTTCTTAACCAAGTTTTTGTAATCATTATCTTGCACATCATATAAAAGTGGGTGCTCCCAAGTTCACTTAATTTTTCCTCTTCATCGGCCATCCTGTCCGTCGCGGACTCTGTAGAAAAATACAACCTCCCAACAGTCCGCCGCGGAATAGATTGGTACGCGGCGTAGGTCGCTGTCTATTTGACTAGGATAATGCAACAATGTTTAACACAGAGTCCGCGCGGACCAGAGCGGACCGTCCGCGTTCTGTTTGACAAGACCTTTACGCTGATTCTGATTACCGAAAAAACCTGTTCCATTTCCGGGTGTGAGTTTTTCAGGCGGTTAAAATGTCCTCCGGCCAAAGTTGGAGACAGCACATGGAAAGGATGTCAGATCACAGGATACCTAATCAGACGCACTGATTTGATCCAGAAAGTAAAAGGGATATCGGTAGACCTAGGAAAAAAGGAGATAGAAGATATAGTATGCCGAACTCACATACTAATCCTTATTTGGTAGAAGAAGAAGAAGAAAAGAAGAAGAAGAGTGAAAGATTAAAGTGAAGGCTGCGGCGATTTTCCGTCCAATTTATTAAACCGGAATTCTTACACTGAAACCGAACAAAAGATTTTTTTCAGTTCTTTAATTAAATATTTATTGGCTGTCAAATTAATTTCTGTTTATTTTTTCATACATAACATAAGTTAACAGCTGATAAATGGAACAGTGTGTGTGTGTGTGTGTGTGTGTGTGTGTGTGTGTGTGTGTGTTTTTTTGGTCGACAAAAACTTATCGTAAATCGATTGTTTACATTGGCCTTACTGGATTAGGTTATAAAAGACTTCAGTAATATTTAATGCTATCCTATTACTCAACTTAGCGATTCTCTTAATAAGTTTTTATCATCTAGCAGGTCACATTTTAATTTCAACATTAATAAAATAATTTAATAAGACTTTAGATAAAGGACTGGATTATCAAAAACTAATATCAGAATTTTACATTACTATTCGCCAACTTTCTTTCTGCATGTTTGTGTATACTTACTTAATCGAAAAATACAAAATGTGAAATATTAGATGTAATTTTTTTTACTTTCTCTTGCCTATATGAATATATAGGAAGGATAGTATTGTTTTCAAGTCAATTTTTCGAAATCGAGTTTTTACCGGATCTACACGTTTTCAGACCCCCTGAACCCAAAAAAAAAAACATGGTTTTAGCGATTGGTCTGTGTGTCTGTGTGTGAACAGAATATCTCAAGAACGGAACATCGTACAAACTTGAAACTTAAGTTAGATACCACTATAGGACCCGACACGAACATTTTCATCAAAATCGGTCAACCGGAAGTAGTAGTTTATTCGTGTAATTTTTCACTTTTTTGCGATTTTCTCAAAAACGGCTACTAGGCCTACGTTTTTTTTTAAATCGCCTCATTTACTGAATTTTTTATGCTCTACAAGATAGGGCAGGCGCCATGTCTACTGAAATTTTTGGGGAGACTGTTTTCTCGTAAAAAATTGTTTTTTAAGATTGCGGCTAAAATATGCATTTTAGCGCAAAAATATATAAATAAAAGTTTAGAGAATTTAAAATCCTACAACTTTTCAAACATTTTTTTTGTACAACGCTTAGTTTAGCGGTAATTAGCAATTTTCTGTTTTTTTTTTCAAACGAAAACGTGTAAAAATATAGATGTTTTTAAAATTTCAGCCTTAGCATGCATTTTACGACGAAAGTGTATATAAAATTTATAGGAAATTAAAATATCTTCAACTTATAGAGTCAAAATAATAATAGTAATATCTTCTTTTTATATAGAGAATTTTTCACTACAGAGCCTAGTTTAGCGTGAAAGTGAGATTTTTCATATTTTTAAGCCAAACTGAGGTTGATTTTCATTTTGCGTCTTTAAATCATGATTAAAATTAGGTTATGTTTATTGAGTTGACCCTTTTACTTTATTTCTAATGTTTTATTACTAATGTTAGGTTATATCGTTAATTATTTGTATTGGCAAGAGAAAGTGGTGTGAGTGTTTCACACCAGATTTTTTTATTTATTTAAAGTCGTACTGACAGCTTGGTCATTAGCGACTACTGTGGGTTTTGGTACGGTAACGATGGGTTTTACGCGTTAAATTTCCCAGACCCTAACCGGGAATCGAACCTGGGACCTCCGCGTTGTAAAAATTAAGTTTATAATTATTATTATTATCCGCTTAAACTGAAAATTGTGTAGTTTAATTTTATAAATGGTGTGTACAGTATTAAGTTTTTCCAAACGATGCAATTGGTGTATGAACATAACCTCAAACAAAGAAAAGTATCGACTGGTTTCTTGACTACCATAGAAATTGCTTTGTAATTACTGCACAAGCCTGACTTTTATCATTATTTCCGTTTAAATAATTTTATTTATTAATAAAATAACTGATTAGAATTGTTTTCGTTCTGTTCTGATATAATTGTAGTATGTGTTATCAACTATAATTTTTTCTCGTATACAGCCAATTTTAGGCCACATGAGGTGACTTTAGACGTTTCTGGAAGCTCTTTTTGCAGTCCACATTTTCAGCATGCACTTAATTCTGTCCACCCGGAATCCCTACCAACTATAAAATGCGCTAAATTAAAAAAAATTAAAAAACTGACTTAGATCGTTTTTATAGTGAAATTTTTTTCAAATATATAATAAGTTTCTCCTTCGGTTATTATTCTCATCATTTGAAGCGGATCTAAATACTGAAAGGAAGCTGAATATAACATCATATGATTATTAATATTTTATGAACATGAATTAATTTAATCATGACATAGATACATTTTCTTTTAAAATTATCCGGCAATATAATGTTGAAATTACATTATTCTGTAACAGAAACAAGGAAAATTCCATTTGAATTATTAGAAACATGTGTAGATTAGATTACAGACTTCAAAGCAAAATTATTGTTATTATTTTATCACAGATTATAAACGAAATGAGTTACAAATGCCATTACTTTGATCGGTTGTTCGTACCAACATGTTTGTACATTCAGTTAAATCCACTTTTATTTATTTACTTTGTTTATTCATAGTTGCTTCATGTTCTTTTGTAACTACTTTTCATTCGGAAGAATTTTATTTACCTGAGTATTAATATAATCGTATTCTTACTAAGAATCCAACATTTATAATTATCTATTATCTTCTTCTTCTACTTCCTTCAAGGCTTCGACAGTCGCCTGTTCCGAACTCACAAACTTGAAACTCTTAGCTTCATTCCATGTTCTCCGAGGTCATCCCGCATCTCTCCGTCCAACTGGTGCATAACACTGTACTTGGAGGGGTGTTCTATGGTCCGGTATTCTGTCCAGGTGTCCCCTCCATCGCCCACGATATTGATACTCAAGTCACGAGACTGCCTTTTGCGTTTGGATGTGCTATGAGGAAGGGAAGTGAAAATTTGATAGTTCTGCCAACCTCGATGGTGAGACACTACTCGTACATTTCACTAACGTGCAGTTTCTACATTCATTTTGCAAGCTGTAGTTTATTCTGATAAAATGTTTTCTTCATAAACCTTATAAGAAATAAATGTGACCTGTAATATTGCTATCTAACATGACAGTATTCATGTTAGATAATATGTTATCTAACATGAACTGTGGGATGTGACACGTGAAAATTTCCAGACCCTGCCGGGAATCGAACCCGGGACCCCCGCGTGGCATTAGGTCTACTATAGTTTTAAGAAATAGATTTTACCAATTTTTTTCTTTAATTAACCCAATATTAAGTTATTCTCAAGTCTTATTTCTCCCTTTCCACAAGTGACTTATACTGATGTTAGCAACATCCTGCTTTCAGTAATAATTGATTGTATTTGTACGATGTGACTTTGCTTTCAACGTATGAGGTTGTGTGAGAAGTTAAACGTTATTAATTTTTGTTTGCTATGAAGTCCAGCGACCGGGGATTATTTTATCCAACGCTTGGATTTTACGACTGTTTAAAAATATTCTGTAGAAAACGAAGTTAGAATCCGCCTACATACGTAGGACATTCCTAAAGAGCAGTATTTTCATCCCTTTCTATCTACACATCATTTATATTCCTGCCGCCCACAAACACATAGTAACTGCAATATTTGCCGATGACATACCGATATTAACCAATGACGTCAGCTGTGAAAACGTAACATTTAACCTGTAACACAAACAGAACACTAGTGTTCTGTTTGGATGATTAAACAGAACACAGAAAAATCAAAACACGTTTACTCCCAGACGATAAACATATCTAAAACAAAAATACTGTGAATTTTACTTAGACCTGACATTAGGTAGAAGACTGTCTAAAATATACTGACTGTCTAAATGTACACCCGCACACAAATAATAATGTACGAGAAAAAAATACAGACCATTTTATTCATTAATTTTTTTTAAACCCGTGATGTACGTTGCAATCTTTTCAATTCAGAACAATACAGTAACCCTATGACCCAATAAGATGAGGATGATGTGTATGACGTTTAAATGAGTTGTAGTATTTTACATACCCAGGCCGACAATTCCTGAGAGTGTATGGTTAATTGAAACCCAACAACCAAAATACACCGGTAACCACTGTCTAGTAATCAAATCCGTTTAAAAGTTCTACTACTATAAAAGTACTTTACTAGGATTTAAACCAGGAACCTTCGTCTCCAAAAATCAGCTCTTAAACAACTGACTATTTTAAATTCATGTAAACTATTCGTACCAAGATCAAATATCTATCAAAGTAAATTATAAAAAATAATAAAGAAACCACCAAATGTGGTGCCAAAGCCCGTAAGTCAAAAAAACTAACTTTTGTAAAAATTAAAAAACTTGTAATTTATTATGTTTCAATTTAAAAAATATAAATTGTTTAGAGGGTAAAAAACATATTTTTTCATTTTAAAGACAAGCCACTTGTTTAAAAAATTTAAAATTTAGACTTAAAGTGTTTCTGAAATAAATTGGAGTGAAATGATAACTTGCGTTGCTTTCTGTAAAATACGTTGTTAGACCAAAAGAAAATTGTGCTGTACAATAGTATTCATTTATTTATTTCACTAGTTTACATAATTAATTTAAAATAGCTTTCTGCAATAATAAAAACTGTTATTCCTAACTTTAAGAAAGAAAAATTTTGATTTTCAGGGATATTCACGTTCTTCATCGTTGGCATAAACAGTAATTTTATAAATCTTAAAACGATTTTTGCATAGAACTTTGTATGGGCTCTTCCACTAGAAAGTAGAGCTTAAGCTTCAAAATAACATCCACTTTCATTTTTAATTAGAAGGAAATACTTTTTATCCTTAAGAATAAGCCTTTTCTAAAGTAATATTACTTAAGGGAAGCCAGACTTATGTGATTTTTGTAGGGATGGTGTGTTTACGTTCAGTTGTTCTAAAATGCACTAAAAAAAATGTAAACTTTTGACACATGAGCTTTCTGAAATGACTGATTCAAATACTGTTTAGTTGACTTTTACCTGATTAAAGCCGACAAAAGGTCCTTTCGGATCTCATGGATCTATCATCAATTGCCTATAAATAGGCCCATATTGTTCCATATACACTTTCGTCAGATTGTCATAACAAATTCAAAAAGTAAGTTTTCTTTTACATTCCCAATCGCAAACGATGAATATGTCAACGAGTAAGAAATAAAGAAAAAGTAACGCTGATTCATTCCACAGGTTAAAAATACAGTAACAACATACAGCATAATAGAGTAACAGTACATTCGGCTAGAACATTTGCTTTTCCTTCTTATTAACCATAAATCTTACGGAAGTGTGTCTAAGATGAAACTTTTGAATGAATAAACTATAAGTTTAAACCAGCCTTTGGACTAAAAACTTAAAAAGAAATATTTACGATGGACTTCATTAATCGTACAAATTTACAATGCAGAACTTTAGTAGAAACTGTACAACAATGAATATCACGTACTGTAGCAATACTGAATTTCTTAGGTGTTATTAAATTATTTACATTTTTTGCGTAGATTGGATTGTTCCTGCAGAAAATGTACGCAAACAAAATTTACTTTAAGAGTAGCATTCGGGATGTTAAAATATATCTACCGTTTCAATAAAAATGTTAATTTAAAATTTACGCAACTCACCAGATTGTTTCAGTGGTAAAGTAGTCACCCCAAGTCACCTGTTTAACAGCTGATTTACGGAGACGAAGGTTTTATGGTTTGAATATTAGTAAAGGTAGTTACTTTCATTTTACTACAACTAATAAAGAATCCAGTTTACTGACCTAATTGACTGAATTATTTTTTTAAATGTTAAATTAAATTCTCGAAATCTTTCCCTGAAGATCTTGACAATATGCAAGACGATGATAGAAGCCATTCGTAGTTGCACTGAACAACGTGTCTCCTCCAACTGCAGTAGAAGTCAACAATTCGCTGCCATAGTCATTTTCGTTAGAAAGTTTCGTGGCTTAAATTCCTCTTTTTATGTACCCCCAGAAGAAAAAAATCAGAGGTAACAGATCAGGGGATCTAGCCAGCCATTCAAGTTCTCCCGTTCTTCTCATCCACCGACAAGGAAACGTGTAGTTTAAAAATGCGCGTACTTCTCGGCCATAATGGGGAGACGCGCCGACATGTTGAAACCAAATGTCAATAAAATATTTTACAAAAGCATTTATAATTGCTGGAATATTCTGGTTTTGCAGCATTTCTAGATACTTTCCAGCTTTTAAATAACATTCTATTAAAAATGGGCCAATTATCTGAAAATCTATCATTATCTCCCATACGTTAACGTTTTTTGTATGTTGTGTATAGCCTTCAAATATCCAATGAGGATTTTCATCCGACCAATATCTGCTATTATGACGGTTTTTTATTTTAAGCTTTTACGACCTCATAGGATCATTTTAGTCTAATTTCTGGGCCAGTCCATTCTGTAATCGATTCTTCTTAATCCCGAAGCGTGTTAAGTTGTTTTATTCTTGCTTCTTTCCTTTTTGCCCACTTCTTTTTCGTTTTAGCAATGTTATGACGTTTTACAGTAACTACCATTTAACACAATAATGTTGCCTCGTCGGAAAATACAAGGCGTTTTAGAAACTGGTCGTCCAAAATAGCTCTGTTCATCATGATTTCAGTAAATTCAATTCTGTGATCAAATTCATCCTCAGATTGTTCCGATTTAATCTGCATTTTAAAAGGCTTAAAATGGTTTGAAGTAAGTACACGATGAAATGAATTTTTATTTAAATTAAAATTACTAGCTACTTTACGTATAGATTTTTTAGGATCCTCTGTAAATGACTGTAAAATATTTAGTTTCTGGTTATCATCCAGGGCAGAAGGCCGTCCAGCGCGAGGTCTATCCATAACACTCCCAGTTTCTTCCAAACGTTTTATTGTACTTTAAAAAACGGTTTTTAAAATTGGAGGACAATTACGAAACTCATCATTTAATTAGTGCCTAATCACGTTGAATGGTATGATCACATCACCGTAAGCCCCCCTCATAAGCAATATTATTCTCTTTTCTTTTCATTTAGAGCCATGTCAGTGGAAAGACTTTTAAGTAAAAGTTGCTGTACTGACAAACACTAAATATTGAACTTCAAATTCAAACCAAAAATAATACAAAAAATCTGTAATGAAAGTCACAAATTTACTATCTACTTGAAAAATACTACCGAACTGATATTACGAAACGCTGATAAACTGTATACAATAAGTAAAGAACTATGAGGACTAATGTCGTCAACAACAATCATTACAACAAATGTTTACTGATTCATCAAAAATTACTTAAGTCAGCTGTAACATAGTAAACAATAGCAATGGCTTGTCGAGTGGTTTACCTTATTTGAATTTAGCATTGTACATACAAGCGTTAAAAAGCAAGGGCTAATAAATATGTTCACTGACTTGTTCAAATTAAACTCAAATTAATCAGAAAACTAAATTCTAGAGACAGTTAAGGAAGATGATACTAACAACCAAAACAGGCCAATTTCACTGTTCCCGAGTTTTACAGGCTGTAACTTCAAAACGGAAAGAGATATTTATAAACGGGTTTCACCAGTGGATTTTTCGTAAAATTCTACATGCAAATGATATGTCACATGACCACCTTCGTATTTAAAAAAAAGTTGAATTCAAGATGGCGGAAAAATATGTAAAAAGATGAATTTCAGTAGATTCTATTTGCATTCATAAGATTATATTGTGTTTTGAAGAATAACGTCACTTGTTTGCGAAATATGCCGTATTTGGACTTTCAGGACATCCATAATCCGGAAACTGGACTGAAAAAATTCGTAATTCTGAGGAAAAACTTGTAAACTATCATTTTACAACGAAATATACTTACAAGTCTAATAAATAAAAAAACAGAAAAAGTGAAGAAGACCAAAGACCAGCATGACGGTCGATGCGACGTTATGCAAAGAGCTACTTGAGAACAGTGCGCGAGACTCTCTGCCGCTGGTATGAATCCTTACCACATTCGTGTAACTCACAAAGCAAATGGTCACTGCGTGCTAATTTCAATATGTAGATAGCCTACTTACCAGAGAACATCTATAAAACCATAAAATGCCAATAGGGTTCAATTGCATGGCTTATTCTTAAAAGAAATCGACCTCATTTCCAGTGGTAAGGATACCTACCACAGACCCATAAAGGGTTAAATTCTCTAACCACTGCATTCTGTTCTGGGATACCTTGTTTATAGAGAAGATGTTGAGTCCTTTCCTTATCTCGGTATTCCTGTAACGATTTTCTCTACTACACCCATATGTATGTCGAAGAAATTTCATTTCAGATGCTTGCAATCTACTCTCCTCTCGCTTTGATAGCACCCAAGTTTCACTGCAATAGAGTAGAGTCGGCACTGCTAATGTTTTATAAAATCTCAGCCTCGTGTTTTTGCTGGTGCTATTAAAACTCCGGTGGATAGTTCCGCATATTTGCTGAAATCGGTGCATATTATTGTAAGCATCTTTTTCCTGTTGGTATGTAATGTTGCAACCTACATACTGAAAGTGGGAGATCTGTTCCAAAATATTATTAACGCTTTCCAATAATAAAATTCAAAATTATGATTAAAATAATAGATGGCACAATGAATTTTATATTTATTTTTCTCAATTGATTTTATTTTTTAAGGTACCTGTCTTGATTTGGATATATGGAGGAGGTTATATGAGTGGAACGGCGACGCTTGATGTATACGATGCAGATATGGTAGCTGCAACTAGTGACGTCATAGTTGCATCGATGCAATACAGAGTAGGTGCATTTGGATTCTTATATTTGGCGGACGAATTACCGAGAGGGAGTGAAGAAGCACCTGGTAATATGGGATTATGGGACCAGGCACTTGCAATTCGTTGGTTAAAAGATAATATTGCAGCGTTTGGTGGAGATCCGACATTAATGACATTATTTGGAGAATCAGCAGGTGGAGGTTCGGTAAGTAAGCTATTTGTAAATTATTTTTAGTAATATTTAGTCCCCTTCTATATAACATCTACACTTCAGACATACCTCTTTCCCCAATGACGACGATGGCCTCTTACGCAGATGATACCGTAATTCTATCTTCTTCTGAGAATCACGATGATGTTTCTTTAAACTTGCAAAACCATTTGAATACTCTTGAATTGTGGTTTAAAAACTGGAGGATTAAAATTAACGCTACTAAAACTGTACAAGTCACGTTTTCTTCACGAAAACAACTTTGTCCTCCAGTCTACTTGTATGGTACGCCACGTCCTCAACACGAAAGAATAAAGTATCTTGGTCTCTACATCGACAAAAGACTAACGTTGTACCAACATGTTAACGAAACGCGAAAAACTTTGGACGCTAGAGTAAACAGCTGTATTCGTTGATACACAGATCTAAACTCCCACTCCATCTAAAACTACTAGTTTATAAGAGTTACCTTAGACCTGTTTGGTTGTATAACAGCCAAATTTACTGTTGTGCCAAACCGTCGGTCATTTTGAAAATACAACGCTTTCAGTTCAAATTGTTAAGGCAGATAACTAGCGCTCCCTTTTACGTAACGAACGATACACTACACACAGACTTCAACGTCCGATAAATCAACGATGTGTTCCTACGCACATACACACGATTTAAAAAGAAATTACCCTATAATCCAAATCAGCTCATTGTTGACCTAGACACACCAGATTTACCAACTGCTCTTATACGAAGACTGAAACGACTCTTGAGTAGGGATATCGTGAGAGTCAAAATTTTAAAAAAACAAAATAAATAAGTAAATAATTAAAAAAATAATGAACTAACTTAATGATTACGGTTGGAGTACTGTCAATGGGCAGCGATCTCCTTAATGTCTTAAAATTTGTCAATATGTGTATCCATTTTTTATCAAATTTGCTTGTTGTTAATTTTATACAGTTGCAAATAAAAATATCTTGTATAGTCAAAAAAAAAAAAATTTTGTAGTTAGTATTTTTCTGTAAAGTGATTACCTGTAAGTCCTACGTAAAACAGCTTAAAGATTGACCATACACAAGCTGGTTCTCAGGTCCCCTCCTGAAAATACATAAATGTGTAACTTAATTAACATGAATATTGTCTTCTGTTTGCCCCATAATAGGCAGGTGGAGTGTTAAATTATTTCCACTCGATACGCTAGTTCCACGACTACAAAACATAATTTTGTTTCTTATTACATGGTCAATAATATGACTGAAGCATTAAATAACACAAAAGGCAAAGGTGTTAAAGACACTAGTCAGAGTATCTCCTCTGAGAATAAGAATTTTATCATTATACAGCCAGACCCTGCGGCGAATGAAGTGAAGGTGTCATTATTTGCAGAGTGGAAAGTAGATGTTTTTCAATAAATTCAAAAAAATTTCTTAACTGGTTGTGAATGCTAAAACCGTTTGTGGCCTGACCGGATAAATACAATCCGTGTATAATAAGAATGGGCGTAGATATTGTAAATACAATACACTGTACTCGGTTGACTGCTCGCGTTCTTAAATTGCCTAATTTATCCCTATTATCTTCAGTAAAATTACCCACATTCGGTGATCCGGAAAATCTGTAATCCAATATCATCCGAGTCCGGAAAGTGCCGAACTAAAAAGAGGTTGTGTTGTTAAGGTCATCAGCCGAAAGGCTAGTTTGAACCTGTAGAAGTTTTACTAAGTTAAACGAGGAGTTAGGTGGTTTACCATTGCCTTTCTAACTGAATGTAAAAGTACGCTTATCAGCATGCCAGGCCCTCTGAAAAGCACATATTATTTTCCACTCTGCAAAAGACACCTTCACTTCATTAACCACAGGGTCTGGCTGTATAATGAAATTCATGACTTTCAGAGGAGACAACTCTGATTAGTGTCTTTTACACCTCTACCTCTTCGTTTCTTAAATTATTCAGTCATTTAATTGGCTGACCACGTGATAAGAAACAGAACTATTTATTTTAGCCCTGCAACCGATTGCAACAGATTGAGTGTAAATAATTTGACACTCCACCTGTCTGTTATGGGCAAAAGAGAGTTTATTGTATATTTATTAGATCCTATATTAAATCTTTAAAGATAAATGTATTTATTAGAGAGAACAATATTAATAGAGATGAACGTTGTTTAAGTTTTTATCAAAGCTTTCCAACTACATCAGACTTCATCTAAACTTCAGTCATAATTAATTTTGACTGAAATAATACATGATGATGAGTAAATAAGAAATACAATACTGAAATTATATATGGCACGCAGGTTCTCGCCAGAATTTGTAAAGCGGCCAAAGGTGAGGATTAGCGAATAAAGCCACTTAGTTTATACAGTCGAACTTCTATAACTCGAATTGAATTTCAGTCCCCTTTAATCTTTCCATGCATTTACCATGTAACAAGTCATCAATAACTCGAATTTCCACCATCCTCTATATCGAACTTATTATTTTGTTCTTTTGGCAAAATTTGTACATAGTTTTCAAAAAAGCGGTTTCGATCTTTTGAAAAATGTATGTACAGTTCTGCTTCTTTTATTATTAATGCCTCCTCTATACTATGGGCCAAGGCAGGCCAATGCATTGGTCACCATTATTGGCGTAATGGCGGCGCTGGCCACACCTTGGCTCCACATACTGGACCAAAGGTTGGCTCAGTATCTTGGTCAAACCTTATACCAACACTCAGTTGCTAACCCTACTTTTTTTTCATTAACTACTTCCGTATTAAAATGGACATCAAGAAAATCTCTGCTACAGCTTTGTGTTTAGCTAGAGTATAATGTACTGTCTGCTGCGGTTCTATTCGCAGAAAAGAAAACGAGAAACGACACCCAAATGAAATTTTATAGAGCAATGTTGTACCACTCATAACATATGGGAGTGAAACATGGGTGTCATTACAGAGGAATGAATCTCGTATCCAGACTACTGAAATGAGATTTTTGCGAGTAGTCAAAGGTTGTACCCGGTTAGATAGAGTACGTAACGAAGCTATCCACGCCGAGTTAAATGTTCAGTCACTGTTGGAAACGTTAAGAATATATAAGAGAAACTGGTCCAATCATTTACTTCGCATGCCAGCTCACAGACTTCCTCTGCGAGCATGGAAATATAAACCTAGAGGGAAGCGAGGTTTGGAAAGATCTAAAAAGAGATAGATGCCGGAACAGGCCATGCAGCCTAATCCTTAATAGATGATGATGATGATGATGATTGCTTTGTTTTTCTTTTCCATAACTCGAAATTTCTGTAACTCGAATTGTTTGCCCCATCGTTTCAGGATTCGAGTTATAGAAGTTCAACTGTATAAGTAAAAAGTATAACACTGAAGCTGTGAATTACATGATTTGTTCTGTTATTTTAGGTGAGCATCCATTTGATATCACCAGTCACTAAGGGATTAGTAAGAAGAGGAATAATGCAATCCGGTACTTTGAACGCACCGTGGAGTTACATGTCAGGAGAAAGAGCTGTGGAAATAGCGAAGTCATTAATAGAAGATTGTGGCTGTAACGCATCATTACTAGTTGAAGCTCCAAACAGAGTAATGTCGTGTATGAGAGGAGTAGATGCCAAAACAATTTCCGTCCAGCAATGGAATTCTTATTCGGGGATTCTTGGATTTCCTTCTGCACCGACAATAGATGGTATATTTTTGCCTAAACATCCACTTGAGCTACTGAAAGAAGGAGATTTTCAAGATACCGAAATACTTATAGGCAGCAATCAGGATGAAGGTAAGTCTACAATTTTATTTCCATTTACAGTAGGCTTACTGCAAAAACCATCATAGTCAACAACCATCCTTTTTCTTTATTTAATCTCTAAACCCAACGAATTTACACCAAACAACCGATCTTCAAAACTTAAAAAATTCTGCAGAATTAACTTCATTAAAATGAATTCCCTTTTTTAGTCAATATACCTGAAGTACCCGTTCTTCGAACGGTTTCCTTGGTGCCGTGGACGGTCGGTTGGGGTACCAAGTTCGAACCATGTCAGGTCTGATATTCTTTAATCATTCGTTATATCTATCTTCTTTCAACGTAAGCATTATTATTTATGAAATAAATAGTTGAACGTAAAATAAAAACGAGAGCTTGGTGTTTTTAAATTAAGATATGCAGCGCTTTATTATTTTCATAATAAATGAAAGGTAAATCACAATAGGAACACCACAATGGTAACCACTATTAAGACGACCGATTCATTTTTGACAATGTGACCGAGAAAAGGTGTATAGGGTACTTGGAATGGGTAGGTAGGTAACTGACTGAATGAATACGGGTTTTACCGGCGCGTAGGCCTATGTTTATTGTTCTGTTTATTTTGTATGTTAATATTCCTCTAAAAATATTGGTTTATTTTTTTTTTAATTGATATTATCCCCGTTATTATGCATTAAAATGAAAACTTTACATAACCAAACTTACTTGTCTTAAAACGTTTCGTAATTTCGATTATATAACATTTTTGATTAATTGACTTTTAATGGAGATATCCGAAGTTTTTTGTTTACCCCTCCCTCTGAACTCCCCCATCCCTTTGTGATATTAAAAAATGTAAAGCCTATTTTCATTTCGATTACGTCCAGAACCTAGATACCAAAATTCATTGAATTTGGTTCAGCGGTTCTTGCGTGATGCCGTAACATACAAACAGATAAACAGATAAACTTATTTTCGGTGTTTCCGTGGTACATCTGGCGTAGTAACAAAATTTGGAGCTTTTTGAAAAATTCTACTGACAAAATCTTAAATTTATTAATATAGATGTTGAATTTTAGAACTTTTGGGCCAAAATTTTAATTATTTACAAGGTTTTTTTTTGTAAATTAATCTTAAGTAAGCTGCAAAATATTAATATATTATATTTAATTAACCCTCCCATGTCGCATTACAGCAACAGTAAACTAAACAAAATTTTACAGAATAAATTAGAAAATTAGAACACGATAAAATTTACACTCATGCCTCTTCGATTAAGTATTATCGAGAATTAATACACGTCCGCATCCAACTGCCACGGTTATATTCACCCTTTACTAGAAATTTTTGGCAAATTTATTATATTGATATTTCACGCTGTACAATTTGACAACTAGTGAAAATTATAAAACTATAACTATGTATTAAATACTTCAAGGAGAACAATACCCAGCGACAGGATTCCAGCGTTATAATAATGTTTGTTTGCATTATTTGTTAAAATTTTGAAAATCGTGTACGTCCGTGGTCAGTACAGTTTACTTTATAATGTCTCTGCTCCATCGTCTGCGTAGACGCCTTGAGGGATTACCTGGAAGATGTTCATTATCTAGATCACATATGGTACGGTGTTTGAACAGTTTGTCCTTAAATCTGAGATAAAGTCTGTAAAAATAATTATTGATATAAAATATATGTAAGTCCGTGCAAAGAGTAGAGTTCGATACAGAGAAAGGAGCGTTTATTATACGTCGGAGAGTCTTAGACTAAAATCGTTGGATTCGAGCTACGACAGATGGTTTTGCCGAACCATAAATCTGGCTTCCGTATGTCCACATGAATTTGAGAAGAGTTTTATACAGGAGAACTTTTGAGGAGAGTATCAGTTTAGAACGTTTCGAATTATTAGTATTTGAACCGGGAACTTAATCTCCAAAAATCAGCTGTTAAACATCTGACTCGCGGCGATGACTTTACCTCTAGACCAATTCGGTGGGTCTAAATTAATAAGTAACTAAAATTTAAGAAAAATAAGAGATTTTAATCTTTTGTTTGAAATTTTTCCCGCAGTCTTAAGCTGTGTTTACACAGAAGAAGAAACTAGAAAATTTGCAACTTTTGAAGAAAGTTTGAAATTTTCCGAAGTACCTACTTTGTTGCAAACTTTACGAATTTCAAACATATTTCTCCAGTTGTAAACAGAATTTCATGTTTCCAGTAGTATTCGGTAAATTACTGAAACTTCTTTTGATCTTAGTTTTAAACTCGAAATGTTCATCAAAAGTTGCAAACTTTTTAGTTGCAAATTTTCTCCCGCCAGCCCTGTATCTGCGTGTGCAGCACCCCAGTTGATGGAGTCAGCTGGTACTTTACTTAATGGCGTCTTGACTCTTGCCTGCTAGTGTTGTAAAATTTGTAATAAATATTGTGTACTTCTGTTTTGTGCTTTTTTACGGTTTTACCCAGTTTATTCTTGGTGCTCTTTAGGCGGCCAAAATGCAACAAGCACTTGCGGTTAGTATTACATACTCCACTCTCCACACCTTGAATAACATTTAACATACAAAAAAAAGTCGAAACTTAGAAAATTTGAAACTTTTTATTGACTGAAAAACGCAAAAATACTTTGTTTGCAACTTTTTGGTTTCATAAAAAAATTTTAAACTCGAGTGCCAAACAAAAAATTGCAAAAATTGTGTTGCAAACTGCTGTATAAACTTTATATACTTTATCTTGGCAAATATTGTTTCAAACATTTAAAAAAATGTGTAACAGATTAATTCATAGAACGCACATTGTCCAGACTCAATTTAAAATTAAGTAGTTGATATGACGTAGGATTTGCAAGAACGTTAATACGAATTTATAAGCCAATTTTTTGGTGAAGAGCCAATTTTTTGCGGTACTTATGAAAAAATCTGGTGTGAAACACTCACACAACTTTCTCTTGCCAATGCAAATATTTAACAATATAACCTAACATTAGTAATAAAACATTAGAAATAAACAAAAAACTAACCTCAATAAACAAAACCTAATTTTAATCATGAGGGAAAGACGCAAATGAAAAAATCAACCTGTTTGGCTTAAAAATACGGAAAATCACCCTTCACGCTAAACTAGGCTTTGTAGAGAAAAATGCTTTGAATAAACGTTATAGATCTTTTAATTTTCTATAAATTTAATTATATACTTTTTTGTCGTAAAATGCATTCTAAGGCCGACATCTTAAAAAAATCGATTTTTCACATGTTTTCGTGAGAAAAACACAGAAAATTGGTAATTACCGCTAAACTAAGCGTTATACAAAAAAATGTTTGAAATAAGAGTTGTAGGTTTTTAAATTCTCTACAACTTTTATTTTATAAGTTTTTGCGCTAAAATTTATAATGAAGCCGTAATCTTAAAAAAAACTATTTCTTTACGTGCAAACAGCCTCACCGAGAATTTCAGCAAACATGGCGCCTACCCTATCTTGTAGAGAATAAAAATTGAGTAAACCAGGCGATTTAAAAAAAAATCGTAGGACCAGTTTTTGAGAAAATCGCAAAAAAGTGAAAAACTATACGAATAAACTACTACTTCCGGTTGACCGATTTTGATGAAAATGTTCGTGTCGGGTCCGGTAGTGGTATGTAACTTAAGTTTCAAGTTTCAAGTTCGTACGATGTTCCGTTCTTGAGATATTTTGTTCACACTCACACACACACACACACACACACACACACACACACACCAATCGCTAAAAACATGTTTTTTGGGTTCATGGGGTCTGAAAACGTGTAGATCCGGTGAAAACTCGATTTCGAAAAATCGACATGAAAAAAATACTTTCCTTCCTATATATTCATATAGGCAAGAGAAAGTAAAAATATGCGCATAAAAATTCGTAGATAATATCGATATAACTTGATGTATTTTATTAAATTCATATATGATAATAAAACTTGTATTTCTATTTTGAGACTTGATATTTCACACTTATATAATATAAGCTACAAAACATCCAGGTCAACAGATGTAATATTTACACTTTACGCTGGTTGAAATGAATAAAAGTACAACCTATTCAGTTCAAGGTCGATTAACAGTTAAATTAATGTATCGCAGGAAACAGACATTTCTGTTAATATTTTTACTGAGTGTAGGATATCCTCTTCTCTTATATTTTATATGTTTCATAGTAACAGAAATTTTACTAGTGATATTAAGAATAAAATTGTTTTGTTTATGCACGAGAATTATAAAAGTAAAATATTTGATAGTAAATTTAACTGTTAACCTATTTAATCTCGTTGTTAACCTTATTTAATATTTAAAGGTATAGATTCAACTTAACGTCTTTATAGACACGATGAGTTTTACGAACAGCTCATTATTTTGATTACGAATATAAACCAAAAATCTGGTGTGAAACACTCACACAACTTTCTCTTGCCAATGCAAATAATTAACAATATAACCTAATATTAGTACTGAAACATTAGAAATAAACAAAAAATTAACCTGAATAAACATAACCTAATTTTAATCATGAGTGAAAGACGCAAAATGAAAATCAATCTCAGTTTGGCTTAAAAATACGGAAAATCACTCTTTCACGCTAAACTAGGCTCTGTAGAGAAAAATACTCTAAATAAAAGTTGTAGATCTTTTAATATCCTATAAATTTGATTGTACACACTTTTAAAATGTAAAATACTAAGGCTGAATTTTTTTTAAAAAATCAGTTTTTTACATATTTTCGTGAAAAAAACATTTATGCTCTACAAGATAGGATAGGCGCCATGTCTGCTGAAATTCTTTGAAAGGCTGTTTTCTCGTAAAAAACTTGTTTTTTTAAGATTGCGACTTTAATACGCATTACAGCGCAAAAATGTATTTAATAAAAGTTGTAGAGAATTTAAAATCCTACAACTTTCATTTTAAATATTTTTTGCACAACGCTTAGCTTAGTGGTAAATAGCGGTTTTATGTTTTTTCACGAAAATTTGTAAAAAAACTCGATTTTTTTTTAAGATTGCCTATGTACGCATTTTACAACAAAAGTATATATAATCAAATTTATAGAAAATTAAAAGATCTACAACTTTTTTATATAGGATTTCTCTCTACAGAAAAAGTTTAGCGTGAAAGAGTGATTTTCAGTATTTGTAAGCCAAACTGAGGTTGATTTTCATTTTCCGTCTTTCACTGATGATTAAAATAAGGTTATGTTTTTTTGTTCATTTTTAATGTTTTATTACTAATGTTAGGTTATATTGTTCATTATTTTCATTGGCAAGAGAAAGTCTGGTGAGTGTTTCACACCAGATTTTTAAATACATGATACTGCAACCATACAAAATGTAATTTTTCTTTTAATTTGTCACAAATTTAACGTACATTGGACAAATTAGTCCTACACCCAAATTGCGATTTCTAAAATTAATAGTAGCTTTTCAGCTTCTACCTCGATTTTAGGGGATGATGGTGTAATATTTTGAAATAATTTTAATTCACAATTTAATTGAAAGAATACCAAAACATTAAGGTACAAAAAAAACATTTCTCTATTAAATTAACCATAAAATAAACTTTTTGAAGGTCGATTCCATTGTTAAGTAACACTATAACCAATAAATTTATTGAGGAAACCAATTAAGTAAATCCATCAAGGATTTCGTTAAATCACCGCCAACAAAAATATGTTAGTAATAACGGTATGACGTAAAATGAATAGGACTCAAGTTTCAAAAACAATCAAGGCAGAAAAAAAAGATATATCACATCATTTTTCCATCACTAGTATTTTATTTCATCACTGAATTTATGTACTTTATATAGGAAGTACATCGTTCTTTTATGATGGCAAAGTGAATGATGATTTTATCCACAAATACACTTTTACTTTATGTATGTGTTGATACATACGAACACATGTACTATAGCAATATGATAAAGTGCAAACTTGAATCCTCCCACGTTTTATGATTCCACTTCGATAGTCAATAAAATGTACTACACGTTTGATCCGTTTATATCCATTCCATTCTACACATGAATCGAGTTTGTAAAGTGCCACTAAGTAGATGTCCATGCATTAAGCGACATAAATATTTTTAACGTACAGTAGAACGGTATTATGAAAATTTCGTTGTTAACAAATTTCGTCACTTTCTACTTTAGCCTTTCAATGGGTCATTCATGTACGAGGTGTGATCAAAAAATATGATGAATGATTTTACTACGAATGAAATGCAGACACTACGTCCATTTAAAGTAAAAATCTGGGGTGAAACACTTACACAACTTTCTCTTACCAATCCAAATAATTAACAATATAACCTAACATTAGTGATAAAACATTACAAATAAACCATAAAACTAACCTCAATGAACTTAACTTAATTTTAATAATGAGTGAAAGACGCAAATGAAAATCGACCTCAGTTTGGCTTAAAAATATAGAAGATCACTCTTTCACGCTAAACTACGCTCTGTAGAGAAAAATACTTTAAATAAAAGTTGTAGATCTGTTAATTTCCAATAAATTTGATTATATACACTTTTGTCGTAAAATGCATACTAAGGCCGAAATCTTAAAAAAAACAATTTTTCACACGTTTTCGTGAAAAAAAAACAGAAAATCGCTAATTACCGCTAAACTAAGCGTTATACAAAAAACCATTTGAAATAATAGTTGTAGTATTTTAAATTCTCTACAACTTTTATAAATGCATTTTTGCGCTAAAATGCATATTAAAGCCGCAATCTTAAAAAATAACAATATTTTACGTGAAAACAGCCTCACCAAAAATGTCAGCAAACATGGCGCCTACCCTATCTTGTAGAGCATAAAAAATGTAGTAAACCAGATGATTTAAAAAAAATATCGTATGACCAGTTTTTGAGAAAATCGCAAAAAAGTGAAAAATTACACGAATAAACTACTACTTACAGTTGACCGATTTTGATGAAAATGTTCGTGTCGGGTCCGGTAGTGCATGTAACTTAAGGTTCAAGTTTCAAGTTCGTACGAAGTTCCGTTCTTGAGATATTCTGTATACACACACACACACACACACACACACACACTCTTACCAATTGCTAAACACATGTTTTTTGGGTTCAGGGGGTCTGAAAACGTGTAGATCCGGTGAAAACTCGATTTCGAAAAATCGACATGAAAACAATACTTTCCTTCCTATATATATTCATATAGGCAAGAGAAA
Organism: Catonia carolina; assembly: GCA_035578175.1. Classification (NCBI taxonomy): domain Eukaryota; kingdom Metazoa; phylum Arthropoda; class Insecta; order Hemiptera; family Achilidae; genus Catonia; species Catonia carolina. Next base: position 29,104,454 of record JAQMRL010000005.1, on the reverse strand, counting down.
GTAAAAAGTTCATTAGCCTGATTCTTTGAGATAATCAGTATAAAGTTTGAACAAGTTGCGACTTTTCAGTCGGTTTCCAGAGCCGGAAGAGTAAGGTCATGTTTACCGTGTCTGTCACGCATCATGGATTTCAAACATCGCGTTAACATTAATTATGTTTTAAGTTCCAAAAATTGTCATAGAAGCTCATGAAATGTTAAAATTAGTGTATGGCGCGATAATATGATAACTGAAGACTGTTCATAAGTGGTATAAGCAGTTTAAAAGCAGAAATAAGTCTATTGAAGACAAGGATTGATCGAGATATCCTTCGACCTCAAAAAAAGACGAAAACATGCAAAAAGTAGTAAAACTGGTTCGTTCAAACATCCGATTGACTATTCAAGAGGTTACTTAAGAACTGAACATCTCGAACTGAACAAAGAATTTTAATCGATAATTTTCAAATGAGACGAGCGAGTGTGAAATTCGTTCCCCGACTTTTGACGCTCTTGCCACATCTCACTTTTTGATTCAGAGTTTTCGGCTAAAAACAGATTTCTGTCTGTCTACATCCACCTTACTCTCCAGATTTATCACCATGCGACTTCTGGCCCTTCCCAAAAGTAAAAACTGTGTTGAAAGGAAAACATTTTGACATCATTCCCGACATTGAGAGGGCCTCGACAGAGCAGCTAAAAGCCCTTCTGAAAGAAGCGTACCAGAAATGCTTCCAATCATGGAATTTAACATTCAGATAAGTGTATTTCTAGCCAAGGAGAGTACTTTGAAGGAGATTAATTCAAATTTGATGTAAGCTTATTGCTTTCTTTGATACAAAATTATTCACCGTGTTTTTTGATCACCCTTCGTATTATGTAAACTATTTTTTGGGTGTTTTGTATTCCTCCTCTCCACTTTGTCAGTAGATCAACTGCAACTGCTTAGAAACTGTCAGTAGTGTATATATTCAGTGCAAGTCGGTTTGCTTACAACTTTTTTTAGTTTTTATTAATTAATTATTAGTATTTGAAATAAAAGTATCACGTCAGATGGAAGTGAACTTTGAGGAGACTCTTTAACGAAAATCTCGTGAACGAGTGGCCAAAAAGAAAATATGAAAACATGAGAAAGAAAAGAAAAAAAGAAACTATAACCTTTAATTAGCGTACCGTTCTTTTTGTGTACTTTGTTAAATATTTCTAAAGTGTGCAAAGAACCCGTACGTCACAAATATATTTTCAAATATTCATCTTTTTCATTATCGTATTTTTTTCTTGAGCATAAAAATTTGATACCTGTGTATTGAAATATTTATTTCAAAAGTGAACATGTTTCATTTATAGTCTTTTTCAAAAGTGGACACTGACATTTTATTATTTTCATTTCAGGGATTTTAAGTAACATTTTTAAGTGGAAACAGGATGATAGTAATATGTAAAGTAAAAATTATTAGCCAAAATATAAACACTTCCACTTTACATTAAATAGAGATTTAAAAACTAATTTTGGCTCTGGTGAAAAAAAACCCCATATACTTAAAAGATACTAAACTATTTATATATTACAATTTTAGATATTTATTCCACAATATGAAATCGTGTGCGGTAATTGCTACCGATTATTAAGTTTGTTCTAAAAGTAAACAAAATTGATTGGCCACCTACACACTTATACAGAAAAAAGTGAACTAAATAAATAATATTTTATATCAAAAATTCAATTCATTGCTTCATTGCTATAGATGTTCTACGAGGATAATTGAATTCCATTATTTTCTACATATACAATGGAGACGATATAAATTTAATTAAACAGTAGAAATATTGCGTATTTGAAATTGAATAAATTTCATCTCTTGTGATGTAACTGACAATTATTTTCTATCAATGAATTTCAATATGTTATAGAAGAAAGAAGAAAATAATAATTATTATCTCTAAAATGAATTTCCATTCCCCATGTATGTTGTGTCTGAATAAAAAACAATATTGAATTCTCTTTATCAACCTGATTGTGTGTCAAATGGTTTTTTTAAATCCTTTTTACAAATAAATAGAACTTATTTGGCCTTTGCGGACGACTTGGCAATTTTTTCTGAGTCAAAAGAACAGGCCATCAAACAAATTGAAACTCTGAAGGAGTGTGCCGAGAAAATTGGACTACAAATCTCCTTCACAAAAACTGTCTTCACTTGCCATAATACGGAAGTCAAAGAGCTTGACACCAAATATGGAAAAATAAATAAAGTATCTAACTTTAAATATCTGGGGGAAAATGTATCTGAGAAGGAAGCCTACAGCGATAGAATTCGGAAAGCCCGGAAAGGTCTTGGACTTGTACATAATATCTATAATAAAAAATGTTTATCCATAAACTCTAAATTGAGACATTATTCTACAGTTATTAAGCCCTCAATGACATATGCCAGTGAAACATTGAGTCTTAATCGTAAAATGGACTTGGACATTCTTTTGAAGGAGGAGAGAAAAATCATCCGGAAAGTACTTGGACCGAGGGAAGCAGAGAATGGTTTCAGGCTGCAGAAGAATTGTGAAGTCGAAAAGCACTCTAATATAGTAGCAGACATGAGGAAAAGAAGACTTAAGTTTTTCGGACATATTAAAAGACTCCCCGAGAATAGGATAACACGGAAAATAGTGGAATATGTTAGCTCTCTTAAAAATGGAGTAGACTGGATAAAAAAGGTTAAAGAGGATCTCAATCTTGCGGGAATTCCTGAAGAAATAACTACTGACAGGAGGAAATACCGGAAATGCGTTGAGGACTGGGAGGTCAAGCCGGTGGAAAAACATCAAAAAGTCGGAACTAGATGGACTGAGGATAGGAAAAAGGCATTCTCGGAGAGAATGAAAACATACTGGGTGGAGAAAAAACGGAAGGTACCCAGTAGAGTAATCCATAATTAAATACTTAGCGACTTCCACTTTGGGAGCTTGACGCAAATAATAATAATAATAATAAATAGAATGCTCATAACAGGAAGATGGAGGGTTAAATTATTTGCACTCGATCTGCTAGTTCCAGGGCTACAAAAAAATGTTTTGTTACTAATGTTAGGTTATATTGGTCATTATTTGCATTGGCAAGAGAAAGTTGTGTGAATGCTTCACACCAGATTTTTTATGTTAAATATTGTTTAGGCCTTCGGACCAGCCCAGCCAATCAGCTGGTAGAAAGTCGCTATTATTTGCTAAGTAACACCGGTTGGGCAAGCAACTTTGTATGGTGACCAGTTGACAGCCATCCATGAACAAACTCTACTGGGGATCCCTGTTCAAACTCATGTCTAATCCACGTCAAAAAAAAAATACAGCACCGTAGTCGCTAATAACGAAGTAGTTGATACGACTTTGAATAAACTAAAGAAAATAACATAAAATTAAATCAACGCAGAATTAAATTCGCTGCAAGTTCCACTTGAAATTTTAATGAATTTATTTATAATAGCCATTTAGTTTTAAATTAAATTAAATTTTTTCTACGAGCGTACAACTTCCCCAAGAAATTCAACAGACGTGGCGCCTACCCTATCGTACAGAACATAAAAACGTAGTACATGAGACGATTTTTTTTAAAAATCGTAGGAGCCGTTTTTGAGAAAACTGCAAAAAAGGAAAAATGACACGAGTAAACTACTACTTCCGGTAGACCGATTTTGATAAAAATGTTCATGTCGGGTCCTCTAGTGGTACCTTACTTAAGTTGTAAGTTTCAACTTCGTACGAAGTTCCGTTCTTGAGATATTTTGTTCACACACACATACAGACCAATCGCTAAAAACATGTTTTTTGGGTCCAGGGGGTCTGAAAATGTGTAGATCCGGTGATAACTTGATTTCGAAAAATCGACATGAAAACAATACTTTCCTTCCTATATATTCATATATTGCCCATAACGGGCAGGTGGAGTGTTTAATTAATTGCACTCGATCTGTTGGTTCCAGTGCTACAAAAAATAGTTCTGTTTCTTAACACATAGTCAGCCAATTATCTTACTGAACTATTTAAGAACAGAAGAGGTAGAGGTGTAAAAGCCACTAGTCAGAGCTCCGAGAGTAATGAATTTCACTATACAGCCAAACCCTATGGTGAATGAAGTGAAGGTGTCATATTCAGAGTGGAAAGTGGGTGCTTTTTGCAGGGCCTGGCATACTGATAAGCATGCTCATTTAACACAGTGAGGAAGGCAATTGTTAACAACCTCATTCCTCGTTTTTACTTAGTAAAACCTCTAGAGGTTCAAACCAGCCTTTCGACTGTTGACCTAAACTACAACATATTCATACATAACTGTAAATTGCGGCTGCTTAACAAATAAGTACCGAGAATTAATCAAGATTTTTTACAAAAACTTGATTTCATAAATTTTTTAGTACGCTAAAGTAACTTAAATTTACTTTTAGAATAAAAAGGAAGAGTTTTATAGGGAAGAGTTTACGATAATTTATAATATTTCTTATTCAAAGAAAACAAGAGTAACTATGAGAAAATCTTTTCAAAGTAAATAATTATTTCTTAGTTATAATGGACCTTAAAAACTATTTTAATATTATTTTGTTTCACGACTAATATTTTCCCACTCGATTATGAAATTGCAAGAAAGTAAAAAAGCAAACAATATGTAATTTGTTTTAGTATTTAATGGGCATATAATTAATAACTTCGACCGTATTTAGCGGGCCACAATACAGTAATGCATGCAACAATTTTAATTCAAGCTGTGACTGTAAAGTTTGTGTATCTATTATTAAATTAACAACTAATTTAATAACTTGTGATAATCAATTGACATATGTCAGAACAATTTGTCATTTAATTGATACTCAAAATAACTGATCAATTAAATTTGTAACATCAATTGTCTGTAATATTAATAAGTCATACTAGCAATTAAACCTGTATTGTGCGTGGTAAAGTTTTCAACATCACTGGAACTCCTCTGGCATCCGTTCCAAATGTTGCCTCCATTGATTCCATTCCGGTACTCCTCCACTTTTTCATTCAAGCTAAATACACCCAACTCGGATCTAATTTCCTCGTTATGTATTAGATCCAGCCTCGAGCAGCCCTTCACCCTTCTTAAAAACCTCATTTCAGCTGCTTAGATTCTACTTTCTTAGCGTTTTGTGGTAACCCATGGCTCACTTCCATAAAGAAGGACTGGACTGCCATTACCTTATAGAACTTCACTACTGTCTCTTATCTAGCTCTGTTACCCAGTGTCCCGTTAAAAATAAACTTTTAACCGGAAATACACGTTTTCAGATCCCCTGAACCCAAAAAACATGTTTCTAACGATTGGTTTATTTATGTTTGCGTGTGTGTGTGTCTGTGTGTTTATGTGTGTACGTGCGCGCGTGTGTGTATGTGTGTTCAACAAAATAACGCAATGAAGAAAAATCATTATGAAGCTGTAACTTGGAGATTAAAATTAGGTACCATGAGGAGACTTGACACAAAAATTTATTTTCATCGAAATCAGTCAACCGAATATTTCCTTCTGTGTGTAGTACGTTGCAATCTGCTCAATTTAGAACAATAAGCAACCCCGGGACCCAGTGAGATAAGGATGATGTGTATGACGTGTGAATGTGGTGTAGTCTTGTACAGACCCAGGCCGATCATTCCTGAGATGTATGGTTAATTGAACCCCAACCATCAAAGTATACCGGTAACCACTGTCTAGTATTCAAATCTGTATAAAAGTGACTACTTTTACTAGGATTTGAACAAGGAACCTTCGTCTCCGAAAATGAGCTTTTAAACAACTAACTCGTGGCAACGACTTTACCTCCTACCAGGTGGGTCAACTGAATATAGTACTTATTCGTGCAGCTTTTTTTTCAAAAACGGCTCTACGATTTTGTGTAAAATCGCATCATTCATTTAATTTGTGTGCTCTATACGATGGGTATATGAAGCATGTCTGCTAAGATTCGTGGGGCGCTGCGTTCTCGTAGTAAAAATTTATTTTTTAAGATTAAGGCCTTGATATGCATTTAACGCAAAAGTGTACATTTAAACATCTTCAAAAAATTTTATTAAAGCATTACTATTACATACATTACATTTTGCATTATTATTACAGTACTTAGTTTAGCATTGTTTTCCGTTTTTCTTTTCTTTTCATTTGCTCAAAATATCGAAATCCAACAGAGGTTGAGTTCCATTTTACATCATGATTAAAAATAGACTATGTTTTCATTATTTACATTGGCAAGATAAAGTCGTGTAGTGTTTAACATCATGTATCTGTACCTCCGACAAATTTACAAAAAAAAATTTTAATCAAACCAATGAACGCAGGAAAGAACAGGCTTTAATTTGGTGTAGCGTTAAAATTTTTCCGTTGGGTCGTATTTGAGATGGAGCTCTTCAAACACGACGTACTTCTTTCGTGGGGGCACTGTAATACAAATGTACTGTAATTACTCGTTGTACACTGAGTTTTGTTATGATTGAGCTGCAGAATGAAAATTTTAAAATTGTTTAACCGAAAGTTACGAAATGTTAGCTGGTACCTGGTCATTTTAAGGGATCACGTAGTACAAAGAAGAATCATTATCCAAGTCGCTTTTCGAGGAAATGACGTCTTCTCTGATTGGTCAAAATTTGCAACCAGTTTTTTTACTTTCCTTGCTCTATATGAGTATAAAAAGGAAAGTATTGTTTTCATGACGATTTTTCAAACTCGAGTTTTTACCGGATATACCCGTTTTCAAACCCCCTGAACCCCAAAAAAAACATATTTTTAGTGATGTTTTACGTTGTTTGCTAATGTTAGGTTATATTATTCATTATTTACATTGGAAAGAGAAAGTCGTGTGAGTGTTTCACACCAGATTTTTTTTTTATATATTTTGGAAATACATGTGATCGTGTCTGTCCACTTCTCTTAGTAGGGATCCGTTCTTTTTCCCGCGTGATGGTACGGAGAGGGTCCGGTAGAACAATGTCTATTTAGAACGGGTAAAATGGTGATAACAAAAAAATTAGTTGCCGCCGCATTGGCGTAGTTGGTGGCTCGCCTCTCATCATGCGGTCTTGGGTTCGAATCCCACTCAGGCACAGCATATTTTCATACGTTACTAAAAAAAATCATTTCATCCTTGACAGTTACAACCCAACGTCGTCGCTAATGACCACTGCGGTTGATGCGACGTTAAATAAACAAAAGTTGTAGCAAAAATTTCAGAAATAAATTTTGATAAAAGTTTTACAGTTTTAATAAAAAAAACTTACTAAATATTGTGAACTTATTTAGAAATAAGTTGAAATTTATACCATGATAAATTTTTATAAAAAAGGTGTTATATTTTTATTATTGTTGTAAAATCCGTTCAGATGATGTTCTAGATGATAATGTTTGTAGAAAAACATCTGAACAGATTGTAAGTTATTTTTTCGTGATCTCCGAGTAACAAAAGAAGGAGAAAAATAAGAAGTGAAAAGAGGGAAGAAGAAGGGCGTATGAAAAGATAGGACGTGCGAGAAACATTTCTTTGATAGTGCGTGTACGTGCAAAAGTGTGTTTGTGTTTTTCTTACGTGTTTGTATGTTTCTAAAAAAACGTGCGCAGACGCGTCTTTTATTTGATAGAACAGCAGGCATAGAAAGAGAGACACAAGTAAGTAAATTCTTTACGTGACTGTGTTCGATAATGAGAAAATTAGAAGGGTCGTCGGAAAAGTCGAGCAATCTGGTTGAGTTTTAAAGCAAAAAAATCGGTGAAGAAAAAACAGAATGTATTTCAACTTTTTTTTAATTTATTATTTATTATTGTGTGTTTAATAATGAAAAAAAATTTCTTCTCACCTAACCTTCTGTAAATTTATTAAAATTTAATTTAGATTTTTATTTTTTATATCATTTAGGGTTAGTTTTGACTGTGATAAGTAACTTTGAAGAATTATGAAAGTTCTTATTGCAGCACCAATTCTCAATATACTTTCAATGTAAAATTTCTTTTATCTACTGTTCAATCTCTAAATTTATTTTGCTTTTAGTGAAGGCATTAAAATCAGCAATTCAATCTATACTTGATTCGACCCAATATGATTCTTCACTTTATTTCAATTATTTCAAGTTTCTTTCTGATTCCTTTAAAGCGACCTGGTACGTACACACTTGCTAATGGAACCTGTTTTTTTTCTGAGGAGGCGAGAAAAACTCATGTTCACTCCCTCACGATGGGGGAAGTAGTGTTGGACTCAGTTGAGGCGTCCTCAACCAGCCCCAAGGAGGCCGCAACCGCCTTACCAACCAAAAACCCGCCGCCTGGCCACTTGATCCAACATCAGCAAACAACCCTCCACCTCCCTCTAATTTCCTAAAAAACTGTTAGAGATGTTGTCGTTTACATTATCAGCAGTAAGGCTGGTTTGAACCTCTAGAAACTTTACTAAGTAAACTGCAGAGACGTACTTTACAATTCCCTTCCTCACTCAGTTAAAAAGTAACCTATGCTTATCAGCATGCCAGACCCTCTGAAAAGCATCTACTTTCCACCATGCGAATGACACATTCTCACCTGGCTTTATAATGAAATTCATTAGGCTTCTCTAAGAGAAGATAACTTCAGTGCCTACTAGTAGAAGTGTATTTTACACCTCTACCTCTTCTGTTTTTTAATGCTAGTCATATTATTGGCTGACCAAGTGATAAGAAACAACTATTTTTTGAACCGTGAAACTACTAGATCAAAGGTAAATAATTTGACACTCCACCTGCCTTTTATGGGAAATTATTTATCAATGAAGTTTAAAAATTTTTTGAAGGTCTTGACCCCTTATGGTCCGAATAAGTTTCATGTCACAAACGCATTTAATTATTGGTTGGGGTAAATTTGTTTTCCTGGATAAAAAACTGTTCTTAGGTTCTGAATCATCCACGTAAATTTCATGAAATAATTTTCTCTTCAATTTAACCAGGACTGACCAATATGATAAGAAATAGAACTTGTTAAACAGATTAGAGATTATTTTACTTGTACATAATATGTATGTAATATTATTTTACACTGTTTTTACTTATTACTAATACTTACACTGTTTATTAAATAGGTTAGAGATAGCCAACTGAAACTTCGCAGGCCTACATACAAGTTAATTCATAAGTGTGGTGTAAAATTATTAATTTTTACTAAATAATGTTTGGGTTGTAAAAAAATTGAAGAAGTTTCAAATTTATCTCATTGAAACTTGAGATGTCTCTAGTACCGCGTTTAGCAACCAAGTTAATATGTAAATTTTTTTAATAATTTAAATACTATAATAATTGAGAATGGATGTATTATATTATGCTCCCAAAATTTCAGCTCGAAAACTCCAACGGTTTCTGAGATAATGGTTTATGTATACAGAATAATCGGGTGTGAAACAATTACACGACTTTATCTTGCCAATATAAATAATGCGAAATATTATAACCTACGTTTAATCATGATGAATGATAACCTTGGTTTATTTCCAGAATTAGCCGGAATTGAAATCGAGTTGTTTAGTTCATGCCCATAACAGGCAGGTGGAGAGTTAAATTAATTACACTCAATCTGTTGGTTCCAGGGCTAAAATAAATAGTTCTGTTTCTTATCACATAGTTAGCCAATTATATGACTGAACTATTTAAGAACAGAAAAGGTAGAGGTGTAAAGAACACTAGTCAGAGTTATCTCCTGTGAGAGTAATGAATTTCACTATACAGCCAGACCCTGTGGTGAATGAAGTGAAGGTGCCATTTGCAGGGTGAAAAGTGGGTGCTTTTAGTAGGGCCTGGCATGCCGATAAGCATACTCTTTCAACTAGGTGAGGATGATAATAGTAAACCACCTCACTTCTCCTTTTTACTTAGTAAAACCTGTAGACGTTCAAACCAGCCTCTCAGCTGTTGACCTAAACAACATGTTTAGTTCAGCGATCCAGCAGAAACCAAAAAATTAAATCATTTTAAATATTTTACGACAGTAAAAACATTAATTATGTTTACAAAATAACAAATTAATGTTGAGCTACAATGTGACTCTTAAATTAATCATTTTGTATACAATAGGCCTACACTTTTAAGATATGACTAGTAGCTACTGTATTTAAACCAAACACGTAAAACTTGAACATAAAAAATTAGTAGGTCTAACTCGCGTAATCTGAAGTAAATTTTAATAAAACTTCTTACATCATTAGGTACATAACAATATTCAAAACAAGTCGCAAGTCGCGTGAGTGTGAAACACTCACGCGACTTTCTCTTGGCAATGTAAACAGTAAAACATGTAACCTATTTTAATTCATGAGTATAAAATGTAAAATTAGAAACATAATCTAATTTTAATCATGAGTGAATGATAATGAAAAATAACAACAGTTGGATTTTGTTAATTTGATAATAAAGATACGGAAAATCATTAATTGACGCTAAACTACGCGCCGTAGACAAAATGCTTAAAATAAATAATTTAGGTAAGTTGATAAATTAAATAAAGTAAGACATATTTTACAACTAAGCCTCAATAAAACAAAAGTATTTTAAAGTAATTTAAGTATTTTAAACAAAAGTAATTTTAGTGCAAATAAAAATGCAATTCATAAAAAATAATTTATATTCAGTTTATAATCATATTATCTGCCCATAACAGACAGGTGGAGAGTCAAATTATTTACTCTCAATCTGTCCTTGCTGGGCTAAAATAAATAGTTCTGTTTCTTTTCACACATGGTCAGCCAATTAAATGACTAAATCATTTAAGAACAGAAGAGGTAGAGGTGTGAAAGACACTTATCAGAGTTATCTCCTCTGAAAGTAATGAATTTCATTATACAGCCAGACCCTGTGGTGAATGAAGTGAAGGTGTCGTTTGCAGAGTGGAAAATATGTGCTTTTCAGAGGGCCCGGCATGCTGATAAGCGTACTTTTCCATTCAGTGAGGAAGGCAATGGTAAACCACCACACTCCTCGTTTTACTTAGTAAAACCTCTACAGGTTCAAACCAGCCTATCGGCTGATGACCTAAACAACAATCATATTATAATTTCTAACTTAAAAGTCTATGATTCAATTGTTAAGTGTAAATTTTATTTAATTGAAAAACATCATTGTAAACCTAAAGTGTACTGTTATAATCTTATGTTATGTAATTTGTGTTTTTTATGTAATGTGGTCACGACCATAATAAACCGATTATAAAAAAAACGAAAGTATAAAAAATTTTACTATAAAAATGATTTTTACGTGAAAGTTTGTTTTTAGAAAAAATAAATTCAATCAATTAATCTTTTGTATTTAGATTGTCTTTAACGGACAGATCCTTAATTAGTTCCAGGTTATAATTAATATTAAACAACTTTTTCTTTTTTTTTACAAAGGAGACTTGTCTTTTACATTTACAACGTGGTGACTAATTTTTACTTCTTTGTTTTAGGGTGACCTAAATATGTCATTCACGATTAAACAAAAATCGTTGAGCTTGTAGAAATTGTCGGAAAAAAAGTAAAAGTGTAGGAAGAACAAAATAAAAACAATAGCACTAGAAACGATTAGGGTTCAAAATAAATTAGTTAAATTAAGAGGACTGAATATTTACTCACAATTATTTATCGAACTCAAAGTGTATTATTATTTGTTCTTGTTTAACGTATTAATTCACAATCAAAGTTGGTAAAGTTCATACAAAAACTTTAAATAAAAAGTACACGATAGAAGACATACAAGACAAGAGATGACCGCCTTCGTAGTGTGGTGGTACCACGATAGCCTAAAATGCGGAGGTCCCGGGTTCGATTTACAGATAGGGTCTAGAAATTCTAATTACATAACCCACCGTAGTCGATAATAACCAAGCTTTTGATGGGACTTTCTTCGTCTTCTGTTGGTACCAATTCCTCATTTTTGCTTAGTAAAACCTCTAGAGGTTTAAACCAGCCTTTCGGCTGTTGGCCTAAACAACAACAACACTTATGACTTGGTCAGCCAATTATATGACTGAAGCATTTAAGAAGAGAAGATGTAGAGGTGTAAAAGACACTAGTCTGAGTTCTCTCCTCTGAGAGTAAAGAATTTCAGTATACAGCCAAACCCTGTGGTGAAAGAAGCGAATGTGTAATTTGCAGGGTGGAAATTAAATAATTTTTAGAGGACCTGATATGGTGATAAGCATTCTTTAACGCTACTTGTTTTACTTAGTAAAGCCTCTAGAGGTTCAAACCAGCCTTTCGGTTAATGACCCAAACAACATTAATCATTAATTTAAAAAAGACTAAAACATTAAAGAAATCCACAGTAACGAAAAGAAGTAAATAAATGAAGATAATTTAAAATTGAAGAATTTTGAGAAAGGAATGGAAACGGAAGGTGGTTGTGGTAGCGTTGTTGGTACATCAACCAGAAAGAAGAGATAAAACTGAATATTGTAAAAATATTGTTTGTAAAGGGGAAAGAGCAATATCATAAGAAATAACTGAGTTTGAGTGAAAGAAAGTTAAATGAAAATTTAATAAGAGAAAAATATAAGACGAAACGTTTAATAGAGTAATAAAAAGTTAATCTATTTAACGCACCCACGTTCCAGTGTTCAAAGATTTCCAATTTCACCGTTCTATTGTTTAGGAGCCAACACAGTTGCGTCAGCTTGCAGCTTAGGTTTAAGTTATTAGTGATTATTGTTATTTTTTATGAACATTTACCAGGATAATAAACTTGATTTACTTCCAGACTTAGCCGGAATTGAAATCGGGATGATTGATTCAAAGAACCATCACACTACTAGCTGGGACCAATAAGGAATCATTTTAAATATTTTACGACAGTAAAAATAGTAATTATGTTTTTAAAAGAACAAATTAAGGGGACCCGGAATGCCTAACTCCATAATGTTAATGTAAGGAACATTTTCTCAAAAACTGTCAGAGTTATCCTATCCAATTTTCTTGTGGTATCTTTTCAGGCTATTTTACACCCACTGAGTTAGTAGTATCTTGATATATTATCAGGAAGATTTTTTTTTTGAAATTACTACTTTTGAAAATCATCACTTTTTGCCTATTGACGTGGAAAATAAATATTTAAACACATTATTTTACTGTAATATTAACTCAGTACATTGAAATTATGGTACGAAAGGCTGTGCTAAAATTTCATTCAAACCATTCACAGTTAGCTGAGAAAATGTTCCTTATGTGTCAAAAATTTCTATTTACGGGTAACAAGAAAAAAGTAAACGAGAACACATTATACGCTAAATAATTCAATGTTATTTTCTACAGTTCAGAGGTTAATATAGTATTACATTCACAGGTGATCTGGTGCTAACTTGAAGCTTTAAAACAAAAATTGCACAAAATAAAAAAAATATGTATTATTATCTGTTGTCATTCAAGAAAATAGAGATAATAATAATTTTATTATCTTTATTTTCTTAAATTTGAACGTTACCAATTAAACGTTACCATTTGCATAATTATTATGCAAATGGTAACGTTTAAAAAATAACATAAGGATTCAACATACTTTTATTTTTAAAAAACTGCAAAACCCCCAACAAATTATATCTATATCGTTGGATACAGAGAACTCTGAAATAAATCACTCTTAATAATTTTCAAAAACCCGGAAATGTGAAAATTTTCAATTTCTTTGGTTCCGGGTACCCTTAATGTTGTGCTACAGTGCGATGCTCAATTAACCATTAACTTGTGTATTAAGTTACTTTTATAAAACAAATTGTATTGTATTAAACCATTTTTTTTTTTTTGTTTTACATCCGACTCTTCTGCAATTACTGCTAATAATGCAGACGGTGAAGGATGATTTTTAGTAACGTATGAAAATATGCCATGCCTGAATGGGTTTCGAACCCAAGACCGCATGGTGAAAGGCGAGCACGTTACCAACTACGACAATGCGGCCGGCCTTGTATTAAACCAAACACGAAAAACTTGAACATATAAAAAATATAAACCTGAACATGTAGAAAATTAGTAGGTCTTAACTCGTAACCTGAAGTAAATTCTAATTTACAAAATAATATCTTACAGTGCATAACAGTATTTAAAAAATATGATGTGAAACACTCATACGACGTTCTCTTGCCAATACAAATAATGAACAATATAACCTAACATTAGTAATAAAACATTAGAAATAAACAAAAACCTCACCTCAAAAACATAACTATTTTAATCATGAGTGAATGATGCAAAATGAAAATCAACCTCATTAAGTTTGATAATACGGAAAATCACTCTTTCACGCTAAACTAGGCTCTGTCGAGAAAAATGCTCTAAAAAAAGTATAGATCTTTAATTTCCTATAAAGCTGATTATAAATTTTTGCTGTAAAATGCATTCTAAGGCTGAAATCATAAAAAAAATTATTTTTTTAAAGACTTCCATGAAAAAAACCAGAAAATCACTAATTACCGCCTAAACTAAGCGTTATACAAAAACAAATTATAAATAAAAGTTGTAGATTTTTTAATTGTCTACAACTTTTATTATAAACTTTTGCGCTAAAATGCATATTAAGGCTGCAATCTTAAAAAAAAAATTTTCTACGAGAGAATAACCTCTTCAAGAATTTTAGCAGACATGGCGCCTACCCTGTCTTGAACATAAAAAATGTAGTAAATGAGGCGATTTTTTAAAAAAATCGTATGAGTCGTTTTTTAGAAAATCGCATAAAAGTAAAAAATGATACGAATAAACTACTCTTTCCGGTTGACCGATTTTGATGAAAATGTTTGTGTCCGGTCCTCTAGTTTTAACCTAACTTAAGTTTCAAGTTTCAACTTCCTACAATGTTCCGTTCTTGAGTTATTTTGTGCACACACACACACACACATACACACATCAATCGCTAAAAAAATATTTTTTGGGTTCAGGGGGTCTGAAAAGTGTAGACCCGGTGAAAACTCGATTTAGAAAAATCGACATGAAAGCAATACTTTCCTTCCTATAATAGACTGTTCATATAGGCAAAAGGAAGTAAAACTAATAATACTTGTAGAATTCCTGATAATATTCTATTTTGTTTAATGTAGAATTATAAAAATTGAATAAACCGGCGTAAAAATAAAAACGATTTAGAAATTAATTCTCTTCATATAATATAATGAAAATATGAAATAAAGCTTATTTCCTTTTAAACACTACATAAAAACATAAGTATATGTAGCTTTTAAGCTTTAAAATACTTCAACTTTAATAACTAAACTAATTAAGAAATAATACAAGCAAAGGAGGCATGTGCGCAGGTATGAGCCTTTCATGTTTTTTCAAGCTTTGCACTTCATATTACACATTAATTTTTAATAAACATAAATATTTTCTTTTACATACTTTGTTTAGTTTATTTAAAGTCGCATTACCAGCTTGGTCATTAAACACTACGGTGGGTTTTAACGCGTTAAAATTGACAGACCCTAGCCGGGAATCGAACCCGGGATCTCCGAGTTGTAGGCTAGCTCGCTAACCACAATGCTGAGGAGGCGGCCACTGTAATATTGTTTTGTGTCAAGAGTTATTTTATCCGCACAATAAAAAGTAAGCAAAAATATAAATAATTTTCACATGTTAAAATTTCTTCAACGTGAAATTTTTTCTGGGTGACATTTTTATTTATTTTCAGTAGTATTAATATAATGCACTTGAAGTATTTTTATATACTAATATTTTTACATAAAATGTCCTTGCCATCGGAATTTAAGTCTGTTATGTATAAAAGTTCAAGGGTCAAACACGAGGACTGACGGGGACTATGTGATAATCCTGTAAAATTCATCACTGCCTCTACCTTCCCTTTTAAAAACCTCTTTCTTCCTAAAGTACGCCCCCCCCCCGTCTCCACTACCCTATAATATATATCTGATCGCGCCAGTTCTTATCAACATGCAACGTTTTTTGTAGTTCCCCGCTCCGTTGTTCAAGGGTTCAATAAAAGAAAGAAATTTAATCTAATGTCCGGATGAACGCTGCCACTCGTCATCCAACATTTATTACCGTTTGGCCTTTACTTATAACTTAACAGCTGTTTTCTATTATCGACCTTGAATATTTAACCTACTTATACATTTCCATTATCGATCAGTTGGTAATGGTCGTATGATAAAAACAGTAAAACTTCTCTAAAACGTCCATCGACGGTGAGCTGAAAAGAAGTCGCTTTGAAGGTGATCGCTCTGTAGAAATCAGGACCAAAATTTTCAATTTATCATTTATTTATTTGTTAAAATAGAAAATTACTTTAAACCTTTCTGAATCAAGCATTTTCTGTTAAATAGTATGCATTTAAACCCTGAAGTTATTTATTGAAATTTAATATAATATTTTGTTTATTTATCTACCCTTTAATTTGGGTCCCTAGAATCCAGTAGCCTATTGCATAATTTTACCACTGGAGAAGATATCAGACGGAATCTTTCACTAGCCGTAACTCGAAAATGTGTTCCCAAAAGTGTTCCCAGACCCATGTTTATAACAAGTTTTTTTTTTGGACAGTGGTTACCGGGGTACTTTGAAGTTTGCGGTTCAATTAACCATACCCTCTCAGAATAATCGGCCTGGATCTGTACAAGACTACACCTCATTTATACTTCATACACATCATCTTCATCTGAGTGGGTAATGGGGTTGCTTATTGTTCTTAAATTTAACAGATTGCAACGTACACACATTAGAGATTTAAAAAATATTCTACATTTTTTTAAAATTTAACGTCCCATCAACAGCTTGGTCATTAGCGACTACAGTAGGTTATGGAACGTTGGGTTGTAGATTATAATAATTACCAGACCCTAGCCGGGAATCGAAGCAGGGACCTCCGCGTGGTGGGCCAGCGCACTACCACTACGCTACGGAGGCGGCATTGTACATTTGTTAATATAACAATTTTCTCGAAAACTACTTAAATTGCTGTCGTGGGACCCACTTTTTCAAATTGCGCAGTTCAAAAATCATATAAAACCATAAAATTTACCCTTTAATTTGGGTCCCTGGATTTTCAGTATAGCGTAATTTCACCATTAAAAAAGAAATCGGGGGAAATCTTTCGCTAGCCGTAACTCGAAAATAAAGCGTTCCCAGACCCATATTTATATCAAGTTTTTTTTTTAATTTTTAGCTCGACAATCAGTTATCAAAGTATTACCTTTCCTACTGAATCATCTATGTATTGTCACCGACGCACCCCACCATTATCAGCGCCTGCAGACGGTCCCAGAATCTGCCTGCAGCGAGGAGCGCAGCCAGCAGTGCCTCCCTCCACTATGAAGTCGACTCACCGTAGGGGTATTTAAGCCGCACTGAACCGCGCTTGACACTCACCTATCTATCTAAGAAGAAAGAAGACCCCAGCCGAGACCGGACGCACCATCCCTAGTCAGCCTTCACCTACCCGACCGCCGACGGAAGCCCGTGCGTGCCTGATGGCACCACGGTGAAGATCGAATTCATCGCGAGACCGAAGAGAATCGCCTCGGCCGCGCGCCGGCACTGCGGGGCTCTGGGGGCCACCACTGTCACACTGCAGTGGGAACCCAACTCCCGGTAAGGGAAGACTAGGCCTGAACCGGTAGCCAAGCCGTCACTTTTCGGGCTCCGCTTTCAACACGCCGGCTCGCCGCTTCCAAACACCAACAACGGCCCTTTTCAGGGCCACTACAAAAATCCAAACGGTCCTTCTCAGGACCCTCAATCAATTAAACAGCCCTCTTCAGGGCCACCAAATTCGCAAGCAAGGTTTCGCCACATGTCATCGGCCCCGGTCGGCGACAATATATATACAGTAAAACCTCGTTACACCGGGCCTCGAGATACCGAGACTCGAATATACCGGGCTCGGCTCGTACATTTATACAAAAAAATGAAAGTGCAAAGAAGTTAAAAGATAGGAAAAACCTCAATATATAATTTCTACCAGTTTATGTATTAAGTTAGCGACGTAATTGTATTCTGAATGGCACTGCACCCAAAATAAAGAAAACAATAGCGTTGCAAACGACTGCGATAAATTAATAATCGTATGTAATGGTAACACAATGCCAATTGTAATCCCAACTGTACATAATAACACTCCTGGCTTTAAACATGCCTTTTATAACGTTTAAGTACTTTTATTTCACACACATTTGTATAGGGCAATGAAAACGTGTATTTCTAGTGAAAACTCGACTTAGGAAACCTACATGAAAACAATAATTTACTTCCTTATATATTTATATAGAGCAAGAGAAAGAAAACAAGAACAGATCAAAAAATAAAAACCAAAGGTTCACGCGTTGTATATTCCGATAGTAAGATTGCTTAAACAGAATTTTACACAAGATGTTTTTCTTGGAAAAACCGGCTAAAATTTATAAGCAGTTGTAAAAAGATGAACGATTATATAAATCATTAAAATAAAACGCAAACCCTATCTGAGTAAAAAGTTTAAAATGTTAGCAATATAACCTAATAAAAAATAATCATAGCTAAAAAAAACTAAAGAAGATTGACTGTGAAATCTGTCTGAACACGGTAAGGGTAGTTATTACAAATATTGCATGACAAATGTAATTACTTTTTGTTACACAACACTTATAAAAACACGACCCAATTTGCATTCAGACAACGTCCTGAACGAATAATCTGGTAGCAATTTTCAACTATTAACTTACGCAACCCTTCCAAATTGTTTTAGATTCGAGAACACCTATAATTATCATGTTAAATTTATACTGGTATTGTTTTACAACAAACATTTTCTTTTGTTTCATTTATAAAATCTATTTTATGTACAAAATTATTGTTTAAATGTAAATCATCATATTTAATTTACATCATATTATCAGTTCATAAATTATTTGTAGCTAATAAATTAAATATACTACTCATAACAGACAGGTGGAGTGTCAAATTATTTACACTCAATCTGTTCGTTGCAAGGCTAAAAAAATAAATAGTTCTGTTTCTTATCACATGGTCAGCCAATTAAATGACTGAACATTTAAGAACAGAAGAGGTAGAGGTGTAAAAGATATTTATCAGAGTTACCTCCTCTGAAAGTAATGAATTTCATTATACAGCCAGACCCTGTGGTGAATTTATTTATTTATTTATTTCCCATCGCCCACAAGAAAATATCAATACAAAATAAATATTAATTTCCTTAATTATACTTTGATAATCTAAAAACTATTTATTTTAATTCGTGGAAAATTAATCCACCCAACTATGGTTTCCCATGTTCAAGGATAGATCAATTTAGTGCTTCTTTGTTCATTATACTACTGCAACTACTGCGGTAATCTATTAATGTGTTAGTAATTACAACTACTTGTTAGTTACTTAAATACTAATTAAACTACTTAGAAATTTTTATTAAAAAAATATTATGCTATTATATAATTACATGTACAAATGAAAAACAAAACGACGATTTTTTTTTAAAATCGTCTGGTTTACTAAATTGTTTATGCTCTACAAGATAGGGTAGGCGCCATGTTTGCTGAAATTCTTGGTGAGGCTGTTTTCACGTAAAAAAATTCGTTTTTTAAGATTAGTTTAGCGTGAAAGAGTGATTTTCCGTATGTCTAAACCAAACTGAGGTTTATTTTCATTTTCCGTCTTTCACTCATGATTAAAATAAGGTTATGTCCTTTGAGGTTAGTTTTTTGTTTATTTCTAATGTTTTATTACTAATGTTAGGTTATGTTGGTCATTATTTGCATTGGCAAGAGAAAGTTGTGTGAGTGTTTCACACCAGATTTTTTTTGCAATATAATATCTCCTAATACATAAAAGGCAGCTCCCTGATGTCAGGTCAGTTCAATAATTGAAAAGGTGCGGAGTAAAATCAATTGTTGTGACCAGTTGGTCACGAGTTGAAAATATGTTCGTGGGTAACCAGAAAGTAGGGTGATATTGTATGTTATATTTGTGTACACTGTAGGTCTAAGTTGTAAAATCAAATGAAATAAAGAGTTGAAACGTGAATGAAAATTAAACTTTTAATGAAAAGAAAAACTAAATTTAATACAAAAATTGAACGTTATACATAAAAATTAATGAATTCTGTTTAATGATTATTGATGACACTTTTTATTATAATTCTAATTATGCCAATAAATTTACTGTTATGAATATTGCAATTTGTTAATCTGAAAAATTTTAAAGTTATTTAATAATATGAGCTCAGTAATTAATGAATAATTATTATTACGAATTATTCTGGATTGCTTGCATTCCTCTGGTTTCTTCTTGTCCATCCATCGATTGGGAATCAAATGTGGCGTTGATGCATTGTTGCACCTTGGTTTTATAGTATTTAACAGATTTATTTAAATTTAATCTGCATACTTTTTTAAATAATCAAATTTTTTTTAGTTGGCTCCATAACTAAATTGAATCTTGATAGTCTTGTAATTTCTTTTAATTCTTTTCTAACTGGTTCAAATTATTTATTTAAAATTATACAATCATTTGTTTCCTTGCTTCAAATTTAGATAATATTTGGCTTCAGAAATATTTATTTAAAATGGTATATTTCTTCTTACAATTTATCTTGATATATTTAGAATAATTTAAATTTTAATTAAAATTTTTTTATTATTATTTATGATTATTTAAAATTATTTCCTTGAATTTTCAACAATTGATTTATTAAAAGCTGGATCTTAGATCAACGATATACTGGAGCATAAACTGCTATTCTACAAAGTAAGAATTCATTCATAATTTATTTGATTGCAAATGTCCATATTTCTTTCTATTTAATTTGATAAAACCCAAACCTGACCGAGAATCGAAGCATAGTTAAAGAACCCAGGCATAGAAGTCAGTTGTGCTGACCACTACACCTTTATTTTAAAAAATGTGTTAATTCAATTCGGGTAAGTTTTTTCACGATTGCAAAATTTATCCTTCTACACACTGTAGATCAGGGGCAGTTCCAGGGCTGATTTTCGGGGGGGGGGGGGCTATCTTGTTTTTATGTAGCTCTTACTACATAATTTGTAATACATAGTTTGTAATTGAGTCATTGAAAAGTCCTCTTTTATGCTGTATTGCTGTAACCACAATTTTAATTCATAGAAAAATTTTCAAGGCGCTGACTGGATGCGAGTGGCTTTTGACTACTGACACTGATTGTTTTCTTAATACTATTTAAAAATAGATACTTTCTGTTTGACTCATTTTTATACTAAAATAATTATTGTTAATTGATAGGTACGAGTGTTGGGATTCAGTTTTGTTAGAAATAATAGTTTATAGAAAAAATTTAACTAAGTTTTCCTAGTATTTCGGGGGGGGCCATGACCCCCATGGCCCCTTTCCTGAAACCGCCCCTGCTGTAAATAAAGTCGCGAGAAAATAAAACCTGTTTAAATTAAGTTGTAGACTGTATAACACGATATAATATTGTAGTAAAAGCCTCACAGAGTGGAGTTCTATAACAGCGTTAATCGATTTAACCTAGAATGTTTGGTATTCCCAAATTCCCATACGGTACTCGTTTTGGGAAAAGTAAAACGGGTTACAAACGGTCAGTGTTTACTTAATATTTTGTCGTACGTTACCGTTATCGGTTAAATTGGAAATTGAATCAATAGAATACTGAAATTAATAATAACTTAGAAATGAAGTAGGCCCTACATTATTTCTCCATACAACTTTTCAGAATCAATGTGCTCTTCTTAGAAAATCTTTCCTTTTAATTTAAAGTGTTGCTTCCCATGAGGATTATTCTGAAACTATTAGCTTTTCTGAAAAGAACAAAAATAAAACTAAAATCTTTCCCTATTATTAGATCACTATTTCTGCAATTTTGTATTTGTAAAAAAACAAAGTTTTTAAAACTTTCAAGAACTGAAATTCATTTCTTTCAGTAATCCTCGTTCTCAGTCGATCGTAAAGGCCTTTTTTCACGCTGCTAGTTGACTATCAACTAGTAAAATAGTGTAATGGACCGAACAACTAGCAGCTAGTTCAGTTAAAGCAATAGTATTCACTGGCACGCTAGTGACTTTGAACATGTTTGATTTTACTAGCACTAGTAGGAGAGAAAAATTCACATGATTGACTAGCGCTAGTAAACCAGCTCGGTGTGAACGTTTGGAAACGTTGCTAGTAAGCTGTACTTTGTAAAGCAATACACAAGACAACTCATGTATGTCTTCTGTTTGCATCCAGGAGACTTCAAAAGAGAGTATAGGACATGTCAAGATAAAGCTGATAAACAAAAAGTCAATCACAATGATAAATTCATCCCTTACCACCAAAATTTTGTTTCTGCTACTGCTTACTTCAGTAGGCTTGTCATGAACCCCTTTGTATCAAATAGCACTCAACATTTGTTTAATTAGAAGTTAAATACTTTTCAATCAAAAACTATTTAGAAAGGAATTCGTACACACTGTAAAATGTTCATCAATCAACTATTGTTTTAGCATTTTTTTAAAATGACTTAAATTGTCACAACTTTTTAAACCTTGTGGCAATTTATTGATGTATTTTCTACCTGCATAAGTTGGTTTTTGTTTAAACAATTAAGTGTTGTGATTAGCAACATAATAATCGATTCTGTTTCTTGTGTAGCGGTTGTAAAAACCTAAATTCTGAAAAAAAGGTATTTTGCTTTACGAACATTATCACTTCAAAAATGTACAAAGAAGGAACTGTGAGCAATTGTAGCTCTTTAAATAGTGATCTGCATAAGGTAAGGTGGTTGACTCCTATCATACACCTGACAGCTTTTTTCTGTATTTTAAAAACTCTTTCCATGTTACACTGTGATGAATTATCCCATACTAATATGACATACCTGATGTGAGATAAAATTAAACCATAAGCTGCTATTAGCATTTTTTTATGATTTAATCTGGTAATTTGTTTTTTTTTTTAATGCAAATACCCCAGATGATATTTTACCACAAATTTGATCGGTATAATAATCGACAGATAAAGTCCTATCTAGTGGCACTCCTAGAAAATCTTCTGATCACTGGCATTATTAACTAGTTCCGTGGGAACCGTCACCTTCGCGCATTATGTGATAAGAAACAGAACTACTTTTCGTAGCCCTGGAATTAACTAATTAATTAAATTAGAAAACCATAATTAAAATAAATTACTCCTATTATTGCAGAGTTCTTCCCGAACTTCTTTATTCACGCTTCAAAACTTTTTGACGAACAAAATAAAGAAACAATAATTTTGACAAAGTGACAACGAATATTTTCATAGTACACACGATCGTTTTGATGGTTACGTAAATGACTACATTTGTTGGCTGTTTTGTGTAAGCCTACACGATAATCAATACAATGGCTTACGATTCCCGACTAATGCAATTTGTAGCTTCACAAACATTTCAACGTATGAACGAAAGTCTATCTAATATTATTATTACTATTATTATTGCATATAGTAATTATCATCTAGCGACTCATGCAGGACATATTGTTAAATCTATAACCGTACGAAATTTACAAATAAGTACACAGTATTTATTATTAACTGCATATATAATTACTATTACAGAAACAACTGACCATAAATTATTTAGGCATATAACAATCTAATTTCGTGTATTACATATGTAATTTAGCCTGTCGTCAAAGGTTTCCAATTTTAGAACATGGCATTAAACGTTATTTATTTTAGTTGGTACAATTTTTAAAAATCAATTTTTTTAATTACGTATTGATACTACTATTTTTATAACAGTCCGTCGTTCTGTGACGTGGTTCCTGCTGCCGGTAGATAGCGCAGCGGTCAAACCTCTCGCAGTGCGTGTTCCAGTGGTAAGACATACCCGAAAGACCGGTGAAAGCGATATTTGAATTTTGAAAGTGAACAGTCAGAATCGATCCGATGATTCGAGAAGGTCGATACGGAGAAAGATTTAGCACTCAACATTGAGTATTTCTTGCTCCGCACGATCATTTCCCTTCTCTTCCCCTATACTTCACCAGCGACTGCTCCTCTTGAGGCAGTGGCGAAGGTTTTCCTCCCCAACCATTTTTCCCTTTTAAACTACGCCGCCGGATGCCCCTGCCGCTCCGACCGGTCCTTTGTCGATTCTACCGATTGGACTTCTACAGCCGGTGGTAATAAACTACAGTTGAATCTTGACAATCCGACAGTTATGAGACGGGATTACTGAATTACGGGTTATGTTGGATTACTAAAAGTTATGGATTGCTGAGCGTACCATTTAAGGGGAGACTGTACTTTGTATCTCGCCGATGTTAAATTTGCTATTTTTAGGTACATATTTCATAAGATTAGTAAAATATAGGGAAATTAAACTTATTTTTTCAATTTAATCTTTGGACCATACCATTTTTTAAATATATTAAGAATAACATCAAAATTTTACAAATTGTTTTCTACGTTTTTTGCGTATTACTAATTTTTGAAGCACCTGAGGAAGTCATAAAAATGTCGGTATATGTGTATATATACAAGATAATTAACTGGTAGAAATTTCAGCCCGGTAGGTTTATTGGTTTCTGAGAAAAATGTACCTAGTGTTGAAAATCTAAATTTAGGGGAAAATGCAAGAAACAAGAAGGCACAAATCAAAAACAAAATGTACAAAAACAAGTACATTTCCCACCAACAGTTTGTTTAGAAAGCTTTCTAAACAGCTTTCTAAACTTTCTAAAGCTGGGTGGTCTGAACCAACAGCTGAGAATACAAAAAACAGTGATGCAGATATTTTAAAAACTAAAATTCTCTTTGCACTAAAACGGCAGTACAAAATTAGGAAAAATATTCGTTCTTGGTAACATGATAATTTTTCTGTGTAAACTTGATAAAAACTTAATTTTTTAATAAAAAAATTATTTTTTTAATTTAATATTTTTTCTAGTAGATCTAGGCCTAAACTATTGAAAAACATAGAAAAACCAAAAATCGAAATTTTGAGTCCAAACCATCGTGCCATCTCCCCTTAAAATGATAATGAAAGGGTTCTTGGGGATGGATATAAGTAGCTTATAAATGGGGTAACTACACTTTGGCTTGAGGCTTTTGAACTGTGGTTGTATAGGATAATATTGAGAATTTATAGGACGCAGAAAGTCACTAATGTTGAAGATTTGTTGAGAATGAAAAAGGGTCTGGAACTGGTGAAAATTGAAATTATCGTAAGCTGCAGTACCTCGGGCATATAATGAGTAGTTTAAAAAAGTCAATTTTAAACTAATTTTAAAATGCATTATATTTAATTTTAATAAGTTTAAAATGTTTAAATTGTATCAATACTATGTTTAAAAATCCAGTTAATTTGCAATATTTTAAAATAATTTTGCTACAGGATTTAGAATAGAAGTAAATAATGATCATGTTCCAAAAATTTCAGATTGATATCTCAAACGGTTTCTCGGATAATGGGTAATTTATTATATACAGCTATAGAAAAAGTAAATTAGCTGAAATCTTGAGTCAGTTGCAAACTTCAAAAAAACAACTTAAGAATTTTATAAGTTAATCTCAACATCTGATTATAAAAATTGTTGGAAATAATAATACGAAATAAACATTATTTTGTAAGATAAAAAATTCCCTTCAAACATTTAAAAACAAATAACATAAAATTATTTTATACCAATTTATTAATGATTTGTATTTTACTTTATCTTGCCTACATGAATATTCAGGAAGAAAAGTATTGTTTTCATGTCGATTTTTCGAAATCGAGTTTTCACCGGATCTATACGTTTTCACACCCGCTGAACCCAAAAAAAAAACATATTTTTAGCGATTGGTCTGACTGTGTGTGTGTGAACAGAGTATCTCAAGAACGGAACATCGTACGAACTTGAATCTTGAAACTTGAAACTTAAGTTAGATACCACTAGAAAACCAGACATGATCATTAACATCAAAATCGGTCAACCGGAAGTAGTAGTTTATTCGTCTCATTTTTCACTTTTTTCAATTTTCTCAAAAACGGCTCCTACAATTTTTTTAAAAATCGCCTCATTTACTACATTTTTTATGCTGTACCAGATAGGATAGGCGCCATGTCTGCTGAAATTCTTGGTGAGGGTGTTTTCTCGTAAAAAATTGTTTTTTTTTTAAGAGAACGACTTTAATATGAATTTTAGCGCAAAATTGTATTTAATATAAGTTTTAGAAAATTTAAAAACCTATAACTTTTATTTTAAACATTTTGTATACTGCTTAGTTTAGCGGTAATTAGCGATTTTCTTGTTTTTCACGAAATTGTGTAAATAAAAATTGTTTTTTTTAGATTTCAGCCTTAGTATGCATTTCACAACAAAAGTGTATATAATCAAATTTATTGGAAATTAAAAGATCTAGAACTTTTATTTAAAGTATTTTTCTCTACAGAGCCTAGTTTAGCGAAAAAGAGTGATTTGTCGTATTTTTAAGCCAAACAGGTTGATTTCATTTTGCGTCTTTCACTCATGATTAAAATTAGGTTATGTTTATTGAGGTTGGTTTTTTTGTTTATTTCTAATGTTTTATTACTATTGTTAGGTTACATTGTTAATTATTTGCATTGGCAAGAAAAAGTTGTGTGAGTATTTCACACCAGATTTTTTTAAAATTATAAACTGTTCACTTTCCATCTTACATCTACCTGATAATCTCGCTAGATGCCTTAAAAGACTAATATAATATACAAATTTTATTCTTGAGGAGGCACCAATAGGGGCCCAGCCCCTCTCTTGCGTATCATGTCATTTACACATTATAATCATCACAATTACTTGGTGTTCAATTTTACATTGTAAATAAAGAATAACAAAGAATAACATTATTCACAATGGTATAATAATAAAAATACACCATTTAATGCAGAAGAAAGTTTAGAATATTTTGTGTTAATAACATAACTTTTTTTCAAAATCCCGGTAAATTCCCCTTAAATTTAAAATAAATAAAAATTTCGATTGAATTCAAGACACTAACTAGATTTTAGTAACAGTACGAACATTTTATTAGTGTATTTCTTGGCATTAACAAGGAAACTAGAGTAAATCGTTTAAAGTAAAGCATTGCAAATACTTCCTTATTTGAAACAATTGATAAAGTCGTTACAATGTAATAAAATGAAGTACTAAATAAGCTATTTAAATTCCTTTGTTCTTGTTTATCTAGATTTACATACCGTTAACTTCCGATCTAAAAGTATTTCAGTGCTCAATTTTCTTTTATAAGTTTCCTATAACTAGAATATTAACATGATAACTACCAATTCTAACACAATATTTCATCAAATTCTATAATACATAACATGTTATTCAAGTACACTTTTATTAAAACTGATCAATACTACAGATTTTGAAAATAGAACCAACAAAGACTAAAATAAAAAATCTGGTGTGAAACACTCACACAACTTTCTCTTGCCAATGCAAATAATTCAAACAATAAACCTAAAGTTAGTAATAAAACATTTGAAATAAAGAAAAACTAACCTCAATAAACATAACCTAATTTTAATCATGAGTGAACGACGCAAAACAAAATCAACCTCAGTTTGGCTTAAAAAAACGGATAATCACTCTTTCACGTTCAACTAGGCTCTGTAGAGAAAAATGCTCTAAATAAAAGTTGTAGATCTTTTAATTTTCTATAAATTTAATTATATACACTTTTGTCATAAAATGTATACTAAGGCCGAAATCTTAAAAAAATCGACTTTTCACACGTTTTCGTGAGAAAAAACAGAAAATTGCTAATTACCGCTAAACTAAGCGTTATACAAAAAAATGTTTGAAATAAAAATTGTAGAATTTTAAATTCTCTACATTTTTTTATAAAAAATTTTTGCGCTATAATACATATTTTTTTTTTTTGTAATCCCTAATGTGTGTACGTTGCAATCTGTTCAATTCAGAACAATAAGCAACCCCATGACCCAATGAGATGAGGATGATGTGTATGACGTGTAAATGAGGTGTAGTCTTGTACAGACTCAGGTCGACCATTCCTGAGAGAGTATGGTTAATTGAACCCCAACCATCAAAGTACACCGGTAACCACTGTCTAGCGTTCAAATCCGTATAAAAGTAACTACCTTTACTAGGATTTGAACCAGGAACCTTCGTCTCCGAAAATCAGCAGTTAAACAGCTGATTTTGGCGACGACTTTACCTCTAGACCAACCCGGTGGGTTATAATACATATTAAAGCCTTAATTTTAAAAAAACACTTTTTTTGCGTGAAAACCGCCTCACCAAGAATTTCAGTAAACATGGCGCCTACCCTATCTTGTAGAGCATAAAAAATTCAGTGAAGCAAGCGATTTAAAAAAAAATCGTAGGACCAGTTTTTGAGAAAATCGCCAAAAATTGAAAAGTTATACGAATAAACTACTACTTTCGGTTGACCGATTTTGATGAAAATGTTCGTGTCGGGTTCAGTAGTGGTAGGCCTATGTACTCGTAACTTAAGTTTCAAGTTTCAAGTTCGTACGTTGTTTAGTTCTTGAGATATTCTGTTCACACACGCGCACGCGCACGCGCGCGCACGCACACACACACACACACACACACACACACACAGACCAATCGCTAAAAACATGTTTTTTGGGTTCAGGAGGTCTGAAAACGTGTAGATCCGGTGAAAACTCGATTTCGAAAAATCGACATGAAAACAATACTTTCCTTCCTATATTCATATAGGCAAGAGAAAGTAAAGTTTCTGCGGCAGTTCAATTTGTTACAATAGTTAACTTTTCATGTAAAATAAATAAGTAAATAACCCACCGTTAACCTACTCTCGCTAATAACCGAGCTGTTGATGCGACTTTAAATACTAATGAAAAAAAATTTTTTAAACAGTCTGGTGTGAAACACTCGCACGACTTTCCCTTGACAATGCAAATAATGAACAATATAACCTAACATTAGTAATAAAACATTGAAAAAAGCAAAAAAAAAAATAACCTCAAAAACAACCTAATTTTAATCATGAATGAATGATGCAAAATGAAAACCAACCTAGTTTGGCTAAATAATACGGTAAATCACTCTTTCACCCTAAACTAGGCTCTGTAGAGCAAAATGCTTCAAATGAAAGTTGTAGATCTTTTTTGTAGATTTTTTTAAATGAAGTTGTAGATCCTATAAATTTAATTATACACTTTTGTC
Organism: Catonia carolina; assembly: GCA_035578175.1. Classification (NCBI taxonomy): domain Eukaryota; kingdom Metazoa; phylum Arthropoda; class Insecta; order Hemiptera; family Achilidae; genus Catonia; species Catonia carolina. Next base: position 29,075,354 of record JAQMRL010000005.1, on the reverse strand, counting down.
GTTAAATGCATTCTTAGGCTGAAATCTACTGTTTTTTTTCACTAATTACGCTAAACTAAGCGTTATACAAAGAATGTTCTAAATAAAAGTTGTAGGATTTTAAATTTTTTACAACTTTGATTATCTATACACTTTTGCCCAAAAATGCATATTAAGGCCGCAATCTTAAAAAAAATAAACTTTTTTTCTACGAAAGAACAGGCTCCCCTAGAATTTCAGCAGACATGGCACATATCTTATCTTGTAGAGCAGCAGTTCCCAATCTTTTAGTTCTCGCGTACCACCTTAGGTTTTTTCAGTGTCTAGGCATACCAGCAGTTATAACTATAAAAAAATAGCCATAACTGGTGGTTTTGACAAGAAAACTAAATTATATTCACAATTCACAATATTTTAAATTTTATGAAGTATTGTTATTTTATTTAAAATATAAAAAATACACAATAGTTTGTCATACAAAGTAAAGATTATCTGTAATAATTATGACAATGCCAATGTAATTGCTAAGAGAACAACTAAACAAATCGAAGTATATCAATTAATATAAATACAAACAAATAAATTAAACACTGATGCCATGAAAAGAATCTTAGTGAGAAACGTGCTGCTGTTTATGTTTTAAGATAGTTTCTATCTCAGCTTAAGAGCTTGATTGAAAAGAGCAAGATAGGCCTACTCATTCTTTGTAAACATCCAGAAAGAGACGAGATTTTTTTTCTTTGAAAGAGTCTTTCATTTTAATGTCACTGGTAAGTTCTATGAAATTTTCTTTAGGTTCCACGCTGGATGGCACGCCTTTCTGTGAAAAAGGAATCCTAATCCAGTCATTGTTTGTAGAGCGGGTTTCTGGGAAGTAATTTTCAAAACTCTTCCTTAGAGTCTTCAAATGTACCACAATGTCTAAGAGGAAAGCATCACTAGGAGTCAAGTCATTGTCTTGTAACCATGATGACAAGTCGTAAAGGGAGAGATGTTCTTTGTTTCTGTTTGCGTGATGAAGAGTTCTAGTTTCCTGCTAAATGAGTAATCTTATCTTTGACTGAGGAGCAGTGATGCCAGTTACAAAAGTAAAATTTCTCCACAGCGTAGAACAAAAATTGAAAGATTTATTTTTTTATTTTTTGTATTTTAAAGAAATCTGCATACAACCAGAAATGGTCTCGCGTACCACCGGTTGGGAACCAAAGTTGTAGGCATAACGATTTAGTAATTGAGACAATTTATAAAAAATTGTAACGGGTGTTTCAAAAAGAACGCACTTCGAAGTTTGAAAACGCTAATTTATTACATTAAGTAATTATAAATTATACAAATTATACGGTATGAAATTATTACCTTTATAACACTCAGATTACCTTTAAAACGTCACAATAAATGTTCAAAATGACTTCCTCCGCTTGTAATGCAAGTTCGGACACGTTTCATAACATTTGCAGCCACTTTTCGTAGTGTTTGCTCATTAATGTTTGTAATCTCACTTTCAATATTAGCCTTCAATTCTTCAATTGTATGAGGATTGTTTTTAAAAACCTTACCCTTTAAATTCCCCCAAAGAAAAAAATCCGCAGGAGTAAGATCTGGGGATCTTGGTGGCCACAATCCTTTTGATATCACACGATGGCCAAAAAATTCTCGTAACATATTCAGCGTTTCAGTAGAAGTATGGCACGTTGCGATATCCCGCTGAAACCAACAATCTCGATCGTGTAATTCTAACAACGCTATAAATTGTTTAATTAAGTTGCTGTACACCACACCATCTACAGATGTGTCAAAAAATAAGGGCCCAACAATACGACGCCGGGAGATCGCACACCAAACACCAATTTTACGTGCGTGTAGTGGACGTTCATGAAATGTGTGAGGATTATGAGCGCTCCATATTCGGCAGTTTTGGCTGTTGATGTAACCATACAAGTGGAACCATGCTTCGTCACTGAAATAAACACGATCCAATATTTCAACACCGTTGTCATTAACAAGAGAACGTATCCAACGACAATACTGTATACGTTTCCCATTGTCAACTTCTTTAAGTTCATGAACGACACCGATGCGGTAAGGATGCAGATTTAATTTTTTTGTAGCCCTTAAAGCGGAAGAAAGTGATAATCCAGCCTGCAAAGATAACTTTCTAAGTGATTTGCCGGGTGAGGTAGTCAAACGTTGTTTCACATCGTCCAAAACTTGTTCTGTTAACACTAATGGTCGACCTGTGCTTTTCCGATCGTGTACACTGCCAGTCTCACGAAATTTATTAATCAGACGCGATATTGTGGTGTTATTAGGTACTTCAGAATTGGGAAATTTTAACTGGAACTCGTCTTTCACTCGTTCGTAAGATTTATATGCGCAATAACTTTCAATAATAAAAACACGTTAATCCTTTGAAAAAACCATGTTTGAACTTATACAGACACTACAGACACAAATGAATACTGGGATAGCACTAATACATGTCAATAATACACAATGGGTCAACAATGAGTACGGTAGTGCCAACTGTTATTTGGGCGAAAAAAATATTCCCTATGCAGAAAATATTAACCCTTAAACTTCGAAGTGCGTCCTTTTTGAAACACCCGTTAGAAGCTTTTTTTTGAGAAAATCACAAAAAAGTAAAAAATTACACGAATAAACTACTAAAGGCCAAGCCAATTGCTGTGAGCGCTGGGCTACGCATGCGCATACTTGACTTGGACCCTGCATACCCCTCCGACCTACAGTTAGATGTACAGTCAGAAAGTTGTTGAAAATTGAAAACACCCATTGTATTTTGTAGGCATGCTGTTTCATTGCTGATTACACACGCTCCACTATTGAAGTACATACAAGACTATAGTAATGCAGACGCACGTTTTGCCCAGCGCTCTCCTTACGAAAATCAGGCTACACTTCCGGTTGACCGATTTTAAAGAAAATGTTCGTGTCGGGTCCAATAGTGGTATGTAACTTAAGTTCCAAGTTTCAAGTTCGTACGATGTTCCGTTCTTGAGATATTTTGTTCATACACACACAGACCTATCGCTAAAAACATGTTTTTTGGGTTCAGGGGATCTAGTTTAGTGTCAGTTAGTGATTTTCCTTATTTTTAAGAGGAAAAAGAGGTTGATTTTCATTTCGCATCATTCACTCATGATTAAAATTATCATTTTCATTTTCCATTAGCAAGAGAAAGTCGTGTGTGTTTCTAATAATACATCATTGGAATCTGACAATATTTTTTAAATTCAAAATAATATATTTTTGTATCATAATGTACAGTATGAAATAAATCATACAATTTTATTAATATAATACAAATAAACACATTAGGACATGCATACGTATAAAGTTTAAACAATAAAATAAATATGATGTGCATAAATTCTTAAAGTTATGCCTATTGATTCTTAACACGCGAGATAAAACTCATATATGGATATTAAAGCTGTAATACTGGGTTAAAACTTAGAATAACTCCACCGTGGAATTTCAACAAGAAAATCAATGAGAGTTTGATTCGACAATAAACGTTTATTTCAGCTTTTATTTAGTTACAGGGAACTCCTTTTGTTTAAATAAAAACACCCAATTTGGTTGCTGCGTAATGGTGAATTTTTGGCGTGAGTTGATAAGGATTTAAAACCGGATTTGTAAATAAATGGATTTGTTAATGTGTGATCACCACGCAAATTAGCTCGCTCAACCAGTGTTCCTTAACATCACGTAGACTTTTACGATTTTCTAAAAATAAAGTGAAAAAATGGATTAACCAGAGAGAAGAGAAAGAAATCTTAAGGAAGATTTTAGGACCCAAAAAAATACCACCAGAATACAAATTAAAATCATACAAAGAAATCTACACAAACGTGGAAAAGCTTTCATAAACAATCTGAAAAATCTGGTTTTGAAACACTCACACAACTTTCTCTTGCCAATGCAAATAATGAACCATACAATCCTTACATTATTAAACAACGCAAAAAACCGAAAAATGGCCGCTTCCGTGACGTAGCGGATAGCGTGCTTGTCTACTAAATCCGGAGGTCCCGGGTTCGATTCCCGGCTAGGGCCTGGAAATTAAACCAATAATTACAGTTTCTTAATCCACCGTAGTCACTGATGATCAAGCTGTTGATGCGACTTTAAATAAACAAAAAACATAAACTAATGTAAATCATGAGTGAATGATGCAAAATGAAAACCAACCTCACTCTTTCAAAAATCTCTTCCAAAATCACTTTCTCTTTAACGCTAAACTAGGCTCTGTAGAGAAAAATGTTTAGTGAAAAAATGGATTGTAATCTATAAATAACGTGAAAAAATGAAGTCGCATCAACATCTTGGTTATCAGCGACTACTTTGGGCTATAATACATTGGGTTTTGACACTATTTATTTCTAGACCCGTCGGGAATCGAACCCGATACCTTCCGTTTGGTTGGCTAGTGCTCTAACCACTACGCCATGGAGGTGGCCTAAAAAATTTTTTATTTTAATAAAAATTGTATTCGTATTGCAACAAAAAAATTATAGGCCGTAAAACATATATTTATCAACGTTGATTGTAAAGGTTCAAAGAAACCCCTTTAAAGCATCATCTACAGTCCAGCCTCTCTAAGTTTGCTCCTAATGTAAACAAATAATAACGTCACTGAGCATGCGCATTATGTAAAAATGTGTACACGCTGATTAAAAAGTAACAACAAAATACTTTCAAAAGTATTTAAATACAAAATACTTTTAAAAGTATTTTTATAAATGAAATTGTTAGGCCTACATCATATCACGACTGATGTTTTTAGTACTTCAAGTACTTATAATTTAAAAAATAGTTATCTTAATAGGAATACGACATCCATAAAGTCACGGACTCTAGCGTGCACCCTGTAGTAGCTGGTTTTGGTTTGTTGACAGTAGGAGCAAACTTAGAGCGGCTGAACTATACAAACGCACAACGTCCGTCCGTGGCTGACTGACAAAAAGTCAGCTGGAGTCGATGGAACGGAGTGTGACAGCGAAGCGGCAACCTCACACTCGACCTAGGCGGTTATTAGCTCGATCTCATCCGCAATGTTACCGTAGTTCTAATATAATTTCCACTCTACAAATGACACCTGCATTTTATTCACCACAGGATCTGGCTGTATAATGAAATTCATTACTTTCAGAGAAGATAACTCTGACTAGTGTATTTTACACCTCTACCTCTTCTGTTTTTAAATGCTTCAACCATATAATTGGCTGACCATGTGATAAGAAATAGGACTATTTGTTTTTTGCCCTGGAACTAGCAAATCAAATTCAAATAATTTAACACTCCACCTTCCTGTTATGGGCCACGGTTAACAAACGTAAAAGTTTTGACAATTTACATTGATACCCCTTTTTCCCAATAAAGGTTTTTCAAAATTTTCAATTAAGTTTGAAATAAACACGTTAGAAATTTCAATTAGTGTACAACATGAACAATATTGTAACGAATTAGGAATGTCATTTCTAGTTAAGGTATTATAGTATACTAGTTTCGTACATGTATTTCATGCCAATACAAATGTATTAGCAAACAATACATTGTAATCATGTATGCATTTCACTTACGGTAATCAAATGAAAATATAGTACTTCACTATGAGTATACCATTTCAATATAGCACGTTTAGTTAAATTTAAATTTAGTCATTGAGTTAAATTTAAATGAACAAGTCAGTCACATTGTAATTATTAAGTAATCTAATAAAATGATTGTATATAACTGATGTTGTTCCATATTTTATTTAAACAAATTACAACATAGTACAACCTTTGTCATGCATTTCATTCATGTTCTTTAATAATATAGAACAACTGAATCAATTATATTAAATTAATTACAGATGAGAACTTTCTGTGGCTCAGACGGTAGCTTATAACTTGATACAAATAAACCGTGAAATAAACTATAACACTCAAAACATAGGGTATGGCAAATCGCATTAAGTTTCTTACAAATATTTAGGCAGAACATTTCACTAACTTTATGTCGTTTTGGAATGACTTAATATGAACTGAACTAATTTTAATAAGAGTTTTACAGAAAATTGCAACTTTTTTTTATTGATTAGGTTAGGTAAGCATAAAGCTTTGTTTTATGTATTTTCACTGCTCTTTTATACATTTTTGTTATATTTGAACGGAATAAGTCGTAGAGTTTATATTACTGTGCGAGTGAATTATTTATTGGTGGCAATTTTCAAAATTGTCATCTATCATTTTCCTTCGTCCGTCCGTCCGTCACACCCAGATGTCAAAAATTACAATAGATTACAAAAAACGGTTTTCGGATTCGTAATCTATATAAAAAGTTAGTGAACCTACATAGGGTTTTTAATTCAAATTTCAACCGGAAGAGGCCCAAAACCGCAAGTCAAGATATCAAAGTCAGAAACTACAATAGATAGCAATAAACAGTTTTCGGATTCATAATTTCACGAAAATTAGCGAGTCCGCATTGAAATTGAAGTTCCGGTTTCGACCGGAAGTGACCTAAAACCGAAAGTTAAAAAAAAAGTCGGAATTTGGAAACAAAAAGTGTCATTCGATTCCTTTTAAAGACTAGATACAGAAATCACTAATGGTTTTTGCCACAAAACCAAACCACTGAGTGCCGGCCTTATTGGCGTAGTTGGTAACGTCCTCGCCTCTCATCATGCGGTCTTGGTTTCGAATCCCATTCACGCACGGCATGTTTTCATACGTTACAAAAAATCATTTCATCTATCACCGTCTGCATTAGCAGTAATTGCAAAACAGTCGGACGTTAAACCAAAAAAAAAAAAAAAATCACTGAGTACTTAAAATTGTGTACCTCTTTTAATGTGTTTTTTAGCCGGCCCCTTAGCTTAGTGGTTAGCGCAACTGGCTTCTACGCCGGGGTCCCGGGTTCGATTCTCGGTCAGGTCTGGCATTTTTTCATCACGCATTTTCATCTATCACCCCTCTCACCGTCTGCATAAGCAGTAATTGCAACAGTCGGACGTTAAACCAAAAAAAATCTTTTTATGTTAGTTTCCATTTATGTTAAAATCTTAAAACGCGTAAATCACTGTGTTTTTATGTACAGGTCATTTGTTCTAGCTAGAAGCTCTCCCTCCAACGCTGTGTGCCGCTGAGTTGTTCTGTTTAGTGGTGGGGGAAGCACCTCGTAGTTGTAACAGTAGTATACAGTTAGAAAGAGAGGGAATGATCATTAAGTGAGGAGACAACACTTGCCCCTTGAAACTATCCCTACTCTACCTACTCGCCCTCCCTTTACAAGCTTCTTCCTAAAACAAATGTACTATACGTACATATTGGCTCCCCTCTATAGAACGGACACCTACACAACGAACATTTGGCGTGGTCCCCGCTAATGTCCGCTATTCAGAGGTTTTACTATACTTGTGTGTGTGTATGTATTTATATATATACATAATATATGCAAGGAAACTTAATATGTTTTCAACGACTTTTCACCAGAAATACGTGTTTTCAGGCCTCCTGAACCCCCCCAAACATGTTTTTAGCGATGACTTTAACATAAAAAAAATTATAATAAAAAATTATCCAGTTAAATTCTACAGTCCGTATCCAGGAATCGAATTTTCCTTTTACATTCTAGCATAACTATGTCTTGGAAGTGTGTTATAAACATGAATTCGATTAAAGATTCACGAGAAAAGTGTAACGGTTCACCGAACGATTTATAACAGATGTATGTGCAATAGGTCTCGTAAAACTAAAGTTTTAATTCCAGCAGACCGTATAAATCACACTAAATCCTGTCACAATTTTAGTCTAGCTGACGCAATCACCCTTTGTACGATTCGGCTTTACTTTTTGAAGTTTTAGATTGATTTCCTGTGTAACTTTATAGGTCTACGCGTAATACAATTCGAACTTCAAAAGATTGATCACAATATTTTCACCAGAAACATTTATTACTTCGTAAAAATACTGAACAAAGTAAACAATAACACCAAAACACGTTTTTTCTTTTAAATTTTTACTTTCTTCTGCCTGTATGAAAGTATAGGAAAGAAAGTATTGTTTTCATACCGATTTTTCGAAATCGAGTTTTCACCGTATTTCACGTTTTTAGACCCCTGAACCCAAAAAACATGTTTTTAGCGAATGATCTGCGTGTGTGTGTGTGTGTGTAAGTGTGAACAGAATATCTCAAGAACGGAACATCGTACGAACTTGAAACTAAGTTAAATGCTTACTAGAGGACCCCAACACGACGGTCAACCGGAAGAAATAGTTTATTCGTCTCATTTTTCCCTTTTTCCCCCTTTTTCGAAAACGGCTCCTACGATTTTTTAAAAATCGCCTCATTTGCTAAATTTGTTATGCTCTACAAGATAGGGTAGGCGCCATGTCTGCTGAAATTCTTGGAAAGGCTGTTTTCTCGTAAAAAAAATGTTTTTTTTTTTAAATTGCGGCTTTAATATGCATTAAAGCGCAAAATATACAAATTTTATTTTAAACATTTTTTGTATAACGCTTAGTTTAGCGGTAATTAGCGATTTTCTTTTTTTTCTCACAAAACGTGTAAAAATCGATTTTTTTTTTAAATTTCGGCCTTAACATGCATTTTACGACAAAATGTATATAATCAAATTTATAGGAAATTAAAATATTCTACAACTTTTATTTAGAGCATTTTTTCTGTACATAGCCTAATTTAGCGTGAATGAGTGATTTACCGTATTTTTAAGCCAAACTGAGGTTGATTTTCATTTGCATCTTTTACTCATGATTAAAATTAGGTTATGTTTATTGAGGTTAGGTTTTTGTTTATTTCTAATGTTTTATTACTAATGTTAGGTTACATTTTTAATTATATTTTGCATTGGCAAGAGAAAGTTGTGTGAGTGTTTTCACAGCAGATTTTTGTTATATCCGAAAATAAAATCGGTGTTGAAAGGACGCCGTTTCGAGACTGTTGATGACATTAAAGGAAACTCGTCAAAAAAAGTGAAAAATTATACGAATAAATGACTACTTCCGGTTGACCGATTTTGATGAAAATATTGGTGTCGGGGTCCGGTAGTGGTGTCTAACTGAAGTTTGAAGGTCGTACGACGTTTCGTTCTTGAGATATTCTGTACACACACGCGCGCGCGCGCGCACACACACACACACACACACACACCAATCGCTAAAAACATGTTTTGGGTTCAGGGGTTCTGAAAACGTGTAGATTTTGTGAAAACTCGATTTCCAAAAATCGACATAACAACTTTCCTTCCTATATATTCATATAGGCAAGAGAAAGCAAAAAATTCTAGAATTTACTGAAAACTAAAATTCAAATCAATTGGATGGATAAAATCAAACGAGGTTTGAAAGAAAACAAAGAAAACCAATGAAACAATACTTAACAAGCCCGGATTCAGGAAAGTAATTTACAAACTCAAGGGACTTGAGAAAAATCAAGAAGAAAGATGGGAACAACTCGATCGGAAGAACTTGAAACCGCCTACTCACAGAGAATGAAAACTAGTGGGCATAAAAAAAACAAGAATTGATCAATATTAAATATTAATAAATTTTATCAGGGGTCCATAGTTGACCTGATCAAAAAATTTAATAAATAAAGGAAAACACGCCTACTTCACGACATTGTGTTAGAACTAACTTACTGAAAAGTACCGGATTCAATTTAATTTAATAAAAGTTACTATTATTTTTTTTTTTTAACACTTAAAGTTACTATAGTGGTTGCCACGAAATAAGTCCGTTGTCCGGCCGCGTTGGCGATGTTGGTAACGTGCTCGCCTCTCATCACGCGGTCTTGGGTTCGAATCCCAATCGGGCATGGCATTTTTTCATACGTTACAAAAAATCATTTCATCCTCATTACACACAGTTACACCCCAACGTCGTCGCTAATGACCTTGATGTTGATGCGACGTTAAACAAAAAAAAAAAAAAATACCGTTGTGAATACCGTTTGCCCATCAACCAATTAATAAAATTTTCTATTTTCATCGTAATTTTCTTCTATTTTATTTTTAATTAAATGCAAGAGTCTACTATACTTGGCAAAATACTGTAGTAAAAAATCTGGTGTGAACACTCACACAAATTTCTCTTGCCAATATAAATAATTAACAATAAACCTAATATTAGTAATAAAACATTAGAAATAAACAAAAAACTAACCTCAATAAACATAATCTTATTTTAATCATGAGTAAAAGACGCAAAATGGAAATCGAACTCAGTTTGGCTTAAAAATACGGAAAATCACTCCTTTCACGCTAAACTAGGCTCTGTAGAGAAAAATGTTCTAAATAAAAGTTGCAGATCTTTTAATTTTCTATAAATTCGATTGTTGTTTAGGTCATCAGCCAAAAGGCTGGTTTGAGCCTGTAGAGGTTTTACTAAGTAAAACGAGGAGTGAGGTGGTTTACCATGCCTTCCTCACCGAGTGGAAAAGTACGCTTATCAGCATGCCGGGCCCTCTGAAAAGCACATATTTTCCACTCTGCAAATGACACCTTCACTTCATTCACCACAGGGTCTGGCTGTATAATGAAATTCATTACTTTCAGAGGAGGATAACTCTGATTCGTGTCTTTTACACCTCTACCTCTTCTGTTCTTAAATGATTCAGTCATTTAATTGGCTGACCATGCGTTAAGAAACAGAACTATTTATTTTAGCCCTGCAACAAACAGATTGGGTGTAAAAAATTTGACACTCCACCTGTCTGTTATGGGCAGAAATTCGATTATATACACTTTTATTATAAAATGCATACTAAGGCCGAAATCTTAAAAAAGTCGATTTTCACACGTTTTCGTGAGAAAAAAACAGAAAATTGCTAATTACCGCTAAACTAAGCGTTATACCAAAAAATGTTTGAAATAAAAGTGGTAGGTTTTTAAATTCTCTACAACTTTTATTATACTATAAAGTTTTTCCTAAAATGCATATTGAAGCCGCAATCTTAAAAAAAACTTTTTTTACGTGAAAACAGCCTCACCGAGAATTTCAGCAAACATGACGCCTACCCTATCTTGTAAAGAATAAAAAATTGAGTAAACCAGGCGATTTTTTAAAAAAAATCGTAGGACCAGTTTTTGAGAAAATCGTAAAAAAGTGAAAAATTACACGAATAAACTACTACTTCCGGTTGACCGATTTCTATGAAAATGTTCGGTGTCGGGTCCGGTAGTGGTATGTAACTTAAGTTTCAAGTTTGAAGTTCGTACGTTTGTTACGTTCTTGAGATACTCTGTTCACACACACACACGCGCACGCGCGCGCGCCGCGCGCACACACACCACACACACCACACACACCACACACACACACACACACACCACGCAGACCAATCGCTAAAAACATGTTTTTTGGTTCAGGGGGTATGAAAACGTATAGATTCGGTGAAAACTCAATTTCGAAAAATCGATATGAAAACAATACTTTCCTTCCTATTTATATTCATATAGGCAAGAGAAAGTAAAAATGCATAAATCAGTCAAAAAATCATTTCACAATCTTCACATGGAGATTTCACAATCTTCACATGGAGCCAAAAATCACTTTTTTTAAATAGCCGCCAAATTAAAACGGAAAATGAGATTTTACTTTTTAAAAATTCACATTGCAAGAAAAAACTGTGTTGTTTAACATACTTAAACCCTGATTCTTTATGCAAAGCCTGGATGAAGTAACAGTTGTTTAAAAAGCATACTCACAAAAAACCGGCTAAGAACTGGGTACTTTTTACTTTCTCTTGCCTATATGAGTATATAGGAAGGAAAGTATTGTTTTCATGTCGTTTTTTTTTAAATCGAGTTTTCACGGGGATCTACACGTTTTCAGACCCCCTGAACCCAAAAAACATGTTTTTAGCGATTGGTCTGTGTGTGTGTGTGTGTGTGTGTGTGTGTGTGTGTGTGTGTGTGTGTGTTGTGAACAGAATATCTCAAGAACGAAACATCGTAAGAACATGAAACTTAAAATTTAAGTTAGATATCACTACCGGACCCGACACGAATATTTTCATCAAAATCGGTCAACCGGATGTAGTAGTTTATTCGTGTCATTTTTCACTTTTTTGCGATTCTCTCAAAAACTGGTCCTACGATAGTTTTTTTAAATCGCCTAATTTACTAAATTTTTATGCTTTACATGATAGGGTAGGTGCCATGTCTGCTGAAATTCTTGGTGAGGCTGTTTTCACGTAAAAAATTGTTTTTTTTTTAGATTGCGGCTTTAATATTATGCATTTTAGCGCAAAAATGTAAAATAAAAATTGTAGAGAATTTAAAATCCTACAACTTTTATTTCAAACATTTTTTTGTATAACGCTTAGTTTAGCGGTAATTAGCGATTTTCTGTTTTTTCTCACGAAAACGCGTGAAAAAATCGATTTTTAAAAGATTTCAGCCTTAGCATGCACTTTACGATAAAAGTGCATATAATTAAATTTATAGGAAATTAAAAGATATACAACTTTTATTTAAAGCATTTTTCTCTACAGAGCCTAGTTTAGCGCGAAAGAGTAATTTTCCATATTTTTTAAGCAAAACTGAAATTGATGTTCATTTTGCGTCTTTCGGTCATGATTAAAATTAGGTTATGTTTATTGAGGTTAGTTTTTTTTGTTTATTTCTAATGTTTTATTACTAATGTTAGATTATATTTTTCCATTATTTACATTGGCAAGAGAAAGTTGTGTGAGTGTTTCACACCAGATTTTTATGCATAAATTCCTGTATCTCCGACAAATTTTTAAATTAAAAAATCTGGTGTGAAACACTCACACAACTTTCTCTTGCCAATGCAAATAATTTACAATATAATTTAACATTAGTAATAAAATATTAGAAATAAACAAAAAACTAACCTCAATAAACATAACCTTATTTTAATCATGAGTGAAACACTCAAAATGAAAATCAACCTCAGTCTGGCTTAAAAATACGGAAAATCACTATTTCACGCTAAACTAGGCTCTGTAGAGAAAAATACGAGGGTAGGCTGATAAGTAATGCACACATGCTTGTAGAAGACAACTAAATAAACTTCAGTAGCGCGCCTGGTGGCATGTGGAAGTACTATTTCTCCTCTACAAGCCTGCGCAGTTTGAAGGCGTTGCTTTCATTCAGTTTGTTTTGAGTAGTGGAAGTATGGCGTCGTGTTCTGGTGCTATGTCAACGAGAATTAAACAACGCGCTGTTATCGAATTTTTAACTGCTGAGAAAGTGAATCCTAGTGAGATTTATCGTCGTTTAAAGGCTGTTTATTGTGACGATACTGTTGATAGGTCTACTGTGAATCGTTGGGTAATAAAATTTCGTGATTGCCAACCTGGAAAAGCCTTAATTGTTGACAAAACACGCAGTGGACGACCAATCACTGCCTCAGACGATAATCGTCGCAAACTCATCGATGATTTGATTCAAAATGACCGGCGAATCACTCAACAGCGTATCGCAAACCAAATTGGAATATCTAAGGAACGTGTTGGCTTCATTATTGAACAATTGGGATAACGTAAAATCTGTGCACGATGGGTACCACGCCGTCTGACAGACGAGAATAAACAGCGTCGATTGGAATGCTGTGAACAACTTTTGAAGCGCTACCGTGACGAAGGAGACGACTTTCTTTTGAATATTGTGACGGGGGACGAGTCATGGGTTCATCATTACGATCCCGAAGAAAAAAGGCAGAGCGCTGAATATCGTCATCCACATTCTCCTGTTGTGAAAAAGTTCAAAACACAACCGTCCGCAAAAAAAATTCTTTTGACTGTGTTTTGGGATGCTCGCCGAGTTTATGTGACTGATTATCTGGAACGAGGGGCAACGGTAAATTCTGCTCAGTATATACAGACTCTGAAACACCTCCGACGTCGAGTTTGTCGTGTTAGAGGCAACCTGGCGCCAATAATTTTGCAACACGACAATGCTCGTCCACACACTTCGCGTGCAACTGGAGAGGCTCTGAGAAACCTGAAGTTTCAACCAATTTTACACCCTCCGTATTCTCCCGACCTTGCGCCTTGCGCCTTGCGATTTTTATTTTTTTCCTCTACTGAAGAGAGACCTTAAGGGTAATCATTACAGCTCGGACAATGAGGTGAAGGCAGCTATTGCGTCCTGGGTTCGAGGAAAGTCGGAAGAATTTTTCAGTGACGGAATGAAAAAACTTGTTAAACGTTGGGAGAAATGTGTAATGCTTAACGGTGACTATATTGAAAAATAAATAGATAATTTGGTAGGTTAAGATTTGTACTTTAATTTGTTATTTACCCCATCTTGCTATTTCTTTTTGTTCGTCTTCTACAAGCATGTGTGCATTACTTATCAGCCTACCCTCGTACGTTAAATAAAAGTTGTAGATCTTTAAATTTCCTATAAATTTGGTTATATACACTTTTGTCGTAAAATGCATACTAAGGCCAAAATCTTAAAAAAATCGATTTTTCACACGTTTTCGTGAGAAAAAATCAGAAAATCGCTAATTACTGCTAAACTAAGCGTCATACAAAAAAATGTTTGAAACAGAAGTTGTAGGTATTTAAATTCTCTACAACTTTTATTATACAAGTTTTTGCGCTAAAATTTATATTAAAGCCGTAATCTTAAAAAAACAACGTTTTTACGTGAAAACAGCCTCACTGAGAATTTCAGCAAACATGGCGCCTACCCTATCTTGTAGAGAATAAAAAATTGAGTAAAATAGGAGATTTTTAAAAAAATCGTAGGACCAGTTTTTGAGAAAATCGCAAAAAATTGAAAAATTATACGAATAAACTACTACTTCCGGTTGACCGATTTTGATGAAAATGTTCGTGTCGCGTCCGGTAGTGGTATGTAACTTAAGTTTCAAGTTTCAAGTTCGTACGATGTTCCGTTCTTGAGATATTTTGTATACACACACACACACACAGACACAGACACACACACACACACACACACACAGACCAATCGCTAAAAACATGTTTTTTGGGTTCAGGGGGTCTGAAAACGTATAGATCCGGTGAAAACTCGATTTCGAAAAATCGACATGAAAACAATACTTTCCTTCCTATATATTCATATAGGCAAGAGAAAGTAAAAATTAAGTTAAACGGATAAACGCAGGAAAGAGTATATTCCATCTACTGTAAGAGTACTCCGCGCGAGGCAAGCGCCTATAGGTTGTAAACGATAGTTTTTCACTAATTGGCGCGTATCTACCTCTCCGCCGGACGATTATCTTGCACTACGTTCCATCATAAAAATATCTACATCCAGCTAAAATAAACATTATCCTTTAAGCGTTTTCAATTATATCGTTCTGATTACTTGTAATTATTCTAGTTTCATCAAGACTCCTTAATTAATTATTTTAACCATTACATTTAAAATAAAACACTTTTTACTTTCTCTTGCCTATATGAATATATAGAAAGGAAAGTATTGTTTTCATGTCGATTTTTCGAAATCGAGTTTTCACCGGATCTATATGTTTTCAGACCCCCTGAACCCAAAAAACATGTTTTTAGCGATTGGTCTGTGTGTGTGTGTGTGTGTGTCTGTGTGTGTGAACAGAATATCTCAATAACGGAACATCGTACGAACTTGAAACTTAAGTTACATACCACTACCGGACCTGACCCGAACATTTTCATCAAAATCGGTCAACCGGAAGTAGTAGTTTATTCGTGTAATTTTTCTTTTTTTTGCGATTTTCTCAAAAACTGGTCCTACGATTTTTTTTAAATCGCCTGGTTTACTCAAATTTTTATTCTCTACAAGATAGGGTAGGCGTCATGTTTGCTGAAATTCTGGGTGAGGCTGTTTTCACGTAAAAACATAGTTTTTTTAAGATTACGGCTTTAATATACAATTTAGCGCAAAATTTTATATAATAAAAGTTGTAGAGAATTTAAAATTCTACAACTTTTATTTCAAACATTTTTTGGTATAACGCTTAGTTTAGCAGTAATTAGCGATTTTCTCATTTTTTTCTCACGAAAACGTGTGAAAAATTGATTTTTTTATGATTTCGGCCGTAGAATGTATTTTACGACAAAAGTGTATATAATAAATTTTATAGGAAATAAAAAGATCTACAACTTTTATTTAGAACATTTTTCACTACAGAGCCTAGTTTAGCGTGAAAGAGTGATTTTCCGTATTTTTAAGCCAAACTGAGTTCGATTTTCATTTTGCATCTTTCACTCATGATTTAGGTAAGGTTATGTTTTTGAGGTTAGTTTTTTGTTTATTTCTAATGTTTTATTACTAATGTTAGGTTTATTGTTAATTATTTGCACTGGCAAGAGAAAGTTGTGTGAGTGTTTCACACCAGATTTTTTTTCTACTTAATATGTTTACTGCTTTTATGTTTCAAAAACTAAACTCATTGACTATCACGCATGTTAACAAAACACAGCTTACAAAACTTTTCAACTTCAGTCTACGAAGACAATTGATACGAACCGATTCAATTCCAAAAGATAACTGATGAAACTAAAAAAGAGTTAAACACGGGCAAGTGCAAACGTTGTATTAAACTAGTCACAGACATTAATTATTTTAATGATATGAATAAATAATCTGAAATGATAAGCAACGAATCACTGGAATTGTTTACTCTCCTGTTATAAATTCAAGCGCATAGTTTTGTATTACTTGTGACCAAAAATAAAACAAAACTGAGTCTATGATAAAAACCTACTAATCATAAATAATAATGTAATAATAGTAAACAATGTAACGAAAAATAACAATGTAAGAGTAACAATAGTAAAATTTCAGTTATTAATGGTAAACTAATGTTCGCAATTTATAAAACATTTTCTAACATATGAATTGAACGTGTTTTAATTAGGTTAAGCTTAGAGCGAATCAGTGTCGTATGGAATTTTGTTTTTGATCATGCTGTGCGTATTTTTAAGTAGGCCTAATACATGCGTATTACTTAAAAATACTCACTTGTATTGCTGGTTGCCTTCTTCGGAGTACTTTTAGCGTAGACAAACTCTAATCTGCTTTAATCTGCTGTAGCGTTAAAAAAATTTCCGTTCGATCGTTTTTGAAATAGAGCTCTTCGAACACGACGGACTTCTTTCGTGGCGGGCACTACAGATAGTTAAAATATGTTTATAATAAATAAATAAATTGTAATTTGTTTTCTTTTTTGTTTACAGGTACATACTTCATTTTGTATGACTTCATCGATTATTTTGAAAAAGATGGTCCAAGTTTCTTACAAAGAGATAAATTTTTAGATATAATTAATACAATTTTTAAGAATATGTCTAAGTTAGAAAGAGATGCTATCATATTTCAGGTAAGACTAATTAAATATAAAATATTAATATTACGTTTATAATTTTTAGAGGTAAAATCTTTTTGGCGGGAATTTTCAAAATAATTGTCACTATCAGTTTCCTATTCACATCCAGATGTCACAAACTATAGATACTGAAGTCACGAGATTGCCTTTTGCGAATGTAAGGGCTGTGAGGATGGGAAGTGAAATATTTGCAGTGCTGCCAACCTCAACAGTGAGATACTACTCGTACATTTCACTACCGTGCAGTTTCTAGATACATTTTGTAAGTTGTGGTTTATTCCGAGAAAATGTTTTCTTCATAAAACTTATACGAAATAAATATGACCTGTAATATTGCCTATAGCTTAATTATTACATGACTAGAAATATTTGATTTACTGTAATTACGAATGAATCGCCTTCTTTACTATTGCTGTCATCGGCGTTTTCATTATCAGTCTAGTATCTACCTAACCGTTTTATTTTTTTTACCAGCAGACAATAAACCGTTAAAGAATAGCTTCTTTATGTCCTTAATTTCCTTCTTTATTTTTCGAATTGTGGAAAGAGAAACATCACAGTAGTTAGCCGCTCGCTCATTACTTGTGTTAAGAGGCACAGATTGGCATTTTTGTTTAGCTTCAACTTCACAACATTTTATGACATTGCATTCAGCTCTGTGAATAGTCTGCCGATGTTTTCTAGAAACCGATATTTCTGTTTACGGTAACTTTTTAGTTTAGCACCTTGTAAAATGGTTTTGGTGGATTTTAAGATACGAATTTGACTCGAAATTAAGCCTTAGAAGGACCAATGCACATTTATAGCGGTCAGTGCATAAGACCAAAAAAGTTGTGATAGAACACGTAAAAATGAGGAGAGGAAGACACAGGAGTATTGACCAATTGTACAGCTAACTATTATCATGAGCAGAACGTACTTACCAATTTGAAACTTGAAAAAAGACATATAATTAGAACACGCCACACAGCCGACTTGATGAACCTTTAAGATACACTTTAAGTACATAAACAATAAAAACACAACAAAGCACAATATAAACGAGCGTTAAAACGAATAAGCCTTAAAACGAGACGGGAAGCACATCCGCCCATGACACGTCTCAGTGTACAAGTGGCCAACAAAAAGAAGAAGAAAGAAGGAAGAGGAAGAAAAAGCAAAGAGGATTACATGATAGTGCAAACCCCAGTACAAAATGCCTTAACAGTAACAAACAGTTATATTCGTACAGTCAACCTACAAAAGGTTCCGCGACATACTGTATATGCTCTGGGTATAGTATAAGTTGTTATATTTATCGTACTGAAATTAAAGCAGTCGCGCATGCGCACTGATGCTTTTCCCCCTTTACCCCTCGTTGCAAACAAGGGCAAACTCGTGACTCAAGTGACTATACAAGAGATAGCAACAAACAGTTTTCGGTTTCATAATCTACACAAAAAGTTAGTGGACCTGGATTGGGTTTGAAGTACCGGTTTTGACCGGAAGTGTTGTATTTGTCTATGGATAAATAGTTAAATTTAAGGGAGGTAGTTAAGGTTAAATTTTGTTTTCATTTTTTTCTCTAAAATAATTTAAGTAAATTTGTAGAGGTTTTTTTGTCATATTTTATTAATGCTATTTCATAACTTTGCTGATGTTAGTATTATCATTTATTAACATTTTAGTTTTGTTATCATAAGTTTTCATTTTTATTTACATTTGTACTCTGTCTGTTTTTTTTTATTATTATTATTATTTTATACTTTTTTTTATTCCTAATTTGTGTACGTTGCAATCTGTTCAATTTAGAACAATAAGCAACCCCATGACCCAATGAGATGAGGATGATGTGTATGACGTGTAAATGAGGTGTAGTCTTGTACATACCCAGGCCGACCATTCCTGAGAGAGTATGGTTAATTAAACCCCAACCATCAAAGTACACCGGTAACCATTATCTAGTATTCAAATCCGTATAAAAGTAACCTTTACTAGGATTTGAACCTAGTAAAAGAGGTACCTTCGTCTCCAAAAATCAGCTGTTGATTTTGGCGACGACTTTACCTCTAGACCAACCCGGTGGGTTATTTTATACTAACGTGTTTTTTAATGTTATTTGATCATTTTCTCTTTCGTGTGACTTATTTTTTTATGTAATAAGTGATGTATTGGTAATAACAACTGTTTTTCTTTTTGTTTTTTTATCAGTGCTATTATTGTTGTATTGTAGTTTTATTTTTGTGCTATGAATTTTTTGTAATAAGAGTAATCCTCCTCCAAGCACGGGCTTTGCTCTTTTGGAGGAGTAATAAAGAAAATAAATAAAATAAAGAAATAAATATTTTGTTCGATTTAGGAACGTTTCGATTTATAGAGGTGAAATATTGAAACTCTAAAAACTTAAAATAAAATAATTTTATACCTAAATTTAATAGCTGAATCATTACTGTTTTATAACAGGAGCCATTTTTGTGAATTTAAAAATTTTTGCATGGTTCGATCAAGGAAAAGACAGTTATGCACAACATCCTACTTCGGCAGTAAATTTACAGGTGTTTTGTACAATAATTTTGACTATAATTTGACTATTATAGTTACCAAAACTCATTTTAGCCGTGAACGATGTATTTTATGATGTAACACATTAAACAAACATTTTGAAAAGATACACCGATGAAAAATGTTAGCTGTTACTCCAGATTCGCATAAAATTTTATTGCGATTCATCACCAAATATCTTAAGAAATTCTTTAAAATAATAAAAATTTTTCACATTTTATTTTACAGTACACTGACTGGGAGCATGTGAGTGATGGATACCTAAATCAAAAGATGATTGGGGATGTAGTTGGTGATTATTTCTTTATCTGCCCGACAAACCATTTTGCACAAGCATTTGCGGAACATGGACTTAAAGTTTACTATTATTTTTTTACACAGGTAAGACTGAATTCATTTCATACAACTTTGCTTAGATAATTTCTTTAGTTTTATTTGTAGTCATCTAAACTCCTTGGTCATTAACGACTATAACAGGTTACAACAGGGTATCAGCATGTTATAATTTTTTTCTAAATTTTACTGGGAATCGAACCCAGAACCTTTACATTACATTTCCTTGTAACCTAACATTCAAAACCACTGCGCCATGGTGTATCAATCACTTTATGTTTAATACATAATATCCTTACATAAAATTAAATTACCAGGAGTAGACTAGTGTTTAGTAGTAGTAGTGTTAGGGTTAGTAGATTAGTGTACCCCATTTCAGGTTACAAAAGGACTTCGTCAGGGATCCTGTCTCTCTCCTACTTTATTTAAGATTTATATGAATGAAGTTTTGAAAGAGTGGAAGGCAAAATGTGCTGGTATGGGTATCGACATCGATGGAGAATATTTGTATACCCTTCTATTTGCAGATGATCAAGTAGTAATAGCGAATGACGAGTTCGATATTGAATATATGATGAGGAAACTGACAGAGGTTCTTGAGAAATGGGGCTTAAAAGTTAACTATTCAAAGACGAAGTATTTACCGATTGGAATTGGTGGACGAGATCTGCATATAGGGGGACATAAGATAGAGGTATGTGAAGAATATAAGTATCTAGGTGTGGTGTTGAGTAAAGAAGGAAACAGCCAACGGGAGATAGTAAATAGAGTGACTCAGGGAAAAGTAGTTACAGGAATGCTGAATTCAGTTTTGTGGTCAAAGGATATCCGGACAGAAACAAAGTGTAGAATTGGAAGAGCGATACAACAAAGCGTTCTTACATATGGTGCGGAAACGTGGGAGCTAACTGAGAGAAGTAGACGAAGGATTGCGGCTGCACAGATGGACTTCTGGAGACGCAGTTGTCGTGTTTCGAGGATGGACCATATACGAAATGAAACAATCTGGCAGAGAGTAGGAAAACCAAGTAGGGTATTGGATGAAATTGGGAAAAAAGTATTGTTTTGGTATGGGCACTTGAGAAGGATGAGTGAGAGCAGATGGCCCAGTAGGATATGGAATTGGACCCCAACAGAGAGAAGGAAAAGAGGCCGTCCAACGAGACGGTGGATGGAGGAGGTGATGGAAGCAATGAGCAAGAGAGATCTGCAGGAGGGTGATTGGCTGGATTGGGAGGCTTGGCGATTGAAATGCGAAAGACGGCTTTAATTGCTGTAGAAATTCGAAAAAAAAGACTAGTGTTTCATACAGTTATTAAATCACTGTTGCGAGAATACAAAAACAAATAATTGTTACTATATATACAGCCAGACTCTGGTAAATTAACTGAAGGTGTCATTTGCAGAGTAGAAAGTTGATGCTTTTCACATCCTCTCATGCTGATTACCATAATTGTCCACTCAGTGAGAAAGGCATTGGTAAGCCACCTCACTCCTTATTTTACTTAGTAAAGCCTCTAGAGGTTCAAACCAGTCTTTTGGTTGATGGCCTAAACAACAGCAATTAAAATTATGAATAGATAAGAGTTTATAAACTAAAAACAAATTAAATGAGTGAAGTTAGAAAAATTATATAGAAAGATCCTAATGTTTATTGTAGACAAGAAAATTCAGACCAATCGGGTGTGCTAAATCGGACCAGATCTGGAAGAGTATATTTGTCATGCATTTGAATAACATTTTCCAAAGCTAACGCGGTCAAATAAATAAAAACTAAGTAGTGATGATATTTGAGTATTTTTAAAACTGAATTTTTAATTGTTATAAATGAATCAATAATATCTGTCAAAAGTAATATATGCTACAAAATTGAAAAACATTTTTCAAATATAGATTTTTTTTAAATTTTTATTAAGTTTAAATATAGAAAGTTATTAACAGTTAAATATTACAATTTCCTCACATTTCTAGTGAGTATTTAGTTTATACAATTGGTAAAGGAAATTACAAAGGAAATTAATAGGTATTGAGCAAGAAAATTGTTAAAATTTATTTAAATTCAAGTACGCACAAAATTTGTATTTAATAAAAATTCAAGGATATTAAAAAGCAACTTTTTAAATCTATTAACAAAGATACTATTTAAATAATATCTGGCAACCACACTTAACTTTCTCAAGAACACAAATTTATATCTACTATAACATTTATAAATTTAATCTAGACAATTATATTTATGTAATTAATTACAACACTTTTGGATCTTTGAGATTAGATTGCAAGGGATAGTAGACAAGGATTAGGAAAAGATGCAAAGTGCCTTAGCATCACTCCAAAAAAAGGCAGGATCACTTGTATATTCTTTAGAAGCAATTTGTAAGAAGCATACAGATTAAAAAATGGAACTCTGTTAGGCATTTTTTAAATTTTAAATCAGTATTTGATCTTGTGCTATGAAAGTACAATTGGGCACCATTAATAGCCAAGAATATCCCTGAAAGTTTAATTTTTGTACTCGGTAGTACTTCTGAAAAAGTAAAAGGGGTGGTAAGGCTTGAGGGATGATTGAGAAAACCTTTGTTTTCAAAGTTCACCAGGTTTGATTTTATTTGAAATTGAATAGGGAACACCATTATTATTTTTGACACAGAAGACAGACTCCAATATCATTTATAATAATAATAATGTCATTTACAAGTAGCACAACTTTACCGCAGAGAATATAGATTCACAAATTAAAGATTATGCCATTCAACGGAGATGGCCAGTCCTGTCAAAAATTATAGTTACTTGGCAATTGAACAATAGAACAAGTTGGAGATTTAAGATACTTAGAACATAGGATTTCCTATGACAAGAATGATGATGTGAGTAATAAACTAGCAAAGTTCAGTGCGGTATTCGTTTCTATTCACAAAATAATACGGAAGAAAACGAGGCAGGCCACCCAAATGAAATTTTATAGAGCAATGGCTGTACCACTTATAACATAAATGGGAGAGAAACATGGGTGTCACTAAAGAAGAACAAATCTCGTATCCAGGCTACTGCAAGAGAAAGTAATGTAAATGTTTTACACCAGGCTTCTTGTTATAGAACAAATGAGATACTTCCCTGACAATCCACCTTACAAAGGGATCAATATCCTTCTGAAAAAGCACCTTTTTGGCTTCTAGGGATGTGAAATGTAAAGATAAGTTGACATTTATTTATTAAAATTTTTACAAACACGCTTTTTTAGTTTATACAGCAGAAAAAAGTTATGAAAAAATGAAAAGAAAGAACTTTATGCAACTCGGACCTAAAAACTTGAATTTTAGGGTTGCAGGACGTCAAATTTATCATTGTAACTCCTCGTGTAACAGGACGACGATCAATAACAATGTCCCAATGGACAAGTTATACCTCTTAAAGGACTTTAACTATTACATTTAAAGGTTTGAAAGGATAGTTGAAAGGTCTTATCAATATTAAATTATTGTTTCCAAAGTCTGGATCAACGTTGACAAATACTAAAAGCTGTCTATGAATGACATTTATGCCTAATCAAATTAGAATTAAATTACAAGGAAGTTTATCATAATGTAAAACATTACAAAATATTAGAAACATTAATGGAAGGAACCGATAAAATTACTTTCATGTTTTTTTGTTTAAATATTTATATTATCTAAATGTATCTGTCTACATAAGTTTTAATTATTACAAAGATCTGATGTCAAACATTCACATAACTTTCTCTTGTCAGTGTGAATAAAGCACATATAACCTATGTTGAATCACCAGTAAACAATATTATAATGAAAAACATAACCTAATTTTAATCATGAGTTAATGACGCAAAATGAAAATCAACCTCTGTTTGACTTAAAGAAACAGAAAATCACTAATTGGCGCTAAACTAGGCTTTGTTAAAGAAAATGCTTGCAATAAAAGTTGTAGATTTGTTTTATTTTCAACACATACAAAATTATACACACTTTTGCCCCAGAATTCATATTTAGGCAGTAATTTTACAAAACCATATTTTACCACGAGAGCACAGCCTCCCCAAGAATTTCAGCACACATGGCGCTTACCCTATCATGTAGAGCACAAAAAATTTTGTAAGAAACTTTTTAATAAATCATTGAAGCCATTTTTGAGAAAATCGCAAAAAGTAAAGAAATCACACTAATAAACTATTACTTCTGTTTGACCGATTGTGATGAAAACGTTCATGTGGGCTTCTAAAGTGGTACCTAACTTAAGTTTCCAGTTTCAACTTTGTACTCTATTCCACTCTTGAGATATTTTGTTTACACACACACACACACACACACACACACACACACACACACACGCGCAGACCAATTGCTGAAAAACATGTTTTTTGAGTTCAGGGGGTCTGAACATGTATATTCAGTGAAACTTGCTTCAAAAAATCAACATGAAAATAGTACTTTCCTTCCCTACACATTCATATTGGACAAGAAAAAGTAAAAATTACAATTACTCATTAATTATCTTGTTTTCAACCCCTAAAACTAATTTCAGGGTATAAAAAACAGTGTTCCTTAAGAAAATCAGCTCTTCTCAGATCTAAGGCACTTAATTTTTTTTTTAACAAAGTAGAAGTAACATTTCATTGCAAATAATGTAGCACCCATTCACTTCTGCATAAATTTAAAGTATTTAAAAAAAAGCAAATTAAATTTTCAAATTGTTTAGCTTTGTAAACTTTACGTACTTACAAAAATTTTATACTACTAATTTCATAATATCCATGCTACAGAGTGAAAAGAAAAAAAATATGAGAAATTTTAAAAAAAAGAATCATGTTTCTATCTTTGTCTTAATATTAGGGTTTTTCCAGTAATTTTTCACTGAGCTGTTACATCTGCCATATCACTCATGTTTTATCTTTTTTTGTGTAATCCAACGTTTTACTGTCATGTTTAGGTGTATCCAATTTCATCAGAATACATAAAATTATTAAAACTTAACTTTTTAAAATTTATTAAAATTTTCAGAAGATGTAATTTAATAATCTTCAAGACATTAATTTTGGGAAAACTGATTTTATGGTGTTTTTCATACATGGTTTAGCTCAAAAAATTAGAAATAAATTTTTAAAATATATACCAGATTTTTGGCCCATAACAGGCAGTTGGAGTGTTAAATTATTTGCACTTGATCTGATAGTTCCAAGGGTACAAAAATTGTTTGTTTCTCATCACATGGTCAGCCAATTATATGACTGAAGCATTTAAGAACAGAAGAGGTGTAGGAGTAAAAGATACTAGTCAGAGTTAACTCCTCTGAGAGTAATGAATTTCATTATACAGCCAGACCCTGTGGTGAATGAAGTGAAGGTGTCATTTGCAGGGTGGAAAGTAGATTCTTTTCGGAGGGCCTGGTACACTGATAAGCATAAACTACTTTCCCATTCAGTAAGGAAGGGTAAACCACTTCACCCCTTGTTTTACTTAGGAAAGCCTCAAGAGGTTCAAACCACCTTTTCAGCTGATGACCTGAACAACACTCAGATTTTGTACATATAAATTAATTGTACAATTAATTTGCATTATTGTCACAATAATGATAAAAGACTAATCAGAGTTATCTCCTCTGAAAGTAATGAATTTCATTATACAGCCAGACCCTGTGGTGAATGAAGTGAAGGTGTCATTTGCAGAGTGGAAAATATGTGCTTTTCAGAGGGCCCGGCATACTGATAAGCATACTTTTCCACTCAGTGAGGAAGGCAATGGTAAACCACCTCACTCCTCGTTTTACTTAGTAAAACCTCTACAGGTTCAAACCAGCCTTTTGGCTGATGACCTAAACAACAATGATAAAAGAAGGCTTATAATATTGTTATCTTAAATTTTTAATATAAAATAATTAAAAGATTATAAACAAGAGAATTATACGATAACAATTAGTTGAATTTACGCATTTTAAATGCAAATATACATAACGTTAAGTAAACAGTATAACAATATTGTAAAGTGAGATATTTTAAACAATACTTTTAGAGAATTTTTAAAATAAACAAAAAAAAATATAAATTAAAAAAGAAACTGGAAAGAGCAGTCAGTCAATGTTTGCTTGGGCAGTCAGCATTTCTGTAAAAAGGACTTGTGGAGAGAGTTACGCTACACTAAAGTGGAAAATGCTGAAACTCATTTGCAAGCTCTGGTCTTTCCTACTCTACCTTTTTTCTTTCGCTCCCTCATTGCATCTCACTCGGCTGTTCACTTTCTTTCACTCTGTGCCTCTCATGTTCAACAGAGATGATATTATATGGATGCTTTGAATCTGTTCTCTCACTCATACCCTATCTTGTTCAAGATTCTGCCCTGGATTCAATTTACTGACTTGAATAGCTTTCTATTCTGTCAACCAACAACTTCAACGTAAAAAATATGACTACAAAATATATATTTTTTAATCTAAAACTCAATATTCCTTTAAATAATTTTTATTTATACATTAAATGGAACAAAAATAATCATTTTTGCTTTATGTTTGAAAATTTACTATAGTACAGTATGTAATTTCAAATGAACTACATAACTGAAAAACAATTTAACCTGAATAAGAAGAATACCTTAGAAATTGATTGCATCGATTAAAATTACTTGATCTCCAAGCCAGTTTAGATAGACAGTTGTTAGAAAACAATTTTGAATTGCTTGGTAAAGTCAGCTGGTAAAGTAACCAGCTGACAACTGTAGATGAGCAAAAACCACTGGATACCCTGTTCAAATTTTCAAATTTTTAGCATGCTGATTTATGCCAAACCTGCATAATATACCCGTAATGATCATATTGATTGGTTCTTTAACACAAACAGTTCCTGATAAAAAATTTCCTTGATTACAATGGTTACTATTGACGCTTAAGTGCTAAGCACCCCCTCCCCCCCCCCCAAGAGCTTTCCTTTAGCTGCCTATTTTTACCGAACATTATACAATAAAAACAGCTATCTACATACAATAAAAAGTATCTAATAAAACTACAGAACTGTATACTAGAACGGTGTAGTATATGAAAGGTTCGTCCTCCGGAAAAACTTGTTTCAAGTTTCAGACATCAAATATAAATCTAACCCACCAGGTTGGTTTAGAGGTAAAGTCGTCACCGCGAGTCAGCTGATTTTTGGATACAAAGTTTCTTGGTTCAAATCCAAGTAAAGGTTACTTTTATACGGATTTGAATACTAGACAGTGGTTACCAATGTACTTTGATGGTTGGGGTTCAATTAACAGAACTCTGCTGAATCGGTACAAGACTACACCTCATACATACATACATGTCATACATATCATCCTCATCTCATTGGGTCATGGTTGTTTATTATTCAAAATCGAACAGATTGCAATGTGCACACATTAGGGTTAAAATGTATACCTATAAGACAAGTAATCACAGAAATTTTAACAGAGACATATCTTTATTTATCAAAGTGTAAGGCATCACTGATTCATTCACTCATTCGTCACTAATTTTCTAACTTCCCAATCACTTAAAAGCTGAAATTCAGCTCAAATGGGTAACATTTCTAAAGCTATACATATTATTTGTTTACCTTCTCAAAGAGCTAATATCTAAAAATCAGTATGCATATTTCTTTTTATTTTATTTAAAGTTTATTTTAAGTCACATTGACAGCTTGGTCATTAGCAACTAATTTTGGTTTTGTTATGGTACCAGTGGGTTTTAACGTGTTAAAGTTTCCAGACCCTAGCCAGGAATTGAACCCGGGAACTTTCGCTTTCTAAGCTACTGTGCTAGTCATTATGCCACGGAGGTGGTCATGCATATTTCTTTATTATTATCTGGACAGATTATGAAAAGGTTGGATTCAAATAATTTAATTTAATATTTTTTATAAAAATGACAATACAACCTCTTAAGAGGGGAGTCTACCTTCATTTTTAATTTTTTACTAATACTCAGAGGTAATAGACTTTTTAGTACAATAAAATAGTATGTTTAATAGCATTTAAAAAAGTATTCTAAGTTTAAAAAATATTTACCCACACCTCTACAATAAACCAAAATGGTGGATTTTAGCACAATCTTAGAACAAACATATCTTTTTAATTATTTAATCAAATTTATTTACACTTCTGTCAAATTAAAGAGAAAATTCTGCTCTGTGATTTGTAAAATATCATTTGAAAGGAACAAAATATTTTTTTTTAATTAGTAAGCAAAAATTTACTTAATTTTTATGTAATTGAGCTAATTTTTACAATTCTACATAAAGAATACAGTATAAAAGGCTATATCAGATCACAGAATGTGAAAATGTGAATTTAAAAAAAAAATTACAGCTCCAGCTTCTTTAGATTAAAAGTTATGTTGGTTCTAGTATTTAAAATTTCTATTTTTACTTTCTCTTGCCTATATGAATATATAGGAAGGAAAGTATTGTTTTCATGTCGATTTTTCGAAATCGAGTTTTCACCGGATCCATACGTTTTCAGACCCCCTGAATCCAAAAAACATGTTTTTAGCGATTGGTCTGTGTGTGTGTCTGTGTGTGTGTGTGTATACAAAATATCTCAAGAACGGAACATTGTACGAACTTGAAACTTGAAACTTAAGTTACATACCATTACCGGACCCGACACGAACATTTTCATCAAAATCGGTCAACCGGAAGTAGTAGTTTATTCGTGTAATTTTTCACTTTTTTGCGATTTTCTCAAAAACTGGTCCTACGATTTTTTTAAAAATCGCCTCATTTACTCAATTTTTTATTCTCTACAAGATACGGTAGGCGCCATGTTTGCTGAAATTCTTGGTGAGGCTGTTTTCTCGTAAAAACGTTGTTTTTTTAAGATTACGGCTTTAATATGCATTTTAGCGCAAAACTTTATATAATAAAAATTGTAGAGAATTTAAAATCCTACAACTGTTATTTCAAACAATTATTTGTATAATGCTTAGTTTAGCGGTAATTTGCGATTTTTTGTTTTTTTCTCACGAAAATGTGTGAAAAATTGATTTTTTTAAGATTTCGGCCTTAGTATGCATTTTATGACAAAAGTGTATATAATTAAATTTATAGAACATTAAAAGATCTACAACATCTATTTAGAGAATTTTTCTCTACAGAGCCTAGTTTAGAGAGAAAGAGTGATTTTCCGTATTTCTAAGCCAAACTGAGGTTGATTTTCATTTTGCGTCTTTCACTCATGATTAAAATTAGGTTATGTTTATTGAGGTTAGTTTTTTGTTTATTTCTTATGTTTTATTACTAATGTTAGGTTTATTGTTAATTATTTGCACTGGCAAGAGAAAGTTGCGTGAGTGTTTCACACCAGATTTTTTTTTTTTTTAGTTTCAATTCTTTTTAATTTATATACTCTGATAATGGTGGACCTACCGAAAAATGTTAGAAAAAGATAACATCATATAATCATCCCTAATGTGTGTACACTGCAATCTGTTCAATTTAAGAACAATAAGCAATCCCATGACCTAATGAGATGAAGATGATATGTACGACATGTAAATGAGGTGTAGTCTTGTACAGACTCAGACCAATCATTCCTGAGAGAGTATGGTTAATTGAACCTCAATCATCAAAGTATACCAGTAACCAGTGTCTAGTATTCAAATTTGTATAAAAGTAACTACCTTTACTGGGGTTTGAACCAGGAACCTTCGTCTCTGAAAATCAGCAGTTAAACAGCTGATTCTGGCGACGACTTTACTGCTAGACCAACCTGGTGGGTCAGTAGTATAAATAAAAGAAATATAACTAAGTTTATCAAAAATTAAACAGTTTTTTTATTTTAAATTATTGTTTTCAGCGAACAAGTACAAGCCTTTGGGGAGAATGGATGGGTGTTATGCATGGTGATGAGATAGAATACGTATTTGGACACCCACTCAATATGTCACTCCAATACAATGCAAGAGAACGTGATCTAAGTCTGCGTATTATGCAAGCTTATTCTAGATTTGCTCTAACAGGGTAAGTATAATTAGAAAATTAATTCATTCATTCTACAAAATTTAAATTTAAAACTTAAATTTTACAAAATAAATTGGCAAAATCATTTATTTAAATTCTTAATTAACTTTCAGATAGCACAAAATAATTAAAAACAGTGCTATATTTATTTACGTAAATTTATTCTTACAGTTATAACTACTGTAAATTATAATAAACTATTCAACTTAATAGTAGACTAAATTTAATAAAAATGTTCTAAAACTTAACATTAAAAACTTAAGCAAAACGCAACTAAAAAGACATAGCAATTCACTTTAAATATTTAAGTGATTTCTATTTACAATCATACAGAAACTACTTCAATAACCAATGCTTTTAATACACTCACTCCACAACTGTTCAAACAACACTAACTCTACAAAACAGTAGCCACATTTACATAACACAAATCATCAAGCATTTTTTTTTTGTCATCAGTCTCTCGACTGGTTTGATGCAGTTCTCCAACCTGTTCTATCTTGCCCAAGTCGTTTCATATCTACATACCTGTAACACCCTACATCTTTTGTAATTTGCTTTATATATTCTGACCTTTGCCTCCGCCTATAATTCACTCCCTCACTATTACCCTCCATTATTAGCTCAATACCTGGAAGTCTTTTAAGATATGCTCCACTAGCCTATCCCTTCTTCTGGTAAAATGGTTCCATATACTTCTTTTTTCATCCATTTATCTAAGAACCTCTAAATTACTTATTTTCTCCATTCACCTAATCTTTAACATTTTCCTATAACACCACATTTCAAAAGCTTTTATCCACTTCCTTTCTACAGCCCCTATCATTAACATTTCACTCCCATATAATGCTACACTCCAAACATAGTGTTTTTAGAAATTTTTCCTAATCTGTTAGTCAACGTTCGTAGTCAGTAAGCTGTTTTTCATTTCAAAGGCTTTTCTAGCTTGAACAATCCTACTTTTGGTATCACTGGTGCTTCTACCATCCTCAGTTATTTTACTCCCTAGATAGCAGAATTCCCCAACTTCCTGTATGTTTTTGTTGCCTACTTTTAAATTTCCCATCTCTTCTAAACCACTTTTGCTGCTGCACAACACTTTCGTTTTGTTCTTATTAATTTTCATGAAGTAATCCTTTCTCATGATCTCATCCATTCCATTTAAGATATCCACTAGTTCTTTCTCTGTCTCAGCTAATACTACTATATCATCGGCAAATCTCAGCATTTTTATTGCTTCTCATTGAATTTCTATTCCTGCGTCAAATTTTTCCTTCACTTTATTTATAGCCTCCTCTGTATACAAGTTAAAAAATAGTAGTAACAATGAATATCCTTGTCATGCACCTTTTCTTACAACAGCCTCTTTTTTGTACCCTCAAATTTTCAAAACAGCTGTTTGATTCTTATACAGACCATACATGACTTTCCTTTCTTTGTATTTAATTCCTAGCCTTTTCAAAGTTTTACACATTTTATTCCAGTCCAGATTGTTAAATGCTTTCTATAAATCTACAAATGCCATATAAATAGTTTTATTTTTCTTTATCCTTTTCTCAACAATCAATCTCAGAACCCATATTGAATCTCGAGTTCCCATTCTCCTTCTAAATCCAAATTGGTCATCATCCAACACTTCTTCTACTCGGTGTTCTATTCTCCTGTATATAATTCTTGTTATATCTTGGATGCATGGCATGTTAGGCTGATAGTTCTGTAATGTTCACACTTCTCCGCTCGTGACTTTTTTGGTATGGGAATCATAATAATTTTTTTAAAGCCCGATGGTACGTCATCAAGCATTGTCAAAGGATAAAGAATGCATTAGATCAATCTAGATAAATAAATAAACAATAGAACATTCTACTCCATTCTTGAAAAACAACAAGACTATCGACACAGGGAGGCAATTAATTTTAAATGGTTAAAAAAATTAGAGTGTAAAAATGTGAAACACATTGTCCAGCTGGTATATGTCAGTTACAATATTTTTAGATTTCAAAATTGATTTCAGTTAGAATTTTTTATGCTTTAATCCTCTACTTTTAATTAATTATTTTATTTTTTACTACAATTGGTGAATTTATTTACTATAAGATTCCAGGTCGCAGACTTTTTAACCCCACAGTATATGCATTTACTCCACATCCATCCATAAATTTTGTATGCAGCCTAAATATGGAGTAATTAAGTACAAAGTACACCCATATAGAAGTCTTCAACATTAAATTAATGTAACATGATTATTAGCATTGTTGTTGTTACAGGAAGCCAGTGCCTGATGATGTTAACTGGCCTATATATTCCAAAGACCAACCGCAATATTACATATTCAATGCAGAAACAAGTGGAACAGGTAGAGGACCAAGAGCAACAGCTTGTGCATTTTGGAATGATTTTCTACCAAGACTTAGCAACCAACCAGGTACATTTCAGTTTATTATTTAGATAACACAGAGGTTAGATTTATGAGGGTTACTTTTTTCAACCTGTAATAGTCCGTACATAAAAGGTACTTGAATATAGAAAAAAATGTTTTATTACTAAAAGTTATGTAGCGTGGATGCCAAATAAGCTTGCCGGTGTAGCTGCGCGAACAGTTCAGATTCAGTCGGTACATTTCGTGTCTTAATACCGAACTGCCTATTAAATCACAGACGCTGAACAATGTAAATTATCATCTATTAGCGACGTTAAAAACATTAAATTGTAAACATTGTGTACAACAATTAACGCCTACCACATACAACCCATTACAGACTAATGTTTTCAGGTTAGCTGATATATAACATTGTGAGAGCACCGTGAATCTGATCACAGCTAACGGGTGCTTTATTAAGGATGAAACCCCAATTATAAGAAGATAAAAGTAATACATCGGTAAATTTTCTATCCCCTAAACGGTATGTTGGCAACCGTGTACTCAAGGCCAACTACTAAGACAGTTAAATGTTCCAGTCAAGCATTAGTGTGGTGACAGCAGTCGTTTTGTTATATTGTGTCAGCAATGGTTTTTTCCAAGGAAGAACACGTGTAGAGACTTACATAACGAGTAAATCTTACAAATGCAATGCCAACGCGATAAGGATGCAAATGTAACTTTATCGTAGCTCTGAAAACAGTAGTTAATGTTAGCCCAGCTTGCGAAGATAATCTTCTAAGCGATTTTTTAGGTGATTGAGTCAAACAATTTTTCAAACCTTCGAGAACTTCCATGGTTAACTTTGTTGGCTGGCGAGGTGGTTTCTCATTGAGTACACTCCCAGTTATATGGAATTTATTTATTAAACGCATATTGACAATTTATTCGGAATGGCAGAAATGGGGCAGAATGGGGAAATTTTAACTGAAACTTATCTTGCATACATTTGTAAGATTTACTCGCTATGTAAGTGTCTACAACAAACACGCGTTCTTCCTTGGAAAAAACCATTGCTGACACAATATAACAAAACGACTGCTGTCACCACACTAATCCTTGACTCCAAACAGGAGTTAACATCTTTTACCTCTAGGGCACAAAATTATTTGTAATTTTATTTTCCCATGTCACATTAATATTATCTATTTTACAGATGTTGATTTTGACTGTCAATTGACAGATTCAGATATGGCAAGCACGACAACATCTGAACCAGAAGCAGAAGGGATAGCATCGAAAAGTATAACAAATTATAATTCGTTACAAACTATGACGAACATAATGTACATGTTAATGTTATTATTACTAATACAATCAGCAATATAAAAATAATAACAAGTAAATTAATTAAAGGTAAAAAAAATAAATAGCGTAGAGAAATTTTAAAACAAAAAAATATCGCTATGTAGATGAGCGTACTGATTAAAGATCGTTTCTTCTGATGTGATAAAAAAAAAGCTGCAGAAGAACAGAAACAATGAAGTAACATGTAAATTGGTCAGCTTTATATAAATATTATCCGATAGCTTTTGGATAATTACGCACTAATAACATTGCTTGTTAAAGTATAATTAATAAGTAATTTTTAAAAATCAGCTTTCCTATTACTGTATTGAAAAAAATTAATAAATTAACTATACAGTAAACAGAGGCAGGACCTCAAAAAATACGTATATAGGTTATATACAAATATATATAAATAAATATACATAATTTATATTTCTATGTGTATCTAATATTCTATATAAACTGCACATATCCCTGTTATACAATGTACCTTTATACACATACACACACAAAATGTATTTAGAAATATTTAAATTTTTTATTTACAAAGAGAAATAAATAAATGCAAAACATATCAGTAGTATTAAGATTGTAAAGTTATATACAAATTCATTAAAACGTTAACAAGGATTCTTTTATAATTTTTTACAAAGATAATATAATAAATTATAAATAAATAAAATAGCTTGTTCAAATAAAAAAGAAAATTAATAATGATAATAATTAAAAACAATCATATTTGAATAATAAATTTCATTATAAAGTAATATTATTGTAAAATAATTAATGCAAGTCCTCATTTACATTGTTTTAGTAATAAAAATATAATATTTCCAAAATATAATAAAGTTTTATTAATTTTTACATAGTAGATTTATCTTATAATTGTATTGTAATACAAAGAAAATTTTAATCAGATTTTATTTGTTTTAAATTATAATATGACAATAAAATTAAACATGGCTGCCTCCAAGCATGGTGGTAGCGCGCTAGCCTACAACGCGAGAGTCCTGGGTTCGACTCCCGGCTAGCGTCTGGATGTAACAAGTCAAAATCCACCACAGTCATTAATAATCAAGTTGTTGATGCGACTTTAAATAAACTAAAAAACTAAATAAAACATTACTTTAATTATTATTATTTCATAATTATTATTTACAAAAATTCATTTCATCCTCATTACACACAGTTACACCCCAACCTCGTCGCTAATGACCTTGCAGTTGATGCGACATTAATAAAAAAAAATTCTATTTTTTATATTATTATTGTATATTGTAATAGTACAATATACATAAATAAAATAAAATAATAAATTAGATTAAATAAATTATTAATATTATTATTATTAAGTAACTTCTGCCCGCAACAGACAGGTAGAGTGTCAAATTATTTACACTCAATCTGTTCATTGCAGGGCTAAAATAAATAGTTCTGTTTCTTATCACATGGTCAGCCAATTAAATGACTGAATCATTTAAGAACAGAAGAGGTAGAGGTGTAAAAGACACTAATCAGAGTTATCTCCTCTGGAAGTAATGAATTTCATTATACAGCCAGACCCTGTGGTGAATGAAATGAAGGTGTCGTTTGCAGAGTGGAAAATATGTGCTTTTCAGAGGGCCCGGCATGCTGATAAGCGTAATTTTCCACTCAGTGAGGAAGGTAATTGTAAACCACCTCACTCCTCGTTTTACTTAGTAAAACCTCTACAGGTTCAAACCAGTCTTTCGGCTGATGACCTAAACAAAAACATTAAGTAAAGTAACTGTGATGTATTTAAAAAAATTATTATTTACTTAGTAACAATTTTTAATACTATTGCACCCTGGGTAAAAAATAATTAATAGAATAATATACTTATATATATATATTTATCTTTTATGAACACAACCTTCTACTCAGTATAACTTTAACCCAATTTTTAATATATTAGCCAGTTTAGCGCAACTGGCTTCTACGCCAGGGTCTCGGGTTTGATTCCCGGTCAGGTCTGGCATTTTTTCATCACTCATCTTCATCTATCATCCTTCTCACCGTCTGCATTAGCAGTAATTGCAAAAAAATTGGACGTTAAAAAAAAATTTAACACATTATTAAATAAAATATACAACCAAATTTTGGTTGTTCGTTTTTAAGAAATATCCTGTATTACAATAATAACTTATATTTAAAATGCAGAATCTGATACTTTTTTTTTTTTTGTTTAACGTCCGACTGTTCTGCAATTACTGCTAATGCAGACGGTGAATGATGAAATGATTTTTTGTAACGTATGAAAATATGCCGTGCCTGAATGGGATTCGAACCCAAGACCGCATGATGAGAGGCGAGCACGTTACCAACTTCGCCAATGCGGCCAGCAGAATCTGATACAACGTATTTTAAATGGAAATTCTGTTTGTCTATTTTATGTTTATCCATTTTAAAAAAATTTACATGATTAAAAAATGGACACTTTTAAGATTCTGCAAAAAATTTGAAAATTAAAATTTGGTAAAAGCTATATTGACGATATGGCAAGATAAACAAAAAAATTATTGAATTAAAATTTTTATGGTGCTACTATTCTGGCATCAGCATTACAAAGTTAAGTTTGTTTTGAATGGGAACTACCATTATTTTGACATAAATTGTTTATTTATATGCATTTTATAAAAATAATACTGGTTCAAAAAATTGCAAAATAAGAAAGTGTTAATATAATGTGAAAATAGTTATTTTTTTTTACGTCTGACTCTTTTGCAATTACTCCTAATGCAGACGGTGAGAGGGATGATAAATGAAGATGAATGATGAAAAAATGCTGGACCTGACCAGGAATTGAACCAGGGACCCCGGTGTAGAAGCCAGTTGACTTACCACTACGCCAACAGGCCGGCCCATTGTAATGAATTGGTTCTCAAGAACTTAGTATTGTTTTTCTTCTTCTCACAATCAAGGATTAGGCTTCTGCCTGTTCCAACTCACAACAGCGACACAATACTGAATTATTGCCATCTTTTGCGTGGCCTGCCAACATCTCTCCTCCCCAACAGTCTGTATTGCAAAACACTGAGGGGTATCCTCCCCACTGGAAATTCTCTCTACATGCCCCTTCCATTGATTTAGACATTCTGCCATCTTCCCATTCAGGTTGTAAACATCCACTTCCGTTCTTATGTCCTCGTTTCTTAGTTGGTACTTACAATTGCAACCCTTTGTTATTCACAGGAATCGCATATCTGTCACCTTTACTCTACATTAGAATTATTATGCGAATTTATTCCCAAGGGTCAGCTGGTAATAATTTATACTGAATAAAAAACAAAGAGTTAAAACAATTTACTGATAAATGTACTTTTGATTGGGTATAATTAACGTATAAGTATTTTATTATTATACATAAAATTTTCTTACATTTTATACGTGAAATTTATAAATTTTCAGTGGTGGGGAATTAAAATTGTATCAACAAATCAAAGTTTTGACGACCTATAATAATGGTAGGTTAGGTACATAATTTTAAATCTTAGCTGAACCCTCATACTGTCAAAAACTTACAATAGATTCAAAAAAAAATTGGTTATTACTTAAAGTTATTTAATAAGAATTGTATTTTATCTATTAGTCTAATAAAAGATCAAAAATAAATTTAACATTCAATATTTTTCAATAAATTGTTAATATAGTTTTTCTACACTGTTCAATTTTTAATATATCTTTTAATAGAATACATTGAAGTATTTTAAATGTACTGAAACGATAAATGAGGACTTTCATTATTAAATAAAATGAGGACTTAAAACTTAATTTAAAAAGAAAAACAAAGTACTTTAATAACCTAATACATATCATGCAAACGCCTGGTGTATAGATGATAGGCCTAAACATATATATATTTCCATTATGTATTGTACATTAAAATAATAATTAAATAAAAAATTGTATACATATTATTATATTAATATAACTACTATTGCTATTAATATAAGATCATTAAAATAAATGTGATGTAAACAAATACATATCATTCTTTGTCTTGTAAGATAAATTCTCTTTGTGACATATCATTACAAAGAGGTTATGTATAGGTTATGAATATTTATACATAGAGGAGTACTATTTTATATAAATGTACTTTACAGTGAAAAATCATATATATGTAAGTAAAAAATATGTGTATGAAAATATATTAGTAAATAAATAAATTATAAGAAAAGATGAATTATATGTATGTATGTATTTGTAATAATAGGCTATAATAAAAAGTTAAAGTAGGTTAAAACAAAATGTGGAAAGAAGTGTTAAAATTTTTGTAAAAAAATGGAAATTAATGAAAAAGTTTTTTACTTGTAACATTTTATATGGTACTGTATTACTTTACCCTGCTTAAAAAAATTTACTGTTTAAGAAATATATATACAAATTTATTACAATTTCTTTGTATACTTGTCTTGTAATGTAACTGATTGAAGAGTGATGAATCATAATTAATATTCTTTAAGAGAAAGGACTTTTTATGTTAATTTAATATTCATATTTGTTGTAATTAGAATTAAATATCGTTCACTGATTTTAGTGATGGAATAATAAATGTTCTGCGTACGAATATTTACGTACACAGAAATTTATTTTGAACTGGTAAGTTCAATATTTTTGAGATAATCAATGCATGGGTTTTGCAGATAAAACCCAACAAAAATTATAGTACATCTTTTAAACTCAATAAACAAAAAAAATGACTGAATATTTTTATCAGATAAACCAAATTATAAATCACATAAATTAATTAAAACACAAAATCTGGTCCAATGTATGTTAAATGGAAATTATGATTGTCCTCAAATATAAAACTCTACCAAATAGATTTTAACAATTTTTACATGGTAGTAAAGAGGACACATTCAGGGTTCTGCCAAAATCCAAAAATGAAATTTAGTAAAAGCCGTAACAAGATTTTGTGATATAATATGAAAATAATTAAATTAAAATCTCAATAGTTTAATTTAAAATATTGTTAAATTAAATTAAAGTGAATTTTGTTGTCTATTACCAAAAAATATTCTAATTTTGACAATTTTTTTGATTTCAGATTAATTATTTACATTCAATTTTTTTTACAATTAGTTTTATTATGGTAGCATCAACATTTTTAGTTTTTAGCGACCCGATTACATAACAAAGGATTACAATAATGTGCAATAGATTAACAATAGGTAATGATTATATGAATTTTTTTACAGTATTCTACATGAAAATTATTGTATTTACAATTACAAAGTTTATTATTATTAGTATTGTATTATACTTACAAAGATTGTGTTAATAACAAAAACACTAAAATTTATAAGATTTTTAAATACGCAAAGTCAATTTTAAAATAAAAAATACGATTCAATCTTCTGTTTTCCCAAAAATATTCTAATTATTAAGTTTCCTAAATTTTGCTAGTTTGGTAATTTTCTTGTATGGGATAAAGGAACTTTTGTATAATCCCATTTCATGTCAGATCCGAAATATACAATAGTACTTTATTTAGTTTGAAGGATACTTTATTTAGTGTAACTAGAGTTGTATAGTATTCTGAATGTTTTATAATTTGAATGCATCTGATGCAAAGTGAGTAATAATGTATGGTATAGGTATCAGACAAACTAATGTCCCATAGCTGAGCGAGTGAGAGGGAGATATGTGGTATAACTACGCACGCATGTGCTCAAAAGGTCTTTACCGTAATAATCCAAATCTGAAAACATACTACAGTCGTTATCTTGATTGTTAGTTTACTGCATGCATAAACGCTTGCTCACAACAATGAGTAAAATTAAAGATGATATTATTGGAACGGCGCGTATGGCTTGTGCAAGTGAGAGCGTTATGCATTCTCTCACTCCCACGGCTAGGGGACATTAGTTCATCTGAATACTGTATATTGGATGTAGTTTATTAAAAAAACTTAAAGAACATATCTCTTTACTTTTATACATGATGGCTTTTTATAACTAAAATATATTGATACTGTTACAATAATAATGTATTAAAATGCAACAAACATGCATTGTATTATTTATGTTTAACTCTCATAGTGAAGATTGATTTGGATGATCTAAGTTCTATTACTTTACGTCAATACTACATTTTTATACTTTGAAACCGTTACTATTATAATAATATTTCAGGTATTTTAACCCTTTCTGTACCAACGTCCAGAAAACAGGACGTCGATATATTTTACGTTGTTACAACATACGGTTTACCAGACGTCCGTAAGTTATGCATAAAGTGCCAATGTCCGGATAATCGAACATTTCCAAAATAACTTTTAAACAATAATTAATGGAATAATGTATTTTGAAACTGCGTCCGTGGCGTAGTGACTAGCACGCTAGCCTACAAAGTGAATACTTAAGACAAACTTAAGGGAAGCAGACTGATTTTAATAAAAATATTGATTTTTCAATTTTACTATATATTGATAGATCGTTTTCCCCTATTTAAATTGATATATAACACGACATTCATTGGTTTTTCTGTTGAGAAAAATTATGTTTTTTCATTGATGGTGTATGTAGTGTTTATTTCGACATTTATTCACGTTTTTCATTCTGGTAAATTGAGATTAATATAATCATGTTACTGCTCTAACATTACGGAGATCGCGTTCACATAAAAACAATAATTTCTAGAACGCATAGGAATCAGCTGTAAAGCAAAATAAATATTGGTGTGTTTTTGTTTGGAAGTTAATTCCAATTGGCAATAGGTGTTTCTGTTACAGTATTATGCTTTTACCATAACCGCATTTTCCATATATTGTATTTTTTGACTTTTGGTACACTTATTTCAGGAACCATCCCACCTAGGAGTGTGAAATTTTGCACACTACATTTTAGTACTAAGGTGTGTATTTACTCCTAGGTATTTCAAAAATTTTGGAGTTTTTATTTTTTGGGTGTCTTTCATTAAAAAAATGTGGGCTACATTTGAACATTTTTTGAGGATAAAAATCATTTTTAGATTGGATAAAGATATATAAAAAAGCTCTGGTACAAATTTTTAAAAAGGTATTGTAGATAGGTGTGCCAAAGCTCAGCTTTGTAGCTTTTTCGGTTCCTACAAAAAATCTACCTAAGTTAGTATTGCAGGTATAGGGATAATGAAAATGGTCTGCTCCCTTTAAAGAAAAATATCATAAAGATCATTATTTTTATTAATTTATCATAAAAAACAATGTTACAATATTTTAACATCACTATTTTTTTTTTTTTTTTGTAATAATTAATAGCAAAAGAATTTATTACTTTTTATTAAAATTTATATTCAGATCCAATTAACTGTTTATTGATTCAACAAGGTTTAAAACTTTAATGAATTTTAAAAATCTGTACTAATTACAGATTGTTTTATGAGCTCAGATAATTCATTGATTATTATTCATTAATCAATCTATAAATTTAAAAATATTTTAAAAATAAAATTCTCAATTTATTATTAAATCTTATAGATGAATTTATATTATGATAAATTGTAATAAGAATTATAATGACAATAGAGTGACGAATCTTAAATTGTTACTGGGAATTTAATGAATGTTGGACAATCATTTTGTTTCTTATTCTTAAACTGCACATTTAATGGAAAAATATGATTCAAATCTATTTATTTAAAAAAAAGGAGAAGATTTTAATAGATTTAACAATAATATATAATTTCTGTTATTTAGATTAAAAATATGTATTATAATTGAAGAGCAGAGTGGATGACAGTGCTATGTGACATTTTTTTTAAAACGTAGTTTTCATGATTGATGAATATTACATGCATATTTAGTTACTTAGGTGGCATAGAATGGTCTATTTCAAAAATTTACGAAAATACTAGAGGATCAAGGGGCATGTACCATATAATTTTGTGTTTTGTACTGAATAAAGGGGTAAAGATCACCTTGTTCCTCTAGAATAGAAGACATTTATATTTTAGAATAACAGTTAACTCTAGCAATAAACATTAAACGTCATCAATAAAAGCTGTTATTAAGAATTTTTTTTAAAAATTTTCTAATGAAAACTACGTCTTGTGTTATTAAAATAGCCTACTGATTATCCATTCTCAAAAAAAA
Source organism: Catonia carolina (assembly GCA_035578175.1). Classification (NCBI taxonomy): domain Eukaryota; kingdom Metazoa; phylum Arthropoda; class Insecta; order Hemiptera; family Achilidae; genus Catonia; species Catonia carolina. The sequence continues at coordinate 29,033,376 of JAQMRL010000005.1, read as the reverse complement.
ACATAATTTTTGTGTATAAAGGAGTTATATGCAGAGAAAAGTAATAAAAAAAATCTTATAGAAGAATAATCTGCCCATAACATACAGTTGAAGTGTCAAATTATTTACACTCAATCTATTCATTGCAGGGCTAAAATAAATAGTTCTGTTTCTTATCACATGGTCAACCAATTAAATGACTGAATCATTTAAGAACAGAAGAGGTAGAGGTGCAAAAGACACTAATCAGAGTTGTCTTCTCTGAAAGTAATGAATTTCATTATATAGCCAGACCCTGTGGTGAATGAAGTGAAGGTGTCATTTTCAGAGTGGAAAATATGTGCTTTTCAGAGGGCTTGGCATGCTGATAAGCATACTTTTCTATTCCGTGATGAAGGCAATAGTAAACCACCTCACTCCTCGTTTTACTTCATAAAACCTCTCCAGGTTCAAACCAGCCTTTCGGCTGATGACCTAAACAACAACAGAAGAATAATGTTGAAAAGCGAAATTTGAAGAATTTTTAAATTTATGTAAACTTTTTCAAGAAGGGACAATAAGTACGTACCAAAATAAAATCAATCAGTTTTTTTAATAAAATCACAAAAAGTTGGGAGCCTTGAATTTGATCACATTTTTCTTAAAACTATAATTATGTAACATAACACCTTCATCTGCTAATGTCTTCAATGGTTTTTTAAATGTCTGAAAAAAAGTGCTGGGAAATTACAGAAATTATTTATTGAAAAAACATGAATTTCTTTTACAACTGCTTAAAAAGATTTTTGAGGGACAGCGGCATGTTAGCATATATTTTGGCTGTCCTGGTCAAGGTTTCGCACAGTTTTACTTGGCCACTCCAAGTGAATGCCTGGTCAGTCTCCGCTTTGCCTTCTGTGTAGTAGTATAACCTTCTGTATCCAAACATTTGTTCCTTATCCCAAATATTTTGATTTTTCATATAAAATATAAATTATTTTACGTGACGAAAAAGTTTATTTATTTGTAAGACGGAAAGATATATTAACATGTTGATTTGCTATGTAACCCAAATATGTGTCACACTTGCCTTTAAAAATGGGCTTTGTGCATCAAAAATGAGTCATAGTACATAAATAATTTTTTAGTCGTGTATTACTAATGTGGTTTCAAAAGCTATGGTTTCAGAGAGTGACATTGTACACTCAGCCTGTTCAAATAGTTGGCCTTTTTCAAATATCAGGATATTGCGTATTTAGGTAGCTTTTCTTGTTGTCCTGTACTAGAATGCCGCTATTATTTGTAATTTTATTATTTCTTTTACTTATTTTGGTTGATTGAAATAGTCTGGAATACTTTGCAACAAAACCCAGACGTACATTTTTTATTGTGACGCAATAATGGGTCACATGGCTCTGAAACGTAAAATCATTCCAGCAGGCCATGTAATCCAAAAGTGTGTCACAACTTTAATTTACAAAAAGAACAGTATTTGTTATTAAATAAAATAAGTAAAATATCAAGAAAAATGAATAAAATGTGAAAAAATAAAAAAATTACAATTGCTTGTTGTTAAGTGTCACAAAATTTAGTGCGGCAGTCAACGTGTTAACCAGGATGCAAGTAGAATGGGCCTCTAATGATGAAACGTGATCGTTATAGAATTACCGTACTGATCCTCAGTGAGCATTTTATAAAAATGATGTGTCACACATTAATTAATTTCATTCTAAAATACAGTGGCATCAATTGAAAAAATACTGAACTCATTTGCATTTAAAATATAATCCTTTAGAAGCAGGGGTAAAACATTTTCTTTTCATATCTGTCAATAAAAAATTCTGTAACTTCTTTTAAATTGATTGATCCAACCACTGGGATCATTGTAGTCATTAGTAATCTGCAGTCTTTTCAAATTTTGAGTTCTGTTAAAACAAATACATAACTCGCACTAAGAAGTAATTGAATTTTCAAAACTACTACATGACTTTATAAGAGTTGATTGACAATGCTTTTTCCTTGTTTAGGGATGGAATGTAAGGTAAGTTGCCTTTTTTGAAGTGACACTTTATTATATGCCTGGGTTTCTGCGATGAAAATAAAGATTAACTACAATATTATTCATTCAAATTTTTTTATTTACAGAAGACAAACTGAACATTGTAACCAGTGGAATTCGGCGCGTATTAAAAGGCCATATCTACATAGTTTTTTATACTTTAAGGGCTTCATAAAAAACTGTGTATAAATTTTCAAAACATTTCACCCACAATTTCACTTTTCACAAAGTTCACACGCGTTTCACAAAGCACGGGCTTCGCTCTTTTAGAGGAGTAACTAAATAAATAAATATATTTTAAAAAACAATACATACTGTACAATAAGAATATGTTTAACAATGCATAACTAAAATTTAAAAAAAAAAAAGTTTTATTGAAATACGTAATACATAGTTCTAAAATCTTCTCCTTAATAGGTCAATCATTTTATATTTTAAAAATGAATGAAAATTGTGTAATGACATAATACTTCAAAGCAAAACATAATTTATATATTTTAAAGCCTTTTTACATTGCAAAAGAAAAAAATATATAAGAAAATTTGTAATAAATATTCGTATATTGAACTGATATATATACATATATATATTTACTATTATAATAATAATTGTAATAATAATATAATTAATTAATAAGCTTACATATCAATTAATGGATAATAATATATAATCAACATATCATTTCCTTTCTTAATGTATATTATAAGAAAGTATTACAATATACGAGGTGTGATAAAAAAATATAGTGAATAATTTTATTACGAGCAAAGTAATAAGCTTACATCACATTTGAATTAATCTCCTTCAAAATACTCTCCTTGGCTAGCAATGCTCTTATCTGAATGTTGATTCCATGATTTGAAGCATTTTTAGTACGCTTCTTTTACCGACAGGGCTTTTAGCTGCTCTGTTGAGGCCCTCTCAATGTCGGGAATGGTGTCAAAATGTTTTCCTTTCAGCAGAGGTTTTATTTTTGGGAAGGGCCAGAAGTCGCATGGTGCTAAATCTGGAGAGTCAGGCGGATATGGACAGACAGGAATCTTTTTTTAGCCGAAAACTCTGGATCAATAAGTGAGGTGTGGCAAGGGCGTTAAAAGTCTGGGAACGAATTTTACACTCGCTCGTCATATTTGCAAATTATTGATTAAAATGCATTGTTCAGACTCGTACGAGATGTTCAGTTCTTCAGTAAGCTCTTGAATAGTCAATCCGATGTTTGAACAAACCAGTTTTACCACTTTTTGCATGTTTTCGTCTGTTTTGGAGGTCGAAGGACATCCCGACCATTCCTCATCTTCAATAGACTCATTTCTGTTTTTAAATCGCTTATACCACTTGTAAACAGTCTTCAGACTTACCACATTATTGTCATACACTAATTTTAACATTTCATGAGTTTCTATGGCACTTTTTTGGAACTTAAAACAAAATCAATGTTAACGCGATGTTCGAAATCCATGATGCATGACAGACACGGTAAACATGACCTCACTCTTCCGGCTCTGAAAGCCGACTGACATGTCGCAACTTGTCAAACTTGATACTGATTATCTCAAAGAACCAGGCTATTAAAATTTTTATTTCAAATGGACGTAGTGTCTGCAGTTCATTCGTAGCAAAATCATTCATGTTTTCGTCTATTTTTGAGGTCAAAGGACATCCTGACCATTCCTCATCTTCAATAGACTCATTTCTGCTTTTAAGTTGTTTATACCACTTGTATACAGTCTTCAGAGTTACGACATTATTGCCATACACTAATTTTAACATTTAATGAGCTTCTTTGCCACTGTTTTTACAACTTTAAACAAAATGTTAACACATTTTTCGAAATCTATGATGCGCAACTGACATGGTAAACACGACCTCACTCTTCCAGCTCTGGAAGTCGACTTGCAATTTACAACTTGTTTTAACTCGACACAGACTATCTCAGACTAATCAGGCTATCGGACTTACTACTTAAAAATGAATGTACCGTCAGCAGTTTTCTGGTCATAAAATTATTCACTGTATTTTTTTATCACACCTCGTATATATTAATTATAATGTGTATATTATAATATAATTTTTTATTAAGGCGTGTACCTCTGTAGGCCTACTTATTAGGAGACACTGCCTAGTCTGCACAAAAAACAAAACAAGAATTTAGGCATAAGTACCTTACATAAAATACTACACTCTTGTCCAAAAAATAAATAAATAAATGTACTAAAAAATATATATTAAATAATATATTTGTGTTACGTAGATTAATGTAGACGATCCATGATAACTCTCTGCTCAACATCTCTGTACCTTCTATACAGTATAAAAATATATAATTATATACATAAAAATGATGTAGAAATAAGTACGCATAACCTATCAATGTATAATAAAAAAAATATATAAAAATAAATATATAATATAATAAAAAGAAATTATATATGTATAAACTACTTGTTGAATGGACGCATTATTTGTTATGAATAGATTATATATATATAAAGACTAGTCTAGATGTAAAAAAAAGGTATTAAGCACAGCATATATTAGAATATTGATATACATTTTTTACACGCAACATACTCGGATGAAAAATCTTTAATGATTACGCAGTACGACTGTTGTACAAATAAATCAATAAAATTATATAAAAATATATTACAAATAAAATTTATAATAAAGCCTGGCTAATATTCTTAATTAAGAATAAAATTTACGATTATATATATTTTATTTAACGACTTTTTTCATTGATATTGAAATTCAAAAAATATTTTGACAGCCCAACACAGTGTACAGGATAAATTTACATAGAATTTAAACACAGACTGCAGCATTTATAAACTAAATATTGTTTTATTTTTTTTATATAATGTAGAAAACAAGTTGTGGAAATTATATTAAAAAAAAATATTTAAATGTGTTCAAAACAAGATATAAACCTACAGTTACATTAGTAAATAAATCGCTTAATAACTTGCTTCATCACTGCTTGATATTACAATATATTAAATTTAATCATTGTCCTTTACAATATAAGAAATACTTAAATTATTACAGCATTTTTTCATTTAATGTTATATAGTGTTGGCTAAAATCGAATACAATACATGAATAATATACACAACAGTACACAGTAAAACCTCCTCAGAACAACCACGTATGGTGAACTCAATAAGTGGTCAGTTTGAGAGGCGGTCGTTTTGGAGAAGTGGAGGTCAGGACAATACCCTAATTAATATTACTTCATTATTATGAAAAATGTATGATTATTTACCCCAAAAATATTGTTTATATAAAATTTTAATTTTTTGTACTGTAACACTACATCCGACATACTTACAAACCGACTGAAATAAATAAACTACACTACTGAACTGTATGAATGTTTATAGGGTTCTGTAGATTATGTCATCTATGGTCAATGGCATACGTGCAACATTACATTTCTGGTAGAGGAAGAGCCAAAGATGTTTATGTAGTTTTCGTGGTTTTCCCTTTAATTCAATAGAAGTTGAAGCTTGTTAAATTGTATGTTTTATACTGTATAAACTGTATAAGCTTATAAATCTGTCAATACTCGAGGTAGCAGTATCAATATGTAGTGCATGGCTATTCTGTATTACATACATTTGTCCATCTACCTTTAAATTCTATTATATTATTAAATTAAAGTGGTCGCTTTTGCTCGTTTTAACCGGTCGTGATCAGATTAGAGATTGGTCGTTTAGCGAAGGTAAATTTTTATGGGGAAGAATAGTTAATATTTTGGTTCCCGAAAAAACTGGTCGGTTAGAGAGTTGGTCGCTTAGAAGAGGTGTCGTTTGTGGAGGTTTTACTCATACATATACATTATTTCAGCACGCATCCCTTTCAGTTCTGTAATTTTATTTTTACAATCCAATGCAAATTAAAATATTTGTGGGCATTTAGTTCAAAATACATATATATTAACTTTTTTTTATTTATTTATTTTATATACTTCATTTTCATGTTTTAATTTAAAATACCTTAACACATTATATTAGCCAAAGATTTCTTCAATTGAATTTTATTTAAATCATTTTATACTAAAAAGGAGTTAAACACATCTGGCCGGGGCCAAATAATAACAATGAAAGAATTTCTAGTCATCGACCCTTGGGATTGCCAATTCTGTCATATTTATTATATACCTGCTTACTTTGCCCCCGCTACATGGTTTAAAGAACATTTTATTCATTCTCTGATATTCAAAAGGCTCTGTGGTGAAATGGAATTTCACCTCAAGTATCGAAAGCCATTGGTCAAAATTAAAAAGAGATATGAGAAAGAGAATAGGACGAATGTCTAACAATAATTTTGAGATATATTTGGTGAAGAGTATACTTGGCGTAGTTTGCTCAGTACAAATGAAAAGCTGTTTGAAGACATAATCAAAACAATAAATTATTATTTTTTTACATCTGTTTTGCAATTGCTGCTAATGCAGATGGTGAGAAAGATGATACATGAAGATCAGTGATGAAAAAATGCCAGATCTGACCGGGAATCGAACCCAGGACCTCGGCGTAGAAGCCAGTTGCGCTAACCACTACACCAACGGGCCAGAAAATAAATTACTTTACCCTATTTGATAAGTAGTTAATAAATAAGTAGTAAAAAAAATGAGGATGACCTTCAGAGAGCACTCTTCATGCTGAACAAATTCTGTACAGAATATAAGATGACAGTTTTGACGAAGAAGACAAAGGTAATGGCATTCAGGGGGAAGGAGCCAGTGAAAAGCAAAATTGTTATAGATAATAATATTTTGGAACAGATATCCCACTTTTAGTATCTAGGTTGCAACATTACATAACAAAAGATTAAAATGCTTACAATAAGATGCATCGATTTCAGCAAATATGTGAAACTGTCTACCGAACCTTAAAAAATAGCACCAGCAAAAACACGAGGGTGAGATTTTATAAAACAATAGCAGTGCCAACCCTACTCTATAGCAGTAAAACTTGGGTGCTATCAAAGCGAGAGTAGAGTAGATTGCAAGCACTGAAATTAAATTTATTCGACATACGTATGGGTGTAGTAGAGAAGATCGTTACAGGAATACCGAAATAAGGAAAGAACTTAATATCTCTATAAACGACAAGGTATGTCAGAACAGAATGCAGTGGTTGGAGCATGTGAACAAAATGAGAGAGGATAGGATACCTGAGCAGACACTGAGTCATAAGCCAGAGGGTAGGAGAGAACGAGGACGCCCGAGAAAGAGATGGGCAGATTTGAGAGGTTTGGAACAGGCAGAGATGCCTAATCCTTGAAAGGCAGAAGAAGAAGAAGTAAAAAAAAGTAATAAAAAATGGGTTGAACGCATCTGGCGGGGGCCAAATTATAACACTGAAAAAAATATAAAAAAAAGAAGATATATAATCAAGATAAAAATATTGCTGATTGTGTGAATTTGACGCACTGCTTTGTAATAATATTGTGTATCATCTTTAAACTTTTAATAATACAATCACTTCTGCATATATTTGTAATCTGATCTTGAAGTCCTCAATAAAACTCTGTTGTCCTGCTAACTTTCTCTTCCTCCAAAGCATAAACAGCCAGGCTTTAATTTCAAAATATCAACAATATCTCATTTATAATCTCATAGCTGTCTATACTGTTTTTCTATTTCTCAGTGATGAAAACAGCAACCCCTACAGATGTCCTGTTTCTTTCTACATCACTATAAAGCATGACAATATTTTGTAACTTTGTTGAGCCTTTAACCTTTTTCTTAGCCTCTGCCATAGTAGCAATATCTACACTGACACTCAACTCCTTTTAAAGCTGTGTCTCCTTGACATTTTAAAATCTCACATTCCAAACCACTAGTCGAAAATCGTAAGTATTCCAAAGGTTTTTATTACAAGATTTTTCCACTATAGATCCCAATTTCTCAGTCCTACATCCGAGACTATTTTGAAGGTTACCAGTGAGAAAATTTGCAATACTTATTTGACAAAATAAATATCCATAGTAATAATTACGGTTGGAAACTCTATCTTACAAAGACAAAATTAATGGTAATAACGAAGAATACAAAAATATCTCCGCTAATTCAACAATCTCTAACACCCAAATTGAAAGAGTCACATCATGTAAATATCTAGGTGCATGGGTCACTGAAAATAATGATAAAACTAGAAAAAATAATGAAAAAACTGGAAAAAAGGAAGAATAGAAACCGCGAGACAAGTGTTTATGAAAATGGAAAGGTTCCTATGCTGACGAGACATTGATTAAGAGTGAGAATGTTACGTTATGTTTTCTCCGTGTTGCTGTATGTGTATGTTGTGGAGTCTTGAACTTTTAAACAGGGAAACATCAGGAATATTGAGGCATTTGAGATATGGTGCTATAGGAAAATGTGGAGAGTGTCATGGATGGAGAGAGTGATAAATGTGGATGTATTGTTGAGAATGAGTAAGGAGTGTAAATTGGTAAGGAGAGAGGAAAATTGGAGTATCTGGGCCATGTTATAAGAGGAGATAAGTACTCATTACTGACATTTATTGTCCAAGGAGAGATTAACGGGAAAAGAAGTGTAGGGCATAGAAGACTTTCCTGGCTGCGAAATCTGAGGGTGTAGTTTAGCGGAGCTGTTCAGAGCCACAATCGACAGGATTCAGATTGCTATGAATAATTTTCAAACTCTGATAGAAGACAGAACTGAAAGAAAAAGTAAGAAAATAAATCCTTCGACCACGCTACATTGCGCGAAATAGTTTGGTGGTAGGGCTACTAACCTCAATGCCGCCAAACTAGGAAGGATTTTCTTTCAGGGTAAACACCCATAGACACTTCATCATTGATAATTTCTTCCTCTTCTGCCAATGAGACCATTGATTATTTTCCCCTGTCTCCCAAGGCATTGTGTGCTACCATTTGGACTAGATGGACTCAGGTTATTAATGAGTTTTTTACTATTCACCTCCACACTTCACAATCACTTGTGATACGAGGCCCCGGTTTTGGAACCGGTACACCAGTATTGAAATAGAGGTAAAGGTAAAATTTAGGTCAGTGGAATAAATTTTATTTTACCTAAATGCCAACAAATTTATTATTTATAACGAAATTTTTACTTACAAAATATTTTGACCTAATAAACCTACATTAAATTTTTTTAAATTTTCTCTGAACTTAAATGTTTGCACATGTTAAGGGGATGTGGACCCTATCCTTAAGCAATGTTAATGTTTGAACCTTTTTCTCAGCAACTACTAGAGCCAGAGCTACAATTTTTTTTTTTTTTTTTTTTTGTATGAAAGGCCACTCTTTGGTACATAATTAGAATGTGTAGCATTTAATTCAGGTAAGAATATCGATTTTCACAATTTTTTTAAAAAGAGACCATTTTTTTCATTGAAAAATCACCGAAAAAAAATTTTTCTCACACAATTTTTAATATTTTTAAAACCGGCACATTCAATCAATAGAACTGGACGATTAACATACTCCATAAAAATTTCAGCCTTGTACCTTTTGTGAAAGCTGAGAAAAAGGTACATAAAGTTCTAAAAATGACGTTTTGAGATAATCGCGTTTAAAGTTTGATACTTTTGTATCACAACAAAAATACTAAATAGTGCAGGTTATAAACTTTTAGTTTATACTACCAACCTATGAATAAATAAAAGAGATACGGCAGTGTGAAAAAATAGTATAATAAATCACAGTAAAATATTAATCGAAAGGGAAAATAATTTTGTGAAATTTCGTGAAATGTGGCAAAATCAGCTTAAACATAGAATCACAAAAAAATTAATAAAATATTTTCTAGTTGGCATAGCAACATGATTCTAACGCCGTTTGAAAGCACACATTTCAAACTATAGTATTAACGATAATCGATAAATTTTTTATTTTTTCATTCCACACTCCCCTTAAAGACAAGTAAACATACTATAAAAGTGACAATAGTTTGAGATTTCAAAAAATTGTAATTAACTTTTTATTATTATTATTTAAACATTTCTTTATTGTATATTAACCCAAGCAGATCTAATAGTTAATAGAGCATTTATAAAATCCTAAACTACTGTATATGATTTAGAAGATACTTACTATTCCTTTCTAATAAAAGAGACATTTATTTAACAATCACACTTCTAAAAATAAATCACTCGAATTAGTATCACTCTAGTGCCTGTAGAGCCTTTAAATTGCTATTTATAAATTAATTAATTATATTATCTTAATATATATTTATCACAAATTATATTAAATTATTTTTTATTAAAATATTGAGACAATTTTTCATTTATTTAATAATATACATACAAATTTAAGGAAAAAATGTATGAAATATTAGTGTGCTCAATAAATTAAATAAATAAATAAAATAAAAAAAATTTATACGTACATAATTTTGAAGAGTCCCTTTATACAAAAATATGAGTATAATATTTTGTTATATACAAGGGGGTTGAATCAGAAAAAAATATATATATATTAATGAATCCCAATAAAAAAATAAATAAATAAAAAAACTAAATAAAAATTATATGAAAAGTGTATGTTGTAAATATTATATTTATATAAATATAAATATGTTTATAATTGGTAAATAATTATCGTTAGCTAAGTGTAACTGTGTATAAATTAGGCCTAACTGCAATTATTAATGTAATAAAATAATAAATAAATAAATAATATTATGTATAAACAAAAAAGTAAATAGTGTTAGGGTTCATTTACGCTTCTTTGCACAATAATATATGTTGTACATTGTAAATGTAATAATGTAAATGTATTGTGTTTATAAAAATTACAAAAAACAACCTAATGAAAAATGTGTTACTGTGTATATTATATAAGATTAAAATATAGTTTATAGATCTATCTCCTGCTTTTCTATAACAATGTAGTAAAAATGTGACGCATTAAAATTAATGTAACGAAGAAAAAGAAATTAGTCTTTTAAATGTGTCAATATAAGAAAATAATATTGATATAATTTTATACAATAAAGACTTTGTACATCAGTTTTATTTTTTTACAATTGGCATTTATAAATAATTAAATAAATTAATCATATTATATAAATAATATTGAATGGTTGAATTTTAATATTTTAAAATTCCCATAAAAATATCTTTTTTTTTAATTATTAGGTATTTCATTACGCAGAATGTGAATTAAGTATCAACCACATTAAATAACTTTTCAATGCCTCAAGATAAAGAATATAAATTAAAAACTTCAATTCCAAGAAAGAAAATCTGTAATATGCAGCCTCCGTAGCGTAATGGTTAGCGCGTTAGCCTACCACGCAGAAATCTTAGGTTTGATTCCCCGCCAGGGCCTGGCAATTTTCACAAGTCAAAACCCACATTACTGTCATATAATCCACAATAATCACTGATAACCAAGCAATTGATGAGACTTTAACAAAAATCTGGTGTGAAACACTCACACAACTTTCTCTTGCCAGTGAAAATAATAAAAAATATAACCTAATATTAGTAATAAAACATTAGAAATAAACAAAAAAACTAACCTCAAAAAACATAACCTTATTTTAATCATGAGTGAAAGATGCAAAATGAAAATCAACCTTAGTTTGGCTTAATAACACGGGAAAATTGTTCTTTTCACGCTAAAGTAGGCTCTGAAGAGAAAAATGTTTAAAATAAGAGTTGAAGATCTTTTAAATTTCTATAAATTTAATTATTTACATTTTTGTCGTAAAATGCATACTAAGGCCGTAATCTTAAAAAATCAATTTTTTTTACAGATTTTCATGAAAAAAAAACAGAACCTCACTAATTACTGCTAAGCGTTATACAAAAAAGTGTTTGAAATAAAATGTGTAGATTTTTAAATTATCTACAACTTTTATTATGCCCTAAAATGCATATTAAGGGCATAATCTGAAAAAAACCATAAAAATGAACCAAGTTATGGCAGATGTAGTATGACTCACCAATACTCATTCATTGATACCAAACTACCATTTGGTATAAAGAATACCGTTCTTTCAATATTCAATTTGGTTACGCAGCAATAACAAGACTCTAAATTAAACTCAATTATTTAAAAAAACTTGTTACAAGATAAATTTATTTGAAATGTTTGATTGCCATCCATGAAAATTCTATTTGGATGTTTAATCATACTGAAAATTTTACTTCAATTGCATATTTTCATTTAATTTTATTGTTTTCATTGATGCACAGAAAATTTATTTGTAAGATTCATACTTAATTAATATTCTGTATATAAAATCACTAGAGAATAATAAGAGATAAAAGTTGCTTATTAAAAAAAATAATTACTGAAAAAAATTTATTTACTTTTACAATCCAGCAAGTGCTTTTATCTAATTACATTGTAGGTAACAAATCAGCTTATAAAAAAGTTACAAGTAATTTTTTTTTAAATTAATTATTCTCTAGTGTTAATAACCAGTCAAATAAATCATTTTGAATAAAATTAAGGAAGTACATTGATAATGAAATATTGGTGACATTTGTGATAGTATCTCAATAACAGAATTCATAATTTCATTTACACTAATTACTACATTGTGAATGAATTTCTCTCTACTAAAATACAAGTAGTGAATAGCGAATCTCTCGTAAAATAAAGTGAAAAATATTTTCATACTTTGATAATATAATGATCATTTAAAAATAATTTTGAAATTAGTAGTTTAATCTGATGGCAAAGATAAACCAAATACAAAAGATAAAATAAATAAGAAACGATTTAAAAAATAAATAATATTATTGTAGAAAGAATATTTTGTAATTTGTAATTTTATGTAAACGAAATTGTAGAATTTATTAATGAACAATTTTATGGTATAATTACGTAAAATATAGTTCATAACAAAAATTAAAAATAAAGTTGTGATAAATATTTGCACATGAATCTATTAAAATTTTTAATAAAATTTAAAAGAAAGAAGAAGATGTATCTGAAAAGTAAGTGAACACATTAATAATTTTTTCATCGTTGGAGATAAAAATTTTAATTTTTTAGAATATATTTTGTCTTTCTATAGTTTAATCGGTGAATAACACAGATTGCTGAAACATAGAGAAAAAATTACAAAACCTGTAAAAGTCTTGTCGGAAGTATGACTTTGTGAAACAACTTAGAAAAGAAATTAATTAGGGTATCACTAAAAATGTGTCAAATAAATGATGATGGACAGTGCATGTCGCTAGAATGAAGGATAATGGACAATTTGAGTGACTGTTGTTAAGGTCATCAGCCGAAAGGCTGGTTTCAACCTCTAGAGGTTTTACTAAGTAAAACAAAGAGTGAGGTGGTTTAACTCTGCCTTCCTCACTGAGTGTATCAGCGTGCCAGGCCCTCTGAAAAGCACATATTTACCACCCTGCAAATCACTTACATCTTCACTTCATTCACCACAGGGTCTGGCTATATAACGAAATTCATTACTTTCAGAGGCAATAACTCTGACTAGTATCTTTTACACCTTTACCTCGTCTCTTCTTAAATGATTCAGTCATTTAATTGCCTAACCATGCGATAAGAAACAGAACTACTTTTTGTAACCCTGGAACTAACAGATTGAGTGATTACACAGAGCTGAGATTGAGTAAGATTGAGATATTGACAGATTTGAGAGACTATACAGGAGAAAAGGAGGGGAGGAAGACCAAAAAGAAGTTGGAATGATGATAAAACTTCAATAGTTGAATCAGAATGAAGGAGAGACAATAAAGGTAATATTTGCATAAGAGAACAAAAAATTTTGGAAGAGAACTTAACATGAATATGATATGAGATGGCTAAAAGTATAGTTATATATAAGAAAAAAAATTAATTTCTGTTTAAAACCAATTTTAAATTTTACATAACCAAAATTTTACGTACAGTAAAATTTGCACACTAGAATGAAAAATTTTGGAAGAGAACTTAACATGAGTATGATATGAGATGGCTACAAATTAGTAATATATATGAAAAAGTTTAAATATCTATTTAAAACCAACAATGACCAAAGTTTTACGTTTCCTGAAAATTTTTAATTTTTATTTCCAACCATCAAAAAGTTGCATAGGTGTTTAATAACAATTCAGATACCCAATATAACCAATACTTAGAGTTATACAATTATAATTTTTAATAATAAAATAATCAGTTAAATATTACAATAGAAAAAATTGTATCAAAATAAATGAAATGAAAAACAATAAGTGTTTTTAAAAAGTGTAAGTTGGTATCAAAAAACAATATATAACCACAACAGAAAAAGCCATAAAATTATAACGTAAGAAATAAACGATCTGTTGGTATATGTAATAATCCAGCCCCCTTTACATAGACTAACAGATTTTTTTTTATTTCTTTTTGTGAAAATACACAGAGTATGTATAATATCTAGGCTTAATGAAGCTGTAAACTGTACGGTAATATTATTTTCAATTATTGTAATAATTAGATTTTTTTATTATTGAATGAGAATATTTTTCTTGTTTTGGCAAGTCAGAGCTGAATAGTGTATTTTGATAAATATAGTGAATAAATTAGTAATATTATTAGAGTAAATTGTTAATTTAGAAAATTCAAATCTTATAAGATTTATTGAACACTGTTTCTGAAATAACAATAACAAATCAAGTGTAAAACTGAATGCCTAGTCTGTCTAAAACTGCCTAATTCAAAATTAGTGTAAAATTTGAAAGATCAATTTAATATTAATGAAAAACAACATTATAATGAATTTTTTTACGAACTCCAGTTCAAGAAATCTAAACGGTACAAAATTTCAACAATATACCAAGAAATGTCATAATTCCGAAGGCCAGATGTTAACTTTACTCATTTATTTATGGTAAGAAATATTCAAAATCGTAAGAAGATAAAAATACTGAATTGAAGAGATAAAATACTTCAAATTTTCAAAAAAATATCAATAAAGAAGCTTGCAATTTTATTTTTTCAGTATTGTTCAATTTTGATTAATAATAACTGAAAAACACAATGGGAAACCAAAACTGCAACATTAAAAAATTCATGTCAACATTTGTTGTAATATTACTTGTATGTTGTTTTTACAATTTCTGCTAATGCAGGCGGTGGATAATGATGATAATAAAATCAGACCTGACCGAGCACCCTGTATGTGTATGTTGCAATCTGTTTAATTTAAGAACAATAAGCAACCCCATGACCCAATGAGGTGATAATGATGTGTATGACGTGTAGTCTTGTACAGACTCAAGTCGACCATTCCTGAGAGAGTATGGTTAATTGAACCCCAACCATCAAAGTACACCAGTTACCACTGTCTAGTATTCAAATCCGTACAAAATACTTTTACTAGGATTTGAACCAGGAACCTTCGTCTCAGAAAATCACTACTTAAACAGCTGATTCACGGCGATGACTTTACCACTAGACCAACCCAGTGAGTTTTCTTCAATTAAGAAGGTTTTTTTAAAATGTGAAATAATAAAAATTAACACCCATTTCTTAACAGGGTTTGACGACCTTGCTAAAGAATTTACATTTTTAAAAGAAACACGCAGGGAAGCTCAGACAAACCTACCCATTTTTAAGACCATATAAATTTTAGAAGGTTCCCATCTTATTTCAGCAATCAGAAATTAGTTGAATTTAGGTAATAATTAAAAAATTATGGAAAACCAGAATTATATATATTTAAAAATTGATTTCAACTTTTTTAAAAAAATTTTTAAGATTATAATATAATTAAGTTCGTTCCTGTTTGAATGAACAGGTTGAAAAGCTGTTCTTTTTAATACTTAAAAAAAATATTAACACTTATTCAGATTGCTTGACCATCTGGTAAGTCTAAATCTTTTGAAAGCATCCCCAGTGATGCTGAAAATTAGTCCAAGCCCACACATGATCATACCACAAAAATAATTGTACACCTATGAATAAATTCATCGTAATAAAGGTTTTTCAGTTTTTTAAATTTTTCTATACGCATAAATACTGTAAATAAAAACATTACTAATAAAAAATAAAGCCGTAGAATCAGACAGACATAACCAAGAAAATGTTAAATGAAGTGAAAAATAACTTAAAATTATAAAAATGAATTACATAACTTAAAAAAAAATAATCAAATAAAAATATACACTATTGTAATATTATATTGGGTGGCAAATAAAATTCATATAAAAACTGATTAATTCTTTTGAAATTAAATTTATACTTTATTTTTCAGTGGATAAAAAATATAACAAAATATATTTATTTAAATTCTAATTCTACAATCGATCCTTGATATTTTGACACTAATGGGACCAGGATGCTGTCAGATTATCAAATTGTTCAAATTACCAAAAAATTCCCAGTGAAAATGTAAAACAAGTTACAGTGTAAATAAAATTTATCACCTTACACCTTTAGTTGCTTTTTAAGCTTAAAAAAACTTACGCGCGTTTTGTTGGTACCACCTTCTTCAGAGCAAAATTATTAAAATTAAAATAATTCAGAACGGTGTTCCATTCAGTCATTTAGGTTAAAAAGTTTTAATCTAAATAATTAACCCTTTGAGTACTGCTGTCTTGTATATGCGACGGCACTTACATGCAAAGGCTAGAACCAACTGTGATGTAAACTCATGTCAAATTTTTCAGAAGTACTACCGCATTCTATTGGCTTTAAAATGAGTTAGTACTCTATAATTATATAAAATCTGGACCAATTGAAACTGGAAATAACGAATTAGAGAACTTTTTTTTACCAAACTATATAACTAAACAAAAAGATTGTGTTTTTTATTTTTGTTCTGAATTTTTTCTAAAATGCACACAGACGAAAGAAATAAGTGAACATCCAATAACTGTAGAATCTGACGAAGAAGAATGATAATGAGGATAACAACAAAGAATTTTGCAGGAATTGACTTTGACTATAGAACACAATTCTGTCACTGTCAACAGCCTTTGGCCGAAACATTATTGCAGATTTTAAATTACAATTTATTTTGTAACAAACACATAAAACTAAAAATGACAAAAAAACATGAAAAAATTAAAAACTAAAAATACTGAAAACTAAATCTAAAAACTAAAAATTCAAGACAAACCATGAAATGTAGCTTCATCATGGTATGAAGTGTAATGAAAATACCTAATCTGTGCAAGCTTTATTTCCTTTAAAAACTCAGTAGTTAAAAGGTTAAAACACCTGAATGGAAACACCGTTCTGAATTTTAATTTTTAATTTTAATAATATTGCTCTGAAGAGGGTTGTACCAGAGAAACGTGGGTAAATTTTTTAAACTTAAGAGCAACCAAAGGTACGGTGATAAATTTCATTTATACTGTAACTTATATTAATGGTAAGCAGGATACATTTCAAAAATTTATTTGTAAAAACACGTTAACTTATTGGTTCTCTAGTAGGTTTAACATGATATACAACAAAAACATTTTCACATGAATTAGGGCCGGCCCGTGGTGTAGTGGTCAGCGCAACTGGCTACTATGCCAGGGTCCCGGGTTCGATTCCCAGTCAGGTCTGGCATTTTTTCATCTGTAAATCACCACATATCATTACCTATGCACAAGCCCAAGGCTTATCTAGGCATCATCACTTAATAAAAAACAAATTCTGACAAAACACCTCCATTATTAAATTATGTAATACAAAGACAAAAATATTACAAAATCAAAAATTTCATAATTCGTACTAAGATTATTACTCGATTATTACAGATATTAAGATAATTACGAAAATACTAAGCTAACATCTAATAAAAAATATAAAAAAATAATTAATTTAAGATTTTATATACCACCTGACATAATAATAGATAAAAATAAATTTTGAATACATAAAAATGAAATACAAATAAAATAGATCAATTACAAAAAATATATATTTTGAAAGAATAAAAAAAAATAGAGAAATTTAATATTTTGTTAACGTAAGATTAAATATTAATTAGTGTTAATATTAATATTAATGATAATGTAATTACTGTTAGTTAATATACATTGTAGTAGTATTATTAGTATAATAAAAAGCTTAGCCTGGCCTACATGTATGTCTTCTAGTTATATGTACTTATATCTTGTAATTAAAACAAAATAAAAACAACTGTATTGCCTTATGTTAAACCCTAATTTGGCTCGATAAAGGTTTGACATAAAACTACGTACTTTTGTGTGATAATTTTATGATTCAAATATTATAAAATTAATACCGCAAAGAAAAAATACATTTAATACTTATTACAGAGTGTCCCACAAGGAAACCGTCATACTTTACAGGCGTGTTCCTCTTATCAAAATAATGAAAATGGTTTATACTAACACAGGTTCAGAAATTCTTTATCAGCAAGTTACAGCTGGCGGAAGATTTCACTTAGGGTTCAGAGTCTTTTCCTAAATAAAGCAATCCTGAAGGTCTAGGGACCTAATTTTATAAATAAATTTGAGGGTTTCTTATAAATTTTGACCTGATAACAGGGGCGGTTTCAGGGAAGGGGCTACGCCCTCCCCCCCAAAATACTAGGAAAACTTAGTTTAATATTTTCTATAAACTATTATTTCTAACAAAACTGAATCCCAATACTCATACCTATCAATTAACAATAATTATTTTAGAATAAAAATGAGTCAAACAGAAAGTATCTATTTTTAAATAGTATTAAGATAACAATCAGTGTCAGTAGTCAAAAGCCACTCGCATCCAGTCAGCACCTTGAAAATTTCTCTATGAATTAAAATTGTGGTTACAGCAATACAGCATAAAAGAGGACTTTTCAATGACTCAATTACAAACTATGTATTACAAATTATGTAGTAAGAGCTACATAAAAACAAGATAGCCCCCCCCCCCCCGAAAATCAGCCCTGGAACCGCCCCTGCCTGATAAATTGAATAAAATAGGTTTTAGAACTATCTTCAATAGTTTCCATGATTTTCAAAGTAAAATTGAAAAATCTGTTGTCTGAAAACCGTATTTTTAGCTTTGCTGTTAACCCTTTCAGTACCAACATCCGGAAAACAGGACGTTGATATTTTTTTCGTAGTGATTTCATCTGGTTTATCAGACACTCGTAAGTTATACATAAAGTGCCAACGTTCGGATGACCAAACATTCCCAAAAAAACTTTTAAACAAAAATTAATGGAATAATGTATTTTGAAACCACCTCCATGGCGTAGTGACTAGCAAGCTAGACTGCAAAGGGAAAGGTCCCGGGTTCGATTCCTGGCTAGGGTCTGGAAATTTTAACTTGTTAAAACCACCATTAAGGTACAACTCATAATAATTGCTAATGACAAAGCTGTCGATGCGATATTTAATAACTAAAAAAAATATTTTGAATAATTTTAGTGTTAAACGATTTCTTTTTTTATGAACACGATAAAAGTTAATTTTTTAACAGGAAATTTTATTTTTCTGTAACGTTGAAATTTTGGTCAGCAATGGCAGGCTTACGCCTGCAAGTTTTCAAAATAAAGGCTGGCACTTTTTGTACATCCTTATTCAAATTAAATGGCACTAGATTAAACTTTTAAATATTGTTTCGGCACTGAAAGAGTTAATTACTTTGTTAAATGTCCAATAAATGCGTTAAATATTTCATTAAAACTTGTGGAAAATTTAATTCTGAAAACATCGATGTAAAATAAATCGAATATTTAATAGGCCAGTTAATTTTGGTGCTAACAACTTAAGAAACCATAATTTTCTAAATTTTTAATTTTATACTAGTGAATTTGAGGAAGATTGGATTTAATTGTTTGAATTAATGTATATTTTATTATTTTATTTCTATCTTTACCAACTTGACACAAAATTAAATTATTCTCCAATAAATACTGTTTTTTTGTATCATAGAATTTTGATGGAAATAAAAACATGCTTTTACAATAAATGAACTCCCTTCATTTTCATATAGAAACGGTTCGTAATAAAATCCAATTTCTTGAACTTGTATAAAATAAAAAAGAGCTTTTATTGGACTTATTTATATCAATCTTTTCAAAATTAAATTCTCTAAAAAGTTTAATAAAACATTTTACACATTCATTGGTCATTTAACAAAGTAATGAACAGTAAAACTAAAGAAAAACTGTTTTCAGACGATCGATTTTCAATTTTACTTTGAAAATCATGAAAACTATTGAACATACAGTTCTAAAACCTATTTTATTCAATTTATCGGGTTGAAATCCATAATAATCCATCAAATTTACTCGTAAAATTGTTTAAATCCATTTGAGTTTAAATCCAGGATGGCTTTATTTAGGAGTATATTCTGAACCAAAGGCAAAATCTTTCGCCAGCCGTAACTTGCTAACAAAGCGATTCCGGACCAATGTTTATAAGAACTTTTTTCATTACTTTGATAAAAGGAACACGCCTGTAACGTTATCCTGTAAAGCCTGTCAGGTATCCTCGTGAGACAACCGGTATATTTTGTTGTTTTCATTCTAGGGAATTATCTACTATTCTTCTATTTTATGAAAATTTTCAAAAAAACATTAATTAAATTCAATATTATTATTAGAACATGATTACTGTCTGAAATCATATGTGAAAAACTGATTTGATAAAAATTTATAGTATCAACAAATACCAAATTTTATTTATTCCTAATGTATGTGCGTGTGTGTGTGTGTGTGTGTTGCAATCTGTTGAATTTAAGAAAAATATACAACCCTGCAACCCAATAAAATATGTATGACTTATAATTAAGATGTAGTCTTGTACAGACTCAGGCCAACCATTTTTGAGAGAGTATGGTCAATTTATCCCAACCAACAATGTACATCACTGTCTAGTTTTCAAATCTGAATAAAAGGCAAAACCTTTACTAGGATTTGAACCAGCCACCTTCCTCTCCAAAAATCAGCTGTTAAACAGCTAACTCATGGTGATGCATTTACCACTAGAACAACCCGTTAAATTTGATTTAGAAAAATTTCAACAATGATGATACTTTTCAATAGAAAATCTTATGTAAATTTACATTTAGATCTTTGAACAAATTATTTTTTTCTTATTATTGGTCATGTAAGAGCTTTTTTCATATTTTTAAAGCATGTACTCACATCAAGTTAAAACAAAATTGGTAATAATATAGAATTTCATAGATGCGAATTATTTTTAACAACCAATCAATTTGATAATTATATTTTTGATGTGAATACAACTGAATTTTTAACCCAGACAAACCAGTGATGCTTGTTCATATTTTTTTAAAGTTTTAAATCAGAATAAATGTAGAAAAGTTTATAATAGTTTTACATTTATAGTTAAATATTTACTTCCTAATTCTAAAATACTGAAAAACTGTATGTTTAACATGCTTTATAAAATCAATCATGGTACAAAATTTTAATATGTAAAAATCATGCATTTTGAATAAGATGTCAACTGTGGAAGGAAGTAAAAATTAATAGTAATAATTATCTAAACAAGATTTCAAGTTAGTTTAATTCACAAAAAAAGTATGTTCAATCCATATGTCTGTACTTATTAAGTATCTAAAATTCATGGAAATTTCCCTCTGGGTTTTTACTTCCCTAAAATTTTAGGGACAAATTTCATAGAATTTCTGCCCTTTGTTTTTGGTGCATCATTAAATCTTTAACCATAAAATTAATAATTTCAAAAATAAACGTTAGTAATTCATGTTTTTGTTTAATACCTTCTGTATTAAAATTGGTCAAATGAAACCCATTATCAAAGCAAAAGCAGAACCCCCTTGTTTAAATTTTTTAAAAGTAAACAAATTTTCACAATTTTTCTTATTAGTTTGCAATACAATAATGACACTGATATCAATGCTTTTACGATTAATTTAAACTTATTGTTTAATTATAAGTTATATTTATTTAAACACCTCACATGTGAAAATCCTTTCATTAGGAGGTACTACAACTTATTTGGAAAACACTGCCTTCCTCGTAAATTTTTTGAAAACTATCGCTTAAAAACAACATCGTAAATAAACTTTCAAAGTATTTTATTAGTAAAAATTAATAATAAAAGGTAAAAAAGACAAACGGTTTAAATAATTTTTTTCACATAACAAGATGTGTTGATGTTTTAATACTTAAAACATAAATACACATGATTTACATTTGCTTAATTGTTTTAAATTATAATATTGATGACATTTGCAAACTTAAAACCAAATCCCACTTTCCTGAAGGAATAAGAACTTTGAACCGTTTTATAAATAGATAATTTTTTGGGTACACTCACGCGCACACGGAAATGATGGAAAACCTATTTGCATATTAGATTAACATTATTAAATTAATCACCATTTAAGAATAAACTCTAAAAAAATGATAAATTTTTTAAATATACCTGATAATAATTAGAAATATATAAAGTTTCAAAGCAAAATTAACAAAAGATACTATAAATTGTTTATACATGCTTATTTTAAGTTTTAAAATAGAGATATTAAATTTTTAAATATATGAGTTAAAACATATACGTACCGTATACCATATCACATAAGCTTTATAAATAGCTTGGGAACAAAATATCAGATTATAGTAATTCTTAATTTAAAAAATTTAATTGATGAAATTGTAATATCATTTGTTCAACATAATTTTATAATAAAAATACATTCTATGGACTATATTTGACTATTTTACAGAGATAATTCAAAAATCAAATGTTGCATTAATAAACGTGAAAACTGTGAATTCTTTTGATACGTAAAGAGTACCATAGAATACAAATTACAACATAAAATCTGTATGTATTTAAATATTGATTTATTTAAATATTCTGTTAATTTTTGTTGTTGTGTAATTAAAATTAAAAAGAAAATATGCCGCAAAGCTGCTTAATATAATAATATACATTATATAAATCTACTTATATATATTTTATATGCATAATTGTAATTTTATGTTAATGGTGTTATGTTAAGAAATATGTCTTGACGTGCAATAATAATGCGCTGTTTATCTGTGACACTTAATGTACACGTACACTTAAAAAATATATACATACAAATATTGGCCAAATAATAAATTTTTGTTATTTATTTCCTTGATCCATTATCCAGGTAATCGAACAATGCTAATCGAAATTCAAGATTCCAACAACCAAGTGCCGTTCGGCTTTTGGAATGACTGATATTTTTAGACAAAGAACTCATGCTCGCAGCATATGTCCCGGCTGATTTACTGCTAATTTTCAAACTATTCACCAGAATGAAATGTTCACACTGGTTTCAGATTCTGGCATTATCGGTAGTCAATTATCTTGTTTAAACTAGGTTATAGTACAGTAATTAAAAGTTTTATGTATTCTTTTATTTAGTTTTGTTCTTTACTCATATTGGCAGCAATTTTTAAAACTGTCATCTATTATTTTCCTTTGTCTGTCACACGTAGACATCAGAAATTACAGGAAATAGCAACAAACGGTTTTCAGATTCGTAGTCCACACGAAAAATTTCGCCCAACGGCAAACGGGCAGATGGAGTGTTAAATTAATTGCACTTGATCTGTTGGTTCCAGGGCTACAAAAAATAGTTCTGTTTCTTATCAAATAGTCAGCCAATTATATGACTGAACTATTTAAGAACAGAAGAGGTAGAGGTGTAAAAGACACTACTCAGAGTTATCTCCTCTAAGAGTAATGAATTTCACTATATGGCCAGACCCAATGGTGAATGAAGTGAAGGTGTCATTTGCAGGGTGGAAAGTGGGTGGTTTTTAGAGGGCCTGGCTTGCTGATAAGCATACTATTTCAACTCAGTGAGGAAGAAAATAGTAAACCACCTCACTCCTCGTTTTTACTAAGCAAAACCTCTAGAGGTTCAAACCAGCTTTTCAGCTGTTGACCTAAACAACAACAACGCACAAAAAGTGCGCCTAAATGTGGTTTAAAATTCCAGTTTTAACTGGAAGTGGCCCAAAACTGGAAGTCAAGAAATCAAAGTCAGAAACTACAAACAAGAAATGGTTTTCAGGTTTGAAATCAACACAAAAAGTTAGTGAGCCTGGATTGGGTTTGAAGTTACGGTTTCAACCGGAAGTGGCCTAAAACCATAAGTCAAGAAACAAAGTTGGAATTTGGAAATAAAAATAGTGTCATTCGATTGATCTTAAAGAGTAAATACAGAAATCAATGGGTTTGAATTTCTGGTTTTGACGGCAACTGGCTCAAAACTGAAAGTGAAGAAATCAAACTCGGAATTTTTTAAACAAAAATAGTAGGTTTACACAGCTAAGAGATTAAGTGATTCCTTAATCCACAAGCTGTAACAGTGCAATTAAAGAATTTATGAATTTAAAAAAAAAAGGAAGACAACCCTAAGTGGGCCTAATAAATTTTACAGGTGAACCAAAATGTAGACAATTAACAAAGAAAATAAAGAAGAATATTAAAGAATTTGATAACAACTTCTAAAAAAAAAATGTTGAAGATGACTACCTTACAAATTCTACATAGGCCTAATATCAACCTTACAATTCAAAATGCTTAAAATGTCTGAAAACTATGTAAGTAGGAATAGAATAAAATGTATACATTAATCCCTCACTTGAATACAAAACATATTATGTTTCCGCGGGAAATCTCTTTCCAAATAAAATAATACTGTTTTAATGGCGTCATAACACCACGGAGCCCAGTCGTGGTTAGCAAACAAAGGACAAGATCTCGACTAGGGGTTAAAAATCATAACATGTTTAAATCCACCATCCCATATTAACCTACAGTTGTCGCCAATAACTAAGTTGTAAACCCAATTTTTAATAAACTAAAATATACTATAAATATTGATAAATCTGAAAAGAAAGACAAAAATCATCTCACAATCTAGGTTAGGTGCATTAGCTATACAAAATTAAACAGAAATGACACGGTTCTGCAAACTTCAACTACGAATTTTAAAGTAATAACAATACTATAAAAAAGTTACCTTTTTTGTAGCTGAATAATCTGCTTCCATAGGCTCATGTTTACCGTTTTGATTAATGTTTTTAAAAGCGAAACTACCGCACATTGATTAAGTAAGCGCGCGAACTTTTGAATAGATTGCAACACCGTTAGTAACTACGAAAGCCGCTACAGCAACGCTTTGCAATTCTGTAAAGTACAAAATCTTGGTAGAAGAAAAATCGCCTATACGCATGCGCCAGCTGTAGACTAGAGAAGCATTCCCCCTCTTACTGATTGCCTTTGTTTCTGTATTTAGTCAGCAGCATGCACTTCGTCTTTCTTATAAGCCGGCCGTCTTATCAGTATCAAAAACCAAATAGGCCTAACTAGCTATATAATAAATTGAAAATTACTCTAGTACGCCCTTTCTAATGTTCATATATCTTTAATTACCAACGATTAGGTATCAAGATACCTTTGTGTGACAATAAAACCAACAGAAATTTAGCAAATTTTCAATTATTATTCTATATCAAAAAACTATTTTTTTAAGATATACCTTTAATACATTCAAAGGAAGCACCCAATGCCTACTTTTTTACAGTTTTGCAGTATGAACACTACTACCGTCTGACGTCATACGCAAAGTAATCAAATTTACGTTTAAATTGTGAACACACCCCTATCTCATTCCGTATGCTTAGAAAATACACTCGCTTTTCCGCATGTGCGAAGTCAAAGAGAGAGAGAGTAACTACTTCACACACTTTGGCGCCGAATGTAAATGTCTAAGATACAAGCTAAAACAATAATGGAATTATTTAAAATGAAAAAACAATATTATATTTTAAGCTGTTCGGTTTACAAAAATTATTTCATGAGAAAGAAGTAGAACATAAATATAGCATGGTACAGAAATTTGTCATTTAATTATAAATATAAAATAACACATTAAAGTAAATATTTATTTGTTTAAATTTAGAGCATGTAAATTTTTTTTGGAATAATAAATCATTGATATTATTTCTTCTTGTTAGAATACAATAATTATGTAAAATTGTTTGGGAAATATAAATTCATTTTTCACATCACAATATTGTAAATGTAAAAATCCCTTTTATGATTCTAATGGCTGTTAAAAGGCTTACCTTTGAAATATGGCAAACAAAGTAGTGATTTCTGTATATTCTAAAAAAAAAATTTTTTTTATTCCTAATTTGTGTATGTTGCAATCTGTTCAATTTAGAACAATAAGCAACCCCATGACCCAATGAGATGAGGATGATGTGTATGACATGTAAATGAGGTGTAGTCTTGTACAAACCCAGGCCGACCATTCCTGAGAGAGTATGGTTAATTAAACCCCCACCATCAAAGTACACTGGTAACCATTGTCTATTATTCAAATCCCTATAAAAGTAACTACCTTTACTAGGATTTGAACCAGGAACCTCCGTCTCCGAAAATCAGCTGTTAAACAGCTGATTTTGGCAACGACTTTACCTCTAAGCCAACCCGGTGTTGGTCTAAATATTAATAATATAAGAGAAATTGAATGACATTATTTTTGTTTCCAAATTCTGACTTTGATTTCTTGACTTCCGGTCGAAACCGAAGCTTCAAACCCAACCAGATCCACCAACTTTTTGTGCAGATTATGAATCCGAAAACCGTTGTTGCTATCCCTTGTACTTTCTGACTTCTCGATGTGACAGATGGACGGAAAAAACAAAATTATGCATGGCAGTTTTAAAAATTTCCATCAATGAGGGGCAAAGGGCAAAATTAATAACTTTGGTTCACTTTTCTTCAGAACACCAGCTAAGAGTAAAAATTGTAGTTTCTTATGATCTTCACATCTGAGAAAGCTAATAGAAAAGGTCTCAAAACCATATCTTCAGTAGTTTTTTTTTTTAGAAATTTGGGGTAAAACGGAAATAAATATGGGTAAAAATCCCTGTTTTTTTGTATGTCATACAATAACTTCTTTAAATGGGCAATAAACTCATAATGGTTTTAATACAACTTGTAGAAAATAATCCTGAAAAAATTAATTTAAATAATGTCAACTACAAAATAAAAGTAAGTAGCAGAAAATAAATTTATTAACTACTAAAATCTGAAATTTGGTTGGAAATTTTTATAAAGGAATTTTTATATTTCCTCCTCCTCTTCCAACCAAGGATTAGGCCACAGCCTATTCCATAGCCACAGACTATATCATCTATCTCCATCTTTTCCTAGGTCTACCGACATCCCTTCTTATATTTTTTTATTTTTATATTATATTTTAAAATTTTTATATTTTATACAGTAATAATTCTTCTAATGTCCAAGAATATCTTCAAAAGTATGTACATGAAAACCCTCACTCGCTCGGTCATTCATGACTGTTGTACAATCTGACGTACAATTATTCATTATTATTCCTTATTGTGTGTTTAGTATTATTTCATTTATCAGTAAACTATGATGTCAGAAGTAAATAAGGTAATATTAATTACAGAACTGTCTTGAACTTAGGCAGGACGTATCAATACATAAATTAATACATTAGAATGGGTGATAATTTATTAGTAGGATGTTAATAAATCTCATGAATCATACAAAAGGAGAATAAAAATGTCAAGTGGCTTGTACTGATGTATGATGTATTTATATTTTGTAATTTATCTTACAAAAATAAGCACTCCGTCACTGTATCGTGACTCAACTCGTGCAAACAGTCTGCGCTACAGATTGTTAATTTAAGAATTCAGTCTAAGGGAAATCAAATTTCTTTATTCATGAATTCATGTCATTTTTATCTATACTTTAAGCTTTTAACTAAATTATTTGGAAGTTGTACAGAAATCTATAAGTTCCACATTAAAAATGAAAGATCTTCTTCTTCTTCTTACACTCAAGGATTAGGCTTTTGCCTGTTCCGACTCACATCAGCTTATTAACATTTATATCATTTAAATTACTATATTGTATCATTCAACTTGCATTGAGTCTTATTTTATTTCCCTTTATTACTGCCATCTTTTCCGCGGTCTACCAACATCCCTTTTACCTACGGGGTGGTAATTTAAGATATTTAGAGGGAATCTTTCTGCTGGCATCCGTTTAACATGCTCCTTCCACTGATTGCGGTATTGTAACACTCTTTCATTCAGGCTGTACACATTCAGCTCTTTCCGAATATCATCGTTCCTTATGTGGTCCCGTCTGTCACAGCCCTTTACCCTGCGTAGGAATCTCATTTCTGCCGCCTGCACTCTACTCTCTAGCGGTTTTGTAGTGACCCATGATTCACTTCCGTAGAGGAGGACCGGAGCAGCCATCACTTTATAAAACTTCATGGTAGTTTCTTTCCTCGCTTTTTTCCCCAGGGTTCTGCTGATATTACCACATATTGATTGGAATTTCCCTATCTTCTTCTCAATATCTAAATCATCTTTAAAACTGATATTGCAGCCGAGGTAGCAGTATTGTGATACTTGTTCCAACACTTTGTCATCTACCACAATTTTTGATCTAGTGGGAAACTTGCCAGTGAATGCCATTATTTTTGTTTTTTCTTTAGAGATTCTAAAATTATACTCTTTACATAAATTGTTCAGGACATGGATTGATTTTTGGAGGCTATCTTCGTTTTCTTGAATAATCCACAAGTCATCTGCAAATAGTAATGCGTTCAGGTATTTTCCATTATTCAACTTGATACCTAAGTCTACTCTGCATTTCCATTTCCTGAAAATGTGGTCTATATAAATGTTGAATAAAGTGGGTGATAAGCTGAAAGATGAAAACTTTATAAAACTATTATTTATTCAATTTCAAAGAGAAAACTGAATTTAATTTGGTTCTTTGGAGAAAAATTGTTCCTAAACTAACTATGGTATAATTGATGTTTAAATTTTTTTTTAGTTTATTGAAAGTCACATCAACTGCTTTGGTTATTATTGACTATTGTCAGTTAAAGTATAGAATGGTTGGTTTTACTTTGTAATAATTCCAGACTGTAGCCAGGAATCAAACTAGGAACCTTCTGCTTTAGAATGTACAGTGCTGCCTAGCACACTAATCATTGGACTTAAAAGGCAGCCTTTAAAAGGTTATTGCTTTGTTTTTTTTCATCTTTCCTCATGCCCATTTTTCCCCAAAGATACAAATTAAGGTTATAATTTAAAAATGTTGAATTTTTCCAGGGAGATGCAATTAGAGTGGAAGCCAAATAAGCTTGCCAGTGTAGCTGCGCGAACAGTTCGGATTCAGTTGGTAGATTTCGTGTCTTAGTACCGAACTGCCTATTAAATCACACGTTCTAACCAATGTAAATTAACATCTACCGGGTGTTTTATTAAGGACGCAACCGTGATTATAAGAAGATAGAAGAAATACATCGGTAAATTTTCTGTCCCCCAATCGGTATGTTGGCAACAGTGTACTCAAGGCCAACTACCTAAGACAGTTAAAATGTTACAGTCAAACATTAGTGTGGTGACAGCAGTCGTTTTGTTATATTGTGTAAGCAATGGTATTTTTCCAAGGAAGAACGTGTGTTTATTGTAGAGACTTACATAGCAAGTAAATCTTACAAATGCAATGCCAACGCGATAAGGATGCAAATGTATCTTTTTCGTAGCTCTGAAAACAGTAGTTAATGTTAGCCCAGCTTGCGATGATAATCTTCTAAGCAATTTTTTTAGGTGATTGAGTCAAACGATTTTTTAAATCTTCGAGAAATTCCGTGGTTAACTTTGTTGGCTGGCGAGGTGGTTTCTCATTGAGTACACTCCCAGTTCTACGGAATTTATTTATCAAGCGCAATATTGACGATTTATTCGAAACAGCAGAACGAGGAAATTTCAACTGAAACTTATCTTGCACACATTAGTAAGATTTACTCGCTATGTAAGTCTCTACAATAAACACGCGTTCTTCCTTGGAAAAAACCATTGCTGACACAATATAATGAAATGGCTGCTGTCACCACACTAATGCTTGACTGGAACATCTTAACTGTCTTAGGTAGTTGGCCTTGAGTACACTGTTGCCAACATACCGATTGGGGGACAGAAAATTTACCGATGTATTACTTCTATCTTCTTATAATCAGGGTGCGTCCTTAATAAAACACCCGTTATTAGCGATGTTAAAAACATTCAATTGCAAACTTTGTATACAACAATTTAACGCCTATTACATACTGCTGTATGTGAACATTACAGACTAATGTTTTCCAGTTAGCTGATATTTATAACGTTGCGAGAGCAATGTGACTCTGATCACAGCTAGTACACCAATGACCCCCACCACCGAGCACGCCATTACCAAAATAAATCTTCTGCGCAATGAAGGAAACCGGCAAGCTTATTTGGCATCCGCTCTACTTGTGACCTCTTTTTGAAATCAAACAAATAATAAAAGTTTAAATTTAATTAAAATTGTTGAAGTCTTATATCAAGTTCATATAAAGCTAGAATTTATTAGCACAATATAAAGACAAAAACTTGAGTGTTTTGGATATGTTGTATCAGTTTTGTATGTGATCAGTTGGAACTGATTATAGAGCAAAGTGATTATAGACTATAAAATATGTAGGTATATGCGAGATGAAGAACATCTTGGTTTTAAGAGATTTGGAGATTGGTGTCATTCCTCCTCTGTAGAACTATTTAGATCTCAAAAGTGAGAACCTTCAAGAAGAAGAAGACACCCACGAAGAAGGAGAATCAAAATCAATAGCATTTTAGAGAAAACTGACCATTTTAGAGAAATGGTTGCAGATAGATATTCCCCCTCCAAGAAACATTTTTGGGCTTCAATTACTAAGTGGGTTGCACAAAATCTGTGTTTCGAAAATTTTGCATCAATGAAATACTGTCTCATTCTTCAAGGTGTTCACTAAGTAGGGTGCCAAACTTTGGAAGAGGATTCAGTACCTTAAAATAAACAAAAAGTTTTATATGAACTAACCTCTATCTCGCTTCATACACAGAGTGTCTGCCATTTTATGTTTTTTAAAGAAAAATTATTTTCTTAGGTACGGTTGAAGATATTTTACTCAAATTTGGTATACGTGAAGAAATACTTATGTTGCAAAGATGAAATTTATCTAACTGCTTTTAATGTGCTAAATTTCAAAATGGTGGACATTCAAACTTCTTAAATCTAAATATCTCAGCAACCATGCTGTTTATTTTATGTTTATTAAAAACATTTTTACACATATTTTAGTGAAAAGAATAACACCTTCTTTGTTCAAATACAATCACAAATACCTGAGTTGAAGCGGAAAATGTAATCTAAAATCTTTTGCCTGTTTTCACCTCTTCAGATAAGCCAGGGCTTTGTGTTAGAAATACTGTAATTAATTCTGTGTAAAATCAAACTCTTTAGAATAAAAATTTAATAATTCAAAGTCAAAAATGATTGATTTTGAATGAATCATGAAATTTTTATTCTAAAGAGAGCTTGTTTTTACACAGAATCAATGACAGCATTTCTAACACAAATGCCATGGGTTATCTGAAGAGGCAAAAGATTTTGGATTACATTTTCTGCTCTATCTCAGCTATTTATGATTATATTTGAACAAAGAAGGTGTTATACTTTTCACCAAAAATTTTTTGTAATAAACGCAAAAATGAACAGCATGGTTGCTGAAATATTTTGATTTAAGAATTTTGAACATCCACCATTTTGAAATTTAGCGTATTAAAAGTAATTAGATAAATTTCATCTTTGCAATATAAGTACTTCTACATTCATACCAAATTTGAGTAAAATATCTTCAACCATTCCTGAGAAAATAATTTTTCTTTAAAAAAGACAAAATGGCAGACACCGTGTATATGAAGCGAGATAAGAGGGTAGTACATATAAAACTTTTTGTTTATTTTAAGGTACTGAATCCTCTCCCAAAGAATGGCACCCTACTTAATGAACACGTTATATGGAGTTGCAAAGAAAGAAAAATTACTGGTATTGAATACAAACAGCATCTTAATCCTTTACTCTTGCTCTAATTATATGAACTAAGGATTGTTAATTTTAATAATTATTTGATATTTATTACAGTAAGAGCCACTTCTAAAGATAATATCAGAACCTACATTAATAAAAACTACAAAAAGAATGGTGTTCGAAGAATTCCTACAAACGAAACTATAATGCCACAGAACCAATTATCAAGCTTATGTAAAAGCAAAGAATTTCTCATTTCTTTTACATCTTGAGAATGCCTGAAAGCAAGATACTAAAACAAATTATTACCAGAGATATGTAGCCGGTATTAAAGAAGATCTAAACGACCCAAAAAATGGACAAAGTGACTAGAGTTATGCGATTGATGGATGAACAGCGGAAAGCAAGATCAGAGAATATGAAGAAGAATAGGCAGAGGAACTAAAGCTAATGGGAACCAAAGAAGACCAATCAAATACCAATCAAAAAAAGCGATCCACTTAAGTCAAACAAGATGAAAAAAATAAGAGCCATTTCTAAAGAGTCTTTTGCTATGCCTACATACATCCCTACATCCAACAGGCTGTATCTGAGTTGTTTCCCACCGCTAGGATGCACACTACATTTTATAGTCACATACACACTACACACTACACACATACTCACACACCCGTACATAGAAAAGAGGTGTCAGAATCAACAACTGATGTGGTGAAATGGGTGAGACAAGGAAGCTGAACAATAAATAAATAAATAAATAAATTCTTTATTGTAGAAACAGATGAGAACATCAAATGCATTACAATTGTCAAGAAACTAATCTAGATTATATTACTATTTTAAGACATATATTTAAAGTAACATCAAGTAAAATAAGCTTATAACAAATATAAAACACTAAATATTCACATGTTACATAAAACATTCAAATGTAACCTTATGACAGCTCAGAAATTCAACCAAACAATTGCCTACTACAAACGGCCAAAGTTAATATTAAAGAATTCCTCGAAGTTATATAGACAGTTAATAATCAGTATTGCTTGCAATTCTTTTTTAAATTTCAGAAATAAGTAGTTACTGTAAAAGTTCCTATTAAGATGTTTTTTAGTGTAGTGGTGTTTATATAGTAATAGTACCTTGTGCTCATTTTTAATTTTTATTGTAAGTATTTGTTTTTATTTTTGTCGTTAATACATGCCGACCAGGCACTGCTAGTTTTCAAATATCACCACCATGAGGAGGCCTAGTTAGAGATGATGTAATTTGTTTAGATTTTCTAAAAAATTGATTTTCAGACCAAAATAAAACATTGTAACATATTCCTTTATCAGTTTTTCTTAAAAAAAATCTGGCCTCTATACTAAATCCAACAGTCACTTGAGACTACGGGAAAGATAGGTGATTCCAATTTGAATCTTTTATTCAATCATTGAATTTTTCTTTTTTTTTTGATTGTATACAGCAATTGGTTGTATATATTGTTTGCTGATGATACTTCAATCATAAACAAAAGTTTACTGGTAGATAGTCTCGAAGTGAATACACATATTAGCATAGAATCTGTAGTCCAATTTCTGAATGAATTAATGTTGACAGTTAATGGGAAAAAGTGTCAGTTCTTACAGTTCAAAAACAAACACAATGTAAGGGAAAACAGAGAAGTGGATATCTTGATACAAAATAATATCCTAGATCATGTGCAAACAGTGAAGTTTCTAGGAGTGTCACTAGATAGGACCCTATCGTGGGATTATTACCCCAATCAAATTTGTAGTAAAATATCATCTGGGGTGTTTGCATTAAAACAGATTGCCAGATTAAATGATAAACAATTGCTTATAGCAACTTATCATGGTTTAATTTTATCTCATATCAGATATGCCATAATTAGTATGGGGTAATTCATCACAGGGTAACATGGAAAGAGTTTTTAAAATACAGCAAAAAGCTATTAGGTGTATGATGGGAGTCAACCACCTTACCTCATGCAGATCACTATTTAAAGAGCTGCAATTGCTCATAGTTCCTTCTTTGTATATTTTTGAAGTGATAATGTATGTAAAGAAAAATACCTTTTTACAGAATTTAGATGTTCACAACCACTACACACGAAACAGAATCGATTATTATGTTGCTAATCACAACACTAAATTGTTTGAACAAAAACCAACTTATGCAGGTAGAAAATACATCAATAAATTGCCTCAAGGTTTAAAAAGTTGTGACAATTTAAGTCATTTAAAAAAAAGCTAAAACAATATTTGATTGATGAAACATTTTACAGTGTGCATGAATTCCTTTCTAAATAGTTTTGGTATTTAACTTTAATTAAACAAATATTGTGTACAATTTGATACAAAGGGGTTCATGACAAGCCTGCTGAGTTAAGCAGTGGCAGGAGGAAATTATTGGTAAGTGATGAATTTATCATTGCGTTTGATTTTTTGATTTTTCATTGTGTGTGATATTTGATTCAATAGGGTTCATGACAAGCCTTCTAAAGTAAGCAGTAGCAAAAACAATTATTGGTGGTAAGTGATGAATTTATCATTGGTGATTAACTTTCAGTTTATCAGTTTTATCTTGACGTGTATTATACTCCCTTTGGGGTCTCCAGGATGAAAAAAAAATAGAGCAATATGCTCTCCGCTTCTATCTGTCCTACAAACATACGTAGCATTTAATTAATAACGTATAAGTTTTAAGTAGAATTGTAATTTAAACCAAAGTTAAAATGATAAATGACTATTATTTAAAGACTAATGTTCGGCCCCAATATTTGATTAAAAGACGCAGTATTTAAAATTAAAAGGAAATGAAATACTTGTACAAAAATAGTTGTACAAAATAAATGTACAAAATAGTTACATTTATAGAATAGAAATTAAAAGAACATTAATAGAATTTATAGGCCTACGGCGATGAAATGGATAAATCTAGATTTTGAAAGAATAAAAAAAAATGTTTAATTTAATTTTATCTTTTTATAACATTTAATGGCTTTTCAAACAAAATGCTGTACATTACCCTATAAATAGTTATATTCAGTTACAAGTGTAATAAAAATTCTGTCACATAATTATACGTAAATATTTCAGATAATAATGTAAACATTTTTAATCGCAAACGTAATTTGTTTCAATGTCATAAGTATAATATCTGCCCATAACTGACAGGTGGAGTGTCAAATTATTTACACTCAATCTGTTCAGTGCAGGGCTAAAATAAATAGTTCTGTTTCTTATCACATGGTCAACCAATTAAATTACTGAATCATTTAAGAACAGAAGAGGTAGAGGTGTAAAATACACTAATCAGAGTTATCTCCTCTGAAAGTAATGAATTTCATTATACAGCCAGACCCTGTGGTGAATGAAGTGAAGGTGTCATTTACAGAGTGGAAAATATGTGCTTTTCAGAGGGCCCGGCATGCTGATAAGCGTACTTTTCCACTCAGTGAGGAAGGCAAAGGTAAACCACCTCACTCCTCGTTTTACTTAGTAAAACCTCTACAGGTTCAAACCAGCCTTTCGGCTGATGACCTAAACAACAACAAGTATAATATAGCCGACACTAAGATTAACTTTTATTTTCATAGCATGAGTCAATCTTCCGACTGTTGGACAGAGAATAGTCTTATACAGGGGAAGATAATTGCCTAGCAAAGGTTCAAATTCCAAAAAAAAACCAATTAATTTTCTCCTGTGTACATTTAGCCCCCTTGGAAGTCCTCAGGTTGACTAATTTTATTTTTCTCTTCCAATTTTAATACTTGGATCAGAACATCAATTTAATGAAGTATTTAAGTATTTAAGTTTAATTAAGTAATTAAGTTCTTTATTTACACAGTATAGTTTCATGAATTCAACCTTTAGAAACTCGACACTCCATAATGTCAACAGCCTTGCCAGATTTAGCTTAGAGGAAAATTACTTGATCATTCAGGAAACGAGTTTGCAGAAAAATTAGAAGAGACACACCCTGACAATGGAAAAATTTGTCAACCTGCTCAAAAGAATTCCAGGCTGTGAAGAGGCTGCGGATGATTATATTTGTGAATTTTAAGGTGAAGATCTGGCCTTTGCCAGATGATATCACAGCAGATGTGATGAGAAAAAAGTATAATGAAAAAGGACTCTGACGAAGATGTTGAGACGATTGAAAAAACCGAGTAGATGAGGCATAGAAGAGGTTTCGAAGCAGTCAAGTGAGCACAGCATTACTTAGAACAACATGGGGCATGTGAAGTAGACTAGAATGTCCACTATATTATAGAATTAGGCTGGGTGTATACTGGAGCACAGGTGGCGCTGTTCAGGACAGGCAGGGCAGGAGCGAAAACTGTGTACCCATTTTTGCCTGTAGCGTACCGTATATTGGGAGGCAGAAATGTGTGGCACAGCAATATGTCTGTGTAGAGCAACCACAGTTTTTAGTCGAGGCACAATTTTAGTGCACGCGTTGAGCAGGAAACATGTTGGTTCAAGAGAAGTTAATTGAACTTGTGCCTACCAAAACCATATTGTATCATATCAATCATCCTGATTACATGAAAAACTGTCCTGTTGTAAACCTAGTGTAATTCTTGAATATATTATTGTCAAACTCTTGTGTTATCTTGAATTTGCCATGCATTTTATGTTTTCTCATAAATTCACTTTGCCACAAACTTTTCTCCCTTGGCTTTGAAATACAATACAGTAGAATTAATTCTTCTGTACCGGAATCAGACAAATCTAATAGTAAATATCACTCTCACTAAAATGATCCATCATGCTAAATGGCCAAACATGAACGAATTAATGAACCTGAAAAATATAATCAACTATCCTGCATCTCCAGTATACGAGGTGTGGCTATTAAATAACAAGACTAACGTTGTAAAAAATTTAATTTTTATTTTATACACTTTTTTTCTTTTTTTTTTTTGGTTTAACGTCCGACTGTTTTGCAAATTGCTGCTAATGCAGACGGTGAAGGATGAAATGAATTTTTTGTAACGTATGAAAAAATGCCATGCCCGAGTGGGATTCGAACCCAAGACCGCGTGATGAGAGGCGAGCACGTTACTAACATCGCCAACGCGGCCGGCATTTTATACACAATCACTTATTGTCACCTTCAATATACACTCCTTCTCTATCCCTACAACGCTCCATGCAAATTTTCCATTGTTGGAAACAGTGCTGGAAGTCATCTTCTGTCAGCTTCTTCAGGACACGTGCCGCTTTCTCTTTTACACCTTCTACAGACTCA
Organism: Catonia carolina; assembly: GCA_035578175.1. Lineage (NCBI taxonomy): Eukaryota > Metazoa > Arthropoda > Insecta > Hemiptera > Achilidae > Catonia > Catonia carolina. Next base: position 28,996,281 of record JAQMRL010000005.1, on the reverse strand, counting down.
AATCTTGTCCCTTTTAATGCAAATTTCACCTTAGGGACAGGTAGAAGATAATAATTCATGTAATGATAATAGATTCATGTAATGAAACGTGGTTTTGTACTTATGATCCGGGAACGAAGTGCCAATCCATGCACTGGAAGAGCCAAACTTCACCAAGAGCCAAAAAAGCTCGAATGAGCAAGTCAAAATTTAAAGCAATGATGATTTTTTTTTATATCCATGGGATTGTGTAACTTCACTGGGTTCCTGAAGGTCAAACAATTAATCAATATTACTACCTTGATGTACTTTCTAAACTATGTCAAAGAGTAAGGAAAAAACGCCCTGAAATGTGGAAGGACAAATCATGGGTTCTCCATCAAGACAATGGGCCAGCTCATTCCGCATTATCTGTCAAGAGGTTCCAAGCCACGTACAGTATCTCAGTGTTAAAAAATCCACCTTATTCACCAGATCTTGCACATGTGACTTCTACCTGTTCCCTAAAGTGAAATCTGCATTAAAAGGGACAAGATTTGAGTCTGTAGAAGCTGTAAAAGAGAAAGGGGTACGTGTCCTGAAGGAGCTGACAGAAGATGACTTCCAGCACTATTTCCAACAATAGAAAATTTGCATGGAGCGTTATAGGGATAGAGAAGGAGTGTATATTGAAGGTGACAATAAGTGCTGATGTATAAAATTAAAATTAAATTTTTTACAACATTAGTCTCGTTATTTAATAGCCACACCTTGTACACTGGGAGAAATGTCTGCGCTGCCTACCCTGCCCTGCATGTGTCTGTCTCAAACACACTGTGCCACTGCGCTCCAGTATACGCCTGGTCTTATCTACATTGGTTTCATGGTGAATTAGCTAAGAGTAGAAACCAAAGCCAAGCGTAGAAAATTGGAGTACTTCGGGCACATCATGCGAAATGAAAAGTATCACCTCCTTCAACTCATCCTACAGGGGAAGATAGAGGGGCAACGATCAGTAGGGCGAAGACGGATATCGTGGCTGCGGAATTTGCGGGCGTGGACTGGGATGACGTCAACGGCTCTGTTCAGAGCGGCAGTGAATAGAGTAATGTGGACCAATGTGATGGCCAACATCCATAGAGGATAGGCACTTCAAGAAGAAGAAGAAACCAAAGTGAAAATTAATAAAATATCACAAATTTTTACCCAGAATAAACCTAAGTTGTAATTATTATTTTTATAGTTTTTCACAATACTGTATTATGCTTTTAAACTACATGAATGTGTTATGTATAAATAATAATGAATATTAACAAATAAATCTTTCTAGTGCAGTTTTATTAATCCAAATGAAAAAATTATTGCAATCATAGGGACCAACTAAGAAATGAGGACATAAGAATGGAACTGGATATTTACAACCTGAATGGAAAGATTCCAGAAAATCGAAATCAATGGAGGGACCATGTAGAGAGAATACCTGAGGGAAGGAGCACCTCAATGTTTTGCAATACAGACCGGAGGGGAGGAGAGATGTTGTCAGGCCACACAAAAGATGGGAATAATTCAATAATTTGTCGCTGTTGTGAGTTGGAACAGGAAGAAGCCTAATATTTGATTGTAGGAAGAAGATGAAAAAACTTATAAATTTTCTCTTACCTTTTCTTATTAAATAAGAAAAGGTTACAAAAAAGCCAAAATTTTCTGCTTAAATTTTTCTTTTCCCTATTATTTTATTTATATTTTTCTAGACTTCCATGGTTTGGTGGACTCACCATCATCAGAGCTAAAAGAGAGAGATAAAATATAAAAATTGAAACAAATCTTACTAAAACACCTTCAAGAAGATGTTATGTATTCAGTCACTTTTACAAAACAATAATACAAGTTTTTAGTTTTTTTGGAAAGTGTTTAGTAAGATTAGTTTCAATTTCAATATTTTGTTTGCTCTGATGTTAGTGGATCCACTGAAACAGTTAAGGAAAATAAGGTAAAATATAAAAAAAAAATTAAATTTAAACAGTAATAAAATGTTAGTGAAAATGTAAAATATTTTTACATTTAAATCATGAATATGTACAGTTTTAGTTGCTAATAAATGTATTTTTATAATAATTATACAATAAATTATCATTAATGATTCCCATTTAATTTCCGTATAACTTGAGTTTTCAGAAACTTGACACCTTCTCCTTCCATGCTAAGTTGAGTTTGTGGAACTTTACTGTGCTAACTTTTATGTACTTCAGTATAACTGCTGTTCACAATATGTGAGCAGAAATTTACTGAAATCTGGTTGTGCATAATTAATTACGAATTATTTTAATCTTCTAGATATTTAAACTTTTAATTTTATTCTACGACAGTAGAATGTCAAAAAATGACAACAAACTGAATTCTTTAATATATAGTTTGCTAAACAGGTTAGCAAATCTTGGTGACAATTGTACGAAATTAAAAGTTGTCTTTGAAGACAATCTTGTGATTATTTGTACTATATTAACTAAATATTTACTTAATACTATAAGTACAAATAATTGTATTATAATTTCATCGAATGGTAGTAAGAAAACATTGCTTTAACAGAATAAAGTTGAAATAAATGTTTTGGAAGATGATAAGGGAATAAGTGGGAAATTTTGTGCTGATGTAAAGGACGAAGGATTACCAACCTGCGCGGAGTTTAGTCAGTGAGTTGTGGACATTCCGTGTGGTCGTGCTTGTGCTATGCTATAGTTTTTTAAAAATGACGTGTGTGAATTTAAGTTATAGCTAATGATAACCTTTAATTTTTTAATAAATTGTGGTAGGTGGTGTTTTGTTAAATTAAAATTACAAGTGCAGCTGTGGTGTAGCTATGATGATGTGAGATAGTAGTGAATTTATTTAAAATATCCTACCTACGAAGAGGTAAGGTTCGGAGAGCTAACAATGATGGTGCCTGGAGTTAGACCGTCTTTAATGGCAGTACTGGTTATTCTTCTGTCCCATCTGGTTTATATTACGTTACCAACGCCCGTTTTACCGCCTGTCAATCATGGTAAATTATTTGTTAATCTTATATTTTATAATAATTATTACTGTTCTTTTTGTATACCGTTATTTTTATTTGTGTTTTGTATTGTTGCAACTGTTTGTTATTGTTTTTATTTTGTTTGTAACTTGACTTCTTGAAACTATTTTTTATGGTATTTCAAAAGGTTACTAAGGTTTTAAATGTCTACATTATGTCTGGATAGACTATAGTGTTGACATCTGGTTTTCTGTCTGTTAAAAATTATTTACTTAGTTTGTTATTTATTTAAATATTTTATGTCAATTTAGAATTCACTATAATACTGATATTATTAACTTAATAGTAAAAACTTTTTTTTCTGTTTAATCGCACCCTGTTTCTTATACAGGTGTTCTGTTCAACAGATAGTCTTTTGTTTTGTTTTTGAGTTCTGTTTACATACTTCAAAAGTTGTAAACATAAGAGCTGTTTTAAATTCAACCAAAAATTCACTGTAACATCTATATTTGTCACCTCAAGCAAAAATCCTGTAATTTCTTTCAAATTTTGACACGAACTTGAAAAAAGACAGTCGTGATCTTAAAGCTCGAGTTTAAGATTTCAAATACTATTTTCAGTAATTTTACTGGGACTTCTCATGAAACCAAACTTTTACCGCAGTTCCGTTTTTTAGATATATTAATGTGAATTATATAATAAAAATGCTCATAAAAGACAGGTGGTGACTTCAATTATTTGCTCGCAATCTATTAGTTCAAGGGCTACAAAAAAATAGTTCTGTTTCTCATCACGTGGTTAGCCAATTAAATGACTGAATCATTTAAAAAAAGAAGAGGTGTAAAAGACACTAGTCAGAGTTACCTCCTTTGAAAATAATGAATTCCATTATACCGCCAGACCCTGTGGTGAATGAAGGGAAGGTGACATTTTCAGGGTGGATGTGCTTTTCAGAGGTCCTGGTATGCTGATAAGCATACTTTTCAACTCAGTGAGGAAGGCATTGGTAAACCTCCTCACTCCTAGTTTTACTTAGTAAAACCTAGAGGTTCAAACTAGCCTTCTGGCTGATGACCTAAATATATCCTTTGTGCATTCCTAAACTGTTCGACCGATTTAAATTAAATTTTATCTACATATAAATATTACTCAGTTTCTGGAGCAGGTTTTAAGCTTTTGAAAACCTCGATCTGATCCGTAGAAAGAAAGTTAGGAGATGAAATGTTTTTGTGCTTCAGAAAAAGTCAGGGGTTCGACTTTCAAAATACAATTGTTTAAAACAAAGGACAAATATGAAAACAGATATTTTTTATTTATGTATTATCATTATAATATAACCATCAACAAATCAGAGACAATCGATACAAGTTTCCAGTTACATTTGGAAAATTTAGCTGTAAGTAGCCACCTCACACGTCGGAAACCATTCGATTTCATCGTGTACGCACCAGACGGAAAAACAAAAAAATATTTTGTATCCAAGAGCACTTCAATAAAAAAAAAAATCTGGGATGAAACACTCACACGACTTTCTCTTGCCAATGCAAATAATGAACAATATAACCTAATATTAGTAATGAAACATTAGAAATATACAAAAAAATTAATCTCAAAAACATAACCTAGTTTTAATCATGAGTGAATGATGCAAAATGAAAGTCAACCTTAGTTGGGCTTAATAACCCGGAAAATCACTCTGACGCTAAAGTAGGCTCTGTAAAGAAAAATGCTTAAAAAAAAGTTGGTACTTACGTCTTTTATTTCCCTATAAATTTGAGTGTGTGCACTTCGTGTCGTAAAATGCATACTAAAACCGTATTCTTAAAAAATGCACTTTTTTACAGATTTTAATGAAAAAAAAAACACAGAAAATCGCTAATTACCGCAAAAGTAAGCGTTATATTAAGAAATGATTGAAATAAAAGTTGTAAAGTTTTAAATTTTCTAGATCTTTGATTATATACACTCTTACCCTAAAATGCATATCAAGGCCGTAATCTTAAAAAAAATCTACGAGAGCACAGCCTCCCCAAGAATTTCAGCAGACATAGCGTCTACCCTATCTTCTAGACCATAAAAAATGTATTAAATGAGGCAATTTAAAAAAAATATATCGTAGGAGCGTTTTTGAGAGAATCGCAAAAAGTGAAAAATGACACGAATAAACTACTACTTCCGGTTGACCGATTTTGATGAAAATCTCCGTGTCGGGTCCGGTAGTCATAAGTTTCAAGTTTCAACTTTGTACGATGTTCCGTTCTTGAGATATTTTGTTCACACACACTGACCAATCGCTAAAAACATGCTTTTTGGGTTAAGGAGGTCGGAAAATGAGTAAATCCGGTGAAAACTCGATTCAAAAAAATCAACTCGTTTCGAAAAATCGACATGAAAACAATACTTTCCTTTCTATATATTCATATTGTTAAGAGAAAGTAAAAATGAGCACAGAATTGTTATTACGAATTTTCTTTTAAAATTCGATTTGTAGGCGTAGGAGCGCGCGCAGGGTTCAGCTAATAATATATATAAAATTCAGAACTTTTTTTATAAATTTAAATTTGATTTGATCATCAACAAGAAGGCTGTTATGAACCCTTTGAGGTTATGCTAAGTTAACGGAGGAGTGAAGTAGTTTACCATGTTTTTCTTGTAGGTTTAACAACTGCGACTTCTTATCAATATGCAAGGCGCAGAGAGCATTACTTTTTCACCCTGTAATAATTCACATTTTCATTTTTCACGATTTGGACTGTTTGGGTAATCCGTTGCTTTAATATCTCGTATTCTTAAATGTTTCAATCCTTTCTTTAATGAGATTGAAATGATAAAACAACGATTTTTATGGCACTAGCTAATGAAGTTAAATTTTTACTTTCTCTTGCCTATATGATACATAGGTTTTAATTTCTCTTGCCTATATGAATATATAGGAAGGAAAGTATTGTTTTCATGTCGATTTTTCAAAATCGAGTTTTCACCGGATATACACGTTTTTAGACCCCGTGAACCCAAAAACCATGTTTTTAGTGATTGGTCTGTGTGAGTGTGTGTGAACGGAATTTTTCAAGAACGGAAAACCATATGAAAGTGGAACTTGAAACTTAAATTAGGTACCAGAGGACCCGACACGAACATTTTCATCAAGATCATTCCTCCAAATCGGTCCACCGATAGTAGTAGTTCATTCGTGTAATTTTTCACTTTCTTGCGATTTTCTCAAAAACGGCTCCTACGATTTTTTTAAAAGATTGCCTCATTTACCACATGATTTGTGCTCTACAAGGTAGGATTGGCGCCATTACTGCTGAAATTCTTGGGGAGTCTGTTTTCTTGTAAAAAAATAGTTTTTTTTAAGACTGCGGTTTTAATATGCATTCTAGCGCAAAAATGTATGTAATAAAAGTTGTAGAGAATTTAAAAATCTATAACTTTTATTTCAAACATTTTTTTTATAACGGTAATTTTTTTTAGCGGTAAATTAGCGATTTCCTGTTTTTTTTCTCGCGAAAACTTGTAAAAATCGATTTTTTTAAATATTTCAGCCTTAGTATGCATTTTACGACGAAAGTTTATATACTAATCAAATTTATAGAAAATTAAAAAATCTACAACTTTTATTTAGAGCATTTTTCTCTACAGAGCCTAGTTTAGCGTGAAAGAGTGATTTTCCGTATTTTTAAGCCAAACTGAGATTGATTTTCATCATGATGAATGAGGTCTTTCACTCATGATTAAAATTAGGATATTTTTATTGAGGTTAGTTTTTTGTTTATTTCTAATGTTTTATTACTAATGTTAGGTTATATTGTTAATTATTTGCATTGGCAAGAGAAAATAGTGTGAGTCCTTTACACCAGATTTTTATTTATTGTTTTTATTGCCTAAACATGTCTTATGCGTAGGTAATAATATGAGGTGATAAAGTATGTTGTTGAGGTCATCAGCCGAAAGGCTGGTTTGTACATCTAGAGGTTTTTACTAAGTAAAACGAGCAGTAAGAAGTTACACATTTAACTTTCCCACTGAGTGGAAAAGTATGCTTATCAGTATACCAGGGCATCTGAAGAGCATCTATTTTCCACCCTGCGAAAGATACCTTGACTTCATTCACCACAGGGTCTACAATGAAATTCATTACTCTCAGACGAGATAACTCTGACTAGTGTCTTTTACACCTCTACCTCGTTTGTTCTTAAATGCTTCAGTCATAGAATTGATTTACCGTATGATAAGAAACAACTATTTTTGTCGCTCTGGAACTAAAAGATTGAGTTCAAATAATTTAACACTCCACCTGCTTATTATGAGCAAAAGAAATAAATAAGAAATAATATTTTTTCTAAAATCTACGAAACAAATGATAGATTTTTCTAAATTTCTTACGAAACGAAGAAAATACTGCTAAAGAGGATTAATACTTGTTAGGAAGACCACAAAAAGATATGCATGACGACGGTGTATTAACTCATTAAAAACCAATTTATATTAAAAATTGGTTATATTTTCCGCGTTAATCAGGAAATTTTGAAATAAAAATAAGTGACGACAAATCTGCACTTGGAGAATTTCAGTTTAAGAAAACAGTGAGCGGAAAGAGTCTAGAGGTAAAACAGAACTAGGAAAACCCTTTATATTTTCCTTTTTATATATGGATAAACTCACCGGGTTGGTCTAGAGGTTAAGTGTTTAACAGCTGATTTTCGGAGACGAAGGTTCGGAGTTCAAATCCTAGTAAAAGTAGTTACTTTTATACGGATCTGAATACTAGACAGTGGTTACCGGTGTACTTTAATGATTGGGGTTTAATTAACCATACCCTCTCATGAATGGTCGGCTTGGGTCTGTACAAGACTACATCTCATTAACACGTCATACACATCATCCTCATCTGATTGGGTCATGGGGTTGCTTATTGTTCTAAATTGAACAGACTGCAACGTACACAAATTAGGAATAAAAAAATGGATTATTTTATGCAATTAATACAAATTATCGTAATAATATTACTCTTTAATTGGTTGTGGTAATATTCTACATCCGTTAAAAAAAAGTTTATTGTTTTAATTAATTCAACATATGTTTATTTTGTTTTTATAATGTATCAGCAAGGTCTGAAATACGCGAGAAAATCTAGTACAATGGATAGGCATTTACATATTGTACGAATATATTGTTATTCGCATGTGATGTTAAATATTTCCTACAGATATACAATACAATGTTCTTTTATAATAATAATAATAAATTTTACAGTAGATTTAATTTAAGCGCTGTTATACCAAAGATTTAAAAAAACTTTTACGAGGAATATTAAAGCGTGGACAAAAAGGGACGCTTACTAAAAGAAAATTACTTGTTTCATTGATTTCCGAAAAGTATACCCTTCAGAACAGCATGTTTACTTTGTCTTAAAGTTTAAAAGTCGGCACTTTTTATCTTAAGTAATTTTGTAATCATTTGTTTGCTAAATTTAATCTAATTTATCAAGTAATTGCATTTGTGGCATAAGTTAATTACCGTAATGGAGGTGTTATGCTCATTCTATATTTAATTATTATTCCTATATTTATTTGTATACAGGGTGATTCAGAACTATGCGGCAATCTCTTAGTAGCTCATTCTATTGTTACAAATAAGAAAAAAATTCGTATGAACATGGGTCTGAAAACGCTTCGTTAGCGAGTTATACAGGGCCAAAGATTACATTCAGTACCCTCAGTGAAATGAGATCATATAGTCATTCTTAAGGCTGTAATAAAGAGACAAATTTGATAATTTCGTATATATTTTTTCCTAAAAAATTGAATAAAATTTGTCCCGGTAATGTACCTTCATCAGTTTTAAAGATAACGTAAGTAAAACACTAGAATTGGGGCTAAATGTAACACATTTTTGTATTTAACGTGAAATTACTTTGGTAAATGGTAAATTAAGGTGTAATTTTTATTAATTACATTTGTAGAAAATTTAATTCTGAAAAGATTCATGTAAATTGCTTAAGAAAAAATAGAGTACTAGATATTAAAATTTAACTTTTATTTAAAAACAAGACCCACCGGGTTGGTCTAGAGGTAAAATCAGCTGTTAAACAGCTGATTTTCGGAGACGAAGGTTCCTGGTTCAAATCCTAGTAAAGGTAGTTACTTTTAAACGGATTTGAATACTAGACAATGGTTACCGGTGTACTTTGATGGTTGGGGTTTAATTAACCATACTCTCTCAGGAATGGTCGGCCTGGGTCTGTACAAGACTACACCTCATTTACACGTCATACACATCATCCTCATCTGATTGGGTCATGGGGTTGCTTATTGTTCTAAATTGAACAGATTGCAATGTACACAAATTAGGAATAAATTAGGTCTCTCTATTTAAAAACAAAACAATCGTAATTGTGAATAAAAATTTAACTGCATAAAATACTAATTTTGTCCATATGTTGGAAATAACAGCTGATTGTTCATTCAATACTGTAGATTTATATAAAATTAATGAATTTTAGTTTATAAACAACGTAAAAATTAGTTATTAGTTACCTACAAAAGGTGCTCAAAGTGGCCCCGTTAGAGGAGTTTAATTGTGTCTAAGAAGACTCAGTCAACAATAAAAAATCTGGTGTGAAACACTCACACAACTTTCTCTTGCCAGTGCAAATAATTAACAATAAACCTAACATTAGTAATAAAACATAAGAAATAAACAAAAAGCTAACCTCAATAAACATAACCTAATTTTAATCATGAGTGAAAGACGCAAAATGAAAATCAACCTCAGTTTGGCTTAGAAATACGGAAAATCACTCTTTCTCTCTAAACTAGGCTCTGTAGAAAAAAATGCTTTAAATAAAAGTTGTAGATTTTTTAATTTTCTATAAATTTAATTATATACACTTTAGTCGTAAAATGCATACTAAGGCCAAAATCTTAAAAAAATCGATTTTTCCACGTTTTCGTGAGAAAAAAACAGAAAATCGCAAATTACCGCTAAACTAAGCGTTATACAAAAAATATTTGAAATAAAAGTTGTAGAATTTTAAATTCTCTACAATGTTTATTAAATAAATTGTTCAGCTAAAATGCATATTAAAGCCGTAATCTTAAAAAAACAACGTTTTTACGAGAAAACACCCTCACCAAGAATTTCAGCAAACATGGCGCCTACCCTATCTTGTAGAGAATAAAAAATTGAGTAAACCAGGCGATTTTTAAAAAAATCGTAGGACCAGTTTTTGAGAAAATCGCAAAAAACTGAAAAATTACACGAATGAACTACTACTTCCGGTTGACAGATTTTGATGAAAATGTTCGTGTCGGGTCCGGTAGTGGTATGTAACTTAAGTTTCAAGTTCGTACGATGTTCCGTTCTTGAGATATTCTGTTCACACACATACCGACACACACACAGACCAATCGCTAAAAATATGTTTTTTGGGTTCAGGGGGTCTGAAAACGTATAGATCCGGTGAAAACTCGATTTCGAAAAATCGACATGAGAACAATACTTTCCTTCCTATATATTCATATAGGCAAGAGAAAGTAAAAATCTTAGATGTTGTTTTGTTATGTTGCAACCGCATCAACGTAATGGTTCTTATCGACCATGTTGGGTCAGGATTGTATCTGAATTTTTAATGCAGTAAAGTTTTCCAGATTCGAACTGGGAGCCGGCCGCATTGGCGTAGTTGGTAACGAGCTCGCCTCTCATCATGCGGTCTTGGGTTCGAATCCCATTCAGGCACGGCATATTTTCATACGTTAAAAAAATCATTTCATCCTTCACCGTCTGCATTAGCAGTAATTGCAGAACAGTCGGACGTTAAACCAAAAAAAAAAGATTCGAACTGGGAATCGAAATTGTGACCTAGGCTTTAGCGGGGCCAGTGAAACCAACTAGGTGGCGATTTAAATGTTTTATTTCATAAAACATAATGTAAAGAGATTGCATTGTATTAATTTTAATTGTGCAAATAATAGCGAAAAACTATTTTATTTATGTTATGAAACACTTTAACGAATTGCGAATTCTGTGAACCTGATAAAATTAGATCTAATATTTCATCAATATTAGTAAATATAGAAAGCTATTACATAATAACAAGCTACTCTTCAAATTGTTTACTTAACTCATAAATGTATACACAATTTATTAAATAGACAAGTTTAAATAAATTCTACTAAAATATGTTTGCGTTAATTGGATTTTGAAGTTTTGATCGTAACATGAAAATAGAACCATCAAGTAGTCATGAAATTATTTAAATTGAATTCTAAGTAGATGATAATATTTTTCTAATATTTTTTATTTTCTCTTGCCTATATGAATATATAGAAAGGAAAGTATTGTTTTCATGTCGATTTTTCGAAATGGAGTTTTCACCGGATATACACGTTTTTAAACCCCCTAAACCCAAAAGAAACATGTTTTTAGCGATCGGTCTGTGTGTGTGTGTGAACAAAATATCTCAAGAACGGAACATCGTACGAAGTTGTAATTTAAAAATTAAGTTAGGTAGGTTATACTACTAGAGGACCCGACAAGAATATTTTCATCAAAATCGGTCAACCGGAAGTAGTAGTTTATTCGTGTAATTTTTAACTTTTTTGCGATTTTTTCGAAAACGGCTCCTACAATTTTTTTTTTTTTAATTACTTCATTTACTATATTTTTTATGTTCTACAAGGTAGGATAGACGCCATGTCTGCTGAAATTCTTGGGGAGGCTGTGCTCTCGTAGAAAAAAATTTGTTTTTTTTTTAAAGATTGCGGCCTGCATTTTAGCGCGAAAATGTATAATATTAAGTATAAAATGTATAAATATATTAAATTTGTAAAAAATGGATTTTTTTAAGATTTCGGCCGTGGTATGCATTTTACGATAAAAGTGTATATAATCAAATTTATATAAAATTAAAAGATCTACAACTTTTATTTAGAGAATTTTTCTCTACAGTGCCTAGTTTAGCGTGAAAAAGTGATTTTCCGTAATATTAAGCCAAAATGAGGTCGATTTTCATTTTGCGTCATTCGCTCTTGATTAAAATAGGTTATGTTTTTGAGACTAATTTTTTGTATATTTGTAATGTTTTATTACTAATATTAGGTTATATTGTTCATTATTGTGTGAATGTTTCACACCAGACTTTTCTCTATTAGGTGTAAGAGTTCAGTATGTAACATGCTCTCGTGGTTTATAATCCGATACAATCATTGAAAGCAGAAGTTTTTTACTTTCCCTTGCCTATATGAATATCTGCCCATAACAGACAGGTGGAGTGTCAAATTATTTACACTCAATCTGTTCGTTGCAGGGCTAAAATAAATAGTTCTGTTTCTTATCACATGGTCAGCCAATTAAATGACTGAATCATTTAAGAACAGAAGAGGTAGAGGTGTAAAAGACACTAGTCAGAGTTATCTTCTCTGAGAGTAATGAATTTCACTATACAGCCAGACCATGTGGTGAATGAAGTGAAGGTGTCATTTGCAGAGTGGAAAATATGTGCTTTTCAGAGGGCCCGGCATGCTGTTAAGCGTACTTTTCCACTCAGTGAGGAAGGCAATGGTAAACCACCTCACTCCTCGTTTTACTTAGGAAAACCTCTACAGGTTCAAACCAGCCTTTCGGCTGTTGACCTAAACAACAACATATGAATATATAGGAAGGAAAGTATTGTTTTCATGTCGATTTTTCGAAATCGAGTTTTCCCCGGATGTACACGTTTTCAGACCCCTGAACCCAAAAAACATGTTTTTAGCGATTGGTCTGTGTGTGTGTGTGTGTGTCTGTGTGTATACAAAATATCTCAAGAACGGAACATTGTACGAACTTAAAACTTGAAACTTAAGTTACATACCACTACCAGACCCGACACGAACATTTTCATCAAAATCGGTCAACCGGAAGTAGTAGTTTATTCGTGTAATTTTTCACTTTTTTGTAATTTTCTCAAAAACTGGTCCTACAATTTTTTTAAAAATCGCCTGGTTTACTCAATTTTTTATTCTCTACAAGATAGGGTAGGCGTCATGTTTGCTGAAATTCTTGGTGAGGCTGTTTTCACGTAAAAACGTAGTTTTTTAAGATTACGGCTTTAATATGCATTTTAGCGCAAAATTTTATATAACAAAAGTTGTAGAGAATTTAAAATTCTACAACTTTTATTTCAAACATTTTTTTGTATAACGCTTACTTTAGCAGTAATTAGCGATTTTCTGATTTTTTCTCACGAAAACGTGTAAAAATCGATTTTTTTAAGATTTCAGCTTTAGTACGCATTTTACGACATAAGTGTATATAATCAAATTTATAGGAAATTAAAAGATCTACAACTTTTATTTAAAGCATTTTTCTCTACAGAGCCTAGTTTAGCGTGAAAGAGTGATTTTCCGTATTTTTAAGCCAAACTGAGTTCGATTTTCATTTTGCATCTTTCACTCATGATTAAAATAAGGTTATGTTTTTGAGGTTAGTTTTTTTTTATTTCTAATGTTTTATTACTAATGTTAGGTTATATTGTTAATTATTTGCATTGGCAAGAGAAAGTTGTGTGAGTGTTTCACACCAGATTTTTTGTATAATGCTTAGTTTAGCGGTAATTAGCGATTTTCTGTTTTTTCTCACGAAAACGTGTGAAAAATCGATTTTTTTAAGATTTCGGTTTAGAATGCATTTTACGACAAAAGTGTGTATAATAAAATTTGTAGGAAATTAAAAGATCTACAACTTTTATTTAGAGCTTTTTTTTGTACAGTGCCTAGTTTAGCGTGAAGGAGCGATTTCCGTATTTTTAAGCCAAACTTAGGTCGATTTTAATTTTGCGTATTTCACTAATGTTTTTTGAGGTTAGTTTTTTGTTTATTTCTAATATTTTATTACTAATGTTAGGTTTATTGTTAATTATTTGCATTGGCAAGAGAAAGTTGTGTGAGTGTTTCACACCAGATTTTTTATTTAATGAACAGTAAGTTAATGAGTTATTGCATATATATATTTAAGTCACTGTACTCACTGATAGGTTATTGGTTTTTTACCAACTAGCAATTACGTGCTGCAGGAATGGGTGAGTCATACCACGAACCGGTTTTTTTACATTTGTCTATGTCAAAGACATGCCCAGCGCTGGTATTCCGCTGCCTTCTTTTTATTCTATTGTAACATTGCGTTGGATGGTTTTCTTCTTTATTTCATTTTCTATAGCCTACATATTCTTAGCTAGGTCGTTTCTTTCTGGGGGTCCAAGCAGGGACTTGGACATTTTCTGGTAACAAATATTTGCGTATTATTTAGATTTAAAAACTTGGAATGTTCTTCAAATTAATACAGCAGTCTGATGATACAGCTATAAATACTATACATATAGTTAACACTTCATCAAGGTTCGTTCGGTATCTGGTTATACGAAATAATAAATAAACTTCCTTTAATCCTTTCAGTGTCGAAACAATATTTAAAAGTTTGATGTTAAGTGCCATTTAATTTGAATAAGGGTGTTTAAAAAGTACTTGCTCTTAAAAAGTACGAATCCCACTCGGGCATGGCATTTTTTCATACGTTACAAAAAATTCATTTCATCCTTCACCGTCTGCATTAGCAGTAATTTGCAAAACAGTCGGACGTTAAACAAAAAAAAACAAAAAAAAAAATGAAGCCTGCCATTGCCAACCCAAATTTCAATGTTACAGAAAAAAATTCCTGTTAAAATTACTGCTTATTGAGTTCATAAAAAAAAGAAATTTGTGTAACACTGAAAATATTCAAAATATTATTTTTTAGTTTAGTTTATTTAAAGTAGCATCGACAGCTTGGTCAGTTTTAACTACTGTAGGTTTTGGTATCTTAACGGAATTTTTAACGTTAAAATTTCCAGACCCTAGCCGGGAATCGAACCCGGGACCTTTCGCTTTTCAGGGTAGCGTGCTAGTGACTACGCCATGGAGGCGTTTTCAAAATACATTATTCCATTAATTTTTTTTAACAAGTTTTTTGGAAATTTTCGGTTATCCGGACGTTGGCAATTTTTGCATAACTTAAGGCCATCCGGTAAACCGGATGTAATAGTTACGTAAAATGTATCGACGTCCTTTTTTCCTAACGTTGGTACTGAAATGGTTAAACTTATAACAATTATTTATTTTAACGATAATAAATTACAATTAATTATTAGACTCGCTAACTAATTACAATTAAATTACTTAATTGTAATTTAATTATTACAAAAATTAAAGCTTGAATTAATTTAAATAAAATTAAAGATTACCCTATATTACAGGTAATAACAACGTTTCTTGCCCATAACGAGCAGGTGCAGTATTAAATTAATTGCCCTCGATCTGTTGGTTTCAGGGCTACAAAAAAATAGTTAAGTTTCTTATCATGTCAGCCAATTATGACTGAACTATTTAAGAACAGAAGAGGTAGAGGTGTAAAAGACACTACTATCGGTTTCATAATCATAAACACCTGAGTTTGAAGCCTTGCATCTCCAAATCGAATTTCAAGATATTTTACATCAAAATTTAGCTCATTTTATTCTGGGTTGACCTTTAATAGTCCTATATTTTTAATGTTGTTTAAAAATTGCCATATCGAGGTTGGAAGACAAAAATACCCGGTTTTTTGCTACCGCAACAAATTTCATGCGTTTAGAGGCGTGTAACTCGATAATTATTTGACCGACAAGTTTGAAATTTTAGCTCGACATAGACAATAATATTGTGTAAGAAATTTGAAATTCGTTCGTTATCTATTCAAATTTTGATGCAAGGATTCAAACTCGGGTTTCTATGATTATGAAACCGATAGTTCAGCGTTATCCTCTTCTGAGAGCAATGAATTTCATTATGCAGCCAGACCCTGTGGTGAATGAAGTGAAGGTGTCATTTGCAGGGTGGAATGTGGAAGCTTTTTGGAGGGCCTGGCATGCTGATAAGCATACTCTTTCAACTCAGTGAGGAAGGAAATAGTAAACCATCTTACGTCTCGTTTTTACTTAGTAAAACCTCTAGAGGTTCAAACCAGCCTATCGAGTAGTCACTGGAGATGAAACCTAGATATATGAGTACGCCCCGAGACCCGTAAACAAAGTTAGCAGTGGGTGGAAAAGGGTGGGGAGCGGCCAACGTAAGCGAGGATGTTCCAAGTCGCAACTGAAGGCAATGTTGATAGTAGTTTTATTCTATATGCGCGGAATCACTCATCGTGAATGTGTTCCTACCGGTCAGATTGTGACTGGATAGTTCTATGTTGGCGTCGTAGAGCGGCTGCGAGCACGCATTTTACGTGTGCGGCTGGATCTTGCGCCACGACAACGCGCCGGCCCATTCGTCGTTTATTGTGCAAGAGTTTTTGGTGAAAAAAGGCATTCCAACGTTGCCGCACCCACCCTATAGCCCCAATATGAAGTCGTATCTAAAGGGAACTCATCATGCACCAGGTTCGTACAGGAGGTCAAGGAACCTCTAACGGCAGTGCTGAATGGAGTAACTGCGGAGAATTACCAAGGGTGCTTTCAATTTTGGGAGCAATGTTGGAGTAGTTGTTTAGAGTTACAGACAGATTATTGTGAAGGTCGATAATAAAAGTTTGCTCATAATTTCATTTGTTTGTGTTTTATTGACAAAGTCAAGGAACTTAATTGCCACACCTCGTATGTATTCTACACAAGGTACCTAACTTTCGCAGTAACTAAGTCCAGTATCTTCGATGTGAACATTCAAATTATTAAATTTCTTGTCAGTAAGTAAAAATATTTAAAAAAAAAATTTGGTTTTCTTTTGCCAATGAAAATATTTAACAATATAACCTAACATTAGTAATAAAACATTACAAATAAACAAAAAACTGACTTCAAAAAACATAACCTTATTTTAATCATGAGTGAATGATGAAAAATGAAAATAAACCTCAGTTTGGCTTAAAAATACGGAAAATCACACTTTCTCGCTAAACTAGGCTCTCTTGAGAAAAATTCTCTAATTAAAAGTTGCAGATTTTTTAATTTCCTATAAGTTTGATTATACACTTTAGTCGTTTATTTCATAATAAGGCTGAAGTCTTAAAAAAATTAATTTTTTTACAGATTTCATGGAAAAAACGGAAAATCACTAATTACTGCTAAACTAAGCGTTATACAAAAAATGTATGAAATAAAAGTTGTAGGATATTAAATTCTCTACAACTTTTATTGCATACTTTTTTCGCTAAAATGCATATTAAAACCGCAATTTAAAAAAACAACTTTTTTACGAGGCAACAGCCTTTCCAAGAATTTCAGCAGACATCGGTCCTACCCTATCTTGTAGAGGATAAAAAAATTTAATATATGAGGTGATTTTAAAAAAAATCGTATTAGCCGTTTTTGAGAAAATCGCAAAAAAGTAAAAAATGACACGAATAAACTACTTTTGGTCGACCGATTTGTATGAAAATGTTCATGTCGGGTCCAGTAGTCGTATCTAATTTAAGTTTCAAATTTTAAGTTTGTACGATGTTCTTGAGATATTCTGTGCGCGCGCGCACACACACCACACACCAGTCGCTAAAATCATGTGTTGGGTTCAGGAGGGTCTAAAAACGTGTAATATCCGGTGAAAACTCAATTTTGAAAATTAACATGAAAACAATACTTTCCTTCCTGTATATTCATACAGGCAAGAGAAAGTAACAAGGGCGAATTTCCATATATCTTCTAGGTTGAATTGTGGTTAACCCTTGACAAAATTAATGTAGTGAGACTATCAGTTCAGCCTGTAGATGAAAATACATGTTCATGACTCATATATAAGATTTATTAATTTACAGTAGATAGAAATTTTTGGAGGTCATTCACTAATTTGTGAAAAAAATTAAGTAATATGAAAAAAAAGAAAAAAACAATAACAAACAATAAAGGTAGGTCTATTATAAGGAGAAGTAATCAGTTTCTAATAATAGAATGTAAATTGTAAGGACACGGTACGAAACAGCCTAATACCTATTCTATATTCTATAGTGGTACAGCCTCAGCACAAGGTATTGTACAATACTTTTGTAATGGCACTCTGGTCTGTTCCGACTATTCAGAATATTGATACCAGGTGTTAGAAAAGTTATTTAACCATTTATAAATTTGTCAATTTGCTCCTAACAGACTGGTTGGATGTCAAATTATTTAGACTCAATCTGTTCGTCAACCACCGGGTTGGTCTAGGGGTAACCTCGTCGCCGCTAGTCAGCTGTTTAACAGCTGATTTTCGGAGACGAAGGTTCCTGGTTCAAATCCTAATAAAGGTAGTTACTTTTTTACGGATTTGAATACTAGACAGTGTTACCGGTGTACTTTGATGGTTGGGTTTCAATTAACTATACTCTGTCAGGAATGGTCGGCCTGAGTCTGTACAAGACTACACCTAATTTACACGTCATACACATCGTCCTCATCTCATTGGGTCATGGGGTTGCTTATTGTTCTGAATTGAACAGATTGCAACGTACACACATTAGGAATAATAAAAAAAAAATCTGTTCGTTGCAGGGCTAAAATAAATAGTTCTGTTTCTTATCACATGGTCAGCCAATTCAATGACTGAATCATTTAAGAACAGAAGAGGTAGAGTTGTAAAAAAAACTAATCGGAGTTATCTCCTCTGAAAGTAATGAATTTCATTATACAGCCAGACCCTGTAGTGAATGTAGTGAAGGTGTTATTTGCAGAGTGAAAAATATGTGCAGCATATTTTTTTGAGAGGGCCCGGCATGCTGATAAGCGTACTTTTCCACTCAGTGAAGAAGGCAATTGTAAACCACCTCACTCCTCAATTTACTTAGTAAAACCTCTACAGGTTCAAACCAGCCTTTCGGCTGATGACCTAAACAACAACAAATTTGTCAAATTCAATTTTATAAATCTTATCTTCTCTTCCTCACAAGTATAAGATAACAGAGCATTACATCATCCTTCCTTGGAATTGATTTTTTAACTTTTCACCGGCCGTCCCAAACTTTTTCTATAGTTACTTGAGTCACGAGTTTGCCCTTGTTTGCAACAAGGGGTAAAGGGGGAAAAGCATCAGTGCGCATGCGTGACTGCTTTAATTTTAGTACAACTAACACAACAACTTATACTATACCCAGAGCATTATACAGTATATCGTGGAACCTTTTGTAGGTTAACTGTACGAGTGTACCTGTTTGTTACCGTAAACAAAAATGTTAGTTTCTCAAAAACGTGGGCAGACTATTCACAGTGCTGAACGAAATCTATATGCAGTGTAATAATGTTGTGAAGTTGAAGCTAAACAAATAAGCCTTTCCCTGCCTCTTAACAAAAGCAATGAGCGAGTGACTAACTACTGTGATATTTTTCCAAGGTATAGAAAGTCCATAACAAAAAGTCCAGAAAAGACCCGATTGGACTTTTTTCCTCTGGACATTTTTGTTATGGACTTTCTATTCCTTGGACATGCTCTGGACCGATTGACCTAGAAGCTATTGTGAAGTGTAGGGGTCTGTAACCTTCTTATTCCATTTATTCAATATTTGTTAACGATGATATTATAAAATTAATGAATAAATTTTTTTTCTGCCCATAACAGACAGGTAGAGTGTCAAATTATTTACACTCAATCTGTTCGTTGCTGGGCTAAAATAAATAGTTCTGTTTCTTATCACATGGTCAGCCAATTAAATGACTGAATCATTTAACAACAGAAGAGGTAGAGGTGTAAACGACACTAATCACAGTTATCTCCTCTGAAAGTAATGAATTTCATTATACAGCCAGACCCTGTGGTGAATGAAGTGAAGGTGTCATTTGCAGAGTGGAAAATATGTGCTTTTCAGAGGGCCCGGCACGCTGATAAGCGTACTTTTCCACTCAGTGAGGAAGGCAATGGTAAACCACCTCACTCCTCGTTTTACTTAGTAAAACCTCTAGAGGTTCAAACCAGCCTTTTGGCTGATGACCTAAACTACAACGAATAAATTTTTAGGAAGTATACTTTTTGAAACAGCCAGTATATTATAATGCCTCCTCCGCTCCAGCAACCGAATGTTATTGCGCGCACCGTGTGGTGCCGACATTATTAGATAACACAATGCAGTACGTACAATAGAATAGCGTTGTTCAAGGTAGCGTTGTCTTGGAGTTGATGTTGAATGGAATGCAGCAACAATATGAAAATATTATTGTTATTGTTATGGTGGATTAACAATCAGCGTCGTCCAACGTTAGGGGAAACGTCTCATGTAATGTACAGCAGAGCCAACCTAACAAAACAACGGTCATTGTCCAGCTGATTCTATTACACCCAGTATGTGATTACTTTATTCTATTATAATTCACTTCAACCATTTACTAATTGCTATTTTAAAAGGCAATTTCTGTTTGCAATTCTACGAGAAGGATAACATTAAAGTCCTCCTTATAATACAAGTATGAAAACGGGATTATTTTTATCTATTGCTTCGTATATGGCCTCGGGATTAGCCTTGTATGTCAACTGGTAGAAAATTACTTCGGTTTAAGCAAAATTATAAGGACAAAGGGGATCTTTTCTATTGTTCCCCCCTCCAGCATAATTTTTCACATTTTATGAATATTTCGTATGAAACCTTACATTCATTTTAAACATTAAACGGGAAAAATATTTAAAAAAATCCTACACCAATATTCTTCAAGTTAAGGTTAAATGTAGGTAGAGTAAATACATTGTTTTTTCTCAATATTGTTACTGTATGTAATAATGAAATATAAACTCATTGAGTAAATTACATCATTAAATAAATTAATTTAACATAATTAAATTAAATATTGTTACAACTCGTTATAGTAAAGTAAAATTGCAAACTTTAATTTAATTAATTCGCGTATATTTATTCAACAAAATTATTAACCTTTAACACAAAAAAACGTAACCAATAAAAATGACAACAATGAAAATAATGAGTTCATGAAAATAAGTTATTAAACATTTAAAACAAAGCAATTTATCAACAATAAAATAAAATAAACAATTTCCCTTCCCAAATTAACCATTAAATACAATATCTTATGACAAAATAACAAATTTCACTGTAACGAAGAATCTCGTACAATTTAGGCCACTAACACACCAGTCATTCAAACCGCGGCGGAGCTCCCCAACAATCAAATGCATCGTTTTTATAATTAATCAGTCAGCTGTTTGTGAACAGCTGATTTTTTTTTTTTAATTCATTTATTTAACGTCGCATCAACTACAACGGCCATTAGCGACGACGTTGGGGTGTAACTTTTTGTACGATGGAGGATGAAATGATTTTATTTTTGTAACGTATGAAAATATGCCGTGCCTGAGTAGGATTCGAACCCAGGACCGCATGATGAGAGGCGAGCACGTTACCAACTGCGCCAATGCGGCCGGCACAGCTGATTTTATTTTCCGCTAAACGCATCGTTTTTATAATTAATTAGTCAACTGTTTATGAATAACCAATTTTATTTTCTGCCGCTTCATTGTAACAATATTTTTAAATAATTTAATAATTATCAATAGTTTAAGGTTAACTTGAAAAAGGAAAAAATTTAACGTTGACTAGAAAAATATTGATGTATGATTTTTTTTTTAATATTTTTCCCGTTAAAAATACGGTGACCCACCGGGTTGGTCTATAGGTAAAGTCGTCGCCAAAATCAGCTGTTTAACAGCTGATTTTCGGAGACGAAGGTTCCTGGTTCAAATCCTAGTAAAGGCAGTTACTTTTATACGGATTTGAATACTAGACAGTGGTTACCGGTGTACTTTGATGGTTGGGGTTTAATTAACGATACTCTCTCAGGAATGGTCGGCCTGGGTCTGTACAAGGATTCACCTCATTTACACGTCATACACATCATCCTCATCTCATTGGGTCATGGGGTTGCTTATTGTTCTAAATTGAACAGATTGCAACGTACACAAATTAGGAATAAAAAAAAAAAAAATACGGTAAGAATACCTACGTTCGAAATATCCTCAAAATGTGAAAAATTATGCTGGGTGGGGGGGAAAAACAGAAAAGATCCGATAAAGGAATTTATATGCTGACCAACTGATACCCATACGTGAACAAATACCATTGGGTTTTCCTTAGATTCGTGTCACAGCGCCAAAATTCAGCACCATACAGTGACCAAGTTTCATGGCTGATTAAAATTAAAAAAGTTCCCGATAACGAGATTTATATTTTAAAAGCTTCGCTTTCTTAATTGGTTCGAATATTTTTCGGATTTTACGTTTAAAATGTAATTTGAAAATTTAGCTTTCCAAAGGTGTACATTCCCTACGACATCCAGAAAATATTTTATGATTTTTTTTAAAATCTGATGTGAAACACTCACACAACTTTCTCTTGCCAGTGCAAAAATGACCAACTAACATTAGTAATAAAACATTAGAAATAAACAAAAAACTGACCTCAAAAAACATAACCTTATTTTAATTATGAGTGAATGATGCAAAATGAAAATCAACCAGTTTGGCTTAAAAATACTGAAAATCACTCTTTCACGCTAAACTTAGCTTTGTAGAGAAAAATGCTCTAAATAAAAGTTGAAGATCTTTTAATTTCCTATAAATTTTATTGTATACACTTGTGTCGTAAAATGCATACTGAGGCTGAAATCTTAAAAAAATGATTTTTTACACGTTTTCGTGAGAAAAAACAAATCGTTAATTACCGCTAAACGAAGCGTAATGCAAAAAATGTTTGAAATAAAAGTTGTAGAATTTTCAATTCTCTAAAGCTTTGATTATATACATTTTTCGCTAAAATGCGTAATTGAAAGTCGCAATCTTAAAAAAAACAATTTTTTACGAGAAAACAACCTCCCCAAGAATTTCAGGAGACATGGCGCCTACCCTATCTTATAGAGTATAAACCTGAGTTTAGTAAATAAGGCGATTTTAAAAAATTCGTTGGAACCGTTTTTGAGAAAATCACAAAATAGTCAAATATGACCAGAGTGAAAAAACGAATAAACTACTACTTCAGATTGATCGATTTGATGAAAATGTTCATATCGGGTCCTCTAGTAGTACATAATTTAAGTTTAAAGTTTTAACTTTGTACGATGTTCCGTTCTTGAGATATTTTCACACACACACACACACACAGACCAATCGCTAAAAACATGTCTTTTTGGTTCAGGGGATCTGAAAACTCCCCGGGATCCGGTGAAAACTCGATTTCAAAAAATCGACATGAAAACGTGACTTTCCTTCCTATATATTAATATGGGCAAGAGAAAGTAAAAATAGCCCAAAGTAAATTCTTTATAAAATACTTATAATATTTTATAGAAATACAAGTAAAATTTCAGTGGGACACACATCAGTCTTTCACAGTAGGCCTAAATGTGATTTTTTTTTTACTCTCGAGTACTTGGTCAGTTTCTCACCGAAAAAAAACACCGCCAAAAAAATTTAAGCCGTATAATAATACTCCGGACTTAAAAGAAAATTAATTAAAAATAGCAGAGGCCCATAAAATATGTATGGGGTTTTTAGGCAAAATTACAAAAATTGCCTTGGGAATCAACCTTTTTTTAAACAGTTAATTCGCGGGGATGATATTAGAACAACCCGGTGGGTTTTCTCGTGTATTCAAGTCAAGTTCTGTAACTATTTTACATAGTAATTAAAACTATTAATTAATATCGAATAATTGAAATAGCTTGACTAAATTACCATAAATCTGGGATATACTAATCTTGTCTACATGGCTATATTGATTAATTGTTAAATAATTAGCCAAATTTAATGGAAAACCAATAACAATCGGTTGATATAGTTATGATATAGTAGTTATAAATTAGTTAAGTAACGACCATTATCATTATGTGGCAATTTAAATGGGTGAATTGATTCATTCTGTAAATACGTTTATGTTCTGTTGGTTTTTTGGGATGGGGTTGTATTGAGGAGAGGAGGCCCATCTGGTTACCACAATGCATTGTGGGTGTATTTTGAATCAAAACTACATCGTTCGTTCATTCGGTTAATCGGTTCTCTAGATTAATTGACTGGAATTATTATATTAATCTCTATTGCATATGATAATCTACGGTGTCATGTATCGATATTGTACCATTTTGATTAATTTACAATCGATTGTCATACGAATGATTCGATTTCATTCTGGTTCATTGTGTTTTGTTTTAGTCTACTTACTTCCCATCTTATTAATTAAATTGTGAGTTTGTCTGTACAATTTTTCAAAATGCACCAAATTTTGTTTGTACGCCAGATGTACCACGTAAAAACCGAAAATAAGTTCAGCTGAATTTTTGTCTGTTTGTATGTTAGGGAAAATCCGCTGAACACAATTTAATGAATTTCGGTATCTAGGTTCTGGACATAATCGAAATGAAAATAGGCTATAAATTTTTTAAATATCAAAGGGATGGAGGAGTTCAGAGGGAGTGGTAAACAAAAAACTACGAATATCTCCGTTAAAAGTCAATGTATCAAAAGATGTTATATAATCAAAATTACGAAACGTTTAAAAACGAATAAGTTTAATTTCTTAAAATTTCTTAAATCATTATGTTTGGAGTGTAGCATTATACGGAAGTGAAACGTGGGTGATAGGGGCTGCAGAAAAGAAGAGGATAGAAGCTTTTGAAATGTGGTGTTATAGGAAAACGTTAAAGATTAGGTGGGTGGACAAAATAAGTAATTTAGAAGTTCTTAGGCGAGTAGATGAAAAAAGAAGTATATGGAAGCATCTTACCAAAAGAAGGGATAGGCTAGTGGGGCATATCCTAAGACATCCAGGTATTGGGCTATCAATAATGGAGGGTAATATTGAGGGAGTAAATTGTAGAGGGAGGCAAAGATTAGAATATATAAAGCAAATTACAAAAGATGTAGGGTGTTACAGGTATGTAGATATGAAACGACTTGCGCAAGATAGAACAGCTTGGAGAACTGCATCAAACCAGTCGAGAGACTGATGACAAAAAAAAAGTTTAATTATGTAAAGTTTTTCATTTTCATGCATAATAACGGAGATATTGCCAATTTAAAAAAATAAACCAATATTTTTTAATATTCACACAAAATAATCAGAAAATAACCACAGGCCTACGCGCCGGTAAAACCCGTATTCATTTAGTCAGTTATCTACCTACCCATTCCACCAGTTCCCCTATACACCTTTTCTCCGTCACATTGTCAAAAATGAATCAGTCGTCTTAATAGTGGTCACCATCGTGGTGCTCCTATTGTGATTTACCTTTCGTTTATTATGAAAATAATAATGCGCAGCTTATCTTAATTTAAAAATACCAATATCTCGCTTTTATTTTACGTCCAACTATTGTTTTTCCCATAAATAATAATGCTGACGTTGAAAGCAGGTAGATAATAATGAATGATTAAAGAATATCAGACCTGACAGGGATCGAACACTGTACCCCAACCGACCGTCTACGGCACCAAGGAAACTGTTCGAAGGACGGGCGTTTTAGCTAGTTTTTTCTAATAAACTCCGATCAACCAAATTTAAATATATTATAGCTTTAAGAAGAAATATCTGTGTATGGGTTACTTTCGTAAAAAATATGAAAATAAAGTTTTATTATTACTTTCTTTTGCCTGTATGAATATTTAGGAAGTATTCTTTTCATGTTTATTTTTCGTAATCGAGTTTTTACCGGATCTACACGTTTTCCGACCCCCTAAACCCAAAAACATGTTTTTAGCGATTGGTCTGTGTGTGTGTGTGTAAACGAAATATCTCAAGAACGGAACATCATTCAAACTTGAAGCTTGAATATTAAGTTAGGTACGACCCACCGGGTTCGTCTAGAGGTAAAGTCGTTGCTAAAATCAGCTGTTTAACAGCTGATTTTCGGAGACGAAGGTTCCTGGTTCAAATCCTAGTAAAGGTAGTTACTTTTATTCGGAGTTGAATACTAGACAGTGGTTACCGGTGTAACCACTCTTAGGAGTGGTCGATCTGGGCCTGTACAAGACTACACCTCATTTACACATCATACACATCATCCTCATCTCATTGGATCATGGGGTTGCTTATTCTTCTGAATTGAACAGGTTGCAACGTACACACACTAGGGATTAAAAGAAAGAAAGTTAGGTACTACAACCGGACCCGACACGAACATTTCCATCAAAATTAGTCAACCGGAAGTAGTAGTTTATTCGTGTAATTATTCACTTATTTGCGATTTTCTTAATAACAGCTCATTTACTACATTATTTATGCTCTATAAGATAGGGTAGGTGCCATATCTGCTTAAATTCTTGGGGAGGTTGTGTTCTCGTATAAAAAATGGTCTTTTTAAGACTGCGGTTTAAATTTGCATTTTAGCGTAAAAATGTATATAATAAAAGTTGTAGTAAATTTAAAACCTTCAACTTTTATTTTATAACATTTTTTTGTATAACGTCTAGTTTAGCGGTAATTAGTGATTTGCTATTTTGTTCACGAATATGTGTAAAAAATTCGATTTTTAAGATTTCAGGCTTAGTATGCATTTTACGACATAAGTGTAAAATCAGATTTATAGGAAATTAAAAGATCTACAACTTTTATTTAGTGCTGTTTTCTCTACAGAACCTAGTTTAACGTGAAAGTGTGATTTGCCGAATTTTTAAGCCAAATTGAGGTCGATTTTCATTTTGTATCATTCACTCATGATTAAAACAAGGTTATGGTTTTTGAAGATAGGTTTTTGTATATTTGTAATGTTTTATTACTAATATTAGGTTATATTGTTCATTATTTACATTGGGAAGAGAAAGTTGTGTGAGTGTTTTACACCGGATTTTTATTGTTATTTTTATGAGATAAAATTAAACATGGTAACCTCCTGTCAGTAATTTTTTATCATTTAATCTGCCAATTTTTTTAAACGTATTCTTCTAAAAGCTGTATAGTTTTTAGTTTTGGCTTCAGGGGGGTCATGCAATGTGAAGATCAATAAAAATCCTTGTGTAGAAAATAAATATGTATACTTTCGCATTCTGCCCTATAGACAGAGTCGCGAAAAATTCAAATTCTAATTTATTTTGAAATTATTTTTCAAGAAATTCATGTTATGGAAAACAAACATATGAACAGAATTTAAATT
Source organism: Catonia carolina (assembly GCA_035578175.1). Taxonomy (NCBI): domain Eukaryota; kingdom Metazoa; phylum Arthropoda; class Insecta; order Hemiptera; family Achilidae; genus Catonia; species Catonia carolina. The sequence goes on along the minus strand of JAQMRL010000005.1, from coordinate 28,969,213 downwards.
AGGAAAACAATACAAAGGTTGAAAACTCTTTCTTTTGTATACAATGCTCATTAAAATTCATGCGAATTAGCATCCAGATGTCAACTAGACAAACAGAGAGATACCTGTATAAGTAGTAGACGACGAAGTATTTTCCGTTGTTTTTTTTTTGTATTTTCATTTTTCTTTTTTTTTTGCTGTGACAAAGATATAAAAGTTGGATAGGTAGCGCCTCCCAAACACGAACAATGGTATGGGTAGATGGAGCTGTGCCGTTAACAGCAAAGTGACGCATCTTGGTTGTCAGAACGCGTTAAATTTTCCCTTATTTTTAAAACTGCGTATCTTATATAACATGTTGAAGAAAAAGAGGTTTGTTGTACGTTATATTTTGCAGGTGTTTCTCTGTCTTTGTTATTGCCGTCTTCATATTTTTACTTTCTTTTGCCTGTATGATTATATAAGAAGGAAAATATTGTTTTCATGTCGATTTTTCTAAATCGAGTTTTCACTGGATCTACACGTTTTCAGACCCCCTGAACCCAAAAAAACATGTTTTTAGCGATTGGCCTGTGTGTATTTGTATGTGAACAAAATATCTCAAGAACGGAACATCTTACAAAGTTGAAACTTAAGTTAGGTATCATTAGAGGACCCGACACGAACATTTTCATCAAAATCGGTCAACCGGCAGTAGTAGTTTATTCGTGTAATTTTTCACTTTTTTGCGATTTTCTCAAAAACGGCTCCTACGATGTTTTTTAAAATCGCCTCGTTTACTACATTTTTATGATCTACAAGATAGCGTAGGCGCCATGTCTGCTGAAATTCTTGGGGAGGCTTTTCTCTCGTAGAAAAAAACTATTTTTTTAAGATTGCAGCCTTAATATGCATTTTAGCGCAAAAGTGTATAAAATAAAAGTCGTAGACAATTCAAAAATCTACAACTTTTATTTCGAATATGTTTTTGTACAACGCTTAGTTTAACGGTAATTAATTATTTTGTTTTTTTTTTAATTAAATTGATTTTTTAAGAATTCGGCCGTAAAATTCATTTTACATCAAAAAAGCATATAATAAAATTTATAGGAAAGTAAAAAAATCTACAAATTTTATTTACAGAATTTTTCTCTACAGAGCCTAGTTTAGCGTGAAAGAGTGATTTTCCGTATTATTAAGCCAAACTAAGGTTGGTTTTCATTTGCATCATTCACTCATGATAAAAATTATTAAATTTTTATTATTTGAACTCTATAGTGTTTCTTAATATTAAATAATTCAATATTTAGGCATTGGGCCATTATAACCAAAAACAGTCTTTTCTTTTTGACCTCTGGATAAAAGTCAACCTAACATCTACGTACAGGTAAATCAACAATTTTAAGGAATGATTATATTTAAAAAAAAATCGACATGAAAACAATACTTTCCTTCCTATATATTCATATAGGCAAGAGAAAGTAATAAATAAACATTACATACATAAATTACGAACAAAACATTTAACAAAATAGTTAAAAAATATAATTTAAATTAATATTAATGTACGTAATTTGATTTAATTAGTTTTTCATAAAATTGAATAAATAAACATTTAATATACAGCTACAATCCAGTTGTACCCTTACAACAGCCATGTACGGGTGCGCATGTCACTCTGATCTCACCGTAACAATACATGATCACGTTCGTTGTTTTTTCGTATTTTTCAGCTGTATATTTTTCTGGCTTATCCTCACCTCTATTTCACTTCAGATCTGCACCTTAGATTCCTCCTGAAAGCATCTATAGAACTTGATCCTTCAATCTCTTTTTGTATGTATCTACTGATTTTAGCATTTAATGTTTAGATTCGCAGGACTGCTGGAATATTTCCATCCTGGATGTTACGGTATATACAGTATCTCCTTACAACTTAAATGGCCACATACCATCTGGGATGGCTCTGAAAGTATCAGAAAACATTTTAATGGTTACATGGTAACCTTGGCCGGCCCGTTGGCGTAGTGGTTAGCGTAACTGGCTTCTACGCCGGGGTCCCGGGTTCGATTCCCGGTCAGGTCTGGCATTTTTTCATCTTTCATTTTCATCATTATCTACCGTCAGCATTAGCAGAAATTGCAGAACAGTCAGACGTAAAACAAAAAAAAAACAAAAAGCATGGTAACCTTGGGTGAACTAGGTACTTTTATCGATTTAGTTTCTACCAAAGGAAAATCATAGTAATATTTACATGACATTTTATCTGCCATCCCTCCGGAAAACCCTTCCTGAAAAAAAGGGTGAGGGCAAGTATTTGGCGTCTCAAAACCGATCGTTTCTGTAAAGTAGGATAACCCTAACAGAAGAGTCCCTGATCCTCCAGGTTGGGCTTTGTACAACATGATGGTCAAACATAGCCTCGGACCAGAAGTAATGGTAATTCAAGTTGGAAATATCTAAGGGTTTTATTTTATTCAACTAAATTCTGTCTTAAACCTTTCCGAAAGTTCAAGAATCATGGTGTGATCCTTACTAAAACTGGTTTTGTGGTTTTAGAGGTTTTTTTGCATAAATACATTTATATATAGGCGTACATAAAACACTTGCACTTTACGTAAGCTGTAAACATATGGACACTTATATATTTTGAAACAAACCATCAGTAATCCGGGAAAACTTTGCAATGGAATCCAGCTCGTAAATTAGTGAGAAAATATTATTGAACAGAATACTTAAAGTATAACTTAAATAAAATTAAACGGACTTAAATAATTTATTCATGAATTACCTTACATAATTTTATATTTAAGCTAAATAATTTTAATCCTACGGTTTTTACTCCGTTCAGGATAATATAGTATATAATGTAAGGTTATAAATTTAGAGAGAGAAGAATTTGGTGAGGGGAAATGAGTGGTTTAGCTGTACGCTTGACTATGGCTGGTGGTATCTTTTAGAGTAGGTAGAGTTGTGGTAGTGAAAACTACCCCTTTTCTAAACCACATCGAACTGAAGGGATGCTGGAGGTAACTGTTTTCGATTCTAGAGAACGTAACTTACTAATGATATCTGTATTACAAACTGCAGTGTTTTATGTATTTGATACCATGCTGTAACGATATCAAATGTATTTACGGCTTATGTAGTACTGTATTTCGATATACTTATACTGTATTAGTGCATTATAGAAAATATTAGCTAAAACATGCATGTATATTTGCGTACACAAATATTTTGGTGTTTTTAAGGTGCTCATACACGGGAAATTAAACGCAAACCTTCTGTGTGTCTGTAACTTGATGGCCTCCGGCGTAGGGGAGCTATGTGGATTGTAAAACCATTTCAAAAAACATTTCTAATTTTTTAAGTAACTAAAACTTGTCGGTAATGACGGATTTTTATAAAACAAAGTATTTCGCATGTTTTTGTTCTAAAAAAATATTTAGAAAAACACACGCTAATGAGATGTATAATTTAGTAAAAGTTTTGTTTTTGAAATACGCGTATTTTTTCAAATACATCATTGAAAAATTTCTCTTTATTTCGTTTCCTACATATGTAGGCCTACAGTTATCTTTAAAGACCGAAAAGTTCCCCATTCCTGAATTTTTTATGTCGTGTTTCGCGATTTTACAAAATTTATGTATGAAAATACCTCGTAACTTTAAAACTAATTATTTTTTGTAAAATTTTATTGCATCATCATTTTCCATAATTATTACAGTACAAACCTGCCAAATATTATGTTAATCCGGGAAAAAGTTGTGGAACAATGACGAAGTATTTGAAAAAGTACGGGGTTTTCTTCAAAAACAAAACTTACTAATTTATACAGTATCTCATTGAGCGTGTTTTTCGAAATAATTTTATAGAACAAAGAACATCTGTAATACTACTATGTTTTGTAAAAAAATACGTCATTTCCGACAAGTTTCAGTTACTTAAAAAAATTATATGTTTTCTGAAATGGTTTTACAATCCGCATATTGCTTTCCTCTGCCGGAGGCCATCAAGTTACAGGCAGACAGTATTTACAATTCTGTTAAATTGTAAGATTACTTTTGAATATGGCATTATTTACAAAGAATTAATTGAAAAACTTTTCGAAATATTTGTCTATCAATTTCACGATTCTGTAATATTAAGAACGTTGTTTTGATAAACAATATCCGTCTTTTTATGAAAAAGTACATGACGTGTTTAAATTGTTGTCCAAAAAATTGGTTAGGTTGAAATTTGAATTTAAATATTTTTCAACACGAAAGATTTATAGAAATAAGCCACGTAGCTTTGGAATTAATGGTACTTTACGCATTAGAAATTAACAGAAATTAAATTTTCTCGAAAATGGCTCTTAACGATTTCTAATATTATTTTTCAAAAGTACCGTACCTAACGTACATTTTACGGTAAAAATGTATGTAACAAACGTTAAATAAAAAAATCCTGTCATGAGACGACGCGTGTCATAGCATTTTTTAAAAAGGCTTAGCTTCGACTTAAGGCAAAAAATAGTAATTTCTGTATCTAATCTTAAGAGGACTCGAATGACAATATTTTTGTTTCAAAAGTTTAACTTTAATTTCTTTACTTCCGGTTTGGGCCACGTTCGGTCAAAACCGGAACTTCAAACACTATTATTTTTGCATTTACTTCTAGTTCTAATATTATTTTCCAACAGTACAGTACTTAACTTATATTTTACGGCAAAAATGGATATAATAAAAGTTGAAGAAAAAAATCCTTTAATGAGACGACGCGTCTCATGGATGGTAGCATTATTTAAAAAGGCTTAGCTTCTATTTAAGGCAAAAACATTAGTGATTTCTGTATCTACTCTTTAAGAGGCACCAAATAACACTATTTTTATTTCCAAATTCCGACTTTGATTTCTTAACTTCCGATTTTGGGCCACTTCTGGTCAGAACCGGAACTTCAAACCCGATCCAGGCCCACTACCCGTTTGTACACATATTTGACGGATATGTTACTTTTTTATAAACCTCACTATAATTTCGCCAACAATTTAATAAAAATAACTAATTTAAATTAAAAATAAATAATAGTTCACTATCTTTGTTTAACAGACCATGCACTAGAGTAAAGCACAATTTCTCTCTCTCTCTCTCTCTTTCCTCCCTCAGAGTTAGAACCCTTAATATAATTTCGCTCCTTCCCCCAACTTAATAAACTGAAAGAGAGAAAACTAAAAATAACGCCTAGCCTACGGTGCAGAACGGAGTCCCGGATTCGATTCCCGGCTACAGTTTAGAAAATTATTATACAGGTTTAAATCCATCGTTCCTTAACTCTAAGAATTCGCTAATGACTAATGTGTTTGTGCAACTTACAATAAAATAATTCTATAAAATACTACTACAAATTTAACTATAACAACAACAACAAAACTAAGCCATTTTTGTTTTTTTGAAAAAGTCATTCGTTCTTAGTTGTAAAATTCGCAACGGAAATCCTTAATTTTTACGGAGTTTCTTATTACTGATAACACAAAAATATAAGTCTGTAATAAATTATGTATTGTAAAATATTAATTATTTAGATTCAGTTTAAAAAATTTTATTTCAATACTTTCCGTGAGTGTAAGGGCTCCTTTTTATTCCATCTTTTTGTGGGCATGTTAAGTGATTGCTTCATCCCAAAATTCCTGCTACGTAAAATTCACTATCTCTGTTTAACAGACCATGCACTAGAGTAAAGCACAATTTCTCTGTCTCTCTCTCTCTTTCCTCCCTCAGAGTTAGAACCCTTAATATCATTTTGCTCCTTCCCCCAACTTAAACCATATACGCACATGTTGTGTTCCACCAGCAGTCACTTACACCAAAAGGGGGAAGTTATAAAAAATTCATCCCTATTTTGGTGGGATCTACAGCTCTGTACTCCCTCGCTGTATCATGGAATTGTGTGTCTTATATTTTGACCGCTATATCTAATACGGCGCTAACATTACTCTCTTAAAAAAGAAGTCAGTCTTCTTTGATTGAAACGTACGTATATTGGTATAAACAGCTACATTAAGATTTACGTCAGAACCAATTCTATCTCAAATCTATAAAAAAAACTTTGTAAATCTTGAACGTTATCTAAAAATTGGATAATATTGTTCATATTTCTTTAAAACGGTTTGTGATATGTTTTGTATTCTACTTCTGCTTCTCCTTCTCCTCCTTCTTCTCCTTCTACTCCTCCCTCTTCTTCTCTTCCTTCTCCTTTCCTTTTTCTTCTTCTTCTGCTCCTCCTTCTCCTTCTGCTCCTCCTCCTTCTTCTTCTTCTGCTCCTCCTCCTTCTTCTTCTCTTCCTTCTTGTTCTTTTCCTCCTCCTTCTTCTGCTCTTCCTTCTTCTTATTCTCCTTTCCTTCTTCTTCTTCTGCTTCTCCTCATCCTCCCTCTTCTGCTTCTTCCCTTTCTCTTCCTTCTTATGCTCCTTCTCCTTCTGCTTATTCTCCTCATCCTTCTTCTGCTTTTCTCCTTCTGTTCCTCCTCCTTCTTTTTCTCCTCTCCTTCTTCTCTTTCTGCTTCTTCTCCCCCTCCTTCTCCTTTTCCTCTTCCTCCTCCTCCTCCTTATTTTTTTCACGGCGTAGGTTTTCTGTTTTAACATGTAACTAATAATTGAAATAAACTATTCCCAGCGTTGTATAGTTCTTCCCATGCTTCGTCTTCGTTTAGGTCTGTATCCCAGTATACATTTTAAAATTCTATCTTCTTCATTTTTCGAAGATGCTCCAACCATTCTATTTCGATAATAATTTTCCCTCTCGTTTACCTTTATTGTTTCCAACTCTCGCCTTGTATCGCAATTTTGAATTCTGTTCTTCCTCGTAAAGGCTTTGACCCTCCTTAAGAAAGCGTATCTCCGCAGCTTCCAATTTCTGTTTCCTTCTCCCTAATTATACCGCCCAAGTTTTGCTACAATACAAAAGAGGGAACTGCCACTTCATTTTGAAATCTCGTAAGTGTTAGAAGTATTAACAAGATCAAACATTTTCTGCTGGAAAGTAAAACATCTTTGAGTGGATTTACTATTGTACAGTAAATACGGAATACTTTAAAGTTTGTTTCGGTGTTTCGGACCATTTATTGGAACACTAAAGTCCTGTTCCCAAGACGCTAGCAGCTTCTGTTGGGTACAAAAAAGTAACGACGGTGTAGACGTAAAAATATCAAAAATTTCAGGAAAATTAAACTTCCTGAAAAAGTTAGAATTAATTTTCAACGGTTCCATGTACCTGAAAATTTCACTAGACAAAAAATATAATAATTTATACAATATATTGTAAATGCACTTCGACAATAGAAAAAAAAAATCTGGTGTGAAACACTCACACGACTTTCTCTTGCCAATGCAAATAATTTACAATATAACCTAATATTAGTAATAAAACATTAGAAATAAACAAAAAACTAACCTCAAAAAACATAACCTTATTTTAATCATGAGTGAAAGATGCAAAATGAAAATCAACCTCAGTTTGGCTTAAAAATACGGAAAATCACTCTTTTACGATAAACTAGCCTCTGTAGAGAAAAATCCTCAATATAAAAGTTGTAGATCTTTTAATTTCCTATACATTTTATTATACACTTTTGTTGTCAAATGTATACTAAGGCTGAAATTTAAAATAGTCGATTTTTTAACACGTTTTCGTGAAAAAAAAAAAACAGAAAATTGCCAATTACCGCTAAACTAAGCGTTATACCAAAAAATGTTTGAAATAAAAGTTGTAGGTTTTTAATTTCTCTACCATTTTTATTATATGCATTTTTGCGCTAAATTGCATATTAAAGCCGCAATCTTAAGAAAACAATTTTTGTACGAGAAAACTGCCTCTCCAAGAATTTCAACAGACATGGCGCCTACACTATCTTGTAGAGCATAAAAAATGCAGTAAATGAGATGATTTTTAAAAAAATCGTTAGACCCGTTTTGAGAAAACCGCAAAAACGTGAAAAATCACACGATTAAACAACTACTTTCGGTTGACTGATTTTGATGAAAATGTTTGTGTCGAGTCCTCTAGTGATATCTAACTTAAGTTTCAAGTTCGTACGATGGTCTGTTCTTGAGATATCCTGTTCATACGAACACACACACACACACACAGAGAGACCAATCGCTAAAAACATATTTTTTTGGGGGTTTAGGGGGTCTGAAAACGTGTAGATCCGGTGAAAACTCGATTTTGAAAAATCGACATGAAAAGAATACTCTCCTTTCTATATATTCATTTAGGCAAGAGAAAGTAAAAATAAGTTCGTTTATTTATATATGAGCAGACCTCGTATTCCGTATTAATTTACGAGAAAAATTCTCTGTAATATTTCAAATATTATAATATTCAGGTCCTGATGACGTTAATATGATTAGCATGGAATTTTGAATGTGTATGTTAGTGAATAGCTTTAGTTTTGCATAACAATGTTAGAATAAAGTGGCAGGTAATCTGCATGTGCAAAATCTCTTCAAATTTGCATTAAGTTTTTAACTAAATAACTTAACTGAATTTGAACTTACTTGTTATAGTACACCTTGTACTAGTACAGGGCAAACGGTTTAATTTGCGCGGGGTTTACAGTGCCGTACTACCGAGTATGTATGTATTATTTAATGCAAATACATTTTAACTGTGCAAATACATACTGTACTTTAATCCGCTAATGCATTGTGTAAGTTTAGTGTTAGACTTGTATGCAAATATACACATCGTATTTTAAAAGCAAATACAAAAGATTTCAAAATAAAATTTAAATCCTTCGCTGTATTTTATTGGACTTTTTCTCTCCATAATTTTCTATTTATTTATATAATTATGTCCCGTACGTTTTCTTGTTGTAATATTTCGAATTAGATGATTCATTTTGTTTAATTTATAGATCTACAATTCTTTTAAAATTTTAGAGTTGTTCAAGGATCCAGTTTTGGTACTGAACTGTTTTTTTATTTTCTCGCAAATTAATCTGTAAAACGGTAAAGTATTCCGGTGGTTAAACAATTTTGATACCCAGATTTAATTTGATATTCACGTCATATGAAACCTTTAAGCCAAAAAAGGTTTTTGATAAGAATATCTGTGGGAAAACTACGGGTTCTCAACCAACCTCAGAGGGATTTTAGAATTCGCTATCCAACATCTTCTGTCTTTTATCTTTTATTATGAGAAATAAAAAAGAAACAATAATAATTACTGCAGTGCATTTTGCAATATAAAGTAAAGGAAAAAGGAATCTTCGTAGAAAAAGAATTTTCTGGCTCACCAATTTGAGAGCCTGGTTTGGTAAGAGCACCGCGAAATCGTTCCGAATAACAACCAAAAACGTCAGAATAGGAATAATGAACGCCAATATCCATCCGAAATGTATAGGTACGCCAACAAGAGGGTTGACTACAGCCCCAAAATTGAAGAGCACTTATCTCTTAAAAAAATAAAATCCTATTTTCTCAGAAATGGTTAACGATTTTGACTAAACGTCTTTTAACTTATTTTTTTTTTAATTATCATACTTATTCAACAGTTTTGACAAGACAGTTAATTTATATCGCTCAAAAATTTATGAATGCCATATTTTCCTCTTTGGCATGCATTTTACTAGTTACTCTGCGGAGGTGGGAGCGATTGAGAGTAGTTGAGAAAATGGTTTTGTGGTGCAGTCAGGGGCTGTTCAGTCAAGAATGTTTTGGGATTCCTTGTATAGCCGTCAGGTTCTTTTTGAGTCTTGTGGTTTGTAAATTATCTGGTTACTTTGGATTCGGGTCAATTGATTCCAGGTGGAAGATTTATTCGATTTTGTTGTTGTGTGCACGTTGGTCTTCTGGTTATTCCAAGTAGAGTGTAAACTTACTGCTTAATAGTTAGTGAATATAAGAGATAAAGTTTTTATAGGTTTGGACTGCCCATAACAGACAGATGGAGAGTAAAATTAATTACTCTCAATCTGTTCGTTGCAGGGCCTAAAATAAATAGTTCTGTTTCTTATCACATGGCCAGCCAATGAAATGACTGAATCATTTAAGAACAGAAGAGGTAGAAGTGTAAAAGACACTAATCAGAGTTATCTCCTCTGAAAGTAATGAATTTAATTATACAGCCGGACCCTGTGGTGAATGAAGTGAAGGTGTCATTTGCAGAGTGGAAAGTATGTGCTATTCAGAGGGCCCGGCATGCTGATAAGCATACTTTTCTATTCAGTGAGGAAGGCAATGGTAAACCACCTCACTCCTCATTTTACTTAGTAAAACCTCTACAGGTTCAAACCAGCTTTTTGGCTGATGACCTAAACAACAACAACATAGGTTTGGAATTAATTTAATTGTGAATTTTCTGCCAATTGGAAATGTGAAGTATTATTTGTGATTTAAAAATGTAAAGGGTAAAGTGTTAATTTTTAAATACTTCGAGTCATTTCGTGTTTTTGTGTATGTTCGGGTGATTATCAACTAATCACCCATCATATATCATCATCATATTGGTTGGCTGTTGACCAAGTCTCTCGTTGGGTTATGTTAATTATGCTTAAACTGGTTTGTCATGTGCTAAAGCAGAATTGGATTTTTGGTTATTGTCGGCTTTGAGGCTGGAGCGAGTTCCTCCGGGAACCGGAATGCCTAGCAAGTAGCTTGGTCGGAGATTCCCTGAAGTTTTTAGGTTTGTTAACGGTAGGATTATGAGTGTTATTAGATTTTTTTTGAAAAACGAGTATAAAATTTTTTCAGATATTCAACGGAAATTTGTAATTTTTTTGTAAAAATCTCATTAAAATTGGACAATTACGTGTTGGAGTTTTTGAACATTTTTGACCACTAACATATTCATAGCTTCGTAGATAAAGTATTCAAAACGGTTTAGAGTTTCTTGATCTAAACTTCTGGCGTCAATTAGACATATAAAACACCCCTGAGGGTGTGTAATATGTGTTTATAGTGTCAGCTGGTCGTCATTCTGATTTGTTTATCCAACCGGTGTTACTTAATAATTCAAAGAGATTTTCTTACGATTGATTGAGTTGCCTGGGCTGATGTTTTTTCGGGCGTAATGCTACAGTTATTCTGATCTCGAGTTCAAACGCGACTGTTTGCTACTGTACTGTGTTTAGCCTTAACAGCCGTATTGGCGTTAGTCTGTCGTTAGACATTTTAGAGGAATCCTTTTATTAGCGTATTTTTCATTACTCTGTACATTGAACTACTTTTTTTATTAAGGCATTGTAAAGTACTGTAGTATATTTTAGAAAAATTTAAAAATGTGTTTCATATTTTTTTTAAAATTTAGTATTATTTAAAAGTAACAGATCCCTTCTTGGTGGAATACTAAGAAATGTCTACCGAGATGTATAAGTTAGACTTTCATGAAAGGAATTTTTTCATTTAAACCAACAACCAAGAGTTTCTTTTTGAATTCTAGAAGTTATGCTAAGTAACACGAAGAACGATGTGGATTACAATCGCCTTCTTATCTGGATTGAAAATTATGACTTCCATATCAGTTTGCCTAGCCTCCTGAAACCTGCAAATAGAACCTTACTTCATTCATCAGCCGGCTGCTGTTTAATAAAATTCAATACTTTTAGAAGAGCTAACTCTTAATTAGTTTCACACCATTACCTCTTCCGTTCTTTGGTATTTCCATCTAAATGATAATGTGAGAAGAAACATAACTATATTTTAAAGCTCTGAAATTACCAGTACTAATGCTCAATTTTCCCATAACAGACAGGTGGGTGTCAAATTATTTACACTTTATCTGTTCGTTGCAGGGCTAAAATAAATAGTTCTGTTATCACATGGTCAGCCAATTAAATGACTGAATCATTTAAGAACGGAAGAGGTAGAGGTGTAAAATACACTAATCAGAGTTATCTTTTCTGAAAGTAATAAATTTCATTATACAGCCAGACCCTGTGATGAATAAAGTGAAGTTGTCATTTGCAGAGTGAAAAATATGTGCTTTTCAGAGGGCCCGGCATGCTGATAAGCGTACTTTTCCACTCAGTGAGGAAGGCTGGTAAAACACCTCACTCCTCGTTTTACTTAGTAAAACTTCTACAGGTTCAAACCAGTCTTTGGCTGATGACCTAAACAAAAATGCTCAATATTCCATCTGTCTGTAACAGATAATTTACAGCAATATTTAAAGAACTTGTTTTGAATTTAGTTTATTCCGTTAACAGTTTTAATATGGTTATTTGGTAATTTTATAATGGTTATTTATAGAATTATCACTTATATGCTCTATTTTCTTCTCAAAACTTTCCTTTTTAGGATGTTGACGATCCATGCAGCAATCTAGATTTTGTTAACAGCAGTTTGACATAGATCGAGTCTCTAGCACTGAATGTGTTATACGTGATCTAGGCAAAGACATCTCCCAGGTAATCCCCTAAGGCGTCAACGCAGACGATGGACGAAAGACAAACAGTTATAAGGTAAACTATACCGACAACGTGCGTATGCAATTTTCAAAATTTTAACAAATATTATTAACAAACATCCTTATAACGCTGGAGTCCTGTCACTGGGTGGTGTTCTCCTTGAAGTACATACTTAATACATTCAGTAATCCCTCTTTATCCGCGGGGGTTACGTTCCGGAGGGTTACCGCGGTTAGTAAAACCGCGGATAATAATATCTTATATGAACGAAAAGATGGGGGTTCTAAAGTAAAGTCCTGTAGTCGTTTTAAGTGTTTAATAGTTTCAGGAACATTTTACCATTATTATATACTATGAATATTTAATAAATACAGTAATGTACGCATAAAATATTTAAGTTGCTTTAAAATAGTTAGTTATAGCTCTTTGCTTCTTCTTCTTTTTAAACTCCTTGTGGACTTCTTCGTATGGTATCATCAGCTATTGAGTCCTCTTTTGAATTGAAGGGCCCTTTCCATGACTGGATCCGTCTCCGACACGTGGTCAGCCAATGCGTTGCAATACTGAGGATCTCGTTGATGGTTTGTGAAGAAATGCTTGGCTTCGTTTCAGGATCGTCAAACAAAGAACTGTATGTACGGACGAAAAAGTTAGACTGACGCATGGAGGAAAACGTACGGAGAAATTACAGTATGGTGCCTGGGCGTACGTATGGCGGTGAAGGTGGGGTGTTACTGGCTGGGCCCGGTACCGGGTGAGTGGCTCACTACGTACAGTACGCGGAAATCTAGCTTGGCTCATGGCGGCCGTCGCAATACTAGTGTGTGACTCAACATGATAGGGATGCCAAAACATTTATTCAAACACATGTTTTCAGAGTTTATGACTTCCCAACCAAGTACGGTGTACACAAGGTGAGAAAACGTAAGTATTTTAAGGTTTTAGACCCACGGACAAAGTCCGTGGATAACCGAAACCCGCGGATACCAAGGGATTACTGTATTTATAGTTTCATCCATTTCACTAGTTGTCAAATTGTACACGTGAAATTTCAATAAAATATAGTTTAAAAAAATTAAGGTAAAGTGCAGTCGTATTCGTTTTAATTGGTAAAGTTTTTGATGGTCTGGTCCAATTTTACTAGGTTTTCAGACCCTATCTTGGAGTCGAACTAGAGACTTTCCGCTTTGTAGTGCAGAGAGCGAATTCTAGCGTTTTAACCTCTGGGTCACAGAAGCTATAAATTTTAATAATTCTTATTAAAAAATTCATAGGTTTGTGTATTTATGACCAATATAATTATATTTTTGTATCTTTATTCATAATAAAGACATTTAATTTATACTTACGTACGTATATGTAGCTTGTTATATGCAAAAGGAGCTCTTCATACGGGTCAAGTTACATACGATTAAACTTTATGTGATATTTTTTTATCGGTAAAAGAAATAAGAATGAAAAAGATCAGACCAGGAGATAAGATTAGAAGGATAAAATTTATTACCCAATAAATTTCGTTACTAATAAATTCCATAAATGTTACATATTGCAGATTCTTTCCTCCTAGGATAGTAATAATTCCCGGTCTCAATTTTCCTCGCATTGGCTATAAAATTTATATACTTTCTTATTTAAAATAAGAATACTTTGTACGGAATATTACCTTTTATGGTGCAGTAGTGAGTGATTACTTTGACTGATTCAAACAAGATTAAGACTACAAAGTAGAAAGTCTTGGGTTAGATCCCGAATAGAAAGAATCTGGAAATTTTTTATACCATTTAATAAACACCATGGTGGGGTTTGCGCAGAACCTATATTACATTAATCGCGAAAATTCCCTTGTAACTCTTAACAGACCTTAAGAAATTCATTTCAAGGGTTGTACAAGGCTAGACAGGATCAGAAATAATATAAGATAAGAATTCGGAATTTTTCCATTCAACAAAATAATAAAATTGTACCGTACCCAATGACCATTTAGTGGTCATTGGTCAAGCCACTTACATTTAGTAAGTGGCTTTCTGGCGTAGAATGCCAGAAAGCCACTTACCTGGTTTTTAAAGGAAATACGAACCAGTAGATAGCAGAGATTGGTAGACCGAAGAAAAGATGGATACTGGAATAGGAAAAAATGCCTAACCTGTGAAAAAGAAGAAAAAGACATTCCCTTGTATACTGTTTTGATCCTTCTGACCTGTTTCGACTTCAAAGTTCATTACATCATTTCTTAAAGAATTTGGAATGACCATTTCTTCTCTGGTCGTCCAGTATGATGTTGACCATTTGGTTTTTAATTGCTTTGGATATGCAATCAACGTTTATCCGCAGTAAATACCTGTATATTTGTATTGTTCATATTATCCTTGACACATAAGTTCATATCTAATGTCTTTATTTCTATTAAAGTCCAACAATTTACATATCGTCATACCGGAAAAAATGGGTAATTATGATTCAGTAGAAAAAAAACCGTTGTAGCTAAGGAACCTAGGCGACTAATATTGTGTAAATACGCGTGCGCTTTTTAGACTAGCTGCTAATAAAGTTTAAATTGCTTTGATGTTTACCAGCGTTCTAAGTACAGCAACAAAATAGTATTTTAATTAAGCGATTTTTATTTTGTTTTTATATTGTGATCAAATTGTTTTGTTTTTGTAATTTAAGTTAAGATTTACAGAATAAGAACAAGTACGGGGTTTGTACGCTTGCTTATGTGAATATACAAAAAGGAAAGTATTGTTTTCATGTCGATTTTTCGAAATCGAGTTTTTACCGGATCTACTCGTTGTCAGACCCCCTAAACCCAAAAAACATGTTTTAGCGATTGGTCTATGTGGTGTGTGTATGTGTGTGTGCGTGTGAACAGAAAATCGTACGAACTTAAAACTTCAAATTTAAGTTACATACCACAAGAGGACCCGACACGAACATTTTCATCGTAGTCGGTCGACCGGAAGTAGTAGTTTATTCGTGTCATTTTTCACTTTTTTGCGATTTTCTCAAAAACGGATCCTACGATTTTTTTAAAATTGCCTCATTTAGGTACTAAATTTTTTATGTAGCGCGATTCGAGAGGAACTGAAGAGAGACGAAACAATCATTGATAAAATGTGGAGGTACAGAAATAGGTGGCAGGAACATGTACTTAGCATGTCACCTGATAAAGCTAGTCTTCAGGCGCTGAAGTATCGCCCTCGAGGAAGGAGATGTTTGGGGCGTCCAAGAAAGAGATGGTGTGATGTTGGAACAGGCGATTGGCCTAATCCGTAAAGGAGATGATGATGATGATGATGATTTTTTATGCTTTACAAGATAGGGTAGGTCATCATGTCTGCTGAAATTCTTTTTGTTGAATGGGGGGCTTCATGTCTGCTGAAACTCTTGGTGAGGCTGTTTTCTCGTAAAAAAATGTTTTTTTAAGATTGCGGCTTTAATATGCATTTTAGCGCGAAATGTATAATAAAAGTTATAGAGGATTTAAAATCCTACAACTTTTATCTAAACATTTTTTTGCGTAACGATTAGTTTATCGGTAATTAGCGATTTTTCTGTTTTTTTTCACGAAAATTTGAACAAACAATTAATATTTTAAAGATTTCAGCCTTTGTATGCATTGTACGACTAAAGTGTGTATAATTAAATTTATAGAAATTAAAAAGATCTACAACTTTTGTTTTGAGCATTTTTCTCTACAGAGCCTAGTTTAGCGTCAAAGAGTGGTTTTCCGTATTTTTAAGCCAAACTGAGGTTAATTTTCATTTTGCGTCTTTCACTCATGATGAAAGTTAGATTATGTTTATTGATGTTTACAAATGTTAGGTTATAGGTATTGTTAATTATTTGCATTCGCAAGAGAAAATTGTGTGAGTGTTTCACACCAGACTTTTTTATTCTTAACTATCATTAATATTTCTTCAAAACGCTCATTTATTCAATTAAATATTCTAGTATTTTACAAGTTTTGTAAACTTGCACGACCTAAATAAAAACACTTCCGGTTAAGAAGATAATTTGGATCGGTTCTTGTAAATTGTATTAATCGGATTTTATTATAAGCGTTATCGACAATGTCACTTATCAAAAATGTTTTTCATCCATTCAAACGTGAAAAGTCTCTCATATTTGTACATCTGTCGCATTTGTAATTTGCAAGGAATTCACCCGTAAGAATTGGAGTAATTCGAAGATTATATTTCAAGAAAGAGAGTGATATATGGTATTTAAATTGAGGGGGGAGAGAGAGAGAGAATATTAGATAATATCAGGTAGTTCCATTATAATAACTATAATCAATTATACGGCCCATTAATTTAATAATAATTAATCTCTGTTAATCGTTTGCAACTCACCCTATATCTATCTCTTTCTCCTTCTCCCTCATTTGTATGAAACCTCCTTCCTCTCTTTCCATTCTATTTAAGTTCCGTTGTTCTAACTACATCGCCGTTCGCTCTCCCGTGATCACGTAGAAATTAGTAGAATTCCTAAACCATTCCACTTTCGTCTCTCCTACCCACCCCCTCCTCAATCTACCTACCTCAGTGCTCCATTACAACTAAATTCAAACTTCAAACAATGTACAGTAATACAATAGTACAAGTTTAACCTGAATTACACCTACGAATTGGTACATTGCTGTATAACTGATGTACAAGATTATTCACGTGCCTTCTAATTCGAATTATTCTTGTTTCTCCTAATGTATATTGCCGGATTTCCGTATGTCACGGTTTGATTCGTGTTAAATTTTCTTTCAGATAATTTCTAATGGCTTCAATTTAATTTTCAACAAATTTTAAATTATAGGGCCTAATCTTATTTGAAAGAAGATATTCCCAGTACGGTCTCAGCTCCCATTGTACCTGATATCGTCTTATCATTTCTCAAATAAAGCTCTCCACATGCAATCTCCAACGTTACTGTTTCTAATTTCTCATTAACTTGGAAAATATAAATAAATTCACTTTTATAATGCGATATTTTGAAGATTTGCTACTGAGATGCCGAAATTTATCACGTAATGTATGGCTTCTACGAAGATTAATTAGTTGTTCTGTGAAAGTTTTCGTTGTTTCGGATGAAATTACACCGTTTTGAAGAATCTGAAAATCTTCACCTGTTTACTGATCCAGTCGAAGTTTGAGATTTTTGGTAACGCAAGAGTTAAATTTCAGGAAGGATGTCTCAAACAAAAATACAAAAATTGTCTGCGTAGACCTGACGAGCGATACAGGGACTGGATTTCTTGCTCTGGTCAAGGAGTATCAGAAATAGCACAGAAGTTCAGATGAATCACAAGTATTCTGTTGTTCGGCTTCAAGATCTGGGAGCTGGAAAAGCGACATAAACAGGAGATAAATGTCAAAATGAGTGGTTCACGTGCCTTCTAATTCGTATTATTCTTGTTTCTCCTGATGTATATTGCTGGATTTCCGTATGTCACGGTTTGGTTCCTGTTAAACTTTCTTTCAGATAATTTCTAATGGCTTCAATTTAATTTTCAACAAATTTTAAATTATAATCTTATTTAAAAGAAAATATTCCCATTACGGTCTCTGCTCCCGCTGGACTGATATCGTCTATCATTTCTCAAAATAAAGCTTTCCACGTGCTAATTCTAACATTATTGTTTCAAAATTCTCATTAACTTAGAAAATATAAATAAATTTACTTTTTTATAACCCAATTTTCTGCTCAGATCCCAAAATGTATCACTTATAGCTTAACGAACTAGAGACTGCAGATAAAGGCGGAGCATAGTGATGTAGATCATAGCACAGAGCTAATTGACTTTCGTTAATCGTATCCTGCGTTGTCACGTTGTGGTCCCGCTGTGGATGACAGCCTAACAAAAAGTCAGCTGGAGTTCGGTGGAACAGAGTGTGACTTAGCTAAGGGGAAACCTCGCATCCGACCTTGGCTGTTATTGGCTAGATCTCATCTGTAGTTCGTTGGGGTATAATACATGGCCTCTATGAAGTTAAGTTAGTTGTTCTATGGAAGTTTTCGTTGTTTCGGATAAAATTACAACCTTTTAAAGAATGTGGAAATCTTCAGCTGTTTACTGATTCTATCGAAGTTTAAGATTTTTGGTAACGCAGGAGTTAAATTCCAGGAAGGATGCCTCAAACACAAATTCAAAAATTGTCTGCGTAGACCAGACGAGCGATACATGGACTCGATTTCTTGTTCTGGTCAAGGATTATCAGAAATAGCACAGACGTTTTGATGAATCACAAGCATTCTGTTGTACGGCTTGAAGATCTGGGAGATGGAAAAGCGGCATAAACAGGAGATAAATGTCAAAATGAGTGGTTCACGTGCCTTCTAATTCGTATTATTCTTGTTCCTCCTAATGTATATTGCCGGATTTCCGTATGTCACGGTTTGATTTCTGTTAAACTTTCTTTCAGATAATTTTTAATGGCTTCAATTTAATTTTCAACAAATTTTAAATTATAATCTTATTTAAAAGAAGATATTCCTAGTACGGTCTCAGCTCCCATTGTATTGATATCATCTTATCATTTCTCAAAATAAAGCTCTCCACATGCTATTTCCAACGTTGTTGTTTCCAAATTCTAATTGACTCGGAAAATATAAATAAATTCGCTTTTTATAATTCGATTTTTTGAAGATTTGCTACGCAGATTTCGAAATTTATCACGTAATGTATGGCTTCTGTGAAGATTAATTAGTTGTTTTTCGGAAGTTTTCGTTGTTTCTGATAAAATTACATCGTTTTGAAGAATCTGAAAATCTTCAGCTGTTTACTGATCCAATCGAAGTTTGGGATTTTTCGTAACGCAGGAGTTAAATTCCAGGAACGATGTCTCAAACAAAAATACAAAAATTGTCTGTGTAGACCAGACGAGCGATAAAAGGACTTGATTTGTTCTGGTCAAGGAGTATAGAAATAACACAGATGTTTTGATGAATCACAAGCATTCTGTTGTACGGCTTGAAGATCTGGGAGAAGGGAAAGCGACATAAACAGGAAATAAATGAAAAAAGAGCGGTAATGAGGATTGTGGCATTTGACACAGGAGTTGTCAAATCTATAGGATGGAGCGAGTCAGGAGTACAGAAATTTAAGAGTCATAATGAAACTGAACACGACAATAAAGGAAATTAAGAAAAATCTTTTGACTTCGTTGGGTCATGTACAAAAGATGGTAGACGAAAGATTGAAAAAATAATAAATTAGAATTCACCAGGGTGCAGAAGACGTGGTAGCCCTCCGGAATCTTGGTGCGGTCAAATATGGCGTAACATGCACGCCAGGAATTTGAGTGAGGAGGATGAATAAAGAGGGTTTTTTTTTTTTTTTTTTTTGGTTTAACGTCCGACTGTTTTGCAAATTGCTGCTAATGCAGACGGTGAAGGATGAAATGAATTTTTTGTAACGTATGAAAAAATGCCATGCCCGAGTGGGATTCGAACCCAAGACCGCGTGATGAGAGGCGAGCACGTTACCAACATCGCCAACGCGGCCGGCGAATAAAGAGGGTGCTATATGGGATGCGAGAGACAGCCAGAACTGTAATAAACTCGCAAAAAAAGTTAATTAATTTGGTAAGGTGATTTCAATGTAATTCCTTAAACATACTAATGCCTGTAATTTTTTCTGTACTTAATATTTGTATAAATACGATGAATGATAAAAATAAATATAATTTTGTTATTTTTTGTTACAGGTACGTTGAAGTTAATTAACTTGGTCTAGATCTTAAAGTGGTTCCAGGTAGATTCTGAAATATTTTATTCCTTTACTTTATTGTATTCTGTTTAGGTTAATTTTTAATTAAATATGCCAAAGTATAAAATCTACATTAATTTATTTGAAAATTTTTGTTCTGGGGAATAATGAATTGTCATGTTAGGATAACTAACTGTATGGATTCTAAAAAGTGTTTTTGTATTTGCCCGTATAGTATCACCTTGTCGGTTAAGCCAAGAAGAAATGCTTAAGAATTTTGTGGTTGATAAATGTAAAATTTGTGTATTTAGATACGTTGACTAAGACCATAGGCTACATGATCATATAGATGAAAATGAGTGATGAAAAAATGCCAGACCGTCCCAGGAATTGAACTCGTGACCCTTCGCATAGAATCTAGTTTCTCTGAATATTACACCATCAAAACGGCCGTTGAAGGCTTTCTAATTAATAATTGCTAATAAATTCAACAATATAATGATATGATTTTCCTATTTTGTTAATTGAATATCTTTCATTTTTACTTTCTCTTGCCTTTATGAATTTATAGGAAGGAAAGTATTGTTTTCACGTCGATTTTTGAAATCGAGTTTTCACCGGATCTACACGTTTTACCCCTGAACCCAAAAAACATGTTTTAGCGATTGGTCTGCGCGCGCGCGCGCGTGTGTGTGTGTGCAGAATATCTCAAGAACGGAACACCGTACGGACTTAAGTTAGATACCACTAGAGGACCCGACACAAACATTTTCTTCAAAATCGGTCAACTGGAAGTAGTAGTTTATTCGTGTCATTTTTCACTTTTTTGCGAGTTTCTCAAAAATGGCTCCTACGATTTTTTTTAAAATGGCTCATTTTCTACATTTTTAATGCTCTACAAGATAAGGCAGGCGCCATGTCTGCTGAAATTTTTCGGAAGGCTGTTTTCTCGTAAAAAAATTGTTTTTTTAAGATTGCTGCTTTAATATCTATTTAAGCGCAAAAAGTATATAACTAAAGATGTAGAAAATTTAAAACCTACAACTTTTATTTCGAATTTTTTTTTTTTTTGCAAATAGCTTAGCTTAGCGGTAATTAGCGATTTTCTGTGGTTTTTTCACGAAAAGTGTAAAAAATCGGTTTTTTTAATTTCAGCCTTAGTATGCATTTTACGACGAAAATGTATAATCAAATTTATAGAAAATAAAAGATCTACAACTTTTATTTAGAGCGTTTTTCTCTACAGAGCCTAGTTTTCCGTGAGTGATTTTTCGTATTTTTAAGCCAAACTGAGGTTGGTTTTCATTTTGCATCATTCTTCCATGATTAATATTAGGTTATGTTTTTGAGGTTAGTTTTTTATTAATTTCTTATGTTTTATTACTAATGTTAGGTTATATTGTTAATTATTTGTATTGCCAAGAGAAAGTCGTGTGATTATTTCACACTAGATTTTTTAAAGCGCCATGGGTGATGAGTTATGGGAGGTGACGAACTATAGATTTCACTCCGTATACTATTAATAATAGGTATTGAATACTGAATACTGAAGTCCCAACTCTCTATAATAATTAATTTTTGTTATTGATTTTACTTACACAGATTTCTTTCTGACAAATGTATTTGTACTACTCGCGTACCAACGCTACTATCTCTGTCACACACAAAGATTTGTTCAATTTATTACAGTATCGATTGTTTAACTGCTTTTGTGTCAAAAAAGTGTTAAAAATACTGTTTTGTAGGAATAGATAACAATTTTACATTCGGAAACGGATGTACAGTAACAAATACATACACAATTTTAGGATTTTAGTTCTCTGAAAATTGTTTCTGCTCATTCTGTTCACAATGGTTTTGATTCCCAACCGGATCATGAAAGTTTTCTTCTTTTTATGCTTGGCATCATTCAGTATTGGATTTAAGCCTCCCGTGTTTGCTTCCATAGTTCCTTGTTTTGCGTCTTTACTCCTAAATTAAATCCGTCCACCAATTTCAAGTTAACTCTCCACTGTGTTTGTGAACGACCTCTATCTCTCCCAATCAGGGCTCCACTGCTGAATCTCCTTGATCTATCGATCATCCATTAGTCTCATTGTGTGCCTGTTTCATCACCATTTTAGTGACGCACTTGCTGTTTTACGTTTATTATTTTAATTTTTTTGTCGAATATCCTCATTTTTGTACAAAAAAAGTACAATCATAATTATGAAACTCGACACAATGATGACTTCAGAATTAAAAAATATAGAACTTCAAAGTTCTCTAAAGGAATATACTACAATTTCGTTCGGTATTTTTAACAGATTACCATATAAAATAAGACTCCTTAATTTAAAAAACTTTTTTTTTTAAACTTTTTTAACAAAACATGCATTTTATTCTGATCAGGAGTTCTTAAATTATCTTACAATGAATGCTCTTCAAATGTAAAGTGTGTAGAATTTAGAATTATGAAATATTGTTAGTGTAAATAAATAACAGAATTCCAATGTACAATTTAAGTAGTAATTAAAGTAACTAGTAATTTTTGTTTTGTTTTAATTTATACTTTATTTTAAACAAAATATTGTTTGGTAAAATGTATTCAAACGTACGTGTAACTGTATTTGACGATGTCTATTCCTTTTTTGGTCGCTGACAAAAAAAGATTTATTTATTTATTTATTTATTTATTTATTTATTTATTATCCGGTTTTTCAACTTAATATTGAGCATTAATCTTTCCATGGATTTTTGCCTTTTATAAAGATCCATGATGTGCAGCTTCTAAAAGGTTAAAACCCTTATTAAAAACTTTTTAACTCATTGATAGTATTATCAAACATTGTAGTTTTATGCATTTTACGACCTTTTCGAGATACTAACGACTGTTATTCAAATAAGATTTAAGCAATAATTATTCTTTTCTTTAAAATAATTAAAAAAGACAATAAAATTGATTAATAATTCCATTACTATGATAATTGTCGATACCTGATCTTTAAAACGATACAAATATTAAAAGTATGTTTTCGTATTACGTTATTTAATAGGAGTTTGTGAAAATGAGAACATGTTTTGGGGCGGAGTCGATATTTTTACTTAGTGTAGTAGCGCTCAAACTCCCATATGAAATACATTGCTTATGGACTTTCCATACTGCATTCTGAACGTGAAATCAACTATAGTGTGCAGTACAGTGGAATCTACCATAGTCGCTGTTGAAATTGGTGCTACTATTTCAGAGTTTAAACCATGGGCGGATTTAGATCTTGATATCTGGGGGTGCGAGCTCGCCGGAAGTTATGAGGTATTTGGATACTAAATTCAAACATCCCAAAAATCTGGGGGTGCGGCGCACCCCCGTAAATCCGCCCGTGGTTTAAACGCCTCTTTTGCAAATAAAAAGTTCGACAAATACTGTTTGGAACGGCAAAAGTAGAGTCGTACGCCAATACTTTCTGAAGATTTATACACGACACGAATCGCATGCATAAACGAGCTTAAAGTTGTTCGATTTTCTTACAAAAATCAAAATTATCTAACCGTAATAATAAAATATTTTTTCAAAATTTGTAATACAACTTTTTTGGTACATCGTATGTGAAAATATTTTCGATTCTAGTTATGCATTTGACAAGTTACAAACGAGTACTTTTGAAATGCTGTTCATATGAGTAGAAGTCACGTGTTCTTTTCTATGTACTTTATTACTTGCTACAATACACTGTGATATTTATGAAGTATTTAAATTGAATTATTGTGTTTACTTCAGTTGAGTTGATGCTTACATTGCATTTTTATAACACAATAAAGTGCTTTTGTTGTATTTTTAGTTATATTTTAAATTGTGTTATGCTGTTTTATACTGTATTCATTTTTCTATCTATATATACTATATTTCTATTCTATTGTTGTCTGGGATTTAGTTTATGCAAGGGTGTATTACGATAAATAAAGTATAAATATCTGTTAGTAAAACGTAGTAATGTTCTCTAAAGGTGATGAACCCATAAAAGTGCATTATGACTTCAATTTAGTAATCCATTTCCTCTTTGTCTTTCACATTTCTGTACTGGTGTATATATAGATCTGTCTGAATAACTGGAATTATAATTATTAAATAAATTATAATAGAAATGACCGCCTCCTTAGCGTTGTGGTTAGCGCGCTATCTTACAATATGAAGGTCCCGGATTCGATTCTCGGCCAGGGCTGGAAATTATCACAAGTCTAAACTCACTGTTCTCGATGTCGCTTATAACCACTAATGCTGCTTTAAAAAATAAATAAATAAATGCATCTTAAAATTCGTGTTTTAAAAGCTTATTCCGATCTGTCTGGATGTCCGTAATTTCAAAAATCTGTTGTGAAACACACAACTTTCTCTGGCCAATGCAAATAATTTACAATATAACCTAACATTAGTCCTAGTAAAAGATTATAAATAAACAAAAATCTAATTTCAAAAACATAACTTTTTTTAATCATGAGTGGATGATGCGAAATGAAAACCAACCTAACTTTGGCTTAATAATACGAAAATCACTCTTTGACACTAAACCAGGTTCTGTAGAGAAAAATGCTTAAAATAAAAGTTGTAGATCTTTTAATTCCTCTAAATTTTATTATATACACTTTTGTCGTAAAATGCATACTAAGAGCTGAAATCTTAAAAAATTGAGTTTTTTCAGATTTTCATAAGAAAAGAAACAGAAAATCGCTAATTACCGCTAAACTAAGCGTTATACAAAAAAATGTTTGAAATAAAAGTTGTAGGATTTTAAATTCTCTACAACTTTTATTATATACACTTTTGCGCTAAAATGCTTATTTAAGTCGCAACTTAAAAAGATTTATTCTTTTAAAATGGGTTTATTCTTTTACGCGAAAACAACCTCCCCAAGAATTTCACCAGACATGGCGCCTACCCTATCCCTACCCTACCCCTCTCGTGGTAAATTATTTTTTAAATGTATATAATTTTTAAAGTGTATGGCCTATATAATAACATTGTTGTAGAAAATTTAAAAAACCTTCAACTTTTATTTGAAACATTCTTTTCTACTATAAAGCTTAGCTTAGCGTCAATTAGTGATATGTATTTTTAAGTTGTATAGAGGTTGATTTTTATTTTGCGTCATTCACTCATGATTAAAATTATGTTTACATTGTTTACTCATGATTAAACTTAGGCTATATTGTTAATTATTTTCATTGGCAAGAGAAATTCGTCTGAGTAATTCTCACCAGTTTTTTTGTTGTTGTTTATTTCATTGTTTGTTAAACAATTTTGTCGTTGTGCTTTCATTATTGTGCAACTTCAAATAAAGAATTAGTGTTAAAACAATTCCGTCACTGTAGTTATGTAAAACATTTATAGCTATTTTCTAAGTAAAGAAAGGCTTATAAACTTGAAATATTGTAATGTCATTTGTGTAAATGCATGGTATTTGTATGGATTCTCAGTTATGAAATGCTAGTATCGATTGAATTCTGACAAGCGGTAAAATTGAAGTGAAAGTTTGCAGTAGTGATTTATTTGTTTGTTTACGCCAAATACTTGGACGTTGTGATTCATCTACGTATTACTTACATTAGCGAAATAGAAATAACTTTTAAACTCGTAGTAGGTATTTAAAAATTTTAATTTTAAGTTTTGTCCGCTATCTGTGGTACCAGAGTAGTCTATTGCTGTGATAAGGCCAAATATTTGTTACTAATTTAAAATTCACATTTCATGACCCCCTGAAGAAAGTGGTTTCCAGAAGGTTGTCTTTGTGTTTACGCTTACGCGTTTTTCGTTGAGCCAAAATAAGGCCACTTAGGCCTAACTCCGAGCCAAAAATCTTTAAAAAATAAATTTGAAATATAAACATAAATGAAATATAAATAAATATGAAAAAGCTTTATTAGTTCTTGAGAAAACAGGTCTTTTGTTTGAAAAACACAGTTTTTGGGAAATGGTAATTGTAATTTATAAACGAATTTCTATATAAAAAACGTACTTACTTAGTGCATTTCTGCTACATACGGGCAGGAATGCACTAAGTAATTTTATGCAACATAAATTGCATAACCTAAACCTTACAAACAAAAGTGCCTTCTAGTTGCAAAGAGAAATACTAAAAAAATTCGTAAAAATTAGTGACAAAATAACTAAAAATCATGTACATAATATGACTTGTTTCCGAAAGAAAGGAAAATTTTCACATGACATGTGTTTTTATAAAAACAAAAACAAAATTTCTAGTTGTAGAAACGTAATTTTGGTACCATTAGAAAGCGCTAATTTCAAACTGTATAACACAGTTAAAACCTGAAAGTCGATATTTTTATTTTTTCGAGTCCGACTCCCCTTAAATTTTGTTTTGGAATGTCTGAATACGTTTTATGTTAGATACTTTAGCTGATCCGTAGATCACCGAATCGTAGGACCATATAGGTAGTAAATAGGCAGTAAAAATTAAATACAATTTATATTTTTTTATTTATTTTTATTTTTTATTTATTTTTTTTCATGATTTTTAATCTGTGTAAATCATCCTCAGATTCTGAAAACAGCATCAGCGAAATACAAAGATTTTGCGAAACCCTTTTTTGTGCATTTATTTTTTTACGAACGTTTAAAATGTTCTCCATAATTTATAAACAATACCTAAGGCAATAAATACGCTTACCTAATGTTAGTTTCTTAAAGATTATCGCAAACGTTATTTTGATTTACGTAGTATCATCTATTTCGGAAGTGAAATCTATTTTAACATTTTTTTTATGCAATTCTAATGAATCTACATTTTTAAGAATTAATTAGTTGACTTATTTTGAAGTACCGTGTGGTTCACAGAATTGAAATTTATTTCCAATGAGATTTAAATGACTAATCGATTTAATGTCAATTATTCAAGGAATAATAAAGTTGGAAAATTTAAATTTTATATCAGTTAATTTAAGTAATAAAATATGATAATTTTATATTTAAAAAAATCAACTACCCTCCCTTTTTCTTTTTATCGCAATTTAACGTTTTATATCTTTCTCATCCACCACCCTCTATCTACAAACCCTAATTTGAAATTCCTTTGCCTTACCTACGCTAACCTTCAGGACAATTTCCATTAATTTCTTCCTTTTTTCTGGATGCATACTTACTTATTTGGAAGTCACTCACTGTCTTACTAAAAAGGAAAATTCCTGTCCACTATTCTATTTCTCTTATTTTTTTATTTTATTTATGCTGTTTTTACAATAGAATTTCTTTTGTTTTCTTCATTATCATAATATTTAAAATTCATTTTCTCCCTTACGGCTGTTTCATTGTTATTTTCTTTTCTTCCTTCCCTTATTTTCCTCTTCCTATTTTTTATTTTCCGCTGTATTTTCCGTAACTTTAATAAGTTTCTAAGACGTCAACATTAATTTTCTTTGTAATTTTATTTCCAGTTTGCTACAAAATAGTTTAATTTATTTCATAATATGTAATTTTTAATTACCTTTATATATAAATATACTTTGCTTCCAATTTAAATTTCCATAAAGATTTTAATTATAAAAATTTCATTCATTTTTCATTTCTATAGAAAAACCAATATTTTATTTCTGTTTAAATAATAAATTATTTTTAATAACTTGGGGATGTTTTTTTAAAAAAATATAATTTAAATAAAATATGACAGAACTCTTGCGGAATTCTGTGCAATATTTCTAGAAGAATATTGTTGCATTAAGCTTTTTTCATTTACCGGTTATATAAATGATAAAAATCTACGTATAGAAATTGAATGAGCAAGTATTTTATTAATCTGTTTTAAGAAAAAATTCAATATGACAATTAAAAAAAAATAAAAGTATTATGAGATTATAATCTCTCTGGTAAAAATGAAGATACCCAATGCAATTTTATACCTAGTGATATTTGAATACAAACTCACACTACTTTCTCTTACCAAAGTTACTAATTAAATATATAACCTATTTTTAATCATAAGCAATCTATTGAAAATGAAAATCAACCTCTGTAGAACTTAAAAATACGGAAAATCACGAATTGACTCTAAAATAGGCTCTGTAGAAAAATGCTCGAATTAAAAGTTGTAAAATTTTATTTTCTATAGCTTTTATTTTATACACCTTTGTCGTTAAATGAATATTAAGACCGCGATCTTAAAAAATTCCAATTTTTTAACCGATTTTGATGATCAAAATACAAAACTCTGCTAATTGACCCTAAACTAAGCGTTGTAGAAAAATATGTTTGAAATAAAAGTTTTAGGTTTTTAATTTTCTTACAACTTTAAAAATGTACTTTTCCCTAAAATTCATATTAAGGTTGCAATCTTTTTAAAAAAACAACTAACATTTTTTTTGCTACGACAGCCTTTCTAAGAATTCAACTGAAAGGCGCTTCCTTTATCTTGTAGAACATAAAAATAGTTAGAGTAAATGAAGCGATTTTAAAATTAATTATGGCACCCATGTTGAGAAAATTATAAAACGAAAAATTACACAAATAAAATGCTACTTCCGGTTCACTGATTTCTGTAAAAAGTTCGTGACGGTCTCCTTGTTTCAAATTAAAGTACCAAGTTGCAACTTCGTACGATATTCCGTTTTTGAGGTTCAGGAAGTGCCTAAAAACGTATATTTATGGTGAAAACTACTAGATTTCAAATAATTTATGTAAAAACGATATTTTCCTTCCCTATATATTTACATAGGGCAAGAGAAAGTAAAACCTCATTGAAGAATCACACGTAGATTACATTCCTTTCGACAACGTTTTCGGCTTGCCAAGACAAATTGAAATACAAAGCTGTAAAATTGACTGTAAACTAAGCTCTGTAGAAAAAAATTTGGTGTGAAACACTCACGCAACTTTCTCTTGCCAATGGAAGTAATGAACAATATAACTTAAAATAGTAGTACTTAAAATAGTATTAACAAAAACTTAAAAATCATGAGTGAATGATGCAAAATGAAAGCCAACCTTAGTTTGGCTTAATAATAAGAAAAATCTCTTTTTGACGCTAAACTAGGCTCTGTAGAGAAAAATGCTATAAATAAAAGTTGTAGATACTTTAATTTCCTTTAAATTCAAATATATAGACTACATTTTTGTCGTAAATGGCCGAAATCTTGAAAAATCAATTTTTTTACAGATTTTCATGGGGAAAAAACAGAAAATCACTAATTACCGCTAAACTAAGCGTTATACAAAAAAAGTTTGAAATAAAAGTTGTAGATTTTTAAATTGTCTACAACTTTTATTACATAGGCCTACACCTCTGAGCTAAAATGCATATTATGGCTGCAATCTTAAAAAACATTTTTTTGTACGAGAGAACAGCCTCCCCAAGAATTTCAGCAGACACTGCGTCTACCCTATCTTGTAGAGCATAAAAAATCGTAGGAGCCGTTTTTGAGAAAATCGTAAAAAAGTTAAAAATAACACGAATAACTTCTACTTCTGGTTGGCCAATTTTGATGAAAATGTTCTTGTCAGATCCTCTAGTAGTAACTAACTTAAGTTTCTAGTTCCAACTTCATACGATGTTCCGTTCTTGAGATATTTTGTTCACACACACAGTCCAATGTCTAGAAATATATTTCTTGGGTTTAAGGAGTCTGAAAACGTGTAGATCCGGTAAAAACTCAATTTCGAAAAATCGACATGAAAGCAATACTTTCCTTTCTATATATTCATATTGGCAAGAGAGAAAAAATTATTTTTTCTCTATTTTTTTCTATTAATTTTTTTAAATTGTTATCTGTAGAATAAATTGTTATTTCTCCATCTGCTAGTTTCAGGGCTACTAAAAATAGTTCTGTTTCTTATCACATGGTCAGCCTTATTTATAACTGAATTATTTAGTCAACAAATAATGATGATTATTTTTTCACTCTCTATAATGAAAAGTCGTTAAAAAAGTTAATAAAACTGAAGTGTTAAAGTTTATTTATTGGATTTTCATGTAATCGAAACACAACATTTAAAATAATGTTCTCTCGGTGCTTAATTTTAAAGTTAGTTCATTTCGCTGTATTCCCAGGCGTCTACTATTATTTTGATTTAACACTAAAATCACAATAGTTCGAACAATTTAACCGATTGTATTAAAATTCATATACCATGTTTCTAACTCTATATGGTTGATTGTATTAATTTAAAGCTTAAATTATAATGGAAAATGACGTGGGTTTTCTATTCTAGAGTTTTCATTTAAACAATCCATCATATTTCATTTTATCAGTCGTTTTATTTTATTAATATATGCAAATTTCTATTAATTAAATTTAGTCGTCAATTTATATATTTATTCGATGTTAATCAAAATGTGTTTACTGGTCGAATTTATTATGACCGGGAATTGAATAATTTAATTGTGATAACCTTTCTTCTTATAGTGTATCACTTAACTTAATTAAACTTAAAACGTGGAGACCATATTCTGTAAAACGTAATACAGTCGATGAAGTTCTATAACTCGAATCCTCAAGGGATAGGAAAAAATCGAGTTACAGAAATTTCGAGTTATGGAAAAATAACAAAAAAGCAGTTCTTCAAAAGTAAGGAAAACAGAAAATTCCTCATAGGCTAATACAATAGCTTATAATGTTCAATATGTAGATATATTGCACTTGCCTAATTTAAAATGATGTTTAAATATTTAATTTAATTTTATATTTAAAAAAAGTTTAGGATTTTTAATTCAATTAATAAAATTAATTTTGGCCGCCTCCGTAGCGTAGTAATAGCGCGGTAGTCTACAACGTGGAGGTCCCGGGTTATCGTGTAATTTTCAATCAAAATTGTCTTTGAGAAATTTTTTTTGTGTGGGATCAAAGTACTCTTAAAATATATTTAAAAAATCTCATTTTAGTTATCCTTAATTTTTTTATGTGCGCCTTTTTATGTACGAGTACGGCTTCAATTTAGAAAAATGTATTTTTTTTAAGAAAATATTTTCTCCAAATTTTTTCCATAAATCCATTTATACCATATTAATGACTCGAAAAATTTAGTAGGAAAGTTTAATCAAAACCATATAAGCCGTTTTTTGAAAAACTGGATTTTTAAATTTTTTGTAAAGTTACTTTAATTTTGCGACTGCTCTAAATCAGATGCTATAAATTATGACCAAAAATTTTATTTTTGCTTATAATTAGCATAAAATGAAGTGTAAACCTTAGTTTCAAATATTTAATCTTTGTGTGAAAGTATACTCGTATTTTTATTATAGAGAACAAATTCACTTTTTTTAACTTTGCAGTGCGTACTGCTGAATCTATTTATGAATTTTGTAGTTTTCCTTAGTCTTTAAGTAGGCTATTCATTTTTTTTTGTTTTTTACACACTGGTTTGAGAACATCTCTTCTTAGTTATTTTTAAGAGTCTCTTCTTTAAAAATGTTATCCATACTTCTTCTCCTGCCTTTTCAGGATTAAACATCTTTACCTGTTCCGAACCTCTCAAATCTGCCCATCTCTTTCTCGGGCGTCCTCGTTCTCTCCTGCCCTCTGGTTTATAGCCCAGTGTCTGTTTAGGTATACTATCCTCCCTCAGTAACAGCCCGTGGCTGTTGCTGAGTCTGCTATCGGGGGCCGCCCTTGGCGATGGGGACACTTGAAAAGTGCTGAGGAAATAAAATACTCAGGGTGGACAAAAACCAATGAAGATGATCAACAGCTCCAAAGGCGAATATGGAAGACGTTCCTAACGGCAGAGGAGGTGGAAGAGCCTAGAGCAGTATTTCGAAGGAACTTTCCTACAGCTCATATGCAGTGATGTAGCAATCCCACTAATTAGCTTAATCTGCGCAACGCTCGTAACGCGGTCAGATAATATTCTTGGCTACTAGCAAACTTCATGATGCCTCGGATGATGGACCGGGATTTACGAATAATTTAATCAGGTTATCCATACTATGAACAGATTTCACGTTTGACAAAGCTTTCTCTTTCGCGAGAAAATTATTTCCTACACGATATCGCGCATATTCTTCAGATGAATTGTTCTTAATTTCTGTTCAAATAGTTTAGTAGTGCATAACTAATTTTCAATAATCCCTTCGATTGGTTGAAAAAACCTTAGTTTTTTAATTTTTGCACAATCAGTCTAGTTGTGTTTTTCTTGAGAACTAATGAACCACACGTATACGTAGAAGGGGGGAATTTATTTGCGGGGTGAAATTTATGTGGACACATTTTTGGTTGGCTTCAAAGTCTTATGGAATGTGAAGATCGACTAGATACTGGATATTGAAAATTTAGCCTCATCACAATACTCTGAGCTACAGCAAACATGAGTATCTAAAAACAATGCGTATGAGCCTTCGAAACTCGTTATTGTTACTGTGTTATAATATTTTTTGTCTCATGATTAGGTCAAGTTGGAATTATAATAATCGAATTGTTTGATTATAATTCAAATACTCAAGCGTATCCTGAATTAGTTGGAACAAACACATTATTTGTAGGTCAGAATGACTTTATATTGTTATTTAGAATATTAGTACAATGTATATGATAATTTAGGCTTGGTAATGTTATTATATTCTCCATATTCATTATTACTGTATAATGGAGCACAATTTTCTGTTCATTTTATCGGGAATGGTCAGGTTTTAGAGTGGAGAGGGGGTTTTATTGGCTAGGTGGGGAATATAACCTTCCCTACCTCAGAGTATAAACCAATCATCGCCTCTTCCTCCCCATACTTCTATCATCTCTATCGCAATCGGCCAATTTGGTACCCTTCCACCCCTACCTTACCCTCAATCCTATTCGCTGCTTGCCATAGCGTAGTAGATGCATTATTTATTCATTAGGCGAACCCTGTGTTGACACTCATTGACGATATAATTTAATATACATTTTCTCTCTCTCTCCTCCACACATCTCCTCTTGCTTTCTCTCTAGTGTATTTTGTTAAATAAAATTGATGAAATATTTACATTTGTAATTTTGTTTTCAGTGCACGTTCATTTATTTATTTGTCAAATCACTAGAAATCGGCTGTTCTTTTTTTAACTTTACTTTTCCAGAGGTGGAACTGTCGATCTACGTGTCGGTTGTGTAGATTGGCCCGATTTCTATTGTATTACTAGTACAATCCCTCTCTTTAACAGATTTTATCGAGTTGGTGATTTTTTTAGTTACAGTAATTACTCAGGTAATTTAGGAACTCGGATTGAAATCAGCTTGATTAACAACAGAGCTATTGAGGTGTCTGATACATTTTTATATTAGTCTATATATATTAGGTACAACTTGGTCCCATTCACGTCGCGTCGGTTAAAAGAAAGGCCACTAAATTACATTTTTCACAATTCACTGATATTACTGTATCATGCTTTGTAGTTTAGAAAGAGAAAGTACGACGATGGGATAACATTTTTAATTCATGGATTTAAATTTTTTTCTCAGTTTCTAATTTGGTTTTTTTAACCTGTAAAAGTGTTTAGAAGGATACACCAAATATGTGTAATATGTGTATTATGACCAAATATGTGTATTATTATATGTGTAAATATGTGTATTATTATACCAAATATGTGTATTATGTGTTGTTTTCTGAAGAAAAACCTACTGGACCGATTAATTTGAATTTTTAAAAGTAAGGCTATCTCAATCGACTCCAAAGGAATTTTTTCGTTAGTTATGTAGTCCCTAAATTAAGGGTAGGGGCTATTTTACTCTAGTGAAAATCCAAAATAATTTAATTTTCTTAAAATAGCTTTAACGATTTTAATTTAAGATCCCTCATTTTCTACATTTGTTGGGCTCTTTAAGATGGTATAAGTAATCATCAGCATTATCATCAACTAGACCTTTGTGTCCATTCCCAGGAATTTCCAGAAATAGGGCTCTCTCATTGTTTTCCTGTCTCGAAAGTTTTGCATCATTTCTCCAGACGTCGGTTCAACATGAAAGAGGTATCTCTTTAAATCGCTTGTCTGCTCTCAATTTCCATTTTAGCAGTTTTTTTATTCATTACCCATTTGCCATTCTGACTACATTCCATTTTTGTTTTGTTGGACAACGATGCCTACGTCTGTCTTGTCTTACATTTATATGATTTAAGGTGATATAAAGTCAAAAAAAATTTGGTGTGAAACACTCACACAACTTTCTCTTGCCAATGCAAATAATTAACAATAAACCTAACATTAGTAATAAAACATTAGAAATAAACACACAAACTCACCTCAAAAAACATTAGTGAAATACACAAAATTAAAATCGACCTCAGTTTGGCTTAAAAATACGGAAAATCACTCTTTCACGCTAAACTAGGCTCTGTAGAGAAAAATGTTCTAAATAAAAGTTGCAGATCTTTTACTTTTCTATAATTTCGATTATATACACTTTTATTATAAAATTCATACTAAGGCTGAAATCTTAAAAAATCGATTTTTCTCACGTTTTCGTGAGAAAAAAAACAGAAAATTGCTAATTACTGCTAAACTAAGCGTTATACAAAGAAATGTTTGAAATAAAAGTTGTAGGTTTTTAAATTCTCTACAACTTTTATTATATACATTTTTGCTCTAAATTGCATATTAAAGCCGTAATCTTAAAAAAAACTATGTTTTTACGTAAAAACAGCCTCACCAAGAATTTCAGCAAACATGACGCTTACCCTATCTTGTAGAGAATAAAAAATTGAGTAAACCAGGCGATTTTTAAAAAACTCGTAGGACCAGTTTTTGAGAAAATCGCAAAAAAGTGAAAAATTACACGAATAAACTACTACTTCCGGTTGACCGATTTTGATGAAAGTTCGTGTCGGGTCCGGTAGTGGTATGTAACTTAAGTTTCAAGTTCGTACGGTGTTCCGTTCTTGAGATATTCTGTTCACACACTGACACACACACAGACCAGTCGCTAAAAACATGTTTTTTGGGTTCAGGGGGTCTGAAAACGTATAGATCCGGTGAAAACTCGATTTTAAAAATCGACATGAAAACAATACTTTCCTTCCTATATATTCATATAGGCAAGAGAAAGTAAAAAAAAAATGCTTGACCTGACCAGGAACCAAACTCGGAGATCCCTAGTGTAGAAGCTAATTGTGCTGAACATTACACCAACATTATTGTGATCTGTGTGTACCAGTGACACCAGTTCTACGACATAGGTATTCATTTCTAATAGGCTTTGTTTCCGTAATGACACGCCAAGCATTGATCTTTCCATTCTACGTTGCGTTATTGTAAGTTTTCTAGGAGATGTAATGGTCAATTTTTAGCACCTTGTGTCATAAACGGCATCCCACAATAGTCGAAAACGTTCAGGAATAACCTCTCAAATTTTTAATGGATACTACTTAGTATTTATGGAAAATTTGTGATCAGGCCTCTGCTTTCGTCTGAAAAATCAGTTTTAAAGAGATTGTAATCTCTTGTCTTAAGGATTAACGAGCCTGGTCTATAGTTTGTCATACCTCACGCCGTGGGAACGTAAAGACTCGTTATTGCTTGTGGTGATTCGAGGTGGCTTGGCCGTTCCCATGAATTGTCGGTAAATACTCGGATTACTAAGGCTTGGAGTTCGACGGACGACAAACCTCAGTATGGCTCGTGAACCTGTAATCACGGATTTCTGTGGTTTGTACAAGTGTAGTTTAGCAGTTTTCATACTTTAAATTAATAAGAGAACTTTAGTCAGTGGCGTTTGTCGACACTCTTAGTGCCGTGGGAACGATGTGAGCTCGGGATAGACCACAAAACAAGTCTCGAGTAAATCAAGACTGTTTGTTCCCACGCCGTGAGAACAAACATTTAGGTTGTACTTAGGGAAAAGTACAGGAAGAAACCTTAAGATAATTACAGAGGTGTAATAAGGAAAGGTATCACTAGGTAAATTATAAACTTTGAAATCATAGCTTGGCAGTGGCGCACACAGAAATTTTCTTTGGGGGTAAACGATAAACCCCCCCTCCAGGTAAACGGGGGATCCGGGAGTCCTCCCCTGAAAAAAATTAATACCTGGAAATTACATTTTACATCATTCTGGCACCTAATATTTCATTTACATTTGGGGAATTTCTGCGGGAAATGATCAGCAGTTTTTGCGGATTACCCCCAGGTGGCGGTATCCTTCCAGAAGTTAAAAAAATTATTTTTTTAAATAGATATCTGACCCTTAAAAATTATTCTGTAGGCCTATTATGTTAGTAATTGTTTTACTATTTTTGTACTCGTAATTTATGAAAAAATAACTCTCTTGTAATACTGTACTTAATTTGTGTATTTTATTATTACTTTCTCTTGCCTATATGAATATATAGGAAGGAAAGTATTGTTTTCATGTCGATTTTTCGAAATCGAGTTTTCACCGGATCTATACGTTTTCAGACCCCCTGAACCCAAAAAACGTGTTTTTAGCGATTGGTCTGTGTGTGTGTGTGTGTGTGTGTGTGTGTGTGTGTGTGTGTACAAAATATCTCAAGAACGGAACATTGTACGAACTTGAAACTTAAGTTACATACCACTACCGGACCCGACACGAACATTTTCATCAAAATCGGTCAACCGGAAGTAGTAGTTTATTCGTATAATTTTTCACTTTTTTGTGATTTTCTCAAAAACTGGTCCTACGATTTTTTTAAAAATCGCATCATTTACTCAGTTTTTTATTCTCTACAAGATAGGGTAGGCGCCATGTTTGCTGAAATTCTTGGTGAGGGTATTTTTACGTAAAAAAAGTGATTTTTTAAGATTACGGCTTTAATATGTATTATAGCGCAAAAATTTATAAAATAAAAATGTAGAGAATTTAAAAACCTACAACTTTTATTTCAAAATTTTTTTTGTATAACGCTTAGTTTAGCGGTAATTAGCGTTTTTCTGTTTTTTTTCACGAAAACGTGTGAAAAATCGATTTTTTTAAGATTTCGGCTTTAGTACGCATTTTACGACTAAAGTGTAAATAATAAAATTTATAGTAAATTAAAATGTCTACAACTTTTATTAGGAGAATTTTTCTCTACAGAGCTTAGTTTAGCGTGAAAGTGTGATTTTCCGTTTTTTTAAGCCAAACTGAGTACGATTTTCATTTTGCATCATTCACTCATGATTAAAATAAGGTCAGTGTTTTGTTTATTTCTAATATTTTATTAATAATGTTAGGTTTATTATCAATTATTTGCATTGGCAAGAGAAAGTTGTGTGAGTGTTTCACACCAGATTTTTTTTTTATTTACAATCTGAAGGTAATGTAATACAACTCGTATTACAAGAATATCATATTTCTGCATTTAAAAGTACAATGAAGGAATGTATCGTTTTTTTTTTAAGAAATAAAAAGCTTTTGGGGGGGGTCTGGTTCTGTTCGTCCCCCCCCCCCGTCGGTTCACCACTGAAGCTGGGAACCAAACCTTACGTTTTGCAGTACAGTTCAGTCTTACAATTTAACATTTGGGCCACTTAAACTTATTGTTTGATAATTTATTTTTTTATATTTTAGTCCTGGCCACATACTGACAATGCATTGTAGACTGTTTTATAATTTACCTTAGATAATTAATTGATAAAGTATTTCTTAAAGAATAAAACCTTTACTTTTTCAACAAAAACAAGGATTAAAAGACAAATAATGGTGGACTTTTTGGAAGTAACAAATACAATATTAATTTAAAAAAGGAAACAAACAAAAAGTTGAAGAATTTGAAAGTGAAAAAGGTAAACCTGTAGTTGAGAAGCTTACAATTCGCTATAGATAGTCTCTGTATAAAAGTTAGAAAAGGGGGAAACAGGACGGTGTTCGTTTGTCGCTCTCTGAAAATAGTATAGAGAAAAAACAGAAGAGAAACGTACAAAGAAGGGGGTGTTTGAGTTTAGGAAAGGGGACTTGCACTTGTTAATATTTTATACTCACAGGTGGTACAACAAACAAGAAAAAACGAATAAAAATAACGAGTTTAAGGGAAGTGAGAGAGAGAGAGAGAGAGCGAGAGTGATTAGTTGGTGTTGGTAGAGGAAAAGATCTTTTCTTAGAATAGAAACCCAGAACGCTTCGCAGATACGTACACAACAAAGGGAAAACAATGAAGAGGTAACGCGATTAACGAAAATCGCCTTTTTCAGTTATAACCAATCGTTCACTTTGTTTATTCCTTTCATATTCTTAACTAGGTTAAAAATATTTCATCCCTTAAAATGATGTTTAATTAACATTAGATTAATCTACAGTTCAATTCATTATTGGTTAGAAAGGAGAACAACACTTATTTGTTTTAATTGTATCAAATTACTTTTGAAGAAAATTAAAAGACATTTTTGTTTTACTTCGACTGAGAAATGAGTAAGATAAAGATTTTTATCGTGAAAATGGACTTAAAAAATACCTTCCAAATTTTGTCTCAGTTCCATTATGTGTCAAAAGGAAAAAAATGTTTCGGCATGTGTGATGGGTGCAAGTGTATTGTATGGTTACAAAAAAACTTTTTAACGAATTACTAATCTTAGTATTATGGTATTGTGTTTATTGTTTATTAAAAATAAATTGATAAAAAATATATTGGAATTTACTTAAAATCGTAATAAATAAATAAATAAATTCTTTTTGTGTCACATAACTGCCCAAAACAGGCAGATGGAGTGTTTAATTATTTGCACTCGATCTACTAGTTCCAGGACTACAAAAAATTGTTCTATTTCTTATCACATGGTCGGCCAATTATATGACTGAAACATTTAAGAACAGAAGAGTTAAAGGTGTAAAAGACACTATCAGAGTCGTCTCCTCTGAAAGTAATGAATTTCATTATACAGCCAGACCCTGCGGTGAATGAAGTGAAGGTGTTATATTCAGGGTGGAAAGTAGATGCTTTTCAAAAGGCCTGGCATGCTGATAAGCATACCTTTCCACTCAGTAAGGAAGGCAATGGTAAACCATCTCACTCTTCATTTTACCTAGTAAAGGCTGTAGAGGTTCAAACCAGCCTTTCGGCTAATAACCGAAACAGCATGACACATAAAATAATAGTCATATATTAGGGCCTATATGATATTCCTCCAGTTTCGAATATGGAATTTTTGGAGGGTTTTGCACAGTACACGAAATGGGGCTGCCCATGGATTTGCTTGGAATGGTCAAGGGAAACTGTGCAAAAGCATTGACCAGAAAAGTTATTATATTTACAGTACCTCTGTTAAGCATCCGCTTAACTTTAAGCTAAAAATTGGTCTTTTTGAGGGTTCATTAAATAGAGGTGAAGCCAGTTAGTGAATTTTGCACAGTAAATACATATAATTGATTTGTTTTTCAGTCTCTAATTTTTAGTGTATATAAATATATTATTAAATATACCATATAAATAAACCTTCGAAATCTCACAATAGTGATAAGGCCTTAAACGTTTTAAAAAATCTGGCGTAAAACACTCACACAACTTTCTCTTGCCAATGCAAATAATGACCAATGTAACCTAACATTAGTAGTAAAACATTAAAAATAAACAAAAAATTAACCTCAAAAAAACTTTATTTTTATCATGAGTAAAAGACACAAAATGAAAATCAATCCCAGTTTGGCTTGAAAATACGGAAAATCACTCTTCACGCTAAACTAGGCTCTGTAGAGAAAACAGCGCTAAATAAAAGTTGTAGATCTTTTAATTTCCTATAAATTTGATTTTAAACTTTTGTCGTAAAATACATAGACCTACTAAAGCTGAAATCGTTAAAAAACTATTTTTTTACACGTTTTCGTAAGAAAAAAAACAGAAAATCGCTAATTACCGCTAAAGTAAGCGTCATACAAAAAAAGTTTTGAAATAAAAGTTGTAGAATTTTAAATTTTCTAAAACTTATTCTGTACATTTTTGCGCTAAAATGCACATTAAAGTAGAAATCTTAAAAAAAAAACAATTTTTTTACGTGAAAACAGCCTCCCAAGAATTTTAGCAGACATGGCGCCTACCCTATCTTGCAGAGCATAAAAAATGTAGTAAATGAGGCGATTTTAAAATAATCGTAGGAGCCGTTTTTGAGAAAATCGCAAAAAAGTGAAAAATGACACGAATAAACTACTACTTCCAGTTGACGGATTCTGATGAAAATATTCGTGTCGGGTCCTCTAGTAGTATCTAACTTAAGTTTCAAGTTCGTACGATGTTCCGTTCTTGAGATATTCTAGTCATGCACATACACACACACAGACTATTCGCTAAAAACACGTTTTTTAGGTTCAGTGGGTCTGAAAAGTTATATATACGGTGAAAACTCGATTTCGAAAAATCGACATGAAAACAATTTTTTCCTTCGTGTGTATGAGTAGGCAAGAGAAAGTAAAAATCAAAGTAGGAAATTACCCGGGACCTTTTAATTTGTAGTCTGGCACTCTAACCACTACGCCGGCATTAATATTTATCATAAAAAACAATAAGCGCAGTAAAAAAATCTGTAAAGTTTGGATATGAAAACAAAACTTAACACTGCATGAGTATAAAAGCTTCCGAAATTAATATTCGCACCATATACTTTATATATATATATATATATATATTACTTTTTGTGCGAATGTCCAACAACAGTTTTTGTGTTTTTTTTCTTTGCTTATATGTTTGTTCGTTAGTTCATGCTGTTCAGCATCCAGTGAATTGGCAATACGCCGAAGAGAGGATGTGCAATATTTTTGGCAATGTGCCATTCTAAGGACGTACAAACAAACAACTGATACAGCCTTCTATACGCTGTAGTAACATTGAAAACATGGAAATTTAAAAGAAAACAACATTAACTGATTTTTTTTTTAATTTAGAGAAGGAAAACATCCAAAAGAAAAGAAAGAAGGAATAAGGAAGAATAAGAATTCTTGGATTCCCTACATTTTTAGTTATACTTGATGTAGTGTTTGTAATGTAACATAGAAGATAAATTATATCCTTTAAATTTTGCCCTTGTATTGATCTTTACATAGAATGGGAGTTTCTAGCTCTGGCGCCATACAGATTTGGCCCACACAAATCGCATTCTCGTTGTAGGAAAACGAGTTGAACAGATTTCATGGATAACATTCCAAAGAAGGCGGGAGTTTCTCAATTCGTCGTACTCTGATTTAATAAATTTAAATTATTTTCATCAAATTATTATTTTACAACAGTTAATTAAAAAAAGGTATCTTTTCAATTTCAGAATTTTTTTTGTCATCAGTTTCGACTGGTTTGATACAGTTCTCCAAGCTGTTCTATCTTGCGCAAGTCGTTTTATATTTACATACCCTGCATCTTTTGTAATTTGCTTTCTATATTCTAACCTTTGCCTCCCCCTACAATTCACTCCCTCAATATTACCCTCCATTATTGATAGACCAATACCTGGATGTCAAGATATGCCCCACTAGCCTATCCCTTCTTCTTGTAAGATGCTTCCATGTACTTCTTTTTTTCATTCACTCGCCTAAGAACCACTAAATTACATATTTTGTCCACCCATCTAATTTTTAACATTTTCCTATAACACCACATTTCAAAAGCTTCTGTCCTCTTCCTTTCTACAGCCCCTATCACCCATGTTTCACTCCCATATAATTACACTACACTCCAAACATAGTGTTTTCAAAATTTTTTCTAATCTGTAAGTCAATGTTTGTAGTCAGTAAGCTGTTTTCATTTCAAAGGCTTTTTTAGCTTGAGCAAAATCCTACTTTTGATATCACTTGTGCTTCTACCATCCTTTGTTATTTTACTCCCTAAATAGCAAAATTCTCCAACTTCCTGTATGTTTTCGTTGCTCACTTTTAAGTTTCCCATCTCTTCTAAATCACTGTTGCTGCTGCACAACACTTTCGTTTTGTTCTTATTAATTTTCATGAAGTAATCCTCTCTCATGATCTCATCCATTCCATTTAAGACATCCTCTAGTTCTTTCTTTGTCTCAGCAAATAATACTATATCGTCGGCGAATCTCAGTATTTTTATGGTTTCTCCTTGAATTTTTATTCCTGCGTCTTCAGAAATTTAGGAAGTTAAAGTTTTAAATTCATATTTAATCAAAAATTGGTCCTCAAATTTAGTTAACTGCTACTAATGCGGACGGTACAGAAATTACAACCTAGAATAATTATTGAATCACAGTTACATTATCTTTACAAAATTATTTATATATAATTATTCACTGTGAAAAGTTTGAGGACATAAAATAATACATCATTAGTTTCAAGCGATCTAGTGTGGAAATATATCGCCAATTAAAACTCAAAAAATTGGTGTGAAATACTTATACGATTTTCCATTTCCAATGTAAATAATGAGTTGAATGTAATCATGAGTTGAATGACGAAAAATAAAAATCAACCTCTATAGAACTTAAAAATACGGAAAATCACGAATTGCCGCTAGGCTCTAGAAAAAAATCTTAAAAAAATAGTTGTAGAGTTTTTTTCTTATACTTTGATTTTATACACTTTTATTGTAAAATGCGTACTAAGGCTGCAATCTCAAAAAACGTTTTTACCACAAGAGCACAACAGGCTTCCAAGAATTTCAGCAGACTTGGCGCTTACTATGTTAGAGCTTAAAAAATTTAGCAAATGAAGCTATTTTTTATAAAAAAAGTAGGAGAAAAAAGTTAAAAATTGCTGGAATAAACAATTGGGTTGTTCGTATACTTCCGATTGACCGGTTTTGATGAAAATGTTCGTGTCGGATCCTCTAGTGGTATTCTAAGTTCCAAGATTCAACTTCATGCGAGTGAGGTGGTTTACCTTCCTCACTGAGTGGAGAAATATGCTTATCAGCATGCCAGGCTTTTTGAAAAACATTTACTTTTCATCCTGCAAATGACACTTTTAATTCATTCACCACAGCGTCTGGCTTTATAATGAAATTCATTACTCTCAGAAATAACGCCTCTGACTATAGTGAATTTTACATTTCTACCTCTTCTGTTCTTAATTGTTTCACTTAAAATTGGCTGACCATGTGATAAGAAGCAGAACAATTTTTTGTAGCCCTTGGACCCAGCAGCTCGAGTACAAATAATGTAACACTCCACCTGCCTTTTATAGGCATTAAACAATTAAGACGCAATTAAAAAAACATAAAAAACGATAATGTAATATTAAATAAAACAAAAACACAGAAGCTCTATGTTATACACTTTTGTGTAGGTCATCAGCCAAAAGGCTGGTGTAAAACCTCTAGAGGCTTTAGTAAGTAAAACGAGGAGTGAGGTGATTTACCATTGCCTTCCTCATTGAGTGGAAAAATATGCTTATCAGGATGCCAGGCCCTTTCAAAAGCATCTACTTCCCACCCTGCAAATGATACCTTCACTTCATTCACCACAGAGTCTGGCTGTATAATGAAATTCATAACTCTCAGAGGAGAGCAAGTCTACTGACTATAGTGTATTTTAAACTTCTACATATTATGTACTTAAATACTCAGTCATATAATTGACTGGCCATGTGATAAGAAACAGAACTATTTTGTTGTAGCCCTGGAACTAGCAGATCGAGTTCAAATAATTTAACACTCCACCTGCCTGTTAGGGCATTAAACAATTAAGAAGACACAATTAACAAAAATATTAATAAATAAATATCAACGATAATTTAAAATTAATTTAAATAAAAAAACCTCATTTTATGTTATACACTGTAGTATATAAATGTAGGCCTACTGTAGTGTATATACTGTAGTACGCAGAACTGTACAGAACTTATATTTCCTCCATATCCAGGCCTCACTGCTATCTGTCAATGTTAGGGCAGCCAATGTCTTATAAGAATTTCATCAATGTGTCGATTCAACCCTTTCCTTTCAAATGCCGACGTATTTTACAACAAATTCTATTAAATTTTTGTATTTTTTTATGGTATATCATGGTCCGCTTTATGTGATACATCACATCCAAGTAGGCAAATTTCGTTTGTTTTGACAAAATACATAATATGTGTTTGTCAAAATATAAATATATTTAACCCCTTATTATATAAATATTTATATGTATATATTTATATATATATATTTTTTTTAATGTATTTTATTAAACATTATTTCCTTAATTTGCATACACTAAATATTTAATGAACAGCAAAACAAAACAAAATTTTGTGTTGTTTAAGACATAAACCAATTGCAATATTGCAACCACTTTTTAAATCTGAAGGCTGAAGCTTTTGGACTTATCGTACGCTATGCGGATACAATTTCAATTTTTTAGCAGCTTTCTGAACACTCAAATATGACAAACCAACTTACGAGGAAAATTTTCGTAAACTTTTCCGTGGAAAATTGAGCAATCTTGTTTTCACATTTTCTAAAACGTCATC
This sequence comes from Catonia carolina, assembly GCA_035578175.1. Classification (NCBI taxonomy): domain Eukaryota; kingdom Metazoa; phylum Arthropoda; class Insecta; order Hemiptera; family Achilidae; genus Catonia; species Catonia carolina. Next base: position 28,924,903 of record JAQMRL010000005.1, on the reverse strand, counting down.
TGTCAAGAGAGTTGGTCGACCGCTACGTTTTCTGTCGCAAACATTACCTGTCTCTCGAAATCGGTTTGTTAGTCTAGAAATTGAAATTTTTTTCTGGTGGAGGAACACCAACAAATTCAATTTCAAATGATTCTTTTACACTTGCGTACGATTTTGTAGCAAAATATTTTTGAAGAATGAAAACCGGTTTTCTAGGGCAGTGATTCTCAACCTGGGGGTCGTGGTGATATTATAGGGGGGGGGGGGGTCGCGGAACTATAATGAAATCAAAAAATCATTTATTATTTTTAAAAATTTTACATGCAATAAGTACACTTACTTTGTAAAGAAAAGAAATTAAATCATTAATTATAAATGTGATGGTTGCATTTGTTTTTCATTTAAAATTTTCTTGATACGTGGATCTTCGTTAGAAACATATAAAAGTAAATTATTCTCGAGTGATAACATACGATTCCTATATTTAGTTTTTAGAGCAACCACAGAGGAAAACCCCTTTTCACAGAGATAAGACGTGGATAAAGGTATTAATATTTTCAATGCTTCTCTGACTAAATTTCCATATTCATGTCGTCGAGCAAGCCAAAACGTATTTAAAATTAACGTACATAAAATTAGTGCAGTTTGATTATATACTCGTAATATTAAAAAACAAAGCATTTTACATTTATAAATACAATCAAAATTAAATTATTAATAGTAAGGCTTACTATTATTATCGGGGGCGGGGGCGCGAAATATTAATTTTATTTAGTTTTACTATTTGGGGGTCGAGGAGCAAAAAAGGTAGAGAATCACTGTTCTGAGGTAAAATTGAAATTATCTGTTCGTAACAAGACCAGAAACGGTACAAAATTTTACACAGCTTAAGGAGAATCAATTTACGCTGCCCTATCTGTACCGGTTGAGTAGGGCTACCAACTTCTTGTCACAAAACAAAATTTACTTTCTAAGAAAAAAATTACCAAATATTAACAATTGGGTAACAGGAATAGAAATCACTCTTTGTAATAAGGTCAAAAAAAAGAATATTAGAAAGGGATACGATCCCTGTACACTTTTATTCACGATCAAGCTTTGTAATGGTGGAGGTTATCTGCAAAATATTTTAATAATAATATAGGTATTAATTAAAAAGATATCAGTCACACTAGTTCATTAAATTTACTGTTAGATATTTAAATTTTATTTAAATATTAGATGGTTCCATATGTGTGTCAGTGAAGTTTCTATGCTGGTGTTTCTGAACTCTATAGTTGAATATGGCTTTCTGCAGCTGTAGGATACTATTGAATTATAACTGAATAACCCACATTTGTAGAACTAGTGAAAGTACTTTTAATCATAAGAGAGAAAAAAATAGTTAAACGGCTAGGACGTACTCATACGGCTTTTAAAACTTGAAAAACAAGTCCAGTATTTTTGTAGTGTATTACGTATCGTTCATTTTTTTTTTTTGCTACTGTATTATTACCGTTAGTATTATTTTTATAGCAACAGCTCTTATAGTTAATAGTTTAAGCAATATTTTATTACCATTAGAAGGTGTGTAAGATAACCTAGACATTTTGCAACGTATTCTTGTACAGTATTGCAACTTTACATTGTGAACTTTTCTTATTTTTCTGTATAAATCATGCAATATTTTATAAATATTATTTTATTTTATTTATTTATAATTTTCGTTGTTCATGTTTTTTTTACTCGTGTAAATATATTTTTTATACTTCATTTTGTTTATCATACAGTATTATTTGTTAAAATTTTTAATTTGTTGGCCTTCATTACTTCTTGTTTTATTTATTCTATGTTATTCTTGTTACATGCATTTATTATATAATTTTTCTTGTCTAATTTTATTAATTTTATTTTATTGTTCAACTCTTGAATTATCTCCTGGAGATGTATTCTTTAAAGAAATATTATTTTACGTCATTTGTTTTTTTTTCAAAAATTTGTTAATTTTTGGATGGTTGTACTGCATTGTATAGTTTTTAAATAATCAGTCATTTTAGAAAGCCTATGAGTCAAAAAACTAACTTTTGAAAAAATTAAAAAAAACTTGTAATTTATTTTTTCAATTAAAAAAATTCGAAAAATATAGTGTTCAGAGGGCTGTCCCCTTTAATATAAAATATATGCCGGCCGCATTGGCGTCATTGGTAACGTGCTCGCCTCTCATCATGCGGTTCTCGGTTCGAATCCCACTCAGGCACGGCATATTTTCATACGTTACAAAAAATTAATTTCATCCTCATTACGCACAGTTTCCCCTCAACGTCGTCGCTAATGACCTTGCAGTTGATGCGACGTTAAATAAATTAATTTAAAAAAAATAATATATATATATATATATATATATATATATATATATATATATATATAGACTTGTTTAAGAAAAAAAATTGAAAATTGAGACTAAAGCTGTTCTGAAATGAATGGCAGTAAAATGTTAACTTACGTTGTTTTTGTGTAAAATACGTTAGACAAAAAGAAAATTGTGCTGTACAATAGTATCAATTTATTAATTTCAGTAGTTTACATTATGACTTAAAATAGCTTTCTGCAAAATTAAAAATTGAAATTCTTAACTTCAAGAAAAAAAAATGTTGATTTCTAACCTAACCTAACCTAATCTGTTCACACATGCGCGCGCGCACACACACACACACACAGACAATTCGCTAAAAAAACATGTTTTTTTAGGTTCAGGGGGTCTGAAAACGTGTAGATCTGGTGAAAACTCGATTTTGAAAAATCGACATGAAAACAATACTTTCCTTCCTATATAATTCATATAGGTAAGAGAAAGTAAAAATATTGTTTAACTACAATGGTGTGACCAACGATTTTATATTTTTAATTCCAACCTTATGCCGCCGCAAACATAGTGCATCCCCTCTAGCAATAAGCTCATGCGTAGCGCGGATGCTATTTGTAGTAACATTTATCTAATGAATCGAAAAATAAATAAGAATAAATAATTGTTCGTGTATAGCCTACAGTTACGCCGATGTACGTCACTATATTTCTAATGCAATGCCGTGCCGGCATGGCGGTACAACCGTGGTACTTGTATCTACGCTCAGTGTGTTAATAAAGTTTAGAAAAGTTGGAGGAATATATCATTCAACCCAGTTTTCAATAAAATAATTCCGTATCTATAGCCTAAATGTAAACCTAATCAAAATAATAAAATAATTATTCCTTTATTTTCTTCTTATTGTTGTTGTTTAGGTCATCAGCCAAAAGGCTGGTTTGAACCTGTAGAGGTTTTACTAAGTAAAACGAGGAGTGAGGTGATTTACCATTGCCTTCCTCACTGAGTGGAAAAGTATGCTTATCAGCATGCCGGGCCCTCTGAAAAGCACATATTTTCCACTCTGCAAATGACACCTTCACTTCATTCACCACAGGGTCTGGCTGTATAGTGAAATTCATTACTTTCAGAGGACGTAACTCTGACTAGTGTCTTTAACACCTCTACCTCTTCTTATTATTAAATTCTTTCTTCTTATTATTAAAATTTAATTAATTATGTAATATTTTTGATTTCATTTTTTACGTTAAGTCATAAAAAGTCAAATGTTACATCTTTCCAGTAGTATTGTTTGAGATGTAAGCTCGGGCCTTTTCAGAAACCACTATGAGGCGTTTAGATTCCTTCGAAATGTTAGCGTACAGACGTATTCTTCTGTGTGAAATGGACTGTGAACAGCAACGTGTGTTTTTGGTATAGAACCATTTTAAGACCAAGTAAGGTGACTTAAGACGTTTCTGGAAATTCATTTTGCAGCCCACATTCTCAGCATTCCTTCATTGCTTCGCTCCTTTCTTCTGTCCACCTGGTGTTCTGTTTTTGCTCTTCATGGAAATCCGTAATTAGTTGTTGAATTTGGTTCGGTTCATTAAGTTTTCTCTGTTTATCCGGTTTTATGGTTTTAAAGGCGGCTGTAAGCAATTTTATAAAATTGAATATGGCAATTTGTTTTAATGTGAGTATTGGTTGCTAACCACCGACGATAGTAGATGGTATGGGAAGAAGAAGAAGAAGAAGAAGAAGAAGAATAAGAAGTAGAAGAAGAAGAAGAAGAAGAAGAAGGGGAAGGAGAAGGAGAAGGAGGAGGAGGAGGAGGAGGAGAAGGAGGAGGAGGAGGAGAAGAAGAAGGAGGAGGAGGAGGAGGAGAAGAAGCAGGAGGAGGAGAAGGAGGAGAAGAACGAAAAGTCTTATAAATATTCGGCAGATTTTGTACCTAAATTCTGATAAGATATCAAGTCTTTTTTAGATGTACGTACTTAGTACACATTAACCCAGTTAATCCGAACACGTTCTGGACTTAATTTTAATATCAAGAAGACGAAAACAAACCATGTTTTACAAAAAAGAATTTTTTTTTAAATTTTGGTGACAAAATTATAATACATTATTTTACCGTGTAAATTGTACAGCTGGAGAAAAATATTTACACTATTGTACATAAAAAACAAAAAACTAAATTACTTTTAAGTTATCAAACTAAACTTGTGAATACTGTAGCAAGTTAAATTATTCTGTACATACCTCACTCAGAAATTATAAACTCCGTTATTGTCTTTTGGGGTAAATGAGGTGAACCTACTGGAAGATGTGATGTTCTGCCAACGCCGCATGAACATGACGTCGGTGGGAGTAGCACCACACTCAAGACGCATTTAAATTAATTGAATTATTTTAATGAAAATTTGTTTGTAAAATGTCACTATATTTCGGTTAATCCGAAAATGTCGTAATCCGAACAGGGTTTGGTCCCAATTAGTTCGGATTAATAGGGTTTGAGTGTACTTTGGAATGAAGAACACCATTAAACAATGAAAATCCGAATTATGTTTTTACTAATTGCTTTATTTGGTAGATTCCTGTCATTGTTTAAGTATTCAAGTACAGAGAACAAAGTTTTGTCTTTTGTATACAGTTATCTTTCTTTGTTTTTATTATTATTATTATTATTATATACTAATCACGTATATTTATTTAATTTTAAGAAATATGTATTTTTAGATTTCTTAAAAATATTTTTTTTAATTTATCATTGAGTTTTTCTTTGTTTTGTTTTTCCTGATTGGTAATAATTTTAATAATTTTTTTTGTCACCATCTACATAATTTTTTTTTGGTCCCAATTAGTTCGGATTAATAGGGTTTGAGTGTACTTTGGAATGAAGAATACCATTAAACAATGAAACTCCGAATTATGTTTTTACTGCTTAAATGTCTTCCTTTATCGTAAAAGATATGTTAATTTAAGTTGAATAAACTGTAATTTAAAAATGGAAGGCGGTTAGGTTTTACCTAAGAGACAATGATCTCTACTTTCCCCTTCTTACCGACATAAATCTAAGGGCTTTACTTTTTAGGTGTAAGTTACTTACTTAATAGAGTAGTTTTAGTTAAGTAGTTTTAAGCTTTAATGTATTTAGTGAATAGATTGTGTGGTCGGAATGTAATGCCAGTGACCTTCCTTTACCCACGGGTGTTTAACGTAATACATTATATTGTAATATGTATTGCGTGTATTCATCACCTCTACATCTCCGTATGGCTTTCCTGCTAACCTTGCTTTGTTTAGTCATTATTATTAATTACATTATTACAGTACAGTGTTGCATTTACTTTAACATAAACTGCTTGCTTTATTTGGTAGATTCCTATCATTGTTTAAGTATTCAAGCACAGAGAACAAAGTTTTGTCTTTTGTATACAGTTATCTTTCTTTGTTTTTATTATTATTATATACTAACCACGCACATTTATTTAATTTTAAAAAATATGTATTTTAAGATTTTTTAAAAATATTTTTTTTATTTGTCATTGAGTGTTTCTTTGTTTTGTTTTTCCTGATTGGTAATAATTTTAATAATTTTTTTGTCACCATCTACATAATGTTTATGATTCGTTTTGTTATAATACGTAATATAGTTAGGGAAACAAAGGAAAATCAGAAAACAAAGACTATTGTTCCATCCCGCGAGACGTAGTATTTCGCGCGTACGGTAAGGACATATTATATTTTTATTAGGGCTTTACTTTTGATTAGGGATTTTAGGGAAACTTCTATCTAACTGCCAAAATTAAATTCAATCGGGATGTCCACCACTCGTGCGCTTTCTTTTTCAACTTGCGTTTCGACATGCGATGTCGCATGCCATTCGCCTGCCCGCACTCGTTTGAAGAGTTTTATCTCAAAAAAACAAAACAAAAATACGAATATTTTTGAACTCTACACTAAATTAAAGCCTGTTCTTTCTTGCATTGATTGGTTTGATTTAGATTGTTTTATTTAGAAATTAATTGAAGATACCTTCAGCAATTTACGCAAAAAAGTTCTCTGTTTTTAGCCGGTTTTCCGTTAATGTGGTTTTTTAACGTCCGTTACTCCGTCCAGGCTTGTTTTTTTATAAAAATTGGCGTTTAAGTACGTTAAAGATCAGAGTTTTTTCTATAATATTAATATTTTAAATGTTAAAACGCATGTTCCGTTTTAATATACCGGCTTTTTTTGGCTCCACGTAAAGTTAGGGAAATGATTTTTGGACTGAACCATGCATTTTCACAAAAGTATTATTTCAAGCAAAGCGTTTGGTTTTTTTAAATAAAAACATCGTTAAATAATAATTCAAAATGAGCTACAGAATGAGTTGCAGCAGGAAAAACACAGAAGTTTATTTTTCTTATCGACTATACTCGGAGCGGATACCGCTTTAGAGCTCAGTTTCCTCTCAAATTTAGAGGCTAATAGAATTTTCTATTAACACCACATATCTATTACTAAATACAAATGCAAAATACGATACATTGCACAATACTGCTGTAAAAATGCATGGTTCAGTCCAAAAATCATTTCCCTATCTTTACGTGAAGCCAGAACATCTCTTTTAAAAAAATTGGCCGGCATTTTAAAATGGAACATCAGACTTTTATTTTAAAATGTTCATATAGAGAAAACTGTGATCTTCAACGTACTTAAACGCCGTTTTTTTATGAAAAACCTGGACGGAGTAACGGACGTTTAAAAACTACATTAACGGAAAACCGGCTAAAATCTGAGTACTCTTTATGCGTAAATTGCTGCATTTTCGACTAGGTTCAAAAAAATAATCTGTCAAACCAATCAACGCAGGAAAGAACAGGCTTTAATTTAGTGTAGTGTTCAAAATATTCGTTATGTTTTTTATTTAAACAGAGCTCTTCAAACGAGTGCGGACAGGTAAATGGTATGCCTCTAAGCGCATGCGACAATACACGAGTGTGGACATAGTTATAGCATAGTATAGCTGTAGCATAGAGTTGTATATAACATGGACCCAACGGCGGATCTAGGAGCTGTTGTGGTGAGAGGCAATCCTGGAAGTTTGGTGGTTATGGAATACCCGCCCATGAGATCCTGATTGGTAATAATTTTAATGATGTTTTTGTCACCATTTACATGATTCGTTTTGTTATGTATGTAATTCATATTTAAGGAAACAGAAAAAAATCAGAAAGCAAAGACTGTTGTTCCGTTCCGCGAGACGAAATATTTCGCGCTACGGTAAGGTTTTTATTAGAAAATTAAAGTTCTCTCTAGCTGCTAAAATTAAAATCATTGAGTTTTGTACCCACCGGTTTAGTCTAGAGGTAAAATCGTCGCCGCGAGTCAGCTGATTTTCGGAGATGAAGGTCCTGGTTCAAATTCTAGTAAAAGTAGTTACTTTTATACGGATTGGAATACTAGACAGTGGTTACCGGTGTACTTTGTTGGTTGGGGTTCAATTAACCATACTCTTTCAGGAATGGTCGGCCTGGGCTTTTACAAGACTACACCTCATTAAATACACGTCATACACATCATCCTCATCCCATTGGGCCATGGAGTTGCTTATTGTTCTGAATTGAACAGATTGCAACGTACACACATTAAGGATTAAAACATAATAAAAAAAGATTGAGTTTTGTAAATAAGAAAAAAAAATCATTGTCTAGAATAGTGGTTAGCGCGCTAGCCTACAAAACGGTGGTTTTGGGTTCGATTCCCGGCTAGGGTCTGGAAATTTTCACAAGTTAAAACCCACTATTCCAGTTGCATAACCCACTGTAGTCTCTATTAACCAAGCTGTTGATGCGACTTAAATAAACTTTTTTCTTTTCTTTTATTTGTTATCGGGAACTGTACATTATTGACAACTACCCAATTTGATCGCTGTATTTTTTGAAGTGAATTAGGCATGAGTTTGAACAGGGACTCCTCCCAGTAGAGTTTGTTCATGGATGGCTGTTAGCTGGTCACCATACAAAGTCGTTTGCCCAACCGGTGTTACTTAACAAATAATAGCGACTTTCTACCAGCTAATTGACTGGGTTGGCCGGAGCCCTTAAATAAACTAAAAAAATTCATTGTTTTTGCTAATACCATGGAGGACCATGTTCATTGTTAAGAACTTCTGACATTAAAATTACTTACGTTATATATACTGACATATGGATGGAACCAAGTTATACAAACTACTGATTAATGGCTTCAAGATTGTGGTATTAAACGAACTGTTTACCTTACTTTTCAAATTTATTTCATTTAGAGTTAAATACGTATTAATGTTAACTTAGAGTTAAATACGTATTAGAAATTCTAAGCGAGTACTGGTATTCCAGAACTTGACACTACCGTCAAGAGCAATGTTGAGGATTTTCTGTGGTTTTTTTTTGGTTTTTATTTAATTTGTGTCACCTTTCTACCCATGTAGGATAATTTATCGTATAAGATGCACCCGATTTAGAGGTATCAGGTTGAAGTACATTGTAGTAACGTCATAATATTAAAATAAAAGTCTTGTGATTTTTATAGATATAAGCGATGATTAAGTAACTTCTGACCTTCGAAACAAAAGTTGTTAACAAATATCATCGTTTATACTCGTACATCTTTGTTTGGTACGTTCTTGTTCTGATCAGCTTCCTGAAGGCTAGTTTGAACTTGTAGTGATTTTTATTGACTAAGAAAAACAAGAAATAAAAACCAACATAACGATGTAAAAAACAAAAAAAAAACGTGATTGTTTATTATTTCCTTGGACTCCAAAAATAAAGAATGATAAAATGTCTTGTTTACTAAGTAATTGAAGCAACATTTAATTTTTATAATGTACAACTGACATATTTTATCTATTGCAAGATCTGGCTGTGCAGTGAAATACATTATTTTTTAGAGTTTGTTGTTTAGGTCACCAGCTGAAAGGCTGGTTGAGGTTTTACTAAGTAAAACGAGGAGTGAGGTGGTTCACCGTGCCTGCCTCACTGAGTGGAAAAGTACGCTTATTAGTATGCCCTCTGAAAAGCACATATTTTCCACTCTGTAAATGACACCTTCACTTCATTCACCTCAGGGTCTGGCTGTATAATGAAATTCATTACTCTCAGAGGAGATAACTCTGATTAGTGTCTTTTACACCTCTACCTCTTCTGTTCTTAAACGATTCAGTCATTTAATTGGCTGACCATGTGATAAGAAACAGAACTATTTATTTTAGCCCTGAAACGAACAGATTGAGTGTAAACAATTTGACACTCCACCTGTCTGTTATGGGCAGACAGAGAGTATAAAATGTTATATTGATAAGTTTTTTTCACCTTTATCTTTTCTGTACTGAAGTACTCTACTTATTTACCGCTGTAGAAATTCCTAATCGCAGTCTTTGTCTCATTTTAACGCCCTCCATCTTGTATCTGTGGCTCTTATTGTATCTGTGGCTGGGTTGTCTGGTAACTGGTCATTGGCCCCTCTTCCAAACCCGAACTTGGATTAAAAGTCTTTTATTTGCGTAAATTCATAACAAGTGTTGTGGTTATCGCAACTGGTTCTATGGTAGGAGTTCTGGGTTTGATCCCTGGTGAGATCTGTCACTCATTCATCATTTTATTACTTCGTATCATTTGAAGAAGTTAAGGAATTTTTGGTTTTAGTAGAATACCTTACACCGCAAAGACGTAATGAGTGACTTTATTCGAAACCGAATCTAATTGGGAGATAAAGCCTTTAATTTTTGACGATGTATAATTGTTTAAAAATAAATTAACTAGTAGAAACACAAAAATGAAAATAATGGGTTTGATGCGCCCTTGATTAAAATTAAGTTATGTTTATTGAGGTTAGTTTTTTTGTTTATTTCTTATGTTTTATTAAGTTATATTGTTAATTATTTCCATTGGCATGAGAAAGTTGTGTTAGTGTTTCACGCTAGATTTTTTAGTGTTCTATTTGAAAGTGATTGACATCCCAATTAAGAGAGAAACAACACCCCCTTTTCCTATTTGCAAAATCATAATGAGTTTTAATAAATTGGAATAGAATTACATCTTAATTAAAATATGAAAACTAATAATTTTGTTACGAGAGAATAATATGGCGCACAAAAGTTAAACAACAATAATAAATGGTGGTAATTATAAAATTGAAAACTGATATAACTTTGCTATAGTATTTACAAAAGTTGTAATGAATGAACGACGAGTAAGGAACGGAGCAAACGATCTACTATGTGAATCAGTTTCGGTAGTTCAGTTCAACAATCTACTGAAACTCATTTCCGTTTTCTCTTGTGTATTCTACACTCATATACGTATACAGTGAGAGAAAACAAATTGTAACCCTTTTGAAAATCTAATTAAAATCTTGGCCGATTCACTCGACTTTTATTTATACAAAAGTAAAACGAAATGAAAAAGAAGTTATTAAAGCGGCTGGGAATCAGAGATTGTTCGCGATACCAGGTCTATAGATGAAAGAAAAAACAGCTAATGATGATGTTAGAGTTGAAAAAATAACAACGGCAGTTTTAACAAGTTTAGTTCAGTTTTCAATTCAAAAGGGAGTTAAAAATTGGAGCTGAATATAATTAAATTAAAACAATCTATCTGTCTGCTATTATTGTGTTTTAGATACGATTGTTGTACTTGGGAATTCTAAAACAATCGAATCACTGTGATATAGGTTGGGGTTATGAAGGGAGCATTGTTAGAGGGGATGGGGAATGAATTACTATAGGTAAGTGAAATGTACGTATACTAAACTAGATTTTTTTTTTTTTTTGTTATGATGGCTAGTGTATTGTATTATAGTCTTGTCGCTTTCGAACATTGATGTTTCCTAGAGACTGGAGGTCTAATCAAGAGGTGTTCCAGTTGGACAAAAATCCTTCATAATTGTCGCTGACTACCCTACCAATATTAAGACTCCTTACACAAACACACACACACCGGCTTGCCGGGCCGGTCTACTGGCCGTATTCAACCATACTGGCTGACCATGTGATAAGAAACAGAACTATTTATTTTAGCCCTGCAACGAACAGATTGAATGTAAATAATTTGACACTCCACCTGTCTCTTACGGGCAGAAACTAACAGTTATACAAAAAATTGTTTGAAATAAAAGTTGTAGAATTTTAAATTCTTTATAACTTTTATTATATATATTTTTGCGCTAAAATGCATATTAAAGCCGTAATCTTGAAAAAACAATTTATTTACGAGAAAACAACCTCTCCAAGAATTTCAGCAGACATGGCGCCTACCCTATCTTGTAGAGCATATAAAATTTAGTGAGGCGATTTTTAAAAAAATTGTAGAAGCCGTTTTTGAGAAAATCGCAAAAAAGTGAAAAATTACGAATGAACTACTACTTCCGGTTGACCGATTTTGATGAAAATGTTCGTGTCGGGTCCGGTAGTAGTATCTAACTTAAGTGTTAAGTTCGTATGATATTCCGTTTTTGAGATATTCTGTTCACACACACACCAATAGCTAAAACATGTTTTTTGGGTTCAGGGGGTCTGAAAACGTGTAGATCCGGTGAAAACTCGATTTAGAAAAATTTACTTGAAAACAATACTTTCCTTCCTATGTATTCATATAGGCAAGAGAAAGTAAAAAGGCTTGCCTTTGACTTATGGCAAAAACCATTAGTGATTTCTGTATCTACTCTTAAATAGGAATCGAATGCCAGTATTTTTATCCAAGTTCCGACTTTAATTTGTTGAATTCCGGTTTAGGGCCACTTCAAACCCAATTCAGGTTCAGTAACTTTTTGTGTAGATTATGAATCCAAAAACCTTTTGTTGCTACCTTTTGTAGTTTTTAACATCTGGGTGTGACGAACGGACAGACAAAACAAAATGATGGATGACAATTTTTAAAAAGTTGCCTCCAATAAATTATACTCTATATAATTAAATGTTTGTAATTAAAACGTATAATTTATTTACCGACTTAGTTTTGTTTGACCTGATACTTAAACTAAATTGATTAACAGAGATGCGATCGTCGGAATGAATTTTTAAATTCATTCCCCTTTAATAGCATGTCTTGGGTTTTAATTTCCGATGTAATTGCCACCGATTATCTTGTCATATTCTTGGAAGTTTGTATATTTACATAAAACGTCGTTAACGACCGTTAAGTAACACGGTTTTTTTTTATTACATTTAATGTTGTTTTTAACTTTTATACTAAATAAATTCACTCTATATCCACGGAATTTACAATTAGTTAATGATTTCCATAAAAAGCTTTGTTTCATATCACTATAAGATGTCTCGTATTTTCACAAACGGTGTAAATTATCCGCTTGGTAACAAAAAAGTGATAAAAAAATTAGGTAGGATCCACCAAAAAGTAATAAAACTGCACGGAAATAGAGCGGCGTTGTTTCTCACCACATTTATTATTCCTATATGCCCTTTTTTGTTCATTGCAGTAGCAAAACCTTCCCATTCTGTAACCGAAAATTTGGCATGTCATGTGCGCATTGTATATTATTTAACGTACCGTTCATTCATATTCAAAAAAACTTCGCCTACCCGCTGGAAGAAAGCAGTTACTGTCTTTTACCATTATTTTTATATCTACGTACTTCCTGAATTCCGTGTCTTTCTAATGAAAGACACCCTTTTAGGTTCTGATTCCTCGGCCTTCCCTTTCCTCTGTTATCCAGCATCTTACCAGCGAATTCGTTCGATCACAATCACCATTACTTCTAGATTCAATCTTCTTCTTTGAGTGCCTTCTGCCATCAAAGGTTGGCAATTATAACCTGTAATCCTTACTTTTGACACTCCTTTCTGTTCTGGATTAGGCCTTCTGGCCTGTTCCGACTTTTTCCCCATCTTTTTAGGGGCCTACCTACATCTCTTCGTTCATCAGGTATATATCAGTTTAATGCTCATTTTGCCCATCTATTTTCACTCACTTGTATTAAATGTTCCTCTCATTTCTTTCTGTATTTACCAAGTATTTCTAAGATACAGAAGGCATTTTATAAGCCCGGATTTCTTCATTCGTAACGTTATCCATCGAACTACAACCCTGAATTCTTTTACAAGAAGCGCATTTCTGCTGCCTGGATCTGACGTTCATCTTTCCTCTAAGTACCCAGCGCTCACTACTGTACACCAAAACTGGAACAGCCAAAGTCTTGTAAAACTTAAACTTCTTGTAAACTTTTGACACTACTTCACTAAATACATAGTTCCATATAGGAACAATGATATCAGTCCCGCAGGTTTTTCTATTGACCATACTTTTCTGTTCAAGTCTACACACGTCATATCATTACATCCCATTGAGTCATGGGGTTTCGTATTGCTCTTAAATTGAACAGATTGCAACGTAGCCTACATACATTACGAATTAAAAAAATAAAAAATTAGTTAGTATAAACTTATTTGAAAAGTTATACTGTTTTGTAAGCTTAGAAAATTTACGAACACAATCGTGGAAATTTTTAAAATTGTCATTTATAATTTTGTCGTGTCCGTCCGTCACACCCAGATGTCAGAAACTACAAGAGATAACAACAAACGGTTTCCGGATCGTAATCTACACAAAACGTTTGTGGGCCTGGATTGGTTTTGATGTTCCAGTTTCGACCGGAAGTGGCCTAAAACCGGAAGCCAAGAAATCGTAATCAGAAACGACATCAGATAGCAATAAAACGATTTTGGATTCGTAATGGATACAAAAAGTTAGTGGGTATAGATTGGGTTTGAAGCTCCGGTTTCGACCGGAAGTGGCCCAAAACCGGACGTCAAGAAACCAAAGTCAGAATTTGGAAACAAAAATAGTGTCATTCGATTCCTCTTTACGAGTAAATTCAGAAATCATTAGGTTTGAAGTTCCGTTTCCGACTGGAGTGGTACAAAACCGGAAGTCAAGAAATCAAAGTCGGAATTCTGAAACAAAAATAGTGTCTTTTAATTCCTGTTAAAGAGTAGATGCAGAAATCACTAATATTTTATTGTCATAAGTCAAAGGTAAGCTTTTTGGAAATTTTCCACCACCCATAAGACGCGAGATCTCATGAAAGGGATTTTTATACAATTTTTTTTAATTTAGCATTAAACATGATTATATTGTTTGGTTATCATTTAAAATGATAGTTTAAACTGAATAAACGTCTCATTTTGAATGAATGAACGAATAGTAAAGAGCTGGTTTACTTTTGCATATCATTTAAGATACACCTATTGTAATACATTTACTCTGCATCTGATAAATTCACTACTCTATATTCACCACAACATCTCTACTTGTTCTACTCTACCTTAAGAGAAAAGCACTCTTGATAAGTGTCAGATAGTACTTATGCACCTCATTTAATTTTTTATTTATTTATTTAACAGTTGGGCATTACATACGAGAAACAGAGTAGTTTTATGTATGTGTTTGTTTATAAAGTCCAGTATTGAAATGTAATTACTGAAAAAACTATTCTCGGAAAATAGGTATGTTAAATTATTTATACATCCGTTGGTGTAATGTAATTACTGAAAAACTGCTCTCTGAAAATAGTAATGCTAAATTTGTAATTACAGTAGTTATCGGATACAATGACCTATCGGTTAATGTGACCAATACTTGGTGGAAGGGTTGGTTCGCTATTTACGCCCAATAAAAAAATTTATTTGCCCATAACGGGCAGGTGGAGTGTTAAATTTTTTGCACTCGATCTGCTAGTTCCAGGGCTACAAAAAATAGTTCTGTTTCTTATCACATGATCAGCCAATTATAAGAATGAAGCATTTAAGAACTGAAGAGGTAGTGGTGTAGAATACACTAGTCAGAGTTATCTCCTCTGATAGTAACAAATTTCATTTTACAGCCAACCTTGTGGTGAATGAAGTGAAGGTGTCATTTGCAGAGTGGAATGTAGATGCTTTTCAGAGGGCCTGGCTGCTGATAAGCACACTTTACCTCTCGGTGAGGAAGCATGGTAAACCACCTCACTCTTCGTTTTACTGAGTAAGCCTCTAGATGTTCAAACCAGCCTTTCGGCTGATGGCCAAAACAACATAAAATGTATCGTTTGCAGTGACATCGGTTAAAATCACATATCGTTTTTAGTTACAATTTGTATGAATTTTCAACTTTGCCGGTTATTTTTCAACAGTATAAGTCAGCGTGTTACTCATTGCTTCGTCTAGTTTTAACTTTCCTGATGGCGTTAGTCTCAAAATGCATTTTCAGTAGTTCGTGTCGGAAGTTTGACTACTGATTGGCCTATCCTTTCTTTTTATGTGTTAAAAGCAGCACTTATCTACAGTTTTATTGTCCTGTTTACTCAAGTTTAGTTCATATCTTTTATGTAAAACGTCAGTTATTCGTTGTAGCCTCTGTTATTTTTGTGTTTTATACAAACTTAAGTATGGTGTAATCGCGTAAACAATGATGGAAAAATCGCACATTATTTGGTGTTTTGTATGAAAAACGGTGAAACCAACGGTGATATTGCAAGTTCAACGTTGGACACTCCATAATATATACAATTTGGAAAAACTTTGGGAAAATTTAGTTTCGATGAAGGTAAAAAGAAATCCCAGAGACTTCGATTTAATCAAAAAAGACGTAGAAGAAGCTCATTTTTAGTTTACTTCGCGATAGGCACACACCATGTCCGTAACTGGACCTTTGCTACAAGAAAAGGCCATCCAAAATCCATTTGTTTTACAAATTTTCATGAAAAGAAACAGAGAATCACTAATTACCGCTAATCTAAGCGTTATACAAAAACATGTGTGAATTAAAGTTGTAGATTTGAAAATAGTCTACAACTTTGATTATATACACTTTTGCCCTAAAATGCATTTTAAGGTAGCAATCTTAAAAAAAAACTTTTTTCTACCAGAGAACAGCTTCCCCAAGAGTTTCACCAGACATGTTGTCTACTTTATCTTGTAGAGCATAAGAAATGTAGTAAATGAGACGATTTAAAAAAAAATCGTTGAGAAACATGCAAAAAATGAAAAATTGCGAATAAACTACTTCCGGTTGACCGATTTTGATGAAAATATTCTTGTCAGGTCCTCTACTAGTAGTACCTAACTCATGTTTCAACTTTGTATGATGTTCCGTTCTTGAGATATTTTGTTCACACACACACACACTCTCTCTCTCTCTTTTTCTCACACACGCACGCACGCACACACAGAGACCAATCGCTAAAATTATGTTTCTTGGGTTCAGGGGGTCTGAAAACGTGTAGATCCGGTGAAAACTCGATTTCGAAAATCGACATTTAAATATTCTTAAACATTCATGTAGGCAAGAGAAAGAAAAAACTATTTACCAAAAATGTAGCCAATCTCATTAATGCAATCGGTATTCTAAAAAAAATATGTAAAACTAATTGGCTACTGATCTAAAGGTACTATAAAAATACTAGGGTTATAACAGTAGAGCAAAAATGGGTATATGCCGTTCCGAAACTGGTCAGATCATAATATCTGATCTTCTTGTATTCCGACTCTTTTTGGTGTAGTTACAGTTTGGGTGAGGGGGTCGGTTCATCTGCTGACACTCACTGGTTGCAGAATAAACAATCATTCCATTTCATCACTGATTGCGAAAGGGCAAAACAGTGAGATATTACACTCTTCACCCTGCTACCAATCTCCCTTCTCACTCTTTCCTATCTCACTCACTTCTCTCTTTAATAATGAGATAGTCGAGATCTGTATGTAGTGTTTATTACTCTGGAAGATCCTTTGACTTATATTCTGCATCGATTGTACTTTTTTAATATAAGCAAAATATTTTAAATTTGCAAAGATAAATTCAATTTTATGGGAAATACTTCGTAAATTTTTAATTCATTGATATATGAGCTAGTATTTTCTTTTTTATTATGTTTGCTGTGGTTAGAGCGCTCAGTGTAATAAAAAGAACGTTTGTGTAGTGCTATCTTTTACTGTTGTTTAGGTTATCAGCCGGAAGGCTGGTTTGAACCTGTAGAGGCTACGAAGTAAAACGTGGAGTGAGGTGGTTTACGATTGCCTTTCTCACTGAGTGGAAACGTATGCTTATCAGCATGCCAGGCCCTCTGAAAAGCCTTTATTTTCCACCCTGCAAATGACTTCTTCACTTCATTCACCTTAGGGTCTGGCTGTTTAATGAAATTAATTACTCTGAGAGGACATAAAAAGAGGAGGTTTTTAGTACGGTGTCCGGAGAGTAGTTTATAAGGGGGTACACGGCGCCATCCCGCGCACTCTGCTGAAATCAATGGGGTACCGGTACCACGCCTTCGACCAATCAGGAAGTTCCCCTCCCTAAATAGCAACTGGAATCTTAGTACCTAGATACCAGATTGTAGGTACCTAGATTCCAGATTGTAGGTATCTAGGGAGAAGAACTTCCTGATTGGTCGGAGGCGTGGAACCGGTACCCCACTGATTTCAGTAGGACAGTGCGTGCAGTGGGCAGGATGGCGCCGTATACTCCCTTATGTACTACTACCTAGATACTGTCGCCGACGACACGTACCAAAACTTTTAAAATTGGTGGCCCTGAAAAGGGCCGTTGTTGGTGGTCGGAAGCGGCGAGTTGGCGTGGTGGAAGCGGAACCCGAAGAGTGACGGCTCAGCTACCGGGTACCTCACCTCCCTTCCCTCAGCGGCGGTGGGCCTACCCTTCCCTCAGTGGCAGTGGTGGCCCCCAGAGCCCCGCAGTGTCGGGTCGGCGTTGGCCGTCAGCCGAGACGGTTTTCTCTGGGTCGACGAAGGCTGACCGGTGCGGGAATGTAGCGTCCGCCACCGGTTGCGTAGACCAGGGATGGTGCGTTTGGTCTCGGCTGGGCTCTTTTTCTTCTGTCTGGATTCTTGGCTTCTGGTTTCTGGTCTTCTCCGGTTGAGAGTTGATTGAAGAGTGACTCTCGCGGGCCAGGGCTGTCGCTTAAATCTTCCTCAGGCGAGTCCACTTCAAGGTGGAGGGGAAGCGCTATAGGCTCTGCGCGTCTGTAGCGCTACTCGCGGCAGGTAGTGGGACTATCTGCAGGCGCTAATGTTGGTAGGGTAGTCGGCGACAATACATATACCAGATTGTAGGTACATATGGAGGGGAACTTCCTGATAGGTCGGCGGCGTGGTAATAATAATAACTCGTTATTCAATGACTGTTAACACAGAATAGTATGCGTCAAAACACTTTCCAATCAATAAAATTTAGATTAAAATATAGCCTACATATTAATAACATAAAATACAATTAAGATACTTTTTCGAGGACATCATGGGGTACCGGTACCCCATTGATTTTAGCAGCACAGTGCGCGAGAGGGTGCCGTATAACCCCTTATATATACAACTCTGATGGTTTTGAGGTTTAATTCATTTTGACGTGCAAAACTACTGAACGATTTAGCTGAAATTTGTATACTAAAATTTCCCCTGCCAACGCTAGATGGGTTTCTGAAATGAGGTACTACGTAGATCCAAGATACTCCGCACAGAAATATCAAATTTTTTCAGACAATTTTCTTTAAAACTAAACCGCTTTATTTACTATTTTTCTACATTGTAATGTAGTGGTTACCAACCTTTACTAAATGGAGAGCCAAATTGAATTTTTGAATTAGTACAGTTAGTGTACCCAATTCTCGTTGCAATTGGGCAGCGAGAAATGGATGATTTCAAACGGAGAATATGTCAGTGCTGCGGAAATGAAATTTCTTTGGGCAGTGAAGGGCTGTACTTTTGAAGACAAGATAAGAAGTGATGTTTTACGACAAAAGTTGCAAATATTTAGGCTGGAGAAGAAGATCTATGAGTATAGAATCAACTGGAGTAGTCATGTGGAACGCATAAAAAAAACGTTTTTCTAGATTGGCAATTGAATTATAAGCCGATTGGTCGAAGGGTGTGAAGAAGAATAAGAAGGAGGAGGAGGAAATTGGAGGAGGGGGAGGAGGAAGGAGAGGGAGAAAAAAGAATAAGGAGAAAAAGAAATTAAGGTAATTAAAAATAAAACTACTCTTTCGGAATATTTTTTTGACTAATGTAAAAGTTAAGTAAACAAGGTTTATTATTTTAGAATAAAATTCATCGTATTTGTGTTCCGTATTGGATTCGATCGTCACTGTTAACTACATAAAATATTAGCTGTTGTGGACACATTTACTAATGAGTTGAATGTTATAATGTATGACAATGTGAAAGAACATATTAACCTGATTACAGAAACAATCAAATCATTGAATAGATTTTTAATTACTTACTTGAACCAACAACACAGAAGCGTTCATAAACGTGTATTGTCTTGTATTTCGTTGTATTGTATTGTATTGTAGTGTATTGTATTGAATGATAATAGGGGGAAAATAAGATTGGTTCGTTTGAAATGATGGTACATTTGTTGAAGTTAAAAGGCGTTGGCTATGGAGGGAGGGATGTGGTTTGGAACGGAAGGGAATCCATTTGAACTGGGGCGTATCGTTTTGTTTGTTTTGTGGGTGTTTTGAAGTTGAATCGCGAAAACGATAAATGAAAGAGAAAACAGAAATCGGTCGATGTGGAGGTTATATGTGTGTGCGTTTCAATACTGTGCTGTAATATATATTTAAGTTTGTATGAATAGTGTTTTTACGTACAGAACATGATACCGGTATTCTTTTCATATGTTTAGAAATGTTTTTACGCAGGTCGTTAACCTTTTAAATTTATATAAATGTTCCTATTTATCTAAGAATATACATTTTCAATTTTGATAGAAATTGCATCGTGTGGAAGGTTAGAAAACTTGATTTTAAAATTCCAGGAAAGTAGAAATATTACTTACAGATTCCGTTGGTGAAAGAAATTGAAAAATATTTTTATAGTAGTGGAACTTGTTTAGTACCATAAACATTTTAAGAACGGAAATTGGAGAGACAAAATCTTCATGAAAACAAAACCATAACCAAAAAGGTATTTTCAAAAAAATAAAGTGTGCGGGAGTGCCACATTAATGTACTTGTGTACAGAATAAGGCAATATTTACAAAATTGAAGAAAGAGCAGAATAAATTTCTTGACTTTTCAAAATCGCGCCCTATAAATGGCTAGAAATAATGTAATAATTATTAATCAAATCAATTGTTTGGCTATTAAAAATTTCAAATGGTTTTATGAACTGTAATTACAATTTTTTCTCGCTAAAAGTATTTTTTGAATATTATAATCATTTTGTTCTTAGTGCAATAATTAAATTATAATTATATTATATTATAATTATAATTTATATTCCGAGAGGCAGTGCAGGGCATTGAAGAGGGAATTACGCTAAACGGGGAGAAGATCAATAATATTCGATACGCCGATGACACTGCTATTTTCTCGGATAGTATAACCAGTGTGCAAAGGTTCATGAATAGGATAACAGAACATAGCAGAAAGTATGGTTTAGACATTAACATAAGCAAAACGAAATTTATGATTATTAGCAAGCGTACGAATATAAGAGGGAATATTAAAATAAACGGTGTACCCCTGGAAAGAGTTAAGCAGTATACTTACCTAGGCAGCAATGTAAACGAGGATTGGAATCACTCGCAAGAAATTAAGATACGCATAGAAAAAGCCAGAGTGGCCTTCAACAATATGCGAAAAATTTTTAAAACTCACGACCTTACACTTGCTATTAAAGTGCGTCTCCTTCGATGTTATGTGTTCTCTGTACTGTTCTACGGCGTGGAAGCCTGGACGCTCACTGAGGCCTCAGCCAGGAGGCTTGAAGCCTTTGAAATGTGGCTTTAATCGAAGAATGTTACGCGTATCATGGAGGGACAGAGTCACCATTGTTGAAATTCTTCGAAGGATGAATAAAGATAAAGAGATTCTTGACATCGTGAAAGTGCGAAAGCTCCAATACCTGGGACACATTATGCGCAATGAGAAACGTTACGTGTTGCTCCAAAAGATTCTGCAAGGAAAGGTGTATGGTGCGAGAGGTCCCGGTAGAAGAAGGATTTCATGGTTGAAAAATCTAAGAACGTGGTTCAACCAGTCGACGACCCAACTTTTCAAAGCAGCTGTTTCCAAAGTCAGAATAGCCATCATGATAGCCAACATCCGAACCGGATAGGCACCATAAGAAGAAGAAGAAGAAGAAGAACGTTATACGCTACAATAAAACTAATGTAACCAGGAACTGTACAGTCTATAACGATAATGTTCATTTTGCTAATGTCATATTATACCTATATATCTTTTTCATCAAAAACTATAGTATTAAATTTTCTAAAATATTTACATGATTTAGTCAAAGTTTTTGTAGCTGAGTCACTTTCATAGCTCTCCTGTTCTTTGGGGCAAAAAGAAATGTCTTTTATGGTTTTAAAAAATAATTTTACAAGAAAGTGTGTTAATACTGTGTATCTTTATTAGTTATTGCTTTTTTGAAATTTTCAAGTTTGTATCTTCTATAGTTACTTAGAAAAAGGAAACGAAGCTTAACGTTGTACCAAATCTCGATTATCTGTATCAAATCTGGATCTCGGATTCGATTGCCAGTCAGGTCAGCCATTTATCAACATTCATTTTCATCTATCACCCTTCATCGTCTGAATTAGCAATAATTGCAAAAGAGTCGGATTTAGAACGAAAACAAAACGAAATGAACAGAAATTAGCCCAAATGGCGGTTATTAGTTAACTATTTCTTGTCAGGCCTATAACAGACAGGTGGAGTATTAAATTATTTGCACTCGATCTGCTAGTTCCAGGGCTACAAAAAATAGTTTCATTTCTTATCACACGGTCAGCCGATTGATGAATTTCATCATTATGCAGTCAGACCCTGTGGTGAATGAAGCGAAGGTTTTATTTGCAGGGTGGCATGTAGATGCTTTTCAGAGGGCCGACCATGCTGATAAGCATACTTTTCCACTCACGTGGGAAAGCACGGTAAACCACCTCACTCCTAGTTTTAAGTAAAGCCTCTAGAGGTTCAAACCGCCGATCGGCTGATGAACTAAACATAATAGTCGACAATATGACTGGAACATTTAAGAACAGAAGAGGTAGAGGAGATAACTCTAGTCAGAGTTATCTCCTCTGACAGTAATGAATTTCATCATTATACAGCCAGACCCTGTGGTGAATGAAGTGAAGGTGTCATTTACGGGGTGGAAGGTATATGCCTTTCAGCGGGCCTGCCATGCTGATAAGCATATTTTTAAACTTAGTGAGTAAGGCAATGGTAAATTACCTCACTCCTCGTTTTACTTAGTAAAGCCTATAGAAGTTCAAACCAGCCTTTTGGCTGATAACCTAAAACACAAAAAATATAACTATTATGTAATTGATTTATGTAGTTACCAACACACATTTGCTAACCTACAAAATCGATATCATTTAGGTAATGTGAGAATTAACAAAATAATTAACCCATATTAAAAATTAAATAATTAAAAATGATATTGTCATCTAAATGCTTCTAAAATTACAAAACAATTACAGAAAAATTCTACGAAGCGAGAAAGTGAAATTCTAACAAGACTTCATCTTGTAATAATGTAATTTATAGTTGTCATAAAATATAATTTTGGTGGCGTTGGAAAGAAGGGATTTTTAACTATTTAATAAAGTTCAAACCCGAATTTTCTTTTAGTCTCTCCTTTAAATTAATTAAATTTAACCGGTGTCTTTAAATTTTTGTTGAAATAATTTATTTATACTTGTAGGTAGATCTATAAAATAAATTTAAATGTAGATAAGATTTGTATGAAAACCAAGAACTCTGAATAAGATGATAAATTAAAAAAGTTTTTCCTTAACAACACAAATATTAAATTATAAAACACAATATACTGAAATGAAAAATACGCAAAACGAATTATTATTTTTTTTAAGTAAAAAAGAGGGAACGAGGATTGTTTTATATTGTTTTTGGAAAGGTCGGATGAAAAATTTATTTGTTTTCAAATAAAAAATAACATGGTATTTATGAAGTACCGCCAGTCGGTCTGTCGGTACTGTTGATGAAATTACTTTTAAAGGAAAACTGTGTTTTGTTTTCTCTCAACTTATTTTTCAAACTAAAAATGAAAATCAAATAAAAGGTACATTTTTTAAAAAGTTGATTTTATCTTTTTTTTAAAAAAAATCACCAGTGATGGATTACTAAGAATTTTGTTATTTTGATAAGGTTTGTTTATGCCCATAACTGGCAGGTGGAGTGTTAAATTGCATTCGATCAGTTGGTTCGAGGACTACAAAAATAGTTCTGTTTCTTCTCACATAGTCAACCAATTATATGACTGAATTATTTAAGAGCAGAAGAGGTAGAGGTGTGAAAGACACGAGTTAGAGTTATCACCTCTGAGAGTAATGAATTTCACTATACAGCTGGACCCTGTGATGAATGAAGTGAAGGTGTTATTTGCAGGGTGGAAAGTGGATGCTTTTTAGAGGGCCTGGCATGCTGATAAGCATACTCTTTCAACTTAGTGAGGAAGGCATGGTAAATCACTTATCGTTTTTACTTAGTAAATCTCTAGAGGTTCAAACCAGCCTTCAGGGTGTTGACCTTAACAACAAGGTTTGTTTACGATGTGTAAATTGCACGAGGAAAGGGGATAAGTTTATGTTTTATAGATGTAGTGATGGTTTGTCATTGATTTTCTGAATGCAATTGTGAAAGTTTGCGATTGCGATGTAGTGCAGAGACCAAACGCTAATTTGCAAATTAAGTGATTCAATCTTGGAAGGTGATAAATACATCGCTACTGTGTTTTTTTTAGCAGATTTGTTAAACATTTGTGTTGAAAAAATGGTTAAGAATAATTTTTAGACGAGGAAGAAGGATCAGCATTGGGGGAAAAAGTATTAATTTTATACGATTTGCAGTTGATATGGTATTGTTGAAAGATAAACCACAAAATATTCAAGCATAATTTTATTGTCTCGTTGTTTAGGTTATCAGCCGAAAGGCTGGTTAGAACCTCTAGAAGTTTTACTAGGTTCAACAAAGAGTGAGGTAATTTACCAGTGCCTTTTTTACTGAGTGGAAAAGTATTCTTATCAGCATGCCAACCCTCTGAAAAGCCTCTCCTTTCCAATCTGCAGATGTCACCTTTACTTCATTCACCACAGGGTCTGGGTGTATAATGATGAAATTCATTACTTTCAGGGGAGATAACTCTGATTAGTGTATTTTACACCTCAATCTTTACAACTACTTCAGTTATATTATAGTTATTGTTTGTTGTTTAGGCCATCAGTAGACAGGCTGGTTAAACCTCTAGAGACTGTACTAAGTAAAACAAGGAGTGAGGTGCTTTACATCTGCCTTCCTCACTTAGTGGGAAAGATGCTAATCATCATGCTAGACCCTATGAAAAGCATCTCCTTTCCTCCAAAGGACAAATAACACATTCACTTCATTCACCACAGGGTCTGGCTGTATAATGATGAAATTCATTACTCTCACAGGAGATATATCTGACTAGTGTCTTTTACACCTCTACCTCGTCTGTTCTTAAATGCTTCAGTAATATAATCGGCTGACCATGTGATAAGAAATAGAACTATCTTTTGTAGCCTTGGAACTAGTAGATCGAGTGCAAATAATTTTACACTCCACCTGCCTGTTATCGGCCGTACAATTATACTATAATCAATTTTTTGACAAGAAATAAATTTTGACTAATTACAGGATTTTTAATGGGTAATGTTTGTTTATATCGGGTTTTTCTTGTTTTATGTCCGATTGTTTTGCAATTGAATCGGTCATTTCATAAACCCCGTTAAGTCAAAAAAACTAACTTTTGGAAAAATTAAAAAACTTGTTCGGTGTTTCAGTTAAAAAATATAAATTCAAAGGGCTGTCCCCTTTAATATAAAATATACTTTTGTCTTTTTAACGACAAGCCACTTGAGTAGTTAGCTTGTGGGCAAATTGGGCCAAATTTATCCTTGACAAATTTTACCACACGTTCTGACACTCCCCCTCCCACGACGTCACAGTGACGTGGCCCCTCACACGACGTCACAGTGACGTAACTCAGTACGTCAATCCATTGCACATGTTTATGCAACGTGATTAGTTCATAATAATAATAATTATTCCAACTCGTTGAAGGTCTTCAACAAACGTCACAGTGACGTAACTCAGTACGTCAATCCATTGCACATGTTTATGCAACGTGATTAGTTCATAATAATAATAATTATTCCAACTCGTTGAAGGTCTTCAACATAGAGTGAAACTGGACGCCAATCTGGTATTATTTTAATAGCATACACCATTAGTCAGAGACACCACTTATGGAGCGTGACGATAAGTGTATTACTCTCGAACAACAATCGTGGTGTGTCATTATTAATACGTTGTTAAAGCATGAAGAGATTTTCTATGACATTGATACATTACTCCATTTGGCACGACATTCATGCGGATGTACACTGTACTTGGTATACGTTAAAAGACATGAGTTTAAAAACAAGAGACGATTAGAGACAGATGAATACAAGCCGGTGTCCCTCTACCATACTATAGACATGATCTTACGAAATGGTTGGGAACACCGTGTGCTTAGAGTGTTCGCAAGCGAAAATGCTGCCTATTCATATTGCAATTATTCATATTATAATTATTACAAGAAAAGAATTTTGGAGGAAATGTCAAGCGAACTCATTTAAACAGAGAACTTTTTACAGACACAAGCATATTTAATTACATGTTATGATACAGGATATGGAACATAAAAATGAACATCACAACTTTAGTATAAAAAAAGATTTATTCATAATAATTTTAAAAATAAAGTTTTTGTTTATTAAACAGAGCTAGTTTACTTTTTTTCAATACCAGTTTAACAAATAATTTACATCTTAAATCCATTCGAGGATTATGTTGTTTTATTTTAGAAAAATATATGAGTCTTTTAAAATCAATATAATTAAAACATATCATTGCATAACAAACAGTTCTTTTTCAATGGATTAGGTCCGTCAAAATCATCACCACAATCTGAATCTTCACGCCACCAAAAATGTTCTTCACAACGTTGTTGGTCGGTATTATTTTTCACCAAGTTCACATTCAAACAAATAGTATTGATATAATTCGGTTTATTGTCTCGCCACCAATGAAATAGGATCCTAACGTTTTCATAAGCACAAACAATGCCCGTCGAGTGAATAAAACCGCACTTTCTCTGTCTGTCTAGTTGATATGTTGCTCTGAGTTGACTTAATCTTGGACACCCATATGATTCTATATCGATAATTGATACATTGGTTGATTTTACGTGATCTTTAATCCATTCAATTTTTTGTTGTCCTTTTACATAGATTTTTCCTTCAGGGATATTATCGAAAATTTTTGACACCTCTGTTATATCATGTATACCACAGTTCCAATCTAATCCGTGATGAATGTTACGTAACCATCTTGCCATTTTCTGCATTTTTCCTGACAAACCGGAAAATGGAAACGGTGGCTTGAACAGGTAATGAGCATTCATTGTTTTTCCATGATCGCAAGAAATAACTGCCAATTCTTTGAAAATGAACTTTCTGTTATTACCGAGGAATCCTTGCATGTCACAAAAGTACTCCATGGTGTTTACAAACCAAATGATGTATCTCATATCAAAATCATTCTATTTTATATAATTAATATTGCTGTTTTACCGAACGAAAAAACAAAGCACGTTTTTTATATTTTCTTAGGAATCGTGCAATATCGTCCAGAGACACGAATAGCCCCATTTTTGTCGAAGCAGGATGTGATTCAATTAGTTTTCTATAATATTGTTTCATGTATTTATCATATATTGGAATGATTTGTTTAGTAAGCCAATCGGTGAAGATGGCAGTACGCTTCACATTGTTTCGCCATTCAGGAATGGATGCGACAATGAACATATCATTTCGCGACATGTCCGCTATATAGTTGGTTTTTAGATTGGTAATGGGACGGAATGGAGTATTCTTTTTTAATTCAAACATGTTAATCAGATAACTGTTCAAAAGCCAAAATTCATCCGCCATGGCGCCAGTATAAGTTTCCCAGCTTTTATATAACGATTGGTTTTTTATTTCAAAAACACCTTTATGAAATACTAACCCAAATTTTTCACACTGTAACTGGAGTGTGGGTAATGCGGTTTGAAGAAAAGCTTTAGAATACAAACCTTGCGCGTGATTGTTAACAGCCGTAAATTCCTTTTTACCGAGAGCGCTAATAGATTTTGGTATTTGAGCTGAATATTTTACATTAAAACTAACATCAATGGCACATTTATTTCCATACTTTAAAGCTTCTCTGTATATCGTTTTAGCTGATCGTATTGGAATCGAACTTTCTGTAATTGTGATCACATTTTGAACATTAGCACCATGATTAATTGAATATTGTAACATGTTATTCATCACGTTAGCTAGTCGTAACGTACCGTGTGCATTCTGTAAAGAAATTATTTTATATTTATGTTTTTTTGGATAAGGACGAAATCTTGATAATAAATTCCACGAATGTCGTACGGTTGTTTTATACATCAATTCATGATAGATGTATAACTCTACTGCCAATTTACTACTCTCAATATCTTCAAAAAATTTTATCCACCGCATTTTATTAAATATTTTCATTTCTGAAACTATCATAATAATTATCACCAATGGTTGATGTTTATTTCGCAAATGAGGATGTTTTTTACATCTTCTGTAATACTTACCTCCTTCGGTTCCGCTTGGACTGCAATAATTTCCACAAAATGTTTGTTTCTTGTTAAAATATTTTGTACAAAGATTGGATTTAGGTTTTGTTTTTAAAGCCGGTGCAAGATTGAAATGTGTAATATCGGGGTATGTGTATATATCAGACATGATGAGATCAAATGTATCTGAATTCAAGAGATAATGAATTATATATTGTTTTTTCATTAAACGGTAAAAGTTACCTCTTATCAAGCTGAGAAATTATCTGTTTTAATTTTTAAAATCGAACAATTTGTTCAAAAGTTACAACAGTTAAAAAATACACTCTTTCATTTTTTCATTGTTAAACATGTAATTAACATCATCGATCAATTAAGTTTTTTCTGAGGGGAGTTGGTTTTTATACAAACCCCTTCGTACCAGTAATAAACAGTAATTAAGTTCCCTATATTTACTTTAACGACTGGTTTTGTAACAAAGATATTGTGCTTTTGTATTTATTATTGATTGTAGAGTTCAATTAATAATTAAACTCAATATTGTTTTTTGTTAGCGCTCGCTTTTGTGATAAAATCGATTGATGCTTTTAAAATACATGCTGCCTTCATTTCTATAGTGTCAGCTTTTACAACACATCTCTTAATTTTTAGGATCAGGAATTTAGTTTAGGAAAAATAAATTTTACAAACAGTGTTTCATAAAATAAATACATTATTAATAACATTTATTACGAAAAAAGTTAAGCATAATATTTTACATACATTATTAATAACATTTATTACAAAAAAATTCAAGAATTTTAAGCAAGTAAGCATAATATTTATATAAATATCTAATATACATTTTTGAATAAATACATTATTAATAACATTTATTACGAAAAAAGTTAAGCATAATATTTTACATACATTATTAATAACTATTACAAAAAAGTTAAGTGAACAAAAATTCAAGAATTTTTAAGCAAGTAAGCATAATATTTTTGAATAAATACATTATTAGATACATACAATACATTATTAAATACGTTATTATATAATAACATTTATTACGAAAAAAGTTAAGCATAATATTTTACATAAAATATCTATATAAATATCTAATATCTAATATATATTTTCGAATAAAATAAATACATTATTAATATCATTTATTACGAAAAAAGTTAAGTCAACAAAAAAAGCGTAATATTTTACATAAAATATCTATATAAATAATAATAATAAAGTGATAAAAAATCACAATAAAAAATACGATAATAAATCGTTAATGAATCGAGTATTAACCGATTTTACTGTGAATGAAATTGCCAAATTCCGCCACGGCGTGACGGCTTTCGGCAACTTCATTACACTGTAAATTACAGTTTAATACAAAATTCATGATATTTAAAAAAAATTGAGGAGATAAATTAATACCCCGCTCAAAAAGTATTAAGTTACATTTATTATTAACAATAATAATAAAGTGATAAAAAATCACAATAAAAAATACGATAATAAATCGTTAATGAAT
This sequence comes from Catonia carolina, assembly GCA_035578175.1. NCBI lineage: Eukaryota > Metazoa > Arthropoda > Insecta > Hemiptera > Achilidae > Catonia > Catonia carolina. The sequence goes on along the minus strand of JAQMRL010000005.1, from coordinate 28,895,407 downwards.
CGAGTATTAACCGATTTTACTGTGAATGAAATTGCCAAATTCCGCCACGGCGTGACGGCTTTCGGCAACTTCATTACACTGTAAATTACAGTTGAATACAAAATTCATGATATTTAAAAAAAATTGAGGAGATAAATTAATACCCCGCTCAAAAAGTATTTAAGTTAAGTTACATTTATATCTGATAATAAAATAAAATTAACAATAACTAAATTGATGCATTGAAAAAATAATATTTAAATTATAATTAAAAATGGAAAATGACATAATATTTTTTTAAATTTATAAGCAAATGAAAAAACCAAAAAAATTATTTCAATTTCATTTTTTTGTTTTTCATTACGGGTATTAATTCCACACCGACTTTTAATATGAATTCCATTTCTTCCATTTGTGGAAATAATTCCCTTCTCCTTCCACCCCCATTTTCTGGTTCATCAGAACCTTTATTGTTAGTTTTATTTTCCTGATCCTGGCTCTCTTCATCACCCTCTTCCCCCCCATTTTCCTGATCCTGGCTCTCTTCATCACCCTCTTCCTCCCCATTTTCCTGATCCTGGCTCTCTTCATCACCCTCCTCTTCACTACAACTATCTACAATTTCCACATTTTCATCACATACCCCCTTATTTGATTCAAAAATGTTGTGTACAATATTTTGAACGGTTACATATGGCGTCAAGCCTTCATCACCGTCATCATCCTCATCATCATCATCATCATCATCGTTAGCTGTATTTTTATTTTTTATACCTGTGATAATATCCTTAAGGATATTTTTAAGTATTTCCATGGATTCAGTTTCATATGGTTTATTTAATAAGTTAAATTCTAACCTCTCTAAAAGTATTAATAAAAACGGAAATGACATTATTTTTTTTTTAGATTTTTCCAATGCGTGCGTATTAGTTATAGTTAAATTAATGCTTCTTACCATTACGTCTGCTATGTTAATTATTTTATTTTTTAATTCTGATAAATCAGAATTTTCCCTAATTATTTTAATGGTTTTTAATTCGCTCAATACATCCCGCCACATATTAATAGATGTGATCCCTAGAAAATACATGTCCATAATCAGCGGCAGTAACGGTTTTTTATTATTGTTATTTTCCATTTTTAATCTAAAAAAAATGATAAAAATCACAATAAAAATCGTTAATGAAATTAACGATAAGTAAGCTACATTTATATATATCTGATAATAAAGTGATTTCACTGATCAAGTTGCAAATCTAACACCACTTCTGCTTTACAGAATCTACATTTAAGTTCGGTACAATTTTTTACTCGCTTACACATTTTGCCTAAACATCTCATACACGTATTTGTGGTACCATATCGTCCACAAAATTCCGGTCTATGGGTGGTACCATAGTCCCACTTATTTTTGTGCATTTCATGTATTTTGCATTGCTTTTCTAATAAATGTCTATTAAATAGATATGCACACGGGAATTGTTTCATGCATCGATAGCAGAAATTATCTTCACATTTATTACAAATGGTTCCAGTGTTCATTTTTCTAAAAAAACAATAATAGATATGTAAAATATGATTTAGTTGACCACGGTTTTTTTTAAAAAAAGCAATTTTAATTATACAATGCTAAAATTCTAATAAAATGATTACATTAGATACAAATCATGAAGATAAAAAATTTTAGTATTATTTTAATAAAAAGTGTATTACATACAACTCAAACAGATAAAATATAGAAAAATTAATTTATTTTCCATCGAAAATTTTTTAAATTTCTACTGTTAATATTCAACGTACTACGAATTTCATAAAAATGAGTTATTGAAGTTGCCACATTTTCATTAGAGAAAACTTATACAAATCATTTAAAATATATGATATCAAATAATTTACGCATGCCAGTTCACCCAGCCTGGGGGGATTAAAGGGTTTTTTAACTCTTCGGTTTCGTTCAAAATTACGAATTTCATCTGTTATTTTACACTTTATTCCATAATCTGTTAAATTCATGATGAACCAATGTTCATTTATTTGGTAAACAGCATTTTTTAACAAAGATATATCAAATGCGCTAAGTAGTGCATAAATACAAATATGTGGACAATCGGGGAGCATTGTATTCGTTTGTAAAAAAGAAAAACAAAATATTTGACCCTTAAACGGAACTATTTTTGAATAACATGAAAATGGTTCCGTATGATCAAAACCTGATGATTGTAAAAAAATTACATCTATTAAAGTATATTTACGAGATTTACCGAGTAAAACCGAAATAAAATTTCCCGCGAAACACCAAAACTTTGATTTTGTTACTCGCGCCTCATTACTCAATAATTGTATTAGTTCATTATCAATAAAAAAATCATTAGATGGTTGAATACCAACAGTACAACAATTATGCGGGAAATTAATTTGCAGTTCCTTTCCAAAATTTTGTACAAATTTTAAAACTTCGTTTCTAATAAAATATTTAGTTGTTTCTGCAAAATTTAAATTTGCTCTATAAACATATTTATAGCCTACCATCCCACCAACATTTTCCATACGCTCATTAGCGGTCTTTGCTCGGTTATTTAAGCTATTCATTTTTTAAAACCTAAAAAATATATATAATTATAATATAATTTGTTTACATAAAAAATAATTATAGCAAATAATTTTTTTTTTACTGTAATGATAATTTTGTAATAATTTCAAAAGTGTTTTATATTCAACACTGTTTTTGAAAAAAATGCTTTTTCCAGCTGCAATTTTTCCTTCAATAATAATGACGGAAGGATTATTATTACTATCAGTATAGGCCATGTTTTCCCTATGGACAAGTAAAAAAAAAAATAAAATTATTTGCTAATATTAAATTTTTAAAAAGATCATACACCTGTAGAACCAAATCCATGATCTCCTCTATACGTTTCTGGCAGATTTTCACCAACAAATTCGGTTAATGTAACATTATCTGCATATTTTTCAAAAATTATTTGCGCTATTCTTTCCCCAGGTTTAACACGATATTTCTTTTGACTATTGTTAATGAAAATTATCATAATTTGTCCGGTGTAATCACCGTCTATAACCCCGCCTCCAATATCAATTCCCCTTAATGAAAGCCCGCTACGAGGTGCAATACGCCCATAGTACCCCAATGGGATAGAAAAACCAACACCCGTATCTATTAGACTTCGTGAATTTGGTTCTATAGTATTTGATTCACATGCATATAAATCAAACCCCGCTGAACCTGGGGTACTTTTACGTGGAGTGAAAGCGTTTTTTGAAAATTTTTTATATATAATTTCCATCTGTAAATTTAAAAAATAATTTTAGTTTATGAATATTTATGTTAAAAAATTAAAACAAATTATTCTTTTGACGTATACTTTTTTATATCTATTTGGGTTTTTCGCAAATTCTTTATTTTCATTATCTTTCTCTTTTGATTGCTAATAATTTTCCTAACTCGACAAAAATCGGGGTCTTTTTGCTCGCATAAAAAGACAATTTTTTTCGCCACTTTTGTCCAATGACGTTTCTGATTAATATTTTTCAAATCTTTGGTATCGGTTACTTCAATTTTAACCATAAACGCCCCCTTTTCTCCAGGCGTTGTTATGGTTAGCCGTTCATCATTCACGAGTTGCGAATACGATTGCGAATATTCATTTCGAAATGTAAATAATTTACTAAAATTATCCTCCTCTTCACATTCTGATAATTCTTCAGAATCAATATCAAATATTTCAACTGTGTCCGATTTTAAATTTAATAATTTTTCCACGCACGAGATAAAATGTAAAACGTTATCTTCAAAAAAGCACTTATCACCCAAATTTACATTATTGAAATACAATATAAATTCATCGTATGTTAAGATTTTATGTTTAAAGTTAAGAATTGATTTTTGCGATGGATGTTTATCTATACATGTATTAATAATTAACAAACAATTTTCTAAAACTCTGTGGATCTTTATTAAATTATCATTAAAGTCTTTATTTTTAAACAGTTCCCCTTTCACTTCTTTAATTATTGCTTCCCATAAAAAAATTGTATTCAATTGAATATCAAAAAGTTTTCTTATAATATCATCCGCCGAGTACATATTTTCCATCTATAAAAGATTAATAATATGAATAAATAATACTTTAAAAAAATATTTAATTCAATTTTTAAAAAAATTTATTAAATGAAACTAAATTTTTTTTTTTTTACTTACGATTGTTGAAGATTTAAGTTGTTCAAATAAATAATAAGTCGTTTGTAATAGTATATAAGTTGTTTTTTTAAAAAAATAATATTTATTATGTAAATTGTTTTGTAAAAATTTTTAAATAAATATAACTTGAAAAAGAACGTTGTAGTAAAAATCAAAAGTATAACGTTTCTAAAAAACGCAGCACATACATGCACTATGACGTGAAAAGCAAGTATAAATTTCTCTATAAAAATTTTGCCTTTTTATACTAAATGTATTTCTATTAAAAACTTTAGGCGACAGTCACATAATAGAAGTGCATGTGCATCATAGGCCTATCACGTGTTATGGTCAATGAGTAATTACTATGTCGCAATAAAATATCTTTTAGACCATATTAAAAAGAGATAGAAAAAGGTATTTGGTTACAAACAAGTGGCATTATTTGTGCTTATGAAAACGTTAGGATCCTATTTCATTGGTGGCGAGACAATAAACCGAATTATAACAATATCATGTTTTCATTTCAAACTAATAACGATTAATAACAAAGGATGAAAAGTAAAAAATCATAATTCTTTTTTTAAAAAAATACTTTATTAATTTATTTTAATACTATTTACAATATTTTTCTAACGCTACCAGACAATGGTGTATACTCTATAATATTATCATGTAAAATTAAGCAGTAAGCTGTAGTGTTGGCCGCCACATTCTCTTCAAACTCAAATTCCATTCTAATATCCACCGAACCGACTTTGAGTGTTTCATTCTGTTTCGAACAATCCAAAACGATGTGCGGCATTTTCGCCAGAAACGTCACCTTGTCCAATAACGGTTGACAGCTGCCGTCACCGGCAAAATAATACGATTGTTGAAAATCGGTATACATACGATACATTATCGACTTGTTACCCTGTAGTTGATCGTACGGGTAGTATTCGGAGTTTAAATATAATTTTATATTGCTCAATTTACACAGATCAAAATGGGAATTGTTTTTGTACATACTGTTTTTACGATCCGTTTGAAAAGCCACTATTACATATCTCGGTTTCTCCAACTGGTTGCTCGTTTTCACCGCCCACACCAGGTTACGTGACTGCGGTAGAGCGGGATATTCATAAAGTTGCCATTTTCGAAATGGAATAGTTATAGGCACATCAGATTGTACGGTTTTCAGAAGCGGTAATCTATAGGTGTCTGATACGTTTATGAAAGGCAATCTCCAGATTAATTTATCCAATTTCACCTTAGATTTCACTGTTTGATTAGTAACAAAGGTAGCGTTGACATCGTTTGACGATCGTATCAGCACCAATTCCTGTTTTACATTCAATATTATTCTCTTATAATCTTCAAAGATGCCCATAACGAGCTTGAGTGGGATACAATATGAAAAAGCCCCATCTGAGGCGATTTCTAACGTGGATGTATCGTGTGAAATCCCCGCGTTCTGTAACATATGTTTTTCTCCATAACGGATGGACAAGAAGTTTTTCAACAACGATGTGATTCCTGGATTTCGTACATGATCAACCTCAGTTCCCCCGATCTCATATCGAATCTCATCGAACAGAAACAGCATAGCATTGTTTACAAGTTTACAATCGGTGCTCACTTTATCCTTGTCGTCCGTTAATTTACCCTCAATGTATAAGTAACTATCACAGGGTAGTGTGTAAATATCTTGTTGATGAACCGGAATACGTATTTCATCGCTATTATTTAATGTGGTTGATGCATAAGTGGTCAATGTATGAAATTCGTGTCGAGTGATTATTTCATCATACACCGCTTTTTGGGCAACATCGAGAACATAACCACCGCTTTCCATTATACCTTGAATCCTAATGATTTTAAAAATTGTTGGTTACGTCGTGTAAGCTGTTTCATTCGCCAATTACCAACAACTGTGCACCCGCCAGATTTAACTTCCCTTTTTATTGCTGTTGCAGGTGGCACCAGCGATTTAACATTTTCAATCACTAACCCCATGACGTAGATGTAATGAAATTGATATTGATTCTTTTCTAAAATTCACCAGTTTACCGTTTTGATCTTCTAATCGTACATTTATATGTGACAGACGGGTCGTGTTCACCGGGAAATATATTATATTTTTCGGTGCTTCGATAATTTTAAATCCTGCCCCAACTGATGGAAAAAACTCGTACAAGGTATGGCTCTCTTTACCGTCTCTATAAGATCCGTGAGCGATGTTACATACAACTCTTATCACGTTCACAGGAAAAATGTTCACTATGTTGGGGGAATGATGCCATTTATTGGCTGGCAATTTTTTTACATCGAACCCCAGTATTGCACCAATTGAATCTGATTTTGTAAAGTCAACCGGTTCGCTGCAATATAATTCGGTGCGCATTGTTGAATTATTAGCTTTCAAAACGAATTTAAAATCCTTTACTGAGTTCTGAATTGTTTTTTTCACATATTCTTGAATGTCCTCAATTTCATACGTACCTTCTGGTAAGGTTATCGATTTTGATTTGTCTCCATAATAGAATTTATCGTTTAACCCTGATTCAATATTTGGAATAGAGTTGTATGTCATTAGGGTAACCAATCCTATTTCATATGTATCGTTTTTAAGCTCAATCGGTGGAAAAATATCATATCCGATTGACGATTCTCGGGCGTTCAATGAGAAAAGCATTGTCTATACAGATGATCGAGACACAAATGTCCACAGTTTACAGTGTTGAAATGTTGTCGTTTCATGTAATTGTAATGAATTACATTAGCCGCTCCTCGATCACCGCTTTTAAAATATTTTTGTAGTTCCAACGGTGGCCGCAGATTACCAAAACTATCAAAATAATTAATATTATTACCATGTTTGTAAAAGCAAACCCAATGTGTACCACCTCCATCACTTCCATCCAAATTAACAATTCCACTTTCATTTTTACGTATTGATTTTGGTAAAGCGTCACGCATAAATACGCCTCTGAAATATTTTATTTTCAGCATATATACCGCATAATATTCCAGTTCATAATTTGTTAACGGCCGGTTTGGGATGTTATCAATTACATGCGTCGAGTACATCTTCTTTTTCTTGATGAACGTTTTTTTTTTCTTGTTTTACTTAATCCACCCCCATTTTTCGACCACGGTTTTATATACAATCCACGGCCAGACTGATTAACGTGATTTTGTAAAGCACGCATTAGCTTTCTTTTCACACCGCCCCCACCTTTATTTTTACGTCTTCTTTTACATTTACTCGATGATAACATACGTCCACCAAATTTACTTTTTAATTTCATTATATTAGTTACCGCCCAAGCCGATGCTTTTTCCCCCAAACTAGCATCTGGTGCTTTAACACGTTCCCAAGCTCGATCTGCCAAAACACGATCTGCGTTTGCACGACTTGTGTTATCGCTGTACGTTGAATACGCAATGTCATGTTCTTTACATGCGGCATCTAATTTATTTATTCCCGGATCCCCTCTAGCCAATCGTTTTTTTAACTTTGTACCTGGTCCACAATATTGATAACCACCCGGTAGATGTAATTCAATTGGTAGCGCATCAATTGTTTTATTCAAAATTGTGCCCGGTATTGAGGCGATTTTACTAAATATACCGGCACCCTTGTATATGCGCACCATTTTAGTTAGCGACTGACCATTTACATTATTTACAATTTAAATTTATACATCGTCTAATGTGGTTAAATCGGACGATGGGAAGGTGAAAAAATAGTTAAGAAATACTTCCAAAGTATCTTCACCTCGTAAATATTTTTCATGTATGTTTAACCACTTTTTATAGAAAACGTCCCAAGTTGGAGGTTGCTGTTTATTTAATTTCACAAAATTAACATATATTGGAAACATGAATAATTTCAGTGCGGATAAAATAGTTAATGCATCATTTACATCTTTCGCCTCGCCCACATTACATGACCGTTTAGATTTGAAATCATAATCTCCCTCGTGTGTTAACACAATCGAATTTTGTTTTCTTCCAACACTACCGATGTGCCTGCCGAATTTATCCACCGTCATTATGAAAGTGAATGTATAAATGGCTCACCGCCTCCTTTTATTAAACCGGCTTCACGTAATTCTTCAATAATGGAATAAATTTCGTTGGTGTGCGCATTGTTACCAGCCCGTTGAGAAGCCACCAAATATCGTAAACGATCGACCAATTCATTTGGATCGTCCCAATAGGTGTAATCAATTTTGTTATCACTCAATAACATTCCTTTCCCAGTTGGTGGAAACAGATGAGATAATAAAACGATATTTATGTCCTCTATTGCTTTTAATTGTTCCGGCGGGGAAATTTAGATGTGCGCTTGTAGCTTTTAATATATCTCGATATTTTATTAAATCTTCTTTGGTGTAATCATCATGATATGGTACTCGTAAAAATATTAACTTAAACAATCCTTCGGTACCCTTGTAATTTATTCCATTAATTCTAAACGTATCATCTTTCATTTCAATAATAGAATTACCCAATTTCCAATGATGACCGTCAAATGTCGGTCCATATGTTGTATCAATTTCTCTGTGATGATCTTTTATTAATTTGAGAAAATATTTTTTCGCTAACTTCCCCGTAAACCGACTTTCCATATATTTTCTTAGTATTTTATCTTCCTCTACCTGTTGGACAATTGATGTGTTTTCAGATGAGGATTGGTTATCTTCAGCACCGCTTTCGGGTAATGGGGTATCTATCGCCATTCTCTCTTCTGTGCTAATAATCGGTTCTTGTTCCATAGGCAATTCGCTAACTGCCTGTTTTTTCACTATGCTATTATCATCATTATCGTCCACCATTTTTCGTGCTTTACGTTTGTCTCCTCTTGTGGCATATTTTCTTACCGCTTTCCTTTTTGGTTTTTTCTCACAATCAACATCATCATCATCGCTCCAACCTTGTTCTTCATTGTCTACTGGTTTTTTTGTTAAAAAAGCGATGTTCTCACCTTCTCTTTTAACCTCTTTTTCATCACCCCCTCGTTTTCGTTTAACCTGATTATTTAATTGGAGTTCGATGTTTTTCAATGGTTCTAAAAGCGGTTTAAATTGTTGGTCATAAAAATCTTGTTTGATTGATTTGTTTTTTACCAAATTTCTATGTTTTTTCTTAATGTTATCTCGCAATGATTTAATTGCGGCAGTTACCTTTTCGCGTTCCATCTTTAGCTCATAGTGAGTTAAAATTAGCAATATCTTCAAATTTATAAAATGTATCAAACCCTATTCTATACTTACCGTTACTAAGTTTTCGCTCCTTATCGATAACGAAAAACCCATACGCATCTGATTTCCAAGCGTTACCGCATATATTTCTAAATTTTTCAAATGACATATCGGTGTTTACATGATCCGAATAAACATGGTGTAAATTACGATCATCTTGTTGAAACAATATAATGAAATTAGCATTGTCGCGCACCAACTGTTTAGGAATCGAACTGTAGGTTTGTGATAAATAGAATGAATCAATATCACTATGTCGTCCCATGGTGAAATAGTTTCTAATATTATTTTGATTTTCACAGGATATGTCATCAAAAATAAATACTGAATTCGGTTGTACATCATTCGGATGTGGAACTTCTTCATTTTCGGTGAATGGATAGTAATTTACTTCTTCAATATTCTGTAGTACACACTCCAGTAGTTGATATTTCGGTTGTTTTAATGTTTTAGAAAACACGTATACATTTTCAAATCGTAGCCCTTTCGGTTGAAACAATAGATTGAAAATAACATTAGTTTTACCGGAATTTGATGGACCGCAAATTATACAACGAAAATTATTGGGTAACAGTGAACTATGTTTAGATTTCTTCTTCCCTGTACCTGATAAGATATTATCAAAATTGATAATAGGTATTTTTTCCTTCTGTTTAACTGTTCTCAAAGCCATTGTTAGATAATATTTGCCGATGAAACCCAAGAATCGTGTGCTTTATCAAAACCTAACCATCTGACTAAAACTTTATCACCTTTTCTACGTAATACTTTCTCAACCAGATATACATCGGGGTGTTTAACTTTTACCATTTCTTGTTCATAGAATCCACCTTTTATAACTTCACCCCTATAGTCTTTTAAAATATATGTTATAGGATTAGTTTGTTTGATTTTCGCCACTGTAAATATTTCATTGGAGAAATTCTGTTCATACCCCTTTGCGAATACTCCCTTATACTTACTGATTCTCACGTGATCGTTTAATTGGAATTTCGGTTTACCAACTGGCGGATAGTATTTTTTACGAAGGTTGTATATCCTTTTCAATACTTTTGCCTCATTATGTTTGTTAACATCTTTTGGTCGCATTCCAATGATCCTATGCACATTGTTGTTATATCTACTCAATAAAATATCCAGTTTGTCCAACCACCCATATGTGCCTTGTTCAGTGAACATTCTCCACATCATATTTTTTAACGTGCGATTGAAACGTTCTACGATAGATGCTTTTTTCTCAGAGTATGTGTAGTAATGGTTTATGTTAAATTTTTTAAAAAGTGTTTGTACAGATATGTTCAACCATTCCGCACCTTGATCAGTTTGAAAATGATTAATTCGATTAGTTTTCAAAATAGGTTCCAACGCTTTCACAATGTCACCACCAGTTTTTGTTTTCAACGGAATAGCGTACGCAAATTTTGAGAAACAATTGATCACCGTCATAATGTACCGATATCCTCTGTTAAATCGTGCAAATGGGATGACTTCTACCAAATCCGCTTGGTAAAGATCATTGATTCCTTTAAGTTCGACATATCGTCTTTTGAAATTGATTCTTTTCTGTTTGTGTAGTTCTTGTGCAACAACAGCACGCACACTCATGTTGAAAAAACTGGACTCACACCAATAAACAACCCATTTTTATTCAGTACTGCATGACATATATATTTTATTGAATCTTTTAATACAATCATTACATGTTGGTTTATACGCAATCTTTATTCGAGTGATTAACAATAAAAAAGTATACAATAAATTGATTAATACTAGTATAAAATCGGTAGAAATGTGATAGTGATATACTATATTTTCATAAACATTATTTTTTCTTAACTTTAAAAACATTGATTTTGAATTTTCAATAATAGTTTTTATATGATTATATAACAGAATCGTTGATAACTCTTCATTTACCGAACACCGATTTAATTTGTATGTATCGTGAAAAAAACAAATTTCATTTGTCATGTTCAATCTTGATAGATGATACCATATACGAAATTTTGTGGAAAAATTTTCTAGATTCGCATGATAATCTATTTGAGATAGTACACATTTTTCAATATGTAAAATTGCATCGGTGTCTGTTCGGTTTTCACCAGCCCACACCGCTGATGGTAGACTAGAATTTTCTGTCATCATTAAGCGAATTTGAACAAACACAATAATTAAACATGCTATCGCACCTCCCATTGTCATTGGACTAAATGTTATCGATCATAACTGATAGGTTTTATTTTAATTTCAACGGGCTAATGTTGAATTTTGAGAGAAGATCTTTAAAACTGTTTAACAACATTGTATTGTAACATTTAATACCGAGTGCATTGAGCACATTTTTACCTGTGCTTATTAATTTTTTACTAAATTCATTATATTCATAGTACTTATTTCCCTTAAAAAAATAAATGTTACCGTTTAAGTGGCGATATGATGAATCTATTCCAGACGGTATTACGTTTGCAAAAATATCGGACAAGCTGCCGAACTGTTTGGCTTGGAAATAACATTCATCGATTGCAACATAATTCACATTATCAAATATTAAATATGTTTTACCCACGTTAGTGCTGACAATTGTGTTTACATGACTGTTGTTGGGGATACTAAAAATTGAAATCGGTTTCGGATAACCGTTTTTCAACTGTAAAGTGTTAATACTAAACGAATAAACTAAATTATTTATGATCATCACAACGTCACCATTAGATCGTTGATAGGTTGCTGAAATATGTTTAATAGATTTTGGTATAAATGATAACCAGTCTGAAATTAAAACCGGTTTGATATTATATGGCGCGATGTCATCATTAATAGTTAGATCAAAATACCATATCCATTTATTATCATACATTATATATAATCGGTTATTAATTATTGAAAAATGTTTTAAATTTTCCAATCTACATAAATTAATTGAATTAATATCTTCTGATTCTGTTGATGGAGAAGATTGCACCACTGCTGTTTCTTTTACAGTTGTTGATGAAGGAGGTGGTGTTGGTGGTTTTCCATAGGCAAACTGAACTACTTCAATATCATCGACGCCCAATTCCAATTGTTTTTCAGAATATAAAGCGTACATAACTGATTCTTTATTTTGTGAATGCTCAAAACCTAATCCATGCCCGATTTCGTGTAGTAGAACCGCATACAAACTGTTTTGTTCCGTGTTCCTTATATCAGTTTCGGTGGACCAATATTCATCAGAATCGATATGAATTTCAACTATAGATTCGGGTGAAGTAGGATAATATGCATGAGCCAATATAAATCCTTTACCATCAAAAGGAAACATACAACTAGTTTTATTATAATCTTCAAATTTATGCTGTAAACGTTTGAAAGAAATTAATATATTAGGGTGTGTTTTATTATGCGTAAATGTTAAACCTGAATGCTTTGACCATTGATCAAACGCTCTCTTTGTTACACTAAGTACATCAGCGGTGGCCAGGGCAAAGTGCCAAGTTAGATTCCTATGTTGCCACACGACCGGTTTTACACTATAATAAGCAATAATATCACTCATACCACATCTGGGTTTTTTCATCAACTCTATTACATCATCGGATATGATTCCATTAGTAATGTTTAATTTATAAAATTCTTGGAACATGTTCAATGATGACTGAAAACTTATATCATCAACTAAGTTGTCCTTACCCATAAAACCATAGTTCTGTAGATAATTTAATGCGATCGTATAATTTGCATTAATATTATGCGCATAAAGCGCTATGAGAAAAGAATATATTACCGCTTTCATGACTGCAACTAAACTAAATTATAAACTAACAGAGATAATTTTTTATATCTACAAATAAATAAAAAAATCCAATTAAATTTTTTTTAACAATTTTTTATTGATAAAAAACAATTAGTACATTTTAAATTTTTTTAAAATCTATACAATTATATCAAATAGTAACCATGGAAAAAATGGTGCATTTTTTAACATTTTTTCAATGTCACAAAAACAAATTGAGTTTGAAAACTCAACTAAAACATTTTCACACTGCTCATTATCACTATGATTAATGAAAAAATTTGCAGATTCATGTTGATCGATATAATTTGCCAATTGAACACTCAACTCATACGCTGTATTTATATCACCGCCGGGTACTAGTTGTATTAACCATTGGGTTGATGAAATATAAGCACCGCACTCACAACCGTCTTCCATGATTGCTTGTAATCGAATAATTTGTATGAAATCGTTTTTAAAAAAAATTTTTAATCTTATTTCCCCCTCCACATCTGATCACCGATTACTAAAATTCACCTGTTTTTAATTGAGTAGTGACCATATGCAATTGTGTTTATATTATCATCTTGTATTATCCGCTTATCATCATACCTACTTAATGCGAATTTATTACATTCTACAGTGGATATATTGTGCTCTTTAGATCTGAACATGTACATTTTCCTATAATTAGCTATATCAAGTTTTTCATCTTTTATTTTATTTTTTGAAAATAAACAATTTTTATAATCTTCAAACATTATATTTTTCTTTACTACATTTTTTTTAATACCTTTAGCTTTTTTTACAACAACCTCTTTGTCGAGTAAGTAACGAAATGTGTATAATTTTGACCGTAATCCTATAAATTCTATTATTGGTATACCATTACATTCATCCTTAAATTTACCCATAACTTTTTTATTTTTTTCCGAATACAAGGGATGATTTCTCGGATAGTCTGATAAATCGAAAAAAGGGTTCAAGTGTGAATCATTTATATCTTTATAAAAATCATCAGTATGCACCTGGTAAAAGAAACTGTCGGTGTCGGTATACAATAGACTTAAATTCTCGCCATAATACCGTTTCATGATATCATAATGAAAATAATACATCAACTTTTTACTAAGTTCTAACACAGTAAAGCCGACATAAATTGGTTTATTTAATAACACCTTTAATTTATGTAACTGAACTGCACATAGGTTTTCATTGTAAATTATTCGATCTTTAAAATTAATTTTATTTATAGATTTTTGCATTTTTTTTGGACAACTGATTAGTTCTAGGTTTATATGTTTTCTTACATTTTCCATTGTTTTTCCAAAAACAGAATTGTTGAGAAGTTTATAAAAATCTTTTTCAAACGAATTTTTGGCCACAGCTCTTTTCTGCGTGTTAAACAACACATAAGGTTTCATCCAATCCCGTTGGGCAAATTTTAATATTCTATGAATTTTTTTTAATTTTAAACCATGTATAATGGCTTGTTTTAAATTATGAAAATGACAGACATAGTTTGTTTTTGGTTCAAGTGTTGTAATTAATTTCTTTTGTTTTGAATTAGGGGGACATTTATTTTCAGGGAAAAATGGAAAATCATTGTCTAAATCATGCAGACTTTCAGGATAATCAACATCGACTTCAAGTATATATCCAGTTTCACCATCGTCCGCTTTTGACATCACATCAAAATTTTCTACATTTTTCACCCACTCAAATTTCGAGTATGGTAAATGGTTACTTAAACTAAATCCATATAAATTATTCGCGTCAATATATGCTAAATATGTAGATGGTTTTGATGAGTCATATGTTTCAGATATATATTTATTGTTGGCTATCGCATGTCGTTTAACACACATCGAAATTCCTCCGCGAATCCCCTTTTCGATCATTAAATGTTTATCAACATCGGTTAGTAATTCTAATTCAATTTGTGTGAAATATAACATGGCATCAAAACTAAATCCAGGAAGTGTATAATAGTGGGCACAATCCAATTTATAAGATTCTATACATAATTTTCTAAAAGATTCGAAAATGTCTGCTAATAAAAGTACATCGATTTTTAAATATAATTTACTATATTCACCTAAAGTTTTAATTTTAAAATGGTTCCACACATTAATGGCATGTTGATAATCGTTTTCCGATATGTTTTCACCCGTTAATTTACTATAAAATTTATCTATCGGTGGGAGCTCTGTTTCGTTCAATCGTTCAACAGCATCAGTGTATTCATATGGGTAAACACCCTTTCTAGTTACGTAGCTCATATCATCTGAATGAAAATGTTTTCGAACATGATGAAACTGGTCATTTGGTAAATTTTTCGCTAACGCCTCGAGCGGATAATTAATAAATTTATACGAATCTAAAAATCTTAATGAAATTCCATTAACTGTTCGTTTAGTGAACGAAATAAATTTTTCAGTTGAGTTTGGAATTACATTTATGTTTCGTATATCACACCCTAACTGACGAATTATAAAATGAGCATCATAATTAGCGTTATTATGTAAAAATATAGGTATAAATGTTTGGTTTTTTCGTTTCAAATTACAATTACTACACAAAGCTGCACGATATTTACCGGTTAAGTGACAATGATCACGTTGTGGTCTTATTGTCATTGAAAATTCAATATCGCACATTTCACAAGATGTTTTCGAATTAAATAAGATTGTATCTTTTTCACTCATACACATTTCTATGTTTATTTTGTTAAATTCCCCCACTTTATTAGCGATACTTATAACATATTTCATAAATACTTCCGCCGCATCTGTTCCCTCATATACATATGGGTCTAAAGGTAACCGACATTTTAAATCATCGGGTAGCTCATCGTTAACCACTAAATAGCAACAAAAACTGTAGGGTATATGAAGATCTGTTTCGATTGTATATGATAAATTTTTTTCATTCATTTTTCTACAACTATGCAATGGGGCCAATACGCATTCAAAATCAGCATATAATACAATAGGAAGAGGAAATTGAAAGTGATAATTTTTAAATTTGAGAATTGGTTTTTCACCATTCGGTAATATATCAGGTAATTTTATCGCAGTCGCCTTATGTTCCCCACAATTTTTAATATGATTTTTTAGCTTTTTATCACTAGTGAAGTGTGATAAACAGCGATCACAAATTTTCAATTTTGCATGATGTTTTGTAATCTGAGATCGAACTAATTTCGACAAATTTTTAATGTAACAATAGTGAGTTTTACCCTGTTCATTTTTTAATAGTAATAAATTAAAATGTTTTTTCCGTTTAATTTTACATAACCTTACAGGGATAATATCATTGTCTAAAATACCATATACATTAATCGATACGTTATTATTTTTCTCGAAACGGTTAATCTGATTTAATGGTGTTGGAAAATCGATACCTTCAAAATTAAACATATTTAAGCAATTATTATAATGATATGAAATTCTTTCAGGATGCCCATTTTTAACAACCGAACAAAGAATTGACCACTTGAAGCACATATCATCATTCACATTTTGACAGTTTATTACAGCCTTCTTTTTTGCAAACTTTGGTGGTAAAGGAATAAATGAAGATCCACCCAACGGTTTATATTTATTAATTCGAATCATTAACGCGTCGACACTTAATAAAGACCAGCCGGATTTATGTCCCTCATAACTCGATTCTTCTTGACAAAGTTTCTTTATTTTTTTCCTAATAATTAAATTTAAATTAGAACCGGAAAACGCCGGAACATTCGACGTTTTAAACATAATGTTTTGTTTCTCATTTATTACATGTTTAATATATGTACATTCTAATACAATATTAAATTTAATTGCTCCAAACTGCTCAATTGTCCGTCTTAACAAATTAACGATATTTTTTAGTTCACTTATTAATAAATTGAAAATATCTTTATATTTAGTGTTCTTATAAATATAAGTTTTTATGTTACCTTTGAAAGCGGATTCGATTTCTACTAAACTATTATTTTTATGTACACTGTTTAGTCTAGTCTGTTTTTGCTTTAAGTTGAGATTTCTTGACGTAGTTGCCAACGTTTGTGGTGAAGCGGAATTAGCTGAATCTGTTGTTGATGTTGCCAAAAATTCACCTGGTTGAATGTCGAAATTTGCTGCTCTTGTTGAGATAAATTGGATAACACTCGGTCGTAAAGAATTTAAAATTAAACGATTGAAAAAATTATCTTCGATATCTGTCATATTATTATTGCACATTATACTTTTGTGAAAAAATTATTTTGTTACTTGATTTTAATAAAAAATAAAAAAAACTATCTAATACGCATTAAGCGAGCAAATGTAATGAAGAAGGCGATGGAAAATTTATTTATTTTAAGAAAGAAGTTGCACAACACATAACCTTGTAAAAAACAATTAACTATTGTTGTTATTGGAAACCTTCAGCAGTGGTTAAAATTATTATTAACTAGTCACGCTGTGTACACATGAAAGATGAGTAAGCTATGTATGACGCATTGGGTTTTTTTTTTCTCACGTGTTGCACAACCTTATGATTAATTAACTTGTTGTTGAAGACCTTCAACGAGTTGGAATAATTATTATTATTATGAACTAATCACGTTGCATAAACATGTGCAATGGATTGACGTACTGAGTTACGTCACTGTGACGTCGTGTGAGGGGCCACGTCACTGTGACGTCGTGGGAGGGGGAGTGTCAGAACGTGTGGTAAAATTTGTCAAGGATAAATTTGGCCCAATTTGCCCACAAGCTAACTACTCACTTGTTTAAAAAAAATTGAAAATTTAGATTGAAGGTGTTTCTGAAATAAAATGGAGTAAATGTTAACGTTGTTTTGTGTAAAATACGTTGTTAGACCAGAAGAAAATTTTGCTATACAATAGTATTCATTTATTTATTTCAGTACCTAGTTTACGTTATGGCTCAAAATAGCTTTCTGAAATAATAAAAACTGAAATTCTTAACTTAAAGAAAGAAAAATGTTGATTTTTAGGGCTTTCGCGTTCTTCATCGTTGTCTTAAACGGTAGTTATACACCTTAAAAAGATTTTTGCATAGAATCTTTGTGTGGTCTCTTTCGCTAGAAAGTAGAACTTAAACTGCAAAATAACATCCTCTTTCATTTTTTAATTAGAATGAAGCGCTAAATATCCTTAAAGATAAGCCTTTCCTTAGTATTATATGTTACTTAAGGAAAGCCAGACTTACGTGATTTTTGTAGGGATGGTGTGTTTATATTCAGTTAGTCCTAAAATACACTAAAGAAAAATGTAAAATTTTGAACTACCGGCTTTCTGAAATGACTGATTCAATTACTGCTAATTCAGACTATGAGAAGGGTGATAGATGAAAATGAGTGATAAAAATGGCAGACCTGACCGGGAATCAAATCTGGGATCCCGGTCTGGTATAGATAATCTTTTGGTATAACGTGTATAGTTTTAGGTTTTTGAATTTCCTAAAAGTTTTATTATAGGTTTTAAAATGCATATTATAGCCGAAATATAAAAACAAAATTTTTACCACGATACACAGCCCCAAAAATTTCAGCAGACATGGGTACCCTATCATGTAGAGGATAAAAATTTTAGTAGCTAATGAGGGGAATTTTTTAAAAAATATCGTAGGAGCCTTTTTGAGAAAATCCGAAAAAGTGCTTCCAGTTGATCGATTTTGATAAAAGTGTTCGTGTCTAATAGTACCAAATTCAAGTTTCTATTTTCAACTTCGTACGATATTCCATTTTTGAGATATTTTGTTAACATTCACACACACGCACACACACACACACACACACACACACACACACACACACACACATACCGCTCAGATGAATCGGTAGAAACACTTATTTTTGGTTAAGGGGGCCTGAAAACGTGTATTTCCGATGAAAATTCGATTTGGGAAAATTGACTTGAAAACAATTGTTTTCTTCTCAATATATTCATATAGCAAAAATAGTAAGTGGCTTTACGGTAGCGTACTTGTACAACAATAGCACAATGCGATTCTGTCAAATTTAGTTAATTAAATATTAAATAAAATTATTTATGAGTTGGTCAAGTTTTATATTGTATTTATTACTATTTTATCAGATTTTAAACTGAACGATAAAAGAAAATGATTTTGGAATAGAAAATGATTAAGACCAAATTGGGGAGAAAAATGGCTATTTGGAAAATTGAAAATTGGGTGAAGCCTACGGGGAAATAGGCATGTACGCTTACAACTTACTCCACGTGTAGGTAGGTAGCAACCAGCAATCTTGTTAAATGGATTTACGAGGAAATGATGAAAATCCATTTTCCACTAAAAGTGGAAGGTAGGAAAGTAAAGTAAGGAAAAAGCTCCCAAATGATATTATCGGATATTACTGCTTTCAGAATTGAATTAACTTTCACAATTTTACTTATAATTCTATTATTTACATTTTATTTTAATTCTGTCGGTAAAATACATAAATTGATTATCCCATCATTGTCTTTTTTTAGATGAAAATGGTTTTTTGACAGTTTTAACGTTTAAAATTTGTTCACAGATTCATTTCCCAAAGAAATTTTCAAACGTTAATAACTGTAAAAAAAATTTTCTTAAAACAAAACAATGGATCTCTCGAATAACAAATTTTAAAAGAAATTAAAGAAATGTGTTGAAGGTATGACTCCAGAAAGAGTTTCTTTTAGCAGTTGTTACGGTACAACTGAGTTGTACTTATGAAATGTGTATTAATTAAATTTTATGAGAGATTATTCTTTTAACCAAAGTACATTCATAATTATTTGAATTATATTTTTTAATTATTTTAATACTTTTTTTAACGTCGCATCAACTGCAACGGTCATTAACGACGACGTTGGGGTGTAACTTTGTGCAATGGAGGATGAAATGATTTATTTATTTATTTATTTAAGGTCGCATCGACTACGAGGTAATTAGCGACCACGTTACATATAAACTTGTAGTATAAAATTTCCAAAGAAGACAAACACAATTAGGTCATTATATAAAAACATGATGAAAAATTAGTTAGGTTCTATTAAAATTTAGACAACAGAAAAATAAAAAATAGAATGACACAACGAAAAATTAAATATGCGGTTTTACAATTGTATCAAATCTGAAATTTTGTGAAATTTTAAAAAAATTATTGTGTTTTGAACCGCTACTTTGTCTACTAAATTAAGTGCTAAAATGTTGTTAATTTTGAATAGTGTTCGTGTGGATTGTGTGGTTTGGCAGTCTGTGATGATGTGTTTGTAAGTGGCGTGTTGCCACTTATTACAAATAATTTTTTGTAACGTATAAAAATATGCCGTGCGTGAGTGGAATTCGAACCCAGGACCACATGATAAGAGGCGAGCATGCTACCAACTACGCCAATGCGGCCGGCATAATACTTTTGTAAAATGTTTTGGTTAATAATTTATTAATGTGGTGTTCATTCATTCTTTTTAAATAATCATTGTTAACTTGTTGGTTTATGAGGAAGAAAAACTTAATGTGATGACTGATAATCCAGAGCTTTAAAAGAAAATTTTGTAATTTTTTTATGTTGTTAAGGCATTCTGTACCGGTTTGCACTATTTTGTAATCCTCTTTGTTTTTTCTTCCTCTTCCTTCTTTCTTCTTCTTTTTGTTGGCCTACTGCTAACCTGCATCCGTTTCTCCCTCGACCACTTATGCAACTGAATTCATCACGGACAGACGCGTCCTTCGTTTGAGGCTTAATATTTCGGCCTAGCAACTAGCGTGATGCTGGCAACGGCTTATGTATTTCGAAACGAGGCTTTAAACTGTGCTTATATCGGTTAATATAATTATTTATCATTGTGTTTGTGTATTTGCTAAACTGTCTGCTAACGTATTAATAGTAATTCTTCGTCGGTCGCCATCTTGGGCTCACGCACATGTTTCTGCTGCTGGACTTCAGGCTATTGTGTTCGGTAACAAGTAAGTGGACGTTTTATGTTTGTGATACTTAATTTAGTTGCTCAAGTGGTCATTCTCCTATGTTGTTTGTGTTCTTATGTTTTACTACCACGGTCTTGTACGCGGACCCCTGTAAATGCGTACTGGTCCTCCTATAAACATAATTTCGAGCCAAATTCCTTTTCTTACTTTACAAAACCATTCAGGCATTTTTACAAGGGGCTATCCTGAACATATGTTATAACGGGTTAAGGCCTAATTAATTTATATTTATAAATCATTTCATCGTCCATTGTACAAAGGTTACACCCCAATGTCGTCGCTAATGACCGTTGCAGTTGATTGGACGTTAATTAAAAAAAAATTTATATATTAATTATTATATCAAGATACTAAATAGATTCTAATCAATACTACTTTTATTGAAAAATTGGATACCATTAAACCAAGCTAAGCTAAACTAATTGATTTATTTTTCTACAAGATTTATTAGTTATATATTGATTTAATATAACATGTTAATCACCTAAAGTGAGACGTTACACTGTCATGAGATACAGTTGATCGGGAGAAAAGATGATGGAAGAACTTGGAAGCGATGTTAAATACTTATTAGAAAATGTGAGGTTAATGAACCGGACCATGCACGGGTGGTTATCCGTGAATAAGAAGAGGGAAATACGTATTTATTTATCTAGTATATTTGCACAAAATCACTTTTGACGAAAACTTAAGCGTACCTAATACAAAATTTCTGTACAGAATTTGTTTTTTTAATTTCTTCAGTTTTTATTATCTACATTTTTCCTTGAAATTCACTTACGGGCTGTAATTTTGAAAAGTGCATGGCGTTAAAATTTGTGTAATTATTTAAAAAGAAAAAACGATCAAACCAGGAATTGTATGAAAACTTAAAATACCATAGGGATCTTAGGATCCCTACAATTGAAAGTCCGTAAAGAAAAATGCCTAGATTTTTGAATTGAAAAAAATTATTTTCAACTTAAAAGTTGAATAAATACTATCCAAGATTTTGAAAGAAGTTAAAAGAGCCTTAAAAACTTTCCTTAAATATGAAGGAAAGATAAGCGCAAAAGATAAAGTAAAAGCTTGATGAAGAAGAAGAAATAAGTACTTTTGACAAGTGCGAGGCCACCATAGTCTATTAGCAAAAAAAAAAAAGTTTATTTTTTGGTTTTACGTCTAATTGTTTTGCAATTACTGCTAATGTAGACGTGAGAAAGACGATAGTTGTTGAAGGTGAGTGATGAAGAAATGCCAGACCTGACCGGTAATCGAACCGCGGACCAAAAGAAGGTCCGGGGTTCGATTCCCGGCCAAGGTCTGGAAATTATGTGTCTAAACCCATTGTGCCATTCCCTAAAGAAGTCGCTAATAACCAAGATGTTGATGTGACTTAAAATAAACTAAAAACATTGCTCAGAACCTTTGATCGTGGAATTAATTTTTTTAAATTCTCTTTTTTCTTTTGGAGAATACGAGACATGTAGGCCTAATTCGAATTTTTGGGTAATTAGAGTTTGCCTTTGGTTCTTTCAAATTCGAATTATCCAAGTCTTAATTAAAATATTGATTTTTTCGTCAATCGTAATGATTTTTCTTTTTATGATATACAGAGTCAAGAACCAGCAAAATGATTCAATAATTACATAAAAAAATAGTGCTTTAATTGATAATTCTGATCAAATCATTAATACCCAGAACGCATTAAAGTTATCTAACATTAATTAATAGTCCAATTATGTAGGCAATATGCCTACCGTAAATTAATCACGTTTACCCCTGCAATAATTAAATACGGTAGCGGAGATTTGAAGTTACGATCAAAACTAAATTCAAGCTCTTTAGTTAACATGGCACATGAAACGAAACCAAACCGCCCGATTTTAAAACTTAATTAGTATTCAAGGAGAAACATCACAAACCTAACCCTAATATAACCATCCCTCTCTCTATCTCTCTCTTCGTATTTGAAAACTCTTCTCCACCTAGTCTAGTATAGGTGCAAGTTTAAAACTAAACACACAGCTTTAAAAGTTTAAACTTTATAACTGCTCTTGTTTGAATGT
Source organism: Catonia carolina (assembly GCA_035578175.1). Classification (NCBI taxonomy): domain Eukaryota; kingdom Metazoa; phylum Arthropoda; class Insecta; order Hemiptera; family Achilidae; genus Catonia; species Catonia carolina. The sequence goes on along the minus strand of JAQMRL010000005.1, from coordinate 28,872,209 downwards.
ACTTTATATATCTACCGCTACAACTTTGTACTCATGCTCCCTTTCCCCCGTCAACCATGATTTTCATTTACACCACTTCTACTTCCCCTTCTCTTCCTCCTTCACCCATTACTCCTACCTTCTTTGTCATCTATCCATTATCTACCACCTTCAAACTTGGAAAAATCCTTTTCGGTTTTTCGTGTTGTAATAGTTTATTGACTCTTCAATACTACGTATGTATATATACATTATATGTTTAGGTATATTAAAATGTGTTAACTAACTTTTACTTGTTATTAATCGTGCTTTAAAAGTTAAACTTTTTGTGTATTATAAAATTCTTTGCAAATGCTGTAGTTGTATTTATTTTGTAACATTTTTATTTTTATTTATTTATTTAAGGTCGCATCGACTAAGAGGTCATTAGCGACCACGTTACGTTTAAATACATGTAGGTAGTATAAAATTTCCAAAGAAGACATTTATAAAAAACATAATGAAAAATTAGCTAGGTTCAATTAAAATTTAGACAACAGAAAAATAAAAAATAGAGTGACACAATGAAAAATAACATATGCGATTTTACAATTTATATCAAATCTGAAATTATGTGAAATGTTAAAAAATTTATTGTATTTTGAACCGCTACTTGGTCTACTAAATTAAGTGCTAATTGTTAATTTTGAATAGTGTTCGTGTGAATTGTGTAGTTTGGTAGTCATTGATGATGTGTTTGATTGTAAGTAGCGTGTTGCAATGTGTACAATGTTGTGGTTCTTCTTTCTTCAGTAAGTGTTTGTGTGTAAGTGTGGAGTGTCCAATGCGTAATCGTGTAAGAAAAACTTGATGCTTCGAAGCTCCAAGTGAGGCTGAGGGTTTTCAAAAATGTTTTTTCTGATGTGGTGAAGTTTCGTTGGAGGATGCCGAGACCCGATTTGGTTTCAGTGTTGTTTAATTTGGTTGTGCAGATGTCTCCTGATATCTGTATGAGATGAGAGGTGTTTATCTATCAGTGGGGTCTTTAACGCCTCTTTGGCGGCCGTGTCCGCTGTCTCATTTCCGTTTATACCGCAATGCGACGGAACCCACACAATGTGTAGGCTACTTCATTCCTGTTGTTAATATGTCGAAGTATAGTCCTTTTTTTGTTAGTTGAGTCCTGTTGTAAACAAACTGCGTATGTGTTAGTCCCTGTAAATACACAACACAAAACACGTGTGGCCTTGGGTGAACTCTCTGCAAGCTACCGGATGATCTAAAAAAACACCTACTCATTACATTTTGTCAATTCAATCATCAGTGGTATAATGTAATAAGCCTAATAATAAAATTATGAAGGTTTTGTCATTTTTATACACAAATTATTTTAGTTTCACATGACTTTATCAGATATTTATAGATTGGTGAAATCAAAACAAAATAAATCTTGTAGTAGTATATGAGTCAGTCCATAAAAATCGGAAACCTATACGAAGCGGAGAAAAGACAATTGCAACTAATGTTTTCAATAAGTTTGCTAATAAATATCCTAATCTAGAAATTAAAGAGATGGAACCACTTACTGCTAAATTTACCGGTGTATCTTGTTCAAGTGTTCACAGAGTACGAAAAGAATTTAAACAAGAGTGATGTTTTAAAAACCTTCGTTAAAAAAAGAAAATGTAAAACGCCTGCTTTAGACAAATTTGATGATATCAACAAAACTGCTTTAAGACTTATTATTCAATTTTCCTTAAGAAATGAGTTACCTACTTTAAATAAAATTTTGTCGGTTGTCACTAATGGTCCTGAATTACCCAACATTAGTCGGTCCACTCTTCATAAACTAATTCTATCTATGGGGTTTAAATTCAATAGTTGGCTAAATAGTTTTTCGTGTAAAAGTATGCAACGGCATGAAAGGTACGAGCGAAAGTAATGTAAGCAAACTTTTTTGAACACTGTTCTGTTCGTTCCACTCGCCCGGTGGCTTGTTTACGGTAGGACTCAATTAAGGAAAAACGTACTATAGGTTGGATATATATTCCATAATTAATTCTGAATTTCTTCAGCCTGCAAGCATCTAACCACACTCATCGAATCCGTAAATATTGTGAACTTTTCGCCCGTTTTTATTAGTTTATTATTTTTATTTTTATTAATTAAAAATGCCTATACTATCAACCACAAATTTGCGAGCTTCCTAGTAAAGCAAGCAGTCGTATACCTCCACCCGTCCTGCCTTACAGTGTTGCCAACTTCACCCGCCCTGCCTTTTAAATTACTATAAGCGCGTCAGCTCGTGATCCGTGTGAGGAATTTCTCTTACGGCATGCTGTGAAAAATTATACTATTCATAAAAAAAACATTTATCATAATGTTCTTGTCATTATAAAGTAACCTTTTGTTTTATTATTTCAATTTATTCTATAATATAGTAACTCTTTTACTTTCATTGTATTTATTAATATTTAGTAATTATTTACAGTTTGAGTCAGGCAGTCCTCAGGAATTAAAATATGCACGTAGCATAGAAAATAAGGAAATTAAAAAATATATATTTCATAACATTAATTTATAGGCCTAAATAATTAGTAGCAAATTATGATTATGATTTTATTTACCTCAGTCAAGTGGTTAAGCCAATTCCGAGTCCTTTACGCGATTCTTCATCACAGTTTTTTATAACTGATGCAATAATTTGTCGCACTTACGAATGAATTACCGCTTTATTTTTTCGGGAAGACATATTAAAATAAAACAAAAGATATGAAAAATACACGTTGAAATTTACCTAACACAAAACAAATAACTTTTGGCACGTTAACACACTTTAATTTCAAAATAAAAATCACTTTAGTGATCAAAAATCATGAATAATGATTAACACATCCGAGACGCATTAGCACAAATGTACAACTGTATATTGTGACACGTGTATCTGTTGTGAAAAGAAAAAATACGTAGGCCTATAATAAATAAATACATAGACATAATAATAATATTTACATGATGACTAAATGTTTTTGTACTGCGCGATAAGACAAATATATTACTCTCATTCTATTACGCCACCCGCCACACTTCCCCAGGCTACAGAGATCATGAGCTGGCGCGCGTACAGTAGATCGGCTAGATAGCATAAGTGTTATATTAAAGATGGCTGTTGTTTTCTATGTAGATTCTATGTTTTTTTTAAATAAAAGAAATTGACTCTGGAAACGTTTAATAGACTATTTAGATATTTAAGATGTATTTATTAATATTTAGATATTAACAATTTTGTATCGATAACATCGTGAGTTGCCATTGTAATAAACAAGTTATTATTTATGAATAGTAGGCCTACATATTATACGACACTAAGTACACTGCAACCTGCCACCAGAGCATCACCAAAGTTTATACAAAACAAACCCGTGAGCTTATATGCGCAGGTTCCCTCACCATCATTTACTGTGAGACGTCTGATTAAAATATAATGGCATATTTCTGCTAGCGGGTTCCAGCTTGTAAGCGACCTGCACAGCGTTCACTGTGCGCTTACCCTAAGATTATTATAGTATATTTACCTAATTATAATAATATATTTTAATTAAAATAATTTATATTTATATTTTAATTAAAAATGTATTATAATATATTTTACCTAATTATTTTATTATATTGTCAATGTATCAAATTTCAAAAGACTATTTGCATAATTAATTATCCGAACTCTTTGATTATCAGAATTGCTCTGGTCACAATTAGTTCGGATAACTGATGCTCCACCGTAGTTTATTCTTTCTTAGCTCCAGGCTACCTCAGTTAGTCACATAGTCGAAAGTCACTTGCAATATTGTTGAAGTTGGACAAACTAATCGAACCGTTTCATCGTGGGTAAAATTTCCTATCCCGGTTGTCATGACATAAAAAATCCCCTCTATTTGCCGTTTGTTCGGATAGTACTGTATTTACCTGTCTATATATGATCATCTCTCTAATATTGCCCTTTTTTAATTATATTAATGTGTTTGCTTGTTTGTTACAGGTATGTTGAAGATGTCTGAAGCTAATTCTAACCTCAGTATTTCCGCGCGATTTCGTATGTAGAGCTATGAATTTATATTTAATTTATTAAGCTTACAGTAGTTACTATTTTTATATTTTTATTCTTCTATATACACCCACCGAGTTGGTTTAATCGTAAAGTCATCGCCGCGATTCACCTATTTGACAGCTGATGTACGGAGGCGAAGGTTTCGTCGTTCAAATCCTAGTAAAAGTAGTTACTTTTATACGCATTTGAATACTAGACAGTGGTTACCGGTGTACTTTAATGTTTAAGTTTCAATGAACCATACTTTCTTCGAAATGGTTGGCCTGAGTCTGTACAAGTAAAAACCGTATTTACACGACATGCATATCATCCTCAATCAAGTCAAGTCATTAATCAAGTTATCAATTCAAGTCATGTGGTTGCTTATTTTTCGAAATTGAACAGATTGCAACGTACACACATTAGGGTTGAACAATTATTAGTTTTTATAACAAAAATATGGACTTTCGGTTGCCCGTGAAAATAATTAAAAATATAACCTATTTTTAATTATATAAACAATGCAAAATGAAAGAATACCTAATTTTAATTATGAGTGAATGATGCAAAATAAAAATTAACCTCCATAGAACTTAAAAATACAGAAAATCAATAATAAGTTAACTCTAAACTAGGATCTGTAGAAAAAATGCTTGAAATAAAAGTTGTAGGTTTTTTAATTTTCTATAACTTTGGTTATATTTTTTATACATGTTTATCGTAAAATTCATACTAAGGCCGCAATATGAAAAACCCTAATCTTTGTTTTGTTAAACTCATGTTTGGTTAACAATTTTAAACCAAATCGTGATTAGTGACAAAACTTGGATTCACCTTGTTACCCCAGAATCCAAACAACAATGAATTGACTGGAGACTTACAAGGTCTCAAGGTCTTTGCTGGAGGGGTGTTTCTGTGAAGAAGATTTAGAAAAGCTGGTCACCCGTTACAAGTGCCTGAATAATGGTGGAAACTATGTAAAAAAATAGTTCAACGTGTCTAAGGAATCTATTGCGTATAGGTGGAGTGTTTTATGAAATTATTTGCACTTGATCTGCTAGTTCTAAGGTTACAAAAAATAGTTCTGTTTCTTATCACATGGTCAGCCAATTATATGACTGAAACATTTAAGAACAGAAGAGGTAGAGATGTAAAAGACACTAGTCTTAGTTGTCTCCCTAGAGAGTAATGAATTTCATTATGCAGACCCTATGGTGAATGAAGTGAAGGTGTCATTTGCAGGGTGGAAGTAGATGCTTTTCAGAGCGCCTGTCATGCTGATAAGCATACTTTTCCACTCAGTGTGGTAATGGTAAACCACCTCACTCCTCTTTTTACTTATTAATGCCTCTAGAGGTTCAAATCAGCTTTTCCGCTGAGAACCCAAACAAGGTATATTTTTTGTAAAAAAAAAATCTTATGTGAAAAACTCGCACGACTTTCTCTTGCCAATGAAAATAATGAACAATATAACCTAACATGAGTCTAATAAAACATTAGAAATAAACAAAAAACCTAACCTCAACAAACATGACCTTATTTTAATCATGAGTGAATGATGCATAATGAAAATCAATCTGTTTGGCTTAAAAATACGGAAAATCACTCTTTCACACTAAACTAGGCTCTGTAGAGAAAAGTGCTCTAAATAAAAGTTGTAGATCTTTTAATTTTCTGTAAATTTAATTTACGACACTTTTGTCGTAAAATGCATACTAAGGCTTAAATTTAAAAAAATCGATTTTTTTTCACAGATTTCCATTACAAAAAACCAGAAAATCATTAATTACCGCTAAACTAGGCGTTATACAAAAAATGTTCTGAATAAAAGTTTTAGGATTTTTAATTCTCTACAACTTTTGTGTACATTTTTGCGCTACAATGCGTAATAAAGACGCTATGTTAAAAAAACAATTTTTTTACGAGAAAACAGTCTTTCCAAACATTTTAGCAGACATGGCGCCTCCCCTATCTTGTAGAGCATAACGAATTTAGTGAATGAGGCGATTTTTTTAAAATTTTAGAAGCCATTTTTGAGAAAATCCCAAAAAAGTGAAAAATGACACAAATAAACTAGTAGGCCTAGCCTACTTACGGTTGACCGATTTTAATGAAAATGTTCGTGTCGGGTCCGGTAGTAATATCTAATTTAAGCTTCAAGTTTCAACTTCGTACGATGTTCCAATCTTGAGATATTTTTTTCACACACACACAGACCAACCGCTAAAAACATGTTTTTTTTTGGGTTCAGGGGGTCTGAAAACATATCCGATGAAAACTCGATTTCGAAAAATCGACATGAAGACAATACTTTCCTTCCTATATATTCATAAAGGCTAGCGAAAGTAAAAATATCGGTTAAACTGATAGTCGTTGAAACAATTTTGATCGAATTTCTTGTATTGAAAGCACACTGTATGTTAACTGTTAACTCTCGGATACTGTTATTGTAAATAAAATACTTGGAACATTCTTAAACGTTTTTCGTTTCTTACACCATAATATAGTTTGAGATGGAGTTTTATCAGTATTTTAAATCTTTTCTAGGTTTATTCAACTACCAGTCATTCTGGTAGTCGCTGTTTCATTTGAAAGCCATAACGTTTTAAGACGTAATCATAGGGAACGTTTGCTCCATTTTGTACGAGTATATCTGTGATAATAATGATTCTTTCTCTCGCCTGTTTTCTATTTAAAGAGGCTAGCTCTAGCTTTACGCGTATATGCAATGTAACGTTTTTCGCCAACATTTGCTTCCCTCCATATAACCATAACAATGCTTATTTCTTCTTTGAGCTGTTTTATTATAGCCCGGCCGCTGTATGTCGTTCAGCTTAACGTTGTTGAATTGTCCCATTGGGTGTTCCCCCACTCTCAGAAACCTACTCTCTAGTACTTTAATCCCTTCCTCTCTTTCTTGTTTTGCAAACAAACTGCTCTGCTCAACCACCTTAAGATATTCTCCATGTTACCCGTTTTTATTTAACTCATTACTTTAATATTTCCATTAAACTAAAAAAACCCTACTGGGTTAATCATATTGCTCTGTTATTCTACCGGTGAATGATAATTATATGACATCCCCGTCAATGTTTACTGGTTTGCTATTTAATTTTTTTGGTGGTAATTTTTACTTTCTCTTGCCTATATGAATATATAGGAAAAAAATTATTGTTTTCATTTTTCGAAATCGATTTTTCACCGGATCTACACGTTTTCAGACCCCCTGAACCAAAAAAAACATGTTTTTAGCGATTGGTCTGTGTGTGTGTGAACAGAATATCTCAAAAAAGAAATATCGTACGAACTAGAAACTTGAAACTGAAATTAGGTACCACTAGATGACCCAACACGAACATTTTCATCAAAATCGGTTAACCGGAAGTAGTAGTTTATTCGTGTCATTTTTCATTTTTTTGCGATTTGTCAAAAATGGCTCCTACGATTTTTTTTTAAATCGCCTCATTTACTAAATTTTTTATGCTCTACAAGATAGGGTAGGCGCCATGTCAGCTGAAATTCTGCGGGAGGCTGTTCTCTTGCAGAAAAAATGATTTTTTTAAGATAAAGGGCTTAAAATGCATTTTAGGGCAAAAAAGTTTATAATTAAAGTTTTCGACAATTTAAAAATCTACAACTTTTAGTTTTAAAAAAAAATTTTTGTGTAACGTTTAGTTTAACGGTAATTAATGATTTTCTGGTTTTTTCCATGAAAAATTTCAAAAAAAAATTTTTTTTAAGATTTTGGCCTTAGTAGTCTACATTTTACGACAAAATTGTATATAATCAAATTTATAAGAAAAAAGATCTACAATATTTATATAAAAAAAATTTCTCTACAGAGCCTAGTTTAGCGTCAAAGTGTTTTGGTTTTCATTTTGCATCTTTCACTCATAATTAAAATAAGGTTATGTTTTTTTGAGGTTAATTTTTTTGTTTATTTCTAATGTTTTATAACTGTTAGTTTATTTTGTTCATTATGTTCATTGGAAAGATAAAGTCGTGTGAGTTGTTCACAGTCACACCAGATTGTTTAGTATTCCGTCTATGCTTTATGACTGCACTATATTTTCCAGTATCAATATCTGGGATATTAATATCTTCGGTTCAAATATTTGGATTCTTTGTTTTTCTTAGTCAATAGATACTCACCGATTATTATTAATTTGGAATGGAATCTGTTTTCCTTTTTTTTAGGATATTTGAAATAGTGATCGGGATAAAAAGGGGAATTGAAGGACAGGATCGGAAGTCCCTTTTTACTTTTCATTTTTCTTCAGTTGACGACCCTCCTTAAGCAATCCTGAATTCAGGGCGCATCATCACGATATTGGAATTCCAACCATGGCGCAGTGAGCGCCTACTAGAGTAGTTTTACTAATAAAAAAAGACAAACGTCATGAATATATACCCCAATGCCCTTCCCATCTCACCACCTTTACCTCCCAAACTCCTCTCCCACCACCTAACTTTTTTCATGGTTTTTCCACAAATATTATTTTGATCGGTTTATATAAAACGTTTGCTGTAATAAAATGTCTCTCCCATACGGACGTCCAGTATTGTTTGCACGCACATACGCGTATCTACGTTCTATCTTATGTGTGTTCGTTTTACGTCCGTTTTCTTCCAACATTGGGGTTTTCAACCAATAAAAACTCTTTCTGTTCTTTTCTCTCGTGCTTTATTTATTGAATAGAGCGAACTGAACTCAATTATTATTATTATTATTATTAACTGCGCTGTATTTAGTAACATTATTATTATTATACAGGGTGTTTATAAAAGAACTCCTTGATTTCAAGTGTTATTTAAATAGCTTTAATTAAAAGAAAAACTTACATGATAATAAATCTGGATGAGAAACTTTTCAAGTTTTTTTTTATATATAATAAACTACGATATGTGCACCATTCGTTGCCCTGCATACGTCCAAACAGTAATCCACTTCTTTCCACGTACTTGCCAGCATATCAGGTGTTATTGCTGCTACAATTGCAACAATCCTCTCCCGTAGGCGTTAAATATCACGGATTTTCTCCGAGTAAACAATGTTTTTAACATGCCCTTTCAAAAAAAGTAAAAAATGACACGGATAAACTACTACTTCCGGTTTACCGATTTTGATGAAAATGTTCTTGTCGGGTCCTCTTGTGGTATCTAACTTAAGTTTGAAGTTTCAAGTTCTTACGATTTTCCATTCTTGAGATAATCTGTTCACACACACACACACACACAACACACAGACCAATCGCTAAAAACATGTTTTTTTGGGTTCAGGGGGTCTGAAAACGTATAGATCCGGTGAAAACTCGATTACAAAAAATCGACATGATAACAACACATACTTTCCTTTCTGTTTATTCCTATAGGCAAGAGAAAGTAAAAATATAGTGATTTGTTGTGTGGTTATTGCCTTCAAAACTTTTAATTAAAAATGGATAATGAAATTAAAAGTGTGAAATTTATTTATGTTCTTCTGTTAAATGTATTACTGCTACAGTAATGTAATAAATAATTGAACAGACGCAGTAAGCATTAATAAGAATTTGTAGTAGGATTTGCGTAGGTATATATTCAAGGGTATTTAAACCAGTCGACATTTCTGTTGATAGTGTGTGTATGTTTTGTCAGTTAAAGAAGCTGTACCTGTGTCGCTAACAGTAACAGTACTGTAAAATAAACAACGGGATTTAATTTAACGTCATTGAAATATATTTAGTACTTTTTTGCCCACTCCCATGTGTTACGTTTATTGCATTGTGGAAACCCCTTGAAACAAAAATAATAGATAAAAAGTTACTAAGATGTTTAGTTACGCCCATAACAAGTAGGTGGAGTGTTTAAATATTTGTAATCAATCTGTTAGTTCCAGGGCTACAAAAAATAGTTCTGTTTCTTATCCCATAGTCAGCCAATTATATGACTGAAGCATTTAAGAACAGAAGAGGTAGAGGTGTAAAAGAAACTAGTCAGAGTTTTCTCCTCTGAGCGTAATGAATTTCATCATTACACAGTCAGAACCTGTGGTGAATGAAGTGATAGTGTCATAAAATGCAGGGTGGAAAGTAGATGTATTTCACAGGGCCTGGCATGCTTATAAGCGTACTTTTCCACTCAATGAGGAAGGCAATTGTAAACCACCTCACTCATTGTTTTACTTAGTGAAGGCTCTAGAGGTTCAAACACCTTTCGGCTGATGACCTAAACAAGATGTTTAGCTAATTTTTATTCATTTTTGATTTCACTGACTTTTTTAATTTATTTAAACTATCGACAACTTGTCATTAGTGATTACTGTGGGTTTTGATACTATAACAGTGGTTTTTAACCTGTTTTAATTTCCAAACCTTAGCCAGGAATCGAACTCCGGACATTCCGCTTTGTAAACTAGAGGTTCCGCTTTGTAAACTAATTCACACTTTTACTCGTCGAACATATTCATCCTTATCTCATTTGGTCATGGAGTTGTTTATTGTTCTAAATTGAACTAATTGCAAAGTACGCACATTAGGGTTTCAAAAAATTATTGTATAATTTCGTAATATAGATTATTTTATCCTGTGTATCTTTTATATCTTTTATATCTGTGTATCTTTTATATCTTTTATATCCTGTATATCCTGTATCTTTTATATCTTTTTTATATCTTTATATCCTGTATCTTTTATATCTTATTATATATTTATTATCTTTGTAGTAGAAAAATGAAAAACAAAAAATCTGTTTCATGTGACTACGTGTCTCATGAAACCTTACCTTCGACTTATAACAAAAACATTTAATGATTTCTGTATCTACTCGTTAAGAGGAATCCGGTCTTGGGTTCGAACCCTATTCAGGCACGGCATATTTTATACATACAAAAAAATCATTTCATCCTTCACCGTAACATTTTGTAAAGCAGCAACTTATTCTCAAGAGAGAGTGAAGAGTTCCCGCCAATCAGCCAGTACATCCTTTTGTATTTTAGATTTAATTCATTTCTCTTCATTCTCGCATGGGTTTTCCAAGTTAACCGCCTGTCAAGATGCATACCCAGGTACTTCTTAACAGAAGTAACTACCAGCAGAAGAAACATGGAGGTAATTCAAAGGTTCCAGAATAAGGTTCTTCGGGCTATAACAATGGGCACCATGGTTTACAAGGAATGCAGAAATACAACATTATTGCAACCTTCCTAATGTAACGGACGAGGTCAGGCGTTTTGATAGAAAATATCAGGCAAGACTTGAAAGTCACGAAAATGAACTAGCCATAAATCTTCTAAACAATGCAGAAGAAGTTAGCCGCCTGAAACGTTACCATGTTTTGAACTTGTCTGAAAGAGGTTAAATGTACATAAAATTATAGTGAAAAGTATTCCATATTGTAAAATGTAAACATCTTTGTACATTTTAATTTCTCTTTTAACATACAAATAATATTGATATAAATCGAGGTACTCAGGGTAATGAGGCCTCAACTTGTGATTTGTAAATTCAAAAGATTTGTTGGTATTTTATTTTTAAAAAAATTGATTACAAATAATGTTATTTAAAAATCCTTCACCGTCTACATTAGCAGTAATTACAGAACAGTCGGACGTTAAACAAAAAATTAAGAGGAATCGAATGACAGTATTTTTGTTTCTAAATTCTGACTTTCATTTACTTACTTCCGGTCGATACCGTAACTTCAAACCCAAAAATATTGCGTTACTTCCTATTGTCTGAGATTAGTGTAAAATAACGTACAAATTATGGCGTTCTTCAAGTAAAATAAAGTTATACTATTATTAAATACATTGAAGGTAATCTCTTCACTATAATTTGGTGGGATCGAGGTTTCCGATTTACAAACATCAGTCGAATTATTGAATAGAAAATTTATTAATGAAAACAGTATCGTTTATTGATCAAAGTACACATAAAATAATGAAATGCTATACGAGTTAATTAATAGCAATGTAAACAAAAAATTAGCTATTATTTTTACAGCAAACACTGCACTGAGCTAAAAACTTCCCCACGCAACGAACAAATATTGGTTTGTTTACACACTCTTTTCTCTCTCTCCCACTCAAATCGAAAAGCGGTGAACTGTAAATTTTGCGGGGGACGCAGTCCCCATTGCGACAGATAACTAAACTTGTCAAGCTTATGAAAAATAAACTATAGATATTTAATTTCACTTAAAATTCAATTGTAGAATTTTCTTGGGAATTTTCCGTTCACTTATACCATTGGGTCCTCAAATGTAGTATTTACAATTATGTGAATTTAAATAGCTTTCTAATTCGAATTTAAGTATAAAAATATTGTGAAAAGTATTACATATACAGTCGAACCTTCCTAATGCGAAATCCTTCCAAAATCGAATATTGAGGCCGCTCTTACACCAGTGAAACTCGACCTTGACGCGATTAAAATGACTCGACCAAAAAAACGAGTCGCGTCGTGCATGTTCGCACATCGAGGAGACTCGACCTCGACGCAACTGTTCAACTTTTTCTTCGAATCCACCTGCGGTTTTCAAAATGTCAAGTGATGAAGACGTAGTCGTTGCTTATTGATATCTAAAAAGAAAACAGAAAAAACAACGCAGTTGTTGGATATCACCGTATATAAGTCATAACCGTAATAGAGGAGCGTATACGAGTATGTGCGCCCAGGAACTCTCGTGTGATGAATACAAATTTAAGTCTTTTTATCGGATGTCATGTCACCGGATGGCGACATTAAGTGGCGAGTTGAAACCTTTAATTTTTGGTGGCCCTGAAAAGGGCCGTGTAAACGGTGGTCGTCTTGGCGAAGCGTCAGTCGTAGTCGTCGTGGCGGTCGGAGGCTAGGCGACACGGCGTCGCGTTGCTATAAAGTGGAAAGGGGCAATACATACGTTCAGAGCTCATGAGCCTTGAAAAATAGTATAGCCAGAGTTGTCTCCTCTGAGAGTAATGAATTTCATCATTATACAGCCAGACCCTATGGTGAACGAAGTGAAGGTATCATTCAAGCAGGGTAGAAAGTAGATGCTTTTCAGAGGGCCTGGCATAATGATTAGGGTATTTTTCCACTTAGAGAGGAAGGCACTGGTAAACCATCTTATTCTTCGTTTTACTTAGTGAAGCCTCTAGAGGTTCAAACCAGCCTTTCAGCTGATAACCTAAGCAACACTGGAATACCATCGTTGTTCGGGGAATCTGATTGAACCATTCAAAATATAAATGGTTTATACTCACCCCAGTTCCATGGTTCATCAAGGATCTCGTCAGAAGAACTAGGGGACACACTGCTGTTCTACTGATGACCGCTTCAGCTTATTTGTGAAAAATAATTTCTTCGCGTGGCATCTGGTCAGTTTTTGGAACAGCCTTCCCGATAGTGTTCTCAGTGTACATACATGGAGTTTTTTTCAAGAAGCTTTTGGATTAATCATTAGATAAGTTAATTGGTAATCGTTTCTGTTAATAATTATTTCATGTTAAAGTTTATTGCCTTCTTATTCTCCTCCTTCACTCCTCCTCCTCCTTCTTCTTCTTCGCTCTTCAACAATCAAATCAAGGATTAGTTTCCAAGACCTGTTCTGCCATACCGGTCGTCTCAGATTGCGCCGTCCAATCGGTCTGTAACTTCCGACCAGTCTAGGAATCTCCGTGTGGAGACATTCTATCGAGATGATTAGTTCATTTCCGGCGGTACTCCATAATTGTCTCCTTATAGTACACACATCTAACTTCAGCCGTATATTCTCATTTCATGTCTGATTCATTCTACTACATCCCTTAAAGCATCTCAAGTAGCGCACCCCTGCCGACTGAATGGAATTTTCGTATTTAGTCTTCCTCAATCAGGCCTCACTGCCGTATTTCAGTGGTGGAACAACCTTTGTCTTATAAAACTTCATTAATGTGCCAGTTCGGGCTCTTCCCTTCGAATTTCGATGTATTGTACCACAAATCCTATTAAATCTCTGAACTTTTTTTGGTACGTCATTGTCATTTTCATATGACACCATCACATCCTAAATAGGCAAAGTGGCTGACCTGTTCCAGAATCACTCCATCCAACATTATCTTCGTCCTGATTGAATATTTTCCTCTAAAGTCCATCACTTTTGTTTCAGCACTTGATATTTTTAAAATAAACTTACGGCATACTTCAGAAAACCTAAAGAGGACCCATTGCAAATTATCCTTCCATAATTATAGATATTCCCTAATTGATATTACAGAATAACATAGTGGTGGTTTCCAAACCCGTCACAACAGTTGTAAATTTATTAAGCCGGTTCTGAATTCTCTGTTACTTAGATAGGTAACGTTACTTAGGCGTTAAGCCCATAATAATGTAGAACTACCTCCCGTATATTTATAGCCTTGTAATATATTCTGATAACTTTGACAAGTTGATAACAAAATGACAGAAGAGAATTAACTGCGGACTTATATACATCTAACAACTTTTAGTAGCTGTCTGTCTGTCTTTCTGTCAGTAAAGCTTTTACAGTTACACAAAATAATACATCAGTACATAATATACAATCATGGTGATTGTATAGTCTGTCCGTTTTCAAACTAGGATTGGGAAACGTTTGAGAAATTCTGTTTTCCTTCCCTTTTCCACTTTAATCGTATATTTTTATCAACTTCTTCATAAGTTTCTAAGTTATTTATCTACTACTGTTCACGCCACGAAAGAAGTCCGCTGTGAAGACCAGGTGCCCCTTAACGAGTTTAATCGAATTCTAGAATTTTTAACACGTTAAACCCGGCGTTAAGGTACCAAAACCCACTAGTTGCTAATGACCAAGCTGTCGATGCGACTTTAAATAAACTAAAAACGATATTTTGAATATTTTTGGTGTTAAAACGATTTCATTTTTCTGTAACGTTAAAATTGTGGTCGGCAATGGAAGGCTTACGCCTGCAAGTTTACGAAATAAGGGCTGAGACGTTTTGTGCACCCTTATTCAAATTAAATGACACTTAAGATTTAAATATTGTTTCGGGACTGAAAGGGTTAAACCCTGATTTTTTATGTTAAGCCTGGATGAAGTAACAGACAATAAAAAGTACAATAACAGAAAACTGGGTACTTTATATGCGTACATTATTGCATCTCCGACAAATTTTTAAATAAAAAAATTTAAGTCAAAGAAATTAACGCATGAAAAAGAACTGGCTCTAATTTGCTGTAACGTTGAAAATTTTCCGTTCAATCGTTGTTGTACTAACAGAGCTCTTCAAATACAACGGCTTCTTTGGTAGCGGGCAATTTATAGTCATTGGCTTCCCGGCAAGCTCGGTTATTCAGGAGATAGAAGCCGCTATACCTAACCCCGTTATTCCGAACTATTTGGGACCGGGACCCGTTCGGATTATCCGAAAAAGATGTGCATAATAACAAACAATTTGGTGTGAACACTCACACGACTTTCTCGTGCCAATGTAATAATGACATTGTGACCTATGTTTAATCATGATAAACAATGTAAAATGATAAAAATAACTTAATTTTAATCATGAGTAAATTACACTATACTATGTTTCAGGGCTGATGAGCTCTGAACATACGCATTGCCCCCTACCCACTTCATAGCTAGCCAATGACTTGCCAGCAACGTTGCCAAATACTTCCTCTCGTAGTTCTGATATATATTTCGTCAGCCATTTTTTTTTGTCCTTCAATAACTATTATAACCTATGAATATACAATCAGCTGATTATATTAAAAAAAATTACATGTTACGCGCTCTATAATCGATGTATCAGTACGAGATGCAAGACTCGAGTGAACTACTGCGGCTCTTATACGCATGCGCGTGTAATGTTAGTCGCGCTGAAACATTCGTACAATCATACAACGCCGGCAAACGTTCTGATTGGTCTAAACGCGTGGAACAGCAGAGCTCATCCAACCGTGAAAAGCATTATAAATAAAAATCAACCTCTGTAAAACGTAAAAATATTAAAAAATCAATTTTTTATTGACACTTTTATTTGTAAATAAAAGTGTTTGAAATAAAGAAATGTAGGCCGCTTCTTTAGCGTATTGGTAGCTCGCTTGCCCACAACGCGGAGGTTCCGGGTTCGATTCCTGGCTAGGGTTTGGAAAATTATTACAAGTAAAAACCCACCGTTTCAGTTACATAATCCACCGTAGTCGCTAATAACCAAACTGTTCATGCGACTTTAAATTTAAAATAATAAAATAGAAAAAAATAAATGTAGGTTTGTTGATTTTTTGATATATTTGTCGTAAAATGCACTCTAAGTTCGCAATCTTAAAACATCTCATTTTTGTACCGATTTAGATTAAAAAAAAAATACGTAAAATCACTTATTCTCAATATAATGTTTTTGTTAATACAGTATCTTGGAAAATATTTTTTTCACAAAAAACTAATTGACGAATTAAATGTCTTTAAATTATTACTTCTTCTTCTTCTGCCTTTCAAGAATTAGACATATCTGCCTGTTCCGAACCTATCAAATCTGCCCATCTCTTTCTCGGGCGACCTCGTTCTCTCCTGCCCACCGGCTTATAACCACGGACTTAGTATGATAGGGACGGAGCGTAAATTCGAAAATCTGTGTCTAAAGAGGGGATACGGAAAAAAGAGAAACAGAGAAAAGTGAGCTAGGCCCAACTCCCACTCCAAAGCAAAGACTGAGCTATATTCAATAAGAGATGCGCGCAGCAGGTATATATTCCCACTGTATATACAACATATACATGTAACCGAGAGTGTAAGGAGTGGGAGGCGACCCTAGCTCGATTTTTAAATTTATACAACCTTCTCTTTTCTCCAAGTGGCCGGAGTTGGACACAGTTTCGTTGCGTGTATTAAGATACGTACGCTCCGTCCCTATCATACTAAGTCCGTGCTTATAACCCAGTGTCTGCTTAGGTATCCTATCCTCCCTCATTCTGTTCACATGCTCCAACCACTGCATTCTGTTCTGAGATACCTAGTCGTTTATAGAGAAGATGTTAAGTTCTTTCCTTATTTCAGTGGCTGCAACGATCTTCTTTCTCTACTACACCCATACGTATGTAGAAGAAATTTAATTTCAGATTCTTGCAATCTACTCTACTTTCGCTTTGATAGCACCCAAGTTTCACTGCCATAGAGTAGGGTCGGCACTCCTATTGTTTTATAAAATCTTACTCTCGTGTTTTTGCTGGTGCTATTTTTTAAGGTTCAGTGGATATTTGCTGAAATCGGTGCATCTTATTGTAACCATCTTTATCCTGTTGGTATGTAATGTTGCAATATAGATACTAAAAGTGGGATATCTGTTCCAAAATATTATTATTTATAACAATTTTGCTTCTGACTGGCTCCTTCCCCCTGAATGTAATTACCTTTGCCTTCTTCGTCGGAACTGTCAACTTATATTATTTGTTGAAAAATCATTACTGCACAACAACTTTTTACTTTTTAAAATATTGAGATTCAAACTCATGACTTTCAGTGTATGGCACAATCTGTATTTGAACGAGAACGGTTTTATTTTAAATGGATTCCTTAGGTATGATTTAGTAGAGAATCATTTTATTTCAACTTTCTATGTTGAACTGTTCTTCAGTAATTGATTTTCAACGATTTCGTAGTACGCTCTATAATATTTTTTTTAAATTCGTTAAATAGAAATCTTGTATTTTAAGGACAAATAGAATCTTCGTAAAAAATAATACATTGGACCAGAGTTTTCGTTTTAAATATTTTATTTTATTTATTTATACAATGTATTTACTTACTTTCTAAATAATTTCGTATATATTTACTTTGTAGCATGTAGTATTTAATTAATGAAGTGCGTCCGGCTTCGTGGGAAATGTCACATAAATAAAAGAATCTGGTACTAAAAACACAACAACCAATAAACTACTAACAATGAAATTCAACAATATATATTTTTATATAAACATTGCAATGTCCATTACCTGTTTTATATTGCAGATAATATATTAAATACACAAGAAGATTCATCTTCCGAAAGCATCAAATCAAAACATTCCCATTTTTTAAACAATTTACATTTTAACAGTTCCCTTTTCTATCAGATTCATATTCGTTTTCAATTTTTTTTAAAAAATATAATGTAAATAAACTTAATATCAACGAATCAAATAAATCTTATCTAAAAATGTGTATTTAGTGAAAATTAATTTAAATTTATATTCATAATAATAAAATTGAATTTGGAAAGATATAAAATTTATTTAAACGAAGAATTTGAAAATTTAAATTACTACTTAACTATATGTTTTGCATTCAAAAAACATCTATATAAATCAGTATAGACAACAACTGCTGCAACTTATTTTCTGTATTTACAACTTAATATTTATATTTGCCCATAACGGACAGGTGGAGTGTTAAATTAATTGCACTCGATCTGTTGGTTCCAGGGCTACAAAAAATAGTCCCGTTTCTTATCACATAGTCCGCCAATTGTATGACTGAACTATTTAAGCACAGCAGTGGTAAAGGTGTAAAAGATACTAGTCAGAGAGTTATCTCCTCTGAAAGTAATGAATTTTACTATACAGCCAGATTCTGTGGTGAATGAAGTGAAGGTGTCATTTGCAGGGTGGAACGTGGGTACTTTTCAGAGGGCCTGGCATTCTGATAAGCATACTCTTTCAATTCAGTGAGGAAGGCAATAGTAAACCACCTCACTTCTCGTTTTTACTTAGTAAAACTCCTAGAGGTTCAAACCAGCCTTTCGGCTGTTCACCTGAACAGCAACATTTGTGTACATTAGTCATATTTTATGTCTAGTAATTACATTTCCCTGCGAAGGAAAGACAACTTTGTCACTCAGTGGAATTAAATTGAATACAATTTTAGTTTGGAACTAATTTTATACCAAGTGATTCTAAATTTTACAGCAATCTCTATGGAAATGATTCTATAGCTGAAAATTTAAAAAAGTTAATATAAACATAGGTCCAGAAATACTTCTTTAGCAAGTTATGCTTGGTGAAAGGTTTCGCCATGATTCCGGGGCAAAGAGTGAAATAAAACCATACTGAAATTCTGAGAAGGTAAATTAAGGGGACATATTAGTGGTTTCTTACGGTTTTAACTCGGGAAATTAAAAAAAAATCAGTCTCAGTACTGTAGGCCTATCACTTTTAGTTTAAAAAAAAAACTACGTAAAACATTAAAAAGTAGGATCAGAAAATACACTTATTTAGTTTAGCGTAAAATAATTCTTGTTACATTCCGAATAAATACATAACGTTTTAATGATAATTTTAGAGAATTATATTCTAAAAAAATGATATAAATAAAAAATAACGTCTACGAAAATTAAACTCATTCGAGAAGTTTAACTTCAATTACACACAAAAGAATAACTGGATCGGAAAAAATTAATAACTAATATTTTTTTGTCCATTACGGTACTGTACACTGAGCTCCACAATTTCCGTTCATGATAATTTAATGGCGGTGGGGAATTTCACTTTAAGGAGAAGAGGTACCCTGTTGTACATTCTCCGTTTAAAACTACGGGTATTGTCTGTTATTCAGACCAAGAGGTCTCTATTCCATTTTCGCCTTAGACGTCGCACAGTTGGGAAGTTCCTTGTAGCTAGATCACGGGCTGGTTGGATTTGATGGTCATCTAGTCTTTCGTGAAATGTACCACACAAGGAGGCGGTTAGCTCCTTTACTGTCGGAATTTTGAAATCGTCGTGGAGGGTTTTATTACTTACATAAAAAGGAGCGCCAGAAGAAAGTCTTAAGAATTTTTATTGAAAGGCCTGAATCGACTTTAAATTACTCTCTCCCGCTACTCCAAAGAGTTTGACACCATAAGTCCAAATTGGTCTTAAAAGAGTATATTAAAATTTTTGAACGGAGGTTCAATCTTGATCTAGGGCTAATTAAGCAGAAGAGTAGCTTCTGGCGGCGGTTAAGTTCTAGTGTCGCATATCGTATCAGAACCCAATGGAAATTGATCATTTCTGTTGTTTAAAAATATCAAACCATTAAAAATAAATAAGAAGACAACCCAAAGTGTTTAATAAAACACTTTTTAAATCAACTTAAAAATTTAATTTGTTGTCTAGTAGATTATTATTTTTTCTATTCTACTAGCCCCCTAGAAACATTGGCAGAAGAGTTTGTGAACTTTAATACACACAATTTTACTACAGATTAGAAACTAACAAAATTATACCCAACAGAAGTAAACTATTGAACTGAGATGAAAATCCCTCATCTGTATGGGGTAAAATGTCCCTAATACTATGGGGTATTACTACACACCAAGTTTTGGTTATCTAGGCCTTCATAAACAACAGGCCATACCACATAACAGCGAGCTGAACAAAACTAACAATACATTCACGCAGTAAGCCTACACATGTATCCTATAAATGTAACAAAACAATACAATACATGATGTACTTAAACAAGGATTGTTTTGTTTTCGAACGAATTTGATTGACATGTAATTAGTAGTATGTCAACACAATGCTCCAAACACACTAAATCAGTGCTCACAAGACACACAAGCGCACACACATACAAACAATCCCAAACTAAGCTATATCGACCCAACTATGTATTATTATTATTCCATATTAGGTTTATGAACAATGTAACGCCTGTATATTACACTCAATCCACTTTCGAAACGGTTTATAGATTTCAATGATCGCCCGGTCAATATTGTAAATACAAAACAAAAAACATTGTAAATTAAAAGAAATTTACAAAAAAATGTCAAAATATATAATTTTATCTACCTGGTGGTTCTAAAAAATCACGGGAATCTCTAGAGAGTTGATTCTATAGCTAAAATTCTGGTGTGAAACACTCACACAACTTTCTCTTGCCAATGCAAATAATTAACAATGTAACCTAACATTAGTAATAAAACATTAGAAATAAACAAAAAAACTAACCTCAAAAAACATAATCTTATTTTAATCATGAGTGAATGACGTAAAGTGAAAATCAACCTCAGATTAGCTTAAAAATGCGGAAAATCGCTTTTTCACGCTAAACTAGGCTCTGTAGAGAAAAATGGCTCTGTAGAGCATAAAAAATGTAGTAAATGAGGCGATTTTTAAAAAAATCGTAGGAGTCTTTTTTGAGAAACTCGCAAAAAAGTGAAAAATTACACGAATAAACTACTACTTCCGGTTAACCGATTTTTATAAAAATGTTCGTGTCGAGTCCGGTAGTGGTGTCTAACTTAAGATTCAAGTTTCAAGTTCGTACGATGTTCCGTTCTTGAGATATTCTGTTCCCACACCCACAGACACACATACACTCACACAGACCAATCGCTAAAAACATGTTTTTTGGGTTCAGGGGGTCTGAAAACGTATAGATCCGGTGAAAACTTGATTTCGAAAAATCGACATGAAAACAATAGTACTGTCCTTCCTATATGTTCATATAGGCAAGAGAAAGTAAAAATAAGAAAAAAAGTTTATATAAATACGTTTTTATGTAAAAGTTTATATAATACGTCGGGAAGTGGTTCTTAGAGAGTTATGCTTGGCGAAAGATTTAAATTAAGGGGAAATTGCCGTGGTTTTTTATGGTTTTTAACCTGGGAAATTTAAAAAACAATCCCAGAACTGTAGGCCTATTGCTTTTAGTTTTAACGAAAACTACGTGCAAATATTAATAAGTAGGGTTATAAAATACACTTTTTTCAGTTAAAATAAGTTTTTAGTGTAAAATAAGTGTGTTAAATTGCGAATAAACACACAAAATGTTTTAATGAAAATTGTAGAGAATTTTATTCTAAAAAAATGATATAAATAGGCCTAATGTCTATGAAAATTTAACTCATTCAAGAAATTTAATTACAAACAAAAGAAAAACTGGAATAAAATATTTGAATATTAAATCAACACAGGTTACGTTCACCTTAACACGTCAAACTTGTCCACCTGTGATGCTGAATAACATTAAAATCCCACAGGCCAGGATGTGCGATATCTTGGCTTGTGGCTTGACAGGCGACTAACTTTGAAGCATCATCTGCGTACAAAACTTTTAGAACTTTACCGCCGCCAGAAGCTACTTTTCTGCTTAATTAGCCCTCGATCAAGATTGAACCTCCGTTCAAAAATTTTAATATACAAATCTCTTTTAAGACCAATATGGACTTCTGGTGTCAAACTCTTTGGAGTAGCGGGAGAGTAGCCTGAATCGACTTTAAATTATTTAAAGTCGATTCAGGCCTTTCAATAAAAATTTTTAAGTCTTGCTTCTGGCGGTCCTTTATATGTAAGCAATAAAACCCTCCACGACGATTTCAAAATTCCGACAGTAAAGGAGCTAACCGCCTCCTTGTGTGGTACATTTCACGAAAGACTAGATGACCATCCAAACCCACCAGCCCGTGATCTAGCTACAAGGAACTTCCCAACTGTGCGACTTCTAAAGCAAAAATGGAGTAGAGACCTCTTTGTCTGAATAACGGACAATACCCGTAGTTTTGCAGAATATTGACTTTACCTCATTTTGACTATTTTGTGACGTATTTATTTTTCCGTGGGACCCTTAGTTTATCAACAGTCTATGGACCTTGTTATTTCGTTTAACTATACGTATTTTTATGTAAATATACTTTGTTAAATTTTCAAGAATTAAAATCTGTGATGTTTTTGACATTAATTTAGTGACATGACCACAAATCCCTTATGACTCATATTTTATATATTTTGTAAATACATTTTGCTAGGTTTTTGTTATTGTACGTTATTTACATTGTGGTAGTAAAAACTTCATCAAAGAAGTAAAAGCTCCGAAAAGTATACGTTGAGGGACAATATTTTTTGATACTTCATGAATAATTGATTTGCTTAATTTAAATATTTAACGATGTTGAGACCGTATCAAAACAAATTTAAAAATGTTTGAAAAAGATTCGGTTGTATTTTTGTCTGTTATGCAAAGAACATATCGCTGTAATTTGCGCCATGTTTGAACTTTGGTTTTTCCATTATGATGTTATTTCTAATTCTTTAGTTAACTAAACCTCATTAACATAAAATTACACATATTCCTTATACGTTACAGGTAGGTGTCTTTAATGAAGTTTATGCTAACACATATAATTAATTTTCATTTTGTTTTCTCAGCAAGTATGTAATTTCTTGTAAATATAAATATTAATTTAACAATACAAGTTATTTCCACGCACGGGAAATTAGGAAATTGTTTACAGTTAAAGTTTTATGATACGTTTTCTACTAAGGATCAAGTTTTGTGCAAAGAAATCAAATTTGCACTTCATCCCGGGTAAACGACTTTGATTCATGTTATAAAGTGACAAATCTTACAACAACCAATTTAAAAATATCTGGTGTGAAACACTCACACGACTTTATCTTGCCAATACAAAAAATGAACAATATAGGCCTAATAACCTAACATTAGTAATACAAAATTAGAAATAAAATAAATAACATAAATAGAAATAAACAAAAAAAAACTAACCTCAATAAACATAAAAAGGTAGTTACTTTTATACGGATTTGAATACTAGACAGTGGTTACCGGTGTACTTTAATGGTTGGGGTTTAATTAACCATACTCTCTCAGGAATGATCGGCCTAGGTCTGTACAAGACTACACCTCATTTACACGTCATACACATCATCCTCATCTCATTGGGTCATGGGGTTGCTTATTGTTCTAAATTGAACAGATTGCAACGTACACAAATTAGGAATAAAAATATAAATAAAATAAACATAACCTAATTTTAATCGTGAGTGAAGAGTTTGTTGTATTAATGTGTTCCTTCATGAAAATTTGAAATGTAATTTCATTTTCAGGTATAATTTTTTTTTAATATGAGGTGGTAGATGCTCGATTGATGGTAGAATCTGGAAATTGTATTGTGTACATGGTCAGTACATTTATTATAAAAAAATCCCACCAAAAAATTTTGGGAAAACAAAATAAAGAAAACACAATTTCGTTGAAAAGAGGAAAAGAAAAAGGTTAACGATTGTAACTAAAGTAACAATAATAAAAAATAACAATTGAGAGAGGAAAAAGGGATGAAAAAAAAAATGTTAAAAAGAAAAGTAAGATGTTGAAGGGATAAATGTAGGGGATGGAAATGAAAATGATGATGTGGATGAGAAAATAGGTGGTTATACACTCTGAGGCTAAAGTGGGTTAGTTGTTTTTCGAGGATGGTGAGGTTAGGGAGTGAAATAAAAGGGGTGATGTAGTATATATAGTAAAAAGAAAAATTTGGTCTGCTTCAGTTACCTCAAACATTATTACGTTTCGCTAACCGCTTACACTTACTAGTATAGGATGCTTGAAAACTTTGTACGGTTGGTTGTTTCTTTGTTATTGACCCAACTATTGTGAATTTAACTTTCAAGATTAACAGCTCGTTCTTTCTAACGTTTGAATGATCTAGAATCGTTCTGAATGATAATTTCCTAATACAAGTTTTACTAGTGTTGTCTTGAACATCACTCAAAATATTCGTTCTAACCTCTTAAGTTATATCAGTGATAATTAAGTGTAGGGTGGTTAACTTTATGGATAAGTATCTTTGGGTATCAGCATCTCATGTAAAATTCACTTTGCTCTTCCATACTGTAACTAATACCTTATACCCATACAAATTAAAGACTGCAGATGAGATCTAGCCAATAACAGCCAATATCGGGCGAGAGGCTGCCACTTCGCATCATTTCCTCTCTCTCGCAAGTTATATTCCTCATCTTGCTCATGCCCTGTCCCTTGACTCTTCTGAATTGCGCCACATTAAGATGAGACTGTAAGATGATTGTACTGAAAATTTCGATTTTTGGTTTTTTATATTTTTCAATAGTTCAGATTTAGATCTACCAGAAAACCATTAAATTACGTCAAAAATTATTTTAATGAAAAAATTAAGTTTTTAGCAGGTTTACTCAGAAAAATTATCATGTTATCAAGAACGAATATTTTTCATATTTTTATACTGAGCGTTTTAGAGCAAAGGGAATTTCAGTTTTTTAAACTTGTAATTAACCTTAAAAACCATTAGTGATTTCTGTATCTACTCTTTAAGAGGAATCAAATGACACTATTTTTGTTTCCAAATTCAGATTTTGATTTCTTGACTTCCGGTTTTGGTACACTTCCTGTTGAAACGGGAACTTCAAACGCAATTCAGGCCCTCTAACTGTTTCTATAGATTACGAATCCGAAAACTGTTTGTTGCTATCTCTTGGAGTTTCTGACTTTGATTTCTTGACTTCCGGTTTTGGGCCACTTTCAGTCAAAACCGGAACTTCGAATTCATTATAGGACTACTAACTTTTTGTGTAGATTACAATTCGGAAACCGTTAGTTGTTATCTCTTGTTGGTTCTGACAGCTGAGTGTGAAGGACGGACGGACAAAACAAAATTATTGATGACACTTTTATAATTGCCACCAGTAATATTAAAAAATAGCATATACGGTTATAGGAGTCCCGGGATCGATTCCCGGCCAGGTCTGACAGTTTTTAATCCCTCATTTTCATATATCATCCTTCTCACTGTTTGCATTAGCAGAAATTGCAAAAGAGTCGGATGTAAAACCAAAATAAAAGGTCATTTGCATTCATGTTGAGGGTATGTTTGCAAAAACATGAATTTTGTTTTGGAAGTTTAGTTGTTGAGTCACCGAGTAGTATTATGTGTTTTGATTTGGACACTTATACGTAATGGCAAAACCTTTAACTTACTGCACTTCTGTTTCAATATTGTCGTTTAGTATTTCATTTTATATTGTAAGCTGCTGAACGTTTTCTATTCTTGTTTAACATAAAAGTTTTATTCCATGTTAATGTTGGATTGTAATAGCCCACGCATTCGTTAAGTTACCCTTGCATTTTTTTGTACAAAATTACTTGTAGTCTATTGTTAAAACGTTTTGAAAATCTTTCATGTTTTTTTTTAATGAGAATGTTCAGAAAATTTACATTGGTATTGATTGTGTTAACCTATACGGTTTGATGTTTTGAGTGTAGAATGTTGCAGATTTAGAGAATTTGTATTTAAGCAGTTGCATGTAATTCTTTTAAGTCAGTTGTAAATTAGTTGTCAGTTAGTCGTCTATTAGTTGTCTGTCAGTCGGTCTCCAGTTTGTTAGTTGGTTAGTAGATATAAGTTGTTTGTATTGTTATGTTGTTGTTAAGGACATTCGCTGAAAAGCTGGTTTGAACATATAGAGGCTTTACTAAGTAACATGACGGGTGAGGTGGTTTACCATTGTCGTCTTCACTGAATGGGAAAGTAGTCTATGCTTATATGTTCTTTCTTATTATGCTAGCTTTTGGAAAATGAAAGACAGCTTCTTAAAAAATGGATTTTTTAATTTAAGATTTTGCAGAGATCTTTAGAAAGAACTGTTTTACGTACTCCTGAATGTTGGTGAGAATCGGACCACCCGTTCTGATTTTACACGACTTAAAGTAGGGTTACGGGAAATTAAGCTTAAAATAACGGGACGACGTTTTTTATTGTTCAAACCGCAATAACAACTCAAAACCGTTTTAAAAAATTTGGCCTTTCGTGTGATCAACGCAGATTCAAACAAGCCAAATTTTTATGTGAAGTACATTATATCCGATTAGCCGTTTTCTGACAACTTGATTTCAAACTCGAGTCTTTATAGTGTTGAAACGGATATTAGTGTCTTTTACACCTCTACCTCTTCTGTTCTTAAGTGCTACAGTCATATAATTGGCTGACCATGTGAAAAAACAGAACTATTTTTTGTAGCCCTGGAACTAGCAGATCGAGTGCAAATAATTTACACCTGCTTGTTATGGGCATTATATTGTTATACTTGTTATTAAAAGTGTTTATGCGGTTAACGCGTCTGTATTATCCACTGTGTGTAGATTTATTTATTCTTTTTACCATATACTTTTTTTATCCGAGGCGGCGAGAAAAACTCATGTTCACTCCCTTGCGATGGGGGGAAGTAGTGTTGGACTCAGTTGAGGCGTCCTCGTCCAACCCCAAGGAGCCCGCGACCGCCTACCAACCAAAAAACCGCCGCCTGGCCACTTGATCGGACATCAGGAAAAAACCCTCTACCTCCGTTGGAACTGTTTATATAATACTACAAGGGAAAGGTCGGGTTAAAAAATTTACACACTGTCAGCGTGGCGTGGAAGGGAACCGTAGCCTAATTTCCCTCTCGCTGTCACTGACCAACCAACACTCACTCTCTCACTTTCATTCATCTCTTTCATCACCAGCTCAGGAAATTAGTGTGCCTACTTTATCTTTAGGATTGATTTACGGTGTGAGAGGGCGATCCCGTTTATCTCTATATGTCTCCTCCCTCCGCGATCTCCCGACCACCCTTTCCGCAAACTTAGTGACAAACTTCCAACTCTCTTCATCCCGTAACACCGCTGCCCCTTCTCTCTCTCTCTCTCTCTCTCTCTCTCTTTCTCTCTCTCTCTCTCTCTCTCTGGGATCCACTGTGCAACGCCTATCTTCTTAGATGTCTCCATTCTGTCGAGGCCAAAGCAGGCACATCTTTCAAAAATATGCGCAATGGACTCCTCCTTTTCACTGTCGCACAGTCGACCTTTGGTACTTCATGAAGTTTGAACCTCGTCAAATATGCCCCAAAGCAACCATTCTTTGGGTGGTATCCAAAGCCCCAAAGTGTGGTTGGATGCCCCAAAGCTCGTGGGTGGTATCACCAGATGTCCTCCTTTTTCACACCTTGACACTCGGAATGAACCTCCTTGTCCACTCCCCGACCCTATGGAGCTTCGTTCCATCTCCTCTGCCGCCTGCTGAGTAATCGATTCCAACATTCCTCTTTATCAACGCCAGCTCGCTGCTCTTCCCTCCCGTACGCCACTAGATCCAATGGAGGTATCCCCGAAATCACCATGGCTGTCTCCGTAGATACAGTTCTGTTAGCACTAGATATTTTCAGAACCAGTTTCCGCTGCGTCCTTAGAAGCCTACCTCTATAACTTTTAAATTTTAGTTACGATCTCCTTAATATTTCCAAAACTGTGTTCAATGGTCCTTCCTCCATACTCACAGATTCCTTTTCCTGTATTTTTTCGCGACCTGACAGAGAACTTCTGGAGAACTTTGCGATCGATTTCGCTTTGGTGTACTCGAGGTTACGGGCGAATAATAATTTCAAATGTTTTTCTTTAATTATACACTGTATTTAAATTTCGAATATTACTGTATATATTGAACCTTTGTGTTTATTCTAATTGTTGTTATAGAAGGGAGTTGGATTAATTTGGAAATTAGTTACATTGAATTGGATACCTGAATGCGTGTCGTATGAACGGTCGGTAGGCCTAGTTAGGGGAAGGCCTTTAATAATAACAGTATAGACGGCGGTGACTGTGTGAGTGAGGTGTGGTGAAATATGATGTAGGTCTATTGTATCTATTATAATATTACGACATTGTTTAATGGCGTATCCATTATAACAGGCTTGTAACTACAGGAAGGCGTTGTTATATATATATATATATATATATATATATATATATATATATTACGGTTACATTGGACTACTGCTACTTATATTTGATACATTTTATTAAAGTAAAATGGTATTACGTCTAATATAATTACTCCCTAAGTGGAAACTGCTGTTAAATTTGTTGATTTTTTTTTATTACAGTGGAGCCTACAGTGGTATCCGAACTAATCGTGACCAGAGCAGTTCTGTTAATCAAATACTTCGGATAATCGAATACGCTAAGTACTGTAATTTGGTACACGTACTGTAATAATGTATTTTAACAATATCGAAGACGAATATGGTTCTAGAAACTTCTAGTACTTAATTCATAAAATGGTAAAGAGTAGATAATAGAGAGGAAAAGTAACAATAGGGTCAGTTATAAAAGGATACCTATTTATAAAGGGTCTTTGTTGTACAACTATTTATAAAAGGGTCGGTTGATTACCTGTAACACCTTTTATTCTATACATTAGATCTATTTACTTGTTTACAATAGTTAAGACTTTTCCAGTAAAAAGGGTTTTTTGTTCTTTATTATTTGCATGAAATTGCTCTGTTTCTCGGGAATTATCTTTTTGAACCGCCTATATAAAGAGACCGCCGAGGCGGTCACACACACACACAGACCAATCGCTAAAAACATGGTTTTTTTGGTTCGGGGGTCTGTAAACGTGTAGATCTGGTGAAAACTCGATTTCGAAAAATTGACATGAAAACAATACTTTCCTTTCTATATATTCATATAGGCAAGAGAAAGTAAAAATGTAAGAACGAACCCACTGAGTTGGTCTAGAGGTAAAGTCGTCGCGAGTCAGCTGTTTAACAGCTGATTTTCGAAGTCGAAAGTTCCTGGTTTAAATCCTAGTAAAGATCGTTACATGTATACGGATTTGAATACTAAACAGTTTTTTTTTTTTTTTTGTTTAACGTCCGACTATTTTGCAAATTGCTGCTAATGCAGACGGTGAAGGATGAAATGAATTTTTTGTAACGTATGAAAAAATGCCATGCCCGAGTGGGATTCGAACCCAAGACCGCGTGATGAGAGGCGAGCACGTTACCAACATCGCCAACGCGGCCGGCGAATACTAAACAGTGGTTACCGGTATACTTTGATGGTTGGGGTTCAATTAACGATACTCTGTTAGGAATGGTCGGCTTGGGACTGTACAAGACTACACCTCATTTACACGTCATATACATCAACTTTGTCTCATTAGGTCATGGGGTTGCTTATTGTTTTAAATTGAACAGATTGCAACGTACACAAATTATGGATTTAAAGACAATTGTAGGAAGAGGAAACATAGAATCAGGCTCGTAGCCAGGATTTTGCTTCGTGGAGAGCCCTAAGTCTGGAGAATCGAACCACGGACCCATGGTATATTAGCCTGGTATCAAATTTTAATTTCCGTTTAGGGGTTGAACCCTCCAAAAGCCCTCTGGATCCTTGCCTTTAGGGAATGATACTAAGGTTTAACAGGTTGAATGCTACACAAGAAACATGTGTCGTCCCAAAATTGCTAATGAAACACACGTCTCTCACATCTAGCACCATATTTTTACCGAGAGTCAAATGTGTTTTCTATGCATTTTTTGTTAAATAAATACCGCTGATTCGGGAAATGTCCTAAACAAGTAAATATTCCCTTCGTATAGGGTCAATTGTAGACCACGTGAGGTGACTTTAAACGTGACTGGAAGCTCTTTTTGCAGCCCAAATTCTCAGCATTCGCTCACTGTAGGCTTTTCT
Source organism: Catonia carolina (assembly GCA_035578175.1). Taxonomy (NCBI): domain Eukaryota; kingdom Metazoa; phylum Arthropoda; class Insecta; order Hemiptera; family Achilidae; genus Catonia; species Catonia carolina. The sequence continues at coordinate 28,841,917 of JAQMRL010000005.1, read as the reverse complement.
TCTTTCTGCTGTCCACCCAGTATTCTATTTTTGTTCTTCATCGAAGCCCTTGAAGTACGTATTGTCTTGAATTTATTGTAAGTCCTTAAAGTAGTATTTGTCTTAATTTGGTTCGGTTTATTATGGTTTCTCAATATCCTTTCTGACTTCTTTTAATCATTTATCCGACACCTTAGGTCTACTGTTTAGTATCTTATAAATTTGCTTTCTCATATAGTCGATATATTTATGAAAAGATGGTTTCCTTTATTTTAATTTAAAAACTATGTTACATTCTTTTACCACGTTCGTCTCTCATAGAAAAATTGATTTCTAGTGCCACGTGTAGCAAATGTATTTCTGATATCAGCTTTAAACATTTAAATAAGAGATAGTTAATTGAAGGGCACGTCTCTAATAAATATAATTTTAATTAAGATCTGAATAATTTTTTTACATTTTGATGTTATTTTGTGTAGTTTTATTAGTAGTGGCAAGTCAATGAGACTAACCAATATGCTTCTCATGGCACTCAACCTATTAATTAAGAAGCCTTGTTGTCTTTGACATATTAACAACTTCCTAATTAATGTGATAAAATTAGAATTATAAGAGACAGAATGTATTATAAGCAAACAAATTATGAATTTTTTTAAAAATTCAGAAAGTAAATACCGTTTTGAGTGGTAAATAATCTTCAATGTTTACTACTTTTTATTTGAAATATATTTAATCTTCAGATTCTACTTTTTATTAGATATAAATTCAGCCTTATTAGAAACTTCCGACTGGTTTTTTTTAATAAATAAGTACAGAAATAACTAATGTTGTCTTTCCGGTCTAATTCTTATTAGATCTGTTGAATTCGTTAACGAAGTAACCACGTGATTTGCATATTACATGACATAATGTTCTACTTACATACATAATAATATATTTACTGTCAATCACATTCTAAATGTATCGTGCATTTATACGCTTTCTAATGCATAGCCATTTCTCGTCGACACCTCCGCATGAAATTCAGTAAATTTTGTTCTTCGTTAAAAGTCAAATTCGATTCTATATATACATCACAAAGATAATCTTGATATTTCAACTGCGTGATGGATGATAAATAGTGATCTATACCGGGTGTTCAAAAAGTCTGGGAACGCCTGAATTGTAGAAAACTAAGTGTGATTAGATAATCAAACTATCTTAAGTTGATAATTGTACCAAAAAAACTACTTTGAGTAATATTTGAAATTTTATCCGCCATTCTAGATTTTGTTGTTGTTTGGGTCATCAGCCGAATGGCTGGTTTGAACCTGTTGAGGTTTTACTGAGTAAAACGAGTAGTAAGGTGGTTTACCATTGCCTTAATCACTGAGTGGAAAAGTACACTTATCAGCATGCCGGGCCCTCTGAAAAGCACACATTTTCCACTCTGAAAATGATACTTTCACTTCATTCACCGCAGGGTCTGGAAGTATAAGAAAATCATTACTTTCAAAAGAGATAACTCTGATTAGTGTATTTTACTCATCTACCTCTTCTGTTCTTAAATGATTCAGTCATTTAATTGGCTAAACATGAGATAAGAAACAGAACTATTTATTTTAGCCCTGCAACGAACAGATTGAGAGTAGATAATTTCACATTTCACCTGTCTGTTTTGGGCAGATCTGGATTCAACGTCCTTATTTTAACAGAAAGGTGGTCCTTATAATGAATTACTAAGTCCAAAAACATTTGGTAATTTATGTTTTTTAGATCATAACCGAAAGGCTGGTTTGAACCTGTAGAGCCTTTAATAAGTAAAACGAGGAGTGAGGTGTATTACCATTTCCTTCCTGAGTGGAAAAGTATGGTTATCAGCATGCCAGGCCATCTGAAAATATACTTTCCACTCGGCAAACGACACCTTCACTTCATTCACCACAGGGTCTGGCTGTGTAATGAAATTCATTACTCTCAGAGAGTAACTCCTCTGATAGTGTATTTTACACAACTACCTCTTTTGTTCTTAAATGCTTTAGTCATATAATTGAGTGACCGTGTGTTAAAAAAAATAAATATATTTTGTAGCCCGGGAATTAGCTTATCGAGTGCAAATAATTTAACACTCCACCTGCTTTTTATGCATGGTAATTTATAATATTTTCATTTGCGTATGAAGATATTCTGTGGGGGGGGGACTGTGGTTTCGTGGTGTTTTTTTAAGATTTATACTCTTTTTAGGGCAAAAGCGTATATAATCAAAGTTTTAAAAATTCAAAACCTACAACTTGTATTTTAAATATTTTTTTCTACAACGGTTAGTTTAGCTCAAGTAGTGATTTTCTGTATTTTGCTCATTGAAATCGGCCAAAATGGGATTTATTTAAGATTGTGACCTTAGTTTGTATTTTACAATAAATGTGTATGGTATAATTTAAGTTATAGACAATTTAAAACTCCTGCAACTTTTATTTCAAGCTGTTTTTTTCCTACATAGCTTATGTTTACGTCAAAATTAACCTAGTAATTTTCCATACTATTTTTAAGTCATCTAGATTGATTACTGTGTAACCAATGACACAGTAATAATGAAGGGGAGTGAAGACAAACTACAATCAGCCATTCACAAATTACAACTTGTAAGTGAAGACTCAAACATGAAAATTTCGGGTACAAAGTCAAAGGTGATGGCATTCCTGGGAAAATGGCCCTTAAGTTCCAAAATAGTAATCAACAACATCATTATGGAGCAGGTGAATAGCTTCAAATGTCTTGGTTGTGATGTGTCCTTTCATCAAGAATGTGACATACCTCATAGGATAGCTAAATTCAGCATGATTTGTGGCACTATCCACCGTTCTTTGAAGCGTAAAGCCAGAAAGGAAACTGAGATAAACTCTACAAGACGATGGCTATCCTTTGCTGACTTATGGAAGTAAGGTATGGATAAAAACAAAAAACGATGACTTGGGCATTTAAGCTGCAGAAATGTGATTTTTACGCAGGGCTGCGTAACGTGACGTGGCTGGAACAAATAAGGAATGAGATCATTCGGAGGCAATGTAATATCCAACCACTTGCCGACGTGATCAAGCAGTATAGGATGAGATGGACGAATCCTCTTGCTCCGTATGTCTCCAGATCATCTTCTTCGGCAGGTATGGAAATTGAGGCAGGATGGAAAAAGAGACGTTGGATGGCCGAGGAAACGATGGACACCGGAACAGGCTGTAGAAGCCTAGTCCATGATATGGAAGATGGTGATAGAGATTGATTTTTATTTAGCGTCCGTCATTCACTCATGATTAAACATAGATTAGATTGCTCATTATTTACATTGGTAAGAGAAAGTTCTGTGAGTGTTTCATATCGGAATTCCGGATTTATTTGGTCTTTTTAAACAAGACTTTACACTTATACATTTTACATAATAAATTTTACTCGTAAAGTAGCTACGGAATTGTAGTACGTACTGACATCTGACTTAAAATATTAATGCATAAATTTTCATCATAATGCAATGAAGAAATGCATACAGACAAAATAAAAATACATCCTTTAAATACACCCACGTATATTAAACACAACAAAAACAAGGAAAGTACACCAGTCGTTTTACAGTACTAAAATGTAGTTTGCATTGAACCGTGAAAACAACCTAATTAGGTAATATCCACTTCCTTATGGCACTGTTTATACTCCATAGCGCAAATGTTCATACGCCCTTTTTATCCAACTGTCTGACGGTCTGCTTTTCTTATTTCTTTGGTTCACTTCAAAAGCTTAAATATATTTCCTTTTTTGTTTTCTAGTCTTTTATTTCCAATTCGTATACCACTATATAGTCACATTTCTTTTGTTTTATCTTCTTTTCTTTCTTTGTAAAAAAACGTTTTTCTTTCACTCTTGAAAGAATTCTTAGAAATTCATTTTATATTGGATTATATGTTGTACGGCTACTTTATTTAAACAAAACTGAAAAGAACATTTATAACAATATTAAATGTTATCAACTTATTTATGAAAATAGAACTTAATTGAATTTTCAGAATTCAAAAGGAGTATTGGAAATGTAAACTGAAGTATTTTTCCACTACTGCTTTGTTATTTATCCACTGGTGTATTAAGAGCAAAAGATACTAAAAATCTTAGGTGAAACACTCACACGACTTCTTCTTGCCAATGTAACTAATGATACGTTATTTTTTTAGTTTAAATATATCTTTTAAAATAAAAACATTATTTTTAGTTTACTATATTTATTTATGAGTAAACAATATAAAATTAATAACACAACCTAAATTTAATTGTGAGTGAATTTTTAATACTAATTGACGCTAAATTAGACTGTAGAAAAAATGTTTGAAATGAAGATTGTAGATTTTTCAATTTTCTGTAACTTTTATCATATATAATTTTGCTCATAACAGACAGGTGGAGTGTTAAATTATTTGCACTCGATGTGCTAGTTCCAGGGCTACAAATAATAGTTCTATTTCTTATCACTTAGTCAACCAATTATATGACTGAATCATTTAAGAACAGAAGAGGTAGAGGTGTAAAAGACACTAGTCAAAGTTATCTCCTCTGAGAGTAATGAATTTCGTTATACAGCCAGACCCAGTGAGGAATGTAGTGATGGTGTTATTTGCATGCTGGAAAGTAGATGCTTTTCGGAGGGTTTGGCATGCTGATAACGATACTTTTCCACTCAGTGAGGAAGGCAAGGTAAACCACCTACTCCTCGTTTTTGTAAAGCCTCTAGAGGCTCAAACCCCAGCCTTTCTGCTGATGACATAAACTATAAAAGTGTGTTTTAAAAGTTCTCCTTTGAACAGATTTTTGTCATCACTCTCTGAACTGGTTTGATGCAGTTATCCAAGCTGTTCTATTTTGCGCAAGTCGTTTCATATCTACATAACTGCAACACCCTACATATTTGTAATTTTCGTTATATATCTAAACTTTGCCTCCTCATACAATCATTCAATCTCAATATTACCCTCCATTATTGATAAAGGAAAACTGGATGTCTTAAGATATGTCTTACTAGCCTATCCCTTCATCTGGTTAAATGTTTCCATATATTTCTTCTTTCATCCACTCGTCTAAGAACCTCTAAATTATTTATTTTGTTTGTTGTTGTTTAGGTCATCAGCCGAAAAGCTTTGAACCTGTAGAGGTTTTACTAAGTAAAACGAGGAGTGAGGTGGTTTACCAATGCCTTCCTCACTAAGTTGACATAAGTATACATATAAGCATGCTGAGCCCTGTGAAAAGCACATATTTTCCACTCTGCAAATGACACCTTCACTTCATTTACCACAGGGTCTGGCTGTATAATGAAATTCATTACTTTCAAAAGACATAACTCTGATTAGTGTATTTTACACATCTACCTCTTCTCTTCTTAAATGATTCAGTCATTTAATTGGCTGACCATGAGATAAGAAACATAACTATTTATTTTAACCCTCCAACGAACAGATTGAGTGTAAACAATTTGACACTCCACCTGTCTGTTATGGGCAGTTATCCTGTTTACCCACCTTTAAAATTTTCTTATAACACTACATTTCGAAAGCTTCTAACTGAAATATAAAAGTAGAAATTCTAATACTAATGGAGAAAACGAGGTATTTGAAGTACTTAACCTAATAAAACTTAACTATAGTTGCTAAAATAATATTAAATTACTAATTTAGAAGATAAAATTAATTGTGTGACGTCATTATTTAAGAAGAGAAAGTTTAAATAGGCTCTTTCAATTACTGATTTAACTGATTCTCGTTTTCATTGTTTTGTTTGGTTTTTTGTATTATTTACAGTTACGTTGTGGTTTGAAACAAAGTGATTGAAAGCTCCCCCCACTGATAGTTTCTGTCTTTCTCTTTCTTTTTAGTCTTGATTTAAATGTCAATTGAATCTAAAATTAGAAAGTAATATTATTATTATTTTAATAATCTACGAATAATAGGTAGATCAATAGAGAGTTCTAATAATGAGTTCATTCAAATGATACTGATCTGTTGTCTATGTAGTGAGATTTCAATTTCAACAAGCGGTATCATTTTCTCTGTTGGATAGATCTCTTGATTGCATGCAATTACTATGACCTTGTCTTTAAAAAAATCTGGTGTGAAACACTTACACGACTTTCTCTTGCCAATTTTAAAATATAGACTATATTAACTAACACTAGTAATAAAACATTAGAAATAAATAAAAAACTAACCTCAATAAACGTAGCCAGATTTTAATCATGATTGAAAGACGCAAAATTAAAATAAACCTCAGTTTGTCTGAAAAAATACGGAAAATCACTACTTCACGCCAAACTCTGTAGAGAAAAAGCTGTAAATAAATGTTGTAGATCTTTTAATTTCCTTATAAACGTACTATACTTTTTAGATTATACTTTTTTGACGTAAAATTCATACTAAGGCTGAAATCTTAAAAAAAAAACAGAAAATTTGGTAGGAGACCAAATAGGTATCAGAAAAATGGTAGGTGACCAAAGAGGCCACCTACCATCCAATTATTACCAATTATTGACGCCAGCCGGTAGAAGGAGGGGTAGGCCGGAAGTGACATGGTTGGATAGGGTGCTGGAGGCAATGTCTTTGCGGCGGCTCTTCGATAGGGACTGGCGAGACAGAGAGAGGTGGTGTTTAGGAAGCGAGATACGGCTGGGGCTGTAAATCCTCTGTGAATATATATATATAAAGTGCATTTATAGAGTTATATATATTGTTTTCAGTTGTAATCAAGATTTCCAATGGGATTCCCTTTGTCCCTCGAACAGTAAAGTTTATATGTTATAGAGTAGCATACCTTCCTTCTTCGTTACTCTAAATTCATGACTTGACGATTTTAAAAATGTATAATATAGTACTTTTTTTAAGCCTCAATTGGAGCATTGTAGTCATTTTTCAGTCTTTAGCGGAACGCTTGACTATTTTCTTCTATCCCACATCTTCTTCATATTCTGAGATCTGGCCCTCCTCCGCTCGTCAGTTATTTATATTGTCGAACTTTTCTGGTAATTAGTGACAATTGAATTTTTAGTTCCTTGAGTTTTGAGATTGGTCTATCTTCTCGTCTTCGAATCATGTTGTACGTTATGTATGTAGAAATTTTATGTTACATATAGTTTTTTTCTGTATTAATAACAAAGATTCTTCAAACGATTTGTACTGCCGGCCGCATTAGTTGGTAACGTGCTCGCCTCTTATCATGCGGTCTTGGGTTCGAATCCCATTCAGGCACGGCATATTTTCATACGTTACAAAAACATCATTTCATCCTTCACCGTCTGCATTAGCAGTAATTGCACAACAGTCGGACGTTAAACCAAAAAAAAAACACGATTTTTACTGTATGGATTTTTAATTTGTGAAGCAGTCTGATTCGTTATTCATTTGTACATATTAAATACATCTTGTGATACAGTAGGTCGTTTATAAAGTTGTCTTGTTGTTTAATTTGTAAGCCTATAGATATTTTAATGAATATTCTAATGTGAACGGTATCCGCAAAAGTTAAAGATTTTTCTAAATTCACTCATTAATACTCTTATAAATATTCATGAATTATATTAAAATGTTGTGCTGTTTTGTAAATGAACAAATAAATAAATAAAAGAGGCATTCTAATGTGCATGAATTATACTGGGTGTTCCAAAAGTCTGTGTACGGCAACATATTTAGCAAACAAGTGATGTTATTCTTCAAAATACAGAATAAGCTTATAAATGCTAATAGAATCTACTGAAATTAATATTTGTACATTTTTTCCGCCATCTGGAATGCAACGTTTTAAAAATACGACCGTGGTGAAAACCGTTTTTAAATACGAGATATCATTCCGTTTTGAAGTTACAGCCCGTCAGAAAACAGTTGCATCCAAGATTGGAGAAAAATGTACAAACATGAATTTCAGTAGATTCTATTTGTATTCATAAGATTATATTATTGCCCATAACAGGCAGGTGGAGTGTTAAATTATTTGAACTCATTCTGTTGTTAGTTCCGGGCTAAAAAAATAGCCCAGTTTCTTATCACATGGTCACCCAATGTAATTACTGAATCATTTAAGAACAGAAGAGGTAGAGATGTTAAAGACACTAGTCAAAGTTATCTCCTCTGATAGTAATGAATTTCATCATTATACAGCCAGACCCTGTGGTGAATGAAGTGAAAATGTCTTTTGCAGGGTGGAGGTAGTTTTTCATAGGGCCTGCCATGCTGATAAGGATACTTTTACACTCATTGAGGAAGACAAGTGTAAACCACCTCACCTCTTCGTTTTACTTAAAACTTCTAGAGTTTTAAACCAGCCTTTCGGCTGGTGACCTAAACAATAAGATTATATTGTTTTTTAAAGAATAACATAAGTTGTGTGTGAAATATTTTCCCGTATAATAAATAATTTACTTTTTGGGACACCCGGTATATTTATATACCGTAGTTTATTATACATATAAGTGAACGGAAAAGTTGGTTTTGAAACCAGGTCAAATGATGAGAGATGACACGCCGTAAGCCATGTGCATGCTTCATATAAATACGCCCACAAAAACACCATTTACTGTGATGAATGGACCGTTTTCCCATACATTACATTTATAAATTATTAATTCTGTTTGCATTATTACAATGTAAGGGGATAATGTACACTGTTTTCTAATTAACAGGCCACCTGTCATTTCCATTGAACTGTCGGTCGGTAGTCAACGAGTTCATAATTGTACCTAGGCTAGCCCTGCCATGTTATGTTGTTGAAAATAACCGTACTGTTTTCAAAGTTGAGTGTGGCAGATTGTCAGAATTTTGTGTTTTATTTTCCATTACTTCGTATTTTAATGTTATTCTTTTTTATTAAAAAAAAAGTAGTTCTGCCCATCGTATACAGGTGAAGTAATGAATTATTCTGTTATAACTAGATGCACAGCTTTGTGAGCTTCTATGTAGCAGCTGTCGTTGCCACATTTGTGGAAGTTTTGTTTACTGTTATTGATGTGTGAAAGATGAGATATGGGTTTTCCACTACTGTGGTGGAGTGCAAGAAGCATCAATAGCAGGGGCGGTTTCAGGGAAGGGGCCATGGCCCCCCCCCCGAAATACTAGGAAAACTTAGTTTAATATTTTCTATAAGCTGTTATTTCTAACAAAACTGAATCCCAATACTTGTACCTATCAATTAACAATAATTATTTTAGTATAAAAATGAGTCAAACAGAAAGTATCTATTTTTAAATAGTATTAAGATAACAATCGGTGTCAGTTATCAAAAGCCACTCGCATCCAGTCAGCACCTTGAAAATTTCTCTATGAATTAAAATTGTGGTTACAGCAATACAGGATAAAAGAGGACTTTTCAATGACTCAATTACAAACTATGTATTACAAATTATGTAGTAAGAGCTACATAAAAACAAGATAGCCCCCCTCCGAAAATCAGCCCTGGAACCGCCCCTGATCAATAGTACGCTCATCTACAACATTCATTATTACAGGTTTAAATAAAATGGTTAAATTACGTACTATTATGCAATCAGGTGTGAAACACTCGCACAACTTGCTCTTGCCAATGCAAATATTGACCAGTATAACCTAACATTAGTAATACCTAAATGCGACGGTGTCTGTTTAAATATACCTTAAGTTTTACATTATATTTCTTTATTCTCTGTGGAGTGATGATTAGCGTACAGGTACATTGTTGAGAGAGCCCAAGTACAAATCTGAAGTTTCATGTTTTTTTTGTATTGAATTATTTTTTAATTTATAACTTAGTACAACAAACATTGACTTACAGATTAGGACAAATTTATTATGACACTATTTTTGTAGTGCAGCATTATATGGGAGTGAAACGTGGGTGATAGGGGCTGTAGAAAGGAAAAGGATAGAAGCTTTTGAAATTTGGTGTTATACGAAAATGTTAAATATTAGGCGGATGGACAAAATAAGTAATTTAGAGGTTCTTAGGCGAGTGAATGAAAAAAGAAGTACATGGAACCATTTTACCAGAAGAAGGGATAGGCTAGTGGGGTATATCTTAAGACATCCAGGTATTGGTCTATCAATAATGGAGGGTAATATTGAGGGAGTGAATTGTAGTGGGAGGCAAAGGTTAGAATATTCAAAGCAAATCACAAAAGATGTAGGGTGTTACAGGTATGTAGATATGAAACAACTTGCGCAAGATAGAACAGCTTAGAGAACTGCATCAAACCAGTCGAGAGACTGATGTCAAAAAAAACTTAGTACAGTAACAATTTTTTTTAAATTTATAAATAAATTATAATATTATTTATTATAATAATTTATTTCCAATTTTTTTAACAATAAAAATTTTACCGCAGATGGATTCGAACCACCAATTACTTCTCTCCACACTAGAACGCTAACCAACATTCCACAAAAGTATGCCAAATAATTCATAAAATTTACAAAATGGTTTAGAAATTGATATTTGATAAAGGTCTAAACATTTTCTAATGATTCCTGATTATAACAATTCTTCATTTATTCCTGGGAAGAAAACATTATCACATTAATGAAAATCAATGCTATTCCTTATGTTTTATTCGGATTTGAATACTAAACTGTGATTACCGGTGTACTTTGATGGTTGGGGTTCAATTAACTATACTCTCTCAGGAATGGTCGGCCTGGGTCTGTACAAGACTACACCTCATTTACACGTCACACACATCATTCTCATCTCTCATTGGGTCATGGGGTTGCTTATTGTTCTGAATTGAACAGATTGCAACGTACACAAATTAGGAATAAAAAAAAATTTCCGTATGGCAAATTTCCTGGGAGACCCGGTATGTATATTTTGTAACCTTGAATGTCTCTGCTTAGGGGTATTATTTGATCGTAATTACTGATTTTCAAGGTTATTTTCTTTAATATTTCTGTACTGCAAGTTTGGTAATTCACACTTCAAAATGTTTGTTATATTGGTATGCCTCAAGGTAAAAGGGTAGGAAATAGAAAGAGAGGGATGAGTTGTATTCGTGTCACTTTAATCCCTAGAGTAGTGACCTACTCTCTTTCCATATACTAACCTAACCACTTAGTACAGTTTATCAAGTTCGAGTGGTACAAGACGACAGACAAGTTCAAACAAGAAGATGAGACATGGGCTAGAGTTAAGAAAAGAAAAAGGATGAGAAGATGTTAGAAAAGGAGGGGAATAGAGAAACTTTTGTAATTCTGTTAAAAGCTCTCTTCTTTACGTTATGAGAATAAGTACCAGGCATTTGAGGAAGGTATATTGGGTATAAAGGGGTGGAAAATTTGAAGGAGAGTGAGAAAGAGTGATGTATTGAGAGAGAGTGGTTAACACGATGTACTTCTACCCCTCCCTCTATAAATTGATGTAACTATTAGCCTCTATTAGGTAGGCTTACTTAACTCACACACCTTTTGTATAAACCGGGTCGAAAAGTCACGAACTGTAAGATCACTCATGTCTTCTCCACATGTTATTCTCCTTTTCTTCCATAATTTTCTCTCTTATTCATTCCTGCGAATTTAGGAAATTACTCAAAAAAAATCGATTAATTTAGTATACTCATGAACGCTGTTATTACATAAGAAACGATGAAAAAGCACATAAATTCATTACAATATAGTCGCGGTAATCCGAACACGTAGGCTTAGGCTAAGATGTCCGACTTTTGCGGATTATCGATGTCTACAAACTTCAATTTCGGCAATCAAATTACAAATAAAATATACTGTATTAGGATAAAAAAAATCTGGTGTGAAATACCCACACGACTTTCTCTTGCTAACGCAAATAATGAACTATATAGCCTAATATTAGTAATAAAACATTATACAGCCAGATAATGATAATGTTATACAGCCAGACCCTTTGGTGAATGAAATGAAGGTGTCATCTGCAGGGTGGAAAGTAGATGTTTTTGGAGGGCCTGGCTTGCTGATAAGGATACTTTTCCCTCTCAGTGAGGAAAGCAAGAGTAAACCACTTCACTCCTCGTTTACTTAGTAAAGCCTCTAGAGGTTCAAATCAGCCTTTCGGCTGATGAGTATCGTAGAATAACCGGCAAGGTGGTAGACCGGCAAGATATGGATTCAAAGATAGACAATATACGTTTCGGGGTCAAGAAGAACTGTACAAGGAAAATTAACGATTATTGAAACGATTAGATAAAGAAGACTAAAACTTTACGGACACCTGTATAGAATGGATGACAAACGGTTGACAAAAAAAATGTTTAAGACACTAAACAATAGACATAAGGTGTCATATAAATGGTTTAAAGAAATCAGAAAGTATATTGAAAAAAAAACAGAATAAACCGTGAAAACTTAATGAACTGAATCAGACAACTAATTACGGACTTAAGGGCTTACATGAAAAACAAAAACAGAATATTGAGTGGGCAGAAGAAAGGAGAAAAACCTACAGTGAATTAATTACTGATGTGGGCTGCAAAAAGAGCTTCCAGAAACGAAGCCCTATTAGAAAAACACATTCATTGCGCAACATAATATTGTTTCTCAAATTATGAGGAATCAGCATTTGAAATTTAACTCCTTTGAGCTCAGGAAATTAAATTTTATATTATAGGTACCATTATAATCGCCTTTAAATTCCAGTTCAAAGAAGCTTCAACAATCGATCCTTATGAATGGAAACCTAACTGATAGCCTTAATAAGCTTGGGTACACCTTTCCTCGTTACGGACTGTAATACTGTACAATACCCTTCTAAACATGTTTAACCTAAATATTCACGTACCATCCATCCTGTGTGAACTTTAACTCAAATACCGTCTCACCTCTTTCTATTCACCGACTTCCATCATTTTAACAATAAATAGCACCTCTATTCTCCTCTCCAATCGATTAATATAGTTTCTTCGATCGTATACATTTATGACTTCAGTACCTATAAATGTGTCTACGTAATGGATCACAAGAGCCTTTTATTTAGTAAAAGGGCAAGGGAACAATAAGGTCAGCATTCTATAGTATATGTTGAACGTACCCGGCGACGCTTTATTGATTACAATTTCATTTAGTATTATATTAAAGGTTAACAATCACACCCACCTTTACACGGGCGTATTAAATGTTAAAAAAATCTGGTGTGAAACACTCACATGACTTTCTCTAGCCAATGCAAATAATTAACAATGTAACCTAACATAAGTAATAAAATAATAGAAATAAACAAAAAAAAAACAGAACCTTATTTTAATCATGAGGGAAAGACACAAAATGAAAATCAACCTCAAGTTTGGCTTAAAAATACGGAAAATCACTCTTTCACGCTAAACTAGGCTCTGTAGAGAGACATACTCTAAATAAAAGTAGATTTTTTAATTTCCTATTAATTTGATTATATACACTTTTGTCGTAAAATGCATACCAAGTCTGAAATCGTAAAAAATATATTTTTACACGTTTTCGTGAGAAAAAAAACAGAAAATCGCTAATTACTGCTAAACTAAGCATTATACAAAAAAAATGTTTGAAATAAAAAATGTAGGATTTTAAATTCTCTACAATTTTTATTATTTACATTTTTGCGCTAAAATGCATATTAAAGTCGCAATCTTTAAAAAAAAACTTTTACGAGAAAACAGCCTCTTCAAGAATTTCAGGAGACATGGCACCTACTCTATTTTGTAGAGCATAAAACTTTTAGTACATGAGGCGATTTTTAAAAAAATCGTAGAAGCCGTTATTGAGAAATTCGTAAAACAGTGAAAAATTACACGAATAAACTACTACTTCCGGTTGACCGAGTTTGATGAAAATGTGATTTTCTGTTTTTTTAATGAAAATCTGTAAATAGATTTTTTAAGATTTCAGCCTTAGTATGCGTTTTACGACAAAAGTGTATACATTCAAATTTATTGTAAATTAAAAGATCTACAATTTTTGTCTACAAAGCCTAGTCTAGCGTGAAAGAGAATATTTTCCGTATTTTTAAGCCAAACTGAGGTTGATTTTCATTTTGCGTCATTCACTAATGATTAAAATAATGTTATGTTTTTTGAGGTTAGTTTTTTATTTATTTCTAACGTTTTATTACTAATATTAGGTTATGTTGTTAATTATTCGCAGTGGCAAGAGAAAGTTGTGTGAGTGTTTCACACTAGATTTTTAATTTATATAAAATCGCTGTTTGGTAAGTAGAGAGTACGGTGGGTTAAGAAACTGTAACGGTGAGGTTTTTTTGGTACTTAATCATTTCCAGACCCTAGTCGGGAATCGAACTCAGGAACTCCACTTAGTAGGCTAGCGCGCTAACCACTACGCCACGGAGGCGGCCAGTTTCCCTTTTTATTTTGTAAACTATTATTCTTACTTTCATTCTCAGTTTTGTAAAGATTCTTCAAAATGAATGTGTTTTCTACTTGTGTGTTACAGGTTTTATGATAAACGAATTCATAAAGCACTATGAACCGGCCAGGTATGAGAGATCAGTTACCCTCAAAGAACATCGAAGGATACGTCGGTCTACGTCAAATGGGTTTGGTGGAGGAGTGTCTGGCGTTACAGCTCCTCTTAAGATCAGCTTCACTGCTCATAATAGGTATGAAAATCTATATTAATTTTGTTTTTAAATTATATTAAATCCCCGACTTAAACTTGTTTTGTTTTTAAATTCCCGACTTAAACTTCTATATTCCCTACTTCACAAACGATCAAAATTACCAGTGGCACAAAAATTACGCATATATTGTTCTCTTTTGAAACTTATATGGACCTACGGGTCCCAAATTTACGGTTCAACCAAACCCTCCAACTTGCAACGAATTCAAGCATTCCAGTCAAAACATTGCGCCTTATAGCAAAAGCACCTCTTTACGTTAGCAACAAAACCTTACATACAGATTTGAAAACGCCACTTGTACAAAATTCCATCGAATACCTATACAAACGCTTTCACGACAAGTCACACGAACACGAGAACCCACTGGTGCGTTCACTTTCCACCTTCCATTTACCTGATAATCCCCCTAGACGCCTTAAAAGACTCTAAAGTAGAGACCTGCTAATTTGATACAAAAATTTCATTCTTGGGGAGGCACCAATGGGGGCCCTACCCCTCTCATGCCTATCATCATGTCATTTGCATTATTATCATAATCATCACATTTGCCTGTTGTAAAATTTTACAGTTGTAAATAAAAAATTAAAGAAAAAAATATATTTTTTCTGCTGTATACTCGTATATTATTTTTATAAAATTTTAACGAAATATTCTTTGACCTTTTTTTACTTTCTCTTGCCTATATGAATATATAGGAAGGAAAGTATTGTTTTCATGTCGATTTTTCGAAATCGAGTTTTCACCGGATCTATACGTTTTCAGACCCCCTGAACCCAAAAAACATGTTTTTAGCGATTGGTCTGTGTGTGTGTGTGTGTGTGTGTGTAAGTGTGTGCGCGTGCGTGTGGGTGCGTGAGTGTGTGTGTGAACAGAATATCTCAAGAACGGAACATCGTACGAACTTGAAACTTGAAACTTAAGTTACATACCACTACCGGACCCGACACGAACATTTTCATCAAAATCGGTCAACCGGAAGTAGTAGTTTATTCGTGTAATTTTTCACTTTTTTGCGATTTTCTGAAAAACTGGTCCTACAATTTTTTTAAAAATCGCCTCATTTACTCAATTTTTTATTCTCTACAATACAGGGTAGGCAAAATAGGTAGGTGGATATAGGTAGGTGGTAGGAGGTGGTAGATAGGTGGGTAGGGTTTGCTGAAATTCTGGGTGAGGCTGTTTTCACGTAAAAACATAGTTTTTTTAAGATTACGGCTTTAATATGCAATTTAGCGCAAAAATTTTTATAATAAAAGTTGTAGAGAATTTAAAATCCTACAACTTTTATTTCAAACATTTTTTTGTATAACGCTTAGTTTAGCAGTAATTAGCGATTTTCTGATTTTTTCTCACGAAAACGTGTGAAAAATCGATTTTTTTAAGATTTCGGCCTTAGAATGCATTTAACGACAAAAGTGTATATAATAAATTTTATAGGAAATAAAAAGATCTACAACTTTTATTTGAAGCATTTTTCACTATAGAGCCTAGTTTAGCGTGAAATAGTGATTTTCCGTATTTTAAAGCCAAACTGAGTTCGATTTTCATTTTGCGTCTTTCACTCATGATTATAATAAGGTTATATATTTTGAGGTTAGTTTTTTGTTTATTTCTAATGTTTTATTACTAATGTTAGGTTTATTTTTAATTTTTTGCATTGGCAAGAGAAAGTTGTGTGAGTGTTTCACACCAGATTTTTTTGTTTTATCCACAACTGTTTAATACTATCAAAATTGTGAATGAGTTGTAGAAAATGAATGCTAATTGGTAATAGAGTTTTGAGAACATTCTCAATGATACGGTTCCGAAAGTACAGTATTAAATATATTGATTTATTTATTTATTTATTTCCTTTATTACTCCTCCAAAAGAGCAAAGCCCGTGCTTGGAGGAGGATTACTCTAATTATAAAAATCTGGTGTGAAACACTCACACAACTTTCTCTTGCCAATACAAATAATTAACAATAAACCTACCATTAGTAATAAAACATTAGAAATAAACAAAAAACTAACCTCAAAAAACATTAGTGAAATACGCAAAATTAAAATCTACCTCAGTTTGGCTTAAAAATACGGAAAATCGCTCATTCACGCTAAACTAGGCACTGTACAAAAAAATGCTTAAAATAAAAGTTGTAGATCTCCTAATTTCCTATAAATTTTATTTTATACACTTTTATCGTAAAATGCATTCTAAGGCCGAAATCTTTAAAAAATCGATTTTTCACACGTTTTCGTGAGAAAAAAACAGAAAATTGCTAATTACCGCTAAACTAAGCGTTATACAAAAAAATGTTTGAAATAAAAGTTGTAGAATTTTACATTCTCTACAACTTTTATTATATAACGTTTTGCGCTAAAATTCATATTAAAGCCCCAATCTTAAAAAGAAATTGTTTTTATGTAAAAACAGCTATACGCAGAATTTCAGCAAACATGGCGCCTACCCTATCTTGTAGAGCATAAAAATGTAGTAAACCAGGCGATTTTTAAAAAAATCGTAGGACCAGTTTTTGAGAAAATCACAAAAAGTACTACTACTTCCGGTTGACCGATTTTGATGAAAATGTTCGTGTCGGGTCCGGTAGTAGTATGTAACTTTTAAGTTTCAAGTTTCAAGTTTCAAGTTCGTACGATGTTCCGTTCTAGAGATATTTTGTATACACACACAGACACACACACACACACACACACACACACACACACACACACACACACACAGATACACCCACAGACCAATCGCTAAAAACATGTTTTTTGGGTTCAGGGGGTCTGAAAACGTATAGATCCGGTGAAAACTCGATTTCTTAAAATCGACATGAAAACAATACTTTCCTTCCTATATATTCATATAGGCAAGAGAAAGTAAAAATACATAACACAAAAATAAAACTACAATACAACAATAATAGCACTGATAAAAAAACAAAAAAAACAGTTAATACCAATACATCACTTGTCCATAAAAAAATAAGTCACACAAAAGAGAAAATGATCAAATAATACCAAATAAAAAACACGTTAGTACAAAATAAAAAAAATTAAAAAAACAGACAGAATACAAATAAATTGTACTGATCTTCAAACCCTGTCAGCTATGGGGAAAATCTGTCAATTTATTTCCCTTGCCTATATAAATTCATAAGAAGGAAAGTATTGTTTGCATGTCGATTTTCGAAATTGAGTTTTCACCAAATATTCACGTTTTCAGACCCCTGAACCCGAAAAACATGTTTTTAGCGGTGTGTGTGTGTGTGTGTGTGGTGTGGGTGTGGGTGTGTGTGCGTGCGTGCGTGCGTGCGCGCGCGCGTGTGTGTGTGTGTGTGTGTGTGTGTGTGTGTGTGAACAAAATATCTCAAGATAGTATTATTATTATATGTTATTTTATTATTCGTGTAATTTTTCACTTTTTTGCGATTGTGTCAAAAACCGCTCCTACGATTTTTATAAAATCGGCTCATTTACTACAAATTTTATGCTTTACAAGGTAGAGTAGGCGCCATGTCTGCTGAAATTCTTGGAGAGGCTGTGCTCTCGTACAATAAAATAGTTTTTTTTTAAATTGCGGGCTTGATATGCATTTTAGGGCAAAAGTGTATGTAAAGTTGCAGACAATGTAAAAACCTACAACTTTTATTCACACATTTTTTTTGTATAATGCTTCGTTTAGAGGTAATGAGTGATTTTGTTTTTTTCCATGAAAATCTCTAACAAAAATGAAGCTTTTAAGATGTCGGTCTGAGGATGTTCATTTTACGACAAAAGTGTAGTACATTTATAATCAAATTTATAGAAAATTTTAATATCTACAACTTTTATTTCAAGCATTTTTCTCTACACATCCTAGTTTATTAGCGGCAAAGAGTGATTTTCCGTATTATTAAGCCAAACTAAGGTTGGTTTTCATTTTGCATCATTCACTAATAATTAAAATTAGGTAATGTTTTTTGAGGTTAGTTTTTTTGTTTATTTCTAATGTTTTATTACCAATTTTAAGTTACATTGGTCATTATTTGCATTGGCAAAAGAAGGTCTTGTGAGTGTTTCATACCAGATATGTTTTTCTACAAACTAGGCCCTATATTACTTATGTAAGATATTGGTGAGATTTTCTTCCACTTTTCCTAATTTTGTCCACAACTGTTTAATACTAACAATTTTGGAATGAGGTAAAGAAAATGTATAATATTTGGAATTAGGACTTAACAAATACGGTGGCCTCTCGCTTAATTAACTTGGATAGGACCAAGTTGCGATCGGGTTACTGCACAAGTCAGTTAATACAACTGTAGCTCATTTATAATCCTATAGAACAAAGTATCGATTATTTTATTGTGATACAATTTAATTTGGATCCCAAAATTAAGCACGTATTGTTTACGCAGTAATGTGTACATACTACAGTATATGAATGGCATATCTACCTTAATATCGACTTTCCTACATCGGTACGTTAAAAAATAAATAAAATTTTACAGTGCAGTAACATTACTTATTAAAATAATACTAAACATAAAAATAAACACATACATTTAAGCCCATAACGGGTAGGTGGATTTTTACTTTCTCTTGCCTATATGAATATATAGGAAGGAAAGTATTGTTTTCATGTCGATTTTTCGAAATCGAGTTTTCACCGGATCTATACGTTTTCAGACCCCCTGAACCCAAAAAACATGTTTTTAGCGATTGGTCTGTGTGTGTGTCTGTGTGTGTGTGTGTGTGTGTGTGTCTGTGTGTCTGTGTGTGAACAGAATATCTCAAGAACGGAACATCGTACGAACTTGAAACTTGAAACTTAAGTTACATACCACTACCGGACGCGACACGAACATTTTCATCAAAATCGGTCAACCGGAAGTAGTAGTTTATTCGTATAATTTTTCAGTTTTTTGCGATTTTCTCAAAAACTGGTCCTACGATTTTTTTTAAAATCGCCTATTTTACTCAATTTTTTATTCTCTACAAGATAGGGTAGGCGCCATGTTTGCTGAAATTTTTGGTGAGGCTGTTTTCACGTAAAAACGTTGTTTTTTTAAGATTACGGCTTTAATATAAATTTTAGCGCAAAAACTTATATAATAAAAGTTGTAGAGAATTTAAAAACCTACAACTTCTGTTTCAAACATTTTTTTGTATAACGCTTAGTTTAGCGGTAATTTGCGATTTTCTGTTTTTTTCTCACGAAAACGTGAGAAAAATCAATTTTTTTAACATTTCGGTCTTAGTATGCATTTTACGACAAAAGTGTATATAATTAAATTTATAGAAAGTTAAAAGATCTACAACTTTTGTTTAGAGCATTTTTCTCTACAGAGCCTAGTTTAGCGTGAAAGCGTGATTTTCCGTATTTTTAAGCCAAACTGAGTTCGATTTTCATTTTGCGTCATTCACTCATGATTAAAATAAGGTTATGTTTTTGAGGTTAGTTTTTGTTCATTTCTAATGTTTTAATACTAATGTTAGGTTTATTGTTAATTATTTGCATTGGCAAGAGAAAGTTGTGTGAGTGTTTCACACCAGATTTTTAAATTACACTATCTGCTAGTTCCAGGGCTACAAAAAATAGTTCTGTTTCTTAGCACATAGTCAGCCAGTTAATTATATGACTGAACTATTTAAGAACAAAAGAGGAGGTGTAAAAGACACTACTCAGAGTTATCTCTTCTGAAAGTAATGAATTTTACTATACAGCCAGATGCTGTGGTGAATGAAGTGAAGGTGTCATTTGCAGGGTAGAAAGTAAGTGCTTTCGGAGAGCCTGGCATGCTGATAAGCATACTCTTTCAGCTCGGTGAGGAAGGCAATAGTAAAACACACACTCCTCGCCTTTATTTAGTAAACCTCTAGAGGTTCAAACCAGCCTTTCGGTTATTGACCTAAACAACAAAAATAGATTTTACGTCTATTATACTTTACTTTGTCTATTATCAAACGGCTGTTTTGAGAATGGAGTGGTACGGAAAAGAGGCTGCTGTAAGAAAAGGTTTACGAGAAGGATGTTCATTGTCACCACTACTTTTTAACTTGTGTATAGCTATGAATGAAGTGAAGAAAAATTTTTACACAGGAATAAAAATTCACGGAGAAACAATAAAATTCTTAGATTTGCTGATGATATTGTAGTATTAGCCGAGACAAAGAAAGAACTAGAGGAGATCTTAAATGGAATGGATGAGATCATGAGAAAGGATTGCTTCATGAAAATTAATAAGAACAAAATGAAAGTGTTGTGCAGTAGCAACAGTGGTTTAGAAGAGATGGAAAATTTAAATGAAGGCAACGAAACATATAAGAAGTTGGGGAATTCTGCTATATAGGGAATAAAATAACAAACGATCGTAGAAGCACCAGTGATATCAAAAGTAGAATTGCTCAAGCTAGAAAAGCCTTTGAAATTAAAAACAGCTTACTGACTTCATACATTGACTTACAGAATAGGAAAAATGTCTTAAAACACTATGTTTGGAATGTAGCATATAATAGTGAAACGTGGGTAATAGGGGCTGTAGAAAGGAAGAGAATAGAACTTTTGAAATGTTATGCTATAAGAAAATATTAAAGATTAGTTGGGTGGACAAAATAAGTAATTTAGAAGTTCTTAGACGAGTGGATGAAAGAAGAAGTATATGGAAAAATCTTACCAGAAGAAGTGATTGGATAGTGAGACATATCTTAAAACATCGAGGTTTCCAGCAATAATGGAAAGTAATATAAGGGAGTGAATTGTAGAGGAAAACAAAGCTTAGAATATTTAAAGCAAATTACAAAAGATGTAGGATTTTGCAGGTATATAGATATGAAACGACTTACACAAGATAGAACAGCTGGGAGAACTGCATCAAACCAGTCGAGAGATTGATGACAGAAATAAAAGATGTATTCAATACCAATGAATGAAGTTTTGGTTTGCGGTAAGTGGCCTTTTTAAATTTAGTGTTGTTTTATGAATAGCACTATGAAAACATCTACTACGCTAAAATACAGAATCTACCGCAAAAAGTTGAACATTTCAACAGGAACTTGTATTTAATTATAATTTTAATATACACAGTAGAATAGAAAATATCCTTGGGGAAACACGGATTTAAATTTTAACATAATAAAGTAAGATAAATTCATGTTTTTGTGCTGTTGACAAATCCGTTTTAAATTCTATATAACACATTTTACATGATGATAGCAATAATAATAATTATATATATATATATATACTTTTACATTTCAGTGAATTTAATTTGCTTTACTTTGTTATAATATTTTATTAAAACAAAAAGTAGTATAAAGTATGAAATAATACGGGTAGCGTGCACTACATAAAATGTGAAGTTTAATATAAATGGGCATGTAATGCACCCAGTAAGTGGCTTTTTTAAAACATGATTGTACGTTATTTAAACGTCACGTCGCCGCCGCATTACATTGCATAACTACTGAAATACGCTTTGAAATTCCACAGTTTATATATTACAGTGTTATCTGAATTATTTTATCCTATTTATTCATATTTTCATTACATTCTATAAATATATTTGTAGAGAGAAAGATGGAATTATATGGCTTTTTATGTACTACAGAAAAAACGAAATAATGAAATGTAAATATTTGCTTGAACTGCGTATGTTTTAAACG
Organism: Catonia carolina; assembly: GCA_035578175.1. NCBI lineage: Eukaryota > Metazoa > Arthropoda > Insecta > Hemiptera > Achilidae > Catonia > Catonia carolina. The sequence continues at coordinate 28,819,706 of JAQMRL010000005.1, read as the reverse complement.
CGGGTCACCAATGTGGTTCTAAAACCAGTAATTAAAAGAAAAAAAAATCTGGTGTGAAACACTCACACAACTTTCTCTTGCCAATATAAATAATTAACAATAAACCTAATATTAGTAATAAAACATTAGAAATAAACAAAAAACTAACCTCAAAAAACATAACCTTATTTTAATCATGAGTGAAAGACGCAAAATGAAAATCGAACTCAGTTTGGCTTAAAAATACAGAAAATCACTCTTTCACACTAAACTAGGCTCTGTAGAGAAAAATGCTCTAAATAAAAGTTGTAGATCTTTTTATTTCCTATAAAATTAATTATACACTTTTGTCGTATAATGCACACTAAGGCCGAAATCTTAAAAAAATCGATTTTTCACACGTTTTCGTGAGAAAAAACAGAAAATCGCTAATTACTGCTAAACTAAGCGTTATACAAAAAAATGTTAGCAACAAAAGTTGTAGAATTTTAAATTCTCTACAACTTTTATTATACAAATTTTTGCGCTAAACTGTATATTAAATCCGTAATCTTAAAAAAACTATGTTTTTATGTGAAAACAGCCTCACCCAGAATTTCAGCAAACATGACGCCTACCCTATCTTGTAGAGAATAAAAAATTGAGTAAACCAGGCGATTTAAAAAAAAAATCGTAGGACCAGTTTTTGAGAAAATCGCAAAAAAGGGAAAAATTACACGAATAAATTACTACTTCCGGTTGACCGATTTTGATGAAAATGTTTGTGTCGGGTCCGGTAGTGGTACGTAACTTAAGTATCAAGTTTCAAGTTCGTACGATGTTCCATTCTTGAGATATTCTGTTCACACATACACATACACACACACATACACCAATCGCTAAAAACATGTTTTTTTGGGTTGAGGGGGTCTGAAAACATATATAGATCCGGTGAAAACTCGATTTCTTAAAATCGACATGAAAATAATACTTTCCTTCCTATATATTCATATAGGCAAGAGAAAGTAATAAAAATTATATAAATTTGTAGTTGTTATTTAGGTCAGCGGTTCTAAACCTGTGGTTCGGTATGGGTCGCTAGGGGGTTCGTGGAAAGACAATGTGTGATGGCGGATTTGTAAAACGAATAACTTTTCACTAAACAAAAAGCACCCACTCAAGTAAATATTTTTATTTACTCATGTGCACACGAGTAAAGCTATCAGTAATTTCATGAATACAACGTTTTAAAAGTAAATTCTTACAACTGATTACCAATTGCTCGAGTTACGTGTCCAGTAGAACACTACACGATGACTTAAGCGTTCCTTAAGTCAACGATACATATCTAAAATTGTAACGTAGGTTCAAAGACAAACTTCAAAACCATAACAATCCCTTCTTTTTCTTCTTCTTCTGCCTTTCAAGAATTAGGTATCTCTGTCTGTTCCGAACCTCTCAAATCCGCCCATCTCTTTCTCGGGCGTCCTCGTTCTCTCCTGCCTTCCGGTGTCTGCTTAGGTATCCTATCCCTCCTTTATTCTGTTCACATGCCCTAACCACTGCATTCTGTTCTGAGGTACCTTGTCGTTCATGGAGAAGATGTTGAATTCTTTTCTTAGTGTAGTAGTAGTAGTATAGTGCACGGAATTTACTAAATTATACTTCATTTTAACCCTGAAATATCAGGGTAACTAATGGCGCGATAAAAATCGAAATTTTTCCTATAAATCGGTTCTGATCCACTTACTATTCCAGAAAACCTTAGAAAATTGAGTTATATTTTCGACCACGTGGAAAAGTAATTTTCCTTAAAATTAAAACACAGTTTGCTAAATTTACAATTTAATTATTACCTTACTCAATATTTAAATATGATTAAATTTATTTACAGGTAGGTTAATTGTATTTCTCACGCAATATGACGGATTTTATTTGAATACTTTGTAGGCATATAATATTTTAATTTGCGTAAATCTAATCCATTATCATAAAATTATTTATTTATTTAATATAAATAATGGAATTGTGGTCATATTGGGTACCGGTAATGTGACTGTTGCAATTTAGGGTGTTAATATTATTTACGGTCCACTGATGCGTATCTTTGTCTGGCCATTACATTCCACGCACGCTAGCACACACAATTCCAAACATTCACTAACGCCCTCTTTATCAATCTTTCCTTTCCCTCTTCTTCTACGTACACAACAGAAAAACATTTAAATGTATCTGGGTGTGTGTGTGTAAGTAGTATATAGGTACGTTGAGGACAAACACCTCTTAAATCAAAATAAGAACCACTTTTCAAAAACACCCCTTAAATCAAAATAAGGACCACCCCTTAAATCAAAATAAGAACCACTTTTTCAAAATCACCTCTTAAATCAAAATAAGGACCACTTTTACTCTCGTACACGTACGCGACTAAACACAATTGAAAGGACCTCTTAAATCAAAATAAGGACCATCCACTAAATCGAAATACAAAAATGAGAAATAACTTGGAGCGTATATATACGCGCCAATCTCAATCTCTACTGAATCATTTTTAAAGAGCCGAAGCCCTTTAAAAATGATTTCAGTGGAGATTGAGATTGGCGCGTATATATACGCTCCAAGTTATTTCTCATTTTTGTATTTCGATTTAGTGGATGGTCCTTATTTTGATTTAAGAGGTCCTTTCAATTGTGTTTAGTCGTGTACGTGTACGAGAGTAAAAGTGGTCCTTATTTTGAAATAAGAGCATGTTTTTGAAAAAGTGATGCTTATTTTGATTTAAGAGACGGTCCTTATTTTGATTTAAGAGGTGATTTTGAAAAAGTGGTTCTTATTTTGATTTAAGGGGTGGTCCTTATTTTGATTTAAGGGGTGTTTTTGAAAAGTGGTTCTTATTTTGATTTAAGAGCTGGTTTGATTTCATAAAAAGTGGTCCCCTTATTTTGATTTAAGAGGTGTTTGTCCTCAACGTACCCATATACGACTTGTGTATGTTTGTTGCGGTTTCCATACATTACTTCCTTGTAAGCTTAGTTTTTTGTGTTTAATTGTCTGTAACGTAGAAATCGTTAAATTTAAACCTAACTATACTGTGCATTACTGTAAAGTGTATTATTTTACTTTTCTTTTTTACGGTTATTTGCTCCATTGTCATTACGTTCAAAATTTTTGTGTTTAACCTGATTTTGTTTATAACTATTTGATCTTAACGGATTTTTTTGTTTGTTCATTTTCTTTTTTTACAAAAGAATATTTTGGCAGTATTTTTGAGAGAAGCCAAGATCAGACATTATAACACTTTAATAAAAACTGTGAGTCTACGTGAACAAATACCTTAGAATGCTGAAATCCTTAGATACCAGGATAGCTGGTCTGAGATAAGAATTTGTAAGAAAGATCCTTCGAAAAATAATGGGTTCGAAGATACTAGTTGAACGAAGCAGTTTATGAGGAAGAGTAGATAATACAAGAAAAATTAACGATTAATGTAGTTTTTTTGATTTGCCTCCAATTTTTTTTGCAATTACTGCTAATGCTTACGATGAGATGGGTTATAGATGAAAATAAGTGTGTAAAAATGCCAGACCTAACCGGGAATCGAACCCGTGACCCCGGCGTTGAAGCCAGTTGCGCTGACCACTACACCTCAGGCCAGCCTACATCATGGACTCAATTTAAATGTTTTATTTTTTTATTTTATTTTGATTTCTAATATGTGTACGTTGCAATTTGTTCAATTTGGGTCAAAAGCAACCCCATGACCCAATGTGATGATATATGTGACGTGTAAATGAGGTGTAGTCTTCTACAGACTCAGATTGACCATTCCTGAGACTATAGTTAAGTAAACCCCAACCGTCAAAGTACACCGGTAACATTGTCTAGTATTCAGATCCGTATAAAAGTCACTACCTTTACTAGGATTTGAACCAGGAACCTTCGTCTCCGAAAATCAACTGTTAAACAGCTGATTCACGGTGACAGTTTTACCTCTAGTCCTCTAGACCAATCCGGTGGGTGACGATTAGAAAGTGAAGACTAAAATTCTGCGGACACCTGTATAAAATGAATGACAAATAATTTTTAGGTTTCTAGAAAAAAAACATACGTAAGGTGTCGGCTAAGTGCTTTAAAAAGATAAAAAAATCTGGTGTGATACCCTCACAGAACTTTCTCTTGCCAATGCAAATAATTAACAATATAACCTAACATTAGAAATGAACCAAAAAAACTTACCTCAAAAATCATAACCTTATTTTAATCATGAGTGAATGATACAAAATGAAAATTAACCTCAGTTCGGCTTAATAATACGGAAAATGACTCTTTCCCGCTAAAAGGCTTACTTTTGACTTCTGACCAAAACCGTCAATGATTTCTGTATTTACTCCTTAAGAGAAATTGAATAACACTATTTTTGTTTCAAAATTTGGACATTAATTTCTTCACTTCCGGTAAAAACCGGAACTTCAAACGCAATGATTTCTAGTTTCCTAGAAACCTAGTTTGATTTCTTAACTTCCGATTTTGGGCCATCTCCGGTCGAAACCGGAACTTCTTAACCAATTCAGACCCACTAACTTTTTTTGTAGATTTGGAATCCGAAAACCCGTTTTTGCTATCTCTTGTAGTTTCTAATTTCGATTTCTTGACTTCAGGTTTTGGGTCACTTCCAGTCAAAACCGGAATTCAAATCCAATTTAGGCCCACTAACTGTTTTTATAGATTACGAATTCGAAAACCGTTTGACGCTATCTCTTGTAGTTTCTACCATCTGAGTGTGATGGTGCCGGCCCCATTGGCGTAGTTGGTAACGTGCTCGCCTCTCATCATGCGATCATAGGTTCGAATCCCATTTCAGGCACGGCATATTTTCATACGTTACAAAAAATCATTTCATCCTTCACCGTCTGCATTAGTAGTAATTGCCGAACAGTCGGACGTTAAACAAAAAAAAAAATAAAAAAAAAATGGGTGTGATGGACGGACTGACAAAACAAAATGATTGATGACAATTTCAAAAAATTTCCACCAACAAAATATAAATGAAAATTGTTTTCCAACTAAAGTATCTTGTACAGTTCAGCCGTTCTAAGTTTGCTCCTAATGTAAACAAATAATGACGTCACTGAGCATGCGCATTATATCTAAATGTGTACACGCTGATTAAAAAGTAACAACTAAATAATTTCAAAAGTATTTAAATACAAAATACTTTTAAAAGTATTTTTCTAAATTAAATTGTTAGGCCTACATCATATCACTACTGATTTTTACTTTCTCTTGCCTATATGAATATATAGGAAGGAAAGTATTGTTTTCGAGTTTTCACCGGATCTATACGTTTTCAGACCCCCTGAACCCAAAAAACATGTTTTTAGCGATTGGTCTGTGTGTGTGTGTGTGTGTCTGTGTGTGAACAGAATATCTCAAGAACGGAACATCGTACAAACTTGAAACTTGAAACTTAAGTTACATACCACTACCGGACGCGACACGAACATTTTCATCAAAATCGGTCAACCGGAAGTAGTAGTTTATTCGTATAATTTTTCAGTTTTTTGCGATTTTCTCAAAAACTGGTCCTACGATTTTTTTTAAAATCGCCTATTTTACTCAATTTTTTATTCTCTACAAGATAGGGTAGGCGCCATGTTTGCTGAAATTTTTGGTGAGGCTGTTTTCACGTAAAAACGTTGTTTTTTTAAGATTACGGCTTTAATATAAATTTTAGCGCAAAAACTTATATAATAAAAGTTGTAGAGAATTTAAAAACCTACAACTTCTGTTTCAAACATTTTTTTGTATAACGCTTAGTTTAGCGGTAATTTGCGATTTTCTGTTTTTTTTTTCTCACGAAAACGTGAGAAAAATCGATTTTTTTAACATTTCGGTCTTAGTATGCATTTTACGACAAAAGTGTATATAATTAAATTTATAGAAAATTAAAAGATCTACAACTTTTGTTTAGAGCATTTTTCTCTACAGAGCCTAGTTTAGCGTGAAAGCGTGATTTTCCGTATTTTTAAGCCAAACTGAGTTCGATTGTCATTTTGCGTCATTCACTCATGATTAAAATAAGGTTATGTTTTTGAGGTTAGTTTTTGTTCATTTCTAATGTTTTAATACTAATGTTAGGTTTATTGTTAATTATTTGCATTGGCAAGAGAAAGTTGTGTGAGTGTTTCACACCAGATTTTTTTAGTACTGTAAGTACTTATAATTTAAAAAATAGTTAACTTAATAGGAATACGACATCCATAAAGTCACAGACTCTAGCGTGCACCCTGTAGTATCTGGTTTTGGTTTGTTGACAGTAGGTGCAAACTTAGAGCGGCTGAACTATAGTATAATAATAATAATAATAATAATAATAATAATAATAATAATAAAAGTCTAGAGCCGGCCGCATTGGCGCAGTTGGTAACGTGCTCGCCTCTCATCATGTGGTCCTGGGTTTGAATCCCACTCAGGCACGGCATATTTTCATACGTTACAAAAAATCATTTCATCCTACATTGCATAAAGTTCCACCCCAACGGCGTCGCTAATGACCGTTGCAGTTGATGCGACGTTAAATAAACAAAAAAAAGTCTAGATTTAAAATGAAATTCAACCAAACGTGAGTTAACATTATCATTTAAACCAATAATGATGATTTTTATGTAGGTTTAAGGAAATTTTTATGTGTATACGGAAATTATTTTTTGTTGCTTTATAATTATGGAGCGGAAGTTGAGTAAACGAGAAAGCTTACAATTCGTGTACATTGGCCAAAATAATCACTAGTTAATAATACTGTACTTATTCTAGATATACGCCTGCGTAATTCTGTTCTCTATAAATTGTGTACTTCTAGCGCTCAGTACCGGTTTGTTTAACCAACAATGTATGTACGGTATTGTACCGAATGAAATTATTAGCGTGGAAAGTTTAGCTACCAATAAAAAAAAGTATTCATAATGTATTATTTTTCTCAGAGCTAATATTACTGTACAGTTAGAGTACTGATAATTTCTAAATTTATGTTTTTTTAAATAAAAATGTGGTGTGAAACACTCACACGACTCTATCGTCCCAGTGTAGATAATTAACAATACAACCTATGTTTAATCATAAGTAAAATGAAAAACGTAAACCAATTTTTATCAAGAATGAATTACGCAAAATAAAAATCGACCTCTATTCGACTTAAAAATACGGGAAATCAGTAATTGGCTCTAAACTAGGCTCTGTAGAGAAAAATGTTTAAAATAGATTTTTAATCCTATAACTTGTGATTATACACACTTTTGTCGTAAAATGCATACTAAGGCCGCAATCTTAAAAATCTCAATTTTTCCGATTTTGATGGAAAAAAAACAGAAAATCACTAATTACCGCTAAACGTTGTACAAAAAATTATTTAAAATAAACGTTGTAGGTTTTAAAGCGTTGACCAAAATTATTTTTAACGTAATACATTAAATTTATGCAAAACAGAATTTTAAAAAAATTTAAATTAATTATGGGTCTAACGAGTATTTTTTTATCATATCCGAAACTCCCGTTGTCCAAAATGTGCTGATATCTCTTTATTTTGGATATGAGATTTCTTTTAGTAAAATTTTAAATATAAATTTTAGCTAAACAATTCAATTAAGGATGTATACATGAATTATATACTAGCTCATTATATTTTTACTTTCTCTTGCCTATATGAATACATATAGGAAGGAAAGTATTGTTTTCATGTCGATTTTTCGAAATCGAGTTTTCACCGGATCTATACGTTTTCAGACCCCCTGAACTCAAAAAACATGTTTTTAGCGATTGGTCTGTGTGTGTGTGTGTGCGTGCGTGTGCGCGCGCGCATGTGCGTGTGCGTGTGTGTGTGAACAGAATATCTCAAGAACGGAACATCGTACGAACTTGAAACTTGAAACTTAAGTTACATACTACTACCGGACCCGACACGAACATTTTCATCAAAATCGGTCAACCGGAAGTAGTAGTTTATTCGTGTAATTTTTCACTTTTTTGTGATTTTCTCAAAAACTGGTCCTACTTTTTTTTTTTAAATCGCCTGGTTTACTAAATTTTTTATTCTCTACAAGATAGGGTAGGCGTCATGTGTGCTGAAATTCTTGGTGAGGGTGTTTTCTCATAAAAACGTTGTTTTTTAAGATTACGGCTTTAATATGCATTTTAGCGCAAAACTTTTTATAATAAAAATTGTAGAAAATTAAAATACCTACAACTTTTATTTCGAACATTTTTTGTATAACGCTTAGTTTAGCGGTAATTTGCGATTTTCTGTTTTTTTCTCACGAAAATGTGTGAAAAATTGATTTTTTAAAGATTTCGGCCTTAGTATTCATTTTACCACAAAAGTGTATATAATTAAATTTATAGAAAATTAAAAGATCTACAACTTTTATTTAGAGCATTTTTCTCTACAGAGCCTAGTTTAGCGCGAAAGAGTGATTTTTCGTATTTTTAAGCCAAACTGAGGTCGATTATTATGTGTCTTTCACTCATGATTAAAATTAGGTTATGTTTATTAACGTTAGTTTTTTGTTTATTTCTAATGTTTTATTACTAATGTTAGGATTATTGTTTATTATTTGCATTGGCAAGAGAAAGTTGTGTGAGTGTTTCACACCAGATTTTTTTCTTAACCCTTCTTACAATGCAAAAATATCTAAAAAAAAGTAAAGTACTGGACATAAAAAAATAAATATGACTGTAATATTAATATTTGAATATTTTATATTTATATAATTTATTTTATGTCACTTTCATCAGAATTTCTTCTGTATTTACAATTTTTAAAAGAAAACTATATTTTTTCAATAAAATAGTTATAGCAATAGTAAAGTTTCCCTAATTTTGAGTTTGACTGGTTAAAATCCCCCTTGGGGGAATGATGAGAGTGACTTACTTTTTTTAAAACATTTTCGTGTTAGGCCCCTTGAGAATAGTGTAGTTTTTCTTTCGTATAAAATATAAAGAAACGCACGTAAAGATGTCAGGTTTGTGAAGGAAATATTTTCGGCTTTTGTTTATCGTCAATATTGTAGTCTAATACAATATTTTTTTCATTTGGTTTGTTTATTCATGAAGACAATAAAAATACGAAATCTTTATATTATTTATATTAATTATAAAAATCTTTTACATTAAAAACTTTCTACCCTGGAATCGAACCTGGGTCATTCTGCTTGTTAGGCCGCTAACCACTACGCCACGAAGGCGGCTATAACCTAAATTCTAATTATTAGTTAATTTACCCTAAATGGAAATCAACCTCCGTTCCATTTAAAAATAGCCTACTATTTAAAATCACTAATTAGCGCTAAACTAGGTTCTCTAGAAAAAATGCTTGAAATAAAAGTTTTGGATTTTTTTATTTCCTATAAGTTTGATTATATACTTTTGTCGTAAAGTGTATAAGCCTACCAAGGTCAAAATTTAAAAAAAAATCAATATTTTACCGATTTTGATGAGCAAAGTACAAAAAATCACAAATTGGCATTAAACTAAGTGATGTAGAAAAAAATGTTTAAAATAAAAGTATTTAATTTTTTACAGCTTCAATTATTAACGCTTTTGCCATAAAATCCATAATAAACCCGCTATTTTTTTTTTAACACGAGCCCAGCCTTCCAAGAATTTTAGCAGACATGGCGCTTAAATTATCTTGTAGAGCATAAAAAATGTAGTTCATGAAGTGATTTTAAAAAATCATAGCCATTTTTGAGAAAATATCAAAAAAAGAAAAATAGTACGAATAAATACTACTCCGGTTGACCGATTGTACTGAAAATGTTCTTCGGGTCCGTTTGTAGTACCCAAATTCGAATTTTCAAATTCGTACGATATTTTATTCACAGACACACAGATCAATCACTAAAAAAAAACATGTTTTTTTTTGTTCAGGGCTGCTGAAAACGTTTATTTCCGGTGAAAATTTGATTTCGAAAAATACACATGAAAATAATATTTTCCTTCCTTATATATTCATATAGGGGAAAAGAAAGTAAAAAACACGAGAAAGTGATCTGATGATTGATTTTAGTCGAGTTATTTGAAGTGTTTGTTAACGAAGGTAAACATAATTATGATTATGTATATCCTAATTTTATAATTGATTAAGTAACATGAAAGAAAACACCGGCGGGAGCTAATATTAACCTAGAGAAAATCAACAACTTGTACACTAAGTTATTAATATCAGATCGGTGTTGTTTCTTGTAAACAACACCGTTCATTCGTTTACTAATAGGCAGTTATGTATTACACGTAGTAATATTAGCTGTGTTTCCATAGTTCTCAAATCATTTTGTTCTGTGAAAATTTCGTCTATATGATCGTCAGTACCTATTTAAAACTGTACTTATTAATTAATAATACAGTAGAATCTCGGTAGTTCGGCCTTGCAGTAGTCCGGTACCTCCAGTAATCCGGCCTTTAAAATATTAGGCCTAAAACCATGAAAACCCACCGGGTTGGTCTAGAGGTAAAGTCGTCGCCAAAATCAGCTGTTTAACAGCTGATTTTCGGAGACGAAGGTTCCTGGTTCAAATCCTAGTAAAGGTAGTTACTTTTATACGGATTTGAATGCTAGACAGTGGTTACCGGTGTACTTTGATGGTTGGGGTTCAATTAACCATACTCTCTCAGGAGTAGTCAACCTGAGTCTGTACAAGACTACACCTCATTTACACGTCATACATATCATCCTCATCTCATTGGGTCATGGGGTTGCTTATTGTTCTGAACTGAACAGATTGCAACGTACACAAATTAGGGCCTACAAAAAAACGCCATGAAACCTCACCCAGGACAAATTTTGATAATAGATTTAAATTGAATTAGGGAAATAAACTCGACCTAATTACGGCGGATTTAATATAACATGTATATGTTTAGGATTTGGTTAAAGAAATTACTAAGCAGACCTTAATTATTGTTAAATGGAATAATTTTTGGCCTTTCATCCAAAACTCAGAACTGGGCCATACTCTATACTTCATGCTGAATTGACAACGAAACGTAATTCTCAGAACACGAGCACCCTCACACCGCACTAGGCGATGTCAATAGCTGATAATTATGTTTCGTACAATGTCTACAGAAGTACTCAGCAAACCTTTTTTAATTAGTTTATTTAATTTAAAATCACAAAGAAATCAATTCATATTCAATTTTTGTTTAAATTTATAATTTATAGTTCCAAAATTCCAACACATCCAGTAATCCGGCATTTTCAGTAATCTGGCACCCTCTCGGTCCCGAATTGGCCGAACTACTGAGATTCTACTGTAGTGTATTTCCCAAAAATCTAGTGTGAAACACTCAGACGACTTTCTCTTGCCAATGTAAATAATTAACAATATAACCTAACATTAGTAATAAAACATTAGAAATTAACAAAAAACTAACCTCAAAACACATAACCAAAATGAAAATCAACCTCAGTTTGGCTTAAAAATCCGGAAAATCACTCTTTCACGCTAAACTAGGCGCTGTAGAGAAAAATACTCTAAATAAAAGTTGTAGATCTTTTAATTTCCTATAAATTTGATTATTACACTTTTGTCGTAATAGTTTCATAAAATCAGACAACGAAAGTAGTAATTTATTCGCGCAAATTTTAAAAAAATTGTCTCATTTACTAAATTTTTGTGCTCTATTTTTACGATTGCATTCTGCATGCATCGTGTGTACATATTATGACAAAAGCGTTTATAATCATAGTTGTGGAACATTTTAAAAATCTACAACTTTTTTTAAACATTTTTTCTAGAACCCTTAGTTTAGCCATCAAATTAATGATTTTCTGTATTTGGTTCATTAAAATCGGTAAAAATGGGATCTTTTTAAAAGTGGAGTCATAGTGTCACCGTCGCTCCCTTTGATTAGGTACTGTGCTGCCGGCTATCAAAGCTCCGACGTAGCGATAGAGGGAGCCGCCAATAGTTCCGAGAGGGATGGTAGGCTTGTGGTGGCGTACCGACAGAGGCCTTTGTCATCACGGCCAAGACGAATAACCGCCTTTTACCGCAGGGCTCTCGGCAACTATATAAAGAGCGGTACACTGAGGCAAGGGATTCAATTCAGATCCAGACAGCAAACAAGACATCCACCGTCGACCACGGCTACCGGACCCCAGGAAGACTAATCAACGACCCCGCAAGAGAGAAGACGATGCTTCCGCTCGCCGATCCGTCACCGTAAGCCGTCGACCGGACCGTCATCGCCTGCTGACGCGAGCGATGCCCACAGCGGTCCCTCGACCGAGCCCTGCGCCCACCGGACCCGACGAATCAGCCATCAACGCATTATTGCGAGGGAAGAAGATGATGTCTCCGCTGGACGACGACACGCCGTCTCGCCCAGCTCCTCGACCGCCACGACGACTACGACCGACGCTTCCCATCAAGACGGCCACCGCTTAAACGGCCCTTTTCAGGGCCACCAAAATGTAAAGGTTTCAACTCGCCACTTAATGTCGCCATCCGGTGACAACAGTATAAATTTTACGACAAAAGTGTAAATAATTTGGATCTTTTTTTTTCAATTCCTAATATGTGTACGTTGCAATCTGTTCAATTCAAAACAATAAGCAACCCCATGGCCCAATGAGATGAGGATGATGTGTATGACGTGTAAATGAGGTGTAGTCTTGTACAGACCCAGGTCGACCACTCCTGAGAGAGTATGGTTAATTTAACCCCAACCATCAAAGTATACCGGTAACCTCTGTCTAGTATTTAAATCCGTATAAAAGTAACTACCTTTACTAGGATTTGAACCAGAAACCTTCGTCTTCGAAAATTTAATTGTTGTATTTAACTTTATATATTTTAAACGTACGTACAATTGAGGAGGCTTTCCTGTAAATAATTTTTATAAATCGACGCAAGTTTTCCAAGGCCTATGTAATCGTATAAATTCTTAAATTGAAATAAATCAACGGAAGAATTCAAAGCTTAATAGAATCCGTGATTTTAAATGACTAATTTCTGTAACTGGTTTTTTATTTGTAATATGTTAACTTGTGTGACGTATCACCAAGAGGTGCAATAGTTTTATCGTTTAAAACTGACGTTCCAATTGACATTTGCCCTTTTATAAAACATTTTATTGTCATGTTGATGATTGTGATTATTTTTAGATGTATTGATGTGTTTTTATTATTATTGAACAGGACGTCTTTTCTTGGAATTAATTCTTGTTTGTTAATAATTTTCTTTGTACGTAGTTGAATCAGTTATTCCTGATAATGTTAAAGCTAAGATGCCTATTTTAACCTTGTTGAATTTACACCCGCTTTTTCTACAGCATATACAGTAAAATCTCTCTATTGCGGAACTCTCTATAGCGGAAATCTCTCTTTAGCGGCATTATTTGCCGACCCCGACCCTTTCGTATACTACGATAATGTATTTAACTCTCGTTATAGCGGCACAAAAATCTCTCTATAGCGGCAAAACAATATCTTCAGGATATGGATTTAGACGTCGATGTAGGGGCAGACAATGACTTAGCCACTTCAGCAGATGTTGGCAATGATGCAATAATCGAAAATGTCTTAGCCCAAAACAACGAGCAAGAAAGTGAATGACGATGAAATGGAAACAGAAATGTTGTCCCTTTAAGTAAACAAGCACTAGACGCTATTCTTGTTGTTTCAACGTACTGTCATTGCCAATATGTAAATGAAAATTTACAAGTTTTAAACATTGAAAATGAGATTGAAGACATGTTTTATGAATTGAAAACGAAACAAAATTTACAACTTATTTTACGAAATGAAATGTACTTCACAGTCATTGTTTCCTTAATAACAAAAAAATATATACTGTACTGTGTATTTTTTTGTGTAGCCTATGTTTTAGGAGATTTTAATTGTATGTATCCTATGTTTATTACTGTTCAGTAAAAACCGAGTTTCAGTGCTAATTAATTTTAGGCTATCTATTACGGTATGTACTGTATAATGATTATTGAAAAAAGTTCAATTCGAAAAGTGAAATTCTATTGTTAAACATTAGTAACACAACATCTAATAAAACCAGTTTGTATCCAAATTTCTTGTTAAGTTAATAACCTACACTTTATGTAGGTAATTAATTTAAATATCTCACTGTATTGAAGTAATCTACAGTAGTAAACATTCGTCATAAAGTTATCTATTCAGTAGTTTTTCAAAAACTTATTCCATGCACCATTTACATACGTATATAAGTTATTTTGTACAGAAAAATTAGTACTCCAACTTCCCTCCCACCGTTAATTACTCGCTCTCTCTATAACGGAACTCTCTTTATAGCAGCGGTATCTCATGGTCCCTTCAATTCCGCTATAGAGAGATTTTACTATATTAAGGAAATATTGCGGCGGGTAAGAACACAAGAGGTAGAGGTGTAAAAGATACTATAGTCCGATTCACGAAAGAAAACACCTGTCTTTAAACAGCAATATCTTTTGAACCGTTGTATTTAAAAACAAACACGATACATCAAATTTAAGCTTGTTTTATTGTTTGTTACAGGATTACATTAATATACAATACTTTTTAGCCCTATATATTTTAAAGTACGCGTGAAAAAAGTAATAGTGCCTTAAAGTTGGGTAAATTGCAAAACTGGTTAAAAACAGTTTACTTTTTATGCGTAATTCGTTAAATTTAATACTCCATTAATTCCCGAAAATGTTTATGTATACCCTGTAACCAACAATAAAACGAGCTTCAATTTGATGTATCGTAATTGCTTTTACATTCAACAGCTCAAAAGTTATTGCTGTTTAAAGACAGGTGTTTTCTGTCGTGAATCGGACTGTAATTAGAGTTATCTCCTGTGAGAGTAATGTATTTCATTATTCAGCTAGAGCCTGTGGTGAATAAAGTGAAGGTGTTATTTGCAAGGTAGAACGTAGATGCTTTTCGGAGGGCCTGGCATGCTAACAAGCACACTTTTTCACTCAGTGGCACATGTAAACCACCTCACTCTTCGTTTTACTTCGTAACACCTCTATAAGTTCAAACCAGCTTTTGGCTGATGAACTAAATAACATTCTAAACATTTTGAATTGTCAATTGAATGAATTTTACGTGACATCTATCTATCTATAATATACTCCAGGGTCACTCGCTCATTCACGGACTGACATAAATTCTAACTCCGTAAGGAGGCCTCTGAGCCCAAAAACCATAATGACCTTTCTTCTTCCCCTTTCGCTGAAACCGACGGGGAAACTATGACTTTCGGGTTTTCGCCTTCGGGGGGCGCAGGGGGGTTCCCGTCAAATTTGAGCTTTTTAACGGGGGGTCGTAGCGACACCGTGATGCACCCGATCGCTTCGTCTCGATGAGTTACGAAGATTGCACACCAAAAACGCCCCAGAAATCCACCCCTGAAGCTTCCAGGGGTCGGTCAAGGGGCGATTTTGGACCCCAAAAAACGAAAAAATCACAGCCATCTGGGCGCATCGCTCAAAAAAACCGACACCGTGGTCCCCTTCACCTATAGCTCGAACCCCCGGGAAAAATCCGAAACCTGAGGTCAGCCCTTCCGGGGGGGGGCGCTTTGGGGGGTTGAAATTTTGAACTCCTAAACGGTGCGTATTAAAATAGACGGTGTACCCCTGGAAAGAGTTAAGCAGTATACTTATCTAGGCAGCAATGTAAACGAGGATTGGGATCACTCGCAAGAAATTAAGATACGCATAGAAAAAGCCAGAGTGGCCTTCAACAATATGCGAAATATTTTCAAAACTCACGACCTTACACTTGCTATCAAAATGCGTCTCCTTCGATGTTATGTGTTCTCTGTACTGTTCTACGGCGTGGAAGCTTGAACGCTCACTGAGGCCTCAGCCAGGAGGCTTGAAGCCTTTGAAATGTGGCTTTATCGAAGAATGTTACGCGTATCATGGAGGGACAGAGTCACCAATGTAGAAATTCTTCGAAGGATGAATAAAGATAAAGAGGTTCTTGACATCGTGAAAGTCCGAAAGCTCCAATACCTGGGACACATTATGCGCAATGAGAACCGTTACGTGTTGCTCCAAAAGATTCTGCAAGGAAAGGTGTATGGTGCGAGAGGTCCCGGTAGAAGGATTTCATGGTTGAAAAATCTAAGAACGTGGTTCAACCAGTCGACGACCCAACTTTTCAAAGCAGCTGTTTCCAAAGTCAGAATAGCCATCATGATAGCCAACATCCGAACCGGATAGGCGCCATAAGAAGAAGAAACGGTGCGTCCTAGCTTAAAAGTGTATAGAACCTTTTTTGTTGCTCTTCTGAAGTGCTTTAAAAATATTTTTTGAAAGTCGCTCAAAAACGACCGGTTCGCTCAAAAAACCCGAAAGACGAAATTTAGGCTTTTTGGGGGTTGCGAATTTCAGGTTTTTCTTTTTCTACGCCCCGGGACCAATCTTGATGCCGGTTTTAATTTTTCGTCGGCTTACCCTATCGACTGGAAGAAAGGAAAATTTTTGAAACCTTAGGTCTCGGACCTGTGAGGGGTGCTACGCCCCCCAAAATTTTAAAAAAATTCAAATTTTCAAAATTTTTAAAATCTTTTAACAGTACCTTGTTTGTCGTTAACTTCACCCTATGACAAAGTGCGGGCGCGCAGCGCCCGTATTTTTATGATTCTTATCCGCTTATTTATTCTGATCCACCTACCCCTGTGATGTGAGACACGGAAGCGGCGCGTAGCGCCGCTGGAGTGGCGAGTTTTTTTATTAAAATTAAAATTCAACCCAATAAAATAAATCGATAAATTTTATGTCTAGTTAATCAATTCGTTAATTTGAATAAAAAGTTCTCAATAACCCTACAAAATAATTTTTTTGAATTGTAGTCTTTATTAGTATTTTTTTATTTTTAAGCGTTGTAGCACGGCTAACAAGTAACGTTAAATTTTTTTCACATTTAATTTATGTAAATTGAACTTAATTTACCTAACGGTATTTGTCTGTTCCTCTTGTTCTCTAAATTGTCCAATCCAGTCTCCCTCTCGCTATCTCTCTCTCTTTCGCTAAAACTCGTAACTGTTAGTAATAATTAATACTGTACAACACACCTTCAATTGTTAACACGAGAACTGAATACAATTCAATCGCAACTCGTTATGGTTTCTCTATGATCGTTACCTATTGTATTCAGTGATCACTTATTTTACTTTCGGTGGATCTACTATTTCGCTCTTTCTCTACAATATTCACGGCGAAAATTATTTAGCCGGCAGATTCAAATGGTAAAGGAATGTTAATTAAAATATGGTTTGTTTACCCAAAGATGAACTATTTTTTTACTTCTCAAAAACTCGAACTTATTGATGTAACAATCATATTTTAGAATTCGAATTTTGATACGTCGCCGCCAAAATAGTAGCTAGATAGAAAATTTAATTTACTGTGTTATTTACTACGGAAAATATCGTTAAGCTTTTACCAGTTTTTATTTTCGCATAAATCCTGAAATTTTTCTCTAGAAAACCACGTAAAAGTTATTTAAATCCGTTTTGTACAATTCTCTTTTTAAGGGCAAATATAAACGCCATTTTAAATACATTGTACCACATTTTACGGTTTAAATATTTAGATGAAATTTTTTATCACTATTGCGTGTACAATGATATCCGAAGCCGGATTGCTCAAGCTAGACGGTTCTTTGAAACCACTAGACTACTGACCACAAACATTGATTTACATATTAGGAAAACGTTCTTAAAACGCTATGTTTGGAGTGTAGCATTACATGGAGGCAAAACGTGGGTGATAGGGGCTGTAGAAGGAAGAGGATAGAAGATTTTGAAATGTGGTGTTTTACGAAAAAGTTAAAAATGAGATGGGTGGACAAGATACGTAATTTAGAGGTTCTTAGGCGAGTTGATGAAAAAAGAAGTGTATATGGAAGCATCTTACCAGAAGAAGGGAAAGGCTAGTGGAGCATATCTTAAGACATCCAAGTATTGCTCTATTAATAAATGGATGGTAATATTTAGGGACTGAATTCTAGTGGGAGGCAAAGGTTAGAATATATAAAGCAAATTACAAAAGATGTAGGGTGTTGCAGGTATTTAAGTTAGGACAGTTTGAAAAAATGGGTAGCGGGTAGGACCTCTTCGGACAATCCTACCAGGGGAAGTGAATCAATCCCTGCCCTCCGCAGATTCCAGGTGTTTCCTGACCCGGGAAACTAGTACCTGTTTAGGGTCCCTTGTCCAGGGTTACGGACGACCGAATGATTGCCGGGATAAGCAATCCCCTACTTACCGGCCAACGGCTTAGGGCGGATGAGCTGGTAAGTGGAAGGGCACCCTTTTGTCCTGAGATTGAGAAATCGATCTCAAAGGCGGAGGAACCAAGGACTGGTCAACGGCGTAAGGATACAGAAGGTAAAGGGAACCCACTGTATTAAAGATCCTTATGGATATTCCCAGGATATTCATCCGATTAGCATCATGATGAAGGCTCAAATACAAATGGCCTCTAGTCCCGGGCAGGCCTTAAGTGGTCAAGAGGTGCGAAGAATCCCCCGGTTTCAACTTGATAGGAAAGCGAAAATAGCTACTTGGAATGTCAAGACTTTGTTTGCAGCTGGAAAGTTTGACAACTTGATCCAGGAGATGAATAGGATGGAGATAGGAATTCTTGGTGTGAGCGAAGTCCGCTGGCCTGGAAACGGGATGATTAGATCGAAGGGTAAAGTAATGTACTACTCAGGTATCAGTGATTCCGACCGAAACCATCAGCATGGTGTTGGTATCTTAATGGATGAAAGCATACAAAGGTCGGTAAAGAATTTCATTCCATGCTCCGAAAGAGTACTCCTGATTCAGCTGTGTGGTAGACCCATCAACATCAATATTGTACAGGTATATGCCCCAACGGCAGATAAGTCAGAGGAAGAAATTGAAGAGTTCTACAAACAACTGGATAGTGTCCTAAGAATTACAAAACAGAATGAAGTCACCATAATTCTTGGAGACTTCAATGCTAAAGTCGGTAAGGGTAGAGCGGGATCAGTGGTAGGTGATTACGGCTTGGGTGAAAGAAATGAAAGAGGTGAAAGGTTGGTTCAATATTGTGAAGACAACAATCTGGTGATTACAAATACATGGTTCACACTCCCACCTAGACGATTGTACACCTGGAAATCTCCGCAAGACAGTGACCAGCAAACTGTTCGTAACCAGATAGATTACATTATCATTAATCGTAGATTTAGAAATTTCATCACTAAGGTAACCACGATGCCAGGTGCCGATATGGAATCTGACCACAATCCGCTACGTGCCGACATACTGCTGCGCCTGTCCATACCCAAAGGAAGAGCCTCTAAAAAGATATTAAAGCCAGAATTACTTAAAGATCAGGAAAGAAGATCATTATATAAAAACCATCTTAATAAAGGATTGGAAGGTGTTAGCAATACAGGCGATATGAGCAAGCACTGGCTCGAAATCAAAGAAGTTTTCAAGAAAACAAATGAACTTTTCCTCAGAAACACCGAAAGGCATATGAAAAGCAAATGGATGACTGATGATATTCTTGATTTGATGGAGGAGCGAAGGAGGAGTAAGATCGAAGGAAATTATATAGAATATAGAAATCTTCAACGAAGAATCCGAAATGGAATAAGAACGGCGAAAGAATGTTGGTTGGCTGACAGATGTTTGGAGGCAGAGAATCTGAGTAGGTTAGGAGATAGTTTCCACCTCCACAAAAAAGTCAAGGAAATCGCTGGAGTATATAACAGAAGAAATATAAGTTTCATTAAGGATGAAAACAATAAAATAATATTGGACACCGAGGAATTGTTACTGACGTGGAGGAGATACACCACTAATCTCTTCCAGGATGACAGACCAGAGAATCCCGAAGCTGGAATGATGCCGCTGTCGGGACCAAGTATTTTGAAGAGTGAAATTAAACATGCCATAGCGTTAATGAAGAATAGCAAAGCTCCGGGCCCTGATGATATGTACTCAGAGACGTTTCATTTAGTTAGCGAACACAACCTTGATATCATTGTCCGACTTTTTAACAACATTTATGACACTGGACATATTCCCGAGGACTGGCTTCTCTCTACGTTTGTCGCACTTCCGAAATCAAACAACGCAAACTCATGTAAGGACTATCGTCTAATTAGCCTGATGAGTCATTTTCTTAAACTCTTTCTTCGAGTTCTACACACGAGACTCTATAGGAGGTGTGAGGAAGTAAGTGGTGCTAGTCAATTTGGATTTAAGAGCGGTTTTGGAACGAGAGAAGCCATATTCAGTCTCCAAACTTTGGTACAAAATTGCCAGGATCAGAGAAAGGACGTCTTTTTGTGTTTCATCGACTATGAAAAGGCGTTTGATAATGTAAAGCATGATCTCCTCATATCATATCTTGGGGATTTGGGGCTGGATGGGAAGGATATAAGGCTTATAGGTAATTTATATTGGAATCAAAGGGCGGCAGTTCGAATTCAGGATGCGGGAACAACTGAGGAATTCGAAATAAAAAAGGGTGTCCGACAGGGGTGCATCTTGTCTCCGATGTTGTTTAACTTGTATGTGGAGAGAGCATTCGCCGAGTCAATCTCCGACAGTAGCATGGGCATTAAAGTGAACGGAATTCCCATTAACAATATTCGGTATGCGGATGGCACCGTGATATTGGCGGATAGTGCGGATGATCTCCAAGCTCTATTGGACAGGGTCAATGAAAAGAGTCAGGGTTTGGGTCTGAAAATTAACATCCGTAAAACGAAATGTATGGCCATCAGTAGAAACGGCACTCCGGGTACAAGAATATCCATAAATGGAGAGAACATTGAACAGGTCGCTCAATTTAAATACTTGGGATGTATGATCAACCAAGAATGGGACCCAGATCATGAAATAAAATGTAGAATCGAACAAGCTCGAGCAACATTCCTCAGACTTGGGAAATTTTTGAGAGACAAGAACTTAAGTCTCAGTCTTAGATATAGGATGGTAAAATGTTACGTCTGGTCCGTTCTCTTGTACGGAGTAGAGGCATGGACGTTGAAAACAAACAGTATCAGCAAACTTGAGGCCTTTGAGATGTGGACCCTGCGACGAATGATGAGAGTGTCGTGGGTTGATCATGTGACGAACGAGGACATCCTGAGAAGAGCTGGTTTGGTGGATCGTGAGCTTTTCGAGACTATTAAAACAAGAAAGACTGGGTACCTTGGACACATACTGCGTGGGGAGCGTTATCATTTCCAGCGGCTTATTCTTCAGGGTAGAATAGAGGGAGGAGGAAGAGGAAGAGGTAGAAGAAGGTTATCCTGGCTACGGAACATACGGCAGTGGACAGGGATACGAGACTTCCAGGCATTGCAGGAGGCTGCAATTGATAGAGTAATATGATGTGAGCGAGGATGGACGCCTACGCAGGAATCTGCATGGCACTTTAAGAAGAAGAAGTTTGAAAAACTGCATCAAACAGTCGAGAGACTGATGGCAAAAAAAGTGTGTACGTTGCAATCTGTTCAATTTAAGAACAATAAGCAACTCCTGACCCAGTGAGATGGGATGATATGTATGACGTGTAAATGAGGTATAGTCTTGTAGAGATTCAGGCCGACCATTCCTGAGCGGGTATGGTTAATTGAGCACCAACCAACAAAGTACACCGGTAACTACTACTGTATAGTATTCAAATCCGTGTATAAAAGTAACTAACTTTACTAGATTTTTTTTTATTATAATTCCTAATGTGTGTACGTTGCAGTTTCCTTAATTCAGAAATTAAGCAACCCCATGACCCAATGAGATGAAGATGATGTGCATGACGTGTAAATGAGGTGTAGTCTTGTTCAGACCCAGGCCGACTATTCCTGAGAGAGTATGGTGAATTGAACCCCAGCCATGAAAGTACTCCGGTAACCACTGTCTAGTATTCAAAACCGTATAAAAGTAACTATCTTTTCTAGAATTTGAACGAGGAATCTTCTTCTCCGAAAATCAGCTGTTAAACAGCTGACTCGCGGCGATGAATTTTTACCTTTAGACCAACACGTCGTCTTAGATGAGATTTTTTTTTGTTTTAACGTCCGACTCTTCTGCAATTACTGCTAATGCAGACGGTGAAGTATGGAATGATTTTTTGTAACGTATGAAAATATGCCATGCCTGAACGGGATTCGAACCCAAGACCGTTTTAGATATGAGCCAAATATAAAAAACAGTAGGTATTAGTAAATTTAAGACTGATTTCTAACATTTGATATTGTATTAAAATTTTTGTAAAGAGAACTTTAATATTAAATAATCTGAAGTAAAAGTTTTTGTTAAACGATTTATACTAAATTGCTGTTTACAAGTTTGTAGATATTAGAAGCTTTTTGGAAAGTTTCTTTAAAAAAAAAAGAAACTTTCTGTTAATAAATTTAATTTTTGTTACGAAATTTTTTTCTTTTTGTGGTTAACCTTTCAAAATATGAATGAAAGTATTCTAATTTTATATTTGACAGTTATTTTAAAATGTTATTGTTTTTTAAGAAAAAATTGAGATAAAATTTAGCCGTACAATAATTTGATAGGTGGTTAGTTACTGTTTTGTAATTTAAGTCATTATTTAATTAGCTACCGAACAAATATAGCTGGTGAACCCACAGTTATTACATTTTCTTTAAAATTAGCCAGCCCCAGACTTTTTCAGAGTCGGGGTTTATGTGAAGTAATTAAATTGTAGCTTACTGGTAGCTTATAAACACCATGCGTTCAATTAATACAGTGTAACGTACAGACCTTTTACACTTTCTATCTGCCCCTGTTATTATGCTAATTTAAATCACTATGGGGTGGTTACCCTTCCATTCTCCACTCTTTCCATTCATCTGAAGTTTCTTTCAAATTACTCTGTATTGTACGTTCTACCTTTTATTTGGTTTAATAAATAACACAATTTAATATTGCATTGTGTTCCGTTTGTTGTATTCAAAAATATGATTTGAACATTTTCAATGAATTGCTGTCTTTTGTGTTTATTGTGTTTTTCAAATTGTCTGCAAATTACATTTATTTATCTGTTTTTTTTTTTACTTTTAAAAATCGTTTCTTAAAACTTTAAAGTATTTTAAAATAATAAATATTCATTGCACAACTAATTCATTTTTATTTGAAACTCATCGACTGTTGAAATACAGTTGTAAAATTAAATTCATCTGGTTACAGATTCAAAGATTTCGATTTAAAATTTTTAATATGCTGGAATTTTTTCCGTGTAGGGCCAATTTTAGACAACGTGAGGTGACTTTTAGGCGTTTCTGTAGGATCTTCTTGGAGTGATTTTCTGTTTTGTTTTTCATTAAATTCTGTAAAAAAATCGATTTTTTAGATTTTTGCCGTAGTATCCATTTTACGACAAAATGCACATAATCAAATTTATAGGAAATTAAAAGATCTCCAATTATTATTTTGAGCATTTTTCTCTGAAGAGCCTAGTTTAGCGTCAAAGAGTGATTTTTCCGTATTATTAAGCCAAACTAAGGTTGTGTTTCATTTTGCGTCATTCACTCATGATTAAAATAAGTTTATGTTTTTAAGGTTAGGTTTTTTTTATTTCTAATGTTTTATTACTAATGTTAGGTTATATTGTTAATTATTATCATTGACAAGAGAAAGTTTTGTGAGTATTTCACATCAGATTTGTTAATTTGATTATGTATCTGCCATGAATGAGTAATAGGCTATGTAGATAAAGTAAACAACAGAGTAAAACCGGGGAAAACAATAAACCAATTTATTTATTTATTGCACCCCTCGGAGGCTAGTTTTTGGTGTTATAATATTCATTAAAATGGTAATATGTAGTAACAAAATTAAATTTTTGGTCGCTTAACATAAATATAAAATGGTTGACACATTGAAAATACAATAGCAGAGAAAATACTGTATAGGAAAACCGCCTTGCTGAATTGATTAAAGATAGAGCATACCGTTGTATTAGAGAAAGGCCTATACGGTAGTTTAGAAGTTTATGTTTAACGTACCCTACAGATAAGAGGGCTAACGTTACGTTAACGGGTCCCTCTACCTATACGTAGAACGTAGTTAAACATACAAGAGTAGTTTTTAGAGGTGCACCTAGTATATATTATATAGAAGGAGGAGTACGATCCATTGCATATATTTTTCATGAAAACGCTGGCTGAGCTAAAAGTTTCTCTTCGTAGTTAACGTAGGGCATAGTTAGACGCATATTATATGCGCCTCTATTAACTACAGTAAGTAATTAACTCCAACCTAATTGCATTCTATCTTAACTAATTCAGTGAAAACAAAAATTAACGCGTTGGTCGGGTGAAAGAAAGTTTTTAATTTGAGATTAATTGGAAAAAGTTATTTCATTAGTATTATTTATTTATTTTTATTTTGTTGATTTTTCATGTTTTTATTTATTATTTCAGCGATTACACCTATATTTTTTTAGAATACAGTATTCATCAGCAGAAGAGTTTGAAATTGTAATTTGTTTTAATGTATAAATCTTTTATTTTTTTAATTTTTACTCTATCCTAATATTGTTGTTGTTTTAGGTCGTTATCCAAATGGGTGGTTCAAACCTCTAGAGGCTTTACTAAGTAAAATGAGGAGTGAGGTGGTTTGTCATTGCTTTCCTCATTTAGTGGAAAAAGTATGTTTATCACCATGCCAGGCCCTCTGAAAATTATCTACTTTCCCCCTGCAAATGACACCTTAATTTTATTCACCACAAGATCTGGCTGCATAATGAAAATCATTACTCTCAGAAGACATAACTCTGATAAGTTCTTTTACACCTCTACCTCTTCTGTTCTTTAATGCTTCAGTCATATAATTGGCTGACTATGTGATAACTATTTTTTTGTAGCTTTTTTTGTAGAACTAGCAGATCGAGTGCAATTAATTTAGTCGTAATAAAACAAAAAACCAATAACATTCTACCCATAATAGACGGGTGGAGTGTCAAATTATTTACACTCAATCTGTTCGTTGCAGGGCTAAAATAAATAGTTCTGTTCTTATCACATGGTCAGCCAATTAAATCACTGAATCATTTAAGAACAGAAACTGTAAAGGTGTAAATGACTTTAATCAGAGTTATGTCCTCTGAAAGTAATGAATTTCATTATACAGCCAGACCCTGTGGTGAATGAAGTGAAAGTGTCATTTGCCGAGTGGAAAATATGTGCTTTTCAGAGGATCCGGCATGCTGATAAGCGTACTTTTCCACTCAGTGAGGAAGGCAATGTTAAATTACCTCACTCCTCATTTTACTTAGTAAAACCTCTACAGGTTGAAACCAGCCTTTCGGCTGATGACTAAATAATAAAATAAAAAAATCGTGGATTGTATGTAACCATAAAATATAAATAAATTATACATTTTTTAAACAGGTTCAATTCCCGACCCGGTTGGAAATCGAACCCGGGACCTGCGCATGGTAGGCTAACCATTACGCTATGGAGGCCCAGGATCAGTTAAAGCTACTTTTTTTTTGAATTTTTTTATGTAAAGTCGCATCAGCTGCTTGGTCATTAGCGACTACGGTAGAACTGTTGTTTAGGTCAACAGCCGAAAGGCTGGTTTGAACCTCTAGAGGTTTTACTAAGTAAAAACGAGGAGTAAGGTGGTTTACCATTGCCTTCCTCACTGAGTTAAAAGAGTATGCTTATCAGCATGCCAGGCCCTCCGAAAAGCACTCACTTTCCACCCTGCAAATGACACCTTCACTTCATTCACCACAGGGTCTGGCTGTATAGTGAAATTCATTACTTTCAGAGGAAATAACTCTGATTAGTGTCTTTTACACCTCTACCTCTTCTGTTCTTAAATGATTCAGTCATTTAATTGACTGACCATGTGATAAGAAACAGAACTATTTATTTTAGCCCTGCAACTAACAGAATGAGTGTAAATAATTTGACACTCCACCTGTCTGTTATGGGCAATGCGACTACGGTAGAATTATGAAACATTAACTGTTGGATTTGACACGTGATAATTTCCAGTTCCTGGCCGGGAATCGAACCCGGGACTTCCGCGTGGCAGGCCATGCGCTAACCACTACGCTACGGATCCGGCCAGTACTACAACTTATAAACGGATATTTCTTCTTCTGAAACCAGTTTAATAGGTCGCTAATCTTATATCCTGTATTTTACATCTTGATTCATACGATTAATTAAACGATAATAAAGAAATCGATAGTGACTTTTAGATTGATCTGTAAATATTGAACATAATAAATCATAAAAAATAAAATCTGTTACGTTATATCTAACCTAATACAAAATAGAAAGCGTGTCAATCTATTTACATTTTACTTTTACTACTACAGCCGATTTTTTTTTGTTTCATTGTAACAGTCTCTTTTAATTTTTTTTTATAGTAAAACATTTGATAAAAATTTGATGTGAAACACACAATTTTCTCTTGCCAATGTCGATAGTGAACTATATAACACATTTTATGTTTAATCATGAGTAAACAATGTAAAATAAAAACTCTGGTGTGAAACACTCACACAACTTTCTCTTGCCAATGCAAATAATTAATAATAAACCTAACATTATTAATAAAATATTAGAAATAAACAAAAACTAACCTCAAAAACATAACCTTATTTTAATCATGAGTGAATGACGCAAAATGACAATCGAACTCAGTTTGGCTTAAAAATACGGAAAATCACGCTTTCACGCTAAACTAGGCTCTGTAGAGAAAAATGCTCTAAACAAAAGTTGTAGATCTTTTAATTTTCTATAAATTTAATTATATACACTTTTGTCGTAAAATGCATACTAAGACCGAAATGTTAAAAAAATCGATTTTTCTCACGTTTTCGTGAGAAAAAAAACAGAAAATCGCTAATTACCGCTAAACTAAGCGTTATACAAAAAATTGTTTGAAATAAAAGTTGTAGAATTTTACATTCTCTACAACTTTTATTATATAACGTTTTGCGCTAAAATGCATATTAAAGCCGCAATCTTAAAAAGAAAATGTTTTTACGTAAAAACAGCCTCAAGCAGAATTTCAGCAAACATGGCGCCTACCCTATATTGTAGAGCATAAAAAATGTAGTAAACCAGGCGATTTTAAAAAAAATCGTAGGACTAGTTTTTGAGAAAATCGCAAAAAAGTGAAAAATTATATGAATAAACTACTACTTCCGGTTGACCGATTTTGATGAAAATGTTCGTGTCGGGTCCGGTAGTGATATGTAACTTAAGTTTCAAGTTTCAAGTTCGTACGATGTTCCGTTCTTGAGATATTCTGTTCACACACACACACACACACACACACACACAGACACACACACAGACCAATCGCTAAAAACATGTTTTTTGGGTTCAGGGGGTCTGAAAACGTATAGATCCGGTGAAAACTCGATTTCGAAAAATCGACATGAAAACAATACTTTCCTTCCTATATATTCATATAGGCAAGAGAAAGTAAAAACAACCTAATTTTAATCCATAATGTGTCCACTGCTCCGTGGAACATACATCATAAACCGATCTTTACACACACGCGCGCGCACCTGCAGCACCCCCATAACTGCCTAGCGGTGTTCTATATACTTGAATAGTAAGTCAACCACTAAGCAATTGATTGTAATACTACTATTTTGGTTGTAATTATCTTTATCAAAATTGTATAATTTTCTACGTATTATTCCTTGAAAAATGAGTCCAAACTCGGTGTCATTGGGATAATCCTAAGCACTTCCGATGTCGGATTTCATTCTGACTGCCGTTGTTCAATAATATTAATAAATTTAACTGTTTTTTTTTTTATAAATGTAATAATGAATATTATTACACTATAATTAGTACTAATTATTACATCTTATAAAATAATCCGTTAATCTTATCAAAACGTAATATTAAACTAACACTATCGTTTTATAAAATTAAATAGCACTGCATATATATTTTTTATTTATTATTTTTATTATGCTTCTAATAGTTACATTTATAATAATTGTTAAATTTCTTATAACATTTATTAATTTATTATAATAGACTACTATTAAACAACGGCAATCAGAATGAAATCCAACATCGGAAAGCTTAGGATTATCACAATGACACCGTGTTTGAACTCATTTTTCAAGGAATAATATGTAGATTTTGAAAATTATTATACAATTTTGATAAAAATTATTACAACTAAAATGTTAGTTATTGCAGTCAAGCGCCTAGTAGGTGACTCACTACCGAATAATGTGACGCAGGTAAGGGGTTGCTGCGTGTGTGTGTTTGTGTCGGTTTATGATGTAGGATAACCCACCGGGTTGGTCTAGAGGTAAAGTCGTCGCCAAAATCAGCTGTTTAACAGCTGATTTTCGGAGACGAAGGTTCCTGGTTCAAATCCTAGTAAAGGTAGTTACTTTTATACGGATTTGAATACTAGACAGTGGTTACCGGTGTACTTTGATGGTTGGGGTTTAATTAACCATACTCTCTCAGGAATAGTTGGCCTGGGTCTGTACAAGACTACACCTCATTTACTCGTCATACACATCATCCTCATCTCATTGGGTCATAGGGGTTGCTTATTGTTCTAAATTGAACAGATTGCAACGTACACACATTAGGAATAAAAAAAAAATGATGTAGGTTCCACGGAGCTGTGAACATTATTATAGAGTGAAAGACGCAAAATGAAAATTAATCTCTGTTTGACTTAAAAATACGGGAAATCACTAATTGCTAAACTAGGCTTTGTAGAAGAAAATGCTTGAAATAAAAGTTGTAGATTTTTTAAGTTTCTACATAATTTAGATATATTCACTTTTGTCGTAAAATGCACACTAAGGCCGCAATCTTAAATAAAACCCATTTTCTACCGATTTTGATGAAAAAAAAAACGTAAAATTACTAATTGTTGCTAAACTAAACGATGTACAAAAAATATTTAAAATAAAAATTGTAGGTTTTTAAATATTCTACAACTTTTTATTATATAAATTTTTGCCTTAAAATGCATATTAAGGTCGCTGTCTTAAAAAAACAATTTGTTTCTACGAGAGCACAGCCTCACCAAGAATTTCAGCAGACATGACGCTTACCCTACATTGTGGAGCGTAAAAAATGTAGTAAATGAGAAGATTTTTAAAAAAATCTTATATAGGAACTGCTTTTGAGAAAATTGCGAAATAGTAAAAATTACATGAATAAACAAAAACTTCCGGTTGACAGGTTTTAACAAAAATGTTCATGTCACGTTCTCTCGTGGTACTTAACTTAAGTTTCAACATGGTACGATGTTCCGTTTTGAGATATTTTGTTCACACGCATATATATGTGTGTGTATATATATATATATATATATATATATATATATATATATATACACACACACACACACACACACAGACCAATCGCTAAAAACATGTTTTTTGGGTTCAGGTGATGTGAAAACCTGTATATCCGATAAAAACTCGATTTCGAAAAATCGACATAAAAACAATACTTTCTCTCCCTATTATATACTATTTATAATAGGGCAGGAGAAACTAAAAATCAATCTAGTACATAACCGATACTTGTATACAAAATAAATATGACTTTATTGTCACAAAAAATAACATACATTGGGTGCAAGGGAAAAAGAGTAAAATTCACAAAAATTAATTTTTAGGAAAACGAGAAAATATTTCATTTATTCATTTCAAAAGATCATGTGTTTTTAAATAACAATCAACCTTCATGTGATTTTGATACAAAAATATTTACGTATTGTATTTCTCGTTTATTGTCATTTAGACCATATGAAGTAACTTTAGACATTTCTGGAAACTCCTTTTACAGCCCACATTCAGCATTTGTTCACTGTAGGATTTTCTCGTTTCGTCCTTCATCTGCTGTTCATTTTCATTACATTACATTACATTCTTTACCTACATTGTTCTTAAGGGCTTCCAGAATGCTCGAATTCTTTCGTGTACATTATTACTAACTCCCAAGAATCTGATATCTGAACCTAAGAACCTGTTGCAAAATATCTCTAAAACTGAAATTCGTACGAAATTAAAACTTGGAATTTAAGTTGTCATAAGAGGAACGGATACGAAGATTTTAATCAAAATTGGTTAAATGGAAGTAAAAGGAATAAACTACTAAAAAATTCACATAAATATTTCTTTTTAGTTATTATTTTGTTTTCTAAAATTTTGTATATTTAATTTCAATTTATGATTTCATAATCTTTGTAAATATATGTTCATTCAATTACAATTTTCTTTGTAATCTATGCTTAATTAAAAATACACTGTTTTGTATTCTCATTTGTATTGTAGATCCAGGGTATTTTAATTTTGTTTGTTAAGTTCTTTTGTAATCATTTGCTGATTTGTATTAAAATTTGTATTTGTATTTAAATTGTAATTTATGATCTTGTAAATGGATAATTATTATTGAAAATAAATAAAATTTTCTTACATTATCTTAAATCGCACGAATGTAGTGCGATTTTTCACTTTTACAATTTTATCTAAAACGGTTCCTACGATTTTGTATAATCTCATTTACTAAATTTTCATGTTCTACACGATAGGGTATGTGGTATGGGTACTAACATTCGTGGGGGCTTTTCTCTCGTGGTAATAATGGTTTTTAAGATTATTGTTATGATATGCATTTTAGGCCAAAAGTGTATATAATCAAAGTTATAGAAAATTTAAAAACCTACAGATTTTATTTCAAGCGGTTTTTCTTCAGTGCTTAGCGTAGCGTGAATCAATGATATTTCTCATTGAATTAGTTAAAAACGGGGTTTTCAAAGATTGCGGGGTTAGTATGAATTTTAGGACAAACTTGTACATTATCAAAGTTATAGAAAATTAAAAGACCTAGGGTACAATTTTTCAAGCGTTTTTTTTTTGTACAGAGCTTCGATTATCGTCAATTAGTGATTTTCCGTATTTTGTCCATCAAAATCAGTCCAAACAGGTTGATTTTCATTTAGCGTCATCCAGTTATGATGAAACTTAGGTAATGTTTTTCATTATTACTTTCTCTTGCCTATTTGAATATATAGGAAGGAAAGTATTATTTTCATGTAGATTTTTCGAAATCGAGTTTTCACCGGATATACACGTTTTCAGACCCCCTAAACCCAAAAACAAAAATTTTTAGCGATTGGTCTGTGCGTGAACAAAATATCTCAAGAACGGAATATCGTACAAAGTTGAAACTTTTTTTTAGTTTTTATTTGTTATCGGGAACAGTACATTGTTGACAACTACGAAATTTGATCGCTGCTTTTTGCTGTATTTTTGACGTGGATTAGACATGAGTTTGAACAGGGATCCCCAGTAGAGTTTGTTCATGGATGGCTGTCAACTGGTCACCATTCAAAGTCGCTTGCCCAACCGGTGTTACTTAACAAATAATAGAGACTTTCTACCAGCTGACTGACTGGGCTGGCTCGAAGGCCGAAGTTGAAACTTAAAACTTAAGTTAGATATTACCACCGGACCCGACACGAACATTTTCATCAAAATCGGTTTACCGGAAATAGTTTATTCTTGTCATTTTTCACATTTTTGCGATTTTCTCAAAACGGCTTCTACGATTTTTTTTAAAATCGTCTCATTTACTAAATTTTTACGCTCTACAAGATAGGATAGGCGTCATAACTGCTGAAATTCTTATTGAGGTCGTTTTCTTGTAAAGAAATTATTTTTTTTAAGATTGCGGCTTTAATATCCATTTTTTTTATTAACTTTATATGGAATTCACAACTGTTACAAGATAAAAAACCAGTGAATATAATGGTGGGTGAAAGAATGAATGAAATGACATGAGTGACGTGCATGGAGAGCACCATCCACTGACAGGTCTCCGACATTTTATTAGTTACTTCTTACTACTTAGTCATCGATTGATTAATTAATTAGTTAATTCATTAATAACATTAACCGGTTTTAAAACAGGAGGTCCTTACTCCACTTCCTCCGAAGTCGTCTTTAAACTTGTTTGGTAGATGACGGGAGGAGAGTTTACGTATCAGTTCGTTTGGATGAGCGAAAAGTCGGTCTTGGAAGTTCGATAAAGTTGAATGAAAACGTCGGTTACTAGAGGGATTATGAGGTCGTTATGTAAGGTAGCGTTAGAAACGTAAGAAGGTGCGTTCACTAATATGCATTTCAGCGCAAAAATGTTCATAATAAAAGTTGTAGAGAATCTAAAATCCTACAACTTTTATTTCAAACATTTCTTTGTATAACGCTTTAGTTTAGCGGTAATAATTAGTGATTTTCCGTTGTTTTTTTTTTCATGAAAATCTGTAAACAATCGAGTTTTTAATTTCAGACTTAGTATGCATGCATTTTACGACAAAAGTGTATATAATCTAATTTATAGGAAATTAAAAGATCTACAACTTTTATTTGGAGAATTTTTCTCTACAGAGCCTAGTTTAGCGTGAAAGAGTGATTTTCCGTATTTTTAAGCCAAACAGGTTGATTTTCATTTTGCATCATTCACTCATGATTGAAATAAAGTTTTGTTTTTGAGGTCAGTTTTTTGTTTTTTTGTAATGTTTTATTACTAATGTTAGGTTATAATGTTAATTATTTGCATTGGCAAGAGAAAGTCGTGTGTGTGTTTCACACCAGATTTGTTTTAAACTTATAATAACTAATCTTTTAGTTGTAACAAGACTAATAATTTATCTTCATCATACCAGTGTAATCAAGAAATATAATGGCTAAGTTACAATTGGTTTAGAATTATGTGTTTTCATGAACACAATAGGTTTTGCAAGAGTGCAAAACTTAAATAATACAATAGAGTTCTAGTACTTAGTTAAATAGAAAATTCATGAACCGCTTACCCATTATCATTTAAAGAGACTTAACACAAAACAAATATTCCAGTGGAGTTAAGTTGAAATATATATACTTTAGTTACAACAGTAATGTACCAAAAACAACACGAACGGAGTGTGTGTAAAATGAACTAAAACGAAGATTGATTTCGTGTATTTAGTCAGAACATTCGTCTTTAGCTACAGCACCGGGTGTGTTTGGCTGTAGCCTGGCAGACTTAGTTCACTAAATCACACACATCCCCATCCCTTAAACACCAACCCCTTCATTTCAAACCAATCCCCAATGCTGTACACTCGATTGTTGTTACCATTCTTGAAATATCGTAATTCTTTATTCTATAACACCAAACAAAGAACGATAGATTAAATTTTCACTTCCTTTTTACTTTCTTTTGCTTATTTGAATATATAGGAAAGTATTGTTTTCATGTCGATTTTTCAAAACCGAGTTTTCACCGGATCTACACGTTTTAAGACCCCCTGAACCCAAAACAATGTTTTTAGCGATTGGCCTGGGTGTGTGTGAACAAAATATCTCAAGAACGGCACATCGCATGAAGTTGAAACTTGAAACTTAAGTTAGATACTACTACTGGACCCGACACTAACATTTTCATCAAAATCGGTCGACCGGAAGTAGTAGTTTTTTCGTGTAATTTTTTTACTTTCTTGTAATCTTTAAAAATCGGGTTTTTTACACGATTTCATGAACAAAACACAGAAAATCGCTAATTACCGCTATACTAAGCGTTGTACAAAAACTTGTTCGAAATAAAGGTTGTAGAATTTTAAATTCTCTACAACTTTTAATATAGCCTATAGTACATTTTTTGCGCTAAAATGCATACTAAAACCGCAATCTTAAAAAACAAGTTTTTACGAAAAATCAGCTTCCCCGAGAATTTCAGCAAAATGGCGTCTACCCTAACTAGTGAGCATAAAAAATTTAGTAAATGAGGCGATTTAAAAAAAAATGGTAGGAGCCGTTTTTGAGAAAATCTCAAAATATTGAAAAATGAAATGAATAAAATACTACTTCCAGTTGACCGATTTTGATGGCAATGTTCGTGTCGGGTCCTCTAGTGGCACTAAATTTAAGTTTCAACTTCGTACGTTTTTGAGATATTTTGCTCACGCACATACACACACAGACCAATCGCTAAAAACATGTTTTTTTGGGTTCAGGGGGTCTGAAAACGTGTAGATCCGGTGAAAAATCGACATGTAAACAGTACTTTCTTCCTATATCATATAGGCAAGAAAAGTAAAAAATTGTAGAGGTCCTTCAAAAATACTTATTAGATTGAGATTTGCTTATATCTGTTCCAGTGGTTTTGAGTTCATAGGTGAACATGCTATTTAAGCCGGAAATTGAAATTACGAATGATAAACAAACATAACTAAACAGATCATGCTGACTATCATACGATAATTCATCATCTGAAATTCATTTTCCCAAATTGACTCCTGTGAACCGTATTTTATTCTAATCAATTATGACCGTGATTTAAATGTAGGCTTCTACAAATATATTACAGTGGAGTGACAAGTTGTGGAGGTGAAAGCAACATTTACTTAATTACATTTTCAAATGTTACATCACTGGGGAATCAATAAATTAGCAGCAACCCTCCGCTTTTTGCTAAGTAATAGGTTAAGAGTTATTATAAAATAACTAACAGCAATTTTTTGTTTCCTTCTTTTATATAAAACCGTTCTAATGTAGTTCATTTCAAAGTTATTTTTTTGATACAAAAACTTAAATCAATATTCAGTATAGCCTTTCTTAAACTAGAAAATAATTTTAGTTAAAATTAGTTTTAATGAAAACGTTAATTATTACTCAATTATTTGGATTCTGAAAAAGTTTTTTGCTTAATTCTTATTACGGTACTACGTACCGTATGATTAGGGTATGGTATTGATCTGCACAATTTCGTGTTAAAATTTTACTATTATAAATTTTATTATATATATTATATTTTATTATATATTAAATTTGTACATTTTTAATTTTTGTATATGATACTTATGCCCAAAATGGGCAGGTGGAGTATTGTTTTAATTGCACTCTGTCTGTTTGGTCCAGGGCTACAAAAAATAGTTCTGTTTCTTATCACATAGTTAGCCACTTATATGACTGAACTATTTAAGAACAGAAGAGGTAGAGGTGTAAAAGACGCTAGTCAGAGTTATCTCCTCTGAGAGTAATGAATTTCACTATGCAGCCAGACCCTGTAGTGAATGAAGTGAAGGTGTCATTTGCAGGGTGAAAAGTGAGTGCTTTTCGGAGGGCTTGGCATGCTGATAAGCATACTCTTTCAACTCAGTGATGAAGGCAATGGTAAACCACCTCACTCCTCGTTTTTACTTAGTAAAACCTCTAGAGGTTCAAACTAGCCTTTCGGCTGTTGACCTAAACAACAACAACAAAATATGATAGTTAAATTCCCCACAGCCCATTAAAAGAAAAACTTAAAATTATTTTTTTGTTACTGATTTTTGTACGGTGTCGCATCAATATTTAGTTTTTAGCGACCCCGTAACATAACGAAAACAAGTACTGTCTGTCTATAACTTGATGGCCTCTGGCAGAGAGGAGCAATGTGCGGATTGTAAAACCATTTCAGAAAAGGTATTTAATTTCTTTTTTAGAGTAACTAAAACTTGTCGGAAATTACGTATTTTTATAAAACAAAGTATTTTGCATATTTTTCGTTTCACAAAATTATTTCGAAAAACACTCGCTTAATGAGATAATGTATGATTTAGTAAAAGTTTTGTTTTTGAAGAAAGGAGCACGTATTCTGCAAATACATCGTCATTGTTCAACTATATTAAATAAATTCATTCACTAAAAATTTATCAAAAATTGTCTTATTTCATTTGCTAAATGTGTACAGTTTGCTTTAAAGACCGAAATATTTATCCCATGCTGACTTTTTTATGTCGTGTTTCGCGATTTTACAAAACTTATTTATGAAAATACCTCGCAACTTGAAAAGTAATGAATTTCTGTTAAATTTTATTGCATCATCATTTTCGATAATTGTTTTTTCAGACCCCTGACCCAATAAATATGTTTTGAGCGATTGGTGTGTGTGTGTGTGCGCGCGCGCGCGCGCGTGTGTGTAAGTGTGGACGAAATATCTCAAGAACGGAACATCGTACGAACTTGAAACTTGAATCTTAAGTTAAGTACCACTAGAGGAATCGACACGAACTTTTTTTTCAGAATCGGTCAACCGGAAGTAGTAGTTTACTCGTATCATTTTTCACTTTTTTGCGATTTTCTCAAAAACGATTTCTACCATTTTTTTAAATCGGCTCATTTACTACAATTTTATGGTCTATAAGATAGGGTTGGTGCCACGTCTGCTTAAATTCTTGGGTAGGCTTTGCTATCGTAGAAATTTTTTTTTAAGATAATGGCTTTAATATGGGTTTTAGCGCAAAAATGTATATAATCAAAGTTGTAGAGAATTTAAAACCCTACAACTTTTATTTCAAACATTTTTTGTAGAACGTTTAGTTTAGCGGTAATTAGCGATTTTTGGTTTTTTTTTCACGAAAATTTGTAAAAAAATTGATTCTTTTAAGATTTCAGCCTTAGTATGCATTTTACGGTAAAAGTGTATATAATCAAATTTATAGGAAATTAAAAATCTACAACTTTTATTTAGAGCATTTTTCTCTATGGAGCGTAGTTTATTATTTTTAAGCCAAACTGAGGTTATTTTCATTTTGCATTATTGACTCATGATTAAAATAAGGTTATGTTTTATGAGGTTAGTTTTTTGTTTATTTCTAATGTTTTATTTCTAACATTATGTTGTATTGTTCATTTTTTTCATTGGTAAAAGACCGTTGTGTCAGTGTTTCACACGAGATTTTTTTTTAAACTCCAGTTGATCTTATTTTCATATAATCCATAATCAGAATGTTTTTGGAAGTAAATTACTGTAATTACTCTTGCATTACCGTTGCGTTTGTTT
This sequence comes from Catonia carolina, assembly GCA_035578175.1. NCBI lineage: Eukaryota > Metazoa > Arthropoda > Insecta > Hemiptera > Achilidae > Catonia > Catonia carolina. The sequence goes on along the minus strand of JAQMRL010000005.1, from coordinate 28,782,895 downwards.
TATATCATATAATAACATTTCTGCAACGTTAATTTATGTTAGAACATTAGTTACTCTACACGAGAAATTCCTTCGAATGTTCTCATTTCCATATCAGGTGTTCTCATTTGCATATTTAGCCAATATAAGTTGTGTACTACATATTGCTCGCTTTAAATTTATTTCTTAATTACAATATATCTGCCATTATGTCATATTACCTGTTTACTTAACAATTTCAATTATTCTCTTCATAAAGTTGTATCATGTATTACAACTTGAAAGTTGTAAGTTATGTCGTTTATTACAACTCTTCTGATTTTCTAATACCAGAATTAATCATTACAAGATTTATTGATTTCTATTAAGGTCACGACTCTAGTACTAGCAGCTAGCAAAATATCGTAAAAGGAACGAACAACTAACAGCTAATTGTGTTGAAGCGCTAGTTTTATTTTGGATTTGATTCGGCATGAATTGTTGGACAGGGACCCTCAGTGGAGTTTGTTCAGGAGTGGCTGTCACCAAGTCACAATACAAAGTCTCTTGCCCAACTAGTGTTACTTAACAAATAATAGCGACTTTCACCAGCTGTCTGACTGGGCTGGCCCGAAGGCTGAAGCGCTAGTGACTTTGAACATGTTTGATTTTACTAGCGCTAGTAGGAAAGAAAAAGTTATGTGATTAACTAGCGCTTGTAATTTAGCTCGGCATGAACATTTGGAAACGTTTCTAGTTGTTAGTAACCTGGACTTTGTACAGGAATACACAGCGCAACTCACGTATGTCTTCAGATCACTGGTATTAATTAACAAGCTCAATGGGAACCGCCAATTACGCGCCAGTAGTAGTAGTAGCGAGTATACTAGCATTGTGGGAGTATACCATATTAGAGAAATATAATATTAACAGCGGCCGCCTCCGTGGCCAATTGGATAGCGAGCTACGCCGCAATGTTAGGGTCTTGTGTTCGATACCCGTCTAAGGTCTGGAAAATTATTGGCTGTCTCTGTGACGGAGTGGTTAGTACGCTAGCTTATCAAGCGGAAGGTCCCGAGTTCGATTCCCTGCTAGGGTTTGGAAATTATTACGTATTATAAACCCATTGCTCCGCACACCTAAGTTGTCGGTAATGACCAAGATGCTGATGTGATGTGTTGGTGTTTACGTCATCAGAGGAAAGGCTGGTTTGAACCTCAATAGGTTTTACTTAGTAAAACGAGGAGTGCATCTCTGAAAAGTATCTACTTTCCATTCTGCAAATAACAACTTCTGCATCTCCTGCGTCTGGCTGTATGATGAAATTCATTACTCCCAGCGAAAATAGCTATGACTATCCCCTAACGAAATGAAGACTGCAGATGAGATCTAGGGAATAACTGCCAAGGCCAGGTGTGAGGTTGCCCCTTCGCTATGTCATCCTCTGTTCCACCGAACTCCAGCTGACATTTTGCTAGGCTGTCATCCATAGCTGGACCACAACGTGACAACGCAGGATACGATTAACGAAAGTCAATTGGCTCTGTGCTGTGATCTAGGTCACTACGCTCCGCTGTCATCTGCAGTCTCTATTTCGTTAAGGTATAGTGTCTTTTGCTTCTCTACCTCTTCAGTTTTGAGATGCTTCAGTCATTTACTTTTCTGACTATAAATAAAAAACTTAACTATTTTTTGTAGCCCTAGAACTAGCAAATCTAGTGCAAATAATTTAACGTTCTACCTGCCTATTTTAGGTATAAAAACATATGAGGATGTTGTAAAATTCATCAAGTCTCAGAGAATACGATGGCCAGAATACTGGGAGCGATGGGCGAATAGCGTTTACCAAAGAGGATACTCGCCTCCCGTAGGATTTATGGTACCAGAAAAAGTAGTTGATTTAAAATTAAATGGCTTGATGAACTTAGGACCTTCAAGTATGATGGTAAGAGAGTACGTGAGGTTGGCGAGGGATAGGGGAATGGAGTAAAGGAGAAAAAGAAGAACCGGTAATTTCTGCTTGAAAAACCAGACAAACACGAGAACTAAGACTTTTTCGTACTTTTTATAGTTTAAGAATGTAAAAAAACATTTATACATATATTTACTCAAACACTTTGAAATTTGATTATTTATATAAAACTTAAGAAATTGTAAATTATTTCAAAGTATGTACAATGTCATAAATTTTGTGTTGTTAACTCGTATACAAATTAATTTATGTAAGGGAGATTTTTCATTTCGTAACAAAACAGCCCTCAGTAATTTATTTGTACTGTACTTTAATAAACCCGACTTAATTTACTAAAAGGGAAGAAGAAAATACGAGACACTGAGAGGGAAAATTAAGGTACAGTAATATTTTTGTCGTTTAATTTGTACATAACTTAAAGCTTTAACATACCTTACGTTATAAGTCTTTGTAATAAATAACTACGAAGTAGCTACCTCCTTTAAAAAAAAAAACAAAAAATATAAAATTTAACTAGAAACTAAAGAAAACAAAATAATAGAGTTATTAAATGAATTCATAACGCTAAAGGATTTAAGCTATAAAAGACTTAAGTAGGATTTGTCTTCTTTTCCGTTGTTTTCTTTTTAATTCCATTTTACTAACGTATAGTTTTGTGTATTGTACTTGTTTTTTTTTTTTTTTAGTAAAGATGGACTAACTCTATTATTGTGGTTATTTTTCATTTTTCCTTCCAATAGTACTTCGTTTCGACCTGTTTTTTTTTTTAATCTTGAAAAGATTTAAGTTATAATTGAGTTTAACTAAAGATTTATTGTTACTCTAGAATTTATTGATGACACGTTTTGTGTAAGTTATTCTTCTTTTCCGTTGTTTTCTTTTTAATTCCCTTTTACTAACGTATAGTTTTGTGTATTGTACTTCTTGTTTTTTTTTTTTTAGTAAAGATGGACTAACTCTATTATTGTGGTTATTTTTCATTTTTCCTTCCAATAGTACTTCGTTTCGATCTGTTTTTTTAAATCTTGAAAAGATTTAAGTTATAATTGAGTTTAACTAAAGATTTATTGTTACTCTAGAATTTATTGATGACACGTTTTGTGTAAGTTATTCTTCTTTTCCGTTGTTTTCTTTTTAATTCCCTTTTACTAACGTATAGTTTTGTGTATTGTACTTCTTGTTTTTTTTTTTAGTAAAGATGGACTAACTCTATTATTGTGGTTATTTTTCATTTTTCCTTCCAATAGTACTTCGTTTCGATCTGTTTTTTTTTAAATCTTGAAAAGATTTAAGTTATAATTGAGTTAAACTAAAGATTTATTGTTACTCTAGAATTTATTGATGATACGTTTTGTGTAAGTTAATTGTGTACTCTTAACTAATACGTTTAAAAGTAAAGTTACTTCATAAACAATCGACTCATTTACTAAGTTTTTTATGCTCTACAAGATAGGATAGGCGCCATGTCTGCTGAAATTCTTGGAAAAGCTGTTTTTTTGTAAAAAAAATTGTTTTTTAAGATTGCGGCTTTAATATGCATTTTATCGCAAAAATGTATATAATTAAACGTTGTAGAGAATTTAAAATCCTTCAACTTTTATTTCAAAACTTTTTTTTGTATAACGCTCGGTGTAGCGGTAATTAGTGATTTTTTTAAAATGAAAATCTAAAAAAAAATTATTTTTTTAAAGATTTCAGCCTTAGTATGCATTTTACTACAAAAGTGTATATAATCAATTTTATAGGAAATTAAAAGATCTACAACTTTTATTTAGCGAATTTTTCTCTACGGAACCTAGTTTAGCGTGAAAGAGTGATTTTCCGTATTTTAAAGCCAAACTGAGGTTGATTTTCATTTTGCATTATTCACTCATGATTAAAATAAGGTCATGTGTTTTGAGGTTAGTTTTTTTATTTATTTCTAATGTTAGGTTATATTGTTAATTATTTTCATTGGCAAGAGAAATTTGTTTGAGTGTTTCACACCAGATTTTTCTCTTACGCCTCCTATAGCAGTTCGTAATTTTATGTAAGAAACCACATGAGAATCGGTTGATTCCAAAATGTACGGTAAAAAAATTTGATATAAATAAGAATTAATTAAACCAAATCAGAATTTGTAATTAAAGGGAAGTTTAAGTGGATGTTTTCAACATTGCCACTTAGTACTTAAGTGTTTGTTTGTGTGCGCGCGTGCTGTTAGAAACGGTCGTTGTGTTATTGTAAGGAGTTAAGACTTTTATACTGCCACCCTATGGTGGTCGGTAGTTGTTTGGATGGAGGGGTGATTTTGTGAGAATGCTTTTGGCATTTGCCATTCTGATATGTGATGTTGATATTTGAATACGTATTGTGTATGCTAATGTATTTTGTATTGTATTATATGTGTGGCCCCGTACACGTGTTCGCAAAGACTTTTGTGTGACAGAGGTCGAACACATCAATTTGACAGCGATTTATGTAGCAGTCGAATTTACTGCTTCTATTGCAGCATCGTACCATAGAAGTTACGTTATTGGAAACTCTTCCAAACAGAACGAATACCTATTGTAAGGTACCGTAGGTTAAATCGCTGAATTAGAATGGATGTCCTAGGTACAGTCTGACAGGAAAGAGGAAAGACTTAGCATCTTAAATAAATATATTACCTGAAATGAGATTTGTTGCTTTGATGGAAAATTTCATCATTGAGTTTAACTCCTCCAACAAGGAGTAAATTGTTCCATTAAGAAACGTCCTATCCTTATTTGATTTAATATTAACCTTTATACCTTTTTACTTTCTCTTGCCTATATGAATATAATAAATAGTGTAGAACAGGGGTTCCCAAACTTCTATCTTTTACGCCTCCTTTAGCCAAAAAGAAAACTTCTCAAGCCCCCGTTACACAATTTTATTGGGCAATGAAAAATCACGTATTACATTGAATAACCATACATTTATTTTTTAATTTTTTTTTTTGCATTAGAAGTTGCAATTTAATTTTAACAAGAGACAAAATAAATCAGTGGATGGATGACCTTGCTTTTTTTTAAAAAAAAGGTTGATTATTAGAAAGTGCACAACGTAAATCATTGATAAAACCAACATTGCACCGATGCTTTGTTTTTATTGTAACAAGTGCTGAAAACACTTTTTCGCACAGATAGGTGCTTGATAAAGATAATTACAATTACTGCCGCTAGCTTTTATATACTGGGGGTAAACTTGGTAATACTTAACCCAAAGTGATGTTTTGTCAAATTTATTGAAATCGTTTTCGCAGCAGAAACATTTTTTATTTCTAAAACTTGTTTTTTAAGTAATTCGGGCAGGAAGTCTATGTTGACGCTGAAAGGATCCGTTATAGAGGGTAAAGCTATCTTGAAGTCCCGCGCCCCCCTTGACGTGTCTTCACGTCTCCCTTGGGGGGGGGGCGCCCCCCACTTTAGGAACCGTTGGTGTAGAATATCATGGAGTCTATACTCCAGAATATCATTGATCTAAGTTCCAGCTTAAAGAATTCGGAGAAATTATTTTTAAATAATCATAATTTATCATCAAAATAAATAATTTCTTATTAAATTTAAATTATTATAAATCAAAACTAAATATATCAAGCTAAATTTTAAGAATAAAACATAAAATTATAAATAAATATTCCAGAAGCCAAATATCTAAATTTGATTAGATGAAGCCAAAAAAAAAAAGAAAATTAATTTTAAATTAGTAATTTGAAACAATTAGCAAAGAATTAAAAGAAAATACCAGAATATCAATATGTATTTAAATTAAAGGAATTTGTTAAATACTATAAAACCGATTGCAAAAATACATCGATGCCCCTTTTGATTCCCAATCAATGGATGAACAAGACGCAAACCAGAAAACTGCAAGGAGTCAAGAATAAGTTGTAACTATTAACAAATCTTAATTTATAATTGAGCTCATTAAATATTATTAAATAAACTTAAATAATTTCAGTTTAACATATTGCATTATTTTATACCAGTAAATTCATAAACTTAATAAGAATTATATTTACAGTGTTATCAGTAGTTATAAAGTCATTTCAATTTATGTAACGTCAATTTTGTGTTTAATTAATTTTCGTTCATAAAACATTTTTCTTTAATTTTCAAAATTCTTTCATTTCTTTTATTTCAAACGTTACAATAGGAAGGAAAGTATAGTTTTCATATCGATTTTTCGAAATCGAGGTTTCACCGGTTACACACGTTTTCAGACCCCCTGAACATGTTTTTAGCGATTGGTCTGTGAGTGTATGTGTGTGTGAACAAAATATCTCAAGAACGAAACATCGTACGAAGTTAAAACTTAAGTTAGATACCACTAGAGAACCTGACACGAACATTTTCATCAAAATTGGTCAACTGGAAGTAGTAGTTTATTCGTGTAATTTTCAACTTTTTTGCGATTTTCTCAAAAACGGCTCCTATGATTTTTGTTAAAATCGCCTCATTTACTACATTTTTTATGCTCTACAATATAGGGTAGGCGCCGTGACTGCTGAAATTTTTTAGGAGGCTGTTCCCTCGTAGAAAAAAAATGGATTTTTTAAGATTGCAAAAGTGTATATAATAAAAGTTGTTGAAAATTAAAAATCCTACGACTTTTATTTCTAACATTTTTATGTATAACGCTTAGTTCAGCGGTAATTTGTGATTTTCTGTTCTTTTTTTTCATGAAAATCTGTAAAATATGATTTTTTTTTTAAGATTTCGACCTTAGTATGCATTTTACGACTAAAAAGTGTAATAATAAATTTTATAGGAAATTAAAAAATCTACAACTTTTTTTAAGCATTTTTCTCTACAGAGCCTAGTTTAGTGCGAAAGAGTAATTTTCTGTATTATTAAGCCAAACTAAGTTTGGTTTTCATTTTGAATCATTAACTCATGATTAAATTACGTTATGTTTCTTGAGGTTAGTTTTTTGTTTCTTTCGATGTTAGGTCATATTGTTCATTATTTATATTGGCAAGAGAAAGTCGTGTGAATATTTTACACCAGATTTTTCATTATTTTGATGAGAGGAATACGCTTGTGAAATATGGCAGATTTCTCCTGAAACACCCGGTACGGTATAGGGGCTTATGAAAAATTTGATTTTTTACTTTCTCTTGCCTATATGAATATATAGGAAGGAAAATATTGTTTTCATGTCGATTTTTAGAAATCGAGTTTTCACCGGATCTATACGTTTTCAGACCCCCTGAATCCAGAAAACATGTTTTTAGCGATTGGTCTGTGTGTGTGTGCGTGTGCGTTTGCGTGTGTGTGTGTACAAAATATCTCAAGAACGGAACATCGTACGAACTTGAAACTTAAGTTACATACCACTACCGGACCCGACACGAACATTTTCATCAAAATCGGTCAACCGGAAGTGGGAGTTTATTCCTATAATTTTTCACTTTTTTGCGATTTTCTCAAAAACTGGTCCTACGATTTTTTTTTAAATCGCCTGGTTTACTCAATTTTTTATTCTCTACAAGATAGGGTAGGTGTCATGTTTGCTGAAATTCTGGGTGAGGCTGTTTTCACGTAAAAACATAGTTCTTTTAAGATTACGGCTTTAATATGCAATTTAGCGCACAAATGTATATAATAAAAGTTGTAGAGAATTTAAAAACCTACAACTTTTATTTCAGACATTTTTTTGTGTAACGCTTAGTTTAGCGGTAATTTGCGATTTTCGGTTTTTTTCTCACGAAAACGTGAGAAAAATCGATTTTTTAACATTTCGGCCTTAGTATGCATTTTACGACAAAAGTGTATAAAATAAAATTTATAGGAAATTAAGAGATCTACAACTTTTATTTTATGCATTTTTTTGTACAGTGCCTAGTTTAGCGTGAATGAGCGATTTTTCGTATTTTTAAGCCAAACTGAGGTAGATATAAATTTTGCATATTTCACTAATGTTTTTTGAGGTTAGATTTTTGTTAATTTCTAATGTTTTATTACTAATGTTAGGTTTATTGTTAATTATTTGCATTGGCAAGAGAAAGTTGTGTGAGTGTTTCACACCAGATTTTTTGTATTTAGAGGGTAAAACGTTGGTTTTATTACAGTAGATTGTTACTCGGTGTAGTTATGCAGTTATGCTATAATTTATCCACCCTTGACATCTTAAATCGCATGCATAGCTTCATGTTATCTACCGTTATGTTAGAAACAGACTACTTGTCTATAGTATTGTGCCTTGTTGTTTAAGAGGACCACTCCTCCTTCCTCTTTGTATGCTGTACTATACTACACTTAGTATAGTATAATATATCTGTACTACGTCATCTTCAATCACTTTCCCCTTTGACCTACAAGCTCATTACACTAGTACATCACATTTCCCCGTCGTTATCCGAATCTGTTTGTTTGTTTATATTATAAGTAAACCACCACCCCCACCGGTCGCTGCGCTTCGCAGCTTCTAATTAAATTACTAATTAAATCAAGATTTAATTACTTAAAAACTTTGTTATAATCTAGATAAAATCTATTTGTTAAAAATCTGGTGTGAAACACACACAGCTTTCTCTTGCTAATGCAAATAATTAATAATAAACCTAACAATATTAATAAATATTAGAAATAAACAAAAATTAACCTCAAAAACATAACCTTATTTTAATCATGAGTGAATGACGCAAAATGAAAATCGAACTCAATTTGGCTTAAAAAAAACGGAAGATCACACTTTCACGCTAAACTAGGCTCTGTAGAAAAAAAGTCTCTAAATAAAAGTTGTAGATCTCTTAATTTTCTATAAATTTTATTATATACACTTTTCTCGTTAAGTGCAAACTAAGGCCGAAATCAAAAAAATCGATTTTTCACACGTTTTCGTGAGAAAAAACAGAAAATCGCTAATTAGCGCTGAACTAAGCGTTATAGAAAAAAATGCTTGAAATAAAAGTTGTAGGTTTTCAAATTCTCTACAACTTTTATTATATACATTTTTGCTCTAAAATTAATATTAAAGCCGTAATCTTAAAAAAACACTTTTTTTACGTAAAAACACCCTCACCAAGAATTTCAGCAAACATGGCGCCTACCCTATCTTTTAGAGAATAAAAAATTGAGTAAATGAGGCGATTTTTAAAAAAATCGTAGGACCAGTTTTTGAGAAAATCGCAAAAAAGTGAAAAATTATACGAATAAACTACTACTTCCGGTTGACCGATTTTGATGAAAATGTTCGTGTCGGGTCCGGTAGTGGTATGTAACTTAAGTTTCAAGTTCGTAGGATGTTCCGTTCTTGAGATATTTTGTACACACACACACACACACACACACACACACACACACACACACACACACACACACACAGGCCAATCGCTAAAAACATGTTTTTTGGGTTCAGGGGGTTTGAAAACGTATAGATCCGGTGAAAACTCGATTTTGAAAAATCGACATGAAAACAATACTTTCCTTCATATATACTCATATAGGCAAGAGAAAGTAAAAATCTGGTGTTAAACACTCTAACGACATTTTCTAGCCAATTTATATAATAAAATTTGTATAACCTTTGTTTAATCGTGAGTGAATGACGCAAATTGTATGGAAAATTACTAATTGACGCTAATTAGGCTATTTAGCAAGCTTGAAATAAAAGTTGTAGGTTATTTAATTTCCTATAAATTTTATTATACAGTATTATCCGCTTAATACGATTTTCATGGGTCCGACACAAATTAGCGTCTTACGCGGAAAATCATCTTAGACGAGAAGCGGCCAAGATAATTTTAAGAGAGTGCTTTTTAAAGAAATTATTATTGAAGGCAGAAAAGTGGTTAATGTTTTAACATTCTGCGTTATGTGAGAAAATATTAATATCAGTAATTACATGTTGACTAAGTCAACTCACTGAGTTAAAAGAGTGTGCTTATCAGCATGCCAAGCCCTCCGAAAAGCACCTACTTTCCATTCTGCAAATGACACCTTTACTTCATTCACCACTAAGTCTGGCTGTATAGTGGAATTCATTACTCTCAGAGGAGATAACTGTGAGTGGTGTCTTTTACACCTCTACCTCTTCTGTTCTTAACTAGTTCAGTCATATAATTGGCTGACTATTTTTTGTAGCCCCGGAACTAGCAGATCAAGTGCAATTAATTTAACACTCCACCTGCCCGTTATGGGGAATAACGAAATTTCCATTTTAAAATAGCCATCAATTTTGAGCGCGTATTAGGTGGGATTGAATGCGTATTAAGCGGAAACATGTACACCTATTTTACCTTATTAATCAACGGACTTTCTTAAAACCGTGTTTTAAGCAGAGAATTGTTTGAGCGTTTTAAACGGATACTACTGTATACACTTTTCTTGTAAAATGCGTACTAATGCCACAATCGTAAAAGTCCCAATCTTCACCAATTTTAATGTGAAAAATCACTAATTGACGCTAACTAAGCGTTTAAAAAAATGTTGAAATAAAAGTTTTAGCTTTTTAATTTCCTACAACTCTGTTATTATATACTTCTATGGTAAAATACATGTTAACGCCGCAATCTTAAAAAAATACATTTTTTACCTCTAGAAAACAGCCTTGAAGAACTCCAGCAGACATGCGTTTAATCTAACTTTTAGAGCATAAAAATTTAGTAAATGAGGTGTTTAAAAAAAATCGTACATACCAGTTTTGAGAAAATTGGAAATAAGTGGAAATATTGTACAAATAAACTACGTATGATAAAAAACAGAACTATTTTTTTGTAGCCCTAGAACTAGAAGATGGAGTGCATATAATTTAACATTCCACCTGCGTTTTGTGGGCAAATATCAAGCATAATGTGTTAAAAAATGAGGAAAAATTTGGGATAATTGTTCTGTTTTAATTAAATAGGTAAATAAAAAAATAAGTTAGAACAATAATGAAAAACTGAGTGGTTCATAAAAGGCAGAATCAGTCCCTAATTTTTTTAAAATTTTAATTAAAACTTTTAGTGATTTTAATATAATTTAATTTGTTCACAGAGAGTTCAGACTGGTGTTGTGGCCGGACAATGAGGTTTTCTGCGACGATGTTATTTTCGAAGATGGTGCTGGACACCGTCTTAAGTACGATATGGGCAGTGCCTATGTTGGTACTCTTGAAGGTAATTTATTAAAACTTTTTAAATACGTAGTCTTTAATTTTATAATTTACAACAACTGAATACAGATCAAAACTCGCTTGTAAGTGTATAACCTGGATAATATTTTTTTGGGCTGTATTGTATTTTTAATATTTGCAAAGGCTTGCCATAATTTTTTGTATTGAGCAACCGGGACACATTATGAGAAGGGGTTGGAGGGAGGGTGGAAGTACTGTAACATTTACTGTATTTATTTTTTTCAGTTTGTTTTATTGCACCTTTTTTAAGTAACCTTAAACATTCTTGGAAGCTCTTTTTTCAACTCACATTTTCTGTATTCTTTCACTTTTTTATTTTTTCAGTCCATCGTTAATTGTGCTTTTTCTTCTACTTCTTCTTCTCCTCCTCCTCCTCTTCTTTTTTGCCGGCCGCGTTGGCGATGTTGGGAACGTGCTCGCCTCTCATCAAGCGGTCGTGGGTTCGAATCCCACTCGGGCATGGCATGTTTTCATACGTTACAAAAATTCATTTCATCCTTCACCGTCTGCATTAGCAGCAATTTGCAAAACAGTCGGACGTTAAAACAAAAAAAAATCCTCTTCTTCCTCCTTCTATTCCTCCTCCTCTTCTTCCTCCTCCTCTTCCTCCTCCTCCTCTTCCTCCTCCTCTTCCTTCTCCTCTTCCTCCTCCTCTTCCTCCTCCTCCTCTTCCTTTTCCTCCTCCTTCTTTTTCTTCTTCTGATACTCTGTCCTCTGAGAACCTTGGCTAACATTACGGCCCTTATGGCTGGCCCGTTGATGTGGTGATAACTGGCGTCTGCACTAAGAGTCCCAGGTTCGATTCCCGGTCAGGTTTGGCTTTTTTTGTTACACATATTCATCTGTCATCGCCCCATCGTTTGCATAATATTACAGAACAATCGGACGTAAAACAAACAAATATTATGGCCGTTTGAATTTTGTTGACTACCTACTCGTCGAAGAAAGATAACTGAATGCACACCATATCAGTTCCGAAAAATTTTTAACCAGAAGTCCTACGTCGACCTGGACGATTCTTATCCTTTATCTCTCCTTGGATGATATTTGGCTGCATTCTGTAGTTTTGCTCTTCGTGGAACCCCGTTGTATCTGTAGTCTGTACCTGGTTCGATCCAAAATGTTTTTTGGTTCATTACTATTTTTTGCAAGTACTTTTGAACTTCTTTAAAATAATCGAAGTTTACCCTCGATTAGAACGACTAGCGCAAAGAAAAAGTAACTACAGATAAATTATTTTTTTTTTTACTTGTTTAGTCACAATAGACCACTTTAGTCAGCTTGGAAGCCTTCAGTTTTCGATGGTATTCTTTGAAGTTCTCCGAACGCTTTTTGCGAATTTCTTCTGAACAAACCCTGACTGCTTTCTTAGGTGCATACTTCGTAAGTCGGATGTTGTGGATGATCGTTTGTTTGTATTTCGGTGATTTTTCGTTTAAGTCTTGTTCTGTTAAGTTCAGTTCTTTCATGTCATTCAGTACTTAAGCATGTCTGTTTGTGTTTTCAGGCATCCTGTTTGTCTGAGTGTGTTAATGTTGTGGGTCGCGGTGTATGATATTCGTTTGAATTTAAGGGGGGGGGGGTACAGATGCTCCGATCCATCTGGTGTGCGTTTTAATTGACTGCCTACTGAATCCGAGCAGTCTTTCGAGTTCTCTGATAGAGTTGGAACTCACGGTAGATTTCTTTTTTAAAAGACTTTCCATATTGACTGTTGAGGGCTGTCAACCACTATGTGAAACCCAAACATCTCGAGTTCTACGGATGTGATCCTTTGAGGCGATCAAGTGAGGAATGATTTACTGGTGATTTTTTTTTTATTAACGTCCGACTGTTCTGCAATTTATGCTAATGCAGACGTTGAAGGATGATGAAATGATTTTTTGAACGTATGAAAATATGCCGTGCCTGAATGGGATTCGAACCCAAGACCGTATGATGAGAGGCGAGCACGTTACCAACTACGCCAATGCGGCCGGTAATATTCGTGAAAGTGAGGTTATGTTCCCATTTAGTTCACCTGTAGATCGTTTACATCTACAGGCTATCCAACAGAACCAAGTGGAGGCACGCAACTTTAAGTCTGATGATTTTGAAAGTTTTTAATTTTCAAAGATGTGGATTTTAGACTGAATTCTTAAAGCTTCCGGAACGAATTTCGGTCGATAAAATATTTATTTTGTTTAATATAATTTTCCGTTTTGTAAATTTTTAATGTTTGTAATTAATTGTACCAAACAAGTCTGGTCTGTTTGGTCGTACGACTAAATTTTTCCTATTCCGGCAAGTCCAGAGCAACAGAAATTGCATATTTAGTTGACAGTTGAAAATGGGATGATGTAATTTAGATGACCATTGTCCTCTAGCGAACAATAGTCTTGTTTTTATTAGTAAACATTTGTTGAAATAATTATTATTGTTTACATTTTCAGGTTAGCTCTGAGTCGGTTTATTAAATATTTGTTATTCTGCTTGTGTTGTTGAGTGATATGGCCTGCATATTGTTCGGCCACATTCGGAACGTTATTCCTTTTCTAATGTTTTCCCTACTTTTTAACATAAAATCCCAACAAAATTATTTGAGAATACTTGAGATTTGTGCATGTGCAAATTTCAAGTAGATATTATTTTAAGGTATAGTAGAACTACATTCATCAGAGATTTGTTGTTGCTCCCTTAAAAATTCAAATTATTAAAATAAAACTATAAAATCTTGTAAAAAATTAAATTATAAAATAAAAACATAGATGGTCGATCTTCTTCGTCACGTAGTTCAAGTTTTTATTTGTCTCCGTCAAAATCAGATCTATTGTTATTGTAATACAGCGATTTTTTTTTGTTTTTTTTTTTTTTTTGGTTTAACGTCCGACTGTTTTGCAAATTGCTGCTAATGCAGACGGTGAAGGATGAAATGAATTTTTTTTGTAACGTATGAAAAGTAATACAGCGAGCCGACACAGCAAACCAAGGGCAAAAGTCGATAAAAAGTTCTAGGATCATAAATGAGGTCAAAAATCTGTAAATAAGTGTGTTACATTTTTAAGGCATGTATATAAAATTAATAAAATACTGTTTAAGTTATGAACAGGATTAGGATAGATGTTAGGTATTAATACGCTGCTAAAACACTGGATGGTTAGTGACATAATGATATAGAGTGGTATAAAAATATTTGTGTAATGGTCAACGCAACTGGCTTCTATGCCGGAGTCTAAGGTTCAATTCCTGCCAGATCTAGTATTTATTCATCTTTATGTCACCTTATATCATTACCTGCGCACAAGCCAAGGCTTATGTTGATATTATCACTCAATAAAAAAATCTCTGGTGGTAAACACTCACATGACATTCTCTTGCCAATATAAATAATGAACAATAACTATAATCTATGTTTAATCGTGTGTTAATGACGCAAAATGAATATCAACCTTTGTAAAACACAATAAACGGAAAATTACTAATTGCCACTAAATTATTCTCTGTAGAAAAAGTTTTGAAATAACAGTTGCAGGTTTTTAAATGTTCTACAACTTTGATTACAGACTTTTGCGCTAAAATGTATATTAAAGCAATCTTTAAAAAACATTTTTTCTACGAGTGCACAGGCCCCCAAAATATTACAGCAAACATTGCGCTTAAAATATCTTGTAAGGCATATGTAGTAAATTAGGCGATTTTTTTAAAAACAATCGTAAATCGTTTTTGAAAAATTCATAAAAAGTTGTAAAATCGTACGAATAACCTATTTCAGTACTTGCGATTGACCGATTTTGATGTGGAAGTGTTCGTGTTGGGTCCTGTATTTATATTAGGGTTACCTATTTTAGGTTTTAACTTAAACGATATTCCGTTTTTAAGATATTTTGTTGACACATAGACCAATCGTAAACACATGTTTTTGGTTTTAGGGAGCGTGAAAATGTACATTTCCTGTGAATATTTGATTTCGAAAAGTTCACTTGAAAACAATATATTATGTCCCAATAAATTCATGTAGTGCAAGAGAAAGTAAAATATGCGAGCACCATTAAGTGAGTTCATAATTAAGGAGGGGGAAATATGGCTATCAAGAGACTAAGTTATTCGTTAGTTTTAAATAACTACCTACCTATTTGTAGTAAATTTAAATTAAAACCCACAAAAACATTTTTTTGAGAAGTTTAAATACATATTTAGAATTTCAATTCTGTCATAAGTTCTTTCAAATGTTGAAACAGAATAGAGACTTTATGAAAGTGGTAAGATATTATTTGGATTTGTAAAATGCAGCACACGATAAAGTCAACAACAATGCAACCTATCCTTAATTTTATATTCAGAATTACAATTATTATTATAAGTTAATAATTCATAAGAACAAAGAATGTAACTAACAAAAGGAAAATGGTGGACGTCCCGGTTGGTAACCACTAACGTTCACAGTGTACGAGTCTCCCCGCACCTAAATAACATTTGTGTCCTTTCCTTATACATTACAGGATGTTGTACTCGAAAACCCCTACCTTTTTTAACCGGTAATGTATACTATCATTTCTCACTCTTTTCTCTCTCTCTCTCCCTCCTTCTCCCTCCCATTTCACCATCTCTCTTTTCTAATCTGTATACGGTATATCCTTTTTCTTTTACATTATTATATTTTCCACTGGTCTATTGTATTACTGTGTAAATGTAATTTTCCGTTAAAGTAACGGAAAACTCTACCGGAAATAAATACAGTTTTCTTTTGTTACTTTTCTTTACTGTAGATTATATTAATTTAATAATAAAATGTGTTAAATTATTTATTTTTATAACAGCAATAATAATAATAATAATAACAACAATTGTATTCAATGTTAACAAGTACATACCCCATCGGGTTGGTTAGTGGGAAAGTTATTGCTGCAAATCAGCTGATTTTTTGGATACAAAGGTTCCTGGTTTCGAAAATCCTAGTAAAGGTTGTTATATTCTTATACGGATTTGCATACTAGACAGTGGTTACCGGTGTACTTTGATGGTTGGAATCAAATAATTATATTCAGGAATGGTCGGCCTGGATCTGTAGTACAAGACTATATCTCATTTACATGTCATACACATCATCCTCTACTCATTGGCTCATGGGGTTACTTGTTGTTCTGAATTGAACTGATTGCAATGTATACACGTTATGATTAAAACAAATATTTAATGTTAACAAGTATACGAGGTTTTATCAAAAAAATTTTTTTTTTAACACTAGTATTTTTTTTTCAATCAGTTAATAAATACAATAACTTTAAGCAAATATGAGAAAATCTGAGTAATGTCCTTAGTATTAAAACACAAACGACACTCAGTAGTGTGTTTGAAAAAGACCAAACTGTGAAGAAGCAAAAATATATCTATACAAAACCAAACTTGATGAACCGTGAATCAACATCCTGAAACACAAAGTGTTGAAGCTGGAGATGACAATGACGATGGTAGAGATGAAAACGACACCAATTATGAGACGCCGATGATTAGGAGTTTAAGTAGAAAAGATAAAAAAAAATTTAAATGACTAACAAAATCGTAGAAGTAAGTCCAATGGTTTAAAGCGTTTCAGTTTGTAAGTATCTTCGCTGTTGTCCAGGAGGCTAATCGCTAATGGATTCTGATGGTCTTCTAGTTTTTGTAAATGTTTTTCGCTATGTTGTTTAATTTCTTCTTTTATGAAGGGCAGGTTTAGGTCATTGTGTAGTATTTCATTTGTTACGTACCATGGGGCTGCAGTGATCAGTCTCAGGCATTTTGATTGAAAGCGCTGCAGTATTTCTATATTTGATGAACTAGCTGTACCCCATAGCTCTAACCCATACTTTTAGTTTTTAGATGTTTTAGTTTTTCATGTTTAATTTAAGTTTCATGCGTTTACAGGCAAATAACTCGAAAATTGTGTGACCGACATGTTTGAAATTTTAACACAACATAGCCAATTATATTCTTACAGCCTGTACGAAATTTCGAATGCTTACGTTACTCATATTTTGATTTTTTTTAAATATTATGAACCTTTGTTATCTCGGTAACCGCTCATCCGTTCGGCACGGCAAACTATCGTTTTATTCAGCGTAAATAAAATAGTACAAATGTATTAATAACATGAAAAATTGATTGGCCAATGTCGTTGTGAAATTTTTTAAATTTTGGAAAATAGAGAGGGTCATGCGGGGTTCGGATGTTACGTACACAACCTAGCAGCGTGGATAGTAGCGCCGGACCCGCGCATGGCCCACTCTATTTTCTAAAATTAAAAAAATTCTACCACAACATTAACCAATCAATATTTCATGTTATTAATACATTTGTACTATTTTTTACGCTGAATAAAAGTATAGTTTGCTCGTGCCGAACGGATGAGCGGTTACCGAGAGGGCAAGGGTTCAGAATATTGTTAAAAAAATCAAAATATAAGTAACGTACGAGTTTGAAATTTTGTACACGCTGTAAGAATATAATTGGCTGTGTTGTGTTAAAATTTCAAACATGTCGGTCAAATAATTTTCGAGTTATTTGCCTCTAAACGCATGAAATTCTTTACGGTAGCCAAAAAAACCGGGTCTTTTTGTCTTCCAACCTCGATATTGCAATTTTCAAACAGCATTAAAAATATAGGTTTGTTATAAGTCAACGCAGAATAAAATGAGCTAAATTTTGATATAAATTATGTTGAAATCCGACTTATCGTGTTGGAGATACAAGGATTCAAATTCGGGTGTATATACTTATGAAACCGATAGTAAAAGTTTTAATTACTTAAAAGTAGTCTAATTTTAAGATAAATGAAATATGTAGTTTGTATTTTATTGTTGAAGATACAGTGTCAAAATAATTATAATATAATATGATGCAGTATTTTAAATATAATTTTATTTCATTCTTATTTTATATCGAGCAAACATTTTGTCAATTGAATAATCTACAACGACCGATTATTGTGAAATTACTACACTCTGGATCATCGTACAATAGTGAAAGTCACTTTGAATACACATTAAGTTAATCAGGGTAAAGCACCATCTCTCTCTCTCTCTCTCCCCCTCACTCCTCTCGTTCTATCGTAGAGGTAGATTATTGTTCAATGAAGCAATATCTCCACGTCTTCTCTACTCTTCCTAATATGTACGTTGTCAGTAATGGTAGCTTTTAGGTATTATTCTGTTTAAATGCCAAACTACAAAAGGTCAACTCGTCCTCCCAACACATCATACAACACGCTTGTTTGTAGTTATATAAGGTACTACGTTATCGGTAACATGGTTGTTTGTAGAGAGTACGAACTCTGTAACCCGGTATGCTGTTGCTGATCCTTCTATGTTAAATGTAATACCATATTACCGTGTGTACTCATGTATATCACTATGTTGTAATGTTCAGTCTACAGTCCAGCCTCTCTAAGTTTGCTCCTAATGTAAACAAATAATGACGTCACTGAGCATGCGCATTATATAAAAATGTGTACACGCTGATTAAAAAGTAACAACAAAATACTTTCAAAAGTATTTAAATACAAAATACTTTAAAAAGTATTTTTCTAAATTAAATTGTTAGGCCTACATCATATCACGACTGATGTTTTTAGTACTTTAAGTACTTATAATTTAAAAAATAGTTAACTTAATAGGAATACGACATCCATAAAGTCACGGACTCTAGCGTGCACCCTGTAGTAGCTGGTTTTGGTTTGTTGACAGGAGGAGCAAACTTAGAGCGGCTGAACTATAGAGGGTACAGTAATAATGTGTATTGTTATAGGATAGTCCACCCCTTAGGCTCAATAGAAATAATTATTTTCGTTCTTCTGTTCAACCATTAAAAACCAAATTTTTGGGAAATCATCTTGTGGCATTGCGTTTAATTGAAGAGAAATAAAAACATTTGATTTGTTGGTTAAGAGATTTATTTTATATTTATCTTATCCGTCACATGTTTTCATTGGTTTTTCAATAAATAAATTTGTTTCTTCACTTTAAGAAAAACCAAATCTTGCAGCGTTATTTATATGATGAAATTTTCAAATAATATAATAGATAATGATTCAAACAATAAAAATAGATGAAACGATACAATATAATATTTATAATTGGTTTTGATGAAGTTGAAGTTAATATATTGAGTTCGTACTTAGTAATGAATGAATAATGATTTTTTTATGTTTATTTTCGTTACCTAGTAACACATTGTTGAATTTTAAATTTAGATCAGCTGTTTGATTTTAGAATTTAGATCAGAGGACCGTAAATATTTATAAAATAAAAATTGTAAACATTACAAGTATGGCTGGACGTAACACATCTCTTTGTAGGTGATCGGAAAATTAAAGAATCAATGATGAGCGAGTCATTCAATAAGGGCTTACACATTTATACAGAAAAATCTGGTGTGAAACACTCACACGACCTTCTCTTGTTAATGCAAACAATGTACAATATAACCTAACATTAGTAATAAAACATTAGATATAAACAAAAAAACATAACCTTATTTTAATCTTGAGTGGTAATGCAAAATGAAAATCAACCTCAGTTTGGCTTAAAAATACTAAAAATCACTCGTTGACGCTAAACTAGGTTCTGTAGAGAAAAATGCTTAAAACAAAAGTTGTAGATCGTTTAATTTCCTATAAATTTGATTATATGATTTTTTTGTCGTAAAATTGATACTACGGCCGAAATCTTAAACAAACCATTTTTTACAGATTTTGATGAAAAAAAAACAGAAAATCACTAATTACCGCTAAACTAAGCGTTATAAAAAACGTGTGAAATAAAAGTTGTTTTACTTTTACATTGTCTACAACTTTTTTTATATCCCTTTGTTGTGCTAATATGCATATTAAAGCGGCAATCTGAAAAAAAACAATTTTTTTTACGAGAAAACAGCCTTTCTAAGAATTTCATCAGACATGACGCCTACACTATCTTGTAGTAGAGCATAAAAAATTTAATAAATGATGCGCTTTTTAAAAAAATCGTGGGAGCCGTTTTTGAGAAAACAGCAAAAAAGTGAAAAATGACGGATAAACTAATTCTTTCAGTTGACTGATTACACACAGACCAATCGCTAAATACATGTTTTTTTGGGTTCACGGGGTCTGAAAACGTGTAGATCCGGTGAAAACTCGATTTCGAAAAATCGACACGAAAACAATACTTTCCTTCTTATATAGTCATATAGGCAAGAGAAAGTAAAAATACGACAGCCTTCAATCATTCAATTCTAGTACTCTTAACTTCCCGATGACAAAGAGAGCCAAAGTGTTCACTGAGCTGTAATCTATGGTTCGTCTAAAAAATTAAATGTAAACAGGATACAACCTTTCAAAACAAATTTTTAAATTACGTCACGTAGTCGCTACTGCGTATGAAAATCTCTCATACATCGAGACTTCACCATAGGCGACTATTATTGCCTGTAACAGGCAGGTTGAGTGTTAACTTATTTTCACTCGATCTGCTATTCAACATTTTCGGGACCTATTCCATTATTTCACATCACATCATCTGTAACCTTAAAGTCGTCTCGTGTAAACTCTACTATTATTACTGATTACTCCCACTCAATATAATTAATTGTACATATTTTTTGCACGTTTATAAATACACATTACACGTTATTTCACAAGGCGATTTTAAGGTTACAGATGATGTGGTACGAAATAGCGGGTTAGGCCCGAAATAGCTGAACCATTTTGTTGTAATGAAAATACAATTTTCCAATTGTCACCGTCGCCCCCTTTCATTAGGTGCTGTGCTACCGGCTAATTGAGCCGAGGGATTCAATTCCAATCCAGACAGCAAACAGTTAAGACGTCCACTCTCGGCACACGGCTACCGGACTCCAACGAAGACTCATCGACGATCCCGCAAGAGAGAAGATTATGCTTCCGCTCGCCGACCCAACAGCGTCAGCCGTCGACCGGACCGTCATCGCCCGCTGACGCGAGCGATGCCCACAGCGGTCCCTCGACTGAGCTTTACGCCCACCGGACCCGACGAACCAGCCATCGACGCACTACTGCGAGGGAAGAAGATGACGACACGCCGTGTCGCCCAGCCACGACGACTACGACCGACGCTTCTTCAAGACGACCACCGCTTAAACGGCCCATATCAGGCCACCAAAAATTAAAGGTTTTAACTCGCCACTTAATGTCGTTATCCGGTGACACAATAAATATTTGATATTAAACTAATATTTAAGAAGATGTAATATTTAATAATTTTGTGTTATTTTCTGTATTTTTAAATTTTAATGTTTTGTAATTTGTAAAATAAAGCTTTTAAGTAATTTTTGAAACTTGTAAAAGAATAAAGGAAAAAATAACCAAAAATAAAATAAAAATGAAAACAACCGAAAATAAAACAAACAGGCGATAGCTGGTCGAACGGTACTGAGCACTTGCTGGGTTGAACAGTAAAGGTGCAATCACACGATCTTTTGATGATGTGAAATAACGGAATAGTATTCTTAAGTTTATTATATTCTAGGTTATCAGCCGAAAGGCTGGTTTGAACCTCTAGTGGCTTTACTAAGTAAAACGAGGAGTGAAGTGACTATGGCTTCCTCACTGATTGGAAAAATATGCTTATCAGTAGCCCTCTGCAAAGTATCTGCTTTCCTCCCTGCAAATGACACCTTTATTTAATTCACCACAGCTTCTGGCTGTACAATGAAATTCATTACTCTCAGAGGAGATAACTTTGACGTGTCTTTTTCACCTCTGCCTTATCTGTTCTTAATGCTTCAGTCATATAGTTGGCTGATCATGTGACAAGAAGCAGAACTATTTTTTGTTCCCCTGGAACTAGAGATCGAGTGCAAATAAATTAACATTCTATAGATATTAAAGTCACGAGATTGCCTTTCGCGTATGGATGGGCAGTGAGGAAGGGAAGTGAACATTTGACAGTGCTGCCAACCTCAACAGTGAGACACTACCGTGCAGTTTCTATACACATTTTGTAAGCTGTGGTTTTTTCCAATAAAATGTTTTCTTGTTAAACCTTATAAGAAATAAATGTGACCTGTAATATTGCCTATAGCTTAATTACATAACTAGAAATGTTTGATTTACTGTAATTACCAGCTATCTTATTCCATTGGAACAAAATTGTTTACGAATCGCTTTCTTTACTATCGCTTTTACCGGGGTCTTTACTATCAGTCTCACTAGTATCTACCTAACCGCTTCGTTTTTTTTTACAAGGTGTCGACAAAACTGTTGAAAAATAGCTTCCTCAGGTCTTTATTTTTTGAATTGTGGAAAGAGAAACATCACAGTATTTAGCTACTTGCTCGTGGCTTTTGTTAAAAGGAATTTTTGTTTAGCCTTAACTTCACAACATTATTACAGTACATATTAGATTAGTCTGCCCACGTTTTTGAGTGACAAACATTTCTGTTTACGGTAACAAACAGTTATATTCGTACCGTTAACCTACAAAAGGTTCCGCGACATGACATACTGTATATGCTCTGGGTATAGTATAAGTTGTTTGTTTGTTGTACAGAAATTAAAGCAGTCGCGCATGCGCACTGATGATTTTCCCCCTTTACCCCTCGTTGCAAACTAAGGCAAACTCGTGACTCAAGACCTGCCTGTTATGGGCAGGTTGTGTTTATGTTTATATGAACAGGTTATGGCAGGTTTTGAAATTATAAACTTTTTTTCTTTATTTGCACGTATGGTATGAGCTCCCGAAGTGCACGTATTTCGCCGTTAAACACCCTGTATCTCTTTATCTGAAAGTTATTTAATTAGTATTATAGGCACTTAATGGTAGATTAAGGCTCCTTTGAGCAAAATCAAGTTGCACTTTGTTACTTTAAGCTCCTTGGTTTATTAATACGCTAGGTAAGGAAACTGAAACTGCGTTCTGTTACGGATTCCTTAATTAACTATAAACGGTTTTGTGTTGCTAAAGATGCATTCATTTTGTACCTTACAGTTTGTTTTAACGCGTTGTTTATTAAGCCTCACATTAAGTAAAACATTGAACAAAATAGAAAATAATTTTTGAAATAATTTATTTTATTTTTCTTATTTCTCGCTGTTTGTGAAATAATAATATGTTTAGTAGGGAATATAATTAGGTAGGGAAAAATATGTTCTCATGTCAATTTTTTCTAAATCGACTTTTCTCAGGTAAATACACCTGTTTTAAGATCTCTCTGCACCCTAAAAAAAACACGTTTTTACCAATTGGTTCTCTCTCTCTCTGTGCGTGCTTGTGCGCGTGCGCGTGTGTAAAATAACTCGTATGAAGTTGAAACATGGAACTTTAGTTTGGCACTATGAGGAGACCTGACGCGAACATTTTCATTAAAAGTCGGTTAATCGGAAGTAGTTCATTCGTGCATTTTTTGCTTTTTTGAAATTTTCTCAAAAATGGCTTCCCTGATATTGTGTTAATCGTCTCATTTACTACATATGCGTGAGTTACTCCTGGGAATATATAATTTTGTAAGCTAGTCTACCGGTTTCGATAATTAGTTTTCTATTTTTAAGGGGAGTCGGACTCGAAAAAATGAAAAAAATATCGATTTTCAGGTTTTAACGGTGTTATACAGTTTGAAATTAGCGCTTTCCAATGGTACCAAAATCACGTTTCTACGACAACTAGAAAATTTTTTTAAAAGTGTATAGACACTTTATGGTGGACATTTTGAACAACCGCTATAACAAAGGTATTAAAGGTATTATTTAAGTACAGTTCAAATAATAAATCTGATTTCTTCCCTGTACGTTTCTTATTTCGTTAACATGTAAGGCCTTCATTTTTACTTCTTCCGCATTAGGGGAAACTGACATATGGGCCACCCGGTATTTGTTACAATATATAATATACTGTTTACCGTGTTTAATTTATACTATACTGTTAAATTATTTTTATCAAGTGATGCGAACATTGCAGTAACGCTACCTTAAAAAAAAGACTATTTGGAGTGAAAAGTTCAATGGAGAGGGTATAGTATAGTTACATACGTATAATTTAAACAAAATTTGTAGGACCATTGTATTTTGTTCGTTAGTACACCTTTGAGATCCCTTTTGGGAATTAGGGAATTGGAGGGATAAAATCCCCTCCCTAATTTATTGATCATATGGGGATGGAATACGTTACAGGGGGATTGATTTGGTCCTCTGATGTAAAGCTTTTATTATTCACATTTTTGTTTATTTTTAAACTCATGTTGTATTGAATTTTAAATAAAATAAAATTATAAGTACTGATTCTAATTATTGTTTTGTAATAACTGAAAAAATTATGTTAGGAATTGTAATAGAATACTATTACTTTTTAATTGGGTAATTAGGTACATTCACGTAAGTTTTTGTTATTTTGCACTGGGTGTTTCTAAATAAATTTTATAAATGTGATCTTCCATTGTTACTACGAAATAACTTAAAGAAATGTTGATATATTACTCGACCCAGTATGTTCATGTTTCATTCGCTCTTAAGGGTATATCGAACTAAAAAAATCGAAAATTTTCACATTTCCGGTTTTTTTGCAAATTATTAAAATTCAGAGTTTTCTGCATCCAACGATATAAGTATAATTTTTTGGTGGTTTTGCAGTAAAAATGAAAGAAAAAATATAGTTGAATATAAGAAATATAAACTCATTGAGTACATGACATCATTAAATAAATTAAATTAAATATTGTTACAACTCGTTATAGGTAGTAAAGTAAAATTTCAAACTTTAATTCAATTAATTCACTTATATTTATTTATTTATTCAACAAAATTATTAACCTTTAAGACAAAAAACCTAACCAATAGAAATGACAACAATGAAAATAATGAGTTCGTGAAAATAAGTTATTAAACATTTAAAACAAAGCAATTCACGCAATTTATCAACAATAAAATAAAATAAACAATTTCCCTTACCAAATTAATCATTAAATACAATGTGTCTTTAGACAAAATAACAAATTTCACCGTTACGAAGAATCCCGTACAATTTAGGCCACACTAACACACCAGTCATTCAAACCGCGGCGGCCCTCCAACAATCAAATGCTTCGTTTTTATATTTAATCGGTCAGCTGTTTATGAACAGCTGATTTTTATTTTCCGCCGCTTCGTTATAACAGTATATTTAATTAATATTAAATAGGTTTCTTTGTCGTTATGCATTAAATAGAGTTTGTTGAGGTTATTATTCTTAATTATTTGTCTTTAGGTGCGATATTTCTATAAGATCAATTTATGAACCTTAGCAAATTGTTTCAGCAATTAAAACTAGTTTTGTTGTTTACGCTGAAGTTCCACACTTACATTTCGTAGTCATTAAAAAATGTGACAACGAATCTAAATCAAAACCCCTAATAAATTAAATAAATGAAATTTTGGTAATTTTTACTTTCTGCCTAAATGAATGCAAAGGAAGGAAAGTATTGTTATCATGTGGATTTTTAGAAATCGAATTTTCACCGGATCTACACGTTTACAGACCCCCTGAACCCAAAAAACATGTGTTTAGCGATTGGTCTGTGTGCGTGCGTGCGTGTGTGTGAAAAGAATATCTCAAGAACGGAATATCGTGTGTGTGTGTGTGTGTGTGTGTGAATGGAATATCGTACGAACTTGAAACTTAAGTTAGATACTACCACCGGACCCGACAGGAATATTTTTATCAAAATCGATCAACCGGAAGTAGTAGTTTGTTCGTGTAATTTTTCACTTTTTTGCGATTTTCTCAAAAACGGCTCCTACGATTTTTTTAAAATTGCCTTATTTACTAAATTTTTTATGCACTACAAGATAGGGCAAGCGACATGTCTGCTGAAATTTTGGGTAGGGTGTTTTCTCGTAAAAAAATTGTTTTTTAAGATTGCGGCTTTAATATGTATTTAGTGCAAAAATGTATATAATAAAAGTTGTAGAGAATTTAAAATTCTACAACTTTTATTTCAAACATTATTTTGTAAAACGCTTAATTTAGCGGTAATTAGTGATTTTCCGTTTTTTTTCTCACGAAATCTTGTAAAAACTCAATTTTTTTAAAATTTTAGCCTTAGAATGCATTTTACGACAAAATTGTATAATTAAATTAATAGGAAATTAAAAGATCTACAACTTTTATTGATGAGAATTTTTCTCTACAGAGCCTAGTTTAACGTGAAAGAGTGATTTTCCATATTTTTAAGCCAAACTGAGGTCGATTTTCATTTTGCGTCTTTCACTCATGATTAAAATAAGGTTATGTTTTTTGAGGTTAGTTTTTTTGTTTATTTCTAATGCTTTATTACTAATGTTAGGTTATATTGTTCATTATATGCATTGGGAAGAGAAAGTTGTGTGAGTGTTTCACACCAGATTTTTTCTGGTAGGTTAATAATTATGAACAATTGGGTATTGAAATGTAAGTTATTAGTAAAAATTAATATAGGTTGTATGTTTTTGAGTAGGCTAGTAAACATACTCTTAACCTTCTTGTATATTTCCCACACCGCATTTTTCTCAGACACACGGAGCTGGCGGCAATTCAGTTTATCGTACGAGGACCTGGTTGAATAATAAATGGCCTAATGCCACAATATCTCTTACAGTAGAGAATAGACCATTTACAGTTGACCTGCATTTGTGAATTTCCATTTTCATGTATAGTTCTTACATCCGTATTGTTATTTGCTTTTCATTATTCTCTTTTTCCGATCTTTGTTCTTATTTAAAAAAATTTTAAGTATCAGAACATTAACTGTTAGAATCATTAGTCCATTTTGTTCTTTGTTTCTTTTCAAATTTGATTGTTGAAATATTTTTAGTTACATTTGTAACAAGACATTTACCTTTAGTTCAGGTGACTGAACACGATGTGTTTGTTGGTAAAAATTAATTTTCCGGTATTATAATAGTAATATGCCTCTACATTTTCATTGCATTAAGTTGTCCCTTATCTTAAAATCAAAGTTCTGACTTGGATTCAAGTTGTCTACAGAGCCTAGGGTTAGCGTCAGTTAGTGATTTTCGTATTTTTAAGCCCTACATAGGTTATATGGTTCATTATTTACATTGGTAAGAGAAAGCCGTGGGAGTTTTTCACACCATATATTTTATTTCCAAATTATAAGACACTCGTAATGCCATACAACCTGTGTTACTAGGGAAGCTCTTAGCTTTTTAACCGTGAAATAATTTGTAAATCGGTTGGGTATTTTCTGAGATTTCCCTGTACATAAAAACAAGCTTCATTAAAATATAAGTGGCCGCCTCCTTGGCGTAGTGGTAGCACGCTAGGGTACCACGGGGAGGTCCCGGTTTCGATTCCCGACTAGGGTCTGGGTATTTTCACAAGTTAAAACCCACTGTTGTTGCTTATAACTGAGCTTTTGATGCGTCTTTAAATAAAACTAAAAAAAATAGATAATTATTTATTTATTTACATTAGATTTTTTACTACAGGCCAAAGTGGCCCAATGATAGAAACAATATTGCATAAATAAAATAAACAGTAACTTATTACTGTGCGACAGTGAAGAGGAGGAATCCATTGCGCATATTTTTGAAAGATGTGCCTATTTCGGCCTTGACAGAATGAAGACATCTGAGAAGATAGGCGTTGACGGTATGTAAATTTTTTAACCCGATATTTCCCTTTTAGTATTAGGCTATATAAATAGTTCCGAGGGAATTGGAGGGTTGTTTACTGATGTCGGATCAAGTGGCCAGGCGGCGGGTTTTTGGTTGGTAGGCGGTTGCGGCCTCCTTGGGGCTGGACGAGGACGCCTCAATTGAGTCCAACACTACATCCCCCATCGTGAGAGAGTGAACATGAGTTTTTCTTGCCGCCTCGGATATATGAAAAGAAGTAACTTATTACAAACTAAATCACATTTGCACAAATATAAATGAATGTACTATACCTTAATCATAAACTTATCCAGAAAGAAAAAAGTACCTAACTTAATTGGGTAAAGAGGCTGTCAAAATAAAAATTCCGTTTGCAAACAAAGAACGGTTTCGAGAGACAAACATAAATAAAACATAGGTACATAAAAAAACAAATTATACCAATACATAAAAAGTACGAAATAACCAAAAATACCGGGTTTATAAAGTCCATTAAACAATTAGCCTAACCGAGGCTCGACTCTGATGAAACGGATCTAAGGAAATAATTTCATCTATTGAATTAAAATTCACTAGCATGATATTTAACAGAGAATGGGTAGCATAATTAGTCAGACAGGTCTACCGATAGATCAAATATTTGGAGCGATTATTGAAACTTGGAACATAGAACGGAATCTTTTCTAGTGTCGAGGGGATCATAGATTTCAGATATATATTAGTACTTAAGAATTGAATTTTAATTTTTGTTTAAGTAATTTAGAAACACCCGGTGTTTAACCGAGCAGATAATAGGAGCGTAGTAAAATGAAACATTATGGCTGCGTAGGTACGATCCGAGAGACGAGGTTGGTGAATATAAACTTTAATAATGATCATTACTGTCATTAATGGGCATTAAATCTTAAAAACATGACGACCGCTTGGGAATAATAAATCTTTTAAAAGATATCGTGTTAAGAGTGTTGTCGATACAGTATTAAAACTCGTAGAATTTTAATAGGCTGTCGTAAAACTATGTCAGGCGATCACCGAACTTTTTAAGCCAAAAATGGTATTTTAATTGAGGTAAAGTAAAAATATGCCCATAACGTACAGGTGGTGTTAAATTAATTGCTCTCGATCTGTTGGTCCCAGGGCTACAAAAAAATGTTCTTATCACATAGTCAGTCAATTATATGACTGAACTATTTAAGAACAGAAGAGGTAGAGGTTTAAAAGACACTGGTCAGAATTATATCCTCTAAGAGTAATTAATTTCACTATACAGCAAGACCCTTTTTTTTGTCCGAGGCGGCGAGAAAAACTCATGTTCACTCTCTCACGATGGGGGAAGTAGTGTTAGACTCAATTGAGGCGTCACAACATTCACAACAGCCAGATCCTGTTGTGAATGAAGTGTCATGAAGTGTCAGTGAAGGTGTCATTTGCAGGGTGAATAATGGGTGCTTTTCCGGCCTGGGATGCTGATAAGCATATTCTTTCAACTCAGTGAGGAAGGCAGTAGTATACCACCTTACTCCGCGTTCTTACTTAGTAAGTAATTTTTTGGGTTCGAATCCTATTCAGGCACGGCATATTTTCATACGTGACAAAAATCATCCTTCACCGTCTGCATTAGCAGTATTTGCAGAACAGTCGGACGTTAACCCCCCCAAAAAAACTTAGTAAAACTTCTAGAGTTCAAACCAGCCTTTCCGGCTGATGACCTAAACAACAAATTTAAAAGTGATATTCCAACCCATTATCGCAAAATTACGATTTTTTATGCAATATCGCACTTTCAGAATAAAAATATGTGTTCGCGGTTGAGGAATAAAAATAAATTTATCGGTTATAATATATTTGTTAAACATGCATTTCTAATTATTGAAATTTAGTTTTTATAGCAAATAAATATATTCAAAAATTTGTTTTTTTGGGTTCAGGGGGTCTGAAAACTTGTAGATCCGGTGAAAACTCGATTTCAAAAAATCGACATTAAAATAATTCTTAAGCTGGAAAGGTCGTTAGGAGAAGTTTGATTGTGCATTAATTCTTGTGTTTGATAAGCTTATCAATTTTTTACATAAGACAGATTTGATTTTTGTTCATTTAAAAATTACGGAAGTTTCCTAGTATTAAAAACTTATATTTTTTAACAAATGGAATTTAGAGCTAACGACTGATGAGATAATAAAATACTCAGGTAGGGGAGATTATTTTAAGTCTGTATTTTATCAGTTCAACAACATAACCAATCTTTTTTGACCTGCTAACTACATTTTTATAAACAAAGAAAATATTTAAAACAAGTTAACGTAACTGCTTGATTTTTTTTACCAATAGTGGTAACAATGGTGATCAAAGTAAAAAAATAACGCTTGGAAATTGGAGAATGTTCTTAGTACAAAGTTTGTAGATTTTATTGATGGCAGTTTTTTTTAAATTGTCATCTATAATTTTGTT
Source organism: Catonia carolina (assembly GCA_035578175.1). Taxonomy (NCBI): domain Eukaryota; kingdom Metazoa; phylum Arthropoda; class Insecta; order Hemiptera; family Achilidae; genus Catonia; species Catonia carolina. The sequence goes on along the minus strand of JAQMRL010000005.1, from coordinate 28,752,800 downwards.
TTATTCGTCCGTCCGTCCGTCACGCCCAGATGTCAAAAACAGCGAGAGATAGCAACAAACGGTTTTCAGATTCGTAAGTTAGTGGGCGTGGATTGGGTTTGAAGTTCCGGTTTTGACAGGAAGTGACCCAAAACCAATAGTCAAGAAATCAAAGTTCGACTTTGGAAACAAAAATAGTGTCATTCGATTCCTCGTCAAGAGTAGATACAGAATTCATTGGGTTTGAAGTTCCAATTTCGACCGGAAGTGGCTCAAAACCGGAAATTAAGAAATAAAAGTTAGAAACTATAAGATACAGCAACAAACGGTTTTCGGATTCGTAATCTTCACAAAAAGTTAGTGGGCTTGAATTGGATTTTTGAAGTTCCGGGTTCAACCGAAAGTCAAGAAATCAAGGTTTGAATTAGGAAAACTCTGGTGTGAAACATTCACACAACTTTATCTTACCATTGCAAATAATTAACTATATAACCTAACATTAGAAATAAACAAAAAAACTAACCTTAAAAAACATTATCTTATTTTAATCATGAGTGAAAGACGTAAAGTGAAAATCAACCTCAGTTTATCTTAAAAATACGGAAAATCACTCTTTCACGTTAAACTAGGCTTAGCAGAGAAAAATGCTCTAAATAAAAGTTGTAGTCGGCCGCATTGGCGTAGTTGGTAACGCGCTCGCCTCTCATCATGCGGTCCTGGGTTCGAATCCCACTCAGGCACGGGATATTTTCATACGTTACAAAAAATCATTTCATCCTCATTACGCACAGTCGTCGCACCCAATGTCGTCGCTAATGACCTTGCAGTTGATGTGGTGTTAAATAAATAAATAAAAAAAAGTTGTAGATCTTTTAATTTGTTTGATTATTTTGTAATGTTTTTAAATTCATCATAAACAGATATAGGCCTAACAGAATTATGTGGAAGTTCGGTAACCGGTATTGCCATACTCACAAATTACAAAGTAATTAAACGATTTTTATTCATAATCCTATTAATTAAGATTATTTTAATTAGTGTGTTAAGTCAGCCGGAAACCTTTCTATAATTATTAGGCCTACCGTATAATATTTAATTTGAACGAAGGTCGAAAACCTTTTCAGACCGGTCGAATTACTCACATATTTATTATAAACTGAGATAGAAACAGACGTATTCGCTTGTAACTTTATCCAACATCAGGTCTGATTTTCGTGATTTTCCTTTCAAATGCGGTCGCTTTTACTTTGATGAGCATTTAACCTTAAAATAAAACCCTCTCCGCTGAGAGGGGATAAAATAGGGGTTGAATTTAACCTAACATGACTGACCTTTGTGTACAAATGACTGATTAAAGTGAGCTTATGCCTTTTAGAATTGACCGATCTTTTAACTGAAAATGAATTAGTCTGTCTACTACAAGCCTTTGAATTAAAAAAAAACACTGCCCTTTAAATATTAAAATATAAAATTAATTGAGATTGCGGGTGGTTTCTACTTTCAACTTTACTATTGCGTTGCCATCTGGAACCTCAATGCAAAATTCATTAAAAGAATTAGTGAACCCCCGCGTAAAACCTGTTCTTTTAATATTTTATTTAACCGTTTTAAAATTGTGTTTTGGATTTAATTTAAGGCAATTAAGAAATTCTGGTGATTTCTATTATTTTTCTCTATTGAAATTAAGGGGTTCCGGATTTGATTCTCGGTCAGTCGGACATAATAATTGACATTTTGAGCGGTAAAAGAAATAAAAACAAATACACAGGAGCGTCGTTATATACAGTGCATTAAATTACAGTATTCAGCGTATTTAATTATCCGAACTATTTGATTATCAGAACCACTCTGGTCTCAATTAGTTCGGATAACTGTCGCTCCACTGTATGTTGTTTAATTTTAACAATTATACATAATACTTATAAAAAAACATACGTTAGAAATTCAGAAAGAACCCCATTTGAAGTTTTACGAGATTATGGCTGCTCCAGTATTGCTGTTCGGTAGTAAGTCCTGGGTACTTAAGAAGAATGATGAAACCTCGATCTAGTTGGCAGAAATTAGGTTCTTGAGACTAGTTAGGAGATGTAGTTTGCTGGAACACATTAGAAATGAGGGAATTCTTACATATTTAAATAAATCCTCTCTTGGAAAATACAGAGAAATGAGAGAAGAATTTGATGAGCATGAGTGAGGATCGATGGGCAAAACGAGCATTGAACGACATTTCTGGTGAACGAAGAGATGTGCGTAGGCCGCGAGAAATATGGGCAGTAAAGTTGGAACAGGTCGAAAGGCCTAAACCACGACAAGACAAAAAAACAAAAATAAAAACAATTGAAAATTGTATAATAAAACTCCCGGTTTGTGAAAACTTTTCACAGAATTTCCTGTTCACCATTTTTTAACACCTCGCTTACAGTAGACCTACATTTGTGACTTGTAGAGTTATTATTAGGCTACAGTCTAAAATCCTGGAAACTATTATGTCAATTTTAATATCCTCTTTTTCCAATCCTTGTACTTATTTTTCAGATTTTTTATGTATCAGGATATCGATTTCTAAGGATATCGTTTGAGTTTTTCTGATTCTTTGTAATTTGTTTTTGTTAAAAATATTTTTAGGTACGTTAATTACAAGAGATTAAGTTCAGTTGTCTCTAACTTAAGACTTATTTGGGCAAGAAACTAAAATTGGAAGTTTTGACACCATATCATGTGGAAGGTCAAAACAAATACATTCAAACATATTTTTCTTTATGGAGACTCATTTCCATGTGTTATTCTGCTTTTAAAACTTGGAGAGTCTAAACCTCTGAGCCATTAATGAAGAAACTTTCAACGAAAGAACGGAATTTTCACTTCCCGGTGCCACAACATATATGATTACTCCACAAAACAGAATATAACTTTTGGTCATGACGCTAGTTGTGGTAGGGTAATTTTTAACGTCTGATTGTTTTGCTATTTCTGCTAATGCAAACGGTGAAGAATGATGATATTTGTGAAAAACAGTGATCAAAAAATGCCAGACCTGATCGGGAATCGAAACCGGGAGCCCGGCGTAGAAGCCAGTTGCTGTCCCGGTTCGATTCCCGATCAGGTCTGGCATTTTTTGATCACTGTTTTTCACAAATATCATCATTCTTCACCGTTTGCATTAGCAGAAATTCGAAAACAGTCTGACATAAAACAAAAAAAAATAGCCCTATCACTGCCGACGTTTTCCGAAATGTACTTCTAATGTACCACGTGACATTAAAAGTGTGCCAAGATATTTCAACACCTAAGTCTAGGTTCGTTCGGGATCTGGTTGTAATTAATTACAAACGAATATCCTTTAAACTTATAACAATTATTTATTGACACGATTAATTTGTAATTAATGAGTAAGCTTAAACTACAGTACTAACATTAAAAATAATTTAAATTTGTAAAAAGATTGTAGACATTCTCATTTCGAATTTGAACATCCACTCTAGTTTTTGAACACACTTTCTTATTTAGTTCTTACGAACAAAATTCATAAAACTATAAAAAATCCGGTAACAATGAGTATCTCTACCTAATTCGTATGTTAGGGCAAATTTTAAAAATATTGTCATCTATCCTTCTTTTGTCCGTCCGTCCGTCACATCCAGATGTCAAAAACTACAAGAGATAGCAACAAACGGTTTTCGGATTCGTAATCTACACAAAAATATAGTGGGCCTGGATTGGGTTTAAAGTTCCGGTTTCGACCGGTAGTGGCCCAAAACCGGAAGTCAAGAAATCAAAGTCGGAATTTCTTCTTCTTCTTCTGCCTGCTTCGAATCTCTCAAATCTGCCCATCTCTTTCTTGGGCGTTCTCATTCTCTCCTGACCTCTGGCTTAAAACCCAGTCTCTGTTTAGGTTTCCTATCCTCCTTCATTCTGTTCACATGCTCTAACCACTGCATTCTGCACTGACATACCCTGTCGTTTATAGTGAAGATGTTGAGTTCTTTCCTTATCTCGGTATTCCTGTAACGATCTACCCTACTACACCCAGACGTATGTCGAAGAAATTTTATTTCAGATGCTTGCAATCTACTCTCCTCTCGCTTTGATAGTACCCAAGTTTCACTGACATAGAGGAGGGTTGGCACTGCTATTGTTTTGTAAAACCTCACCCTTGTGTTTTGGCTGGTGCTATTTTTTAAGGTGCGGTGGTTAGTTCCGCATATTTGCTGACATCGGTGCATCTATTGTCAGAATCTGTATCCTGTTGGTTTGTAATGTTGCAACCTAGATACTGAAAGTGGAATATCTATTCTAAAATATTATTATCTATAACAATTTTGCTTCTGACTGGCTCCTTCCCCCTGAATGCCATTACCTTTTGTCTACTTCGTGGAAACTGTAAACTTATATTCTTTGCAAAATTTGTTCGGAATTTGGAAACAAAAATAGTGTCTTTCGATTCCTCTTAAAGAGTAGATACAGAAATCGCTAGTGGTTTTTATCATAAATCAAAGGTAAGCCTTTTAAAAAATATCTTTTTAAAAATTAGTGAAAGGGATTTTTAACTATGAAATAGTCAGAGTTTTACAACTCTACCTTTTAATTAAATTGTTAATTAAAACCATTGTATAATTGCTGGGCATAAAAAAAACTTATTAATTAACGTGAATAATTTAATTTCAACGAAATTAGAAGAAGAATGTGAAAAAACAAAATTGTCAATTTAAGATGGGCGGTTGCGGATAGTATGCGTGTATGGATGGGTGAGTTCTGCTTCTGGTCGTACATCAGAAATTCAGTGTGTGGGTGATTGAATAGGGAGGGGGAATTTCATCCTTTTCTCATTCTCCTTCTACCTTGATTACCGCCAATAACGGTAGAAGTGTCTATTTGGCATGTGACATAAGCCCCTCCTTCTGCGACATTACGTACAATGTTTTACCGCCGAGCAAAGCTCAACTGAATAAAAAGAGATAGAAATTGGGTCGCCATATTCTTTCTCTTTTTATCGACAGATACCACATTACTGCTACGTAAAGTGAACCCTACATGCTTATATGTGTGCGTGTGTATGGATCCTATACAATGGCACACTGACTTATACACAAATCCCGAACAAATGTCAGCTAAAGGTTTTAGTACTGTAAGGACACCAAAGAAACTGTCCTATTGGGAGACGTTTTAATGTTACTGGAAAAAAAGAACGAATATCAGCAAAATTTACACACAGAATCTTTCTCGATTTTTTTACTGACAATTTCATTTATCGTTCGTCGTTTAAGAAAAATCTTACACGTTTTTTTACATTTTTATAAGAAGACATCCTCTTGATTTTTAATATTATAAAAATATTCTTCGACTTTTTTGTTATTCATTCAAAAAGTTAATTTTGTCAGAGTTTATTTTTTACGTTTGCAATGCAAAAGAGGTGTTAAGTCAAAGTCTCTTGAAACACTGAGTTTTCCTTTGTCCTGCCGTCACACCCAGATGTCAGAAACTATAAGAGATAGCAACAAACAGTTTTTGAATTCATTCTACACAAAAAGTCAGTGGGCCTGGATGAAGTTCCGGTTTTAACCAGAAATGGCCCAAAACCGGTAGGCCTAGTCAATAAATCATAGTCGAAATTTGGAAACAAAACTAGTGTCATTCGATTCTTCGTAAAGAGTAGATACAGATCATTGGGTTTGAAGGTCCGGTTTTGACTGGTACTGGCCCAAAACCGGAAGTCAAGAAATGAAAGTCTAAATTTGGAAACAAAAATAGTCATTCGATTTTTCTTAAAGATTAGATAGAGACATCATTAGGTTTACAGTTCCGGTTTCGACCGGTAGTTTCCCAAAACCAGAAGTCAAAAAATGAAAGTCTAAATTTGGAAACATAAATAGTCATTCGATTTTTCTTAAAAAGTAGATACAGAAATCATTAGGTTGAAAGTTCCGGTTTCGTCCGTAGTTGCGGAAAACTGGAATTCAAGAAATCAAAGTCGGGATTTAGAAATTGAAATAGTCACTCGATTTCTATTATTGAGTAGATACAGAAATAAATAATGGTTTTTGCAATAAGTCAAAGGTAAGCCTTTTTAAAATTTACCATCAGCCATGAGACGCGTCGTCTCATGAATGGGGTTTTTTATAAAAACCCTCAAAAATAAAATATTACACAGAATAGTATGAAGCATAATGACATACGGGGCTGAGGGCTGGGTGGTGGATAAAAGAAATAGGGGTCATATTAATGCAACCGGATGGACTAATTGATGCAAAGTTTTGGGTTGACAAGTATGGACTGAGTTACCAATGAGGAAATACGAAGGTGAATGGTCATGTAGAAAGAGAGAGAGAGAAGTTTTAAGTTACATTGAGGAAAAGATGCTGATATGGTAAGGGCATGTGGGAGGAGCTGGATAGCGCGAGTATCAGAGTGGAGTCCATTTTGAACGTGCAAGAGAGGTAAACCTCGACGGTTCTTAACCGATGGGATGGATGTGGTAATGGAGAAGAGAGGATTTCGGGAGAAGGATTGAATAGAGTGTAATGGAGGCAGTGGTTAGGAGAGCGAAGGTAGCGACGATTGTAAGAAACCCTTTATGTATAAATTACAAATTAATATTAATAGGCCTATTCCAGAGAAACGAATGACAGTGTATAGTACTGGTAGGCCTACTACTAATAAACCCTTTTTCAAGCACGTGAAACCGGTTCTTACATTTTTGACACACACACTAACTTTGCCTCACTACGTAACCTATCTACGTATGTAATTAAGTCATTCAATAATTGAATTGTGAATGGAAAATATTGTTGGGCCGTTCGAAATAGTGTCATTACAGAATTGTTACTGAATTGTTACAGAACGTTAGTAGTTGTTGTTTGTTACAGAATTGTTACGTTAATAGTGCGTGTGCGTTGGGTAGTATCAAGTGGTTGTTTGGGTCATCAGCCGAAAGGCTGGTGTGAACCTGTAGAGGTTTTACTAAGTAAAACGAGGAGTGAGGTGGTTTACCATTGCCTTCCTCACTGAGTGGAAAAGTATGCTTATCAGCATGACGAGCCCTCTGAAAAGCACATATTTTCCACTCTGCAAATGACACCTTCACTTCATTCACCACAGGGTCTGGCTGTATAATAAAATTCATTACTTTCAGAGGGGATAACTCTGATTAGTGTCTTTTACACCTCTAACTCTTCTGTTCTTAAATGATTCAGTCATTTAATTGGCTGACCATGTGATAAGAAACAGAACTATTTATTCTAGCCCTGAAACAAACAGACTGAATGTAAATAACTTGACACTCCACCTGTCTGTTATGGGCAGATCAAGTGGTTGTGAGCAGGTAAACTTTTGATTGTACAGTGACTCAATATAGTTAAATTTAGTTTAATATTAAGTTTTGTTATTAATTTAATTGAAGTAATCTAATAATTGTATTTGGTAGTAATCTTAAGTTATATTATTTTATTTATTTTTTAATCCTAATGTGTGTACGTTGCAATTGTTCAATTTAGAACCATAAGCAACCAATGAGACGAGGATGATGTGTATGACGTGTAAATGAGATGTAGTCTTGCACAGATTCAGGCTGACCATTCCTGAGAGTGTATGGTTAATTGAACCCCAACCATCAAAGTACACCAGTAACCACTGTCTAGTATTCAAATCCGTGTAAAAGTATCCGTATAAACTACCTTTATTAGGATTTCAACCAGGAACCTTCGTCCCCGAAAATCAGTTGTTAAACAGCTGACTCACGGCGACGACTTTACCTCTAGACCAACCCGGTGGGTTAATCTTAAGTTATTAATTTTGTCTAGAAACAACTTTTATAGGTTAAAATAAAGTCTGTTTGTTATATATATTTAACCCAGATCCGGAACAAACCTAGGTTAAGTGTTACGATACAATTTATCACGTGATAAATAAAGATTTATTTGTTTGTAACATTTTAAATGTAATCTGATATAATGGAGACAATTGTAAAGTTAGTTTTTTTATCTGATCAATATTTTTCGTCCGTAACTTCTATCTTTAAAAGTGTCCGTATTAGAAAACAAGTTGGGTTGACACGTGTGCGTATCATTTTCTTCATGCACATTGTATAGATAGATTCGTGTTGTACTATAAGCTGTACTAGAAGGGACCTGCGAATCGGAGCTATACATATAAAGTGAGTTCATGTATCCCATTCGAAAACGCCGAGATAAAACTTTTTTAAAGTACTACTGAACAGGACAAGTAAAGAATTGGAAAAGGATAGAAGATACGATCCGTATGAAATAGAAGATGACGAGGGGGTTGGCTATCTGTATGGAAATCTTTTCAATATATTTTCCTTTTCCATTTTCTTCTGCGCTCTTTTTTCCTCGACAACTTTCAAACAGTCATCCACCATTCCAGTCTGCAACCCTTCTCTCCCCTTAACTTGTACTATCTTTTCCCCGATTTTTCTTTACCTATTTCCCCAAACGCTTTCTTATTATAAAAAGAGTAGTACTTTTAAAAAGACAACCTTTTTATTCTTTTCCTCTCTCCACAAACCACAACTAAATATATTCAATTTAAAAATACCAATGCATTTTTATATCTTTTTATTCCAACATATATTTTATACGTCTTGTGGTCATAATACCATTTCTATAGGTGTCAAGTTTGCTTATTTTAAGTATTTATTATTTTCTTTTACTTCGTTGTTATTCTATAACTGTAAAAAGTTTAACATCAATAAAAAATCTGGTGTGAAACACATAATTTTCTCTTGCCATTGCAAATATTTAACGATATAATCTTAGCATTAGAAATAAACAAAAAACATAACCTAATTTTAATTATGAGTGAAAAGCGCAAAATGAAAAATAACCTGTTAGGCCTAAAAATACGGAAAATTACTCTTTCACGCTAAACTAGGCTCTGTAGAGAAAAATTCTCTAAATAAAACCTGTAGATCTTTCAATTTCCTATAAATTTGATTACATACACTTTTGTCGTAAAATGCAATCTCATCATTCAGCGTACAGCTGAAATCTTAAAAAATCGATTTTTTACATCTTTTCGTGAGAAAAAACCAGAAAATCGCTAATTAGCTAAAATTAAAATAACTAAGCGTTATTATTATTGAAATAATTTACATAATTTTGTGCTTACTTCAAAAGTTCTACGAAAAATACAACAAAAATAAAAAACAAAATTAAAATTACTCTCATTCAGCCAAATACGAATAATATAAAATAAAATTATTATGAATTATGGTACACAACTTTAGTTGAACTGAAACATAAAAATTAAATAATATATCTACCGATTCAAGTTTAATATTTGTTGTTCAAAATTGTGATATATTATTTTTTTATAATAAGGAATTCTCAATCTGTTCGTTGCAGGGCTAAAATAAATAGTTCTGTTTCTTATCACATGGTCAGCCAATTAAATGACTGAATCATTTAGGAACAGAAGAGGTAGAGGTGTAAAAGACACTAATCAGAGTTACCTCCTCTGAAAGTAATGAATTTCACTATACAGCCAGACCCTGTGGTGAATGAAGTGAAGATGTCATTTGCAGAGTGGAAAATATGTGCTTTTCAGAGGGCCCGGCATGCTGATAAGCGTACTTTTCCACTCAGTGAGGAAGGCAATGGTAAACCACCTCACTCCTCGTTTTACTTAGTAAAACCTCTAGAGGTTCAAACCAGCCTTTTGGCTGATGACCTAAACAACAATAAGGAATTATGTATATTGCTGTGATGTTACCTTGAAAGGACTGTTTAACCAGACATACAACCGCACTGTATATACATACCGCTGCAGGTGATCCAAACTCCACTTCGATAGGTTCAAACAACACGGTGTCCCAACAAATGAAGACTCGTGATATGGTGAAAATTGGAGGGTGAAAGCAAACTACCGTATTTCATCAATTCTAAGACGCACCACATTTTTAGCTACGTCAAAACAGGAAAAAAGTAGAAAATAGACTTAAAAAAGTAAAATACAACTTAAGAAAAGTAAAATAAATACATATAAAAGTACGAAGTTAGATAACTATAATGGTATATATTTACTTACTTGAAATTTTTACCAAACAGTATTCACATCACACTATAAACAAAATATAGTACAGGTAGTCCTAGTTTAATGAAAAAATAAATGAAAATGTGTATATAAAACGAAAAATATATTAGTTGATGAAATGTTAAGTTAATTTTGTGATATTTTTTCTGGTAGGTTTTATGTTGGCTGCTAACCTAACTATGTATTTTAATCACTATCACAAATCTCACTGGCTACATCACAATCTTCAGAGTTGGAACTTTCATCACTTTTTGAACAATAATTATTTTCCCATAGAATGTCGTCTTCCGAACCGTCCAGCGCATTGGTTATACAGCATTTCTTGAAGGATTGTTGCACTATGACATCTGGTATTTTTCGCCAAGCAGCGGAGATCCACTCTGCAACTTTTGAAACAGGGGCTTTTTTTTATCTTGCCAAAAGGTGTCAAAGGCAAATTGTCAGAAAACAACCAAGCTTCATATTCTTGCCTTACGTACTCTTTAAATGGTTTGTTAACTGACACGTCAGGGCAATACCGACTATGCTACAAGTAACAAAATTCCCCACTTGCTTTGTCTGAAACAGGTCAATGAACGCATACGTATACATATGTATTGTTTACGTATACCTGCTACGGAATTTCTTACTTTCGAACAGTAACCGGATTTTTCCCAAGTATTACACATTTATTGTAATATACGGTAGACCCAAATTAGAATTTTTTGAATTCGTGTTTCATCACCAATTCTAAGACGCCATCGAATCTAAGACGCACCACATTTTTGGGAACGGAAAAATTTTAAAAATGTGCGTCTTAGAATCGATGAAATACGGTATATCAGAGAAAAGCCCAATGTAACGTATTCTCTAATTACTACTACATTAACATACCTTGTTATAAAAGCTGTGGGTTTTTCCTTTACACATGTTGGTTGGGTTTTTACACTAAACATAGAAATTATAGTAGTTAGGATATACCATACATGTTTATTTTTAAGGCTCTTTGTACCTTGTAAATTAAATAGAACATGAAGAATGAAAATATGTATAAATGTGGTTACACTCACATTTCAGTTGGTATACAAAAAGAAATCATGAGATAAAACTAAAAAGGGCTAATAAATTAGGTGATATTTTGAAAAGATGTCGTAATTGTTACATGTAGACCAAGAGATAGAAGTAAAATTTATAAAGAACTTTTGCTTTATTAGCCCTTCATGCAATGACATAACTGTAACAACCCCCGTGTAGAAGAAGAATGAACAGAATTGTACTATGTTGTCTGCTACGAGAGGGGGAAATGGAAAATGCTATTAAATGATCGGTAGGGGTGAAAGAAGGGATGGGAGAATCGAGTTGAAAAGGGTAACAGATGATAAGGAAGGATTGGGCAGATTGTGTTCGGAGGAGAAGGAGGATGAGGAGAAAATTTGGCGTGTAATTAGGGAAGGATGAAAAATCTGTTGGATTAACAACGGAAATGGGGGAGGAGATAAATAATGGAAAGAGAACGAGAGAGAAGGTTAGTCGACTGAATGAATCAATGGTATGAGTGAGAAGTTAAGTCGAAATGGAGTGAGTTAAATAGAAGAGCGAGTGAAACATCGACGTGGGTTAAATGAAACCAAAATAAAATTTTCCTCTCCGTACATTGTTCCTCCATACGAATTGTCTTTCTCTTTCTGATATGTTCCTCGATTTTTCTACTTTTATCTCTTTGCAAAATTTCGTGCACGTGAGAAATTTGGAACGGATTCGGAGATGAGCAGGAGAGATTAAACTAAGGGAAGACGATTTAAGCCATTTTACTTGGAAGCGTTCACACCAATTCCAAATGCGTCAGTTGTGCACTGCCTGTTCCTAAAAGCACGACAGATTTATTTCTTGAACGCGAATAAAAGTTACCATTGTTATTTGTTAAATATACGTACTTCTATTGTTGTTGTTTAGGTCATTTTGAACCACGCTTTACTAAGTAAAACAAGGATGAGGTGGTTTACATTTGCCTTTCTCAATGAGTTGAAAAGTATGCTTATCAGTAGGCCAGACCCTTTGAAAATCATCTACTTTCCACCCTAGAAATGACACCTTCACTTTCATCACCACAGGGTCTGGCTTTAAAATGAAATTCATAACTCTCAGAGGAGATAACTCTATCTAGTGTATTTTACTCCACTGCCTCTTCTATTCTTAAATGCTTCAGTCGTATAATTGACTGACCGTTTGATAAGAAACAGAACTACTTTTTTGGAGCCCTGGAAATAGAAGATCGAGTGCAAATAATTTAACACTCCACCTGTCTGTTATGGTCAAATATTTGTACTATAAAAGATTTATTTTCGTTTCCGTATATAATATTTTAAACCTATACTTTAAATTTTTTCTCGTAAATCAAAATATTATAATTAATGAATTTGATTTGAGAAGGGAAGTTTTTTATAAACTGCACGTGTCGGATCGTTCCTAAACCATTGTACAAAATTGAAACGAGAGGAAAGTTTCAGTAGTATCTTTTGGGATTGTCTCATTTAAAGGAATGTAAAAATGTTTAAAACATTTTAAATTTTATCCTGATAAATCAAAATACTTTTATTAAGAATTTTATTAGATGAATTTGAAAAGCAAAGTTTGTTAATACATTGCATATGTCGAACCTTTTCTACACGTTTGTGCAAAATTTAAACGAGAGAAAATCGTCAGTAAAGTCTCTTTAGGGGTTGTATTTCGTTTAAAGGAGTGTGATCTCTTTTGTTCCGTGAAGATAAGATGAACAATGAAAAATATTTTCCTGTTGTTGAAACATAAGATGGTTTAATTAATCGAAATTTATAAAACTCCTCAGCCTTTAGGGTTTAGTATGTTTTTACGAGATTTTGCAAGCGTTCAAAAAGGTACCTAAATTTTTTTACTACAAAGGAATACAAGTAGGGTACTCTCCTGATATGAATTTTAATGAAAACTTGCGTTCAATTTGTTGGACAGGATCTGACAGATGGAACTTAAAAGACCGCTATTTCATTCTATGTGTAGTTTTGGTTTTTGATGATGTAGAGATTGAATTAATATTTTAAAAGTTGACTAACTCTAAGACTAATAGGATTGAATTGTTTATTAAAGGAAAAGGAAGATGTGCTTAGTATTGAATATTTTACTCACCTTTTAAGAAAAACGTATTTCTTTCTTTTCAAATAATCTTGTTTTAATTAATTAATTTACAAAAGGTATACCTATTAAATGTTCGTGGGATGTTTAATTAGTAACATCCTTTTTATTTCAGTTATGAAATATTACAAAAATGGATAAAACAAATTAATCTATACATATTTATTTTACTTTTCTATAAAATTTCGTGAAAGTATTTGTGCCTGCGTTTACACAAGTTTGTCGAATGCCTCTCTGTACAAAACTAATCTTAGTTTGGTTTTATAATACGGAAAATTACTCATTCACGCTAAACTAGGCTCTGTAGAGAAAAATGCTTCAAATGAAAGTTGTAGATCTTCTAATTTCCTATAAATTTGTTTTTATATACTAACTTATGTCGTTAAATGCATAGGCCTACTAAGGCCGAAATCTTAAATATCTTTTACAGAATAATAATAATACAGAATACATACTTTGTTTGTAATACAGATACATATTTTGTTTACAAAAACAAAAAACAGAAAATCGCTAATTACCGCTAAACTAAGCGTTATTGAAATAAATGTTTGAAATAAACGTTGTAGGTTTTAACATTTTATACAACTGATTATAATACACTTTACCCTAAAACGCGTATAAAGGCCGCAATCTTAAAAAAACCATTTTTTTCTACGAGAGCACAGTTTTCCCAAGATTTCAGCAGACTTGGCGCCTACCCTATCTTGAAAAGTATAAAAAATGTAGTAAATGAGGCGATTTCTAAAAAAATCGTAGTAGCTGTTTTTGAGAAAATCGCATATTAGTGAAAAAATATACGAATAAACTACTTCCGGTTGACCGATTTTGATAAAAATGTTCATGTCCGGGTCCACTAGTAGTAGTACTTAACTATGTTCCAAGTTTTAACTTCGTACGATGTTCCGTTCTTAAAATATTTTGTTCACGCGCGCGCAGGCCAATCGCTAAAAATGTGTTTTTTTTGGGGTTCAGGGGATTGAAAACGTGTATATCCAGTGAAAACTCGGTGAAAACTGGAAGTCAAGAAATCAAAGTTGGAATTTGGAAACAAAAATAGTTTCATTCGATTCCTCTTAAACAGTTGCTTTCTTACCTATTTTTCTTAGTTTTCTAGTTGGTTTGATCCCATTGTATGGAAGGATAACCTTGAGTTAACAGGTTGACTCCCATGAGACACATATGTCTTTCACCAGGTCTGTAAAATTTACTTTTGAGAGACTGATCCATCTTTCACGTAATAGTGTTTTTAATAGACTCGTAAGACGGATTGAATGCTCGTTTGAATTGATCTTATACTGAGCAGTTGGAAATGAGTTAAAAAAAACATTTTCCCAGTCATGGTTCGTAATATACTTGATCCGATCCAGTCAAAAATGATTCGGTGAAAATTGACAGCTTATTATTATTATTACATAATATTGACGCCTATAGCAGACAGTTGGAGTGTCAAATTATTTACATTCAATCTGTTCGTTGCAGGGCTGAAATAAATAGTTCTGTTTCTTATCACATGGTCAGCCAATTAAATGACTGAATCATTTAAGAACAGAAGAGGTAGAGGTGTAAAAGATACTAATCAGAGATATCTCCTCTGAAAGTAATGAATTTCATTATACAGCCAGACTCTGTGGTGAATGAAGTGAAAGTGTCATTTGCAGAGTGGAAAATGTGCTTTTCAGAGGGCCCGGCATGCTGATAAGCGTACTTTTCCACTCAGTGAGGAAGGCAATGGTAAACCACCTCACTTCTCGTTTTTACTTAGTAAAACCTCTACAGGTTCAAACCAGCCTTTCGGCTGATGACCTAAACAACAACAACATAATATTGACTATTATTACGTAGTTTATTATTGCATTATTAATCATGTTTTAATAACATTATGTAATGAAAAATATTTTATCTTTTAATTTTTTATGGTTTCATATTACAATATTTTTACTTTCTCTTGCCTATATGAATATATAGGAAGGAAAGTATTGTTTTCATGTCGATTTTTTGAAATCGAGTTTTCACCGGATCTACATGTTTTCAGACCCCCTGAACCCAAAAAAACATCTTTTAGCGATTGGTCTGTGTGTATGTGTTTTTGTGTGAACAGAATATCTCAAGAACGGAACATCGTACGAACTTGAAAGTTAAGTTAGACACTACTACAGACTCGACACGAACATTTTCATCAAAATCGGTCAACCGGAAGTAGTAGTTTATTCGAGTAATTTTTCACTGTTTTGCGATTTTCTCAAAAATTGATCCTACGATTTTTTTTTAAATCGCCTTGTTTACTACATTTTTTATGCTCTACAAGATAGGGTAGGTGCCATGTCTGCTGAAATTCTTGGAGAGGCTGTTTTCTCGTAAAAAATTTGTTTGTTTTAAGGTTGCGACTTTAATTTGCATTTTAGCGCAAAAATGTACTTAATAAAAGTTGTAGAGAATTTAAAAACCTACAACCTTTATTTCAAACATTTTTTGTATAACGCTTAGTTCAGCGGTAATTAGCGATTTTCTGTTTTTTCCTCACGAAAACGTGTAAATTCGATTTTTTTAAAGATATCAGCCTTATTATGCATTTTACGACAAAAGAGTATAATCAAATTTAAAGGAAATTTGAAGATCTACAACTTTCATTTGAAGCATTTTTCTCTACGAAGCCTAGTTTAGTGTGAAAGAGAGATTTTCTGTATTTTTAAGCCAAACTGAGGTTGATTTTCATTTTGCGTCTTCCACTCATGATTAAAATAAGTTTCTGTTTTTTTTTGACGTTAGTTTTTGTTTATTTCTAATGTTTTATTACTAATGTTAGGTTATATTATTAATTATTTGCAGTGGCAAGAGAAACTTGTGTGAGTGTTTCACACCAGATTTTTTTACTCTTGAGTACCTGATCAGTCTCTCATATAAAACACAGTGCCAAAACAATTCCTTACTGTACTGTAGACTTGAAAGAAAATTCATTAATAAAAGCAAAAGAACCATAAAATAGGTATGGGCTTTTAAGCTAAATTGCCAAAATTGCCTCGAGAGTCAACCTGTTAAGTGAACACGCAATAAGACGCGTCGTTTCATGGAAGGGGTTTTTATGATAAATTTATATATTTTCCTTTTTTATGAATAAGTTACATCAAAATTCATGAGTGTGTAAGATATTGTAACAAGATCGAGAAAAGACGGGATCGCTCACGAATCTTCCAGAATTCCATTCATAAGCATAGTTAAATAATAAAATAACAATAACTTACACAATAAGATCAGTTTTGTAAATGACAGTTGTAACCATAAAAGTGTCTATTCATTCATAAGGGTTGAAATAACTATCATAAAGTTCAGGTATACTATTGTGTACAGCTATTTTTATGAAGTTGTTTATGAGGTTGTTTACGTTTCTATTTACAATAGTTGACTTGTTAACAAAGGGATTTTTCTAGCATTCATTAATAAAGAGTTATTTTTGTACTTGAGTAGATTTCTCTACTTTGTTCTGGAACGATCTTTGTGAATGATAATAAAAGGAGGCCCCCGGGCGGCGGTCCAGTCAGTATTCGTGTGATCTTTGCCGTTTGATTGTCGAGGTGCGTAAACAGATTACGTATCCGAATAAGATTGTTATACCGTCTCTTTGTTGTGTGTGTATTGTAAAGTTAATGTGTAGTTTTGTGAATTCAGTTTGTGTTGTATGTTAGTGTAATCTATAAAAGTGATTGTAAGTAGGCTAAGTAAGTTATTAAGTTATTTATTGTTTGTTATTTATTTTAAGTGAATCATTAAATCATTTATTGTATTTCTTAATTATAATTAGTTGAATTATTTATTTTGTAATCTTTTAGTGTAATAAATCTTTGTAATTGTAAAATTTAGTGTATTAATTATTTAATAACCTAGATCCCGAAACGGACCTTAGCAATAAGTGTCACAATATTAATTCTCGAGAAAATTAATGCAGTTTATCGTCGTTTATAAAACTCAAAGAGCTTACAGGTTCTTGAAATAACAATAAAGAAGAGATAGAAAATAAATGTTAAAAAAATGGAGGGGAGTATAGAACCAAAAAAAGAATGGGAGATGAAATGACTGAAAATCCGTATGCATAATTCTATTTCCCCCTCCACTGTCATCCATTAACTAACTTTTCCTCTCTCAATGAATCATAAAAATTACAAAGGAAAAGAGGAAGAATTATTATCAAAATTTTGATGGTTGAATGAACATAAATCTTTAGATGTCGTAAAAGAACAATAAAAACACACCTTCTGAAATGGTAATAAAAAAATATATCCGGAATTAAATAGTAATGTAATTACTGACTTATATTTGACATTTGATGAAAATAATTTCATTTTCACAGTGAATAGAAATAATGAAAATCTCATTTCACCTTTTCTGTACCATTTCATTCTTTTGTTCTCTCCCAAACGAAATTTAATTATTCCTAAATTTTCAGAATTAGTCGTGTAATACATTGATTAATTTTAGTTTATCACTTAATGTTTTAATCTGTATTTTACTTAAGTCATATATTTTTACTTTCTCTTGCCCAATATGAATGTACAGGGAAGGAAAATATATTGTTTTCATGAGTCGATTTTTCGAAATCGAGTTTTCACCGGATCTACACGTTTTCAGACCCCCTGAACCCAAAAAAACATGTTTTAAGCGATTTGTGTGTGTGAACGGAATGTTCTGAGAACAGAAAGAAGAGAACAGAAAACCTGTTAAAGATACTGTATGAGGGTATAACATCATGTGACAAAAATTCTAAAACGAACTGCACGGTTACTAAAAAAAACGTTCCTGAGGGCTATACAATTAAGCAACATATTAATATCTGACAGGCGGTCTCCCTCCAGAATTGCTTAAAATGTTAATGAAACACAACTCGCTAGGCGAGACGGTAGCCTGGCGGTAACACCTACCCATGACCTGCTAGGTGGGTCCGTAGCGCTGAATGTGTTAAGCATTTTTCTCTACTGAGCCTAGTTTAACGTGAATACTGATTTACTGACTAAGTGATAAGAAATAGAATTATTTTTTGTAGCCCTGAAACTTGTAGATCGAGCGCAAATTATTTAACACCACCTGTCTGTTATAGGCAATAGATAATAATATGAGGTGATAATAAAGAGAGAAATAAGATGCCATACCTGACTAAGAATTGAACTCAGGACCCCTAGAATACAAGCCAGTTGCGCTCACCATTACACCAACCATAAATGTTTTTTAATATTTATTCATCTGTCACCGGATGGCGACATTAAGTGGCTAACCTTATTAGTTTGGTGGCCCTGAAAAGGGCCGTTTAAGCGATGGTCGTCTTGGAGAGGCGTCGGTCGAGGAGCTGGGCGACACGGCGTGTCGTCGTCCAGCGGGGACATCACCTTCTTCCCTCGCAGTAGTGCGTCGATGGCTGCTTCGTCGGGTCCGGTGGGCGTAAGGCGCGGTCGAGAGACCGCTGTGGGCATCGCTCGCGTCAGCGGGTGATGACGGTCCGGTCGACGGCTTACGGTGACGGGTCGGCGAGCGGAAGCATCATCTTCTTTCTTGCGGGGTCGTCGATTAGTTCTCACTGGAGTCCGGCAGCCGTGTGCCGTGGTGGACGTCTTGTCTGCTGTCTGGTTCGAAGTGAATCCCTCTGTGTCTGGATCGGTATTGAATCCCTCGGCTCAGTGCAGCGCTCTATATATAGCTGCCGAGAGCGCTGTGGTAGAGAGCGGCTACTGGCTTGGCCTTGATGACAAAGGCATCTGTCGGTGGGGAGACGAAAGGTTTGTCGCTACGCCGTCAAAGGGCCTACCGCGCCGACAAAGGCCGGCAGCACAGTAAATGATTTATTAGAAGGTGTGGCGGTGACACATCCATGATTTTTTAAATAATTTTGTTTATTTTTGTGTTGTTTCAGATGACAACGAAGCAGTTGTGAAAGGTGTATTAACATCAGATGGATTACTGGACGGAACAATAACTACAAAATTTGAGGAATATTATGTAGAACCTATAAGTAGATATATATCACAAAATAATAATAATAACAATACAAATAATTATAATTTACCTCAAAATAATAATAATAATAATTATGAAAAACCTACTTCATCACAATCATCGTCATCAAATTTACCAAAATATTATCATAGTATTGTATATAAAAGTTCAGACGTTGAAAAACCATATTTATCGACATGTGCTTCGCAAAATTTATACAACAAACTCCAAAAAAATACAAATAACTTATCAATAAATTCGTTATTAGAAAATAGACATTTAAAACCATATCGGAGCAGAGAAAATGAAGATAATGATAAAAATATCAGAAGAAAACGATGGGTTATGGTTTACGATAATGTTGAGTTATCATCAAAGACTGTTGTAAATATTACTAATAATAATAATAATAGTGATAATAAAAATACAGATTATCAATTTGATAATGTTATGCCAACTGGAACTTCTTTCTCCCGTGATAATAATAATAATAATAATAATAATAACAATAATAATATACGTTTTGTTAAGGTAGGACCAAACACTACGATAATTAGATCGTTTAATAATGATAAAATTTTAGTCGGTACTAGCAGTACTAGTGATATTATTAATGATAATATTGCGATTGATAATAGTGGTGCGATGAGTAATACTATTAATGATGATTGGTTATCAAGACAACATATTCATAAACGAGCCGCAATCGATCCAAAAAAAACTACTTGTATGTTGTATTTACAAGCCGATCATTTATTTTATCAAAAGTATGGAACTGAAGAAGCCTGTATTGAAGTTATGACCAGACATGTACAACGCGTCAATAGTATTTATAAAGTTACTGGTAAGTTTAATCTATGTATTTCATTATTTAATAATATTGTTACATCTAATATTATGTTCATTCACTTTTTGTCACCTTCAATATACACTCCTTCTCTATCCCTACAACGCTCCATGCGAATTTTCCATTGTTGAAAACAGTGCTGGAAGTCATCTTCTGTCAGCTCCTTCAGGACACTTGCCGCTTTCTCTTTTACAGCTTCCACAGACTCAAATCTTGCCCCTTTTAATACAGATTTCACCTTAGGTAACAGGTAGAAGATAAGAGCATGTGATGAAACGTGGTTTTTTATTTATGATCCGGAAACGAAGCGCCAATCTATGCGTTGGAAGAGCCGAACTTCACCGAGAGCCAAAAAAGCCCGAATGAGCAAGTCAAAATTTAAAGCAATGATGATTGTTTTTTTTATATCTATGGGATTGTGTACCTTCACTGGGTTCCTGAAGGTCAGACAATTAATCAATATTACTACTTTGAGGTAGTTTCTAAACTACGTCAAAGAGTAAGGAAAAAACGCCCTGAAATGTGGAAGGACAAATCATGGGTTCTCCACCAAGACAATGCGCCAGTTCATTTCGCGTTATCTGTCAAGAGGTTCCTAGCCAAGTACTGCATCTCAGTGTTAGAACATCCACCTTATTCACCTGATCTTGCACCATGTGACTTCTACCTGTTCCCTAAGGTGAAATCTGCATTAAAAGGGACAAGATTTGAGTCTGTAGAAGCTGTAAAAGAGAAAGCAGCACGTGTCCTGAAGGAGCTGACAGAAGATGAGTTCCAGCACTGTTTCCAACAATGGAAAATTCGCATGGAGCATTGTAGGGATAGAAAAAGAGTGTATATTGAAGGTGACTAAGTGATTATGTATAATATAAAAATTTATTTTTTACAACGTCATTCTCGTTATTTAATAGCCGCACCTCGTACATAACTTAAATCAATTATAAAAATAATACAGTAATATTACTCCAAAATTTCAATTTTTTTCTGTCATTTATTTTCAGTTAGATTATTTTTTGTATTTCATATAGTATGTTTATTCTTGTACATGTATTCAGTTTCATTGGAGAATTTTTTATAGTTTGAAAATTTTTTTAATTTATGTATTTTATTGGGTTTCACAAAAAATGAATTCTTTTTATACAGTTATTGTGATAAAACATTAAGTTGCTCCATTTGTTTTTTGTTCACATGTGAATTGGTGAATTATAATCATTAAAAAATAAATTTGTTACAATTTGAGTCGTAGATATAAAAAGTGCGTTTAATAATCATCTATGAAGGTTTATAACGAAAGTCAATTTATTTTAAATCGATGTGAAGTTTAAAAAATTAATTATGTAATTAACTTACAAAGTTAAAGTTTAACGTTGACTAGAAAGTTGTTGAAGCACTAGGATTTTGTACATATACTCAACTAACGAACTATGTATTTTCGAATAACTAATTAAAATTAACTTAGTGTAATTTGTAGTGTGCTAGGTTAGTAAAGTTGTTAATGAACCATCGTCGTGATGCCAAGAACAGCACTTGGAAAATTAGCCGAAATACATCGTAGACCTATCTATCCATTCATGCCATTACCCTTTTGCTTTTCCACCCTCTGTTACTCTCTCACACGCTCATTTACTCTAACCCTATCTTCATCTCTCTCTGTTATTTTAATGCTTTCTCATTCTTTGTTTTCTCTCTCGCTCTTTAAATCCATCTCTCTCGCTGTGTGTAATAACATCAATTCAACCAAAGTTTAGTACGGGAAGTTGAATTAAATTTGATTTGGTTTGGTTCTATCCTATCTGTGAAGAGTGTTGGATGCTGCTGTATTAGTTTTAATGTAATTTACAAGTTTCACTCTGAATCCTCTTCTTCGTTTAGTTCAGTTCGGTCGCTTACATTTGTTTTCTCGTACTAGAATCAATCTTCTTTTTCTCTTTCGTTAAGTCTTCTAATCTAAATGTTCTAAAATTCCTTCAGATTGTTTTTATTCCTTACTATCAACATTAACTATCAAATAACTATTATTTCTTTTTTCCCTTTTCACTTTCTAAAACTTTTCAAGCCGATAGAATCCTTTTAAAGTTCTACAAGAACTTATTCGTAGAAAAAAAATACAAAGATCAATTAAGATTCTAGTCTGGGTAGAACTTATCTTCAGTCAGAATAAAGTTGGGGTTTAAATCTCTGATACAAATGGAGTTAAGTAACTTTTGAATAGATTGTAACATGTGCAAGCCTTAAGGAAAGTCGGTTTAAAACTTTTTCATTTGTGTAACGGTAGACTGGAATGCTAAGCTCACAGTGAAATAAATTGTTTTTTTGAAGAAAGTTTTGATGTGTGAACAATGTGATTTTGGAAATGTTGATTTCATATCCTTTTTATGCAATTTTCATGGATAATAATAAAGATCTAATGACATTGCTAAAAATTAATAACCTCAATTATTTATCTTGAAAGTATCATTGTATTATCATCAGAATTTTATTATAAAATTTTGTAAAAAACCTTTAAAAGAAATATGCTGAAATGTTTATTCGTTTTGTGTTAGTATTTTTTTTGTACAAAGCTAAAATGTTTTGAAATGTACACAAAAAACTATTTGATAGATTTGGATATCAATCTTTATTCAGTTTTTCAGGGTTTTGTAAAACTGGTTTTTTTATGAAAGGAGTGATAAAAAATTATTTACTTGAATGAAGTGTATCAATATTTATTACTACTTGGTAATCTTTCTGTCATAGCTTTTCATCTGAAAGTTTAGTCCTATGAAAGATACTATATAATATGCTTTAATTGGAAAGGGGTTTTTAAACTCGGATTAAGAACAAATTCTCTCAAATTTCCCATAGAAACATCCATTAACATTCAGAAATTTTTCCCTTGGGGAGAATTGGAAACATTCAGTGGAATTGCGTAGGATCCCTTTGTTGTTTGGAACATCTCCTAAAATTTCTAGAGTTTTATGTATATTTTGTACCTTCAGGAAGCATTTCACTGGTCCTTATAAAACCTTATGCACATCAAAGTTGCAGTTGTAAATTTTATTGATAAAATGTAACAGAATTTAGGATTAATATGTATTAAAATTGTATTTTTTTGAAGATTTTAAGTTATTACTATTATTTTACAGATTTCAATCAAGATGGGCGTTCAGATAATATCAGTTTTATGATAAAAAGAATAAAAGTACACACAGCTGAATCATTGGATGATCCTAAATACCGATTTCCTGGGAATTATGGAGTTGAAAAATTTCTCGAATTATTTTCTGGTAAGTGTAATTTTTTTGGTTTGGTTTGAATTTTAATTTTAGTCATTGAGTCAATTGAATCATTCATTTTCAGATAGCCTATAAGTCGAAAAACAAACTTTTGGAAAAATTTAAAAACTAGTAATTTACTACGTTTCAATAGAAAACAATATTGAAAAATATAATTTGTTCAGGGGGCTCACTTATCCTTATACTTCACATTTGTACCTTTTACTCAGGAACTGCATAAGGTAGCCTTTTAGATAATTCTTTTGTGCACATTTTGAGCATAAGAAATGTTCAAATTGATAAGTGAAAATGTTTTACAATTTTTTTTCAAAAAGCCTTTTAGTGATAATTTTAAAATTTATTAAAACAATTAATTTTTTACATAATTTAAATTTTTAAATGCTGAGAATAAGGATAAAGAATGGTTCTTTCAAACAAAAGAAAATCATTCAAATATCTTTAGTAGGTCCTGAGAAAAATGTACAAATGTGGTAAAAAACCTAATTTTCCGAAATAGTCATTTTTTTCTTCATGGTGTTGGAAGTTGCACCAGCTGGAGAGGTTTATGAAAAAATATTTTAAAATACTTATAATTGTCTTAGAAAATAATATTTAGAGGACATATTTATTGCACCATTTTTTAGATGAAATTTCAAACAAAATAAAAATCATAATTTTTCAAATTTTTTGATACATGACTCCCTTAATATAATATGTATACGTTTGTCTTTTTAAAAAATAAAAGAATACCTACAGAAAAAGTATAGTTTGGGTGGCCCATGGTGTAATGATCAGCGCAACTGGCTTCTACGCTAGGATCCTAGGTTTGATTCCCGGTCAGGTCCAGCATTTTTTCTTCACTTATTTGTATTTATCACCCTTCTAATTGTCTGTATTAGGAGTAATTGCAGAACAGTCACACGTAAAACAAAAAATATTATTATATTTATTAACAAAACCCACCGGGTTGGTCTAGAGGTAAAGTCGTCGCCAAAATCAGCTGTTAAACAGCTGGTTTTCGGAGACGAAGGTTCCTGGTTCAAATCCTAGTAAAGGTAGTTACTTTTATACGGATCTGAATGCTAGACAGTGGTTACCGGTGTTTTTTGATGGTTGGGGTTTAATTAACCATATTCTCTCAGGAATGGTCGGCCTGGGTCTGTACAAGACTACACCTCATTTACACTTCATACATATCATCCTCATCTCATTGGGTCATGGGGTTGCTTATTGTTCTAAATTGAACAGATTGCAACGTACACAAATTAGGAATAAAAAAAAATGTATTAAAAAAAATAATAATACTCAAAATTGTATGTAGTTTAACCTCTAAATCTGGCAGAGAATACTGTAATGTCGCATATCAGTGATTCCACTGTAAGGAAATTTTATCTGTTGTAGTAACTTTAATAATATTTAATGAATATGAGCAAAGGTAAAGTATTTGCTTTTAATATTAATACATTCAGTATAAAGTAAACAATATGAAAACTTACTATTGTTTTATAAGTACTTTTGTACTTTAATAATGTAATACAAAATGTATTTCAGTATTTATATATCTAGTTAACTAAACTCCATGAAAACCCATTATTATTATTATTATTATTATTATTATTATTATTATTATTATTATTATTATGAATGAATGTATACATATGTAATGTTATGTATTACATTATAACATGCAAAATGTCTGGTGAAGTCCTTTATAAGGTGTCTTAAAAATTGTGTTACAATTTTGGTCTCATGTTATTTAACTTTTAAAGGTATTCTTTCCTCTGGCATCCGTTCCAAATGTTGCCTCCATTGATTCCGGTACTCCTCCACTTTTTCATTCAAGCTAAATACACCCAACTCGGCTTTGCAACTTTTCTTAGTTTGTTATTAACTTTATTTTCTAATTTTATTTAATTGAAGTGAGAGCAAAGGCTGTCTACTTCGCTCACGTCAGTTTAGTTCTTTTATAATAATTTACTTAAAGCTACATTGTAAAGGCTTTTTGTAAATAAATAAGTTTACCCTTTATAGGTCTGTCGTACGTATACGTACCACTGGCAATAAGGTCGATTTTTTTAAAGAATAAGCTATGTAGTTGAACCCTATTGGCATTTTATGGTTTTATAGATGTTCTCTGGTAAGTGAGCTATCCACGTATTGAAATAAGCGCGCAGCGACCATTTGCTTTGTGAGTTACACGAATGTGGTAATGACTCATACCAGCGTTCGCTACCATGTTGTTTTATCGTTACTTTTGTACAGTGCTTAGAAAATTTCAGTTTTTTTACGGGAAAGCAAGCATTCATGCTAATATAAAGTTATGATAAGTTATTCGACACATTTTTCTGTTATATAGGGCTGGGCTACAAGTTGTTTTAATAAGCATTCTTACCACTAAATATTATGTAATTCCCATTTCAATACATTCCTTGGTAAGTAATACTTACCAGGGCTTGACATATAAAAAAGAAATATCTTACTGATCTGGCACTAGAAGTACATTATTCAAGTCCCTATAAAACAAAATTTAACATTTTACAACATGTACGAGGGGGTACCCAAAAGTATCCGGAATAGCTCTGCTGTGGGCGGAGCTTGTGCAGTACAAATTCCCGCCACTAGGCTGCTTGTAGCGCTACTCATTGCCAGTTCAATGCCATTTTGTTCGTTGATCTAGCTTGTTCTGTTCTCGTGCAGTGATTGTTCTCGCTAGTGCTGTTTTGTGCTCGTGTCGTTTTTCATCATGGCAAGTTTTAATGAACAACGTGCGGCTGTGAAATTTTGCTTCTTGCTCGGTAAAAACGCCGCGGAAACAGTTGTAATGTTGAACGCAGCTTACAAAGACGACGCTATTGGAAAAACCCAAGTGTACGAGTTGTTTTTGCGCTTTAAAAATGGCGACATGTCGATTGAGAACAAACCTCGTTCTGGACGACCGTCGACTTCCCGAACAAACGAAAATGTTGTGAAAGTGAAAGAAATTGTACGAACAGACCGACGACAGACCATTGACCAAATATCACAGGTTAGTGGGTTATCTTGGAGCTCAGTCCAACGCATTTTAACAGAAGACTTGACAATGAAAAGAGTCGCTGCCAAGTTTGTGCCTCGGGTTCTGACAGACACTCAAAAGGAACGTCGAATTGAAACGTGTAGTGATTTGAAACAACAGCTTGAAACTGATCCAGATTTCATGTCAAAGATCATTACGGGTGACGAGTCTTGGTGCTATGGGTACGACCCAGAAACCAAACAACAATCCAGTCAATGGAAGACTTCATTATCACCCCGACCAAAAAAAAGTCGTCAAGTCAGATCGAACATCAAAACAATGCTAATTTGTTTTTTTTGATGTGAGGGGAATTGTCCATTCCGAGTTCGTTCCACCAGGCCAGACGGTAAATCAAGCTTTTTATCTTGAAGTGTTAAGAAGACTACGAAACAGCATTCGTCGTAAAAGACCTAATTTGTGGCAGACAGGGGACTGGTTTTTCCACCACGACAACGCGCCTGCACACACGGCAATCTCGGTTACCCAGTTTTTGGCAAAAAAACGGCATGGTTTTGCTACCACACGCACCGTACTCACCCGATCTGGCTCCGTGTGATTTTTTCTTGTTCCCACGCATGAAAAGGGGCATGAAAGGTCTCCGATTTAACAACGTTGATGATGTCAAGAAAAAAACGACGGATGAGCTGGCAGCCATCACTGAAGAGGAGTACAAAAAATGTTTTGAACAGTGGAAGCACCGGTGGGACAAATGTATTAGTTGTAATGGAGAGTATTTTGAAGGGGATAAGGTTCTTTTGTAAAAAAATTAAAAATAAATAGTTTTAAAAAATAATTCCGGTTTCTTTTGGGTACCCCCTCGTATATTTTCCCCCGAAGTACTGCCCTATAAAGGGTTAAATAAATTTTTAAAAATCTTGTATTTAGAGATCACGCATCGAAAAAGAGAATTCTTCAACTTAATAAAAATTTAATGTACCCATTGTTTTAGATTCAATTTACAAATTATTGTACTGAACTGTGTTATTAAGAATTCTATTGCAATTTTTGACTTTTATAATTGTTCCAGCATTTTTTAGTCACCCTTTACTTTTATCTATTCTCTTCTTATAATATACTTGAATTCTACTATTATAAAATAAGCGAGACATAATGTTTGTGTTTGAGATATGAGAGATGTTAGACGATGTTCTCTGTAAGTTTCTCTACAACTGAAATTAAAGTACATACTGACATCACATAAGAAAGATACAGTATGAAATTGCAACTCAGTTTTGCCAACCTAATCATGTTTCTTCAACACTTGTTAGTTACTTCTTGTGTTGTTTTTCGTTTTGCTTTTTACCTTCGTGTCTTTATAATAGCGTAGTGTAATTTAATTGCCCCGTCTGCATATAATAAATGTATTTTACTCTAGTATGAATATATTTTTCATTATTAATTTTTTAAAAAGTTTTTAATGTCTCTTGAATAAATTATAAATGTTGTTTTAATGGAAATTATTTTCTACAATCGGTTAGGGCTCTACCCCCTGGATCTCTACATTAGTCACATATTTATTGTGCAAACAGTTTGTAGTAGTTTGTTTTGTTGTTGTTGTTGTTTAGGTCAACAGCCGAAAGGCTGGTTTGAACCTCTAGAGGTTTTACTAAGTAAAACGAGGAGTAAGGTGGTTTACCATTGCCTTCCTCATTGAGTGGAAAAGTACGCTTATCAGCATGCCGGGCCCTCTGAAAAGCACATATTTTCCACTCTGTAAATGACAACTTCACTTCATTCACCACAGGGTCTGGCTGTACAATGAAATTCATTACTTTCAGAGAAGATAACTCTGATTAGTGTCTTTTACACCTCTACCTCTTCTGTTCTTAAATGATTCAGTCATTTAATTGACTGACCATGTGATAAGAAACAGAACTATTTATTTTAGCCCTGCAATGAACAGATTGAGAGTAAATAATTTGACACTCCACCTGTCTGTTATGGGCAGAGTTTGTTTTATATTATACTAATAATAATTCCTTCCCCCGGTCGCCGTGCTTCACAATAAACAAAACGTGAATGTTCAACTTCTATTACAACATTACACTTTGAAAGCAAAATCAGGACTACATTTGTTTTACCTTAATGTGTGTATGTTGCAATCTGTTCATTGAATTATAGTAACCCCATGACCCAATGAGATGAGGATGGTATATATGACGTGTAAATGAGATATGGTCTAGTACAGACTCAGGCATTCCTGAGAAAGTATGGTTAATTGATACCAACCATCAAAGTGTACCGGTAACCACTCTAGTATTCAAATCCGTATAAAAGTGACTACGTTTACTGGGATTTGAATCAGGAACCTTTGTCTCCGTAAATCAGCTGTTAAACAGCTGACTCGCAGGGACGACTTCTCACCAACCCGGTGGGTGGACTGTCAAATTAAATCAGTTAGTTTTTACTTTCCTTGCCTATATAAATATATAGGAAGGAAAGTATTGTTTTCACGTCGATTTTTCGAAATCGAGTTTTCACCGGATCTACACGTTTTCAGACCCCCTGAATCCAAAAAAACATGTTTTTAGCGATTGGTCTGTGTGAGTGTGAACAAAATATCTCAAGAACGGAAAATCGTACGAAATTGAAACTTAAGTTAAATACCACTAGATGACCCGACACGAACATTTTCATCTCAATCGATCAACAAGAAGTAGTAGTTTATTCGTGTTACTTTTCACTTTGCGAGTTTCTCAAAAAAGGCTCCTACGATTTTTTTTAAAAATCGCCTCATTTACTACATTTTTTGTGCTCTACAAGGTAGGTTAGGCGCCATATCTGCTGAAATCTTGGTGAGGCTGTTTTCTCGTAAAAAATTGTTTTTTCAAGATTGCGACTTTAATATGCATTTTAGTGCAAAAATTTATCTAGTAAAAGTTGTAGAGAATTTAAAATCCTACAACTTTTATTTTAAACATTTTTTTTGTATAACGCTTAGTTTTAATTAGCAATTTTCTGTTTCTTTCTTACGAAAACGTGTGATAATCGACTTTTTAAGATTTTGGCCATAGTATGCATTTTACGACAAAAATGTATATAATCAAATTTATAGGAAATTAAAAGATCTACAACTTTATTTACAGCATTTTTGTCTACAGAGCCTAGTTTAGCGTGAAAGAGTGATTTTCCGCAGTTTTAAGCCAAACAGGTTGATTTTCATTTCACGTCTTCACTCATGATTAAAATAAGATTGTTTTTTGAAGTTAATTTTTTGTTTATTTTTAATGTTAGGTTATATTGTTAATTGTTTGCACTGGCAAAAGAAAGTTGTGTGAGTGTTTCACACCAGATTTCTTTCTCGAATATTGCCAATTTTAGACCACGTAAGGTGATGTTAGAGGTAAATCTAATACTGTATACTGACATTCAACTATGTTTTACTACCAGTAATATAAAATGACCCTCGTGCGATGCTATGCAGTTCTAGAACATCTTGATGCAGGTTTGTTTTGGCAGAAAATTATAAATTTCCCCTAAACTAAATGTATGATTTTTTTTTTTTGGTTCCGTTCAAACGGATCGTAATTTTTTCCTGAAAATCTAGACTCATCAATTTTTTTCCTAAAACTTTTTTTGTGTTCCATTAGTTCTTTTAAAATATTCAATATATTTAAATTCTTTTCGAGATCCTTAAATTAATTCGTTTTTGTTATTGAATTTTGTAAAAAAATTCTTCATAAATCAGCTTTAATCATTCTGTTGGTACGTTCATAAAACTTCAATTTTTTTCTTGATTAAATTTTCTGTGTGTGACAACTTTTGTCAATTTCTTAATTTGACTCCATTTTTATAATGTGATCAATGAATTTTTCTTAAAATTATTTTCGATTTACCTACTCCTTTTTCAAAAAATATTTATTAGTAATATTCTGCATTAAGGGCTTCTGGGAAAACGACTATTTTATAATTGTTGTTTTGGTGAATAGCCGAAAGGCTGGTTTAAACCTCTAGAGGTTGTACTGAGTAAATCGAGGAGTTAAGTGGTTTACCATTGCCTTCCTCCGAAAAGCATCTACTTTCTACCCTGCACCTTCACTTCACTTCACCACAGAGTCTGGCTTTATATGAAATTCTTTCTTTCAGAGGAGATAACTCTGACTAGTGTCTTTTACACCTCTACCTCTTCTGTTCCTATAATTGGCTGACTATGTGATAAGAAACAGAACTATTTTGCGTAGCTCTGGAACCAACAGATCGAGTGGAATTAATTTAACACTCCACCTGCTCGTTTTCACGTTACCCGTTTAAGGGAAAAGTTTATAATAATGTAAATCTAGTTCAGAATAGCGTCAAGTTATATTTTCTCCTAAAATAATTTATAAGCTCTTAAATTTTATTTTATTTTACATTGTTTACTCGTGGTTACAGATCGGGTATATTCCTAATTTTACATTAAAAAGAGAAAGTCGTGTGAGTGTTTCACACCAGATTTTTTTTAGTAAACGAGCATGTCATTCAGTGTAATTCATAGGACGGTGTTCATATTATAGTAGGCCTTTGTAGGCTTCATAAACTTCTTACCTTTCCTTGGCGTAAGAAGATATCATCTGCATCCATACAGGTTAGGATAAGGGCATTGATTTATTAGCAGCGGATGTTATTTATTCACCCTATCCTCTTGTGTTGGGGGTAGATAACTGAACAGAACATCAGGTGAGGTGAACGGGAGAGACAAAGAGAGAGTCAGAATTGCCGAGCTCATCACTTTATATATATTTATATATTACAGGGTGGAGAGTATAAGCGGGACGCCAAACTGGGAGAAGAGAAATAATCCCCCACACAGGGGTGGGTGGGAATTATGGGTTTGGGTAGATACCCTTCAGATACTTTGTGTTTTGCTATGTGCTGTTGTTGCATCCATTTACGTTGAGATCAAACTTACCCCTCCCTCTCTTTTCCTTATAAAGCTTTAAAAGATGTCTGTTGGGTAAGAGGGTACCGATAGATTCCTCAACAGGTATTATACTGAACGATCCTCTTGGGAAATTTCTCCTCCCTTTCGACCAAATAACTGGAGAAGAAGGGATATTGGGGTGAGCGTTGGATAGAGGTGAAAAAATCTAAAAATTTATCGGTTTTTCCTTTTTCTGATTATGCTGTGTCATCAGCTTGGAAATAAATTAGATCGTACCAGTGTTATAATAACATTTTAGTTTTTCTTTTATTGAAAATTTGATTTTCATGGTAATTCAATGTATTGTTTTTATCGGGAACTGTTTTAATTTAAATATCTGCTTAATTTGATCGCGACCCACCGGGTTGGTCTAGAGGTAAAGTCGTCGCCGCGAGTCGGCTGTTTAACAGCTGATTTTCGGAGACGAAGGTTCCTTAGTCCAGGTGCTAGGAGGGGTTTCGTTTTCAAAATATGAGGGACGCATTTTCTTTTAATGTACTTTTACTAGGCATGTTTGTAACCCGGAAAACCCGTGTTGCTAGGCGGGGATGTGGTCGAACCTGTCTGGAGGGAGGATTCTTCCCCCTACCAAGTCTGCGCTCTTTTTGTCAAATGGAAGAGATTAGTCCGTGGGCCAGATAGGATTACCGTGCACCCCAGCCCCAAAACCCAATTTGTCGTACATTGACGTGTTCGTTTTAACCTCCTCATCAAGAATATCCAATAGTCCCAAAAAAAAACTCCGGCGAAATCGACCAAAATGGCGATTAAAGATGGCCGCCAAGCATTCCTGTCATTAATTCGTTTATTTGATTATATCTTCCGTTCTAATTACCGTACAGCCTTTTTTTACACACCAAATTAAAGATAAAAAGTTGCCAAACATTTTGAACATAAAACAATTTCTAAACTGCAAAACCTTGGAGAAAATGACGAACAAATTTGAATTTTTTTGTAAAAAATTCTTCTAGAACTCGTTTGAAACTTAAATAACACCAAAACGGCTAAATATTTCGACAAAATAAGCGAAATAAAAGTTGTAGGTAATTCAATTTACTATTATATACACTACTTACATGTTATATTACTGCAACGTGTGATGGGAAGAGTCTTACTTGAAGTGTCAGCGGCACAGAATCTCGCACGCTGTTCTCAAGTAGCTCTTTACACAACGTCGCATCAACCGTCATGTTTGTTGGTCTTTGGTCTTCTTCACTTAATCTGCTTTGCTTTTTTATTTAATACACTTGTAAGTATATTTTGTGATAAATTGGTAGTTTTCAAGTTTTTTCCCAAGGGGGAGGCAAAGATTAGAATATATAAACAAATTACAAAAGATGTAGGGTGTTACAGGTATGTAGATATGAAACGACTTGCGCAATTTAGAGCAGCTTGGAGAACTGCATCAAACCAGTTGAGAGACTAATGACAAAAAAGAATTAAAAGAAAACTGTTTAAGTTTAAACAATACTTCAAACATCACGGAAATTACATTTTGTTTTTAATTAAAAATAATATTTAAAAAACCACTGCTTATTTTCTCGAAAGTAAAAACATATATTCCTAACAAATAAACAAACTTTTTTTACAAAAGTAAAACGATGAGGAAACATAAACAATTTTTAATTTCAACTTTCAAGTAAAATTTAAATTGTCAAGTAAAAAGAATGAAATAAACAAACCAGTTAAAGTTTTTGTAATAATAAATAAAGTACAGCTAAGAATAACAAAATCTTTAATAATAACTTTAAACTTTTACCAGTTGGTAGGGTGGTGTGTTCGTATCATATTGTCGCTCACAATCTTTTCTCCGTCTTTTCGTTCGTTTTATTCAACATTGCTTGTTTTACGCTTTAACAACTTTCGTCAGAGAAAGAAGAAAATGAATGCGAAAGAGGAATGGAATGAGTTTAATTTGTAAGAAGGGAAACAGTATCAGTCAGACGGAGATTTGTTAATATTAAGAAATACAAATGATATGATATAAAATATCGCGAAATTATTGCAGTTTTACGGATTATACAGATTGTTCAGAAAGAAAGTAGTACTGTCTTACTTTCTTATAATTCATTTACATTTTATTAATAACTTACAGCACCCACTTGCTTTGCTTCGCATTACTAATTTTTTATTTTACTAACAAAAATTCGTACAGTAGACTACAAAAAATTATTTCTGCAAATTTTATGAGTAAGAAATCCAATAAATAGGGACCAGTATTTTTGGAGTTTAAAAAGAAAGTGACAAACTGCGATTGTTTTCCTAAAATGTTTCCTGTGTTTCATTAGTTCTTTTAAAATATTCAATATTTTTAAATCCTTTTTGAGCTCATTAAATTAATTAGTTTTTGTTATTATATTTAAAAAAAAGTCTTTATAAATCAGCTTTTAATCATTTTGTTGGTAGGTCCGTAAAACTGTAATTTCTTTTCTTGATTAAATTTTCTGTTTTGACAACCTTTATAAATTTCTTAATTTGACTCCATTTTTATATTGTGGCCCCTAAATTTTGCTTAAAACTTTATTTTTAACTTTACTAACTCTTTTCTCAGAAAATATTTATAAACTTTCTGCATAAAGGGCTTCTTGAAAAACAACTATTTTATAACATCTTTAAATTTTAAGATATAGACTAGGTATTTGTATTATGAATACATTTTGTAAAATGACATGGTTTTTCTGTATTGTCACTTAAACAAGATTTTTCTAGTAGGCCTATTTAAAAACTTTATTATGCTGTATATAAAATTTTTGGCATTTTTCGTTAATAATGTTTTTATGTATTTTGGCCTAAATTACAATTTAAAGCTGTACTTTTATAAAAAATGTTTTATAATTTTTTTTATATGAGCTTTATTTAAAAATAGTTTTTTTCATAATCCTTCCTTAGTCGGTTCTACGAAACGAGTAGAACCTGGCATTGAAGCCAAAGCCGGTTTTCTTCAATTTAAAGAAAATCTGATCTGTACTTTATTTCACCCTGGATTTTTTAAAAATTTATAAGCAACATGATTAAATTTCAAAAACCGTCTTGAGTCGGTTAAGATAACCTTAGTTTCCGAGTTTCAGCACAATCGTTGCAGTACATTGTTGTTGCTTCCAGGAGTGGACTGGGAAGTTGAAGCGTCCCGGTGATTTTATCGTACAGGCGGCCTAAAAAAAATCACCTTCGTTTTTTTAAAGTGTCTGTTTTATCTTTTAAGTACTCGGAATATTTGGAGTATTGTTGTAAACTATTTTATTTAAAAAAATTATTTTTGTTTTCGTCTCGCTTAAGCCTTTGGTGATTGCACGTAATGAACATTTCAGCCAATCCCCTCCCCTGGTTACTACTGTTCGAATTTGTTCCGTTTGTGCATACAAAACACACAACGACATGGATATAGGCATCTTTTCAGAGCTTACTTTTTACTTTCTCTTGCCTATATGAATATATAGGAAGGAAAGTATTGTTTTCATGTCGATTTTTCGAAATCGAGTTTTTAGCGATTGGTCTGTGTGTGTGTCTGTGTGTCTGTGTGTGTGTCTGTGAACAGAATATCTCAAGAACGGAACATCGTACGAACTTGAAACTTGAAACTTAAGTTACATACCACTACCGGACGCGACACGAACATTTTCATCAAAATCGGTCAACCGGAAGTAGTAGTTTATTCGTATAATTTTTCAGTTTTTTGCGATTTTCTCAAAAACTGGTCCTACGATTTTTTTTAAAATCGCCTATTTTACTCAATTTTTTATTCTCTACAAGATAGGGTAGGCGCCATGTCTGCTGAAATTCTCGGTGAGGCTCTTTTCACGTAAAAACGTTGTTTTTTTAAGATTACGGCTTTAATATAAATTTTAGCGCAAAAACTTATATAATAAAAGTTGTAGAGAATTTAAAAACCTACAACTTATGTTTCAAACATTTTTTTGTATGACGCTTAGTTTAGCGGTAATTTGCGATTTTCTGTTTTTTTCTCACGAAAACGTGAGAAAAATCGATTTTTTTAACATTTCGGTCTTAGTATGCATTTTACGACAAAAGTGTATATAATAAAAGTTATAGAAAATTAAAAGATCTACAACTTTTGTTTAGAGCATTTTTCTCTACAGAGCCTAGTTTAGCGTGAAAGTGTGATTTTCCGTTTTTTTAAGCCAAATTGAGTTCGATTTTCATTTTGCGTCATTCACTCATGATTAAAATAAGGTTATGTTTTTGAGGTTAGTTTTTGTTCATTTTTAATGTTTTAATACTAATGTTAGGTTTATTGTTAATTATTTGCATTGGCAAGAGAAAGTTGTGTGAGTGTTTCACACCAGATTTTTTGATTTAGTGATAATCAAACTTAAAAATGTCCATAACATTGTGGAGTGTTAAATTAATTGCACTTGATCTGCTAGTTCCAGAGTTACAAAAAAAAGTTATGTTTCTTATCACATGGTCAGCCAATTATTTGACTGAAACATTTAAGAACAGAAGAGGTAGAGGGGTAAAAGACACTAAGTCACAGTTATCTCCTCTGAGAATATTGAATTTCATTAAACAGACATATCCTATGGTGAATAACAT
Organism: Catonia carolina; assembly: GCA_035578175.1. Lineage (NCBI taxonomy): Eukaryota > Metazoa > Arthropoda > Insecta > Hemiptera > Achilidae > Catonia > Catonia carolina. The sequence goes on along the minus strand of JAQMRL010000005.1, from coordinate 28,717,047 downwards.
GAAGATGTATACTGTACTAGTTGGATCTTCAGCTTACAATTTCATTTAAAATATTTAATTTTGGTTAACAATTCATCTTGTATGGTTTAATTAAATAAATGTAAATTTCAAATTATTGATTAAATAATTGGAATATTCAATTATATTTAATCACCCTGGAGTCCCGTGTTCGATTCCCGGTCGGTCTGGTATTTTTTCATCGCTTGTCTTCAGCATTCACTCTTCTCTCAATTAGCAGTAATAATTGCAAAACAGTCTGACGTAAAACAAAAATATATAGCATACTGTATATAGGACCTTTATACGGGGTGTCCCACGAAGAGGTTACTGTTTTTCAATTAATATGCCGGACGTATCGCACACTCTACAGACTATAAACTTTAGTTACAATAAATAGATATGTAAAAAAGTACCCTCGAGTTTCATTCGCTTAAATTAATCAAAACAAAATGGCGGAAAGTAATTTTATTTGCATAACCATTTCAAATTGGTGATTTGTTGCAATGTTACTTAAGTAAAAAAAATGAAAGAAATATGAAAGTGATAAATTATTAATGAACACAATTTGTTTCATTAACCTTTAGTCGAACTGATGTCCATCAATAGCTATGCACTGATAGCAACGAAACAAAAATGAGTCATAAGCGTTTTTGAAAAATTGCCGAGGTATCAGCAGTATCATTTCTGATATTACTTTCTTATTCGGCCATTTTGTTTTGATTAATCATAAGCAAATGAAACTCGAGGGTACTTTTGTACATATCTATTTATTATAACTGTAAAGTTCCCAGTCTGTAGAGTGTGCGATACGTCCGGCATATTAATTCAAAAATAGCAACCTCTTCGTGGGACACCCGGTATATAGTTAATCTAATAATATTGTATGAAATTAATTAATATAAAATAAATGTTCATGTACCCTACTTAAATGTACAGTCACCTGATCAACATTTTATGAATTATATAATACTACAAAAATTCTGGAAATTGTTCTTAACATCTGATTGCTACAAGGTTTGTATGATAAAAGTTGTTAATAAACATTTAACTAAGATTGTAAATAATTTTTTTAAATATTTTTTGACTTAAAATTTCTGAATACCCAGTAGTAGAACAAACAAGACAAACATTTTCATTTTGTCGCTAAAATGTAGGCTATCATTAAAATGAATGAAATTGGTTGAAAAGTTTAAAGCGTCCTCCACCGTGTTTAATTACTTCCAATTTCACAAGACTAAAAGAATCTCAATCTTCATTTCTTTCCCTCTCTGTACTAATAATAGAAAATACAATTTTAATGAGTATTTAAATTTCCTTGTTTTTCCATTTGCCTTTCTTTTAGTTATAAAGATTAAAGTAATCTACTTTACCCAATAATGAGCGGAAAACAAAAGAAAAAAGAAAGTTAATATTTTCAAGGATTAATCCGATTAAAATTAGAACACTGCTTTCGGTAATCCAAAGTGAATTAAATTTGAACCGGTTTAGTTTAAGTAGGTCAACCGGAAATTAATCACAGAGAGGCTTCCTTCGTAACGCATTGGTTAGCTTACCAAACTGCCAAGCAATGATCTTGGGTTCGATTCCCAATTAAAGTCTCGAAATTTAAAAGCTGCGAGACACGATCCGTTGCATCACGTCTCTATACAGCTCGGAGACGGTTGGAGAAGTGACGTGACGGAACGGTGTTATGTCCCACACTTTGAATGCGTCTCTTTCAGTCTGGTGTGTGACTTGTGTTACCCTCCCAGAGAGTCAGTCGCCTTTCTTCGTTTGAAACCGTAGTGGTGGTTGTTTCGTCATAGTTTTTAAAATTAATTTTGTTAATTTGCTTTATTGGAATTTCACCATGGGGGTTTTTCCAATGAGGAACTCCTTGTGTTAAGGCATTTGCACCGGGGTTTGCACTATCTTGTAATCCTCTTTGCTTTTTCTTCCTCTTCCTTCTTTCTTCTTCTTTTTGTTGGCCACTTGTACACTGAAACGTATCGTGTGCGGACGTGCTTTCGGCGTTACTCTCTCGGTTGGCGTCTCGAATGACGCTAACATTGCTTTCGTACTTTAAAAGGCTTATTCGTTTTAACGCTCGTTTATATTATGCTTTGTTGTGTTTATTATTATTGTTTATGTACTTAAAAGTGTATTCTAACGTTCATCAAGTCGGCAGTGCGACTTGTTCCAATCAATGTGTTTCTGCATCAAGTGTCAACTAGGTAAGTACGTTCCGCTCATGATAATAGTTTGCTGTACAATTGGTCAATACTCCTGTGTCTTCCTCTCCTCATTTTTACGTGTTCCATTACAAGTTTCTTGGTCTTATGCACTGACCGCTATAAATGTGCATTGGTCCTCCTAAAGTTCAAATTATCTTAAAATCCACCAAAACCATTTTTACAAGGTGCTAACCTGAACACCTTGTAATAGCTTTTATTGCAAATGAGAAAGTGGAAAAAAGGAAAACAACGTTTATGGGTTAATGACATTAATACAAAAAGTGATGAGCACGGAGAATTTCATACATTATTTGCAGATTTTCTTCAGGATGAGTCAAAATTATTATTTACGAACGGACTGAATTATTTCGTCTTCCATGGTATTGCTAGTGTTAAATAAACAATACTCCAATGAAACAACAATTTGTGCCGCACAAAGAAAAAAAATATCGAAGTGCTACTGGCGAGTGGTTGCGTTGTCCGTCAATTTTGTCCTAAACTGCAATATATCCGTCTTCTAACGTCTACAAGACGCGACGCGACATAACATGGCATCATCTGTGCACGCCTGTTCATAAGAAACTGTAGTAAAGCCGCGTTCTCACTAGTCAAGTTTAGTTGATTAGCAAAAGTTGACGCCCATAACAGGCAGATGGAGTGTTAATTTGTTTGCACTCGATCTGTTAGTTCCAGGGCTACAAAAATAGTTTTGTTTCTTATCGTACGGTCAGTCAATTATATGACTGAAGCATTTATGAACAGAAAAGGTAGAGGTATAAAAGACACTAGTCAGAGTTATATCCTCTGAGATTAATGAATTTCATTATACAGCCAGACCCTGCGGTGAATGAAGTGAAGGTGTCATTTGCAGGGTGGAAAGTAGATCCTTTTCGGAGGGCCTGGCATGCTGATAAGCATACTTTTCTACTCATTGAGGAAGGCAATTGTAAACCACCTCACTCCTCGTTTTACTTAGTAAAGCCTCTAGAGGTCCAAACCAGCCTTTCGGCTGATGACCTAAACAACAACTACAAAAGTTGCGCTTGAATCAGTTTTGGTTCATACGTTTCAACTGAAATCAAACAAACCGTTTTAGAATGGTTATTATGGCTTTGAAGGTAGTGGTGCGCGAAGAGGATTATTATTAGCATACTGTAACAGTTATGTTACAAAAAGAACTACGAGCAATTTTTTCAAGTAAGAATCGTTGAAAGTGTCATTTTTGGGTGAGACTGTGAATCTTGAGAAGAAACCGATTGGGTGCTTCGAAGACATTGCTAAGGGAACTAGACTTAGAGGATATTGAAGAGTATAGAAATCATTTGAGTAAATCATGTGATAATTTTTGAAAATCATTTGACAAAAACAAAATGGAAGAACACCTGCACTCGATATGAGTTGAAAGCAACTCGTATCCTCCGGAGTTACGAGTTATAACCGTATTACTCATCCGGACGGTTCGCACGTGTCAATATCTGGTTAAACTCGAAGATGACTCATCACTTGAAAGATAAAGTTTGACTCGTTCAAACTTTTCTTGATCCACTAAAAATTTTATCAACTTTATTGAAACAAAGTTTCTCACTATGTTTTTCATTCAACTTCTATTGATCAACTCAACCAAACTTGACTGGTGAGAACGTGGTTCAAGCAAAGCTTTTGGTTCGACGGAAGCCGCGATGTGACATGACGGAACGTGTTCTGTGTGCGCATTTCTCTACATATTCTAACCTACCGTTCCACAATGCACCGTAATTGCTATGATTAAACTACTAATGCAACTTTTCGAAATTCATACGAGTACATTCGAGTATTTGATTATGAATTCTAGTGTTGCTGTTTAGTTTCAAGTGAATCGTACATGAATTAGTTTGTATTTACTTTGATTTTTTTGGGAGGGATTTGTGTGGTGTATTTTTGGGTGTAAAGTGAAATGTAAACTAGCAACTACGCCCGCGCTACGTGCAAACTTGTTGATATCATCAGAAGGGTTGCAATAAAATTGGGGTTTGAAATATCACAGAAGTTTTAATTATATCATTGTAGGTGTTAAAACAGGTGTTGTAATTAAGGCGATAATAGGCATAATCGACGAAATACAAGTAACTTACCAAACTGTCATTATTATTCAAAAGCGCGCTTATTAATAACTCAAAAGGCGGGTGGGTTAATGTTGACAAAAATCTGGTATGAAATATTCTCACAACTTTTACTTGCCACTGTAAATAATGAAACATAAGGTATGTTTGTTGGTTAGGTCATCAGCCGGAAGGCTGGTTCTAACCTGTAGAGGGTTTACTAAGTAAAACGAGGAGTGAGGGGTTTTATCATTGCCTTCCGTACTGAGTGGAAAAGTATTGTAACAAGATCGAGAAAAGACGGGATCGCTCACGAATCTTCCAGAATTCCATTCATAAACATAGTTAAATAATAAAATAACAATAACGTACACAATAAGATCAGTTTTGTAAATGACAGTTGTAACCATAAAAGTGTCTATTCATTCATAAGGGTTGAAATAACTATCATAAAGTTCAGGTATACTAATGTGTACAGCTATTTTTATGAAGTTGTTTATGAGGTTGTTTACGTTTCTATTTACAATAGTTGACTTGTTAACAAAGGGATTTTTCTAGCATTCATTAATAAAGAGTTATTTTTGTACTTGAGTAGATTTCTCTACTTTGTTCTGGAACGATCTTTGTGAATGATAAAAGGAGGCCCCCGGGCGGCGGTCCAGTCAGTATTCGTGTGATCTTTGCCGTTTGATTGTCGAGGTGCGTAAACAGATTACGTATCCGAGTAAGATTGTTATACCGTCTCTTTGTTGTGTGTGTATTGTAAAGTTAATGTGTAGTTTTGTGAATTTAGTTTGTGTTGTATGTTAGTGTAATCTATAAAAGTGATTGTAAGTAGGCTAAGTAAGTTATTAAGTTATTTATTGTTTGTTATTTATTTTAAGTGAATCATTAAATCATTTATTGTATTTCTTAATTATAATTAGTTGAATTATTTATTTTGTAATCTTTTAGTGTAATAAATCTTTGTAATTGTAAAATTTAGTGTATTATTTATTTAATAACCTAGATCCCGAAACGGACCTTAGCAATAAGTGTCACAGTATGTTTATCAGCATGCCAGGCCGTCCGAAAATGATTTACTTTCCACTCTGGAAATGACACCTTCACTTCATTCACCACAGGGTCTGGCTGTATAATGAAATTCATTACTGTCAGAGGAGATAACTCTAACTTTTACACCTTTACCTCACTCCTAGATTATATTGTACGAATTCTTAAGGCTTCAGTCATATACTTGGCTGACCATGTGATAAGAAACAGAAATATTTTCTGTAGCCCTGGAACTTTTGCCCATAACAGACAGGTGGAGTGTCAAATTATTTACACTCAGTCTGTTAGTTGCAGGGCTAAAATAAATAGTTCTGTTTCTTATCAGATGGTCAGCCAATTAAATGACTGAATCATTTAAGAACAGAAGAGGTAGAGGTGTAAAAGACACTAATCAGAGTTATCTCCTCTGAAAGTAATGGATTTCATTATGCAGCCAGACCCTGTGGTGAATGAAGTGAAAGTGTCTTTTGCAGAGTGGAAAATATATGCTTTTCAGAGGGCCTGGCATGCTGATAAGGGTAATTTTTCACTCAGTGAGGAAGGCAATGGTAAACCACCTCACTCCTCGATTTACTTAGTAAAACCTCTAGAGGTTCAAACCAGCCTACAGGCTGATGACCTAAACAACACAGCCCTGGAACTAGCAGATCGAGTGTAAATAATTTAACACTCCACCTGTCTGTTATTGGCAAAAAATCAGGTTATGTATTTCATATTACGTAGTTTACTCATGATTATACATAGGTTATTTAAATTTTTCTTTACATTATTTACACTGGCAAGAGAAAGTCGTGTGAGTGTTTCACATCAATTTTTTAAAAATATACAAAGGTAAGAAATTACTTAAACAATATAAATATTAGCGTTTGTGGTGCTTTAATTTATTTCCTAATGATTTAAATAAATATAAAGCGGTGAAAATAAATATTTAATAAAGTAATTTATAAAGTTTTATATCAGTCAAGTAACTAGAACAAACTGAATAAGTAAATAAATAAAGTTAGGAATACTGGAATTTAGATGGTCGTCATAAAAGTAAAGAAAAATACTAATTATAAACAAACAAGCAAACAAACGAGCTAACAGGAGAGGAAGATCCGATTAAACGGTAATACAAAAATAACTGGAATATTTGAGAGAAGATGCATTTATATTTTATTACTTAAGATGAAATTAGTTTCTACAAAGAAGGAATGACAGTTATAAAAGCCTATAAAATTTGTTATTACTATAATATTTGTCAGAGGGTGGTAAATTTTAGTTTATAATATAGAAAGGGTAGATAGAGAGCAATGAAATTCCAAACGCATCTAAAATCAACAGAGGGTAGTAGAGAATGAGGAAAATGTGGAAAGTAAGGGTGGGTGTAGAAATGGAAGGAAAAGAGGGATAGAAAGTAAAGGGAAATCCTTAAGGGATGTATATACATCAACATACCTACACATGTGCACAATGACGCACACATTTACAACGACTTATGATGACAAGCCTCATAACATCCTCCTCCTATTCCATATAGACCCAAGGTCTTTCTCTGTAGTCAGCAAACCTACTATTACCCATTCCATCCAATGCCTCTTCTAATTTCCTTTCTTGTGCCCCTTGTACAAGATATTGTTCTATATTCACTGTCTTTCTTATAATTCTCTCCTACCGGAAGTTGGATATCATTATGACGATCCGGATCTTGACCATCGTATCCCTGAACAGGTCTGCTGAAGAGCGGCCGAAACACTCCCTCAGGGTTTATTCCCTCAGGACATCTTCCTTTTTCCTAAACATCTTCCCTTGCATTATTTATTTTTCATTTCCGTCAATTTTTGTTTTTGTGCACTTTTTTAAAGTATAAACTGGTTTGAACCAATAGAGGTTTTACTATAAGTAAAACGAAAAGTGAGGTGGTTTACAATTGCCTTCCTCACTGAGTGGAAAAGTATGCTTATCAGCATGCCAGGCCCTCCGAAAATCATCTACTTTCCACCCTGCAAATGACACCTTCACTTCATTCACCACAGGGTGATCAGCCGAAAGGCTGGTTCTAACCTCTAGAGGCTCTACTAAGTAAAACGAGAAGTGAGGGGTTTTATCATTGCCTTCCTCACTGAATGGAAAAGTATGCTTATCAGTATCCCAGGCCCTCCGAAAAGTATCTGCTTTCCACCCTGAAAATGACACCTTCACTTCATTTACTACAGGGTCTGGATGTATAACGGTGAAATTCATTACTTTTAAAGGAGATAACTCTGACTAGTGTCTTTTACACCTCTACCTCTTCGGTTCTTAAATAGTTCAATTGGCTGACCATGTGATAAGAAACAGAACTATTTTTTGTAACCCTGGAACTAGTAGATGAAGTGCAATTAATTTAACACTCCACCTGTTTGTTATGGGTAAAAGACTAAAGGCTATAATTTTGAAAAAATTATTGTAACATGGCTTCGTCTTTAAAAATTATTACACTTCTACGAAAATAATGGGTGTTCAAAAAAAATTTCATTTTTTGGAACGATATAGTATAAACTAACCCAACAGAGACTTAAGCAGTATATCGCTTTATTGTGTCGCTTCTCATCCTTACCGCATCATCCCACATATCACTCGGTTGTAGTTGTTAACTACAAATGATATCTCATTTTAGTTTCTGTACGAATGAGCACATATGTGGTGTGTATGTATTAAGGACACACCCTTAAATACATAATGATACTACAATTTAGGAAAAAAGAATTTTTTCGAAAGATACTAGGGTTTCCTCTTTTATTTTTACGTTTAACATTCACAAGAAAAATCTACTACACAAAAAATTTAAATTTTAATAAGCTTAAAAAATGAAAAGCATTGTATCAAAATCTGCCGTATATTGAGAAAATCAAATTTTAAAAGTAAAGTTCCTTATATTTTCGGTTTATATTTTTACTTTCTCTTGCCTTTATGGATATAAAGGAAGGGAAGTATTGTTTTCATGTCGAATTTTCGAAATCGATTTTTCACCGGATCTACACGTTTTCAGACCCTCTGAACCCAAAAAACATGTTTTTAGCGATTGGTCTTTGTGTATGTGTGTGTGTGTGTACGCGCGCGCGCATGCGTTTGTGAACAAAATATCTCGAGAACGGAACATCTTACAAATTTTAAACTTGAAACTTAAGTTAGATACTACTAGAGGACCCGACACGAACATATTCATCAAAATCGGTCAACTGGAAGTAGTAGTTTATTCGTGTCATTTTTCACTTTTTGCGATTTTCTCAAAAACGGCTCCTACAATTTTTTTTAAATCGCCTCATTTACTAAATTTTTTATGCTTTACAAGATAGGGTATAGAGTGATTTTCCGTATTTTTAAGCCAAATTGAGGTTGATTTTCATTTTGCGTCTTTCACTCATGATTAAAATTAGGTTATGTTTATTGAGGTATTTTTTTGTTTATTTCTAATGTTGTATTACTAATGTTAGGTTATATTGTTAATTATTTTCATTGACAAGAGAAAGTTATGTGAGTGTGTCACACCAGAGTTTTTTTATACTGTAGATGTCAGGAAAAAGTTGAAACCAAAATTGATGGCTGCTTGTTCCCAATTATAATTTCCTTGATGAAATCCTTAGTTATTTAATATAATTGTCATTCATAAATCTTCATTACCAAATTCAGAACATTATAATACTGTCAAAGATGAAGAACTTTCATTCGTATAACTTATAACTAACTATAAGTTTGAGGTAACTCTGTTTTCTGTCGTACAAGTATTCAATAAACTTTGTGTAGTGTGTACTTATTTATCTTAAAAGGAACACTATAACCTTGTAGGTACTTAAACAAGACCTGACAAAGTTTTCGAATTAGAATCCAGTAAGTTTTGTCAAGTTCAACTCTATTTCATTCCTCTGAAAGCTAATAGGCCTACATCTAACAATACTCTTACCATGTTTAGTGAATCTATTGTATTCATTGTATTTTATGCATACATCTACCTACTCAGTGAAATCTAATTTTCTAATATTAATTTTATCTAAGTACTTATATCCTTTGTAATGGTTATGTATTTCTATCAATTTCACGTGATCTGCACACAGACTTATTGCTAGCTTTCGTAGGTTGCGTTAAAATTGGGTTTCGCATATAGGCTAAATAACGGAGTTTTTTTAAATAGATTAAAACTATTGTAAATAGACCAACGATTCATTTTTTGTTCATATCATCATCATCTGTGAAGGATTAGGTTCAATGGCCTATTCCAGCATCCATCTCTTTTTAGGTCTTTTCAAGGCTCGCTTCCCTGTAGGTTTATAATCTATGTCAGCTCATGCGTGGGTTTGGCTTTGAATCGAGTAGAGGCTAAGCTGAATCTTGTATGGGAAACTGAGATAGGGGCCTCAACCCCGACACAGTACATCCCAATGGCTGGTAGGCAACGTCTTGTAAACATGCAGGGAGGTAAGAATAAGGGGTAAGTACCTGCGGATCAACTGAGGTGAAAACTGATCAATGGTCTTCATGGCAGAAGTGGAGGATTCCAAACGACGTGGAGGGCGGATGAGCCTAAGGAGTCAACCCAAATAAAATCCTGGGCAGGTGGAGCACGGAATAATGGTCAACGGTCTCGAAGGCAGAATTTTCCCAAGAGTGGAGAGGGCGGACGAACCTAGGAGTGTTCACAACTTTTTGCACTTCACACTGCTCTGTTTTAATATATCACACTGGACTGCTACACTAGTTCAAAGGGCTTCTTCCTATTAAGCCTTCTAGAAACATTTTCATTATCAAGAAGTTGAATTGCATCAGGATTGATGTGGCCATGTAGACGAGCTTCATGTTTGAAAGCAAATCTTCTTATCTCGCTTGACACAGAAGGGATGTCAAGATCTCTATGCTGATCACTATTCCTAATGTACCAAGGAGCATTAACCATAGCTTTCAGTACTTTGTTCTGAAACGTCTGTATAATCATTATCAGACTTTCTCTGGCACAACCCCAAAGTTGTATACCATAAATCCTGATGGGTTTTAAAATTTTATTATAGATCATTACTTATTATGAAGAGGCAGCTTTGATTGACGCGGCAGAAACCAATATAATTTTCTATATCTCAGGCCAGCTCAGCTCTTTTTATCTTAATGAGATACTTCCATTTCAGTTTTGCATCTAAAGTCATTCCTAAATATTTTGCTGTGTTCACAATGGTACAATGTTTCCATTTATGGTGACTAATAAAGGAACTACAATATTTATATTGGTGAAATTTATGTGAACAGATTTTTGCTCATTCAACTGATGGAGTGATTAAAAATTACTTTAGGGTAACTCTGGATAATATGGGCATACTTAAAATAAATCTTTGATAACATCAATTACATATGCATAAAAGTCCCTATGTTCATAAAATAATTATTTACTATTTTTGCTTCATCAATTTTTTTAGACATTTATATTGATAAACGCAATTAAACAGAGTTCTTAAATTAGCAACAGATAATAAAATTTGAAAATAATGAAAGGTTTTTTATTTTCAAGACATTAGTCCATACTAACAGACAACTTTTGTGTACGGGCTAGTCAAGATCCAAAAAATAAATTCCAGTCATTCTTAATAACAAAAAGAGTTAAGATTACCCATATTACCCTGAGTACCGTAGTATTAGAAAATAATACATGCTGAGTTTTATAACTATATTTTTTCTTCTTCTTCTCCTTCTTCACCCCACACCTCCTCCCCTCCTCCTCCTCCTCCTCCTCCTCCTCCTCCTCCTCTTTCTCCTTCTTCTTCTTTAGATTCCTATGCGTTCCAGATTATGGCTACCATATTAACAATCTAAACTTTATCCACCAGTGCTCCAAAATAGTTGTGTTGTTGTTTTCAAATACCAAATTCTGTATTTTTTTAACTAGGAACTATGTCTTCTCCCCACACTATGTTTTTCAGCTAGTTTTCCTTGTAATATAGATTGGAGAAACCCATATTTTTTTTCCGTTGCGCATTACAGTATGTCCGAAATACTCGAGCATCCTAATCTTTACCATATTTATGACTTCTTTTGATTTCTGTATGTGTCTCAGTACCTCCTCATTAGAGCTACGATCTACCCAGTATTTCTTTGGCAAGTTATTAAACTAACATTGTTGTAGGGTAGTTACCCCTTTATACCTCTTAGGCTTTAATGTCTTGTACCCTTGTACACCCCTTTATACCTCCTAAAAATTTTCTTTTTCCTAGAATACTTACAGAATACATAAATTTCAGTAATTCGATTCTTCGGAAACGTATAGCAGTAACATGTATAGCTTTTGGGTTATTACCTCTGAGGAACAAATATCAGCTCTCTACATAATCGGGAAGGTAGAGAATTAGTAATGAGTAAATGTATGAGTGAATGATTGAGTCAGTTAGGACGTTCACATTTTTGTAGATTACCAACAACCCCCTGCATACTGCCCTTCACAGTATCAAACTGATGTGGTAGGGATGTAAGATGTGGCAAACCAGGGAAGCGATACAATAAGTACTTACTGTAAAAAAGTCTCAATTGATTTGGTTCCTACTATAGTAAATCCAGCCCTTTATTCAGTACTATTTATAAATGTTCAACCATAATTTTGTACATATGTATACACACAAGAATAAGAAGAAAGACAGTAATTTCCTTAAGACATATTGTTATAATAGAAGTAGCAAGCTTTCCTCAAACGTTATATTTGTAATAACATATTATTCTGTATTTTGGATGAACCAAATGAGTTAGTTAATAATACAAGCACGTTTAGGTTGGGTTTAACTGTGTTTGTTAGGTTAGATGGTGAATTATGTAACCTAACCCTTTAAAATTAGGCGTTGAAGAGTTGTGTCACATACATGTAATACAAGTATATATTAGTAAGGGAAGCGTTTCACGTGATCAATTGTACTGGGTGTCAGTAAAATAGGATTTCCTTTAAATATTTTCTACCTCAAAACTGAAACAAATTTATAATGGGATAAAAAATTAGGCTATCCTAAATCGAGTTATAAATTTTATTCAAGCTGATTTTTTTTTGTCATCGTCTCTCGACTGGTTTGATGCAGTTCTCCAAGCTTTCTATCTTGCGCAAGTCGTTTTATATCTACATACCTGCAACACCCTACATCTTTTGTAATTTTCTTTATATATTCAAACCTTTGCCTCCCCCTACAATTCACTCCCTCAATATTACCCTCTATTATTGATAGACTAATACCTGGATGTCTTAGGATATGCCCCACTAGCCGATCCCTTCTTTTGGTAAGATGCTTCCATATACTTCTTTTTTCATTCACTCGCCTCAGAACCTCTAAATTACTTATTTTGTCCAACCACCTAATCTTTAACATTTTCCTATAACACCACATTTGAAAAGCTTCTATCCTCTTCCTTTCTACAGCCCCTATCATCCACATTTCACTCCCGTATAATGCTACACTCCAAACATAGTGTTTTAAGAAATTTTTCCTAATCTGTAAGTCAATGTTTGTAGTCAGTAAGATGTTTTTTCTTTTTTTGAGAAATTTCAAAGGCTTTACAAGCTGATAATATGTCGTAAAACAAATTAAGGTTCTAATTTGTTTCTTTTAAATTTTAAATAAAGTTTTATTTAAAAAATTACTATGAGAGAAAGCTCCTTCGCAAGGTTATTGTTCCAAAGATAGTAGACGAGATCTACTGGTTATGGGAACAAGAAAAATAAATGACTAACGGAAACTTTTAGAAAAAGAAAATTAAAATTCTATGGACACCTGTATAGACTAGATGACAAACTATTGACAAAACAAATCTATAAGAAACCAAGCAAGTGTCTGATAAATAATTTAAAGAAGTCAGGAAGGATATTCGGAAAACTAGAATAAAACGAGAATTTAATAAATTAAACCAAATTCAGGCATCGGTTGGATAAAAGAAAGGAGAAAAATCTACGGTGAACGAATGCTGAGAATGTGGGCTGCAAAAATATTTTTCAGAAATGTAATTTTACGTGGTCTAAAATAAAATTGATCCTATACGGGAAAAACTTACAATGTTTCGGTTAAAATCAACACCTTGCACTGACTTATTGACAAATTGTCTAGACGTTCGGTACTTTCAATCAGGCAAAAACTAACGATGGACAGTACAAGTATTTTCTTAGGCCAATTTGAATTTACGTCGGTCTTTTAGTCCGCACGGTTTTATTAGTCAACGTACTCTCTTACGTTTTTAAAGCTACGCTATGTAATGACCTTAAAATTCCTCTGGTAAAAGACCTTTTCATTCAACTTTAACGGAATTTCCACAAAAGGCTTTTCACTCATCCGGACCAACTGACAAGCAAAATTTCTTCCCTTCATTTACCAAATAACGTTAAATGAAGGCTATTAAGGATAAAGTTGTGTATGGATCTGCTGTTTTAGGAATTATATGTAGCAAATAATTAAATAAATTAATAAAAAGCAAATAAATAAAATTAAAAGTCAAAGACTTCAAAAGAGCATCAAAAACATTTTTGATGCTCTCCACGCACGTTAACTCGTGTCTTGTCAATCATGTTGTCACCCATCATCATACGTGTATTCATTGATTGTTTATTTGTAACTATTGTAAATTTTTCTAATAAAGTTAAAAATCTTACAAAATAACGGTTTTTTTATTAATGCGTATTTTCTTGTATTTCTCAAACGTTCCCTTTCCATTTTAAATTTATGTATCTCCATAAATAAATATTTTTCATTATCACCATTAAAAATATTTTTGGATGGGTTCTTAACTCTAAGTTGTTTGTCAGATATTTTTTGTTTGATGCTTTTTAAAATGATGTGTCACAGCCCTACCATTTCTACGGAACCGTTTTAATTAGCTCCTAGGGGGCTGATTTCTCACGCCTAAAATAGATTCTTTTTATATGAAGACATAAATAATGAAATTCATTTTTATATTTTAAAAAGGTTAACTGTTACTTAAAGATTTTAATGCTTTACTAACACCCGGTACATAAATAATATTTCAAATATACTTTTACTCTTAAATAAATTTTAAAGGGAACTAAATTACATTTTACAGAATAATGTAACGTCGTAACTAACTTTTCATCTCATATTTACAAAGTAAATTTACTTGTTTTTGTTAAAAACATTTTAAATAAAAAGTTTGGTGTAGGGTATAAAGTTTTAAGGTGCATTTGTTTGTATTTATTTTTGTTTAAAATGTATAACTTTGGTCTCTGGGCTAGCCCAGTTAGTCATCCGGTAGAAAGATACTTTAAGAAGTTAAGTAACATAGATTGGGCGAGCGGCTTTAGACGGTAATTAATTGACTGCCATGAACACACACCAGTGGGTGTTTCTTTTTAAATTCATGTCAATAAAAGCTACAAAACCAACAAAAGAATGGCGAACGAAATAATTTTTAGTCAGCGTCTAAATTGTACTAGATCGAGTTGGGAATGGAGGAATTTTGTAGAAAGTGAACACAAAATTTGTATTAATCGATAGAATTTAAGAAATGTAACTCATCTGGTATGAACAGATGAGTTGTATGAGTGCTCTAAAAAGCACACATATTCCACCTTGCAAATGACACCTTCCATTCAAAACAGGATCTAGCTGTATAATAAAATTCATCACTTTCAGAGGAGATAACTCTGATTAGTTTCTTTTACATCACTACCTCTTCTGTTCTTAAATTATTCAGTCATTTAATTGACTGACGATGTGATAAAAAACAGAATTATTTTTTTAGATCTGGAAGTAACGGATAATAAAATTGGTGTGTAACTTTAAAATATAAGGTTTTAAAAAAGTTAGAGAATGTGAATTTTACACTTAATAAAAAAAATAATTTTAAATTGTTGAAACATATCATTGATATGCCAATTTAAATATGTAAAACTTGGACACACTTTTATAAAAATGGGTGAATTTCAACAAAAACATTTTATCATATTTTATTATAATAATTATTAAGTAAATAGGGAAAGTTTAAAAAGAGTGAGATAGAATATTGAGAGAGTGATTTAGGGATTGCTGGTACTAAGTAGGGGTTGTAAAGTAATGGAACCAGTTACCATGGCAACGCAAACAACCCATCATAATGTTGATGTACCATTCCATACCTTTACCGTACTTCTCTGAATCCATTCTAGAGAAGTATTCTATATTCCATATCATTTCATTACCGACTGTATTTTCATCTACCCCTTTATCGACACCCCCTTACTACCCTTTCTATAATTTTCCAATTCCATGTACACCCCTTTTAACTTCCCCCAATGACAATCAGTTTCATCCCTAATGAGCAACTTTTTAACGAACAGTATTATTCATTTTAGTTTGTATTGTAATGATATTCAGTTATAATTATGGTATTTTATAAGCAATTGGTGTAATGAAGGCCCTTTGTAATTTACGTAAGTAATGTAATAATAATTAAATTTTACTTTATATGATACAATAGGAGTTCGATTATTCGAGCTTTTGTGAATCGGACCTCGTTCGGATACCCAAAAATTTGGATAAATGGACCATATTACAATTTGAAGTTTACCTTACGATGCCGCGCATTCGTTTTTACTTTCTCTTGCCTATATGAATATATAGGAAGGAAAGTATTGTTTTCATGTCGATTTTTCGAAATCGAGTTTTCACCGGATCTATACGTTTTCAGACCCCCTGAACCCAAAACACATGTTTTTAGCGATTGGTCTGTGTGTGTGTGTGTGTGCGTGTGCGTGTGCGTGCGTGCGTGTGTGTGTGTGTGTGTGTGTGTGTGTGTGTGTGTGTGTGTGTGTGCAAAATATCTCAAGAACGGAACAACGTACGAACTTGAAACTTGAAACTTAAGTAACATACCACTACCGGACCTGACACGAACATTTTCATCAAAATCGGTCAACCGGAAGTAGTAGTTTATTCGTGTAATTTTTCACTTTTTTTGCGATTTTCTCAAAAACTGGTCCTACGATTTTTTTTAAAATCGCCTTATTTACTTGATTTTTTATACTCTACAAGATAAGGTAGGCGCCATGTTTGCTGAAATTCTTGGTCAGGCTGTTTTCACGTAAAAAATTTTTCTTTTTAAGATTGCGGCTTTAATATGTATTTTAGCGCAAAAATTTATATAATAAAAGTTGTAGAAAATTTTAAATACTATAACTTTTATTTCAAACATTTTTTTTTTGTATAACGCTTAGTTTAGCGGTAATTAGCGATTTTCTGTTTTTCTCACGAAAACGTGTGAAAAATCGATTTTTTAAGATTTCGGCCTTAGTATGCATTTTATGACAAAAGTGTATATAATCAAATTTATAGAAAATTAAAAGTTCTACAACTTTAATTTAAAGCGTTTTTCTCTACAGAGCCTAGTTTAGCGTGAAAGAGTGATTTTCCGTATTTTTAAGCCAAACAGGTCGATTTTCATTTTCCGTCTTTCACTCATGATTAAAATAATGTTATGTTTTTTGAGTTTAGTTTTTTGTTAATTACTAATGTTATGTTATATTGGTCATTATTTGAATTGGCAAGAGAAATTTGTGCGAGTGTTTCACACCAGACTTTTGTAAAACGAATACCCGCGCGTTAAATTTCACTTTTTTGTGAGCTGCATCCAGAAGACTGCCAAAGGGAGTATAGGACGTGTCAATAATACAGATGAATCTAAAAATATTAACCCTGTTATCAGTTTGTTTACACATAACCCAAATATTTATTTTATTTAAAAAAATATAACAATTACAAAAAAATGAGACGATGCTAAAAGAATCCAGTTTTAAGGCGTCGAATACTAGCCCCACCATTCTGTTTTCAGGAAGGATTTGACAGATAAATTGTCATGTAAAATTACTTTGATCTTATTTTGGTAGAAACCAATTCAGTATTATTGGTTACCTCACAGCCATTACCATTTATGTCTGCTATCTCCTGAGATATCTCAGATGGTATGGAACTATTCAAGTTGTAAGGGGACAATACCGTCATACATAGGGTCATGTTCATCGGATGCCTTCAGGAAGAACCCCTTTTGTAGCACTGCAGTACAGACCTGAAGGAAATAGGGGTGTGGGTAGGCGTTGGAGGAGATAATCAGAGTCGGTTTGTGATCACTTTGGGTCAAAACTGGCATTTTTCCTATCCGTAGTAAAAGAAGATTTTTATTAGAGTCCCTAGAAGCACTGATTATTATTAGAAGTGAGGCAAGGCGTGGTCCAGTGTTTTAGTGCGCTAGATTTCAGCGAACTACGAATCAGTAGGGTCGGAATCAACAAACTGGGTTGAAAACCTGGCAGATTTTGAAAATTTTTACTCATTAAAAACCTCTTTTATTGTTCTGGATCCCCTGTTTATTGCAAATGACCAAATTATTGATTAAATAAGCTAAATTACATGAATGAAATCTGTTTAGTTTACACAACTCCTGCATGACAAATTTTAAAAAAATTATAAACCAAGCCAGTTAGTCGGCTGGTAGAGAGAGAGGGGGGATAGAGAGGGAGAGAGAGAGTGTGAGAGAGATGTTATTAATTATTAAGTAACACCGGTTAACAGCCAGACCAGCTGACAGCCAATTGTGAACAAACTCCACTGGGAATCCGTGTTCAAATTCATGCCTAATCCACGTCAAAAATACAGCACAAAACAGTAAGCAAATTGGATGGTTGTCTATAGTGTACACTTCCCGATAACAAAAAAAGCTAAAAAAATTATAAACATTCGTCTTATTTTATGTATTTTTTTTAAATTTATTTAACGTTGCATAAACTATAGTGGTCATTAGTGACGACGCTGGGTTGTCCACGGTTACAACCGTGATGAAAAAAATTAATGATTTTTGTAACGTATGAAAATATGCCGTGCCTGAGTGGGATTCGAACCCACGACTGCATGATTAGAGGCGAGCTCGTTACCAACTACGCCAATGCGGCCGGCATATATATTTTTTTAATTATTAATGTAACATTAGATTAAATAATAATAATATATTAAACTACACAATAAACACTGATGATATGTTTGGGTTTATAGAAAAATTCATAGTAAAGAGTTTGTTTTAAATGTTTATCGTTATTAACAAAAAGCAAATATAATGGCGGTACTACAGTTGAACAAATAACAGCTTATTTATTGAAATCCCTTTCAGTGCAAAATAAATGAACCATTCACAACATTTACCCTCACTAATAAATGTTACTCTAGTTAATACAGCTTAAAATAAATATTTATAAATGATTTGGGCTATCTCTGTTCTTCATTATTTTATTCATGCATTAGTTAACGAAATACTTAATTGGTTATGTACACATGGCAATTAAAATGTTGTATTTACATTGTAGTTACACATAAAGCATCTTTGTTTTTTTTTTTTTTTAATTAACAGTATTTGATATTTTATTGGTAGTAATTAGGTATCGTGAAGTTCCTGATAATTTTTGCATTTATTTTGATATCTGAAAAAAATGTATTGCGAAAGTAACTATTTTTATTTTCTCTTGCCCTATATGAATATATAGGAAAGGAAAGTATTGTTTTCATGTCAAGTTTTCACCGAAAATACATGTTTTCAGGCCCCCTGAACCTAAAAAACATGTTTTTAGCAATTGGTCTGACTGTGTGTGAACAAAATATCTCAAGAACGGAATATCGTACTACGTTGAAGCTTGGAATTAAGTTAGGTACCACAACGGGACCCTACACCCCAGGCACGTATCCAGAAGAGGTCATCTACCCCCCTCGAAATAGACAAATGTATATGTGTGTCTGCTTTTATATACAATATATTTTATTTTGCTCCCCCTCCCCCAAAAGTAATTCTGAATTCATGCCTGTACAAGTACATTTTCATCCAAATCGGTCAACCGGAAGTAATAGTTTATTCCTGTGATTTTCTTAAAAACGGTCCTACGATTTTGTTTAGAATTGCCTCATTTACAAAATTTTTTATGCTCTATAAGAGAGAGTAAGCACCATGTCTGCTTAAATTCTTGGGGAAGCTGTGCTCTCGTAGGAAAAAGTTTGTTTTAAGATTTCAGCCTTAATATGCATTCTAGGGCAAAAGTGTATATAATCAAAATTGTATAACCTTAAAAAAACCTACAATTTTATTTCAAACATTTTGTTCTACAACGCTCAGTTTAGCGTCAATTAGTGAGCTTCAGTATTTTTTCATCAAAATTGGTAAAACATAAGATTTTTTTTTAATATTGAAGCTATCATCTGTGAATATCTTGGATCATTAATTTAATTTAATTTAATTTTTGTTTTTTTCAGAGGAAGATTATGATGCATTCTGCTTGGCATACATGTTCACATATCGTGATTTTGAAATGGGTACATTGGGACTAGCTTGGACTGGTGATCTAAAAAATGCTGGTGGTGTTTGCGAAAAGAATGGGGTATGTATTGTATGAAGATTTTATAAGGAATTGCATATGATTGTATTTAACAATTGTATGACCTAAGTATTTTATAAAAATCTCTTAGATTTAATGAAGTTATAAGTTGTGAGAATGTGTGAATCTAATTGAACTTCATCAGAAATTGGGTTGTTTCTATACTACATCCAAGGAGTCACTTGAGACTGTGGGAAAGATAGGCGATTCCTATTTATCATTGGTTGTATACAGCAATACGCTCTCCGCTACTATCTGTGTTACAAACACACGTAGTATTTAATTAATAACGTATAAGTTTTAGTTATAATTGTTATTTAAACTAAAGTTATAATGATAAGTGACTATTATTTAAAGAATAATGTTCGGCCCCAATATTCGATTAAAAGATCCAGTATTTAAAATTGGAAAAAATGAAACACTTTAAAATAAATGTAAATAGTTACATTTATAGAATAAAAATTTATAAAACATTTATAGAATTTATAGGCCTATGGCGATGAAACGGATAAATATAGTTTTTGAAAAAATAAAAAAATGTTTAATTTAATTTTATCTTTTCATAACATTTTATGGTTTTACAAACAAAATGCTGTACATTACCCTATAATAGATATTCAATTACAAATGTAATAACAATTCTGTCACATAATTATATATTTCAGATAATAACGTAAACATTTTTAATCGCAAACGTAATTTGTTTCAATATCATAAGTATAATAGAGCCTACAATAAGATCAACTTTTATTTTCATAGCGCGAGTCAATGTTTTTAACACAGTACGTAACAACGCTCTGGCCATATAAGCAATGGTATCTTTCAACTGTTGGACAGAGTATAGGCTTTATTTGGAAACATGATTCTGTACTTTGGCTTAATTATTTTGTCTTTTTCCAATTAAGCCACCAAGATAGGTAACAAACTATATTTTAATTAATTGTAACTCACTACTCACTTTGCTCATAACTGGCTGGTGGACTGTTAAATTATTTGCACTCAATCAAACTAGCTCCAGGGCTACAAAAAATAGTTCTGTTTCTTATCAAATGGTCAGTCAATGTCTAAATCATTTAAGAACAGAGGAGCCAATCCCATTTCTAGTTCTGACAACCATATTTCTAACTCTGTTCAATCTGGTAACTCCTCAATTCTAATACCAATAGTCCATTCCATTTTGGCATTTCACTTTTCTATCGGACACCTCTTTTGTATAGATAGCGATCCTTTCAATTAATTACTGCTTCATATAACTGCCTTTTGACTTGGTTGTATTCTAGTTCCAAATTATGAGATACAGTGATTTGACAGTAGCTCTTCATTTTTGCAATCCTAACTGCAATGTTTTTTGCACTTCCACCATATGCAGATATCCAAAAGTACCTAGTAAGCACCTAAGTAAGTAATCTTGCAGCATGGTTTTACAATAGATGAAATTTCTAAAAGTCTTTTTTCCTCATATAGAACCAATTTTAGACCATGTGAGGTGACTAGATATTTCTGGAAGCTTTTTTTGCAGCCCACATTCTTAGCATTTGAACACGATAGGCTCTTCTCCTTTCTTCTGTACACTGGTGTTTTCTTTTGCTCTTCATGGCAGCCCTTAAAATGTGTTAATTAGTTGTCTAAATTTGGTTCAGTTTATTCCGGTTTTCCATTTATGTTAAAAATTAAAGTTAAAAGTCAATTAGGTTATATTAAAAATTATTTTTATTGGTTATCGGAAGAACCTGCATCAACAAAAAGTACCAGAAAGATAGACGGTGGTGAACTGTACCAAACGAACTAGTGTACAGGGAGCTTGAACCCATTACTGATACCATACGAAAGAGGCGACTGAGATTCTTTGATCACATCATGAGAATGCTACATTCAAAGCTCCTGAAACAACTAGTGCAGTACAATCTCAACTCGAAAAACACAACGACAGGATGCATATGGATCAGAGAATTAAGAGAGGATCTGAAGGAATTGGTCTTACACCAGAAGAAACTACAGACAAAAAAAATTGAACAGTAAGATCTAGGACAAAAACACCCACTTCACTTTTACTACTAAAAGGAAACTCACAACACAAATATTTTCAACAACAAAAAGGACACAAAGATCAGAGTATATGAAAAGATACTGGGAGACCCGTCGAAGAGACTTGTATAATGGACTAAAGTGATCTTGTTGTTGTTTAGGTCAACAGCCGAAAGGCTGGTTTGAACCTGTAGAGGTTTTACTAAGTAAAACGAGGAGTGAGGTGGTTTACCATTGCCTTCCTCGCTGAGTGGAAAATTACGCTTATCAGCATGCCGGGCCCTCTGAAAAGCACATTTTCCACTCTGTAAATGACAACTTCACTTCATTCACCACAGGGTCTGGCTGTACAATGAAATTCAATACTTTCAGAGAAGATAACTCTGATTAGTGTCTTTTACACCTCTACCTCTTCTGTTCTCAAATGATTCAGTCATTTAATTGACTGACCATGTGATAAGAAACAGAACTATTTATTTTAGCCCTGCAACGAACAGATTGAGTGTAAATAATTTGACACTCCACCTATCTGTTATGGGCAGAAAGTGATCTTATGAGGTCATAAAATTTAAAAAGAAAAATTATTTGGCTCTGTTACATTTGTTTTCTTCTTACCATGAATTCATCATAAAAGTGTAGTAAAACATAGTACACGTTGAAGATTCGTGAAGAAGTTAGAGCAAAATTTTCTGTACTATTCATAGTTTTTGTTGTTAACTAGTGTAGTAAGTCATTGTATACAATCAAAGGAAAACAACATTACACTTTATTTTTTTATTTTTTTCTTAACAGAAAAAGAAAGAAGTTAAAAGAAAATAATATATATTATTTTTGACAGAAAACTTTTTATACTTTAGTAAGTTGAGAAAACTTTGAAAATGCTCTTCATATTTCACTTCATCTTCTTCTTTTACATTCTGGATCATATTTCTTAAAGTTTTTTTTTTAAGGTTGTCGCTTTTCATCGTGAACTGTAAGTATTAATAGAGTTACAAAAGAAATTTAGTGAAGTACTAAACATTGAGACCTAACCTAAAGAACGAACAAAATAAGTATAAAGTAAAAGTTAAAAGCTCCTCGCACTTTAATACTTCGTGTAGATGGAAGAGACTGTATCAAAAGATAGAGAGAGATAGTAAATTAGTTATAAAAGGCAAAGAATTTCTGTTTGTGTTTACATATACATATATATGTTTATAAATAAATTTACTTATACAAATATGCATATACATATCTGGTTAAAAGCATTGATTTTGTTACTTGTTGTTTTCATACATGGTGGGCTCACATATAGGTCACATAAATTTTCACTGTTTGTCTTCTTACTGTACCCACCCCCGTCCTATCTACCCTTACTTTCTATCTTACCCCCTCATTCCTCCTTATTCCTTTATCCAGTACACATTTCAGTTAAACTAAAAGTAAAGGTAACATAGGGGGAGGCTTAAGGCAGCCATAAATTTTCAACCTTCTTTCTCTTCTCCTTTTCTACCCCCATATCATCTGACTTCCACTTCCATGTTCACCCCCTATCATATATCTTTCACCCCTTTCTCTGCACTATTTTCTACGTTTTTTAAGAGTTATCTTTTCCCCATGTTTTTTAATCAGATAGCAATTTTTTGTTTAGTACCGCTCTTGATTTTATAATTGTCTGTATTATATTGTACTATTTCAGTGCCTTGAAAGTCATAAAAAAGTAATTAAATTTTTATTTTTTAAGTAAAATATGTCATAATATTTTCTTTTCTTTTAAAACCATCTTTCTATTCATTTCTATGTATTATTTTGTTTGTACTAGTAAGCCAATTTCCCCCACTCTCACGGAGCTCGCTGGTCACGTGACAGTTACAGATTACTGAACGGTGTGTAAGCGTTCGTTATTCATTGTTGTGATTTTAAATCTTTAAATTAGCGTACTATTCAAAATAACTATCAGTTCTTTTAAGAACTTCACCTTGCAAAAAGATAAGATACATACTAAATAATAATCAAAGTTATTCTTCGTTTTATTATCTATTTGTTTTTGTACCATATTAAAAAATAGTTACTTACTTTAAATGTCTTTCATTTTTGTATTTATTTTTTTAAAATCATTTATTAAAAAATTATTCTTAATTTTTTTAAGTTTATACTTTTTTTAAAAGTGTTTCCTTATTGGTTTATTTTATTTTCGCACATGAAGCGAAGCGCACGGGAACTTCTAGTTTAGGAGTATTGCTCAAATTTTCATTTGTTCTTTTCATTAATTTTTTGTAGTAGTTTTTTAACCTAAATTTCTGTACATTATAATCTATTCAATTTAAAACAATAAGCTACCCCATGACCCAATGAGATGAGGATGATACGTATAATGTTTAAATTAGGTGTAGTCTTGCACAGAATCAGCCCGACAATTCTTGAGACAGTACGATTAATTGAATTTTTGACTTGAATATTTATTTTAAAAACTTGAAATATTATTATTTGAAGATAAAAATTTCTTTCATTCAGAAAAACGTAACGTAATCCATAACAAATTTTTTCTGATAGCGTTTTGTTGAAACCAGGTTTCGACTGACCGGAGTGTTCAAATAAGTGGTGTTTTACTATAGTATTATTTGTAAGATTAAAGAGTTCTGTAATATTTGTTTTTTAATATTTTTTAGCATTACCGTGGAAGTATGAAAAGTCTGAATACAGGAATAGTAACACTCTTAAACTACGGGAAGCATGTACCTCCAGCTGTTTCGCATGTAACGCTTGCTCATGAAATTGGACACAATTTTGGCTCACCAGTAAGTAAACATGTTTTGTTTTTACGTACTTGATTGACACCATTGATAGATAAGATGTAATTTTCACCTATTTATTCTATTTTTTCTTTTTGTGAAAAACACATTCCTTTAAATATACAGTAATGTGTCAGTTCTCCGAACTAATTGAGACTAGAGAGGTTCTAATAATCAAATAGTTTGAATAATCAACTACGCTAAGTACTGTAATTTGATACAATGTATCGTAACTATGTAAAACTATACCCTAAACGGTAACAATGTGATATAACCTAATTGTTTAATAGGTTAATTAAGGTTAACATAAACTTAAGTTTAAAAAAACAGTAATCTATTGCATTTATTGCAAATTTAGAGTAAAGTTTATAAAAATAAACAGAAAAATACAGAATTTCAAAACTGAATGAATTAACTAAATAAACTACGGTAAAATCTGTTAAGAAATATTTTTTAACAAACTTGTAAATACTATGCAGTAATTTAAAAAAATATTGAATTTTCTTTTGAACTATGACTGAACTAACTTCTTTTTGTAGCAGCAACACCTCTTATTCTTTTCAGTTACAATGCTTCAGCTGCATGAAATTCAGGCTGTTTTTCGCACCATAACATTCTAGTTTTTAGAGCAAAAAAGGCCTCTGCATGAGTAAATGTGTATTTTATTCCATCAATGGTGGTTCGGAAAATTGACAGTCCTGTGTAATATTTCATTATGTTAGGACTTTTTTGAGATATAATTAAAGATAAATTTTTTTTCATTCTACCCAAGAACATATTTACAACTAGACTGCAGGCCTGAAATGCAGTTAAGACTTATTTTGATAAAGGTATGATGCCTAGAGTAACAAAATTCACTGTTCTGTAATTTTAAGAATGTATTTCACCAATCTTCTCTGCAACTGCGCTCTTGGCTTTGGACTAAAAAAATTTGCAAAGGCAGAGCCAATTCGTCTCGGTGTTATTATTGATGGCATTCAATCTCACCATTTTGAAAAGTTGCAGAATACTTATTCGCTGAAGGCATGTTATAATCTAAAAGTTTGCAAGAAAGAAATCCTCTAATTTGCAACCTTCTTTGTTTCTAAAATTTCTTTGTAATGGCAGTTTTGGCTGATTCCTTCATAATTCCTGTATCAACTATGTGTTATGCATTGTATATTAAACACAGTAGGATTGTTAACTTTATTTTATGATATCACAAATTATGTAGCCTCTACTACTCTTGAAATAATAGTTGAATGTTTATTGTTGGTTAATGAATTACATATTATGTAAACATTTTGTATCATAAGTTTCAGTTGAAACACACACCGTTCAAGTCCTTAAAATAATCTCAATTCAGGTAATGGAATAACCCAAGGGTTACTTGGAATTTGATGTACAGCAGAATGTGTTATTTGATACCAATCTAAATAAATAAATTGTCAGAATTTTGATTTTGTTGACCTGTTAAATAATTTGAATGACCACGAATAAATCACTACTGTATAATAATGTATTTTATTAAAATATGCTATTTCTCTGATCTTTCTCTTTCTTAAAAACAAAACTTTTACTCCCGGTTATCAACTAAAATAAATTTTTATTAATTCCAGATACTTTTGATACATAATGACTTGTCATAAAAAACTTTACCATAAATATTTTATAATATAAAAAATTACACACAAATCATATCTGAACTGTTATTGGCTGTCAAATACTCAGATTACATAAAACTTTTAATAGCTTCGGAGGAAATTATATAACTTCAACCACTTTCCTTAATCTACTGCAGGCTATCTGAGATATTGACATAACTGCTTGAATATTTTTTTCATATGAAGTTAATTTTAGACCACGTGTAAGTAATTTAATCACAAGTTTTGTAAATATATAACACTGTCCCAGGTTCATAAATAAAAACTCCAAAAGGTTTTATTCTCAAAAATCCAACTTCTTTTATTAAAAGAAAATCCTTGGTAAATTTTGTTAAAATATTTTAAAAACAATTAAAATTCTTTAAAATTCTTTAAAATAGTTGAATCTTTATCAAATCTTCTAAAATTAATATTTTCGTTTAAATATAATGCTTTGAAATTAATAAATTCTTAATATTGTTTTTTACTATAAAAATTGTACAAACCACCTATCCTTTTAAAAGTTTTAAAAAGGAATGAAGACAACAATCCAATTTTATTAATTGAATAAAATTTTCTTTTTATTTTTTTTTTGTTTTACATCTGACAATTCTGTAAATGAGATCATCTGGTACGTTGGTGTTGATGCTGTGAAGTTGTGTGTTTATGTTTACGTTTGAGTGTTGTTAACGTGTGTACTGTCCGTTGTGTGTCTGTATATGTGTCTCCTATTACAATCTTCCCCCCCCCCCCCGGGAGAGGAGACAGAAGCACAAGGCATGTGCAAGCAATAGAAAGGGGGTGGGTGCTTAAATGTAAAAGAAAAGGTGAGCATGTAGCAGTTGTCGGCCTGAGATTGTAAAATTCATTCATTTGGGGCCCCTTTCAATAAAACATTCATATAGCATGCAAACAGCATAGTTTTCATTTTGTTACAATCATCTCAAGCTCGAGTATCGCGACAGACATCACCTAAAAATAAATTATGTAAATTATGAGTAAATTATGTAACCTTTTTAAGATTAGAAATATGTTCTTTAGTTATTTCTCCTCCAATAGTCTTACGAAGTAAGGCTGTAACTGGAGTAGAGAAGCCAATGATATAAAAAGGTTCAGACCATCGATATGCCATTTTTGCACAAATATTTCTCCGTTTCGAACTTACGGGGTGAGTTTTAAGCAAAACTTTATCTCCCACCGAAAACGGATTGGGGTGGCGTGTAGCATTATATCGGCGTGCCATATCATGATGGGATTTAATTAGTTTTCTTCTAATGTCACACATCATGTTACTGGAACGTATAGGATTTCTATGGAGGATATCTTGGATATTCCATGCTCTATCCAACGGTGTGTGAGCTGGAAAAGTATGCAATATGTCAAATGGGCATTTCCCATGAGCATTATGTCGAGCCATATTGAAGGCTAATTGAAACCAAAATAGAGATTTATCCCAGGTTGCTTGAGTCGTTGCATGATATGCAATAAGGATAGACCTAAGATTTCGATTTAATCGTTCGGCGTGAGATGGTTGAGGATGATAGGGTGAGAGGGTGGTCCGTTTTATGCCTAGATTGAAACAAAAGTTTTTAAACATTATGGAATTAAAATTTTTAGCGTTATCTGTGACAATTAACCTCGGGATGGAGTAATTTTGGAAAATACGTTTTAATTCGTCTATAATGGAGGATGTATTAGTGTTTTTTAATGGGGCTAACCATGTAAATTTTGAAAAACTATCCACTATCACTAGAATATATTTATAACCTTGATTGGTTTTTGGCAGGCTGCCTACAGTATCAACAAACAATGTGTCAAATGGCGCTGTCGGAACTCTGGAACTAAGATTTCCCCATTTATAATTTATTCCAGGTTTGCTGCGTTGGCAGGTTGTACAAGCATTCACTTTTAAAGGAATTTCTCGATATATAGCTGGCCAATAAAAATACCGTGTGATTTTGTGTATAGTTTTATCAACACCTAAATGTCCGCCGATTTCCGAATCATGGAAATATTTAAATACTAAATCTTTTAAGGAGTCGGGGAGAACGATTTTGGTTGGATTATTGTTTTTATCCTTTAAACATAGGACTCCTTTGGATAAACAAAATTTACTATCCCTTTGTTGTTTTTGTTGGAGGATAAAGGTATCCTGTTCCTGATGTAGTTTGATGTCTGTAAAAGATAGGGGGAATTGCGATAATAAAGTATTAATATAAGCTATATCCTGTGGGATATCTTCATTATTTAAATCATACATCCTCGATAATGCGTCGGCTACATTATTATCTGAACCACGGATGTGATTAATTTTAAATTTAAAGACAGATAATCGGAGTAACCATCTAGCCAATCTACCTAACTGTTTTGGTCTGGAAAGAAGCCAGGCTAAGGCTTGATTATCGGTTTCTAAAAGAAATTCACGATGTGTTAAATAGGTCCTAAAATGATCTGTTGCGAAAACAACTGCAAGACACTCTCGCTCGTATGCAGAAAACTTTCGTTCTGCTTCTGTTAATGTTTTGGAAGCATACGCTATAGGTCTTCTAGATCCTTCCTGTTCCTGAAGTAGGACAGCTCCTAGACCTGTATCAGACGCATCCGTCTGTAAAATGAAAGTTTTGGAGAAGTCTGGTATCGCCAATACCGGGGGATTAGCAATTGTTTGTTTGAGATCTTCAAACGCAATTTTTTGTGAGTCTCCCCAGATAAACTGAGTGTTTTTACGACGCAACTTATTTAGGGGTTCGATTCTATCAGCATAATTTTTGATAAATTTAGAAAAATAATTAATCATACCACAATATCGATGTACTTGTTTCACTGTCGTAGGCTGTGGGTACTGCAATATTTTTTGTGTCCTAGTTGAGTCTATAGAAACTCCTTTGTACGACAATGTGTGTCCAAGAAACGGTATTTCATTTACAGCAAATGTCACCTTATCAGGATTAACTGTAATGCCAGCTTTCCGTAAAATTGACAATACTATTTTGATGTGTCTGACATGCTCTGTAAAACTTTTAGAATATATTAATATATCGTCCATGTAATTAAATACAAATTTATATTTAATATTCTTGAATAATGTATTCATAAGGCGTGTTAAAACTTGTGCGCCAGTCGACAAACCAAAAGGTAATCTTTCATATTCGTATAAGCCGTCCGGTGTGCAAAATGCGGTTATTTGACGAGATTTTTCTATCAATGGTATTTGATGGTACGCTTGCGCTAAATCTAATGTACTGAACCATCGTGCATTGGAAAACCATTGGAAAGCATGATTTATATTCGGTAAAGGTTGGGCCTCTGAGTCAATTATTAAGTTAACTTGGCGATAGTCTACGACTAGACGACTTGTGCCGTTTGGTTTCGGAATTAAAAATGCTGGGGAGGAATAAGGTGAAACACTTTCTCGAATTACCTTATCTTTTAATAATTTATCAATTTGTTGTTTCATTTGAAATGTTTTTATTGGATTTAAGGGATAGGGCCTAGATTTTATAATTTCACTATTTTTAAGTATAATATCATATTTCAATACATGGGTACAGCCTAATTTAGTAGTGAGTACATCAGGAAATTCCTTACATAAATTATTAATTGTATTTTTAATATACTCACTTTGTTCCACGTTGTTAATCTGCTCTGGATATAGATTCGTTAGATGAAATTGTTTATTTTTTGCCCAATCAAAGGTTATGAAAGATCTTGTAGCATTAAATATTGCGTGAGTTTTTTGTAAAAAGTTCATTCCGAGTATTATTCGGTGTTGTATTTTCGGTAATATTTTAAAATTTATTTTCCACGATATTTTTTGAAGAGTAATTTTAACCCAGATCTGCTTATTTATTTTTAGAGGAAATCGATCAGCTGTAAGGCAAATTGTGTTAATGTTTTCTTCCTTTATAATCGCTTTTTTAGTTTTTAAAAATTTATACAGTTGTTGATTAATAATGTTATGGGTGGAACCAGAATCGATGAGGGCGTTAAATATATTATTTTTGATTTTTATTGATAATGCTTTTAAGGTATAATTACAATTTAACCTGTTTTCTTTTAACTTTAAATGTTTACCTGGATTATGTTTACAAATACACATCATATGTTTATGTTCAGTGCATTTGTAAAGATTTAGTTTTTTGAAACATCATTATTTCCTTTTTGTTGTAAAAGTTTACAATTCCTTTTGATATGACCTAATTTATGGCAATAAAAACATTTTAAAGTGGTTGCAGGCATTTGTGATCTGATTTTGTTGTAAGCTGCATCTTTTAATGTATTTTGTTTACCTTGGGAAGGTACTATGCCATTTACATTATTTATTACGCTTGTATTATTTATTTTAGATAAACCGATGTCATTCAGAGTCCTAGCATAAACTCTTTCATAGACATAGGCATCTAATTTATTGAAATCTTGTAAGTTATTAGGTTTGCCAATTATACCTATGTGCGTGGCGTATATTTCATTTAAACCGGTTAAAATTATATTAATTAACTCACCTTCTGTCAGATCTAATCTTAACACCTCATGGTTTTCTAAAATTTCTCTTATATATTCAGTAAGGGTCTCCGTTTGTGACTGATTTCGGTATAACAATTTGAGTTTTAATATTTCTTTCATTTTTGGTGTGATTAGTTTGCTTACTAAATCTCTATGAAATTGATCGAAATTATGATTATTTCTAATAGAATTTTCAAAAATTTGTTCAGTGAAACCGGTCATAAACGGAGTCAACAATACCAAAGGTAAATCTACTGCATAACGTTTCTGAATTTGTTTAATAATTTTGATATTTCGTACTAACATGTCAATATCACGTCCATCAGTTATAGTTAATTGTTTTAATTCATTTTCAATTGGATTTGCAATTTTTGTCCAATTGAAATTTAACTCACGATGAAAATAGGCGGGATTATGATTACCTACTGCATTCGGTATTAATATGTCAGGAGTTTCGTTTCTAAGAACAGGATTTTGCATTACTGGGGGATGTAAAAGATTAACATGACCAACACCAAGATTTCCTTGTTGATCAGGTAAGAAATTATTTCCTAAATGTGCGTCTTCAAGGTTTATGTTGTTTTGTTCGAAATTAGGTTCAATTTCAAAATTTTGTAACCTATTAAGTTTCCAAATATCAAATCCTTCTTTTAAATTTTGAAATCCTACGAGTTTATCTGGTTTGTTGGGTAATATGAATGTTAATAGTTTGTTAAGCCGATCATCAAATATTTCGGCATTATACTTTTCTAATTCAGTTAAATTTTCTATGTTTTGTAACTTTACCAAATAGTTTTGACACTCCGTCAGTTGTTTGTCTATGTCAAATCTATGTAGTGTAGTTAAATCAATTTGTCGTCCATTATTTAATAGTTTTTGTAACCTTTGTCTTTTTTGTCTTACGTTTCCTGTTGTCGTGCTTTTTCGTATTCGTAATTGGAAGTTAACGTTTGTTTCGTCTAATTTAGTGGGGTCAAGAATTGGTGCTACTTGCCTATCCATGTTTCTACCTGTTTTTGTTTAGTGATGGTGATGATTTAAGTGTATGTGATCAATGACTTACCAGATGACTTCAATATACTTGCCAGATGTGAGTCGTTTATACTTTGTAATTATTATTTATAATTGGTTTTTGTAAATTTTAGAAGATTTATTTTATCGTATGTTATTTATTTAATTTTGTTCGATGAATTTTGTTTCAGTTCGTTTGATATCCTGATTATTTTTGTTTCTTGAAATTATCCTGAAATTATTTTGAAATTATTTCGATATCCTGGTTATTGTTTTTTTGAATGTTTCAAAAAAAACATTCAAAATGTTTTTTGAATGTTTTTCAAAAAACATTCAAAAAATGTTATTATGTTTATTATGTTTTTATAATTATGTTATAATGTTTGGTTATTATGTTTTTTTGGAATCCTGGTTATTGTGTTTTTTGGAATCCTGGTCACAGCACCATTTTATTGTCCCAGGTTCATAAATAAAAACTCCAAAAGGTTTTATTCTCAAAAATCCAACTTCTTTTATTAAAAGAAAATCCTTGGTAAATTTTGTTAAAATATTTTAAAAACAATTAAAATTCTTTAAAATTCTTTAAAATAGTTGAATCTTTATCAAATCTTCTAAAATTAATATTTTCGTTTAAATATAATGCTTTGAAATTAATAAATTCTTAATATTGTTTTTTACTATAAAAATTGTACAAACCACCTATCCTTTTAAAAGTTTTAAAAAGGAATGAAGACAACAATCCAATTTTATTAATTGAATAAAATTTTCTTTTTATTTTTTTTTTGTTTTACATCTGACAATTCTGTAAATGAGATCATCTGGTACGTTGGTGTTGATGCTGTGAAGTTGTGTGTTTATGTTTACGTTTGAGTGTTGTTAACGTGTGTACTGTCCGTTGTGTGTCTGTATATGTGTCTCCTATTACAACACTCATTATTGTACATAAGATAGACTTGTGCAGGAATTTAGAAATATGTTACATAAAAATATATTTATTGTATTTGTTTTATATTAAGTAAAAACATTTAGCATGATCGTCTCCATGGTATTGTGGTTAACACGCTATCCTACATAGTGGAAGGTCCTGAGTTCAATTTCTTGCTTAAGTCTTGTAATTATTGTAGGTTGAAATTTACAGAGTTACTAATGACCAAGATTTTGATGTAATTTAAAAGAATTTTTTTTTTAACGTCCGACTGTTCTGCAATTACTGTTAATGCAGACGGTGAAGGATGAAATGAATTTTTTGTAACATATGAAAATATGCCGTGCCTGAATGGGATTCGAATCCAAGACCGCATGTTGAGAGGTGAGCACGTTACCAACTACGCCAATGCAGCTGGCATTGGCCGCATTAAAAGAAATAGCATTTATTAAATATTATTGTTTAAATTTTTTTGTTTTTTATTTATAGCATGACCCAGAAACTTGTACTCCAGGAGGGGAAGATGGTAATTTCATTATGTTTGCCAGAGCAACCTCAGGTGACAAAAAGAATAACAACAAATTTTCTCCATGCAGTCTTAATTCCATTAATCCTGTATTAAATGCCAAGGCTAGGAGTCCTAAAGGATGCTTTACAGGTAATTTATTTGTACATACTGTTATTAAAATAATTATAATTATTGAAAATTGTAAAAATTGTAATTATAATTTTTGTTCAGTAGAATTAAAAACTGGTATGAAACACATGATTTTATCTTGCCAATGTTAATAACGAAACATATAACCTATGTTTAATCATTAGTGAATAATGCTAATTAAAAATCAACCTTTGTAGGACTTCAAAATACTGAAAATCATTGATTGACACTAAACTAGGCTCTATATAAAAAATACTTGAAATAAAAGTTGTAGATTTTAATTTTATGTAACTTTCATGATATTATACTTTTGTCATATAATTCCTACTAAGGTCACAATCTTAAAAAATCACATTGTTTACCAAATGTTTGTTTACAGAAAATAATTAATTTGTGCTAAACTAAGTGTTGTAGGAAAAAATGTTTGAAATAAAAGTTGTAAGTTTTTTAAAATTCCTACGACTTTGATTATATTTACTTTTGCTCTAAAATGCATATTATTAAAGCTGAAATTTTGAAAAAAATACATTTATCACAAGAGCATAGACCCCCAAGAATTTCAACAGACCTTATCTTATAGAGAATAAAAATTGTAGTTAATGAGGACATTTTTAAAACAGTCATAGGAGACATTTATGAGAATCTCACAAAAAAGTGAAAATTGTCATGAATAAACTACTACTTCTGGTCGACCAATTTTGATGAAAATGTTCGGGTTGGGTCCGCTAGATGGTACCTCACATAAGTTCCAAGTTTTAACTTTGTACGCTATTCCATTCTTGAAATATTTTGTCCGAACACAGACCAATCACTTAAAAACATATTTTCGGGTTTAGAGGGTTTGAAAACATTTATACCCAATGAAAACTTGATTTCAAAAAAATTGACATGAAAAGAAAACTTTCCTTCCCGAAATATTCATCTAGGGCAATTTGTTGTTGTTTAGGTATCTGCCGAAAGGCTGGTTTGAACCTCTAGAGGCTTTATTAAGTAAAACGAGGAGTGAGGTGGTTTACCATTACCTTTCTTACTGAGTGGAAAAGTGTACTTATCAGCATGCCAGGCCCTCTGAAAAGCATCTACTTTCCACCCTGCAAATAACGCCTTCTCTTCATTCACCACAGGGTCTGGCTGTATAATGAAATTCATTACGCTCAGAGGAGATAAATCTGTATTTTACACCTCTACCTCTTCTGTTATTAAATGCTTCAGTCATATAATAATTAAACCCACCGGGTTGGTCTGGAGGTAAAGTCATCGCCAAAATCAGCTGTTTAACAGCTGAATTTCGGAGACGAAGGTTCCTGGTTCAAATCCTAGTAAAGGTAGTTACTTTTATATGGATTTGAATACTAGACAGTGGTTACCGGTGTACTTTGATGGTTGGGGTTCAATTAACCATACTATCTCAGGAATGGTCGGCCTGAGTCTGTACAAGACTACACCTCATTTACACGTCATACATATCATTCTCATCTCATTGGGTCATGGGGTTGCTTATTGTTCTAAATTGAACAGATTGCAACGTACACACATTAGGAATATAAAAAAAATATAATAATTGGCTGACCATGTGATAAGAAACAGAACTATTTTTTGTAGCCCTGGAACTAGCAGATTGAGTGCAAATAATTTAACACTCCACCTGCCTGTTATGGGCGAAAGTAAAAATTAGTTTTTAAGTAGTGTTAATGTTTTTGTATATTTCCTGGCGACAGTGTTTACTGTTATATTTTTTTTAAATAGAACCGCAAGCAGCAATCTGTGGTAATGGAGTCGTTGAAATTGGTGAACAGTGTGATTGTGGCTGGGAAGGAGATTGTCGTGATACATGTTGCTTTCCTCAACGCCGATATCCGCCACCTGATGAGCCACCTTGCAGATTAACTCCGAATAGTATGTGCAGTCCATCTCAGGTGAATGTTCAGTTATCATTTTTGTACATATTTTTTAAGTTTCTGTACTGTTGTTGTTGTTTAGGTCAACAGCCGAAAGGCTGGTTTGAACCTCTAGAGGTTTTACTAAGTAAAAACGAGGAGTAAGGTGGTTTACCATTGCCTTCCTCACTGAGTTGAAAGAGTATGCTTATCAGCATGCCAGGCCCTCCGAAAAGCACTCACTTTCTACCCTGCAAATGACACCTTCACTTCATTCACCACAGGGTCTGGCTGCATAGTGAAATTCATTACTCTCAGAGGAGATAACTCTGACTAGTGTATTTTACACCTCTACCTCTCTGTTCTTAAATAGTTCAGTCATATAAGTGGCTGACTATGTGATAAGAAACAGAACTATTTTTTTTTAGCCCTGGACCAAACAGATAGAGTGCAATTAAAATAACACTCCACCTGCCCTTTTTGGGCATTCTGTACTGTTATGAAATTTTATCATAATTTAAACTTGGGAACTCATTGACATGTTATTGAATAGGAAATTAAAGTAAATAGTGATTTCCTGAATTTTAATGAAGGAAAACGAAGATAGATGTCTGATGGACGTACTTGAGTGGTGAGATGTGTGAAAAAAATTGTAAATTATCTCCACCATTTTACATTACATATAGTTTCTCTGATTTTTTCTTTATTATGTAGAATCTAGCCACGCACTTTTAGCCCTGAATAGATATCCTGGTTCACCACATATCTTTCAGCAAAGATCCGAAAATGAAGGACCAGAGTTATTTTATTGGTTTTATGTGAAAATATACTTTCCTATAGATTTGTATGATGAATAATAATTTTTGTAGGCTGTAGCGTAGTGGTAGCGCGCTACCCTACAACGTGGAGGTCCCAGGTTTGATTCCCGGCTAGGGTCTGGAAATTTTCACAAGTTAAAACCCACTGGTACATAACTCACCGTAGTTGCTTATAACCGAGCTGTTGATACAACTTTACATAAACTATAAAAAAATTTTTGGGAGAATGATGTTCAGGAGATGGTTATAACACATGAATATAGAAAAATAAAAATCTATAGATTTTTATGGTAATCAGTTGATCATCAAATTGCTAAATGGAGTGAAGAAGGTGAAAAATTATGCAGTCAAAAAATGAAATATTGGGTAAGATTTTTTAGTTATTGACGAATAAGGAAAAAGGAAACCATTATAAGTATATATATTGTTATTATCCAAAGTAGAAAGAACTAGAACAAATTAAAAACATAAAAATTAATTAATTAAAAAAAAGTTTTTCCAAAATTTTGATGATTACAAATTTAAAGGCCACTTACATGACATATTGATTAATGCACTGGACTACAAAGTAGAAAGTCTATGGTTCAATTCCAAGCTAGGTCTGGAGATTAATAAAAGTCAAAACCCACCATTACAGTTCCATAACCCACCATAGTCAGTGATGACCAAGCTGTGTGACTTTAAATAAATATTTAAAAAATGTATAGTACAAGTAGTTGAAAAAATTAAATTGAAACAAACCAGGAAAATTTATAATTTTTATATTTTAATTTGCAGGGTCCATGTTGTACACCACAATGTCAATTGAAATTTGGCGATAAATGCAGAGATGACAACGGATGTCGTGATTCAAGTTACTGTGATGGACGTGGACCATATTGTCCTCCTTCTATAAATAAACCTAACAAGACTGTTTGCAATGAAGAATTTGTTTGCTTTATGGGTGTAAGTACCTTCATAATTTACAATGTGTGAATGTTTTAAAAAGAATGTATATTTTCAGTTTACAGGCTCTGTCATTTTTGTACTCAAAGGTGGATAAAATGTAAACGGTAATTTTGCTATTCATGCAGTTCCAAGCATGTAGTTAGCAGGTGTTCCAAGGTGAATAACGTAATGTGCAGTTAAAGTTTGGTTTATGAGTAGTGGGAACCTGTTTAGTTAGCTAGCACGCTTATATCTTTTGTCAGTACAGCCATGACTGAGCAAGAGGTACATTCGTCTGTTGCGCATCTAATCATAATAGTTTATAACCAATGAAGGCATTAAACCCTCAGAAATTTTTACTCGATTGAAGACAGTTTGGGGACACTACACTTGCTCAGAATCGAGTGTATACATGGACCAGAGAATTTTAGGGTGGGCGAGAATATGTTAAAAACGAAAGTCATGATCGACGCCAAGGTCAAGTCTTACAGATGACAATGTTCATGCCGTTGAGAGCTTATTGAACGTGATCGCCGGTTAAGTGTCGAAGAAATTTCGTCAAACATCGGTAGCAGCTATAGGAGTGTTCAATCCATTATCACTGATCATCTTGGCTTTACAAAAATTAGTGCTTGATGGGTTCCAAGGTTGTTGACTGTAAATGAAAAACAGGTCAGGTCGGAGATCACTGAAAGACTTCTGAATCGATTTCGACAAGAAGGGGAGGATTTTTTGAGGCCCATCATCACATGTGATGAGATATGAGTTCACCATTACACTCCCAAGTCAAAAATGGCGAGTAAGGAGTGGTGAAGAAAGGATGAGGGCTGTCCAGTAATGGCCAAAACTCATCTCTCAGCCTGTAAAGTTCCTGCAACAATTATTTTTGACTCAAGGTGAGTTTTATTCATTGATTTTCTTCACAAACAACGAACAGTGAATGCGGCTTACTACTGCCAGTTGTTACAGTCAGCAGAAACCGCCTTCCGAAACAAAAGAAGAGGTATGCCCATTAGAGATGTCATTCTTCTTCATAACAACACCAGGCCTCACACCGCATTCTTGAGAAGGCCATATAAGCATATGTATTATTATATTAGCCTTTCAGCTGATGACCTAAACTACTAACTATGCTAGTAATAGAATTGAAAATCTTATGAAATTAAATTGTGGAATTGAATTGTTTTCTTTCTAGGAATGTACTGGGTCAATATGTTTAGCATATGGTTTGGAATCATGCCAATGTATTCCTGGTCCAAATGATCCACCAACAAAAGCGTGTGAATTATGTTGTAAACTTCCTGGAGATAATCAGCCTTGCTTGTAAGTATTAATTTTAATGTAGTGTACTTAAATTGTTGTATTGAATTGTTTATTGTTAACTTACAGGTGATTGTACTGAACTTTTTGGAATTACTATAATCAGTCTGCCTAAATCTGTGTTCAGCCCATCACCACTTCAGTGATGCCATATTCTGTTTTACATCTGTTATTTTAATTTTCTGATGAATATCCTCATGTCTCATTCCTTTAAATTTAATATAATCTCTTCATAGATCTTTATGTTATCAGCCCTTTTTTTATCATGTTTGTGTCGTGTAACAAAAGTCAGGTAGTACACACAGGTTGAAAACGGAACTTGTTGATCTTATAGGGATTTTTTGGTTCTTCAAGATTTTGCATGCCTAAAGGATACCATTTTACCACTTTAAATTACTTGCTCAAGATGGATGTATTCTTTGGTATGCTTTATTAGAGTTGTCAACAATATCTCTGTTTTCATGTTGATTGGCCATAATTTTTTTTATTTAGTTGTCCTATATTTTCAAATTTTTTCTTCAATTCTCTTGGCAGTTTTTCAAAACGGTCAGGTATTAGGACCATATACAAATACAGTCAGTTTATTTAGATGGTTCAGCCTTTTCTAATTATTCATGAACTCTTTGTTATCCCATTTAAAGTTTCAAATCTTGCATATCTGTTAAAAATAACTTAAAGTTCGTGAAGTCTCTTTCCCTCACACCTCCACCTCTTCGAATGAGAATTGGTTGGGTTCTTCTGTATTATTGTACCATTATCGTTGCTTTTTTGTATATGGATTGCAGTAGTTTGGTAAAATACACAGGAGCATCGATTATCTATGAGGTGATCAAAAAGTAAGGAGACTTTTCATTTTTATAAAAAATATTCATTTATTCATCCAAAATTATGTTATCCCCTTCAAAATAATCCCCCTCTGATACAATGCACTTGTGCCAGCGCTTTTTCCAGTCGTCAAAACATTTCTGAAATGCACTTTTGGGTATTGCCTTGAGCTCCTCCAGCGATGCAGCCTTAATCTCCAAAGAAGAGCCTGGGCTCTTCCACTGGAATGATTGGGCTTTGGTTTCGACGTCATAACCATAGACCCATGTTTCGTCACCAGTTATAACCCTTTTGAGCAGATCAGGTTCATCATTGACGTCGTTCAACATGTCTTTGGCGATGTTCATGCGACGCTGCTTTTGATCAAAATTAAGCAGTTTTGGAACGAATTTCGCTGACACACGTGTCATACCCAAAACATTCATTAAAATTGATTGGCATGAGCCAAACTATATGTTAAGATCATCAGCTATTTCTTTAATTATGAATTGACGATTTTCCAACACAATTTCTTTTACTTCCTGAACATTTTCGTCGGTTTTTGACGTGCTGGGGTGTCCAGAGCGAGGTTCATCGTTAACATTTTCTCGGTTCTCTTGGAATAACTTATACCATTTATAAACATTTTTTTGCTCAAAGTTGACTCACCGTACGCCACTGTCAACATTTCAAGAGTTTTTGAACACTTAATACTATTTTTTACACTCTGCTCCATTATTTTCAACAGCAAAAAAAATCGCCAAGCATGCAAACATGAGTCTAACCTTTATGCCTCTCACATAAAAACAACATGTGCTGTATAGTCAAAACTTTGAACATATGATCATGACGAGTGTACCAACACAACAACAAAAAAATTTGAAATTAGAGTGTACAGAGCGCGCGAAATTCAAAAAGTCACCTTACTTTTTGATCACACCTCGTAAACATCAGTCATCCGAACCGTCAATTATCTGAACCACCATCGATGAAAAAAAATAGCTACATATTTACTCACACAGAGGTTTCTCTGCCCTAGAACCTGCAAAGCTATGGTCCGAACAATAGCCTAAATTCAGTGCTGCTGAAGCATTGTTACAAAAAAGAATGAGACATGTTGCTGCTATAAAAAATTGAGTCGTAGTTCAAAAGAAAAATCAAAATTTTTTAAAAATTACTGTATAGTATGTACAAGTGCTTTAAAAAATATTTCATAAAGGATTTTACCCGTAGTTTATTTCATTAATTTATTCAGTTTTGTAATTCTGTATTTTTCCGTTTGTTTTTGTAATCTTTAGTACTCTACATTTGCAATAAATTTAGTGGTTTCTTTCGACTTAAGTTTATGTTAGCCTTTATTAACCTATTAAACATTTAGGTTATATTACGAGGGTTATCCAGAAAATAACCTCCGTTTTGAAATAAAAAGTAAACGAGTGAAGATACAAAAACTTTATTATATACATACTAAAACTACAGTTTTTCTCTATTTTTCGACATAGTCGCCAAACAGATTCAAGCACTTGTCGTACCTTGGAACAGTCTTTGAAATACCCTCTGCATAAAAATCTGCCACCTGTGAATGTAGCCAACCATTCACGGCGTTTTGAAGCTCTTCGTCATTGGCGAACCGCTGAGATGCAAGCCACCGCTTCATGTTCAGGAACAGGTGAAAGTCACTAGGAGCCAAGTCCGGGCTGTATGGGGGATGATCGAAAACGTCCCATTTAAACTTGGCCAAAAGTTCATTTGTTCTTCGAGCTGAATGAGGGCAAGAAAACAAATGAACTTTTGGCCAAGTTTAAATGGGACGTTTTCGATCATCCCCCATACAGCCCGGACTTGGCTCCTAGTGACTTTCACCTGTTCCCAAACATGAAGTGGTGGCTTGCATCTCAGCGGTTCGCCAATGATGAAGAGCTTCAAAACGTCGTGAATGGTTGGCTACATTCAAAGGTGGCAGATTTTTATGCAGAGGGTATTTCAAAGACTGTTCCAAGGTACGACAAGTGCTTGAATCTGTTTGGCGACTATGTCGAAAAATAGAGAAAAACTGTAGTTTTAATATGTATATAATAAAATTTTTGTATCTTCACTCGTTTACTTTTTATTTCAAAACGGA
Source organism: Catonia carolina (assembly GCA_035578175.1). Taxonomy (NCBI): domain Eukaryota; kingdom Metazoa; phylum Arthropoda; class Insecta; order Hemiptera; family Achilidae; genus Catonia; species Catonia carolina. Next base: position 28,675,958 of record JAQMRL010000005.1, on the reverse strand, counting down.
GGTTATTTTCTGGATAACCCTCGTACATTGTTACAGTACAGTGTATCAAATTACAGTATTTAGTGTGTTTTATTATTTATCAGAACCGCTTTGGTTTCAATTAGTTCGGATAACGGATGTTCCTTTGTAGTTATATTGAAATGAAGATTATCTTGTTTTGTATTAAGATTATGTTTTTCCTGAAATATATTTATGACATAATATTATTGTTTTAATTAATTTCAGATCATCATTTGCATGGAATAGTATACCTTACGATATTCCTGATATGTTTTCAAAGCCAGGTACACCATGCAACGATTACAATGGATATTGTGATGTATTCCAGAAATGTCGAGAGGTAGTACTATTATGATTGATACTAAAATAGTTTAATTGATTTTAAGTAATTTCAGTAAAAATTTTAGATCCGATTTTGTTAATGTAATTTTGTGTGTACAAGTATAGGTTTTTAATACATTTTGTTTAGGTCAACAGCCGAAAGGCTAGTTTGAACCTCTAGAGGTTTTACTAAGTAAAACGAGGAGTGAGGTGGTTTACCATTGCCTTCCTCACTGAGTGGAAAAGTACACTTATCAGCATGCCGGGCCCTCTGAAAAGCACATATTTTCCACTCTGCAAATGACACCTTCACTTCATTCACCACAGGGTCTGGCTGTACAATAAAATTCATTACTTTCAGAGGAGATAACTCTGATTAGTGTCTTTTACACCTCTACCTCTTCTGTTCTTAAATGATTCAGTCATTTAATTGGCTGACCATGTGATAAGAAACAGAACTATTTATTTTAGCCCAGCAATGAACAGATTGAGAGTAAATAATTTGACTCTCCACCTGTCTGTTATGGGCAGAATAGTTTAATTGATACTAATTAATTGTAATTAATTCTAACTAATTGAGACTAAATAGTTAAATTGATTTTAAGTAATTTCAGTAAAAATTTTAGATCTGATTTTGTTAATGTAATTTTGTGTGTGTACAAGTATAGGTTTTTAATACATTATTATACAGTCAATGACAATTTGAGTAGGCTGCCTGCATGGCCCAGTGGTGGTTAAAATAAATTTAAAAAAATCTGGTATGAAACACTCACATGACTTTCTCTTGCGAATGTAAAATGAAAAATAACCTAACTTTAATCATGAGTGAATTAAGCTAAACGAAAATCAACCTTTGTTGGAGTTAAAAATTTCAAATTGACACTAAACTAAGCTCTGTAGAAACAAATGCTTAAAATAAGAGTTGTAGATTTTTGTTATTTTCTATAACTTTAATTATGTATTTTTTGTCGTAAAATGCATACTTAGGCTGCAATCTTAAAAAATATCATTTTTTACTGATTTTGATGAACAAAGTAACAGAAAATTACTAATTGACCGTAAGCTAAGTGTTGTAGAAAAAATGTTTGAAATAAAAGTTGCAGCTTTTTTGATTTTCTTTAACTTAAGTTGTATTATCTTTTGCTTTAAAATGCTTATTTAACACAATTTAAAAAATAAACATTTTTTACTACGTGAGCACAGCTCTGTTAAGAATTTCAGCAGATAGGGTGCTTACCCTATCATGTAGAGCATAAGATATTTAGCAAATGAGGTGATTTTAAAGAAAATCGTTGGAATGCTTTTTGAGTAATCGCAAAAAAGGGAAAATGCACCTATAAACTACAACTTCCGGTTAACCAATTTTGATGAAAATGTTTGTGTCAGTTCCCCTTATGGTACCTAACTTAAGTTCCAAGTTTCAACTTTGTACAGTATTTTATTCTTGAGATAATATTTTTTTCTCACACAGACCAATTGCTAAAAACTTGTTTTTTGGTTCAGGGGAAGAAAACATGTATTTCTGGTGAAAACTCGATTTCGAAAAATTTACATGAAAACAATACTTTCCTTTCCACGGCAAGGGAAAGTAAAAAATCTGGTGTGAAACACTTCACACAACTTTCTCCTGCCAATGCAAATATTTAACAATACAACCTAACATTAGAAATAAAATATTAGAAATAAACAAAAAACTAACCTCTAAAAGTATAACCTTGTTTTAATCATGACTGAAAGATGCAAAATGAAAATCAAACTCAGTTCGGCTTAAAAATACGGAAAATCACTCTTTCACACTAAACTAAGCTCTGTAGAGAAAAATGCTTTAAATAAAATTTGTAGATCTTTTTATTTCCTATAAAATTAATTATATACTTTTTTGTCATAAAATGCATAGTAAGGCCGAAATCTTAAAAAAATCGATTTTTCACACGTTTTCATGAGAAAAAACAGAAAATCGCTAATAACTAAGCGTTATACAAAAAAATGTTTGCAATAAAAGTTGTAGGTTTTTAAATTCTCTACAACTTTTATTTTATAATTTTTTGCGCTAAAATTCATATTAAAGCCGTAATCTTAAAAAAACAATTTCTTTACGTGAAAACAGCCTCACCAAGAATTTCAGCAAACATTGCGCCTACCCTATCTTGTAGAGAATAAAAAATTGAATTAACCAGGTTATTTTTTAAAAAATCGTAGGACCAGTTTTTGAGAAAATCGCAAAAAAATGGAAAATTTTCTCGAATAAACTACTACTTCCGGTTGACCGATTTTGATGAAAATGTTTGTGTCGGGTCTGGTAGTGGTATGTAGCTTAAGTTCTAAGTTTCAAGTTTGTACGATGTTCCGTTCTTGAGATATTCTGTTCACACACACACACACACACAGACCAATCGCTAAAAACATGTTTTTTGGGTTCAGGGGGTCCGAAAACGTGTAGATCCTGTGAAAACTCGATTTCAAAAAATCGACATGAAAACAATACTTTCCTTCCTATATATTCATATAGGCTAGCGAAAGTAAAAATTCAGCGTGACCTTGCTCTTTTCTTGTAAAAGGTTACTTGACAAAGTGGATGTTCTGTAAGTTATGTTGAAGTAAACTGTGTTCATTAAAACGTTTAATATTTGTTGTTATTCCAGGTTGATCCTTCTGGTCCATTAGCAACATTACGTAAGTTATTATTATCAGAAGAAAGCATCGCTTCATTTAAGAGATGGTTATTAGACAGATGGTATTACGCTGCATTAATATTCTCATCAGTTCTTCTGATTTTGGTCAGTATTTATTTCTACTGCAATAATTTTTATTATTCAAAACATAGGCCTATATATAATTTTTTTAAATTTAAATTTGCACCAGCAGCTTCATTATTAACGACTATGGTGGTCAAGAAACTGGAATGGTAGGTTTTGGCATGTAATAATTTCCAGAACATAGTCAATAATCAAATCCAGGACCTCCACTTAGTAGGCTAACACTCTAACCACTATGCCAAATTTTTAATTTATTTAGCAAATCATTTCATTTCATTTTATATTTTTCTCGTGCTAGTTTTCTCAGTCGTTGCCTACATCAGTGTCTAGAAAGGAATAAATAAAAACTTTAATGGTACTTTGTCTATAACAATGCGTAAACTGTTAAATTTTAATCTTCCATAATTGTTTTATAACAGTTGTGTGTCTTTATTGTAAATTTACAATGTTAAACTTCCAAAATTTGTACAAAAATTTTCAAAACGTTATAGAAAATGACTAGAGAGTTGCACAAGGAAACAGCAAATGCATGTAGCTTTAAAATTTTGTTAAAATATGTTTCTCACAATTCAAGGGACACAAAGTGAATGAGCCTTCCTTGCAGATAGAATATAGCACCTTAAGAATACTTTTTTTAAATTTAATTAATTGAAAACCAGTCATCGTCATCCTCTTTATCCCTCTTCAAAGTTTCTTTGGGTTGGGCCCAACATAACTTGTTTCTACTTCTTTATCACTCACCATCTCTCCTCCATTGCTCTCTGGGCATCGCATTTTTTTTCTCTATCCTTTTTGGCAATCAACCCTTCTCCAACTTCTGACATGACCATTTATCTCAGCTTTGTCTGTCCACCTTGACTCGCTGTCCATTTCTAGTTGTTCCCTAATTACATTGTTTCTTATTCTATCTGTTCTTGTTTTCCCCAGGTTACTCCTCTTAAACTTAATTTTTGCTGCTTGAATTCTACCTTCCTACCTTTTGTTCATGTCTTGGCTGCTTAAGTCGAAATTGGCACTAAATTTGCATTATACATAACTTTTTTACAATGCATAGGAACTTCTTAATCCCACACTTTGGGAGAAACCACTTGCTTTCAACAGTCTTTTTCTTAACTCTTTCCAATTTTCCATCAGATGAAAAAACAGTTCCCAAGTATATGAATTGTTTAACTTCTTCTGGCACCTTACTATTCATAATCTTACCTCCTCACATCAGTCCTGCACTAAGACTTTACTTTTTTTTTCTTCTCTGAATTTCAAACCACACTTAACAACCTCTTTGTTCCACAAATCCAGTGCCCTTTCCACCTTCGCTTAGTGTCTTTTGCCATTTAACCAGATCATCTGGAAACAATAAGCTTCCAAGAAAAGAAATATTGGAGCCACTGTGGTGTAATGCAGGGAAATATCTATTCCCCTCCTGTTTATAATAACAATGGTTGGAAAGAAAAACTAGTATTATTTTAAAACTTAATGACTATTTATTGATTTATTTTAAACAATATTACATATACCTTAATAACTATTTATTTTGTGCATGTTTTAAAGTATGTCACTTTGTTAATATTTTCTTGTGCTTGATTTGCATGATGCATGATTTTATGGACAGAGTCTTCAAAGATGTAAGATATTGTATATGATTCAGTAGTAACCAAAACATTGTTCTACATTTAGGATATTATTTAAGTATTAATGCTTTGCCAAGAGGAAAACACAATCAATTTTTCTTTAACCCTTTGAGAACTGATGTCGCATATATATGATGACACACATAAAGTCTCATATGTTGATTATATTCCAACTCAGTCCTGGGGTGAAACTAATGTTTCAATCAACAACTTATTCAATTGTTTTCACTCGGTATTGTAAACTTTGAAAGTGGTCATCTAATTGGCCAAATCTTTTACAATTTCCCCTAGAGCATCTTGAAACTCCGGTAACTTTCTCTAACCATAATGTAAGCTTGTTTTAAAAATTTTTGGGAAATGACTATCCTTGTGTTAACACAACCAAAAATGTTTACAACAAAAAATGCCTGTCAATAAGTTCAAAACTCCCACATTGCAACACTGTGATTTTTCCGGAAATCACATGCAGCAGTGAAACGATCTTCAGCCTTAGGCGAATCAACGCGGAACACAGAATCTCAAAATTAGAATTTCGGATCATCAGAAAATGCGTGAACAAGAGATATTCCTCTGACGGGATCTGGAAACCCATCCCGAACGAAGAAGTCTACAGAAATTTTGAACCTTTAGTAGACCAGATGAAGAAAAAGAGAATTTCTTTCTTAAGACATCTCTTGAGTACTGTCTCCACCAGAATCTCCACACAAGTCATCAAGTTTTTCCTAAACAGAAAATCTCAGCCCCACTGGATCAAAGAAATTGAACAGGACATGAACAAAATCCAAATCTCACTTGAAGACCTGAAAAGAAAACTTGGAAACTACCGCAATTTGAACAACAGAAGAGATCGACCAAACAACAGAAAACTGTGCATTCTGACAAAGAATGCCAGAAGAGATCAGAAAGAAGACATGAATAAAATCCAAATCTCACTTGAAGACCTGAAAAGAAAACTCGGAAACTACCGCAATTTGAACAACACAAGACTTGAACAGAAGAGATCGACCGAACAACAGAAAACTGTGCATTCTGACAAAGAATGCCAGAAGAGATCAGAAAGATTGAAGGAATACTGTAAAAGAATCAAAGAAAGAAACATCAGGAAAAGTACTCCAACACAACAAAATCGAAATAAGATATTTCTAGTAAACATAAGCATTTATGGTGGATAACTTCTTTGTGTTTGGAGTTTATTTCTAAATGACAATAATGGAATAAGTGAAATGTGTTGAATGAAATAGATGTAAAGAGGAATAATAATTTTGATAATGTGGTTAATAATGATCTAAACGTGAATCCTGTAACTGTTAATTGCCTTTGGCAGAAAGCCCCGCTAAAATAATTATGGTAACATTACTCTAAACAGATTTTAAATCACAACTACATCAAAGTACTAAGTACAAAATCATGAACTGACATGAGGAAGTATTATGAAAAACTTAGTCTGTCCATTCATTTATTATCGTAACAACTCAATACTCTAATGGCCCATTTCATTCTCTAAGGAGTCATTTTATTTACATGATGAACTGTATTATAAGCACTTGAAAAAAAACAATTAAAAAATATTATGATTGATATTTTGAGGTACTCTTTCAAGAAAGTTTCATCAAAATTTGATTCTGTCATTTACAAAGTGCTATAGATAGATATCTCCCACAATGTTACATATTTTGTCTCAGATCCTTTCATTTCAATTAAAAAAAAGAAAAGATGATTGGGTTTTCTGTTTGCCAGCGTTCTTTTTACTCAAAGAATGTAGTTATTAACAAAAAACCTCAGATATTAAATATTTGTTTTTCTTTTTACCAAAATTACTTACTTAATATTTTAATTTATTATAATTTAATTTTGTAACTAATATTTGATTTTATAATAAAATTTAGCAAATTTGTAAGTTATGTTTGACGATTGTGATGTTCTTGCAGTAGTGTAGTTATTTGAGTTATTTTAATTAAGACGTTAATATTATTTTGGTTAGTTCACGTATATGCTTATGGTTAACCTTTTCCTCTCTCCTGTTGATCTACATAACTGTACTGTATGAATTTTGGGTTCGCAGCTAGCATATAATATTGTAACATTTTTCCAGGGTCTTTCAGGACCTTGTTATTAATAAACAATAAAAAAACTCCCTTTATAATTATAACAACTATTCATCAATAAATTATTACTGTTATACTACTTGTCTCTTCTTCTTAGGGTGCCTGTCCGTTCCGAACGTTGGCGATCATTCTGGCTATTATTACTTTGTTGGTTGCGCTCCTGAACAATTGGGTGGAGGTCTTTCCGAACCAGGCTCTAAAGTTAGCCAACCAGGAAATTCTTCTTCGTCCTGGGGCTCTCCTGCCTTCTATTTTCCCTTGTAATATGCTCTGCAATATTTCATACCTGCCTTGATTGCGCATTATGTGACCTAAATATTCCAGCTTTCGACATTTGATGAGGTTGACCAGTTCTGGTGCTGTATTCATCCTCTTTAGTACCTCTTGGTTGGTAACCCTATCGGTCCATGGTATCCTCAGGATCCTTCTGTACAGCCATAACTCAAATGCATGGAGCCTCGATATTGTATCCTCCTTTAGGGTCCATGATTCTACACCATACAGAAGCACTGAATATACATAACCTTAAACACTATACATAAACACTTATTATATACATAAACACTGAACCCATTGTTAAGAAAGCACTTTTGGCTTTTCCAATACGGCATCGGATCTCCTGGGAATTGTCCCATGACTCATTGATCACCGTTCCCAAGTAGGTGTATTGTGGGACTCTTTCAATTCTTGTCTGATTGATGTACAGTTCTGCCCCTCCAATGTTTTCTTTGCTAATGACCATAAGCTTTGTTTTGTTAATATTTATATCAAGTCCATATACTTTACTTGTTTCTGTGATCCTATCCATCAAACCCTGCAGGCCCTCTATTGAATCAGAAAACACTATGGTATCATCAGCATAACGTAAATTGTTGAGCTTGACTCCATTTATTGAGATACCAACATCCATGCCTTCAAGCGCCTCCCTAAAGATGTGTTCTGAGTATAGATTGAAAATAATTGGAGATATAATGCAACCCTGTCTCACTCCACGCAGGATCTGCACCTGATCTGTATGATCTCCATCTACTCTGAGGATCGCAGTCTGATTCCAGTACAAGTTAGCTATTATTCTTAGGTCTTTTCCATCAATTCCAGTTCTCCTCAGTACATCCATCATTTTCTCATGTCGAACACGGTCAAATGCTTTTTTATAATCAATCAGACATGCGAAAACATTACAACCCACATCTCTGCATCTCTGAAACAAAACCTGCAAACCAAACAAAGCCTCCCTTGTGCCCACAGCCTTCACAAAACCAAATTGATTTGGTGCGATCTGCTCCTCACATGTGTGATAGATTCTTTTGTGGATGATTTTTAAAAACAATTTCAACATGTGGCTCATTAAACTGATAGTTCGGTAATCCTCACAGACTTTTGCACCTGCCCTTTTTGGAATCGCAATGAATTCTGATTTTAGCCACTGTGTTGGGATTTCCCCAGTTGAGTATACAAAGTTGAAGATTTCTGTTATTGTCTTCATATTTTCCTCATCAAGCAACTTCTACTACTTGTAGAACTACTACTACTTGTTCATACTACTTGTAGGTTACTATTAAATTACTTTACTTAATAGCAGACTAAATTTATTACTAATGTTATTAAAAACAACCAACCAAACTTAACTAAAAATGAAAATAGTCATTATAATCAGCCAAATTAATTAATCTTACTTACAAAACCAATAATCTACTATATTTTCTGTGTACGGAGATCTGTTCACTTGTAACACATTATGTACTTAACCGGTTTTACAAACTAATACACCTTTACCTCATATTGTACAAACATTAACTGACTTAACTCATTAAGAAGAAAGCTATTGTCAAAATAATAGTATGTATAAATTATTTAATGGGCTAAATGTACCATCTAAGAGGTGTGGCAATTAAGTTCTGGGAATTTAGTTATAACACGAGAATTGGTAACACTGCATTGTTTGTAAACATATGATGGGAAATAGGGGACTGTCCTTTTGTTACAGTTGAAGTTAAAGTCGATAGCACATTTGGTTTGTGTTTTATGTGTGTTTTCCGAAAGTAATGTTTTTAGTGGTGTTGTGAAAATGAGTGACTCAAATTACAAGCGAGGTTAGCAAGGATTTGTTGTCCCGCATTCAAATCGACGGCAGAGATTGGATGAGTCAGATAGTCACTGGAGATAAGATCTGGATATTTGAGTATGATTCCAAGATCTATAAACAAAGTCATCAGTGGGTGGAAAAGGGTGGGGAATGACCAACGAAAGCGAGGATGTCCAAGTTGTGACTGAAGGCAATGTTGATCTTTTTTTTTATATCCATATCATCATTCATTGTGAATATGTTCCTGCCGGCTAGACAGTGACTGGACAGTTCTATGTTGGCGTCCTGGTGCGGCTGCGAGCACACAGTTTACGTGTGTGGCCCAAACTCATCGAGAACGGCTGGATCTTGCACCACGATAATGCGCCGGCACATTCGTCGTTTATTGTTCAAGAGCTTTTGACGAAAAAGGCATTCCAACATCACCGCACCCACCCTATACGAAAGTATGATATCATCCTATGAAACTTCTTCTTATTGCCCAAGATCAAGTCGCAACACAAGGGAACTCATCATGGTGGCATACAAGTCAAGAAAGCTGGAACCACAGTGCTCAATAGAGTAACTTCAGAGGATTGCCAAGAATGCTTCCAGTTATGGGAGCAACGTTGGAATCATCCGTTGAGTTAGGGGGAAAGTTTTGTGAAGGTCGATATTAAAATTTTGCTCATAACTTAATTTACTTGTGTTTTGTTGACAAATTCCCGGAACTTAATTGACAGTACATCTCGTATTGAAATTTATTAGAATTGTTGAATTCTACGAATATTCTACCCTATCTTTTATTTATCGTTATATTTTGTTGACTTTCCCATTAGAATTGTCTATTTTTTTTGTGAATTAACTCTGCATTATGCCATTGGCATTTTATTTTTATTGACATTTATCCCAGTAAAAGTCTGTCCTCCAAAAACAATGTCGCTCAAGATTCATATTGGGTGAATTTGACATACGTCATGTTTTTTATGTATAACCAAACACACAGACTTTAATGTTTGTAACGTTAACTGTTTGGAATTTTCTGGAACATTCCAGAACTTGTACTGGAAATTGAATTAAGTTTTTTATCATTCAGAGTTGTGATATCTTATTATTTTATAATAATGATTCAAACTTGTGCAATGTTAAATTTGTAATCAAGGGCCAACTAGTTATCGTTTAACTTATATAATGTTGGTGTTTAGTTCATTAACCAAAAGGCTGGTTTAAACCTCTATTGATATTACTAAATAAAATGAGGAGTGGTGTTATTTGCCTTCCTCACTGAGTGGAAAAGTATGCTTATCAGCATGCCAGGCCCTCTGAAAAGCATTTACTTTCCAGCTTGCGAATGACACCTTCACTTCATTCACCACAGAGTCTGGCTGTATAATGAAATTCATTACTCTCGAGGAAATAATTCCAACTAGTTTCTTTCACACCTCTACCTCTTCTGTTCTTATATGTTTCAGTCATATATTTGGCTGACCTTGTGATAAGAAACAGAACTATTTTTTGTAGCCCTGGAACTAGTACTTCAAGTGCAAATAATTTAACACTTCACCTGCCTGCCTGTTATGGCCAAAACTTATATAATGTGATTAAAAAAATCTACTAATGTTTTTATTTGTTTTTGTTCCAGATATTAAGCACAAGACTTCTTGGGAAGACGACGGATCTGAAACTAAAAGCAGTGACTATAATTCACAGTTCGACGACGGAGACAGTACGGCTTCCTCCAGAAGCGGATGGTGCCAATGTTGTAATACATCCAGCAGCAGTACGGAGCAAATTACCATTGAAACGACGTGTCCACGAATCGAATCATCGGCGGAGGTCAAAACAGGATCAAGTGAGCAAGAAGAATAAGAAAAATGATGCGAGTAAGCGAACAGCAACTGGAAATCGTAGCAGCAGTGGTGGAGAAGATACACCAGCTGCTACATCTTCACCAAGAAAAATAACAAAGAAAACACAACAATCAAAAGACAAAAAGAGAAAAGCAATTTATTTGAAAAAGAAAAAGAAGAGTGAAGTGATTGATTACAGCGGAGTTCAAGAATCTAATAACGTTAATGTGAATGTTACGATCAAAACACCAGAGGAAGATCCATTAGGAAAAGTTAGAAACTGGTTATTAAATTCACATAATCTTGCCGGAACAATAACGTTAAGAAAATCAAAATCATCTCCAGCTGGATTTCCACAGCCAAATTCGCAAACTCAGAATCAAGTAATTAAAAATCAGACTAAACCACAAGCTGGCTTACAAGTCGAACGAAATAAAACAAACAATAATAATAATAATAATAGTACAAAACCAGATCCACAAGTTAAATTACAAGTTGTTTACAAACCACCATTTAAATTTAGTGTCAAATTAAAAAAACCAACAGAAGTCGCTACGAATGTGGTTAAAGAAATAAACAGTCGTGTGTCCCAAAGACAACAAAGAAATGCATTACAGATAAAAAGTAATGACAATAGGGTGGATAAGAAGCGTAACCTTGAGAGAAATAAAAGAAAAGTACGTCATAATCAAACCAGTAATAACGTAAACGAAATGAAACCGGTACATTCAAAAACTGAAGATAATAATAAAGTATTTGATAGTAGCACTTACGTTATCGAACGTAAAACAAATAAAGATGTAAATATAAATAACTCCAATGAAAATATATATTCAGATAAAAGAAAATCGTTAACAGTTAACGATGATGAATACTGTGACGCTAGTGGTTTAGTTACAAGTAATAAATTTACAGAAGAACCAATTTATGAAAATACAGGACCTTCTAGATCACCAGTTTCTAAAGAAGATAATATTAACGATCAGGATGCTTGTGCTGCATTAAAAGAACCAGATAAAAATATTGATTTGTTACGCATGACATCCGTCGAATGTAAAACACAATCTCAATTACCGATAACACCAGAAGAATGTAAATTAATACCTCCAATTACCGCATCTACTTCAAAAACGGTAAATCGGAATCATTCGTTAAAGAAAAATACGTTAGTTAACGATAGTGATGTTGTTACAAAAAATAAACGAGTTAAAAGAGAATCGTCTAAAGAACGTAAATTAAAAACGGTAAGTAGTAATAATATAACACATGATTTAATGAGATTTCCATCGGTGGAAGCTCCAAGAACCTCATCCGTCGAAACTGGAAAAATACAATCTGATAAAAAATCAAATGATGTGAAACGATCGAATAGTTCCGTTCCAAAAAGACATTCTAATAATTTAATAGGTAATAGTAACAGTAACAATAATCTATTAATTAACTCTAGTAATAATCTATTAATCGATTCAGATTTAGATTCTAATATACATACGGTGCCCTCCGATTTAGAAGTTTTATTGTCAGAAAGTGAGTATTTATTCTCAACGGATGATGTTTGACAAATACTGACTTCATTGTTTATTTATATAAAAACTTTTATTGTGCTATTCTCCGACTGAATTACCTAGTATATGTTTTTATTAAGAGTGTTTGGTAGATTTATTTTGCGTTTTATTATTTAATTTATTTTATAATATAAAATGTTCACAAATAAATGTTTATATTGCATCCTATAATTAAATTTAATGTAAAAATATTTTAAAATTTCATTAACCTTTTATAGCTGTTATATTTTTCTGAATTTTTTTACCTTAACTTTCATGTTTCAAACCTTTCAAAAAATATCTTTACCCACTAGAACATGTCCATGACCTTATTAAGAACATGTCGGGCATGAAATAAACGCTGTGATCACTACTATGTCCATTGCTACGGATAGATAGTATTCTACACCCGTATACAACGCGTTTGATAACCTTCATTCATTCATTCATTTACAACAAGGGCGTTCAGGCTTCTTCAGCCCCTCCTCACCGCGACCAAAAAGATCTTTTGTGATTGCCCCTATTCCTAATTTATGCAAGGCCCGCACTTTCGATAAAGCGCAGGGTCTGCCTAGGATCTAGTGCACTTACCTGAGCAGGTGTAAACACATCCCCACCCAACAGTGCTATACTTTTGCAGCCAACCACTATGCAACTGCAAAAATATAAATGTGCGACCCACTGAGGCGCCTTACAATACACCTCTCCGCACAGACCTTAATGGCCCATATTTCATCTTGGAAGATAGTCATGTTACACCCAAGGGCCAGGGAACTCATTCCCCCGGCCCCCCAGGCCCCCAATCCCACTCTTCCGCTCATCACAGGGCCGTCAATATACCAAAAGGTAGCCCCTTCCGGCATCACCGGCCGTCCCTCCGCCCACTCCTGACGATCAAAAATTTCCATCCTCAGTGTGTCGGAGAAGTTGTATGCTCTGTTCATACGGTCCCAAGGACCACCTACCACACCCATCCCTTCAATCACCTTGAAGATCTCAGTGTGGCCCATCTCCACTGATGGGACCCCGATCCCGTCCTCCAGCCTCAAGGCAGTTCCTATCGCCTCTCCCTTCACTTGCACATGAATAGGAGGCAAATCAAACATCGCCTCCATAGCGGCCGTTGGACCAGTGCACATTGCACCACATATCCCTAGGCAGGCCAGTCTCTATAGCTCCTCAGCCGATCCTGCGCCGTCCTAAATCTGTTGTTGGCCACCATACAACATCTTCGTACGTGACCATTGGCAGAATGATGCCCACACAAGCCCATTCCACCATACGAGGCCCAAGCCCCGGAGTCCTCCCCAGCAGACTCTCACATATCCCTAAGGCCTTTATAGCCTTCTCCACAGTCCTGGACATGTGGCCTTTCCAGGTTAGGCCACTATCCATGACAACCCCCAGATACTCTACCTCAGGGGAGTAGTTTAAATCCACTCCTTCCAGAGTCAAAGCATCCATAGCTGTTTTTCATGATTTCAAATGAAATGGGTACCATCTGGTCCCCACGTGCAGCTAGGGAAATAATAGGTCCGCCCCTGCATAGCCCCGCGTACAGAGGTAAGGCAAAATACTGTAGGAGGAGCCAGGTATCCTACAGGCACCGTTAGACACTGATTAAATGCCCCAGTGCCATCCACCCTTCGGCACGGTACGACTGACACCACTTGGGTTGGGCAAAAGCTACAGTAGGAGAAGTTGCCTCTAGCACGGATATAAAAAGTGCTAGATGCCAGGGACAAGGATTAGGATAGACAGACAGAAGCCCAGCATCTCAGCTCACCTCGGCGAGACCAGAGCATGGCTGAACAGTAGCCATTATATGCCGAGGAGTTTCCAGAGGCACGGGCACGAAAAACTGCTACAGAAAGTAAGGGAGCAGGTGTGCTCTCTTGGACGTGATGCTTCGGCACATGCAAGCCAGCCGACCACTGACTTGCTTCGCCTCCGTTTGATAACCTTACTGTACCCGTTTGGTAATCATTCAGTCCTCTTCTATCGGCAAGCAAAGAACTATGTACTATCTGTCTGTAACTTGATGGCCTCCAGCAGAGGGGAGCAATTTGCGGATTGTAAAACCATTTCAGAAACCATGCATCTATTTTTTTTTAAGTAACTGAAACTTATCAGGAATTACATTATTTCACATTTTTGAAATGACATTATTTCACACTTGTTGGAAATGACAAGTATTTCGCATGTTTTTTGTTTTAAAAAAATTATTTCGAAAAACAAACACTTACTAATGAGATAATGTATAATTTAGTAAAAGTTTTCTTTTAAAGAAAAATCTATATTTTTTTCAAATACATTGTCATTGTTCAACAACTATTTCATGGATTAACGTAATATGTGGCAGGTTTGTTCTGTAATAATTATGGAAAATGATGATGCAATAAAATTTAACAAAAATCATTACTTTTTAAGTTATGAGGACAGTTATTTCTTTAAAAACAAAACTTTTACTACATTATACATGGTCTCATTAAGATTGTTTTACAAAATAATTTTATAGAACAAAAACATGCAAAATACTTTGTTTTACAAAAATACTCCACTTTTGACAAGTTTTAGTTACTTAACAAAATCAGAAATGGTTTTACTATCCGCATATTGCTCCTCTCTGCTGGAGGATACACACATACACGACAACAAACGTTCGCATATCATGCGTGGAGCGTGACGTCACCTACAAACTATTCTGGGTGGTAAATTGTCAGTTGAATAGCTATGGCACTCTTCATTGTTGCCTGGTGACAGAACAGTCTAATAGGTGTTCTGCGATGCTAATCTGTACAGAGAATATTTATTTGCATGTGTTGGTACAGTTACGTTCCTAGTATGATATGTTCTAGTGGGCAAAACCCTTTATTGTTAAAATCCTTTCAGAAGATATAACATCTTCTGAATGTATTTTTACGATTAGTTTCAATTATATACACTGATGATGCTGGATCCACTGAAACATGTTAATTTTAAGGTAAAATAAATCAGAAAAATATAACAGCTATAAAAGAATAGGGAAAATTTAAAGTATTTTTTACATTGGGATTAATGTCAAAATATTGTAACAAATGTTTTAGGGTGTTTAAAAAATTATTTTATTTTTTTTTAACTTGCAACATTCTGCACAAACAAGTCAATAAATGTTTTATATTAGTTTTCAGCCAAAACATGAGAGGAATTTAAATATATGTTTTTTCTTCCACCCTGTCCTGGAAAGCTTGTGTAGCACAGGCGGAACATGACAACAGTAAGAGAAACACAATTATATGATTAAACTTTAACCTACAAACTGACGCCATCTGGGCAGTTGTTTGTTGAAGTTCTCTACTAGCTCCATCTAGCGGGAGAACTCTCTACTACATCTACAAACGGCAGCGCCCAATCCAATTATTTTTAGGTCCCCTTGTATTTTTCAAAAATGGAAAAATGTTTAAAACATAGTCTTTTAAACATAAATATGTCATCATTTTTTGGAAATCATTACATCTTATAAAATATTGTAGCAAAACATTCACAAACAAATCCAGTGGGTTTTTGTGGTTAACTTTTTATGATAAAAATATGGAAGAATTATTTTTGGATGGCAAAAAGATTTTTCAATTTCTTTTTACATTATCTAATGATTGAATGATTGTCATGATAATGATGTTGATGATGATGGATAGTATATCAACATGTATGTTTTTTTTTTGCGCCCTGGAGACTCCAGGAGGAATATAGGACATGTCGTCAGATATAACACCTGAAATACATATAAGAATCACACAATGTTTCACTACTATCAAGAAAGAAATTCTTGTACGCTATAAAAAGTTTCACCGATCAACCATGTTGATGTGCTATACAAGCTTTCCAGGACATAGGTGGAAGAAAGAACGATATGTAAATTCCTTTCATGTTTTGGCTGAAAACTAATATAAAACATTTATTGATTTGTTTGTGGAGAATGTTGCAAATTCAAAAAATATAAAATAACTACTATGTCTGCAAATGGCAGTGAGCTCTCAATCCAGTTATTTTTGGGTCCTTCTCGTATCTTGTAGTTCTGAATATTTATTAAGTATTTTAAATTTATTTACAAAACATATTGTTATTTTACTTTTTATTAACTTGACTTAATTTAATTGGGAACACTTTATTCTATCTATTAACCTGAACACTCTTAAGAAAAAAAAATTGTGTAATGTATAATATAACGCTTATATTGAAGAAAAAAACCATAAATAACTAAAATGCATTCCTACTAGCCTGGGCTCTCTATTGTATATATTCAAAAATTTAATCTTGTAATATTGCTATTTGGGTACCTTCTCGAAATAGTATAACATCTCGTATTTAAATATAATATAAAATTAATTATTTTATATTTTATCTATAGAATTTATTAGTAGAACCTGAGATAGTAAGATGATTTTCTTTGATAATACATTTTATGTATTTAGTACAAAAGGCAGTTTGCTACAGACTATAAACAATGTTACAATATTCTCTTAAAATTGTTGTTGTATTTAATGGTTTTTGTTTGAAATTCGGAGCAGATCTATTGCCGTATGTTTAGCTTATCTTATCATTCTCCGCCATCCCCACTCCAACTTTTCGAGCTAATATATACATATGACAGTGGTGGGATTATAATGTCCATCAATGTGTGCGTGAATGACTCCAAGTACAAAAAAAAACTCATGCTGGCCTACCACATAGAGGTCCCGGGTTCGATTCCCAGCTAGGGTCTGGAAATTATAACAAGCCCAACCCAATGTTCCATAACCCACTGTAGTTGCTAATGACCAAGCTAAATAAATGCTTAAATGTTGCGACAAAATAAATTAATTAAAAAAAGGAGTGAGGTGGTTTACCATTGCCTTCTTCAATAAGTGGAAAAGTATGCTATCACCATGCCCTCTGAAAAGCACATACTTTCTACCCTGCATATGACACCTTCACTTCATTCACCCCTGGGTCTGGCTGTTTAGTAAAATTCATTACTCTCAGAGGAGATAACTCTGATTAGTGTCTTTTACACCTCTACCCTTTCTGTTCTTAAATAGTTCAATCATATAATTGGCTGACTGTGTGATAAGAAACAGAACTATTTTTTGTAGCTCTGGAACCAACAGATCGAGTGCAATTAATTTAACACTCCATCTGCTCGATATGGGCAAACAATTTTATAACCAAAAAATTGAATGATTCAAATAATAATTTTACATCAATAAAATTATGCTACTTGTGAATAATTAATGTTTTTTAATATTTTTGTTGTAGTTACGTTTTCTTACTAATTGAAGGTTCTACTACATAAATCATTCATTTTAATGTATAATTTTTATTTATTACCCTGTGTTATATTTTGAAATTGAACATTCCATTATTAGCTGTATATATATGCATAATTAATGTCGTTATTAGTATTACAAATTCTTTATTGAATTATTAAAATCTTCTTCTAGGAATTAATAAATATTTTCTATAAAAATTATGTCAATGAAAAAATATTTCTTCCAATCTTAATATGTGCCAAATTAAAATGTGTTTTGTGTGTTTTTTGATTACAATAAAAATTTACATAATTTTCATTTGTTAACACCATGAAGTATTTTCTAAGATTTGTTATAATGGAATACAGTAAGGCTTCCCAATTTTAGTCATTTCTTAGGAATGAAAAATTGTTCATAATTTTTTAAAGTGTCTTAAATTCAGAAATTAATCATTTGTTTTTTTAATTTACTTATTTATTAATGTAACTTAAAAAACAAGGATTGTTAGTGTGAGTTCCTACATAAACAAAATACAACTCGCCGGCCGCATTGGCGTAGTTGGTAACATGCTCACCTCCTTTACTTTACTTTACTTTACAATAAGGGCGTTCAGGCTTCTGCAGCCCCTCCTCACCGCGACCTAAAAGATCTTTTGTGATTGCCCCTATTCCTATTTCTGCAAGACCCACACTTTCGATAAAGCGCAGGATCTGCCTAGGATCTAGTGCCCTTATCTGAGAAGGTGTTTACACAACCTTACCCATCAGCGCTCTTCTTTTGCAGCCAACCACTTTGCAACTGCATATAAATATAAGTGTGCGACCCCCTGAGCCGCACAGACCTTAATGGCCAATATTTCATCTTAGAAGACGGTTATGTTACACCCAAGGGCCAGGGAAATCTTTCCCCCGGCCCCCCAGGCCCCCACTCCCGCTCTTCCGCTCATCACTGAGCCGTCAGTGTACCAAAAGTTAACCCCTTCCGGTATCACTGGCTGTCCCTCCGCCCACTTCTGACGATCAAAAATTTTCACCCTCAGTGTGTCGGAGAAGTCGTATGCTCTGTACATACGGTCCCGAGGACCACCTACCACACCCATCCCCTCAATCCCTTTGAAGATCTCGGTGTGGCCCATCTCCCCTGATGGGACCCCGAACCCGCCCTCCAGCCTCAAGGCAGTTCTTATCGCCTCCTTCTTCACTTGAACATGAATAGGAGGCAAATCAGACATCGCCTCCATAGTAGCCGTTGGACCAGTGCTCGTTGCACAACATATCCTTAGGCGGGCCAATCTCTTCAGCTTCCTCAGCCGATCTGTTCTTGGCCACCATACAAAAGCTTCGTACGTGACCATTGGCAGAATGATGCTCACATAAGCCCATTCTGCCATACGAGGCCTAAGCCCCCAAGTCCTCCCAATCGGACTCTTAAACATCCATAAGGCCTTTGCAGCCCTCTCAACAGTCCTTGACATGTGGCCCCTCCAAGTCAGGCCCCTATCAAGGACAACCCCCAGATATTTCACCTCAGGGGAGTAGCTCAAATCCACTCCTTCCAGAGTCAAAGCATCTAGAGCCATCTTCCTTTTCCTAGTAAAAGGAACAACAACCACTTTAGTTGTCGTGTCAGCTAGGGAAATAATCAGTCCGCCCCTGCATAGCCCCGCGTACAGGGGTAAGGCAAAATACTGTAGGATTTAGCCAAGTTTCCTACAGGCACCGTTAAGACACTGATTAAATGCCCCAGTGCCATCCACCCTTCGGCACGGTAAACGCCTGACACCACTGGGTTGGGCAAAAGCTACAGTAGGAGAAGTTGCCTTTAGCACGGATAGAAAAAGTGCTAGATGCCAGGGACAAGGATCAGGATAGACAGACAGAAGCCCAGCATCTCAGCTCACCTCGGCGGGACCAAAGCATGGCTGAAAAGTACCCATAGGATGCCGAGGAGTTTCCAGAGGCACGGGCACGAAAAACTGCTACAGAAAGTAAGGGAGCAGGTGTGCTCTCTTGGACGTGATGCTTCGGCACATGCAAGCCAGCCGATCACTGACTTACTTCGCCTCCACATGCTCACCTCTCATCATGCGATCTTGGGTTTGAATCCCACTCAGGCACGGCATATTTTCACACATTACAAAAAATCATTTCAACCTTCACAGTTACAACCCAACGTCGTCGCTAATGACCACTGTAGTTGATGAGCCGTTAAATAAACAAAGGAAAAAATACAACTCTAACCCGACTTTTCCATAAAGTTGTGAATCATAAGACCTTACAATTCAGGAAAGGTGCATTTATTTTTTATGTTAGTATGAGTTTTCCCGGCATCAAAAATTTTCACCACATCAACAACATTTTTCTCTTCTTTTTTTGTACACATTTACAACCTTTTTTCTTTTAGTGCCCAAGTTTTGTGTTTTTAGGACATTCTTATAATAAAATTTTGACAAAACTTAACATTCTGTAGATATATATATTGAAAAATAAATTTTCTTAGAGTAAATATTTGTTCTAAATCACTTTCTCTTCTTAAAGTGTCAACTCCATGAAGGAAAACTGGTTACTTCTCCAGTAAAGCACTTTCTATTGTGAACCACGTTCAAAATAGTGTCCAGTCTCTAATATTTTTCCCTCAACAAATTTGAGAAGCTCATACATATTCGTACTTACCGAGTTAGGTAGTCTTTTTATTTCTGACATGTTCATTACCCAGAGCCACACTCATACAAGACTGCATACCAAGATACCTTGTTAAGTATACACCTTAATAAACCTTTTCTTTGCCGGTTAATTAAAGAATATTTTTAACAAACAGATGTTTGATGTTAAGAAATATCAGCCTAGTTCAATACAAGTTTTTTTCCATTTCTGGCTCCAGATCTACTGTAATACAACTTCCTAAATATTTAAATTTGTGAATCTGTTCAATAAAAAAGTAGGTTAGAACAATTGTGATAAATCTTATTGACTTAGTTTTCAGTGAGCTAATTTTCAGACCAAGAATCTCACTTTTTAAAAAATTATATCGATCAAGCACTCAAGTCCTTCTGCTGAATCTGAAAAAGTTACTGTATCATCAACATATCTTATACTAGCATGCCCTGCGCGGCTTCACATGTGAAACGTGTAATAATTTTTCTAAAAAGAAATATGTAACAGAAATTGTGTACCTGCTAGATCTACTGTATACTCCAACGTACATACACAATGTTTTGATAAATTCCCCCATGCAAGTCTCTTGCAAATCTTTTTACGTATGTACTGTCTTCAACAATAGTACACACGTACAAAACAACATTTTGATAATTTTCCTCGCATACATCTCTCACCATCATCAAACTTCTTCATCTACTTCAACAGCAATACCTACTCATCTGTAAACACACACACAGACACACGTATTATTTCTGAAAATCTTCATTAGAGCCCTTAGGGTTGTCAATTTTGAACATTTAAAAATAAAATATTACTGTGAATATAAATACAAATATGCTGTCAAAGTTTCATGAAAATCTGTTCAGTAGTTTTGAAAATTAGCCTGCATAAAAAGCACGTTTTGTCTTTATAATATTAGTATAGATTATTTAGAAGAACACCATTCCGCTCAAAACCGCTAATCAGTTGTATTGTTAGCATTTTTGTTACTGGAATACAGGATTTGATTTACTTGTTAAAAAACTAACTAACTTTATTCTCACTATATGTTTATCTTAAGTAATTAGGTTATTGTTAAACTTAAGTTCCATACGTCCATGTCCATTATTAAGAAAGTCCATTAGCCATTGCATACAATGTAAAAATGCGATGGACTCAATTTTCAAATTGTCCTAATATTTGGTAAAGTCTGTTGTTAGAAAGTGTCCAATAGAGGAAGTTTCTCTATATATCCTTCATTAATTTTATTTTTACATAGAATTAAATACGAGGCGTGTTTAGAAAGTAAGTACCGTTTTTAAAAAAACAAGTAAAACAATTTTTTTTCAACACAATTTTATTTCTACCTACATGAAAGCCCAAATTTAAACTATTTTTCGACATAGTTTCCACTGATGTTCGAACACTTGTCATACTGGGTGATCAATTTGTCTATACCCTCTTCGTAGAAGGTTCCCGCCAACGAATGTAGCCACGACTCCACGGCAGTTTTCACTTCATTGTCGGTTTCAAAGCGTTGGCCGCCTAGCTCGCGCTTCATGTGCAAAAACAAGTGGTAGTCAGACGGTGCCAAGTCCAGGCTGCAGGGCGGGTGATCGAACTGCTCCCAATGAAATTGTCAAACCAATGTTTGAGTGTCACCAGCGGTATGGGGCCGAGCATTGTCATGGAGCAACACAATTCCGTTACTGAGCATTACTCTCCGTTTGTTTTGAATTGCCCGCCTTAGTTTTCTTAACGTTTCGCAATACCTTGCCCCATTAATGGTATCACCTCTTGGGAGAAAATCAATCAGCAAAATACCTTTCTGATCCCAAAAGCAGTGCACATGATATTTTGTGCAGACATTGTTGTCTTGAATTTTTGTTTCTTCGGGGATTGCGTGTGTCACCACTCCATTGACTGCTGTTTAGATTCCGGTGTGACATGACAAACCCAAGTTTCATCACCTGTCACAATTTTGTTTAAAAAATCCTCACCATCATCACTGTACTGTGTGAGAAAAGTCAAAGCACTTCCGAGTCTCTTGGTTTTGTGCACGTCAGTGGCGGGAACCTTCTACGAAGAGGGTATAGACAAATTGATCACCCGCTACGACAAGTGTTTGAACATCGGTGGAAACTATGTCGAAAAATAGTTTAAGGTTTGGGCTTTCATGTAGAAATAAAATTGTGTTGAAAAAAAATTGTTTTACTTGTTTTTTTTAAAAACGGTACTTACTTTCTGATCACGCCTCGTACAATTTGAAACTGATGTAAACGATTAAATACAATTTAATTTTGAGTTTTATTTAATTTGTTTTATCTTTAATTTATTAAATATTTAATACATTGTACAACTTTCATACAATCATTTTACTCAGTTCTGTAATGGACAAAAAAATTAATAAGATAAAACATTGAACAAATGTAATTACCGTCCGTGTAACTGAACCATATGCCATACGATAAATTTCTAAAAAAATTTGAAATATTAATAATTATAATAATTATGATATATATATACAGATTAATTAATTACCATTCCATTATAATATCGTTTTTTTATAATCAATGTAGTCATATTTAAAACACAATATTTTTTATTTTATTTTAACTGTATTTTTATTAGTTAAAACTGTATTTTGTATTTGTAATTTATTATTGTATTATATTATTAATTTAATTATGGCTTTAATGTACTTAATTAATCAACTTATATTTATATTTATAATAAATAAAAAATATAATTATATTTTTTGTACATAATATTAATATGTAGGTTACACATTATCAAAACATTTTTAGACGCTATATTGTTCTATTCAGCACCAATTAAATGAATACTTACCTCTTTTTCCTGTATTGAACTAATAAATTTAGACAAATAAAAAAATATCTGTGGGGCTTCTCTACCTACTATAGAGCAGTTAAGACAACAAGTCGGATTTTGTAATTGTTATTGTTCTCCAGTTTCTTTCAATATGAAGTCTTCTTCATGGTTGGTTCATAGTGTAATCATACTTGTTCTTTCCTCATCAAAATTCAGGCCATTGCCTCAAAAATGGTCTCTTAAAACAGCAAATTTTAAGGTTAGAATGGAATCTTTTCAAAGACCATATTTTTAACTGTTCCACTTCTAGTTCCCTCCACTTCTAGTTTTTAATATTGTTTATATCAGAATACACTTTTAATTAGGTTTATTTATTTTCGTTTGGGGTTAATTCCATTTTGTTTCTTCGGTATTGGACTTTAAAAACATGGGTTGTATTTTTATTCCTTCCCCTTGTTATTTCAGTTTGATTAAGTTTGACATCTAAAAATACAACTAATGTTTGTTTTTCTTCTTTATTTACCCAAAACTCCTGTATTCTCAGATATTTTCTATTTACCTCTGTTATTTTCCTTTTAATGTTTAATTTTCTCATTTTTTACTGTGTAATTATTTCAACTGCACTTTGCCAGATATTTTTATCAGGTCATCTACTATTTATCTCACAATTTTTAACAATCTCATTTTGTGAACTAGTGGTTTATGTTACTGGAACGGTGGGTTTTAAATTGTCATTTCCCGATCCTAGCCAGAAATCAAACCGGAGATTTCCGCATTGTAGGCTTGCATGGTACTACTACGCTATAGAGGCAGCCCTTGAAGAATTTTTAAAATTTTTTGTTTAATGTCCGACTGTTCTGCAATTACTGCTAATGCAGACGGTGAAGGATGAAATGATTTTTGTAACGTGTGAAAATATGCCGTGCCTAAATCAGATTCAAACCCAAGATCGTATGATGAGAGGCGAGCATATTACTAACCACACCAATGCGGCCAGCGCCTTTGAAAAAGTTAATTTTATAAAGTATTTATTGTTTTACTTGTTGTGTCCAAATTTCCATTCAAAAGAAATCATTTATTAATCAGTATTGTTAAAAATTGACATTTTTAAAAATGTGTCTATATTCTTGTTCAGTACAGGGAAATTAATTTTGAGTACCACATCTGGAACTCTGCAATTTTGGATAAAATAAATGAATGTATCTTCTAAAGTCGCATTTTTTGTTAATTAATTAATGTGGATGAATGTTGTTTATTGTATTGTAATTAATGACTTAAATAATGTATTGATTATCTGTAAAATGTCTTGTCTTTTTATATGTTGCTTTTTCTCTGTATATTAAAAATACTTTTAGTACCTATATTTATTATATAATTATTATGTACTGTAGTGTTTTTATTATATATTTATAGCTATTTATATTTTTTGTTTAATTTTATTATTAATATCAGAGTGTCTACCAGTTAAAGAAGCCCTAAATTTTTTGTGATAAAATTCATGAAGAGTCTGATTTTTCTATGCGGAACATAATTTTAAAGTGCCAAAATGGTGTTTTTAATGTTCATTAATATTGATACATTTGTCTATAATATATTTATTTATTTTGACTTATTTAATAATATTGTGCGAAAATTTTCGTAAGTGAAAATGTTCTGTAATCCAAATTTTATAAATACATTTTTTAGCTTTTACCTAGAAAATCTATTGTGAAGATAATTTTTTTAATTTAATAAAGTATATTCAAAGGATCGGCATTATTTGCTCATTGTCTGGGTGTTCGTCATAACCGAATGATTAAAATCGCGTATAACTCATACTGTTTAGTTAACACAAATAAATAGAATGGCTCTCACCAGTAACGTTCTAAACGATACATTTTTCAAAATTGTGTTTTTTATGTAGAAACGTTTGAATCAACATCCTGAACTATTTTATATGTTGAAATGTCTCAAGTTGGCAGCATTGGGACCGGTGGAATTTTGCCAGTTTCAGGCCTTGTGGTGCAGTAACATTCTAAGCATCCAAGGATGTCCACTTCCCCATTCTTTGGTCTGTCACAGTCTGATGTAGATTGGCTCACCCTTTTAAAGTTATAAAAACGTTGTAAACGACTGTCATTTATAACATTGTTGCAATTTGAAATTCCTGATTTCGGGTTATAACTTTTTTATTACATTTAGTAATATTATTGGAATAATTAGTTTTCATCATCTCCTGAAAAAAATTCAATTTTTCGCTTGGAACATTACTGGTGGGAGCCTTTCAATTGATGTGCAATAAAAGAGTAAAACAATTTTATTGAGGCATTATTTTTATCGTTTAATCTTCATCAGACCAAACTTAGTGTACACTAATATGTAAATGTCAGCTGTTAACGCGCATGCTTGTATTCATTTATTATGATTTATATTATAGTAGTTCCATTCAGGGAACTCATAAATAATAAGTTTCTTCTTTTTTGTAAGCTCTTTAATACTACTGTCATAGATAATTTCATAAATAAACTGGTTGTTTCAAAAATATTTACTAAGTTTTCTCAAAATATTTCACTAAAAATAAAGAAATTTTAATTTTTACTATCTGGTAGACACATTGATTTACGTGTAATGTAATAAAACATGTTAATGATTATTGCATAGTTTAATGTGCCAAAAGAAACAGATTTTATTGATTTTTAATGAAGAATGTAGTACTGTATTGACTTTCAGATTAAAAATTTTAAATTTAAAAAGGATATTTTTCCATTTTTTCCGTAATGTTCGAAGGAGATGATTCTTGTATTCTCTTTGAATGAAAAATAAATAGTCAGCCCTAAACTTGTTTACAGTAGTATTGTTTAAAACTGTTTTTCTCTGCCAATTCACTGTTTAAATAATGAGTTCTAGCTCCGCTTCCCGAAACCCTGGATAATAAAAAACAATATGGACGTCATTGCACTTTAAGGTTAATCTTCCAGTCCTCAAGTTTATCACTATATTTAAAATAAAGCATTGATCAGGAGCCAATGTAATTTTTTGTAGGATTTGCAGTTGAAATTTCACTCAAAAAATTGTTCATCTGCTGCACCGTGTGGCACAGTATTTAGGCATAATTAAGAGTTTTATGTGCATAATTTTTTTTAAAAGTATCATAGAGAACCCAAAACTCTGTTAATTACAACCCTGCTTTACTTTAATAATATAGCTGAGTTTTTTTGTACTTACATACCCCGTAACATTTCAAAGCCTTTCCCGTAATGATTATTTTTAAACAGGACTTTAACACGTTAAGCTTGGAGGCTGGAATCATGTATATGCTGCTATGACAATTAACCATTGCAGTGAGGAAATACCGTGTTGCCTCAAGGAGTCAGTCAGCCATGCAAATGATCTTAACTATTTATTCACCTATTCATCAGCTGATATAGTACCGTATTACATGCATGTTTTTATTTTTTACATGATTATAAAAGCACATACATTTACCATTCTGTAATGTACAGTACGTAAGAAATTCAGTGCATAGAGGTTGTGAGTTCTCGATGTTACGGAAATTACTTTTGAGTAATAATTGAACTGTTATGTAAAATTGAAATATGTATTTCTAACCACCAAAATACAGTAACAGAAAACACTTACCAACGTTTATAGCGCTTTCGTGTATCATGTACACATCTTCAGTAAATTAAAATTCTTTAAAAAAAATTTTTGCATCAAAATTTAAAACTTCCTACTCCTACCATGGTAGTTAAGGAATATTTGTAAAAATGTATTATCCTTACCTTTACTTCGCACTGGAGGTCAGAATTGATTACACTTTTAAAATTTCTTCTAAAATTACTGGCAATAGGTAAAAAAAGAGGACCTTTGCTGTAGTGCTTGTAGGATCGATCTAAATGCCTGAACAACATTTACTAACACTGTCTGTGTGCCGGCAATTGAATAAAAGCTATAGAGACGTAGTAGGATACGTGACACTATTTGCGTCACCCGTACCTGGAAAGAGCCTCAATCTGGCGCTACTTGCGTCAGCCGTCCTCAATGTGTTAATATTATGTATATTAACCTCTATAAGTTTGGTTCTGACTTTACTTTGAGCAATAAAAATTCATAATAATATTGAACTACAGTAATCCAGTTGTAAAATTTCTATTTTTCAAAGTAATTAGTGATCAATATGAAAATTAATACACCAAAACATATTAAATACATTGTCCATTGTACTTCCTTGTACCGTAAGATATATTTAAAACAATAAATTAAGATATTAAATTTGTCTTAACAATTCTAACTATTTTTATGATATTTTACGAAACTAAAAATGCCAATATGACACATCGTAGCTCTTCCCTTGATTATTTAATTATATGTATTGTATTTTATTATAATATACAAGTTGAAATTCCATTATAATTTTTTTATATTTTTTGTATTAGTTATATAAAAATTATTGTGTTATTAAATATACTATTTATTTAAAACATTCCAAATAGTATTAAATATTTTATGTGTAATCTTGATAATTTAGTTAAATGTTGAAGTTTTGTGTATGATAATTTACCATTATTATGTATTGCTAACAATTTATTATCTTTAAATAAATTAGTAGATAACAAGGATACTCTGTCTGAAAGTGTTTTGAAACTGTTTTATTTGAAATTTAATAGAAGCTGAGATCTAGATAGACTAAGGTATTCTAATGTACAAGTTTTGAAGTAATCTGATTAAATTTATTTCAAGGAATGTTTTTTAAGTAGTATCAATTTTACATTTTCTGCCAATTTATTGTTTACAAATAGATCTGGTATTTATGTTTATTAATGAGTCATATGATTGGTATTGCTAGGAAGTCGCTAAAGAAGTGTTTCAGTACGGAGACATTCATAGAATAAATTATATAATTAATTTATTATGATGTTATAATTCCGCTGCACTGGAAACCCAAATTTAGTAAAATCCCTTTTTAAATCCATTCAAAAATTTCCAGCAGTAGTTAACAAAAGACGACCTTCACCGTAGCGCTTTAGGACCGGTCTGAATGCCTGAACAACATTTACTAACAATGTCAGTGTGCCGGGAGTAAAACAAAAGCTACAGAAGCGTAGTAGGATATGCGATACCTTAAGGTGTCAGTCGGTCCTTGGAACAAACTTGATTTGCCACCTTAAGGCCCGCCGCATATTGAACAACCCAGCACACGCAAACCCCATGCCAATTCCCATGCCCACAGATGGGTCTGTGACCGCGTAATAAATACAGTCACAACCCAGCCATGGACAACGCTGCCATGATGCTTCTCGGGCTTGAGTCAGAATCCGATGAGGAAAATTGTGCACGTTATTGACTAAAAAATGGAAGAAACTAAACAAAATAAATATTTGCATAGAAGGAGTACCCATGGAGAGTTTAAGTTATGTCAAGAAGTTCCAGAAAATGTTTTTAAGCAAATTTTTCGACTTAATAAGGTTTAGTTTAGAGACATCCACGAACTTATCAAAGAGGACATAACTGGAGGAGAGTGCAATGTCCAACAATCAATCGGAAGTGAGGAGACACTATCCATTCTAAACCAAAACCAACCCACGGCATACAAAATCTGTTTCACTGGCACAAATGCTCCCTCGCGTGGAGGTCGACTAAGTGTGTTGTGTGTGTGCTGGGTAATATGCAACGCAGTCAGGAAACCATGCCACACAAAGCCTCCCATGCGTGGGCTGTGCGTGTGCTGGATTCAATATGCGGCAGAAGCGTAGTAGGATATATGACACCTTAAGGTGTCGGTCAGCCCTGGGCAAAAACTTGATTTACCACCTTAAGAAATCAGTTGGCCTCAATGTGTTAATGGTGTTTATAAAATTAGGTTTTTTCCATCCTTTGGAGACTTAAGTGTTGGTTTTACGGTCATTCCATGATATCCACAACATTCTCTAGTACAACCACAACTCAGAAGCTTTTAGTCCGTGTTTTGGTGATACTTTCATTGAGATTCCAGGACTTCACACCATAGAGCAGAATGGGGAAGATGTAACACCTAAGCATTCAAATTTATGTTAAGAGTTCGTTAGCCTGAAAATTGAACATTCTTACTGAGCGAAGTTAAGCATATGAAGACTTATTTGCCATTCTCTTGTACCAACTCTTAGCATATCTTGCACCAGTCGTAGTTATGGGAGGAGATGGATGGTTGGAGGAGACCATAAAAATTTATTATTATTTATTCGACAATATTTATAATTCAAATAAAACGTTGATAAACTCTGTCCGCCATTGTTTCTGAACTGATGTTATCTGATTTTTAAATTATTTGTATTTTAGATATTAAGTCATGTTTCAATGTATTAGTAACATATTATTTATTTAAATAGTATTATAATTATTTCTATTAACAAAGTAACGTATGATTGATGTATATATATATATATATATATATATAATTTATATTTATGTACGTACTGTATAATGACGTATCATAAAACAGTAATTACTTTTAAGTGTAAATTAAGTATGACTGTTTATTATTATTATTATTTTATTACAAATAATTACTGCTCTTACTATTTATAAATAACTATAATATTTTTTAAATATTCCATTATTAAATTTTGTCGAATGACACCAAACTACATACAAAAAAATGTTATATTTTTTATATAGTCTGTGATATAAGTAAGCTTTTTAATTATTGTTTTATTGTTTTTTTACTATTGATAATAATGATAATTATATAAAAATAATTTACTGTTATATAAAATTATATTTTCATCTTAAAGCAATCATCTTATTCAAAATAATAAAATATTTTGACTTATTTTTAATTTCATTAATTTGTTATTGCCGGTTTTAATATTGTTAACTATTTCTATTAAGATTCTTTAAGTTTATTTATCAGTAATTTTCAGATTTTATAATACTGAAGTAATTCGTTAATGAACATTTCATATTGCATGCTTTAAGTGATTCGATATTCCCAATCATTTTCTTTTAGATATTTTGAATTATGCCGAAAATTTTAGTCTTGTCCGACGCTTCTATGAAGTTTGCCAGCAAGATTACTTTCCCCATCCGAGTTGTGAACACTATATGAGGTAAGATCAGTGGTAGGGTTGCCACCTTAGACCAATGGGAATTGTCCAGGGTTTCCTTTAGAGACCTATTCCTAGGTTCTTTGTTTGGAATTTTCGTCTTCTGCTACTGAAATCTTGGTTTATATTTCATCTACAACCCCTAGGCAAGAGGTTAATTTTTGTTGCATGGAATGTATTTTACTTGATTCTAGTTGGACCTCCCGATATAAGTAATTAACTATTCCTCAACATGACAGTCAACTGTTAAGAAGAGTAAAATTATACATTCCTCATGGTATCCAAGAGCAAAAGAGATGAGCTGACTAACTAGAAGTCTTTGAACCTAATGTTTGAAGTAGCAGCAAGATGTTATTAAAGTTCTATCTCGTAAATCTTCTTGTCGTGCCGTTCCGGTTTGGATGTAGGCGATTATCATGGCTATTTTGACCTTATATAAGTCTCAATCCAGAACAATTCTGTGGAACTCTCATTCACCACAGGGTCTGGATGTATTTATGTATGAAATTCATTGATTTCAGAAGAGATAACTCTAATTAGTGTCTTTTACACCTTTACCTCTTCTGTTCGTAAATGATTCAGTCATTTAATTGGCTGATCAAGTGATAAGAAACAGACTATTTTCTTTAGCCTTGGAACTATCAGATTAAGTGCAAATAATTTAACACTCTACCTGTCTATTATGGGCAGTTTAAAGAGGTTACCCACTGGATTACTGAATTAAGTTTTGCCAAGCCTATATCGTGATATCTCCAGTCCCTCCTGCTCCTTGCATTACATTCATGGAGTTTTAGGCTGAGCTGGAAAGTAGTCTTTACAATAATTGTACGAGTTGTTCTGGCCAAAAGACGCACTTTGGATAAATTTAAAGTATTGTTACTCCAGTAGTATTTCTTTCTATAGTTTAAAAAAATTATTGTTTTAATTAAAAAATGATTAGCAAAATTTTTTAATTTGTATTAATTGTTCATATATAAGATCTATATCCTTACTTAATTTAGTTAACAATCATTAAGACATGGCAGTTGCTTATGTCACAAAAATATGGATATGACTATATAAAGTATTTTTTAAATTAGTGTAATTGATTTTTTTTTGTTATATTCTTTCTAGCAGTATTGTTCTCCAATAGAATACGCTTACAAGAGTAAATCAAATATAAACTGGAATTATTGTTTTAAAATTTATTGGGACATGATAAAGATATAAATTCTACATAATCTCCTAATTTCCTGTCACATTTTTCCCAACAGATGGGTAATTCTTTATCTCGTCATCGTAAAACGAAAATGATTGCGCCATAAGCCAATTGCGCATGAAAAATTCAACTGCAACATTGTCATTAAAATGTTGACCTCCAAGAGCAGTTTTCAACGGTTTAAACAGGTGGTAATCGTAGGGTGATAAGTCCAGACTGTAGGGAGAGTGTTCCAGTGTAGTCTAGGACATTTCTGCGATTTTTTCCCAAGTTAGGGTAGCTGTATTGGGTCGAGCATTTTCTTTGAGCCAGTTAACATATTTTATGGGAAATTTGTGTCTTTTCCGAAACCCAACATCGTCGGTTATGATTGCCTGAGCACTGCCAAAGTTGATTCCCACTTCAGAAGCAATTTCAGCTACGGTTAATCTTTGGTCATCCTCCAGAAGTCACCCAACAGTACAAATGTTCTCGGTTGACATTCGTGACCTTTATTTTCCCCAATTTCTCGACTTTCTAAAAATTGTTAGTGCCATGAATACACTTGGGTCTTTTTAAGTGTTTTATCTCTGAACTGTGACTCAAGCCTTCTCAAAATTCTGATGGTTTTACACCCTCTTTTGTAAGAAATTTAAATATAATTCTTTGTGCAACAGATGACAGTACTTCTTGTTCAGTCATTGTGATAGTTACTAAAGAGGTCGTAATATGACGTTCTCTAGTGGTGGAATGTCTTCTATGCATCCCACCCATGAATCTCAGAAACCATGCCCCGTTGGTACAAACAGAATTCCAGTTTATATTTGATTCCCCATTGTATTTTTAAGTTAGTGATGGTGAAATTTTGAATGTTATTCCAAGACTTAAACCATTAGAGAGGAACAGATAATTCTGTAAAAAAATCCATCAGTTTTTGTTGAGTAATTTTTAAATTTTTTTAGATTTTTTATAGACACAAATTACTTTTATTTGAATTAAAAAATGTCAAATACATTGCCGAAGTCTAGTCTTTGCATATGGAAACCTTACTGATAAAATTTAACTTTTCATATCAACTTTCACCAACTGATAGGCCTGGATCAGAGGTCTTTTGCCTCATTATTTCTTCAATTCGGGGCTAACCAAATTATCTCATTAAGTATATTTCATTATAGGCTAATAGGAAATTTCAGTCATTATGTAAAAAAATAAATCTTCATTATATCTTCTAGGTCATGACTATATTTTTGTGATATCTAATTTATTTTGGAATTTTTAATACACATAAAACCATTAATCTCCATTCATTTCTTTTTTATAAACTGAAATGACTTTATACGACTTTTACAAGGAATGACACTAAACTACTCCTATTGGGGTGAAAACTACAATAAACAAAACTGAAAACTGTTTCTTTTTATTATTTTATCTATAAAAGAATATTAATTTTAGTATAGTTAAATTTTGTAAAATACTGGATCTCATTTTAGCGTTATATTTTTAATTTTTATAAATTAAAAATTTCAGTATAATTGCAAAATTATAATAATATTGTATTATAAGTAATTTTATTTTTAATATACATTTTATGTACCATATTACACTGAACAAAAATAATATTTTATATAACAACTAAAAAATGTAAAAAAATTGTAGGTACTAAAAAAATAATATCTAATTAACCAATAAATTATAATGTATTTTATACATAAAAATATTATGTATTGTTTTTAATTTTTATTACCTTTTCATTGTAATATTTTTGTGTTAAATGGCTGATGTAACATTAATAACAATCAATTAAATGAAATAATAAATTATCTTTTCAAAATATTTGTGTTTATTTGTTTAAAAATTTGGATTTCTTAACTGGAAATAGATGTGATTCATTTTTTTCCTAATTACGGTGTTTTATTTTTATGCCAAGTATGAGATTAAACCCACCAGGTTCATCATAGAAACGAAGCATGGTGCAGCAGAACTATGCCATTTTTAGTCAAAAAATCTTTCGCTGTGATGGCTATGTGTGCAGGTGCATTGTCCAAATGGAAGTCTCGTGTCTGCCACAAATCTGATCTTTTTTGACGAACACTGTTGTGCAATCTTCTTAAAACTTCCAAATTGTCAGTAGACGGTCTGAAAGCACACTCTCTCAAATTTTTTAAACATTTTCGTTTCTATGTAGACATTCATAGCTTAGTTTTTATGTAGGGCTTAGGCCACATTGTTGGATGGTTACCTTGTGGGTAGAGGGTAGCTACCATCCGAGTGACCCATCAGGCAATTATCTGCTGCATGCTTTGTTTATGGAGTCGACCGCATTGCCATCTCCATCCAAGCCATGGAGCCTGGCATGTCGCTTGGCATGCATCGAGATAAACAGTCTGGTAGGTTAATTCTAGCCATTCACCACATGTATAACAAGTCGTTTCTTGTGTTCTGAATATTTTATTTTGAACCGCTTCAAAGTACTTACGAGGGGGGTACCCAAAAGTAACCGGAATAGCATTACCGTGGGTGGTACTTGTGTAGTACGCGTTTCTGCCGGACAGACATGTATAGCACAAATCTTTGCAAGTTCAATATTCATCGGCATTGATTGTTTTTGCTAGCGCTGTTTTGTTCTTGTTTCGTTTTTTATGATGGCAAGTTTAAGTGAACAACGTGTAGCTGTGAAATTTTGTTTTCTACTCGGTAAAAGTGCTGCTGAAACTGTTTTTATGTTGAAAACAGCTTACAAAGATGACGCTACAGGAAAATCTCAGTATACGAGTGGTTTTCTCGGTTTAAAAATGGCGACATATCAATTGATGACTAACCTCGTTCTGGACGTCCATCAACTGCTCGAATCGACGAAAATGTTTAAAAAATTTGAGAGCGTGTGCTCTCAGACCGTCTACTGACAATTTGGAAGTTTTAAGAAGATTGCTCAACAGTGTTCATCAAAAAAGATCAGATTTGTGGCAGACACGAGACTGGTTCTTCCACTTGGACAATGCACCTGCACACATAGCTATGTCAGTGAAAGATTTTTTGACTAAAAATGGCATAGTTCTGCTGCACCATGCACCTTACTCGCCTGACCAGGCTCCGTGCGACTTTTTATTTCCACGCATGAAAAGGGACATTAAAGAATACAGATTTGACAACATTGAAGCGGTCAAGAAAAAAACGAGGGAGGAGCTGTCAGCCATTTCTAAAGATGACTACAAAAAATGTTTCGAACAGTGGAAGCACTGGCGGGATAAATGTATTAGTTGTAATGGAGAGTATTTTGAAGGGGATTAGGTTGTTTGGTAAAAAAAATTGAATAAACTTGAATTTATAAAAATAAATTAACAATACTGAAAAAACTATAGCAACAGTATAAAATTATTATTATTCATCTTTAAAAGTCAACTGTTCAATATAATTTTTTTTAATAGCCACACGATAATGTTTTTCAAAGATTATATAACTGGGTGAAAATACCGCAGAAAAATTTATTTTAAGGTTAATTAAAATCGTATATAGTAATAGAAAAATTGTAAGAGGATTTTAACTAAAATTGCGACAAAACAGAGGTAAGCGTACCATATTTTGTAAATAGTAAAACAATTTCCAATTTTATTTAAGCAATTTTTTATTTAAATAGGCAACAGTTTAAAGCACTTAGTACTTAAATAAACAAAAGTTTTAGCAAAAAACGATTTATTAATTTAATTTAATTTTGGTAAAATTAAAAAAAAAATTGCAAGTTTTAAAAATTAAAAAAAATTGCCACCTTCAAGTTGCAGTGAAAAATTTAAACATGTTAATATTTTCAAGAAAGGTTAAGTTTGGCTCAATGATATAACTGATGTTGAACCACTTGTAAGAATTGTGGGTTTGCGTTGGTATTTTACTGATGCTGGCTTGGAGTGCTTGTTATCTGGTACTTATAGGATCTTACTTATCTGGATATACGAGGTGTGGTGATTAAATAACGAGACTGATGTAAAAAAATATTTTTATTTTATACATAAGCATTATTGGAAACAGTGCTGAAAATCATCTGCCGTCAGCTCCTTCAGGACACATGCTGCTTTCTCTTTTACAGCTTCCACAGACTTGAATCTTGTCCCTTTTAATGCAGATTTCACCTTATGGAACACGTAGAAGTCACATGGTGCAATATCTGGTGAATAAAGTGGATGTTCTAACACTGAGATACTGAACTTGGCTTGGAACCTCTTGACAGATAATGCGGAATGAGCTGGCGCATTGTCTTGGTGGAGAACCCGTGAGTTGTCCTTCCACATTTTGGGGCGTTTTTTACTTACTCTTTGACTTAGTTTAGAAAGTACCTCAAGGTAGTAATTTTGATTAATTGTTTGACCTTCAGGAAACCAGTGAAGGTACACAATACCGTGGATATAAAAAAAAAAAATCATTGCTTTAAATTTTGACTAGCTCATTCGAGCTTTTTTGGCTCTCTGTGAAGTTGGGCTCTTCCAGTGCATGGATTGGCGCTTCATTTCCGGATCATAAGTAAAAAACCACGTTTCATCAAACGTTATTATCTTCTACCTGTTCCCTAAGGTAAAATCTGCAGTAAAAGGGACAAGATTTGAGTCTGTGGAAGCTGTAAAAGAGAAAGCGGCACATGTCTTGAAGGAGCTGACTGAAGATGACTTCCAGCACTGTTTCCAACAATGGAAAATTCGCATGGAGCGTTGTAGGGGTAGAGAAGGAATGTATATTGAAGGTGACAATAAGTGATTATGTATAAAATTTTTTACAACGTCAGTCTTGTTATTTAATAGCCACATCTCGTATAATATAATAATAATAATAATAATAACTATAGTATGTAAAATGAAAGATGAAGCCTGTGTTTAGAACCACGTATCTCAAGAAAGTAACATAAAGATTTCTGGTTCAGCTCGTTTTAAAGCTTGGTTTTTTTTTTTATTTTATTCGTATAAACTATGAAACACAGGAGTGTATTAGGCTTTTTCTAGTGACTTAAAAACAAAATATGTGCCCGTTTTTTAGTGCATTTTCATTTAGTCCATGTTTCAGAACTCTTAGCACAATCAATTTTAAGAGGCAAAATATGGCGTTTTAGAATAGTGTTCCTGCAAGTTTTTCTAATTAATTTTAGTTAAAATTCAGCCTTTTAGTACAAAGGGTTAAGGAATACAGCATTTTTAAAAACAATTGTTTATTTTCGTTCCCAATGGACGTAACGAGTTACAACCAATGCTATATCCCTTTAATTAATAAGGGAATGCAATTACACTACAAATAAATGTTGTAAATGTAAAGGTTTTTTTCATTTGAATGAGAAATATTAAAAACACTTGTACTAAAAATCTGGTGTGAAACACACAACTTTCTCTTGCCAATGCAAATAATTTAAACAATATAACCTAACATTAGTAATAAAACATTAAAAATAAACAAAAAACATAACCTTATTTTAATCATGAGTGAAAGAGGCAAAATGAAAATTGACCTGTTTCGCTTAAAAATACGGAAAATCACTCTTTCATGCTAAACTAGGTTCTGTAGAGAAAAACACTCTAAATAAAAGTTGTAGATTGTTTAATTTCCTATAAATTTGATTATACATTTTTTGTCGTAAATGCATACCAAGGCTGAAATCTTTAAATAAATCGATTTTTCACATGTTTTGGCAAGAAAAAAAAAACGCTAATTACCGCTAAACTAAGCGTTATACAAGAAAATGTTTGAAATAAAAGTTGTAGGATTTTACATTCTCTACAACTTTTATTATATAACGTTTTGCGCTAAAATGCATATTAAAGCCGCAATCTTAAAAAGAAAATGTTTTTACGTGAAAACAGCCTCACCAAGAATTTCAGCAAATGGCACCTACCCTATCTTGTAGACCATAAAAAATGTAGTGAACCAGGCGATTTTAAAAAAATCGTAGGATCAGTTTTTGAGAAAATCGCAAAAAGTGAAAAATTACACGAATAAACTACTACTTCCGGTTGACCGATTTTGATGAAAATGTTCATGTCGGGTCTGGTAGTGGTATGTAACTTAAGTTTGAAGTTTCAAGTTTGTACGATGTTCCGTTCTTGAGATATTCTGTTCACACACAGACCAATCGCTAAAAACATGTTTTTTGGGTTCAGGGGTCTGAAAACTTGTAGATCCAGTGAAAACTCGATTTCAAAAAATCAACATGAAAACAATACTTTCCTTCCTATATTCATATAGGAAAGAGAAAGTAAAAATGTGTGTTTGGCAGTGAGATGTTAACATTTGTGATATGCAGCAGAGGAACTATGCAATCTGGTTTTTGAACTAAGTAGAATTACCCACACGAGACTCTTTCATTTTTATGTAGTTACATACTATCTAGTTCTTGTTCAACACAAAACAGAGCGTACAATGCGGCAACACATCACTCTGCCTGCTTACCCACAATGTAGCCCATTGCACGTTTTGAATTAATAAAATCCGTCGAAAAATCGACCTTTTCTTTTAGGAAAATCCATTAAATTTAAAATAATTATTTGTAGTGTAATTTCATTCCCTTATTAATTAAAGAGATATAGTGTTAATTCTAACTTTTATTTTATTAATTCTAAGGAAATTAAAAGATCTACAACTTTTATTAGAAGCATTTTTCATTTTGCATCTTTCACTCATGATTAAGGTTATGTTTTTTGAGGTTAGTTTTTTGATTATTTCTAATGTTTTATTACTAATGTTAGGTTATATTGGTCATTATTTGCATTGGCAAGAGAAAGTAGTGTGAGTGTTTCACACCAGATTTTTTTTTTTTTGGATAAGCGACATCAGATTGAAACTATGAAAAAGATGGTTTTTTTAATTCTTTAAAATTTTCAAATAGTATTTGAGATTTAAAATTTAATAAATCAATTCTTACTTACAGATACTGAGCACTAAAATAAAGGTAAACGAAAATACGCATAGTCAAAATGCCGACACCGACACTAGATTCAATTGCTTCAAGCAAAACAAGTGTCACCTTCATGGAAGCGTATCGCATGTATTGCAAAGATAAGAAAACCAAACTGAAGGTAAGGACAATGAGTAATGAAACTACGCTAGATTTTAATATCGATAAATTAGAATTAGAGGATTGGATGCCATTCATCAAGTCTATAAAAACAGACAGGACTCTACAGACCATAATAATCAAGAGCGAATATATTCGTAAAAAATGGAATAACCTTTCCTTTCAAGATGGAAGAATACACAAAGATGAGCCAGTGCCTGTACTTTTCAAATCGAATTATATGTGTAATTTA
Organism: Catonia carolina; assembly: GCA_035578175.1. Classification (NCBI taxonomy): domain Eukaryota; kingdom Metazoa; phylum Arthropoda; class Insecta; order Hemiptera; family Achilidae; genus Catonia; species Catonia carolina. The sequence continues at coordinate 28,637,442 of JAQMRL010000005.1, read as the reverse complement.
ATCGATGCAATAGCCGAATGCCTACGGGGAACAGATGTTTTAACTACATTGCATGTAGAAGCTTTACCAATGGATAAAAATTTTTTGGAAAAATTATCGCATGGAGCCAGGGATTGTAAATCGTTACAAGATTTTGCAATCCGATATTGTAATTTGGGTGATGCAGGTATCCAAATGGTACTCAATATAATAGGGAACCATGGAGTAATAAACACTGTAGATTTTAGTGGATGCAACCTGACCCATACTGGGGTAAAACATTTATCGGCCATGATTCACAACCAAAAAATGATACGTTTTAGTGAAACATGGAAACAATCGTTACGTTATCGTGAACCAGATCCGGAAAATTTCCCGGGAATCAGAAGAATTACTTTAAATGATAACCCGCACATAAAGGACGAAGGATTTAAACTGATTAAAGATGAACTGATGGAAGATTTGTGGGTAAAAGCAATTGACATGCAGAACTGCGATTTAACAGAAAAATCTGGTAACGAAGCATTAGAACTTATATCGGTCAATAATGTAATATTAGTTATAGATATAAGAAACAATGTAAGAATGCCAGAACGTTTTACCAAGGCAATAAAAAATATATTAATTAAAAGATATGAAAATGAACACATAGACCCGGGCCAACTGTACCCATTCAGGAGTGATTGGCTGGAAGGTGGAAGCGTAAGCGATTTTGGTAAAAGACATCGCAATCTTGATAAAGAATCGATTATGGCAAATTCAGAATGTAGTTTTAAGTGGCATAATCCTACCAGAACTACAAATTTAACAAAGTCGACTTCGTTGACAACAGAACTGCATCATACAAAAAGAGTTCTTCAAGATACCTCAACAATATTAATGCAAGAACGTGAAAGGCGTATAAAGGTAGAGAGAGAGACAAAAGAACTTAAGGAACAATTAAAAGACAAGCTGTTAAAAGAATGGAACAGAAGAAAAATTATTGAAAAAGAACGTGATGAATTAAAACAGGAATTATCTGATCTCTATGAGACAATACCTCAAGAATCGGATTCAACGGCATCTTCGCCGAGAACCAAATGTACACCGCCACATCGACAACGTAGAAGTGTCGCCAAACAATCGAAAATGCCATGCAAACCTCAAGATAAAAATAACGCCAAGCAGTCAAAATCACCGTGTAAATCACAGAGCAAAAGCAGATTATCCCGAAGCAAAAACAGGGGAAAACCATCGAATCCGTCTAGTAAGTCACGCAATAGGAGCGAAAACAAATCAGTTAAATCAAACAATATTAAAAAGGGTTCACAAACTGGTATCAAGAGACGATCTCAATCACAATCACATCAGAAAAGCAAAAACAAAAAGAGATCCGAACTAAAGAAGCTGAAAAAAGTGGATACACCTCACGTAAAACAAATGTCAAATAGTCCTTATGCAACAACGCATCACCCAAGTACTGTTCTCAAAAAAAGTGCCAAGGCAAACCATAATGAACCAAAGGCTATCCTAACAATGCAGGAGGACAAACCTAATCCCAAAATAAGTGCGAAGACACATCATAATGAACCAGAGGCTACCCCAACAGCAATAGAGGAGGACAAACAAGAACTTCTCAATATCCAAGCAAATTTAGATCGATTAAATGTAGGTATCTTGTCTAATGTTCATTTTAAAAATGGCATAATAAATGAGCCATCAGGACCACCTCAGGATGAGGTTGATAATGATAGCAACTGCGGAAGTGGTTATCATGAACTATCTCCCAGAAGTCGTTCCCAGTTTCTTTTCAATGGATTGGTGAGCGGTCGAAGAACACAAATCAATAGTAGTCATGGCAAAGCAGACTATAAGAAAGAAATCGTTGATAAACGACGAGGACCCAGAAAAGGGGCCAAGAGCATTATGTAAAAATAACGCTCATCAAACATAAGATGCAAACCTTTTATGAATATATCAAAATTATAAAAAGTGATTTATTCACTGTAATTTATGTCTTTTATTTATTATAATTTAAAATCTTGAAACGTCACTCATCTACGATGTAAACTAATTTGAATTTATATGATGTAACACTTAAAACAAATTTTAAGGTTTTATGGACATATAAAATTCTTTCAAAGTGATCAGTGCCATATTTTCTAAAGAGGCAAAAAAATGACGTTTATACACATCAAATTTTTGGAAGTGATCGAAGAAAAACTGTATATATAACATAAGAACAGATGACATCTTGTAGACGTCTAAAATTCTTCTTACATGATCCATGCCACCTTGCATAATACGAAACTTAAAGAGGAAATAAGGTTTTAAAGAAATATTAAATTTTTTTAAATTGATCCACGCAATATTGCATTATGAAGAAAATTTTTTTTTTTATTTTCAATGTTATATTATTATATCCAATGTAAATATAACTGAAAATTTTATGATAGGTTCTACGTATGATATGTACAGACAATATTTTAATATAATGAGAACTTATGAAAAAAGTAAATGTAAGAACAAATAAATAACAGATGAGAAAATGAACACGCATTAAATTTTTCAATGTGACCCGTACAACACTGTATTAGAAGAAATAAGGTTTTCTAGATATTAAAATTTTTTTATAAAGTGAATTATGCAGCATAAGACAGATATGCTGCGAACAAATATTTTACACATTATAATCTTGTATGCTTCAAAGATTTGAAGAATAATTTAAATCCAATATAATTATAACTGGCAACATCTAGATGGATTCTACATAAATTTGTTATACCGTGCTTCCCAACAAATTTGATGTTATAGTGAATTTAATATTGGATAATGTACTGTCAACATTATTCTTATTATAATGGTGCAATCTTACCTTTATTACTCCAGTCGTTTGGAAACAGAATAAAAATGAGTCTACAAAACTTTTTTTTTCCTTAGTTTATTTAATGTCGCATCAACTACAGTGGTCATTAGCAACAACGTTTGGTTGTAACTGTGAAGGATGAAATGATTTTTTGTAACTTATGAAAATATGCCGTGCCTGAGAGGGATTCGAACCCAAGGCCGCATGATGAGAGGCAAGCCCCTTACCAACTATGCCCATGCGACCAGCATTAATATATTTTTAATAGCTAATAATTTAATTATTAAATAGACAAAAATGTTATTCAATTTTGATATAGCGCGGTACTTACAAAAGAAAAAATTCTGCATCTATTGTCTGAAACATTAGCTGTACGTATAATATTAGGCGTGAGTAGTGGACAATTAATATTTTGCTTTTGAATACCATATGAGAGGCCGTGAGCGAATCCCACACACTATTTAAAAATTTTTTAATTTTTTTTTTGCAAAATAATTTTATTAAAAATATTATAAAACAATTTGTTAATTTAATTAAAGTTGCCGCTAATCAGCTGATTTTTGGAATTAAAGGTTCCTGGTTTAAATCCTAGTAAATGTAGTTACTTTTTTATGGATTTGAATACTAGACAATGGTTACTGGTGTACTTTGATGGTTGGGGGTCAATTACAATACTCTCTCAGAAATGGTTGGCCTGAGTCAGTACAAGACTACACCTTTTTTAGTACACGTCATACATATCATTCTAATCACAATGAGTCATGAGTTTGCTTATTGTTCTAAATTGAACAAATTGCAACGTACACACATTAGGGATAAAAACATTTATCTAGTTAATTATATTCTATTGAATTAAAAATTACAATTGTAGCATTTCAAATGTTTTTCATTATTTTATTAATAATAATCAATGATCAATTAACAAAAAAAGTTTTAATTTGTAGGACTCCAACTCATGGCCTCTTGTACGGTATTATCAGAAATAAAAATAAACTGACCATTATACACACACGGCTATTGATGAGACAGCAATGGAAGCGAAATATTTTCTTATGTAAGTACTGCACTATTTCGAAATTGAATAACATCATTTCGTCTTTTTATAATAATAATAAAATTATTAGCTACTAAAATCTTTTATAGACTCATTTTTATTCTGTTTCTAAACGACTGGATTAATAAAAGTAAAATTTACACCCTTATTATAAAATTAATGTAGACAGTACATTGTCCAATATTAATTTCCCTGTACGTCAAATTCATTGGAAAGCATTGTATACGAACAGAATATATTAATGTAATAAGATAACTTATCAAAAAATCTGGTGTGAACACTCACATGACTTTCCCTTGCCAAACAAATCATGAACAATACCTAACATTAGTAATACCTAACCTAACATTAGCAATAAACAAAAAACTAACCTAAAAAAACGTAACCTTATTTTAATCGTGAGCGAATGATGCAAAATGAATGTTTGACTTACTAATACAAAAAAAAATCACTTTTTGACGCTAAAATAGGCTCTTTAGAGAAAAATGTGTATATTCAGAGCTCCCATCAGCTTTAAAAAATCTGGTGTGAAACACTCACACGACTTTCTATTGACAATCAAAATAATGAATAATATAATCTAACATAAGTAATAAAACATTAGAAATATACAAAAAAACTAACCTCAAAAAACATAACCTTATTTTAATCATGAGTGAATGATGTAAAATGAAAATCAACCTCAGTTTAGCTTAAAAATACAGAAAATCACTCTTTTATGCTAAACTAGGGTCTGTTAAGTCTTAAACGAATTAAACTACTACTATTGGTTAACCGATTTTGATGAAAATGTTTTGTATTGGGTCCTCTAGTGGTACCTAACTTAAGTTTCAAGTTTCAACTTTATACAATATTCCGTTCTTGAGATATTTTGTTCACACACACAAACCAATCGCTAAAAACATGTTTTCTGGGTTCAGGGGGTCTGAAAACATGTACATCCGGTGAAAACTTGTTTTGAAAAATCAACATGAAAACAAAACTTTCCTTCCTATATATTTATATGCAAGAGAAAGTAAACAGAACAGTGCCCGTAGATGAAAGTAACAAAAAAAATTGACAAGAAGCATAATTTTCATCTTTATTTTATTTCATAAGACTGTATTTTTTTTATACAATATTAAAAAGAAAGAAAAAACAATAAACTTAATACAGATATTTTTTGTTAATAATAGTAATAAATATTATCATGAGGGGAAAAATTCAAGTTCACATCATCATTCAATCCAAATTAAAACAAAACAAAAAAAAGAAATTTAAATTTAAAAAAATTTAAAATCTTCATTCACACTATGAGTATAGATTACCGAGGTAAGCTACACATATCGCAGGCATGTAAATGAGGCAAATTTAAGAAAGTGCAATGTGGACAAGTCCACTGAGCTCCAGATGAGTTATTGTCAAGAGGTGGAGTTGGAGCTGAATGGTGAGACCCAACAGCCCCGGCAGGTCCCGATGCAGCTATCAACTGCTCTACAGTCGCCCAATGTTCAGAATGTGACCATTCCATTACCTTCTCTGTGTCTTTATCTTTAATAGCAGCCAATAATGGTTTCATATGTTCCTGAAACAAATAAATACCAAATGCATAAATCTACATGAAAGGAAAGGTATTTGTGAAACATTTCTACAAGTTTAATCATGTAATTTTTTCATATTAACAGATCTGCAACTGATATGGCAATTTTTAAAATTGTCATCTATCATTTTCCTTAGTTCATCGATCCATCAGTCCATCACACCCAAATGTCTCGGATTGGTAATCTACACCAAAAGTTAATGGGCCAAAATTGAAGTTTCGGTTTCAACCGGAATTTGCCCAAAACCAGAAATCAAGAAATCAAAGTTGGAATTTGGAAACAAAATTATAGCATCATTTGATTCCTCTTAAGAAGTAAATACAGAAATCATTGGGTTAAAAGTTCAGGTTTCAACCGGAAGTCAAGAAATCAAAGCCAGAAACCACAAGAGAACAACAAACGGTTTTCGGATTCGTAATCTACACAAAAAGTTAATGGGCATGGATTGGGTTTGAATTTCCAGTTTTGACCGGAAGTTGCCCAAATCCAGAAGTCAAGAAGTCTAAGTCGTAATTAGGGAACAAAAATATTGTCATTCGATTCCTCTTAAGGAGTAAATCAGAAATCATTGGGTTTAAAGTTCTAGTTTCAACTGGAACTCATGAAATCAAATTCAGAAACTACAAGAGATAGCAACAAAAGATTTTCAGATCCGTAATCTGCACAAAAAGTTAATGGTTCTGGATTTGGTTTGAAGTTCCGGTTTCGACCGGAAGTGGCCCAAAACTAGAAGTCAAAAAATCAAAGTCTGAATTAGGGAACGAAAATAGTGTCATTCTATTCCTCTTAAGAGGTAAATACAGAAATCATTGGCTTTGAAGTTCCGATTTCGACCGGAAATGGCCCAAAACCAGAAATCAAGAATTCAGTCTCAACTACGGAACAAAAATATTGCCATTAGATTCCTCTTAATGAGTAAAAATACAGAAATCATTAGATTTAAAGTTTCAGCTTTAACCGGAAGTAAGAAACTACAAGAGATAGCAACAAACAGTTTTAGGATTCGTAATCTACATAAAAAGTTAATGGGGCTGGATTGGGTTTCAAGTTCCAGTTTTGACCGGAAACGGCCCAAAAATCGGAAGTTCAGAAATCAAAGTCTGAGTTTGGAAATAAAAATAGTGTCATTCAATTCCTCTAAAAGAATAGATACAGAAATCACTAATGGTTTTTGCCATAAGTCAAAGGTAACCTTTTTTTAAAAATTGCTCACAGCCATGAGACGCCACATTTATACCCCTCCATAATCATATTCCACAAACATACAGGATATGTGCACCTCTCTTCTCATCGCAGAACACACTCAGTCGGGAGACTTTGTGTTAACATTCTTTTATTTAAAGTTTTAGTTTAAATCTGTTTTATTTATGATGAAACAATCGTATTACTGCGCTTTAGTTGTTACTCACCATTCTTCTAAGAACAGTTAAGTTTGTTGTTAACTTAAATCATTTGTTTAATGATAGGGGTTTGAAACCCAATAAAACTGTGTGAATTTATTCGCATGGGTCCACTAAACTAGAAGTTATTTATTAAAAAACAGGCAAAAATTGAACATTACTTTTACAACTTTTTCGAAGTCAATTAACGCGAAACTTGGGCTTGTTTGGAATTTACTAATTTTTGAATGTTTAGATTTGTTCTTGTAACACTCAAAAACTATATCATTTTCCAAGGCCAAACGATTTCTTGATTAGAGTTTAAAATTCACCATTATTGTAAATCTTTGTTCACAGTTGTAGAATGTGGCAAATGGTTTCAAAATTTTCAACGCTACTCTGAATAGTTCTGGGTATTCCTTTTTAGTACCTAATCCAAAATTTGTCAGCAAAAGGATCACTGAAAGTTTATTTCATTACCTGATCTCTTGATAGCTCTTATCATGATAATTCATCATGAAGATGAACAATTAGCTCAGCGTTTTGTACTCCTCGCTCATTAAATGGACCGACTCCCATAAATACCCACTCATATTCTTAAGTGAAAATTACAACTTCTGTAGATTTTCTAATTTTTTTTTTAACCTTATTCAGAGGGGTTCGGCAAAATACTCAACCTGAAAAGAGGGTCACTGTGTCTGAAAGGTTGCCAACTACTGATCTAAATAATCATTTATCCTTGACCCAACACAGAGAAAGAGGTTTCAACCCATAGATCTGCTCTTCAAATATGATTGTTAATAAATTTCTTTAAAAATACATCATCAATGACAATTTTTGCATTTATGATTGTTTAAAATATCCACTTTTGGGAAAAGGTACAGTACATCAGTAATCCAGATTAACTGAAATTCAATTTAAAGATGTTCACATTAACAACATTATATATATTTTTTTAATATACTAACCCTCATTGGCAGCATATCCATAGTAGCTATATACAGTAATAAATGGAAATCAGAAATAGCTGATGGAAATTGACTCTCCGTGAACTGCTGAAGGTAGTTGGATAACTGCGTAAAATCTTGTATATGACCATCAACCAATCTGTAAAATAAATAAAATGTAATAAAACTAAACACTTTGTACCTCTAAAGTGAAAATATGCGATCAAAGCATTGAACTGATGGAAAAATTTTAATATTTAGGAGAAATAATCACCAAAAATAATATAGAGAAAGAAAATAATAAATAAAATAATAATAAAGAGAGAAAGTATCAGTTAGCTCATAAAATCTGCAAAATTTGCATGACTACAAAAAAATGTCACTCAATAGAGTCAAAATTGTGTCACTAAAATACGGTGATTTTACTTGAAATAAATGTGAAACACTTATGTAAATAAATGTGAAACACTATTTAACCTCCGGAAAATAAACTCGGAACACAGAATTTCCAAACTGGAGTGAAGGGTCATTGGAAGGTGTATCAATAAGAGGCGTTTATCAGATAGAATTTGGAAACCGATGCACAAGGAAGAAATCTATAGGAACATGGATCCATGGAACATGGATTTGATCTGCTTCCAGATCAAATAAGAAAAAATGAGAATTTTCTTTTTTGGACACATCATGCGGACGAATCCCTCTAGAATGTCCAGACAGACCATTAAATACTTTTTAAGTAAAAAGTCCCAATCACACTGGTTTCGCGAAATTAAAGAAGACCTAGAAGAACTTCAGATTTCACTTGAAGAGTTTAAACCCAAGACAAAATATTATCATAAACTGAAAAACACGAGACTCCAGCAAAAGAAACCAAGAAAATATCCAAAAGCGGTATATTCTGAGGAAGAAAGGAAAAGATCTAATGCAATGAAGAATTATTAGGAGAAAATCTATAATAAGAAACATCAAGAAAATGGATAAGATCCATAAGACGAAATTAAAGATTTTCCAAACTTGAAGAACTTTTATATATAATAACTTATTGTCACCTTCAATATACACTCCTTTTCTATCCCTAGAACGCTCCATGCAAATTTTCCATTGTTGGAAACAGTGCTGGAAGCCATCTTCTGTCAGCTCCTTCAGGACACGTGCCGCTTTCTCTTTTGCAGCTTCCACAGACTCAAATCTTGTCCCTTTTAATGCAGATTTCATCTTAGGGAACAGATAGAAGTCAGATGGTGCAAGATTTGGTGAATAAGGTGGATGTTCTAGCACTGAGATGTCGTACTAGGCTTGGAACCTCTTGACAGATAACGCGGAATGAGCTGACGCATTGCGTTGGTGGAGAACCCATGATATGTCCTTCCACATTTCGGGGCGTTTTTCCTTACTCTTTGACGTAGTTTAGAAAGTACCGCAAGGTAGAAATATTGATTAATTGTTTGACCTTCAGGAACCCAGTGAAGGTAGATACACAATTCCATGGATATAAAAAAAAAACAATCATCATTGCTTTAAATTTTGACTTGCTTATTTGAGCTTTTTTGGTTCTCAGTGAAGTTCGGCTCTTCCAGGGCATGGATTGGCGCTTCGTTTCTGGATCATAAGTAAAAAACCACGTATAGTGTACGTTGTTGTGTTGACTGAACTGATATCAAAGCAGTTTACTCCTTGTTAAAACCAAAGGCAATCTCATGATTCAAGTCACTTAATTTAACAGCTTTATTTAATTAACAAAAATTAAAACACAACAGCTTACCTATTTTCAACAGGGAAGGCCTGTACATTAGGATCATAATGGAAGGTATATACTGGAGTTAAAGGTGTTGATGCAGGCACATCTACCAATAAATATTCAACTGGTAATGGTCTTGCTAACCTCTGCACTTCATTACCATACGAATCTTTTTCCTATAACAGAAAAAAATGAACAATTCATTTTAACAATGATACAAATGTAACAATCCCTGGTGTCTCATAGTTCGTGGTAATTCTTTATAAAAAAATTGTAAGAGATCAAGCCCACTTTTTCTTTCATAATAAAGAAAAATCTGGTGTGAAACACTCACACGACTTTCTCTTGCCGATGCAAATAATGACCAATATAACCTAACATTAGTAATAAAACAATTAGATATAAACAAAAAAACTGAACTCAATAAAAATAACCTTATTTTAATCATGAGTGAATGATGCAAAATGAAAATCAACCTTAGTTTGGCTTAATAATACAGAAAATCACTCTTTCACGCTAAACTACGCTTTGTAGAGAAAAATGTTATAAATGAAAGTTGTAGATCTTTTTAATTTCCTATAAATTTGATTATATACATTTTTGTCGTAAAATGGTTACTACGGCCAAAATCTTTTAAAAAAAATCGATTTTTTTTTAGATTTTCATGGAAAAAAAACAGAAAATTATCACTATTTCATTATAATGAATTAATACAATAATTTCACTAACCTTCTTTTTAAACTGCGTCACCTTTATTTCAATTTTCACTTACACGTGTTTCGGTGGATCCACCATCATCAGAGTAAATAACATATAATTGAAACTAAAAACATTATTTATTAAAAATCTATAGAAGATGATACATCTTCAGTCACTTGTATAAAACTGATTTAAAATTAATTTATTTTAATTTATCCCTTCTCATATTTACTGTAGATAGCAGCAGCAGTCAATATCACTTCATCATTCCTAAATTTCATCTGTTCATTCAAAATGTCCTGCTTTTGCTCTTTTAAATATTTATAAATGTGGAACATCTCATATTTTATAAATATTTATAAATTATTTAACACATTTATAAATACCACATTTATAAATATTTAAAAGAGCAAAAGCAGGACATTTTGAATGAACAGATGAAATTTAGGAATGATGAAGTGATATTGACTGCTGCTGCTATCTACAGTAAATATGAGAAGGGATAAATTAAAATAAATTAATTTTAAATCAGTTTTATACAAGTGACTGAAGATGTATCATCTTCTATAGATTTTTAATAAATAATGTTTTTAGTTTCAATTATATGTTATTTACTCTGATGATGGTGGATCCACCGAAACACGTGTAAGTGAAAATTGAAATAAAGGTGACGCAGTTTAAAAAGAAGGTTAGTGAAATTATTGTATTAATTCATTATATGAAATAGAAATATTTAAAACTGCAGGATGCATTATAAAGATTTATTTTTGAATGAAGAAAATTATCAATTATTAATTACATTAAGCAAATAATTTTTATTTCTTAATTGTATGCAAAAATTCTCTTACACTGGTTGCCATCAAACATCTTTTTTTTTGCAAAAGAATTACATTTTGTTGAAAATGTTAACTAATAGCTAAATACCAAAATATTCAATAAAAAAATTAAAACTACATAAGTTATACTTTTGATTAGATTGTAAAACCAATTGCGTACGCTTGGTAAGGTTATGCACACGTATTAGATGTAATTTATTTCCTATAGTAGATGTAGGCAGTTATTCATTCATAGCGAGAACAAACAAACATAGCAGTGAAAAAATTTTTATGTATTCCAGATCCAGATTCCAACAGAAAGCAAAGTTACCAACAAAGGTGTGTTTTTCGAAGCAGAAAGTCTCAGAAGATCAGAATCAGAAGCCTTGGAGAAATATTGGCGGAACAAAAGGGAAGCGAAAGAACTGCAAAAGTGCAGCAAGAAGACTAAAAGCAGACTATGAGCTTATCAGGCTATGAACCGAAGTGATCCAATGAGGCCTTAAAAGTTAAAAAAGTAACTTTTGTAACCCTAATGTGTTTACATTGCAATCCGTTCAATTTAAAACAGTAAGCAACCCTATGAACCAATGAGATGATGATTATGTACCTATGACTTGTCCTTGTACAGACTAAGGCAGATCATTACTAAAAAGTATGGTTGACTGACCCCTGACCATCAAGGTGCATCAGTAACAACTGTTTAGTATTAAAAATTTTACTAAAAGTAGAAGTACCTTTACTATTTTTAACCACAGAACCTTCGTCACCGTACATCAGCTAACTCGAAATAGTATTACGTTAAAATAGATAAGGCAGGTTGGTTTTTCATTACTTGAAATCATAAATTAAGAAAACAAATAACCCAACGTATAATGAAACTTATGAATTGTTTCATGGATTATTCGTGAATGAAACAGAATCATCATGTAAGTTGACAATCAATTTCTCAACAGTAACATTTATTTTGTAATAAAGTAAATAAAAATAAAATAACCCATCGGCTTAATATAAAAGTAACAATATGATGATGGCAATATTCATAAGCAACTTTTGAGTATACCATAAGTACGACGGAAAAGATGTATGTAGTACATACAAGAAGGGAAAATTCAATTCCCCGTTCTTAACTTATAAACAAAAGATTCCCTGCGCTGTTATTTTATACTATCTAACCCGTTAACTGATAGAATTGCCATCATAATTTTTGAGCGTAATTTCACTAAATAAGAGCTGCAAGTAGTGTTTATCAGAATTAAATTGTTTAAGAACCAAAAAAGAAATGAGTTAATCTTACACTCTCTAAAATTATATGTAAGTGGTTTACAGACCTAGCATCAAACATCTAAGGAATTTATGTTTGAAACTATTTTACTAGAACTTAAAACTACCAAATTACAAAAGTGATATTCTGAAGGAAAAAGCATATTAAGTTCTTTTATATTCTTGACAGTATTATTCCCAGATCAATAAACCAGTTACTATTCAATGGTTTAAAATATCTCAACTGAACTTATACCAAGTTCTGAGAACAAATTACAAAACTCTTTTTAATTAGAAAAAGAACCAGTCATATTAATCAAGTGATAGAGGATGGAACAACTGACCCTTGAACAAAAATATCTGGCAAAAACTTTGTTCAGTTTGAGAACTGTGAGTTATAAAGGAAGATTACATTAATTTATTTTAAAAAATAAAACAATTTTATTTAACCCTTTCAGTACCAACGTCCGGAAAACAGGACGTTAATATTTTTTACGTAGTGACGACATCCAGTTTACCGGATGTCCGTAAGTTATGGATAAAGTACCAACGTCCAGATAACCGAACATTTACAAAAAACACTTTTAAACAAAAATTATTGAAATAATGTATTTTGAATTCGCCTCCATGGTGTAGTGACTAGTGCGCTAGTCTGCAAAGCGAAAGGTCCCGGGTTCAATTCCCGGCTAGGGTCTGGAAATTTCAACTTGTTAAAACTACTGTTAAGGTACCAAAACCCAGTAGTCACTAATGATCAAGCGGTCGATGCGACTTTAAATTAACTAAAAAAAAAACTATTTTTAATATTTTTCGTGTTAGAATGATTTCTTTTTTTAATGAATTTTTAATAGGAAATTTATTTTTCTGTAACATTGAAATTTTGGTTGGCAATGGGCTGGCATTTTTTGTACACAATTATTCAAATTAAATGGCTTTAGATCAAAATTTTAAATATTGTTCCGGCATTGAAAGAGTTAAGATGCAAAATAAGCTCAAATTAATTAGAAGCAAACACCATGAATTTTTACAACATTTTATAATACTTTACATAAAAATATACCTTCATACATTATAAAAATATATATATTATTTTACTTAAGACAATTTTCTTTTATATTTGTTTCTAAATAAAGACAATAACACACTATCAAAAACCGTTACGTTAAAATTAAAAATTAAAAAAGTTTTGAAAAATATGTTAAAATGAGAATCGATAATAACACATACGATTTCGATTAATCGAAATGGACATAATAATTTTTAAAAACTACGCCGCACTAAAATGGCCGAATGAATAGGAACGAAAAAGGGAACGGATTGAACGCGGGAGAGTAAGTTACAATTTTAACCGCAAGATGGCGCTAGCTGCACAATATTTTGATTTTCGAAGCGACAACAGTCCGTCCGCCATGCTAGCAGTGAGATCTACAATAGGAGTGAAGAATTTATCATGATGTGGCAATAAAGGATGTAGTTACTACTTCATTAAATATATTTATTTTTATTTTACGTTGACTATCGCGATTTATTCAATATGTAATTTGTTTAAAGTGATTTTGTGAAGTGACATATGCTAGTGATAGAAAATAAGTATCTCGATTATTATCATCGGTTTTAACAGACCCCGCGTTTGTTTTACAACGTAACAGCTCGTTCGCTTTTACGTTGTGATTGTTTTAAACGGTTTTATTATTGACATCATCATTTATAAGGTATATTTATATTAAATGAATAGAAAATTATTATTAAAAATTATTTATAATTGTCAGTTTTATCTGTAAGTACTTATTTAATCGTTGTCATTCGATTCCTATACAGTTATTAGCAAAATAGGCCTACAAATCCATTGACGTTTGAATTCATGAAAAGCTGTTAACATTACTGTACACAATACGAAACTATACTTTTTTTAAACAAATACATGAAATAATTTATATTTTTAAGAATATATATTAAAAATTATAAATACGAGATAAAATATTTTCAACAATATTTTTACAGCGAGCCGTGTATATATGGTTAGTTTATATTGGTGCGACAAAAGATAAGCGAAGGAGGCACGGCCTAATAGGAGTCAAGCATTCTGTTTGAATATAAACTGTTGAATGTAGCGATATTACATGATAACCTTTAATAACAAACTATTACTATAATCATTTCAAGTGGTTAACATATATAAAATTTAAACATAAATCCTTATTTTTATATTAATATACTTTATTAAATTGAAACTACCTAAAAAATAAAATATAACCTAAAAATAATCCAACCAAACAAAAATCTGTCAACAATAATTTAATTATTTCCCAGATGTATAATAAACATATTAATTAATAAATAACAAATATTTCAATATATATCTTTTTTTAATATAATCAATTCTAACTGGAATTTTATTAACTTTTAAAATCAGTTTATTGATTATATTTGTGTTGAATAATTTGTTTGTATCTTGACCTTGTATGGTTTTATCATTTTTAGTTAAATCGGTTTTACCTTTTTATTGTGATAAAATTAAACAATAAACTAGAAGAAAATTATTTAATCAGTAAAATATAAAGTATATTTTTTTATAAAAAATATTTAAAGTTTAACTTTTTTTATTTCATCATTAATGCATAATATTATAACCTATTAAAATACATAAAATCAACCTTTTTATAACAATAATTTATAAATAAAACTTCGCGATAATTGAATATTTCATGAATTTCACTCCTGTAAGCGATATTGTCACAATGTAAACTACGGTAAAGTAGTATCTTCATAGTTATCTAAAATCAAAAATATAGGTCTACAATAACATAAATTCTACAAAAACTTTATACCAAAACAAAATTTTTAAAACGACCTAACCTGAAAAAACCAAAATTGTACAGTCAAAAGGCAAGTCAACCAAAACTTCAGTTTCGCTTATTTTATTGACATTTAAATTTTCAAAATTAAATAATCTCCATTAAAGAACTAATATAACATAAGATTAAAATAATAAAATGGGTAGAAAATCTGTGTAACCGTTATAAATTTTTTTATACACGTGCATTTCAATAGGTGTATAATTCCATACTTAACAATTCAAACCGATTCAACAGGTTAAACATTTTATTTTCACTTGATTACTTATTTTACGAAAAGTATTTTAAAGCCTAGTTTAACAGAAAACTATTACTTAGATAACAAGTGAATACATGCATCTATTAACAAGTCAAACAATATTTATATACCTAACATTGAAAACTATATTTAATATAGGCTTCAATTATTCTTTCTTTCTGCTTATCGACCGACTGCTACATATATCTATGAATATATAATATTTTTTCTGTTTAATCATATTATTATTATTTTACTTGGCAGATCTGAAGATGAAAAATTTTACCCCTTAATTTTGTTTGTTTTATAAGTACATACAAGTAACATGAAGATCATCAAAATAATATCTGAAAATTATATTTAAAATTTTTCACATTAAGAAACTTATTTGAATGCTTGACAGTGGTTACCAGTGTTCTTTGATGGTAGGGGTTCAATTAACCGTACTCTCTCAGGAATGATCAACCTGAGTCTGTACAAGACTACACCTCATTTATACGTCATAAATATCATCCTCATCTCATTGGGTTGCTTATTGTTCTGAATTCAATGTACGCACATTAGGGATTACAGAAAAAAAAGAAACTTAGTCAATAAAAAATGTTGTTATCTGTAGTTTTAAAATATTAAAAGCCATTATATTAGACTATATCATTACTGTTCTTCTGGATACCATTTTGTCTTCTTTAACAGGAAAAATATGTGTAAATTTAATTATTAAGTAAAAAGACGCCTTGATTTCAGAAACTAAGAAGGATAGTAGAAAAATTTCATTATTTTTTCAATTATTCTATGGAAGAAAATTGTGGAAGAACAACTATCATTGTTACTCAAGATACAACTTGAGCATAATTTTTGAATAGAATTACAATACAATATTTTCTAGATAATTAATTCTTTAAATAACAGAATCTCACCCGAATTTAAATATTTTTAATTTCAAAATAATTTAAGACCATCATTGTAAATATCATGACCAAAACAAATAAATATGGTTTTCTCAGAATAAGTAGAACCATTAACTAACTATATTTTTATAGTTTTGAAGGTAATTTGGGCTTAAGTATTTTTTAAAATATACCGACAAAAACTATTCTTTCAGATTTATAATAATTAAATGTG
The DNA here is from genome assembly GCA_035578175.1 of Catonia carolina. NCBI lineage: Eukaryota > Metazoa > Arthropoda > Insecta > Hemiptera > Achilidae > Catonia > Catonia carolina. The sequence continues at coordinate 28,620,928 of JAQMRL010000005.1, read as the reverse complement.
GCATATGATTATATGACAATTTATAGCTTCAGTTTAAGAAGTAAATTTACTAACTGTGCTGAATATTCTCAACAATTAAATGACTTATGAAAAAATTTCAGTTTTGATTTCAATTTTCGAATTTTCATACATAACATTAAAACTTAAGGAAATTTTAAATACACTAATTTGTTTAATCAAACAAGTAAGACAGACATCTGTATACGGATGTCAGTTATATGGAATTAACAATGAGTGATAGAGAATTTCAAAGCATCAGTATAATTAAAGAAAAAATTGTAGTTTTCGATAAATGTATTTAGCTAAACAGTAGTAAAAAAGAGTATTTAGACAGAGCAACGCATACAATTGGCTGAAGATGTTGATCCAGTGGCATTACTGTAAAAATACCAAATGACTTCCCCACTTATGATTAAGATTTCTATAACTGGTATTTTAATTTTTATGTCGATGTTAAAAGAAAAATAGTAAACAGATAATAATAACTGTTAAAGTAGATAATATATTTACACTGCCCTCAAATATATCAAAATATACTTTATTATGTGGCTAATCACTCCACAAAATTGTTTAAAACCTCTTCAATTCTGAGGTCCTAAAATGAGAACCTTTGTTTTTGTCGATTAATTTTATTTTAATCACACACAGCTAATTTTGAAACCTGGCTACCTTAAATATGGATAATCCCTAGTTAAGGTTTGAGAAAACCATGATTTTTAAATGAAGTTAATTGTGCTAAAAATACAATAAATCGATAAAAACAAATGTCCTCATATGAGGATTGAAACAAAAACCTACTTATGCAGGGAGAAAATTCATGAATAAATTACCCCAATTTTTAAAATGTGATAATTTGCATTCCTTTAAAAAAAATCTGAAAAATTACTTGATCGGTGAAACTTTTAATAGCGTACAAGAATTTCTTTCTTGATAGTAGTGATACATTGTGTGATTCTTATATGTATTTCAGGTGTTATAACTGACATGTCCTATACTCCTCCTGGATTCTCCAGGATGCAAAAAAACCAACTTTAGCCATTTTTTTAACAATATCTAACATGGTACATCAAAAACATGATGTTCTACCAACCATACTTTATAATTAATATGACATACTCAGAACTGATAAATTTAATTTTACAAAAACTAATAAAAACATATCTTTGCCATCTCGAAACGAGGGAGGGAGATTTTTGGGGTCTTCTGAACCTCTTCTCATCTTATAAAACCTTTTAAGATCGTTTTTAATAGAATGTATAAGATTGCAGTGCAGAATATATGATTAAAATTATTCTAATGAAGACAAGTACTTTAATTATTAACCTGACACCATGGCTACGTAGTTTCATAATGCATATACATCATACAGATTTTACATAGACTAGTAGAATATCACACTTACAATTATTCATCCTGTCACTTGCTTGTTTGATCTTCTTAAAACGGAAATTTTATTTGCAAGTTTTACAAAATTAAGCTCTGATCAACTTTACAGAATAAGACTGAAATACAGTGTGAAGTCGATTATCGGGACCAATTGGGGATCGTCCGGTAAATTGATTTGTCCGGATAACAGATTTTCCGAACTTATTTTACATTATAGAAGCTAGAACTGAAAACTGTGCTATAATACGTACATGACACTATTGTGCTTGTAACTTAATTTTTATTAAACACACAAACTTAAAAACACATAAATGTTATGTACTCATACAATTCACTATATCATACTTTGCCGGCCGCATTGGCGAAGTTGGTAACGTGCTCGCCTCTCATCATGCGGTCTCGGGTTCGAATCCCATTCAAGCACGGCATTTTTTCATACATTACAAAAAATCATTTCATCATTCACCGTCTGCATTAGCAGTAATTGCAGAACAGTCGGACGTTAAACAAAGAAAAAAAAAATATCGTACTTTATAAAATAAATGAACATGTAGTACTATTATAAGTTAAAAACATTAAAAATCATAATTATGTACAGTATAAATGTGTTACACAAAATCAGTTTTTAAAAAAATCTGAAATATTCCTTTGTTTAAGGGAAGCAACTTTCTTGCTAGCAGCCAAATCTTGAAGTAGTTTTAAAATTAAAACTGTAGTGGCGTCACATTCTGGTTGCTGTTCCAGCCATTTCATTCCATTTTCTGCATATTAAACAAAGCATTTAACATTATCACATATGACGTTTTAATACGATAACGGTATTTTAAATTTGTATGGCTACAAAATTCAGAAATAAATTAGTACATCCATAAATGTATATACATACGTACAGTATTTTAGAAATTTTTCCTGAAGGGCATCCGGATAACCGGTTGTCCGGTTAATAGACGTTCGGATAATCGACTTCTTTCTTATTTCAATTACTCTTATAAAATAAGTAAGGAAACAAATTTTTCATTATTACTAATAGTTAAATCGATCAATTTAAAAAAAATCTGGTGTGAAACACTCACACAACTTTCTCTTGCCAGTGCAAATAATTAACAATAAAACTAACATTAGTAATAAAACATTAAAAATAAATAAAAAACTAACCTTACTTCAATCATGAGAGAAACACGCAAAATGAAAATCAACCTCAGTTTGGCCTAAAAATACGGAAAATCACTCTTTCACGCTCAACTAGGCTCTGTAGAGAAAAATGCTCTAAATAAAAGTTGTAGATCTTTTAATTTTCTATAAATTTGATTGTAAACACTTTTATCATAAAATGAATACTAAGGCCGAAATCTTTTAAAAAAATCAATTTTTCACACGTTTTCGTGAGAAAAAAACAGAAAATCGCTAATAACCGCTAAACTAAGTGTTATACAAAAAAATGTTTGAAATAAAAGTTGTAGAATTTTAAATTCTCTACATTTTTTATTATATAAATTTTTGCGCTATAATACATATTAAAGCCGTAATCTTAAAATAAACACTTTTTTTATGTAAAAACACCCTCACCAAGAATTTCAGCAAACATGGCGCCTACCCTATCTTGTAGAGAATAAAAAATTGAGTAAATGAGGTGATTTTTAAAAAAATCATAGGACCAGTTTTTGAGGAAATCACAAAAAAGTGAAAAATTATACGAATAAACTACTACTTCCGGTTGACCGATTTTAATGAAAATGTTCGTGTCGGGTCCGGTAAGGGTATGTAACTTAAGTTTCAAGTTCGTACGATGTTCCGTTCTTGAGATATTTTGTATACACACACACAGACCAATCGCTAAAAACATATTTTTTGGGTTCAGGGGGTCTGAAAACGTATAGATCCGGTGAAAACTCGATTTCGAAAAATCGACATGAAAACAATACTTTCCTTCCTATATATTCATATAGGCAAGAGAAAGTAAAAAAGGGTGCATTTAAAGTTTTTATAGCTAAACTGGAATTCTATTAGCATCTAACTACCCCATTCCCAACTGTATATTAAAATTAAAAATTTGTAAAACTAATAAGAACGGGAATTATGTATGCATTATGAATACTAATCAGAAATAGAAAAATTGTTTTCGTCGTCCACACAGTTGTGATGCAATTACTGAAATAATGTTTATTCACATCTCTTCATAGCACAAGATATTTAATATCTGTTAATAAATTTATTTCATTAATTATTTTCAAAACTTGAAAATTTAAAAAATCTTTAAATCTTGTCTTTACTGAAAGTTAATTATAATTCACAAAATCAATATTATTAAAGTAACATTTTATGTAGGAACCTCAGAATTTTCACTAATAGGGATACAGTACCACATTCTAACAAAGTGGTATATAAAATAAAATATAATACTTAACAAACTTTTCATATACTAATAAGAACATTATTATTATTATTATTATTATTTGTACATTGTACTCTCATCTTAATTTTCATATTTTTTTTTGAACAAACACTTTCAAAATTCTTTATAAAAGCAACAAATATTGTACAGCACATTTTAATCTTACTCAAATGTTTTAAAATAAATAATAAAAAAATTAAATGCTTTTACATAACATACTTCACCATCAGAAAAGTAAAAAAGTTTATATTAAATCATAGTTTGTAAAGAACAACCTGTTGCATATATTTTAAATAATACGTTGTTATGATACACTACAAATGGATATGGCAATTGAATGCATTTCTAAAATTCATCCAGGGATATTTAAAAAAAAAAAATAATGTGTGTAAAAACATTATTTTGGTGCATTGATTAATAATCAGATATTTACATCCATTTAATCTCATGGCAATACATTACAGTGAAGTCCTCATTAGAGAAATAAAACTCCCTCTTGCAAATATAAAAAACTTTATTCTTTTTTAAAACAAAAATTTACGTACCTAATTTTTCCCCTTTTATGAACTTTACAGACTACTAAATTTTTTACTTAAAAAAACAATAAAATAAACTAATAAAACAATAAATTGGTATTGTGCGATTCCAAGCTCCGTGTAGTTGCGGGGTGAAGGGTACGGGTGAGGTATAATGAATGAGTGACGCGTGCTGGGAGAACGATTGTTGCATTACTTAGATACAAAACATTTGTTTACAAACTTTTCGTATTTAACATATTTGTTTGTATTTATTATATTTATTTATTTACATATTTTGATATAAATTGGTAAATTAAATATTATGGATTTGACCAAGTTAATAACCCAGTAAATATTTGTTAAATTAATGCGCTAGTTGATAAGAATCTTTTTTTAGTCTAGTTAGTACACACTACCACTACAAATGCATCAGCTGTGAAAAATACTACTAACACTCAATTCATTCTCCCGTTACTATAACAATGCACTGCATTCCTTCCAACAACACGGAGCTGGGACTCTAGCAATAAATAAATAAATAAATAGGCCCTATATATTACGCTTTTCATATAATAATATAGGAAAAACTAATTTTCAATATCCAAAAATTTTCTTTAATTTAAAAAAATTTAAGATAATCATGGAACAGTACTAAAATGAAATACGGCAGTGGTAAAATTTTAAATTACATTTTTATATATTTTAAAAATACTAAACTGTAATAAAACAATAATTACAAAGACAAAATGCATGATTAAAATTATTTAAAAAATTTTTGGGCCAAGAATAAGTAATTAACAAACAAGCTCATAGTAAATACATCAATCATTAGTTCATAAATAATTATAAGTTGTTGATTAATTATTAATATCATTAATATATTTATTATTTCCTCATTATAATAGCTGATTGATCTCATATTTCATGTTTACGAATCATAACAAAATTAAAAAGAATTCGTCTTTTGAATAGGTAAATTATATAATATCGTTATGACTGAACAATTAAATTACTGTCCTTCCCTAAATATGTTTTGTTAATATATTGTAAATAATCATATTTGTTTTTGATATAATTTGTAAAGTGTTATTGCTACGAAATATGATGTATGGAAAAGTGTATAACCTGTAAGGTATTAAAAATTATTTTTACTACCGAATCTTCATACCATTATTGGATTCAGATACATAGCTGATTTTTTAAATATTTATTTTATTAATCGACATCACGTAATTTTGATTTTGAGTGTTAAGCTGCTAACTCCATTTTTACGTGCCCAAAAAATGAATTTGTATTGTTGAAAAAAGGAATTCAGTTTATCTAACGGCATATTTCCACGATACTAGTTTACTAGTGGTAGGTGACTGTTCCCATGGAGCTATTTAATTAATGTCGGTGCTTTTAAGATATATGTCAGTTGTGTTTTGTACAGCTTGCTTGTAACTAACAACGTTTCCAAATGTTCACACTGAGTTAGTTTACTATAGCTATACCGGTAAGATGTCGCAGTCCCAGTGCGCATGCGTCTGGAAAGTGGGGTACATCCCCACTACTGAATAGTCTCACTACCTTAATATCAAATATTCTGTTGCCGAGTCTCTATTGCGAAATACTACTTGCAATGGTAGGGGTAATGCTTCCCTGCCAAAGTTGATGCTTGGAATGCTCGCACTGCATTTTCGTTACAGTATGTCTATAGCACTAGTCAATAACCATATATATAGCACTAGTAACGTGACCAATTCTCCCCTACTAGCACTAGTCATTAACGTGACCTATTCTCCCCTACTAGCACTAGTCAACATGACCTATTCTCCCCTACTAGCGCTAGTCAATAACGTGACCTATTCTCCCCTACTAGCGCTAGTCAATAACGTGACCTATTCTCCCCTACTAGCGCTAGTCAATAACGTGACCTATTTTCCTCTACTAGCACTAGTCAACATGACCTATTCTCCCCTACTAGCGCTAGTCAATAACGTGACCTATTCTCCCCTACTAGCACTAGTCAACATGACCTATTCTCCCCTACTAGTGCTAGTCAACGTGACCTATTCTCTCTTACTAGCACTAGTCAATAACATGACCTATTCTCCCCTACTAGCACTAGTCAATAACGTGACCTATTCTCCCCTACTAGCACTAGTCAATAACATGACCTATTCTCCCCTACTAGCGCTAGTTGTTCATTCCCATTACACTATTTTGCTAGCAGCTAGTACTTGCACCATGGGAATAGGCCTTAATAGATCTCCAATGGGTATTAAAAGATGCAGTTTGTTGTGACTTTTTTGCTATCTCAATGTGAACTTCACAAGTTTCATTCAGTTTTTCAGCTCTTCAGTAATGTTTCAGGAAATGAAGTTAGCATCTATCTTAACTGATGATAAATCACTTTATTTTTCTTCATACACACGACACTTGCTATAACGACGTAATTGGTACCTGTAAACCCGTTGTGTACATTAAGTGAACTTAAATAAGAAATGTCAAATTCCCTCTTTTCACTGAACATTGTCTTTAATTAAGTGCTGATCTTTATTCAACAACTGTATATGGACACTACAACAAATATTTAACAATATATATTTTAATTTTATGTTCACGCGGTGGATATTTCACGTGAAATTTTTTGTATTTGCCTTCATGAAGAAGCGATATATCAAAAAAATGGCATCACATCCACTTGTATAATTTTTTTCACTACCATCCCCATGTTAAAATATCAAGAAAAATTCGAACTTAATATTTTGTACAAAAAATGTTTTAATAAAACATTTTTTTCTAAAAAGTATGAATTTTTGTCAAACATATAATAAAATTGGTTTAATGTTTCCTAATTCTAGGATCTAATTCTTAATACATTTTGGTACAAAATGCATTTCATTGGTTGTTATAAGAACTGGTTATAAACCAACTCGTCATCAATCAGATGTCTGTTGTAATTTTTTTATGGGACTATTACTATTAAGATACGTTCTCAATAGAAATAATATATTAACTAAATTTCCTACTGTTTTTCAAAAAATTCCAAATTTTGTTTTTATTTCTAGGAGAAAAATTGTAATTGCAATCGGCGACTACAGTAGGTTATTATACAGTTTCAGTGGACTTTACTTATTTAGCCCTACCAAGGAATTTACACTTAAATTTTCTGCTTTAATGTCTGAAAAACTAACCACGGTACTTAAAGCGTTTAATATCACACATATCCTATTCTACAAATACTCCAATTTTCTGCCCATAACAGACAGGTGGAGTGTCAAATTATTTACACTCAATCTGTTCGTTGCTGGGCTAAAATAAATAGTTCTGTTTCTTTTCACATGTTCAGCCAATTAAATGACTGAATCATTTAAGAACAGAAGAGGTAGAGGTGTAAAAGACACTAATCAGAGTTACCTCCTCTGAAAGTAATGAATTTCATTATACAGCCAGACCCTGTGATGAATGAAATGAAGGTGTCATTTACAGAGCGGAAAATATGTGCTTTTCAGAGGGCCTGGCATGCTGATAAGCATACTTTTCCACTCAGTGAGTTGTGGCAATGGTAAACCACCTCACTCCTCGTTTTACTTAGTAAAACCTCTACAGGTTCAAACCAGCCTTTTGGCTGATGACCTAAACAACAACACTCCAATTTTAATGGACTCAAAAAATATATATTAAAATTTATTTAACTTTTTTTAAATGATGAACAGAAATTTTTATGTTGTCTTTTAACAGTATACTATGTGTAGTGATCAGTTCATATAATTTTTACCAAACATAATTTTTTTCCTTAATTCAGGTGAAATTTGATCCCTTTTTTATACATACAGTAGTTACAAAACCACAGTTCTTCAGCCCGTTATTACATTTATTATTTCAATAAGATTATTTACAATGTAGATATGGTCATTCATAAAAAAATTTGTCGTAGCTAGTAGCAAAATGTTATGAAACATCATTAAATTTATTGCCATATAAAAATGGTTAGAATATTTTTATACTTCACAATTTTCAGTCTTAAACATCGCAATGCACGTTTATTTACTTTTTAATAATTTTGTGGTACTAAATATTAATTTTTTGAATTAAATTTTTTTCTCAAATTTTACAGAATTTCACCTTTTCTGTGATATGACAATAACTTTAAGTAATACAATTTTGTTAGGTATCTAGCAGAGTAAATAGTTTTAGGTTACTTATTCTACAGTAAAACCTGCATGAAATTTCAAAAATTTCTGAAAAAGTAGTGCAGGCTGGAAATTTAATTTGTAGTAGATATTTGACAGACGTTCCTGAACCTTGAGATGCGAAAAAAGAATTCTACATTACATCCACGACTTAAAATTACGTATTAGTTTTTTATACAATTTCATTGTTGTGATGAATCTAGCTGTGAACAGATGTCCTAGTTCGGAGTACATCCTTCAGCCAAGGTCCAAAAACCAAAGACCCAGGGTATATGATTTTCTATTCTAAAAGAATCGTAATTCCAACTTTTAGCAACTTTTGTTAAATCTTCGTTAATCCTAGGTAATTCTCCTATTGAAGCTTGAATACTTTGAAACTGAAAATTTCTTTGCCAATCCTGTATTACTTTTAATTTTAACACCTTTCTACACAACATATTTTTATAGTGAAATACAGTTGCGTATTTTTTTGTTGCGTTCATCACTGTTAGTTACTGAGATAATTAAGCTCTATCAAGAAACATTTACTGAATTAAAATTTAACTCTTACTATATTTTTTCAAGCCAACTATGAAAATTAAAGTTACTTATCTCCATTGTATTGTATAGGTTACTCAATCAATCTTACAGGTACAAAGAAAATCTGCGGTAAAATATTCATTAAAGTTCTTAATCTTACAGAAGTTTTATCTGATTTTGTTGTAGGATTTATTGTACACGTTATCATTATTCCTTTAAAATAATTTGTTAAAAATTAAAATAATAATTTGTTAAAATCTGGCCGGCCCATGGTGTAGTGGTCAGCACAACTGGCTACTATGCCGGGGTCCCGGGTTCGATTCCCGGTCAGGTCTGGCATTTTTTTCATCTGTAAATCACCACATATCATTACATACGCACAAGCTCAAGGCTTATGTAGGCATCATCACTCAATAAAAAAAAAAAAAAAATTAAAGACACAGTTTTTAATTATCTTTCGATTCAACACACTGCATTTTGAAGTACATGATTTTTTTAACAATTTTATTTTAAGAGAAAATTGAATACATTGCCAAACGCATTAACAAAACAAATAATATAACACATGTTAAATAAATTCAAGTATTCTGAAATTAATGACTGTTGTCTTTTAATATGAGCAAGTGAATGTTTTCCTTGAGGTATCAATAATATCTCAAAAGCAGATCTCCAAAATTTTACAAAAAAATTAAATGTATAAAGTAAACCCTGAAAAGTAGCTGCTTCATTGGATCATCTCATGTTTTTTTAAAATAATGATAAAACTAAAAATGCTCAAAGAATAATATTTCTGGTTGAATATTTTCCCAAATTTTCAAATAATTTAAATTTATTTAATATTGATCACCATTACTATTTGACACTGTTTAAAAGTTAAAAATTTAACGACATTGCTTAACCAATTTTTTTTTTTGTAAATACACAAACCTAATCTCAATACTCACTCTGGGTATCCAATTTTTTGAGCAATAAATAATTTTAATGAAAACTGGGCGCAGTCTTTTAAACAAATTTTTTGTAAGTGGCTTACAAGTTACATTAGTACAGTAGTGCAAAACAATTGATCTCTTTAAGTTCAATTCGCAGTTACGGTCTGGAGAATTATCTTACTGCTCAATATTCAATAAGTTGAACAATCTTAAATAAAAATTTGTTGATTATAATTATTTTATATCATGTGTGTTTATAAGTTAAGAAATAAAGCTATTAAATTTTATTATTAAGTATATAAGTAGTTTCTTTTAAATACTTATAGATTTAAGAACAATGAAAAAGTATCGGTTAATATTATCCTGGAACTATTAATCATAGTCTACTGCAATTAAAATAAACTGTTAACGTTACAAAATAACACGCATTAACATACATTAGAATAACCTAAAATAAAAATTTTTTATGTAAATAATTTTTTAATTTCTTTTATAAATTTTTTATGATGTACACGAGTACATTGCTCTATGATTCACATCTTCAAGTCAGTAAATCATTTTGCATAGAATAAAAATTTACTTAAATTACTATACAAAGTATTAAAAAATTCGCAGATTGAATAATATCATCGGAATAATAATTTCAAGGTTCAATTTTTAAAAAAATACGTTTCGTAACACGTAACATAAACCAATTTACCATAATAGTGACGTGTGTTCATTTTCATCGTTACGTTAACACTTTCGACTAATGTGTTACAAAATTATGAGCTAAGTAGTCTAGTTGTCTATTATCGATTTAATCAATTGATCAGTTCCAACTTTTTTTAAAATTAATAATATTTAAACTAAGCACAGAATTTATATAAAATCAGTTTTCACAATATGTTAACTCCACGAAAATAAACATTGTTAAGTTTAAGAACTCCTGATTCTATTTAGACGTTCCCTTTTTATGTATTGAACTGTTTAGAATTTAAAAGATTATTATACTATAGTGTAGTGGTAGAGCGGTAGTCTACTACACGAAGGTCTCGGGTTCAATTTCCAGCCAGGGTCTGGAAATTTTCACAAGTCAAAAAAACCACAGTTACATATCCTCTTATAGTCACTAATGACCAAGATGTTGATGCGATTTTAAATAAACTAAAGAAAAGATAATTATTACATTATAGAAACCTTTTACAAACAGTGATGGAACATAATGCAAATTTTATACTTTGGCTTTGTAAACCACTTTTCACAATCAAAACCCTTGGCCTTCAATTTCAATGTCGAATGATTTGTTAACTCCCTTAAGCACTTTTTTTTACAATAGTTATATCTGCTATTAATTTTTCTTTTTAATAGTAAAATTATAATTTCTTTAAAAAACTCAATAATCAAGACATAAAATTATAAATTACTTCACTCAATGTTAATATGTTCATATTAAAATAGATTTAAATTATTAAGAGTTTGCAATTATTAAATAAGTGCAGTTTGGAATGTATCTTTTCAGGTCCTATACATTAGGAGATAAAAAAATACAACCCCGATCCCAGGGAAGAGGGTGAACATTTTTGGATAACAAAATTAATATATAATTTTTAACGCCAAACATATCGTCAAAAGATTTTTGTATTCTAAAAATTTCAATATTTCATAATTTTTTGGTAAGGGTAGCAACCCCCATAGGACCCCGATTTAAAATATATTTTCAGTAAATTTAAATTGTGAGATAGGAGCCTTCAAATTTTCAATCGTAACCCAATTAAAATTAGCCTGCGATAACATTGATGCTAAAACTATCATCACCGGGGAATTTGTTTTCATCAGTTTTACTTTATAAATAAATCTTTATTCAGCAGCTTACATTCAAAACTATTGTAAAAACATTTAATTTGTCTACTGACGTATTATAACTGCTGTATCATTTATTTTTCACTTTTTCATTACATAATCCTGTTTCTTAATGACACATTTTGATGGATCCACCATCATCAGAGTACATAAATTCAAAAAATTGAAAATTAATTTATTAAAAATTTTAGAACATATCTCGTAAAGATTTTAATAAGTTAAGTCAAATTTTTAAAATTGATGCTCTGATAATGGTGGCTCCGCCATTACATGTCAATAATAAGAAATAGGATTATCTAAATGGAAAAGTTAAAAATGCGTGAAAAAATTTAATATTTTTACAATTTCACTTTCATATAAAATATAATTAGGCTACTAGGTAAAAATTTGTAAATTCTATGTTGCCAAGTAAATTATCGTATCTAAATCCATTTCATGCATGCTTACTTGCCTGATATGTAAACAAACAACATGTGTATGAAATTGAGTGCCACATAAAGATCAATCCTTGATACAAAAGGGGTGAAGAAAATATCAATATCGAGATTGAAAAGACTATTAATAACAGTCAACTAGTAAAATTATTTTTATTTTCCCTGTTTCACAGAGATGGTAAAATTAAAGAAAAACTGTACAGGATACTGTGAAGGAAGGCTGTAAATACTGCGTGATCTTTATGTTATTTTATGTATTTTTATGTTATTTGTGTCTATGTGGTGTATGTTAAGCTCGGCAGCTGACTGTATTTTAGTGAAGAAAGAATGACTACGTTAAGTTATAATGGTGCGGTATACTAAGGTGATATTCTATTGCTGTTCTACTGTACCACCTCGCATCCTTGCGACCAGCCATAGTAGTGGGTGGAGACGGTGGGGTGTAGGGGAGTTTTGGAGCCCAAAAAAAAAAAATTATTTTACAGCTATGTAAATCTGATGCACAATGTGAGATAATTCATCAAAAACAATAAGGTGTTAATATACTACGTGAAGCGGTAAACTGTATCTCAATATCATTAAGATTGGATGTTTTAACTTTTATTGTAATATTAACTGAAGTATTTAAATATAATAAGGTTGTTTGGGAAAACCAATGAGCAACCATAAATCACATAAGAAAAGTATTTTGATTAACCTGAAGTTAAATAAACGAATCTAATAATTTTACGGTTATGGTTTTGTTTTCATGATGGAGAATTCATTCTACAACTTTTTATTTGTGATAAAACGGTTTCGTTTTTACTTAGTCCTGGATTTTAAATTATTAATAAAAATAAATAAATAAAATTATTTTGTTAAGAACTGTAGATTTAACAGCATTAAGATTAAGCCTGCTCCAATTTCATACTCAGTTTGCTATAAAATTCAAACTGGTGGAATTAGCATTATTAATTTAATTTATTTAAGAGTTGATTATGTCTTCGATGATCTCTCTACGTCAAAAATATTTTGAAAATAATTATTTTCTTCAACTATTAATTTAATAAGTCATATTTCTTTAAAAATATTGTGATATTTTTTTACGGCATACTGGAACAAATAGATATCCTGATAAATGTTTTATGTCCGTAGAAAATTGGTTAATCATTTTTTTAAGATCGGATAACTTAGAAAAATAATAAGCATTGAAAAATAATGTGTTCATTTTTTAAATATTAGTGATAAAAACAAGTTTTCTTAGACCTCTTTCGTAGTATAGAAGTAGCACGTTAGCCTACAGCAAAACATGGAGGTCCCGAGCTCAATTCCTGGCTAGGGTCTGGAAATAATTACAAGTAAAAACCCACCGTAATTACCAATAACCAAGCTGTTGATGCGACTTTTAATAAACTAAAAAAAAATTTTCTTTTGCTTTACAAGGAACAGGACATTTTACAAGTTTTAATACCCTTTAAAAAAATTCTAAACCTAAACTGAATTTCTCATGATTAATTTAAATAAGAAAAACTTTTAAATATAAACATTTACTTACAACTACACTAGTGATTTCATAATGTAAATTTAAAAATAATAATGATAACAGATATTTACGTATCACGTGATTAAGTAATTAAAAAATTGTAACAATTAATGTTTATAATTTTGTATGAATAATTATTTATAAAAGTCATTAATAGCAATCTATAATCAATTAAGCATATGTAGATTATTACATAAATGTTTTGTTATACCTAATGAATATTCTAAATGGATACTCGCAATCTTGTTGATTAACGAAATTAAAGATTCTTGAGATTTAAAGTCAATAATATTTACAACTTTAGTCAACCATTACAATAATATTTGACCGCGATGAATAATGGTCTAATTCAACTAACTTATATCCCACGGATACAATTTCTTGTCATAACTGGCAAGTTTCATAATTACTTCAGCCAAGGCTTATTTACTCATCATCCCGCAATAAATAAACAAATAGGCTGAATTTTTATACTGAACTAAACAACAGCCATACTTACATTTATCTCTACACCGAAACTTAAAAAACAAAAATCACTAACTAAACAAAAATGGCTTCTTCAAAGAACACTTTGTTTTTTACACCTTACTGAAGTTTTTGTTAATTAACCTAAACCACATACCTAATTTTTAAAACATTACACCAAAATAAAAATCACAAACATTAAAATTTATAATTGTATATTAGTCTTCTTTCTTTTATGAAGCTAAATGTGTACAAAGATATTACAGATTTATACAAAGAAGTAACATACCATTTATTGTTGTCCTAATCATCTTTTAACTTAGTTTCCCCGTTATTTATATTTTAAAATTGTATCTTTTCTAGCATTAAAAATTATCAGTTTCACTTCCTTCATGTCGTTAAATAAAAAAAAGTATATATTTCAGTTCATATTTATGATGCATGTACACGAAAACTTTTTTGAGCAATGGTTTTTTACAATGCAGTCACGTATAAAATTTTGTAATTTATAACAAATTTAATATTTCTTAAATTTTTTAGAACGGTATCTACATTTGCATATGCTACTATTGTTTATTTATAAATAATTTCAAGTTTGTTCAGCAACTATTATAAACTATCTATTAAAATGTTAAGATTTTTAAATTAAAAAATTCTTTTCTTTTAGACAAGAATCTTTAAATTTTAAAACTTTCCACCAATGAATGGCATTTCAGATGGCTGTAAATGGCCTAGCGTTGTACAAAACACTGGCTCTAAAATAATTTAAAAATTTGATGATAAAATGCTGTAAGAATGTTAGGGCGAACTAAAAGGAAGGAAAACTTCCACGTATCTATCATTAATAAATATGTTGTCATCCAGTTCTAACTGAAATAAAACTAAAATTTTCCTTTAATATTTTCTGTTTACAGATGATGGAACCTGTAGCAATGAAAGAATTAGAAGAATTAACATTATGCGGTTATTGTAAGCAAAAATTTAACGATTTAGAGATGGTGCCGAAATTATTAAGTTGTAAGCATTATTTCTGTTTGAATTGCGTACAATCATCGATGATGAAAGGTAGAGAAGTATTCTGCGTCAACTGTTGGAAAAGAACGGAGTTAGCCGAACAAGGGCCCGAAACACTGCCAACGTACAGTCCGATATTAATATTATGCAATAATATCTCTAGTATGAAAATTGCTAATACAGCGCCACCTGCCAGTGGGAAACCACCAGAAAAAGATAGAAAGGTAATAATATACTTGAGAAGTTAAACGTTTTTTTTTTTCTTCAATACCTTCTGTTCATTTCTATTCCTAATTTTTTAAACTGGATATTACAAGTATTACTATTGATGGGTATATTGGGCTGAGAAATTGAAATATCAGTACAATATCATTCATATGTAAATCTATTTTTTTAACTTGTTACGAACATCAATTTACTGTTGTTCAGGTCATCAGCCGAAAGAGGCTCTCAAGAACTTTACCTAGTAAAACGAGGAGTGAGGTGGTTTATCATTCTCTTCTTCATTGAATGGAAAAATATGCTTATCAACATGCCAGGCCCTCTGAAAAGAGTTTTTTTTCACCGTACAATTGACACCTTCATTTCATTCATCACAGGGTCTAGCTGTATGATAGAATTCATTAATCTCAGAGGAGATAACTCTGACTAATCTTTTACACCACTACCTCTTCTGTTCTTAAATGCTTCACGCATATTATTGGCTCATCTTGTGATAAAGAAACAGAACTACTTTCTGTAGCCCTGGAACAAGCAGATCGAGTGCAAATAATTTAACACTTCACCTGCCTGTTATGGGCATAACAATTTACTTTATATATCAAAAACATTTGCCATTAAAAGAGATTTATGATCTCGGAAGAAAAAATTCCAGTTAGTTTGAAATATTTTAAATGAACAATGATCAATTCCATCTAATCTTACCCGAACAAAATTGTTTCGATTTCAAACAAGATTATGAACAAATTTCTATAAATTAAAAAATTTATTACTGTTACCAAATATTTTATAATTATAAGTATTACTAACATCTAATATTAAAATCCACGTACGGTACATTTTAATTTCAAGAATATTAATTTGATAATCAAATGCATTTTGTGTTAAAACATTTATTTATTAATTGTATAAATGTACAACAATTCTAATAAAAATAGTTTGATAATTTGATAACTTTTAATATTTATTAATATACAACCAAGAAGCGACTTCAATATGCCACTGTTCTTTATTTGCTCTTTAACTTGAAGACCAAAACAAGTCGTTCATAAGTACAACCGTAAACTAATTTTATTGGTTTTTACGCTTTTGAGACAGGTATTCATTCAGCTTTGTTACAAAAATTTAATAATTGAGAAAAAAACTGTACAATATTCAGGCCTTCTTACTTGAGTTACCTACCATACGGTGCCAAGACAGGCATCCTTTGACAATAATAACATTTACAAACCTAATGTTATTAAGTACAATGTAAGTAACTTATCACGATGTCTGTTTATGATTTACAGATAGTGCCAAGTGAAAATTGCCACACGCACGGCATGCCATTAGCTTTATGGTGTCATACGTGTTGTTCTGCGATATGTAGAGCGTGCGCAGCACAAAGCGATCATCCAGGTCATCAAGTCAAATCACAATCGGAAGCAAAAGAACAACTCGTTTCAGAAGTAAGATCAATTAATGTAATTTAACGCATTCAAAATCTTTCCGTAGAGTTCGTTTTTAAAAGAAGCCAAGGCTTGTGTAGGCATCATCACTTAATACATAATAAATAAATTTTAGAAATTTATTTATTCTCTCTTTCTTTCTCTATCTCTCGCTCTCTCTTTCTATCTCTCCGTAATATGTCGGTTTCTTAATTTAAATGTGCTATAGTAACAGTGATAATGCTAATTAAAAAGTGGCGAATGTCTGTTCTCGAATCTACAATAATAAATTGTATTGTTACAGGTACAACTAGAACTACTAGCAGTGGGGAAAATGCTGGGAGAAGTGCAGAGATTAGCGATACAACAACGGCAATTTTTATTAAAAGTACTGGAGGCATGTGTTACATTAAAAACACATGTAGAAACCGATTTACAAAACAGTTGGTCGCATATGCCTGAAGTGAACGAAGCGCGTGAAACACTTGCCAAAGCACGAGTGGGTTTAGCCCATCTAGAAAATCCAGGAGAAGCACAAACGCTGTTTACATCATTATCGTTAGAGAAACAGCGTTTACAAGCTAAATACCAAGAGATGTTCCTTCAATGCCAATTAGACGACCTTATCGGTAATTCGGGCGTAGTATTTGATTTTACATTATTAAAACAAGCACTTGCGAATATTCACGCGTTAGACTCACCCGTCAATCAACCGGCTAATCGAAACCATGTCGCAGCGACTCATAATCCGATATTATTCCTTGCCAATTATTGTATGTCACAACTGTATTCTCGCCACGTTCTTTCCAAACAACAACAACAGCAACAGCAACATCTTCAACATAACGGAACTGTCGAATATGTCGTTAAACAACCGGCACCTCCCCAGTATGTTCATCAGGAACCAATCGGAACAATAGTCGCAGTGCAAAATCCCCCGCCGCCCCAACCAGTAGTAGCGTTAAACATACGGCCGCCTAGTAGTCCTTATCTTTATTTTTTTAATATAGACGTAAACGGACAACCACACGGTAGAATGGTTATCGAAACTAGACCGGATGCAGCGCCGAAAATGGCTAAGAATTTTGCGGTGTTAACGACGGGCGAAATGGGTTATTGTTACAAAGGTTGCGCGATATTTCAATGTTGGGAAGGGGAATCTGTTATAACCGGTGATTTCGAACTGAACAACGGACGCGGCGGTAGATCGATTTATGAAGAAGGTTATTTTATGCCAGACGATACGAAATTTCCAGCGGTTCGTGGAGCAGTCGGTATGAGGCGTACACAGAAACGACACGACAATCTAGGTATGGTCGGTTCACAATTTAGAGTTATTTTACAAGAGATGCGAGGGTTTACTGCAATATTCGGTCATGTCGTTGAAGGTCTCGATTTAATTGAAAAAATTGCAACGTACGGTGATCAAACGGGTAAACCAACCAAGACTGTAGTGATCACAAACTGCGGAAAACTTTGAACGTATCTAATTTTCGTTTTAATTTTATCTTTTTTCTTAATAACATTACATTCTTGTTTTGTTATCGAAAGTACTCCCTGATCGAACAACAGAAGTAATCGGTTGCTAATGGGACTACGTAAATTACTGTACAAGTTTTTCGGTGTATAATTTTAACAGAATATATTTTTATAAAAATA
This sequence comes from Catonia carolina, assembly GCA_035578175.1. Taxonomy (NCBI): domain Eukaryota; kingdom Metazoa; phylum Arthropoda; class Insecta; order Hemiptera; family Achilidae; genus Catonia; species Catonia carolina. The sequence goes on along the minus strand of JAQMRL010000005.1, from coordinate 28,602,424 downwards.
CATAAATTTTAATTTTTTGGAAAACGTACTTTATTACAAAACACGACCAATTCGTAATTTATTATCTAACAAAATACAAAATGAATTTTTTTCGTCAAGAAAATAACGTTAAATATCGTGTAAAAATGAAAAAAATCAAGTCATACGAATTTTGACTTATTTATTAAAAACCGTTTGTTTCATGTTTCGAAGAAAAATTTACAGTCCGAGTCAATTGCATTAAATAATATTATATGTATATTTATTAATATAAATATATATCATTATCAATATTATTATTATTATTATTATTAAATAATATATATATAATAAAAAGTAAATATATATTTTACAAAAATAATCATAATAAATAAATAAAAAACCCATTATAATGTTATGTATTATAATTATATAATACAAAATGTATATTATAATTATACAAAGCATGTTGTTATTATTTTTATTATCATAATAAAAATTATTATGTGCATAAATTATTATATTTTGGTAAAGAATATAGAGTTTAGTATATATCTAGTATGTAGAAAACAAATCGGAACGAAACAGAAATGCGATGATTGAAATTATTTTTAGTAACTAAAATATTAACGTTAAATAAATATTTTATTGTCATTATAATTTTATTATTATTATTATTGTTTGATTTATATATCCTTAAACATTATTTACCATTATTATTATTAATGATTTATTAGCGAATGTGTCGTAGTAGTTTACGAGATTAATTATTTAAGTGTCCTGGACAAAACCAACAGATTTGTTAAACCCTTAACAAACATTTACAAAAATTCATGATGAAAATTTTAAAGGCTAATTCTACATTGAGAAATTTATTTTATTTTTCATGACTTGCCATTAATAATGATCTCAAAAGTTTATTATTATAGACTGTTAACACTTTAAGGGATTTGTTGTAATATTTAAAAAAAAAATGTTGACATAAATTCACCTTGATACAGTATAAATGTTTCCATTAAGTTTGTATCATTTGCAAAACACCATGCCAGTGTTTTATAACGAGAATGGAATTCATAAATTATTACCAACATCGTACAAAAGAATTATTTAGACAAAAATTTTTATCTATGTAATTTACAAAAAAAAACTGTTAACTTTTTCTGAATTTAAAGCGATTTTAAAAAGCACCCGTGTGCGGAATTAGGAAATTAAACAATTTTGTTGTCACTAAACCCAACAACTGACAACATAGCAAAAATATTTAGACTTTCTTTTATAAAACCGAATTGACAAAAAATAAAAAAAAAAAAAATAAAAAATAAAAAAACATGGTAGAATATGAACATTTAAAAAACAAAGAGGCCGCCTCCGTAGCGTAATGGTTAGCACATTAGTTTACCACACGGAGGTCCCGGGTTTGATTCCCAGCCAAGGTCTGGAAATTTCAACAAATCAAATCCCACAGTTAGTCACTTATTCCACCGTAGACGCTAATAACCAAGCAGTCGACTTTAAACAAATAATTTAAAAAAAAAACAGGTTACACTGCACAAATGTAATAAAGACATAAAATGCGATAGTTGCCAGTCCACACTACTATTTACCAAGTAATTAAAAAATCTGGAATAAAACTAATTTTAGTACAATTATTAGCCAACAGATGGTAGCAGTCATAAACTGCTAAAAAAAGAGATCACAAAGCTGCACCATCAGTAACAATGTGTTACCGCATAAAAAAAATGAAAATACGAAATGTAAATATACTAGAACAACAACCAACAGTAATGTAAACACACAATTTGTAGTGAAAGGTTTTATTCTAGCCAGCGAGCTTATTACATTAGAAAAGTATTTAATAAACTAGTGCATTATTTTACTGAGTTTCCCTACACACTAATTTTTCTTAGTATCATTTTTAAATGATTAATAAGTTAATAATTTTAATTCTCAGAATTATAACTCTTAATCTCAAAGAACTGTAAATTAAATGCTTAAAGTAAAGCACGATAATGTCAAATGTATTGTAGATTAGAATTACAAACCTAAACAACCCTCATTAAATCACGTTACATAATACACTGCCAAGAACTTTTATGTAAAAATATTTGACCACCTTCGTGGCGTAGTGACTAGCACGCTAGGCTACAAAGCGGAAGGTCCTGGTTTCGATTCCCAGCTAGGGTCTGGAAATTTTAACATGATAAAACCCACCGTTATAGTACCAAAACCCACAGTAGTCATTAATGACCAAGCTGTCAATGCGACTTCAAATAAACTTAAAATATATATATGTACGAGGTGTGGTGATTAAATTCCAGGAATTCGCCAATAAAACAAGCAAACTAAGTTACTGGCAAAATTTTATTATCGACCTTTACAATAGTCTCCCTCTAACACTACATGATTCCAACGTTGCTCCCATGATTGGAAGCACCTTGGTAATTCCCTGAAGTTACTCCATTCAGCACCGCGGTTACAGCTTCCTTGATCTTCTGTATGCCACCATGGTAAGTTCCCTTGAGGTGCGACTTCATCGTGGAGAATAAGAAGTTGCAAGGGGCGAAGTCAGGGCTATAGGGTGGGTGCGGCAACATTGGAACGCATTTTCCCCAAAAAAACTCTTCCACAATGAATGACAAATGGGCTGGTGCATTGTCGTGGTGCAAGATCCAGCCGTCCTCAGCGAGTTTGGTCAGGACACGTAAAATGCATGCTCACAGCCGCTCCAGTATGCGAACATAGAACTGTCTAGTTGGTAGGAACATATTCACGATGAATGATGCCGCGGATATAAAAAAAGGATAAACATTGCCTTCCGTCGCGACTTTGACACCCTCACTTTCATTGGCCGTTCCCACCCTTTTCCACTCACTGGTGACTTTGTTTACGTGTCTCAGCAGTCGTACTCATTTATCCAGGTCTCATCGCCAGTGACTACCTGAGTCATCCAATCTCTAACGTCGCTCTGAATGCGGGACAACAAATCCTCACTGACCTCACTTGTAATGTGAGTCACTCATTTTCACAAAGCCACTAAAAAGATACTCTCGAAAAATGCACATAACACAAACCAAATTTGCTATCGACATCTCGACTGCAACAATAGGAAGGTTGTTTATTTCCGATTATATATTTACGGAAGACACAGTGTTGCCAATCCCTGAGTTATAACTTAAGTCCTGGAACTTAATTGCCAAACCTCGAATGCATTATTTTTCACCGCGTTTTCAATGCATTTCAAGTTATCTCAATAAATTTTATTATAAATTGGCAGTATAAGATTCATTAAATTATTAAAAAAAACCATTAAAATGAATTGAGATTCAGGATGCTTAAATAAAAATCAATAGATTAAGAAGTAGTATTAGAATTATAGTTAATATGTATTTTGATCTAAACATTATTTTTTATTAGTTTAATTTAATTTTAAGGTCAAGAACAGAGTTCTAGGCAAGTTGACTGATACATAAAAAAAAGAAAAATTAATTTCCATTAAAAATTGTTATAATTGTATATTGTCGCAATATAATATAAACGTATTTTTTTAATCGTAAATAAGGAATGAAATGAGGGAAGAAGAACGATGATAGTTTTTAACGGATCTTGATGACCATTATTTTTAATTTTTAGTTGCGTTAATTAATATATATTATATTTTTAAGGATTTAATTATTAATTAATTAATTAATTAAATAGTCGATTTGTTAATAAATATTATTGTTGGAATTATATATTATATTGATATTTAAACGACAATGAAGATATAATTTTGTTGTTCATTTATTTTATTTTTTTAATTAGCCTGTTGATCGTAGATATGAATCAATGTTATGTTTACTTAATCATACAATATTGCAGTTCTACAGATAAAGTATGTTAAAAATAATAATAATTCATAAATGAAAAGTTTTACTGCCGTTCAGAACACAAAAAAACAACTTTCTACTAAGGGAAACCATTAAAAAAACCTTGATCAGGACTGCCAAATTTTATTTATATATTAATTGAAAATACGTTGCTATTTTCAATAATTTATCAGTGTTCATTTTCACAAATTATCTTAATAATTGCTAAATAATCTACAACAGTTTCAATCTAATGAAAACCAAGAAACAATATATAATTTAATATGCAAATAATACATTAGTAAAAATAAAGTTAAAGTATTAAGTAATAAAAAGATTTAATTGCTGCCTTCATGGCATAGCAACTAAACATCCTAGCCGACAAAGCAGAAAGTCCTGGCTAAGGTCTGTAAATTTTAAAAAGTTAAAACCCACCGTTACAGTACCAAAACCCACAGTAGTCACTAATGACCAAGCTGTCGATGTGACTAAATAAACTAAAAAAAAATTGTTTCCTGCTAAATAATTTTAAATAGTGTTTTAAAATTTTACATCCAATGGTTTTGGTTGAGGCAAAATTTCATCAGTATCTGGCATTTCATTACAAAATACATATCACATACAAAACACACATATCACAATCTCATTAAATACAGGTCTAATTCAAAATCAAATTAAAAAATTTATTTAACAACTTAACAAAATCAAACTAATTTATTTGATGGATACAATTAATTATCCTATACAAAATCATGAAAAATTCTAAAACATAAATGACGTTTATAAAATTATCATTCCTTGTTATATTACATGACACTTATTATACTTTATACAAATTTAAACTTGCCCATGACAGACAGGTGGAGTGTCAAATTATTTACACTCAATCTGTTCGTTGCAGGGTGAAAATAAATAGTTCTGTTTCTTATCACATGGTCAGCCAGTTAAATGACTGAATCATTTAAGAAGAGAAGAGGTAGAGGTGTAAAAGACACTAATCAGAGTTATCTCCTCTGAAACTAATGAATTTCATTATACAGCCAGACCCTGTGGTGAATGAAGTGAAGGTGTCATTTGCAGAGTGGAAAATATCTGCTTTTCAGAGGGCCCGGCATGCTGATAAGCGTACTTTTCCATTCAGTGAGGAAGACAACAATAAACCACCTCACTCCTCGTTTTACTTAGTAAAACCTCAACAGGTTCAAACCAACCTTTCGGCTGATGACCTAAACAACAACACAAATTTAAACAAAAGCAAAGTAAAATTTAAATGTAATTTTTTTCTTTTTTGTAATTGGTTCAATATATTTGTTCACAGCATATTGAATTTAAAGATTTGTAAATATAAATCAATTTTACAGAGATAAAACATGTCAGCCATGAACTGAATTCTTGTTAATTTATCTAAACATTAACCCGTATAGGATTTCTATTATACATGATAAATGTCAGAGTAGAGCAGATGCCAAATAAGCTTGCTGATGTAGCTGCATGAATAGTTCGGATTCAGTCGGTAGATTTCGTGTTTTAGTACCGAACTGCCGACTAAATCAAAGGCGCTGAACAATGTAAATTATCATCTATTAGCGACGTTAAAAACATTCAATTGTAAACATTGTATACAACAATTAACGCGCTACCACATACAACATATTATAGACTAATATTTTCAGGTCAGGTGATATATAACGTTGCAAGATTGACATGACTCTGGTCACAGCTAGTACAGTGCTGAGGCAACCGAGCGCGCCATTACCAAAATAAACCTTCTGCGCATTTCAGAAAAACGGCAAGCTTATTTGGCGTCCGCTCTACTTTATTTAAAAATGAATTAGTAGAACTCAATACGTATCAGAAGTAAGCATAACACTGATTATACTTTCAATATCTTTACATAACCCCATATAAATGTATCGCATTTTGACTTTATAATCATCGTAAACATTGATATATTTTTGTTAACGACTAAAAATGATAACATATGAAATAAATAAAAAATTAGATCAGTTTTTATTAATAAAAACTATATATTTAAATGAAAAATGAAAATTATTGTGCTTTTGTGTTAGATATATAAATATATACAATTGTTATAAACCCTAACCCCACAATTTACCCAGTTATCGTTAATGTAATTTATCGTAAATAATATCGTTAATATAATGTAATTATTATATCGTAAAATTGTGAGACAGTTTTTTTAATTTTAGTAAATCCTCAATTTAAAGATTACTCGCATGAAGAAATTCATAAAGTCCGTTATTATTTTTTCATTAAAAAAATCAATTTTTCTTTAAACGGTAATACATTTTTTGTGTTGTTGATATCCATAAAACACGATAGATGGAATGTTATTTGATAATATTAATCCTTTGGCGATAATAAATCACCATTGATAAACCATATGAAAAACCAATGATATTGTCACTAGCGGGTATGCAAGAAATCTCAGGCGATGATACATTGTCGCCACTGTATTAATGTTTTTAAATGCGTTTGAAAAAGTAAATATTATTCTAATTAATCTATAACCTTTTTTAGAAAACCTAAACAATTTTAAAACATTTTTGGAACTCTGTGGAACCAGAACACATGGACCACTAGAATGTCTGTTTAGGTTCTGTCATGTCCTGGTGTAGTATTGTGGAAATGTAGGTGATAATATTTAGGATATAAAGAAATACCTTCCAACCAATAATTTTTTTTTGTATTTTTGAAGTTTAATTTATATTTTTGTGTTGAAAAAACGGTTATATAGTTGACAGCTACTTTTTATTTTACAGGAAATTTTTTCCTAACATTTTTACACCTAAAACATAACAGTATCATATAATAAAAATTCTTTCATGAGACGACGTGTCTCATGAATGGTGACAATTTTTAAAAAGGCTTACTTTTGACTTATGGTAAAAACCATTAGTGATTTCTTTATCTACTCTTTAAAAGGAATCAAATGACACTAAATTTTTATTTCCGAATTCAAACTTTGAGATCTTGATTTCCAATTGAAACTGGAACTTCAAACCCAATTTAGGCCCACTTAACATTTTGTGTAGATTACGAAGCCGAAAACAATTTGTTATCTCTTGTAGTTTCTGACTTCTGGTTTTAAGCCAATTCCTGTCAAAACCCGAACTTCAGACCCAATTTAGGCCCACTAACTTTTTATGTAGATTTTGAATTTTTTTTTTGTTTGTTTAACGTCCAACTGTTCTACAATTACTGCTAATGCAGATGGTGAAGGATGAAATTATTTTTGTAACGTATGAAACTATGCCGGACCTGAATGGGATTCGAACCCAAGACCTCATGATGAGAGGCAAGCACGTTACCCCCCGTTTGTTGCTATCTTTAGTAACTTCTGACATCTGGATGTGATAGACGGATTACGGAAAGTGGTAGATGACAATTTTTTAAATTACCACCAATCTCCATATTTATACAGACACTTGCTAAACACATGTTCATTCCCATTATGCTAACTTGTGAATTGGAAAACATTAAAATTTAACCTATAAACCTCTCGTTATAGAAAACAACAATTTTTCCTCATTTTCAATTATGAAAACGGTTGAGGCTCTATCAATTAAATTGAGTTTGGAAAAATTTTGAAGCATTGCATCCTAAAATTTTATCAACTGAGAAGAAAAACTTGAACCTATTTTATACAATTAAACTGAGGGTTTACTATTATATAAGAATAAATAAATGGTTAAAGTAAATTATTTATTGTAATTATTGTTATATTATATTATTTTCATACGCATAAATATATATTTATTGGTATAGAATAATGAATTTAAAAGCGTATTATGAAATAATACAAAAATATATTTATATTACTGCCATAAGAACAGTTATCAACAATATTGAATTTAAAATTCCTTTGAATGTGGATTTATAAGCAGTTTAATGAAACGTAAATTCGAAAAAAAATTATATTTTCAGATCATTATCATAAAGTAAATCTGTATCAATATTTAACTTTATTAAATTTTCCAGTGTATTGTTTAGACTTATATAATTTTTTAAATGTCTATAACAGGCAGGTGGAGTGTTAAATTATTTGCACTTGATCTGAGTTTAGTACTAGGGCTACAAAAAATAGTTCCGTTTCTTATCACACGGTCAGTTAATTATATGACATTTAAGAACAGAAGAGGTCGAGGTGTAAAAAGAAACTAGTCAGAAGAGTTATCTCCTCTGATAATAATGAATTTCATTATACACACAGACCCTGTGGTTAATGAAGTGAAGGTGTCATTTGCAGGGTGGAAAGCAATTGGCATTTCAGAGGCCCTGGTGTGATGATGAGCATACTTTTTCACTCAGTGAGAAAGGCATGGTAAATGAACTCATTCCTCGTTTTACTTACTAAGGTTCAAACCAGCCTTTCGGCTGATGAACTAAATACAATTTAAAAAAACTATTTAATACATAATAGATGACTTTCACCTGATTAAAAAAGGCAATAGGTCCTTTCAGATATCATGTATCCATCAACGTATGCACACTTTCATCATATTGTCATGACAATCAGACAAAAATGTGCATGCATTGACATTTTATAATTACAACTGAAAGATGGATACATGATAATCAAAAGGACCTGTTGCCTTTTTTAATTAAGTGAGATTCATCTATTGTGCATTTAATGGATTTTTGTATTATATCATTAAATAAATTAAAGGCCTCACATACTGAAAAAAAACACATTTGTTTATTAAGAGGGGTAAAAAAGGGTGTGACAACAAAAAATAAATGTTATTTTTATATCATAGGAACTGAACCCAAAATTTTCCAATTAATAGTATAGCAAGTGAACAATTACACCATGGAGGGAAACAAAACGCTTTAATTTGATAAATTAACCATAATTAACAATGCGCATAACATTCGGATGAAAGAATAATAATAAATTTATATTCAAAGCAACTTCATAAATTCACCATTGATGAAAACTGCACTTATCACATTAAAAATAAATCAATATGACTGGTTATTTTCTTCTTGATACAAATAATAGTACAAGGCCTAAATATATAAAGAAAAACGAAAAATATCCTTAAATTCCTTACAAACACTTAGTAGAAATATATACTTAATATTTTTCGAGTAATTAATTATTTTATACCAAAATATTTTCTGTAATATCTGTGACGACTTTGAAAATTGACGATAGTTGAATTAGAATGTTTTTTATCTTGTATTATTTTAGTAAAGAATATATTAATATAACTATTTTAATAAAAAAAATAACATTATATAAATGTGAATCTGTTTTTAAAGCTGTTCGAGATAATTTATAATGCAACCTTTTTGAAGTTTTGTTAACTTGAAATTTATTAAATTAGAATTAAATTATTTGGTTGTCAAATTTTTTTAAAGAAAAAATGTAACCTTTATGCTAAAAACATGGGTTTACCCCATTCGGTGTATGGATGGAATTTTAAATATGCCAATAAATTAGCAATAGTCTTAATGTAATTCCACTTACACGCGTTACGTTGGTTTCATTCAGTTTGCGCCGGCAAACTGAAAGAACTTGGAGAAATTTTACTTATAAAGAAAGAGAGTAAAAAATATAAGATCAGCATTTCCAATTTCGTTTTTTTTATTCCTAACGCATGTACGTTGTAATCCGTTCAATGTAGAACAATATGTAACCCCATGATCCAATGAGATGAGGTATAGTCTTGTACAGACTCAGGTCGACCATTCCTGAGAGAATATGGTTAATTGAAGCCCAATCATCAAATTACACAGGTAATTACACTGTCTAGTAAAAAATGCATAAAACTACCTTTACTAGGATTTGAACCAGGACCTTTGTCTCCAAAAATCAGCTGTTAAACAGCTTACTAGCAGTGACCACTTACCCTTATACAACCCGAAGGGTTTCAATTTTATAGGGGAAGATTTTAGTTACCTACCTAAGTATTTAATAAAAAAAAAAAAGTTTATATTCATAAAAACATTTGAATTTTTTACTTTCTCTTGCCTATATGAAAATATAGGAAGGAACATATTGTTTTCATGTCAATTTTTCGAAATAAAGTTTTCACTGGATCTACATGTTTTCAAACCCCCTGATCTCCAAAAACATGTTTTTAGTGGTCTGTGTGTGTGAACAGAATATCTCAAGAACAGAACATCGTACAAAGTTGAAACTTGAAACTTAAGTTAGATACCACTAGAGGACACAAACATTTTCATCAAAATCGGTCAACTGGAAGTAGTAGTTTAATCGTGTCATTTTTTTGCGATTTTCTCAAAAACGGCTTGTACAATTTTTTTTTAAAATCACCTCATTTTCGTTGAAGACGGGTATGGTGGATAAAAATTAAACAAAATTTTATGACGTTATAAATTATTCAATTCCTCCTTACAAATTTCCAGTGAAGAAAACTTCAAAAATTAAACACAATGACTATAACTCGAACAGCCTTAAAACAAAATTGTTTATCTTTTTCATGTAATAGCTATATAAATTAATAATATTTTTTCATACAATATATATTTTACTATTGTATTAGAACAAAAAATTATTTACCTCTTAGCAATGTTTTCTATCTCTTAGTAAAAATTTAATAGCAATTTTTTTAAAAATTGGTGTTATTTAAAGCGACGGATCTAGAATCTAGATAATTTATGAATCGTAATTATTTTCTGTTTTTATAGTTTATTGTATTAATTCAAAATAACAGTATAACAAATAAAATATATCAGTAAGATTCCTTGAAAAAAATTAATAACATTTAACTGTAGTAGTTTCATCAAAAAATATATTATATAAATGGATTACTTCAGAAAACATGTATTAAATGAAATCTTTCCAAAATAAAAAGAAACTGTTTTAATTACTTATTAGAAAAAGTGAAATATTATAAAAAATAACCTAAACAGTCATACAATTGTTATTAAGGAAATTATAATCAGTTTATATGTTTCAATAGTCTCCATGAATTTACAATGGAATTGTATAAAATTCTTTTTAAGTTGAGATGGAGTTATCATTCAAATTAGGGCTGACATTTAAGAAAAATAACCTTACTGTCTCAGATTTCAGAAATTAATTATTGAAACAATACTGCCATATAAAGCATTTGGTAACTACATGATTAAGAATTCAATAACTGTAACTCGAGCCCATCTCTCAAGCCCTGGTAGTTGAAAATGTTATCCAATTGTATCAATAGTTACAAAACTGCATGATTATTTCACTGGTTCAGAATCTATATCAAAAATTACACAGCAAAAATTCCTTTCAATTGTGTTTTTCCAACTTCAGTAATTTTTGTGTCGTCACAAAATATTTTTTAAACTGTACCTTGTATGAATTTTAATTACTCAATTGTTTTACATCTAATAACATAACCAATATTGTGGTTTAGTTTTTCACTGAAGAATTGCAAAAGGTAGTAATTTTGTATGACCGGATGGGACAGCAAGCTTATTGTAGAATACAAATATACTAACGTTCAAATTTTTTTAAAACCCGTGTCATTGTGAATTCTGTGAGTATCATACATTTAAATTAGAAACAAGTTTTCACAAAGTTATAAAAAACCCAAAACAAATTGTAAATTACCATTTTAAGTGCAAATTCAAGCATCATTATTTGGACTGAAATTATATTTTTTAAGGAATCTTTTTGATGTATTTTTTATTTCCGCTGTTATTCATTTTATATTTATAAATATAATATGATTTTCATAAAAATAATTTAAGATCTGTACTGTGTATTTCTTATTACATGTTAAGAGTAAAATATAATATGTATTCATTTATTTATTTACTTGAATTATAAATATAATGCAAGCATTAAAAAACGCAGTTGAAGTTATAGTTAATAGTGTAGTTTCATTTTTGTAACAATATTGGTACATAAATTTAATCACAATTTTAACAATTAGTCGATCAATAGCTTAATCAGCAGTACGATCAATTAATAAGCTGAATGTTTGGGAAAATGATTACTCAGAATATAACATGTATAAAATTGAGATAACCCATGATAATCGCAATAAACAATCAAGTGACACACCTTTAAAAATTAATAAATAAATAAAAGATGTAACTTTTTGGTATGGAATATTTTGTCGGAAACTTTTATAAAGATTTAATTAACAGTTTAAATTGTAAAAATCTTTTACAGATATCTTAAAAAAGACGTAACTAATATTTTCCTTTAAAATTAAAACATCACATAAGGTAAAATAATTCGACCTAGGTTTGAACATTAACTGGTCTTGAGTACATGTCAACCTGAAAACATCATACCATCATTAAACTTCTATAATTTTCCCTAATAACATCTACTTCTGAACAAATAGTATCATGATAAAACAAATCTGGTAAAAGGAAAGAAACATTCCACTAGATCCACATGTACGAGGCGTATTTTTAAAGTAAGTACAGTTTTCAAATAAAAAGAAAACACGTAGACTTTTCTTAATAATTTTATTTTTACATGGAAGCGTGTATTTAACCAACTTTTCCACATAATTTCCACCAATACTAAGGCACTTATCGTATCCTATAACCAGTTTAGAATGTCATCCTTGTAGAAATCTGCCGCCTGATTAGACAATCACTGCAACCCAGCGTAAGCATAACTTTCGATAATTTAACATTCTTTCAATTTCATAAAACACATTTTCTTAACCCTACAAGCAACTCATTAGATAACGACGAAATTGTTAAGTGTTTGTTCTCTCTCTTATTCATTAACTTTCTGTACCAAGTCGTCAGTAATGATTGAAGGTCGCCCACTTCTTTTCTCATCATCCACATTCGTACGGCCACCTTGAAAAGCTCACCCATTTATGTACCATCCCATCATTCATAATGTTTTTTCCATTAAATTCACTGATCTGACGATGGATTTCAGCTACTTTAATGTCTTTAGCACTAAGAAAACGAATCACAGTGCATATTCCACAGTCGACAAGATTCTCAATCGAAGAAGACATTTCAAATACTCAAAAAAATGTAGACACAGTCAAATGATTCTGTAATGGAGTTTGTAGCTCGCCAATAGATAGTGGTACACAGCGCGCATGCGCCAAATACCGGCGACAGCACTACAGCGGTGGAATTTCAAAACTGTACTTACTATAAAAATACGCTTCTTATATATTAAACCTATTCATACAGATTGTAAAACTTTAAAATATAAATTAATAAATTTGATGTCTCAAGGCTTCAACCTACTGTATGCCGGTTGACACCTACCAACATGTTTTCTACATGCGTTCAGACCAATCCTGTAAGCACTAGTGTCCGTTTGAACATCATAACGTAATTATGAACAGAATTTCAGATCTTAAATTTTTAGTTAAGCTGATAAAAATTAAAATATATAAAAACATATACCCGTAACTGATTAATCGTTAAACAAACAAAAAAGATTCTTCTTGTATGTCAAGCTCCACATCACCCTAGATTTTTCTCTGCCGTGCCAAGCCAGCAAGGCAAAGCAACCGTGATTCTAGCTTCAATGCTCAATAATTTAAATATTAACGGGTTTTTAATCTTCAATTATAATATGGCACACACAAAATTTTATTTCACATTATGCAGCAGAAAAGATTTACTGTTGGCATATAAATTTTTGGTGCAAATAATTTCTTTCATGGATGAGAAAAAATTACATTCTCTGAAAATTGATAATATATTGTCAAGTTTCTTCTATTCTGTGTGCACTATATTTTTATTGAAAAATTCAAACATACTCATATCTCCTATAAATATAAAACATGTAAATCTCATAAACTAATAAGAATTTCATTGATAATTTTTTTATATCTATAACCACCAGATAAACAAGTTAAATACAAAAATAACCAACAACTATATTAATAAATTATTTTATACAGTTTTAAAACAGACAAAAATGTAAGTAACAATGGATGGAAAATTGTAGGAAAACAACTTGCATATTAAAATATGAAATCACTTATTTACAAGAATGTCGTAATGAAAGAAATAAACACGTAATAACTGATTTTTACTGCATGTAATAATGAAATAAAAAAATCTGAAATACGTGTTAATACTATAGATTATTTACAGTACAGTTCCTCCATTAAAAAACAAATTTATTTGTTGGATTTAAAAAATTCCACGTGTACAAAAATACGAATTAATATTATAGAATATATATTTTTATCTTTATTAGAATATGTATGAATAATTGTTACTTTTATTGGTTTTTTTTAAATACAGTAACTAAGATTAGATTAGAAAATTTTGTAATCAGTAAAAGCTCTACATTTGATTGGTGTTAAGTTCTGGAAAATCATCTCATGGAAGTCACAAATACTGACCAAATAAATGTTGAAAAAATTAAATAGGGACTTGATTTTTTAAAACATTTCTTTGTTCTTAAATTAATAAGAGATGAAACTTATTTCTCGTTTTGTTTTATAGTTTCTGTTAATTTATATGTATTAAAAATAAAAATTTCTAGTGTTGTGAGAAAACTTTAAAAACATTTTTTTTATTGATTGGAATCGAAAATATTAAAGTGCGGCAAAAGTAAATGTGAATTCTAGGGTTCCAGGAAAAAAGAGTATGTCACAAAATGAGATCTAGATCTTCTAGGGTATTTTGAAAGTACAGTTTTTTCTCTGAGATAATATTAAGAGGTGGGGCTTTTTCTCCTTCACTAAAAAGAGTCTGAAGCGATAAGGTCTGGCAAAAGCTTCTACCAGAGAAGATTGGTAAGGTTAGATTTTGAGGTGCACCCTCCATGGCTTACAACCATTTTTTTGTCATCAGTCTCTCAACTGGTTTAATGTAGTTTTCCAAGCTGTTCTATCTTGCACAAGTTGTTTCATATCTACATATTTGAAACCCTACATACATATTTTGTAATTTGCTTTATATATTCTAGCCTTTGCCTCCCCTTACAGTTCACCCCCTCAATATTACCCTCCATTATTGATAGATCAATACCTGGAGGTCTTAAGATATGCCCCAATAACCTATCCCTTCTTCTGGTAAGATGCTTCCATATACTTATTTTTTATCCACTCGCCTTAGAACCTCTAAATTACTTATTTTGACCACTCACCTAATCTTTAACATTTCCCCATAACACCACATTTCAAAAGCTTCTATCCTCTTCCTTTCTACAAACCCTATTACCCATGTTTCACTCCCATATAATGCTACACTCTAAACAGTGTTTTAAGACATTTTTCCTAATCTGTAAATCAATGTTTGTAGTCAGTCTTGCAATCATAGCGTTCTAAAATTGGATGGAATAATTTGTTTCACCTTCGTTACTTTAAATTAATTTTAGCATGCATGATAGAATGTCTTAAATAGAACTACCGCAGGTGATAACCACTCTCACAGATAGGAACACTCAGCGACTTAATGAGGTGCAGGCTGTCTGATTCTGGAGAGCCTGTACAAACACGCACAAAAGAATTAGAGCCTTCTGGAAGCTCTATGAACAATGTGGTGAGAATCAACACTGAATAGATGGAAGAAAGGAGAAGAGCTTATCATGAAAGAATGCTGAGAGGGTGGGCTGTGAAAGGAACTTCCATAAATATCTGAAGTTCCATTATATTTTCAAAATGTGGACCCCCCAATTGAAAAAGTAAAATAATAAACAGATTTTTGTTTCAAAAGCAACATTGAAGTTTTGTCACTTCTTTTGCATCAAGAGACCATTTTTAAAATAAATAGGTGTAAAAATGAAATAAGTGTTTTCGTTCTCCTGAAAAATTTACTGACATTACTCTTTTTTTTTTGACATTACTCTTTTTCCTAGCTTCTTAGAATTATGTAGCTAGACAATTTTATTGTGACTTTTTTTTTATTATATGTATTACAAAATACTATAAATATCACTACGCCAACTTCTTGAAGAGCAAAAATATTAAGAAACCTGTAAAAACCTAACTTAACATCATGAAAACCAATTTAGCCACACCGTGAAAATTAAAATTGTTTATTAAACCAAGTAAAATCTGGAGAAGTAATATCATTGCCACATCATATAATAAATGGAAAGCAGTCACTTTCAAAATAGTACTGTTGTTTTTTAAGTGTTCTAGCCTCAGTATTTTTGTCCCAAGGAAATCGCAATAAAATTATTGATACGTATAAATTTACTGGCAAATAAAATTTTTTTATTTTTTATTAATCGTAGCTTATAAATGATCAGTATTTTTTTTAAATACAAAAAAAATACAGCTTTGACTTCCTTTGAAAAAGTGGTAGCAAATCTTGTGTTATTTTTTAAATCCTTGTATTAAGAAATAGGATTTGTTGTAAAGTAGTATGAAATTACAATTCATAACTTTTCCAGCCTACAAAATCATTACGATCATAAAAAACGGAGCTTAAACTGTATATAGATATGTAAAATATATAATCGCATGTTATCATAACACTAATTATTGTTAATAATCAATATAAGTACTATAAAAACGGAAATAAATCGAAGAAATTATTACTATTACACAAACAATAAAAGAAGTATGAAAAATATATTACAGTAAATATGTATACAAATTATATAAATATCTCCAGCGATAATTATGAATATATAGCTAAAAAAAATATAATAACCCCTCCGATAAATCCCCCGTCCCTGTTAATCGCAATTTGAAGAGTTTATTTTTTTGAAAAATTAATATTCGAAAATATGAAATTTAAACGACATTATTATTATTATATTATATACAAAAAAAAATATATAATAAATGTATATTGATATACGTATATATTTTATGTTGTCGTTAAAAATTAATTATTAATGTGCGATATTTATATTGTAATTATATTATTGTAACATAATAATCGTAAGTAAAGTTGAAAAAAGTATAATATAAAAAAATAAGAAAAAAAAATACAATATTATGTATAATGTATAATAATATTTAAAACAAAAGAGACCTGCTGTCTATACTATTTGTGTATATTACATTATTAATTAATTAATAATTAATAAAACGAATTAGATTGTAAATTATTGTTTTATTTTTTATATTCGCTCTATTTTTATCCTTTTAATTTTAGAATTGATTAGTTAAGATTATATTGTAACATCTTTACTGGACCTTTCTGAACGAGACGAGGTAAACTGAATCATATACAGAGTGTTTCGTAATGTACTCAGGATTACAAAAATTCAGTACAAAAAAGTATTTCACTTATAAGAATGAAACAAACAAGTACTGTACAAAAGAGCACTTAGAATAGTTTTTTCCACATATTTGGGCATATAGTTACACATAGTTAGCACATAGTTAGTTAACTGTTTGCTCGCTAGGCGTAGACAGTAGAGAAAATGGCTGCCACGGGAAGTGAGAAGTCATTTTGTGTGTTAGAATTTCACATGTCAAAGTCAGTAATTACTGTACAATGTGCGTTTCGGTTGAAATTTAATAAGGATCTACCAAGTGACAATTAAATTCATACATGGTACAAACAATTCAGTGAAACTGGTTGCTTGTGCAAGCGGAATTCAACTGGTCGTCCATCAACCTCAGATGCCAATGTCGAACATGTGCGTGAAAGTTTTATTCGCAGCCCGTTAAAATCGACTGCGTCTGCCTAACTCTGAGAGTTAGGAATTCTGAAAACAACAGTGTGGAGAGTTCTACATAAACATTTATTATTCAAACCGAACCATATTGAATTAATGGAGCATCTATCTGATGGAGATAAAACATGAAGGCTCGACTGTAGTTTACAGATACAGGAAAAGGTGTCGTTAGAAGAATAGAGCAAATAATTCAGCGATGAAGCTACATTTCATGTTAGCAGCAAAATAAACCATCATCATGTGTGAGTTTGTGGCACTGGAAATCCACATGCTTATGTGGAACACATTTGGGATTCTCCGAAAGTAAATGTTTTTTTGTGCGATCTCTCGTGAGGCAGTGTATGGGCGTTCTTTTTTACGGAAACGACAGTAACCGGAATGATTTACCTGGATATGTTACAATTATGGCTTATGCCTCAGCTACTCAGCGACTTCATTTTCCAGCAAGATGGTTGTCCTCCACATTTTCATAACGAGATTCAACGGTACCTTAACACAACATTACCTCGGCGCTAGATACAACGCGTGTCTGAAGAAGACCAACACACTATGCTGTGGCCACCAAGATCACTAGACCTCATGCCATGTGACTTCTTTCTCTGGGGTTATGTGAAAGACAAGGTGTTTATCCTACCAATGCCGAACAAAATCGCTGAGCTGAAGGATCGCATAATCTGCAATCAACTCTATCGAAAGGGACATGTTAGAACGAGTTTAGCAAGAGCTAGACTTTCGTGTTGATGTTTGCCGTGTCACCAAAGAAGCACACATTGAACATTTACAGATGTTTAAAAATAACTGTTTGAGTCCCTGCATTGGCCCGTACAACTTTCATTTAGGTAAGTGAAATAGTTTCCTCTGACATAAGTACACTTCAATAGTTTTGAATTTTCTTAACCCCAAAGAACATTATGAAATGCCCTGTAATTAAAACGCAAAATCTGGTTCAGTGTATTTTAAATAGAGATTTTATTTAACGACCGGATTTAAATAAAGTTTTACATTACATGGTTGAAAAGAGGTTCTGCAAAACAATCCGAAAATGAAAATTGGTAAAGATGTTACAAGATATTGCGAAATAAATAATATAAAAATTGAACTAAAATTTTGATGATGCTACTATTCTGTGTATAGCAGCTAGGTGGTATTGCAAAAATCAATATTTTTTGAAGTGTCATTATCGTGGCGGAGATTGTTTGTTGTTGTTTAGGTCATCAGCCAAAAGGCTGGTTTGAACCTGTAGAGGTTTTACCAAGTAAAACGAGGAGTGAGGTGGTTTACCATTGCCTTCCTCACTGAGTGGAAAAGTACACTTATCAGCATGCCGGGCCCTCTGAAAAGCACATATTTTCCACTCTGCAAATGACACCTTCGCTTCATTCACCACAGGGTCTGGCTGTATAATGAAATTCATTACTTTCAGAGGACATAACTCTAATTAGTGTCTTTTACACCTCTACCTCTTCTGTTCTTAAATGATTCAGTCATTTAATTGACTGACCATGTGATAAGAAACAAAACTATCTATTTTAGCCCTGCAACGAACAGATTGAGTGTAAATAATTTGACACTCTACCTGTCTGTTATGGGCAGGGAGATTGTTTATTTAGGTGCAAATCTTAATTCATGAATAGCACTGATATAAAATATTGCCAAATAAGACTGTAAGTGTGATGTAATAGTGAATAATGAATTAGTATTATTCATATAATTAGCTAGTCATATATTTAAAACAAAAAAATCTGGTCCATTGTATTTTAAATGGGGATTCTGTTTGCCCTAACAGAATTCTATCAAACGTATTTAAATAATTTTTACATGGTTGTAAAGAGGATACTTTCAGGTTTCTGGAAAACCCGAAAATAAAAATTGGTAAAATAGTTGCAAGATTCTGCAAAGTAATAACAAAAATTATGAAATTAAAGTTTTGAAGGTGTGGCAACTTATGTGATAATAACCCGAAGTTTGAATTCTCACGAAGCAATAGTAAAAGCAAAACGTTCAAGACTGAGAAGTAAATAAGAATTTTAAAAATCTGGTGAAAAACCCTCATATGACTTTTTCTTACCAATGTTGATAATAAAAACATAAATAAGTGGAAAAGTACGCTTATCAGCATGCCGGGCCCTCTGAAAAGCACATATTTTCCACTCCGCAAATGATACCTTCACTTCATTCACCACAGGGTCTGGCTGTATAATGAAATTCATTACTTTCAGAGGAGATAACTCTGATTAGTGTCTTTTACACCTCTACCTCTTCTGTTTAATCTTAGTTGAAAATAATATCTTTTGATGAAAATATTTGTCCGGACCTGCAGTGGTACCTAACTTAAGTTCTAAGTTTAACTTTGTACTATACTCCGTTCTTGAGATATTTTATTACACACACGCACACCCACGCACGCACACGCACACACAAACCAATCGCTAAAAACATGTTTTTTTGGGTTCAGAGGACCTGAAAACGTGTATATTCGGTGAAAACTCAATTTCCAAAAATCGACATGCAAACAATACCTTCCTTCCCTATATACTCATATATGGCAAGAGAAAGTAAAAATAAAACTACTCTGTATCAAATTGCTAAGTCTTTTTAACACACATATGTATATTTTTGGATTCTAACCAGTCACATATTATGGTTCTTGCAGTGATAGGATTATTGTACTGTGTTGTTTACCAAAAAGTGTTCAAATACCGTAATCTTATTACATAAATTAAAATATTTGGAAATTTTTTAAAAATAATATTGAATTACAGATTCGATGGTGTTAGTAATCTTTGTGCCAACTACAAAGTTCACTTTGCCACAACCTGTTTCCCGTTCCTGCTAAGCAGCACACATCTACTCTAATTACAGTCAAACCTTTCTCTACAATCACCCCTATTACAACCAATTATACTTTGAGACCCACACATTTTTAACCCTCTTACACAACTACCACCTTCATGGCTCAACGATCATCATGCCATTGGCATTGCATTATTTTTGCCACGATGGAATATCTAAAATTTAAAAATTTGACTAAACAAAATTTAGTGAACAGTTTAACTATTTGAGTGCCACGGTCTGAGTTTTTCGAGTGTGAGGGTCTTCTGAAAAGTGACAGACCGGGTCACATCGGATTTCGGTAAACTGTTGCATAAAAGGCTATAACTTCCTTATACACCAGTAGATTGCGTTGAATTTTGGCTTTATTATTAGTGTAAAAATGAACTTTCATTTTATGTCAATAGATTTTGCAATCATTTAGTTACTCTCAAAGTTTTCTTAATGTCTCATAAAAATTTCAAATTTTTTGATTAAAAGATGGATAAAAAAAAACCAAGTCTATCGACGCGATCTCGGAATCAGTGTTTGAAGAGTTAATATTCTAAAACCTATCAGTTATCAGTCACATAAGGGTTAAAATGAATAATCCAATACCATATACAACGCATTAGAAGATTCTGGTGTAAAATATACTAGCATCAATAATCTCTGATTTCTTTGTATAACTACTATATACACAATGTGGATCACATAAAAAGGTCTGCTATTTTTAATAAATAAAAAATACTAAAAGAAAACTGAAAAAATTATAGGAGCTTGTTCTAACCAAATCCATTAGTGTAGCGATCAGTCCAAATGGTTTCTACTCCCGGGATCAACTCCCAAACAGGTTGGGAATTTTTTTATTTGTTACCGTTCATTCTCTGCATTAACATTAATGTGCAAAACAAACAAATGTAAAATCCTGCACTGAACAGTGTTTGATGCGATCAAAAGTCCTTATTTGACATATTTCTTTCACTTGGTAGCTCTGGATATGTGGAATAAATGCTCTGCTGATCTGAAGGGTAGATCTCTATGGAATATAACTACAGTTTTACTAGACCGAGTAATCTGTCCCACTTTTGTTAAATTGATGGAATGTCTCTCATCAAACATGATAACCAATCTCACTACTGGGAATTCACAATTACTTCACGATGCACGCACACACACACACATTTAGGTTCTTAGGAGTTTGTACCAACATCCATAAAATAAAAGAATCAGCTTCCAGAAATGTTTACAATTGAACATGATCTATGATGACTCCAACAATATAAAAAAAATCTGAAAAATTCTACAAAAAGTATATACACATGGTATTATAAAGCCCAAAGTTCATAAGTGACCAGGTTGCATGAAAGACAGGGTACTAGAGAAAGATAGAAAATGAACAATTGACAGAGATATAAAAAGAAAAACTTAATTTTATGGACACATCACAGTTACTTTACTAGACGGTAGGGATCATCAACAATATGTGCAGTGACAAGCCCTGCCCTCTGATGTCACTCGTCACCAACGACAGCTGACGCACAATACGTACAATGTTGGTCTGTGATGTTTACTAGTCTTTAATGATGGTGTGTTGTGTGATTGCCGGGTGTCTTAATCACGATAGACACCAAAAGGAGTTAGGCATTTTAAGTTTTACCTTTTCCAAAGGCCACTGAAACTAGATTGAAGTGGATAAATGCTTGCAAGCAGGCTGATATATTTTCTGCTGATAGTGGTCGTGTGTGTTTAGTACATTTTGACGAATCGGATTATGTACGTAATTTAAAGTCCGAGTCGTTACATCCACCTTTAAAACATGTCTTAAAAATTAATTCAGTCCCACATTTAAATTTGCTGATTTGTAGTGCCATTCTACACCCGGTAAACCCGACTGGTAGTGAACATAAAAATCGAGCAGAGAAACGATACGCTTGTAAGGAAGTTTATGATATTTTAAACTCATCATCCAATTACAGCACAGGCATTTCACAAAATGAAGGGATAGCCGTAGAGAAAAATAGGCTTCATTTTAATGAAGAACCGCCAAATTTGAATGTTGCGCAGTCAGAGGAAACTGATCTCTAAAAATGTGAAAACGCCGAATTAAGAGCAGAAAACAAGCTACTTAGAGAAAAACTTCAGGCTGCAAATGAAGAATTATTGAAATTAAAATCCATTTCCCATGTAAACATACCTAAACCGCTATGTTCGTAAAACCAATGGAAAAATCCTACAGTCACAACGCACCACCGGCCAAGTTGTTGCGGACCAGACTACGTTATCTTATATTTCAAAGCAGCTGTGCGTGACCGCTGCTGTCTAGTATGAGGGGGTACCCAAAAGAAACCGGAATTATTTTTCAAAAGCTATTTATTTTCAATATTTTACAAAACAACCTCATCCCCTTCAAAATACTCTATTACAACTAATACATTTATCCCCCTGGTGCTTCCACTGTTCGAAATGGCTGACAGCTCCTCCCTCGTTTTTTCTTGACAATTTCAATGTTCAAATCTGTCCTTTAATGACCCTTTTCATGCATGGAAATAAGAAAAAGTCGCACGGAGCCTGGTCAGGTGAGTAAGTTGCGTGGGGCAGCGGAGCCATGCCATTTTTAGTCAAAAAATCTTTCACCGAGATGGCTATGTATGCAGGTGCATTGTCATAGTGGAAGAACCAGCCTCTTGTCTGCCACAAATCGGATCTTTTATGACTAACACTGTTGTGCAATCTTCTTAAGGGGAGTCTGGATCGAAAAATTGAAAAAATATCGATTTTCGGTTTTTTGTTCTTAAATTTAATTCAAAATTTCCGCTTTAAAATGAGATATAAATCACGTTTCTATGATGCCTAGAAAATTTTTTATAAGTTTTTTTCTGAGGCCATGTACTGAAGCAATATCCTCGAGTTCATTCATAATATTTTGTGGCACGTGCTATAAATTTTACAACTTTGGATTATGATTTATAGGGAATATTTTTTCTGCTGGTAGTTTGTAGGTTAGTAACATAACCTATTCAGTTAAAAATTATAACAAAACATAACCTTTCTTCTTAGTAGAACCTTCAGCTCGTGTTTTTGTATTCAACTTGTGTGATTAGTACTTCAGCTGTGATTATGGTATTGTTGTGTTACTATTCTTTGCATATCATTGTTATTATTTCCATCAGAATCATGACACGTTCAAAACGAGTGTAGGAAATATAGATAAAATAATGATATTGGAAAAAATGGAATTAGATCCAGGCAAGAATACTATTCAGGCTATGAAAAAGTTTGATCAGGTGTATATAAGGAAAGCTGAAAAGGCGCTTTCAGACATAGAAAAAAAATTATACTAAAAAGAGCAATTTGTAGAAAAAGACTAGAAGATTGTCATAAAGAACAAGAAGACCTAAACACCCATCTTATTGTACTGGACAGTATTACATAAGCAATATATATATTTACAACTTATAAATTTATAATTAATCTTTTTAAATGCGTTTTTCTCAAAAGTCTGTTTTTGTATAATAATGACCCTTTTTCTCAGCTTCTATAAAAGATAGAGGTCTGAAATTTTTAGGAACTGTAGATCTCATCATGCTGGTTTTATTGAATGTACAGTTTTTAAAAATATTTATAACTGATTGAAATAAAAAAAAATTTGTCAATAATTTTTTGTAAAATTCAAGACCCCGGGTATAATGTTTTATAAAAATCGACCAAAATTATATTTTTAAACATATCAGAAAACTGTACATTCAAACCATGTACAAAGAACTAATCTTTTAAACAAAAAAAGATTCAGGTGTCTATCTCTTATAGTTTTTGAGAAAAAGGGTCAAATGTTAACATAGAGTAGTATACGATTCCGGACTCCCCTTCTTAAAACTTCCAAATTGTCAGTTGACGGTCTAAGAGCACACGCTCTCGAATTTTTTAAACATTTTTGTCGACTCGGGCAGTTGATGGACGTCCAGAACAAGGTTTGTCATCAATCGACATGTCGCCATTTTTAAACCGAGAAAACCACTCATATACCTGAGATTTTCCCATAGCGTCATCTTTGTAAGCTGTTTTCAACATTAAAACAGTTTCAGCAGCACTTTTACCGAACAGAAAACAAAATTTTACAGCTACATGTTGTTCATTTAAACTTGCAATCATAAAAAACGAAACAAGAAAAACACAGCACTAGCAAAAACATTCACTGCAGATGAATATTGAACTCGCAATGATTTGCGCTATACACGTCTGTGCGACAGAAATGCGTACTACACAAGCACCGCCCATGACAACGCTATTCTGGTTACTTTTGGGTACCCCCTCGTATAGTAACCATGGGACACATAAAACTGATCAATGGCGAAGAAAACTATTCAACTCCGACTATAAAACTGAGATGTAGTGGTTTTAAAAGGTCAGGAATCATGAAGAGAACGCAAAAAACAGAAAACATATTGAGTGAAACAAGTATTGATTATAAACTTTCAGGGTTTCACAAGGACGAAACCGAAAATACAGTAGAATCTCAGTAGTCCGGCCTGTTCGGGACCGAGAGGGTGCCGGATTACTGCAAATGCCGGATTACTGGATGTATTGGAATTTTGGAACTATAAACTATAAATTTAAACAAAAAATGACTATGCATTGATTTCTATGTGATTTTAAATTAAATAAACTAATTAAAAAAGGTTTGATTAAAGGTTTAATAAAAAAAGGCTGAGTACTTCTGTAGTCATTGTACTAAACAAAATTATCGGCTATTGACATCACCTAGTGCAGTGTGGGGGTGCTCGTGTTCTGAGAATTATATTTCATTGTCAATTCAGCACAAAGTATAGAGTATGGCCCAATTCTGGGTTTTGGATAAAAGGCCAAAAATTATTCCATTTAACAATAATTAAGGTCTGTTTATTCATTTCTTTAATGAAATCCTAAACATACATGTTATATCTGCCGTAATTAGGTCGAGTTGATTTCCCTAATTCAATTCAAATCTTTTACCAAAATCTGTCCTGAGTGAGGTTTCATACGTTTAGGCCTAATATTTTAAGGGCCAGATTAATGGAGGTGCCGGACTACCGAGATTCTACTGTACTCATAAACAGAAGAACAAAGAAAAGCCAACGTTTAAATAATGAGGTCTCTACAGGCATAAACAATTAAAAAATTATTATTATTAATTAACAATAATAATACTAACTTACCTTATAATAAACATCAGGAACATACTGCTTATCAGATGACTCTTTAATGTACCCCAACTCAGCTGCATCCTTTGTTGGTATTAGGCACTGGTCCCTCACTAAACCCATACACTGATTTGATACACTGTACCCTTCCATGTGGACTTGATTCGTTGAATCTCCTAAACATCAAAATAACAACAATAAAATCTGATGTGAAACACTCACACAACTTTCTCTTGCAAATGCAAATAATGACCAATGTAACTTAACATTAGTAATAAAACATTAGAAATAAACACAAAACTAACCTCAAAAAACACAACCATATTTTAATCATGAGTGAAAGACGCAAAATGAAAATCGACCTCTGGCTTAAAAATACGGAAAATCACGGTTTCACACTAAACTAGGCTCAGTAGAGAAAAATGCTCTTAATAACATTTGTAGATCTTTTAATTTCCTATACATACATTTTTGTCGTAAATTGCATACTAAGGCCGAAATATTAGAAAAATCGAATTTTCACACGTTTTCGTGAGAAAAAACTGAAAATTGCTAATTACCGCTAAACTAAGCGATACAAAAAAGTGTTTGAAATAAAAGTTGTAGAATTTTGAATTCTCTACATTTTTTATTATAAACATTTTTACAATGTATATTAAAGCTGTAATCTTAAAAAAAAAAAAATTTTTTACGTGAAAACAGCCTCACCAAGAATTTCAGCAAACATGGCGCCTACCCTATCTTGTAGAGCATAAAAAATTTAGTAAACCAAGCGATTTTTAAAAAAATCGTTTGTGAGAAAATCGCAAAAAAGTGAAAAATTACACGAATAAACTACTACTTCCGGTTGACCAATTTTGATGAAAATGTTCGTGTCGGGTCCTCTAGTGGTATCTGAATTAAGTTTCAAGTTTTAACTTCATACAATGTTCCATTCTTGAGATATTCCGTTCACACACACACACAGACCAATCACTAAAAACATGTTTTTTTGGTTCAGGGGTCTGAAAATGTGTAGATCCGGTGAAAACTCGATTTCGATAAATCGACATGAAAACAATACTTTCCTTCCTGTATATTCATATAGGCAAGAGAAAGTAAAAAATGATACTATAATGTACTTCACTGTAGTCTATTCATCAAGTCTGGAGATACGCAATAAACAAATGGATCACGTGATAGCTGTTGATTGAACGCATAACCAAGGTCATTATGCTTTCTTCGTTGCATTATCGCTAGCTTAATACACAGTGCAAGTTATTAAATGAATAAGTAATGAAAATAGATAATAGATTTCATAAATCATGAAAATTTGTTAAATTTTTAGAAGGAAAGAAAGGAATTATTTTTACGTAAGCACGGTTCATTATTCAATAGCCGGCATCAGTTAGGCAACCGGCAGTACAAATATCACGTGAACAATGCATTTATTTATTGATGATTGTCTCTAGACTCGGTGAATTCAGTATAAAGATCTTGTGTTCTATAAAATAACAAAACCAGTACTATGTTTACCAGTACTACGTTTTGTCACTCTATTATTTACACATTTCCATAGTTGATGGATAGCTATGGTTATTTCAAGAAGATTCTCCATACAAGCATTTACAAAAGTTTTTTAATACAGTTTTATTTTGCATAATTTATGTTGTTTAGGTCATCAGCCGAAAGGCTAGTTTGAACTTCTAGAGGCTTTACCAAGTAAAACAAGGAGTGAGTGGTTTATAACTACAAGTATCAGACGAACTAATGTCCCATAGCCGAGCAAGTGACAGGAAGATATGTGGCATAACTACGCATGCGCTCAAAGGTCTTTACTGTTATAATCCAAATCTGAAAACATACTACAGTTGTTATCTTGCTTGTTAGTTTACCGCATGCATAAACGCTTGCTCACAACACTGAGTAAAATTAAAGACCATGTTATTGGAATGGCGCGTATGCTTGTGCGAGTGAGAACGTTATGCATTCTCTCACTCCCACGGCTAGGGAACATTAGTTCATCTGAATACTATACCTTCCTCAGCAAGTGGAAAAGTATACTTATCAGCATGCCAGGCCCTCTGAAAAGCATCTACTTTCCACCCAGCAAATGACACCTTCACTTCATTCACCAAAGGGTCTGGCTGTGTAATGAAATTCATTACTCTCAGAAGAGGTAACTCTGACTTAAGTGTCTAAGACTTAGTGTCTTTTACACCTACCTACCTCTTCTGTTCTTAAATGTTTCAGTCATATAATTGTCTGATCATGCGATAAGAAACATAACTATTGTTTATAACCGTGGAACTAACAGATCGAGTGTAAATAATTTAATCACTTCACCTGCCTGTTATGGGTATAGTATAATTTAATGGATATTAATTCCTAATGACAGTTACTTGATAAAAAGTTTTTTTTTTACAATTGCCAATTATAATATAAATCCACAGCAGAAATGATTTTTCTCTCCATTTGGCATGTCAGATACTCCTAACACTTGCTATCACCATGGTGTACGCTTCATTATTACTTGCCACATGGATTAACTCCTCAACACTGGCAATATCAAAATTGGGTGATGATGGCTACATTAGCCTTGGCTTGTGCGTAGGTAATGATGTAATGAAGAAAAATTGCCAGACCTGACCGGGAATCGACCCTACAACTGCAACATATTTTTTTTTTTTTTTTTTTTTTTGGTTTAACGTCACTGTTCTGCAATTACTGCTAATGCAGACAGAACTGCGACACAGAAGCCAGTTGTACTCTAATCCCCTAAGTTTCTATATCAGGATACGTCATCTACCAATGACTCACCAATATTTGATTTTACCCTTCAATTTAAGCTGGAGCGGTTTATAACAATCATCTTAAAGACATATCCCACATATGCCAACTTTGTGAACTTAACAATATTAAAAAGCTCCATTCATTCCTAATGCTATCCATGGGACATGAAACATTCTTCTATGAAGTCACATCTCAAATGTTAAAATTTGGTTGATGTTTGCAGCTTTAACAGCGCAAAATTCTGATCCATACAACAAAGCCAAACAAACATAACATTTAATCGTTTTCAGCAGTAACTTTTCAAGTTGGAATTGTCACTGAAAAACAATGACCTTATACAAAGGAATGTTGCAAGAGCAGCTTCAAAATTTAATCTCTAACTCGTAGTCCAAAGGGTCAATAATATCTTTCCAAACAATTTAAATAAAATGATTAACTCTATAAAAGTGACTGTGCAAAGAAGCCTAAGCATATCGTTACCGAAATTATAGGCAAACATTAACTTTATTAGCATTCAAGTTACATTAACTTAAATTTATTTTTTTTAATAATAGGTGCAGGAATGGCTTACACAACCTATCTGTGACTTTTATAAACACGGAAAGAGTAGAGAAAAATTGTTTTTTCTAGTTCTTTCTTTAATTTTATAATTTACATAAGATGCATCATTTAAAGGGGTCCAAATATCAGCAATCAAAAATACAGATAGGAAAAATAGCTTTACCTGTAACACAGATCGTAACAAACTTAGAACCAAAATAACCATTTTGTGAGAACCGACATGGATTTGGATGGAGATTCTGGAAGTGACCAGCCATAATACATTCTTGTGCCGTTAAGAAATGTGCATTTACATTTCTTATATGTTTTACCTACAAACAAACACCATTCAAATTATAACACAAGTAAAAACTTGGTTGCGTATTAATAATGTAAACAAGACAGAATCCTAAAATAATTCCACAGACATAGAACTTAACACATACCAAATCTTTTTAAGATCTTTTCTACTCACAAATGCAAATTCAATAAATCAAACTACAAATGTATTTGTAATCATTAAACAAGAAATATTACGTAACTAAATAAATAAAAAATGAAAAAAAAAACGATTACACTCAACTGGCACAATGATTCTTAGTCCTTTGATGAGCATTAATGTCCTGGAAAAGCATTATGCTTGTATGCTGCTCAGAGCATTTATGTTCCAGAATGTCATCAACTCTACCATAAAGTACGCCATGCCATGCAGCATCACCATTCAGAATTGTTCTATTAATTCAATATGTTTCTTGTAATGTGCTGCACTCTGTTGTTAAATATTTCAACTTGTCTGTCAATTGTTTCACCTGACATCTATAGTTTAGTGTCTTAAAAATTTGTTTTGTAAACCAATTGTCATCCATTCTACACTGATGACCGTTAAATTTAGTCTTCTTTTTCTAATTGTTCATTTTGATTACTATTTTATTACACGAATGAGTTTTTTTGTTTTACTTCAGACTTGTTTTGCATACAACTGCTAATACTGTTGACAATGAACGACAGATGAAAAAAAGTCGAACCTACCCAGGAATCAAACCCGAGACTCCTAACATAAAAGCTAGTTGCGCTGACCACTACACCACAAAACTGTTATGTAAATGAACTGTACTGTGTATAAAAAGCATACCCTATAAATTATAACACTACAATATAAAATTTTACATATTCATGCATCAAAAATGCTAGATAAAATTGTGATGTACAGATTAATCTTCCAATCCGCTACTGAATGTTGGCAATCATTCTGATGATGATAAGTCTATTCACTCCTGCTGTGAAGAGTCCAGTAGTAAAAGTAGCAAACCAGGTCCTCAAGTTCTTTAGCCAGCATATACATAGTCTTCCAACCCCTCTCTTACCCTGTACTTTTCCTAGCAAAATGGATTTAATTTCACAAACTACATAAAATATAAGACTTACATTTTTCTATTTTTGAGGCACGTGCACATTCTTTAGATGTTAAAAGTACACTGTTTTGTCTGTTGTAGCTTTAAAAAAAAGAGCTTATATTGACTGACTGGCAATCGAACCCAAGATTGGTAGTTCCAGAGCATTCTCATCCATAAAAATATTTTCCTCCCATAGTACCACCAACTTATCAACAGAAGCCATATCAAAATACAACACACAAAACATGGTTGAAGGTTGAAGGTGGACACCTTCAACGTTCTGAAGAAGAAGCACATGCGTCAAAAATACATAAATACAAAAGTAATTACATTTTATTTAGTCCATTTGGCCTGTTTTTATATGGGTACTAGGTGAACCATGTGGGAAAACCCGCAAAAAAGTGTAAATTAGTTTTATAGAACTTCTCTGTAAACAAAATTTTTTGTTTTATTGTTGTGAGACATTATTTGAAAAAGCAAAATATAGCAGAACTCAATGTACACTACTCAAAGTAATAACAACCACGTTGGAAAGTCCAAAGCGATGTGTCACCACCAATGTATTGGTATACTCTAGTTCGTTGAACTTGCCCCTCCTCCAACATTAAATAGCTGTGTGAGATGTGGGAGGGATAGATAGAGAAAGAGAGAGACATATGCGTAGTGTAGTACTGCATTTGGTACACAGATGCATTGCTTACTGTATTCTCGTTCTATTAATTCCACATATTATCTTTAATTTTTATTTCAGACCTCATATTTTATTGTCATAAATAAAAATATATAGATTTGGTTAGTTTTCTGCAAATCTACTCAAACAGACGATTCATTTGAGCCCACTTCGGGAAAAATCAGTGAAGGTTTAGGTAGTTAAAATCGTGTTGAAAACAAACCTGCTCGCTATTATTAGGTATAATATAAAATAGAATATAGATAATTACAATTTAAAGTCATAATACATATTACATTAGTTCCTCATCTTTTCAGGAAGGAGAAGATTTATAGGCGCACAAGTAAGACACCAAAGTAAATATGATCTTAGTGGAACCTTTTCCACAGCATATTTTAAAGAAACATACAGTAAACTATACTAAAAAAAATACTTACAGTTCCTTTTTTGAGATCTTCAGCGACTAAATCAGTAAATATCCAACCTACTCTTCTCAAACCTAATTGCGCAGCTATTTCCTCAACAATCTGTTCTTTATCATCAGGCAATAATGTTACATGATTCTGACTACTTTCCTATAATGAAAGATATAATAATTAAGTGATAAATCTATAAAAGTGAATAACATTAAACAAACATCAACTTGGAAAAGCCCTATAGGTACGTCATGCCCAACCACTTCTGAAGTGTACAAGCCAAAAAATTCTCCTCCTGCCTAGGTTAAGTAATTAATTTAATTGATGTAACCTAATTGTGATTTGTTAGTAGTCTAAGCTTAACCCTTGCTAACCTGGAAACCAGAAATTACACATGCGTCATCACCTTGCTTTAAACTCAATTTTCTCTGCAACTATTCATTATTTTCTGAGTTTAGTTTTATAGGATAGAGAATTTTCTCCTCTTTCATTTCATGTATCTTGCATATTTGTACAATGAAAATTGACGATGTGGTGTTACGGGAAAGAAAAAGATTTTTTTTGACGAGCAAGTACTAAAATTAGAGCGTTTCGTCCATAACTTTTCAACAAAAAAAGGTATTAGTCTGAAAATGACATAATCAGTAAACTTTAAATGTTATGGTTGAAGTCAATAAATTAGAAGTTCCGGCAACAAATTTTATGACTCTAAAACCGAACAAAGAAGGTTAACACTACCTGTCTCACCTATCCCTCAATTAAACCTTACAATTAGCGTCAAAATAAACGATAACATATTTTGATTTATGCTATCATGT
Source organism: Catonia carolina (assembly GCA_035578175.1). Lineage (NCBI taxonomy): Eukaryota > Metazoa > Arthropoda > Insecta > Hemiptera > Achilidae > Catonia > Catonia carolina. The sequence continues at coordinate 28,570,447 of JAQMRL010000005.1, read as the reverse complement.
TAAGAAAAGAATAATACATAAAACAACATGCGAAAAAGAGATCGAAACTTACATACAAGAGGAGAAAATAAACATTGAAAAGAGACGACATTATTTTGAGGCGATTTTTTCGACATTTTTTCATCCAGCACGTTACTATGTTGAACAAAAAGTGTCATATCTTTTGAACGTGTCTATCAATTTGCAATATCTAAACGTTGTTATTTTTACAATGAATAGCTTCATTTATTTATACAGCTTAACACATTTTTTTGTGAATTAGTGACTAGTTGTAAATGAAAACGGAAAAATTTGGTTCACACGTGGTTCTAATAACAAATTCTTTATAACTAAATGGTAATTTTTTTAAATTTTTAGGAATGAAACTGAATAAAATAAAAGCTTTTATTAGGCGTAAAATGACAGTCCACGTGATCGTTAAAATCACAGTTCTTGTCGGGCTAACTGTAATTGTAATTTACAATTTCGTAGATAAATAATTGTTATAAGTTTAAATTTAATTTGTTTATTATTTATTATAATCGTGGTTCTTTATTATAATCGTGGTCAATTATCGTAAGGAAACTCCTTCATGTATGATTCTGGTTAGGCTTACTTAGTATATGCAGATCTTCAAGAACTTCGAGAACTTCAAAATATGAAAAATTTATGATGGCGTCCTCTCTGGCAAAACATTCCAGAGATAAACTAGTCCTCCATTCGGATCTCCGGGCGAGGACTATCAGAGGGGACTTCATCAAAAAAATAAAAGTTTCTGAAATTCTGCGAGTTGGAACATGGAATGTTAGGAGTTTAAAACAAACTGGTAGGTTAGAGAATTTAAAAAGGGAAATGGATAGGTTGAAGTTAGATATTGTAGGCAATATCTTATCTTATCTTATCTTATATTGTAGGCAATGTATTGGTGAGGTACGCTGGGATGATGATCAAGACTTTTGGTCAGGGGATTATAGGGTTATTAACACTAAAGCCATCGGAGGGCAGGGCGGAGTGGGTCTAGTAATGAATAAAAAAATTGGACAAAGAGTGACTTACTATAAGCAGTGTAGTGATAGGATTATCATGGTTAGAGTAGATACGAAACCAAAGTCTACCACTATAGTGCAGGTCTACATGCCTACGTCTTCACACAGAGAGGAAGAAATAGAACAAGTATATGAGGAATTAGATGAAGTAATAAAATATGTCAAGGGTGATGAAAATTTGATAGTTATGGGAGACTGGAATGCAGTAGTTGGAGAAGGAAAAGAAGGAAAGATAGTCGGAGAATATGGTCTAGGGAAGAGAAATGACAGAGGAAGTCGGCTGGTAGATTTCTGCTCCAAATATAATTTAGTGGTAGGCAATACACTTTTTGAGAATCACAAAAGGAGGTTATACACTTAGATGATGCCAGGTGACAAGGGAAGATACCAAATAGATTACATAATGGTTAGACAAAGATTCAGAAACCAGATTATGAACTGTAAAGCCTATCCAGGTGCAGACATAGGGAGTGATCATAACTTAGTAGTAATGGATAGCAGGCTTAAACTTAAAAAACTGAAGAAGGGACAGGGAAATGCTAGGTGGGATGTAGACAAACTAAGAGAACAAGACAACCAGGTAGGTTTCCACGAGAGTATTCAAAAAGGGATAGAAGAAAGAGGTAATGACACAGGAAGTGTAGAGGAGGAGTGGATAAACTTCAAGGAGGTGGTAGTGAAAGCAGCGGAAGAATGGTTAGGACATACTAAAAGAAGAGGTAGGAAACCGTGGATTACTAATGATATTTTAGAACTGATGGATGAGCGAAGAAAATATAAAAACGCAAAGGACGAGAGAGGTAAAAGGCAATATTGCTACTTGAGAAATACCATAAACAAAAGGTGTAAGAAAGCGAAGGAAGAGTGGATCAGAGCGAAATGTACGGACATTGAAAGTAAAATGGCAGTTGGTAAAGTGGACGCAGCTTACAGAAAAATAAGGGAAAACTTTGGAGAATGAAAGATGAAAGCTGTTAATTTACAAAGCGCAGGTGGCAAACCATTGTTGAATGGCCAAGAGAGAGCTGAAAGATGGAAGGAATACGTAAACCAACTCTACAGGAGAAAAGAATTAGAATATGATGCGATAGAACAAGAAACTGATGTTGAAGAAGATCAAAGAGGGGACCCTATACTACGAGAAGAATTCGATCGGGCACTTAAGGATATGAATATGAATAAGACACCAGGAATAGATAACATACCATCGGAATTATTATTACGATGTGGCGAAGTTGCTCAAAACAAATTATACAAACTTGTGTGCAGAATTTATGAGAGTGGAGAGGTACCATCGGACTTTAAAAAAAATATTATGATTCCAATACCAAAAAAGTCAGGAGCGGAGAAGTGTGAACATTACAGAACTATCAGCCTAACATGCCATGCATCTAAGATACTGACAAGAATTATATACAGGAGAATAGAACACCGAGTAGAAGAAGTATTGGACGATGACCAATTTGGATTTAGAAGGAGAATGGGAACTCGAGATGCAATATTGGCTCTGAGACTGATTATTGAGAAAAGGATACAGAAAAATAAAACTACTTTTATGGCATTTGTAGATTTAGAGAAAGCATTTGACAATCTGGACTGGAGTAAAATGTTTAAAACTTTGAAAAGGCTAGGAATTAAATACAAAGAAAGGAAAGTTATCTACAGTCTGTATAAGAATCAAACGGCTGTTTTGAGAATCGAGGGGTACGAAAAAGAGGCTGCTGTAAGAAAAGGTGTACGACAAGGTTGTTCTTTGTCACCACTACTTTTTAACTTGTATATAGAAGAGGCTATAAATGAAGTGAAGGAGAAATTTGACGCAGGAATAAAAATTCAAGGAGAGACAATAAAAATGCTGAGATTCGCCGATGATATAGTAGTACTAGCCGAGGCAAAGAATGAACTAGAGGATGCCTTAAATGGAATGGATGAGATCTTGAGGAAGGATTACTTCATGAAAATTAATAAGAACAAAACGAAAGTGTTGTGCAGCAGCAAGAGTGGTTTAGAAGAGATGGGAAATTTAAAAGTAGGCAACGAAAACATACAGGAAGTTGGGGAATTCTGCTATCTAGGGAGTAAAATAACAAATGATGGTAGAAGCACAAGTGATATCAAGAGTAGAATTGCTCAAGCTAGAAAAGCCTTTGAAATGAAAAACAGCTTACTGACTACAAACATTGATTTACAGATTAGGAAAAATTTCTTAAAACATTATGTTTGGAGTGTAGCATTATACGGAAGTGAAACGTGGGTGATAGGGGCTGTAGAACGGAAGAGGATAGAAGCTTTTGAAATGTGGTGTTATAGGAAAATGTTAAAGATTAGGTGGGTGGACAAAATAAGTAATTTAGAGGTTCTTAGGCGAGTGGATGAAAAAAGAAGTATATGGAAGCATCTTACCACAAGAAGGGATAGGCTAGTGGGGCATATCCTAAGACATCCAGGTATTGGGCTATCAATAATGGAGGGTAATATTGAGGGAGTAAATTGTAGAGGGAGGCAAAGATTAGAATATATAAAGCAAATTACGAAAGATGTAGGGTGTTACAGGTATGTAGATATGAAACGAATTGCGCAAGATAGAACAGCTTGGAGAACTGCATCAAACCAGTCGAGAGACTGATGACAAAAAAAATTTATTATAACCAGATCCCGAAATAACCTAGGCTTAGGTGTTACAATATGAAATGGAGAACTCATTTATTTACTTTTCCCATTTTTAAAATAAACAAGAAGCAATCCTTTATATTATTATAGGTGCTGTACAAAATAATGAAAATTAATATTATTATTATTATTATTATTATTATTACAGTAAAAATAATGATTAAATTTCTTTGGACATAATAGTCGGAATGAATCAATCAAGATTAAAGAAAGTAATTTTTCATAAACTCTGGAACTACACAGATCAGGGTGGCTATGTTAAACAGATGAAGGGAGAACTCAAGACATTCAACATTACAGAAAAAGAGTGCCAAAATCGAGAATCATACAGAAACAAAATTTTAGGACCGAAGGATGGAGGAGAAAGAAGGAGGCTGCATGAGGTGATATTTGCGTGGTCCTCAAAGCTGTCCATGATGAAAAAAATAATAATGAAAATTATTCAGGCCTAACATATTTTCATTAATTACTTTAATGCAAGTGTTGGAACAGCCATGAAAACTATTAAATTTGCAAATTTCAAATTTCTGAATACTCAAATATTGTTTTAATAATATTATAAAAATGTTTTAGATTTGTTGTTTGTTTTTCTTTAGGTCATTACCCGAAAGGCTCATTTGAACCTTTAGAGGCTTTACTAAATACGTTGAGGAGTGAGGTGGTTTATCATTGCCTCCTTCACCGAGTGAGTAACCCTTCGAGCATCCCAGGCCCTCTGAAAAGCATCTACTTTTCACCCTCCAAATGACACCTTCACTTTATTCACCACAGGGTCTGACTGTACAATGAAATTCATTACTCTCAGAGGAAATAACTCTGACTAGTGTCTTTTACACCTCTACCTCTTCTATTCTTAAATGCTTCACTCATATAATTGGCTGACCATGTGATACAAAAAAAAAAAAATTAGTATCCCTGGAACTAGCAGATTGAGTGCAAATAATTTAACACTCTACCTGCCTGTTATGGGCAAAATTCAGATACAATGTTTTAGATTACACTCTCCAGTAATCTAAAGTGTATTAGATTACATACTTAAGAGTGTGTGTACCTATGATGCTGAAGTGTGGGTAGTATTAACTAAGAGGCAGAAAGATCACCTAAAAGCAGTGGAGATGGATTTCTGGAGGCACAGCTGTGGTGCGTCACACATCGATCGAATTCCGAAATTGGGAGAAGAATTGGCATTTAAGGAAATATCATGGATACCATATCCCTAAAGTAATTAAAATGGTTTGGCAATTTGCAGAGGATGGAGGATGGTAGGTGGTTAAAGAGGGTATGGGAGTGGACGCCAGCCAGTAGAAGAAGGAGGGGTAGGCCAGAAATGGAGAAATGGTTGGATGATATGCAGGAGGCAATGTCTTTGCAGCAGCCAGCTGATGGTGATTGGCAAAACAAAGACAGGTGATGCTTAGGAAGCGGATCTGTAAATCCTCGCATGAATATATATATAATATTGTGACAGTATCGAAAAGACATGTTCACGTAATTTCTAGAATTTCATTCATGAAAATAATAAAGAGAGGATAATAAGAAAAAGTAACAATGGGGTGGATATTAAAGGGATATCTATTCATAAAAAATATTTAATAGGACTGCACTATTGTATATGATAAAAGGTCGGGTATTGTTTGTTGTACAGCTATTTATGAAGGGGCCGGTTGTTTACGTTTTCTATTTACAATAGTTGACTTGTTTACAATAGATTTTTCTAGCACTCATTTATAAAGGGTTTTTTGTACTCTATTGTGTGTATAGAAGTTCGGTGTTTTTCGGGAAGGTGTTTTTTGATTCACTATAAGAGACCCCCGAGCGTGGTCAGTGAGTTAGTATTCGTTTGATCCTAGACGAATGATTGTTGGGCGTTATACAGGTTAACGGTTCCGAGCATTGTGTTGGTCAACGATTGTAATACTGTCTTTGTTTGTGTGTGTATTGTGAAAAGTTATTGGGTATCTGTATTATTATTATTATTATTATTATTATTATTATTATTATTATTATTATTATTATAGTATTATTTATTTATTGTATTACTTTATTATAATTAGTTTATTATTTATTTTGTAAATCGTTTAGTGTAATAAATATTTATAATTGTAAACTTTAGTGTAATAATTATTTAATATAGATCCCAAAACGGACCTTAGCGATAAGTGTCACAATATTTTAGATTATATTTACATAAAAATTGAATAGCTTACCTGAGGAGGTTCATAAATAGCAGCAACAGTTGCACGAATGCCAAGAGGCACATCTGTGTGTATTTCATATTGACCATACAAGAAACCAATACGCTGATGTCCAGTCGTTCGCCAATAATCCAAAAATCTTTCTACCAAATGCGGATTTTCAAACATTGCATTATCTATATGTCTGTATACCTGTAGAAAACAAATTTATTTTATAACTAAAAAAATAATCTTTATTTATGAGTGATGATGCCTACATATGCCTTGGCTTATGTGATTTGTTGTTTTTTGTTTTTTTTTTTTTGTTAACATCAGACTGTTCTGCAATAATTGCAGAACAGTCTTATTACTGCCAATGCAGACGGTGAAGGATGAAATGATTTTTGTAACGAATGAAAATATACCGTGCCTGAATGGGATTCAAACCCAAGACCGCATGATGAGAGGCGAGCACTTTACCAACTACGCCAATGCAGGCGGCATTATTGGTAACATGCTCACCTCTCATCATGCGATCTTGTGAAGATGACACAACATGATTTACATATGAAAAAATGCCATTTTCGTTCTATATGTTTTTATCTTTCCTAGCCTACTCCTCTTGAATTTTATTTTTGCTGCCTGCATTCAACTCTCTGCATTCCTTCCACCCGTCTTATTTCACTGCAAAGGTCAGTATTAGCACTAAAGCTACGCATCACAACTGCTAATTTTTAAAGTAAAATTGCAATTCATTAGAGCACACTATTACCATTAAAATTAAAATCCGGTGTGAAACACTCACATGAATTTCTCTTGCCAATGTAAATAATGAAAAATATAATGTTTGATCATGGGTAAATGAGGCAAAATTGATATCAACCTATGTAGGTCTTAAAAATAAGAAAAATCACAAATTGACGCTAAACTATACTCGGTAGAAACAAATGCTTGAAATTAAAGTTGTAATTTTTTTAATTTTCTAAAACTTTTATTACATACACTTTTGTCATAAAATGCATACTAAGTCTACAATCCTACAAAATCCAATTTTTTTACAAATTTTAATGACCAAAATACAAAAATTACTAACAGTCACTAATCCAAGGATTGTCAAAAAAGGATTGAAATAAAGTTTGTAGGAAACCTGCAAGCCTGCAAACTTCAAAAATAATTTTTACCACGAGAGCAAAGCCCCTCCAAGAATTTCAGCAAACAAGGCGTTTGCCTTACCTTTAAAAGCATAAAAACTAAAGTGAATGATACGATTTTTTAAAAAATCAAAGGGGTCGTTTTTGAGAAAATTGCAAAAAAGTGAAAAATTACACGAATAAACTATTAATTCGGGTTGACTAATTTTGATGAGAATGTTCATATCAGGTCCCTTTGTTAACTTAAGTTCAAAATTTCAACTTCATTCAATATTCCGTTCTTGAGATTGATTGATCACACATAGACCAATTGCTAAAATCATGTTCTTTTTTGTGCTCAGGGTGTCCGAAAACATGTATTTCCAGTTAACACTCGATTTAGAAAAATTGACATGAAAATAATACTTTCCTTCTCTGTATATTCATATGGAGCAAGAGAAAGTAAAAATTAACTTAACATTTAAAACAAATATATAACAAAAATATAGATGTAACATACTTGTCTATTAAGAGTGATTGCATTTGGTTGACATTTTGAACAAATCCCTCTTGGCCAAGGTGGATGATCTTTACAACCAGGCTTTATTCTGCAGCTTATTTCTTCCAAGTTTACAAATTTACCTCTGTAATAGATAACAAATTAATTTAAAAAAATCTGTTGTGAAACACTCACACGACTTTTTCTTGCCAAATCAAATAATGAACCATATAACCTAACATTAGCAATAAACAAAAAAACTAACCTCATAAAACATAACCTAATTTTAATCACGAAAGAAAGACGCAAAATGAAAATCAACCTCAGTTTGGCTTAAAAATACAGAAAAACACTCTTTCACGCTAAACTAGGCTCTATAGAGAAAAATGCTCTAAATAAAAGTTGTAGATCTTTTAATTTCCTATAAATTTTCTTATATAAACTTTTGTCTTAAAATGCATACTCTAAGGCTGAAATCTTTAAATAAATCGATTTTTTTACAAGTTTTTGTGAGAAAAAAATCTGGTGTGAAACACTCACACGACTTTCTCTTGCCAGTGCAAATAATTAACAAAAAAAAAAACCTAATATAAGTAATAAAACATTAGAAATAAACAAAAAACTAACCTCAATAAACATAACTTTATTTTAATCATGAGCAAAAGAGGCAAAATGAAAATCGAACTCAGTTTGGCCTAAAAATACGGAAAATCAATCTTTCACGCTCAACTAGGCTCTGTAGAGAAAAATGCTTTAAATAAAAGTTGTAGATCTTTTAATTTCCTATAAATTTTATTATATACTTTTTTGTCGTAAAATGCATTCTAAGGCCGAAATCTTAAAAAAATCTATTTTTCACACGTTTTCGTGAGAAAAAATCAGAAAATTGCTAATTACTGCTAAACTAAGCGTTTTACAAAAAAATGTTTGAAATAAAAGTTGTAGGATTTTAAATTCTCTACAACTTTTATTATATAACGTTTTGCCCTAAAATGCATATTAAAGCCGCAATCTTAAAAAGAAAATGTTTTTACGTGAAAACAGCCTCACCAAGAATTTCAGCACACATGACGCCTACCCTATCTTGTAGAGAATAAAAAATTTAGTAAACCAGGCGATTTTAAAAAAAATCGTAGGACCAGTTTTTGAGAAAATCGCAAAAAAGTGAAAAATTATACGAATAAACTACTACTTCCGGTTGACCGATTTTGATGAAAATGTTCGTGTCGGGTCCGGTAGTGGTATGTAACTTAAGTTTCAAGTTTCAAGTTCGTACGATGTTTTGTTCTTGAGATATTTTGTATACACACACACACACACACACACACACACACACACACACACACACACACACACACACACACAGACCAATCGCTAAAAACATGTTTTTTGGGTTCAGGGGGTCTGAAAACGTATAGATCCGGTGAAAACTCGATTTCAAAAAATCGACATGAAAACAATACTTTCCTTCCTATATATACATATAGGCAAGAGAAAGTAAAAACAGAAAATTGCTAATTACCGCTAAACTAAGCATTATACAAAAACATGTTTTAAATGAAAGTTGTAGGATTTTAAATTATCTACAACTTTTATTACATACATTTTTTGCGCTAAAATACAGAATTAAAGTCGCAATTTTAAAAAAACAATTTTTTTACGAGAAAACAACCTTCCCAAGAATTACAGCAGACATGGCGCCTACTCTATCTTGTAAAGCATAAAAAACCTAGTAAATAAGGTGATTTTTAAAAACATCATATGAGCCGTTTTTGAGAAAATCGCAAAAAAGTGAAAAATGACATGAATAAACTACAACTTCCGATTGACCGATTTTGATGAAAATGTTCATATGGGGTCCTCTAGTGGTATCCAACTTAAGTTTCAAGGTTTCAAGTTCGTGCGATGTTCTGTTCTTGAGATATTCTGTTCACACACACACACACACAAACACACACACACACACACACGCACAAACCAATCGCTAAAAACATGTTTTTTGGATTCAGGGGTCTGAAAACATGTAGATCGGGTGAAAACTCGATATGAAAACAATACTTTCCTTCCTATATATTCATATAGGCAAGAGAAAGTAATAATCATCAACATAATCTAATTTTTAACAAAGCAAAACTTTACTATTTCGCAGAGTCAGTTTTAAAAATAACTAAACTGTTACAGTAGCATTCAATTTAGGAAGTTTTAAAAAAAAGAATCATAAAAGAAGAGTAACCAACTGGCTGATTAATTTAGAGAGAAGGTAATCTGAAAATTTAATTATTTCTATATATTCAAACTAATTGCTCTTACTCTTGTGCCAGCTAAAAATTTTTGCTAACATTGTCATCAAAAGTCTGCTTCATCCTTTGCCACAACATGACATTTTATTTATTTATTTATTTTTATACTATTAATTTTTTGTACATGTTACGAAATTTTGTTGTATGTTAATTTTTTTGTAAATTTTGTTTCTTTTCTTTTATGTAAATTTAGTGTAGATATAAAAAGCTATTATTATGATAAAATAAATAAAAAAATCTGGTGTGAAACACTCACACAACTTTCTCTTGCCAATGCAAATAATTAACAATAAACCTAACATTAATAATAAAATATTAGAAATAAACAAAAAACTAACCTCAAAAACATAACCTTATTTTAATCATGAGTGAATGATGCAAAATGACAATCGAACTCAGTTTGGCTTAAAAATACGGAAAATCACGCTTTCACGCTAAACTAGGCTCTGTAGAGAAAAATGCTCTAAACAAAAGTTGTAGATCTTTTAATTTTCTATAAATTTAATTATATACACTTTTGTCATAAAATGCATACTAAGACCGAAATGTTAAAAAAATCGATTTTTCTCACGTTTTCGTGAGAAAAAAAACAGAAAATCGCAAATTACCGCTAAACTAAGCGTTATACAAAAAAATGTTTGAAATAAAAGTTGTAGGTTTTTAAATTCTCTACAACTTTTATTATATAAGTTTTTGCGCTAAAATTTATATTAAAGCCGTAATCTTAAAAAAACAACGTTTTTACGTGAAAACAGCCTCACCGAGAATTTCAGCAAACATGGCGCCTACCCTATCTTGTAGAGAATAAAAAATTGAGTAAAACAGGCGATTTTAAAAAAAATCGTAGGACCAGTTTTTGAGAAAATCGCAAAAAACTGAAAAATTATACGAATAAACTACTACTTCCGGTTGACCGATTTTGATGAAATGGTTCGTGTCGCGTCCGGTAGTGGTATGTAACTTAAGTTTCAAGTTTCAAGTTCGTACGATGTTCCGTTCTTGAGATATTCTGTTCACACACAGACCAATCGCTAAAAACATGTTTTTTGGGTTCAGGGGGTCTGAAAACGTATAGATCCGGTGAAAACTCGATTTCGAAAAATCGACATGAAAACAATACTTTCCTTCCTATATATTCATATAGGCAAGAGAAAGTAAAAAATAAACCAACTCATACCCGCGCACAGGCTAGACCTATGCGGGTATTAGGAAATAAGATAGGATAAGATTCATTGTATTTGTTTTTAGCAATAATAAATAAATAAATAAAATAATAAAAATTAAAATAAATGAGACTAGTGAACCTGTACTCGCCTTGCTTTGTCAACTAAAAATGGTGTGCCAAAAATAGAATTGTGACTAAATAAATAGCAAACCTCCCCATCTACTTCGCATGGGCTATAAAAAAGTTTTCATTAGCAACTTTGTTTCGGCTGAAAACAATATTTTTCCCAATTGAAAGCCCAATAAAATTTTCATCGGTTAAAATGCCAACAATATTTATAATATCTCCTCATACACAACATTCTTTGTCTTGTTTCCAGTCAATATTAAAATGTATTAATTACATGAACTACCAGTTCTTGCAAGACCCATATATAACTGTCCACGCGAAATACATTCTTTGTGCAAATCATAATAATAATAATAAAAGGGCACAATAGCTGACGTGTATCTTCGTTCAGTTTTATAATAAAAATTATTTTTCAACTTGAAAAAGTATGTGCTGACGTATGGTTTGAAACTACATTCTTCAGTTTTCTGGGTCTAGGAATTCACTGGTGAATGTTGCAATTCGATAACTTTAACAGTTATGGAGATACCTTATTATTTTGATTTTCCTTTACTTTCTGAGAAAAACAAATATTTGGGATTTTTCGCAAATCTATATGGCAATAGCTTTCAATCTACATCAAAAATTATTAAAATCGAGCCAGTACAACTCCAGAAATAGCTATCATAACAAAACATTTTACCACTTTATATAGTAGTATAGATGTAGATGATACTATAATTTTGGTTCTCGCATATTTTTCCACACATAAAATGTCAAGTATTTTAAAGATTGAAAAATCCTCATTTATTAAAACAGGATGCTTTGTAACATGGTTAATTTAGGGCAAATATATTAAAAAGGTATATGTGGAAAGATTTTATGTACAGTTAGAGTAACTAACCAAAAAAATCTGGTGTGAAACACTCACACAACTTTCTCTTGCCAATATAAATAATTAACAATAAACCTAACATTAGTAATAAAACATTAGAAATAAACAAACAACTAATCTCAAAAATATAACCATATTTCAATCATGAGTGAAACACGCAAAATAAAATTCGAACTCAGTTTGGTTTAAAAATACGGAAAATCACTCTTTCTCTCTAAACTAGGCTCTTTAGAGAAAAATGCTCTTAATAAAAGTTGTAGATCTTTTAATTTTTTATAAATTTGGTTATATACACTTTTGTCGTAAAATGCATACTAAGGCCAAAATCTTTAAAAAATCGATTTTTCACACGTTTTCGTGAGAAAAAATCAGAAAATCGCTAATTACTGCTAAACTAAGCGTCATACAAAAAAATGTTTGAAACAGAAGTTGTAGGTTTTTAAATTCTCTACAACTTTTATTATATAAGTTTTTGCGCTAAAATTTATATTAAAGCCGTAATCTTAAAAAAACAACGTTTTTACGTGAAAACAGCCTCACCGAGAATTTCAGCAAACATGGCGCCTACCCTATCTTGTAGAGAATCAAAAATTGAGTAAAATAGGCGATTTTAAAAAAAATCGTAGGACCAGTTTTTGAGAAAATCGCAAAAAACTGAAAAATTATACGAATAAACTACTACTTCCGGTTGACCGATTTTGATGAAAATGTTCGTGTCGCGTCCGGTAGTGGTATGTAACTTAAGTTTCAAGTTTCAAGTTCGTACGATGTTCCGTTCTTGAGATATTCTGTTCACACACAGCCACACACACACACACAGACACACACACACACACACACACACACACAGACCAATCGCTAAAAACATGTTTTTTGGGTTCAGGGGGTCTGAAAACGTATAGATCCGGTGAAAACTCGATTTCGAAAAATCGACATGAAAACAATACTTTCCTTCCTATATATTCATATAGGCAAGAGAAAGTAAAAACAATCAAAATTGAGACTAGTGAACCTGTACTCGCCTTGCTTTGTCACTAAAAATGGTGTGCCAAAAAACAAAAAAAAAGAAGTTTTTCATTACTCTTTTAAAAACCATGGTGCATGGTTTTGGCAAAAACATTTTAATTTTGTATCTATTTGCCTCCTGTTGTTGACAACAAACGTGTACATACAATGAAAACACTATTTTGATCAATTAATTATTAATTGTTCACGAGTTGTACAGATTGCAATGTTACTGTCTAGTAAATTTTTTTTTAAATCTGGTGTTAACACTAACACGACTTTCTCTTGCTAATGTAGATAATGACCAATTGATATTTTATATAACCTATGTTTAATCGTAAAATTCATACTAGAGCTGCAATCATAAAAATAAAATTTGTTTACAGATTTTGATAAAAAAAATAAAAAAATCACTAATTGCCACTAAACTAAGCGTTTTACTAAAAATTTTTGAAATAAAACTTGTACTTTTTGAAATGTTCTGCAACTTTAATTCATATTAAAGCTGCAATAGTAAACACTTTTTTTCTAAAATAGCCTGTTTAAGAACTTCAGCAGACATGGTGCTTACCCTATCTTGTAGAATTTAAAAAATGTAGTTATAGAGGTAATTTTTTAAAAAATCGAAGAAGCCATTTTTGAGAAAATTGCAAAAAGTAAAAAAAATTCACGAATAAACTACTACTTCCAGTTGACCAATTTTGATGAAAATGTTAGTGTTGAGTCATCTAGTGGTACCTAATTTAAGTTTCAATGTTCTTGAGATATTTTGTTCACATATTACACACGCACACACACACACACACATTAATAGTTAAAAACATGTTGTTTTTTTTAGGATCAGGGTCCTGCAAACGTGTACATATAGTAAGTTCAAGGTAAGAACCAACTGCCGAATCAACAAACTGCATCTGTGGTAGTACGTGTAAATACACCACACAAATACATGCAACAGCCTAGCATTAGTCACCGGGTGGACACCAACACTTTTATAACTGCTAAACAATAACAACGAACAGCCGCGTTCCCTAACGTCAATGAAATCTTTCCCTTATCACTTAATTTTGTTTAGAATTTAGTTGCATACTACTCCGTATTGTTTATAGGCTTATTCAATGTTTATATTACAAATTCTTCATGTATGTCATTTTTAAATTTTATGAGCCTAAATGAGTTTTCAATTTAGTTGGCTTTGTTATTTTAAACTGTTCGGTTCGGTTTAATTAAGCATCTAGTTCGAATGGTGCTTTTAGTTTCATGTACGGTTTAATTTTATTGTAGTTATTACTTTATTCGACTGTATGAACAAAAGTAAGTTTATTTTTATTTTTGCTGAAAAAGTGATATTAATTTATATGGTGATGGCTAATGCACCCGAGTCCTCTAATTACAAACACCAAAAAGGTAAATCTTTGAGAATAAAGTAAGAATAAAATGAGTTTTAAAATTAGTACACAATAATAATTTTATTTATAAAGTAAGCATTTAAAATTATAAAAACCATTAAAGTATTTAATTTTATTAAGCTAAAGAATTAACTACACATAAGAGTATTAAGCACGAGTCATTTCGCATACGCCTACTATGAAAATCACATAATACTTTTGGTGCATACGGTTCTGGAGCTGTGACATCATTCACTGTTTGTTTACTTCGCAGTTGGTTCTTAAAATGAATTTGGTAAACAATGAAAACTCTATTTTGAAAAATCGACAAGAAAACAATACTTCCTTCCCAAAATATTCATATAGGGCAAGAGAAAGTAAACACATTATGTACAGAACTGTCATGAATATACTATATATTAAAAATTAATTACTACATCGACAAACAAAAGAAAATTTTAACTAATTAATTTTTCAATTAATGCACTTACTTATTAATGCCTCCTGTTAATTTCCTTAAATATGCATGAAACGACATGTGTTTAACATTTTGCTCTTTTAAATAGACCTCATCGTAAGGCTCCAATGGAGAACAATGAACACAACACCCATTTCCACCATGTCGACATCTGAAACACAATAAATCATTACATCAGTATTACAAAATGAAAAAGTATAATAAAACTAACCGATAATACATCAATGGTTTTTGCTAACATTAATCTTTTTAATGCTGCTGTAAGTGAATTTTTTATCATACTGTTTCGGTAGATCTACCATTATCAGAGCAAAAACAATTTTTTTTTGTCAGCAACCTTTCTAAGATTATAAAACAATATTTTATACATAACATTATCAGAACACAAACATTTTTTTCTTTGTCAGCACCCTTCCTAGGACTACAAAAGATTATTTTATACTTTTTTATTTTTTTAAATTTCAACACTTTGAAGACTGACTTTTTTAGTAGTTTTTCCCATGGACTGCCATTTTTCAGGGATTTTTAAAAAATTGTAACAAATCAACCATTGGTCATAAATTCAAAAAGTAAAGATTAAATTAAAGATCATAATTAGCAGATTACTTTTCATTTATTAAGATTAAGATTACTTGCACTATAATGATAAAGATGTTTGACTAAAGAGAGTGATGTTTTCTTGAATTTAAAAATTTTTTCACCGTATAATGATAATATAAGAGAATAATATAATTAATTATATGAGTTAAATTCTTACAAACTAATTACCTATTTCTAATGACCAATTTACTTTTTTATTTCTTAAGTAAAATTTAAATAAAAACCAAGTATTATAAAAACGAACTAATAACTAACAAAACAGAAGTACCGGCAGATCACTTGCTCACGCTCGATAACATCGATGCTGTAAAAGTCGATATATTCGATAATCTGACAACATTAGGACTATGAGTGTACTCTATTAGATTCAGAATGAACTAAATTAAGTGACAGCATAGACAGCAATTGTATACAATACGAGCTAATGAATATAAAACCAAGTGAAATAGGTGCCCGTATCATATACGGGTGCCGTCCAGCCGATCAAAATAGCACGCCCGTATTGTACACGGATGCCGTCCTGAAAGTGTTAAATTTTTCTAGATTTTAATTTTTCAGCTTTTCTTCTTACCCAGCAATCTTTTATCCTTTATCAAAATCTTTCTTTTGTTCTTTGGACCATTCTTTATGTTGGTATTTTCAATTATTTTTACTTGGAAGTTCTAAAACTCACCAAATTTTACTTTCTCTTGCCCATATGAATATATAGGAAGAAAAGTATTATTGTTTTCATGTCGATTTTTCGAAATTGAGTTTTCACCGAGTATACACTTTTTCAGACTCCCTAAACCCCAAAAACATGTTCCTAGTGGCTGGTCTGTCTCTGTGTGTGTGCGCGCGCGTGCATGTGTGTGTACAGAATATCTCACGAACAGAACATCGTACGAACTTGAAACTTGAGTTAGATACAACTACCAAACCCGCACGAACATTTTCATCAAAATCGGTCAACCGGAATTAGTAGTTTATTCACATCATTTTTCACTTTTTTGCAATTTTCTCAAAAACGGCTCCTACGATTTTTTTTAAATTGCCTCCTTTACTAAATTTTTTATGCTCTACAAGATAGGGTAGGCGCCATGTCTGCTGAAATTCTTGGAAAGGCTGAATCCTAATCCTTAACTGGTTCACTTACTTTACTTTTGAACCATAAAAACAGACTTCTGCTCTAATGGGAAGCACTCATCAAGTCTATCCTAGAACATGGCTGAGCCATAGTTGGGTAGGAAGATTTCCCCCGTACCAATTTATGTAAATAGTAATTGCATTAATAGTAGCAGTAATTTATATAAATGTTTATTTTTAATGTAACTGTATTTATTATAATTAAAATATTAAATTATTGGATGATACAAACAATTTTTCATCACGTTGCCTCTGGACTTTTCCATCTTGTTTCCATAGTAATTGGTCTACTTCATCTTCATTGGCAGCTGAGATTAAACTACTCTGCCTGCTATTTCTTGCACTGCTTGCACTAAATGTGGAATCACCTGATAACACAAGTTTTAAAATTTTAGATTTAACAAAACATTTACATCAAAATAAATCCTAACAGTTAAGGTGGACTAAAAGTCAGAAAAACTATCCTACTGTGACAGAGTCATACGGTAGATTTTCACAGTATTTTGAAAGTCTTTAAAATGCCGCCCCGACATGTTTTTTTCTCTAAAATACGCTTCAGCTTTTAATAATAATAATAATAATTTATTAATTCCCATAATATTACACATTACAGAAAGAAAAAATTCGATAATACAAAATTTCTTACAGTAAACTACTATCCTATTACGATAGAGGTGGTGGAAATTATCCCATCCAACTATGGACAAAACCATGTACTAGGATGGGTTTTAATACACTATAAAAAAAATAATAGCTTTGTTCTATCAGACCATAAGTCTTTTCGTTAGCATTTGTCAGCAATGCACCCCTGCACCAGAAACTGTAATCAAAGGACACTGAAAGTGCTTACGCAGAGGTGTGTAATAAATTGTATATGACAGTCGTTCAATAAGTAACCATGTTAAGAATAAAGACGAAAGTTTTCACAATTTCTTAAAATAATTTTCAAAGTAATCTCCTTCTTAGGTTGATACACTTTTCCCAGGGTCTCTGCTATTTCTTTAACCCCTTAAAAAATATGATTAGTCAAACTCTTCAACACATGCTTCTGTCTTGGGATAACTTCCTAGTTTGGGCTAAATTTTTTCCTTTCATGTTGGAGAACAGAAAGAAGTTGGTAGGGAGCCAGGTCAGGTGAGTACGGTGGATGCGGCAGCAATTTGTAGTGCAGTTCATGTAATTTGACTGTTAACAATTTTGGTTGAATGTGCTGATGTGTTATCGAGGCGAAACAGCACAATTTTTCTTAGCCAAATGGAGCCATGTCTCAATTTCTTCAATTTGCCTTCAATTTCTCATCGAATCAGTCCAATAATTCACTGTAGTACTACCCCATGCTAGCCTTACCTTTCTGTAAAAAGTTCATGAGGATTATTTCCTTTTGAATCCCCTTTGAATCGTGGCCATAACCTTCCAAGCCAATGGGACCATCTTTGCTTTCTTTGGAGCTGATTCACTCACAAATAATCCATTCTTTGGGCTGACATTTGGTCTCTGGTATATAATAACGTACCCAGGTTACACCAATGGTGACAACTGGACACAAAAGCTCCTCTGAATTTTGCTTAGAGGTCCAAACACTGCTTCAAAATTGACAGTCGTATCTGCTTGTTGTCCTCCGTGAGCAACCGTGGCACCCATCGGGCCAACAGCTTTCTCACATTAAACTTTTCATGAAAAATATTTATTACTATTCCGTATGACATGCCTTTGACCTCTGCTACTTTTGATTTTTTTCTACTATTGCCATGTCCTATACTTCGTCGGGAGTCTTCTGGATGCACTGTCCAGTGGTGGTGTTGATTTTGACCAAAACCAACACTATAATGATTCCTCAGCCTTAATATCAAACAGACATTGCCACAAGTGACTTATTTGTTCCAAAAAACAAAGACAACTTTAGAGGGCTATCATCTGACAAGAATAAATAAGATTAAAAGCGCATCACGATAAGAAATAAAAGCTATGCCAAAAAACGATTTTCAGGAATTTTAAGAAGCGTATATAGTTGGCAGGAGGTTAGATGAACTGGCATAAATGTGTAATATCTGATGGATACTATTTTGAAGGAGATAACATTAATACGAGGGTAATCCAAAAAGTAACAGACATTTTGGCCCGCCGCAGCAGTGGGCGGAGCTAGCACCATCTTGGTGTCAGAGTGTTTCTACATTCAGTACGCAACCAGGCGTGGTAACTAGAGCATAGTGCGTATTGTACTTTTTATACAGTGGAGTTTTAAAATGAGCGCTGCGATTGAAAATCCCGCCTGTTGTGAAGTGGAAACCATGTTATCGATTGTATCATAACTGGTGACGAGACTTGGGTAAAACACGTCAACTGTGAAACAAAACGGCAGTCGATGGAGTGGGGTCACTCGCATTCGCCCAAGAAACCGAGGAAACGTCTGCAGACGCTATCAGCAAGAAAAATCATGGCTACTGTGTTTTGGGACGCTCAAGGAGTGATTTTCGTTGATTTTCTTGAACGAGGCTAAACAATCAATTCAGAGAGGTAGTGCGAAACACTCAGAAAATTAAGACGCGCGATACAAAACAAGCGTCGTGGAAAACTTAGCGGGAAAGTTTTGTTTTTCCACAACAACGCCCATCCACACACGGCCAAACGTACTCAAGAGCTCTTGGAAGGTTTTGGATGGGAAGTTTATAATCATTCGCCATACCTGGATTTGGCGCCGAGCGATTACTATCTGTTCCCAGCAATGAAGACATGGCTCGCTACGCAACGCTTCAACACTGACGCTGAACTCCATGCCGGTGTAAACCAGTGGTTGAATTCGCAGGCGGCAGATTACTACAAAGAGGGCATTGAAAAGCTTGTACCATGTTACGATAAATGCCTTAATTTACTTGGCGATTACGTAGAAAAATAGCCTAAAAGTTAACCTTCAAATGTACGTAATAAAATTTGGTTTCTTTACTTAGTTTATTTTTTACTTCAAAACGTCTGTTACTTTCTGGACAGCCCTCGTATAAAAAAATAAATAAATATTTTTCCAAAAAACAAAAATTCCACTATTTTTTTTAACACAACTTTCTAACTTCCTGAAAACATTATAACAAATCATTTAAGAAAGAACTACTTACAAGTTCACTAAAATTAAATTAATCTTTGCCCACCAAAAGTAATTGATCATTTAACAAGGTAACGTTACCACATCAATAGGAATCAAGAATTACTAAATGTTTGTCAAATACTAATAAAAATACTATCAAAAGTTTATTTTACGATTCTTTTAAAAAACATCTCTTTAACTTTCAACCCATTTCAATTAATACTTCACAAATGAGACCAAGACACAATTATTCCTTTCTACTAAACTGTTAATTGATTAAAAGATTATTAAATTACATACTATGAAATGTAGTTGCAAAAGAACCAGCATCCATGGACGCACTGCTAGTACCAGGTCTTGGATCTTCCCACAACAAAGCGCCATTTAACGGTGCTAGATATATCATGTCCCCATGATGCAATCCACAACTAGATACGGTTTTACTTCGTGAAGAAACTAGCTCGCCTTTATTATTTCTGTCTTTGAATAACGCAAACCCAAAGCCAGGTAACGAAAATGCATCATGCACCTGAAATAATAAATACGCACAATAATTTAAAATCTTTCTTCCAAAATACATCTGAAAATTTAAATACAACTTTCTTTAAATAAAAACCCAGATACCATTACAATTTTTAATAAAGAAACTACCAAAGAGAATATCTCTGTAGTAACAATTTTTTCTTATTAACACTTTTGAGACCTGGACACTAAAAAACTTCACAGTTCCAGAATGTTTTAGATAAATTTTACAAAATTGTAATATGAACACTAATTATCCACATTTAACTTGGCGTATACCATCTGTAAGCCAAAGAAATGTAGTTTACTTTGTTCATGTAAAAAATATTTAGATATTTATTTTACTTAATCCTTAACATTGTAACAGGTTAAAAAATGCGTTCAAATATGTTGAAATGTAAAAGTGTAAATAAAAAAGTATTTTATAAATCTTTCAAGCACTCTAACTTAACAACTTGCACACCACTTTAACATGTTCAATGCAGCCATAGATGATAGGTCATTCGCTGTGATGGCAACTCTCTAGCCCAATGCAAATTATTAACAATAAACCTAACATTAGTAATAAAACATTAGAAATAAACAAAAACCTAACCTCAAAAAACATAACCTTATTTTAATCATGAGTGAGACGCAAAATAAAAATCAACCTGTTACGCTTAAAAATACGGAAAATCACTCTTTCACGCTAAACTAGGCTCTGTAGAGAAAAATTCTCAATTGTAGATCTGTTAAGTACCTGTAAATTTGATTATATACACTTTTGTTCTGCCCATAACTGACAGGTGGAGTGTCAAATTATTTACACTCAATCTGTTCAGTGCAGGGCTAAAATAAATAGTTCTGTTTCTTATCACATGGTCAGCCAATTAAATTACTGAATCATTTAAGAACAGAAGAGGTAGAGGTGTAAAATACACTAATCAGAGTTATCTCCTCTGAAAGTAATGAATTTCATTATACAGCCAGACCCTGTGGTGAATGAAGTGAAGGTGTCATTTACAGAGTGGAAAATATGTGCTTTTCAGAGGGCCCGGCATGCTGATAAGCGTACTTTTCCACTCAGTGAGGAAGGCAATGGTAAACCACCTCACTCTTCATTTTACTTAGTAAAACCTCTACAGGTTCAAACCAGCCTTTCGGCTGATGACCTAAACAACAACACACTTTTGTTGTAAAATACATACCAAGGCTGAAATCTTAAAAAAATCGATTTTTTACACGTTTTCGTGAGAAAAAAAAACAGAAAATTGCTAATTACCGCTAAACTAAGTGTCATAAAAAAATTGTTTGAAATAAAAGTTGTATTTTATTTTGTATAATAAAAGTTGCATTTTAAATTCTCTACAACTGTTATTTTATAAATTTTTGTGCTAAAATGCAAATTAAAGCCGCAATCTTAAAAAAACAATTTTTTTACAAGAAAACAGCTTTTCCAAGAATTTCAGCAGACATAGCGCCTGCCCTATCTTCTAAAGCAAAGAAAATTTAGTAAATGAGGCGATTTTTAAAAAAATCTTAGGCCCCATTTTTGAGAAAATCACAAAAAAGCTAAATATTACACGAATAAACTACTATTTCCAGTTGACCGATTTTGATGAAAATGTTTGTGTCAGGTCTTCTAGTGGTATCTAACTTAAGTTTCAAGTTCGTAAGATGTTCCGTTCTCGAGATATTCTGTTCACGCACACACACAGACCAATCGCTAAAATCATGTTTTTGGATTCAGGGGGTCTGAAAACGTGCAGATCCGGTGAAAACTCTATTTCAAAAAATTGACATGAAAACAATACTTTCCTTCCTTTACATTCATATAGGCAAGAGAAAGTAAAAACACTTTAATAATTGGTATACAATAACAAATATTAAAAAAATTAAAAAAAAAACTATGGCCGCCTCCGTAGCATAGTGGTAGCACATTGGCCTAAAACAGGAGGTCCAGGGTTCAATTCCCGGCTAGAGTCTGGACATTTACACAAGTTAAAACCCCATGTTATATAAACCACCATACTCGCTAACATCAGAAAACACTGGCCAATGTTTATAGCGCTTTTGTGTATCTAGTACACATCTTCAGTTAATTAAAATTCTTTAAAAATGTTTTTTTTCCTCATCAAAATTTAAAACTTCCTACTCCTACCATGGTAGATAAGGAATACCTTCTATTCCTTATTACTATTCCTACTATTTCTTACCTATCATGGTAGGAGTAAGTTTTAAATGTTGATAGAATTTAAATTTACTGAAGATGTGCACAAGATACATGAAAGTGCTATAAACATTGGAAAGTGTTTTCTGTTACAGTATTCTGGTGGTTAGAAATATACATTTCAATTTTAAATAATTATAATGATTATAATCCAACATAGGATATTTCATAAAATAATAGAAATACTTTATAATATAATCAGCTGGTTGTACATTCATAAGTTATAATTGTTATTGAAAGACCAAAAAAAAATGCCTGACAAAATATACAACAGAGCTAGGAGAGCAAGTATTGGCAACGTTGCTGGCAAGTCATTGGCTAGCTATGAAGTGAGTAAGGGACAATGCGTACATTCAGAGCTCATCAGCTTTGGAAAATAGTATAAATACCACAGTAGTTCATATTGAATCATTCTATATGAACAAACAAATGAATCAAGACAACCTAACTATGAGTTGGACCCCATTTATAGTTTATTATCCGATTAAATAAAACAACCCAAATGAGACTTGGGCCCTGACAGACTTGACCTCTGACAAGACAATAAGTACTTGGCCAAATCAGACTCTAGCTTCAAAGTGTTAAAATATATTTTTCTTTTCCTTTCTTGTTTGTATTGCTGTAAAATCTGTTTACACTGAATACATATAATAAAGACGAACAAAATACATTTAAGAACTTTCTTAACACTTTAAAGCCTGAGCTATAAGAACATGGTATGTCACAGTATCCTGGGGGTTTTAGAGTAAACCTGAAAAAATTCTAAAAGATTTAATTTCTATCATATCTTAATGATTTTTGCATCAAATTGAATAATTATCAGAAAGTTTATTATTATTAATTTACATTAAAATTATTATAATTACTAAATTTATGAGAGTTATCTAATTATACACAAAAAAATTATGAAAAAAGAAATTGTTATGTGCTACACACTACCTAGTATTTTAGTTTTACAACCCTAAACAGTACTAAAAAACAGTTTATATAAATTATACAGAAAGGCAATGAAATAAACTACACTTTAAAAATGTTTGAGTACTAAAATTTAAAATATTTTGCACATAATTAGCCTTTGTATGAAACACTGTAACACACTGGTAAGCGCAATGCAACATTACAATCAGGGCAGTACCAGATTGTTTCTTTCCTTCCAACCTTTCCAGTTGCAGCTCTGCTATTTTCAGAGCAAATTTTACAGCAAAACACAGAAAACGTAAAATGAAAAAAAAATTATAAATATTACTGTCAAATAACCGCACAAACAAAGCGATCTTGAATACAAAACAGTACAACGTATACAACCGAACGAAAACGATTACCGACAAAATACGAAAGGAAAACAATTATTACAAAGTAGAAATAACTATATTATTTACAAATATCAAATACAGAATAACTACAAACCTCATATAACTAAGAAAAAATCACGACAAAGTACACAATGTACATCAACAAAAATATAACCTCAAACACGGCTCAATGTTTTCTACATAGTTCACAAAATATTCGGTAGATTTCGCTGCAAGCTTAGAAAATTAAACTAAATAAAATATAGAATGAATCTGTGGCTCTGAAGCCTGATATAGTCGTCTGAATCTTACTACAGAATTTAATGTGGCGGCCCGAGGTATACTCGGGCTTCGGACAACCACGATTTACGCTCACCCCGAGCTATACTCGGGCTTAGGCTTCAAAGTGTTAAACAATGTGGAAAAGATTTGTATTTTAATACATTCTCAAAACATATTTTTACCCAATCATAATATCAGTTTAATTGTTAAATCAACAACATTATTAATTACCTTTTCAAAAAGTTTCACAACAGAATCACTAGGTTGAATCTCGATTCGTTTTGTGCCTTCAGATGACTGTACTCTTAATATCTGAAAACAAACATTAATGTCAGCTAAATTTATCAATAACGTTTATTAACTATCTATACTTACTAATAATATACAGAAATAACGTTTGTTTGCATGAAGTAATCTCAGAAACTATATAATAGATTTAAAAGTTCTTTCACGAATGTAAATCTTCGAGCTTCCTGATTAATATAAGCTCCACAGCATAAAATAATTTAAAATTTAAAAAAAATGATATTTGTAAAATGAAGTTAACTTTTATTTTATTTAATCATTGTAAGGTTGGTTGGGAAGTTAGTTATTTTATCAATTAGTATGACATCATCTTTTACTCCTTTCTCTTCTTCCTGTCATACAGATTAGGTCGTCCAAACTCTTCCGATTTAACTGTCTATCTTTTTCGTGGCCTACCTACACTTCTTTGTTCATCAGGATGTAGTTTAATGTTCATTTTTCCTACCAGTTTTCACTCATTCATAATAAACACTCCTACCATTACATTCTGTATTTACTCACTATTTCTGAGAGGAGATATTTAAATCCACGTATTTCCTCATTCGTAATAAACACTACTATCATTACACTCAGTATTTACTTACTGTTTCTAAGAGAGAGGAGACATTTAAATGGGCTTATATTTCTTCATTTTTAATGTGATCTATCAAACAAACACCCCCAGAACACATCTCAGGAATTGCATTTCTGCAGCCTAGATCTGACATACCATCATTAATCCCAAGTACAGTATTCAGATGAACTAATGTCCCCTAGCCGTGGGAGTGAGAGAATGCATAACGCTCTCACTCGTACAAGCCATACGCGCCGTTCCAATAACATTGTCTTTAATTTTACTCATTGTTGTGAGCAAGCGTTTACACATGCAGTAAACTAACAAGCAAGATAACGACTATACTATGTTTTCAGATTTGGATTATAACGGTAAAGACCTTTGAGCGCATGTGTAGTTATGCCACATATCTCCCTCTCACTCGCTCGGCTATGGGACATTAGTTCGTCTGATACCAGTACTCACTATTGTAAAGCAATACTGGAACAGACATAGTCTTGTAAAACTACAACTGGGTTTCTTTCTGAACTGTTTTACCCAGTGATCATGCTATTGTTCCACAGATATACTGAAAACAAATCACCTTATTCTTCATGTCTGCATTTCAAATACGCCTTTTTTCAAAATTTTATTAAAGATTAACGAGACAGATACGCAAAAAATAATATCACATCAGATTTCTGCATAAAAAGTTACATAACCTTCCAAAAATCAAAGAGACTATATCATTCTTTTAAGATATTTAATAGATTTTAGAGGTAATGCACTTCCATTACTGTATGCTACAACTATACTTGGAAACATAAACACTTGGACATTCATAAACTGACAAAAAATTACTATATCAAAGAAAAGTAAAGTAACATTCATTAACACACTACGGTACAATATATCCACAAAATGCTTCAGTTACTATAAAAAAAATCTATTACGATGTTTTATGTAATTCAGGACTGTATAAATATTTTATTTAGACCTCCTACACACGCGTAAGAAATACTGAATAATACTACAAGGACAACAATAATCTGATAAAAAATTTTATGTGTTTTCTACGATCATTAAACAATATCCATTTATAAATAAGATCCTAACAATGTAACATGAGAAGAAATTTAGTACAAAAATATCTCCCAGTATCGACATCTTATCATAAAAATTGACTGGTATGATTATATTTATGGCATTCCGAATTTAGGTTAGCAAATAGCAAAAATTTTAACCAACGTGTTAAGTATTGTAAATACAACAGTATCTTTAAAAAATTTCAAAACATTGTTATTTTTTTACACAGAAATTGTTTAATAACAGAAAATTACTCACTCAAAGACAAAAAGCACACAGCTAGCTGCATTTACACATAGAGAGGCCTACTTTAATAAAGAAGCCCACTCATAATTTTAACACAGTAGGACCCACTCAAAAATTGTCAATAAAGGGCTGTAAAATGATTTATTATATTTTAAGCCTCTATACAGCCTATCAGATGAGATGTTAGCACAACACTTAAGTGGAAAATCTATTATCAGCAAGACCTATCTGAGATCATCTAACCCAAAAATAACAAGAAATTCTACTACCAATACTACTAAATTAAAAAGGTGTATATTCCTTTACTTACTTTTAACATTATATTTCTATATTTTTTAGATTTCTTTACTTGAGCAATTAAACATTTAAAAACTAAAAGTTTGCAAGATCAATTCACAGATTACTTGAGTAACAGGCATGAAAACAGACCTTTAATAATTATTTTTAATATTTTAATTAATAAAAGTAATATAATATTAAAAACACTTAAAAATACACAAATAATTTTCCTTGAAAGTAAAGTTCTACAATAATGGATCAAACTAGTTTACCATTATCTTCTTTGCTAGGAAATCAAACATATAGGCCACTAGAATCACATGTTCCAATTCAGAAAGTATATCAAAATACCTTACAAATCTAATTACTCGGTTTGCTTTTAAAAATTAACTGAAGCACACATAACGGTACGACCTTACATCAAATTATAAATTACTCTAACACAATCAAATAAAACACGTTTCATCACTGATGACATTGCAATTTCAACATAGACATCGTAATCTTTTATTTGTTTACATAATTAGTTAACTACTTTTTACACAAAATTTTAAATAACTGTACGTTAAAATTACTGTATCTTTTAAGAAAACTTTCGAAAGTAAATTTTTGAAAGTTACGTCCTCACAAAAAATAAACAAAGGATTATAATTGCATTAACATAAATTGTGTAAAAAGGTAAAAAATTGTAACTTAAAGTTCCTGAACTTTCAGGTAACTACACGGCAAATTAAATTAAAATTAGTTTGCCAAAACACCAACATAGACTACAGAATGACGATGCAACAAAGAAGTGTTTACCATGGTTAGAAACTGGTCTGTCTAGGTTCGACAGCACGCAAGTTAAAATAAATAAATCGTCAAAATGACGAGTGATATTTATGTAAATACTTTATATAGATTAATCCATAATAATGTCACCAATACTTTGGAAAATGCTTACAATATTTCTTGATTTCGACATTTGTAGAATTTATTTCACGCCGAACCCAATGACTCTTGTCAGAGCAGCTTTAATGCTTGATGCAATCAGCTGTTCCCACACTCCACTCATGTTCAGATGATCTCACCACTGCATACATTGCCACTACAACAACTTCACTACTTGTGTTTATTTCGTTACTTTTCAAAAGTGATTGCAATTATTAACATTTTGTTTATTATTAAAAATTTAGTGATGTTATAAAGCATTATAGATGTTTTGGCTTAACTTAATATTAATTATGAAGTTTTATCAATTAACATCTAGCAGATAAAGACCAACACTACTTAAAAAGCGCGGCAAGAACAAACTCCGACGAAGTAGTTTTGACAACGGATAGCACAGATGCTAGACATCTGGCGTGTAATATTAAGTGTTATTCAAGAATTATGTAGTAAAAATTATTATTACGTATTCCAGTACACGTCATGCATGATATATCGCTAAAAAGTTGATGTAATATGACCTTCAAGCTATCTCGTTGGTCACTCATAGAAAATTATATTGAATTGTTAAGTAACACTTGTTGGGCTAGCCACTTTGTACGGTTACCGTCTGATAAGAGTACATGGACAAGCTAAACAACTGGGTGTCCCTGTTAAAATTCACATCAATTAACCAAACAAATCACTCTAATGCAGTGATCAATTTGGATGGTTGTTTCGAAAAACAAATTCTTGGGTTCGAATCCCATTCAGGCACGGCATATTTTCATACATTATAAAAAATCATTTCATCCTTCACCGTCTGCATTACAGAACAGTCATTACAGAACATTTTAGTCATTGCAGAACAGTCAGACGTTAAACAAAAAAAAAATGTTTCGAACAAACAGTTCCTAACAAAAATAATATATTTTTATCCCTAATGTGCGTACATTGCAATCTGTTCAATTCAGAGCAATAAGCAACCCTATGATCCAATGAGATGAGGATGATGTAAATGAGGTGTAGTCTTGTACAGACCCTAGCCGACCATTTCTGAGAGAGTATGGTTAATTGAACCCGAACCATCAAAGTACACTGGTAACCATTCTCTAGTAATCAAATCCGTATATAAGTAACTAACTACCTTTACTAGGATTTGAACCAGGAACCTTCATCTCCAAAAATCAGCTGTTAAACAGCTGACTTATGGCAACGAAATATCTATAAGTAAAAACTTTTGTTGAAATGGAATATAATATATTCTATTTCCAACATTCCAACATATTATTATGTTAGAAAGCCTTTCAGTAGATGAAACTATTTTCAATGATCATTCTTTTTGACATTAAAGTATAATAGTATTTTACTCATGAACTTTCTAATGATAGGTAGTTGAAGAATCATAGCAGCATCTCATTTTTTTAAAATTTTTTGATGCTGTTCTATATTTTCTACCCTGTGATAACTTCCTGTAGTGGTCTCCTCCTCTACCGAGTCCTGCTTTGTTTCCATCAATCATTTTTTTTTCAGTTACCATTCACCAACTGAGTTAGTATAAATGTGTAAAACAATCTTGCTACTGTTTTCAACCTCCAGCTACTGGAGGTCACGCCCAGTAAACTATTCATATCCACTACTCCCACACAAATGGCCTTCCTCTAATTTTCTAGCCACAAAATTCTTTCCTGTAGAATACTTCAAGACATCATCTGTTAAAGCTTTAATTCACAGCAAATGCCTTCTTAATATCCATTCATTATAAGTAGTTAGACTGGACCTGGAAACACCAAACTATATAAAAATCAGGTAGTTTTTAGTTTTCATAATTAAAAAAAAAATAATATACTTTAGTCTTAAGACTAATAAGTAATTTAATTCTAACTTTAAGTACTCTTTACAATACTACAACAAAGCTGCTTAGCAGAACCTCTGTAATTGATTTTAAAGAACACATTTATACTACATTATCTTAGGCACTTAATTATAACTGTGCACCAACACTGCTCTGCTTTCAATCTAATACTGACACTACACCAGTTCAAGTACAGTCCAGCCGCTCTAAGTTTGCTCCTAATGTAAACAAATAATGACGTCACTGAGCATGCGCATTATATAAAAATGTGTACACGCTGATTAAAAAGTAACAACTAAATACTTTCAAAAGTATTTAAATACAAAATACTTTTAAAAGTATTTTTCTAAATTAAATTGTTAGGCCTACATCATATCACGACTGATGTTTTTAGTACTTTAAGTAGTTATAATTTAAAAAATAGTTAATAGGAATACGACATCCATAAAGTCACGGACTCTAGCATGCACCCTGTAGTAGCTGGTTTTGGTTTGTTGACAGTAGGAGCAAACTTAGAGCGGCTGAACTATAGTTTCTTCCTTTTCAGCCTTCACACTAAATCATTGATATCTAGCTGCTGGATTGCTTCAACATGGTAGTGATTTCTTTCCTCATACTTCTGTGCAAACCCCTGGATTTCAATACAGACGAGATCGATTTGCATTTCTGTGTGGAGGGCATTATTCCTGAAAAACCAGGGTACATCAACAGTGTTTCTTAGCACTTTGTTTTGGAACTATTGTACGATGGGTGCTACTGTAGTACTCAGCCTACTGCGTTATGTTTAATGAAGTTTGTATTTTGTTGATGTGGTAGTACTGTCAACTAGCACTTTTCAAGCGTAAAGATTCTCATATTTTACAGTAAGGTTATGTCTTACGTACATTTATATCATATAACTCAACCATATATCATGAAAAATTATGAGAAAAGAAGAACCTGATTTGTTTGTTACTTTTCTTAATTACATTCATAGAGTGTATCACATACAGACAGACTTTACATAAAAAATAACTGAAATATACGCATAAATGTAAACTTTATACTTACCTATAATATTTAATATCCTTTTGGTATTATTAATTATATTATTATTTGCTATTTTAAATTATTTTATTATTATCCTTTTATTGTATTTATCCTTTTTTTTACAATTATTATTTTATTATAAAAGTATGTGAAAAGTACTAGTGGACAGTGCTACCACATCAATAAATACAAACTTCACTAAACATAACAAGGTAAGCAACATATTATAGTAGCATCGCATGATGTTTGCGTTGTTTTGTTTAGTTACAGCCAAAGTTACATGTCATACATCCAGACTGGCTTTAACATCTTTTTATAAAGCAGAAGTTTGTTACACATTGATAAAGATCTTTTCACTGGCAGCATGTACAATATCTGGTTATATCTGGTATATCTGGTAGCCCAAACTCCTCTCTATTCTTTTTGATGTGGACTTTCCACCAAAGCTTAGCGTAAAATGTTATATTGAGGTATCTGGCAGTGATCACAAGGAGCACAGCACGGCTATTTATTATTATGCTCAATTTTTTGTGGGTGAATTTGATGCTAATTGATTTTGTCTCATATCCTTAATTATTAAATTAGAAAACCCATGAATTTCTATCAAACCCTTTCAATATCTCTACTTTCTATGTCTATTTTCTTACAAGAAAATTATCTTGAAATATCTGTAATTTTGAAATGTTTCTGCAAGAGAACCTTGAACTTCTTATACAAGGGTAATACTTACCTAAAGTAATTACATTTGGTACTTTGTAACAAAGTGCACTGCCTCATTAGCAGTGTATTGTGTTAAGATTCCTAAACACAGTTGGCCTTCAATTCCTGGATAGGTAGAGTTTCATTCAGTATTAAACATAAAGTACTGAGTTTATTTTATTTTTACTATAAGATACTAATTCACATTTATGTATACAAAACAAGAACAGGTAAAAAAATTATGTTTTTGTGTAGTGTACGAATTTCCAGAGTACAAAAACTTATTTTATCTTCAAAATTTTGGGCTGTTTGTATCTTGATTTTCTCATAATTTCAATTATTCTATTTATTTTATTCTTAGTTCTTGTGTATATTCTTTTTATCTTCACCCCTTCCCAAAACCTTCTTATCCTTCCACATCATCTCCTTTTCCTAAATCTTTACTCTTAATTTTTTTATAAAGTGGTTATTGCGTCCATCCTTGATTTTCCCCTGGCAATTCTTTCTGTTCAAGTCGTTCTCTCTACATTCCTTCTCATACAGGTCCCCTTACACTTTATCATTCTGCTTAAATTTAGGCTTTCCTCTTTCTCTCGAACACTTTACCACTAAATTTTTATTGAATGTACTGAAGTTATATCTTAAAAGAAACAATGTACAAGATTTAGAAATAAGGTAATATAAATTAAATGTTGTTGATTACCTTCAAACATGTAATTTTTAATATGTAAGTAATCAAATCTGGTATTACCTGATTATTTTAAAGGGATGAGGTGGTCCTTATAGTTTCTTAATACTGCAGCTCTAAAGAGCCAATTGTGTTACCCCATATTTCCTTATTTACTCAGCTGTGTATATTTAATACATCATTCCAATCAATGCTTCACATTTGAAAATAAAATAGAAGGCACATTTTTTCCTCTTTACCAAATAGTTTACACGCTGGATCACTACTATAAATCGCAATATTACAAAGATGTTTTTTAAGGTGACAGTGTCCATTAACAAGCCCACAGCTACTCTAAGCTGCTTCCTGTGCAGACCAAGTAATTCATAAGCAAGGTTATCCCTTTTGCTGCCACCGTTATTTTCGTTACATGATTTCATGTGCCGATTTATGTTTAACCATTTTTTATTGTATTTACTCTAAATATACGTAAAAAATGCAAAATTTTTGCGAAAACAGTGATTTACTAAAAAAAAGAAGAATAGAATGTATACTGTGAGCTGAGGTCAAAATAGTAACGATAGGTTCACTCCCGGCTTTAAAAAGCGATACAAGAGCGTGCTAGGCAGACCCAAAGCATATACGGAGCCGGCACAATCGGAGGGAAAACACACCTGACTCCGAAGGGTGTTCGGACCCGGCAATGAAAGGGTTAAGGAATATGGTACCCATCATTCTCTTACTACAATTCAGTCTAGCAGTTTGGTTTGAATATATCGTACTGCACTGATCCACTTAGAGATGGCCCCAAATATTTATAATTTGCTGACTTACAGATACATGGGGGTCGGTCATAATCCTTACCTACTTTAAATAGGTTCCACTAAGAGTGTTCCTTGAAAACACTTTTTCTGTTTGTTTTCTTCTTTCATCACTCTATATATCCACTCACACATTTCCATTTTCATTTATGCTTAATCAGTCTTCTTTTCCTGAGGATTTATTATCACTCACATCAGCGCCTTTCATAATCACAGGTTCCCAGTTTGCACATCATATATCACCATTACTACTCATCCTAAACAGTTCTTTAATCTAAATGAATGACTGAGTATACAACCAGTTCAGCGATACAATACTTTTTAAACATCTCAAAAACAACACAATTTTCAGTTGTTATAGAATTCATTTGCATCATATAAAGGAAACAATAGAAACTAAATTTTTTTGAAACTACATCAGAAGTGAAATATGCAGCCTAAAATAACCAATTTTTTAAGAAATTAAAATGTTTTTATTTCCACTTTGTTATTGTGCAGACATCTTCCTTCTAATAATTTAACAAGAATACTGAGAAAGAGTTGATACTGTCTTAAATTAAATTTTTACATTTGCCTTTCACCTGTGGAGAGTGAAATCATGAATCTAGTATACACCTTAGTTCAAGGACCATGGCAATTAACTGAGACATTGCAGGAAGAACAATATTGTTTCACATTATGATCTCTACAAGTAGTAAATTGCAAATTTACTTTTTCTGTTCCTTTCACTGCCGGGTCCGAACACCCTTCGGAGTCGGGTGTGTTTTCCCTGTGCCGGCTCCGTATATGCTTCGGGTCTGCCTTGCGCGCTCTTGTATATCTTTATAAAAGCCGGCAGTGAACCTATCGTTACTATTTTGACCTCGGCACACAGTAAACATTCTATTCTTTTTTTTTTAGTAAATCACTGTTTTTGAAAAAATCTTGCACTTTGTACTTATAATTAGAGTAAATACAATAAAAAATGGTAAAACATAAATCGGCACATGCAATCATGTAACGAAAATAACGGTGGCAGCGAAAGGGTTAATTAATTGTTCTGAGCTGATACCCAAAAAAAGAAGTGGCCTGCGAAAATGAATCAGGTACACTACATTGTGTATGGAGATTGGTAGACCGTAAAATAGTTTTTCTGTTTAAGTGCATTGGAACATAATATGATAGAAATGTTTAGGAATAGAAAAGATACAGATGGAAATTATATTTATGAAAATTTTTTCCATGATTGCAGAAAATTTGTGTTGTAAACAGACTGGAAAATACGTTCTTTTCAGAGGGCCCGGCATGCTGATAAGTGTACTTTTCTATTCAGTGAGGAAGGCAATGGTAAACCACCTCACTCCTCGTTTTACCTAGTAAAACCTCCACAGGTTCAAACCAGCTTTTCGGCTGATTACCTAAACAACACAACTACATTTGTAGACTGCAAAAGTGGTCTCAAAACAGTAAAATGTATATATAAGCTTACAACATTTTAGAGTAATTATAATTTTCAGCACATTAGGAAAAGCAGTGGTGAGCCACTTTACTAAAATCATGTTGTGAACTCCTTCAGAACATTACCAAAACAGAGCCTAAACTTGAATTGCAGTAATTATAGTACTGGAATATTAAGTACTGTATATATAATACTTAGGAAACATTGTTTTTATAATCGTAGACTACAAATGTACCAAGGTTTTTATAGAGAAAAACCAGGTGTACGACCTGTATAACCATCTGTTTTGTAGAAAACTCTGTTGGTCGTGAACAAGAGCGCAAACCGTGTAATGACGTCACAGTCCGTATCTATTCGGCTTTAATATATTTTGTAACAGTGACTGTTTTTATGACTAATAACTACTTTAATGCTACCAGTTGTTGTGTTGTTGTTCCCACTCATTTATGAGAAATTGATTTGTTTTTAAATGCATAATTAACTGTATGTAAACTTTTTATTCACGTGACTAATTGATATGAACCTTATCTTTATCGTCATTGTAATCACGTACATGAAACTAAAAAAAATTCACATAATTTATCTTAAATTTATAATTATACTTTATTTTAATCTTTTATTGTTCTTTGAAGTTACGTTCAGGTATGTTGAATAAATCATATTGTTTTAAAATTACAATTTGTACGATAGTTTTCATTTGTTAGGTTGGTAAGATCGAGAATCATTTGCAATATGGCAGTCATGTCAAAGTGTATTGTTGTTTGTTCTGATGTGTAGTGATATTCAAGTTTGCATATTGTGATTGGATGTTTATCTTTAATGTGCGGTACGGATTATGTCCGAGGTGACACCTGGTGCGCCGATGAAGACGTCAATATCAGATGGTGAGCTTTTGCTTGAAAAACAACGAGTTATTCGAAATAGTGATTCTGGAACTTCTGTTCCTGCTGCCGTACTAGCGAACGTAAACGAAACCAAGTTAAAGCGTACGTTTACTTTCACGCGAAATGCATTATATGGAGCGAGGATGAGTAAACGAAAGTGTAAACACAAAGATTCTAATAAAGAAGTATCAGCTAATAAAGGATCAATGGTTATCAGTGATATGGAAAACGTGGAGTCTGCCCAAAAACAGAACAAGAAACTATTCCGACGGCCTTCGTGGAATAAAATCATTAATAAATTTGTGCAAAAAGTGTCCACTCTAGGTGTTAACAATAATAAAAACCTTTGTTCTAGTTATGTGTACAATAATAGGAGAAGAAATCCAGTTTCGTTATCTTCTAATGATATAAGAGTTCCACCCACTCGGCCCGTAAACTTCTCAAACGGTGAAAAAGTCCCGGGTGTTATAGGTTTGCGTAATCATGGCAATACTTGTTTTATTAACGCAGTTCTTCAGTGTTTAAGTCACACAGACATTCTGGCCGAGTACTTTGTTTTGGATCAATACAAAGTAGATCTTTCCCGAAGAAATAAACTAAATTCTAAAAAGTATGGGACCAAAGGTGAAGTAACTGAACAATTAGCTCTGTTGTTAAAGTCAATTTGGTCATGTCAATATGATCCTGAAATTTCAAATAAATTTAAATTGGTTGTGGATAAATACGGTAGCCAATACAGAGGCAATAATCAGCACGACGCTCAGGAGTTTTTGCTATGGTTATTGGATAAAGTGCATGAGGATCTTAATACTGCTACCAAAAAGAAGTACAAAGTCATTAAGGTAAGTACACTTTAAACATGTTTTCATTCTTTACATTTCAGAGGTTGTATTGTGTTTAACTTGACATCCTTATCCATGTTGTGATTATTTTCATGTAAAGCGTATCTTTAATTTTTGACTAATAATCATGTAGTAATTTGCTACGACTGGATAATTTTAGTAATAAAATTCATTGTCCAATTTTACTCAAATTGTAGGATAGTTTCATTTTTGAGTGATTGATAGGTTAGGTTTCGTTATAATGATTGGCACTGTAGGAAGTATTAAGTAGGAAATGCATAACTAATTTTTAGTATTTAACAAGTTGGTGTAAAACTCACGTTAATAAGCTGTTATTTAATGTTTTGGACATGTATGTACAAATTAATCTGTAAAATCCTATCTATAATTAATCCTAATCGTAATTTTTGACATCACTACAGTTTACTCAATATAAAAATAGTTAGTCAACTGAAGGAAATGTTTTTTTTGTTTTAACTAAATATTGTGAAAAAATTATTATTTGTATGACTGAAATTAATTAAAATTCTGTGTTCACCATTTAGCAACAAGTTTTTTTTTAATATTTAGCTATTAGGCAACTGTGAGAACTAACAAATTTATCCATACATTACTGTCATACTATTTTGTATTTGCATTAGTTTGTTAATGTTAAATTTTTTGTTTGCATAATGTATATCGTACTGTAATTTTGTATTCTAATGCAGGACCA
Source organism: Catonia carolina (assembly GCA_035578175.1). Taxonomy (NCBI): domain Eukaryota; kingdom Metazoa; phylum Arthropoda; class Insecta; order Hemiptera; family Achilidae; genus Catonia; species Catonia carolina. The sequence goes on along the minus strand of JAQMRL010000005.1, from coordinate 28,534,205 downwards.
TAGCTAGGTGGTGACGAGATGTGCCCTGCGACGGGTGCAGGTACAAAGAGGGTGCAAAATTTATTATGAAAAATTTCCTTTTTTAGACTAGTGTAATTTATCAAGCAATTAAAAATTCCACTTTACTAGAAGAAATCTTTCAGGTTAATAAAAATTATTTATTTATACATCTCGATTTTGGCGGACACAGATTTGTCAAACTTGCCAAGGGTGCAAAAAGACCTTGCTACGAAGGTATTCTGATAACCTGAAATTGTATAAAAACATACATACATATACGAGTTAATGCTGACAAGTAGTGGAATTATTGATTTAAACACCTTAATTTATTGACGTGCATTCTCCAAAATGATTTTTCAGTGCTGAAAACTGTCATGTATATCGTAAGACAGTATTTTGTATTTATGTATTAACAGTTTTTTAATAGGCCTAAGTTTTAACAGCATTTAAATAAGGATAATTTTTTGTATAAAAATATTTCTTTTAACATATAAATTTTGTTTTTTATACACTTTTGTATATGACAGTGACACTTTTATTGTCTATTTGTTTTAAAGTTAATGCATGTCTTTTATCGTAGACCAGTTTTATTGATCTTGAAGGTGGGTGTAAATTAATTACAGTTGTAATGGTATTAAAAATATAATTATTTGATTAATGTTAGATTAGTATGTTAGAGAGATGTGGGTTGATTTCCATTAGGTTTGATTTTCTAAATGCTGGAGTCTGCTAAAATGTTTTCCATGGATATGCTAAAAGGTCAACAGGTTTTTGTTGCATCTGCTGTATTAAGTTGACTGTAGATGCATAGTCTGGGCTAGAAGCCAACTTTCTTGTGTATTTATGATGAATTTAGATATCTAAGTTCTTCTTGTAAAGTATTTGTATTGTTTTATAATGTTTTTTTTTATAATTTTCCTTAGTTTGCCCGTATTAACTTAAAAGCCACTGTTTCTTATTTTAACTGTTCGCATTGTTAATTTTCATTTTTCTTGAAGGAAGGGAAAATTAAAAAAAAAACTTTTTTCTTAAGCTGACTTTGTTAATAATAAAATGAAAAATTCACCTTTTTAAAGCTTTCAGAAATATTACTTCCAAAATTTGTGTTTAGGTCATCAGCCAAAAGGCTGGTTTGAACCTGTAGAGGTTTTACTAAGTAAAACGAGGAGTGAGGTGGTTTACCGTTGCCTTCCTCACTGAGTGGAAAAGTACGCTTATCAGCATGCCGGACCCTCTGAAAAGCACATATTTTCCACTCTGCAAACGACACCTTCACTTCATTCACCACAGGGTCTGGCTGTATAATGAAATTCATTACTTTCAGAAGAACTCTGAATAGTGTCTTTTGCACCTCTACCTCTTCTGTTCTTAAATGATTCAGTCATTTAATTGGCTGACCATTTGATAAGAAACAGAACTATTTATTTTAGCCCTGCAACGAACAGATTGAGTGTAAATAATTTGACACTCCACCTGTCCGTCATGGGCCGTTCCAAAATTTAGTAATATTTATATTTAAGAAAGGGATTTTTTTCCATGAGAGCACAGCTCTCCTCGGAATTTAAGCTAGCATGGTGCTTACTTCATCTTTCAGAGCGTAAAAATTGCAGTGCGTGACAATTTAAAGAAAATATCGGAGCTTTTTTTGAGAAAACGGATAAACCATTTTTGTTTGTTGGATTTTGATGAAAATGTTTGTGTCAGGTGTTGCTTAACTTAATGTTGATTAAAATTAAGGAAGAGATTTTTTACCGTGAAATTACAGCCCTATATTTCATACAAAACAAGGAAAGTAAAAATGAAATCAAACTTCATCACCTGTCTTTGACTGTGTAGGCCATAATTTTTTTTATAATACAGCAAATTCTTCAATCTATTCTTAAGCCGGATAATGAGGAGATGAAATTTTTTTGTTATGTCATAATCGAAGACAACCTTCCGATGGGGGATCTTCGTGAATTTAATTAATGTGTTGTTGTTTTAAAGTAAGTCTATAAGAATGTCTTAATTTTAGCCAGCGAATGTCATTTGGATTTTCTAAGAATGAGATGTCGGTGATTTGTTTCTTCTTTGATATTTTTTTGAACTGTATACGTTGATTTCTTGTTGAACTGTAGATCTCTGTACACACTGAGGTGATTCTGTGATTGTCTTGAGTAATTTCGATAGGAACTTTTGCAGGATTTCAAAGTTGGAATGACTTGTTGAGCCCCATAATTAGATTCTATACGTCCAAATTGGTTTAAGAATTGATTTGTAAATTAAAATTTTTTTATGAAATTGAGTGTAACATTTACCAAGTATTCAATAGTTTAATAAAATGTTAAATGTCTTAATAATTGGATGCATCCCCGACTTTGACAATTTTAATCTTTTTTAAATTATTTTTTGTTTATGTTTTTAAATTATTTACCAATATAACCTCACTTTCCCGCAGTGATGTTATTTAGTGCATTATATTTCAATTTATGTTTATTAATTTATGTTCTTTTAATAATTAACTCTACCTATAACAGACAGGTGGAGTGTCAAATTATTTGCACGTTCAATCTGTTTGTTACAGGGCTAAAATAAATAGTTCCGTTTCTTATCACATGGTCAACCAATTAAGTGACTGAATCATTTTTAAGAACAGAAGAGGCAGAGGTGTAAACGATACTAATCAAAGTTATCTCCTCTGAAAGTAATGAATTTCATTATACAGCCAGACCTTGTGGTGAATGAAGTGAAGGTGTCATTCGCAGGGTGGAAAATATTTGCTTTTCAGAGGGCCCGACACGCTGATAAGCATACTTTTCCACTCAGTGAGGAAGGCAATAGTAAACCATGTCACACCTCGTTTTACTTAGTAAAACCTCTACAGGTTCAAACCAGCCTTTCGGCTGATGACCTTAACAACAATAATTAACAGTAATAATCAATAATAAAATTAATTGTGACTGTCCATTGGAAAAGAGATCTTATCTTTCACCCAAGTCAAAAGTGAGGTTATGATTGTTTCTTACAGAGAATTTAATGCTGAAAACAATTATTATATTTTTACTTTTTTATCGTTATTTATAAAACAGTTGTAGAATTTTTAAAAATGAAGTTAAAGAAACACTTGTTTTCGAAAAATTGCAATTAGTAGTTTATTAGTGTAATTTTTCCCTTTTTTGCGATTTTCTCAAAATAGACTCATAAGATTTTTTTAAATTGCCTCATTTACTAGATTTTTTACGCTCTACAAGATAGGGTAAACACCATGTCTGCTAAAATTCTTGGGGAGGCTTTGCTCTTGTAGAAAAAAATATTTTTTTAATGATTGCGACCTTAATATTCATTTTAGCGCAAAAGTCTAAATTTGTATAGACCTTTTTTTTGTCATCAGTCTCTTGACTGGTTTGATGCAGTTCTCCAACCTGTTCTATCTTGCGCAAGTCGTTTCATATCTACATACCTGTAACACCCTACATCTTTTGTGTATAGACATATGTATGTCTATATATGTATAATATTACTAATATCTAATATTAGTATGATGGTTATCTATCCATAATAAAAATTCTTACCAAAAGAAGGGATAGGCTAGTGGGGCATATCCTCCATATCAATAATGGAGGGTAACATTGAGGGAGTAAATTGTAGAGAGAGGCAAAGATTAGAATATATAAAGCAAATTACAAAAGGTGTAGGGTGTTACAGGTATGCAGATATGAAACGACTTGCGCAAGATAGAACAGGTTGGAGAACTGCATCAAACCAGTCGAGAGACTGATGACAAAAAAAAAATTATGGTTATCTATTATTATAGAAATTTTATTTGTTCATAAATCATTTATTATTATTATAATATCATTTACTTTTGCCCCATGCTTACTTCAATTTTTTTTTGATATCTAATATTACTAATATTAGTTTATATGGTTCATTATTTACATTGGCAAGAGAAATTCGTGTGGAGTTTTACACACCCTATTTTTTTGTTAATTAATTTTTTACTTTCTCTTGCCTACATGAATATATAGAAAGGAAAGTATTGTTTTCATGTCGATTTTAAGAAATAAAGTTTTCACCGGATTACACGTTTTCAGACCCCCTGAACCCAAAAAAACATGTTTTTAGCGATTGGTCTGTGTGTGTGCGCGCGCGTGCGTGTATACAAAATAATCTCAATAACGGAACATCGTATGAACTTGAAACTTAAGTTGCATACCACTACCGGACCCGACACGAACATTTTCATCAAAATCGGTCAACCGGAAGTAGCAGTTTATTCGTGTAATGTTTCACTTTTTTGCGATTTTCTCAAAAACTGGTCCTACAATTTTTTTTAAATCGCCTCATTTACTTAATTTTGTATGCTCTACAAGATAGGGTAGGCGCTAATTTGCTGAAATTCTTGGTGAGGCTATTTTTACGTAAAAAAATGTTATTTTAAGATTATGGCTTTAATATGTATTATAACGCAAAAATTTATATAATAAAAAATGTAGAGAATTTTAAATGCTACAACTTTTATTTCGAACATTTTTGTATAACGCTTAGTTTAGCGGTAATTAGCGATTTTCTGTTTTTTCTCACGAGAACGTGTGAAAAATCGATTTTTTTTAAGATTTCGGCCTTAGTATGCATTTTATGACAAAAGTACATATAATCGAATTTATAGAAAATTAAAAGATCTACAACTTTTATTCAGAGCATTTTTCTCTACAGTCTAGTTTAGCGTGAAAGAGTGATTTTCCGTATTTTTAAGGCAAACAGATCGATGTTCATTTTGCGTCTTTCATATATGATTAAAATTAGGTTATGTTTATTGAGGTTATTTTCTTTGTTTATTTGTAATGTTTTATTACTAATGTTAGGTTTATTGTTAATTATTTGCATTGGCAAGAGAATGTTGTGTGAGTGTTTCACACCAGATTTTTTAATTAAGATCTAATGCTGCTAACTAAACAAATAATGTGCTTTAATTAATAATTATATTTTTGAAGTGGCAATAAATAAAACCTTGATTTTATGGACAAAGCAGTGACTTTAGAAGAAGACCATAAAACTTAATGGTCTGTGAAATTGAGGTAAAAGCTTCATAATTAATTCAAAACTAGTCTAGACACAATTTGTATTATATTTAAATAAAGTTTCACTTTGGCTGACTGATTTTCAGTGATCAAGATGTAGTTCTTTGTTCATTTATATTGTATTAAGTTTTCGTTTGTTCAATACCTGTCATTATACGTTTGATTATTTTGTTGTAAGTTTATTTCTTAGAGTTTAAATACCTCTTTCCTAATCTACTGTGTGGCCTTGAATGAATTTGAATGTTAATAAACCAACATGCTATAGTTTGCCTAATTTTCGGTTTGTAATAATGACATTTCAAAAATTGGTTCGTAACTAATTTCAACTTCCAAGTAAACGATTAAACTTTATTAAAAAAATTATGGTTATCTACTATTATAGAAATTTTATTTATTCATAAATCATTTATTATTATTATTATTATTATTATTATTATTATTATTATTATTATTATTATTATTATATCATTTACTTTTGCCCCACGCTTACTTCAATTTTTTTTTGTCATTAGTCTCCACTGGTTTAATGCAGTTCTCCAAGCTGTTTTATCTTGCGCAAGTCGTTTCATATTTATATACCTGTAACACCCTACATCTTTTGTAATTAGCTTTATATATTTTAATCTTTGCCTCCCCCTATAATTCACTCCCTCAATATTACCCTCCATTATTGATAGACCAGGGATGTCTTAAGATGTGCCCCACTAGCCTGTCCCTTTTTCTGGTAAGATGCTTCCATGTACTTATTTTTTCATCCACTCACCTAAGAACCTCAAAATTACTTATTTTTTCCACCCATCTAATCTCGGGATTTTTCGACATTTAAAAAATCTGGTGTGAAACACTCACACAACTTTCTCTTGCCAATGCAAATAATTAATAATAAACCTAACATTATTAATAAAATATTATAAATAAACAAAAACTAACCTCAAAAACATAACCTTATTTTAATCATGAGTGAATGACGCAAAATGACAATCGAACTCAGTTTGGCTTAAAAATACGGAAAATCACGCTTTCACGCTAAACTAGGCTCTGTAGAGAAAAATGCTCTAAACAAAAGTTGTAGATCTTTTAATTTTCTATAACTTTTATTATATACACTTTTGTCGTAAAATGCATACTAAGACCGAAATGTTAAAAAAATCGATTTTTCTCACGTTTTCGTGAGAAAAAAAACAGAAAATCGCAAATTACCGCTAAACTAAGCGTTATAAAAAAAAATGTTTGAAATAAAAGTTGTAGGATTTTAAATTCTCTTCAACTTTTATTATATAACGTTTTGCGCTAAAATGCATATTAAAGCCGCAATCTTAAAAAGAAAATGTTCTTACAAAAAAACAGCCTCAAGCAGAATTTCAGCAAACATGGCGCCTACCCTATATTGTAGAGCATAAAAAATGTAGTAAACCAGTTGATTTTAAAAAAAATCGTAGGACTAGTTTTTGAGAAAATCGCAAAAAAGTGAAAAATTATACGAATAAACTACTACTTCCGGTTGACCGATTTTGATGAAAATGTTCGTGTCGGGTCCGGTAGTGATATGTAACTTAAGTTTCAAGTTTCAAGTTCGTACGATGTTCCGTTCTTGAGATATTCTGTTCACACACACAAACACACACACACACACAGACCAATCGCTAAAAACATGTTTTTTGGGTTCAGGGGGTCTGAAAACGTATAGATCCGGTGAAAACTCGATTTGGAAAAATCGACATGAAAACAATACTTTCCTTCCTATGTATTCATATAGGCAAGAGAAAGTAAAAACATGTCGGTGCCATTTTGTTTTAAATTGCCTGATTTATTATATTTTGTATGCTCTACAAGATAAGGTAAGCGCTGTCTGCTTAAATTCTTGGGCCTTAATAAGGATTAAGGGCTGTGGCCTTAATAAGGATTTTAGGGCAAAAGTATATAAATTTAGAGGTGCAAGAAATTAAAAATTCAACTTCAATTTGTAGCATTTTTTCTGCAGAGCCAGGTTTAGCGTCATTCAATTATGATTCAAATTAGGTTATTGAATTTTATTTTGTTTACTAATTAATGATTAAACATACGTCGAATTTTCATTATTTACACTGGCACGAAAAAGTCGTATTTCACACCAGATTCCTTTTTAAAAGACCCAAGTATTTCAAACTAACTCAGGAATGACGGGACAGCGGTAGCCATATTCGATTGTCATTTAAACCTGTACTTCTTTTGTTTTTTCAATCCTTCAATAACTAAATACCAGAAGAGTAAACACCGAATTATTTTTAATTGATTTAATTTTCCACCATCCTGTGAAAGGCAACAAAAATTTAAGTAACCATTTTACTGTTCTCTCAGGGTTTTTTTAATCCCCAATGCGTATACGTTGCCATCTGTTCAATTTAATAACAATAAGCAACCCCATTACCCAATGAGATGAGCATGATATTTATATAGTGTAAATGAGTGTAGTCTAGTACAGACTCAGGCCGACAATACCTGAAGGAGGAGTATGGTTAATTTAACCCCTATCATCAAAGTACACCGGTAACCACTTTCTAGTACTTAAATTCACATCAAAATAGCCTTTATTAGTCTCCGCAATTATGCCCAAAACGGGCAGGTGGAGTGTTATGTTAATTGCACTCTATCTGTTTGGTCCAGGGCTAAAAAAAATAGTTCTGTTTCTTATCACATAGTCAGCCACTTATATGACTGAACTATTTAAGAACAGAAGAGGTAGAGGTGTAAAAGACACTAGTTAGAGTTATCTCCTCTGAAAGTAATGAATTTCACTATGCAGCCAGACCCTGTGGTGAATGAAGTGAAGGTTTCATTTGCAGGGTGGAAAGTGAGTGCGTTTCGGAGCGCCTGGCATGCTGATAAGCATACTCTTTCAACTCAGTGAGGAAGGCAATTGTAAACCACATTACTCCTCGTTTTTACTTAGTAAAACCTCTAGAGGTTCAAACCAGCCTTTCGGCTGTTGACCTAAACAACAACAGTCTCCGCAAATCAGCTATAAAACAGGTGATTCGCGGCGACGACTACCCCGGTGTGTTAATCCACTATTTAATGGTACAAATTATATTTAATTTAACTTTTTTTAATAATATTACATTAATAAATCTTGCGAATTTGTTAAATTCATAATAAAATCAATCAAGAAACTATAAATAAATATCTGGTGTGAAACACTCGCGCAACTTTCTCTTGCCATTGCTAATAATTAACAATATAACCTAAAATTAGTAATGAAACATTATCGAAATAAACAAAAAAACTAACCCACAAAACATAACCTTATTTTAATCATGAGTGAATGATGCAAATGAAAATCAACCTCAGTTTGGCTTAAAAATACGGTAAATCACTCTTTCACGCTACACTAGGTTCTGTACACAAAAATGCTCTAAATAAAAATTCTAGATTTTTTTATTTCCAATAAAAAAATGATTTTTGATCATACACTTTTGTCGTAAAATGCATACTAAGGCTGAAATCTTAAAAAATCGATTTTTTGACAATTTTCATGAAACAAAAAACAGAAAATCACTAATTACCGCTAAACTAAGCGTTACACAAAAAAATGTTTGAAGTAAAGTTGTAAAATTTAAAATTCTCCACAACTTTTATTTTCTCATTTTTGCGCTAAAATGCATATTAAAGCCGCAATCTTAAAAAAAACAATGTTTTTACGAGAAAACAGCCTTTCCATGAATTTTAGCAGACATGGCGCTACCTTATCTTGTAGAGCATAAAAAATGTAGTAAATAATGATTTTTTTAAAAATTCGTAGGAGCAGTTTTTAAGAAAATCGCAAAAAGAGAAAAATGACACGAATAAACTACTTCTTCCGGTTGACCGATTTTGATGAAAATGTTCGTATCGGGTCCTCTAGTGGTACCTAACTTAAGTTTCAAGTTCGTACGATGTTCCGTTCTTGAGATATTTTGTTCACACACACAAGACCAATCGCTAAAAACATGTTTTTTTGGGGTTCAGGGGGTCTGAAAACGTGTAGATCCGGTGAAAACTCTATTTCGAAAAATCGACATGAAAACAATACTTTCCTTCCTATATATTCATATAGGTAAGAAAAAGTAAAAAAGTATTTTGAGAGACTACGTCAGTTTCCTGCACAAAATTTTTTCATCTTTAGAAATTATAAATGAGAAAAGAATGACCCGGTTAAAGTAATATTACTAATACTAATTTCCGTACTATTTTATACATTAACAGTCTGCAATTCGTTAAAAACCAGACAGTGAATTGTCAGTTTGCCAGTTTATTTTGAATATCCTCCAACTACTGATGTATTGTTAAAACTAGAAATTATACAATCTTAGCACAGACAATACTACTTAATTGTAACATAATGTAAATACATTATCATTACAAGGTTTTCCATTTTAATTCTATTTAAATTTACATCAGTGCTGGTCGCTTAAATTCGACGATCTAACTAACCTTCAATACCAAATTGTATGTATTACTAAGAATTCATCATAAAAAACACCTTAACACCTTCATAATAATCATCACGTAGAGTTTTAAAGGGAAATATTTTTTTAAATAAATAGGCTAATACAATATTAATATCTAATTAGTTAAACAAATTTGATACCAAACGACTATACTTCTTCAAAAACAAATTGTAACCGTAAAGTAATATTTGTTATTTGTAACGACGATAAATTATTCAAAAATGTTGAATTTGAATTAGTTAAAAGTAACTCGTAAATATGATCAATGTATTTACATTTAAGTAAGCGCATCAACTGACAAAAAAGTGGTGTGAAACACTCAAACGATTTTCTCTTGCAAATTTTAATAAATAAAAACATAAAACTAACGCCAATAATGACTTTCTATATATTTTTTACTTTCTCTTGCCTATATCAATACATAGGAAGGAAAGTATTGTTTTCATGTCGATTTTCGAAATTGAGTTTTCACTGGATCAACACGTTTTCACACCTCCTGACCAAAAAAAAAAACATGTTTTTAGCGATTGGTCTGTGTGTGTGTGTGAACAAAATAACTCAAGAACGGAACATCGTACGAAGTTGAAACTTAAGTTAGATACTACTACCGAACCCGACACAAACATTTGCATCAAAATCGGTCAACCGAAAGTAGTAGTTTGTTCGTGTCATTTTTCACTTTTTTTGCGATTTTCTCAAAAACGGCTCATAAGATTTGTTTTAAAGCGCCTCATTTACTACATTTTTCATGCTCTACAAGATGGGGTAGGCCCCATGTCTGCTGAAATTCTTGGAGAGGCTATTCTCTCGTGGAAAAAAAACTGTTATTTTAAGATTGCAGCCTTAATATGTATTTTAGCGCAAAAGTGTATATAATAAATGTTGTAGACATTTTAAAAATCTACAACTTATTTTGAGCACTTTTTATTTAACGCTAAGTTTAGCGGTAATTAGTGATTTTGTTTTTTATCATGAAAATGTAAAAAAATTTTACATTGTTTACTAATGATTAAACATAGATAATTAATATTTCATTATTTACGTTGGCAAGAGAAAGTCGTGTGAGCGTTCCACAACTGTTTTAAAAATTTTCTATTACTTTAAGAATACTACATGTCATCCCTAAATTAAGGCCGTAACTTATAAAAAATAACTTTTTACCACGTGTCCCATAGTCGAAATTAAAAAATATTCTTAAATAAGTGAAATTTAACCCACCGGGTTGGTCCCGTGGTAAAGTCGTCGCCGAGAATCAGCGGATTTTCGGAAACGAAGGTTCCTGGTTCAAATACTTCTAAGGTGAAATGTTCAAAAATGTGAAATTCCTAGTAAAGGTAGTTACTTTTATATGGATTTGAATACTACACAGTGGTTACCGGTGTACTTCGGTGGTTGGGTTCAATTAACCATACTCTTTCAAGAAGGGTCGGCCTGAGTCTGTACAAGACTACACCTCATACACATTCTAATCTTTTTATTGGGTTGCTTATAGTTCTTAAATTGAACAGGTTGCAACGTACACGTATTACGAATAAAAAAAAAGTATGTAAAATGAAAATTTTAAAAATTCTTACACGAGACCCATACACGACAATTTACACCTACAGGACACGTAGAATTTTTGAAATGAAGCAGAAAACTATTAATAAAATAAGTTACGACGTATTAAGTCTAGTAAAAGATAAACCGATTCCAGTTCACTGTATAAGGAAACAAGACGACCATACTTGCATGCCAAGATATGCAGACAAGAACAAAATTTGCATAAAGATTTGCTTGTAGGAGGAGAATTCTGGCATTTTATCAAAATATATATAGTTGTGCAATAATATTGTAAACCATCAGTTATCAAATACAATTTAAAAAATAAATAAACAATACAATAATAATTTTATAAAAATTTACTACAGTACATGAATATGTTTTTGTTGCTAAACTCAACACACAAACAAAATATCTCTGAACTCATTCACTAGTCACAAAATTTGGTCGTATAGATGCTAATTAAGCCAGAATTTTGAAAAATTAACAAGAAAACAATACTTTCCTTCCCTACATATTAATATAGATTCAGAGGAAAAAATGTGTAAGTTTCTCCGAAATATTCCAAAATAAAATAGCTTAATAAAATAATATATCGAAGTAAGGAAGTAAGTAAGTATTAATATGAACAAAATGAAAGTGCTGTGCAGCAGCAATAGTGGTTTAGAAGAGATGGAAAATTTAAAAGTAGGCAACGAAAACATACAGGAAGTTGAGGAATTTTGCTATCTAGGGAGTAAAATAACAAAGGATGGTAGAAGCACAAGTGACATCAAAAGTAGAATTGCTCAAGCTAGAAAAGCCTTTGAAATGAATAATAGCTTACTAACTACAAATATTGATTTACAGATTGGGAAAATATTCTTAAAACACTATATTTGGAGTGTAGCAATATAATAGATGAAGTAAAAAATTGCACGAATAAGCTACTACTTCGGTTGACCGATTTTCATCAAAATAATGTTGCAAAATGAGGCGACCGATGCAAACCAACCAATGCAAATAATGAAAATCAACCTCAGTTTGGCTTAATAATACGGAAAATAGCTCACGCTTAACTAGGCTCTGTAGAGAAAAATGCTTTAAATAAAAGTTGTAGATCTTTTTTCCGTAAACTTGATTCTATACAATTTTGTCGTAAATGCGTACTAAGGCCAAAATCTTAAAAGAACTAATTTATTTTACAGATTTTTATAAAAAAGCAAATTCACTAATTACCGCTAAACGAAGCGTTATACAAAAAATGTTTGAAATAAAAGTTGTAGGATTTTTTTTCTACAACTTCTATTATATAAATTTTGCGCTAAAATGCATATTAAAGCCGTAATCATAAAAAACAATTTTTTTACGTGAAAACAGCCTCACCAAGAATTTCAGCAAACATGGCGCCTACCCGATCTTGTAGAGCATAAAAAATTTAGTAAACCAGGCGATTTTTAAAAAAAAATTGTAGGACCAGTTTTTGAGAAAATCGCAAAAAGTGAAAATTTACACGAATAAACTACTACTTCCGGTTGACTGATTTTGATGAAAATGTTCGTGTCAGGTCCGTTAGTAGTATGTAACTTAAGTTTCAAGTTTTAAGATCGTACGATGTTCCGTTTTTGAGATATTCTGTACACACGCGCGCACACACACACACACAGACCAATCGCTAATAACATGTTTTTTTTGGGTTCAGGGGCTCTGAAAACGTGTAGTTACGGTGAAAATTGGATTTCGAAAAATCAACATGAAAACAATACTTTCCTTCCTATATAATCATACAGGCAAGAGAAAGTAAAATGAATTTAAAAATTTTAAAAACTTTTACTAGAGCGTTTAGTTCTGTATGATTAGTGGGAGTGCGGTGTTTTTATGATTTAACCAGGGCCGGTTTTTTTACCTGTTTCTTTTTTAGTACTCTGTTAAAAGTCGTTAGTAATGTAGTGTATTATTTTTATTATGTAATGGTTTGTTATATTAAATACATTTTATTTTAACAAGGTCAAATTATGATTCATGTTTGTTTCTTTATGGCATAGTAAAAATTAAAATAGTCTTCAATGCACGCTATATTTAGGTTTTAATATAGAGCAATTTGTTGTTGTGGTAACACGTAGTACTATGTGTTTTATTTTTGTATTGTTTTGACTGGCCAAAAAGATATTCTTACGTAATTTTATATTATAAATGACTCAGTTGTACATTCGTGAATTAAACTGCTAATGTACGTGTTTTAGTAGAGAAGGATCTAAAAAATATAATAAATTTCGGCAGTACGGATTACGTTTCTCGTCTAACTTCAATCAGGGCCTTCGGGCCAGCCCAGTCAGTCAGCTGGTAGAAAGTCGCTATTATTTGTTAAGTAACACCGGTTGGGCAAGCGACTTTGTATGGTGACCAGTTGACATCCATCCATGAACAAACTCTACTGGGGGTCCCCGTTCAAACTCATGTCTAATCAACGTCAAAAAATACAGTAAAAAGCAGCGATCAAATTGGGTAGGTAGTTGTCAACAATGTACAGTTCCCGATAACAAATAAAAGCTTAAAAAAAACTTCAGTCGGTACTATAGTATATCCCACAGAACCGTGCAGCAGAAATTTATAAACAGACTGTGGGTTGAAAGCCATTAAAAAGATGCGTGATCATTTTCACTCTACCAACGTCTTTTGTATGATTTCTTTGTATTGGTACTGTCGTAATTTTTTTTTAGTATATGTTTCAATTAATTAGTCTATAGTAAATTTCATCTGATAAGCAAAGAACCTGCCCATAACAGACAGGTGGAGTGTCAAATTATTTACACTCAATCTGTTTGTTGCAGGGCTAAAATAAATAGTTCTGTTTCTTATCACATGGTCAGCCAATTAAATGACTGAATGATTTAAGAACAGAAGAGGTAGAGGTGTAAAAGACACTAGTCAAGAGTTATCTTCTCTGAAAGTAATAAATTTCACTATACAGCCAGACCCTGTGGTGAATGAAGTGAAGGTGTCATTTGCAGAGTGGAAAATATGTGCTTTTCAGAGGGCCCGGCATGCTGTTAAGCGTACTTTTCCACTCAGTGAGGAAGGCAATGGTAACCCACCTCACTCCTCGTTTTACTTAGTAAAACCTCTACAGGTTCAAACCAGCCTTTCGGCTGTTGACCTAAACAACAACACAAGCAAATAACATTTTTTGTAACTCTAATGGATCGTGCTAAGTTCAAACACAATTTTAATACATTTATGTTTTGACGTGCTGCACGGTTCCGTGGAATATTATATACTAATTTTACTTTTCTTTAGGCCTATTAAAAATGTTTAAAACTTTGAAAAGGCTAGAAATTAAATACAAACAAAGAAAAGTTATCTACGGTCTGTATAAGAATGAAACGGCTGTTTTGAGAATTGAAGGTTACGAAAAAGAGGCTGCTGCAAGAAAAGGTGTATGACAAGGATGTTCATTGTCACTACTAATTTTGAACTTGTATATATAGAAGAGGCTATAAATGAAGTGAAGGAAAAATTTGACGCAGGAATAAAAATTCAAGGAAAAACAATACAAATGCTGGGGTTCGCTGATGATATCGTAGTATTAGCCGAGACAAAGAAAGAACTAGAGGAGATCTTAAATGGAATGGATGAGATAATGGAGAAAGAATTGCTTCATGAAAATTAATAAGAACAAAATGCAAGTGTTGTGCAGTAGCAAGAGTGGTTTAGAAGAGATGGGAAATTTAAAAGTAGGCAACGAAAACATACAGGAAGTTGGGGAATTCTGCTATCTAGGGGGTAAAATAACAAATGATGGTAGAAGCACAAGTGATATCAAAAGTAGAATTGCTCAAGCTAGAAAAGCCTTTGAAATAAAAAACAGCTTACTGACTACAAATATTGATTTACAGATTGGGAAAATATTCTTAAAACAATATCTTCAGAGTGCAGCATTATACGGAAGTGAAACGTGGGTGATAGGGGCTGTAGAAAGGAAGAGATAGAAGCTTTTGAAATGCGGTGTTATAGCAAAATGTTAAAGATTATGTGTTTGGACAAAGTTAGTAATTTAGAGGTTCTTAGGCGAGTGGATGAAAAAAGAAGTATAATGAAGCATCTTACCAAAAAGAAGAGATAGGCTAGTGGAGCATATAAGATATCCAGGTATTGGTATATCAATAATGGAGGGTAATATTGAAGGAGTCAATTAGGGGGAAGCAAAGGTTAAAATATATAAAGGAAATTACAAAAGATGTAGGGTGTTACAGGTATGTAGATATGAAACAACTTGCGCAAGATAGAACAGCTTGGAGAACTGCATTAAACCAGTGGAAAGACTAATGACAAAAAAACACGTTTTCACGTTCCCTGAATTTAAACAAATGATTTAGTGATTAGTTTGTGTGAATAAAGTATTTCAAGATTTATGGTGTTAAAATTTTCGGGGGGAATTTCCCCTCGAGCTACTCTCTGAATTCATCAACAAGTGTATGTACAAATACGTCCTTCCAAAAGCCATTTGAAATCTTCAAGGAACTAAAAAACGTGCAGATATAGATCTAGAATATTTTGCATAATCTCATTACTTTCTTGCTAAAAATAATTGTGCTAAACATAGATTCATGAGAAAGTAATAATGCATGGGTAGTTTAAAAATTAAGAATAGCAGTTTTTAACTCATCGTTACAATTTAGTGAATGTGTGTGTGGGTGTGTAATTTCCCATTGGGTAGGTAGGGGTGCAGTGCAGGGAATAAATTTAAAAAGGATGGGAGAAATTATTTGAAGGTCATCACACACTTTGTGACCTTGGTTTTGTGTGTTTATTATTATACTGTAGCACTGTATATTTATACAGTCAGTATTAGAGCTGTAGGTGTAGCTAAGTACTAACAGTCAAGTACTTAATTTGATGTAACGAGTGTAGTATCATGCCATTTGTCACACATCAAGGACATCCGTTCTCACTCGTCCTATCTTTCTCTTTTTATTTATTACACATTGACTCTTTCTCTTTGTTTATTAACCTATAATTTTTATTGCAATTTTTATTTAGAATAAGTGTGGTGATATATTAACAATTATATTGTGTGGGTATTTAGGTTAATTTCTAAATTACTGCGAAAGTTGTTAAGCATTACAGTCTAATGATGAGCATTGGCAAATGAAGGTTATGTCAACTACTCGTTCTTATTTTACTTTTTACTTTCTCTTACCTATATAAATAGGGATGGAAAGTATTGTTTTCGTATTAATTTTTCGAACACAAGTTTTTCATTTTACACGTTTTTAACGATTGGTCTGTGTGTGTTTGAACTAAATATCTCAGTAACGGAATAGTGTACGAAGTTAAAACTTGAAACTTAAGTTAGGTACCACTAGGGAACCCAAAACAAACATTTTCATAAAAATCGAACAACCAGAAGTTAAGAGTTAGTGCAATTTTAAAAAAAACGGCTTATACAATTTTTTTTAATTCGCCTTGTTAACTAAAATTGTTTATGCTCTACAAGATTAAGTAAGCATGTAAATGTTTTTTTTTTAGATTTTGGCCTTAATGTGCATTTTAGGGCAAAAGCGTACAGGTCTAAAATTGAAGTTGTGGGAAATTTAAAAAAATCCTACAACTTTGTATTTTTAATTTAATTTTCAAATATCGGTAAAAAATGTAATTTTTTTAAGTTGGTAGTGGTCTTGCTCTGCGTTTTACGGCAAAATTGTAGACTATATAGTCAAAGATGTTGGAATTAGTACTAGTTAGACAATGTTAGGATTAACGATCATATCTCCTTTTTACTTTCTCTTGCCTATATGTATATATAGGAAGGAAAACATTGTTTTCATGTCGATTTTTCCAAATCGAGTTTTCACCGGATCTACACGTTTTCAGACCCCTGAACCCAAAAACATGTTTTTAGCGATTGGTCTGTGTGTGTGTGCGTGCGTGCGCGCGCGCACACGTGTGTGTGTGTGTGTGTGAACAGAATATCTCAAGAACGGAACATCGTACAAACTTGAAACTCAAGTTAGAGATCACTACCGGACCCGACATTTTCATCAAAATCGGTCTACCGAAAGTAGTAATTATTCGTGTAATTTTTCACTTTTTTGCCATTTTCTCAGAAATGGGTCCTACGATTTTTTAAAAAATCGCCTCATTTACTAAAATTTTTATGCTTTACAAGATAGGGTAGTCGTCATGTCTGCTGAAATTCTCGGAGAGGCTGTTTTGACGTAAAAAAATTGTTTTATTTTAAATTGCGGCTTTAACATGCATTTTAGCGTAAAAATGTATATAATAAAAGTTGTAGACAATTTAAAATCCTACAACTTTTGTTTCCAAAATTTTTTTGTGTAACGCTTAGTTTAGCGGTAATTAGCGACTTTCTGTTTTTTTTCTCACGAAAACGTGTAAAAAATCGATTTTTTTACGATTTCAGTTTAGCATGTACAGTTTAGTACAACAAAAGTGTATATAATCAGATTCATAGGAAATTAAAAGATCTACAACTTTAATTAGAGCAAGTTTCTCTACAGAGCCTAGTTTAGCGTGAAAGAGTGATTTTCCGTATTTTTAAGCCAAACTGAGGTTGATTTTCATTTTGCGTCTTTCACTCATGATTAAAATAAGGTTATCTTTATTGAGGTTAGTTTTTTTTGCTTGTTTCTAATGTTTTATTACTAATGTTAGATTATATTGTTCATTATTTGTATTGTTAAGAGAAACTTGTCTGAGTGTTTCACATCAGATTTTGTGAGTTGTGTAGTGTATTGCTGTACTAAGTACAGTTTGTGCCCATGACGGACAGGTGGAGTGTCAAATTATTTACACTCAATCTGTTCGTTGCAGGGCTAAAATAAATAGTTCTGTTTCTTATCACATGGTCAGCCAATTAAATGACTGAATCATTTAAGAACAGAAGAGGTAGAGGTGCAAAAGACACTAATCAGAGTTATCTCCTCTGAAAGTAATGAATTTCATTATACAGCCAGACCCTGTGGTGAATGAAGTGAAGGTGTCGTTTGCAGAATGGAAAATATGTGTTTTTCAGAGGGCCCGGCATGCTGATAAGCGTACTTTTCCACTCAGTGAGGAAGGCAACGGTAAATCACCTCACTCCTCGTTTTACTTAGTAAAACCTCTACAGGTTCAAACCAGCCTTTTGGCTGATGACCTAAACAACAAGTACAGTTTACTAGCAACTAGTAACGTTCACGTAGTTTACACCTCTAGTTTTCAACCTTAAGACAATCACGTGACCTTTTCTTCCCTACTAGCGCTTGTCTACCACGTGACCTTTCTCCCTTACTAGCTCTAGTAAAATTAAACTTGTTCAAAGTTACTAGTGCGTTGACTTAACTAGCTGCTAGTTGTTCGTTTACACGACGCTAGTACTGGCAGCTAGTAAACTAGCGTCGTGGGAATATGCCTTTACTGTTAAAAAAATGCTTTCACTTGATAATTGGAAGGCTTTTAGCCTTCCAATTATGGTATTACTGCAATTCTATTTTAAAGCAGTGAATTAAAACAATATCTGGTGTTACAGAGACGTGACGTAATCTATCGGAAATTACGTACACACAACACTATTAGCTCGTAAATTGTGATACTGTTATTATCTGTCATATTAGTTTCAATAGACAAAATAATGTTGGTAGTGTATTGGTATGTATTAAGTATTTTATAGTATTTATTACAGAATTTGTTATGAAACTTAGCATGTTTGTTCATTGTTATCTGTCGAGGAATGCGACTGTTAATTGGACGATTGATTTGTTTACAGTCACCACTCTTTCTCACTCGTTTTGTCATAAACCGTTTCTTCTTCTCTGCCTCTTTCTTGTAATGGAAATCTCTTGTCTTTGTCTATTTAATGTTACTATAATACACTTTCTTCAAATACTGTACCAGCCAAGTGAAAGTTTAATCTTAGTGTATAAATTTGATCGTAAATTATTTTAACAGTTACAGATATTTATATTCTTTTAAATTTACGGTTTTTGGTAATTTGTTTTTATTTTTTACTGTCATCAGTAATGTAGATAACGAACAAGTAAAGTCGAATCTTTTATTCCGAATCAAATATCGATAGTGTAATTTGGATAATTTTTTTAAAATTTTTGTGACCCACCGGGTTGGTCTAAGGGTAAAGTCGTCGCCGCTAGTCAGCTTTTAAACTGCTGATTTTCGGAGACTAAGGTTTCTGGTTCAAATCGTAGTAAAGGTAGTTAGTTTCTTTTATACGGATTTGAATACTAGACAGTGGTTACCGTTGTACTTTGATGGTTGAGGTTTAATTAACCATACTCTCTCAGGAATGGTCGGGCTTTCCTAAAACCTCTATGGGTTTTACTAAGTAAAGTCCGAGGTTACTAAGCCTAAAGGTTTTACTAAGTAAAAACTAGGAGTGAGGTGTTTCACTATTGCCTTCCTCACTGAGTTGAAAGAGTGTGCTTATCATCATGTCAGGCCCTCCGAAAAGCATCTACTTTCCACCCTGCAAATGACACCTTCACTTTATTCGCCACAGGGTCTGGCTGTATAGTGGAATTCATTACTCTCAGAGGAGATAACTCTGATTAGTGTTTTTTACACCTTTACCTCTTCTGAAACCATTGTAGCTCTGGAATCAACAGATCGAGTTCTATTAATTTAACACTCCACCTGCCTGTTATGGTCATAATGGGGTTGTTTACTGTTCTAAATTTAACAGATTGCTACGTAGACCTACACAAATTAGGAATAAAAAAATTGTGTGAAACACACACGACTTTCTCTTGTAAATGTAAATAATGCCAAATATAACCTTAGTTTAATTATTAATAAATAATGTAAAATGAAAAACAACCTAATTTAACCGCGAGTGAATGACGCTTAATGAAAATCAAACTCTGTAGGACTTAAAAATACGAAAAATCTCTAATTGGCGCTAATAAGCTCTGATTATAAAAATGCTTGAAATAAAAGTTGTAGATTTTTTATTTCCTATACGTTTAATTATATACATTTTTGTCGTAAAATGCACATATTAAGATCGCAATATTAGAAAATCTAATTTGTTTACAGATTTTGATTGAGAAATGCAGAAAATCACTATCGCTAAACTAAGCCTTATAGATAAAACGCTAGAAATAAACGTTGAAGTTTTTTTTTATTGTTCTACAAATTTTGATTATATACTTTTTTGCTCTAAAATGCATACTAAAACCGCAATCTTAAAAAATACAATTTTTTAATACGAGAGCACAGCCGCTCCAAGAATTTCAGCAAATATAGCGCTTACCCTATCTTTTTAGAGCATTAAAATGTAGTAAATGAGGCAATTCTTTAAAAAAATCGCAATAAGTGAAAAATCCCACGAATGGATTATTACTATTTCCGGTTGACCGATTTTGATTAAAATGTTCGTGGTGCGTCTTCCCCTGTAGTATGTAACTTAAGTTCCTAGTTTCAACTTCGTATGCTGTTTGTTTACACATAAACCAATCACTAAAAATGTGTTTTTGGGGTTTACGGGGCCTGAAAACGTGTATTTCGGATAAAAAAATCGTGATTAAAACAATACTTTTGTTCCCATTCATTAATGATATCTTTTAAAACGATTAATGTATATCCACGTAAGTGGGTTTGTTGGTTTGGTTTCAATTTTCAGTATCAAACGTCCGATGCATTTCATTATTTATGCAGAATAAATTAACAAGGACGACACTCTTGTTATGGAGAAATGCGTGCTTATCCTACAGCCATACATTGCTGAAGGTCTGATGAAAATCTTTTGAACAATGCCTTTGCTTTGTTGTTTATTTAAAATAACATTGCATACGGCCTTGCATACCCCTGAAGGAACGTGCCATCCTTATTGGTCGTACTATTACTATTATTTCTATTTTACTATATTTAAATAATTTTGTTAAAAATCCGTTCCTAACATTTAACATAATTAGTTTTTTTATTATATTTTTTTATCTTTGTATGTACCCAGGAATTACAACGCAATTTATAAACTGATTAAAAAGTAGTATATAAATATTTCAGTGGATGCTTGGTCACGGTTTTTATTTATTTGCTTAGCGATTTAATAGATTTCCTTATCATATTTTACTGCAATTTTATCATTCCAAATTACTTATTTGAGTTTATATCTTGAATTAGGTTTAATTTTTAATATCAGTTATCATTTTTGCTTAGTAAAGAATAAATTCTTTTTTTATTTTATAAAGCTAAGAATTTTTATAAATTATTTAAAATTCAAAAGCGTTTCTTATTTTTACTTTCTCTTGCCTATATAAATGTAGGAAGGAAAGTATTGTTTTCATGTCAAATGTTTTTCGAAATCGAGTTTTCACCGGATCTACACGTTTTCAGACCCTCTGAACCCAAAAAACATGTTTTTAGCGATTGGTTTGTGTATGTGTGTGTGTGTGCGTGCGTGCGTGCGTGTGTGTGTGTGTGTGTGTGTGTGTGTGTGTGTGTGTGTGTGTGTGTGTGTGTGTATGTGTGTGTGTGTGTGTGTGTGTGTGTGTGTGAACAGAGTATTTCAAGAACGGAACATCGTACGAACTTGAAACTTAAGTTAGATATCACTAGAAGACCCGACACGAACATTTTCATCAAAATCGGTCAACCGGAAGTAGTAGGTAGTTTATTCGTGTAATTTTTCACTTTTTTGCGATTTTCTCAAAAACTCCTACGATTGTTTTTAAAAACTCGTCTCATTAACTACATTTTTTATGCTCTATGTCTATAAGATAAGGTAGGTGCCATGTCTGCTGAAATTCTTGGGTAGGCTGTGCTCTCGTAGAAAAAAATAGTTTTTTTTAATGATTGCGGCTTTAATATGTAGCTATTTTACCGCAAAAGATATATAATACAAGTTGTACAGAATTTAAAATCCTACAACTTTTGTTTCGAACATTTTTTTGTATAACGCTTAGTTTAGTGGTAATTAGCGATTTTCTGGTTTTTTCACAAAAATGTGTAAAAAAAATTTTTTTAAAGATTTAAAAAAATCTAATTTTTCTAAGATTTCAGCCTTAGTATTTTTCTCTACAGAGCCTAGTTAAGCGGGAAAGAGTGATTTTTCGTATTTTTAAGCCAAACTGAGGTAGATTTTCTTTTTGCGTCTTTCACTCATGGTGAAAATTAGGTTATGTTTATTGAGGTTACTTTTTTTGTTTATTTCTAATGTTAGAAAAATTAGATTGAAAACTTTACAACAGTGACTTTAATTTTCAGAAATAAAAAAATAAAGTTTAAAATTTCCTCAGTTTCAGTCGTGGATAACTCCATGTAGTAATAATCTCTTTCGTAAAGAAAAATCGCTTCGTAAACCAAAACTACAAGAACGCAAACCAGCTGTTAAAAATGTGACGTGACTCATATTGGGCCATTATATCCCATCCCGCATTTTACGAAATACTTTGTAACACTTCCTGATCACGACGAAAAATTTACAAAATTGATTTAGTTTTTGACCTCACATAATACAAACAAACGCTCTCTCTTCGTGTATATGAGTTCCAGGTGTTATACGTTTAAGTACATAAAGTTTTGTACATTTAGTGTAAAACCATATTCATATTTATGTTCTACAAATTGTAACAAAAATTAATTTGTAATTATATATTAAAAGACTGTATTTAAAATAATTATAAACTCACAATAAGTTCAGTAATTAAGAAAAGAATCATCAGCGACACAGTAATTCTATTATGAACGCGTAGGATAAAATAGCCTTGGGAACTAATAAAATTAATTATATTAATTTGGAACATTCTATCGTTACTGCGAATGCACAGCGACTGTAAATCGGTAGATAGATTTAAAAACACTTAAATGGGGATCAATTATCGGCAGTCATTTGGAAAATTATTGTTTAGGTCGTCAACCGAAAGGCTGGTTTGAACCTTTAGAGGTTTTAATAAGAAAAACGAGGAGTGATGTGGTTTACCATTGCCTTTCTCAGTGCCAGGCCCTCTGAAAACCACCTATTTCCTTCTCTGCAAATGACACCTTCACTTTATTCACCGCAGGGTCTGGCTGTATAATGAAATTCATGACTTTCAGAGAATATAACTCTGATTAGTGTTTTTTACACCTTTAACTCTTCTGTTCTTAAATTATTCAGTCATTTTTGGCTGACCAAGTGGTAAGAGACAGAACTATTTTATTTACCCCTGCAACTAACAGATTGAGTGCAAAAAATTTAACACTCCACCTTCCTGTAATCGTCATCTTATAATCGGTATCATTATCATCTCCATGATGGTCATCCTGCTCAAAACAGACAGGTAGAGTTTTTAATACTTTAGTATTATTAGTTTTTAATAATCCGGAAAAATCTCTAATACTGTAAATCGGTCGAGCGGTGTTTGAATTATAAGCCTCTAAAAATGCATCCAATGTGTTGCAGCAACAAGAAAACCGGGTCTTTTTTCTTCTCATCTTGATATATAAATGTTAATAAACGCTAAAAAATATGAAACTGACATGTAACAACGCAGATTGAAATCAGCTAAATTTTGGTGTACAGTACGTTAAAATTGAACAAGCGGTTTTGAAGAAAGAAGGCTCCAAACTTGGGTATCTACGAGGGAGTACCCAAAAGAAACCGGAATTATTTTTTAAAACTATTTATTTTTAATTTGTTTACAAAAGAACCTTGTTGTTGTTTAGGTCAACAGCCGAAAGGCTGGTTTGAACCTGTAGAGGTTTTACTTAGTAAAACGAGGAGTGAGGTGGTTTACCATTGTCTTCCTCACTGAGTGGAAAAGTACGCTTAACAGCATGCCGGGCCCTCTGAAAAGCACATATTTTCCACTCTGCAAATGACACCTTCACTTCATTCACCACAGGGTCTGGCTGTATAGTGAAATTCATTACTTTCAGAGAAGATAACTCTGACTAGTGTCTTTTACACCTCTACCTCTTCTGTTCTTAAACGATTCAGTCATTTAATTGGCTGACCATGTGATAAGAAACAGAACTATTTATTTTAGCCCTGCAACAAACAGATTGAGTGTAAATAATTTGACACTCCACCTGTCTGTTATGGGCAAAAAAGAACCTTATCCCCTTCAAAATACTCTCCATTACAACTAATACATTTGTCCCACCGGTGCTTCCACTGTTCAAAACATTTTTTGTACTCCTCTTCAGTGATGGCTGCCAGCTCATCCGTCGTTTTTTTCTTGACATCAACGTTGTTAAAT
The DNA here is from genome assembly GCA_035578175.1 of Catonia carolina. Lineage (NCBI taxonomy): Eukaryota > Metazoa > Arthropoda > Insecta > Hemiptera > Achilidae > Catonia > Catonia carolina. The sequence continues at coordinate 28,509,962 of JAQMRL010000005.1, read as the reverse complement.
CGGAGACCTTTCATGCCCCTTTTCATGCGTGGGAACAAGAAAAAATCACACGGAGCCAGACCGGGTGAGTACGGTGCGTGTGGTAGCAAAACCATGCCGTTTTTCGCCAAAAACTGGGTAACCGAGATTGCCGTGTGTGCAGGCGCGTTGTCGTGGTGGAAAAACCAGTCCCCTGTCTGCCACAAATTAGGTCTTTTACGACGAATGCTGTTTCGTAGTCTTAACACTTAAAGATAAAAAGTCAATGGTCTGTCGTCGGTCGGTTCGTACAATTTCTTTCACTTTCACAACATTTTCGTCTGTTCGGGAAGTCGACGGTCGTCCAGAACGAGGTTTGTTCTCAATCGACATGTCGCCATTTTTAAAGCGCAAAAACCACTCGTACACTTGGGTTTTTCCAATAGCGTCGTCTTTGTAAGCTGTGTTCAACATTACAACTGTTTCCGCGGCGTTTTTACCGAGCAAGAAGTAAAATTTCACAGCCGCACGTTGTTCATTAAAACTTGCCATCATGAAAAAAGACACGAGCACAAAACAGCACTAGCGAGAACAATCACTGCACGAGAACAGAACAAGCTAGATCAACGAACAAAATGGCATTGAACTGGCAATGAGTAGCGCTACAAGCAGCCTAGTGGCGGGAATTTGTACTGCACAAGCTCCGCCCACAGCAGAGCTATTCCGGATACTTTTGGGTACCCCCTCGTATAATAAAGAAATCTATATAATAAGTAGTTACGTAGATGATATAGAACGCTGTATATCTACGGTATACGGAAATACTAAGGGATGAACGGACAATGCACTGCTTAATTTTAAGGTTTGTAGAGGTTATGATGTTAAGATCATTTGACACTTTCTTTGACCAGAATGCACTACAACTAATAGATATATTTTTAGAATAATAACAGTTAAATGTAGTAATGAACATCTATTATTAAGTCACCGTTAATCCATTTACAGATAATACAATGTACAATAAAGACTTTTAGTTGATGTAAGTGTTGTATGCGTAAATTGTCATGTTGTTGTTGTTTAGGTCATCAGCCAAAAGGCTGGTTTGAACCTGTAAAGGTTTTACTAAGTAATACAAGGAGTGAGGTGGTTTACTATTGCCTTCCTCACTGAGTGCAAAAGTACGCTTATCAGCATGCCGAGCCCTCTGAAAAACACATATTTTCCACTCTGCAAATGACACCTTCACTTCATTCACCACAGGGTCTGGCTGTATAATGAAATTCATTACTTTCAGAGAAGATAACTGATTAGTGTCTTTTACACCTCTACCTCTTCTGTTCTTAAATGATTCAGTCATTTAATTGGCTGACCATGTGATCAGAAACAGAACTATTTATTTTAGCCCTGCAACAAACAGATTGAGTGTAAATAATTTGACACTCCACCTGTCTGTTATGGGCAGAAATTGTCATATGACCGTGATAGTCGATACTCGATAAATCTAATAAAAAAGTGACATTGAAATGTAAAGTTTTAAGAACTTTTAATTGCGTAAGACAAAATTTTCGTGAAGGTATAGACCTTAGTACTTTCATAGCAATTTTCACTAAACTATATTTTTGTTACATAGCACCTTCATCCACTACTAAGCTCTTCAATTGACCTTCATTAGTATAAAAAATCTGGTGTGAAAAACTCACACAACTTTCTCTTGCCAGTGCAAATAATTAACAATAAACCTAACATTAGTAATAAAACATTAGAAATAAACAAAAAACTAACCTCGAAAAAATAACCTTATTTTAATCATGAGTGAAAGACGCAAAATGAAAATCAACTTCAGTTTTGCTTAAGTATACAGAAAATCACTCATTCACACTAATCTAGGCTCTGTAGAGAAAAATGCTTTAAATAAAAGTTGTAGATCTTTTTATTTCCTATAAAATTTATTATATACACTTTTGTCGTAAAATGCATTCTAAGGCCAAAATCTTCAAAAAAATCGATTTATCATACGTTTTCGTGAGAAAAAAACAGAAAATCGCTAATTAGGCTACTGCTAAACTAAGCGTTATACAAAAAAATGTTTGAAATAAAAGTTGTACCAAGAATTTCAGCAAACATGGCGCCTACCCTATCTTGTAGAGAATAAAAAGTTGAGTAAACCAGGCGATTTTTAAAAAAATCGTAGAACCAGTTTTTCAGAAAATCGCAAAAAAGTGAAAAATTACACGAATAAACTACTACTTCCAGTAGACCGATTTTGATGAAAATGTTCGTGTCGGGTCCGGTAGTGGTATGTAACTTAAGTTTCAAGTTCGTACGATGTTCCATTCTTGAGATATTCTGTTCACACACACACACACACACACACAGACCAATCGCTAAAAACATGTTTTTTGGGTTCAGGGGGTCTGAAAACATATAGATCCGGTGAAAACTCGATTTTGAAAAATCGACATGAAAACAATACTGTCCTTCCTATATATTCATATAGACAAGAGAAAGTAAAAAAACATCGGGAATTTCTTTTGAGAAAACTTAAATGTTTGTACGAATCATTTATTAACAATTCAATATGATTATCAAAAGTCAAGGTGTTTTGAAAAATCACCCCAGTTACTCCGAGTTACTTAAACATGTAGCGGAGTGTAAGAGGTATGATCACAACTCTAGCTACGCACGCCAATTCAGGTTGGACAAACTATACAAAAAGATTCTTTATGACTGGATCAAGAACTATAGTTAACTCCTCTGCGTTAACGTGCAAAATAATTGTGTTGTTTAGGTCATCAGCCAAAAGGCTGGTTTGAACCTGTAGAGGTTTTACTAAGTAAAACGAGGAGTGAGGTGGTTTACCAATGCCTTCCTCACTGAGTGGAAAAGTACGCTTATCAGCATATGGGGCCCTCTGAAAAGCACATATTTTCCACTCTGCAAATGACACCTTCACTTCATTCACCACAGGGTCTGGCTGTATAGTGAAATTCATTACTCTCAGAGGAGATAACTCTGATAAGTGTCTTTTACACCTCTACCTCTTCTGTTCTTAAATGATTCAGTCATTTAATTGGCTGACCACGTGATAAGAAACAGAACTATTTATTTTAGCCTTGCAACGAACAGATTGAGTGTAAATAATTTGACACTCTACCTGTCTGTTATGGGCAGGCAAAATAATTATGAAATATTTTTATATGAAGTGTTTTGTTACATTCTGTATATAACTTAACAGTGATGCCATTAATAATAAAAGTGGAGTTATAAATTTTTATTATCTACATTACGTGTACAAACGTGATTCATCAGGCCTAATTTAAGAAATAGGACTGATACGACGGATTTAATAGAAACATTCCAAACGCATTGTATCACTTATCTATTTTTTTTTTTTTTAATAACAAAGGAACTTCAATATATTGAATAATGAAAACAGGAACTGAAGTTTAATCTTGTGTCTTTTACCTAATATAGTTCCGTTTGCTTCAAATGACGTCTATTACACCCTTTTATTAGTTCTATTTACTTGGCCCGTTGGTGTAGTGACTTCTAAGCAAGTGGCCCGGTTACGACAGGTCTGGCATTCTTCTTCACTGATTTATTCGTACGCTTGTCACCCTTCACCGTCTACATTTGCCTTATATCTACACGACAACCGGACTTAGAAAAATATATATAGAAAATACTTTTTCAGTAAAATTTTCTCTTTGTTTCTTGATATGTACTTTGTTGCCTATAACAGGCAGGTGGAATGTTAAATTATTTGTCCTCTATCTGCTAGTTCCAGGGCTACAAAAAATAGTTCTGTTTCTTATCACGTACTTAGCCAATTATATGACTGAACTTTTTAAGAACAAAAGAGGTAGAGGTGTAAAAGACACTAGTCAAGAGTTATCTCCTCTGAAAGTAATGAATTTCATTATACAGCGACGTATGCATTCGTATGCATTTTACGACAAAAGTGTATATGTAATCAAATTTATAGGAAATTAAAAGATCTACAACTTTATTTAAAGCATTTTGCTCTACAGAGCCTATTTTAGCGTGAAAGAGTGATTTTCCGTATTATTAAGCCAAACTGAAGTTGATTTTCACTTTGCGTTTTTCACTCATGATTAAAATAAGGTTAGGTTTTTTAAGGTTATTTTTTTGTTTATTTCTAATGTTTTAATACTTAGGTTATATTGTTCATTATATGTATTGGCAAGAGAAAGTCGTGTGAGTGTTTCACACCAGATTTTTATTTTTGATTAGGAGGACTCATCACCTTCGTGTGAGCTAAGTAAAGGTACGACTGGTCAGTGGTAGTACTCTCTTTGCCTACAGGCTAGTTTTTTATTTGTAATTCCTAATTTGTGTACGTTGCAATCTGTTCAATTCAGAACAATAAGCAACCCCATGACCCAATGAGATGAGGATGATGTGTACGACGTGTAAATGAGGTGTAATCTTGTATAGACTGAGGTCGACCATTCCTGAGAGAGTATGGTTAATTGAACCCCCAACCATCAAAGTACACCGGCTACCACTGTCTAGCATTCAAATCCTAGTAAAAGTAACTACAGTATTCAGATGAACTAATGTCCCCTAGCCGTGGGAGTGAGAGAATGCATAACGCTCTCACTCGCACAAGCCATACGCGCCGTTCCAATAACATTGTCTTTAATTTTACTGATTGTTGTGAGCAAGCGTTTATGCACGCAGTAAACTAACAAGCAAGATAACGACTGTAGTATGTTTTCAGATTTGGATTATAACTGTAAAGACCTTTGAGCGCATGCGTAGTTATGCCTCATATTTCCCTCTCACTCGCTCGGCTATGGGACATTAGTTGGTCTGATACCTTTACCTTTACTAGGATTTGAACCAGGAATCTTCCTCTCAGAAAATCAGCTGTTAAACAGCTGATTCTGGCGACGACTTTACCTCTAGACCAGTTTTTCCCAACCGGTGGTCCGTGAGAGCCTTCGGGGTGTTCGGTGAGAGTCCGGTGACTACTTATAAAAAAGTAATATTTTCCCGTGATTAAATCAAAGTTACGGTTTTCATTGAACAAGATTAAGTAAATATATTCAAAATTCAGATTAAGTAAAGGTAGAAGAGTTGTGGTGTAAGAAATCCCTGGGCTTCCTCAAGATTCGGCAAGTAGCTTTGCGGTATCTTAAGATTTTTTCAACCACTTATTTGTGTGATCAGGGGTTCTCTAGTTTATTGTTAATTAAAAACAAAAAACGAAATCGGCTAAGTGTAAGCAGTGATTTGAGAGTAGCTCTTAGCAAGAACCTAAAACCTAGAATTCCTCAGCTGGTCAGAAAGATTCGTGCACAAAAGTCGCATTGAAATTTTCATTTCATTTTTAATTCATTTTTTAATTTTCATTGTTATTTTCGACTAAGTAAATTGTGTATTCCTTATTTTATTAAAAGACAATTTACAATTAAAATATTTTTACTTTTTGTGATGTACAATGTACCCTACTTTCTGAAAATAACAATTATATGTTTGTAATAATAGTTTCTTAATTAACAATATGTGGTGAATGAAGTGAAGGTGTCGTTTGCAGAATGGAAAATATGTGTTTTTCAGAGGGCCCGGCATGCTGATAAGCGTACTTTTCCACTCAGTGAGGAAGGCAACGGTAAACCACCTCACTCCTCGTTTTACTTAGTAAAACCTCTACAGGTTCAAACCAGCCTTTTGGCTGATGACCTAAACAACAATTAACAATAATAGTTTGTTTCTGAAAATTTGTTTTATTTAATCACCTTTTAATTTGGTTACAACTGATAAGATATATGCAATAATATAATGGGTGGTCCGTGGTAGTTAACTTTCAGGCTGAGTGGTCCGCAGACCACTGCGGGTTGGGAACCACTGCTCTGGACCAACCCTGTAGGTTACAGGCTAGTTAAAACAATATTTTTTAGGTCTGTGAATCTTCAGCGGTTTGATGTAGGCTATCCTGTCTCGTCTATACTGCGCATATGGAACTTATCAAAGATGAGCACACTTGACGTGATGCTTCTTTAAATTGTTTTTAATATTGAACATTAAAAATAAACACAGATTGTACACGGAGGTGGTAGCTTCAATTACCCCAGTATCTTCTACAAGCCTTTTATTACCGGAAATCTGTATCAGATATTTCTTTGTTCTTTTATTATGTTACGGTAGAACTTTCGAACAAAAAATTACTAAATTTCTTTTATCTTTGTCGAATGAACAATTTTTTTTATTGATTCGTTATTGTAATTACATTGCAGAACTGTAAAGTAATGGAAATTATCGATTATGATTTTGTATGTTACTTTCACAAATATGTAGTGATCCGTGGACATTTGCAGGTTAATTTAAATTAAACACCTAATCAGTTTCGGTAGGTTGCTGTAAATATCATCATAGAAAATTTATAGCCTAATAAAAAAAACGAATTGTGTCAGTTGTATTTGAAAATAAATTATAGAAAATTAACGGAGTATTATAAATTTACTTTATACATTTTTTCAAGGGATTTAATTTGGTGATTTATTAAAACGATTGATTTTTTCGTAATGGCTTTTTACTTTCTCTTGCCTATATGAATATATACGAAGGAAAGTATTGTTTTCATGTCGATTTTTGGAAATCGAGTTTTCACCGGATCTATACGTTTTCAGACCCCCTGAACCCAAAAAACATGTTTTTAGCGATTGGTCTGTGTGTGTGTGAACAGAATATCTCAAGAATGGAACATCGTACGAACTTGAAACTTAAGTTACATACCACTACCGGACCCGACACGAACATTTTCATCAAAATCGGTCAACCGGAAGTAGTAGATTATTCGTGTAATTTTTCACTTTATTGCGATTTTCTGAAAAACTGGTCCTACGATTTTTTTTAAATCGCCTGGTTTACTCAATTTTTTATTCTCTACAAGATAGGGTAGGCGCCATGTTTGCTGAAATTCTTGGTGAGGCTGTTTTCACGTAAAAACATAGTTTTTTTAAGATTACGCTTCAATGTGCTTTAATATGCAATTTAGCGCAAAAATTTATATAATAAAAGTTGTAGAGAAATTAAAATACTACAACTTTATTTCAAACATTTTTTTGTATAACGCTTAGTTTAGCAGTAATTTTCAATTTTCTGTTTTTTTCTTACGAAAACGTGAGAAAAATCGATTTTTTAAAGATTTCGGCCTTAGTATGCATTTTATAATAAAAGTGTATGTAATCGAATTTATAGAAAATTAAAAGATCTACAACTTTTATTTAGAAATTTTTTCTCTACAGAGCCTAGTTTAGCGTGAAAGAGTGATTTTCCGTATTTTTAAGCCAAACCGAGGTTGATTTTCATTTTGCGTTTTTCACTCATGATTAAAATAAGGTTATGTTTTTGAGGTTAGTTTTTTGTTTATTTCTAATGTTTTATTACTTTAGGTTTATTGTTAATTATTTACTTTGGCAAGAGAAAGTTGTGTGAGTGTTTCACACCAGATTTTTTATCGATGGAGTACTCAAATCGTGCATTCTAGGCCCATTTTGTTTCTTTATTTTTAATTTCTCCTTCCCCGTATGAAGTATAGGGAAGGAAAGTAATTAGTGTCCATATGTCGATTTTCACCGAAAATACACATTTTCATGTCCCCTGAGCCCAAAAACAATATGTTTTAGCGATTGACCTTTGTTCGTGCTTTTGTGTGTGTGTGCGCGTGTGCATGCGTGCGTGGGTGTTACAGTAGTGTTTGAAAATGAATTATAGAAAGTTAACTGAATATAAATTTATGTTGTGAATTTTTTTTAAGGGATTTAATTTTGTGATTTATTAAAACGATTGGGTTTTTATAGATGGAGTCACTTAATGTTGTATTCTCTTTGTAGCCTCATTTTGTTTCTTTATTTTTACCGTCTCTTGCCCTGTATGAAATATAGGGAAGGAAAGTGGCTATTGTCTCTATGTTGATTTTTCACCGAAATACACGTTTCCAGGTCCTCTGAATTCAAAAACCATGCTTTTAGCGATTGGCCTTTGTATGAGTGTGAACGAAATATCTTAAGAACGGGTTATCAAACGAATTGAATTTTGAAATGAAGTTAGAAACCATAAGGGGACCTGACACGCGTTTTCATCAAAATCGGTCAACCGAAAGTAGTTTATTCGTGTAATTTTCCACTTTTTGCTATATTCTCAAAAACGGCTCCTACGATTTTTTTAAAAAAGTAGTTAGATTTATTACATTTTTGTGCTCTACAAGGTAAACGGAATATCAGAGTAAATTTTGAAGGGAGCTGTGGTAAAAATGTTTCTTTTTTTATATAAAAAAAAGATTGCAGCCTTATGCATTTTAGGGAAAAGTATGTAATCAGAGTTGTAAGAAAATTAAAAAACCTAAAACTTGTATTTCAAGCATTTTTTCTGCAGAGCTTAGTTTAGCGTCAGTCAGTGATTTTCCGTATTTGTCTAATAAAATACAAACAGATGTTGGTGTTGGTATTCATTTAACAACATTCACTCATGATTAAAATATGTTACAATTTTCATTTTATAAATTGGCTAGAGAAAGTCATGTGAGTGTTTCACACCAAATTTTTGTTAATTGTTTGTACATGCAATATACATGTATTGTCTAGTTATACTATATTAATTTTTTCTTTATTGTCTGTTACAGGTGAGAACAGGTTTTATTACCTTGATGTTTAGTGAGGTGGTAAGTAGACCTAATGGAATTAATTTTTAATTATACAAGTACTATATTCTTTTCAGTTTTATTAATTACACTGATAATTATAATTTATTAATTTTTATAAATTATTCAGATTTGATTAGAATCTTCTTGTTCTCCTCCCCTCCTCCTCCTGCTCATGCTTTTCCTTCTTCTTCATGGGTTAGACAGTACTGCCTGTTCCGGAAACCACCTTCCCCTCTGACGAATAACACCTCTTCGACCATTCGGCTTATAATTCATTGCCAATCTAGGCAAACGGCTTCCCTTCATGCGTTCCAGGTGACTACTCCAGTTGATTCTTTACTCATTGATCTTCTTCTCCAGGTTAAATATTCGCAACTCTTGTCTTATAACGTTACTTCATATCTTGTCCTCAAGAGTACAGCCCTTCACTGCCCGAAGAAATTTCATTTCCACAGCTCTGACTTGGCTTCGTTCTCTGGTTGAAACACTCATGCTCCGCTGCCAAACATTATGCTTCTCCTTCTCGTCCTCCTTCTTGTACTTCTCCTCCTCCTCCTGCTCCTGCTTTTCCTTCTCCTTCATGAGTTAGGCAGTACTACCAGTTCCGGACACCACCTTCCCCTCTAACGAATAACGTTAATAAAAAAACACATTGCCAATCTAGGCAAACAGCTTCCCTTCATGCGTTCCAGATGACTACTCCAGTTGATTCTATACTCATTGATCTTCTTTTCCAGGCTAAATATTTGCAACTCTTGTCTTATAACGTCACTTCATATCTTGTTCTTAAGAGAACATCGCTTCACTCCCCGAAGAAATTTCATTTCCGCAGCTCGACTTGGCTTCGTTCTTTGTTTGAAAGCACCCATTTCTCGCTATCATACTCGTACATTGTATCTGGCACCGCCATAATTTTGTAGAATTTTGGTTACGTTTCCTTTCTTGTTTTATGCTTTAGGGTTCTGTGAATTGTCCGGTAAATGTGCCTAAATCTGTTCATTTTATTCGTAACATCATCGTCCTTCATAAAAGATACTTCACACCTTAAATAACTGAAACTTAGATATCTGTTCCACAATCTCTTCCTTCGTTCATGACAATTGATTAGAATCAGTTTTGTAAAATAATGTTTGTTGTGAGTTTTCTTAGGTGTTTAAGTCGTTGTTTGATTTTGTTTCACGTTTAATCTAGGGTACCGCTCTACGGGGAGTTTCTATACTATAAATTAGTAATGAAACTTAACTATATTAATATTTAAAATTAATAATTGGCAATGGGTTTGCTGGCGTTTCTTCTGCCACCTCTCACCGACAGGTCGTCTAAAGGCAAAGCATTGACCCGGAGGCCGTTCACGCACTCTGATATGTGTTAAGAATCTGTAAGTGGTGACTGGCACACTAATTAAAATCTAAACTAAGTTAAAAAATTTGATTTTATACACTTATGTCGTAAAATGCACACGAAGGCCGAAATCTTAAAAAAATCGATTTTCACACGTTTTTGTGGGAAAAAACAAAAAATCGCTAATTACCGCTAAACTAAGCGTTATACAAAAAAATGTTAGAAATAAAAGTTGTAGGGTTTTAAATTCTTTACAACATTTATTATATACATTTTTGAGCTAAAATGCAAATTAAAAGTCGAAATCTTATAAAACAATTTTTTTTACGAGAAAACAACCTCTCCAAGAATTTCACCCTATCCCTATCTTGTATAGCATAAAAAATTAAGTGAATGAGGCGATTTTAAAAAAAATCGTAAATCCCGTTTTGAGAAAATCGCAAAAAGTGAAAAATTACACGAATATACTAGTAACTTTTCGGTTGACAAATTTTGATGAAAGTGTTCGTGTCGGGTCCTGTAGTAGTAGCTAACTTAAGTTTCAAGTTCGTACGTTGTTCCGTTCTTGATATTTTCTGTTCACACACACACACACACACACACACACACACACCAATCGCTAAAAACATGTTTTTTGGGATCAGGGGGTCTGAAAACGTGCAGATACGGTGAAAACTCGATTTCGAAAAATCGACATGAAAACTATACTTTCCTTCCTATATATTCATATAGGCAAGAGAAAGTAAAAAAAAAATCTGGTGTGAAACACTCACACAACTTTCTCTTGCCAATGCAAATAATTAACAATAAACCTAACATTAGTATTAAAACATTAGAAATGAACAAAAACTAACCTCAAAAACATAACCTTATTTTAATCATGAGTGAATGACGCAAAATGACAATCGAACTCAGTTTGGCTTAAAAATACGGAAAATCACGCTTTCACGCTAAACTAGGCTCTGTAGAGAAAAATGCTCTAAACAAAAGTTGTAGATCTTTTAATTTTCTATAAATTTAATTATGTACACTTTTGTCGTAAAATGCATACTAAGACCGAAATGTTAAAAAAATCGATTTTTCTCACGTTTTCGTGAGAAAAAAAAACAGAAAATCGCAAATTACCGCTAAACTAAGCGTTATACAAAAAAATGTTTAAAACAGAAGTTGTAGGTTTTTAAATTCTCTACAACTTTATTATATAAGTTTTTGCGCTAAAATTTATATTAAAGCCGTAATCTTAAAAAAACAACGTTTTTACGTGAAAACAGCCTCACCGAGAATTTCAGCAAACATGGCGCCTACCCTATCTTGTAGAGAATAAAAAATTGAGTAAAATAGGCGATTTTAAAAAAAATCGTAGGACCAGTTTTTGAGAAAATCGCAAAAAACTGAAAAATTATGCGAATAAACTACTACTTCCGGTTGACCGATTTTGATGAAAATGTTCGTGTCGCGTTCGGTAGTGGTATGTAACTTAAGTTTCAAGTTTCAAGTTCGTACGATGTTCCGTTCTTGAGATATTCTGTTCACACACACACACACACACATACACATACACACACACACACACACACACACACACGCACGCACCAATCGCTAAAAACATGTTTTTGGGGATCAGGGGGTCTGAAAACGTGCAGATACGGTGAAAACTCGATTTCTAAAAATCGACATGAAAACTATACTTTCCTTCCTATATATTCATATAGGCAAGAGAAAGTAAAAATAAGATCTGTAATACTTTGTAATTTGCTGCAATAGTAATAATATCGTAACAAAATCATGTAAAAATTTGTTGCCTTCAAATCGTTTTATTTGGCTATTTATGCAAGTAAACTTTATAGTTTTATTGTAATTAGGTACTTTGTGATAAGTTAATGTGGAGTGAGTCGTTCCGGTCGTTGATTTAGTCCGATGATAGTTTTAGAGGGGTGGTAGTTGGATGTAGTGGTATGGTGGTGCATTGCAGACTGGACTCATGCCAAGTATCCTTTATGTCCTTCGACCTTAACAACAAAAATACAAAACTGAAATATTCTTCGCTCCTTGAAAATAATATTAATTAAAAAGAGACAAAAATGAAACTCACAATTAATAAAGAGATCAACATAAATGAACCGGAAATGCTGTTTTTGTAATTTTTTTTTTTTGGTTTCATGTGTTGTACTATAGTTTTAGACTGTTAAATAGGTTCGTGATTTTAGCAGTTAACAGAAATTGCACTAGAAACCCTCTGTAGTGGATGTACTCCACAATTGTGGCAGTATATCCAGGTCTCAAGCTGTTCTGTTTGTACATGTCTTGTTGTTGTTTAGGTCATCAGCCAAAAGGCTGGTTTGAACCTGAAGTGGTTTTACTAAGTAAAACAAGGAGGAGGTGGTTTACCATTGCCTTCCTCGCTGAGTGGAAAAGTTCGCTTATCAGCATGCCGGGCCCTCTGAAAAGCACATATTTTCCACTCTGCAAATGGCACCTTCACGTCATTCACCACAGGTTCTGGCTGCATAATGAAATTCATTACTTTCAGAGGAGACAACTTTGATTAGTGGTTTTTTACACCCTTACCTCTTCTGTTCTTAAATGATTCAGTCATTTAATTGGCTGACCATGTAATTAGAAACATAACTATTTATTTTAGCCCTGCAACGAACAGATTGATTGTAAATAGTACATGACTTATAAAATTCAATATTTTTTTCCTAAATTTTATATTTATAAGAAAATACTATCACGTTCAAATAGTTTGATACTAAAAGGTTTTGCCCATAAAAAGTAAATGGATAGTTACATTAATTGCATTCCATCTACTAGTTCCAGGGCTACAAAAAATAATTCTATTTCTTATCACATGGTCAGCCATATAGTATATGACTGACGTATTTAAGAACAGAAGAGGTAGAGGTGTAAAAGACACTACTATCGGTTTCATAATCATAGACACTCGAGTTTGAACCCTTGCATCTCCAAAACTATGAGTCGGATTTCAGCATATTTTACATCAACATTTGGCTCATTTTATTCTACGTTGACCTATAGTCCTATATTTTTAATGTCGTTTAAAAATTGCCATATCGATGTTGAAAGACAAAAAGATCCGGTATTTTTGCTGCTGCAACAAATTTCGTGGATTTAGAGGCGTGTAACTCGATAATTATGTGACCGAAAATTTGAAATTCTAACACAATATAGACAATTATATTCTTACAGCGTGCACGAAATTTCAAATTCGTACGGTATTTAAATTTTGATTTATTAACAATATTCTGAACCCTGCTATCTCGGTAACCGCTCGATCGTTCGGCACGAGCAAACTATCGTTTTATTCAGCGTAAAAAACTTAGTACAAATATGTTAATATAACACGAAATATTGATTGGCCAATGTTGTGGTAGAATTTTAAAAATTTTGAAGTATAGACTGTAATGCGGTGGTGGGCGCTACGTATCCATGTTGCCAGGTTGTGTACGTGACATCCTGTCGGACTGTCTACCTGAATTGACAGACTGCATTGTCAATTCAGGTAGACTGTCAGATTAAGGCAGCATTTTTATTTTTGCAATTTTATTAAATGTTTCTTATGAGTTGTTCTGAATTATCTCTTAGATTTTGTCAGTTTTTCGAATGAAGTAATATTGTGAAAAGTGAAGTGACGAAAATCAATGTATTTTTACTTTCTCTTGCCTATATGAATATATAAGAAGGAAAGTATTGTTTTCATGTCTATTTTTCAAAATCGAGTTTTCACCAGGTCTACAGGTTTTCAGACCCCCTGAACCCAAAAACGTGTCTTTAGCGATTGGTGTGTGTGTTTTCGTGCGTGCGTGTGTACAGAATATTTCAAGAACGGAACATCGTATGAACTTGAAACTTCAGTTAGATAACACTAGAGAACCTGACATGAACATTTTCATCAAAATCGGTCAACCGAAAGTAGTAATTTATTCGTCATTTTTCACTTTTATGCGATTTTATCAAAAACGGTTCCTACGGTTTTTTTAATATCGCCTTATTTACTAAATTTTTTATGCTCTACAAGATAGGGTAGGCGCCATGTCTGATGAAATTCTTGGGAAGGGTGTTTTCTCGTAACAAAATTTTTTTTTTAAGATTGCGACTTGAGTATGCATTTTAGCGCAAAAATGTATGTAATAAAAGTTGTAGAGAATTTAAAATCCTACAACTTTTATTCCTAACATTTTTTTGTATAACACTTGTTGTTGTTTAGGTCAACAGCCGAAAGGCTGGTTTGAACCTCTAGAGGTTTTACTAAGTAAAAACGAGGAGTGAGGTGGTTTACCATTGCCTTCCTCACTGAGTGGAAAAGTACGCTTATCAGCATGCCGAGCCCTCTGAAAAGCACATATTTTCCACTCTGTAAATGACACCTTCACTTCATTCACCACAGGGTCTGGCTGTATAGTGAAATTCATTACTTTCAGACGAGATAACTCTGATTAGTGTCTTTTACACCTCTACCTCTTCTGTTCTTAAATGATTCAGTCACTTAATTAGCTGACCATGTGATAAGAAACAGAACTATTTATTTTAGCCCTGCAACGAACAGATTGAGTATAAATAACTTGACACTCCACCTGTCTGTTATGGGCAGGTATAACACTTAGTTTAGCGGTAATTAGCGGTTTTCTGGTTTTTCTCATAAAAAGTAAAATAATTGATTTTGTTAAGATTTCATCCTTAGCATGCATTTTACGACAAGTGTATATAATCAAACTTATAGGAAATTGAAAGATTTACAACTCTTATTTTTGAGTATCTCTACAGAAGCGTAGTTTAGCGTGATAGAGTGATTTTCAGTATTTTTCTGCCAAAGTGAGGTTGATTTTCATTTTGCATCTTCACCCATGATGATTAAAATTAGGTTAGTTTATTAAGGTTAGGTTTTTTGTTTATTTCTAATGTTTTATTACTAATGTTAGGTTTATTGTTAATTATTTGCATTGGCAAGAGAAAGTTGTGTGTTTCACACCATATTTTTAATTAAATTTTCACTATTAAATTTTGTCGGTGCAAGGGCTATTTAGAATTGACTATAAAACAATCTTGTGATTCAGTTTAGGCAAAGACAGTTTAAATAAAGAATCGGGAGTAAAATTTAAATTTTAATGACGCATGCACGTACCATTTTCCATGAGTTACTATAACCGCAATCGTTATAGTTTAAATTCTGTTTTGCTTCTTCGTTCATCATTTTTATTTTTAAATTCTATGAATTTTACAGTATTGTGCAATGGAATTGTTTGTTGGAGCTTGTTCAATTATTATTGATTATTAATGAGGTGTTCAAACACAAGTTTGATTTTTTGTTAAAGTTTTTTAAGAAATAATTTTACTATTTTTATGTACGAGATCTATTTATATCCTTCTAATATTTTTGTAGAGCGTAGAAAATTATTTATTGCCGGAAAATTGATCGGTTTCTAAACCACAACTAATACTTTGCTTTAGATCTACAATTTTGTTATGATCTCTGAACAAACTGAGAAAATTTTAACAAAAACTACTACATCCGGTTGACCGATTTTGATGAAAATGTTTGTTCGGGGCCTGTTGTGGTACCGAATGTAAGTTTCTAATTTTAAATTCGTACAATTTTCCGTGTTTTATAATTTTTTTCACACACAACCACTGAAAAAATCTGGTGTGAAACACTCACAGGCCTTTCTCATGCCAATGAAAATAATAAACTAAATAACCTAACATTAGTAAACAACGTAAAAATTGGAAAAATGGCCGCCTCCGTGACTTAGTACCAAACAATGGTACCGCGGATGCGAGCGTGGTGCGGTGCGTTTGTCCCCGAGCGGAGACAAAAACGAAATCATACGAAGGATCCTGCGGGATCCTCCTCCAGAGCAGTGGACTGTATGCGATGCGTGTTCTGCTGCGCGTCTTGTCCACTTTTTATTTGGTTGACGTACCTGGAATGCGATGTAAAGAAATATAAAATTAAGCAGCCTCCTCTTACCTCCTTACCAGCGTGAATTGTACTCGTGATGAGTGTGGGGTAAAAGGGGAAAGACAGGAATAAGGGATAGGTACACCCACTGCACTGCTGTCTTTTTCCTAGGAGCGATTTCTTCACAGGAAACTTCCCGGTTGTGTGCCGTTTTCCGGGTGCGCGTATAGGCGATGCGGTTAATAAAGCGTCGCGGTGCACTTCCGTAAAAGCGGCGGACCGACTGATTTTGATGAAAATGTTCGTGTCGGGGCCCATTGTGGTACCGAATTAAAGTTTCTAATTTCAAATTCGTACCTGGGTCTGTACAAGACTACACCTCATTTACACGTCATACACATCATCCTCATCTCATTGGGTCATGGGGTTGCTTATTGTTCTGAATTGAACAGATTGCAACGTACACATATGAAAAATTAAAAAAAAAAAATCGTACAATTTTCCGTTTTATATAATTTTGTTCACACATAACCATTGATAAAAATCTGGTGCGAAACACTCACACGACTTACTCTTGCCAATGCAAATGATAAACTATATAACGTAACATTAGTAAACAACGTAAAAATTGGAAAAATGGCCGCCTCCGTGACTTAGTGGATAGCACGCTAGCCTACAAAGCAGAAGTCCCGGGTTTGATTCCCAAATAGGATCTGGAAATTATTTCGTGCCAAAGCTTATCATTACAGTTTCTTAACCTACCGTATTCGCTAATGATCCAGCTGTTGATGCGACTTACGTAAATAAACAAAAATACTGAAAAACAACTTAATTTTAATCATGAGTGAATGATACAAAATGAAAACCAACCTCAGTTTAGTTTAATAATACGGAAATCACTCTTTGACGCTAAACTAGGCTCTGTAGAAAAAAATAGCCTACTATTAAATAAAAGTTTTAGGTTTTCTAATTCCTATAAATTTTATTTATATAAATTTTTGTCGTAAAATACATAACTAAGGCCGAAATCTTAAAAAAATCCGTTTTTTACAGATTTTGGTGAAAAATATGAAATCACTAATTATCGCTAAACTAAGCGTTAAACAAAAACACTCCGAATAAAAGTTGCAGGTTTTTAAATTTTCTGCAACTTTGATTACATTAGACTTTTGCCCTTAAATAAATAAAAGCATATTAATACCCCAATCTTAAAAAAAAAACATTTTTTCTACGAGAGCATAGCCTTCCCAAGAATTTCAGCGATCGTGACGCTTATTCCCTCTTGTAAAGCATGAAAAGTGTAGTAAACAAGGCGATTTTTTAAAAAGTCGTTGGAGCCGTTTTTGAGAAAATTGCAAAAAAGTGAACAATTGCACGAATAAATTAAACTACTACTTCCGGTCGACCGTTTTTAATGAAAATGTTCGTGTCGGGTCCTCTAGTGATACCTAACCTTAGTTGTAAGTTTCAACTTCGTACAATATTCTGTTCTTGAAATATTTTGTTCATACACACACATACCAATTGCCTAAAAAACATAGTTTTTTGGGTTCAAAAGTGTCTGAAAACGTGTGTATCAGGTGGAAACTCGATTTCGAAAAATCCACTTGAAACAATAGGCTTTTTTCCTTTCTATTTGTTCATATAGCGTAAGAGAAAGTAAAAATATGTTTTTGGGGCTCAAGGGACCTGAAAAAGTATATTTTTGTTGAAAATTCGATTTCGAAAATCGTCATAAAAATAGTTTTTCTTTCTTTACCTAGGGCAAGGAAAGTAAAAATAATCAAAAATCTTTATTTTAGGTAAAAGGTTTTGAGTTTAAAACTATTACTGGACTACTTGAATTTAGTATTTATATTTTTATTTTATTTTGCGTCGCATCAACTACAATGGTCATTAGCGACGATGTTGGGTTGTAACTTAACTGTGTATAATGAAGGATCAATGAATTTTGTGACTTATGAAAATATGCCATGTCTCAGTGGGATTCGAACCCACAAGCGCATGATGAGAGGCGAGCCCGTTAGCAACTACGCCAATTCAGTCGGCTATTTTTTTATTTTGTCAAGTATGAATTTTGTTAACGTTAATGACCCATTTTAATCAATAACGGTATTAAAGTGATTCATAATAGGCCCGAATTCTTTGATATCGTTTTTAATATTTGTTGATATAAAAATGCTGTAATGAAAACAAATACATAACGGAATTTTAAAATGTTTTTGACCTATTTCTTAAACGATTTAAAATTATCTGAAAAATGTTTACCATTTTTCAAGTGTGATTAATAATTTATGTATAAAATTTAGTACGTATTATGATCGATACTACAAGGTCATATTTGCTGTGAATTTTTTAATAAATAATGTTCTAATGATAAGGAAGTTAAAGATTTTCAGTGTCAAACCAATTAATACCAATAAATATTTTCATTAGATTATTTATGAGATGTTTTTCTAGAGCTAGTTTAGTTCAATAGATTAGGAAATATAGTAGCATGATTTTATCTGATTAGAACATTAAGAAACTCATCGCGGTTTTTAGTATCTTATAAACTCTTTATCTGCCCATAACAGACAGGTGGAGTGTCAAATTATTTACTCTCAATCTATTCGTTGCTGGGCTAAAATAAATAGTTCTGTTTCTTATCACATGGTCAGCCAATTAAATGACTTAATCATTTAAAAACAGAAGAGGTAGAGGTGCAAAAGACACTAATCAGAGTTATCTCCTCTGAAAGTAATGGATTTCGTTATACAGCCAGACCCTGTGGTGAATGAAGTGAAGGTGTCATTTGCAGACTGGAAAATACGTTATTTTCAGAGGGCCCGGCATGCTGATAAGCGTACTTTTCTATTCAGTGAGGAAGGCAATGGTAAACAATCTGACTCCTCGTTTTACTTAGTAAAACCTCTACAGGTTCAAACCAGCTTTTCTCGGCTGATGACCTAAACAACAACAACGAACTCTTTATCTAGGAATCGAAGGGGGAACCTTTAGCGTAGGATTTTTTTTTATTATGTTGTTTTACATCTAACTGTTTTGCGCTGTAGATGGTAATACAGTTGAAAAACTGTCACAACTAAAAATGAGTTGTGGAAATGCTAGACTGGGTTATGAATCGAATCCGGGACCTTTGAAGCTATGGTTGCGTTCACAGCGGTAGCGTAGTAGTGGTTGTTGCTTTTACCGAGTACGCCTTTAAAGTAACCGGAAAAGTTGTCAAAATGACCGCGATCAAATGCGGTCAAAAATGTGAAAAGGCTTCTACTGTATTATCAAATAACTTAATCCCATCCATTTAAAATATTACGAGAAAATCAAAATTATTATTGAATATAAAATAATTCTAAATTTATTTCCTTTTTGAAATACTACTAATGAGTGGTGCTCTCCTATAAGTAATTAAGGCATTGTTTTTGTAATTTTGTTATCTATTTCACTGGCTGTAGTCACAGTTGTGAAAATAAAATAATTTAAAAAAACGAAAGTTATTAAGAATTTGTATTTTATACAAAAATATTTATTTTCCTCATATTTTAAAATCTTAAACTGTCAATAAACTATTGAATTACAGTAGAGCCTAGATTAGCCGAGGTGATGTGGACCGAGTGTACCTCAGATAATCGAAAACTCGGATAACAAGATAGTCAAAAACCGAGAGGGGAAACGTATGGTAAATTGGTGAAATGAATGAAAACGCGGTCAAAAATGTGATAAAGCCATCTACTGAATTATCAAATAAAAAAATGACGTACGAATAAAAAATACAAAATGAAAAAAGATATACAATACATGCAGTTTACGGTCGATTTCCGCCGTAACTACGCGGATTTCGCTTTGGGACTACCTCGGTCAACCCGGCATTAGGTTAGTCGGGGCTTGAATAACCACGGCTCTATTGTCTTCACAAAAAGGGTTTGAGAAAGATAAAATTTTAAAATTTAAGTCCTTAGAAAGTCCACCTGTGTAGCTAACAGCCTCTTTTTATTTCTTTCGGTCAACTCACATGTCTCAGCACCATAGGTAAGCACACTTCTGTAATGCACCTCCAATTCTTCTAT
This sequence comes from Catonia carolina, assembly GCA_035578175.1. Lineage (NCBI taxonomy): Eukaryota > Metazoa > Arthropoda > Insecta > Hemiptera > Achilidae > Catonia > Catonia carolina. The sequence continues at coordinate 28,490,008 of JAQMRL010000005.1, read as the reverse complement.
ACTAGCAACCATAAAATTGTGAGCCTGAATCTAGTTAGACAGGCAGTGTTGCCGTATTTGGGAGAGTGGGAACGAACTTTTTTCTTTTAATACTGTCTCCTGCCTATACGTATATGTTTATATAGGAAAAAAAAATTTAATTTCGATTTTTCGAAATCGTGTTTTCACCGGATCTACACGTTTTCAGACCCCCTGAACCCAAAAAGACATGTTTTTAACTATTGATCTTTGCGTGTGTGTGTGTGTGTGTGCGCGCGCGCTTGTGCGTGTGTGTGTGTGTGTGTGTGAACTGAAGATCTCAAGAACGGAACATCGTACGAACTTGAAACTTAAGTTAGACACCACTACTGGAACCGACACGAACATTTTCGTCAAAATCGGTCAATCAGAAGTAGTAGTTTATTCGTGTCATTTTTTATTATTTTGCGATTTTCTCAAAAACTGCTCCTACGGTTTTTTAAAAATCGCCTCATTTACTAAATTTTTTATGCTCTACAAGATAGGGTAGGCGCTAAGTTTGCTGGAATTCTTGGAAAGGCTGTTATCTCGTAAAAAAAAAAATATTTTTTTTAAGAATTCCGGCTTTAATACGCATTTTAGCACCAAGATGTATATAATAAAAGTTGTAGAGAATTTAAAATCCGACAACTTGTATTTCAAATATTTTTTTTTTTGTGTAACGCTTATTTTAGCGGTAGTTAGTGATTTTCTGTTTTTCTCTAACGAAAACGAGTAAAAAAAATTGATATGTTTTTAAGATTTCAGCCTTAGTATGAATGTTACGACAAAAGTGAATGTAATCAAATTTATTGGAAATTAAAAGATCTGCAACTTTTATTTAAAGCATTTTTCTCTACAGAGCCTAGTTTAGCGTAAAAGAGTAATTTTTCGTATTTTTAAGCCAAACTGAGGTCGAATTTCATTTTGCGTCCTTCACTCATGATTAAAATAAGGTTATATTTTTTGAGGTTAGTTTTTTGTTTATTTCTAATGTTTTATTACTAATGTTAGGTTATATTGTTCATTATTACCATTGCCAAGAGAAAGTCGTGTAAGTGTTTCACTCCAGATTTTTAAGATTCATATGCCTTTGAACGATTTAAACAACCTTGCGACCATATCAGTATTACATTTTATGCTTTTATATAGCTTTGATTTCAAGTTATTTACAGTTTTATCAGCTCAGAATACATTTTATATTTTTAGATGTGTGAAAGGTAAAGTGACATAAGTAAACATGTATGAACCTATTTGTATATTTCGATAAGATTATTATCCAGTATTCAATTTGAACTAATATTTTTAAATCTTTGACCTTTTTTATTTAAAATTGTTATCGATATATTAATGTCTGTCCAATGTTATAAATGGAATTCATTTTAAGGTGTCAAGTTATCGATGGTTGGTTTTTTATGAACGGAGTAATGTATTTACGTAGTTAAAGGTTAGGCAATCAAATTGGACCGAACCTAATTCACTGTAACTAGAAATAACATTATTAAAGAAGGTGTGTTCATGGTAATGGATGGAGGGAACTTTTTAAGAAGGGAAATCGTGATGATGCATGATAATATATAATGTGATGGAATATTAGCATGATTGAACGAACCCTCTTATTTAATATGTCTCCTTTTCGGGTTAGGGGATTCAGAATAAGGTTATGGATGGAATCGATCGGTTTTTTTTAATATAAATTACAGCTTTCTTCTTGTAACGTCAATTTAAATGATTAAATTATTTTACGTGACTATTTGTGACATATGCACGCAGTGTATTGCGTCGTTAGTTTATCGTTTAAATGAATCGTTCTCTGAATTTTCCTGGTTTCGATAGCTGAATAGGATGTATTTTCATTATTTCCTTTCAATTTTCCACACTATAAGTTGTCAAAATATTATTATATCAAACAATATTTGTATAAATGTTTTCCACTATTATTATTATTATTATTTCTTGTTAGATCCTACTAGGGATGCATTTCTCTTAGTTCCAGCCAGTTTCCGGATGACCCATGCTGCCTTCATTTTTTCTGCATGTGATCTTTTTCGCTCCTCCGTCCAGGCCGTTCCCGTTCTCCTCGGCCCTCCCAAGCACTTTAGATTCTCAATTTTCTGCTTCATTTCTGTTCTATTGAGAAGTGTTTCGCCCGTAATGTCATTCACCAGCATCGTCTCGTGGATCTCCTTGTGCCATCTCGTTGTAGTTTTCCTGCCCTCCCAGTACTTCCATAACTGCTTCGTTAGTCTGGAGTCGTGCATCCTCGCTATGTGGCCGAAGAATGCCAGTCGTCTCTGCTGGATGACTTCTCTTATGGGTGTGGTGAAGGAATATACTTCTTCGTTACTTCTGAGCCTGTATTCTCCCTCTTTATTTTGAGTCGGCCCGATGATTCTTCTGATGATTTTCCTCTCGGTAGTTTCTATCGAGCGCAGGTGGATGTTAGACTTCAAGTGGTGGGTTTCCGCCGCGTACAGCACCTCCGGTCTGGTAACCGTCTGGTAGTGTCTTATCTTGGCATTGCGCGAAATTGATCTCTTATTATAAACGTTCTTGGTGAGACCGTATGCTTGTGCTAGCTTTGTAGCTTTTGCTTGAATCGCAAGTTTGCCAGAGTTGTCCAGCGTGTTATGATCTCGCCAAGATATTTAAATGATTCAACACGTGAAATTTCGTCCTCTATCAGGAACTTAGGTGCGTCTTTTTCGTTGGACATGAATTGGGTTTTGTTTTTAGAGATCTTCAAGCCGATCTTTCCCGCTTCTTCCTCCAGTAGTCGTACTTGTTCTGCAGTGTCTTTGACCGTGTCTGCTATCAGTGCGATGTCGTCTGCGAATGCTAACGCGTTGACTTTTATTGCTGTTCCAACTTTAACTCCTCTCGGAGCTTTCTTATTCCATTCGCGCATGACTTTCTCCAGTGCGCAGTTGAACATTAATGGAGAGATGCCGTCGCCTTGTCTAACGCCTGTTCTGATGCAGAATGGTTTGGAGAGTTCAGATCTGAATTTTACCCTCGATTCCGTGTCTGTGATGGTTTGTTGGTAGATGTCTCTGGTTTTGTTATCCAGGCCGAATTCCTGTAGAACCTCGATCAGTGTGTCCCTATCGATGCAGTCGTACGCTTTCATGAAGTCGACGAAAACTATCGTCAACGACTTATTCGCCAGCTTTCTTCCTTCGATGATCAACTTGAGGTTGATGATCTGTTCTGCACAGGATCTTCCCTTCCTGAAGCCTGCCTGGTATTCTCCTAGATGCGGATCGAGTTGGGGTTCTGCTCTGTTGAGGAGAGCCTTGGATAGAATCTTGTACGTAACTGGCAAGAGAGAAATTCCTCGGTAGTTGTTCGCATCCGCTCTGTCACCTTTCTTGTGCAATGGATGGATAATAGCTGGCTTGAAGATCTCTAAAAACAAAACCCAATTCATGTCCAACGAAAAAGACGCACCTAAGTTCCTGATAGAGGACGAAATTTCACGTGTTGAATCATTTAAATATCTTGGCGAGATCATAACACGCTGGACAACTCTGGCAAACTTGCGATTCAAGCAAAAGCTACAAAGCTAGCACAAGCATACGGTCTCACCAAGAACGTTTATAATAAGAGATCAATTTCGCGCAATGCCAAGATAAGACACTACCAGACGGTTACCAGACCGGAGGTGCTGTACGCGGCGGAAACCCACCACTTGAAGTCTAACATCCACCTGCGCTCGATAGAAACTACCGAGAGGAAAATCATCAGAAGAATCATCGGGCCGACTCAAAATAAAGAGGGAGAATACAGGCTCAGAAGTAACGAAGAAGTATATTCCTTCACCACACCCATAAGAGAAGTCATCCAGCAGAGACGACTGGCATTCTTCGGCCACATAGCGAGGATGCACGACTCCAGACTAACGAAGCAGTTATGGAAGTACTGGGAGGGCAGGAAAACTACAACGAGATGGCACAAGGAGATCCACGAGACGATGCTGGTGAATGACATTACGGGCGAAACACTTCTCAATAGAACAGAAATGAAGCAGAAAATTGAGAATCTAAAGTGCTTGGGAGGGCCGAGGAGAACGGGAACGGCCTGGACGGAGGAGCGAAAAAGATCACATGCAGAAAAAATGAAGGCAGCATGGGTCATCCGGAAACTGGCTGGAACTAAGAGAAATGCATCCCTAGTAGGATCTAACAAGAAATAATAATAATAATAATAGTGGAAAACATTTATACAAATATTGTTTGATATAATAATATTTTGACAACTTATAGTGTGGAAAATTGAAAGGAAATAATGAAAATACATCCTATTCAGCTATCGAAACCAGGAAAATTCAGAGAACGATTCATTTAAACGATAAACTAACGACGCAATACACTGCGTGCATATGTCACAAATAGTCACGTAAAATAATTTAATCATTTAAATTGACGTTACAAGAAGAAAGCTGTAATTTATATTAAAAAAAACCGATCGATTCCATCCATAACCTTATTCTGAATCCCCTAACCCGAAAAGGAGACATATTAAATAAGAGGGTTCGTTCAATCATGCTAATATTCCATCACATTATATATTATCATGCATCATCACGATTTCCCTTCTTAAAAAGTTCCCTCCATCCATTACCATGAACACACCTTCTTTAATAATGTTATTTCTAGTTACAGTGAATTAGGTTCGGTCCAATTTGATTGCCTAACCTTTAACTACGTAAATACATTACTCCGTTCATAAAAAACCAACCATCGATAACTTGACACCTTAAAATGAATTCCATTTATAACATTGGACAGACATTAATATATCGATAACAATTTTAAATAAAAAAGGTCAAAGATTTAAAAATATTAGTTCAAATTGAATACTGGATAAACTCGGTGACGAAAGCCCTATTTTGGACGCGGCTTTAAGATTTTTACGATCCATTAGTGTGTACAACAGTGTCTGACAGTCTAGGGTGATCTGGAATGTTCTATTTATTCTAATTAGTTATATTTTGTAGTATATATTTTATATTAGTTATTTCAAGTTTATATTTATATGTCTTTGTTTTTAACATGTGGCCACTTTACAGCCTTTTGCGACCCCTAATGTCTATGATATTATTTTTTTTAATGTAAATTTTAATTTCTTGGTTGTGATACTGGTTTGTAAGATTTTAATTACATAAGTTGTAAGTCAATGTCGTTAGTGTTATTAATTCTAACTGTGATATTAAATTTAAGTTTATGTGTATGCTTTTTGATTTTTATGGCCCTTTTACAGCCTTTTTTTATTAGTGATATTACTTTCTATGTAAATTTTTATTTTCATTCCTGTGATACTAGTTGGTAAGATTTTAAATATATATGAAAAAAGCGTTCTGCACTCGGGCTTTTTACACCCTTGTGTGGAATAACAGGCGATGATAACCGCTATGGTTTTTCGCCTTAAAAAAACAAAAGAATAACCGCGGCTCTACTGTCCTCACAAAAAGAGTTCTGAGATAGATAAAATTTTAAAATTTAAGTCCTTAGAAAGTCCACCTGTGTAGTAGCTAACACCCCCTTTTTATTTTTCTTGGTCAACTCACATGTGTCCGCACCATAGGTAAGCACACTTCTGTAGGCCTATTGCATCTCCAATTCTTCTATACTAGTAACCATGAAATTGCGAGCCTGAATCTAGTTAGACAGGCAGTGTTGCCGTATTTGGCAGAGTGGGAACAAATTTTTTATCTTTTATTATTATCTTATTATCATAAACAGTACAATATTACAAATTTAGTCAGGGCGGGTGGAATTGGCAACACTGTAAGGCAGGACAGGTGAAGATATACGACTTCTTGGTTTACTAGGAAGCTCGCAATTTCGTGGATATTAGTATAATAAGCACTGTCTTCTGTATTGTTTTTTTTAAATTTATTTAACGTCGCATCAACATCAAAAGTCATTAGCGACGACGTTGGGGTGTAACTGTGTGTAATGAGGATGAAATGATTATTTGTAACGTATGAAAATATGCCATGCCTGAGTGGGATTCGAACCCAGGACCGCATGATGAGAGGCGAGCACGTTACCAACTGCGCCAATGCGGCCGGCAGAATTATTTTGTATTCAATAATAATTTTGATTTTCTCATAATATTTTAAATGGATGGATTAAGTTATATCATGTCCCTTCTCCAGCGTCGTTTCAGTCTTCGTTGTGGATTTCGTGGTAGGTGATAAGAAATTTGCTCCCAGATAAGTGGATTTTCATTTGAGTTTAATTTATCCTTAAAGCACCAATGAAATTTAAGAAAAGTTTTGTTAGATGTAAGGGACATGTGGTCGTCGTATAAAGTTTTTTTCGGTTAGTAACGTGGAGCTTCAGTAGTTTACCGTAGAAATTGGAAGCTTAGAATTTAAAATTTTTATAAAAAATTTATTAAATTCATCGAGAGGTTGATCCACTGATGTATAAATAAAGTTAATTTAATAATATCTGTATCCAGCCAGATATTACGGGGTTCTTCCTTGAGAATATTTTTAATTGATATATGTTTTTAGCGGCAATTCAATCGTAGCATTTTTCCTTGTAAAACGTATACTTACGTCTAATTACTAATTATAGTTTTCACTTTTAGTTTACGCTCGCGTGCACAGAATAGAAAATATTTACTCTCCTATTTCCTTACTGATGTGTATGTTTTTAGTACTCTATACGGGTAAATAAATTTAATTAACTAGGAAATTATTGGCTGTGTTTTTGTTGTTCACATGGATTTAAATTTAGCAAATACCAGTAATGATTATAGGTAGAGAACTTTCTCTGGATGTGTTATTAGTAGTTTCCTGTTGAAAAACTGCGTAACTTTTTACAATAGCTTAGTATCATCTTTACAAACTTAGTTACAAGTAGTACTGTTTGCAAAAATTTTTTATGGTATCATTCAATGTCATTATTATATCATACTATGTTTTGGCGTGCCCGTGATGTATTTGTCAGAACAACTGGCTTCTACTTCAGGGTTCCCAGGTTCGATTCCTGGTCAAATGTGGCATTTTTTCATCACTTGTTTTCATCTATAACCCTTCTGTATTAGCGTTAATGTGCAAAATGTTCGGACGTAAAATAAAAACAAATCATTCCAAGTTTGTTGGATACGAACGAATTAGCTGGCGTTCCTTCGGTCCTTCAGGTTGTTGATGACCTTACCATCAGCCAAAAAGCTAGTTTGAACCTCTAAAGGCTTTACTAAATAAAATGGGGAATGAGGTGGTTTACCTATGTCTTCCTCACTAATTTGAAAAGTGTACCTTATCAGGATGTCCGGGCTTCTGAAAAGTGACGATATGTACTTTTTTTTTTACTTTCTCTTGCCTATATGAATATATAGCAAGGAAAATCGATGTCGATTTTTCACCGGATATACACGTTTTCAGACCCCCTGAACCCAAAAAAACATGTTTTAGCGATTGGTCTGTGTATGTGTGTGCGCGCGCGCGCGTGTGTGAACAAAATATCTCAAGAACGAGACATCGTATAAAGTTGAAACTTAAGTTAGATACTTCTACCGGACCCGACACGAACGTTTTCATCAAAATCAGTCAACCGGAAGTAGTAGCTTATTCGTGTCATTTTTCACTTTTTTGAAATTTTCTCAAAAACGGCCCCTACAATTTTTTTAAAATCGCCTCATTTACTAAATTGTTTATGCTGTACAAGATAGAGTAGGCGCCATGTCTGCTGAAATTCTTGAAAAGCTGTTTTCTCGTAGAATTTTTAAGATTGCGACATTTCAGCGCAAAAATGAAAAGAATAAAAGTTGTTGAGAATTTAAAATCCTGCAACTTTTATTTCAAACATTTTTTTTATTACGCTTAGTTTAGCGGTAATTAGTAATATATATTTTTTCATGAAAATCTGTATATAAATCTTTTTTTTTAAGATTTCAGCCTTAGTACCCTATACATTTTACGACAAAAGTATATAGCCTACTCAAATTTATAGGAAATTAAAAGTTCTACAACTTTTATTTAGAGCCTAGTTTAGCGTGAAATAGTGATTTTTTCATATTCTTAGGCAAAACTCAAGTGTATTTTCATTTTGCATCATTCACTCATGATTAAAATAAGGTTATGTTTTTTGAGGTTAGTTTTTTGTTAATTTCTAATGTTTTATTACTAATGTTAAGTTATATTGTTTATTATTTGCATTGGCAAGAGAAAGTTGTGTGAGTGTTTTACACCAGATATTTTAATTTTGCAGTACATTCTTGATATTTTCATTTGTATGAAAAACTTTGTTTTTCTTTAAAATGTTAAATATGCTACATTGAATGTTGAAGTACATTATTTTAATATTGAATCGTGCAGAGAGGAAATTCTAAACAGTGATAAATGACACTTTTATTACTTCTTTTAAAACGTACAAAGCAGATGTGTTTTTCCGTTTTTCTATATTACACTTTCCACTCGCTCTTTAACGTTTTCTTCTTTCATCACTTTGTATTCGTTTCCTGAGTTTCTTTTAATATCCTCTTTCAATGCAAATTTTATATTCCTACTGTTTTTCATTTAATGAAATATTTCTTTTGATACTGTTTTTACTTTTTATTGTTCTCTTTGTGGGTATTAAAATTTAATTTTTTATTGTTTTCCATGAGCGAAATTAGCTTTTAATGATTTTCTTGGTTTTTTTTTTACTTTCTCGTGCGTGTATGAATATATAGGGAGGAAAGTATTGTTTTCATGTCGAGTTTTTGAAAATCGAGTTTTCACCGGATCTACACGTTTTCAGACCCCCTGAACCCAAAAAACATGTTTTTAGCGATTGGTCTGTGTGTGTGTGCGTGTGTGTGTGAGTGTGTGTGTGTGTGTGTGTGTGTGTGAACAAAATATCTCAACGACGCAACATCGTTCGAACTTGAAACTTAAGTTACACACCGCTACCGGGCCCGACACGAACATGTTAATCAAAATTGGTCAACCAGAAGTAGTACTTTTCTCGTGTAATTTTTCACTTTTCGCGATTTTCTCAAAAACGGGTCCTACGATTTTTTTTAAAAATCGCCTCTTTTACTACATTTTTATCCTCTACAAGATAGGGTAGGCGCCATGTCTGCTGAAATTCTTGGGGAGGCTGTTTTACGTAAAAAATGTTTTTTTTAGATTGCGCCATTAATATGCATTTTAGCGCAAAAATGTATGTAATAACAGTTTTAGACAATTTAAAATCCTACAATTTTTATTTTTAACTTTTAGTTTAGCGGTAATTAGCGATTTTCTGTTTTTTTCTCTCGAAAACGTGTGAAATTATTTTCTTAAAAGATTTTGCCCTTAGTATGCATTTTACGACAAGTGTATGTAATCAAATTTATAGGAAATTAAAAGTTCTACAACTTTTATTTAGCATTTTTCCGTGCAGAACCTAGTTTAGCGTGAAAGAGTTGATGTTTCCGTATTTTTAAGCGAAACTGAGGTTGATTTTCATTTTGCGTCTTTCACTCATGATTAAAATTAGGGTATGTTTATTGGGGTTAGTTTTTTGTTTATTTGTAATGTTTTATTACAAATGTTAGGTTGTATTGTTAATTATTTGCATTGGCAAAAGAAAGTTGTGTCGGAATATGTTCCAGTTGGAAGAAGGGAGAAGGGAAGACCTCGAAAAAGATGGCAGTAGTCGAGATGTACGGCTTGGAATATCTCGTGTTTGTGTAGAAGTACAGGATGGTTTGTGAGTTCGGAACAGGCTTATGCTTAATCCTTGATAGTAAGAAGAAGAAGAAGAAGAAGACTTTCACTAGCTGACTGTTTAGAGCGCCTCCAAGGCTGATGAAAATTTTAAATAATACATTTAGTTATTTTCTAATAATGCATTGTTCTATCAGTTTTTATAAAAAATAAAATGAATACTGCTTACATTAAAATCTACTTTGGTTTAACCGAGTTATATTAATTGAACTATTTGTAGGGTAACGAACTGTTAAGACATTCAGTGTAATTAGAACTGCTACAGTTTTGTTTAAAGAAAACTTGTATTTAATTCATTACGTTTTAAGAAAAAAAAACATTAAAAAGTAAAATAATTGTTATGGAAATTATTCGTAAGACAAAAGTATTTTACTTTTTTTTGTCAATGTATATTAAAATAATTAACGTAATTAGTTAAGTCTTCGTGTTATGTACTCTCTTGAATTTTGACGTAATTATTTGAAGATTTTTTCAAAAGATTCTTTTTATCTGTCGTCATTTTTGTTATGTGTATTATATCTAATTATTGTGTTCCAGTTTTTCTTTTTAAACAATGTGTATAATTTTCCTTTGTAGGTTCCGTTTTTTTCATGCTAAGTTTTTTGTTAAATTTATAAATAAAATATAATTATGCGTTCAGTGTAACGCAATATTACTTTCTTGGGACTATATTATCTGTTGTAACATCTGTACGGTAATTACTCTTGACTTACGGGATTGTATGTTTGAAGTGGCGATTCGTATTGTTTGAGTTCCCTGTTAGTAGTTCAGAAATTACTTTAAACCCTTCGAGGAGTATTGACTGAAATTTGCGCCAAAAATCTTTCCTTGCATATATATCCGCTTGTGGTTTTAAATTATTATGGTCGTATAACGAATAAATTTGCCCATCAAAGACAGGTGGAATCTTAAATTATTTGAATTTGATCTGCTAGTTCCAGGGCTACAAAAAATAGTTTCGTTTCTTATCACGTAGTTTATCACTGAAAAATTTAGGAACGGAAGAGGTAGAGATGTAAAAGACACTAATCAGAGTTATCTCCTCTGAGAGTAATGAATTTCATTATACAGCTAGACCCTGTGGTGAATGAAGCGAAGGTGTCATTTACAGGATGGAAAGTAGATGCTTTTCGGTGGGCTTGGCATGCGCGTAAGCATATTTTTCCTCTCAGTGAGGAAGGCAATCGTAAACAAGCCTTTCGGTTGATGACCTAACAACACAACGGATATATCCACACATTTACAAATTAAATCAAAAATTATTTTGACTTAAATTTGTCTAGTTATCTAAATTATGCCAAAATATCTCAATTTTTCAGAAAATTAGCGGCTGCGAAAGATGCATTGACAGCACTGGCTCCCACGACCTAAAGAGCTGAGCGTTTTTTTGGAAAAATATCTTGAAATTATTTTATCTTAAAACCCATTAAAATCTTACCGAAACCTAAACAGTTGATGCAACTTTAAATAAACTAAAATAAAGTAAACAATTATACAAATTTGGTGTACTATAATCAGATGCTAATTCAGGGAAAATTTACCATATTCTGTTGAAATCACTTCAAATTCAAACTACCGAAATTTTCTGTGTTGATTAGGTCATCAGCCGAAAGACTGGTGCAACCTTCTTGAGGTTTTAAAGTAAAACGAGAAGGTTTGTTAGGTACTTCCGTTACACAATTTTTGTCTTCTAATGTATTAGTATATTCTTTCAACAACAAATACTTCGGGTTAGTTGAGTTAAATTTAGTTTTGTAAAATTTATTACAATAGACGGTTTATTGTAGTTACAAACAGTTATTACTTTCTCTTGCCTATATGAATATATAGGAAGGAAAGTATTGTTTTCATGTCGATTTTTCGAAATCGAGTTTTCACCGGATCTATACGTTTTCAGACCCCCTGAACCCAAAAAACATGTTTTTAGCGATTGGTCTGTGTGTGTGTGTGTGTGTGTGAACAGAATATCTCAAGAACGGAACATCGTACGAACTTGAAACTTAAGTTACATACCACTACCGGACGCGACACGAACATTTTCACCAAAATCGGTCAACCGGAAGTAGTAGTTTATTCGTATAATTTTTCAGTTTTTTGCGATTTTCTCAAAAACTGGTCCTACGATTTTTTTTTAAAATCGCCTATTTTACTCAATTTTTTATTCTCTACAAGATAGGGTAGGCGCCATGTTTGCTGAAATTCTCGGTGAGGCTGTTTTCACGTAAAAACGTTGTTTTTTTAAGATTACGGCTTTAATATAAATTTTAGCGCAAAAACTTATATAATAAAAGTTGTAGAGAATTTAAAAACCTACAACTTCTGTTTCAAACATTTTTTTGTATGACGCTTAGTTTAGCAGTAATTAGCGATTTTCTGATTTTTTTCTCACGAAAACGTGTGAAAAATCGATTTTTTTAATATTTTGGCCTTAGTATGCATTTTACGACAAAAGTGTATATAACCAAAGTTATAGGAAATTTAAAGATCTACAACTTTTATTTAACGTATTTTTCTCTACATAGCCTAGTTTAGCGTGAAATAGTGATTTTCCGTATTTTTAAGCCAGACTGAGGTTGATTTTCATTTTGAGTGTTTCACTCATGATTAAAATAAGGTTATGTTTATTGAGGTTAGTTTTTTGTTTATTTCTAATATTTTATTACTAATGTTAAATTATATTGTAAATTATTTGCATTGGCAAGAGAAAGTTGTGTGAGTGTTTCACACCAGATTTTTTTTATTGTGTTATTACTACATTATTTTAGTTTTAAATAGAATATGTTTATTGTTTAAGGAAATTTATTAGCGTGTAGCATCATGTACTTTTGTATACGATATATGGTAATCATTTGGGAGTTCAAGGGTTGAGGTTTTTGTTACTAGAAAGGAACGTGTGCCACCCAAGTTGTGTATACCTATAAGTAAAATCCAAACTACTTGGCGTGATCTAATATTTTAAATGTCATAAGTTCGTCATGTCAATTTTTGTTTAAAATTTATTTGTGCTAATAACAAACATTATACAGGGTGATTCACGAAGATATGCAGAAACTTTGGGAGCTCATTGTACATGTAAAAATAATGAAAAAAGTTTTTATAAACATGTGTTCGGAAATGCTTCGTTACCGAGTTACGGCTAGCGAAAGATTTCGCCCAGATTTCAGCTCACCAGGTGAAATGAGGTCTTCCTGAAATTCTGGTAAGGTAGATTAAGGGGCGAATTCAATCGTTTCTTATGATTTTTGACCTGATAAATTGAATAAAACAGGTCCCAGAACTGTAAGGTAATAGTTTTTGTGAAAACCAATGTCAAATGCAAAAAATTGAGTGAAAAAAACACATATTTTCATCTTAGTTTTTCCGGTTAATTTTACTTTGTACTCTTATGAATAAAAATTCATTTAATCAAACATCTTTTCGCTTTCTGTGTACTTAATTTACACCGGTTTGTTCAAAATAAAATTTTCTACATGTTTTATTCAAAAATTTTAACTGTTTCTTGGTGAAATAACAAAGTTATTCTTGCCCAAAGAAGAAAAAATGTGTTTTTCACTCCATTTTTTTCATTTGACACTGGTTTTCTTAAAAACTATTTAACTTACAGTTTTGGGACCTGTTTTATTCAATTTATCAGATCAAAAACCGTAAGAAATGATTGAATTCGCCCCTTAATCTTCCTTACCAGAATTCCAGGAAGACCTCATTTCACCTGGTGAGCTGAAATCCGGGCGAAACTTTCGCTAGCCGTAACTCGGAAACGAAGCATTTCCGGACCCATGTTTATATAAATTTTTTTCATTATTTTTACATGTACAATGAACTCCTAAAGTTTCTGCATATCTTCGTGAATCACCCTGTATATAGGTATGGTTTTTTTCTTTGCTTTAAGTGTAGGCCGACCTAAAAATGAGATTTTGTGTTTTGAACTGAATGACTGTTGTAGATTATAAATAATAATTATTAGGAACATATTTATTTAAATTAGAAAACCGGATATGGATGTTAACTGGTTGTTATATACGCTGTGTGTTACTATGCAATGCCATGCATGTTATTGGCTACTGATACACCTGGTGTAGTCAGGAAGCGCCTAGTTTTATATAAAGGTAGGAACAAAATTACAAGGTAGTTTTCTTTCTAAGTTAGTATAGTACGATCAAGTTAACTTCGCATTTTCAAACATAATTTTATGTAATACAAACATACAATATACAACCAATAGCAGAGGCACGTTTTTTTTTACATAATTTCAAAAATAAATCTAATAAACGATAGTATTGTTTTTCAGCAATAATTATTATGTTAATTACAAAATTTTTAAGTGATTTTTGTTGAAAATTTTCAAGTTGAAATTTTGGGTGCACAATATTTACGTACGTTCATTTTTAAAATTACCGTAGTAAAAATTTATTTTTTAATGTTACAAATTAAATTTTTGCAAACTTAAATATTTGTAAACCTTAGACGTTATAGTGCCGGGTTCGATTCCCGATCAGGTCTGATGTATTTTTCCAACTGTTATTTTTAATCGTCTGCATGATTAGTCTAGTAATTTGCAAACTTGTCGGCCGTTAAAAAAAAATAATTTTTACTGTTTAAAAACAGTTTCTGCTAGAAAAAAAATTTGTACAATATTATAGAATTTTTAATACAGGCTGAAATCAGTTTATGAATAAAATTGGGCTTTGTCTCTGAATTGAAGTATTTTCTATTTAATTCGGTTTAAAAATATTAAAACTTAGTACAATTATTGTTATATTTTGTATATTTACAATTTTTTTAACATCTTGGTTATTAGCGACGACTTTGGGTATAAGGAACGGTGGGTTTGAACTATTAATAATTTTCCAGACACTGGCCGGGAATCAAACCAGGTATCTTCTCTTTACTGCGTAGCTCACTAATCACTGGACCACGGAGGTAGCCGAAGTTTTTTTTCATCATTCTTATTTTTTAATTTAATGTAGTATAAATTTATGTTCAAATTGTTTTGTCTTGTAATTTTTTTTCTGTTGATTAATGTGCAAACTCTAATGAACAATTAATAAGTTTGATTATGAATGTGGGTTTGTAAGCTGCACCATCAAGAATTACATTTTTTTCTATTAAGTCTTAGTGTAGGCCTATTACAAAAATAAACATATTAAGAAAATAAACAAATACATATATTGCTTGAGTCCCAGCTCCGTGTAGTTGGAAGGAATGCAGTGCGTTGTTATAGTAGTGGGAGAATGAATGAATTAGTAGTGTTTCACAGCTGATGCATTTGTAGTGTAGCGTGTACTAACTAAGCTAAAAAAATATTCATATCATCAGGCGCATTGATTTAACAAATACCTACTGGGTTTATTAACTTGGTCGGATTCATAATATTTAACTTACAAATTTATATCAAAATATGTAAATAAATAAATGTAATAAATACAAAAAAATATGTTAATACGGAAAGTTTGAAAACGAATGTTGTGTATCACAGTAATACAACAGTCGTTCTCCCAGCATGCGTTACTCATTCATTATACCTCATCCGTACCCTTCACCCGCTACTACAATCGTACTTGCCTATCCGTTTCCGGAACACCCCCCGGCCGACCACGCCCATTCCGAAGGAATTTAATCAGCTTAGTGGCTCCGAAGTGCTACCCAGCTCCACCACAACCCCTGAGAGTCCTACTCCTTCTGAGTGGGCACGGAACCGTCCGCAGGGCGCCCCACTCCCCTCAGTACCCGTGTAAACGTTGGACGGGTCGCCGTCGAGCTCGTTACGCCGCTAAAGTGCTTTGCACGTGGCTCTCCCACACATGGATGTACTACACACCACCGTGCACTACGAATAGCTCACGATGGCGTTCACAGCCGGCCCCCATTGCCTAGGAGGTTTGCAGGCTAGGATAGGGTAGCCTAAGCTGCGGTTTTATGGGCACGGTCTGTGTGGTCTGGGCCGTGCCCCCAACCCGCAACTACACGGAGCTTGGAACCGCACAAAACATATGTATGTATTTGTAAATATTACAAATGTATTTTATTTGGCTGTCCTGGTTAAGGTTTCCGCACAGTTTCTCCTTGCTACTCCAAGCGAATGCCTGATCTGTCTCCTGTTTCGTTTTCTAGTCTGTAATAACCTTCCAATTCTCTATCCTATACATTTTTAATTGTAATACACAATACACAGAAGCGTCGATTATCCGAACGTTAGTCATCCGGACCGTCATTTATCCGAACTATTATCGATGGAAAAAATGTATATTTACTCACGCAGAGGCCTTTCCTGCCCTAGAAACTACAATGCTATGGTACGACGGACGGCCTGAATTTATTGCTACTAAAGCATTATTACTAAAAATAATGAGAGATGCTACTGTTACAAAAAGTTTAGTTTTAATTCAAAAGAAAATTCAAGATATAAAAAAATTATTGTATCGTATTGTACAAGTGTGTTAAAAAAACATTTCATAAAGGATTTTACCGTAATTTATTTCGTTAATTTATTCAGTTTTGAAATTCTGTATTTTCCATTTGTTTTTATGATATTTAGTTTTCTACATTTGGAATAAGTTAGTTTTTTTTAACTAAAGTTTATTTTTATTAGTTATTAGTTTATATTTATTAACCTATTAAACAATTAGGTTATATTACATTGTTACCGTTTAGGATATACTTATTACATTCTTACGATATTTTTTATTTTTATTTTATGTCCGACTGTTTTGAAATTACTGCTAATGAAGACGGTGGAAGGATGATAGATGAAGATTAGTGAAAAATGTCACATCTGGCTGGGAATCGAACCCGGGACCCCGGCGTAGAAGCCAGTCGCGCTGCCTTCTAATTGCAGTATTTAGTGTGTTTGATTAGGTGAACTATTTGATTATCAGAACCGTTCTGGTCCCAATTAGTTCGGATAACTGATGCTCCACTGTATATAGGGCCTATTATTTTACGTTACATAAAAGTACCGCTCTTACAAATTATGTGTATCGATATGCCTGTATTATCTCAAACATTACATAACAAACATTAATAATTTTACTACTTCAGTTATAAATTATATTATTGATAGACCTGTGCAATTTTTGAGTTGACAGTTAACTTCAATAGTTTTTGAGAATACGGATCATCATAAGATTTAAGTAATTAAGTTTAGGTACCGGTTACAGGTTCCCATATTTGACTACTTTTTGGTGGGAGCTAACCAGCTAACCTCATGCAGGCCACTATTTAAGGAGCTTAAATTGCTTACAGTTCCCTGTCTCTACATTTTTGAGGTGATTATGTATGTTAGGCAAAATAATTTTATGCAGAATTTCAATGTTCACAGTCATAACACGACAAACAGTAATGATTATTATGTGGCTAATCTTCTTCTTCTTCTTCTTTCTCTCTCCCCATGTGCCTTACAGCGTCGGGGTAGTCTCGGACAACTTCCTCCATTGTACTCTATCCGCCGCCAATCGTCTCATTTGCCCTAGGGCCATGCCTCTTTCCTCTCCCAATCTTCGTATGTGCTCATCATATGAGTATCGTGGACGTCCTCTTTTCCTACTCCCGCCAACGATTACGTTTGCATACTGCTTGGCTTTCCTTTCGTCATCCATTCTTTGTATGTGACCCCACCATCCCAATTGTTTTCTATCTATTACTTCCTTCACATCCTTCATTCCTATTTCCTCCCTGATTCTTTCACTTCTTACTCTATCTCTCAATGTCTTCCCAGCTGTCCTTCTATGGCACTTCATTGCAACTGCCCTGATTCTGCTCATTTGTTGTTGCTTCAAGGGCCAGCTTTCTGCACCATACAGGACTATTGGTTCAATAATACTTTTATAGACCCTGTTTTTTACTGTGGCACCCACTTCTTTTTTTCCAAAAATACAATTTCTGGTTGCATAGAAGGCCCGACTAGCTTTAGAGATTCTATTTCTTAGTTCATCATCTATTTTCCCATCGTCCCTTACTACTGTACCCAGATACTCATATGACCTCACCTGTTCCATTACCTGTCCTTCCACATCCATCCTAATTCTTTCACCTTCCAAGCCATTAACCACCATCACTTTACTCTTATTGGTATTCAGTGTCATGCCTTTCCTTTTAATCTCTTCATTCCATTCAATTACTGCAGTTTGAAGCTTTCTTTCAGAGTCAGCAATAAGAACTATGTCATCTGCAAATAACAAAGCTTGAGCAAATATGGGCCTCAAGTTCCAACGTCCCACCATCATTCTGTCAGGTCTTCTTTTGCAGATTTTATTAATTTCGTCCATTATCATCACAATGTGGCTAATCACTCCACAAAATTGTGTGAACAAAAACCTACTTATGCAGGGAGAAAATTCATGAATAAATTACCCCAATTTTTAAAATGTTGTGAGGATTTGAATTCCTTTAAAAAAAATCTGAAAAATTACTTGATCGTTGAAACTTTTTATAGCGTACAAGAATTTCTTTCTTGATAGTAGTGATACATTGTGTGATTCTTATATATATTTCCGGTGTTGTTGCTGACATGTCCTATACTCCTCCTGGAGTCCCCAGGGCGCAAAAAAAACTAATTCTATGCTGCAGATTGAGCACAGGAAAGTAAATTGTTTTAAGGTATTATTTCTTTGTAAACAATTCAAACGTTTTTATCTATCGTCACGCTAAATTACAATACGGTGATTCATACCTCAAGAGTGATAATTAATTGCTCGAACAATACCAAATAATTCAGATTCGTCTAGGCTCTAGGCTATTCTATCGTCTCTTTATGTAACGCTTCGGTAAATATTTTAACTAAATGCGCAGTAATCAACTACAGACCAGCAGACAGCTTGTTATCGAGGTCTTGTCTGTTTTGTTTTCTGTTCTCTCTTACCTACCTTCTTTTTAATGAAGTTTTCATCTTTTTCTCTTCCGGTTATGGAATTTGCCGATTGTTATTGTTGTGTTTTCTCGTGTATTGACTTATTTCTTTCATTGTTATTGTTTCGAACAATGTAGAATAATTGATTGGTATTCTGTGTTTATTAGATTAAGAAAATTATTGGTTACTGTTTTCAATTATTTTTGTTACGGTTGTTCTCTGTCATCTAGGTGAACTTAAGACTTCTTGAAATGACTCCTTATTTAATCTTCGAATATTTTTCATTGTGATTGATATTTAATTTTCCACTCTTCAAATAATTTTTTTTCTTGGAACCCCATAAAGTTGTTGTTCTTACTAAATGTTATATCTGTCTTACTATTTATTTTATCAATTTATATTTCTTCTAGGCATATCTTAGGCCGAAAACACACTGCATCAGTCAATTTGGTTGAAGCAAACCGAAACAAAATGTCTGTTTTCGACTGAACGTGACTCGAACACCTCCAACCCACACTGCAGCCAAACACAGTCAGTCAGTTGTGAACCGTGATAATTAATTGACGTGCGTGTACTATATTAAGATTACTTCACTTTCTTTTTATTAAGTTACTTTTTCAGATGAAGAAGTGAAAAATTGTGTACCTGTTTTATGGCAGTGCGTATTTTGCTACAATCAAAATCATCAAGGCCGAATTATATTGGGTGCACCCTTATAATCAATGTAGAAATTACAATAATAATGATACAAGTTCACTTTTAAGTGAATTAAAACATTACCGTAAAAAGTATTGTAATTTTACTAGCATGAGTCCTACAAGTTTTGATTTTAGTAAGTGTCATTCAGCATAGGATTACAAAAGTAGATTCTAATTTTCGGAATAGTATTAAACTAGATGAGAAGCTGCTTGTGACATTAAGGTATGTGAAACCAATAAAAATAATGTTAAATGTTGATTTTATAATTTGTTTTATTTTATGCATAAAATTGCAACATTATTATGCAGCACCTATCTCGCGCGAAATTGTATCCCACAATTTATCAATTCTATTTATCAATTTATCTATTTATAAAATTTTCAATTTATCAATTTTATTTTATAAACTACTCTTTACTCGGTAGCAGTAATCTTTCATTTTAAAATTGTAGATCGGTGGACGTTGTTCAACTAAAGCCAGTAGGTAGCTTCTCTGCATCGCATTCCATCTAAAAATTCAATAAAATATGTAATACAATTTCAAATAAAATTATTAAATAAAAATATAAACAAATATTCCTAATATAATGTACTGGTGCTTTAACGATCAGACTTCTGCAACTGAAACAATTTTGTTTTTGAAAAAAATAAAATACTTTTAATAAACTGTTTAACCTCAGTGTACTACACATTTTTTTGTGTTTTAATATTTGCTAAATTTTGAGAATTATGTTCTTTTAAGGCATTTTCAGTCAGAGTAAGAGGACACTTATTCGATACTGATCCAGAAGAAAGTGAGCGTACATTCCTTAAATTTTGTTTCCAAGGGAGTGTCTGAAGATCAGTGAGGTTTCTTTACCTAAATAGAGAATATTTCACTTCATATATTTGGTGCCTTCGTGCCAGCCCAGTCAGTCAGCTGGTAATAAGTCGCTATTATTTGTTAAGTAACACCGGTTGGGCAAGCAACTTTGTATGGTGACCAGCTGACACCCATCTGTTTACAAACTCTACTGGGGTCCCTGTTCAAACTCCAAATCATGCCTTATTCATGTCAAATAATACAGCAAAAGCAGCGATCAAATTGGGTAGTTGTCAATAATGTACAGTTCCCGATGACAAATAAAAGCTAAAAAAAAATATTTGTTCTACACCAAACTTCATTTATTAAACTGAGCTTTTCCCCTCCCCAACCCTTCATCCCCCCCCCCCACTTGGAAAACATATACATGGTGTTTCTATTGAAGAAATAAATGAAATTAACTAAATTTATAAGGACAAACAATGAATAAAGTAGGGAATAAAATTTTTGTTGTCATCGGTGAAATGTAATTAAAAAGTTGGGTTAAAAATTAAAACATAGAGAAAGTTGGTGTTGTACATTCTAGCCTCTTCTACTCTTCTCTACCATTTAAAGCATCCGGGTCTCGGGTGTAACAAATGATGGAAGTACTAGTTAAAATGTAACATTGACTTTTAATTTATTAAGTCGTTTTATACGTATAATATTTCATGTATGAATGACAAGTAACATTATAAATGTTCCTTCACAATACTACAGCTGTAAAACGTGTGGATTTTTTTACATAGCTGTCATGTAACAGTAGATTTAAATTTCATCTATGCATTGAAAAAATTCTAGTGTAAACCTCATCTTTTATGTTCTCTCTCAATTTTATTACATCTACGTGAGATGTTTATGGCAAATCTTATTCTATTCAGTGAACACGTTCTTTACGTTGTGACTACTAGAATCTACTATAAAATATAAAATGAATATCCTAAATTCCAGCGGTAAAATGTGTCTAGGTTATTACATTATGTAATAAAATATTTTATAGTTTATTAGCAGAGTAATATACAAACATTCACCATCTTGGAAAATTCTGTATAATGTGTTATCACGTTACAAAATTTTATTGGGTAATATTATGTGTTTACATTTTGGTCGTAACTTTTATTTACTTTCTTGTCACCGCGTTAGTAAAAGAGAAAGTAATACAATCGTGAAAAATCGATTCCTTAAATTTACTCGTGTTCGTTTCATTGTCATTGATTTTCGAAGGGACCTACGTGTATGTGTGTTTTTATTCGTCCAAGTAGGGTGACTAGATTTCGTTTGTAAAAACCTGGACATTAAACACAGTTTCTGTAAATTCCTCCTCCGCTACACCATCGCTGTTGTTTGGTCAACGTCTGAAAGACTGGTTTGAGCATTTAGAGGCTTTACATAGTAAAACGAGGAGTGAGAGGTGGTTTACCATGCCTTTTTTTACTGAGTGGAAAAGTATGTTTATCGGTAAGCCAGGCCCATGTTGAGTTGGCTGTACCATGGCAGAATCATCAAAATTTTAAACGGACCTTGATCAAATTTATTTTATGTCCACTGGTTTATGGTATTGTCACCGTCGTTCCCTTTGATTAGGTATTTTGCTGCCGGATATCAAAACTTCCGACTTAACGACAGAAAGAACCGCCAGTAGTTTTGAAAGGAGCGGTAGGCCTGTGGCGGAGTACCGACAGAGGTTTTTATCGCCTAGGCCGAGACCATAACCACCCCCTACCATAGCGCTCTCGGCGGCTATATAAAGAGTGCTCCACTGAGCCCGAGGAGATTCGATTCCATGCCACTACAGCATCGACGAGATTTCCTACATCGGCACTCGGCTACCGGACTCCAGCTAAGACTCATCGACGACCCCGCAATAGAGAAGATTATGCTTCCGCTCGCCGACCCGACACCGTGAGCCGTTGACCGGAACCGCCATCGCCCGCTGACGCAAGTGATGCCCACAGCGGTCCCTCGACCGAGCCTTACGCCCATCGACGCACCCATCGGATCCGACGAAGCGGCCATCGACGCACTACTGCGAGGAAAGAAGATGACGTCTCCGCTGGACGATGACATACCATATCGCCCAGCCACGACGACTACGACCGACGCTGCGCCGAGACGACCACCGTTTAAATGGCCCTTTTCAGGGCCACCAAACAGTAAAGGTTTCAAATTGCCACTTGATGTCGCCATCCGGTGACAGTATTTTAATTTTATCTACCCGGGCTTGGAATAGAACCTACTTTGCAGTTGAGAGTTGCACTCATTCAACTATTGCGCGGCAAGAAGTCGTACTTTATTTTACCTTTCCGTTTTAGTTTATTAAAGTCGCATCAACAGCTCGGTTATTAGCGACTATGGTAGTTTATGTAACGGTGGATTTTAACTTGTGAAAATTTCCAGAGCCCAGCCGGAAATCGAACCCGGGACTTCCGCGTTGTAGGCAAGCGCGCTACCACTACGCTACAGAGGCGGTCGATTTTACCTTTTTTTTAAATATATGTTTTATAACTCCTTATGACTTTGTTGTGTATACTGAGACTAATCCACAATACTACTAATCTATTTTTTTTTTAGCTTTTATTTGTTATCGGGAACTGTACATTATTGACAACTAACCAATTTGATCGCTGCTTTGCTGTATTATTTGACATGAATTAGGCATGAGTTTGAACAGGGACCCCCAGTAGAGTTTGTTCACGGATGGCTGTCAGCTGGTCACCATACAAAGTCGCTCGCCCAACCGGTATTACTTAACAAATAATAGCGACTTACTACCAGCTGACTGACTGGGCTGGCCCGGAGGCCACTAATCTATATAAAAAAATACATTGTTTGAACTCGTGCATTTTGCTGAGAGCCGGGGAACAGACATGCGCACTACCAGCTGTACGTTCCGTTCCTCGTTTTCCCATCACGTACAGTCACATAGGCATATGTAAACAATTATGCGAAACATCAGTATTTACAAAACCCCTTGATTGTTTCCAAAGTCGACTGACTGACACCCATGATACCATTTTAGTAATAGCGTCTGTTTTTAAAACTAATTTTAGTTGCCCGTGGTGGCTTACTAAAGCATATTGCATGTATACTTAGTGGAAAATTTTAAACTGTAATCGGTTTAACGTTTGTAATACTTTTCTTTGGATGTGATATTTTCGTCGAATAGTGCATTTGTTTGTTTACAGTATTTATATGGTATGCGAAATAATACGTACTCTAAATTAGTCACTATAAATGTGTATAATGCCCATAACAGGCAGGTGGAGTGTTAAATTAATTGCACTCGATCTGTTAGTTTCAGGGCTACAAAAAATAGTTCTGTTTCTTATTACATATTCAGCCAATTATATGACTGAACTATTTAAAACAGAAGAGGTAAAAGTGTAAAAGGCACTAGTCAGAGTTATCTCCTCTGAGAGTAATGAAGTTCACTATACAACCAGACCCTGTGGTGAATGAAGTGAAGGTGTCATTTTCAGAATGGAAAGTTGGTAATTTTTGGAGGGCCTGGCATGCTGATAAGCATACTCTTCCAACTCAGTGAGGAACGCAATAGTAAACCACCTCATTCCTCGTTTTTTCTTAGTAAAACGTCTAGAGGTTCAAACCAACCTTTCGGCTGTTGACCTTAACAACAACAAATGTGTATAATTATTACAATATTATGTTATACTTAGGTACAATATTATGTTATACTTAGGTACAATAATACATAAATGTAACTTATGTACTAAGTTCCGCATAAACAATAAATCAAGTAACGCATGAGGTCTAGTTTAGCATGAACCATACTGTACTGCATGCAGCGGTGTGACCACAGAGTATAGAAGTATAGAAGTTATTCTATACTCAGTGGGTGTGACCCGCAATGTCCGTTTCACGGCTCTCAGTAAAATGTATAAGCTATAGTATGTGTATTTATTTGTTTGTTTGTTACAACTTCAAAATAGATCTTAAAATGATATTAAAAATAATAATCCTTTGGTTATAAATTATTTTTATCAATAACATGTTAAACTTTACCTACTTAATTACTTAATAGAAAATTGTGGTAACTTTTTTACCTTTTATTGTTTTATTTACGTTTATTAACAGTGGGATAAAGAATATAACCAGTAGCCTAGATCATAAGAAATAGTATAGCTTAAAATAGAAATTTTATTTCCTTTCAAATACTACAAAAAAGAGCTAAAACACAATCAGATAAAAAGTATTAGATGAAAAAGAATAAAAGTGTGATGTAATTCCGCAGGATATGTATTTTATTGTCCATTTTTATCCCTTTTAATAATGTGTAATCACATAACAACAGCATTGCTTTCACCTTTTACATTATCGGTTTCTTTTTTTATTCCCAGTTCGCGTGTCTTGTAATCTTCATTCCCTAGATCATGTGTTGATAATGATCACTGATAAATGGACATTGTAGTTAATTTAAGTGGTGGAAATTTCTTTTTACCCAAATCGTGTGTATCGTTACTATTTAAAAAATTGTATTGGATATTAGTATTGTTTTTTATTGTTCCTTTATAATGGTAGATGCATTGATGATATGAGATTAAAGAAAGTATAGTCTCTATTACAGGTGGTGTTCAGTCAAACTGAAAAATTAATAATGTGACGTCTATCCTGGGTTCTTTCAAGATCTGTTTTTTTTCTCTAGAAATAACAAAACCTTTTAAATTGGTAACAAACATTTATTTATTTACTAATGCATTTTTTCAGTTTATTTAAAGTCGCATCAACAGTTTGGTTATTTCAGTGAGTTATGTAATTGGTTACAGTTGGTTTTGACATTATAATTTCCAGACCCTAGCCGGGAATCAAACCCGGTACCTCCGCATTGTAGGCTAGCGCGCCTACCACTACGCTATGAATTACTCAACTAAATAATTGACTAAATTTAATACACATTTTCAACACTTAACCGAGACTTAATTAAAAAGAAATATGGCTATTTACATTTGTTTTTGTTGTTATTAAGGTCAACAGCCGAAAGGCTGGTTTTGAACGTCTAGAGGTTTTACTAATTAAAACGAGAATTTTTTTTTTGTTTAACGTTCGACTGTTCTGTAATTACTGCTAATTCAGACGGTAAAGGATGACTTGATTTTTGTAACGTATGAAAATATGCCGTGCGTGAATGGGATTTGAACCCAAGACCGCATGAAGAGAGGCGAACACGTTACCAACTACGCCAATGCGGCCGGCTAGTAAAACGAGGAGTGAGGTGATTTACAATAATTGTAAATATGAGCCAATTATTGCTGTCCCCATTGAGTTAAAAAGTATGCTTATCAGTATGCCAGGCCCTCCGAAAAGCATTTACTTTCCACCCTGCAAATGCCACCGTCACTTCATTCACCACACGGTCTGGCTGTATAGTAAAATTCATTACTCAGAGGAGATAACTCTAAGTGTCTTTTACACCTCTACCTCTTCTGTTCTTAAATAGTTTAGTCTTATAATTGGCTGACTATGTGATAAGAAATAGAACTATTTTTTTTGTAGCCCTGGAACCAACAACAGATCGAGTGCAATTAAATTAATACTCAACCTGCCCTTTTTGGACATAATTTACATTTAAGTAATTAATTTATTCCTACTTAAAATCAGATAACAATTGTATGCTAACTACCCGTCACGAAGTTTCTGGTTTAATAGTTTGCTAAAACGTGTGTACACGACGCTTACAAACCAATTGCGGTTCTTCGCAGCCAATTCACTTCACAACTGTTAACACAACACCGACTACTATAATAGTAACTACTATAGGAAAAGCTGCTGTATATTATATAAATTTATAAAAATCTACAACTTTTATTTCTAGCATTTTTCGTTACAACATCTACTAGTGATTTTATATATTTTACTAATCATAATCGGTAAAAAATTGGATTTTTTAATACGAAGAAAGTGTTTGTAATCAAAGTTATAGGAAATAAAGAAACTTATCATCTTTTCCTTTCTTTGTTTATTTAAAGTCGCATCAACTACAGTGGTCATAAGCGACGACGTTGGGTGTTACTGTGAAGGATGAAATGATTATTTTGTAACGTATGAAAATATTCTGTGCTTGAGTGGGAATCGAACCCAAGACCGCATGATAAGAGGCTAGCACGTTACCAACTACGCCAATGCGGCCGGCATTTTCATTTCAAGCATTTTCCTACGTAACTTAATTTGGCGGCAAATAGTGATTTTCTGTATTTTTAAGTCGAACAGAGGTTGATTTTCATTTTGTGTGATCCTCTCATGATTAAACGTACGTTATATTGTTCATTATTTACATTGGCAAGAGAAAGTGTGTGAGTGTTTCACACAAAATTGTTTAAATTTTGTTGGTTATTTATTTATTTAATGAAGAATTAATTACTAGGTTATATTAGCTGGTCATATTTGGGTATCGAACAGTTTTAAATATTTTGATGAACGGTTTTACAAATTCTAGACCCTAGCCAGAATTTTAACTTCGGACCTGTCTTTCGTTTATTTATTTTTCTGGGACGCTACAAATACTCCAAAAAGACGATCGATTGTAATTTAAATATAAAATATATCATTTAGTTAAAATTTAATGTTAATACAAAAACGGTGTGTCAAATTAAGAAGCTTTTGTGGGTTTTCCGTAATATAAAGTAGCTACCAGTTTGTAGGTTAACTATTTAACAACAGTTCAAAGCAGTAATATGTAGAACAGTAAACGTTCTTCGTACGTATTTCATTGTACAGTTAAAACACGACAGTCACTGTGTCTAATGGCAGTCTGTCATTCAACTAAAGCTGATTCAGTTAGCGTTCCAATTTCCTAAAAGAAAGTATATAACTAAACTCCTTCCGTACATATCCTCTCTTTATTTTATTTTTTTCGTGCTCCCCCTTCTTCTTAGTGTCTCTGTTCTCACCACTACTATAACAATCTCCACCTCCATGATTTTTTCTTCCTGTTCGGTATTTAGATAGTCCTTTTAAAATCCTTCTTGACACTTTCTATTGCAGTTTGGCGACGTCCATAATTTTGTCATTGTCTTCAATATTATATATTAAAATCACGTAGTTAATTTTGTTAGACCTTTTTATAAGTACGCCGTTGAAAAATATCTACCATCCTAACCTTAAAATGTCCTTACCTTCAAATTTTATAATCTTTTAAGTCTGAGACTTAAATTTGGTATTCTTGTCTTAAATTTACCATTTTTAATGCAATATTGATGTGATTTGACCTCGTAACTTTTTTTAAGTTTCATCAACCATGGAATCATTTTTTATTACAGTATATTGAACTTCGAAGATTTTACAAATTTATCTCATCTGGGAATCGTACCTGTACCTGCAGTAATTACGTTATCTTTTTTAAAAGAAATAATTACAGTAATAATACCTAAATAAATAATTACCTGCAGTAAGTACGTTATCTTTTTTTAGTTTATTATAAGTCATTAACAGCTCGGTTATTAGCGATGGGTGATGTAAATGTGGGTTTTAACTTGTGAAAATTTCCAAACCTTAGCCGGGAATCGAACCCGGACCTCCGCGTTGTTGGCTAGCACGCTACCACCAAGCTACGGAAGTGGCAATTACGTAGCTTACTTAACTAGTATCCCAACGAAAGCGACATTATTGTATTATGTACTTTTATTGTAACTTTGATAATTATGTAAGCTACTAAATTTTTCTTCATTACTTTTTCTTAAATAATATAATTACAAAAAAATTTTCTGTTTCTTATTACATGGTCAGCCAATTAAATGACCGAATAAATCATTTAAGAACAGAAGAAGTAGAGGTGTAAAAGACACTAGTCAGAGTTATCTCTTCTGAAAATAATAAATTTCATTGTACAGCCAGACCCTGTGGTGATGAAGTGAAGGTGTCATTTGCAGGATAGAAAATTCGTGCTTTTCAGAAGGCCTGGCATGCTGATTAGCATACTTTTCAACTCAGTGGGAAAGGCAATTGTAAACCACCTCACTCCTCATTTTACTTAGTAAAACCTCTACAGGTTGAACCCTGCCTTATGGCTTATGACCTAAACAGTACAACAACAAAATTTAACTGACCACCTCCGTAGCGTAGTGATAGTGTGCTAGCTTACAACACGGGTGTCCTGGGTTTGATTCCCAGCTAGGGTCTGGAAATTATTACTAGTCAAAACCCACCGATTAAGTTAATTAGATAATCCACCGTAGTCACTAATAAACAACCTGTTGATGCGACTTTAGAAAAAGTAACAAAACTTTAATTTTAACTAATCGGTATTTTCATTAATACATCACATATAGAGCGAAAAATTCTGTTCAATTTGAAATAATAATTAACAGTTCTAGTGTGTATGTAGCTAAATTTACAGCATTCCCAATTTATTGTTTTCCTTGCCTTAATGTTTTATGATTGTTGAAAAATATGAAGGAACATGTTGCAAAAATCTGAAAAATTAATTTTCATTTTTCATCTTCATTACTTATAAATATATGCTGTTTCATTCTTTCGTACAACATTGTAATGCACTTGCAAAAGATTTCATGTTATAAAAAATTCAGAACTCTATTTCAATTACTCGAGGCTAGTACATTTTAGTAAAGGTTATATCCTGATGAAAAAGAGGCCAAGGCGAGGAATTAACTAACCACTGTTTCTTGTTCTTTGTTCTATACACTCTTACATTCCAGGTCTTCTTTACTGAGGATTCGGCTTTCTTATTTTTCTTTGTTAAGTTTAAGGACTTAATTATTTTTGTTTATTTTAAGTAGCATCAACATTTTTGTTATTAGCGATTACTTTGTTGAGAAACGTTGGATTTAAAGTTGTAATAATTTTCGTGACCCTGTCTGGGAATCGAACCTGGGACCTCCGCTTTGCAAGGTAACATGCTAATTATTGGGTTATGGAGGCGGCCAGAAGGCTTATTATACCCAAGACTTAAATTAATTTCTTATCATTTTGAAAGTTACTTTTTTTCTTTATCACAACTCTGAAAAAGGTTAAGAAATTATGTAAAAATTAATACCCCGTAATTTGAATTGGTTTTTGTGTGTTTCATGACAGAACCAAAAAAGATGTTTTTTTTGTATGTCTAGTACTTTAAAATCCTTGATCAATTGTTTTGAACGATAGAGCGGGTGGAGTTTGTTAATTATGTAATTGAAAAATGAGCTTTAGTACTTTCTTCAGGGGAGAATGATATATGGTTTGGGTTGAAATTTTAAAACTAACTCAAAGTTTTCTACCAAGCCCTGAGAGTTTGTGGAATTATCCATATACCTAAAAGTTCATCAGTTATGTATTTTATTTGCCACCGAAAGTGACATTAATCTTGTACATACTTGTATTGTAACTCCTTCTTCTTCCAACCGAAGATTAGGTCGCAGCCTGTTTCGAACTCACAAACTATATCATCTATCTCCATCTTATCCTAGGTGTACCAACATCCCTTTTACCTTCTGGAGCATACCAGTGTGCCTGCTTAAGTATCCTGTGATCTGACATCCTTGCTATGTGCTGTCTCCAACTTTGGCGATAATCCTTTATCTTTTCATTCAAGTTGTAAATACCCAATCCTGACCTTATTTCCTCATTCCTTATTCTTTCCAAGCGTGTACACCCCTTAGCTCTTCGAAGAAATCTCGTCTCTGCCATCTGAATTCTCTGCTCTTGGGTTTTTAGTTCTTGTTTCTTCCTTGTAACTTTGATTATTAATAAGTTATTAAAACATTGTTTATTAAATTTTTAACTAATAAAAATTCAACTCACGAAAAGAAAAATAAATGTTAGGCTCCAATTTGAATTCCAAAAATAAATTTTCTTAGAAAATGGGTTACAGGTTTCTTTTTAACTTCTTTCATTGTACCCTGTGAAACAATTAAATGGCCACTTAAAAAAGTTTTTGGGTTTTGAAATCTTTAAAAAAATCAATTTTAACGTATTATATTTTTCAGACTTGTAATTTTGTGGTTTTGTATATTTGTTTATGCAGTCTATTTATTTATTTAAGTATTTCAGGAGTATAACAGTATTAGCATTTCGACAACTTGGTGCATAAGGGATTAATTGAGGGGTACAGCAATAAATATTCCATCTCTAAAAATTGGCATGCTTGTTTTTTAAGTGATATACGAGTATTTTGTTCCAAGGAAAATAAAGTTCAAAGTAAAAAAACCCTATCAGTGATTTGAGCGCACGTGCAATTTATAGTTTTTTCATAAATAATTTCCTAATTTTTTTTTTGTTAAAATGGAGCCTTTAACATTAAATCTGTTGTCTAGACTGTTATCTGTCAGGAGACACAGATAAAACATAAATTATTTATCTATTTAAATTTATTGCAGTATTACATTTCAAGGTAATTTTCAGCTGCAGATATAAATTTGGTATGAAATAGTATAAGGATTCTGACATTGAAATGAAATGATTTTGTTACTTTCATCTATTGATTGAAATCAATCATTGGCTCCTTACAGATTTCATGAAAAAAACCAAAAAATCACTAATTACCGCCCAACTAAGCGTTATACAAAAAATATTTTGAAATAAAAGTGTTAGGATTTTAAATTCCCTACAACTTTTATTATATACATTTTTGCCGTAAAATGCATATTAAAGCCGCAATCTTAAAAAAAAAACAACTTTTTTACGATAAAACAGCCTTTTCAAGAATTTCAGTTGACATGACGCCTACCTTATCTTGCAGAGCATAAAAAATGTAGTAAATGAAGCGATTTTTTAAAAAAATTGTAGGAGCCGTTTTTAAAAAAATTGCAAAAAGTGAAAAATTACATGAATTAACTACTTCTTCTGGTTGACCAATTTTGATGAAAATGTTCGTGTCTGGTCTCGTAGTAGTATTTAATGTCAGTTTAGACTTTCAACTTCGTACGATGTTCATTTCTTAAAATTTTGTATTCACACACGCGGACTCCCAGACCAATCGCAAACATCATGTTTTTGGGTTCAGGGGGTCTGAAAATATGTAGATCCGGTGAAAACTTGATTTCAAAAAATTGACATAAAACAGTACTTTTCTTCCTATATATTCATATAGGCAAGAGAAAGTAAAATTTTTAAACTACTGTGAAATTATTGAGTGTTTTTTAGATTATTTTTTTAAATGTTGAACAAAAATACCTGTAATGATTTTTTTATTACAAATTGTGTATATATAGTGTTCACATTTTTATAGTGAAGTCAGTCATATACAAAAGTAAAAGGTCAGAGACAATAAATATAATTTTTAGGTCCGAATGATTAGTTTAATCGTCATTGTGTTCATGATAATAATGATTTTGGGCAATAATGACTATTGTCATGCACTGAACAGTAATTGTTAGGTTTAGGTTTTAGGTGGATGTTATGAATAACCTTAACCTAGATTGAAACGACCTAATTGTGTTTGTGTTGTGCTTTAAATTACTACAGTACCACTCTATATAACTTTTTCACTGAATAGTACACCATTAAAAAAGAAATGCAGTTAATGTTATAAAATGATAGAATAAGAGCCTTTTTGTCTGTACCAGTTCATCCTGGCGTCATTTATACATTATTTTTGTACGTACTATTAACTTTTCAACGTTAACCCAGTCTATAGAATGACTCCATTCAATTCATTGTACTGGTATAAACTGGAAATATATTTAATTAATATGGAATAAGTAAACTACGGCTATGAATGATTATTTAAATACTCAGTATTACCAACTGTTTAAAATTAATTTATCTGTTTGTTTGTATAATTAATTTTTTTTACAATATTAATTATAGTGTAGTTTTAATTACCATATAATTAATGAAGGTCGTAAATAAATTTTTTTTTTAAATTTATTGAATGAATCCAACCTTGTTAAATCTTGTCCAGGGATATTTTTTTAAATAAAATAATTAGTGTAATCTACAGTACACAACAAATTCACTAATTCAAACTTTAGGATAATCCAAACTGATTTCTAAATGTTTAATATACGTTTTATTAAATAAAAATGAAGTAATTTTATAATTAAAAAATATTTTAATACGCTTTTAAACATTAAAATTAAATTTATATGGAGTTGAAAATGTAAATCGCTTATTTGTAAGACATTTTTTCCAGTTCATTAGCAATTTCATGAAATTATATATATTTCACTATGCCTAGCTATATTAAGTCACTAATTTTTTGCTCTCGTAATGTTGAAAAACTGGATTATCACACAGTATTTTGCTAGTACCTCATAAACATGACGTGTGTGCATAGCATTGTTGTGCTGCTCTACGTACTGCAGTGCTAATTTTATACAGTTGGCAAACTCCATTCTGATAATGTACGCGTAATATTATACCCCAATGAACTAAAGACTGCAGATGAGATCTAGCCAATAACAGACAAGGTCAGGTGTGAGGTTGCTCCTTCGGTAAGTCACACTCTGTTTCACCAAACTCCAGCTGACTTTTTGTTAGGCTGTCATCCACAGCGGGACCACAACGTGACAACGCAGGATACGATTAACGAAAGTTAATTGGCTCTGTGCTGTGATCTAGGTCACTGTGCTCCGCCTTCATGTACAGTCTTTTGTTCATTAAGGTATAAATTTATGTTTTGGTTCATTTTTTTATTATGTTTTCTGTTTAATTTTTTCCCTGCTTTTCTGTTTAACAGAACATTATGGAATCCAAACAGGTCACCTTTAGTGATGGTCTTTTTTGTTGTTTCTACCAAATAAAACAAACATTCATTGAAAAAAATAACTGTTTGAAAAAACAGGTGGATATTGAACTGTTAATTTTCTTTATGAACGTTTTTTTAAAAAAACACATCGTTTTAATAATTCTTTTTTCTTTTGAATGACTGTACCCAAATACGGAAAGGTTTGTTCCTATTTGTAAAATCAGTATGTTGTTGAAAATCATACTTCTGAATTTATTTAGTATTATGCGCTCTTTTGAATAACACGGCAGTGTGATTCTTACCGGTACTTAAATTTAAGTCACATTTGAATAATAATTATATGTTGTTTGAGCGGTTTCATCCTAGCAGTTAACTCGCAGCATTTGTATTAATAATAATAAAAAAAAAAAAAACAGTTTTCTGTGCGACTTAGTTGCAGTAGATGACAACAATAGTAATTTATTCATGTAACCTGTTTTAATTGTTAAAAGTTTATTAGAATGCGCTGACAGTTCGGTTTGGCCAAACTGATCGTTTATTTCTGTCTGATACATCACTAATCACCGTCCCAATTAGTTTGGTTTAGTGAGGTTATGTATTTAAATAAAAGCGAAATAGTTGGTACCACAAGGCCTAGAAATTTTTAATTTGATATGCAAGTTTACGTGTGTGTAAGGAAAAATTCTTTTATATAAATGTCTGTCCAATATCACTACACAAGAAATAAAAATAAATAATACTGTTACTAGTTAAAAAAATGAATCGTGAAAATTAGTATAAAATATATTTTACCAATTTATAATTGTTTTATTTTATTTTATTTTCAGAATTCATTTGGTCGACCGGATGACATAGTAGCTCAAGAGACACTAGCCAATCATTTACGATGTAATGACAGTTTCGTTCATGCTGTCTTCCAGGCACAGTTCCGATCATCTTTAACATGTCCAAGATGTAAGCGTCAGTCAAACACATTTGATCCGTTTTTATGTGTTTCCGTCCCAGTGCCTCAAGATCAGTTCAGGCCTGTTTTCGTTACTGTTGTTTATACGTCACAACAACCTAGACAGGTAATTTTCACATTAAAGTTTAATTATAAGTTAGTATTTATAGTTATTAGATAAATTATTTATCGATTTTCTTGAACAAATTTTATTCACGTGTACATTTTCTGCTTATAGTCATGGACGGATTTACGGGGGTGCGCCGCACCCCCAGATTTTTGAATTTAGTATCCAAATACTTCATACCTTCCAGTGAGTTCGCACCCCCAGATATCAAGACCTAAATCCGCCCTTGCTTATAGTCTCTTATCCTTCTTTGTGAAGCCCAATTGCTGAGGATTGTACTAGTTTCTGGAAAGCTTCCTTAAGCAAAATAAACCACTAAATTAGTATTATCGTACTTTGGCACTTTATAAAAGACGATCATGTATGGATGACAACTCGGATTTAAATTAAAATGTTGTGCCCATGGTCAAGTAGTCTTAATTGTCAAGATTTACTTAAAATCTGACTTGCTTACTTAGAAATTTTAGTACGTAAGTATTTATTTCAAACAATAAGACATCAATAAAACTCTGTTTTACAATAACATATCGTCCCTCCAATGGTAAACTCGCGAATGTGCAAATTTTGCGAATATGAGTTTGTTAGTGGATGCTGATGTATACATACAACCCAACGCATGTTGTAGTAAACTCGCGAATATGTATCTTGTTTGGGAGATACAGCCTTTGTAAAGTTACAAAAATACACGAACTGTGTTAAAGAAAAAAGAAAAAGAAAGCATTGAATTGGTTTTGTGCTCGCCTGTAAAACTGAGAATTTGCACATTCGCGAGTTTACCATTCGATGGACGATATGTTATTCTGTACCTTATATAACATACATTATATGTTATAACTCTTGGTTGTTCTTAAATATCCTTTTGGAGAAAAAAATTAATGAAACAATGTTTTACTTTCTCTTGCTCTATATGAATATATAGGGAAGGAAAGTATTGTTTTATGTTGATTTTCAAAATCAAGTTTTTTACTGAAGATACATTCAAACATTTTTTTGTATAACGCTTAGTTTAGGATCAATTAGTGATTTATTGTATTTTTTCATCAAAATCTGTAAACAAATGAGATTTTTTAGTATTGCAGCCTTATATACATTTTACGACAAAAGTGTGCATAATTAAAATTATAGGTAATAAAAAAAAATCTATAACTTATTTCAAGCATTTTCTTGTACTACAGAGGTTGATTTTCATTTAGCTTCATTCACTCAAAATTAGTTTATGTTTTTCATTTTACATTGTTTACTTATGATTAAATATACGTTATAGCTGGCCGCATTGGCGTAGTTGGTAACGTGCTCGTCTCTCATCATGCGGTCCTGGGTACAAGTCCCACTTAGGCACAGCATATTTTCATACGTTACAAAAAATCAATTCATCCTCCACCGTACAAAAAGTTACACCCCAACATCGTCGCTAATGACTGTTGTAGTTGATGTGACGTTAAATAAATGAATTTAAAAAAAATATATATATGTTATAATGTTTTATTATGTACATGGCAAGAGAAAGTTGTGTGAGTATTTCACACTAGATTTTTTTTTCTTTTGTTTTAAAGACACTCTCCATGTTATATTTCTTAAATAGAATTTTTTGTCATGAATCCATATTACAAATAGAGTTTCTTATCAATTTGTAGATAATACAATAATTTGATAAGAAGTAACACTCAGGGAGCTTCATTATTAGATAAATGCAATTATAATAATAATAATATAATGTAAATAATATTTCTAAAAATATATTTGTTGTTATATTCACTGATATATGTGTACTAATAAAAAAATATCGGTTCATTTCTGGCGCCATGATATTATGTTCTAATCGTTTGAAAAATAAAACAGTGCCTTATCAATACATTCTCTTTTGTATACATACTTTACATGAGTGGTGATTTAATCATTAAAATATCCTCTTGTAGAAAGTTATGATTTATGTAATCATTAGTTTTCACTGTAATAAGATTTTTAATTAATGCAATAATTATGAATGCTCTAGGTATTTCAAGTCGTTTCAATTTGTCATGGTATTATCATGCGTATTGAAAAATGCATAACTTTTACTAGGTACTTGAATTAAAATTATTAACATAGTATAAACAAAGTTGTTTAGTGATTCTGTTACTTTAACTTAACAAATTAAATAAATATCTATTGATTTATTTTAACTAAATGTATGTATATAATCAATTTGGATCCCATTCTAGCTAATACTGAATCTGGATTTTTCTCCAACTCACTTTCGAATTTCAATTATTCAACATCTTAACACCCTACTTGTGTGCCTGTACTTAAAATTTGGTTTTAATTTTACATTTTACCAATATTGCATGATCTGAAAAGTTTTTAATTTAAAATATACGTACGATATTCTTGTCAATCATCACCGCACCTCGATTTCTCCCTTTTTTTACCAATTCCACTCCAAAACTATCTTCGTCCTTTTTCTGAGGACATTTTCCCCCTAGCCTCTCCAATTTATTTTTCCTTCTTCTTCACCAATCAAGGATTAGGTCCCAGGACCTTTTCTGGCATCCACCTAGCCAGCCGGTCGCCCCAGATCGAGCCGTCCAATCAGCCTTGTAACTTCTGACCAGTTTAGGAATCCTGTGTGGAGACATTCTTTCAAGATGATTGATCCATTTCCAGCGGTACTCCATAATTGTCTCTTTAAAAGAACACTCATATAACTCTCACCATATATCCTTAGTTTTGAACCCATCCAATCTATTACAGCCCTTAATGCATCTCAAGAAGCACATCTCTGCCAACTGAATGGAATTTTCCTATTTCTTCTTCCATACCCAGGCCTCACTGCCATATGTCAGTGTTGGGACAGTCATTGTCTTACAGAATTTCATTAATGTGCCAATTTGGACACACCTTCAAATTTTGATGTAGTGTACTACAAATTCTATTAAATCTTTAAACTTTTTGTGGTATATCATTGTCCTCTTTGAATGATGCATCCCATCCCAAACAAGCAAAGTGGCTGACCTGTTCCAGAATCATTCCATCCACCATTATCTTTGTCCTGATTGGATATTTTCGTCTAAAGGCCATCATTTTTGTTTTAGCACTTCAACCCCCTTCAACATATCTCACTTAATGTCCTCTCTCGCCCATCATATCACTCAGCTCCTCAATCTTCTTTTCAGAGTCAAAACATGTTCGGACTTTCAGTTTTTCTATTACATTCTGCTATCCATTTTTTGTTCATGGTTTTTTTCTGTTTTCGTTATTCCTTTTTCCAGTTCAAGTTCGAGGCTTGTTTATATCTTTGAAATCAGTTTAACAGTTTATTAGTCAACTTACTGCCAACTTTCTAAATCTGATGTATCTGTTGTTTGCAGTATTTTTTAGTTATAAAAAAAGTTATTTTCTTTATAAAAGTGTCAAGTTACATGTTACGGGTAGAGGTCAAGTTAATAATACTACATTACAAGTTTTTCAACTATAATAAATAGAACTGGTTTCTCTCATGTTACCAATCAATTGAATGAATAAACAAGTACTTAGTGGTAGAGTCATAAGTAAATGTTATTACTGTCGGGCACTGTGGTAAATGAAGGTAAGCATTCATTTGCTAATTTTTAAGTGTTTCTAAGAAGGCTTCATTTACTTATACACAGTCATACATTTTGACCCATTTAATAAACAAATCTTTCTTGTTGTATAAAACAAAAAATATATTCATAAACATCATAAAATTAGGGTAATGAATTAGTAAATTAGGGTAATTAATGAAAGTATGCTTCTTCATGGCAATCTTAATGAACTGTTTTAACATACCTGGAGGAGTTCCAGAAATACTTCTTCCTGCAGCATTTATTAGTAATTTTCCGAGTTAACATTTCCCTCAAAAAATTAAGGACCTATCAGTGCTGTACTCGAAATACCTCATCGACCATAACACCAGGCACATTAAGCTCTTTTTGGATTACAATATGAGAATTTGTATCTGACTAGTACATGCAGTTTTGCTGATTAACACGTCCATTGAGTTTGAAACATGCCTCATCAACCATAAAATTGATCGCATAAAGGTTTGGATCGGCTTCTGCACGAATTACGATTGTCTCACAGACTTCCAACCACCTGTCACTATCGTCCTCATGAAGCGCTTGGAGTAAAGATGGATGAAATGGCTTCAATTTTAATTCCTTCATCATCCTTTGTATGCTAGATCATGATAACCTTAGTTTAGAAGATGCCTTACGAGTTGATTTACCAGGACTGGATATAAATGCTTTAGTAACCTATTGTAGGTTATCGTCATTGCAAATTGATCATGGACGACCTCAGTTTGAGGCATTTAATACGCTTCCTGTGTTTTCAAATTTCTTATTTAACTTTTATAAATGTTGCCGTTTCGGTAACAACACACCTGGATACTTATCATCGAATTCTTCCAGTACTTTAGCAGTATTTTTATAATGCTTCCACCACAACTGAAGCATATAAGCTTGTTGTTCAGTTGTAAACATTTTAAAAGTACCGTTACGCAGGAAAAAAATAGTAACTACACGGAGACGTAGCTCACACTAGCTACTGTTACACACAACTAATGAATGTTGTACGTGATGCTGCCAACATTACAGTATTACCAACTTATCAAAATGAAATGTCCCATCTCGTGGGGAAACCGACATATCGGCCACCTGGTGTTTTCAATCCTTTTGTGTGGTGTCATTCTTCTTCCTGACTTAACGACCATCATTTAACTTTGTTGCGACCATGGAATATATTTATAAAATTTATGCGTGACCAGAATTTTGTGAACAGTATGGTATAAATCAGATGATACAAGTCTATCATTATAAGTTTATTATAGCAAAAATCTGTTCTAAGGATAATCATATTAATTTGAGTTCATTGTGTGAATTTATTTATTTAGGTCAGCTAGTAATAAAATGTAAATTATTAACAGTATGTTTTATTATTAAATAGTCAGTAATAAGTAAACTATAAACTCATTAAATAAGCAGAATAAATAATAACTAAGTATATAGATAATAAAATAAATAAGGACATAGGGAAAAACAGAAATAAAAAAATTCACTTTTATTTATTTCACAAGATAAATTTATAAAATAACTTTCACTAACATTTTTAAGCTGCCTTGGTTTCTTTTATCTGTCGCTTGAGTTTCAGTGGATCCACCAACATCAGAGTGCACAATATCATTTGAAACTCAACATTTTTTATTTAAAATATGTTGTAGACATTACATCTTCAGTCATCTACGAGTATATACAACTGATGTAATATCTTCTACAGATTTTAAATAAAAAATTTGGTGTGAAACACTCACACAACATTCTCTTGCCAATGCAAATAACAAACAATATAACTTAGTATTGGTAATAAATTATTAGAAATAAACAAAACAACTAACCTCAGTTTGGCTTAACTTTACGAAAATCAGTCTTTTACGCTAAACTAGGCTCAGTAGAGAAAATTCCTTTTTACAAAAGTTGTAGATATTTTAATTTTCTTACAATGTTCATATACACACTTTTGTCGTAACATGCATGCTAAGGCTGAAGTATTAAATAAATCAATTTTTTCACACGTTTTTGTGAGAAAAAAACAGAAAATCGCTAATTATTACCGCTAAACTAAGCGTTATACAAAAAAATGTTTGAAA
This sequence comes from Catonia carolina, assembly GCA_035578175.1. Taxonomy (NCBI): domain Eukaryota; kingdom Metazoa; phylum Arthropoda; class Insecta; order Hemiptera; family Achilidae; genus Catonia; species Catonia carolina. The sequence goes on along the minus strand of JAQMRL010000005.1, from coordinate 28,450,564 downwards.
TAAAAGTTGTAGAATTTTAAATTTTCTACAACTTTTATTATATACATTTTTACGCTAAAATGCATATTAAAGTCGCAATCTTAAAAAGCAAATTTTTTGTACGAGAAAACAACCTCCCCAAGAATTTCAGCAGACATAGCGCCTTCTCTATCTTGTAGAGCATAAAAATTTAATATTTGAGGTGATTTTTTAATAAATCGTAAGAGCTGTTTTTGAGAAAATCGCAAAAAGTGAAAAATTACACGAATAAACTACTTCCGGACTGATTTTGATGAAAATGTTCGTGTTGGGTCCTCTAATGGTACCTAAGTTAAGTTTCAAGTTCGTACGATGTTCCGTTCTTGAGATATTCTGTTCACACACACACACACACGCAGACCAATCACTAAAACATGTTTTTTGGGTTCAGGAGGTCTGAAAACATGTAGATCCTGTGAAAACTCAATTTCTAAAAATCGACAGAAAAACAATACTTTCCTTCCTATATATTCATGTAGGTAAGAGAAAGTAAAAATTTTAAGTTTCAAATTATATTGTGTACTTTGATGATTGTGGATCCACCAAAACACGTGTACGAGACAGATAATAAAAACTAAGGGCGCTTAAAAAGGTTAGTTAAATTTATTACATGAAATAGAATTGATTTCAAGTTGCAGGATGCATTATAAGGATTTACTTTTATTTAGTAAAACCTCTATGGATTCAATCCTGCCAGGATTAAGTGGTTGTTCACTTGTATGAACAACAATTTTATTGAAATAGATATCAGAAACCCACTGGGTTGGTCTAGTGGTAAAGTCATTGCCGCGAGTCAGCTGTTAAACAGCTGATTTTCGGAGATAAAGGTTCCTGGTTCAAATCCTAGTAAAGGTAGTTACTTTTATACGGATTTGAATACTAGACAGTGGTTACCGGTGTACTTTGATGGTTGGGGTTCAATTAACCATACCTCCCAGGAATGGTCGGCCTGGGTCTGTACAAGACTACACCTCATTTTCACGTCATACACATCATCCTCATCTCATTGGGTCATGGGGTTGCTTATTGTTCTGAATTGAACAGATTGCAATGTACACAAATTAGGAATAAACAAAAAAAGAAGATATCAGAATTCATCGGAATTTATAATTTATTTGGGTGTATACATTTTCAAAAAATTAATATTTTTTATCTTATATGTATGTTGTAATGTATTTTAAAACGTTGAAAAGAAATCGTATCAAATTTTATCTACTTCTGGATTAAACGCTTAACGAAATTGTGACAGTAAATAAATTCCATGTGAAATCTGATTAATCGGCTTTCACCAGGTCAATGCCCTATTTGCTGTTTTTTTTAACAGTAAACTATTGTGTATCACCATAAATAAACCTGTTTACTTAACGTCAACTAAATTCTGTGTTGTTAAATTATGTAACGTCTACTATGACTATAATGTAATATGTATCATATAATTGCATAATTTTAAATTTAAATTTTAAGACTGTCCAAAAAGGAATTCACATATGGTCAGTTATTTATTTCATTTGATGTTTTCATTGGAATTTATGTACTGTATTTAACTTGTAAGTTGTTTAGAAAATAAATTATAAATCTGTGTATAAATAATATAATGCTTTGATTTTTTTTTGCAACTGTTACTCTGAAATATGTTTTTGTGGTTTTCACAAATATCAGGTATCGGACAGGTGTTGTGAAAGATCTTTCTTATTACAATGGTATATAATTATAATCTTATTTATGTACCATGAACCACGGATTAAAAGACAGTATCTACAGTTATAAATATATTTATTTAAAAAATGTATATTTTGTTATAAATTGAATTTTGTTAAATTTGTTTATATATATAATGGAGGTTCAGTCGTTAAGACTTTCTCTTGCAAATGTAAATAATGAACAATATTACCTAACACTAGTAAACAACATAAAATGATATGGGCGTCCAGTGACATAGTGGATAGTGCGCTAGCCTACTAATCGGAGGTCCCAGGTTCGATTCCCGGCTAGGGTCTGGAAATTATTACATGCCAAAACCCTTCATTACAGTTTCTTAACCCACCGTAGTCACTAATGATCAAGCTGTTGATGTGACTTTAAATAAACCAAAAAACTGAAAAACATAAAATAATTTTAATCATGAGTGAACGATGCAAAATGAAAACCAACCTCAGTTTGGCTTAATAATACGGAAAAACACTTTTTGTCGCTAAACTAGGGTGTATAGTGAAAAATGCTTAAAATAAAAGTTGTAGGTTTTTTAATTTTCTTATAAATTTGATTATATACACTTTTTCCGTAGAATGTATACTTAGGCAAAATCTTTAAAAAAAAATGGGATTGTTTTGCAGATTTTCATGAAAAACTAATAGAAAATCACTAATTAGCCTACCGCTAAATTAATAGTTATAATATAAAGAAATGTTTGGAATAAAAGTTGTAGGTTTTTAAATTTTCTACAACTTTGATTACATTTTCTTTTGCCCTAAAATTCATAATTAAGGCCACAATCTTAAAAAAATTAAATTTTTTCTTTGAGAGTCCAGCCTCCCCAAGAATTTCAGCAGATATGGCGATTACCCTATCTTTTAAAGCATTAAAAATGTAGTAAATGAGGCGATTTAAAGAAAATTGTAAGAGCCGTTTTTGAGAAAATAAAAGAAAAGTGAATATTACATGAATAAACTACTACTTCTGTTAACTGAATTTGATGAAAATGTTCGTGTCAGGTCGTCTTGTGGTACCTAACTTAAGTTTCAACTTCATAAAATATTTTGTTCACACATACACAGATTAACCACTAAAAACATGTTTTTCGGGTTCAGAGGGTCTGAAAATGTTTATATCCAGTAAAAAGTCGTTTTTTGAAAAATCGACTTGAAAACAATACTTTCCTTTGTATATATTCATGTAGGGCAAGAGAAAGTAAAAAATGCAAGTGTACTTGATGCTATAAGACATCCGTTATATGGCCACTTTAATGACGCTAAGGTTGTAGACTGCTGGATTACACTGAACTACAATAATGTAATAAACCTATTTATACATGTGGTGAGTACATCAATAATTACCACAAGCTATAAAAAGTTGTGGTAATCTGAATTTGTTTAAAAAATTAAAAAAGAAATTAACTATGTTAATGAAACATTTTATAATGTACAGTAGTTACTTTCTAAATACTCTGTTGTTTTAAAAGTAAGTAAACGCTGAAGTACTCGTAAATGGTGTATTATTTGGTAAAAATCATTGGATGACTTGCTTATTGACGTAAGTGAGTAATTAGTTGTAATAAAAATGTAATAAATTGGTAAATAATGAATTTAACGTAGTGTTAATATTTATGATTATCAGTTTTATCTTTACATGTCCCGTACTCTCATTTTCGAGTCTTTTAGGTAGTTATAAAAAAATTAGCAAGATTCTGGGTTCAATTCCCAATCAAGTTCTTCATATTTTAACCCATTAAAATTCACTGGTATTGTTTCATTATCCATTACTGTTAAAATTTTTATATTGAAATGTAAAATTTCTATTGAATTGTGTTTCCATTGATTTTAAAGTACTCAAAGATTTGATCTGGGTTCAATTTCCATTTAGGGTTTAGAAAATTATTTCAAGTTCAAATCCACTGTTGCATAACCCATAGCAGTTTATAATGACAAAGCTGTTGAAGCAAGTTTAATTAAACTAAAAAGTTTTATTTTTTTATATGTATATATATATTTTTTTTTAAATTTAAAGTATCAACTGCTTGGTTATTAGCTGTTATACTGGGTAATGCATCAAGAAAAGTTGGTTTTGACCTGTGAAAATTTCCAGACCCTAGCTGGGAATCGAACCCAGGACTTCCACTTGTTAGGCTAGTCCGTTAACCACTATGCTACAGAGGCAACCTGTATATAATTTTATTGGTTAATTTTTGGGTCATGTGTTTATTTATATAATCTGTTCCTTGAATTAGCTATTATATTACTATTTTTGAATTTTAGAATAATTATAAAAGGTATGCATGTTGTATCCACGATTTGAACTTGGTCAAAAAACAGATAATGAAACTATTGATATAAAATTGTATATTAATGTAATTTTTTTGTTTTTTTTTTTTAGGTGAGGTTAGGATTGTCATTACCTGTTCATGCAGATGTGAGAGAACTAAGAGAAGCCCTTTCATCTGATACAGGTGTAGCTGAACCTCATATGCTTATTACTGAAATTGATGATCTGGGATTTCATCGAACGTTTGCTGGTAGGTTATTTTATCATCAAATATATATTTTTACATTATTGTTTTTATACTAGTACTATATTTTTTATTCCTAACAAAAAAAAGTGTTTTTGTCGAGTATTAGGTTCATGGGCTGTTATGCCATCCAGTTATAAAGAGCATTGGTCCTTCCATCTTTTTCTTGGCTTTCCCAAGCTCCATCTTCCCCTCAGGGTGTATCTCTCAATCACCTCGCGGGATTTGGTTCGCAATCATCCTTCCAATAACCAACAGCATTGGTTGGTGCCAATCAAAAAAACTGCCCCTTGTAAGTGTCGACTATTTCTTCTTTACTTTACTTTAAAGCGGCGGTCCTACAGAATTAGTCTGCATCCCACATCTCAAAAGCCATGACCACCTGTCTGCCAGTCACACCCTCCTCCAAGTTTCTTGCCTTCATTGCCCGCATCACACCGCCCCACCAAGTTTACCGAGACCAGCTATCTTCAAATGTGAACCTCGATTATTTGCACTAGTGAAAAAATATGAAGTTGCTGTCTTAATGTCTGCATTCTATCCAGTCTGAAATTAACTGCCACAGATCTCAGAAAACGCATCTCAACACTCTGCAGTCTCTTGTCTGTGTACGACACGAACATTTTCATCAAAATCTGTCAACCGGAAGTAGTATTCATATCATTTTTCACTTTTTTGCGATTTTCTAAAAATTGGCACCTACGATTTTCTTTAAAATCGTCTCGTTTACTAACTTTTTATGCTCTACAAGATAAGGTAGGCGCCATGTCTGCTGAAATTCTTGGTGAGGCTGGTTTCTCATAAAAAAAATTGTTTTTTAAAGATTGCGACTTTAATATGCCTTTTTGGGGCAAAAATGTATATAATAAAAGTTGTAGACAATTGAAAACCTACAACTTTTATTTCAAATATTTTTTGTATAACGCTTAGTTTAGTAGTGGTAATTAGCGATTTTCTGTTTTTCCCATGAAAACGTGTAATAAATCGATTTTTTAAGATTTCAACCTTCGAATCAATTTTACGACAAAAATGCATGTAATCAAATTTATAGGAAATGTTAAGATCTACAACTTTTATTCAGAGCGTATTTCTCTACAAAGCCTAGTTTAGCGTGATAGAGTGATTTTCCGTATTTTTAAGCCAAACTGAGGTTGATTTTCATTTTGCGTCTTCACTCGTGATTGAAATAAGTTTATATTTTTGAGGTTTGTTTTTTGCTTATTCCTAATGTTTTTTTACTAACGTTAGGTTATATTGTTCATTATTTACATTGGCAAGAGAAAGTCGTGTAAGTTTTTCACACCAGATTTTTATTAGAAAAATACATTTCGATAATAGTGAACTAATATTAATAATACAGAGTGATTTTTTAGTCCTGTTACCCAATTGTTAATGTCTGGTAATATTTTTCTAAAAAAAATAAATTTTGTTTTGTGACACTAAGTTGGTAGCCCTACTCAACCAGTATGGATATGGCAGTGTGAGTTGATTCTCCTTGAGCTGTGTAAAATTTTGTGCCATTTCCGGTCGTGCTACGAACAGAATGTCTTTCATCCTAAAACAATCTCTTGTTTAAATCTGGAGGCTGAAGCTCTAGAACTAATCGTATGTAAAACGGATACAATTTCAATTTTTTAGTAGCTTTCTGAGCACTCGAAAATGACAAATCAACATGCGAGGAAAGTTTTTGTAAACTTTTCCATGGAGAATTGAGCAATCTTGTTTTCACATTCTCTTAACGTCATATGTCAAGAGAGTTGGTCGACCACTATGTTTTCTGCTGCAAACAATACCTGCCTCTAAAAATCAGTTAGTTAGCCTAGAATAGAGTGGAGGAACACCAAAAAATTTAATTTGAAATGATTCTTTTACACTCACATACGATTTTGTAGCAAAATATTGTTGAAGAATGAAAACCCGTTGTTCTAGGGTAAAAGACATTCTGTTCGTAACACAACTGGAAACAGCACAAAATTTTACGCAACTCAAGGAGAATCAACTCAAACTGTCGTAACTATACCGGTTGAGTAGGGCTACCAACTTTATGTCACAAAACAAAATATCCCTTTCTTAGAAAAAAATTACCAGACATTAACAATTGGGTAACAGGACTAAAAAATCACCCGGTAGTATTAATTGGAGTTGACTGTATATGATTTATGCTTTTTCATTGGTCAACTGGATTCATTGTAAAATCATAAATTAATAATACTGTATAGTTTCCTGAATGAATCATCTGATCATAAAATTTAGCGATCAGAATGGCTAATACTTCTGATTCATTCACTATTGTATTTTTAATGAATGAATTTAATAGAAGTACTTTTATTTAATTATTAGTTTCTATCTATTCAAATTAGATACGGTTAATAACATGATTTGTTGAATTATTTGTTCAAGTATTCTTTTGTTGTACATTAAACATGGTGTACATGTTCAAATAATTTTATAGTTCCGGTAATTACTAAAAAAGAATTTAAATAATAATGTATCATTAAACTCTGTTATATAACTATTATAGAACATCATTGTTTTTACTCGTTAGTTCCCAAACCTGCTGTATACTTGCATACTCTGTGTAAATACATTGTTGTAAATTATCAGCTACTATTACATCCAATTTTTATTACTCTAAATAATGACTATTTTATTATGTGATAAAATATAATTTGTAAAAAGCCCAAATCTCAAAATGGTTCATTAATCAATATCACGAAATCCCTGATCAAACTGCCAATAAATTCGATCCCACAAATAAATCTTCCCCTTCAAATTTTAAAAAAATGGGTACCAGAAAATGGATATTTTTATTTAAATTTTCTGGAATGACCTTCTTGAAAATAAAAAACTTCATTAAAGTATTTCTTGGTTTCCTTTAATCCTTTTCCTTGATTTGGTTTCATATATGATTAGTACAAAATAATGGTTATAACGCATAATGGGGGAAAGAACTCGGCAACCAGATCCCAAGCCTCGCTTCTCCTGGTTGCCTACAATACAGGATTAATTAATATGTTATACAGCATTTACTTACTTTATGGAATTACTTATTGTTCTTAAATTGAACAGATTGCAGTGTACACATATTAGGATTTTTTTTTAATTTTCTTATGTATAAATTGGATTAAAAGGCGATTCTAGTTGATAAATTGTTTACAACAATGTATTCAGTTGCATTTTAATTAATTATATACTGTAAAATTAGTAATTGATATAATGTATCTCGTGTGCTTCATATGATTAATGACTTAGTGAGTAAAACTACACTAGTGTGATATCAAATATCCGATAATACAATTCTAAATTGTCAGATGACTTCATTATATCATTGTTATAATGTATTATGATTTCTACATGTAATCCATTCATCCATCATTTAGTAATCCATTATTTTTCTGTTATAGATAATCAGCCAATTAGTGTGATAAAAGAAACTGAACCAATTTATTGCCTGGAACTTCCTCAACTGAAAGAGGCTTCTCAAGATTCAGGCGAATATTTATTATTATGTTGGGTCAACGTTCTTATTTTGGATGATCAGTGTGCAAGGTAAATATTTATAAAATTTAATTATTTTGTTTACTTTCTCTTGAGCTATTTGAATATATAGTGTCGCCGACCGGGGCCGACAACACGTGGCGAAACCTTGTCTGTAAAATTGGTGGCCCTGAAAAGGGCCGATGTTGACGTTCGGAAGCGGCGAGCCGGCGTGGTAGAAGCGGAGCCCGAAGAGTGACGGCTCGCCTACCAGGTTCAGGCCTAGCCTTCCCTCAGCGGCAGTTGGGTCCCCACTGCAGCGTGGCAGTGGTGGCCCCCAGAGCCCAGCAGTGTTGGGTTGGCGTAGGCCGTCTGCCGGTAGCACGGCCGAGGCGGCTGTCTCTGGGCCAGCGAAGGCTGACCGGTGCGGGAATGTAGCGTCCGCCACCGGTAGCGTAGACCAGGGATGGTGCGTCCGGTCTCGACTGGGCTCGTCTTCTTCTGGCTGGAGCTCTTCTTTCTTCAAAAATAAATCTTTATAATGCATCCTGCAGTTTGAAATATTTCTATTTCATATAATGAATTAATATAATAATTTCACTAACCTTCTTTTTAAACTGCGTCACCTTTATTTCAATTTTTACTTACACGTGTTTCGGTGGATCCACCATCATCAGAGTAAATGAAAAATAGAAACTAAAAATTTTTTTCATTTATTTAAAATTTACAGAAGATGATACATCTTCAGTCACTTGTATAAAACTGATTTAAAATTAATTTATTTTAATTTATCCCTTCTCATATTTACTGTAGATAGCAGCAGCAGTCAATATCACTTCATCATTCCTAAATTTTATCTGTTCATTCAAAATGTCCTGCTTTTGCTCTTTTAAATATTTTTATAAATATGGAACATCTCATATTTTTCAATTTTATTTTTGTAATATAGAGAATAAAAATAAAATTGAAAAATATGAGATGTTCCATATTTATAAATATTTAAAAGAGCAAAAGCAGGACATTTTGAATGAACAGATAAAATTTAGGAATGATGAAGTGATATTGACTGCTGCTGCTATCTACAGTAAATATGAGAAGGGATAAATTAAAATAAATTAATTTTAAATCAGTTTTATACAAGTGACTGAAGATGTATCATCTTCTGTAAATTTTAAATAAATGAAAAAAATTTTTAGTTTCTATTTTTCATTTACTCTTCTTTCTTGTTCTTCTCTGCTTGCGAGTTGAGCGAAGAAAGGCTCTCGCTGGCCAGCGCACTTGCTTATATCCCCCTCCGGTTAGTCCACTTCAAGGTGGAGGGGAGGCGTCAGGCTGGTAGTGGGACCGTGTGCAGATGCTAATATTGGAAGGGCAGGCGGCGACAATAGCAAATGAAAGAAAGAAAGTATTGTTTTCATATTGATTTTTCAAAATCAAGTTTTCCCTGGAAATACTTGTCTTCAGGCCTCCTGAACAAAAATATGTTTTTAGTGATTGGTCTGTGTGCGCGTGTGTGTGTGTGTGTGTCTGAACAAAATATCTCAGGAATAAAATACTGTACTAAGTTTAAACTTGAAAGTTAAGAAGTAAAGTTGCAGGAGATTAAGAAATCTACAACTTTTATTTCAAGTGTTTCTCTAAACCGCTTAGTTAAGCGTCAATTAGAGATTTTCAATATTTTACTTATCAGAATTTGTTAAAATGGATTTTTTTTTAAGATTGCGGCCTACTTTTATTTCAAGCATTTTTTTTGCAATGCTTAGTTTAGTGTCAATTAGTGATTTGCTATATTTTGCTCATCAAAATCTGTTAGAATGGATTATTTTAAGATGGCGACTTATGTGTATTTTAAGCGTTTTTTCTACAGTGCTTAGTTTAGCTTCAATTAGTGATATTCCATATTTTGCAGATCAAAATAGGGGAAAAATGGATTTTTTAAAGATTGCGGCATCAATCCGTATTTCATGACAAAAGTGTACATAATCAAAGTTATAGGAAATAAAAAAATCTACAGAAGTTAGTTTTCACTTAGCTTTCACTCATGATTAAAATTAGGTTATGTTTTTCATTATTTACATTGGGAAGATAAAGTTGTTTGAGTAATTCACAACATATGCTTCTGTTAAATTAAACTGATAAATACTTTATTCTGAAATCTTTTGTAGCATAGTTACCTCATTGTTCATGATGATATCAGGTTTTTTGTAAAAATTTAAGCATTATTTTTATTGTTTTATTTTATTGACTTTTGAAGTGTTTCTCTTTGTTATTGCAGTCACGAGACATTATAAGATGAAGGGATTTCCCCCTGTCTAGCCTGGCCATAATTTCAAGTACCTAAATATTGTTAACATGTTTTTTATTTTAATCATGTGGGTTGATATGTGCTTAATATGCCAAAAGAAGTGTAGGTGTAATTGGGAGTTTTATTTAAATGATATTGTCATTTATTTTATTCGTTATTAATTAAGTAATGTTATGCTAACAAAAGAAAAGTAATGTGTTCTACCTAAGTTTTTCTTATTGACATCAGGTTATCAGTCATTTTAGATTATGAACACAATGCATTATTGTGTTTATTTACTTTTAAAATAGAATAAGTATTTATTTATTTAATTTATGGTTACCATGTATTTTACAGGTTCAATAGTCCATTTACGATGCAAGTTTGTAGAGAAACGTCGTACGTAGATTTACAGAAATTATTATTAAAAGAAATGGCTTGGATTTTACACGATGATGTTTTAACAAATGATCAAGACGTGCCGTTATTTAAAGCTAGAATTTGCGATGCCGGTGGATTATCACAAGCTGATCATACTTATCTTGATTCTGCCGTTGATCATCCTTTGTATACTGAGGCTGTCGATCAGGCTTTAGCGATGTGCGATCCTGGCGCTGGACAACCTCACTTAAAACTTATCCTTGAATGGGATCTTACTGCCAAAGAAAGGTTTGTTGAAATATTGATGTAACTGGAATTTTTTTTACACACGTAGGCTCCCTCTCAACCGACCATGACGGGACCAGGCATAGGTCGGATAACCTAAAAGTTGGTTAAACCGAAAATCGTAAAAACAACTTCAGAAAGGTAAAATCCAATGGGTTAGCTGATAGTTTTTCACCGCACACAGTTAAAGAATGATTGCCGTAATCTTGGATAGCTTTCTTTTTTCGGCGCCAATCCATGACCGTAGTCACTCCAACACCGAATTCACCAGTGATTAATTTTACCAATTCACCTTTCTCAAGAGGCTCGATAGCTTTTAACTTGTCTTTCATTCAGTCCATGACCGTAGTCACTCCAACACCGAATTCACCAGTGATTAATTTTACCAATTCACCTTTCTCAAGAGGCTCGATAGCTTTTAACTTGTCTTTCATTGTTACCACAATACATTTCTTCTTACTAGTTCCACTCATTTTTGGAAGAGTTCACTACAAAAACTGTTCAATACGACTGCAATGCGGCACACAGATAACGACAATAAACCACGAAGCACACTGCAGGCAAGCCAATGCACTACTGACCCATATCGCTAAGAAACTGATGAGTCATCAGTCACAGAGATATACGAGGTTTGTTAAAAAAAATAACGGGAATTTTCGTTTTTTGAAAAAAATATTTATTTATTCATCTACATTAATATTGTCGCCTTCAAAGTAGTCCCCTTCGCATGCAATACACTTGTGCCAACACTTTTTCCAATCCTCGAAACACTTCTGAAACTCGATCTTTGTGATAGCTTTTAGCTCTTTCACCGATTCGCTTTTAATGTCATCTATGCTTGTAAAACGACGGCCTTTTAATGTTCTCTTTATTTTTGGAAATAGAAAAAAGTCACATGGAGCCATGTCTGGCGAATATGGAGGCTGGGGCATCGTTACAGTTTTGTTTTTGGCCAAAAATTCACGAACAAGCAATGAAGTGTGAGCAGGTTCATTATCATGGTGCAAAAGCCATGAATTGTTTTGCCACAAATCCGGGCGTTTTTTTCGGATTGCTTCACGCAAACGGCGTTGAACTTGTAGGTAGTACTCCTTATTGATTGTTTGACCTTGTGGCAAGAATTCATGATGCACTATGCCATTAAAATCGAAGAACACAGTGAGCATAAACTTCACATTCGACCGCACTTGTCGAACCTTTTTCGGTATTGGTGATCCAGAATGCCTCCACTGGGACGATTGAGCCTTAGTTTCGACATCGTATCCGTAAACCCATGTTTCGTCACCTGTTATAACACGTTTGAGTAGATCCGCATCGTTGTCGACTTCATTTAGTGACTCCTGAGCAACTTCCATTCGCCGCTGTTTTTGTTCGAAATTCAACAATTTTGGAACAAATTTTGCTGCCACACGTTTCATACTCAAAACATCCGAAAAAATTTCATGGCATGAGCCAATCGATATGCCAACATCATCACTGACTTCTCTGATTGTGATTCGGCGAACGTTCATAACCATTTCTTTCATTTTTTTCACGTTTTCATCGGTTGTTGATGTGCTTGGACGTCCGGGTCGTTCGTCATCTTCAACGTTTTCGCGGCCATCTTGGAAACGCTTATACCACTCGTAAATCCTTGTTTTACTCATAGCACACTCACCATATGCCTTTGTTAACATTTCACACACTTTATTACACTTTATTTCATTTTTCACGCAAAATTTAATACAAATTCTTTGATCCATTTTTTTTAACAAACAAAAATAGCCGTGCTCGAAAAACACGTATAACCTTAGCGGCTTCCACTTAAGAACTAAGCAATGAATATTGTTGAAAATTTTATCGTACGTCAGGGGCATGTGTACCAACATAATAAAAAAAAAAATTTTACAATCAGACTATCCAAACCCGCGAAATTTAAAAATTCCCGTTACTTTTTGAACACACCTCGTATGTGGTGCCTTGTCTGATTTTTTTTGACAGTTCGTCATTGCCGCGGCAGAATTCTAATCATGTCTTCCTGGAAAGAATCTGTTAATCCAGTGGGCGGTTGAAGAGGAGTCAGTTAAGAGGGAGACTATTGTAATGATTTATCTATCAACTGTCTGGAAGAATTATAAATTTATTTGGTTTACTGTTTACCCTTACATTTCTCAATTGGGGAAAGTGTTATAGCACCCCTATAATGAATTATGAAATCAAGCTTTTTCTTTCTACTTCTGACAAATGATTACTGTAAATATATTTTAGACTAATACATTAATGAAACTGAGGTAAAACCTACAAAAAATACAATTACACGGTACAATATGAGCATACATTAAACAGATGGTTAAACTACACATAATTACACATACTTCATTAGGTCCCACTTCAACTAAAAGTAAGGTAAAACTGAACAAAAGTAACATATACTATAAATAAATAAAACTAAAAATAAATTAAGAGGTTATAATAAACATAATTGCATTAGTTCCTAGTTCACACTAATATTTACCATGTGGTTTGAAAACCAGTTGTAATTCTGAAAAGCAGAATAAAACAGGTTTTAGTTCAGCTGTTAGCCATTAGTAACTACATGAACTGCTGATGAAAATCAAACTGTGGAACAGAATGTAAAGCAGCAACCAACAGTAATCAACATCGGTAACGTAAATATACAGGATTAGCAGCGAAAATATTGACTGTTCAGTATGTTTTTACAAAAAACAGCCCATGAATTTCATTGAGAATCTAAACTCTTTGTAATACTGACTAGAAAGTCATTCTGCTCACAGTGTCACTCCTCATCTTATGTGTTAGCATTGATATGAAAAACAGTTGTATTTAAAACAAATTAAAAATATCTTTTTGTCAGTTAAAAAAAAGTCATTAACTGAGTATTAAGCCAGTAACAACACAATATAAATTAAAAAAATAACTTCTATATTTTATTTTCCAACAGCTTTTATATTGACTGTTCAGTATGTTTTTACAAAAAACAGCCCATGAATTTCATTGAGAATCTAAACTCTTTGTAATACTGACTAGAAAGTCATTCTGCTCACAGTGTCACTCCTCATCTTATGTGTTAGCATTGATATGAAAAACAGTTGTATTTAAAACAAATTAAAAATATCTTTTTGTCAGTTAAAAAAAAGTCATTAACTGAGTATTAAGCCAGTAACAACACAATATAAATTAAAAAAAAATAACTTCTATATTTTATTTTCCAACAGCAGTGGATATATGCTACAATGTTTAATAAATTGTTTAATTTTTTATTACATATTTTATTGGGTAATAAATAAGCCTTAATGTATACTGTGCGTAAGTAATGATATGAGGTGATATAAAAGTAAAAAAAATGCCAAATATAACCACAAATTGAACTGGGACCCTGGTATAGAAGCCAGTGCTATAACTACTACACCAATTTGACTGAGCAAAATTATATTCATCTATCATGTGTTGAGAAGATACAGCACCTGTATATGTTTTGCAGATTGGCTAAAATTCAGCCATGTGAATCATGACAATCATCCCATTTATATAGCTGTGCTGAATTTGTAATGTAGTTTTTAAATATTTTTTGCCGTTATTTCTTGGAAGATTTATTAGAACCACTTTTTTCGTAAATAATTAATTGATCTGGCCATTGTATGTTTGGTTGAATACCATTTATTTATTAAGGAAATTATTAATTTTTTAAATCTGAATTAAGTGTTTTTTTCATATTTATTAGAACCACTTTTTTTTGTAAATAATTAATTGTTCTTGCCATTGTATGTGTTTGGTTGAATACCATTTATTTGTTAAGGAAATTATTAATTTTTTAAATCTGAATTAAGTATGTTTTTTCATTCCAGCACAATTGCGAATGATAATGACATTATTGAAGAACATGCTAGTGTTTCTCAACTGAAAACAAGAGCTGATCAAGGAGGATCAGTTAGTCTTGAAGAATGTTTTGAAGTAAGTTTCTATTATTGTAATATTAATCATAAATGTGGTATAGCTTAACACTTTCACTTCTGAACAGCTGAAACATAATATAATACCTTTGGTAAGTTTTTTGTTTAGTAAAAGTACAAAGCTTTCCACCACCACACCAGGTGTGTGGTCAGCAGTAAAAGTGATTAATCTGTGGCAAATATGTGTAGCGCTGTATGGCTACAGTGCTGAATGATTATGGTGAACTCTATTACATGGTTCATTTGTTTTTCATAAATTTGATATTGTCTTAAAATTTCATTGTACAGATTTCTTGTAAAAGTTTAGAAAGAATTAGAATTTGACTTTCTAGGCTTAAAAAATGTATCAAAATTTTGCTATACTTTTTTTTGTCAATCATATAAATTGTTTTAATTGATTAATTTTTATTGTTAAGTTCATTTAACCCACCGGGTTGGTCTAGAGGTAAAGTTTGCACCACCAATTTACTGGTGGGCAAAAACTTGAATATGAACTAAAAAGATAAAAAAAGTTGGGCGCCAGCTCTTTCAGCAGAGCATGAGAAAAATAAAATAAGACTAATTTCCTTGCTTTAAATTAAATATTTAATAAATTTACTACTAACTAAATTAACTGAATACTAACAATATTATCCTAAATTACTCTAACCTATTTTAAAATATAGCGAACCTTTTCTGCCGCGACTTTAATACAAAAACGAGAAACTTAACAAAACCCTTAATAAATACGAAATGAATTTACCTCAAATATTTTCCCCCTTTCTCCTTCTTCTCCTCGTTCTCCTACTTACTTCTTCAAAAACTGCTCCTTTTTAACCAACTCTTAAGTCTGTGGGACTCTTTAAGTCCCACAGGAACTGATTTTTATTTCCTGGATCCGAACCAGGAAACCTCTGGTTGACAAGCCTCCCTCTCCCACCACCCGTTCAACCAACCTGGAGGGCCAACGGGAAGGAGACCTACTCCAGTGAGTAGCTGAAAGTTGGTAGGTGGAAGAAAGGCCCAAAAACACAGAGGGAGAAATACACCGGCCTAATGAATATCGGATGGTTGACCGTTGGCTATATTTACAACCTATTGTCTAACTACTATTCTCATGCAATTTATTCTAACAATGGAGGTTTTCCCTTACATTACTTATAGGATTGTTACTGAGTAATGGAAGTTATAGTAATTAGGAATTACCATAACTTCCATTGTTTGTACAATTGTACTTTTACTACAGTACAAGTCATTGCCACGAGTCAGCTGTTTAACAGCTGACCCATGAATTGGAGATGGAAGGTTCCTGGTTCAGTCCTAGTAAAGGTAGTTACTTTTATAAGGATTTGAGTACTAGACAGTGGTTACCGGTGTACTTTAATGATTGGGGTTCAATTAACTATATTCTTATTAAGAATGGTTGGCCTGGGTCTGTACAAGACTACACGTCATACACATCATCCTCATCTCATCGGTCATAGGGTTGCATCATTTAGAGATAAAAAAGAAACAAAAGTTCATTTACCCTTACACGTACATAAAGCTTATTGCATGTAATTTAAACCTATATTAATAAAAATTGCATTTATCTTTTTCAGTTATATACAAGAGCTGAAATATTAGGGGCTGATGATGCGTGGCATTGTCCAAATTGTAATTTGAAACAAGAAGTAGTCAAGAAATTAGGATTGTGGTCTTTACCAGATATACTTGTAATTCATTTGAAACGTTTTAGGCATTCGACCACTTCAAAAATTCAGGCTCCACCAAGGTAATTATTTAGTACATGAGGAACTACAAATTGTGTTGGAGTTTTTATTATACATAATAAGATTGGAATAGCTTGCTTTATAAAAATAAGTTACTTAACATTTATAGGTATGAGATGTTCCATATTTATAAATATTTAAAAGAGCAAAAGCAGGACATTTTGAATGAACAGATAAAATTTAGGAATGATGAAGTGATATTGACTGCTGCTGCTATCTACAGTAAATATGAGAAGGGATAAATTAAAATAAATTAATTTTAAATCAGTTTTATACAAGTGACTGAAGATGTATCATCTTCTGTAAATTTTAAATAAATGAAAAAAATTTTTAGTTTCTATTTTTCATTTACTCTGATGATGGTGGATCCACCGAAACACGTGTAAGTAAAAATTGAAATAAAGGTGACGCAGTTTAAAGAGAAGGTTAGTGAAATTATTATATTAATTCATTATATGAAATAGATTTATAGGTAGATTAAACAATTTTGAAATTATGGATTTCAAAACAAAAGAGAATCTACTTTTTTCTAATTTATATCTCACTTTCACAAATTTTAAGGATGGAAAATTATTTAGGCTTAAGTTTAAAAAAATTGTTTGTCAATTGGGGTTGATCGAGTCTCGTATTTAAATTTTATTTTGTGTAGAAAGCAATGAAATCAGTGTTTATAATCTCGTACTATATAATCTCGTCTATTCATCGAGTCTGGAGGCATGCAGTAAACAAATGGATCATGTGATAACTGTTGATTGAACGCATAACCAAGGTCATTATGCATTCTTCTAACACCAGTTTTCGTTGCATTATCCCTAGTGTAATATACCGTGCGAGTTATTTTTAGTGACATAGATCATGAAAATTTGTTAAATTTTTAAAAAGGAAAAAAAAGAATTTTTTTTACGTAAGCGCAGTTCATTATCCAATAGCTGGCATCAGTTAGGCGATCAGCAGTACTAATATCACGTGAACTACGCATTGATTTGTTGATACATTTCTCTAGACTCGGTGAATTCAGTATAGTTAAATTCAAGTTAATTAAAGATATATGGTTTAATACAAATAAATTTTCATCAGGGAACAAGTGAGCAGAATATCAAGGACCACATAAATCAACAACTACCCATATATTTTTACCGAGTGCTAACAAGTAATCTCCAAGAATAAATTAAAACAGAGGACCTTTAAAGTTTTTGAGCCTTGTGAAGATCCTGCAGTTTCTCAAGATTGCCAAACTTGAGAAATGAAGACATGAGGTGTACAGATGATTTTAAGTAGTGTTTCTTATTTGTTCAAAAAATATAAAGTGAGGATGTTGCTTTCGAAAAACATGGCTACAGAAAATTCCAGACACTACAGTAGCAAGGAATCTCAGAAAGGGTGACTGGGAAGACGGGAGTTAATGGGTTGTCTTGTACGAGAAGTAGAGAAATCTGTGGGTCCTCTGGAAAAAAGTAAAAGTAATGATGCAAAATCTTTTAAAATTAAACCTGTGGTCATCAAAGAACTTATTTGAACCATTCAAGTAACAATTACCCTCTGTATCTTCTTCACGTTGTACATTTTAAGTAGTATGAAGCATTAAGAGAAAGTTCTTTCTCGCGCTTACGTAAAAAAAATTCTTTTTTTTCCCTTTTAAAAATTTAACAAATTTTCATGATCTATGTCACTAAAAATAACTCGCACGGTATATTACACTAGGGATAATGCAACGAAAACTGGTGTTAGAAGAATGCATAAGAAAGTTGTCTATGGTGTGTTATTTTAAACCATAAATAAAAAGTCTTAGAGTAATTTATTTATTCATTCATTTATTCTTTAGATCACCAGTCAAGTTGACAACATTAGTTGACTTCCCTCAATACGGATTTGACATGTCACCACATCTATCACCTGGAGCTGGACAAGCTGACCCTCCTGGTTTACTTTGGTCCCCATGGAGGAGACCAAGATCACCACCTAGGCCTCCCCCTCATGCCGATGATTATACTTATGATTTATATGCAGTTTGCAATCATCATGGACAGGATCTTCAAGGGGGACATTATACTGGTCAGTATTAATCACTTTAATTTTGGTATTTGTTGTTTAAATATTTTTAGGTTATGCTATTTAATTCACTTTTTGTTAATGTAGTTGATTTAAAGTCTTTGAATCAAAATTTTTATACAATTTTAGTACTTTTTTTCATCATCTCGACAAGTTTGATGCAATTCTTCAAGCTGGCCTATTTTGCGCAAGTTGTTTCTTATTGTCACCGATGACACGTGGCAAAACCTTGCTTGTAAGGTTTCTTGCTTGTGAACGGCCCTGAAAAGGGCCGTTTTTATGGTTAGGGGTATGAGAAGGACATTTTTGGTT
Source organism: Catonia carolina (assembly GCA_035578175.1). NCBI lineage: Eukaryota > Metazoa > Arthropoda > Insecta > Hemiptera > Achilidae > Catonia > Catonia carolina. The sequence continues at coordinate 28,431,835 of JAQMRL010000005.1, read as the reverse complement.
TTTGAGGTGGCCCGGAAATGGCAATTGTTGGTGGTCAGAAGCGGCGTGCTGAGAGCGAGGCCTAAAGAGTGACGGCTCGGCTACCAGGTTCAGGCCTAGCCTTCCCTCACCGGCAGTTGGGTCCCCACTGCAGCGTGACAGTGGTGGCCCTCCCGAGCCCCGCAGTGTCAGGTCGGCAAAGGCGGACCAATGCAGGAATGTGCATCTGCCACCAGTAGGGTAGACCAGGGATAGTGCATCCGGTCACGGCTGTTCTCTTCTTCTTGCTTGCTCTCTTCGTTCTTCATTTGGAAGCTGGATTGCAAGTACTGCTGGATCGCGGTTCAGTGCGGCTGCTTAAATACCGCTCTGGGGAGTCCACTTTATGATGGAGGGGAGGTGCTGCGGGGCGGTAGCGCTCATTGCAGCAGGCAGGTTCTGGGACCTTCTGCAGGTACTGATATTGGTGGGGCAGTCGGCGACAGTATCTACATACCTGCTACACCCTACTTCTTTTAAAATTTGCGTTAAATATTCTAACCTTTGCCTCCCGATACAATTCACTCCCTCAATATTACTCTCCTGTACTGATAGAGCTTATCAATAATCAGCCATTAAACCTGGACCTGAATGTCTTACGATATGGCACACCAGCCCGCCCCTTCTTCTGGTGATTTTAGTACTAAACTATGAAATTGAAAACAATCTGTGATAATTATCTGAAAGGAAAAAATTATTTCCTTTACTGATCACTTATTTTATTAATTATTATTTTTATCAATTATTTTCACTCGCTGATCACAATTCTAGAAATAACGAAGTGTTTGAAGCAAATTCAAGAAAGCTTTTAAGTATCACCGTGTTTCAATTGATCATTATTACTGTTGTTACAGATTTTTAAACAATTTTGTCTTTTCTTTAATAATAATTTGAAAATAAAACACGTAATTGATAATCTTTTACGACATTTTGAAATTTGTCGACGTCATCAAATTGCTGTGGCACAAGCTACTTCTTCATGATTGAAGAGATGAAAATCACTTCTCGCCAAGTTGGGGCTGTAAAGGGTGTGATCAAAAATGTCCAATTAAAAATTGCTTCAAAAGCTCTTGAGTTTTTTGAGCACTGTGAGAGTAAGTGTCGATGCAAAAACACAACACTAGATGTCAGCATACCACGATTTACATAAAGTGGCTTTTCATAAGCACCCAAATTTTGTCACCGGTCACAATTCTCTTCAAAAAAAACCTTCTCCTTCCGCCAAAATTCAGTCGTCCAGGCAGCTGAATTTTATGAAGAAGGAATTTTTAATCAGTTTAATGCTATGACAAATGTTTAAATTTTAATGGTGACTATGTTTAAAAATAGTAAAAAGCTGTAATTTTAAGATGTATAAGAGTACAATAAAATATATTTTCAATGCAAGTTTTTTTATTTACTGCTGAATGGAACGGATTTAATTTCCGAATCGCCCTCGTACCTTAAAAATGAGAGGTTACAATAAAGTAATATATTTTTTAGAGTGAAACTAATAAGGATTTTTTTATTGTTTTACAGCTTACTGCAGAAATCCGTATGATGCCCAATGGTATTGTTTTGATGATACTAAAGTAGTCCCAATATCAGAAACAAATCTGGTTACAGCGGCAGCTTATATACTTTTCTATCAGCGACGTGGCCTTCTTTCACCTTCATCTTCTTCATCATCATGTTCAGGACCCGAACATTGGGCTGCTAGACTTGTACCACCGTTTGAAGATTATCCCAATAATAAAGGTATGTTATCCATTGGTTTATTGTTTGAAATGTGGCTGTATAAATGATACCTCTAACTGAATAAAAATGAGGATATATGTATATCTATTTATTTCCTATTATTTAAAAAAAGTTAATCAAATGTGTATTTTCTTTTTAATAAAAAATTTAATATCTAAATTTACTTAAATTAACTTTTAAAAAAAAATTAATCTATCCATGTTTCTCGTGTTCAGTTATAAAAATAACTAAATAATCCACTCAGTTCCCCACCAGGGCTGCCAATTTATAAAAATAACTAAATAATCCTCTCAGTTCTCCACGAGGGTATGCCAAATTGTAAAAAAAATACTTTTGTTAACACAAACAGCAATCAACTAAATCTCAATCAAGTTATGAATCTATTCAACGTATTATCAATCAATTAATAAATCTGAAATAACTTTCTCAAAATATACACATAAAATAAGAATAAAACAATTTAATTGAATATGTCATTTTAGAAAAACCATTTTTAATGAACGAATGAGGGACGCACCCGTTTGGTTTGGCGTCCAGTCCCCCATTAAAATATTTTACAAAATCTTTTTTTCTTCTTAGTTGCCTAGTAACCAAATAAATAATTCTTTTAAAATATTTTTGTTAATGTAAATTAAATAATTTTTAAAGTATTCATTTTAATCAGCTGGAGATGTTTATTTTTATTTCAATAGACTCAAAAATAAACAACTCCAGGTGTCCGGTAAATTTGTCATATTACACAGTGTTAGATAACATCGTAAATTTAGCACTTGTTAATTTTTGGGTGCACTTTGTAGTTTTATAAATTACCATAAAATAATTCAAGCTTAGTATGTGCACTTTAGGATATGCTTTAGTATTTGCTTAGTATATGTGCACTTTATAAAGAACATTGAAATTAATGAAGTGGAGACTTGTGTAATTGAAAACATAAATTGCAAACAATTAATATTGTCTATAGCAAAACAATACAATTTCCTTAATTTTTACACTGTTTATGTATTCTAGGTAAAAATTTCCTGTTTGAACAAACAATTTTTACACATTTTCATCTATTTTTGAGGTCCGATGATGTCCTAACCATCGCTCATCTTCAATTGGCTTATTTCCGCTTTTAAATCACTTATACCACTTGCAAACATTCTAATTTTAACATTTCATGAGCTTCTTGGATACTTTGGTGCAATTTAAAACAAAACATAACGTTAACGCATTGTTTGAAATCCATGTTGCACGACACTGTAATCAAGAGCTCTCTTTTTTTTAGCTCGGCAAGCCGACTGACATGTCACAACGTGTTCAAACTTGACACTGACTATCTCAAAGAATCAGGTTATCAGACTCATTACTTCAAACAGATGTAGCGTCAGCAGTTTCTTCATAATAAAATTATTAACCAAATTTATCACACCTGGTATATAATTGAGTAGATTGATTGATGTTGTGGAAAGATGACCTATGAATTTTGTTTTACTGAATGTTCGTTAGGTACATTTTTTTACTCTGGACTTCATGTAATAATGATGTGTTGTTTCTAGATGCTACACAGAATGAAGGAGAGAAAATTACTAGGAATTCCAGAGCATATGCTACTCTACAACCCTCAACTAAACGACCTGTGATATTACAAAATGATAATAAAGTTCAAACTCAGGCAGATGATAATACAGTAAGTACATAATAACTGTTTATACAAGGGTCATTTCTAATGTAAAGACCGTTTTGTTGTAAAAAATTTATTCAGAAAAATATGTAAAAACAAAGTGATACAGAATAAAACACATTAATGCTCTACATAATCACCGTATGAATTAAAACATTTGTCATAGCGATTCACCAGCTTCAATATACCCTCGTCATATTCTTCTGCTGCCAGTTCATTTAGCCACTGATTCACAGCATCTTTAAGTTCATCGTCACCTGCGAATTGCTTACCAACAAAAATTCTTTAATTTGCCAAACAAGTGGAAATCTGAAGGCGCTGAATCTGAACTGTATGGTGGGTGACTGAAAATTTCTCATCCAAATCTTCTCAGTAAATCAAGCGTCTTACCTGCCACATGTAGACGTGCATTATTGTGCAAGAAGACGATGCCGTCAGTAAGCCGTCCACGGGGCTGATTTTGAATGGCACGTCATAACTTGCATAGAGTTTTGCAGTAATATTCTGCATTTACAGTTGCTCCGCGTGGTGCAGTCAATCAACGGTATGCCAAAACAATCCCATAAGACCGTGGCCATCAATTTCCTTCCAAACAGCAGTGGCTTGATCTTTGTTGGTTTCGTTGGTGACTGAGGATGACGCCATTTATATGACTGCCGATTTTTTGTGGCATGTAATAAGAAATCCACGTTTCATCGCCGTAACTATTGAATTATGGAATTCATCACCATTTTCTCTGTAGCGCATCAGAAATTCCAACGCAGATCCCATTCGGATTTGTTTGTGACATTCTGATAACACATACGGCACCCAACTCGTTACATTCATTACATTATCACCGTACACAGCAACCAACTGCCTATGAATTTCAACCGGTTTAACATTTTGATCGTTTTGAAAACATATCACTTCACTTTACGTATTTCACAATCGACGGCAACATCAATTATCTAATTCATTTAAAAATACAATAACATCAAACATAAACGAGGACACAACAACGCGACAACTGACAAACAACAATGCAGTGTGTATATTACAAGACTGGCTTTCCATCTCACAGGTTAGCCAACCTCTAGGTGAGAAATTTCTCAACTATCTTTACTTTAGAGATGACCCTCATACATAATATACTACATTATTTAATTATTTATTTAATAAATTAAGAAATTTTTAATTCTAGATCTGTAATGAACGTACACAATTTGAGGGTGGTATTCAGTTAAATGTTATTTCTTCTTAGAAAACTTACTATGGAAAAATTCCTCAGTAAACAAAACTTATTTTTGTAAACATCCAGATAACCAGACATTTACAAAAATATTTTTTTAAAACAAAAATTAATGGAATAATGTATTTTGAATATTTTAGTGTTATCAGAATAATTTATTCTGTTTATACGAGGGCGAATCAAATATAAACGGTAATTTTTAAAATTATATTTATTGAATAATATTATACAAAAACTATGCCTTCAACATTTTTCAATATAGTCTCCTGCATTATCTACACACTTATGCCACCGATTTGGAAGCTTGAAGATTGCCTGTTCATAAAAAGATTGAGGGAGAGTTGTCAACCAATCGCGCACGTGCTTCTCGACATCTTCATTGCTTTCAAATCGTTTTCCTTCAAGTGATTCTTTCAGAGGCGCAAACAAAATGTAGTCACAAGGGGACAAGTCTGGACTGTAAAGAGGGTGTTCGAGAGTTTCCCAGCCCATTTCTTCCAATTTATCCCTTGTCAACAATGCGGTGTGAGGCCTTGCGTTGTCATGGAGAAGGATGACATCTCTAATGGGCACACCTCGTCTTTTGTTTCGGTAACTGGTTTTTGCCGACTGTAGCCCCTGGCAGTAGTAAGCCGCATTCACTGTTCGTTGATCGTGAAGAAAATCAATGAGTAGAACTCCCCTTGAGTCAAAAAAAATTGTTGCAAGAACTTTTCCGGCTGAGAGACGAGTTTTGGCTTTCACTGGGCAGCCTTCATCCTTCCTTCCTCACTCCTTACTTGCCATTTTCGATTCGGGAGTGTAATGGTGGGCCCACGTCTCATCACATGTGATGATGTGCCTCAAAAAATCTTCACCTTCTTCTTGAAATCGATGCAGAAGTCTCCCGGCGATCTCCGACCTGACCTGTTTTTGATTTCCGGACAGCAACCTCGGAACCCATCGAGCACTAATCTTTCTGAAGCCAAGGTGGTCTGTGATTGCAGACTGAACACTCCCATAGCTGATACCAATTTCTGACGAGATTTCTTGAACAGTTAACCGGCGATCACCTTCAATAAGCTCTCGAACGGCACTAATGTTGTCATCTGTGAGACTTGACCTTGGGCGTCGACGGTGACTTTCGTTTTCAACACGTTCTCGCCCACCCCTAAATTCTCTGGCCCACGTATACACTCGATTCTTAGACAGAGTAGTGTCCCCAAACTGTGCCCGCAAACAAGTAAAAATTTCCGAAGGCTTAACACGTTCATTTGCTAAAAATTTTATGACGATTCGTTGCGCAACAGATGGATGTACCTCTCGCTCGGTCATGGCTGTACTGACGGCAGAACGCAACAATGCTGCGAAGTAAGCTGTTCCCCCCACTCCTATTAAACAAAACAACAACTGCTCACCGCCACATCTGGTCCGAACGTGTGTGGTACAGTCAACAGCAAAATTACCGTTTATATTTTATTCGCCCTCGTATGAACACATCAAAAATTAATTTGAATGGGAAATTTTATTTTTCATTAACGTTGAAATTTAGGTTTGCAATGGCAGGCTTATGCCTGCAAGTTGTAAAAATAAGAGCTGGCACTCTTTGTACATCCATATACAATTATATGCAATTATATAGCACTTTAGCGTCAAACTTTTAAAAATTGTTTTGGCCCTCAAAGAGTTAAATAAAATAAAAGTTTGTTTATTTACTTACTTGTATAATGTATTTGTATTATACTGTATTTATAATTTGTATACTGTATTTATCTCTTAACTTTTTTCTTTAGAAAACCATTGAAAAAGACACGACAGAAGAAAAAAGTAAACAAGTAGTTGAAGAAGAAGAAAGAGAAGAAGACAAAAACGAAGATGACAAACAAAACAAAGTTGATGAAGAAAAGAAAGATGTAGAGGACAAGAAAGATGTTAGTTCAGTGATACCTGTCGGTCATTTAGTGGATGTTGATGAACCTGTTAATGATAAAATTAACGATGAAGATAACGAAAATAACGATAATATTCAAGAATTATCGGAATCTTGTGTCTGACATGATTTATCTTCAAACTTTAAAAATAGGAAAAGAATAATTAGTAAACTCGATGAAAATAAATACAGCCCAATATTATGTAATAAAAATATCAGGAATTTGTTGTCATTAAATGATGTTTTTATCACTAAAGAAATTGTAGTTTGAGTTCTTATCAATTTTTTATCAATGTTTAACTATTACTGTAATCGAATAATTTAAAAATACATGCGTAATTTGATGTATTTGCACAGGTTTTTTGAACGTGTGGTATTTTGATTTGTGTCTTAAAATGTTTTTAATTTTGGATTTTTTTGTATAGTATTGTCTATAATGTATATTTTATACTATTAATTAAATGATAAAATGTTACCATTTATTTATAATGGATATTAGCGTAAATATTTTATGGAATTATTTTTTTTATTATTGTGGTTTCGTATTATATAATTTTGCACTGCTGATTGTTATATTTTAAATTCGGTTGTTCAATTTTTTTTTTAATAATTAAAATCAGTAAACATTATTTGGTATTGATGGTTTATGTAATATCTCAATGTATAGGGTCCTGTAGATGATCATTTATTGCTTCAGTTCGTGCTACTTTTCATTTCAGTTATGCAAACTGATCGTGTAAACATGAAAAATGAAATGAAGCTCAATGTGACGGGTGAATTGTTCCACATCAGTCGTCATGTCAAGCCTCACACCAAATGAATGTGTAAACAGATGTATCAGTTCATGCTTCATTTTCGTTGTGTCTTTACTACACATGAATTCGTGTATTTACTAAAATATCATATTGTACTATTCGGTTTGCGTTGTAATTGTCGTGTGTGCTTTCATCTAGCTATCATGAACCGGAAAGTATTATTAAATTTTGATGAAATCTATAAAAATCATCCTTGTCTTTGAAGAAACTGCTAATGCTAGTGATATCAAGTTCATTTCACTTATACCGTCTCCATTTCTATACACCGTTGGACACTATTTACGGTAATAGTACACTTTACACATAATATGAATAATATAATGTACAGTGTCTGTCAAAAGTTTAAGGACACGCTACTTTTCACATTATCGGGTTTTGTCCTTCAACATTCCTGCTAAACGATACAGTGTAAAACATTAGCCAAATAGCCCCTAAAATGAATAGTATTTCAGCACACATTCAATTTCTTTATCTTTAAAGAACTAATTTTATTGTATTTTTCTGTTTAAAAAAGATTCAAATATAGGCCAAATTTTAATTCAAAAAAATTATAACTTCAGAGAATGGCTACACTTAGACTAATGAATTTTTGTGTATGGTATGTGTATGCTTGCAGGAAAGCACTTAGGGTCTCCTGTTTTTAAAAAAAACAACACATCATCTTGGTCACAAGAGTTGAATGTATCATTTTTTAACTCTGTTTGCAGATAACAAAAACCTTTTTCTAACTTTGCTCGTGTTTGTAATTGCTGCCATATTAATTTCAAACAGCAATTGCCATTCGATCAAGATCTGAGGAGCTGGTAGCATTGATGAAAAAACTGATTCCCGCCACTTGTCATTTACTTATGCTGTTAAGTTTACTAATAGCGAGTTTTAGGTTAATTTCTGTACTTGAAAATCTGAAAATGGGCCGAAATTCAGCCAATACCAGGGTGAAATGGCAAATTGTGGGATTGTGGAAAAGTGACTTAAGCTACGGAAAGACAAACTTCGCAGGAAAACTTTTGTAAGAAAAATTTAATTTTGTATTTTTTTCGTGGTGTTTAAACTTTTGACAGACCCTGTAGATATATAATCAGAACAAAAAATTTCACAGTATTCACACATAAAGCTAGAAATGAAACGAAGCAAAAACTGATTGTCTAAATGCTTGAATCAGTTTGTCGGTATGAAGCTAAAAATTAAATTAAGCTGAAATGAAGCAAAAACTAATCATCTAAATCCAACTTTTTGATATTATTTTTTTTTGCAATTTTTGTAAAAGTAAAAAAAATGTATTAATATAATTTATTTTGCATCACATTTTTCCTGCTATTGGTTGTTCTATTGTAATAAGTACTTTTTATTTTATTCCTTAGATAAATATGTCAATTTTTAGAACTGATATTTTGTTTATTACGTACTTACCCTACTTTACCTGTATTTCAAGCATTAAGTTCATAGGCCTGTTCCAAATTGTTGTTCAATTGGTCAGCCTATCTCTTTTGTGGTCATCCAACTTCTCTAGCACCACCAGTAATATATACTATTCTCCTTGACAGTCAACTTACTTTCATTCTATAGACATGAGTACATCAATTCTAAAGATATACCAACCCACTTACGTCAGAATTTTTAGATGGTCTCTTTTTGGAACACCGAGGATCCTACGTAAATAACACATCTCTGCTGCATGGACTTCACTAATGTCTTTGGATATACAAACCTATGTTTTGTTGCCATGAAGATCTGTAGAACTTTATTACTGTTTCTTTTGAAGTTTCACTCATATGATTAAACATCACAGGCTTGTGGTGTACATCTACTTCATCTTTCTAAGATGCGACATTCAAGGAGCTTGAATTCTCTGATTCGCTCTATTTCTCATGTATTTTCTTGAATCGAACTTCTTCATTAATTTCTTTTAACAGTTTTATATGTCAGAAAGTTTTCTTTAATTATTAATATTACTTTTCTGTGTAAACCTTATTTCTTAGTATTCACGGTACTATCATGTTTTTATTTTTTTTTAAATTATCAAATTTTTTCTTCATTAAAATTTGTTAAAGGCAGTTTTGTATCCAAAAGTAATCCTCAGGAACTTTTTTGTATTTATTTATTTTTTAGTCATATGGTTATAAACTAAATGTACATTACTAGTTTAATTAACTTTCTATGTTAATACTGAATTTTGATTCAAATTAATTTTTTAAATATCTTTGTTAAAAGTAACTTGACATAATAAATTTGTAATAAACTAATTTAATGTGTTGCATTTCAGAGATGTGATTTTTGCTCAAGTGTTTAGCGTAAGTGTTACATTTGTGAGTATTTATCAAGTTAATAAAAAATTTTAATATGAAGTTAACAAATATATCTCATGGAAGAAATAATCTAAGCCTATATCTTCATTGTATTTAAATTTACGTTTATGTATTTAATTGTCAATCAATTTTACATGTGTATAACAATGTTTTGTGAAATACTTTTACAATTTTGTTTATTTAATTACATTATCACTTTTCTGTTTGTAAACTTTCCATTCTGCAAAACAAGTTGTAAACTTTATTTTAATGTAATCAATTAAAAACAAATTTTCAATTTATGACTAAATTTTAATTATAAAATTCACGTGTTTAGTTCTGTGGAAAATTTTCACCAATCCAAAAACACCACTTACTTTGCATATTCGTCAGTTTTATACCTTACTAAATATCAAAGGATATTATCCAAATTTTGTCCCTAGTAGAAGAATTTATTGAAATCTTAACTTCGGGTGATAAAATGTTTTCTGTTATTCTTTTCTAATCTTTAAAAATTAGCTTCCCCTAAGATTACAGATAATACTTTGAAATCGATTAAGCGTTTTAACATCCTAATTTCATTTCCTGAATCTTTAGGCCTTTATGATATTTTAAAGTTCATCTTTTATAAAATATTTTATCATATTTTCTTTATAAAAGTTGTTTTGAAATATTATGATGAACTTTGTTATAGTTTAGGTCATCAGCCGAAAGGCTAGTTTGAACCTCTAGAGGCTTTACAAAGTAAAACAGGAGTGAGGTGGTTTACTATTACCTTCCTCACTGAGTGGAAAAGTATACTTATCAGCATACCAGGCCCTCAGAAAAACATCTACTTAATGATGAATGAATGATTACTATTCATATTACTATAGTTAAACGTTTTAATAGTAATTTTAAAACTTGATTATGAACTACTCAATGCTTGTACAACAGCAGTAAGTGAAGCTGAAAAATAGAAAAAATAAACGTGTTTAGGTAAAACCATGGGTAGGTTGACATAATCTAAAAGGAATTCATGAAAACTTATGAAAATAGCTACAGTTAAAAGCTGTAGAACATTTTAAGATATATCTGAGGAGGGTGACAATCCTTTTCCACTTGTTTCTTTAAAAGTGTCATCTTTCATTAAGAACTAGATACACATTTAAGAAATTGTATATCCTTCTCTAAGAATGTTAATTATACCATGTCTGGAATTTAACAACATTTTATTAGATTCGTATTTTTTTGTAAAATCAATAATTTTGTTGTTTCTGTAGTCCAACAATATTTATACCATTTTCTTTATATGAAATATTTTATAAAAGAAGTCCTATTACGCTGTAAAATATTTTGTAAAATATCTTTTATAGTGAAATGCAGACTTTACTGGAAAGCTGAAAACCTAAATGAAACTCCTATAGTTCCCAAGGAGATGGCAGAAAAGATTGTCACAACAAAATATGTCTTTTAACGATAATTTGAGTTAGTCGATTTTCTAGAAGAGGGACGTAATTCCGTTTGATAACCAAGATCAATTTTTGGTTCAAAATGGAGTTAACAGGTTTCATGTAAATGGAGTAACACTCTTAACCTACATTATATATTTCATTTTACAGAAGTTATAATTTTTCAATATAAATGACCCGAAATCTCAGCAGCCAGTATTGAATTAAATTTTTGGCAACTGTTTTAAATAGTAAATAGTTGTGGTACAAGAATTATCTGATTTTTTTTTTAATGAAAACTTTTCACAATTACAGTAGAATCTCGGTAGTCCGGCACCTTCAGTAATCCGGCCCTTAAAATATTAGGCCTAAAAGTATGAAACCTCACCCAGGACAGATTTTTGTAAAAGATTTGAATTGAATTAGGGAAATCAACTTGACCTAATTACGTTGGATTTAATATAACATGTATGTTTAGGATTTGGTTAAAGAAATGAATAACCAGACCTTAACTATTGTTAAATGGAATAATTTTTAGCCTTTTATCCAAAAACCAGAACTGGGTTATACTCTATACTTCATGCTGAATTGACAATGAAACGTAATTCTCAGAACACGAGCACCCCCACACTGCACTAGGCAATATCAATAACCGATAATTATGTTTAGTACAATGACTACCCATAACAGACAGATGGAGTGTAAAATTATTTATACTTAATCTGTTTGTTGCAGGGCTAAAATAAATAGTTCTGTTTCTTATCACATGGTCAGCCTGATTAAATGACTGAATCATCTAAGAACAGAAGAGGTAGAGGTGTAAAAGACGCTAATCAGAGTTATCTCCTCTGAAAGTAATGAGTTTCATTATACAGCCAGACCCTGTGGTGAATGAAGTGAAGGTGTCATTTGCAGAGTGGAAAATATGTGCTTTTCAGAGGGCCCGGCATGCTGATAAATGTACTTTTCCACTCAGTGAGGAAGGCATGGTAAACCACCTCACTCCTCGTTTTACTTAGTAAAATCTCTACAGGTTCAAACCAGCCTTTCGGCTGATGACCTAAACAACAAACAAACACAATGACTACAGAAGTACTCGGCAAACCTTTTTTTAATAAGTTTATTTAATTTAAAATCACATAGAAATCAATGCATATTCATATTTTGTTTAAATCTATAATTTATAGTTCCAAAATTCCAATACATCCAGTAAGTAATCCGGGACCCTCTCGGTCCCGAACAGGCCGGACGACTGAGATTCTACTGTAAATATAATTTGTATCACCTCTTCGGTTAGTATTGGTTATTTACTGGTACGAATTTTGGTACTGTAGCATCAATAGTTCAACTGATAAAATGGGTCTTAATTGTAAAATGTGGTATATATGAATGTTCAATTAATCTGAAACCTGAATCCATTTTTATTAGTTTAGATTTTAGGATAATTATAGAGATAAGTTGAAATATAAAACAAATCTTACAAAACAAGTTTCTTTTTAATTTAATAAAAAGGGGAGTTAAAATTTTGTAAAAGAGAGCATAAGGTAAATGTTATTCATACGAATAAAAGCAAATGTTCTTTACCTTTACTTTTACCTTTAGCTTTATGCTTATGCTCACAAAAAAAAATTTGATTTTTTTTTTACAAACAGCCCAATATCACAACTTCTCTTTACTCGTCTCTATCATTAAACCAGTGCTCCTCCACTTCTCTCGTGGTCTACCCTTGAAATTTTCCCTCCATTTCCAAGTACAGCTTCCTTTTAGGCAGTCTACCTTCCTCCATACTACTGACATGTCCAAACCATTGCAGTTTTTTCTGTCCAACTCTTACTCCATCTCCTTAGGGAACAGTGGAAACTATTTTTTAATTATATCATTTTTCTTACTATTTCTTCTAATCTTTCCTTGCATACTTCTCTTAAACTGCGTATAAAATTTATAAACAAGAATAAAATGAAGTCTGTCAGAATTCTTTGGTGTTTCACAGAAAAAGAAATTTTGTCAATATAATTGGTTCTTTTTGAATGTCATTCCATTCTTTTTCTAATGTTCTGCCTCGACTTTCTTTTAATAAACCTGCTTCAATATTTACTTCCTCATTTGGCAGCTTGATAGACTGATCATCAACGTGATTATAAACAGATTCATTGTCAGAAACATTTTTTTATATTTAGTTTCTTCAGCAGCTGCAGTTGAGCTCAGTGGACCAGCAGAAGTAACTTTGGTAAAGCAGGGCGTATTTTCTTAAAGTTTATTAGTTTTAGCCAGTGAATTTGGTATAGAGTATATTTTTTTTAAGAATACTTTTATTACTATTGTATTTTATCTGGCTTTGCACTGGGTTCTATTTGTCTGTTGTATTTTCAATTAAAAGTGTAACAAATCAACAGAACTGAGTGCTTTTTGGAGTAAAATGAAACGTGTAATTGTGAATGGTATTGACTTTCTTGTTTTTAGGTATTACATTGAAATAGTGTCCTATGTAATTGATTTCTCCAATTAATTTTGGCATGTAGAGTAAAATATTTAAAATGTCTTTTGGATTTGTTTAGAACTATCAGATCTTTTAAATGTAGTCAGTACAATTATAAATTTTTTAATTAAATCAGCATTCAATTTGTTCTTATTATGATCTTAATATCAGCCCAATGATTAAATTTAATATTAACGTCAGCAGTTTCTTAAACAGAATGAGTAGTTAAATGACAAGCGATAAGGAAGGTGTGGGCTATATATAACATGAATGAACATGTGAGAGAATACCATTAAGAATGGAAAGGTCTTGTTCGTATAACCCCAGATGATTACAGTTCAGCCGTTCTTAGTTTGCTCCTACTGTCAACAAACAAAAGCCACCTACTACAGGGTGCACGCTAGAGTCTGCGACTTTACGGATGTCGTATTTGTATTAAGTTAACTAATTTTTAAATTATAAGTACTTAAAGTACTAAAAACATCAGTCATGATATGATTTAGGCCTAACTATTTCATTTATAAAAATACTTTTAAAAGTATTTTGTATTTTAATACTTTTGAAAGTATTTTGTTGTTACTTTTTAATCAGCGTGTACACATTTTGATACAATACGCATGCTCAGTGATATCATTATTTGTTTACATTAGGAGCAAACTAAGAGAGGCTGGACTATATATACCTTTGAGAGTAATAAAATATGTGCCTTCTGGAACATGTGATGTAGTACGACCATGGAACAATGGTAAACCTTGTGAAATCAGAACAGGAAAAACCTAATCTCTATTGAAAGAAGATGAGTAATTAAATTTCCAATTGTTTTTTACCCTATATTTTTTCATTTAGTCATGACTTATAGTGACAAAGTAGCTCAGATGTGATATTACCTTCTATAAAACTGGTAATGCAGCCATTTTGCCATCACCAACTGAAAATTTACCCATTCATCTTTAGTGCTACTATTCCAGTTTAATTCTCACTGTAAATTTTTAATCATAATAACAAATATTTAATCAAAAATAAGTACAAAATATTTAAATTATACTGTGAACTACAAATACTGTATACATAATCAAATTTAAAACGTACAAAAATTTTTTAATAATTATTCTAAAGATTGTTTAAATAGACTAGTCAGAAGTATTTTAGCGGTCAACATTCCTACATTTCAAAATATACCGTATTATTCCGAAAACAAGCCGCATCGGAAAAATTACGATCAAAACTAGGAAATAAATTTCAAGTACAGTACTTGTATGTTTTTGAAAGTATTTTATTTTTTAAGAAGAAAATACCGTACAAACAAATACTCTTACTACTTAATTAGCATTTAGAAGTTTTTTTTATTTTTTGTTCAATTCCAACCACAAGGATTTATCTACATTATTTGTGTTTTCTTCCGGCTTCTTTGGTGGATTTCTTTTCCGCGTTTTTACCCAAAAAGTAGCCGCAGGACTTGCGATACCAATAATTCGAAATTGGTATCCTGCGCTACTTTTTGGGTATTTGTACAGACAAAGTACCCTTTAACTATAACATCACTCATGGGGATGTATAAAATACAAAAAAAAAAACAAATGATCGGATGAAAAACAATATGAAATATAAGAAAACTGCTACCAAACTTTATACTGTAACACCAAACTGATCAAAATGACTGTACACGCACTACGTAAGGAGTGGGTCTCTCTCCCTCTCCCCTCCCCCTCCCCCATCTCACTCTTTATCTCTCTCTCTGTATTCATACCTACTTATGCTTAATAAGAAACTATTATTATTATTAAAGCGCGAATGCAAGCCGCAAGTCAAATTATGGAACCGATTTTTAGGAGAAAACTGCGGCTTGTATTCGGAACAATACGGTAATAGTACTCGTTAATAAATGTGATTCATCGATCACAATTGAGTCTTTCTGAACTACAGAAACAGTATCAAGTTTTGTTGTATTATTTTTAAAACCATTTTTAATACTAATATAAAAAAATATATATAAAGAATATTTTAACTGGATACGATCATCGATATTGAAATTTTATGAATTGTTTGTGTGAGTAATTGGAATGTAGAGCGGATGCCAAATATGCTTGCCGGTTTTCTGAAGTGTGCAGAAGGTTTATTTTGATAATGGCGCACTCGGTTGCCTCAGCAAGTGGTAGGGGTCAGTTCTGTACCAGCTGTGCTCAGAATCATGTTGCTCTTGCAGTGTTACGTATAAGCTGACCTGAAAACATTAGTCTGTAATGTGTTTTACATGTTATGCTTTAATTGTTTTATATGTTTACAATTGAATGTTCGTAATGTTACTAATACTGGGTGATTCATTTAAAAGTAGCCCGCCGCTCGAGTCATTTTCGTATGCTGTATTGGCAGCACTGATCACGATGTGATCGACTGGCCTTTATAGTACAATTTATATTATTATTTAATTATTATATTATTATAGAGTACAATTTTTTCCAGCAAGATGGTGCAACATGTCACACGTCTCGCCAGTCCCTATTCTCATGTCAATCAGGCTTTTCCCATACGAGTTGTTAGTAAACATTTGTGGCCTCCTCGTTCACCCGATTTGAGTATGTGCGATTTTTTTTCTATGGGGTTATTTAAAAGGAACTGTTTACTAAACAAACCCCCGCAGTATACATGAGCTAAAGAATAACATCGTGGCAGCCATTTAAGCTATAGACATTTCCGTATTGCGTCATGTGTGCATTAATAACATTGAACGAGCGCAAAACTGTGTAAGCATTCAAGGACGCCACTTTCAGCATCTACTGTAAAGGTGAAGTTAAAATTTGTATATAAATTTTAAATAAATATGTAAAATTATATATTAAGTAATTCTATTTATTCATTTACTATTTGAATCCAATTGAGTGCCGAAGGCCGTTTTAAATGCAGTGGGCTACTTTTAAATGAATCACCCTGTAGTTGATAGGTTACATCATTTAGCACCTGTAATTCAATAGGCAGTTTGGTACCAAAACACGAAATCAACCGACTGAATCCGAACTGTTCATGTAGCTACACCAGCAAGCTTATTTGGCATCTGCCTTACCTGTCTCGGTGTACACCGCAGCCTCTGCTATAAAGCTTAAGGGAGGGAAGCAGTGCACCCTATTCTTATCCATGTTAACATTTGTACCTTTTTGTAAGCAACCAGTAAAGACATCTTCAATCTGTTTTTTTTTGTATGAAAATTTGGTACTTTTTACACTTTTTGTCAGATGCTTTTTACAAAATAATGTTTAGAAATTTTTTTACTGATTTTTTAAAATTACCAATTCTCCGACAGACTGCAGAAATTGGTGTTAGAATATAAAAATTTCAAAGCGATATCTTTAGTAGAACCTGAGAAAAAGGTATTTAACCCTTTAAAAATAGAATTTATGGAAAAATAAATTCATCCCTTATCGCATAGGAAAGATTATCTGGATCCTCCTCATCTTGTATTTTTCTTTCTAATTTTTTTTAGTAAAATTCTTCCAAACATTTTTTATTTATTGATGATATACGCTGTGAATCTAACTTCAGCATCACCTTACAAAAATTTCTGCATTGATCTAGTCCTAATTCCTTCAACACTAAGGACTTCTCAGTGCAGCCTTCAGTACGATAGTTCCTATGAATATAAATAAATAAAAATAGTTTTACTTCTCTGATTTTAAAGTTTTTGCCACGCAAAAACTTTTAAAGTGGAAATTTCAAACTGCATAATAGCCAAGAAATCTGGAATTTGATATTTTTAATTTTTTTATGCACTGCTCCCCGTTGAGAAAAGTATAAAAATTTACTTTTTTAATTTATGAATTTAACCCAACTGGTTGATTTTAAGTGATGAATTCTATATTTTGTAATACATTTTAACAATGTATGTGATACATAAGTTGACAACATATTTTGATTGGGAACTTAGTTTTAATTTAGTTTTTTTTTCATAAGAAAATAACATCAATTTTTATCTTAAATAAACACTTGTACTTAGTTCTAGTTTAATTTGTGCGTAATATTTAATTTTCTGTAAAGAAAAATATTTTATAAAAGAATTATTTAAATTATATTCATTTGAGGTAAAAGGAGAAACCCATTTAAGCGTTGTGATTATATTGATGTATGACTAAACGCTTGCGAAGTATTTTATCGGCAGTATTAGGAACATCTCGAGGGGTTAATGTCAAACAACACTATCTACAAAAACCTAATTTTCCATGAGAGCCATCACCATTTATTTACCTTTGTTGTCGTTGTTTTGGTAAACAGCCTGGTTGGCTGGTTTGAACCTGTAAAGGTTTTACTAAGTAAAAACGAGGATTGAAATGCCATAGCAATGGCAATAGCCTTCCTCACCAAGTTGAAAGAGTATGCTTATCAGTATGCCAGGCCCTCTGAAAAGCACCCACTTTCCTTTCATTCATCACAGTGTCTGGCTGTATAGTGAAATTTATTACTCTCAGAGGAGATAACTCTGACTAGTGTGTTTTTTTACACCTCTACCTCTTCTGTTCTTAAATAGTTCTGTCATAATTGGCTGACTATATAATAAGAAACAGAACTATTTTTAGTAGCCCTGGAACCAACAGATCGAATGCAATTAATTTAACAGTACACCTGCCCGTTATGGGCACATTTACCATTAAGAAGTAAATTAAATTATACTAAATTTATAGTTAATTACACATATAAATAACTGAAATAATAGGAAGATAATCAGATTAGAAGTAGTTTTTTCGCTCTCCTGAAAAATATTAAAAAAATAGGTTTTTGTAGATAGTGTTGTTTGACATTAACCCCTCGATCTGTGTGTATAGTTGATGTGCAACATAGTGAAAAAACTAATTATGCTGTAATGTCGTAAGTTCCATGAGGGGATGTGCGGTGTAGAGAAGATATTTACCAGCCTTCTCAGAAACATGTGACCCATATAAACTTTAATTTGAATATTATTTTTCCCAATTATTAATCTATGAGACGAAGTTATCAAAATTTTAATGCTTTAATTTAACAGTGTTTTAGATTTAGATTCATTGTCACATTTTTCAATGACTCTGAAAGTGATCTGCTGAGCTTCACTGTGAACAACCAAACTGGTTTAATTTGTTGAAACACTTAACTAAGGCTCAGACATGGTTCTTATACAAAGGAATTAACTATAATGCACTAATGTTAAATGTAACCCAAAAATCACTATGAAGTATGAAGTGTTAGGGTAAGCGCATAGTGAACGCTGGTCGCTTACAAACGGAAGCCTGCTAGTAGGAATAGGCCATTATATTTTAATTGGATGTCTCACAGTAAACGTTGGTGGAGAAAGCTGGACACTGGTCATCTGCACATATCAGCTCTCTGGTTTGTTTTGCATAAACCTGCCTGCTGCTTGCTAGCAGGTTGCTAAGTGTACTTGGCGTCATATAATATGTATTCATAAATAATAATTATTTATATTATTTGAAGTTGTAATTATTACAACTTGTTTATTAATTATAATAAGATAGTTTATGAAAATAACTTAAAAGATTATTACTGGCCAAACAATGCTTTATTATATTGAATATCATTAGTCAAAATGTTCAAAATATGTATTTCAAAGTAATCACAAGTCTTTCTTCTGGTAATATTGGTTACGTGGGCAAGTTCACCATTGTTTTTTAAAACGAGTTCTACTTTAGACAATATAAAATTAAACATTTCCAGAGTTATTCTCATGCATTTAAAAAAACCTATTTCTATCTTTTTTTAATTGAGGAAAAAGATGATTATGCCGAACAATTTTCTGTTCTTTTTAATGTCACTAACGATATCATCTTTAAAAGATAACAATTTTGTATAAGCGTTTTTCATTAGGAATAATTCATCATCACTGCTGCTACTGGAACTCATGTTAAATACCGACGACAACTGAATTAAGGTTAAGTGCATAGTTATATGCTCCCACTATGAGCGTTCACCACCGTGATTCAGTACAGTACCTGCGACCAGCATTCACCGTGCGCTTACCCTAATATTTGGTACTATTTAAGTAGTAGTTACAGGTAGGATAGTTAAGAACTTGTGACAAGAAATACTTCCTGTTGAATTTATGATCAATATTTTTGAAACTATCAACATACGAGATACGGTCAAAAACTTCCTGGAATGGTCGTGTATAGTCAAGCATTGGTGTGCTGGAAGGGAAAGTTTTGTTTGGGAGGTTGGCATCACTACTGTGAAGGTGCCGTTCAGCTGGCAGTTAAAGTTGGTTTCCTGCGTGCAGTGTACAATATTCTAGACATAGTTTTTTCTTTCGTTAGATTGTGAAATGTCGTCATCATCAGAGCAGCGTACCAATATCAAATTCTGTAGGTTGCTAGATAGTCACCCTCGCAGACTCTTCAGATTGTGAAGAAAGCATACGGAAACAGTCCGATGAAGAAAACAGCAGTTTACAATTGCCACTTTTCTTCTATTGGCCGCGCAACAATTGAAGACGACATTCAGACTGGGTGGCCTTCCACGTCCACCACAGATGAGAATGTTGAGCACATTTGACAACTTTTGTGTGTGGAAGGGAAAACAGTGAACAAAGAATTGTACACAGAGATCTTAAAATGATTACAAGACGCAATTCAACAAAAATGACCTGAAAAATGGGCCGGGAATTTTTGGTTTTTGTTCTATGACAATACCCTGTCCTTGCAGTACCTTGCAAAGAACAGTGTCACCACTCGGAACACCCTCCGTATTCTCCCAATCTTGCACCACCAAATTTTTACCTTTTTCTACATCTGAAAATGACATTGAAGGGACATCGGTTTGTTGATAAGTCAGACATGATGGAAAATGCTACGAAGTGGCTGATAGAACTTTCAAAAAATGGCTTACAGGAGTGTTTCTAACCAGTATAAACAGTAGAATAAGTATATAGATGCAGGAGAAGAGTATTTTGAAGGAAAATAAGGTAAAAATGTTATACATACTTTTAATAAATTTTGATTAACCATTCCAGGAAATTTTTGACCCTACATCATATGATGACTTGACATTACTGGTTGAAACATTATAACATAACAGGCATGAAACATTTCTCTCTCCCTTTATCCCGCAAACACCCAAAGCTAGTGGCTATTCAGTACATTATTGTAAGAGAATTAAAAACCAGATTACAGTTTATAAAAAGGGTGACATCTTCAGACTTAATATGTTGTTTTTTTGCATCATCCCATACTTCAGGAGCTTGGAGACTTGTATCTATAATTGTTGAATGTACAATTTTGTTGTATTTCTATCACTCACACTTCAAAATAAGAGTGCTGCTTTCAATTAAATAATTTGCTTGGTTAAATAATCATTTAGTTATTAAAATATCATCATAAGTTACCTCAAATGTGTCAAAAATTTCCCAATAATTTATGTTAAAGTTTTGTTTACGATTGTGAGTTTTATATAAAAACCTTTTGTTTATAATTATTCTTTAATTTTTCAGGCCTAATGTAAAAAATATGAAATGATATAACTAAGGCCTAAGTGAATTATTTATTAATTATTTTTGAAGGTTATTTAATAGTGGTTTTTCTATTCTATTCCTTCGTGTCCTAATTGTAGATTATAACTTATCACAAAATGAATTTTCTTCGATTGAAACAAATATATTAATTTCTTTTTTTTGTAAAATTGATTAATATTTCTTGATATAATTCCTACAAAAAAAATGTGGCCAAAGAGGAGATCTAAATGATAATACATTATTGTTGAGGTGTTTGCCGTACACTGTTATTAAGATAAATGTTTTGTGACTTAAAAAAGACACCAATATATATAAAAACGTAAAGACTTTTTATTTTTGATCAGTAGTTTTAATTTTATAGTTATAATAGTTACAAAAATTTAATGTTCCTTCATAAATTTAAGTAATTATTTAAATTTACACTGAGTTACAAATGTATTAATTTATATCTTTCTTAATACATATACATAGTCTGATTTAGAATGGATGGTACAGTTATGCATCAGTGTTATCAGCTAGATGGAAGAAACTTCACTGTTCGGGACTAATGCAGTGAATAAAATCAAACTAGAGGTACATGTAGGTGTGATGACTCATACTTAGTAACTAACATTTCAAAAATATGAAATGCTGTTATTATGAAACCTGTAAAATTGAATAAATTTTTGTAATGCATCCTGCAGCTTTTAAATGATCCTAAATGTAAAAATACTACCATATTAACCTAACTTTTCATGGTTACTTCAATTTTTCTGCTTTTGCACTATTAAATTTTTCGGTGGATTCATCAACATAAGATTTTTTAAATCGCTAATGTTTGTATGTTGCAATCTGTCCAATTTAAGTACAATATGCAACCCCATGACCCAATAAGATGAGAATGATATGTACAAAGTGTAGTCTTGTACATAATTAAACCCCAACGATCAAAGTACACCAGAAATCATTGTCTGGTATCCAAATCCATATAGAAGTAAATACCTTTACTAGGATTTTAACCGCAAAACCTTCGTCTCCAAAAATTAGCTGTTAAACAGTTGACTCGCTGCGACAACTTTACCACTAGACAAACCTGGTGGGTTCATAGTGTAAAAACACAAAAATTGAAACTGATTTTGTTTGTGTTTTATGACCACGATGGATCAATTTAGTCAAATTTAGAAAGCTTCTTCCTTTTCATATTTTTTACTTGATGTTTTCCCAGTATGCCCTCATTCGGGCTGATCTTGCTTGCCGAACTTCCTCTGAAATGACCAGTTTCTTCCTGCTTGGGTTTGTTCTTTAGTCTGATTTTGTTTCAACTCTACTTTCCTTATTTTCTTAAGATTTTTACATTTTCTGTTTTGTTGTTTTCTAAATCATCGAAAGTTAATCCGAGTTCGATCATGTCTTCTTTGACATTTCGTATCCATGCTCTTGATTTTACCATTGGAAAAAGTTTCTAATAATCTTGTTTAAAATTCTGTCTAGGTGTTCTGACAAGATGTCAAAGAAAAGATATCTTTTTCTACCTTATTGCATCTGTTATGGATTCGTTTTCTTTATAGACTTGTTCGTATGTTAGATTTCTCCATTGCCCATCTACTTTGTTTTTCTTTCCTATGCAGGTTCTTAGGATTCATCTTTCGAGTTTTAGGGCATTGTCTATTGCTTTTATCTTGGTCACTTTTGCTAATGTTTCGCTGCCGTGTTTAACTTGTGGTTGTATGACTGTTTTGTGGTGTTTAATTTTTGTTCGTATTCATAAAATTTTTTTTGTGTACTTTTTGGTTGTTTGTTGTGATTTAGATAATTTTTTCAGTCTCTCTTCCCATGCTATGTTTTCTTTATTGTTGTGTGTTATGTGTACGCCTAGATATTTAAAACGATTTAACTAGTTCCACTTGGAAACTTATTTTATTTAAACATTTTCAGAAGATACTATATCTTCAGCCAATTCTGTAAAACCGACTGAAGGTATAGCAAATTCTTAAAAGTTTTTAATAAAATTAGTTTCAATTTTTTTGATTTATATACTGTGATAATATGGTAGATTTGCCAAAACATGCAAGTGTAGGAAAGTAGAATAATAGGCGAACAAAAACTTGAAGTAGCAAGAGAAGGTCAGTGAAAACTGATAGTATTTATATGTATATAATCTGTAGATCTGATTTTGTATTACGCATTATGTAAAATAGTAAAAGGATGGCGTCATCCTCCTGGTAATCTAACTGTAAAGCTGGCTCGTGTTTTGAGATATATCTCACCAAAAATTCTTCTAAAAAGTTAACTAATTGTATAACTCCTTAGTTTCATCAACCAGCTCTATACCTCAACAAACTAAAGACTGCTGATGAGATCTAGCCAATAATAAGGTCGGCTGTGAGGTTGCCCCTTCGTTAAGTCACACTCTGTTCCATCGAACTCCAGCTGATTTTTTGTTAGACTGTCATCCATAGCAGGACCACAACGTGACAGCGCAGGATACGTTTAACGAAAGTCAATGGCTCTGTGCTGTGATCTAGGTCACTATGCTCCGCCTTCATCTGCAGTCTCTAGTTCGTTAAGGTATAAGTATCCATTGCTGGATATAGGCCTTCCTCATTGTTGACTTCTTTTTCCTGTTTTGAGCTCTCCACAGTCAGTCTTTTGATATTGTTGGTTCGCAAGTAAGGAGGTCTATCTGGTATTCGTCTTCATTCAACCATTATCTGTCCATCTCCCATCCTCCATCCAGGTCAGATGACTCGTCCAATTCCACTTAATCCATACAGTCTGTTACATTAGTGACACTTGTTCTTCGACATCCATCAGTCGTTGCATCCTTTATTATATCACTTTAAGTTTCCTAGCAGAACAACAGTCAAGGTCAATGTTTCAGCTACATAGATCATAACTGGCAACATACACTGCTTGAAAACTTTTCTTTTTAAAACTGATCAGCAGGTTGCCCGGAAAATCTCCTTAAGCTTCCATTAAGCCCAGGAGAAAATTATTCTTCTCCAAACAACCAAGTGAACTAAAGAGATTCAGTTCACTTGTTTGGTTGACTTTTGTTATAATTTGTTATTAATTAAATTAATTATTACATGTTTTTGTACTTTTCTTTTAAATAATCCGCACGAATTTGGGTCACAGTGATATCCATAATTAACATCCTCGATAACAGGTATTCTGTTGTCATTAGCAGTATTTAAGTACAAAGTGGTTTTTCATTCCTAAATTTCTGTGCAAATTACATACCCACTTTTGATTAGAGAAAATACAAGACTTTTTAAAAATTTATTCATAAACTAGATTGAAGGCATCTTAATCTTATTGTTATGTTATTTATTTTAATTAATTTTTATTTTATCAAACATCCTGTGTAGGATTATCAACAGCTGTATTATTTAAAATTGAATTATATATTTCTAAACTACCAGAATACGATAACAGTAAAGACTTACCAAAGTTTATAGCGCTTTCATATAGCTTGTAAATACAGTAAACTAAAATTTTTTAAAATGTTCTTCACATCAAAAATTGAAACTTCTTGCTTCTACTATGACAGATAAGGAATCTATGGTAGGAGTAAGAAGTTTTAAATTTTGATGTAAAAAAATATTTAAAAAATGTTTATTTACGAAGCTGTGTACAAGATACTTGAAATTGCTATAAACATTGGTAAGTCTTTACTGTTTCCGTAATCTATTGGTTTAGAAATATTTATACTGTATTTCAATTTAATTAATTTATATTTCATTATATTGTAAATTTGTTGACAGCGAAATGATTACAACGGTGGTTTTTAGCGAGTCAATTGATAATGTTTGCCTTAATTACAAAAAAATTACTAATTATTTTTAAACGTGGTGATTTATTTAAATAATGAAATATTTGAGTTACCTCAAATTAGTTATTAAAATTTTAAAAAATAATTTTAATAAAGAAAGTAAAATATTATATAACAATATAATATTTTAATTTATATAAAAAAAATATTATCATGAAAATTATATAAAATATTAATATACTGTTAAATTTTTCATATTTTATAATGTACATTAATATTATTTTTCATCTTACTATGTAATAGTTGTTTTATAATAATTTAAATAATATTTGTAACTAGTCACTTGTTCTGGTGATTAATTACTAAGTTTATTAAGTATAAATAAATTGAATTTTTGTATAAAAGTAACTTAATTCTATGATATTGAGTACACTGTAAAAATAAAACATTCTTTGTAGGTGAAAAAAATAATTGTATGTTGATATTGTAATTAATAATTGTATCAATTGTATTATTATAATTATATATTTTTAGCTTATTTTTGGTATTGTTATTTCAGTATCCTTAATCCGTATTTATGTAAAACCTATATCTACTAATTAACTCGCTTAATATTTATTATTTATTTATTTATTTTATTTTTATTTTTTTGGTTTTACGTCTGACTGTTTTGCAATGTTGTGCTAATGCAGACGGTGAAGAATGATGATATATGAAAATGAGTGATGATTAAATGCCAGACCTGACCGGGAATCGATCCTGGGACCCCAGCGAAGAAGCCAGTTGCGCTAACCACTACGCCAACGGGCCGACAAAATAATTTTGTAAACCTGTTCATAATTATTTATAATGACATACAGATGATTAGGTATTTCTTTTGATCGAATCATTAATGAATGTAGTATACAGTACGCTTCAATAATAATTTATTGTGTACTAATGATATTATTTTTAACTGTTATATTTTATTTTACAACCAGTGAAATAGATAACTAAATTTAATTAGTATAAATTAGTTATTTTATATTCGCTAGACTAACGATTAAGATTTTCTCGTAATATATTAAATGGATGGTTTAAGAACTATATCATGTCCCTTACTCCAGCGTCGTTTCAGTCTTCGTGGTGGTTATAATAATTTTAATTAATATATAATAATTAATATACTTTGAGTATTCTATATTATCGAGGCAACATGCGCGGCCTAAAATTGTGCGGGAGAGACATATCGCGTAATATTTAGTGTTGAAATCGTAGTGACAGAGAGCGAGTGAGAGAGAAAAATTGTTAGAAAGAGACAGATAGCGTAATAACTTGGGCAATTTGTAATCCACGCCCACTATATAGGCAATGTTGTCGCCATATAGTATACTCAAAGATATTCATGTATGATATATATTGTAATTTCTTTACCTCAGTATTTGAAAATATTATTAAAAACATTACAATATTTAAAATAAAACTTATTTTAAATGTATCTTATGTTATATTACATTTTGAACATAAGCGTCAGTTTAACAGGTTTACTAATTTATTTCCATAGGCTGAACGTGAATTTCAGCCACTCTTCCGTACAGCTTTTCTTGATGAATTTGCAGAGTTGAAAGCTTGGCAAGTATCTGTGTTTTGAGGCTTGTGTTTGGTGAATGATATGACACAGTTAATTTTCTCTTGATATTGATATTCTAATCAGTAAGTTTATTTAAATCTAAATAATTTACTTTTTAAGCATTGGTAGGTTTTACTGTTATATAACCTAGTTGCCGGAATTTCACCGGTGTGAATAAATATTATTAGCATTTTTTGAAGAATTTTAATGAAAGTGTTCGTAAAGATTTGTACTTGTTTTCTCATTTTATTATAATTTAAGATTTTATGTGTTGTTGACTGGAAAGTGTAGGATTGATGTAGCAAAACGGAAATTTTAATTCGGTAATCAATAGTTAATTTAAAATAAAAGTTTACAAAAGTCCGTTATCTTACCTTTAAATAACCGAAGTTACTTAATCAATAAATATTTTTGTACAAAATTGTTAATTGGTGCCGATCCAAATGTCTGGTTAAATTCCTAATTAGGGCTGGGAAACGTTCACACATCTTTATGCACTGTGTTCCGTTAACCCGTAGTTATCGTCAGTTACTTTAAACTGAAACTGATTTTTTTGTTCTTAACACATTTTCCCAATAAATTTAGAGAACTTACGTTCTGAAATAAGTGGGATTTGTCTGTAAATAGTGTGTGCAAGGAAGAATATTTTATTTCCAATACTAGACTGCTAAGCTGGAGTTTCTGAAAATGTATATTATACATTTTTCTATCTGCTTACACTTTACTCTGGCAAAATTCACCAAGCTGATGTAAATTAAGTTGGCTTTCTTTGCAGCATACTTTTAAATGTATTTTTTGTTGGCCAAAAACAGGAATTTTCCAGTTTTTGCTAATTTGAAGATCCCTTACTTAAGTTCAGGAAAATCCCATGTTCACATTT
Organism: Catonia carolina; assembly: GCA_035578175.1. Taxonomy (NCBI): domain Eukaryota; kingdom Metazoa; phylum Arthropoda; class Insecta; order Hemiptera; family Achilidae; genus Catonia; species Catonia carolina. Next base: position 28,404,548 of record JAQMRL010000005.1, on the reverse strand, counting down.
CTATTCATACAATTGTAAAGTTTAATGGTTTTGAAAAATTACAGTCAAACTAAGAAAACCCTGAGTTGTTTGTAAATGCCATAATTTCTAATTCAGTTTTAGTATCGATAGTAATTTTGGTGCATTTATTTTTTACATTACACACAGTTAATGAAGAAATGGTTTTGACCAAAATATATCAGCTAAATTATATGTGTAAGATGTTATAGTAATAATAGTACTGTAGCTCATGGTTTAATTTCATATTATTATTGTTTTCAATTGCTTCAGGCATCTGTTATTGGAATTTTGTGTTTTCGATTACTTCTTAAATGTGAAATTTATTGAGGACTATGTTTTTGAAAGGGAAAACCTTTTTTCTACAAAATTTCAAACCTTTTATGATCCGAATCATACGGCATTGCTCTGTGAGTAATGTAACGTTCATGTTTGTGTGATAGTTAGCTGTTTTTAATTAATCATTAATCATGTATGAATTTTGCCTTTGGGTGAACAGTTTATCTCATATTAATTTTAAGTTTTAACCTACCCTTATTTAAAATTATTATTTGTAAACACTTTGAAGCCTGAGCTATAAGAACACGGTATGTCACGGTATCCTGGGGGTTTTAGATACAGTAAACTTCAAAAAATTCTAAAAGATTTAATTTCTATCATATTTTAAATGATTTTTGCATCAAATTGATAAAACAATCAGAAAGTTTATTACTTATAATTTACATTGAAATTATTATTCTTACTAAATTTATGTGAGTTATTTAAATATACACCAAAAAGTTATAAACAAAATTGTTGCGTGCTACACACTACCTAATTTTAGAGTTTTACAATCCTAAACTACACACTAAACATGTTTGAGTACTAAAATTTAAAATATTTTACACATAATTAGCCTTCATACGAAACACTCGGAAACACCGGTAAGCACAATGCAACATTAGTCAGGGCAGTACCAGGTTGTTTCTTTCCTTCCAGCCTTTCCAGTTGCAGTTTTGCTCTTTTCTGAGCAAACTTTACAGCAACACACGGAAAATAAAAAATGAAAAAGAAATAATAAATATTACTGTCAAATAACCGCACAAACAAAGCAATCTAGAAGACAAAACAGTACAACATATACAACCGAACAATTTACCGAACGATTACCGACAAAATACGAAAGAAAAACAACTATTACAAAGTAGAAATAACTATATTATTTACAAATATCAAATACAGAATTACTACAAACCACATACTATTACTTTAAAAAATCATATAACTTAAAAAAATCGCGACAAAGTACACATGTACATAAACAAAAACATAACTTCAAACACTGCTCAATGTTTTTCTACATAGTTCACAAAATATTCGGTAGATTTCGCTGCAAGCATAGAGAATTGAACTAAATGAAATATAGAATGAATCTGTGCAACCAAAGCCCAATATAACCTCATCTGAATCTTACTACAGAATTTAATGTGGCGGCCCGAGGTATACTCGAGCTTCGGACAACCACGATTTACGCCTAAGCCTGAGCTATACTCGGGCTTAGGCTTCAAAGTGTTCATCAAATTTGGAAGGTGTAAGTTTATGTGTTAAGTAACTCATTGAAGAATTCATAATGTATGGTTAGTTTATAAAACGGAACTAAGATTTTTTGTGGATGGATAACAGTAATTCCATAGTAGTTCTTGGTTTTGTTTTAGGATGTTACTGAATAAAGTTCACTGTCAACCACCTCTGTGGCTCAGTGGTTAGCATGATATGCTGTATCCCGAGTTCAATTTCCGACTAGAGTCTGGAAAATTATTGAAAGTTCAAATCCAAAGTAGTCATTAACAACCAAGATGTTGATTCGACTTAAAATAAACTGTAAAAGCCTCTCTATGCTTTGGAGAAGTGTGGTTTTTTAACCTTTAGACTGAAGAGGAAAGAAAGGTATCAACTATTTTTCGGTGGATGCACAAACTACCTTGTAGTTGTTATTATCATGGTCTAAATAATAAGTAATTAATATTTAGTGATGTTAATTAATAGGAACTTCCTTTTTGTTTTAAATAAAGACAATTGGATGTATTATTGAAATGTGTATACGTATTTAACAACGTAATCACTTTAGGTTATTGTTACCAATAAAAATGTATATTATAAAGAATGAATTATTTTTTTAGAGATGGTTGCACAGTGTGTAATGTGCAATGTATTAATATTAAAAAACTTGCCACTTATTGTTATTTCTTGGCAAAATTTTAAAGAATGTAATTCTTTTATTCTGTTAAATAGTTTTGATAAATTTTTAGTGTTTTTTTTTTTAAAAGTTTTAAACTATCATGAGTTTTTGTATCTAAACTCTTGTTTTACCAAAGTATTTTTTTTGTAATGTTGCAGAGAGAAATGGAAAATAGTCCAACCAGTGTTACTATAAAATTTTCTGGGGTATTAACACCATCTGATCCCCAAGAAAAACCTGTTTTAATAGCAGGGCAACTAAAAAATCTTGCAAAAGTTAAATATGATTTGTTAAAAATAAAACTTGAACCTCGTGTTTCGCAGGAGGTAAGTTAGTATAACCGTATAAGTTGATTTCTTAATATTACTCATACTGTTGGTGTTGGATGTTTAAAGAAGGTTAGATTCTATAAGATTAAAGGTAGTTATTTCATATAAAGAACAAACTGTTCTTTTTGAAGTAACTGAAGAAACAATCAGTGTATTACCGAAATGGTTTGTGAATTTAATCTGACTAATATCATAAAGCAGTAACATGTATTTGTTTTTATAAAGTAATCTGAGAAACTGCACAACCGCTTAAAAAAAAGTTTCTTGGTTGGAAGCTTAGAGCTTCTAAGTAACAGGCTATAACGGCATATTCTCGTGATGCTAGTTTACTAGCGTGTAGGCAATGGTTCCTACAGAGCTATTTAATTAATTCCAGTGTTCTGAAAACATATGTGAGTTGTGCTGTGTATTGCTGCACAAAGTAGCAACTATTAACGTTTCCAAACGTTCACACCGAGCTACGTGTGGCAAAGATTTGGTTGCCTTTTGCGGAGAGGAGCAGAATCAGCCCTCTACTAGCCTTCTCAATAACATTTCATTATGTACCAAGTCCAGTGTACTATTTAGTATTAGTTATGTGTTATAATAATTGTTAAACGTTAGACATAAAACAAAATACTATTTCATAGTATTATTATATTAGTAGTATTTACATATTTCATTTTTATACATATCTACAAACTGTGAATACACTAATTTACAATCGGTAACATTTTAAAACGCCAATATTGAGGTCTTTAACTTTTAAAGGGGTCATCAAAATTGCATGATTCTTTCACTAAAAATAAGTTAACTCATGAAACTACATTTCGTACGCTGCATGTATGTAGAAATAATTATAAGCCAAAAACTTTCTCGTGACAAGACTTATTCAAGTTCTTAAAGTCCCTAATAACTTTTTAACCATTTTATTTATCGTAAAATTTAATAGGTCAAAACAGATGCGTATCATGATTTTACATAAGACTAGAGTATTTTACAGTGTTAAAAAATATTTTTTAAAAAATGAAATATTATTGAGAAGGCTAATAGCGGGTCGATTCTGCTCCTCTTCGCAAGGGGCAATCAAATCTTAGCCACACAGTAGTTTACTAGCACTAGTCAATCACATGACATTTTCTCCCCTACTAGCACTAGTAAAATCAAATATGTTCAAAGTCACTAGCGCGCTAGTGAATACTAGCGCTTTAACTAAACTAGCGTCGTGGGAATAGGCTTTATAATGGTGTTACTTAAATTTTTTGATTGGTAAAGCGAAGTCATATTTCATTTTATTTGCTCAGTAAGGTAATTTGGGATGATTAATAATTTTTCCATCTATTCTATTCTATTCTTAGGTATCAAGTATGGCGCAGTACAGCTCTTTAATATATCATTCTTTACTATTCGCGTTTTTACAAATTTTTGAAAATTATTTACAGGACAGATATCCAAAAATAATGTCACATCTAATTTTTGCACAGAAGTTTAAGTAAACCTTCCAAAAGTCAAGGATGTCGTACAAGTTTTTTAAGAAATATATTTTACCTACTTTTTGTACTTATTACACATACCATATATCCTCGATTCTAAGACACAGCTTATTTTGGCAGTACAAATTTTGGAAAAAAATAAAATCTAGAAAAATTATCAAAATCTTATTTCTAATATAAAGTGAAATTTTATTACCTGAAATGGACGATGAAACAGAAATAAATGTAACACAATATTGATTGAAATAATAACTTTCTTGAATTCACTTTTTTGATTGAGTATCAAATAAGGAGGAAGTTTGTTTCCATCGGCTGTTATGCATTACATAAGTGTTATTTGCAGTTTCTCGTACCTATTAGTTTTCTATCGTACTTCTTTGGCACCTTTCACATCAATCGTGTAGTTTCTAGGCATATTGAAATAGAGTGGAGTTTCGTCTGTATTACCTATCTTATCAAGAGTATAGATATTTTCAGTTCGTAAGTTAATAACATGGCGCTGGAAATTTACAAGCTGTGTTTCAAAATCAAAGATTGTGTTTCTACAAAATCCGTTAATTATTTATTAATTAAGTTTTATTTTATTTTTATTTTAAAAGATAATTTATTTCATCTTGTCCATGCTTAGTAGATATCTCTTATGTAGTTTAGAGTGCTAATATTTTGGTTCAAAGATAATACGTGAATTTGACTGCCCCTCCAATGTAAGATGCATCTCACTTTTCGAGGTATCAAATTGTGAAAATAGGTGCGTCTTAGAATCGAGGAAATACGGTATTTAGCTATTTCTTCTCTTCCTCTGGTGATTCATACTGATGTCAACAAAATAACTGTTTCCTGTAACCTATTAATAAGTTGTATTTTTACAGTTGTGTTGCTTTCAACTTGTAAGTTCGTATGAGAAGTTAAATGCTTTAAGTTTAGTTTGCCATAAAGCCGATTGAGTGGGGATTAGAAGTTTTACTGATAAAGCAATTTTGTTTGGTTTATGGGATAGAATAATAATAACTTCTGAACTGTTTCAGTTTTGCATAGGCTACTTAAAGTTTTTGTATTGATATTAATAAACATTATTATTTGTCTTATTCTTTTAATTTATGTGTAGAAAATTATTTATTTTTACTTTCTCTTGCCTAGGAAGGAAAGTATTGTTTTCATGTCGATTTTTTGAAATCGAGTTTTCACCGGATCTATACGTTTTCAGACCCCCTGAACCCAAAAAACATGTTTTTAGCGATTGGTCTGTGTGTGTGTGTGTGTGTGTCTGTGTGTGAACAGAATATCTCAAGAACGGAACATCGTACGAACTTGAAACTTGAAACTTAAGTTACATACCACTACCGGACGCGACACGAACATTTTCATCAAAATCGGTCAACCGGAAGTAGTAGTTTATTCGTGTAATTTTTCACTTTTTTGCGATTTTCTCAAAAACCGGTCCTACGATTTTTTTTAAAATCGCCTGGTTTACTCAATTTTTTATTCTCTACAAGATAGGGTAGGCGTCATGTTTGCTGAAATTCTGGGTGAGGCTGTTTTCACGTAAAAACGTTGTTTTTTTAAGATTACAGCTTTAATATGCATTTTAGCGCAAAACTTTATATAATAAACGTTGTAGAGAATTGAAAATTCTACAACTTTTATTTCAAACAATTTTTTGTATAACGCTTAGTTTAGCGGTAATTTGCGATTTTCTGTTTTTTTCTCATGAAAATGTGTGAAAAATTGATTTTTTTAAGATTTCGGCCTTAGTATGCATTTTACGACAAAAGTGTATATAATTTAATTTATAGAAAATTAAAAGATCTACAACTTTTATTTAAAGCATTTTTCTCTACAGAGCCTAGTTTAGAGAGAAAGAGTGATTTTCCGTATTTCTAAGCCAAACTGAGGTTGGTTTTCATTTTACATCATTCACTCATGATTAAAATAAGGTTATGTTTTTGAGGTTAGTTTTTTGTTTATTTCTAATATTTTATTATTAATGTTAGGTTTATTGTTAATTATTTGCATTGGCAAGAGAAAGTTGTGTGAGTGTTTCACACCAGATTTTTTAATAATCTCTTAATGTTGTAAGAAGAAAAAATAATTTAATTTTTAAACAAGTAGGTCTGTTGTATATGTCATGATTTCTTTGACAAAGAGCTTGTTGAAAATGTTTATCTTATCTGTTTATTGTTGTATTCAGTTACTTAAAAACACTTTAATTTAATATGTACAGCCTAGTAACATAATACAGTTCAAAGTTTATGATTTGTCATACGCTCATATTTAATATTTTTATTTAGAGATTGGCCGATAAAAAAAGGCCAAACTTTGAAAAGTGATTTAGGCTTGAAAACAGACAAAGAAAATCGTATTAACAAAGATGTTTTAATTTTCTTTATTTTCTACCTCGACCTCGTTGTTATTAATTAAATTCTATATTTAAAAACTAAATTAAGATTTTCTAATTAATTAACATTTTTCCTAAGTTTTATAGTTGTTAAGTATCGTTCTTTCTTCTTCTTCTTCTTTATCAGCCTATTATCATCCAGTGTTTAATTTATACTTTCCCTGTCTGCCTCCATAATCCTCTTTTTTAAGCCATTTCTGTCCAATTAAATCTGGCCACCAGTTTCAAATTGTCTCTCTACTATGTAGATGACCTCTATCAAATATCTAATGTTGCTTCGTATTTCTTCATTGGTGATATCTGAGATGTTGTCAAGCCTACATTCATTATTTTTTTTAAATTTATGGTCATTTTCTTCCCATTCAGGTTGTAAACATCCAGTTTGGTGCTTACGTCCTCATTTCTTAGTTGGTCCCTATAACTACAACCCTTTGTTCTTTACAGGCCGGCCGCATTGGCGTAGTTGGTAACGTGCTCGCCTTTCATCATGCGGTCTTGGGTTCGAATCCCACTCAGGCACGGCATATTTTCATAAGTTACAAAAATCATTTCATCCTTCACCGTCTGCATTAGCAGTAATTGCGGATCTTTTCCGTTTTGTCACAAGAAATGTACTGCATTTAGCAAGTGTTATGCGGGTCGTGTAATCCATTATTGAATGTATGTTTATTTATTGTATGTAAATACTACATACAATACATAATATTTATTTAACTATTAAATTATTTTTATGACTCATTCCATTACGCATAGCCATTACTCATAGTTAATGTTGTTATTGTTATGTTATTACTGTTATTATTATTTTATTTAATTTAAGTTTGTCAACATGAGTCATCTCCTTCTCCCTTTTTTTAATTGGTCTGTGTATGTGTATACAAAATATCTCAAAAACGGAACATCGTGCAAACTTGAAACTTAAGTTACATACTACTAACGGACCCGACACGAACATTTTCATCAAAATCGGTCAACCGGAAGTAGTAGTTTATTCGTGTAATTTTTCACTTTTTTGCGATTTTCTCAAAAACTGGTCCTACGATTTGTTTTAAATTGCCTCATGTAGTCTACTTAATTTTTTTATGCTCTACAAGATAGGGTAGGAGTCATGTTTGCTGAAATTCTTGGTGAGGCTGTTTTCACGTAAAAAAGTTTTTTTTTGTAATATTTCAGCTTTATAATGCATTTTACCGCAAAATGTATATAATTAAAGTTGTAGAGAATTTTAAATCCTACAACTTTTATTTCAAACATTTTTTTGTATAACAGTTAGTTCAGCGGTAATTAGCAATTTTCTGTTTTTTTCTCACGAAAACTTGTGAAAAATCAATTTTTTTAAGATTTCGGCCTTAGTAGTCTATGCATTTAACGACAAAAGTTTATATAATAAAATTTATAGGAAATTAAAAGATCTACGATCTAAGATCTTAAGATCTAAAGCTTAAGATCTTAAGCCAAACTAAGATTGATTTTCATTTGGCGTCTTTCATATTATACGATTAAAGTTAGGTTATATTTATTGAGGATGACGCAAGCCGTCACTATATACGTCTTTCATATTATATGATTTTAATTAGGTTAGTTTATTGAGAATGACGCAAGCCGCATAACAAGTGCTAAATGCAGTACATTTCTTGTTGGATAACGGAAAAGATCCGTAATTGCAAAACAGTCGGACGTTAAACCAAAAAAAAAAATCTTCACAGGAACAAAGGGTTGTAGTTGTAGGGACTAAGGCGTTTTTCACAGGCCGGCCCGTTGGCGTAGTAGTTAACGCAACTGGCTTCTATGCTGGGGCCCCGGGTTCGATTCCCGATCAGGTCTGGCATTTTTTCATCACTCATTTTCATTATCATCTTTATCCACCGTCTGCATTAGCAGAAATTGCAAAATAGTCTGACGTAAAACAAAAAAAACACAAAATCTTCACAGGAATCGCATCTGTGCTGCCTGTGATCTGGTACTAATCCACGACTCACTCCCATAGAGTAGGACTGGGGCAGCCATCACCTTGTAAAACTTTTATTTGAATATCTGTAGAGATTTTGGTAGAAAACTATGTTTAAATTTTCCAGTCGTATGTGGCAGCGCTGTCAGGGCTTCATCCATCGTCAAGTGATACTGTGTCACTTTACCTGAACTCTGCTACGTTGGCAGCTTTACCACTAAAGTGCAGTCGACATAATGCTCCTGCACGGCCTCATAGTTTAACGAAAATCGCTCGGTCCGCATCAACTGGCACTGATGAGTATATTGTGGTAAGAAGTTATTGTTAATTTTTAGATTTAGCTCAATCAGTCACCTTGGTTAAGTAACACTGATTGTTAGGAATTTTGTATGGTGAACAACTGACATTCATACTGAACAAAGCAGAGGCCTTTGTTAAAATTTATGTCACCTCAATGTCAGTAATAATGTACAAGAGGGGACCCAGAAGAAACCGGACTAAGAGTGCGCTGCCATTCGTAAACGTAGTAGAGAGTTCTCCCGCGAGATGGAGGTAGTAGAGACCTTCAACTAACAACTGCCCAGGTGGCGTCAGTTTGTAGGTAAATATTTGATCATAGTGTTGTGTTTCTCTTACTGTTGCCATGTTCCGTCTGTGACATTGTTAAGGCAGATTTAAAAGCACAAAGAATGTGTTTGAAATTTTGTTTCCTGGTTGAAAAATTGAGAATGGAATCTTACCAAATGCTTTAACAGGCTTTCAAGGAATATGCTATGAACCACACACAAGTTTTCGAGTGGTTTGGGCGCTTTAAACGTGGTGAAATGAGTGTTGAAGACTATGTTCGTTCTTCAGCATCTCAAAAAATGATGAAAACTTGAAAAAATCCACCAAAAAATCAATAAGGATTGACAAAATTTCAGAAGAGATGGAAGAGTTAGAGCTCGTACCAGCGGATTTTGACAGGATTTGCAAATGAGACGTGTTGCTGCTAAATTTGTTTCTTGCCTTCTCAAACAGGATCAACATAACATTCAATTGAATTTGGAGTCAAGACTTAAAAAACGAGATTGAAAACAATGCAAACTTTTTGATTGATTTTTGTTTGATAAAAAAATGTAAATTATGAGATTCCTGTCCATAATTAACTTCTATTTTAATTTTTTAATTTAAATGTTATATAATAAATTTCACTAATTGTTTTTTAGAGCTGCCTTTATTTTTTATTTATCACTTACATGTATTTCGGTGGATCCTCCATCATCAGAGTATATTATATTGTTTAAAACTAATAATTTTTAAAATTTATAGAAAATGTTATACTTCCAGTCATCTGTATTAAAGTTGAGTTTTATACAGATGACTGAAGATGTAACATCTTCTATAGAGTTACAAAAATTGTAGTTTCAAACAATATAATGTACTCTAATGATGGTGGATCCACCGAAACACGTGTAAGAGATGAATAAAAAATAAAGGCAGCTTTAAAAAGAAGGTCAGTGAAATTTATCATATAAAGTAGAATGAATTTCAATGTGCAGGATGCATTATAAGGATTTTATTCTAATTTAATTGTTTTTTTTCCTATAGATTGTTTGTGAACGAGAGGAAGTGTTTGCATCTGCATGTGCAATTGCACGAGCATTTCCAATTTACACGAAGAAGACGCAGAGAAATGGAATTACACTCGGTAGTTCAACAACTGGACCAGCATCTACTTGTGACAGTAGTATTGTCACTGTCGAATTTATTATTGTTGGCGATGATACATCTCCACTTTCTGAAAAAGATCTAGCTACATTAGATGTTGTTAGTCAAGGAATAAGACTTGCTGCTAGAATTGTTGATACTCCTTGTAATGAGATGGATGTTGACCAATTCTTGAAGGTAAATTTATGTGAATTTTTAGTTTACGAGTATGTTCAGGAATTCTTTTTTATTCAATAGATTTAGCGTTTTTTTTTTTACTTTCTCTTGTGTTATGTAAAATGTAGGTAAGAGAGTTGTGTTTTCGTGTCAGTTTTTGGAGTTGATTTTTCTTCGAATACATGTTTTCAGGTCTCCGGAGGGCAATAAACATGTTACTACTGAATGGTCTTTGTGTGCATCCACATGTGAATAAAGTTATTCAGAAACAGAAACTTGTACCAAGTTGAAACTTAGAACTTAAGTTTGGTACTATAAGGGGACCCAATACAAATATTTTCATAAAAATTGATCAACAAGAAGTAATAGTTAATTCAAAAATAAATCTTTGTAATACATCCTGCAGATTGCAATCAATTTTATTTTTTTGTTGATTCTATGACATCATTGGATCACTTTAATCAGTTTTGGGTTGTCTTTACTTTCCTTTGGGTTTTCTTTAATTTCTGTTCCCAGTATGTTTTCATTCTTTCAGATATTTTCCGTCTTTCCTCATCTGAATAAACCATATTTTTATTGTTTGTGTTTGCACTTTTGGGGTCTGTTTTTATTTTTGTTGGATTTATCCACACACTTCGGTACGTTGTTATCTCTATAGTGACTGCCCATTGAATCCATATGCTCAGGCTCATTGATCTGTGGTGGAGCATTCTTGTGAAGACCTTCTATATTGATTGTCAAGAGTTGTTAACCATTGGTGAGACTATGACTTGAGTTTTAACTAGGGATGTTATCCATAGAGGGTATGATGAGGTATGAGTTTTGGTAATTATGAGGTTGTAAGAGTTATTCTCTTTTAGTTCACTTGATGCTAGCCTTTTTCGTATCAAGCTATCCAGCCGCACCATGTGGACGTGTGCATCCTTTTTCTTTTCTAAAAAATTGTAAAAATTAAGGCATTTAGAAAAAGGTGCCAGAATTAAAGTGACCAATTGTATTTTATGTAATATAAATTTCACTAACCTTTTCAGTTGCCTTGATCTTTATTATCTACTTACATGTTTTTCAATGGATCCACCTTCATCAGAGCACATAAAATATCACGTGAAACTTACAACATCTTCAGTTTTTTAAAAAAAAACTGAAAAATTTTTTTTTAAAAAAAACAGAAGATTATTTAGATAATCTTCTGTTATCTAAATAAAGTCATCAATTTTATATAAATGACTGATGATGCAACGCCTTCTGTTGTTTTTAAAAATATTTTAAAGTTTCACATGATATTTCAGTCTACAAAATCCATTTATTAAGATTTATTTTTGAATTAACTACTATTTTCTGTTGATAAATTTTTATGAATTATTTCTTATTAACTTATCACATCAATATTATGAGCTTTTTCGTTTTACGTAATGTTAACACTTTCAGTGCTAAACCCGTAAATTTACGGAATCACGAAGCTTCACTACAGTGCAGACCCCGTAATCATACGAGGTCAACTTTCATGTGTTGTGCAATACATATGAACGTTTTTATACGGGTTTTCTAATGTTGTGAATTCCTTTTTAATACTTTTAGTTACAATTTCAATCGCTAAAGCGCTGTTTTAAACTTAATTACGTAGTCTGTGACTCGTTTCACAATGTGTTGTTTACAAGTCAAAAAGTAGTGCGTCTAACCTAAAATTAGTAAAAATGTCGCTCAGAGATGATCAAATTATTCATTCAAATTATTCAAATAAAATGAAATGGATGTACTCTACCAATTTTGCAAAAGTAATTTGCAATGATTTGGTAGTACCAGAAGAAATTTTCTATAGACTTTCTGGGAACCACTTTATAAAAAAAATTCCAGTTCCTGAAGGTAAAAAAAACTGCAAAGGAGATGCAAAGTGTGCTCAGAAAAAGGGAAGAAATCATCTGGAAAATGTTCAAGAAGAGACACTTCATTTCAGTGCAATAAATGTGAACCCAAGTTTTCAGTTGTTTCATTCCAAAAAAATAATAAAATGTGAATTTTTTAATATTTGTATTTTAGCGTAAATAGTAATCTGTAAATAGTTGATTTGTTCGTGAATATACAGTTTTATCAGTGTAGTTGTTTATTACAGTTCTTTTTTTTTTTACTTCAAAAAAGCCCGTATTTCATTAGGGTCAAAATCAATATAAGTAATGGTAAAACAACTACAAAAAAATATTGCTTTGAAGAGGAAAATGGAGCTTTAATTTGAGTTAAGATACTTTAAATTCTATCAAAAAATAAATTTGCTATAAAATATCAAAATGTTTAAAACTGGTCAGCATACTAGGTAGTTTTTAATAAAAACATCTAGCACTAAAAGTGTTGACATGACTATTAGTGACTTTTTTTTTAAATTCTGATGATGGTGGATCATAACATTTAAGTTTACAAAAATGAAATTCTAGGTAAAAGAAGTATTAAACCAGCTATAAAACGTTGTAAAAATTTGTAGTATTTTTACATTAGAATTTATTATATTTATTTTGTTTATCTGTGGTCTTGGATTCAGACCTTTATATTCTAGGTCGGTGTTTCGCTATAACTGTAATGCATGTACAGGATAAAAATAATAATTCAATTATCATTTTTAAACTTATAAACTGAGAAGTACTTATCTAATAAAACTTGACAACTGTACTTCCTTATCTTAACAAACTGCAGTTTGTACTGTTATACAGGGTGATTCATGAAGTTCTCCCCCCACTTCTACAGCACATTGTACTAGTAAAAATAATGAAAAAATGTTTATAAACATAGGTCCGAAAACGCTTCGTTAGCGAGTTACAGCTAGCAAAAGTTTCGCCTGGATTTCAGTTCACCAGGTGAAATGAGGTCTTCCTGGAATTGTGGTAAGGTAGATTAAGGGGCGAATTCAATCATTTCTTATGGTTTTTGATCTGATAAATTGAATAAAACAGGTCCCAGAACTGTAAGTTAAATAGTTTTTGAGAAAACCAGTGTCAAATGCAAAAAATGGAGTGAAAATCACATTTTTTCATCTTTGGGCAAGAATAACTTTGTTATTTCACCAAGAAACAGTTAAAAATTTTCAATAAAAAATGTAGAAAATTTTATTCTGAACAAACCGGTGTAAATAAAGTACACAGAAAGCGAATAGTTTTTGAGAAAACCAGTGTCAAATGCAAAAAAATGGAGTGAAAAAAACACTTTTTTTCATTTTAGTTTTTCCGGTTAATTTTACTTTGTACTCTTATGAATAAAAACTCATTTAATCAAACATCTATTCGCTTTCTGTGTACTTAATTTACACCGGTTTGTTCAGAATAAAATTTTCTACATGTTTTATTGAAAAATTTTAACTGTTTCTTGGTGAAATAACACAGTTATCCTTGCCCAAAGATGAAAAAATAAGTTTTTCACTCCATTTTTTGCATTTGACACTGGTTTTCTTAAAAACTATTTAACTTACAGATCTGGGACCTGTTTTATTCAATTTATCAGATCAAAAACCATAAGAAATGATTGAATTTGCCCCTTAATCTACCTTACCACAATTCCAGGAAGACCTCATTTCACCTGGTGAACTGAAATCCAGGCGAAACTTTCGCTAGCTGTAACTCGCTAACGAAGCGTTTTCGGACCTATGTTTATATAACATTTTTTCATTATTTTTACTAGTACAATGTGCTGTAGAAGTGGGGGGAGAACTTCATGAATCACCCTGTATATTAAGACAATACGTGATAGTACCTCCAACTTCAGAAAAAAGAAACAATATAATAGTAACATTTCAACACAAATATGTTACTTGTAAATTTTCCGTCTACTTTATTTTTTTAATTTTCAGCTGATTTCTATAATTAACCCTTTCAGTGCTGAAAAGATAATTAAAAAAGTTTGATCCTAAAGTGACATTTAATTTGTATAAGGGTGTACAAAAAGTGCCAGCCGTATTTCGAAAACTTGCGGGCTTAAGCCTGCCATTGTCAACCAAAATTTCAACGTTACAGAAAAATAAAATTTCCTGTTAAAAATTAATTTTTATTGTGTTCATAAAAAAAACAAATCATTCGAACACTAAAAATATTCAAAATAATTTTCTTTTGTTTATTTAAAGTCGTATTGACAGCTTGGTTATTAGTGACTACTTTGGGTTTTGGTACCTTTACGGTGATTTTAACGTGTCAAAATTTCCAGACCCTAGCCGGGAATTGAACCCAGGATCTTCACTTTATAGGCTAGCACGCTAGTCACTACGCCACGGAGGCGGTCTCAAAATACATTAGTCCATTAATTTTTGTTTAAAGTTATTTTGTACATGGTAGGTTATCCGGACATCCTGTTTTCCAGACATTGGTACTGAAAGGGTTATAGTTATTTGGTTTTTATTGTTACAAATGTTGAATATCTGTTTATTTAATCTATTGTTACTCATTTTCTCTTAACGAAACTGCCTGGCAAGATTCTTTAGTCAAGAATCACTTAGTTCGTATACTTCCTTATTTGATCTTAACCTTCTTTTCCTTCATTCTAAAATAAGGTTTTGCCTGGAGCAATTGGTGTGACAATCGTCCAGTAATCATTGTTGGGCAGTCGTTGTTGCTAGCCTATTTTTCTTGAGATGAGCCTGGCAACAGTACTATGCGAATATCAGTGTATCATTAATGATACACTGTATCATTAATGGTGAATACACAATATGGATGAAAGAAGGTAGTGTTAAAATATTTTATGCTAAGAAGTAGACGATGATCACCTTTTCGACTAGTTATCAGTGCGAAGGATATTTCAAAATTTTAATAAAAAATACCACTTGCTAGGTGACAACTGCAAGTTTGTAAATTTTTTTATGCTGGACGTTGCTCAGTTTGACTTTGTCCTCACTGTTATCATTCAGATTGTACAGAGCAGGGTATTTTGGTACTACTCCAATCGGCATGTTGTTTTCCTCAACACTGAAATTCAATTTAGCACGGGATGAGTAGATGCCATCATTTACAACAAGACCCTGCTAGCTCTACCAGTAGCAACTGCCAACTCTAATGGCGGCAGCTGGTCCAATCAACAGAGGACAATGCAAAACCAAATCAAGCAGTGTGATATGAAGAGCTGAGTGGATTAAAGTGCTATGTGATATTTTTTTAAAACGTAGTTTTCATGATTGATGAATATTACATGTGTATTTAGTTACTTAGGTGGTATGCTCTATTCAAAAGCTGTATTTTAAAAGTTTAAGAAAATACTAGAGAATCAAGGGCATGTACCATATAATTTTGTGTTTTGTATTGAATAAAGGGGTAAAGATCACCTTGTTCCTCTAAAATTGAAGACATTATCATTTTAAAGTAACAGTTAACTCTAGTAATAATTATTAAACGTCATTAATAAAAGCTGTTCTTAAGAATTTTATTAAAAGATTCTCTAATGAAAAACTTCATCTTGTATTATTGAAATAGCCTACTGTTTATCCATTATCAAAGGAAACAGAACTTTTGTGGCCAAAGGAGTTATATGCAGAGGAAAGTTATAAGAAAACTGATATAGAAGAATAATTTTGAAAAGTAAAATTGGAAAAAAATTTAAATTCATATATAATTTTTTGTGAAGGGACATTAAGTAGGTACCAAAATAAAATCAATCAACAAACTCACAAAAATTTGGGAGCCTTAGATTATTGATCGCATTATCCTCAAAACTATTGTTTTGTAACATAACACCTTCATCCCCTAAGGTCTTCATATGATAGTCTTACCAGTTGCTCCCGGCAAAACCTACCTTAACTCATTTAATTCATATATTTTTCTGAGGGGTTTTCTCTTTGTTTTTTGAAGTACTTGCATTGGATTTCTCATCGTTTTAATTCTATAGTGAATCACTGGTTTGAAAACTGTGTTGTAATGTTGCAATTCATTGTATTTGGAAACGGATTTTTGGTTTGAAGAAAAGTTGTTCCAATTTCCGTATTTTATCCTTCAAAGATTATTTGCTGTTTCTTTTTCCAATAATTTCTTCTAAGTATTTAAAATGGTTATGTCACCAGGTGGTGACATTATGTGGCAAGAAAACCTTTAATTTTTAGTGGCCCTGAAAAGGGCTGTTTAAGTGGTGGTCGTCTTGGCAGTCAAGGAGCTGGGCGACACGGTGTGTCATCGTTATCTTCTTCCCTCACAGTGCGCCGATGGCTGCTTCGTCAGATCCGGTGGGTGCAAGGCATGGTTGAGGAACCGCTATGGGCATCGCTCGCCTGCAGTTGATGGCGGTCCCGGTTGACAGCTTACGGTGTCGGGTCGGCGAGCGGAAGCATCATCTTCTTTCTTGCGGGGTTGTTGATGACTCTTCACTGGAGTTTGATAGCTGTGTGCCGATGTGTGCTCGAGCTCAGTGGAGCGCTCTGTATATAGTTGTTGAGAGCGCTGTGATAGGGGGTGGTTATTTGTCTCGGTCTTGGCAACAAAGGCCTCTGTCAGTACACCACCACAGGCCTACCACCCCTTTCGGAATTACTGGTGGTTCCCTCTGTCGCTAAGTCGTAAGCTTTGTTAGACGGCAGCACAGTACCTAATCAAAGGGGACGATGGTGATAGTTAAAAAATTTAATTGAAATAAATTTATGTTTATAGAATGACTTAATTTCCTTTATAAGATTTTATCTAATGTTTTTTCCTTTCTTTTTCTTGTAGGAAATAGATATTGTAAAAAATAAATTGGGTGTTAATTCGACTATTATTCGGGGTGAAGAATTAGCTGAACGAGGATTTGGTGGTATTTATGGTGTAGGAAAAGCAGCTGTTTGCCCACCAGCATTAGCTGTTCTTTCATATACTCCACCTGGAGCTACTCAAACTATTGCGTGGGTTGGTAAAGGTATTGTCTTTGATACTGGTGGTCTCAGCATCAAAACTAAAGTTAGTATTACTTTTTTATTTTTATATAATATACTTTTTTAATATAAATTTTAATTTCATTGTATTGGTTTTACTTGTGATTGGCCTAAACAATTGAAATAACTGAAAGATTTTTTGTAAAATAAATCTTCATAAATGCATCCTGCACCTTAAAATCAATTCTATTTTATAAATTTTACTTGCTTTTTCAGCTTTCTTGATCCTAATGATTTACTCGCATGTGTTTCGGTGGATCCACCATCATCAAAGTTTATAAAATATCATATATGAACGTATAAAGAATTTTAAAAACCTACAGAAGATGTTGCATCTTAAGTTATCTATAATATAGATGACTGAAAATGCAACATCTTCTCTAGGTTTTTAATATTTTTTAGTTTTGTATGATTTTTTGTATACTCTGATGATAGTGGATCCACTGAAATAAGTGTAACTAGATTATAAGAATCAAGGCAGCTGAGAAGGTCGTGAAATAGATAATATTTTTAGAATTTAGTCCCTGTTACAGAATGATAGAATATTCGGTACTAATTATTAATATATTTTGTTATTTTATTTTTCTGTTGTAAAATAATATTATTAGCATACAAATGTTTGAGTTTTTGAAACTTCTGAGAATTTTTTGAGAACTTCAGGAATCTCGTCATTTTTATCACCTGGTAAACCAAAAAAAAATACTATAAAATTGTCTCTGATTGTCTTTGAAATAATTTATCTGTCCAAAATATCTGAACTTTTTACCAAATATTATATTTTCAAATAAGCACGTTTTGTTAGATATTAATGTAAAAACACCACTTATCCTATTATAAAGTGATAAGTATGTGAAAAAACCTTTTTTAAAATGCTATTTTCAAGGTATTTTACCTTGTTGTAACTCAGTGCATAGCTTGAACTATAAAATGAAATTTCTTGTGTATGTTAATTAGGTACTGTAGAATTTGGTAAAAATTATTTGTTTTACTCATACCCATTAGAGGTATTATCGTCTAAAAATTTGAAATTGATTAGGAATTTTTTGATGATACGGAGTAAAGATACAAGAATACTTGCTGTGTGAGAGTAGAGGTACTGCATGATTACCTGCAAGTAAAAAAATTGTATATTGTTTTTATTCGGTTTTTAAGAAAACACCCTTTAAAATTGTAGAAAATTTTGATTAGATTTCTCTGAAAATTTTTCCTGAAATTTCACCCTTAAATTTTTTTATTTTAGGTAAAAAGTATAGATTGAAATTCAGCTCTTTGTTTTTTGAAAAAATTGTCTGGTTCTTCATATCATTACAACAAATAGATTTTGAGTAATCTGTTATACTGTTGTTGTTGTTTAGGTCATCAGCCAAAAGGCTGGTTTGAACCTGTAGAGGTTTTACTAAGTAAAACGAGGAGTGAGGTGGTTTACCTATGCCTTCCTCACTGAGTGGAAAAGTACGCTTATCAGCATGCCGGGCCCTCTGAAAAGCACATATTTTCCACTCTGCAAATGACACTTTCACTTCCTTCACCACGGGTCTGGCTGTATAATGAAATTCATTACTTTCAGAGGAGATAACTCTGATTAGTGTCTTTTACACCTCTACCTCTTCTGTTCTTAAATTATTCAGTCATTTAATTGGCTGACCATGTGATAAGAAACAGAACTATTTATTTTAGCCCTGCAACGAACAGATTGAGTGTAAATAATTTGACACTCCACCTGTCTGTTATGGGCAGCTGTTATACTATAAATCCTATTGTACTATAAGCGTTTGGCAAAATGAAAATTGCCACCACTTGAAAACCAAGGACAATAAAAACAATCAATTTTTTTTAAATGGTCATGCAGCCAGTGCTGGTGAAATGAGTGTACTGATGATACTTTACCCATCAGTGCATCAGGAAATTCAGTGTGGATAAAATAGTATTATCTTTTTTAGTCCCTATAAGGCATTCACATGTTTAGTTTCAATACACTTTTGTGGAACAATAACTCTTTGAAGAATTATATGGTGCTTCATGTAGAAGTTTAATCAATCTTAAAATAAAAAGATAAGTAATTTCTACTATTATATGAATGATTCTCTCTTTTTTCAGACGACTATGCCTGGAATGAAAAGAGATTGTGGTGGAGCTGCAGCTATTTTAGGCGCATATTATGCCGTAGTTAAACAAGGTTTCAAACAGAATTTGCATGCTGTTTTTTGCTTAGCGGAAAATGCAGTTGGCCCTAAAGCAACTCGTCCTGATGATATTCATACGCTCTATTCTGGCAAGTATGTAAAGCATAATTCATAGTCTGTGATTTTTAATGTATCAGATAAGCTAAGTAACAATCATTTTTTCGACCAGTTAGATTTTATACATTTGTTAGGATAAGTAAATGTTTTATTTGTACAAATTGAAGTGTCAAATTAAATTTGGAAATACAGTAAACCTTCGCTTCTTTAAAACGGCTAGTGGAAAAGCAACATGACATGTGTAAGTAGGGATCCGGCAGGCATGTCAGCCCCTTCGTTTTTCCTCATCCCCATACCCTTGTGTACCCTTTTGTGACAGAAAACGTAGTGGTCGACCGACTCTCTTGACAGATGACGTTTTAGAGAATGTGGAAGCACTACCTGTCTCTCGAAATCGGTTTGTTAGCCTAGAAATTGACATCTTTTCTGGTGGAGGAACTCCAACAAATTTAATTTGAAATGATTCTTTTACAATCGCGTACGATTCTGTAGCAACATATTGTTTAAGAGTGAAACCCCGTTTTTCTAAGGTAAAAGATGACCGGAAACTGCACAAATTTTACACAGCTCAAGGAGAATCAACTCATACTGCCGTATCTATACTGGTTGAGTCGGGCTACCAACTTTGTTGTCACAAAACAAAATTTTCCTTTCTTAGAAAAAAATTACCAGACATTAGCAATTGGGTAACAGGACTAAAAAATCACTTTGTATTTATAATATATCTGTCTCGGTAATAAATTATCCCCATAAGGCATGTACCAAATCTGTAATGTATTTTTTGATAATTAAATATATATGTGGTAATTTATCGCGCTGTGCTAAAAAAGAAACTTTTCTCCAAATACAACATGCAACATACAAACAAAATGACTAAATTATTTATGGATCCACTTACAGAAATACATAAATACTTGTATACTTTATAGATATAATATATTTTTGTAGTCCATGGAACAAATCTTGTGAAGTTGGAAATCTAACTGTACCGTATGCATTCATGCTTTTGGTACCTCGAAGATGATGTTGATATCTGGACCCGAAGAGATTCGAAGACTCGAAGAACTGCATCTTGTATATGATGATTGTTGAATGTATATGAATTTATGATATATACATCTGAATATTTAGGTTACTGCCTCGAGATATTTATTTAAGTATTGTTCATGATATTAACTTATGATGTTACTATTTACTTCACTTAGCGTTACTACATTAACAGGTAGATTTTCTGTATGAAGGTTTATTGGTACGGCAATGGTAGTCAAAACAAAACATCCTGTGGCGACATCATGACTTGCTGGACGGTTTGTTTTGGGTATTGACTTGCTTTAATCCTGCTGATGCCTTTATGGATGCATGGCTGCTGACTTCTTGGCTTCCAAGTTTTCACCAGATCTACACGTTTTTAGACCCCCCGAACCCAAAAAATATGTTTTTATCGATTGGTCTGTGTGTGTGAGTGAACAGAATACTCGTATCTCAAGAATGGAACATCGTATGAAGTTGAAACTTGAAACTTAAGTTAGATACCACTAGAGGACCCGACATGAACATTTTCATCAAAATCTGTCAACTGGATGTAGTAGTTTATTCGTGTCATTGTTTACGTTTTTGGAATTTTCTCAAAAATGGGTACTACGATTTATTTTAAAATCACCTCATTTTCTACATTTTTTATGCTCTATAAGTTAGAGTAAGTGCCATGTCTGCTGAAATTCTTGGGGAGGTTGTTTTCTTGTAAAAAAAATTGTTTATTTTTAGACTGTGACTTTAATATGTATTTTAGCGCAGAAAGTTGTAGAGAATTTAAAATCCTACAACTTTTATTGTTAACATTTTTTTTGTTTAACACTTAGTTTAGCGGTAATTAGCAATTTTCTGTTTTTTCTCACAAAAATGTGTAAAAAATAGATTTTTTTAAAGATTTCAGCCTTAGCATGCATTTTGTGACAAAAGTGTATATAATCAAATTTATAGGAAATTAAAAGATCTACAACTTTTAATTCAAGCATTTTCTCTATAGAGCCTAGTTTAGCATGAAAGAGTGATTTTTTGTGTTTTTAAGCCAAACTGAGGTTGATTTTCATTTTGGGTCTTCACTCATGATCAGTGGCGGTCCTAGCGGGTGGGCCCGGGCCCACCCATTTTTAATATGACTTGACTGAAACAATAAAACAACGGGGTTTTTATCTTTTTTATAAACTGTGAAAAATCGACATGAAAACAATACTTTCCTTCCTATTAATTCATATAGGCAAGAGAAAGTATAAATAATGTACATTAGGCCTACATATAAACAGCTACTTTTTAACATAAAATATTAACATATAAATATATAAGTGGGCCCACCCAGAAAAAAATTTCTGGGGCTGCCACTGCTCATGATTAAAATAAGGTTATCTTTTTTGAGGTTAGTTTTTTTCTAATATATTATTACTAATGTTAGGTTATATTATGCCTTATTTGCATTAGCAAGAGAAAGTTGTGTGAGTGTTTCACACCAGATTTTTCTTACTGCTTTGTTTTTTTACCATACGGTACTTTTGCATTGTTACAATAATAATACTAATAATATTATTACAATAATAATGATAATTAGTGTTATAAATTATTGTAATGTATATTTAATTACTTAATTTTCAGGACTGTTGAAATCAACAACACTGATGCTGAGGGTAGACTTGTTCTTAGTGATGGTGTTGCATATGCCAGCAGAGATTTAAAAGCCAATATCATTTTGGATATGGCAACACTTACAGGAGCTCAGGTAAATATTATTAGTTTGATTTTTCTCCGTACTTATGTTACACCATCTTCATATGTTCCATCTTATGTTACACAAACATCTACAGTCAATGTAATGTAAAGTGTGAAAAATATTAATTATTTTTCTGATCTATAGTCAAACTTGTAGAAGTTTTCCTGAGTAGAAACTATAGAAAAGTAAGTTTAAAAGGTATGATCTTTCATGTAAAACAAAATTGTCTTGAAAAAATATTGTAGTATTTTTTTTCAAAACAGCACTTACTTTTTCCGGATATCCCTTGTATTTCAGCTATTAAATTAACTGATCCTGTGAGACCACAAACAGCTTCTTTTTTTTTATTGACCTGGAATTAGCAAGTCGATTGTACTTAATTTAACTCGCAATCTTTCCATGATGATGAATTAAAAAGAAAAAATATTGCTGTATATTCATCCAATTATAATGACTCCATTTGCATCTGCAGAAATTGCGAGACAGTCAGACATTAAACAAAAAAATAAAAAAACAAATAAATCTAGTTTATTGATTGTTGGTGCGTTATTCCTACTAATATACAAATTGATTTGTGATTTAAGAGCTGAACTATTATAGAAAACAATTTTAATTATTGTAGCGTCATTAGATTACTAAGCTACCATCTAATTATGTTTTGTTCTCTATTTTAGGCAGTTGCTACTGGTAAGTATCATGGAGCTATTTTAACAAATAATGAAGATTGGGAAGATAGTTGTATGAAAGCTGGTATTGTTTCTGGTGATCTACTTTTTCCAATTCCATACGCACCTGAATTGCATTTCTCTGAATTTGCTTCTGCTATTGCAGATATGAAGAATTCTGTTGGTGTAAGTTGAGCTAAATTTTAGTCATTAATATTATGAATTTAATAGTTTATAAATTAGAAAGTGTTTATTTTACAAGGCAATTAAGTTGCTAGCAAAATTTTATTATCAACCTTCACAATAGTCTCCCTGTAACTCTACACAACAATTCCAACGTTGCTCCCATGATTGGAAGCACCCTTGGTAATCCTCCTAAGTTACTCCATTCAGCATCGTGGTTAGAGTTTCCTTGACCTGTACGCCACCATGATGAGTTCCCTTGAGGTGCGACTTCATCTTGGGGAATTAATCGCAGGGGTCGATATTGGAGCTGTATGGTGGGTGCGGCAACGTTGGAATGCCTTTTTATGCCAAAATCTTTTGCGCAATGAACGATGAATGGGCCGGCGTATTGTTGTGGTGCAAGTTCGGGTTGCACACTTAAAATGCATGCTCACAGCTGCTCCAGGATGACAACATAGAACTGTCCAGTCACTGTCTGATCAGCAGGAACATATTTACTATGAATGATGCCATGGATATCTAAAAAAATGATCAACATTGCCTTCATTCACAACTTGGACATCCTCACTTTCGTTGGCTGCTCCCCACACTTTTCCACTCACTGCTGACTTTGTTTACGGGTGTCAGGGTCTTACTCAAATATCCAGGTCTCATCTTCAGTGACTACCCGATTCATTTAATCTTTGCCGTCGCTCTGAATGTGGGATAACAAGTCCTCGGTAATCTCGCTTGTAATGTGAGTCACTCATTTTCATGACGCCTCTAAAAAAGTTGCTTTTGAAAAACACGCATAAACACTATCTATTGCTAACCTATTGCTAAAACATGAAATTCTTGGATTCAGGGGGCCTGAAAATTGTAGGCCAACTTTCCTTCCCTATTTATTCAGATAGGGCAAGAGAAAGTTATAAAAAAAATTTAATTATTTATTGGTCTTAGATTTAGCAGTCTCCCCATAATTAGCAGGTGGAGTGTTAAATTATTTGCACTTTATCTGCTAGTTCCAGGGCTACAAAAAATTGTTTTTTCTTATCACATGGTCAACCAAATTATATGACTAAACTATTTAAGAACAGAAGAGTTACAGGTGTAAAATACATTAGTCATCAACATCTCATCAGAGTAATCAATTTCAATGTATACAGCCAGACCCTGTGTTGAATGAAGTGAAGGTGTCATTTGCAGGGTGGAAAGAAAATTATTTTTAGAGGGCCTGGCATGCTGTTGAGCATACTTTCCTACGATGTGATAAAGGCAATTGTAAACCCCCTCACTCCTTGTTTAACTTAGTAAAGCCACTAGAGGTTCAAATTAGCCTTTCGCTGATGTTGGCTGCTATTGTCTAGATCTCATCTGAAGTCTATAATTTGTCGGGGTATAGAATTATCTCCTCTGAACGTATTGAATTTCATTATTATACAACCAGACCCTGTGGTGAATGAAGTGAAGTTGTCATTTGCAGGTTTGATAATATGTGCTTTTCAGAGGGCTCGACATCCTGATAATCATACTCTTCAACTCGGTGTGGAAAGGAATTTTAAACCATCTCACTCTTCGTTCTACTTAGTAAAGCCTCTAAAGGTTCGAACCAGCCTTTCAGCTAATGACCTTAACAACAATGATCTAAACAATGTAACAATGTTACTTTAAAAAATGTGTTTTCATTCGTTTCTACAGCAACAAAAGAAAATTCATTCACTAATATAAAAATGTTTCTATAGTATGGGGGTACTGCAAAGCGGATCGTCCTGGGTTTAATTATTGATGATTAATTTGGTTGAATAGACGTTATATGTGAAACAAGCAACGAGGATCTTGGTAAGGAAAATTTCTGATATCGTTTCCCTATTCCTGTATTAGGCTTCACAGGCGAGCGAGCGCGCTACGCCGGTGCGTGCCAAACTTACAATACATGCCAGCACGCGCACGGCAATAGTCGTGCCCCTGCAAAGCAGACACAGACACTACAAAACCTACACCACACCATACTTACACACACACACACTTCACCACACCATACTTACACATACATACACACCACAACACCTACATCACACATGTATGCATACTCATATGTACGAGGTGTGTTCAAAAAGTAACGGGAATTTTGAAATTTCGCGGGTTTGGATAGTCCGATTGTAAATTTTTTTTTTTATTATGTTGGTACACATGCCCCTGACGTACGATAAAATTTTCAACAATATTCATTGCTTAGTTCTTAAGTGGAAGCCGCTAAGGTTAGACGTGTTTTTCGAGCACGGCTATTTTTGTTTGTTAAAAAAAATTGATCAAAGAATTGGTATTAAATTTTGCGTGAAAAATGAAATAAAGTGTGTGAAATGTTAACAAAGGCATATGGTGAGTCTGCTATGAGTAAAACAAGGATTTACGAGTGGTATAAGCGTTTCCAAGATGGCCGCGAAAACGTTGAAGATGACGAACGACCCGGACGTCCAAGCACATCAACAACCGATGAAAACGTGAAAAAAGTGAAAGAAATGGTTATGAACGATCGCCGAATCACAATCAGAGAAGTTAGCGATGATGTTGGCATATCGATTGGCTCATGCCATGAAATTTTTTCGGATGTTTTGGGTATGAAACGTGTGGCAGCAAAATTTGTTCAAAATTGTTGAATTTCGAACAAAAACAGCGGCGAATGGAAGTTGCTCAGGAGTCACTAAATGAAGTCGACAATGATGCGGATCTACTCAAACGTGTTATAACAGGTGACGAAACATGGGTTTACGGATACGATGTCGAAACTAAGGCTCAATCGTCCCAGTGGAGGCATTCTGGATCGCCAAGACCGAAAAAGGTTCGACAAGTGCGGTCGAATGTGAAGGTTATGCTCACTGTGTTCGATTTTAATGGCATAGAGCATCATGAATTCTTGCCACAAGGTCAAACAATCAATAAGGAGTACTACCTACAAGTTCAACGCCGTTTGCGTGAAGCAATCCAAAAAAACGCCCGGATTGGTGGCAAAACAATTCATGGCTTTTGCACCACGATAATGCACCTGCTCACACTTCATTGCTTGTTCGTGAATTTTTGGCCAAAAACAAAACTGTAACGATGCCCCAGCCTCCATATTCGCTAGACATGGCTCTATGTGACTTTTTTCTATTTCGAAAAATAAAGAGAACATTAAAAGGCCGTCGTTTTACAAGCATAGATGTCATTAAAAGCGAATCGGTGAAAGAGCTAAAAGCTATCACAAAGATCGAGTTTCAGAAGTGTTTCGAGGATTGGAAAAAGCGTTGTCACAAGTGTATTGCATGCGAAGGGGACTACTTTGAAGGCGACAATATTAATGAAGATGATTAAATAAATATTTTTTTCAAAAACCGAAAATTCCCGTTATTTTTTGAACAAACCTCGTATACACACTACACCACGCACATGTTGAATATCCACGAACGTGGGACTTGTCCCGTTAATAGTGCCATATTGTGCATGTGTCTGGAACACTAAACAAAAAGGAGTCTTTTACAGGAGGGGAACGATGTCGCCTCTTCACAAGATTCTGAAAATAATACAAGAAATAAATTTATTTCCCAACATGTTTTCTTTGATAATTTTTTACCCAAAATAGTCTTTAAAAAATGAATAGCAATCTATTAGGCTACATAAGCATTTATTTATACTATTATATTGTAACACTTAAGCCTTGGTTCACTCGAGGTCTGGATATAATGAACAATACACAATTTACTGGTAGATAGTCTCGAAGTGAACACACAGATTAGCGTAGAATCTGTAGCCCAATTTTTGAATGAATTAATGTTAACAGTTAATGGGAAAAAGTGTCAGTTCTTACAGTTCAAAAACAAACACAATGTAAGGGAAAACAGAGAAGTGGATGTCTTGATACAAAATAATATCCTAGATCATGGACAAACAGTGAAGTTTCTAGGAGTGTCACTAGATAGGACCCTATCGTGGGATTATTACACCGATCAAATTTGTAGTAAAATATCATCTGGGGTATTTGCATTAAAACAAATTGCCAGATTAAATGATAAAAAATTGCTTATAGCAGCTTATCATGGTTTAATTTTATCTCATATCAGGTATGCCATATTAGTATGGGGTAATTCATCACAGGGTAACATGGAAAGAGTTTTTAAAATACAGAAAAAAGCTATTAGGTGTATGATGGGAGTCAACCACCTTACCTCATGCAGATCACTATTTAAAGAGCTGCAATTGCTCACGGTTCCTTCTTTGTACATTTTTGAAGTGATAATGTACGTAACGAAAAATACCTTTTTACAGAATTTAGATGTTCACAACCACTACACAAGAAACAGAATCGATTATTATGTTGCTAATCACAACACTAAATTGTTTGAACAAAAACCAACTTATGCAGGTAGAAAATACATCAATAAATTGCCTCAAGGTTTAAAAAGTTGTGACAATTTGTCATTTTAAAAAAAAGCTAAAACAATATTTGATTGATGAAACATTTTACAGTGTGCACGAATTCCTTTCTAAATAGTTTTGGTATTTAACTTTAATTATACAAATATTGTGTACAATTTGATACAAAGGGGTTCATGACAAGCCTGCTGAGTTAAGCAGTGGTAGGGGGAAATTATTGGTAAGTGATGAATTTATCATTGTGTTTGATTTATTTTTATTATTTATTGTGTGTGATATTTAATTCAATAGGGTTCATGACAAGCCTACTGAAGTAAGCAGTAGCAAAAACAAATTTTGGTGGTAAGTAATAAATTTATCACATTCGTGATAAACTTTCGGTTCATCAATTTCATCTTGACATGTCCTATACTCCCTTTGGAGTCTCCAGGATGCAAGTAGCAAAAAAAAAAATTATAACGATTTATTACAATTATTTATTGCCAAAATTATTATACAATTTAATTTATCAAAGTTGACTACTTAAACAAAATACAATTAGATTACTTCAAATTAGAATTATAAACTTGACTAACAATACGAGTAGAATACAATCCTTATATACAATCAAAATACAGTCAAACTTCTATTACTCGAATCCTCAAAGGATGGGGTAAACAATTCGAGTTACAGAAACTTTGAGTTGTGAAAAAATAAAAACACAATTATTTTTAAAAAAACCATTTCACGTAGGCTAATACAGTACCCTACAAGATGTGGAATATGTAGGCCGAAATCGCTATTTTGAGAACTATGTACAAATATTGTCAAAAGAAATGAAATAATTAGTTCGACTTAGAGAAATGGTGGAATTCGAGTTATAGATGACTTTTTACATGGTAAATACATGGGAAGGTTAAAGAGGACTGAAATTCAATTCGAGGTATAGGAAATTCGAGTTATAAAAGTTTGACTGTAATTGATTTACCTGTCCGCAACCACTTGCTACTAACCGTATGCACACCACGCACTATTAACGTAGTTCAGAACCGATCCCGTCACGACATTATTTAGTGTCCATGAATGGACAATTAATGTAGTGTCATGGGATTGCGACATAAGCGGCGTGGGGAAACCTTAAATATTTGGGGGTCTAGAGTTTGTGGTAGTCGTCGTGACGGTCGAGGAGGTGGGTGATAAGGCATCTCGTCCAGCGGAGACATCTCTTTTCCTCGCAGTCGTGTGTCGACTGCTACATCATCGGGACCCGGTGGGCCCAATTCTCGGTTGAGGGACCGCTCTCGCAGACGGCAATGACGGTCCCAGGCGACGAGGGTTACAGTGTTGGATCGGCGAGCGGAAGCATCATCATCTCTCTTGTAGGGTTGTCAATGCATCTTCGTCGGAGTCCAGTAGCCCGATAGTGAATGCCTGGTTGATGCTGTACAGTAGAATGGAATGGCAAACAGGCTTAGTGAAGTGCTTTTAAATAGTAATCAGAAGGGCAGTTACTATCCCTCTGTCAGTATGTCAGCCTGAAGCATAAGAACCTAATTAAACGGAGCGACGGTGACTGTAGGAAGTGGTGATATAGAAAAATGAATATCAAATAAACTTTTTTGGCTCACTTATTTTTACTTTCTCTTGCCTACATGAATATATAAGAAGGAAAGTATTGTTTTCTTGTCAATTTTTCGAAATTGAGTTTTCACCGGATATACACGTTTTCAGACCCTCTAAACCCCAAAAAACATGTTTTTAGTGATTGGTGTGTGTGTGCGTGCGCCCGCACATGTGTGTGTGTAAACAAAATATCTCAAGAACGGAACATCGTACAAACTTGACTTACAACTTAAGGGTGCCCCTACCTCTCCCGTGCCGTTTATTGAAAAGATTACTATGTACTCTGTTGTTATGCAAGTCATAATTGAAGTTTGACATGCATTTTAAAGTTTAAAATATCCTCTTTTTACCACTAACAATTTTTATGTGCATTAAGTTTAAACTTTTAAAAGTTAAGGTAAATCTCTTTAAGTTGTAAAGTTTTCTAAAATGAATTGTAATGATAGGAAGGTATTTGTTGCAAATAATGTCAGTAAAAAGAATATCTTTTTTGGATTCTAAAAATACCAACTTTTATTTGTTAGTTAGCTGCTAATTAGGGAACTACTACGCATTACATTATGAAAATGCCGATGACAGCAATAGTAAAGAAGGCGATTCATTTGTAATTACAGTAAATCAAACATTTCTAGTCATGTAATTAAGTTATAGGCAATATTACAGGTCATTTATTTATTATAAGGTTAATGAAGAAAACATTTTCTCTAAATAAACCACAGCTTACAAAATGTACATAGAAACTGTATGAGTAGTGTCTAAATGTTGAGGTTGGCAGCACTGCAAATATTTCCTTTCCCTTCCTCATAGCCCACACATACGCAAAAGGCAGTCTCGTGACTTCAGTGTCTATAGTTGATCTGCTACTTATAAGTAGAACCTCTGTTGGAATGCTATGGATAGGTTCTAACACAATATGCATCTTCACAATTTGTACAAGTGGATTTGTTTGCACTGGGAAAAATTAATTAAACCTTACATCATTTGTCAGACTTGGTGAGAAAGAGGTTGTTGCTGTCGTAATTTAACTCGGGTGCTATAAATACCGTTCTTAAAGGGTTGAAAATGTTCTATGTTTTGATTTTAAAATATGCTTGTTTTGAAATTGACTTTCTTAACCTATTTGATGGTTGTTTTCTCCATGTTACAGGATCGTAACAATGCTCAAAGTTCTTGTGCTGGGTTGTTTATAGCTGCCCATATTGGCTTCGAGTATCCTGGTGCCTGGATCCATGTTGATATGGCTACACCTGTGCATTGTGTGAGTATTTTTTAATCGGCTGACGGCTTGACAGAATGTTCAAAAAGTTTTAACATTTGTTAAACTAATAAATAGAAAAAATAAAATGTATAAGAAAAAATCTTATGTATAATAATTTTATTTTGAGTACTTTGCCTGTGCTTCTCTGTTGAAACCACGCTATTCTAGAGCTGATTTAGGTTATGTTTCTTTGTTTATGTGATGAATTTTGTATATATTTTCTTTATTTTTTGACCATAGAATCATTTTTCTGGTTTTATTTTGAATTAAATGTTATGAGTAAGATCTGTATATAATGAATTTTAACACGTTCCGTGCAGAGGAGGTAATATTACCTCATCTTAGCGAATACGTGTGATGGACAAGGTAATATTACCTCATGCATTCTCTTCAGTAGCGTGCTGTTCAATCAGTCCGTTTATATTGTAAAACTCTATTCCTATCGTACATATATGTCTTATGACAAAAAAAGGTTCGAAATTTTGAATAAATCTTTCCGTTTGCAGATCCGGATTATTAAAGGTCAACCCTAAAGCTCCATAGTTTGCCTTATACCTCGAAGTCTACCATCCCTCTTTTTGAAAAAATTAAATTAAATCACTAGGAATTTGTCTCACTATTAATATTGGTATGGATAATTTCATGCCTGCCTACAAGGCATGGTATTTACAGAATTCAGTTCATTCGGTTATTCTTATTCAACAGTTTCTTCACAATTTTTGTGCTGTTCGGTGTACATTAATATTTTTAACCTAAATAGTAGTAACGTAGAATAAGTTCTTTTTAACTATATTTTTATGTGGATTTTAATTTTATACTATTAAAACTATTCTGTTTATACTATTGGCCTATTATATTGCAATATTATTTTATTATTTAGCACTTATTACAATTAATATAATTATTGTATTATTTTATAAATACAAATACATTATAGATATACTTTGATAGATCAGTTTCATATTTATTTCTTGTTCTATAAACAAATACTGATAAAAATGCATAGGTACATTAATACTTGAAAGGGGGGGGGGGGTCATATAAATTTTGTGCAATTTTGATGAATGATTGATCTTTCAGTATGTTTAATTGGATTCGGATGTGTATTGCATGGTTGCATACCCAATTCCAAATTTGCTTACAGAGGAGGTAATTCAATAAAACCTCCTCAAAATGACCACGTACAGTGAACTCAATAAGTGGTCAGTTTGAGAGGTGGTCGTTTTGGAGAAGTGGAGGTCAAGACAATACCCTAATAAAAATAACTTTATTATTATGAAAAGTGTATAATTATTTTACTCCAAAAATATTGTTTACATAAAATTTTATCAAAAAGAAATTGAAGTAAAAACATCACTACTTACCAGTCAATACAGCAACTGATGTAAATTTTTTTATTAGTAGATTGTACATGATATAGTAGCCTATTATGCATAATGTAAAACTTGCTTAAAATAATTCTTAACGTAAGATACTGTAGTTTATCACATATAACTCAAAAATTTTTAAAACTACGAAAACATTTGT
This sequence comes from Catonia carolina, assembly GCA_035578175.1. NCBI lineage: Eukaryota > Metazoa > Arthropoda > Insecta > Hemiptera > Achilidae > Catonia > Catonia carolina. The sequence goes on along the minus strand of JAQMRL010000005.1, from coordinate 28,372,833 downwards.
TGACTTCAAGAAAGCTTACGATTCCATTCATAGGATATCACTATTGAAAATACTGAGACGTTTTGGACTTCACCCTAAATTAATCAGATTAATAGAATTAACATTAACTGATACAAGTTCTAAAATAAAGTTTAGAGGAGAACTCTCAGACCCATTTTGGATAAAAACTGGCTTAAGACAAGGTGATGGATTATCACCGCTTCTTTTTAACTGTGCATTAGAGTACGTCATGAGAGAATGGGAAAAAGTAACAAAAAATATATAACAATTGGATATCAAAAGGACGACATAAATCTGAACTGCCTGGGGTTTGCGGATGACCTAGCTCTTCTGGCCAACAACATTCAGGAAACAAAACAGCAAATCAGGTCTTTGGAAGATATAGCTCAGAAGATTGGTTTAAAGATATCGTTTGAAAAAACAGAAATATTACTAACTCATACTCCACTTGCAGATAAAATAAGGTTGGACAACCACAATATAAAAATTGTGCAGAGATTTAAGTACTTGGGGGAAGTAATCACCTGCAACTTGAACGAAAAACCATCTTGGCAGAATAGAATAGACAAACTAACTAGGATTAAACATGCTACTAAGAACACATTTAAAAGATGTCTTTCAATAAATACAAAACTAAGACACTACAAAACAGTCGCCCTACCACAAATTACATACGCAAGTGAAACAATATTTAAAACCACAAATACCATTGCAATAGACAAGGTCCTCAGGATTGAGAGAAGAATAGTCAGAACTTGCTTGAACAAAAACTATCAAGTAGACGGAGTTTGGAGACTAGCTTCCAACGAAATGGTCTACAAAAACATAGAACCTATTACAAGTATAATTAAAAAGAAACGAATATCATTCCTGGGACATCTTTTAAGGACACCTGAAAATAGAACTAGCAAGAAAATAATAGAAAAACTGTGGTATAGTAAAAGTGATATTAAATGGATCACAGAATTAAAGGAAGATATTGGAAGGTTACAAATTACAATGGAAGATTTAAAGCGCAAGACAGATGCATTGAGGATATTGAAGGACGAACGCGATATACTACAGCCGGGAAGGAACAAGCAACGATTGGGAAGAGTGGTTCCAGAGGAGGAAAGCAAATTGCGCTCGGAAAGGATGAAAAAGTATTGGGCGGAAAAGAAAAGGAAGAAAGAAGGAAAGACTTTAAATGTAAAATGACTAAATTGTGCCTTTGTAGGCCATAAAATATTTAAAAAATAAATAAAAAAAAAGTAATTTTCGATTGTTGTTTGTTTAACAGCTTGTTTTTTTTGCAACTATTGTTTTTTCTATAATGGCCTTAGCTTTTTCAGCAAATCTAGCTGTAGCGGCACTTTGTGTTCTCAGGCCATGTTTTTGAAACCACTGAGAGCTTCTAAACTTTTTCTAATTGGCATTACAGAAACATCTTCAATTTCCTCTACTTCTTCCTCACCCCCGAAGTCACTCTTGTTCGTCCTACTACCTTCCACCATGCTGTCATTTTAGCACTGTTCAGTAACAGTGTTGTAAACAAATCATTTTTGTTACGTGTTGGGATGGGTTCTTCAAAGTGAACTATGACTTCAAGATTTGCTTGTTGTACAAGTCGAACTAAATCTGTATAAACTGTACAAGCTTGTAAATCTGTCAATACTTAAGGTACCAGTATCATTATGTAGCACATGGCTATTCTGTATTACATACGTTTGTCCATCTACCTTTTATTTCTACTATATTATTAAATTAAAGTGGTCTCTTTTGCTCATTTTTACCGGTCGTGGTCGTTTAGCGCAGGTAAATTTTTATGGGGAAGAATAGTTAATATTTTGGGTCCCGAAAAAACTGGTCGGTTAGAGAGTTGGTCGCTTAGAAGAGGTGGTCGTTAGTGGAGGTTATACTGAATTACCTCCAGTCCAAAAACTCATCAAATATTAATATTTTTTTGAAATATTGATTGCTACATTATTATTTACTACAAAATATTAATCGTTAAAAAAACATTAAAAAATTTTCATCAGTAAGGTCGCCTACCAAACCTGTTATCCGCGTTGAATGTGTTAAAAGTAAAGCAAAAGAAAGTTTTAAATAATAGTATCTGAAAATTTAGAAAAATATTTGTCTAAAGATTGTCTTCAAATAGTTTCAGCATCCCTAAAGTGTCACGTAACAATTTTAATAAAATGTATATTTTTTTCCTCAAGTTTTCTTGTTGTGTTTGATGTGTAAAACTAGCATGGCCTGCACTGCTTCACACATGAAACATGTGTAGGACTTAGTCAATTTTTTTAAATAAATATGTAACAGAAATTGTCTAGCTGCTAAATCGACTGTATATTTTAAATACTTCAACATACACACACACACACACAAACATTTTGATAAATTCCCCTGCGTCCGTCTCTCGTTCATCTCCCCTTTCAACTATCTACTTCAACAATAAGTACACACACATACGTTTTGATAATTTTTCCCTGGTACTTCTCTTGTCATCAAACCCCTTCATCTACTTCAATAGCAATACCTACTTACATGTACACACACATACATCTTTATGAAAATCTTCATTATGGCCTATAAGGTCATAATTTTTTATTTCTATTTCATATAATGAATTAATACAATAATTTCACTAACCTTCTTTTTAAACTGCGTCACCTTTATTTCAATTTTCACTTACACGTGTTTCGGTGGATCCACCATCATCAGAGTAAATAACATATAATTGAAACTAAAAACATTATTTATTAAAAATCTATAGAAGATGATACATCTTCAGTCACTTGTATAAAACTGATTTTTGAAAAATTTTTCAAAAATCAGTTTTAAAAAAAAAAAAAAAAAAAAAAGAAAAAAAAAAAAAAAGAAAAATCAGTTTCAAGTGACTGAAGATGTATCATCTTCTATAGATTTTTAATAAATAATGTTTTTAGTTTCAATTATATGTTATTTACTCTGATGATGGTGGATCCACCGAAACACGTGTAAGTGAAAATTGAAATAAAGGTGACGCAGTTTAAAAAGAAGGTTAGTGAAATTATTGTATTAATTCATTATATGAAATAGAAATATTTAAAACTGCAGGATGCATTATAAAGATTTATTTGTGAATAATTTTTTATATTTTGAAAGAAAATGTTGTGAATATAATTACGAATATGCAGTCAAAATTTCATGAACATCCGTTCAGTAGTTTTGGAAATTAGCCTGCACAAAAAAGCACGCTTTTCTCTTTATAATATTAGTATAGACTAGTTTCCCCGGCGATACTGCTGGTAGCCCTATAACGCAACACTGGTCTCGTGATGTTCCCTTTATACCATGTAATAACTGGGGAGCGTTGTATTTAATTATAGTAAAATAATTTAATGTTAAATTAAATCTTGTTTTGTTTTTATATTACATGATTCTCTTTATTGTTACAGGGAGAACGTGCAACTGGATATGGTGTTGCTTTGTTGGCTGCACTTTTTGGTTATTATTCTAATGATAGACTTCTTCAGGGTCTTGGCCAATCAGTGTTTAATGAAGCTATGAATGGTGATGATGGTAGTGCGTGCAAAAAAGTACGCCGTAAATAGTATATGGATGCATTTTAATTACAATTAAATAATTAATTTACTAACAGTTTTCTAATGTTTTCTTTATTATAATTTTTGGTCAGTGCTCTTTTGTCTATTTTTTTTGTTTAACGTCCAACTGTTCTGTAATTACTGCTAATGCAGATGGTGGAGGATGAAATGATTTTTTTATAACGTATGAAATTATGCCATGCCTGAATGTGATTCGAAGCCAAGACCGCATGATGGAGAGGCGAGCACGTTACCAACTATGCCAATGCGGCTGACAGTCAGTGCTCTATTAGATCAAATTTTTAATTTGTGTTTTAATACTTAGTAGTAAGTTCCATTGAATTTTTTTCATGGAAACATTTTTAATAATAATAAGTACAAAATATATACTAAGTGCATTTACATACACTATCTCTGTAAATTGTTAACTTTCCTGCTAAAACAAACTCATTCAAGTGTTCATTTTGATATTAAAACTCTCCTAAAGAGTTTTATTTATTAAAATTAGATGTATCCCGAGTGCTTTTTTTTCTTTTGTGGTGTGAACCATACAATTTTAAGATTTCAGTAATTAAGACATAAAGCCATAAATTAAAATTGCAAAATTAGTCAGCAAATTGTTAATCTGAACCATCTATCAAATCACTCATTTCATCCATGGTATCAACATTGACGCCTAACGATTTTTTTAATTTTTTTCCATAACTGCATCCAGTAGACTTCAGAAGGGAGTCTAGGATATGCCAAGATAAGACTGATGAGCCGAAATTTTAATAACCTTTCTAAATTCTAATTTTAAATTCATTTATTAGCACTACTTACTACTTTAATAAGCATGTCATCCAATCAATCACTGGTATCAAATAATACACAATTCACCTCAGCGTTTATTTAGAAGTTTATATATATTTTTCAACCAGGAACTTTTTATTAGGAATTCGTTTACTCTAAAATGTTTCATCAATCAAGTACTTTTTTATATCTCTTTAACCAAATTAAATTATCACTTTTTAAAGCTTGTGGTAATTTATTGATGTATTTTTTACCTGCATAAGTAGGTTTTTGTTCAAACAATTTAGTTTTGTGATTAGCAACTTAGTAATCAATTATTTTTCTTGTGACCTACACCACTAGCAAAACATCTTCAATTTCAATTTTTTATAAAATATAATTATTATCTTCATCAGAAGTATTATAAAAATCGACAAATTCTCATTGCTGAGTGAATATCAGTTTCTAAATCTGTGCATACACACTTGCCCACCATAATTATTTTAAAACAAATAACACATGAATGGAATTCACAGCTGCATAAATATTTATTCGATACAGCTAGAGTTAAAGTACTGATTTTGAATGAAGAAAGACTAACAATAACCGTATTAGTGATCCTAACAAACCTGTGAAACTTTTTCTAATTTTTTTTTTTGAAGTCACATTAATAGCTTGATCATTTGGGACTACTGTCGGTTTTGGTACTGTAATAGTGGGTGTTAGTTTGGTAAAATTTCTAGACCCTAGCTGAAAATCAAACCTAGGACCTTCCGCTTTGTAGGCTAGCACACTAGTCAATTCGCTGAGGAGGTGCCCTGTAAAACAACTTTTGATTACTTATTTTACGGCTGTATCAGGCTTTGTGTGATACGTAATAACTCGTGAAAAGCACCTAGAAACGTGAATGGTTTGGTTTGGAGATATCTCAGCAAAAACACATACTAGTTTAATTTTTGTATTGTTACTACACAAATATAGTGTCTATAAAGGATAAAAAAATGGGTTGTAAAAATATATAATAATTACACTTTTGGGATTGTGAAATTTTAACCTAAAAATACTTACAATTATATAACAATACACTGACCATTATTATGATTTTATTAATATTTTAAATAGTACAATTACATTTTTTATAGTTGTAATAAAAATAAATGTGAAATAAATATTATTTGTTTATATCTTTAATGTAAGATAAGTTTGTGCGAGTGTTGTTTATTATAAGACTTTGTAATACTTCTAATACATAAAATTTAACAAACTTCATGAATTTATTATATAATGTGTTATATACATACGTATAATATATGTAAATTAATATTAATATATTATATTAATTTATGTACATTGCATTTTGTAAAACATATTAATAAAAATTTCTTCCAGTAAGAAATATAATGTTTATGGATCATTTTTGTGGTTATTTTACATAATAAAAATGTATGAGAACTATTGTGTTTTTGTTCTTTAAAAAACCTGCAATTCCTGAACTTTTAATTTTAACCCTTTGGAAACGGACTGTTACTCGTTAAACAAAAGCATTGCAAAATTGAAAAATTCTGAAAATATTACAGTTATTACATATAATACGTACGTGCCTTTTGAATATAATTACAACAAAGTCGCTGGATAATTCTTTGCGTTTAGGCGAGCAAAATTTTCAACCGCGAAAATTTTTGTGTTCACTTTATATTTTTACTATAACGGGCTTAAATTTCAGTTTAGCAAAAAAATTTATAAAACAGTTTTGTAGACAAGAGTTTAGTGGAATAAATGTCATTTTTTATTTAAATTTTCTGTAAATATTTGACGAAGTTACAAAATGTTCAACAGAGTCCATTTTCACATCACAGGGAAGCATGAAGGGATGGTATTTTACATTCTTTACGGTGATGTCACAGAGCCTTTATTATATTTAGGTTACAGCTGTAAGCAAAGCATTGTAGAAAATTCTTTTCCCTACAACCAAGTGTTCTGTCGGTGCGGTTAGAAGAAAGCCGTTACACATCCTTTGCAACCCGTTAAAGTGTCAAATTTTTTGCCACTGTGATTGTAAACCCTCTCCTGAAAAATAAAATGAACTCATCTTCCCTTTTCAAGGGCAAACGTCGTAACAGAATCATCATAGCTTCAACACAAACTAAAGAACATCTACGTATGTTGACTTACACACGAGCTACACGGATTTCCATTCAAAACAAACAATTCCCAAACCATCAATGCTACCTACACACTATAGAGGGAATAAAAATTTTCCCTATTATGATATTCTATTTTTGTAAACACTATTACAGTATTCAGATGAACTAATGTCCCCTAGCCGTGGGAGTGAGAGAATGCATAACGCTCTCACTCGTACAATCCATACGTGACGTTCCTATAACATTGTCGTATAGTTTTACTCATTGTTGTGAGCAAGCGTTTATGCACGCAGTAAACTAACAAGCAAGATAACGACTGTAGTATGTTTTCAGATAGGATTACAACGGTAAAGACCTTTGAGCGCACGCGTAGTTATGCCACCTATCTCCCTCTCACTCGCTCGGCTATGGGACATTAGTTCGTCTGATACCTATAGATGTGTTAAAGAATTCCCTACTAGAAAAGAACAATATTTACTAGTTTCCGACTTATACTGACCTTGCAGAAGCTCGTTTTATCACCCCAACCACAATCCATTCAGCATCATCTAAAATTAGATTACCAGTGTGAACAGGGTTAATGGCAATTATTTGAGCAGTATTCAATAATTTTTTTAAAAATTTTGTTATTTTTGCCAAAATGTAGTAGAGCTGTTGATTTTGTTTTAGCAGCATAGTGGATACAGTAAGACCTCGACTTAACGCAAGGGATCCGTTCTGCAAAATCATCGCGTAACTTGGATTGTTCAGTTTAACCATAAAACATTCATGAATTGTCTGTAGTGTTGATTCACTAAACCAGTTGTTCCTTTTATGTTCTTACCGTCTGCATTAGCAGATATTGCAAAACAGTCAGACGTAAAGCAAAAAAAAAAAAAATTATGTTCGTTTTTCACCCATTTTGTAAATTTTAACAATATCTAACTTTTCCTTTAAACTAATCGCTCTCCGTTATTATAACCTATATTCGAACTCATACTGCATGGAAAGTAACAACAAAAACAAGAAAATAAAAGACCTCCAAATTGTAGCTCAATTAAAATCATGATTAAATATACCCAACCTTATATGATCGATATTTTTTAACGCACTAAACAGTACTAATGTTTAGAACAAAGCAGATCAAGATAAAATAAAATATCTTGAGTGATAAAATGAGACCACTCGATATAGTGATACATACAAATAAATATGTAGTCTATACTATTTTTCAAGGCTGATGAGCTCTGAATGTATGCATTGCTCCCTGCTCACTTCATAGCTAGCCAATGACTTGCCAGCAACGTTGCCAATACTTGCTCTCGTAACTCTGTTATATATTTCATCAGCCATTTTTTTTGGTTTTTCAACAACAATTATTACCTATGAACATACAACCAGCTGATTATATTGTAAAGTATTGCATGTTAATGCACTATATAATTGATGTGTTCAGTATGAGATGCAAGACACGAGTGAACTACTGCAGCTCTTATACGCATGCGCGCATAATGTTTGTTAGGTATAACACTGGCAAACGTTCTGATTGGTCTAAACGTGTGGAACAGCAGAGCTCATCAACCATGAAAAGCATTGTACATATAAATATTTATGGGATGGTGATGAACTTTTTTTCTCTTTTTAAAGCCACAAAACTTAAGTTCATTAAAGAAGAAAAATGTTATTTCAATTTTTGTTGTGTTTGAGTACTTTTCCTGATGTTTCTTTCCTTGATCCTTCTCCAGTATTCCATCAATCTTTCTGGCATTCTTCGTCAAAATATTTAAAACTGAAAAATGTTTAAAAGAAACAGATGGAGAGCCGTGAGTATGATCCACCGAAATTAAATCATGGTAAAATATGGCTTCCATCTTGTCCTGAGCTGTTTACTTTATGAATTTTATCATACAGAATTGAAAAAAAGATTAAAATTTTGTTTCATTTTGTAAAACTAAAATAACTACATGCCCACATATTTCAGTAGAAGTTTGTGCCTTTTTATGTGTGAAATAACGCAAGGAAGTAATGTGAATTTTTAAATATTTATTTTAAATTGCCTCAGCATCTTTGTTAATTAGAGACTATTTTGGGTTTATGTAACAGCAGGTTTTGATGTGTAATAGTTTCCTGACCCATAGCTGGGAATTGAACCTTAGATCTGCCTTGTAGTTAAGCACACACTGTCCACTACACCCCTGGGGCCAAGCCCCAGACCACACAGCATGCCCATAAAACTGCGGTTTAGCTACCCTATACTTGCCTGCTTTCAAGGTTAACGGGCGCTGGCCGTAGTACTTCCATGTGTGGTAGAGCCACGTGCAAAGCACTTTAGCGGCATAACAAGCTCGATGGTGACTCATCTAACACTTACATGAGTACTGAGGGAGTGAGGCGCCCTGCGGCTCATGTCTGCACCCACTATGTTTGGGTTTGGCCTCTCAGGAGTTGTGGTTTTCACCTGCTAGGTAGCTTTCTGCGGCTACTAAACTGATTAAAGTCCTCAGGACTGGGTGAAGTTGGCCAACGATTGAAAGATAAATACGCATGTCCACTACACCACTGAGGCGGTCAGTGTGAATGATTTGTAAAGAACTAAAAACCATTCAATTGGTTCGACAACCAATATTGCTAGCAGTGTATGGTGTGTTGTCTTTATAGGCCGCTCCTTCAACATAGTTGAATCAACCAAGATTGCTCCCATGTATTGTATCTTTCCGTTCCGGCTCGTATACAGAATATGTTTTGGTACATACAAAAATATGACTCCTAAGGGGGTAACATGAAAATAAAATTTTGAGAATTTTATTACTTCAGTTTATTTAGACTAATCAGGTGCTTGGTAGTTAGTTACTTATGACAAGGTTTAATAAATAGTACTAGAACATGACTGGGAAATAAAACCCGGACTTTCCGCATTTTTTGTAGTTTCACGCCAACCACTGCTCTTCGGATGTGACCAATTCGTATTTACAAAAATAGACTATATTTAACATTTTTTTCTTTAATTTCAATTAGTAATGAAAATACACCTTGTGGGTATTATTATTATTATTATTATTAAATACTTGTGTATTTATTTTTGCAACTGACTATTATATAGATACATTCAAAACCGTTACTTAAAAGCATTGTCTGCATATTGAATGAATAAAGCTGGACCCTCATACTATGGCCCAGCAAACAATGTATGACCTTGGAACGCATTTTTTTTTTTTTTAAAGCAGGTGCGTTTTGTTTTTCACCGCCGCTACTGAAGAGTGAACGACCTGCGCCTGCTCTCTGTAGGTAGTATATTGTACTAATATCGGGTGGTTTCGATATCGACTTGTATCGATAACTGCAGTCTACATCGATTACGTCTGAGTGTAATTTGTGGTCGTCGTAACCCAAACAAAAACTGTGATCCGTTGTGAGGGAACGAACCAGCAATGCTGTTTGATTATTCTAAATAATAGATTTATTTTGTGTTAGATGGAACGTCAAGTTTACAATGATGTATTTCGTCGTTTTTAGAAATCAAGCAGAATATGTCTGCAGACGGTGTCTTAAAATTATTCCATAAAAAAGTAAGTACTACCTATTTGACATTTGCCATTATCATTTTTATCAAAAATTTAAAAAATGCCGATCGTTGTGTACAAGTCTGCATGATGTTCTTTTTAAAAGACAAGACAAACTTATTTAAATTAATAAATTTATTTATGGGTTAATTTTGTATTTTGTTGATACTATCTTATCAGTTTTATATTTTATTTTATTTGATTTACGAATCACCGAACGGAAGGTTAATAACTTTTACGGTTGTGCGTTAAAAAAGGGGCACCTAAAAAGTGGTAGCTCCACCTACTGCTGACGTTCTGTTCTTAAATTATCTTTTAAATGTACCCAAATTTAATAATGTGAAATCAGTAGCCTTATAAGTTGTATTTGGTTACAAATATTTAATAATATATTCGTGACATTTATTTTTTATGATTGAATTTACTTATGACATTTCAAGTTTATTGTTGTATGACTGAATTTTGTCTTATATAAAACCGTGAGTAGGCCCTAGACACAAGGCTTTTGTTAAAGTTTTAGTACCAAATTAAATTGTTACCATGTCTTTTTCCAATTTCTTTTGATCCATTTCCAGAATTTTTGAAATAATGATTTCATGAGGATTTATAATATTAGGTATAATATTGTGTGGGCTCCAACTGTAAAAAAAATTCCATATGATACATAATCTGTTTAAATAAATGGTTTCACATTAATAAAATATGTTTTTTTCTGTAGTAAGCTACATGTTAAAAATTAACCATTATTATAGGACTTATTGTGTAAAATTTAAGAAACTATCTTTAGAGAGTTCAGGCAGCCATCCAGTTTGCTTTCATTCCTTGGACCTTTACTGTTCAACCTAGCAATCGCCAGCGCATGCTCTGCACTGTCGATGCACTGTCGACTAGCAATCCCCTGTTTCTTTTATTTCCATGATTTTCATCTTTATTTAACTGTAACTGTGTTATTATTTAAATGTAACTGTAAATGAAGAGAACGATGGTTTGACAATCCAACTTCGTATTAGCGAGAAATGTGTCGCTTCTTAGAGGTTTACTAATTCTGAAGATTGCTTTATTACTCACTTAACGATCCTGGATCCTGGCCAGTGGTGTTCAGTATCATATCCGGTCCATTTAAACGAATGCACGGATTATGCAATATTCCTTTCCCTTGAAGGAAACATATTACTCTTTCCATAGTAGAAATAATAGGAACCAATTCCAAAAGATTCATTATATGTTAAACAGCACACGTGCGAAGCAAACAACCAACTTATATGTATTAATAAACATGCAAACTATATATACAATTAATTATAGTGAGTGGGAGTCATCAGTAAAAATAGTAAAGAAGCGTTTACACGAGACGACTTTAAGGTTGCAGATAATGTGATGTGAAATAACGGAATAGGTCCCATTCCTTTACCTTAAAATATTGTGTTTTTTTAAAAAATCAACTTTGCCCATTCTATGGCATGATTTGTTCCTACACACTTACAGTCCCAAAAAATATAACTGGGAAGTTTACATTCAGGATTAAAAGCTCTAAATGAAGTTACGACAGGTATACAGGGGCTACTTATTAAAAAAATAACACATAAGATATTTACATCCTTCTGAAACTTTCCAGAATTATATTACTTACGTGGCTTGATGTTTTTCATATCCAAATGCGTTAAAGTGTGTTAGAAGCCTTATTTCCCAAATTATTACATAATATCCCTATTCTCGTAAAAATATATTTTCTGATCAATGTAGAAGTAATATTAGATAGTATATTCATGTTAACTTCATACTAGACTTAAAAATGAATTGATCTAAACAATTATGACATAAAAAATCGTATAAACATGGGAATAGTTATAACCAACTAGTAAAGAGTATCATGTGTGTTGTTTAAGAGATTAAGAGCCTCGTTTCATTTTTCCATCCAGTTATCTTTGAAAAACCGCATATGTCTAACACTATGAGTACATTAGAGTAATCTATCGTATTGGTGTAGCAAGCCAACTGATATATTTTACAACAAATTATTTTTCCTTGTAATCTATTCAGCACATACATAATTCAGTCATAATTTTAATTTATGTTTTAGGAAATATAAAATGTATTAATGCACAGTGTTTGTTTAATTTTGTTGGTGGCAATTTTTAAAATATTCATCTATCGTTTCCTTTGTCTGTCCATCACACCCAAATGTCAGAAACTACAAAAGATAGCAACAAACGGTTTTCAGATTTGTAATTTACATAAAAAGTTAGTGGGCTTAGATTGGGTGTAAAGTTCCGCTTTCGCCTTCAAGTGGTCTAAAAACCGGAAGTCAAGAAATCAAAAGTCGAAATTCGGAAACAAAAATAGTGACACTCGATTCCTCTTAAAGAGTTGATACAGAAATCATTGAGTTTGAAGTTCCTGTTTCAACCGGAAGTGGCCCAAAACTGGGATTTAAGAAATCAAAGTCGGAATTCGGAAACAAAAAATAGTGTCTTTCGATTCCTCTTAAAGAGTACATACAGAAATCACTTATGGTTTTTGCCATAAGTCAAAGGTAAACCTTTTTAAAATTGGCCACCAGCCATGTGACTCACGAAAGGGATTTTTTATTGATGCGTTATTTTTTGTTTCAGAAAACGATGGGTTCATGGCCATAACAAATTTAAATGTATCTCATCGTTTTAACCTGCGATGAAGGAACCAGAATCAGGTGAAAAATTAGTAAGTACTAGTACATCACCATCAACTAAACCAAAGAAGAAATCGCATGGGCTGTGCAATTTACTTGTGATAAGAAAAAAACGAATCGGATGTTTACCAGATGATTCGGAAAGTGGCCTTGATGAACAAATAGATAATGAGGAGCGTCATATTGTTAAACAAAAAAGTTATACTAAAGAAAAGTCCAGTAAAAGTTATATTAAAAAAGTCATGTCGCCTCCGACCATACAAAAAAATGATGTTAAAATTAACAATGCCGATGATGAGATTTGCACTGAAAAAGAATTAGACAATAGAAATCGTTCAGAAGCAGAGTTAAAAAAATCGAGTAGTAGTACAAACGTTGCATTATGTTGTGCAATAACTGAAAATTCACGAACGCCATTGCATTTTCAATCCGAGTTTAAAATGAATTGCAGCGGTACCGCTAGTGCAAGTAATTCTGATACTACTGGTAACCGCCGTAGTATTTTATCAAGAATGAATGGACATCATTCTGAAGAATTAAACGATAGATTACCACCCACCGGTTTAGATCCAAAATTAGCAAAACCTTCATCTGAAACAAATCTAGTCGCATCTGCCAAGAAAAACGAATCTCGTCGTGGGTTGTTCGCTAAGTATAAAAAATCTCATAAACGTTCATTTAGTTTGGGTAAATCTATATTTTCATCTTCAGATGAAAATAAAACATCGTTGGAAAAACCAGCACTAGAAGGTTCATCATTATCTTGTGATATATCGCCTCAAAGTTCACCATCTCCTGTTGAATTATCTCATACTAGATTACGACGTAGAACTTTCCTACTGCAACGTAGATCTGTTGATAATATTGTAGCTAGTTCATCGGGTTCTTCTCCTGGATCGACTCGTAGTATACCTGATAAAAGTAAAACGAATGATAAATCAGAACATAAGAAGAAAAGAAAAAGTCGGCCTTCATCTGTCGCTGTTATGAATTGTAGAGATGATAAAGTTAACGGGAGTCGTGACGTTTCAATGGATAGTCTGGCCCGGCAATCACTGTTAGCTGCACAAGTTTTACATCTTATTCCAACAAATAAAGCTAGAGAACGGTAAGTGTATTTTTATATTCAAGTTAGTTTATTTATTTATTTCATATTATCAGTAATCACAATGGATATTTGAAAACAATGGGTTTTAATGAATTAAAATTTTCTTGCTCATTGCTAACTAGCCATGAAATTGAAGACCTTTGTGCAAGAACCAGCTATCTCCAAATAAGAAAATTTTTCTGGAGATACCAAAAAACCTCGCCATAATATCATGCGCAGCCAACTTCTTTCTTTAATACCAACTAAACAAATGACTGAGTTTGACTGTTTGTTGCACCAAATGATAGAGCAATTTTTTTACTATAAGAATGCATCACAACCTAAAAATGCTGAAAAATGGAGATGACCGGTTGTTGAATCAATTCAATTGCTCTTAGCAATTGAAAAAAAAAAGAAATTCCAAGTTTTTATTGATTTTAATGAGCAAATTACCGAAATTATCACTAATTGATGGCAAACTAAGCATTGTAGAAAAAACCGCTTGAAATAAGAGTTGTAGGTTTTTTTAATTATATATACTTTTGCCCTAAAATGCATACTAAGGCCACAATCTTAAAAACAAAACTTTTTTACCACTAGAGCACAGCTCCTCTAAGAATTAAAGCAGACATGGTACTTACCCTATCTTGTAGAGCATAAAAAATGTACATAATCAGGTGATTTTAAAAAAAATTACAGCAACCATTTTTGAGAAAATAGGCTAGCAAAAAAATGAAAATCACACGAATGAACTTCTACTTCTGGTTGACTGATTTTTATCAAAGTTTTCATGCTGGGGATCCAACAGTACCTAACTTAAAGTTCCACTTTTCAACTTCATACATTATTCTGTTACCGAGATATTTTGTTCACACAAACGCACAGAACAATCGGCAAAAACATGTCAGGGATTCAGAGAGCCTGATAACTTGTATTTCCAGTGAAAAATCAATACTTTCCTTCCCTATAGGTCTTTAGTCATTTATGACTACGGAAAGTAAAAATTTATTTATTTTAACAAAATCTTGATTGGAATTTTGAATATTATTATTTGGAGATTCCATATTTTCACTGCATTCTTCTGAATGCCTGTACTTTATTTAAAATGTTTAACCATAAGAATTATATTGCATAGATATTTTTAGTGTAAAATAAATCAATTTATTTAATTTTATAAAGTTATGTAAAGCTAATGCCAGAATCACTTTACAACTTAACTTACATCACAAAAGTTTTCTTTATTCAAGCAACTAGTAAAACTGTTGTACGTGGAGTGATATAGTTGCATGTTTCAAATCTATTATTAAATCTTTTTTACATTAAAATATTCACACTAATCAAATGCAACAGCACATTTTTAAATTTAGAGAAAGACGGACTTAGTGGAGGACTAAAATTACATTCAGTTTTGAATATAATTATTTATTTTTTATTTTTTAATTCATTTATTTAACGTCGCATCAACTACAACGGTCATTAGCGACGACGTTGGGGGTGTAACTATCGTACAATGGAGGATGAAATGATTTTTTGTAACTTATGAAAATATGCCGTGCCTGAGTGGGATTCGAACCCAGGACCGCATGATGAGAGGCGAGCACGAATATTATTATTATATGTTGTACAATATGGGATTAAAATTGTATTATTTTTTTTTTGTAATCCCTAATGTGTGTACGTTGCAATCTGTTCAATTTAGAACAATAAGCAACCCCATGACCCAATGAGATGAGGATGATATGTATGACGTGTAAATGAGGTGTAGTCTTGTACAGACCCAGGTCGACCATTCCTGAGAGAGTATGGTTAATTGAACCCCAACCATTAAAGTACATCGGTGACCACTGTCTAGCATTCAAATCCGTATAAAAGTAACTACCTTTACTAGGATTTGAACCAGTAACCTTCGTCTCTCAGTTGTTAAACAGCTGTTTACAACTGAGTTGTTAAACAACTCAGTTGTTAAAAATCAGTTGTTAAACAGCTGATTTTGGCGACGACTTTACCTCTAGACCAACCCGGTGGGTTGGTTTATTATTATTATTTTAAATATAAAATTTTATTTATATTAAGTGTAGTTATAGAATAGCTAGCAAAGGGGTTGATTTTTTTGTAAAGGAATAATACAATTCTAACAACCCCCTGCTCGCTGCGTTTCACGGCAAACTAAACTCCTAGCCAGCCCATTGTGCAGTGGTCAGCACAACTGGCTTCTAGGCCGGAGTCCCGAGTTAAACTCCTGGTCAGGTCTAGCATTTTGTTATCTTTGTACCACCCCAAATGTACCTTTGTACAAGCCAAGGCTTATGCATCATCATTCAATAATAGTTAAGTGTTTAACTTCTCATACAACTTTACGTGTTGAAAACTAGATGATTAAATCAGTATGAATCACCAGTGGAAGGTGGAGAAATTCAACCTGAGAATTTCTGAATGTGTTTAAGAAAAAGTAGGAAAAATCTATTTCATTATGAAATGATGTGATATCTTTCATTTTTGGACGGTTTACATAATTTTCTACTTAGAAATTGGATGTGACATTTTTTGGATATAAATTTTCAAAAATTTTGGAAAAAAAAGAAAAAGGTAGGCTATAGGATTGGATAATTTTTTAGGGCGGTAATGTGTTGTACCTGGTAAGTGACTGTATAATAAATACATGCTAATTTCTTTTTAGAATTTATTTTTATGAATATAATTTGATTTTTTTTATGTGGGTATTTTTGTTTTAATTCTTGTTGTTTTTCTTGTATTTTCCTTTTTGTTTGAGTTTCTTTAATGTTTATGTTTTGTACAATACTGTTGCCTATAACAGGCAGGTGGAGTGTTAAACTATTTGCACTCACAACCCAAAAACCATGTTTTTAGCGATTGGTGTGTGCGTGCGCGTGCATGCGTGTGTGTGTGTGTGAACAGAATATCTTAAGAATGGAACATCGTACGAACTTGAAACTTAAGTTACATATGACTACCGGACCTGACACGAACATTTTCATCAAAATCGGTCAACCAAAAGTTGTTGTTTATTTGTGTCATTTTTCACTTTTTTGCGATTTTCTCAAAAACTGGTCGTACGATTTTTTTAAAATCGCTTTATTTACTAAATTTTGTATGCTCTGCAAGATAGGGTAGGTCCTATGTTTGCTGAAATTCTTGGTGAGACTGTTTTCACGTAAAACAATTGTTTTTTTAAGATTGCGGCTTTAATATGCATTTAAGCGTAAAAAATGTACATAATAAAAGTTGCAGAGAATTTAAAATTGTACAACTTTCATTTCAAACATTTTTTTGTGTAACACTTAGTTTAGCGGTAATTAGCGATTTTCTGTTGTTTTTTTTTTTCATGAAAACGTGTGAAAAATCGATTTTTTTAAGATTTCGGCCTTAGTTCGGATTTTTATGCACTTAACGACAAAAGTCCATATAATCAAATTTATTGGAAATTAAAAGATCTACATCTTTAATTAGAGGATTTTTTTCTACTGAGCCTGGTTTAGCGTGAAAGAGTGATTTTCCATATTTTTAAGCCAAACTGAGGTTGAATTTCATTTTGCATCTTTCACCCATGATTAAAATTAAGTTTATGTTTTTTTGAGGTTAGTTTTTTGTTTTGTCTAATGTTTTATTACTAATGTTAGGTTATATTGGTCATTATTTGCATTGGCAAGAGAAAGTTGTGTGAGTGTTTCACACCAGATTTTTTTAATAATTATGTAATGCAATATAGCGTATGTTACTAAGGAAGATCAACGGTTTTTAACTGTGAAAGAATTTTTGAAATCAATTGGGTAGTTTTGGAGATTACCTCTTACAAACTTACTTATTTTAGTAGTAGTATAGAAATATTACATGACTTGTTCATGTAACATTTTAAAGGACTTTTTCAAATTCAGTTTAAAGGGGAACATTACAATGCATGAATTATGAGATACCACATTTATAAGATTCCAATAGTATTATATCGTGGTCTTATATTATGAACAAAACAACACAGTTCTTATTTTATAAAATATTAATACAAAAAGAAATTGTACTTTTGTTATACATAGAATGACCTTGGTTTCTTTAGATTTTAATATGAATGTACAACTGTGAAAAATTGTTTTGAAAATATTTTATTATTTATTCAGTACTATTTACAGGTTAGTTACGATTCTTTGCATTTTAAAAGTTGTTTTTATGTAGAATAGGTTGAATTGAATGTGATGTATAAATAATAAACCAACCCAGTTCAGTACATAAACATTATACACCCAGTCTTACATCGCATGACTTAAAATATTGTACTTCCTGTTGTAACATTGTGTGGACATAATTACACAGTATTAAAAACCCAGCACTGCAGCCCTTTAATTTTTGGGGTCTCTTTGTGTATAATTTATACAAATCAATACAAGAATAATAATCATAGTGATTCATATTTGTTTATGGTGTTTTTTTAAATAAAGAAATCATGAGTCATTCTTGATTTCCCCATTTATTATAATTAATTATATGAATGAATCGGGAACTTTCTCTTTTAATTTTTCATGTTTCGTTTGTAGTAGAGGAAAAATTATTGTGATAGGAACAAATTTTTTAATATTCAGGTTTCACTTTATCTTAATGTATTATGATGCCTTGAAGCCAAAAATGTTCTTTATATAGCTCTCCCCTCCCCTCCCTCCATTATCCCTTCTTGTCCTTCCCTTCCCACTTCCTCCACAACCCTACCTTTCCCCTCCTCTCTTCTACATTATATACTTTTTACTTTCTCTTGTCTATATGAATATATACGAAGGAAAGTATTGTTTTCATGTTGATTTTTCGAAATTGAGTTTTCACCGGATCAACACGTTTTCAGACCCCCCTGAACCCAAAAAACATGTTTTTAGCGATTGGTCTCTGTGTGTGTGTGTGTGTGTGTGTGCGTGCGTGCGTGCGTTTGCACGTGTGTGTGTGTGTGTGTGTGTGCGTGTGTACAGAATATCTCAAGAACGGAATATTGTACGAACTTGAAACTTAAGTTACGTACTACTACCTTACTTAATTTTTTATGCTCTAAAAGATAGGGTAGGCGCCATGTTTGCTGAAATGCTTAGTGAGGCTGTTTTCATGTAAAAAAATTGTTTAAGATTATGGCTTTAATATGCATATTAGCGCAAAAGTTTATAAATAAAAAAAAGTAGAGAATATAAAATCTATAACTTTAAATTCAAACATTTTTTGTATAACGGTATTTTTTTGTTTAGCGGAAATTAGCGATTTTCTGTTATTTTCTCACGAAAACATGTGAAAATTTTTTTTTTTTAGATTTCGGCCTTAGTATGCATTTTACGACAAAAAAGTATATAATCAAATTTATAGGAAATTAAAAGATCTGCAACTTTTATTTAGAGCATTTTTCTCTGCAGAGCCTAGTTTAGCGTGAATGAGTGATTTTCCGTATTTTTAAGCCTAACTGAGGTCGATTTTCATATTGCGTCTTTCCTCATGATTAAAATAAGGTTATGTTTTTTGAGAGTAATTTTTTGTTGATTTCTAATGTTTTATTGCTAATATTAGGTTATATTGGTCATTATTTGCATTGGGGAAGAGAAAGTTGTTTCACTCCAGATTTTTTTGTATTCTAGGGTGAAATTTAATGCCAATTTAAAATGCTACAACATTTGTACTTAAATATTTTTACCAAGTTAAGCAATATGGCTGATCTGGTCAAGGTTTTTGCATAGTTTCCCTTGACCATTCCAAGTCAATTCCTGGTCAGCCAACCATCTTGTGTTCTGTGCAGTAGGATAACCTTCCTAATTCCTAACCCAGTAATTTGATATGTCTTATATCATAATATGTAAAACTTTTCATAACAAATATTGTTCACGTATGTGGCTTAGTGACTTGTGCACTAGCCTACAAAGTGGAAAGTCCCTGGTTTGATTCCTGGCTAGGGTCTGGAAATTTTAACTCGATAAAACCCACTGTTACAGTACCGAAACCCATAGTTGTTGCTAATGACCAAGCTGTTGAGCTGACTTTAAAAAAACAGAAAAAAATTTATAAACTGTATCACTGTGTGTAGATGTGCAGTTTGTGTTGTGATTCTCTTAGTTGTATCATTATTAACGTATTTTTTATAAATTTATTCCTTCTGTTAAATGGTTAAGTTTTTTTTTTTTATTTATTTATTCAATGTTGCATCAACTACAACAGTCATTAGCGACGACGTTGGGGTGTAACTATTGTTCAATGGAGGATGAAATGATTTTTTGTAACTTATGAAAATATGCTGTGCCTGAGTTGGATTTGAACCCGGGACCACATGATGAGAGGCGAGCACGTTACCAACTGCGCTAATGCGGCTGGCATTAAGTTTTGTTATTATCTAGTTTGCCTGTTTTTGGAAAGTAACTTAAAATTCCTTTCTTAGTGGTTTTAAAATGTTGAGAAACATTAGACTTATCAAATTTTATAATGTTTACCCGTGATTTTTTTGAGATATTGTGCCAAATAAGTTATTAATATCTTCACTGTACTTTGTATAAATATATTTTAATATTATTCTCTAAAATAACCTCTTTATGATGACTACGCTAAATTTTGAAAAATGTTATGTGTGGCAATACTAATAAATTATACAAGTTTGACACGTGCAAAGGAATTTGTACAGTTCATTTGAAACTCATTGAACAAGAACTTTTTTATTATTCAGAATACAAATTTTTTATTCATGATATATTAAAAAATTTATTAGTTTAAAAATTTTATAAAAATTTATAAATTGTGAATGGTATTAACATTTTAAACGATCCAGTGGTATCGTTTGTAATCACTTTCATAATTTACGAGATTTGTTTTATCAAATAAATGAAATATATTTTTAAATAATCAAAAATTAAAAATATTCTTATACATTCAGTATATTTTATTTTAACTTTTATAACTCGGGTGAAATATAATTTTTTAATTATTATGTAATATTTTATAAATATATGATATAAGCCTTTTTGTGGTTTCATTTAAAATTTTCTTGTTTTCATTTTATTAATATATACATATATATTTGGAACAAAAACATATTATTGGCTTTCTTTAAAGATAATATGTCTATTTTAAATTTCTTAATCCATTTTTATGCCAACTAAAACAGTTGATCATCTGCCATATCATCACGTTGTATAAACTTTTTGTTTTTTTATTACCTATTTTTTTATTCTAGTAGTTATTTTTGTGTTAATGAACTAAACTGTTTCTACGTTACTGTGCATTTTTTTAAAAAACGTTACGCATTCTTCATTATAAAGTTGTCTATAATATTACTTTATAAAATTCTTATTATTATTTAAAATTGTTTATTGAATGGTTTCGTTGTAAAAATATTTATTTATTTTATTTTATTTGTAATGAATTTTTGTTGAGTGTTTCAAAAATGTGATCATGTATCGTCTCTCTCTTTTAAGATAAAGTAAAAAGAAGTGTACTTAAGTTTTTTTAAATTTAAATCTGTATTTACACGAGATTAATTATACATTATCAGTTCAGAGAATCTTAAAACAGTATTTTTTAAGTATATTTATACAGAACAAAAGATGTTTAGCTACTTGTTTGAAATAACCTATTAATTTCCTTATTTTCATCATTTCCTGTACTCAAAATTTTATATTATTATGACAAAAATTCTTAACTTTTTAAGCAATTATTTCAAGTGCGTAATAACTACTTTTGAACGTTATGTTTAAATAGTGTCGTAAATTTCCTGTTTAATTGTAGTTTACATTGTTTTATTTGTTTTAACATATTTTTTCTATATCAGTGTCATAAAAAGATAACTTTTTTAAAGTGGTGATAGTTTAAATAAAATCAATTGTTATGTGTGTGTGTATTATCATACATCATTCATGACTGACAACAGACGACAACGTATTGAAGAAGTAAATTGCAAAAGTACAAAATAATGTCATTAAGTGTTTGTGGTTGGAAAGTTTAAAGAAAGATTAACTATCAAATTAATTTAATGTTTTAAAAGGGTTTTTTGGATTGTAATGATTTAATTTTTTATTCGTGGAATAATGTATTGTAATGATAAACTTGTAGTCATGGTTGACGAAAATGAAAATGAAAAAGAAGAAATAAAGACGGTAGTAAAATCTAAAAAACATAATTCTTTAAAGAAAACTGCTGTTTCTTCATTGCTGTAAGTTTACTTTTAACTCGTTATTAATTTTAATCTAGAAATTCTCTTGTTAAATAAATAAAATTTCATTGTCACATAAAAATATATTCATTGTTTATTATGACTTGTAAAAATTTTTAATAGGTTATGCTACTGCATAGAACACAAAAAGGTGGCTGACCAGGCATTTGCTTGGAGTGGTCAAGAGAGAATGTGCAGAAATCTTGATTAGGACAATTAAATTTTTATTGTTGACAAAATTTAACTATTTTGATATTTTCACTTTCTCTTGCCTATATGAATATATAGAAAGGAAAGTATTGTTTTCATGTTGATTTTTTGAAATCGAGTTTTCACCGGATCTACATGTTTTCAGACCCCCTGAACCCAAAAAACATGTTTTTAGCGATTGGTCTGTGTGTGTGTGTGTGCGTGCGTGCGTGCGTGCGTGCGTGCGTGTGTGTGTGTGTGAACAGAATATCTCAAGAACAGAACAACATACAAACTTGAAACTTGAAACTTAAGTTACATACCACTACAGGACCCGACACGAACATTTTCATCAAAATCGGTCAACCGGAAGTAGTAGTTTATTCGTATAATTTTTCACTTTTTTGCAATTTTCTCAAAAACTGGTCCTACGATTTTTTTAAAAATCATTGATCAACTTCAAGAAGTGTTCACTTTCATGAATCGTCATGATAATTTCTTATAAAAAAATTTACTATTTTAAAATAACAGACACAACAAACTAATAGCTAATTTAAATATACAAAATACAAAACAATTAATTGAAATCTCAACTGAGTGATAAGGCCATTAATGTTTACAATACAAGTACTGTATTATGCCAGAATTTTTGTGCCATTCTGAAAATCTTCAAAATATTAATTTATAATTTTTTCCAAGAAAATTCAAGCTATTTCCAAAAAAATTATTTAAAAAAAGTAAATAATATTGATCTTCTCCATGGTCCAGAGGTTAGCATTCTATGGCGCAAAGCGGAAGGTCCCTAGTTCAATTCCTGGCTAGGGTTTGTACAAATTATTATTTGTTCAAACACCATTCTGAACCTAAAGTAGTTGCTAATGACCTAGCCATTGATATGACTTAAATGTACTAAAAAAAAATAAAGTGAAAAGAAAATTAATCATTAAAATAGTATGTAACGCTTTTACCCATGCATTTATACTGCTGTTTAATTACCTGTATGATTTTTATGGTTCATATTTTTTTTAAATAATTAAATTTTAAAATATTTACTTGGAAATAAATTTGTATAATGAATTCTGAGGGACATCATTATCTATAGAACAGATTTTTGCCATGATTGGCATGGATCACTTAATTTATCCTTAACTGTTAAAACGAATTTTGTCTGTCTGAATTCTAAACTTAGAACTTAGATATTCCAGTGTCAAAAAAAAATTAAATAGCAACAGTACGGCGTTAGTTGGTCTTGGAGAGGGATGGTTGCATAACATAATTAAAAATTTCATGGATTTAATGGAAAATTAAACTCTTTCTTAAAAAATTTGGTCGTATACAGGAGTAATCACTGGATAGAGGTAGTTGTTAATTTTTTTCTATAATTAGATAAGATCTTGGCTGCTTAATAGGAGTGAGGAACAAGTTGCATATGAGATGAACTTTGCAAAATCGCCCCCAAAAAAGCACCACCGTCAAACTTTAATTGAATTGTATATTGAAAAAAAATCTGGTGTGAAACACTCACAACTGTCTCTTGCCAATGCAAATAATGAACAATATAACCTAACATAGAAATAAACAAAAAACTAACCTCAAAAAACATAACCTTATTTTAATCATGAGTGAAAGACGCAAAATGAAAATCGACCTCAAATTGGCTTAAAAACACGGAAAATCACTTTCACGCTAAACTAGGCTCTGTAGAGAAAAATGCTCAAATAAAAGTTGTAGATCTTTTAATTTCCTATAAATTTGATTATACACACTTTTGTCGTAAAATCTTATCTAAGGCCGAAATCTTAAAAAAATCAATTTTTCACTTTCGTGAGAAAAAATCAGAAAATCGCTAATTACCGCTAAACTAAGCATTACACAAAAAAATGTTTGAAATAAAAGTTGTAGGATTTTAAATTATCTACAACTTTTAATATATAAATTTTTGCGCTAAAATGCATATTAAAGCCGTAATCTTAAAAAAAAAAATTTTTTACGTGAAAACAGCCTCACCATAAATTTCAGCAAACATGGCACCTACCCTATCTTGTAGAGCATAAAAAATTTAGTATACAAGGCGATTTTAAAATATTGTAGAACCCGTTTATGAGAAAATTGCAAAAAAGTGAAAAATTACACGAATGAACTACTACTTCCAATTGACTGATTTTGATGAAAATGTTCGTGTCGGGTCCGGTAGTGGTATGTAACTTAAGTTTCAAGTTCGTACGGTGTTCTGTTCTTGAGAAATTCTGTTCACACACACAGAGACCATTCGCAAAAAACATGTTTTTTGGGTTCAAGGGGTCTGAAAACGTATATATCCGATAAAAACTTGATTTCGAAAAATCGACATGAAAACAATACTTTCCTTCCTGTATATTTATATAGGCAAGAGAAAGTAAAAAATTGAATAAGCAGCCCAGGTACTTAAACACTTTTTAGCAAATTAGGATGGTATAAGGATTGTACTACCACAAGAATCATAGGAATAACTGTTTAAAACTCCAGAAATAAGCATCTGTAAAAATTGTTTAATAATTGAAATGCAGTATAATTTTTGTCAAGTTCAAATATTTAATTGGATAATCCTGATTTTGAAATATTTTTGTTGGTTGTTGTTTACATTACAATATTAAATGCTCAGTTATAAAGACACTGGATGATATAATTTTTAATGTGTCATGTATTTTGTTTAGAAATTTTCTACATGGCCGTATTGCTGCCAATTCATTACTGGGATCATTAGAACTAGAACGAGTGTTGCCAACACGAGAAATACGAATATATATTGGTACTTGGAATATGAATGGTCAGGTATGAAAAATTAGTTTTATTTTTTTATATTACAAAAACTGTTTTTATCTTTTTTAATAGTGTCAAAAAATTTTTATTTGAACTGTTATTTTCAATTAAGAATTAATTCAGATAAGTCAACGCATGTAACATTTACGTTAAAGAAACCGATCCCTAAAGAATCCCGCAAAAATAAGTTAAATCAGATCTGAGATTACATTTTGATCGAAGACTCACATGGGAAAGTTATCTTGTACAAAATACTCTACCAACCAGTTTGGACTTACGAGTTAAAGTTGTAGGCTAGTTCATCAAATGTAGAATTACTACAGCGCTTTCAATCAAAATGCCTGAGACTGATCACTGCAACTCCATGGTATGTAACCAATGAAATATTACCCTACAATCCAAATCTAAGCTTCATAAAAAAAGAAATTAAACAACGTAGCAAGAAACATTTGAAAAAAGTTAGAAGAGCATCAAAATCCTTTCACAATTAACCTCCTTGACAACAGCGAAGAGATTCACAGACTGAAATGTTGTAAAATATTGGACTTACCTTTATGATTTTGTAGTGATCCAGCCTGTTGGTGTAGTGGTTAGCGCAACTGGCTTCTACGCTGGGGTCCTGGGTTCGATTCCTGGTCAGGTCTGGTATTTTTTCATCACTCATTTTCATTATCATCATTATCCACCATCTGCATTAGCAGAATTGCAGAACAGTCAGACATAAAACCAAAAAAAAAAACAGAAAAAAAATCTGCTTTTACTACTAATCATTGTCATCTCTTAATTGGTATCATTATCATCTCCATCATGGTCATTGTCAACTTCAACTACTTCATGTTCAAGATATTAACCTTTGTGCAACGAATAGGTTTGAGAATAATAACTCTTCTAACACTAATCATGAGATCGCGCTGATAGACTTGGCTTTTCTTATCCAAAAAATTTAAAATTTTTATTGTTTTTACGCCTGACTGTTCTGCAATTTCTGCTAATGTAGTCAGTGGATAATGATGATAATGAAAAGAAGTGATGAAAACATGCCAGACCTGACCGGCAATTGAACCCAGGACTCCGGCGTAGAAGCCAGTTGTGCTAACCACTACGCCAATAGGCCGGCCTGATGATTTTACCTCTAGACCAGTGGAAAGTGTGCGCCCCAGCGCCCGGGGGTGCCGCCAAACATTGCCAGGGGCACCATGTCTCGATATACGCAATCATTTCCTTTTACGTTTTACCTTCTTATGTCCTTCTATGGTAATGCAATCACCTGCATAACATACATGATTATGATGTAATATACAATGGTTGTTGTAAAATAATTTACAATTTGAACTGTATAATGGTTGGTTCATAATAAGGATGCCACTGGAAATTATCTGTTGATTAAGGGAGTTGCGAGGGATCTACAAAGTTTGAGAACCACACTCTAGACCAATCAGGTGGGTCAGAAAATAAAATGAGGCAATGAAAATGAGAGCAAGTGCAAATTTTTTTTATGAGAACTTAGTAGTGGTAATATAAGAATTTAACCAATGATGCAAGGAGGAACATTTTAAGAACATTGAAAGTCTCTGGGAAAGGACTTTCCTTGTGGAAATTATAATGCTCTATATGTTATTTTATTTGTTAGAATGGAACCATCAAGTATTCAATCGTACTTGAATACATAATGGAACAGAATTTCAAATATTCATTCTTATCGTGTATTTTATAGTGTTGTCTTTTTTTTTGTTTCAGGCTCCACCACCAGAATTAAATGCACTTGTTCTTCCAGATGGTTTAGATCATTTACCAGAAATTTTGGCAATAGGGACTCAAGAAAGTTATCCAGAAAGGTGTGGTATCTTATTCAAAAAATAATATTGATATTACCAAAAGCTTTTGCATTTAAAGAATTAGACAAGTGTTAAAAGTATGACAGTTTATAAAATTCTTATTTATGTGATTTCACTTCAGAAAATTGTTTCATGCTTTTTTGTCTTCTTTCGTAGAAGTTTTAATATAACGAATAACTAAGTAAACAATATGCCCATACCAGGCAGATGGAGTGTTAAATTGTATTTGCTCTTTATCTTCTAGTTCTACAAAAAAATAGTTCTATTTCATAGGCACATGGTCCCAATTACACGACTGCAGCATTTAAGAACAGAAGAGGTACAGGTGTAAAAGACTAGGCAGAGTTATCTCCTTTGAGAGTAATGAATTTCATCATTATACAGCCAGACCCTGTGGTGGGTGAATGAAGAGAGAGTCATTTGCAGGGTGGAAAGTAGATGCTTTTGAGAGGGCTCAGCATGCTGTTAAGCATACTTTTCCACTCACTGAGGAAGGCATTGGTAAACCACCTCACTCCTTGTTTTACTGAATAAAGCCTTTAGAGTTTCAAACCAGCCTTTTGGCCGATCTCCTGAACAACACACAAGTAAACAGTAGGTAGTAAAAATTAAAGTTGAAATTTACTGATTATTTTTTTCTAGGTTTCAATGGGAAGTTAGTCTACAAGAAACTTTGGGACCATCTCATGTTTTATTTCATTCAGCAGTACTTGGAACATTACACATAGCAGTTTATATACGGCGGGATCTTTTATGGTTTTGTTCAGGTAACCAACTTTTATGTACAGTTCTCTCTCTTTAAAACGATATCTAAGGTTCTAGGGATTTTAATCATTATAAAGAGAGATTGTAATATAGAGAGGAACCAAAATTTGAAGAAATAGGTTCAAAAATAAATTCACCCACCATAACTCTCAGATTCTTTAAAGTCAGCAGTGCCAAGCTCCAATGCAATTAATTCTGCTTTTGTTTTTACCGGAGGGCAAGATATAGTTTGTACTGCGCAGTTGAAACCACTGCAGCATGATCTGATCCAAATCTTCAAGCTAAGGCTTCCCCAATTTCTTCCTGCTGCCTCCCTTTTATTTTCCCAAGCCACTTCTTTTTATCCTTCCAGATGGTAGCCGCAGTTGACTGAGAGAGTCCTGTTCACCAAACAACATCTGTTTATTTCTTGCCTTTCTCTATTGTCTGAATCAATGATAACTTTTCTTCTATGGTGAACACGTTAAGCTTTTTAGAAAACATGTGGATGGTTAACGCACTGAAAAACAACTAAGACTCTTCAGTAGTGGTCAACACATCAGTGTAAAAGTATACAATGAGTCGCCGGACAATAATAGAGGAGTTTTGCACTTGACATTCCTCAACCAGGAAACAAAATACGCCGGTTGTTGCCTTGCTACTCAGGTAGGGTGCATGCGTCTTTAGAAATATAAGATTGTGAAACTAAGAGGGAAGGACCCTGTCATGTAAAATATTGTAATTGATGCCACAATTCTTTAACAAGTAAGAGCTTTAATTATTTGAGTTACTGTGCTTCTTGCAACTTCAATAATGACAGAAGAAGACTAATAAGTTCAGAGTAATGTGTGGTACAATTTGAAGGAACAACAGGAATAAGGTAAGTATAGGAAGCCAGTTAAATTTGTGCAGTACAATGGTAGTGCCCACACTTTTATACGGATGTGAAACTTGTGTCCGAAAGAATAAAGATATGGTATGTCTTTCTTGAGAAGCTTTTCCCATGTGGAATTACGAGTTTCTGTGGTCCAGAATTTTATTTATCATTACCATCAAAAGTAGGTACAGAATTAAGAATGTGTGTGTGACCACAGAATACCCAAGCAAGCATTACTGAATTCAACGTGACAAAATGATTGAGAAAATGCTAGAAGGAAGCTGAACAGGTTGAGGACGTCTACCATAAAGAGAAAAGAAAAAAAGAGTTAAAATCTTTTATAAAAGTTCTTCACTGATCTGCTGCATGTCAATTTGTATATTTATTGTTTGCTTTTTTCTGTTAATAGTTCCTGAAGAAGCAAGTTTTAGTGTGCGATCTGGAACAGCATTCAGAACAAAAGGAGCAGTTGCTATTGGTTTTTCATTGTTTGGTACTACATTCCTATTTGTCACATCTCATTTAACAGCTCATCAAGAAAAAGTTAAAGAAAGACTGCAAGATGTTAAAAGAATCGTTAAATCTTTGGAACTTCCCAAATTATTACCGATTAGGCATAAAAATAAAGGTTTGTACATGTTAATTTATATATTTATCATAACGCAGTAGAACAATATAATTCCTGTTAAAAAATATTAGTTTTTTTTAACAGAACTATTCATCAAGGCTTGATTTTTTTAGAGTTATCATTTTTTAACAGTTATGAAATGATAATTATTATACATTCCTTCAAAAGAAATTATTAAAGAGGATTTGGAACATGTAAGAAATGTTTTTCCTTTTGTTTCTTTATTTTAGTTGAGTTAGAAGGTATTGTGGCATTTGAGGGAGAATTACGTATCTGCACCTAGTACCACTGTAAGAGCTGGATTTTTTAGTAAATTTTTTCCTGATTTTTAATTATGTTTTATACTTTCTGTTATTACTTTATACAAACAATTTCAAAAAAATTTTCATACAAATTTTCGCTTCAGTCTTCCATTTAATAACCCACCGGGTTGGTCTAGTGGTATAGTCATCGTTGCGAGCTAGCTATTAAACAGCTGATTTTCAAAGATGAAGGTTCTGTGGTTCAAATCCTAGTAAAGGTAGTTAGTTTTATACAATTTGAATACTAGACAGTGGTTACTGGTGTACTTTAGTGGTTGTTCAATTAACCATACTCTCTCAGGAATGGTCAGCCTGAGTCTGTAGCAGTCTACACCTCATTGGTGTACTTTGATGGTTGGGTTCAATTAACCATACTCTCTCAGGAATGGTCAGCCTGAGTCTGTAACAGTTTACACCTCATTTATATATTACATATATTCTCATATTACTCTTCTCATTGGGCCATAGGGTTGCTTATTATTTATAAATTGAACAGATTGAAACATACTCACATTATGGATTAAAAAAGTATTCCCGTAATAAAAAAAGCTGATTGTTACATTTTCTACTTTTTACTTTCTCTTGCCTATATGAATATATAGGAAGGAAAGTATTGTTTTCATGTCGATTTTTCGAAATCGAGTTTTCACCGGATCTATACGTTTTCAGACCCCCTGAACCCAAAAAACATGTTTTTAGCGATTGGTCTGTGTGTGTGTGTGTGTGTGTGTCTGTGTGTGAACAGAATATCTCAAGAACGGAACATCGTACGAACTTGAAACTTGAAACTTAAGTTACATACCACTACCGGACGCGACACGAACATTTTCATCAAAATCGGTCAACCGGAAGTAGTAGTTTATTCGTATAATTTTTCAGTTTTTTGCGATTTTCTCAAAAACTGGTCCTACGATTTTTTTTAAAATCGCCTATTTTACTCAAATTTTTATTCTCTACAAGATAGGGTAGGCGCCATGTTTGCTGAAATTCTCGGTGAGGCTGTTTTCACGTAAAAACGTTGTTTTTTTAAGATTACGGCTTTAATATAAATTTTAGCGCAAAAACTTATATAATAAAAGTTGTAGAGAATTTAAAAACCTACAACTTCTGTTTCAAACATTTTTTTGTATAACGCTTAGTTTAGCGGTAATTTGCGATTTTCTGTTTTTTTCTCACGAAAACGTGAGAAAAATCGATTTTTTTAACATTTCGGTCTTAGTATGCATTTTACGACAAAAGTGTATATAATTAAATTTATAGAAAATTAAAAGATCTACAACTTTTGTTTAGAGCATTTTTCTCTACAGAGCCTAGTTTAGCGTGAAATAGTGATTTTCCGTATTTTTAAGCCAAACTGAGTTCGATTGTCATTTTGCGTCATTCACTCATGATTAAAATAAGGTTATGTTTTTGAGGTTAGTTTTTGTTTATTTCTAATATTTTATTAATAATGTTAGGTTTATTATTAATCATTTGCATTGGCAAGAGAAAGTTGTGTGAGTGTTTCACACCAGATTTTTTTATCTACTCAATATATTTTATTGATGTTGTGTAGTTCATCAGCCGAAAGGCTGGTTTGAACCTGTAGAGGTTTTACTAAGTAAACCAAGGAGTGAGGTGGTTTACCATTGCCTTCCTCACTGAATGGAAAAGTACGCTTATCAGCATGCCCGGCCCTCTGAAAAGCACATATTATCCACTTTTCAAAAGACACCTTCACTTCACTCACCACAGGGTCTTGCTGTACAATGAAATTCATTACTTTCAGAGGAGATAACTCTGATTAGTATCTTTTACACCTCAACCTCTTCTGTTCTTAAATGATTCAGTCATTTAATTGGCTGACCATGTGATAAGAATTATTATATTAAACAGAATTATTTATTTTAGCCCTGCAACGAACAGATTGAGTGTAAATAATTTAACTTTCCACCTGTCTGTTATGGGCAGATTTTATTGATATGATTTGAATATAAAGTTACTGTTGTACTTCAATTTAAATATTTTTAAATTAACAATTTTATACCATTATAGAGGTGTCAAATTAAGAAGCGTAAAATATGATGTTGTTAAGGTCATTAGCTAAAAGGCTGGGTTGAACCTTTAGAGGTTTTACTAAGTAAAAATGAGGAGTGAGCTGGTTTACTATTGTCTTCTTCACTGATATGAAAGCGTATGCTTATTAGCACACCAGTCGCTCTGAAAAGCACCTACTTTCCACCCTGTAAATGACACCTTCACTTCATATTATATTTTGGTGATGAAATAATAATATTATTATTATTAATTTTAATATCTTCTTTTAACAGATGTAACTCAAAATTTTGATTACGTATT
Source organism: Catonia carolina (assembly GCA_035578175.1). Taxonomy (NCBI): domain Eukaryota; kingdom Metazoa; phylum Arthropoda; class Insecta; order Hemiptera; family Achilidae; genus Catonia; species Catonia carolina. The sequence goes on along the minus strand of JAQMRL010000005.1, from coordinate 28,341,177 downwards.
TTGGTGTGGAGATCTAAATTTTAGACTGACTCAACCAAGAGATCAAGTAATGGATTGGATAGCAAAGAATGATTTCCCTTTACAAAATGCAGCTGGGGGTCTTGCTGATCAACTGACTACTAGCATTACAGAAGGTATGTTTAAAACTGTTTGATTATATATTTTTTATTTGATGTTTTTAATATTGTAAACTTATTGTAAAAACTTATTTTGTTCATGGGCAAAGTTCCAAAATTAATATCCTGCTTTTTAAACAGCGATATAATAGTATGTTAGATGGTTTTCTTCAATAAATGATATTTACAGTTTAAGTAACCTGAATTTTCACCATGAAGCAAGCGGTACACTGAAAATTGTGATGATGTAATCCTTTCACAGTCATCAATGAGATACGAGGGTTATCCAGAAAATAACCTCCGTTTTGAAATAAAAAGTAAACGAGTGAAGATACAAAAACTTTATTATATATATATTAAAACTACAGTTTTTCTCTATTTTTCGACATAGTCGCCAAACAGATTCAAGCACTTGTCGTACCTTGGAACAGTCTTTGAAATACCTTCTGCATAAAAATCTGCCGCCTGTGAATGTAGCCAACCATTCACAGCGTTTTGAAGCTCTTTGTCATTGGCGAACCGGTGAGATGCAAGCCACCGCTTCATGTTCGGGAACAGGTGAAAGTCACTAGGAGCCAAGTCCGGGCTGTATGGGGGATGATCGAAAACGTCCCATTTAAACTTGGCCAAAAGTTCATTTGTTTTCTCGCCCTCATGCAGCTAGAAGAACAAATGAACTTTTGGCCAAGTTTAAATGGGACGTTTTTGATCATCCTCCCATACAGCGCGGACTTCGCTCCTAGTGACTTTCACCTGTTACCGAACATGAAGCGGTGGCTTGCATCTCACCGGTTCGCCAATGACGAAGAGCTTCAAAACGCCGTGAATGGTTGGCTACATTCGCAGGCAGCAGATTTTTATGCAGAGAGTATTTCAAAGACTGTTCCAAGGTACGACAAGTGCTTGAATCTGTTTGGCGACTATGTCGAAAAATATAGAAAAACTGTAGTTTTAATATGTATGTAATAAAGTTTTTGTATTTTCACTCGTTTACTTTTTATTTCAAAACGGAGGTTATTTTCTGGATAACCCTCGTATATTGCAAAATATTTAGCATTCTATTGATTGACAACTATTGCATCAAACGTAATATAATTGTTGTTTAGGTCATCAGCCGAAAGTTTGAACCTCTAGAGATTTTACTAAGTGAAACGAGGAGTGAGGTGGTTTACCATTGTTTTTCGCACTGAGTTAAAAAGTATGCTTATCAGCATGCCAGACTCTCTGAAAAGCACCTACTTTCCACCCTGCAAATGATACCTTCTTTTCATTCACCATAGGGTCTGGCTGTGTTATGAAATTCATTACTTTCAGAGGAGATAACTCCTACTGACTAGTGTATTTTACACCTCTTCTATTCTTAAATACTCTAATCGTGTAATAAGGCTGACCATGTAATAAGAAACAGAACTATTTTCTGTAGCCCTGGAACTAGCGGATCGAGTGCAAATAATTTAACACTCCACCTGACTGTTATTGGCAATAAATAACCTTACATAAAAATATTTAAAAAAAATATTTTAAAATTTTATGATCATAGATAAAGATTGCAAGAAGAAAGACATATGTACTCAAATCCTAACCTATTACAGTCTAACCTGCCCTAACGGAATGTCAGCAGACCGGAAAAAATTTCGTTAAGGACAGGATTCCATTGTATACAAGTTGGTAAAAAGAATGTTCATGTCTTACCTTTACAGAGTCCTGTGATGACTTGTAGCCTTTTGGTGCTGAAAGTTTTTTTTATTATTTTTTTTAATTCCTAATGTGTGTACGTTGCAATCTGTTCAATTCAGAACAATAAGCAACCCCATGACCTAATGAGATGAGGATGATGTGTATGACGTGTAAATGAGGTGTAGTCTAGTACAGGCCCAGGTCGACCACTCCTGAGAGAGTATGGTTAATTGAACCCCAACCATCAAAGTACACCGGCAACCACTGTCTAGCATTCAAATCCGTATAAAAATAACTACCTTTACTAGGATTTGAACCAGGAACCTTCGTCTCCGAAAATCCGCTGTTAAACAGCTGATTTTGGCGATGACTTTACCTCTAGACCAACCCGGTGGGTTGGTGCTGAAAGTAGCCGAATATTTTTGGTTTTTGCCATAGTGATTAAGTATTGTACTATAGAAAAGAAAGTACAGTACTGTTACAATTTTAAAATTTAAATACACTCCATTATCAAGAAATAGTCTATTTAGGTTTTTCATTTTTGCATTAAATATTGTTAGCCACTCTTCCGTGGTCAAACAAGTCATCCACGACTTTTTATTTGATCTCCACTCAACTGGAGATGGCTCAAATAATTGCTATCCTGCTGTATTTTTAATTACATTCTTTATTTCTAGGTTCTGTATTTCGTGGTTTTGAAGAAGGACCATTAACATTTGCTCCAACGTACAAGTATGATCCTGGAACTCAAACATTTGATTCGTCACATAAACAACGCACACCATCTTATACTGATAGAATATTATACAAATGTAGACGAAGTAATGGAGATAATACGATGTTGGAATGTTTAGCTTATACATCTGTACCTTCGGTTTGTACATCAGATCACAAACCAGTTTGGGGACTTTATAAAGGTTCTGTCAGACCAGGCATTGACACGTCAGTATTTTCATTATTTGTTTATATGTAATTACAATAACATACTTACACATCCAGAGCCCATTCCAGCTATCACTGGGTCTGAGTGTTTACCAAGCCTGTCCATCTTTTTCTATCCGTCCACCATTTCTCCTCCTCTATTTGTTGCCAATTGTATCCTCATCCGTCCACGCTCCTCTTAACTTCATCCTTCCATCTTTTTCTTGGTCAGCCTCTTGGTCTTTCTCCTTCCACCTTTCCTCCCCCATGCTCTTCACGTGGCCATACCATCTTATTATCCTCATTTTCTCCAACCTCTCCCTCATACATTCAGTGTTTAGCTTCGCTCTAATCTTGATATTCTTTATTCTATCTCTCCTTGTCTTACTCTTTATTGTTTTTAAGAACTTCATCTCCCTTGCCTGTAACCTACGAGGTGTGTTCAGAAAGTAAGTGCCGTTTTTAAAAAAAACAAGTAAAACAATTTTTTTTCAACACAATTTTATTTCTACATGAAAGCCCAAACCTTAAACTATTTTTCGACATAGTTTCCACTGATGTTCAAACACTTGTCGTAGCGGGTGATCAATTTGTCTATACCCTCTTCGTAGAAGGTTCCGCCACTGACGTGCACAAAACCAAGAGACTCGGAAGTGCTTTGACTTTTCTCACAGGGTACAGTAATGATGGTGAGAATTTTTTAAACAAAATTGTCACAGGTGATGAAACTTGGGTCCGTCATGTCACACCGGAATCTAAACAGCAGTCAATGGAGTGGTGACACACGCAATCCTCGAAGAAACAAAAATTCAAGACGACAATGTCTGCACATAAAATCATGTGCACTGTCTTTTGGGATCGGAAAGGTATTTTGCTGATTGATTTTCTCCCAAGAGGTGAAACCATTAATGCGGCAAGGTATTGCGAAACCTTAAGAAAACTAAGGCGGGCAATTCAAAACAAACGGAGAGGAATGCTCAGTAACGGAATTGTGTTGCTCCATGACAATGCTCGACCCCATACCGCTGGTGACACTCAAACATTTGTTCGACAATTTCGTTGGGAGCAGTTCAATCAACCGCCCTACAGCCCAGACTTGGCACCGTCTGACTACAACTTGTTCCTGCACATGAAGCGCGAGCTAGGCGGCCAACGCTTTGAAACCGATGATGAAGTGAAAACTGCTGTGGAGTCGTGGCTACATTCGTTGGCGGGAACCTTCTACAAAGAGGGTATAGACAAATTGATCACCCGCTACAACAAGTGTTTGAACATCTGTGGAAACTATGTCGAAAAATAGTTTAAGGTTTGGGCTTTCATGTAGAAATAAAATTGTGTTGAAAAAAGTTATTTTACTTGTTTTTTTTAAAAACTGTACTTACTTTCTGAACACGCCTCGTACTACAAATCATCTCATTCATCCCACACATTTCTCCTCCATACAGCACTGCTGGTGCATAATATAACATAATATACTTAATTAATTTGGCCTTCTTTCAAAAAAAAAATCTTTCTGTCCCATAACAAGTGTTTTGAATAGTAATTACAATTATATTTTATTATTATAAAAATATTTAATGTTTCATTGACGTAATACAGCTGCTATATCAGACAAATCGCTCGCTCCAGAATGTCTGTAGACTTAACTATTTTTTAACCACACATTGCTGGTATATTTTCAATATCAAACTTTAAAACTAAAAAATTTAAAAACAAAAAATTATTATTATTAAAAGAAAGAAAACAAATATATCCTAGAAACCAACCTGGCTCACGTTGGTTTAAACTCAGATCATGTAAATTTTTAATGGTCGAACAGACCAAATGTAAAAACTCTGCCCCACAATTAAACTTAATCCAACATCGAAGTCGCAAAATCACTTTTTTACCTTTTTTTACTTTCTCTTGCCTATATGAATATATAGGAAGGAAAGTATTGTTTTCATGTCGATTTTTCGAAACCGAGTTTTCACCGGATCTATACGTTTTCAAACCCCCTGAACCCTAAAAACATGTTTTTAGCGATTGGTCTGTGTGTGTGTGTGTGTGTGTGTGTGTGTGTGTGTGTGTGTGTGTGTGTGTATACAAAATATCTCAAGAACGGAACATCGTATGAACTTGAAACTTGAAACTTAAGTTACATACCACTACCGGACCCGACACGAACATTTTCATCAAAATCGGTCAAACGGAAGTAATAGTTTATTCGTGTAATTTTTCACTTTTTAGCGATTTTCTCAAAAACTGGTCCTACGATTTTTTTTAAAATCGCCTCATTTACTCAATTTTTTATTCTCTACAAGATAGGGTAGGCGTCATGTTTGCTGAAATTCTGGGTGAGGCTGTTTTCACGTAAAAACAAAGTTTTTTTAAGATTACGGCTTTAATATGCAATTTAGAGCAAAAATTTATATAATAAAAGTTGTAGAGAATTTAAAATCCTACAACTTATATTTCAAACATTTTTTTGTATAACGCTTAGTTTAGCGGTAATTTGCGATTTTCTGTTTTTTTTTCTCACGAAAACGTGGGAAAAATCGATTTTTTTAACATTTGGCTTTAGTATGCATTTTACAACAAAAGTGTATATAATAAAATTTATAGAAAATTAAGAGATCTACAACTTTTATTTAGAGAATTTTTCTCTACAGAGCCTAGTTTAGCGTGAAAGTGTGATTTTACGTTTTTTTTTTAAGCCAAATTGAGTTCGATTTTCATTTTGCGTCATTTAGTCATGATTAAAATAAGGTTATGTTTTTGAGGTTAGTTTTTGTTTATTTCTAATATTTTATTAATAATGTTAGGTTTATTATTAATTATTTGCATTGGCAAGAGAAAGTCGTGTGAGTGTTTCACACCAGATTTTTTTGTATAATTCTACTTTCTACTGACATGTTTCAATGGATCCACCATTATTAGAGTACATGAAATAATCTTGAAAAATAGAAACCATACATCTCACTACAGTGTAATAGAACAATTACTGACTGGTTGTACAACATGAACAGTTTTTTTTTTAAATATCGTACAGATGCGACAATAAAAAGCTGTTATTTTCAAACCTGTTTAAAAACAATTTTTTTCTTTAGAAAAAATGCTTGACATAAAAGTTGCAGGTTTTGTTAATTTTCAGTAACGTTGATTATGTACACCTTTGTCATAAAATCCATACTATGGTCGCAATCTTTAAAAATCCCATTTTTTACTGATGTTGACCAGAAAAATACAGTAAAATCACTAAGTGACATTAAACTAAGCGTAGTAGCAAAAACCGTTCGATATAAAATTTGTAGGTTTTTTAAATTTCCTACAATTTAATTTATGCTTTTGCCCTAAAATGTACATTAATGCCACAATCTTAAAAACATAATTTTTTTACCATGAGAATACAGCTCTCACAAATTTTTGGAAACGTGTCATTTACCCTATCTTGTAGAGCATAAGAAATATAGTAAAATGAGGTGAATTTAGAAAAAAACTAGTAGCCATTTTGAGAAAATTTAAAAAGTGAAAAATTGCACGAATCAACTACTACTTCTGGTTGACTGATTTTGATGGAAATGTTTGTGTCGGGTTTGCTTGTTGTATGTTACTTTAGTTCCAAGTTTCAACTGAGTGCGCTGATCTGTTCGTGAAATATTTGTTTACCCATACACACACAAATCGCTTATCACCAGATGGCGACATTATGTGGCATGGGAAAACCTTAAATGTTTGGGGCTTTGCAAAGGGCCGTTTAAGCGGTGGTTGTCTTGGCGGGATGAGTCGGTCGCAGTTATCATGGCGGTCAAGGAGGTGGGCGACACAGTGTTTTGTCGCTCAGCGGAGTCGTCATCTTCTTTCGTCATAGTAGTGCGTCAATGGCTGCTTCTTCAAGTTTCGGTGAGCGCAAGGCTCTCGATGGCTTATGGTATCGGGTCGACGAGTGGAAGCATCATCTTCTCTGTGTTGCGGGGTCGTTGAAGTCCAGTAGTCGTGTACCAATGGTCGATGTCTAATCAAAGCTGTAGAGTGGATTGGAATCGAATGACTTCGGGCTCAGTGGAGCGCTCATATATAGTCTCCAGTGTGCAGCGGTGGGGGCGGTTAGAAGCCCTTTGCAGTGCTGACACGACCCCTGTCGGAACTTTTAGCGGCTTCCCTCTGGCGCTAAGTTGGAAGCTTTGATAGCCAGGAGCACAGTACCTAATCAAAGCGGGCGATCGTGACACGCTAAAAACATGTTTTTTTTGAGTTCAGGGGACCTGAGAATGTGTATCTCATGAAAAATCGGCATGAAAATAATACTTTCCTTTCCTATATATAGGGGGAGAGAATGTAAAAATATGATTACTTTTCTTACTTTTGGTTTTGATTTTTCAGAATACCTCTTGCGGCAGGTTTATTCAATAGAGATGTATATTTGGAGGCGATAAGAAGGCGAGCAGCTGCTATGGACCAACGTGATGGTGCTTCTACTGTATGTAGCATACAGTAATACATAATGTCTTTTTTAATGAAGTATCAATTTTAATAATATGATAGCAATTTAAAGTTTTATTAATAATTAGAAATAATATATTAATTAATTATGAATAATAAATATAATGAAACAGAACAAAGTTCTCTACCTTTGCCTTTCTATATTTAGTACTTAATTATTGTATTAAGTATAAAGTGATTGTATTAAATAGTTTTAATTTATAGTTTCTTTAATTAAATTTAATAAACAGTGTTGAAAAATCTTGATTTATTCAATTGAATAAAGTACATCGTAACTCCAGTTATCTGGACAATCATAAAAGAGGTTACGTTGTGAATTTAAATAAAAAATTGTTTTAAAGTCACGTTAGTGTATTTTTATTTCGTTAATACAGAATATTTGAATGGAATTTTTAAAAAACCGTGAGCCTAATGTATTTTCCGTTCATTATTAGTAAGGCAGTATCAAAACAAGTAAATATATCGTAGGGGGTCTGTCGATCGATTTAATTCCTGCTTTTTTCAAAATCTAGACTTAACAATAAATCAAGATTTTTACAGTACTGTATTTGATAGAAATATTAGTTACAAATACTATAGGTTAGTTCCTAGACATTTTGCTGTGATCTTTAGTAGTGCTACTATTCTCTTAATACATTTTTAATAAATAGTAATAAAAAAATAAATAAAATGTTAAGGTATTATGTTTATGTAATCCTTGCTCGTTATAAAAAATAGTATTTGTGCAATAATTATAAAATTATTTAATATTTTTATTATTGTTTTTATTGATTGTTTATGTTGTCTATTAATTTTTACTTTCTCTTGCCTATATGAATATATAGGAAGGAAAGTATTGTTTTCATGTTGATTTTAAGAAATCGAGTTTTCACCGGATCTACACGTTTTCAGACCCCCTGAACCCAAAAAACATGTTTTTAGCGATTGGTCTACGTGTGTGTGTGTGTGTGTGTGTGCGTGTGTCTGTCTGTATGTGTGTGAACACAATATCTCAAAGAAGGAACATCATACAAACTTGAAACTTAAGTTACATACCACTATCGGACCCGACACGAACATTTTCATCAAAATCGGTCAACTGGAGTTGTTTATTCGTGTAATTTTTCACTTTTTTGCAATTTTTTCAAAAACTGGTCGTACGATTTTTTCAAAAATCGCTTTGTTTTCTAAATTTTTTATGCTCTACAAGATAGGATAGGCGCCGTGTTTGTTGAAATTCTTGGTGAGGCTGTTTTCACGTAAAAAAATTGTTTTTTTTTAAGATTGCGGCTTTAATATGCATTGTAGCACAAAAATTTGTATAATAAAAGTTTTAGAGAATTTAAAATCCTACAACTCTTATTTCACAAATTTTTTTTATAACGCTTAGTTTAGCGGTAATTAGCAATTTTCTGTTTTTTCTCATGAAAACGTGTGAAAATCGATTTTTTTAAGATTTCATTCAGCCTTAGTATGCATTTTACAATAAAAGTGTGTAGTCAAATTTATAGGAAATTAAAAGATCTACAACTTTTACTTAGAGCATTTTTCTCTACAGAGCCTCACAGATTTTGCGTCTTACACTCATGATTAAAATTAGGTTATGTATATTGAGGTTAATTTTTTGTTTATTTCTAATGTTTTATTAATAATATTAGGTTTATTGTTAATTATTTGCATTGGCAAGAGAAAATTGTGTGAGTATTTCACACCAGATTTTTTTTTAATTAGTTTTTAAGCCTCCTTCCAAAAAGCATAATTTTCCTTTGTATGCTGTACTTTCTCCCTCCAATATCTTAAAAATATACCTTTACTTATCCTTCTGTTAGATTAAAAAATAATTTATTGTTAATAAAAGGTATTTGTTGTTATCATGCTTTAAATTTAAAAGCAACGTTAAAAATCAAAGATAAATTTGTTTAACTTTGTAGCATATAAGTTAGGATTTTGATTCCTTAAGATCACTTCAAAACTTTTCTATTTAACACTTTCAATCCCAGCGCCCAATATATCTAACAGCAATATGTCTTGTGTCTCAGCATCTGATCCAAATTTTTTTGATTTGAAAGATGAGGTTGAAGAAATTTATTACATTTTAATTAGTAGCGAATTTGATGAATTTAGTGATGTATATTTCAGTGACCATTAGTTTCAAAAAATTTACATTTCTTTTTTCTTGAAAATACTAAATATGTGTGGTATTGTTGTTGTTTAGGTCATCAGCCAAAGCTTGGTTTGAATCTCTAGAGGTTTTACTCAATAAAACTAGGAGTGAGGTGGTTTACCCTTTGCCTTCCTCACTGAGTTCAAAAGTATGCTTATCAGCATGGCAGGCCCTCTGAAAAGCGCACATTTTACACCCTATAAATGACACCTACATTTCATTCACCACAGGGCCTGGCTGTATATTGAAATTCATTACTTTCAGAGGAGATAACTCTGACTAGTGTCTTTACACCTCTATTTCTCCTGTACTTAAATTATTCAGTAACACTCCATTTGTCTGTTATGGGTTAGTATGGTCTTACTCAGAATTAAATCCACTTTCTTTGGCTGAGTAGATGGTTTTCTAGGAATAAATGTCGTACTGTTAGTTATTAGTTTAATTTAAAATTTTGGATATTTTGTTTTACCTATATATCTATAAGGTAAAATAATAATGCTTACTAAAGTCAAAGTATATACCATATGAAAATTCTTCTTCTTCTTGCTGTCGAGGATTAGGTTCCTACCTGTTGTGAACTCACTTTTACATATTTTACTATTTTCAGTGAACAGCTATTGTATTTTGATTTTTTAAATTTAATTCTTATAGATTTATCACATTTCTATAATTTAGCTACTGCCGTCTTCTATGTGGCCTTCCAATGTCTTTTTGTCCATGTGGTTCTTTACTTTCACTTTCAAGGGTATTCTCTCCAGATGCTCTCTCCACTTACCACAATTAACTTTTATTCTTTCATTCAAGCTATATATTTCTCCTAGTTTAGCTTTTTTTTTAGAATTACTTTTGTATTTTCTTATTTATTATGGTTGCCTGAAAAAAATCATATTGTAATTCTAAAAAATAAAATAAAATCATCAACGTTTTGTTAATATGTAGAAAGATGCAGTGTTTTGAAAAACAGCGCACAAACATCTTGTAAAAGAGGTAGGGTTTTTGGTGTATCTACGTTTGTTGAAACATACCTGGGATCAAAAGGGTTAATCAAATTTGACAATTTAATCTATTTGACAGTTTAAATCAGTGGTGATTACTTTTGTATTGGTTTTCCTTAATAAAAAAATGCATGAGACAATGTATTATTACTAGTTTGATAAAATAGTTTTAATAGTATCACATTCCTAATATCTTTACCTTACCATTCCTTTCTTATTACCTTAATTTTATTTGTTTATTTATACTTTATAGCAATATTTTCTAAATTAATCAATTTATCCATAATGTTTAAAACTTACTTCGAAAATTCTAGTCATTTTATAGAATTTATTATTAATTGAAGGGTACTTACTTACCTACTCCCATGGCCATCTATATCGGAGTTGATATTTAGCCGCACCAACAAAAAGCCTCGATCTTCAGCATCTCTCTCTGTAGCTCCCAGTCTCTCCATGTCGGACTTAACCTGCTTCCACCATCTTTGTCTAGGTCTTCCCCGGGGGCGCCTTCCTGTGAGGTTGGGGTCTAATATTTTCTTCAGGTTGGACTCTTCTCCTCTTCTTAGCACGTGCCCAGCCCATCGCATTCTCCTACATTTTATTTCACTTACAATGTCTGGGTTACTGTAGAGGTCCCTAATTTCCTTGTTGTGTTTTCTCCTCCATTCTCCTTGTTCATATGTGGGCCCATATACCTTGCGCAGGACTTTATTTTCAAACACTATCAGCTTTTTTTCTTCCTCTTGGTCATTCTCCACGTTTCAGAGCCATATAATAGAACTGGACATATGATTGTTTTATATAGTCTAATCTTTGTTTTGTGGGACAGGGACTTTGAAGAAAGTAATTTGTTGCAGGCATACATACATTTGTTTGCTGAGTTTACCCTGTTTTGTATCTCCACAACATCAGAAATTTTATTTGAGATGGTTACTCCAAGGTATTTGAATTCATGGACTTGTTCAAATTCATGCTCATTTATTTTTAGACTGCCCAGCCTTCCCCCTTGGTTCCTTGTAAAGTGTATAAATTTGGTTTTGGAATCATTTGTAACTAAACCAATTTTCTCTGTTGATTAATTGAAGGGTACAAGGAAAAAATAACATAATCTAAGAAACATAAAAATGAGATTATAATGGCATTGGTTTGGTGGTAGTCTACATTTTAATAATAATAGGTGTACAAGAAACAAAAACCGAGTCATTAGTCGTCATAGCACAAAAATATATACCGTAGGCGAAGAAATAAGTCTGTCCAGTTGAAATTGGTTAAGGAACAATGCAGTCCATTAACAGCTGACCTTGACACATGTGCAGACAACTTTTACTCAGGTAGGGGCACTTCCAGATAACCGAACATTTCCCAAAAAAACTTTTAAACAAAAATTAATGGAATAATGTATTTTAAAACCGCCTCTGTGATGTAGTGACTAGTGTGCTAGCCTACAAAGTGAAAGGTCCCGGGTTCAATTCCCGGCTAGGGTCTGGAGATATTAACACGTTAAAACCACCATTAAGGTACCAAAACCCACTGTAGTTGTAATGACCAAGCTGTTGGTGTGATTTTAAATAAGCTAAAAAAATTATTTTGAATATTTTTAGTGTAAGAACAATTTCTTTTTTTTGTGAACACAATAAAAATTCATTTTTAACAGGAAATTTTATTTTCCTGTAACATTGAAATTTTAGTCGGCAATGGCAGGCTTACAATTTTTCGAAATAAGGGCTGGCACTTTTTGTACACCCTTATTCAAATTAAATGGCACTTTAGATAAAAAATTTTAAATATTGTTTCGGCACTAAAATGGTTAAACCATGCTAACTTTTGTAAAATTTGACTGATTTTATCTTGGTATACAGAGGAGAAGGTTTATAGGAAAAAATAATAGGTTCAGATATTATTGTACAGTGGAACCCCGCTAATCCGAAAACCCGCTTAATCCGAACCCGTTTTGACCCCAAAAGAATTAAAAAAAATATTATATTAAAATAAAAAAACTTTACTTATGGAAACAAAATAGTAGTATAAATTGAGCACTGTACATATGGATAGTTTACTCATGAACGCATCATTGATCACTTTTCACAAAGTCAGTTATCTTTTGTTGGCGGAGTGATGAGAACCTAGCAGACGTCGCTGTATATAACTACCGTCTCATAAACATTACCACGTCTATAGGTGTAGCGTTAGGATGCTGCTCTATGTACTGCAGTGATTTCTCCATCGCCTTTGCTGCTTCCGTGTGTGAAATTGCCGGGGCTCCAACTGGTTCATCTTCCACATATTCGTCTGAATCATGATTAATTATTGAAAAATTTTCCTCATCACTTATAATTTGATCTTTATCTGCCGACAACCACTCTGTAACATCAGTGTCGTCAGTTTCTTCACACCCTGGGATTTGTTTCATAAGATCAATAACTTCGTGTTTCTCATCTGTATTTTCTGATAATTCCGTGAAGTCATAAGGAAAGAAAGTGACTGTTGAGCTATAAATAACATAATAGGGCTTGCCGGCGACTGTCAATGACCTTCACGCTTGCAAACGAACAAAAACTATTGGAATGGTGCAATCGCTGCGTCGGGTAGAGGGGCAGTTCTGTAGTTCGTAATTACTGCAGGTAGTGTTGTAAACATTTTTGTTTTTCTGTTTTAAATGGCTAGAGAAGTTTATTTAATTTTTTTTATACCTTTATCAGTATTTGGTTACTAGTTCAGTAGTCTATTAATGTTTCCAGCATTATGCCTATTATAACATGTAATAGGTACATTTTATAAATGTTTCTTGGAAAAACCCGGATAATCCGAACTTTCTGCCGATCCGAACGGGGTTCGGTCCCAATTAGTTCAGATTAGCGGGGTTGGACTGTATTAACTGTACAAGTTCTTTTTTCGTATTTTTAACTTCACCTCAAATTTTGTGTATTTTTATGTTTAGCTATAACCTCCTTGCTAATAGTTGTGTCATACTTATCACCGATATTATTTTACATAAAGCCAATCAGATCGAACTTGAGAACCAAAAAATATTAAAAACCGTTATACTTACAGAATTTATTAACATGTAAAAAAATTAGTGTAAAAAAGTTTTAATTTTTTTGAGAATTACTAGGGAAAACCAATTGAGACAGTAACTATATTGTGTTATTTAGGTTATCAGCCAAAAGGCTGGTTTGAACCTCTAGAGGCTTTACTTAGTAAAACAAGGAGTGAGGTGGTTTACCACTACCTTCCTCATTGAGTGGAAAAGTATGCTTATCAGCATGCCAGGCCCTCCAAAACGCAGGTGAAAAGTATGTTTTCCGTCCTGCAAATAACACCTTCACTTCATTCATCACAGGGTCTCGCTGTAAAATGAAACACATTACTCTCAGAGCAGATAACTCTGACTAGTGCCTTTTACATCTCTACCTCTTCTGTTCTTAAATGCTTCAGTCATATTATTGGCTGACCATTTGATAAGAAACAGAACTATTTTTTGTAGCCCTAAAATTAACAGATTTGAGTGCAAATAATTTATCACTCCACCTGCCTGTTTTTGTAACTACATTATTGAATAAATAAAAATTTTAAAAAATATTTACATTTTCAGTAATGTTTACTTTATACTGAGTGCCCACGAGGAAACCGACATACTTTACTTGCGTGTTCCTCTTTTTAAAAGAATAAAAAACGTTCATATTAACATTGGTCTTGAACAGCTTTGTTACTGCATTATGCCTGGCGAAAGTTTTCGCCTTGAGTTCCGAGCCTACTTTTAAATAAAGCCATTCCCGATAAATTTAATAAAATATGTTTTAAAAATGTATCTTCAATAGTTTTCATGAAAAGTTTTTCACCTGAAAATAGTTTTTAGAGAATTAAACTTTCTACAAGTTTTATTAAAACATTTTACGCATTCATTGGTCATTTAACGAAGTAATATTACAGCAGAGCTAAAGAACCTGTTTTCAGATGACAAATTTGCCAATTTTACTTTAAAAATCATGAAAACTATTGAAGATACAGTTCTAAAACCTATTTTATTCAATTTATCGAGTCAAAATCCATAAAAAACCATCAAATTTACTGATAAACTTTGGTCTCTGGACCTCCAGGATGACTTTATTTAGGAGTAGGCTCTGAACCCAAGGCGAAATCTTTCGCCAGGTGTAACTTCCTAATGAAGCATTTCCAGACCTGTGTTTATATGAAGTTTTTTCATTATTTTGATAAGTGGAACACGCCTGTAAAGTATGTCTGTTTCCTTATGGGACACCTTGTATTTTAATCACAATAACAAAGTAGTAATAAACAAAATTATAAGTATAAATAATTTTTGCTATATGTTAAAACGTTTGCATCTTTTTTTGTTCTCCTTTGTTTATCTCTTGTAGAAACTCCATTTTAAGACTAAGTTAGTTTGTCTCTGCACCCTTCAGTAATATATAATTTTTGTTAATCGCTTATAATATTGTGTAAAAGCATAATTTTTATTATCAAAGTTATTTAGCTGTTTAAATTTTATTATAAACAACTAACTGACTAAATATTTTAATTATCAAAATATAAATAAAATATTACAACGACCTTGGTTACCATTATTATCCAAAGACTTTAATTACTGTTTATTTTGTATATTCATCGTAAAATTTCCAATAATATTGTTTTTATTATAATTTGTGTAGTGTGATTATCTAGTCGAAAATTTTAAGAAATGTTGTGTCATATTTATTTAAAACAAATATTTTTATTGCAAGGATTACATTAATGTAATTTAGATATTATGTTATACAGTCCAGTCTCAATAATTATTTAAATTATCGTTTATATTAATTTATTTAAAATTGTAGAATGTATAGTTATTTCTTTATATATAATTGTAAAATAGTATATAATTTTTTAAGGGTGGTAGAGGGTGAATCCACCCAATGGGTAATCTAGTATACTAATATTATAAAGACAAACTGTGTTTTTTTTGTGTAGGCCGATTTCCGTAACGGATTTTCATGAAATTTAGACCGAATATTTATAATTTTATTTACAACATTTTATTTTTAAAATTTCAAAAATGATAACCCTAAGGGCTCTAATGAAGATTTTCATATGTGTGTCTGTGTGTGTGTGTGTGTGTACATGTGAGTACGTATTGCTGTTGAAATAGTCGAAGGGGTTTGATGAAGGTGAGAGATGTATGCGAGGGAAATTATCAAAACATTGTGTGTTTGTTTATTGTTGAAGTACAGTACATACATATATGAGAGATGTACACGGGAAATTCATTGAAATGTTGTACAGTACTGTATATATAATGTATGTGTGCGTGTGTGTACGTTGGAGTATACACAGCTACACAATTTCTGTTACAAATTATTTTTAAAAAAATTGATTACATGTGTTTTTGCGTGTGAAGTCACGCTGGGTATATGCTAGTCCTTACGTAAATTAACATGCACCTCCATTCCTTTTACATAATCAAATAGTGAGCCATGTTCACTATTTATATCTGTGAAATGTAAATACATAATAATTATTGTAATTAAGTAAGCAAAATATGTAAACGTAAACGCGTTAAAACTCATACAAAGGCTTCCAACTTGCTCTACGATTTCAGAGGTATCAGACTATACGATTTCAGACCATAATACTTCTTATAGGTATGAAATATTTATGGTCCATGGGGATTACCTAAATCCTTTTGAATATCTGCTACTAATCTGGAACATAAAAATGTTACATGAAATTTACCATAAAATTTGCAATAAAAAATTATTACATACATACATATCCAGTGCACTCGTTACAGCTATCGTCAGGTCTGGGTATTCACCAAGCCTCTCTATTTTATATCCGTTCACCATTTCTTCTCCTCTATTAGTTGCCAGTTGTATCCTCTTTCCTCCACACTCCTCTTAACTTCATCCTTCCATCTTTTTCTTGGTCGTCCTCTGGATCTTGTTACTTCCATCCTTCTAGATAACCTTTCCTCCCCCATTCTCTTCACATGGGCATACATTCTTATCCTCATTTTCTCTACCCTTTCTTTCTTATATTCCACATTTAGCTCCCCTCTAATCTCAGTATTCTTTATTCTATCTTTCCTTGTCTTACCCTTTACTGCTCTTAAGAATTTCATCTCTCCTGCCTGTAACCTATTCCAATTCCTCTCATTCATCCCCCACATTTGCGCTCCATACAGCATTGCTGGTGCATAATATAACGTATACATCATAATTTGGCCTTCTCTGGTATCTTTCTGCCCTATATAGTCGTAAGAAAGTGAGAAAGGAATTCCCCTTCCACTCCACATCACGTGTAATACTAGCCGAACCGCATAACAACGGCATCTTGAACGCTACTACTCTGCCTGATATTATTAGCTACTATTATAAGAAATGAAAACCAATGATACGGTCCCTCTTTCACGTTCCGCTCAAAAAACGTTATCACACTATTAATAATTTCATGACTTTGACTACGCAAAACTTGACCTTTTTTACCGATTTTATTTTTCCCCTATTTTTACTCATTTTACATGAACTCAGAACTGAACCGAATTAAAGGAAAGAGTAAACAGCTTTGAATAATATAAGACACTACATTAGAAATTAAAATCCGATAATTAGCAATATAGTAAACGATAAAAATGAATACATGAGATAGAACAACAAAGATAGATTATAACATTTGTGTAGAATAACACTTCACTTCAGTACACTAAGGTTAGAACTCAACTACAGAATTGTCAAGTAGCACTACTCACGCACACCCCCTCTCCTTATTAAATGGACTTTTCCATATAGACTACTCCCACCAGCTTTGACTGGCCCAAGACACTGTGACGTCACTTTTCCTTTTACAGAATATTTTCACTATAACAAGTATTTTACTGCTAGGTATATATTTCCTCCTTTTTAAAAATGCTTTGTTAAAAATTATTATATAATATAAAAAACTACCCAAAACGCATTAGATGACTCTCATCTAATTAAAAATGTCAATAGGTCCTTTTGAATGCCATGCATACACACATTTGTCATGACAATACCAAAAATTATATAATTAGAAAAAAGATAACTATGTTGTCAGGTTTACCAACTTATAGAGATTCATAAGTGCGCATCCATTGACGTTTTATTATTGCAACTGAAGATGGATATGTGATATCCGAAAAAACCTATTGACTTTTTTTGTAATCAGGTGAGAGTCATTTATTGTGTTTTTGGTGGTTTTTTATATTATATAATAATTCTAAACAATACACTAGAAAATGTTTTAAAAAAATTTAAGGTCATTTAACATACACTAATTTCAGAATTTTGCTCTTCTAAAACCTGCACATGGTTTCTCAAAGCACAATCTTCTTTCTGCAACTTCCTGATTTTAGTCACTGAAATTTGAATATCATCTTTCGCTGTGAGACATGCCAATTTTTTTGTCAAGTAAGGCTTCGATTTGACACAAATAAACACTACTTTTTGCACATTTATACTCTAATTCACCTTTACACAGTTCCAGGGACGATTAAGAACAAGTGCGTTTGCCGGTAACGGAAGGCAAAAAATAGTATTCAATATTCTTAGGCATGAACATCCAAAACGAATACAGATTTAAACTTTACAAGAAAATGAATTATATTTAAATACAAATTTAAAATAAATAAATTTTGATTAATTAAATAAAACAATAAACGGTTCTCAAAATTATTTGTGAGTAGATCAGTTTTTACATTAACTTTGTATGAAATATCATGAGATATCTGGATTTTGTGTGATACAATTATTATGTTATATACTTTTTAATTAATAAACTGTATTGAATATCTGTTAAAACCACACTGAGATAGATTCTTTTAACATTATTTTTATCATTTTATTCAAGATTTAATTTGAGACTGGTACTGTAAGTAAACAAATAAATGTAATTTATGTCTGCCTTTTATAATAAATAGAATACTATTGTTATTAACTGTTTATAGCATTATTAAATTTACAAATTTTATTCTAAAATAAATGTTTTTAAAATGGATTGATCGTATTTTCGCCAGTAGGTGTGTTAATGTAATTGTGTTTGTGGAACCCCTGTCCCCTGTTATAAATGTTTCTTATGTAGTAGATCTTTAGATTATTTTGATTTTAAATGTCATTTGTAAAAAATATTTTCAAATTTAATGAGTAGAATATAAATGGAGTTTAAATGTTTAAATTGAATACTTATACCTTTTAAATTTTTTGAAAATGTTATTCTGTTGAGTTCCTATAAATCTAAAACTCGTGTAATGTAATCAAGAAATTATAAACTTTTTAAGATTTCTTTTGGATTTTTGTTTTAAAATAAACTAAATTTTTAAGAAAAAACCTATGAATTTCTTAAAATGATTTTCACCGTTGATGAACTCTGCTATTCCAACAATTAAACCAATTAGAACATTTCCCAGTGTTGTCAGATTGTACAAATGTATCAGCCTGACAAATATTATGCACGCATCCGTATAAGAGCCACAGTAGTTCACTCGTGTCTTACATCTCGTACGGAACACAAATCGATTATAGAGCGTATTAACATGCAATACTTTATAATATATAATCAGCTGGTTGTATGTTTATAGGTTATAATTGTTATTGAAAGACTAAAAAAATGGCTGATAAAATATTTTTTTGTCATCAGTCTCTCGACTGTTTTGATGCAGTTCTCCAACTTGTTCTATCTTGCGCAAGTCATTTCATATCTACATACCTGTAACACCCTACAACTTTTGTAATTTGCTTTATATACTCTAATCTTTGCCTCCCTCTACAATTTACTCACTCAATATTACCCTCCATTATTAATAGCCCAATACCTGGATTTCTTAGGATATGGCCCACTAGCCTATTCCTTCTTCTGGTAAGATGCTTCCATATACTTCTTTTTTCATCCACTCGCCTAAGAACCTCTAAATTACTTACTTTGTCCACCCACCTAATCTTTAACATTTTCCTATAACACCACATTTCAAAAGCTTCTATCCTCTTCTTTTTTACAGCCCCTATCACCCACGTTTCACTTCCGTATAATGCTACAAAATATATAACAGAGCTATAAGAACAGGTATTGGTAACGTTGCTGGCAAGTCATTGGCTAGCTATGAAGTGGGTAAGGGGGCAATGCGTACGTTCAGAGCTCATCAACGCTGGAAAAATAAGTGAGGTCTTAGAAAATAATTGTTTCTTAAATTTTCAAATATTTGTAGATTTTCAAGTAGACATGGTTCTTCATGTTTCAGAACATATTTTTAATTTTTAAACTACTCATGTAATGATAAATATTGTTTTTTTTTTTTAATTACTTAGTTATTATGTCTAATCAGTAATAATCTGTACTTTCTAATAGTAATATTGGGCCTATAAAAATTTTCTATTAGTTTTACTATTTATATTTTTATGAGACAATTAATTTACTGGTTGTTAAAATATTGTATTTGCTGGCAGCGATTTCGTTTGGTTATACCCACGAACTCTGTTCAAAGTAGCTGAGATGCTTTTAACTATTCTCAATCTCAATTTTTTCCTAGATTTTATTGTTCTTTCTGTTAATTGATAATCAAATTCAATTCTTTTATAAACATCTTCTACTTTCGATATATCTAATGATTAATCAATAAATACTCCAGAAATAGCATGTTAATTCAGTTAGGATATATTTATTTTTTGACAATTTCAAGTTTAATTTCAAGCAAGTAAAATTTCATAAGTTTGTTTACTTTTTTGTACTGATATTTGATGTTTCTATTTAAACAACAATAGTTTTTTTTACATTACCTGACGTTACTTGGGTCAGTTGGAGTTAAAGCAGGTGCAAGTCTACTCCAGCAGTTTGCAGGAACGCTAACAGTATTAAATAATGATGATTTTAGGTATTTAAAAGTAAATAATTCTTTTTGTCAAATAGAGCCAATTTTAGGCCACGTAAGGCGATTAAGATGTTTCTGGATGCTCTTTTTGCAGCCTACATTCTCAGCATTCGCTCACTGTAGCCTTTTCTTCTCTCTTATATCCACCTGGTGTTCTGATTTTGGTTTACCATGGAAGCCTTTACAGTTCGAAATGAGTTTTCTGGATTTGGTTTAATTCATTACGTTTGCTTAATTATTCCGGTTTTCTCAATACCTTTTCCGACATCTTTAAACCATTATCCGACATGATAGTGTCTTAAAAATTTGTTTTGTCAACCAGTTGTTATCCATTTATACAGGTGTCCGGAAAATTTTAGTCATCTTTTTCTAATCATTCGATTAATCGTTTATTTTCCTTGTACAGTTCTTCTCGACCTCATAACCTATATTGTTCGTCTACTATCTTCAGGCCCAATATCTTGTGGAGGATCCTTTAAATTTTTCTGCTTCTTTTATAGACCAGCCTTCCAGTCATTCCATGGTGCTCACTCGCATTCAAATGCACCGGTTTTATCACAGTATTTAAAAATTTAAATGATTTATACTTCGCTTTTTAATTTAAATAAATTTGTAAATACTTTTCTTCAATATTTCTTTATTATCACCAGCCCTACTACAGGACATAGGGCTCCATCATTGTTATCCAATTTTTTTTTTTTTTGGGCTCTTCACATCCAGTTGCCAGCCATTCTCTTGACATGATCGGTCCATTTTGTGGGAGATCTTCCTCTGCGTCATCTGCCTGCTCTCAGTCTCTATAAAAAAATTATATTCATAATTTGAAAGCTTAAATTTGTTTACTCCTCATTTTTTAAGTCTATCCCTCCATTTAACTTATCTATAAAATAAACTCCATTCATTTAAGCTATATTTTGGCCTAAATTTAACCTTTAACTATATATATCTTTTATTGCATGAATAAAATTAATAAATGATTTATAAATTTATTTTTATAAATAATTTCTTGAAGGTCTAAAAATCACATTTGATATCTTATTATATTTTTATATTTAAGTAAGAATATTTTAAAATTATTATTTAAATTTATAACTTGTGTGTTACATAATTGAATTCTGCCTGTATTGTGAAAATTGTCCTGATTCTTTTTATCTAAGTAAAATTCACTTCTTTAGGTGAAATTTTTCGTCTTTAACTGTCAGATTTATTGTTCAAACTATTGTAATTATAATCTATATGGCATTGTTAACTGTTCTGGTTCGTTTAAATTATAAAACAATAGTACTTAATAAGTTCAAAAATATATCTTTATAATGCATCCTGCAGGTTGAAATTAATTCTATTTTATATAATGAATTTATATAATAAATTTCACTAACCTTTTTTTTAAACTGCGTCAACTTTTATTTTTACTTACACATGTTTCGTTGGATCCACCTTCAACAGAGTAAATAACATAATTGAAACTAAAAACTTTTTATTTATTTAAAATCTATAGAAGAAGATACATCTTCAGTCATTTGTATAAGATGTCATTTTTTACAGTTTTTAGTTTATGTTATTTACTCCGATGATGGTGGATCCACCGAAACTTGTGTAAGTAAAGATAAAAGTTGACACAGTTTAAAAAGAAGGTTAGTGAAATTTATTATATAAATTCATTATATAAAATACTTAATAAGTACTTACTAGTTTTATAATATTCTTGTTGAACTTTTTGAAAATCCCTAAGTAGGTACTTCATGCAGATTCATTTACCAATCTTCAGTTCAAACATAAAATAATTATTTGAAGTAATAAATAAATAAAGGACACTTTTACAACCACCTCTTTGGCGTAGTAGTCCGCTTGCTAGGCTACAAAGCATTAGGTCCCAGGTTCAATTCCTGGCTAGGGTCTGGAAATTATTACATGTTAAAACCCACCGTAATCCACCGTAGTCAATAACCAAGATATTGATGTGACTTAATATTATAAACTAAAAAAAATGTATGTATAGTTTTATAATAATTTTTTTAAAGATAGATTTTGTATTGAGTTTTAATTAGAGATTAATTTCGATATTTAGTATAAAAGGTTTGTTTAAAATGACCCTGCAGTTGTAATATTATGTGTACAGTATATATTTAATTTATTAATATTATTAGTTTATAATTTGCACAAGTAAATAAGCAATTGAATTTAACAATAATAGTTAAAATAAATTTTTACTATTATTGAATTAATAATGTATATTTTTAAGGTACAGTATTATAAAAATTTAAAAAAGATATTTTCTATTTAAAGATATTACTGAAATAGTTTCTTACGTTTAATTATTTATTGTTTTTACTGTCATTAGAAGTTTATTTTATGACAATGGTTCTTTTAGTTTGTATTTCCTGACGGAAAATTTTAATTAAAAGGCCTACTTCATTGACAAGATTGTTGTGGATTATATTTTCTTTTATACTTTATTATTTTATATTATTTATATTAGATGTTTTATTGTAATATATTTGTTGTTAGAGCAATATTTAAGACATTTCATTGTATAAATCTCAGCCGGAAAGTAAATACTGTGATGTTTATTCCAGGTTCTTTCAGGATATTTAGTAAAATATACATTACAATATTAATTCATTACTTTACTTATAAGCAAAAACCCTTCTTCACAAAGTGTTCTGTCCGCGCATAGGAGTATACAAAAAAATTGATATAAAAAAATTTTCATTAAACAGTTTCTTTTATTTTACAAAAAGCATTGAATATAAATGATGTACCATCAAATTTACATAATTATTAAGAATAATATTAATTTTAATGCTAATACTATTACATTATTTTAAAACTTGGAAAAATTTCTCAAGTTCTTGGTCGGAGATCGATAGGATGTGATATTTTAGTTTATGTTTCAATAGAATGTGGTGACATATTACTGTGTACATAGGACATATAGGATTGTGTACTAAATGAGGCATGAGGTGGTTTACTATTGCCTTCTTCACTGGGTGGAAAATTCCCTCTGAAAAGTATCTACTTTCCACGCGCAAATGACACCTTCACTTCATTCACCACAGGATCTGGCTGTATAATGAAATTCATTACTCTCAAAGGAGATAACTCTGATTAGTGTCTTTTACACCTCTACCTCTTCTGTTCTTCAATTATTCAGTCATTTAATTTGCTGAATCATGTGATAAGAAACAGAACTATTTTTTTTTAGCCCTGCAACTAACAGATTGAATACAAATAATTTTACACTTCACCTGTTTGTTATGGGAAGTTATGCTATGATAATGCTAGGTGTTATATTATGATATTAAATACACCATCACTCAGTTGTACTCCAGATCCTACAACTTGCTACCACCTGTGAATACTAACATCCAGATAAATATTAAAAAGTGTGGGAAATGTCTTACAATAACCCTATCTCATATCTTCTTGACTTCTATTATTTTTGTAACTTAAATCTAAAGATAAATTTCAGAAGGTTGAACATTCTTGCTTTAAAAAACTTAAATAAACTGTTCTTATTTTGTATCTCGGAGACCATTTAATAGTTTTGAACATGATTACTGACAAGTAGCGAACTTTATGTGAACTTCGTTTTTAGTTATTTTAAAGTCACATCTATGGCATGGTCATGAATGTGGCTTGTAATCATTTCCTGATCTAGCTGGGAATAAAACTTTGGAACTCCACGTTGTAGGCTAGCTACCACTACACTACGAAGGCAGCCATTGGTGAACTTTTACGAATCATATGGCTAGACTACTTCGTCCTAAAATAGAAGTAACTATGCGTACGTGACATTTATACTGTCAGATGCACGCAAGAGGTACATAAGGGAACGCTGGTCGCTGGTTGCTTACAAGCAGGAGCCTGCTAGTAGGAATAGGCTATTATATTTTAATTAGACGTCTCACAGTAAACGCTGGTGGAGAAAGCTGCGCACTGGTCACATGCGCATATCAGCTCACTGGTTTGTTTTGCATAAACCTGCCTGCTGCTTGCTAGCAGGTTGCTAAGTGTACTAGGCGTCATATAATACGTATTCATAAATAATAACAACTTGTTAATTAATTTTTAACATAGGTTTATAAAACTTAAACAATTATTACTGGCCAAAAAATGCTTTATAATATTGAATATCGGTAGTCAAAAAGTTCAAAATACGTTTAAAATGTTCTAAGTAATCACAAATCTTTCTTCCGGTAATATTGGTTGCTTGTGCAAGTTGCACCATTGTTTTTGAAAACTAGTTCTATATTAGACAATATAAAATTAAACGTTTCCAGAGTCATTCTCATGCATTTAAAAATCCTGTCTCTCTTTTTTTAATTGCGGAAAAAGATGATTATGCCGAACAATTTTTGGTTCTTATTAATGTCATTTAACGGTATCGTCTTTAAATGATAATAATTTCGTGGAAACGTTTTCCATTAGAAATAATTCATGACTGCTGCTACTGGTACTCATGTTGAATGCCGACAACTGAATGAAGGTTAAGCGCATAGTTACATGCTCCCACTATGCGCGTTCACCACTGTGAATCAGTATCTGTGACCAGCGACCAGCATTCACTGTGCACTTACCATAACGGTACATACTTTCTGGATGAGTTTTGTAGATTGAGTACAGTATTCTGTTTTTAATCTAAAAATTAATATATCGTATCAATTGATAACTTTATTGTGGCAGCACTGATAATAAATTGGGGTAATATTAGTTATTTTATGTGTATTGATTAATGATATTATAAGACACAATTAGTAAATTCTAGTTGGACCAACTTAGTTTAAAATTTTTCTTATCAGAATGAAAATTGCATTCCGTATTAGGAACGTTAGTCTTGTGTGTATCTTACTCATTTTTCATTGTTTCACTGATACATTAAATAAAACAGATCTAATTGTTCTCTTTGTCAAACATCATAAAGTGTTAACATTTCGCAGATTGCTATTTTATAAAATTTTGAACATAACAGATAGGTTAGGCTGGTAAAAGAATATGTAGTTCTAATATTATAGAAAAAAAAAGTGATTTTAGTTTAACTACCAAATGTATGGTGTGTACAATCACCAATCTATTAATTAAATAGAGTTTCCAAAAAATTGCTGATTCTTGTAAATGCATAAGATATGTGTATTGAGTGGTAACGTAATTAAATTTATCTTAATATGTTTTTACATTTTTAATTATATAGTAAAACCCTGATTATCTGTCATAAACTGGCAGACTAGCGGTCAGATGACCAAGAAAGACGAATTAAGAGGAAAAGTACCACGAAAACTTGTTATATTTCCAAAACAAATTGTAAATGATCTTTATTGACAAAGTTGTTGTTTATCAGCCAAAAGGCTGGTTTGAACCTGTAGAGGTTTTACTAAGTAAAATGAGGAGTGAGGTGTTTTATAATTGCTTTCCTCACCGAGTTGAAACCACTTATCAGCATGCCAGGCTCTCTGAAAAGCACATAATTTCCACTCTACAAATGACACCTTCACTTTATTCACCACAGGGTCTGGCTGTATAATGAAATTCATTCTTTTCAGAGGAGATAACTCTAATTAGTGTCTTTTATACCTCTGTGTCTTCTGTTCTTTAATGATTGTCATTTAATTGGCTGACCATGTGATAAAAAACAGAACTTTTTTTTAGCCCTGTAACTAACAGATTGAGTAAATAATTTGACACTCCTCCTGTGTGTCTGTTATGGGCAGATTGACAAAGTAATAAACACAATAACTGAAAAAATGATGTTAAAACTTAAAAATGAAACAGTTATGCATATTAATTTCACCAGCCTGCTTATGTGTAATTGAAATTAACCCAGATTCCAAATTAACAAATATGTTATTGAAAATAAGATAACAAAACTATTTCTATTTATTGCATACCTGAATTTTAAAACGTCATTTTCTCATAATTAACTACAGTACTTACTCATATTTTCTGTAATTTATTTTATTTCCCTGTTGTCTAACGTTTTCTTTTCATATAATACTTTATGACTGAAATTTTCTGTTTTTGCCTTTATATATTTCTTTCTGAATCGAGGTTACGCTACCTCTTTACCCTTATATCAATTTTCTGGTTCATAAAGTTTTCATAATCATTCACATTTCTACAAAATAGTTGTGCCATAATAGATAAAATGGAATAACAGACAAGATGGATAATCGGGATTTTACTGTATTTAAAAAATAAAATATTGTTTCTATTAAATAAAGTGACAAGTTCTTTAAATTCATGAAAACTTATAAATACAAACAATTATTATTATAGGGATCATTACTTTTAATTTTACAACAATTTTTATCACAAAATAAAACTTGTAAATTATTATTTAACGAGTTTAATGAACCATGGGTGATTACTTGTGAATGTATTTGTCCAGTTTTTAAATTTACATTTCTAATGAACGATATGAACAAAGCCTTGGTATTAGTTGAATTAATAAACTAGAAATTCAATGTAGACAGTTTATTTAATTGAATGTAATATGGAATTGAAAAAAAAAATAAAAAAATCATGGATCGTATTTTTAAATTAAGCAGATTTAATGTTTAGTTTTATTAAAGTTTATATTGTTATTCTTATATTATATAATAAATTAATACTTTGCATGCCACAGTGCATTGAGACAATTTAGCCATTCCAACAAGGTATAAAACCTATCACTTCCATTAGATAATTACAGTATATCTAAATTTACAAATCAGAATGTTATAGTTGCAGGAGAATAGAATGGTTTTTATAGGTATACGAGCGTGTGTCCAGAAAGTAATGCAATTTCTTTTTAACCGATAGATTTATTCTAAATATCATTACAAACGTTTAATATTGAAATTGTTCCATTGGGCTTCTACACGCTTTTCCACCGGCTCTGCCATGCGTGGTTGGATGGTTTCAATGGCACTTGGACGACTTAAATCAACCCAAAATGGATTCATTTCAGGGTGGTCTTGATCCTCGGGAAGAGAAAGAAGTCGGTGAGAGCCATGTCCGGACTGTAGGGGGGTTGTCCCAACGTTGCCAAGTTGCACTTCACCCAAACAGTGAATCTTAATTGGCTCATCGTGTAATAAGAAACAGAAGTATTTTTTTTGTAGCCCTGGAACTAACAGATTGAATGCAAACAATTTAACACTCGACCAGTCGTTATGGGCATCCACATTAAATACCAGCACAAAAACAATTACATTATTTTCCGAACACACCTCGTACTTCATAAGCAATATTTTTAGGTACAGTAGTTTTATCAGTCAAAAAAGACAGTAGTTCCTGAATTTTTCTGTAATAATGTATTTTTCTCTCTTCTTTAAATAAATAAACAGTGATGCTTACTAATAGCTTTAGATCGCTGCTGAAATTTTATCAGTAATTTATTGTTGTACTTGTACAAAGCCTAAAGTGGTGGCCCAAGTGATTTTTTTGTGGTCTGAGTACAATTTTATCCTAAACAAAATTATTTTCCTGTTTAACCCTTTCAGTGCCAACGTCCTGAAAATAGGACGTCGTAATCTTATACGTATTTATGACATTCGGTTTACCGGGTGTCCGTAAATTACCAACGTCCGGTTAACCGAACGTTTCCAAAAAAACTTTTAAACAAAAATTAATAGAAACATGTATTTTTAAACCACCTCCGTGGTGTAGTGACTAGTGCGCTAGCCTACAAAACGAAAGGTTCTGAGTTCGATTCCCAGTAACCATCTGGAAATTTTAACACGTTAAAACTACCGTTAAGGTACCAAAACCCACAGTAGTTACTAATGACCAAGCTGTCGATGCCACTTTAAATAAACTAAAAAAAACTATTTTGAATATTTTTAATGTTAGAACGATTTCTGTTCTTTTTAACACAATAAAAATTAATTTTTTACAGGAAATTTTATTTTTCTGTAACGTTGAAATTTTGGTTGGCAGGCAATGCCAGGTTTACACTTGCAAGTTTTCGAAATAAGGGCTGCCACTTTTTGTAGACCGTTATACAAAATAAATGGGACTGAAGATCAAATTTTTACTTTCTCTTGCCTATATGAATATATAGGAAGGAAAGTATTGTTTTCATGTCGATTTTTCGAAATCGAGTTTTCACCGGATCTATACGTTTTCAGACCCCCTGAATCCAAAAAACATGTTTTTAGCGATTGGTCTGTGTGTCTGTGTGTGTGTGTGTGAACAGAATATCTCAAGAACGGAACATCGTACGAACTTGAAACTTAAGTTACATACCACTACCGGACGCGACACGAACATTTTCATCAAAATCGGTCAACCGGAAGTAGTAGTTTATTCGTATAATTTTTCAGTTTTTTGCGATTTTCTCAAAAACTGGTCCTACGATTTTTTTTAAAATCGCCTATTTTACTCAATTTTTTATTCTCTACAAGATAGGGTAGGCGCCATGTCTGCTGAAATTCTCGGCGAGGCTGTTTTCACGTAAAAACGTTGTTTTTTTAAGATTACGGCTTTAATATGAATTTTAGCGCAAAAACTTATATAATAAAAGTTGTAGAGAATTTAAAAACCTGCAACTTCTGTTTCAAACATTTTTTTGTATAACGCTTAGTTTAGCGGTAATTTGCGATTTTCTGTTTTTTTTCTCACGAAAACGTGAGAAAAATCGATTTTTTTAACATTTCGGTCTTAGTATGCATTTTACGACAAAAGTGTATATAATAAAAGTTATAGAAAATTAAAAGATCTACAACTTTTGTTTAGAGAATTTTTCTCTACAGAGCCTAGTTTAGCGTGAAAGTGTGATTTTCCGTTTTTTTTAAGCCAAATTGAGTTCGATTTTCATTTTGCGTCTTCCACTCATGATTAAAATAAGGTTATGTTTTTGAGGTTAGTTGTTGTTTATTTTTAATATTTTATTAATAATGTTAGGTTTATTATTAATTATTTGCATTGGCAAGAGAAAGTTGTGTGAGTGTTTCACACCAGATTTTTAAATATTGTTTCGGCACTGAAAGGGTTAATATGATTATACATTTGGTTTACTACAAGTAACTTGTAAAGTTTTGAATGCATTCCATCCCAATAAACTGGTACACCACCTGGAAATGGTTATCAAAGGAACAACTTTGTAAGGTATTATTGAAAACATCCTATTATGGATATTAATAATAAATGATTTAATTATTATAATATTTTTAATTTGTTGAAAACATTATGTTTTGTATGAAATTTTTACTCATCACATGTTTAGAATCGGATTGTTATAATTTTAGTGTTAAAAATTTACACTTTATCTAGTTTTATTAGTTTCCGTAAAATATATTTGTTTGTATTTAGATGTTATAAAAATATTGGATATATTTTCATTTAAATGTTAGGAATGCGTGATAATAAATTACGAATATATAAAGCTTACCTTGGCATTAGTACAGATAAATAATACATAATTCTAATTTTTTGTTACCTAAACTTCTTTATCAGTGCCAATGTAAGCTTTTCGTATTTCTACTCTGGCTTTATTTTATTTATGATAAACGAGGGTGATTTAAATGAAAATCTTAAAAGTGCTATAATTTTTTAATTGTAACAGTGAATAAAAACCTACAGGTTATTTTTTGACATAGTCTCCCTGGCATTAAATGCATGTATTCCTCTGCTTCAGAAGTGTACAAGTACCACGATGAAAGAATTCTTTTGGTCGTTTGTGTAGCTAGTTATGCAACGCGGTTTTCACCTCTTCGTCACTTCTGAAATGCCTGCCTCCCTTTGTATCTTTGAGTGCACCCAACAGATGAAAGTCACTAGGAGCAAGGTCTGGTGAATAAGGAGGATATTACCAGACATTGAAATTTAATTTCCTGAATAGTATCAACTGTCTTATGGGCTGTATGCGGTCAGGCATTGTCATGCTGTAGCAATACTCCAGATGTTGGAAGTCCTCGTCGTTTGCTCCTGATTGCAGGGTGAAGGTGATTTTTCAGCATATCTGAATAAGAAGTACTGGTTATCGCCTTTCCCCTATCTTTGTACTGCTCCAGAATTACTCCATTTGCATCCTAAAAGAGAATGAGCATGACTTTTCCAGTAAGACAGTTGAGTGCGGATTTTTTTTGTTTTGGCGATGAGCTATGGTGCCATTCCTTGCTTGTTTGTGGTTGGTGATAGTGGAATCACCGTACTGTCAATCTGCGATGAATTTTGATTGGTTGAACACCTTCACTATACAAAAAATGCATCAAAAATCGCTGCTCAAATTGCGGTGCATGTTGACAGTAGGGCGGTCATCTGGTTGTGGACTTTACTGCCTTTTCCTGCATTGTAGAACACTCTGCCACCTGTCTGTCACTTTGTGAACCTCAACGAACTCTACTGCCACCTACCAATTTCATCAAACCACTTTCTAAAATTTTATGGACTTTTTAAAGTTTTCATTTGAATCACCCTCATATTATATAAAATGTAAGTTATTTTCCCATTTTTATTTTAATACAAAGGATGTTCAATAAAGTTGATAAAGAAAAGAAGTGATAATTTCATAATGAAAATGTAAAATTAATATTAATTGTAATAAGCAGCTGATTGTGTGGTGAAACCACAAGTGCTAATTTTGCATAATATAAGTGTTCTTATTTCTCTCGAATAATGTTTGTATACTTAAAACTTATATCAAATGCATTATTTCCTTAATTTTTTAAGTTACTAAATTTCCTTTATCATCGAACTATATTAATTTGTACTGAATAGAAAGACAAACATTTTAAAAACAATTTATTAATATACATTCTATTTGGTTCAGGAATAATTTTGAAAATCATTCCCCATTGATAACTGCAAGTTTGCGAGCTAGTCTAATACAGTTAGTACTAGATGATATTTTGCAATATCTTGACTAGCTGATCTGTTCACGAAAGGGTCAACTGCCCAAACGGAAGGCCGTATCTCTCCTGCTCTTGATTGTCCCATGTTGTCTTTCTTACGAGTTAATTGATGTCTTGCTGCCTTCCTCAGAGATCTGAATGGGAAAGTATTTTAATTCTGCAATATTTGACTAATGAATAATGTGTCGTAGTCAAATATAAAGCAAAAAAAACAAAAACTCTACATGGAGAAATAAGGCAGTAGTATTCTGATGCCTTCTGTATATTGTAATGCAGCCACCTCTAACATGAGGAACAATTGATTTTTTCAAGTAGTTCTTTGTTCGGTCACTCACATTCAATGTGTCCTCTTTGGAGGCCCAGTAGTTAAGCTATTTCCGATATAAGTTTTCAGAATCAATGGACCATGCAAGTGTGACCACCACAATAAACTTTTATATTCTCTAGATAGGAATTTTAAAGAATATGCAACCTGTATAGCTGATTGAAAATAGGATGAGAGTAATTTTTTTTCTGGTTTAACGTCCGACTATTCTGCAATTACTGCTAATGCAGACGGTGAAGGTTGAAATGATTTTTGTAACGTATGAAAATATGCCTTGCCTGAATGGGATTCAAACCCTAGATGATTTAGCAATGGAAACTTTTGAATTTAATATTTTCCTGCAGTTTTTAATCAGTAGGGAAATTTTTTTATAATGAAACAGCTTATTTATTTTAAACATTTACTTTTATTTTTAAACAGGCCTTTAGTCCGGCCAAGTCAGTCAGCTGGTAAAAAGTTGCTAATATTTGTTAAGTAACACCAGTTGGGTAAGCGACTGTATGGTGACCAGCTTACAGCCATCAGTGAACAAACTCTATTAGGGGTCGCTGTTCAAACTCATACCTGATTCCCGTCAAATAATACAGCAAAGCAGCGATCAAATTGGGTAGTTGTCAATAATGTACAGTTCCCGATAAATGAAAGCTTAAAAAAAAATTTTTTTAAAGAAAAAGTTTGAATTATGATTACTTTTACGGTTACTTTACTAGACGGTAGGGATCATCAACAATATGTGCAGTGACAAGCCCTGCCCCTGACAGTCACTGGTCCCCAGCGACAGCCGATGCACGATGCGTATGGTGTCGGTCTGTGATGTTTATTAGTCTTAATACGGTCTGTAATACTTTACTAGTCTTTAATAACGGTGTGTTGTGCGATTGGTGTTCTCATCACGATAGACACCAAAAGGAGTTGGGCATTATAAGTTTCACCGTTTTCCAAAGTCATTGGAACTAGATTGAAGTGGATAAATGCTTGCAAGCAGGCCGATTCATTTTCTGCTGATAGTGGATTATGTTCGCGATTTAAAGTCCGAGTTGCTACAACTTCCATTGAAACGTGTCTTAAAGACGAATTAAGTCCCACATTTAAATTTGCCGATTTGTAGTGCCTTTCTACATCCTGTTAACCCTACTTGTAGTGAATGTAAAAATCGAGCAGAGAAATGATACGCTTATAAGGAAGTTTATGATATTTAAAACTCATCATCCAATTACAACACAGGCAGTTCACAAAATAAAGGGATAGCCGTAGAGGAAAGGTAGGCCTCGTTTTAATGAAGAACCGCCAAATTTGAATGTTGCGCAGTCAGAGGGAACTGATCTCTTAAAACGTGAAAACGCCGAATTAGAAGAAGAAAACAAGTTACTTAGAGAAAAACTTTAGGCCGCAAACAAATAATTAGTCAAATTAAAATAGATTTCCCGTGTAAACATATTTAAACCGCTATTTTTGTAAAAACAATGCAAAATCCTACCGTCACTACGCACGGGCCGAGTTGTTGGGGACCAGACTACTTCATCTTATATCTCTCTGCAGCTGGGCTTGAACGCTACCGTCTAGTATAGTAACCGTTGATTACTTTATAAAATGTAGTAAAAGTAAATTTTTTATCAAAAAAGGGAAATTTAGAAATTACAACAGAAAAAAATTCCCCCATGAATTGTTTTTCCACCCTCATCCTATTTTAATATAATTGCAACTCTTACCTATAAAATCCAAATTATTTTTAATTAAAATTAAACCAACAATTTTATTAACTTTCGTAATATGAATTCGACAATAATAAACATACTTATAGGTTGGGTCCAAGCTCCGTGTAGTTGTGGGGTGAAGGGTACGGGTCAGGTATAATGAATGACTTACGCATGCTGGGAATACGATTGTTGTATTACTCTAATACAAAACATTCGTTTTCAAACTTTCCGTATTTAAAATATTTGTTTGTATTTATTACATTTATTTATTTACATATTTTGATATAAATTAGAATCTGCCCATAACAAACAGGTGGAGTGTCAAATTTTTTACACTCAATCTGTTAGTTGCAGGGCTAAAATAAATAGTTCTGTTTCTTGTCACATGGTCAGCCAATTAAATGACTGAATCATTTAAGTACAGAAGAGGTAGAGGTGTAAAAGACACTAATCAGAGTTATTTCCTCTGAAAGTAATGAATTTCATTATACAGCCAGACCCTGTGGTGAATGAAGTGAAGGTGTTATTTGCAGAGTGGAAGATATGTGCTTTTCAGAGGGCCCGGCATGCTGATAAGCATACTTTTCCACTTAGTGAGGAAGGGAATGGTAAACCACCTCACTCCTCGTTTTACTTAGTAAAACCTCTACAGGTTCAAACCAGCTTTTTGGCTGATGACCTAAACAACATAAATTAGAAAGTTAAATATTATAAATCCGACCAAGTTAATAACCCGGTAGGTATTTGTTAAATTAATGCGCGGGATGATAAGAATATTTTTTTAGTCTAGTTAGTACACGCTACCACTACAAATGCATCAGCTGTGAAGTACTATTAACTCATTCATTCTCCCACTACTTTAACAATGCATTGCATTCCTTCCAACTACACGGAGCTGGGACTCGAGCTATACATGGTACTACATATTTTCAAAACATTTCTGCAGCGGATAAGAAATCCTATGGTTTAGAAAATACTCTAAAAGACCATGACTTTGAGAGTTTGAATCAGTGGGATAGAAGTTGTAACAGTAAAACCTTGTTTATCCGACCCTCGTTCATCCGGATCAATTTGTAGACTTTTTTTTATTTAGTGTTCACATAGATAATAATTTTTAACTATGATAGGAAGAACATAACAGTTATGTTCTTATAGTTACTATAAGTGCGCCAAATATTCGCTTTTTATTTTGATTAAATGTACAGTTCCTACATAGATTATACAATAAATTATGGTAATAAAATACTTTTTGTCGAGTTTAAGAAAGCTTTATTAGTCACTGCATTTCCAGCTGTGTTTGCATGACCGTGCTTCATTCAAACGCCATATGTGTTTGAAATAAGAAGACAGTGGACCAATTCTTTGTTAAGAATTTTTTAAGGATGTGTTAACTTTTTATTTTTTAAACAATTCTATGTAATTTTGTTACAAAACATAGTTATTATTATAAACGATAAGTATGCTTATTTAAGGATTTGTTTTGATATTACCCGGATTTTCAGGATTGCCTTAGGTTTCAGTTAGTCCGGATAAATGAGGTTTTACTGTATTTTATAAATATTTAATTAAAGTAGCATGGTTTCTATCGTTTTAAGAAAATAAAAAATTAATTTAAATTACGTCATTTCTTTATAAATTATTTAATTTTCTACATATTTAAATAGGTTGTGAGCCAAATATATAAACTAGTCAGAAATAAATTATATAATTTTATTATGTGATATTAAACTTTATAAAAAAATAAATATATTATTAAGCAATACAAAAACTACATAGTAGCAATATATAAAATAAATAATAATATACATGAAAGTATTATGTTTAATAAATTTTTAAATTATTTTTTATTCAAATTATTATAATTTTTTTTCTCATTTGATATAGTGATCATATATTTGACATCTAAGAATATATTTTATGTGTAATACGTACATAATAATAATGATCCTTTTCATTATTTTCTTAAAAATAAATTATTTATTTTTATCTTCTTTTGTATGTATTAAATAATATGTAATAAAATTTCTGTAAAATATAACTGAATATTGTTATTGTTTGTACCAAAATTTAAATACACTTTTTTATTACTTTCTCTTGCCTATATGAATATATAGGAAGGAAAGTATTGTTTTCATGTCGATTTTTCGAAATCGAGTTTTCACCGGATCTATACGTTTTCAGACCCCCTGAATCCAAAAAACATGTTTTTAGCGATTGGTCTGTGTGTCTGTGTGTGAACAGAATATCTCAAGAACGGAACATCGTACGAACTTGAAACTTAAGTTACATACCACTACCGGACGCGACACGAACATTTTCATCAAAATCGGTCAACCGGAAGTAGTAGTTTATTCGTATAATTTTTCAGTTTTTTGCGATTTTCTCAAAAACTGGTCCTACGATTTTTTTTAAAATCGCCTATTTTACTCAATTTTTTATTCTCTACAAGATAGGGTAGGCGCCATGTTTGCTGAAATTCTCGGTGAGGCTGTTTTCACGTAAAAACGTTGTTTTTTTAAGATTACGGCTTTAATATAAATTTCAGCGCAAAAACTTATATAATAAAAGTTGTAGAGAATTTAAAAACCTACAACTTCTGTTTCAAACATTTTTTTGTATAACGCTTAGTTTAGCGGTAATTTGCGATTTTCTGTTTTTTTTTCTCACGAAAACGTGAGAAAAATTGATTTTTTTTAACATCTCGGTCTTAGTATGCATTTTACGACAAAAGTGTATATAATAAAAGTTATAGAAAATTAAAAGATCTACAACTTTTGTTTAGAGCATTTTTCTCTACAGAGCCTAGTTTAGCGTGAAAGCGTGATTTTCCGTATTTTTAAGCCAAACTGAGTTCGATTGTCATTTTGCGTCATTCACTCGTGATTAAAATAAGGTTATGTTTTTGAGGTTAGTTTTTGTTTATTTCTAATATTTTATTAATAATGTTAGGTTTATTATTAATCATTTGCATTGGCAAGAGAAAGTTGTGTGAGTGTTTCACACCAGATTTTTTAAGTATTTAAATACTAAAGTGAATCTACATAAATACTTATATAATTGTGCTTGTAGTCTTTACAAGTACATTGCTTTTTGTGTTTTTAGTTTCATGTGAAGTAAACTTTGCTATTAACAACTTGACAAGAGTTTGACATGAGGGAAAAAAATATTTTCATTTTGCTTCTAAATGTTTTTACTATTACATGGAAGAGAAAAAGTATAAAATGTTTCACAAAAATTTAAATAAAATTCTTTATTCTGATAAATATTTAAAGACTTGTATTAGAATTTTAAAAAGATAAAGAAGAATGAATAAGATTTATTTCTAAGTATGTAGAAGTTAATGGATAGAACCGAACTTTCCAGTTCAGATACCAAGGTTTTTTTGTCATTTTGGTTTAGTTACTAGAGAAAACTCTTTTTGAGTCATAATTTGGACGTACCAGTAAAGTTACTTAGTGCTAAGGTGTAGGTTTGGTTAATTCCTTAGGAATTCCGAAGTATAAGGAAAAAGTTTAAACTTTTTTAGATGAACTCTCTACAAGGTCTATTCAGAGCTTGTGTGCAAGCTTACATTCTAGAAATATTCTGAGCTATAAATCAAAAAGTATCTGCTCAGGAGACCAAAGATGGTACAGTAAGATTCAAAGTACAAGAGAGCATTAGATACGCGAATATCTCTAGCAGAAGAAACAGAGGGAAATTATGTACAACTAATATAATGTAACAATAGAGAATTTTCATGTCAGTAAATTTAGGAGACGAAGGTTCCTGGTTCAAATCCTAGTAAAGGTAGTTATTTTTATACGAATTTGAATACTAGACAGTGGCTGCAGGTGTACTTTGATGGTTGGGGTTCAATTAAACATACTCTCTCAGGAGTGGTCGACCTGGGTCAGTACAAGACTACACCTCATTTACACGTCATACACATCATCTTCATCTCATTAGGTCATGGGGTTGCTTATTGTTCTCAATTGAACAGATTGCAACGTACACATATTAGGAATTAAGTAAATTTAGTGAGGAAACAGACTCATATATGAATCAACTTGCATCAATCGCTCTATATCTTTAGTTATCTTGCTACTGATAATTTAAGTAAGTAACATTATCCATGTTATATGAGGGCAGTAATTCATGTATTGCAACAAAAGCAACATTTAAAAGCCTGATTTTCGTAAGGAGAGCACTGGGCAAAACGTGCAACAGCATTAGTATAGTCTTGTATGTACTGCAATAGTGCAGCGTATGTAATCAACAATGGAACAGCATGGCTACAACATACAATGGGTATTGTCAATTTTCAACAACGCTCTGACTGTACATCTAACTGTAGGTCATAGAAGTATACAGGATGAAAGTCAAGTATGCGCATGCGTAGTCCAGCGCTCACAGCAATTGGCTTGGCCTTTACCACTAGTTTAATTTTACAATTCCATCTGTAAACTATAAAATTATTAGCTATATCTGACAATTAATAAGAAACTTATCATTAAACTTTACGCATTTCCTTTACCCTTTCAGTACTAACAGAAAATACCTTTCAGTACCCGGAAAAAAGGATGTCGATATATTTTACTTATTGACAACATCCGGTTTACCGGACATCCATAAGTTTTGCATGAAGTGCCAACGTCCTGATAACCAAAAAGTTACAAAAAGAACAAAATTTAATAGAATAATGTATCTTGAAACCGCATCCGTGGCATAGTGACTAGCGCGCTAGCCTGCAAAGCTAAAGGTCCTGGGTTTGATTCCCGATTTGGGACTGGAAATTTTAACACGTTAAAACCACCATTAAGGTACCAAAACACACAGTAGTCATTAATGACCAAGCTGTTGATGCGATTTTTAATTAACTAAAAAAACTATTTTGAATATTTTTAGTGTTAGAACAATTTCTTTTTTTATGAACATAATAATAAATTTTTAAAAGGAAATTTTATTTTTTTTTAACGTTAAAATTTTGGTTGGCAATCGGAGGCTTGCGCCTACAAGTTTTGGAAATAAGAGCTTTTTGCACACCTTTATTCAAATTAAATGGCTTTAGATCAAACTTTTAAATATTGTTTCGGCACTGAAAGGATTAAAAAGAAATGTGCAGTGTAAATAAAATTCCTTTATTATCGTAAATTATTTTTTAATCAAAATTTTAATCAAAAACAGTTATATAAACTTATCAACTGACCGCTTTCATGGTGTAGTGGTTAGTGCTCTTGCCTTCAAAGCAAAGGTTCTGGGTTCAATTCTCGGATAGTGTCTGGAAATTTGAACACATTAAAATCCACTATTGTAGTACCAAAACCAACAGAAGTCGCTGATGACCGAGCTATTGATGCGATTTAAAATAAAGAAAAAACATATCAACAATATTATTGCTGGATGCCTGTCAACTAACGCACTACATAAAACATTGCTACGTTTTTTGAAAAAATTTCTTATTCGTATAGGGGTAATTAGAAAATGGTTTGTAAATTCTTTTATATTTATTAAAACATTACGTACAATTTGTAAGGAAGGGTGACACATGCATATGCCTGCAGTAAAATGCTGAACACTGGACTGGAAAGTGATCATGAAATTACAGCAGAGAATTATTATTATTAATTAAGAAAGGGAAATACGTAGCTCTAATTGTAACACTGGCTGCTTACATTCTGTACTAAAATTTTAACATGCATCCTCTTACACCATGTGACTGCTTTCATGTACTTTGAAAACTACTTGACACATGTAATTTGAACATGTACCAAATTACATCGGTCTTAAGACTGAATATTTTCAATCTCGCATAATCTTCTCAAGTAATAATGTGGTTATGACTGGAGACCAAGGTTTTTTAATAGCAAAACTGAATTGCAGATTACACAAATCTCATCGTTTAATGGCTTTACTCCTACTTTCCCGATCATCTTCGAGTTTCTTTAACATATTTACTGCAGTTTGTTACATCTGAGCTACCAACGGTTTTCTAAAAACTTAAAATTCAGTGGTAGCGTGGAAAGCTACCAGGACCCATTCTAAATTTTAGCAGTTAGAATGAAATGATTCCTGTGGAATTTAGTTTATTTACTTTTGCAGATTGTTGTATAAGTATTAGATTAGTTTGCTGAAGTTGTTTTTATGAAAGGGTTTGACCAAGTTGATCAACTTTATTCATGTTATACCAATGGCCTATGTAAAATTCCACAATTTTATGACATGAATAATTACAAAGACCATGTCACTGTGATTTTAAACTAAAATATATATATGCACTATTAGCAACAATAAAAAACCTAAGATTCCCTATGCATGCCCTTGTGATAAATCAAGAATGGAACAAGTCAAATCATGTATGTGTATTTGTAAATATAAATAGTGTAAGAAACAAAGACTTTGTTTTCAGGGAACTCACCCAGGAATGGTAGGTAGCACCAGAGCTATGTCATGTATGCTGTTATATTTTTGCAATTTATCCTTAAATAAAATAATATATAATATTAACAATGGATATTTTAAACTAAAAGGTAAGTAATTCAAGGAAAAATGCAACATTTCATGGTTATACAAGTCATTGACCCAGCAGCTAATATGCTGGCTGCATTGGCGTATTTGGTAACGTGCTTGCCTCTCATCATCCGGTCTTGGGTACAAATCCCATTCAGGCACGGCATATTTTTATACATTACAAAAAATCATTTTATCCTTCACCATCTGGGTTAGCAGTAATTGCAGAACAGTCAGACAGTAAACCAAAAAAAAAAAACATTTAATGGTTCTAGTAATTTTTCTGTTGCCCATTACAGTCACGTGGAGTGTTAAACTATTTGCACTCAATCTGCTTGTTCTAGGGCTATAAAAATAGTTAGTTTCTTTTCACATGGTCAGCCAATTATATGACTGAAGCATTTAACAACAGAAGAGGTAGAAATGTAAAAGACGCTAGTCAGATTATCTCCTCTCAGAGTAATCAATTTCATTACACAGCCAGACCCTGTGGTGAATGAAGTGAAGGTGTCATTTGCTCAATAGAACATAGATGCTTTTCAGATGGGCAGGCATGCTGATAAGCATACTTTTCCACTCAGTTTGTAAGACTACGGTAAACCACCTTACTCCTAGAGGTTCAAACTAGTCTTTTGGCTGATGACCTTTAAACAACATCTTTATTAGCTGCTGAGGAAATGGGTTAAATGTTAACAGTTATTTAGGTATTGGGAACCACCTTAAAATAAGATAATGTAATATACTTTATTAATCTCATGATTTTTGTGTATTACAGTTCTATTACAAATACTTTACAAACATAAAGCAACTTTAGGAACACGATGACAGTTGATTGCTCAAAAATTTTTATTAAATGATAACAGAAGATTTTTTTTTTGTTTAACGTCCGACTGTTCTGCAATTACTGCTAATGCAGACGGTGAAAGATGAAATGATTTTTTTGTAACATATGAAAATATGCTGTGCCTGAATGGGATTCGAACCCAAGACCGCATGATGAAAGACGAACACGTTACCAACTGCGCCAATGCGGCCGGCGATAACAGAAGAGGATGCTACATGTACTACATGTACAGAGGATGCTACATGTACTACATGTAAAGGAGCCATGTATAAGAAGAAATCATTTAGATTGAATTGTTAATAAACAAGAGACTGTTTTTAAACACAGAATGACTTTTCCTTAAAGTTTTCCTGTGTAAAACGATTATATTAATAAAGAAAACATTTATTACTGGAATGAAACGCAGTATGTTTGAGTTACAAACAAGTAATTTTCTATTATGTTACAAAAACACATACTAAGTTAAATAAAAATAGAAACATTCAATTAAAAGATTCTTTTAATAGAAACTAGTGACCCCATTAGAAGTCGATGATTCTATTGGACAATTGCCTAATGGTGTCAAAGACAATAAATTATTTATTTTAACTGATTATACTCTTGATGGATATCTATAATTAATCATACATATACTGAAGAGTTTATTAATAAATATTTCTAAAATTTATACTGGATGTAAAATTTTAATAAATATTTAAATTTAGATAAATTATTATCTCCGTTAAAATGTATAAAAATTTGTAATTTTTACTGAAAAGTTATTTGTTGATAGAATTGATGTCGTAAGGGAAAAGTGCCAATATTACACAAAATTTTATCATTGGCTTACTACTAAAACAAATTTTCAAGTTTCTTATAATATTTTTTTTTTTGGTTTTACATCTGGCTGTTTTGCAATTGTTGCTAATACAGATGGTGAGAAGGATGATACATGAAGATTAGTGATGAAAAAATGCCAGACCTGACTGGAAATTGAACCCAGGACCCCGGCATAGAAGCCAGTTGTGCTAACCACTCCGCCAATGGGTTGGCCATCATTAAGCCTTGCTCTACAATATTATTATTATTGAAAAAAGGCAAATGATAAGTTACCTTGTTAGCCTTAAATTATATTGCA
This sequence comes from Catonia carolina, assembly GCA_035578175.1. Lineage (NCBI taxonomy): Eukaryota > Metazoa > Arthropoda > Insecta > Hemiptera > Achilidae > Catonia > Catonia carolina. Next base: position 28,299,668 of record JAQMRL010000005.1, on the reverse strand, counting down.
AAAAAATAAGTTCTTATTACTTATTTCTAAGTAAAGGGTGCAATTGACTTGCTTGATCAATTGACAAATAGATAAGACCATTTTTAAATCCGTTAGTATGGTGATATCTCGGTATTAACAAAATTGGCAGATGGAGTTATATTCCCATGAAAGGAGTAGTCACCAATATAAAGAATATATATTTTTAAACTCGTTGAATTAGCTTACATTACTAATACTAATTTATAAAGAATTTATTATTCGTTTTTTTTGGTCGAGATAATCTCAGAAACTGCCAAACTGATTTTAAAAATTCTTTCACTACTGGAAGCTTAGACCTTCCTAAGTTCACATAGGCTGTATGGCATTACATCAATTTTATGTTTAAAAAAAAATTGAGATTGGTCATATGAAGTCATCTTTATTTGGTGTGAAGATCAGTTGGACAGGTTAGTATCTTTACGCCAAATCAATTGTATAAAATGTATTGTACAAATTATCCAGTCAGGTGTCAGCTACAGTACAGCCCGTTTTACAATATGACATCATCCTCTATGCTTTCCTTCTTTAAAAATTTTCCAAAATTATTTACAGTTCATAAACATCGAAGAAATAATAACTTATCCGATTTCTGCATAGAAAGTTAAGTAAAACTTTCAAAAATGTAAGCGGTTGTATAACTTTTCAAGAAATTATTTTATTTTTCTTTCAACATATATTCAGTTATTATCAAGTAGTTTTTCTTCTCTTCCACTGTGATTCATTATGTCAACAAAATTCTTTTTTGCAGAGTACTAATTGGTTTTGAGTGTACAGTTGCAATTTGGCTTTGAACATGTAAGGTTGTGTGAGAAATTAAAAAGTTTTAATTTTAGTTTGTCATGAAGTACAGTGAGCGGAGGAGGGTGCTAGTAGCCACATAGGACTACTTAAGTTCATTAAAGAAGAAAGTGTGAGACTTTGGGCAGGTTGAGGCACTGTGGGAAGATGGAGGACCTTAGAAAGACAGAGAGAAGAATCCTCAGAACAATAATAAACAAAAAGCACAGAGTAGACAATGAGTATAGGTTGTTGCCAAATTCGGTTCTATACAGGGAAAATGAGGAAATTTCCGAGATAATGAGGAAGAGAAGAGTTGGGTTCTTTGGACATCTTAGGAGACTGCCAGAATCCAGATTTACCAGACAGGTACTGGATTTCTTTTTGAAAACCAAAGTCAAGTACGCCTGGTTTAAGGAAGTTCAACAGGATCTGCAGGACCTGGATATCTCAGAGACACAGATTTTGAACAGAGAAGAAGGATATAAGATCAAAAATCCAAACACGAAATTTCCAGAAGTACCTAAAAGGCAGACAAACAGACATTGGACTGTGGAGGATAGGGCGAGAGTGTCGCAGAGGATGAAGGACTACTGGGCAAATAAGAGGAATAACTAGGGATCTTCTATAAATCGATTAATTTTGCTCCAATGAGGGCCTAAAAAAAAAAAAAAAAAAAAAAGAAGAAACATCTTATTTTAATTTTTGTTGTGTTGGAGTACTTTTCCTGATGTTTCTTTCCTTGATTCTTCCTTCGTGATCTTTCTGATCTCTTCTGCCATACTTCGTCGGAATACACGATGTTCTGTCGTTTGATCGGTATCTTCTGTTCAAATCTTGTGTTGTTTAGTTTATGGTAATTTCCGGATTTTCTTTTCAGGTCCTCAAGTCAGATTTGGATTTTGTTCATGTCCTGTTCAATTTCTTTATCCAGTAGGAGCTGAGTTTTCTGTTTTGGAAATATTTGATGATTTGTGTAGAGATTTTGGCGGAGTCATTCCTCAAGAGATGGCCAAAGAAAGAAATTCTATTTCCTCATCTGGTCTGCTAGAGGTTCTGAATTTCTGTAGACTTCTTCATTTGGGACAGGGTTTCAGATCCCATCAGAGAAACATCTCTTGTTCAGGGATTTTCTGATAATCCGATGTTCTAATTCTGAGTTTCTGTGTTCTGCATTGATTCTCCTGAGGCTGAAGATTGTTTCACTGCAGTATGAGATTTTTGGAATAATCACAGTGTTGTAATGTCAGAGTTTTGAATTTATTGAAAGGAATTTTTTGTTGTTAACTTTTGTGTTTGTTTTATGGATTTTGTGAAATAAATTAACTTTACAATATAGTAAACAGTGTGTCCCATAAACTGTGGTTTTTCCTACATTTTCATTGCTGTAATAACTCATATTATGTGTAAGAAAATGGTAAATGCTACTTCCAGATAGGTAGATAATATTTATTCTAAAATACTTAATATATTTGTACAAAAATACTTGAAAGTTATTTACAAAGGAGATGTTTTAAGATAGTGTTATAATGTTTACAGGAAAGTAAGGTTTGTGTAAACACTGTGTGGCTTTAATATAAACTTTTCTATTCAAATAAAATTCTCTAACAAAGTTTAATTTATGGTTTAACTATACTGATTAATGTTGCCTGAAAACAATACTGATGCAACTTAATCCACTATTATTATTTAACAGGTTTCCTACAGTGAAATTAATTGCTTACTGGATGCTAAATTGTACGAAAAGGATGACTAATTGTTAAAAAGATGCATTACCGATCATATTAAATTCACCAATGAAGGTAAAGTATTATATTTTTAAATTACACCAACAACTGCAAATGTAGCTAAAGACAATGATATTCTTCTTTATTACATTTACTTGAATTCTATGTCTCAAAAATAATTTTGTAACACTTTTGAATGAATGTATTCAAGTTATAACCAACATTTAGGAATCATGGAGAATAAACAATAAGTAATCTGGAAACAAGTTTATGACATAAATTTGGTAATATAGCTTTTTTAAAATAAATCCTCACAGTTTACACAATATTTTTCTTAGGTACAGTATATCTGATCCCTATAAATTATTTAAATAGATGGCAGCAATGTTGCAGCATCACCTGACACTATTGAAACTGAACTTTCTCTTGTACAAACTTAGAAGAATGGGTTTACCGCCGGCACTAATTTCAAAATTTAGAAACACACCGCTGTGTGGTTGCTAATTTCCCCGTGTTTTACAGGTCTAAAAATCAAAATTATTATTTGACCTGTTTGTTACTCAAAATAATTCTGCTAAAATAAAAGTTATTCTTTTTCTTTTGTGTTTACTTGTTAATGTTTCGGCATAACAGTGTTATCATGTAGTTGAAATCATAAATTGAACAAAAATAAAACCGGTATATTTATGGTATGTTACAAAATAAGAAAATTCGAGTTTATGATCTAATAAAATCGTGTCTATGGCATACTTTTGGTAGAACAGGTAAAACTACAGAGTGAATGGGTCAGAGGCTAGTTTTTACGAATTGTAGTTGATATCCGACTGTATAGTTATGCGTTTTAGGGTGTAGGCCTAGTTTGAACACGACGCATTGCAAAATGCAGTCGTACCGGTAATTTTGTTGGGTTCCGCAATAACAGTTTGTTGATGTAACGACTGTAATTCTTGTTTACGAGTACAAAACTGTGTTTTAAAGCAATACAGGGAAAATTGTACAATTGAATTTTATATGTAGAGCGGTAATGAACTATTAATCTCAAAGAACGTAAGAAATTGCACTTCCTATTTAGTTTAACCTGCTGGCTCGTCAACCAGCATCAGTTCAATAATAACTGCGAAAGGTGAGTATTTTGTAAATACCATTGCAGCTCAACGGCGAGTCTGTAACGGAAACAACGCATGCGCATTTTGAACTGCAGTGCACTTTGAGAGTCAGCCATTTTGTTTATTTTCGTGTTCACAGACTCTGCAATCAGCATTATAAATGTGTTTTAATTTATTTGACAATTAGTGAAATAATTAATAATTTGTTATATATATGGTTGCGTTGTTTCCCCTGGTAACAGGGGGTGAAGAAATCTGCAGACATTGGGCGCATCGCAAGTAAACCCGTCAAACTAACCGTGTCGGGTAAAACCTACAGTGCAGTGGTAAAACCTACAGACCGTGTGGCCACTACTTTAAATAGAAAGAAAGTCCTGAATCAAATATCAGCTAACGATAATATGAACCACGTGATTGATAGGGAAAATCAAAACAATGATGTTGAGGAAATGGATACTCAAGAAGGTAAATATTTCTTGATTGTTAATTAATAGCTTACTTTAATTACGGCGTCCATTGATTGAATGAAACATGATTGCAGACAGTTCGGTATATCATTCCAGTGTATGACCTTAACTTTTTTCTAGTGTTCATTACGCCAGTTTTATAAATTTTGTGCTCTTGTTACATATCATATCGTCGAGTACCGTTTCGTTTGCTATTAAATTTGGATGAACCGATACTATGTAATAGGGTAAGCATTTATCTTCAGCACGTTGATGTGGGGCTTCACTATTTTACACGTAAACTGTTTTTAGGCCAATATTTAGCTGTTAAGTATTTTTTATATAATTTTATAACTGGAGTGTGAAACGACGATGGAACATGTCCCTAGTAATTTTGTGTGCTATACAGTTGATCCAAATTTCTTCATTGAATTTTTACACAAGTCGGGATGGCCGGAAACCGAGTCGGTGATTTTACGAATGATATCAAAGTTTTTTGTGTTTTACATCAGTTTGTGTAATATATTCGTTTTCTAAATAATCTTCTACTGACAATAATGTACGCTTAATGAATATTAATTCGTGGGTAACGAATCAGATTGCAATAGTAACACTGTTATCATGGTTGTGTTATGTGGTGAGTTTATTGAAAACAAAACAATTTCTAGTTTCATATGTTTAGACAACATGTGATTTTTGTAATGCACTTTCCTGTTAGGAATGTCAATGTGTTATTATATCTCTAAATTAGTACAGTAGGCTATTCTGTTTTTAATAATATATGTAATTGGGTTTTTATTAATTTATAATTTTTAAGCAAATATTTTTTGTCTAGTAGTTTATGTACAAAAATAATTAATGACTACAAATTGTGCCAGGTAAGTTTTGTGATTTGTTTACCAAATATTTAGTTAATTTCCTGTGTTTTCAAATAATTATTACATTAGGCTACCCAGATTCGTGTGGTTTGCATACTCTTGATTAACCTAATAACATAATAAAGGTTGGAAAAAATTTCTAATACAGATGCTTTGCAGTTCTTTTTATTCAAAAAGATGTGCACTAGGTTATATGATAAATTTCTTGCATATCTAAGAAATACAGTGGTGATAAAAGATAGTGAGTTTGTAGGTATGGTAAGCTGCTTTGTACATAACCTTTCTTTGCCATTTTTTTTTTAGAATTTTTGTTATGTTTAATCCATTTTAATTTCATTTATCATAAAAAATTACAGTTAATATTTTAAGTTAAATGTGGAATGTTGTATTTAGAATTATAATTAATTTTTGGACACTTTAAAATGTGTAGGCATGTTATCAAAATACGCTCGTGTTCTTGCAGAGTTCAAATTATTGTAAGTTCTCTGTGTAGGTTAAAATAAGTTGTTTTTTTTGTGCAATATGAAACTTAACAGTAATTGTATTCAGTTTATGTGATATACTGATTGGGTTTACCTTAATATATTCAACTTCATTATCTTATTCCTGGCTCTGAAATATTGGTAAATATTTTTTAAGTTTACCAAATTTATGGTCATAGTTATATAAATTGTTTTCAATATTTCCTAGAAGAAAATTAATGTGTTGGAAAATATCCTTGTCGAAATATATCATAATAATGCAGCACTTACATTGAAAAATTATGACAGTGTTAGAAAATAATTATTTTATAAATTAGACAAATTTTTAAATTGTATTTTCAAATGTTAGGTAGTTAAGTTTGTTATTTAGGTATATAATCACTTTATTTTTCACTGGTTTCAAATACTAAACTGTTATTATTTACCAATACTAATAATTTGTAACGGGTGTTTGTACTATGCAAATAATCTCAAACTGTTTAAAGTTTTGATTTATTGAAAATAGCAGTTTGTTTAAAGAAGTGCAATATTTTAATAAAGTTTAAACTGGATAAGAATTTAGTTGTAAATTATATTGGTTGAAAATACAGGTTCTTGGGTTATTGAAAACAATTTATTTTAAAATTCATGATGTTCCCAAATTATCTGATATTTAATCCTAGAACTGGCAGTTGTCGATTTTACAACAGTTAGCTTCCTTTCTTAAATGGTGGTGTCGGTAAAATGACAGTTATGTAGTCGATCACGGTAATCGATACTGTGGTACCGTGTATGATGTTTTATTACCCTCGATATGGATCAATCGATAGCTTAGATTCTTTTCTTTCAATTGTATGTAATATTTCCTGTAGGCTAACAAAGCAGGTAGAAAACAATTTTTCTATAGTCAGGATTGTTGATTGTGATTTTTTTCATGTAACTCGGACATTGCATTACTTTTGATTTGTAAATTTTATTTACGTTTTTTGCATTCAGTTTATTTATCAAGTAAATGTTTATGAATAGTTTTGAGGTTATAGTATTTTTATTACAAAGTTTGTCGTGAGTTGTTTTTATATTCTTGAATGTTTATGATTAATTTTATGAGGTTATAAGTTTTTATAAACACATATTCTTTTATTGTGAAGTTTATTGGGAGTTAAACACACATTCGAATTGTTTTCACTGTGTATAATGTGGAATGTCATGTGTCTTAAACTAATTTAGTTAATTGTTATTTTATTTATGTATGTATGGATGAATATCGCAAACCAAATACATAAATAAAACCAGAATAAATAATGCATATTATGTTTATTTCAGTTTTTATTATACTGAAAACAACTTGTAGTTATTATGGGTTAAAGTCTACAAATATTTTTCCATAAATTTTTTTTTTGTTTTCTTTGCGTCGAAAACTTTAGTAAGGCAATATTATTTGTTCAGTGACATAGTAATATTGTCCACAATTTTTTGAACAAAGTGATGTGTAATATAAGCATATTGGAAGAAAGTAATGTATATATTTTTTAAATTTTGAAACATGCTTACATGAAGCAAAAAAAATAGCCTGCCATCACGGAAAATGTAACTGCCAGTTCTAGGGTTAAGTGTAAATGATATTTTATGTAATTTTTGCTTAGAGTTTAAAAAAAATGGTGGTGAGTTGGCCCCGCCCTTTAGAACGTAGAAATTATAAAAACTAAATATTAGAATACATCCCAACCAGTAATGTTCACTAATTTGTTTATGATAATTTTATCACACTGTTTAGATTTGTATAACGGTATTGGTATTGTTTGTATTCTGATATAAACTCATCGTAACTGAATTAAATAGTTTGGAATCTCTAAGTGTTGGCCAATTAGTCATAATCATGCAGCTTGACTATGTCAGGATAGCAATTTAGGTTGTATGATTGAATTCTGCCCATAGTAGACAGGTGGAGTGTCAAATTATTTACACTCAATCTGTTAGTTGCAGGGCTAAAATAAATAGTTCTGTTTCTTATCACATGGTCAGCCAATTAAATGACTGAATCATTTAAGAACAGAAGAAGTAGAGGTGTAAAAGACACTAATCAGAGTTATCTTATTTGAAAGTAATGAATTTCATTATACAGCCAGACCGTGGTAAATGAAGTGAAGGTGTCATTTGCAGAGTGGAAAATATGTGCTTTTCAGAGGGCCCGGCATGCTGATAAGCGTACTTTTCCACTCAGTGAGGAAGGCAATGGTAAACCACTTCACTCCTCGTTTTACTTAGTAAAACTTCTAGAGGTTCAAACCAGCCTTTTGGCTGATGACCTAAACACAACAACAACATGATTGAATTAACATGCTCCTATTTTTGTATCATTAATCATTAACTGTAGTTCTGTTTATTTATGTAAAAAAATAACACTGAAAGCGTAAGGTTTTAATGAATATTAATTAAATATTATGGTAAATCTGTAATTATATGATTTAATTTTTTTGTCAATTTCTTAAAAATTGCTTCAGATATTGTTTAGTAAATACGAGGAATCTCACAAATATCTGATTAATCGATTTGTAACCTGTATGAACAAACCTGACCTAACCTATTCTAACTTTTCATTTGTCAACCATAATGAAAGGGCATTTATTGAAACAGTAAACATGGAATAATATTGTCACATCGTTGCGTAACCAGCCAAAAATATTTTCAAAATATTGCTTTTTGGTGTTAATGTACACCTTCAAATTATTATTTTTCTTAAAAAACATGTTTATAAAAGAGTGAAATGAATATGCGTCAAGAACAGTTATTTAATTGCAGATTTTCCAATATTACTGGTGTGTGTATTTGCACTATATAAACAGGCAAATATCCAATGACCTCTTTCTCCATTTTGAAAACTTACAAAATGTGGAAAACTGTTGGAGATTAAGGATGGGAAAGCATTTCTGAACGGTTAAGTAGTTTGACAGAATCAGTAAAAGTGGTCATACAGTTCAATTCTTTTCACTGAGCTTTCCAGTTGTAATAAAACCTTTGAGATTTCCCTGTTTGTGTGGTTAGATTCTTAGTTTCCGAATAATATGATTAATATAATTAATAATATAATATAATTAATTATAATATATTATAATATAATTATAATTATTAATTATAATATAATTAATAATAATATAATATAATTCCGAAAAAATATGCCGGCCGCGTTGGCGATGTTGGTAACGTGCTCGCCTCTCATCACGCGGTCTTGGGTTCGAATCCCACTCAGGCATGACATTTTTTCATGCGTTACAAAAATTTCATTTCATCCTTCACCGTCTGCATTAGCAGCAATTTGCAAAACAGTCGGACGTTAAACCAAAAAAAAAAAATTAGTTTCCGAATGTAAGGTAGTATTCTTGATCTATTGAACAGGAATGTTTATCTGATTTGATATGTATTAAATATGATGATATCTGTGTTAAGGCCCATGTTTGTTATTGTAGAGGCTGATGTAGTTTCATAAGACAGGAAAATGAAATGGTATTTATGGTTTTCATTTATGAAATAATTAGACGTGTTAACTACAGTGTTATTATATTTATAGTCAAGTTGTAAATAAAATTTAAAAAAAACATATGTTTTAAAGACATTAATTTTTTCCATTGAGCAATACATTGTTGCATATAAAAACATTTGTTATGATAATACAAGGGGTATTTTTTATTTGAAGAAGGTCTGTTTTTTAACCCTTTCAATCCCAGGAAACTTTCAAATGTACTTTCCAGGTTTTGCTAAAGATTCTGTATTTCTGTTATTTATTGATGGATTTTTATGATTTTTGTTTCTAAAGAAGTAGTTTAAAACACAATATTTACTAAACATTCAAACAATAAAAAATTTGACTTGTCAAAAAAAGTTTTCAAAAATTTGGTCTGTGGAATGAAGTAAGGTACTCAAAAAAAAAAAAATAGTAGGACCTGTTTATTTTTATTTTATTCTTAAACTACTCATTAATATAAACATGCGCACCAAATTTCATACCAATATGCCAAACAGAAACAATTATCATGTGTTTCCAAAGCCACTAAATCATCTTCGTCACACCAAATACATATACTATATAAAGTGTGCGGGATTACGTAATTCAAAAGAACACTTCTTTCCGATCAATTATTTATATAAAAACAATATTTAGTTTAAATAGTTCCTTAAACAAAGATATAAATTCTGTATAAATGGATGTAGGGATTTTTGGCAGATACTGATGATGGTTAATAAGAAGAAAAATACTATACTATCATTAAAATATTTTTTCCCCATTTTCTACATACTTTTTTTATTTGACTAACCAATTGAAGAGTGCATTAGTTACATGGTCAATTTCTTTACTTTTTAGTTGGATCACTGAGCTGTTTTTTTGGGCATGAAATACCTTCATTTTAATACTAAAAGCCTGTTTTTGTTCTTCAGTCCAGGCCTGTCCAACTCTGCCCGTAAAGTTTACAAAAGATTTTAATTTGTTTCTATAAAAGTCTTTTTACACAATATTTACTCTTCAAATGTTCATAGTTTCTAGGTTTGCTTTGATTTATTTGATCCATTCATCTTGTTTTTAGTTCCTCTTTGTATTTAATTAGTTATTAGGTCTCATTCTCTTTGTTATGCAATCTCATCAGATGACCGTATTAATACTGGAACTGCATGTTCTTTAATTTGGTTAACAAGATTTCACCCAGTAGTTTATCAATCACTTCATTCGACCTCTTTTCATAAATTTTGCTTATTGGATCAAAGACAGATCCCAGGATAACTTGAACAAATTCTACATACGGTACTTTAATTTACTTTTCCACATAATTTTCATTATTTGTTCAAACTTTTGTCTTACCACTCAGCAAGATGTTGGGAGTTTTTGAACTTTGACATCAAAGAAATCTGCCATCTGTGAAGAATGGACTTCTTGTGGATGGATTGGACATTAATAAGTGCAGTTTTCATGTTGTCATTGAACTGTTGACCACAAAGTAATTTCTTTAAGTACTGAATTAAGTGAATATCACGGGGTGTAAGGTGGATGATCCATTTTTCATTGTAAATACTTGATCAGACCTTGTGTTTATGTAGAAACACATGATCTTGCATTGTCATGGTGTAACATCATACCAGAAGACATTCTCCTCCACTTTTTAACTTTCCTGTCACTCATAGCATTATCACCATAAACTTCACAAATCTGACGATGAATTTTTGCTGCTGCCAAGTTTCTTTCCCTCAAGAATCAAATTGCAGATTGTATCTTATAGTTGGTGGGCGACTCAATTTTCTTAAACATTTTTAATTTCTACAGCTCCGCACAGACAGACAATATGGCTGTATGTAGTGTCTAAATGCATGCTGGGAGCAGACGCACATACACACTGCAGCAATCGTGCATCATTCTATTTTTCATTCATAAATGGACCTTATTTAAAAAATAACCCTCATAGTAAGATTTCAAGTTTCAATTTCGTACGATGTTCTGTTCTTGAAATATTTTGTTGACACACGCACAGACTGATCGCTAAAAACATGTTTTTTTTGGGTTAAGGGGGTCTGAAAACATTAAGATCCAATGAAAACTTGATTTTGATAAATTGACATGAAAACAATACTTTCCTTCCTATATATTCATATAGCGAAGAGAAAGTAAACAAAATCAACCAATAAAAATATAAAGATTATGAAAAAAATCTTTAAGATCAGTGATAATTGATTATTTACACTTCATTTATTATGCATGTCAAATTTTTAAGTATGTAAGGTTTTATATTTGTGAACAGTTATGCAGGTTTTTTTAATCATTTAGGAAATCTTCAAAATATTGATTTCTAGTTTCTTTTTTCAAAGGAGTTACTACTATCCCAAAAGGAGCTATTCTCTTTAAAAAACCAGAATTTTTTTAAAAAACAATATAGAAAGAAAAAAATTTAGTTGCTTTTAATTCTTTTCTGTAATTTACATGTTTTGATAGATATACAATCATCACATCAGAAATTTGAAAATAATTTATTATTAAAATTTAATGCAAGTTTCTTTAGTCATCTATAAAAATGTTTTATGAATTGCAATTAATTTCTTAAAAGTTTTTTTATGAAATTGTAAATAAAAGAAAATCATGGTAGGTACCAGAGGCTGCAGGAAGGATTATAAATATTTATTTCGTACATAACTTTTCATATTACTGAAGAAGCAGTTGGTGGTATTTGAAGCATGTTTGTTGTAATGGTTATTTTTGTTTTAAACTGTTTAAGATTTGCTGTTCGTTAAGTTCATTGTAGTTTAAAAATATTAAGAATGTACTTTTAGTTATTTTGTTGAACAACAATATATTTTCTACAATTTAATGAGTGAATGTATCAGTAACTATATTTGTTGTTAATTTAATATCGGAGTAAAAGTCATTGTTGAAATAAGTTTATTTCGGTGGTGTGTACATTTAACGCCTTATTAAATTTTTAATTAATAATATATATTTGTTTTTGTGTATTTATTTTGTGAAATTGTGGCGGCGTACGTTCAGTGACGTTTCAGTTTATTTTTACTTCTTGGCAAATGACCAGCGTTATAGGTTGATGACTATTCAGTTTGTTAACGTTATTTAACTTGTTGGATTCTTTTGTTTCTGTCTTTAATTTTATTTTTTTAAGTGTTGTTTCATGTATTGTAATTCATATAAATGTTATAAAAGTAGGCTGTTGTTATAGATGAAGTTCGTTTACAGTATTTTTAAGTAGGTAAAATGTGGTTTTATTGTGGTATTACATTTTGTCTGCGTAATTCAATAGTGTAGTATTTTATATAAGTATGTATTTAGTATTTAAGAAAATTTTGTTATTGTCGTGAATTAATTTATCTAACTGGTTTGTAAGTATGTTTTTTGTGTTAGTGGATATAAACTTGATATTTACATTTTCAGTATTATGTTAAATATTGTATTTTGTATTAAACTTATATTTTTACTTCACGTTAGACTAGGGTTATTTATACATGCAGTATTTAAATTTATCTGCGAGATATAAAAATCAATGCAATGCATCTTTATTGATTTATTTTTTGTAGTCATTAAAAGATGTCGGGAATTTTTTTTATAATTGCTTATATATTAATTTAAGTTTTTCGTTTATAATTTGTTACTTAATTTATTACTTCATGATGTTTTAAAATTTTAAATAATGTTGATAGATTAATTTCTCTAATTTGGGTTTGAAAAGTTTAAAATTTTTACTATAAATTTAATTTAATTTTAATGTGTTAAAATTGTGGTAGCGACAATTTTTTTTTACTTGTGTATACAATTCTTGCTTTTTACCTTGTGTTGGTATCACTGCAATTTTACGTCACAAAATAATAAATATCAAAGTGACTATGATTCGAAAATGTTTTGTGTTGCATCTAATTTTTTTAAAATTTATTATTTAAAAAAAACTTAGCACTAAAAGAACATTTTCTCAGAAACCAGTCTACCAATCTGAAAATTTCAGGAATTTTATATCTGAGATGCACATTTTAACATGAGATTATCTTTTAAAACCTGAGAAAAATGTTAGTGATAAATTACCTATAATTTTTTAAGTGTTAATAAAGAAGGAATGTTTTTGTAATTTTTAAAAGAAAATATTTTGGTAAACCCCTTTTTTAAACTGTTTTATTATGAAACAATGGCTGATAAAAAAATCATAGTGATAGTATAAGCTAAGAAAAGTTCCTGAACCCTTGAACTGGCTATTATGTTAAATATTAAAAATATTTTTCTTAAATTGGCAGCCTATTTTACGGAAGGTGTAAGGCATTTTTGTTATAATTTCAGTTATCTGAACATATACTAAATATTAAGTATTATATATAATATTATTCAGAAAAGTATGCAGATTATAAAATTATATAATTAGTTTTTACTGTTAATGTAAACAGAAAAAAATTAAAAATGTACAAAACAAGATTTATTTTGGTTTAATGTGCTAAGATACCATGTAAGTCATGTAGTAAACTGATATACCTAAAATCCAAAATATATGCAATGTAGCCCATTCAATTTTTTACTAATCTTCCAAAACTGAAACCCACATTTCAAGGGATTACTTTGTTATGGCTTACAATGTAAAACAATACATGAAAGCACATGAGAAAATAATTAGTATTAGAATTCTTCTTCTTTCGAAGTAAAATGTCTTTGTTCATTTTTACATGTTAAATGAATTACTACCTAACAAATATTATTAAATGAAACTATAAATACTATAAAAATGAATAAATAAATAAACAATATACGCACGTAAGCACAAAACTAAAATGTGCACATGTTGTAAACACGAAATGGCGATGAACAAAACAGCTGATAAAAATGGCAAAAATTTTTTACTGGCACCCCACAACAACATTGGGATAAAAAATTTAACTATATTTTCGTAAATGATTAGGCCTATAATCTTTTTAGTGCTGCCATGTGCCAATGGTTATATGACTTCCACAGTAAAGAATGTACGATTTATAGAATGCATTGCAAAATCAACGATGCCACTTCAACAACTGTGAAATGTGTCGATTTTGCAACAGTTGCCACTTCAAGGGTTAATACGAGTATATTAGTATAGAGTTATATAAAACTTCCGACTTGCCTTAAAGTCTGTTGAATATAGAGATAAAAATTTTTTAAATTTAAATTTTTAGAGTCAAATGTCGTTTTTTTCCAATTTTTTTAACCATAAAATCAGCTCGTTTAGGAAAATGATATATATTGAAAAGATATGGTTGGGCGTGACAAATATTTAAAAGTTATATTTTAAATATGTCTACAACCTCTGCTCCATTTACTAGACTTTTATAAATATTGTTATGAAAAAATTTGCTGCAGCTTGTTATAGTAAATATCAAAATGGATATCTGAAGATATGCCCCACTAACCTATCCCTTCTTCTGGTAAGATGCTTCATATTCTACTTTTTTCATTCAGTTGCCTAAGAACCTCTAAATTACTCTGTCCATTCACCTAATCCTTTTTTCTTTTTTCTTTTTGGTTTAACGTTCGACTGCTTTGCAATTACTGCTAATGCAGACGGTGAAGAGTGAAATGATTTTTTGTAACGTATGAAAATATCCCGTGCTCGAATCTCATTCAGGCACGGCATATTGTCATGTTACAAAAAAAAATCATTTCATCCTTCACAGTCTGCATTAGCAGTAATTGCAGAACAGTCTGAAGTTAAACCAAAAAAAACGTAACCTTTAACATTTTCCTATAACACCATATTTCAAAAACTTCTATCCTCTTCCTTTCTGTAGCCCCTATTACCCACGTTTCACTCCTGTTTAACTCTACACTTCAAACATATTGTTTTAATTCTTCCTAATGTGTAAGTCTATTTTTGTTGTCGGTAAGCTGTTTTTTCATTTCAAAGGTTTTTCTAGCTTGACCAATTCTACTTTTGATATAACTTGTGTTTCTACCATCCTTTGTTATTTTACTCCCTAGATAACAGAATTCCCCAACTTCCTGTATTTTCGTTGGCCTACTTTTAAATTTCCCATCTCTTCTAAACCACTCTTGCTGCTGCATTTTTGTTTTGTTTTTATTAATTATTTGTTTGTAAGATCCTTCAAAATATGTTCATTAAATTTTAGAACAAGGTTTTGATTAATGTATTACATAAAATCCCTTTGTGTTTTAGTAGATAAAAGCTGTTTCCACTTTGATAAAATGATTGCTGTATTCAGGTACAGTAGACCGTCAATAGCATCGTGGTTTCCTCGATAACACGTCCATTTTTTTAATTACCTTTAAATTGCCACAACACTTTACATTAAATGTACCTCTATAGTGCAACTATTATTATTTAAACCCTTAGAAGCCGGGTAGCCCATATGGTTATTAGATGCCGAGTGTGTATTAGTGAAGGTCATTGTACACCCACATCAGTAAACATAATAGTTAAATAATAGCTGAATGTATGAGGAAGAAAGTAAGCTATTTAGAAACACAATCAGGTTATTGGGGAATGATCCATTGATTTGTGAATGTTGGGATACCACTCAATTTTGGCTTTTTTGAAGAAAACCGTGTAAAGTTTGTATCTCATTTAAAAATATAGTTATAACCGCGTTTGAAAGCTTGAATGGTAATGGTAGGTAAATTGTTCAATGTTGCTATTATAGCAAAACCGGTTGAATTGAATATGACATTTATAAGGGAATAAACGCTCCGAAATTTGTAGAATAGCCTATTTTCAGACATTTTTTCAAAATGAAACTAAAGTTTTGTAATATTATTTGTTATAATGTTTTTCTACTTGCACGTGTTTACAAAATTCAGTGCTTTCATATAATAACATATATCATATAAATAATTGTAGGCATGGGTCAATGATATCAGCTCAAAGAGAGAAATTGTTTTGTCGTGCATTGTATCACAGAATCTATATTCACTTGACTCTTACATACGCTTGAATAGTCGTATAGTGTGGTAAGTGTGGGTGTTTGATATATCAAATTTATTGCGAAATTTTGACAAAAATTTGCGACTGCATGAATTACAATAAATTTTCTGTAAATTCGCTGTAACTGGCGTAAAAAACGGAGTTTTATATTGGTTTTTTTAAAACATTTCAATGTTTTCTTAATCTCTCATAAAATTTTCAATTTTTTTGGGTAAAAGATAAATAAAAAAGCGAAGTCTATCGCCGTGATCTAAGAATTAGTTTTCGAAGAGTTGTATTCTAAAACCTATCAGTCCCAGGAGGGTTAAGCTTAATGGAAATTATTGCAGTTCTTCAAAAATAAATTTTTTTCTTCTTAAATCTAGTTGTCTTGAGATTGAATTGAATGCTTATCTTTTTTGTTACAGTGGAGGCTATGGAAACTACAAATGACGGAGGTGGAGATGGAACGTTAGATGGTAGGACTGTAAATGGTGAGGTTCAAGAACAAGCTATTTCTCAAGATACCGAAATGGAGGAAGGTAAGTTATCAATTGCGTACTATTCCTATAACATTAGTTAATTAGTATTTAAAAATTGATTTAAATTTAAAATGAAGAGCTTTTTAATCCTTAACCTTTTCATGAGCATCTATGTATGTATACATTTTTGTTAATAACGAGAAATAATGTAAATTTACGTTTTTGCATTTGTCGCTTTAGAAGCAATCACATAGTAATACAGTCATGTTTATTATGCGTTTTACTAGTAGTCCTATCCGTTAGTAACATGTTAAACTTGATTCTAAGGTCTAATATTTTTTTCTTTGCACAGAACGTGATTTAGTAAGGTTATGTTTTCGAGGTTATGTTGTACATTGATGTTCGTAGTTATAAATTTTTTGTGTTAAAAGTTATATATTAGTAATAAAATAATTTTGAGAACATTTTTATTATTATAACATTCATATAAATAGTACAGTGTATACTACGAGGGCCATCCGGAAAGTAGTACCCGTTTGTGAAATAAAGACACAGAAGTAAATATTAACAAATGTAAACATTTTTATTGAAAAGAGCATACCTTAAACTACTTCTCCACATAATCTCCAAGCAAATTTAAGGATTTGTCATAACGTGTGACGAGTTTTTGTATTCCAGCATCATATTCCTCCGCCGCCAGCCGATCGAAATACGTAGTCACACCTTCTTTAAGTTCTTCATCGCTGTCAAATCTTTTTCCCGCCAAAAACTCTTTAAGTTTTGTAAAGAGATGAAAATCTGAAGGGGCCAAGTCCGGGCTATACGGTGGATGGTCGAAAATTTCCCAATTGAATTGCTGCAGAAGTTGTTGTGTTATCCCCGCTGCATGAGGCCTGGCATTGTCATGGAGGAGAATGACGCCATCAGACAATAGACCTCTCCGTCGATTTTGTATTGCCCGCCGTAATTTCTTTAATGTTTCACAATACGCATTAGCGTTAATAGTGTCTCCACGGGCCATAAAATCAATAAGCAGTATACCACGTCGATCCCAGAAAATGGTTGCCATAAGTTTCCTGGTGGACAGAACAGTCTTGAATTTTTTTGGTTTCTTTGGTGAATGAGGATGATGCCACTCCATTGACTGTCGTTTACTCTCAGGTGAAGCATAACAAACCCACGTTTCATCACCAGTAACTATGCGATTCAAGAACGCGTCTGCTTCATCAGAATAACGTTCCAAAAATGTTAATGCAGCAGCCATACGCTTGGTTTTGTGCTCATCTGTAAGCATGCGAGGGACCCACCTTGCGCAAATTTTTGAATAATGCAGATGGTCTTTGACAATTTCATGAAGAATTGTGCGAGAAACATTAGGGAAATGTTCACAGATGTCATCAATTGTAACGCGCCGATCGTGCCTCACGAATTCGTCTACTGACCTCAGCAGTTGATCTGTAATGACAGATGGTCTCCCTGAACGCTCATCGTCGTGTGTGTTCCCCCTCCCCAAGTTAAAATTACGACACCAGCGCCGAACAGATGACTCATCCATCACATCGTCTCCATACACTTCCTTTAATTGGCGATGAACATCACAAGGTCGAACGTTTCTTGCATTGAGAAATTTTATTACAGCCCTCACTTCACAACTGGCGGCGTTCTCAATTTTTTTAAACATTATGAACGGTCACAGAAACAAGACAGGCAATGCTAGCGTCGCGGAACTTGCAACAGAGAAGGCAGACAAGCCACTGAAGCGATCTGACCTTGACCGGCGGCTGCTCGCCTCGTCAGCGCCTCATGCGGCGGAAACGGGTACTACTTTCCGGATGGCCCTCGTATAATAGTATTTGTACAATGGAAAGGAAATTTACATTAGGCATAACGTACGAAAAAATTGTATATTTTATTTTACAATTAATGTAAATAATATGTTAATTAATTTTAATTCCACTAGTATTAGCTTTCATATTACTAAAAATTGCATGTGGACATACTTGAAATATTAAAAAAGTCAAAAAAATCTGGTGTGAAACACTCACACAACTTTCTCTTGCCAATGGGAATAATGACCAATATAACCTAATATTAGTAATAAAACATTAGAAATAAACAAAAAAATTCATCTCAAAAAACATATCATCATGAGTAAAAGATGCAAATGAACCTTAGTTTGGCTTAATAACACGGAAAATCACTCTTTCACGCAAAAGTAGGCTTTGAAGTGAAAAATGCTTAAAATAAAAGTTGTAGATCTTTTAATTTCCTATAAATTTGATTACATACACATTAGTCGTAAAATGCATACTAAGGACGTAATCTTAAAAAATCAATCTGTTTACAGATTTTCATGAAAAAACAACAGAAAATCTCTAATTACTGCTAAACTAAGTGTTATACAAAAAAATGTTCAAAATAAAAGTTGTAGGTTTTTAAATTGTCTACAACTTTTATTGTATACATTTTTGCGCTAAAATGCATATTAAAGACTCTGCAGTCTTAAAAATCTAATTTTTTCACGAGAGGACAGCCTCTCCAAGATGTTTGGCAGAAATGGCACCTACCCTATCTTGTAGAGCGTAAAAAAATATAGTTAATTAGGCAATTTAATAAAAAACTGTAGGAGCAGTTTTTGAGAAAATTGCAAAAAGTGAAAAATAACACGAATAAACTACTACTTCCGGTTGACCGATTTCGATGAAAATGTTCATGTTGTGGTATCTAACTCTAGTGGTATCTAACTTAAGTTTCAACTTAGTACGATATTCCGTTCTTTAGATATTTTGTTTACACACACACACACACACACACGCACACAGACCAATCGCTAAAAACATGTTTTTTGGGGTCAGGAGGTCTGAAAATGTATAGATCTGGTGAAAAATCGACATGAAAACAATATTTTCCTTCTTATATATTCATATAGGCAAGAGAAAGTAAAAAAAACAGGTCCCAGGACCTGTTTCGGCATCTATCTAGCCACTGGTTGGACTAGATCACAGCATTCAATCAGCCTGTATTTCCTGATCAGTCAAGGAATCCTGTGTGGAGACATTCTTAGAAGATGTTCGGTCCATTTCTGGCGGTACTCCATAATAGTCTCCTTAAGAGAACACACACCTAACTCTAGCCGAATATTCTCATTTCTGAACCCATTCAGTCTCCTACAACAGCTCCTAAAGCATTTCAAAAAACGGATCTTTGCTGACTGAATGCAATTTTCATATTTCTTCTTCCACACTCAGGCTTCACCGCCATATGTCAGTGTTGTGGTAGCCACTGTCTTAAAGAATTTCGTTTATGTGCCAGTTTGGGTCCTTCCCTTTAAATTTTGATGTATTGTACTTTTAATCCTGTTAAATCTTTGAACATTTTTTGATACATAATTGTCATCTTCATATGACACAAATCGCATCCCAAATAGGCAAAGTGCTTGACCTGTCTCAGAATCAAATGTTTTAACAGCAGATATCCAAATATGTCAATTGTCATATTATGCAATAATTTAATTTTAAAGATGTTATTTATTTACATAAGTAATGTAAATCAGAAAATTAAATTATATCAGACACAGTGAATAGATTTCTATTTTCATAAATATTTTGTAAATTTAAATAGCTTTAAAAAAGGTTTTTTTTACTATTAAAAGAAATTCTGATTTAATGTTTTTTATACGTTTGTTGTATTTAAAAACTTTCTCTTGCCCTATATGAGTATACAGGGATTGTTTCATGTTAATTTTTTTAAATCAAGTTTTCACCGGATGTGTAGGTCGTGCCACCAATTTGCAGGCTTCTGTCCAACCGGTATTCGGTGCATAATATCTAAAGTGAAAACATTTTCTCATGTTTATTTCATATGACCGTACAAGCTTGGGTGATTAGTATCTTTTTACAAATACGTAATTAATTTTTACTTTATTAAGTGAACATAAAAAAATATTACATTAATTTATATAAATAAACCTTAGAAAAAAAGTAGATTAGGCCTAATGTATACATTTGAAGACTCCACGAAAAGAACTGAGTAAATCCATTTTTTCTGAAAATGAGGTTTTAGCACATTCTGGTAGTAAAATTAGGTTATGTTTATTGAGGTTAGTTTTTTTTTGTTTTCTAATGTTTTATTATTAATATTAGGTTATATTGTTCATTATTTACATTGGCAAGAGAAAGTTGTGTAGTGTTTCACACCAGATTATTTTGCTAATATCTAGTTTGTGTAAAATATAGGTTAACCTGCACAATTATGAACTGCGTATTAATTGAATTAACAATTAATACTGTGTGTATTCTTTGTGCTAAATTAATGATTGCAGATTATAACTTCCATTTTATTTTTATAAACGAATGGCTTTAACTTCTGCATACAGATATATGTTATAAAATTTAGATGATTTGGCACCATTAATATATAATAATTTGATTTCTTTGGCCAAATAAATGTGTTTACTAGAGGAGGTGATTCAACAAAACTTACAAATGGCCGATTTCAAAAAGAATCAATTTACAGTAAATAATAATTACTTCAATCTAAAATAGAATGATACCCCAATGTAATGTCCTATATATTAATGTTTTTCTTTGCTAATATTTAGTGCGTATAAGATAACTGGGTTATCCCGCACAATTATGGCTACAGATTAATTGAATTAACAATTAATACTGTGTGTATTCTTTGTGCTAAATTAATGATTGCAGATGATAACTTCCATTTTATTTTTATAAACAAATGGCTCTAACTTCTGCATACAGATATATGTTATAAAATTTAGATGATTTGGCGCCATTAATGTATAATAATTTGATTTCTTTGGCCAAATAAATGTGTTTACGAGAGGAGTTGATTCAACAAAACTTACAAACGGCCGATTTCAAAAAGAATCAATTTACAGTAAATAATAATTACTTCAATCGAAAATAGAATGATACCCCAATGTATCCCAATGTATGTCCTATGTATTAATGTTTTTCTTTGCTAATATTTAGTGCGTATAAGATAACTGGGTTATCCCGCACAATTATGGCTACAGATTAATTGAATTAACAATTAATACTGTGTGTATTCTATGTGCTAAATTAATGATTGCAGATGATAACTTCCATTTTATTTTTATAAACAAATGGCTCTAACTTCTGCATACAGATATATGTTATAAAATTTAGATGATTTGGCACCATTAATGTAGTATAATAATTTGATTTCTTTGGCCAAATAAATGTGTTTACTAGAGGAGTTGATTCAACAAAACTTACAAACGGCCGATTTCAAAAATAATCAATTTACAGTTAATAATAATTACTTCAATCGAAAATAGAATGATACCCCAATGTATGACCTATGTATTAATGTTTTTCTTTGCTAATATTTAGTGCGTATAAGATAACTGGGTTATCCCGCACAATTATGGCTACAGATTATTTGAATTAACAATTAATACTGTGTGTATTCTTTGTGCTAAATTAATGATTGCAGATTATAACTTCCATTTTATTTTTATAAATAAATGGCTTTAACTTCTGCATACAGATATATGTTATAAAATTTAAATGATATGACACCAATGATGTATAATAATTGGCAGTTCTACTGAAATTTGAGGGTGGTCTGTGCTCTCGTGATAAAAATTTTTTATTTTTTGCAATTGCAGTCTTAGTATGGATTTTATGGCAACAATGCTTACAATTAAAGTTATGGGAAATTAAAAAACCTACAACTTTTATTCCAAGCATTTTTACTGAGCTTAGTTAAGCGGCATTTAGTGATGGATGTTTTAAGAATTTGGCCTTAGTATGAATTTTACAACAAAAGTGTGTATAATCAGTTTTTTTTTCTGCAATTACTGCTAATGCAGACTGTGAAGGATGAATGAATTTTTTTGTAACGTATGAAAATATGGTATGCCTGAATGGGATTCGAACCCAAGACCGCATGATGAGAGGCGAGCACGTTAAAGGCCAAGCCAATTGCTGTGAGCGTTGGGCTACACTTGGGCATACTTGACTTGGACCCTACATACCCGTCCGACTTACGGTTAGATGAATAGTCAATGTATTGTTGAAAATTTACAATACCTTTGTATTATTTAAGCATGCGGTTCCATTGTTGATTTCATACCCTGCACTATTGCAGTACATACAAGACTATACTAATACAGGCGCACGTTTTACCCAGCGCTCTCCTTACGAAAATCAGGCTATACCAACTACGCCAATGCGGCTGTCAATCAAAATTATAGGAAATTTAAAAAAAACTATAAGGATTTTTCTCTACTGAGCCTAGTTTAAAAGCAATTACTTATTTTCAGTACTTTCGTTTTACAGTGGTCGTCATTCACTCGTGATTAAAATTGGGTTATATGGTTCATTGTCTACAATGGCAAGGGAAAGTCGTGTGTGTTCACATCAGATTTTTTTTTTGTTATAACTTAATATAATATGTATAAATATAGTTCAAGCTGTGCTGTTTCTGAAATAACATCGCCATGTATACTTAAGTGTATTTTGTTTAGTTTTCTTAAAATGAGAATTGTAACAGATTTCTTATAAAAAAATTATTTAAAAAAAACAATCAGTTTATCTTAAAAATAACAGACTTTGGGATGTTATTCGGGTGATAAATGCTCACACAGCAAAAGTTCAACATTACAATTAAAATAAAATTTGCATTGTAAACTAACTGCAGGCTAAATTAGTAAACATGATTTATCTCGTAAATAAACATTAAATAAATGTTAAGTTTAAAGATTAATAACATTAAAACATTAGAACATTAAATAAAGATAAATAAATGTTGAGTTTTAAAATTCCAGGAAATTAAAATTTCTTATCAGTCAATGATTAGTAGTCTAATAGAGTGGTTGTGTTTAAGTAATGCTCTGTCATCTGTTCAGTTTAATTGTGTTGTGAATAAATAATTTTCAATACTATTCTACTACGTGTTAGTTTTTTTACATAAATGATTATTCTAGTGGTTCTGTTAAACGTTAACTTAAATTAGTTTCAGTTTTCATTGTTCATAATACATTTGATTTTAAGCGTACTGACATTGCATGAATATGTTGTTGTGCAATGTATGTTGCAAGTTGATGAGAAGTGGAAATAGCATAGTGGTGATTTGCAGTGACTGTAACAGTACATTTCATGGAGAATGTGCAAATGTTAAGGTGGAAGAAATAATATATATGGCAGAAAACAAGAAAAAATGGAGATGCAAGTACTGTATTAAAGAAGAAAGACTAAGAATTTTTTTGGAAGCCCCTGCATCAAAGGGTCAGGTATCTCTCATTCAAGTGGTTCAGATGTTGGATGGAATGCAGGAAGAGAACAGGAGAATGGAACGAGATTTAGGAAAATCAATAGATCGGTGCCATACAGATGTACAAGAAATATTAAAGAAGGTTAGTGTCCAGGAAAAGCAGCTTGCTTTATACCGGTGCCACACAGATGTTGAAGATATATTAATGAAAGTTAATGTCCAAGAAAAGCAGCTTGCTTTGTGTCTCGAGAAAATTGAAGCCCAGGCTATGGAAATACTTACACTGAAGAAGGAAAACAAAGACCTGAATCAATCTGTCTCTCACTTGCAACAATACTCCAAAGCCAACTGCCTTGAACTCCGTAACTACCCTGAAGAGAAAAATGAAGATCTACTAAAAATTGTCAGTTCGATAGGAAAGGTATTTGGCCATACAATAACTGATCAGCAGATTGATAACTGTTATCGTCTTCCCAGTCAACAAGGAGACAAACCTCGTCCAATAATCATAAAATTTACAAGGAGATTAGACTTAGAGGAATTATTAAAACGAAGAAGAATGAACTGCGGTTTCTCACTGAATAATGAAATCCTTATGTGGAAAACCGATGTGTCAGCACAGATTGTGCTGATAACGGGTCAGGACTTATGTAAGTTGACATAATTTGTAGCCTTTAATATTTTAGAAGAATAATTTTTCTTTTTATAGTTTTAAATGAGTAATGAAGATTCATTATTCTGTTTAGTTCTAAATATAAGATGTATGAGTGAAAACTTATTTATTTTTTACTTTCCCTTGCCTAAATGAATGTATAGGAAAGAAAATTATTGTTTTCATATCGAGTTTTCACCGGATCTACACATTTTCAGACCTCCTGAACCCGGAAAAAATGTTTTTAGCGATTGGTCTATGTGTGTGCGCGCGCGCGCGTGTGTGCGAACATAATATCTCAAGAACGGAACATCGTACAAAGTTGAAACTTGAAACTTAACACGATCACTGCTGCGGACGCAATTCTGCGTCCAACTGAACACTCCCAGGTGACTACGGACGCAATTCTGCGTCCCGACTATATGGTTTTACTTTACTTCTTTCTCGGCTCAGCATGGGTAAGAAGTCTTTGTATTATTGTTCAGTGGTTTGAAAAAGGTTCGTTCTAAGCCAGTGCGTGATCAGTTCTTGACCAGGGACTACCTGCTATTTTTAGTGGAATTTTAAAATCACGTACTTTTCCGATTCAGTTCGCATCTCCTTGTGTATTATTATTTAATTAATTATAAATTTAGTTATTATTATTAGTAAGATTATTAGTTCGTTTAAATATTAGTTTCCCACCTCCAAAATTTCCTTATATTTATTTAGATTATCCGTCATAAAATCACTCGTCCTTCCGTCATACCGCCCTGCAATTGTTAACAACACTTCTACCCGTACCGTACCACGACAGACCGCACTACAACAGACGATACTAAAACATCTACCTAAAAAAAACCAAAAGACAGAATCAGGGAAGACTATAAATGTACGTAAACGTTGCCGTGTGTGTGTTGAAAAAAAATTTAGAAAAGACACAATGTATTATTGTGAGCAGTGTCCGAGTCAACCCGCTTTATGTTTGGAATGAGGCTTCGCTGAATATCATAAGCCTAAGTGAAGTGCAGTTATAATTCACAAATGAGTTGTGTCAATAATAATTGTATTTATTTTGTGAATAATTTCAAGTACAATTTTATTTTATTGTGAATACTATTATTTTAAATTAATTATGTACTGTATTACCATTATTATTTATTAGGCTTATTGGACGTGTATTATTATTATTGTTTATTACGTAAGTTAATCATTAGGTTATTGTCATTATTCTTATTTACTATTAATATTATTATTTTTATTTTCCAAAAATAAAGTAGGCTACGTTTATTATTAAATTATTATTAAAAATTAAAAATCATTTATTCAATAATTATTTTAGTTTGTTTTAAAATAAGTCCCTGCAAACTTGAGCTATTTCACAGTTTTTTTAAATTATTTTTAATTAATTTGTTTTGTAATTTATTTTAAATATTTTTCATATTACAGGACAAAAGCAAAGTAATAATGAATAAAATTTAAAAAGGTAGCCTCTATCAAATATCAGAATGATACAGGCTATGAAGTAGTCAGAGAATTTTGCTCTCTCGTATAACTGCGGACGCAGAATTGAGTCAGGCCAGTTTAGCCTTGAAATCTACCTCAGTCACAGGGAAGAAATACGCTCTTCCCGCGCCGCAGTGAACGTGTTAATTATGTTAAGTACCACTAGAGGACCCGACACGAACATTTTCATTAAAATCTGTCAATCGGAAGTAGTAGTTTATTCGTGTAATTTTTCACTTTTTTGCGATTTTCTCAAAAACGGCTTAGACGATTTTTTTTAAATCGTTGAAACACCTTCTATTGGGAAACAATCTATATAAATTGTTGACGCTAACATTACTGACCATATATAACTATACTAACATATCTCACACTTAATTTTTAGACAATAAAACAAAAAATTAAATATAGTTACGTACACCGTTTTCGGCTGTCTATTCATATGTATTTGAATAAATATAAAATTAATAGAAATTAGTTAACAACTGTGAATGATTAGTTTTCTGTTTTTATTAATGACATAAAGTGACCAAGCTTATAGAGTTCTATTGTCCATTTCTAAATAGTTTTATGAAAATTTGTTAATTTATACCTAAAGCACAATTATGGCTACAGATTAATTATATTATATTTGATACTGTTTAAGATTTGTTTGTGCTAAAGTAAAAATTGCAGATTATAACTTCCATTTTGTTTTTATACATGAATGGCTTTAACTTCTGCATACAGTAAAGTATAAATTATAAAGTCAGAGTTTTTTTTTGGGGGGGATGTTTTTCGAAGGTAATAATATTGTGTGAAAAAATGTATGTAGTATGTATTGAATTTGTTTGTTATTTTTGTTTCAGATGAAGCAAGATCAGATGCCACATTTCAATATACTGTACATAATTTTAGTAAATTAAAAGAGTCTCAACTATCACCACCATGTTTTGTAAGAAATCTACCGTGGAAAATCATGGTTATGCCAAGACTTTCACAAACCCAAGATAGACAACAACAAAGGAGTCTTGGTTTTTTCTTGCAGGTTTGTTTAATAATAGTTTTTTTCTTGTTAATCTGTTAACACGTTCACTGCGGCCCGGGTGAAGCGATGTTATTCGCTGTGGCTGAACCGTCGCCTGCCGCATTTATATGTTCCCCGCACACAGAAAGTGCACAAGTCCGCGGCGTTTCATATCCTCATATTCTCTCTACAATTACAATTTCTCGTGTGTATTTTCATTCAATACTTTTATTTTATATTTATACGTGTATGTTTATGTATTTTACCTACAGACAAATGTATTTGTTTTTCGTTTTAAAAATACACACATAAAAGTATAAATACAAAACAAATGTAAAAGTCTGAATGTACTTTGGTTTGATCACGTAAACCTATGAGAAAAAATTAAAAACTTATAGGAATAAAAGGATAATAATAGTTCATTATGGCACTCTTAGCTGAATAACTGCGGTTTGGCCAAAGGTTTTTGAAAAGTCGAAAGTAAGTAATATTACGGTACAGACAGCAGACAGATATCAGTACCTATGACAGCTCTACGATTTTTTCTTGTTTTCAACAATATTTTATTACCCTTTCTGTTCCCACGGCAGTAAGTCTTTCCTTGGACAGGTAAAAATGCAATTCCAAAAATAGGGTCACCTAGAAAAGAATTGAATAAGCCTACTAGTATACTATTATAAGTAAATGACCCTGCCGCTTTGTGTGTCCATGCACGCCTCGTAGGCTCCTAAAATTATAAGTACTAATAAAATATTTCTATAACCAATTTTTAAATAAGGCAAACATTTAAAAAATAACTTAATACCTACTAGTTTCTTTAAAAAAAGTTAACTTAAGGTCTGTATGTACGAAAAAATAGGCCTACTTAAATTTAAAACATTTATGTATTACATTCGTATACACATATTTATTTATTTAGTTGCATTTTTGCCACACTTAAAATTTACTAAGTATAGTAAATGTTGTGTAATTGTAAGAAAAGTAATATAATGAAATAACATTTTATTAATAACAAATAAAACAGCTCGTAAAACTCGAAACATAGAAGAAAATATCAGTTTTTAAAACTCTGCCAAAAAAACCGGTGACCTTTCTTCAAAAGCTGAAGGTATACTGCCATAGAATGAACCTTTTTCTACGGCTGAACAATAAAAGAAATACAATTTACCCTAGCTGAACGCAGAAAGAAGAGATTATAAAACTATAAACGGACCACATTTTTGTGGCGGCCTGCACCCTGGGACTGTTCAATACGCCACATAAATGTGACGGCCGCACTGAACGTAATAAATTAACCCCTTAACGGTTCATTTTTTTAGCCAAAAATGTTCATATCCTGCTCAATTTTTTTTTCATAATTTTATATAATATGACTGAATAAAGACATATAGGTCAATTTCCATACTTAAAAACATCATTTTTTTTTAAAAAAAAGGTACCGGCCATCACTTACGAATAAATAATAAACAATCCTACTACAATAAACGGAATTGAAATACCGGGCTAAATACTATGTATGAAATGAAACCTACTACTAAAAAACTATAAACAATATCGAATAGCTTACAATTTCTTTTCGTAAACACTTATAACTTTACAACGAAACGCACCGAACTAACCAAAACATAACGTTTTACGCAACATTGGAGAGTACGACGTAAACAAATAACATAGTCATCTAACCTATAGAAAGGAACCTTTACTAGCGCTAATATTAAAGTTACGGATATAAGATAAACTACTTTTAATGTTACGGCGAGATATTTCGACAGAAAACAGAATAAATCAAGATAAATTCAGTTACGAGTTATCTCGTCAGGGGCACTTTTATACGACATTTACGTTGCGAGATATCTCGTCATAAACCGTTAAGGGGTTAAGGAGACTTACTGACATCGTGAAGATAAGCTGTACCGTCCTATCTTAACAATGTTATTACAGTAAGAAAACCCTGCTTAAATATTCGAGTGCCGCCACGCCTTGTACTGCTAATGACACTATTCCCTTTAAAAATTAATTTCATTAGAACTTATAAGGATATTAGCTTAATTCTTTACCTATATTAGCAGAAAACCTTACTCCTTAAATAGCACAGTTTTTTAAAATTTATTCATTGATAATTTATTTTTATTTACTAAAATATTTTTATTTATTTGCCTGATTTTGATATTCATGTAATATTCTTCACCCAGTAGGTTTTGAACTAATAAAAATATTTTTACTATCGTGATTTTTTTTTATAAAAAAATTCAAGCCATTAAAAAATTGGAGTATGTGTAGAATATTAAAAAAAAAAAATAGAAGAAAATTGTTATTACTGTTCAAAAATGAACTAAACTATGAATATGATGTTTTGTTTTTCTTCCTGTTCACTCGTACTACTATATTTTATTATATGCAATCATACAATGATATTTTTATTGACTGACTTCACATTTGTATGCTTCATTAAAAATGATTGCAATGAGTGTCATAAAATTTAATTTAGCTTGTCAATGAGTCACTTAAATGTAAAAAGTAATTACTATTCTGGAGAAAACTTACATGTATTTACATGCTGATTCAAGTTATTTGCTGCTTACGAATTGAAATTCTTATTTGGGTGTTAGGGAAGGTTTTTAATTGGTACCTTAACACATGTTAAAAGAAAACCTTTTTATGACCTATTTTTTTAAAAAAAACCTGTTGAAGTTAGCCAAATGAAACTTTGCAGGCTTATTAATACGTATTATTTATAAGTTTGATATTAAAATTTCTCATTTTTGTTGTGTAATGTTTGAGTTATGCAAAAAATTGAAAAAGTTGGCACAAAATGTCTTAAGGGAAAGCGACCATTTTCATTATCCTTAATACCTGCAGTACTAACTTAGGTAGATTTTTTGTAGGAACCATTAAAATTATAAAGCTGAGCTTTTTGGCACACCTATTTACAGTACAGTTTTACAAATTTTTACCAGAGCTTTTTCATTTATCTTTATCCAATCTAAAAATGATTTTCATTCTCAAAAAATGTTCAATGTAGCCCACATTTTTTTTTAATGAAAAAGACACCGAAAAAATAAAAACTCAAAAATTTTTGAAATGCCTCTGGAGTAAATACACACCTTAGTACTAAAATGTAGTGTGTGAAATTTCACACTCCTAGGTGGGATGGTTCCTGAAATAAGTGTACCTAAAGTCAAAAAATACAATATGCGGAAAATGCGGATGTAGTAAAAGCATAATACCGTAACAAAAACACCTATTGGCAATTGGAATTAACTTCCAAACTTCCGAAGTTAAAATTCCTTTTATAAAAAGTTAAACAAAAATTTTTTGGACAGGAATTTTAATAGTGTTTAAACACTATGAAAGCTTATAATTTTTAAATATAATTTGATTTTTTTGTTTTAGTGTAATGGTGAATCTGAAAGTTCGTCTTGGAGCTGTTATGCTACAGCTGAATTAAAACTTTTAGCCCAGAAAGAGGGATTTGAACATTTCACTAGAAGTAAGTAAATAATGTAATATTTTTTGAATGTTTAAGTGTTATTTTTCAGTTCATTAATTTACTTCATTCATTGGTGCCAGAAAATATTGTTTAAATCACAGGTTAATAAACCGTTAAATAATTTTCTTATCAAGTTTTTACCAGCAAATAAGTTTGCAAAACAGGTTTAAATTGCTATTTCTAAATGGTAATTATTTATAAAATGTGAAAAGTATTATAGTAATACGTATTACACTGGGTTGGTCTGATGATTCATCATTAAATTTCTCCAAGTAAATTTATTTGACACCTAGTTTATATTGTGAATTGTTTGTTTGTAAGAATTTTATTGATCATCAGAGTTGAAGTAAGATTTTTGTGAAGTATTTGTATATAACTAAAGTTGTATTTTCTTTACATTTTTAAATTTAAATATTTTCGTTGACCAATTAAAATTGTAATAGATCATGTCAAATAACAAAAACATAAGATATAAAATATAAATAAAGACATAAACAAATGAATTAAAACTTAAATTAAAACGAAGGTTATCCATCAATCATCATCACTCTGCACTTTGATGTGATCATTTAAATATTCATTGATTGTATAGTTTGTTCGCATTAAGAGCTTGCCTGAAGTAAACAAACCGCTCTGATACCGTACTGGTTGCCCTGAAAATTTTCCATTCAATTATTAATAACCAGTAAAATGTTATACAATTTACTTATTTTAATTATTATATTATGACATATAGTCTTCTTTTCAAATACTCAAATCCGATTGATTTCAGTAAATGACAGAGCGACGTTCTTTTAAAATGTGGTAAATCCAAATCCTTGTTTAAGACAGATAAAAGTTTATTAAGCGTAAGAGCTTCCTTATTTTGGAAAAAACTGAACTTTTAGTCGAACTCCAGTTTTAATAAATTCGTCACACTGTTCAAAAACTGGTTTGCTTCGTTTCCTTTTCTTGCTAGGTGTCTGCAACTTACCACTTTCTTTCATCTCTTTTCTTATACCGTGTACACTAAATGTAGACACGCCCGTCAATTCTGATGCCATTTTTTCTATGTCTTCTAAGGCCATAGTAGGATACTTTAGGCATAAAGAATTAAATACATTGTAAATTATAATTTTTTCCCACAATTTTTAGAAGTTGTCCTCGTTTATGTTTTATAACTGAAGTTGAAGCGCCATCATTTATCATTACTTACTAGTGTAACAAAACAAAAAGATATACTCACACACAATAACAACGAAGTTGAGGAAAAAGTCACACGGATTTAAACAATATTAATAAAAGAAGGAATAAAATATTTTAAATTGATAAATTACAAATAGCAAGTACAAACTGCATACACATGAAGTAGGATGTTTATCTAACAACAACCAAGTTGAGACAATTGGAATGAGTAATAGAATATACGATCATGGTGGAATTGTTTCATTATTTTAACTAAAAATAATAATGTAATAAACTGTTTACAATTTTATTTAGGCTACGCACAGTTGTATGAATAGTCATCAAATGTCATTATTATGTATTAGTCATCCTATATCAACTGTGTACTAACACACACGATCCCAACAGCAATACAAGGACACATGTACACTGTTACTCACTACTACAAAGAGAGAGGTTTGTTTACTTCAGGCAAGCTGTAAGAGCGAACGGACTATATAATACACTTTTTCTGTTGATAATATTCTCAATTTTTTCTCAAATTCATTATAATTTAAGTTTTTAAGGGACTCGAGAAGCCTATTAAAAAAAAAGTTTTATTATCTCCACCAGAGGTGACATAATTTTTACTATCCCCATATTCGAGATTAAATTATGAATGTTGCTTTGAAAGATGCTTTTAAAAATACTATCAATCTGAAGTTATTTGTTTCTGTTTTATCCAAAGGTGCTGAGTTCTTGATTGGATTTGTTTTAATTAAAGAATAACTGGAAAATAATAATATTCATATATGTTAAATTAATTATAACTTAAATAAAACAACAAGAAATAATATTACAATGATTTTAAATTTATGCACAGTTCTGTGTTACAAAGATTGTTATAAATACTTGTATCATTATTTTTTAATTACGTAGATCATAATTATTGTTGTCCATAATGATACACAGGTTTCTCCAACTTCAAAACACACTTGTTACTGATTACACTCTAACTACTGCAGACTACATCTGTGTTCACTTGTCACTGTTTAACCACTCTCTTCGACTCCTATTCCCTTATATACTTTTCCTTAACCACAGTTCTTCACATTTATGTCGCACACTAATTAGCCAATCAGAAATTAGAATTATTTTCCATCTGACTTTTTCTCATTTCTACGAAACTTCCAGAAATCTCTCGAAGCTGTTATGTTTCTTCCTCTTTGTTTAACAGTTTCTTTCTCACTCTCTCAACTGTTACATAATTACAATTGCCTATCATTTATCCCAATCTAATACAGATCAGCACAACAGACTAACTATTCCGTACAAATAAAAATGTTACTTCCATTTTAACAAAATATTTTATGTATGTGACAATGTATAGATTAATATGCTTTTCATGGTTGATGAGCTCTGCTGTTCCACACATTTAGACCAATCAGAATGTTTGCTAGCATTGTCTGATTGTACCGGACAAACATTACACGCGGATGCATATAAGAGCTGCAATAGTTCACTCTCGTCTTGCATCTCGTACTGAACAGATCGATTATAGAGCGTGTTAACATGCAATACTTAATAACATAATCAGCTGATTGTATGTTTGTAGGTTATAATTATGAGGCGTGTTCAGAAAGTAAGTACCGTTTCATTCTACTGCCGCCGTAGCGCTGCAATCGGTGTTCCGCGCATGGGCACTAGTCGTCCTTGTTCACTGGCTATCGACTCACACCATTGTAGTTGTTCTACGTTGTGTTTTCAGTTTTCTCTGAATGTTTAAAATGTTTAAGACAATTAGTGATCCCGCCGATTGTGAGATTCGTTCTGTAATAAGATTTTTGAACGCAAGGAATGTGAAACCGGCTGAAATTTATCGTCAACTTCGAGATGTTTACGGGGAAGACATGATGAGTGAGAGTTCCTCTCCGTTTTTTTTGAACAAACTGTGAGGAATGCTCAGTAACGGAATTGTGTTGCTCCATGACAATGCTCGACCCCATACCGCTGGAGACACTCAAACATTGGTTTGACAATTTCGTTGGGCGCAGTTTGATCACCCGCCCTACAGCCCGGACTTGGCACCGTCTGACTACCACTTGCTCCTGCACATGAAGCGCGAGTTAGTTAGGCGGCCAACGCTTTGAAACCGACGATGAAGTGAAAACTGGCGTGGAGTCGTGGCTACATTCGTTGGCGGGAAACCTTCTACGAAGAGGGTTTAGACTAATTGATCACCCGCTACAACAAGTGTTTGAACATTGGTGGAAACTATATCGAAAAATAGTTTAAGGTTTGGGCTTTTATGTAGAAAAAAAATTGTTTTGCTTGTTTTTTTTTAAAAACGGTACTTTTTGAACACGCCTCGTATTATTGAAAGACCAAAAACATGGCCAATGAAATATTTAACAGAGCTACAAGAGCAAGTATTGACAACGTTGCTAGCAAGTCATTGGCTAGCTATAAAGTAGGTAGGGGGCAGTGCAAACGTTCAGAGCTCATCAGCCTTTCTGTATTATACGAGCTTTCTGTATTTGGGCTTTTCAAATAGTTTGCTCTGGGTTGATCGTAGCATCAGCCTCACTATGGAATTTATAAAACCATATGGTTGTAAGTGTTAGCCATTCTGCGATTTTCTACAGACTCTACAATTATTTCCTACTAAAAAAACCCCTGGTATGAGTATTAAAATTGGGTCCTGTACAAGCAGTAAGTAATTACTTAACCAATATATTGGACAGACATTGTTTTCCTGTATTTTGAAAAAATTACCACTCTTTGACACCACAATTTTTGGGGGTTGTATAAAAAAACGAATAGACCTACACTGGAAGAATTATAGATCAAGTGGCAGTAGCACGGACGAAAAATTATTCCTTTTAAATTAAAAATTAATCCTTTTGAGTATTTTTAAGAAAACAAATTTTTTTTAAGTTTTCTTGCTGTTCTTATCTTAAGGTCATAACTTATATAATATTTTTTTGTCGTTTTTTTTTAATTTATTGAGAATCTTGCACCAGATCCTAAAATTCTGTAGGATTTATTTATAAATTGCTATTTTTCAGTACTCATATTATATTAATTTTGTAATTTTTTTTTAGAAATTCAGCATTTATTTTACTGTAAAGAAAATGATTGGGGTTTTAGTCATTATATGGCATGGTCAGATGTTCTGGATCCAGATAAAGGGTATATTAAAGATGATTCCATTACGTTAGAGGTAAGTTATAATGTATTGAGTTGTATTATTGAATTAATTTGTTTATATACGTCATCTTAAAGATGCCTGTATTCTGTTAGTGTAACTCGGCTCTCAATGAAGATGTTAATATAATGTTAACATCTGTTAATTTAGTTTATAAATACATCTTTATAACTGGAACTTTGTACTGACTGGAAGCAGTATGGTTTATAAAGCTTGGTGTGAGTTGAGTTTTTTAAAAAAATTTTTTCGTTTTATAAGTTTTGTTAGATGGGAAAACAACCTCTAAGGCATTATGGTAGAATGTAACTACAGAAAGGAAAATTCTAGTTTTATTTGGAAATTTCAGCTTTTAAAATGCTGTTTTATTTTTTTCAATCCTTAGAGTCCTGAGCTCTTATTTATCACATCTGGGCTACTAACCTCATTTTGGAAATGTAAGAAATGTGTTGTATTGCATAGTTTATGTTGGTGTTTACGTTGTAAACGTTTCTTTTTTTCACCTTATTCTCTTTGTATTTTAGAATTATGTTTTTAGTACGTTATGTATATCACAATATTTTAGAATAAACTGGATTTTATGCTTCATAAAATTGTCATAAATTTCATTGCTTTATGATATGAAGCCAGTTATGTGTAACAATTATTTCTTTATAAGTTTTTTCTTTTTCAAGATATTTAAATGTCATGGTTAGAAAATAAACTGCATTATATTATCTTTGAAATACGGCCTAGAATGTATGTAAACGTTCAACAAATGTGGAATGTATGACAAATTATTTGTTATGCAGCCTCAAAAACTGTCAGGATTCCTGGATAGAACATCCAGGGTTCGAAGTGTTACAAGATAAAATTGTCTAATGAACCAAGCTATTGACATGACTACCTATAATTTATAAATATATAATTTTAATAATAGTGTTACTAAAAAGTGGAAACTTTTAAAATTAATAAACGTTTATTTTTACAGGTTCATGTTGTAGCTGATGCACCTCATGGTGTCAGTTGGGATTCAAAGAAACATACGGGTTATGTAGGTTTAAAAAATCAAGGAGCAACATGTTATATGAATTCCTTATTACAAACACTTTATTTCACTAATGAGCTTCGAAAGGTAATCTTTTAGTTATTAAATTATTTTTTGTTTTTTGTCCGACTTAGGTGATTTAAGGCTAATGTATATGGTGAAAGATGATGTATGAAAATCTGTGATAAAAATAATGCCAAACTTAGACCGGGAATCGAACTTGAGATCTAGGCATAGAAACCAGTTGTGTTGAACACTATACTAGTGGACTGGCCAAATAAATAGATAAATTATTATTTGTTTATAATGTTGATATAAATAATTCAGATACAAAAAAATAAATGTTTTACTATAATACTAGTTAAAATTGTTGTTTAAATCAATAGCCAAAACGCTCGTTTTAATCGCTGCAGATTTTTTTTTGTCTTCTCACAATGAAGGATTAGGCTTCCACCTGTTTCGACTCACTACAGCGGCAAACTACAGAATTATTACCATCTTTTTTGTGGCCTCCCAACATTTCTTCTCCCCGCTGGGTGTATTACAAAACACTGACTGGGATCCTTCTCTCAGGGATTTTCTCTACGTCCATCGAATACGATATTCTGCAATCTTCCCATCCAGTTTGTTCTTATGTCCTCATTTTTTAGTTGGTCCCTACGACTGTAACCCTTTGTTCTTCGCAGGAATCGCATCTGTACCGCTTGTACTCTATTGTCCTATGGTCTGGTACTAATCTTTGACTCACTTCCTCAGAGTAATTTTTATTTTAGTAAAATGAGAAATTAGGTGGTTCATCAAGGCTATTTTCACTGTTTTGTAAATTGTGACTCATTGTCAGTGTACTACAAAACCTTTAAAATATACCGAAGTAACTTGATTATCCATGGTAATGGTGGGGTGGAAGGCCACGGATAACCGAAAACCATGGTTAAGCCACCAGTAGTAATGACTAAAGCTATTTAATGATAGTACCATATGATACATCACGTATAATAATTTATTAGGCTTACCTGTTCTAAGAGAAAGCTCTGCAAGTTTTTATATCAAGAAACTAACACTTAAAATCCATTAGGAATGTTAATAATCAAATTTTTGTACAAGTTTATATCAGTTAACGAAATATAAGTAGAACAACGAAATAAAAATATTTTATAGGTTGGCTCCATAGTGTAGTTGTAACATGCTAGTCTACAATATGGAGGTTCGGGTTCAATTTTCAGCTAGGATCTGGTAATTTTCTCAATTAAAAACCCACCATTTCATAACCTAGCAGTTGATACGACTTTTAATAAACTAAAAAAAATTATTCTATTGATGACTGAAATAGTCGGTCATTGTTTTCTGCTTCTTTGCTTCTCCGTCTTTCTTAATTGAAGATCGGAGTTTGCATAGCTCTAAATTGTCACACAACAGGCTGTCGATATTTTTCACCACAATAAACATGAATCTAGGAGCAATGTCAGTACTGTACTAGTAAACTACAGGGGTTGCGATTTAGTAAACATTGCTGATAGTAATTTTAGAAAGGAATGTAAAACTTGTGAAGTAAAGGTTGATAACCTTGTACAATAGACTATGGCCTAGAGTCGTGAGCCTTATTGCCACTTCTGACCAACCCTCTATTTTTTCACCTTCACATGAGCGTGTTGCGTATCTGATTTGCGCTCTTCAGTTTGGCAAAATATTACCAATTAGATCTAAGAGGCTGAATGTGTTATTTCGTTATTTGTAATTAAAAATTCAAAATGAATAAATTTCCATAAAAGTGAACGTCTTAGTCATTTTTATTAGTTTTGTCCGGTAAATCTTTTTTAAATTTCTTTTTTTGACCCCGAATAATCGAGGTACTACTGGACATACTTTCTACCTTGCAAATAACATTTTCATTTACCAGGTCTGGCTGTATAATGGAATTTATTACTTCCTTAGAAGACAGCTGATTAATATCATTTAAACATACATCTTTGTATACTATATCTTTAATGGACATAATCATATTCCATCTAATCCTATCTGATGCAGGACAAAAAAGTCCGTTGAAGTGAGACTAGTCCATTCTTTCAGTTTTTTGTGTTTGGTTTTTGGTCATACCCCTTTTCTATTCAATCTTTCCATGCAGCATCAGTCTCATATTTGTGCCCAAAGTAAGAAAATTTTCTTCTCCAAAATAGTGCTTAGAATCTCTTACTTTCTTTATTCTCTAATATGTTCCCGTCTATACTTTTTGCATCCAGGAGATTGAGAGCCATCTTTGGTAGCACCACATTATGGATCCAAGCACCTTTCCTTGTTTTTAAATACTGTTATCAGTCGATTAACTAATCTTGTAAGAACAAACTGAACTATCTTTTTGTATCTCTGCAACTAGCAAGTCAAGTGTAACAAAGTTATTTACACTTACCTGCTGTGACTTGGCTTATTAGCAGTTAATCTGGTGTAATTAAATTTGTTCTAATCTGGATTGATTAGATTCTTAGTTTTCATTTTACTTGTACCCCTATAAATTTTATTTAAAATAAAGATCTTTTGTAATGTGATTTATAAATTTAATTGTTGCTTTTAAATTACTAGTTGTTACCAAAAAATATGATGAGTAATTTTATTATGAACAAACTGCTGACACTAGATCCATTGTAAGTAAAAGTCTGATAGCTTGATTCTTTGAGACGGCCAGTGTCAAGTTTGAACACGTTACGACTTGTCAGCTGACTTCCAGAGCCGGAAGAGTGAGGTGGTGTTTATTGTGGATCTAACAACGCATTAACATTAATTTTTGTGCAAAAAAGTGCTAAAGATGCTCATGAAGTGTTAAAATCAGTATATGGCAATAATGTGGTAACTGAAGACTGTTCACAAGTGGTGTGAGTGATTTAAAAGTCGAAATGTTTCAGTAAAAGACAAGCAACGGTCGGGACTTTCTTGAACCTCTAAAACAGCGGAAAATGTGCATAAGGTGACAAAACTGGTTTGTTCAAACAGGCGATTGATTATTCAAGAGCTTACCGAAGAACAGAACATCTCGTATGAGTCTGCATAAAGCATTATAGCTTATAATTTGCAATGTCCGTGAGTTTTTGGCTGTAAAAAATTCCTGTCTGTCCATATCCACCTTACTCTTCAGATTTTAAAACCATGGGACTTCTGGCTCTTTCCAGAAATAAAAACCGTGTTAAAAAGAAACATTTTCATACTGTTACTGACAATGAGAGAGCCATGATGAAGCAGCTGAAGGCTTTTCCAGAAGAAGTCTTCCAGAAATGTTTCCAATTATGGAATCAGTGTAGGAATAATTGTATTGCTGGCCAAGGAGATTACGTTCTTCTTAACTTGCCTTCTCTGATGGGACATTGCCAATCATGACGGATACGAACATTGGACACCACAGCTCTGAACAGCTCCACTGAGGTACAACGAAACCAGTCCCGAAGGTTCTTCAACCAAGAAATTCTTGTTCTTCCCTCATCTCTCCCCAGAATCTTACCAAGTGAAGCAGTTCATATCTTGGTTCATGCAAAATGTGACCCAGGAGGGTACTTGGAAAGAGATTAATTCAAATTTGAAGTAAGCTTATTAGTTTTTTTGTAATAAAATTATTCACTGTATTTTTTGATTACACTTTGTATATTTTGTACACCAGTAAAAAGGAACAAGAACGTTCCACTATGTGCATGTAGAAAAAATTACCATTGCTCGGATGGAGCAGGGAAACCAGACATGTTTACTAACTGTATGATTTAATTTGTGTATTCTTTTGCAGGCAGTCTATAAGATGCCAACGGAAAGTGATGACTCGAGTAAAAGTGTAGCGCTGGCGCTACAAAGAGTATTTCATGAATTGCAATTCTGTGATAAACCTGTTGGTACTAAGAAATTAACAAAATCATTTGGTTGGGAAACATTAGATTCTTTTATGCAGCATGATGTACAGGAATTTTTAAGAGTGGTAAGTTCATTAAAAATTAGTTATAGGATACTATTTATTTCTGTCATATAAATTTAAAATAATGTGTAATGTTTAGAAAATGTTAATTAGGTAATTTTTTTCGGTGTCAATTTATTTACACTCAATCTGTCCATTTCAGGGTTAACATAAATAGTTCTGTTTCTTATCACATGGTCAGCCAATTAAATGACTGAATCATTTGAGAACAGAAGAGGTAGAGGTGCCGAAGACACTAATCAGAGTTGTCTCCTCTGAAAGTTATGAATTTCATTATACAGCCAGACCCTGTGGTGAATGAAGTGAAGGTGTCATTTGCAGAGTGGAAAATATGTGCTTTTCAGAGGGCCCGGCATGCTGATAAGCGTAATTTTTCACTCAGTGAGGAAGGCAATGGTAAACCACCTCATTCCTTGTTTTACTTAGTAAAACCTCTAGAGGTTCAAACCAGCCTTTCGGCTGATGACCTAAACAACAACACATTGAAACATCTTCGTCAATAGGATTTAGGGATTATTTTTCAATAAGTTTATTTATTTGATGATTTGGTTCCATTAATCTTTTGTTTTTATGTTTCAGTTATTAGATAAACTTGAAAGTAAAATGAAGGGAACATGTGTTGAGGGAACTGTACCTAAACTGTTTGAAGGAAAAATGGTGGTAAGTATATCTTTTGTTGTTATTTTGTGTGAATTTTTAATGTGACCATTATAAATGTAAACTGATCGGAAGTTGGCAATCATGACGGCTTTTTGGACCTTGGATACCGCAGCTCTGAACAGCTCCGCTGAGATAGAATGAAACCAAACACGAAGATTCTTCAACCATGAAATTCTTTTTCTTCTCACATCTCTCTTCCCCTGAATCTTATCTTGTATTATCAAGTGAAGCGTTTTATATCTTGGTCTACAAATATTATTACCCAGAAATTCCATTTTCATTTTTTGGAAGGTGTAAACAAGAATCTTTTTCTGTTCCCATTCTCCGAAAGACTGTCTCATTGCGTACTTTATCTGTCCAGGGTATTTTTAGGATGCGCCTGTACAAACAAAGCTCAAACGCATTTAATCTCCTGATATTCATTTATGTCCAAGCTTCCTTGCCATGTAGCACTGTTGAGAAGATGTAACATCGAACCATCCTCACTCTCAGGTCAAGGCTTTAAGATTTTATCTGTTAAAAGGCTTTTATTTTAACAAATTCAGAACGAGCCATCTCTATCCTGTTTATTTTGGTTGTGTGATCATTATCTTCATGCACTAACTTTATCTAAATATTGATACTTGCTAACACTCAATTGCCGTGTTGTTGAGCAACAATTGCCTTTGTATAAATTTTTGTCTTTTACGAACCACCATTAAAAGATTTGAATTTTAAAGTACATCCAGTATTTATATATGTACTTTTTCTATTGTGTTTCAGTCCTTCATTGAATGTAAGAATGTAGATTATAAGTCAACTCGAGTGGAAACATTTTACGATATCCAGTTAAACATTAAAGGAAAGAAAAATAGTAAGTGCAATATCTTTCTTATTCCATATTTTTAAGTATTAATTTCATGTCAGCACGTTTTTTTGTGCAGCAGTCCTGTGGGGAGCACAAGAGGTTTTGTTGAGGCCTGGGTGAGAAGATGTGTTTGGTTTATTTAGGAGACCAGCTGTCTTTTAAAGAGATAATTTCCTCTAGTCTTTCACATTTGCGACTCATAAAGAAAACATTTGTAGTTCATTTTGAATAGACTATTACAGTATTGTTTTATATAGTAAGTCTTAATTTTATTATATACTGTTGATGACACGTGTCAAAACCTTGCTTGGGACATTGGTGTCCCTGAAAAGGGTTGTTGCTGATGGTCGGAAGCGACGAGCCAGTGTGTTAAAAGCGGAGGCTGAAGAGTGACTGCTCAGCTACCGGGTTCAGGCCTAGCTCCCTTTCAGCTGCAGTTAGGTCCCCACTGCAGCGTGACAGTGGTGACCCCAGAGCCCCGCAGTGTCGGGTCGGTGTAGGCCGTCAGCCGATAGTGCGACTGAGGTGGTTATCTCCAGCCCTTTGTTGACTTCTATCGTTCCATGGTGTCAGCAGGCACGCACAGGCTTTTTTCGGCTGACCGGTGCGGGAATGTAGCATCGACCAGAGATGGCTGGGCTGTTCATCTTCTTGCTTGTTCTTTCCCATTCGGGAGGTAAATGGCAAGTGTGCTTCGCAGGTTAATGCGGCCGCTTAAATCCCTCTCCGGGGAGTCCACTTCATGGTGGAGGGGAGACACTGCCTGCTGCACGGTTCTGGGACTGTCTGCAAAGCTGATAATGGTGGGAGTCGCCGGAGACAATACATTGTTACATGCACTACTCATGTGGTATTTAAAAGTGATTCATTATTATATTGTTTAACCGATTCTACGAAAAAATCCAAGTAAGAAATGAGTCATCCTAAACTAAATGTTTCATTAGCCAATTTTTGAATAACCATTATGAATTGATGTAATTATCATGCCGATAAATGTGAAATAAATAATAATAATTTTTTAAATAGCCTAAATTAATAAGTCATAATAAAAATTATATTATGAAATAATATACATGTAAATGACTAAGTTTTGTTAAATCACTTACGTACAAATAAGAAACAATCTCTGTATATAATTTTCTGATGGTTACTTGATGTTTGAGTTTTTTTTATGTCTGTTATATATCCCTCATATCAATCACTTCAGATAAACAAATTTTTACTGCTTCTAGAAAAAACATTGAGGCAGGATTTCAAAGTTGTCTACACTATTTAAAGGTATTATTTTTTTCTGTAAGTGCATAATTTTTGTGACAGGTGGAATTAAATGCATTAATAAAATTTAATATTCTATAGATTAAAATGACATGGATTGAGAATGGGAATAGGTGATTGAACAGTTCCCAGCTATCATGTGCTGAGCAGTGCATATAGTAAATACATTTTTCTATTTTTCAGTTGCCGAATCATTTCATGATTACGTAACGACAGAAGTATTAGATGGTGATAATAAGTACGATGCTGGTGAACACGGACTTCAAGACGCTGAAAAAGGAGTTATATTTGCTTCTTTTCCACCAGTGTTACATCTTCATTTGATGAGATTTCAATATGACCCTGTTACAGACTGCTCAGTGAAATTCAATGACAGGTGTGTCCATTATGTTTAATTGTTAGTTCTACAGTTTTATTTAAATTTTATTGCAAACATTTTAGTTGTTTGTTCCTTTAACATGTAAATTATTTGTTTTAGGTTTTTGGTTTTGTTTCAAAAATTGCCTATTTCTAGAATTTGTTATATTGTAGTATCGATAAATATTAATAAAATAATGTGTGAGGCCGCTCTATGGCTGCTGTGAGCACTGCAATTGTATTGACAGCAAACATGTGTCTATAGTTTCAAACCTTTATATAACAGATTATGATTGCGGTATCAAGTAACACATTTTTTAAATGTAAATTCGTAAAAACAATTTAAAAAAATTTATTTACAAAATCAAAATAAAATTTATTTTATATTATTCTAAACTAAGAAGAAAAAAACGTAATCTTTCTTCAGTACATGGCAAATAAAAACAAAAACAACCACATAACAGACTCAAAAACTGTGCATTGGTGTAAAATGTATTATGGTTTTACAGAGAGTAATGAAAAACTATACGAACATGTTTAAAAACACTTAATATATTGCAGCAATAATTTATCATAATCTAGGCCAGTGATTCCCAATTTTTTTTTTACCGTGACCCCTTCTGTCTAGAAGAAAATATCGTACGTCTCCCTTACACAATTTTGTGTGGTTATGACAAAAAAAGTAGTAGGCCTACATTGAAATACCATACATTTATTATTTATTCTTTGTTATGACATTACAAGTTGCAATTTAAATTAAACAAGTAAGAAACAAAATAAATCTGTGAGATCGATGAACTTGGATTTTTTACAAGATTTCATTCTTTATTGATTATTAGAAAGTGCATAAGGTAAATCATTTGTAACATAAAATTAACCCCAATACTTTATCTTTGTTGCAACAAGTGCTCTAAATGCTTTATCAAATAGGTACTTAAAAAAGTTACACACAATCGCAGCGCCTGCTGTGAATTATTGGGGTATACTTTGTAATAGATGCTTGAACTCGACTCATGAATTGCAGCAGTGCTGGATGTGTGGAGGGTAAAGCTAACTTGAGGTCCTGCGTACTCCTTGATTTGTCTTCAGGCCTCCCTTGGGGGTCGTAGCCAGTTTGGGAACCATTGATGTAGGCTCTATTTAATGTCGAGTTATAGTTAACAAATAAGTTCAGCATACAACTCTTTCCCGCACACAGACTAGCCTGTGTGCAGGAGGGACACAGTCTGAAGGGGGAATGCAGGCTAGTCTGTGTGCAGTCCTATGTGGAAGTTGGAAAATTACTCATAAAATAGTTATATTTTGT
This sequence comes from Catonia carolina, assembly GCA_035578175.1. Classification (NCBI taxonomy): domain Eukaryota; kingdom Metazoa; phylum Arthropoda; class Insecta; order Hemiptera; family Achilidae; genus Catonia; species Catonia carolina. The sequence goes on along the minus strand of JAQMRL010000005.1, from coordinate 28,255,705 downwards.
GTATTTATTCTTGATAAATAAATGAATAAATAGTCTTTTGTTTATTATCCAGGTTTGAATTTCACGAGAAGGTAAGTTTGGGTCCATATCTTCAGGCACCAGAAGCGACACCGGCTGATTACACATTGCATGCGGTTCTTGTGCATAGTGGCGATAATCATGGTGGACATTACGTTGTCTTCATCAATCCGAAAGGAGATGGCAAGGTAGATAAGCCTTGTTTATTACATACATATCATTGTAAGGATATAACGTTAACTTTTAATTACCGTATGCTAAAGAAAGAAATTTTTGTTTGTTAAAAATGATTCAATTAAATAAATATGCCCATAAATTAGATATTTCGATAATTTTTCCATTTGCACTTCAGTTTAAAAGTATTGTGAAATTGAACAGTTTCATTTTATTTTTGATGTGAAATTTAAAAAAATATCTTAATGAACTGGTATAAATTTCATCTTGGTAAAGTAAAGCTGACTTGGCCAGCCCATGGTGTAGTGTTCAGTGCAACTGGCTTTTACGCTAAGGGTTCGTTTGAGTACCTGCCTAGTCTGGCATTTTTTTATCTATCACGCTTCATTGTTTACATTAAGCATTTCATATGCGCAAAAGTCAGCTGTATAAAAAATTACAAACAACATGGAACATTTACTAAATTAATTTATGATGGGCATAAAATCGTTTAAAATATAATAAATAAAATTGTCAAACTGAGCAATGCTTTGAACAGCTGATTTTTTTTATATCTATAAATTGTATTTCTAATGTTTTAATGGTTTTTTTTCTTTAATGCGGAATTTGAAAAGAAAAGGTTATTGTAATATATGTAACTGGATCATGTATCATTGATTTGAAGTGTTTTTTGTAAAATTTATGTGAATTAGTCTGTATTTTCAGTGTTTAGAAACTACATAATTTATTATATATTAGCTGTGTAATTATTTATAATCAGACTTTAGAATTAAACACATTGGAACTTACCGTTTTTCATAAAGTAATGACACCAGATCCTGGACATTTTTTGCTCAGGTCTATGTCATTGATTGCAAGATTTACCTCTTGAATGTTGAGCTCTATTAAAAGCTCTAAATTTCCTCTTTCATTAAATTTATATATTAACATAATTATTTTTATTTATGTATTTTTTTTTAAATTTTTGGTTTAACATCCGACTGTTTTGCAATTACTGTTAATGCAGACGGTGAAGGATGAAATGATTTTTTTGTAACTTTTGAAAATATGCCGTGCCTGAATGGGATTTGAACCCAAGACCACATGATGAGAGGTGAGCACGTTACCAACTACGCCAATGCGGCTGGCATATTAACGTAAAAAGTTACCAGGAACCAAAATATCTATTTGTAAACAACACCACAATAAATTTTTTTTGCAAATTAAAATAATAATGATAAAAATAACCCTAAGCAAACAACAAAACAAAAATGAAGCGCAAAGCAAACTTAGTAAATAATAACACCATTACATAACTTATTGATTTTATAATCATGGAATCTATTAGCTAGTTATCTATTAATTTATTTATCTATTAGTTAGCGCTTGTGAAGAATTTGAAAACCTAATGATTGTAAAAATAGCTTAGGATTTTACCTATAGATGAAACCAAGCTGTTTTATTCTGTTTAAAACTACACAATATGTGAAAATTACTTGTTCTTAAGATTTTAGAGCCGTTTTATGGCAAATTAGCTGTTCACAGACTCCAATGTGTTCAATTAAATCTGAATGAAGATTCAGTCAAAGTCTGATTTACTCAGGTAATGGTAGGTTCATGAAACATGTTGTATGACATTCTATGATATATCCACAAATTACTTCAAAACAGTGATGGGGTGAGTCATAGGAAACTGATAAATTTGACCAGGTTAGTGATGACACGTGCACTCCATGGTGGAGTGTTACTAAGATAACTTTAACGAGGCTGAGTAAAAAGGGTTAAAATAATTTAACTTTCATTGAAGTAGGAATTATATAGGCAAATCTATTTTTAGTTTTGTAGAGTAGAAAGAATTGGAAAAACATTATTAAGAAGTGCCTCATTGATGGTAAACAGTGTTCTTGATGTTCTTAATATTTAGTTTGTGCTTGTATATGCTTGGGAAGGGTGAACATTCTAGTAGATCAATTTTAAGAGGAGGCCAAAGATGGCAGTAATTTTTGTTGCAGTAGCAGTTTTTCCCATTATTCACTTATCAGGTCCAAGTAATTTTAAGTTCTAAAAAGAGCCTCACGGGCTGTTTGTGGTCTTGTATGACTCACTTCATCATTAGTTCCAATAGAACCAAGTACAATGAGAATAATATATTTTTTTGTTTCTGTTGGTTTTCTGTATTCATACCAAGTTGTGTTAGGAACAAAAAAATCCTTTTAAGCCCCTAGACTACTTTAAAAATATCCATCTTTCAATAGACATCGGTACGTTTTTTGATGTTACACAAATCACATTCAGGTTGGAAATTTGTTTAAATAAGTTAAAAATATTAAAGAACTGCGAGGTGTGGTATTCAAGTTCTGGGGATTTAGTTATAACTCTGTAATTGGCAACACTGCGTCATTCATAAACATATGACCGAAAATAAAAGGAACCTTCCTTTTGATGCAGAGTTTGAAGTTGGTAGCACCTTTGATTTGTGTTTTATGCATGTTTGTGATAGTAATTTTTTTAGAGGCCTCATGAAAATGAGTGACTCACATTACGAGCGAGGATTTGTTGTTCCACCTTCCAGAGTGATGGCAGAGATTGGATGAGTCGGGTAGTCACTGGAGGCGAGACCTGGATATTTGAGTATGACCCCGAAACCCGTAAACAAAGTCAGCAGTGGGTGGAAAAGGGTGGGGTGCGGCCAACGAAAGTAAGGATGTCCAAGTCGCAATGAAATGCAATGTTGATTATTTTTTCGATATCCTGGCATTACCGTGAATATGTTCCTGCCAGCGAGACCGTAACTGCACAGTTATATTTTAATAATGTTGGGGTCCTGAAATTGGCAAGAACGGCTGGATCTTGCACCATGAAAACGCGCCGGCCCATTTGTCGTTCATTATGCTAGAGTTTTTGGTGGAAAAAAAAGCATTCCAACGTTGCCGCACCCACCCTATAGCCCCAATTTCGCCCCCTGCAATTTCTTTTTTATTCCCCAAGATAAAGTCCCACATCAAAGGAACTCATCATGGTGGCATACAGGAGGTCAAGGAAACTGTAACCGCGGTACTACTGAATGGAGTAACTTCAGAGGATTACCAAGGGTCCTTCCATTTTCGGGAGGAACGTTGGAATCGTGTAGAGTTAAGAGGGAGACATTGTGAACGTTGACTATAAAATTTTGCTCGTAACGTAAATTGCTTGTGTTTTATTGACAAATTCCCGGAACTTAATTGCCACACCTCGTACAGTGCACAGATTTGAGCTTAGGTTTCAAATTGTTCAGTGCTGCCAAACTTAAGTCAAGAATTAAATTGAGATTTTTGAACTTGTTGTTCATAATAGTTAATGTTCGTAATTCCTTATGTATCTTAATATTTTTGTTACAGTGGTGTAAATTTGATGATGATGTTGTATCGAGGTGTACGAAGCAAGAAGCAATCGATAACAATTACGGAGGACATGATGATGACCTGAATATGACCGTTAAACATTGTACAAACGCTTATATGCTTGTGTATATTAGAGATTCTGAATTAAAAAACGTATTACAGGAAGTTAGAGAAGAAGATATACCTCAGGAAGTGTGTATATTTTAATAATGTTTTTAACGTATTAAATTAAAAGTACCTTATTAATTTTTTAACATTCTGTGGATGTTCATCATTTCTTCTTTTTATTGTATTTCTTTTGTAAGCGAAACGTGATTTTGCTTAACAGCAAACTCCAGAAATAATTTACTTTGACCTCAACAAGTCTCTTAATCCTTCCTGGGCGGTTTACGGATATATCCGCAAGGCAGTACTTTGTCAGTGAGCGGATATATCCGCAAAACTGTATTTAAACTCTAATAATAAATATTAGTTCATATAATGGCCAATAGGTATCGTTCAAGTGCAAAAAAGTTTCATTTTAAACTCTTTGGAACGTATATCGATTGTAAAATATGTAAAATCAACGTGCTGTTTGATCGGGACATTGAATACCGTTGTAAACATGTGAGTTAACCTAACATTACTCTGTGTGTGTTTATCATGGTGTAAATACAGGCGCTATTCGTTGATTTGTTTTGAATTATGGCTACAACTATTAATGTAAATGAAAATGAAATTCGGGAGTGTTTAGACAATGACAATTTTAGTATTTTAGTGATTTGGAAAGTGTAAACAGTGACGATTATCATATAAATTATCATTGATATCCATAGTTTTTCCGTTTTGATGTAACCATCACTAATTATAATGACATAAATGATAAGCTATTAGTGTTTTTTTTTTAATTTATAGCAAAACTGAGAGAAAATTATGTTTTGTATAAATTAGGATCAGAATGTGGATTATAAAACATGAGTCGTTTACAGACCTTCCGACTCATTGTGGTAAAAATTATGCCGATATTTTTTACAATTAGGCCTACACTTATTTGACCAATTTCCATTAAAATTTTCAAAAAACCTTTGAAAATCTTTTTGAAAAAAAAACCCTAGGTGAATATCAGAATAGTTTTATTTTTTGTAGCTCGGCAAGGGTTAATTGTACATAAATTTAAGGTTGATTTCCAAATCGACGGAACAACATTGTTGTCATTTCTTCAGAATATTGTTTTTTTAAGTGATTGTGTATTATAAGTTTTTATCTATTAGGTATTAAAAATGTAAATTTAATTGTAAGTTGATGAATAACAAAAAGATCAGTTAGTAAAATATCAATAAATCTTTCCTTGATGACTGAACACTGACACCTTGAAATCTTTTAAGTATTGCTGTGGGCGCTTGTATATTGTTAGCAGTATAGACTCTCTGCGAAATGTCTTCAGACAAATTGGTTAAATTCTCATTAGTGTGTTTATGGCATGTATGAATGCTTATACATGATTAGTTGTTTTCAGTTAAACCTAACTATCTCTGAATAATTCCTTTGGATGTGTTAAGACACTTTTTTTGGTGCTCAGTCGTCAGAATCAAGGTTGCAGCTAATTAACCATATTTTTTTATTTCTAGTGTCTATATGAATATATAGGAAGGAAAGTATTGTTTTCATGTCGATTTTTTTTAAATAGAGTTTTCACCGGATCTGAACTTCTTCAGACCCCCTGAACTCAAAAAAACATTTTTAGCGATTGGTGTGTGTGTGAACAAAATATCTCAAGAATGGAACATTGTACGAAATTGAAACTTCAGTTAGATACCACTAGAGGACCCGACACAAACATTTTCATCAAAATCGGTCAACCGAAAGTAGTAGTTTATTTGTGTAATTTTTCATTTGCGATTTTCTCAAAAACGGCTTGTACGATTTTTTTAAAAATCGCCTCATTTGTTACATTTTTTATGCTCTACAAGATAGAGTAGGCACCATGCCAGCTGAAATTCTTGGGGAGGCTGTTTTCTTGTAAAAAATTGTTTTTTAAGATTGCAGCTTTGATATGTGTTATAGTGTAAAAATATATATAATAAAAGCTGTAGACAATTTAAAATCCTATTACTTTTAATCTAAACATTTTTTTGTATAACTCTTAGTTTAGCGGTATTTAGCAATTTTCTGTTTGTTTTTTTTTCATGAAAAAGGGTAAAAAAAATCAATTTTTTAAGATTTAAGCCTCAGTATGCATTTAACAAGAAAAGTGTATGTAATCAAATTTATAGGAAATTAAAAGATCTACAACTTTTATTTAAAGCATTTTTCTCTACAGAGCCTAGTTTTCCTTATTTTCAAGCCAAACTGAGATTAATTTTCATTTTGCATCATTTACTCATGATTAAAATTAGGTTATGTTTTTTGAGGTTAGTTTTTTTGTTTATTTCTAATGTTTTATTACCAATATTAGGTTATATTGGTCATTATTTGCATTAGCAAGAGAAAGTCGTGTGAGTGTTCACACTAGATTTTTTGTTATATTTAAGGCAAAATAAATTCACCAGCTTTATCAAAGAAACTAAATTGTACTTGACATTTTACGTTTTTAATTGTTGGAATTTTAAGTAAATTGTGAATGTAAAACTTAAATGAGAGAAATATTACTAATATAAAGTGACAGCGCAAGCCAGCAGAAAACTAAATTGTTGGTGATGGCGGGATGACTGGTGATCGCTAATATGGAAGTGCTGTGTCGGTGTGTGTGAAAACGATCAACTTTAGCAGATCGCTAACCCCCTCGCAGCTAACTGTAACAACCATGTCTTTGAATAACTGTGTGATTATGTTTTATGTTCTTATGTACTATGCTTTTCATGGTGATGAGCTCTGCTGTTCCACGCACTTAGACCAATCAGAACGTTTGCCGGCGTTGTCAGATTGTACCTGACAAACATTACACGCGCATGCGTGTAAGAGCCGCAATAGTTCACTCTTGTCTTGATTCTCATATTTAACACATCGATTATAGAGCGCGCGTTAACATGCAATACTTTGTAATATAATCAGCTGAATGTATGTTTATAGGTTATAATTGTTATTGAAAGACTAAAAAAATGGCTGACAAAATATTTAACAGAGCTACGAGAGCAACTATTGGCAACGTTGCTGGCAAGTCATTGGCTAGCTATAAAGTGGGTAGGGGGCAATGCATACATTCACAGCTCATCAGCCTTGAAAAATCGTGTATGACAATAAGTGTCTAGCACTGCTTTGAAGAAAATGCTCAATTATCTGAACTTCTCCAGTAATGTAACCAGTTACTCTCAATTAGTTTTAATAATTGAGTTTATTGTAACATATTCAACTATATTGCAGACACATCTAGCTATATCAAGTCTTATACTTTGAAAATAAAACTCATTTTAATTAATGCATTTGTATTCTGTTTTTAGTTGAGCGATAGGTTACAAGAAGAAAAGAGGTTAGAACAGATTCGAAGGAAAGAAAGGAATGAAGCGCATCTTTATATGTCTGTCAATGTATTATTAGAAGATAGTTTTGATGGACATCAGGGAAATGATCTATATGATCCCGAACGAACATTATATAGAGTTTTTCGAGTCAAAAAATCTATGACGTTACAAGAATTAATGGAACAATTATCAGAAACTTTGGTAAGTTAATTATTATGTTTTGTATTGATCTTGTAAAGATTTATTAATACAATTTATCAATGTATTATTAAAATTTGTTCAGTAGATATGTCTGTTTTGATATAAGGTTGGTTCTAACTAGTTGATTCATTTAAAATTATTAATATTACATAATTCAGTGGTGAATTTCATCAAGAGATTTATTAAAATGAATCACATTAGAAAAATTTTAAAATGGCCTTGAAACAGTTGAGGTGGTCTGGAGTAACAGTTCAGAGTTAATATCATACCCTTGTGCAGACTTTGTTTTATTTTATTTTTTTAAATTTAGAGTTTTCATATTACACAATGTAACGCTTGACACATTATGCATTACATTGTTTTCAACATTAAGACATTCAGCATCCTTTAAGAACATATTACAAATTTTTTGGGATTCTTGTTTTTTAATAAATCCAAGTATTAAATTAAAAAGTTTTGGTGCTAAGAAAATGTAAGAATCTGAAATAACCCCAAATCTTGTTGCTTTTGTTACAGTTAGGTAAACTGATTTTCCTAAACTAATGGTGAACTAATTTTCCTATTAGATTTTTATTCAATACAAATAATTCTTTTTTTGACAACTTTATTTTTACATAAAAGATACCTTAAACTACTTTTTTTTACATGGTTTCCACCGTTGTCCTGACATTTGTAGTGGGTTACCAGTGAAGGCAACCATAACTACAGCATATTTGTTGCGTTTTTATCACAGTAGACAGTAGAGTGCAAATGTGGAATGCTGAGATTTGTGCTGCAGAGATGTTAGAACAAATTGGTACTTATTTTTTGGTCTTATTTCTTATATTAAGGACAGGATCCTAAGAGAAAAGAGGATCTTAAGAGAAAAAGATTTGGTTTATCTACTTTAACCTAAAATAAATCAAATAAAATTTGTTTAAATAGTAAAATAGTTTCACTCTTACCATTTCAAACATTCTGGAAGTAATTATTTAATCAGATTGGTTGTAGATAATTTTATCTAAAAGAAGCAAAGCTAATTTTCTGTAATCTTCAGTATCTTAGAACTATTTATGATATTTTATTCTAAACTAATTTTATTATTTATTTATTTTTTCAGAAGTACCCAGTAGAACAGATAAGGCCGTGGCCTTTTAGCGTTAGATCAAATCAAACATGTCGGCCGACACTTTTAGATATAGAATCGGATTCTCTTAAAACAGTTGCGGAAGTAGCGGAAACGCAAAACCCATGGAATATATTTGTTGAAACAGTTCCTCCTGATTCTGGTCTGACATCACTGCCTCAATTTGATAAGGATAGCGATGTACTTTTATTTTTTAAAATGTATGACCCTAAGGCGAAACGTATTTATTATTGTGGTCATCATTACATGCAAGTTGCTTCTTTAGTCAGTAAGTAAATAGTGTGTTATTATCGAGCATTTTATTGCTTAAGAAACGTGTTAAATTTAAACATGTATTAGCGGTAAATAGAAGTTAGTTGTCAAATACTTCTCATCCTTTAAGTATTTTAGAAATTAGCTCTTTGTGTATATGTTTATGATTCTACATTGCTCAGGAAACGATTTTTAGTAAACTGAAGTAAAGTTACCAATAATTTTATTTTGTTGTATTAAAGTACATTTCACTCTTATCTGTAGTGAAACTACTTTTAAACTTTAATGTTGTAGAAAAAATAGCCATTTGAATGGAATCCTGTATCGACTTAAAAGATTTCATTAAGTGCTCAAGTGAGTCAAATACTGTAGTGATTATCAAGAAAAGTGTATTAACTGTTACAGCAATGTGGCATTACTTTACTTTACAATAAGGGCGTTCAGGCTTCTGCAGCCCCTCCTCACCGCGACCTAAAAGATCTTTTGTGATTGCCCCTATTCCTATTTCTGCAAGACCCACACTTTCGATAAAGCGCAGGATCTGCCTAGGATCTAGTGCACTTATCTGAGAAGGTGTTTACACAACCTTACCCATCAGCGCTCTTCTTTTGCAGCCAACCACTTTGCAACTGCATATAAATATAAGTGTACGACCCCCTGAGCCGCACAGACCTTAATGGCCAATATTTCATCTTAGAAGACGGTTATGTTACACCCAAGGGCCAGGGAAATCTTTCCCCCACTCCCGCTCTTCCGCTCATCACTGAGCCGTCAGTGTACCAAAAGGTAACCCCTTCCGGTATCACTGGCTGTCCCTCCGCCCACTCCTGACGATCAAAAATTTTCACCCTCAGTGTGTCGGAGAAGTCGTATGCTCTGTACATACGGTCCCGAGGACCACCTACCACACCCATCCCCTCAATCCCTTTGAAGATCTCGGTGTGGCCCATCTCCCCTGATGGGACCCCGAACCCGCCCTCCAGCCTCAAGGCAGTTCTTATCGCCTCCTTCTTCACTTGAACATGAATAGGAGGCAAATCAAACCTCGCCTCCATAGTAGCCGTTGGACCAGTGCTCGTTGCACCACATATCCTTAGGCGGGCCAGTCTCTTCAGCTTCCTCAGCCGATCTGTTCTTGGCCACCATACAAAAGCTTCGTACGTGACCATTGGCAGAATGATGCTCACATAAGCCCATTCTACCATACGAGGCCTAAGCCCCCAAGTCCTCCCAAACGGACTCTTAAACATCCATAAGGCCTTTGCAGCCCTCTCAACAGTCCTTGACATGTGGCCCCTCCAAGTCAGGCCCCTGTCCAGGACAGCCCCCAGATACTTCACCTCAGGGGAGTAGCTCAAATCCACTCCTTCCAGAGTCAAAGCATCTAGAGCCATCTTCCTTTTCCTAGTAAAAGGAACAACAACCACTTTTAGTTGTCGTGTCAGCTAGGGAAATAATCAGTCCGCCCTTGCATAGCCCTGCGTACAGGGGTAAGGCAAAATACTGTAGGATTTAGCCAAGTATCCTACAGGCACTGTTAAGACACTGATTAAATGCCCCAGTGCCATCCACCCTTCGGCACGGTAAACGCCTGACACCACTGGGTTGGGCAAAAGCTACAGTAGGAGAAGTTGCCTCTAGCACGGATAGAAAAAGTGCTAGATGCCAGGGACAAGGATCAGGGTAGACAGACAGAAGCCCAGCATCTCAGCTCACCTCGGCGGGACCAGAGCATGGCTGAAAAGTAACCATAGGATGCCGAGGAGTTTCCAGAGGCACGGGCACGAAAAACTGCTACAGAAAGTAAGGGAGCAGGTTTGCTCTCTTGGACGTGATGCTTCGGCACATGCAAACCAGCCGATCACTGACTTACTTCGCCTCCCAATGTGGCATTAGTGAAATTAAATTGAATTTGTCAATAACAGTGTATATTGTATGCAATTAAGAAAATGAATTTTTTTGAGAGGCATACATACAGTGATCTTGATAACTTTTACTGCTGTTGTTAGATTATTGCATTTAAAAACCATTTTAAATAAGTTGTTTACCGAGAACTTTTAAGAGATTGTGAATATATATGAGCGACTTTACAAAAATGAATATTCGTTAAAACATTAAAAAAATGAATAACTAAAATTTCAATGTAAATTACTAAAATAAAATAGCCCCATTAATTTTATTATGTGGTGTTAAAAGTACATTACACCCTCTTTTTAACGAAGCCAATTTTGAACATCTGTGATGTGATAAAAAAAGAAAATTACGATCATTTAAGTGGACTTGTATAGACTTACACAAAACGAAAGGGGATGTGAATTGACTTCAAAATTTTTCCAGCTGCAACTTAAAAGAGTGGAATAACATGAGTTTACCTATCACCAATATAAGTTTAACCACATTTTTAGAATCCTGGTGAAATTTTAAGTAAGTAAGATAAATTTCATGACTTACTAGCCAAGAATAGTATCTCAATTCCAAGTTTTGTGTGAGAAGTGGCCTTTCTTCTACAGTTACGATTTGTCGATCAGTTAAAAATACGCTGTTTTTTAGATGGGCACAAAAATAACTATTGAATTTAGCAAAATGTAAAATAGAGGTTGTTTTATTTGGTTAAAGAACCTGTTGAAAAATTCATCAAAATCTCAGATGTTGGGGTGGTTGTGTACCACCCCTTTTGATTTGACGTGGAATGGTCCCACTGCAGAATATTTAAGTGACAGGGTCGTTAAATAGGTTCAGGGTCGTTAAATCGTAGTGTCACAACAATTTTGTGTTGATGGCATTTCATATGGTAGAGCCAGGAATTTTAACATTATTGTTTGCTAAAAACGCGGATAACTGTGAACACCCTCAGTTCATTGTAGATAAATTTTAATATACTTGTTTTCTATTTCCTGTTATCTCAATCCAGATGACTAGAGTTGATTTGGATTTTTAACTGTAGTTTTGGTATGAGAGTACATGAATGTCAAGAAGTGTTAAAAGGTTGATGCAGTTTAATATTTCTCATTAATTTCAATGCATATTGGAGAAAGTTTATTACAGTGTCAGTCTACAATATACAACAGGTAGAAATGGTTTGCCCTACAATTGTTAGGTCACAGGATGAAAATATAATTTTCTAGTTTCTGAGAACGTTATGCATAATTTATAGAAAAATAAAGTTTCTCTTAAATGGTTTATCTTAAAGAATGGGTTTTCTGAAAAAAGAAGAGTTTAAGAACCAGAAAATATGAAGATTTTGTTCTTTATTCTCTGAAGCACATTGGCTTGAACTTGTATGTACGCATTTCAAATGTATAAGGTTCAGCTTGTAAAGGTGGCTTTTAAAAACTGATGGTAAAAAAGTTCATGTTGAGAAAACATCCTTTCATGGAATTCCTCAGTAGTTCTGAATTTTTTTTTAATACTGAGCACAGGAGTAAGAAGGATCTTCTGCAAATTGCCGTGGAAAAATTTGATTATTTCAAAATTAAATTTTGTTTTCAAAGTACAGTAGTAAATTTTCATTATTATACAGTGCAGTTCAGAAATGTAATTTTTCAGAGGAATTAATACCAATCTTAAATGAAAGAGCGGGATTCCCTCCAGACACAGAATTGGATCTATATGAAGAAATTAAACCAAATATGGTTGAAAGGATAGAAAATCATAATGAGCCCCTAGAAAAGGTAAGTGTGTCAAAGTTTATGATAAAGAAAATTAGAAAAAGTGTTGTAAATATGGTTCTTATTTTTCCTGTTCTGAACAAGCTATCAAAAATCAAGAATTGCGCCAAGGTCATCTCTTATAGATTATGTGTGTAAAAAACTAGATCAAGATTAATATGAACATTACCATAACTCAAATATATGAGAATTTGGTTCCGTACTGTATTGCATGAACTTGAATTTCGGCATGATATGTGTGTTTGTACAGACAGTGAACTTTAAAAATCTAGAGTTTAGAAGCAGACATGAAATTTATTGGATGTACGCAAGATTATTCAGCATTTGCAGAATGGTGTTAACAATTTAGTAAAGACGAAAGGTACCTTTACAGAATCTGTTAGCCTGTAATTTTAGGCTTTATTCGGGTTATTTGTGATAATAATTTTTATCCATTTGTTATTTTTTGAGTCGAAAAGTTGTCGAGTTACATTGTTGAAAAAGGATTCACTCTGATGTACAAGGAATATTATATTTTTCTTCTGGATTTTAACAATTTTATGTTTTATTTGCTGGCCTTTTTGATTTAAAGGTATTCTAATTTAAAGCTTTTAATTTAAAGCTGTTTTATAGTTTCATCCATTTGTAATATATTCTTTGAAAGAATTTGTGAATTTATTAAATGGATGTCGCAGAGATAAAAGAATGCCCAACTTTCTATCTACTAGAAGAACTATTGATCTACTTAAAAAAAATTAAAATTGTTATTTAAATTCATTCAATATTATTTTTAGTTTTGAATGACCAAACAAACAGAGGATGTTTGATTTACATCGATGATTTTTTCAATACTCTGTATTAGTTCATGCAGTTTTATAGCATTTATTTTGCTATAGATCCCAAATTTTTATCTTTGATTATTGACATAATTGAATTAATTCTTTTCAGGTTTTAGAAGAGTTAATGGATGGTGATATTATAGTTTTTCAAAAAAGTGAAAGGGATGAAAGAAACGAAAGAGATGAACGAGATGTTACTCAGCTACCCACATGTAAAGATTATTTTAAGTAAGTATCATAAATACGATTTTAGACTACTGTTAGAAGTTTGTTATGCCGTCATTGGATCATGAGAAAGTCAAGGCTATGTTCGTGGGACCTAGAATATTTACATGGCTAATCCCAAAAGTATGGTCTCCAAAGCGCTGAATATGCAGGAAAACTGTTCATACGGCTATTGACAACACTTAAGTCTTCCTCTTCTGTTTTCTTCGGTCGGATGCTCAGTTGTGGTTTGACTGCTGCTTATAATTGAGCTCTCACTTGATATTACTACCAAGTGTGAAGGGCAATAATTTGGTTTTTTTTCAGTGGGAAAGGCGTTAAATTGATTGAAATTCATCATCAATTAATAAAAGCGTATGGAGAGTTGTGCGTGTATGTTAAAATTATCTGAACTTGACTCACATATTTCCTTAGTTAGAAAAACATTTAGCAGGCATGTGCTTCAGCAATGGTGATAAGGTGAAAGATGAGGTTCAACAATTTCTCATTGACTTGGCAGCGAGATGTTACTGTTATGATGTACAAAAATGCATCAGGGAAAATGGTTATTATGATTAATTTCAAGCTTTAAAGTGATATAAATATTATTAAAAATAAACTTTTTTTTTGTTGTATTTCTAAATGAAATTAAGAGAGACGTTTGGTCATTGATAATATTGCTGTAAATTATCATCGTGAGATTTTCTCCCTTTAGGCAGCAGGTCCTTTGCAACTTGTTCCGTTTCCTACCAGCGTCTTAATTTCTTGATCTATAACTTCTTTTCTTTTAGCCTTCTAACATAATTTTGAGTATGCCTCTTCCTCTCATTATTTGTCATAGTTGATTCGCTTTTATGTGTTGAATGAATTTTGATGTCAACCAGTTCTCTTCCATTCTTCATTACACTTCAATATTCCTCACTTGTGTCAACCTATTTATATGTTCAGTCGTTTGAAAATTGTATGCTCAGTCATTTTGAAAATTTTAATAAATTAAAAAAAAATTTGTGTAAATCTGAAACATGCCAGTAGAAAGTAGGATTGTATTAATAAGAAAAGGTAAAAAAAATTAGTTATGTCACAGGTCGGTGAAAAATTAAATATTTTTACAGAATTGAGTACAGGCTGCATTTTAAAAGTTTATTTACGAATTTTCTAGTGAGGTACAATCATCATAACCAGCCCTTAGCGTCCATGCTTACCTCATCGCCAGCCATTTTGTGTTTCCGTTCAAGAAGTATAGTCAATCTCTCGTCTATCATCCATACCATATGATACATTCAGTTACACTTAAACAGAATAATCTGTATAAGTGATTTTTGTGTTGTTAGATGTAAATGTAAAACAGCTATAACAATTATTTTATTACAATGTTAAGATTATTTCTGTGTGTTCCAGGGATTTATTTTATAGAGTAGAGGTAACATTCTGTGACAAAATGATTCCTAATGACACTGGTTTCACGATTGAATTGTCTTTACGAACCATGTATGATCAGATGGCTTCAGCTGTTGCTCAAAGGGTTGGTACAGATCCTTACCGGTTACAGTTCTTCAAATCTCATAAGTGAGTTTTTATAATTTTTTTTTATCAATTTAATAAAATTGTGTTGAATTTAGTTTTAATGTATGTGATATATGTGGGTCATTCAGAAAGTGAAAAATGTTTTTCTTTGTTTTGATTTTTCTTTAATATAGCCAAAAAAAATTTTTTTTTACTACATACCTGATACTTAAACTATTTTTCTATGTAATAGCCGTACAATTTTAAACACTACTTATCATACTGTTACACCAATTTTGCTATGCCCTCTGGATACTCAGTTAATGTCAAGTTGTTTAACTACTCACTCACCCCCTCCTTCAGTTCATCATCACTTCTTAAGCGGTTCCTGCCCAAAAAGTCCTTCAGTTTAGGAAACAGATGGAAATCACTCGGGGCTGTTTGATAGATAATCAAAAAGCTCCCAACGAAACTGTTACAACAAGTTCTTTGTTAGCAGCAGAATGTTGTTGTGCAGAAGCACAATGCCGCTAAACAACAATCTGCGCCGTTTGTTTTGAATTTCCTTTTTGTTGGTGAGGCGTCTTTCAGTAGGCCGCTGCATTTATGGTCTCCTCTCTAGGCATGTTCCTGGTAACCGCCCTGTTTTTTCGCCTTAAAAAAAAGGCACGTAATCTATGAATAGAACACCTTTTTGATCTTAGACCATTGGAGCACAAAATTTGTTTTGCTTTTTTTGGTTTTAATGAAGAACCGGAATGATGCCATTCCATTGACTGGCGTTTTGTTTCTGGAGTGATATGCAAAATCCAGGTCTCGTCACCAGTAACATTGTCGGTTAAAAACTCATCACCATCTTTTTCGTACCAACTGAGTTATTGCTGCTCCCTTTCATTTTTTTTGTGTTCTTCCGTCAAAATTTGAGGGACCCACCTTGCACACAGTTTTTTGTAACCCAAATCACCACTAACAGTTTCATAAAAATCAGTTTGTGAAATTTCAGGAAAGAACAAACTTTTTGTTCAACTATCATGAAATGGCTGTCCTGTTAAATTTTTTCCTCAATCCTTGATTTGAGTTTATCAACCTGGTTAACTGAATGTTCTAGGTCATGATATGAAGGTTATTTAGTTAGCTTCTGGCAAGCATTTTTGTAAATTTCTTTTTGGATGTAGTAGTGTAATTATGAATTGGATTTTCAGGTCTAGAAACCTAAAAGCCCTATTCAGATTTTTCAGCAAAATCAGTTCATTTAGCTGATGAATCACTGAATCAATAAGATAGATTATTTATGTATATGGATGACTCCTGATCAACAGCTTTTTCCTGCGATGTTTGGAGCCGCTCCAAAATTCTGTTGTAATCATGAGTCATGGCTCAATGCTGATGTTGATTAACTGGTCGTATTAGAAGAATCAACTTTTTTACAACTCTGGAGATGTCTTTTATCTGTGCAGTATATAACTAACTGCCTCTATAGTCCTTAGTTCAGTTTGGGATTAATGTCTTTCGACTTACCTGTCATGTGCATGAAAATTTTAGTGACTTCAAATTCAAATCCCTTTTTTTCAAAGAAAAAAGTACCAATGATTGGATGAAACATCTTCTAAAATTTTTAATAAATTTCAGAAAGTTGTTTCAATTTTATGTACTCTGATGATGGTGGATCTACCGAAACATGTCAGTAGAAAGTAGGATTATGTAAAAACAGGTAAAAACAAGTGATTATCAGCTGTAACAGGTCAGTGAAAAACTAAATATTTTTACAATAGAATTGAATATAGGCTGCTGGTACTTAAAGATTTATTTAAATTTCTATGTATGAATTATACTTGCAAAGAACCAGAATGTGTACAAATGTCGCAATAAATTTATTATTATTATTATTATTATTATTATTGTGTGTTACAGAAATCTTAAATACATGTTTGAGTGGAAATTTATCTTATGTTTTTAATTGTTTTTTACAGTTACAAAGATAGTCCTGGTAATGCTTTGAGATGCTCATTTGATGGTACTGTTAAGGATTTATTAGTTTATGCTAAACCTAAAGGTGTTAAGAAAATTTATTATCAACAACTTTCTATACCAATCAATGAATTAGAAAATAAAATGTTATTTAAGGTTAGTAAATTATTTTTTATTATCAAACTTCTAGTTGATTTGCTCATAATATTAATGTACAGTACTATTGATTTAATCGAGTTTTTATGTTTGTATTCATAATTTTTTTGCAATTTCAGTCAGAATTTATTCTTAAAACAGACCAAATTATTTTTTACAATTTTTTTAATAATTGGATATAAGCTTGTTCATGCATGTTATGTTAATGGGTGTACAAACAGGTGCAACAATTTTGGTACCCCAGTTGAGGACAAACGTTAAAAACTACACACAAGTTCTCTTATAAAACACACACATACAACACTAATACTTACATTCTCTAACACTAATTTTTCCATAAATGACACCATAAGGGGCTCCCATGCTTGTTAATATGCACACTTGTCCATACATATATATGTGGGTGTACACAACACCTGGGTCTCAATTAAGGTAGTTCTCTTCAAACTACACTGAGGTTGCTTTCACTTCTATACTAAATGAGGAATACCTTGTTACACAATACGCACGCGCGCGCGCGCACACACACACACACACACACACAGTACTTACGCCATATTCTTTAACAGATTAAAAATACTTGCGGGGTTGAGATGCCAGTTGTATGTACTCCTTTCTAAATTTTGACTCAGACTCAGGCTGATAACTCCTGACAGAATGTGGTCTGGACTGGGTGAGGTGGTGTTAGTTTGTCCTACTGAGACCTTGTGGTACCATTCTGTCTTATTCTGCCATCATAGCATTTTAGCAACTATTGGACCTTAGGTAGAAGTGTTCGAGCTCTTACTGTTGCGTGCAAGCTTCTGGATGTTGGTATCAGTGGGTTGGATTGTACTCAACCCCCTGGCTTGTGTGAAATACATAGAAGATCTGGGAGTATTCAGGCCCCTGGGTTTGCTGTTTTCAATAGGAACTCACAGCATGTGTGGCTCATCTTTAAATACTTTAAGCCATTGAGCCTTCTAGAACTGATTTTTCTGTAAGTTTAAACTATTAGAAATGTTCAGTAACTTTTTTTAAATTTTGTATGTGTTGCAATCTGTTTATAATTGAAGAACTAGAGCAACCCGATGACCCAGTGAAAGGATGATTTGTGTGACGTGTAAAAGAAGTGTAGTCTTGTTCAGACTCAGGCTGATAGTTCCAGACAGAATGTGGCTAATTAAACACTGACTATCAAAGTACACTGGTAGCCATTGTCTAGTATTTAACCCTTTCAATCCCAATCTTTTTAATTATACACAAAAAAAATCCGTACATTGTTTCATCCAACAATATGAATATGTAAAATTATGTTCAGGCTTCCTAAACAAAATATATTCTCTTACTTAGATTTGTAGCAAAAAAACTAAATATGATTTTAATTTTGAAGTCATCATTTAAGACAAAATATTTTACAATTAAAAAATATTGATAAAATGGATAAAATCACTATTTACAAATAGTCTAAAAAATATACTTGTACATATATATATGACATATTCGAAGAAATGCTACTTTATTTTAGTAAATGAACACAAAAATATTTAAAATTAAAATTATTTTTTAAAAGAAACTAATTAATGGTCGCCTCCGAAGCGTAATGGTCAGCATGCTACACTCCAAAGCGGAAGTCTCAAGTTTGATTCCTGGCTAAGATACAGAAAATTATTACACTTCACGCCCAGCGTTCTTTAATCCGAAGTAGTCGCTAATAACTAAAATTTTGATGTCTGTTATTTCACTCCAATGTGACTTCTACGTCACACTGGGTTAGAAAGGGTTAAATAGTAATAAAAGTAACTTACATTTGGTAGGATTTCAATCTCTGAATCTTTATCTTTGAAAATCAGCTGTTAAACAGGTGATTCGCAGCGATGACTATCATTTAGTGACTAATAAAAATTGTTATTTTCAGTGTACATGGGTAGGCCCTAAATTAAAGGAAGAAAAAGAAATAATTTTATATCCAAATAAAAATGGTACAGTAGCAGATGTTTTAGAAGAAGCTAAAAAATGTGTTGAGTTGTCTCCTGATGGTTCCGGCAAACTCAGGTATGTAGATTTGTAATTTTAAAATTTGTAAGGTTTTGTTCATAAGTTACTGTTATAATTTCTTATGTTTTTTTAAATTAAAATTGTGTTTAATATTTCATTAAAGAAAAGATAATTGGATGGTGATATGTACTCATTTTCATGTGAGTACCGGCGTACTTCTAGGCCTCATAGGAGTGAAGTGGGGGTTGGTTGATTAAGGTACTGTCTATAACTTGATGGCCTCCGGCAGATAGGACCAATAGGTGGATTTTAAAACCATTTCTAATTTTTTTTTAAGTAACAAACTTGTCGGAAAGGACGTATTTTGATAAAACAGTATTTTGCATTTTTTCTTTCTATAAATTATTTCTAAAAACATACGCTTAATGAGATAATGTATAACTTAGTAAAAGTTTTGTTTATGAAGAAAAAAGCTTATTTTTTCAAATATATCATCATTGTTCAACAACTATTTCACGTATTATCATAATATTTGGCAGTTTTGTTCTCTAATAATTATGGAAAACGATGACTCAATAAAATTTAACAGAAAATCATTACTTTTTAATTTACGAAGTATTTTCATAAATAAATTTTGTAAAATCGCCCGACACAATATGAAAAAATCAGCATGCAAGAAAATTTTTAATTAATTTTTAGTGAAAGATTTAATATAGTTGAACAAATGACAATGTATTTGAAAAATATGCATTTTCTTCAAAAACAAAACTTTTACTTAATTATACAATTTTCTCATTAAGCGAGTGTTTTTCTAAATAATTTTATAAAACAAGTTTTGTTTTATAAAAATTTGTCATTTCCAACAAGTTTATTACTTAAAAATAAAGAGATATGTTTTCTGAAATTGTTTTACAATCCGTATATTGCTCCTCTCTGCCGGAGACCTTTTAAGTTATAGACACAGTACTTAAATTCAAACATACGTATAAATTGATTTCCATTTATATGTTTGGGCTGACTAACACCTTAACGGATCATACACCCTTGGGTGTAGTATATATATGGTATACTTTGGACAATTCGAACTGGCACAACTGTTGCTCTACGTGCGTGTACACACAGTTCTGCATAAAGTATATCCATAGCCTATTCTTTCAACAAGGTCTACAAGTTTTAATGTATACGCAAATGCCTACAACCTTATTTCAATGTACAAACACAGATAATTATTTCATTTTAAAATACTTACTTAATTTGTCTCAGAAAAAAATTTTAATTATAAATTACAAGAAATAAACTGCAAAAACTCACTAAACTATATTCTACAGACGCACGCAACTAACTAAACAAATTGATCTGAGGATATAATGTATGGTAAATCATATATGAAAACAAATTAGTTACATCATTATGTCTTGACGGATTATTATTAATAATAACAGTGAAAACGAAGCGTAGTGGCCAAGCGTGTGTCGCACATTACAGTAGCGATTGTATACTTATGTGACTGTACCGTCGTTGCATGGTGAGGGGCAAAGAGTGGATTAGATAAACACCCAAGCTGTTTGTACCAATTCGAATTGTCCAAATTATACGCCAATATATTGATAGTGTTTCTTGTGGCACTGTTGTATCATCACTTTGTTGTTGTTGTTGTTTAGGTCATCAGCCGAAAGGCTGGTTTGAACCTGTAGAGGTTTTACTAAGTAAATCGAAGAGTGAGGTGGTTTACCATTGCCTTCCTCACTGAGTTGAAAAGTACACTTATCAGCTTGCCGGGCCCTCTGAAAAGCTCATATTTTCCACTCTGCAAATGACACTTTCACTTCATTCACCACAGGGTCTAGCTGTATAATGAAATCCATTACTTTCAGAGGAGATAACTCTGATTAGTGTCTTTTACACCTCTACCTCATCTGTTCTTAAATGATTCAGACATTTAATTGGCTGACCACATTATAAGAAGCAGAACTATTTATTTAAGCCCTGCAACTAACAGATTGAGTATAAATAATTTGACACTCCACCTGTCTGTTATGGGCTAATCATCACTTAGTGACACAGTTATCATTTGTGTCACTATTTCTTGTGTTCATCAGGAATTTGGAAATAATAATAATAATAATGGGTGATTGCAAATCTGCACTTTGAGAAATTATTTTTATAAATATCAAAAGCTAACGAGAATTAGCCTAGTAGAGTTGAGTATTGATAAAACTATAATGTTAATTAAAAATCACTTGCCAAGTATTTATTGTATTCCTTCACTTAATTTCTAATAAATTTGTTGTTGGATTTTTCAGAATGGTAGAAGTAAGCTGTTACAAAATTCAAGTTGATGTAAAAGAGGACACTCCGTTAGAACAACTTGCTCTTCCAAGTAATCCAAAATCATTTAGGTACGGTAAGAAAACAAGTTTACTTTCTTTTAATGGGTACAATCATTTTGCAGTATCAATTTTTTAATGATTATAAAAACAAACTTATCTCAGTGGAAGATAAAAAAGCAATATTAAGAACTTTAAAGAAAGTTAAAAGTGGAATTTATCCAAGCTCAATTTAATATCGATTAATAGAACTAGCTCATTTAAAACTCTTTAGAACTAAGAATTATTTATTATATTTGGGATATTACCAGCTCAATTTTACCTTAATTTCGCTTTCCCATATCGATAACGTTGAAGTGTAATGAAATTTTTGTTCAGTAGGTCTACATTGCGTATAACACAACAATATACAGTATGCACTTAGATTTTACTTATAATTGTTAACTAACACTGTATGTATATAACTATGAACAATACAAAGTATGCTAAGTAGTTGTGTTTGGTAACCATGTCGGAGATGCCAAAAAATCTCCCGGTTTCGTTTTTTCATGCCACATACGCATTTGTCAGATGCTCAATGCCCCACCGTCTTTACTGATTCAGAATATCGACTAGAGTTAAAGTCTGCTGTTGAGTTGAAAAATATACCTGGCCGCCTTGGTAGCTCAGTTGGGTATCAGATGATTGCAAAGTCCTGGGTTCTGCAGTTACCTCAATAGTTAAAGCTACTAAAACAATTACCCTTTTGGAAAAGTTGTATCAACATATAATAAATCGGTTAAGAGTGAGTGACCCCACTATATGTAAATTTATTTATTTATTTTTTTTAATTATTTTTCCTAATTTGTGTACGTTGCAATCTGTTCAATTCAGAACAATAAGCAACCCCATGACCCAATGAGATGAGGATGATGTGTATGACGTGTAAATGAGGTGTATGTTACAGTGAATATGTTACAGTGAATTTTTATACAAAAATTTTATCTAACACATAATTTTTACTTTCTCTTGCCTAAATGAATATATATAGGAAGGAAAGTATTGTTTTCATATAGATTTTTTGAAATCGAGTTTTCATCGGATCTACATTTTTTCAGACCCCCTGAACCCAAAAAACATGTTCTTAGTGATTTGTTTGTGTGTGTGTGTGTGTGTGTGCGCGCGTGCGTGTGTGAACAGAATATCTCAAGAACGGAACATTGTACGAACTTAAAACTTGGAACTTAAGTTAGACACCAGTACTGCGACCCGACTAACATTTCCATCAAAATCGGGCAAATGGAAGTAGTGGTTTTTTCGTGTAATTTTTGACTTTTTTGCAATTTTCTCAAAAACTGGTCCAATGATTTTTTTAAATCGCCTTGTTTACTAAAGTTTTTATGCTTTAAATATAAGGTAGGCGTCATGTCTGGTGAGATTCTTGGAGAGGCTGTTTTCTAGTAAAAAAATTGTTTTTTTAAGTTTGGGGCTTTAATATGCATTTTACTGCAAAAATGTATATAATAAAAGTTGTAGAGAATTTAAAATTCTACAACTTTTATTTCACCTAATTGGAAAAATATTATATTTATAAATACAATAGCAGGGAAAATTAATGAACACACAGATTGAATACGACAATCAACTGATTATGTTGGCAAGACTGTTTTAAATATAAGAATCAACTATTCCTTATCTACTATGGTAGGAGCAGGAAGTTTTAAATTTCGACTTAAAATAAATTTTAATTTACTGAAGATGTGTACAAGATACACGAAAGCGCTATAAACATTGGTAAGTGTTCTATGTTACCGTATTCTGGTGGTTAGAAAAATATATATTTCAATTTTAAATAATACGGCTGTTTAAAAATCCTACATAGGATGTTTAATAAAATAATAAAAATATTCTTTATTATTATTATTATTAGCCGTAGAGCTCCCGAAGTGGAAGACGCTGAGCATTATTCACGATCATTGATTATTGGACTTGGTGTTTTTCTTGTTTGCCCACCAGCCTTTCATTTTCTGAGAAAAATCAGCTTTTCTTTCCTCACTCCATTTTGTTCCAACTCTTGGAATTATAACCTCTGGAATAATCTCCCACTCATTAATTTTTATTCTAAAACTATTTTGATTGGTAACTTCATTATCAGTAATGTTTGCCAGAACTAGATCTTTCTTAACGTGTCGAATCCATTCCCCTCCATTGACAAGCGAAGCTACATATTGTACCATCTTTTTTGTAACTCTATGACCAGGAAGCCTCATGATATGACCAAAACATTTAAGACGTCTTTTCCTCATGTCTGTTACAATATTTGAATGTTGCTCAACTGTGTTATTTTTTTGTAATCTATAACCGTTGTCAGTTAATCTCGGACCGAGAATTTCCCTTATTATTTTCCTTTCCTCCTTTTTCAAATTTTCTAAATTGGCTTTCCTGTTGAGGTTCAGGGTCTCACTGGCATAAAGCATTGATGGCTTGATCACTGTGTTGTAGTGTCTAATTTTTGTGTGAAGAGACAAGCATTTTTTATTATAAATAAATTGCACCAGCCCTAGGCCTTTACGAGCTTTCTTTATTCTCTCCTGCTGTGAAAATTTCTCCGAAATAACTTCTCCTCTAAATATTTTGAAAAAGACACCCTGTAGATTTTTTTTTTTTTTTTTTTTTTTTACTTGTTAGGCCACAATGGACCACTTCAGCCACAACATGAAAGACTCTGCTTCGACCTCTGAGCCTTGATCTTTACCCAGTATTCCCTCATTCTTTGTGATCTCTGAGCCCGGAGTTCTTCCGTCACCCTCTGCACTCTTCTTGATTATTCTTTATTATATAATTAAAATGGAATTGTGTTTTTGTGAAACAACATAAATTGTAAGTTTAAAGCTTTATTCAAATAAGTATTGAACAAGATTTTTTTTCTATTTAAACAGGATAGAAGAGATACCTAAAGATGAAATTAATTTAGCCGAAGATGAGATGCTCATTCCTGTTGCCCATTTCCATAAGGATGCCTTTTCTACGTTTGGTATTCCTTTCTTACTAAAGATTAAACAGGGAGAATCATTTTCCAAAGTGAAAGATAGACTGGCTAAGAAATTAGGTATACAGGAAAAAGAATTTGAAAAGGTGAGTAATTAATCATTTAACCATTATAAATTAGACGTAGTACATGCCAAGTGACATTTGTCTAATAATTAAATTTTTTGGATTAAACGAAAAGTTCCTGAAAAATTTATTCTTAGTAGAGATGATGTTTGTAGCAAAGAAGGCAAAAATAAACTAAACTTTAGGTTAAGAGTCCTCTTTACTTAACAATCTAAGAGGACTGCCCTACCAGTAACCAATACGTACCGAAGATGTAGGTACTGGTAATCTCCAAAATGATGAGTCGAATTTCAACATACTTTACATCAAAATTTTGCTCAATTTATTCTGGATTGACCTATAATAATTCTATATTTGTAATGTTCAAAAATTGCCATATACGAGGGGGTACCCAAAAGAAACCGGAATTATTTTTTAAAACTATTTATTTTTTATTTTTTTACAAAAGAACCTTATCCCCTTCAAAATACTCTCCATTACAACTAATACATTTGTCCCACCGGTGCTTCCACTGTTCAAAACATTTTTTGTACTCCTCTTAAGTGATGGCTGCCAGCTCATCCGTCGTTTTTTTCTTGACATCATCAACGTTGTTAAATCGGAGACCTTTCATGCCCCTTTTCATGCGTGGGAACAAGAAAAAAATCACACGGAGCCAGATCGGGTGAGTACAGTGCGTGTGGTAGCAAAACCATGCCGTTTTTCGCCAAAAACTGGGTAACCGAGATTGCCGTGTGTGCAGGCGCGTTGTCGTGGTGGAAAAACCAGTCCCCTGTCTGCCACAAATTAGGTCTTTTACGACGAATGCTGTTTCGTAGTCTTCTTAACACTTCAAGATAAAAAGCTTGATTTACCGTCTGGCCTGGTGGAACGAACTCTGAATGGACAATTCCCCTCACATCAAAAAAACAAATCAGCATTGTTTTGATGTTCGATCTGACTTGACGACTTTTTTTTGGTCGGGGTGATAATGAAGTCTTCCATTGACCGGATTGTTGTTTGGTTTCTGGGTCGTACCCATAGCACCAAGACTCGTCACCCGTAATGATCTTTGACATGAAATCTGGATCAGTTTCAAGCTGTTGTTTCAAATCACTACACGTTTCAATTCGACGTTCCTTTTGAGTGTCTGTCAGAACCCGAGGCACAAACTTGGCAGCGACTCTTTTCATTGTCAAGTCTTCTGTTAAAATGCGTTGGACTGAGCTCCAAGATAACCCACTAACCTGTGATATTTGGTCAATGGTCTGTCGTCGGTCTGTTCGTACAATTTTTTTCACTTTAACAACATTTTCGTCTGTTCGGGAAGTCGACGGTCGTCCAGAACGAGGTTTGTTCTCAATCGACATGTCGCCATTTTTAAAGCGCAAAAACCACTCGTACACTTGGGTTTTTCCAATAGCGTCGTCTTTGTAAGCTGTGTTCAACATTACAACTGTTTCCGCGGCGTTTTTACCGAGCAAGAAGCAAAATTTCACAGCCGCACGTTGTTCATTAAAACTTGCCATCATGAAAAACGACACGAGCACAAAACAGCACTAGCGAGAACAATCACTGCACGAGAACAGAACAAGCTAGATCAACGAACAAAATGGCATTGAACTGGCAATGAGTAGCGCTACAAGCAGCGTAGTGGCGGGAATTTGTACTGCACAAGCTCCGCCCACAGCAGAGCGATTCCGGATACTTTTGGGTACCCCCTCGTAGATGTTGTAAGACAAAAAAACCGGATTTCTTTACTACCGTGATGATATTTTAGAGGCATATAACTAGAGAATTATTTGACCGACGAGTTTGAAATTTTAACACCATGTAGCGAATTATGTGATTATAGAGTGTACAAAATTTCAAATAACATGAAATATTGATTGGCCAATGTTGTGGTAGAATTTTTAAAATTTTGAAAAATAAAAGTGTCAAGCAGGGTGTGGGTGCTACTAATCATGTTGTCAGGTTATGCACATGACATCCTGTTGGACTGCTACCTGACTGCAGCGCCCCCCCCCCCACAAGGCCCAGTCTATTTTTCAAAATTTTAAAAATTCTACGACAACTTCGGCCAATCAATATTTGTAGTATTTTTTTTACGCTAAATAAAATTATAGCTTGTGCCGAACGATTGAGTGGTTACTGAGATACCAAGGGTCAGAATCTTGTTAGTAAATCAAAATTTAAGTACCATATGAATTGGAAATTTTGTACACTGTAAAAATATAATTCGTTGTTGTGTTAAAATTTCTAATTTGTCAGATCAAATAATTCTCACGTGCCTCTAAACTCATGAAATTTTTTGCGGTAGAAAAAAACCGGGTCTTTTTGTCTTCTTATGTTGATTAAGTCATTTCCGAACAACATTGCAAATATACGATATGCAAAATAAAATGAGCTAATTTTTATATAAAGTATGGTAAAATTTGACTCATCGTTTTGGAATTCAAGGGTTCAAATTCGGGTGTATATAATCATGAAACTGATAGTAATAAACACATGTGATCATAGAAAAACTGCTTACTAGTTCTCTAAAAAACCATTGCAGACAGCCAACTGAAAATTTGGAGACCTTTCGGTAATTTAGAATAAGTGGGGTAGTATAATAACTCATTTTTAAAATTAACAATTCTTTGTTGCATGATATTTTACGTGCGTTGGTTTTATAAAATAGATTTTATTTGGGTTTAAAAAAAATACTCTTAGCCATTTTTGCGATTTCAGAGGTTCATGAAAACATGATTATTTTGGATTCTATTAATTGTATAGAATGTTTATTTAATCGGGCAAAAACCAAGCCAACGTTTTAATCTCGTAAAAAAATCATGTAAAATCTCAAATAACATCAGTATTTTGTTATAAACAAAATTTAAATACTAGTGGATAAAGAATTGAAATAAAATAATGTAAGATTTAAAAAAATTGTTGAAATGAAAAAATATTTATTGTAAATTGAATTATTTTTACAAAATACATGTATTCATTTTTCAAAATTATGTTAACTTCTCAAAAACCTTCAATAATTACTTATTTTACTTTATAAAGTGAGGGTCCTACAGAGTTCCGCTGCATTCTGCATCTCAAACACCATGATCGCTTGTCTCGCCAGTCACCCTCCTCCATTGGCCGCATCACACCATCCCACCATGTTTCTATAACAAGAGAAAAAATACAATGCATAAATTTTAAATGGAGATTCTTTGAGTTAATGTCTGTGAGAAGAGTTATTTAACACAATTTTGGAAAAAAATTACTTATGTCTGCTTTTAAATATAAAAAGTTCTGTGTAGTATGATAGATATTTTTGATGCGTAATTTTTTTAATCCCGAATGTTATTTCCTTTTTAGTTCAAGTTTGCGAAGGTCGTAGCAGGAACACAATTTTGGAAAAAAATTACTTATGTCTGCTTTTAAATATAAAAAGTTCTGTGTAGTATGATAGATATTTTTGATGCCTAATTTTTTTAATCCCGAATGTTATTTCCTTTTTAGTTCAAGTTTGCGAAGGTCGTAGCAGGAACACAATTTTGGAAAAAAATTACTTATGTCTGCTTTTAAATATAAAAAGTTCTGTGTAGTATGATAGATATTTTTGATGCCTAATTTTTTTTAATCCCGAATGTTATTTCCTTTTCAGTTCAAGTTTGCGAAGGTCGTAGCAGGAAGACCGACATTTATTGAAAATGACTATCAAATAAATCTTCCAGATTTCAGACACAGTGGCAATTATGGTGAGTGAATTTGTTTTCCATGTAGTTTTAATTTTTATTTGAATAGCTGTGTTTAAATACCTGCGACTGCTTCTCCTCACCAAAGCAGAAAGGTGAAAGGGGTCGCCGCGACCTCTTTTGGCTTCAGCAGCAGTAGAGACGATTCTCGCTTGCCAGCAGCCGCGCCTCTTTGAGGCAGCAACGAAGGCTTCCCCAACCATTATCTGGTATATGAACAACAACGTTTCCCTGTATCGTCAACGATTGTCATTTAATTTATTATAAAGTGAGGGTATTTAAAATATAAATCTATTGCCATTTAATTGAACTGAGAATCCACTGGAAGCTTTTTTTTTACAATATGTCTACTGAGTGTATATGATGTTACTTACCACGGCAAGTAGCTCAAAAAGTCAGTCAAGACAGGACCAGGGTCGTCGAGTTCAAAAGGAAAATGGTCGGGGAAGCCTTTGTTTCGTTGCTGCCTCAAAGAGGAGCCGGCTGGCTGGCAAGCGATCTCTACTGCTGCGAAGCCAAAAGCGGTCACTGACGCGGCGTCACCTTTCACCTTTCTGCGTTGGTGAGGAGGAGCGGTGGCCACAGTTTACTCACTGGAGTTTACCTCCAGTAAACTGGAGGTTTACTTTAAACCTCCAGTAAACTGGAGGTTTACTGGAGGCAGTTTACTGCTGCCTCCAGGAGGCAGTCGCAGGTGAAGCGAAGGAAAGGGAGGGGTCAGTGTGGAGCAAAGAAAGTTACTCAATGTTGAGTGATCGATCTCTCTCTGTGTCGAAGCGACGATCGATTGAAACGAAACTATCTGACTGTTTTCCTTCAACTAGTCCTTTGTGACATCTTACCCACTGGCACTCGCACTGCGAGAGGCAGCAGCTGCCTATCTACCGGCAGCAGAAGCAACAACGTTCACTGCACTAATAGCAGGCAAAAAACACTAACGACGGACTGGCATAGAAAATAAATAGTACAGTATTAATTCCTCCGCAGTCGAGACACCGAGTCCCCCCCGAGTTAGTGGATTTATTTCCTGGTCAGGTCCTTTGTGACATCTTACCCACTGGCACTCGCACTGCGAGAGGCAGCAGCTGCCTATCTACCGGCAGCAGAAGCAACAATGTTCACTGCACTAATAATAGCAGGCAAAACACTAACGACGGACTGGCGTAGAAAATAATAGTACAGTATTAATTCCTCCGCGGTCGAGACACCGAGTCCCGAGTTAGTGGATTTATTTAATAAAATTATGTATATTGAAAGTGAGGGCTCACAGGCCTGTGTGCTCTATATAAACTCCTACAGGCCTGTGAGCCCTTGCTTTCAATGTAAATAATTTTTTTAAATAAATCCACTCACTCCGAACTCGGTCTCGCGACCGTGGAAGAATTGATACTGTACTATTATTTTCTAAGCCAGTCCATCGTTCGTTTTTCCGCTATTAGCCCAGTGAACGTTGTTGCTTCTGCGGTAGATAGCGCAGCCAGCAAACCTCTCGCAGTGCGAGTAGTGCTCACTACGAGTAGCACTGCGAGTGCCAGTGGGAAAGACATACACATAGGTCAGCTCAGGCAGTTAGTTAGTTGAAGGAAAACAGCCAGAGTATCTCGAGAAAGTCGACACGGAGATTGATCACTCAACATTAAGTACTTTCTTTGCTCCACTTTTGACCCCTCCCCGCCCCTTCCCTTTCTTCGCTTCACCTGCGACCGCGCCTCCTCACCAAGGCAGCAGCGAAAGGTAACGCCGCATCGGTGACCGCTTTTGGCTTCAGCAGCAGTAGAGACGATACTTGCTTGCCGGCGACTGCTCCTCTTTGAGGCAGCAGCGAAGGCTTCCCCAACCTTTTCCTTTTAAACTCTGTTACGCTGCCGGATGCCCGGCCGGTCCTACCGACCGACTTTTTGAACTACGCCCGCCAGTAGAATTTTTCAGTGGGTAGAATTTTTCTTGTACAACATTCTATTTAGAAGTCTAATAGAACGATGTACAAGAAAAATTCTACAGGCGGGCGTAGTTCAAAAAGTCGGTCGGTAGGACCGGCCGGGCATCCGGCAGCGTAACCGAGTTCAAAAGGAAAAGGTTGGGGAAGCCTTCGCTGCTGCCTCAAAGAGGAGCAGTTGCCGGCAAGCAAGTATCGTCTCTACTGCTGCTGAAGCCAAAAGCGGTCACCGACGCGGCGTTACCTTAACAAAAACGACCTAACAGAAAATTTTTAATGCTGCACCAAATTTTTAAAGCATGTCTTTCTCTAGGCGATTCGGTTTATATTTAAAAATTTTTATTGACGAAAAACAGCAATTTACTACATCCATATAAAAAGTATCCAGTTTTTTAACTGGTTTTCCATTATTGTGTTTTTTAATTTCAATTTAGGTGTTACATAAAAATATTAAGGATGTTTTAAATAAAGATCACAGTTTTCTTTATAATTTGGGTATTCTAAATGTAAACTACAAATTTTCATTTAATTAATGCGGTTTGTTTAAGTTTTGTCTAGGAGAATCCAGAAGGAGTATAATAGGACATGTCAGTAGTAGTTGTGGATCTTAAGATAAGTATGTTTCGCCGGCAATTGGCAACTCCCTTAACTTCATTCATCATGCGAGTTTAGCGGTAAAGAAATTGCCGGTTTTTAACGTGTGTTACTTCAATTCAGGCTTAACATAAAAAAGTACTGGCATTTAAATACGTTTAAAATTTAAACGTATTTTATTTTATATGTTAAAATTAATTTATAATAATTAATTATTTATTTTATATTTAAATAAAATGTAAAATAATAAAAATAAAAAATTTATAAAAAATATAAAATTTATTTATAAAATAAATAATAAAATTAATATTATAAATATAATTATTATTTCTAGAAAAGCTACTTGAGTAACAGCACAAAAATAAAAATAATTTTATTAACCTTGATTTGAAGAAGTTCATTCTCATGCCACCTAGTGCTGATGGTAAAACAAACAAACATTCATTGCTATCTAAACAGTAGACAATGTTAACTTGTTTGTGTGTGGCCCACCCACCCGGATCTGATGGATCCCCTATATGCTGTCTTACTTATATAGCCAATATTAGAGGTAGTACAGTGTTACAACCATTCAAATTTTACCTAACATTATATAAATTTCCCTTAATAGTAGACAATCTTAACTTGTTTGTGTGTGGCCCGCCCACCCGGATCTGATGGATCCCCTATATGCTCTTTTACTTATATAGCCAATACAGTGTTACAGCTTCAAATTTTACCTAACATTAAATAAATTTCCCTCATCACTTCTCTCTTCATACTAATCATTGACAGACAAACTCAGTTTTCAATTTTTACTGTTTTACACTACAAACATCCAGTATAGCCTGCTATTCATTTATACATTATTTTCATTAAACAATTTTCTCCAACCACAGGTAGTAGTAGTAGATAGCGTGGTGCTTCACTTTCTACCAATCAAATACAATATTTAAAAGTACTGCAGTCTTCTAAAATGTTTTGCCAGCTTATCAACCAAAATTAATTTTAAAAAAAATCTGATTAAACTACAATAATTTTGGGTAATAAGCTGGTACAACATTATTGAATTAAAAGTATTGATTAAATTAAATTAAAAAACAAAAAATTAAACGCTGAAAAATCAATCATTTAGAATAAAAACCTCAAAAAATATCAACCATGATGTTTACTCAGGACTCAGAACCCCGGCGTGCACACCAGCAAGTATGGTCAATTTTTTGGGTCATGAATCACATCATGGGTGATGATGGGTATTGTCACACCTATCAGAATAGATCTCCGATTGGTTGGGAGTGGAGCGGAAATATTCGTTATCACAAAAGTCGCACGCTGATTGGTCAAGATAATAATGCCATAATTTTCATTATTGAAAGCCTGGATTGAAGTAACCGATGTTAAAAACCGGCAATTTCTTTACTGCCAAATTTGTATGCTTATTGGTCGAAAGAGTGGCAAAGAAAGTTACATCTACTGTTCAGATAAAATGCTGTCAGTCCCAACTCTCAATTTCAATCGTAATTCTTCTTACTGTGTGGGCGAACATACTATCTATGTTAAGATACACAACTGCTATTTAATTTGTCCGATACTCCCTCTGGAGTCTCTTGGACACAAATTAAAAGAAAAACAATTAGCGGAGGTCAGAGCCATCGGTTTCATTATCACAAAACTTAAACATGCATTAATTAATGTAGGAAAAACGTATAAAAATAAAGAGAATATCTGAAATAAATTAAAATTCATTCAATAATAAATTTTGCCATTCTACGGAAATTGAGAACGATATTAAAAAAGTAATAACAAGTTTCTTTCGTAATAGTATATTACCGATAACAACTAATTATTAATTGATCCGCTAACCACCCTAAACATTTGTTAAGTAGAAAATAAGAATCTAGGCAGCTGTGAAAAAGTTAATGAAATTTATATTATTGAAATTAGAATTGATTTGAAGTTGCATGATGCATTTTAAATTTATTTTTGAATGAAAAACAACACATTTTTCTTTTGTTTTCAGAAACAAAAATACCATCTTCTGCTGTTACGAAGGTATGGCTTGGATTAGAACACATAAATAAAGCACCAAAGCGTTCAAGGTTTAACTATTTGGAAAAAGCTATTAAAATCTATAATTAAACTAATTAATATATTGTACAATTAATTTAATTAATAAAAAAAAAGATAAAAATAACAGTCAAGCGTTAAAAACTATCCAGACACACTAATAATCAAGAAAAAATGAAAAAATAAGTTGATTGGGAGTGGGTAGAAGGGGGAGGAGGAGCATGTAGACATTTTTTGTTTATCGTTTTAATTTGTGGTTGTACTTTAATTTATTATTATTATCGAAAGAAGATTAATAGAAAAGCATTTCGGCCTGACTAAATCAGATCACTGGAGATCTCATTGCTCGTAAAAAATACTTTTAATAACTATTATTATAACTTGTAATGTATTATATATTATAATAATTACATAATTTGCAAAATAAACTGCATTAATTTAATATACATTTTTATTTTTCCTTCGTTATTATCATTACATTAATTAATTATGCATAAAAAATATTAACATGAGTTGATGTTAATATTTTAGTTTTTATATTTTACATTTAACACTTTCAGTGCTGAACATTTGAGCACGAGTTCATTCCTGTGATGTCTGGGAAGAAATGGTAGTAAAAGTCGTAGGCCTTTAAAAATGTATACATTGTATATTATACACACAACTGCTGTGTGTTCAGCCGCGAAAGTGTTAATACATTACTGCATAATGATGTTACAAATGGAGTTAATAGTTTTATGTATTATTATTATTGTCTTAATAAATAGTATTATCTTGATTAAAAATCTTCAATTGAAGAGTATAAATTAATTGAATTATTATTTTTATAAAATCCTGGCGTAATCATTTTTTTAGTTTTATTAAAAGTTGTCAGCGTCATGGCCGTTAACAACTATACATAATTTTTTTTTAACATGTTCACTGCTCGGGACATCAATCGGTAATGCTAGTGTTAAGAGCTGGGTGCTTGTGCGTCAAATTGACATGTCCGGCTCGCCTTTTTTTTATTATTGTTGCATTTTTTTTAGTGAAATATAATGCATACCTCTGTGCAGTTTATTTTTAAATGTCATCTAACAATGAATATTTTTATATTAGTTATTTATTATTATTAATGTCAAAATATTTATGATAAGACTGACGTTATTAATATATCTAGATAGTAGATTTAAAACAGTTAGACCACAATATTTATCAAACGGTGAAATATTTTGTAACAGTTTTACTACCACCATTAAAAAAATTTATTTTACAAGATTGATGGGAGATGAAATTGAACAAAAACAAATACATCCACATAAATATATTAAAATTTTCAATTGTGGGGCATTATTCTATGCGATACAAAAGTCTAAAAGTTATTTATGTGAATTATCTCCAATTTTGTAAGTATTTGAAGGTGCATCGACAATTTATTCATTAGTGATTATGAAAAAGAAAAAAGAAAATTACTAGTGGGACCCAGGTGCTTCGCAGCACAAGTTGGAAAATCGTAATGAGATTACATGAATTAAATATAAGAATTTGATGGTTCATAAATGTACTGGAAGCATTTTTAATAAGGCCTCTCTATAAACAACATGTTTAGTTTGTCCTGTTGGCACTAAAAAAAAAAAATATAAATTATAATAACTGCCTGTGTGAAAAGCAGGAAGTACCATTGTACTCGAGTAGAACAAACGTATATGTTTTCTGGGTCGAGAAATCAATTAAAAAAGGTCCGAGCTCAACATTTCCAGCCGTTAAGGAATTATAGTTTTTAAAAAATTGTTAAGCCCCAGGGGGGTTGCACCTCGATTTTAGATTTTTCCTGGCGGTTTCAGAGGGCAAAGAACAAAAAAGATTCTGATCATTTTTCGCTCCAATGCCTCCTTATGGGTTAGAATTTCCGGACAAAACTACTAACATTCAAATTACATAAACTTAGATCTATCGGCTACAATTTATAAAACAGTATATCAAGAGTTAAAAATTTAACAGATGGATGCAGATAAAACATATGTCATAATGTTTAAAGTATATTAAAGTAACGTGTAAAATTAATAAAATTCTTATATTTACTTGAAATAACAAATCATGAGCATAATGAATTTCTTGGAAGTATTTATAAAATTAAAAATCAAAAATTATATTTAGTTTCTATCCACAACTGAATTGATTTTTAAATCTTTAATTGTGAAAAATAAAATATGGTTGATAATAACACGGAAAAACACGGCTCCCTTGATCTACAGACCACTTCTGGTGGTGCCCTTATAAACCAACCGTTGTACATTGTAATCATGTGCGTTACGCACATGATGGGTGATTCCATTCTCTGAGAAGGAGATAAGAAGGTAAAACAATTTAAAGGAAAAGATTCTGTATGCTGAGGCATGGCGCCACAGTACACCTTTAAGAACTGCAGCATTAAACAAAAGAATCTGTAACTGATAGGTGCCAAGCTTGGTTTTTTATTTTAAAATGAAAAAACAAACAAATTTATCATAAATATTGATATTTCACCCTCCCAAATAAGATTTGGTGTTGGCATGTAGGATGAGAATTAACCCGGTTTTACCCTGGCATAGGGTTCTAACTCATTTTGCTACAGAACTATTTATTATTTTCTAATGGGTTAACTTGCACTAGACAGAGAATTTCTCCTGATTAATTTTATGTATGTTGCATATTTGTATGAAGAAATCTTATAACAAACAGCAACATCAAGAGAAGGATAAAATATCTCATAGTAAGCGAATAAAATAAAACCGAAAGGGACCCAGCGTGACTGAGCGCTTTGAAAGAGTATTATCTTTTGAACAAGTCTTATTAAATTTCAATATCTAAATGTAAATATTCATAATAATTTGATTTTTATATAAATATAGTTTAATAACTATTTTTTACAGATTTAGCAGAACATTTTTGTTACCTATATCAGTATTTCTAAAATAAAAGATTTTTTCTTAATAAAATTAAATATATGCTTCTGGTCATAAATGAAAACGGAAAAATTTGGCTCAAACGTGGTTGTATTTACAAATTTGTTATAGATAAATAATGTTAATTTTTTGAAATTTTTAGGAATGAAATTGAATGGAAAAAGTTTTTAGAATGGCGGTAAAAGGTCGGTCGGGGTGATTGCTGCATTGGACAAAAGAAACGTGTCAATCGATTGATACCACGCTTTTTATTTTTATTTTTAAAAGTAAAAGCAAACAAATTTATCGTAATTCTTGATAGATATTTCACCCTCCCAAAGAAAGATTAGGTGTTGGAATGTTAGATAAAAATTAAGAAAAAAAAATTTGGCAGTGAACGTGTTAAATGTAATTGTATAATTTTTTTTTATTAAATTATTTTAAGGATCAGCATTTCAGATTTATTAGGGGCTGTGATTTCTTGAGTGACTAATATATTTATTATTATAATAAAAACCAACAACAGGTTGCAGAATAAAGTATTGTTTTATGTGTCCGTCGTGATTTGATTATATAGTTAATTAAAATAAAACTGTTATTTTTTGTGTAAAAAAACAAATTCAGTGATATTAATGAACTGTTGTTAATTTATTAACTTGCTTTTTGCTGAATTATATTATGAATTAAATAATAATGTATAGTAATAAAATATTATTGTTATTACTATTACTACTACTACTATTACTCAAATAACTAGCTGAATTTATTCATTCTTCAGAAAAATTTAAAGACTGAAATTTATAACGGATGAATATCGATCGCTAGCTATTTAAATTTATTTAACGTTTATTATAAATACACAATATCAATTAATGAATGCATGATTTTTTTAATTTATTTAATCAATTTTTTATGAAATTTAAATGAAGTTTATTAATTTTCATCTGGAATAACTGGGTCATTTGTTTTTTAGGTCAAAAAATAAATGTGATGATAAATCTTCGTTAGTATTCAATAATTTTATTAAGTTTGATATTGTGTTAAATAACAACTGGGTTTTAAGTTCATTATTTGAATAGTTTTTGTGTAATGTCATCTAACACTTATATAGATAACGTAATTCCAAAGAATTCTTATCGTAGTGCATTGTGTAATTGCCGATAGGTGCTATTTAGTGGATACCTTTGTAAATACTGTATATGATATTAATTTTATAAAAATTACATTGTAATTCTTGTTAAATAGTAAGCATATAATTTATAATCTGCTTAATTGTTTGTCCCTTGTTATATACAACGTGAATTGGATTCAAGAACAAAGATGGCATGATAAATATTCTTGTCTCAAATGGCCTAAAGTATATAATTTAAGTACTTGATATTAAAGATTGCAAGAGGAACAAAACTGGTTGTTCCAAAAGTTGTATTAAAGTGAAATTTACTTGAGAATTGTTTGTAGTGTCTGTACTATATTGTGTGTACGTGCTTTATTTAATAACGCTTTAATTTTTAATGTTATTTATCTTTTGTTCTTAAATGTCTTATAATATAGAAGAGATATAACCCTTTTAGTTAACGTTGGTGTTTGGAGCATTTAAAATATTTTTTAATACTTTACATTCAGATTTATTAAAATTAAATTAATTTCTTCCTGAAATTAATTAATAAAATTAGTATCATTATTATTTAACGGTTTAGATTATCAGTTTATATTTTTTCGACCATAATTAACCCAGTTGTTTCCAGTTTGAAAAAGTAATTTAATTGAAGTAAATTAAATCTTAATCTGTATAAATTGTATTTTACAATCAAATTTTGATTGACTAATTTATTGAATATTGTAAGTTTAATAATAATAAATTTATTATTATTAAAAAAAGCAATTATTTATTTATCCTAACTAAATTAATAGTTAATTGTAATATACTATACATATATTTTTCCTAGTAAATAGCTTAAAAATATATATTTAATTGTAATATTAATTAATAAATTATTATTATTATTAATTTTATTTTCGTTCTGGTGTAAAAAATTTTACATTAATAACAAGCAAAAAAAGCAATTATTATTATTATTATTTGTTTATTACTATTATAATTATTATATAAAATGTAGAAAATTTAAACGTATTGCTATTAAAAATTGTTTTTAATTTAATTAAATATAAAGTGTACTTAATAATTAATTACATAACATATTTAATTACCAATATTTTATAATATTACTAATGCAGATTAAAAGAAAAAAAAAGATAACTTATAATGCAGTTGATGTTATTAAAACTGTCGTGTGTTGTTTTTAACTTTTTTGTTATCTTTTCTTAAGCCATCGTTATGTTAAATTCCAGTCAAGATTTATTTTTTTATTTGCCAAAATAAATTTTTTTTCAAAA
This sequence comes from Catonia carolina, assembly GCA_035578175.1. Lineage (NCBI taxonomy): Eukaryota > Metazoa > Arthropoda > Insecta > Hemiptera > Achilidae > Catonia > Catonia carolina. Next base: position 28,217,835 of record JAQMRL010000005.1, on the reverse strand, counting down.
ATTTGTTGATAAGTTATTTAAAGGAGAAGTAATTCTTCCAAATCGATGACTATTTAAAAGTTACAATTTTAGAAAGAATATGACAATTAGAAGGAGCCCATCTATTAAATATTATAAAATAGCCTCTGTATATATTATAAAATCTGCCCATAACGGACAAGTGGAGTGTCAAATTATTTACACTCACTCTGTTCGTTGCAGGGCTAAAATAAATAGTTCTGTTTCTTATCACATGGTCAGCCAATAATTTGACTGAATCATTTAAGAACAGAAGAGGTAGAGGTGTAAAAGACACTAATCAGAGTTATCTCCTCTGAAAGTAATGAATTTCATTATACAGCCAGACCCTGTGGTGAATGAAGTGAAGGTGTCATTTGCAGAGTGGAAAATGTGCTTTTCAGAGGGCCCGGCATGCTGATTAGCGTACTTTTGCACTCAGTGAGGAAGGCAATGGTAAACCACCTCACTCCTTGTTTTACTTAGTAAAACCTCTACAGGTTCAAACCAACCTTTTGGCTGATGACCTAAACAACAACAAAATAGCCTCCTCCGTAGTAGCATAGTGGTAGCGCGCTAGCCTACAAACGGAGGTCTCAAGTTCAATTCCTGGTTACGGTGTAGAATTTATTATGTCAAAACCCACCTTTAAAGTTAGATAACCAGCTGTAGTTGCTATAATAGAACATATGAAAATGGTCTGATGGTAATGCTAGAGTCCCAGCTCCGTGTAGTTGGAAGGAATGCAGTGCGTTTTTATAGTAGTAAGAGAATGAATGAATTAGTAGTGTTTCACAGCTGATGCATTTGTAGTGATAGCGTGTACTAACTAGACTAAAAAAATATTCTTATCATCTGGCGCATTACCCACCGGGTTGGTCTAGAGGTAAAGTCGTCACCAAAATCAGGTGTTTGCCAGCTGATTTTCGGAGACGAAGGTTCCTGGTTCAAATCCTAGTAAAGGTAGTTATTTTTACACGGATTTGAATACTAGACAGTGGTTGCCGGTGTACTTTGATGGTTGGGGTTCAATTAACCATACTCTCTCAGGAATGGTCGACCTGGGTCTGTACAAGACTACACCTCATTTACACGTCATACACATCATCCTCATCTCATTGGGTCATGGGGTTGCTTATTGTTCTCAATTGAACAGATTACAACGTACACATATTAGGAATTTAAAAAAAAATCTGGCGCATTAATTTAACAAATACCTACCGGGTTATTAACTTGAACAGATTCATAATATTTAACTTACCAATTTATATCAAAATATGTATATAAATAAATGTAATAAATACAAACAAATTGTTAAATACAGAAAGTTTGAAAACGAATGTTTTGTATCAGAGTAATACAACAATCATTCTCCCAGCATGCCTCACTCATTCATTATACCTCACCCGTACCCTTCACCCTGCAACTACACGGAGCTTGGAACCACACAATAGTTGAAGCATTGTTGCCAGATCGCTGCCCACACATTTATTCGAGTCTGCAAGAATTTTTAGAGGTTTCCCTAACTAGCCGTCTTAGGATTTTTTTTAATCAAAAAAAATCTGGTAAAAATACTGTGGGTTCCTAATGAATCTTATTTTATTACTATATAAATGTTATCATTATGTTGTGACCTTTAGGTCAGTTGTGTGCGCACAAAGTTAGATCACCTAAATTTTACGAAATTTTTGTGTTTGACAATGAATAACTTTTTTTTAAATCAATGACATACATTTTGTAATATTTCTTTATAAAATACAGAATTTTAGCTTTAATTTTCTATATTATTTGTCATAGGTTACAGAGGGGGGAAAATACAGTAGTTATTTCATCTTTAAAATGTGACACCTATAGGCAGTGAAATCATGGCGTTCCATTAGAAATTTATGGTCCTCATTGTACTTTCTATATTTAAAACCAATGGACCATAATATTCTCAAAACAGAATCTTTAGATTCAATACAGTTTAATTTTTGCTGTTGGAAATTCCTCTTTGTCATAAAAATCCAAAACAGTTTTATGCACAAGTTGCTCGTCAAATTATCCATTTGTTTGTTTACTTTCTCACTTGTAATGTTTACTTGGAGTTTCAAATACCAACTTGTCATCACTGCTGAATTCAAAATTTGTTTTATGCATTATAAGTGTTCTCTAACACATCACATGGCTGAGCTGTTAGTTTCATTACTTAATGAAAATTAATACTTTCTCTTTCTTCTGGATTGTCAGCTAAATATTTTAAAAACCTTAAATACATTGCCTACTTATATTTACTTTGTTTTTTTATGTCCTTCCAACCCAGTCACGAACCTGCATTGTGGGGCTGAAGTCTTTCAGGAGTTTAACACAGTAACTCTTTATTTGAAAAGTAAATTAAATCCAACACTACAAACTACAAATCGTTACTGAAATTTTAAATCTTTGCGTGATTAATTAATTAATCTTTGCATTTCGCGTGATTAATTACTGTCCAATACAATTCTATTTTGTAATGTACTTCTTCTTCTTCTTCTTGTGGTTCCTATCCGTTCCGGATGTTGGCAACCATTTTGGCTATGATGACTCTGTTGACTGCTGCCCTGAACAATTGAGCTGTATTCACGGAGAACCAAGTCCTTAGGTTCTGGATCCACGATATTCTCCTTCTTCCAGGACCTCTTCTGCCACATATCTTTCCTTGAATTATGAGCTGCAATATTTTATATCTGTTGTTATTTCTCATAATGTGTCCCAGGTATTGGAGTTTCCTTACTTTTATGGCATGTAATGTACTAATTGACTATAAATATAGAACGTAAACATGTGTAAAATTGTATCTACTATTTATTATCAGTTTTTCTCTTAAAACTACAACTTTTAGAATCAGGCGGGGGCCGGCCTCATTGGCGTAGTTAATAACGTGCTTGCCTCTCATCATCGGGTCTTGGGTTCAAATCCCATTCTGGCACGGTATATTTTCAAACGTTACAAAAATCATTTCATCCTTCACCAACTGCATTAGCAGTAATTGCAGAACAGTCGGACGTTAAACAAAAAAAAAAAAATAGATTCGGGCCGGATTACTGGAGGGTCCAGATTTTCGAAGGCCGAAATGTTGAGGTACTACTGTGATACCATTTCAATCGTTTTTTTAAGCTCACTAAAATGATTTTTCAAAAAATTTGAATAGTCCATGTGGTCAGTCAGTATTTCAAAAAAAGTAACAAAAACTGTAAAAAGTATTTTGTAGTTGTACCACTATATAATAATATGTATTCAAGTAATGTAAATAAAAATAAATAATAAAGTAACTGAAATGGATGTATGAAGAAAAAAGAATAAAATGCTTACACTTGTTCGCACGGCAAGTCAGTAAAGCCTTTTCACTCTAAAAGTAACTGGGTAGCTCAGTTGGCTAGCTAGCAAGGGATGGAATTTTTACATTCATTTGAAATAACTGTTTGAAAAGCATAATTTTATCTACAAATATGTTTATTTTACAACTCTGTAGGGTGGAGGATGATGGTGATGTGATTTCACTTTTAGGCAACCCTATAATGTGGAATATTTTTGCCCATCCCTTTCTTTACTTCCCTCCATAAACGTAAAATTGACTCATCCACATCCACTATGGTCAAATTCTGATACAGAAACATCACAGCTTTCACACAAACTAAGTTTGTTAGTTGATCTACAGATGGGCTCCATGCACATGGTTTCTTGTTTACATCAAAATCATCCAACTTTCTAGCCTAACACCACACTAAAGTGATAATAAAATATTTCCGTCCTAATGAATTCTATTCTGTTAACGCCATTAGTTTTGTTGGAAGAATTCTGTACAAGATAAATATAACTTCTACCAGTTTCTAACTTAAATTGAGCTCAGTGGAACACGTTTTGTCATGTACTACTACACTATTTTGCATTACTGATTGTTCAGATAAGCGAAGGTTACAGATAAGTAAACTAAAAATAAAAATTAATACAGTTTAAAAAAAAATCGCATTCACTCAATTCAAAACTCTTGAACGCCTTGCCGGTTTTCAACGTATTACAATGGGAGTTATTAACAGGTTTTATTTTTTATGTGCTTATTACATCAATAGTTATTTATAGTTTTGCTGTCTTCAAAAATTGCATACAGCGTTAATATTTACTATTAAAGTAGTTTACTGTACTAGTAACCATGAAATTGTGAGCCCGAATCTAGTTACACAGTAATGCAATGTTGTCATATGTAGCAGAGTGGGAAAAAACTTTTATTATTATCTTATTATCATAAACAGTATAAGATTACAAACTTTTTCAGGGCGGGTGGAATTGGCAACACTGTAAGGCAGGTGGAGGTACACGACTGCTTGGTTTACTAGGATGCTCGCAATGTGGTTATTAGTATTAACATTATCACAGATATGTAAAGCCTTCTTTTTTGTCATAAACTTGTTTTGTTGTGATTGTATCCAATCTTGATCTGGTTTACGTTCCCTAATTTGTTTTTTACAGAGCGTTTCATAATGTAATTCGGGGTTAAAATTCAGTACAAAAAAGTATTTCTCTTATAAGAATGAAACGAGTACTGTACGAAAGAGTACTTAAAATAGTTTTTCCACATATTCTGGGCAGTTAGTTTACTGTTTACCCACTAGGCGTAGACAATAAAGACATTGGCTGCCACGGACAGTGAGAAGTCATTTTGTGTGTGAAAATTTCACGTGTCTTAAGTCAGTAATTACTGTGCACATGCGATTCGGTTGAAATTTAATAAGGATCCACCAGTAACAATTCAGTGAAACAGGTTGTTTGTGCAAGGGAAATCAACTGGTCGTCCATCAACTTCAGATGCCAATGTTGAACGTGTGCATGCAAGTTTTATTCGCAGCCCGTCAAAATCGACTGTGTCTGCAGGCAGAGTTAGGATTCCGAAAACAACAGTGTGGAGAGTTTTCAGTAAACGTTAATTATTCAAACCGTACCATCTTCAATTAATGCAGCATCTATTTGATGAAGATAAAACACATAGGCTCGATATTTGTTTACAGTCACAGAAAAAGGTGTTGTTAGATGAAGATTTCTAGAGATCATTTTCAGCAATGAAGCTACTTTCCATATTAGCGGCAAAGTAAACCGTCATAACGTGCAAGTTTGGGGAACTGAATACCCACATGCTTATGTGGAACACGTTCGGGATTTTTCGAAAGTAAACGTTTTTTGTGCGATCTCTCGTGAGGCAGTGTATGGGCCGTTCTTTTTTATGGAAATGACAGTAACTGGCATATGTTACAATTATGGGTTATGCGTCAGCTACTTAACGACTTCATTTTCCAGCAAGATTGTTGTCCTGCCCATTTTCATAACGAGGTTCGACGGTACCCTAACACAGTGCCTTGGCGATGGATAGGACGCGCATCTGAAGAGGACCAACACATTATACTGTGGCGACCAAGATCGCCAGACCTCAAGCCATGTGACTTCTTTCTCTGGGGCTACGTGAAAGACAAGGTGTTTATCCCAGCAATGCTTAACGATGTCGCTGAGCTGAATGCAATCAATTCTATTGAAAGGGACATGTTAGAACAAGTTTGGCAAGAGCTAGACTTTCGTGTTGATGTGTGCCGTGTTACCAAAGGAGCACTCATTGAACATTTATAGATATTTAAAAATAACTGTTTGAGTTCCTGCATCGGTCCGTACAACTTTCATTTGGGTAAGTGAAATAGTTTTTTGTACTGAATTTTCATAACCCCCAAGAACATTATTAAACGCCGTGTACATATATATCTTTCACACTAATAAAAACTTTAGTAAAATTTATATAAAAACTCCAGTATAAATGTAAATCATAAAACTTAAATTAAAAATATAAAAGGCACTAATTAACCTAAGCCTTTATTAAATATTAGACTTTCAGGTTTCTGCTATTTTTTTAAACGTAATAAAATTTGTTTAGCATTCTTAATAATAATTTTTTACCCCTTATGTACCTTAAGTGAATCATAACATTTATATTTTTTATTTATTTATAGTCAAATCGATAGCTTGGTCATTAGCGACTACAGTGGGTTATGAAATGTTGAGTTGTGACTTGTTGTAATTTCCAGACCCTAGCCAGGAATCGAACCCGGGACCTCCGCATGGTAGGCCAGCGCGCTACCACTACGCTACAGAGGTGGCCATAACATATTAAATCAAAAAATGGATCCAATTAACATTAAATGTGGTAAATAAATGAAACCAGCAAGGGACAACTGTTTCAAAATGGACCCAGCTGAATATTTAATCCTATTTGGTTAAATTTAAATATTGGGTGCAAGATATCTAAAAGAAATAGAGGAAAAAGAATAAACACTTAATGAAAATGAATCCTGGAAGACTCGAAAAAAATTTTGATTATTTAAATGACTCAAAACCATGGAGTTAGCACCTGCAGATCATTCGTGTGTTGATGCAAAAGGTATTTTGCATTCTTAATAATACTAAAAATAAATTAAGTATTTCTGTACATATAAACACACACGAAGGTGTGTCTCTAAAGTTATTCTTTGCCATCCACACAATTACAAATAAACAATTTTTATCCTTTTATACTTGATACAGTATTTTCTGTATTAATTTCAGTTGTAAAAAAACTCTTGATGAAAGAATAACGTTAAGTCTGCAAAAAGGTAAATGTAGCTCAATGTGCTAGTGTAAAGTAAGAGTTAGCAAGTTGATTCTCCTTGAGCTGTTTAAAATTTTGTGCCGTTTCCAGTCATGTTACGAACAGAATGTCTTGTACCCTACAACAATCACTTGCTTAAATCTGAAGGCTGAAGCTCTTGGACTAATTGTATGTGATAACGGATACAATTTCAATTTTTAGCAACTTTCTGAACACTCGAATATTACAAACCAATTTGCGAGGAAAGTTTTAGTAATTTTTTCCATGGAGAATTGAGCAATCTTGTTTTCTTATTCTCTAAAATGTCATCTGTCACGAGAGTTCGTCGCCAATTACATTTTCTGTCGCAAACCCCTACCTGTCTCTCGAAATCGGTTTGTTAGCCTAGAAATTGACATTTTTTTCTGGAGGAAGAACACCAACTAATTTAATTTGAAATGATTCTTTTACACTTGCGCACAATTTCAAAGTAAAATATTGTTCAAGAATGAAAACGCATTCTAGGGTAAAAAACATTCTGTTTGTAATAAGACTGGAAACTGCATAAAATTTTACAAAGCTCAAGGAAAATCAAATCGACACTGCCGTATATATACCGTTGGAGTAGGGCTACCAACTTCGTGTCACAAAACAAAATTTCCCTTTCTTAGAAAACAATTACCAGACATTAACAATTGGGTAACAGGACTAAAAAGATCACTCTGTAGAATTGCATTACCGTACTTTTTCTAAATCTACATGTGTTTATTTCACCTATTTTTGACATCTAATTACCGTTGTTAAGATGAGTTTTTCCGTTACTGTCGCTTACTACAATCACGGTAAGTAAAATTTTAATGTAATTACTTATGATTATGTTATATTGGTTACAAAAGATTTAAACCAGCTACGATTTTGACTTTGGTAAAAATTGCTGCTTTGCCTGGCTGTATTTTGATATAACAGTAACTGTATATATATATATAACAGACTTTTGCGAAAACGGACTGTGCCCTCTTCCATTTAGTCTGTTATAACAAGGACTTATTGTATATGTATAGATTAATACGTTTAACATCTTTGTGGTGGTGGTAGTTAATTATTCATTATTGTATAAAAAAAACTGATTTATTTAGGAAAAAATTTGGTGTAAAACACACACAACTTTCTCTTGCCAATCCAAATAATGACCAATATAACCTAAAATTAGAAGTAAACAAAAAACTAACCTAATTTTAATCATGAGTGAATGATGCAAAATGAAAACCAAACCTTACTTTGGGTTAATAATACGGAAAATCACTCTTCAATGCTATACAAGGCTCTGTAGAGAAAAAAGCTTAAAATAAAAGTTTTAGATTTTGAATTTCCTATAAATTTGATTATATACACTTTCGTCGTAAAATGAAATTTGATTTATACTAAGGCCAAAATCTTTAAAAAATTCACTTTTTTATCGATTTTCATAAACAAAAACAGAAAAATTACTAATTACTGCTAAGCGTTACACAAAAAAAAATGTTTGAAGTAAAAGTTGCAGATTTTTACTTTCTTTTGCCTATATAAATATATAGGAAGGAAAGCATTTTTTTTCAAAATCGAGTTTTCACAGGATCTACACGTTTTCAGACCCCCTGACCCCAAAAAACATGTTTTTAGCGATTGGTCTGTGTGTGTGTGTGTGTGTGTGTGTGTGTGTGTGTGAACAGAATATCTCAAAAACAGAACATCAATCAAACTTGAAGTTAGATACCACTAGAGGACCTGACGCAAACATTTCATCAAAATCAGTCGACCGGAAGTAATAGTTTATTCGTGTCATTTTTCACTTTTTTGCGAGTATTTTAAAAACAGCTTCTACGATTGTTATTAAAATCGCCTCATTTACTATATTTTTTAAGCTCTACAAGATAGGGTAGGCGCCATGTCTGCTGAAATTCTTGTGGAGGCTGTTTTCTCGTAAAACAATTGTTTTTTTAAGATTGCGACTTTAATATGCAATTTATCGCAAAAATGTATCTAGTGTAGTTGTAGAGAATTTAAAATTCTACAACTTTTAATTGAAACAGTTTTTTGTATAATGCTTAGTTTAGCGGTAATTAGTGATTTTCTGTTTTATTCGCACGAAATCGTGTAAAAAGATCCGACTTTTTACAGATTTCAGCCTTGTTACACACATTACGACAAAAAGTATAATCAAATTTATAGGAAATTAAAATAACTACAACTTTTATTTAGAGCATTTTTTTCTACAGAGCCTAGTTTAGCGTGAAAGAGTGATTTCCTTATTTTTAAGCTAAACTGAGGTTGATTTTCACTTTACGTCTTTCACTCATGATTAATATAAAATTATGTTTTATGAGGTTATTTTTTTTTGTTTATTCCTATGTTTTATTACTAATGTTAGGTAATATTATTAATTATTTGCATTGGCAAGAGAAAGTTGTGTGAGTGTTTCACACCAGATTTTTAAATTGTCTATAACTTAGATTATATACACTTTTGCCCTAAAATGCATTTTAAGGCCGCAATCTTAAAAAAACCATTTTTTTCTATGAGAGAACAGCCTTCCTAAGAATTTTAGCAGACTTGGCACATACCCTATCTTGCAGAGCATAAAAAATGTAGTAAATAAGGTGATTTTATAAAAATCATAACTGTTTTTAAAAAAATCACAAAAAAATAATAAAAAATGACACGAATAAACTACTAATTCTGGTGAACCTTCTCAAACAGGATCAACAAAACCTTTGATCGAATTTGAGTCAGGACTTGAAAAACGAGATTGAAAGTGATCCAAATTTTTTAACCAGTCATTGCAGGTGATGAGAGTTGGTGTTATGGGTATGACCCAGAAACCAAGCAAGCGTCAAACTAGTGGAAGATTGGCTTGACACTTAATGACGTCGCAGGCGGAACATGACAACGGTAAAAGAAACACAACACTACGATCAAACGTTAACCTACAAATTGTTGCCGCCTGGACAGTTGCTTGTTGAAGGTCTCTACTAACCCCAAGTTGCGGGAGAACTTTCTACTACGTCTATGAATAGCCGTGCACTCTCAGTTCGGCTATTTTTGGGTCCCCTCCTCTCAAAACTTGCTATTTTTCCCCCTTGCATCCAGAAGACTCCAAAGGGAGTATAGGACATGTCAAGATAAAACTGAACTGAAAGTTTATTACCAATGATAAACTCATCACTTACCACCAAAAAATTGTTTCTGCTACTGCTTACTTCAGTAGGCTTGTCATGAACCCCATTGAATCAAATATCACACAAAATAAAAAATCAAACACAATGATAAATTAATTGCTATTAGCATAATAATTATATATAAAATATATAATTGCTATTGTAATAAAGGTACAATTTTGGAAATTAAAAATCAACTACATACCTAAAACCAATGTATACAAACTTTTAAAGACCCAAGAGGACTTTTTAAATAACAGGTATTTCAGCTAGTAATAAAACCAGGGTGCTAGGGAAAAACAATAATTAAATCAAAAAAATTAATAGTTTAGTTGTCTGATAAGTTGTAAGAAAATGTCACGAAAGATCTTGAAGAAATAAAAATTAAAAAAAAACTCCATTGGACCGAAGTAACAAAGATTCTAGAATTAAAGGGCTTTCATAAAGAACAGAACCTAATTGTAGATACAGCTCATGTTGACAGAGGGAAAACAGAAATTAATACCAGAAAATTATAATTTCTTCATGGATACCAAATGTATGTACCAATGAAGTATTACATAATTTTATAAAATAAATAATATCAGTAAAAGTAAATCTTTATAATGCACCATGCAACCTACAATTAATCCAATGCAAAAATCTGGAGAGAAACGCACACACTTTCTCGTGTGCATGTAGTAAATGAACAATATAACCTATGTTTAATCATGTAAAATGAAAAACTACCTCTGTTCTAAACTAAGATTTAGATACAGTAAAATGCTTGAAATAAAAGTTGTAGATATAAAAAAATTTCTATAACCGATTGTAAACATTTTTATTGTAAAATGCATACTAAGGCCGCAATCTTAGAACACCCAATTTTTTTACTGATTGATGAGAAACAAAAACCAGAAAATTACTAATTACTGCTAAACTAAGCGTAGTACAAAAAAATGTTTGAATTTAAGTTGTAGGTTTTTAAATGTTCTACAACTTTGTTTATATACACTTTTGCCCTAGAATGCATTTTAAGGCCGCAATCTTAAAAAAAAAAAACAGTTTTTTCTACAAAGCACGCCCTACCCAAGAATTTCAGCAGACATTACACTTATCGTATCTTGTAGAGCACAAAAAGTCCAGTAAATGAGATTATTTTTTAAAAAATTTAAGAGCCATTTTTGAAAAATTGCATAAAAACTACTTCCAGTTGAATGACTGATAAAAATGTTTGTCGGGTCCTCTAGTGGTACCTAACTTTTTTTTTCCTAATTTGTGTACGTTGCAATCTGTTCAATACAGAACAATAAGCAACCTCATGACCCAATGAAATGAGAATGATGTGAATGACATGTAAATGAGGTGTAGTCTGTACAGACCCAGGCCGACCATTCCTGAGAGAGTATGGTTAATTGAACCCCAACCATCAAAGTACACTGGTAACCACTGTCTGGTATTCAAATCCATATAAAAGTAACTACCTTTACTAGGATTTGAACCAGGAACCTCGTCTCCAAAAATCAGCTGTTGAACAGCTGACTCACAGCGACGACTTTACCTCTAGACCAACCCAGTGGGTTGGTACCTTAATTAAGTTCCATGTTTCAATGTAGTAATCCATTCTTGAGGTATTTTGTTCACACACACAGACCACTCGCTAAAAACATGTTTTTTGGGTTCAGCCTGAAAACATGTATAACCGGTAAAAAATCAACATGAAAAAAATACTTTCCTTCCCTGTTTACTCATATAGGGATATTGGAATAAACTGAGAAAACATAATGGATCTTACTAAATTTAGACAACTGATAACTGACTTAAAAGGCTTCCACAAAGAGCAAACGTAGAACACTGGATGAACAAAAGAAAGTAGAAAACCTAAAGAGGAAAAAGAAGAAATGTCTGAAGTTACTTTATGAGATATACTCATACAATTGGCCATACATAAGAAAAAAACAAATTCGACAGACTACACTGAAAGAATTATAAAAATTAAATAAAATACTTTAAACAAAAGAAAACCAATTCAAGATTTGCTAGTTCCATATATACTACATATTTATAGAATTTAATAGAAACAAATTATTAACATTTTTTATTTAAACATTACTTTAAGATAAAAATAATTATTTCCAAGGTACGCAAAAAGAATTTTCATTAATTTTGTTTTTTATTTACTTGCTGGTTTCTTCTTATTGTGGTATAAGTAAAGGAAAAAGAATCAGTGTAGGGACAGGATGTAATGAAACCCTGAGGGGTTTCAGTTGATTAAGATAAACAACATTGATTTTCTACTTTTGTTCTTTCTTATTACTTTCAGTACTACTTTAAATTTCCTTTCTCTGTAAACAGGTTAAGGAAAGGACATTTATAAAACCTAAGCCTGGATTTGTTTAATAATATCTTATTGTTATAAATCATGCCATTTGCCCTACAATAAAATAAATTTACTTTCTTTTTATTCATTTATGTACAATACTTTTCGTCTCGTTTTCATTTAACACTTTTCACCATCTGTATTGCATACAGTGGTTACAGTGTTTGACTGTCCTGTACTGCAAAGTAGAAAAAGCCCTGGGTTTCCAACTAGGGTTAGATATCAGCCAGAAATGATTAAAACCCACTGATTCTGTACTGTAACTCTTAGGAGATGCTAATAACACAGGCTGCGTGTTTTAAATTTTGAAAAATTGTTTTCAACTTGATAGCCGATTCTTATGTATTTTTGGCGCTAAATCCAAATATGAACCCCATTTTTGTGATCACAAAGATTTTTCACAAAAAGGCCTCATTTTTTTATTTTCTCTTGCCTATATGAATTATATGTAAGAAAAGCATATATGTAAAACAAGTATTGTTTTCATGTCGATTTTTCACTGGATATTCACATTTCCAGATTCCCCGAACCCAAAAAACATATTTTTTAGCGATTGGTCTGTGTGTGAACAGAATATCTCAAGAATGGAACATCGTCCGAAGTTGAAACTTGAAACTTAAATTAGATACCACTAGAGGACCCAACACGAATATTTTAACACGTTAACTGCTATGTGACCCAAATACGTGTCGCAGTTGTCTTCGAAAATGGGCCACATGCATCAAAAATGAGTCACACATAGTACATGAATTATTTTTGAGCCGAGTAATGTGGTTTGAAAAGCTACGTCTTCAGAGTGATATTGTACACTTAAACTTTTCAAATAGTTGGCCTTTTTCAAATAATAGGATATTACGTATACAGGTAGTTTTCCTTGTTGTCCTGTACTAGAATGCTGCTATTATTTATAATTTTATTATTTCTTTTGCTTATTTTGATTGATTCATATAGTCTAAAACTATGTAACTTAATCCAGTTTATTACAATTTTTATTGTAACACAAAAAGGGATCCACATGGCTCTGAAATGTAGAATCATTCCAGCAGGCCATGTTACCCAAAAGTTTATCACAACTTTATTTTACAAATAAAAATACTTGTTATTAAATAAATTAAGTAAAGTAAGAAAAAAATGAATAAAATGTGAAAAAAGTACGATGGCCCAGCTGTTAAGTGTCACAAAATTTAGTGTGGCAGTCAACGTGTTAATAAAATTTGGTCAACCAGTAGTAATAGTTTATTTGTGTCATTTTTCACTTTTTTATGATTTTACTCAAAAACTGCTTTTACGATTTGTTTTAAAATCACCTACATTTTTTGTGCTCTACAAGTTAGGATAGGCGCCATGGCTGCTGAAATTCTTGGAAAGGTTGTTCTTTCTTAGAAAATTTTTTTTTTTAAGATTGTAGCCTTCAATAGAATTTTAGCGCAAAAGTGTATATAATAAAAGTTGTAGACAATTTGAAAATCTACAACTTTTACTTCAAACATTTCTTTGTATAAAGCTTAGTTTAGTGGTAATTTGTGATTTTCTGTTTGTTTTTCATGAAAATCTGTAAAAAATCGATTTTTTAAAGATTTCAGCCTTAGTATGCATTTTATGACAAAAGTGCACACAATCAAATTTATAGGAAATTAAAAGATGTAAAAAGTTTATTTAGAACATTTTTCTCTACAGAGCCAAGTTTATTGTGAAAAAGTGATTTTCCGTATTTTTAAGCCTAACTGAGGTTGGTTTTCATTTTGCATCATTCACTCATGATTAAAATAAAGCTATGTTTTTTGAGGGTAGTTTTTTGTTTATTGCTAATGTTAAGTTATATTGTTCATTATTTTCATTGGTAAGAGAAAGTCGTGTGAGTGTTTCACACCAGATTTTTTTCAAATAAAAACTAATTTTTGAGTATATTTACAAGTGAAACGAAAATAAAATTTTTATAAAATATCATTAAATTTAAAATATACACACAGTAAGATATTATTACATTGTGTTCTTATAGAACCTTTCTCTTTATCTATAAATGCCCCTTTTTGTGTTTTTCTTCTGTTGTCTTACAGCAGGTTATCCCTGTTATAACATCCGACAGTTGTCATCTATTGTGTTAGCATTAAAGTTTCCTTGGTATCTCCTCTACATCTCTTTTATATCCTGACAGAATCTTTTCCTCTGTACTTCACTTAGCATACCAAGACTCTGGGACAGTAGTTGAAATGTGCATCTAGAAAATGCACCTATAAACTCATATTACAGCTCAAATTTTTTAATTTTTCTAATATATTTTGCATATTTTCATCTACTATGTTGGTGGCAAGAAACTTTGTATCTGCATCCTTTAAGGTTTTCTATGCTTAATTTCTGCCTCCTTGATTTTATATTCAAAATTTTTGTCTTTTATAAGCTTCCTCATATCCAGCCCAACAAAAACAGCCTCTTAAATCTTTGCTTCTGACAAACCTGGAAACTTAACTGCAATGATACGCTTAACCCTTTGCATATTTTTAATGTCTTCACAAATTGTTTTACTGGCCCTAGCTCGACCAAACTTTACCTTTAAATTTTCACGCCAGATTTTAAAGTTTGTCTTGTTGGCTCAATTCATTTCATCAACAATATTGCTTCCTATTGCTACTATCCCACCCATAAAAACCAAAAAATTGTTCTGCAAGTTTCCTTTAATTACTTTATTTTAAATATTTTGTACAATATATCAAAGTGATAATCTGATAAAAAACTTGATAATTTGACATTGTTATAATTACGATGTTGAAACTAAGCAATATCACTTGTAAGGAATTTTATCAAAGCTGTTGCATATTAGATAGGTATATATAGAACTACTGTCTGTCTATAACTTCAGCGGTATCGGCCCGCTACTAGCCTTCTCAATAACATTTCATTATGTACTACTACTAACTAGTACACTGGAATTGGTACATAATGAAGTATTGAGAAATCTAATAGCAAGCAGATTCTGCTCCTCACTATAGTACAGTATTGTGCGAATTAATGTGAACAAACAGAAATAATTTGTAAATATGATTTATTTAGGACAAAGATACATTTAGGTACACTTACATGAGATAATTTCCATTAACTAGTATTTAATGTGGCCCCCTTTTACTTTTATGACTTCCTGGAGTCTTCTTGGCATGGAATCCACAAGTTTTTTGCAATTGTTTGTGATGGCTTCATCTCTAAACCAAACCTGAATCACTGCTTCCACCAGTTTTGTTTTTGTCGTACAGTCCAATTTTTGTAGCCTAGCCTTACATATTGCCCACAAATTTTCTATAGGATTAAGATCAGGTGAATTCCCAGGCCAATCAAGAAGGGTAATATTATTATCTGGCACGGAGCCGAGTCTTGTTGAAAAATTGCGGTCCCTTCGGCCTGTACTTTATTAAGTTCTATAGCTAAGCGTTGCCCTAGCAATGCTTTGTATTTTTCACTATTCATCATACCTTCAATTGGAATAAGTGTGCCAGTACCTGAGTATGAAAAACAGCCCCAGAACATTTTTTGGGGGGATGTTTGACTGTTTGGTTAACCAACTTATGAAAACTGAAATTTTGTCTCTGTTCACATTAATTCGCACAATACTGTATCTTGATCATTAGTTAGAATACATTAGAAATATACCAAAATACATAACCTAATTTTAATCATGAGTGAAAGACGCAAAATGAAAATCAACGTTAGTTTGGCTTAAAAAATATGAAAAATCACTCTTTCACGCTAAACTAGGCTCTGTAGAGAAAAATGCTCTAAATAAAAGTTGTAGATCGTTGAATTTCCTATAAATCTGATTACTTACACTTGTCGTAAAATGCATGCTAATGACTGAAATCTTAAAAAATCAATTTTTTACACGTTTTCGTGAGAAAAAAAACAAAATTGCTAATTACTGCTGAACTAACCGTTAAACAAAACAATGTTTGAAATAAAGGTTGTAGGATTTTAAATTCTCTACAACTTTTATTATATAGAATTAATAAAATGCATATTAAAGCCGTAATCTTAAAAAACAATTTTTTTACGAGAAAACAGCCTCCCCAAGAATTTCAGAAGAATTACCCAAACTTGTAAAGCATAAATATTTTTTTAACAATTTTTTTGGCGATTTTAAAAAAAATTGTAGGTCCCGTTATTGAGAAAATCGCAAAAAAGTGAAAAATTACATGAATAAACTACTACTTCCGGTTGACCGATTTTGATGAAAATGTTCGTGTCGGGTCCTCTAGTGGTACCTAACTTAAGTTTCAAGTTCGTACGATATTCCGTTCTTGAGATATTCTGTTCACACACACACACAGACCAATCACTAAAAACATGTTTTTTGGGTTCAGGGGGTCTGAAAACGTGTAGATCCGGTGAAAACTCGATTTTGAAAAATTGACATGAAAACAATACTTTCCTTCCAATATTTTCAAATAGGCAAGAGAAATTAAAAATGTATATGACAATTATTTGTTGTAACCTTTGACTATAAAAAAGTAATGCAAAATAATACCATAGATTTTTCATTTTTAACTGAAGAAAAAGGAAAAAGAAACTAGAAAAGTGTTTATGATAGGAATTCTAATGAACAAAATATTCTAGACCTTAGCTGGGAATTGAGATTGGAACCTTTTGATTAGCTGTTCATCATGCTATCACTGCTTCATGAAGGCTACTGACGCTCATGTTATTGATTAAAATTACTTTACCTCTGAATAAAATCTAAAAATATAAATGGCATGTAATTTAATGAGGTAGACAAAAAGCTTGAGATTTATTACCTACTCAAATTACATGAAATCAATTAAACTTTTTTTGGTTTAAACACGAATCAGTAAAATAGATTTAATTATACAGATTGAATCTACTGAATAAATTGTTTTCCAGTTAGGGACGATACTTATTTTTCTTAATGAAATTACAAAACTTATTCAGGAATATGAGGGGATAAGAATTTTTGAATCGTTTCACCCACAGAAAAATAAGAAGCCATTAACAGATCTTTGTAATCTAAGGCTTCTTTGAAACAATTTAAATAGTAGACGCAGGACCAGAGATCCTTAGTTCTTAAGTTCTCATCATCACAGTTTGAACTTTATACTCTTTCAATTCCAGCATTTATATCAGACACCGTCCATTCTTCATCTCATAATGTAAGCGTTTATTTCTATTTGTTTAAAAGAAAAATTATGTTTTAAAAACTACTCTTAACTTGACACAAGATAGTTCTTTAAAAGTACAATACACAAATTTCTGTTGATTACTTGTTTTCCTCCCAAAGAATTAAATCACAAGGATTACTCAAAAACAAATTCTTATTCTTCAATTTATTCAAAACCAGTTGATTTTTTATTGGTTTTTCATCTTTTTCCCCAAACTTTCTTCGTTGCCTCAGACATTTTACGACTTATTTATTTTTAATATTATCTCCACGTTTACTTTAGCAGGAATGTTCAAATATTTTTTATTTTATTTTGAAATTTGTCTTTAAGGAAACAATCCTGTTTTAACCCTAATTTTCAATTTCATTTTCTTGTTTGTAAAATTAAAATTTATATTATTTTTATTATTACTTCAAAATATTTTGTTTAGTCTATTTTTTGTTTACACTTTTAATGTGTCCAAAAAAACTTAGCCGTTCTTTTTATTATTTATTCTTCTGTTGATGCAAAATATTCATTAGCTTCATTTTTTGATTTAAATTTAAATTTTTGACTTTCATTTAAATTAATGACATTCTTTCAGGAATGTTCGGCCTGGGTCTGTATAAGACTACACCTCATTTACGTGGCAAACACATCATCCTCATTTTAAAATTTTTATTTAAAAAAATTTTTTTAGTTTATTTAAATTTGCATTGACAGCTTGGTCATTAATGACTACTGTGGGTTTTGGTACAGTACCGTAGGTTTTAACATGTTAAAATTTTCAGACCCTAGCTGGGAATTGAACCCAGGACGGACCTCCCACTTTGTAGGCTAGTCACGACGCCATGGAGGTAGCCTCATTTTCAAAATGATTTCCTAAAATTTTCATTTCATTTTTATTTTTGTTACATGTTCAGTTTCAATTCCATAAAATAATACTGGTTTAATCACTGATGAAACCAGTCAGTGATTACTTGTTAACACAAAAGTAAAACGCAATCACAAAAACTGCTTGATCCTTTGATTAATCTTCACATTTTTTGAATAACTGAGAAAGATTTTCAAAGTTTGTCTGTCAGTGTTCTTAGAATACGAGTGAAATCAACAAACAAATCGTTCTTTTAATATCAGAAGGTATCACAACTTACTTCAGGATTTTAAATTGATCACAGTCAAAGTTAAGTGTAGTTTACAGAAAAAAATTTTCAAAAAGTAAAATAAACCCAACGGGTTGGTCTAGAGGTAAAGTTGTCGCAACGAATCAGCTGTTTAACAAGTGATTTTCAGACAAAGGTTTCTGGTTCAAATCCTAGCAGAGGTAGTTACTTTTATATGGATTTGAATATAAGACAGAGGTTACCGATGTACTTTGATGGTTTGAGTTCAATTAACCATACGCTCTCAGAAATCATCGGCCTGAAGCTGTTCAAGACTACACCTCATTTACATGTCATACATATCATCCTCATCTCCTTGGGTCATAGGGTTGCTTATTCTTAAATTTAACAGATTGCAACATAAACACATTAGGGATTAAAAAAAAGTAAATCAAGCCAAATCTCTATGAGACATCCTTCCGTTCTAGATCAGTTAGTCCATCAGTGAGGGATTCAAGTTTACCAAATATAATTAATATTAAAGGAAATCAAGCAAAACTGTTATTGAGATAAAAATAATTTCTTTAAAATTCAAGCAGTAACACATGAAGGGTCATGGGGAATAACAATTTAAAGTCCCCATAAAATAATTTTATTTTTTATCAAGACACGAAGGAATTTACATTCAATTTATACTTTTATACCCAGGTTTATCTAATTATATACATTATTAGTCATAAGTTCCAAAAAAAAAATAGATTTTCATTAATAATTACAATCAATTTATCCTTAGAACCCACCGGGTTAGTCTAGAGGTAAAGTCGTCACCGTGAGTCAGCTGTTTAACAACTGATTTTCCGAAATGAAGGTTCCTGATTCAAATCCTAGTAAAATTAGTTACTTTTAAACGGATTTGAATACTAGACAGTGGTTACTGGTGTACCTTGATGGTTGGGGTTCAATTAACCATACTCTCTCAGGAATGGTCCGCCTGAGTCTGTACAAGACTACACCTCATTTACACATCTTACACATTGTACTCATCTCATTGGGTCATGGGGTTGCTTATTGTTCAGAATTGAACAAATTACAATGTACACATATTAGGGATAAAAAAATTAAACATAAATATAGATAATGTTCAGTATCTTTCATTTCAGGGTAGAAAAAGTACTTTGCCTTTTCCTTGCACTTTTGGTATCAGTGAACGCATCAAGATTTCCAATTCCAGAACTTCGAAATGAAGAAATGTCAAACATGATACACACAGGAGTAAGTGATATATGTATACAAATTTAACTTATAATTAGAAATAAAAATCATAATGATCACTAAAATAGAAATATTAAAGCAAGTTGAATTATAAATTTCATTAAAAAAAATTAAATTTATAAGTACTGTCATAATATAATGTACCCAACTAGAATTTCAGAGAAAATTCCAAGTAGAAACCAATTAATTAGTGGTTCATTAATTAGTAAATCAATTATTTTAAATTAAATTTTGAGAAAAAAAAATGTGGAACTGTACACTACACCTGAAAACGAAGGTTATAAATTATACAGAGTAAAAATTTTATAAGGCACTGGTTTCTCCCATACTGGCTTAAAGAAGTAAAATCCTTCAGTCTGCCAAAGGTTGTTTCAGATTAAATAGGCTTCAAAATAATATTCTAGAAATGTTGGGAGTTCCAAGCTCTAAAATTAATGAGTATAGAAGAATCCTCAAGAATTATAAGCTTCCAAGAGTTTTTTTGGTTTTATGTCTGACTGTTTTGCAATTGCTGCTAATGCAGACGGTGAGAAGGATGATACACGAAGATGAGTGATGAAAACATGCCAGACCTGACCGGGAAACGAACCCGGGACCCCAGCATAGAAGCCAGTTGTGCTAACTACTACGCCAATGGGCTGGCCCTCACAAGAAGAATCCCACTCAAAGCTCTGAGGTAAATAGGGTGTACGCCTTGGAGGAGATATTCAGAGTCAGTATCTTGATTGATGTGGACTAGAAAAGGAATGTTTGCCTATCCATGGTGGAAAAAGAAGAAAGAAGGGAATTACAAGTAAAATATCATTACCCCATGTACCTTACAGATGCTTATTAATTGAAGTTTATAATTCTTTAAAAACTTAAAGTGAAAAAACTGAATAAGTTTATGTTAATAAGATATGACTGATATTTCTAAACCTGTCAACTGAGGAAATTTCACTATACTCTGATATTTTTTCGAAATTTTACAGAAATAAATGCATGTTTCTTAATAAGTGTAGTGCTCGCCATGAAAGAAGTCTGTTGTGTTTGAAGAACTACCTGTATTTCATAAACTACCGAATGGTAAAATATGAATGTTATACCAAATAAAACCTCGTCCTTTTCTGCGTTGATTGCTATGATAGACGGTTTTTTGTACTTGAAAATAAGTAAGAGAAATGGAAGATTACTTTTAAAAAATACCCAGCTTAATACTCTTTTAAAATGTGTGTTACTTTGTCCAGAATAAACTTAAAAAATTGGTATTCATGTATGTTAAAGATCACAGTTTTCCCTAAAAAGTAAATTTTTACTTTCTCTTGCCTATATGAATATATAGGAAGGAAAGTATTGTTTTCATGTCGATTTTTCGAAATCGAGTTTTCACCGGATCTATACGTTTTCAGACCCCCTGAACCCAAAAAACATGTTTTTAGCGATTGGTCTGTGTGTGTGTGTGTGTGTGTGTCTGTGTGTGAACAGAATATCTCAAGAACGGAACATCGTACGAACTTGAAACTTGAAACTTAAGTTACATACCACTACCGGACGCGACACGAACATTTTCATCAAAATCGGTCAACCGGAAATACTAGTTTATTCGTATAATTTTTCAGTTTTTTGCGATTTTCTCAAAAACTGGTCCTACGATTTTTTTTAAAATCGCCTATTTTACTCAATTTTTTATTCTCTACAAGATAGGGTAGGCGCCATGTTTGCTGAAATTCTCGGTGAGGCTGTTTTCACGTAAAAACGTTGTTTTTTTAAGATTACGGCTTTAATATAAATTTTAGCGCAAAAACTTATATAATAAAAGTTGTAGAGAATTTAAAAACCTACAACTTCTGTTTCAAACATTTTTTTGTATAACGCTTAGTTTAGCGGTAATTTGCGATTTTCTGTTTTTTTTTCTCACGAAAACGTGAGAAAAATCGATTTTTTTAACATTTCGGTCTTAGTATGCATTTTACGACAAAAGTGTATATAATTAAATTTATAGAAAATTAAAAGATCTACAACTTTTGTTTAGAGCATTTTTCTCTACAGAGCCTAGTTTAGCGTGAAAGCGTGATTTTCCGTATTTTTAAGCCAAACTGAGTTCGATTGTCATTTTGCGTCATTCACTCATGATTAAAATAAGGTTATGTTTTTGAGGTTAGTTTTTGTTCATTTCTAATGTTTTAATACTAATGTTAGGTTTATTGTTAATTATTTGCATTGGCAAGAGAAAGTTGTGTGAGTGTTTCACACCATATTTTTTTAGAAGTATAATTCCTTGTTTTGTTTTATTGCAGCAGCCATTTCAAACAAAAGCATTTTGAAAGCACATGAACACGAAACCAGATAAAAACTGTGTACTTTTTATGCATAAACTTCCAGATCTCTTAACAATTTTTAACTAAAAACCTTCAGTTATACCAGCCAAGGTACAAAAAAACAAATTTTTATTCAGTATAACGTTCAAAACTACAGTATAACGTTGGACTCAAGATCTCCTTCGAGAAGACGAAAATAATTGGGAACACTAACATGGACCCCAGGATTTCAGTGGGAGGTCAAGTAATAGAAGTGGTACGGAATTTCAAGTACTTGGGGGAGGTATTGAACATGAGTTGCAGTGACAGGGAAGCATGGGCGGAAAGGACCAAAAAGTTAATGAGAGCTCAGTTCATCACCCACACCACATACAACAAGAAGTCAATGTCGGTAAATACAAAGGTAAGACATTACAAAACGGTAATACAACCTGCAGTGACTTACTGTGGAGAGACCCTAACAAAACTGTCACAAAAAACTAAAACCCACAGAATCCTGACGTTAGAACGAAGAATCCTTAGAACCTGTATTGGTAAGAGAATATACAAAGATAATAGTTGGAGACTGCTACCAAATAATGAAGTCTATAAAATTTCGGAGCCAATACTAGACACAATTAGGAAAAAACGAATCTCCTTTTTGGGCCATATCCTTAGAACACCGGAGAACAGAGTACTTAGAAGACTTATTGAAAGTGTCTGGGATTTTAAAATCGGTTTGAACTGGACGAAGGAGGTCAAGGAGGACTTGGAAAGGTTTGGGTTGACGCTGGAGGATGTGAGGTTCAAGTCTGAGAGTTATAGAAAGTTGAAGGATCTGGCTTTGGAACCAGAAACCAAGACTAGAAGAGTGCAGAGGGTGACGGAAGAACTCCGGGCTCAGAGATCACAAAGAATGAGGGAATACTGGGTAAAGATCAAGGCTCAGAGATCGAAGTAGAGTCTTTCATGTTGTGGCTGAAGTGGTCCATTGTGGCCTCACAAGTAAAAAAAAAAAAAAAAAAAATAACGTTCAAAATTTCCTGTTTGGTAGTTTATGAAATGGAATTCTTTCGTGGCACCAATATAATATAATATAAAATTTGATTAACTGTAATTAAAAAAATTACAAAAAAATTTCTTTTAATTTATTTAAAATCGCATTTACAAGTTAGCTGTTAGTGATTTCGGTGGTTATGAAATGTTGTTTTTAATGAAAAAGCCTTTTACTTTGCTAACAACTATGTTATAGAGATGGTAAATATAAATTTTTGTTAGCATATTTGGGAATTATGAAATATGATTAAATATAATGAATAATGAATTATATATGAAATATGATGAAATATAATTATGTTATTATGAAATAATAAATGTAGAAAAAACTTCGTAACTAAATGTAAAATAGTTTTCCTATTTCAAAAGAGTTTGTTCCCATGTCATGATAGCACATATTCAAATAGCTTTGGTAGTTTTTTTGTACAGTTCTGATTACAGTACAGAATTATATATTTATAAATGTATTTTTAAAAATTTTTATTTAACAGGACATGGACGAACCATTTCTTCCATCGTTAGGATCCGAGAAGCCATGTTTTATGGAAGTACAAGTTGTAAGTATTACAAATACTGTTAATGAAATTATAGATTACAGTTTTTATAGAGTTTATAAATAGTTGCATCAATGCTAAGATGTAACATAATAATGTACAATATAAACAGCAGAATGAAATATCTGACCTTAAAAGAGTAGGGAAGGGGTGTATAAACATTGCACATTTTTTGGTGGTAATTTTTAAAATTGTCATCTATCACTTTCCAATCTCCATTCGTCACATCCTTATGTCAGAACCTACAAGAGATAGCAAAAAACGGTTTTCGGATTAATAATCTGCACAAAAAGTTACTAGGCCTGGATTGGGTTTGAAGTTCTGGTTTCGACCGAAATGGCCCAAAACCAGAAGTCCAGAAATCAAAGTCGGAATTTGGAAACAAAAATTGAGCTATTCGATTCCTTTTGAAGAACAGATACAGAAATCATTGCGTTTGAAGTTCCAGTTTTGACCGGAAGTGGTAGAAAACCAAAAGTCAAGAAATTAAAGTCAAAAATTACAAGAGATAGGAACAAACGGTTTTCGGATTTGTAATCTACACAAAATACTAGTGGGCCTGGATTGGGTTTGAAGTTTCAGTTTCAACCAAAGTGGCCCAAAACCAGAAGTCAATAAAACAAAGTCTGAATTGGGAAACAAAAATAGTGTCATTCGATTTCTGTTAAAGAGTAGATACAGAAACCACTAATGGTTTTTGGCTGAAGTCAAAGGTAAGCCTTTTTAAAAATTGCCACCAGCCATGAGACACGTTGTCTCATGAAAGAGATTTTTTACTAATTAATTTATTACCTTCTTATTGCTACTAATTACTAACATACTTGCTTCAATAACCATTTCATCTAATAAAATGTGTCAGCATTTACTTAGAAATTCAGTTTTAAAACCAGAAATATTTAGAAAGGAACTCTTGCATACTCATGCACACATGTTTCATCAATCAAGTATTTTTACAGCTTTTTTGATCAAATTTAAATTTACCACAAATTTTAAAGCTTGGTATAATTTATTTATATATTTTATATCTGCAAAGTAAGTTTCTATTTAAAAATTTAGTGTTGTGATTGGTAATACAATAATAAATTTTGTTTCTTTTATTGTGATTGTGGACATTTAAATTCTGAATTATACTCAAGAGTTAAACCTGGGATCTTCTGCTCAGTAGCCTAATACGATATTAACAAGGCAACAGAAGAGATCAAACGCTAATTTAAAGTTAAAAACTTCAGTTATTTTTTTTGTGAAATTTGAAAATTAAAAATTGGAATCAAAATAGAAATTTGTTTATTCACAACTTCATTTTCCGTAATAATTTGAAAGAGTCAAGAACAGACAAATAAAAATTTAAAGAAACATATACAGTCAAAAAAAGTTCCAAAATTTACCCCTAAAAATTTAAAAAGATGTTCAACCCTTAAACCAATATTTTTAATTTTTAATTTACAAAGTTCCGGAGGAGTTAGCTGAAATTAGTGAAGATGTTACATATGACGCTAAAAAATACCTCTGAACAATTTCAAAAATTAATCCATAAGGGATTGAAAAGGGTGTTCAACCCTTAAATCAATATTTCAGTTTATTTAATTACAGACGAGCTAGATGGATGAAACTTGGTGGAGATGTTACCTTTAGGCAAATTTAAAAAATTACCCCTTAACAAAAACAAAAATGTAACGGCAAGGGGTTGAAAATAGTGTTCAACCCTTAAACCAGTATTTCTTGTTTATTAAGTTCCAGACGAGGTAGATGGCTGAAACCTGGTGGAGGTGTCCAAATATATATATCAGATTTTTTAAATCAGAAAATAATATTTTTTATATATTTATAAATTTAACAATTATTTCAATAAAACAAAATTAAATCGTGAAGTTGGAACGGGGAGCTAGTTTACCATAAATGGAAAAGAACATTTGAGTTACCAAAAAATTATCTATAGATTTTTTTATTTATTTAATGTTGCATCAACTACAGTGGTCATTGTAGAATTTTATTCTATATAAGAAGCAGTTAAACACATAAATTAAGATATTAACTAAGATTTTATGTTCACTTATTGTGTACACTTTTAATATTTTTAACAGACCATTAAAAATAATAAAATTTATTGATTTGAAACATATAAAATTAAATGTAATATTATTACTAACTTAATAATTAAATTATTATTTTTATTGATAAACAAATATACATTATTCTTTTATTTAAAATTGTAATTAAAAGAAAATCACTTCACAACATAATAACATTAACATGCTCATTAATTGATTCAAGTTAATACAGATGATATTCGTTATAAAAATTTCAAAGCTATTTGGGAATCAAACCCAGAAATTCATTTAAATTAAGTGAGTTTATTACAGTTAATTGATAACTGAAAAACTGAGAGCGCCTGGGGTCTGGAAATTCCCCTACTCAAAATACCTCTGCTGGATTTTTATTTTGATAAGCAAAAAATGGAAAATTATTAATAGTAAACTAAGGTCTATAGAAAAAACAACATTAAATAAAAGTTATCAGTTTTTTACTTTCTCTTGCCCAATATGAATTATATAGGAAAGGACAGGTTTGTTTTCCCGTCGATTTTTCGAAATAAGAATATTCACCAGAAATACACGTTTTCAGGTCTTCTGAACTCAAAAAACATGTATTTAGCGATTGGCTGTGTGTATGTAAACAAAATATAATATAAAGTTGAAACTTCGAACTTAACTTAGATACATGCTTGGAACTTAAGACATGCCATTTACCATACCTTAGAGAACATAAAAAATATAGTAAATCACAAATAACCTACTATTTCCGGTAAA
Source organism: Catonia carolina (assembly GCA_035578175.1). Taxonomy (NCBI): domain Eukaryota; kingdom Metazoa; phylum Arthropoda; class Insecta; order Hemiptera; family Achilidae; genus Catonia; species Catonia carolina. The sequence goes on along the minus strand of JAQMRL010000005.1, from coordinate 28,191,460 downwards.
CTCATTAAGAAAATGTTCTTTTAGGAAGAACCTAAAATGCTATGCAAATACAATGGTTGTTAGGGTCCCCTTGTGGGACCCTAACTTGAATTCTAAGTTCCACCTTCATAAAATTTTCCATTTTTGAGCTATTTTGTACACACACACACACACACACACACACACACACACACACACACACACACACACACACATTGAGCACACCGCATCCAATAGGTAAAAATTGACATGAAATGAAAACTTTCCTTACCTACCACAATCTTGTTGTGTTGTTTAGGTCATCAGCCAAAAGGCTGGTTTGAACCATTAGAGGTTTTACTAGCTAGAACAAGGAGTGAGGTGGTTTGGCCTTCTCCACTGAGTGGAAAATTATGATTATTATGTTTATCAGCACGTCAGTCCCTCTGAAAATTATCTACTTTCCACCCTGCAAATGACACCTTCACTTCATTGACCACATGGTGTGGCTGTATAATGAAATTCATTACTCTCAGAGGAGATAACTCTTGAGTAGCGTCTTTTACACCTCTACCTCTTCTATTCTTAAATGCTTCAGTCTTATAATTGGCTGACCATGTGATAAGAAACAGAAGTATTTTTTGTAACTCTGGAACTAGCAGACCGAGTGCAAATAATTTAACACTCCACCTGCCTGTTATGGGCAAACCAAAATATTTTAAAAAATAAAAAAATACCACGAGAGCACAGCTTCCCACGAATTTTTGCAAATATGCCGCTTACACTATCTTGTAGAATGAAAAAATGTAGTACATTTTATTAATAAACTACTTCTTCCAGTTAACCAATTTTGATGAAGCTGTTCATGTCGGATCCTCCATGGTACCTAATTTAAATTCCAAATTTCAATTTCATAAAACTTTCCATTTTGAGTTATTTTGCACACACATACACAGACCAATCGGTAGATATTTAACATGAATCATAAATTTCCTTACCTATATTTCATATAGAGTAAGATAAAGTAATATATTGATAAATAATTGAATATATTTTTGATACATAGAAAATAACCTAGTGAATATTTTTGCATTTCAGGTAAAACCAGTACAAGGTCGTTGTGTAAACTTGGGGACATCATCTGAAAAAGGTTGTATGGCTGGAATGTACTTACAGCCATTCCACCAAGACTGCATGAAGTAAAATTTAAATAGCATCGTAACTGATTAAAGTACAATTATACATAAATAATCTTACATTACATATGACTTTTAATAATTCTAAATTTATGCTGTTTTCTGAGATGATATATAATGTAATAAATATATTTTCTTAAAATTTAATAGAAAAATAAATAAATTATTTATTCTTAATACAGTTTAAATTATTTAAATAACCTATTCTTTATTACAATTTTCATTATAACATTATTTAACAGAACATAGTAAAACATTTCCTATACGCATGCACCAACTGAAGACTGTGGAGGAGATCCCCTGTAAATGTCTCCTTGTGATAGTTGGAGCAGTTATCAACAATTATTAACTAATTATACATAAATAACTCTTAAATAAAACCTGAATCCATCTTTGTACAAATTTTAGAACCACAAGACGTATTTTTTGGGCATAGGGGTGTAAATGAATATTTTTAAGAAACTACGAAAATAATGTACTTATTATGTACTACATAATATACAAATCCAAAAATTTATTTTGAAGGAAATATGACCATATTTTCGCCTCATTCCCCCCTCTAAAAAATAAAAGGTTGATTCATAGTTATAGAGGAAAAATTTCCATAAGAACATTACCCCATCAAGATCCACCCTGCTTAACCGAAACCCGCTCAAATGTAACGAATCAAACTTTTTTTTCTTTCTCTTGCCTATATGAATATACAAGAAGGAAAGTATTGTTTTAATGTCGATTTTTTGAAATCGAGTTTTCACCGGATCTACACATTTTCAGAACCCCTGAAACTAAAAAACATGTTTTTAGCAATTGATCTGTGTGTGTGTGTGTGTGTGTGTGTGTGCGCGCGCAAACAGAATATCTCAAGAACGGAACATCGTACGAACTTGAAACTTAAGATAGGTACTGCTAGCGGACCCGACACAAACATTTTCATCAAAATCGGTCAACCGGAAGTAGTAGTTTATTGATGTAATTTTTCACTTTTTTGTGATTTTCTCAAAAACGGCTTCAACAATTTTTTTTTAAATCGTCTCATTTACCAAATTTTTTTATGCTCTACAAGATAGGATAGGCACCATGTCTCTTGAAATTCTTGGTGAGGTTGTTTCCTCGTAAATAAATCGTTTTTTTAAGATTGTGACTTTAATACGCATTATAGCGAAAAATGTATGAATTAAAAGTTGTACAGAATTTAAAATCCTACAACTTTTATTTCAAACATTTTTTGTATAATGCTTAGTTTAGCGGTAACTAGCAATTTTACGTTATTTTCTCACGAAAACGTGTAAAAAATAAATTTTTTAAGATTGTAGCCGTAGCATGCATTTTACAACAAAAGTGTATAATCAAATTTATAGAAATTAAAAGATCTAACACTTTTATTCAGAGCATTTTTCTCTACAGGCCCTAGTTTCGCGTGAAAGTGATTTTCTGTATTATTAAGCCAAACTGAGATTGATTTTCATTTTGCGTCTTTCACTCATGATTAAAATTACGTTATGTTTATTTAAGTTTTTTTGTTTATTTCTAATGTTTTATTACTAATGTTAGGTTATATTGTTAATTATTTGCATTGGCAAGAGTATGTTGTGTGAGTGTTTCACACCAGATTTTTTAATTTGGTTATTACTGTAATGCAGCTGTAATGTATTTCAATACTGCATACAAAAAATTGTACAGAATTGTACAGAGTAATGCACAATAATAAATTTAAATTTGAATTCGTAGATCGTCGTAAATGTACACTACAGAACAGTGTCCAATGAATTAAATCACAAATATAATGTTTCAGTATTCTTGAAATTTGTTTTAGGTTGCCTTACGTTTTGTTAAACAGTGGGAGAAATCTTAGCCATAAGAAGTACTTACAATAAAACGATGCGTGGATATTGCCACAAAAAACGCTTTCATAAGAAACCTCAGACTTTAAAAAAACGATAATGGTTTTTTTGGTCTCTTAAACTTGTTGCATTTTCACGTACATATTAATAAACAATTGTAAAAATTACTGTAGGCCTAAATTCATTTGTAATGTTTTTAAACTAGAAAAATATCTGGTGTACTCACACGACTTTCTCTCGCCAATATAAGTAATGAACAATAACCCGTGTTTAAACATGAGTCCTACACAATGAAAACTGAAAAATTTAACCTAATTTTAATCATGAGTCTGTAGCTCAAACTAAGCTCTGTAGAAGAAAATACTTAAAATAAAAGTTTTATATGTTTTAATTTCCTATAACTTAGATTATATACACTTTTGTTCTAAAATATGCACTAAGGCCGCAATCTCAAAAACCCCTATTTTTACCAATTTTGATGAAAAAATACAGAAAATCAGTAATTTCCTATCGACTAGGATCATTAGAAAAAAATTATAGAAATGAAAGTTGTCGGTCTTTTAATTTCCTATCTTTGATTATATACATTAATGTCGTAAAAAGTATAAAAATACCAAAATCTTAAAAAATCCCATTTTTTACAGATTTTGATGAAAAAAAACAGGAAATCACTAACTGCCACAAAACTATGTGTTGTACAAAAAAAGTTTGAAATAATAGTACATTTTTAAAATGTTCTACAACTTTGATTGTATACACCTTTGCCCTAGAATGCATATTAAGGCCGCAATCTTAAAAACAATTTTTTTTCAAGAGCACAGCCTCCCCAAGAATTTCAGCAGACATGACACTATCCTATCTAATAGAGCGTAAAAAAATGTAGTAAATGAGGTGATTAAAAAAAATCGTAGAAGCCGTTTTTGAGAAAATCGCACAAATAAACTACTACTTCCGGTTGACCGATTTCTATGAAAATATTCGTGTCGGGTCCGGTAGTGATACGTAACTTAAGTTCCAAGTTTTAACTTCATACGATATTTCGTTTATGAAATATTTTGTTCACACGGACCAATCGCTAAAAAATTTCTTTTTTTTAGTTCAGAGGGGTTGAAAACAATCTGGTTTTTACGTGTTATCTGAAATCGGTTCCGCCCCCTATATTTCGGTTAAGCAGGTCTTTACTATCTGATACCTTTAACGCAAATATTTTATTAGTACTACATTCACGCCCCCACTCTATAAATCCGATCTCCTTTTACCTTTGCAATCTGCTTTAACATCCAGAACTTAGATCAGTATTCAAGAAACCTTCACAGAGTAACAATCATGTTACAAAGAACATGTATTGTTTTATTGTTATTTTTAATAACACCGAATCCAATGCACTCAAAGAAATTAAATGACATAAATAATGATAATAAAATATCATTAGAAGAAATGATATCAAGTTTATTTAAATTACTGAAGTGTATAAAAAACACTAAACAAATTGATTTGAGTATTGCATTTGGATCTACTGTTACTGCAGGTAGGAATAATTATAAATTGTTTTTTCTTCATATAATTAATAATTATTATACAAATAATGGCCGCCTCCGCGGCTTAGTGGTTAGCGCATTGGCCTGTCACGCGGAGGTCCCGGGTTCGATTCCCGGCCAGGGTCTGAAAATTTTCACGTGTCAAATCCCACAGTTAATGTTACATAATCCACTGTAGTCGTTTAATTTATTTGAATAAATAAATTAAATATATATATGTTTATATATACTATATAAGAATAGCAGCCTCCGTAGCGTACTGGTTAGTGTGGTAGCCTACAACGCGGAGGCCCCGGGTTCGATTCACGGTTAAGGTCTGGAAATTAACAAAAATCAAAACCCACTGTTCTAGGTACAAAATACACCGTAGTTGCAAGCGGTTCATGCGACTTCAAATAAATGCAACTTCAAATGCGACTTCAAATAAATTTATTTAAAAATTTAAAAATTTATACTTCAAATAAATTTATTTAAAAAAAATTCAATTTTTTAAAATAAAGCACTAAAATGGCCATCTCCCTGCCGTAGTGGTTATTACGCCAGTCTACAAAGCGGATTCCCGGGTTCGATTCCTGGCTATGAAATTATTACCTGCTTGTCAAAACCAATTGTTTCATACACAAAAGAAATAAAATGAAAGTGTTGATACGATTAATTTTATTTTTAGTATTTTAAAACTCGAATTAACAACATATTGGTCAATAGCAACTACTGTGGGTTACGGAACGGTGTGATTTTATTTGTAATAATTTCCAGACCCAAGCTGGAAATCGAACCCGGGGATTTCCACTTTATAGGCAAACATACTAACCACTATACCACCGAGGCGGTCATAGTAAAATTTATTTTTTAAAAATTCTTAATTTTATTTGTTTTATATAGAGCTGGTTCGTGTCCCCTTTGCATGAAAAAAATGAAGGACAGTCTGTTCATCAGAAAACTAGAGTTTTAGAAAAGGATAAGGTATAGAGAAAAATTTTAGACTTTTGCTCTAACGGTCACAGTTTTATCAAAGTAATTTTAAATCATTTCGTAAGTACGTTAATTTATATCAAAGAAATTAAAAAATATTAAAAATTTATTACATAATTAAATAAAAGTATTTAACGCGGAGGTCCCGGGTTCGATTTCCGGCCTGGGTCTGCAAATTCTCACATGTCAAATCCCGCAGTTAATGTTTCATAACCCACCGCAGTCGCTAATGACTAAGCAGTTGATGCGACTTTAAATAAAATAAATTTAAAAAAATTATTTAAGGCCGCCTCGGTAACGTAGTGATTAGCGCGCTAGCGTACAACGCAAAGGTCCCGGGTTCGATTTCCGGCTAGAATCTGGAAATTTTCACTAGTTAAAACCCCACTGTTTCATTACCCAACATATAGTATATCTACTGAGAGTACTCCGCGTGAGGCAAGCGCCTATAGGTTGTAAACGAAAGTTTTGCACTAGTTAGCGCGTACCTACCTATTCCTGACAATTATCTTGCACTACATTCCATCATTAAAAAATCTGGTGTGAAACACTCACACAACTTTCTCTTGCCAATAGAAATAATTAAGAATAAACCTAATATTAGTAATAAAACATTAGAAATAAACAAAAAACTAACCTCAATAAACATAACCTAATTTTAATCATGAGTGAAAGACGCAAAATGAAAATAAACCTCAGTTTGGCTTAGAAATACGGAAAATCACTCTTTCTCTCTAAACTAGGCTCTGTAGAGAAAAATGCTTTAAATAAAAGTTGTACATCTTTTAATTTCCTATAAAATTAATTATATACACTTTTGTCGTAAAATGCATTCTAAGGCCGAAATCTTTAAAAAATCAATTTTTCACACGTTTTCGTGAGAAAAAAACAGAAAATCGCAAATTACCGCTAAACTAAGCGTTATACAAAAAAATGTTTGAAATAAAAGTTGTAGGTTTTTAAATTCTCTACAACTTTTATTATATAAGTTTTTGCGCTAAAATTTATATTAAAGCCGTAATCTTAAAAAAACAACGTTTTTACGTGAAAACAGCCTCACCGAGAATTTTAGCAGACATGGCGCCTACCCTATCTTGTAGAGAATAAAAAATTGAGTAAAATAGGCGATTTTAAAAAAAATCGTAGGACCAGTTTTTGAGAAAATCGCAAAAAACTGAAAAATTATACGAATAAACTACTACTTCCGGTTGACCGATTTTGATGAAAATGTTCGTGTCGCGTCCGGTAGTGGTATGTAACTTAAGTTTCAAGTTTCAAGTTCGTACGATGTTCCGTTCTTGAGATATTCTGTTCACACACAGACACACACACACACACACACACACAGACACACACACACACAGACCAATCGCTAAAAACATGTTTTTTGGGTTCAGGGGGTCTGAAAACGTATAGATCCGGTGAAAACTAGATTTCGAAAAATCGACATGAAAACAATACTTTCCTTCCTATATATTCATATAGGCAAGAGAAAGTAATATCTACATCCAGCTAAAACAAACATTATCCTTTAAGCGTTTTCAATTATCCCGTTCAGATTACTTGTAATTATTGTAGTTTCATAAAGAGACTCCTTAATTAATTATTTTAACCATTAGAAAACAAAACAATTTTTTTCTACTTTATAATGTTTACCGTTTTATGTTTCAAAAACTCGAACACATTCACCATCACGCATGTTAACAAAACACAGTTTACAAAACGTTTCAACTTCAGTCTACGAAGAAAATCGAAACGAACCGATACAATACCAAAAGATAACTGATGACACCTGATTTACACGGGCAAGTGCAAACAGTTGTAGTATAGTCACATACATTAATTTTTTAAATTTATTAATTTAATTAATATTTAAAATTAATTAATATTAAAATTTTTTAATTAATTAATTAATTTTTTACACTCAATCTGTTCGATGCAGGGCTAAAATAAATAGTTTTGTTTCTTATCACATGGTCAGCCAATTAAATGACTGGATCATTTAAGAACAGAAGAGGTAGAGGTGTAAAAGACACTAATCAGAGTTATCTCCTCTGAAAGTAATGAATTTCATTGTACAGCCAGACCCTGCGGTGAATGAAATGAAGGTGTCATTTACAGAGTGGAAAATATGTGCTTTTCAGAGGGCCCGGCATGCTGATAAGCGTACTTTTCCACTCAGTGAAGAAGGCATGGTAAACCACCTCACTCCTCGATTTACTTAGTAAAACCTCTAGAGGTTCAAACCAGCCTTTCGGCTGTTGACCTAAACAACAACAACAACATTAATTTTAATGATAAGAAATAAACAACCTGCAATGATAAACAACGAATTACTGGAATTGTTTACTCTCCTGTTATAATTCAAGCGCATTAGTCTTTACTTGTTACCAAAAATAAAACTGAGTCTGTAATAAAAACCCACTAATCACAAATAATAATGTAATAGTAAATAATGTAACGAAAATAACAATGTAAGAGTAACAATAGTAAAAGTTTTAGTTGTTAATGGTAAACTAGTGTTCGATTTATAAAACATTTTCTAACAAAAGAATTGAACGTGTTTTTTTAAATTATTTATTTAACGTTGCATCAACTGCAACGGTCGTTAGCGACGACGTTGGGGTGTAACTTTGTAGAATGGAGGATGAAATGATTTTTTTGTAACGTATGAAAATATGTCGTCCCTGAGTGGGATTCGAATTCAGGACCGCATGATGAGAAGCGTGCACGTCACCAACTACGCCAATGCGGCCGGCTGAACGTGTTTTTATTATATTAAGCTTAGAGTGAATAATTATAGTGAGATCACGTTAAGAACCAACTGTCGAATCAACAAACTGCATCTGTGGTAGTACGTGTAAATACACCACACAAATACATGCAACAGCCTAGCATTAGTCACCGGGTGGACACCAAACCTTTAAAACTGCTATACAATAACAACGAACAGCCGCGTTCCCTACCGTCAATAAAATCTTTCCCTTATCGCTTAATTTTGTGTAGAATTTAGTTGCATACTACTCCGTATTGTTTATAGGCTTATTCAATGTTTATAACGGGTGGTTCAAAAAGAGCGCCGGTTTTTAAACGGCTGGTAAATTTTTGTTTATCGGTTGGCAACATTGTTAGACCTCATTTCTATTTCGGAAAACATTCCGATTGACGATTCAGTTGTAGTTTCTCTTGTTCGCAGTGTAGTACTCTCGCAATCTGTGTCTAACCATGGAGAAGTTTACTATTGCACAACGAGTGTTAATCGTCAAAACATTTTACCAGAGTGGAGAGAGTTATGCGGCTACTGTCAGGCGACTTCGCGGTACTCTAGGACGTAATGAAGCACCGAATGAATCAACAGTTCGCAGGCTCATGAAAAAGTTTTTTGAGACGGGTTCAACAGTCGACCTTAAAAGTTCTGGACGTCGTCGTTCTGGCCGAACTGAGCAGAACGTTGCGTTGGTTCGTGACAGTGTGGCTGTTAGCCCAGCAAAATCAATACGTCGCCGTTCTCAACAATTGGGTTTACGATGTTCTTCTGTACGGATAATTCTTCGGTACGATCTCCAATATCACCCGTATAAAATTCAGTTTCTGCACGAGAAACAATGTTGTTGCTCCGTGAACGGTTCCAGGATCGCATCATTTCTCGTAATTCCGACCATCAATGGCCAAGGTCGTGTGACTTGACGCCTTGTGACTTTCATCTTTGGGGTCATCTGAAGTCATTGGTGTATGCCAATAAACCCCGAAACATCAATGACTTGAAGGAGGAAATTCGACGGGTTATCGGGCAAATGGAAGTCGAAACTTGTCGTGCAGTAATATCCAATTTCATGGACAGAGTTGATGCGTGCCAGCGCAGTAGAGGAGGACACATGCATGACATCATTTTTCATACATGAAATCGGAAGGTAAGATGAACTTGTTGATGTATTTATTTTCAGTTTTTCAATAAAATAAATCTCTTAATTTGATATATCAAAACCGGCGCTCTTTTTGAATCACCCTATATTATAACATTGTGAACACATGAATATACAAATTCTTCATGTGTGTCATTTTAAATTTTATGATCCTAAATGAGTTTTCAATTTAGTTGGCTTTGTTATTTTAAACTGTTCGGTTCGGTTTAATTGTGCGTCTAGTTCGAATGGTGTTTTTAGTTTCATGTACGGTTTAATTTTATTATAGTTATTACTTTATTCGACTGTATGAACAAAAGTAAGTTTATTTTTATTTTTGCTGAAAAAGTTGATATTAATTTATAGTGATGGCTAATGCACCCAAAAAAGTAAACCTTTGAGAATAAATTGAGTTTTAAAATTAGTAAACAATAATAATTTTATTTATAAAGTAAGCATTTAAAATTATAAAACACATTAAAGTATTTAATTTCATTAAGCTAAAGAATTAACTACTCATAAGAGTATTAAGCACGAGTCGTTTCGCATACGCCTACTATGAAAATCACATAATACTTTTGGTGCGTACGGTTCTGGAGTTGTGACGTCTCATTCACTGTTTATTACTTTCTCTTGCCTATATGAATATATAGGAAGGAAAGTATTGTTTTCATGTCGATTTTTCGAAATCGAGTTTTCACCGGATCTATACGTTTTCAGACCCCCTGAACCCAAAAAACATGTTTTTAGCGATTGGTCTGTGTGTGAACAGAATATCTCAAGAACGGAACATCGTACGAACTTAAAACTTGAAACTTAAGTTACATACCACTACCGGACGCGACACGAACATTTTCATCAAAATCGGTCAACCGGAAGTAGTAGTTTATTCGTATAATTTTTCAGTTTTTTGCGATTTTCTCAAAAACTGGTCCTACGATTTTTTTTAAAATCGCCTATTTTACTCAATTTTTTATTCTCTACAAGATAGGGTAGGCGCCATGTTTACTGAAATTCTCGGTGAGGCTGTTTTTCACGTAAAAACGTTGTTTTTTTAAGATTACGGCTTTAATATAAATTTTAGCGCAAAAACGTATTTAATAAAAGTTGTAGAGAATTTAAAAACCTACAACTTCTGTTTCAAACATTTTTTTGTATAGCGCTTAGTTTAGCGGTAATTTGCGATTTTCTGTTTTTTTTCTCACGAAAACGTGAGAAAAATCGATTTTTTTAACATTTCGGTCTTAGTATGCATTTTACGACAAAAGTGTATATAATTAAATTTATAGAAAATTAAAAGATCTACAACTTTTGTTTAGAGCATTTTTCTCTACAGAGCCTATTTTAGCGTGAAAGCGTGATTTTCCGTATTTTTAAGCCAAACTGAGTTCGATTGTCATTTTGCGTCATTCACTCATGATTAAAATAAGGTTATGTTTTTGAGGTTAGTTTTTGTTCATTTCTAATGTTTTAATACTAATGTTAGGTTTATTGTTAATTATTTGCATTGGCAAGAGAAAGTTGTGTGAGTGTTTCACACCAGATTTTTTACTTCGCAGTTGGTTCTTAAAATGAATTTGGTATAGTGTTGTATGAATTTTGTTTTTGATTATGCTGTGCGTATTTATAATTAATACGCATGCTCACTTGTATTGCTGGTTGCCTACGTCGGAGTACTCTTAGCGTAGACAGACTCAAGTCGCTAATAAAGTACCAGCTGTTGATGCGACTTTTATCGAAACTATCAAGGCCGGTAATTGTACCTAAAATCTATAAATTTTTACCCGATGAAGAAGAAGACGTATTTCACTGATTTTCCTTCAGATTTAACTTTTTTTTAATGTTCTAATCGATAGATTAGTCAGTTTATACAAACGTTCTAAAATGTTCCTGAATTCAATCAAGAATTCCCTTTATGTGTTTCCGCGTTCATACAAAATATAACATTTTTAATAATTGCTTTGCTTTGTGAATCGAGAGACTTACTTTTCCCAATTTTAGACACTGCATGTGTCCTTTCCGACTTATTACAAAAATAATACAAATTCAATTTTACAAAGAACAGTAGACCTGGACTTACGCGAATTCACGTTAGCGCGATTTTGTTTAACTTAATAATTGTATTGTGTACAGTAGTTATTCTTATCTAACGGATTTTACATTATGACCGCTGCTTTGCCCATTCCTCTCGAAAGCTTTATCGTAGTTGCTCTCCCCATTTTACTTTCTCTTGCCTATATGAATGTATAGGAAGGAAAGTCTTATTTTCAAGTCGATTTTTCGAAATCGAGTTTTCACTGGATCTACACGTTTACAGACCCCCCTGAATCCAAAAAACATGTTTTTAGCGATTGGGCTGTGTGTGTGTGTGTGTGTGTGTGTGTGTGTGTGTGTGCGTGTGTGTGAGAGTGTGCGCGCGTGCGCGTGAACAGAATATCTCAAGAACATCGTACGAACTTAAAACTTGAAATTTAGTTAGACACCACTACCGGACCCGACACGAACATTTTCATCAAAATCGGTCAACCGGAAGTAGTAGTTTATTCGTGTAGTTTTTCACTTTTTGCCATTTTCTCAAAAACGGCTTCAACGATTTTTTTAAAAATCGCCACGTTTACTAAATTTTTTACGCTTTACAAGATAAGGTAGGCGTCATGTCTGCTGAAATTCTTGGAAAGGCTGTTTTCACGTAAAAAAATTGTTTTTTTAAGATTGCTACTATATGCATTTTACTGCACAAATGTATAATAAAAGTTGTAGAAAATTAAAAATCCTACAACTTTTATTTCAAACTTTTTTGTATAACGCTTCGTTTAGCGGTAATTTGTGATTTTCTATTTTTTTTTGTTCATTAAAATCTGTAAAAAATTGATTTTTTTAAGAATTTGTCCTTGGTATGCATTTTAAGACAAAAAAGCCCACGAAGATAAGTTTAGTTTAGTTTTTTGTTCATTTTTAATGTTTTATTACTTACGTTATATTGTTCATTATTTGCATTGGAAAGAGAAAGTCGTGTGAGTGTTTCACACCAGATTTTTTTTACTCTAGAATTTTATCCGATTTGCTTTTTTTATTTATTTAACGTCGCATCAACTCCAACCGTCGTTTGGGTGTAACTGTGTGAGGATGAAATTATTTTTTTTCGTAACGTATGAAAATATGCCGTGCCTGAGTGGGATTCGAACCCACGACCGCATGATGAGAGACGAGCACGTTACCAACTACGCCAATGCGGTCGGCTTTAAACATTAATACTTAGTGCGTTAATAAAATCGGTCGTATATGGTTGCGTTCGTGATTTTAATTGTGCTGCAATTATTAGTAGGTCTTTTATTATCTTGTTTTTGTTGTTACTTTGCGCACAATATGAGCTCGATTAAAGGTTATAAAAATAGAAAGCGAAGATTTTAAATGAAAAGTTAGATGTCGTTAAAAGATACGAAAGGGGTGAAAAAACGAAGAACATAAACGTAAAGACTGGGTTTAGTGAACAGAAGGGAAGAAGTTGTCATCGCGCGACTTAAACTTGGGGACACCAGATTAACCCATGGGTATCTCATGACGTCTGGTGATGCTCCAATTTGTGGCAGGTGCGATTGTCCTTTGACAATCAAACATGTATTGGTTGATTGCGTCGTCGATTTAAGATTCCCTTCAAATTAAGCGATTTGGAATTGGGGACACCAGATTAACCCATGGGTATCTCATGACGTCTGGTAATGCTCCAATTTGTGGCACGTGCGATTGTCCTTTGACAATCAAACATGTTTTGGTTGATTGCGTCGTCGATTTAAGATACCCTTCGAATTACGGGATATACTCGGTGACGAAAGCCCTATTTTGGACGCGGCTTTAAGATTTTTACAATCCATTAGTGTTTACAACAGTGATCTGGGATGTTTTATTTATTCTAATTAGTTATATTTTATAGGTAGTATGTGTTTTATATTAGCCTAGTTATTATAAGTTTATATTTATATGTCTGTGTTATTATGTGGCCCCTTTACAGCCTTTTGCGACCCCTTATGTCTGTGATATCTTTTTTATGTAAATTTTAATTTCTTGGTAGTGATACTAGTTTGTAAGATTTTAATTACGTAAGTTGTCAATGTCATTAGTGTTATTCATTCTAACTATGATATTAAGCTTAAGTTTATGTGTGTATGTTTTTGATTTTTATGGCCCTTTTTACAGCCCTTTTTAGGCTTTTTATGTCTGTGATATTACTTTTTATGTAAATTTCTATATTCATTCCTGTGATACTAGTTAGTAAGATTTTAAATATTAGATGAAAAAAGCGTTCTGCACTCGGGTTTTTTACACCCTTGTGTAGAATAACAGGCGATGATAACCGCTATGGTTTTCGCTTTAAAAAGAAAATGGGTTTAGTGATTAAACACTACGAACAATTAGCGGATTTGAACGGCACGGACAATTAGCGAATGTTTTAAGGTTAAACCGAACAATCCAAGTTACGTGAATTTCACGTTACGCGATGATTTTCTCTCGCGTAAGTCGAGATCTAACTGCAACTGAATTCATACCGTAAGATTAGTGATCAACGCAATAGGCTTCTACGCCGGGGTTCCGGGTTCTATGCCCGGTTAGTCTGGCATTTTTTCACTATTCATTTTCATCGAACACCTTTCTCATCGTCTACATTATCAGTAATTGGAAAACAGTCAAACGTAAAACAAACAAAAAAATTAACGTAAATGTAAATTTTATAGCACATATTTAACTGAAATGTTAAATAAATTAAAATATTTAAAATAGATATAGGCCTATAGCATACTATTCTAATAGGCTTTTCACGGTTGATGAGCTCTGCTGTGCCACACATTTCGACCAATCAGAACGTTTGCCAGCGTAGTCAGATTGTACCTGACAAACATTACGCGCGCATGCGTATAAGAGCCGCAATAGTTCACTCTCGTCTTGCATCTCGTACTGAACACATCGATTACAGAGCGCTTTAACATGCAATACTTTATAACATAATCAGCTGATTTTATGTTTGTAAGTTATAATTGTTATTGAAAGACCAAATAAATGGCCGACGAAATATTTAACAGAGCTACAGCAGCAAGTATTGGCAACGTTGCTAGCAAGTCATTGGCTAGCTATAAAGTGGGTAGGGGGCAATGCAAACGTTCAGAGCTCATCAGCCTTGACAAATAGTATAGATCTACATTAACTGATGTTCTACAGACGGATGATATAAGCGATTTAATACTGATCTGCACATTGCATTCGGTACTGTAGCGTTAACCATAATAAACTATTTATTCTTCCAGAATAACCAGTGTCTCCTGTACTGTTTGCGTTGTAATTATAAAATAACTTTTTTTTGAAATTACATACTGTATTTCAGCACAATTACGAGTAGCAATGAGACACTTACAAGCACCGACTTCAAATATTATTTACAGAATTCTATTTCAAATGGAACAAATGTGTTTGAACATGCTTGATTCAGCGAGGCCAAAACTGATGAATCATTCACGTAAGTATTTGCATTTCACTGTAGTAAAAATTAATCTATAGGTTACTTTCATAATGTCTGTCTTTAACTTGATGGCCTCCGGCAGAGAGGAGCAATATGCGGATTGTAAAACCATTTTAGTAACATTTACATTTTTTTAAGTACTCCCTAACTAAAACTTCTCGGAAATGACGTATTTTTACTTTCTTTTGCCTATATGAATGCATAGGAAGCAAAGTATTGTTTTCATGTTGATTTTTCGAAATCGAGTTTTCACCGGATCTACACGTTTTCAGACCCCTTGAACCCAAAAAACATGTTTTTAGTGATTGGTGTGTGTGTGTGTGTAAAGAATATCTCAAGAACGGAACATCGTACGAACTTGAAACTTAAGTTAGATACCACTAGAGACCCACAAAAACATTTTCATCAAAATCGGTCAACCGGAAGTAGTAGTTTAATCATGTCATTTTTCACTTTTTTGCGATTTTCTCAAAAACGGCTAATACGATTTTTTTTAAATCACCTAAATTACTAAATTTTTTATGCTCTACAACAGGGCAGGCGCCATGTCTGCTGAAATTCTTGGAGAGGCTGATTTTACGTAAAAAAATGTTTTTTAAGATTGCAACTTTATTATGTATTTTAGCGCAAAAATGTACTATAACCAAAGTTGTAGAGAATTAAAAATCCTACAACTTTTATTTCAAACATATTTTTGTAAAACGCTTAGTTTAGCGGTGATTAGCGATTTTCTGTTTTTTCTCAAGAAAACGTGTAAAAATCGATTTTTTGTTTTCACCTTAGTATGAATTTTACGGCAAAAGTGTATATAATTAAACTTATAGGAAATTAAAAGATCTACAACTTTTATTTAAAGCATTTTTCTTTACACAGTCTACTTTAGCGTGAAAGAGTGATTTTCCGTATTTTTAAACCAAATAGGTTGATTTTCATTTTGCGTCTTTCACTCATGATTAAAATTAGGTTATGTTTATTGAAGTTAGTTTTTTGTTTATTTCTAATGTTTCATTACTAATGTTAGGTTTATTGTTAATTATTTGCATTGGCAAGAGAAAGTTGTGTGAGTGTTTCACAGCAATTTTTTTTTTAAATTTTTAATTTACTTTTTATTGTCAACTAATTTATTTTTACTTTCTCTTGCCTATATGAATATATAGAAAGGAAAGTATTGTTTTCATGTCGATTTTTCGAAATCGAGTTTTCACCGGATCTACACGTTTTCAGACCCCCTGAACCCAAAAAACACGTTTTCAGCGATTGGTCTGTATGTGGGTCTGTGTGTATACAGAATATCTCAAGAACGGAACATCGTACGAACTTGAAACTTGAAACTTAAGTTAGATACTACTACCGGACCCGACACGAACATTTTCATCAAAATCGGTCAACCGGAAGTAGTAGTTAATTCGTATATTTTTTTACTTTTTTGCAATTTTCTCAAAACTGGTCCTACGATTAGTTTTAATCGTCTGGTTTACTAAATTTTTATGCTCTATAAGATAGGGTAAGCGTCATGTTTGCTGAAATTCTCGATGAGGCTGTTTTCACGAAAAAAAATTGTTTTTTTTATTACGCCTTTAATATGCATTTTAACGTAAAATATTATATAATGAAAAATGTAAAGAATATAAAATTCTACTTTCGATAATTTTTTTGTATAACGCTTAGTTTAGCGGTAATTAGCGATTTTCTGTTGTTTTTTAAGTTTTCAGCCTTAGTATGCATTTTATGACAATAGTGTAGTATATAATAATATTTATATGAAATTAAAAGATCTACAACTTTTATTTAGAGCATTTTTCTCTACACAGCCTAGTTTAGCGTGAAAGAGTGATTTTCCGTATTTTTAAGCCAAACAGGCTGATTTTCATTTTGCGTCTTTCACTCATGATTAAAATTAGGTTATGTTTATTGAGGTTAGTGTTTTGTTTATTCCTAATGTTAAGTTTATTGTTAATTATTTGCATTGGCAAGAGAAAGTTGTGAGTGTTTCGCACCAGATTTTTAAAAAATTTTTAATTTACTTTTTATTGTCAATAACTAATTTATTTTTTTATTTTTATGAAGTTTTTATTTTTTTATGAATAAATTTCTCTGTTCAATAAATTACATTTAGCCATAGAAATTATTGACATGTTTTTTTCCGCAAGTTTTTACAAAATCATTAATTTGATTTCAGTGTATAAAATATTGGTACCATCATTGTGGGAAATTGACAGACCAAGTTCTACAAGGAACAAATTATTTACAAATATTCTACGAGGAAACTTTACAAATGAAGACATAAAACCCACTACCGAAAGAAAGCCTTGGCTTATAAAACATAATCCACCATTAGGTGACGAAAACAACAGACCAAGAAGTTCTGATTCAGATACGTGCTTGAAGTCTGTATTGAATACATGTTCGTATGACAACTCATGTTTTTCAGTTGAGACCACAGATTATAACTACGGTTACGCGACAACACATCAGATTTTATTCTGGCAACTATTTAGACAGGTATAGAATATATAAAAAATTTACTTACTTGTGACAATTTTAAAATTATATCATCTATCATTTTATTTTGTCCGTCCGTCACACCCAGGTGTCAAAAACTACAAGATATAGCAACAAACAGTTATCCGATTCGTAATCTACACAGAAAATTAGTGGGCTTGGATTGGGTTTGAAGTTTCGGTTTCGACCGGATGTGGCCCAAATCCGGAAGTCAAGAAATTAAAGTTGGAATATGGAAACAAAAATAGTGTAATTCGATTCCTCTTAAAACTGTTAACATTAAAGAGTAAAAAAAATTGCTTTGTTAAATGTAATGGTTAAAATGATTAATTAAGGAGTCTTTATGAAACTACAATAATTACAAGTAATCTGAACGATATAATTGTAAACGCTTAAAGGATAATGTTTATTTTAGCTGGATGTAGATATTTTTATGATGGAACGTAGTGCAAGATAATTGTCAGGCGGAGAGGTAGATAAGCGCCAACTAGTGCAAAACTTTCGTTTTCAACCTATAGGCGGTTGCTTCGCGCGGAGTACTCTTACAGTCCATCTATTGTAAGAGTACTTTGCGCGAGGCAAGTGCCTATAGGTTGTAAACGATAGTTTTACACTAGTTGGCGCGTATCAACCTCTCCGCCGGACAATTATCTTGCACTGCGTTCCATCATAAAAATATCTACATCCAGCTAAAATAAACATTATCCTTTAAGCGTTTTTAATTATACCGTTCTGATTACTTGTAATTATTGTAGTTTCATAAAAACTCCTTAATTAATTATTTTAACCATTACATATTACAAAACAATTTTTTCTACCTACTTTTTAATGCTTACCGCTTTTATGTTTTAAAATCTCAACACATTCACTATCATGCATGTTAACAAAACACAGCTTACAAAACGTTTCAACTTCAGTCTACGAAGAAAATCGAAACGAACCGATACAATACCAAAAGATAACTGATGAAACTAAAAATGAGTTAAACACGGGCAAGTGCAAACAGCTGGATTAAACTAGTCACAGACATTAATTATTTTAATGATATGAATTAAATAATCTGAAATGATAAACAACGAATCACTGGAAATGTTTACTCTCCTGTTATAATTCAAGCGCATTAGTCTTATATTACTTGTGACCAAAAATAAAATAAAATTGAGTCTGTAATAAAAACCTACTAATCATAAATAATAGTAAATAATGTAACAAAAAATGACAATGTAAGAGATACAATAGTAATATTTTAGTTTCGGTAAACTAATGTTCGATTTATAAAACATTTTTTAACTAATGAATTGAAGGTGTTTTTATTATATTAAGCTTAGAGCGATCAGTGTTGTATGGAATTTTGTTTTTTTTTATCATGGCATGCGTATTTTTAATTAATACGCATGCTCACTTGTATTGCTGGTTGCCTACGTCAGAGTACTCTTAGCATAGACAGACTCTAGATCAGTGGTTCCCAACCTGGGGGCGATCGCCCCCTAGTGGGCGATTTGGGTTCGCAGGGGGGCGATAAATTTGTGGGGGGCGATGAGTATTCAAAGACAGAAAAAAATAAAACTGTACTACAGGGTAGAATCTTTACTGTCGCAGATACATGTTTTTTTTACAAACAAATAGTTTAGTTTTTGCAAACAAATAAACTAAACTCTTTGTTGACATTTTTTATGGTCGAGCTCTTAAACATGAGATGAAGAATTCTGGACACAACTGCTTTGGTTGATTATTTGTTGTGAACAATAATAAATATTTTTTACAGAATAACATACTTTATTATTTATCAGCACATTACTTCAAATTAAATTAGGTATACGATGCTAAGAGAAGGGGCGATAGGTGTAAGTCATCCTTCACAAAGGGGCGATGCCCCATAAAAGGTTGGGAACCACTGCTCTATAGATTGACTATAGGTACAACATTTTTAGTTGAAGCGAAGCGAGTACAGGTCCGCCAGTAGTAATACATAAAATACTGTGGTACATACTGTGGTTAATGCAGAAATAACTTTTTCTATCAGTTAGTTTTTTATAGCAATTCAGTTGTAATTTGGTAATATTTATCGCAGTTTGCCGTAATAAATCTCTGTCTAATTTTAATAAGGGATTGTAATTTATATTTTGTTATTAAACGTGTGTTTTCACTTCTGTACATTACATTGTTTATTTATTTTCCAGTATCCTTGACATATAATTAAAATCAAAATTGTTTTTTTTGTTTAGCTAAACTGCAGACATCATGTTAATACGCCTGAGCAAAAAATTGAACAAATGATTAAATATAAATGTACACGAGTACTGGAAGAAATTTTAGCTACTCAGGTTTACGATCAATACGACGAAGAAGATTTATTTTTGGAACAAGGTAACTTGTTATTTTCATAGCGATTTTTATGTCAATTTTACCGTCTGTGTTTGAAGTTTTTATTAGCGTTAGCTACGGACTATGAACTATGTTATAGAAAGATTTTCTGTGATAAGAGTTGAATGAGATCTAGATCATATGAATAATTCTTCTTGATCCTTGAGTCAAAGTATTCTATAGTAAGTACAATACGAACAGTTAACTCTGGTTATCCAAAATAATGCGGTCAAGCCAATTTTGGATTATACCAATTATGTTGTTGTTGTTTAGGTCATCAGCCGAAAGGCTGGTTTGAACCTGTAGAGGTTTTACTAAGTAAAACGAGGAGTGAAGTGGTTTACCATTGCCTTCCTCACTGAGTGGAAAAGTACGCTTATCAGTATGCCGGGGCCTCTGAAAAGCACATATTTTCCACTCTGCAAATGAAACCTTCACTTCATTCACCACAGGGTCTGGCTGTATAATGAAATTCATTACTTTCAGAGGAGATAACTCTGATTAGTATCTTTTACACCTCTACCTCTTCTGTTCTTAAATGATTCAGTCATTTAATTGGCTGACCATGTGACAAGAAACAGAACTATTTATTTTAGCCCTGCAACTAACAGATTGAGTGTAAATAATCTGACACTCCACCTGTCTGTTATGGGCAGATACCAATTATACGCAGGCTAAATTGGTCTTAGGGTGCCTTCTATCAAAGTTAACAATCATAACTGGAATTATTAGAGGTAAGTGTGCAAATGTTGAAACCTTTTTGTTCTTTTATTTAAATTTTTGTTTTTCTTGTACCAAACCATTGTAATAAAAATACCCACAAATACTATAACCAGTTTTCTAGTAAAAATTATATTCTTGTAAGTTTTGAAGGTAATTTAGTGAGTCAAACCTTTTCTTAAAACTATAATTTTCGTTTTTTACTTTCCCTTGCCGATATGAATATAGGAAGGAAAGTATAGTTTTTAAGTCGATTTTTCGAAATCGAGTTTTCACCGGATCTACACGTTTTCAGACCCCCTGAACCCAAAAAACATGTTCTAAGCGATTGCTCTGTCTCTCTCTCTCTTTGTGTGTGTGTGTATTACAGAATATCTCAAGAACGGAACATCGTACGAACTTGAAACTTAAGTTAGATACCACTAGAGGACCCGTCACGAATATTTTCATCTAAATCGGTCAACCGGAAGTAGTAGTTTATTCGTGTCATTTTTCATTTTTTTACGATTTTCTCAAAAACGGCTCCTACGATTTTTTTTAATCGCCTCATTTACTAAATTTTTTATGCAATTTTTAGTCACAGACGAAGTAAAGGCCAAGCCAAATGCTGTGAGTGCTGGACTACGCATGCGCATACTTGACTTTGACCCTGCATACCCCTCCGACCTACAGTTAGATGTACAGACAGTGTTGTTGAAAATTGACAACACCCATTGTATTTTGTAGGCATGCTGTTCCATTGTTGATTATGTACACTGCACTATTGCAGTACACTTAAGACTATACTAATGCAGACGCACGTTTTGCCCAGCGCTCTCCTTACGAAAATCAGGCTATACCAAACTACTGTGTCATAACACTGTACTAATTAGTGTTGCGTCAGAAAAAAACGAACAGTTTGGCCAAACTGTTGTTTCTCGGGAAACGAACGAACTGTTATTTTACTTCTCGACAAACTGTTTTTTTCTGACCAACAGTGGTAGCTTGACAAACACGTTGAATTGCCAAACAGAAACTTCACCGCATTCTAATAAACTTTTAACAAATTAAAAACAGGTTGCATGAATAACTACTGTTGGCTGTTGCCTTCTACTGAAAAAATGTATATATTTATGGTATTTATTTATATTACTATGGGAATTAGTTAGCGTTATTAGGAAACACAAAATAATCAATCTGAAATACAAAATAATGATGATGTGTGTAGTAGTATTATAATCACAGAGTATAGAATAACTTACTTCTATACTCTTTAAATATAATGCACAAAAAACGGCCATCAAACTGTGACATTTTTTGATAAAATGATATACGAGATATGACTCAACGGTAAGGTCCAGCCTTCTATGTGTATGAACGATAAAACGACCTGTTGTTTAAACTTGGAGGGAAAAAATACAGAAAAACGATTCATTTAGAACATCAACAGATCAATAATACAAACTGTTTTTTCCAACAGTTTGTACAAACAGTTGTTTTTTTCAAACGAACGTTCGTTTTCGTTTGGAAGAAACAACAGAAACGCCCACCACTAGTACTAATCATCTCATTGCTCTTCGCTAGGCAGTAGGCTGCCTACTGCGGTGACATACGTGGGTATTGTTTTGACTATTCGCTGTAGACGGCGACACAGAATATTATGTACAGTTCAGCCGTTGTTAGTTTGCTCCTAGTGTCAACAAACAAAAGCCACCTACTACAGGGTGCACGCTAGAGTCTACCACTTTACCGATGTCGTATTCCTATTAAGTTAACTAGGTTTTACATCATAAGTACTTCAAACATCAGTCATGATATGATGTAGGCCTAACAATTTCATTTAGAAAAATACTTTTAAAAGTATTTTGTTGTTATTTTTTAATCAGCGTGTACACATTTTTATATAATGCGCATGCTCAGTGACGTCATTATTTGTTTACATTAGGAGCAAACTAAGAGAGGCTGGACTATAGTTTGGATAGTACCCCGACTACTACAATCATAGTACAAGTAGGCATATGTACATAGGTTATGTAGGCATAGTAGTACATCGTACATAGGCTTATGTAGGCATCATCACTCAATAAGAAAAGTAAAACGTTACTACTATTAACGCAATCTCTCACAATAGTAGTGACGTAATCCATACCTCTCAGCTGCACAAAGCTTAGGAACGGGCATTGGAGGTATAAAAGACACTAATCAGAATTATCTCCTCTGGGAATAATGAATTTCCCTATACAGCCAGACCCTATGGTGAATTAAATGAAGGTGTCATTTTCAGGGTGGAAAGTGGGTGCTTTTCGGAGGGCCTGGTATGCTGACAAGCATACTCTTTCAACTCGGTGAGGAAGGCATTAGTAAACCACATCACCCCTTGTGTTTACTTAGTAAAACCTCTAGAGGTTCAAACCAGCCTTTCAGCTGTTGACCTAAACAACAACAGAATTTTTAAATAAAATATAACGGCGTAAATTAAACAATTTGGGCGAGATTATGTAAGTCGATTATAAAAAAAAGGGTTTATAATTAATTTCAAAGTGGTTGCGCGCAAAATAAATTTCACATTCGAATTCAGCACTCAAAAGTATAAATGAAAAATGTGAAAATCGGTGATGTGTCCAGGTGTAATTACCGGTAATTTAATGTATAAACTATTACAGTATAATACCGATTATCCGTGGTAATTGGGGGGATAACTATACCGGATAACCGGAAAACACGGATAATACAACCCGATTCGGTCGAGACCACTTACGTCATAAACAAAACCACCAGTTACGCGTATGTTTTATTCTACTGATTAATACATGTTAATACTATCGGATATCGGAAATAAATAAACAAATTGTATTGAAATAAAAATATTTACTACATAAATTTATATAAGTCTTACTTTAAACTACGTACCAAAAAAAAATCACAAAAAAATCTGTTATTTTACTTTGTTTCATTTTATGCCGCAATATTTTTTCTTTTATTTGCTTATATAACCACGAATATGTAAAATGTCCACGTAATCTGTGTCATCCTGATTTTCCATGAAAGTTAGTAATGTTTCGGCACCGGTTAAAGCTTCTTTGCAACTTATTTTAGGAGCTGGTAACGTGCTCGCCTCTCATCACGCGGTCTTGGGTTCGAATCCCACTCGGGCATGGCATTTTTTCATACGTTACAAAAAAATCATTTCATCCTTCACCGTCTGCATTAGCAGCAATTAGCAAAACAGTCGGACGTTAAACAAAAAAAAAAAAAAAATTTCTAGTGATCGCACGGTTAATCCAAACCCCGGTTAAACGATCCACGGAAAATCGGTACTCTACTGTACTATTATTACCTATTTTAGTGAATAATATATTATATTGATAACATAATTGTTTAAATCTTTGGTTAAAATAGTGTTTTTGTATTTTTTATATATATTTCAAAGTTTTAAGTATTTTTAAATAATGTAGGGTTATAACAATATTCGGTTCTGTTTTGGTCACTGACAAATAAAGATATATGTGCACTGGAATTGTGACTATGGATTTATGAAAATATGTATAAAGAAATGACTAAGCATTTTGGAAAAAAATTTATTCAATACCTTAATTACATTGTTAAACCGTGATTACATTGTTTATAGAAGGTGTTCGAAATGACCTCCATTGGCATCAATACAGCATTGCACTCGTTTCATTTTGTTTGCAAACACCTTTCGCAACTGAAGAACAGTGATTCCTTGAATGTATGCCGTTATTGCGGCTTTAAGTTCGTCAATCGTGTGTGGTCTGTTCCGATACACAGTTTGTTTCGCCGCACCCCATAAAAAGAAATCGGGGGGAGTCAGATCAGGAGATCTTGCAGGCCACAAATTCTTTGAAATTATTCGTTCACCAAACACGTTGCATAACGTTTTATACAGTTGCGAAAGGTGTTTGCAAACAAAATGAAACGAGTGCAATGCTGTATTGATGCCAATGGAGGTCATTTCGAACACCTTCTATAAACAATGTAATCACGGTTTAACAATGTAATTAAGGTATTGAATAATTTTTTTTCCAAAATGCTTAGTCATTTCTTTATACATATTTTCATAAATCTATAGTCACAATTCCAGTGCACAGCGACTTTCCGAACGCACGTTATTTATTTACTTTATTTAATAAATAGCCTTCAGATGGTCTAAAACCGCAAAGATAGAGCTACGTTATTTTGTGATAAGAGGGCTGCTTTGGACCATTTTGCAAAATTGATAACATTATAAAAAAATCTGGTGTGAAACACTCACACAACTTTCTCTTGCCAATGCAAATAATTAACAATAAACCTAACATTAGTATTAAAACATTAGAAATGAACAAAAACTAACCTCAAAAACATAACCTTATTTTAATCATGAGTGGAAGACGCAAAATGAAAATCGAACTCAATTTGGCTTAAAAAAAAACGGAAAATCACACTTTCACGCTAAACTAGGCTCTGTAGAGAAAAATTCTCTAAACAAAAGTTGTAGATCTTTTAATTTTCTATAACTTTTATTATATACACTTTTGTCGTAAAATGCATACTAAGACCGAAATGTTAAAAAAATCGATTTTTCTCACGTTTTCGTGAGAAAAAAACAGAAAATCGCAAATTACCGCTAAACTAAGCGTTATACAAAAAAATGTTTGAAATAAAAGTTGTAGGTTTTTAAATTCTCTACAATTTTTATTATATAAGTTTTTGCGCTAAAATTTATATTAAAGCCGTAATCTTAAAAAAACAACGTTTTTACGTGAAAAGAGCCTCACCGAGAATTTCAGCAGACATGGCGCCTACCCTATCTTGTAGAGAATAAAAAATTGAGTAAAATAGGCGATTTTAAAAAAAATCGTAGGACCAGTTTTTGAGAAAATCGCAAAAAACTGAAAAATTATACGAATAAACTACTACTTCCGGTTGACCGATTTTGATGAAAATGTTCGTGTCGCGTCCGGTAGTGGTATGTAACTTAAGTTTCAAGTTTCAAGTTCGTACGATGTTCCGTTCTTGAGATATTCTGTTCACACACACACACACACACACACACACACACACACACACACACAGACACACACACAGACCAATCGCTAAAAACATGTTTTTTGGGTTCAGGGGGTCTGAAAACGTATAGATCCGGTGAAAACTCGATTTCGAAAAATCGACATGAAAACAATACTTTCCTTCCTATATATTCATATAGGCAAGAGAAAGTAATAACATAATATTTATCACGTTGCCCCAAACATGGCCGATGCGCTGAGTGTTCAATTTTTGCCAACGCAACAGCGCTCCTTGTGAGTCTAGGCTGAACTACCTATTAAAACGTCTTTGTCGGAAAGATTTTGACGAATCTCCACTCTGTTAAACTATTTCCCTTAAACACCAATTGGTATATTGTCGTTTGTAAAAATAACTTTAGGATACATGCCACACTTAAAATTATTGACGTTATTTGCAACCAATACAGTAGCGTGCAAATTAATCCTAACACAGCTCATATCCAACAATCAGTTTAACATCCCTAGAAAAAATGTTTTGGGGTTGTTTTAGATTTGAAGACCCTTGTTCATTAATTCCAGTAGATGGTACGTTAAAAGTGATAGATAAATCAAAATTCTAAAGTTAATGGTTGTGCTACAACTTCATAAGAAATTCCCACAAGGCAATGGAGTGTTCCGACAAGATTTAACGCCACGCCATATTGCCAAGAAAGTGAAAATATACTTCGAACATGAAAACATTAAAGTGACCAGGTAATTCCGCAGATATAAGCCCAGTTAAAAATCTTTGCGCAATAGTGAAAAACCGACTCTCAAAAGTGGATTTTACTACAAAAATAAACTCATTGTGGCCGCCTCCGTAGCGTAGTGGTTAGCGCATTGGCCTGCCACGCGGAGGTCCCGGGTTCGATTCCCGGCGAGGGTCTGGAAATTTTCACATGTCAAATTCCAAAGTTAATGTTACACAATCCACCGTAGTCGCTAATGACCAAGTTGTTGATGCGACTCTAAATAAATAAATTTAAAAAAAAAATAAATAAAAATAAACTCATTGTGTAGCAATAATATCGGTATGGTTCCTAGACGAACAAATTAAAAATTTTGTAGTACTTTAATTGAATCTATGCCAGCCAAATCGTACACGTGAAGTAATAAAAAGTAATGGGAAACATATTAGTTCCTAAATATTCACAAATCGTACGTAAATATAAATTTTTGCGTAAATAAAGTTCCTTTTCATTAAATAACATCTATGTTCGGATTAATTTGCACGCTAATTCGGTCATATTCATGTTCACGAATATCTACACAATTTATTTATTACTGCACACTTGCAACGTTTTCAAGCGGATTGTAAGAAATAAATATGATACAAAGGAAGTCGAAACAATATTAAATAACTAGTGATTAAAACCTAAAATCTAAGAAATAAAATCGTCGCCAAAGTTGAGTCAAATAAGATAATTTTATTATTTTTACTACCTATATCATGTACGCTTATTACAATCATTCGTAAGTCGTCATTATCAATATTACTTTCTTATATCACGATTTTATAAAAAAACTAATCGAGAAAAAATAATATTGAATTTAAAAAGAATTTGGTAAGACACAAAAATCAGGGTATCAACTAATAACGTCCGTACAGATCAGAATTCGTAAAGTTCTGTGAAAAACCATGGAGTAAAAATTCTTTCAAAAATATTCAATAGTCCAAACAAAAAAAGAGTGGTGTGGTATCACAATACAACAAAACAGCAATTGCATAAAAATACAATTGAATGCCTTCATTAGTCAGAGTACTACACAGCGAATTTAATACAACATTCTACAAATCAGATATATGATAAGGAGGGCTTTGGATAATTACAAATGAATGAAAAATAAAGAATACGAAACTGAATATTTACAATTAAATTTGAAAATCGACAAATTTTGTTACGTTCATAAGCTAAATAAAATAAAATTTCATCCAAAATTTTAATACCGGTCCGGGAAAGACAAGAAATACTCATAACCTCTAAAACGACTAACCTCAATCACAGTGTTATAGTTAACTAGAATTCAACATTACAGTTTAAAAAGATTAAACACATTTGATTAATGCCAATGACAAATTAACATTAAAATGTAATAAAGAAAAAGTTGTTAAAAACAATGACTTACTTATCCGGTTACAGTGCCGACAACCATAGAAGTGGAATGGATTATAGTGCTACACAACCATCGATGAAAATGTCAAAAAGTAATTAAAAAATACTTAGTCACAGTAGTTTTTAAGTTACAAGTCATGAACGCTTACTCCGGTACAAAAACGACACCGTAAACGATACTAAACAACTCATAAGATATAAATATTAACTGTCAAATAAATATTAACGGCAGACCACGTCATCACCGAACTCACCCACTTACAACTTCAAACGACAAGAACAAAGATAATACAAAGAAATAATAACCCTTTCTGGTTTGCTGTAGTGGTACACACGCTTTTCATTTTGGGTGGTGTACATACTTTACCATAATAAGTGACTAGAATAATAATTATTATTCTATTATCCAATTATATTTCAACTAAAATTACACTTAAAAATTTTAGAACTTCTTAATTCAAAATTTTTTATTTCTTGAAAAATTAAATCCCCTTTTGCATCAATGACCACAACAGCCGGGAAATTTACGTATATTACAACATTAATCCATTTTGGTACAATATAATCTATTGTACATCAAAACTTTCAAATGAACTTTAAACACTATACACTAAATGGGTAATGAATTAGTTGTTTAACCGCATAAAAAATAAATTAATTAATAACCCCTAAGTTCTTTATTTGTGTACCATATAAGGAACTTTGTAGGAGTGAGAATTTGAAGGTTACTGGGCTTAACTAGGGGAAGATAGACGTATGTTTAAATTTAAATGTTTAAGTAAAACAAAAATATATTTAAGTTTACTAGCTGAAGGGCTATAAAAATCTTGACTTTTTAAAATTAACAAATATATTTATTGGCCGCCTTCGTAGCGTAGTGGCAGCGCGCTCGCCTACCACGCGGAGGTCCCGGGTTCGATTCCCGGCTAGGATCTTGAAATTATAACAAGTCACAACCCAACGTTCCATGACCCACTGTAGTCTCTAATGACCAAGCTGCTGATGCAACTTTAAATAAATTAAAAAAATATTTGTCACCCATTAGGTTACCGATGAAAATCTACATTATTGGTTAAACACCAAAAATGAATTTGGTTGTAATAATTGACCATATGAATACCTATAATGCAACATAAATATGATTAGGCCCAAGTAGTGAAATGAAACTGGAATCGTCTTCTCAGCCAAAAATACACTTGGACAAGGACTGTACTTTTTAAAATTAAAGAATAATTTTAACTAGAACTAACTTCAACATATAAAAACTACAATAATTTGAATTCACCAAATAAAGAACTCCAAGAAAAGTACTTGGTAAGATAGTTCAGCTCATTTATTTTAACAAACAATCCTCACAATATTGTATTTGTTTACAGTTGGTGTTTGTGGAATGGAAGGCTTCAAAAAATTTCTGACAAATGATTTTAGATATTTAGTAAGAAAGTTACAAAAGAAAAATGGTTGTTTTGAAATGCATCCACGATTAAGAAGGTAAAGTAATCTATTTTTACCTTTAATTGTCTTTAAGTTTAGAAATTAATTATTAATAATAAACTCACGCAGATTTTTGAAAGATCCATGCACAATACCAACATTTATTTTTAGTTTATTTTAATTCCCATCAACAGTTGGTCATTAGCAACTACTTTGGTTAAATGAAATGGTTAGTTTGAACATGTAAATTTGTCAGACCCTATCCAGGAATCAAACCTGGAACCTTACATTTAGCAGCTTAGCACACTAACCACTGTGGCATGGATGCAGTCACCAACACTTTTGATGGAAAAAAGCATTTAATTATTTTATTAAAATTGAATACACACTTGTAAAAACTTGTTAGAAAGAAGAACATAAAAATTATTTTGATTAAAAATAAAACAAAAATAGCACAGTAATTAAAAGACAGCACGAAGAAACAAATTTTATGTGTTCAGTACAGTACAAGCAACTGATAAGTGATCTGCAACAAAAAATGGAGGGTGCTGCATTCTAATGAAAGTGATATAATATTAATGTGTTGTATAATGTCAGGTACACTGACTCATATAACATTTGATTTGCAAATGATATCATGTCACTATTATGTAACCGTCACGTCATTACCATATTTGTTCAGACACCATAAGAGAGCATGTGAATATGCCCTTGGAAGATTTAAAGAAACAGACAAAAATCAGAGAAGCCTAATGTTTACTAATTTACATGGAAATTGGTTTGTGATATGCTTTTTAATTAGTTGCTAATTAATTTTAATTTAGTGTAATTAACCCCAGTAATATTGGAAATCCCTCTAAAACTCACAATGTGCCCATGTGCACAATTAATAGTATCGTGTGTAGTTAAATACATATTGCTCCTCCTTAATTTATTTTATATTTGTCTAATTACTATTTAAAAATGTTTAAATAGTTAATTACTAGTAAAAAAAATTGATTCTCAGGGAATTAACCAAGAAAGAAGCTGACTATTATGATAGACACATGTGTACAGTAGGAGCACTGGCGTTAGTTGTTCAAATTAAAGATATGATTAAAAGTGGATAAATTTATCGAAAACATGTCTTTATACTTTGATAAATAATATAAATATATGGCGAATTAATAAACTATTCAATACAAATGAGTTGTGAGTCTACAGAATTGAAATAAAAAACAAAAAGTAAAAAATAGTTTTTGTTTTATTTAACCTTTGTACTGATACTGTACTACTTTTATGCCGGTCCGTAGTTCATATTTTGCCCACTGTTGGCGCTGTGATGGGGTTGCTGCTGCCGATAGACAGTGCAGCGGTCACACCTCTCGCAGTGCATATGCCAAGTGGCAACATGTATCTACACATTGGCGAATGCGATAGTTGAGAAGGTGAACAGTCAGAATCGATCGGCTCATACGAGAGGGTTGATATGGAGAAGATTTAGCACTCTACATTGAGTATTTGCTCTGTATAGTATATCACTTTCACCTCCCTTCCCCACCCCTAGCTTCACCAAAGACTGCTCCTAATCATTTAGGCTGCGGTAAAGACTACCTCCCCTTCGCTTTCCAGCGGCTGCTCCTCTTTGAGGTAGCGGCGAAGGCTTCCCCAAGCATCTGTTTCACTTTTTGAACTACGCTGCCGGATGCCTGGCCGATCCTATGAGCTTTACAGACTGCACTACTAAAAGCCGGTGTGGCGACAGTACATTAAAATATTGATTTATAATTAGTTGAGTCTCTATAGTTCAACCCAACCTAGTAGAGGGAGGAGATATCTGGCAACCAGCAGGATCACCCTCTCCCACTGTAAATAATCCTGTCCTAATCTCATAAAATAAACACTTAATTCCTGACCTGGTGATGAAAGAGATGAATGAAAGTGAGAGAGTTAGTGTTGGTCAGGGAAGGCGAAGTAAGTCAGTGATCGGCTGGCTTGCATGTGCCGAAGCATCACGTCCAAGAGAGCACACCTGCTCCCTTACTTTCTGTAGCAGTTTTTCGTGCCCGTGCCTCTGGAAACTCCTCGGCATCCTATGGTTACTTTTCAGCCATGCTTTGGTCCCGCCGAGGTGAGCTGAGATGCTGGGCTTCTGTCTGTCTATCCTGATCCTTGTCCCTGGCATCTAGCACTTTTTCTATCCGTGCTAGAGGCAACTTCTCCTACTGTAGCTTTTGCCCAACCCAGTGGTGTCAGGCGTTTACCGTGCCGAAGGGTGGATGGCACTGGGGCATTTAATCAGTGTCTTAACGGTGCCTGTAGGAAACTTGGCTAAATCCTACAGTATTTTGCCTTACCCCTGTACGCGGGGCTATGCAGGGGCGGACTGATTATTTCCCTAGCTGAAACGACAACTAAAAGTGGTTGTTGTTCCTTTTACTAGGAAAAGGAAGATGGCTCTAGATGCTTTGACTCTGGAAGGAGTGGATTTGAGCTACTCCCCTGAGGTGGAGTATCTGGGGGTTGTCCTTGATAGGGGCCTGACTTGGAGGGGCCACATGTCAAGGACTGTTGAGAGGGCTGCAAAGGCCTTATGGATGTTTAAGAGTCCGTTTGGGAGGACTTGGGGGCTTAGGCCTCGTATGGCAGAATGGGCTTATGTGAGCATCATTCTGCCAATGGTCACGTACGAAGCTTTTGTATGGTGGCCAAGAACAGATCGGCTGAGGAAGCTGAAGAGATTGGCCCGCCTAAGGACATGTTGTGCAACGAGCACTGGTCCAACGGCTACTATGGAGGCGTTGTTTGATTTGCCTCCTATTCATGTTCAAGTGAAGAAGGAGGCGATAAGAACTGCCTTGAGGCTGGAGGGCGGGTTCGGGGTCCCATCAGGGGAGATGGGCCACACCGAGATCTCCAAAGGGATTGAGGGGATGGGTGTGGTAGGTGGTCCTCGGGACCGTATGTACAGAGCATACGATTTCTCCGACACACTGAGGGTGAAAATTTTTGATCGTCAGGAGTGGGCGGAGGGACAGCCAGTGATACCGGAAGGGGTTACCTTTTGGTACACTGACGGCTCAGTGATGAGCGGAAGAGCGGGAGTGGGGGCCTGGGGGGCCGGGGGAAAGATTTCCCTGGCCCTTGGGTGTAACATAACCGTCTTCTAAGATGAAATATTGGCCAGTAAGGTCTGTGCGGCTCAGGGGGTCGCACACCTATATTTATATGCAGTTGCAAAGTGGTTGGCTGCAAAAGAAGAGTGCTGATGGGTAAGGGTGTGTAAACACCTTCTCAGATAAGTGCACTAGATCCTAGGCAGATCCTGCGCTTCATCGAAAGTGTGGGTCTTGCAGAAATAGGAATAGGGGCAATCACAAAAGATCTTTTAGGTCGCGGTGAGGAGGGGCTGCAAAAGCCTGAACGCCCTTATTGTAAAGTAAAGTAAAGTAGTGTTGGTCAGTGACAGTGGGAGGAAAATTAGGTTCCCTTCCACACCCCACGAACAATGTGTAACTTTCATCCTATATTTCCCTTGTAGTATTATATTAACAGTTCCGAGGCAGGTGGAGGATTTTTGCTGATGTCAGATCAAGTGGCCAGGCGGCAGGTTTTTGGTTGGTAGGCGGTTGCGGCCTTCTTTGGATTGGACGAGGATGCCTCAATTGAGCCCAACACTAATTTCCCCCCATCATGAGGCAGTGAACATGAGTTTCCTCATCGCCTTGGAAACAAAAAAAACCTAGTACTCTGACCTTCTGAAGATGTTACCCACATGAAATTTTCAAATCATCACGTCTGTGAGCATGAAAAATCTGGTATGAAACACTCACACAACTTTTTCTTGCCAATTCAAATAATGAACCTAATAAAACATTAGAAATAAACAAAAAACTTAATCTCAAAAAACATAACCTCATTTTAATCATGGGTGAATGATGAAAAATGAAAATCAACCTCAGTTTGGCTTAATAATACGAAAAATCACTCTTTTATGCTAAACTAGGCTCTGTAGAGAAAAATGATTAAAATAAAAGTTAAAAGTCTATAAATTTTATTATACACTTTTGTTGTTAAATGCATACCAAGGACGAAATCTTAAAATATCCATTTTTTTACAGATTTTCATGAAAAAAAAAAACAGAAAATCACTAATTACCTCTGAACTAAGCATTATAGAAAGAAATGTTTGAAACAAAAATGTAGATTTTAAAATTTTCTACAATATTTATTATATACACTTTCGCGCTAAAATGCAAATTTATGCTGCAATCATAAAAAAAATAATTTTCTTCTATGAGAGCAAAATTTCCCTAAGAATTTTAGCAAACATAAAAAAATAGAAGCTGTTTTTGAGAAAATCCCAAAAAAGTGAAAAATTTCACAAATAAACTACTACTTCCGGTTGACCGATTATGATGAAAATGTTCATGTCGGGTCCTCTAGTGATATCTAA
This sequence comes from Catonia carolina, assembly GCA_035578175.1. Lineage (NCBI taxonomy): Eukaryota > Metazoa > Arthropoda > Insecta > Hemiptera > Achilidae > Catonia > Catonia carolina. The sequence goes on along the minus strand of JAQMRL010000005.1, from coordinate 28,157,948 downwards.
CTTAAGTTTCAAGTTTCAAGCTTGTACGATGTTCCGTTCTTGAGATATTTTATCTCAATTAACCGCCTATTTAAAAGGGGTGTAAGAGGAAAACAAGAGCGGACTGCATGGTTATGGTAAAAAATAGGATATAGAAACAAATTAAAATTGGAATGACAGTACCTTGGTCATTGATGAACTGATTCCTGTGATGTCTGCTGGGGACGGCTGCCCTGGAAAGTGGTTGCCAGTAGTTAGAACAGTTCATAACGATGTTCCTCCGATAATCGTCATAAGTCAACTGTACTGATTAGATGGTAGGAAGCACCGAGGGTTGGGAAAGGGTAAATAGATAAGGTAATTATAAAGGAAATAAAATTATATTGCAATATCAAAAATATTGCATTTTATGTACACCCTTTTTATAATTTAAACAATAGTTCTGTTTCTTCTTAGACGGTCAGTCAATTAAATGACTGCAGTATTTAAGATGTAAGTGAAATTAATCAAGCTAATGAAAGTCACGAATTACATTTCAGTCATACACTATGGTAAATGTTATTAGGAGGTTGGAGAATACGTATTCATCAGGACGTTTAGCAGTGAGGAAAGGAATTATAATCCAGTAACTCAACTACATTGTACGCCAGTTATATTAAGACAAATAAAATAAAGAACAACAGAATTGTTAGCTCGAGGTTATCACCTTCATGGAAAGGAGATAATAAATAAAAGTTAAACAACTTAAAACTAAAACATTACACATACATATCTGACTAGTTGTTAGTTGGTCATCACACCAACTCGGTTGGTCAACCAATACAACTTAATACTTTAAACACTGAGTCCAGGCTTAGTATACTTCATATAGCATGTGCTTGATTTTAATTATAATAGGATTGTTCCTTAAATCATTTTTAAAGATTCGATTTTCAATTTATAAAAACTGAATAAAAACAAATGGTAATTTTAGAAATGCGTTGTGGCACAGGTTACGCTGGTGTTTACGTTGTGCGTGAATCTTGTTATAACTTTGTTATTCTGTATTTTTTACGAGTATTATGGTTCTAATAAGTACAATATGTGTACTATACAGGATGTTCCATAAAGTTCTTCAGGGGTTACGAAAATTCAGTACAAAAAAAGTATTTCACTTACTTAAATGAAAGTTGTACGGGCTGATACAGGGACTCAAACAGTTATTTTTAAACATCTATAAATATTCAATGTATGCTTTGGTGACATGGCACACATCAATACGAAAGTCTAGCTCTTGCCAAACATGTTCTAACATATCCCTTTCGATAGAGTTGATTGCATTGATTACGCGACCCTTCAGCTCAGTGATATCGTTCGACATTGGTGGGATAAACAACTTTTCTTTCACATAACCCTAGAGAAAGAAGTCACATGGCGTGGGGTCTGGTGATCTTGGTGGCCACAGCATAATGTGTTGGTCTTCTTCAGATGTGCGTTCTATCCAGCGCCGAGCTATGTTGTGTTAAGATACTATCGAACCTCATTATGAAAATGGGCAGGACAACCATCTTGCTGGAAAATGACGTCGTTGAGTAGCTGAGACATAAGTTATACTACATATCATAGTAAATCATGCCGGTTACTGTCATTTCCGTAAAAAAGAATGGCCCGTACACAGCCTCATGAGAGATCACACAAAAAACATTTACTTTTGGAGAATCCCGAACGTGTTTCACATAAGTGTGTGGGTTTTCAGTTCCCCAAACTCGCACTTTATGACGGTTTATTTTGCCGCTGATATGAAACGTAGCTTCATCACTGAAAATGATCATCTCTAGAAACCTTCATCTAACGACACCTTTTTCTGTAACTGTAAACAAAAATCGAGCCTACATATTTTATCTCCAACAGATAGAAGGTGCATTAATTGAAGATGGTACAGTTTGAATAATAAACGTTTATGGAGAACTCTCCACACCGTTGTTTTCGGAATTCCTAACTCTCTGCCTGCAGACGCAGTCGATTTTGATGGGCAGCAAATAAAACTTGCACGCACACATTCGACATTGCCATCTTAGGTTGGTGGACGACCAGTTGATTTTTGCTTTCACAAAAATGCACGTTGCATAGTAATTACTGACTTTGACACATGAAATTCTAACAGACAAAACGGCTTCTTGCTTCCCGTGTCAGCCATTTTCTCTACTGTCTACGCGTAGCGGGGAAACGGTTAACCAACTGCCCACAAAATGTGGAACAAAACTATTTGAAGTGCTCTTTTGTACAGTACTTTTTTCATTCTTATAAGTGAAATACTTTATTTGTACTGAATTTTCATAACTTCGAAGTACATTATGAAACACCCTGTACAATATAGAAGAATAAACAGTATTTTAAGACATGAAAGCCAGTTATGTAAAGAAAGTCATAGGATGTAACAAAATTTTTCTTCATTTTCAAGACTTTGTACAGGTTAGAACAGTTACTACAACACTGTACAATATATTAAAATAAACTGCATTCTATTATCTTTTAAATGATGTATAGACCAACAACAAAAATGAAGGTTATGACAAATTTTTTATTTTACCTTAAAAAGCATCAGGATCCCTCGACATAGAATGTTAAACATCCAGGTGTTAACTTCATGAAAGTAATTTTCTTATCAGCTTATAGATTGGACGGCCTTAAATTTAAAATTAAAAGAAAATATTAGTTGTCAATATTTAATTATTATATTATATTAATATTTTGTAGTCAATATTAGTAGTAAATATAAGTAGTGATTGATGTCTAGAAACCCAAAAATAGATATAGTATTTTTTATCGCTTAATTTCTCACAGATTCATAGTAAACACTGCTACTATAAAATTAGTTGCTATATACAAGCTCACAATACTGAGAATCTAAAGATAATAAAAAAAAATCAGTGTTGACAGAATGGTAGGTTATAGTTTTATTGCATTACATTCAATCGACATTAGTGGGATGGTAACAAGTAACAAGAAACATTATTTTCTGACAACACTAGTTTACTATTAAATAACTGAAGCTGAACCCAAAAAAGAGATAGGAAAGATTACACTACAAAAACTTAAAAAGCAAAAAATATTTTTTAAATTGAAATTTTATTCATTCTGCACCATTACGGACACTATTACATTTAAATGGTAAAATTTAATACACTTTAAAAAAAGACATTAATTACACGTACATATGTACAAAAAAAAAATTCCCAGTTTTTATAAATTAATGAACATACATACATACATATAAATAACTTATAGTGTTACCAACCTGCAAAATCTTCCTTGTACAATACCTACATAAAAACATTACAAAATTATTGTTTCCTTACCTAATCGTAAATTTCATCCATAGCCCATATTATTGTCAATATAATTTAAAAACCTTTCCTGTTTTACCCAGATTAAACACCAAACATACTTTTTGTGCTAATAATATATAATATACCAGAATTTTTTAAGACAACATCCAAAATCATTATGAGAAACTGTAGAATGGAAATGATCTAGATGGATGGGATGTGAGGAGGTTTGATCATGGCTTACCCAAATGATACAAAAAATAAATAAGCAATCTTAAACTTTTACCATTACAGTTAAAACCTTTTCGGTTAACTACCATCCAATGTTGAAATTCTTAGTTTTAATTTGTTAGTAAATTTTTTTTAAATGATGGGCTAATTAATACACTTTTTTCATTACCTAAATTTGATAACTTCTATTTATTTAAAAAAATATTTACTGTGGATTAAATAATCGGTAAAAAAGAACTATGATGGGTGTGATAATACGATGGAGAATAATCAGGAAAATATTTTATATAAAAATCAGTACTAAAAATAACTAGACTCAAGTAAAGAACTTAAGTTTAGTATTTTTGGATAACTACATCAATTCATTTCACAATCTTTAATAATACAGTGAAACCTCGGTAATTAAAATTTTTTATTAATTGAAAGAAATTATTTGTCCTTCATCATTTTGTATACATACTAATGTACAATCTAACTTCGTAATTCAAAATAAAAATTTTCATTGATTCAAAGTTTTTATTTTATTTTGAAATGACTATATCTAGCTGGCTTAAAAAAGCCGGTTTCACCAAGTTTAGCGAACAGAATGAAGGCACAGAAAAGTTGTTAAAATTAAAGTTGTTGTATGAAATTGAAAACGAACCTGAACAATGGAATGAACTTGCTACCACACCATTTTCTATGTTTGTTGCCGGAGATGACAATTAATCGTTACAAGAGAGAGAAACTGCGATGACATTGTTAATGAAGTTCCGAGTAGGTGGGAAGGTATGGAAACTACCGAAAGAGAGGTAATTTAAGCAGCCAAACTGAAGCGTGAGTCACACTTGCAATCCAGCTTCCAAACGAAGAACAAGAAGAAAGAAGAGAGCAAGCAAGAACAACCCAGCCAAGACCGGACGCACCATCCCTAGTCTATGCTACCGGTGGCGGACGCACATTCCCGCACCAGTCAGCCTTTGCCGACCTGGAGAGAACCGCCTTCCCGACCCAACACTGTGGTGCTCTGGGGGCCACCACTGTCACGCCGCAGTGGCGACTCAATTGCTGCTGAGGGAAGGCTAGGCCTGAACCCGGTAGCTGCTGAGCTGTCACTCTTCTGGCCCCACTTCCGACCACCAACAAAAGCCCTTTCCAGGGCCACCAAACTCACAAGAGCAAGGTTTTGCCACGTGTCGTCGACCCCAGTTGGTGACAGTATGTATGTACTTGATTTCGGTGTTAAAATAGTAAAAAACGTGCAGTAAATGTATTTGTAACTATGTATAATTTTTAAGCAGAGTCCAAGTGGCTTCAAATTACCGAGATTTCATTGTAATATCAAAATATCATGACAACAAAGTGTATGTGAAAAAGAAATTTTTCACTGATCAAATATCAGGAATAAAATTCTTTGTAAAAAAATGAAAAAACAAAGCAACACTAGACAAGTTAATGAAAACACTTACAAATATCTCATTCATTAGCTCAATCCAACAACAGCAATTCTCAAACATACAAATTTACAAAAAAAAAAACCGTTAGCATATACATACAAATAAATTTTACATATACGAAAAGGTACATTAATAATTATTCTTAATTTTAAAAAATAAATAAATTTAAAATAAAGTTGAATTCTTAAGAAATAGTAAAATTTGTATAATATTTACTCGTTATTTTACATACAAAGAACGATAATTTTCTTTATTACGTTCTTACAACAATATTCAGATTATTACCTGAATATGAAAAAAATTATTATACAAAATTTTTAATATTAACAATAATGTACAATCTAAATTTTTGTAAACTAAATTAATATTTAACAAACCTGCCATTTCTCAGGTTCTAAATATTTATTTGTACAATTATTGTTTTATGACTTTTAATAAATATTTCACAAATAGTTGTATACATGGAAATAAATGAACACAAATATTTACAGAACCTAGGAAAATGTAATATAGTATACTTAATATAATATCATATAATATTTTTAATAAGTTTATAAAAAAATATAATTTACACATACCTACGTATAAAAATAAGCATAAAAATAAAATATATAATAAATTAAATAATATTTAAAATTCATTGATTAAGAAAAAAGTAGACTAAAAATTTAATCCATGTTTCTAAGAAATAACAATACCTTACTCTCCTGATAATTGGAACCCCTCTGTTATCTGAACTAAATGTGGACTATTAAAAAGATTTTGCAAGGGAGACAGAAATATTAGACTATATATACGTACACAGTAAAAAATGTACCGGGTTTAAAATACAGCATAGTATTTTAGTTTAGGTCAACAGCTGAAAGGCTGGTTTGAACCTCTAGAGGTTTTACTAAGTAAAACAAGGAGTGAGGTGGTTTACAATTGCCTTCCTCACTGAGTACAAAAGTTGCCTATGCTTATCAACATGCCAGGCCCTCCGAAAAGCATCTACTCAGTACTTTGCAAATGACACCTTTACTTCATTCACCATAGGTTCTGGCTGTATAATGAAATTCATTACTTTCAAAAAGATAACTCTGACTAGTGTTTTTACAACCTCTTGTGTTCTTAAATAGTTCAGTCATATAATTGGCTGATCAAATGATAAGAAACAGAACTATTTTTGTTGCCATGAAACTAGCAGATGGATGCAAATAATTTAACATTCCACCTGCCTGTTATGGTATGGGCAGGAGCATAGTATTATTAAGACCAAAAAAGTTGTTGACCTTAACGAAACCAAAATGGTGACTTATAAGCTTTAAGTTTAAATAATTTTCTGTACGGTATTTTTGTTTAAATTAATGATAAATAATGTAGTTCAATCATTTTACACTTTTCTTTATAGTTATGCTAATTTGGATTTATTTAAAAAAATAAATAAATAGTAAATTGAATGCTGGAAAAAACTCCGTAAATAATAGATGTCACACTTATTTAATTACGTAACTTAGCATGTCATAAATTTTTATAAGATGGTGGCAGTTCCAGCCTTGACAAGAATTGGGAATTTTTCCACTCAACAAAAAAATAAAATTGTATCATGCCCAACGGGTTGATCATTTAAATAGAATGCGAGAAAGCCACTTACCTAGAGCAACGAGAAGAAACAAACCAGTGAGAAGTATATTGGCAGGCTGAAGAAAAGATGGGTGCCGGAACAAGTAGAAATGCCTAACCCGTGAACAGAAGAGGAAGAAGAAGCACAAGTTGGCATGTAGTAGTTGTTTAATGTAAGTAATACCTATTAATTTAAAATATATTTTTTTACATGTCCCATTATACTCCTTTAGGAGTCTCCTGGATGAAATTAATAAGAGAAGAGTAAAATTAAATATTATTTTAGTTTATTAAGTCACATCAACAGCTTGGTCATTTGCGACTATTTTGGGTTGAGATTTTTTTTGGTTTTGTGTCCAATTGTTATGCACATAAAGGTTAATGCAGACAACCTTCCACAAATGGTGATAAATGAAAAAATCCCCAGCCTGACTGGGAATCGAACCCAGGAACTGTGGCATAGGAGCCAGTTGCACTGATCTAACAAATTTCCAAACCCTAGACAGAAATCAAACTCAGAACCTTTTACTTTGGACCGTAGTATGTTAACCACAGGGCCAAGTTGAAGGATAGTTAAATTTTATTTCAAATGGGTTGTTATTTATATTATTTATATAGTAACTGCAACTGACTGATAGTTTGATAAATTTGAAAAGTACAATCAATGGTTTTATTAATTAATATAAATAAAACAAAATGTATTGAACCAAACAATTTGATTAATATTTCCATCAATTAACACCTTCCTAACCTAAATATCACACTTAAAAACTAATTCGAGCAGACTTTGTAATTAGTTTTAATTACCTGGAGAGTACTGTATTTCTTAAAATCTGCATTTCAATAAAAATATGACCGTCCTATTGGTGGAATCCTTTTTTGAATATCTAACAAACCATAACAATAAATAATAAACTTTAATAACAGTTACATTAATAAACTTATTATTAAAATTGAATCTTATATCAAAAACTGAGGACTAAGACATACACACTTTCACAGATTTTAAAAACCAACGATACAAAAATTATTACAAAGCTCAAACACATATCAGACTTTTTTGATAAAACTTCTATAGATTCACATAAAACAAAAAACTTGCTTATTTTGTAAAGCACTTAAGCCAATATATTAAGCTCTTAAAGCTAAATGAAAATTGACTGAAATAAGCATTTCAAAATATATTGCACACTTAATATTTTATGAATCGTAATAAGAAAAACCAAGGCCACTCTTGTAACTGAATGGAATATGTTAAAATTTTATAGAATCATACTTAAAAAATTTCTGCCGTAATTTTAAAACAGAACATCTATGATGATTAAGAATTGCAGAATTCTAATTATATTAAGAGGAGTCCCATCTATACCTTATTTAATTTCATAATTTGTCCCTTTTTCTCAGCAAACACAAAATTATTTAATGTGTAAAATTAATTCTATCAAACATTTAAAAAAAAAGTACTTTTTTTGTTAAAAAAATCAGAGAAAATTTTTCTCAGTTATTTTTTTAATGTTCTTAAAAAACTTCTTTTAAATTGTAGAAGCTCTGATAAGGTAGATAAATACTAGACAGAAAGTGCACGAACAGTATCTTCAATAAAAGCTGAGAATAAGTATATTTTATTACAAAAATGAAATAACTACTTCTAATTATCATAGACATGTGTCTATGATAATTAGAAGTAGTTTAATTCTTTGTTTTGATACGCCATTTTAACAAGAGAATTACAATTTAATTTTTTTTTAAATTTATTTAACGTCACATCAACTACAACGGTCATTAGCGATGACGTTGGGGTGTAACTATTGTACAATGGAGGATGAAATGATTTTTTTTGTAACGTATGAAAATATGCCGTGCCTGAGTGGGATTTGAACCCAGGACTGTACGATGAGAGGCGAGCACGTTACCAACTGCGCCAATGTGGCCGGCCAATTTAATTTTTCGTTAAATAACAAAAAAATTATTAACTTTTATTTTTTTAGACGGAAACTCCTCTTAAACAGCAATTCCTTTAACCCTTTCACTCATGTTTTGTCTGTAAGTATTTGTATTATCTATTTTACCATTCCACTCATCTGCCATGCTATATATGACATCGTATTCCTGTCACTTTTTTTAACTGTTATTGCAAGTTGCTCTCTGAGGGATGAATAATAAATTTTTCAGAGTAAATGCAATAAAACAGTCCAATAAGTTTGATCCCTAACTTTACAAATTTACACCATCATAAGGTTACATTAGGTAGTGTTAGCGCCAGTCTTACCGGGGTTAATTCAAACTGTTTTCCCCGCTAATCACAATTTGTTCCTGCCTTTGTTTCCGCGTGACATCATTAAGTCACGTCATCCGTATCCCTACTCCCGTCTGCATATCTGGCTTCTTCCTTAACACACTTTTGTCTCAGCTTCCGTGATGAATGGGTGCGTTCTTGTCTCTTGCGCTTAGCGCGTGGCGTGGGTGGCGATTCCCTGCCATTTCTTCGTTTACAATCAGTTCGTTTCGTTACTCGTTGGTTTACTACAAACCTAAACTGTTCGTTATTCTATGCTTTGTGTGAATTATATTCAATTGCTCATGTGTTTTTTATTGTAAACTGTCGTAGTGTATTCATTGCAATGTTACCAGTGTTTCTCCACGTGCGTATCTACAAGTTTCAAGTCGTTTTATGGATTCCAGGTAAGAACGTTTTTCATTTATTACGGTTAGTTGTTCAATTGTGTGTCTCCCTATGTCTTTTCCCTACCAATTATGTCCGTTACCTTTCGTTATTTGGTTCCTCCTATTATTAATTCATTTTGTTTATTCTTTAAATCGTTTTTGCTGTGGTTGGCAGCTGCTTAAAACTGACCTGGTCCTCCGAATTAAGTCAATTAATCGTTTACTAATTACTGTAAAATTATTCAGTTTAAATTCGTTTCATTGTCTTTTATCCAGCGCCTTACAAACGCTAACAGGTAGGATTAAGAGAAAAAATAAGATCAATATTTATAAAGACTGTGAAGATAAGCATAAAATTTATTGAAATAATACTAGTGGAATGAAATATTGGATTCTGAATAATAAGAGTGGAACGGTTAAAAAACATGCAAAGTCATTCAAAATAGACAACGGCATATCATGAAAAAAGTCGATAAGCACTTCCGTTCTTAGCTGACAAAAACAATTATAGTTTTATATAAAATATAGTTCAACACAGTAATTATACTAAACTCAAATACATAAAGAAACTTAACTTAAATACACTCTGATCTTAACTCTTCCCTGAGGCTATAAAATAAAAATATAAAATAATAATAATAATAATTACAATAAAGTAGTTCAAATACATTTTGAAATTTAAATGAAACAAAATTTAACGTTGGCACTCAAATAATAAAAATTTGTTTCATCGTAAATTAATACGAAATGGCAGACATGTAATTGTCATAATTTTCTTACAAATTTGATTAATACTGACAATTTTCTAATTTATTCTTCAATTATTTATCAAAAACCGATAGATAAAATGTATTCATTTATTTATTCTTTTTATATAAACTACATTTTTTATTTCTTCTTTGGTAATGTAATATTTATATTATAATCACTTCTAAAACATTTTACATATTATTTATAAATAGATTAACATTTACAAAAGAAAAACATTAATTATTGAATATAAAATGTTTTTGAGCGCATAGTATGGTAATTGTGTAAATTAATTAAAATATTGTCCAAACATTTGCTCATCATTTTGTACTGTAATATTTATATTTTTTCTTTATTAATAATAATTAATATAATTATTTAATTAACTAAAATTAAACAGTTTAATTTATATTTACAATTAATTAAATTAGGTAGATGAGAATCAAAACTAAGTAAGTCCACTTTGGTAGATTTTCAGTAAGACAAAAACCTGTGTAGATAAGTAGATAAGGAATAGGGAACTCATAATGTTTTATTTTTGTTGGTCATTAATAAAATCTAGATTAATTTGAATATTGGTTTTACATGTAATTTTTTGAAATATCCTTAAAATCATAATAAATATTTTGTACTACTTTACAGATTTAAGTAGTTTTGTTCTTAATTATTTGGGCTGTTAAATGAATCCGTACATTCGAAATAATAAGTAACCTTATGACCCAATGAGATAAGGATAATATGAAAATATGGTGTAATCTTGTACAGACTCAGGCTGACCATTCCTGAGAAAGTACAGTTAATTGAACCCCAACTATCAAAGTAAACCGGTAACCACTGTCTAGTATTCAAATCCATATAAAAGTAACTATCTTTACTAAGATTTGAACCAGGAACCTTCACCTCCGAAAATTAGCTGATAAACAGCTGACTTGCGGCAACAACTTTACCACTAGACCAACCCGGTGAGTAAAAAAATAAAGAAACAATGAAAAACTACTTTAAAATAATATTGTGATTGTTTCTACACACTAAATGAGTTGTAACACTGGTAAATTATTCTTACAATTTAAAAAAAAACTTACAAAAAACATCTTTAAATTAACTATTATGCATAAAAGAGAATCAGTCATATCAAGATGAAAACTTACAAATCTAAACGAATCTTAATACGGAAGCTCCCGAACGTAAAGAGCTTTGTTACTATTTTCAAACTCTTCTGGACTTAAAGAGATTAATTATATTTTAAAAGAGGTCTTAAATCAGTTTTGTTGTCAGTACATATTTGGTAAATACACTTTATAACAGAACTAAATTTTGAAAACAAAATTCTACACGAATATAAATGTGCCTTGGGTTAGAGAATAAAACAACGGCCACCTCCGTAGCATAGTGGTTAATGCTGGCCTACAATGTGAAGGTCTTGGGTTCAATTCTCAACTAGGGTCTGGAAATTTTCACAAGTCAAAACCGACTGTTCCACTTACATAACCCATTGTAGTCGGAATAACCAAGCTGTGACTAACTAAAATAAACTAAAAACAAAAATACATTTTTTGTCAATTTTTGAATAATTTTCAACTCTTTTTGGACTTAGTAAGTAGTGATTCTGATCTATTCAACAGTACTATTACTAAGAGAAAAAATTCAAACGGCAGCGAATTATTTTTAATATAAAAAAATCCATCAATAATATTGTATTACACACACACATTGTATAATTAGTTATATATTGTATAATGCTATATTATATAATTAGTTATATATTATATAATACAGAAATATATCACACAAGTACATAATTTATTAAATAACTAATCCTACTGTAATTACATGTAATAATATTATTAATTATAACTATTCATTTATCATATAAAATAGCATAAAAAGTATAAAATTTTATATAAAAAATGGCACAAGAAGAAATTAAAGCTACAAATTTTTTACAAATGTATTTTTATTGTTTTTAATACAACTACATACATGTATGTGAATTTTTGAATAATTATTTCTGGAATGTAACATTAGATATTTATTTTTATGGTGTAGTCATTTTAAATATTAAAATAATTTAATAAATGCGTTGCATTTTTTTAATCTGTCTGTTCATTAAAATTAAAATTTTTTTTACTCAAGTAGATAATTAAACATTTTTGTTTTCTATTATAATATTCTAACTGTAATTATTTCCAAGGAATTTTATATCAGTTATACACAGAACACTCTGACAGTAAAGCCTCCAATTGGTATGAAATACAAAAAATTTAATTATTAATAATGTTTACACCATTTTTGATGGTGATGTGGCACGCTTTTTACGCACATGTCTTATCAGCTCACCGTAAAATCGTTGAACCTCATCTTTCACCATGTTCCAGTCAAATGTTCTTTTAATTTAGGAAACAGGTGGTAGTCACTACGTGCTAAGTCCGGACTACAAAGTGGGTGTATCAACTCAAGGATAGTGCAGAAGAGTCAACTCATTGCCACTGGTGATCTTTTATCACCATTCACCAGACAACCCAAGCACATACCTTCCAACATTACAAAATTTCTGTTAAAATCCTATAAAAGGTGCATACAGAAATATCAAAAACTAAAATGTATAGATCATACAGAATGATCCACCGAACTTTATGCACGGCATGTTCAACCTTTGAAACTGTCTCATCAGAAATTGACAATCTCCTGCCTTTTTTTCTTCGTTGAGAATTTAGAACGACCAGCAGTAAACTCCCTACACAACTTGGATACATTTTTGACATCTATGCTCAACTTGCCAAACACTTCAATTAATTGGCGATAAATTTTGATAAGTTTAACACCTTTCATGTTCAAAACTGAGTGCCTGGGTGAATTTTACACTTAGCAGTAGCACCAAGTGGGAGCTCCATTACAAATGACTGCCACACCAAAACTAAACATATCAATGAGGTCCATGCAGACTTTTTTTATAAAGGGACAACAATAAAGAGTACAGTGTTGCCAACAGCTGCATTAAAAGTTTCCCCGTATCCCCAGAGCTTTGGAGACCTTACTTTTGGGATTACCTTTATAACTAACTATTCATTACCAATTTGTTTTTAATCATGATTTTAAATCTACTTTCCAATTTATGTTTACAATAAAACTCACAATACCTTCAAAAAACATACAATACTAACTCATTTTACTGTTTCGGTCAAATATTTGTGCTTTAATTTATAGCGTTTTTTTTAAATAACATATACTATACTTGCAAAATAATGTATTTTGTTTAATGGTGTTAATCCACTACCAATTAATGAGTACTTTTTAAAACAATCAAAATTTAAATATTTCTATTCCTAAATTAAATGCATTTGGCAGTAATTTTTTTATTTTATGAATTTTAAAATAGTAAAGAGAACAAGTAGTTGATTTTCAATTAATAAATCAATAATCAATTAATTTATACAGGTTAACAAACTGAATTTTAAATACACAACAAACTTTTACATATTTTTGAAATTGTTTATTGGGTATAAGGATAATTCCCCCAAAATAAAACTGGGTTTCCTAAACAGCCAAATTAGTTAATCACAAACTGTATTTATTGTGCAATAATAATTAATGTCATTTGGATTTTAAAATGCAGACAAAATTTACAGAAAAAACAATCTTGACTGACTACATCAGAAAATACAGTAAAAAATAAATTTATTAAAAAAATTATTTATTGTTTTAAATTTTTTGAGTATAATTAAAATAACGCCTTTTTTAATAGTATTAATCATGGAGGAAAGACTAGATAGGTGTGATCGCTCTGCTCCGTGCAACTACATCACACATCATATCATCCTCTGAAGGTCTAAACCAACCTTTCGCCTACTGACCTAAACAAAATAATGTATAGTATGTCCAAACTAAATTGGCACTACTTTAATTTGAATAGCTATACAAGTACAGAGTGTTTCTTAAGACCACAGACTGTTTAAACATTTTATCCTTCTTATCGAGAAAAATAAATTAACAATTCACTCATTTTCTGTCACATTTGTGAGTTACTTTATATGTAGGTGAGGGGCGAAGAGAGGTATGACCACAACTCCTTAGCTACGCGCGCTAATTTAGATTGGACAAACAATATCAAAATTAGTTTTTCAATGACTTTGTCTGGTATTATTGAATTTTTTATTTTATCTTAAACTAATTTAAATATCTTCAACTAATTTTGAGCAGTTAAATAATCCACTTGATGGAATACACTGTCCACCTTTTAATACAGTTTAAACCCAAGAACAAGTATTATTGATGCAATCTTTAGCTACCAATGATGCCAAAGTAGAAAATTTATTTTATGATTTTACGTTACAGTGAGAAGAGAATGATGTCACAGCAACAGTAGCTGTCCGGAAACATGTTTATTGGCACAACTATAAATTCTTTCCACTATGATTGGTAGATTATAATATACTTTACAAAACAAACTCATAGTAAATTTTATAAAAATCATTCAAAAATTATTAGAAATTTTGAAAAGATCGTCAAATACTACAACATTCTTCATATGAAATGAAAGCAAATCAATAAATAATAATAATAATAAATAATTTTTGTTCAAAAGTTGTTGTTGTTTAGGTCAAAAGCCGAAAGGCTGGTTTGAACCTGTAGAGGTTTTACTAAGTAAAACTAGGAGTGAGGTGGTTTACCAATGCCTTCCTCACTGAGTGGAAAAGTATGCCTATCAGCATGCCGGGCCCTCTGGAAAGCATTATTTTCCACTCTGCAAATGACACCTTCACTTCATTCACCACAGGGTCTGACTGTATAATGAAATTCATTACTTTCAGAGGAGATAACTCTGATTAGTGTCTTTTACACCTCTACCTCTTCTGTACTTAAATTATTCAGTCATTTAATTGGCTGACCATGTGATAAGAAACAGAACTATTTATTTTAGCCCTGCAACGAACAGATTGAGTTCAAAAGTTATTAAATTATAAATAAATCAAGAATCTCTTATGATCATAAGCTAAATTAATTATTTACTAATTAATAATATAGTTTGTTTTATTTATTATAGCTAACTTGTGCCGTTCTTAAACAAATAATATAAATAAATAAAAGTTACATAATAAATTAATTATATAGTAATGTACGTCTAAAAAATTGACATCTCCCATTTTGATATGAAGTGGTAACTGAATTATAGTTAAAAATACATGTGACCCTTGTGTAGAAAACTTAACCAATATTTTTTTATTGAAAAGGAAGGATGATGAAATGCATTCATACATGACACTAGAAACGTTCCTGAAATATTATATTTCTGACTAAAACACCAATTTGATTAACTGGTTTGAAAAGCCAGGCAGTGAAGGGAAATCAGACAAATAGTAAAAACCTTAATGTGTGAATTTGTAAAATAATAATAAATTTAAATAATATATTTTACATACAAACTTTTGAATAATATGTGGAGAATTAAATTTTAAATAAAAATAAAATCCCTCACTGACTGACTGACTTATCACTCTAACTTCTCTTTAAAAGTAAAGAAGGGGTGACTACCCTAAAGCAATGTGTATAATTTCTATTCATTCTTAAAAAGATTCTATTTAAAACTTTTTCTCTTATAAACAGATCATTATCCAGGAAGTTAAATTAAGTTGAGAATGATTTTTGTAGTTAATCTATGGCCAGTTTTTCTTATACAAAAATGCTAATGAAATCATTAATTTACTGATAATAATCCAGTGAATACATTATTATTTATTTACAACATGATTATTCATGCAAACAAACAGAACTCTGCTTAGAAATACAGCTAGGTTCAATTGAAATTTACGAATTGTAAGTAGGCATTGTATTTGATAACACAATGTAGTTTTAAAAATTTGTGCAGCAATATTTCAAAACATAACACTATGTTAATACAGGTAATGGGTAAAGGTGTTAAAATTTAAGGTTTAGTAACAAACAACAGAAATGAAAATAGACAAGTGGATGTCTTCATGCATGAAGTAATACCCTAAAACCTGTACAAAGAGTGAAGTTTCTGGGAGAGACAATGGACAGGTCTTTGTCTTGAAATTTTTGTATCAGTTTGGATTACTTCAAAAATATTTGTAGTAACATGACAAGGTTACTAATAGCTTAAAAATGTATAGTAACATAAACAAAACAAAATTTCATATACAGAAATTAAAATTTCAAATTAATTAAAAAATAATACCTAATGCTCGCAACTAAAATTCTTAACAAGAGTCACAAATGTATATTATAAATTCTAACTATTGTTAATAAAGAAATCACTTGTCAGTACTTAAAAGTTTAGTAAAATAATATATCATATCGCTATCTATCACAGTAAAATAATGAAAATAATTTCTTAAAGTGTATAATATTACAAAAAATGAATCATATACAAACAATTGGAATAAAAATTTTAACAAATAATATTTAAATTTAGTATAATATATAGTTGTAGATGTAATGAATTAAACATACAATCTGTTAAGTTAGGCTTGATAATGTTTAAAATTTTGTATTTATCTTTAATAGAAGCAATTTAAAAAATTTATGAAAAGAAGTAAAGCTATCCAACAATGAAATTATGGACTATGCATTCTAGTAATGATATTTGAGTAACTGATAAATCTGTTTAGTCTAGTTCATTTTTTGAGTTTTAAATGCATGAGGGGGTACCCAAAAGAAAGCGGAATTATTTTTCAAAAGCTATTTATTTTAATTTTTTTACAAAACAACCTTATCCCCTTCAAAATACTCTCTATTACAACTAATGAATTTATCCCACCGATGCTTCCACTGTTCGAAACATTTTTTGTAGTCATCTTTAGAAATGGCTGACAGCTCCTCCCTCGATTTTTTCTTGACCATTTCAATGTTGTTAAATCTGTGTCCTTTAATGTCCCTTTTCAAGCATGGAAATAAGAAAAAGTCGCACAGAGCCAAGTAAGGTGTGTGAGGCAGTGGAACCATGCCATTTTTTAGTCAAAAAAATCTTTCACCGGCTATGTGTGCAGGTGCATTGTCGTGGTGGAAGAACCAGTCCCCTGTCTGCCATAAATCAGATCTTTTTTGATGAACACTGTTGCGCAATCTTCTTAAAACTTCCAAATTGTCAGTAGACGGTCTGAGAGCACAGGCTCTCAAATTTGATGATATAGTTACTCAATTTGTCATTACTAGATCAAGTAAAATATTCAAAAATGAATTAATAAACAAAACAAAAACCAATCAAAAATATCTCTAGAAAAAAAATTATTTAAGAATTTTGTAAATTTATACAAAATAAACAAATTACAAACAAGTCAAAATTATTATTACTTGATGTCAAGCCGTTGTTCCCTATTTTGGTCAGATTGTTTAAGAATTTATTTATTTTATGTGCTATCTAAAGCACATACTTAATTATATAATTATCGATTATAATATTTTATATAACATACTAATAATACAAGAATTATAATTACATCATTAAATATACTTAATAGTTTATGTCCTAATGGACTATTTAATTTATTTTTATAACTTAGGCCAATAAACTAAAAATACAATATAGTATAAATAATATTATTGTAAACCTATAAACTAATTATGTAGTATGTATCATTTTTAATATTATTAACAATATCTTTATTTATTATTATTACTATACATAAAGACTAGATTATATAATAATAAATATTTGTTCAACTATTGAATATTACTATAATTTTATTATTTATTTTAATTCACATAAAATGTTTTTTTTTTGTTATACTCACTGTTTTTCTTAATATAAGATTTATAAAGAGTATGACAAAAATTTGATTTAATTTTATGAATTGTACCACTTGATAGAATTTGCAGATACACGATTCATTTTTTTTCATGCAAAATTTCACTCAAGATGATAACCTTCCAATATTTTTCTTAATTCTTCATTCGACTGCAGGTACATTCATAATGGTTCGTTCCTGTAAAAACAAAATTTTATTTAAAATATTATTATTAAATTGAACAAAAATGGAAGTTAATTAATAATAAAACAATCCTTTTCATGAGATGACACGTCTCATGGTTGGTGGCAATTTTTAAAAAGTCTTATCTTTGATTTATGGCAAAAACCATTTTAGTGATTTCTGTATCTACCTTTCAAGAGGAATCGAATGACACTATTTTTGTTTCAAAATTCCGACTATGATTTCTTGACTTCCAGTCGAAACCGGCACTTCAAATCAATTCAGGCCCACTAATTTTTAGTGTAGATTACGAATCTAAAAACCATTTGTTGCTATCTTTTGTGTTTCTGACTTCCGGTCGAAACTGAAACTTCAAACCCAATTTAGGCCCATTAACGTTTTGTGTAATTACGAATCTGAAAATGGTTTGTTGCTATCTTTTGTAGTTTCTGACATCTGGGTGTGATCGACAAATGGACGGAAGGAAAATTATAGACAATTTAAAAATTGCCACCAATTAAAAGAAAAATGAAAGTTACTTAATAAATAATTTTTTTAAAAATCTTGTACAGTTCTTTTTCATTTTTTTCTTCCTTTCAAGGATTAGGTTTCCTGAACCTTTCCTGGTAACCATCTTTTCCTCACTCTTTCCGCTCTCTCTTACCTATGGGTTTTATAATTAAGTGCAGCTACTGGCATTTTTTCTAGTGTTGTTCTTCTCAAGTGACTGCACCACCTTCTTTTTCATAATATATTAATTTTTTTTTTTTTTATTGAGTGATGATGCCTACATAAGCCTTGGGCTTGTGTGTAGGTAATGATACGTGGTGATTTACAGATGAAAAAAAAATGCCAGACCTGACCGGGAATCGAACCCGGGACCCCGGCATAGTAGCTAGTTGCGCTGACCACTACACCCTCTATCCTCTAAACCCTCTTCCAAGTTTTCTTGGGTAGGACCCAACTACTCTTCACCTTTCTCTATCGTTAAACTATCTCTCATCTATTGCTCTCTTGGGATTGCATCGTTTTCCCAATTCATCCGTAACAGACCTCATCCACTTTATCAAGTACAGCATCCTTTTAGGCAGACTACCCTCCTCCATCCTCCTGGCATGACCAAATCATGATAAATTATCTATCCAACCGTTGTTCATCCCCAATTATTCCTTAATTACATCATTTCTCATTCTATCTCTACTTGTCTTTCCAGTAGACTATTTGATAAATTTAAAATTAATTAATAAATTTAAGAATCTCAATAAATAAATACACAGTAGTGTCAGCTTAATCTTGCGAACTCAAAATATTGCAATTACTACACAACATTTATTGCACTACAAAACTTGATCGGTGATAAAACTAATTTTCTGTTTCTGTTTTTCTGTTCCTGGTTATTTTCTTTACAAATTTTTGCAAAGATACAGTTTTTATTATTTCATAAACTATCTTAAAATAGTAAATGTACGTAATACTGTATTTTAGGTTATGTACTTTCAATGAAAGTTATCTACTTTGATGTGGGAAGATAAGTGTGGATTGCAGTAGAGAGTGGTTAAAGCAGAGAAGTGTAACCCCTTGTTTATGTGTATTCTCCTCCTGTTCATTGCATAACCATGGACGGAACACGAAAGAGAATAAAGAAGATCAAGGAAAATAAAAGAGAGCTGACTGGTTGCAAATGATCTGGTTAAACGAGGAAGAACAGAGGAGGAGGTGGGAAAGACAATGAAGATATAGAACAAAGAAATTGTTAAGTATTGTTTGGAATTTTGTGAGAAAAAAGTGAAGTGTTGGTGCAGGGGATATGTAAGGAGAAAAGGCAGTGTCACAGAAGATGACTAGATAACAGGATGCTGAAGGAAGTTAAGGAATTTACATATTTGAGGACTGTTTTCTTATCAGACAGAAAATTAGAAAAGGACTTACAAAAAAGGTTGCAGAAAGCAAGCAGTTTCTTCCAAAGTGTAAGAAAGTTATGTAGGCTATAATGAATATTTGATGCCAATAATGATACAGCCTTGGTTACTTTACTAGACGGTAGGGGTCATCAACAATACGCGCAGTGACAAGTCCTGCCATCTGACGTCACTGGTCACCAACGCCAGCCATCGCACGATGTGTACGGTGTCGGTCTGCGTTGTTTACTAGTCTTAATATGGTTGGTAATACTTTACTAATCTTCAATAATGGTGTTTTGTGCGATTGCCGGATGTTCTAATCATGCTAGACACCACAAGGAGTTGGGCATTATAAGTTTCACCGTTTTCCAAAGGCCACTGAAACTAGATTGAAGTGGATAAATGCTTGCAAGCGGGCCAATTCATTTTCTGCTGATAGTGTTCGGGTGTGTTTAGTACAGTTCAACAAATCGGATTATGTACGGAATTTAAAGTCTGAGTTGCTACATCTTTCATTAAAATGTCTCTTCAAGACCAATTCTGTCACACATTGAAATTTGCTGATTTGTAGTGCCGTTCTACGTTCGGTAAACCCGACTTGTAGTGAACATAAAAATAGAGCAGAGAAATGATGCGCTCGTAAGGAAGTTATTGATATCTTAAACTCATCATCCAATTACAACAAAGGCAGTTCACAAAATGAAGGGATAGCCATAGAGGAAGGTAGGCCTCTTTTTAATGAAGAACCGCCAAATTTGAATGTTGCGCAGTCAGAGGAAACTGATCTCTTAAAACGTGAAAATGCCGAATTAAAAGTAGAAAACAAGTTACTTAGAGAAAACTTCAGGCTGCAAACGAAGAATTATTAAAATTAAAATCGATTTCCCATGTAAACATACCTAAACCGCTGTTTGTAAAAACAATGCAAAAATTCTAACATCACTACGCACTGGCCGAGTTGTTGGGAACCAGACTATGTCATCTTTTATCTCACAGCAGCTGCGCGTGACCACTACCGTCTAGTATAGTAACCATGGATACAGCACAGAAATGGACAGATGGACATAGTAATTATTCATCTATGAAAATTTAATGTCATAATTAAAAGATAAAATATTGCACAACGAAATTTTTTTTAAATAAAATTGTAGTTACTTGAAATTTGATAATTACCTAGCCGGCCTCAGAGTTCAGTGACCATGTAACAGTCTTCGCTGTCCCTTGAGGCCGGCCCTCAATAGAAGTCGGACGACTCAAGGGTCTTGCATTTCTTGCTGAGGGTCGAATACTGGCCAGGTCCATCACCTCGGGCTGCCTTACGGCTACCAAGCGTGTGGGCATTCCCTGGTTCAAGATGGTGGGCGCGCCGGCCTCCCGATGTAGGGTGGTCGAGCGTGCGGAACTTGCGGTTCAGAGTCGCGTACTGGCTAGGCTCATGTGGCTGGAGAGGCCCCCCAGGCCGATCACTGAGACTCCGTCCCCCGCCCCGGCCATCTCTGTATGACACAATACTCCATGTTCTTTCATACTGACTCAAAACCACTTAATATTACTTAAAAGTAAATCATAACTATATAAATAACATCAGATATAAATTGTTGATGTAAATTACAGTGATGAAGTATTATAACCATGACCCAAACCAATAAATGCAAACACAACACTTACGCTGGACTAATACAAAACATTTATTTTATAATCCCATGTATTCACGAGTCTTAATCTATTAATTCCTTCATACAAAATTACATTCAGTGAATGTCAGGAAATATTGTTCAATCGGTAGTATATTTGAAAAGTAGTACTTAAAAGCAAATTTAAATTGAACCCTAGTTTAAAAAACCAACTGGACTTTAAGTGATTGATCTCTTGAAATAAAACTTTTTCTTTCGTTCGCACAGAAGTTTCACAGTAAGTCAATATAACTAACAAATGATTAAAAATATTTTTGAATACTTCAAACATAAGGGAATGTTCATTTGATCTTTATCAATATAGGAAATAAATCTTTAAGGTGCAATCTGCTGCTTGTAATCTGTTGCTTTAAGGTGCTTGTAATCAAGTTGTTATTTATTTTTTATAACTTACATATGTTTTAGAAGATCTACCATCAACAGCTTTGATGGAAGACCAATAATACATTAAATACTTTTTTCCCTTCACTCCTTCATAAGACAGACACAGAGCAAAACATAATTAATGAACATTTTTCTAAAAATTGCAACAGTATAATATCTCTTTTTAATCCTTTAAGTACCAACGTCTGGGAAACAGGATGTTTACAAAAATAATTTTTTAAAGCTAATGGATTTACTATTGATTTAACCATATACATGGATGAACAATTATGTAAAAGTTGAACTTCAAAGTGCCATGTATTTTGTGTACGACTGAATAAAAAAAAGCCAGCTGATATTTTTAATATTTCAACAACTTGCCAACATAAAATACCATAACTTAATAATTTTCCAACAAAGGTGCATGACTCTTTTTTTGTTTCAACAGAAATAAAATGAGTTAAAAGTTACTGTCAGTTAATTTTATTGTGCAAGAAAATTAGTTGTTTTTTTTAAAAAAAAAGTCTGGTTCCAACAAAAATTTAACACTACACAAAAGTCATCAAGTAGAAAATCCTTTAAATAATATGTTAAAAGACACTGGTTGGATGAGCAACTTTGTACTGACAATCATAAATTAACTAACACCACGGGGCATCCCTGTTCAATCTCAGACTAAAACGAAAAGTTCAACAACAAAAAGAGATCAAATTGATAAGTTGTTTAAAAATAAAAACTGCGCATCAGTTATAGTTCAAAATTCCCCTAAATATTCATTTTACAAATCTTAACAAATATTACTAACACAAAAGTTTTAGGGGAAATTATGCACTTCAACTTACCTATATTAAATTTTATACAAAAATATTACAATATACTTAAACAGTTTTTAGTATTACCAAAAAAAAAAACTATTTTCACAATAAAATCTAAGGAATTTTAAAATTTCTTGATTAATCAAAAACTAAAACAAAAACAGTATTACTACATGCAGGGGATAAAACAAATATCACAATAACACAACACAATTTTTTTATAAGAGGAACCTAAGGATTACATTTACATGCCAAATTTTCTACTAGTCAAAAAGGTTTTGATACAAAAATTTATCAGTGAATGAAATAATCTGAACATTTTTCACACTCAACATGGTAAATGAACCTGGATCCTTCTGCTTATCCATCACAATATGTACCGGGTGTCCCACGAAGAGGTTACTATTTTTAAATTAACATTCTGGACATATCGCACACTCTACAGACTGGAAACTTTATAGTTATAATAAATAGATATGTAAAAGCACCCTCGAGTTTCATTTTCTTATGATAAATCAAAACAAAATGGCAGAAAGTAATTTTATTTGCATAACCATTTCAAATTAGTGATTTGTTACAATGTTACTTAAGTAATAAACTGAAAGAAATATGAAAGTGATAAATTATTAAAGAACACAATTTGTTTCATTAACCTTTATTCGAACTGATGTCCATCAATAGCTATGCACTGATAGCAACGAAACAAAAATGAGTATTAAGCGGTTTTGAAAAATTGCCGAGGTATCATCAGCAGTTCCTCTTCAATCAGCCTCATTAATTCATCGTCTATTGTAACGATGTGAGAATAAACTTTTTCCTTCAAAAAGCCCCATAGGAAAAAATCGCAAACAGACAAGTCTGGCGATTTTGGAGGCCACTGTCATGACCTATCCAATGGTTAGGAAGATTTTGGTTTAAAACCACTTTGGCCACATTAGCATAATGTGGAGGAGCTCCATCATGCTGGAAAAAAAACGTCCTGCATCTTGATAGGATATGTCATACGATAAAACACCATTCTTTCTATCTGAATCCTATTGTAAATATAAGTGGTTTTATCCACAAGATTATTTTTCATTTTTTATATTATTTTCTTATTTCGCCATTTTTTTTTTTTTGATTAATCATAAGCAAATGAATGAAATGAAGGTACTTATTTTGCATTTCTATTTATTATAACCGTAAAGTTTCCATTCTGTAGAGTATGCGATACGTCTGACATATTAATTCAAAAATAGCAACCTCTTCGTGGGACATCCAGTATATAGTGACTGAGTCACCAAGATTGTCAAAAAATAACTTTAATGACATAACTCTATTACTATTATTTTAAAGCAATTCAATTATTAAAAACAGTTTTTAATTTCATTACCATTGTTATTCCACAACCTTATTGTCCTCAACCAATTGAATAATACAGGTTAACTTTTATAAGAACAAGCTGTTACAGAATACGTAGACAGTACAATACAATACTACTTTAAAATTTGTTAACATAAAAATTTAAAAAAATTGTAACTTTTTTAATGACTCACAAATATAGTGTAGAAAAATGCTTAACTACAATTAGATTTTGAGAAATTTTTATTCCACAGTCTGGTTTGATTGATTTAATAAGATTTTAAGAAATTTTCACCTCTCCATAACAGTACAAAGCAAAATATAAAAAATCCAACACCAGTAAATTGAAAAAATACTTGGTTAAAATTATTAAAACTAGAGTTTTCAATATTGCATCGTGGAGTTTTTAGATCTCTAATTTAAAGTATAAACTTTTAAAGCTGCTACACATAATATTGAAAAAGGTAAAAATCTATACTGTACAACTGATAAGTGTGCCTCTCTGACGGGTGAAGCAAAGGAACGAGTCATTATACATTGCGAACATAATTCATGAGGTTATTACAGGAGCCATGAGTACTGTTGTTCATTATGAAAAGATTGTTTGGTTGGCTACTCTGTCAATAGAATAATGTTGTCATATGTGTTCACATTGAAGCAAATAATAAAGAAACCTTTTGATAGTTCTTTAAAGCCGTCTTTGGAATATAATGCTGGAGAAGGGCTATCCAAAAAACCTTGTTGCTACTATTGCAAATATGTACATAAAAACAGATATAGTTTTTTTTTTGGCAATGACAAAAGAAAACAGAGAAATTTAAAATAAATAAAGGCGTACAACAAGGCTGTCCAATGAGGCTATTTAATATTTACGTTGATTTTTAACAATTTGGAATCAATTAATTGAGTCAGGTCTTCAGCTTTGGAATAATGTATTCCTAAATTTATTTCTGTACACAGATGACACTGTTATTATTTTTGATACAGAAGACAGGCTCCAAAATGCCATTTATAAGTTGAACAAAAATAGCGCAGAGTTTGGCATGAGAATATCGGCGCAAAAATCAAAGGTTATGGCATTCAAGGGAAGATGGCCGATTCGCTTAAAAATTATTCTTGGCAACCAAACTATAGAACAAGTTCAAGATTTTAAATATTTACGATGCAAGATTTCCTATGACAAAGATTATGACGAGAGTGAAAAACTAGCTAAATTCAGCGCTGTCTGCAGTTTTATTCGCAGGACAATAGGAAAGAAAACGAGAAAGGACACCCAAATGAAATTTTATAGAGCAATGGCTGTACCACTCATAACATATGGGAGTGAAACATAGGTGTCATTACAGAAGAATGAATCTCGTATCCAGGCTGCTGAAATGAGATTTTTGCGGGGAGTCAAAGGTTGTATTTGGTTAGATAGAGTACATAATGAAGCTATCCACTCGAGTTGAATGTTCAGTCACGGTTGGAAACGTTAAGAATATATAAGAGAAATTGGTCCAACCATTTACTTCACATGCCAGCTCACAGACTTCCTCTGCGAGCATGGAAATATAAACCTAGAGGGAAGCAAGGATTGGGAAGACCTAAAAAGAGATGGATGCCGGAACAGGCCATTGAGCCTACAGACGATGATGATGATAATATGGGGTGACTGACATGCGCTCTCCATTCTGTAGAAATAATACAACTTTTTGTGTTACAAAGATGAAGGGCCTAAATCTAAAACATAACTGTCCTCATTAATATTTACCATTTGAAATTTTCACAGTTAACTAAGCTATTCACAACAATACAACAGTTACACACAACAGCTAAAATTTTAACAACGTTCATTTAAAATAAACTAATGCATTAACTTGTTAGAAATGTAAAGCCTATCTTTTTTGTATTCTACACAAACGGCATATCCTCCTCAAATTTTACTGTGTAATTTTTAATATGACAATAAAATTTAAAAAAATTTCATACGATGGACCATGAAAATCATTACAATTAAATTATGGAAGAACGATTTAACATAGAATATTGAAACATAAAATTAGTCCCCACAAAATCCATTAAAATTAAAACCATTCCATTCAAATACAGGGTGTACCCTAAACTACAGAGTATTAAGGGTTCGTATCGCAATATTTTTAAATGTAAATTGTGCAGTACACAACAACCGTAAAGTATTTGAATGTCAACATTTTAGTGAAAACAATTTAAAAAATATTAATGTATTCAAAAATGGCAGCCATAAACGTAATTAATATAGACACTAATGTGACACCCTTTCTCTTTCTTTAAACTTATGATAAAATGAAAATCATACACAAATACTGTTTTAAAATTTAAAAAAAAAAAAAAAAAAAAAAATTTGATAAATTTGCTAATAAGCCACAAGACCATATATAAAAATATTTTAGTCTCAAAAATTTCCATTTGAACAAATTAAAAATACATGTAGTCCAAAATTTTTAAATGGGAAGGTACGTTGTGTTGTAGCCTACATCATTTTGCTAAAATATTTTTTAAAAAATTTTAATTTTTTTTTTTTTTTTTTTTTTTTTTTTTTGGGAAGGTATGTCATTTTGCTAAAATATTTTTAAAAATATTGTCTACTGACATATTGTTGAAAAGTTAATCAAATTTTAAAAACATATTTGTATATGGTTTTGGTTTTATCATAAGCTGAAAGAAAGCTACAGGGCTTTCCATACCAATTACGTTTACCATTTTGGAATAAGTTAATATTTTTGAAATCAGCCTTCACCAAAATGTTGAAGATTTTAATACTTTTAAAATTATGTATAGTACAAGTATGTAAATTTTAAAATATTTAGATTGAAACCCATAAAAAGTATCTATCCATTTAAACATTTTTGAGGCTAAAATATTCTTTTACATTTATCTCGTGACATATTGTTGGAAAGCTTATCAAATTTCAAAAATCAGGGGTTGGTAATATATTATAAGCACAAACTAACAGTTGCTTTTTTTGTTTTACATCGGACTTTAATAGCTATTAAATTAGCTGTTAAAGCTAATGCAGAATGATGAAGGGTGATACAGAAAATGCTAGAACTAGCTATAAATCAAACTAGAGATCCTTGTCATAGAATCCAAACGCACTGGCCAGCAGTTAGTACTTCAAAGGGAAAATAATTAATTTATCATATACAATTCCTGTATCTGATTCCAAAATTCTAAAGAGCTTTCATAAAAAAATGCATCAAACATTATTAAAATTACTACATATAATTTAAATTTTAAAATGAAAATAAAATTATATGATAAGGCAGTGTCATAATTTTTTAAGTCTCTATACCAGGTCTCGTTTATAAGTAAAAAAATCCATTCATACTTTTCAACAACGTAAGTTAAAAACAAAACAGTAAAATTATGTACAAAATTTTTCATAAAAAATACCAAAAAGGTAAAAATAAAAACCAAAAAATTGTTGTATTTGTTTAATTAAAAAATATATTTTATGGAATCGATCACAGATAAATGAATCCGTTTTACAAAAATTGAAATAAGCTCTTTTATAAAATAAAACATTTAATAAGAAATATTAAATCAAAAATAAAATGTTCAGGTTAATTATAAAATGTTACTTTGAAAAAAAAACTTTAAAACACTAAGTCCATTTCATCAAAAGTTCAAAGTTTCATAAAAATTGTCCACAAATACAGTTCTTAATGATAACGGATCACGATAAACAAAATGACTTGCACAAGCACACACATTTTTTTTCTAAACTTTATATTGAAGACATCAAAATTAAAAAAATTAAATAATTAATTCCTTGAAACCCTTCAAAATTAATTAAGTAATCATAAGACGACATGTAAAGTAATAATTAAAATGATTTTAAAAGGATTAACTATCAATGGATAGTAAATTTTCATAATAAAAATAAATATACTATATAAAAAGCATCTACAAGTCATGCAAATAATATAAAATGAGCAAAGAGGGAGAGTGTGTAGAAGACCAAAATCCACATAACTCCAAATCGCAATACTATACAGCAAAATACAAAAGATACGTAACTATGTGAATACATTCACTTGAACAAAGTGTTTCTACTTTGTGAACAAACCAAAAAAAAACACCGAAAACTAATATCTATTATTTATTGAATCATGCGATGCATGCGTGTATGTCCACCAATAAGGTGGAGGTGCAATTGTAGTAGTGCCGTACGACCCTTGGTTTCGCAGCGTCCGAGCCGCAATCGCTTGTGAAGCAGCAGTTGGAGGTAAAAATGGATCTTGCTCATCAACCTGAAGATAATCTCGTCTGTAATAAGAAAAAACATAACTAATTAACATTATAATAAAATTCACTTCGGAAAAAATTTGTAAGAATTCATATTTATTTTCAACAAGAAAATTTGAAGATACAGGATTGTTTTTGTAATAATTTTATATTTCTTTCAGTGATAAGAAAAATTTTCAAAAAAAAATCATTCAAATACATTAGTTCAAATAATCTCAAAATGGAAAATTTTTAAACAAAGTACAGTCAAGGCTCAATTTAATGGACTAGCCTCTTGAAAATTACAAAAATTTAAGGAGTGTTCATTTTTGTGACGACAAAAAATTACCAATAACAGTTTGTTATATTCGTAACTAATTATAGGCCTATACGCATAATAGATATTTTTTGTAGCATTGGCATTACTGCTATCAGTGTAAACATATGCATTTTTCCAGCCCAGATTTTCCCGTTACGTAGTATAAGTAGGTTATAAAAGTATAGTGGAGAGATGACTTGAATGCTAGTGTGAGACGAAGTGGGGAACAGGAAAGCTGGTCCATAGATAGGACAAATCCCTTAATCGTCAAGATGATAATATCGAAAGTATAGTGGAGAGATGACTTGAATGCTAGTGTGAGACGAAGTGAGGAACAGGAAGCTTGTTCATAGATAGGGAAAATGCCTCAATTGTCAAGGTCATAATATCGAAAAGTACAGTGGAGAGATGACTTCAATGCTAGTGCGAGATGATGTGAGGAACACGGAAGCTTGTTCAGAGATAAGGAAAACGCCTCAATTGTCAAGGTGATAATACCGAAAAGTATAGTGGAGAGATGACTTGAATGCTAGTGTGAGACGAAGTGAGGAACACGGAAGCTTGTTCATAGATAAGGAAAATGCCTCAATTGTCAAGGTCATAATATCAAAAAGTACAGTGGAGAGATGACTTGAATGCTAGTGTGAGATGATGTGAGGAACATGGAAGCTTGTTCATAGATAGGGAAAACGCCTCAATTGTCAAGGTGATAATACCGAAAAGTATAGTGGAGAGATGACTTGAATGCTAGTGTGAGATGAAGTGAGGAACACAGAAGCTTGTTCATAGATAGGGAAAATGCCTCAATCGTCAAGGTCATAATATCGAAAAGTATAGTGGAGATGACTTGAATGCTAGTGTGAGGTGAAGTGAGGAACAGGGAAGCTTGTTCATAAATAGGGAAAATGCCTCAATTGTCAAGGTGATAATATTGAAAAGTATAGTGGAGAGATGACTTAAATGCAAGTGTGAGACAAAGTGGGGAACAGGAAAGCTTGTCCATAGATAGGACAAATGCCTCACTCGTCAAGGTGATAATATCAAAAAGTATAGTGGAGAGATGACTTGAATGTTAGTGTGAGACGAAGTTTGGAACAGGAAAGCTTGTCCTATCTATGGGCAAGCTTTCCTGTTCCTACTTCATCTCACATTAGCATTCAAGTCATCTCTTCACTATACTACGCATAAGTAGTTCTTCCTGAAAAGTACAGTTTTTTGAAAGTTATGATAAGAGTAAGGCTATAAGCAAATCCAATGTTTACTTTAACACATAAAAACGTACGTGATTGATTGTGTTATAATGGAATCTCTTTCAATTTAATGGACTTTCACAACAGACATTGGTCTTCCCCAATTGGTTAAATCCATTAAATCCAGCATTGACTGTATAGTATCCGTTGCCATTAGTGGTTTCAATATTTTTGGTTACTTTTTCCAACAGTCAAAATATTAAAACCATGAAATATAACATTGCTTCCCAGTTTTACTCAATGGAATATTCACTAAGATGTATTACGTAAACATTTTTGCAGGTGGCCACACAACTGGTGTGTATTG
This sequence comes from Catonia carolina, assembly GCA_035578175.1. NCBI lineage: Eukaryota > Metazoa > Arthropoda > Insecta > Hemiptera > Achilidae > Catonia > Catonia carolina. The sequence continues at coordinate 28,127,815 of JAQMRL010000005.1, read as the reverse complement.
GAAGGCTTCTACTTTTATCAAAGAAAAAACTTAGTACAGGGCTTATAGTTTATTTCAGCTATTCAACAATATAATTTTACATTAAACATATGTGTAAATTATGTAATGGAAGAATATATTATAACACTGTTTAAATACTAATTGAGTAGAACGCTATTTACAAAACACATAAAACTGCTCAACAATGAAAAGACGCCTTACAAAATACCTAAAATAAAATTATTCTAATTGAATAACCATGATTCCTTTTATTTAAAAAGTATTATTATTATTTAATAAATTTTAAACTTAAGAATAACTTATTAAAAACAGCTTCAATAAAACAAAAATTATTTAGCAATCAACTTATAGGATAGCAAAGGTACAACACAAAGGCCAAAATGGATGCACCAGACAGATTTATTTGTTTAGTACATTATACCCACCACCAGGATGGTCTAGAGGTAAATTCGTCGCCAAAATCAGCTGTTTAACAGCTGATTTTCGGAGACGAAGGTTCCTGATTCAAATCCTAGCGAAGGTAGTTACTTTTATACAGATTTGAATGATAGACAGTGGTTACCGGTGTACTTTGATGGTTGGGGTTCAATTAACCATACTCTCTTAGGAATGGTCGGCCTGAGTCTGTACAAGACTACACATCATTTACTCGTCATACATATCATCTTTATCTCATTGGGTCATGGGGTTGCTTATTGTTCTGAATTTGAACAGATTGCAACGTACACACATTAGGGGGGGAAAGTCATTTATATTACTACTATTGTGTTTTGTCTTCAAAATTTAGCATTGTTATTATTATTATTATTATTATTATTATTATTATCATTATTACGTATTAACCTGTGAACAATGTGTTTTTTAAAGTGTTCTCCACTGGGAAACTTTTCCTTTTACCTTTCACCTTTACCTTTACCTTTTCATGATAATTATCTTTGTAACAAATTAATTTATTACTTTTCTATGAAGAGATTATAGATAATTTGTTAATAAAATACAAATGTAACTGGGTTAATAAAGCCATCACTCAGAAAATTGAATTATAATTTTGTTGAAATATGCATATTACCACCTTTATTACAAACCCGAAAAATTTGTTAAGAAAGCAGAATAAATTTTTATCTTACTTATTTTACATATTAATATGAAATAAAAATGGAAAGCAAATATTAAAAAAAAAAATACAATGAAAATTAAAGAAGAAACGAAGACAAATAATATTTACATGCAACAGAAAAGGGTATAAGATGAAGATGGAAGAATTAAAAATTAAAATTTTAAAAGATTACAAAATAAAAATTACTGAATGAAAAATGTAAAGGAAAAATTTATCACATAAAATTTGTGACTAAACTAACTTAAAACAAACATTCTAAAATACAAATTACTCTGGAAGATCTTTAACAATATATGCATAACACTACATTTTTTTAACTAGGATTCTTAAACTTTTGCTAATGCAAACAATATTTCTGTCTAACAATATCTTGAAAAAACAAAAAACAGCTTTCTGAAAAATCAAATTTAAGTATGCTCCTAATTTTTTATACATTAAAATTAGCAAATTATTTTTGGTTTTAATCAACTATTTTGCAACTACTATTAATGCAGATGTTGAGAAGGATGATGGATTAAGATGAATGATAAAAAATGCCGGACTTGACCAGGAATCAAACCCGGGACCGGGCTCAGCGTAGAAGCCACTTAAGCTGACCACAATATAACTGGCTTCTACGCCGGGGTTCAAAAATTAGCAAAGCAACAAATAAAGTGTACATCTTCCAAAGTGTTCATATAGTTCTTTTCATTACAAATTTAGACTTAAACCTAATTTTGTTCTCACCTGTTTTAATTATTTAAAAATAGTTAATGGTAGCCAAACCACAAAACTTTTGCGATGAAGATAAAAATAGTGTAATAATCAGTATTAGTGATGTGATATAAGAAAAATTAATTTTTTTAACGATACCCATGTGATAAAACCCCTAAAATTTCGCTGAATCACCAAGGACATAAAAACTCAAATATCATTAGGTCAATCTTTAGTGAGGCTTCCATATGTAACCTTCTTTAAGTATATTCAAGATGCGTTTCGATGAATCATTGTAGAAGTTAATCATTTCAGCTTAAAGGTAGAGCCCAAAGAAAAGTTCCCTAAAAAACAGGGTGTTAAATCTCTTCTCGCAGGGTTAATATACTACTAAAGAATGTGCGGAACCAGTATGCCATGAGGCAACTCCAAGTAAACTTGTAATTTACAATCAAACTAAATATGTTCAGGCCCAACTAGATACACACATACACAAAACTGAGTAAAAAATTTCATTTTTGGCAGCTTGTTAAATTTTTAAAATTCAATGCTTAGAGTTTTGAATATAGGGAATAAAATTTAAAAACAATCAGATGGGTGAGAGATTACTTTGTTTATTACGTACTGGTCTTGGGTTGTTTTTATAGCTCTTTAGAGAAAGCATGATATATCAATATTTAGGAAACTTCCATACTTTCTGTCCATACTCTTTCTTGCCCAAACTTCCTTCTTTTTCTCCGAACAACCTCTCCCATGTTGCTCAATATTGTGGGGTTGACATCTTCTCTTGTTCTCCTTCCTGAAAATCACTTTCTGGGCCTTGTTTCTGAAGATTTCTCTATTGCGTGTCTTTTGCGGTTATTAGTGTGATTCTTGACAATCATTTAGTATCTATGTGAACCAAGCTGGTTTAATCATGATGTTCATTAACTTGTTAAAAAAATTTATTTTGCCAACTAACTGGGCAGAGTCCATTCTTGCTACATGTCCAAAAAACCGAAGTCCACTTCTTCATTCTGTGGATAATGTTTCAATCTTGGTATTTATTTCTTTGTTTAATCTCCTGAATTCAGTGTCCTTCTCCTGAGTCCCACTATATTTCTAACTATTTTTTTTTTCTACGACCATTACTTTATTAATCTCTTCAGCATAATTTTCAGTGTTTATACCCCATATAACTGCCCTTAACAGACAGGTGGAGTGTCAAATTTATACTCAATCTGTTCGTTGCAGGGCTAAAATAAATAGTTCTGTTTCTTATCACATGGTCAGCCAATTAAATGACTGAATCATTTAAGAACAGAAGTGGTAGAGGTGTAAAAGACACTAGTCAGAGTTATCTCCTCTGAAAGTAATGAATTTCATCGTACAGCCAGACCCTGTGGTGAATGAAGTGAAGGTGTCATTTACAGAGTGGAAAATATGTGCTTTTCAGAGGGCCCGGCATGCTGATAAGCGTACTTTTCCACTCAGTGAGGAAGGCAATTGTAAACAACCTCACTCCTCGTTTTACTTAGTAAAACCTCTAGAGGTTCAAACCAGCCTTTCGGCTGTTGACCTAAACAACAACACCCCATATAAAGCTTCAGGATCCATATTACAGTCTGGAAGCATCTAAGTTTTTCAGTCCATGATAACACTTTTTCAATATAAATGCTTCTGGTACTTTTGAATACATTTTATCTGCTCTTCTGTCTAGACTACCTTTTACACTTCCATTTATGCAAACTCACTCGCCTAGATGTTTGAACACGTTTACGTTTATTTTGTTTTATAAGTAAGTTACATGATTGTACAGAACTTTACATTTGTTTTGGGTCTTTTGTATAAAAAAAAAAAAAAAAATTACATGATTGTTTATTCCACCATGATCTTTCATACAAACTGAACATTGGTACTCTCAATCTCATCACAAATACATAACTATACTTTATAAGAAAAAACAAGGTAAAAAATACTAATGTATAAAAAAAACAAAATCAATAAATACACTATTTTAATTTAAAATATCATAAATAATGCAACCAATACAAATTTTAAAAACAGCCTTGTAAAAACGACTCACTTAGCCTTCCTCATAAATTATTAATCAATTCCAGATAAAAATTAACCCTTTCCTCTGTATTCCATACTGGCCTATAAAAAAATTTATTTTTGTTTCCCCCCAAATCTAACCCACTGCTAATTCATAATTCCACTTTGATTGTGTATACAACCACCTTATCTAGGCATTAATTTACTACAGGGATTTAAAGTACGTAGCATTTTATCACTTTTAACAGGTTGGTTTTAAGATTATTACCAACATGTAATGTTTTAATTTTGCAAACTTAATACTTGGTCAATGAAGTGATAGTACCGAGTGGCCTATATGTTGGTTTCCCCATGAGATGGGACATTTCATTTTTATAAGTTGGTAATAGTGTAATGTTGGCACCATCACCTACAACCTTCATTAATTGTAGCGATATTTTTTCCATGTAGTTACTATTTTTTTCCCTTCATCTGGCAACAAGATGGCACTCCAGCACATTTCAGTATATATCAAAGTTTGTGAGTTTTTAAATACCAAAGTTGATGAATGGATTGGCGGTCATGGTGCAATTGAATGACCTGCGCGCTCGCCAGACTTAATGCAGTGACTTTTCACTGTGGGGCATTGTAAAGGAAGTAGTGTATTTCAAGCAACAAAACATCCAAAAACTAAAAAGTTCAGTTGAAATTGCATTTGACTATGTAAATGACGATAAAATTTTACTGTTGAAAATTTGTGAATCAGTTTTAAGTCGCTGTATAAAGTGTATAGAGAATTATGGTGGACATTTTGAACATCTGCTATAACAGTTTCAAGGTAGTATTTATATGTAAAGTTCATATAATGAATTTGTTTTTTGTCTATAGGTTTCTTATTTCATTAACCTTTCTTCCGATTTCCGTAAATATTGGTAAAATCAACACATGGGCCACCCTGTATTACAACATACTTTTTATTTATTCTATTTTTACTAAGTTGGTGTGTAAAAATAAGAATAATTGTTTGGTTTATAATGTTAAGAAATCATGTGTGCGGTTGTCAAATTTGTGTACAACTTTATTCAGATTTTTTAATCTATTCATACAATTAATCAATATGTTAAGCATAACTTTTAATTTTTCAAAAAGTTCAGAGAAGTACTTATTCAAAGAATGTAAAAAATTGTTTATTTTTCCACGGTCCATTCAGTAATTAGTAATGAAATATGGGGATGGGGCGGTACTTCCAATCTTATTAAGTCCCTCAGGAGAAAATGCAACTCAACCACAAAAAGAGCTGATCATGAAATATAAAGAACAATGGACAGATCATTTATTTAGAATGTCACAGGACTGACTCTCCTTTGAAGGCATGGCTTTATGAACCAAGGGGCACAAAAGGAGTGGGGAGATCGAGGAAAAGATTGACACCGTAACAGGCTCAATTACAGCCTTATCCACGATGGATAACGACGATGAGGGGAAAATGCAAAAGCTCATTTTACAAGTCGTCATCATCTTCTTTATCCCTCTTCCAAGTTTCCTCGGGTCGGACTCAACACAACTACTCTCCACCTCTTACTATCATTTAACCATCTCTCTTCCATTGTTTATTTAGCATCCATCTTTTTCCCAATTAATAACTGAACCTATCCATTTCACACTTGGTCTTTTCCCCTCCATCTCCAAGTACAGCATCCTTTTTTGTAGTCATCCTTCCTCCATCCTAATGACATTTCCAAACCATTACAACTTCATGACAATCGTGATCAGGCCAACTATAAGTGATCACAGAAGATTTGATCAATGCCATGGAAGAAAAGATTCATGAAGACCGGCAATTCACAATTTCAACTTTAGCATTGGATTTTCCGAATGTGATATAACAACTTTGTACAAAATTGGAAGCACTTTATCACTGATCACGAGGTGAAAGAAGCAGTTAAAGATTGGTTTTACTCACAGGCAGCAGACGTCTATAACTCAAGCATTTAAAAGCTTAAAATTTTAGCATTTTAAGCTTAAAGAATGTTTTGACAAATATTTAAACAAATATGGAAACTATGTAGAAAAATAGAGAAACAAGTAAGGAGTTAAATAAAAAAGATTTTTGAAAAAATCTGTGATGGTTTTATGTTTTATAAGAATTTGGACCTTACTTTCCCAATAAACCTAGTAGGTATGTAATGTAAAGTTACTCATAGGTAAAAAAAAAAATTTTTTAATTTTTCTTTACTTTTGGAAATAAATTATAATATTATTATTACTATTAAAAATTGGTAATAATCTCATTAACATTCAATTAGTTATTACAATTTAAACTAGCAATACATAAAATTTACTTATTCCGGAAAAATTACTGGTCTGGAATACTAAGTAAATTACTAGTTTAGAATCCAGAAGAAAGGGTTAACAATATTACTGTTTAATAATATCTCCTCTCCATTCTAAAAATAAAGAAAATGCTGTTTTAAAAGTTTCTTAAAAATTTACAATACAAAATACAATAATATCTATAACACTTAGATAAAAATACAATACAAAGACAATATAATAATATAATCTATTAATATAACAAATAAAGCATACTAAAAACCTATCAGAATATATTTATTACAACTAAAATTTCATCTACATTCTTTAATACAGTAGAAAAAATAAAAAATATTGCAAATTAAATAATAAATAGATATACAAATTATTTACAATAAACAACATCGTACAAAAATAATATAATTAAAATATTACAATACAGTGCGTATCAAAAAAGCAAATGATAACATGCAAGCATTAAAATAATAAATACGTAAGCATTAAAGCATAAATATTATCTAAGAAATCTAGGCATGCGAACAGCCCATCTTGAATCATCACTACCATGCGTTTCTCGACATTCTGAAGTACATGGTTGAGATAACCATATGATTTGTCTTGGCCTGGAATACATAACATTAAGGTAAACAAACACCCAAGATTCACATGCAATGTTTTTGCTAAATTACTTAAATGATCCTGAAGTTAATTATTTCACATCTATATATTTCAATGGTAAATATGCAAAAAATTGTTTACAATTCTCAATCAAATTCTTTTTTTACTGTTTGACTACAGACCTTTGGAATTGATCTTCAGGGATTTTTGTCCCTAGGGAACAGGAATAATGATGTGTTATAATACCTACCATACAGATCTTATAAGAAATCAATCAAAAGATTTATCTTGACCTTTGGCATTCCAAATACAGTAAGACCTCGACTTACGCGAAATTATCCGCAAAATTATGGCATAACTTAGATCATTCGGTTTATCCTTAAAACATTCGCTAAATTGTCCGCACCATTCAAATCTGCTAATTGTCCAGTGTTGATTCACAAAACCCAATCGTTCCTTTTATGTTCTTTGTTTTTTCACCCCTTTCGTACCTTTTAACAACATCTAACTTTTCCTTTAAAGTAATTGCTTTCCGTTTTTTAACCTTTATCAGAATTCATATTGTACGCAGAGTAACAACAAAAACAAGAAAATAAAAGATTTTTAATAGAAATTGTATCAATTAAAACTACGCAACCTTACATGACCGATATTTTTAACACACTGTACAGTACTAATGTTTATTTAGAACAGAAGCAAATCAAGATAAAATGCCAGTGTAAAAATGGGGTGCGCAACTATAATAACGGTTTCGAGAGCAATTACCAAAACAGTGGTCATTTTTGTAAACCATCCATAAGATAAGAATAACTACAGTACACAATACAATGGTTTATGTTCAACAAAATCGCGCTAGCGTGAATTTGCGCAAGTCGAGGTCTTACTGTATAGCCATTTACAAGTAATAGTTGGCCCTGAAAAGCTCAGAAACCAATGAAAGGTTGGGTAACCAACCCCAACACACTAGGTTAGTAATCATTTATGTTGGGTGACAAGAGAATTCATTAAATTCTTTTTACTGTCAGAATTGTTTGTGATATTATTCTCTGATGATTATATTACATCTTGAAAATCTTAAAAAAATAGCAGAAAAATACACTTGAGCAGGGAAAACAAAATAGAAAAAAACCTCAATTCCAGTTGGTCGAGGTGTCTGTAAAGAGGCAGCACCTTCTTAAAGTAGCTTCGTCATTAGGCAAATTTATTTCTTAGAAGTTGAACAGAATATTTAAAATATTTGAATTTCAACTATATGCTCCTAAAAGGTAAAAAGGTGATTTTTTTAATGATGATGCCTAAATAAGCATTAGCTTGTACGTACATAATTTTATGAGGTTGATATACAGGTGAAGAAATGCCAGACCTAACCAGGAATCCAACTCAGGATCCCAGTACAGAAACCAGTGGCATTGAACACAATACTAATGGACAATGGAATAAATATTATTTCTTCACGTTCCCGAAAATCAGTAATTCTGAAAATTGGCCTAAGTATTCTGGAAGTGAAACTAGAAAAAGTAAAGTGTGGAGTGAAACCATGAAATGCTATTAATAAATTTATTTAAATATCTATTTGATCCTAATGGCTAGTTACCAAAAAGATTTATTTATATAACTAATAAAAAGTATCATGTATAAGTTTAGCCAACTAAAGGATCACTCAAGTATGGTGTTTAAAAACTCTTATTACTTAATTTTTAAAAATGCAAAAACAAACACAAACATAAAAAATTGATTCAACAAATAATTTAATCACTCACAAAGAAACTATTTACAAAAGTATCCAGTTTAAATACATATATTTAAACATCCATGGAAAAATATTTTTCACAAAAATTAACAACACACCTTTTTTGTCTAGATCAACACCAAAAAAGTGATTTAAATATCTATTGGTTTTAAAAATCTTGACTGTTTATCAAGCTTTCTGAATCATTTTTTGAATGACATTTCCACTTTATAATAAAGTTCATAACCTTCTGAGGCGATAACTGTGATTAGAATCACACGTTTACTCACGCCTGAAGTCCAAAATCATTTTCTTCCGTTTTTTTTAATACCTGTGTGTTGTCTTCTATTGGAATATTACATATATGGATCAGCAAGCTAAAAGAGCAAATAAATAATCATGAAATTCAGAGTCGTTTTTTGTAGAGGGAAGTCGAGTATGTAGTTAACATATTCAAGATTAAACAATTAATAGAGATGAGTATAAGCGTAGGCAGTGTGTTATTTTTTATAAGCTAAACTCTAATATCTGCAAAACATCGAATTCTCAGGAGATTTAAAAAGTTTTTATTAATTTTGACCAGCGAAAGGAAGCAAACAGTAACAGATGAAGAGAGATGGCAGGTACACTTCGAGGAACTCAGCACTTGTATAAGAAGAAATCACTCTCAAGACGAGCCAAGATTAGACATTATAATACTGTGATAAAACCTGTGCGTCTGTACACGAGTGAGTGCAGGAAGTCTGGACTAAGAGAAGCAGAGAAATTTGAGAGAAAGATCCTCTGCAAGATAATGGGTCCGAAGATAGCAAATAAACAATATAGGTTACGGATTGAGAAGCACTATACAAGGAAAATGAACGATTAATGGAAACAATTAGAAAAAGAAGACTAACATTTTACGGACACGTGTTTAGAATGGATGATAACCGGTTGATAAAACAAATTTTGAAGACACTAAGCAATAGACCTAAGATATCAGATAAATAGTTTAAAGAAGTCAGAAAGGATACTAAGAAAACCAGAATAAATCAAGAAAACTTAATGAACTCAACCAAATTCAGACAACTAATTTTGGACTTTAAGAGGCTTCCATGAAAAGCAAAAATAGAACACCGGATGGGCAGAAGAAAGGAGAAAAGCCTACAGTGAATGAATGTTGAGAATGTGGGCTGCAAAAAGAGCTCCCAGAAACGTCTTAAGTCACCTCATGTGATCTGAATTTGGCCCTATCCAAGAAAAAAACATACACCTCTTTCATTCTTAAATATTTCAGTAGGTTAAATATCTGACACATGAGAATCATAAATAATTATATAGCCAGAAAATTAGTAAGTCACGTGCAATTAATGTAACACTCCAATTATGTATGAAGAACCAAATATAAATAAATGCATAATAAAGAATTAACATTCCGTTCAAATAACATCAAAACTCACACACACAATGTACAAAAGCATAAATATTATTGCTACATTGCATTCAATAAAAAAGCATGCCAATAATAAAAATTAAAAAAATAATGCACCAAGACAGGTGTGTGAAAGGGACAAATAACAAGTAGAAACAGGTAACATTGCACAGAAAACAAAAACACTTTTGATTTCATAGACAAAATAAATTAGCTTTAAGGTTATAGCTGATAAAATACTGGTACAATACCCCAATAAAGATTTAAAATTTTTTAACTAGACCATAATACTGAGATTCAAAGTCAAGTAGCTGATTAGCCGACAGGGAAAACTCAAAATATATATTCAGATCAATAAATTTCACACAAGAATTCCAAAAGGTTCAAACCTATTATTAAAATTAATAATATTTAAAATCCGTGTATTGAAACTCAGTATCGTGAATACAGAATGAAAACATTAGGAAAAGCAGTAATTTAAATTACCTAGCGTTATTTGTGAAGTAATAAAACAATAGAAAGTAAACTTACTTTTTCCGAATATAAATCCATGTATGAGAATCAAGCCATACAAGAATGGTGAAGAAAAATCCAGCACCTGCTGCAGCCGCCAACATAAACGTTAACCCGAACCTAAGGAAAATAAAATCACACGTCTTACCAACTAAAATTACAATTAATAAACATTAACTGTTACAAGAACCAAGTGTACAATGAAAACTGTTATTAAGTAAGGGGGACCTCTCTCATTCATAAATATAGGCAGTGAAACATTCTATATCATAAAACCAAGTATTTCAGAAGAAGGAAAATATTTTCTAAAAATTCAACAAATTTTTTCATTTTTTTTATAGGGGCCTTCGGGCCAGCCCAGTCAATCAGCTGGTAGAAAGTCGCTATTAAACGCAATACTGGTTGGGCAAACGACTTTGTATGGTAACCAGCTGACAGCCATTCCTGAACAAACTCCACTGGGGGTGCCTGGTCAAAAATTCATGCAGGATCATGTTAAAAAAAATACGACGACTTTGAATACAACAAATTGGTTGGTTGTCAATAAAATACATTTCCTGATAACAAATAAAAAAATTTAAAAAAAATATAGAAGTAGAAATGTTAAATTTTAACATTTTTCTCAGAATTAAGATAAAATTGCGTAAACATTTTCACACAGAAATATTTTTTTCGAAATGGTTTTTATTTTTTAAAAAAAGGTTTTTGTTCTTCAATTTCTATATACAGTAAAACCTGTCACATCCGAACCTGTGATATCAGGACCCTCCCATATCCGGACGTATCTCCAAACTAACTTTTTAATTTCGGTTAAATGGTAAGGAATGGAAAAGTGAAAGTTGCAGCTGGAATGTCGTTTGGCAGTTTGCAGAGCTTGTAAAAACCCTCCCTGGGTGTTAAGAAATCAATGACGATGAAGTCAAGCGGTGGTTACTCAGAGGTTTTAAGTGGACATTAATTCAACAAAATTGCATACAGTAACATCATAGAAATGGTGTGTAATAGCGATGAGAAAATCTCTGAACCCAAAGAGGATAGCAACAAGCCTGTAATGAGTCACTCTGAGGCATTCAAGACCATTGAATCTGTGATCAGTTATGTTCAACATCAAGACGAAATAAGCGAAACTGAAGTGATGCCATTACAAAGATTGAGTGACAGGGTTTCCAAAAAAAATGTGTGCAGTGTGTAAAGCAGACGAAAATCACAAACTTTTTCTAGTAGGCGTATAGTAACTTATGTACTGATGTAGACGTACTGTAAGTAAAAACTTTTAACCAATTTTAGTTGTTTTATTTTAAAGAATACAGTGTACAAACACAAATGTTAAACCAACAGAAATGTTGAGAATAACATTTAACTATTTCTTGTTATTTATTTCTCGACCTCTAACTATTTATAATTACCTTGGTTTATCTGAATTTTTCCATATACGGATCGGCTGGTCGCCATATTAGTCCGGATGAGACAGGTTCTACTGTATTTCATTCATAACCTTAACCCTTCGTGAGCTATTGATGCTTATATCTGCTCGTATGATTTTGATTCCAACATATTAAAAAAGACTCGTGGAGACTCACAACAGATGTTGTTTGTGGTATTGCTACATTACTTTGGGATTATTAGTGTAGCAGTGTATTTACAGTGAAATAACTATTTGTTGTCATAAACCTAATACCATGCTGTATTACCGCCTGAAATTATAATTTAAATAACACCGGCAGTCAGGTAGTTCAGACTAATTTGAACTCAAAACTTCAGATTCTACTTTGTTTACTATTAATTCAGTCGCATAAGAAAAAAGATCAATCCTTTCATACTAAAAAACTAAACGATTAGTAATAAAAATAATTAGACATACTTACAGACCAAGATCACAGATTGCATGCAATGCATGAATATATTCCCTGTGAATTGGTGGGCAATCAATTAAAGCGCCCATACCAGATATCATTTTATAAGCTAAATTAACTTCACGTGCGAGTACTTCTAATTTCGGTGATAACTCTGAAGGCTGATAAAGTTGTTTGGCTAAACGAGTAACAAGACTTAAACTTGATGATACAGCTTGAACAGCGTCTGTACCTTTCCTGACTACAACCCATAATGGTTTCTGTAATGTTGAATTACATGACATATAATATTCCAATATATCAGACTGTAATGATGTAGGACTTTGATGTTCTAGGAATGAATCAGGTGACACACAAAGATCACCTAGTGCCTGTGAAAATAAAATAAAATATAAACATTAATGAAAAATTTGAATAATACAGAAATTCATACAAAATAAAGTTTTCCATATTAGAAAAAAAATTGTCCCGCAGGAGCTGCGTAAACTACGCAGATTTATTATGTGCAGTTTTTGTTTTAATTTAATCATTAATTTGCCAAATGATAACTATTGCCAATTGCTATTATGCTCCTACTTCAATTTTTAATATTAACACATACATCATCTTATAAAAATGCTGTGCCTGTTTTTTTAGATACGGTGTCTTTTAGACAATGAAATCACCATACTGAACACAGACAGTACCTAGTAACAAACAGTAACCTATGTTGTTTGGTTTGACCCTCTAGAGGTTTTACTAAGTAAAAATGAGGAGTGAGGTGGTTTACTATTGCCTTCCTCACTACATTAAACTTATCAAAATGAAATTAATAATTCCATATAACACCTAAATGGAAGCGCACCTCCATGTGATATGGGTGGATAACCTGAATGAGTTAAGGTGAAACTCTTCAGGCAAACTGAACCGAATCCCCTCTTCACTGGTAACTTCCAGCCAACATCCGTAGAGAAAATGATTCCGTTGAAATCTTGCCAATTTCAAAAAATTTGGGAAATTAAATCAGAAAACCACAAGGCACTTTAGTGGCGTGGAAACTATGAATGTACTTAGTCGTTTTCACTAATAATCTGAACCAATTGTGTTGAATCTCATTTACATTCGGATTGCAGGGAAATGTATGTTTCCCCTAAGCTTCTGTGTGTTCTCTAAGAATCTTCTTAACAGGCTTCAACCCCAAATAGATTATAAAATCGCCAAATATTCACGAGATTCGGACAACATTAGTCAACCATACAACAATATTAAGCCTAAAAAATATAACTGATCAGAAGAAAATAAGAACAAAGCCCCAGTGAATTACTCTTTAGATTTCCAAAAAGCAAATGACTCAATTTACAGATAATCACTGATTAATTGTGTAATGCACAGCTTACAAAAATTATGTACATCCAATAAATTCATCATTTATGAACTGGATGCAATTTAAAAAAAAAATATTGACTTTATCAAATAACATCTAAAAATAAAACTATCAATTACAATTAGAAATTAATGCGTACATTAAAAAAAAAGAAAACACAATAAACTTACAACAGAAGCAGTGAGGTATACAGAGGCAAGAAGCCATGATATTATCACAGCAAATAATCCGAACACTGAAAACCTATTTCGTAAACAGAAAAACAAAATTAGAAATAAATAAGATAGCACCTAACTAGTAATTGCACCTGTGCTAGCCACAGAGGGCCGCATTGAATAAACTGACTGACGGTTTCTCCTAAATTCATGTACATATTTGATTCTGCAGTGCCCCTACACATAATAACAAATATTGCGATTATACATTACGTGTATGTAGTAACAAAATTAGCCTTGTAATGTAGAATAAATTTAGCCAGTTAAGATTTTATTTCAATATCAAAATTCAATAATTTGGAATGCAGTTCACAAAAATTATTTGAATTAGCATCTCCTATTCTATAGATTAAAAATAAATTTTAGAAAAATGGCATGGATGTTAATCACAAAATCCGCACAATACCAGTTGAATCTAACTGTTTCAAACACCATGATACAAAGAGTTACTACCTACAAATATCTGGGTACATGAAAAGAACAGACAGGAGCAAACAAATGAAATACGATCAAGGATAGAAACTGTGTGATCATCATTTCATCGCTAAAGAAATTGCTGTGTAGTCAGGATCTTGGCATTGAGCTAAGAATGATAATACTGCAATGTTATGTCTTTTCTGTTCTGTTGTTTGGGATGGAGCTGTGGACACTCAAGACGATCCATTTAGAGAAGATGATTTGAGAAGCCCTTTCAGATGTGGTGCTACTACAAGATGTGGCGTATTCCATGATAATGGGCATTCCTTGATAAAATGGGCAAAGAATGTGAGTTGGTTGAGACAGTGAAAAAGAGAAAACTTCAGTATCTTGGACATGAGATTAGAAGCCCTACATATCACATCTTACAATTAATCATGCAGGGGAAGATAAAGGGCAAGTGGAACACTGGAATGTTGAGCATCCTGGTTAAAGAACCTAAGGGACTGGTTTGGTTACAGTAATGCGGAATTGTTTCGTGCAGCAGCAAATAAAATCCGCAAAATGATGATGATTTCCGACCTCCGATAGGAGAAGGTTTTTAAGAATAAGTTCTACATGGAAAAGCTTATCCTTCTGATACATTGTTCATTGATTAGTACAGAGACTGAATTTTTACTACACAAGTTGACTACTACCTTGTAAGGCTTTACTGTTATGGAAGAAAGTGTCTCAAGAAAACTGGATATTATTTTTTTGCTATAAGAATAAATTTTCTTTATACAGGGCCAATTTTAGACCACATACATTAACTTTACACGTTTCTTAACGCTCTTTCTGCACTCCAAATTCTCAGTATTCCTTCACTACAGGCTTTTCTTCTTTCTTCTTTCCACCCGATGTTTGTACTTACTTTTCGTGGAAGCCCTTAAAGTCAGTAATCAGTTGTATGAACTTCATTCAATTCATTACATTTTCTCAATTTATTCCACTTTTCTCAATATCACTTCTGATTTCTTTAAACCATTCATCTGACACCTTAGGTCTATTCTTGTGTGACTTAAAAATTTGTTTTGTCAACCGTTTGTCATCTATTGTACACAGGTGTCTGTAGAATTTAAATCTTTTTTATAATCATTTCCATTAATCTAAAACTATCTAAAACTAAATGTTTATTTGAAATAATTTTTTATTAAAATTTTTTTAGTTTACTTACGTTATTAGAGCACACCGTGAGTGGCGAGCTACTCCAAACAATAAGACTACGCAGAACACAAGTAAAATACTTAGAACAGTCATTGTGACAGGCCATCTGCAAAATAAACAAATAAAAATATGACTACAAGTTTAGTTTACTTACCACCTTAATGGTGGAGTTGGTAGAAACACTACAAGCAAAGCAAAACATCTTTGGTTAAATTTCAGGTTATAACCAAGATAGGATTTACTGCTAAAAAAGGTGAATGGTAGCGTAACTGGTTTCTACACAGAGGTTCTGGGTTCGATTCCCAATCAGATCTCGGAATGGCATTTTGTCATCACTTATTTTCATTTTATCACCCTTCATCATCACCTGCATTACCAGTATTAATTGCAAAACAATTGGTCGTAGAAAGTTGTAAGTAGTTATCTAAATTTTTAACTAGACAGTTAAAAATTTAGATAACTACTTACAACTTTTTTCCATTTTTTTTCCATTTCAACAAATGGAAAAAAAACTTGTTTTTGAATTGTTTAATTAAGTGCAATGAGCCTAGTACAATTTATTCATTCGGCAACTTTATTTTCAAAAGCTACATAAAAAAACAACAGTATTGTTAGAAATAACACAATTGTGATAGTGAAACAAGAAAATAGGGTGGCGGAGCCAGTCAGTAGTAATAAAGGATTGAAGCAGGGATGTTGCCTTTCACAAACTCTGTTCAAAATATATCTTCAAGAGGCACTGAAAGGATGGATGAGGAAGTGCTCAAGAATGGGAATTGAGATTGATGATGGGGTGCTCTTTACACTGTTATTTGCGGACAATCAGATAGTTGTGACTGCGGTGAGGAGGATCTATCCAATATGGTTAGGAAGTTAAAAGAAGAATATGCGAGATGAAGGCTGAAGATCAACTGTGGAAAGACACAGTATTTGACAGTCAGGGGACCTCAGGAAGACTTGGAGCTGGATGGGGAAAATATTAGATGTGTAGAACAATGCAAATACCTTGGATCAGTATTCACGAAGGAAGGAACATCTGCAACAGATATTAGTTGTAGGATTGCCCAAAGTAGGAAAGCAATAAGATGCTTTAATTCCTTGTTTTGGTCGCTTAAAATCCGGATTGACACAAAGAAAACAATTTAAAATGCTGTAGTGAAGCCTATTACGCTGTATGGTTGTGAGGCTTGGACTCTGGATCGAAGAAGTCAGGACAAATTGAGGGCTTTAGAGATAGATTGCTTCAGGCGCTTATGTCAGATCTCCCAGATGAATAGGGTTAGAAACGAGGAAGTCAGGGGAAGGATAGGTTGTGGCAGTACAGTAGTGGAGGACATTGAAATAAGGCAGTTGTTGTGGTATGGACATGTTCAGAGGATGGAGGGCCATAGATGGCTAAGAAGGCTCTTGGAGTACTGTCCTTCAAGTTGGCGTAGAAGAGGAAGGCCGCGATGTACTTGGCTGCAGGGAATCAGGTCCACAATGGAGAAGAGGCAATTGACAGAGGAGGAGTGGTGGGATCAAGATCGATGGCGTTTTGGTATGCGAGAAGCGGTTCGTCTGTAGGAACTTCGCCATAAAGTAAAGTAAGTACAATGTTTCTGATGATTTTCTCAAAATACTGAATGACAACAAAAACAATATGAAAAAAGTTCCAGGTCACAAAAAATTAAGTGCAGAAAATTGGATCTAACAAAAAAAATCTTTAGTTCAAAAGAATATGAGGTTTTTATGCCGTTTAGCTTAAAAACCACTAGTAATTTTTATAATAAACAAATTCTTAGAGCTAAAATAATTGATTACAGACCATTGAATTTTGAACCCACAATTGGCTTTAACGTAATGTCTGTACTAGGTTTTAACTTGTAAAAAAATCTTTTTTCCAGGATCATGAATATACAAGCAGTATAACAAGAGCGTGTAGCAAGATGATTAATTTGCATTACAAATTTATTTGTCAATTTACAATAGTGTAATAAGGTACAATAATTATTTAACATATGGTAACACACTATTGTATAGTTGTTTAGGTCATCAGCCGAAAGGCTGGTTTGAACCTCTAGAGGTTTTACTAAGTTAAACAAGGAGTGAGTGGTTTACTTGCCTTCCTCACTGAATGGAAAAGTATGCTTATTAGCATGCCGGGTCCTCTGAAAAGCAACTAGTTTCCACCCTGCAAATGACACCTTCACTTCATTCACCACAAGGTCTGGCTGTATAATGAACTTCATAACTCTTAGAGGAGATAATGCTGACTAGTGTCTTTTACACCTCTACCTATTTTGTTCTTAAATGCTTCAGTCATATAATTGTTGACCATGTGATAAGAAACAGAGCTATTTTTAAAACGCTGGAACGCATTATTATAGAAGATATATAGATCAAATGAATTTGTTATGATAATAAACAATAGTCCAGAATTAAATAATAACAAAAATACAAATTATGTAAAGAACTGGATAAATGACTAATAAATACCTGATCGTTTCGGCCAGATGTACAGTCGAAATGGTATGCGTAAGGGAAACACCACGCAGAGGCCTCATTATATCGTTCAAGCTGGTTAAACCAGCTGTAGTGTTCCCTGTCATTGCACCCAAAGCTGTTAATAGCATACCTCTAGCTGTTTGATTAGCAACTGGCTTATCAAATATATCACCTAAATCAACTAAGAGTGGTTGAACTTTTAATTTTAAAGTTGACTCTATCGCACTAGTCTGAAAGATTAGACACATAAAAAGAAATTCTATTAAATTCAATACAAATATTTAATAAAACCTCATATTAGAAAAATATATTAAGAATAAGGTTTACTATTTTTAAAACATCTTCTGCAATAATAATTCACTTCTGACATCAAATTTCTTCTTTTTTCCGTTCATATACAAAGTATTTATAGACACTGAAGTCACGAGATTGCCTTTTACGTATGGATGGGCTGTGAGGAAGGAAAGTGAAAATTTTAAAGTGCTGCCAACCTCAACAGTGAGACACTACTTCGTACATTCACTACCATGCATACATTTTGTAAGCTGTGGTTTATTCCATGTAAATATTTTCTTCATAAACCTTATAAAAAATAAATGTGACCTGTAATATTGCCTAAATCTTAATTACTGTAATTACCAACTAACTTACTGCATTGGATTAAAATTTTCTGCGAATGAATCGGCTTTTACTATCGCTGTCACCGGCGTCTTCACTATCAGTCTCACTAATATCAACCTAACCGTTTCATTTTTTTTACCAGGTGTCAATAAAATAGTTGAAGAATAGCTTCTTTACATCTTTAATATCCTGCTTCAATTTTTGAATTGTGGAAAGAGAAACATCACAGTAGTTAGCCACTCGCTGATGGCTTTTGTTAAGAGGCAGGGGAAAAATTTTTTGTATAGCTTAAACTTCACAGCATTTTATTACACTGCATATTAGATTTCGCTCAGCGCTGTGAATAGTCTGCCCACATTTCGAGAAACTAACATTTCTGTTTACAGTAACAAACAGTTGTATTCGAACAGTTAACCTACAAAAGGTTCCGCGATATGCTTTATTATGCTCTGGGTATGGATAAGTTGTTATGTTTGTTGTACTGAAATTAAGCAGTCGCGCATGCACACTGATGCTTTTCCCCCTTTACCCCTTCTAATGACAACTTAATAAAATGTTAAAATTTTCCAGTACTTGCGCTGTACTGGAATTATTAACACATAATTACAAACCTAAACTTCGTAACCAGAATCCAGTAAAAGTTATTGGGAATATTTCATAATTATCCACTAATTATGGACAGGATTCATTACAAGCAATTGAAATTTATACTACACACCACAAAACCACTGCCAAAACTATTTTACGCAATATGATGTATTTACGAATACACTTATGTAAAGCGTTTAGTGGGTTACTACTGTACACTAATTCTGCATTAAAAATGAACATACCTGATTTTTAACAGCACCAATATGATCATCTATTGAACGTGCAGCTGCAAGAAGTTCTAATACACCATTATGTACATCATCATTTCCATATAAACCAACTCCGACAGCTCCACTATAAAACAATTAAGAAAATCTGGTGTGAAACACTCACACAATTTTCTCTTGCCAATGCAAATAATTAACAATAAACCTAACATTAGTAATAAAAACATTAGAAACAAACAAAAACTAATCTCAATAAACATAACCTAATTTTAATCATATATGAAAGACGGAAAATAATAATCAACCTCAGTTTGGGTTAAAAATACGGAAAATCGCTCTTTCACGCTAAACTAGGCACTACGAAAAAATGCTTTAAATAAAAGTTGTAGATCTTTTAATTTCCTACAAAAAAAATGCTTTAAATAAAAGTTGTAGCTCTTTTAATTTCCTATAAATTTTATTATATACACTTTTGTCGTAAAATGCTTACTAAGGCCGAAATCGTAAAAAAATTGATTTTTCACACGTTTACGTGAGAAAAAAACAGAATATCGATAATTACCGATAAACTAAGCGTTATACAAAAAAATGTTTGAAATGTAGAATTGCAAATTCTCTACAACTTTAATTATATACATTTTTGCGGTAAAATGTATAGTAAAGCCGTAATCTTAAAAAAAAATAATTTTTTTACGTGAAATCACCTCACCAAGAATTTCAGCAAACATGGCGCCTACCCTATGTTGTAGAGCATAAAAATTTAGTAAACCAGGCGATTTAAAAAAAAATCGTTGGACCAGTTTTTGAGAGAATCGCAAAAAAGTGAAAAATTACACGAATAAACTACTACTTCCGGTTGACCGATTTTGATGAAAATGTTCGTGTCGGGTCCGGTAGTGGTGTGTAACTTAAGTTTCAAGTTTTAAGTCCGTACGATGTTCCGTTCTTGAGATATTCTGTTCACACACGCACGCACGCACAGACCAATAGCTAAAAACATGTTTTTGGGTTCAGGGGGTCTGAAAACGTGTAGATCCGGTGAAAGCTCGATTTCGAAAAATCGACATAAAAACAATACTTTCCTTCCTATATATATTCGTATAGGCAAGAGAAAGTAATATATGAAAACAGATTCCTGAACACAATCTTTATAACTGACAATTCAATAATAATACATAATAAATGAATTTTTAAAAAATATTTAAAACAGCAGAAGAAAATTCTGATTTTAATTCAATTTTAAATTCAAAAGTTAACTTTTTGAACTAAAATTATAAATGAATCAGTCATTTCCGAAAGCCTATAAGTCAAAATTTTACATTTTTTTAGTGCATTTTAGAACTAACTGAATGTAAAGACACCTTCCTACAAAAATCACATTAGTCTAGATTTCTTAAGTATTAGGCTATATGACACCGAGAAAAGGCTTATCCTTAAGGATATAAAGTGTTTCCTTCTAATTAAAAAATGAAAGTGGATGTT
The DNA here is from genome assembly GCA_035578175.1 of Catonia carolina. Taxonomy (NCBI): domain Eukaryota; kingdom Metazoa; phylum Arthropoda; class Insecta; order Hemiptera; family Achilidae; genus Catonia; species Catonia carolina. The sequence continues at coordinate 28,106,946 of JAQMRL010000005.1, read as the reverse complement.
CTTTTGAAGCTTAAGCTGTACTTTCTAGTGAAAGAGGTCACACAGAGATTCTATCCAAAAATCTTTTTAAGGTGTGTTAACTACTGCTTATGACAACAATGAAGAACGTGAACAGCCCTGAAAATCAACTTTTTCTTTCTTAAAGTTGAGAATTTCAATTTTTATTATTGCAGAAAGCTATTTTAACTCATAATATAAACTAGTGAAATAAATAAATGAATACTATTATACAGCACAATTTTCTTCTAGTCTAACAACAAATTTTACAGAAAACAAAGTAAGGTAACAATTTACTCTAATTTATTTCCGAAATACCTTAAGTCTAAATTTTCAATTTTTTTTTAAACAAGTGACTTGGCTTTAAAAAGACTAAAGTACTCGAATATTTATATATATAATATATAATTTATATATATATTTTTTAAATTTATTTATTTAATGTTGCATCAACTACAACGGTCATTAGCGACGACGTTGGGGTGTAACTATTGTTCAATGGAGGATGAAATTATTTTTTTTTGTAACGTATGAAAATATGCCGTGCCTGAGTGGGATTCGAACCCAGGACCGCATGATGAGAGGCGAGCACGTTACCAACTGCGCCAATGCGGCCGGCGCAGTATAATATAAAAATATATTTTATATTAAAGGGGACTGCCCTCTGAACAATTTATATTTTTTAATATATTTTTAATTGAAATGTAATAAATGACAAGTTTTTTAATATGTCCAAAAGTTAGTTTTTTGACTTATGGGCTTTCTAAAATGAATGATTCAAATATGAAGAAAATGTAATGTTTTTTTATGTTTATATAAAAAAAACTTTTAATGTATTTACCATTTTACTGCTTCTTTTACTTCGTTTTTACGAGTACTTTCACGGAGTGTACCGCTTCTTCAGGTAATAACATATAGCTTCAAGAAAATGTTCATGAAAATTGCATCATCCTTTGTTAAAGGTTTGAATCAAACTGATTATTATTATTATTATTATTATTGGCGAATTCTCCTTGGATAGAAGACGTTAAGCATCATGACTCAGTTTCGTCATTTGTTTTTCTTATTGGTCCAGTAGGCCTTCATTGTTTCCGAGAAAGCTTTTTTGCGGTTTTCAGAACACTTTGGTCTAAACTACTTCTCTTTTGAGGGCTCTGAAACTTTCCACTTGTCTACCTTGTGACGGAATAAGTTTTTATTAAAAATTTCAGTTTGATGTATATTTGCGCTTTTTAGGTCCTTACGAATTTCGTCCAGCCAAACTGATTATAAAATAGTTTAATAATAATTTTTTTAAACTTCTCCGAGACTTACTTTTTGAATAGTCCTCGGATTACATTTACTCCGTCGTTGTTTAGGTCATCAGCCAAAAGGCTGGTTTGAACCTGTAGAGGTTTTACTAAGTAAATCGAGAAGTGAGGTGGTTTATCATTGCCTTCCTCACTGAGTAGAAAAGTACACTTATAAGCATGCCAGGCCCTCTGAAAAGCATATATTTTCCACTCTGCAAATGCCACTTTCACTTCATTCACCACAGGGTCTGGCTGTATAATGAAATCCATTACTTTCAGACGAGATAACTCTGATTAGTGTCTTTTACACCTCTACCTCTTCTGTTCTTAAATGATTCAGTCATTTAATTGGCTGACCATGTGATCAGAAACAGAACTATTTATTTTAGCCCTGGAACTAACAGATTGAGTGTAAATAATTTGACACTCCACCTGTCTGTTATGGGCAACACATTTACTCCATAATTTAAATTTTCATTAATAAATTGAAATATTATTAAACGGTGTTTATATCCGTCAAAACCGTCACTGTTTTAAACTGTTAAAATTAGTTAAATACAAATTAAATATGTTAATATAACATGAATGAAATACTGACCAACAGAGTATGGTGAAAAATGATAATGTCCATTTTAATATAACAATGCTATGTTTAGGACGGGGTTTTCTGTCACAACATCTGGTCAAGAGGTAGATGAGCAGTAAGAACAATGTGAGGATCAACCATGCAGCTGGAATTGATCCGATGATTCCCAACGACTGTAACATAGTGACAAAAATGACAGATATTTAGATAAATAACTTTATATAATCCCGTAGTAATTAAATGAGACATTGTCGTGACACCATATATTTCATACAAGTATCATTTAAATTGCATTCATTCAAAAAGCAAATTGTATAAACTGACACATAGTTTATTTATAATATAACACAATGAACCATTTTAATTTGTGCTAAAATACATAAATGAAACGTAATAACAAATTTTAACTTCTATTCAACTTTAAACGTGTCTTTTTACAAAAAAAAATCTGGTGTGAAAAACTTTCACGACTTTTTCTTGCCAATTCAAATAATGAACAATATAACCTAAGTAATAAAACATTAGAAATAAACAAAATATTACGCTAAAAAACCTAACCTTATCATGAGTGAAAGACGCAAAATGAAAATTGACCTCAGTTTGGCTTAAAATACGGAAAAACACTCTTTCACGATAAACTAAGCTATGTAGAGAAAATGCTCTGTATAAAAGTTGTAGATCTTTTAATTTCCTATAAATTTCATTATATACACATTTGTCGTAAAATGCATACTAAGGCTTAAATCTTTAAAAAAATGGATTTTTTACACGTTTTCGTGAGAAAAAAACAGAAAATTGCTAATTACTGCTAAACTAAGCGTTATACAAAAAAATGTTTGGAATAAAAGTTGTAGATTTTTAAATTGTCTACATCTTTTATCATATAGTCTACTTTTTTACCCCAAATTGCGTGTTAAGGCTGCAATCTTAAAAAAAACATTTTTTTTCTACAAGAGAACAGCCTCACCAAGAATTTCAGCAAATATAGCACCTACCCTATCTCGTAGAGCATAAAAAGTTTAGTAAATGAGGCGATTTTTAAAAAAATCGTAGGGGCCGTTTTTGAGAAAATCGCAAAAAAGTTAAAAATGACACGAATAAACTACCTACTACTTCCGGCTGACCGATTTTGATTAAAAGTTCGTGTCGGGTCCGGTAGTGGTGTCATAATTTAAATTTTCAAGTTCGTACGATGTACCGTTCCCGAGATATTCTGTCACACACACACACGCGCGCGCGCACACACACAGACAGAGACCAATCGCTAAAAACATGTTTTTTATGTTTAGGGTGCCTGAAAATGTGCATTTCCGATGACAACCATGAAAACAGTACGTTCCTTGTTTATACATGTATATAGGGCCAAATACAGTAAATTATATTTTTTATAATATTATGTAACATATGATATGGATTTATATTAAAGATTGTTTTTGGAACGAAAGAAGGGCACCGTTTCGTTTTGTTGTTAGTAGTCTTGCCTGTCAGTTAAACAAAAATCAAATGTTGAATAATACTATCCATTTTAAACAATCTATAAAAGAGTACCTTTGAAAACTGCTATGAGACTTATTCTCTTAATCCGGACATTTTACATTGATTACAAAAAAACTCACTGAATTTTGATAAATTGGATTCTGTTCAATATGTTTTATTTAAGGTATAAAGAGAACAGAGTTTGTAGTAACATTCTCCTGCGTTTGATATCATGTAGATTTTGAATCTTGTTAAACTACTTTGATCGGAATTTCATTTAAATGACAATGAAAAGAAGGAAAATCAATAAGTTGGGTTTTTTTATTTTTTCACTGTCTGTCACAGAAATTGAACTAGAATCTCGCTTATATATTTTGTTACAAACATGGTTTTTTTATTCGACTATCTTTCTCTGAAAAGATTTTATATATAGAGTAACACAAATTTTTACTTGCTTCCATTCTTTTCAGTGTAGAAATTCTGATGTGAAGCACTGACGACTTACTTTTGCCAATAAAATAATGAAAAATATAACTAATGTTTAATGATGAGTAAGAAATGTTAAAATAAAACACATAACCTAATTTTTATCACGAGTGAATGACGAAAAATAAAAATCAACCCTCTATAGAAATTAAAAATACGTAAAATAACTTTTTTTTCTACAGAGCTTACTCTGTAGAAAAAATACCTGAAATAAGAGTTGTAGATTTTTAATTTTCTACAACTTTTTTTAATTTATTTTATTTAAAGTCGCATCAACTGCTTGGTCATTAGCGACTACGGTGGGTCATGATTTGACACGTGAAAACTTACAGACCCTGGTCGGGAAACGAACCCGGGACCTCCGCGTGGTAGGCTAACACGCTAACTACTACGCTATGGAGGTGATTAACAACTTTTATTATATACACTTTTGTCGTAAAATATTTTGTTCTCTCTTTCCCACCTTCTCTCTCTCTCTCGCGTACACAAACACACACACACACACACACACACACACACACTCACACTCGTTATCTCAAGAATGAAATATTGTACTAAACAAAGTTGAAACTTAGAACTTAAAACTGAAAAAAGGGACTATAAACTTCCTAAGTTAATCTCTAATACGAGATGAGTTATTAATTGTTACTGGAGATAAGTTCTGGATTCAGTATGTCATTCAGGAAACAAGACAGTCACAAAAGTGGATGCACTTAAAATCCCCAAAAAATAACTCCGAAGAAATTCAAGCATGAGCAAGATTTTAGCTATGAATTTTCTGGGACTAAACAGGTTTGTTACTTGTTGAAATAATGGAAAAAGGGACTAGAATAATTAATGCAGCTGTTTTTTTAAACAATCTGACTATGAAAGCTATTCAAAAGAAAAGAAAAGAAATGCTGATTCCTGGAATTATCCAGATTCAACAAAACAACGCCTGTCCTGACAGTGTTGCAGTAACCAAACAGCTTTTGGAGGGAGTTAGATGAGATCTAATATAAAGGCCTCAGTGATTTTCATTTACTCCTTGAATTAAAGAACTGACATGGAGGCCAAAGCTTCTAGACCAATGAAGAGCTTCAAAAAACCATTCAGACTCATTTTAAATCGCTGGCGGCAACGTTCTTTGAAGAGATCGGAAAGCTATTACAAATGAGTGAATTTTCAAATACAGAGAATCCAGACAGCAGAGATGAGATTTATGCAAAGGACTAAAGTGTGTACACGCTTGGACAAGATAAGGAATGAGGAAATAAGGTCAGGATTGGGTATTTACAACTTGAACGAAAAGATAAAGGATTATCGCCAAAGTTGGAGAGAGCACATGGAAAGGATGTCAGGTCACAGGATATCTAAGCAGGCGCACTGGTATGCTGCAGTAAGGAAAAGGGATGTCGGTAGACCTAGGAAAAGATGACGATAGATGATACGGTGTGTGAGTTCGGAATAGGCTGTGCCCTAATCCTTGTTTGGAAGAACATGAAGCAGTGAATCTTCATAGCGATTATGTCGAAAGTAACCGTGTATGCATACATAACTTTTGTTAATAAATTAATTTCATTCCTTACTTTTGTCTTTTTTTAAGGTTCATCGGAGGTTGAAAAAAACGGCCCTCGTACATTTAAATATCATTAATTAATTCGTATAAGGTTAATTTATACACAACAGAAATTCAAGCTGATATGCATAAAAAAAAATCAAAAAAAAATTTCAAGAGGAATGGGATTATTATACACAGATTATTACGATAACAATGCTGATAATAACGAGTGGGTAATGAAGTAGGATCACGAAATGACACTTGACCACGACAAAGAAGGGGAAAATTTTACGAAATAAAAGAAGGATAGAGAAAAAGAAAGTGGAAAGGAGGAAAAGATAAGTGTACAAGGGTAAGTAGGGGATAAAGATATATATGATAACCTCATACCCTTTAAAAATTACCCTAACCTAACCTTACGACACCCAACCTAACTCATTTTCATTTCAATTTCTTAAACCAAGTTATAACATCCACTTTATTTAGAAGGGGTAACCTAACCAAAGATCGTTCATCAACAAAACAATGAGGGAAGATATAAAGAATGAAGAAACGAAAAAGAGTTATAGTAACCACATTGTGAAATAAATGCGAACTCTCTCATCTCTAATTTTCTAAATATCTTGTCACCTTCTTCATATCGTGCCTACTCCGACCAGAGGTTAGCAAACATGACGGCTATTCGAACCTTGGACACCGCAGCTCTGAAACAGCTCCTACAGCACATTCATAATGTACTGTAGGAGCACATTATTAAGTCGCCACCAGGAAAGTAGAACCATAAAAATTTTAATTCCATTATTTTGTTATGTACCTCGAAAAATATCGTTACGGCTTTTAACAATTTCATTTTCGGATTTTTTTTCAGAATCCCGAAAGTGCTTTCTTTACAACCATGTAAAAAATGTTCGTTCAGTAGAACTCCGTACTTAACAACAAAATCTCAATTAAAAATTCAATGGATCAGATTTTGCGTTTTAAATGTGATGATTTTTTTATGAAATGGTTAAAGAAGGGTCAATCACGATGTTCTCCCAGAAACCATGTTTTTCTAAAATTGTAGCCTTATAATTCATTAAAAATACAAATAGGATAAAAGCAAAACTGCTACGATTTTTACTTTCTCTTGTAAATATGAATATATAGGAAGGAAATTATTATTTTCATGTAGATTTTTCGAAATTGAGTTTTCACAGGATATACACGTTTTCAGACCCCCTGAACCCAAAAAAACATGTTTTAGCAATTGGTCTGTGTGTGTGTGTGTGTGTGTGTGTGTGCGCGTGCGCGCGCACAAAATATCCCAAGAACGAAACATTGTACGAACTTGAAACATAAGTTAGTTACTACTACCGGACCCGACACAAACATTTTCATCAAAATCGGTCAACAGGAAGTAGTAGTTTATTCATGTCATTTTAACTTTTTTCGATTTTCTCGCAAACGACTCCTACGATTTTTTTAAAAATCGCCTCATTTACAACAATTTTTATGCTCTATAAGATACGGTAGGTGCCATGTCTGCTGAAATTCTTGGGGAGGCTGTTCTCTCGTAGAAAATGTTTTTTCTAGATTGCAGCCTTAATATGCATTTTAGCGCAAAAGTGTATAAAATAATAAAAGTTGTAGACAATTTAAAAATCTACAACTTTTATTTTGAACTTTTTTTTGTATAACGCTTAGTTTAGTGGTAATTAGTGATTTTCTGTATATTTTCATGAAAATCTTTAAAAAAATCGATTTTTAAGATTTCGGCCGTAGTATCTATCCATTTTACGATGAAAATGCATAAAATTAAATTTATACGAAATTAAAAGATTTATAACTTTTATTTGAAGCTTTTTCTCGATAGAACCTAGTTTTTTAGCGACAAAGAGTGATTTTCCGCATTATTAAGCCAAACTAAGGTTGGGTTTCATTTTAAATCATGATTAAAATAAGGTTATGTTTTTGAGGTTAGTTTTTTTTATTTTTTCTAATGTTAGATTACATTGTTCATTGTTTGCATGGCAAGAGGTAGTCCTGTGAGTGTTTCACACTTAATTTTTTTTCACTGAAAATTTTTCTGTTCGATGTGATAATTCAAGTTAGGTAGAAATTTGATCTATTGATTGGAGGTATTCCATACTGAAATTTTCAGGCCAATCTCTACTAGTTTATTAAACATCATAAAAATTCTACAGATAAAACAACGAAAGTTTCTCTGAAATATTTCAATGTAAAACCGTCGTAAAATCGGTGAATAAAATGAAATAAAATATTTGTGAACGCCAAGGGAAGAAAGGAGGGGTTACAAGTAAATATATAAAAGGAAGACTGAGAAAGCAATATCGAATAAAAACACTATTTGTTTAGATGAATGATGATTTGAAGCCTATACAAGAAATAGAATCACTGATTTCTATCAGAAACTGTTTCTCATCGCACACAGATAGAAACGCATCTATCACGAACAAACAGTAGATGATGGTTGTTAAATGGTTTTATTTAATTTTCCATAAAGCTACTTCAGTTAACGCCCACTCAAAAAGCTTTACTCACAATTTAATCCCACTTAAATTAAAATAAACTAGCAGAGTATATTTTATACTCATACAGCAATGTGCGTTGGATTTCTTTTTACCGCACTTTTGATTGTACTATCGGTTTCATAATCATAGACACCCGAGTTTGAACCCTTGCATCTCCAAAAATATGAGTTGGATTTTAACATACTTTACATCAAAATTTAGCTCATTTTATTCTGCGTTGACCCTTAATAGTCCTCTACTTTTAACGTTGTTTAAAAATTACCATATTGAGGTGTGGAAGACCTTATGTGGCAATAGGAGAGGCTTATGTGGCATAAGGCTTAGTCTATGTGGTAATAGGAGAGCGGAGAGGAGATTTAGTACTTGAGGCAGAGGTAGTGAGGAAATATGACAAGTTCAAGTACTTAGGAACACTCTTTTCTGAAGATGGAGGATGTGAGAAGGACATCAGATCTAGGGTCGGTCAGGGAAGGGCGGCAATTCGAAAGCTGAACAGTATATTGTGGTCTCCAAAAATAAGTTTAAGAACAAAAAAAGTTATGTATAATGCAGTGGTTGAGCCAATTACAACTTATGGAGCAGAGTGTTGGCAAATCAGCAGCCGAAATGTTCATTATTTGGAGGCTTTGGAGATGGATTTTTTCCGCAGAGCTTGGCGGCTTTCGAGAATGGACCGAGTTAGGAATGAGGTAATAAGGGACAGAGTTAGAAGACCTCATTCTATTGTGGATAGGATTGAAGGAAGGCAACTGGAGTGGTATGGGCATGTACAACGCATGAGTGGGGAGAGGTGGCCAAAAAGATTTTGGAGTACTGTCCATCAGCAAGACGGAGGAGAGGTAGGCCTAGAGGAACATGGAGAGAGGGAGTGCGAAGGGCGATGGAAGAAAGAGATTTAGGAGAACGGGACTGGATGGACAGGAGGAGGTGGAGATCGAGATGCGGAGTAATCTGTAGGACCCCGCATAAAGTAAAGTAAAGTAAGAGGTGTGGAAGACAAAAAGACCCGGTTTTTTGCTACCGCAACAAATTTTATGCGTTTAGAGGCATATAACTCGATAATTACTTGACCGAAAAGTTTGAAATTTTAACAACTAAGACAATTATATTCTTATAGCGTGTTCAAAATTTTAAATTCGTACGTTACTTAAATTTTAATTTATTAACAATATTCTGAACCCTTGCTATCTCGGTAACCGCTCGATCGTTCGGCACGGGCATACTATCGTTTTATTTAGCGTAAAAAACTTAGAAAAGATATGTTAATAATATGAAATATTAATTAGCCAATGGTGTGGTAGAACTTTTAAAATTTTGAAAAATAGACTGGGTAATGCGGGGGGGGGGGGAGTGAGCGCTACTATCCATGTTGCCTGAATCTGACTGTCTACCTGAATTGACAATGCAATCTGTCAATTCAGGTAAACAGTCCGACAGAACGTCACGTACACAAACTAGCAACATGGATAGTAGCGCCCACCCCCCGCATTTCCCAGAAAATTAGGGGAATTAGGCTACGGTTCCCTTCCACGCCCCACTGACAGTGTGTAAAATTTTTTACCCGACATTTCCCTTGTAGTATTATATAAACAGTTCCGAGGGAGGTAAAGGGTTCTCTGCTGATATCGGATCAAGTGGCCAGGCGGCGGGTTTTTGGTTGGTAAGGCGGTTGCGGCTTCCTTGGGGCTGGACGAGGACGCCTCAATTGAATCCAAAACTACTTCCCCCATCATGAGGGAGTGAACATGAGTCTTTATCACCGCCTCAGATAAAAACAGGTATAAATCTGGGTTCTATACCACGAGAAATTTAGTGTTCCCAGAATTCTTGATGTGAGTATTGAACGCCTAAATAATAAATACACAACAGAATAAATAAAAAAATTATAAGTACATACCTCAAGATAAATTTCTGAGTCGGGGTCAAAGGTGGAGTTCACAAGATGAACGCTGATATTTAAGTGAGGGAGGGCATGAAAGAACCGAGCCAATGGTGGTGGCCGGTAATGCATACCCTCCTCGGACATTCTCAACCCTGTCGCACCTATCTTGAATAGTTTTTATTTACAATGTGCGTTATAAATGAAACCATGACACCTGTGAAACAAATAAAAACAGAATATTACAATACCGTCGTTTTATTTTTGATGATTAAATTTAAAGTTCTAAAATTACACGATTACTTTTCTGAGAAATATTATTTTAAAACATGACACGAGATATGCGTTCTGTAATAATATTGCAAAATGTTAAACAATAGACTGAAATTTAGAACAAAACACGGGAGGAACATTGCTGTAGGGTGTTGTATTGTTAGACGATAAACCACATCCTCCCAGAATAATAACAAACTAAATCTAAGCCAACGTGTACTAACTTCACTGGAAAACTTAAATTGAGTATTAATTTATTAAATTAAACTTCCCAATTAAACCGTCAGTTTAGTAATTCTAGTGAAGTTATACAAGATTTGAAAAAAATAAATAATACTGAACACAAGTTTTACTTTCTCTTGCCTATATTAATTACATAGGAAGGAAAGTATTGTTTTCATGTCGATTTTTCGAAATCGAGTTTTCATCGGATCTACACGTTTACAGACCCCCTGAACCCAAAAAAAATGTTTTTAGCGATTGGTCTGAGTGTGTAAACAGAATATCTCAAGAATGGAACATCGTACGAGCTTGAACTTGTTAGACACCACTACCGGACCCGACACGAACATTTTCATCAAAATCGGTCTACCGGAAGTAGTAGTTTATTCGTGAAATTTTTCACTTTTTTGCGATTTCGTCAAAAATGGGTCCTACGATTTTTTTTAAAAATCGCCTTATTTACTAAATTTTTTATACTTTACAAAATAAGGTAGGCGTCATGTCTCCTGAAATACTTGGAAAGGCAGTTTTCATGTAAAAAAAGTTTGTTTAAGATTGCGGCTTTAATATGCATTTTAGCGCAAAAACGTATATAATAAAAGTTGTAGAATTCAACATCGTACAACTTTTATTTCAAACATTTTTTTGTATAACGCTTAGTTAAGCGGTAATTAGCGATTTTCTGTTTTTTCTCACGAAAACGTGTAAAAAATCGATTTTTTTAAGATTTTAGCCTTAGTATGAATAAAATTATATAGGAAATTGTATATTGTATATAATAAAATTTATAGGAAATTAAAAGATCTACAACTTTTATTTAAAGCATTTTTTTCTACAGAGCCTAGTTTAGCGTGAAATAGTGATTTTATAACAATATAACCTATGTTTGATCATGATTAAACAATGTAAAATGAAAAACAACCTAATTTTAATTATGAGTGAATGACACAAAATAAAATCAACTTGTGTTAAGAAAAATGCTTAAAATAAAAGTTGTAGGGTTTTCCCTACAACTTTCTTATATAGATTTTTGTCGTAAAATGCTTATATAGATTTTTGTCGTAAAATGCTAAGGTTGCAATCATAAAAAAACCCCATTTTTTTACAAATTTTGATGAAAAAAACAACAGAAAATCACTAATTTATGCCAAACTAAGCGTTGTACAAAATAAAAGTTGTAGGTTTTTAAAAGTTTTACAACTTTGATTATAAATAAATCCTTTTGCTGTAGAATGCTTAAGGCCCCAATCTTAAAAAAAAACTATTTTTTTGAGTTCAGAGCGGTTTTTGGGTTCAGGGAGCTTATGGTTTAGAAGACCCATAAATTTGAAAACTCAATGTCCAGATCGTTAAAAAAATAACAATACAAAAAAATCTTAAACTACGTAAGTCCGCCTCCGTAACGTAGTGGTAGTACTCTAGCCTACAACGCGGAGGTTCCGGGTTCGATTCCCTGGTCTGGAAATTTTTACAAGGTAAAAACTCACCGCTCATATTCCACTGTAGTCGCTAATGACTGAGCTGTTGATGCGGCTTTAAATAAAAACAATGCTACGTAACATAACAAAAACAAAATCGGTTTTCCTGCTAACATTAGGGATAACAACCAAGTCTGTTAACAACCAAGTCTGACAAGATAATTAAAATCTGAATAAGAAAGGAAAATAAGATTTAATTTACTGAAGACAATGGAGTAAAATAAACAGTCTACAGCCTGGAAGAGTCCTGGTTTATATTTCTGGATTTAATGTGCATTAAGCCACAATATTTACATTAAAAAGAATAAAAAACATGAACTAATTTTAGCTTTTAGAACGTTTTTTCCCTATAATTAGTTAAAATTTTTGCTTAGGGTGCGGCTCTCAAAAAAAAAGAAATGAAAACTTAAATATCCTCATGTACTTTAATGCAGGCAGTAATATAAATGTACATACAAACGCATGAACGAACATGTAACAGATGAAAAGCGTAAATGTGAAGAACCGTGGAAGAGAAGCAACAGAAAAGGATACTCCCCTTTAGGCTAGATGCCAGCATTTTATTTCAACTTGGAAAGTTATTTTAAAATCCGACACTCCAAAATATCAAGAAATATGCTACCATAATACATGTATCAACACACTTGGTAAATAATAACGTAAGCATTGTGTATATTAAAAACAATAATTTTTTTGTCATTGTCTTTCGACTGGTTTGGTTCAGTTCTCCAAGCTGTTCTATCTACATACCTATGTCGTTTCATATTTACATACAGTCAATGCTCGATTTAACGGACTAGTCTTCTAAATAAATAAAACTGTTTGAAAATTACAAAAATCTAAGGAATGATTATTTTCGTGAAGAAAGTTCTTTTAAAAGTTATGATAAGACGAATCTTAGTTCTGTTTCTTATCAGATGGTCAGCCAATTAAATGACTGAATCATTTAAGAACAGAAGAGGTAGAGGTGTAAAAGTCTCTAATCAGAGTTATCTCCTCTGAAAGTAATGAATTTTATTATACAGCCAGACCCTGTAGTGAATAAAGTAAAGGTGTCATTTGCGGAGTGGAAAATATGTGCTTTTCAAAGAGCCCGTAATGCTGATAAGCTTACTTTTCCACTCGGTGAGGAAGGCATGGTAAACCACCTCACTCCTAGTTTTACTTAGTAAAACCTCTACAGGTTCAAACCAGCCTTTCGGCTGTTGACCTAAACAACAAGACGAATCTAATGTTTACTTTAACACATTATAGAAACATACATAACCGATTCTGTTATAACTGAATGATTTTCAATTTAACGGACTATCACAACAACGAACATCAGTATCCCCCAAATTAGTCCGTTAAATCGAGCATTTATTGTACCTGTAACGCCCTACATCTTTTGTAATTTGTAAATATTCTAAAACCTTTGTTACCCCCAACAATTTACTCTCTCAATATTACAATCCGTTACTGATAGAACAATTCCTGGATGTCTTAAGATATGGCCCCACTAGCTTATACATTCTTCTGGTACGATGTTTCCATATATAGTACTTCTTTCATCTACCCGTCCAGGAACCTCTAAATTACTTATTTTGTCCACCCACCTAATCTTTAATATTTTCCTATAACATCACATTTCAAAAGCTTTTATCTTCTTCCTTTCTACATCCCCCATCACCCACGTTTCACTCTCATACAATGCTACACTCCAAACATAAGTGTTTTAAGAAAACACAATAATACAACACACATAAAATAAATAAATAAAAATGATACAAAAATCCATTAAAATTGTATTAAAACGGTACATATATCTGGTACAGTTATTTTAAAATATTAATTAAAACGGCCACTTCCTAACCTCACTGGAAAGAGTTAGTCTACAAGTCCCATTTTATTGGCGTCACACCCGACGGGCTACAGTATTGATACATTTTTTTAATTCCTAAGGTCAGTACGTTCCAATCTGTTCAATTTAAAAACAATAAATGAGATACCGATGATACGTATGACGTGTAAATGAGAAATTGTCTTGTACAGATTCAGGCCGACCATTCCTCAGATCGTGTGGTTAATTAAACCCCAACCATCAAAGTACACTGGTAACCGCTAATTGATAAATAAAGCATTTTATTTTTCCAGTTGAAAGTTCTTACACATAGCCTATAGATTTACGAAAATTAAAACTTGAACAACTTTTTATATTTACTTCATAATTATAAACATGTTGTTTAGGTCAGCAGCCGAAAGGCTGATTTGAACTTCAAGAGATTTCACTAATTAAAACGAGGAGTGAGATGGTTTACCGTTGTCTTCCTCACTGAGTGGAAAAGTATACTTATCAGCATTCTAGACCCTCTGAAAAGAATATACGTCCACCCTGCAAATGACATCTTCACTTTATTCACCACAGTATCTGGCTGTATAATGAAATTCATTACTCTCAGAGAAGATAACTTTGACTAGTGTCTTTTACACCTCTACTTTATGTGTACTTAAAATACTTCAATCATTTAATTGTTTGACTATGTAATAAGAAACAGAACTATTTTTGTAGCACTGGAACTAGCAGATCGAGTGCAAATAATTTAACACTCCACCTGTATAGGCAAAATTATAATCATGAAAAAGATTAATGTGGATTTATCACCAAGAATCATTCCTTTATTTTATCATTTTCTTAACCTAAAATTATTTGATGTAATAAAAATTATAAATATAACTCTGTAATGGATACCGAATTTAAAAAAAACAGTCTTTACGACAATAAAATTTAACTATTGTTTGGTATATAGATTTATAGTTCTAAGAAATAGAAACAAAAATGCGAGAAAGAAGATGCAGTTCTATTACTAAGTTTTGACATGTGGGTGTGTCAATTTGCAGACCTTGCACAGATGCGAACGTACTCTGAATACAAAAATATGTACGAAGTAGGAAAAATATTGGATTCACTGTATACCAGAGTCACAAAAGTATGAGACCCTTCAAATAACTTTTACATTTGTACAGGTGGCATATTTATTTTATTACTACAAATATATCAGTAAAAACTATATTAAAAATTACCATCATTTTTGTCTGGTTTGTAGAAGCTCAAGTTTTAAGGTTAAAACTTTTATTTTTTGAGCTCTTAAAAATGATGAGTCATCTCTAATCTATTATTTTCGTTTAAAATATTATTTTGATTGCTCTTTTTTATGATACCTCTGTGGGGTTAAGGAGTGGGTATCATACACAAAATAAAATACAGATTTTTGCGGGGACGTTATTTTAAATTTAACAGTTCTACGTTAAGAAATGAATCTATCTTCAAAAATTTCTTTTGTAAGTTAATTAGAGAAAACATTTTTTGTGCCTGAACCACTGATTCTTTACAATAAATACTGATTAAGAATGATTTCAGAAAGGGTAATTATCATCCCCTAAAATCAAGGTTGGAGATTGAAAAGTAATGACTAATATTAGTTTCAGACATTATACTTAGCTCTACTTTGAGTTATTTACATAAAATTAATATAAAATTTAAGGAAAAATACCATTCCGGAGCACCTTTTACGGTTGTAGATTGTCCTTTATAATCAATTTTTGCTTATAAAAAATACTTTTTAACAATATAAAACATTTTAATTAACAAAGAAATCAAAGAATCTTAAAGAAAGTTCAAAACACAGTATTACTTCTTGTGCACAAGGAGTCCTAGAGAAAAAATTGTAAGTACAATTTATACAACAGATTTTGGAAATCGGTTGAGGTCACAAGTTGGGTTTTTGAAACATGGTAATAAAAAAATTCCTGAAAAAGACATGAAAGTTTACAAAAAAAAAACCATTTTTTACTTTCTTTTGCCCTGTATGGTTATACAGAGAAGTAAAGTATTGTTTTCATGTTAATTTTTCGAAATAGAGTTTCACCGGATGTTCACGTTTTCAGGCTCCCAGAACATATCGTAAAACATGTTTTTAATAGCCTACCTGGTTGTGTGTATGTGTGTGTGTGTAAGTGAACAAAATATCTCAAGAACGGAATAACGTACGAAGTTGAAACGTAAATTAGGTACCACTACAGGACCCGACACGAACATTGTCATCAAAATTGGTCAACCGAAAGTAGTAGTTAATTCGGGCGGTTTTACACTTTTTGCGATTTTCTCAGAAACGGCTCCAACGAACTTTTTAAAAATTGCTTCATTTACATCATTTTTTTGTGCTCAACAAAATAGGGTAAACGCCGTATATGCTGAAATTGTTGGCAGGCCTCTCGTGATATAAAAATGTTTTTTAAACATTGCGGCTTTAATTAGAACAAAAAAGTACATATATAATCAAATTTCCAGAACAATAAAAAAACCTACTTTTTATTCCAAAACCTTTATGTACACCGCTTAGTTTAGCGACAATTAGTGATTTTCTGTATTTCTTTCATCAAAATCGGTAAAAAAATGAGATTTTCGGATAAAAAAGAAATATATGCAAACAAAAATATCTACAACTCCTTTTTTAAGTAATTTTTTCTATAGAGCTCAGTTTAGCGCCACTCAGTGATTTCCCGCATGTTTAAGTCGAACAGAGGTTGATTTTCATTTTACGTCATCCAATCATGATTAAAATTAGATTATGTTTCTATTTTACACTGTTTACTAATGATAAAACATAGGATATATATTTTATCATTTACATTGCCAAGAAAAAGTCGTGCGAGTGTTTCACACCAGATCTTTCACACAAAAATGTTAATTTTTTGTCTGTGAAATGGTATTAGTTTTTTTTGTTAATATTTATTGATTTAAAACGAATGGTTTTAATTAAAAACTATACCAAGTTATGTTCAGAATGAAGTACTCTACTAATATAGCCTACAAAGAAATTTCAAAAAATAATTTTTGAAAGCAGATTTCCCTCTTAAGATTAATAATATTTAAAGGAACAAATATTTTTTGACACCCGGTATATAGCGGAATGCATTAGGCTTCGCTTTCAGTGATGTAAAACAGATGTTGTAGGGAACGTGCGTATCTTTTTACCTTTTTAAACAACAACGAAAGTAACAAATCGGTTGATGTAACAATAAATTATTTCCAAAGATTTCACAGTTCGAAACTAATTCGTCATGAAACAACAAGAGGTGGTCGTTTATACCGAAAACAAGAGAAAACGCAAACTAGGAAAGGCAGCTGTGAAATCTAAATTAGCTATTAAATTTTACAACGACTTAATGGTCAAATATTATCTCCAACATATGTTACTTTAACGTAATAATAAAACAGCTTGTATTGTGCTATATACTATGACCAGATATGCAAATGATGACTCTAATCTTCATTTAAATATTTAAAGGCAAGAGAGACGGGCAACGAGGAAGTTGTCGGACAGATTCACATTAAACTTTAAACTACCCTTGATGGTTCACACGAATTCAGTTTGAAATAGTAGCCTGTCAGAAATCAGAATACAACCTTTATTTATTTTTTTAAATTTATTTAACGTCGCATCAACTGCAACGGTCATTAGCGACGACGTTGGGGTATAACTTTGTACAATGGAGGATGAAATGATTTTTGTAACGTATGAAAATATGCCGTGCCTGAGTGGGATTCGAACCCCAGGACCGCATGATGAGAGGCGAGCACGTTACCAACTACGCCAATGTGGCCGGCTTAAATTTATTTATTCAAAGTCGCATCAACTCTTGGTCATTAGCGACTACGGTGGATTACGTAACATTTACTATGGGATTTGACATGTGAAAATTTCCAGACCCTGGCCGGGAATCGAACACAGGACCTCCGCGTGGCAGGCCAATGCGCTAACCACTAAGCTACGGAGGCGGCCACAACCTTTATTCATTTATTTGTTTCAAATAATTGCTTATTATAATAGCGCAATTATAGCCTGATTTTCGTAAGGAGAGCGCTGGGCAAAACGTGCGTCTGCATTAGCATAGTCTTGTATGTACTGCAATAGTGCAGGTGTACTCGTATGTGATCAACAATGGAACAGCATGCCTACAAAAATGGTGTTGATAATTTTCAACAATTGTAGCCTGAATCTGACTGTCTACCTGAATTGACAATGCAAGTTTGTCAATTCAGCTAGACAGTCGGACAGGATGTCACTTCACAAACTGGCAACATGGATAGTAGCGCCCACCCCCTGCATTACCCATTCTATTTTTCAAAATTTCAAAAATTCTACCACAACATCGGCCAATCAATATTTCATGTTATTAACATATCTGCACTAAGTTTTTTACGTTGAATAAAACGATAGTTTGCCCCTGCCGAACGATCGAGCGGTTACCGAGGTAGAAAAGGTTCAGAATATTCTTAATAAATAAAAATTTGAATAACTTAAGAATTTGAAATTTCGTATACGCTGTAAGAATATAATTGTCTATGTTGTGTTAAAATTTCAAACTCTTTGGTCGAATAGTTATCGAGTTACAAGCCTCTCAACGCATGAAATTTGTTGCGGTAGCAAAAAAACCGGGTCTTTTTGTCCTCCACCCACGACATGACAATTTTTAAACAACATTAAAAATATAGGACTATTATAGGTCAACGCAGAATAAAATGAGCTAAATTTTGATGTAAAATATGTTGGAATCCGATTCATAGTTTTGGAGATGCAAGGGTTCAAACTCGGGTGTCAATGATTATGAAACCGATATTAGTGTTTTAAATTGCAATTAATAGTAGGCTAAATATACAAATTTATCACAAATAACAACTTTTTCTTTACATCCAAAAAAATGATAAAAAAGTACACCGCCTGGAATGTACTTATACAATGAACAGCGAAACCTGGGAGTGAAAGGGTTTAAAGAGACCGGTGCAGGAAGAGACTGAATGACGCTTAAGCCGGATGGTAAACAATTCTCATAAATAAATATCAGTAGACTAAATTTTACCTGTGTACTTCCACGGAAACTTTAATGGGCCATTGAATAAACTTACAAAACAATTATAATAAATTTAGGTAAGATTAATATTTTTACGTTAAAATTATAGTTTTAAAAACTAAAAAGATAGGCTACGTGAAACAAACACACTAACATTAAAAGAACATAAACCTTTAACACCGACTTGAGTTTCATTTTCATAAAAGAGAAGACACTACAGTAAAAATAACTATAAAACGTATTTATTATGAGTAGAATATACAAAAATACTTATCTATTTTTAAATTTAGAAACAAAGAATAACTTATTAAATTTATACAACAACCGTTTCAAAACACATTCACACCCACAAAACGCACAATTTAGCTACAACCGCGGCACATGGGCTATTATAATGTGACATTTATTCCGAAACAAATATTTATTCAAATTAATTATTACAGTTATAACAAATAAAAAAGACTTAACTTAATAACGGACTGATCTTCGTATTAAAAAACGTTTTTTAACTTAATAGTGGCTATCTTTTGTAACTTGCTTCGAATATTTAGGGGTGATAATACAAAAATTCTGCCCATAACAGACAGGTGGAGTGTCAAATTATTTACGCTCAATCTGTTCGTTGCAGGGCTAAAATAAATAGTTCTGTTTCTTATCACATGGTCAGACAATTAAACGACTGAATCATTTAAGAATAGAAGAGGTAGAGGTGTAATAGACACTAATCATAGTTATCTCCTCTGAAAGTAATGAATTTCATTGTACAGCCAGACCCTGTGGTGAATGAAGTGAAGGTGTCATTTGCAGGGTGGAAAATATGTACTTTTTAGAGGGCCCGGCATGCTGATAAGCGTACTTTTCCACTCAGTGAGGAAGGCAATTGTAAACCACCTCACTTCACGTTTTACTTAGTAAAGCCCCTACAGGTTCAAACCAGCCTTTCGGCTGATGACCTAAACAACAAAACAAAAATGTTAAGTTTTTTAAAAATGTTCAACAGACATTTTCCTTAATCTGTAAATCAATGTTTGAAATCGGTAAGCTGTTTTTAATTTCAAAGGCCCTTATAGCTTGAGAAATCCTGCTTTTGTTATCATTTGTGCTTCTACCATCTTTTTTATTTTACTTCCTAGATATCAGAGTTCCCCAACTATTATAATAGAATTATAATAATATTTACATTTGAAATCTACAGAAAACAGATAGTTTATTTAAATAGAACGACAATCAACATTAAAATGCAAATATTTTTTAACAATAATGAATCAAAAGAATATATGAACGAAACAAAAACACGAAGCAAAACCTATTACATTACGATTATTTACATAAAATACAGTAAAGAATACTGTATAGAATAAAATAAAGCGAGGGAGACTTATGAAACAAAGAGAGGAAATGATTTCCGACAGACAATGTTGATGAAGACGATGACAAAACCTTATACTAGTAGAAGTAGATAACGCTGTCACGAACTGGTACGTGATTGAAATAGAAATACTATGTAGTACTATTTCGAATACGTATTAAAATACATTATTAAGAAAAAAAGGAACATGGCAGCATGCAAATTCCAATATACAGGACAATATTAACGTTACAGCGTTATTAAACTTTATATGGTATTCAGATAACTGCATGACGGTATAAAAGACTTCAACTCTAAAATGTATTACATGTTGTAAAGAAAGTAGTACCGGAGTCCCAATCGAGAATTTTCGTGGCGGGAGGGGGGTCGTCTCGCTGAAGATAAATAATAGTTATTTTTTCATTTTCAAAACTAACCTACAATGTGTCGGTGACGGTTGGTGAATTACACCAGAGATAGGCAAACAGAAGGTTGAAGGTGATGTATGGTTTAAAGATAAACAATACGAAACTAATGAAAAATATAACTTAAGTTTAATCATGAGTAAACATTGTAAAATGAAAATAAACCTCTGTAGAAAAAGTTCTTGAAAAAAGTAGTAATTTTTTTAATTTTCCGTAACTTTAATAACATACTTTTTGTCGTAAGATGCATATCAAGGCTGCAATCTTAAAAAAATCCGCTTTTTACCGATTTTTATGAAAAAATACGCTCGAAAAAAGAAGTAGGTTTTAATGTTCTACAAGTTTGATTAAACTTTATACATTTTCGCTCTAGAATGGATAATACGGCCGTAAACTTTAAAAAATCCATTTTTTAATTTATTACTACATGAGCCCTCAAGAATTCTAGCAGACATGGTGCTTATCCTATCTTGCAAAGTACAAAACTAGCAAATGAGGCAATTTAAAAAAATCATAGAAGCCGTTTTTGATGAAAATGTGGTACCTACCTGAAGTTCCAAGTTTCAAATTTGCACGTAGTTCTGTTCTTGAAATATTTTGTTGGCACATAGCCCAATCAGTAAACATGTTTTTTAGGTTCAGGGGGTCTCAAAGTCTGTATTTTTGGTAAAAACTCGATTTTGAAAAATCGATATGAAGACAATACTTTCCTTCGCTATATATTCATATAGGGCAAGATTAAGTAAAAAACTTACACAAGTTGCTGCATTCGAAAATATCTGGGACGTTCTAGAACATCTGATAGGAGGTGCACAACAGGCATAAAAAGCCAAATAGCACAATCCAAGGAAACATTCTTCAAGAAAAAAGACAACATCGAAATAGCCTATGTTTCTCTAGAAACAAGGGAGAGTTTTGTTAGAAGCTTTATTTAAAGTGTATAAACTTAGACATACTGGAGACATGGACTCAACGCAATTTGGATAGAAAAAGACTGGAAGCCTTTGAAATGAAGTGTTGGTGGAGAATGCTTAAGATAACTTGGACAGATAAGAGAGACCAAAATGATGAGATTGTGATAACAAGAGTGTGTGAAGGAAGAACCCTATTAGTAACAATTAAAGGAAGAAGAAACAATATGATTGGACACCTGTTGCGACATTCCACGTGGTTCACCACTCACTTGAAGGACTGATAAAGGTTCGTGCCACGAGGTGAAGACAGAGAGTGATGGAGTAAATGGGTGGAGTAAGGGATGCACAGAGATATGAGAATGTGAAGAGACTGACTGTGCGAAAAGGTAGATTATAGCAATAGCGGATAGCGCCTTCAAAAATAGGTAAGAGTTGCAAAAACTGAGAAAAACTATAGTGTACTAATAAGTATCCGTCAGACCCCCATGAATCCCTGAATCCCTGAATCCCATTCAGGCACGGCATATTTTCATACGTTACAAAAAATAATTTCATCCTTCACCGTTTTCATTAGCAGTAATTGCAGAACAGTCGGACGTCAAAAAAAGAAGAGACCCCTATAAATAAATATCTGGTGTTAACACTTACACGACTTTCTCTTTCCTATGCAAATAATGAACAATATAACCTAACATTAGTAATAAACAAAAAACTAACCTCAAAAAACATAAAACCTTATTTTAATCATGAGTGAATGATGCAAAATGAAAACCAACCTTAGTTAAGCTTAATAATACGAAAAATTACTCTTTCACGCTAAACTAGGCTGTGTAGAGAAAAATGCTTTAAATGAAAGTTGTAGGTAGATCTTTTAATTTCCTATAAATTTGATTATTTTTTGCATTTTTAACGTACAATGGATACTACGGCCGAAATTTAAAAAAAAATCGATTTTTTTAAAGATTTTCATGAAAATATACAGAAAATCACTTATTACCCCTAAACTAAGCGTTATACAAAAAAATCTTTGAAATAAAAGTTGTAGATTTTTAAATTGCCTACAACTTTTATTATTGTCTACACTTTTGCGCTAAAATGTATTAAGGCCGCAAACTTAAAAAAGAAAACGTTTTTTTCTACGAGAGCACAACCTCCTTAATAATTTTAGCAGACGCAGGAGCACAATACAAACTTCCACTGTTCTTTATTTAATTAAAGTAATACTACATTGCTATTTCAAATGGACTATAAATGGCTTAAAACTTAATTACATCCTGAAGTTCAGTACGTAGCGTGCGTCCATTATGCCGAGCTAAATTGTCTTCACCATTTCATATTAACAAGGTTTTGAATACATTAAGTGGATAAATTCAATAAAACCGGACAAAAGGATTGATTTAGTAAACAAAAAAACTTCAGACAGATGACCTAATATGTGTCATGATAAGGTTAACAGCTAGGAATAACCTGTAACCTAATTCAGAGTCAGGGTTTTTTAAATCTCATGACTCATATAAAAGACCTCCCCACTAGGTAATATAGTAATATTACCTCAATTTTCCATAACTCCCTAAGTCCCCACACCTATTCCGCATCAAACACTTATGTAGGTGATGGTACGTAATGCTATTCAATCATGCACGCAGCATCGACCCCTTGGGTGGTTCAGACCCAATATATAATGTATTGAATACACCGGCTCAATCAGACTGGAAATGAAAAATCTCCACTACCCAATAACGGATCTAATAATTAGGTATATCACACACAACATACCGTCACAAATGGTACGTGAAATATTGATTTTATGATTTTAACAGCGCTTCAACATGATTAATGAAACAAAGCAAAATTAGCTATGAGAGTTATAATGGATACATCAACCGCAACGCATGATTTCTCAAACCAAAGTTACTAAATAATTTTATCCCAAATCCGTATAAAATATCCACCAAATAAATTCAAAATTTGAAAATAATATCGAAAAATCTGGTGTGAACACTCACACGACTTTCCCCAGCCAATGTGTATTGGCAATTGAGTAATAATAATTTAAATAATAATAATTTTTTTTTTCTATTCCTAATTTGTGTACGTTGCAATCTGTTCAATTTAGAACAATAAGCAACCCCATGACCCAATGAGATGAGGATGATGTGCATGACGTGTAAATGAGGTGTAGTCTTGTACAGACCCAGGCCGACCATTCCTGAGAGAGTATGGTTAATTAAACCCCAACCATCAAAGTACACCGGTAACCACTGTCTAGTGTTCAAATCCGTATAAAAGTAACTACCTTTACTAGGATTTGAACCCGGAACCTTCGTCTTCGAAAATCAGCTGTTATACAGCTGATTTTGGCGACGACTTTACCTCTAAAGTAATAATAATAATAATTGAGTAAATAAAATAAAATAATTCCAAAATTATTTCCAGAATTGAGTAAATAAAATAAAATAATTCCAAAATTATTTCCAGAATTTTTCAATACTACAGTTTAGCGAATGGATAAACGGACAATTTTAACGTAAGTAATAGCAATTTTTGATGCGCAATTTATCAAATTCTTTACATGATTTGAGTTAACTATACCTAGATTCAATGTATAAAGTGCTGTGATTTACAATGGATCCATTGTCACACACCGGTAGAAAAAGTATCGGTAAATGGAGTAAATTACTATCGACTTTCAGGCTACATGAAAAGACGGAAAAAAACAACAAACCGATTACTCACCCGGTAGTCAGCTCTATTGAATCAGATGGTATCCGACTAGTCACGAAAATTATTCTCCCACAGTTACATAATCAGAGTAAATTTGACATTAAACAATGACAATGTTTAAGCCTACTCAAAAAAAAAAAAAAAATGCATAACTTTAAATTTAAACGCCGTTTTACTTTATCTCAAATATCTTGTATTAATATCTAGGAAATGAATATATTCCTTCCCTGTTTGTTGTTTAGGTCATCAGCCGAAAGGCTGGTTTGAACCTCTAGAAATTTTTCGAAGTAAAATGAGGAGTTAGGTGGTTTACTATTGCCTTCCTCACTGAGTGAAAAAGTATGCTTATCAGCATGCCAGGCCTTCTGAAAAGCACCTACTTTCCACCTTGCAAATGACACCTTCACCTCATTCACCTTAGCGTCTGGCTGTATAATGAAATTCATTACTCTCAGAGGAGTTAACTCTGTCTAGTATCTTTAACACATCTACCTTTTCTGTTCTTAAATGCTTCAGTCATATAACTGGCTGACCATAAGAAACAAAACTCTTTTTTGTAGACCTGGAACAAGCAGATCGAGTGCAAATAATTTAACAACCCACCTGCCAGTCATTAGAAATTGCTTCCCTATATATTCATATAAGGCAAGTTAAGGTACAAGAATTAAGGTTCCCATAACAGGCAGGTTATATTAGTTGCCCGCGATCTGTTAGTTCCAGGGCTACAAAAAATAGTTCTGTTTCTTATCTTATGGTCAGCCAATTATATGAATGAAGTATTTAACAACAGAAGAAGTAGAGGTGTAAAAGACACTAATCAAAGTTAACTCCTCTGAAAGTAATGAATTTCATCATTATACATGTGGAGAATGAAGTAAAGGTGCATTTGCGGGGTGAAAAGGGTAGGTGCTTTCAGGAGGGCCTGGAATGCTGATAAGCATAATTTTTCACTCAGTGAGGAAGGCATGGAACACCACCTCACTCCTCGTTTTACTTAGTAAAGCCTCTAGAGATTCAAACTAACCTTTCGGCTAATGACCTGAACAACAACAACATGAATTAAAAAAAAACAAATAAATGACAAGCCTAAAAACTCGAATTTCAATCAGATTGTCCGCTAGTATCTACAAAGTTAACAATAATATTTTATTCTAAAACTATTCCAGAACAAAAATGAACCATATTCCTCGGTTGACCACCTAAAATACTTTTAAGTATGTTTTAAAAAAATATAAAAACTGTAAAATAATTTTTCTTCTCTACAGACATTCTTCAATACAGACCATGAACTTTTTAAGAACCATCAAATCCTACGTTTGTAAAGCGGAACGGTTCCATTTAAAACTGAAATTACACAAAAGATTAGGCCTACATAAAAAGACAAAAAAATTTTGTATACATACATGTATTTACTTCAGAAAGCAATAAAACTTAATTCTTATTTTACGGAACGTTTAACAAAAACAAAACAGAACCTAACAGACAAATAAAATTTGTCACGGTATTGTTTAGTTGATGTAAAAAAAAAATGAATAAAATTTGGCAATAACATTATTCCTGTGTGTCTGTAGCTGTACGCGAGTGAGTAATTTAGAATGATAGGGAAGGCTAGACTAAAAGAACATCAGAAATTTGAGAGACGGATCCTTCAAAATATAATAGATCCGAAGATATTGTTGTTTAGGTCATCAGCCGAAAGGCTGGTTTGAACCTCAACCTATAGAGGTTTTACTAAGAAAAACGAGAAGTGAATTGGTTTACAATTGCCTTCCTCATTGAGTGGAAAAGTATGCTTATCAGCATGCTGGGCCCTCTGAAAAGCACATATTCTCCACTCTGCAAATGACACCTTCACTTCACTCACCACAAGGTCTGGCTGTTTAATGAAATTCATTACTCTCAGAAGAGATAACTTGATTGGTATCTTTTACATCTCTATCACTTTTGCTTTTAAATGATTCAGTAATTTAATTGGGTGATTAAGTGATAAGAAACAGAACTATTTTTTTGTAGCTCTTGACCTAATAAATTGAATGGGAATAATTTTAACACTCACTACGTCTGTTATGGGCCTGAACCGAAGATAGTAGACGGATAATGTAGGTTACATGATCGAGAATAACTACAAGAAAAATTTACGAATAATGGAACCGATTAGAAAAAGAAGACTACATTTTTACAGACAACTGTATAGAATGGATGACAACCGGTCAACAAAACAAATTTTTAAGACACTCAACAATAAACCTAAGGTGACCTAAGGATAAATGGTTTAAAGATGTCAAAAAGGATATTGAGAAAACTTAATGAACCGAACCAAATTCAGACAAATAATTACGGACTTTAAGAGCTTCCACGAAGAGGAAAAACAGAACACCGGATGGACAGAAGAAAGGCGAAAAACCTACAATGAGCGAAAACTGAGAATGTGGGTTTCCAAAAAAAATTCCTTTTATAGAAACGTCTATAAAGTCACCTCATGTGGTCTAAAATTAGTCCTATACGAAAAGAAAGATTATTCTTACAAAAAATTAACTGTCATATAACAATTACAGGTTATTTTAACTTTTCATGATCACTCATCTTTACGAACAATTAACTTATGACCATTATAGTTGTTTCGATTGCTTGAAATGTACTTATAATTTAAGTTATTGGTCAATTTATTAACTTTAACCGATATAAATCGATACGACCTTCACCTGATGTTAGTCATCAGTAGCTTACTTCATTTATGTTGCTTTATTACAAAGAAGTTTCTTTTTATCGTAACCTCATTTGAACGTACTAATCGTAAAATTTAAATATTATTGAAGATGTTGTTTTAAATTATACTTTAAGCTTTACTATATATTTGCTGTTATTGTTTAGGTCAAAAGCTGTAAAGTTCTAGAGGTTTTACTAAGTAAAACGAGGAATGAAGTGATTTACAATTGCCTTCCTCACTGAGTTGAAGAATATGCTTATCAGCATGCCAAGCCCTCTGAAAAGTATTTACTTTCCACCTTGCAAATGACGATTTCAGTTCATTTACCATAGGATCTGGCTGGTATATTATGATGAAATTCATTACTCTCAGAGGAGATAACTTTGACTAGTGTCTTTTGCACCTCTAACTCTTCTGTTCTTAAATGCTTCAGTCATATAATTGGCTGATCATATCATAAGAAACAAAACTATTTTTGAAGCCCTGGAACTACCAGATCAAGTGCAAATAATTTATCACTCCACCTGTCTGTTATGGGCAAACTATTAATTTATTGGTATTTTATGACTTTTTTTTATTTTCTCTTGCCCTACATGAATGTACAGGTGGTCTGTGTGTACAACATAAATCTCAAGAACGGAATATCGTACAAAGCTAAAACCTTAAAAATTACGTTAGCTACAGTACGGGACCCGATATGAACATTTTCATCAAAATCGGTCAACCGGAATTAGCAGTTAAATCGTACGATTTTACACTTTTTTGTGATTTTCTCGAAAACGGATTCTACGGGTTTTTTTTAAAAATCGCCTACGTTTTATGTACTACAAGTTTGGGTAAACTTGTACGAGAGGGGAATTAGGCTACGGTTCCCATCCACGCCCCGCTGACAGTACGTAAATTTTTTTTAACCCGACATTTCCCTTGTAGTATTATATAAACAGTTCCGAAGGAAGTGGAGGGTTTTTTGCTGATGCCGGATCAATTGGCCAGGCGGCGGGTTTTTTAATTGATTCCAACACTACTTCCCCCATCGTGAGGGAGTGAACATGAGTTTTTCTCGCCGCCTCGGATAGAAAAAAAGTTGGGCTAAACGTTATGTTTGCTGAAATTTTTGGTGGAGGAGGCCAGTGCTCTCGTAAAAAACTGTTTTTTTTTAAGATGCAGCCTTAATATGCATTTGAGGGCAAAAGTGTATAAAAGCAAAGTTGTAGAACTTTTAACACGATCTATCACAAGTAGCTTTTGGGCTACTAGAAGTAACTGCTAGTAAAATAGCATCGTGGAAATAGGCTATAAACAAATAAAACGAAAGAAAAAATTCACTTTACAGATTACATTTTTTACAAATTTAGAAATTAGCCAACGTAATGTGGTGTAGACTGAGTTCCCAGTGAAAAAATTTTTGAAATCGGATCGGTAGTTTCTGAAATTACCTGGTACAAATAAATTACTTCTTTATAATATTAGAATAGTTAATAAATACGTAGACGTGCAACATAAACTAAGAACACTAACTGCTCCAATAAGACGGAGTCTTACACTAAAGTAAACACAGGAGAGCAAATTAATAAATTTCGTTTCTTGAACACACAATACAAGGATCCAAAATAAATAGTTAGTTGACGATACATTTATTATTCCAGGTTTTAATTTACAACGTTACCAGTACGACCTATAAAATGCAGTAAGCAACCCCGACAACTGAAAACACACCAGTGTAGTAACAGTAATAGTGGTTTTGTAGTTGTAAAACCCATTATTCACTTGTGGCAGAAACAAGGGAGGAAGTTGCTCATATACTCAAGGACTTAAAAGTACTGTGCAACAGAACAGTACATAACTTAACTGCTTCGTTCTGTTGTTTCTTTACAATGGTAAGAAGACTTTAAATAAGATGAAGAAATTTAATTATGTAAGCAAATTTTCAGCGAATACCGCACAATTCTCTCATTAACTTCTTTCGTACTTATTGTCTTACAACAGTTAATAAAAAAAACCAACATCAAGAATATAATACATCTTCCATAAAACCAACAACATTACAAAATTGTTAACAGTTAAAATACCACACAATAACTTCTTAAATAAAACTCCATTTCGCCCAAAATATACGCTTATAATTCACATTTAATTAATTTTCACACATACATTTATCTGTACCCATAACACCCAGGTGGATTGTTAAATTATTTACACCTGATCTGCCAATTTCATGGCTACAAAAAAAAGTTGTTCCTTATCACACGGTCAACCAATTATATTACTGAATTATTTAAGAACAGAAAAGGTAGGGATGTAAAAGAAACTAAACCTCCTTTGAGAGTAATGAATTTCATTATACAGCCAGACATTTATGGTGAGTAAAGTGAAAGTGTCATTTACAGGGTGGAAATTACATGTTTTTCACAGAGCCTCGGATGCTGATAAGCATACTTTTCCATTCAATGACACCGTTTTCTGAGATACTTTTTTATGCAAGCATTTTTCTGAATCCATGCAAAAGCGCATTGGTTCTTATAGTCCTTAAGCGCATGCAATTAGTATCGTTCGTAAATTTCGTCGCTCCGAAATGTATACGTATCGGAATCGCTTTAGAAAACATATATTGTTCGATATGGATATGTGTTTTCCCATAACAGGCAGGTGGAGTGTTAAATTATTTGCACTTGATCTGCTAGTTTCAGGGCTACAAAAAATAGTTCTGTTTCTTATCACGTGGTCAACCAATTATATGATTGAAGCATTTAAGAACAGAAGAGGTAGAGGTGTAAAAGACAGTAGTCAGAGTTATCTCTTCTTTTTTTTTGTAATCCTTAATTTGTGTACGTTGCAATCTGTTCAATTCAGAACAATAAGCAACCCCATGACTCAATGAGATGAGGATGATGTGTATGACGTGTAAATGAGGTGTAGTCTTGTACAGGCTCAGGTCGACCATTCCTGAGAGAGTATGGTTAATTGAACCCCAACCATTAAAGTACACCGGTAACCACTATCTAGCAATCAAATCCGTATAAAAGTAACTACCTTTACTAGGATTTGAACCAGGAACCTTCGTCTCCGAAAATCAGCTGTTAAACAGCTGATTTTGGCGACGACGTTACCTCTAGATAATCTCTTCTTAGAAAAATGAATTTCATTAAACAGCCAGACCCTGTGGTGAATGAAGTGAAGGTGTCATTCGCAGGGTGGAAAAAAAATTTCGGAGGGCCTGGCATGCTGATAAGCATACTTTACACTCAAAGAGGAAGGCACTGATAAACCACCTCACTTCTAATTTAAGTAGAAAAGCCTCTAGAGGTTTAAACCAGCCTTTCTCAGTTATTTCATTTTTCTACAATTAGGTAGTAGAAATTGGCGTATCTAACTATGGTTAAACATCCTAAGGCCAGGTTCATTTATAATTAAAAGGCAAAATCTGGTCCATTGTAGTTTTTTCTATTTGTCTTTAAATACAGAGTTCTACTGAATGGAATTTGAAAAAAAATATTTACATACTTGTAAAGATGACATTTTTGGGATTCTGCAAATAATCCGAAAACGAAAATAGGTAAAAGCCGTGACGAAATTTTAAGAAGTCAATAATTGAATAAAATTTTCTAATGTGCTACAATTCTAGCGGATACGTTGCGATGTTCAGTTTGTTTTGAAGGGTCGTTACGATGATCAGAATTGTTTATTTGGTGAATATGGTTTTTTTTAAATAACACAGATACAAAACACAGCAAAATAACACTGTTCAAGTGTTAATGTAATAGTGGAATTAGTTGTAAAAATTATTAATATTATTGTGCAAATTAATACGCAACAGTCAGCTCGTATTTATGAAAATTAGTTCGCAAATATTATGCCTCACTTGGCATTTTATTTACCATTACCACACAACATGATGTCTCTCTACACATTAAAAGCCGATTCTTTAATTTAATTTTTATTTACACTAAAAAAATACACTTACAAAAAAATTCTCGGATCAGGACCGGAATATAAAGAACAATATAACTGGATATATAGGTAAACTATTAGTTATACAGAACTAATTAGTGCTAAAATTCAAACAAGATCAGAAAACAACGATGAAAACATATCGATATAAAAGTTATGAGTACAGAAAAAGTTAAGAAATAAGTAGAATCGTTTAAATAAAAGACAAACAAAATTGTAGATAAATTATTAATGCTTATCAGAAGATTAAATGAGAAGTAGATTAAAAGGGAAACGTTGAAGAGTAAAGAGGCACCTAACGCAGATTGTTTAGAAATGACAGATCAGGACAGGGATAGGAATGCAACATGAAACGGTATGGAATCAGGTTGACGTGAAGTTGGTGAGAGGATGGGAAGAAGGGGAGAGAATGAGAGAGAGTGACGAAGCGGAAGAAAAGTTGGTACGAGAGAGGTTACTACCCTCAATTTTCCTCCTCTAAGTTTAGAAAGGGAGAAGTATATTACCATCCTTTTCTGACTAATCGATAGCAGACAAAATGAGGAAGCTGCGGGTCGTGAGGGTTACTGCCGCTCCAACTAAAATAAGAGAATGTAATTACTGGTCATAACACGCTACAAGCATGGAGAAAACACGGGAAAACTGTAAGTAGAGCGTTAACGACAATCGTCCTTGTTATTTAAAAACTTAAAACGATTCTGTCAAATATATAAATAAGAAAATAACAATCATTTCACAAACAAAACTAACAGAAGACAAATTTGTAAATCAATTTACGAGTACTAAACTGTGCAAATAAAATGGGACAAAAAAACCACTCTTTTTCAAAAATTAATGCTTTTATTAACTCTTTTTTATCATCAGTCTCTCGACTGGTTTGATACAGTTCTCCAAGCTTTCTACCTTGCTCAAGTCGTTTCATATCTACGTACCTGTAACACCCTACATCTTTTGTAATGTGCTTTATATATTCTTATCTTTGCCTCCCCCTACAATTCACTCCATTATTGATAGCCCAATACCTTGATGTCTTCAGATATGCCCCACTAGCCTATCCCTTCTTCTGGTAAGATGCTTTCATATACTTCTTTCATCCACTCGCCTAAGAACCTCTAAATTACTTATTTAGTCCACCCACCTTATCTTTAACATTTTCCTATGACACCACATTTCAAAAGCTTCTGTCCTCTTCTTTTCTACAGCCCCTATCACCCACGTTTCAATCCCGTATAATGCTACACTCCAAACATTATGTTTTAAGAAATTTTTTCTAATTTATAAATCAATGTTTGTAGTCAGTAAGCTATTTTTTATTTCAAAGGCTTTTCTAGCTTGAGCAATTCTGCTTTTGATATCACTTGTGCTTCTACCATCCTTTGTTATTTTACTCCCTAGATAGCAGCATTCCCCAATTTCCTTCCCCCAACTTCTTATTAATTCTACACAGTGATAAATACGAAGTACCAACTCTCCTTTAGCAGAAATGATCTTTTGAAGAAGTTTTGGGGTTGACTCTACTTGATTTATGTTAATTTTCTTGACTTCAAGATCGTGGAACGACACTTTTTTGCTTTCTCTTGCCTATATGAATATATAGGAAGGAAAGTATCGTTTTCATGTCGATTTTTAAAAATTGAGTTTTCACCGGATCTACACGTTTTCAGACCCCCTGAACCCAAAAAAACTTTTTAATGATTGGTCTGTGTGTGTGAACAAAATATCTCATGAACGGAACATCGTACATACTTGAAACTTAAGTTAGGTACTACTAAAGGACCCGACACATTTTCATCAAAATCGGCTTCAAACATTTTTTAAAAAATTGCCTCATTTACACTACATTTTTATGCTCTATAAGATAGGGTACGTGCCATGTCTGCTGGAATTCTTGGGGATGTTGAGCTCTCGTAGAAAAAAATGGGGTTTTACGATTGCGGTTTTAAAACAAAAAACATGCGAAATACTTTGTTTTATAAAAATATATCATTTCCGATAAGTTTCAGTTACTTTAAAAAAAATAGATATGTTTTCTGTAATGGTTTTACAATCCATATATTGCTCCTCTCTGCCGGAGGCCATTAGTTATAGACAGACAATAGATGCTCTTCAGAGGGCCTGGCATGCTGATGAACATATTTTTTTATTCAGTGAGGAAGGCATGATAAACCACCTCACTCCTCGTTTTACTTGATATAACCTCTAGAAGTTCAAACCAACCTTTCGACTGACGAACAACAACATTATTCAATCAATTTCGCAAAACAATCTAGCGGAATACAACTGTGCCACGAAAGGGGTTTCAAATAAATTTGCTCCATAGAAAGAATACAACCAATCTTTTCCGCCTTCTATGTCTAGACTTGTTTAACGATTTTTATTTAGCGTGACAAACGTTTATTTAGTCTCTTTTAGAATTGAGCGTGTAAATACTACATACAAATAAATTACGACTTAGTAAATATTCATGCAATAAAACAAACGACAATTTTATCACAGATAATACGGGATATAATACAGCTATATTAGCAATTTTATGTTGAAAATATGTCTCAGGTGTATAAATCCTATGGCGTAAAAAAAACTGTTGTATGTACAATTTTCGGAAGTAGAAACGAGTAGAAATTCCCAAATGAATAAAATCGTATTGAGACCGCATGTGCATTCTAGTTTAACATAGTACGTACGCACTTCTTTTTTTTCTGGAAAGGGAAGACAAAATATCCCTCATGGGAAATCACCAAATCCATGAGATTATCATTTGAAAACGAAATGAAATCAAACGTATATATAATTTGGAGTAATTATTAGGAGGTAGAAACAGTTAAATATAAACTACTTATAATCTTTTAATTCAAACAAAACGTCCAATCATACTTTTATTACCATTACTATACCCGTCCACAAACGAATTTAAACCCATAACAAGCAGAGGTGGAGTGTACATTATTTAAACTTGATCTGCTAATTCCAGGGCTACAAAAAATAGTTCTGTTTCTTATGATACGATCAGCCAAATATATGACAGAACTATTTAAGAAGAGAAGAGTTAGAGGTGTAAAAGACACTAGTCAAAGTTATCTCCTCTGAGAGTAATGAATTTCATCATACCACCCAGACCCTATGGTGAATGAAATGAAAATGTTATTTGCAGGGTGAAAAGTAGATGATTTTTGGAGGGCCTGGCATGCCGATAAGCATAGATTACGTTTCCAATCAGTGAGAAAGGCACTGTTAAGCCATCTCACTCCTCATTTTACTTAGTAAATCCCCTAAAGGTTCAAACCAGCCTTTCGGCTGATGACCTAAACAACAACAAACGATAGCCGATTTTTTTTTACTTATATTTACTATATATTTCTTTTGCCGATTTTTTTTTACTATAGCCGATTTTTCACTTTGAAACAAAACTACTCCACACTGTTACAGTACTTTCACTTGTCGTACATGTAGCCTACATAAGAAATGTCTGTATTTCCTTACCTATAAATAAATATTGGCAAGGAAGTTATGTTATCGTGTCAAATTTTCATAGACGAGTATTCACCGGAAATACAATTTATCAAGTAAAACCCAAAAATTGTGTTTTTACCGAATAGTCTCTGTGTACGTGCGCGCGCGTTTATGTGAACAAACTTTCTCAAAAATGGAAAATTGTACATACCTAAGAAATAGAACTATTTATTTTAGCCCTGCAACGAATAGATTGAGTGTAAACAATTTGACACTCCACCTGTCTGTAATGGGCAGTAAAATTAGGTTATGTTTTTCAAATTAGATAGTTTAGTCATGATTAAATATAGGTAATATTGTCCGTTATTTACATTAGTAAAAGAAAGTCACGTGAGTATTTCACACCAGATATTTAACTCGGTTTTTTTCATACGACACCTTTAATCCAAAAATTTATCCCATTCTTCTAGAAGCTATTTTAATTAAAAATAACGGTTTTAATTACAATGTTATAAGAAACACAAACAAAAGCAATGCAAAACAATGTAACCGCTTTTTTTTCTTGTACACATAAATATCTTTTCTTTAAGGTAGAAAAAATTACGAGAAACCTTGCAGCAAAATGACAGTGGAGTTGATTCATACGGTGAAAGAACATCCGGTGTAATGGACACATTCAAACGTACAAATAAACAACAAGCACACACACAAACATAGAAGGTGAATAAGAAGAGTGTCAGACTAACACTGAGAATAAAAATAAGGGTAGGAAAGAATGTCCAGGAGTAAAGACCGAGGCGTAGATAACAGATTTTTAAGGATATACGTCGAGGCGAAATATACAAAATGCTAGCGGAAAAAAGTTTATGCAAGAAGGATAAGACGTTAAAGGATACGATGGGTAAAGAAGAAGGGAGGAGAAAGAAAGAAATATAAGACGAATTTACATCTTCCTTTTCTATCCATTTTATCATCCGGAATTTGTATGCAAGTTGGACAGACCGTTCTATTCAATTTTCTCTATTTTTTTTTTATTTTAAATGCTTATAAACCGTTATAGTATCTTTTCATAACTAAACATCACCGACCACAACACTTTATACGCCAATAAATCTACAGAAAGATAATACGAGAACATATATTTCAAAAGAATCATTTACAATGAGAAACCATCCAGTTATATTAAATAATATACAAACAAATAAATAAATAAAATATAAACTTTTTATGAAAACATAAATATTTTTGTTGACATTTATACTTTATAAAGATTTTTTACGGTATCTTGAAGTAAATATGATAAAAAATTATTTTTTTTTCATTCACATGGAGGAAATAAAGATAGTGCGTCGGTATTTGAAATAAATTGTTGTTATAAACACTTCGAATCATTATATTGGTTGTATACTTGATTGTTAAGGATAAAGTCTTGAGTTCGAATTTTCCGTAAGGTGTGAATCTAACTGAACTTCGTTATAGTATTGGGTAAAGTAATTTTTCACTAGAATGGTATTCTGAGGAACACGAACATTTTAAGTACAATAATTGAAGACCAAAGTATTTGATTTGTGTGTTTACAGTATGAACTAACTAATTTAACAATTAAAAAAAACTTTACGACGTGGCTTGCTCTGCATGTACTGTTTTCGCCTCCCCACTACTGTGCATCGATACCATACCCCTACTACCGGTCTAGTTGTTAATTACCGTTGAAACTGCTCCCAATATCACAAAGAGACAGTTAGAGGGAGAACTCATCAGTTTTCAGACTTCAAGTGGCGCATGGGCATAATTTTTTCATATATGTTTTTACTTCTCTTGCCTATATGAATATCTAGGAAGAAAATTTATTGTTTTCACGTCAATTATTCGAAATCGTGTTTCACCGGATCTACACGTTTTTCAGACCCTCTGAACCCAAAAAACATGTTTTTAGCGATTGGTCTGCGCGCGCGCGCGCGTGTGTGTGTGTATGAAAAAATATCTCAAGAACGGAACATTGTACAAAGTTGAAACTTTAAAATTAAGTTAGGTGTCACTAGAGGACCCGACACGAACATTTTCATCAAAATCGGTCAACCGGAAGTAGTAGTTTATTCGTGTCATTTTTACTGTTTTGCGATTTTCTCAAAAACTTACAAAAAAATATTCAGTAAATTTGCAACTCCTGGTTTTCTGGTAGAGGATTATAATACTTTGTGTGAACACCGCTGTCAACACACTTGTAGGCTACAGAAAGCCAAATGTTCTGTTTAGTCTTCGATTTTACTTTATTAACTGATTATTAACTTCACACACCCAACTAATTATGACAAGTCTCCTATTACGCGCCTCATATAAACCAATGTCCAGGGTGGATTTTGAGGTTTACGGTCCCATACCACAAATCAATTTAACTAATAATGCGCTGTTTAAGATTAATGTAACTAAACCATTTACCAGGAAAATATTTTCAACTACCGCACAAAATGGATATTTCGGCGTCTTATTGCTTAGATAAAATTGCATAATCTTGTTAGTTGCTAAACTTAAAAAAATTCGATATCTACAATATAAAAAAAACACGCATAATAGCCTACTAAACGGATTTATTAAACATTTCTATTTTGCATCAGGTACACATCTTCTGACAGAATTTTCACATAATGCAAAACCGTAAAATTATACTTTAAAAAAAATCGTTATCGCCGCGACTCAGCTGTTTAACAGCTGATGTACGGAGACAAAGGTTCCCGTGGTTCAAATTCTAATACAGGTACATTTTTTACGGTTTTAATTATTAGACAGTGGTTTCTGGAGTACTTTCATGATTGGGATTAAATTAACCGTACTTTTTTAGGAATGGTCGGCCGGCCTGAATCTGTGCAAGACTATACCTCATTAACACGTAATACATATCATCCTCATCTCATTAGGTATGGGAATCTTATTGTTCAAACTTGAACAGATTGCAACGTACACACATTATAAAAAACACATTTTCTTGCCAACTACTAAGTTTTCCTTTAATAGAATTCCATTCAAACTTCAGAATACTTTGGGGTAGCACATAAAATATGTAACAGAAACTCTCAAGAAAAATAAGGATAATAAAATAAAAAGCAAATACTAACGGATTAAAATAAAGGATTTAAGGGTTAAGAAGTAATAAAAAGATAAATGGGAATGGAAAAATAGAAAAGATATTGAATATAAATGACAAAAATTCAGTTTTATGGGCATAGATATAGAATGGACCTGAAAATATACATAAAACAGTTAATTGATACCTAGATGAAAAAAATAATACTTACGAAACAATATAGATAGTTCATCGAAACCCATGTGGCACGTGCCACATGTGTTAGATATAAGACAGAAGGACAGAATTGAATTTAGAAACAAGGTGAAAGATTTTGAGACGTTGCAAGAAAAAGAGAAGCCGACAAATGGCAATAAGAAATTGCCAGAATAAGGAAGAAAGAGTTTAGAGGAAAAAAGCTTGAGAAAGACGAGAAAAAGCAATGAGAAGGAGAAAAACAGGGTAAGAAAAACATAGTTAACATGGTGCTACTAAGAAGGCCGAAACGATCAAAGAAAATAAAGAAGAAAAGTATAACTATCTGATATAATACTAGGTAACTCGTTTTTTTTTTAATTAAACGGAAACAGTTATGTTACGATTTGTCCCCGAATCAATAACTCATGAATATGGAAAAGTGAGTAAGCGACACGATTAAAACTTGATCAAATATTACTTTTAGGGTGGAACGGTAACGGAATACAATAGAATAGGCTTACTGAATAATTACAAGCAGATACTGTAAAGCCAAGTAAAGAAACTAAGGACGAAGAAATATTTATAACTACTATAAACTTCAGCCAATGTTCTTTCGGGATCTGGGTACAATAATTATTAAACATTTGATCTTAGAATAATTATTTATTTATTCACAAGATTAATAAACCTAATTACAATTAATTAAATGAATTACTTAACTTCAAGCTTAAACTAAGCTTGACTATAAATATGATACTGTCACTTAACAGTCAAAACAATGAGTTGCCTGTTCTGAAACTGACAGAAGAGGCAAATGACGATTTCGTGGGAGTTACCACCTTTTCGTTCGGAGAAATACTACAGAACTGAGGTCTCTTCAATGAGAGACTTCGGAAAGGGTATTTAAAGAAAAATATTTAGTTTCATTGCCTGTTCACAACCACATGAAACCACCCGTCCGCCCACGCACTATTATCATAATTCAGGACCGGTTCCTTATCAACACTATCTCGAAACGGTCCGACTATACGAATTCTATTCACAGTTCAAGGACACCTGATTCGGCCTACAGAAAAGGTCATGGTTTCTTCTGGAAAGATTCCGAATGTCCCAATAATAGAGGACAAAAAGACAATACTAAAACTACGCCTGACTAGAACAATCTACAATATAGTAGAACAAGTTAAAGAATTAATAAAAACGTATACAATTCAAAATAGTTTAGACCGCAATTAGTTTCAAAAACTTCCATTCACCAACAATTCATTATCTTCGTTAAAATACACTTTAAACAATTTCTCGTCTTAACTATTTCTGGCCTATTAATATTATGTTACACTATTATTTTAATTATTGTCTGCCCATAACGGGCAGGTGGACTGTTAAATTAATTGCACTCGATCTGTTGGTTTCAGGGCTACAAAAAATAGTTCTGTTTCTTATCATATTGTCAGCTAATTATATGACTGAAGCATTTAGGAACAGAAGAGGTAGAGGTATAAAAGACATTTATCAGATTTATCTCCTCTGAGAATAATGCATTTTTTTATACAGCCAAACCCTGTGGTGAATGAAGTGAAGGTGTCATTTGCAAGGTGGAAAGTAGATGCTTTTCAGAGAGCCTGGCACGCTGATAAGCATACTTTTCCACTCAGTGAGGAGGCATGGTAAACCACCTCTAGAGGTTCAAAACAGCCTTTTGGCTGATGACCTGAACAACAACAACGATAAAATTAATCACAACATTGACCAAATTGAACAACTTTATACAAGACAAATTTTTGAGTAATATCAATCATAAATAAAACCTCTTAGAAATATGATGATAGAATAAACGTTTAACAGAATGTCTGTAAATAGCAGATAAGGGGAAACGAGGGGTTGGTAATTCTTTTCATCAGTTAAGCGGCTTTGACACAATCTGCCCGCATCTAAACAGAACACCGACTCTTTATTACAAAAGAAGCATTAACTAATTTAAAATTTATTGAACGTTTCGTTAATGGGTAATAAAATTAGCTGGTATAACAGTATGACTTACATAGGCTACAACTATTCTACATTGTTCAGTAGAGCCAAAAAAAATGAATTTAGTGGAAACAAAATCATCATTTGAAAATAACAATTACGCCTATTTTAACACCTAAAACTCCCCGTTATCCGAAAAATCTGGTGTGAAATACTCACACAACTTTCTCTTGCCAATATAAATAATTAACAATAAACCTAATATTAGTAATAAAACATTAGACATAAACAAAAAAACTAACCTCAAAAACATAACCTTATTTTAATCATGAGTGAATGACGCAAAATGACAATCGAACTTAGTTTGGCTTAAAAATACGGAAAATCACGCTTTCACGCTAAACTAGGCTCTGTAGAGAAAAATGCTCTAAACAAAAGTTGTAGATCTTTTAATTTTCTATAAATTTAATTATATACACTTTTGTCGTAAAATGCATACTAAGACCGAAATGTTAAAAAAATCGATTTTTCTCACGTTTTCGTGAGAAAAAAAACAGAAAATCGCAAATTACCGCTAAACTAAGCGTTATACAAAAAAATGTTTGAAACAGAAGTTTCAAAGTTTGAACAGTAGTTGTTGGTTTTTAAATTCTCTACAGCTTTTATTATATAAGTTTTTGCGCTAAAATTTATATTAAAGCCGTAATCTTAAAAAAACAACGTTTTTACGTGAAAACAGCCTCACCGAGAATTTCAGCAAACATGGCGCCTACCCTATCTTGTAGAGAATAAAAAAGTGAGTAAAATAGGCGATTTAAAAAAAAATCGTAGGACCAGTTTTTGAGAAAATCGCAAAAAACTGAAAAATTATACGAATAAACTACTACTTCCGGTTGACCGATTTTGATGAAAACGTTCGTGTCGCGTCCGGTAGTGGTATGTCACTTAAGTTTTAAGTTTCAAGTTCGTACGACGTTCCGTTCTTGAGATATTCTGTTCA
Organism: Catonia carolina; assembly: GCA_035578175.1. NCBI lineage: Eukaryota > Metazoa > Arthropoda > Insecta > Hemiptera > Achilidae > Catonia > Catonia carolina. The sequence continues at coordinate 28,066,552 of JAQMRL010000005.1, read as the reverse complement.
CACACAGACACACACACACACAGACCAATCGCTAAAAACATGTTTTTTGGGTTCAGGGGGTCTGAAAACGTATAGATCCGGTGAAAACTCGATTTCGAAAAATCGACATGAAAACAATACTTTCCTTCCTATATATTCATATAGGCAAGAGAAAGTAAAAAACGGCGGCGATCCATTTCGGAAACCATTTTTTGGTCTTCCCTCCCAGGATGATTTTTCACATTTTGAGTAAATTTTGTATGTAGGTATTCTGACAATATTTTTAACGATAAAAACGGGAAAAATATTTAAAAGAATCATATATATCAATCAAGTTAACGTTAAGGTTAACGTTAACTAACGTTAACGAGTTAACTATTCGTTGAAATCTATAAATTATTTAATAATATTTAATTTAATTATGGTTATTTTACGTTAAATTAATTGAATGATTAATTTATTTAATGGTATCATGTATTCAATGAGTTTATATTTCATTATTACTCACGGTAACAATATTGAGAAAAAAGCAATTTACCCTACCTATATTTAACCTTAACTTGAACAATACGGCTGCAAGATTTTTTAAAATATTTTTCCGTTTTTATCGTTAAAAATACTCTAAGAATACCTACATACAAAATTTACACAAAATGTGAAAAATTATGCTGGGGGGAGGGGGGTAAGTTGAAAATCCAGGTTATCTATGAGCTAATAATAGGTTAATTCATTAAGGAAAAAGTTTTGTCCACAAAATACATTGTGATAAAATTAAGTATAATAACATTTTAATAGGATAACTTTCCTTTGGCAAACTTTGTAAACTTTTTTTGGATTTTCCCCTACGTTTTACTTTATTAATGATAAAATCAGTGTTACAAAAAAAATTCTGTTTCTTATCACATAGTCAGCCAATTATGATATATGACTGAAGCATTTAAGATCAGTAGAGGCAGAGGTGTAAAAGACTCTACTCAGAGTTATTTCCTCCGAAAGTAATGAATTTCATTATACAGACAGACCCTGTGGTGAATAAAGTGAATGTATAATTTGTAGGGTGGAAAGTCGATGCTTTTCAGAGGGCCTGGCGTGCTGATAAAAATACTTTTCTACTCAGTGAGGAAGGCAAACGTAAACCACATCACTCCTAGTTTTGCTTAGTAAAGCCTCTAAAGATTCAGACCAACCTTTCGGCTGATAACGTAAACAAAAATGCGAACTTAATGCAATTACACGAGTTTTGCAGTCGCAGCCAATGGAGCCAACCGTTCTTCTATACGCATATTAGTATTTAAAAAATTTTTTGTTTTCCCATAAAAGAAACACTGAATTATCAACGAAGTTCACTGAATTCACCCCTTAATTTACCTTCTCAGAATTTCGGAAAGTCTTCATTTTATCAAGGGTACTGAATTCCGGGCGATATATTTTGCTAACCGTAACTCGCTACCTAATCGTTTTAGGACATATGTTTATAAAAGTTTTTTTTTATTCTTTTGGCCTCTACAGTGAGCTAAGAAAATGCTGGTTAACTTCGTGAATCACCCTGTATATATAACCCATATATTAGAATACAGGGCGTTTAATTATGTACTTCGGGGTTATGAAAATTCAGTACAAAAAAGTATTTCACTTATAAGAATGAAATAAGTACTGTACGAAAGAGCATTTCAAATAGTTTTTTCCATTTATTCTGGGCAGTTAGTTAACCGTTTGCTCGCTACGCGTAGAGAAAATGGCTGCACGGGAACCAAGAAGTCGTTTTGTGTGTTAGAATTCAAGTGTCAAAGTCAGTAATTACAGTGCAACGTGCGTTTCGGTTGAAATTTAATAAGGATCCACCAAGTGACAATTAAATTCGTGCATGGTATAAAAAATTAAGTGAAACTGGTTCCTTGTGCAAGCTAATAATAATTCTTTCATTACTCTTATTTAAGAATCCAATTTGAATCTGTGTATTTCTTTTTTTAACTTAAAAATTCTAAAGATAAATTTAATGTTTCATTTAAAATCTTTTACTATTACTCCTGTTTTACACCTTATTGAAAAGGTTAATTATTAATTTGTTTTTTTTTTATTTTATTTTTAATTCTAAGAATTATAATGATGAAATAGGTTTATAAAAAGGCTGCTAGCATGCTAAACAAAGGTTAAGTTGAAATTAAAAATATTTTGGCCAATTATTTTTGATGTTCTGTTATTCATTTATTGAATATATTTTTAATGTTTATTGTTTCATTTAAGATTTATAAAATTTACATCGGAAGTACTTTTTATATCTGACTTTGTATTGGACTTTCCAACCATTTAAGGTTGGGTTACTTTGTACAATTTTTGCTGTTCACTATATAAATTTTTCTGGTTTTAAAATTAAATTATTTTACTGGTTACTTTTCTAGTTTATTTCATTTATGCAGCGTATTACCCGAGTGCTTGTTTTTTTGAGCTTCCTTAAATTGTTTTTATATGTTTTGTTAACACCCTTGCCAACCTGTCGCTTATGTTTGCCGTATGTGTTGCCGGCGGCGATAAGGGGGTGTTACAAAGCGAAACTGGTCGTCCATCAACCTCAGATGCTAATGTCGAACATGTGCGTCCAAGTTTTATTCGCAGAACCGTCAAAATCGACTGAGTCTGCAGGCAGAGAGTTAGGAGTTCCAAAAACAACGGTGTGGAGAGTTCTCCGTAAACGTTTATTATTCAAACCGTACCATCTTCAATTAATACAGCATCAATCTGAGTGAGATAAAACACGTAGGCTCGATTTTTGTTTACAGTTACAGGAAAAAGTGTCGTTAGATGAAAGTTTTCTAAAGATAATTTTCAGCGATGAAGCTACGTCCCATATTATCGGCAGAGTAAACAGTCATAACGTGCGAATTTGGAGAACTGAAAACCCACATGCTTATGTAGAACACGTTTGGGATTCTCCGAAAGTAAGCGTTTTTGTGCGATCTCTCGTGAGGTATGGGCCGTTCTCTTTTACGGAAACGACAGTATCCGGCATGATTTATGCCGGTTACTGCGAGCTAGACTAGACTTTCGTGTTGATGTATGCCATGTCATCAAAGGAGCACACATTGAACATTTATAGATGTTTAACAATAACTGTTTGAGTCCCTGCATCGGCCTATAGGCTACAACTTTCATTTAGGTAAGTGAAATAGTTTTTTTGTACTGAATTTTCGTAACCCCGAGAACATTATGAAACGTCCTGTATATGCCCAAAATATATTTTCCCATGTTCTCAAAAAAATATACTAGGCCTACTGTATATTTTTTGAGACGCTTGAGAAACGAAACAAATTTTTTTTAAACAGTCACTGACTAAATGTCTGATAATACATTGAAGCGACACACCTTCATTGCAAATTATTAATAATTTTAAATCTCCAATGACCGGAATAAAAAAAGTCAAACAATTGTAACACGTACATATAAATAATCAAATTTACGCTGTAACTTTACTCTAAACAGTCACACTTTTAAATCAACAAAAAAGTTAAAATGTTCATAGCAAAAAGTTACACTAAAATTCGAAAGTTTATGATTTATGACTTATTAGATAACCGCAAAAGTACCAAAAAAATGATAAAAAAAATTTGGCAATGACACAGTAATAGTTACTGCGCTTAGTATTTTTTTTCATTACAATCAGATTAAAAAATGAGTGTTTTAAAGATGAAAAACCCAATGAAGTATGATGATTAAAAAATGTGGTATGAGAAATGAGTGGAAAAAGTGTAGGTAGATAGAAAAGTTTTGGGAGGGATCTGTTTGGAGAGGGAAGGTTTGTTAAGCGACGAGCTATAAAATATAAAAGGGAAGGACCGGCCCATCGCACTGGATTCAATCCAAATTTTCAAAATTGAGCTCTTTGTGTGTGACTAACACCGCAGAACATCTACACATTAATAATATTGAACGGAATACTGTGTACACGTTTATAACATCACCTAGAATTTAGTTCGTTTCCAAACAGACTCCGTACAACAAACAGCTTACTGTGCATGAACGTACCTACCGAGGGACAGGGGGACACCTGCCCCCCCTAAAATAAAAAAATTAATTAAATGCTTATAAAGTGATGATATGAAACAAAATTAGGTAGGGCGACGATGAATAATCAGTTATTTACCACACTGAAATGGTGTAAAAATCGAGAAGTATCTACAGTCTGTCTGTAACTTGATGGCCTCCAGCAGAGGAGAGAATAATCGGATTGTAAAACCATTTCAGAAAACATGCATCTATTTTTTACTTTCTCTTGCCTATATGAATATATAGGAAGGAAAGTATTGTTTTCATGTCGATTTTTCGAAATCGAGTTTTCACCGGATCTATACGTTTTCAGACCCCCTGAACCCAAAAAACATGTTTTTAGCGATTGGTCTGTGTGTGTGTCTGTGTGTCTGTGTGTGTGTCTGTGTGTGAACAGAATATCTCAAGAACGGAACGTCGTACGAACTTGAAACTTGAAACTTAAGTTACATACCACTACCGGACGCGACACGAACATTTTCATTAAAATCGGTCAACCGGAAGTAGTAGTTTATTCGTATAATTTTTCAGTTTTTTGCGATTTTCTCAAAAACTGGTCCTACGATTTTTTTTAAAATCGCCTATTTTACTCAATTTTTTATTCTCTACAAGATAGGGTAGGCGCCATGTTTGCTGAAATTCTCGGTGAGGCTGTTATCACGTAAAAACGTTGTTTTTTTAAGATTACGGCTTTAATATAAATTTTAGCGCAAAAACTTATATAATAAAAGTTGTAGAGAATTTAAAAACCTACAACTTTTATTTCAAACATTTTTTTGTATAACGCTTAGTTTAGCGGTAATTTGCGATTTTCTGTTTTTTTCTCACGAAAACGTGAGAAAAATCGATTTTTTTAACATTTCGGTCTTAGTATGCATTTTACGACAAAAGTGTATATAATTAAATTTATAGAAAATTAAAAGATCTACAACTTTTGTTTAGAGCATTTTTCTCTACAGAGCCTAGTTTAGCGTGAAAGCGTGATTTTCCGTATTTTTAAGCCAAACTGAGTTCGATTGTCATTTTACGTCATTCACTCATGATTAAAATAAGGTTATGTTTTTGAGGTTAGTTTTTTGTTCATTTCTAATGTTTTAATACTAATGTTAGGTTTATTGTTAATTATTTGCATTGGCAAGAGAAAGTTGTGTGAGTGTTTCACACCAGATTTTTTTTAAAGTAACTGAAACTTGTCGGAAATGGCGTATTTTTTTATAAAACAAAGTATTTTTTGCAACCTGAACGACCATGGCAAGCCATGACGTTCAGATTGCAACATTTTATTAAGGTCTCCAATAAAATATTACAGTGGTTCTACTATCTGCCTGTAACTTGATGGCCTCCGGCAGAGGGGAACAATATGCGGATTGTAAAACAATTTCAGAAAACATTACTAATTGCTTATGTAACTAAAACTTGTCGAAAATTACGTATTTTTATAAAACAAAGTATTTCACATATTTTTTGTTCTAAAAAAATTCTTTCGATAAACACACGCTTAATGAGATAATGAATAATTTAGTAAAAGTTTTGTCTTTTTAAGAAAAAAACCCGTATTTTTTTCAAATACATCGTCATTGTTCAATAACTATTTCACGGATTAATATAACATGTGGCAGGTGTGTTCTGTAATAATTACGGAAAACGAAGATGCATTTAAATTTAACAGAGAATCATTATTTTTTAAGTTACGAGGACACTTTTTTCTTCAAAAACAAAACTTTTGCTACACAATTATCTCATTGGCCAATCAATATTTCATGTTATTAACATATCTGTACTAAGAGTTTTACGCTGAATAAAACTATAGTCTTCCCGTGCCGAACGATCGAGCGGTTACCGAGGTAGGGTTCAGAATATTGTTAATTAATCAAAATTTAAAAACTTACGAATTTGAAATTTCGTACACGCTGTAAAAATATAATTGTTAATGTTGTGTTAAAATTTCAAACTTTTCGGTCAAAAAATTATCGAGTTAGTCGCCTCTAAAAGCATGAAATTACCGCAAAAAATCCGGGTCTTTTTGTCTCGCAACCTCGATATGGCAATTTTCAAACGACATTAAAAATATAATACTATTATAGGTCAACGCAGAATAAAACGAGCTAAACTTTTATGTAAAGTTTGTTAAAATCCGACTCATAGTTTTGGAGATGCAAGGCTTCAAACTCGGGAGTCTATGATTATGAAACCGATAGTAGTATTCAAATCCGCTAAAAATTAACTACGTTTACTAGGATTTGAACCAGGAAAATTCGTTTCCGATCGAGGTTAAATGAAAACATTTTGATAATACAAAAAAATTAAATGTCAAATAGGAAGTGTCAAAACCATTCGAAAATAAATATAATACAATCGATAGATTTCATATCGATACAATGAAACAAAAAGATTAATTTTTAATATCCCGCTGTTCAGTATTCAAACATCAAAACATCACTTAACATATGAAATGCTAACAACACGACCTGACAACAACGATGCAGGCCAACAAAAAATATTTTCATCAATGAGAATACTAGATTACTTTCATAAATTCACATTTGTCAAAAAATAATGGGTGTTGGAGAAAAAACTTTCGTTTATTTCAACTGAATACGGCCATTTCAACAAAATATAAATATTTTGATATAAATAGAAATGTGAAAACAATCCTAACCCGTTCGATTATCAACCTAAATAAATTGGAACAATTATAAGCCAAATAATACTACAAATACTCATAATCTAATTACAACCGAAGCATGTTCATTTACTTTAGAATTTGTCAGTGTCTCGAGTGAAAAAATTATCAATCTGTTAGAAAATTTAGATATTAAAAATACTCGTGACAAAACTCGTTCAAAAAAGTTTTTATTATTGGTAACAATTTTAAAAAATTGTCATTTATCTTTTTGTTTTGTCCGTCCGTCAACCCCAAATGTCAGAAACTACAAGAGATACAAAAAATGGTTTTCGGATTCGTAATCCACACAAAAAAATTAGTGGGCCTAACTTTTTTTTGAGCTTTTATTTTTTATTGAGAACTGTACTTTCTTGACAACCACCCAATTTGATTGCTGCTTTTCGCTGTTTTTTTTGACATGATTCGGCATGAATGTTGAACGGGGACCCCCAGTGGAGTTTGTTCAGGAATGGTCAGCTGTTCACCATACAAAGTCGCTCGCCCAACTAGTGATAACCAAGGAACATTTTTTGTAACTCGAATGGATCGCGCTAAGTTCAATCACAATTTTAATACATTTATGTTTTGACGTGCTGCACAGTTTCATGGTATAGAGTATAAGTAAAACGTGGAGCGAGATGGTTTACCATAGCATTCCTACCCGAGTGGAAAATTATGCTTATCAGCATGCCCGGCCCTCTGAAAAGCATTTACTTTCCATCCTGCAAATGACACCTTCACATCATTCACCACAAGGTCTGGCTGGTACATAATGAAATTCATCTCAGAGGAGATAACTGTAACTAGTGTTTTTACACCTTAACCTATTCTATTTTCAAATACTTCAGTCATATAATTGGCTGACCATTTGAGAAGAAACAGAACTATTAATTGTAGCCCTAAAACTATTAGATTGAGTGCAAATAATTTAACACTCCACCTGTCAGTTACAGGCAAATTATTTGTCTAAGTTTAATAATTAATTGAGTCTATAAATAATTGTTAAAAGTTTAAAGAAAGTTTGTTATTTATCATACCAAGTTTCCAAACGAACCTGAAATAAACACATTATCTTATAAATCAATATAGTATAACCGTGTAGTATTTTATAACAATAAGTGTTGTAACTGTTGTTGTTTAGGTCATCAGCCAAAAGGCTGGTTTGAACCTGTAGATCTTTTACTAAGTAACACAAGGAGTGAGGTGGTTTACCTTTGCCTTCCTCACTGTGTGGAAAAGTACGCTTATCAGCATGCCAGGCTCTCTGAAAAGCACATATTTCCACTCTGCAAATGACACCTTCACTTCATTCACCACAGGGTCTGGCTATACAATGAAATTCATTACTTTTAGAGTAGATAACTCTGATTAGTGCCTTTTACACCTCTACCTCTTCTGTTCTTAAATGGTTCAGTCATTTAATTGGCAGACCATGTGATAAGAAACAGAACTATTTATTTTAGCCCTGCAACGAACAGATCGAGTGTAAATAATTTGACACTCCACCTGTCGGTTTTGGCAGAAGTGTTGTAACAGCACACAATATAAAATGAAATATAATATTTGTAATAAGATACTGGAAAGTAAATGTTAGTTTGTCTATTTTAAATTAGTAAAGATCACTTTTAATAGAAAATAAGCAATTTAATTTTCACATCAGATCACCTGAATATACTTTATGTGATATTTAATTATACAGGTGTAATTGTATGTGAACGAAATTAATAATGTCATACTGCAATGTTACTTTGAAAGATAACAAACATACTGTCGCTAATTAATTTTTGCCAAATATTTTCGGATGTTAATATGCAAAGTTGAAAGTAATCATCAAAAAGCTAAATAATTTGTGTCGCGAATGAAAATGATTAATTAATTGTCCAATATCTATATCATTATCTACAGACATTTTCAGTTCAATTATTCCACTTCCGATTCTATAACTGACTCGCAATTGCGACAGCGCTTTGGACGAACTTAATGCTGACCTCACAAGGCAATAGGATAACACGATGTTAACTCCATCAGTGCAATAATATATATAACAATGTTGTTTAGGACATCAGCTGAAAGGCCAGTTTAAATCTAATTGTTTTACTAAGAAAAACGAGGAGTGAGGTGGTTTACTATTGCCGAGTTGAAAAGTATGCTCATCAGCATGCCAGGCCCTCTGAAAAGCACATAAATATTCCACTCTGCAAATGTCTCTCTTCATTTCATTCACCAAAGGGTCTGACTGTGTAATGAAATTCATTACTTTCAGAAGCGATAACTCTAGTGTCTTTTACACCTGTACCTCTTCTGTTCTTAATTTTTTTAACCCGAATGTGTGTACATTGCAATCTGTTCAATTCAGAATAATAAGCAACCCCATGACCCAATGAGATGAGGATGATGTGCATGACGTGTAAATGAGGTTTTGTCTTGAACAGACTCAGGCCGATCATTCCTGAGAGAGTAAATTAATTTCACTCCAACCATCAACGTACACCGGTAACAACTGTCTAGTATCCAAACCTGTATCAAATTAACGACCTTTACTAGGATTTGAACCAGGAACCTTCGTCTCCGGAAATCAGCTGTTAAACAGCTGACTCAAGGCGACAACTTTACCTCTAGACCAACCCGGTAGGTCATTTTTAAATGAGTCAGGCTTTTAATTTACTCACGATTTAATAAGAAACAGAACTATTTCTGTTATAGTCCTGGAACTAACAAATTGAGTGCAAATAATTAAATACTCCAACTGTCTGTTCAGTGTTGCCAGATGTCCGGTTTTCGACCGGAAAGCCCGGTTTTAAATAAATTTTAGATAGTATCTGACTGGCATCGCGAAATAAACTCAAAATTTGTGACTTTGCGCCAGTCAACAACCAATAAATACGATTGTAGTCTACAACTCTACTTATCATTTGTTCTTCCGTACTTTTTTGTAATTCTCAGTAATTTTTATCGGCTAAAGAAAACCATTAAAAAATTGTCCGGTTTTTCTTTCGAACACATCTAGCATGGACAGCAATAATATACAACATATACGAATCACAAAATCCAGGAACGCCACGAGGTTCATGACTTTACTAAAGTAATGCATTCTAATTGAGAAAGTTGTTTAGGTCATCAGCCGAAAGGCTGGTTTGAACCTCTAGACTAGAGGCTTTACTAGATAAAACGAGGGTGAGGTAGTTTACAAATGCCTTCCTCACTGAGTGGAAAGGTATCCTTATCAACAAACCAGCCCCTCCAAAAAGCACCTACTTTCCACCCTGAAAATGACACCAGTTCATTCACCACAGGGCCTGGCTGTATAATGAAATTCATTACTCTCAGATGAGATAATTCTGATTAGTGTCATTTACACCTCTACCTCTTCTGTTCTTAAACGCTTCAGTCATATAATTAGCTGACCATGTGATAAGAAACAGAACTATTTTTTGTAGCCCTGAAAGTAGCAGATCGAGCGCAATCAATTTAATACTCCACCTGCCTGTTATTGACAAACTTGATAATATAATGGGACAACAATTAATATTTTTGTTTCAAATTAAAAAAGAGTAAAGGACATTATGTAATTTAAATAATTTAGATTTTAGTAAAGCTTTAAAATCACAAACTGTAATTTTTTTCTGTCCTAAAAACATTTTCTTTAGTGGACTTGGAAATGTTTCTGCATTTAGTGATTGGTGAATCACTAAACAAAAAATTTTTTTAGATTCATGGTGGTGAATCTAAATTTAAATAAATCGGTTCAAAAATTTCATATTTATAAAACAATACACAATGAAATTGTAACAAAAACTAAATGAAGTTTTAATATAAATGACTGGTTACAGTTTTGGAGCGATTAATTACAATGATATTGTATAATACTAATCTAGAATAGGGTATCCAACCGGAAGGCATTTCCAAGGGGAGAAAATGTTACGGAATAAAGTTTAGTTAGACGAGAGATATGGGAGGGTGGTCAAAAGAGAGAAACGAAAGGAAACGAGCAAGGATCGAGTCCGTTGGTACCTATACACAAACGCAAATGACTATTATAAACTTAGATGAAAAATTAAATGAAACTGAAGAAATCTTCAAGTAATTTTTAATTCAATAATACTTTACAATTTATTCATTAAATTTTTACATAAATGAAAAACCGATTAAGGCTTCATTATAAAAGAGTTTTAGATTCTTTATCAATGAATTATTTAAATTCTTGGAAAACAAAATACGCAAGATGAAGAACAAGGTGAATATTGTGGAGCAAATGCCTACAACAACGAGAATTTGTTTACATCGAAGACGTTAAAAAATCTGACAGTAGATATACATGAAGCTGCCATGAATCGGGTTGGAAATAATGAAGAAAATACAGGAGTTATCGTACACAAGATATCAGAACACTATTCATATTAATGAGCAGTAATTTGAAAGGTAGTGTTTACAAGTGAGAACAGAGAGAGAAAGAGTGATAAAATGAGAGAAAAGGGGCGGTAAAGAGAATGTTTAAAGGGGCTAGATCATGTAGAAGAGGGATGAAAGCGTGGGACGAAGGCGTGGCTGTACGAATGAGAGGTACATCGATCGGTCCCTGCAGAGAGAGTCGTACCAGAGTGTAGAGACAGTGGGAGAATAAACGAGAGAGAGATGGTGTGTGTGTGTGACAGAGAGCGAAAGCATAAAGAGCCACTACCGGCGCGGCATGGTATGGCAGGCAATCGCTTGGCGGGCGGCACAGCATAACGTAACGCAGAACCGGGGAACTCGTGGGGTCGTGAGAGAAACAACCCGGCGAGGCGCGGTGGTAATATTTAGAGAAGCAAAATCAAGCGCTTTAAATACAACTAGAGGACCACCTCTGCCACTAACACAATCATTACAAATAACCCGCTAACTACATTATTAGCATTACCTTAATTGTTTCACGGAACAACGGTAACATGAATTTGAAGAAATTGTATTACCGTCGCGGAAAAATTATCGACACGTAGGGTTTTCTATAGATTTGTATAACTTCCTGGAAAACAGATCTGTTGAGTTCTGGATAAAAATTCTATCCAAAAAACATTCACAAATCGTTTCACCCAAAATTCTACCTGTACTTCGATTAAACGTGTAGCGTGATAAAATTAACTTATTCGTTAATAATAAAAACTAAGAAAATAATAATTGTAAAAATTCATTTAATTTTTGAAACACACAAAATATAAAAAACACTTCTATACGTTACGGTAACTAGTACCGAAAAACATTTTAAAAATCCTAATTATTTTTTTAAACTTTTGATTGTTTTTATTTATTTAATTTTTCTTATTTATGTAATTTATTTTATATAAACGTGAGATACATTTATAAACACGAATGGTGACATGGTAGACACTGGGCAGATAGGCCTACAAAGTATTAGTATTTTGTTTCTGTGATTTTTGTAGTAATAAGGTTCAGTTTTTTATTTTCTCTTTCCTATATGAATTTCTTCTCTTTTTTCTCTTTCCTATAGAAAGGAAAGTATTGTTTTCGTGTCGATTTTTCGAAATCGAGTCTTCACCGGATCTACCGTTTTCAGGCCCCTTGAACCCAAAAAATATGTTTTTAGCGATAGGTTTGTATGATTGTGTATGTGTGTGTGTGTGTGTGCGCGCGCGTGAACAAATTATCTCAAGTATGGAACATCATACGAACTTGAAACTTGAATTTAAGTGAGGTACCAATAGAGGACCTGACACGAACATTTTCATCAAAATCGGTCAACAGGAAGTAGTAGTTTATTCGTGTCATTTTTCACTCTTTTGCGATTTTCTCAAAAAAAGCTCCTACGTTTTTTTAAATCGACTCATTTACTACATTTTTTAAACTCTACAAGATAGGGTAGGCGTTAATGTTTGCTGAAATTCTAAGGGAGGCTGTCCTCTCGTAGAAAAAATGATTTTTTTAAGATTGCGGCTTTAATATGCATTTTAGTACTAATTGTAAAGTTGTAGAAAATTTAAAAACCTACAACTTTTATTTCAAACAATTTTGTATATCGCTTAGTTTAGCGGTAATTAGCGATTTTCTGTTTTTTTTCCACGAAAATGTGTAAAAAAAATCGATTTTTTTAAGATTTCAGCCTTAGTATGCATTTTATGACAAAAGTGTAGCTTTATAATCAAATTTATAGAGACTTAAAAGATCTACAACTTTCATTCAGAGCATCTTTCTCTACAGAGCCTCGTTTAGCGTGAAAGAGTAATATTCGTATCATTAAGCCAAACTGAGGTTAATTTTCATTTTGCATAAATCACTCATGATTAAAATTAGGTTATATTTTTTTGAGGTTAGTTTTTTGTTTATTTCTAATGTTACGTTATAGTGTTCATTATTTACATTGGCAAGAGAAAGTTTCACACCAGATTTTTATACATAGTAATATATTTAACATACTTCAAATTGTTACTAAGCGTCATTATTTCGAACCTAGTTTTTTACAAATTTTCCGTGAGAGGACCATGGACACCCTGTATACACTGGAGGGGATTTCTGGGCGTTCCATACTCTCAAACCCCCTGTCCCGATTTTACCCACGAAAATTCGGCGGAGCTGCCCTAATGTGTGTACGTTGCAATCTGTTCAATTTCAAAAAAAAATAAGCAACCACAAAATTCAATGAGATGAGGATATGTATGACGAGTAAATGAGGTGTAGGCTAGTACAGACTCAGACCGACCATTCCTAAGAGAATGGTTAATTGAACACCAACCATCAAAGTACACCGGTAACCCCTATCTAGTATTTAAACCCATATAAATTAACATTCTACTCCTAATTTATTTCAGAAACACCTTAAGTCAAAATTTTAATTTTTTTTTAAACAAGTGACTTATCTTTAAAAAGACAAAAGTATACATTTTGTATTAAAGAGGACAGCCCTCTCAAAAATTTAACAATTTATATTTTATAATATTGTTTTTACTTTCTCTTGCCTATATTGATATATAGGAAGGAAAGTATTGCTTTTAAGTCGATTTTTCGAAATCGACTTTTCACCGGATCTACAAGTTTTCAGACCCACTGAATCAAAAAAAAAACATGTTTTTAGCGATTGGTCCTCTATCTGTGTGTGTGAACAGAATATCTCAACAACAGAACATTGTACGAACTTGAAACTTAGGTTAAACACCACTACCGGACCCGGCACGAATATTTTCATCAAAATCAGTCAACCGGAAGTAGTAGTTTATTCGTGTAATTTTTCACTTTTTTGCGATTTTCTCAAAAACGGGTCCTACGATTTTCTTTAAATCACCCCAGATTTACTAAATTTTATATGCTCTACAAGATGGGGTAGGCGCCATGTTTGCTGAAATTCTTGGTGAGGCTGTTTTTACGTAAAACAATTGTTTTTTTTTAAGATAGCGGCTTTAATATGAATTTTAGCGCAAAAAGTTTTATAATAAAAGTTGTCGAGAATTTAAACTCGTACAACTTTTATTTCAAACATTTTTTTGTATAACTTATTTATGCTTAGTTCAGCGGTAATTAGCGATTTTGTTTTTTCACGAAAACGTGAAAAATCGATTTTTTAAAGTTTTCGGCCTTAGTATATGCATTTTACGACAAAAGTGTATATACTCAAATTTATAGGAAATTAAAAGATCTACAACTTTTATTTAAAGCATTTTTCTCTACAGAGCTTAGTTTAGCGTGAAAGAGTGATTTTCCGTATTTTTAAGCCAAACTGAGGTTGATTTTCATTTTGCGTCTTTCACTCATGATTAAAATTAGGTTATGTTTATTGAGGTTGGTTTTTTGTTTATTTCTAATATTTTATTACTAATGTTAGGTTTATTGTTAATTATTTGCATTGGCAAGAGAAAGTTGTGGGAGTGTTTCACACCAGATTTTTTTTTTTATTGAAACGTAGTTAATTACCAGTTTTTTAATGTTTCCAAAAATTAGTTTTTTTTTGATTATAGGCTTTCTGAAATGATCGATTCAATTTAAGTACAAGGATATTTTTGACTAAATTTTGTAAAATAAAAATATGCGTTAAAATGCGAATAGCCTTCCATTTAAATGTAAAAAATATTTCAAGAATATATTTCTGGGCAGATTTAAGTTGAGGCAATTTACTTGAAATAATTGTTTGTGATATTGAAATGGCCTGAATAAATGATCACGGTATGTTTGTTTAGGCACAATGTATATATAAGATAAGAGAAGGAAGGGAGACGACAAGATAACAAACGAAAATGGGGCAGTTGAAAGTAGACGACAAAGATGAACGTACTCAATGCCAACAATGCTATTAATCTCATCTTAATATCTTCCCATGAGATGGCATTAGCGTAAAAGCATTCTGCGGAACATATATATGACGAGACTTGCACGAGATATGGGTTCAAATAAAACCCTTGATATATCTGTAATTTATAATACAGTAGTACAAATCGTAGACGTAATAATACTCCAAGAACCAAACAACGTTATTTCTTCACTAAAACTTGTTTTCGGAACTGACAACCCCTTTACTAATACAATGTATACAATGAATGTAATGCACATGAAGTCCTTCCCACAACACTAGCTTACTAGCATTGTGGGAAGTCTACTAGCAGCTAGTACTAGCGTCATGGGAACAAACAATTAGCAGCTAGTTTAGGTAAAGCGCTAGTGACTTTGAACATGTTCGTTTTTACTAGCTCTAGTAGGGGAGAAAAGGTCACGTAATTGACTAGCGCTAGTAATCTAGCTCGGTGTGAACGTTTGGAAACGCTGCTAGTTACTAATAAGGTGCTAGTACTAGCAGCTAGTATTCTGGCGTCAAGGGAACCGTCACCGACGCATTAGTAGGCTCTGCTTGTACTAGTAGCTGGTAAACTAACATCGTGGGATAGGCTTTAAAGGTTACATGATTGACTAGCGCTAGTAAACTAGCTCGGTGTGAACGTTCGGAAACGTTGCTAGTTACTAAGAAGGTGCTAGTACTAGCAGCTAGTATACTAGCGTCAAGGGAACCGTCACCGACGCATTAGTACGTACTGCTAGTACTAGTAAACTGGCGTCGTGGGAATAGGCTTTAAGGGTTACATGATTGACTAGCGCTAGTAAACTAGCTCGGTGTGAACGTTCGGAAACGTTGCTAGTTACTAAGAAGGTGCTAGTACTAGCAGCTAGTATACTAGCGTCAAGGGAACCGTCACCGACGCATTAGTACGTACTGCTAGTACTAGTAAACTGGCGTCGTGGGAATAGGCTTTAAGGGTTACATGATTGACTAGCGCTAGTAAACTAGCTCGGTGTGAACGTTCGGAAACGTTGCTAGTTACTAAGAAGGTGCTAGTACTAGCAGCTAGTATACTAGCGTCAAGGGAACTGTCACCGACGCATTAGTACGTTCTGCTAGTACTAGTAAACTAGCATCGTGGGAATAGGCTTTAAGGGTTACATGATTGACTAGCGCTAGTAAACTAGCTCGGTGTGAACGTTCGGAAACGTTGCTAGTTACTAATAAGCTATAGAGATAAGGTGTGTGATTTATAGCAAATTTTTAATGATTTCTTTACGCTTTGCTGACCTATATATAAGCTAAAAATTCTCTGCCGGTCTACATAAATGTTATTGCCGGCTGGCTATACGGTTAATAAAATGGTAAAATAAAAGTAATAACTTTTTCTCTATCTTCAACCAGTACAATAATTTATTCATTTGAATACCGGGTTCACGATCAAGCTTGGAACTTTTTCATCAATCATTGGTAGCAATTTTTTTAAATTGTCATCTATCAATTTCCTTTGTCCGTCCGTCCAACACACCCACATGTTAGAAACTACAAGAGATAGCAACAAACGGTTTTCGGATTCAACAATCTACACAAAAAGTTAGGCCTGATTGGATACAAGTTTCGGTTTTGAACGAAAACCAGACGTCAAGAAATCAAGTCGGAATTTGGAAACAAAAATAGTGTAATTCGATTGCTCTTAATGAGTAAATGCAGAAATCGGTAATAATTTTTGCCTTAAGTCAAAGCTAAGCCTTTTTAAAAATTGCCACCAGCCATAAAACGCGTCGTTTCATGAAAGATATTTTTTCATCTAACATTCTTCATCGTTTGCATTAATCTCTAAAGTGCACAACAGCCGGATGTACAACATCCTTCACCGTCTGCATTAGGCTTACTCTTAATGTGCTTAAAAGTCGGACGTAAAACAAAAAAATGACTTCCTTTACTTCGAATTTCGGGGATACTGATACCATTCCAACAACCAACATAATTACAGAAACTAGAACTTTATTATTTTATATGGATTAGGCTTACCTGAGTTGTGTCGCAATGAATCTTTAATTATGTAAAACAACGTATCCTAAGCGAGCTTCTGAAACAATCAAACAAACAAAAAATGTATTAAAAAAATAATTTAATTCTTACAAATAAAATAATATACAGCCGCCTCCGTGGCATAGTGATTTGTGCTCTAACCTACAAAGCCGAATGTCCCGGGTTTGATTCCCAGCTGGAGTCTGATAAATTATTACAAGTTAAACCCACCGTGCAAATTCTGTGCCAGACCACCCACTGTAGTCGCTTGTAAGTTCTCCTGCCGACGGACGGCTCAAGTCGAGCGGTGCCGTCGTGGATCCGCAACGGCGCCGCCCAGCGGTTCGCTACACTGCACATGAGAGGCACGAACCGCTTCGTTATTTTCACTAGTAATGGAAGTGTATAGGAGGAACAAGCAGTGTTTTCTTATTTAGTTTATAAAAACCTTATTATAAAGAAGAAAAATAAGTACTGGGTTCACCTCTTTGTAAGCGCCAGGCATTTTCAACCATTTTAACCATGTCATTGCCATGGCATTTTTAACCATGTTCTCGGAATTACGAAATGATAATAAAATAAAGTTTTTCAATTATTTTCGTCTCAGTGTTAAGTCTTTTGATGAATTAATTATTATACAAACTCGGTGAAAAATTAAAGAGTGAAAATACAAACATGAGATTGTTTGTCTCTGTAATTTTCGTTAGAAATTTGCCATAATTCTGGCCGTTTTCTAACTTCATCAATAAATAATTCTATATATATATTTCATCCATAATAAACATATACCAAAAAAGATCACTGAAAAAGAAATAAATTACAAAAAATAGAACAAAATTGAACAAAATACTGCAGCCGCTGCGGTTTCGACCGTCCGTTGGCAGGGATAAATGACCACTCATGTTGTTCCTCGCCGCATGACCTTGAAGCCGCTCAGCGGAGAGGCAGAACCCGACGGCACAAAATCGACCGCGACGGCGCCGCCTGAATTCTCAGACATTCTAAGTAGTCCGCGACGGCACCGTTCGCCCGTCGGCAGTCACATATTGGGATATTAGGAAAGCTAAACCGTTCGGATGTTAGCCGCTTCGGCGGCGCGGCAATTTACCGCCCGTCCGCAGCGGACTTAAGTGATTTTAAATATACAAAAAAAAAATACAACGTAAAAAATCTGGTGTGAAACACTTACACGAAATTCTCTTGGCAATGCAAATAATTAACAATATAACCTAACATTAGTAATAAAACATTAGAAGTAAACAAAAAACATAACCTAATTTTAATCATAAGTGAAAGACGGAAATGAAAGTCAACCTCAGTTTGTTTAAAATACGGAAAATCAATTTTTCACGCTAAACTAGGCTCAGTAGAAAAAATGCTCTAAATAAAAGTTGTAGATCTTTAAATTTCCTAATAATTTAATTATATACAATTTTATCGTAAAATGGCTGAAATCTTAGAAAAATCGATTTTTTACACGTTTTCGTGAGAAAAAACAGAAAATTGCTAATTACCGCGAAACTAAGCGTTGTACAAAAAAAATGTTTGAAATAAAAGTTGCAGGATTTTAAATTCTGTCCAACTTTTATTACATACATATTTGCGCTTAAATGCATATTAAAGCCGCAATCTTAAAAATAACAATTTTTTTACGACAAAACAGCCTTTTCAAGAATTTCAGCAGACATGACGCCAACTGTATCTTGTAGAGCATAAAAAATGTAGTAAATGATGCGATTTTTAAAAAAAAATCGTAGAAGCCGTTTTTGAGAATATCGCAAAAACGTGAACAATTACACGAATAAATTACTACTTCCGGTTGACCGATTTTGATGAAAATGTTCGTGTCGAGTCCGGTAGTGGTATGTAACTTAAGTTTCAAGTTATATATTAAGTATATTCCAATTGCGCGCACACACACAGACCAATCGCTAAAAACATGTTTTTTGGGTTCAGGGGGTCTGAAAACGGTAGATCAGGTAGATCCGGTAAAAACTCGATTTCGAAAAATCGACATGAAACCACTACTTTCCTTTCTATATATTCATATCGGCAAAAGAAAGTAAAAATTTTTGAGTAAATAAAGTAAATTTAATATAATATATTTTTTGTGGTTTAGAAATTAGTGAATTTATGTTACTTTACATATCCTTTCACATGTTTTTTTCTAACCACAAAAATAAATTTTTGAACAGGGACCACAGTTGAGTTTATTCAGGAATATCTATCAGCTGATCACACATACAAAAACGCTTGCTCAACCAATGTCGCTTAACACAATTAATAGCGACTTTCTACAAACTCACTGAGTAGGATGGCCCGAATGCCAATTCACAAAATAAGGCAATTTTTAAAAAAATTTGACGAGCCGTTTTTGATTAAATTACAAAAACGTAAAAACACACGAATAAAATACTACTTCCGGTTGACCGATTTTCGTTAAAATATTCGTGTTCTCTTTTAAAGTTTTCACTTCATACAACTTTTCGATTTTAGAGTTCTTATCCACGCGCACGCGCGCGCGCACACACACACACACTAATCAGTAAAAACATGTTTTTGTTCAGGTTTTAAAAAAAACGACAAGTAAACAATACTTTCCTTCCCTATAATTCATATAGGGCAAGAAAAAGTAAAAATATGAGTACGAAGCGAAGCCAGCAGGGGTGATAAAGTTATTAAATAAAACACAAAATACGGAAAAATGAAATTGATATATTATGACAAACGTACAGCGATACTTTTAACGCCAAGGGCATTGGTTCAACAACTTAGAAATCCTACGAATAGAAGTGAATAACTTAGAAAATGAGTTCTGTAACCCCTAGTTTATTTAAGGTGTTCTGATTACAGCATTTAGTAAACATCTTAGTAGACTATTTTTGGTAAGAAAGTACGGCCGTTGTATTTACATGTCTTGGATTAAATTATAACCTAGCGAATGTTGTTTTAACCTGTACAGAGCACCACAAATTACGATTTAAACTAGAACTGTACGTTATTTAGTGGTCGACTTAAAACAACACAGACGATTACTTTCCTGTTTCGCAAATGGTAACTCAGTTTTATTTACAACCAAAAAGAAAACATTTATACTACGCAGTAAAAGCCAATGAAAACATTCGTTTATCGTATCAATTTTTACAGTACAAAAAAATTAATGTTTGGTTATTACCTACAGTTTGATAAGAAAAACACAGTATTGGAGTGGTTCTAGAAATACCTCATTAACACTTGAGAAACATTTTCATTGTCATTATTTAACTACTTCGTTTATTATATTTTATCGGTGGAAATTTTTACTTTCTCTTGCCTATATTATAACATAGGAAGAAAACTATTGTTTTCATGTCGATTTTTCGAAATTAAGCTTTCACCGAATGTGCACGTTTTCAGACTTCCTGAACTCAAAAAAAAAACTTGTTTCTATTTAGCGATTGGTCTTTGTGTGTGCGTGCGCGCGCACGGGTGTGTGTGTGTGTGTGTGAACAAAATATCTCAAGAACAAAACTTCGTACGAACTTGATACCACTAGAAGACCCGACACTAACTATTTCATCAAAATCGGTCAATCGAAGTAATAGTTTATTCGTGTAATTTTTCACGTTTTTGCGATTTTCTCAAAAACGGCTCCGACGATTTTGTTTAAAATCGCCTCATTAACTAATTTTTTTATGCTTTACAAGATAGGGTAGGCGCCATGTCTGCTGAAATTCTTGGAAAGGTTGTTTTCTCGTAAAAAAATTGTTTTTTCTACGATTGCGACTTTAATATGCATTTTAATGAAAAAATGTATGTAATAAAAGTTGAACCGAATTTAAAATCCTACAACTTTTATTTCAAACGTTTTTTGTATAACGCTTAGTGTAGCAGTAATTAGCGATTTTCTTTTTTCTCACGAAAACGTGTAAAAAAATCGACTTTTTAAAGATTTCAACCATTTTACAACAAAAGTGTATAGTATAAATCAAATTTATAGGAAATTAGAAGATCTATAACTTTTATTTAGAACATTTTTCTTTACAGAGCCTAGTTTAGGGTGAAAGAGTGATTTTCCGTATTTTTAAGCCAAACTGAGGTTGATTTTTATTTTGCGTCTTTTACTCATTATTAAAATAAGGTTATTTTTTTGAGGTTAATTTTTTGTTTATTTCTAATGTTTTATTACTAATGTTAGGTTATATTATTAATCATTTGCATTGGCAAAAGCAAGCTGAGTGATTGTTTCACACCAGATTTTTGAATAATCAATCAATTATGTCTTCTTCTTCTTCTTCTTCTTCTTCTTCTTCACTTCACGGCATAGGCCATCTAGCATGTTCCGGTAACAATTATAATAACGCCCATAATAGGCAGGTGGAGTTGTAAATTATTTTCACACGATCTGCCAATTCCAGGGCTACAAAAAATAGTTCTGTTTCTTATCACATGGTCAGCCAATTATATGACGGAAGCATTTAAGAACAGAAGAGGTAGAGGTGTAAAAAACACTAATCAGAGTTATCTCCTCTGAAAATAATGAATTTCATTATAACCAGACCCTATGGTGAATGAAGTAAAAGTGTTATTTGCAGGGTGGAAAGTAGTGCTTTTCAGAGGGCCTGGCATGCTAATAAGCAAAATCTTTCAACTCTGTGAGGAAGGCACTTGTAAACCACCTCACTCCTCGTTTTACTTAGTAAAACATCTAGCTATTCAAACCAGCCTTTCAGCTAATGACCTAAACAACAACAATTTCTGATAGTACACAAAATTTTGTAAACCGTTAACAAATTTTGTTAGCTGGGGCCCAGTATTGAGTGGTGATTTCCTTCAAATCTTAAAACAACTTTTATCTCATTTCGTAATCATTTCATTTACTCGTTTTATAAACAGTTATGAATTTTACTAATAAAATCAGAAAAAAATAATACAGAACTAGGTAGCGTATATACAATATACGGAAAAAATTAATATGGTTTTATACAAGGAAAATATCATAGCATGTCAACCGATTTAAAACATGAAAAGTATAAGCCTGTTTATATTAACTTAAATTACATCGAAAAGAGCAAAAAACACTATATTGCATGCAAAATATTCATAAATCTATCCTAACCTAACCAGAACAGCACCTAGCAACTATATACAATGAAAAAATATATATATTAAATAGTCAATAACTATGAATATTTATTAAGTTTTAAATATGTACAAAATTAAAGGCACACGTTATGGCAAATTAAGTAGGGCGATTAAATTAAATTAGCCTTTCCGGTCTAAGTATAACTATTCAAGATTATTCGTGATTTCGTAATGCTCTTTATGTAAAAAAAACTTCCCCTAAAAGCAATTAGACCTAAATATAAAAAAACAAAATACAAATTATAATTTGTATCTTGATTGTGGCAACTTTTTAAATTGTCATCTACAATTTTCCTTTGTCCGACCGTCACAGAAACCCCAAGAGACAGCAACAATTCGTTTCCGGATTCGTAATCTACACAAAAAGTGTGTGGGCTTAAATTGGGTTTGAAGTTCCAAAAGTGGCCTAAAACCCGAAGTCAAAATATCAAAGTCGGAATTTGGAAACAAAAATATTGTCATTCGATTCCTCTTAAAGAGTAGTAAATAAAATCATTGGGTTTGAAATTCCGGTTTCGACCGGAAGTAGCTCAAACTGGAAGCACGAAATCAAAGTCAGAAACTTCAAGAGCAGAAACAACGGTTTTCGGATGCGTAATCTACACAAAACTTAGTCGACTTAAATTGGGTTTAAAGTTCCAGTTTCGACCGGAAGTTGCCTAAAACCGGAAGTCAAAATATCAAAGTCGGAATTTGGAAACAAAATTATTGTCATTCGATTCCTCTTAAAAAGTAGATACAGAATCATTGGGTTTGAAGTTCCGTTTGACCGGAAATTACCCACACCGAAAGTCAAGAAATCAAAGTCGGAATTTTGAAACAACAATAGTGTCATTCGATCCTTCTTAAAGAGTAGATACAGAAATCATTGGGTTTGAAATTCCGGTTTGACCGGAAGTAGCTCAAAACTGGAAGTCACGAAATCAAAGTCGGATACTACATGAGTAGAAACAACAATTTTCGGATTCGTAATCTACTCAATAAATTACTCGGCTTAAATTGGGTTTGAAGTTCCGGTTTCGACCGGAAATAAGCTCAAAACGGGAAGTAACGAAATCAAAGGCAGAAACTACAAGAGAAAGCAACAAACGGTTTTCCGATTCGTAATCTACACACAAATTTAGTGGGCTAGATATTAGAAACAACTTCTATCAGAACTATCGTTTTATAGTAGCTATAGCAGCACTATCAGAACTGTAGTTGAAACAAATGAATCAAGGTACTGTGTCGAACGACATACACACATTTGATTTTCGCCCACGACGTGACAATACGGAAGTCATGAGGGGCTTGTCAGTAACTATGTATTTATAACACGGCTGAATAAAATTTGATGTGATTTTTCTAATGTTTTTGTGTCAAGAAAATTGAAAATGCGCACATATAGAAACTACCTCAAATAAAATGTTGCTTTATATATTATCTTATTATTAAACAGCCTAAATTAAGCCTACTAACAACAAAATTTGGTTGTTAGGTTTAGCAAGCCCAACAACACATTCAAATACCTTAAAGTGTTGCCTATAACAGGCAGGTGGAATGTTGAATTGTTTGCACTCGATCTGCTAGTTCCAGGGCTACAATACATAGTTATGTTTCTTATTACATAGTCAGCGAATTGTACGACTGAAGTATTTAAGGACAGAAGAGGTAAAGGTGTAAACTACAGTAGTCAAAGTTATTTCCTCTGAGTAATGAATTTCATTATACAGCCAGACCCTGTGGTGAATGAAGTGAAGGTGTCATTTGCAGGTTGGAAAGTAGATGCTTTTCAGAGGGCCCGGCATGGTGATAACCGTACTTTTCCACTCAGTGAGGAAGGCAATAGTAAACCACCTCACTCTGTTTAACTTAGTAAAACCTCTACAGGTTCAAACCAGCCGTTCGGCTGATGAACTAAACAGCAAACAAGCTAATTTTTAGAGTAACTATAAACCGGTCTGAAGTTTCTTATTTTTACCGATATTCAGTTAATGACTACAAGATATGCATGTGTTTCGACCGTCGCGATGCCTTCTTCACAGCACTTAAATGCAAATCCGAAAATTTCGGGTACGTTTTCTGACTAGGTTTTGGAAATTATATACAAAGTTTTGCACATTAAAAAAACACAAAGGCGTTAAATTTTGATACAATGTCACAAAACCAGTTGGGTATTTTTGAATTTAAAATCATTATGATTTCTTTCAAATTTTTAATCAAAATAAAAAAAAATTAAGTAAATAAATCAATCGACTAAAACAAGTAAAATAAAAGTTTTAAAAGGATTCCTTTAACCTAAAAAAAGTACTAATACCAACCAAAAGTAAATCGGTAGCTCTAAATCTGTCACGACTGACTACATATGATCACGCACGTATGATCACACGAATGGTACCTATGTTCAGAATTCTGCTACAGTACTGTTTGTCTGTGACTTGATGGCCCCTCGCAGAGGGGAGCAATATGCGGATTGTAAAACCATTTCAGAAAACATCTAATTTTTTTTAGGTCACTGAAACTTTTCGAAAATGACGTATTTTTATAAAACAAAGTATTTCGCATGTTTTTTGTTCTATAAAATTATTTCGAAAAACACACGCCTAATGAGATAATGTATAATTTAGTAAAAGTTTTGTTTTTGAAGATAAACCCGTATTTTTTCAAATACATCGTCATTGTTCAATAACTATTCCACGGATTAACGTAAAATTTGGCAGGCTTGTTCTGTAATAATTATGAAAAACGATGATGCAATAAAATTTAACAGAAAATCAATACTTTTTAAGTTACAAGGTATTTTCATAAATACATTTTGTAAAATCGCGAAACACGACATAAAAAAGTCAGCATGCGAGAAACTTTTTTGTCTTTAAAGATAACTGTACACTGTAAGCGAATGAAATAAAGAGAAAATTTTGAATTAATTTTTAGTGAAAGAATTATTTAAATTTGACGAATCGTATAGGAGTTACAAGGATTTAAAAAAAGCTGTACTTTGATTGTACTGACGTAAAGTATTAGAAAACACGATAATATTTTCGAGCGCGGTTTTGAAAAGTTAATATCGGGAAAATTTTTCTGTCATTCGAAAAAGTGCACGCATGAAGTTTATTAACAGAGCTTAAATATATTTTCTCTAAAAAATCATTCAAATCGGATCATCCGTTTTAAAATTAACACAGTTCAAATTTCGCAACTGCGCGGCGCGCATTGCATGATAAACTGCGCTGGTATTCTACTACTACCATTACTTATCACCAATATTTATTTGAACGAATAACTGTATTGGAATCTTAATTTAGGGTAATTGTTAATTACAGCTCCTTGCGTAACTTTCTGTAAAGGAAGACTAAGTAAATTAGTAACCCGTTCTTCATCTCAACGTTTAGTGACATTGTTTATTACATATTTTCTTCCATCACTGTGAACGGTTTGACCATGTTTCAGTTTTGCATCCATATTTGTTTACGGTTTTAATATATGTTATAAACCATAAAGGCATAACGTAAACTAACATCTTCCTAATTACCTAAAGTATTGGTGAATATATGAAACTATTATCAAACACACATGACCCGAGCAAGACACAACAATTGAAGCACCATTCACAAGTAAATGAAATGTTAATGTAGTAATGTAGTGTTCATGTAGTAAACGTAATGTGTATGTAATTTATAATATTTGTGTAGCAAAAGTAAACGATAACCTAATATAAATGATAAAATAGACTACAATATGTAACTTAAATGTATGCCCGGAAAGTAAAAGTTACGTCCGACGCATTGCAACGATACTACAGAACTGGTTGAAAAAAAAGACAACATGCTTACTGAAATATTCGGAAATGGTTTCTTGAAAATAAAAAAAACAATATTTTACTTTTTACAAAAGCGTTGTCAAAACATAAATTTTACGTGACAGAACAGATAAACAATAAGGGTGTAATTTTATACATGTACTAAAATAGCCTATAATACTATTACGTAGGCCTACGCCTTTCATGCGCTTTGGATGGGTGTGCTTGTAATTGATGGTATACTTAAATCCTTGTAATTCCTATACGGTTCGTCAAATTTAAATAATTCTTTCACTAAAAATTAATTCAAAATTTTCTCTTTATTTCATTCGCTTACAGTGTACAGTTATCTTTAAAGACAAAAAAGTTACTCGCATGCTGACTTTTTTATGTCGTGTTTCGCGATTTTACAAAATGTATTTATGAAAATACCCTGTAACTTAAAAAGTATTGATTTTCTGTTAAATTTTATTGCATCATCGTTTTTCATAATTATTACAGAACAAGCCTGCCAAATTTTACGTTAATCCGTGGAATAGTTATTGAACAATGACGATGTATTTGAAAAAATACGGGTTTATCTTCAAAAACAAAACTTTTACTAAATTATACATTATCTCATTAGGCGTGTGTTTTTCGAAATAATTTTATAGAACAAAAAACATGCGAAATACTTTGTTTTATAAAAATACGTCATTTTCGAAAAGTTTCAGTGACCTAAAAAAAATTAGATGTTTTCTGAAATGGTTTTACAATCCGCATATTGCTCCCCTCTGCGAGGGGCCATCAAGTCACAGACGGACAGTACTTTTATTTCTTTCTCAATTCCAAAATCTGTACAGGAATCTTTAGATCCAGCCACATTTATATAAACTTTTCTTTAGTTTTCTATTTTCCCATCACCGACTAGATCACTAGCAAAATAACAGAACGAAAGAGTTTTGATGTATTAGAATTTTCACACACAAGCCGAGATTCAAACCCGGGACCTATCGCTTTGAATCCATCCACGTTATCTACTACGCTACAAATATTACAATTTTGTCGTTACAAATTAGAAACTTAATATGTTATTTGAGACCTTAACCCGCCGGGTTGGTCAAAAGATAAAGTCGTCGCCGCGAGTCAGCCGTTTACAGTTGATTTTCAGAGACGAACGTTTCTGGTTCAAATCCTAGTACAGGTACTTTTAAACGGATTTGAATACTAGAAAGTGGTTACCGTATACTTTGATGGAAGGGATTCAATTAACCATACTCTCTCAGGAATTGTCGATCTAAGTATGGCAACCATGTATGTTGTATATTAACCATCCAAGACTACACCTTATTTACACATCATCCTCATCTCACTGAGTTATGGGGTTGCTTATTGTTCGTAAATTAAACGGATTGCAACGTAAACAGATTAGGAATTAAAAAAAATTGACATCAACCACGATAGAATTAAATATACAAAAACGAAATATGAACGTTTAGTGAAAAGAAAGACAAAGGATATAGGCTACTAAAATCAAGATACAGAGACTTACGAAAAATCAAATGGCTCGACAGATTGAGGGACGTAAAAGTATTACAAAGAGTGGAAGAAAAATATTCCATGGCAACCATTCAGGGAGGTAACACTAAAAAGCTACGGTACATAAGAGAAGGTTAATCTAAAACTATGTTAGAAGGACCAGTATTTGCCGCGCAGGAAGAAAAGAGGAAGTCGAAGAATAAAGGCAACATAAGATTTCAGGGGGAATTATGAATAAATTACGAAGCTGGTGAAAAACAGAACATGGAGACAAAATGGTGCAAGGTTCTAACCTAAGGACTAATAACCTCATGATGACGATTATTTGAGAAGAAAATTTTTTAGCTTAAGATAATGTTTAACATGTATGGTACGGCTATACTATATATCTGATAAAATTAAATTTGTCTTGCAAATTTCTACTTTTATCTACAAGCATATTCTAAAGGCATCATCTTGTCGCTTTACATTTTTACGTTCATACTGAGAATTTTACTCCCCATAACGGGCAGGTCGAGTGTTAAATTATTTGCACTCAATTCAGGGATATAAAAAATAGTTCTATTTCTTATCACATGGTCAGCCACTTACATGACTGAAGTATTTAAGAACAGAAGAGGTAGAGTTATAAAAGTCACTAGACAAGGAGTTATCTTATCTGAGAGTAATGATTTATTATACAGCTAGACCTTGAGGTCTACACCGGCCGCATTGGCGTAGTTGGTAACGTGCTCGCCTCTCATCATGCGGTCTTGGGTTCGAAGCCCATTCAGTCACAGCAATTTTCATACGTTACAAAATATCATTTCATCCTTCGTCTGCATTAGGAGTAATTGCAGAACAGTCGGACGTTTTAAAAAAAAAGAGGAGAATGAAGAGACGGTGTCATTTGGTAGAAAGTAGATGCTTTTCAGAGGGCCGGACATGCTGATAAGCATAATTTTTCACTCAGGTAATGGTAAACTACCTCACTCCTTATTTTACTAAGTAAAGCCTCTAGAGGTTCAAACCAGCCTTTCCTAAATGACCTAAACAACATGATGAATGTGGCGGTACCGAAATACTGAACAATTATTGTTAGAAATCACAAGAAAAACTCCAGCTGATAACAAAACACCAAACAATTAATTAATGACTGTGGGAACATTATTTTGACATAATTATGAAATCAGGTTCAAGGCGAACGAACCGGGGTACTTATAATCAACTAAGGTCACAGGTCAATAAATTATCAAACCATACAAACAAACAGATAAAATAAATAATATGATTCATAATATTGCATGATGGAAGAACCCGAACAGAATAACGGAAGAGACAGAAACGGACTGAGGGTGTTAGATACAAAGACCACTTTTATGAGGATTGATAAAAAAACAAATAAAAATATGAGGAACAAAACATAAGACTCGTTTATGATAACGATGAAAATAAAAGCATTCTACAACACCAATATGATAATACGCCTAGCAACACGATATCGAAACTGAAGTTACAAACATAAAAATGGTCTTTTTATAAATTTTAATAAAAACGCACACTACTTATTCCATTGTTCTGAATTTTTTTATAAAATAAAACGGATGAGATAGGATAATTTATTAATCACGAAATATATATAAATAAAAATTCTTAGTATCTCACATAATATAAACTACTGTCGATTTCTTTATTACAGATACCCGAGTTTGGAGCCTTGTTACTTCAAAACAGCTTCATCAATATTGACGTACTATATACCAAAATTTAGCTAATTTCAATCTGCGTTGTTACATGTTAGTTTCATATTTTTGCGTATATTAATATTACGATATCAAGATGAGAAGAAAAAAAGAGCCGGTTTTTTGTTGCTACAACACATTGGATGCATTTAGAGGCTTCTAACTCAAACACCGCTTGACCGATTTATTTAAGATTTCGCCGGAGAATAAACCTGTATGTTGTTATTGTACGTATGTACGTATGAAATTTCAGCTTTTTACCGTATTTAAATACTGAGTTATTAGTGAAATTCTGAATCCCTGATTTCGTTCGTCCACACGCACAGACCAATCGCTAAAAACATGTTTTTGGGTTCAGGGGTCTGAAAACGTGTAGTTTCGGTGAATACTCGATTTCGAAAAATCAACATGAAAACAATACTTTCCTTCCTATAGGTATATTCATATAGGCAAGAGAGAAAACAATACTTTCCTTCCTATAGGTATATTCATATAGGCAAGATAAAGTAAAAATATTTATAAAATTTATAAAAATAAACAATCATGAGAAAACTCATTTTTAAAATAATAACTAATTGAGGATTAGTTAAAATATTTGTGACTTTATTGTCAACGACTAAATCAAGGAATTATAATAGATAGTACAATAATAATAACAAGAACCACTTAAGACAGAACCCAGAGTTTTTAAAGTACCTTACTTATCACAACCTAAAAAAGGGGGAAAGAAAAATAGTACAATCGTAATACACTTATGCAATATTAAAATAAGTGTCTCGTAGTTTGTCTTAAACTGCACGTCAACAGTTTCATTCCATTTCATTTTATTTTTGACGTATTTTAATTGAAGCAAAAAAAAACCAAGAGGGGGTTTCTCCAATTAGTCTTTTTCAAACCTCGTTCGTACTTTACACGCAACTTAGTTCTATTGTGCTCTCTCCCTTCCTTTCAAGTTTTTACCGTTTTTAAACGTTACAAATATAGATTTTTACTTTACAAATTAAGTTCTTCCTTCTTTTAACAGTTAATTATACTTGTCTTTTTAAATTCTATTACTAGTTAAAACAAATAAGTAATAATTAATCTTCTTTATTTAACTTAGGTATCAATTAGATTTTGAATGTTAGTGATCATCATCGTTTTCTGCACCTTAACCCCTTTTCACACTGCACGTGGTGTCTTTTATCTGGATGTACACCACAAGCCAATTCACATAATAGCGAATGTTGCGATGCTCTACCGGTTACGTTTATCATTAATATTCAGAAAAATGTCAGCTCCGACGGTCCCGTGGTGTAAATCTGGGTTTACGAGCAGGTTTACCTTGGTTTGATGACTCCAGCAGAAGCAGTACTGGTGATGAGCTAGTTTTGTTGTATTCTTTGGCATCAAGAAACTAGTGGGGTACATCCAATCAATAGGAAAATAAAACTTAAGGCGAATATCATTATTTGATGCGTGATCTTGAGGTGGACAATGACAAATTCAGCACTTATTTTAGGTTAAATCATTAGCCGTTCAATGAAGTCCAGACAATGGTTGATGGTGACAAGGAAAAACGACACAGGGATTGTAGTACTTCGAAATCACCACAAGGTCTAGCTACCGCTCTATGCATGTGTGGGCTTAAAACGTGTTCGCCACATTTAAAACGATCGCTCAGGAAGCGAACGGTAGGCACGCGTGTCAGTGTAGCTGACGTGGCCCTGCAGTTTGAATAGTCTCATTTAATAACCAGAGAAGCGATATTTTTTAAAGTAGCTAGCTTACGTCCAGACATGTATGCCACGTGCAGTGTGCAACGGCTTTTATTCGTTGCAATTCTGAACAGTTCCGCCGAACTCTCGTAAAACCAATTCGTAAGGTTTGTCAGCCAGGATATTCTTCTTTCTTCCCACGACCTTACTCTGGAGTATTTGCTGAAGTAAGATGTATCTTTTTTTTATTTTTCATAATGTGGCCCAAGTATGACAGTTTTAGGCATTTAATTGTGTAGACAAGTTCCAAGTTTCTGTTGATCCTTCGCAATCGCAACACTTCCGAGTTCGTTACCTTCTGCGTTCACGGTACCTTCAAAATTCTTCAGTAGAGCCACAGTTCAAAGTCTTCAATCTTCTTTGAAATTGATTTTTTGAGGGTCCACGTTTCCACTCCATACAGAAGTGCTGAATATACATACCATTCCAAGGGCGTAATTTGGTCCCGAACGTCAAGTCAACTGTCCGTAAAAATTAGTCTATGAAAAATTAAAATAACTTTTTCCGTATAATATACTCAACGGTACCAGAGGCCACCCCTAAAAATACCTGGAATTCCTCTGGCTCATTTACCTGGCTCCCCAGGTGTACCAACTATTTATAATAAAAACCTCTTACATATAGTATGTGTTGTTGTTTAGATAATCGGCCGAAAGGCTGGCTTGAACTTCTAGAAGCTAAGTAAACTAAGTAAAACTAGGAAAGAGGTGGTTTTGATCTTCTCATTGAGTGGAAAAGTGTGCCAGACCCTCTGAAAAGCATCTACTTTCCCCCCTTCAATGATACCTTCACTTCATTCACCACAGTCTGGCTGTATAATGTAATGCATTACTCTCAGAAGAGGTAACTCGTGAGAGACTAGTGCCTTTTTTACCTATCACGCCTATATTTCTTCCTTTACACCAATATTTCTTCTGCTTTTAAATGCTTAAGTCATATAATTGGCTGATCATCTGAAAAGAAACAGAACTATTTTTTGTAGCCCTGAAACTAGTAGATCAAGGGAACAGGGTACATGGCCTATTCCGTTAAGAGAAGAAGAAAATTAGTAAGTAAAATAAAAACACTGATGACATTAAAAAAACCATTATTTTGGCTTTAGGAAGTTATAAAACGTGAAGATTATTTAAAATTCGAACATCGAATTTTTTAAAACGTCACACCGTACGATTTAACTCCTTACTCTAAATCCATACCAACCAGATGGGGTGTTAAATTATTTGTACTCGATCTGCTAGTTACAGAGTTACAAAATATAGTTCTGTTTCTTATCAAATGGTCAGTCAATTATATGATTAAAGCATTAAAGAACAAATGATGTCGAGGTGTAAAAGACTCTAGTCGGAACTTGTAATGAAGTAAAGATGCCATTTCCAGGGTGGAAAGTAGTACATGTTTTTCAGAGGGCATGCTGATAAGCATACATTCCACTCAGTGAGGAAGGCATTTCTAAACCACTTTACTCCTTGTTTTACTTAATAAAATCTCTAGAGGTTCAAACCAGCCTTTCGGGTGATGACCTAAACAACAATTTTAAATAACACGAAAAAGTAAAAATGCTTAGGCTACATATATTACAATAATAAATTGAAAAAGTAAGTAAAAATTTATTCATAAGAAAGTTCATAACGACGACCAATATATAAATAAAATATTTATTTATTCCTGTTCTTATTTGGGTTGTTTTTTTAATTGAGCCTACTAACGATTTTTTTAAAGGTCATATTCTTAGTAATAGAATGTTTCATTGAGTACACACCGAGGCAAGGCAGAAGACTGAAAATAAATTTGTTAAATACACTTTTAAAAGACCGTTATCACAAATAGGTTTCACACCAAAGTACAATTAATAAAATTATAATATTGATTTATCCATTTCTATCCCCCATGATCCATAGTACAAAGTAATGCTTCGTTCAGTGGTCAATTAATTTTAACCACACTACACCAAATCTCGACAATATAAACACATAAAACAAATCTAGTCAAACAAAAAAAAAAAAAAAATCCCAATACGAATTACGGTATTTTATTCATAATACAAAATAAATTCAATTAACAATGTCAATTTATTTATTTATTTATATAAGGTAGCATCGACTACAAGGTCATTAGCGAACACGTTACATATAAATACAAGTAATACAAAATTTTCAAAGAAGACACAAAAACACAATAAGGTCATAAAAAAGAAACAATGAAAAAGGAGTTAGGTTCAATGAAAATTTAGACAACATAAAAATAAAAAATAGAATGACATAATGAAAAATAACATAATATATGATTTTACAATCATATCAAATCTGAAATTTTGTAAAATTTAAAAAAGAAGGGGTTTGAACCGCTACTTTGTCTACCAAATTGAGTGCTAAATTGTTGTTAATTTTAAATAGTGTTCGTGTGGAATGCGTAATTTGGCAGTCTGTGATGATGTGTTAGATTGAAAGTGGCTTGTTGCAATGTGTACAATGTTGTGCTTCATCTTTCTTCAGTAAGTGTTCGTGTGTAAGTGTAGAGTGTCCAATGCGTAATCGTGTAAGAAGTACTTGATGCCTTCGAAGCTTCAAGTGAAGTGAGGCTGTGGGTTTTCAAAAATATGTTTTCTGATGTTGTGAAGTTCCGTTGGAGGATGTTGAGACCAGATTTGGTTCCAGAGTCAAAAAGAAGAGGCTAGAAGCTTTTGAAAAGTGGTGTTATAGGAAAATGTTAAAGATTAAATGGGTGGACAAGATAAGTAATTTAGAGGCTCTTAGGCGAGTAGATGAAAAAAAGAAGTATATGGAAGCATCTTACCAAAAGAAGGGATAGACTAGTGGAGCATATCTTAAGACATCCAGGTATTGGTCTATCAATAATCGAGGGTAATACTGAGGGAGTGAATTGTAGGGGGAGGCAAAGGTTAGAGTTTATAAAGCAAATCAGAAAAGATGTAGGGTGTTACAGGTATGCAGATATGAAACGACTTGAGCAAGATAGAAAAGCTTGGAGAACTACATCAAACCAGTCGAGAGACTGATGATAAAAAAGTCAATTAATTCATGGAGTTAATTACTCGAACCAAATAATTATTTGAATTATATCAGGAACCATGTGGTATACCGGGTGATTCAGAACTATACGGCAATCTCTCGGTAGCCAATTCTACAGCTGAAATTAATAAAAAAGTACATATAAATATAGGCCCGAAAACGCTTCGTTAGCGAGTTAAACCGGGTCAAATATTTCGCTGGGAATTCAATTCTCCACAGCTTTTTTACTTTTTTTCATGTTTTGAGCCAGAACTTTTACGTATCCAACAGAAAAAGATTATTAACTTCACCCATAAAAAAATTAGTAAAGCTAAGGTCCGTTTTCCCTATTTGACATACTGTCTATTTTTGGGAATTTAATACGGTTTAAAATTCAAAATAAAATAAAATAATAGATATTATTATACGTAGAAAAGAATAAGTAATATTTTAAATAATAAAAAAATGTCATTTTTACTTTCTCTTGCTGATATGAATATATAGGAAGGAAAGTATTATTTTCAGGTCGATTATTCGAAATCGAGTTTTCACCGGATATACCTACACGTTTTCAGACCCCCTGAACCCAAAAAACATGTTTTTAGCGATTGGTGTGTGTGTGTGTGTGTGTGTGTGTGTGAACAGAATATCTCAAGAACTGAACATCGTACGAACTTGAAACTTTAAACTTAAGTTAGATACCACTAGAGGACCCGACACGAACATTTTCATCAAAATCGGTCAATCAGAAGTAGTAGTTTATTCGTGTAATTTTTCAATTTTTTAAAAATCGTCTCAATCACTAAATTTTTTATGCCTAAAAGATAAAGTAGGCGCCATGTCTGTTAAAATGTTGGAGAGGCTGTTTTAACGTAAACAAATGTTTTTTTTTTTAAGATTGCGGCTTTAATATGCATTTTAGAGCAAAAATGTGTAAATAAACTTTGTAGACAATTTAAAAACCTACAACTTTTATTTCAAAATTTAGTTTTATTTGTATAACTCTTAGTTGATCGGTAATTAATGATTTTCTCTTTTTTCAAGAAAATCTGTAAAAAATAGATTTTTTAAGATTACGCCTTAGCATGCATTTTACAACAAAAGTGTATTATAACAAAATTTATGGGAAATTAAAAGATCTACAACCTTTATTTAGAGCATTTTTCTCTACAGAGGTTGATTTTCATATTGCGTCTTTCACTTATGATTAAAATAAGGTTGTGTTTGTTGAGGTTAGGTTTTTGTTTATTTCTAATATTTTATTACTAATGTTAGGTTACATTGTTCATTATTTGCATTGGCAAAAGAAAGTCGTGTGAGTGTTTACACCAGATTTTTATATACAGAAAAGAATAAGTAATGTTTTAAACAAAAAAAAAGAAGAAAATATAATTTTTTGACCTAATATCAGTTTTTTGCTCTCCTGAAAATTTTTCTTAATGAAGATAAGTTCTTTTTTCCTAAGGGCAGTCACAAATTAATTCATTCACTTATACCAGAACGAATGCAACAATGGTAATTTAACAAATAAATTACGTGACCTAGTTAAATTAAGATACACAGAACGTACAAATAAAAAGGGTAAGAAGGAACACAGAAATAGGGGTTAAAAGCATCCCCCTTTCCATTATACTATAATATGTCTGAGTCATCAACCGTGGTTTGTAGTCGAGTTGGGAAAGTTAGTGACGTACAACTCAATTACTGTCAACCATGTTGTTCTCTCAAGAGAAACATCGTAACTAATTCACAATATTACTTTGCTCTATTTAAATAAAATATACAAATACTCTTGTTATACTAATAAGCTACATATATACATCTTTATTACAATACATATTCGAATGAAATTAAATTAGTTTTTGAAAATCATTAAAATTCAATTAATCGCAGGAAACCATTCTCAATAAATTTAGAAGTTAAGTTTTGAAATTGCACATTAAAACGAATTTAGAGTAGATACAGCAATTAAATGTTCATTAGGTACCAGATTCATTTAAGTTGTCAACGAGTTTTGTAATATTCCTTCTAAAATCGGCTGGGCAGTATTGTATAACTGCAAAACTAAAGGATTCCAGGTTCATTACCCAGACTTAGTATAAAATTTTCACGCGTTTACATCGACGATTAATTTTTCATACCTATCACGTTCGTTGATATCAAAGTATAATAAAATTCAGGTATCTTAACCCTGATCAACCAAAATGTCATTTTGGCAGACTGGAGATCTATTCATTATCTATACTAATACGTATTATTAAGACAAAGGATGTTTTTTTTCAGGCTAATTTCCAAAAATACTGAACGGATTTTCATAAAATTTTGACACCATATTTGCATTTATATTCACAGCAACATTTCTTTTTAAATTTACAAAAAAAAAAACAACCCTAAGGCCCCTAAGGAAGATTTTCATAAATATGTATGTAGTGTTTGTGTGTGTGTGTGTGTGTGCGCGCGCGCGAGTACGTATTGCTGCTGAAGTAAATGAAGGGGTTTAATAGTGGAGAGAGAGAGAGAGAGAGTGGAAAACAGAGGAGAGAGAGAGTGAAAAACAAAGGGGAGAGAGAGAGAGAGTAGGTAGAGAGGAAGGGTGAGAGAGAGAGAGAAAGGTAGGAGGGAGAAAGAGATTAAAGTTTTTTTTAAAGAAGAGAAAGAGTGGAGAGGAGGAGATGGAGAGTACGGGGGTAAAGGGGGAGAGAGAGCGTGTGTGTATACGCGTGTTTTTACGCGCGCGCACAAACTATTGTTGAAGACAGTACGGGGGAATTTATCAAAACGTAGAGTGCGTGCGTTTCGGAGTATACAGTTGATCTAGCAGCTACACAATTTCTGTTAGATATTCATTTCAAAAAAAATTGATTAGGCATGTTCGCGTGCGAAGCCGCGCAGGGCATGTTAGTAAGAAATAAAGATGTTCATTCAAATCCGACTAGATCCTAAAATAAAGAGAAATTATAAATCAACATTTTAAAGATCTTAATAATAAAATTTCTAGTTAAAAATATGCACACCTATAATAATAAGAAAATAATCGGATTTTCACCAGGCTCATGAGCCTGTTTCTTCATCTCTCAACCATTCCTTCTCTCACTAACACCTCTTATCAGCTGGCTCGCGCGAGACAGTCTAATATGCACAACAAATCTGCAGGCAGCTCTTCCTGTACATCACCACCAGCCTGTTGACCTTCCACTTGGCTTGCAGTATCGATACCCACATCGGTGCTCCTATCCCAAAATTTGACCCATTTTTATCCCAATAAAGCCAATAAACCCACATAGGACTGCAAAGTTCATTAAGAAGAAAAATCTTATATCGATATTTGTTGTGTTGGGGTACTTATAATGACGTTTCTTTCCTTGATTCTTCTCTAGTATTCCTTTAATCTTTCTGATCTCTTCTGGCGTTCTTCGTCGGAATACACGATTTTCTGTCGCTTGGTCGGCCTTTTCTGTTCAAGTCTTGTGTTGTTCAGTTTGTCATAATTTCAGGATTTTCTTTTCAGGTCTTCAAGTGAGATTTGGATTTCGTTCATGTCCAGTTCACGTGTGGTTGAGATTTCCTATTGAGGAAAAAGTTGATAATTTGGGTGGAGATTCTGGGGGAGTCAATCCTCAAGAGATATCCAAGAAATTTTATTTTTTCACATTTGGTCAGCTAGAGGTTCTGAATTTCTGTAGACTTCGTTCGGGACGGGTTTCCAGATCCCGTTAGAGAAACATCATATGTTCAGGCATTTTCTGATGATCCGACGTTGTAATTTTAAGATCTTGTGTTCCATGTTGATTCGGATTCTCCATAGTCTATTTACATCGATTTACGTTACTTTTTGTTTTGTTAAAAAAATGTAAGGAATCTACCTCCAGACGTTTTTCTAATAAAAGTATGTTCAGATAAGACATTTCTAGTGAAAACAGCTACGTTTTAAAATAAATACGGTAGTTAAATAAAGATTATTTTTACCTTTTGTATTCTGTAACGTTCTGTGTTTTAAACATTTGCATTTCTACTAATAAAACAGCCGTTAAAATAATGTACATGTCCTCTTTTACTACTTATAAACCCTAAAAATCTGGTGTGAAACACTCACACAACTTTCTCTTGCCAATGCAAATAATTAACAATAAACCTAACATTAGTAATAAAACGTTAGAAATAAAAAAACTAACCTCAAAAACATAACCTTATTTTAATCATGAGTGAAAGACACAAAATGAAAATCTAACTCAGTTTGGCTTAAAAAAACGGAAAATCACACTTTGACGCCAAACTAGACTCTGTAAAGAAAAATGCTCTAAATAAAAGTTGTAGATCTCTTAATTTTCTATAAATTTTATTACGTACATTTTTGTCGTAAAATGCGTACTAAAGCCGAAATCTTTAAAAAATAGATTTTTCACACGTTTTCGTGGGAAAAAACATAAAATCGCTAGTTACCGCTAAACTAAGCGTTATACAAAAAAAATGTTTGAAACAAAAGTTGTAGAATTTTACATTTTCTACAATTTTTATTATATAAATTTTTGCGCTAAAATGCATATTAAAGCCGAAATCTTAAAAAGAAAATGTTTTTACGTAAAAACAGCCTCACGCAGAATTTCAGCAAACATTGCACCTACCCTATCTTGTAGAGCATAAAAAATTTAGTAAACCAGGTGATTTTAAAAAAAATCGTAGGACCAGTTTTCGAGAAAATCGCAAAAAAGTGAAAAATTATACGAATAAACTACTACTTCCGGTTGACCGATTTTGATGAAAATGTTCGTGTCGGGTCCGGTAGTGGTATGTAACTTAAGTTTCAAGTTTCAAGTTCGTACGATGTTCCGTTCTTGAGATATTCTGTTCTCACACACACACACACACACACACACACACGCACACACACACACACACACACACAGACCAATCTCTAAAAACATGTTTTTTTGGGTTCAGGGGGTCTGAAAACGTATAGATCCGGTGAAAACTGGATTTCGAAAAATCGACATGAAAACAATACTTTCCTTCCTATATATTCATATAGGCAAGAGAAAGTAAAAATACGTCTGCCCTATGTACCACCAATAAGCTCCGTTTTACTGCAGTAAGCATGACATAAATTAAATAATAAAAACCTTCAGTAATAATTCATATGTTATTTATTTAAGTATAGTTGCATTAACTCATTTGATCATTAGGAATTTCAGCGAGTTGTGGAACAGTAAAATTCAAAGGCATGTTTCAGACACCAGCCGCAAACACCACCGTGGCGGTCGGGAAGACACCGGCTGTCAGTATAGTGATTATTGAACCCAGTAACCCGGGCTTAGAATCGAGCACACCTTCGATGAGCCACGTAAATATGCAACAACAGCAATTGCATTAATATTTTGGTAAACAATTTTTCCGCTAAGAAAAACTAGTTAATTTTTCTCTTCTTCTTCTTTTTCTTCTTCTGGCTTTCAAGGATTAGGCATCTCTGCCTGTTCTGACTTCTCAAATCTGCCCATCTCTTTCTCGGGCGTCCTCGTTCTCTCTTTCGAAGTTGAATCGTATGAAGAACCTCGATCGTACAAAGTTGAAACTTTGAAGTTAAGTTAGTTACCACTAAAGGACTCGGCACGAACATTTTCAACAACATCGGTCAACCGAAGTAGTATCTTATCGTGTAATTTTTCACTTTTTTGCCATTTTCTCAAAAGCGGCTCCTACGATTTTTTTAAAAATTGCCTCATTTACTACACTTGTTATTATTTACAAGATAGGGTAGGCGCCATGTCTGCTGAAATTCTTTGGAAGAAAAACATGTTTTTAGCGATTGGTCTATGTGGACCTAGGACCCGGCACGAAAAACGACTTCTACCTACGATTTCTATAAATCTCATTTACTACATTTTTTTATTTTCTAGAGTTCCAGAAGTTCTTGGGGACTGTCCTATTTTGTTACCGTATTCTGCAAAGTTTAGTCGAAGAATAATTAAGGTGAAGGCTTCGGAACACTGTCGGAAACTATCAAGCAGCTCCCGAAGTACAAAAGCGACCTCTTAACTCTACCGTTCCACGACTTCCTCTAAAACGCGCAAAATACCACTTCCCATACTATCTCCTTTAACTATTTCTTTCTAAAAAAAAATTAAAGGCCA
Organism: Catonia carolina; assembly: GCA_035578175.1. Classification (NCBI taxonomy): domain Eukaryota; kingdom Metazoa; phylum Arthropoda; class Insecta; order Hemiptera; family Achilidae; genus Catonia; species Catonia carolina. Next base: position 28,026,554 of record JAQMRL010000005.1, on the reverse strand, counting down.
ACTGAATATATTTAATCAACAAAAATGAAAAGAGCCGCCGTGCTTCAATCACTCCCACCTACCCCTAACTTCTACTTTTCACCTCCGCCACAAATTAATTCATTCCCACCCACAAAATTTATCCCTTTAATATTATTCTTCCACCTAAGACACTGAATCCATACCTTCCAAGACGTCATGTCTCCCCCACCCTGCAGAACCCGAATCCAATTTCTTTATCTATACAATTCTCCTCAATATTCCTTGAGTTGTATTAGTTCTGAGATTTTATTCTACGAGCAACCAGGTGGTCCTTAAAACGATGTCACCAACATAGGGCATCTTAGCCGTCTCAACATGGATTTCGGATTAAGAAAAGCGACCTGTGGACGCCCATGACCGATTCACACTTGGTGTGTCATACCGTGACCTTGATATATTGCGTCTGGACGATCGGCGACGACACGGTCGGTCCACAGTTCAAGTAGTGTGAATCGTGATGAACAGTTTCTGTACATTTTAAATGTAAAGGACCTATTTCCGATTCCTCTCGAAACGACACAGTCCAGTATGTGTGATCAACCTTTAGGAAGCCGCCTCTCTGTATCTTAGCAAAAACGGCGCATAACCAAAGAGAGTTATCGAGGCAACCTCCTGAGGTAGAGAGGAACACCGAAAAAATTAACTGGTAGATATAGAGGTAAAAAGCTGCGGGAGTCAAAAACGGCTCTGGACAGGAGAGAGTTGGTATCTGTGACTCCAACGCTGTACGCCATACTGTAAGTGAAGACGAGGACTGAACCCAGGAGCTTCAGCTTCGTAGATTAGAAACCTAGACATCAAGGCTTATCAATTTAATCTACTATGATACAATTCTGCCGATAACAGACAGGTGGAGTGTCAAATTATTTACACTCAATTTGTTCATTGCAAGGCTAAAATAAATAAATCATTTAGGAACAAAAGAGGTAGAGGTGTAAAAGACACTAGTCAGAATTATCTCCTCTAAAAGTAATGAATTTCATTTTACAGCCAGACCATGTGGTGAATGAATGTGGGGTGTTTCATAAGGTGTCATTTGCAGAGTGGAAAATATGTGCTTTTCAGAGGGCCCGGTATGTTGATAAGCGTACTTTTCCACTCAGTGAGGAAGGCATGGTAAACCACCTCACTCCTCGATTTACTAAGTAAAACGTCTACAGGTACAAACCAGCCTTCCGGCTTATGACTTAAACAACATGATACAATTACATACTCGTATTAAGACCAATTTAATTCGAATAAAGTTATAAATTCATGATAAATTAATTACAGAATAAATGGCAATAATAATAACGCTTTATGACGGGACAAAACAAGCTGAGACAGAAATAGAAATTAGTCTAGGTTTTGACGTAAAATAGGTAGGACTATGTATATAAGCCTAGTTGAAAATATGATCGTTACGGGGGATAGAAGAGGAAAGGCTATAGAAATGGGGGAAATGGGAGAGACAGAGAGGAAATGGTACGTCATAAACAATGAATGATAATTTATATTAGGCAATCAATGTTAAAGGGTAGTTTATTCCTTCTATATATTATACGGTTAACTGTACGAACCACTTGAGTTTATGAATATACAGAGGACATTATGTACGGGCACGCATTAAATTAGTACGCAATACATGGTTATAAACATAAACATGTCTACGAACAGTTGGTTGTCTAAAATTAATTCTAGAAAATATTAACAGCAGAATGTCCCAATTATTATTATTTTTAAATCTGGTGTGAAACACTCACACGACTTTCTCTTGCCAATGCAAATAATTAACAATATAACCTAAGTAATAATCAAAAAACATAACCTAACTTTAATCATGAGTGAAAGACGCAAAATGAAAATTAACCTCAAGTTGGCTTAAAAATACGGAAAATCCCTTTTTCACGCTACACTAGGCTCTATAGAGAAAAATGCTCTGAACAAAAGTTGTAGATCTTTTAATTTCCTATAAATTGTATTATACACACTTTTGTCGTAAAATGCATACTAAGGCTGAGATATTTTAAAAAATCCATTTTTTACACGTTTTCGTGAGGAAAAAACAGAAAATCGCTAATTACCGCTAAACTAAGCGTTATACAAAAAAAAAAATTAAAATTAAAGTTGTAGGATTTTAAATTTTCATTTATATTCTATTTTTGTTTCCGAATTCCAACTTTGATTCCTTGACTTACGGTTGAAAACAGAACTTCAAACCAAATTTCGGGTCTCTTACTTTTTGTGTAGATTACGAATCCGAAAACCGTTTCTTGCTATCTCTTGTAGTTTCTGACATCTGAGTGTGACGGACGGACGGACAAACAAAATGATACAACATGACAATTTTAAAAAGCGTATTCATATTTGTATAAATCTGCGCTTACCCTCAATTTCGCTGCGAGAATAGAATACAGTTTACACTAATAGTCATCGTTGTTGTTGTTTAGGCCAACAGCTGAGTAGCAGGTTTGAACCTCTAAAGGTTTTACTAAGTTAAAATGAGGAATGAGGTGGTTTACTATTGCCTTCCTCAGTGAGTTGAAAATTATGCTTATGAGCATGCCAGGCCCTCCGGAAAACACATATTTTTCACCCAGCAAATTAACTTTTACTTCATTTACCACAGGGTCTGGCTGTATCAAGAAACGCATAACTCTCAGGGGAGTAACTCTGACTAGTGTCTGTTATACCTCTACCTCGTCTGATCTTGAATAGTTCAGTCATATAATGGCTGACTATCTAATAAGAAACAGAACTATTTGTAGTAGCCCTGGAACCAGCAGATCGAGAGCAATTCATTTATCACTTCACCTGCCCCTTATGGGCAAAGTCATCAACAACCCTTTTGCGTTCACTAGTGTACTGTTTCATGTTCTGTGCTTTTTACATGCAGTTCCCAACGTATGGGAGACATTCCTCTGCAACATTTTTTTGCATTTAATTTTTTCCTTTGTCCAACTCCTCGTCAAATCTTTGTTTAGCTGTCACTCGCGCCACGTATTTAGCCCAATTCCATTTTAACATTGCGATATGTTTACTATCAGTGACACTTGTTCTTCAATTTACACTGTCGATTCTAATATGGTCCTGTAATGACACGTTAAATATTATCGACCTTTTAATTCTTCGATGCGTTATTCTAAACACCTTATCAGATCCAACGGTTCGTTTGGATAAACCCCGATAATAAAGCTTTCTTTTAACAGACAATTAAAATTTTCTCTAAATTGACATGATGTTAATCATCAGCCAAAAGGCTGGTTTGAACCTGTAGAGGTTTTACTAAGTAAATCGAGGTGGTTTACCACCACCTTCGTCATTGCGTACAAAAGTATGCTTATCAGCATGCCGGGCCCTCATATCTTCCACTCTTCAAATGACACCTGCATTTCATTCACCACAGGGTCTGGCTGTATAATGAAATCCATTACTTTCAGAGGAGACAATTCTGATAAGTGTCTTTTATACTTCTACATCTTCTGTCCTTAAATGATTCAGTCATTTAATTGGCTGACCATGTGATAAAAAACAGAACTATTTATTTTAGCCCTGCAACGAACTGATTGAGTGTTTACATTAACATACAAAAGATAACATCAAAATTCCTAAAACCATTTTTGAGAAAATTATTTGTATTTTTTCATAGAAATTCAAGTACTACAGATTTGGGATTTTTATGCTTACTCTAGAATCTGATTGCGAAATCGATGAAAAAAATCTTGCTTCAGTTCCAATTTAATGTGAATAATTTTTTCATTTTATACTTTCCAAAAATAACAAAGTACAAAAAGCCTACGTTAAAAGTGTCAACATACTTTTACTGTAATATTAACAAACTTTGCAAGGTTCAGCGTTCGTTAACTAATTTAAATAGGTATCCCTGTACACAAATTTATACTCAAAGGATTATACAGGCACGAAAATATAGACTAACAAATAATTTAAAGCAAGTAGGTTATTTCTATTCCAAAACTATTTGTAGGTAATAGTACTAAACATCCTTATGTTTTGTTTATTCCCGCTTAATATAGGCTACTATAAATTTTAACATACTCCGCTTGTACGAATAGTATACAAGATAAAATAAATTGGGTAGAAACTCCTGACCACTATTTACTGTACGTACCACGTAGGGAATTCGTTTTACTTATAACAAGAGGATGAAAGGCTCCTGAGGGATGGGACAACAGGTAACTCTAATTATAACTTTCCGTACAGGAATTTGTGTTTCGGTTCCTTTAGATGGTAATACCGCAACTTTAACCGAACGTACCACAAACAAAAATTGGAAACCACATTTGCATTACAGAGAGTGGCAGAGACATTTTCTCCATTATACAGTTAGTAAAACATTCGTATATTTTTTGAGGAAAACATCATCAAGATTCTGAATATCTCGACAATAAATTGTGGTTTAAATTTAAACACCAGAAGGTTGGTTTGAACCCCATTAACATTTACTAAGTACAGGAGCTTCTGTCTTAATCGATCTTTCTATTAACCAACTCCCTTCCAAGAGGGTGATTTTTTTTTAGTCGCAATTAAGGGTAATTAAGAAACCCGGGACTTGAACATTGCAATTAGCTGATAACCGACATAGCTATCAAGACGGCAAGGTATAATTTTAAACAAAGTAGTAAAAAGATTGCTTTAACATGTAAATTAAAAGTCCCGGGATCGGTTCTAAAATTTGTTCTGAAAATAAGTAATTAAACATGTAGGCCTACATTAAAAGTCCCGGGATCGGTTCTAAAATTTGTTCTGAACATAAGTAATTTTTTAATGGAAATTTAAGTAGGCCTACTACAGATTATTTTGGATCTACGTGCTTACTCAAAAATCTGATCGTAAGTTGGATGAAAAAATTTTGTTTATGTTCCAGTTTATTATGAATAATAATTTTTTCATTTTATACTTTCCAAAAATACATAAACATACCTTGAGTTGGATGAAAAAACCCTTGTTTAAATTTCAGTTCAATATTTCATACTATAAAAATCCCTTTCATTTGTTTTTACTTTCTCTTGCCTATATATGAATATATACGAAGGAAAGTATTGTTTTCATGTTGATTTTTCGAAATTGAGTTCTCACCGGATCTACACGTTTTCAGACCTTCTGAACCCAAAAAACCTGTTTTTAGCGATTGGTCCGAGTGTGTGTGTTAACAGAATATCTCAAGAACGGAACATCGCACGAACTTGAAACTTAAGTTAGGTACCACTAGAGGACCCGCACGAAAATTTTCACCAAAATTGGTCAACCGGAAGTAGTAGTTTATTCGTGTAATTTTTACTTTTTTGGGATTTTTCAAGTTTTTGAGAAACACACACACACACACACACAGACCAATCGCTAAAAACAAGTTTTTTTGGGTTCAGGGGGTCTGAAAACGTGTAGATTCGGTGAAAACTCGTTTCGACAACTCGACATGAAAACAATACTTTCCTTCCTATATATTCATATAGGCAAGAGACAGTAAAAATGTGTGGGGAACAAACCCGAAACATTTTAAACAATATACAAACATAAATAAAAAAAAGGTTTCCAGGATAATATAACCAGCCAGTTATATCATCCTGGAACCTTTTTTTATATTACCCTTTATTTGACCTTTTTAAAAGATTATAATAATACCAAATTAGAGAGAAACAGTTAGTTGAGAGTCTCTTAGCCACAAACGAAAGAGTAAAGGAGAATCAAAAGTTTTTTTACAAACTCATCTTCCTTGTTGGCCGTAGGTCAGTCCAGTCAGTCGGCGGGTAGAAGTTGCTGTGAATCGTTTAGTAACACCGATTGGGTCAGTAACTTTGTGTGATGACAGATGGCAGCTATACATGAACCCTATTCAAATTCAAGTTAACTCCAAGCCAAAAATATACCAATATCAGCGATAAAATTGTATGGTACATGTACAGCTCCTAATAAGAAATATAGAAAAAAATTCTTCATATTGTAAGCATTAATGTAAATTAACAATACAAGAAAACGTAGAGTAAAAGTTTAAAATGTTGAGTTAGGTCTTGTGAGAAAGTTAAACCAACATCTACAGAGACACGATGAAAAATTAGGAGGATAAGTTGAGTAAAAACTAAGAAAACTTTCACAAAGCACAGGTGAATAAATAAATTATAAGGCACAAGGTAAAACTTTTTCGTTCCTTTAGAAAAATGTGAAACTATTTGTGTAAACTGTTGGAAAAAGTTTTCAGTAATAACGGCAATTTATCAAGCCGTATTAAATTGTTCAACCAGTGAATACGAAATAAGAAGTTTTTAAACCAATCGTATTTTAAAAGTTAACAAGGGATTTACGTAGGGTATTCATCGGGGACGTATCTTCCACAGCAAAAGTAAAAACACACTGATTATCTCTCCCTGATTCTCTCTCTGATTAAGTCTATGATCAAAATTATAATTCCCTGTTTGCCATTTAAATTGATTTTGATATATCATCCATAATATATATTAAAAAAAAAAAAAATCTGGTGTGAAACACTCACACGACTTTCTCTTGCCAATACAAATAATGAACAATATACCTAACATTAGTAATGAAATATTAGAATTCAACAAAAAACTACCCTCAAATAACGTAACCTAATTTTAACATTTCTTTTTTTTATTCACACACACAATTTTCAAGTCACAAATTTTACATTGGTTTTTGAAACAATAAAATGAGTTAATTACTTCTCCACACCCAATACAAATTTATAAGTAAACTAATTGTATAACACAATAATTAACCACACTTGCATTACAGTAATATAATATTATTATAACACTAACTGGGAAAAAATCAACATAAGTGAAAGACGCAAAACGAAAATCAACCTCAGTCTCAGTTGAGCTTAAAAATACGGAAAATCACTCTTTCACACTGAACTAGGCTCTGTAGAGAAATACTTGAACTAAGTTGTAGATCTTTTAATTTCCTATAAATTAGATTATATACACTTTTGTCGTAAAATGCATACTAAGGCCGTAATCTTAAAAATCCATTTTTTACAGATTTTCATGAAAAAAAGAAAATTACTAATTATCGCTGAACTAAAGAGTTATACAAAAAAATGTTTGAATCAAAAGTTGTAAGTTTGTAAATAGTCTACAAATTTTGATTATACACATTTTTGCGCTAAAATGCATATTAAGGTCATAATCTTAAAAAAAAAATTTTACGTTAACCCTTTCAGTGCTAACGTCCGGAAAACAGGACGTCCATATATTTTACGCAAAGTGCCAATATCTGGATAACCAAACGTTGCAAAAGTAATTAAAAAAAAAATAATGGAATAATCTATTTTCAGACCGCCACCGTGGCTAGCGCCACGGTTTATTTATTATTTTAGTGATTAGGGTGCTAGCTGACAAAGTGAAAGGTCCTGGGTTCGATTCCCGGCTAGGATCTGAAAATTTGAACAAGTTATATATATAACCCACCGTTACAGTACTAAAACCTACAGTAGTCGCTAATGGCCATGCTGTCGGTACGACTTTCAATAAATTAAAAAATTGTATTTAGAATAATTTTAGTGATAACAGAATGATTTATTTTTTTATGAACACAATAAAAATTAAATTTTAAGGGGAAATTTTATTTTTCTGCAACGTTGAAATTTTTCTTGCCAATGGCACGCTTACGCCAGCAAGTTGTTGAAATAACTGCACTAAAAAGTTGCTGGCACTTAGTGTAGGCTACAATCTTACAGAAATTAAATGGCACTTTAGAATCGAAGTTTTAAATATTGTTTGGGCACTGAAAGGGTTAAAACAGCCTCTCCAAGAATTTCAGCAGAAATGGCTCCTACCTACCTACCTTAACTTGTAGAGAATAAAAAATTAAGTAAATGAGGCGATTTTTAAAAAAATCGCAGGAGCAGTTTCTGAGAAAATCGCAAAAAAGAGAAAAATGACACGAATAAACTACTACTTCCGGTTCACCGATTTTGATGAAAATTTTCGTGTCGTGTCCGGTAGCAGTATCTAACTTAAGTTTTAAGTTCGTACGATGTTCCGTTATTAAGAAATTCTGTTCACACACGCACGCACGCACGCACATACACACAAATCGCTAAAAACATGTATTTTGGGTTAAAGGGGTCTGAAAACGTGTAGATCCGGTGAAAACTCGATTTTGAAAAATCTACATGAAAACAATACTTTTCTTCCTATATATTCATATAGGCAAAAGTAAATAAAAAATAACACTCCAACAAATACGTGGATATTCTACCGAAAATCACTACTTTTATTAACATAAGAATCACGAGGAAGTAACCAATAGATACTACAATTAGTTACAAGCTTATTTCAAAGTCTAAACCCGTTTATACAATAATGGTTACTGAAAGAAAATTTTAAACTAAATATTTTTTGAACGGTTAATTAATTATTAACGCACACTTATAAAAATTACATTTGTTTACTGATCCATTAACTTGTTAATATCAACTTTTTACATTATACAAACTTCCTACTCTAATACGTTTTATAAAGAAACTACGGAAAACAGTTTTAAACAAAACACAAGTAACGCGATATGATATGGCTCAGTTCTTCTTCTGGTGTTCACATTTCACGGAAAAAAAACTTGAATGAAAGTCTTATCAAATATCCAACATAATATATAACTTAAACCAGATATACACTTTCTTCAATATTATTTTTAAAAAAACCAAGCGTCCGGGCCAACTCAGCCATTTAACTTGTAAAAATACGGCGTGAAACACTCACACGACTTTCTCTTGCCAATGCAAATAAAGACCAATACAACCTACAGTTCAGCCGTTCTTAGTTTGCTCCTACTGTCAACAAACAAAAGCCAGGTACTACAGGGTGCACGCTAGAGTCCGTGATTTTACGGATGTCGTATTCCTATTAAGTTAACTATTTTTTAAATTATAAGTACTTAAAGTACTAAAAACATCAGTCATGATATGATGTCGGCCTAACCATTTCATTTATAAAAACACTTTTAAAAGTATTTTGTATTTAAATACTTTTGAACGTATGTTGTTGTAAATTTTTAATCAGCGTGTACACATTTTGATATAATGCGCATGCTCAGTGACGTCATTATTTGTTTACATTAGGAGCAAACTAAGAGAGGCTGGACTTTAAAATTTGAAATAAACAAAAAAAAAACATCAAGAAACATAATATTATTTTAATCATGGGTGAATGATGCAAAATTAAAACGCACCTTAAAAAGCGTTTTGCTTAAAAATACGGAAAATCACTCTTTCACGCTAAACTAGGCCTCAAGAGAAAAATGCTTTAATTAAAGTTGTAAGATCTTTTAATTTCCTATAAATTTGATTATATAGGCTGTACTTTTGTCGTAAAATTCACACTAAGGCCGTAATTTTTAAAAAAATGTAGTAAATAAGGCGATTTTTAATAAAAATCGTAGGAGCCGTTTTTGAGGAAATCGCAAAAAAGTGAAAAATGACACGAATAAACTACTACTTCCGGTTCACCGATTTTGATGAAAATGTTTGTGTCGGGTCCTCTAGTAGTACCTAACTTAAGTTTCAAGTTTCAACTTCGTACGATGTTCCGTTCTTGAGATATTTTGTACACACACACACACACCAATCGGAAATAACATTTTCTTTGGGTTCAGGGGGTCTGAAAACGTGTAGATCTGGTGAAAACTCGATTTCAAGAAAATCGACATGAAAACAATACTTTCTTTCCTATATATTCATATTAGGCAAGAGAAAGTAAAAATCTGGTGTGAAACACTCCCAGAACTTTCTCATGCCAATGCAAAAAATAAACAATATAAGCTGACATTAGTAATAAAACAATAGAATTAAACTAAACTTTGTAAAAGTCATAAAATCGTACCCACAATGGAAAAATAACGTTATGCCAAAAGAAATATTTTAAGATTTTTGTATTGGTAATACTGCAAAAAAATCCAATGAGGGAAAAATTGAATCAGTTCATTGTTCAGGGAAGCGGAATTTATCTTTCAAAATTTCGTATTGATCGCTTGGTTCAGAGGTTCTTACGATTTATTCGGCTAACAGAAAAATCAACCCTCTTATAAGAAAGTAGTTTTTTCCTCTGAAGAATGGAAACGGGAAATGCTTAACAGTTGTTCGAATATATCTTGAAATATTGTACCGTACATAAAAATAGACCAATAAATTTTCAAAATGTTCTGTCGGAGACTTACTAAATCACAAGTTGGCTACTCTCATTTCAAAATTCATATTAATTCTTTATATTAATTTTAAAACTAAGGGGAAATTAAAAAAAAAAATTATATACATTTTTATTTTCTCTTGCCTATATGGGAAGAAAAGTATTGTTTTCATGTCGATTTTTCGAAATCGAGTTTTCACCGGATCTACACGTTTTCAGACCCCCTGAACCCCAAAAAAACATGTTTTTAGCGATTGGTCTTTGTGTGTGTGAACAGAATTGTGGAAAATAGACTGGGTGATGCGGGGGTGGGGGAGGGGTGGACGCTACTATCCATGTTGCCAGGTTGACATCCTGTCGGACTGTCTACCTGAATTGACAGACGGCATTCATTTATTGAAATCATTAACCACTGTTACAAATTCAGGTAGACAGTCCGACAGGATGTCAACCTGGCGACATGGATAGTAGCGTCCACCCCCGCATCGCCCAGTGTATTTTCAAAATTTAAAAAATTCTACCACAACATTGACTGATCAATATTTCATGTTATTAATACAGTTGTACTAATTTTTTTACTCTGAGTAAAACGATAGTTTGCTCGTGCCGAACGGTTGAGCGGTTACCGACATAGCAAGGGTTCAGAATATTGTTATTAAATTAAAGTTTAAAATAGTACGAATTTGAAATTTCGTACACCCTGTATGAATATAATTGTCTATCTTGTGTTAAAATTTTAAACTTTTTAGTGAAATAATTCTCCAGTTAAACGCCTTTAGCCGGATGAAATTCTATGCGGTAGCAAAAAAACCGGGTATTTTTGTCTTCCAACCTCGATATGACAATTTTCAAACAACATTAAAAATATAAGGCTATTATAGGTCAACGCAAAATAAAATGAGCTAGAATTTCGTGTAAAGTATGTTGAAATCCGATTTATCGTTTTGGAGATGCAAGGGTTCAAACTCGGGTGTCTATGATTATGAAACCGATAGTAGTAGTTTAAATTGGGCAATATTTATCTTCTCCGGAAAATGATACATATAAATATTTCTAGATTGTAAAAGGAAACGGCAGATAAAATTGCGCAAGCACCAACATACACAAAGCGAAACATAATCATCCTTAAAAACTAAGTTATTTTTAAACCTCTAATTTTATAAGTATATTAAACATTTAAATATTTAAAGTACAGTTTCAAATTTACATATACTTGGTCATAAAAATTTAAATATTCATAAAATTAAAAGTAGGAAGTTATAAATTAAGAAATATCCGGTAAGTGAATTAACTGCTGGTTCAATTCACATGTAGTATTCCTAAATACTAATAGCAGTGTTATACTGTATAGTAGATATATTTAACGGCGCTATAACCAAACTGCATTATAATGTTCCACTATAAACATAAATTTACTAGAGAGATGCTATTTACGTTTCAGACCATAAAACTGGGATCAAGTTTGTGTACACAGTAAATATAAACTGTATACATCTTATTTTCCAAGCTATAAAAAAGTTTACTGATGTTCTATCATCTAACTTCATGCTCCTGAAAAGAAAAAAAGAATATATTGTGATAAGGCTACCATTGAACTACCGTGGAAAAGGGGAAATTGTAATATAGTTTTGTTGAGAAAAATTTAGTGAATAGAAGTTCATATAATATTGAACAAAAAAAAAATTAAATATGAAAACAAAATCTACAAGAAACTAACGCGCGGGCACAATTGAAGTTAACTGAAATCTACACCAGGGGTCCCGGGTTCCATTTCCAATCGGGTTTGGATTTTTTTTATCACATTTTCATCTATCACCCTTCAGTGTCTGCATTATGTGCAAAACAGTCGGATATAAAACAAAAAAAATCTGGTGTGAAACACTCGCACAACTTTCACTTGCAAATGCAAATAATTGCCAATATAACCTAACATTAGTAATAAAACATTAGAAGTAAACAAAAAACTAACTAATTCTAATCATGAGTGAAAGACGCAAAATGAAAATTAACCTCAGTCTGGCTCTAAAATATGCAGAAATCACATTTTCACGCTAAACTAAGCTCTGTAGAAAAAAATGCTCTAAAAAAATCTTAAAAAATCGATTGTTTTACACATTTTCGTGTGAAAGAAACAGAAATATTAAATGCATATTAAAGCCGAAATCTTAAAAAATCAATATTTTTACAAGGAAACAGCCTCCCCAAGAATTTCAGCAGGAATGGCGCCAACCCTATCTTGTAGAGCATAAAATTTTTTTGTAAATCAAGCGATTTAAAAAAAATCGTAGAAGCCGTTTTTGAAAAAATCGCAAAAAGTGAAAAATGACACGAATAAACTACTACTACTTTCGGTTGACCGTTTTTGATGAAAATGTTCGTGTCAGGTCTGGTAATAGTATCTAACTTAAGTTTTTAGTTTCAAGTTCGTACGATGATCCGCTCTCGAGATATTCTGTACACACACACGCACACGCACACGCACACACACCAATCGCTAAATACTTCATGTTTTTTGGGTCCAGGGGGTCTGAAAACGTGTAGATCCGGTGAAAAATCGACATGAAAACAATAATTTCCTTCCGATATATTCATGTAGGAATGAGAAAGTAACAAATTTAACTAGATGGAAATATTTTACCCTTATATGAAACATTGTCGTAAATATTACTGGAAAATTACCCGATTGGACCAACCGTTTCCTCGTTTTAAGTTAATAAAGTGGTGCTTATCATTTTAGAGCGTCAAAACACACTTTTTTGATGCATTCCTAAAAAAACCATAAGGTTGTTATACAAAAATTTGATATTTACGTTATGTTACGTAAAATCGGTCAACAAAAAAATTAGATTTCTGTTTATTTAGCTAGCATTATCCTTTTACGAGAAAATTCATATCAAACTCGGGTACTCGAACTAAAAATACGGATAGTAAAGTACAACATTACGATTAATGTACTATTGTAAGTCCTAATGAAGTACCTACGACGTGTATGAATTCAAAAATTTCTTCACCTCTTTTTTTAAGGTTCGGATTTACGCCGATCTCCGACCAGACTTTCACACCGTAAATAGAGGATTTACTGTAAGTAGGAAACTGTAGTAAACATGACCGTTATATTTCACAGTAGATAAATTTAATGATGACCTTATTGCACGCATCTATAATCATAACCAAACCCGTATTCATCAACATTAAAAATAAATATTATTTAATTCTTTAAGATACTTTTAGTAATTTATTAAAGGCTTAAGAACACTTATTCAAATCTATTTAATAATATAAAAGAGTATTGTCTAGTTTCATATAAAACATGATGTCAGAGAATGACATAATATTAAAAAAACGTGTTAGCTATACTCAAGTCACGTCATGGTAATGTCTAAAAAATGAATGCGCTTATTTTCTGCCTTGAGGTACCGAATCGATAACGTAAAATAAACTTATTTCAAATTCATCACCCTCAGGAGTTAACTCGCTGTATAGATAGCGTCCATGTTTTAGCAGCCGTATTCAGAATAGAATATCTTTTATTAGTTTTTCTTTATTTTTTTCTTTGTAATATATAAACTGCATTAAATTTAGATTTAAGTAGCCGATATAGGCTAATAGTTTGCAAAAAGCCATGTATCTTCTATATTGTTACTACCAATTCTCGCTGTATTCATAAATAGTTTTACTTATCTCACAGTATTGTTATTAAAATATTTTTTCGAAATCGAGTTTTCACTGGATCTACACATTTTCAAACCCCCTGAACCCCAAAACACATGTTTTTAGCGATTGGTCTGTGCGTGTGTGTGTGTGTGTGTGTGTGTGTGTGTGTGTGTGTGTGTGAACAGAAAATCTCAAGAACGGAACATCATACGAACTTGAAACTTGAAACTTACGTTAGATATCACTAGAGGACCCGACACGAACATTTTCATCAAAATCGGTCAACCGGAAGTAGTAGTTTATTCGTGTCATTTTTCACTTTTTTGCGATTTTCTCAAAAACGGCTCCTACGATGTTTTTTTAAAAAAGCCTCAATTCCTACATTTTTTATGCTCTACAAGATAAGGTAGGCGCCATGTCAGCTGAAATTCTTTGGAAGGCTGTTCTCTCGTAGAAAAAAATTTTTTTTTTTAAGGTTGCGGCCTTAATATGCATTTTACAAAAGTGTACCTATATAATAAAAGTTGTAGACATTTAAAAATCTACAACTTTTAATTCGAAAATTTTTTTATAACGCTTAGTTTAGCGGTAATTAGCAATTTTCTGTTTTTTTTCTCACGAAAACACATAAAAAATCGATTTTTCTTTTTAAGATTTCAGCCATTTTATGACAAAAGTGTATATAATCAAATTTATCGGAAATTGAAAGGTCTGCAACTCTTATTTAGAGCATTTTTCAAGACAGAGCCTAGTTTAGCGTGAAAAGAGTTATTTTTCGTATTTTTAAACCAAATTTGAGGTTGATTTTCATTTTTCGTCTTTCATTCATGATTAAAATTAGGTTATCTTATTGAGGTTAGTTTTTTGTTTATTTCTAATTTTTTATTACTAATGTTAGGTTATATTATTAATTATTTGCTTTGGCAAGAGAAAGTTGTGCGAGTGTTTTACACTAGCTTTTAGTTTTTTATTTATTTACCTTTTGAGAGACCTAGCAATCTCCGGACATACAAGACTCACAAACACGGCAAAAAGACCAAATTGTTCAATTTGAAGTTCATTTTTATGATCAAGCCTGTTTTATAAACCAGTGCCAAGCGGTTTTTTTGAGCTGATTTTTTCGAATTTTTATGAACCCCGATGGACAATAGAAATGTTTTTTTTTATTGTATGTACAGATGTTGTTAACCTGACTATCTTTGCCCAGCACCAATCAACAACGAAAGAAGCCATTTCACACTTGTTTGAACCTATAGAGGCTTTACTAAGTAAAACTAGGAGTGAGGTGGTTTACCATTGGCTTTCTCACTGAGTAGAAAAGTAGTCTACGCGCTTATCAGCATGCCAGGACCTCCGAAAAGTATTTACTTCCACACTGCGCAAATGATACCTTGACTTAAACCACAGGAACTGGCTGTAGAATGAAATTTTTAGAGAAGATAACTCTAACTAGTGACTTTTAAACCACTACCTCTTCTGTTCTTAAATGATTGTTATTTAAATAACTGACCATGTGATAAAAAACAGAACTATTTTTTGAAGCCCTAGAACTGCAAGATTGAGTGCAAATAATTTAACACTCTATCTGTCTGTTATGGGCATACAACATCATTATCATTGAATAAAATTAAATAATAAAATTTCAATTCCAAAGAAAATTGAACACAAATTCACACAAAATTAACTTTTAAAGAGACAGTGAATTTCTGTCACTAGCAAACATCTAATTTAAAATTATTGATCTAACTTGAACGTTTCTATGTTTCACTGCCAAAACAGTTTCATTTTGTTGCCAATACAGATAAGTATGTTGAATACAAAGAAGAAAAATGACATTATTAAATTCACGGAAAATCGGAAAAATGTAAATGAATTGGCAACGTCTTCTACGGGAAATTAGTTTTCATTACGACCGGAGAAAAAATGTATAAAAATCTACTACAATTAAAGTGGCAACCTACAAGGCCCAGTGGTTAGAATACTAGACTGCATTGCATACTACAAAACGGAAGGTTCCGGATAATACTCGTATTATTTTGAAATTTATTGTATTATTTTGAATTTTGGAATTGTTACAAGTTAAAAACCAACCGATTCTGATTTCAGATGTTATAAAATGAGAAAAACTTTATTATTTATTTTTAATGTTCTTTAAAACTATACATTTAATGTACAAACTAGGTTAGTTAGTTAAATACCCAACAAAATGAAATCTTTATATCATTACTGGAAGCCGAGACAAAGGTAACTTATAGCTACATGAAATAAATTTTCGGGGAAACGGGTTTAAAAATATAAAATTTAATGGAGACATAACTATCATAGTAAAAGTGTAAAACCAACACAAAAGTCGCTAATAACCAAACAGTTGATACGACTTAATATTTAAAAAAAAATCTCTTATTTACAAAACACCAAAACATAAATGATTATACATCAGCTGTTGTGCTTCCAACGTAAAATTAATCAAAAGTTGTTAAATAAATGACATTAACATTTAATTAGTTATTTATCTAGATTTATGTCCAAATGTTAAGCAAATTACAGCTAATGCAGACGTGTTGTTGTTGTTTAGGTCATCAGCCAAAAGGCTGGTTTGAACCTGTAGAGGTTTTACTAAGTAAAACGAGGAGTGAGGTGGTTTACCGTTGCCTTCCTCACTGAGTGGAAAAGTACGCTTATCAGCATGCCGGGCCCTCTGAAAAGCACATATTTTCCACTCTGCAAACAACACCTTCACTTCATTCACCACAGGGTCTGGCTGTATAATGAAATTCATTACTTTCAGAGGAGATAACTCTGATTAGTGTCTTTTGCACCTCTACCTCTTCTGTTCTTAAATGATTCAGTCATTTAATTGGCTGACCATGTGATAAGAAACAGAACTATTTATTTTAGCCCTGCAATGAACAGATTGAGTGTAAATAATTTGACACTCCACCTGTCCGTCATGGGCAGAAATGCAGACGGTAAAGGGCAATAAGATGAACACTAGTAATAAAAAAGAGCGAAATATGATCGGGAATCGAACCCGGTACCTCTGGCATCAGTTCCCCGCTGACTGCTAGAGCAACAGCCGGCCAAACTTTAGAACAAAAAATTCTTAACAACACAAGCGAGTTCAAAAAAATATTTAAAAAAAAATCTGGTGTGAAACACACACGACTTTCTCTTGCCAATGCTAATGATGAACAGTCAAACCTAACATTAGAAATAAAACTTAGGAATAAGGGTCTCCCGAGAAAAATGCTCTAAATAAAATTGTAGATCTTTAAATTTTCTATAAATTTGATTACATACACTTTTGTCGTAAAATGCATACTAAGGCTGAAATTTTAAAAAAAATCGATTTTTTTACACGTTTCGTGAAAAAAAACAGAAAACCGTTAGACTAAGCGTTATACAAAAAAATTTTAGAAATAAAAGTTACAAGATTTTAAATTATCTACAATTTTTATTACATACATTTTTGCACTAAAAATGCATATTATTGTCATTTTAAATAAACAATTTTTTTACGGGAAAACAGCCTCCCCAAGAATTACAGCAGATATGGCACCTATCCTATCTTGTAGAGCATAAAAAAATTAGTAAATGAGGCGATTTTTTAATCATAGGAAATTTTTTCGAGAAAATCGCAAAAAAGTGAAAAAAGACACGAATAAACTACTACTTCCGGTAGACCGATTTTGATGAAAATGTTCGTGTTGAGTCCTCTAGTAGTACCTAACTTCAAGTTTCAACTTTGTACGATGTTCCGTTCTTGAGATATTCCACACACACACACACACACACACACACACGCACGCGCGCACACACACACACACAGATTAATCGCTAAAAACATGTTTTTTGGGGTTCAAAAGGTCCGAAAACGTGCAGATCCCGTGAAAACTCGATTTCGAAAAATCGACATGAAAACAATAGGTACTTTCCTTCCTATATATAGGCAAGAGAAAGTAAAAATAAAAACAATTTTATTTTTAATTTATGGGACTCGCTCTTAATCCATCATTACGAGGCAATAGAAGTTGCCAGTAAATTGATAAAGAAAACTGTTAAAATTTTATGCGTTATTAAAATATACAGGATATCTGTAGAAGTAAATAACTAAACGATTAACGGACCAGACACCGGAATAATCCATGATAACTATAATAATCAATGGACTGAATGATAATCTCCAGTTAGGATGAAGATGAATATATGAACGGATGTTGGAACGGCAGGAGCAGCTGAAAGGTCGGGCACAGGGGAGTAGAAACCGAACAAGGGTCAAAACCAACACACACATAAATGTACATAAACAAACAAAGTACGAAACATACACACACACATACAAACCTAACCAGTAACGGTACTGAGATCATAGTTTATAGATTAATTGACCCTTCTGCTCTTTGACCGACGAACATCCGCCGTAAAATATCAATCCACAGCCATCTAAATTATATAAATATATTTGACACACATGAACAATACGACGGTGATATAAATTGTACGTACACAACCAAAAATCTTTTAACCTCCGTATTTTTTTCATTTCGTAAAAAAATTTGATGTAAAACACACACGATTTTCTCTTGCCAATTTAAATAATGACCACAATGTAATGATGACTAACGTAACGTTAGTAATAAAACATTACAAACAAAAAACTAACCTCAAAAAATATTACCTTATTTTAATCATGAGTGGAATGATGCAAAATGAAAATCAACCTTAGTTTGGCTTAATCACGGAAAATCGCTCTTTCACGCTAAACTAAGCTCTGCAGGAAAATGCTTAAAACAAAAGTTGTAGATCTTTTGATTTCACATAAATTGTATTATCTAACTAAGCTAATATTGTCTAACTAAGCGTTAGACAAAACAATGTTCAAAATAAAAGTTGTAGATTTTTAAATTGTCTAGAACTTGTATTATATACACCTTTGGGCTTAAATTCTAAAAAACCCCGTTTTTTTCTACGAGAGAGCAGCCTCCCCAAGAATTTCAGCACACATGGCGCCTACCCTATCGTGTAGAGCATAAAAAATGTAGTAAATCGGCGATTTAAAAAAAAATCGTATTAGCCGTTGTTGATTAAATCGCAAAAAAGTGAAAAAACGACACGAATGAACTACTACTTCCGGTTGACCGTGTTTGATGAAAATGTTCGTGTCGGGTCCTCTAGTGGTACCTAACTTAAGTTTCAAGTTCGTACGATGTTCCGTTCTTGAGATATTTTGTTCACACACACGCACGCACGCCCACACACACATACACACACACACACCCACTCACTCACAGACCAATCGCTAAAAACATGTTTTTGGGGGCTCAGGGCGTTTGAAAACGTGTAGATCCGGTGAAAACTCGATTTAGATAAGTCGACACGAAAACAATACTTTCCTTCCTACATATAGGCAAGAGAAAGTAAAAACAACAACACGACAATGATCATTAAAAATCTGGTGTGAAACACTCACACAACCTTCTCTTGCCAATGCAAATAATTAACAATAAACCAAACATTAGTAATAAAACATTAAAAATAAACAAAAAACTAACCTTAATAAACATAACCTTATTTTAATCATGAGTGAAAGACGCAAAATGAAAATCGAACTCAGTTTGGCTTAAAAATACGGAAAATCACTTTTTCACGCTGAACTAGGCTCTGTAGAGAAAAATGCTTCAAATAAAAGTTGTAGATCTTTTTATTTCCTATAAAATTTATTATATACACTTTTGTCTTAAAATGCATTCTAAGGTCGAAATCCTAAAAAAAATCGATTTTTCACAAGTTTTCGTGAGAAAAAAACAGAAAAACGCTAATTACTGCTAAACTAAGCGTTCTACAAAAAAATGTTTGAAATAAAAGTTGTAGGTTTTTTAATTCTCTACAACTTTTATTATATAAATTTTTGCGCTAAAATTTATATTTAACCCGTAATCTTAAAAAAACTATTTCTTTTCGTGAAAACAGCCTCACCGAGAATATCAGCAAATATGGCGCCTACCCTATCTTGTAGAGCATAACAAAATGAGTAAATGAGGCGATTTTAAAAAAAATCGTAGGACCAGTTTTTGAGAAAATCACAAAAAAGTGAAAAATTACACGAATAAACTACTACTTCCGGTTGACCGATTTTGATGAAAATGTTCGTGTCGGGTCCGGTAGTAGTATGTAACTTAAGTTTCAAGTTCGTACGATGTTTCGTTCTTGAGATATTCTGTTCACACACACACACATACACACACACACACACACACACACACACACACACACACACACACACACGCACGCACGCACGCGCACACACACACACACACGCGCGCGCACACACACACACACACACACACACAGCCCAATCGCTAAAAACATGTTTTTTGGGTTCAGGGGGTCTGAAAACGTATAGATCCGGTGAAAACTCGATTTCGAAAAATCGACATGAATACAATACTTGCCTTCCTATATATTCATATAGGCAAGAGAAAGTAAAAAAATCCTTTTTATGAGACGACGCGTCTCACGGCTGGTGGCAATTTTCAAAAAACTTACCTTTAACGTATGGCAAAACCATTAGTGATTTCTGTATCTACGCTTTAAGAGGATCTGAATGACACTATTTTTGTTTTCAAATTCCGAATTTAATTTCTTGACTTCCGGTCAAAACCGGAACTTCAAACCTAATTTAGACCCATTAACTTTTTGTGCATATTACGAATCCGAAAACCGTTTGTTGCTATGTCTTGTAGTTTCTTACATCTTAAATAAAAGTTAAAAAAAAGTTGTAGATTTTTTTATTTAAACTGATTATGTGACTTAACATCGGGTGTGATTGAAGGACGGACAAAGGAAAATGGTTGATGACATTTTAAGTATTGCTATCAATAAATTAATGGAAATCCCTCTAACTGTAGACGAAACCGAAGTTAACTTTTTTTTACTTTCTCTTGCCTATATGAATATATAGGAAGGAAAGTATTGTTTTCATGTCGATTTTTCGAAATCGAGTTTTCACCGGATCTATACGTTTTCAGACCCCCTGAACCCAAAAAACATGTTTTTAGCGATTGGTCTGTGTCTGTGTGTGTGTGTGTGTGTGTGTGTGTGAACAGAATATCTCAAGAACGGAACATCGTACGAACTTGAAACTTGAGTTACATACCACTACCGGACGCGACACGAACATTTTCATCAAAATCGGTCAACCGGAAGTAGTAGTTTATTCGTATAATTTTTCAGTTTTTTGCGATTTTCTCAAAAACTGGTCCTACGATTTTTTTAAAAATCGCCTATTTTACTCAATTTTTTATTCTCTACAAGATAGGGTAGGCGCCATGTTTGCTGAAATTCTCGGTGAGGCTGTTTTCACGTAAAAACGTTGTTTTTTTAAGATTACGGCTTTAATATAAATTTTAGCGCAAAAACTTATATAATAAAAGTTGTAGAGAATTTACAAACCTACAACTTCTGTTTCAAACATTTTTTTGTATGACGCTTAGTTTAGCAGTAATTAGCGATTTTCTGATTTTTTCTCACGAAAACGTGTGAAAAATCGATTTTTTAAAGATTTTGGCCTTAGTATGCATTTTACGACAAAAGTGTATATAACCAAATTTATAGGAAATTTAAAGATCTACAACTTTTATTTAACGTATTTTTCTCTACAGAGCCTAGTTTAGCGTGAAATAGTGATTTTCCGTATTTTTAAGCCAGACTTAGGTTGATTTTCATTTTGAGTGTTTCACTCATGATTAAAATAAGGTTATGTTTATTGAGGTTAGTTTTTTGTTTATTTCTAATATTTTATTACTAATGTTAAATTATTTGCATTGGCAAGAGAAAGTTGTGTGAGTGTTTCACACCAGATTTTTATTAGTATTTTTATTCTAATTTGAAAAAATAAGGATTTTATACACCGAAGGGGTTTCATTTACACAAAACAACTCGCTTAACATAACAAAAATGTACAAAAAATTAAAAATGTTATCAGCACAGGATGTCATACATCCTGCAAAAACAATAATTTTTTTAAAATTTTTATGTTTATTAAAAAAATTTCAAACTGATTATGTGACTTAACATTTATCAGTAAAACAAAAATTAAACAATTATCAACTTATCTTTCAAAATACGATTAATCATTTTATTCGTTTCAAAATACAGTACACATATCAACATTTTTCATTATTAGTTAACGACTAGGAATTTTTTTGAAGTGTGTGAAACTACTGCATACATTTTTCACACCCCAAGCCGAGAATTAAACGCCAGACAAATTTTAACGTGTTAAAACTTCCACACCATAGCTGAAAATCGAATCCGGGGCTTCCGCTGTGTATGCTAATATAGTCACTACAGCCAAACATTTTTTTGTTTTGGTTTTACATCCGACTATTTTGCGTATTGACGCTACTGAATCAACATTGAAGGGTTACAAATGAAAATTATTTGTGAAATAATGACAAAACGCACCGGAAATTGGACCCTGGACGTCTGGCATAAAAGCCAGTTTCACTGACCACTACACTAACGAACATGCAAGCTAATTAAAAACCTTACATACCAGCGCACAGGCCCTCTTTGTAGGTATTATTTGATATATTTAGGCATTAGTAAATAATGTAGGCTATTACTGGAAAACATGCATATTTTTTTTATTTAACCCTTTCAGTACCGACGTCCGTTAAAGAGGACTATATGTTTTACGTAGTTATAACATCCTGTTTACCGGACATCCGTAAGTTATGCATAAATTGCCAACGTCCGGATAACCGAACATTTACAAAAAGCTTTTAAACAAAAATTGGTAGACATTTACCCAAAAATTAAAGGAATAATGTATTTTGAAACTGCCTTCGTAGCATAGTGACTAGCGCGCTAGCCTACAAAGTGAAAGGTCCCGGGTTCAATTCCCGGCTAGAGTCTGAAAATACAAACACGTTAAAACCACCGTTAAGGTACCAAAACCCACAATAGTTGCTAATGACTAATCAGTCGATACGACTTTAAAGAAACTAATAAAAACTATTTTTAATTTTTTTAGTGTTATAACAATTTATTTTTTTTATGAACACAAATATTAATTTTTAACAGAGACATTTTATTTTTAACTAACGTTGAAATTTTGGCCGGCAATTACAGGCTCTTACGCCTGCAAGTTTTCGAAATAAAGGCTGGCACTTTTTGTACACACTTATTTAAATTAAATGTTACTTTAGATCAAACTTTTAAATATTGTTTCGGCACTGAAATGGTTAAATGTGTTTAAAAATTGTATTTACATAGACTTATTTGGGTATTAAAAAAGAAAATAAAACTTCACTTTATCAAATTATACAGTGAAACATCGATATATCGAACTTCGATACTGCGAAAACCTCGATTCAACTAATTTTTTTAACGGGGTCGTGACATTTTAATAAAATTACTTGTAAATTTACCTCTATTTAACAAATCTGTACCTCGATACAACGAGAAACAGTGATATACTGCACATAGTATCGTACAATAACTTTTTTTACAACTGTTTTATAAAAATACTAAAATTTAAATTGGTAATGTATTTTTGAATTCTCTGTGGGCTGTAAGGTAGATTCTGTGATTTCCTCACCTTAATTGTACCTGTCTGTAGTATTCAATATTTAAATAAATGCGAAATCTTTTTTGAAAGTAATGCTTTATTCTAACAAAAAAATATAACTCACTTTTTCAAACCCACCGGGTTGGTCTAGAGGTAAAGTTGTCGCCAAAATCAGCTGTTCAACAGCTGACTTTCGGAGACGAAGGTTCCTGGTTCAAATCCTAGTAAAGGTAGTTACTTTTATACGAATTTGAATGCTAGACAGTGGTTACCGGTGTACTTTGATGGTTGGGGTTCAATTAACCATACTCTCTCAGGAATGGTCGGCCTGAGTCTGTACAAGACTACACCTCATTTACATGTCATACACTTCATCCTCATCTCATTGGGTCATGGGGTTGCTTATTGTTCTGAATTGAACAGATTGCAACGTATACACATATTAGAAATTAAAAAAAAACAACTTTTTCAAACAATAAATAAATTAACGTTTAAGATGAAATAATCGATTCATTAACTATCAATATCAGAACCTAAGAATGCGCTTAAGATTAGTATTTTTATAATCGATTTAAACAAAGTTTCAGTGTAATTATTTTATACGTTAGTAATACCAAAAAATTATAAGCCAGAAATAAAAATACAATGTTAGGCTGCAATCGAGTTATGCATTCTTTTAATTCAAGATGTTCAAGGATAGTTCCTACTTGAAATACGTGAGTAATTTTTGTACAGTATGTATAACAATATTAGACGTAATTAATCTATAGAATTTACATTTACTAGTTTAAATTTTTTTAACGCCATTAAGAAAAATAACAGTCCATAACAGACAAGTGGAGTGTCAAATTATTTACACTCAATCTGTTCGTTGCAGGGCTAAAATAAATAGTTCTGTTTCTTATCATATGGTCAGCCAATTAAATACTGAATCATTTAAGAAGAGAAGAGGTAGAGGTGTAAAAGACACTAATCAGAATTATCTCCTCTGAAAGTAATGAATTTCATTATACGGCCAGACCCTTTGGTGAATGAAGTGAAGGTGTAATTTGCAGAGTGGAAAATTTGTGCTTTTCAGAGGGCCTGGCATGCTGATAAGCATATTTTTCAACTCAGTGAGGAAGGCACGGTAAACCACGTCACTCCTCGTTTTACTCAGTAAAACCTCAACAGGTTCAAACCAGCCTTTCGGCTGAAGACCTCAGCAACAAGAAAAATAACTACTTAATTCATCATTAAACGTGAAACCATTCGTAAAAAATCTGGTGTGAAACACTTACACAACTTTTTCTTGCCAATGCAAATAATTAACAATAAACCTAACGTTAGTAATAAAACATTAGAAATAAACAAAAAACTAACCTCAATAAACATAACCTAATTTTAATCATATATGAAAGACGCAAAATGAAAATCAACCTCAGTTTGGCTTAAAAATACGGAAATCGCTCTTCCACGCTAAGGGTCTGTAGAGAAAAATACTTTAAATAAAAGTTGTAGATCTTTTAATTTCCTATAAATTTTATTATATACACTATTGTTGTAAATGCATACTAAGGCCGAAATCTTAAAACAATAGATTTTTCACACGTTTTCGTGAGAAAAAACCGAAAATTGCTAATTACCGCTAAACTAAGCTTTATACAAAAAGTTGTTGGATTTTAAATTCTTTACAACTCTAATAAAATACATTTTCGCTAAAATGCATAATAAAGCCGCAATCTTAAAAAAACAATTCTTTTACGTGAAAACAGCCTCTCCAAGAATTTCAGCAAACATGGCGCCTACCCCATCGTGTAGAGCATAAAAAATTAAGTAAATGAGGCGATTTAAAAAAATCGTAGGACCAGTTTTTGAAAAAATCGCAAAAAAGTGAAAAATTACACGAATAAACTACTCTCTCCGGTTGACCGATTTTGATGAAAATGTTCGTGTCGGGTCCAGTAGTGGTATGTAACTTAAGTTTCAAGTTCGTACAATGTTCCGTTCTTGAGATATTCTGTACCCACACACACACAGACCAATCGCTAAAAACATGTTTTTTGGGTCCAGGGGGTCTGAAAACGCGTAGACCCGGTGAAATCTTGATTTCGAAAAATCGACATGAAAACGATACTTTCCTTCCTATTCTAAACTTTCCTATTGCCTATTCATATAGGCAAGAGAAAGTAAAAATAAGGTAAGGAATTCTTGTTACCTTGATATAACGAATGTTTTTCTGAGATTTCGATTTTGTTATATCGAGGATCAACTGTATTTAAAAACTAATTCCATTATGCAGAAGCTGCATTAACAAAGTAGAAAGCGATTATTGCGTGTAGAAATTTAGGAAAATTTTGGAGGTGAAGTCAACAGGACTTTTTTTAAAAACTAATAACTTTCAAGAAAATAATTTCTTCTGTTCTTGTGTGATACGGTAAAAAACAGATAAAGTGTTTACTGTTCCGGAACGTCTTCCAATAACCCAAAACCAGATAAAACAATAAAAAAACAATTTTATTTTCGTACACAGTGGATGATAAAGTGCAGAATTTTAATTTATTTAGAGGGAACGTATTGCACAAACACTGCAATAAAATTACAACTACTATTATTATAAAGGCAGTAAATGGTTTATCGTTAATATGAAATAACGATACAGTTATCAATTTTCATTAAATAAAACAATAGAATAATAAATTAATGGTGAAATGTTAATTAATTGAACAATGTGCCTCACACTCTGAATAAAAAAAAAACAACACTGAACCAGTCAGCACGGTTAAATAGATAAACTGATTAAAACAGTTTTCATCGGAATAAATTTCATAATAATTAAAGTACATTAAATAAGCACAAACAGATTGGGTCTTTTCTGTTATTCCCCCCCCCCCCCAACATAATTTGTCACATTTTGTAGATTATTTCGTATCAGGGTGGTCCAGAGGTAAAGTCGTCACCAAAATCAGCTCTTTAACAGCTGATTTTCGGAGATGAAGGTTCCTGGTTCAAATCCTAGTAAAGGTAGTTACTTTTATACGGATTTGAATACTCGACAGTGGTTACCGGTGTACTTTAATGGTTGGGGTTTAATTAACCATACTCTATCAGGAATGGTCGGCCTGGGTCTGTACAAGACTACAACTCATTTAGACGTCATACACATCATCCTCATCTCATTGAGTCATGGGGTTGCTTATTGTTCTAAATTGAACAGATTGCAACGTACACAAATTAGGAATGAAAAAAAATTTCGTATGTAATCTTCCAGTAGTTTGAACGGGGAAAATATTTTAAAAAAATCTACACCAATATTCTTTAAAAGTTAATGTCAAATATAGGTAGGGTAAATACATTGTTTTTTCTTACTATTGTTACTGTATGTAATAATGAAATATACTCATCGAGTACTTACCTTATTATTTTAATTTTTGATTTATTATACTAATTTTCAATAAAAATAAAAAAATATATATATATATTTCATTTTTATTGGCAAAATGAGATTTTTTGATGTCACTAAATTAAATATTATTAAATAATTTTAATAACTTTCAATAAATAGTTTATAAATATACTTCCAACGACCGGCCCGTTGGCGTAATGGTCAGCGAAACTGGCTTCTACGCCGGGTTCCCGGGTTCGATTCCCGGCCAGTCTGGCATTTTTTTATTACTCAGTTTCATATTCTCACACATTCTCCACAGTCTCCATTAGCAGAAATAGCAAAACTGTAAAACGTGAAACCAATACGAAAAAATAAATAGTTTAACGCATTTTCAATAACACCGTATTTACGCTAAATATGCCTCTATTTAACGTAAGGCAACTTAAAAAATTTTTATATAGGAATTTTTACTTTCTCTTGCCTAAATCAATATATAGAAAGGAAAGTATTGTTTTCATGTTGATTTTTCAAAATCGAGATTTCACCGAATTTGCACGTTTTCAGACCCCCTGAACCCCAAAAAGATGTTTTTAGCGATTGATCGTGTGTGTGTGTGTGTGTGTGTGTGTGTGTGTGTGTGTGTGTGTGTGTGTGTGTGTGTGTGCGTGCGTGTGTGTGCGCGCGCGCGCGTGTGTGTGTGTGTGAACAGAATATCTCAAGAACGGAACATCGTACGAAGTTGAAACTTAAAACTTAAGTTAGATACCACTTGAGGACCCGACACGAACATTTCATCAAAATCGGTCAACCGGAAGTAGTAGTTTATTCGAGGCATTTTTCACTTTTTGCGATTTTCTCAAAAACGGCTCCTACCATTTTTTAAAAACCGCCTCATTTACTAAAGTTTTTATGTTCTACAAGATAAGGTAAGCGCCATTTCAGGTGCTGAAATTCTTGGGGAAGCTGTTGCTCTCGTAGAAAAAAATAGTTTTTTAAGATTTCGGCTTAAATATGCATTTTAGCGCAAAAATATATACATAATAAAAGTTGTAGAGAATATAAAAACCTACAACTTTTATTTTTAAATATGTTTTAGTACAACGCTTAGTTTAACGGTAATTACCGATGTTATGTTTTTTCATGAAAATTGCAAACAAATGGATTTATAAGATTACGGCCTTAGTATGCATTTTACGACAAAAGTGTATATAATCAAAGTTATAGAAAATTAAAAGATCTACAACTTTTATTTTAAGCATTTTTCTCTACAGAGGCTACTTTTTCAAGAAAGAGTGATTTTACGTGTTATGAAGCCAGACTGAGGTTTTGCGTCTTTCACTCATGATTGAAATGAGGTTATGTTTTTTGAGATTAGTTTTTTGTTTATTTGTAATGTTTTATTACTAATTATAGGCTATATTTTTCATTATTTGCATTGGGAAGAGAAAGTCGTGTGTTTTACACCAGATTGTTTTAGTAGTATGTGTAATGAGTACATAAACAGCATTGTTCTTAGTAGAATCTATTGAGTTAAATTGAAGCACGCCATAAGATTATTTTAATTACCTTAATAAATAAATAAATTTATATATTGATATCAACATACTGAAATCCACTTATGTACTGTCTGCCTCATCAGAACATTGATTAAAATGCTAGACTGTAAAGCAGAAGCTGCCAGGTTCGATTCGTGGATAGGTCTGTAAAACTAACTGTATTGCTAATGACCACGCAGTTGTCGCAACAAATAAAACAACAAATATAAAAATTCTGTCATGAACGATCATGGATTTTATTATTAATAATCTACATGAATTCTGCAGCTTAGATAAAAACCAGGAAAAAGGTTAATTTAAACGATTAGAATTAAACATAATACAGAATAAAACAAAAACAATTTTAACAATTAAAAAATTGTAAAAATTGTTTTGATTTTCTTTTTTAATAAAATTCATGGATCAGCAGTTAATTGCATTACAAGCAATATTTTATTTGTTTAAATCACACGAATAATTACAGCGATACCGTCCCTTAAAAAAATAATTATTCGTCAATAAAAAAAATTTACAATAATGTAAATAATTTCTTTACTGATCGCCAACGTGGCGTAGTGACTAGCACGCTAGTCTAAAAACCTGGAGGTCTCCGGCTCGATTCCCGGCTAGGATCTGGAAATTTTAACGCGTTACCGTGCCAAAATCCATAGTAGTCACTAATTTACAAGCTGTCGATGCAACTTTAAACTAAAAAAAGATATTTCTTTACTTACATAAGCACGTAACTAGTTTACACTTCGCAGATAGTTTTTTCCAAATTTTATTGTTTTAGTAGCCTATCTATTAAACAGCTTTAACATTTTGGTAATTAGTAACTTCCTTAAAATTGGGTTAAGAAATGGTGGTTTTGAAATAATTTTCCGACCCCTACCGGGGATCGACCAGGAAACATTTTTTAACTAACACAGGAAGGACATTTAGTTGATAAGTCGCAGATATTTTTTACTTTCTCTTGCCTATATGAATATATAGGAAGGAAAGTATTGTTTTCATGTCGATTTTTCGAAATCGAGTTTTCACCGGATCTATACGTTTTCAGACCCCCTGAACCCAAAAAACATGTTTTTAGCGATTGGTCTGTGTGTGTGTGTGTGTGTCTGTGTGTGAACAGAATATCTCAAGAACGGAACATCGTACGAACTTGAAACTTGAAACTTAAGTTACATACCACTACCGGACGCGACACGAACATTTTCATCAAAATCGGTCAACCGGAAGTAGTAGTTTATTCGTATAATTTTTCAGTTTTTTGCGATTTTCTCAAAAACTTGTCCTACGATTTTTTTTAAGATCGCCTATTTTACTCAATTTTTTATTCTCTACAAGATAGGGTAGGCGCCATGTTTGCTGAAATTCTCGGTGAGGCTGTTTTCACGTAAAAACGTTGTTTTTTTAAGATTACGGCTTTAATATAAATTTTAGCGCAAAAACTTATATAATAAAAGTTGTAGAGAATTTAAAAACCTACAACTTCTGTTTCAAACATTTTTTTGTATAACGCTTAGTTTAGCGGTAATTTGCGATTTTCTGTTTTTTTTCTCACGAAAACGTGAGAAAAATCGATTTTTTTAACATTTCGGTCTTAGTATGCATTTTACGACAAAAGTGTATATAATTAAATTTATAGAAAATTAAAAGATCTACAACTTTTGTTTAGAGCATTTTTCTCTACAGAGCCTAGTTTAGCGTGAAAGCGTGATTTTCCGTATTTTTAAGCCAAACTGAGTTTGATTGTCATTTTGCGTCATTCACTCATGATTAAAATAAGGTTATGTTTTTGAGGTTAGTTTTTGTTCATTTCTAATGTTTTAATACTAATGTTAGGTTTATTGTTAATTATTTGCATTGGCAAGAGAAAGTTGTGTGAGTGTTTCACACCAGATTTTTTTTAATTGTATTCTTTTAGTATGTATCTATACAGTCACTTTAATATTTTGGTCATTAATTACTTCCTGAATATTATTGGGTTAAGGAACGGTGGTAGATTTGAACAAGAAATAATTTTCCACACCCCTGCCGGGAATCGACCCGGGACCACCGCTTTTTAGCGTAACACACTAACCTCTATGCCACAGAGGTGGCCCAGTGATAAAGATTAGATTTAATAAAACCTAATACAATAACTCAAGTTTACTCCTGTCCTACAATCATTTCTAGGACTTATCTTGTTTTAATTACAAGGAAATTAAATTAAAACTAATGTTTTAAAAAGCGTATAAATTATAAAATTTTATTAGGTTTTAAAAAATGGAAACTCTTTTTCATTCGATTAAATCCACTGATGTATTCTTGGAAAACTAACCTGCGTTTTGCATTAATTAGTTTTTTAAAAAAGTAGGTCCTCGATTTACCGTGCTTAAGTCTGGTCGGACACCGAAGTTAAATCGAAACCTTCTTAAAAAGGAGTTGGGGAATTTGTTTATTCGTACAGGTTATACAGTGTTCATATGCACTTCATTAGGACTTAAAATAAGACATTAATCATAAAAATGTTACTGAATAAGGACGAAAATATTATTATCAATAACCCATCGTCCATTGTTAATTCTCAAACGAAAGATGGGATGGGGTGAAATTTTTCTTTTCTCAATTGAGAGACTTAAATCGAGAATTCACTGCATAATTTTGTAATCGGAACAAAATTAAGTTATCATTCGATCGATTGAAAAATATAGGCCTACCGGTTATATACAATTAGGTCAATCAGTGACAAAATTTCATGAAAGAACACGAAATCCGCCATTTAAAAAGAAATAACATTCCAAGTTGCATCAGCAACGTAAGTTATATTTGTAAGTGACTTAGTGGGTTATGGTAAAGTATCGTTGGGTTTTTACGTGTTATATTTTTTACAGATTCTAATCGGGAATCAAACCACCTATTTTCGAGATTTATATTTAGCGTCCTCTAACCCTGTTATGTATTAGGCCTACGCCACACAGACGACCACAACCTCTGTTCATATGTGTAATTTTTATCTCTTTACGTAAACTTCTATTTTCATAAGGAATTATTCTTAATGGTTCAAGATAAATTTCAAGTAAAGGTGTATAATTTGTAAATCAACCGACAACAGTAGGGGAAACATTTTCTGAAAACAGGAAAATATAATAATCGCTCGATCAAGATTTTTCAAACAAATTACTAGTTACATAGTGTTATTTAGATCATCAGCCGAAAGACTGGTTTGAACCTCTAGAGGCTTTATTAAGTAAAACCAGGAGTGAGGTGGTTTACCAATGCCTTCCTCACTGAGTGGAAAAGTAAGCTTATTACGATACCAGGCACAATGAAAAGCATCTAATTTCCACCATGCAAATAACACTTTCACTTCATTTATCACAGGATCTGGCTGTACAATGAAATTCGTAACTCTCAGAGGAGATAACTCTGATTTTTACACCTTTACCTCTTCTGTTGTTAGATGCTTCAGTCATATAATTGGCTGACCATGTGATAAGAAAAAGAACTACCCTGTGTTTGTACCCTGGAACTAGGAGATCGAGTGTAAATAATTTAAGACTCCACCTGTTTGTTATGGGTAAAGTTACATTACACAGCGATATAAATAACTAAGGAGACCATATTATGCAAAACATACACTAAAATTATTCCCATGACGGGCAGGTGGAGTGTTAAATTAATTGCACACGATATGTTGGTTCCAGCACTACAAAAAATAGTTCTGTTATTACCACATAGTCAGCCAATTATATGACTGAACTATTTAAGAACAGAAGAGGTGAGGTTTAAAAGTCACTAGTCAGAGGTATCTCCTCTGAGAGTAATGAATTTACTATACAGCCAGAGTGGTGTTTTAAAGAGTGGTGCTTTTCGGAGGGCCTGGCATGCTGATAAGCATACTCTTTCAACTGAGTGAGGAAGGCAATAGTAAACCACACCACTCCTCGTTTTTACTTAGTAAAACCTCTAGAGGTTCAAAGCAGCCTTACAGCTGTTGACCTAAACAACAACAAAATAAAATTAAATGCAGGATAATAAATTAATTATAATAAATTAATTGCATATAAAATGCAATTTACAAAAATTTAAATTTTCAAACAAGTAATAAAATTCAAAATGTGAATTATAATGTATTTATAAAAGAAGAGAAAAATTACCTGAATTCTGGACGTTAATAATCCCGAATGAGTGCAAACACAATTTTTTTTACAAACACAATTTGTAATCAGAAAGACCGATAAACGTAATTAATTTGCAAGAACAAAAACACTTATAAAACGTAACTAACACACAGATGTACGACTACAATAAAATGAATATATCTACTATATCTATAAGTACGTACACACACATACACAAACAACACCACTACAAAGTGTTAACAATAGAATGAAAATTAAATAGGCCTAAATAGAACTGTATACGACGTGAAACAAGCAAAACACGGTACACGTATAATAGTGCACTGATCAAATGATGTTGTTTACCTCGTTATACTCCAATTATAATCATGTTTAAAATACAATTGTACCAACTTTAAAAATTATAATTTCCCTTTTTCACCATAAATTATTTATTCTATTGTTCTTAAATCTTTACTCTCTAGCACTATTACTCTCGAGTGAAACAAAATTGAGATGTTGCAGAATACTGCATGCAAATTTCTACTGATTTTCACGTTTCATTAACCCCTGAAGCCAAAAACTGTTTTTAAGAGGGATATTTCTCCATCTCTCATTATTTACGCGCGCTTGTGATTTTTCGTACGAAAATCATACTCTTACATTACAAGTTCAACGTTTTAATGCGTGACTTCATTATATACGTGGAAGTAACCTTAAATTGTTAAACTAAATACACATTGCAGGATCAAAGAACAACATCAAAATCAACTGTCTTGCTTTTACAGACGACGGGGCAATCGTTCCTAGAAACACGGAAACGATAGAAAAAAAACATTTTATAGAAAAACAATAAAAAAAGGTATAGATTGTCTTAAAAAAAACAAAATATGGAATCATTTTATAAAAGTTGATACGTTTAAATCTGTAAATCAAAATTAATTTTCAGATAAGGAAAATTTTTTTTAAACACTATATTTGGAGTGTAGCATTATACTGGAGTGAAACGTGGGTGTTACGGGCTGTAGAAAGGAAGAGGATAGAAGCTTTTGAAATGTGGTGAATAGGAAAATGTAAAAGATTAGGTGGGTGGACAAAATAAGTAATTAAGAGGTTCTTAAACGAGTGGATGAAAGAAGAAGTATATGGGAACATCGTACCAGAAGAAGGATAAGCTATCTTAAGACGTCCAGGTATTGGTCTATCAATAATGGAGGGTGATGTCGAGAGAGTAAATTGTAAGGGGAGGCAAAGGTTAAAATATTTAGAGGAAATTACAACAGATGTCGGGTATCGCAGGGATGTACATATGAAACGACTTGAGCAACATAGAACAGCTTGGAGAACTGCATCAAACCAGTCAAGAGACTGATGACAAAAAAGATCTTCATACCTTGAGCACGATACATACAGTGGAAGACCTGCGAAAGGAAGCGAACATAAGGCGAGGAAATATGGTCACTGCACTCAGAAGAACTTAACAATCTGGACTAAAATAAAGCTATATCGAGCCAAGCCAAGTTCTGATACAGCACTTGTGATAAAACCTGCGTGTCTCTTCAAGAGTGAATGCCTTAGAATGACCGGGAATAATTGCAAAAACAGCAGAAAAATCCTCCGCAAGATAATGGGTTCGAAGATAGATTTTTTTTAAATTAATTTAAATCTACAGTAGACATTTTTGGACACTACACAGTAGAAGTAAGGTATTGGGTAAAGGTTTAAAAAAGACAAAGATTTATTTAGAAAATTAGAATATTACGAAAAAATACTGAACCGAATTAAGTTCAGACTACTGATTACCAACTTCAAGGGCTTCCACGAAAAACAAAAACAGATAGACGGAAGATTGGAGAAAAGCCGACAGAGAGAAATGCTAAGTGTGAGCTGGAAAAAAGAGATTCACGAAATGCCTAAAGTTACTTAACATGAACTAAGATGGCCCTAAAAGATAAAACGTAATTTACCGTCAACTTTATCTTATGTGGTAGTATTTTCCTTTCCCATATTATCTAGTAATACATCATAATCGACTGAAAGAGATCCGGAAAACACCTCTTGAGTTATTGACACTTTTCGGTAAATTGACTAATAATTTTCTACCATTTATAGACAATGTATGAAAACTGTTTTCCGACAACTTCTTGAACAAAGGTACATAGTGTGACAATATTAAAGGAAATGTGGGTTCTAGAATTTTCGAGGAAGACCGAGAGATTAAAAATGCTAACGTAAATAATAAAATTAATAAATAGGGTTTTCCGAGAAATAGTTAGAAATATTATGTGTAATAATAAACGGTTTGTATAGTAAAGGTAGCTATTGCTGTACAGGTGTTATGAAAGATTCGAGTCGGGTACCTATTTAGATAATTGGCCTTTTCGTAAAACCTTCTATTCAATCCTAATTTGTTTACAGTTGTTAAGATTTATTCAAAAGCCGTCAGAAAGATTTTGTTTTTATCATTACATACAAAATATCTGCCTTTTCTCAAATTCTCCATTAGCCCACCTATATAATCAGCCAGTTTCTTTACGGTCAGGTCAGTTTACGTTTTGTCTGTGATTGAGTGAGCGTATTCCATAGTGCATACCAGTGCATTAGAAAAGGTCAACGTTACTGCGAATAACTGTCAATTGTTTAACTTTTATTTATTATTTATTCATTTATTTTTTCGTAGTAATCAGTAAATTATTCAAGTTATTTCTTGAATTAGTTAACTATAATTAGTCTGTTAGTTTGTTACTTATTAAGTCATTTAATAGTAGATTTTAGTCGCTTATTTAATTGTAATTTTTAGTTGTAATAAATACTTATAATTTTAAAATTTAGTGTTACTTAATTATTTAATTTAACCAGATCCTGAAACAGACCTTAGATATACGAGTCACAATATTTTCGCTTAATATTTGGGAAGTCACCCGGTTTTGTTTTAAGTCTACAATTTTAGTCCCGACGCTTAGGTTAGTCGCAACTTAAAATTTGACGCGAAAAATCGGTCTAAATTTGGTTTACCTTGAATGCTTTTTTACACGACAAAAATTAAAAATATCATTCAAAATTGAAAAATTTGAGTATAATATAATTCAACACTCAGTTTAACAGCAGTTCTTGATTTTTCCGAAAAACCCCCGCATTAAAATTCGTCCATTCCGTATTTTGGTTTAACGTCCGACTGTTCAGCAATTACTGTTAATACAGACGGTGGATGAAAATAATTTTTGTAACATATGAAAATATGCCGTGCCTGAATGGGATTCGAACCCAAGACCGCATGATGAGAGTTATATGATGATTATAATACGCTGACGATTAAAATACGCATGATTTAGTTATATGAAGGAATACTTTTTTTTTTTTTTTTTTTTTTTTTTTTTTTTTTTTTTTTTTTGGTTTAACGTCCGGCTGTTTTGCAAATTGCTGCTAATGCAGACGGTGAAGGATGAAATGAATTTTTTGTAACGTATGAAAAAATGCCATGCCCGAGTGGGATTCGAACCCAAGACCGCGTGATGAGAGGCGAGCACGTTACCAACAAAATTAAGGAATACGCATGATACCGTATTGAGTTAAATGACATTGTTGATTACATAAATTATAACTTGTAGATTTAGTTTCTTGATTTTTCCGAAAAAACTTCGCATTAAAATTCGCCCATTCCGTATTGAGTTATATGACATTGTTGATTACATAAATAAAAACTTATAGATACAGTTTCCTTATTTTTCCGAAGAAAAACACGCATTAAAATTCGTCCATTCCGTATTGAGTTACATTACATTGTCGATTACATAAATTATAACTTGTAGAACCGTTTCAAAATCAAACAAATTTTTTTTGTTTTTGAAGCCGCATCAACAGCTCGGTTACTAGCGACTACAGTGGGTTTTAACTTGTGAAAATTTCCAGACCCTAGCCAGGAATGGAACCCGAGATCACCGCGTTGTAGGCTACCGCGCTACCACTACGCTACGGAGGCGGCCAATAAAAATCAGTCAATAAACGAGTAAAATGTAGTATTGTATGAACAATAACGACAAAATTAATGCGTTTTCGTTCATATTTTTTAGTGAAGTACTATAACCAACCGAGTAGCGACCGAAAAACCAATTTTAACGGTACTCGTCAGAGGCCACCAATTTCTGATATCAATAAACAATTCCTTACCAAGTAATATAATTATCAATAAACGACCTTGATGTTGTTAATGCACTTACTCATGTAAAATATGATTCCATAAAAGTACAGTATAAATACTGGCTGGCACAACAAAATGAGGACACCCTAAGAAGTCAAGGCCTGTGACTAACGCACACAAACAATTCCGGTGCAACGTCTGAAAGTACCTACCTGCATACAAGTACTTCAGGTGTTGACTCAGGCTGTTAATACAGAAAGATCAATTCACACACGGACGCGAATTCATACACGGACACGGATTTTTTTTTGGATGATTTTTTATCTTCCTTTAAAATGTTACGAAAAATTAAGTTATAACTTCTGTGAGCAAACTTGTATTTGCTCACTTGATCGCTTCTTCGATTTTTCCGCATTCTTTAATACTGTACGATAACAACTAAATAAATAACACTTAACTAAGAGTCAGAAAAAATGTCAAATACAAAAATTGCGGACTTTTTATTGACTTTGTACGCTTTTAACTGCCCTTAAATGTTTTTGAGCGGTTTCCTCTAAAATAGATCGTAAGACTTTTTTGTCATCAGTCTATTAACTGGTTTGATGCAGTTCTCCTTGTAATTTGCTTTAAATATTCTAACTATTGCCTACCCCTATAATTCACTCCCTCAATATTACCCTTTATTATTAATACACCAATACCTGGATATCTTAAGATATGCCCCACTATCCTATCTTTTCTTTTGGTAAGATGTTCCATGCTTCTTCTTTCATCCACTCGTCTAAGAAGCTCTAAATTACTTATTTTGATCACCCACCTAATCTTTAACATTTTCCTATAACACCACATTTCAAAATTGTAAGACTACGAATTTGAAATAACCGATCTTACAATTTAGAATAGATTAATTCATGGAATTTTTTATGGATGACAAATTAATATACCCTTTTAATGAGCCCAGAAAATGTAACGACTGGGGAAACTCAGAATCGTAAGCCATTTTTTTTGGAAAATTATTTTGCATCGAAGTAATTTTATTAAGTTTGTTTAAAAGTTGCGCCAACAACTCGGTTATTAGAAACTAAGATGGGTTATGTAACAGTGGGTTTTAACTGGTGAAGGCTGGCCAGTTGGCGTTGTGGTTAGCGCAACTGGCTTCTACACCGGGTTCCCGAGTTCGATTCCCGGTCTGGTCTGGCATTTTTTCATCGCTCATCTACATGTATCATCCTTCTCACCGTCTGGATTAGCAGCAATTGCAATATAGTCAAGACTTAAAGCAAACAAAAAATTAACTTGTGCAAATTTCCAGAACCTAGCCGGGGATCGAACCCGAAACCTTCACGTTGTAGGCTAGCACGCTACCACTACGCTAAGGAAGCAGACAATTAAATTTAATTTTGGGGCTACAATAAAGATAAACTTAAAAAATATAGTAAAATGTTTACTGTTTAGATTGTTACAGAAGCGAAACGTGCGGATTAAGGGAAGATACGATTTCATTCGTGTGTCTTTATTTGGCGGGTCAAAATAAAAAAATACATACGATAGAAAAGGGGATATGTGCTATCAAGAAATTAAGATGCTGGCGAAGAACAAAACAAGTTAAGAGACAAATTTGGTACACGGTAACTACCTAAAGGAGAAAGCTTTTCTAACGATGAATACAAATTCCAAAAATATCATAAGGGTTAGTTAAGAAAACTGTAACATTTAGGTTTCAGCCCAATCAGAGCAGTAGTTTTGGCTCAACAACGAATAACACACAAACAGATGAAAATCCTTCTAAAACCACTTTTTGGCTTCACGCGGTTAAAAAAAATGAAGATCGACTGAAGTTTGGGTATTCAAAATTATCCAAATAGAAATACCTACTTATTTCTTATTTTATGGTCAAAGAACGGAAAAGCACAAGAAGAATTCCGATTTGTAATTTCATACAAAAAGAAATCACAAAAAGACAAGTTGGTGAAAATAAAAAAAAGACATACCAGTGAACGTATAAAATACACTAGGGGATATTACAAAAGGTACCGCAGACGAAAAATAGCATCAATTCACACAAAATCGCAGCGATATTACTTTCAAACGCTTGAAAATCCCCTCTTAATAGTTAAGACGAGGGGCAATCACAATAGCGAAGATTATAAAAGCATTCAGACGAAATGAAAAAATAACAACACCTTTAAACCTTTAAACGTTTCTAATGGAAGAAACAAGCATGAAAAAATAAGGTACCATTTACAATTTAACATTACTTAAAAAATCTGGCGTGAAACACTCACACGACTTCCTCTTGTCAATACAAATAATTAACAATATAACCTAACATTAGGTAGTGATGAAACATTAGAAATAAACAAAAAAACTAACCTCAAAAAACATAACCTAATTTTAATCATGAGTGAAAGATGCAAAATGAAAACCAACCTTAGTTTGGCTTCATAATACGGAAAATCATTCTTTCACGCTAAACTAGGCGCTGTAGAGAAAATGCTCTAAATAAAAGTTGTAGATCTTTTAATTTCCTATAAATTTTATTTTATATGAATTTTGGTCGTAATATGGATATTAAGGCCGATATCGTAAAAAAAATCTGTTGTACAGATTTTCATAAAAAACCATTAATTACCGCTAAACTAAGCGTTATAAAAAAAATGTTTGAAATAAAAGTTGTAGGTATTTAAATTTTCTACAACTTTTATTATTATATACATTTTTGCGCTAAAATGCACATTAATGTAGCAATCTTAAAAAACAATTATTTTACGCGAAAACAGCCTCTCCAAGAATTTCAGCAGATATGACGCCTACCCTATCATGTAAAGCATATAAAATTTAGTAAACGTGGTGATTTTTTTAAAAATCGCTACAAATCACCAAAATGGACCAGTTTTTGAGAAAATCGCAAAAAAGTGAAAATTAAACGAATAAACTACTACTTCCGGTTGACCGATTTTGTTGAAAATGTTCGTGTCGGGTCCGGTAGTAGTACTTCAATTAAGTTTCAAGTTCGTACAATGTTCCGCTCTTGAAATATTCTATTCACACACACCAATCGTTAAAAACATGTTTTTTGGGTTCGGGGGTCTGTAAACGAATAGATCCGGTGGAAACTCGATTTCGAAAAATCGACGTGAAAACAATACTTTCTATCCTACTCATATAGGCAAGAAAGTAAAAAGTAAAAATGCCAGACCTGACCGGGAATCGAACCTGGGACCCCGGCATAGAAACCAGTTGCGCTAACCACTACGCCAACGGGCCGGCCTAACTATAGAATCAATGGATTAACAAAACTGTTTGGTGCACGGTACATAATTTGTTTCCGTGGAAGAAATCACGTAACCTATGTATTTCAAAAGAGAAATATGGACAATAAATAAGAAATCAATAAAAGATTATGGTGCGCATCAAAACGATGCCTTTTGTGGACATCAAATAAAGGAAAATGATAAAAATAAAATTCTGATGCAATTTGTTATTGCTGTTTTATATCATCCACGGTAGATGAACACGCAGTGACCATAACGTAGTCATGTCAGCAGTAATATAATAAATTTCGTCTGCCAGTTCATTCTAGGATAATGCTCGAGAAATACTCAAATAACAAAACATAAAATCTGGTGTAAAACTCACACGACTTTTATCTTTCCAATTTAAATAAAGAACAATATAATCAAACATTATTAAAAAAAACATTAAAAATTAAAAAAAAACAACCGTATTTTATCATGAGTGAATGATGCAAAATTAAAACCAACCTTTGTTTGGCTTAATACAGAAAATCACTTTTGTTGACGCTAAACTAGGCTCTGTAGAGAAAAATGCTTTAAATAAAAGTTGTAGATCCTTTGATTTCCTATAAATTTGATTATATGCATTTTTGTAGTAAAATGGATACTGCGGCAGCAATATTAAAAAAAATCGTTTTTTACAGATTTTCATGAAAAACAAACAAAAAATCACTAATTACCACTAAACTAAGCGTTACACGAAGAATTATTTGAAATAAAATTGTAGATTTTTAAATTATCTACAACTTTTGTTATAAAAACGGTTTTTTATAAGAGCATAGCCTCCCCAACAATTTCAGCAGACATGGCGCCTACCCTATCTTGTAGAATATAAAAAACATAGGAAATGACGCGATTTTTAAAAAAACCATCGTAGGAGCCGTTTTTGTGAAAATCGCAAAAAAGTAAAAAATAACACGAATAAACTACTACTTCCGGTCGACCGATTTTGATGAAAATGTTCGTGTCGGGTTCTCTTGGTGTATCTAACTTAAGTTTCAACTTCGTACGATGTTCCGTTCTTGAGATATTTTGTTCACAACACACACACCAATCGCTAAAAACATGTTTTTCGGTTAAGGGGGTCTGAAAACGTGTAGATCCGGTAAAAACTCGATTTCGAAAAATCGACATTAAAACAATACTTTCCTCCCAACATATTCATATAGGCAAGAGAAAATACAAATGTAAAATGAAAAAACTAAATTTTAATCATTAGTGAATGCTAAATGAAAACCAACCTTTATAGAACTTCAAAATACAACTAAAGAACTATAGAACAACTATAACTATAGAACTTAAAAATAAAATAAGTAGAAAATCACTATTAACGCTAAACTAAGAGTGATAGAAAATAAACGCCTAAAATGAAAGTTTTAGATCTTGTAATTACCTAAAACTTTTGTCCTAAAATGTATAATACTAAGGCCGTAATCTTAAAAAACTTACCACGAGAGCACAACCCCCCCCCCGCCAATTATTTCAGCAGACATAGCGCTTACTCTATCTTGTAGAGCACAACAAATGTAGTAAATAAGGCGAATTTTTAAAAAAATTCGTAGAGCCCGTTTTCGAGAAAATTGCACGAATAAACTAATAAAATACTTCCAGTAGACCGATTTTGACAAAAATGTTCGTGTCGGGTACCCTAGTGGTACTTACCATAAGTTCCAACTTCGTACGATACTCCGTTCTTAAGATATTTTGTTTCTCTCTCTCTCTCTCGCACATACACACCAATCGTAAGAAAAGTGTTTTTTTTTGGTTCAGTGGGCCTGAAATAGTGTAGCAAATCCGGTGAAATCTCGATTTCGAAAAATTGGCATGAAAAGTATAGGTATTGCTTGAGTCCCAACTCCGTGTAGTTGGAAGGTGATTACCGTGGGTTTCTGTACAGTAACGGTGTGTTTTAACGTGTTAAAATTTGCACACCCTAGTTGGAAACAGAACTCGGGACCTTTCGCTTTGTAGGGTAGCACGCTAGTCACTACGCCACGGAGGCGGCCACAATACTTTTAAAATCACTTTTTTTTTGTAGAATATCACTTGCACGTTCATTAAACGTTAAGAGAATTTTAGGGCTTTAATGGGCCAAAAGAAAACTATTCTGTTTCATAAGAAATCCAGCCCGTTGGTGCAGTGGTCAGCGCAGTTGTCTCCTATACAAGGGATCCCGGGTTCGATTCCTGAACAGTTCATCTCATGTAGTCGTTTTCTGGGATTTTTCGTCCACTACCCTTCATTGTCTGCACTAGTCTTCATGTGCATAACAGTCAGATATAAAGCCAAACATGTTTCTTAAAAACCACAGGAAATAAATACAATAATACAAAAATTAAAAAATTTTCATAAGTTTTAACTTTGGGAATACTACTTTCAGAGTCTTATTATATCTGCAAAATAACCTCATCGATTTTTTTTCAAGGGACCGGCAGATTTTTGGTCGGCATGGAGTGAAATGCGGCTCTAAAACAAAAACTAATTGAAATATTTACAGTTCGACAACCCTTGCCTAAGGGTATAAAAAGGGGTTTTGAGCCTTAAAGACAATCATATATACTTTACAGTACTTCCTATACCTTCTTTAAGAGCTACTGTTTCAAAAACCAGCTCTGTAGGCGATCCCTATGAAAACCTAAGTAATTGAATTTCGACCACTTGTTCCGAAGAGGTAGAAAGAGAGTAATTACATTAAAGAAATAAATATTATTTCTGTACCTCTGAAAAGATCAGCAAGTCTGAAAATTGGCATCGGTTTTTTTAGAGTTACACTAACAAAAAATAAAGTAGCTATTGCTTAAAACCTGGAAGAGGAACAAATCAGTTTATTTATTGTACCGCACTTATGCTAATAAAATACATATAAAAAATGTCGTATTTATAATTAATTATCTTTGGGCTTTGTTACATCAATTAGCTTATAACTTCAGAACAGGCCGATTTTGATAAGATTTGTTTGTTGTTTAGGTCAACAGCCGAAAGGCTGGTTTGAACCTCTAGAGGTTTTACTAAGTAAAACAAGGAGTGAGGTGGTTTACCATTGCCTTCCTCACTGAGTGGAAAAGTACGCTTATCAGCATGCCGGGCCCTCTGAAAAGCACAATTTTCCACTCTGTAAATGACAACTTCACTTCATTCACCACAGGGTCTGGCTGTATAGTGAAATTCATTACTTTCAGAGAAGATAACTCTGACTAGTGTCTTTTAAACCTCTACCTCTTCTGTTCTTAAACGATTCAGTCATTTAATTGGCTGACCATGTGATAAGAAACAGAACTATTTATTTTAGCCCTGCAACGAACAGATTGAGTGTAAATAATTTGACACTCCACCTGTCTGTTACGGGCAGAAGATTTGTTTATAATGTATAAAATTAACCAACAGCATTCAACCAACCAACTAACAACTAAGCATCAACCAAAAGATGTCAGATGAATACAAACGATGTAGCAAGTTTCAACATCTTTAATTTTTTTCTCTAAAATTAACTTTACAGAGCTGTAATTAAGAAAATAACCAGATTTTTCAAATGATACCAGAGCGCTAACATGAATTTTCCTCTAAATATCATGCATACGAGTTGTGGCTATTAAATAACGAGACTGACTAATTAATTTTTACTTTATACATAATCACTTATTATCACCTTCAATATACACTCCTTCTCTATCCCTACAACGCTCCATGCGAATTTTCCATTGTTGGAAACAGTGCTAGAAGTCATCTTCTGTCAGCTCCTTCAGGACACATGCCGCTTTCTCTTTTACAGCGTCCACAGACTCAAATCCATGCACTGGAAGAGCCGAACTTCACCGAGCACCAAAAATACTCGAATAAGCAAGTCAAAATTTAAAGCAATGATGATTGTTTTTTTTTTATATCCATGGGATTGTGTACCTTCACTGGGTTCCTGAAGGTCAAACAATTAATCAATATTACTACCTACAGGTACTTTTTCTAAACTACGTCAAAGAGTAAGGAAAAAACGCACCGAAATGTAGAACAAATCATGGGTTCTCCACCAAGACAATGCGCCAGCTCATTCTGCGTTTACTGTCAAGAGGTTTCTAGCCAAATGCAGCATCTCAGTGTTAGAACATCCACCTTATTCACCAGATCTTTCACCATGTGACTTCTACCTGTTCCCTAAGGTGAAATCTGCATTAAAAGGGAAAAGATTTGAGTCTGTGGAAACTGTAAAAGAGAAAGCGGCACGTGTCCTGAAGGAACTGGCAGATGACTTCCAGCACTGTTTCCAACAATGGAAAATTCGCATGAAGCGTTGAAGAGATAGAGAAAGAGTGTAGGCCTATATTGAAGGTAAGAATAAGTGATTATGTATATAATAATAAAATTTTTTACGTCAGTCTCGTTATTTAATAGCCGCACCTCGTACATTAATAAACCCAGTAACAAAAAATTAAAAATCGTTAGTGATATTTTGGAAAGAATTGATATTTTGTGTTTTTGCATCAGAGTACCTACTTTAAAGTAAACATTTTAGAAATTCACAGAAGTAGGTTGAAGTAGTTTTTGATTTCACAATAAAATATATAACAGAGAGGTGGATAAACTAGTGTTCTTACAAGAACCAATTTTTGGTTTCCGGGTGCAATGTAACTTTGAAATCAGGGATCCAAGATGTTACTTACAACATTATTGTTGTTAAATAACACAACTACTTTCTAACTTTAAGATACTATATTGGATATACACCAGAAAATTAATAAAAGGAAACCAGATTTTGAAACTAAACCATGATAAATTTATTCAAAAATCGCCTCATTTACTACATTTTTTATGATGTACAAGATAGGGTAGGCGCCATGTCTGGTAAAATTCTTGGGGAGGTTGTTTTCTCGTAAAAAAATTGTTTTTTTAAGAATGCAGCTTTAATATGCATTTTAGCTCAAAAATGTAGTATATAATAAAAGTTGTAGAAAATTTACAATCCTACAACTTTTTATTTCAATTTTTTTGTGTAACACTTAGTTTAGTGGTAATTATTGATTTTCTGTTGTTTTTATTTCACGAAAATGAGTAAAATATAGATTTTTTAAGATTTCA
This sequence comes from Catonia carolina, assembly GCA_035578175.1. Taxonomy (NCBI): domain Eukaryota; kingdom Metazoa; phylum Arthropoda; class Insecta; order Hemiptera; family Achilidae; genus Catonia; species Catonia carolina. Next base: position 27,981,657 of record JAQMRL010000005.1, on the reverse strand, counting down.
GCCTTAGTATACATTTTACGACAAAAGTGTATATAATCAAATTTATAGGAAATTAAAAGATCTACAACTTTTATTTAGAGCTTTTTTCTCTACAGAGCCTAGTTTAGCGTGAAAGAGTGATTTTCCGTATTTTTAAGCCAAACTGAGGTCGATTTTCATTTTGCATCATTCACTCATGCTTAAAACACGGTTATGTCTTTTGAGGTTAGTTCTTTTGTTTATTTCTAATGTTAGGTTATTTTGTTCTTTATTTGCATTGGCAAGAGAAAGTCGTGTGTGTTTCACACAAAATTTTTAACTTTAAGAAGAGAATAGAACTGAAAGCTAGGCTTAGACTTCTTCTGCGTGATAGCAATCTATAAATACAGGAGACTTTAAATGCAGGAGGACTTGTAACTTATCACACATTTAAAACGATTAAAAAATGTATAGAAATCAACAATAAGAAACTGCAAATTACGTACTTCACCAATAATAATTAGTTTTTTTTTATAAATACATTAAACAACCTTGAGTATGGTGTCGTATTAAAACAATCATTTTTAATATTCTTAGCATGTTTAATACAGGCAAACAGTAAGTACAAAGTCATACCTATATTTATTTTCAACACACGGATTACTTATATAAAATATTGCTAATAGATGATGGTGCAATACTAGTTAATATTATTTATTTTTAATCAACTATGCAGTTTTTAAAACTTTGTTGTTGTTGTTGTTTAGGTCATCAGTCGAAAGCCTGGTTTGAACCTCTAGAGGTTTTACTAAGTAAAAACTAGGAGATAGGTGGTTTACCATGCCTTCCTCACTGAGTGGAACAGTATGCTTATCAGCATGCCGAGCCCTCTGAAAAGCACAAATTTTTCACTCTACAAATGACACCTTCACTTCATTCACCACAGGGTCTGGCTGTATAATGAAATTCATTACTTTCCGAGGAGATAACTCTGATTAGTGTTTTTTACACCGCTACCTCTTCTGTTCTTAAATGATTCAACTATTTAATGGGCTGACCATGTGATAAGAAACAGAACTATTTATTGTAGCCCTGCAACGAACAGATTAGGTGTAAATAATTTGTCACTCCACTTGTCTGTTGCAGGCACAATTTAATTTAAAACTTTATGTAGTATTAAAAGAAAGGTTAATATATATTCGAAGAAATTTCCACTATTCTTACAATTAAATACAATACTTCTACTTAATTGGTAATTAATCATTCATTATATTTTTTGATAATTTAAGAAATTTATATTGGTTTCGAATAGAATGTTTTTGTATGAAAAACCTAATTCTGTAGGAAAAATGAATAAATCTAATAAACTTTCTGTACTACAGAAAATAACTCGTAATTACCACAGCTGTAAGCAGTGACGGATTTATAAATTTTTTGCCCCTAGGCACTATTCTGACTGCCGCCCTTTTGAAACATGCCACATCTGTGCCAAAGTTATTACTCAATTTAAAAAAAAGTAAATCTAACGAGTTCATAAACGGGTGTTGATAAAATCACCAAAAGATACTTAATTAGATTTTAATCACATTTTAAAAGGTTTATACTATAACAAACTAAAAATACAGGTGTTCATAAAAACACCGAGGTATCAGTCACCGCCGCCACCCCGTCGACAGATCGGACCATCCGGTGCGGCTTAGCGGCACCTGTCAGGTCGTGCCGCCCCTAGGCACTGGCCTAGTGTGCCTAGTGGGAAATCCGTCACTGGCTGTAAGCCGTATTAGATATCAAGCCCGTAGATTGCATAAAACTATTAATAGCACTACAGCCCATTATATAGCCTCAATCACATACCTTAATTAACCAAAGGCTATCCGAGATACTGATATAATACCTCAAATATACAAAAGAAGAGTTACCAACTGGCTAAAAAATTTAGGGAGAGGGAAGTCTGAGAATTTAATTAGTTCTATATACAGTAAAATCTCTCTATTGCGGAATTGAAGGGACCATGAGATACCGCCGCTATAAAGAGAGTTCCGTTATAGAGAGAGCGAGTAATTAACGGTGGGAGGGAAGTTGGAGTACTAATTTTTCTGTATAAAATAACTTATATACGTATGTAAATAGTACATGGAATAAGTTTTTGAAAAACTACTGAATAGATAACTTTATGACGAATGTTTAATACAGTAGATTACTTCAATACAGTGAGATATTTAAATTAATTACCTACATAAAGTGTAGGTTATTAACTTAACAAGAAATTTGGATACAAACTGGTTTTATTAGATGTTGTGTTACTAATGTTTAACAATAGAATTTCACTTTTCGTATTGAACTTTTTTCAATAATCATTCATACAGTACATACCGTAATAGATAGCCTAAAATTAATTAGCACTGAAACTCGGTTTTTACTGAACAGTAATAAACATAGGATACATACAATTAAAATCTCCTAAAACATAGGCTACACAAACACAAAAAAAATACACAGTACAGTATATATTTTTTCGTTATTAAGGAAACATTGACTGTGAAGTACATTTCATTTCGTAAAATAAGTTGTAAATTTTGTTTCGTTTTCAATTCATAAAACATGTCTTCAATCTCATTTTCAATGTTTAAAACTTGTAAATTTTCATTTACGTATTGGCAATGGCAGTACGTTGAAACAACAAGAATAGCGTCTAGTGCTCGTTTATTTGAAGGGACAACATTTCTGTTTCCATTTCATCGTCATTCACTTTCTTGCTCGTTGTTTTGGGCTAAGACATTTTCGATTATTGCATCATTGCCAACATCTGCTGAAGTGGCTAAGTCATTGTCTGCCCCTACATAGGCGTCTAAATCCATATCCTGAAGATATTGTTTTGCCGCTATAGAGAGATTTTTGTGCCGCTATAACGAGAGTTAAATGCATTATCGTAGTATACGAAAGGGTCGGGGTCGGCAAATAATGCCGCTAAAGAGATTTCCGCTATAGAGAGTTCCGCAATAGAGAGATTTTACTGTATCTAATTATTCTTTCTCTTGATTCAGTCATAGATTTTTGTCAGCATTGTCATTGAAAGTCTGCTTTCATCCTTTGCCACTACATGGCATTTTATCTTTGTATTTATTCTTATACTGAACTAGTTTAAGTCATCAGCCAAAAAGCTGGTTTGAACCTCTAGAGGTTTTACGAAGTAAGATGAGGAGTGAGGTGGTTTACAATTGCCTTCCGCACTGAGTGGAAAAGTATGCTTGGCCCTCTGAAAAGCATTTACAGTCAGAACTCTATTTATCGAACTTTTACATAACAAAATTCTCTATACATCAAAGTATTTCCTGAGTCCCGTGAAATTTTAATGGAAAAATATTTCTGTACATCGAAAACAAATTCTATATATCGAACTTAATTTTAGTGAAAATATAAATAGAACTCCTTACGTGTTGCAATCTGGGACAAGGGACCTACGGGTGCGGTACAATATTTTACAGTATGATGAAATACATGAACATGTCAAAAAAATCTGGTGTGAAACACTCACACAACTTTCTCTTGCCAATGCAAATAATTAACAATAAACCTAACATTATTAATAAAATATTAGAAATAAACAAAAAACTAATCTCAAAAACATAACCTTATTTTAATCATGAGTGAATGACGCAAAATGACAATCGAACTCAGTTTGGCTTAAAAATACGGAAAATCACGCTTTCACGCTAAACTAGGCTCTGTAGAGAAAAATGCTCTAAACAAAAGTTGTAGATCTTTTAATTTTCTATAAATTTAATTATATACACTTTAGTCGTAAAATGCATACTAAGGCCGAAATGTTAAAAAAATCGATTTTTCTCACGTTTTCGTGAGAAAAAAAAACAGAAAATCGCAAATTACCGCTAAACTAAGCGTTATACAAAAAAATGTTTGAAATAAAAGTTGTAGAATTTTACATTCTCTACAACTTTTATTATATAACGTTTTGCGTTAAATTTAATTCAAGCCGCAATCTTAAAAAGAAAAAGTTTTTGCGTAAAAACAGCCTCACGCAGAATTTCAGCAAACATGGCGCCTACCCTATATTGTAGAGTATAAAAAATGTAGTAAACCAGGCGATTTTAAAAAAAATCGTGGGACTAGTTTTTGAGAAAATCGCAAAAAAGTGAAAAATTACACGAATAAACTACTACTTCCGGTTGACCGATTTTGATGAAAATGTTCGTGTCGGGTCCGGTAGTGGTATGTAACTTAAGTTTCAAGTTCGTACGATGTTCCGTTCTTGAGATATTCTGTTCACACACACACACACACACACACAGACCAATCGCTAAAAACATGTTTTTTGGGTTCAGGGGGTCTGAAAACGTATAGATCCGGTGAAAACTCGATTTCGAAAAATCAACATGAAAACAATACTTTCCTTCCTATATATTCATATAGGCAAGAGAAAGTAAAAATCGATTTTAGGTTATGATTGCATACAAATCTCTGATCTCTTTTCTACAAGTAGGCATGGTTGGTAGTTGAAAAAAACTGCCTTTATAATATGATAGACAAAAAATTATAAATCCATATCATGTTCAGAAGAAGGGACCTTAGGGTGATATGGAGATTTTACATCTCCTTATCACCCAAAGATCCAGTCACCCGAAGGTCCCTTGTAATAGAATTCTAATTTTATTTCTGTTTTGTTATAGTTTATGAGTCAAACAGCTGACAGCCATCTGTGAACAAACTCTACTGGGCAGTTTTAATAATGATATTAATATATTAAATATAAATGAACTCATACCTGCGCACAGGTTAGACCTATATGGGTTTTAGGAAATAAGATAGGATAAGACTCACTGTGTTTGTGTTTAGTAATAAATAAATAAATAAAAATCACTAAAAGCTCACAAAATCTGCAAAATTATCACATAATGTCTATAATAAAAAATGTCTCTCAATAGAGTCAAAATTGCGTCACTACAATACAATGATTTTACCTGAAATAACGTATGCGAGCGAAACACTATTTAACCTCTGGACAATAAACTCAGAACACAGAATTTCCGAACTGGAGCGACGGGTCATTGGAAGGTGTATTAATAAACGGCATTTACCAGACAGAATTCGGAAACTGATGCACAAAGAAGAAATCTATAGGAACATGGAACTGCTTGCGGATCAAATAAGAAAAAAGATAATTTTCTTTCGGACAGATCATGCAGGTGAATCCCTCTAGAATGTCCAGACAGATCATTGAATCCTTTTTAAGTTGTTGTTGTTTAGGTCATCAGCCGAAAGGCTGGTTTGAACCTGTAAAGGTTTTACTAAGTAAAACGAGGAGTGAGGTGGTTTACAATTACCTTCCTCACTGAATGGAATTATCAGCATGCCGAGCCCTCTGAAAAGCACACATATTTCCACTCTGCAAATGACACTTTCACTTCATTCACCACAGGGTCTGGCTGTATAATGAAATTCATTACTTTCAGAGGAGATAACTCTGATTAGTGTCTTTTACACCTCTACCTCTTCTGTTCTTAAATGATTCAGTCATTTAATTAGCTGACCATGTGATACAAAACAAAACTATTTATTTTAGCCCTGCAACGAACAGTTTGAGTGAACATAATTTGACAACTTTTTAAGTAAAAAGTCCCAACCGCAGTGGTTTCGCGAAATTAAAGAAGACCTAAAAGAACTTCAGATTTCACTTGAAGAGTTAAAAACCAAGACAAAAAATTATTATAAACTGAAAAACATGAGACTCCAGCGAAAGAAACCAACCAATTGTCCAAAAGCGGTGTATTCTGAGGAAAAAAGGAAAAGAAGATCTAAGGCAATGAAGAATAATATTGGGAAAAAATCAAGAATAAGAACATCAAGAAAATGGATAAGATCCATACGACGAAATTAAAGATTTTCCAAACTTTAAAAACTTATAAAGTCCTATAAGGCTTAAAAAAAAATCACTAAAAACTGAAATGAATAAGTTGCAATCTTTACCTAAATAAATCTTTTTGTACATTTGATTAAGTCCACAATACAATTATAGTTACCTGTCCAGGTAAATATGGTTCCAATTGAGAATAAAATTAATCTTCAAACACTGATTTACAATTTAGTCCCATGTAATTGGTTATTTAGTAATTAATATATTCAAACACTAATCTTGATTGTGACGAAAATGAAATTATAATATGAGATATAATATAATAATATATAATAATACAATATAATAGATAATATAATATAATATATAATAATATAATAGAATGAGATTACAATTTATAATAATATTGCAACAAAAAATTAAATGAGAAATGTTGTGACATTAAATTTGAAAAGGCAGTAAAAATAAAAATCGCTTGAATAATTTGAATTGTTGGAACTGAAAAATACCTAGCATGACATGGGGAAGAAGAAAATGAATTAAATTAATTAATTGTGGATAACGGAGGAAATATGAATTTTTAAGAAATTGAAATTTTTTTTTGTTTAACGTCAGACTTTTCTGCTTTTACAGCTAGTGCAGACGGTGAAGGATGAGATGATTTTTTTTGTAACGTATGAAAATATGCCAAGCCTGAATAGGATTCGAACCCAAGACCGCATGATGAGAAATTGAAAAGATGAATACTAAGAACATATTGAATGGATGGATAATTAATAGACAAAAAAATTATTAATTATTTGTACATTATATTACACAATCTGGAAAACCAAAAGAGGATCCTAACTACGAACTAATTCAGCAATTTAATCAACCTAATTTCTAGTAGACTACACATCTAAAAGTTAGTGTCCTTGGAACATCTGCTAATTACAATACAGCCAAACAACTGAAACAATTTAACGAACAAATTCTAACACTACTGTGTTTATATTTCAGTAATTGAATCTACAAGTATAAGAATGTATCTCATATTTATTTTTCATCTTTCTTTGAAACTGATCGATCAAAGGTAGGTAAGCAAATTAATTGATTATAATAACTTAATAACAAAGTTACTAAGTTCTATTTACATAAACCTGAAACGATGATTTGAGAGCTCTTTTAATAAAATTACATAAATTCAAAGAGTCTGTCTGGACCCAGATCTTAGTTTATATTGAAGACAATAAAACAGTTCATTATAATTATAATCTATTTAAAATAAAATCTACCACAAAAAATGATAAGCTATCTTTCTTAGATACTCACTTGTAAACTTTAAAGCATTGTAAAATCAAACCAAGTTAAATAAAATTTTTACTGAATTAGGCCTTTATTTATTTTATCAAAAATCATAGATTTATTATTCTTGATAAGCGAGTTATATAATTACAAAATAATTCTTAATTCAAAAACAACTAAGTGTACATCATAACAGTACTACATAAAAAACTAATAATGAAATGAAAAACTTGTTGGTGCTCAGTCAAAGAATTTCCCAAGAAATTGTCATATTATTTTCCAGGAACCCAGCAATGAGGTTAACCGGGTTTACCGTGTCAAAAACATACTACTTTATAAGTCTTGTACAATAATATATTACTGCAGATAAAACTTAAAAGTTTATGGACCACTCATATTTTAGTTTCATTAAATGTTTTCAAATAACTACAAATTATCAAAAACAGTAAATGCCATGATACTTATTTAAAAAACCTCTAGTCAAAAATAGTTCTTGCAATGTATTCATGGAAAGGCAATATTTTGTAAAATGTTAATACCTTTATTAAATTCAGAAACGTTTACCGCACGGGGTGTCATTCTGACTAAACTGTCACCGATAAGCTTACAAATAAACGAAATTATGACAGTAAGGTTATCCAAACACTTGACAGTTTTAATATCCCAATAAAAATCTTTCGATCTGTATTAAATAATACAGTTAATACAACAGAAATATATAATCTTTTGTAGAAAAATATTTTGGATTTATGTACTACGAAAGGTCCACGCCCGGCTTCTATGACAGGAGCTGACACTTTGTCTTAAAACAACATGCAAGTCGAATGTATAATTAAAACCAGTGATATACAGTAACCATATCATAAACATTATTGTTTTGACAGCTTACCTTGTACTCCTATGAATCATGCCTTCGTATCAATTCTTTACAAGTACTCGATACTATTACTAATAGTAAACATAACTCCATCTTTGTTTTTCAGGTCCTTAGCATTGCAGCCAATAGAATATCAGTACTAGTAGTCTGCTTCACACAAAATTATTATACTCATTAAAAAATAATATTTAGTTTAATATAAGCATCTAATTAATACATTAAAAATGTATTTCCAAAAGAACTACGGACACAGAATGAAACACAACATACGGCGAACAACACAAACACCAATTGACACTCACGGCAGCTTTGCACACACTGGCCCGGAAATTTTCATAAAGAAACACATGCACGCTATCTGTTGACTGTTGACGGCAACTGAAGACAAACATTTCTCATTTAGTGGAAACTCCGTCGCTCAGTTTTATTAGTCCGTGAATTTTTAAATTTATGTTGTAAAAGAGCGTCCCATCTAGTACGGTTTTTATGATGAAATTTGTTATTCATACTTGTATTTCTGTTACTACAGTTTTATTAATTACGATGTTCTGCAAAAACACATTTTCATTTACTTTATCATGCCTACGAATTTCAAAACCTTGAAAGTAAATTTAAAAGAGTCCAGATTTTTAAAGAAGTAATTATTGTTCTTCGTATCTATTTCTAGGGTAGATTTTTCCAGTTTACTAAAACTAGAACTTGTAAACTTATAACCAGAATACAGAAAAACCATTGTGCAATTAGTGGACAAGGCAACAAGTTAAACAAAGTAAATGAAATCAAAAAATCTTATCTAGTGGAGCTTGGAGGTTTCAGCCCTTCCCCCAAACAAGAATTCAAATTTCTTACCATACTTATAAGCCCATAACGGGCAGGTGGAGTGTTAAATTAATTGCACTCGATCTGTTGGTTCCAGGGCTACAAAAATAGTTCTGTTTCTTATCACATAATCAGCCAATTGTATGACTGAACTATTTAAGAACAGAAGTGGTAGAGGTGTAAAAGATACTAGTCAGAGTTATCACCTCTGAGAGTAATGAATTTCACTATACAGCCAAACCCTGTGGTGAATGAAGTGAAGGTGTCATTTGCAGGGTGGAAAGTAGGTGCTTTTCGGAGGGCCTGGCATGCTGATAAGCATACTATTTTAATTCAGTGAGGAAAGCATTAGTAAACTACCTCACTCCTTGTTTTTACTTAGTAAAACCTCTATAGGTTCAAACCAGCCTTTCGGCTGTTGACCTGAACAACAACACCATACCTTATATTCTGGTCTGAATGAAAAAGTGGAGGAGTACCACCATCAAAGGAGGAAACATTTGGAACGGATACCGAGGAGAGAATACCCTTCAAAGTTACAGAATATATACCAGTTGGAAGAACAGAGGTGGGAAGACCTTGAAGAAGATGACAGTAGTCAAAATGTTGTGCGGGTTGGAATATCTTGCGTATGTTTATATGTGTAGGATATCTTGTGTATGTTTATATGTGTAGGAGTTTGTGAGTTCGGAACAGGCTTATACCTAATCCTTGATAGTAAGAAGAAGAAGAAGAAGTCTAATATTCTGTGGGTCCCTGACTCAATTCTGCAGACTCAACCCCCCTGAACAATTTTCCTGGTTCAGCCCCCGAACAAAAATCCTAGCTTCATGCCTGCAACAGAGCTATACTTGTTCAACTTATTTGAATACTATACTTTGATGGTCGGGGTAACACCATACTCTCAGGAATGGTTGGCCTGGGTCTGTACAACAGTACACCTCATTTACACGTCATAAACATCATCCTCACCTCATTGGGTCATGAGTTATTGTTCTAAATTGAACAGATTGCAGTGTACAAACATTAGGGGTTAAAAAAAAGTTGGTAACATGCAACCATTACAAAATGTACTTAGTATTGCTGCATGCTGGGTCCTTGTTCCTTATAGTACATACTTGTATCTGGTGTAAAATATAAATATCCCAAGACTTGCTCAATCACTATTCTATATTTTTACTTTCTCTTGCCTATATTAATATATAGGAAGGAAAGTATTGTTTTCATGTCGATTTTTCGAAATCGAGTTTTCACCGGATCTATACGTTTTCAGACCCCCTGAACCCAAAAAACATGTTTTTAGCGATTGGTCTGTGTGTGTGTGTGTGTGTGTGTGTGTGTGTGTGTGTGTGTGTGTCTGTGTGTGAACAGAATATCTCAAGAACGGAACATCGTACGAACTTGAAACTTGAAACTTAAGTTACATACCACTACCGGACGCGACACGAACATTTTCATCAAAATCGGTCAACCGGAAGTAGTAGTTTATTCGTATAATTTTTCAGTTTTTTGCGATTTTCTCAAAAACTGGTCCTACGATTTTTTTTAAAATCGCCTATTTTACTCAATTTTTAATTCTCTACAAGATAGGGTAGGCGCCATGTTTGCTGAAATTCTCGGTGAGGCTGTTTTCACGTAAAAACGTTGTTTTCTTAAGATTACGGCTTTAATATAAATTTTAGCGCAAAAACTTATATAATAAAAGTTGTAGAGAATTTAAAAACCTACAACTTCTGTTTCAAACATTTTTTTGTATAACGCTTAGTTTAGCGGTAATTTGCGATTTTCTGTTTTTTTTCTCACGAAAACGTGAGAAAAATCGATTTTTTTAACATTTCGGTCTTAGTATGCATTTTACGACAAAAGTGTATATAATTAAATTTATAAAAAATTAAAAGATCTACAACTTTTGTTTAGAGCATTTTTCTCTACAGAGCCTAGTTTAGCGTGAAAGCGTGATTTTCCGTATTTTTAAGCCAAACTGAGTTCGATTGTCATTTTGCGTCATTCACTCATGATTAAAATAAGGTTATGTTTTTGAGGTTAGTTTTTGTTCAATTCTAATGTTTTAATACTAATGTTAGGTTTATTGTTAATGATTTGCATTGGCAAGAGAAAGTTGTGTGAGTGTTTCACACCAGATTTTTATATTTTCTCTTCATTTTGTTTTTGACTAAAACAATTTTTTCCTGTCTATTGTTGCCCAGCGATAGAAACCGCACTGAATAAGGGAGATATTACCAATGGCTTTCTGAGTAATTTAATGTAAGATAACTCTATGTTTGTCACAATTTACAATGAATATAATAAATGTTTTTTTTATTTTCCTTATTCAAAAACATTTTTTGTCAAATGACTTGTTACCAACTTTGTATTAAACACCTTGTGTTAAACCGTTACCTTCTGCTTGATCATTTCCATACTAAATTACAATATTTAGAGATCCATTTTCTCAAAAACTATCGAAGCTACAGTTTAAAATTTTTACAGGCTATTTATTATACCATGTACAACTAATATTTCTAGAATTACAGTTATCTGTGTTGCTTTCCTTTTTTTAATTTTCAGTAAAAAAAACTGCTAATAAAATTTTAAAATTAAATTTTTTCAGCGAATCATTTAATAGTGTGCTTGTAATCTGTGACATTGGATATGGACTTAGAATAAATGAGAAAAAAACTAAATTTATGATTGTATCGAGAGCAGAACATGGAAATGAAACATTAACAATAGAGCAAACCCAAATAGAAAAAGTAGAGGCATACAAATATCTGGGAACCTGGGTTGATGACAAGAATGACCAAAGCAAAGAAATTAAAGTAAGAATTGAAACTGCAAGGCAAGCATTCATAAAATTGAAGACAATGCTAACAAACAAAGACCTTCACATGCCTCTCAGATTGAGGCCTCTAAGATGTTACGTATTTTCCATCGTACTATATGGAATGGAAGCTTGGACATTGAAGAAACAACACATAAAGAAGATAGAAGCGTTCGAAATGTGGTGTTACAGGAGAATGTTGAAAATTCAGTGGGTCCAAAAGGTTACCAATGTTGAGGTGCTACGACGTTTAAATAAGGAGTTGGAAGTTATAAAGAGTATAAAAACAAGAAAACTAGAATATTTGGGTCACATAACCAGAGGAGAAAAATATGAGTTGCTGAGAATTATTATGCAGGGAAGGATCCGAGGAAGAAGAGGCGTAGGAAGAAGACGCATCTCCTGGCTGAGGAATCTTAGAGAATGGTTCAACCGTAGTTCATTGCAACTATTCAGAGCAGCAGCCAGCAAAGTGACCATAGCCATTATGATATCCAACCTCCGATAGGAGATGGAACTTTAAGAAGAAGAAGAATCTGTGACAATAAAATTTACCAAAAATTTCAAACCAATCTATCAAATAGTTTTTGAAGTGATGGGTCATTTGCGTGAAAACTTTTCTAACTTGATTTAAAATAGTCCTGGTCCATCCTGAGAGTCTTCTTCCACATCCATTTTGGTTCTCTTTTTCACATTCCTCTTGAAATGCTAAGACTTTAACTTGTGGTTTACTTCGGAAAGCACAAACAACATGACCGTAACTGGACCTTTGCTACACGAAAAAATCTGGTGTGAAACACTCACACAACTTTCTCTTGCCAATGCAAATAATTAACAATAAACCTAACATTAGTAATAAAACATTAAAAATAAACAAAAAACTAACCTCAATAAACATAACCTAATTTTAATCATATATGAAAGACGCAAAATGAAAATTAACCTCAGTTTGGCTTAAAAACATGGAAAATCACTCTTTCACGCTAAACTAGGCACTGTACAAAAGTTGTAGATCTTTTAATTTCCTATAAATTTTATTATAAGTACTTTTGTCGTAAAATGCATACTAAGGCCAAAATCTTAAAAAAAATAGATTTTTCATACGTTTTCGTGAGAAAAAAAAACAGAAAATTGCTAATTACCGCTAAACTAAGCATATAAAAAAATGTTATACAAAAAAATTTTTGAAATAAAAGTTGTAGAATTTTAAATTCTCTACAACTTTTAAATACATTTTTGCGGTAAAATGCATAATAAAGCCGCAATCTTAAAAAAACAAATTTTTATGTGAAAACAGCCTCACTAAGAATTTCAGCAAACATTAAAAAAAATCGTAGGACCAGTTTCTGAGAAAATCGCAAAAAAATGAAAAATTACCCGAATAAACTACTACTTCCGGTTGACCGAATTTGATGAAAATGTTCGTGTCTGGTCCGGTAGTGGTATAAAACTTAAGTTTCAAGTTAGTACGATGTTCCGTTCTTGAGATATTTTGTATACACACACAGACCAATTACTAAAAACATGTTTTTTTGGGTTCAGGGGGTCTGAAAACGTGTGGTGAAAACACGATTTTGAAAAATCGACATGAAAACAATACTTTCCTTCCAGTATACATCGGTTACAGTGGCCGGAACTAGCCAGTCCCTAGGAGGTCACTGTATCTGATAACGACTATTATTAAAAAAAAAAAAATCTGGTGTGAAACACTCACACAACATTCTCTTGCCAATGCAAATAATTAATAATAAACCTAACATTATTAATAAAATATTAGAAATAAACAAAAACTAACCTCAAAAACATAACCTTATTTTAATCATGAGTGAATGACGCAAAATGACAATCGAACTCAGTTTGGCTTAAAAATACGGAAAATCACGCTTTCACGCTAAACTAGGCTCTGTAGAGAAAAATGCTCTAAACAAAAGTTGTAGATCTTTTAATTTTCTATAAATTTAATTATATACCACTTTTGTCGTAAAATGCATATTAAGACCGAAATCTTAAAAAAATCGATTTTTCTCACGTTTCGTGAGAAAAAAAACAGAAAATCGGAAATTACTGCTAAACTAAGCGTTATACAAAAAAATGTTTGAAATAAAAGTTGTAGAATTTTACATTCTCTACAACTTTTATTATATAACGTTTTGCGCTAAAATGCATATTAAAGCCACAATCTTAAAAAGAAAATGTTTTTTACGTGAAAACAGCCTCAAGCAGAATTTCAGCAAACATGGCGCCTACCCTATATTGTAGAGCATAAAAAATGTAGTAAACCAGTTGATTTAAAAAAAAATCGTAGGACTAGTTTTTGAGAAAATCGCAAAAAAGTGAAAAAATTATACGAATAAACTACCACTTCCGGTTGACCGATTTTGATGAAAATGTTCGTGTCGAGTCCGGTAGTGGTACGTAACTTAAGTTTCAAGTTTCAAGTTCGTACGATGTTCCGTTCTTGAGATATTCTGTTCACACACACACACACACACACACACACACAGACCAATCGCTAAAAACATGTTTTTTGGGTTCAGGGGGTCTGAAAACGTATAGATCCGGTGAAAACTCGATTTCGAAAAATCGACATGAAAACAATACTTTCCTTCCTATATATTCATATAGGCAAGGAAAGTAAAAATCTGGTGTGAAACACTCACACAACTTTCTCTTGCCAGTGCAAATAATTAACAATAAACCTAACATTAGTAATAAAACATAAGAAATAAACAAAAAACTAACCTCAACAAACATAACCTAATTTTAATCATGAGTGAAAGACGCAAAATGAAAATCGACCTCAGTTTGGCTTAGAAATACGGAAAATCACTCTTTCTCTCTAAACTAGGCTCTGTAGAGAAAAAATGCTTTAAATAAAAGTTGTAGATCTTTTAATTTTCTATAAATTTAATTATATACACTTTTGTCGTAAAATGCATACTAAGGCCGAAATGTTAAAAAAATCGATTTTTCTCACGTTTTCGTGAGAAAAAAATAGAAAATCGCAAATTACCGCTAAACTAAGCGTTATACAAAAAAAGTTTGAAATAAAAGTTGTAGGTTTTTAAATTCTCTACAACTTTTATTATAAAACGTTTTGCGCTAAAAATGCATATTAAAGCCGCAATCTTAAAAATAAAATGTTTTTACGTAAAAACGGCCTCACGCAGATTTCAGCAAACATGGCGCCTACCCTATCTTGTAGAGAATAAAAAATTGAGTAAACCAGGCGATTTTTAAAAAATCGTAGGACCAGTTTTTGAGAAAATCGCAAAAAAAGTGAAAAATTATAGGAATAAACTAAGTTACTACTACTTCCGGTTGACCGATTTTAATGAAAATGTTCGTGTCGGGTCCGGTAGTGGTATGTAACTTAAGTTTCAAGTTTCAAGTTTGTACGATGTTCCGTTCTTGAGATATTCTGTTCACACACACACACACACACACACGCACGCGCGCGCACACACACACACACACAGACCCAAATCGCTAAAAACATGTTTTTTGGGTTCAGGGGGTCCGAAAACGTATAGATCCGGTGAAAACTCGATTCGAAAAATCGACATGAAAACAATACTTTCCTTCCTATATATTCATATAGGCAAGAGAAAGTAAAAAATTGTTTTTAATTTTTTGGGTATTGGTTATCTCAAAGAAATAAACAACATCAAATTTTCATAAGAATAACTATATTTGATAATAATTTACATAGGCTTTCTATTTGAAATAATATTAATTTATTAATTAATTATTTATAATAATTATCACGCTAAATACTAAAAATGGAAACAAAATAAAGAAGAAATTATAAAAATATTTGATAGAAATGACAATTTTAATTGATCATAACTTCTATACACAGAACATTAATAAAAAAATTAGCTGAAATTATATACCACAGTATAATAAATTCAGCATAATTTTTATAATAAACTGTGTAATAAATAACATTGGGGAGAATATCACAGATTTGCTAATATTTTTATTATTACGATGTAATATTTAATTATAAAAATCAAGACAAAACAATAAACAAGATTAACAAACAACAGTACATACATGATTTTTTTTTAAATTAATTACATTAATTATATAATCTAGAACTAAACATCCATACATAATTACATTATTTTTATTGTATTGGAATTTATGTATTAATATAAATGATACATAATAATTTTTAAAAAATATTCTATTTTTATTTTAATAATTAATGAACAATTTTTTTAAATATTATTTCTTAATTTTATATAAATTTATCGTTTAAAGTTATTATTTTTTGGTTCTACGAGGAAAAGTAATGGTCAATTATGTGTTAGGCCCGTATTAAAAATTAATGGGTATTAAAGAAATGATATTTCAGGGTTCTGCATTATAGTATTTGTCTAATAACGGGTGTTTTATTAAGGACGCAACCCTGATTATAAGAAGATAGAAGTAATACATCGGTAAATTTTCTGTCCCTCAATCAGTATGTTGGCAACAGTATACTTAAGGCCAACTACCTAAGACAGTTAAAATGTTCCAGTCAAGCATTAGTGTGTTGACAGCAGTCGTTTCGTTATATTATGTCAGCAATGGTTTTTTCCAAGGAGAACCGGGTATTTTATTAAGAACGCAACTCTTTGTTAAAAGCCACAATCTACGGCATATTTTTATTTTCCGTACTTTACAAATTATTAATTAATCTAAATTATTATTTTATAAATGAATAGCAAATTGCAATGAAAACCTTGTATTACTTCTATCTTCTTATAATCAGGGTTGCGTCCTTAATAAAACACCCGTTATCAGTGATGTATAAAATGTTTTGGTGGATTATATCTGTTACACAGCTATGCTTGAAAGATTATTAACCGATTTAGGATATACTTGGTGACAAGTCTATATTGGATGAGACTTGTGGATTCCTCCGATTCACTATTGTGTAAAAAAGAATTTGGTGTGAAACACTCACACAACTTTCTCTTTCCAATGCAAATAATGATCAGTATAACTTAAAATAATAAAAAATTAGAAATAAACAAAAATAACTAAACTCACAACATAACCTAATAAACATAACCTAATTTTAATCATGAGTGAATGATGCAAAATGAAAACTAACCTTAGTTTGGCTTAATAATATGGAAAATTACTTTTTGACGCTAAACAAGGCTCTGTACAGAAAATGCTTCAAATATAAGTTGCAGATCTCTTAATTTCTTATAAATATGATTATATGCATTTTTGTCGTAAAATGGATACTATGGCTGAAATCTAAAAAAATCAATTTTTTTACAGATTTTCATAAAAAAAAACATAAAATCACTAATTACTGCTAAACTAAGCAATATACAAAAATCTTTTTTAAGTACCCTAATTTTGGGTATGAGGTGATGTTAACCTCCTATAGTTCTTTGCCTATAAAATAAGGATATCCACTGTTTATAAATAAATTTTTGAAATGCATCCTGCCAACCATTATTATAAATTACAGTATAAAAATTATTATAAATTACAGTATTTAAATAAAATTTTGAGTGTTTTATTCAGAACGCTGTTTCCATTCAGTCATTTAGATTTAAAGTTTAAACAAATGGAAACACTGTCCTGAATTTTAATAATATGCTCTGAAGAAGGTGGTACCACCGAAACGCACGTAAGTTTTTTAAACTTAAAAAGCAACCAAAGGTAAGGTGATAAATTTCATTTATACTGATATCCACTGTGTTTACATGGCCTATGTATGGCACACTGGAAAAGCTACTATTAAAGTTTGCAGATGATTACGAATACACAAACAAATGTTTCCTCTTTCTCTACATTAGTAAGATTTGGATAAGATGTAGCATTCAATTGTTTCAATGATAAGTAAATGACAGTGACAATTCTATACAGACATAAAGCAAACTAAAATCGTACATGGACTGTATTGTCGATTTGAAAGGCTAAAAAGAGTACCATGGGTAAATCAATTTATCTCAAAATTTTGTTTATAACTTTTCTTAGGAATTTCTTAAGTTATTTTTCCGGGCCCCATGCCCACAAAAATTTAAAGATTACAAATACTATAACAATAGATAACATTAAAAAAAGTAGAAGTGACGAAGTGTTGACATTTTGATCTCTGACAATGTTTGGCCATCGTACTAACAATCTAAATTTACTATTTTGTTAATGTGTTTTCTACTATTGTTAATGTGTTTGAAATCCTCAGAAGAATGGGGAAAGAGCTGGAAATCCTGCCGAGCATAAAGATAAGAAAACTGACATACCTTGGACACATCATGAGGGGGCCTAAATACAAGATTCTGCATCTCATAATTCAAGGGAAACTCATTGGTAAACGCTCGGTGGGACACAGACGAATATCCTGGTTAAGAAACCTGAGAGAAGCGTTTAACTGCTCGTCGCATGAACTTTTCAGAGCAGCAGTGGACAAGGTACGACTGACCATGATGACAGCCAACCTTCGTAATGGAGAAGGCACCTGAAGAAGAAGAATGTGTTTTCTACCGACATTTCAAAATGCCAATATTAAACTGTTAAAGTGTGTGCCAATAAAAGTATTATTTATCTTCTTATATCTATTTGTAATTTTACTGACACTTGAATGATGAATTAATCGTAATTGTCACACGCTCCGCGTCCCACATTTGCTCTGAGCCCTGCACCTACTAGGGCTGGCGCTGATTCTACTAATAAATTTATATTTTATACTTTCCTAAAGTTTTAAGGAATAATTTGGTAAAATAATAATTTAGAGTTAATATTCCTTATGAAATTTGGTTGTAATTTTTGAGTTTATACCGGATACATGTAATTATGTAAAACTTTCCAAACTTTCACAGTATATAGATATACAAAATATTTTTTCTTTTCTATTACTGTATTTACAACTGTACAATACTTAAAACTAGTAAATGGGATAGAAACAAAAAAGAGTAACAAATTAACTTTATAGCTTCAAGGAGAACTGACACTGATCAATAATTTTGAAAAAACATTGTAGTAATCACTCTGCAGAACCCTAAATAAAGAAGAAACAATATAATCATATCAACTACCAAGTTTAGTTTTTCTATGTCAATTAATAAACTTTGTGAATCCCTTACATTGTTTTATAGTTTGTCATAATTGAAGAGGTTAATGAATGAAGATGTTACGTAAACATAAATATAATACTAGAAAAATGCGATTCAAATTCTAAGGCTTTCATATTTTGCAATTTCTTTCATTTTGTTATCTACATACTACCCCTTCATAAAAAGTTTTTCAAACTTTACTTTTCTACAGCATATCACAACTTTAATAACTAGAAAATTGTATTGAACGATGTGTAATCTGAAAATGGATGAACAGTATTTAAATAATACAGTTTTTCGTACAAGAAATTTTTAAAGAAATGATAATACCTTTACTAATTATAATACAAAAAATAGTTCTGTTTCTTATCACTTGGTCAGCCATTTATATGACTGAAGCCTTTAAGAACACAAGAAGTAGAGGTGTAAAAGACACTAGTCAGAGTTATCTTCTCTGAGAGTAATGAATTTTATTACATGGCCAGAGGCTGTAGTGAATGAAGTGAAGATGTCATTTGCAGGGTGCTTTTCAGAGTAACTGGCTTACTGATAAGCATACTTTTCCACTCGGTGAGGAAAACATGGGTAAACCACTTCACTACTCGTTTTACTTAGTAAAGCCTCTAGAGGTTCAAATCAGCTTTTCGGCTGATGACCAAAACAACACACAATTATTATAAAATGTTATTTACCATAGTTAGCTGTTATTATTTTGAAAAAATAATGCCTATGAGGATGTAGTAAATCCTGATGGAAGAAGGTATCATGTGATCTTAACACCTTTATACAATATTGAACATAAAACAGTCATCCTGTGGTATGGTGGTCAGTGCAACTGGCTTTTATGGCAGGGGTTCCGGGTTCAATTTCCGATCAGGTCTGGCATTTTTTTTCACTCATTTTCATAGTCTGCATTAGCACTAATGTGTAAAAAAAAGTGAAAAAGTCAGTAGCCCCTTAGTATTTCTTTAATTTGTAAATTTAGAGTACAATATGTTCCCCTATATAATTGCATCTTGGAGACTCCAAAAGAGAGCAAAGGAGATGTCAAGAAAATATGCTTATAACATCTTCATCAATTAAAAAAATTCATGTCTAAAAATTTTATACATAACACCTTTAACCAGATAATTCTTCAATTATTAGGATACATGCAAAGACTCTTCCTGTGGCCTTTTCTATATAATATTACTGAATCAAGACAAATACTCACTCACTTGTTTCTTTTCAAGAAAATTTACCAAAAAATACACACAGATGATTGCATACAAAGTGCTGATTTAACAAAAATAATAAATTTCAACCAACATATTTAAACACAGATGATTGCATACGAAGTGCTGATTTAACAAAAATAATATTTCAACCAACATATTTAAATTCTATCAGATGGAAAATTTTAAAAGAAGTTAAAGTAAAAGTGTGCAGAAAGCACCTGGTTTTTCCAAAATGTGGGGAGCTTACCCTAGGATCAAGAAGTTAATAAATGCATTGTAAGAAATTTATATATAATGCATACTTTGTGCAAATTTGGACTTATGCATCAAAAATGAATTCAAGAGAAGTATGTTAGGAAAGTCAAGAAGAGATATAAGAAATAATATGATTGGGGAACAACTAAGAATAGATCATCTGATTAAGAGGATTGGAGAGACGAATCATGGTTTGGTCATGTCCTACTGTAATTAAAAGTCCTCCATCCTACTGATGGAGGATAGTAGAATGCCGAAAAGGATACTGTGCTTGGAGATGAGGGGATAAATACCAAGGGGTAAAACAAGAGTGAAATGGTGGATTCAGTTATGGATTAATTGGGAAAAAGATACAACACCAAGAAAGCAATGGAAGAGTGCAGTTATGAGAGGAAGGTGGAGACAGAGTGAAAAAGAGAGGGGGTGGAGAGAAGTTTAGTTGGGCATGACCAAAGAAAACTTGGAAGAATATTGATGATGAAGTATAAATTTCACAAAATTAATATATATATATATATATATATATATAGTTAAAGATAAGGTGGGCGGACAAAATATGAGTAATTTAGAGGTTCTTAGGCGAGTAGATGAAAAAAGAAGTATGTGTGGAAGCATCTTACCAGAAGAAGGTATAGGCTAGTGGGGCATATCTTAAGACATCCAGGTATTGGTCTATCAATAATGGAGGGTAATATTGAGGGAGTGAATTGTAGGAGGAGGCAAAGGTTAGAATATTTAAAGCAAATTACAAAAGATGTAGGGTGTTACAGGTATGTAGATATGAAACGACTTGCGCAAGATAGAACAGCTTGGAGAACTGCATCAAACCAATCAAAAGACTGATGATGATGAAAAAAAATTAATATCTCATTTAACTTTACTAATTTGAATTTAAGAAAATAATTTATTTTGGATACATAGCTTAAAGAGGAATTGAGTATTTATTTTCAAGATTACATGATTTATCATTTTGGAATTAACATTAAATTCTAATATTTTGTTCTATGATGTTCAAAGTAAAGAAACAGCAATTATTTTTATTAAATACCTGTGGGTTTTTGTTTAAAAAAAACTGAAAGTCTACTTGGTAATTAATAAGACAATAAAAGAGAAACATTATATCCCATTCATTAAAAAAAATTCAGGGAATTAAAAACGTATACCTACTAATATCCATAACACTACGTTCAAGTTATTTATTTAAATACATTATTATATTACTAATTTATTATTTAATGATTGTTTTAATTAATTGATTTTTACTCACAATTCAAATACCATTATAATACGATACTAGAAAAATAAAATTACAATTCACAATAATTTATTTAGTACCATATTACAATAACAGTAAAGAATAAAATTTATGTTTACAAATTCGACACTATCGTTTCTATTTGCTTACAGTTCTTATATCTATTGTATGAATATTATTTAAATTATTTTACGAGAACTATATTTTTTTTAAAGAAATGAAATTTTTGAAGGTTTTTTTTAAGGATTTTAATAGTAATTAAAAATCATATTATAAAATGCTTACTTATTTTTACACAAAGTGGAAACAGTAGGAAGGTTGAATTACCCTGGCTTTTAAATGTTATGCCGAGTTCATGAAATCAAATTACGTAGAATTCATAAAAAAACTGTATTAGTACCAATAAAAATTTTATTATGTCAATTCAGCACACTGCAATCTGTAATATTAAAAAGAATTTATCGTATAGAACCTGTAAAAACTAAAACAGATTTACTTCATACAATTTTTGAATCCATGTATCATTTTTCTATATCAGTCCATCCGTTACACCCAGATGTCAAAAACTACAAGAGATAGCAACAAACGGTTTTCGGATTCGTAATTTACACAAAAAGTTAATGGGCCTGGATTGGATTTGAAGTTCCGGTTTTGACTGGAAGTCAAGAAATCAAAGTTGGAATTTGGAAATAAAAATAGTGTCATTTGAATCCTCTAAAGGAGTAGATACAGAAATTACTAATGGTTTTTACCATACGTCAAAGGTAAGCCTTTTTAAAAATTGCCACCAGCCATGAGAAATCATCTCATGAAAGGGATTTTTGCATTTCATTTACGTAAAATCTGATGAAATATCTTTGGAACAGTATCAGTGGTTTAAAAAAATGTTAAAATATTCCAGAGCCTGTTGGGAGTTGAAACCAGGGCCTCCTGGTTTCCTGTTCAGAGATTTTAACAATTTGCACCACTTTCCTAAGGATTTGGCTATTACCTATCATCTGTATTGATTCCTGGTGCAGGTGGGCAGGCATATAAACTGAATGAAAGACCAGTAGTGTCATATAGGCTCTCTCTTTCAACCTTGCCTTTTACCACTATCTGAACCCTCCCATATCTGCACGCATCTCCAAACTAATATTTCAATTTTGGTTAGTGAAATGGTTAGGGATTGAAAAGTGAAAGTTCCAGCAAAAAAGTTGTTTACCTCCACCTAGTCTATTCCTAGCAAAATCGACTAGGACTGTTACTGGAATAGATGCAGGTGAAAGTGTCACAGAATCCTTAAAAAAGGTGACAAGTTAGATGCGGTGATGTGGGTATCCCAAGCATGGGATAAAAAACAGTTTACACTGGGTTTAAGTAAATTTTTTTTACACCCTAACCAGAATCGAATCACAGACCTTCTATTCAGTGTTAACAATTGGTCTAAACCACTCTACTTTCAAAACGCCTGTTCTTAATTTTATTTTTTTATGACAAACAAATCCTTCTCTGTTTACACATTGTGCTATCAGTAGACTAAAAAATACATTAAATTTTAACTTCATTACATTACACATAAGTACATTGACAATCATTTAGTGACTGTCATCTCTACTCAACTCCACATAATTATAAACAAATTATTTTCAATACAAGACCATACATTTTAAGAAATGTTTAAATCCATCATGTAGAAGTTTATTATGAAAATATATATATTATTTTTTTACTTATTATTATATTATTTACTTTTTACTTATTAATATATTATTTTTTTATATTAGGACACTTCAACTTTTCAGTCCTAATATAGTAATTTTTATTCTAAAGAAATAAAAACTTGAAGGACATAACCTCACGCGTAAAAATTATAATTTATTACAATTTTAAAATTAATTCAATTTTAACTTATCATTAAATTGTTGAGACCAGCTCTTCAATACAATTCCTTTTAATAATTTTTGTTTACATTTAAAGTTGCGGTTACTAAATATATATTCAAAAATTTTCTTTTAAAAAATTATTATTAAGTACGTACATTTTTTCAATGAAATACAAAAGGAACTGCAAGCACTTATTAACAATTAAATAAAAAAATTAATTAACCGCAACAAATAATACACAATATAAATATATTTTAAAATTGTAAACAAAATTTATTAGTAATAAACTACAATAATAAAATTTATATATAAATTTATAATAACCCTGTACAACAATTAAATTTTACAATTATTATTAAATTTTATTAATAATAAAAATATATAATTTATTTTGTGCTTAGTTTATTTATTATTTAATTAAGAAAAATTGTTTACTAATAGTAATTATAAATTACATATAATTTTGATTAAATTTACTTACAAAATAATGATTATATTTTTTTAATATCATAAACAAAGTAAATAATTTAAATTTAGGTTAATAATTAAAGACTGAGATGTTATTACCTAACTACAGTAATTTTAACTAGTTATCTTCAACTGTTTTTAAAAATGAGGGTAAATTATTTTCTCATTTTTTCTAAAAATTCAGCAATATCATGTCACTGACAAATCGTACAAAATTAGATTATACATTTCTGAACTGACAGCAACATAAACTTTGATATTTTATATGTGTGTCATAATTGAAGAGCTTAGTGGATGAAGAAGCTTGGGGAAACATGAGAAACCCTCTAATTACCTCGATTATACTGGATAAGCAAGGGGAATCTCTATAATTACTCAGGGCACAAAGGAATATCTTTCATTAGGCAGATCAAGAGAAGACCACTTTTCCTTGAATTAATGCATGGCAGTAGTCCCACGTCCAAGTTCTGAAAGAAAAGAAGGGGAAGATACCCCTTTGGAATGGTGACATCATGGTATACCACCTGGTCGCTCGGGTAATAAGATTACAGATTTATTTGGGTTTTCTTTTGAGTGGATTACAGAAGATTAACTGGATAACTGGATAGTAGATACGACACCAAAGGTCTGCGAAGAATGAGAAAGGACCTGGAAGTTTTGGTAACTATCAAAGCACATGTACCTCGGTCATATTATGCGGGATGAAGCCAGATATGCCTTGTTTCAGTGTATTTTACAGGGAACGATCTTTGAAGAAAGAGGCTCTGGAAGAAGAAGGATATCATGGTTACAAAATCTTAGGACCTGGTTCAACAAAACCTCCTCACAATTTTTTTGTATTGCTGTTGACAAAGTAAGAATTTCTATGAGATCACCATCAATATTCGTAAAGGATAGGCACCTTAAGAAGAAGAAGAAGGTATTGCGCTTAGAAATGAGCATAGAGGTAGCAATTATTTTATTTTGGGTAACGAATTGAAGTCATGGAATGGCAATTTGATACGGTCATCAGGTGGAGTATCTTACATGCTTCTGATGATGTCATTGACTGAAGTTTTCATACTGTCGTGCCGGTTTCTTAAATTATTGTGAACAAACTCCTCGAGGATGGGGAATAGAAGGCTTATGAGAATGACTGTGTTAAATGTTAAATACTAAACAGTGGGTGCTCAATATAATGCGGAGGGTGGTAGACCCGAGGGGGTGGATGGTGGGGCAGAGGTTTAGTTGATTGGGCCTAGATGACTCCAGCACATTGTGTCTATACAAAAGATTCCTTCACCTCTATATAAAAAAAACTGATGAAGAAGCTATGTACCAGAAATATATTTTTAAGAAAGTTCTAAGTTTTCTATTTTTTTGTGAATTATCTAATGTCTTTAATTTTTGTATCAATATTTCTTTATAAAAATTTTATCATAAAATTTAACGTTGTTCAAACTTTACTTTTTAATAATACTTGTCAAAATAATTTTTTTTTAGTATTTAAAGTTGCATCATCTACTTTAGACAAGTAATAATTCACGATCCTAGTTGGGAATTGAACCCAGGAACCTCTGCATTGTAGTGTGCAGTGCAGTCTAATGCTCTAACTACTGGGCCATGGAGGTGGTAATATCACTTTGCTTATAACTCTCTTACGCGTATAACATCTTCGTCCACTAAAAAATCTGTAATATAAACTGTATCCTCTAAGAATGGATAAACAGTATTTCAAAAATACAAGACCAAATTTATCATAAGAGAATGCTATTTTGAGAAATACACTTATTAACACTTTTTACTGATGTAAATAAGTGTTCATTAACCACAGTTAACAAATTATTATTGTTATTGATAATGTCTACAAAGATTTGTAGTACATTCTGTTTTGTAATGTACTTGCTGCGTACTACAAAATATAAAATTAAGCAGTCCCTTTATAATTTTTCTTAAACAGTAGAGATAGAGAATATCTCATCTATGTAACTGATTATGCATTTAACACCTTTATCAAATATAAAAGCTAAGTTTTTTATAAAAAAAAATGTTGTGTAGCATTTCATCCAATAAGCTTTTAAATTATTTTGTTAAATTAAATAAAGAAGTAAAAATTACTGAAAAGTGGAGATAAAATTAATTTCTAAGGGATAATTTTTTTTCAATTAACATCTTTCAAAAGTTTATTATTAACTGGAAATCAAGAATATCAATTCTGTAAGCCCTTTATTATTTAATAAAAAGTAAAAGACATTATTAATTTACCATAGTAAAATTCTATTATAGAAATCATAAATTATTTAACTGCAGAGAGAAACAGTATTTTCAGAATGAAATATACAAGATGAAGAAGGGAAGATATTCCTTCCGAAAAGTAACCAGATGTGTTTTCCCATGAGTGTCCAATATTACAAAAGTTTCCCACTCATTCTTCTTTATAAAAAAATTTGTAATTTTTTTATTTAAATTTTAAATACCACTTGTTTTGTAAGCAGTATTTCATTTGTGAAAGAATAATTAATAATACTTCTATATTATAAATTTATAATAACTCTAGCTTTTATTTTTCTCACTCCCATACAAGTTAATACGTAGGTTCTTAATATTTAATAAAGAAAATATTAAAAATTTCTTTACCCGATCTCTTAACTCAATTTTGATTGTGTTAAATTTATTTAAGTTTACAAAAAATTTTTAAAATTTTGTATCATAAAAAAACAACTGTTCTCTAGTAGGTTTCATTATTACAGTAAAATCCGCTTAATATTATTTTTAACTGCCCACAACAGGCACGTGGAGTGTTAAATTATTTGCACTTGATCTGCTGGTTCCAGGGGTACAAAAAATAGTTCTGTTTCTTATCACATACTTGGATAATTATGTGACTGAACTATTTAAGAGCAGAAGAGGTAGAGGTATAAAATATACTTGTCAGTTATCACCTTCGAGAGTAATGAATTTCACTATATAGCCAGACCCAGTGGTGAATGAAGTGAATGTGTCATTTACAGGGTGGAAAGCAGGTGCTTTTCAGGAGCCCTGACATGATGATAAGCATACTTTTCCAATCAGTGAGGAAGGCTTAGTAAACCATCTCACTCTTGTTTTACTTAGTAAAGCCTCTAGAGGTCAGACCAGTATTTCAGCTGATGACCTAAACTACACATAATTTTTAAGGAGGGAAAAAATCTTGAAACCTCCAATTCTTTTGCAATTACAAGTGACTTTCTGTTATTGTAGAACTAAGAGGCAATTGAATTGTTAAAACTATTATATTTATACAAAAGAATAGGGATCTATTTTTTCCTGTTTAGGAATTAGACGGTAGAATAAGCTTATTTGTAAACAGAAATATGGTGACCCTTTTTTCCTTCTATACATCAATTTTTGTTCTGAAAATAAGAATAATTTCAATACTAATTATTACGGTAAAGTCACCTGTTTAGCAGCTGATTTTTGGAGACGAAGGTCCATGTTTCAAATCCTAGTAAATTTACTTTTATATGGATTTGAATACTAGACAGTTACTACCAGTGTACTTTGATTGTTGGGGTTCAATTAATCATACTCTCCCAAGAATGGTCAGCCTGAATCTGTACAAGACTACACCTCACTTACATGTCATATACATCATCCTTATCTTGTTGGGTCATGGGGTTGCTTTTGTTTTTAAATTGAACAGATTGCAACATATACAGATTAGGTATTAAAATATATATTTAAATTACTCTTATTAGAATTTTTAAACAGAAATTGAGCGTAAATAAGCAGACTTTGGCGCATATCAAGAAGGTATATCTGGATAGTTTTTCATACTTACTTTAAGGACTTATTAAAAAATCACATTAAGTGGAAAATAGTATATACCATAATCATATTGGATAGATTTTTTTTGTATTTAACTCAGAATTAAGCTACAATAACAATATTTTTTTAAATGTTGATTAAATAACACTTCACTTGTTTTTAACAAAAACATAATAATTAAATCTTGATTTCAAACTTATCAGAAACTATAATATAATTTATAAAACTACAATAAAATATGAAAATTTAATTACAATTTGTTTTTAAGAATCTTATCAAATTTAATCACTAAAGATTGTTCAAGAGCTCTGTATTTCAGTTAATTTATTGGAAAATATTAATTTATAGATTGATGGAAAAGTTAGAAAAGTATTTTTATTATCATCATTTAAGTAAGCTTTTTATTACTATAGCCTACGTATATATATATAAATAATATGTACGTATATAAAAACAAAAACAAAATGGCCTATTCGATTCATGTAATTGGTTGACAATATTTACTAATTACCTAAGAGCACAAAATAAGAAAAAAAATAATGAACACCTGAATAACAATTAAAAATCTGGTGAGAAACAATCACACGACTTTCTCTTGCCAATGCAAATAATGAACAATATAACCTCATATTAGTAATAAAACATTAGAAATAAACAAAAAAACTAACCTCAAAAAACATCAACCTAATTTAAATCATGAGTGAATGATGATGCAATATTAAAACCAATCTTAGTTTGGCTTAAAAATACGGAAAATCGCTCCTTCACGCTAAACTAGGCTCTGTAGAGAAAAATTCTTAAATAAAAGTTGTAAGATTTTTAATTTTCTATCAATTTTATTATATGCATTTTTGTCGTAAATTGGATAGTATAGCTAAAATATTAAAAAAATCTATTTTTCACAGATTTTTATGAAAAAAAAACAGAAAATCACTAATACCGCTAAACTAAGCGTTATACAAAAAAATGTTTGAAATAAAAGTTGTAGATTTTTAAATTGTCTACAACAAAATGCATATTAAGGCTGCAATCTTAAAACATTTTTTTCTATGAGGGAACAGCCTCCCCAAGAATTTCAGCAGACATGGCGCCTATCTCGTAGAGCATAGAAAATTTAGTAAATGAGGTGATTTAAAAAAAAATCGTAGGAGCCATTTTTGAGAAAATTGCAAAAAAGGGAAAAATGACACTAATAAACTAGTACTTCCAGTTGACCGATTTTGATGAAAATATTCGTGTCGAGTCCTCTAGTGGTATCTAACTCAAGTTTTAGTTTCAATTTCGTGCGATGTTTCATTCTTGAGATATTCTGTTCACACACAGACCAGTCGCTGAAAACATGTTTTTTGGGTTCAGGGGTCTGATAAAGTGTATATCCAGTGAAAACTCAACTTTCACATCAAATCGACATGAAAACAATACTTTCCTTCCTATATATTCTTGTAGGCAAGAGAAAGTAAAAAGAATTTTTTAATTGTGCTTGCGCTACGCATGTGGTATTACTACCTAGTATCAGAAGAGTAATTGCAATTATCAAAGGTTAGACAATTGTAGATAAATAGATTTTATGAAGAAAACAATAAAAAAAAATCGGGACTATTAAATGAAATCAAAAGTATGCTCGTCAGCAACTGAATTGGTTTTGAATAGGTTTTGAAAGTAAACACGTTAATTTTAGTTTGATCAATTTTTACGTAGATCAGAGAATTGATTCAGGATTCCTCCAAATTAATAGATTGAAAATTTTTTGGTTGAATTTTTTATGGTACGGACTATTAAGATATGAGCTTGATGGAGAAATTTTCATTTTCTATGCCAAAAACCCTAATCTTTCAACGGGTTACCGAACAGCTGACAATTTTAGATTTTCCAGAAAGGTATACAGTAATTTCATCAGAAACTAACAAAACTCATGTAAAACTGCGCCAATAATTTTGTCAACTCTTCATGGAGGCACAAAAATGGTAATGATGATATCAGTTCAATAAATCTTTTAAATCTTCAAAGCCCGGGTTATAAAAAATCAGTAATTTCGTATTTTCTGCATTAATCAGGAATTTGGAAAAAATAGTGGTTGGGAAAGGTACATCTAGACTTAGAAAGCTATATTTAAAAAAAAAGTTGACTAGAATCAATACAGTGGGAGCTTGAGATGAAACTTAACCTAAAATACCCTTATCCTTTTTGGTAGCAATTTTTAAAATTGTCAACTATCATTTGACTTTGTCCATCACAGCCACATGTCAGAAACTACTGGAGATAGCAACCAACAAACAGTTTTGGATTCACAATCTACATAAAAAAATGGTGAGCCTCGATTGGGTATGAAGTTCCAGTTTCGACTGGAAGTGGTCCAAAACCGGAAATCTAAGTCGGAATTTTGAAACAAAAATAGAGTTTTTCGATTCCTCTTAAAGAGTAGATACAAAAATCATTGGGTTTAAAGTTCCTGTTTCAACCAGAAGTGGCCCAAAATCAAAAGTCAAGAAATCGAAGTCGGAATTTGGAAACAAAAATAGTGTCATTTGTAACAACTGCTTTCAGTTTGTTACGTTGTGTTTTAGTTTTGCTGGCGTTCGCTAGTTGTTCTAATTGCCGATAACTCGAATCTACTGGTGATGTTAATTTAACTCACCGTCCGGTGGCGCGCTCTACCTTTTTTCTACGAACTGCGTTCGGCCCTCGCGTCGAGCTGCCTCCATAAGCATGACTAGACACTCTTAGTCGAATTTTCACTGAGTACAGTACTGTGAATATGTAGTAATTTTTATTACGTGTATTTTATTATTTTCATACTTTTGGAAAAGTATTTCTTCTGCCCATTTAATAATGGTAAGTTAATTATCTTTATTTTTAGTATTCCGAGAGCTGGGAATTTATCACGAGTTGCTTAAAATTAAGTTTTTGTAAAAGAAAGCTACGTTGTGTTTGTGCTTGCTTTTCTTGATTACTGGTTACGATTTAGTTCTATGTAAAACTAATTTTGATTTATGATTAATTTATTGTAAACGATGTAATGTTTTCTAATTGGAAAATTTGTTTTTTTGCAATAGTAATTGCTTATTTAAATTGTCTAGTTCTTTTAAAGCTTTATATTTGTATATTGCAACTCGTGTTAAGTCTCTATTCTTTAAATTCATAACTGTGTTATATTTCATTCTTTTACTTTGTATTTTTTATGCGTTTGTGCTATTGCTTAAGATCGATGCTTATTTTGCTAATTATTAACACTCGCTCGATCTTTTTCTTCAGGGTTCGAGTCCGGGAACGGAACCATCCGTTCGATAATCATATCACTATCCATAATCAGCTTAGTACACGGAGTTCGACTCCTGACCATGACCAAATTTTCACTTGGTCAGTATCCTGTAATTTGATGTCCGGTGTTTCCTGGTTATTTGTTGCCCGGAGTGATTCAAAATCCAATTTGGATGAGGGTTTTCATCAATGATCTTCCTAGATCGGTACATGCGTTTGTAGTACTGCAAAAATGTGTTAACAACTAAGGGTATGTTTCAATATTTTAGTTTATTATGTGAGGATTTCGTCCGTCTACCTAAAGTGTTTTTGTGGCAACCGATGCATTTTCTTTTGGAAAAAGGATCAC
This sequence comes from Catonia carolina, assembly GCA_035578175.1. Lineage (NCBI taxonomy): Eukaryota > Metazoa > Arthropoda > Insecta > Hemiptera > Achilidae > Catonia > Catonia carolina. Next base: position 27,950,506 of record JAQMRL010000005.1, on the reverse strand, counting down.
ATCCGATTGTGGATCCATTTCAGTAACTACATGTTTGGTACAGGAAAATTTATGATTTACAAACAACCTGTTTTAAGAGTATTTCATGTTAATTCATTTGCTGAAATAAGCAACCAGGAACATTTTTACAATTAAATTTAAATTCTTTAATTGCACAACATGATAATAATAATTTCTTTATTTACCCTCATTTAAGAATCCAATTTGAATCTGTGTACTTAATTTTTTACTTAAAAATTCTCAAGATAAATTTAACGTTTCATTTAAATCTTTCACTATTACTTCTGTTTTACACCTTACTGAAAAGGTTAATTATTATTTTTTTTATTTTATTTTTTTTGGGTAATTCTAAGAATTATAATGATGAAATATGTTTATAAAAGGCTGCTAGCATGCTAAACAAAGATTAATTAAAATAAAATATTTAGCCATTTATTTTCTATGTTCAGTTGTTCATTGCATGAACATTTATATATATAGATATATTGTGTTTAATATTTATTGTTTGCTAAATATCTATAAAATTTACCACAGAAAATATCTAGTCTGGACCTAATTTTGTATTTAAACTTTCAGTCATTTAAGGTTGAACCACATTGTACCATTTTGTTGTTTAATTCTTTATTTATTTCTTGTTATAAATTAAATTATTTTTTTTACTACGTACTATACCAGATTTATCTCATTTATGTAGCGAATTACCCGAGTGTTTGTTTTTTTGTGCTTCCTTAAATTTTTTTTTTTTTATGTTTTGTTAACACCCTTTACCAACCTTTCGCTTTTGTTTGCCGTATGTGTTGCCGGCAGCGATAAGGGGGTGTTACACATTCTATATCTCTTAAGAAGTAGATACAGAAATCACTAATGATTTTGCCATAGGTAGGTAAGCCTTTTTAAAAATTGCAAATCAGACATGTCATCTTATAAAAGGATTTTAAATATATAGATTATTTTTTATTGTTATTAATACTACTTCTACTACAATAAAAATGAAACTATAATATAGTTCATGAAATGCTGCTCCTTTTGAGAAAAGTTTTTGAATTTAAAAAAGAGGAAAAGAATAAAAGTTTATCCGGTTTAAACATACACAAGTAAGTTTACAAGTTTTTAAAATGAATGTAAGAAAAAGGAAAGTTGTTGAAAACTTATTCACAATAAAACTTTTAAACAAAGTTAAATCTAAAGTGGTAGGTAGCATAAAGGATAAAAAATAAAAAAGTAAAGAAAACAAAAAGTTAAGATAGGAGCAAGTAGAGGTTTATGACAATGAGATGTTTATAAAACTAAGTTAAGGAAATGAAAAGTCTTACGAAATCTAAACTAAAACGAATTTTTCTTAAAATTATGAGTAAGAATTTTTTAGAACATAAAAGCGTATCATAAAATTTTCCTTATTTTCTTTTAATTAATTAAACTATACAAAAAATAATAAAATTTTAGAATTTTGTGCAAATTATAATAACTCTTCATAAGAGTTAGCACATTATTTTTCAGGAAACCTAGGATATTCGAACATAAATTAATGACAAGCCTGAGAAAGAATTCACGATATTTTTTATGTTATCCTTCTAGAAATCCTGAATTATGTGGACTTAATATACATTTTAGGGAAAAAGCATACTCGTTTAGGTATATTCAAAGTTGTAGAAAATTAAAAAACCTGTAACTTTTATTACAAGCATTTTTTTCTAAAGTGCTTATTTAAGCGTTACTTAGTGATTTTCTGTATTTTCTAATTGAGATGAGTAAAAAATGGGTATACAAGATTGCGCCCTTAGTATACATTTTATGACAAAAATATACATAACAGAAGTTATAAAAAATTAACAAACCTACAACTTTTATTTCAAGAATGTTTTTCTACAGAACTTAGTTTAGCATCACTTAGAGATATTTCTTATTTTAAATCAAACAGAGGTTGATTTTTATTTAATATAATTCGTCATGATTAAACATAGATTATAATTTTCATTATTTACATTGGCAAGAGCAAGTCATGTGGGTATTTCACACCAGATTTTTCACTTTGTTATACAAGAAAGAAGAGATATAGAAAATTTAATAAAAACCTATTTTTTCATTTCAAACTAGTAAATTTTATTTTCAACAATAATATAAAATCCAATCTGATCTAGACTTTTCTGCGACAATATCATGTTTATTACTTTAAAAATAAACATAGCTGACAAAATATATGATAAAATATACCTAATTTCGATATTGGTAGGCCAGCTTGACTTTCATATAATCATAACCGATTAATAAGACATCGAGTATATTACATTTTAGATCAACTGTAAAGCCTAACTATAATTATTATTTAAGTTTAAAAACTATACTAGAATTTAAAAAAAATTCGATGTGAAGTTAAAGCTCAGTTTTTTTACAACCATAATGTCACTTTTCATCCATTAAGTTTAATGGCATCCTATGAATAAATAATGCTAAAAACCTATACTATCTAATATTACAAGAACGGTTTAAGATTACCAATTACATGATCAGATGAAAACTAAATTTTATTTTTTATAAAAGAAAATTTACCATGTTTTTAGGTTATTAACGTACAAGTCAACAATATTGGTATTAATAAATACTGGGGGTATTTTATACTGTGAGATTTTCACCGGATATAAGTTTTAATTTTTTGTAAGCTGATTAAGTTTAATACACAGATGTCAAATTATGACTTCTGGTTTTTGAAGATAACATCATTTCAGTGGAAACATCTTTAGGAAACATTTATAAGCGTTTTATAAATTAAAAAATATGAAGAAAGAACAATATAATTCTTACATTAAAAAACAATTAAACATTTCAGACAAAAATTGAAGATGGAATGGGAAAATGGTAAAAACCTAATGGACAATGTTTCATTAATAATAAAAAAAAAATCCAATAAAATTTATTAAAAAAAAAAAACTAGAATAAAAAAGCATAACAAAATCTCAAAAATTTAAAGTACTCTATTAAAATATAATTACTGTTTAGGTAATTAATTTTATGATTAGTAAATTTTCACAATGCTTTTTATTACTGTTAAAAGTTTTCATTTTCATTTTTGTAATCCCTTACTATTTACTGTATCTGTTATAATAACAACACTACTAAAATCAAAAAGCATCACTATACTAAAAATATTTCCTGTTAAAATTGTTTACCTCAATCATGTACTATTAAATTAAAAGATGGAGCAGACATATGTGCGATAGTAATTAAAAATGGTGGCAATTATAAAAAATTTTCATTTATAATTTTCCAATGTCAGTCTGTCTCATCCAGATGTCAGAAACTACAAGAGATAGCAACAAACGGTTTTCAGATTCGTAATCTACACTAAAAGTTAGACAGCATGGATTGGGTTTGAAGTTCCGGTTTCAACCGGAAGTGACCCGAAACTGGAAGTCAAGAAATCAAAGTCTAGACTTTGGAAACAAAAATAGTGTCACTCAATTTCTCTTAATGAGTAGATGCAGAAAACACTAATGGTTTTTGCTAGTTTCAACCGGAAGTGGCCCAAAACCAGAGGTCAACAAATCAAAGTCAGAATTTGGAAACAAAAATAGTGTCAATGAGTAGATACAGAAATCATTAATGGTTTTTGCTGGTTTCAATCGGAAGTGGCCCAAAACCAGAAGTCAACAAATCAAAGTCAGAACTTGGAAACAAAAATAGTGTCAATGAGTAGATACAGAAATCATTAATGGTTTTTGCTGGTTTCAATCGGAAGTGGCCCAAAACCAGAAGTCAACAAATCAAAGTAAGAACTTGGAAACAAAAATAGTGTCAATGAGTAGATACAGAAATCATTAATGGTTTTTGCTGGTTTCAACCGGAAGTGGTCCAAAACCAGAAGTCAAGAAATAAAAGTTAGAATTTTGAAACAAAAATAGTGTCATTCAATTCCTCTTAAAGAGTAGATACGGAAATCACTAATGGTTTTTGGCGTAGGTCAAAGGTAAGCCTTTTTCTTTCTTACAAAAGCAAAGTGGGCTTGATCTCTCACAATTTCTTTAGAAAAAATTACCACCAGCCATAAGACGTGTCACCTCATGAAAAGGATTTTTTATATTGTCTTTTAAGTTGACAACATAGTTTACAAGGAGTAATAAAAACGTGCAATACACGTAAGCTTGACTGTTGCGTTCAAGAGAAAAATAATCTCCACATTTGGAACCAATAAAATTGATCAACCAAATCTGACACATCCTTAACACTGTTTTTTTTATATATTTATTTAAATAATGATAACTTATACTTTATAAAAAAAGCTGATAAGATTCAATGAACTTAAATAATCCAAATAAACGATAACATATTTTGATTTATGCTATTATGTTTATAAAAGTATAATACACAAAACAATGTGGGGAGAAGAAGAAACTCATAGAAGAGGAGTAAATAAAAATTGAAAAGAGACGATATTATTTTGAGGCAATTTTTTTCATCCAGCACGTTACTTTGTTGAACAAAAGGGTGATATCTTTTGAACGCATCTATGAATTTGCAATATCTAAACCTTGTTATTTTTACAATGAATTACTTTATGTACATAGCTAAACATATTTTTTGTATTTTTTAGTGATTTGACACTTTTTCGTACATAAATTGATGCTTCTAAAAGAAAATATTTTTTTTAATTTTAAAATTTTATTCTGGTCGTAAATGAAAACGGAAAAATTTGGTTCAAACATGGTTCTAATAACAAATTCTTTATAAATAAATGGTAATTTTTTGAAATTTTTAAGAATGACTGAATTAAATAAAAGAGTTTTTATTAGGTGTAAAATGACAGTCTGCGTGATCGTTAAAATCGCAGTTCTCGTCGGGTTAAGTCAAAATATTACACAGTATTGCCAGTCGCACATATAAACAACTTGATATTTCGTTTTTGGGCATAAATCATAAGACAGTTTTTGTTAAACTAAAGTCACTTTATGACTAGCACACACATTTCATATATGACAAATGTTTTACTGAATTTCTGTAATTAGTGGCAATGATTATATTTAAGTATATTCATTGAACTGACAGTTTCAAGTACACAGATATTTTTCTGTTTTGTCGGCAAAGTATCATATAATGAACACCAGATCGCCTTTCACTTTTTAGTTCAAAACACACCTTGTCATATAATGATAAAAACATGAGACAAGCCGAAGTTGTCTCTACTTTGAAATGTTTTATGACAGTTTGTAAAGTAAATTTCCTCAATCATATGATTTATATTACACAAACACCACAATTTTTATTGTTGTATACATTTTATGATACTTGTCTTATCGATTGTATGTGCAATTGACCGAAATATTCTTGACAAACATTCTTTACAAATTAATAATACATAATTTTTTTAAAAAACATCAATTTTTGTTCTGCTCCATCCTCTACGCAAGTAATATACCTTATTTTTCAAACAGACGAATTCAGGTGGTTGAGTTTTTTTCTTAAATTTAACTCAGGTGCAATTGGCTCTCCAGATTTTTTTGTAGAGAAATTCTAACCTAAAAAGAAAACCATTTCTTAATAACTAATTAGCATATTTTTTTCCCTCCAGAAAAAATTATGCGATGCTCATGATTCTGATTTGAGAAACTTAATATACCTACTTAACTAAGTATTTATTCTTAATAATTTTTTTTAGTAATTTATATATTAATTTTTTAAACATATTTAATTAACTAATTACAATTAATTAAAACAGTAATTAATTACTTAACCTAATTAACTATGGTATTTATTGCCATAGACAGGCTAAATTACTATAATTTAATTTATTACTAAACACAGACACACGATGTATCATCATTACATACAAATGACATGAAAACTATTATATTTTATAATATAAACATAAAAAGTAATAATTTCAGAATCACAGAATGTTGTCATTTAATAAATATATAGTAGAGTAATAATTAACATGGTATAAAAATTTTAACAGAAATAATCTTATTTATACATAAGGTAACAATAAATTCCACTACTTCTAATAAAAAGACATCATCTAAATTTATAAAATATCTTCTAATGAGGATTTGCATTCTGAAATTTAGAATTGTATTAGTTATAAGATTTAAAAGTCTAATTATAACAAATAATCATTATAATTACTTTTTATTAATTCCACCACAAAGGAATTTTTAAATTTTCCCAGATTTTATAGAATTAAATCAGAAAATTCTTTTAAGGCTAAAATGTTCTGTTTTAATCACTTTGTATTTCCTGTCCGTTAATATTCTACATGAACATTTTCCTTTACAGAAGGCATGATGGAGAACCTGGCCAAAACACAGAGATCCATGGAAAGACTGATGCTGAATATTAAATTTAAAGACTAAATAAGAAATTAAAATTTTTGGGAGGAAAGTAAAATAATAGATGTAAAATAACTTGTGGTATCAATAAAAATGCCGATGGGCCAGAGATACTATGAAGCAGATGGATGATTGATGGAACAAGGACATTCAGCAGGTCCTAGTTGGGAAAGAGAGATAGAGGTCATCGGACAACACAGCAGAGAAATGACTTGAAACTGGTGGCAAGATTTAACTGAGCAAGAATGGTGCAAAGCAGGGAGTTATGGAGGCCTATATCCAATACTGTTTGATGACGGACTATTAAAGAAGACAAAGAATTCCAACATAGACATCTTTTATTTAAATTACTTAAAAATATTTTGATAATCTGAACAGGAAACAAACCCTGCATCTTATTATCATATCTCCATTACTTTGATCTTTTGAATTACTAAATCACTTGATTGAGAAAACTAATTTTATTTAGTTTTACTTAATCGCATCAGTATCTTGGTCATGAATGATTACTACTGGTTATGGAACTTTGGAATTTTACTTGTAATTATTCCTACACTCAGGCTGGAAATGAAACCTAGGACTTTCTGGTTTGAAGGCTAGTGCGCTAACCACTACACCATGGCGGTGGTAAAAAAAAAAAATTATTTTCTGTTTATCTGAAGTGTAAAAGTTTGATAAAAAAGGTTGTTCAAGACTTTTAATTTCTACATTATTCAATATTTGATTTATAAAATCAAATATTGATTTGATTTTATAATCATGGAGAAATCAAACCTGGGACCTTCTGGTTTGAAGGCTAGTGCGTTAACCACTACACCATGGCGGTGGTCAAAAAAAAAAAAATTATTTTCTGTTTATCTGAAGTGTAAAAGTTTGATAAAAAAGGTTGTTCAAGACTTTTAATTTCTACATTATTCAATATTTGATTTATAAAATCAAATATTGATTTGATTTTATAATCATGGAGAAATCAAACCTGGGACCTTCTGGTTTGAAGGCTAGTGCGTTAACCACTACACCATGGCGGTGGTCAAAAAAAAAATTATTTTCCGTTTATCTGAAGTGTAAAAGTTTGATAAAAAAGGTTGTTCAAGACTTTTAATTTTTACATTATTCAATATTTGATTTATAAAATCAAATATTGATTTGATTTTATAATCATGGAGAAATCAAACCTGGGACCTTCTGGTTTGAAGGCTAGTGCGTTAACCACTACACCATGGCGGTGGTCAAAAAAAAAAAAAAATTATTTTCCGTTTATCTGAAGTGTAAAAGTTTGATAAAAAAGGTTGTTCAAGACTTTTAATTTTTACATTATTCAATATTTGATTTATAAAATCAAATATTGATTTGATTTTATAATCATGGAGAAATCAAACCTGGGACCTTCTGGTTTGAAGGCTAGTGCGCTAACCACTACACCATTGCGGTGGTAAAAAAAAAACAAATTATTTTCTGTTTATCTGAAGTGTAAAAATTTGATAAAAAAGGTTGTTGAAGACTTTTAATTTCTACGTTATTCAATATTTGATTTATAAACAAAACCATTAAATACGATTCATTTCTGTTTCTCTTTAAAAATTGTTAACTTTAAAGAGAAAGGAGGCCATATTTTCACTACATTGTTTCTTACGAATATCACACTACACGAGACAATAAGTTTCACAAACTATTTTTCTAAACCCCAAACATCAAGCCACAATCGAATACACCAAGAATCCAATATCCATCTTCAGAGGATTCCAGGATTCACCTACTTACAGATTAGAAAGAAAGTAAAAGTTATATCCATAAAATCAGAAGTGAGTCTACAACCATTCTGTTTTTCTCTTCAACATTTTAATATCACGTAACAAAGTTTATAAACAACCACAATTTTGACATTAATAGATCACAACAAATTAACTAACAAGAAGATAATTATATTTCATGGGTGAGGCATGATAAATCATCCACTTTAAATACACAAAATTTAAATACTTGTGATATGACAGTTAAACCAAAACACTTTAAGAAGTCTGTCAAAAATATTGTGTTACATCATTAAATATTTTAACAACAATTCTTAAACTACAGAATGTAAAAATTCATCACTTATTAGATTAGACAACAATTTATACCCTATAAAATTTTAGTTAACAGTGATGTCATGTATGAAAATTAAATCGTTATTTTTAACTTTAAAACTGCAATTATGAAGTTGATTCACAGTAAAATAGTCACTTAAATGTTAAACAACTAACATCAACTGCTCTTACACGCTGTTATTATCACTGATAACTAAAATAGAAGGTAAAGTTTTTGATTTTTTTGAACTTAAAAAGATAAATTAATTATTTCCTTCAAATATTGATTTATGATTTATTATAAATGTAACTAAAGATACTTGTGATTAAATATCTAAATTTTTTTGTTGTTATACAGTTAAATATTCAAAAAAATTCAGACAATTATGTTTGCGTGATTTGTCTGATTTATCTTTGAGTATTAAATAATTAAAATCAATTAATTTGAAAAAATCTTTTTGGTAAATTGAATCATGTTTAAAAAAACCCATTGTAAAGTGAAGCGTTGTTACTTTATAACAGTTTTTATTATGATTTTTTGTCTTGCTTAAAACTGTCAAAATAAATGTCCTCATTTCTCAAATTCTTCTCCAAACTGCAATTGCTCATTTTTATAGTGGTAATTTACAAGTTTACATGTTTAAAATTTTTTAAGGTAGGATGATCTGTCAACAGATGCAAGCCACCTCTAATTGGACGTGATTCTATTCAGTACACAAGGTGATGTGGTGGATGGATGGATTGGTACAAAGCACATGACCATCTGACATTGTAGTTCCTAAACCAATCCAGAAGCCAGTATACATTGTGCTGTGGTGAATATTGAGTGTTATTTGTATGTGTGAGTGTGTTTTGGAGTGTTGCTCTTTGATATTTTTCTTTCATGTATTTTACTAACCCACCAGATTAGAAAAGATTTTTTAGTACTTAATTTATCACCTTGAGTCAGCTGTTTAACAGCAGAGAAGAAGGTTTAGTGGTTTAAATAGTGGTAGTAAAGGTAGGATTACAAGGTAAGGTAGGTGTTACTTTGATGTGGATTGGAATACATTACTGCAGTTAGCGGTGTACTTTGACGGTTGGGGTTCAATTAACAATACTCTCTCAGGAATAGTTGGCCTAAGTCTGTAAAAGACTATACATCATTTACATGTCACAAATATCATCCTCATCTCATTGGGTCATGGGGTTGCTCACTATTCATAAATTGAACAGATTGCAATGAATACTCATTAGGGATTAAAAATATATATAAAATTTTTTTTGAGAGATTACTTATTACGTGGATCCATTCTTTATCACTGAAAAGAATGGTTACTGATAGGAATTCATGGTTGCAGTGACAAGTTCAAGTCTTTAGAATTAAATGAATGAATTAATGTTTACAGTTATACGATACGATTTTTTTGGTTTTATGTCTGCTAATGCAGATGATGAAGGTTGACAGATGAAAATGAACGATGAAAAAGTCCCAAAACGGACCTAAAAGTTGCGCTGAGCACTACACCATGAGCTGACCAATATACACTGGGAAGAAGCAACTTTTTGTCTGATTTTAGTTGGCAAAAATCAAATTTGTTTATCCATGCTGGTTGTGCAAAACAGCAGTTCAGTATTTTTGACTAAACATTTTCATCCACGAGACTGAAATAGTACTAAATAGGCAATACATCATGCCCTTAATATTGTTTTATTGGAATCTTTAAGGTATTACAATAATAACTAATGGAAAATTTTTTGAGATAAATAGTTTTTATAAATGTATTCAGAATATTAAAAAATTATTTATCATGATTTGTAACTTTAACGCAACATTAACTGGTTTTTTAAAACAAACATAAATTCTTATGGTAAGAATTTAAAAAATTACGTATCAATAGTATCTTTAGTTTTGTGATTTAATTTTTTTAATAAAAATTACATCCTCATAAATCAATATACAATGAAAGAAAATAAGTGAAAATAAAAAAAAATTATTAAATTTTATTGTATAATTTTGAAAATTTCGCTGATTTTTTCAGCTGCCTTGTTCCTTATCATTATGATCTACTTACACATTTTTCTGTGAATTCATCATCATCATCAGATTACAAAAAAATATCATAAATCATCAGAACATGCTATATTTTCTGTCGGTTTTATAAGTTTCAAATGATACCTTATTTATATAACCCAACTCAAACCACGTGGTCTCTCAATGATGGATGCGCAGTAGTCTAGTCTGACCTTGAACGACTACGGAGCCGACTGGTACAGTCCACACTCCAATTACAAACAATGATATTTAGTATATTCCTTTAGCGTGAGTAGTTAACGTGGAGTGTCATAAGTTCTGGTTCAATTTATTATTTAAATATTACGTTGATTTCTAGTAAATATTAATATTTATTTTCTGAGTAGTTTTAATTTTAGTACCGCGTATAATATATACAAAGCCCATAACAGACAGGTGGAGTGTCAGATTATTTACACTCAATCTGTTCGTTGCAAGGCTAAAATAAATAGTTCCGTTTCTTATCACATGGTCAGCCAATTAAATGACTGAATCATTTAAGAACAGAAGAGGTACAGGTGTAAAAGACACTAATCAGAGTTATCTCCTCTGAACGGTAATGAATTTCATTATACAGCCAGCCCCTGTGGTGAATGAAGTAAAGGTGTCATTTGCAGATTGGAAAGTGGGTGCTTTTCTGAGGGCCTGGTTGATAAGTGTACTTTTCCACTCAGTGAGGAAGGCAATGGTAAACCACTCACTCCTCGTTTTACTTAGTAAAACCTCTACAGGTTCAAACCAGCCTTTCGGCTGATGACCTAAACAACAACATAATATATATTAGGTGAACCTCTGCAGGAAAACCCGCACAAAAGTGTAATTTTGTTTTTTTAGAACGTCTCCTGCCTCTTAATCTTCCCCCAATGGACGACTGTCCATTAATTTCCTGATGAATGGTAATAGTTTTTAAAAATAATCGAAAAAATATAATAGCTCTAAAAAGAGCTGTTAAAAACAAAAGCAAAATATAGCAGAACTCATTGTGAACTACTCAAAGTAACAACCTCGTTGGAAAGTCCAAAGCTATGTGTCAGTGCATTGGTATACTATACTTTTAGTTCGTTGAACTTGCCCCCTCCAACCTGAAATAACTGTGTGAGATTTGGTAGGAATAGAAAGAGAAAGATATATGCGTATGGTAGTACTGCATTTGTTACACAGACGCATCGTTTACTGTATTCTCGTTTGTATTAACTTCACGTATTATCTTTATTTTTAGACCTACTATTTTACAGTCATACATCAAAATATATTATTTTGGTTAGTTTTCTGCAAATCTACTCAAACAGACGATTCATTTGAGCCCACTTTGGAGACAATCGGTGAAGGTTTAAGTGGTTAAAATCGTGTTAAAAAAAACCTGCTCGATATGAATAAATAGATTTTCCGATATTTAGTTTAAATATTTTTCAATCAGACTGTACCGAGCGCGTCATAATATTTCCATCTCGTTCTAAATAGCTCTTTCTCACACAGCCGGTGTGTGCATCTCAAAGCCCACGTGGTTTGAGTTGGGTTATATACTCTATTGATGATGGATCCACTGAAACAAGTGTAAACAGATCATTAAGATCACGGCAGGTGAAAACATCAGTGAAATTTACAAAAATTTAAACAATAGAATTGATTTTTAAGCAGCAGGATGAATTATAAAGATTTATTTTTAAATTAATAAATATTTATAATACAAGTTATCTTCATTAAAAAACTGACAGAAGCCACTAGAAAAATATGAGGCACCAAAGACAAGTATGTAATATATGACATTATAGTACATAATACAACTGACTGTATGAAAAATGTACAGGACAGTTATAATCTAATTGACTTCTGGTTAATAATTAACTCATTGTCAAAACAGCAAAAATTAAGTCTTTATTTTATTTATTTATTTATATAATATATTTCTTACTAAAATGTTCAATACAATATTATACGTTATTATATTATATTATTTGAAGAAAGCTAGATATCAGAAAAGATTTTGATACTTATTTACATGTATATACAATCTTACAAATATATTTAAAAATACATTTATCGGCGCTAATTACTGTAATTACTTTATTTAAGTTCTTTAAGATTGCTTCATTGAACAAATTCTCTGCTAAATAATAACATTTATGCTAAAAAATTAAAATATTATGAAACGAGACTGCTTTATTGTTGTTAAAAAGAACTGTAAAAAGAAACAAAGGTATTTTAGAGGTTATTTTCCTCAATCTAATAAAATGAGTTTTCCATTACAACTAGTATGTTTCTCTGTTTACATCAGATGTAATCTTGCTTCGGTTTGGTTTTTATGTAATTTATTAATGTATAAGAATACAGATAAAATTTGTTTCATAAATAAATTAAAAATCAAAAGATTATATTATTTTGTATCTCTAACAAATCGATTGAATAAAACAACTTTATACTGTTTCAATCAAGAAAAACTTGACTTTTGGTTTTTTATTTTAATTTTACGCTATATCAATATCTTTGTCCTTAGTGGTTACTGGGGGTTCTGCAATGATGTGTATCAACACGTAATCAATTCTAGCCTTTCGGTGGGAATCAAACAAGCGACCTACCGTTCCATAGCGCCGGGCATACTTAGAAAATCAAAACTTAACTTTTAAAATTTAAACTTTTATTGAAACTGAATGACTCATTTACATTTCTTTTTGTGGAATCATAAGTTTTTTAGAACTAATTAGTTCAATCTTTTACAGTAACAGGTTATGACAATGACAGTTTACAGTGATGTTTCCCGAGATATCATTAAAGGCGCTGTTGTTTCTGATGAAGTAGTTTGAAAAAAGCAGGCAATTGGTTACCACCTAGTAAACACTCATACATCCACAACTACAATTTGATTTTTTAAATAACCTCACTAATGACAACAAATTGCAAGAAACAGAGGATATTGTTAAGCCATAGTCATCTTCACAGAGTCACTGTAGGTGGGAAGAGTTGGTGATCACATGACTACATTGGGCACACCAGGTTGACTTATGGATAACTCATGGCTTCTGGTTTGCAGCAGAATCTGTTAACTATGAAAAATGTATTGGTGGATTGCATCTGCTATTCTGTATTGCATTGTTGATTTAGGATACCTGAACTAATGAGACACCTACTTGGCAATTATAAAGTGAGACTAGACACGACTCAGAGCTTCCTGTCAAATTGATAAATATGCTTGTGATAGTAGTTTTAAGTTTCTGTGATTCCGTATTGCTCCACACATGACCTCTTTAAAAATATTGGGTTGATAGGTGACACAGATGGGCAGACATATATATTGAATGAAAAACCAGAATTGCTATGTAGGCTCTCTCTTTCCACCTAGTCTTTTACCACAATCAATAAACGATAGTCGTTGTTACGAGTCAGCTATTTAACAGCTGATTTTCGGAGATGAAGGTTCCTGGTTCAAATCCTAGTAAAGGTAAACCTAGTAAACTTTTTTACAGATTTGAATACTAGACAGTGGTTACTTCTAGACAGTGGTGTACTTCGATGGTTGGGGTTTAATTAACCATAATCTCTCAGGAATGGTCGGCCTGAGTCTGTACATGACAACACCTCATTTACACGTCATCCTCATCTCATTGGGTCATGGGGTTGCTTATTATTCTTAAACTGAACAGATTGCAAAGTACACACATAGGGACAAAAAATAAAAAAGTTTAGTTTTACTATGTTAGTGTGGATCTTATGGTCCCTTCACAAGTATCTGTAATATTATTCTCTATTTTTATGCAAAATTTTAATTTACTTTGTCTGTGATACTAGCATGTAAGATCTTAGAATTATGAACAAAGACGGTGATACACATTAACTTTAGAAAACACAATATACAACACTCCACCCTCCTCTACAGTCTTGCATGGAGTAACAGGCTATTATACGAACCCTGATTTTTCACCCTTAAAACAACTACAGAAGGAAGTAAAATTACTTCTGGAAACCATGTAGTTTCACTGAAATAAATGCAAGTGAGTCATTTCAAATTAATTAGTTAATTCTGAAATCTCATTGTGTAATGGAAATCACAAATTTTTGTAGAATAATTGGTACAATTCCCAATCCATAACGTCCTTCAAAAATATAAACAATACAGTATTTTCTTGATTACAGTAATAAGGTCATACAAAACTTCTTTTATTTTCTACGTAAATTTACTACTAAATATTGTAATCTTACAAGATCACTGATTTTAAAAACAATATAGTGTGTTTCTGATGATAGTTCAGCCTTAATATTACGTAGGTACGGTATTAATAAATTATTTTTTGACAGTCTATTTAAAAATAAAGCATATTATGAAGACAGATAAGTTGTTCAATGATAATTAATTTAATTATAATTACTAATTTAAATTTTACACTAAGAAAGATCGGCAGAGTGTTGAACTTGTACGATAACTTCGTGACTATCGGCAGGTTCAATGTCACACGCACCACTAGAACTCGGTTGGGATTCTTGACTGTGTTTGTCATCACCTATTCCTGAATCCAACCTGGTATCACATAATCGTATTCTAACACGCTGTCCAGGAGTAACCTCTTGAGGTTGTCTAGTTTCTGGTAAACTAATTTGAGTTTGTTGACTCGGGGTGATTGATATAGTAGTTGTAGTTTTAGTGTTAGTTGTCAACGTTAAAACATTGGTCGGCGGTTCTTCAACAACAGTTATTTGAATACCCTGATCACTTTTAGAAGTAGAACTTACCTCATCAGGTGCGATTGATGCTTCAGGATAAGGTGGTGGTACGAGCAATACAGCTGGTGAAACACATTCTGGTGAAATATCTTCAGAAGAAGCAGTAGTCTCATGTTCATGTAAACTTAAATCAAGATGTCGACATGATCCGGCATTAGCTAATGTTTGTCCTAACATAGGAACAGCAAGTAATGTTGGACCGGGACTCGAAGAACTACTGTCATCTTGAACATGATGTGTAGTCGAATCGCTTATGACGCGACGAACAGGACGATGATGATGCTTTTCAGTAAATATCTGCTAAAAATAACAGAAAAAATGTTAAAAACTTTCCTACAGATCTTCAGCTCTTATAATTTAATGAATATTTAGTTATGAAGTTTTGTGATCAGAAAAAATACCGGAAAACAGTTTGTTGAATCGTTTCATCATAAAAATGTAGCCTAGAGAATGAGTTGTCACCATCATCCTTGCAGTCTCAAAAATTAATGAAGAATTGAAGTATAGGATTGCTATTATTATTTTGCTAAATTTTATATAAAAAACATGTATCATAAAACAACCATAATACTATATTTTTAAAGAAAGTTAAATTCAATATGGTGGATCTAAGATGGTTCATACAAATTTCAAACACAACCCAGAGTAGTTTTTTTTTGATATAGTAATCAACTAGATTATTTTGGTTTTTCAGTAATACTCAATTTTTTCTTTCACCTTCATTTTGCTACGTTGATTAATTTTTAATAACTTTTCTGTAGAGCGTACTTTAGCGAGAATAATTTTTTTTGTTTATGAAATGTCTGATGGTAATGGTATTTTAGGTGCACAACACTTAATAAAAGGTGGACTGTAATGGCTAGAAAACTGATTGAAGTTTAGGGGCCGATGAAACAGATAAATAAGTTACAATTCAATCTGAATAATATGAGTTATTAATATTTTTTTTTTTTTCATCAGTCTCTCGACTGGTTTGATGCAGTTCTCCAACCTGTTCTCTCTTGCGCAAGTAGTTTCATATCTACATACCTGTAACACCCTACATCTTTTGTAATTTGCTTTATATATTCTAATCTTTGCCTCCCTCTACAATTTACTCCCTCAATGTTACCCTCCATTATTGATAGCCCAATACCTGGATGTCTTAGGATATGCCCCACTAGCCTATCCCTTCTTTTGGTAAGATGCTTCCATATACTTCTTTTTTCATCCACTTGCCTAAGAACCTCTAAATTACTTATTTTGTCCACCCACCTAATCTTTAACATTTTCCTATAACACCACATTTCAAAAGCTTCTATCCTCTTCCGTTCTACAGCCCCTATCACCCACGTTTCACTTCCGTATAATGCTACACTCCAAACATAATGTTTTAAGAAATTTTTCCTATTCTGTAAATCAATGTTTGTAGTCAGTAAGCTGTTTTTCATTTCAAAGGCTTTTCTAGCTTGAGCAATTCTACTCTTGATATCACTCGTGCTTCTACCATCCTTTGTTATTTTACTCCCTAGATAGCAGAATTCCCCAACTTCCTGTATGTTTTCGTTGCCTACTTTTAAATTTCCCATCTCTTCTAAACCACTCTTGCTGCAGCACAACACTTTCGTTTTGTTCTTATTAATTTTCATGAAGTAATCCTTCCTCAAGATCTCATCCATTCCATTTAAGGCATCCTCTAGTTCATTCTTTGCCTCGGCTAATACTACTATATCATCGGCGAATCTCAACATTTTTATTGTTTCTCCTTGAATTTTTATTCCTACGTCAAATTTCTCCTTCACTTCATTTATAGCCTCTTCTATATACAAGTTAAAAATTAGTGGTGACAAAGAACAACCTTGTCGTACACCTTTTCTTACAGCAGCCTCTTTTTCGTACCCCTCGATTCTCAAAACAGCCGTTTGATTCTTATACAGACTGTACATAACTTTCCTTTCTTTGTATTTAATTCCTAGCCTTTTCAAAGTTTTAAACATTTTACTCCAGTCCAGATTGTCAAATGCTTTCTCTAAAACTACAAATGCCATAAAAGCAGTTTTATTTTTCTGTATCCTTTTCTCAATAATCAGTCTCAGAGCCAATATTGCATCTCGAGTTCCCATTCTCCTTCTAAATCCAAATTGGTCATCGTCCAATACTTCTTCTACTCGGTGTTCTATTCTCCTGTATATAATTCTTGTCAGTATCTTAGATGCATGGCATGTTAGGCTGATGGTTCTGTAATGTTCACACTTCTCCGCTCCTGACTTTTTTGGTATTGGAATCATAATATTTTTTTTAAAGTCCGATGGTACCTCTCCACTCTCATACATTCTGCACACAAGTTTGTATAATTTGTTTTGAGCAACTTTGCCACATCGTAATAATAATTCCGATGGTATGTTATCTATTCCTGGTGTCTTATTCATATTCATATCCTTAAGTGCCCGATCGAATTCTTCTCGTAGTATAGGGTCCCCTTTTTGATCTTCTTCAACATCAGTTTCTTGTTCTATCGCATCATATTCTAATTCTTTTCCCATGTAGAGTTGATTTACGTATTCCTTCCATCTTTCAGCTCTCTCTTGGCCATTCAACAATGGTTTACCACCTGCGCTTTGTAAATTAACAGCTTTCATCTTTCGTTCTCCAAAGTTTTCCCTTATTTTTCTATAAGCTGCGTCCACTTTACCAACTGCCATTTTACTTTCAATGTCCGTACATTTCGCTCTGATCCACTCTTCCTTCGCTTTCTTACACCTTTTGTTTATGGTATTTCTCAAGTAGCAATATTGCCTTTTACCTCTCTCGTCCTTTGCGTTTTTATATTTTCTTCGCTCATCCATCAGTTCTAAAATATCATTAGTAATCCACGGTTTCCTACCTCTTCTTTTAGTATGTCCTAACCATTCTTCCGCTGCTTTCACTACCACCTCCTTGAAGTTTATCCACTTCTCCTCTACACTTCCTGTGTCATTACCTCTTTCTTCTATCCCTTTTTGAATACTCTCCTGGAAACCTACCTGGTTGTCTTGTTCTCTTAGTTTGTCTACATCCCACCTAGCATTTCCCTGTCCCTTCTTCAGTTTTTTAAGTTTAAGCCTGCTATCCATTACTACTAAGTTATGATCACTCCCTATGTCTGCACCTGGATAGGCTTTACAGTTCATAATCTGGTTTCTGAATCTTTGTCTAACCATTATGTAATCTATTTGGTATCTTCCCTTGTCACCTGGCATCATCCAAGTGTATAACCTCCTTTTGTGATTCTTAAAAAGTGTATTGCCTATCACTAAATTATATTTGGAGCAGAAATCTACCAGCCGACTCCCTCTGTCATTTCTCTTCCCTAGACCATATTCTCCGACTATTTTTCCTTCTTTTCCTTCTCCAACTACTGCATTCCAGTCTCCCATAACTATCAAATTTTCATCACCCTTGACATATTTTATTACTTCATCTAATTCCTCATATACTTGTTCCATTTCTTCCTCTCTGTGTGAAGACGTAGGCATGTAGACCTGCACTATAGTGGTAGACTTTGGTTTCGTATCTACTCTAACCATGATAATCCTATCACTACACTGCTTATAGTAAGTCACTCTTTGTCCAATTTTTTTATTCATTACTAGACCCACTCCGCCCTGCCCTCCGATGGCTTTAGTGTTAATAACCCTATAATCCCCGGACCAAAAGTCTTGATCATCATCCCAGCGTACCTCACCAATGCCTACAATATCTAACTTCAACCTATCCATTTCCCTTTTTAAATTCTCTAACCTACCAGTTTGTTTTAAACTCCTAACATTCCATGTTCCAACTCGCAGAATTTCAGAAACTTTTATTTTTTTGATGAAGTCCCCTCTGATAGTCCTCGCCCGGAGATCCGAATGGAGGACTAGTTTATCTCCGGAATGTTTTACCAGAGAGGACGCCATCATAAATTTTTCATATTTTGAAGTTCTCGAAGTTCTTGAAGATCTGCATATACTAAGTAAGCCTAACCAGAATCATACATGAAGGAGTTTCCTTACGATAATTCTAGTCAGACAGAAAAAGCTGTAGTTTACTGTTGCTTTCAGCTTTTTGGTTGGCAGACTGAGTGCCCCAAGCCACCGTCTGCCAGGGTGGAATGGGCAGCCCTTCCAGTTCCGTTCACCATGAGCCGGTTATCGTGCTGATGAGCACATTAAACATGAACACATTAAATAAAGTTGAAATCAACAGTAAACAAAGTACAGGGTGTTTCGTAATGTTTTTCGGGGTTATGAAAATTCAATACAAAAAAACTATTTCAATTACCAAAATGAAAATTGTACGGGCCGATGCAGGAACTCAGTTATTTTTACACATCTATATCATAAACAGTTATTTTTAAACATCTATGAATATTCAATGTGTGCTCCTTTGGTGACACAACACACATCAACACGAAAGTCTAGCTCTTGCCAAACACATTCTAACATGTCCCTTTCGATAGAGTTGATTGCATTGATTATGCGATCCTTCAGCTCAGTGATATCGTTCAGCATTGGTGGGATAAACACCTTGTCTTTCACATAACCCCAGAGAAAGAAGTCACATGGCGTGAAGTCTGGTGATCTTGGTGGCTACAGCATAACGTGTTGGGTCTTTATCAGACACACATCACATCCAGTGCCAAGGCAATGTTGTGTTAAGGTACCTTTGAACCTCGTTATGAAAGTGGGCAGGACAACCATCTAGCTGGAAAATGAAGTTGTTGAGTAGCTGAGGCATAAGCCATAATTGTAATATATCCAGGTAAATCATGGCAGTTACTGTTGTTTCTCTAAAAAAGAATGGCCCATACACTGCCTCACAAGAGATCGCACAAAAAACATTTACTTTTGGAGAATCCTGAACGTGTTCCACATATGCATGTGGGTTTTCAGAACTGAATTGTCACTTGGTGGATCCTTATTAAATTTCAACCGAAACGCACTTTGCAAAGTAATTACTGACTCTGACATGTGAAATTCTAACACACAAAATGACTTCTTCCTTCCCGTGGCAGCCATTTTCTCTACTGTCTACGCCTAGTGGGCAAACAGTTAATTAACTGCCCAGAATATGTGGAAAAACTATTGGAAGTGCTGTTTCGTACTGTACTTGTTTCATTCTTATAAATGAAATACTTTTTTTGTACTAAATTTTTGTAACCACGAAGTACATTACGAAATGCCCTGTATAATGTTAAAGAAATGAGTTTTTTTTAGTTACAAGTTACCTTCTTGAAATAATTAAGTTCTTTGTATTAAATGTTGATAAGTATTTGTAAACTAAATCATTTTTACATGCACTATGACAATTTTAAAGCACTTAACGCATTTGCATTTTTATCAGGTAGATTAATTACATAATAACAATGAATAATATTAATAAACATTAAAATAATCCAGTTCACGAAAAAAAACTTCTGAAAACGAATTTTTAATAGGTAATGAGAAAAATCACACGGCAATCTCAAAAAATTAGAAAAATAAAAAAAACACATATTATAAACGACCTAAGAGAAAAAACTAGACAGGAAAAGAAGAAAAAATATTCTAAATGAAATTAAAAAATAAATCTTTATAATGCATCCTGCAGTTTTAAATATTTCTATTTTATATAATGAATTAATACAATAATTTCACTAACCTTCTTTTTAAACTGCGTCACCTTTATTTCAATTTTCACTTACACGTGTTTCGGTGGATCCACCATCATCAGAGTAAATAACATATAATTGAAACTAAAAACATTATTTATTAAAAATCTATAGAAGATGATACATCTTCTATATAAGATGTATACATCTATAGAAGATGTATCATCTTCTATAGATTTTTAATAAATAATGTTTTTAGTCTTAGTTTTATTAAAAATCTATAGAAGATGATACATCTTCTATATAGAAGATGTATCATCTTCTATAGATTTTTAATAAATGTTTTTAGTTTCAATTATATGTTATTTACTCTGATGATGGTGGATCCACCGAAACACGTGTAAGTGAAAATTGAAATAAAGGTGACGCAGTTTAAAAAGAAGGTTAGTGAAATTATTTTATTAATTCATTATATAAAATATAAATGAAATTAGCGGCAAACGATGCTAACAAATTCAGTTATATATTTTTATAAGCATTATTAAAATTGAATATAATTCTAAATAATTATTTCTGTACATTACATACCCTGGTTGACTGTGGAATTTTATCTTTGTCTTGTGAAGTTGTATAAACAGTGGTGTAACCAGACGCTGGATATGCAGGTGGTATAAGTGCAGGACCTTGTAATGTTTGTCTTCTTCTATTGTTTTTAATATATGCTTCCTCCCTCGCTTTACTCCATGAATTAATTGAAGCTCTTCGTTTTGAACCTTTAATGTAATTAATCAAAAAAAAAAAAAAAATGGATATTAAAATTTACAAAAACATACAGATAATATTAAATTTAATTAATGGATGTCATATTTTTCCCATTGAATAGCTGTACATTAATGGACACCCCATGTCAATCAATGACATGATTCAATGTCATTGAATGATTCATGAATCATGTCATTCAATGACATGAATGTACATTAATGAACACCCCATGTCAATCAATAAATTATCTAAAATTTTAATACAACTTACTAATTTTGAGTTAAATCAGAGATTAAAATTATGTCAAAGGATTTTTTAAGATAGTAAATGTTTAATGAACAAATAAAATTTACTGTTTGTCTCAATTTAGTGTTGGGATACTCAAATAAAGGTGAGAGAATATACTATTCACAAATTTGCAGTGTTTGGACTCTGAATATTTCAGTTGCTGAATAAATTAAAATAATTTCACTGTTATTTATCATTAATATGTTAAGAAAATAAACAATATGATGGAGGCCAAAGAAATAATAATAAATTTAATGTTCTTAATGTACCCCAAAACTGTCATTTCATGATTTCTTACATCTGTTTCTGTGGATGGCGCTGGATGGAAATCACGCTGTCTCATGTAGAACGGGTGGGGTTTGGGTTTCTAAGAACAGAGAAACAGGGTGGATGATGGGGTAAGTCACTCGGATGAGAGGGTGAAAAAGGACTGAACAATGCAGACAGCCATGATGTGTTTATAACAAGCACGAATAAAATGAATATTCTAATAACTTCATATATTCGGGGTCCTGAATAGTATTATCGACAACATTCATGCAGCGTGAAGCTGTTAGGAACTTAATTAAAAAATGTTATTTGAATAATTATTCAATTATGAAAACTATTCATTCGTCCCATGACTATCTCAATTTATAGACATGTGTGATAAGTCTAAAATATTTTAAAAAAACATGCATTTTATTTAATTATCACAGATACCTTGATTAGGGCTAATATCAGGTGAATCTGATGAAAATGTGAAATTAGCTGGTAAAGATAATACTTTAGCTAATGGACGATGTATAGCATCCTGTTCTAAAGCCATTTGGAGACAAAGTTCTTCCTCTTCTTCAGC
The DNA here is from genome assembly GCA_035578175.1 of Catonia carolina. Taxonomy (NCBI): domain Eukaryota; kingdom Metazoa; phylum Arthropoda; class Insecta; order Hemiptera; family Achilidae; genus Catonia; species Catonia carolina. The sequence goes on along the minus strand of JAQMRL010000005.1, from coordinate 27,927,876 downwards.
AGCTAATTCTCTTTCCAATTCTACTTCCATGTCCAATTCATCTTCCATCTAAAAAAAATTAGGTCAGATATAGTTTACAGTTAAGTGCTAGACTGAAAAATGCTCATTATAACTATAACAGTTGAACTTCACTTAATGACCATATTTTATACAACCAATTTTTTGAAGTACCGATCTTATTCTGTACTATCAAAAGACCTGATCTTTTACAGACCCAGGTTGACAATTCGTGAGAGTATGGTTAATTGAACCAAAACCATTAAAGTACACTGGTAACCACGGTCTAGTGTTCAAATTCATATAAAAGTAACTAGCTTTACTAGGATTTGAACCAGGAACCTTAGTCTCCGAAAATCAGCTGTTAAACAGCTGACTCGCGGTGACGACTTTACCTCTAGACCAACCTGGTGGTGGGTAAGACCAGATTTTGTTTTTTAAATAAACGATTTATTATTTTTTTAACCCTAATGTGTACAAGTTGCAATCTGCTCAATTTAGAACAATAAGCAACCCCATGACCCAATGAGATGAGATTGATATGTATGACGTGTGTGTGTGTGTGTGTGTGTGTGTGTGTGTGTGTGTGTGTGTGTGTGTGTGTGTGTGTGTGTGTGCGTGTGTGTGTGTGTGTGTGTGTGTGTGAGATTAGTCTTGTTTTGACTCAGGCTGACCATTCTTCAGAAAGTATGGTTAATTGAACCAGTATGGTTCATTTATTTTTTCCCTTGTACAGGGCCAATTTTAGACCACGTAAGGTGACTTTAGATATTTCTGGAAGCTCTTTTTGCAGCCCATGTTCTCAGCATTCACTCACTGTAGCCTTTTCTCCTTTCTTCTGTCCATCTGGTGTTCTGTTATTGCTCTTCATGGAAGCCCCTTAAAGTCTGTAATTAGTTGGCTGAATTTGGTTCGGTTCATTAAGTTTTCTCAATTTTCTCAATATACTTTCTAACTGCTTTAAACCATTTATCCGACACCTTAAGTCTGTTGTTTAGTGACTTGAAAATTTGTTTTGTCAACCGGTAGTCATCCATTCTATACACGTGTCTGTAAAATTGTGGCCTTCTTCTTCTAATTGTTTCCATTAATCATTCATTTTCCTTGTACAGTTACGTATGATTTATTATATGAACGAAAACTTGATAATTCATGTTAGTCAACAGTAGTATTGAAAGTTTAAATAAGAAAGGTGTTGGTATACTCACTAGATGAGGTATATTTTTAAACTTTAATATTTAGAAAATTGTATAAAAAGTAATAAATAATACATTTACCTGCTTGTGTGATTCTTCTAAATGTTTCATAAGAACAGCAACTACAACGTTAACAAGAACAAATTGTGCCATCAGGACGAAAATAACAAAAAATATTGGTGCGATACCAGCATGTACACAGCAATTACGAACACAATCTGCTTGGTCATCACAATCATCGCGTAATGTATCCTTCATTATCCCATTCCAATTGTCACCAGTTGCTACTCTAAATAGTGTTAAAAATGCCATTCCAAAATTTGAAAAATGAGCATGTTCACCAAGACCTTGACATGGTTGTTGTTCGCTGCACTCTGAAAATCAAAAAATAATTATCATTCAGCAAATTTTCTTACAGATTTATCGTACATATATGTTGTTATGTGTTGTTTAGGTCATTAGCCGAAAGGGTCGTTTGTACCTCTAGAGGTTTTACTAAGTAAAACGAGGAGTGAAGTGGTTTACCATGCCTTCCTCACTGAGTTGAAATATGCTTATCAGCATGCCAGGCCCTCTCAAAAGCACATATTTTCCGCCCTGCAAATGACTACTTCACTTCATCCATCATAGGGTCTGGCTGTATAATAAAATTCATTATACTCTGATTAAATTCAACTCTGATTAGTGTCTTTTACACCTTTACCTATTCTGTTTTTAAGTACTTTAGTTGTGCAATTGGCTGACCATGTGATAAAGAAACAGAACTATTTTTTGTAGCCCTGGAACTAGCGGGTAGTACAAAAAAACGAACAACTTGTCTATTATGGGCACATCATACATATAATATCTTGTTTAACCGTTTAAGTGTGGAAACAAAAATTACCAGTATGTATTACAACAACTTGCAGAGGCACGTTTAAAATATCATAACTTGGTTATTTTCCTTCAAAATTGATGTAATGTATAATGTATAATTACTAAAAACGTATATTTAATTATACGTACCTAATCGACCAAAAAGTTCAACGCCAAGTGCAGCAAATATGAAGAATAAAAGAAAGAAAAGAAGCCCAAGATTACCAACTTGTGGAAGAGCTTGCATTACAGTATCAAGAAGAGCTCTGATACCTTTCGCCATTTTTAACAACTTTAAAACTGAAAATAAAATAAAATAGTGTATAATTATTTAGCTGATTCTTAATATTACTATTTTGATAATATACAAATACAGTTTATATATTTAAATCTTTGACTAATCTATTCAAATTAGTGCAGGATCATTAAACATGGAAAATTTTATTCCGTGTAAGAAGGTATAAATTAATGGCAGATTTCATGTACATAAACAAATGATCTGAAAAGAAAATTCAACGCTAGTATTCAGTACTCGAACCAAACAGTCAACTACATTTTCATTTTAATGATGTGTGTTTTTAAATGAAATGTATGACCCCAATGCGATGAGTGACAGCAAAGTGCGTAAGTGGATAAGAGCTTTCTAGAAAAGCTCGGTTCTATTTATCTGTCTGTTGTTCACTTCTGTTCACGTCTGTTGTTTCACTTCCTCCACAGTCCCAAAACGTTTTCCTTACACGTCCCTTTTTCAGTCTAGGGAAAAGAAAGAAATCACAGAGAGCCAGGTCGGGTGAATAGGGCAGATGAACAATCAGGGTCATTCTATTCTTGCTCAAAAACTGCTTCACAGACAACACAATGTTAGCAGAAGTGTGGCACAAGGTTGACTGCAACTATCCTCATGTGCAAATGTTTTGACAAAATCCTCTAAATTGAACTCCATGACAATTAAGTAATGTCAGACAGTTCGTCAATTATTCAGCGATGATCTTTATGGACAAATGTGCTGATTTTTTCAACATTTTCGTTGGTCCTTGAGGTTGAGGGGTGCCGAGAACGAGGTTGGTCTTCAACCGATATTTCCCATCTTTTGAAACATAAAAACCAGTCATAGACCAGAGCTTTACTCAGTCATTGTAAGCTATTTGGAGCATTGCAAGAGTTTCTGCAGCCGTCTTTCCCAACATGAAACAAAATTTTACCGCCACACATTGCGCTCGGGTGTCCACCATTTTACGTTTTTGCCGAAAGAGGAAATCTTGTTTCACTTAAAAATTCACTACAGACGAACAATTAGCCTCATAGTTCGTATACTGACTCAGGAAGTTTCCCTATAAAAGCCCAAAGTGAGAACTCGTTTCCCCAACATCACTCCCCTCCACAGTCCAAGTCTCGTTACTTTAGGCCCCCCTTGTACGTATATGAATCGGTTCCAAACTTAAAATACCCACAAATAATCAGTAATAACCACAAAACTATCATATTACAATTAAAAATAAGTTAATTAAATACCTCTCGCTATTCTTAAAACACGCATTACTCTTATAATAGTTGGGTTAATAGGAATTATTTTTGACTCGACTTCTTCCAAGGCAATTCCAACAATTGACAGTATTACAATTCCAATATCAAGTTGATTCCATCTGTAACAACATAAATGCATTAAAATCTATAATTGCTTTTAGTTTATTTTAAGTCGCATCGCAACTTGGTCATTAGCAACAATTGTGGGTTTTGTTAATGAAACAGTGGGTTTTAATGTGTTACAATTTACAGATCCTAGCTGCGAATCGAACTCAGGATCTTCCACTCTGTAGGCTAGTCACTATTCCACGGAGGTGGTCTCTATAAATTTAAATTGTTAGATGAAAGCACTTTAATAATGTTTGTTTCTGAAGTCCTAATTGGTCAAACTTTATGATTTTTGTGGTGATAGAATCTTTATAACATTTTGATTTACCAAAAAGTAATTAAGTACTGTAAATTGAGGCCATTAATCTATTTTTTTGAAAACAAATCCCAGATAATTAGATTAAAGTAATAATTAGATTAAATTAAGTAATAATTAGATTAAAGATGTTGCTATAACACTGCCAGACAAATTATGAAGTTCAATATTTCATGTAACCTGCTTCCCACTCTGACTGAGCAATCTAAATCTAATTGAACTACAGAGAAAGTTCTCTTAACAACCACCCCAAGTTTATGAAAGAACTTTAATTTTTAACCCTCATCAGCGACCACCCCACTTCTTGACAACTGAATTTCATTTCGTTGGGACCATCGATTATTTAAAGATTAAAATTTATAGACTAACCAGACATTTATGAAAATGTTGAAACCAATCTGATAACAGAAGCTCATCATTATAAGTTTACCACTGTTTGCAGTGATAATGATGTTTTTCAAAATTCATTTTTTAAATTAAAAAATATTTTCCTTATTATATACAATCGCAAGGACACTGACTGACTCACTGATGAAAATTCTAACCTATAACGAGGCCTCGGACAGTGTTTTTCGTTAGGACCTTTTTTCTCCGTCTTGTGCTGAAACCGGCCAGAAAATTGCCAATTTTCACCTAACCCTCTTAGGGGTTGCAGGGTTTTAGGGGTAGTTTTTAAAAATTTTTAACAGTGCGTTAAATCGAAAAAAATTATTGATTATTTTTTCTTCGTCTCGTTAAGTTAGGCCGGGTAGATATGTTTAAACACATTTTCACTCCTTCCTGGAGCTTCCACGCCACGGAGAAGGGGAAAATTTTCAAATTAAAAAAACGAAAAATTCACAGCCATCTGGGTGCTTTGCACGGCGAAACTGGTTACTGTACCGTATCCGCCTTGCGCCAAAACCCCCAGGAAAAATGCGAAACCGTAAACTTTTCACCTAATTTATGGCGTTTGGAGGAGGGGAAAAATAAGAAAAAATTAAAAATACAATTTTTACAAAATCTTTTAAATGCAACGTTTTCAGCTTTTAAAAGTACATATGTTTAAGTTTAGCAGGAAATTTCACGGGCACCCATCACTCCATAAAATTGATTAAACTAATTTTCTCTGTATTACGAATTTTTGTGAAGTTTTTACTATATATTCTCGTTAGTTCTGCATTAAAGCTGCACGATTAGCCTGGATTGAACGCCATGCTTTTTTATTTAGAGTGGTGGTGGAGGAGGTTAGTTCTTTGGACGCGTTATAGAGGCTTCCCAGCGAAAAAGTCACCGACACCTTTTTTGTCAGGAATCAGCTGAAACGTAACGTCCAATTAACGGATTTCAAAAATATTTAACCATTTTCTGGAAAACCGGGATAAAAACAACGAATTTCGGGATTTTCAAAATTGATTTTTAAAAATTCATGATAAATCGCCGTTAATATGTAGACACTTTTTTATTTTTTTATATTAAGTAGTTTTTAGCGTAGAATTCGATTTTGTCGTCTAAAATCCGGTGAAAAGTGACCCTGATTTTATAAATGGATTTGAAATTTTGAAACGCCATTTTAGACCCCAAGCACTTCAGCAATCAACTTGGCTATGCGTTTTTTCAATTTTTGAGGTTAAGAAATACTACTATACCGAATTTTAAAGTTCTACTACTTACCTTAGATCTTCCAGAGCCGTAAACAGGTTTTTTTACTCCAATTTGAAAACCAGTGGATTATAAAGAAAACGTCCTCTGAGACATTTGTTTTTTTTTACAAGAGGTATTTTACAAATGAGTTTTTAAAAAAATCCGTCGTTAAACTCTTGGAGTTAAAATATTTACAATGGCCTCCTGGAGTGTAGAAGCACTTTATTGCAACACATTATGTTTGACCAGTTTAAGGAGGTGCTTATGTAAAGCCCCAGCATGTTTTTAGCTTCATAAATGCCATAGAAATTACAGGGGAGTGAAAAGTTTAAAAATTGTAATTTTGACGTAACCAATATTAAAATTCGGGATTTAACACATTTTGCACATGGATACTTTGCTGATGGTTAGTTGTGCTTAATTGGAATTTTGTAGTATATTTCTAAGTTAATAATAATCAATTAAGAAATACGCAAAAAACGCATATCTGTATCGTCCATTGTTTTCAATTTTGTCCGCGGGGCGGCGGTTTCTATATGTTAAGAAGCGGGAAAAATATTTTGTGTTTATAATTCAATCGACAAAAATGTATTTAAAATGTTTCGGTAGACTTTTTGTTATTACTAATATTAACGATTTTTTAACGGAGATTCTGAAAATTAAATCGCTGAAGCGATACAGGGTGCTCCCGAATAATTACGGTGATTTAAATTATTTCCAACAAGTTTTAACTTAAAATTATATTTGAAAACTCATGATAAATCGTGGTTATTATGTAGATACTTTTTTATTTCTTTATATTACGTAGTTTTTTGCGTAGAATTCAATTGCTTTGTCTTAGATACGGTAAAAAGTTACCCTGATTTTATAAATGGATTTGAATTTTTTAAATTCTGTTTTTGACCTCAAGCGCTTCAGCAATCGACTAAGCTATGCGTTACTTCGATTTTTGAGCTCAAAAACTAATATTTTATCGAACTTTATAATATTAACTTTGAACCTCAAACATTAAAAGCTTCACACTGTGAACTTTAAAACTTAATACTGTTTTCCTTCAAATATATAACATCCAAACCGTAAACTTTCAAACTTTAAACATGAGAATACTTTACCAAAATAATTGACAATTGCAACTCTCAATCTTTAAACATCAACAAAAGCAACCAGAATTTTTCGAACCTCACTTAAAACAATTTCAAACCTTAAAATTATAAAAGTCAAACATTAAAATTCTTACTTTCTAAACGTAAATCTTTTAAACATGAAACCTAAACCTAAAAAGGAACATATCTTCTAACTTAACAATATCTTCTGCCTTAACAGACAGGTGTGGTGTCAATTTATTTACACTTAATCTGTCCATTGCAGGGCTAAAATAAATAGTTCTGTTTCTTCTCAAATGGTCAGCCAATTAAATGACTGAATGATTTAAGAACAGAAGAGGTAGAAGTGCAAAAGACACTAATCAGAGTTGTCTCCTCTGAAAGTAATGAATTTCATTATACAGCCAGACCCTGTGGTGAATGAAGTGAAGAAGGCATTTGCAGAGTGGAAAACCTGTGCTGTTTAGAGGGCCAGGCATGATGATAAGCGTATTTTTTCACTCAGTGTGGAAGGCAGTTGTAAACCACCTCACTCCTTGTTTTACGTAGTAAAACCTCTAGAGGTTCAAACCAGCCTATCGTCTGATGACCTAAACAACAACATCTTAAAACCTCAGACTTCAACATTCTAAACTTAAAATATCTATCTATTAAAACGAAAATTTTTAAACGTATAAAATTTGAAACCTCAAAAAGCCAACCATTGAAACTAAAGCACGTCATATTTCAAAACTTCAAGGTGTAAAGTATAAAATTGACACTGCGACCTCTCAACGCCTTTTGAAATAATTACAATTGATAATTCTTATCCACCTAACCCTTTGACCCACTTTCCCCTGTCAACTTATAAATTCAGATCCACCTAACCCCTTTGGCGGCCAAACTTCACCATATGACAAAGTGCGGGCGCGCAGCGCCCGTACTTTTATTGTTCTGATCCGTTTATGTATTCTGATCCACCTACCCCTGTGATGCGAGACACGGAAGCGGCGCGCAGCGCCGCTGGAGTGGCGAGTTTAGTTTATATAAACTTGTATCAACTGCTTGGTTATTAGCCATTACGGTGGGTTAAGTATCTAGAACATGATCTAGGTTTTGAGTTGTGAAAATTTCCAAACCCTGCTGGTAATCAAACCTGGGACCTCCACGTTGTAGGTTAACCACTACGCTACAGAGACTACTCCAATTTTTTATTCATATATGTCAGCTAAATTACCAATAAAATCTGAAAACAATAAAATTTTAACAAGAACAAAAGATTTTTGAATAAATGTTGTTTAGGTCAGCTGAACTACCAATAAAATCTGAAAACAATAAAATTTTAACAAGAACAAAAGATTTTTGAATAAATGTTGTTTAGGTCAACAGCAGAATGGCTGGTTTGAACCTCTTAAGGTTTTACTAAGTAAAATCGAGGAGAGAGGTGGTTTACTATTGGCTTCCTCACTGAGTTTAAAGAGTATGCTTATCAGCATGCCAGGCCCTCCAAAAAGCATCTACTTTCCACCGTGCAAATGACTACTTCACTTTGTTCAACACAGGGTCTGGGTGTATAGTGAAATTCATTACTCTCAGTGGAGATAACTCTGAGTAGTGTCTTTTACACCTCTACCTCTTCTGTTCTTAAAAGTTCAGCCATATAATTGGCTGACTAAATGATAAGAAATAGAACAATTTTTTGTAGCCCTGGAGTCAACAGATCGAGTGTAATTCAGTTAACACTATTTTGAATAAATATAATTATGTAATAATCAGCAATCACTTACTTATCTTTTAAATATAGATGAATTCCTAATGCAACGAGTTTCATAATAGATTCTAATATAAATACAGCAGTAAAGAAATAATTGAAAATCTTCAATGCGTACGTTAAAGCCTGAAACATGTACATAGAATCATTATTAATTTGTTTGTAAATGGAAAATAAAGATTCCTAACTGGGAGGAACACAGGTAAAACTAAGCTATAGCAATAATTAAAAAAAAACCTTTCGCAAAAGGGTAAGGAAGTGCAAGTTTTCCCTTGTTTTGTTTGAAGGTAGACAAAGAAAGGTAAGTGGAAAACATCTTATTCCAAGAATTTGAGCCAGCCTATGACACAATTTATGTATGTACCTTGTTGATAAGGTTCTGTTAGCGAAGATAGCACCCAATCATTGGCACTGCCAAGAAATACCTCAACTTATTTTATAAATCAGCTCATTAAAAATATTAGTTTGTGATAAAACATATCATAAACTATCCTAATATGAGGCAAATTTATACAGTAAGTCTTTGATGCTCAAAGGGATTTTTTCCCAACAAAGTTGGCAGCACTGTATTCAATGTTAAGTTTGGTAGTAGAATGAGTACTTGTTTATTTCAGTTCGTTGAAAATTAATGTTGTATCAATAATCATGTTGAAATAAGAGTCTTGATTCAAATCTTACCAGCTGTGAGTCAAGGATTACAATCCAATTTCTTTTCATGGAAGGAAACGTAACGAAATAAAAAATATTTTTGGAGATGGAGTCATGAGCTGTACTGATGTGTACAAGAGGTGTTGTGAGTTTAAAGTTGGCAAAACGATTGTTCATGATAAACAAAAAAGTGGATGTCTACCAACCATGAATAATAAAATGGTAAAAAATCAAGGCAATTCATGTAATAAAAGATGGGGGGGGATAACAATTAATGCCTCATGGTACTATGGTAGGCGATACACATTTTAAGAATGGAAATGTTAATGGAGTGTGTTTGTTGCATGATAAATCACATCTCTACATGGCTAATGTCATACAACTTGGACTCATTCGGTTTGGTTATAACCAACCACTCTTCTCACAGCCCTGATCTGGCACTTTCAGATTCTCATTTTTTCACCTCACTGAAGTCGTTTATGGGTTGAAAAAGGTTTTCCACCCATGAGGTGTAATGGTTTGGATGAATTGCCGGGTGCTATCAAAAAATGGGCCAAAGAGGGCAGGAGGAGTCTTTCTTGATGTAGGTACAGGAAAGCTCATCATTTGGCTCACAAAGCGCATTGTGGAGTAAGGTGACAAGTCGACAAATAGTGTTTGATGTACACGTATGAGTTTGTAAGTTTTTCAAAAATATATTGCCTTTCTGATTTTTAAAAACTTCAGTACTCTTATTACTGAATTTACCTCATAAAATTTCCGTAACAGTCTTTAATATGTCAACTTCAAAGTAGTTAATAATAAAACAAAATACATGTCAGATCTGCAGATATAAATGTACAACAGATCTGATAATTCAATCATTCTTCATAATATAAAAAGAATAAATTATTTAAACATATTTTAACACTCCAGAACAAAGTTCTCAGAAGCATTGTCAATGCTCCATGGTATTAGGAACGACGATCTGTACCAGGACTTGGGAGTGGATTCCATAAACGAGGTAATTCAAAAATTTGCCAAGAGTCGTGAAGACAGACTTCTTCACCATGTGATTGTCGAAGCTATACAGCTACAGATCTGAATAGAAGATTTTTTCATTGGAAACCATTTGAACTGTTGTAATGAATAATACAAAGTCATTAGTTTTAATAGTTACTTGCATATATTTTTAAGTGTTGCAAAGACAAAAATATAATCATTGTTTCAATTGATTAGTAAATATTATATATATATAAGTGTATTAGATTTATTTTATCAAACATCCTATGTTTTAAATAGCCATATTATTTAAAATTGAAAAATATATTTCTAACCACCCTTATTGGTAACCACCCTCGTTGGTAACAGAAAAGACTTACCAATGTTTATATTATATATACGCGCTTTCGTGTATCTTGTACACATCTTCAGGAAATTAAAATTCATTAAAATTTTTCTACATCAAAATTTAAAACTTCCTACTCCTACCATGGTAGATAAGGAATACTATTTAATATTTACTATTTTAATATATTTTTCAATTTTCAATTATTTCAAGTGTATTAGAATATGTGTTTAGGTCAAAAGCCGAAAGGCTGGCTTGAACCTCTAGAGGTTTTACTGTGTAAAAACGAGGAGTGAGGTGGTTTACTATTGCCTTCCTCACTGAGTTGAAAGAGTATGCTTATCAGCATGCCAGGCCCTCCGAAAAGCATCTACTTTCCAGTCAGCAAATGACACCATCACTTCATTCCCCACAGCGATTGGCCGTATAATGAAATTCGTTACTCTCAGAGGAGATAACTCTGACTAGTGTCTTTTACACCTCTACCTCTTCTGCTCTTAAATAGTTCAGTCATATAATTGGCTGAATATATGATAAGAAACAGAACTATTTTTTGTAGCCCTGGAACCAACAGGTCAAGTGCAATAATTTAACACTCCACCTGCCCGTTATGGGCATAATTAGAATATATCAAACATAAACTAAGAACTAATTGGTAAATTCTTAGATTAGTTAAGTTAGAACAAAATTGTTACTGTCACAATAAATCACAAAAAAATTATATGCAGAACTTACTTTGGGCATCATGTAGAATTCCATAGCCATAGTTATAACATTAAGACCAATAACAGCTGCGATTGCAAGATCAAAATATTTCGATGTAACAACATTATGTACAAATAAACGAGATTTTGAATAATTTGTGTAGTATGGAGGTTCGTGCATTTCTGTAAGAAGAAATAAATATATATTATTAGTTTTGAAGTATAATATAGGCTACATTGTAAATTTGGTTAACAACTGCATTGGTATCGAGGTAAAGTCATCGCGGTTTAACAGCTGATTTTTTGAGACGATGGTTCCTGGTTCAAATCCTAGTAAAGGTAGTTAATTACTTTTATACGGAATTGAATACTAGACAGTGGTTACCGGTGTACTTTGATGATTGGGGTTCAATTAACCATACTCTCACAGGAATGGTCGGCCTGGGTCTGTGCAAGACTGCATTTCATTCACATGTCATACACATCATCTTTATCTCATTAAGTCATGTGGTTGCTTATTGTTCTGAATTGGACAGATTACAACGTACACACATAGGGATAAAAAAATGGGTGGTTACTGTGGGTTTAGGACAAATTAATATCTGCAAAAATGAAAAAAACTATTTTTTTACTGGTTTAAACGGTTTTTTTTCTATTCATTTTGTACAGAAGTACTACATAGTAATTATCGTAGGTGATAATTGTGGTGTGAATTGCTTACGTTGTGCACATGATTATTTTCAACCATTTTCTACAATAAAACATAATCTACAAAATAAAATTTTGAAAAATATTCTTCGATAAAAGAAGTGTTAATTGTTAGTAATCTTTTTAAATCTTGAAAAAGTTTTAAATTTATCTCTACCCATATGTACATCTAGTTATTATAACAAATTATTAACAAAAAACTTTTGTAATACATGATTTATATTTCAAAAATATCATTACTTGTCCTGGGTTTCTATTGTTATGCCCTAGATTTCCAAAGAAAATTTACCTTAATTACAGATTATTTATTACATAATAAAGTTTAAATTTTTTTCATTACGGAACGCGACTTCAAAATAAAACTATAAATTTGAAATATGATGAATCACTTGCTTTCGTTTCAGTTAAACAATAGACTTTTCAGAACCATACTCTTTTTCAAGACTGATGAGCTCTGAACGTATACATTGCCCCCTACCCACTTTATAGCTAGCCAATGCCTTGCCAGCAACATTACCAATACTTGCTCTTGTAGCTCTGTTAAATATTTCATCGGCCATTTTTTTGGTCTTTCAATAATAATTATTATAACCTACAAACATACAATCAGCTGATTATATTATAAAGTACTGCATGTTAACGCGCTCTATAATCGATGTGTTCAGTACGAGATGCAAGACGAGAGTGAACTATTGCGGCTCTTATACGCATGTGCGCGTGATGTTTGTCAGGTACAATTTGACAATGCTGGCAAACATTCTGATGGGTCTAAAAACATGTGGAACAGCAGAGCTCATCAACCGTGAAAAGCATATTAATTAGTTATTTTCCTGTGGTATCTGTCATAGGAATGATTGATTACAGACAGTTGGGTTTAATTAACCATACTTTCTCAGGAATGGCCAACCTGAGTCTGTACAAGACTACAAGTCATACACATCATCCTCATCTCACTGGATTATGGGGTTGCTTATTGTTATTAAAGTGAACAAATTGCAATGCAAACATATTAGGGATTAAAAAAAAATTAACTGCCGAAGAACTGTTAAATGATTCCAAGAGAACTGAAAGATTTACAGAATATGCTGTTTATTTACAACAAATATTTTCACATATTTAATCTATTTATCAATAATTTGCATACAATATAGTATTGTTATAAACTAAGGAAAAATTTTAAAAGATAAACAATAAAAAAAATACTGACTCCGTCTTTTCTTTTCCATTTGTTTGGCTCGTTTTGCCATACGTCTGACACGTTCCTCTTTTTCCTGTTCTTCCCGGCAACGATGGAAATTTTCAACAACAACTCCGACAAACATGTTTAAGACGAAGAAACCGACTAGTAATATAAAAGCAATAAAGTAAAGTAATCGCCATTCAGAATAGTTTTCTATTGGCTGAAAAAAAAAAATAAAAACAATTTAGTTTAAATACGTAGGAGGAGAAAAAAGTGTAGGATGAGAAGAAGAAGGAGAAAAAGAAGAAGGAAAATAAGAAATGGAAGAAGGAGAAGAAGGAGGAGAAGAGAAGAAGGTGTAGGAGGTGGCGGAAAAGAAGAAAGAGAAAGAGGGGAGAAGAAAAAAGAAGGATAGATGGAGAAGGAGAAGACGAAGACGAAGAAGAAGAAGAAGAAGAAGAAGAAGAAGAAGAAGAAGAAGAGGAGGAGGAGGAGATTCAAATTTACTATCTGTCTTTCAAATGCAGGTAATTTAAACAATCAAAAAATCATTTCCAGGGATATAAAACAAAATTTTAAAGATATGTATGGTGATGTTTAATGATATTTTGTGGAAAAATATTTTGTAGAAAAGTGTTTCTTAAGCTCAACTCACAAAAACAACAATCCAGTTACAATTCAATTACAAAATTGTCTGAGATTGCAGTTGTGTTGTCGTCGAAATGATCTGCTCTCTGGCTACATTTTTATCATCACAGAGACACTGCTTGAAGTCTGTTCAAGTGACAGAACAATGACAATTATTGTACTAAAATTATTAAATTTGTTTAGTACTAAAATTAATTTTGAAGAGGAAGCTTAATTATTGTTTTTATTGCATTGTAGACTGTTTTGGGTTCATCCATAATAGAAAATAAAAATGAGAGCCAATTAAAGTTACGGTTTCATTCTTTCAGAAAATACGATGACAAATTTTTTGAATATTTTACAATGAATAAAAGTACTTTTGACTACATATTATGTCAGTTAAAGTACAGCCTACACCGTCAAGACAAGAAAATGAGAAAAAATATTCTGTCTTAAAAGTATACTCTTCTATAAAATTTTCCCTGTTAAAAGATTCGCCTTTGATAGAAATTATAGGTTTTGCTGCCATTTTGGTAAAGAAGGAATAACACAACAAAAAAACAAGTGGACACACCATAGAATTCAATTGACAACTGTCCGGAATTGGAACGAAGTACTATTTGTTTCGTAATGTACTGGGAGTTGAATGAGTGAAGTAAGCGCAGGGGAGTTGTCGTTGGATTGTTGTCATGTGAGTTGGTTCTGACAGCAAGCAATGACAGTTTTGTTGCTAGCTTGCAGACATCACCAACTGTCACTCTGTTGGTGTCATTCGGGTGTGGAATTTTGTAGTTATTTGTCGTCGTGTGCAAGTTGATTCTGACTGCAAACAACAACAGTTTTGTTGTTGGCTTGCAGACAATACTGACTGCAGCTGGTGACAGCCACCGACTGTCGCTCTATTCCCGTTACCCGTGTGTGGACTCTCAAACGTTTCGTATTTAATACCATTGAATTTTTTTACTATCCAAAATCAGTGACAATTGTCGCTAGCTTACAGACAATACCGACTGCAGCCGGCAACAGCTGCCAACTGTAGCTCTGTTCCCGTTACCTGTGTAATATTGAAGATACTGTGTGCACTCTCATACATTTTGTATTTAATCCAGTTGAAATTTGTAACTATCCTCAATCAGCGACAACTTTGTAGTTAAATTGTCACTGGATTGTCGTTTGTGTGAGTTGAACTTTAGATGTTGCAAGAGAAAGGTTTAAATTAAAAATTTCTAGAGTAATTTCTTCATAAATGTGTTAATAAATGTTGCAGAGTAAAATCACTATTCTGACTTACAATCTTCATGAAAAAAGATCAATTGAAACTAGTACATCAAATTTTTTTTGTAATAGCAATATTTTTATAGTCTGTTATTATATTATCACAAGAAAGAAAAAATAAATTTATATATAAACAAAACCAACAAAAATTGTAATTACCTGCTGATCAACTCCGACAGCATCGAGCCCAGTATACATAATATTTACCCATCCATCTCTCGATGAAAGTACAAATAATGACATAAGAGCTTTTCCTAAATCATCAAAGTTATACTTTCTATTAATCCAGACGTTTCTTTTATCCGCTAAACAATCAGTTTTATTTTTTACATTTTTTATATTTGGACCTTCACAATAGAAAAATGTTCCCTTGAACAGCTGTAAAAGTAGATAAAAACCATCAATAAATATTACAAAAAAAAAACATATTAACAAATTTTTACAGGATGTAAGAAAAATTTCTTCACAGTGACTACAAAATTTCTTTCGTAAAGTATTACTGGTTTTAAAACTGTTTGATAGAATCTTGGTTTTAAGATTTTTGGTATGTTATACTTTGTGTAAAGATTTTTGGTGAGATTGAACACCAAAGTTAGGAGATTCAAGATTCCATAGCTGATTTTGAGAGATCATTGTGCAGAATAATATCCCCTAGTTAAATTTGTCTACCGTGTGAATTCTACAGTATTTAGTGTTTAATGACTAACTCTTTCTTTAAGTTGTTAGCTGTTGTCATTAGTTACAAATTTTTCTAATGAAATTTGTAAATCAGTCTTTTCAGGGATTTCCTTCAATTGGTCAATTTGTGCAATTACTTCTTCTTCCAACTCTGATCGTAGAGCAAGGTCATATGTAAAAGCTAAAGTGTCAATCAATCCCTTTCCAAATTTTGGCTTTCGAGTAGTCTTCCAGAATTCTTCCATAATTTTGTCTGGAATTGTATTGAAGAGATTTGGAGAGAGGTCATCTAGTTTTAAACATATTTCGACTTTGTATGGTTTGGAATTTAAGACTCTGCGTGGAATTTAATAATGGATTTTGTATTAGTAAAGGTTAACTTTATTAGATTTATTATTTTCTGGTCTAATTTGTAATCTTTGAGGCAATTAATTAGTGTTTCACGGTCTATTGAATGTTAGACCTTTTTGAAATCAACAAATGTAATAAACAGTTTTTGCTGAATGGTTTCCTATGTAATCTATTTTATATTAAATAATTTTATAGAAATTGGAAAGCTTACCTGAACACCTAGGATTCCGAAAATAATAAAGAATGTACAACAAATTAAAACAATATTTCCAATGGGACGGAGAGATGATAAAAGGGTTTGCACAACCAGTTTTAAACCGGGTGCTCTATTGATAACTCTTAGAGGTCGCAGAGATCGCAGCAACCGAAATACCTGAAACATTTAATTGCAATGATTATGAAAAAATCTTAAATTTACATAGCATTGTATGGGAAATTACTGTACTTTTCAATCTAAAGATTACAGGCAATGATGAAGGTTGAAATAACAAGTAAAATACTATTGTATTAAAAAGTGTACCTAGCGATCATACCTACCATATAACGACAGATTATTGCAGTTTTTGTTCTCAGTACTTAGTGGATAGTCTAATATGAAAGTTAAAATTTTTGCATGTAACTTATAAAAAAAAATCATTAACACATAATAAAAATTTTACATGATTCCAATAAATAAATACAAAGACATATATACAGACTTTTTTCTTTACAGCCACATAAGACTACACAGTTTCATTAAAGGAGAAACATCTTATTTCAATTTTTGTTGTGTTGGAGTACTTTTCCTGATGTTTTTTCCTTGATTCTTCTTCGGTATTCCTTCAATTTTTCTGATCTCTTCTGGCGTCTTCATCGGAATACAAGATTTTCTGTCGTTTGGTCGGTCTCTTCTGTAATTCAATCTGTGGTAATTTCCGGATTTTCTTTTCAAGTCCTCATAAGATTTGGATTTTGTTCATGTCCTGTTCAATTTCTTTGATCCAGTGAGGCTGAGATTTTCTGTTAAGGAAATAGTTGATGATTTATGTGGAGATTCTGGTGGAGTCACTCCTCCAGAGATGTCCAAAGAAAGAAATTCTCTTTTTCCTCATCTGGTCTGCTAGAGGTTCTGAATTTCTGTAGACTCTTCGTTTTGGACAGGTTCCTCCCGTCAGAGAAACATCTCTTGTTCAGGCATTTTCTGATGATCCAACATTCGAATTTTGAAATTCTGTGTTCTGCGTTGAATCTCCTGAGGCTTAAGTTTATTTCACTGCTGTATGTGATTTCCGGAAGAATCACAGTGTTGTAATGTCAGAGTTTTGAATTTATTGAAAGGCATATTTTGTTGTAAACATTTTTGTGCTTGTTTTGGGATTTTGTGAGTTTACTGAATCTTTCTGTCCAGTTGATTTTTTCATTATTATTTCCTGTGATGTTTTCACCCAGATATCTGAAGTTTTTGACCAGATCAATTTCATGATTGCAAATCTTCACTTTGGAAATGCAGAGAGGGTTGCGAACTAAAATTTTAGTTTTTACTTGTACAGTCTTTACAACATACTGATGTAATGAAAAAAAAGTTATTCGTTAATAAGAATTGTCAGTCGAGATTCATACACAGATTTAATGTTCATTTTAATTCGTTTTTCAAGTGATGTAACATTTTAACATTTTTAATTAAATAAGCAGATATATTTAATGTGCTACAGTTAAAAAATTCTCTGTTAAAAGTTCAACATTTTCAGGCGCCACTTTTGAACCTCTGGGAGAGCTACCTGAAAATTGGTAATTTTCTGGAGGGTTTCAGCCGAAGCCTAAGAAAAAAGGTCCTAACAGTTTTTGCTCTCCAAGGTCTCCTTATGAGTAAGAATTTATATCAGTGAGTGTCACTGGAGCTTTACAGAATATAAATACAATAATTTATAATCATTAATCTCCATGTAATTTATTTATAATTTTATTTATGAGTGAATTAGTTATATTAATGATCATTTATATTTGTGGTAAATTTTATGATTAAAACAAATATATATTTAATTTGTGGCGTTTTTCACTTCCATCATTGCTCGAAATCCTTCTTACTAAAATCAAATAGTTTTAGAATTGTCAATCTTTTGGACAATTTTTCAGCATTTTCATAGTGTATATTAAATTTCATGTTACACTGACTATGGTAAAACGTTTGTGTTAAGGCATTCACTACCCGGGTTACGCGCTTTTAATCTCTGTGTCCTTTCCCCCACCTGTTTCCGTTTTCTTCCTTCCACTCTCACTCGTATAATGGACCGTGGCTAGCACGGGTGTGTTTTCTCTCTGCTCTTCGACTAGCGTGGATGACGCTAGTAAGGCTTAAACGCAAGGCTTATGTTATGTTGTGAACAATTATCAATGCTAACTTGTATGTTTTTGTGCGGTGTGGTTATATGTTTCAATTAAGTACTCAACAATGTTATAACGTGTAGTGGCGGCAGTACGGCAGATGCGAGGCTACGGGCATCAATGTAATGAGGTAAGCACACGTGTATATGTCATTGTTCTGTTATTCGAGTGGTTGTTGTCTCCTCATTGTTTCCATTGTATTAATTCACCTTTTGTCTTGTACGCAGACAACCTTAAATGCGTGCTGGTCCTCCTAATAGTTCATTCTAGTATTGTTACACACGGCTTAAATCATTACGAGGCATTAAACTTAACAGTTTGTATATACTGTAAAACAATTTGTTAAATTATTTCTACTAGGGGAACTTTGTAAAACTTACCCTGAGTATACCGAAAATTCTAGGACTACTAGATGATATGAGTGACATGAGAAGGTCAATGATAGATATGATTACAAGAGAACCATCCATAATGTTCCAGCCTGATGTAAAATACGCATCTTTACCATACAACATACCAGCAGCAACCACCTGAAAATGATGAAAAAAAATCTGGTGTGAAACACTCACACAACTTTCTCTTGCCAATGCAAATAATTAACAACAAACCTAACATTAGTATTAAAACATTAGAAATGAACAAAAACTAACCTCAAAAACATAACCTTATTTTAATCATGAGTGAATGACGCAAAATGACAATCGAACTCAGTTTGGCTTAAAAATACGGAAAATCACGCTTTCACGCTAAACTAGGCCCTGTAGAGAAAAATGCTTTAAACAAAAGTTGTAGATCTTTTAATTTTCGATAAATTTAATTATTTACACTTTTGTCGTAAAATGCATACTAAGACCGAAATGTTAAAAAAATCGATTTTTCTCACGTTTTCGTGAGAAAAAAAAACAGAAAATCGCAAATTACCGCTAAACTAAGCGTTATACAAAAAAATGTTTGAAACAGAAGTTGTAGGTTTTTAAATTCTCTACAACTTTTATTATATAAGTTTTTGCGCTAAAATTTATATTAAAGCCGTAATCTTAAAAAAACAACGTTTTTACGTGAAAACAGCCTCACCGAGAATTTCAGCAAACATGGCGCCTACCCTATCTTGTAGAGAATAAAAAATTGAGTAAAATAGGCGATTTTAAAAAAAATCGTAGGACCAGTTTTTGAGAAAATCGCAAAAAACTGAAAAATTATACGAATAAACTACTACTTTCGGTTGACCGATTTTGATGAAAATGTTCGTGTCGCGTCCGGTAGTGGTATGTAACTTAAGTTTCAAGTTTCAAGTTCGTACGATGTTCCGTTCTTGAGATATTCTGTTCACACACACACACACACAGACACACACACACACAGACCAATCGCTAAAAACATGTTTTTTGGGTTCAGGGGGTCTGAAAACGTATAGATCCGGTGAAAACTCGATTTCGAAAAATCGACATGAAAACAATACTTTCCTTCCTATATATTCATATAGGCAAGAGAAAGTAAAAATCTAATGTAAAACACATAACTTTCTCTTGGCAATGCAAAATAATTAACAATATAACCTAACATTAGTAATAAAACATTAGAAATAAACAAAAAACTAATCTCAAAAAAACACAACCTTATTTTAATCATGAGTGAATGATGCAGAATGAAAATCAACCTCAGTTTGGCTTAAAACTACGGAAAATCACTCTTTTAAGCTAAACTTGGCTCTGTAGAGAAAAATGCTCTACAAAAAAAGGTTGTAGATCTTTTAATTTCCTATAAATTTGATTGTATACACTTTTGTCGTAAAATGCATGCTCAGGCTGAAATCATAAAAAATTGAATTTTTTACACGATTTCGTGAGAAAAAAAATCGCTAATTACCGCTAAACTAAGCATAATACAAAAAAACATTGTAGGTTTTTAAATTCTCTACAACTTAAACATTTTTGTGCTAAAATGCGTATTAAAGCCGCAATCTTAAAAAAACAATTTTTTACGAGAAAACAGCCTTCCCAAGAATTTCAGCAGACATGGCACCTACTCTATCTTATAGACCACAAAAATTTAGAAAATGAGGCAATTTTTAAAAAAAATCATAGGAGCCGAATTTGAGAAAACCGCAAAAAAGTGAAAAATAACATGAACAAACTACTACTTACAGTTGACCGATTTTGGTGAAAATGTTTGTATTGGGTCCTCTAGTAGAACCTAACTTAAGTTTTAAGTTTATACAATGTTCCATTTTTGAGATATTTTGATCACACACACACAGACCAATCGCTAAAAACATGTTTTTTGCGTTCAGGGGGTCTGAAAACATGTAGATTCGGTGAAAACTCGATTTCAAAAAATTGACATGAAAACAATACTTTCCTTCCTATATATTTATATAGGCAAGAGAAAGTAAAAGTTATTGAAGTATCGCCCTGTACTATTAATAGTATCTAGAAAAGTAGTTCAAGGTATGATCTTTCATAAAAACAAAAAGTCTTGAAAGTAAAGTTATAGCATTTTTTTTTCAAAACGGTAGGCTACTTATTAGTTTCCAGATAAAAATAATTTTAGTGGAGAAAGGAGACGTAGAGAGATCAGTGGGATCACCCTCTCCCACAGTAAATCAATTCTGTCCCGATCTCAGAAGGTAGGGTACACACACTAATTTCCTGAGCTGGTGATGAAAGAGATGAATAAAAGTGAGAGAGTGTGTTGATCAGTGACAGCGAGAGGGGAATTAGGCTATGGTTCCCTTCCACACCCCGCTAACAGTATGTAAATTTTTTAACCCGACATTTCCCTATTAGTATTATATAAACAGTTCTGAGGGAGGTGGAGGGTTGTTTGCTGATGTCGGATCAAGTGGCCAGGCGGCGAGTTTTTGTTTGATTGGCGGTTGCGGCCTCCTTGGGGCTGGACGAGTTCAACACTACTTCCTCCATCGTGAGGGAGTGAACATGAGTTTTTCTCGCCGCCTCGGATAAAAAAAAAGACAAGAATAATAATAATAATAAACATTGATAAGTAATATTAATAAGTATGAATCGTATTTTTACCTTCACAAACATTTCAGCAGCGAATACAACAGTAAAAACGTAATTAGCACTAGATAAGAAAAGACGTTCTCTACTGTCAGGTGGAATGTTAGGTCTTTCCATAGCAAGAGTAATGCAGTTTAAACCAATGAACATTAATACAACATTATCAAACCATTTTTGACCAACAAATTTTGCACAAGCTTGTCTGAAACTGAATATAAGAAAAACACAATTATAATGTATGTATTTGTATAAAACATCTTTTTGTCTAAAGATACATAAATCTTAACAACCACAAATTCGCTTTAGTATTATTTTCATGTCCATATACTTTACAAGTTTTATGTTTTCCTGGTTTCAAATTAGTATAAGATGAATTAGGAATATATAGCTTGAATGAAAGAATAAAAGTTAATTGTGGTAAGCAGAGACAGCATCTGCAGAGAATGCCAGAAGAGAGAATATCCATGAAAGTAAAGAACTATAGCACATATGAACAAAGAGACATTGGAAGACTACGGAGAAGATGGCAGTAGCTGAATTATATAAAGTGTGATAAAACTCAAAGAATTGAATTATTCAAAATAAATACTATTGCTGGAAATAGTAAAAAAATATAAAAGTGAGTTCGGAAGCCAGGAGCCTAATCCTTGATAGCAAGAAGAAGAAGAAGAAGAAGAAGAAATTGGTTTCTCGATTTATCTTCTTTTATCCTAAGCTTGTCATGAGTTCACTTTTGCAACTGATACTCAATAATTTTTCATCACTAGTCTTCTTTTCATTCCAGCTGTACTTCTGGATTCACTTCCATAGCCACATCCTCCATTATTTTCAATCCTGCTTTATTCGGCTTTCCCAACACCTATGTTTCACTTTCATATAGTAAAAATAAGTTAATTACATTTAACTTTAAATTTTTCTATTATCAAATCTCCTTTAAAGTACTCTCCTTGGCTAGTGATGTACTAATCCCAATATTAATTCCACGATTGGAAGGATTTTTTCAAAAGGGCCTTCACCTGCTCTATCGTGGCCCTCTCAATGTAGCGAATGTTGTCAAAATGTTTTCCTTTCAGGACGGTTTTACTTTTGGGAAGAGCCAGAAATTGCATGGTGCTCAATTCAAAGAGTAAGGCAGATGTGGACAGACTTTTGTCAGTTTTTGAGGTTGACGGATACCCCAACTGTTGCTTGTCTTCAATCGACTCATTTCCGCATTTAAATCACTCACACCACTTCTTACCAATTTAACACCATACACTAATATTAACACTTAATGGCTTTATTGCTACTTTTTTGCAACTTAAAACAAAACTTAATGCTAACACGTAGTTCTGAGATCCATGAAGCGTGACAGACATGGTAAACACGACCTTACTCTTCCGACAGACACAACTTGTTTAAACTTGACACTATCTCAAAGAATCAGGCTATTGGACTTATTACTTCAAATGGATGTAACATCAGCTGTTTGTCATAAAATTATTCCCCATACTTTTATATAATACCTCGTATGTATTTTAGATATATAGACAAGGAAGGATCTGACAAATAAGCTTAAAATAAGATACCTGAAGAAAAGGGAAGAATAGAACAGATTAAACTACTCATGCTAGAAATATGATTAAGATATTTGTTCAAAAATTTGTTCAATTCGAAAGTACACACAAAAATTAGTTTAAGAAGGTAAAGAAGAAGGAGGTGAGAGGTTAAGGAATGGAGGATGACAGAAGGTGTTGATGCGTAACCTGATACAGGACTTCAGAATAATTAAAGGTGAAGAAAATAATTTTAAAGAATACTTACGGATGGTCAGGTGGAAAGAAATATAATGAATAATCATTTCTTTCTTTAAAGCATCCTTTTGGTTCAAAAAAGTAGAACACTTTTTGTGGTAAATCAGCCAGAGATGTTTGTTCATCTTCAGGCGTTGCTTCAGGTATTATTAGAGAATCCCTTCTTTCAATTGATTCCGGTAAAATACGATGAACTTTTGGAAGTGGTGATGGAGGACAATCGGTGAGTTTATTAACAGGTTTACTATAACGTTCCATATTAACGACGAGAGCAGAATCTCTTCTGCCAGGAATACTGTGACTGTGACCAGTATGGCCAACCTGTAAAAAAGTAGCTTTTGTTTCATATCACAAAAAATATAGGCATTACATTATTTAAAGTTAAATCAAAGTGAATCTTAAAATTATTATATTTATAACTAGCAACCCCCGCTCGCTACGCTTCACAGCAGCTAATGTAGGGCTCATTAAATTATTTAAAACCTCTCTTTATACAATATTTGTGGTTTTGTTGCCCTGTGGCAGCAAAAGAAATTATTTTTCTGCACTTCCAGCTCTAGAAAGTCCGACATAAAGTTGTCCATGAGTGAAGGAAGCACTCTTGTCTCAAATTGATGCCCACCGTTTTAAATGATTGTCCCTGCGATTTAACAGAATTGAATAGAATACATAAAAGAATACCAATGGAAAAGAAAGAGACAGTAATACGTGGGTGCGGTACGCAAAGTAATTGGAAATATACGACTCATTCGCTACCTGTCGAATGAAAACAAATATATGAAATACAGTACAAAAATAAAAATTTTTAAATATTTCCGAATTTTTAATGTTTTTGGAATTGAATGTTTATCTTCACGTTTTTCTATGAAATATAAAAGTTGAATTGTGCTTCTAGCCCAAAAAATACACCATCCAGAGGACTTAGAAGAAATAAAAGTACTATGCACCCGATAAACTAAAACATGCGACATCGTCACAGTTTAAGTTGCTAAACTCACTTAATTAAAGTTGCAAAATAGCCTATATTAATCAGACGCTCTAAGCTATGCAAAAATGAAAAAATTTTAAAATCAGTTCAGTAGTTTCTGAGATTACCTCATACATACAAACAAACAAACAAACAGACGTTTCTTCTTTATTACATTAGTATAGAAGTATAGATTATAAAAGCAATCGTAAGAATAAGTGCAGTAAATATATAAATAAAACATAATGAAATGAAAGTATTTTGTTACAATTTAAATGACAGCACACTAATAGTTTTTACACTGTGAATCCTGTGTCAGCACTATATGCGGTTCAATTGGCAGGACAATAGGAAAGAAAACGACAGAGGACACCCAAATGAAATTTTATAGAGCAATGGCTGTACCACTCATAACATATGGGAGTGAAACATGAGTGTCATTACAGAGGAATGAATCTCGTATCCACGCTGCTAAAATGAGATTTTTGCGAGGAGTCAAAGGTTTTACCAAGTAAGATAGAGTACGTAACGAAGCTATCCGCGCCGAGTTTAATGTTCAGTCACTGTTGGAAACGTTAAGAATATACGAGGTCTGTTCAAAAAATAACTGAACTTAATGAATTACGCGCTAATGCAGATATTTAGCGATGTGCGGTTGGTGGCACACTGTTCTACGTCATTCCTTTTGTGAACACATTTTCTTGGATTGTTGATATCTCATTTAATATTCGTGGTGTTCTGTTTTTAGTACGACGTGTTTAAGTGCTAGTGACGATTTTTGTAATGTGCGAAATTCGGGAGCAAAGGTGCAACGTGAAATTTCGCGTGAAGCAGGAGAAAACTTTCACAGAAACATTTCAACTTTTGAAACTAGCTTAAGGAGATGATTCTCTGAGTTGTACGCATTGTTGTAAATAGTTTTCTCAATTTGAAAGTGGTCGCCAGTCAATTGAAGATGACCCTCGACCTGGAACGCCTTTGACTTCAACTGATGGCACCCTTGTTAGGAAAATCCATAATCTGGTGGGTGTAAATCGCTGATTGACTGTCAGAGAACTTTCAGAAGAGGTTGGTATCTCAATTGGATCGTACCATGAAATTTTAACTGAAAAATTGAACTTGCTTTGTGAGTTGCAGTAAAGTTTGTTCCCCGTTTGATGACCGAACAGCAAAAAGAACATCGTGTGGTAGTTTGTCGGCAACTTCTTGAACAAGCCAATGATGATGCAACATTCAGGTAAAGGATCATAACAGGAGACGAAAACTGGGTTTACGGCTACGGCATTGAGACAAAAGTGCAGTGTTCACAACGGGTTGACAAAAATTTCACTTTAAAAAAATCGTCACTAGCACTTAAACACGTCGTACTAAAAACACAACACAACGAAAAGTAAATGAGATATCAACAATCCAAAAACATATGTTTAATAAAGAAAGACGTAGAGTAGTGCGCTGCCAAACGCACGCCGCTAATTATCCCTGTTTGCGCGCAATCCAAAAAGTTCGGTTATTTTTTGAACAGACCTCGTATAAGAGAAACTCGTCCAACCATTTACTTTGCATGCCAGCTCACAGACTTACTCTGTGAGAATGGAAATATAAACCTAGAGGAAAGTGAAGCTTGGGAAGACCTCAAAAGAGATGAGTGCCGGAACAGGCCATTGACCCTAATCCTTCATAGATGATGAGGATGAAATCATTTTTTTTGTATTCACATGTCTTTTATTTATGGCCTATTGGAGGTTGAATACGAAATAACGTTTAATAATTAGGTTAAACAATGATGATCCATAAAAAATAGAACTGAAATTGAAATATATTTCTAACCACCAGAATACGGTAACATAAAACACTTACCAATATTTATAGCGCTTTCAAGTATCTTGTACACATCTTCAGTAAATTAAAATTTTTCTACGTTAAAATTTAAAACTTCCTACTCCTACCATGGTAGATAAGGAATATATGTATTCCTATGGTAGGAGTAGAAGTTTTAAATTTTGACGTAGAAAATTTTTAATTAACTGAAGATGTGTACAAGATACACAAAAGCGCTATAAACATTGGTAAGTGTTTTATGTTACCGTATTCTGGTGGTTAGAAATATATTTCAATTTTAAATAATACGGCTGTTTAAAATCCTACATAGGATATTGGATAAAATAATAAAAAAATACTAGAACATGTAATTTTATACTACAAAAATTCTAAATTATTAATATTGTGTGATGGTTAATTTTATCTGATTAAGCTTTTATTTTTTTTTTATAAAAAAAATAGTATATTTGGGTAACAAATTTGAATACAGAGTAAAATGAAATCGTGCAACAAAATATTTTACCTTAAGTAATTGTGGCGGAGGATGCTGACTTCCATTATTAGTGTACAACTGATGACTGTGATGATTATTATGGTGATGATTAATGTGATGATTGTTGATACTGCTTGAGGAACTAACACCACCGATTGAGTTCTGCCTGGACAATGAGCTACCTCCACCTCCAGCTGCTGCACTAACACCTCCACTCACCCAAGCAACCTGTAAAAAAATTATTTTATTTCTGGATACTTCTTTTAAAAATCAATTTTATTTCATTTTCTAAAAAAATTAGAAAAACTTTTGAATGGATTTATATAAAAATTTATGTAATTTAAATAATAAAATAATAAGATAGAAATGGTTTGGTACATAAGACAAAAGTTTTATACACTCGGAAATACATTAAGTGGATGACAAAAAAACTAAATTTTGCCTGATATTTAAAGTTTTATACAACAAATTGCTGCCAAATGAATAAAACTAAGGCAAATTTATATCTTGAAACCCATATGACATGTAAAATGGTAGAAAGACGTGATATGATATGTAAATTACCAATACAAACGTCATAAGATATTGGAAAATACATTATTGAAAAAAAAGTATTTAGAAACATTAAAAATTAACTATTTGTGAAAAATGTTTGAATATAACGAAATTAAATAAACCAAAAGTTTTTATTTGCAAACATTTGACTAGAATAAAAATACAAATAGAAATTTTTTAGCTGATGACCTCTATTTGCAACTGGTGGACTTGTAGTTTTAGACAACTGGTGAATTTTAATTGTGACAACAGGTGGTTTACAGTAATTAAATTTTTTTATTTATTAAAGCTGTCAATGTTTGACAGTAGCTATTTGGATAGTTACAGAAGATGGGCGTAAGGCCATTGCTAAGAAAAGTGGGTAACAGTTTATGGAATGACAGAGAAGCAAAAAAACCAAGTAATTTTTGCCAAGTTTTTTTTTAGGCAACAAACAAAAGAAATCAAACATGGAACTCAAAGATATTGTCAGCAATGAAGGGTAGAGATCAGGAAGAAGCTTTCTAATATATGCATGTAAATGATTAGATAAATACTAGACTTAAATATTTTCAAAATAGTGACCTATCTGAATCGATAGTAGTTTAACAAAATAATATCAAAAAAAATTTCCGCACCTTACCAATAAATACATTTAAAAATTGAGACTTGCAAAGATAAAAAAAAATCTCAAGAAAAATGTACCTTATTTTTGTAGCTTGAATATAACAGAGAAAAAAAGAAATAAAATTTCTATCAATTTTTGGGGTAACTTTAAACCAGTCCAGGTAGTCAAATAATACAAGTTTACATGAATTAGGAAAGTAGAATGGTTAGAAGACCATCTAATATAATAAGTAAAAATCAAAGTTCACTGAATTTCCTTGTTTGATTTCAATTCACAAAACTGTAGGAATGTTAAAAACAACAAATATCTATAAACAAGTTAGTTCACCATGATACAGAAAAATCTTCTTTTTTTTTGTAAAATAAATCTAAAGAAATTATGATTACAAAGATTGAAACTAAACATTGCTACAATTTTCTTTCTTAAACAGAAAGGGTTTTGCATGACTCTCGTACCAAAACTATATTAGAAAGCATAGAAAAATATATTGTCCTAAACTGGTAAATAAATGCATTAAACATGTTCATAAAAAGTGCTAGAAACATTTAAAAAAAAAGTCCATTTTTATTAGTCAATAAAATGTTTTTAGAAAAAAAAGAAGTTAAATCCAGAGTGTGGGAGCAAAAATATTTTCCTGAGGTCATTCTAATCTTAATTCATTGTTATGTGTTAAGGTCATCAGCAAAAAGGCTGGTTTTAACCTCTAGAAGCTTTACAGAATTATCTCCTCTGAAAGTAATGAATTTCATTATACAGCCAGACCCTGTGGTGAATGAAGTGAAGGTGTCATTTACAGAGTGGAAAATATGTGCTTTTCAGAGGGCCCGTCATGCTGATAAGCCTACTTTTCCACTCAGTAAGGAAGACAATGGTAAACCATCTCACTCCTCGTTTTACTTGGTAAAACCTCTACAGGTTCAAACCAGCCTTTTGGCTGATGACCTAAACAACAACAACACAACAAGCTTTACTAAGTGAAACGAGGAGTGAAGTGGTTTACCAATGCCTTCCTCACTGAGTGGAAAAGAATGCTTATCAGCATGCCAGGCCCTCTGAAAAGTATATACTTTCCACCCTGCAAATGACACCTTCACTTTAATCACGACTGGGTATGGCTGAATAATGAAATTCATTACTCTCAGAGGAGATAACTCTGATTAGTGTCTTTTCATCTTCTACCTCTTCTGTTCTTAAATGCTTCAGTCATATACTTGGCCAACAATGTGATAAGAAACAGAACTATTTTTGTACCCCTGAAACTAGCAAATCGAGTGAAAAAATTTAACACTCCACCTTCCTGTTATGGACAACTTAAATTCATAAACGGATCAATAGACTTGATGAGTGTTTACAAAGAAAGTAGAGAAATTAAATAAAAGATTGTAAAAAAGAATCGTTATTTAATTGACAGGAAAATATTTTGTTCACACAAACAATAAACATAATTATTGTTTAGATTTTCTTTATCGGCCTGTATAAGAAAACAAAAAATAAAAAATTCAGTGGACATAAAAACAAACTTATTATTATATCAGACTAACAACAAACAACATTTTACAAATTCATAAGCACGAATAATGATGATTCATATGGAAAAATAAAATATAAATGATTTTGAATGGCAACTATATAATTCATCTAAATTTTTTTTAAATATAATAAATAAAATACAACAATACATAAAAAAATAAAAAAACTACAAACATTTAAAAAGTTGATAACTCATGACTTCACATACTATAAATAAATGTATAAAATGAAAATAAGAATCTTTCCTAGAGCTACATTCGATATAACTTTCATTGAATCAATAAGATTATAATCAATTAACTCGTAATCATTACAAGTACCGGAACCTTACACTTAAAACAAATAATAAAATATAATAGACATATTAAAAAAATTCATTCTGGTGTATAAAATTGGCATCATGACAACTTAATAAAGAAATTCTAATACGTTTGTAAAAAAAAGTAAATAACAATTAACATTTTTTCAAATACCAATCCTAAAATGCCTTAAAAACATATTTGTATAAATATATTTAAGATAAACTAATTCATTACATAAAAATGATCATTCTATAAATTTCTAAACAATATAAACTTACGATTTTAGATTACATTTTTATGAAATCTCCTCTAATTATGACACCAATAAAAATAAATATTATTAAAATAAGTTGTGTTTTAGATACAACTGAAATAAATATCTAAAACAATTATAAAGTTTAATACAAATAGTTAACTATATTAAATATTTATTCCAATCAAAAATATTTTATTTTAATATAAAATAAACGATATAAATTACACAAATGTTTTCAGCTGCCTTGATCGTTATGATCTTCATAAAATATCATATCAACTTAAAACTTTAATTTTTTTTTATTATAACCTACAGAAGATATTGCATCTTCAGTTATCAATATAAAACAGTTTTATATAAATGACTTAAGATACAACATCTTCGGTAGGTTTTAAAAATATAAATTTATAAATATATAAATTTAAAGATATAAATAAATAATTATTTTTTATCACACATTATATGTAGGATTTTAAACAGCCGTATTATTTAAAATTGAAGTATATATTTCTAACCACCAGAATACAATAACATAAAACTTTTACCAATGTTTATAGCCCTTTCGTGTATCTTGTACACATCTTCAGTAAATTAAAATTTTTTTACGTCAAAATTTAAAACTTCCTACTCCTACCATGGTAGATAAGGAATAGTCGATTCTTATATTTAAAACAGTCTTGCCAACAACTGATTAAGTTGCCAAGACTGTTTTAATTATAAGAATCGACTATTCCTTATCTACCATGGTTGGAGTAGGAAATTTTAAATTTTGACGTAAAAAAATTTTAATTTACTGAAGATGTGTACAAGATACATGAAGCGCTATAAAAATTGGTAAGTGTTTTATGTAACCGTATTCTGGTGGTTAGAAATATATATTTTAATATAAATAATTAAATATATATAAATAATTTATAAAAATATAAATTTTTAGTTTCATTATAATATTTTATGTACTCTGAAAATGGTGGATCCACCAAAACATGTGTAAGTACACCATAAGAATCAAGGTAGCTGAAAAGATTAGTGAAATTTTTATTGTTTATGCAATAGAATTGATTTGAGGCTGCAGAATGCATCTTAAAGATTTATTTTGTAAATAATAGTTTCTTATTTTACATTAGTACTATAATTTCTGGGTTTGATATATTTTTTGTAATTAAAGTATAATATTTCACCAAATGAATCTTGATTTGCAAGATTAACTTGAGTTTCATACACTTTAAATGTTTTTATGTCTGAATTATTTCACTATCATTATTATTTACACTTTTAAATCCACAATTTACATTATTTACACAAACAGATGGTAAATAATACAAACAATAAGTAAATAAGTATAAATAATGTAAATAATAATAGAGAAAAAATTCAGGACATAAAAAATTTGAAAGATGTAACAGGGATTTTGATGATGATTTACTTGGTAAAACATACTGTACTTCAATAAAATTTTTGTCAAACTTTGGAGTCACAAGTAAGGTATTATTAGAATTTAAAATAATAAGATTGTTAAAAACTATTTTAAACAAAATATTTTAAGACTGTAGTTGATAATTCCATTTTAAATATATACTGTAGAAAAAAAAATTAAAAGATATAGACTTAAGATTTTAAAAAAATAAACAAAGAAGTATTGATTTTGTTACATATTAAATAAAACCGGATAGAAATCTGTTCATGATACCTGTGGTACTGGGCAGTTGCCTTGAGCAAGAGACGTCCTACTCTGCAAACACAATTTATTGTTTGAACGATTGTCTAATGGGTTCCTTATTGTTCCTAATAAACCACCATTGCAATGCGAATGATCTGATAAATGCCTGTAACAAAGTAAAATATGTATATTTATTTAAAACTCATTAAGAAATTACTTTTAAATAATAATCTTTCAAATTTTAAACTACAGTTAATTTAAAAACAGCATAAATTTCTACAATCAGTAAAATGGTGATTTTGTAGTAGTTGAGTCTACTTATGCACGTTGAACATGAAGCCCAAATATTAGTTGACGTCTTCAGACCATAAATAATCTTATAATGCTTTATGATTCACACTTATAGAATTAACTGAAAAGAGAAGTAGAAAAATCCCTTTCATGAGACGACGCGTCTCATGGCTGGCAGTAATTTTTAAAACACACTTACAGCCTACCTTTGGTTTAAGGTTCATTAGTGATTTCTGTATCGACTCTTTAAGAGGAATCAAATGACACTATGTTTATTTTCAAATTCCAACTTTGATTTCTTGACTTCCAGTTTTGGGCCACTTCCAGTCGAAATCGGAACTTCAAACCCAATGATTACAGTATCTACTCTATAACAGGAATTATTGAATGACTTTATTTTTGTTTCCAAATTCCGACTTTGATTTCTTGACTTACGGTTTTGGGCCACTTCCGGTTGAAACCTGTATTTCAAACCCAATTTAGGCTCACTAACGTTTTGTGTAGATGAATCCGAAAACCGACAGTTGCTATCTCAAGTAATTTTTGACTTTGATTCCTTGACTTCAGATTTTGGGCCAGTTCCAATCAAAAATGGAACTTCAAACCCAATCCAGGCCCACCTTTTTGTTTAGAGTACAAATCCGAAAACCATCTGTTGCTATCTCTTGTAGTTTCTGACTTTGATTTCTTGACTTCAGATTTTGGGTTACTTTCGATCAAAACCCAAACTTCAAACCCAATTTAAGCACACTAAATTTTTGTACAGATTACGAACCCGAAAACCGTTTGTTGCTACCTCTTGTAGTTTTTTGACATCTGGGTGTCACGGACAGACAAAGGAAAAGATCACAATTTTAAAAATTGCCACCAAAAATAAAGAAGTTTTTAATGCAGATAGTGGGCTCTTGTGCTGCTTTGTAACCAATCTGCTTCAGTTCATTCAGTTTTGTAGTCATTTAAAATATTAGAAAAAGATCCAGTATTATATTGAGAAGAAATTGATTGCAAAATTTAATAATAAAATAAGAGAAGCAGTTGTGGGTAGTGCGGTGAGTGAACAAAGGATAAAGAATAAAAGGAAACTGATGGTAGGAGGGGAGAAGGAGAAGGATGAGCAGGAGGTGAAGCAAATGAAGGAGAAGAATGAGGAGGCTGATTTGATATTGAGGAGAAGTAACTAAGCACTTGAATTGGTAGTACAAGAACAGTCAACAGTCTGCTGTCATAAATTGATATATATCAATCTTAATATTATTGTACATGACGAAATAACGACACAAGGAGAATAATGCCAATCTCCGAGATGCTCCTACTACAACAGAAGTAGAATACATCAGTAACGATAGGTCACTTAAATCCACCATCTGCATAACAAAATTTGATACTTATCAACTTCTTCAATTATTATTTTCTCTTGTCTATAAGAATACATTGGAAGGAAAGTATTGTTTCATGTCGATTTTTTGAAATCGAGTATTCACCGTATCTACACGTTTTCAGACCCCCTGAACCCCAAAAAACATGTTTTTAGCAATTGGTCTGCGTGTGTGAACAGAATACCTCAAGAACAGAAGATTGTACAAAGTTGAAACTTACATTACGTACCACTACAGGACCCGACATGAACATTTTTATCAAAACTGGTCAACCGGAAGTAGCAGTTTATTCGTTTCATTTTCCACTTTTTTACAATTTTCTCAAAAACGGCTATGACTTTTTTTTAAATCGCCTAATTTACTACATTTTTTATGTTATACAAGATAGGGTAGGCAGTATGTCTGCTGAAATTCTTGGGGAGGCTGTTTTTTTTGTAAAAACAATTTTTAAGATTGCGGCTTTAGTATGCATTTTAGCACAAAAATGTATATAAAAAAAATGTAGAGAATTTAAAATTCTACAACTTTTAGTTCAAATATTTTTTTTGTATTATGCTTAGTTTAGCGGTAATTAATGATTTTTTTTTCATGAAAATCTGTAAAACAATGGATTTTTTAAGATTTTGGCTATTTTACGACAAAAAATATATAATAAAATTTATAGGAAATTAAAAGATCTAAGACTTTTATGTAGAGCTTTTTTCTCTACAGAGCCTAGTTTAGCGTCAAAGAGTTTTTTTCTGTATTCTTAAGCCAAACTGGTTGATTTTCATTTTGCATCGTTCACTCAAGAGTAAAATAAGGTTATGTTTTTTGAGGTTAGTTTTTTCTTTATTTCTAATGTTTTATTACTAATGTTAGGTTATATTGTTAATTATTTGCATTGGCAAGAGAAAGTCGTGAGAGTATTTCACACCAGATTTTTTTTTTATAAGTCTCGAGCACATGTATCAGCACCTCTGTTCTGAATATTTTCTTCTTCACTTCATGGATTAGGTAGCTCAGTCTGTTCCAGAAACCATCTTCTTCTTGGGCATCCAACACTCCTCTTACTCTCTTACTGGTAGGTTTGCACTCATGGGCTAATTGATACACGTGGTTCTCCCTCATTCATTTCAAATGGCTACACCAGTACCTCTTATAAATTTTCATTCTCTCATCAAGGCTAATAATGCACATCTCATCATGTGTATTCACAATCCTTGGCTTATCATCCTCCCAGGTACAGACCTTCACTGCTCTCAGAAACCTCATTTCCGCCCTCTGCAACTTTTTTGTTTCCGCTTCAAAAGTTTAAACATGTGTCTTACCTAGTCTTGTGTTTCAATGTTTAATGTCTCACCCCACAAATATTCTTAAACTTATTTAGTTTATTCATCATATCCTGCTTATTTGTGAAAAACACGTCACTTCCCAATTATTTAAAACTGGATAATTGCTCCAAAATGTTGTCATTAATTTCTATATTTGACCTCACTGGAAATTTTCCTAGAAACGCCATTAATTTAGTCTTTTTTTAATGAGATATCGTCAAATTATAATGTGCGGGTATGTTGTTTAACGTAAACAACCCTCTTTGTAACTTTTGCTCACATTTTTCAGAATCGGTCATTTTAGAAAGGGCACATGT
Organism: Catonia carolina; assembly: GCA_035578175.1. Lineage (NCBI taxonomy): Eukaryota > Metazoa > Arthropoda > Insecta > Hemiptera > Achilidae > Catonia > Catonia carolina. Next base: position 27,893,250 of record JAQMRL010000005.1, on the reverse strand, counting down.
CCAAAATTATGAATTTTTTATTATTGGCTTTACTGGTTGATTAGGCGTAATTCTAGGTATTCCGCATTGAAAGGGTAACACATACATAATACTAAAACCCATTAAACTTGTTTTTAAGTTGTTAGTACCAACATTAAACTGTTTTTTGCCTCTCCTGAAAAATGAAAATTTTTGGCCAAAAGCCCTATCTTCTAAAATGACTAGGAATGTCATTGGTGTATGCTATAATGTTAAGTAAAACACCATGACTCAGTTGGACTAGATTTAGAAACTGTTTGGAAGATTCTGACTGAAATGTTGGCCAAACATTTATGCCTAGTACTTCATGAAAAAAAACGAGAAATACACAGCATGAATATTTTGAATATACACAATACTTACTCATCAATATGGCTTGACACTGGTAAGTATTATCTTTGTAAAAAGATTTTTATTCCATTCTGTATACATGTAATAAAATATTTACTATCTTTAATTGCTTTGTGAGTTTCATATTATTTAAAGTTTATGAAACTTATTAATCATTACAACGTAAAAGAATTTTGTAGCAGATTAAGTAACACTAGGGTTGATTTTTTTTTCTGCCCATAGCAGACAGGTGGAGTGTCAAATTATTTACACTCAATCTGTTAGTTGCAGGGCTAAAATAAATAGTTCTGTTTCTTGTCACATGGTCAGCCAATTAAATGACTGAATCATTTAAGAACAGAAGAGGTAGAGGTGTAAAAGACACTAATCAGAGTTATCTTCTTTGAAAGTAATGAATTTCATTATACAGCCAGACCCTGTGTCATTTGCAGAGTGGAAAATATGTGCTTTTCAGAGGGCCCGGCATGCTGATAAGTGAACTTTTCCATTCAGTGAGGAAGGCAATGGTAAACCACCTCACTCCTCGTTTTACTTAGTAAAACCTCTACAGGTTCAAACCAGCCTTTCGGCTGATGACCTAAACAACACAACAACAGGGTTGATTTGGTTTATAACTTACAATGATAACCAGTGTCAGAAAATGATAATATTACGAAACCCTATGTCTAAATTAATTAAGGTTTTAGTACATTTTATAGTTTTGTCATGAACAGATGGATGATTAATGAACAAATTTGTGGATTAAAATTTTAAAATATGTTGAATTAGAATTTACTTACATAGGGCTAGTTAACAAATGGTTGTTATTGTTAAGAACTATTTCCTGTTCATCTTCAGGTTCTGAAGAAGTTCTTGATTTTCTTCTAAGAGACGGACGGGATAATTTCCACGAACATCGTCTCTGAAATTTAGATGATCTACAAGAAAACAGAACAGACAAAATGAAATTCAAATATAAAGTCAAATTATGAAAATCTACATCATAAAAATCAATGAGCATTAAAAAATGCAAATTGTAAATATTGCAGAGTCATTGTTTTTAAAGCAGATATTGCTCTATATACGAGGGGGTACCCAAAAGTAACCGGAATAGCATTGCCGTGGGCGGTGCTTGTGTATCACGCATTTCTGCCACACAGACATGTATAGCGCAACTCATTGCAAGTTCAATGCAGTGATTGCAATGCATTGCGAGTTCAATATTCATCTGCAGTAATTGTTTGTGCTAGCGCAGTTTTGTTCTAGTTACGTTTTTTATGATGATAAGTTTAAGTGAACATGTAGCTGTGAAATTTTGTTTTCTACTCGGTAAAAGTGCTGCTGAAACTGTTTTAATGTTGAAAACAGCTTACAAAGATTATACTATGGGAAAATCTCAAGTATACGAGTGGTTTCTCAGTTGAAAAATGGCGACATGTCGATTGATGACAAACCTCGTTCTGGACGTCCATCAACTGCCCGAATCGTTGAAAATGTTTAAAAAATTCGAGAGCATGTACTCTCAGACCGTTGACTGTCAATTTGGAAGTTTTAAGAAGATTGTGCAACAGTGTTTGTCAAAAAAGATTCGATTTGTGGCAGACAGGAGACTGGTTCTTGCACCATGACAATGCACCTGCACACATAGCCATCTCGTTGAAAGATTTTTTTGACTAAATATGGCATCGTTCCGCTGCCCCACACACGTTACTCGCCCCTGACCTGGCTCCGTGCAACTTTTTCTTATTTCCACGTATGAAAAGGGACATTAAAGGACACCAATTTGACAACACTGAAGTGGTCAAGAAAAAAACGAGGGAGGAGCTGTCAGCCGTTTCTAAAGATGATTACAAAAAATGTTTCAAATAGTGGAAGCACCGGCGGGATAAAATTATTAGTTGTAATAGAGAGTATTTTGAAGGGGATAAGGTTGTTTTGTAAAAAAATTGAAAATAAATAGCTTTTGAAAAATAATTCCTGTTTCTTTTGGGTACCCCCTCGTAATTCACTGTAGAGTAAAATCATATGTTTGGTAATCTCATTATGTTTAATACCCTAAGAGAATAAGTTAAAATATATACTTTGAAATGTATTTCAATGTAGAACATACTTGTTGAATTTATTTAATTTAATTGGAATTATTTCTGTAAACATAGAAATCATATGCCAAATAGTAATCTATAACCTACGTTCATGTAGTTTAGCTATGTCAACATAGAAAACATTACTTTAGCATAGTTGCAATATGAAATTTACACAATAGTCAGTTGTCACGTTGCAACCAATTGGAAGTTCTTAAATTAGCAATTTCAAAAATACTGTATGTATTAAGGTGCTTGTTCCAAAAGGAACAGCAATTTAATAAAATTACTCTTAATTACTTTTGGTGGAAAAATAACTCTTAGTCCCATAATATTATGACAATCCAGGTAAGACAAATTTGGTAATTTATCCCTAAAAAAAGCCCACCATACACTATCCAACTCGATCCGACAAACAAGACCGTACCAGGTTTGCTTGAAGTTGACATGCATAACCAGTCAGCGATTCTCCGTACACTATCGAATCTGGTCACCCACACAAGGGCTCAACCCAGTACGTAAGATGTTTGGATGACGAAAGTCAGGTGCGTTGCGTCCCTGCACACAATCGAACCAACCTTTCTAGCAACACGTTCAGTTCATAATTTTGTCTGTTTTAACTTGTGTGTGGTAAATTGTTTTAAGATATTAATAATTCTGCTATTGGTTCGTGAGTGAACAGAAATAATGGTTGATAGGAAACATTTGGTCGCTGCACTGTTGTTATTAGATGAAGCAGGGGTGTTTATTCCAGGAGTGTTTATGAAGCGAGACATTCAGTTGTGTGTCGTGGATCCCAGGTCCGGCTCAAACCAGTTTGGTGCGCCGACACACTGTCCAGCGCAGAACTTTTGTTCTCCTGTGGTTTTTTTTTTTTTTTTTTTTTTTTTTTTGGTTTAACGTCCGACTGTTCTGCAGTTACTGCTAATGCAGACGGTGAAGGATGAAATGATATTTTGTAACGTATGAAAAAATGCCATGCCTGAATGGGATTCGAACCCAAGACCGCATGATGAGAGGCGAGCACGTTACCAACTGCGCCAATGCGGCCGGCGCATTGGCTCTCCTGTGGTTGGCGCGTGTTTATGACACATGGTAAACCAGACATTCAGCCAACTTGGTGCGGTGTGGATCGCCAGTCACCACACGCTATCAAACCCCAGCATAATCTGATCTGCCATCCCAGCAAATTGGTTAATGTTTGGCGTATTCTAAAGTTAAGCACACCAGTTTGTACATTTAAAATAATGCGAAACTTTTCAAACAGAGGCTTAGTTATTTTAACTGTTTATTTATTTCCAAATTTTCATTATTAGAGGTGTTGGGTATTATTTGCTGAGATCAAAATTTTAATCATTAAATTTGATATTGACCCACCAGGTTGGTCTAGAGGGAAAGTCATCATGGTGAGTCAGCTGTTTAACAGCTAATTTTCGGAGACAAAGGTTCCTGATTCAAATCTTAGTGAATGAAGTTACTTATAAATGGATCTGAATACAAGACAGTGTTTACTGCTGTACTTTGATGGTTAAGGTTCAATTAACCATACTCTCACAGGACTGGTCAGCCTGAGGCTGAACAAGACTCATATACTTATCACCCTCATAAAAATCGGTCCAAGGGGTTGCTTATGGTTCTTAAATTGAACAGAATGCAATGTACACACATTAAGGATTAAAAAAAATTAAAAAAACAAATAACAATTTTGGAATGTTGTTTGAAAATAAAAACAATTCCTGATAAAAAGTAAAATTAAAAAAATTGACAAGTACTGACCCAGATGATGATGAATCTTTTTTTGGAAGATTTTGTAGTTGCTGACCACTACCAGAACCAGGAATAAGATTAATTCTTCGATTCGACCCTTGATTTGAAGATGTTGAATTAAGTTGATTATTTGAAGAGTTCAAATTATTCACAGTCAACTGCGGTGGACGTAACAATCCAGGTAAACTGCCTTGCGAAGACTGCACATAATGTCATTTCATAAAATTTTATAAGATTTGAAAATAAACATTTATTGATGCCAAAACTAGAGGAATCAATACATAAAAATAGAGAAAATAAAACAATATTATCTAAAAGAAAACAACAAAATGGAAAAAATTGAAATACACCTTTTAAAAATCTGATAATAAGAAGATATAAAAGACAATTATATTAAAACTGGAAAAAAATATGTTGTCATGATGCCAACCCGTATAAATACCCCAAAATGAAAAAAACATTCATTTTTTTATCAAACCACAAAATTTTGATAATTTTTATAAAATAAGGAAAATTTAAAAAAAGAATTGTACAACAATTTTGAAATTCATGGATACACCATTGATAATACAATGTAACAGTATAGAAAATTACAAACATTTAAAAAAAGCAAACCAAAAACAACATCAAATAACAAAAAGAACAAGAAAACATTAAACATCAATTTAAATATATGCGAAAACATAAAATGCTATACAAACATATCTACTTTAATTTTATCAGTCTAATGAAATTGTAATAAATTCAAATGAAAAATCATCAAAAATTATATTTTTGAGTTTCTAGTTGCATCAGCAGCTACAGTTTTTTTAACTATTTTGGGTTTTGAACACTGTTACAATTGATTGAGAATAAACTTAACTTTATAGTTAGATAATCCCCTTATTTTACTTTACAAAAAATATAATTATTATTTTTAGTTTTATTTAAAGTTTCATAAACTGTTTTGGTTAATAATGATTGGTAATTAATGATTATGTTATGGTATAGAATAGGTGAATTTTCTATAAATAATTTTGCAATAAATAATTCCAGATCCTAGCTGGGAATCGAACCTAGGATCTTATGAGATGCAGTGTGCAGCATAAGTCTAATACTCTAACCACTGGGCCAAGGAAGCGACAAAATAATTTTTTTAAATAGTATCTTAAATAAATAATATTTTCTTTCATCAAACCTAAGAACATTTTCAAAACTAGCGTGAATCACTTTAAAACAATTTTATGAAAAATCTGTTATATTTTTCTGTTATTTGAAAAATAACTATCAACTGTTTGAGTCAAAGACAACTGACATTTTTTGCAAGTTATTATTTTATGAAACAGCCTCTTAGAATTCTTTAATGACGTTCAAAAGCTTTTACACAGATATCCAACAAAAAATTACCAGCCGTTATAAGTTTTGATAAAAGCTCTTTTAATATTTCTATTTACTAATTCATTAAATTTTATAATTTCATAGATAGAAAATAAAAATAATTAAAAATTACTTTGGTTTTATTGTGATTGTTCGAGGAAAGTTATTATTAGTAACAATACTGTATCATTTATTCAAAATACTGTATCTTTTCCTAGAAGTCTAGTTTTCTAATGAACAGGCTGTCCTTCATTTTATTCAGAGGCAAGCAAACAAGCTACCATTTTTCTTCAAGCTCTAACAGTTCTTCTACAACTTTGTAGCTTTTAAAAATAATTTTCATTAACAATTATATAACCATAAATTTATATATAAAAAAAAAACCGGGAAGGAACATTTTATAGAGAACATCGAAACGGTGGATGAGAATGTTGGGACGCTGCAACTCCATGAGAACTCAAATCTTAAGAGATGACTGAAACGCCGGAAAACCTTCACATTGGTTTGATTCAGGAAATCTATGTTAGTTTATTTTGTAATAATGTGTAATTATCAAATTATTGTAATAATTATCTTGTAAAATCTTATGTTTTGTTTAATAAGCAAGAATATTTTATTTTAGAAAATAAGATAACCAACATTGTTGTTCTGTAAATGTATTTTGTGTATTTCTTATGAATTTTATGAATCAATTATAAATTTTGTTTATTTCTCAAGTGATTATGTAAATGTATATATTATAAGTAAGAGTAGTTGTAAAGCTGAACTTAGCTAAATTTAACAGTAAAAACCGGAATACGAAATATTATTAATCTCTAAAAGTAAAAGTTGCAATTGGGTTTTATTTTCTCATGATAATGTAATCCTTAGATAGTTTAAGATTGAATGATATTGTTTATTAGTCTAAGTCTAGTTACAAAGAATAAAAAAATAAAAAAATAAAAAATATTTTATTTGACATAACCTTTAAAAGAAAATTTATTACACTTATGTTTTCAACGTCTATGTAAATTTTAAGAAAGTTTTTATTATTTATGCTTAATAGAAACACTATTTTTAATAAAAATAAATAAATAAACCTAAAAAAAATTCATATTCGAACAACAAAAACAAATAAAAATTTTAATAATCAAGATTCCATGATCCTAATGTAGACAATCATGCACACACTATTAAATTATTTTCGTATACCAGATTTAAAGTAACTGCAACCTAAGATTCATTAAAAAATTTTTTTAAATACTAAAAATATTATTTGAACAATGATTCATGTAAAATTAAATCTTAGAGTCCATTTGTAATTTAAATTTTTAAAGATGTAGTAGTTATTAGTTGCATTTTTGCAAAGAAAATTAATTAGATTTAATTATTGTTCATAAACAATTTAAGAAAATATAATTATGTAAATTTTATATCTGTTGTAAATTAATTTGGATCATTATGAAAATCATCACGATGCTTATAAAAACGGCTCAACCATAGTTTTGAAGCCAGAGAAGAATATTATTGTTTTTGAAGCTGATTTTTACTTTTTTTGCCTTGTATGAAAATATAGGAAAGGAAAGTATTATTATCATGTCAATTTTATGAAATCGAGTTTTCACCAGATAAACATGTTTTCAGGCCCCCTGAACAAAAAAAACAAACTTTTAACAATTGGTCTGCATGTGTGAGTGTGAATACAATATCTCAAGAACGGAATAGTGTACGAAGTAGAAACTTGGAACTTAAGTTACGTACCATAAGGGGACGCAACATGAACATTTTCATCAAAATTGGTCACCCGGAAGTAGTACTTTATTCGTGCAATTTTCTAAAAAATGGCTCCTACGACTTTTTCTTAAAAATCGCCTCATTTACTACATTTTTTATTCCCTACAAGATCGGATAAGCACCATGTCTGCTGAAATTTGTAAGAAGGTTAACGTTAAAAAAAAGTTATGTATATTTTTTAACTTTCTGATTAGCAGAGATAAAAGTTGTTATTGCTTTATGTATTTTTTTTAATGAATATAACTAAACCTTTTCATTTACAGTACTGATAAACCTATTGAAAATTAACAAGTCACATGCATTCATTTTAGTAAAACCTTAATTTTCAGCAATTTTACTATTGAATCTCTTTGCATAATAGAAACAAAAATATAAAACAAAAACCAATAAAAAGAAAAGTAATTAATCAATGGTTTTGAATTTACTCTTTGATGTAGCAAAAGAAAAATTGTTTTTACAATTCAAATTCGGAACATCTTTGATCCAAAAATAAAAGAAATATGAAAATATTTCCCCATATTAATGAATATAACCTTGAAAATCTATTCTACAATAAAAGACTGAGAAATAAATGAATAAATAAAATTGACAAGAACATAACACAAATTAATAAAACTATAAATTTAAAATTAATTCCATGCACGTAGTGAACTGCGAAACAAAATTATTAAATAACTAGTACTCACCATTGAACAGTCTATCGAGTCAATCGATAAAGAACTTGAACAAAGCGGCATTAAACGATTGTTGAAATCTCTGTCTATTTCGCGAGCTGTTGTGCTTGGAGAATCTTGTGGTGTGGCAGCTGTATGGGTGATAATGGGGGCAGCAGAAGATTGTTGACTCATATTATTTAACATCTGACTTTCTGTAAATAGAAATTTTCATTCAATAATAAATATTAAAGTTTCATCAAATTTATGAAAATCAAAGAAAATACCAGGAGTTGGTGGAAGAAAGAGGAGGAGGAGGAGGAGGTGAAAGGGGTCTGGAGTTGTGGAATGAAGAGATTGTAAGTATAGTTCAGAACACAGTGAGAAAAAATAAAGTTCTGGTGAAGTAGAGATGTGAGAAGGGAAGGCAGGAACATGGAGTGAGGCTAAATGGTAGAATGTGGGATAAACAAATTCACAAATTTAGGGGCTGTTTTCTCATTAGATAGAAAATTAAATAAAAAAAATCTGGTGAGAAACACTCACACAACTTTCTCTTGCCAATGCAAATAATTAACAATATAACCTTACATTAGTAATAAACAAAAAACCAACCTCTATAAACATAACCTAATTTTAATCATAAGTGAAAGACAAAATGAAAATCTACCTCAGTTTGGCTTAAAAATATGGAAAATCACTCTTTCACACTAAATCTAGGCTCTGTAGAAAATAATGCTTTAAATAAAAGTTGTAGATCTTTTAATTTCCTATAAATTTTATTATATTATACTTTTTTCGTAAAATGCATGCTAAGGCTGCAATCTTAAAAAATCGATTTTTTTACACATTTTCATGAGAAAAAAACAGAAAATCGCTAATTACCGCTAAACTAAGAGTTACACAAAAAAAGTTTTAAACAAAGTTGTAGGATTTTTAATTCTCTACAACTTACATTATTACAATTTTACTCTAAAATGTATATTAAAGCCGCAGTCTTAAAAAAACAATTTTTTATGAGAAAACAGCCTCTCTAAGAATTTCAGCAGACATGGCGCCTACCCTATCTTGTAGAGCACAAAAAATTGAGTTAATTAGGCGATTTTAAAAAAAGTTCAACATTAAATTAAAGATCGTTTTATTGTGAAAAAATTGATTTGCATGTCGATATAACTACAAGAACTGACAAAGGACTTACGAGCATTCACTCTGCACTCTATACGTTGACGCGTCAGTGCGGTTCCCGTTGTTTGACAGTTAGTACAACAGTGCAGAAAGGGGCTCGTTCCCCGGCAATGAAAAGAGTTTGGAGCAATCAAAACTGGCAAATGCTTCTGCCAAGAATGGTCCAGATTTTGAGGTGTTACCTCCTCATGGCGGGCCTTGAATAGCTAGAGCATCTGCTCTACTGCAAGAAGGACTGAAAAGGAGAGCCTATGACTTACAACTGTAGTGCTAAATCAGCTAGAGTCAGGTTACTCCATCCCACCATTTTTACTTGTCAGGTGACGGACACCTGTATCTGAGTGGATGACAAAACAAATTTTTAAGACAGTAAATAATAGACCTAATGTGTTAGATAAATGATTTAAAGAAGTCAGAAAAGATATTGAGAAAACCGGAATAACTTAATGAACCAAACTAAATTCAGACAACTAATTACAGACTTTAAGGGCTTCCATGACTTCTTTAAACAATTTTCTGACTTCTTTAAACCATTTATCTGACAACTCAATTTATTGTTTAGTGCCTTAAAAATTTGTTTTGTCAACTGGTTGTCATCCATTCTATACAGGCGTCCTTCTTTTTCTAATTGTTCATTTTCCATTTGTTTTCCAATAATTGTTAATAATAGTTCTTCTTGACCTCGTACCTATATAGTCCATCTACTATCTTTGTACACATTATCTTTCAAAGCATTTTTATCTCAAATTATTAGTTTCATTAACTAACATTTATTTCATAAATAAATAAATTAGTTACTAATTAAGCTAAAATTCAGCAACTATAGTGGGTTAGGGAACTGGAACGGTGGCTTCTAATAATTTTCAGACCTTAGCTGAGAATCAAACCTGGGACCTTTACTAAGTAGGCTAGTGGGCTAACCACTACACCACAGAGGTGTTGTTACTGAACTTATTTAAGTGAGTTTAGATCACATAATATATGACTTACATTAGACTGCTGTTGTTTAGGTCATCAGCCGAAAGGCTGGTTAGAACCTCTTGAGGTTTTACTAAATAAAAACTAGGAGAGAGGTGGTTTACTACTGCCTTCCTTATCGAGTGGAAAAGTATGCTTATCAGCATGCATGCCAGGCCCTCTGCAAATGACACCTTCACTTCATTCACCACAGGGTCTAAGTGTATAATAATTACTCTTACAGGAGGTAACTGTGACTGGTGACTTTTACACCTCTACCGCTTTTGTTCTTAAATGGTTCAGTTATATAATTGGCTGACCATGTGTAAAAAAACAGAACTATTTTTTTATATTCCTGGAATTAGTAGAACGAGCACAAATAATTTAACACTCGATCTACTGTGTTATGGGCAATACATTAGACTACAATAACAAGAAATTCAAAATACGAACCTTTTTGAATATTACATTTTATTTCACAATCAGATCTCATCATTCTTTGTTTCTGTTTCCATGAATTTTCCTTTTCTCTGTGTCCATTGTCTTTCATTTTTCGTAAACCTTCTGCATCCCATTCATTTTTTAAATCCTATAAGTAACATAAAAATTATTTATTTCTTAAATTAGTAGCGATATTGTTTATAAAAAACCATTGTAATGAAGGTGGATGATTATTCTAAAATTATTATCAAATAATATATCATAGGATGATTTACTTTGATCAAAACCGCGGGTGGTTCTCTGCCAATTATAGTTTAATCATATTAAAACATAGTTTTTTCTAACATACGAAATTGATTTCTTAAAATGAGATAACAAATATATGTAAACATATATATATACAAATGTACATAATATGCTTTCAATAATTCTTTAACCCCTTCAGTGCCGAAACAATATTTAAAAGTATGATCTAAAGCCATTTAATTTGAATAAGGGTGTATAAAAAGGGCCAGCCCTTATTTCGAAAACTTACAGATGTAAGCCTGCCATTGCCAACCAAAATTTCAACATTACAGAAAAATAAAATGTCCTGTTAAAAATTAATTTTTATTGTGTTCATAAAAAAAAGAAATTGTTATGACACTAAAAATATATTAAATAGTTTTTTTAGTCTATTTAAAGTCGCAACAATAGCTTGGTTATTAGCAACTACTGTAGGGTTTGATACCTTAATGGTGGTTTTAACGTGTTAAAATTTCCAGACCCTAGCTGGGAATCGAACCCGGGACCTTTCGCTTTGTAGGCTAGCGCGCTAGTCACTACGCCACAGAAGCGGTTTTAAAATACATTATTCCATTAATTTTGTTTAAGTTTTTTTTGAAATGTTCGGTTATCCGGACATTGGCACATTATGCATAACTTACGGACGTCCGGTAAACCGGATTTTATAACTACGTAAAAGATATCGACATCCTGTTTTCCGGACGTTGGTACTGAAAGGATTAAGTTCAATTTGGACATATTATAAATTGGAATGGTTTCATCATGTCATTGAGATTTAAAATTCATCTCAAATATTAATGTTCAAATTAAATAATATTTGTCACTGTCAAATTAAATTTAAATTCAAACTGTCAAATTTTTGTTCATATTTTTAATTAATCAAGGTGATCAGTATGACATAGCTAATAACTCACATACTTTATAAAAAGCGCAGAGTCATTTTAATTATCTTTGTATGTTTAAAGAATTACATTTGTAAAAAATTTAGCTTAAAAAATAATAAATAAAGATTTATACATGAGCAAGACTGTCGCTTTCAGAATGTGAACAAGATGATGAAAATTCAGCGCTACAGCATTCAGAATATTTTCGTCTCATTTGTTCTTGCTGGCGAGCCAACTCTCTCTGCTCTCTTTCTCGTCTTTCATTTCTCTGTAAAAAATTAAAATTCAATATTAGTACTGCATAGGAATACATATTTTTACTTTCTCTTGCCTGTATGAATATATAGGAAGGAAAGTATTTTTTCATGTTGATTTTTGAAATCGAGTTTTCACCGGATCTACAGGTTTTCAGATCCCTTGAACCAAGAAAACATGTTTTTAGCGATTGGTCTGTGTGTGTGTGTGTGAACAGAATATCTCAAGAACGGAACATCGTACAAGCTTTAAACTTGAAACTTACTTTAGATACCACTAGAGGACCCGACAATATTTTCATCAAAATCGGTCAACCAGAAGTAAAAGTTTTTTTGCCATTTTTAATTTTTTTGCAATTTTCTCAAAACCGGCTCCTACGATTTTTTGTAAAAATCACCTCATTAACTAATTTTTTTATGCTCTACAAGATAAGGTAGGCGCTATGTCTGCTGAAATTCTTGGGGAGGTTCTCGTAAAAAAATTGTTTTTTTAAGATTGCGACTTAAATATGCATTATAACGCAAAAATGTATATAATAAAAGTTGTAGATAATTTAAATTCCTACAACTTTTATTTCAAACATTTTTTTTGTATAACGCTTAGTTTAGCAGTAATTAGCGATTTTGTTTTTTTTTCTCACGAAAACGTGTAAATAAATAGATTTTTTTCAGATTTCAGCCTTAGTATGCATTTTATGACAAAAATGTACCATATAATAAAATTTATAGGAAATTAAAAGATTTACAACTGTTATCAGAACATTTTCCTCTACAGAGCCTAGTTTAGCGTGAAAGAGTAATTTTCCGTATTTTTAAGCAAAATGAGGTTGATTTTAATTTTGCGTCTTTCATTCATGATTAAAATAAGGTTATGTTAATTGAGGTTAGTTTTTTGTTTGTTTCTAATGTTTTATTACTAATGTTAGGTTATACTGTTCATTATTTTCATTGGCACGAGAGAGCCGTGCGTGTTTTACACAAAATTTTTTTAGTTTATTTAAATTGTATCTTGGTTATTAGCAATTACTTCGGATTGAGAAACAGTGGATTTGAACTTGCAATAATTTTCCAGACCCTGGATGGGTAATCGAACCCGGGACTTCTGCTTTGCATCAAAGGATGCGAACCACTGGGCCACGGTGGCTGCCAATTTAAAAATGTTATTTTTTTAAATTTTGTTAAATTTTGAAAAAGTGTAAACAATATTGTAAGTGTTCAATGAGAGTTTTCAGCTGAGATGAAATCAATTTTTTTTTGTTATGAACAGTAAATTTACTAAAATATGTTTTTTAAGAGTTTTAAGAGTAAACAAAATTGTTTACTGTTCAGACCAAGATGTTTTCTATTGTTTTCTTTTTGTCCCTCCAGGTGTAACATCAGAGTTTCTTCTGTTTGTCATTGAGTAGCATACTTTCCCACTTCTTTACCCTAAATTTATGACTTCTAAAAACTATATTTTATATTATATAATAATACATTAGTTACTTATTGATATTTACCTCAGATGAAAATCCTTCAACAAGAATAGCAACAAGTAGATTAAAAAGAACGTAATTTCCAAACGTCATGAGAGCAACAAAATATAAAGCAGCCCAATGGCTGGTTTTTTCCATTCCATTAAATAACACGACATTCCAATCTTCTTGAGTGAGAATCTAGTAATATGAACAATATATATTAGTAAAGAATATTTTATAGTAATTAATAAAATTATTCTATTTAATTCAATAAAATTACAAATTAAATAAATTATTATAATTATTTGACTGATTTAATTTAACCTGCATCAACATCTTGGTCATTAGCGATTACTTTGGGTTAAGGAACGGTTTGAATAAGTAATAATTTTTCAGATAGTAGCTGGGAATCGAACCCCGGACCTCCACTTTACAGAATAGCACACTGACCACTAGGCCGCAGAGGTAATCCAGTGATAAAGAATGAATATTTATCTTTAAAAAAAAATTTGTACCTGACCAAGCATAAAAACTGTTTTAGAATAAACTATTTTAGTACTAGACTTCTGTCAAATTTACAAAACTCTACCAAATCGTTTGAAAGATCTTCCACTATACAGTTCAAAATAAAAATCCAATAGTTTTTACCAGAAAAAAAATTAATAATAATGACTTTTATTTGCTGAAATCTATTTCTGAAACACGGATTCAACTGTCTTCTTCAAGTGTATATGTTCATCGAGCAAAAATATTACAAAAATTTTTAAAATTCTTGAAATATCAGTATTGGAAGGTCTAAGGAAGGGTAAAATTCTCCTGAGAAAGAAGTCATTTTTTAAAATTAAAACGTTATTAATACAAATAGAACTCATTGTGTTACCTAATTATTAATTCTATGCACTTACAAGAATATAAATTTTAACCAACTTCTATTTTTCAAACAGATTAATTTGATTAAAAATAAGTGGAAACAACTCATTTTCAATACAAGTTCTTTCCTAACAAAATTACGATTGTAAGATAATAATTCATAAATTTTAGATTAAATTTCAATGATATGGAGTCTCAATTATACAATCAGTACTAATAAAACTAGATCGATTTCATCTTTTAAAAAATTAACATTTGTTTTCAAACATCCATATACTATTGCATCGTTTAAAAATTTGGGTTATTCACACAAAAATCATACGCAATTTATTTTCTAATGCTCTCACTAATACTACCTTTTATAAATAATTAATAAAATTATGTTGTGTATTACCGACAATTAATTTAAATACTGAAACATACATAAATTTTAAATACATTGTAGAAATCATTACAGCATTTTTTTTTTTTATAAATACCCTTTTCATATTTTATAGTCAGATATTTTAGTACATCCACCTTTAAGACAGTGAAATTTAATTTTTATTACGTACAACAAGAAAAACACTATACCCCAACGAACTAAAGACTGCAGATGAGATCTAGCCAATAGCATCCACGGTCGGATGTAAGGTTGCTCCTTCGGTAAGTCACACTCTGTTCTACCGAACTGCAGCAGGCTTTTTGTTAGGCTGTCATCAACAGCGGGACTACAATGTGACAATGCAGGATACGATTAACAAAAGTCAATTGGCTCTGTGCTGTGATCTAGGTCACTATGCTCCGCCTTTAACTGCAGTCTCTAGTTCGTTAAGGTATAAATAGAATTTTTAATAATTCTGCTATAATTTTCATGTATAGGGATGATATTAATGGTGCACTGAGACTATCTGATGGACAAAAAAATTTATTGAAGATTTTTAAAGTTTACATTCCTGGGGACAATGTAGTTATAAGTATGCACCCTGTCAATTATAATTTAAAATAATTTCCTTCAATGTTCCTTTTGGCTTACTTAAAATATTGTTTTTTTACCAATTAAATAGGCTCAAAGTTGATTTAAAAGACCATTTTAAGTCTTAGATATAAAGAATTTTTATAAGAGATCCAGAACATCGAAACTAAATTTTTGGTGGTTTCTCCGAAACTAAACTTGAGGCACCATCCAATAAAAAAACATCTATTAGGAAGAAGTATGGAACGAAAATTATTCTTAAATCATATAATTACGATCCTTAGATAACCTGCTGTATGGTAATTCAATAATCAAATTATCAACAAAATAATACTGATTATTATCTGTAAAAATAAATTTATTAACTCTGTAAAAATAATTTAAATACATTTACAAATAACCTGTAAAACATGACAAAAATTTTATTAAATTACATTAATATTATATTATGTGAGAATAGAATATCAGTTTTGAATAAATTATAAAATAAAAAATTAATAAAGGAAAATTACCAATTTCCAAGGGATGTAACAAAAATTAAATCAGCATGCATAAATAAAAAATAACTTTTAAATCATGTTATCTTGTAATTAAAAAAATAAATAAAATCATATATAATATATAGATAATAAGAATATAAAAAAATATAATTAATTGGTATAAAGAGAGTGAAATTAGATTCGTCATTCACATGCAATTTAAATTAAAAAAACCACCTAAAATTCAAAAATATGAATCTTCCAAAAAATTATCATCATGCAGACATGCGAGATTTAAAAATGCCTTTTTACAAATAAATGTGTTTTCATGTAAAAAAAAAAATATGTGTTATAAAGTTTTAAATTTGAAAACAAAACCAAAAGTACAAGGGAAAATGTATAGAAAAAAAACATTGCTTGCAAAATAGTAAACCGATAAAAAGATAAAATAATAAAAAATAAATTAATAAATAAAGGTTACCATACTGTAATGTACATAACATTAGGAATCCTCAACAACAAAAGAAAACAAAAAACAAATTAAAAATACATTCAAATTCAAATCGAAAATTTTCATCATTATAATAATTTAGATATAAATATGTATAACCTAATTAAAAAATATATTCTACAGGTAAAATTATCAGGTAAACTTATTGTATTTATAGAGTGGAGTGATTAAGAAATGTGAAAAATATATTCAGGCAAAATAAATAACAGAGAAATGCTGTTTGAAAATGTTTTCTGTGGAAAGAATTTAACACACTATTTAGAATGAGAATGGAAATTGAAACAAATGCAATATGATGCAAACTAACGTTAAGAAAATAAATATAATAGAGAAATTAAATTTAAATTCAATAAAAATATTTTTGTGATAATGTATAGTATAAAAACGTCACAGTATATTCATAAACGTCGATAAATATTTAACTAAGTATGTTTATTTGTAAAACAATTTTAAATTCAGTCAGTATTTATTAAAAGAATTGAATTTGATGGAAATCAAGAGAAAAAACTTGTTGATTCATTAGATGTCATTGGCTGCTTTGATTACAGTTGAAATACAGTAAAACTTTAAAGTGACCACCAATGGTAACCTGGAAAAGTAGTCGCATAGGAAGCTGACTATTTTAGAGAAAAAATAATAGAAAATAAATTTATTGGTTTTACTGTACAATAATTAGTGCGAGTATGCCCCAAACAATATAGAGCATACCACTAAATCGCAGTTTAGCTGCCTTACTACCGGTTAGCCTCGCCAGAGGCTTAGTTTGAATGGATGAAGCCGTTCGTACTTGTGTTGTTACTACACAATATAGATTTCTCCGATAAACCACCTTCGGAAATAATCGGTATTACTGGAAGCTAAAAAATTTATATGGTTGTCTGTACATTTCACTACCACTTCCAGTCCAACTGTGACTACTGAAAAAGAAACTTAAAACAACTTATGAGTGATGTACGAAGTCCCTTTGGGATAGCGACGCTATGATTATGGCAGTTACTCATCACCGTGGCTGGAGGAATCGAGCCACATGAGTACTAAGATGAGTGGGACGCTATGTGGCTCACATCTCACCCAGTCGTTTGGGTTTGACCACTTATGCTAGTGATACTGCTCGTTAAAATATCCATGGCCCACAAGGGAATCGGGGTTTCAACCCATAAATCTGGGGTCGTGGTATACAGTTCGTGCATAATGTACAATAATTACTTTGAATCCTATTCGATGCCATAGTTAATTATTTCATCGTAAAAAGTCAAACCAAAATCATCTGACTGGCAATCAAATATAAATACAAACCCAAGACGACAAGAGTCATGATATATTAGATATAAATGGCGTACCATAAAATATATTGGATAAAATACCAAACATTGCCGATAGTGACTATGCACTTCAGTAGAAAATGAATGCGCCCAATACATTTCGAGCTTTGTTAGATTTACATGTTTCTGGGCAACAGATAATGGTAATACAGCTGCAACCTTTTCATCCGAGTCCCGACTAATTATTTGATAGTACAAACAGACAACCGCGACCACAATTCTGGCCCTGATCGATTCTGGTCCCCCACTAGTCACTATTTACAACTGTTTCAAAGTTTAAAAGTCGCTCTTTCAAATTATTTTTTTATTTATTTGTATTCGTTTAACGCCCAACTTATGAGTGTTAAGGCTAATGCAGACGATGAAGGGTGATAGTTGAAAACGTGTGATGAAAAAATACCAGAGCTGGCCAGGAATCAAACTCAGGACCTCTATTATAGAAGCTATTCTCTGCTGGAACAACTAAATTCCTGTCAGAGCAGCAAAAAATAAAGACGCATCACGACTTCTTTTTTTCAGAATAATAATTCTTATTGTATGTTTACGCAAGACATGCATCAGAGGCATAAAAGTTAATGTACACCACGGTAATACATAGCTAAATATGTGTTTATGATGGCATATAAATCTACCTGTAAAATTATAAAGAGATGTTTCCTAGTTTTCCCATGTGAATCTCAGTGAAACTATGTGAACTATAGTACGTTCACTACAGTGACCATAGATGAACCTGATTAAATATTTCCTAGTAAACTTATGAACTATCATAGTTGTTGTTTAGGTCAACAGCCGAAAGGCTGGTTTGAACCTCTTGAAGTTTTACTAAGTAAAAAAAAGAATGAGGTGGTTTACTATTGCCTTCCTCACTGAGTTGAAAGAGTATGCTTTTCAGCATGCCAGGCCCTCCGAAAAGCACCCACTTTCCACCCTGCAAATGACAACTTCAATTCATTCACTACAGGGTTTGGCTGTATAGTGAAATTCATTACTCTCAGAAGAGACAGCTCTGACTAGTGTCTTTTACACCTCTACCTCTTCTGTTCTTAAATAGTTCAGTCAATTGCCTGACTAAGTGATAAGAAACAGAAATATTTTTTGTAGCCCTGGAACCAAAAGATGGAGTGCAGTTAATTTAACACTCCACGTGCCTGTTATGGGCATGGACTATCGTTTTATAACAAGGTTTATTAAAAAACTGACATTTATCACAAAAAAAGTTCAAGACCGCTGTAAAAAATCAAATGTAAAACATGAGTTTTGTTTGTTAAAATTATCTACTTTAAGTTTCTTTTTCATTAGTCACAGTCAGACAGGAAGCGGTTACTTTGCGAGAGTAAAATATACAGACAAACATATAAATTTTTTAATTTCCAATACTACCGATTAGTTCCAAAGGAGGTCGCTTTTGAAAGTTCCTCTGTATTTGGTTAATTTCAGTAAAATATCTGTAGAACATTTACTTTTGTAGCTGTAGTATTTAACCTAAACAAATTTATTTCAAAAGGGAAGGCAGTATATAATTTCCCTAATACGTTCATTAGTTTCAGGACTTATAAAATATTCTGTTATTCAAATTTTACTAATTTTACAGTTGTAAAGAAGACAAGAAGACATTGAATAAGAAAGTTGGTGAGATCTTAACTTTAGGAAATACCACTAATGGTTACTGTGGGAAAAAGAATCTCAGGTGGAGCGGACAAGAAAGATCCAAGATGATGGAGGCGAGATCGGAAGGGATATTTGGTAGAAGGAGGTCGGGATTCAAATGGGAACATTAAGATACGAGGATGGTAAGGGAGAGGAGAAGGAAGGTGGATGATAATATACAGAAAAACATTTAGGAATGGCTTACAGAATCTAATACTTAATGGAAAAAAACGATTATGGGAATTCTCTTTAAATCCTCCTAGGACCAAAGAATGGCTCTCGGAATAAAGAGAAAAAGTTAAAGAACGTTACTAAATAAAGGAAAGGTATTATTTTATCAAAAATATAAAAATTTAGGAACAATATGAAGGAATCACTAACCTCCAAGGAATTCATAACAATTTCATCACAATGCACCGTGCATTTTGACAAAGAATTAGACTATGTGTTTCTTTTATTAAATAATTGGACCTAAGGAAAACTTTTTTCTGAATTTGTTTAGGAACACCTTACATTCTGTATTGAAAGGTATCAAAAGGTCTATTAGGTTTTGGCTGCATGTTCAGTGAAAAAAATGGCAGTTATATAGGAGGACCAAAGAAGAAGTGAAAATGATACTACCAAACTTATTTTTTTTACAAGTAATGGAATTCACTATACAGCTAAATCACAATAAGTATTCAAAGGAAATTTCAATAACAGGAGAATAACAGAAAGTTTTAAATGAGACCTGGAATAAAAAAAGATGGTATTCTTCTTGGGCTAATATGGAAAATAATGGTGGATTTCATTTCTCATTTATTTAATAAAAGAAACCCTGTTAAGGGTTCAAATCAGCCAAAGTCAATAACCTAAATAATAATACTGTATTCTGTAAAATACACCATCTCTTAAATCGCAAATACATAAAAAAGGAAAACTATGATATGCAATAATTCAGTGGAATTTTTTATTGTTTATTAAGGTAAAAACAAGCCCATAACAGACAAGTGGCGTGTCAAACTATTTACACTCAATCTGTTCGTTTCAGGGCTAAAATAAATGGTTCTGTTTCTTATCACATGGTCAGCCAATTACATGACTGAATCATTTAAGAATAGAAGAGGTAGAGGTGCAAAAGACACTAATCAGAGTTGTTTCCTTTGAAATAAATAAATTTCATTATACAGCTATACCCTATGGTGAACGAAGTGAAGGTGCAATTTGTAGAGTGGAAAATATGTGCTTTTCAGAGGGCCCGGCATGCTGATAAGCGAACTTTTCCACTCTGTGAGGAAGGCAACGGTAAACCACCCCACTCCTTGTTTTACTCAGTAAAACCTTTACAGCAGCGGTTCCCAAACTTCTATCTTTTACGCCCCCTTTTGCCAAAAAGAAAACTTCTCACGCCCCCTTACACAATTTTATTGGGCAATGAAAAATCACGTATTACATTGAATAACCATATTCATTTTTTTATTTTTTGTAGCATTAGAAGTTGCAATTTAATTTTAACAAGAGACAAAATAAATCAGTGGATGGATGAACTTGCATTTTTTTTTTAAAAAAGGTTGATTATTAGAAAGTGCACAACGTAAATCATTGATAAAACCAACATTGCACCGATGCTTTGTTTTTATTGTAACAAGTGCTGAAAACACTTTTTTGCACAGATAGATGCTTGATAAAGATAATTACAATTACTGCTGCTTGCTGTTATATACTGGGGTAAACTTGGTAATACTTAACCCAAAATGATGTTTTGTCAATTTTATCGAAATCATTTATCGCAGCAGAAACATTTTTTAGTTCTAAAATTTTTTTTTTAAGTAATTCGGGCAGGAAGTCTATGTTGACACTGAAAGGATCCGTTATGGAGGGTAAAGCTATCTCGAAGTCCCGCGCCCCCTTTGACGTGTCTTCTTGCCTCCCTTGGGGGGCGCGCCCCCCACTTTGGGAACCGTTGCTCTACAGGTTCACGCAGCCTTTTGGCTGATGACCTAAACAACAACTAGGTAAAAACTTCTAGTTGAGAGTTTTTTGTCAGTTATGCATTGGAGCTATGTATGGTTCTACATTAATTGGTTATCAACCCTACAACATTTGGATTAGCAGCAGTTACATATTATTAACAATATACCAAGTCAAAAAAGCAGTAATGTCAGTAATTAGTCAGTCAAAAATAATAATATTATGATTGTTCTCAGTTACTATGTCAAAATAGAAAGAATACTGTGAAGTAAAAATATGCAATTAAGGTAAATAGAGGGCGAGAGGACAAATAGTTATGCAAACGTGAATTATGAGATAGAAAAAGGGATAATTAAACTAACCAATTCAGTTAAAAACAAATCTTAAATTGTGTTTGTGTTAGAATAGAAAATGAATATAAATTTAATCACCAAATATCTTAAATTTAAAAACAACAGAATGCTAATTAATTGTTTACAAAAGTGAACAAATCATTAACATTCATTTTAAAGGCTTTTCTCTAATTTACTGAATTAATTTTAAATATTTGAATTATGATTTATAGGGAAATACGTATTATATTTTTAGATTCTTGGAGTACAAAAAGATGTATTCAAAAATTTAGACAAAAATGAGTGTATCAGATAATTAATTTAATTATTATTTCACTTGTAATTTTTCAAAAACAAATAATTATTCTACGAAATGATATTTCAAAATAAATTTATTAACTTGTAGATTAAAAACACTTCACATTTCGTTTAATAAAACAATAAGGTTTTTTGGAACATGTCCTTCTATGGGAGTTGCAGACACCAGAAGAATTACTAAAAACAACCATTCTAGTATTCAGAACCACCGAAGTATGTACTAAAGAATTCAAAAAACTTACAATATTACAGTACCAAGGTGAATTGTTAATTTTTAAGTTAATAAATTTATTTTGGTACTGCTAAACTTTCCAGAATCCTTAAAAATTTTATAAGATTTGTGGGGGATCAATCTACCCTGGTTCCAAGCCCACAATGCGCATAGCAAACCTTTCGAAGGTTTTAGATGCACGAGCATAAGGCTCGTACACCTGTTGTGATTTTGAATTGGTCATCCTTCTCTTTTGTGGTTGTTCAACCTCTCAAGTACCACCAGGAATGTAAAATAATTCTCTTCGACAATTGACTTTCTTTTGTTCTACATATAATCATTTCTAATGATGTGTAGTTATTCTTCCATTTAACGTATAGCCTACCGAGGCTGTTTCTTGTGTCAGAATTTTTGGATGGTCCCTTAATGAAACACCTGAGGGTTTTTCACTACTGTAAGGATCTTTAAGGACAGCCATTGATGTTAGGAACTTTAGAACAATTATAAAATATACTCAGAAGTATTTCTTACAGCCCTAAAATGTGCAGGTCACGTGCAATTGATTAAGCATTTCATCTACTTGTAATAGGAGAAATATATCCCTGATTAATTTACTTGACTCAAAATTGATTTATTTAAAAAAAAATTAAGTCACATCAACAGCTAGATCATTAACAATTACTTTGGGTTAAGGCATGACTATTTTGAACATGTAAAATTTTCTAAACCCTAGCCAGGAATCAAACCCAGGACCTTCCGCTTTGGAGCATCGCGTATTAATCACTGCGCCTTGGAGTTGGTAGAAATTGAATTATTGTAAAGAAAAATGTTAAAAGGATATATTATAAAGAAATAGTAAAATAGAAATTAAAAAACTGTAACCATTAGAATAAATTATTACTTTTTCTTGCCCTGTTTTTAGAGAAGGGAAGTATTGTTTTCATGACGATTTTTCACAGGAAATACTTATTTCCCTCTGAACACAAAAATCATGTTTTAGCAATTGGTCTGTGCGTGTGAACAAAAAATATTTTAAGAACGGATTATCGTATGAAGTTGTAAGTTAAGTTAGGTAGGTACCACAGAGAACCCGACACGAACATTTTCATATAAATCAGTAAACCGAAAGAAGTAGTAATGATTTTCACAAAAACGGCTCCCACGATTATTTAAAATCGCCGTGTCTGTTGAAATTCTTGGTGGGCTGTGCTTTCGTGAAAAATGGTTTTTTAGATTGCGGCCTTAATATGCATTTTAGGGCAAAAGAGTATATAATAAAAGTTGTAGGAATTTAAAAAAACTTACAACATTTATTTCAAGCGGTTTTTTTCTACAATGCTTAGTTCAGCGTCAATTACTGATTTTCTGTATTAAGTTCTACAGAGTTTATTCATTTAGCGTCATTTGCTCACGATTAAAATTAGGTTATGTTTTTAATTTTACATTACGTACTAATGAATAATCGTAGGTTATATTTTTCATTATTATATTGGAAAAATAAAGTTGTGTGTGTGTTTTACATCAATTTTCTTAAATTGTTTATTCCAAAAAATCACGTTTTTACCAAAATATTGAGAATTGAAATTATTTATTAGTTTTTTCAGAGAATAACCTGAAATCAAATGAAAGAATTTGGTGATTAATATTAGAATGATGTGTAAAATAATGTGCTTAGTAATATTTTTATGTTTGTGTATTTTTTAACGATGGTATTACATACCTGAAATACGGTGACGGTAGCCCAGAGAACATTGTTAAAGTGTTTTCGGTCACAAACACAATGTGGATGTCTTGTCACAATTTCAACACAGTTGCACTCACGAGTCCCATCAGATAACATGCAAAACTTACCGCCAAACAGGTACATCCCTAGAATGCTGTAACAAGAACGTATACCGCCCTTGCTCTCATCTACCTACATTTTTTTTGTACTACTAAAAATATACAAGATAGTTTCATGTGACGTAAAATATTTCAAAACATAATTCATAGTATTTGTTTTTCATTGCCAGCAAATATACCACCTAACATTCAAGTTGAAATTAATAAGTCAAGTTAATTGATAAGTTGAAAAAATTTCACCCATTAAAAATATTTTTCAACCAAACTCTGTAATTTAGTTTTTTATGTAGAACTAATATTGTTAAGGAATAAAATATTTAAATTTTAATATTATTATAAAACTTCTTGTGCTAAATTCAAAGCATAAATTAATTAAAGTGTGATCAAATGACATAGTCATTTGCTGAATTATTCATTTAACAATACGTAACTACATGTTATCACGCTACTGAATAACAAACAATACAACCAGTTACAAGAAAATGATATTACGAGAAATTATAAATCTGTTTTGGTTTGGTAAATAAGTTATAAATACAAAACTTGCCGAATGCGAATGAAGGATAAAATAACAAAAACGTTTAGAAACAGCTATAGTTTTGTTTTTAATCCCTAATGTGTGAACGTTGCAATCTGTTCAATTTTTTTTTTTTTATTAATTTATTTAGAGTCGCATCAACAACTTGGTCATTAGCGACTACGGTGGATTGTGTAACATTAACTTTGGGATTTGACATGTGAAAATTTCCAGACCCTCGCCAGGAATCGAACCCGGGACCTCCGCGTGGCAGGCCAATGCGCTAACCACTACGCTACGGAGGCGGCCCTGTTCAATTTATTTAGAACTATAAGCAATCCTATGACTCAATGATGATATGTATGAGGAGTAAAATGAGGTGCATTTTTGTACAGACTCAGCCGATCATTCCTAAGATCGTATAGTTAATTGAACCCTTTCCGTCCAAGTACACCAGTAACCATTGTCTAATATGCTTTTCACGGTTGAAGAGCTCTGCTGTCCCACACGTTTAGACCAATCAACACGTTTGCCAGCGTTGTCAGATTATACCTGACAAACATTACGCGCGCATGCGTATAAGAGCCGCAATAGTTCACTCTCATCTTGCATCTCGTACTGAACACATCGATTGTAGAGTGTTAACATGCATTACTTTAAGATATAATCAGCTGATTGTATGTTTATAGGTTATTTGTTATTGAAAGGTCAAAAAAATGGCTGACGAAATAAATATGACTGAGCTACGAGAGCAAGTATTGGCAACGTTGCTGGCAAGTCATTGGCTAGCTATGAAGTGGGTGGGGGCAATACACACGTTCAGAGCTCATCAGCCTTGGAAAATAGTATGGTATTCAAATCTGTATAAAACTACCGTTACTCGGATTTGAACCAGAAACCGTCGTCTCCGAAAATCAGCTGTAATCACTGACTCGCGGCGACGACGCTTTACCACTAGGCCAACCCCGTAAGTTGTAAAATGTAAATATATTTTTTTACCTAACGTGTTTACATTGCAATCTGTTCAATTCAGAATAATAAGCAACCCCATGACCCAATGAGCAGAGGTGATGTGTATGGCCCGTAAATGACGTGTACCTAACTACGTCTTATACAAACCCAGGCCGACCATTCCTGAGGCAGTATGGTTAATTGAACCCCAACCATCAAAGTACAGCAGTAATCACTGTCTAGTATTGAAATACATATATGTAAATAACTACCTTCACTAGATTTTTTTTTTTGTTTAACGTCCGACTCTTCTGCAATTACTGCTAATGCTGACGGTGAAGGATGAATGATTTTTTGTAACGTATGAAAATATGCTAGGATTTGAATCAGGAACCTTCGTCTCCGAATAGCATCAGCTGTTAAACACCTGACTCGTGGCGACGACACCACCGGTAGTGTAGATCATCCTGGTGGGTTAACATTTTAAAATTGAAGCGTAAATTATAGTTTTTTATGTAAAGGGATGTTTGGTTATGAAAGAGCTAGGCTAGTTTACAACTGGAATTTATCTCATTATGACTAATCAATTTTAAAACAGAAAATTAACTGACATTAGAAAGAATTTCAACAATTTATTGCATTAAAAGTCAATAGTCACACAATAATCTACAAAATCTTCAAAATATTGTCAATATTAGGCCTACTAATAAAAATATTAAACTAACAACTGTGCTTCATGGCAAATTAAATTTAAAGCGTTTAACTTATGTTATAACCTCACAGGTTGATAGCTAATGTGGGACTGTACAAATAAAATCAATTATTACTCGAAAGAGGAATATTTTATCATCAGAATGAATTTTCAGTAAAAGTGTAGAAATTTGATCTGAGAATTACTGAATATGTGTTAGATGATCACCTGTTTAGGTGTTGTGGTAGATGGTCACCTGTTTGATGATCCAAAAAGCAATCAATAACAACTACAATAACTAAAGTAACAAGATTCAGATCATTGAAGCCCAAGAAAATAACATGAAATTTCAAAAATTCTTGAAACTGAAAATTCTTGGTTATCTTTTTTGAACTATAGATCTTAGTAGGAAGTGGCTTGAAAAGTTTTTTAACTAGATTCACAGAATTAGAGCTTGCACATAGGAGTTGTTGTTGCCACACTCATGGTAGCAGTGTTATTGCTCTGTGAGAGATTAAGTGATAAAAACAAATCATTTTGCTATTGTTTTCTCCTTTATTTGACAGCATTTAAACATAAATTCTTGGATACCATTTAGTTGTGTTTCTGAACTATAAACTTTCAATTTTTTTTATTTTCAAATTGATTATTATAAAAAGCTGTGGTTTTATTATTAATATAATTAAATATTTTTCGAATAAATGATTAACCTAAACGTATCTCATTATATTATAATGTTTGTTAAGGATAACCATTATTTATTTTACTATTTACTTTTGCTGAACATAAATCAAAATTACAAGAACAATAATTGACAAAATGTAGTAGCAATAGTTGTATTTTACCCGTAATAGGCAGGTGGAGTGTTAAATTATTTGCACTATCTGCTAGTTCCAGGGCTACAAAAAATAGTTCTGTATCTTATCACATGGTCAACCAATTATACGACTGAACCATTTAAGAACAGAAGAGGTAGAGATGTAAAAGACACTAATAATGAATTTCATTATACAGTCAGACCCTGTGGTGAAAGAAGTGAAGGTGTTATTTGCAGGGTGGAAAGTAGATTCTTTTCAGAGGGCCTGGCATGCTGATCAGCATATTTTTTTCACTCGATGATGAAAGCAATGGTAAACCACCTCACACCTGATTTTACTTAGTAAAGCTATAGGTTCAAACCAGTCTTTTGGCTGATGACTTAAACAGCACCAGTAAAAGTAGTGAAAGGAAAAAGTATCAACAAAAGGTAATTTATTAAAATGTACTTCTTGTACACATAAATAAATTAGTGAAGCGGCAACCATGATTGAACAAAGTTGCAATTTTACCAAGGTAAATGAACTTGACTAATATAATAAATCAGGGAAAGTTACAAATTTGATGACCTGACATTTGCAGAAAGGTTTGTATTACCAACTGGTGTAATTCCAACTATAACACTTTAGTTAATTTATATTAATATTTAAAAAAAAACATTGAAAAATTAACAAATGATATAGATTCATGTTTAAAAATTTATATTGAGGAAAATGAGATTAAAAGGGACATTAACAAAGCACGAAACCTGTTAGGTGAAATATATTTAAATGTGAATTCAGTAGCTTGATTAAAACTTAATTTCTTACGTATAATATCTTCATAACACAACAAAAAAGATTTAATTATTATTTTTTTTTTTTGTAAAATGCTGGCAATGAAAAATCTGTTTGATAAAATGCAATAATAAAAATTAATGTAATACGTTTTTAATATTGTAATAGAAGAGTTTATTAATTTTTTAAAATTTATTAATTACTTTTATTTTTTGTTTACATTGTTAAACATAAATATTAGGTGTGTTAATTTTTTTATTATGTATTAATTGAAAACAAATTTATTAATATTGTTTTGTTTTGAAAATATATCATTAAAAAATTTATAATAAATTTTAAAACTGATAAAAATTATTATGATTATTAACAATGTTAATAAAATATGTTGTGTAGAATTAAGAGTTAATTTAATTTCCTCTGTAAAAGAATGAAAATATATTATTAAATATTAGTAAAATTTTGTTTTTTGTATCTTTTAGAAATTAAATATTAATAACAAAACAAACAGTAACAATAATAAGAAAGCTGCAGAAAGCGTCAAAAAGCATTAAAAAACAGCCCTTAAAATTGTGAAAAGCATAAGCTAAAACAAGTTATTAAAAATAAATTCATGTGATAAATATTACAATTACATCTAAAATATATATCATGGAAGTTGAAATAACTTAAATTACAATTTTTTATAAATTAATTAATTATATAAGACTATGATCATGTAGAAACAGCAGAATCTGTCAACGAAAAAAACTGATATGCAAACATTTTTATATAACTTAAACTGTAATCAAATTAGAATCTGAAAATTTGAACTAATAATGTCCTGAAGAAGAAAATATTAATAAATTAGTAATAAAATTATGGAATGATAGCTGCTAGATGCCCATGTGCGTATAAGATGACTTATAGGAAGCCGTAACTAGCGTAGTGGTTAGAGCAACTGGTTTCTACGCTGAGGTCCCGGGTTCAATTCCCAGTCAGGTCTGTCATTGTTTAATTATTCATTTTTATATATTACCTTTCTCACCGTCTGGATTAGCAGCAAATGCAAAACAGTCAGACGTAAAACCAAAAAAAAGCCGCATAAACTAGCTCAAGGGTAAATAGTAAAAGTGCAAAAGGTGTTAAAGCAGAGATTTTTTCTCGTGAATATGTTAAATTATTTAGTTAGTATTTAAGAAAGTTAATTTTTAAAACAGTTTTTTTTTATATCCCTAATTTGTGTACGTTGCAATCTGTTCAATTCAGAACAATAAGCAACCCCATGACTCAATGAGATGAGGATGATGTGTAAATGAGGTGTAGTCTTGTACAGACCCAGGCCGACCATTCCTGAGAGAGTATGGTTAATTGAAACCCAACCATCAAAGTACACCGGTAACCACTGTCTAGTATTCAAATCCGTATAAAAGTAACTACCTTTACTAGGATTCGAACCAGGAACCTTCGGCTCCGAAAATCAGCTATTAAACAGCTGATTTTGGCGACGACTTTACCTCTAGACCAACCCGGTGGGTTAAAACAGTTAGTATTAAATTTGCTAAATTTAAAACCTGTAAATACAATAATCTCTAATTGTATGTTTTAGATATATTAGTGAAATCACCAATAAGAAAAGGTGAAAATTTACCAATATTAAAGGTTAAGCCAAAGGGTAAAACCTCTGAATATTATAAATTTAGTAAATTATATTAGATTCTGCCCATAACAAACAGGTGGAGTGTCAAATATTTACACTCAATCTGTTAGTTGTAGGGCTAAAATAAATAGTTATGTTTCTTATCACACGGACCGCCAATTAAATGACTGAATCATTTAAGAACAGAAGAGGCAGAGGTGTAAAAGACACTAATCAGAGTTATCTCCTCGGAACGTAATGAATTTCATTATACAGCCAGACCCTGTAATGAATGAAGTGAAGGTGTCATTTGCAGAGTGGAAAATATGTGCTTTACAGAGGGCCCGGCATACTGATAAGTGTACTTTTCCACTCAGTGAGGAAGGCAATGGTAAACCACTTCACTCCTTGTTTTATATAGCAAAATCTCTATAATTTTTACCCATTTTATACAGCTGAAAGGCTGATTCAAACCAGCCTTTCGACTGATGACCTAAACAACACACATAATTAGATTATTGTAAATTATTAGTCAAAGACTAGGTGTTACCTTAAATTTAAAAACAAATTTATTAGGTAATATTAGTCACCTATTAGATGAAGACAGAGTGTTTAATAGGTGATATTAAAAAGGACAGCATTTATACGTATTTTAAAATAGAAAAGGCTGTAAATTTAGGATTTGCATAAATCGATATAAATTACATGGGTTTTTAAAACCAGTTTCTTAAATAGGTTTTACACTTTGAAAGTAAGTACATCTTATTTAGCGAATCATTAATCATTTTCAGCCAAAGCAAAGTACAGCATACTGGAAAGTTTTTTGTTACATGCCACAAATTGTTATTTGTAACTTTCTTTTCCCTATATGAAATAAAAGTTAAGGAAATTTATTGGAACTTAGAACTTCAGTAAAGAAATACTATGAGATATAAAAACAAATATTTTCATCAAAATTGTTCAACAGAAGTAGCAGTTTATTCATGCAATTTTTAACTTATTGCAATTTTGTTAAAACTGGCTTGTACGATTTTGGTTTAAATAATATCATTCACTACATTTTCAAGCTCTAATAGATGAGGTAAGCGGCATGTCTGGGAAAATTCGTGGGTGGGGGGCTGTACTCTTGTGGTAAAACTTTTTTGCTCAAGATTCCAGCCTTAATATGTGTTTCAGAGCAAAAGTACTAACGTTACAGAAAATTAAAAATCTACAACTTTTATTTCAATTGATTTTTTCTACAGAGTTTAGTGTCAATTAGTGATTTTTCATATTTTACTCATTGAAATCAGTAAAATATTTTACTCCAGATTTTCTTTACAAGGAAATTGTGTGAATTTTAAATATTATGTTTTAAATCCAAAAAATATAGATGGTGAATTATTAAGAAATACAAATCAGTTTATATGAAAATTCAAGTAAATAACTATTTATCATTTAATCGCTAAATTAAATAATTTTATCTCTAAAATCTTTATGACACAAATTGTTATTTCAACTTCCATTAAAAAAACACATCATAAATTAAACAAAAGGTATTCAAAAGAAAAACCATTTTCTGTGCAAAATATATTATGTATTAATATTAAATTGGTATAATTAAAACAAAAAAATCTATACTGTATAATATAATATACATAAATATTTGCTTGTATGTACACATATTGTAAAATGGTCTGCAATAATAAAGCTATTTTAGGTATAAATTATGTTAATTAAACTAAATCATATTGCACATTGAAAATGTACATGTATATATAATATTATATTAACATGAAATAACATGTAAAAATATTTGTTGAAAAAACATGGTAAATGATTAATAAAAATAATTGTGAACTAATTTGAAAATAAATTTATTTAATATTACATAAACAGCCAGCCATGTCATTAGAAATATGGCAGTGAATTAAGGAACAGCATAGGTGGGTTTTAAAATGTTCAAATTCTCCACACCCCAGCCAGAATTTGAACCCAGGACCTCTCACTCTGTAGTTTAGTATACTACCATTACATCTTAAAGAGGGAAGTTTATTTTTATCATCAAAAGTATTAAATAAAATAAAAAAAATATTTTTAAAACTTTTTTGTGAGATTGTACATTACAGATAAAACAGCATTAAATATTTATTGCTGGTAGAGAAATAAAAAAAAATTTTTAACGGTCAATAATAAATTATTTATTACAATAATTTCCCTTCAACTGGATTTAATGGGATTGGGCCTCATCCAGATTTTTAATTATCTGTATGAATAAGTAAATATATTTAATTAATATATAATATATTTTAGTAAAGTAGGAATAATAATATAAGGCAGTTAAATTCTGTTCTTTGGAATGATCAAATATGGAAGGAGGCAAAGATTAATATTTATCATGCTATCCTGGAGAGTGTGTGTACCTATGGTGCAAAAGTGTGGGTTTTGAGAAAGAGACAGAAGGATCACCTAAAAGGGGTGGAGATGGATTTCTGGAGGCAAAGCTGTGGTGTGTCGCGTATTGATCAAATTCCGAAATTAGGAGAAGAATTAGCGTTCAAGGAAATATCATGGATACCATATCTCGGAAGCAATTAAAATGGTTTGGCCATTTGCAAGGGATGGAGGATGGTAGGTGGCCAAAGAGGGTATGGGAGTGGATGCCAGGTGGTAGAAGAAGGAGGGGAAGGCTGGAAGTAACATGGTTTAATGGTGTGCAGGAGGCAATGTCTTTGGGGTGGCTCTCCGATGGGGACTGGTGAGACAAAGAGAGGTGTTGCTTAGGAAGCGAGATATGGATGGGCTGTAAATCCTCGCATGGATATATATATAGGATTAATTAGTGTGCCTATTATTTCGAATTAAAAAATAACTATGAAAAGCTTTGTAATGAAATGTAACGATTGCATTGCATAATAAAAACATTGGAGGGTGCTGCAGAGTGATTTAATTTTATGAGAGCAAGAAATCAACTTATTAACTTAACTGCCTACCAGTAAAAACCAAGGATTTCAATATCAGTGTTGCCATACCCAAGCTAAAATGACTCCTTTTAGGGACATTTCCGAGAACTCAACTTTTACCCTCTTCCATCATGCTGCATAACAGCAATATGCACAGAGAGGTTGAGCCGTGGACTCATGGACGCAGGATCAGCTGCCAGAAGTGACAAACTAAACAAAGTAGAAGGCTCTGTCTTATATGGCAATACCAGTAGACATTAACTGGCATTCAGTGGTAAGATATTACTTTACTAAAAAATTAAACATTTTGTGCTGAAACAGGCTAGATGGCCTATGCTACATAAAGTATAAAGCACCCAGTTTACTTACATGCACTTGTATGCAATGCACACAAATAATTTTGGATTCTTAAAACTTTTAAACGTCCATAACAGGCAGATGAGGTGTTAAATTATTTACACTCGATCTGCTAGTTCCAGGGCTACAAAAATAGTTCTGTTTCTTATTACATGGTCAGCCAATTATATGACTGAAGCATTTAAGAACAAAAGAAATAGAGATATAAAATACACTAGTTAGAGTTCTCCTCTGAGAGTAATGAATTTCATTATACAGCCAGACCCTTTGGTGAATAAAGTGAAGATGTCATTCGCAGGGTGGAAAGCTTTTCAGAGGGCCTTATATGCTGATAAGCATACTCTTTCACGCAGTGAGGAAGGTGCTGGTAAACCACCTCACCACTCGTTTTACTTAGTAAAGCCTCTAAGGTTCAAACCAGCCTTTCGGCTGATGACCTAAAAAAAATTTTTCTGGTTCATCCAAAAAAAAGGCTGGGAGAAGCTACATTTCTGATTTATTTTTACTTTAGCTTATCACAGAAATTATAATCTCAATAAAAATTATGTTTAATGTGTATTGCAGAGACTACAGTTTCTGTCTAATCTAATAACAATTTTGTTAAACATTTTCGTTCGTATTGTATTATATAATACACAACTGATTATAGTATGGAAATATCTAAAGGTCACTCTGGATAACTGGGAATTCTGGATGAATGGGATTCACTCTAATGGGCAGTAACTGTAACATGGGAATTAATTTAACGCTAAAATGTTTTTAATTACACACCTATATTGCCCATAACAGGCAGATGGAGTGTTAAATTATTTGGACTCGATCTGCTAGTTCCAGGAGTACAAAAAATAGTTTCTTATCACATGATCAGTTAATTATATGATTGAAACATTCAAGAACAGAAGAGGTTGAGGTGTAAAAGACACTAGTCAGAGTTATCTCCTCTGAGAGTAATGAATTTCATTATACCACCAGAGCTTGAGGTGAATGAAGTAAAGGTGTCATTTGGAGGTTGGAGAGTAGAAGCTTTTCAGAGGGTCTGGCATGCTGATAAGCATACGTTTCCACTCAGTGAGGAAGACAATTGTAAACCACCTGACTCCTCGCTTTACTTAATAAAACCTCTAGAGGTTCAAACCAGCCTTTCGGATGATGACCTAAACAACAAAAACACCTACAGAGTAAACTGAAAATTTATTATTTTAGCTCATGTTTCACGGCATTTACCACTATCCAAAAATATTTTATTATTTTATTTTCCTAGATGAAATATTCAGTTTAACAACTACGGTGATGAAAACAATACATTTTTATGTATACAATAATCTTGATTACATGAAGATTTGAACATAACAGATATAGGAAATGATTAATTGTTCAGATAAGCACAACATTTTGTGATTCCACAGAAAATTTGTGGTTGAACAGTTCAAGTTTTACTGAGTTAACAGGGTAAATTTAAAAAAAATAATTTATTAAATTTTTGAATAAATAAACAACTAATTGATCGTTTTTTTTATTTCCAAGTTACGAATAAACTTAATAAAAACATTATATATACATGTACAAATCATTAAATTTACACCAGAGCAGTATTAAATAATCAAAACATAATCTATAAAAGTAAATAACATGTTCTAAAAATAAACAAACTATTCATTAAGAAAAGTTATCTGTTTTGCTTTTATATTATATACAATTCTACATATTTGCTAATTTAAATTGAACTAAAGGATTTGAGGGGGTATTTATATCTTCTCAAGAAACCACTATCAGTGAATAACTGCAAAATATTCTATAAATGCAAGAAATCTAATTTTTCTACAATGGATAGCTAATTGAGGTTAAGGTTTGTTTGTAATGATACAGGAAAATTAAGGTATTTTAAAATCTAATTAATGAAAATGTATTTAAGTAGAAATAAATATGATAAGATGCCAACATCTTTTTATTGAATTTAATGTAATTAAATATTAAAAGTAAACTGTTTTTTAAATTGTCAAATATATATTTAAAATGCTACAAATGATGCAGAACCCTTGTATAAAATCATTTGTATATGTTGCAATCATGTTTTTGTAATAATTAAATTTATGGAAAGATTTAACGATAAATTCTAATAATAAATACAACAACTAATAAAATGATAATTGGTCCTTTAGAAAACAAAAAACTAATATATAAGAAATCAAAAGGATATGGGATAATTCTTCAAATTGTTTAGGAATTTGAGTATTTTGGATATTTCCTATATTTTATCTTCATATAAATTTATTCCGACAACAAAAATGGAAAAATCTATTTTATAGTGAATGAAAAAAAAACATTTTATAAAATTAAAAAAAAAGAACATTTAAAATTAATATCAAACCAGGAACCAAATAAACAAATGGAAACATTAGAATCTTCGATAATTAAAAGTTAAAATTTTAGGGGCATGTTTTCAGAATGAATGACGAAAAGATCTTTAATAATCTAACCAAGTTAAAAAGTTTGAATGGCATCCTTAAGAAACAAAAAAGATGAAGATCTTTTTGATTGAGATTTACTTAGAAAAATATTTTATAATTTAGCTATTTCTTCTGCAAAAAAGAAAGAAGTATAAAAAGGTGAATATTCTGAAGAGAAAAGAAAAAAATTGAACAAATTAAAGAACTTCTTTGTTCAAAGAAAACCATGAAGAAAAGAGGAAAAGTGTTTGGACTTAATTGTGCCATTTTCGATAAAAAAAGAATTCTTGTGGTCCGAATTTGAATTGTTTAATAAAATTAACCTAAAATAAAATTTTTCAGATGAGTTCACCATAAGTTGCTGTATTAAATATTATTCAGAGAAATATATTAGAAAAAAATTAAATTATATAAAAGAATGTTTAAAAATCCCATATAGTTAAAATCTTAGCTGTTTTTAATCTTGTGCAGAGGTGATGGAAAATAAAAGAATATTAAAACTTAGTGGGAATCAGATTACAAAATTCTTGAAGCGTACTATTTGTTATCGAGATGTTATAGTAAAATATATAAATTTCAAAGGACATTTTTGAAAAAAATTTCAATAAAATATGTTAAGAACCTTTGGGACAAAACACAAATAATCCAGGCAATGAACAAATTATCTCAGGTTTATTAGAAAAAAAAACAATTAAATTTTAAAACTGAAAAATTATAGATGAAAAAATGTAGTTCTACTGTTAGTTAAAAATATAATAGATAAATAAAATAATAATCATTATAAAAAATTTTTCAGGATTATTTTTTATAATATTTTTATTATTAGTTTTTAGTAAATTTAGTTTTGGGTAAAACAGAAAGCTAAACAGAAAGTTTCCTGATCAAAAAAGGAAAAGTTTTGAACTTTTACAAAAAACAAATTATTGTGATTGTTATACATAAATTGGAGATGATATGAGTAGAAATCTAATGGTAATCAATTTTCAAGAAATGAAGTATACAAATAACAACATTAATGTCAGTTACTGAAACATGAACATGAGTCATTTGTAACATGTCATTTACGGAATACATTAGTACTGATTACATGATAAATGCTCAGCGATTCCTTGAGATTTATCACTGGAAATTTCACTCTGATATTTTTTTACTAGGGAGACACCGGTAGGTAATCCCAAATATAAACTTTAATTTTTGTTCGTATGATATAAAGAAAGGTTTCCAAAACATAACATAAGAGTATACTCACTTGTTGCCATTCCAGAAAACAATTTAGGATGAACAGTTACTTATACATTTGTAAATCAGAATCAAAACTTACTAAGTTCACTTTGGTAAATTTTTTGGTAGACAAAACAATGAGATAAATAAAATAACTGGAGAATTCATGATTTTATCCTGTTGTTGTGGGTTTTAATATCAGTTTTAGATGTAATTTTTTAAAATAACCATGAAATTTTTGAAAAGATTTAAAATTTGGAGAATTTTGAAATCATTTCATGGACATAAGTAGTTTTGATACAGTTTAGTTCTTGAATATTTGGACGTAGAGTAGTGAAGCAATAAAACAAAATCATTTAAAAGTAATATTGCGATTACTTTTACTTATATTTTTTAAAAAGACGTTTTTAAAATTAACTGCAAGGTGTAAAAAAGAATCAAGCATATATGAAGAAGAAAATTTATAGTAAATATATTAAAACTGCACAAACTTTTACACCCTGGTCACTCGAATTTGGATCCTCACTGAAAGATGCGTAGTGAAACGGGAACTGTTTTAGGCTAAAAGTGCAAGGCTATGGAAGAAACTAATAGGTAGGATAATATGAAGTAGTAGGGAGTAATTTCAAATATTTTTCTGTCATCTCAGGGCTCAAATGTGATCACTATGAGATCTACACAGTTATCGATCTAAACCAAACTAAAATTGAAACCTATATTGAACGCAAGACTGAAATGATAAAAACTTAATGGTGCGCATGGATTTAATTTTAATACTCATTTCATCTATAACATGGGAATTTCATGCCCATAACAGGCAGGTAGTGTTAAATTATTTACTTTTGATCTGCTAGTTCCAGAGCTATAAAAAAACAGTTCTGTTTCTTATCACATGGTCAGGCAATTATATGATTGAAGCATTTTAAAACAGAAGAGGTAGAAGACACTAGTCACAGTTTTCTCCTCTGAGAGTAATGAATTTCATTATACAGCCAGACCATTTAGTGAATGAAAAAAGGGTGTCATTTTCAGGGTAGATAGTAGATACTTTTCAGAGGGCCTGGCATGCTGATAAACATACTTTTCCACTCAGTGGGAAAGGCAATGGTAAACCACCTTACTCCCCATTTTACTTAGTAAGCCTCTAGTGGTTTAAACCAGCCTTTCAGTTGTTGGTGTAAACAACAACACGTTTTACAAAAAGGGTAATATGTATTGGTGTAGTTGTGAAATAGTAAACTACTGTCATGAACTACTGAACAACTTTTTAATTTCTCTAAATCGAAAACTTTTCCTTTTTTGTTAAACTTTAGTACTGTAGAAACTCCGGGTTTCATAATCGGAAATAATCCAATTAAAAAACTTTTATTAAATTTTTTTATTCAATATATTTTTGTTTAAAAAATACTAATCTATTAAAAGTTATATCTTTAACAAAAAAATTATAAATTTTTTAAGTATAATTGTTTTAAAAAAAAATTGTGTAAGGATGTTGATCAAAATTTTAAATCCACCATGCAGAATTCAATAACAATTTTTAACTATCTATTTATATGATGTAAATATAACTAACCACAAAATTTCTATTGAAAAATTCTACAATATATATATTTTACGATAAATATCTAAAATAATTATAATTAAAACAAGCAAGGGACATTTATAGAGACAATTCAGTGTGTATGTATTCAAAATAAAAACCAATAAAGAAAATTTATTTTACGTTTCGGCTGAGGAGCTGGGAGATATTTGCTTACATGCAAAATTTTGTAATAAATTTCAAATTAATGTTTAGTTTATCATGAATAATTATCGTAAGATGATGTGAACAAATGAAAAAAATTTATGAATAATATTTCCATTGCATTATTTTTCAGTGGTTGTATTTTTAGGTTAAAAATTTAATTTTTTAAAAACTGTATTATTGATTAATAAATACACAAATGATAATAATGTTATGTATTTGTTAAAATACGTATTGGTTAGAAACTATATTTTTGTATTAGTTTATAAATTGTCTGTTATCAGAATCAATAATTATTCACTGTTATTCAAAAGTTCCACGCATCACAATCCATGAATTAATATGTTTTATTTGGTGTAATTTTGTATTCCTAATTTTTATATAACATATCCAATATATCATTATCATCATCTTGTAGCTCTACAGTCCTTGGAGGGTTTTGGCTTTCTCCATGATCCTATCTGTTATTTGTTAGCATCCTCCATCCTCTGACACTCATCAAAATTAAATTACTTGTAACATCTTCCATCAATCTCTTCTTAGGGTAGCTCTTCGTTCCTTTTTTAAACATTCCTTTTGTATCATCCTAACAATCCTCGTTGACTCTATCATCTCAGTGCACCCTAACCATCTTAGTTTTTGGGCCTTTTTGAAGCAGACTATGTCTCTGCCTTCAATGAACGTATTAAGTTCCTCATTTTTATGAACTCTCCAGTCATCTCTTTTTCGCCGGCCGCATTGGCGCAGTTGGTAACGTGCTCGCCTCTCATCATGCGGTCTTGGGTTCGAATCCCATTCAGGCACGGCATCTTTTCATACGTTACAAAATAATCATTTCATCCTTCACCGTCTGCATTAGCAGTAATTGCAGAACAGTCGGACGTTAAACCAAAAAAAAAAAAAAAAAAAAAAAAAAAACCATCTCTTTTTCTTTCCGATCCAAAATTTTTCTTAAAATCTCTCTTTCAAACCTCCTTAACACGTTGTAATCTGTTTCTGACAAAATCCATGTTTCACAGCCATAGGTGACAACTGGGTGCACCAGAAAAGTTTATTTTTATTATTGTGTCCCTACTTAATAATCTATTATTATTATAAATTTACATAGGCAAGTAGGCTCTAACATCTCAATTGAATTTGTTTTTATATGGAGTCGCTCATTAAGTTTTTGTGGTTTAAAATATTCCTCAAATATTTAAATTCCGTAACTTCATAAAATCATTTCTCTCCAACAATTAATTTGTGAGGAACTTGATCAATATTATCTCCAGTCAAAACAATGTACAGTAAAATCATGGTTAATTAAATCTGGGTAATCTGAAACTACTGAAATCAATAAATTTCCAATGTACATAATTTACGTGACATATGACCTAAGGTGTCGGAAAGAAGTCAAAAAGAATATTGAGAAAATCAGAATAAAAAAGAAAACTTGATGAATCGAACCAAATTTAGACAACTAATTACGTACTTTAAGGGCTTCCATGAAGAGCAAAAACAGAACACTAAGTGGACAGAAGAAAGAGAAAAGCCTACCCTGAGCAAATGCTGAGAATGTGGGCTGCAAAAAGAGTTTCCAGAAATGTCTAGTCACCTCACGATCTAAAATTGGCCCTAGACGAGGGAAAAAATTTACGTGAACAAAATGAAGAAAAAAGTTTTACTTGTTTTAAACAAAGTAATCACGGGCCGTTACTGCGCTTTATTCTAGATAATTGTCATGAAGAAAAACACGTCCCAAAACTTTTAAAATTAACTGACACAAAATTTGTTTATTAGTGTATGAATCTTGGGAGAAAATAAATGCTGCTATCCTACGAAAATGTGGAATAATTTATTCGATGAAAAAACAAGTTACAATAGTAATAAATAAGATCTTTTTTGCCAAAATTTAAGATCTTGAGAGTAAATAGCTTTTGAAAATAAAGATAAATGTGGGCGCCTCCACCTGGTTCGGCTGGACAGCTTGTAGACTTTGGCAACCTACAAGTTAACTAAAACGGAATACCCTCACAACCTCACCTGATCATCCAAATCATCCTTCATAATCACCTCTATGGATCACGTCCGTAGTTGTGACTCGAGTTCTAGACTCACATAGTGGTTGACAACCCTTGACAGTCAATAACGGAAGTCTTTTAAGAAAAAATGTACTGCGAGTTCCACTAAGAACACTTTCAGAGAACTCGGAAGGTTGCTCGGATTCGGTAGGCAACCACTTAAAAGACATGGACGGATCGGAGCGTCTGAAAAGACTCTTAAAATTTGAATATAAGAAGAGGGAATTTTCAGAAGCAGCCAAACAGAAACATGCTCAGAACATGAGAGAATATCACACCAAAAAGAAACTGAAAGCTTCCAAATTGACTAAAGTGGTCCATTGTGGCTAAAGTAGCACTAAAAATAAAAAAAATAAGAAGAAATTCCTGTACTTCTGTGGTAGAGTTAGTAAAAGAAATTCTTGAGTGTGAAAACATTAAGAATGAAGAAGTTTAAAAGTGGTTAATTCATAATGGCAATAACAAGAATTTATTTTTACCCTAATGTGTGTATGTTACAATCTGTTGAGAGTAACCCCATAACCCAATGAGATGAGGACGATATATAAGATGTGTAAATGAGGTGTACCATTCGAAAAGGCCAACCATTCGTGAGAGAGTATAGACCCCAACCATCAACGTATCCAAGTAGAGAGAGTATGGTAATTGAACCCTAACCATCAAAGTACATCGGTAACCACTGTCTACAATTCAAATCCATGTAAAAGTAACTACCTTTACAAATATTTGAACCAGAGGAATAACAGATGCTGTGATGAAGAAACGGAATTGAACACAGAGATACTGGAAAAACAGTTGATAACATTGACAAGGTAACAGCTGAGGAAGCCTTTAAAGCTTTAGAAGTACGAATATTTATGTACAATTTTCTACAAAAGATGTTTTTATTGTTACTGTAAAATATTAGGCCTATGTGTTGAAATTTCTTTCACTCAGTTCTTTATTTTTATTTCAGATTTTTGTTACATTTGTTGAATAAAAAGACAATTCATTACATTGTGATGTAATTTAATCAGTCATTTCAGAAAGCCCATAAGTCAAAATTTTACACTTTGTCTTTAGTGCATTTTAGAACTAACTGAATGTCAACACACCATCCCTACAAAAATCACGTAAGTCTGGCTTTATTTAAGTAATATATAACACTAAGAAAATGCTTATCCTTAAGGATATAAAGTGTTTCCTTCTAATTAAAAAAATGAAAGTGGATATTCTTTTGAAACTTAAAGTCTACTTTCTAGCGGAAGAGGCCATACAAAGATTCTATGCAAAATCTTTTTAAGGTGTGTAACTACCATTTATAACAATGATGAAGAACGTGAATAGCCCTGAAAATCAACATTTTTCTTTCTTAAAGTTAAGAATTGCAATTTTTATTATTGGAAAAAGCTATTTTAAGTAATAATGTAAACTAGTAAAATAAATAAATGAATTTATATAGCACAATTTTCTTCTGGACTAACAATGCATTTCACAGAAAACAACGTAAGTTAATATTTTACTCCAATTTATTTCAGAAACAACTTAAGTCTAAATTTTCATTTTTTTTAATCAAGTGGCTTGTCATAAAAAGAAAAGAGTATATTTTATATTAAAGGGGACAGCCCTCTGAACAATTTATATTTTTAAATATTTTTTTTTTTGAATTGAAACATAATAAATTACAAGTTTTTTAATTTTTCCAAAAGTTGGTTTTCTGACTTATGGGCTTTCTGAAATGACAGATTCAATTTTAATTAAAAATAGGGTTGACATTGCAGTAAAACCCCATAGAGAAAGTAAAGTTTAGAAGAAAATTTTCAATATTTTTAAATACAAAAAAATTACGTTTCAGTATAATAATGTAATTCAGTTAAAATGTACTGTATATTTGTTAAATCTATAGTTTTTGTTAGTTTAAAAATGCGATTTTCTTAATCAGTTAACTTTTCTTTCCTTCTTATATTCATATTTATTATCCAAAATCTTATCTAAGTTATCCAAAAAAATCAATTATCCAAAATTGGTTTTCACTGATTATTTGGGGTAAGTGGGATTTTACTGTACTTTGTTTTATGAAAGTAAAAAAATAACAATAACGGATCGTACAAAGTGGAAAATACTGATAAAATGGTAAAAATCCAAAATATTACAAGAAAAAATTACAAAATCTTGTAAAATTAATGGACATGGCTTTTAATTATACTATGCAATAAAAAAACTACAGCTGAATAATTTCTTCCAGTAGCGTGGGAACAATGTAGAATTAATTCCTAAAGAAAAATTAACATTTATTAAATAAAAAATCCTCCATTACTAAATATGTAACTATTCGTAATCAGTCCTCATAGTTGCAAGTTTGTGTTGACTGATCGCCATTTTGAAAAGCTTCCTTATTTTCTTTAATATGACCTTGTCGACTTTAAAGGAAAATTGATAATCCATCCCAATATTTTCAATTCTTGAGAGTACTTGTTATTTATTTATCATTCAATCTTCAAAGTTATATATCTTCAATTAATCCATTTTTTATCAACCATTACAATGAATATCGGAACCGGTAATGACAAATTCATTTTACGTAAATCATGTACATTAAGTTAAAGTAGCTATTATTTTATAATAAAAAAACTGATGTATAATGAAATGATTTGATAGAAATGAAATAACACAGTGATCCACATAATGTATTATGATTATTCATAACCAAAAAGTTCAAATACTCTGGTTTGATCCGATTTCAATTCAATAAGAAAAATAAAAATAAAAACAAAGAATTCGGA
This sequence comes from Catonia carolina, assembly GCA_035578175.1. NCBI lineage: Eukaryota > Metazoa > Arthropoda > Insecta > Hemiptera > Achilidae > Catonia > Catonia carolina. The sequence continues at coordinate 27,850,473 of JAQMRL010000005.1, read as the reverse complement.
ATAAATAAAAAAATTATATTACGGTATTCTACAATAAATTTTACAAATTTCATTTCCAAAAGTAAACCACTTCTGGTTTTTTTTTAAATAAACGAATAGTTCATATTCATTTTGAATACAAGTTAATAATAATAATTCCTATTAAACAATAAAGACATTCTTTAATTATTCTGTGACACATAAATAAAAAATTCAGAAAAATAAAATGAAAAAGATCTTAGGTGGACTATCATGCAAAGCATGCAAATATAATGACGTTCATTAGAAACATCTAGATGTAAAAGTTTTGTAAATATTCCTTAAGGAAACAAAAACAAATATATACAAAATGTACCCCTATTTATCTGAAATTAATAATAAATCAAGATGTCATTTTATGAGATAAAAAAATTAAACTGTATAAAAATTGTGTACTAAATTTTAAAGTTTCATTTCATTCTTTAATATTTTAATAACAATATTTTTAGAAATATTGCAGAATTTATTTTATGTAGTTTTATTAAAACGATGTATAATAAACTTATATTTTATGATTTCAACAAAACTAAATGAAGTTTGTTACTTCATCACCTATATGTGGGTATTTCAGAGTTTGAAATTTTTAAGAATCAACCAAAATAATTATTTTTTAGTTCATTTATATTCACATCAACCAGTCATTAGCAACTGTGTGGGTTATGGAACTGAAAAAGTGGGTTTTGACTTATAATAATCTCCAGACCCTAGTTGGGAATTGAAAACAGTACCTTTACTTTGTAGGCTAGTATACTAACCATTTCACTACAAAGGTGGCCTACCAACTAAATTAGTATTTTTTGTGAGGGGATGTGAAATTAAAATTTGTATACATAATGGTAGTTTTTTGAATCTGACCGTCATGGTTTTTATAAAACGTGGTTAGCTTAGCTGTCATTATTGAACAATTCACTTTACTAGCTGGCTGACAGTATTGGCTAATTTCCTTTCAACTAACTTCAGGAAATGAGGAAGTTCTCAATGCATGTTGTAAGTACAAATTTTTCTAATTCTTTGTAAGTTTTAGGTTATTTTAGTCACATCAACAGCTTGGTCATTAGAAACTGTGATAGGTTATGTAATTGAAACTGTGGGATTTTGACTTGTATTTCCAGGCTCTAGCTGGGAATAGAACCCTGGTCCATCCACTTGGTAGTAGGCTAAAATGCTTACCACAATGCCATGCACACACCCTTTTGCTCTTTATAAACTTCTGTAGTTCATAACACATTAAAGTAATATTTAAATTCAATGTAGAAAAATATCAAAAATGTTTCTGACTTTTTGTACAGATTACAAATGGAGACCTCACACGTCTACCAAATTAATTATCTGAAAACTATTGATTGCTGAAATTACATAATATACAGAAATGGAAACAATAAAAAAATTATCAAAACCGTTAAATACTTTTAACTTTAACTGCAAAGAAGTTCTCACAAGAAAGATATTACGGCTTAAATTTAAGTGGAGGTCATACAAGAACATTAGAAATGTTCTTCGCACCAGAAAAGAGCTAACTGAGTACAGAGTTTAGACTTAGAATTTACAGTATTAAAAAAAAATACACACAAGTTTTTTCAAAAATTTATTTTAAATTGATTACTACTGACATTAAAAGCAATGTGATTTTGTTTAAACAGAGATGCATTTTGTTCTAAGATGAAAATATCACACTTTTTGTTTGTTTTTGAAAATCTAATACAGAACATTTTTCTGAGTAGTGAAGTTCATGTATTACATGAAGTAAACTATTGAGACAGTCCATACTTTCAACCTAGTATCAAAATGTTTTACCTGATCTTTATTAATAGTTTTTCAGTAGGGTGCGTAAAGTACACTAAATTTCTGAGATAAAAAACTCAATTTAAAAATCTTTGGTTCTTTAATACGAGGCTTCCATACGTGTGAAATAATTTCACAGAAATAAATCAAATTTATTTTGAATTAATAAATTATAAAAATTTTATAAGAATTTTAATAACTTTATAAATAAATTTTTAATGCATGAGAAAATAAGGTACTGGCCACATGATATAACGTACTAAACTAAAATACATTTTGATAATTTTATCATGTAGCAAATTTTTGTATTCATAAATGATTAAGGCAAATAAATTATCCAGTATAAATGCTGTGTAGTTAAATACAAATATTAAACAATGTAATGAAACTGAAAGCAAAAAGTACACAATATTTTATCAAAAAAAATTAAACATAAATAAAAAAGAAAACAAAAATATTAACCTATTTCTGAAGATAGTGAATATCAGTTTACAAAATTCATTTTGCGTTCACGGTGATTTTAAATAATAAAAGAAACATTAAAATTAAAACAACATAAAATATTAAAAATCCACCAACATGCAGCATGCATAAAATTATAAGAGTAATTAAGTAGTGCCTAGTTGTCTGTAACAAATGACTTCCTATTAAAAAATAAAATAAAAATAATGTATTAACGATTATTACATTTCATTTTTATAACGGACTATGAATTTTATTTGAATTACAATAATGTTATATTATTTAAAAAAATGATTGAAATTTAATTAAATGAATAAGAAAATGAAAGTAAACAAAATTAATAATGTTATTTAATTGACTGGCAAGCATTGATTAATAAAAATAAGTAAATTTTAATAAAACTGAAGAGCGCAACAAAATAAATTCATTAAATTTTTACAATTGATTTGTAACTATTAAAGGTAACTCAGCAAGTTAGTTTTTAAGTGTACATATTCATAAGTAAAAAAAAAACTACAAAAGATGTATTAAATTTTGAGAAAGGGTAAGGAAAGTTTTTGGTGTTGCAATACTACAAAAAGGTACCCACCCTGTAGTGAGGGGATCTATGTTTACTTCAACCTTTGAAAAAAAGGATATGATTATAAGAAAGAATTGAGCTGTTCCTAGGTGACTTCTGTTGAATGAATTAGTTGATATATTTAGGAAAACCAGTCAAAGTATTGAACTGAAAAAAAGCTTAAAAAGTGTTTTCTTAAGATCATATGAGTATTAAAAATTATCAACTGAAATGAATTAAGCATTGACACTAGACTAAGATTTTTTAATTTTTTTCTTTGGTTTTGTATAAGGAAGAATCAAGGAACTTGATACAGATTCCAGACAGACAAACCGCTGGAGGTAATGAAATATGTGGATTTAGGATTGTTTTGATGATCACCAATGAGATTACAGAGTCTAAAATTGTTGCAGATGAGCAAACGCAGCTGGAATACTTTGAATATAGAGTATAACGTCGATAGTTCAACACTTTGTGGACTTAGAGGTTGTCGAAATATCAAAATGTTGAATTATCTAAAGCATATGGCATATTTATGTGTAGGAAGCATTAATAACACGATTTTAGTACAAAAATTTCCCAATTTTAATGAATACAAACAAACTGATATGCCTTTCAACTCAAGGACAACAGAAGGGTACGGATGAGGAGTTAGTGTAGGGGCTGCCTGCCTGCCGAATCGCTACTTAGATCTACACTATGTCATGTCGCTTTGCCACGAGCCGTGTCAAACTATACAGGGTGTCAAAGAATTAAGTGCCGTAGAAGCAAAGGTTTACTGTACTAAAAGACAACCTGATATGCACAATTTATTAAACCTCATCATCTTGGGTTATGCCCATAATGGGCAGGTGAAGTGTTAAATTAATTGCACTCTATCTGGTGGTTCCAGGGCTACAAAAATAGTTCTGTTTTTTACCACATAGTCAGCCAATTATATGACTTAAACATTTAAGAACAGAAGAGGTAGAGGTGTAAAAGACACTAGTCAGAGTTATATCCTCTGAGAGTAATGAATTTCACTATACAGCCAGACCCTGTGGTGAAAGACGTGAAGGTGTCATTTGCAGGGTGGAAAGTAGATGCTTTTTAGAGGGCCTGGTATGCTGATAAGCATACTCTTTCAACTCAGTGAGAAAGGCAATAGTAAACCACCTCACTTCTCGTTTTTACTTAGTAAAACCTCTAGAGGTTCAAACCAGCCTTTCGGCTGTTGACCTAAACAAAAAAATTACCTAAAAAAACCTAAACAACAACATCTAGGGTTGTAAAAGCTCTGAGAGTACCCGGTTGTAAAAGAATTTTCTGGTTAAGGAAATGGTTTAACATGATAATGTTCAGTCAATTTTGTACTACTACTGAATATTTTTGAAATCAAAATCTTAAGATGAACATACAGAGAAAATTGAAGTCATTATTTTTGTAATTCATAACATTCTATTCATCTATCAATAATTAAAAATAAAACATATTTTTTTGTTGCACTCTAAAGTTTATTAAAAGAAGAAAAATATTTAAAGACTCAATTTATTGAATGGTAAAAATTCTAAAGTTACAAAATATTTTAAAGAAAATGTCAGTATTAATTATAACGATCAACAAAAAGTATTTTTCAAAAATTATTTTTGTCATTAAAATTTATATTAGATTCCCAGTCCTCATTTATTTAAAGAAATGATGGTAATTTACATAACTTGAATTTCAGTTATTGATAATAATATTTAATAAATAATACAGGAGAAGATTGTTTTCTGTAGTGCTAATACATGCAAAGAAAGTGCAAAAAATATATTTTTTAAAATGTGTAAACTATAAATATACAATAATAATAATAAGAACAATACAAATTTTTTAGAAATACATTTTTTATTTTTTATTAAATATTTGTTTTTTATTATGTTAAAATTAGATAGATCTTGATGCAGTTAATATGTACATAATATTTACAACAATAATTTATTAGGAAAAAAGTCATAAAATATTTAAGATAAAATGTATTAATTTCTTAAAATTTAAACATGCATATTTTAATATTAAATGAATAGATAATCTTTTTATTAATGAATTGTGCAGGACTTACACAAATGTTTTACAGATAAAGATTTTTGTTGTGGTTTAAATATATATAAATTATAATCCTTTTCAAATTTAAAATAACGTATTTATATTTTTCTTTATTTATAGATTAAAAAAAATAAATTTGTTTTATCACTATTTATAATTTTAGACCTAATGTAATGAATAATATTTGTATAAAAAGCTATAATATTTTATAAAGTGTTCGATTAATATTTTTTCTATGTTGATCTTGATTACTAATAGAAAAATATATATGTAAAAACCAAAATAATATATTTGTTTTCATAAAAAAAACACTGTAAAACCTGAGATAATCTGAGAGATAAAAAAATACATTACCTTTGTCCAAGGGGTAAATTTGTAAATATCAGAATTTAAAAATTTAAATAAATGGTTATATTTACAACGTGAAAACAACAATTATAAGCAAGGGGAACAGTCAATCATGATAATTATTCGATATAATTTATTTATTTAAAATTGTTCAATAATATAATTTTTTCACTGTTACAAAGGTGTAGTGTAATCCTATTTATTGAAAACTTATGAAATTTTTTTAATCTAGTTTATTTATCCACATCTTGAAAAAATAATAGTGAATTTGACGATGTTTTGTGAAATTAATTAAAGTGGTATTATAATGTAAAGGGGACCACCACTTTAATAATCATGCCCTTTCCAATGGTGAATTAATATTGATGATGCTAGTGACTAAATAAACAGTTTATATAATTCAGAATTTTAATATGATACCCCTACTCCAGAGCTATGAAAAATAGTTCTGTTTCTTTTTAATTGGTCAGCCAATAATTATATGACTGAATCATTTAAGAACAGAAGAGGTAGAGGTGTAAAAGACACTAGTCAGTTATCTTCTCTGAGAGTAATGAATTTCATTACACAGCCAAATCCTATGGTGAATGAAGTGAAGGTGTCATTTGCAGGGTGGAAAGTAGATATTGGAGGGCCTGGAATGCTGGTAAGCATGTTTTATATTTAGTGAGGAAGGTATGGTAAACCACCTCATTCCTTGTTTTTATTTTGTGAAGCCTCTAGAGGTTTAAACCAATCTTTCGGCTGATGACTGAAAAGATGGAAAAGTTACCGTTGGGGATTTCCAGGTAATCCCCTGAACCCAGATCTCTAAGTAACCCAGACTGATATAGGCCACAAATATTATAAAATTTTATTACAATTACCGAGTGCAAAAATTAAATATAGTACTACAAAAATTCTTGTAAATAAAATCGAATTAGCATGATAATTATAGGCAGACACATCCTATTACTTTAACAATCGGAAAACTTACAATTATTTTGCATGAGGCATGATTTTGCATCAGGCAGACACAACACCGGTCAAGTATCTTTGCTGAAGAGGATCATCAGATCATTGTGCAGCTCATTAGCAGTATATCAAACTGACACAACAGAGGTTATGAGCTGCTTTTTAAATAAGTAGATTTTACAGGAGATTTTAGGGTAAACAGAATTCTAACGAGATCATTTTTATGATGTTCAAGTTTATACTTGAATGATGTATCTGATGTAGCCAAATATAATATTTCGGCTGATGTAAGAAACACATAAATCTTTGTTTAATGTGTGGATGATAATGTGGTAGGGTTTTTGTTCAGGTCATCAGCCGAAAGGCTGGTTTGAACCTCTAGAGGGTTAATTAAGTAAAACAAGGAGTGAGGCGGTTTATGATTGCCTTTCTCACTGAGTGGAAAAGTATGATTATCAGCATGCCAGACTCTCTGAAAAGCATCTACCCTCCACCCTGCAAATGACACTTTTATGTTCATTCACTACAGGATCTGGCTGTATAATGAAATTCATTACTCTTAGAGGAGATAACTCTGATAATTGTATTTTACACCTCTACCTCTTCTGTTCTTAAATGATTCAGTCATATAATTGGCTGATCATGTTTAAGAAACAGAACTATTTTTTTAGACCTGGAACTAGCAGATTAAGTGCAAATTATTTAACACTCCACCTGCCTGTTATGGGCTTAAGAACGTAGTAAGTCAGTTATTTGTCTAAGTAATGTGGATTAAAATAATTGGATTCTTTGCAGTGTGGAATGTTTTGCGATGGTATACTTTTTTTTTTTTTTTGGTTTTACGTCTGACTGTTTTACAATTTCTGCTAATGCAGATGGTGGAGAATGATGATATATAAAAATGAGTGATGAATAAATGCCAGACCTGACTGGAAATCGAGCCCGGGACCCCGGTGTAGAAGCCAGTTGCACTAACCACTACAACAACAGGCTGGCCATTATAAGTCTAGGTCGAGTTTAGAAAAGATTTGTATAGGTACCTGAAGTTTTAACTTCTGGAAATAAAATATTTTTGAAAAATTACAATAATAATTTTTACTTTTCTTTTAGTTTATTAAAAGTTGTATCAACAGTTTGGTCATTAGCGACTACGGTGGGTTTTAACTTGTATTAACCTAATTTCAAGACCATAGCTGGGTATCGAACCTGCTTGTAGATTAGCACGCTGACCACAGTCAATGGAGGCGGCCATTAATAAATTTGTTTTATATTTTATGACAATGAAACTATTTCTGTTTCGTCTTTTGCACTTACTAAAGTAAATATCATAAGTATTTAAGAACAGATTAAGAAATGCAATTGATACCAATTTGATTATCTTCTCTAAAAGTAATGGATTTCATTACATAAAACTAGTCAGTAGGTTGTATAAAAATGAGGATACAAAAAGTTAAGCAACTTAGAAAATCGATCAAACAACAAAACATAATAAACTATAAAAGAAAACAAAGTATTTCGGATGTCTACGTGGAGCCTGAATTAAAATACTAGAATTTTTAATCATCAAAGAAGAAAATATATTCTCATCAAGATTTGACCAAAATTCTTTACTAAACAGCCAAATTTGTCATGAATATATTTAAACAATTTTTAAAGATTCCGAAACAAACAATAAAAAATTAAAAGTAAAGTCATTGCCATGAGGCACTGATTTTCAGAGAAAAGATTCCTAGTTTAAATTGTAGTAAAGGTAGTTACTTTTAGACGGATTTGCATAGTAGACAGTGGTTAATGGTGTTCTTTGATGGTTGGGGTTCAATTAACTGTACTATTTCAGGAATGATCAGTCTGAGTCTGTACAAGACTACACCTCATTTACTCAATTGAATATGACAATCAACTGAGTAAGTTGGCAAGACTGTTTTAAATATAAGAATCGACTATTCCTTATCTACCATGGTAGGAGTAGGAAGTTTTAAATTTTGATGTGAAAATTTTTTTAAAGAATTTTAATTTACTGAAGATGTGTATAAGATACACGAAAGCGCTATAAACATTGGTAAGTGTTTTCTGTTACCATATTCTGGTGGTTAGAAATATATATTTTAATTTTAAAAATAATATGGCTGTTTATAATCCTACATAGGAAGTTGGATAAAATAATACATGAAATAATGTTACAGACTGGTTTATATTCGACACGTCCAACAGGTTGAACATTGAGATTCAGAGAGGGTAAAAGCAGATGATGATAATTGATAAAAAAATGGCAGACCTGACTGGGAATCAAACCCAGGGCTTCATGTTTTTTTGGGAATGAATAAACATACGAGTGCAGTAACTTTGAAATTTTTTTAAATTACTTTGAAACTTATTTGTAGTTACATAGAGAACAAAATTATAAATAAAATAAAATTACCTGAATAATTAGCAAAGATTGACTGTTAGTGCAAAGCTGATTGCTATGCGATGCGAGGAATTATTAAAAATTGCTAACAAGGTAAATAAGGAGTGAATGTGAACAAGCGGAAGAAAAAAGTTAAACAGGGATTCGCGAATCAGCTGTTTCATTGAAAAATGAAACTAACGCTGTTTACAGACTGGTGCAAAGGACAAACCTGGAAAACTGTCACCAGCGCCCATAGCAAGGAATCAAAGTTCTTTCTGTCACACGTCTCATCTCCCTGAGGAGTATTTTCGCAGAATTTGCAACCAAACAGGTTCATCCCCAGTATACTAGACATTGGAATGACACAATAGTTATATATTTAGTCAAAAATTAATAAAACTTAAACCCTAATTACATATATTATAAATATGTTTTATTACTTGGCATCAGTTAAATAAACCCCAAAAATTATACAATAAAACAAAATAAAAAATAAATAAAAAACCTGTCGTATTTTTCAGTAATATTATTTTCCAATAAAAAGAAAAACCTAACAGTATTAATAATATTAATTATAACTCTAACCTTAAAATAGTATTTACTATTTTATAACAATTAAAAAATTAGTTTTAAATTATAAATTCCTCTTGCACCACACAAAGCATGATATTTTATTTATAAAATAAATCATGAAAATACTTTATATAAGTTCTACTAAATTTTATAAGATTGTTACAGAAAAAATTGTAAATTTTGTATTTGAAAAAATAAAACTGGTATGTTTCTTGAACAGAATGTAACAATAAAAAAATTAAAGTTAAGCTTGAAGATAATGTGTATGAAACCGAATGAACTTTGTCTAATATTTAAATAAATTCTTTAATATTTTCTATACATTAACAAAATAATTTCATAAAAATGCCTGAAAATATTAATGAAATGCAGAGTGATTATAAATGAAATATTGACTTTTGATAATTCACAAAAAATTAAACTTATTAACGTTTGCCCATAACAGGAAGGTGAAGTGTTAGATTGTTTGCGCTCGATCTGCTGGTTCTAAGGCTACAAAAAATAATTCTATTTCTTATCACATGGTCAGCCAATTTTATGACTGAAGCATTTAAGAACAAAAGAGATAGAGATGTAAAAGTCACTAGTCAGAGTTATCCACTCTGAGAGTAATGAAGTTCATAATACAGCCAGACCCTGTGGTGAATGAAGTGAAGATGTCTTTTTAAGATAGAAAGTAGATGCTTTTCAGAGGGTCTGACGTGGTGATGAGCATACCTTTCCATTCAATGAGGAAGGCAATGGTAAACCACCTCTGGTTTTACTAAGTAAAGCCTCTAGAGGTTCAAACCAGCCTTTCAAGCTGATGACTTAAACATATGTATGTGAATTTTTTAAACTTTTTGTATCTATGTTGTTGTAACTACTGTAGACTCAATAAGTTGTATTAGATTAAAATCTACCCACCAGGTTGATCTATTGGTAAAGTTGTCATCATGAGTCAGCTGTTAAACAGCTGATTTTCAGAGACAAAGGTTCCTGGTTCTAATCCTAGTAAAGGTTACTTTCATGTGGGTTTGAATACTAGACAGTAGTTACTGTTGTACTTTAATGGTTGGGGTTCAATTAATCATACTCTCTCAGGAATGGTTGGTCTTTTTTTGGTAAGTCTGACTGTTTTGCAATTACTGCTAATTATTACTGACGGTGGAGAATAATGATATACAAAAATGAGTGATGAAAAAATGGCAAACCTGACCGGGAATTGAACCCGGCATAGAAGCTAACCACTACGCCAACAGGCCGATCAATGTTCGGCCTGAATCGGTACAAGACTACACCTCATTTACATGTCATCATCCTCATCTCATTGGGTCATGGGGTTGCTTACTGTTTTTAAATTTAACAGATTGCAAAGTACTCACTTTTGGATTTAAAAAAAATTCTGGCAAGGTGGCTATTCCAGTAGAGAAAGCATTTGAGTACTCAAAATTAACCTTAACAAACTCAGTTACTTTTACGCAGCAAGTTTCAGAATATTTTTTAAAATATCACCAGCAAGAAAATCAATAAATGACAGGAATACAGTGTTTCAAAACATAGGGTGTATTGTGTATAATAAAAAGTGATGGAATTCTTTAATTTCAGACCGTTGACCGGGATTTATACGCCCATGTTTGGGATGAATTGGAATACTGTGTTGAAGTCTGTTGTGTCACAAACTATGTACATATTGAATAATTGTTGATAAAACCTTTAAAAATCTTCTATACAATCATATAAGTAATCATTTCAACTTCTAAAAATTTTTTTTTTAAGTTATCAAAAGTTTATTTAATATATCATTTATAATCACCCAGTATCCTTTATAAATATGTAATTGTTGAATACTTAAAAACAGTAGAACTTCTGATCAAAAATTTAACATTTAAAAATATATTTTCTGGAAGACAAAATAAATTATTATGACTGTAACATAATGATCTCAAGAACAAGAAGTTAAATATCAGACAAGACTTTTTGTAACTATAGTATGAAATTTTAAATGTGAATATAACGAAAATAATTTTTTAAAATATTTTATTAAGAATAAAGAATATCAATCAGATGTAAGATACACGGTTAACAAAATTCATTTAGTTCTAAAAATAACAAAAATGAAAAATAATTTTATATTTATTTGGTGATAAATTTATTAATTTTCAAATAAACTAAGCACACTGAAGTGCAGACCAAAACTATAAGTTAAAATTTAAATTGTGTAAAATGTAAAATATAGTCTAATGTAGTGCTTTAATCGAAAAACAACCAGACATCACATCTGTATAGCAAACAAAAATGTTTTTTTAATTGTGTTGTAATTTATAAGAACATGCAAAACTTTGACAGGTGTTTGTGTTCAAAAAAGTACCTAAATTTTTTTAGGAAGGATCTAATAGTAGAAACACTGCTGAAAACTACATAATCGTCATTAAATCATATTTTAAATCAAAATTATTATTTTAAGTTTTGATAAAAATAGATTAATAAAGAATTTCCATAAATAAAAAAACATGAGAAAAACGAGAGAAGATTATTGCTGCATGATCATAGAGTTACGGAAATAAAGCTAACAATTTTGAAAAAATGATAAAAAAATCTGTATCAGGTAGTAAAATAAAGTTTATACGATACAATAATTAAAATATGAAATATGTTTTGTATAGTAATTAATTCAAACCTAAAAATTTATTACATTTTATACCTGGAAAAACTTAATTTTTGTATTAAACTTTTGTTTTGTAAAACGTATGTGTATATAGTAAAATAAATGAAAAACAATACACAGAAAGAATAAATTTAATAGTACCAAATATTAATGAATCATCTTAAGAACTTTATAAGTAAGTTTTTTTTATCACTCTAACATTTTAAACTACTGACATAAAACAAAGTTTTTGAGTTGCAGATCATTTACTGGTACCTAATGATTAGAATAAATAATATTAGAAAACAAATAAACTTTTAAAAATTTCTTGCTGTAATAGCAAGAGAAGCTAAAAAAATAAATAAAGAATTATGAACATTGTGAAAAGTAAGAAATTTTATTATTTTGGTCAAATAATGAAAAACGAAAGCAGGTTCAAACTTCTGCAATTTGTTCTATAAGGATGGGTTATGAGAAAATGAAGTCTCAAAAAATGGAAAAGAGAAATATTTTTTGTTATGTCAGACTGTTTTGAAATTTCTGCTAATGCAGATGGTGGAGAATGATGAGTTAAAATAAGACTAAAAATAAAAAGTTAAAATAAGAATAAAAATGCTTAAAACATTGTGAAAAGTAAGAAATTTTATTATTTTGGTCAAATAATGAAAAACGATAGCAGGTTCAAACCTCTGCAATTTGTTCTATAAGGATGGATTATGGGAAAATGAAGTCTCGAAGAATGGAAAAGAGGAATATTTTTTGTTATGTCAGACTGTTTTAAAATTTCTGCTAATGCAGATGGTAAAGAATGATGATTTATATGATAATGAGTGATGAAAAAATGCCAGACTTGACCGGGAACCGAACCTGGGACCCCGGCGCAGAAGCCAGTTGCGCTAACCACTACGCCAACGGGCCGGCCAGAAGAGGAATATGATGAATGAAGAATTCAAAGATTTCGTTTTCCTAGAGTTTTCTACAACATGTCAAAGATTGCTATGGCAATATCTACATTGGTTGATGAATAACAAAAGCAAGTTAAAACTTCTGCGATTTATTCCACAAGGATAGGTTGTAGGAAAATTACATTCTAGGAGAATGGAAAAAAAAATATGATGGTTAAAGAACTTGAGGATTTAGTTCTTCAAGAATCTCCAACAACATGTCAAATGTTGTTACAGTAAATAAGTCTATGTAGTATTTTTAAATTATGTATAATTTTACACCCATTTTATACTTTACAGAATTTCACCCATTTTATTCAACATTAAAGAAAATTCAAATTCATTAAAATTGAAATGCATAGTTACATGCAGCCGAAATAAAATTACATACCATATAAATATTTATTTAAATTTCAGAAATTAATTAAATATTTATTTATTTAATTACTATTAATTTATTATCGTGTTAGAAAATTAATAAAATAATTAATTAATTAAAACAATTTGCATGTGTGTGTGTGTAAATAACAATAGTAATAACAGTATATAATAAATATACCATGCTTTGTGTTCATGCAATTCAAAAATTACTTAACGTGATCGATAAATTTTAAATTTATAAGCTAAAAAATATCATCATTCCAATTTTATAATTCATTTTATGATATAATAATAATAATAATAATAATTTTACTGAAAATTAGAAATATATGTATCAAACACTAGCAGTAAAGGTACAATTCCTTTATGCAAAACAAAACAACAAAAAAAAAAAACAGAATATTTTTACAATCTTTGAAAATGAACCTACTTGTTACATTCCAAAGCATCGTCCAAAAAATTAAAACAAAATGAACGAACACAAATGACCATTTTTTTCGTCGCTTAAAAAATAACGTAACCACATACAATATAATACTTAGCAGTTCAATAAATATAATTATAACGTAATATAAATTAATATTTTACTAAAGGAAAGTGGTGATAATGGTCAAACATACAATTTAAGGAAAATAAAAATGTGATGGACAAGCACAATGATAAGGAAAAGAAATTTAAAATAAAAACAAATTTTTTTATGCTTATTGCAAAATTGAATTACAATAAAATTAAATCACCTCTATAGATGATATTTAAATTAAAAGATAGCTCAATAGATAACAAATAGACAACAGCCAACATCCTACTAAACAGCTTTATCTACTCCTAGAAGAGTAAGAAAAAATAATAATCGACAGAATTTAGAAACTCTAAGTTACATAGGTTTTTTATAATACTACTTGTTTTTAATGCAATAAACAATTTTTCCATCAATTAGTTATATAAAAAATTATTTTGAAAATTTATTTCATTTTACATTCCACATTCTCGAAGAAGTTCTGTATTAATTTATTTCTGATAATGTTTAAAATTTTGTCTAATATGAGGGTATTTAAAAGCAAATTTATGATTACGTAATATATTATGACTATAATAAAAAATAAAACAAAAAATTTTGTTTTAATTTTTCCTCTCTGTATGCGGTTCATTTAATTATGTTGATTTGTAGTGTTAAATTGTTTTTTCATTTAATGCTCAGGTTGATAAACTAAATAATTGATAATTTTATTTTAAGTTTAGTGAATTTTATAAAAGGATAATTTTTGGGGCTATGAGATAATAAATAAAAATTAATTTTTATTGTCAAATAACTGGAAATGATAGAAAAAGTGTAAGTTCCTCAGCATAAATAACCAGAAAAATTGACAGAAAAGAAGAATTTTTAATTTTATAAAATTTTAAAAATTCTGATTTATATCACGAAATGTCAATAGCCAATAACAAAATTACATGAAAAATTATTTAAAAAAATAAATCCATGGTCAAAATAAATAAAAAATAAAAAAGTAAATTATTTGTGAATAAGAAAGAAAATAACCATATATTTTGTAAAAAATAAATAAACACGAAATTTTTTTATATTGATCAATGAAGTTTGATAAAATATTGGTATTAAACACAAAATTTTAATAAATTGAATACCTTTTCATACATTTTACAACAAATAGTAAGAAATAGGGAAAAGATTTTTTAACATTTATTTATATAAACCTATTTTATGTACATTCAATTCTGAAAATATTATGAAATTTTATAATTTATAAAATAAAAAATTATTTTTTTTAAAATGGATGTTGGCATCATGTTACTATATTAACAGAATATTTATAAAATTTCGTTTATTTGTTTTATATTCTTAGATTACTGATAATTTGGGTATCAAGAATATTTATCATATTTTTAGACAAATTAAATTTTCTTAGTTGATCCTAAATTAATAACCATTATTATAAACAATAAAAAATAAATAAAAAAGGAATACACGAACACACAATTAAAGGATTAATAAGGTAATAGGTTAAAGAAAAATGGAATATAAATATAATATTATTAAAAGCTGGAATTTGTTTTATAAGAAAAATTATAAAATTGTAATAAAGTACGACAAATTTAAATTTAAATAAATCTTATAACCAGGTTGTCCATTCATATTTTGATACAGAAGATTCCTATTTGGTAATAATGTATTACATAACATTTAAATAAAATTTAAATTCAATAAATCTGAAAGTAATGGAAAGATCAATCTATGTACATCAAAACTTATTTAACACAACTAGTAGAGTACAGAAATTTTTTTCAGAATTTGTACCTTGGAATAAAATTTATCATTAATATAAAACAAAAAATAAACTTATTTTTACAAGTCGGGGAAAAAAGTTAGTTAGAAAATTTACAGTATATCCTGTGAAGAATAAATTTAGTTTTACTACTGTATGTATTAAAATGCATTCAGTATACTCAATAATTATTAAATTGAGATATAACAAATACAGTTAAGCAATTAGTGAAAAAACCAAACTATAGAGAAAATAATTAGTCTGAATTAACAGTTTATCGATAAAATTAACAATTTAAGACAGTTTAAAGTATTTTAAGATGAGTTTAACCCTTTTGATCTCAGGGATATTTTATATTCTATAGTCGATTTCACGTTCAGAAAGCAGTACTGGAAGTCCATAAGCAATGTTTTTCATATGGGAGTTTGAGCGCTACTACACTAAGTAAAAATATCAACTCCCCACAACAGGTTCTCATTTACAAACTCCTATTGAATAACATAATACAAAACATATACTTAATATTTGTATCGTTTTAAAGATCAGGTACAAACAAATATTACAGTAATGGAATGTTTACCAATTTTATTGTCTTTTTAATTATTTTCAAGTAAAAAAACAGTTATTGTTTAAACTGATGTCAATAGTTTATTGTGAAGAAAATATACTTTTCTCCACATAAAAGTGACTTTTTAATTGTCGGTATTTCTATAAGGGACATAATAAATATCTTTTCATAGGACAATAACGACAAGAATGTCGTAATTATTGTGATACATAGTTTTATAGGTTTACATAACGGATAAACAAAGTTATTAGCAGGTGAAATAAAGGAAAAAAGACATTATTTACATACGAGATTATTTTTCTGGAATAACACAATGATAATTCCTTTTGAATGGGCCATTGTTTCAAACTAGTTTATTATTTCTGTTCCCGTCCAACATATGACTTGTCATACATCAAATTACAGATATAATTCTGTATTTTATAACAAAATATTAAAACACTTATGTCGTCATGGAAAGAAAAGAGTTATTTAATGTGAAACGCAAAAAAATGTGTCGATATTTTAAACGTCTAACTTTGTGCGAGCGTATCTTATTTAAATATCAGAGTATAATAATAATATTTATAACATAATAAAATAAGATTCATTAAGAACCGATAGCAATTTTTTACTTTCTCTTGCCTATATGAATATATAGGAAGGAAAGTATTGTTTTCATGTCGATTTTTCGAAATCGAGTTTTCACCGGATCTATACGTTTTCAGACCCCCTGAACCCAAAAAACATGTTTTTAGCGATTGGTCTGTGTGTGTGTGTGTGTGTGTGTGTGTGTGTGTGTGTGTGTGTGTGTGTGTGTGTGTGTGTGTGTGTGTGTGTGTGAACAGAATATCTCAAGAACGGAACATCGTACGAACTTGAAACTTGAAACTTAAGTTACATACCACTACCGGACGCGACACGAACATTTTCATCAAAATCGGTCAACCGGAAGTAGTAGTAACTTAGTTTATTCGTATAATTTTTCAGTTTTTTGCGATTTTCTCAAAAACTGGTCCTACGATTTTTTTTAAAATCGCCTATTTTACTCAATTTTTTATTCTCTACAAGATAGGGTAGGCGCCATGTTTGCTGAAATTCTCGGTGAGGCTGTTTTCACGTAAAAACGTTGTTTTTTTAAGATTACGGCTTTAATATAAATTTTAGCGCAAAAACTTATATAATAAAAGTTGTAGAGAATTTAAAAACCTACAACTTCTGTTTCAAACATTTTTTTGTATGACGCTTAGTTTAGCAGTAATTAGCGATTTTCTGATTTTTTCTCACGAAAACGTGTGAAAAATCGATTTTTTAAAGATTTTGGCCTTAGTATGCATTTTACGACAAAAGTGTATATAACCAAATTTATAAAAAATTAAAAGATCTACAACTTTTATTAAGAGCATTTTTCTCTAAAGAGCCTAGTTTAGAGAGAAAGAGTGATTTTCCGTATTTTTAAACCAAACTGAGTTCGAATTTCATTTTGCGTGTTTCACTCATGATTGAAATATGGTTATATTTTTGAGATTAGTTGTTTGTTTATTTCTAATGTTTTATTACTAATGTTAGGTTTATTGTTAATTATTTATATTGGCAAGAGAAAGTTGTGTGAGTGTTTCACACCAGATTTTTCAGAATAATTTGATTAAAAATGAGCTTGTTAGAGCGTGATAAGCTAAACTCTAAATATTTTTGCCCGTGACCTTCGGACGGTGTCGGTGGGGGAGAGTTATTGTATTGGCTATGCCTGATGTTTTCCGTACGCCTGATAACACAACGGGTCTCATAAAAGCTGTAGCTGGATACTGAACGTGAAATAGAGAAAAGTGTAGGCATACAACAAAAAACCTTTTCTAAGATGTATTCATGTTATCTCTTTTCAAAACATTTGTCACCGCCACCCCTTCTAATTAATCATTTACCGTGTTGCCGGCCTTCAATAGTTCTCCCGGCCTTTGTCGGCGCGGTAGGCCCTTTGGCGGCGCACCGACAAACCTTTCGGCTTCATACCGACAGAGGGCTTTGTCATCAAGGCCGAGCCAGTAACCGCCTCCAAACCACAGCGCTCTCGGTGACTATAAAAAGAGCGCTGCACTGAGCAGAGATTCAATTCCGATCGAGACACAGGGGGATTCATTCCAATCCAGACAGCAGACAAGACGTCCACCACCACACATGGCTGCTGGACTCCAGCGAAGACTAATCGACGACCCCGCAAGAGAGAAAAAAGGCTCGGTCCCTCAACCGAGCCTTACGCCCACCGGATCCGACGAAGCAGCCATTGACGCACTACTGTGAGGGAAGAGGATGATGTCTCCACTGGACAACGACACGCCGTGTTACCCAGCTCAACCGCCATGAGGACTACGACCGACGCTGCACATCAAGACGACCACCGCTTAAACGGCCCTTTTCAGGGCTACTAACAATTAAAGGGTTTAACTCGCCACTTAATATCGCCATCCGGTGACACATTGTATTTTTCTATTTATCATTATACTCGTTTATAAAACTTAATACCAGGAATTTTAACAAATTAAATAAAACTTAAAAAATGAATAGTTAGAAATGTATTTTAAGAAACCATCAATTTTATCAAAAAGAGGATGATTTTCAAAAAAAAATCTTTAATGTTTTTATCATAACCAAGTAACTTGGTTACTATGGCGACTGATTGTCATTGCAACATGGCACTATTTAATCTTCGTTAACAAAACTATAAACTATTAACAACACGATCTATGAATATATTATTATTATTATTGTTATACATGGTTAGTGGCTTACGAGAAGTGTTCAAAAGATTAAACAGTGGGTGAGGTCAGATATTGTAAAGTGAAAAACTAATATATTTTCTAACGTTGTGTTGTCTGTGCAATCCACTGTAGGTACTCCATCACACACCGATAGTGGTGTGATATTTCGCTTTTTCTCACATATAAGTTTGATTACTCTTTTCCAGTCAAACAAAATAGTTATTATTTATTATACTTATGATTGTTAGGGTAGTAGGCCTATATGAGTTTTCAATAGTTTAAATGTTTGTTGTTTGCCGGCCGCGTTGGCGATGTTGGTAACGTGCTCGCCTCTCATCACGCGGTCTTGGGTTCGAATCCCACTCGGGCATGGCATTTTTTCATACGTTACAAAAATTTCATTTCACCCTTCACCGTCTGCATTAGCAGCAATTTGCAAAACAGTCGGACGTTAAACAAAAAAAAAAAAAAAAAAAAAAAAAAAAAAAAAAAAATGTTTGTTATCTTTAAATCACTCACCAGGTTAGTCTAATGGTAAACTTGTTGCCGCAAATCAGCTGTTTAACAGTTGATTTTCCAAAACGTAGCTCCGTGATTCAAATTTTCATAAAAGAAGTTATTTTTATATGGATTTGGATATTAGACACTGGTTACCGGTAAACTTTAATGGTTGGCCTGAGTCTGTACAAGACTACTCCTAATTTATATATTGTAATAATCATCCTTATCTCATTGGGTCATAAAAAATGCGTATTGTTCTTATATTGAACAAATTTTAACATACATCATTAGGGATAAAAAAATTATTATTATTTGCTACAAAATCTTTATAATAATAGTACAAAAATCTGGTGTGATACACCAGAATTATAAAAAATCACTAATTGATACTGAACTAAGAGCTGTAGAAAACATTCTTGAAATAAAAGTTGTAGATAACAACGATAACAGTGTAAAACTGATAAAGTTGATAAATTGATTGTTAAGTTGATAAAGTTGTAGTTGTAGTTAATGTTAATTTTCTACAACTGTGATTGTATATGGTTTTGCTCTACAATTCATATTAAAAAGAAAACATTTTTACTACGAGTAAATTAACAACCCCCGACAAAGTGAGCAGATATGCTGCTTACCTTGACTTATAGAGCACAAAAAATATAGTAAATAAGGCGATTTAAAAAAATTTGTAGGAGCTGTTTAGAAAAAATACCAAAAAGTGAAAAATTGGACGAATGAACTACTACTTTCGGTAGACTGATTACAATTTTGTTGCAAATGTTTATGTTGGGTCCCGTTATGGTACCTAACTTAATTTCCAAGTTTTAGCTTTATATGCTCCATTCGTGAGATGTCATGTACACACACATAAATTTGTAAAAATGTGTATTTTGGGTTCAGGGAGCTTGAATATGTGTATTTCTAGTAAAAACTCAATTAAAAAAATCAATTTGATAACAATACTTTCCTTCCCTACATACTCATACAGGGCAAAAGAAAGTAGACATGTTTTCAGGTTTGAAATACATTTAATTAGTATGCGTTTGCAAAAACAGGCACTCATCGGTGCATTAAGACAGCAGAACACTTTTCATATGCCACTACCTATATAATAACAAATATAATGCGTAAATTCATTTTAAATTTGTTTTTTATTAGACATTCCACTGATTGGATGCTAGACATAAACTTTAGATTTACAATTCATCTTATGTTGAGATTAAAAGGGTTAATACGTGTAATTTTGGACAATAAAAATATATTATTTATAATTCAAAGAAACCTTACGTATTACAAATACAAATACCTTCATATAGTATAATAATTTTACAATATTTTTTAAACTGTTTGAAAAATACTTGTCAATGACTTCATATTTATTAAATAGGTTATGATGTACAGAAAAATTCATGAATTAACAAAAAATCATTAATTCTTAAACTATAACCATTACTTGTTTTTCAATTAATGTATTTAATAAAATTAAAATATAAATAAAAAAATTATCGTTGATACCGACTTAAAATTTTGTATTGAATTTTATTTGAAAATATAAAATTTAAGATTTCCCACACATTTTTCACTGCTATTTATATTTTAGGAATACTTATAATTAATTATATTCTTTTTATACTTTACAATATTTTGATCTTTCCTAAATTAATGATAAAAAAGCTGCAAAACAGAATAAGCAAGCAATGTACAAATAACTGCGTAATAAATTAAAATATTTAAGTAATTGACGTACCTGAAAATGAAGATAAATAAAATCAGCAATGAGAAGAATACAGCAACATTGTCCATAGTACGTAACATAACAACTAGTTGTCTTCGAAGATTCGGCATAAATCGTACAAGTTTTAAAATTCGAAGAAGACGGAAGGTTCGTAAAACACTCAATCCTGAACTTCCCTCACCTCCTTTACCAAGGTATGTTTGACCCAATTCTACAACACTATATAAATCAATTTATATAAATAAATTTCACCAAAAAATTTAGACTGACCCTTAATATAATTTCAGTAAGTTATCTTCACATAACTATTTAAGAATGTCTTTCGAGTGAAAGCTTGCTTGAAGATAATACTTTGACAAAATTATTGGCTTAATATTTTAACACATTCAGTGCGGTGTCAATATACATGACAAATATCGATTATGACAGAATTAAATGAGAGGTAAAACGACTTTACCGTATTACGGACGTGGTAGGACTACCACGCAGAGATTTTTGTGACTGATGGATGTGGTAGGACTACCACTTGGATATTTGAAAAACACTATTCAAGTTTTTTGTCAGTAGGGTTGGTAGATCTGATTTTTTAGAATCGTAATTCAGTAGTAATAGTTAGAATAACATATTGAGTTGAGAGTGTGTGAAAGTCATTCCTTGATACGTTGAATTGGTTAGTAAGGACAGAAAGTTTATGAAAAGGACTGCCATGGTATCCCTACTACGCCCGTCACTCGCAAAAATCCTTACGTGGTAGGTATACCACATCCGCACGGAATGTGTTAATTCCTTTGTAAACCTACTTTGTCGTATGGAATAAATAATCATCTTTATTTTCACAAGATCAGTCAATTAAATTACAGCACAATCCCCGTTAGATCAGATTGTGTAGTGTTTAAACCAATATTTTGACTGATAACGTCAACAAAAATCCTTCTTCTTAATTATAATTTATTTATCTACCAAAAAATAAAGATTACAAATTTATTACCTCAAAATGACAATAACTCCATCGAACACGTTGAATCCATTGCTGATATAGCCAAAAGGGCCTTCGGCAATGATTTTGAGCAACATCTCAAAGGCAAAAATGGCAGAAAAAACAATATTGCTTATTTCCACAATGACAGTAAGTTCCTCTGGCTGTAAACATAGAAAATATTATATTTTCATTTAAATACAAAAATAGACATACATTAAAATAACACTGAATAAGTACTAAAATACATACTTATGTATTTCTCGTATACTAAATGATTTGATCCATTTCTTAACATCTTTCACTCAAATAAGTAAATGTACAATTTTTCTTCTTCTTTACAGTATTGGCCACCTCCATTCTTTAATCATTTCTAACCTAAAATCAGTGGCGGGTCTTCAAAAATAGGTGAAGAGTTGTAAAAACATACACAGTGTATATGTTTGTGTATTTTACATACTGTGTGTCACATAGTACATTCAAAACAAATGTGTGACACCCCAAATATATAACAACTAATGTCCTCGCACATAGAACATGCAGGTAAAGTAGGCTGATCGACCTGCCACAATTTCTTCATTATTTGGGGACGGGTGGGGAGAGCTAGGCATGCATATTTGCTGCTGACTCTCTGTTGTCATGGCAACTCGCTTTGCGCTGGAAGAGAAGCGGTAACCACCCATCTAACTCTTTACCTAGGCATTCATTATGTATATTAAGGCCAATACAAGAGTTATTTAAAACAGAACGGGTTCTAAGCAGATACAATAAGTTTATGTACTTTTTTTACATGACACTTCTTCATTTAATATAAAAAAAAATAATAAAAATTATACTTATTTTGTGAGAGAAATAAGCTAAATCTCGATACTATCCAGAAAATATATGAAGAGGCTCATCACCTACTTCACCTGAATAACCGCCGCTGCCTAAAACTCCAAAACCTGCATGTGCGTCTTCTACACAAACACATCACTCTTCTCTAAAATTAATTTCAAATAAAATAAAAAATACACTGTTTTAATTTACTTAAGGGGAGCAGATCATCTTCATTGTCCTTATACCTGCAATACTATTTTAGGTACATTTTTTTTAGGAACCGTTAAAACTAAAAAACAGGGCTTTGACACACCTATGTAGTCCCATAATACACATTTGTACCTAAGCTTTTTCATTTATCTCTATCCAATCTAAAAAAAATTTTTTTTTCTTAAAACATGTTAACCCTTTATAGGACAGTACTATGGGGAAAAATATTTATAAATTTCACTTACCTTTTCAGCTGCATTGATCCTTACTATATATACTTACACGTGTTTTGGTGGATCCACCATTATCAGAGTACACAAAATATCACGTGAAACTTTAAATTTGTTATTTAAAAATCTATGGAAGATATTCATCTTTAATCATCTGTATAAAACATTTTTATGTAGACTGAAGATGCAATATCTTCTGTAGATTTTTAAATAAAAAAATGTAAAGTTTCGCATGATATTTTGTGTACTCTGATGATAATGGATCTACTGAAACACGGTAAATAGATAGTAAGGATCACGGTATATAGAGAGACGGTACATGCTAGACCAGTGATACGCAGTAGTCAACCGAGTTTGTGATATCAAGTGCACCACTTCGTCTGGTGGGTAATCGCCATAACAATAGTAATCAAAATTAATTACACAAAATTTAATTTTTTGAGATATTATTAATTTTCTTTTTGTCTAACATACAATAATTTTACCTCGAAAATTTTTTCAAAAGTAACTTACGTGTAGTGTTATCAATTTCTGTATATTATCCAAAAAAAAAAGTTAACTTGTAAAACAAAATTATTTATAAGAAACTAAAATATTTATTTGACATTTGGTTTTGTATAATGGTAATCAGTGTTTGGCATTTACTTCTGGTTTGGGTAGGCCTATATCGCAACATAAATGAGTGGTACATATAATGTAGGCAACTGCATATGACAACATTTGCGTGGCACATACCGTCTCTCTACATATCGTGGTTAGGATCAAGGCAGCTGAAAAGGTTAATGAAATTTACGTTATACGAAATAGAATTGATTTCAAGCTACAGGATGCATTATAAAGATTTATTTTTGAACATCAAAACAGTTTCATATATCTTTGTATTAAAAAGAAATAAAGTTTTTGTAATGATTCTAAAAATGAGAAGTAACCATATCTATTCTGTATAATTATAATTAAGTGTGATTCAAATAAGTGTCCAGTAATGGAGAATAACGTTTTTGTAATTATACAGGAAAGAAACAAATAATAATTAAAAGAAACAAATATAACATACCTGATTGTGGTATTCGATGCCCATACTGAGTGTATTGATAAGAATTGCAAGTAAAATACCTTGTTGAAAATATTTATGTTCGACAAGTATTTTAATGCCTTGTCGAATTGAACATAAACAATTACGACAACAATTTGACCCACATTTTGTTTGGTTGACTTTCTCGACAGCCCATTCATGGTGACCAGAACCATGATCCTAAACAAACAAGAATAGTGTGATTATACCAATCAAACCCAATTTTTTTAAGGGTAGAATAATTAATGTACAATGTAATAACAAGTTGAAAAATTAAAAAAAAAATTTTTTAAGAAACGCTATTATTTAACAATTAATCAAAAAGAAATGAACTAAAAAGAAAAAATAAAAAAATTTACAAAAAAAAAATCACAGACATTACAGTTAAAAATAAAAGCGTGGCGCATTAATATATATAATATTTATTATATTTTTATATTTTTAACTGTAATGTCTGTGATTTTTTTTTTGTAAATTTTTTTCTTTTTAGTTCATTTCTTTTTGATTAATTGTTAAATAATAGCGTTTCTTAAAAATTTTTTTTTTTGATTTTTTTGTAATTTTTTTTCTGATTTTTTTGTAAATTTTTTTTGTAAATTTTTTTTTATTTTTTTCTTTTTAGTTAATTTTTTTAAGTAATTGTTAAATAAAAGCGTTTTTTAAATTAAAAAAAAATTTTTTTTTTAAATTTTAAAATTTTTTTTTACAAACACCTCCACAGCGTATTGTCATCGAAGATAAACAAGTGTGCAAAGTTTTATTCATATTGATACGGTAGAAGTATTAAAATTTTAAGTTGCAAGATTTGATGGATCCAAGAGTAAGTTAAATAAAAGCGTTTAAAAAGAGGTAACAAGGTGTTAAAATTGAGTTTCAGTACAAAACATAATTAGTATCTTTTAGAGTAGATGTAGAATTCTACTTCAAATAAGAAGGATAGAAGAAAGAGAATGAGGAGTAGGAGATGGAGGAGGAGGAGGAACATAAGAAGGAGGAGAGAGAGAAAAAGTGGAGGTGAAGAAGAACAACAACAACAAGAAGGAGAAGAAGCAAGAGGCAGAGGAGAAGGAGGAGGAGAAGCAGAAGCAGAAGTAGAAGAAAAAGGAAGTACAGAAAGAGAAGGAGAAAGATGAGAATAAGTTGGAACAGGGGTAAGAGGAGGATAAGGAGAAGAAGAAACAATAGAGAAAGAGGAGGAAAAGCAAAAGGGGATTGAAAAGGAGGAAGAGAGGGATAAGGAGGAAAATAAGGAGGGTGAATAAGAATAAGAGAAGGAAAAGTAGGTGGGATAGGAAAAGAGGGAGAAAGAGTAGGGGAGGATGAGAAAGAGAAGCAGGGACAGGAGGAGAATCTGGAGGAAGAGACGGAACAGGAGTGTGACGAGAAACAGAAGTATCAGACGAAGCGGGGTAAGAGGAGAAGCAGGAGGAGGAGGAGAAACAGGGACATGAGGAGAAGCAGGAGAATTAGGAGAAGAAGGAGTTTGAGGAGAAGCAGGAGAATTAGGAGAAGAAGGAGTTTGAGGAGAAGCAGGAATAGGAGGTGAAGCAGGAGGTGGAGAAACAGGGACAGGAGGAGCACAGGAGTTGGAGGAGAAAAGGGGTATGAGGAGAAGAAGGGACAGGAGGAGTAGGCTGAGTAGGAGGTGGACGAGAAAGAGCTGTGTAGAATGAAGAAAAACAGTTTTTCAAAACATCTGTAATAAACGATATTAGGTCTCAAATATAAATAAAATGTCTAGAAATTCAGTAAAATTTCATTCAAAAAATTTAATTATAGCAATTCTGTAATAATAACACATGAACACTAAAGATGCCATGCCAATAGTTTTTAAATAACATAGGTAGCCTAAAAGTTCCTGTCTTCATGACTGAACAGAATGTGAAACTCTTCAGAAGTACATTAAAATAATGTTTGGATACATTAAAAAAATGCATTAGAAATAAATATCAGTTAAATTCAACAGTAGTAGTAATGTTTTTTGTTATTCCTAATTTGTGTACGTTGCAATCTGTTCAATTTAGAACAATAAACAACTCCATGACCCAATGAGATGAGGATGATGTGTATGACGTGTAAATGAAGTGTAGTCTTGTACAGACCCAGGCCGACCATTCCTGAAAGAGTATGGTTAATTAAACCCCAACCATCAAAGTACACTGGTAACCACTGTCTAGTATTCAAATCCGTATAAAAGTAATTACCTTTACTAGGATTTGAATCAGGAACCTTCGTCTCCGAAAATCAGCTGTTAAACAGCTGATTTTTGTGACGACTTTACCTCTAGACCAACCCGGTGGGTTAGTAGTAATGCAAAACTCTTTTTCTGAAATACTTTTAAATGAGAAATAATCTGACTTACCAAATTCAAATGTGGATCTTGGTAATGTGGATGAGTAAGGTGAGCTTCAAGAACGCCTTTACTTAAAGAAGAGAAAAGAGAATCTAATGCAAGCTGCCCAGTTGGTAATGCAGCACTTAACGCACCACTTAATGCAAGTAATTCTTGACATGTCATTGCTTCACCTGCTGCAGCTGTTGCAGCTTGTACTTGCTACAAAAAATAAAAAAAACATTTATTTATAATAACCAATTTATTATATCTGTTAAAAATGTGAAAATTTAAATAAGACCTGGTATAAATGTTCATTTAACAGACTTCAACAGACAATGGTTTGGATCCTTGTTAAATCATACGGCATCATAAAACAAATGCATACTGAATTGAAACTCTGAGAAAAGTAACTTTCAACACCCATCAGGTGGACCCTGTGAATCTAAATTTTTAGACACGGTAAGCCTAATTATGTCAGATTTTATGATTTTATTGTACTGATAAATATAAAAATTATAAGAAGATAATCAACTTTGTTTAAGAAAATCACGGGTATGTTACTTTCTCTTGTCCTATATGAAATGCAGTAAGGAAGTACCTAATGTTTTCATGTAGATTATTCAAAATTAAGTTTTCCGGGAATACATGTTTTCAAGTCCTCTGAACTCAAAAAATATGTTTTACCAATAGGCCTGTGCATGTGTGTGTGTACGGTATAGCTCAAAAACCGGAGAATCGTACAAAGTTGAAACTTGGAACTTTAGTTAGATAGTACGGTACTTCATTCGTACAATTTTTTACTCTTTACAATCTTCTCACAAACGGCTCCTACGATTTTGTTTAAATCGCATTTACTTTTTTTTGTTCTCTATAAGTTGGGGTAAGCGTCTAGTAAAATTCATTATATCATGGTAAAAAAATTTTTTTTTAAGATTGCGGCCTTAATATGTATTTTGGGCAAAAAAGTATATAATTAAATTATAAACTAATAATAGAAAACTAAAAAACCTATTTTCACCGTTGCCCCCTTTTATTAAGTACTGTGCTGCCGGCTATCAAAGCTTCCGATGTAGCGACAGAGGGAGCCGCCAATAGTTCCGAGAGGGGTGGTAGACTTGTGGTGGCATACCAACAGAGGCCTTTGTCATCAAGGATGAGCCAGTAACCGCCTCTTACCACAGCGCCTTGGCAAATATAAAAAGAGCGCTCCATTCAGCCAAGTGATTCAATTCCGATCCAGACAGCAGACAAGACTTCTACCACGGCACATGGCTACTGGACTCCAGCGAAGACTAATCGACGACTTTGGAAGAGAGAAGATGATGCTTCCGCTCGCCAACCCATCACCATAAGCCGTCAACCGGACCGTCATCGCCCGCTGATGCGAGCAATACCCACAGCAGTACTTCGGCCGAGCCTTGGGCCCACCGGACCCGACGAAGCAGCCATTGACGCACTACTGCGAGGGAAGAAGATGATGTCTCCACTGGATGACAACATGCCGTGTCGCCCAGCTCCTCGACTGCCACGATGACTATGACCGACACTTCCCATCAAGACGACCACCGCTTAAACGGCCCTTTTCAGGGCCACAAAAAATTAAAGGTTTTAACTTGCCACTTAATGTGGCCATCCGGTGACACTATGATTTTTATTTTAAGTGATTTTCTTTTACAGTGTTTAGTTTAGCGTCATTAAGTGATTTTCAATATTTTGCTCATCAAAGTCGAAGTCCAACAGAGGTTGATTCTCATTTTAGTGTCTTTCACTCATGATTAAAGTTAGGTTATGTTTTCATTTTATATTGTTTACTCATGATTAAATATTTTTTTTATCCCTAATGTAGACTTTTTACGTTGCAATCTGTTCAGTTAATATGCCTTAATATGCATTTTGAGAAAAAGTGTTTACAGTTGAAAGTGATAGAATATTAAAATATCTAGGACTTTTATTTTAAGCGGTTTTCTTCTGCAGTTTTTAGGGTACTTGTGAATTAAATCGACCACCTTTTGGCAGAGAAATTTTCTACGGGAAAATAACATAACAAACTATATTGAACAAAAGTTTAATTACATACTTTACCATTTACATGAGTTTATGACGATTGTATTTTGTTTTCGCCCCTTCAGTTATGGGGAGGGGAGGGGTTTTACGATGCGAGATATGCTAAGTCAGTCGACTATAGAGTGCTTTAAACAATTCCAGTAACCTGAGTGTGGTGGTCGGTTTAATGCATGAGTACAGTGTTTAGTTTAGCGTCAATTAGTGATATTCAATATTTCACTCAACAATAATGATTAAAATTAGGCAATGTTTTCATTTTACATTGTTTACTCATGATTAAACGTAAGTTATATTTTAAATTATTTACATTGGATAGAGAACATCGTGTGACTATTTCACACCAGATTTTTTCTATTTTTTTGTTAAAAGTAATTTCTTTAAAAACTTAAATTTTCAATAAAATATAAATATAAAAGAAAAAGAGAAACGAGTGAGATATACTCATTAAATAAAAAGAATTGATAAAAATATTTTAATATTTCTTTGTAGTATATTGAAAGCCTGGTATTGAGTAAGCCAATTTTCTGAACTCTGGGTACTAAAGTTTATTTCTTGTTGAAAATATAAATATTAATTTCTATACTACATTGGACGATTTAAATTATATTTTATTGGAGGGGCTTACAACACAATTTGTAATATGGTAATAATTAACATAATTCTGCAAAGTGTTAAAATTAACACAGCAAGTTAAATATATAATAGAACAATACAAACAATCCATTATTAGTTAACTGATACATACCTGCTGTGTAACAGTTGTTGTAGTTACGATGCCGGGTGTAGACACGTCACATGTGACAGCAGGCCAGATATTACCGTCACCTGCTTGTGTCATCTTCTCTGACGAACAAACATTTCTAGCTTGGTCTGAACCATGTAATAATACTACGTCGCTAAACATAACACTGCTACGTCGACGAGACATTGTATTCGTTCCAGGTGGGGTTAGTAGTTGTGATCCACTCTGATATAAACACATAATTTTTAAAACAATTGCTTGTTTCTACAATAAATTAATTAAAAATATTTTATAAATTTATATTTTTAAATATCTAGTTATTTTTAAATGACATAAAAATTTGGTACAAGTTTATACTGTTAACGGGGTAGTCAACCCAGAAAATGAAAATGAAAACTTCTGGCTATAATTTATCATTATTTATTTTAAATGAAAGAGTAATTTACTAATACTGATCTACCATTTGAACCAAGCCAAAAATTAATTACAGCCCCTAATATAAGGGTGAAGTTGGAAATGCAGGCTTTTACGGGAATCAAATATCTCAGGAACCAAAAAAGATATCAACATGATTCTTATGCTACAAAATACAGAAAATTACTATTTATTATCTGTTGTATGAGCTCGTATGTATTTTTTATTACAAGTAATTTATTGAAAAAAACCATATTTTCAAAAACATTTATTTTATGTATTCACAAATTATTTTTTAACTAAATGCCTATTAAGGTTTTTGTAATAATCATTCCTAGATAATAGAGCAAGAAATTATGAACGTGTGAAAAAAACATCATCCAAATATCTCGAATACTAACCAAAATATTTAATTCCCAAGAATGTACAATCATGTAAAAACCACATTTCCAGAAAACTTAAAGTTCAAGGAATAATTTCACTCGCCTTGGTAGTGATCTTTATTTTAAGCAGATGTTTTTATAACTTTTTACCAAATTATAAACAAATTAAACAAATGATGTGTTTCAGAAAATTTTAAACTTCAAATAAATGCAAAAAATATCGAAATTAAAAAAAATCATCTTCCTGAGTTGACTACCCCTTAAGTATTTTATCAATATTAAAATTTCCTGCCTTGTTCATAGTTGATTTGCTCAGCTGCTTAATCTATTATTATTTCTTATAAAATATGTTTTTTTAACCCTAATGTATGTACGTTGAAATTTGTTGAATTTAAGAACAATAAGCAACCCCACGATCCAATGAGATGAGGATTTAATGTAAATAAGATGTAGTCTTGTACAGACTCAGATCGAACATTTCTGAGAAAGTATGGTTAATTGAACCCCAACTATCAAAGTAACCACACGGGTAACCACTGCTAGTATTCAAATTCAAAAGTAACTACTACCGGCCGCATTGGCATAGTTGGTAACGTGCTCGCCTCTAATCATGCGGTCGTGGGTTTGAATCCCACTCAGGCACGACTTATTTTCATACGTTAAAAAAATAATTCCATCCTCCGCAGTTACACCCCAACGTCGTCGCTAATGACTGTTGCAGTTTATGCAATGTTAATAAATAAATTAAAAAAAAATTAACTACTTTTACTAGGATTTGAACCATGAAGCTTTCATCTGTAAAATCAGCTGTTTAACTGACTTGCAGTGACGACTTTACCACTAGACCAACCCAGTAGGGTTTTTTAATTCTATGTTGTTTTCCAACAATAGGAAATGTACCCATGTCGAAGTATGTGTTACGTTGCAGTTAGTTACATTTTTTTATGTACTTTTATTTTGTAATTGTATAATTACAGATGTAATTATATAGTTATCAAATCAAAAGGTAAATGAAATTTTTGGTAATTTTTCTCTGCAAAACATTTTTTGTAGCAGGTTTTAACGGAAACTCTTATGTTAAAATATGTACCTCAATTAGACAAAATATCCCTAAAAATTTAATAGAGATGGCTGACTGTTTAGCGACAAAATGTTCCTTTTTGCTAAAAAATTCATTTTTGAAGAATCGCTAAATAACGAAACAACATATTATACCACATAACATTTCAGTTTCACAGTCTTATTTAAAAACCGAGAATATCAGTAAAATTTTAAAAAAGAATGCTGATGCTAGCATAATTTTAATCAAAGTTGTATAAAAATTCTAAAAGTTTTCAAAATTGTATTAGACAAATCCATCTGTCAACTCTATTCAAAACAATATTTAAAAATATACAGAAACATTAAAAAGAAATATATGATACTTATCATACTATAAAGGAAAATCTACATATACTAAGAACACCAAATACCAAACACCAGACTTTTGTGCAGAATAACTGACCATGCAATGAGACAAAAAAAGGGACGCTGGTAACGCATACATGTGGCACAAAGAAATCAAAAGGGATGTAGAAGAACTTGGACTAACTTACAAAGATCTAATGGAAAAATCACCCAAATACAAACAGGTCATCAAGGACCACAACCATCGGCTTATGACACAGAAAAGAGAATATAAAAAGAGGGAATTTTCAGAAGCAGCCGAACAGAACATGAGAGAATATCACGCCAAAAAGAAACTCAAAGCTTCCAAATTGATTAAAGTTGTCCATTGTGGCGAAACAAGAACTAAAAAAAAGGAAAATCTGGAAATTAATATAACCAAAAATATTTTTTTATTTTTGAACTCCGGACTCCTTGAATAAAGAACATGATAACAACTTTGAGAAAATATCAGAAACAAACTGGAAAATGAGAATATAATTTTATTGGGACTTAATGAGAATGAATTCTGAAATACTCCATAACACAATTTTTAATTATTCTAACAAAAACCCAACCCCTTAACAATTGGATTAAGAGAGTAAAATGAACTATGTTAGGAAATCAAGATATTATATGAATTGATAAAAGTAGAGATTTATTTAGAAAGATAATTAAGGAAACTGTAATTCTTTATAGTGATAAAACTGAACGTCCAATAGGGATAATGGAACGAACAAGATAAAAAATCACACAGTTAAATAATAATAAAAGAATGTTGACTAGAAAAGCAAAAGCAATCAAAAGTTAAGTTATGTTTCGTGAACCTTAATAGGCCGGAACAAATAATAAAAAATTATATTTTCTTTTATATATTTCTCTTTCCAGAATAAATAAATAAATAATAATAGAATAAATAATTAATATGCTGAGAACTATGGATAATGCTCATTGGTACATTTAAAATTCTGATCTACATATATGTAAATACCCTGCCATGCCTTTTGTGTCTAGTGAGATAAGAAGATTTGCTGTCACACATGAAGGTCGTCCATATGATCTCACCAATCCCAGAGCAATTTTTAACTTCTCAAATATGAAAATGTTTCTAGAAAACTTAAGAGAAAGAAGCCCTTCGAACTAGTGTAACAGTGCAGTGTGATGTGTTAAAGCAGAGCAGTGTGAAGTGCCAAAAGTAGTGAATAGCTCTTCTTCTTCTTTAGGTGACTATTCATTCCGATTGTTGGCGACGATTATAGCAATTCTCACTTTGTTCGTTGCATTGCGAAATGGCTCTTCTGTGCTCTTCCCAAACCACGTTCTCAGATTTCAAAGCCACGACACCCTTCTTCTGCCAGGTCAACACTTTCCACATATTTTTCCTTGCAGAAGGCTTGTATTATTGAATATCATGATTCATTCCGCATGATATGTCCAAAATATGTACTGGAGCTTCGTACACTTGATGTTGGAAATTACCTCCATGTCTTTCTTCATTCTCCTGAGAACCTCTATATTTGGTATCGAGCAGTCGATGGGGATAGTTACAGATTAGTTATATATTTTAGTGTTAAGGTATAGAACATTAATGGATAGACTATATCAATTTTAAGCATTTAGTTTTTAAGACAATATGAGTGAAAAATTATTGGTTAGTATCACAGACCAGTTTTAATGCACAAAATTTAAATAATAAATTTTCTCTAAAAAATGTTTTCTATTTATCCATTCTGATGCACTACTCTTTGGTACAATTAAAATAACAAAATGTATATAAAATCCATAAAATCTTACTGATACAAATACATGTAAATAAACTAATAAATAAAAATATATAATAGTATTTACAATATCTGGAGAATTTGCTGGTTCCCAGTGTACTCCATTATTAAAAGAAGGAACTCTAAGCAGTGATGGCCGTTTTGGACTTAATGGAGGTTCTTCAGACCCACAGGCTGGTTCTTCTACTTCAGGTGCACACCTCGGTAATTTTGGAGTCCCACATGGACTTCCGATGTAACAACAATCTTCTGGCTTTTTACTTTTCTCTGCTATTTCGACAAAAAATTCAAACACTGATTGTTACTGATTCATATGATTCTTAAAACAGAATAGTAAAATAGACAATGTAAAAAAAATACATATCAGAAAATGCACAAAATGTTTTATTACAACTTTTGTGCGCAATATTTTAAAAATGACGGCAAAGTGTTGTATAAGATTTTATAGGCTTTAAAATATTCTTTCCTCATAATTGGAAATTAATATTTAAAGGAGAATGTACTTTTCCTGTGGTATAAATATTTCCTTAAGACTATATCGGTGACTTAGATTGCAAAACGCTTGACTGCAAAGGTAAAGATTAGGTTAGAAAGATTTGACTTCTAATTAGTGTAAGGAAAATTTAGTTCAGAATTCCGTACAGTACCACACAATAAAAAATAATTTCTACTACCTGGATGTTTCAATGATCCAGATGTTGATATAACTTAATAACAACAAAATTATTATTTTTTTAAATGATGTACATCAGTGGTTCTTACCCTGGGGGGACCCTTTGGAGGGGGGGGGCGTAGAAGAATTTCAGTGGAGGCGTGAGTGTATTTGAAAAATAATAAAGAAAAACTATAATTTACTCAGTTTTGTAGTCGCATGAATATTTTCAAAATTATCTTACTTTTTTGTATATTGTACTTTAGCAGAGTCTAGCACTTGATTATTGCAATAACCCGGTATTCCTACTCTGGCAATACTGTGATTAGGCTTCTGTTTCTTATTTTGATTATAGGCTTCTAGTTGTTTTGACCACTTATAGTAGTGATGCTAGAGGGGTTGTGATCTCACATCAGTGTTCAAAGGGTGGCACAGTACCTCAAAGGTTGAGAACCACTGATGTACATTACAAATTTTTTTACTTCAGTATACAGATGTTTAAAAGTAAACCAAAATTGTCATGTAAATTTAAAATGTAATATGAAGAAAAACAACAAAAATAGAACTGAGGAAAGTACGGTCCATTACGCAAAATACTTTTTTTACATAATTTAAATGTTCACAATTACAACATAAGAAATATACATGATTAAATTTAGTCAAAGTTAAACATAATAGTAAACTGTTTGAACAAAACTTTACTTATGCAGGCAAAAATATGTTAATAAATGTTCAAAAACTCTAGAAATTTGTGTTAATCTGTATATTTGTTAAAAAACTAAAACATACTCAATTAAGGAAGGAGGGGCTTATGACTGAGTGAACCAACTAGAAAATTTTCACTTTTGAGTTAATGCCATTACTAAAATGTAAAAGTAGTTGAATTTATTTGCCATAATGAACCAAGAGAAAAGAAGCTTGCTAAGGATTTTTTTACGATAGTTTGTTCTTGTAAAATGGGAATTTATAATTCCAAATTAAATTAAAAAGTCCAATACTGAAAAAAAACATGAATTTATACATGGTTCACTCTGGCATAAGCTCCTCCATACAAGAGTCCCTTTTGAAACACTTTTATGTTTGAAAAAATAAATGAAGGTATTTCTAAGTAAATTATGAAATATTACGCAAATATTATTAGATTAAATTTTTGATGGTGTGAGTAACAAAGTTAGTAGGTATTATATAGGTCTAAATCATCAGAATACGGCAAAAAAAATAGTTCAAACAATTAATTACCGAATGTAGATAGTACTTTCAAAGCTTTACAGAATCATTAGTTCACACATCAGTATCACAACTTAGACGTTAAAAGTATATTTTATGAATATTTTGTCAAAGATTTCAAACCTACTTGATTAATCATGACCAACACAAAAGTGATAAAATATTTGTAAATATATTTTAAGTATTACCCTTTTCAACCTTTTAGGGGTACATTTTGGAAATTGTTAAGATGTAATATTTTTATTTTTACTGTACATAACATAGACTAACCGAAATTAGCCATCTACCTCGTCCGGAAATAAGTAAACAATAAATATTGATCTAAGGGTTGAACACCATTTTTATCACCTTAGGGGTACATTTTGGAAATAATTAAGGGGTAATTATTATAGTTGAACTATAAATAACATCTCCATCGAGTTTCAACCATCTGGCTTGCCCAGAACTTAGTGAACGGAAAATATTAGTTAAAGGGTTGAACACCCTTTTCAATCCTTTAACATTGGAATGTCAAAATATTGTCTATTTACTCTAAAGGGAATATCCCTCCAAATTTCAGCTTTCTAGCTATTTTGCAAGTAGGAAAATTAGCAATGAGTGAGTGAGTAAGTGAGTCAGTGAGGGAATTCGCATTTAATATACAAATGGAGTTCACAAAAACAATCAATTTTAAGTCAAGATTTTTTAATGACAGTGATCGACATAGTATTATTTCAAATATAAGCATTGGTTGAATGGGAGTACAAAAAAACCAATTAAAGTACTATATGCAATACGCATACTTACCATCTGATTGAGAATGGAACGGTTGTAATATTAAAGTACTTCCTAAATTAACATTAGTTTCACCATTAGTGTTTCCATTATTTCCATTAGTCGCATTTAGTTTTTGTTCTTTTTTCTGTTGTCGTCTATATTTAAATAAGCGATATTTTTTAACCAGTCTTCTTTTCCCTCTACGCCATAAATGAGCCACATATCTGTAAAAAACCTCTACAATGTACTTTGAACTTATAAACTTAAAGTTCGTAAGGAATGAACACATTAAAAAAATCATACAAAAGATTTATGCATTCTATTTCTTATATCGGGCTAAAATTTTCGAAAGGTATTTGTATGCATCACAAAAATTGATTAGCCAGTTTGTGAAATGGTTTGTGCAAATGGCTACTGGGGTTTCTTGGCTTGATATCTGGTCGAGCTATTCTATGTTAATCATTTTCATTTGCTAATCTTCACTGAATATTAGGGAGTAAAGAGAGAATACCGAGGAAAATGGTGGAACTCGGGGTTGGTGGAAGAATACCGCGAGGTTGCTCTAGAGGTCGCTGCAAGTAGAGATTTTTTTGGGTGTTTTATGTTCGACTGTTTTGCACATTTAGGCTAAAGCAGACAATCAAGGGTGATAGATAAAAAATGAGTGAAAAATGCCAGACCTGACCTGGAATTTAACCCGAGACCCCTTACGAAAAAACCAGGTGCCCTGACTATTACACTATGGGCCGGCCTGGAAGGTGTGAGTTAATGACAGTGGGGAAAATAAGAGGATACTCATGGTAGCAGGTTGAGAAATGAGAGGTCTAGGAAAATAATGAGGTGTACTTTGATAGTTGGGGTTCAATTAACCATACTTTCTCAGGAACAGTCAGCCTGAGTCTGTAGAAGACTAGACCTCATTTATATGTCATGCATCATCCTCATCTCTTTGGGTCATGGGGGTTGCTTATTGTTCTAAAATGAACATGTTGCTACATACACATATTAAGGTTAAAAAATTAAAAACAGACTTCCTTAAATTTTAGTTAATAAAATTATTAAAGAAGATTTTTTCAAGTTACTCTGTTTCTAAAAATATACCCGTCTCCTAAAAATTACACTCAGTAAGTTAGGTTATAACTTGCATCACACAAAAATGAGCTTCAAGGTCACTGTAGCCAGCTGCAGTATTGCCAAATCACACACTGCACCCACTCGCACTACATAACAAGACAGATGCTTGGTATTCCCTCATTTGTCGCATGACAATATGATGAAACTAGTACATGACAATCTACGTAATTGGTGAGGGGTGAGGAGAAGCTGTTAATAGTTAATAAAGCTCATTTTTATGCGACGCAGGTTATAGACTAATGAAATACGGAAATATAGTTAATTGAACCCCAACCATCAAAGTACATCAGTAACCACTGCCTATTATTCAACTCCGTTTAAAAACTGTTATTTACTATTGTAGTTACTATTATCGTTTTTACTATTGTTTAAAAATGTTTTTTTTCCCAATCCCTAATTTTTGTACATTGCAATCTGTTCAATTCAGAACAATAAGCAACCCCATGACCCAATGAGATGAGGATGATGTGTATGACGTGTAAATGAGGTGTAGTCTTGTACAGACTCAGGTCGACCATTCCTGAGAGAGTATGGTTAATTGAACCCCAACCATCAAAGTATACCGGTAACCACTGTCTAGCATTCAAATCCGTATAAAAGTAACTACCTTTACTAGGATTTGAACCAGGAACCTTCGTCTCTGAAAATCAGCTGTTAAACAGCTGATTTTGGCGACGACTTTACCTCTAGACCTCTAAAAATGTATTAAACATCAAAATTTCTGTTCACATTGTTGAAAATATATTTTCGTAGATTTAAAACACCACGTTAAGCTGACACAAACTCAAACAAAACAATTTGAAAATTATTTTATGTTCATAAAATTTCAAATTACAATACTGGTAAAAGTTAACTTATTTTGAAACTACATAATAAACTTTTGTTTGTACGTTTACTTTGTAACAGAAAGATGAGATTTCAATTGAAGTATAAATGAAGAGTTAAAAGTAAATAAAGGAAGATCTTTGCAAATAACGTAATAGATATTATGTTTATAGAAAAGTAAACTGAAAATACATGAGATGAAGAATAATAAGATACGTTCACAAAGATGAAAGAGATAGCTATGTACTCGTATGCAAAACTTTAATAACAGAATCATAAACTTTCTTTAAA
The DNA here is from genome assembly GCA_035578175.1 of Catonia carolina. Classification (NCBI taxonomy): domain Eukaryota; kingdom Metazoa; phylum Arthropoda; class Insecta; order Hemiptera; family Achilidae; genus Catonia; species Catonia carolina. The sequence goes on along the minus strand of JAQMRL010000005.1, from coordinate 27,812,222 downwards.
TTAAGCATCATAGAATAAATAGAACTTAAAAGTTAGAACACTAAACATTAATTTTTCTCCACTCCTTTTTAAAATACAACTTTTTGTTGTTCAAATATGGGGTTTCGCATCCATATGGACCACCTCAGGTTTGGTTCTCGAGTTATAATATCTGAATTTTACATGAATAAATAGGTGTCTTTTATTATAAACTAGCGAATCTTTATTTGCTTCGCTTCATCTACTAAAAATGTTGTACCAACAATAAAACCAGAACTAAATAAATAGTGGACCTCCTTCTCGGCTTCGCACAGGTAATAGGCTATAAAAAAGTTTTCATTAAGTAACTTTAGATGATTTTTGGAGACGAAAGTTCCTGGTTCAAATCCTAGTAAAGGTAGTTACTTTATATGGAGTTGAATACTAGGCAGTGGTTACCGATGTACTTTGATGGTTGGGGTTCAATTAACCATACTTTCTCAGGAAAGGTTGGCCTGGGTCTGTACAAGACTACACCTCATTTACATGTCATACACATCATCCTCATCTCATTGGGTCATGGGGTTGCTTATTGTTCTGAATTGAACAGATTGCAACGTACACACATTAGGGATAAAAATAAAAAAAATTAAGTGACTTTGTTTCTGCTGAAAACAGTATTTTTTCCAATTGAAAGCCCCATAACATCTTCATCCCTTAAAATGCCAACAATATTTGTAATACCTCCTCATACACACCATTCTTTGTCTTGTTTATATTGATCATGAAAACTACCAGTTCTTGACAGACCCACATATAACTGTCCATGCGAAAAACATTCTTTGCACAAATCTAACCCGACAAATTTAAATATTTGCTATTTAAAGTTATCAATTGTTATAGGGAGGATAGCTTAATAGGGAAATTAACTCTTTTAAAAGAAAAGTCATGGTCTATCGAGACAAATGAACGCTATGGCATAATGGTCAGCATTGTCTCTTCGTTCAGTTTTATAATAAAAATTATTTTTTAACTTGAAAAAGTATCACTGGCGTACAGTTTTAAACTGAAATTCTTTAGTTTTCTGGGTCTAGGAATTCACTGGTGAAGGTTACAATTCGATAAATTTAACGGTTATGGAAATACCTAATGTTTTGGTTTTCTGGTAAGATTTCCCAAGAAAAACAAATATTTGGGAAATTTTAGCAAATCTGTATAGCAATAGCTTTCAAACAATACCGAAATTATTAAAATCGGTCCGGTACAACCCCAGAAATAGTTCACTCAACAAAACATTTTACCATTTTATATAGTAGTATAGGTATAGTGTTGTTTAGGTCATCAGCCTGTAGGCTGGTTTGAACCTGTAGAGGTTTTACTAAGTAAATCGAGGAGTGAGGTGGTTTACCATTGCCTTCCTCACTGAATGGAAAAGTATGCTTATCAGCATGCCGGGCCCTCTGAAAAGCACAAATTTTCCACTCTGCAAATGACACCTTCACTTCATTCACCACAGGGTCTGGCTGTATAGTGAAATTCATTACTTTCAGAGGAGATAACTCTGATTAGTGTCTTTTACACCTCTACCTCTTCTGTTCTTAAATGATTCAGTCATTTAATTGGCTGACCATGTGATAAGAAACAGAACTATTTATTTTAGCCCTGCAACGAACAGATTGAGTGTAAATAATTAGGTATAGTATATAATAATAATAGGTATAGTAGTATAGGATTTATTTTCACCGCCCCAATGTTGAATCAGTTAAAATCATTGGGCTTTGAAAATAATAAACTAAGACATTACCATTCTAGTAGTTGTATTGCTTAAAAAAATTAAAAGTTTTTCCATGTTTTTGAAATTAATTAATAATTTACTGTTGTTGCATAGATATGAACCAAAACATAAGAAGCTTACCTACATTAGTTTAAATAGAACGATGTAAAAATTTAAATTAATTTTTTTCTGTATAGATACAGAGCTGCTGATAATGTAAAAATGTTACCAACTATCGATCTAAACAAGACCCAAAAAAGTCATTCCAAATATAAAATCAAATTATTTTGGAACAAAATTGGAAGGCGATCTATAATTGGGGCAGTGGGAACAAATGGGTTAAATGAGGTTATAAGGTATCAAGAGGATGGACACTAACGAAACTTCTAGAAAGGAGGCTGGAGGCGTTTGAGATGTGGCTATACCGCCGCATGCTCCGTATATCATGGACCGACAGAGTACGAAACACGGACGTACTGACTCGGATGGGCAAGGAGATGGAACTGCTATACGACATCAAGCGACGAAAACTGCAGTACTTCGGCCATGTTCTTCGAAACGGGAAATACAGACTTCTTCAGCTGATAATGGAAGGAAAGATAGCAGGAAAGCGCCGGCCGGGTAGAAGGAAAGCGTCCTGGCTGAAGAATTTGAGAGATTGGTTTGGTCTCAACTCCACGTCACTGTTCCGAGCAGCTGTTTCGAAGGTTAGAATAGCAATGATGATCGCCAACCTCCGACGCGGAGACGGCACTTGAAGAAGAAGAAGAAGGTATCAAGAAATTAAGACTGGCAGAGGACAGAACAATATGAAGACAGGACAGATAACCTCATTATAATAAAATAGTAGACAAAATTCATAAATGAAAATGTACTGTGTTTAGACAAATATCCCTGCAAGTGTAATATTGGAATAACTCTTTATTTCCTAATGTGTAGTACGTTACAATCTGTTCAACAATAAGAACAATAAGCAATCCCAAGACTCAATAAGATGGTGATGATATATGTAGACAGGTAAATAAGATGTTGTCTCATCCAGACTCAGGCTGACCATTCCTGAGAGAGTATGGTTTACCCCAACCATAAAAATAAACGTAATGTATGTACATTGTAATCTGTTCAATTTAGGAACAATAAGCAACCCCAAGACCTAATGAGATGAGGATGATTTATGTATGACACGTAATTGAGGTGTCCTCTTGTACAGACTCAGGCCGACTATTCCTGAGAGAGTGTGGTTAATTGAACCCAACCATCAAAATACACCGGTAATGTGTGTATGTTGTAATCTGTTCTGTGTAGGAACAATACGCAATCGCAACATCCAATGAGATGAGGATGACTTATGTATGATGTGTAAATGAGGTTTAGTCTTGTACAGACTCAGGCCAACCATTCCTGAGTTAGTGTGCTAAGTTGTACCCCAACCATCAAAGTAAACCAGTAATGTGTGTACATTGCAGTCTGTTCAATTTAAGAACAATAAGCAACCACATGAAATAATGCGATGAGGATGACTTATGTATAATGTGTAAATGAGTTTTAGTCTTGTACAGACTCAGGCCGATCATTCATGGCAGAGTGTGGTTATTTGAAACCATCATCAAAGCACACCAGTAACCAATGCCTAGTTTTTAAATCTGTATAAAAGTAACTACCTTTACCACTTAGTTATACTGCTGAAAAGTTTATAAAGGTTTCTTGATACTTAATAACTCACAACACAAACAGTAGAGCTTTACTTATCTGAAAACCAGTATTTAGATAAAAAAATTAATTTAGATCCAAATAATATGGAAGGACACGAACTTGACATGAGTTAATTGGATACAAAGAAAAAAAACAGTTAAACTTGGTTTAAATAAACATCCAATAAATTAAACATTTTTTGAATTCCCAAGAAATTTTTTTTAAAAAACAGTTAACTTTAATTTTTAAACATTCATAAATTTTAAATCCTGTACCTTAAATTAACCTTCTCTGTTAAAAAATGAACAATGTAGTTACTCTAAACCTTAATGCAATTTTCAACTGTTTCTAAATTTAGCTTAAGATGTATTTTCTATACTGTTAATTACTAGAACAATTTAATTATCAATACCCCTCACCCAATCGTAATTATTTCAGATAATTGATGCTGCTGTAACTGAAAAACATTAAGAAAACTGCTTGCAGACGATATTTTATAAATTCATCTTTTCTTCTATTATAAGATTATCTCATGAAAATTCTGATATATCAATAAAATATTTTTTTTTAAACTTTTCCTGATTGTTTAGAATTATATAATATAATTTTTCATATACAATATAAAAAAAAACACCTAAATACACAATGCTTTTATTTTGTTGACAAACTGATGAGAAAGTGCATTGATGTTTTTGTATTAAACTGAGAAACATGGTATCCAAAAGGACTTATTGAAATTTTTAATCTGATGAGTCATTAATTGTGAATTTTTTCTCATACAAGGCCAATTTTAAACCACGTGAGGTGATTTTAGACGTTTCTGGAAGCTCTTTTTGTAGCCCAAATTCTAAGAATTCATTCACTGTAGGCCTTTCTCCATTCTTCTGTCCACCAGGTTTCTGTTTTCGCTCTTCATGGAAACCTTTAAAGTTCATTATTAGTTGTCTGAACTTGGTTTGGTTCATTAAATTTTCTCGGTTTATTCCGGTTTTCTCAAATTATTACTTTTTTAAACCGTTTATCTGAAACCTTAGGTCTATTATGTAGTGTCTTAAAAAATTTTAATTTTAATTTTTTGTTTTGTCAATCAGTAGTTGTCAATTCTATACAGTTATCCACAAAATTTTTGCCTTATTTTCTAATAGTTTTCATTAATTGTTCATTTTTTTTGTAAAGTTTGTCTCGATCTTGTAACCTTTATTGTTTGTCTACTATCTTTGGACCAATATCTTGCGGATAATCTTTCTCTTGAATTTTTCTGTTTCTCTTAGACCAACCTTCCCGGTCATTCTAAGGCACTCACCTGCGTACAGACTTACAGGTTTTATCATCTATTGTGTATTTTGTGATTTTTATATTATACAATAAAAATAATATATACTATTTGTAACTTACTTAACAATTTCAGCATAACAAGTTGTAGGCTCTGAATTATTAGTTGAAGAAGCAAGTGTACTTGTCGACTGAAATCTTGCTCTTTCTAATCTCATTCTTTCCATTTCTCGTTTTTTAGTTTCGGAGAATTGGGTAGCAATTACTACCAGGCACAAGTTGATCATAAAAAATGATCCAATCTACAAAACAAAACAAAAAGTGCAAAATTTTATTCTAATACAAAACAGAAAAAAGTACAAGTATACTACAAAAATTGAGAAAAACACTTAAAAATTAAAAAATTATATTTTTCATCTAAGACAATCTGATAAAGTTTTTAGTTATCTTTCAACTTACAAATTCAAATTAATTTTCTTCATTTACATAAAAGTATATGTTTCTATCAAAGTGCTTAAACAAAATATCAATATACTTTTATATTTTGTCAATTATGTAAAAGGGTTATTATTTAAAACTCATTTATTGTAAAATAAATACAAAACCTGGACCGATTTAGCCCACAAAAATTTATAAAATTTACAAACTGTATTAACAGTTATAGAAAGCGACAAAAATAAAATACGAATATATTACTGTAAAAATTCAAGTAAAATAAGATGCATTTAGCATGATAATTATAGGCACAGTTATTACTTTAATTGATAATCAGAAAACTTATGACTTATGAAACTTATTACTTAAACTTATGACTTATGAACTGTACGAACGTCAGATGGAGACAGCACCTGCCGAGTTCTTTATATTGAAAAGGATGTGTGATCTGAGGCTTGCAAGGATATACCAAAATCAGAAACTTACTAGCTACTTTTTGAAGTATTAAACTTTTTTGTTGTTTAGGTCATCAGCCAAAAGGCTGGTTTGCATCTCTAGAGGTTTTGCTAAGTAAAATGAGGAGTAAATTGGTTTACCATTGCCTTCATCAATGAGTTGAAAAGTATGCTTATCTGCATGCCAGGCCCAGTGAAAAGCATCTACTTTCAACCCTGCTTGGCATTTTCACTTCATTCACCACTGAGTCTGCTTGTATAATGAAATTCATTACTCTCAGAGGAGCTAACTCTGACTAGTGTCTTTTACACCTCTACCTCTTCTCTTCTTAAATGATTTAATCATATCGTTGGCTGACCATGTGATAAGAAACAGAACTATTTTATGTAACACTGGAACTATCAGATCGAGTGTAAATAAATAATATAACACTCCACCTGTGTTATATAGGGGAAGGATTTCCCCTTATTTAATTTAATGTGCCAACGCTAAGTCCTGGTGTTGATTTCGTTTCCTGCTCCTTGAAGCTTTTTTAGGGGTAAACTTTTCATTGTATTTCTGTATACAGAAACGAGTTGATTAATGCAGTACATAAATTGATAAAATCATTATAGTTTAAAGGTATTACTTCAAATAATAGATAATAAAAACTTGTTAAGTATCGTGAAAAACATTTTGCCGTATCAGCAATGTATAAGATGCAATTGCAATGATTACTGAATTTCATAAAATATTTATAACAAGTCATAAAAATCATTAGATGAAGTTAAATATTTAAAGTTTTGTTTTGATATACTAGTCTCTATCGGGTGTTTCAAAAAGTACGCAACCATAACATTAAATAGGTAAAAGTAACGCACAGGTAAATTTAATGTATATTTACATATCAGTTGGCATCACTATATTCAAGGTTAACAGTTTGTAACAATTATTGAAATGTCGTTATTGTGCACCAGTGCTATTCCAGTATCCATTCGTTTACTGTGTAAATGATGTCGTTTACCAAAGATGAATGTGTGTTTATTCTTGAAACTTATTTCTGTTATAAATCTTACCAATGAGTAAAATACCAGTTTTATTTAACCTTTCCCAATTCTGTTTTTCCAAATAAGTTGACAATCTTGCATTTTTTACATAAATTTTGCGAGACTGGAAGTGTACAAGATCATCAAAGCATAGGTCGACCATCAGTGATAACCATGTAAATTCTGGAGAGTGTAAAATCCTCCATACAACTTAATCCATCAGTTTATTACAAAGTTAGATTTACATCAACGAGAATGTTAGTTCTAGCAGGATAATGTAACTTGTCATACTGCAGATGACAAGCTAGACATGTTATTGGATTTTTTTTGGCCATCGTTTGATATCAAAAGGGTTGTGGTCTCCAAGATACCCGGATCTTACACCAACATAATTTTTCTTGTGGGGTTATTTTAAATATGTTGTTTTTAAAACAATTCTCATCCACTAGATGAATTAAAGTCGAATACTGAAAGTAAAACTTTTAATATTTTGTTAGAAAACATTAAGAGAAGTAGTTATAAATGTTTTGGGTCACAGGGAATCATTTTCAAAATCTATTATAAAGTTATTAAAGGTAAGTTTCATTGTAAGCAATTAACATATTAACATAAAAAGAAACAGACAGAAGCTTAATTTAATAATAATTTATTACAATTATTATTATTATTATTATTATTATTACAATTCTTTAGGTTGGGACATTAGGTTTGATGAAGATTTGGACATAGAGGAGAAAGTTGGCAAATTCCAAGCAGTTTGCAGGATTATGGTGAACCCTAGGCAGGAAAACAAGAAAAGAAACCCAGAAAAAGTTTTACGAGGTGATGGCTGCCCCAGTCCTACTCTATGGAAGTGAGTCGTGGATTAAAACCAGACCACAGGAGGGTAGAGTACAGGCAGCAGAGATGCAATTCCTGCAAAGAACAAAGGGTTACAGTCGTAGGGACCAACTAAGAAATGAGGACGTAAGAACGGAATTTTATGTTTACAACCTGAATGGGAAGATTGCAGAATATCGTAATTGATGGAGGGAGCACGTAGAGAGAATGCCTGAGAGAAGGATCCCCCTCAGTGTTTTGCAATACAGACCAGTGTGGAAGAGAGATGTTGGGAGGCTACATAAAAGATGGCAATAATTCAGTAGTTTTTTGCCGTTGTGATTCGTAACAGGCCTAATCCTTGATTGTGGGAAGAAGAAGTTTTATTGTAATATATTTTTTTTTTAGCTTTTATTTGTTATCGGGAACTGTACATTGTTGACAACTACCCAATTTGATCGCTGCTTTTTGCTGTATTTTTTGATGGGGATTAGACATGAGTATGAACAGAGACCCCCAGTAGAGTTTGTTCATGGATAGCTGTCAACTGGTCACCATACAAAGTCGCTTGCCCAACCGGTGTTACTTAACAAATAATAGCGACTTTCTATCAGCTGGCTGACTAGGCTGGCTCGAAGGCCTATTGTAATTTGAATATTTTTGCGCAAGATTATAATATATATTTAATTAATTTGATATTTTTGTATTACATTCATATGTCATCTTAAAATACTTTTTAAGATTAATTGCTTACTTTTTGAAACACCCTATGAAATATATTAAAGGAATTGAAATGAATTTACATAAAAATGCAAGAACTTGAAAATTTTCATTTTCTCCAGGATATTTATGGAAGATTTTATTGATTTTTATAACAAATGAGAGCATAAAGCTATCGTAAACGTAAATTTAATTTTATCTTAAAAATAAATCACCTCATAAAACCTTACACTTTTTATTGCTTCTCATAATGTCAATCATAATTGATTAAGGTCAAATTTTATTATTTATGTTAACGCTCCATGTGATCGAAATACTGTTTTACTCGTTTTACTAGTTTAAAACTAATTTCGTTGATTTATTTTGGTGACGATGTTCTTAAAAGAGAATAAAATCAAATAAAAAAATCTGGCGTGAAACACTCTCACACGACTTTCTCTTGCCAATTCAAATAATGAAAAATATAACCTAACATTAGTAATAAACAAAAAATTAACCTCAAAACACATAACCTTATTTTAATCATGAGTGAATGATGCAAAATGAAAATCAACCTAAGTTTGGCTTAAAAATACGTAAAATCACTCTTTCACGCTAAACTAGGCTCTGTAGAGAAGAATTCTCTAAATAAAAGTTGTAGATCTTTTAATTTACTATAAATTTAATTATACACTTTTATCGTATAATGCATACTAATGCTGAAATCTGGAAAAAATCGATTTTTTACAGATTTTCATGAAAATAAAAACAGAAAATCACCAATTACCGCTAAACTAAGCGTTATACAAACAAATGTTTGAACTAAAAGTTGTAGGATTTTAATTCTCTACAACTTTTGTTATATACGCTTTTTCGGTAAAATACGTAATAAATTTTTTATAAATATTTAAAAAAAACAATTTTTTTACGAGAAAACAGCCTCTCCAAGAATTTCAGCAGACATGGCGCCTACTCTATCTTGTACAGCATAAAAAAATTAGTAAATGCGGAAATTTTAAAAAAAATTGTAGGAGCCATTTTTCAGAAAATCGCAAAAAGGCGAAAAATTACACGAATAAACTACCACTTCCGGTTGACCGATTTTGATGAAAATGTTCGTGTCGGGTTTTCTAGTGGTACCTAATTTAAGTTTCAAGTTTCAACTACGTACAATGTTTCGTTCTTAAGATATTTTGTTCACACACAAACACACACACACACTCAAACACACAGACCAATCGCTAAAAACATGTTTTTTGGGTTCAGGGGGTCTGAAAACGAGTAGATCCAGTGAAAAATCAATTTCGGAAAATCTACATGAAAACAATACTCTTCTTCCTTTATATTCATATAGGCAAGAGAAAGTAAAAGGTTATACATACCACAATTAATAAAACAAAATAAATCCAGTCCCAAAACGAATGGGCATCTTGAACGTAGTACATTATGTCACTCCATCCTTCTAAACTGATAACCTGTAAAATTAAAAGTAAAATAATTATTTTTGACAGAAACAATCTTTTGAAGTAAATACTTTTAAAATATTAAAATTTTTGTGAAATTTCAGTCATAAAATCTTCGACAATTTTCAGTGATGGATACACAATCACCATACAAGAAACCAAATTGATTACTTTGTTGACATTTTAAAAATCATTCAATTTCTCACCTTTCTAATGTCACCTTCATTTAATAATGGGTTTAAGTATACTAAGTATCCCAAAAGCCTGAGTACGGCGAAATATTTCGCAAACAAGTGATGCTATTCTTCAGAACACAATATAATCTTGTTGTTTAGGTCATCAACTGAAGACCGATATGAATCCCTAGAGGCTTTTCTAAGTAAAACGAGTAATGAGGTGGTTTACCAATGCCTTCCTAACTGAGTGGAAAAGTATGCTTATCAGAATTCCAGGCCCTCTGAAAAGCATCTAAATTCCACCCTGCAAATGACACCTTCACTTCATTTACCACAGGGTCTGGCTGTATAATGAAATTCATTGCTCTCAGAAGAGATAACTCTGACTATAGTATATAGTATGTACGTAAACTGAAAGCAGAAGCCTGTGTTTGGTTATCCGCTTATCTCATCAAATAAGAAACACAAAATTTCTGGTACGACTCGTTTTAAAGATTGGTTTTCTGTAATTTTATTCGTAAAATTAAAAAACACAAGAGTGCATTAGGCTTTTTCTAGCAATTTAGAAACAAAATAAAATGTACCCGTTTTTTAGCGCATTTTTCACTCAGTCCATGTTTCAGAACATGTGGCACGATCAATTTTAAGAGGAAAAAAATATGGCGTTTTAGAATAGTGCTCCTGCATGTTTCCTTATTAATTTTAGCTAAAATTCAGCCTTTTAGCTCTAAAGGGTAAAGGAATTAGAGCGTTTTAAAAAAATTGTTATTTTCGTTCCCGATGGACGTAACGAGTTAGAACAAAAGATGTATCCTTTTAATTAATAAGGGAAAGCAATTACACTACAAATAAATGTTGTAAATGTGAAGGTTTTTTCAGTTGCATGAGAAATATTTAAAAAACTTGCATTAAAAATGTGCGTTCGGCAGTGAGATGTTAATGTCTGTGATACCTATGCAGCAGAGGACACTAAGGAGTCTGGTTTTGAACTAAGTACGAGTAGAAGTACCTCCACAAGAGACTCTTTCAATTTTATGTAGTTAAAGAGTATCAGGCTTATGTCGACACGAAACGGAGCGTACAATGTGACACCACATCACTGCCTGCTTACACACAACGTAACCCACTGCCCACTTTGAATTATTAATAAAATCCTTCTAAAAATTTACCTTTTCTTTGGAATATCCGTTAAATTTGAAATAATTATTTGTAGTGTAATTTTTCATTCCCTTATTAATTAAAAGGATACAGCTTTGGTTCTAACTCGTTACGTCCATCGGGAATGAAAATAACAATTTAAAAAAAAACGCTCTAATTCCTTTACACTTTTGAGCTAAAAGGCTGAATTTTAGCTAAAATTAGTAAGAAAACATACAGGAACACTATTCTGAAACGTTATATTTTTCCTCTTAATATTGATCGTGCTACGTGTTCCGAGACATGGACTAAATGAAAAATGCGTTAAAAAACGGGTACATATTTTGTTTCCAAATCGCTAGAAAACGCATAATGTACTCCCGTGTTTCGTAATTTATACGAATAAAATTACAAAAAACCAAGCTTTAAAACGAGCCGAACTAGATTTTTACTTTCTCTTGCCTATATGAATATATAGGAAGGAAAGTATTGTTTTCATGTCGATTTTTCGAAATCGAGTTTTCACCGGATCTATACGTTTTCAGACCCCCTGAACCCAAAAAACATGTTTTTAGCGATTGGTCTGTGTGTGTGTGTCTGTGTGTGTGTGTGTGTGTGTGTGTCTGTGTGTGTGTGTGTGTGTGTGTGTCTGTGTGTGAACAGAATATCTCAAGAACGGAACATCGTACGAACTTGAAACTTGAAACTTAAGTTACATACCACTACCGGACGCGACACGAACATTTTCATCAAAATCGGTCAACCGGAAGTAGTAGTTTATTCGTATAATTTTTCACTTTTTTGCGATTTTCTCAAAAACTGGTCCTACGATTTTTTTAAAAATCGCCTATTTTACTCAATTTTTTATTCTCTACAAGATAGGGTAGGCGCCATGTTTGCTGAAATTCTCGGTGAGGCTGTTTTCACGAAAAAACGTTGTTTTTTTAAGATTACGGCTTTAATATAAATTTTAGCGCAAAAACTTATATAATAAAAGTTGTAGAGAATTTAAAAACTTACAACTTCTGTTTCAAACATTTGTTTGTATAACGCTTAGTTTAGCGGTAATTTGCGATTTTCTGTTTTTTTTTCTCACGAAAACGTGAGAAAAATCGATTTTTTTAACATTTCGGTCTTAGTATGCATTTTACGACAAAAGTGTATATAATAAAATTTATAGAAAACTAAAAGATCTACAACTTTTGTTTAGAGCATTTTTCTCTACAGAGCCTAGTTTAGCGTGAAAGCGTGAGTTTCCGTATTTTTAAGCCAAACTGAGTTCGATTGTCATTTTGCGTCATTCACTCATGATTAAAATAAGGTTATGTTTTTGAGGTTAGTTTTTGTTTATTTCTAATATTTTATTAATAATGTTAGGTTTATTATTAATTATTTGCATTGGCAAGAGAAAGTTGTGTGAGTGTTTCACACCAGATTTTTTTTTATTTCTTACTTGATGAGATATGCGGTTCCAAACCACGGCTTCATCTTTCATTTTACGTATTATAGTGTCTTTTACACCTGTCCGCTCTTCTGTTTTTAAATGCATCAGTCATATATAATAGGCTGACCAGCTGATAAGAAACAGAACTTTTTTTGTAGCCCTGGAACTAACAGATCGATTGCAAATAATTTAACATTCTAACTGCCTGTTATGGGGAAAAATATAATCTTATGAATGCAAATAGAATCTATTGAAATTCATAATGTACACTTTCCGCCATTATGAATGCAATTTTATTTTTGAATACGAAGGTGGTCATGAGACACATCATTTGCATACAAAATTCTACATGCAATTGATGTGTTACGTGACCACCGTCGTGTTTTTTAAAAAAATTCATTCAAGATGGCGGAAAAATGTATAAACAAGAATTTCAGTAGATTCTGTTGGCATTTACAAGATTATATTGTGTTTTGAAAAATAATATCACCTGTTTGCGAAATATTTTGCCGTTCTCAGAGTTTCGGGACATTAAGTATAGTAAGATCCTTTACTTATACATAAAAAACACTGATGCAATAACAAAAGGTTAAACAAGAAACTCTACTATATTTTTTGTAACCAAAGAACGATAAAAAAGGTGCAGTTAGTTCAACTAATTATGTCTTCACACAGGATTCCTAGACTGGTCAAAAGTTACAGGTCGATTGGACGGCGCGATCCGGGGCGACCGGTGGTTAGGTAAATGCCAGGACAGGTCTGGGACTTAATCCTTAATTGCCAAAGAAGAAGAAAAAAAGATATTTAAGAAATGTAAATAATATTATTTACCGTTTAAACAAAATCTCAAAAAAGAAAGGTTTGAAAAATCTCAAAACAAGGAAGAAAAATTCAGAATACCCTCACAGATTTGCAAGGAAAAAGATTGATGATAAGAAATACTGAATTACAGAAATTTTAATAATTTTAATTTACATAAAAAACCCATTAAATTATATTGGTGCAAATGAATAAATTTATAATATTGAAACCTTTTTTGTACAATGAATTTCAAGGGTAAAAAACCTTGAAAATAAACAGTAATGAAAAAGATTTATTTTACTGTAATAAAAGAAAAAATAATTGTAAGTAAAACGATTTTCTCGTAAAGCAATAAACTTTATTGGACATTATATACACCATGTCAATTGAAAAGAAAAAAGTATTTTTACTGAATAGGGTCATAAACAGGAGTCTATTATATTATTGAGGTAAAAGAATATCTATTTTATTTCTTTTTGAAATGTAACAGTTACTATAATTGAACGTAAAGTAAATTAAATACTTGAAACATATTAATACTTTTATTACGTTAAATAAAAATTTACTGTTTGTTTATTTAAACATTAATGAAGGAAAAACTTTATATTAATTTTATTTGTGAACCGTAATAATTTAAAAAGTTAATTGAAAAATTTACACCTGGGTAAAGATAGTAGAATCACTGTTCATTACAGAACTTTTATTAAAAACATATCCACTTTCTAGTTATTAGAAACCGTATGATAAATTCACGGTTATATTAATATTGTAACATTGTACAGTGATATTATAAAAATGGCTAAGGAAATAAATTGTTTATTGTGTGGGCAATGGAATCTATAATCTACAAATCTGGTGTGAATTACTCACACGATATTCTCTTGCCAATGCAAATAATTCACAATATACCCTAACATTGTTAATAAAACATTAAAAATAAACAAATTAACTAACCTAAAAAAACATAACCTAATTTTTATCATGAGTGAAAGACGCAAAATGAAAATCAACTTTAGTTTGGCTTAAAAATACGGAAAATCACTCCTTCGCGCTAAACTAGGCTCTGTAGAGAAAGGTGCTCTAAATAAAAGTTGTAGATCTTTTAATTTCCTATACATTTGTATAAACACTTTTGTCGTAAAATGCATGCTAAGGCTGAAATCTTAAAACAATCGATTTTTTACACGTTTTCATGAGAAAATAAAATAAATTGCTAATTACCGCTAAACTAAGCATTATACAAAAAAAATGTTTAAAATAAAAGTTGTAGGTTTTTAAATTCTCTACAACTTCTGTTTAAGTAAATGAGGCGTTTTTAAAAACATCATAGGAGCCGTTTTTGAGAAAATCGCAAAAAAGTGAAAAATTACACGAATAAACTACTACTTCCGGTTGACCGATTTTGATAAAAATGTTTGTGTCGAGTTCTCCAGTGGTATCTAAAGTAAGTTTCAAGTTTCAAGTTTTTAGATCGTATGATATTCCATTCTTGAGGTATTCTGTTCACACACACTTACAGATCAATCGATAAAAACATGTTTTTTGGGTTCATGGTGTCTGAAAACGTGTAGATCCGGTGAAAACTCGATTTAGAAAAATCAACATGAAAATAATACTTTCCTTCCTATATCTTTTCATACAGGCAAGAGAAAGTAAAAAATCCCTTTCATGAGATTATGCGTCTCTTGGCTGGTGGCAATTTTTAAAAAGGCTTTCCTTTGACTTAGACAAAAACCATTAGTGATTTCTGTATTTACTCTTTTAATAGGAATCGAATGACTTTCGTTCGAACTGGAACTTCAAACCCAATTTAGCCCAACTAACTTTATGTGTAGATGACGGACACTATTTTTGTTTCCGAATTTTGACTTTAATTTCTTGACTTCCGGTTTCGGGTCACTTCTGTTTGAAACCGGAACTTCAAACCCAATTATTTCGGTATCTACTCTTTTAAGAGGAATCTAATGACACTATTTTTGATTTCAAATTCAGTTTTTGATTTCTTGACTCTCAATTTTGGCTTGGACCACTTCTGGTTAAAATTGCATCAGTCATAAAAATTTTAACCCTATGATTTCTGTATCTACTCATTAAAAGGAATCTAATGACACTATTTTTGTTTCCAAATCCCGACTTTGATTTATGAACTTCCGGTTTTGGGCCACTTCTGGTCAAAACCAGAACTTCAAACTCAACGATTTCGGTATCTAATCTTTGAAAGGAATCGAATCACACTATTTTTGTTTTCAAATTCAGACTTTAATTTCTTGACTCCTGATTTTTGGCTTGGACTACTTCCAGTAAAAACTGGAACTTCAAACCCAATGCTTTCTGTATCTACTCTTTAAAAGGAATCTAATGGCACTATTTTTGTTTCCAAATCCCGACTTTGATTTCTTGACTACCGGTTTTGGGCCACTTCCGGTCAAAACCAAAACTTCAGATTCAATCCAGGCCTAGTAATATTTGTGTAGATTACAAATCCGAAAACAGTTTGTTGTTTTCTCTTGCAATTTCTGACTTTGATTTTTTGACTTCCGGTTTTGGGCCACTTCCGTTCAAAACCGTAACTTCACATCCAATTTAGGCCCACTAACTTTATGTGTAGATGACGAATCCAAAAACCATTTGTTGCTATCTCTTGTAGTGTCTGATATCTGGGTGTGGTGGACAAACGCAAAAAGGAAAATGATGGATGACAATTTTAAAAATTGCTACCCAAATAGAGACAAAAATGAACAATGATTTTTTTATAGTAGATTTACTGCAACTAGTTATTTGAAACTAACGAACAGTTTTCCTTTAACGAGATTATCCCCCCCCCCCATGTATATAATCATGCAGTCACCCGCTGGTGCTAGCACTTATTTTCTAATGACACTTCACAGTGTTCTATATAAACTTATTAATTTCTTAAATCTCTAACTTAATCCTATTGTTAATTTAGACATTAATTTAGTAACTTACGTGACTATATGACTTAAAAGTAGCTTAATATTACATGTAGCTAACCATTAGTTTTAGTAACTTATATTATATACATGACTTAAATGTAATTTATTCTTAATTATAATTTAACAATACTTGTATTATTTTTCTTAAAACACTAAATTTATCAGCTTAGTTCTTTCACTTGCCACACTATTACACTTAGTAATTTTATTTTAACACACTAACTCTACAGGCTTAGTTATTTTCAGACGCCTAAGTATTACACTTTTAGTAATAGTTTTTGTTTTTTTAACATACTGTTGTGAATAAATGAAGTCGATATAGTTGAACAAATTTTGCTTTATTAATTTTGAATTATCTCACAACATAGATTATTAATTTTTAGTTTTTCTTACGTTTTTTCTTTATTACATGTGTAGTTTATCTTTTTAACAAATCCCTCTCACAACTTTTAATATTACTATTATTTTAAATATCATTTTAATTTATACCGTATAGTCTTTTAAATGTGTATGTTAATTTAAATTTTATAACTGGTGTGTGGACCTTCCATCTTGCTTGACGTTTGGTATCACACTCCCCTAATTCCTTTACAAAATCTTAGTTCTTATTTTCCAGTTTTCTAGCAACGAAACTTTGTTTAAATAAATTAAATACTTTTATATATATTTTAAACCAGCTGAGTTTGTTTATACTCTCGACTAGAGCAAACATAAACAGATTTATCTGTGACTCATTTTCGAATCGTTACAATACTAAATCTACAGGCTTAGTCCTTTTCAGTCGCTTGACTATTACACTATTATGTAACAGTTGAAGTGCTTCAATGTTGACGTGATCGTGAAGACGATCTTCATGTTTTTGGCACACTTACACACTTCCTCTGCTACTGTATTCACTTTTAAGTCTCGATGGATGTCGCTGTTGCGGGCATACCACGGAGCGCTTACAATGTTCCTGAGCACTCTGTTTTGAAACCTTTAGATAGCATTTATGTTGCTTGTTTTGGTGCAGCCGTAGATGAACAATGATTAATAAAATAAATAACAGGCAAACTAACCATTTAAATACTCACCAGAAATATTGCTACCCACGCAAGTCCAATGTTATCAAAAGATATGGTGCCTTGGAATGGATTATGTCCTTGGGGTTTACATTCAGTATAATATTGATTCCAGTTGACACAATGAGTATCATTTGGGATATTGTTACTCCAAGGTAAAGCTGTATTATTGCATAAAAGTTCTCCATGTTTATAAGGAGGTAAATCTTTACACGAATGCATTCCGTTGTCTTCAGGTCTTGAACAAATATAATCACGATCTTGTTCCTGGTATTGATAATACGCTGCTAAAGGCCTGCACACACACAACAAAATAAAATGTAATACATTTTAACAACATCAAACATTTATTTTTTTAAATTCAATTAAAAGTTTGACTTTTTATCTTATATTTACAAATAATGATTCCATTCACCATCTTATATTTTTTTAATGTAAAAATTTTGGAACTAAATCAAAGAAGATTATTGAATCTTCGTATAATTTAATAAATAAATAAATACAGAAAATTGGTGAACGACAAAAATTTGTAACATATTTTCCTGAATTTTACTTTCAAATTAAAGTGACTAAATTGTTAAACAATTGATTGGATTCGTAATAAAATTACAATTTATCAACTGTTGTAAAAATAAAAACCTACACAATATTGTTCCACCAGTAGAAAAATAAAAAAATGGTTTTATGTCTTTAAGAATGAATTTGGAAACTATTGTAAATGGATCAAGGCATTCTTTACGCACGGTGTTAATAAAGTTTATAAGCTTTTTGTAAAGTTCAATTTAAAAAACAATGTTCTCTTAAACATATGCCTGGTAACGCTTTGTTAGCAGATAATAATTGACGAAAAATTCCATTAAATGTTTGTTTCTCCAGTAGCTGCACATAAAATCTGAACATGAATTTTGTGTAAAGCCAGTAAATTTCCTGATTTACACAAAACTGGTTTGTACCACCAATAGTTTTTGAAAAAAACTAAGGCAAAAAAATTTGTCAATTCTTTTTTTCTTCTTCTTTATCTATTTAAGAAAAATATTTTTCCACTTTATCTTTAATATATGATGATTATATTCTATTTAATCTGTCAGAATATATCTCTCGTGACAGTAATGAACAACTGTGTTTCATCGTTTTTAAGGGTCTACCCATGGGTTTTTTTTTCAGATATGACTTTATTAGAACTGTTTTCTTATTTTCTTGTAGAATCAGCTTGCAAGAGATTACCGTAGACATTAGAAACACCCTGCATGATGCACTGATGCAACGACAGGAATCTCTAAAACTAATTCTTGTGAATTTTTTCACACTGAACGCAAAATTAAATGATTTCAAGAGACTTCCAATTGGTTATGAATGCCTTGATATATCTACAATAACTTTTTAGTAAATGGTAAAAAATGTATGAAAATTTGAAAAATTATATTTTATTATGAGATTTAAAATTTTCTTATTTCAATCATAAAAGAATTTGTTTTTAATAACTTATATAATGGTTTTTAACAAATTGTTCAAACATTTAAATATTTTATTAATTAATGAGTAATTACTTTAAAATAAACTATAAATAATTAAGAAATATATAGATTTTTGGATTTATAGTTTTGTTTTAAAAAAACATTTATTATTCAATATTGATTTTAAAATATCAGGAGAGGCTATTAAATATTTTCACTTCCTATATAAAATTTAGTCACTGTTATAAGAACAATAATTTTATTTAAAAAAATGTCCTTATATGTATCGGTAAATAATTAACAAGATAAAAATAAATAAATAAATATATTCTGATTCTATGATTTGTATATCTGAGAGTATAATATTAATAATCTAGTTGATTTCAGAGGAAGGGAAAGGAAAAGAAAAAGAAAACTTAGTTTTACAATGTCAGCACAACTGGCTTTTGTCAGGTGTTTCAGGTTTCATTCCCAGTGATGCATTTTAACAATATTTGCAAACCAATCGAACTTAAAAAAAATATTTTGTATAATCAAGTGATATTAATTATATTGTATGAAATAATTATATTTTAATATATCATATTGTATTACATATAATATTTATTATATTTATTATATTGTGTTTAGGTCATCAGCCGAAAGGTTGGTTTGAACCTGTAGAGGTTTTACTAAGTAAAACGAGGAGTGAGGTAGTTTACCATTGCCTTCCTCTCTGAATGGAAAAGTACGCTTATCAGTATGCCGGGCCCTCTGAAAAGCACATATTTTCCACTCTGCAAATGGCACCTTCACTTCATTCACAACAGGGTCTGGCTGTATAATGAAATTCATTACTTTCAGGGAGATAACTCTGACAAGTGTCTTTTACACCTCTACCTCTTCTGTTCTTAAACGATTCAGTCATTTAATTGGCTGACCATGTGATAAGAAACAGAACCATTTATTTTAGCCCTGCAATGAACAGATTGAGTGTAAATAATTTGGAACTCCACCTGTCTGTTATGGGCAGACTATTACTTATTTATAATATTAATGATGACACTTAACAATAAAAGGCAAAAATTATTACTGAAAATCGAGTCGATGACACTTTTAATAGAAACCAGTTGTACTTTTATGCTTGAACACAAAAATGTAGGAAGAAAAAGACGAAAATGTAGAGAAAGAAGAGGCAGAAACGGAACAGGAGATAACAGAAGAACTAAACAAAAAATCTGGTATTAAACACTCACACGATTTTCTTTTGGTAATGTGCCAACGCAAATGAAACATATATCCTATGTTTAATCATGAGTAAACAATGTAAAATGAAATATATAACCTAATTTTAATCATGAGTAAATAATGCTAAATGAAAATCAACCTCTGTTCGATTTAAATAACGGAAAAATACTAATTGACGCTAAATTAAGCTCTGCAGAAAAAATGTTTTAAATAAAAGTTGTAGGTTTTTTAATCTCCTATAATTTTAATTATATAAATTTTTTTTGTAAATGCATACTAAAACCGCAATCTTAATACAATCCAATTTTTATTTACCGATTTTGATGACCATAATTCAGAAAATCTCTGATTCACGCTAAACTGAGCGCTGCGGTGTAGAAAAAAAAACAACTGAGAAAGTTGTATGTTTTTAATTTCCTAGTTTTAATTATATATAATTTTGCTCATAACTACCATAATTTTTCCCATAATTATACTGTTCATAACAGACAGGTGTAGTGTCAGATTGTTTACACTCAATCTGTTCGTTGCAGGGCTAAAATAAATAGTTCTGTTTTTTATCCCATGGTCAGCCAATTAAATGACTGAATCATTTAAGAACAGAAGAGGTAGAGGTGTAAAAGAAACTAATCAGAGTTATCTCTTCTGTAAGTAATGAATTTTATTATACAGCCAGACCCTGTGGTGAATGAAGTGAAGATGTCATTTGCAGAGTGGAAAATATGTGCTTTTCAGAAAGCACATATGTTGATAAGCGTACTTTTCCACTCAGTAAGGAAGGCAATGGTAAACCACCTCACTCCTCGTTTTACTTAGTAAAACCTCTAAAGGTTCAAACCAGCCTTTCGGCTGATGACCTAAACAACAACACATACTTTTGCTCTAAGATGCATTAATTAAGGCCACAATCTTAAAAAAACCATTACTACGAGAGCATAGCTCCCCCACATATTTCAGCAGACATAGCGCTTATCTTATCTTTAAAAACAAACATAATCTTCATATAAAATACATCGCCCCAGATTTAGCATTTTAAATGTATTTCACGAAAAAACAATAAAACATAAACATTAAAAAATATAGTTTAATATTTTTTTTGTTTTAATATATGTAAATTACACGTACTGAAATGATGGAATAAAAATAAACATAAATGTTTGTAATAAAATACATGCATCTTTCTGTAACGGAGAATAGACACACATTACATACCATCCACCATGTACAAGTTTTATCTATAATGTTTCATTGTCTTAGTACATAAAAACTTATTTAAACAATAAAAACAAACAACCTTTTCTAGTATTAATTGAACAATGCTGTTAAAATACACGGTAGAAAATAATTCTGTTTTTAACAGCGTAGAATGGAACAGTATCAGTTAACCTAGTTCTGAAGTAGAACTTAAGATAAATGTATTAAATGATAAATTGGTTGTACTATTGTTTTCTAGTAATATCTACTCGTATCTGAGGTAGAACAACATTTTTCCAAAGTTAAATATTCCTTAAAATTTTCTAATAAGTTTAATAATTTAACTAAGTTAATTTTTAATTTACATAACTTATCTATGATAACATTTCCATAAAATATAATTAATATTTAAAATTAATTTTTTAGCTTTTATTACTTTCTCTTGCCCTTATATAAATAGTAAGATATATAGGGAAAGAAAGTATTGTTTTCAAGTAGATTTTTCAGAAACCAATTTTTACCGGAAATACACGTTTTCAGGCCTCCTAAACCCAAAAAGAAATGTTTTTAGCAATTGGTCTTTGTGTTATATTGTTATAGTTGACTTAGGCATTCAGCTTTGGAGTAATATATTCCTAAATTTATTGCTTTTTCAGATGACACTGTTATTATTTTTGACACAGAAGACAGACTCCAATATGCCATTTATAAGTTGAACAACATTAGCGCGGAATTTGGCATGAGAATATTGGCGCAAAAATCAAAGGTTATGGAATTTAAGGGAAGATGGCCGGTTCGCTCAAAAATTATACTTAGCAACCGAACTATAGAACAAGTCCGAGACTTTAATTATTTAGGACGCAAGATTTCCTATGAAAGAGATGATGACGTGAGTAAAAAACTGGTAAAATTCAGTGCTGTCTGCGGTTCTATTCGCAGAGCAATAGGAAAGAAAACGAGAAAGGACACCCAATGAAATTTTATAGAGCAATCCTGTATAACTCATAACATATGGGAGTGAAACATGGGTGTCATTACAAAGGAATAAATCTCGTATCCAGGCTGCTAAAATGAGATTTTTGCGGCGAAACAAAAGTTGTACCCGGTCAGATAGAGTACGTAACGAAGCTATCCGCGCCGAGTTAAATGTTCAGTCACTGTTAGAAACGTTAAGAATATATAAGAGCTAACTGGTCCAACCATTTAATTCGCATGCCAGCTCACAAACTTACTCTGCGAGCAGGGTAATATAAACCTAGAGGTAAGCGAAGCTTGGGAATACCTATAAAGAGATAGATGCCGGAACAGGCCATGGAGCCTAATCCTTGACCGATGTTGATGATGGTCTTTGTGTGTGTGTGTGTGTGTGTGTGTGTGTGTGTGTATGTGTGTGTGTGTAAACGAAATATCTCAAGAACAGAATGAAGTACAAAATTGAAACTTGGAACTTAAGTTACGTACTACAAGGGCGCCGAACAAGAACATTACCATCAAAATCGGTCAACCAGGAATAGTAGTTTATTCGTGGGATATTTCATATTTTTACGATTTTCTCAATAACGGTCTCTACTATTAAAAAAAAATCTGGTGTGAAACGTTAACACTAACGTAACCAATAGGAAAGAAAACGTAACTACTTTACACTTATACTTATTAACTTATGTTAGCGATGTACATAACTTTCTCTTGCCCATGCAAATTATATTATATCGTTAAATAATTAACAATATAACCTAACATTAGTAATAAAACATTAGGAATAAACAAAAAACTAACCTCAATAAACATAACCTAATTTTAATCATGAGTGAAAGATGCAAAATGAAAATCAACTTCAGTTAGGCTAAAAAATACGGAAAATCACTCTTTCACGCTAAACTAGGCTCAGTAGAGAAAAATGCTCTAAATAAAAGTTGTAGATCTTTTAATTTCCTATAAATTTTATTATACACTTTTGTTGTAAAATGCATACTAACGCGGAATCTTAATAAATTGATTTTTTTACACGTTTTCATGAGAAAAAAACATAAAATCGCTAATTACCGCTAAACTAAGCGTTTCAGCAGACATGACGCCTACCCTATCTTGTAAAACATAAAAAGTTTAGTAAACGAGGTGATTTAAAAAAAATCGGAGGACCCGTTTTTGAGAAAATCGCAAAAAAGTAAAAAATGACACGAATAAACGACTTCTTCCGGTTGACCGATTTTGATGAAAATGTTCGTGTTGTAGTGTCTAACTTAAGTTTCAACTTCGTACGATGTTCCGTTTTTACGATATTCTGTTCACACACACACACACACACACACACACACACACACACACACACACACACACACACACACACACACACACACACACACACACAAACACACAGACCAATCGCTAAAAACATGTTTTTTGGGTTCGGGGGTCTGAAAACGTGTAGATCCGGTGAAAATTCGATTTCGAAAAATCGACATGAAAATACTTTCCTTCTTATATATTCACATAGGCAAGAGAAAGTAAAAAATTGAGAAATTAATAAAGAATTTAAAAAAAAAATTGCAAAAAATTGAAAAATTGTACGAATATACTAGTAGTTCTTTTGGTCGACCGATTTTGATGAAATTGTTTGAGTCTGCTCCTCTAGTTGTATCTAACTTAAGTTCCAAGTTTCAACTTTGTACAATACTCCGTTCATGTGATATTTCGATTACATACAAAAAATACTCACACACAAAGACCAATCGTAAAAACATATTTTTTTTGGATTCAAGGGATCTGAAAATGCATATTTCTGGAGGAAACTTGATATCAAAAAGACGACATGAAAACAATACTTTCCTTCCCTATACATTCATATCGGGGAAGAGAAATTTAATGATGAAATCCAAATGTTACATGATTCATTTATTTTGAATGTAATAATTTATACTTATTGACAAGCATCTTACAGAAAATCACAAGAAACAAAGTACACGAAAGAGCTGTGGTAGAATAATTTAGTGAACTGTCATGTTTAGCTAACCGAAAGATATTCTCTTCAACAATTTAACATTTGTAGTCATTTAATCATATATGTATACTGTAATCCGAACCATTAATCTTGCAGCGTTTCAACGGCTGTCACTATGAAATATAAATTTTCAGACTTATTTTGAAGTTTTTAACTTATTTATATTTGAGTTTTAAAACCAAAAAAATGGTGTTAAAATGCAACTTGTAATACTCCAATTTTTATTTAGTTTTATACGTAAAAGTAAATGCTGTGTTTTATTATTTTTTATAGTACATTTAAAATCGCTTTAACAGCTTGGTTATTAGCGACTGTTGTTAAGGCCAACAGCCGAAAGGCTGGTTTGAACCTCTAGAGGTTTTAATAAGTAAAAACGAGGTGAGAGGTAGTTTACTATTGCCTTCCTCACTGAGATGAAAGAGTATGCTTATCAGTATGCCAGGCTTTTCAAAAAGCATCTACTTTTCCCCTTGCAAATGACACCTTCACTTCATTCACCAAAAGGTCTGGCTGTATAGTAAAATTGATTACTCTCAGAGGAGATAACTGTGACTAGTGTCTTTTACACATGTACCTCTTCTGTTCTTAAATAGTTCAGTCATATAATTGGCTGACTACGTGATACGAAACAGAACTATTTTTTGTAGCCTGGAACCAACAGATCGAGTGCAATTAATTTAACATTCCACCTGCCCGTTATGGGCATATTTGCGACTACGAAAATTTCCAGACCCTAGCCGGGGGAACTGAACTCGGAACCTCGGCGTTGTAGGTTAGCGCGCTACCACTTTGCTATGGAGGGGACCAATATAAATTATTAATTTAGCCCTAAACTGAATAAAAATATTACCTAGTTTTTTTTACTTTTATTAATATTATTTTGCTCATGTCAGGCAAGTGGGGGGTGTTAAATAAATAGCACTCGATCTGCTAGTTCCAGAGCTATAAAAAATAGTTCCATTTCTTACCACATGATCAGCCAATTATATGACTGAACTATACTGACTGAATTATATGCCTGGGTTTGGAACCGCGTATCTCATCAAGTAAGTAATATAAACATTTTTGGTACGCTTCGTTTTAAAGCTTGGTTTTTTGTTATTTTATTCGAATAAATTACAAAATACGAAAGTGTATTAGGCATTTTCTAGCGATTTGGAAACAAAATATTTACCCGTTTTTTAGCGCATTTTTTACTTAGTCCATGTTTCAGAACATGTAGCACTATAGATTTTACGAGGAAAAATATGGCGTTATAAAGGAGTTCTACATGTTTTCTTATTAATTTCAGCTAAATTTCAGCTATTTAGTACAAAGAATAAAGGAATAATAGCGGTTTTAAAAATTTTTTATTTTCGTTACCGATTGACATAACGAGTTAGAACCAATGCTGTATTCCTTTAATTAATAAGGGAATGATATTACACTACAAAAAATTATTTTAAATTTAATGGATTTTCTAAAGAAAATGTAGATATTTAGAAGGATTTTATTACTTCAAAACGGGCAGTGACGTGGTGTCGTATTGTACGCTCCATTTCGTGTCGAAAATGTGTCAGATACTATGTAACTATAGAAAAATGAAGATTCTCGTGTGAAAACTTCAACTTAGTTCAAAATCAGACTGTGCAGGATTTATCTACTTAACAACCCACTGCCGAACGCACATTTTTAATGCATGTTTTTAAAATATTTTCCATGCAACTGAAAAAAGCCTTCAAATTTACAACATTTGTTTGTAGTGTAATTTTATTTAGATTTATTAAATCTGTCAATTTTATTATCAATATTTTATAATTTAATTTCAGATTTATTGCTATATCTATTGATAAATTCAAAGATATGAAATAGAAAATTTAAACAAATCATTAGTTCTAAATTAGTTGTAGCCTAAACCTTCCTTTGATTCAAATATTTATTAATAAAGCCATCGTAATAATACAAACATTATTATAAAGGCACTGTTAGAATGCACCGATGACGCTGTAAGTGCTTGAAGCAGCTCCGTTTCTAATTAACTACAAACTTTGTTGTTGAAGAGACACAATGAAGTTTAAGATCGGAGCACAAAGGTGTTATGTTAGCGTAGACAGACTAATTATTATAAACGCTGACCAACTAACTCCATCTAAAGTGAATGAACTCTATTTGGTAGGTAATTTAGAACGGTTAATTGAAATTAATTGAGTTAAATTAATGCAATTGATGATAATGTTCGAAAGCTTAATTGGACTGTATTGATGGACAATATTCTACAAGTACAATATTATAGTTAGGATATAAGGTAACAAAATTATAAATTTGGATTTCATGATCAAAAAAGTCGATATGAAACTCAATCTGTTACTGCGCTATCAAGATATAACATAAAAATGAGCGGGAAATCATAAATTGAAAGATAGAATAATAGGATGAAAATTAGCTCTAATTAATTATTTTTAATTAATAATAATAATTATTTTTTTAAATGAAATAAGTTACTATTTAAAAATATTCCGTGATTCCAAAATATTTGTTTTAACATGTTAAATTAGTAAAATGAACAAAGTACCCTAGTTTCAAGCATATTTACATAACTACATATTTTTATTAAACATTTTGCTGTGTATTGTTTAGAAAATTATTTAAGAAGGAAAAACTGCCAAATAGGCCTACACAATAATACGTCCTAAATATTTAAGTGATTATTTGTAAAATTCCTTTTCATTAGGAGATGCGTCTCATGGCTGGTGGCAATTTAAAAAACGGCTTACGTTTGAACTACGGCAAAAACCATTAGTAATTTCTGTATCTACTCTTTGTTTCCAAATTTTGACTTCGATTTTTTGTCAGTTTTGGGCCAGTTACGGTTGAAACCGGAACTTCGAACCCAATGATTTCTGTATCTACTCTTTAACACATTCAATGCTGAGCAATTATGAGGTATCTCTCCCGTCGGGCTGATTACTCGTGCAGCGTGTTCTCCGCATGCTTTATGTAGGGCCTACAACTTATGTTACTTACGTTTTTACAGATTTAGTTTATTTGGGACTTATACATGGATTTCTGTTTTCTAATAACATAAAAGTAAACAATTCAATGTTTTTTTAGGCTTATTTTTGCCTGGTATAATAAATGTATTTCGTTTTTGAATTTTTCCATTTACTGTTACGATTTACGCATAATTTCTTATAATAGTTTTAAACTACAAATAATATATTTTTCAAGTAATCCAATCATCAGTAATCATAATTTAAAGTAATCATAATTGTACGCGGATAATACTGTAATATTGTACTCCGCCGATAACCCCGCTCAAGTATCGTACGTCCTTCAACAGCATATTTCTCGTCTAAAATCATGGCTTACCAAAGCCCGGATTAAAGTCAATACTACAAAAACGTGTCACGTTATATTTACCCTGCATAAACGAGTTTGTCCTCCTTTGTATCTTTATGAAACTCAACTTCACACTTTTAAATCTGTCCGTTATCTAGGTTTATATCTAGATAAGAGGCTCAGGTGGAATGTACACGTGGATAAAACGAGAAAGGCACTCCAAGACAGATTCAAACAGTTGTACAGACTTCTTTCACGCAAATCCAAGTTACCAACTACATCTAAATTAACCATTTACAGCTCCTACCTTCGACCAATATGGAGCTATGTCAGTCAGGTTTACTGCTGTGCAAAACCAACGGTATTAGCGAAAATTCAGCGTTTCCAATCAAAGCCTTTACGGAGGATAGTTAACGCTCCCTATTATGTAACCAATAAAACGCCACACTCAGACCTAAACGTACCTTACATAAATGACGTTTTCTTAAAACTCAATACAAAATTTAGGAAGAAACTCGTGAACCACCATAACCCATTGATCTCAAATCTGCCTACGCAGACTCTCCCAAACAATCCAATAAGACATCTGAAACGTCGATGGAGCCGCCGGGACCTCATCAATTAACGTAGTACTGTAATTGACTATTCATTACAGTGTTCTAAATGCTGCACTTAATGCTACACTTATCTATTCACGTCGAAGTTCTGTCACTGGACTGTGTCTGCACTCACGTTTATTTATCATGTTATTTTTTCCAAATTTTGTGTTATCACATTCACTGATTGTTTCCAACAGATTGTGAATTTCCTTAATAGAGAAAATAAAAAAAACCAAAGTAATCCAAAAGTGTAAGCTATTTTGAATTGATACCAGCAAAGATACTAAATTCACGGCCTTAATTGTACTCTGAAAACCCGTTCAAAATACTAAATGAGTGAAATACGAGAGTAGAAGATCGTGTAACGAAAATTCAAAAACGAACTGCACGGTTACAAAGAAAATCTTTTTTGAGGGCTATATAATAACAACAAACTGATATTCGACAGACGGTGTCCTTCCAGGATCACTTAAAATGATAATAAAACAGAACCCGCTAGGTGAGACGGGAGCCTGGCGATAACACCTATCCATGACCCGCTAGGCAAGTCTCTAGCACTGAATGTGTTAAAAGGGAATAGAATGACAATATTTCTTTTCCGAATTCCGACTTGATTTCTTATCTTTCGGTTTTGGTCCGCTTCCATTCAAACCAGAACTTCAAATTCAATCCAGACCCACTATCTTTTTGTATAATTATGAATCCAAAAACCGTTTGTTGCTATCTCTTGTAGTTTCTGACATTTGGGTGTGACGGATAAACAAAGGAAATTGGTATATAGCAATTTAAAAAATTGCAACCAAAAATATTTTCTGGTTAAGTAAAATTACAAACTTATAAATTTAAATAGATAAAATGGAAAAATATATTTTAATGATTAATTTCCGTAAATTAATATGAAATGTACAAACATGTAACGAGCAAAATAAAAATAAAATATTTATACTAAACAACTCTCTCAGGAATGGTCGGCCTGGGCCTGTACAAGACTACACCTCATTTACACGTCATACTCATCCTCATCCTCATCTCATTGGGTCATGGGGTTGCTTATTGTTCTGAATTGAACAGATTGCAACGTACATGCATTATGTATTACAAAAAAAACAACTTTTAATACAGAAATAAAATAATAGATTTTTTAAGTTAAATAATTTATTTTCTGCCCATAACAGACAGGTGGAGTGTCAAATTGTTTAAACTCAATATATTTGTTCAGGGCTAAAACAAATAGTTCTGTTTCCTATCACATGGTCAGCCAATTAAACGACTGAATCATTTAAAAACAGAAGAGTTAGAGGTGTAAAAGACACTAATCAGAGTTATCTCCTCTGAAAGTAATGGATTTCATTATACAGCCAGACCCGGTGGAGAATGAAGTGAAGGTGTCATTTGCAGAGTGGAAAATATGTGCTTTTCAGAGGGCCCGGCTTGCTGATAAGCATACTTTTCCCCTCAGTGAGGAAGGCATGGTAAACCACTTCTCTCCTCGTTTTACTTAGTAAAACCTCTACAGGTTCAAACCAGCCTTTTGGCTGATGACCTAAACAACACAATTTATTTTACAAAAAATTAATTTTTTTCACAATGCAATTATTTAGGTTGTGACATCAGGTTTGATGAAGCTTTGAACGTAGAGAAGAAAGTTGGCAAATTCCAAGCAGTGTGCGGGAATATTAGCAGAACCCTAGGCAGGAAAACAAAAAGGAAACCCAGACAAAGTTTTACAAGGTGATGGCTGCCCCAGTCCCACTCCATGGAAGTGAGTCGTGGATTAGTACCAGACCACAGGAGGGTAGATTACAGGCGGAGAGTTGCGATTCCTGCGAAGTAAAACGGGTTGCAGGCGTATTGATAAACTAAGAAATGAGTACATAAGAATGGAACTGGACGTTTAAAACCTTAATGGGAAGATTGCAGAATATCGTAATCGAGGGAGGGAACATGTAGAGAGAATGCCTGACGGAAGGATCCCCCTCAGTGTTTTGCAATACAGACCGGTGGGGAGGAGAAATGTTGGGAGGCCATGCAAGAGATGGCAATACAGTAATTCAATAGTTTGTCGCTGTTGTGAGTCGAAACAGGCGAAACCTAATCCTTGATTGTGAGAAGAAGGAGAAGAAGAAGAAGAAGGAAAAGGAGGTGGAAGAGGAAGAGGAGAAGAAGGAGAAGGAGAAGGAGAAGGAGGAGAAGGATGAGGAGGAGGAGGATAAGAAGGAGGAGGAAAAGGAGGAGGAGAAGGAGAAGAAAATTTAATTTTAAAGAAAAACAAAAGTTTTTTGTTCTGAAAATTACATTTAGGCAAAAAATAATAACTCAAAATTAAATATTGCTTATTAAAAATACTAACTTCTTTAAAATAATTATTTTTGCTTTGTTTTGTGCTTTATTTAGAAAATTCTTATTTAGTATTCAATGCTGTATTATGAGGTTGTTTAATTATAAAAATACATTTTTAATAACTGCAATGTTGGCGTAATAAAAACTAATTAAACAGATTAATAAATAAATAAACTAGCGTAAAATTTTTGAATAATATTCTAAATTATTTGAATATAAAATTCTCTGACGAAAATAAAATTAATAAAGAATAAGGTACCTCTTTTAAGACGGTGATGTTGAAAGAAAAAGAGAAGAATAGTTAGGTATTTTAATTTGCATATAAGATTATAAGAATTAGATTAAAATGTTCTGAATTTGCACGTAAAAGTTAGAAGGTAATGAATAAAAAGTACCTTACGGGTATTGTTTTTACCATGTTCTTTAAGGTAGTATTTCATTTCTCTCATATTTTCTTGTAAAATAATGTTAATAATTCGTTTCAAAATATTGTTGGATACCAAAGCAAGTTCAGGAGTTTTATAAATAATAATAATTTATGTTAATTCTTCGATTCCAAAGATTCTAAAGTTAATTTTGGTGAATATCAAACAATTTTTGTACCATTCAGTTGTTTAAGGAGGAAGGGATGCTCCCCGCGAGATCAGATTTTTGTAGTAGTGACATCAGGAGAGAACTGGGTAGAGACGAAACCATCCTAGAGAAAATGAGCAGATACAGGAGTCGATGGAAAAATCATGTCACAAGAATGACATATGAAAGGATTACAGTACATGCATTGCAATACAGCCCAATTGGAAGAAAAAGCTTGGGTAGACCAAGGAAAAGATGGTTTGAGGCTGGAACAGGCGTAGCGCCTAATCTGTTAGCGGTAGAAAAAGTAGACGAAGAGTTCTTTAACAGCTGATTTTCGGAGACGAAGGTTCCTGCTTCAAATCCTAGTAAAGGTTTCAGGGTTACTTTTGTACTAATTTGAATACCAGATAGTGGTTACGAATGCACTTTGATGGTTGGGGTTCAATTAACCATACTCTCCCTGGAATGGGCAGCCTGGGTCTGTACAAGACTACACCTCATTTACACGTCATATACATCATACCCATCTCATTGGGTCATGGGATTGTTTGTTGTTCTGGATTGAACCGATTGCAACGCACACACATTAGGGATAAAAAATTAAAAAAGATGTTATAATAAAAAACGATATGATCATGCACCCTGGCCTCAGAGAGGTTTCAAACACCACAGTTTTTTGTTTATAATACAGTACAGTACAGTTTACCCGACCTTCGGTCATCCGACATCCTGATTATCCAACGTGGCTGACCGTCAGTCAGACGAAGGAAATAATTTCACTTAAGCGTTGCGGAAAATCAATATAAAAGATGTTATGTTCTGAATCGCTGAATGCTGGAACAATATTGCTCCTGATACGTTGCCGAGATCGTGGAAAATTTTACTCAGATGACGAAGAAAACCAAGAAAACACGAATGAACAAAACAATCTAATTGACCTAATTCAAAAGATTCCCGGTTGTGAAAAAGCTGACAATAACGATATTCAAGAATGGATGGACAACGACGAACAATATGAGTTAACTGATGATGACATAATTACAATGGTAAATGGTCCCGACGTTGAACAGGCTGAAGAATGTGATGATGAAAATCAACTAAATGACGAAGAGACAGTCTTAAGCCATTCTAATGCAGTGACAATTTTTTAGTCAGCTTTAGCATACGTTGAACGGCAACCAGAATCCATTCCGTCTGACATAATGGGGTTGCAACGCTGGTTTGATATTTCCGCGAAGAAAGGGCAAGTTCAGGCAGATAAACGTCTATTCGGGATTTTTTTTTACATTTTTTTTTAGTTTTTCTTTACAACATAAAAGTACAATGTATTAAATTAATATATAATTTGTAATTTAATTACAAATTGTATTTTTTTTTTGTATTGTATTTTTAATTTGTAATTATTTGAAATTCCATCATTGTTTAATTAAACTAGTTTTTAAAATACAATAACGATTTTGTTTCTTTACATTTCTTTAAATTTCGTATTATCCGACATTTCGGTTATCCGACTATCCTCCGGTCCCATTTGTGTCGGATAACCGGGACTCCACTGTATTATTACAAAACTGGTATAAAACAATCTCACGACTTTCTCTTGCCAATATAAATAATGAACAATATAACCTATGTCTAAATCATTAGTAAACAATATAAAATGAAAAACATAACCTAATTTCAATCATGAAAGAATGACAATAATGAAAATCAACCTCTGTAGAACTGAAAAATATGGAAAATCACTAATTTGACGCTAAACTAGACTCTGTAGAAAAATGTGCTTCAAGTAAAAATAGCAGATTTTTTTATTTTCTATAACTTTTATTATACCTATACATTTTTATCATAAAATGCGTACTAAAGCCACAATCTTAAAAAATCCCGTTCTTTACCGATTTTTAAGAGAAAAATACAGATCATTATTGACACAAAACTAGTTTTGTAGAAAAATATCTTTGAATTAAAATTTTTTTTTACTTTATTAGCTACCTTGATCTTTTAGCTTTAAAATTAGGAATTATTCATTAAATTTTGAGCACTAGAAAGAATTTTATAAATAAATGTTTCTTGGTTATTACCTTGGTGATGAGTCTGTTACATCTGGGCTTTGTTCATAATTGTTTTTTAGTGGTTTATTCCATTATTTTTTGTAAATTAAGGTGATTTTCTCAGTAAACTATTGACATTTTACAAAAAGAATAAACGATATTATAATGGCTTTGGTTTCTATTCAGTAAATAATATGTAAAGAGAAGAACCCGTATATTACGGTTTTTTAAAAAATTCCTAATATGTGTACGCTGAAATCTGTTCAATTCAGAACAATAAGCAACCTCATGACCCAATGAGATGAGGATGAAGTGTATGACATGTAAATGAGGTGTAGTCTTGTACAGACTCAGGCCGACCATTCCTGAGAGAGTATGGTTAAGTGAACCCCAACCATCAAAGTACACCGGTAACCACTGTCTAGCATTCAAATCCGAATAAAAGTAACTACCTTTAGTAGGATTTGAACCAGGAATCCTACTACCTTTAGTAGGATTTGAACCGTAAAGTCGTCACCAAAATCAGCTGTTTTTGACATCAAAAACAGCTGATTTTGGTGACGACTTTACGGTTTAAACATATAAAATTTGTAATGATTTTGTTTTATAGAGTTTTTTTAAACATGATATTTTCGATAAAATACCCATTCAGAAACTTCTCAAGCTATCGAGTTAACCTTATTAGGAGGATCCCACGGTATTACAATACAGCTACTGATCGAAACATTTTTTTAATGAATTGTTTTAAATACCAGTTTGTTGATACTTTAGGCTATTTCTTGTCAATAATGATGAATAAACATTTTTTTATAAGAGTAATTATTTCACAAAATACTCTTTTATAAAATTGTATGGAATGATAATGAATAAGAGGTAAAAAATTGAAGGTAATATCTTTACTGCCTGTTGAGAAAACTGGTCAAATGTTAATATTAGTCAAAAAAATCTGGTTTGAAACACTCACACGACTTTCCCTTGTCAATGAAAATAATGAACAATATAACCTAACATTAGTAATAAAACATTTAGAAATAAACAAAAAACTAACCTCAAAAACATAACTATATTTTAATTTATGAGTGAAAGACGGAAAATGAAAATCAACCTGTTTGGCTTAAAAATACGGAAAATCACTTTTTCACGCTAAACTAGGCTCTGTAGAGAAAAAAAACTCTAAATAAAAGTTGTAGATTTTTTAATTTCCAATAAATTTAATTTTTACACTTTTGTCGTAAAATGCATACTAAGGCTAAAAACTAAAAAAAAAAAAAAAAAAAATTTTTACAAGTTTTCGTGAGAAAAAAAATAAAATAGCTAATTATCGCTAAACTAAGCGTTATAGAAAAAAATGTTTGAAATAATAGTTGTAGGATTTTAAATTCTCTACAACTTTTATTATAGATTTTTGCGCTGAAATGGATATTTAAGTCACAATTTAAAA
This sequence comes from Catonia carolina, assembly GCA_035578175.1. Lineage (NCBI taxonomy): Eukaryota > Metazoa > Arthropoda > Insecta > Hemiptera > Achilidae > Catonia > Catonia carolina. The sequence goes on along the minus strand of JAQMRL010000005.1, from coordinate 27,777,861 downwards.
AAAACAATTTTTTTACGAGAAAACAACCTTTCCATGAATTTCACATACATGGCGCCTACAGCATAAAAATTGTACAGCATAAAAATTTAGTTCAGGCGATTTTTAAAAAAAATCTTAGACTTTTTGAGAAAATCGCAAAAAAGTTAAAAATGTCACGAATAAACTACTACTTCCGGTTGATTGATTTTGATGAAAATGTTAATATCAGGTCCTCTAGTGGTATCTAACTTAAGTTTCAAGTTTCAAAATCGTACGATGTTCCATTCTTGAGATATTTTGTTCACACACATGCAAGCACACAGACCAAGCGCTAAAAACATGTTTTCTGGGTTCAGGGGGCCTGTAAACGTGTAGATCCGGTGAAAACTCGATTTCAAAAAAACGACATGAAAACGATATTTTCCTTTCTTTACAATCATATAGCCAAGAGAAAGTAAAAATTATAGACTTTACTTACAGTATCACCGTCGTACATTTAAATCTATTCCTATCTTTTCATATCAAAAATTTAGTTATTGATTAACAAGCTGTTGAAACAATTCTATATACACTAAATAAAACACATTTCACAAAACTAAAATGTTTACAGAATCAAAAAGTTTAAATTACAATGATATGAAACATAATTATTTACATTGTTAATAAAATATTAGCGCTTTAAGTAAGAAAAATTAGATTTTACTCCTTGAACAAGTTCCAGTAGTACTATCACATTGGTAAATTTTTGATTCGTTTGAGCTAATTGAGAAACCTGTAGTGTTCCTCCTTCGTCCACTAAACAAAAAGTTAGATATACAACATACTCCAACAATCGAAGCAACCGTTAAAACAACACTACCAAGGAGTACGGCCGACATTTTGGTAAATTTAATAAAATACTACGATTTGAAGTCTTGAGTGCATTTAAGTAATGCTCCGAATAATTATAATAATATCAGATATTGATTTACCACCGTTTCATGGTTATGATGAATTAATCCTAGTTGACTATTTTATGATAAATTTTCTTCATTTGCATACGAATTTAAAGAATTTAGTATTTGTTTTAACAATTGCCAAGGTTACAAACAAATTTATTTAATTTTGAGTTTTGTCAACTTATTACGTTATTAACAATATACAATATGACAAAATTACTTCAATAACAAAAGTAGTTAGGTAAGTCTATTTCATTTTTTCAGCTAATCTTAAGACCTGCAATGTTTCTTAACACTATGAACGTTCAGACTCAAGCACTCGCTTCGATCCAGGTCGCACGAAACTCGTCCAGCAGAAGACATTTCAGACATTCAACCAAAAGATTTGGGTGATTAACTCAAGATGACCACCATCGGGATCTTGGAAACTATCAGTTTCTCAAAAAATTTTAAATTGGTAACCTTTCTTGAATTTATATGTACATTAAAATTACGGTACCATTTTTACAATATGACCGCCATCTTTGATATTTTAAATACAAACACCATATTATTTTTATTGGGTAGAAAGTCTGTTTTTGCTGGGTTCCACGTCAATTGACCGTCATTCATAAAGACAATCGTTTGAAACTTTCCCAGAAGCATTTAGAACGTTACAAAGAAGAAGGAGACTCATTTCTTAAGCGAATAATAACTGTTGATGAGATATGGGTCCATCACCATCATCTTTTTGAATTAATAAAAGAGGCCATTAAAGAGGTACAAAATTTTCTGAACGCCAGGCCGTAAACCTTCTTTCAGGAAAGAATTCAAATGCTCGTTAGAAGATGAACTAAGTGCATACAAGTAGGAGGGGATTATGTTGAAAAGTAATGTTGTACTAGTAACCATAAAATTGAGAGCCTGGATCTAGACAGTAAATGCAGTGTTGCCGTATTTGGCAAAGTGGGAACGGGCTTTTTATCTTTTATTATTATCTTATAATAAAAATTATAAATTTAATTTTGTTCTTGCTTCAGGATTGTTAGACAACTTTTGAAAAAACTTAAAAACATTACTGATTATTTCTTTACTTTGTTTTCTAAGCTCTTTCTTTCGATAACGACGATCGCTGTTCAGAGTCGATTTACCGGGTTGTTCGTCAAAATCACTGAATTTATTCATATTTACAATTAAAAATACATTTTAACACACTGAAAAATAACAAATTAAATTTAAAATTTTTTTAACAAAAGACTATTAAACAATTAAACGGTAGGCCTAATAAAATAAACAAATTTTTAAAACGAAAATGATTAAAAAAAATAGATAACAATGTGTATGTCACGCTTGCATTGAACTGACCGAGTGAACTAATTCCAATGCCACAGGTAGGGCGAGTGGAGTGGCAACACTGTAAGGGAGGACAGGTGAAAGTATACGACTGCTTTGTTTACTAGGGAGTTCGCAATTTCGTGGTATTTTTACTTGAGTCACGAGCTTGCCGTTGTTTGCAACAAGGGGAAAAAAAAAAAGGAAACTGTATGGTAGATGCTAGCGAGACTGATAATGAAGACGCTGGTGACAGCGATAGTAAAGAAGGCGATGTATTCGTAGAAAATTTTGTTCCAATGGAATAAAGTAGCTGGTAATTACAGTAAATTAAACATTTCTAGTTATGTAATTAAGCTATAGGCAATATTACAGGTCAAATTTATTTCTTATAAGATTTATGAAAAAAGGTTTTTCTCGGAATTAACCACGGCTGACAAAATGTATGTAAAAACTGGACGGTAGTGAATTGTACGGGTAGTGTCTCACTGTTGAGGTTGCCAGCACTGTCAAATTTTCACTTCCATTCCTCACAGCCCATCCACACGCAAATGTCAATCTCGTGACTTCAGTATCTATATAGTGTCATTTTTTTATTTGAGTACAATAAATAAATATATTCTCTCAATTTCACTTTATTTTTTGATTTACACTCGTAGACTGTTTAAAATAAATTTAAACTGCTCAATAAGCTTTTTCATAATATTTACAAATATTATATTCATAACGAACACAAAATTTTTAATCATAAAATAAATATTTACTTTAATTTTAAGGGGTGTTCATTTAGTAAGTTAACAACCTAGTCAAATTAAAAAAAAGAAGATAAATATAGTAAAAATTAGTGAGTGAAAAGGACTTAAATCAACAACTAATGAGATTGTCTCATTATACATTAAAGAAAGAATAACAAATGAAGATGCGTTTCATTGGCACCAAACTTAAAATGAGGATAAGAGACGTAGATGTATTAAGAAGTATGCTGAAGAAAGATAAGGTAAATGAAAGAGTAATAAAGAAATAATAAGAAAAGAGAGATGAAAAATGTGGAAGAAGATGTAAAGGAAGTTGTATTAATTATCAGTTGTTATATTTGAGAGGTTCATTAGAAGAAGGAACAGGCAAAAAGACGAGTCTCTTCCTTTTTCGCTCTTAATTTTCATCGCACTATTTCTTTTCTTTTCTAACCTACACTAACCTAATTTATTCCGTCTTTATCATTTCATTTATTATCTTCTATTTTTATTTAACTATCTCATTATCTTTTTCTAACTGTTTACCACTATGTGTGAATGAGAAAATTATTTAAGATTGCACCTTAATCTTAAAAAACAAAAACAAAAATGATCTCTTCTATAATTAGTTTACATGTTACATGAACATATTTTAAAACCTATTTATTATGTTATACATTTAGTTTAATGTTACTAACATTTATTATTTGTCAAAGAAATAAATTGTTTTCTACCTAAATAAATTTAGTTCATAAGGAAAAAGTACTTTATTTACTTCTTTAAGATTTTTCATTTGTAACCTTAATGTTTATGGAAGGACTGTACAAGATATTATTACTTTCTCTTGCCTATATGAATATATATAAAGGAAAGTATTGTTTTCATGTCGATTTTTCGAAATTGAGTTTTCACCGGATCTACACGTTTTCAGACCCCCTAAACCCAAAGAGCATGTTTTTAGCGATTGGTCTGTGTGTGTGTGAACAGAATATTTTAAGAATGAAACACCGTACGAACTTAAAACTTGAAACTTAAGTTATATGCTACTACTGGACCCGATACGAACATTTCATCAAAATCGGTCAACCGGAAGTAGTAGTTTATTCGTGTCATTTTATACTTTTTGCGATTTTCTCAAAAACCGCTCCTACAATTTAAAAAAAAATCGTCTCATTTACTAAATTCTTTATGCTCTACAAGATAGGGTAGGCGCCATGTCTGCTGAAATTCTTGGGAAGGTTATTTTCTCGTAAAAAAATTGTTTTTTTAAGATTGCGGCTTTAATATGTTTTATCACCAAAAAGTATATAATAAATGTTGCAGAGAATTAAAAATCCTACAACTTCTATTTCAAATATTTTTTTTGTATAAGACATAAGCGGTAATTAGCGATTTTCTGTTTTTTCTCACGAAAACGTGTAAAAATAATAATAATATTTAATAATAATAATATTTATTTATTCCACTTTATACAAATACAAAATTATATTTTATCTACTAGGAATAAATAACCACCAACTCAAGTAAACGGTGGCTATATATATAAAAAAAATACAAAATACATAAAAACAAGTTTACAAATGAATTACAAATCAAATGATTTATAGAAATAAATTACACATCAAATGTCGTCATCCACTACAAATGACAATTCAAATTTTAGCGGCAGCTACAGCGCATGTTAACTATATTTTTTAACAACAATATTAACCCAGCCGTCAATCTTCAGAGCAGATATTCACCTGTACATGACTAACACTAAAATCAGTTATTATTGTTATATTATTTACCAAGATCAGTAAATTCCTACAAAGACTGAATAGCAAGCACTGCAAGTCAGCAACGGTAAAACACCAACACTAACCAACAATTCTTACAAGTGAATCAACATCAGTTATCTCATTGAGCCAATCTTTAACCTTTCTTGCAAATATTAACACGTTTAAGCTATTTTAAATTTCAATAGGCAACAGATTAAAACACTTCGGATCAAAAAAAACAAAAGTTTTAGCAAAAAAGGATTTATTAACTTTCGGTCTTACAAAAAGTTGTTGGCTTGAACCTCTAGTTCTGTGATATAAGTTTTCAGTACCTCTGTTGCCACTTTTTTTATAAAATAGTTTTAAAACTTTAAAAATAAATAAGTTTTTAATGGGCAAGATACGTAAATTTTTAAAATCATTAACAGTACTGTCTCTCTGACGTTTAAATAATAATATTTTAATGAAATATTTTTGAGTTACAATTTATTTATTAGTTTATCATGAGTACCCCCCCCAAAATTCAATAGCATACTGAAGACGCGATTGAACCAAAGAAAAGTATAAAGATCTCATTAAATTTAAGCCACAAAGGTTTCTTAAGAAATAAAATGCCCGAATTGATTTACTGATATCAGAATGTAGCTGATTTACATGATTTCTAAAGGAGACCTTATCATCAAGAATCAATCCTAAATATTTTATTTCTTTTACCTGTTCAGTTACTTCGCAGCTGCATCCAACAGGATCGGAACAAACGTGATATTTAATGTCACGATCGAAATTGACACCGACTAAGTCAAAACTAATTATTTTTGTTTTTGATGCATTTACTACCATTGCATTTCTCTCACACCATTTTCTTAGCAATACTAAATCATGTGATGTAAAGTCATAAATTTGCGACCATTCATCGCTTGCGTAGATAAATGCAATATCATCAGCAAAAGCTGTAATTCTACCATAGAAGGGTTCAAATAATAAATCGTTAATAAATAACGAGAAAAGATCTGCTGAAATGACAGATCCCTGAGGGACGCCAACTCCTGCCACCCTCTCATCACTTAAACAATTTTTCACACGGACTTGTTGCGTCCGGTTTTCAAGGAAAGTTCTGAACCAATTCAAAGCTGGGCCTCTAACTCCTGCAGCTTCTAGTTTGATAAGTAGTAGATTGTGATTCACCAAATCAAACGCTTTTTTGAAATCAACAAATAGCCCTGACACTTTTTTACTACAATTTAACTTTTCAAATACATCGCGTAAGACGACTTCAATCGCATCTTCAGTACTTTTTCCTTTTTTGAAGCCAAACTGGTTGGGGGAAAAAAGTCGGTAACATTTAAAAAGTCTGGTCCTCATAACCTTCTCAAATATTTTGGAAAATATTGAAAGTAATGAAACTGGCCTATATTGCTCGACCGCATCTGGGTTGCCCCTTTTAAAAATTGGCACAATAACAGATTTTTTTAACAACTCAGGAAATTTCCCAGTAACAAAACTAATATTAATCAGTTGAGCAAGTGGACAAGAAACTAGGTGAATAATCTGCTTTATGAAAGCGACATTAAAACCATCAAAACCAGATGATTTTTTATTTTGCATACCTAAAACTACACTTTCCACTTCACATTTGTGAACAAAACTGAGAAATAAAGAACTAGGCTGTGATTTTAAATAAAGTGAATCACTCAAATTTTTAGAAATTGCGCACACATTAACACTATTCAAAAAGAAATTATTAAAAGTGTTTGCTATCTCCCTTTCGTTATTTATTTCTCGACCATCAACTACTAATTTTTCAATTAATTTATTTTTCCTTCCCAGCAATGAATTAATGACTCGCCAATTATCAGCTGGTCTATTTCCACATTGCTGGAATTTATATGCATAGTATTAATTTTTTCTTAATTTTATATCTGAAGCTAGTTTATTTTTAAAGTTTACATAGTTATTTCTAAAGCAAATATCGTAAGGCCTACATTTTAATTGATTGTACAACTTGTTTCTAATCCTAATTCGTTTTAATAAGTTATCATTCATCCAAGGGCTAATTTGTTTTGCTCTAAATAACTGATTACTTATTTTAATTTCAGAAGTATTTTCTAAGAAACAACTTGATAGTAAAGAATGAAATTGATTGAAGCTGAAATCAACATCATTTTTGTTAAAAATTCCGTTTCAGTTTATTAATTGGAGGTGTGATTTTAATTTATTTATATCAATATATTTTTTGTTATCATAGACATGATTAGGAATAAATGACTTTTTATTAGGGATAGAAAGATTTAATCCAACTGCACAATGGTCAGATAAGTCGATATCAAAAACACCACCTTTCAGTGCATTCATATTACTGTAACGAACAAAAATATGGTCTATACATGTTTTAGAAATATCAGTTATGCGAGTAGGAATGTTGATTAATGACGTAAGTCCACTGTTGTTCATGATTGAAATATAACGATCCCTATCAGGATTATTTGCCTTTCCGAGTATGTCCACATTTACATCACCAAAAAACAGTGCGTTTGTTTTAAATTTTGCAAGGAAAGTCGGGAGTTCTTGTAAAAAAATTGATAGCGAAACACCATGGAGTCTATACAGACCAGCAATAGAAAAAAGCAAATTATTAATTTTAAGTTGTAAGAGTGTACAGTCAGCCGAGGTGAGACGGCATGGGACCTGAGTAGCATTAATGTTCTTATCTACATAGATAAGAGAGCCTCCGGCCCGATAAGTCTCATTACAATTAGCGAAGCAAGAATAACCAGGAATTTCATAGAGTTTTAATTCCGCATTAGTTATCCAGATTTCACTCATTATCACAAATTGTATCGATTTGGATTCTAACAGTTTATTAAATAGGGCAATAAACAAATTGAAGTTTTTCCTAATGCTTCTTATATTGACATGGACAAAGTTAATTTTCATGTCATGAGAAACGAAAAAGTTGTTCTCCAAATCATTGAACGCTATACATTCTGTGTCCATTTGACATTAATGCAACAAAACTAAGATTGTACACAACAATTAGTATAACAGGTTAGTATGCCAAAGAAATTGACACTTACTGATACAACATTCGAAAAAAGTAACATAAAAAATCAAAAAATTGTTAATAAAAAACATTGGCTCATGCCCGACATGTGAAAAAATAAATAAATACAAATTGTACAAACAATCAAAGGTTGATAAATCAAATCGGATTATAAGCCTATACATAAGTTTACCCACAACAAAGTAATTAACATAAACAATATTCCTAATGCTGTACAGTTTCAAAGAACCAAAACAAAATTTAATTTAACATATATATAATATCGCAATTGAACAAAACAATAATTTGGCCAAAAACAAAACTCACCGCGATAATTCGATTTCTTTAAAGATTTCAGCCTTGGTACGCATTTTACGAGAAAAGTGTTTTTAATCAAATTTATAGAAAATTAAAAGATCTACAACAACTTTTATGTAGCGCATTTTTTTATGTATCATGTAATAAAAAAACAATTCATTAGGAAGCGAAAGTAATTTTTTGATTGAAAATTAGCTTGTTAGAGCATGGTAAGCGAAACTGAATATTTTTTCCCGTGAGATTCGGATGGTGTCGGCAGAGGAGGGTTATTTTATTGGCTGTGCCTGATGTTTTCCGTTCGCCTGATAACACAACGGGTTCTCATAAGAGCTGTACTATTTCTGAACGTGAAATAGAGTTTTGATAGAGTGCAAATAATTTAACACTCCATCTTTCTGTTACGGGCAACAAAGTGGTTGCTTAATAGGATTAAACTTTACTGAAATAAAATCAGTTATTCAAAAAATTGGTTGTAATTAGGGGTGATCTCTAGGTAAAGGTGGTCATAAGACATGTTTCATTGTAATTAAATTAAATGTAGGTTGCCTAAGAGCAATAGAGAACAAATTGGGTGGAAAATCGAACTTTGCAACGTTGCCACCAGGATAGCAGCACCGTCAAATCTATAATTCAATTATTTTAAATTTCTTCTTCCTGTCACGGATTAAGTTTTTTGACCTGTTCCGACTTTACTGCTCATATTATTCGTGTCCTACCCTCATCTCTTCGTCCATCAGGAATATAGTTTATTACTCGTTTCGCCCATCGATTCTCATTCATTTGTATCAAATTCTTCTCCCATTTCTCTTAATATTTACCCACTGTTTTTAAGAGAGAGGAGACATTTAAATGGGCACGGATATTCTCATTCTTAATGTGATCTATGAAACTACACCCCAAAACTTTTCTCATGAACCGTATTTCAGCCGACTGGATCTGGTTTTCATCTTTCTTCCCAAGAACCCAGGACTCACTACCGTGCACTAATAGTAGAATTGTATTATTATTTTTTTTTGTAAATTAATGGGTTATAAGATTCTTATCATTGCAATCATTGTAAAAGTCGACCAGTAAGAACTCCGAAAATAAGCATGTGTTAAAATCGTTGAGGAATTTAAATACATAGAGTAGTTTCATTTATAGAATTCTTGTTATACACATTACACAAAAATACTAAAATTTATTGAATTTCTAAATCTTCAAGAAGAGTATTATAAAAGTAATTACAAAAGCAATAGACAATTTCCTAAAACTCGAAAGACGAATCCTAAGAACTTGCATAGGAAAGAAAAACAAAGTAGGTGGGCAATGGAGAATTCTAACAAACGAACAAGTCTATAAAGAAAACGAACCCATAACAGATACAATAAGGAAGAAAAGGATATCTTTTCTTTGACATCTTATCAAAACACCTAAAGACAGAATTTTAAATAAGATGATTAGAAAACTCTTTCCTACGGTAACATCAAGAGTATGGATTAGAAATGTCAAAGAATACATGATATAACTCGGATTAACTTTCGATGATTTAGAAAATAAAACAGAAATATTAAAAATCTTAAGAAATAAGGAAAGTAGATTTGAAAAAAAATCAGATGGAAGAACGAACCCAAGCAGGAAGAAACCGGTCGTTTCAGAGGAAGTTCGACAAGCAAGATCAGCCCGAATGAAGGCATACTGGCAGAACATCAAGCTAAAGAATATGAAAAGGAAGAAGCTTTCTAAATTTGACTGAAGTGACCCATTGTGGTCATAAAAGACAAAAAAGAAGATATATGTAATTCATTGAAATGCAGAGTAATTAGAATTTATTCTTAAGTATTGCAATCTTTACACTGTGCGTTTATAAATAAATCTCTTGTGACGGTCGTTTAATCCATATTTGGTCTTTGTTGACTGATCCGAATATTTTTGTAAGGATTTTTCTTTCTTGTTTTCAGTCCCTTTATTTTTGTTTGTCCGTGAATCAATGTTGTTTCCGCTACGTATATTGCCTCGGGGAGTACAACTGTACAGTAGTGTATAAGTTTCATACCGATAGAGATACAATTTTTCTCGTAGTGATTTTAAATGAACGTTACAATCATTTCATGATACAATTGTTTTTTCCTGAAACTTTTGTTGGTGGAAATTTTAAAAATTTTCATCTATCATTTTGTTTTGTCCGTCCGTCACTCGTAGATGTCATAGCAGCAAACAATTTATAAATTCGTAATCTACACAAAAAGTTAGTGGGCCTAAATTGGGTTTGATGTTCCGGTTTCAACCAGAAAGTGGTTCAAAACCGGAAGTCAAAAATAAAAATTAGAAACTATAAGAGATAGCAACGAACGGTTTCCGGATTAATAATTCACACAAAAAGTTAGTGGGCCTGGTTGGGTTTCAAGTTCCGGTTTTGATTGGAATTGGACCAAAATCAGAAGAAATCATAATCAGAATTTGGAAACAAAAATAGTGTTAATCGATTCCTTTTAAAGAGTAGGTACATATATCATTGGGTTTGAAGTTCCGGAAGTGACCCAAAACCAAAAGTGAAGAAATTAAATTCGGAATTTGGAAACAAAATAATGTCATTCAATTCATCTTAAGAAGTAGATATAGAAATCTTAAACCCTATAGCCGACAATAACATTTTTCTAGACCGGCAGAGAATTTCGCGCATATGGTTCAGCGAACCGTAGAGAAATCATTAAAAAATTACTATAAATCACAAACCTTATCACGTGACGTATTGAAAGAACAAGAAAACTTAGGAAAATAAAATAAATACATTATTGAAATTTTAATCTGACAGTTGGGATGCTGAAGCTAATTGAAAATAATTTTTATACAAATATTTTTCAAAAATTTCAGATGACCCTACTGTTCAAAACTTTCTTATGCTCTACTTTAAAAATTCATTGTATACGAATTGTTACTTAAAATGTTTATTTCAAAATAAAACAAAAAAACTATTCTTTGTTTAAAACTGAAGAAAATATATACGAAAACACATCATGTGAACCAAGAAATAACCAAATTTAGCTCTAGGATAGCGTGGTTTCAACAGACATGCAGAATATGCAACTAAAACTATTGTATTATACGTAAAAGTTTACTTTATTCATTACTAAACAGTTGTAAAAAACAGCAACGCTGTCTGTAGATGAAATTAAGACTAAAACAACAACATTGCAATGGTATGAAGCAAATCCGATTTTGTGACGCGACCGGTTCAAGAAGCGGTAACATCGTCTCAAAATCGACGATTGCCGGCTCTAGGGTTAATGGTTTTTGTCAAAAGTCAAAGGTAAGCCTTTTAAAAAATTGTCACCAACCATGAGACGCGTCGTCTCATGAAAGGGATTTTTGTTTTGTTAAGTTAGATTGTTTTGCACATTAAGACTGACGCAGACAATGAAGGGCGACAGCTAAAAGTGAATAATGAAGAAATGGTATATCTGACCGGTTATCGAATCCACAACTCCTGGCATGTAAGCGAAATGCACTGTCTAATATACCAACGGTCCGGTCGAAAGGGTCAATACCTTTGTCTTTAAAGTGGTCACTAAAAACTATAATAATGTTGATGCGATTATAATTAAACTTATTGTTTAATCTATTATCTTTAAACGTTTGAGAATAATTAATTGTAAATAATGTTTTAATAAATTTGTAAAAAACTTTAAAAATCTATTTGGTAACATTTTGTGTATTTTCCTAACAGCTACCTTAAATAAATACGTGAACAGAATTTGCGTTTTTATCTTGGACACTAGGATTATCTTATCCAAGCTCATCCAATTTTTTTTGCAGAACATGTGCTGTTTGTTTAAAATGATATTTTTGTTTACGTGAAAAAGAGTGTATGACAAAAACAAAGAAGAGAATGAGATTGCGTACCCCTTTATGTACAAATATTATAATTATAGAAAAAATGTTTTTAATTTTGCCCGTATTCATAAGGTTATCATATCACCCTATCAGTTTAACACAGTAATGAGCAAATGAGTTGAAAACAAAAGTTTGTGATAAAACTGGTTTATAAAAATAAAGCTTGATAAACAAAATAAATAGACATATGCACTTTTAGAAAATAAACTTTAATCAATTTAAAAATTAAAATTTTTAAAACAATTTCTTATAGAAAACAGAAAAAAATATAAAGCAATTTATAATAATAAATCTCAGAAATCTCAAATTTTATTTCAAACATTTTTTCTACAACGTCTAGTTTAATATCAATTTAGTGGTTTCCCGTATATTTATGTTCTACAGAGGTTAATTTTCATTTTGCGTCATTTATTCATGATTAAAATTAGGTTATGCTCTTCATTTTACATTGTTTACTAATAATTAAACACAGGTTTTATTGTTCATTATTTACATTGACAAGAGAAAGTCGTATGAGTGTTTCACACCAGTTATCATATCATATTATGTTTTATGTAAGGTCGTTAGGTATCAGGACGGTACAGTACCGCTTTACAATTTGACATCATCCTTAATTGTTTTCGTTTTAAAATTACTGAAAATTATTTACGAGACAGATATCAAAAAATAATGTCACATCATCAGATTTCTGCATAAAAACCTTTCAAAAATCAGATATCATTAGATTTATTTTAAGAAATATATATTTCACATAATTTATTTTTATGTCGATAACGGGCTGATGGAGTGTTAAATTAATTGCACTCGATCCGTTGGTTCCAGGGCTACAAAATATTGTTCTGTTTCTTGTCATATAGTCAGTCAATTATATGACTGAGCTTTTTAATAACAGAAGAGAGGTGTAAAAGACACTAGTCAGAGTTATCTCCTCTGAAAGTTACAAATTTCACTATACAGCCAGACTTTGTGGTGAATAAAGTGAAGGTGTCATTTGCAGGATGGAAAGTAGATGCTTTTTAGAGGGCCTGGCATGCTGATTAGCATACTCTTTCAACTTAGTGAGGAAGGCCATAATAAACCACCTCACTCCTCGTTTTTACTTAGTACAACCTCTAGAGGTTCAAACCAGCCTTTCGGCTGTTGACCTAAACAAAAAATTTATTTTTAAACAAATATTTAGATATTTCCAGGTCGGATTTCTCCCCTTCCACTGGTTTATCATACTAATGTCAACAGAATCCCTTTTTCTAGTACTTATTGGTTTTATTTGCACAATCTTGATTTAGCTTTCAACATGTAAGTTTGTGTGAGAATTTAACAGTGAACCATGAAGTTGCCGTGAACGCAGCGAGCGAGTGGTTGATTTAAGAAATTTTAACCCATACGGAAGCCTCAGAGTGAAAAATGTGAGAAATATTTTGTTCCTTACTCTCTGAAAACTCTCTGAAAACCCGAGTTACGACTCCCCCGGGGGCTCAAAAATCTGAAAATATCTTGTAACTCCTCAACGGCTAAAAATATTTTCCTCGGACCTTATTTAATCAATTTCTCGACTCAGAAAACTAGAGACTTTTATTAACATAGTACCGATTACGTTCACTTTGTCGCAGACTTTTCTTAAAAGAAACATTTTGGACAATGGCGAAAATTTACTCACTACTTTGTAATTTGTACTGGTAGCCAATTTCCCCCACTCTTACATAACGCGCTGGCCAAGCGGCTCAACGGTTACAGGAAGACAGAACGTGCGTGAGCATTGTTCATAATTAATGTGATTCTAATTCAACATTAGCGTACTATTCAAAATGACAATCACTGCTTTTAAGAGCTTCATCTGGCGAAACGATAGGAACACATACAAAATAATAATCAAAGTTATTCTTTGTTTTAATAATATTTTATTCGTTTTTGTACCGTATTACGAAATAATTACTTTGAACGACTTTAATCTTTGTGTTTCTCTCTTAAAAACCCATTCGTTAACAAACTATTCTTAATTTTATTAAGTATATTATTCCAAGCGTTCCCTTTTTGGTTTGTTTTATTTTTGCACTTGTAGCGAAGCGCACGGGAACTTCTAGTACAATGCAGAAAAAAATTAGTAACTACGGAAGACAATTGAAATCAAATCATGTACCAGAATATATTTATTAAAAAAAATAATTAAAAATTATACATTAATACATGAAACCTGTAAGAAAGAACAAAATATTAATAAATTATATACAAATAAATATTTAAATACATTTATATATAAATAATTTACAACACAACAAATATTACTGCGATTGAAAACAATTTAAACATAAAAATAATAAATTTATAATAGCGCAAACCATCATATGTTGACATGCATCAACCAACTGTGTAAAAATTAAAAAAAAGGCATAAGAATATTAATTGATAAATTAATTAGTGTTATTAATAGATCCACATTCCTGTAACAATAAACATTAAAATAGTACTATAACATTTAAATAATATATTAACTATAATTAAATCGATTAAATAATGATACAGTATATTTAAACAATCAAACAATCCACAGCCAATCGTAAACATAACAATGTCATATATTTATAAAAAAAAAATAAAAAAATAAAAATAATGAAAAACATATCAAAACAAAAATAGAATTGTGATTGCATTTTTATTATTTTTGTAATATTTTCATATCATGAACAATATGATCATGTAACATTCATAACATACTTTTACTTACGTAAAATAAAAGTAATAATCAAGCATAATATACAATAAACATATAAAAGTACTGTTAAAATAATTGACAATAATTTAACATAAAATAAATTAAATTATCTATTTATTACCCATTAATAATGTTTCATACATCAAATTACATCGCAAATAAACTTGCATGACACAATGTTTGCATAGCATGTGTTTTAAATTATACAGAGAAATTTTTTATTTTATGAAAATTACTCTTAAGTATTTAACAAAAATTAAATAAAAATGTATTTTTTAGGCCAAAACGTAGAGAATTTTAGTATTATTATAATATTTTATTTAAATTATTTAATTACAGAGCTGGATTTATGGTGTCCAGGTCTTTGGAGCAGTGGCAGAAAGTAACTTAAATTTCACTACCAATTAGTTTTTTTTGCGTAGCTACTATTTTTGTGTGTTTTCCTATCATATAATCTGTAAGTAATAGTGTGAAAAAGAATTTTCATAAATATTTTGTAAGGGGGAGCTGTAGGAAGACCCTGGGATATATTGTCCCACTGGTATTTTTTAGTGCGACTATGTCTCAGTGGTATATTATAGTGGGGCACTATTGTCCCACTGGTCTTTTATAGTTGGGTCATATGTCCCAGTGGTATATAATAGTGGGACAGTATGTCCACCATAATATACCACGTGGATATATAGTCCCACTATAAAGTACTAGTGGGAGAATATTTGCCAGGGTCCCCCCACAGCCCCCTTACAAAATATTTATGAAAATTCTTTGGCACACAATTACTTACAGATTATATAATAGGAAACCACACAAAAATTATAGCTTTACAACTGAGTTCAATCAGTAAAGAAGAAAATTGGAGGAAAACAACCGGTAATGAGGGGTTGAGCAGTAGATTACTTCGAAGCGCTGTAATCTGTGAGAACTTTTTGAAAACATAAACAGGTATAGCAATAGAAAAAGAGTTATAGTACCATTGGGGCATAATCACGTTCAAAAAATAAAGACCTACGTCCCACCGATCAATTTTTCAAGCCTGTTGGGACACATATTTTATCCCGATGGTAGCGAAAGGGTTAAAGTCGATCCAGATCTTTAAGTCAAAATTCTTTAGACTTACTTCTGGCACTCCTTTTTATGTATACGCAATAAAACCCTCCACAACGATTTTAAAATTCCGACAGTAAAGGAACTAACCGTGTCTTTCTATAATAAATTTTTCGAACGACTAGATGACCATAATAATCGACTATCTCGTGAACTAGCTACAAGGAACTTCCCAACGGTACAATGTCTAAAGCGAAAATGGAGCAGAGACCTCTTGGCCTGAATAATGGACAATATTCGTAGTTTAAATCGAGAATGTACCTACCTCTTCTTCTGAAAATAAAACTTCCCACCGCCCATTAAATTAAATATCATGTACGGAAATTGTACAGCTCGAACCCGACCTCGATAAACCAGTTAGCGTAACTGGCTTCAACTGGCCGGGGTCTCGGGTTCGATTCCCGGTCAGGTCTGGCATTTTTTCATCACTCATTTTCATATATCATTATTCTCCACCGTCTACATTAGCAGAAATGCAAAACAGATGTAAAAAAAGTATACAGTACCGTAATAAAAGTTAACGATAAAAAACACAAAAGTGAAATTTTAATTTTTGATAAAACTATAAAATAAAAATGAAAATATGGAAACTTTTTATCTTTATACGTTTTTTCAATTAAATCAATGTATCATCTCTACTCCATTTTTTTCTTAGGTAGCGGCGTGTTAAATTTCGTCTTGTCATTTGTTATTAAAGGAATTGATATGGTCTGTTAACTTTTTGTTAAATTTTTCAAAACTTCCGACGTAGCAACAGAGGGAGCCGCCAATAGTTCCGAGAGGGGCGGGATGCCTGTGGCGGCGTACCGACATAGGCATTTGTCGCCAATGTCAAGACCAATACCACAACGCTCTCGGCGACTTTAAAAAGAGCGCTGCACTGAGCCGATCCAGACAGCAGACAAGACGTCCACCATCGGCACACGGCTACCGGACTCCAACGAAGACTCATCGACGACCCTGCAAGAGAGAACATGATGCTTCCACTCGCCGACCCAACAGCGTAAGCCATCGACCGGACCGTCATCGCCCACTGCCGCGAGCGATGCCCACAGCGGTCACTCGACCGAGCCTTATGCCCACCGGATCCGACAAAGCAGTCATCGAGGCACTACCGCGAGGGAAGAAGATGACGCTCCGCTGGACGACGACACGCCGTGTCGCCCAGCCTTCCGACCGCCACGACAAACGCTTCTCCAAGACGACCACCTCTTAAACGGCCCTTTTCAGGGCCACCAAAAATTAAAGGTTTTAACTCTCTACTTAATGTCGCCATCCGGTGATACTACAAATGAAAAAATTAATCATTAAAATAAATATACTTTAATTATTTAAATAAATGTTTAGGAGCAAACCGTAGATACCTATATGATCTCACTGGTTACGATGTGAACCTTGAACGGACTCCAGAGCTGTAAGTAATGATTTCAGTGATTATACACTTTTACTATGCCCATAACAGACAGGTAGAGTGTCAAATTATTTACACTCAATCTGTTAGTTGCAGGGCTAAAATAAATAGTTCTGTTTCTTATCACATGGTCAGCCAATTAAATGACTAAATCATTTAAAAACAGAAGAGGCAGTGGTGTAAAAGACACTAATCAGAGTTATCTCCTCTGAAAGCAATGAATTACATTATACCCAGACCCTGTCATGAATAAAGTGAAGGTGTCATTTGCATAGTGGAAAATATCTGCTTTTCAGAGGGCCCGGCATGCTGATAAGCATACTTTCCAATTTAGTGAGGAAGGCAAGTGTAAATCATCTCACTCCTCGTTTTACTTAGTAAAGCCTATAAAGATTCAAACCAGCCTTTCAGCTGATGACATAAACAACAATATTCGTATGAAATTGTTACTCGTTTTACTTTGTAAAACCTCTACAGGTCATCAGCCTCGGCTGATGACCTAAACAACGTACTTTTACTATATTTGTGGCCGTCCCGTCCTAGCTGAAATTAGGGTAAAGTGACTTGTTCAGCTAATAAATATTGACGAATTTATAATATAAGGTGAATAATTTTAGCGTGATACCAAGCGACCGTTCTTAAAAATGGAAGTACTGTACTAACAAACAAAAATTAATTTTAAAATCATAAACCAGTTATAAAACTACTAAAAATTTAATAACCAGTTAATAATTTTAATGTAATTACGCACAATTAAAAATTTCTCTGCATAATTTATAAAAAAATAAAATTACAGTATCATACCATTATAACAGACAAAAACTAAAATAAAAAAATCACTGATGAATAATGTAATGTTTTTTTAGCATACATCCCGACTACATAATAAATAATACAAACACAACATAACAAACTATTAAAAAATTAAAAATCCACACATGTGTATTGAATTTTGTTATTCATAATCATGGCAACATACAATCTGTCAAACAAAACAAAAAATTAATGACATGATTTTAGTAATATCAATAATATTATGATCATTCATCATTACAATACATTACAAATACAAACATTTAATGTAAATAGTTATGTAATTGTTGGCTTAATTCACAAACGAATTACAAGTACAAAATAATAAGAGATGTAGGCTATTTAAAAAATTCTTGAAGACAATGTTTCAAGTGATATTTTAGTAAATGTTCATGTCATAAGAATTTTAATTCACGTTTCACTTTTACTGTTCCTCACGCACCTAGCGCGTGATGAGTGTTCCATTGTACGGTGCTGATCACGTACCTAGCGCGTGTGTTGTAAGGCTTCTACTTTGAATGCCTTTTTCTCGATTCAGGTTAATTAGTACTGGTTCATTGTATGAGTATTCAGTGGTATTTTTGGTATAATGCAGTGTGCTTTGTTCGTATTTTAATTTTGACCGGTATATTTCAAGTAAGTTTTTAAGCACAAAATTTGGACCAAACAAACTTAGCACAAAGGTTATACTTTGTTTCAACTGTTCACGAGTGCAAGTGTTTTAAAATTACAACTCTTATTTTAAACATACAATTCTAAATCATTTATTGGTTTTGTTAATTTGGATTGAGAGAACCATGAAATTAAAAAATAATTAAAGTAGTAACCAAGTATTTTAAAAATTTACTACAGTGATTGAATTTTTGACAAACGTTTCATGATAGAATATGATATTATAGAAGATTGGGTGGCCAAATATTTGGTACGAATTCGAATACGATAATAGAAAAGGTATAGAAAAGAAAAGAGTATTCCGCAATGCAAGATTGAATGAAGGGTTATTTAAGATGTAATGTGGGGGGGGGGGGGGAGAGAAGAGATTCAGAAAACACAAGTCAGCGAAAGCTTTTCCATCAGCTATAAGATTAAGAAAAGGAGAAAAAGGCAAAGAAAATGGAAAACTGGAGGTAAATGAATGAGAATAATACAAAATATTAAAAACCTATCATGAGATGTTGCAAATTAGGACTGCAGATATATTCCAGTATGATTGAAACGCACAAATTTCTATGGTGCACTTAAAGATACGAAAGATTATTATTTTATCGGTGGATTTTCTTAAATTGTCATCTATCATTTTCCTTTGTACACCCGTCAGATGTCAGAAACGACAAGAAATAGCAACAAAACATTTCGTGTTCGTAATTTACACAAAATGGTAGTGGAACTGAATTGGGTTTGAAGTTCCCGTTTCGACCGTAAGTGGCCCAAAACCGGAAGTTAAGAAACCAAAGTCAGAAATTACAGGAGATAGCGACAAACGTTTTTCGGATTCGTAATCTACATAAAAAATTGGTAGGCTTAGATTGGGGTTCAAGTTCCAGTTTTGACCGGAAATTAGAAACCAAAGTCAGAAACTACAGGGGATATCAACAAAAGGTTTTCGGATTCGTAATCTACAAAAAAACTAAGTGGGCCTAGATTGGGGTTCAAGTTCCGGTTTTGACCGGAAATTAGAAACCAAAGTCAGAAACTACAGGGGATATCAACAAAAGGTTTTCGGATTCGTAATCTACAAAAAAAGTAAGTGGGTCTAGATTGGGGTTCAAGTTCCAGTTTTGACCGGAAATTAGAAACCGAAGTCAGAAACTACTGGAGATAGCAACAAACGGTTTTCGGATTCGTAATCTAAACAAAAAGATTGTAGGCCTGAATTGGATTTGAAGTTCCGGTTTTGACCGTAAGTGGCCCAAAACCAGAAGTCAAGAAATCAAAGTCGGAATTTATAAACAAAAATAGTGTCATTCGATTCCTCTTAAAGAGCAGATACAGAAATCACTAATGGTTTTTACTGTAAGTCGGTTGTCTTTTTAAAAATTGCTACCAGCCATGAGACGCGTCGTCTCATGAAAGAGATTTTTAGGAATACATTTATTGAATGAATCAATAAACGTCAAGTTATTTATATCGAGCCTTTTATGTAAAATCTATATCAAAATTTCTATTAAATATTGGATAACTTCTACATTTTTCTTTTTTATCCTATTGTATGCTGGACCTTACCTTTTTCAAAGTAAGGTCCAAGTGCATTAATCATTTCATTTCTTCTTTCTGTGCAAGTTCTGTCAACCGTACCTCTTTAAAACGTTTCATATTTATGAATACCTGAATATCTTAAATATTGGTATATAAAAAGTTTGTTAATCAAGCCAATAAATTTGATTGTACATTCGTACTTTTTCTTATGATGAAATTGATAATTAATAAATTAAGCAATGTTGAAATAATTACGCAGAAAGTATTAGGGTAATAATTGATTCCAATAATACAATAATGTTTTTCTATCTCCATGAAACTAAAACGGAAAAATGGTAGGAATATGAATTTGTGAAGCGAAATTTTTCAAAAAATTAGAGTTTTTCAAATAGAGGAATGAAGTTTATTCGTTTTAGTACCAGTTATTTACGTATGGTGAAAAACAATTTATTTCATATAAATATTTTACCCACCGGGTTGGTCTACAGGTATAATCGTCGCCGCGAGTCAGCTGTTGAACAGCTGATTTTCGGAGACGATAGTTTCTGGTTCAGATCCTAGTAAAGTTAGTTACTTTTAAACGGATTTGAATCCTGACAGTGGTTACCGGTGAACTTTGACGGTTGAGGTTCAATTAACTATACTCTCTCAGAAATGGTCGGCCTGAGTCTATAAAAGACTACACCTCATTTAAACTTTATACATATCGTCATCTCATTGGATCATGGGGTTGCTTATTGTTCAAAACTGAACAGATTGCAACGTACACACATAAATGTTAAAAAAATGTAACGTTGTAAATATTATAATATTTATAAATATAAATATCTAGGATAATGGGTCCGAAGATAGTAGACGGATAATACAGGTTACGCGGTCGAGAAGAATTGTACAAGAAAAATGAACGAAAAATGGAAACGATTGGAAAAAGAAGACTAAAATTTTACAGACAGAATGGATGATAACCATTTGAAAAACACATTTTAAGATATTAAACAATAGACCTAAGGTGTCGGCTAAATGGTTTAAAGAAGTGAGAAAGAATATTGAGAAAACCGGAATAAATCGAGAAAACGTAATGAACCTAAGAAAATTCAGACAACTAATTAGGGACTTTAAGGGCTTCGTAAGTGAATGAATATTGAGAATATGGGCTGCAAACATAGCTTCCAGAATCGTCTAAATCACCTCACGTGGTCTAAAATTGACCCTACACGAGAAAATAATTCTTTTTCTTCCTCTGCCTTTCAAGGATTAGACATCTCTGCCTGTTCCGAACCTCTCAAATCTGCCCATCTCTTTCTCGGGCGTCCTCGTTCTCTCCTGCCCTCCGGCTTATAGCCCAGTTACTTTTAAACAGATTTGATTACTAGACCGGTGTACTTTGGTGGTTAACGTAGCTGTTGCTGGGTCTGCAATCGGAAGCTGCCCCTGGCGATGGGGACACTCGTCAACTCTGTTAAAGAGTCCTGAGGAAATAAAATACTCAGGGTGGATAAAAACCAGTGAAGATGTTCAACGGCTCCAAAGGTGAGCATGGAAGACATTTTTAACGGCGGAGGAGGCGAAAGAGCCTAGAGCGGCATCTCGAAGGAACTGTCCTGCAGGCTCATATGCAGTGATGTAGCAATCCCACTAATGAGCTTAATCTGCGCAGAGCTCGTAAGGCTGCCAGAGGATTTTATTAAATACTGGCAAACCTCATGATGCTCGGATGATGGACCGGGATTTACGGATAATTTAATCAAGATACGAACAAAGAGAAAACAAATTAAGGTAGAAAAATAAAAAATTTGATGAAAGATATTTAAATATGAAAATCCTTCTAGTATAATCAGAATACTGTGATAATATTAATAGAGTTATTTCTAATGGAAAAAAATTAAGAATCCAGTTTAGAAATCAGAAATAAATCGATATTGCTGATCTAAAGAAATAGTCTACTGCATATGAAACTATCTAGGAGGTACTACTTCAATTTCTGTTGCAGACGACTACCTCAATATAATATGAAACTATGATACAAATTTTCAAAGAAGACGCAAGGGCAAATCCCTTTGTACTAACTAGATCAACCAAGTACTACTTATAAATATCAAAATGGATCAACAAGGTACTTGGTTCAAGTATGAGTGGTACAAAACGTACTTCAGTGTATAGATGTAATGTTAAAACTATACAATAGTATTTTTACTATAACAGATACTAAAACATGAATATATTTGTTGGTAAATTGATGACTGGATTTGCATTTCTATGGAATATTTACTACAAAACCAATCTGCGGGAAAGAAATAGATTTATTTAAGGTATCTGGTAGTAGAAATTATCGAAATATAAATAAAGTAGAATCCCGGATTGAAATAATTGGGGTATTTTGAATAAAATTGTTTTAAATTACCCGGATTTAACGTTGGACGTAACAGGTGAAAGGTTAATTTTTTAAGATCATCGTTTTCTAAAACTATCACAAAACTATTTGTGTAACAAGATTTTAATACATTTTTAACTACTTTACAATATTATAATAAATACAAATTAAAATCGATTATTTTTACTGCATTGGATTTTTTTTAAATTGGAAATTTTCTTTTGAACTTCATTGAGGTTATCGTTTTCAAACAGTTTCGGACAGTTTTGGTTTTTTTTAAATTTTTTTGTCAAATCTGATACGAATGAAACACCAAATTCAAAATCCGCGGAAACAGTGTACTAGAACTTTACCCTTTTTTTATTTTTTCTACGGTCTTAAGGTTTCATAAATCTTAAAAAAAAACACGAAATTCTGCTTAAAATAAACAAAAAACTGACTAGTTCTAGGAACTGTGCCTTATAAAAGAAACAACTAGAGAAAAGAAAAGTTTACTGCAGAACATTTAGATGTGCACTTATGTTACATTTTGTTCTAGCAAATTATGTACATCAGAAAATTATTGACTTTTGGCCGTTTAGGATAATCCGGATTAGGTTAACGGGAATCCTCCTGTATTAAAAATTTTAGTTTAATTAGTTGAGGTGCCTGTGTTCCGCAGATTTGTGATTCTTATACAGTCGAACTTCTATAACTCGAATCCTCGAAGGATGGCGAAAACAATTCGAGTTACAAAAATTTCGAGTTATAGAAAAATAAAACAAAGCAAATATTAAAAAGAAAAACATTCCACATAGACTAATATAATACCCTACAAGATGTGGAATATGTAGGCCTACTGCACATACGTAATTCTGTAATACAGTACTGTGAATCCTGAATCCTGGTTGAGAGGGCTAAGAAGCCCTATGATGGCGACATCGTGTTAAGGAACACCTGGTCGCTCGGGGAACAATATAACAGAATAATTGCAACCTCAAGAAATTTAGGGGGAATTTTATAGTTTAAATAGGAAGTAGGATTCTGGTTCGTGGGACATTGGAACTGGAACTTGAAAGGAGGTAATTTATTATTAGAAGTTATTTGTGGAAAATTTAAATTAAGGGACAAGTGGGTTTAAGAGCGGCTCTTTTATTTTATTTTATATTTCAGTGGCCTTTTTTCAGTTTTGTGGGAGTCCTATTATCTTGGGGAGGGGAAGGCATGCATTTTACTGAACGTGGACTAAAGGTATAATTTAAGGTAGGGGTTAGTTTATGATTTCAGGGGAGACAGAAAGGGTAGAGTTTGGCATAATCACCGGCCTTTTTATGTTCTGAGTGTTTATCAATTTAAAATGGCGGCTCTTTTCACAGTAGGTACTGTACGTTGCATTTAGCTTAGCTGTTAGCTGCAGTGTTAAGTACTGTACATATTATTTACAGTATTCAAAAATTACCCAGTACATGCTGAATATGGTACATTGTATGGTACAGACTAATATGGTACAGACTATGGTTCTATTGTTCTGTGGTCGACCAAAGATTCATCGATTCAAAGAAATGCATTGTTTTGGTTTACGCCTGTTAGGCATATACAGAGGCAACCAGATGACTTTGAAGGTCTGTACCCTTTTATGGCCGAACATTTCCTCGAATAATTAATGAAAGAAGCAGCACTGTATCTACATTTCTCAAAGGAACAAAACCGCTATTTTGAGAACTATGTACAAATTTTGTTAAAAGAAACGTAATGAATAGTTCGATTTAAAGAAACGGCAGAATTCGAGTTATAGATGACTTTTATATCATGAGATGTTGAAGGGGACTGAAATTAAATTCGAGGTATAGAAAATTCGAGTTATAGACGTTCGCGTTATAAAAGTTCGACTGTATAAGTGTCTTTGAAAATGTATTTTTTAGTAGAACTTTTGTAATACGTGTCTCTAAATTTATTTTTTTATAAGGACCATTCTTACCTAAAGTTATATTTCTGGTTTCAATGATTAGAAATAAAATTTTTGGTGTTTTGCTATTATTTTGGAATGAGGAACCGCTAAAGGAAGTATGTCATAAATTAATGATTACCTATAAATATTTGTGGAGATATAATTAGAAATCAAGAAGTTTGGCAGTCAGTCAATCAGTGATGATGTTCTGTATTATTATTTAAGTTGTATTATTTGTGTTCTATAGATTGTAGATAAATATTTGAAAAATACATTTTATTAGACTTAAAAACATTTTCCATAAATTCTCAAATCCTAAGAAACTAATTTGAAGCGAAATAAGCCAACAAAAAACAACTAAAAACATTACATATCACATAGCCAACCAATAATATTTTGTAAGAAAGAGCACTACGAGGAGAAAAATTCGAGCGAGAGAGACAAACACACAGAAAGAAAAGTGTGAATTCTTTTTCACCAGAAGTGAAAATGTAAAATTCTAAAAAAATTAAATTTTAATAAAAAATTTAAAAATGCTTCTGGTGACTTAATAGATGGTGTCTAACATTATAATGTACGCTATAAAAAATATATATATTAGAAAATCTAAATTCTACAAAATCACATTTAAAAACATTTAAAAAATATTTTAAAATATTAATTTTTTAATATTATAATTTAATAGATAATTATTTAAATAAATAATTAGAAATCAAATAACTAATTTAATTTACAAATTTTTCCTCGCCAATTCAATTTGGAACAAGTTACTCAATGAAGAGTTTGCCAAACAATGTTGCCATTCGTAAAAAAATATGTAAATGATAACAATCTGCTGTAAAAAATAAGTTGATAAAATTAATAGATTATTTTTTACAAATATTAAAAAAGTAAATTGTTGAACTAATTAAATTTTCTCAAAATCTTCCTCTGAATCAATATTTTGTAGTTAATATTTAGATAAAACTCGTAAAATCCAAATTAAATTCCCACCGAGCTCTGAATTCTTTTTTAAACTTTAAATTGGATTAATCTTTTGTTAAAAATTTTACTTTATGATAGGCCTTCGCTCTGTAATGAATAAACTAATTTAAAAACATTTAAAATACCAATCGAAAACTTATGGGAAAGTAAATTAAAACACTATCTTTTCAGGCAATTCGTTGTTCAATACAGAAAACTATGATCTTGAAGAAAAATTTTATTGTAGCCGAGCCCAATCAAATTTAATCAAAGATACTATTGATCAAGTTCAATCTATTTAAAACACAATTGTCTACTGTAATAGGCACTTTAATCAGAAACCTTGAGCAAAACCTGATTCTTCTGTCAACTGTTAAAAATTACTGAATGGATTTCTTTTACTTTTGTTAAATCATAAAATATTTACTATGCGTTTATAAAAACTTTTTGGTCATAATTGTAGTTTTTCTTCAAGAGTTTTTGAATATTTTAATTTTTCAGTAAACTCCAGAAACTTTGAACAGGTATCCGTCTTTGAAGAGCCAACTTTAACGGTTGTTGGATCATTTTTCGAGCTTTTGTAGTAGGATTCATGACTTTTAGAGAAACTTCCTTTACTATTATTTCAGTAAAAAGAACACAATAATGTTATAAACTGTAAAAAGTTACAATGGGGCTATATAACGATATAGCCTGGCATTTTTAAGTATTTGTCTGCTTTGATTCACCCGATCTGGTGGAGATTGTTTCTATTGATACCTACTAAATCCAATGTTTGCATTAATTTTACTACAAGACATTATACATTAATTAGGTATTCTACCAGATAGATTGAGAAAATTCATCTAAAAGAGCAATGATAGATTGTTTGTTCTAATTCTAAACAACTTATGTAATCTCCACAAACTGAGTTAAATAACTAACACTTGATAAGATTCTTTTTAAAAATCTAGAAAAGAATTACAAATTTATTGCTATAAAATATAATATACTTTCTTATCGTAACATGATAAATTAAAAAAAAATTTAATTTCTGTAAAACTTCACCTTTAAACAAAAACTTTCTTTAACAAAGTAGGAAATGTTGTAAACTATGTTAAAAGCAACGTAATGCGAAAATTGATAAAAAAACAAAACTGGAGTAGAAAAATTTGTAAATAAAATTTATTTATCAATGTATGATTAATTAAATTAATAATTAATTAGTTTATTAAATTTTAATTCTGTAGTTTTATTTATGTAAAGTTATTAAATTGTAAAAAAATAAGTAATTCATAGTTTGTAATAGTACACCCAAATATTAATTATTTTGTGTTTGTAAGAAGTGTGAGTGATAGAAATATAACAATATAGAAAAGCTACTGATAGTACTTATACTACAAATGAGGTAAATAGTTGCTACAAATCGATTCCTGTGCAGGCGTTTCCCAGCAGGCATCTGAAATTTGAATGTAGAAGATAATATGTAAAGAGAGACAGATAGATAGATAGATAATAAAATAAAAATGATAATAATAACCAAAATAAATTATTGAAACAAAAAATATAATAAAATTATGATAGTAAAGGATTTATAAACGATGAGAAAAAATAAAGAATAATTTTTCCTTGTGATATTTTTGTCTTTGATTTCAAAAAGGACCCAACGGGTTGGTCTAGAAGTAAAATCGTCACCGCGAGTCAGCTGATTAAGAGTTGATTTTCGAAGACGAAGGTTCCTGGTTCTAATAAAAATAAAGCTAGTTACTTTTATACGGATTTAAATACTAGACTGTGGTTACCGGTTTTCTTTGAAGGTCGGGGTTCAATTAACCATACTTTCTCAGGAATGATCAGTTTGGGTCTGAACAAGACTACAACTTAATTAAACTTCATACACATCATCCTCATCTCATTTGGCATAGGGTTGCTTACTGTTCTGAATTGAACTGATTTCAATGCACGCACATTAAGGATAAAAAAATTATGAAGTATTTTGTACGAGACATTAAAGGTAATTTAACGGGGGGTAAGGAGAGGTACCCAATTGTACATCACCAGTAGAAACTATGGGCATTATGAGCTATTCATTTAAAGATCTCTACTCCGTTTCTGCATTAGATGACTTAGGATTGGATAATTTTTTTCAGTCAATCGTAAACAACCTAAGATTATCAAAAGATCTGGTTCTGTTGGAATCCAGTCATGAAGATTTGCAGAACATATTCCACAGTCTTACTGAGACATACGATGAAGTTTAGATCTGAACGATAAAAATATATTGTAAGCAGTAAGCAACACAGTATGACAGCTCCTATTACTGTGGAATGGCACAAGTTTGGAACAATTTTATAAAGTCCATTGACAAGTCCATTTGATAAGTCCATTGTTAGATAACAATGGTGAAAGTCGAACGGAGATAAAGTCAAGGTTAGAACAAGCTCGTATAACATTCAGGAAAATGGGTGAAGTCTTTTTTAGTAGAGACATCAACATGTTTTACTCGTTAGCTTACTTTGCTGTTACGTTTTTGTTTTTAATTCTGTTGTCTGGTGTTGGGCTAGGACTTTGAACAGCGTTAACATGGAACGACTTGAGTTGTTCGTGATGTGGTGCTACAGAAGAATGTGGAAAGTTTCTTAAGTGGAAAAAGTGTGAAATTCCGAGATACTTCATAGTTTGAATAAGAACATTGAAATTATTGACACCTTCAAAAAAAATGAAACTGGGATACTATGGTCATACGATGAGAGGTCAAAAATAAAAATTACTGCTGAATATCGTGCAGGGAAAAATAATGGGTCAATGGCTAAAGAACCTACACGACTGGTATGGTTTAGGCCTTCGATTTTCAAACGTTTTTGCTTACCGCCTACATTAAAAATGGAAAATTTTCTAGCGTCCTCAAAATTTTCAAACTCATTATCTATTAAAAATAATTGCTAAGATGTGCTCTTATAAACAGAGATTGCGATTATTATTCCTAAACAGGGCACATCCTGTTTCCGAGTTAAAACTGATTTTAAAAAAGACTAATTAAAACGCATATTTTATCATATTTTTATTAATATTGAAATTAATTATATTTATTTTCTATCATTTACCATACTTTCCACTACTGATACATTACAGTAGGTATTTAATTTTAGTTTGATATATCTGGAAATCATAAATTTTTTACCTTTTTATGATCAATCATCGCCTGTTGTAACTTTTAATCGTTTAACCTATCTCATTTTTGGTCGTCCCATATCTCGAGCTCCAGCAGGAATATCAGATATTATCTTTGAAAGTTGTATTTCTTCCATTCTACATACATGGTGAAACCAAATCTGATGATATGTAGTTATTCTTGGATTTAAATTAGACACATCGAGTCTATTTCATTAGAATTTTTCAGATGGTTCTTTTTAAAAACATTGAGGGTCCTACATAAAAATTGCGTCTCTGCTGCTTGGACTCGTCTAATATCTTTGGATATTAAAACCTAAGTTTCATATTGAGACCTACAGGGACAGCTGTTGAAGTATAAAACTATCATTTTTTATTTTTAAGTTTTACTTTAAAAGGTTCTAGATATCATTCCACGTATACGATTGAACATCACCGGCATGTGGTCTACGACCACGTTATCAATGTACGACATCCAGCTTTAAGAAAAACTTGAAAAAATTACAACATTTTAATTATTTTTTAGACACCTATTAATTAATTCTTAATTTTATAGTTATTAAATTGTATAACAGATTTAAGTTATTTTTAATGTTGGATTACAAAAGTAATTTAAGCTACTATTTATTTAAATAATATAAATTAGTGCTTTTGTAGAAACAAATTAATTATAAAAATAAATTTTGTCAATTTAGACATAGTTATACAATTTTTATTTACGTTCAATTTAAGTTTAGTTTTATTGCATTTTAATTACCTACACGTATTCTGTACGCAAACAAAAATTAGAAAAAGGGAGAACTAAAAAAATAATACTATAGAAAGTGGTATAAACGAAAATAATATACAAATAAATAAATATAGAAATAGGGAAAAACTTAAAAAATGTTGAAAATAATGAAAGATGAGTGGGTTTTGATATTCTAAACAAAGAGATAGAAAGAGAGAGAAAGTTGTTTCAGGGAGATCTGGCCTTACTCTGTCACTCTCGCTCGAATCACGAACTCCTCCTGTAGCTCCCTGAAACATATCATAACTCAAGTGTCAACATTACGTTTTTTTGTTGTTTTATGTTTATTATAACATACTTTCCAACATTGATTCAGAGAAAAACTTAGCATGAATTACGGGTTTTTTAAAAATAGTCTTAATTTTATATTTTGTGTTTTACAAAACTTATTTAATTATATATTAAGAAGGGAGTTTACCTTAGAATAATCATGTATTTGAAAAATAAATTCACGAAATTTGTACAGTAAATTATTCTTAAACGAAATGACATGTTTAATCTAACATTTCCTTTTACATCAAAAACTAAATTAAAACCAATAAAACTGTTTTAGAAAAATCAACAAAAATTTTATTGTGAAAATTTTGAAATTTATTCTTTTATATCTTATTTAAGTTGAGATATATTACCAGGTTTCAAAAATAACTTCTGATCAACACAAATAATTTCCAAGAGTCGTTTTCTACGTGAACATTCCTCGGTTTTATTCTCTAGGACCCTTTGATGAAAAAGGTAATTGCTACTGTGTTTTGAACACGTTTGAAAATTACTTAATAGAAATTAAAAAAATTGATTATAAAGGAAGAAACCATAAAAATTAATTATAAAAGTAAGGGGTAACCACACAAAATGCTCTAGAATCCTTCATTTTGACACCAATTTTATGTAAATTGACCAACTTACTCAAGTTATGATTTCTGAAATTAGTTACTGCTTTCTACCCCCTTGGTTCAAGGGTCGAGGGTAAAAAGTTGAAATAACTTTTATTCAGGATTTTGAAAAATTTTAATTGAATTTCAGGTACATAAAAAATTGTTCCCTAATTTGTAGCACAAATACAATTTTTCTAAAGGTAGACACCTCCCTTAAGTTTGAGTTTAGTTGAAATGAAACCAAAATATCTTGCCATCAAGAGGTTTGTGTTAATTCTGTGTGTATTTGTAAATATTATATTTTGATCATATTTCATCGATTTGTTGAAAATTATGGAACATTTGAACATAATTATTCAAGACAATAGCCTAAAATCCAACACCAAGAAATTAAAATTTATGGTAATTTTCAAAGTACTCATTCCAACATGTTTAACAATAAATAAAATTAAGATTAAAAGAGTCATTTCATGTAAATACTTGGAAACCATAATAAATCTACCAACCAAGATGACGAATACAAATGGTTTAGGATTACTTTTATGAAATAACGATTCTAATCGCCAACGAGAAATTAAGTTTGAAAATTCGTGACAGACTTCGAGATGCTCGTCTTCACAGTTTTCTTGTATGAAATGAAGGCATGAACACTCAGAAAACGAGATATTAGGAAAGTTCACAGGCTTTTGAACTTTGGGTTTAATACCATATCTTGATATAGTATGGGGGGAGAGAGAGAGAGAGAGCAAAGAAATCCTTCTTCTTATGAATAAAGAAACAATACTATATATACTAAAAAAATGAAATGCAATATCTGGATCATGTCTTACGAGGAGAACGATACAGCCTACTTTAAAATTGATTTATACGGTAAATACAGCAAAAACGAATTCCAGAAAGATGCGAGCCTTGTAGCTAAAGAACTTAACAGAATGTTACGGCGCTCCTTTATAGAACTGTTCAGAGCAGCCAAGTCCGTAACCAACCTCCATTAGGAGGAGGTACTTCAAGAAGAATATTTTAACGAATTAAATTCCCAAAAAGGGGCACCGACTTAAGATATATTTATTTAAATAAACTGAGATTTTCTAATGGAAGGATTTCCATTGAGTTTAAATTTTGTGAACTTGAAGAATCAACTTGCAAATCATGTATGCACATACTTTTTGTCTCAAACTTTTTGATTGCCCGGTAGATCACAGTACAATTTGTACAATTAGACGTGGCATAACAAGATCAGCTGTTGTTGTGACCACACTATTCACCTCTTAAGAAAAATACATAACGAAATCCTATGGACTAGGATTAAGAAGCTATTGTGTAGGTTTCAAAAACACACCATTGGTGTGATGCAGTGCCTTCTTAATCTTGATAATATTGGAAAAAACTTTGATTAGTTTAATTAAAGCCTCTTTAACTGCTTTGGTCATTAGAAAATACTATGGTTTACGGTACGGAATCATTAGGATTTAACATGTAATAATTTCCAAATTAGCTCCCAGCCAGGAATCGATCTCCTCTCCTTTTGTTCCATCACATCGTCGTTTATTTATGCATCGTGAGGATGCATTAAGTTTTGTGAAATTTTAGTAAAAATCCTAAGCATGTTTTCTAAATACGATAATTAACTAGATTTCATCTCTGGGTGAGACTGAAAATAGTTAATATTTATATGTTCACTGTATCAGATAATTAGTTAAAATTAGAAAAAGAGTAATAATATAAACAAAAATTTAAATATAAAACTTTTTACTTAATTTTCATTAACTTAATACTACACTAAGTATACCAAATTTAATTTTCAGTAAGTAGTTAGTAAAGATTTTAGAAATCCCTTAAGAAACGTAAACTTTTAAACTGAATTCAAAACTATAAATCTCCCCAAGAACTATCTACTTAGAACAAACTAGTAAAACGATTCAAGTAAAATGATAACTCGGTTACTGTTAGTGTACTTTAAATACAAAAGGATTTCACAGTAAAATCACACTTTCAAAATCATTTAGTTTACAGTACATTCCGTCACCATAAAATAAACCTTAAGAAAGAAAATACAAAATGAAAATCCTTTCATGAATAATGTAACGGATAAGAAAATGTTGGAGAAAAACTGGTCAACATTTTTGAAAGAAAAGTTTTGCAGTAAATCTCTTGTGATATTTATACAAAATAAAATGTAAAGTCAACTTTTAAAAGTAATTCTGTATTTTGTTCAAGAAATATTGTATTAAGTTTTGTCGTATAGAAAGGAAATGGCATATCTGTTTTTAATAAAATTGTTATACGTTTGTTGAAACCATTTGTCAAACATTCAAAATCTTTCATGTTTCATTTTAAACTATACTTTTCTTACTAAAATAAACCCCAATTTACCAACAATATCAAATGAAAATAAGCAGTGAATCATCTTACTTGCACCAGGTGATACAGTATTTTACCAACCCCCATTTCTACTTTTGAACTGGGAAAATAAATATTTACTTTTAGGAATACATGTGGTTCCATTTGAACAACGTTAAATTTGATGGAATAAGAATTTCTTCTTCAAAAATGCTCTTTTTGATGTTTAATATAGTCGAAATCACAGAACTGTAACTTTTCCGGCAATTGCGGGATTGTCAGATTTATCTTTTTACTAGGCTTACCTTACGTCCTGGATTAGCTGTCACAACTTATACAAACCAAGGTGCACAAAATTACTTAAAAAAAAACAAAATTGGAAGCCTTGAAGGGTGGTTGTGACAGAAAACAAAAAACAAGTATAGTTGAAAAATTTAAGGTATTTAGTATTTAATTTTGCCCAAAAAAGTAAAACAAAAATATACAAAACCATCATCAGTGTAGTTTTAAATAAAAAAGTTAAAAAAAATATAAATAAATTCTACAGAATTACAATTTGTGAATCAGACATAATAAGTTTTGTGACTAGGCTTTTGAAACCAACTAATTAGATAAGTAACCAATAAATAATAATTATTTATAAAAATATTTTAAAAAGGAGTTACCTTTTTTTAAAGAAATTAGGTTAATGTTAAGGGGTGCACGCACAATAAATAAGATTTTCGTACAGAGTTAACATAAATAGGAAAATATTTAAAGCCTGCAGGCAAAAAAAGGTAATATATTTTAATAAAGAAAATTAAAAAAAAAAACAAAAAATTAACCATGTGCAGGTTAACACTTATGATTCCATACGAAACCGCCGTTGTAATACCCATACTGTAAAATTGATGAAAATTGCAAGTTATGGTAAATTTAGAAGTTTTCATGATGTTTTCCAAAAGACAAATAGATAATCAAAAATTTAACATTACTAAATTCCCACTCAGTTTAAAGAGCAGTATGAGTATCAAACCATTTAGACGTAGGCTAATTATATTCTTGGCAAATGTAAATCCATTAAAAAATATATTTTATACTTTGGTTTTGTGTCGACGGTCTGTAACATCAATTTTCCTTTTAATATTCTTGTTCTAAGCACATTTTGAAACGTATTACTTGGAATACATCATTTGGGCCCTAAAAATTAGGGTTCAAACTTTGAAGAAGCATAATTTAAATTTAAATTTTATAAAACCAACGAAGTATTAAATTTGCGGCCGGATCATAATAAGAACATAACCTATAACATTACATCCAATTCGGCCAACAGTATCTAACATTATGACGAGGCAAAAATAGAAAAAAATAAACGCAGGTAGCGATCGACTCCGACAGAGCACACCAAACCAAGTGACGTCACAACGCCGCGATAAATTCAAAGTTTGAAACAACACTCGAAAGAAATTAACCAAAAAAAAAACAAATCCTGTAACACAGGGTGTTACATAGCCTGGACAGTCCGGAATTTAAGTATATATGTCCGGGATTTTCGGATATCTGTGTAGAGGACCGGCGGCCGGGAACTATCGCTCTGTTTTAAATTTTAAATTTAGAGGGTTATACTATTGTATGCAGCGATGCTAGACGTTCAAAGTTAATTCAAGGATGTCTTGTGTGAACTTTTACAAATATAATACAACTGATAAGGTGTTCCTTGGAAAAGTATTATCATCTGATAAATATCACACCAGATGTAATCGCAGGACTCAGTTCTAAGTAAATGTTTGGTTATGTTTGTACCTACTTTTAGTTAATATTATTATTAAAAAAAATAATTTAGAAAATAATTACTTAGACATTAATTGTAAACCAATTGATTTCACTGGAAAAAATTATTATATAAACAAAAAATATTATGTATGTTATTTACAAAAAACAGCGTCTTTAAAAAAAATCCTGGGATTGAAGTCCAGAAATTATGGTAAGCCTAACTTTACCCGACTTGTTAAATTAGTCAACGTTATTTAGACTGTTTGAATTGCAACTCTGCGTGATTACCGTTACTGCCTCACTAATATATGTATAATATATGTAAAAGAAGTCCAGTTTTGTAAATTTCCTTTCATTAATACTTTTCCCCGTCAAATCACCGTCCAGTAAAGTTGTGGTCTGGTGTGTGGACTTGCCAGGAAACAATGCAATTGAAGAAAAATAAAAAACAAGTGTGGAAGAATATTTTTAAGAAGTTTTTTAAAATATTGATGGCTATTCCGACGTTGATGAAGAAGACATTGTTGTTGTTTAGGTCAACAGCCGAAAGGCTGACCTTTATCCGGATACGTAAACCCGGATTTTCATTAACTCGGATCGGCCCCAGCCCCAGTTGATCCGGGTAAACGAGGTTCTTTTGTGAATGTAGCTTGATCCCTTCAACTTAAAAGTTAAGGAGGTGGGTTATCAAATAAATTCTTTCTAATCTACCAGGTTTGATCAAAAAATTTTTTTTTTGTCTTGAATTTTTATTACGGTACTGTACATTGAGCTGCACAATTTCCGTAAATGATATTTAAATGGTGGTGGGGAGTTTTGCATTAAGGAGAGGAGGTACCCAGTGGCACATTCTCCATTTGTAACTATGGGTATTATCCGTTATTTAGACCAAGAGGTCTCTACTCCATTTTCGCTTTAGACGTCGCACAGGTGGAAAGTTCCTTGTAGCTAGATCACGGGCTAGTTGGTTTGGATGGACATCTAGTCGTTCGTGAAATTTACTATACAAGGACGCGGTTAGCTCCTTCACTGTCGGAATTTTGAAATCGTCGTGGAGGGTTTTACTGCTTACATAAAAAGGAGCGCCAGAAGCAAGTCTTAAGAATTTTGATTGAAAGGCCTGGATCGACTTTAAATTACTCTCTGCCGCTACTCCAAATAGCTGGACACCATAAGTCCAGATTGGTCTCAAAAGGGTTTTGTACAATAAAATTTTGGAGCGGAGGTTCAATTTCGATCGAGGGTTAATTAAGCAGTAGAGTAGCTTCTGGCGGCGGTTAAGTTCTAAACGTTTAGTACGCAGATGATGCTTCCAAGTTAGTCGTCTGTCAAGCCACAAACCAAGATACCGCACCACTCTGGCTTGGGGGATATGAACGTTATTCAGCATCACAGGTGGACAAGTTTGACGTCGTAAGGTAAACGTAACCTGTGTTGACTTAACTGGGTTCACCTTATTACGCCAACGGGTAAGCCAGTCCTGTATTAATAAAAGATGTCGCTGTACTAACCTGGAAGCCTCATCCGCGCCCTTTTCCCGTACAAGAATTGCTGTGTCGTCAGCATACGTCGCGGTTACCGATGTGTCCAAAATAGGGATATCCGATGCAAATACGCTATATAAAAATGGGGATAGTATTGCCCCTT
Organism: Catonia carolina; assembly: GCA_035578175.1. Taxonomy (NCBI): domain Eukaryota; kingdom Metazoa; phylum Arthropoda; class Insecta; order Hemiptera; family Achilidae; genus Catonia; species Catonia carolina. The sequence goes on along the minus strand of JAQMRL010000005.1, from coordinate 27,741,862 downwards.
GGGGTACTCCCGCGTTAATTTTGTGCAGCTCAGAGTAAGCAGTACCGTGCTGGACTTCAAATAATCTATGCTCTAAAAATGATTTTACAACCAAATAGTACGAGTCACTTAAAACACTTTTCAATTTAAATAGTAGTCCATCATGCCATACTTTGTCAAACGCGGAGCTGATATCCAAGAAAATGCCAGTGACATACTCTTTCCTTTCTAGACCCTCCGAAATGAAGTCCACAACTCGGTGCAGTTGTTGTGTCGTCGAATGTAGCGGCCGATTTCGCGGGTTTTGTAAATTCGATTTCCAAATGTTTTTACCTTGTTGATACATCTGCTTTTATTATGTTTGCATTTGCAGTCATTTTGAATGTAATACAACTAATTTCGAAAAAAAGAACGTCGAGTGGATATCGCCCAAGAATTGACGAATGAAGTCAACTATGATCCAGAATTTCTATAAACGGTCATAACAGGTTACGAAACATGGGTATATGGGTATGACGTCGAAACCGGCTTTTCAAGAGACGTTTCAAGAGAATCATGAAAGGACGACGTTTTACCACCATTGATGGCATAAAACAGAATCACTAAAGGAGCTGAAAGCTATACCAAAAAGTGACTTGCAGAAGTTCTTCCAAGATTTGAAAAAACTCAGGCACAAGTGTATTGTATCGAAAGAGGATTACTTTGAAGGGGACAAAATTTATAAAGATGAATAAATACTTTTAAAGAAAAACTAAAATTCCCATTTCTTTTTGATCAAACCTCGTATATCATGAATATCCACATACCCTTAATTAAGAGATTTATAAAAGAATTTTAAATATACGTCATTTAATAATCTATATATAAAGTTTTTGTTAGTAACAACCGTTATTTTATTTATAAATGAGGAAATTGGAAAGTTAAAGAAAATAATAGTTATGTTGTGGAAAACATTATCAGTTATTTATATCGAAAAGTTTGTTTCTTTTTCTTTTGGACATTGTACCGTTCTATAAACAATATCCTCTTATAAGTTTTTAGCCAGAATAAAGTTTCTAGGGCAAAAGAAAAACGTTTTTCTTCTGTACCTACCACATTAATCATTAGTATTGATTTTAACAAACGCACAGCTGCTAAAACTTTTCAAATAAATACACTGTGACACAAATTATCCTTTTGTTCTAGAACTGTTATACGTTTTTGCTAATTGTAGATTTTAACCAATATTATAATAGTTTTTTTATAAATTAAAATCTATTAATACAAGAAAGTACTATTTTTGAACTATAAACTTTAAAATTTTAATGAACAAGTTAAGTTTCAATTTTATTCAAAAACAAAATAAATTTTATAGCTTAGTATTTTATAGCTACATGATCTATTAAAATATATAGATAAAAAAACATTGATTGGCATTTGTTTCTTCGGTTAATATTGTAAGATTTAAAAAATCTTTAATTTCTTTTGTAAACCAACCGGGTTGGTAGCCTATAGAGATAAAGTCGCCGCCACGAATCAGCTGTTTAACAGCTGATTTTCGGAGACAAAGGTTCCTGATTCTAATATTCTAGTAAAGGTAGTTGTTACTTGTAACATACGGATTTGAATATTACAAAGTGGTTACCGGTGTACTTCGATGGTTGGGGTTTCAATTAACCATACTCTCTTAGTAATGATCGGTCTTAGTCTGTACAAGATTACACCTCATTTATTTCATCCTCATCTTATTGAGTTGCTTATTGTTCTTAAATTGTACAAATTACAACGTACACACATAAAGGGTAAAAAAAATCTTATGTTTGATTTAATTAATTTGGTTATATCTTTTATAGGAAAAATGACAAAAATACTGGTACGAGATCCACTTTGTATCTCTAAAGTGAAAATATGCGATCAAAGTATTGAACTGAGGAAAAGATTTAAATATTTAGGAGAAATACCATAATAACAACGAGAAAGAAAATTGGACGGAAAGAATCAATAAGCTCACAAAATCTGCAAAATTATCGCATAATGTCTAAAATAAAAAATATCTTTCAATAGAGTCAAAATTGCGTCACTAGAATACGGTGATTTTACCTGAAATAATGTATGCGACCGAAACACTATTTAACCTCCGGAAAATAAACTAAGAACACAGAATTTCCAAACAGGAAAGATGGGTCATTGGAAGGTGTATCAATAAGAGGCGTTTATCAGACGGAGTTTGGAAACCGATGCACAAAGAAGAAATCTGTAGGAACACGGAACTGCTTGCGGATCAAATAAGAAAACATATAATTTTCTTTTTCGGACACATCATCCGGACGAATCCCATTAGAATGTCCAGACATATCATTGAAACGTTTTAAGTAAAAAGTCTCAACCGCAGTGGTTTCGCAAAATAAAAGAAGTCCTAGAAAAACTTCAGATTTCACTTGAAGAGTTAAAAACCAAGACAAAAAATTATCATAAACTGAAAAACACCAGACTCCAGCAAAAGAAACCAATCAAACATCCAAAAGCGGCGTATTCTGAGGAAGAAAGGAAAAGAAGATCTAACGGAATGAAGAATTATTGGGAGAAAATTAAGAAAAAGAAGATCAAGAAAATGGATAAGATCCATAAGAAGAAATTTAAGATTTTCCAAACTTGTAGAACTATGTAGTCCTATGCGGCTTTAAAAAAAGGAAAAAATGGTTAAAAACCAATTAAATCTGATTTTCAGTATATTAGACAAGCTCTTGATTTAGCATTTAAAAATTAATAAGATAATTGGATCGCTTAGGAGTGACCAGGTGCAAGAAGTCAAAGATCTATCAATATTATTCATATTACTCAAAAGTTGCATATATAATTACACCCTGTTTTTATATAATACAATTAGTATTTTTATCATTTATATGCTTGATAATCATGTGCTGTATTTAAGTTTAGTTCTGTAGATGTATATATCTGTAATTATTCTCATATCATCGCGTGTAGAATGGTTAAAGGTGTTTTTTTACTACTTTATAGGCGTATGACCATTGCTAAATTGCAAAAACCTATAAAGATCGACTAAAAAAAGACGTTACTTCATGGTTTTTTAAATAAAAAGTGACACAAAATTACTCCAAAAGAGTTAAAAAGTGGTAAAATAGTGTTAACAGGTGCGCACAGAGTGCTATTCTCATTCTAGGCTCTTACACAACTGCATTACACATCGACTACATCCCAAGAAAATAAATTAAAAAAGGGTGTTAATTATCCATGTACGGATGGATAAGTGAGTATTGTAAAACTGTCATGAATACCTAATTTGTTCAATCCAGACACTATTTTACAGGGTTTTAGTGGTGGAACTGTTTTAAGAAATATAAAACATTTTAAAAATATAATGTTTTATTATTGGTTTTTGTATTGTTCACAATCATTTTAAAATACCTAATTATTATAGCAATTTTTTGAAGTGATTGTTGTGTTTTGTATATGTTTTTGATTTATGGAAATCAAATTTCATACTTACAACTGAAGATGATTTTCACGGCAAGAATAGAAAAAATTCAATTAAAAATAATATAAATATACATAATTCTACAAGTTCACATTACGATTAATTCTGAAACGCGTTGAAATTTGAACCTGTAAGTTAAAATAATGTTAAAGATTTTCAATAAGGTTTTCATATTTAACTCGTTAGTCAAAGAATGAAAAATAATGTCCCATGGAGACATTATTAAATTTACGTTGCATTACATTTCCAATTTTATAAAGGATTTTTTTTAATAACTTGTAGACCATCCTGCTGTAACGAGTGAGTATTTCTATATTTTTGACAAATGACTCAAATTTTGTTTTCTGTTTTCTATGAATTGACGATCCTATTTCCCTGATTACAAGACAGATGATACTGCATCGAAATATGATATACTTGGACTAAACAGAACTAAGAGCAGTAAAACTGTATTTTAACACTGTTTATTAGATATTGCCAAAAAATTTGTAGAAAGATTTTAAACAGATGAATCAATAAGTTGAATAACATTATACTTTTAACTTTTTCATATAAAACTTAAGGAGTATTAACCATTCACACTCTTACAATTATCTTAGAATATATGAAAGAATAAAAGAATAATTAGTTAAATATATTAGTATATTAAAGCATACAAATAAAAAACACAAAGAAAAACCAACAAATAAAATATTATTACTTACTTAGGATATGTGACATTTTGTATAGGCTTTAGAAAACATCTTTGTCGCAGAATGCCTTCCCACAATTGCACTCCGACAATACCGAAAATGAAGAAAACGAAAAAACACAACAGAAGAACATTACCAAGCATAGGTAATGTGTCCAAAAGAAGCATCACTAAAATACGCATACCTGAAAAAGAGAAAAAAGAAAATATTTTTAATTTTGGTATTTTTAATCAATGTGATCTAAACCATAGAACCTTCCCGTATATTCTAGAAATAGTTAAAGTATTTAATTGTTTTCTATAAGAAATTAAGAGTACTGTAAAAAAGATAATGGGTTGCTGATGGAACGCTTCTGAATAGAAATTCTCGGAAACGCGGTTGACACTAAAAAGGTGTTTATTACGCATAATATTGATTCTTTTTACGTTGTAGATTGTTTTGTCAAGCGAAGAAGATTTTATAAGGGTATTGTGTTTCATTATATAGAAAATCTTTACCGTTTTGGAAGCTACCATATTCTGTCTCAGGTGCTAGCCCATCGGTTAGTTCAGAGAGTTGAGTTGAGTTCAAGTTGCCACTCGTTTATGAATGAGTGAATGCCGTTAGGAAATGTTTGATTTTATTGTGATAAGTACCGGGTGATTATAAATGAATATCCTAATTTTGAAGGTCTCCATTGTTGCAGTAAAAACACAGAGAGCGCTAATAATCAAAGAATTGTGAAATATACGTTCTGAAGTTTTATTTGTTAGTCGAAAGATGTCTCTGGGTCCGGTTGTTTTTGCGAAACGAGGCCAGCTACCAGTTTGTGTTAAAATGGCGACCGTACAACATTAGGCGTATTGTGTTATAGAGTTTTCTAAGAGTGGATCGGTTATAACGTTTCAACGAGCGTTTCGTCGCAAGTACGGAATTAATCCACCCGAAAGGAAGTGTATCTTGCGTTGGTTTCGTCAGTTTACTGATACTGGATGCATTTACAAAGGCACAAGTTCCGGACGGCCTCGTGTTTCAAACGAAAATATTAACCGGATTCAGGAAGCGTTTGCTCGCTTTCCAGGAAAATCAACTCACCAAGCAAGCCGGGAACTCGCAATTTCTCAACCAACAATGTGAAATGAGTTGAGAAAACGATTGCTTTACAAACCGTACAGATAACAGATGGTACAAGCTCTTACCAAAGATGATAAGCAAATAAGAATTGGTTTTGTGAGTACATTCTTGATCAGACTAATAAAGATGATTTCTTCATTTCTAAGTTGATTTTCAGCGATAATCAACTTTTCATTCATGCGGTAAAGTCAACAGGCATAATGTAAGAATTTGGGGGTACAGAGAAGCCTTTTCAAATCGTCGAACACGAGCGTTATTTCGCCAAGGTGTCTGTGTTTTGTGCTTTATAAAAAAAAAAGATCTACGGACTTTTCTTCTTTCACGAGCCCACAGTTAATGGAATTTGTTATTTGGATATGCTCATAAATTGGTTGTTCTCTCAGTTAGAAGAAGACGAACACTACAATTTCTAGCAGGATGGGGCACCACCCTGTTCGTCAGCTAACACTGACGAATTTAAAGCGAGAATAACTGTAGTCAACGAAACCATACACCGGACATGTTGCTACTAGTGTGGAATGAGTTCGATTATCGTATAGATATCGTTCAGGCTTCTGGTGGCGGTCACATTGAACTTTTATAAAAATTTTAAATGTACTTTTTCATAGGCTTAGTCAAAAAATGTAAGTATTTTTCTTCTGTAAATAAAGCCCTTCAAAATTGGGATATTCATATATAATCACCCGGTATGTTAAGGAAACGATATCCGTAATCTAAACATTATAAAATTGGTTGTAGGTCAGAGTCAATTTATTGTTAAGTGTAAAATAATCTTCATTAACACATTCAGTGCTAGAGACTCGCCTAGCGGGTCATGGGTAGGTGTTACCGCCAGGCTGCCGTCTCGCCTAGCGGGTTCCTTTTTGTTATCATTTTAAGTAATTCCAGAGGGACACCGCCTGTCGGATGTCGATTTGTTTCTATTATATATAGCCCTCAGAGAAGGGTTTTCTTTGAGACCGTGCAGTTCGTTTTTGAATTTTTATCACACGATCTTCTACCCTCGTATGGTATATTCCACAATTTTTAACGAGTTTTCAGGGTACAGTTGAAGCCGTGAATTTGTATCTTTGCAGGTATCGATTCAAAATAGCTTACACTTTTAGATTTAAAGTAAAAGTATAGCTATTGTTTGCAGATTAAAATTATATAAGTAATTACGCGTAAACGTAAAGGTAAATGGAAAAATCAAACAAGAAATACATAAGTATGTTACAACAGGCAAAAATAAACCTAAAAAATATTGAATTGTTTACTTTTATGTTATTAGTAAACATAAATCTATGTATAGGTTGCAAATAAAATAAATCTATAAAAACATGAGTAACATAAGTTGTAGGTCCTACATAAAGCAAGCGGAGAAAACGCTGCACGAGTAATCAGCCCGACGGGACCTCATAATTGCTCAGCATTGAATGGGTGAAGTTAGTTTAGGCTTTTCACGTTCTGTTATCAATTTATATTAGTAATTTAATTGTAATTTTTTCCTCGAAAGTATAACTTTTGAAATTTTTGTTAATCCAGCAGACTTAGTTAACGAGTGTAACACAATTAGAATAGTTAAGCGGATATTGAGAAAAAGTTATTTTTAAATCTTTCATCGGATATAAATGCTTTTAATTTGAAAGTTACTCAAGTAAATCCATAAATCCATGGTTAGTTGATTAAGGAAACCTCAATCTACTTTTTGTTTTAGGATGAACAAAATAATCAGACAGACATCAGATATACACTCACACGCACACCCACACAAACAAACAGATGAGTATCCTTTCAAAAACTAATTTTTTGGTTTCTGGGTAACATGAAACGTGAAGAATTTCTAAAATTGAATTTTTCACGATTATAGTTCTTTTTCAATTTACGCTACAGAGAGAGTTGTGAGAAAGTAAAAAGCGACTGGGTAAATCAGCATTAGGCCTATTAGTCGTGGGCAGCAGAATGTATTAGAGGGATAGTTTAATTCAAAGTAGAAAAAATTTTTGAAGTTAGATAATGTAAAATATGAAAGTAGCCGCCTTCGAGGCCTCCCAAGAGATCCTGGGTTCGATTCCCCGGCTAGGGTCTGAAAAATTATTACACGTTCAAACCCATCATTAAACCCAAAATAGTCGCTAATGTTGCCCATAACAGGCAGGTGAAGTGTTAAATTAATTGCACTCAATCTGTTGGTTCTAGGACTACAAAAAATAGTTCTGTTTCTTATCATATAGTCAGCCAATTATGACTAAACTATTTAAGAACAGAGGAGATAGAGGTGTAAAAGACACTAGTCAGAGTTATCTCTTCTGACAGTTATGAATTTCACTACACAACCAGTCCCTGTGGTGAATGAAGTGAAGGTGTCATTTGCAGGGTGGAAAGTGGGTGCTTTTCGGAGGATCTAGCATGCTGATAAGTGTACTCTTTCAACTCAGTGAGGAAGGCAATAGTAAACCACCTCACTCCTTATTTTTACTTAGTAAAACCTCTAGAGGTTCAAACCAGCTTTTCTGCTGTTGACCTAAACAACAACAACAACACAGTCGCTAATGAACAAGATATTGATGCGACATAAATAAACTAAAGAAAATACGAATAATCAATAGATAAGTAAGTCCAAACCGTACTCCGGAATCGTAAAACAAATAAATAAAATTATATTTTAATTCCTAATACAGTATGTGTACGTTGCAATCTGTTCAATTCAGAACAATAAGCAACCCCATGACCCAATGAGATGAGAATGATGTGTATGACGTGTAAATGAGGTGTAGTCTTGTACAGACCCAGGTCGACCACTCCTGAGAGAGTATGGTTAATTGAACCCAACCATCAAAGTACACCGGCAATCACTGTCTAGTATTCAAATCCGTATAAAAGTAACTACCTTTACTAGGATTTGAACCAGGAACCTTCGTCTCCGAAAATCAGTAAAATAAAATTACTGGAACATTTTTCTGTTTATGTTATTTACAGTTACTAAATAGACTTCTTTGAACTCGTTCTTAATAAAATTATAAAAATATTGTATGGTTATAAACTGAATAAACGAAATATCTAAGAATTCAAGGTTATTATTTAAAATAACCGTATTGTACAAAAATATTTTAGCAGTCGATCTGCATTAGTAAAAGGTCAAAGGTCAATAACCGAATTAAAATCAAGTATATACCAATTTGGATTTAACCAAGCTGTTTGGGAAATATTTTTCACTTCCCATTAAACCGGAAGTAGTTTATGAAACAAGAAAGCTGTGGGAAGATGAAGGTTGGCAGGAGAAAGTGGAAAAGCAACAGGTCTTTCTTGAATGTCAACCGGAGTTCCTCACGAAATAACGCTTACTAACACCCACCCTAACCATAACATTTCATCCACCCCCTCCTAACTTTATACGTGGGTGTTAATGGAGGAAATCCTAAACTCTTGACAACTTACTCTGTTACCAGTTCTGAAATAAAATATATCAAATTTAAGTTTGCTAGACAAGAAATATATTTTTCATACTTTCTGCTTAAATAAATGAAAAGTACCGGAAAGGCTATTCAGAAGAGTTAAGTTGGTGTGTAACGATTTTTCATATATATATAAAGATTTACAGATGTTATTCTGAAAATTTGTTTTCTTTGAACTGCGTACTATGATTAACATTTTACTTACTGAAAACATTATTTTGTTGTTTTGGTCATCCACCAAAAGGCTGGTTTGAACCTATAAAGTAGTGATTCCAAAACTTTTTTATCACGCCCCCTTCTGTCAAGAAGAAAACTTCCCACGCATTCTTACACAATTTTATGTGTTACACAAAAAACAAGTAGTCGGCCTACATTGAAACACCATACATTTATTTTTTATTGTTTTTTATGACATTAAAACTTTTCTTCTTCTTCTTCCCACTAAGGATTAGGCCCAAGCCTGTTCCAAACTCACGTACTATATCACCTATCTTCATATTTTTCCAGGTCTACCGACATCCCTTTTACCTTCTGGAGCATACCAGTGCGCCTGCTTAGGTATCCTGTGATTTGACATCCTTGCCTGATTTTCATTTTGCGTCTTTCACTCATGATTAAAATTAAGTTAAGTTTATTGGGGTTAGTTTTTTTTTGTTGATTTCTAATATTTTCTAATGTTATGTTACATTGTTAATTGTTTGCATTGGCAATAGAAAGTTGTGTCAGTGTTTCACACCAGATATTGTCGATACGACTAAATAAGAAAAATTCTAAAATATTAATTTATAAATTATAAATCTACTCTATTAATACAAGTAACAGGTTTTTGTTTATTTAGTAAAAGTTTTAAAAAACACTAGTGGGAATTGAAGTTCATAAAAATTAGCAAAACCAAATACGCAATCAACTTTGCATGACAATTTTTAAGTTTAATCCCTTTTTCTGCGGCATTATCATCTATGTAATCTACCTAATTAAAAATAAATACATTAATAATACTAGACTATAGAGTCTGTTATAAAATCAATATTGTTTTTTTTACTCATTATCATTAAACTTTTTTTAGTTATCGACATTTTGTAATAAACCAATGAAATACAGAAACTGAAATGAGAATTATACACGACAGGCTGTTTGTTAACCAAACAAAACTCTCAGACTCAATATGTTTGTAATAATTTAACCTTACGATTTTCACTTACTATCAGAATACAACTAATCGATATAAAAGTCATTAAGCCAAACTATCATCAATCAAGTAATTTTGTAAAATAAATATTTGTAGATTAAAGCCAAAAATACAATACTGTTTATGTGGATCATCTTTGTTAGATTAATATTTTGAATGGCACTTAAAAACATTCTAGAATAAATAAAAAGTTTTCCTCCATTAGTAAACAAGGCTATCAATTACAACATGAAAATAAAACTAGAAAAATCAGGTGTGAAACACTCACACGACTTTCTCTTGCGAATGCAAATAATGAACATTATAACCTAACATTAACAGAATCGTTTATTTCAAAAACCCCATAAGTGACATTTTGGTCAAAAATGACTTTTTGTGTTTTCCATGTTTTATTGATGAAAATACACCGTTTGGTATAGTAACACCATATATACAACTTTTAAAGGCAAAGTAATAGGCAGATGAAATTTACAAAATTGAGTGTTTATTTCAGAAACCCCATATGTACTGTACATAATATGGGCTTTCTGCAACAAACTTGCTATCAGCTGATCAATCTATCAGCTGTTTTGAGGGTTATATGACTCCTCTTTTAAAAGTATAATGAATTTCACCATTCTACTGAACATCTGGGTAAAGTAAAGTGTTCTCAGTTCATCGATGGTGTATCAAATTTTCATTTTACATTGAGAATATCAAACAAAGTACACTGCAGCAGCATCTCGCATTTCCAGTAGAACCTGCATATCAAAATCCTGTAAAAATTCATATTAAAAAAATCAACGATTTAAAAAACGTTATTCAGTATATACCCGAGGAAAAGAAATCATTTTATGAAGTAATCTACCAATGGCCAACAATGGAGAATGAAACATATGACGAGTTACGTTAAACCAAGAAAAAAAAACATATGACGAGTTTGACGAAAATTGATGTAATTTTTAAAAAAAATCAAATAATGTATCACGAACTACTTATTATATTTAAAATATGAATTAATATTGAAATTTTTAGTAAAAAAAAGTGTTTTCTTTTATAAAAACACTGTTTCTGTTTTATTTTTGTACAAAAAAATTGTTTATTTTAAAAACACCATAAGTACAGCATCATATTTAATGACAAAAATTGATGTAATTTAAAAAAGAAATCAAATAATGTATCACGAACTACTTATTATATTTAAAATATGAATTAATATTGAAATTTTTAGTAAAAAAAAAATGTTTTTTTTTATAAAAACACTGTTTCTGTTTTATTTTTGTACAAAAAAAATTGTTTATTTTAAAAACACCATAAGTACAGCACCATATTCAATGAAATTTTTAACAAAAGAAAAAAGAAAAACACAGTTATTTTATACTGAAAGATGTGTTTTATATGTACTTTAATATAAGCATGAAACCACTCATGTAAAAATTAAGCTTATTAATCCAGGTAGTTTTTCTCAGTTTTCCGAAAATTTCATTTTTGTTACTTATGGGGTTTTTGAAATAAACGATTCTGTAGGGAAAGGGAGCCATATATGGAACAGGGTCTTATTATGGAATACTAGTGTTTTTCCAGACAGGACGTTGGAAATCCTGATCTTTTTGCACCATTGGTTATACCGACAGAAACAACTACCGGATTCAAACTGACCAAATACAGCGTGTCTTGTCAAGTTGATTATAATGAAGATAAAAAAAGGTGAAAAGTGAATTCAATGCTAGAGGTGTAATAATTTATATCATGAACAATGCACTAGTGCTGAAAGATTATATTTTGTCTGCGATTACTGTGAATAAACTGAATGGACTAATACTTTGGTGCTTTAATAACTATGTAGGCAAATTATGTATCTATTCCAAGTATTCCAAATTATAACCCAATGTATTCCATATTAAGATCCTATTTTGTGAATTGTAAAAATTATGTCGCTAAAGAAAGTTTTTTAAAAAAAAATTATATTTGTAAATTTAAGATTTTGTATTTTCTAGTTGTAAAATAAACTATTTCTACCACTAATATAAAATTCTAGTAATTTCAAAAAAGTCATGGAAACCCAGAAAAAGAAAAAAAAAGAAAATTGTATTCCATATTTGGTTTCTCTCCCCTAATAAAACATTAGAAATAAACAAAAAAACTTTTTTTTTCTTTATATTATTTATTTGGAACTGTACAATAACAATACAACGACCAAATTTTAGCACAGAGTAATATAAATCACAGTGATTGTAGGATAAAATTAAATAAAAAAATTTAAAAAATTTAATAAAATAAATGAATGTCCATTGACATTCATTTTGGGTTCAAAAAATAAAAAAACATACAAATAGTAACAAACATAGCAAATAGACATAACAAATTAACAAATATTAAAACTAAGAAATTTGATGATAAATGATGGGGATAACAGTAGCACAGAGTGGTGAAATGGTGGAAAGTAGTGGAATGGTGTCATCTCAGCAGGTCTCTGCTCCATCTTCTTTTTAGTCGTCTGGCGAGCCGAGGATTGATCAGAATTCCCCTTACAAGCGGGTTACGGTGGCCGTTCAATTTTGAATGAAACCTCGCGTACAACCTTTTCACTGTTTCGGTAACGTAAGGTATTTGTAGGTCAGTATGAAGTGTTGAATTTGACACGTAGTACGGAGCATTGGTGATCATGCGAAGCAGTTTGGACTGACATACTTGTACTTTCTCTAATGTTGTCGAGCTGGCACTTCCGTATATCTGAACGCCATAGGTCCACAATGGCATCAGAAGACTTTTATAAATTTTGACCTTTGTTTTTAAAGTAACATGTGATTTTCGATTAAGTAGCCGATATAGTTGTTTGACTCGTGAATTTAAAAGTAATCGTTTTATCTTTATATGGGTGTTCCACGTTAACCTTTTATCAAAATTTAATCCTAGATATCGTACTTCTTTGTGTTGAGGGATGACAACGTTGTTTAAAAACACATCAGGACAGGTACCATGACGGAGAGTAAAATTAACATGTACCGATTTTTCCGGATTTACTTTCATCTTCCATTTTGTCAGCCAAACGTCTACTATGTCGAGATGATGTTGGAGGTTCAATGCCACATCTTGGCATAGATTGGAAGATGTCAACAGTACCGTGTCGTCGGCGTATGTGGCGACAGTAGTGCGCTCAGTCTGCGGGAAATACAAAAAAACTAACCTCAAAAAACATAACTTTATTTTGACCGCCTCCGTAGCGTAGTGGTTAGCGTGTTAGCCTGCCACGCGGAGGTCCCGGGTTCGATTCTCGGCCAGGGTCTGAAAATTTTCACGTGTCAAATCCCACAGTTAATGTTTCATAACCCACCGTAGTCGCTAATAACCAAGCAGTTGATGCGACTTTAAATAAAAAAAAAAAAAAAAAACTTTATTTTACCTAATCATGTTTTTTAGACTAACAGCCGTAAGGGTAAGCGCACAGTGAACGCTGGTCACAGGTCGCTGGTCGCTGGTCACTTACAAGCAGGAGCCTGCTAGTAGGAATAGGCCATTATATTTTAATCGGACGTCTCACAGTAAATACTGGTGAAGAAAGCTGCGCGCTGGTCATCTGCGCATATCAGCTCACTGGTTTGTTTTGAATAAACCTGCCTACTACTTGCTGGAAGTTACTAAATGTACTTGGCGTCTTATAATACGTATTCATAAATAATAACAACTTATTAATTAATTTTTGAGATAGGTTTATAAAACTAGCTTTAAAAGATTATTTCTGGCCAAACAATGCTCTATAATATTGAATATCGGTATTCAAAAAGTTCAAAATACGTTTAAAATGTTTAAAGTAATTACAAATCTTTCTTCCGGTAATATCGGTTGCTTGTGCAAGTTGAACCATTGTTTTTGAAAACGAATTTTACTTTAGGCAATATAAAATTAAACGTTTTCAGAGTCATTTTCATGCATTTAAAAAACTTGTCTCTATCTTATTTTAATTGGGGAAAAAGATGATTATGCCGAACAATTTTCTGTTCTTATTAATGCTACTAACGGTATCTTCTTTAAATGATAATAATTTCGTGAAAAAGATTTCCATTAGAAATAATTCATGGCTGCTGCTACTGAAACTCATGATGAATACCGACAACTGAATGAAGGTAAAGCGCGTAGTTACATGCTCCCACTATGCGCGTTCGCCACCGTGAATCAATTCCAGCGACCAGCTACCAGCGTTCACTGTGCGCTTACCCTAAGGCTGGTTTGAACCTGTAGAAAACTTTTACTAAGTAAAACGAGGAGTGAGGTGGTTTACCATGCCTTCCTCACTGAATAGAAAAGTACGCTTGTCAGCATGTCGGACCCTCTGAAAAGCACACATTTTCCATTCTGCAAATGACACCTTCACTTCATTCGCCACAGGATCTGGCTGTATAATGAAATTCATTACTTTCAGAGGGGATAACTCTGATTAGTGTCTTTTACACCTCTACCTCTTCTGTTCTTAAATGATTTAGTCATTTAATTCGCTGATAATGTAATAAGAAACAGAACTATTTATTTTAGCCCTGAAACGAACAGATTGAGTGTAATAATTTGACACTCTACCTGTCTGTTAGGGGCAGTTTAATCATGAGTGAATAATAAAAATGAAAACCAACCTTAGTTTGGCTTAAAAATATGGAAAATTACTTTTTGAAGTTAAACTAGGCTCTGTACAGAAAAATGTCACCATACAAAGTCACTTGCCCAACCAGTGTTGCTTAAAAATATTAGAAGTGATTTTCTACTAGCTGACTGACTGACTGTACTAGCCCAAGGCCTTGGAAAAATATAGAATTTAAATTTGAATAAACAGATTAATGATATAAATTCTTAAAACAATCTGTTAAAATTTAAATATATTAAAACGAGGATAAAAGGTTTCAGTGGTAAGACAAACCTGAAAAATTAAAATATTTTAAACTTGTTTACTTTAGGAAACTAAAATATCTAATCCAAATTGAAACTGAGAACTAAGTCTCAGAAAAGAACGTAGAAACATTCACAGACCAATTAAAAGTTATTACTACTGTTAAAACACCTGTTAATTCCCACACCATAACGACGGTTATAGACATAAAATATTATAACAACATAAAAAGAAAAACAATGTATAATTTAATTAATTTTTTAAGAATTAAATGTGTAATTTAGTATTATTTAGTATTTTGTCTCTGTACTCGTGAGAATAATATAACTGGAACTATGTTGTAGGAAATAAACATAACAATAAACATTAACAAAACGTGAGGGATATAAATTAAGTAATTAACTGATGACAAATTTAATAACGCATTAAGTTAATTGTTCTATTACATGTTAATATATATGAAACTTAAGTCACTTAGGGGATGTATGATATTTAAACTTTTTTGTTTTGTTGATAATTTAATATCTTTTAAAAAAATTACAATTACTATTTAGTTCCAAAACAAGATTCAGACCTACTCTTTTTTCAATGTCAGCAGTTAATTGGCCCTCCCCAAGACGATCCTTGTAAAGTTACTTGAGTCACGAGTTTGCTTTTATTTGCAATCAGGAATAAATGGGGAAAAGCACCAGTGCGCACGCGCGACTGCTTCAATTTCAGTACAACAAACACAACAACTTATTCTATACCAACAGAGAGCATATACAGTACCGTAAACAGAAATGTTAGTTCCTCGAAAACGTGGGCAGCCTATTCATAGTGCTGAACGAAATCTAACATGCAGTGTAATAATGCTGTAAAATTAAAGCTAAAAAAAATATGCCTTTTCCTGCCTCTTAACAATAGCCATGAGCGAGTGACTAACTACTGTGATATTTCTCCTTACACAATTCAAAAAGTAAAGAAGGAAATTAAAGACGTGAAGAAGCTATTCTTTAACAGTTTTGTTGACACCTGGTAAAAAAGGAAACGGTTGGGTAGATACTAGTGAAGACGCCGGTGATAGCGATAGTAAAGAAGGCGATTCATTCGTTGAAAATTTTGTTCCAATGGAATAAGGTAGCTGGTAATTACAGTAAATAAAACATTTCTAGTGATGGAATTAAGCTATAGGCGATATTACAGGTCACATTTATTTCTCATAAGGTTTATGAAGAAAATATTTTCTCGGAATAAACCACAGCTTAAAAAATGTATGTAGAAACTGCACGGTAGTGAAATGTACGAGTAGTGTCTCACTGGTAAGGCTGGCTGCACTTCAAATTTTCACTTCCCTTCCTCACAGCCGATCAAGATTAGACTAGCCGTACAAGTTCTACGAAGATTGATTTTTATTTAGCGTCATTCACTCATGATTAAAATCATGTTATGCTTTTCATTTAACATTGTTTGCTAATGATTAAACATGGGTTATATTTTCATTATTTAAATCGGCTAGACAAAGTCGTGTGTGTGAGTGTGTTTAACACCAGATCTTTTAAGTTTCATCCTGATTAGAACCAGGAACTTTTGCATTAGGTATTGACCATTACTATTTAAGCCACTAAGGTGGCTTGATTCTGTGGATGCAATACAATACATTAATTAAAACTCCTGTAGTGTATAAAATATAATTACAAGATAACATCAGATTAAGTTAGAAGAATTGTTGATGCGTAAGAACAGGACTGAATAGTTTGAGTTCAAATTAAACAAACATTTATATGCAGAAAATACATTTAATATTTAAACGTGTTTCGAGTTACAAATCCTAAATGAAATTGTTTGAACTTGAAAATCTGGGTAACAGATTTAGAGTATGAATTCAAATAGCATTGTCTATAGTTGGGTACGTATTTTACTGAATGTAGACAGGTGTAATGCGGTTTAGTCGGCAACCACTTGCTGAATGAGGTCACTCTTGCTTATTCTAGATTAGTTACAATCAACATTTAGTAGACAGATCAGCAATTCTGATTGGTTCATCTAATTTATCGTCCCTCCGTTCAAAATGTGGTTTCTATTCTAAATTGAATTCATCCAACGTTTCCTTTTAAAAGGTACATTCTAAACGAAACCGCAAATGCAAGTATGAAATAAAATGCTATTAAATTGAAATGTAATCATTTTGATAAATTTGCCAGCATCATCAAATTTCTAGTCGCTAGAAAATACTGTACTTTGTTATAGAAAACAGTACAGCTTGTTGCGATATACTTAATGATTTTTTTTAATTGCTTATTTATGTTAAATTGATTTTAATTATACTCAGAGTTTAAATTAATAATTGTTTATAAGTTTAAAAAATTATATTAACACTTTTCTCTAAATTTAAATATTAACTCGTTATACCGGGTGCCCCTCGGGTTTTGAACCATAGGGAACTAGCATTGATTTTCATTAGTTTGTTAATATTTTCTTCCCACAAATAAATGAAGACTTGTCATAATCAGGAATCATTAGAAAATGTTTAGACCTTTTAAAAAATATCAATTTTGGTACATTATAAGCTAAATTTTAGCTGAAAACCGAAATACATATATGTAACCGTTTTCTATTTTAAGTAGGTACTGTAAATTTTATCATTTGTCACATTGTAGTAATGGTAACGTTCTGATATGGAGATGTAAAGATAGGTGGGTCGAATCCAACTCCGGTATAATATTTTTATTATTAAAAAAATATTGGAATTGTTAAAAAAATAATTAATTAATTTTTTAATATTGACAAATTTGTTTTACCATCTAAAATTATTTACTTAAAAACTTGTTATTTTTTTGGAAGCAAATTAAGTATTATTTTAAATACCTAGTATTTATTTCCTTCAGCAACATTTAATTTTATGAGACAGCTGATTTTCTGACAGCCTCTCATGCGGTCTTGGGTTTGAATCCTATTCAGGCACGGCATATTTTCATACTTTACAAAAATCTTTTCATCCTTCACTATCTGCATTAAGAGTAATTGCAGAATAGTCGGACGTTAAACCAAAAAAGAGACAGCTGATTGTTGCATAACTTTAAATGATAAAACAAAATTGTCAAAATTAAAAAAATAAACAAATAATTAATTTTTCATATTTCCAAAATTTTTTAAGAATAAAAAATATTTATCGCTGATGGATTCGACCAACCTATCTTTACACCTCCACACCAGAATGTTACCATTACTCCAAACATACAATGCGAAAAGTTGATAAAATTTACATTAAATAGAAAACGGTTACAAATTTCTGTATTTAAGCTAAAATACAACTTAAAATGTATCAAAGTTGATATTTTTTATAAGGTCTAAATATTTTCTAATGATTCCTGATTACAACAAGTCTTCATTTATTCGTGGGAAGAACATTTAACAATCTAATGAAAATCAGTGCTATTTCCCTATGGTTCAAATTACGTTAGGCACCCGGAATAAATACTAAGTTTAATTTTAAAGACTCTTGAATTTAAAAGAAAAAGAATATGGACACTTACTTTATGTCGGAAACGCGAAACGTTTACATTAAATAAGTTTGGTTATTAAATGGTCTAAGACTGAAACAAACATTTACAATAATTATATATTAAAAGGTCGAAGACCGTATTATATAATTTAAGATTAAGGCCCTATCAAGAAAAAAGTCTTAAGTAGATGAAGCTGAAGATGATGACGATGACGATGATGGCATATTTTAAGCTTATTGAAATGAATAAATCTGGTGTGAAACACTCACGACGTTTCTTGCCAATGCAAATAATGAACAATATAACCTAACATAAGTAATAAATCATTAGAAATAAACAAAAAACTAACCTCAAAATACCTAACCTTATTTTAATCATGAGTAAAAGACGCAAAATTAAAATCAACCTTAGTTTGGCTTAAAAATAAGGAAAATCACTTTCACACTAAACTAGGCTGTGTAGAGACAAATGCTCTAAATAAATGTTGTAGATCTTTCAATTTTCTAAAAATTTGATTATATACACTTTTGTCGTAAAATGATTCTAATGATTCTTTTTCATACTAAGGCTAAAATATTTTAAAAAATTGATTTTTTACAAGTTTTCGTGAGAAAAAAAACAGAAATTCGCTAATTACCGCCAAACTAAGCGTTATCAAAAAAAGTGTTGGAAATAAAAGTTGTAGGATTTTAAATTCACTACAACTTCTATTAGATACATTTTTTGCGATAAAATGCATATTGAAGTCGCAATCTTAAAAAAACAATTTTTTACAAGAAAATAACCTCCCCAAGAAAATCAGCAGACAAGGCACCTACCCTATTTTGTAGAGCATAAATCATTTAGTAAACCAGGCGATTTAAAAAAAAAAAAACGTAGAAGCCGTTTTTGAAAAAATCGCAAAAAAGTGAAAAAGTACACGAATAAACTACTACTTCCTGTTGCCCGATTTTGATAAAAATGTTCGTGTCGCGTTCTCTAGTGGTATCTAACTTAAGTTTTAAGTTTCAAGTTTGTACGATATTCCTTAGTTGAGATATTCTGTTCACACACAAACACAAAGACCAATCGCTAAAAACATGTTTTTTTGGTTCAGGGGGTCTGGAAACGTGTAGATCCAGTGAAAACTCGATTTCGAAAAAACACATGAAGACAATACTTTCCTTCCAATAATTCATATAGGCAAGAGAAAGTAAAAATCAACAACAAAAATTTATAGTACTACAAATTAAAATGTTTCAGAGTAACTATAATAAAACAATACTGAGTAGAGATACAACGTTCATTAATTTCAAGCATTTTTCACTCTAGAAGCCCATACATATATACTGTAATATTCAAATAGAACCATCAATGTTTTACGTAAAAGTTTAAATGTATTTTTATTTATTTAAAAAAAATAGTAAAACGGAGGGTAGATTTAAAAAACCGAATAATATATGTATAGAACTTGTAAGCCTTAGTGAAAAAAAGAAAAAAATACAAAATATAATTATACGAAGTGAATACGTTCATGGGTTACAATGAGTGGATAAAAAAAAGTTGAAAAAACAATGTTTCTATTTTTAAAGGGTAGTTAAATGTAAATTTTTATTTAATTCGTATCATTGTTCTACTTGGAGAAAGTCTTCCATGGTTAGTTGCACAACAGCATTATTATTTACAGTAGAATAAACCGAGAATAATTTTACTCAGGTCACTTTTTCAAATTTATTTACTTAATTTTTATTTTCTTCAGGCCACTTGATATAAAAACTATAAAAACCAGGGAAATTTACAAAAAAAAATATATTGAAAATTACAAAAAAATTTAAACCCATTTTATTTTAGACATTACAAATTTCGTAATATTTATTAATACACTAGCTGACTCGTGCAAATTAATTCGCACAATGATACTAATTTATTCTAAACAACTAATTTCACAAATTACATTAACACTTGCAGTCTTATTTTGTGGTGTTTTGTGCCAATGTTATTTTATGAGAAGTATTTCCACTTTTTTTTTATTCATTTGTTTAAGGGTTGCATCAACAATAAAGTCATTAGCGACCACAATTACATAACAATCTTAAATTAACAAAATTTGAATTACAATGTCTTGAGTGAACAAAATTTTAACAACAAATGTCTTGTGTAAACAAAATTTGGATTAAAATACATTGTGTAACTGTAAGTCAGTAAGGTACAAAACCACGTTCTGTGTACTCTTGATGTCCGTCAGCATGATTTTCGTATTTTGTGTTAAGTTATAACAGGTCGGTGCATCAGTCTTTTGAAGAAGGTATTTGTGTGCGAGACTAGAATGCCCAATTTGTAGGCGTGTTATAAATACTTGATTTTATCTGCTACTTTGTGATATTAATACGTCATGTGTGTTTCCCTGAAATCGTGTAGTTCTATTAATTTTTGAGACATCTCGGCAGCTTAATTTTAAAATTCAAAAATCTTGGATTTAATATTTTTGGATGGTCTTATATCAAACCAGTAGGTTTCATATAAGAATTTAAATCTACTTTAAAAGTTATTTTAAAAACTATAGTCCAAAAAACGATACAGATAATCTGAAATTGAAGATACATGAGATTGTATAATAAATATTTGTGGTATTTTGTTTATTAACCATGCTCTCTCAGGAATGGTCAGCCTGGATCTGTACGAGATTACAGTTTATTTACACGTCGTAGATATTGAGGTTGAAATCAATCTCAGTTTAGCTTAAAAATACGGAAAATCACTCTTTCACGCTAAACTAGGCTCTGTAGAGAAAAATGCTCTGAATAAAAGTTGCAGATCTTTTAATATTCTATAAATTGAATAATTTTGACGTAAAATGCATACTAAGGCCGAAATATTTACAAAAATCGATTTTTTTGCACGTTCTCGTGAGAAAAAAACAGAAAATCGCTAGTTACCGCTAAACTAAGCGTAATAAAAAAATGTTTGAAATAAAAGTTGTGGGATTTTAAATTCTCTACAACTTTTATTATATAGATTTTTGCGCTAAAATGCATATTAAAGCCGGAATCTTAAATAAACAATTTTTTACGTTAAAACAGCTTCTCCAAGAATTTCAGCAGACATGGCACCTACCCTATCTTGTAAAGCACAAAAAATTTAGTAAACGAAGAGATATAAAAAAAATCGAAGAACCCGTTTTAGAGAATATCGCAAAAAAGTGAAAAATTACAAGAATAAACTACTACTTCCGGTTGACCGATTTTGATGAAAATGTTTACGTCGGGTCCGGTAATTGTCTTTAACTTAATTTTTAAGTTTCAAGTTCGTACGATGTTCCGTTCTTGAGTTATTCTGTTCACAAACACACACACACACACACACACACACACACACACACACACACACACACACACACACACACAGACCAATCGCTAAAAACATGTTTTTTGGGTTCAGGGGGTCTGAAAAAGTGTAGATCTGGTGAAAACTCGATTTCGAAAAATCGATATGAAAACAATAATTTGTTTCCTATATATTCATATAGGCAAGAGAAAGTAAAAAGATAAAACAACAAAAATAATGATAAACAAAAATATTTATTTTACCTCGAGTATTAATTTGAAAACTACTGAACAACCCTAAAGCAAAATTATTTCGTTTGATACTATTCAGAATTACAGTTAAAATAGGATTCAAATTTTCATAGAAGTCTGATTAATTCGCGTTGAGTTTCCAGTTTACTGTATAACCTAGATGTTTTGTACATGTACTGATCATTTATGTATATAGGTGTTAACTTAGCTAATACGTTATTGTGTAGGCTGCATAATGTTTACATAATATCGAGGGCTATGTATCACAATACTGTTGCAATAGAATAATGCCAATGTAAGCGGGATTGCAATTTCAAAGTAAATATTTAGATTAAAGTTTAGTAGTATCAAGTATTCAGTAATTGGTTGAAAGATGTACTACGCATGAAATTTTAAGAATTAATAAAAATAATCTTGTGTGAAACATTCACATACTTTCTCTTGCCAATGCAAATAATTAACAATATACCCTAACATTAGTAATAAAACAAAAAAATAACCTCAATAAACATAACCTAATTTTAATAATGAGTGAAAGACGCAAAATGAAAATCAACCTCAATTTGGATTAAAAATACGGAAAATCACTCATTCACAATAAACTAGGCTCTGTAGAGAAAAATGCTCTAAATAAAAGTTGTAGATCTTTTAATTTTTTATAAATTTCCATTATCGTTAAAAAAATTTCATTATCTTCCGGTTCTTGGCGTACCAATTTGCTTCGGATGTTGATCTACCAACAAAGCCAGAATAGGTTATCGCCATCATGGTTATTCCGACTTTGTTAATGGCTTTCCGGAACTCTTCCGTGGAGCACTATCAAATCAGGTCCTCAAATTGGTGAGCCAGGAAATTCTTCTTCTGTCGGAATTTCTTTTACAAATTAAAACGTTTTTTATTTACTTTACCTATTTAATAATTTAAGAAATTTATTTTATCAAATAATTGTTTACACTCATTTCGTACCATTTAAAATAATCTATGGTTCACAACTTGTTAAATTCGTAACTGTTTAAACATCTTTGTCAATATATTAAAAAAAAGTAAAGAGTTTCTCACCAGAAAGATGTTGTTTAGGTCAACAGCCGAAAGGCTGGTTTGAACCTGTAGAGGTTTTACTAAGTAAAACGAGGAGTGAGGTGGTTTACCATTGCCTTCCTCACTGAATGGAAAAGTATGCTTATCAGCATGCCGGGCCCTCTGAAAAGCACATATTTTCCAATCTGTAAATGACACCTTCACTTCATTCACCACAGGGTCTGGCTGTACAATGAAATTCATTACTTTCAGAGGAGATAACTCTGATTAGTGTCTTTTACACCTCTACCTCTTCTGTTCTTAAATGATTCAGTCATTTAATTGGCTGACCATGTGATAAGAAACAGAACTATTTATTTTAGCCCTGCAACGAACAGATTGAGTGTAAATAATTTGACACTCCACCTGTCTGTTATGGGCAGAGAAAGATGATTAAAGTGAATAAAAAAGGTTTTTTTTATAATTGCGATATAGTGGTAGTACATTCAGGTTTTACGTAACTGAATTGAAAAGTGAATGTAGTACTCGGAAAGCTCTGAATAATTTATATCAATCAGTAGCTTATTGTTAAATGAAGACATGAAGCTCTTTCCTTTCTCGATATTTCATTTTTTAAAACTCAACGAAATCGACAAGAAAGCTTTGTTATACTTTTTTATATTCTGTCTGGTACTGTTGAAAATTTTATATGTATTGTCAATATCTGTGAAATGATCGACAATTCAATTTTATTAAAAAAAAAATTATAACACTTTGGTTAGTAGTTTTTTAAAATTATAATTTTGTTTCTAGATCAGCTTTATGTAACTACGTATGTAAAAATTATTAAAAATGGATAAAAGAATAAAGAATTTTTTCCTGACTGTATTACTGTCTGTCTATAACTTGATGGCCTCCCGCAGAGAGGAACAGAATTGGCCCGCTACTAGACTTCTCAATAATACTTCATGATGTACCAATTCCAGTGTACTAGTTAGTAGTAGTACATAATGAAATGTTATTGAGAAGGCTAGTAGCGAGCCGATTCTGCTCCTCTCTGCGGGAGGCCATCAAGCTATAGACAGACAGTAGATGCCTTGACACGTAGTTTACAGTAGTGTGGTATCGTTTTTAACCCACAACGGAAAACAGAGGTGTTATAAGTTTAACTTGTGTATCCGTCTACCTTTCTGTGGCATCGTAGCTTCCAAACGGATGAACAATTTTGATTTAGGTTTTTTGTTTTAAAGGTGACTTGATCGAGTATTCTTAGCAATAATTCATCAAAATCGGTTAACCAGAAGTAAAAACAAAAACGGCTCTTTCGATTTTTGTTTAAAAGCCTCATTTACTACATTTTTCTGCTCTATAGCCTATATAGGATATGCACCATGTCTGCGGAAATTCTGGCGGTCCTGTGATCTCGTTAAAAAAAATTGTTTTTTAAAGATGGCGGCCTTAATATGCATTTTAGAGCAAAAGTGTAGGCTACCATATAGTACTCAAAGTTGTAGAACATTAAAAACCTACAATGTTTATCCCAAAATTATTTTTGTACAACGCTCAGTTTAGTGGCAATTAGCGGTTTTCTGTTTTTTATGACAATCTGTAAGAGTATGTTTAAAAAGTATGAAATAAATATTAAATAAAAAAAATTTAAAAACCCCTGACAAAAAACATTAAAAAAGTAAAAAATAGTAATATGTATTGACTTAGGATTGACATCGTCGCGTCGGGGTACCGCTAAGTAATACATTACTTACGCTAAGTAATATAGTCTATTACTTCGCGGTCGCCCGACGCGACGTCAACCCCAAGTCAAAATATATTATTATTTTAATTTTTTTTCTTTTGTCGGGGTTTTTTCATTTTTAATTTAATTTTTATACTTTTTTGATCATATTTTTACGTTATTAAATTTTTTTAATGTAAATAGCTGTGCATGTATTTTTTTATTACGAATAAACGCCTCTGGTTTAATAGCTTAATGTACGGATTCAAGCGGTGGTTTAACTTTTGCAAGCATGATTTCCGGTAATTTTTGTAACGAAAGGGAAGAAGAAAGGGCGAAGAGGGGATACGATTTTTATTAACTTATATATTTTTTGTTGTTTATATTTTCTCCTTTTTGTTTCTTTTCTTTTATACAAATTTTTTATTGTGTGTTATTATTTGTTCAATAATTATTGTTAATTTTCAATGAGAAAATTAATTTCAAATTTCAAATTCAGTTATATGTAGGTACTTTAATAAAAAAAGGATTTTGAATAACCTTTCAAAAAAATTATTATTCTTTTTAAACAAATACTGCAATACGTTTTAGTATTCTACGACTGTAGTCTTAGAATGAAATTGAGTTTATTCAGACTCAATTTATCGAATAGATAAAATAACAAAGAAAAAGATCTGTTCCAAAGAAGTAAAAAAACACAAAAGTGAAAAGAACTCTTAAATTCAAACGGGTTAAATTATTGTATAGGACGGCGTATTTGTTGACTGTTAAACTAGAGTAAAAATCGATACCGTGCGTGCGTGTTTTGAAAGTTCTTGGGGAAAGGTAGAGTGTGTACGTTGGGTCAGAAAAGCACGTTTTAACCCTTTACTCGATTTGCTGATCCCGTGAGGGTAACAACTTCCACAAACTAGTATAAATATACAAAATAGCCGAAAAGTCATGTGTAAATTTGGAGACGGTGTAAATATGATAAAATTTTGTTTGTATCCACATTTACGACAAAATTTCTAAAGCAAAATCTAATAGTTTGCTTTCAGTTATTGTGCTGTACATTAAGGCTTATAATAATTTGGTTTCCTCCGTTTTGTTTGTAATCTCTTCGTAACAATTTTCCTAACCTGTAAACTAATATCGTTAGCTGTTCTAAACTAAAACTTTTCAACAAAATTTAAAAAAAAATTGTTGTTTAACAAAATTATTAATGTGTTTATGAAACTCCTCATTTTGTTATATTTGCTTCCAGGAAACTCCGAAAAGAGTAGGTAGGATTTATTATCTTTTTATTAACATCACTTATTTGCTTACTTCAATAAGCGTGTTATTTAATCGTTTTTACCAAATAATACGAAATTTTCCTCAGCGTTTACTTCAAAATTATTTATTTTTCAATAAAAAAATCTATTTAGAAATGAATTCTTGTAACTGTAAAATGTTTAATAAATTAAACAAATTAGATTGTGTTGTTGTTTAGGTCATCGGCCTAAAGGTTGGTTTGAACCTCTAGAAGTTTCACTAAAACAAAGAGTAGGGTGGTTTACCATTTCCTTCCTCACTAAGTGGAAAAGTATGCTTATCAGGATTCCAAGCTTTCTAAAAAGCATCTACTTTCCACCCTAAAAATGACAACTTCACTTCATTCACCTAAGGGTTTGAACCTCTAGAGGTTTTACTAAGTAAAACGAGGAGTATGGTGGTTTACAATTGCCTTCCTCACTGAATGTAAAAGTATGTATCATATATCAGCATGCCAGACCAAAAGGCCTGGCATGCTGATATACGATATGCCAGGCCTTTTGGCCTGGCATGCTGAAACACATATTGGCTGAACACATATTTTCCACCCTGAAAATGACAAGCTCACTTCATTCACCACAGGATCTGGCTGTATAATGAAATTCATTACTTTCAGAGGAGATAACCTCTTAACTAGTGTCTTTTACACCTCTACCTCTTCTGTTCTTAAATGCTAAAGTCATATAATTCGCTGACCATGTGATAAGAAGCAAAACCATATTTTGTAGCCATGGAACTAGCAGATTGAGTGAAATTTAGATTATCACAACTTTTCAAAACTTGTAGTACATTAATTTTTCACGGTAAATTAAAACTATATACAATTAGTTTTAAACTTTGTTGTTTTTTAAGGGAAGACTGTACTTTGTATCCCGCCAATGTTAAATTTGCTTCATTTTTCACAAGATTGGTAAACGATAGGGAAATGAAACTTTACTTACTTGCAGTTGTCGGGTTGCTCGAGCTACTGACATTTTCCCAATTAATCCGTTAAACCATAAAGTTAAAAACTAAATAAGGAATAATATAAAATTTTTACAAATTTTTTTACGGTATTTTACATTTTAATAATTTTTGTAGCTTTTGAGGAAGTCATAAAAGTGCCGGAATATGTGAATGTACAAGATAAATAACTGGTACAAATTTCAGCCTGGTATGTTTAATGGTTTCCGAGAAAAAAGTACCTAAATGTTAAAAATCTAAATTTACGGGAACGGGTAAAAACAGAAAAAGGCACAAATCAAAAACAAAATGTACACAAACAAGTAAATTTCCTATCAACATTTTGTTTATAAAGCTGAACCAACAGTTAAGAGCATTAAAAACGGTAATGCAGATATTTTAAAACTAAAATTCCCTTTGCTCTAAAACTATCGGTATAAAATTATGAAAAATATTCGTTCTTGGTGACACGATAATATTTCTTGGTAAACCTCCTAAAAACTTATTTTTTTCATTAAAGTAATATTTTCACGTAATTTAATGTTTTTGTGGTTGATCTCGGTCTGAACTATTGAAAAACATAAAGAACCGAAATTCGAAATTTTAAGTTAAAACCATCATACAGTCTCGCCTTAAGTCATTAGCCGAAGGGCTGGTTTGAACCTCTAGTAGCTTTACTAAGTAAAAAGAAGAGTGAAGTGGTTTACTAGTGCCTTCCTCACTGAGTTGAAAAGTATGCTTATCAGCATGTAACTGTATACTCAATGGGTGGAAAATACTGAGCACACATACACACCTTCGGGAAAAATAAAAATGCCGGAATATAAAATAATCTACGAGTGGATTAAAACTGCTTGGGCACGGATTTCATCAGAGTTAGTTTCAAAAAGCTCTCTTAAATGCGGCATTTCTAATGCACTTGATAGCTCAGAAGACGTCTCACTTTGGGACGAAAATCCAGACGCAGGTTCTGACAGCGACGACGATACCGACGACAGAGAGTAACTTTTTATAATTTATTTTATTCCTTCGATTTAATTTCTTTCTTTTTATTTGAAAGTAACTCTCGATAGTTCAGCTGTGTTTTAGTTTAGTGTGATTCATACAATGAAAATGTAACTATTCTGGCTAGGGGATTATTCAAAGTTATGAAGATTTTTCAATATTTACAAATAGATTATAGATCGTAAATTTTCATGTTTTTTTTGTGTTTTATGACCTCAATGGATCACTTTAGTCAAATTCAGAAAGCTTCTTCCTTTTCATATTCGTAAGCTTGATGTTGTATCAGTATGCCTTCATTTGGGCAGATCTTGCTTGCCGAACTTCCTCTGAAACGACTGGTTTCTTCCTGCTTGGGTTTGTTCTTCCATCTGATATTGTATCAAATCTACTTTCCTTATTTCTTAAGATTTTTAATATTTCTGTTTTGTTTTCTAAATTATCGAAAGTTAATTCGAGTTCGGTTATGTCTTCTTTGACATTTCGGATCCATGCTCCTGATGTTACCATTGGAAAGAGTTTTTTAATCATCTTGTATAAAATTCTGTCTTTAGGTGTTCTGATAAGATGTCAAAGAGAAGATATCCTTTCCTTCCTTATTGTACGTATCTGTTATAGGTTCGTTTTCTTTATAGACTTGTTTGTTTGTTAGAATTCTCCATTGCCCATTGACTTTGTTTTTCTTTCCTTTGCAGGTTCTTAGGATTCGTCTTTCGAGTTTTTGGACATCGTCTATTGCTTTTGTCTTGGTCACTTTTGCTAAAGTTTCGCTGCCATATGTAACTTGTAACATTTTGTAAAGCAGCAACTTATTCTCAAGAGAGACTGAAGAGTCTGGTTGTACGGCGTTCAACTTTGGGGAACTACCAGCAGAAGTAACATAGAGATAATTCAAAGGTTCCAAAATAAGGTTCTTCGGGCTATAACAAGGGCACCATGGTTTGCAAGGAATGCAGAAATACAACATTATTGCAACCTTCCTGATGTAATGGACGAGGTCAGGCGTTTTAATAGAAAATATCAGGCAAGACTTGAAAGCCACGAAAACGAATTAGCCATAAATCTTCTAAATAATGCAGAAGAAGTTAGGCGCCTGAAACGTTACCATGTTTTGGACTTGTCTGAAAGAGTTTAAATGTAGGCCTATATAAAATTTTAGTGAAAAGTATTCTATATTGTAAAATGTAAATATCTTTGTACATAGTAATTTTCTCTTTGAACACATGAATAATTGTTGTAATGAGAGGTACTCAGGGTAATGAGGCCTCAACTTGTGATTTGTACATTCAAAAGATTTGCTTATAGTTTATTTTTAAAAAACTGATTGCAAATAATGTTATTTTGAAAAAAAAAATGTAACTTTTGACCCACCGGGTTGGTCTAGAGGTAAAGTCGTCGCCAAAATCAGCTGTTTAACAGCTGATTTTCGGAGACGAAGGTTCCTAGTTCAAATCCTCGTAAAGGTAGCTATTACTTTTATACGGATTTGAATACTAGACAGTGGTTACCGGTGTACTTTGATGGTTGAAGTTTAATATTAACCATACTCTCTCAGGAATGGTCGGCCTGGGTCTGTACAAGACTACACCTCATTTACACGTTATACACATCATTCTCATTGGGTCATGGGGTTGCTTATTGTTCTAAATTGAACAGATTGCAACGTACACAAATTAGGAATAAAAAAAAAGTAACTTGTGGTTGTATGACTGTTTTGTAGTGTTTAATTTTTGTTTGTATAGATAAGCAATTTTTGTTGTATACGTTTTTGGTTATTTGTTGTTAAAATTTTCATTTTATTTTTGATAGTTTTAATTTTTTCTGAAAGTACCTTCGAAAATCGGGTACGCGGTATATTTGAGAAAGTATGGTATTTGTTCAACTAAATATAAATAAGTACAGCGAAGTGTCTGTTTTTATTTTATTTCAACCTTTTTAAAATGTTTAACTATGAGCCTAAAGCGGTATTTCTAGGTTATGTTCAAAAATCTAAACAAATCGGTAATCCGAACTACCTATGGTCTCAATCGGTTAAAATTTTCGACTCCCTACTGTATATGCATAATTCTGTATTGTAAAAATAAAACTATTTTTATTTCATAAGTTTTTTGGATAATTAAAAATAAATAAATGTTAACATATTTTATGCTAAGAAAATAAAAATATACTTAAATGTTTTTTTAGAAGAAAAATAAGGATAAATAATCGTATGAAAGTGTGGAAGACGAATGAGGCCATCAAATTTTAGAAGAAGAAATGGTGAAAAATTTATTGAAAGAGATAAGCAAGTAAAGTACAGTAATTTATAAGATCTAATGTACATAAAAAAACAAACTCAGAATAAATATGTTAAAGGATGAATATAAAATATATTACAAACTGTTTTAAAAATGTCTATTGAAATTATGTACATAGTCTAGTGTTTTTCAAACTGTCTATCGGATCCTAATATTGATTATATTAAAATAGATGAACGGATTCTTTTTGTGAACTTTTTTTAAAAATTACCTCATTAATTTATATATTCAATAAAAATGAAAGCAATAATATAAAAATAATAGTAATAAATTACTTAATTATTAAGAAACTGAAATATGTCAGTATGATAATGTACATAATTAATTATTTGTTAACACCTACACGATATGGATTTAATGTGTACGTGCATTACAGTATCTATTTTGTACGATAATTATATTTACTAGATAATTAATTATGTGTGCCAATAAATTTTTTCATAAAATAATTTGATCAGCAATCCGCAGTATTGTTCTTGCGTACCATTTATCAGTTTTATATTTACTCAGTTCCGACAAATTTCTTTAAATTTTTCTACTGAAAAATTAAATCTACACGAAGGTGCTGTACACACCTTAACTTAAAAAAAAAAAATCTGGTGTGAAATAACACACGACTTTCTCTTGCCGATGTAAATAATGAATAATAATATAACCTAATATTAGTACACAACGTGAAATGAAAAATGGCCGCCTCCGTGACGTTGTGGATAGGGCGCTAGCCTAATAAGCGGAGGTCCCGGTTCGATTCCCCGCTAGGAAAATTATTACGTGCCAAAACCCATCATTACAGTTTCTTAACCCACCGTAGTCGCTAATTATCAAGCTGTTGATGCGACTTTAAATAAACAAAAAAAAACTGAACATACAACTTAATTTTAATCATGAGTGAATGATGCAAAATGAAAATCAACCTCAGTATGGCTTAATAATTCGTAAAATCATTC
The DNA here is from genome assembly GCA_035578175.1 of Catonia carolina. Classification (NCBI taxonomy): domain Eukaryota; kingdom Metazoa; phylum Arthropoda; class Insecta; order Hemiptera; family Achilidae; genus Catonia; species Catonia carolina. The sequence goes on along the minus strand of JAQMRL010000005.1, from coordinate 27,710,853 downwards.
TTTGACAATAAACTAGGGTCTGTAGAGAAAAATTCTTTAATAAAAAAGGTTTTTTAATTTCCTATAAATTTGATTGTAATACACTTTTGTCGTAAAATTCATACTAGGGCCAAAATTTAAAAAATTAAATTTCGTTTTACAGTTTTTTATGAAAGAAACAGAAAATCACTAATTACCGCTGAACTAAGCGTTATACAAGAAAATAATGCAAATAAAAGTTGTAGGTTTCTAAATTTTCTAAAACTTTGATTGTACACACTTTTGCCCTAAAATGCATATTAAGGCCGCAATCTTTAAAAAAAACCATTTTTTTCTACGAAAGCTCAGCCTCCCTAAGACGTTCAGTAAATATGGCGCTTACCGTATCTTGTAAAGCATAAAAAATGTAGTAAACGAGCTGATTTAAAAAAGAATCGTAGAGACATTTTTAAGAAAATTTCAAAAAAGTGAAAAATTACATGAATAACTTTTACTTTCGGTTGACCGATTTTGATGAAAATGTTAGTGTCGGGTCCTCTAGTAGGCTACCTAACTTAAGTTTCAAGTTTCAACTTCGTACAATGTTCCGTTCTTGAGATATTTTCTTCTCACACACACACACACACACATGCGCGCGCGCGCGCACACACACACACACAAGGACTTACAGACCAATCGCTAAAAACATGTTTTTGGGTTTTGGGGGTTTGATGAAAACGTGTAGATCCGGTGAAAACTCGATTTCTAAAAATCGACAAGAAAACAATACTTTCCTTCCTATATATTCATATAGGGGAAGAAAAAGTAAAACAAAGATTAATATACGTAGATCTTCTTTAAAAATTCTTTATTATGTAGGTACTTGATAATTTCGTCGTGTCTAAAAGGACGAAAGATTCAAACATGTTAAAATTAAAGATTATTTTAAGTATTTTTGTTTAACATTTTTAAATTTGATAAGTTGTTTATTATTTTTCGAATTCTTCATCTATTTTTGGTGATTTAAATATTTAATTTCTTTCAAAAAATATTTAAAACGTTCCTCAATTCACGAATTAATTACCAAGTGGGAGAATTGGAAAAGAGAAAAATTTACCTGATGAAAAAGAATATAATGGTCAAGTTATTTTCTTTAAAATATTTCGGAATATCAAAATTAATTATACTTCAGGATTGTAGCATTCAAACGATTTGATTCTAATTCAATCTTTTTAAAAATAAACGCGTCGACGAATAATAAATCATTTTGAAAAGACCACGTCGTAAATAAATAAAATATCAATTAGATTTTATCGATAAATAAATTATTTTTCATAGGAAAGCCACTTCAAAAGAAATAATTGAAAATATTATAAAATAAATGTCAGGCAAAAAGTTATACATAAATTTTATGAGACAATTAAGTCTTTGAACAAAAGGATGTGATTGACATTTTCATCAAGATAAATCAGAAATATTTTGCCCCTAATTACGTTTGTTAAAAATAAATCAAACGAATGATAATTTATATGTATATGTGTACAATTTAGTTTAACAGTAACAACTCTTAATAATTAATATCAATGAATTAAAATGTACAATAAAAATAGTAAAATATTTTATAAGCTTATATTTCGCAAAAGAAATTACAAAATTTGGTTTTACAACAAAATGTGATACAAGATAAATGAGATGCATACAATTTGAGGTAAAAATTATCTACTCTACTCTAAAACGCTTGAATATATTTTGATGTGTTTATGTTTAAAATTTAATGGAATTTCAGGACAATCTCCTAGATCATTTTTACAGTTCTCTTTCACTTGGGGAAGGGGATTAATAGTAAACAATCCAATAGTAGAAGTAGGAATTTTCCGTAACGGGTTCTTTTAAAAAACTGAATTACTACCGAGATCCATCAACATTAGCCTAGAAATTTGGAAAATGTTTTAAAAAACATTATATAGATCGTGGTATTCTAAATATATTCTTAATCTGTGTCTAAAACTTGAACAGATGAAACTTGATTTTGTTGAAAATATTTTTGTTGGGTCGACACATTTTTTCTTCTTCTTGTCGTGCCTATCTGGTTCGGAAGTTGGCGAATATTATGATTTTTTTCACCTTATCATTCGCAATCCGGAATAATTCCGTGAGGCTCTTACCAAGCCAGGTTCTCAAATTGGTGAGCCAGGAAATTCTTCATCTACCAGGGTTCTTCGTTCCCTGTATCTTCTCCTGTAGAATGCGCTGGGAGTAGATCATATCTTTTTTGATTTCTTATAATATGCCCGAGGCAGCTTACGACACTTAACAATTATTTTTGACCCACCGGGTTGGTCTAGAGGTAAAGTCGTCACCAAAATCAGCTGTTTAACAGCTGATTTTTGGAGGCTAAGGTTCCTGGTTCAAATCCTAGTAAAGGTAGTTACTTTTATACGGATTTGAATACTAGACAGTGGTTACCGGTGTACTTTGATGGTTGGGGTTTAATTAACCATACTCTCTCAGGAATGGTCGGCCTGGGTCTGTACAAGACTACACCTCATTTACACGTCATACATATCATCCTCATCTCATTGGGTCATGGGGTTGCTAATTGTTCTAAATTGAACAAATTGCAACGTACACAAATTAGGAACAAAAAAAAAACAAAAAACAATTTTTACCAATTCCAGACCCTTGTTAATTCTCAAAAAAACTTCAACATTAGTGAACTTCTGCGTCAATGAAATTCTTAATATTCTCCCATACAACCACAGTTCAAAAGACTCAAGCTGGCATGCAGTCAGCAGATATCACCTAACTAAAAATTCCAAGTCTCAACGTTGTACGCTATTCCGTTTTTAAGTTATTTTGCACACACACACACACACACACGCGCGCGCACACACACATACACACACAGATCAATAGGTAGACACGTGTTTTTTGAGCTCATGGGACCTAAAAACGTGTATTTTCGGTGAAAAATCGACATGAAAATTAACTTTCTGAAACTATACCCTATTCAATACATGGCAAAAAAGAAAATAAATTTAAATTATATAGTCCTGAATACCGAGAAACTTTATTTAAGGTCAAAATTGATTTTTTTTAAGTAACTGAAACTTGTCGAAAATCAAGTATTTTTATAAAACAAAGTATTTCGCATGATTTTTTATCTATAAAATTATTTCGAAAAACACACGCATAATGTATAATTTAGTAAAAGGTTTTTGTTTTGAAGAAAAAAAACCGTATATTTCAAATACTTCGTCATTGTTCAACAACTATTCCACGGATTAACATAATATGTGGCAGGTTTCTTCTGTAATAATAATGGAAAACGATGATGCAATAAAATTTAACAGAAAATTATTAGACCTACTTTTTAAGTTACGAGGACAGTTTTTTCTTCAAAAATAAAATTTTTACTACATTATATATTATCTCATTAAGCGTTTATTTTCAAAATATCCTAATTTTAGAACAAAAATATGCGAAATACTTTGTTTTATAAAAATACGCCATTTCCGAAAAAGTTTAGTTACTTAAAAAATTAGACATGTTTTCTGGAATGGTTTTACAATCTGCATATTTTTTCTCTCTGCCAGAGGCCATTAAGTTATAGGCACAGTACATGATAATAACTTATTTAAAACGGGAGGTAAAACTATTGGAAAAGTGGATATGTTAACACAATAAGATCACTTATCCACAAATTATTTTATCAACTTAGTCTTCTGAACGGATGAGATTATTAAGTACGAACATGAGTCAGTGGATTTATACGTCATGTTTCATTAAATTCTAACGATTTGAAGCAATGACGACTCAATAAAAGTTGAGCAGATATAAAACCCATTATATTATTTTGACGTAGCGTCAGTAAAACAAAAGTACTGTAGATATATACGAGTAAATCTGACATTATCAAGTACGTTTTAGAATAGTACATAAAATATTCAATGTTAATGTATATACATTTATGTATTTGTTCTTTAAGCTAGTAAATACTGAACTGTACATAAAACAACAAAATATACAATATGTTACAATAACTTCAGTGTGGTATTATTATTGTTACTATTACTTTAGAAAGAGATTGCTTCTCTTTAATATCTTTCTTGACAGTTTGTTGACATGTGAATTTCCAGAACAAAACCTATTTTATATGTTATGAACCATCGTGTCATGAAGTGCGAAACTTAATGTCATAAATTCCACAGTAAGCTATGAATACATTCATCTTGTGTTTTTTCTTGTGTAAATTTAATGATTTGTAAAATTTTTATAAATATTATTGTTCTTTTTTGTACTAAAAACATGAAAATGAAGTGACATAAATATTTTGTATCTGATCAAATACACAGAAGTTTTAAAAGTTACAGTTATATAAAACTTTTCTTTTATTTTTATTTAGTGTTGTCTTAACTTTTTGTTGTTCAAAAACCATCATCCGTGTACAAATTGTTTAGAATTTAACCACCGCAAGAAGCTGCTCTTCTGCTTAATTAACTCTTGATCAAAATCGACCTTGAAAATTCTTTTGAGACCAAGTTGGACTTATGGTGTCCAGGTGTTTGGAGTAGCGGCACTGAGTAATTTAAAATTGATCCAGACGTTTTAGACAAAATTTTAAAACTTCTGGCGCTCTTTTTTATGAAAGCAATAAAACCCTCCGAGACAATTTCAAAATTCCGATACTAAAGAAACTAACCGCGTCCTTCTACAGTAAATTTCGCAAACGACTAGATGATTATCTCAACCAACTAAACTATGATCTAGCTACAAGGAAATTTCCAAATGTGCGACGTCTAAAGCAAAAATGGAGTAGAGACTTCTTGGTTTGAATAACGGACAACACCTGTTGTAATTCTTCTAAAAGAAGAATATACCATTAGGTACCACTTCTAAAAGTAAATTCTCCACAACCCATTAATTCAAATATCATATATTATAAATTGCGCAGCTCATTGTACAGTACTGAGACAAAAAAACAAAATATAATTAATAATAAAACACCAAACAAAATGTTTTAAACGTCTAAAAATTGAATAGGGAACTTTCGGTTTAGCACTATTATTCCCGGTTTTAATTTTCGACTACAATCAGAAAAAAATTATACACTAATTCTTACTAATATACAACTGAAAAATTGAAATTATAGCTGAAAATAAACAGGAAGAACCATATGCATATCGGTTCAGGAGCGGAGAGGCACTAGTCATGTCTGGAGACAATTGCAGGAACATTTTAAATCGTTTCAGCTCATCTTTATTTAGCTCATTTATACAACTTCTTCGGAAATGCAAAAATTTCAAATAAATAATTAAAATTAGATAGCCTAAAAAACAGCGGGGAAATCGATTTTTAGATTTTTTTAGTTTATTTTAAGTCAGCGTCTTGGTTATTAGCATCTACGTTGGGGAGAGAAACAGTGGGTTTTGAGCTTGTAATAATTTTCCAGACCCTGGCAGGGAATCGAGCCCGGGACCTCCGCTTTGCAGCGTAGCACGCTAACCATTGGGCCACGGAGCTGGCCATTTTTTAAAACTTTATTTAAAAACAAAGAGTGTAGATACAGTATAATGAGGTCATTAATTTTGTTTTTTCTTGATGGACAACGATGTCTCATTAAACAGCCGAAGTGAAGACAAAGGCCGAAAATGAAAGACTCGAAGCTCCACCGGCGGTTTTTTCTAACAGATAAAATAAAATATGACTTCGTTTTACATAATAAATCGGTTTTAAAAATTTAAAAATTTCGTAATGTCATATAATCTATGTTATTCAGGAATCTAAACTCAATCTAAGGAATATACTACTTGAAACATTCTAAATATTAATCCGATTTTTCAATCATCATTGGCTACAAAAATACCAAGAAGAATATTTTCTCTCAAAAAGATACTTGAGTAAATAAAAAAAGATGCAGCCAATTTAGAAAATTAATGAAATGGAGTTGACTGAAAATATTTAAAAAAAACTGGTATGAAACACTCACACGGCATTCTCTTGCCAATGTAAATATAGAACAATATAACCTAACATTAGTAATAAACCATTAGAAATAAACAAAAAAAAATTCACCTCAAAAAACATATCCCAATTTTAATCATGAGTGAATGACGCAAAATGAAAACCAACCTTTATTTGACTCAATAATACGAAAAATCACTCTTTCACGCTAAATCACTTTAAATCATTCTTTCAGGCTCTGTAGAAAAAAATTGCTTGAAATAAAAGTTATAGATCCTTTAATTTCCTATAAAATTTATTACGCATTTTTGTCGTAAAATGGATACTACGGCCGAAATCTTAAAAAATCGAATTTTTTTACAGATTTTCATAAAAAAAAACAGAGAATCACTATTGCCGCTAAACTAAGCATATACAAATAAATTAAAAATAAACAATATTGTAGGTTTTTTTACATTTTTTACAACTTTTATTACATTTTTGCGCTAAAATGCTTAGGCTGTTAAAGCCGCAACCTTAAAAAAAATTTCTACGAGAAAACAGCATCCCCAAGAATTTCAGCAGACATGGCGCCTACCCTATCTTGTAGAGCATAAAAATTGTAGTAAATGAGACGATTTTTAAAAAAATCGTAGGAGCCGTTTTTGAGAAAATATTGCAAAAAAGTGAAAAATGAAACGAATAAACTACTACTTCCGGTTGACCGATTTTGATGAAAATTTACGTGACAGGTCCTGTAGTAGTATCTAACTTAAGTTTGAAGTTTCAATTTCGTACGATGTTTCGTTCTTTGAGATATTTTGTTCACACACACACACAGACCAATCGCTAAAAACATGTTTTTTGGGTTCAGGGGTTCTGAAAACGTGTAGATCTGGTGAAAACTCGATTTCGACATGAAAACAATAAGTTACTTTCCTTCCTATATATTTATTTAGGCAAGAGAAAGTAAAAATTAGTGTTATTTTAAGTGTTGTAACGGTTACGTCGATGTAGAATTTCTATTCAAAATTTTTCCTTTTAAAAAATTGGTTTTTGGATGATACTTATTTTTATCGAGAACAATATGATGTTTATATGTATTCATTATGCGCCGTGACAACCTTTATTTCTCCTGAGGGTCTACATAGTCATATATTGCTAATTTGAACAGGGCCTGTGGGCGAATTAAGTCCCTTTGTTTATCTATTGTAACCCACGTGTAGTTCCTTTACAATCCCATGTTCCCAACTGCAGAATGGTCGGTTAATTTGATTGTCTACTAAATGGACAACGAACCTATGTTTGAATACTACATCAAAGAAACATATTCTACTTCAAGGATTTCAGTTATTTATGCATGGTACATAACTAATTATTTTTATTAAAATTGTTTGTAAATTGGAAACATACACGACTTTGTCTTGCCGAATATAAATAATTAAAAACATAACCTATATTTAACAATTGGTCAACAATGTAAAATAAAAAACTTAACCTAGTTTTAATCATGAGTGAATAACGCTAAATCAAAATCAATCTTTGTTCGACTTCAATTTTGATAAGTAAAAAAAATCACAAATTGTCGCTAAATTGAGCACTGTAGAAAAAAAACGCCGAAAGAAAATGTTAAAGGCTTTTTAATTTCCTATAATTTAATTTTGTATGCTTCTTAACTGCCCATAACGGACAGGTGGAGTGTCAAATTATTTACTCCCAATCTGTTCGTTGCAGGGCTAAAATAAAAAGTTCTGTTTCTTATCACATGATCAGCCAATTAAATGACTGAATCATTTAAGAACAGAAGAGGTAGAGGTGTAAAAGACACTTATCAGAGTTGTCTCCTCTGAAAGTAATGAATTTCATTATACAGCCAGACCCTGTGGTGAATGAAGTGAAAAATTATTTTCAGAGTGGAAAATATGTGCTTTTCAGACGGCCCGGCATGCTGATAAGCATATTTTTCCACTCAGTGAGGAAGGCAAGGTAAACCACCTCACTCCTCGTTTTACTTAATAAAACTTTTTACGGGTTCAAACCAACCTTTCGACTGATGACCTAAACTTCAATGCTTCTTAAAATGGATATTAAGATCGCAATCTTAAAAACCGATTTCAATGAGAAACATTTGGAAAATCACTGACTGATACTAAAAGAAACGCATTACTGATTGACGCATTGTAAAAAAACGCCTGAAATATAAAAGTTTTCTATAATTTTGATTATTTTACACTTTTTCTCTAAAACTCATATAGTAAGACCTCAATCTTCAAAAACTCATTTTTTACCGATCTCAATGACCAAAATATGGAAAAATTACTGATTGACGCTAAACTAAGCACTAAAAAAACGCTTGAAATAAAAAGTTTTTAATTTTCTTCAACTTTAATTATTATATACATTTCTGCACTAAAGGTTTAAAAAACATTTTAAAACACGAAATCATAGTTCTCTCTAATTCAGCACACAAGCCACTTATCCTTCGTTATAGAACACAAAAAATATAGTAAACGAGGTGATTTTAATTAAGATCATGTAAGCCGTTTATTCAGAAAATTGCCGGCCACATTGGTGTAGTTGGTAACGTGCTCGCCTCTTATCATGCGATCTTGGATTCGAATCCCATTCAGGCACGGCATATTTTCATACGTTACAAAAAAAATTATTTCAACCTTCACCGTCTGCATTAGCAGCAATTGCAGAACAGTCGGACGTTAAACCAAAATAAAAAAAAAATTCAGAAAATTGCAAAAAATAAAAAATTCACGAATTAACTAATAGGTACTTCCGGCTGACCGAATTTGATAAAAATATTCGTGTCGGGTCCCCAAATTGTACCATAATAATTTCCAAGTTTTAACCAGTTTTTGAGTTGTTCTGTTCATACACACACGGACAAAATCAAAAAGATACACAGACCAATCGATAAACCTATGTGTTTGGGGCTCAGAGAACCTAAGAAAAAGTAATTCTTAGAAAAATTCTTAGATATATAAAAAACTGTTATGTACTTACTAGGTATCCTGTTAATTGCTCTTAAAGGTCTTAAAACCCTTATTGTACGAATGGCTGTCAAATTCATATTTTCAATATTAAGACAGTATTCAAGGGCACTGAAACATAAAATACAACATAATTCATTTAAAAATGTACATAATCTTCTAGTTCACATACAATCTTAACTTCTTTTATTGATGACACTAGTATTATCTTCATCCGATAAACCCTTGATCACCTTTATCAAGGGTTCACCATTTATTATCCCATTCTGAACAATGGTTTATTAAATGGGGAATAGAAGTTAATGCAGATAAAACGCTTTACGCGACAAATGTGTCCACCGGTATTACTTTTTAATCAGAGTGATCACACTGAATACTTGAGTTACACATTGATCGTCGTCTCATATAGAATTAACATGTCAGTGTAAAGAGAAAAACTCTAGATGATCGACTGAAATGACCGTAATTTACCAACTAGTTTCCAAACATTCTGAACTGATAATCTCTTCAAATTCTCTGCTATATAAAAAGCTTTTTAGATAATGTGGACGTATAAGAGTGAAATATATGGCTAGAGAAAACCAACTGTTGTAGCTCGAACTCAAAGATTTTAGTTTAAGACTTTTCGACGTATAACAAACACTATTTCCTATAAAGTTTTTTTTTAAACCCAATACTTACGTTACAATCTGTTCAATTTAGAACGATCAATTTATAACAATAAACAATCCCATTACCTAAGGGTTTATTTTTGGTTTTACGTCTGACTGTTCTGCAATTGCTGCAAATGAAAATGATGATAAATGAAGATGAGTGATGAAAAAATTCCAGAACTGACCGGGAATCGAACTCGAGACCCTGGCGTAGAAGCCAGTTACGCTAAATACCCAAGGAGATGAGAATGATTTGTGTGACGTGAAAATGATTTATGGTTATGACCGAAAATGATTTTTGGACACAAACCGACCATTCCTGAGAGAGTATGGTTATTATATTATCCAATCACCTAAGTACAACGGTAACCACTGTTTATAATTATTCAAATCCGTATAAAATTACTATCTTACTAATATTGAACCATTGAAACTTTGTCTCGTACATTAGCTCTGTTAAACAGATGGCTCACGGCTACAACGTTATCATTAAACCAACCCAATGGGTTTCCTATTAAGTAATTTCCAAATATAAGACGTGGAATAAACCGTAAAGATATAATTCTTCAAGACAAAACCTACGATTCAAATTTTGAACGTTGGGGTTTTCCACCCAACACACCAACAACTAAATAACTGACATTTTACAATTTGTATTTCAATTTAATAAAGGATTACGATCGTTTAAAATTTACAGTGAAAATACATCAAACTAAAATACCAAAAAAAATATTATAAATAAAAACTCTAGATGAAACAAAAACTTTGAGAAAATAAAATATTAAATATATGTAGGCCTACTAAATTGTATTTTTATTTTCTTTTGCCTGTATGAATATATAGGAAGGAAAGTATTGTTTTCAAGTCGATTTTTCGAAATGGAGTTTTCACCGGATCTACACGTTTTCAGACCCCCTGAACCCAAAAACATGTTTTTAGCGATTGGTCTGTGTCTGTGTCTCTGTCTGGGTGTGTGTCTGTGTGTGTGTGCGTGTGAAATGAGCATCTCAAGAACAGAACATCGTATGAACTTAAAACTTAAGTTGCACACCATCACCGGACCCGACACGAACATTTTCATCAAAATCGGTCAACCGGGAGTAGTAGTTTATTTGTGTCATTTTTCACTTTTTAACGATTTTTTCAAAAACGGGTCCTACGATTTTTTTTAAAAAATCGCCTCCTTTACTAATTTTTTTATGCTTTACAAGATAGGGTGGCGTCATGTGTACTGAAATTCTTGGAGCGGCTTTCACGTAAAAAAATTGTTTTTTAAGATTGCGGCTTTATTATGCATTTTAGCGCAAAAATGTATATAATAAAAGTTGTAGACAATTTAAATTCTACAACTTTTAGTTCCAATATTTTCTTGTATAATGCTTAGTTTAGCGGTAATTACCGATTTTCTGTTTTTTTTTCTCACGGGGTAAAAAAATCGATTTTTTTTAAAGATTTCGGCCTTAGTATGCATTTTACAACAAAAGTGTATCAAATTTATTGGAAATTAAAAGATCTACAACTTTTATTTAGAGCATTTTTCTCTACTGAGCCTAGTTTAGCTTGAAAGAGTGATTTTCCGTCTTTTTAAGCCTAACTGAGGTTGATTTTCATTTTGCGTCTTTCACTCATGATTAAAATAAGGTTATGTTTTTTGAGGTTAGCTTCTTGTTTATTTCTAATGTTTTATTACTAATGTTAGGTTATATTGTTAATTATTTGCATTGGCAAGAGAAAGTTGTGTGAGTGTTTCACACCACATCTGTTTGTATAATTATAAATTTGTTTTAACTAAATCTGGAATATATGGTGTTATTTTGTACATTAGAAATCAAAAACGTATAGTTGCTCAAAAAGTGAAAACGCAAATCGTATTAAATACTTGACTGTCTGTAATGGAATTTGCAATCAACAACAACATGGTTTCTGCTCTTTTTCATTCACTATTGTTATAACGGCACCAATGGAATCGGATAGCAAAAGAGTAAAGTACACAAGCGCACTGACTACGTATTAGCGAGTGGTATGCAACATTCAGAACAATTGCCTAATTGTTTGAAATCCTTTCTTGTCACCCGATTCTTTAACCTCAATTGGTATTATTCATTTATTTTCATTTACGTTTTCAATGTCGTTTGTCCTTTTTTCTATTTCTTTTTATTATTACCCATAATGGGGTTGTTATTTATTAGTTAATTGCATTCATATAAATTGATTATTAAATATATTGACCTAGAGAAGAAAAAATTTTATCATGATATGTTTATAACTCTTCTGATAGTCACCTGGATGCATTGAACAAAAAATCTGGTGTGAAACACTCACACGACTTTCTCTTGGCAATGCTAATGATGAACAATATAATATAACATTAGTAATAAAACATTTTTGGGTTCAGGGGGTCTGAAAACGTGTAGATCCGGTGAAAACTCGATTTCGGAAAATCGACATGAAAACAATACTTTTTATACTATATATTCATATATTATCAAGAGAAAGTAAAAATCATTACTATACTTTATCTTAAAACTGATTGTGGATGTCTGTAATAACTTTAATACAATTAACAAACCTGAAAGTCTTTACGGAACCCTGTAGAATGTATAACGTTGAATATGAAAATTGTGCTAACAAAGTTGAAAAGAAAGGGTAAAGATCATGAGAAAAATATTGGAACCTAAGAAATAAGGACAAGATTATAATTTGCATTGTAATGAAGAACTTTACCAAAATACTGAGGAACTGACAATCTTATTCAGAAAGAGAATATTCGTGTTTTACGAATACATCAAGAGAATATCAACAGAAAGAACTACCAGATGGATTTTGGGATCGATGGAAGGAAAAATGACGCAAGTCAACTGGTTCACGGAGTCAAGGAAGACCTGAGTTGAGCGGACGCCAAAAGCTTACCGGTGTAGCTGCGTGAACAATTCGGATTCAGTCGGTAAATTTCTTGTCTTAGTACAAAACTGCCTATTAAATGACATGTTCTGACCGATGTAAATAATCATCTATTAGCGACGTTAAAAACATTCAGTTTTAAAAATTGTATGCAACAATTAACGCCTACCACATACAACACATTACAGACTAATGTTTTCAGGTTAGCTAATATATAAAGTTGTGAGAGCGACGTGCCTCTGATCACAACTGGTACAGCACTGACCTCAACCACTCGCTGAGGCAACCGAGCGCGCCATTTCAAAATAAACCTTCTGCGCACTCAAGGAAACCGGCAAGCTTTTTTGGTGTCCGCTCTACAAAAAGCAACATAATAACGGTACACAAACAAGAGTTCAAAAAAATTAAGACTACTAAAGAATTCTGATGAAAACCAAAAGAAGAAAGACAAAAAATACTGAGAGAGACTGACAACCTCATTCAAAAAGAGAAGATTTGTCTTTTACGGATACAATCAAGAGAAAGAACAACCAGAAGGATTTTGGGATCGATAGAGGAAAGAATGACGCTAGTCTACTGGTTCACGGAGTCAAGGAAGTCCTAAGAGTACAAACAAAATATTGAAGGTGACAATAAGTGATTATGTATAAAATAAAAATAAAATTTTTTACAACGTCAGTCTCGTTATTTAATAGCCACACCTCGTACGTAAGTTGTACTGTATATTGTTGTACAAAGTACAGCTTACTAGCAACTAGCAACGTTTCCAAACGTTCACACCAAGATAGTTTACTAGCGCTAGTCAATCACGTGACCTTATCTCCCCTACTAGCGCTAGTAAAATTAAATATGTTCAAAGTCACTAGTGCGCTAGTGAATACTAGTTCTTTAACTAAACTAGGTGCTAGTTGTTCCTACCCATTACGCTAGTTTACTAGCTGCCAGTCAACTAACAGCTAGTACTAGCGTCGTGGGAATACGCCTTTAGGTTCCTCAGGAAAATAAGAATAAAGGGAAGGACAAGTATGTAGAGGTCCTTAACGTGGTCCCCTGAGACCTAATCGAAATTTATGTAATAATTACTTTTTAAAATCAGAAACCACTAATGAACAAATTTAACAAACGCTTTTGTAAAAATATTTAATTTTTCTGCTTAACATCTACAGCTGCTAAATTACTTGATTTTCACATTTTTTTTGTAAACCTACTTCATACTGACATGTTTTGGTGGATCCACCATCATCAGAGTTCATAAATTAAAAAAAAATTAAACTAAACTTATCAAAATCTTCAGAAGATTTTGAATAATATATAAAAACTCTTTTCCAAATAACTGAAGACAAACCACCTTAAGATTTTAATAAATTTTAATAAGTTGATTTGTAATTTAATGGGTACACTGATGATGATGGACCAACTGAAACATGTCATTAAGAAGTTTGATTACATAATAAAAAAGGTAAAAAAACAAGGGATCTTTTCTGTGATCCCCCCCCCAGCATAATTTTTGACATTTTGTGAATATTTCATACGCAACCTTACAGTATTTTTACGAATAAAAACGGGGAAAATATTTAAAAAAAACCTACACCAATATTCTTCAAGTTAAGGTTAAATAGGTTGGGTAAATACATTGCTTTTTTCTCAATATTGTTACTGCATGTAATAATCAAATATGAACTCATTGAGTACATGACATCATTAAATTAATTTAACATAATTAAATTAAATATTATTATATAATTTAATAATTGTTAATAAATATTTTAAGGTTAACTTGAAGAAGGAAGACAACTTTAACGTTAACATGAAAAATATTGATATATGATTTTTTAAAATATTTTCCCCGTTTTTATAGTTAAAAATACTGTAAGAAAACCCACATACGAAATATCCCCAAAATGTAAAAAATTAGGCTGGTGGGAGAGGGAATAACAGAAAACACCCAAAGTTGTATAGCAGCTGTAACAGATCAGTAGAAAAATTAAATATTTTTACAATAGGATTGAATATAGGTTGGGGATGGATATTTAAGATTTATTTATAAATTTAACTTACCGAATTAGGCCTGTTGTCCACTATAAGAATTTTACCGTCAACATTAGCAGAAATTACAGAATAGTCAGACGTAAAACAAAAAAAAAAAAAACAAGAATTTTCGCCGGTCCGGAGAACTTGCCGGTTTGTCAGTAATACATAATTTTATAAGGGCGCGTGTCGACGTATCGGTACGGTATTAATAGCCGGGACGCTTCCGTTTGCAGCGCCGACTGCCCACTGTAGAGACGACAACTGGACAGCATGCCGTAGTATCAGTAGGACATGTTTCAGCATGAATGCTTGCCCACGTGATGACGACTCGCCGTCCGCCGCTCAGTTGGTAGATTAAAGTCTATATGTAAATTTGACGTTTTGAGTTGAAATGTACTCTACTCTACACATCTGTGTTGAAATACTTAGTATAGTATTTCGTATACTATAAATACGAGTATAGTATACTCGTATACTATACTTTTAAATATTAGTTAAATGAGCGTAGAATATCATATTGACTGTAAGTTATTAATAATTTACAATAAAGCATTGGGTCTTTTCCGTTTTCTGTATGCCACTTGTTGTTGTTTAGGCCATCAGCCAAAAGGCTGGTTTGAACCTCTAGAAGT
Source organism: Catonia carolina (assembly GCA_035578175.1). Lineage (NCBI taxonomy): Eukaryota > Metazoa > Arthropoda > Insecta > Hemiptera > Achilidae > Catonia > Catonia carolina. The sequence goes on along the minus strand of JAQMRL010000005.1, from coordinate 27,695,733 downwards.
TGTACTAAGTAAATCGAGGAGTAAGGTGGTTTACCATTGCCTTCCTCACTGAGTGAAAAAGTACACTTATCAGCATGCCAGGCCCTCTGAAAAGCAAATGACACTTTCACTTCATTCACCACAGGGTCTGCTGTATAATGAAATCCATTATTTTCAGAGGAGATAACTCTGATTCGTGTCTTTTACACCTCTACCTCTTCTGTTCATAAATGATTCAGTCATTTAATTGGCTGACCATGTGATAAGAAACAGAACTATTTATTTTAGACCTGCAACTAACAGATTGAGTGTAAATAATTTGACACTCCACCTGTCTGTCTGTATGCCACTATTAAATCCAAATTCCCTGAAGGGTTGCATATTGTTCATTTCTCCCACTCCCTACTCTTACTGAGACAGATACACTCACGCACGCATGCACACGTCCTTCCCAGTCACAGTATATACAGAACTACTAGTAGTACTACTACTATGTAGTACTACTAGCTAAGTAGTACCCCCGTTCTTCGAACGGTTTTCTTGGCGCTGTGAACGGTCTGTTAGTGTACTGAGTTCGATCCCGGTCAGGTCATATATTCTTTAATCATTCATTGTTATCTATTTGTAACTCCTTTCAACTTCAGCATGATTTATGTAACCTTCAGGGAATTCAGATTTGATAATGGCGTACAGAAAACGGAAAAGACCCAAAACACTTAATACAATTTAAAATTTAACACTCAATTACAATATTTAAACCAGCAGCAGCCATTATTTTGGCCACAACCTACCGGGTTTTTTCACCGGAAGGCAAAGCTATCATCCAGCGAAAATTCTTCTAATGGACAAGAGACCAGAGTCATCACCACGGTTCAACTAATTAACAGCTGATTTTCGGAGGTGAAGGTTCCGTGGTTTGAATCCTAATGAAAGTAGTTAGGTACTTTTATACGGATTTGAATACTCAACAGTGGTTACCGGTTTGATAGTTAGGGTTCAATTAACTAAACTCTCTGAGAAATGATTGGCCTGAGTCTGTACAAGACTACACCTCATTTACACATCATACATACCATTCTTATCACATTGGGTCATGCCTACTGTTTATAAACTGAGCCGATTGCTACGTGCACACATTATTATTTCGTATTACTTTTTATTTATTTTTCTCTGATAACTAGTTAATATTTTGAATTATCAAATAATTACAGTGTTACAGTTTACTTTTTGTACTAAAGTTACAAAGAAATCGATACTTACCCAGCAAAAACAATGAAGAAATCAAGTCGATTCCAGGAATCGGCCAGATATGTTCCTTTTCCATAAACACCCATTGCTATCATTTTTACGGACATTTCCAGAGCAAAGAAAGCAAATATGAAATCATCAAACATCTGAAAAAACATAAATAAATAAATTATTAACACAAATTTATTGTTTTTGTTTAGGCCATCAGCTGAAAGGCTGGTTTGAACCTCTAGAGGCTTTACTAAGTTAAACGAGGAGTGAGGTGTTTTACCACTGCCTTCCTCACTGAGTGGAAAAGTACCCTTATCAGCACGCCGTGCCCTTTGAAAAGCACATATTTTCTACTTTGCAAATGACACCTTCACTTCATTCACCACAGGGTCAGGCTGTATAATGAAATGCATTACTTTCAGAGGAGATAACTCTGATTAGTGTCTTTTACACCTCTACCTCTTCAGTTCTTAAATGATTCAGTCGTTTAATTGGCTGATCATGTGATAAGAGCTAGACTATTTATTTTAGCCCTGCATTTAACAGATTGAGTGCAAATAATTTAACACTCCACCTGTCGTAAATAATTTAACACTCCGTTTGCCTGTTATGGGCATCAAATAACGGTATATTTAATTACAAACACTTTGGTATCAAAGAACTAATACATGACTTATTTGTGTTTTAAAATATTTAAAGCTGTAATTTACAGGAAACATTGAATAAAATATCAAGAGGTGCTTAAGTCACCATATTAAAACTTAATTTTTTTTAAAAATATTTCAGATACCATAAGAACAAAGTAATTATACCATTTTATTCAGAACAACTTGTGAAGCTAGAAACCATAATTTTCTAAAAAGTGTGTTTTTTAGGTGAACTATCTTCTTAGTTATATTAACCCAATTAAGAGTGAATGTTATTCGAAATATCAGAAATGCGAGTTGCCTTGCAAATCTGTGAACCAGTTATAGTTTTAGTTAAATTTTCCTAGAAACTTAATATAGTTTACCATCCTGTCTACGTTTCTTTTATTGTTTATGTTTTGAATATAGTTATAGTTTGTTTATATTATAGTTTTAGTTGAATTATCCTATAAAGTTAACTTCTCATAGTTTGCCAATCTGTCTGTGTTTATTTTATAGTTATATTTTATGCATAGAACAAAATTGCACAGTATTTAGTATTTAGTATATTATAAATTAATACCTTTGCACACATATTTCATTTTAATTAAAATATCAGTTACTCTCAAACATGTGCTTTGCATTCAATATTCCATTGAAAAGAAAATTAATTTCCTCCTGCTGATGAAGGAAATAAATAACTGAAAATATATTTCCCACTTCAGTAGAATACTGACTGGACGGGAATATTTTTTAATAAAAACATAAAACAAATTTTTTTATGGTTTCATGTAAAAAAAACTATTTGTGAATAAATGAAATATTTGTTTCATTGGAGTGAATGATGTTTAGAAAAATCAGCTTTCTATTTTGTGGTATTTACTTACACTGTTACCACAATGGTTATTTTTTTATTTTAATTAATTGTGAGCATATTTTAATGAAAAATGCTTGTTAAGTTGAAGTTTTAATTATCATACTTTAATATACATATACTTTAATGTAATATTAATTTGCTAAGTACTTTGAAAAAATTTATTAAATATTTATTCTTATTTTCTACTTGTTTACTGTCTCAATCAATAATTACACTGTAGCTGATGTGGTAAAATATAATATAAAGTAATTGATTAGTTCTACAGTGCTTGGAAAATGAGTAAAATTCAAAAATAGTTTTTCAGGAGAATTAAAAATTGTTTTCTTGTTGTTTTTAGGTCATTAGACGAAAGGCTAGTTTGAACCTCTACAGGCTTTACTAAGTAAAACTAGAAGTGAGGTGGTTTACATTTGCCTTCCTCACTGAGTGGAAAAGTATGCTTATCAGCATGCCAGGCCCTCTGAAAAGCATCTACTTTCCACCCTGAAAATGACATGTTCATTTTAAATTCATTACTCTCAGAGATAACTCTGACTAGTGTCTTTTACAGCACAACCTCTTCTGTTCTTAACCCATTCAGTCAAGAATTTTTATCTTAAAATTTAAAAAAAGTTATTATATAAGAATATAATGTAAGCCGGTGGGTAAGAACCCACCGGGTTGGTCTAGAGGTAAAGTTCCTGGTTCAAATCCTAGTAAAGGTAGTTACTTTTATACGGATTTGAATGCTAGACAGTGGTTACCGGTGTACTTTGATGGTTGGGGTTCAATTAAACATACTCTCTCAGGAATGGTCGACCTGAGTCTGTAGAAGACTACACCTCATTTACACGTCATGCACATCATCCTCATCTAATTGGGTCATGGGGTTGCTTATTGTTCTCAATTGAACAGATTGCAACGTACACATACTAGGAATTAAAAAAAAAATTATATTCTTAAAGTACTATTTTTTTTATTATTAAAACTTTTCAAAAGTTCCAATAGATTGCAGTACTTGGTGGACTCTTAAAAAATTTGTTCATGTATGTGGCCAATTTTACAAAAAAACGATATGTGCGCAGTTTAGTGCGCATAAGAATAGGTAAAATTTTATGTACATGTATATGGCCAAGGTGAATGAATGGGTTAAATGCTTCAGTCATATAATTGGCTGACCATGTAATAAGAAACATAACTATTTTCTGTAGCCCTGGAACTAATAAATCGAGTGCAAATAATTTAACTCTCCACCTGCCCATTATGGGAAAATTGTTTTCTTATTCATTTATTTACTTACTTTAAATGGTCCTGTATTTATAAACCACAAAAAAATTTTAATTTTCATCTGGTTTCGATGCAAAAAATCTATAATACGTATATATTTTTATTCATATGTAAATACTTGATGAAAATTATAAAATTTGTTTAGACAAATTTAATAGCATTCAATGTTTCTCTCATTTGTGTATTTTGGGTTCTTTATTGTTTCTTCCATTTTCCGTTAAAATTTGTCTCGATCTATCAATTTTGAAAACAGAATAGAATTAATTTTAAATGAATTCACTATTATCTTGTGTGGTTACACAATTCAATTTTTTTAGCAAATGAGCTTTTAACTACTGCCACAAGAACTTATTTTCAGAAAATTTGACATTGTTCAAAACTTAATTTCCATTATTCATATTTCATAAATCTTTATAATATTGTTGCCGAAACCTTTTATGTAGACATATCATACACTATTAAATCTACTAAATCAATTTAAGAACTTAATTGAATGGATAATAAATTTATCTGCCAATAACAGAGAGGTGGAGTGTCAAATTATTCACACTCAATCTGTTCATTGCAGGGCTATAATAAATAGTTCTATTTCTTATCACATGGTCAGCCAATTAAATGACTGAATCATTTAAGAACAGATTACTTTTAAAAACGTGCAATGATAAAAATGATCTCAAAATCTATATTAATAAATTATAACTTACCTGAAGAATTTTACATCGGTTTGATAGGCACTGATCATCGACACAAGGTTGGTACATGCCGAGTGTTACGCAATTTAACAGGATCACTAACATGCTGACTCGTTCAAACCATCTGATTAAAAATTCATGTTAAGGAAAAACTTTTAAAATATATAAATTACCTTATCGCTCATGTATTTATCTACGTTATAAATTAATTACATCATTTTAAATTAACCTTTTATTAAAACTTTTTGAACAAATTTGATTGTATGAAAGCCAACTTATGGTTCCGCAAACCATCTGTTATAAAGAGTGGCGCAGATAAAAGTAGCCCCGTAAATAAAGTGCAACACAATTGAAATGAAATCTGTTTATTTACAAATACCAATAATTTTTTTATTATTTTATTCAATAGTCTAATATTGTTACGTTATTACACAACATGTTGAAAGTAATCACCGTCAGCTTTTACACATGAGATAGCACGGCGTAGCATATTCTGAAATACAGACTGGAGTTCAGGAGCTGTAATGGTGCGTATGACATTCGTGATCGAGATCTTTAGATATTCAATGGATTTTGGATTGCTGGCGTATACTTTATTCTTTAAATTTCCCCATAAGTAGTAATCACAAGGAGACAAATCCGGTGATCGCGGTGGCCATAAGCCTAAAGAGATAGTCCTCTCATCGGTAAAAACACTACGCACACGAGCCAGTGATCTGCGAGATGTGTGACAAAATCACCCCGTCTTGTTGGAAAAAAGAATATGTAATTTTGTGTGGTGCTAATTGATTAATAAATTGATCAAAAATCTGGTTGAACATGCAGGTTGTACACGGGAAGGGGAAAATGGGGGAATTTTCCTTGACTCGGCATAAACATTATACAATGTCGGCTAGATTATGGGGCTACTTTTATGTGCGCCACCCGTTATTAAACATACAAAGATTTCAATCCAACGTGCTCAAAAAAAAGCCGGCCGCATTGGCGCAGTTGGTAACGTGCTCGCCTCTCATCATGCGGTCTTGGGTTCGAATCCCATTCAGGCACGGCATATTTTCATACGTTACAAAAAAATCATTTCATTCTTCACCGTCTGCATTAGCAGTAATTGCAGAACAGTCGGACGTTAAACAAAAAAAAAGTGCTTAAAAAGATTATTGAAGCACCCCTTATACTTATAAAACAGAAGTTAATACATATATACATGAATGATGTATTTCTCTTGTAAAGTGGCACTGTTTTATACCTGGTATCGCCAAGCACTATGAATTGTCATTATTAAATCGTTTCCGTTGAATTGAATGATTCAATTCTTAAATAGAACAATTAAAAAGCTGAACTGCAAACTGAGGAAAAAGGGTCAGATGATAATGATGATGATGTTGAAGCACAATTGGTAGATGAAATCAAATGTGTAGGGTTAGAGTAGAAAGTTTGTATCAAGAAAGAAGTAGAAAGTAAAAGTAGAAGTAGAAAGACTAGAAAAGAAAAAAAAAATCTGGTGTGAAACACTCACACGACTTTCTCTTGCCAATGAAAATAATGACCAATCTACCCTAACCAAGTAACAAAACATTAAAAATAAACAAAAACATAACCTTACTTTAATCATGAGTGAAAGACGCAAAATGAAAATCAACCTTAGTTTGGCTTAAAAATACGGAAAATCACTCTTTCACGCTAAACTAGGGTCTGTAGAGAAAAATGTTTTTAATAAAAGTTGTAGATCTTTTAATTTCCTATAAATTTGATTTTAGACACTTTTGTCGTAAAATGCATACTAAGGCCGAAATCTTAAAAAATCGATTTTTCACACGTTTTCGTGAGAAAAAAACCGAAAATTGCTAATCACCGCTAAACTAAGCGTTATACAAAAAAATGTATGAAATAAAAGTTATAGGATTTTAAATTCTCTACATCTTTTACTATATAAATTTTGAGGTAAAATGCATAATCTTAAAAAAACCGCTTTTGCGGTAAAAGCCGTAATCTTAAAAAAAAACACTTTTTTTGTGGAAAAGCCTCACCAAGAATTTCAGCAAACATTGCGCCAACCCTATCTTGTAGAGCATAAAAAATTGAGTAAACCAGGCGATTTTTAAAAAACATTTAGGGCCAGTTTTCGAGAAAATCGCAAAAAAGTGAAAAATGACACGAATAAACTACTACTTCTGGTTGACCGACTTTGATGAAAATGTTCGTGTTGAATCCTCTATTGGTATCTCACTTAAGTTTCAATTTTCAAGTTCGTACGATGTTTCGTTCTTGAGATATTCTGTTCACACACACGCACAGACCAATCGCTAAAACATGTTTTTTGGGTTCAGGAGTCTGAAAACGTGTAGATCCGTTGAAAACTCGATTTCGAAAAATCGACATGAAAACAATACTTTCCTTCCTATATAGGCTATTCATATAGGCAAGAGAAAGTAAAAAAGACTAGAAAAGCCTTTGAAATGAAAAAAAGCTTACTGACTACAAACATTAATTTACAGATCAGGAAAAATTTCTTAAAACATTATGTTGGAAGTGTAGCATTATACGGAAGTGAAACGTGGGTGATAAGGACTGTAGAAAAGAAGAGGATAGAAGCTTTTGAAATGTGGTGTTATAGGAAAATGTTAAAGATTAGGTGGGTGGAAAAAATAAGTAATTTAGAGGTTCTTAGGCGAGTGGATGAAAAAATAAGTATATGGAAGGATCTTACCAGAAGAAGGGATAGGCTAGTGGGGCATATCTTAAGACATCCAGGTATTGGGCTATCAATAATGGAGGGTAATATTGAGGGAGTAAATTGTAGAGAGAGGCAAAGATTAGAATATATAAAGGAAATTACAAAAGATGTAGGGTGTTAGAGGTATGTAGATATGAAAAGACTTGCGCAAGATAGAACATCTTGGATAACTGCATCAAACCAGTCGAGAGACTGATGACAAAAAAAGGGTTTAAGTATGGTCTACTTCAAACACCTGACTAGAGGCTAGTTGTTGGCAGATTATCAACGTTTTCAACAAATTAACAAATCTGGTGTGAAACACTCACACGACTTTCTCTTACCAATGCAAATAATTACCAATATAACCTAACGTTAGTAATAAAACATTAATAATAAACAAAAAACTAACCTCAAACAACATAACCTAAGTTTAATCATGAGTGAATGATGCAAAATAAAAACGTTTGGCTTAATAATACGGGAAATCACTCTTTCACGCTAAACTAGGCTCTCTAGAGAAAATTTCTTAAAATAAAAGTTGTAGATCTTTCAATTTCCTATAAATTTGATTATATACGCTTTTGTTGTTAAATGCATACTAAGGACGAAATCTTAAAAAATACATTTTTTACAATTTTCATGAAAGAAAAATAAAAAAAATCATTAATTACCGCTAAACTAAGCGTTATACAAAGGATATGTTTTAAATAAAAGTTGTATATTTTTATATTGTCTACAACTTTGATTGTTATACATTTTTTTGCCCTAAAATGCATATTAAGGCCGCAAAAAAATTTTTCTACAAGAGAATTTTAGCAGACATGGCGCTTATCTTATCTTGTAGAGCATATAAAATGTAGTAAATGAGGCGATTTAAAAAAAATTGTTAGAGCCGTTTTTAATAAAATCGCAAAAAAGTGAAAAATGACACGAATAAACTACTACTTCCGGTTGATCGATCTTGATGAAAATGTTCGTGTCAGGTCCTCTAGTAGTACCTATCTTCAGTTTTAAGTTTCAACTTCGTACGATGTTTCATTTATGAGATATTTCGTTCACGCACACACACACACGCACGCGCGCACACACACACACACAGAGGCCAAACGCTGAAAACATGCTTTTTGGGTTTAGGTAGTCTGGAAACGTGTATATCCGGTGAAAACTCGATTTCGAAAAAAAAATCGACATGAAAACAATACTTTCTTTCCTTATATTTATGTAGGCAAGAGAAAGTGCTTTACTTCTAAGTGTTTGAAATCAAATGAGCCAGAAAGGTTGAAGGAAGATATCTAAATTCATTAAATTCAGATTTAAATAAAAACAAAAATTCATAAGAGAAAAAAAATGTTATGAATTTTGAAAATAATAATTTCTAACAAGATGGTAGAAAGCGGATTGACCAACGTCAACGTCGAGTGGTTTTAATCAATAACTGTAAAACTGTTTCTTATATGAGAATTTAAGAGAGGAAAAAATTTACTTCTAAACGCTCGTATATTTAGCTGATCAAAAAGTAATATTGTAAACACAAAGCATTAGAATAATTTTTTCTTTTTATCTTAAAACCCAATAAAATTGAAAAAGGCGGAAAATATACGAAACCAATTTTCCAGGTTAGCTGTTATTTCTCCTTTGAGAAATATTTTATATGATCTACAAAGCTAATACCTAACATTTCAGATCTTGCAATAATATATAAATATAATCACTGAATACTTGTCCCAGTTTCTGTGAACAATTTTTCAAAAAGTAGCTTTATTTCGATTCTACAAATATTTAGTATAAAAGAGAACTCTTTGTTGTTGATAATAATATATTTAAATTTATTATAATATTGATGTATTATTCAGAAAATGAAAAGAAAAAATGTCTTCGTAATAAAATCCTTGTGATGCTTTTGACATCATGATGTAACCAGTGAAGTGTAAAAACAATGATGATTCAAAAAGAGAAGACATTTAAAATTTATAGCTAAAAATAAATACTTTTATTTAAATATCTTATTTCTAATTGCGCGAACAAATAATATTACAGGTGGCAACCATGGTGTAGTGGTAGCACGCTAGCCTAAAACGCGAAGGTCCCGGGTTCGATTACCGGCTAGCGTTGAAAATTTTCCCAAGTTAAACCCACTGTAGTCGTTAATAATCAAGCTGTTGATGAAACTTTAAATAAATTTAAAAAATACAAATAAAATTAAATTACAAACATTAAAAAACCTACATACTAATCTCGATAATGTAAATAGTTTTTTTAAAATTTAAAACTATTTAAAAAATCCTTTTCAGAAGTCGACAGGTCTCATGGTTAATAGCAATTTTTTAAAACGCTTACCTTTGACTTATGGCAAAAACCATTTCGTAGTGATTTCTGTACCTACCCGTTAAGAGGAATCGAATGACATGGTTTTTGTTTCCAAATTCCGACTTTGATTTTTTGACTTTCAGTTTTGGCCTACTTCCAGTCGAAACCGGAACTTTAAACCCAATTTAGGCTCACTAACATTTTGTAAAGATTACGAATCCGAAAACTATTTGTTGCTATCTCTTGTAGTTTCTGACATCCACGTGTAAAAAACAAAGGAAAATGATAGAGGATGACAATTGCAACTAATTAGTTTTCAGCTTTAAGTAAATGAACTAGTAACAAAAGGATGTTTAAACAGGAGATATTAAGTGACACCAATTCTACCGAGTGGTCATATGTCGGTTTCCCTATGAGATGGGACATTTCATTTTGATAAGTTGGTAATAATGTAAATGTTTACAAATTCATGTTGAACAACGAGTTCTTCAGTTTTTACATTCCAAAGTTGACGAAAGGATTGGTCGTCGTGGTACAATGGAATGGCCTGCGCGCTTGCTAGACTTAACGCCATGCGATTTTTCTCTGTGGGGCATTGTAAAGGAACTAGTGTATTCTTCCAAGCCATAAAACCTGCACGAACGAAAAAGTTCAATTGAAATTGCATTTGACTATGTGAATGACGATGAAATGTTACTGTTAAAAATTTTTGAATTAGTTTTAAGTCGCTGTATAAAATTAATAGAAAATCATGGTGGACGTTTTGAACACCTGCTATAACATTTTCAAGGTAATATATATGTACAGTTCATATAATAAATTTGTTTTTTTTTGTCTATAGGTTTCTTATTCCATTAACCTTTATTCCGATTTCCGTAAATATTGGGGAAGCGACATATGGGCCACCCTGCGTATTATTATTAGGTCGCTGAAATAAACTCAAATTGTTATACCTTCAAACCTCAGACATTTAAAGTAGAAATTTTGAAACTCAAACATTAACCTAAAAATTTTAAAACCTTCAAATTTAAAATAAAAACTTCAAATTTTAAATTAAAACTTCAAAGACCATTTTTAAAGTTTCAAATCTTCAAACTTCAAAATATCGTGATCCACTCAAACCCTTTTGGCGGCCGAACTTCACCTTGTGGAAAAGTGCCGAGACGCCTACCCTATACTCCTCTGATGCCGAGAAACGTAAGCGGTGCGAAGCGCCGAGGCTTCTTTGGTTTTTGCCAATAATTTTAAAATTCTCTTGCCACATTACGAGTAATTGGTGATTGTATCTGATAGATTTAATTTTCATTCTAGTTAGAAAATACAAATAGGCTGTACTAAGTTTAAGAGTAATATCAACTTTTTCAAACAATAATATTTTCGGACAAAATACTTGTTGATCTAATATAACGATACATGTTATGTTAACGAATATTATGTTAGAGAAAATTTCTTGCTCGTTCAACGCAAACTGTACGCCCTTGTAGTTCATAAAGTAAACAGAAGTAGCTTGTTTATCTGAATGCGGAGGCCAGTAAACTTAACTGCAAAGTTACAAGTGAAAGGCAGAGAACGCTAGGGAAAGAGAGAAACAGAAATAGGGAAACAAACTTTAACAGAATGTTGAAAATGGCCAGTAATACATACAAACATAGGCATCCGTGAAATTTACCTACAGGTCATTATAAACATAAAATTTATGCAAGTACTACTACAATGCGATAAATTAAAATATACATATTTTTAAAATTGACTTGTTCTTAACTCATTAAGACTAACACAAAAATTTTAATGGGCTTTACCCTTCGTGGACGAAAGTTTCATGTTCGAGGACGAAAGTTAGTTTCATTTCATATTCACGTAGGGCAAGAGAAAGGAAAATTATTTAATCTTAAATAAATTAGGCTATTATAAATATAACTTCACTAAGAAAAATTTTCAGAAGAGAAAATAAAGAAAATTAGATCAAAAACATCTGGTGTGAAACACTCACACAAATTTGTTTCTTGCCAATGTAAATAATAAACAATATAACCTAATATACGTAATAAAATATCAGAAATAAACAAAAAACTAACCTCAATAATCATAAACTTATTTTAATCATGAGTGAAAGACGCAAAATGAAAATCAACCTCAGTTTGGCTCAAAAATACGAAAAATCACTCCTTCACGCAAACTAGGCTGTGTAGAGAAGGATAATCGAGTACCTATCCCCTTCCTAACCCAAGTACGAATAATTATCTGGTTAAAATAAAAGTTGTAGATCTTTAAATTTCCTATAAATTTGATTATTACACTTTTGTCATAAAATGTATACTAAGGCTGAAAACTTAAAAAATCAATTTTTTTTTATTATTTATTTAACGTCGCATCAACAGCAATGGTTATTAGCGACGACGTTGGGGTGGAACTTTATGCGATGTAGGATGAAATGCTTTTTGTAACGTATGAAAATATGCCATGCCTGAGTGGGATTCGAACCCAGGACCGCATGATGAGAGGCGAGCACGTTACCAACTGCGCCAATAAATCAATTTATTTTACACATTTTCGTGAAACAAAACAGAAAATTGCTAATTACCGCTTAACTAAGCGTTATACAAAAAAAATGTTAAAAAAATAGTTGTAAGTTTTACATTTTACTACAACTTTTATTACAAACATTTTTGCGCTAAAATGCATATTAAAACCGCAATCGTAAAAAATAATAATTTTTTTACGAGAAAACAGCCTCTCCAAGAATTTAATCAGACATGGCGCCTATCTTGTAGAGCATAAAAATGTAGTAGGCTAAATGAGGCGATTTAAAAAAAATCGTGGGAGCCGTTTTTGAGAAAATCGCACAAAAGTGAAAAATTACACCAATAAACTACTAGTTCCGGTTGACCGATTTTGATGAAAATGTTCGTGTTGGTTTTCTAGTAGTATCTAACTTAAGTTTTAAGTTTCAAGTTCGTACGATGTTCCGTTCTTGAGATATTCTGTTCACACACACACACACACACACACACACACACACACACACACACACACACACCCACACACACACACACAGACCAATCACTAAAAACATGTTTTTTGGGTTCAGGGGGGTCTGAAAACGTGTAGATCCGGTGAAAACTCGATTTCGAAAAATCGACATGAAAAAAATACTTTCTTTCCTGTATATTCATATAGGAAAGAGAAAGTAAAAATCTGGTGTGAAACACTCACACAACTTTCTCTTTCCAATGCAAATAATGAACAATATAACCTAATGTACGTAATAAAGCATTAGAAATAAACAAAAAACTAACTTCAATAAACATAAACTTATTTTAATCATGAGAGAATGATGCAAAATGAAAATCAACCTCAGTTTGGCATAAAAATACGGAAAATCACTCTTTCACGCTAAACTAAGCTCTGTAGAGTAAAATGCGCTAAATAAAAGTTGTAGAACTTTTAACTGAAATACAAACCTCTATGGCGTAGTGGTTAGCTTAGTAACCTACAAAGCGGAAGGATCTGGGTTCTATTATCTGCTAGGGTCTGGATATTTAACACGTTAAACCCACAGTACTCGCTAATGATTTTTTTGTTAATGCGATTTAAAATAAAATTAAAAACAAATACAAACCTGAAAACTTTACTAAATCTATGTCTTGTTAAGGGGAGACTGTAATTTGTAACCCGCTAATGTTAAATTTGCTATTTTTAGGTAAATTTTTCATAGGATTGGTAAAAGATGGGGAAATGAAACTTTACACACTATAGGTGTCGGGTTTCTTCTCGAGCTACTGACATTTTTCAATTCAATCTTTGGACCATACCATTTTTTTTAAATTACGAAAAACATAAAACTTTTACAAATTGTTTTCCACGTGTTTTACGCATTTCTAATTTTTGGAGTACCTGAGGAAGTCATAAAAATGTCGGTATATGTGGATATACTAGGCAATTTTGCCCATAACAGACAGGTGGAGAGTCAAATCATTTACTCTCAATCTGTCGTTCTTGGGCTAAAATAAATAGTTCTGTTTCTTATCACATGGTCAGCCAATTAAATGGCTGAATCATTTAAGAACAGAAGAGGTAGAGGTGTAAAAGACACTAATCAGAGTTATCTCCTCTGAAAGTAATGATATTCATTATACAGCCAGACCCTGTGGTGAATGAAGTGAAGGTGTCATTTGCAGAGTGGAAAATATGAGCTTTTCAGAGGGCCCGGCATGCTGATAAGCGTACTTTTCCATTCAGTGAGGAGGGCAATGGTAAACCACCTCACTCCTCGTTTTACTTAGTAAAGCCTCTACAGGTTCAAACCAGCTTTTCAGCTGATGACCTAAACAACAACTAGGTAATTAACGGGTAAAAATTTCAGCCTGGTAGGTTTATTGGTTTCTGAGAAAAATGGACCTTAATGTTAGAAGATTAAATTTACGGGAAAAGGTAAGAAACAAAAAGGTACAAATCAAAAACAATATGTACACAAACAAGTAAATTTCCTATCAACAGTTTGTTTAGAAAGCTGAACCAACAGCTGAGAATATTAAAAACCGTGATGCAGATATTTTAAAAACTAAAATTCTCTTTGCACTAAAACGAGCAGTATAAAATTATAAAAAAATATTAGTTCGTAACATGATAATTTTTCTGTGCAAACCTGATGAAAACTTAATTTTTCATAAAAAAATATTTTTTTGACGTAATTTAATGTTTTTTGGTGATCTAGGCCTAAACTACTGAAAAACATAAGAAAACTAAAAATCGAAATTTGAGTTAAAATCATCGTGCCATCTCCCCTTAAGTATCATTGAAACCCGTATTTCTTTCATAGAGAAAAGATGCTTTTCATGAAAAATTTTTAAAAGAAAACTGTTATAAAACGTTGCGGTTAAATGTTGTAGTGAGGTGTTCAAAGTAAACTGGAAAATGCTCCTATTTACTTCGAATCACCTTTTCTGCGGTAGGCCTTTGATCCTAAGTGTTTGGGTTAAGAAGCCTATTAATTGTACAGGGAGAAATTTTATTTTTCTAGTTGAAGATAAACTGGAAGCTTTTTACAAAATCCTGGCCTTCTAAAAATTTCATGATGACTAAAAGTACTTTTGAGAACTTATCCCTGTATATGTCTATATACATTCAGAAAATATATGAATCTCCGGATGATTGTAAACTATATAATTTTGTAAGATCTTTGATACTGTTTTCTGGTGAGAGATAAGTATAAAATAATAATATTAAATAACGAATTACGCAATTCAATTAAATTCGTTCACGAAATTTATTTATTTGAATAATTTACAACGGGCCAACTATGGCCCGATTACAGAAACAACATTCCATTATTGCTAGAGTAAAGAAAATATAAAAAATGGGGAAAAAGAAGCATACAAACAAAAAAAGTCTATGATGTAAAGAGAATTAACCTAAACTAAAGTTAAACCTAAGTAAAGTTCAGTTTAAAATGTGGAAAACATACAAATAAAACAGTACTAGGTGAACCTTTGCGGGAAAACCCGCACAAAAAAGTAAATTTGTTTTTATATAAAGTCTCCTACCTCTAGGTATTCCTCCTATTGGACGACTATCCATTAATTTCCTGATGAATGGCAATAGTTTCTAAAAAGAACGAAAAAATAAAATAGCTAAACAACAACCACGTTGGAAGTCCAAAGCGATGTGTCACTACCAATGCGTTGGTATACTTTAGTTCGTTGAACTTGCCCCCTCCAACCTGAAATAGCTATGTGACATGTGGGAGGGATAGATAGAGAAAGAGAGAGGTATATGCGTAAGGTAGTAGTGCATTCGGTACACAGATGCATCGCTTACCGTATCTCGTTCTTATTAACTTCACATATTATTATCTTTATTTTAAACCTTTTATTTTACGGTCATAAATCAAAATATATGATTTTTGTTAGTTTTCTACAAATATGCTCAAACTGACGATTGATTTGAGCCCACTTCGGAAAGACCGGTGAAGGTTAAGGTGATTAAAATCGTATTGAAAAAAAACCTGCTTGCTATTAATATATAAATGCACAAACATTTTACAAATAATTTTACTAATCAATTAACCATGATAGAATTAATCATTGATGAACTAATCATGATAGAGGTTTGGAAAAACACACGTAATGTGGAATCGTTTGAGAACTTACACCGTTTTGAAAGAATAAAGAATGACTGACCTATACGATATTCGGCTTATAAACTAGTAAAAAAGAAAATATTATGGAGATATTTGTAACGAATAATATTCTAGTTTTTTATTAACAATTAGTGTCTATAACAATAATAAGTTGGGTGGACCGAGTAAGAAATGAAGAGGTCCTACAGAGAATGAAAAAGAGCACAGAAATAATCAGAACAATAAAAACACGTAAGCTCGAATATTTTGGCCACGTGATGAGACACCCAGGAAAATATAACCTTCTGCATCTAGTGATACAGGGTAAAATTGCCGGAGGGAGAGGACCGGGACGAAGAAGGACGTCTTGGCTACGAAACCTCCGTGAGTGGTACCACAAAACATCCACTGAGCTATTCCGAGTTGCAGTGAATAAAGTGATGGTAGCCAATATGATTGCCAACGTCCGATAGTCGGGCATGGTACTTAAAGAAGAAGAAGAACAATACTTCTTCTTTTCCTCACGGATTAGACATTTCTACCTGTTCCGGCATCCATTTTTTCTTCAGCCTATCAATAACTTTGCTTCCTATTGGTTTGTACCGTCTTGCTAAAGCAGGTAAGCAGCTTTCGGCATTCTATTGAAATGTCGACACGGTATAATTTTATCTTTTCGTTAAGAGGAATAATTCCCAATTCTTGCATTATATTTTAATTTTTGATCCTGCCTAGTCTTGTACAGCTCTTAAGGTATTTGTAAAAATTAGAATAATATTTGTAATAATTATAGCCTATTACCAAAAAAGGGTCAACGGCAAAATAAATAAATACGTAAATAAATACTGATAATCAACTAATAATATTTTTATTATTATATTATCCATTAAAAATATTGATTATGAAGTACATGATTATTAATACAATTAATTACAGTTTTAGTGGTTGAAAAACGTATATATTTTTATGAAAGATAATCAATTAAAAGGTCATTTAAAACTTTAACGATTATGTAAATTAAATATGAAAACGATTATATTTTACAGTACTACAAAACAAAAAGCAATAATAATCACTCTTTTATTTATTTTTTATACCGACATAATCCAGTGTATTATTAATACTCAGTAAGCAAAACGAATCCATACTTGAAAACTACACCACAAATCAACTGGAAACTAAACGTGAATTAAAAACAAAAAATATAGGAAAAATTGTGATCGGGAATTATTTGTTCTTGGTAGAAGGAGTTAAAAGTATAATACAGAAGGGAGAAGTATCATCAACATCAGCGAAATTATTGTCATCGTAGTCAGAGGATGAATGCTTGTAGTAGTCGGTTTTATTTGAATTTGCATTTTTACGTGATCGGAATGTGACGACATAAATTTAAATTTCTCTTTTTATACTTCAATATCGCATCGTTTTATATCCTCTAAAATTCTATTTGAATTGAACATAAATTTATTCTCTTGTTCTTACTTTATAGAATTCTTTTTAAATAATAATTCTTAGTCTTTCATTTTTTAATAATATATTTGAAAATTATGTATGTTTTTACTTATATTACAGTATTATACAGTGGATTACAGTATTATATAGTATATTACAGTATTACAAAGTTTAATATCAAATTAAAATTTAATTTCTACAGATTTACTTACAATATTTCAATAATAATAAATTTCGTAGTTAACTGGAAAATTATGTCGTCCAAATTTTTCTTATTTTTCCTCACTAGTTCATTTAACCTCATTCGTAAAATTTCTCGTTGCTTGCCCTATTATGGCTGATAAAACTGCAGCAATTTCTCACTGAATGGAGTTCATGAGTTTTGCAATTAAACGCACTCGAACAACGTAAACTCGGTCTTTGAGATTGCCCCATAGGAAATGATCGCAACTAGATCAGATTAACTCAGAAAAACTAAGACTTGAACATCATCAAAACCTTTCGGCGATTATTAACCTTTTAGGTAATATTGACCACTACCACAGAATTAAACTTTTCAAAGTTTAGACTTACCGTAGCCTACAAACAAAATTAAAAAATCTGGTGTGAAACACTCACACAACTTTCTCTTGCCAGTGAAAATAATTAACAATAAACCTAACATTAGTAATAAAACATAAGAAATAAACAAAAAACTAACCTCAAAAAACATAACCTAATTTTAATCATGAGTAAAAGACGCAAAATGAAAATCAACCTCATTTTGGCTTAGAAATACGGAAAATCACTCTTTCTCTCTAAACTAGGCTCTGTAGAGAAAAATGCTCTAAATAAAAGTTGTAGATCTTTTAATTTTCTATAAATTTAATTATATACACTTTTTTCGTAAAATGCATACTAAGGCCGAAATGTTTAAAAAATCAATTTTTCTCACGTTTTCGTGAGAAAAAAACCGAAAATTGCTTATTACCGCTAAACTAAGCGTTATACAAAAAAATGTTTGAAACAAAAGTTGTAGAATTTTCAATTCTCTACAACTTTTATTATATAACATTTTGCGCTAAAATGTATATTAAAGCCGCAATCTTAAAAAGAAAATGTTTTTACGTAAAAACAGCCTCACGCAGAATTTCAGCAAACATGGCGCCTACCCTATCTTGTAGAGCACAAAAAATGTAGTAAACCAGGCGATTTTAAAAAAAATCGTAGGACCAGTTTTTGAGAAAATCGCAAAAAAGTGAAAATTTATACGAATAAACTACTACTTCCGGTAGACCGATTTTGATGAAAATGTTCGTGTCGGGTTCGGTAGTGGTATGTAACTTAAGTTTTAAGTTTCAAGTTCGTACGATGTTCCGTTCTTGAGATATTCTGTTCACACACAGACACACACACAGACACACACACAGACACAGACACAGACACACACACACACACACACACACACACACACACACACACACACACACACACACACTCACACACACACACACACACACACGCACACACACACATACACACACACACGCACACACACACACACACACACACACATACACACACACACACAGACACACACACAGACCAATCGCTAAAAACATGTTTTTTGGGTTCAGGGGGTCTGAAAACGTATAGATCCGGTGAAAACTCGATTTCGAAAAATCGACATGAAAACAATACTTTCCTTCCTATATATTCATATAGGCAAGAGAAAGTAAAAATAACAGCGACACTATCATCGATAAAATTGTTCTATTTTTTATTTTTTAAATAGCCGACAATAATTTATAAATTTTGTATTATTTTATAAAAATCCCTTTCATGAGACGACTCGTCTCATGTTTGGTGGGAATTTTAAAAAAATGCTTAGGACTTAATTATGATTTATGGCAAAAAACATTAGTGGCTTTTGTATCTACACTTTAAAAGAAATCAAATGACACTTATTTTGTTTCCTAATTCCGATTTGGGTCACTTACGGTCGAAATCGGAACTTCAAACCCAGTAATTTCTGTATTTACTATTTAAAAGTAATCAAATGACACTATTTTTGTTCTAAAATTCCGACTTCGATTTCTTGACTTCCAATTTTGGGCCACTTCCGATCAAAACCGGAGCTTCAAAATCCAGGCCCACTAACTTTTTTGTAGATTATGAATTCAAAAACCGTTTGTTGCTATTTCTTGTAGCTTCTGACATCTGGGTGAGACGGACAGACATGGGAAAATGATAGTCGACAATTTTTTTTTTGGCACCAAAAAACAATATTAGCTATATGATGAAAAATAAACTTTAAAAAAATATGCAATAAGTATGTTAGTAACGCTTGTTATAGTAACAGGCTGTGAATTTCCGTTCTTTGCATTTCACGTTACACTACTAAAAGCTTATTTAATTTAGAATTTAAACCTACAAACTTGTTAATGGATACAATGTTTACCACTTAGTATTTACATTTACTATTCTTGAAAGATTTTGAGCAGAATAATTCTAGTCTTGAACTGAAAAACCTCAAGAACATTAGAAAATAACGACAACACTTATTGTAAATAGAGACTTATAGAATTATCTAATATTTAAAAATAAATAATTTTTACTTTCTCTTGCTCAAAAAGATAAGGTAGGCGCCTGCTGAAATTCTTGGGGAGGCTGTTTCTCGTAAAAAAATTGTTTTTTTAAGATTGCGGTTTTAATATGCGTTTTCTTGCAAAGATGAACATAATAAAAGTTATAGAGAATTTAAAACCCTACAAATTTTATCAAAACATTTTTTTGTATAACGCTTAGTTTAGAGGTAATTAGCGATTTTCTGTTTTTTTTTTCACCAAAACGTGTAAAAAATCGATTTTTTAAGATTTCAGCCTTAGTATGCATTTTACGACAAAAGTGTATAATCAAATTGATTGGAAATCAGAAGATCTACAACTTTTATTTAGCGCATTTTTCTCTACAGAGCCTTGTTTAACGTGAAAGAGTGATTTTCCGTATTTTTAAGCCAAACTGAGGTTGATTTTCATTTTACGTCTTTCACTTATGATTAAAATAAGGTTATGTTTTTTGAGGTTAGTTTTTTGTTTATTTCTTAAGTTATATTACTAATGTTAGGTTATATTGTTAATTATTAGCATTGACAAGAGAAAGTCGTGTGAGTGTTTCACACCAGATTTTTTAAATTATTTACTGCAAAAAATCTAAAATCTGTTCTTATGGAACAATAAATTTATAGATCATTAGAGGAAAAATGAATAGAAAAGTTAACAGAAAATTTGACAAAAAATGATATGAAAAGAAATTATCAATAAAATTTCCTTAAAAAATTACATATAAAATTGAAGTTTAAATAAGTTTTATTGAGTATTTGAAAGTGAAAATGATTGTCCAAAAATTAAGTGTTCATTCAAAGTAAATATATTTAATATTCTGAAAGTTACGAAGTGATAATATGTAAAGGGACCTTAATCTACAGTATAGATTCGAAAAACACTTTTATTTTTCAATTTTACGAAAAATTGGATAAAAATATAATTAAGTAAAATGGAGGAGAGTTTTTAATGCCCATATAATATTATTTCTTAGAATGAAGAAATTCAGTTACCTTACTGAATTTGAATTAAACCTATGTAAGAAAGATAAGTGACAGTTTTAAAAATATAGTCAGTATTTTATAAACTTTAGTACTTATTTAATAAGGTGTTTTATATATTGTTTTGAAGTACTTATTGCGACTTCTGTAAATCTACTGCTAAACAAAACAAATATTAAAAAGAAACAGGAAAATAAAACAAAGAAAAGAAATAAGATGCAACTAAGCTAATGTGTCTGTTTTCTAGGACTTGTTAAGTCTCTAGAGAGTAGCTATGGGTCTTCCAGTTAACGTTAGCAGATTCCAGTCTTGCACTTGTTGCTCGTGTCATCAATCACCTCATACCTAAGTCGTAACTCCTTTAACCCACTGTGTGAATGTTTCTCTGTTTCACAAAACCAATCTTTCTTCTTCCTTCCATCTTATTTCTCCCATTTTCCGTCTCATTCTGTTACTTTACGGTTTACTGCACGATCTTAAATCATCCAAGTACTTAAGTAAAATTGTTAAAACACAGGAGGACATCCTATTAATTTTCCTCAAAACGAATTTCTATTTTAAAAATAAATTGAATATAATTCTATATGTTTTGTATTAGATTAAGTTAGAAATTTACGATTCGATTCGAATCATTTTCATTTTGTAGAAAATACCAAATGGTTTTGTTTTGTTCACCAGGTCAACGAACTATTAAGTAAAGTTTTCTGCCTTCCTGTCTTAAGAATATGGTTTAATATCCAAGTATCTTTAACACCCTGTACGTTTTGTGATTTATATCCTCCATAAGTCCTTAGCCTGAAGGTTTGGTCCATATTCCAAAATCTTCAACAGGATAAGAGTTTAGTTTCGGCACACCCCGTATATTTAAAGTGGACGAAAATATTTTTAATAATTAGCTAATGGTCACATTATTGGAAAATATTTTTTCCTACCATTCTATGTCACTCCGTTTTCCTGCAAGCAATTGGGGACACATTATCTCCCTCACCCGGTATAAGTGCGTGGGAAAGAACGAAAACATTAGTTTCACCTAGTCAAGAAGTGAAGCCACAGCGGTAATTAAAAGCTTGTTTAAGATTTTCTAATTTAACTTTGTATCTATTAGAAATAACAAAGTATTTACAAATACAAAAGGTACATTAGTGATAACTTAATGGTGATTACCATATGTAAAAAGTACGTTAAATAAGTAGAAATCCTTATTTGCGTTTTATAGTTCTTTCGATGAGAGGCTTATAGGAATTATAAGACGTAAAAAGTTTTGTAAAGGGGCTATAAAGTCTTATAAGGGGCTATGAAGGGCTTCTATCGTCAACTGGAAGGAGACCCCTTAATTCCTTTTATAACAGGCTAAGGGAACCGGCCGGGATAGAAGGCTAGTGCCCTATCCATACATTTACGTTGTGTGGCCTGTTAGTAACCGTGTAACCGCTGATAAGCACGATGAACGTCTCATGGTGAACGGAACTGGAAGGGCTGCCCATTCCACCCTGGCAGACGAGGCTTGGGGCACTCAGTTTGCCAATCAAAAAGCTGAAAGCTGGCTGCATTGGGATAGTTGTTAACGTGCTCGCCTCTCATCATGCGGTCTTAGGTTCGAATTCCACTCAGGCACGGCATTTTTATACGATATAAAAAATCATTTCATCATTCAGTAACAACCTAACGTCGTCGCTAATAACCACAGTAGTTGATGCGACGTTAAATAAAACAAAGAAAATAAAGCTGAAAGCAACAGTAAACTACAGCATTTTCTGTCTAACTAGAATTATCATGAGGAAACTCCTTCATGTATGATTCTGGTTAGGCTTACTTAATATATACAAGTCTTCAAGAGCTTTGAGAACATCAAGAACTTCGAGAACTTCAAAATATGAAATAGAACAATTTGGAGAACTGCATCAAACCAGTCGAGAGACTAATGACAAAAAAGAAGTATAAGAGAGTTTATAGGTTTATTTTGTAACAAATCAGATCTTGTATGAATTTTTTTCCTCTATTTAGGAAATTCACAATCTGTTGGAAACAATCAGTGAATGTGAAACACAAAATTTGGAAAAAATTAACATGGTAAATAAACGTGAGTGGAGACACAGTTCAGTGACAGAACTCCGACGTGAATAGATAAGTGCAGCATTTAGAACACTGTAATGGATAGTCAATTACAGTACTACGTTAATGATGAGATCCCGGCTCCATCGACGGTTTAGACGTCTTATTGGAATGTTTGGGAGAGTCTGCGTAGCCAGATTTGAGATCAATGGGTTATGGTGGTTCACGAGTTTCTTTCTAAATTTTGTATTGAGTTTTAAGAAAACGTCATTTATGTAGGGTACGTTTAGGTCTGAGTGTAGCGTTTTATTGGTTACATAACAGGGGGCGTTAACTATCCTCTGCAAAAGCTTTGATTCGAAACGCTGAATTTTTGCTAATACCGATGGTTTTGCACAGCAGTAAACCTGACTGGCATAGCTTTACAACATAGATAGGAGTTGTAAATGGTTAATGAAATTAAAAAATAAAAACACTTTAAAGGATCATAAAATCAAAACATACCTGTTTTTTATTTTTAATATTCTGGTTTACTAAAATTATCAAATCGTTTTTGTCTAATCTATTTCACAAAACATATTCAGTCAAATAAAACAGTACAAACATAAAAATCTGATGTGAAACACTCACACAACTTTCTCTTGCCAATGAAAATAATTACCAATAAACCTAACATTAGTAATAAAACATTAGAAATAAACAAAAAACTAACCTCAAAAATATAACCTTATTTTAATCATGAATGAAAGACGCAAAATGAAAATAGACCTCAGTTTGGCTTAAAAATACAGAAAATCACTCTTTCACGCTAAACTAGGCTCTGTAGAGAAAAATGCTTTAAATAAAAGTTGTAGATCTTTTAATTTTCTATAAATTTGATTATATACACTTTTGTTGTAAAATGCATACTATGGCCGAAATCTTAAAAAAATCGATTTTTCACACGTTTTCATGAGAAAAAAACAAAAAATTGCTAATTACCGCTAAACTAAGCGTTTTAAAAAAAAATGTTTGAAATAAAAGTTGTAGAATTTTACATTCTCTACAACTTTTATTATATAACATTTTGCGTTAAAATGCATATTAAAGCCGCAATCTTAAAAAGAAAATGTTTTTACGTAAAAACAGCCTTACCCAGAATTTCAGCAAACATGGCGCCTACCCTATCTTGTAGAGAATAAAAAATTGAGTAAACCAGGCGATTTTAAAAAAAATCGTAGGACCAGTTTTTGAGAAAATTGCAAAAAAGTGAAAAATTACACGAATAAACTACTACGTCCGGTTGACCGATTTTGATGAAAATGTTCGTGTCGGGTCCGGTGGTGGTATGTAACTTAAGTTTCAAGTTTCAAGTTCGTACGATGTTCCGTTCTTGAGATATTGTATACACACACAGACACACAGACACACAGACACACACACAGACCAATCGCTAAAAACATGTTTTTTGGGTTCAGGGGGTTTGAAAACGTATAGATCCGGTGAAAACTCGGTTTCGAAAAATCGACATGAAAACAATACTTTCCTTCCTATATATTCATATAGGCAAGAGAAAGTAAAAATCAGTAAAACTTTTAAATTCAGCGGAAATTACAAAAATTAAACGAGTACAAATAAATTATAAATGATTATTTTAATTTTTGAGCGCACTTACTTCCGTTTCAAATGTTTCACTAGATTATTTTTTACAACATGTTTAATAAAAGTATTAATATTAATTTTTTAAATGTTCTATAATCAAATTTTTCTATAACAAATTTTCTATAAGAAAAGTCTTCCAAACAGAATTACATTTGTATATTATATTATGGAATATTTTTAAGAGTAGTAATTTTAAGAAATCCGTTCATGGTAGGTACATTTGAGTTAAGCACAAAGAAATGGGTAAAAATTATGAAAATCCATGTATTTTTAATTGCTGTACATTAGTTAAAATGATGGAGATTTAGATTACATGATAAATTTGGTTAAGTAAATGAACAAATTTTGTTAAGAAATATGATATTCCATAATGTATTCTAAAAACAAAGACTAAAAGTAAATCGTTAAAGATACCATAATTTCCTTAAAGCGAACCTATGACAAAATAATTGGAATGTCGCCAAAATTTTGGACAATTTGGCATTATAAAGATTGAATTAATAATCTCAGAATTCCTACAAAGATATCTGGAATTTGGCAAGTAAAACAGGGGTGGCTTTAAGTTAAGTA
The DNA here is from genome assembly GCA_035578175.1 of Catonia carolina. NCBI lineage: Eukaryota > Metazoa > Arthropoda > Insecta > Hemiptera > Achilidae > Catonia > Catonia carolina. The sequence goes on along the minus strand of JAQMRL010000005.1, from coordinate 27,670,618 downwards.
TAGGAATTCCAGATGGAATTTAATTTTCTTGCGTAGTTAAATTTCAGTAATTATGCACCTGTTAAATGCGTTAATTTATTTAAATATCTTAATTTATGCCTACAAGTTTATACGCGTATGGCTTGTTTTATAAAGGAAAAATGTAATGACTAACCCATTAGAAGAACTGGTTGTGTTATGATTACACTCATTAACTAAGTGCCTTAATTAGGAAGACAAGATGTACAGGATGATTCAAAAGGAATGATACGAAATTAATGTTGTTATTGTTGTTTAGGTCATCAGGCGAAAGGCTGGTTTGAACCTCTAAAGGCCTTACTAAGTAATACGAGGAGTGAGGTGGTTTGCCATGTCTTTCAAAGTAAAGAAAAGTAGTCTATGATACATGTAGCCTAAGCTGGCATGCTCATTAGCATGCCAAGCCCTCCGAAAAGAATCCATTTTCCATCCTGCAAATGACACCTTCACTTTATTCACCACAGGGTCTGGCTGTGTAATGAAATTACACATGAAATTACTCTGAGAGGAGATAACTCTGACTAGTGTCTTTCACACCTCTACCTCTTCTGTTTTTAAATAGTTCAGTCATATAATTGGCTGACTATGTGATAAGAAACAGAACTATTTTTTGTAGCCCTGAAACCAACAGATCGAGTGCAATTAATTTAACACTCCACCTATCCGTTATGGGCATTTCCTTTCTATATAATTATAAAAATAGGCAAGAGAAAGTAAAAACTAATATAAGGCAAAGTAAAATAATTTTGTTTTACTGAGGAGATAACTCTGACTAGTGCCTTTTACACCTCTTTTTACCTCTTCTGTTCTTAAAAGCTTCAGTCATATAATTGGCTGATCACGGCATAAGAAACAGAACTATTTTTTGTAGCCCTGGAACCAACAGATCGAGTGAAATTAATTTAACACTCCACCTAACCGTTATGGGAAAAAATTAAATTAGTAGGCTATTTCAAAAACGAACTAAATTTGTGCTAATATTATAGAGAAATAAGTTTTCACGAGGTAATCTCAAAAACTACCGATTTAAAAAAAATCACTGCTGGAAAGCTTAGAGCTTTCTGAGTACCACAGGCTAGCATTACATATATTTTTTAATTTTAGAAAAAACTATGATAAGTAAATTATTGCAGTGATATTTTATTTGTTTGGGGTAAGAATTATAAATTCTTTTATCGATCTATTCTATTTTATATGTATGTATTTGTTTTATGCAGTTGTCAGGTAATGTAGGCTACAGCACTTGTGTAGTAAATTTTCAAGTGTGGGAAGGGTAAAAGTTTTTGTGATATTGTATGAAAGCACAAATTAGTTTTATTGTATTTCTATGATTTTCTACAACAGCCGGGAGCCTCGGAGATTGGAGCTCGCTGAACTGTTATGTATTAATTTCACGTAATTTGGATTAATTAATTTGTTATATCTGTTTATATTTAAGGTTATTTAACACGAAAACATAATAAACACGAAATCTACTGCATACTATCTTGTAGTCTTAAAATAAATTGAAATAGTAAATATAAATCAAATACAAACATTTACAACATTTGTAAATACAGTAATAACTTGGCTTAAAAAATATTTATTTTTTATTAAATTGTGGAGAAACCAGTGAGCAACCGCCGTCCCTTCGCATTCCCACTCTACTTCACATCTGCCGTTCTATACGACATTATTAGCTCTTTCTTTTATAAAATTTTTTAAAAATTATCTACACGATATACGAGTATATAGAATAAATAACGTCACATCCAAATTTTTGACGGTTTTGTAAATATTCCGAAAATCAAAGAGATCGTATAATTCTTTTAAGGACTTGCCTATAGATAGATTTTACCTACTTTTTCTCATAAGACACATTTATTTACTCTAAGATCTAATTTCTTTTCTCACACTGGTGATTCATACTGATTTCAACAATATTCCTGTTTTCAGTACTAATTGGTTTTATTTATACAGTCGTGATTTGGTTTTAAACTTATAAGGTTATGTAGAAAGTTAAAAGCTGTAAGTTTAGTTTACCGTAAAGCACAGCAAGTGGGAGGGTTGATAATTATTTTTAAATCGTCAGTCAAATCCGTCAGTATTACCACGAATTAAAAGGATCGGTTAAATAGAAAGGACTCTTAAACCAAAGATCCTGGATTCGATCTTTAAATAATATCATGAAACTACCCAAAATTGATACATTCTAAAATTATCACAAAGCAAAGTGTAACCGCTAATAAGTTTTAGACTTTAAATTTTACTTTTTTGAAAGAATAATCCATGAATTTTTAGGATATAACAAGACATGTCGCGCAAAACCCTACAAGATAATTATGTTTCAAATGCAGTCACTCAAGAATAGGCGTCATCTGGCCTCGGTAATCTATTTGAAAAAGATCGTCTCCGGTGAAATCGATGATCCCCATACACTAGCAAAGATTTCGTTCTATGTCCCAAGTTTCGATAATCGCTCCAAATATTTGTTCTATCTGAAAACCTGTTCAACTAATTATGCTACCCATTCTTCGTTAAATACCATGCTAATGAATTTTAATTCAATAGATGAAATTATTTCCTTAGATCCGTTTCATCTGAGTCGAGACTCGTTTAGGCTGACAAGCTCCCGGGCTTTCGAAATGATTTAATTGTTTAATGTTGTTTATTTACCCGGTATTTTTGGTTTTTTAGTATTTGTTTATGTATTGAATGGATTTTTGTATATTTTTGTTTTTTTTATGTACCTATGTTTTATGTATGTTTGTCTTTCGGAACCGTTCTTTGTTGGCATACTAAAGTTTTCATTTTGACGCTCTCTCTACCCAATTAAGTTAGGTAATTTTTTTTCTCTCCGTCTAAGTTTATGATTAAGGTATAGCACATTAATTTATATTTGTGCAATTGTGAGTTAGTTTGTAATAAGTTACTGTTTATTTTAGGCTCTATATGTGATATTGTTTCTATCACTGGACCACTTTGGCCTGTTGTAAACAATCTAACGTAAATAAATAAATCAAGCGAATTTTTTACATTTTCCAGTGTTTTTGTTTCAATGAAATTTAGAATCATTGATACCCTTGTCTTAAAAATAAAATCTACAGTCAGCGTTCGTAAATAAAACAAATAAAAATTATGCAAGACTGTATACATACAAAAGAATATTAAAATAAATAAAGAATTTAGAAGATGTAATTGAAACATTTTAAAGTTGCTGTTCTAAAAAATCGAAATCGTAAAACTATAAAACTTTAATATGTTAATACCGGCTTATAATTTGTAAAAACAGCGGGTTATGAATTTAGTTCAAATGCTTAATGATTCTTAAAATTACTAAAAACATTTTAACATAAAAGTAATTTAAATAAATAAACAATTTAATGAAACAAATAGGAAAAACACTTTAAGAACCACTTGGCACAACTAATACCATTTTGGTAAGTTCATCTTTTTTGTACAAAAGAGTTCTACGGTTTTATGTTATTCCAAAGAATCTCACGCGTTTTAGCTTGTGTATAATAAGAAAATAAAATGTTATTTTCACGTTGAAAGTTTTTAACAAAACTTTCTAACAATAAATTTTATTTTATTCTGTCCTAACTTGTTTAGAATAGCTATTGCATGCATAATATTACTTTGAAAGCACATTATCATGTAAATACAAAATATAAGAAAAACGGAATTTTTCCAATTCGAATAGTTATGTTATTATTTATTGTATATTGATGTACCTTTTTTACTTATTTTATGTATTGTATTTATGTATAGTCCAAAGGAAAGAAGTTTATGTTGTATATAAATTTTACTTAATTTTCTCTAGTAAGTTAGAGACAACATTAAATTTTTTCAAATTATATAGAATTATATTTAAAAAAAAAACTGGTGTGAAACACTCACACAACGTTCTATTGCCAATGCAAATAATTAACAATATAACTTAACATTAGTAGTAAAATATTAGAAATTAAAAAAAACTAACCTCTAAAAACAACCTTATTTTAATCATGAGTGAATTATGCAAAATGAAAATCAACCTCAGTTTGGCTTAAAAATACGGGAAGTCACTCTTTGACGCAAAACTAGGCTGTGTAGAGAAAAATGCTCTAAATAAAAGTTGTAGATCTTTTAATTTCCTACAAATTTAATTATACGCTTTTGTCGTAAAATTCATACTAAGGCTGAAATCTTAAAAAATAGTTTTATATAGATTTTAATGAAAAAAAAAAAAAATAAAACAGTAAATCACTTATTATGGATGGTAGAAGCAAAAGTGATACAAAAAGTAGGATTGCTCAAGCTAGAAAAGCCTTTGAAATGAAAAACAGTTTACTGTCTACAAACATTGACTTATAGATTAGGAAAAATTTCTTAAAACACTACGTTTGGTGTGTAGCATTATATGTGAGTGAAACGTGGGTGATAAAGGCTGTAGAAAGGAAGAAGATAAAAGATTTTGAAATGTTGTGTTATAAGAAAATGTTAAAGATTAGGTGGGTGGATAAAATAAGTAATTTAGAGGTTCTTAGGCGAGTGGATGAAAAAAGAAGTACATGGAAGCATCTTACCAGAACAAAAGATAGGCTAGTGGGGCATATCTTAAGACATCCAGGTACTGGTCTATCAATAATGGAGGGTAATATTGAGGGAGTGAATTGTAGTGGGAGGCAAAGGTTAGAATATATAAAGCAAATTACAAAAGATGTGGGGTGTTCAAGATAGAACAGCTTGGAGAACTGCACTGATGACAAAAAAAGTGCCCGTATAGTAAATAAAAGTGCCCATAACAGACAGGTGGTGTTAAATTATTTGCACTCAATCTGTCAGTTCCAGGGCTACAAAAATAGTTCTGTTTCTTATCACATAGTCAGCCAATTAAATGACTGAATCATTTAACAAAAGAAGAGGTAGAGGTGTAAAAGACTCTAATCAGAGTTATCTCCTATGAAAGTAATGAATTTCATTAAATTGCCAGACCCGGTGGTGAATGAAGTAAAAATGTCATTTACAGGATGAACAATATGTGATTTTTAGAGAGCTCAGCATGCTGATAAGCATATTAAACAACTCAGTGAGGAATGCATGGTAAAACACCTCACTCCTTGTTTTACTTAGTAAAACTCTAGAGCTTAAAACTATCCTTTCGGCTGATGACCTAAACAAAAATAATATAAATCTAATATCTTTATTCGCAATATATTCACATAGGAGAAGAGAAAGTAAAATTATTTAAACCTTTCGTATTTAAATTAAATTATTCATGCTCCAATGACAACTGTTAGAGCAGAAAATTAAAAAAATATCCCAAAGAAATTTGAAATTCAGTCATTTACTTAATCATTTAAGAACAGATGAGGTAAAGATGGAAAAACACTAATCAGAGTTATCTCCCATGAAAGTAATGAATTTCATTACACTGCTAAACTCAGTAGTGAATGAAGTCTAAATGTCATTTGCAGGGTGCAAAATACGTGCTTTTCAGAGAGCCCGGCATGCTGATAAGCATATTTTACAACTCAGTGAGGAAGGCAATTGTAAAACACCTCACTCCTCGTTTTACTTAGTCAAATTTCTTGTGGTTAAACCAGGCTGATGAACTAAACAACAGTAGTTAATAAAAAGTTTATAAATTTATGTTCAAATACACTCGTAAAAGAGCTTAATTATAACAGGTTCTATACTCCGATCTTTGTTTAACCGCATCCTCTTTTAACTTTGTGTTCTCTTTTACAAAACAGAATTCAGGAACGAGTTTAATAAACGCTCACAAACAGTGTCTTTACAGTTCCGGTAAAGTTTAATGAGTCCCTAACCTGTGGACCGTTTTACAAACAATTCAACTGTTCATTTAATTTTAACATTCAGTTTTATTAACTATTACATTAAAACTTTGTTAATAATTGAAAAATAGGTAATGTATGTGGATAACAAGGGTTAATCAAGTATAAAATTAATTAAACAATAACTATGATAATGAATCTTCTACAATAGCGAATAAAGGGGAAATAGAAGCAATAGAAAATATCTGGTGTGAAACACTCACACGACTTTCTCTTGATAATGAAAATAATTACCAATATAACCTAACATTAGAAATAAACAAAAAAATAACCTCAAAAAACATTATTTTTAATTTTAATGATGAGTGAATGATGCAAAATGAAAAACCAACCTCAGTTCGGCTTAATAATACGGAAAATCACTCTTTGACGCTAAACGTGACTGTGTAGAGAAAAATTCCTAAAATAGAAGTCGTAGATCTTTTAATTTCCTATAAATTTGATTGTATACACTTTTGTCGTAAAATGCATATTAAAGCTGAAATCTTAAAAAAATTCATTTATTTTACAAATTTCCATGAAAAAGAAACATGAAATCACTAATTACTGCTAAACTAAGCGTTATACAAAGAAATGTTTGAAAAAAAGTTTTAAATTTTTAAATGTTGTGTGTGTTGTTGTTTCGGTCATCAGCCGAAAGGCTGGTTTGAACCTCTAGAGGCTTTACTAAGTAAAACGAGGAGTAAGGTGGTTTACCATTGCCTTCCTCACTGAGTGGAAAAGTACGCTTATCAGCATGCCGGGCCCTCTGAAAAGCATATATTTTTCACTCTGCAAATGACACCTTCACTTCATTCATCACAGGGTCTGGCTGTATAATGAATGTCATTACTTTTAGAGGAGATAACTCTAATTAGTGTCTTTTACACCTCTAATTCTTCTGTTCTTAAATGATTCAGTCATTTAATTGGCTGACCATGTGATAAGAAACAGAACTATTTATTTTAGCCCTGCAACGAATAGATTGAGTGTAAATAATTTGACACTCCACCTGTCTGTTATGGGCAGTTAAATGTTGTACAACTTTAATTATAATAGACTTTTTCCGTAAAATGCATATTAAGGATGCAATCTTAAAAAAATATTTATTTCTACAAGAGAACAAGGAAAAGAAGAGCAACATTTTTGGATATATCTTCAGAATGGAAAACACAAAAAACCCGTAACTCCTAAAAAGAAAAATTGATTTAACATTTTTGTCAGATAGAGACAAGATTAAAAATGCATAGAAATATGTAAAAGAGTAACTTGAAAAATTCGTTTAGAAGTAAATTTAAAACTTTTATATATATATATTTTGAACAGTTATTAAAAGGAAATTGGATCATAAAATAATTTTCTAGTATGAACAATACTTTGTAAATTTATACAATACATAAAATACAAGCGATCTCTAAGGGGATGTTTACAACATTTTGACAAATAGGGATTGCTTCTTTTATCATTTTACCTCGTCGAATAACTTGCCGCCGCTTTCAGTGAAAACTCATTCCAGAAATATATCCTTTGAGAACGATATTTTCTCAAGGATTTTCCGCCACTTAAGCCTTTCGAAGAAGAAGTTACAATCGTTTGTCAATTTGTTTAGCGGAACTTCTCTTTTTAGTACCATAAAAACTTTCCGAAATTATTTTTTAAATGAATTAGGGATTTTTCCGAGTGGCTTGTTAGTGATTCTGAAAATATTTTCAATTTCACGATTTTTGCATTAAATTAACAAGATTAAATGAATAAATTTACCACCTCAAATGTCAAATTTAATAAAAAAAATTTTAACATGGAGATCAAACTTTTTAACAAAAAATGTTTTTTTAATTTTTGAAAGAAACTATATTGCCGTCTTTAACCATTATTAAAATTTATTGTATTACATTTACACGAAACCTGAATAATAAAAACAAAAAGATTTTTTAATTATGGTTTTGTCTGAAAATTTAAGTTCTACTGAATCAATTAGTATAAAATACTTATTATTTTCTCCAGCAAGTCATTAGAAATTAAAATTTTAAAACCTATCTATGTATCAGTTCCTAAATTCGAATTTTTGTTCCACGCCTCCTGTTCTATTATATACTTTTTCTTTATCTTTTTTCTTTTCTTTTTAAAATATACTGTAATTTATTAACAAGTATATACAGTAAATGCTTCATTTATATTAAAACAAATCGATTTGGAGAAACAGGTAGTGTTTGCGACAGAAAACGTAGTGGTTGACCAAGTCTCTTGACAGATGATATTTTAGAGAATATGAAAACGCTACCTGTCTCTCAAAATCGGTTTGTTAGCCTAGAAATTGACATTTTTTCTGGTGGAGGAACAAAAAATTTAATGTGAAATGATACTTTTACACTCGCGTACGATTTCGTAGCAAAATATTGTTCAAAAATGAAAACCCGTTATATAAGGGTAAAAGACACTGTGTTTGTATCACGACCGGAAACGGCTCAAAATTTTACACTAAACAAATGTAATGAACTCACACTACCGTATCTATACTGTTTAAGCAGGGCTACCAACCTCGTATCACGAAACAAAAATTCCCTTTCTTAGAAAAAAATTACGAGGTATTAAAAATTCGGTAACAGGACTGAAAAAATCATTCTGTATTATTACTATTATAATTATTATTATTATAATATTATTTTATTATTAAATGTATAATTATATTATTATACTATCATATTCATACTATATTATAGGTTAGAAAGCATCATCATTGTATGTATTATAAGCTCGTTAAATTATGTATAATTATGTTTTAAGAGAGCAGTATTGGGTTTTGCTTGTTGCTCTCATTTGTAATATTTTGTTAAATAAATAAAAAACAAATAAAATGTATATTTAAAAAAAAATTCCTGTCAGTTAAAAATACACCAAACTTTGTAACTGCCTCCTTAGCGAGTTGCCGGCCGCATTGGCGTAGTTGGTAACGTGCTCGCCTCTCATCATGCGGTCTTGGGTTCGAATCCCATTCAGGCACGGCATATTTTCATACGTTACAAAAAAATCATTTAATCCTTTACCGTCTGGATTAGCAGTAATTGTAGAACAGTCAGACGTTAAAACAATAAAACAAAAAAAATCCTTAGCGAGTTTTATTCCCGTGTAGGATTTGAAAATTATTAGCCATAATTTAAAATCCACTGTTCCAGTTCCATAACTTAATGTCGTCGTTAATGACTAAGCGGTTAATGTGACTTTAAAACAAAACAATCTTAAAATCAACAAATAAAAAAATTTGTTGATACATACAACTAGTAAATTTGATAATACCTTATTTCTACGCCGGCGTCCCGGGTTCGATTCCCCGGCCGGATCTGTCATTTTTTTATCACTCATTTTCATATATCATCATTCTCTGTCGTCTACATTAGCAGAAATTGCAAAACAGTCAGACGTAAAACGAAAAAAAATGATAATACTTTTGCGATGGTGGGTAAAAATATAACGTGAATACTTAAGAGAAAAAAGTACTCAGTAGTAAGATTCTCACGGGTAATTTTTTAATTTACTACAAGTTATCTCTACTCCATCCTCTATAAAGCCTTCAAAGGGAATTATCGGATAGAAGTGGCATAAAGAAATTTCGTATGAGTTGATTTTTATTTTCAGAAAGTTTCCGTTTACAAAGTCTGTAAGATTAATGAATGTTGTCGTTACAGTATGGTACATGTAAGTCATTAATGTTTCGTTAGTTACGTACCAGGGTTCAATGAAATAGTTGTAAATAACATTAATAGGTAGAGGTGTAAAAGACACTAAGCGGAGTTATTTCCTCTGAAAGTAATGAATTTTATTATACAGCCAGACTCTGTGGTGAATGAAATGAAGGTATCATTTGCAGCGTGGAAAATATGTTCTTTGGAAGAGGGTCTGGCATGCTGATAAGCATATTTTTTAAGTCAGTGAGGAAGGCAATTGTAGACTACCTCACGCCTCGTTTAACTTAATAAAACTTTTAGAAGTTGAACCCAGCCTTACGACTAATGACCTAAACAACAACAACAACAACATTAATAAAGTAAAAAAATCAGGTGTGAACCACTCACATAACTTTCTCTTGCCAATAAAAATAATTAACAATATAACCTAACGTTAGTAATAAAACATTAGAAATAAACAAACAACTAACGTCAATAAACATAACCTTATTTTAATCATGGGTGAAAGACGCAAAATGAAAATCAACCTCACTTTGGCTTAAAAATACGGAAAACCACTCATTCACGCTAAACTAGGGTTTGTAGAGAAAAATGCGCTAAATAAAAGTTGTAGATCTTTTAATTTTCTATAAATTAAACTATATAGACTACACCTTTATCGTAAAATGCATACGAAGGCTGAAATCTGAAGAGAGGGATTTTTTTACAGATTTTCGTGAAAAAGAAAACAGAAAATCACTAATTACCGCTAAACAAAGCGTTATAAAAAAATGTTTGAAATAAAAACTGTAGGATTATAAATTCTCTACAACTTTTTTTATACACATTTTTGCGTTAAAATACATAAATTAATTAAAGCCGAAATTTAAAAAAAAAAACATTTTTTTCACGAGAATCAGCCTTTCCAAAAATTTCAGCAGATATGGCGCCTACCCTATCTTGTAGAGCATATAAAAATTTAGTAAACGAAGTGATTTAAAAAAAATCGCCAGAAAGTGAACGATGACACGAATAAACTACTACTTCCAGTTGACCGATTTTGATGAAAATGTTCTTGTCGGGTCCTCTAGCAGTATCTAACTTAAGTTTCAAGTTTCAAGTTCGTACAATGTTCCGTTCTTGAGATATTTTGTTCACACAGACCAATCGCTAAAAACATGTTTTTTTTGGGTTCAAGGGGTCTGAAAACGTGTAGATCCAGTGAAAACTCGATTTTGAATAATCGACATGAAAACAATACTTTCCTTCCTATATATTTATATAGCCAAGAGAAAGTAAAAAAATAACTGTATTTACCTAGGGGGTTTTAAAACTATTTAATTAATTTACAAAATGCGGCTTTAATTTTATAATAAATATTTCCTAACGGAGGAGATAAAGTACAACAGATTGTTCCAATGTTTTTAATATTTAAAAACATGGAACTTTTATCTTATACTATTACTGTTTTATGCCTATAAAACAAATTTATGAACATCAAAAGGCCTTTCCAAAGACTTTTCCATTCTTATAAAACCCCTGACAGTGTATAAGGCCTAGAACGCTGAATAATTTCTGTAATGTAAGGCTTACAAACGGAGTGCTTCTTCAGAATTTAGTTTCCTCATCGACCTACCGTATAAACCAAAAATATTTTTTTACACATTTCTTATGGTCTCTTTTTGACGGGTAAATTTTCAAGAGAAACATTTTATATTGACTTACAGACAAAATTGAAGCAATTTTAAAACTTAAGTTGATTTTATAATAATTTATTTTAGTATTAGACTACTTAATTTTTTAAACGTTTGTATCGTCAAATAACTTGTATAATAAATTGGTAAATGTCATAAATACCTTACATCAATAATTTTAGCTTTTTTCATTAAATATTACTCGTCTACTTTTATTATTTCACTTTGAATAATTATTAGTTAATTACGCAATGTAATTATTTTATTTCAAAATTTATTAAAATGATTTTTTTTAACAATTTTAAAACGGTTTCAGCACATTGTAGAGGTTTTAAACGTCCTTAATTTGACATCAAATTTAAGTTTTTAAGTGTACAGATTATAAAGATCTAATTTTTCTACATAAACCCTATTAATTTCTCTTACCTATATGAATATATAGGAACAAAAGTATTGTTTCCATGTCGATTTTTTTAAATCGAGTTTTCACCAGATTTATAAGTTTTCAGACCCCTTGAACCTTTTGAATAAAGATGGTATCATACGATGGTCAAGTAAAAGTAGGGGTTTTTATTAATTTTAAGTTTACTCTTGAAACAACTAAGTGGAAAAAACTATTTTGAATTTTATTCTAATTTTCATTCGAATAATATCGTTTACTATTTCCAAATCATGTACAAATCAAATTAATTACATGTAAAACAAATATTAAATAGTCCATAATCAAGTACTGTAGTACAATTATAAATTGATAATTTAGCTTGTTATAATTAAACAGTAATATTGTTAGTAGTATTAAATAACAATTAAACCTAATTAATAAGCCTTAATTAAAACGTTTGGTTTATTTAATACATTCTACGTCTAAACCATACATCCCACAAACCACGTTATTCTGACTTTACATTTGCCTGTTTCTAAACACAAGTAAATGGAAATTAATTTTGAATTTTAGGATATTTAACATCTAGGTTATGTATGTATTTCAGAATATAATACACATATTTGAGGTATATAATATATATATTTCTTGACAAACTGAGGGGAAAAATGTTATACTTTATTCACTCAAGCTTTCAACGTTCCTCTATCCATTTAACGTTAAATGTATAAATCCGCAAATAAATCCAATAGTCACGAATAATAAATTCTTTAAATCCTTTCATAAGAACTATAAATCCTAACTGTTTTAATTTGTACGATAATTTGAAGAAAAAGTAATATTAAAATGATAATATGTAGAAACATATTCTATGTTTTTAGTATCAATGAGTATTGCAACATTAAAACAGTGATTTTCTTAAAATTTGTCCATAACAGGCGAGTGGAGTGTTCAGTTATTTGCACTCGATCTGCTAGATCCAGGGCTATAAAAATAGTTCTACAGGGTGGCCCATATGTCGGTTCCCCAATATTTACGGAAATCGGAAGAAAGATAAATGGAATAGAAACTTATAGACAAAAACAGAGTTATTATATGAACTGTACATATATATTACCTTGAAAATGTTATAGCGGTGTTCAAAATGTCCACCATGATTCTCTATACACTTTACACAGTGACTTAAAACTTTTTTTCTTTAAATTTCTAATATGTGTACGTTGCAATCTACTCAATTCAGAACAGTAAGCAACCTCACGGCCCAATGAGATGAGGATGATGTGTATGACTTTAAATGAGGTGTAGTCTTGTACACACCCAGGTCGACCATTCCTGAGAGAGTATGGTTAATTGAACCCCAACCATCAAAGTACACCGGCAGCCACTGTCTAGTGTTCAAATCCGTATAAACGTAACTACCTTTACTAGAATTTTAACCAGAAACCTTCGTCTCCGAAATCAGCTGTTAAACAGCTGACCCGCGGCGATGACTTCACCTTTAGACCAACCCGGTGGGTTTTTATAAATGACACAAATTTTTAGTTACATTTTATCGTCATTTAACTTACATAGTCAAATGCAATTTCAATTGAACTTTTTAGTTTGTCAGGTTTTGTGGTTTGGACGAATACACTAGTTCTTTTACAATGCCCCACAGTGAAAAATCACATGGTATTGATATGGACACACCTGGAAACTTATCATTAAATTCTTTCAGTACTTTAACAGTATTTTTAGTATGCTTCCACCACAACTGAAGCATATAAACACGTTATTCAGTAGTAAACATTAAAAGTATCGTTACGAAGGAAAAACATAGTAACTACACGGAGACGTACCTCACATTAACCACTGTTACAGACAACTAATGAATGTTGTACGTGATGCTGCCGAAATTACACTATTACCAACTTATCAAAATGAAGTATCCCATCTCATGGGGGAACTGACATATGGGCCACCCGGTATTTCTTAAAACACATTGTCAGCCAATTATATGAGTAAAACATTTAAGAACAGAAGAGGAAGAGATGTAAAAGACACTAGTCACAGTTTAGTGGTAATATCCACTAAGAGTAATGAATTTTATTATACAGCCAGACCCTGTGGTAAATGAAGTGAAGGTGTCATGTGCAGGGTGGAAAGTAGGTGATTTTTATAGGGTCTGACATGCCGATAAGCATACTTTTCAACTAAGTGAGGAAGGGTAGATAAACCAGTTCACTCCTCGTTTTACTTCATAAAAACTCTAGAGGTTCAAACCAGCCTTTCGGCTGATAACTTAAGCAGCAAACAACATTCTAGAAATAGTTAAGGGAATAAATTGTTTATTTTAAGAAATTAAATGTATTGTAACAAGGATAATGGATGAAACGTGGTTAAAATGAGTTCTTGGAAGCACAGTGGAAACTAGTTTGAAATATCTGAAGTGGTTATTTGTTATACCTCTTATTAATAATTATTCTACAATATTGTGGATTTTTTGCCCGTAACAGACGGGTGGAGTGACAAATTATTTATACTCAATCTGTTCGTTGCAGGGCTAAAATAAATAGTTCTGTTTCTTATCACATGGTCAGCCAATTTAATGACTGAATCATTTAAGAACAGAAGAGGTAGAGGTGTAAAAGACACTAATCAGAGTTATCTCCTCTGAAAGTAATGAATTTCATTATACAGCCAGATCCTGTGGTGAATGAAGTGAAGGTGTCATTTGCAGAGTGGAAAATATGTGTTTTTCAGAGGGCCCGGCATGCTGATAAGCGTATTTTTCATTCAGTGAGGAAGGCAATGGTAAACCACCTCACTCCTCGTATTACTTAGTAAAACCTCTACAGGTTCAAACCAGCTTTTTGGCTGATGACCTAAACAACAACACATTGTGGATTTATCTGGAAAAACCGAGAAAGTGTTAAGAGGATCTTCATTGTTTACTACTAACTATCAAACCACTGATAAAAAACAGTTATCGTCTTTGTAATCAGTCAGTTAGTACTAGAAATATGAATGGAATTAATGTTATCCGGTAGTTTTGTAATAGTATCGTTACGCGAGAGGTTAATAGTGCGTGCGCGTAAGGGTGGTAGATAGTTATTGTGGACAGGAATATATTAATCCTTTTGATTGTTAAGTTACAGTATCTTATTTATGGTATAGTTTAGTTTAAGCCTTAAGTTTTGTAATTAATTTAATTAAGTGATTTAATTGTAATTTGACTATGGTATAGGCTTAATAATTAATTGTAATTTTTAATTGTGTCAATCAAATAATTGTTATAAGTTTAAAGGATGTTGTTTGTTTATTTATTATACCCTGATACCGAACGAACGTAGGGTTAGATGTTACAATAAAATATGTTTCATCAATACTGGAAAAAATTTTGAAATAAATTAATAAATATTTTTACCTTTTATTTTACCCTTCCAAATTTAAGTGATATAAATTACTTGCAGAAATTTACATAGGCGTTTTATTCATCAAACTTATAATGGATTAAAATAATTACAAAGGTTATTTATTTCTAACACAAATAATAAAAAAAAATTAAAAAGTGAAATTTAGATGAACATAATTTAAAGATAAGGTTATTTCCACGTAAACAAATGTTATATTTTGGATTTGGAAACAAATTAATGGAGATCTTTATCAGTTATTTACCGTTCATTCCAAAATAAATGTAGAATGGTATTAAATCATTTATATTTTGAAACGGTGAAAATAATTTTGATTTATTAAACGGATAACAGATTCAATGGATAAAAATAATAATTTTTCACGCATGTATGTTTTATTAACAAAGATATAAAGTATTTAACTGTGGAGATTCATAAAATGTAAACGGAGGGGATTTATAAACTGAATTTCCAAGAAAAATGATGTTATTGTAATTTTACCAAGAGTAAAATCAAAGGGAGGAGAAATATTGTAAACATTTTAAAATTTTAAGGACTTTCTAGTGAAAAAATGACGAGTATAATCTTGTTTATTAACAACTTAACGAAGTAAAATTAAAACTATAACTTAATTTTAATCACGAGTGAATGACGCTTAATGAAAATCAACCTCTATAGGAATTACAAATATGAAAAATCACTTATTGACGCTAAACTAAGTTCTATGGTTTGTTTTATTAATCTATAACTTTACATTCTAGGTTATAAAGTTGAAAAATTACTTAAAATAAAAAATATAGGTTTTTAAATTTTCTATAATTTAATATTAGATACCTTTTGTCATTAAATGCATACTAAGACTACAATCTTAATAAATCCCATTTTTACTTTCTCTTGCCTATATGAATATATAGAAAGGAAAGTACTGTTTTCATGTCGGTTTTTCGAAATCGAATTTTCACCGGATCTACACGTTTTCAGACCCCTAAACCCAAAAAAAGGTTTTTTAGCGATTGATATGTGTGTGTGTGTGTGGGTGTGTGTAACTTCGTACGAACTTGAAACTTAAGTTAGATACCACTAGGGAACCGACACGAACATTTTCATCAAAATCGGTCAACCGAAGTAGTAGTTTATTTGTGTCATTTTTTACTTTTTTGCGATTTTCTTAAAAACGGCTCCTACGATTTTCTTTAAAATCGCCTCATTAGAAAGTAATTTTGATTAGTTAATTAATTTCTGTCCAGACAAAATGTTCATCCAGACGTTATGATAATCTTACGCAATAAAATTCATAATAAAATTTTTATAGTTAACACTTCAGTTAAAAAAACTCAAAGATAGTTAACTTTATTTCTTAAATATATTTCAGAAAAATTTTACATAGAAATGTAATATCGTAAAAAAATCATTCGTTATTTTTCATTTTAAGTAATTTAAAATATTTTATGATTTAGTTTACGCGTTTGTTTTATTAATCTATAACTTTACATTCTAGGTTATAAAGTTGAAAATTTTATGTTATTCTAATAATAAAATATCACTAGATTGTTACACGTGGATAGACCCTCATTACTCATAAAACATAATCTCAAGTTAAAAAAAAGTAGTTCAGTAGAATTAACCAGGAATAAAGAATTTTGTTTTATTACCCTTAAAGAAAAATATTAAGCTAAATTTGTCATTTCAAAATGTGTACACTTCTTTTCATCAAAATTAATTCTGGTGTTCCCTAAGGTAGTATCTTAAGTCCATTTCTTTATACGTTGTATACTTCTGACCTACCAGAGAGCAATAACTCAACTATCGCCACTTTTGCTGATGAGGATGACACAGCTCTATTAGCGACAGATGACTCTACCTTTAGGGGTACTAAAATGCTACAAGACCATCTGAGTATAGTTGAGAACTGGTGTAAGAAATGGAAAATTAAGATAAATGATGAAAAATCGAGATATATTACGTTTACTTTGAGGAAAGACACATGTCCATCGATACGAATAAATGAAAGACCAGTTTCTCAGTCATATGATGTAAAATACTTAGGAATGCACTTAGATCGACGCCTTACCTGGTCCAAAAATATTTGGAACACACGCAAAAGACTAGGATTGAAGTTGAGAGATTTGTATTGGATGATGAACAAACGTTCACAGCTGTCATTAGAGAGCAAGCTCCTACTTTACAAAGTCATACTAAAACCGCTGTGGACTTAGAGGTTACCGCTTTGGGGATCAGCTGCGAAATCGAATCTTTCTATTATCCAACGATTCCAGTCGAAAATTTTACGTATTAAATACAAATGCTCCATGATATGTGACAAATAATGCGTTGCATAGGGACTTACGTGTCAACATCGTGAAAGAAGAAATTATGCAGCTAAGTTCTCAATATCAAGTAAAATTAGCGGATCATCCAAATTCTTTGGCGCTTAATTTACATGATAAAAGCGAAGACCTAACACAACTGAAACGAACAAAATTGCTTGACCTTCCAATTAGATTTACCGACTAACCTAAATTGTAAATACTGTAATTGTATTCCATATCAACATCATCATCATCATCACCTCTATTATCAACATCATCTTCTTCCTCTACGCATTCTACTATCACCGCTTTTAGTTTTGTTATTTTTACTGTTACTCATATTTTTTTCGAGTTAATATTTTCAAAAATTATAATTAATTTTGTTTTTTTTTATTGAAGCAATACAATTTTGGGTATTGTGTTCCTCATGTGAACACTTTCATGTAATTTACTTATAGTTTTTTTTAACTGATTGTAAATAATCTCAGATGTTAGAGAAAAAATTGTCATTGTAATTTTCCTATTTTTAATGTAAAAAATTGAAATGCACAACAACCCTTCTAATGGTACTATTATTAGTGACAGAAGAAATATGGTAAAAAATCAGTATTTACTCGTATTTAAAGAGAAGTAATTTAGCCCAGTAATTTAGTAATTAAGTATTAATTTTTTAGTAAGTAATTTAGTAATTTTTGATACCTTATATTAAAATTGGAACACCTGAAATTATTTTTTAAATAATTTTTTTTCAAAGAAAAAATGGTTTGACCTACATTCTTTATGTGGATATAAAAACTACATTTCAACTTACACTTGTGAAAAATCAATTGTACAGGAAATGTTGGTATAAAAATGTGATGAAAGGATGGCTTATGTTGCTTTTTAGCACCACGATCCATTAAGTCTGCATGAAAAGTGAACAAAATAGTATTTATTTTAGAAACTATCAAACAGAGCTAAAATGTACCTAACTAAAAGATAAATATACATGGATATATTGAAATATTCAATGAAAAATTCTCTCTATTCGTTATTTTTCTTTTATTTTGTATTTAGAATTTCTAGTAATTATAATAAAAAAAATATAGTGTGAAACACTCACACGACTTTCTCTTGCCAATGCAAATAATTTTTTTTTTTTTTTTTTTTTCCTAATTTGTGTACGTTGCAATCTGTTCAATTTAGAACAATAAGCAACCCCATGACCCAATGAGATGAGGATGATGTGTATGACGTGTAAATGAGGTGTAGTCTTGTACAGACCCAGGCCGACCACTCCTGAGAGAGTATGGTTAATTAAACCCCAACCATCAAAGTACACCGGTAACCACTGTCTAGTATTCAAATCCGTATAAAAGTAACTACCTTAATTAGGATTTGAACCAGGAACCTTCGTCTCCGAAAATAAGCTGTTAAACAGCTGATTATGGCAACGACTTTACCTTTGCCATAATCAGCTGTTTGCTGATTATGGAAATAATGAATGCAAATAATGAACAATATAATCTAACATTAGTAATAAAACATTAGAAATAAACAAAAAACATAACCTTATTTTAATCGAGTGAAAGACGCAAAGTGAAAATAACCTCAGTTTGGCTATAAAATACGGAAAATCATTTTGTAACGCTAAACTAGGTCTGTAGAAAAATATGATCTACATAAAAGTTGTAGATCTTTTAATTTCCTATAAATTTAATTATGTACACTTTTGTCATAAAATGCATACTACAGCTGAAATATTTAAAAAAATTGATTTTTTATACGTTTTTGTGAGAAAAAACAGAAAAATGCAAATTACCGCTATACTAAGCGTTACACAAAAACGTGTTTAATATATAGGCTATATATTTGCGCTTAAATGCATATTAGTCACAATCTTAAAAAAACAATTTTTTTCAAGATAACAACCTTCCCAACAATTTCAGCAGACATGGCGCCTATTCTATCTTGTAGAGAATAAAAAATTTAGTAAATGAGGGGATTAAAAAAAAGATCGTAGAGGCCGTTTTTGAGAAAATTTCAAAAAAGTAAAAAATTATACGAATGAACTACTACTTCCGGTTAACCGATTTTGATGAAAATGTTCGTGTTAGGTCCTCTAGTTGTATCTAAATTAAGTTTCAAGTTTTAAATTTGTGCGATATTCCGTTTTTGAGATATTCTGTTCACACACACACACACACAAACCAATCGCTAAAAACATGTTTTTTGGGGTTCAGGGGGTCTGAAAACGTGTAGCCTAGATCCGGTGAAAACTCGATTTCGAAAAATTGACATGAAAACAATATTTTCCTTTTTTATATTCATATAGGCAAGAGAAAGTAAAATTTAATACAGTATGAGTTGATTAATGATTTTAATAATTCGGGAAGTTTTTAAGGGAACCTGTATTCAGGAATTCAAAAAAATTGTTTTTTTTAGCTTACAATATTTTTTATACTCTTCTGGGTAGAATGGTGTTTTTTTGTACATGTACGATTGTTATTGAATTTTTATAGATGTTGAAAGTTAACATTGCATAACTAAGTGATGTCTCTAAAAATTTTATTTTACAATAACTGTTTTGTTATTTTTGAAGTGAGTTTCAACCCTTTCAGTGCTGAAACAATATTTAAAAGTTTGATCTAAAGCCATTTAATTTGAATAAAAGTGTACAAAACGTACCAGCCCTTATTTCGAAAACTTGCAGGCGTAAGCCTACCATTGCCAACCAAAATTTCAACGTTACAGGAAAATAAAATTTTCTGTTAAAAATTAATTTTTATTATGTTCATAAAAAATATATCTTTCTAACACTAAAAATATTCAAAATAGTTTTTTTAGTGTATTTAAAGTCCCATCGACAGGTTTTCATTAGAAACTTCTGCGGGTTTTGGTACCTTAACGGTGGTTTTAATGTGTAAAAATTTTCAGATCCTAGCCGGGAATCGAACCCGGGATCTTTCGCTTTGCTGGCTATCGCGCTAGTCACTACGCCACGGAGGCGGTTTCAAAATACAATATTCCAATTATTTTTATTTTATTTTTTTTTTTTTTGACTTTATTTAAGAAAATAAACTACAACTGTGTAAGAAGTTAACACAACCAGCAGTTATAATGTCAATAGTTTTATATAAATGTCTTGATGTCACTTGTGTGAGGTAGTCACCCAGCGGCAACCCCTCAGGACGATTCACAAAAGGTCTCTATTCCATTGCCTTTTCAGTCTTCTAAGTGGGTTGTGTGGTAGGTGAGGAGCGGACAATGACTGAATTTGTGGATTTGTGTGATAGTGTAGTTTGCTATGAAAACGTCTGTATAGTTTCTTTATTGTTTCGTCCACCGTTTCAATGTTAAGGTCTCTATGTAATGTTTTGTTACTAACGTATGTTGGACAGCCTGTGATGATGCGTAAAGTTTTGTTCTGGAATGTCTGAATACGTTTTATGTTAGATACTTTAGCTGATCCGTAGATCACAGAACCATAGGTCCAAATAGGACGAAGAAGTACCTTGTAACAGTTAAGTTTCTGAGTAATTGGAAGAGGAGATTTATGGTGAATAAGACTGTAGAGAAGTTTTAACCGCGCGTTAAGAGATTGCCTTTTGAGTCTAGTATGTGGATTCCATGTCAGTCTTCTGTCTAGTGTCAGTCCTAAGTATTTCATTGAGGTTTTTTGTGGGATCGGTGTATTGTGTAAATAAACTGGGGGACAAGTTTGTCGTCTGAGAGTAAATGTAATGTGTTGTGATTTTTCCGCATTAAGTTTAATTTTCCAAGTATTACACCAATGTTGTACAGTGTTTATGTGATGTTGAAGATTAAGCGTTACGTCTTCACACCTGGCTTCGCTGGCTAATATTGCAGTGTCATCGGCAAATGTTGCAGTTATAGTTTGTTGTGTGGTAGGAAAATCGGATACGTAGATGGAGTACAAAAGGGGTGACAAAACTGCTCCTTGGGGAACTCCTGCATTTATTGGACGACACGAAGATACAGCAGAACCTTGTTTTACAGAAAAGAAGCGATGTGAAAGAAACGACTTGATTACAAGATAGTACGTAGACGGTAAAATAGATTTCAATTTAAATAAAAGACCGTTATGCCAGACCTTGTCGAAAGCCTGACTGACATCAAGAAAAATTCCAGCCGAATACAATTTCCGTTCTAATGATGACGCTAAAATATCGACAATACGGTGTAATTGGTGAATAGTAGAATGGTTTGACCGAAAGCCAAATTGATGATCAGGGATGACATGTTGTGGAAGAATAGTTAAAAGCCGTTTGTGTAAAATCTTTTCAAATATTTTGGAGCACAGTGGAAGGAGACTAATTGGGCGGTACGATGAAGGAACAGAGGGAGGTTTATTAGGCTTTAAAATCATACGAATTTGCGAATGCTTCCACTGTATAGGGAAGGTTGCTGTACGAAAGATAGAATTAAATAAACATGTTAGAAATACAATACCCTTTCGAGGCAATTCTTTGAGTACTTCGGAGCATATAAGATCATATCCAGGGGCTTTTCCAGTTTTTAAACCGGCTATTTCGCGTTTAATCTCAGAAGGTTTAATCGGATCATGGGGAAGTGAAACCGGCAAAGGTGTGTCTAGGGATTGTAGGACATAACCATCATGTGTGACGTCTGCTAAGTCCTGATGTGGTTGGAATATCTGCTCTAAATGGTCAGCAAAGAGTTCTACTTGCTCTTCGTCTGTGATTCTCCACGGCTCCCCCTCGTTACGTATTGGAACACGCACTTGCGACTGTCGGAGCATAGCTCGTGTTTTTCTCCACAAGCTACCATCCCGACTGGAAAGTTGACTGATTTGTTCATCACGTTTATCATCTCGAAAAAGTTTTAGTTGAGTCTTAAGTAAATTAGTTAATTTAGTAAATATACGTTTGTCAGCAAGCAATCGAGTGTTTTGCCACCTTTTCCTGGCTCGCCGTTTGTCAGTGATAAGATTTTTAATGTATTGTGGGTAAATTAGGTACAATTTCGGAGGTTTACAGATTGAAGAGGTCCATACAGCCTGCTGTACAGTTTCGTTAAAGAATTCTATTGCCTTTTCTATTTCCTCTCCGGTTTTCAGTAAAATAGGTATATTTAACGAAGCGTTTAAAATTTCACGAAAGTTATTCCAATTCGTCTCTCCAGCGACTAAGGTTGGGTTGGTTTGGGAACTGGGTTCTGCCCACAGCGACAGATACACAGGAGAATGGTCAGATGATAAGTCCGGTGTAGACGAAATGTCGTATGGAACGTTCGTTAGGCCTTTTTGGAAGAACAGGTCAAGAAGGTCCGGAATTTTTCTAGGAGAAGTTGGCCAATAAGTGGGAGAATTCGGAGAAATTGCACGTACATTATTCACAGTTATACTACTAAAAAGATTTCTTCCTCGAGAAGTGCTCAATCGAGAGCCCCAATGAACATGTTTGGCATTAAAGTCACCACCGACTAGGAAGCACGAACCAAGTTTAGTAAAGAAGTCAGAAAACATAGCTCGAGAGATAACAAATCGTGGAGGACAATAAACAGAACCGATTGTAATATTTTTATGAAGAGTTTTTACTACGATGCAGGAGAATTGAATGCAAGGGGTGGAAATGTTTTGACAGGGATAATGAGTTAAAGATGATTTAATAATTACTGCAACACCACCGTGAGCTGTGTTGTCTGGATGATCAGTTCTGTATGTTGTGTAATCTCGAATGAAGAACCTAGTTCGTGAAGTAAAGTGTGTTTCCGTAATTAAAGCTATGTCAATACGTTTGTCATGCAATGTAAAGTCTAGTTCGTTTCTGTGCTGGGCGAGACCATTTGCGTTCCATAGAAGAACTGACAGGGACCCACAAGTCAGTAAGTTATTTGGCATATGTGTGAGCGAGCGACTGTGTAAGATTAGTTAATTGTGAAAGAAGACTGAAAAGGGGTTGGATGAGTTTATTTAAATTTGTGATTAAACTTACTAAATCAGTTGATGTCTGTGAATGCGACTCGACAGGAGGCCACTGGGACGACTGGTTAGTGTTGATGTCTTCAGTGTTGCTGTATGTTCTTTGTCGTGCTGTAGCTGGTTGTGAAGATTTTTGCCAAGCTGTGTTGTTGATTGTTGTGTTGTTTGGTAGCGGAGGGAAGTCTGTCTGGTTGAATGATGTGGTTGCTGCTGGTTGTGCTGGAGCAGAAGACGCTGTCCTTTGCTGTCGTTGATTGCGCAGTGTTTGGTACACCTGACAACCTTTATAGTTGGCAGGGTGCGTGCCCCGGCAATTAGCGCATCTTGCAGGTGTCGTGCGTGTTTTTGTGCAGATTTTTGAATCATGCGCTTCACCACAACGTACACATCGAAATGGGTGGCGACAGTAGGTTTTGGTGTGAGCGAACGACTGGCATCTTGTACACTGTGGTATACTGCGTTTCTTTCGTGGTTCTTCAATAACAATTCTGTAGCTAAGAAGAGATTTCAGATCAAAAACCTTCTCGTCGTATGTGTCGCTGCTTATTTCTACAAAAAAGAGTGGTAAAGGTGTTCGGATGATTTCTTCTTCTTGTTTGTCATTCACAATTACTTTTCGGCGAGATAGTACATTTGTCACTGTAACAGCAGTGTATCCTAACTGACGAAAAGCTTCTTGGATATCTTCTGTTCTTGCAGAAGGATGTAATCCGCGTATAACAACCTTTGGAAGTTTCTCTGAAGGCAGTTGATATGTATGAAAATTTGCGTTGTGTTGTTCAAGACACCGCACAAATATCCTGTAAGTTGCAGGCGAATTCGGGTAAACGATAACGTTAGAGACGCTGCTTTTTAAAGTAAATGAGTCCTGTCCTCCAACGTCTCTCAGGATTTTTATAAGACAGTTGGCATCTGCTACTCCCTTTAAATATATTGGAGGAACTTTGTCCTCTCGTAGTTCTGTTTCATCCATAGTGTTTGACAGAGGTGAAAATGAGTTAGAAAGATGCACTGTATTGTCAATTTCTTGTCTCTTCTTTAGGCGTGAATCTTGATCACTATTTGAGAGTGGTCTTTTTTTCCCGACCACGGTTTCCCATATTGAATCGCTGCCATTTGGTTCAACATCTAGGTTAGTGTTCTCCGTTGCCATGGCAACCGACGTTGATTGTTGTGGCAATTTAAATGAAATAAAAATGTCTTATTTAAAATAAATATCACACATAATGTCACATATCAAACGAAACTATATTAAATAATGAATGTCACAAACAAAAATTACCACCGGTATCTATAAAGAATAAACTATAAATTAAATAACAAATCGGAACGTAAGTTCGCGCACTGTTAGTCGATTAACAAAAATCAGCTGTCCTATTTTTTTTTTTTTTTTTTTTTTTATTTAAAAGTTTTTTTTTTGTAAACGTTCGGTTATCCGGACGTTGGCATTTTATGCATAACTTAATGACGTCCGGTAAACCGGATGTTGTAACTACATAAAATATTTTGACGTCCTGTTTTCCGGACGTTGGTACTGAAAGGGTTAAACTTAGAAAGGAATATTTTGTTTTGGTTATAATAAAATATTGAAGTGATCTAAAAGTATAAAAATTAGTTTTGTCGAAGTTTAAAACTTTGACACAAGATTCCTGCAAATGACCTTTTTTCTCAAAAACTGTTAAATGAATCAAGCTGAAATCTTTTAAGAATGTTATTAACACCTATTTTAAACACTACTGTACTAAATTACTTAAAAAAATTTCCAAATATAGTTTTTAAAAATTCTATTAATAAAACTAAGATATTTTTGCAAAATCTTTTCTGTACTACGAAATAAAATTGAATACTTTTGCTATCACACTTATAAATTACTATATGTTTTGATTGAACTGCAAAGTTTTAGTTGTCTACTTCAAACGGTTTCTGAGGAAACGAGTTATAAGAATGTTTTATTTTAAAATGTATTTAGATTCTGGTTACAGGTCCCCTTAACCTCTCAATCCTTAAAAATTCATTAGATATTTCCTCTTTTAATGTTCAAATTATAATGACTAAGAACTTAAATAAAAGAACCTCGGTTTTTTTTTAGAAAAAAGAAACGATTTTAGTTGATTCGCCGTTGCGAAATTATTTATGTTTTGAACAACGTTGACAACAAAGAGATCTTTATTATATTTTATTCTTTACATCTCTACTGTGTGTATTCTAACAATACCTTTTGTAAAAGCAGCTTTACCTATAAAAAAATAGAAATAAATAGAAAGTACCTTGTTGTTCTTTGCTTTTTCAATTATAAAAGACCAACTTTTTATTTTTGTTTTATTACATGAATTGACAGAATGTATTTTACGAATTTATTTCACTACAAAGGTATTCCCTTCTAGTTCCCATTCTAATTTATGATTTTAAATACTCGTAAATTGAAAGAACTATTTCGACTACTTGGACGCCGCTCTTCACTGACTCTAAAATCTAAACTATTACTATACAAAGTTTATCTCAAACCAATATGGACCTATGGACTACAAATTTATGGCACAGCTAAACCGAGCAATCTACAAAAATTACAAGCCTTTCAGTCAAAATGCCTACGTTTAATCACCTGCGCACCTTTTTATGTCAACAACAAAATTCTACATGACGACCTTAATATTTCGTTCATAAGTGAAGTAGTTAAGTCCAGCTACAGTGTTTTTCACAGAAAATTGCATGATCACCCCAACGAATTAATCAACAAACTATCGGATGCATCACTACCAGGAAATCCGCAGCGCAGGTTGAAACGTCAATGGGCCAGAGATCTTCTATAAAGTGATTTATTTTATTTTTCTTTCTTCTTTTTTTTCTTATGTTGTTATTTATCATTCATGTATCATGAACTTTATTTCATAGAACATATACCAATGGGTATCACTGTTCTTTTTAATTTATTTATTTTTATTTTTTTATTTTTTTCCTTGTCATCCTTTGTTTACTGTCATCTAATTTGCTCGTTGTATCGTAGTATATAGTTGCAAATAAAGTTATTAAAGTTAAAAAAAAAAAAAAAAATACTCGTAGTTGCTAATAAGCATTTTAATCAAATAAGCCATTTCAATCCAAGATGTTATTTTCAGTGCTTTTACTTCAGATCTGCTTTAATTTTTATTTTCTTTTGCCTATACGAATATATAGGAAGGAAAGTATTGTTTTCATGTCGATTTTTCGCAATCGAGTTTTTACCGGATGTACACGTTTTCAGAACCCCTGAAATAAAAAAAAAACATGTTTTTAGCGATTAATCTAATTTTGTGTGTGTGTGTGTGTGTGTATGAAATTTGAAACTTAAGTTAGATAGTAGTTACTACCGGACCCAACACGAACGTTTTCATCAAAATCGATTAACCGGAAGTAAATTCGTATCATTTTTCACTTTTTTGCGATTTTCTCAAAAACGGCTCCTACGTTTTTTTTTAAGAATCGCCTTATTTACTAAATTTTGTATGCTTTAAAAGATAGGGTAGGCGCCATGTCTGCTGAAATTCTTGGGGAGGCTGTTTTCTCGTAAAAAAATGGTTTTTAAGATTGCGGCTTTAATACGAGGTCTGTTCAAAAAGTAACCGAACTTTTGATTTTAAATCTTTATTATTAATATTACATATTATTCGTCCTTGCCCTCTTCAAAGTACTCCTCTCCCCTTCACACACTTTTCCGAGCGATGTTTCCACTTCGCAAAGCAGTCCTGGATGTCTTCGTTTGAGATATGCTTCAAGGTCTGTGGCGATTTTTCTTCTAACAGTCTCGAAGCGGCGTCCTTTCATTACCGATGTTGATTACGGATATATATAAATCACAAGAAGCCAAATCTGGTAAGTACGGTGGATGAGGGAGGACAGTAATCTGATTTTTGGCTCAAAACTGACGAATTGTCAAAGCTGAATGTGCGGACGAATTGTCGTGATGGAGGAACCATAAGTTGTCTCACCACAACTCTGGTCGATTTTTGCGAATTTTTCTCGTTACCGTTTTAAAACGCTTTCATAGTACACACGATTTACTCTTTCACCTTGAGGCAAAAATTCAAAATGCACATTCCTTTGAAATAAAAAAAAAACAGTGATGATCACCTTTCTAGTCGAGGGTCATCTTCAATTAAGTAGCGACCACTTTTTATCTACAAAACCATTCGAAATATTGCGTACGACTCAGAAAATCACTTCTATAAGCTTGTTTCAAAAATTGAAACATTTCTGTACAAGTTTCCCCCAGTTTCACGCAAAATTTCACGTTGCATCTTTGCTCCCGAATATCGCACATTACAAAAATCACTTAAACACGTCGTACTAAAAACACAACACGAAAATTAAATGAGATATCAACAATCCAAGAACATGTGTTTACAAAATAAATGGCGTAGAACAGTGTGCTGACTACCGTACGTCACTAAATATCCCCGTTAGTGCGTAATTCAAAAAGTTCGGTTATTTTTTGAACAGACCTCGTATGCATTTTAGCCAAAAATGTGCATAATAAAAGTTGTAGAGAATTAAAATTCCTACAACTTTTATTTCAAACATATTTTGTGTAACGCTTGGTTTAGTGGTAATTATCAATTTTCTGTTTTTTTCACAAAAATGTGTAAAGAAAATCGATTTTTTTAAGATTTCAGCCTTAGTATGAATTTTGCAACAAAAGTGTATATAATAAAATCTATTGGAAATTAAACGACCAACAAGTTTTATTATACGGAGTTTCTTAACATTGTTGCGTCCAAAAAAATGGTATTCTTGGGACATACTCTTGGAGATGATACTTTTGAACTATTCAAGCTTTGATTGAAAGGAAAAATGGAAGATCGACGTGGTATTGGTAAGTCACCAACAACTTGGTTGAGGAACATAAAGGTTTGGACAGGGATTTCTAGGAGTGAGGAGTTGTTTCTAGCAAGGAATATGACTATTTATGTTTGCCATTAAGAAAATATCCATTCTCTTAACCTTTTCCTCCATTATTTTGATCCATCCATTCCTTCTCCCGAAGCCCTCTCCACTTCATGGTCTCGTTCATCTCATCTATGAAGGACGGTCGGTGTCCTCTTCTTTAGGCCTCGGCGTCATTGGAATAAATCTTAAGAGATTGTAAATCCTAACTATTTAAATGTTTCACTTCCTTTTATCTCTCTGTTATAATCAAGTTTCAAGTCTTTTATCTCTTCTTTTGTCGTTGTTAATAATCTGTCTTTTAAAAATTTATTTTAACCTTTATTTTGTGTACTCTTCCTCCAATTTCTGCGTAAAATTCAGATTTTCATCTTATTACTGTTTGGTTGGCAACAGAAGTGAGTTTATAAAAGTAATTAGGAATTAAGGAATATGATTATAATTCTTTTTAAAGTATATAGATTTAGTAATGTTTAAAGATAAAGAAATAAATTAAAAAACAAAAATGCGGGATTGTTAAACCATAAAGTTCTTTATTTACTTGAGTTTTTTACCTAGAAAACCATTCTTTAATAAAATTAATTAAAACTTAATGATAATTTCTTGAAACTTTTTAATTAATATAACCATTACTAATTGAATTACTTCATAAAATTAATACATCTATAAGTAAGAAAATTGTTAAAGATGATAAAACAAAAAGTTGTTGTTAAAGTATAGGCTAATGATAAGAAGGTAGTGATGAGGCAATAATAAAAGGATGTGCAGAGTCATCATGTTCCTCTACATCTACAGGACCGATATGAGGAAGTTAAGTTTGAACTTTGGCATATTTCATCCGGTTATAACAACTTAACTTTAACAAGTTATCATTTTAACTCTCTAACTACAGTTACAGAGTTAACCCATCATTATCATTATTTATAACACTTCTACTAACACGCTTTTTCACTAATTGAAACACACAACTCATTTAGTAACTACCAATGATTTTCTGTAATCTATATCACCTACAAATATAAAAGTGAAAGTAATTAATTAATTCTTTAAAATTATACGAGATTCGGCCAAAAAATAACCGGATTAATGCTATAAAATTATTTTATTTTATTCTTTTATAACTTTGACATTAACTCCTTCAGTATACACCCCTCCCCAAACCTTACGCCATTCCATACGGATTTTCCACTCATCGAAGCAGTGTTGAAAGTAATTTTCTGTAAACATGTTCCTCATCTCCGTCGCTTTCTGTTTCACTGCATCAACCGATTCAAAACTGGTTCCTTTAAAGGGAGACTGTATGATGGTTTTGACTAAAAATTTCGATTTCGGTTTTTCAATAGTTTTTCAATAGTTTAGACGTAGATCTACCAGAAAAATAATAAATTACGTCAAAAAATTATTTTAATGAAAAAAATAAGTTTTTATTAGGGTTACCCAGAAAAAATATCATGTCACCAGGAATGAATATTTTTCATAATTTTATACTGTTCATTTTAGCGGTAAGGAAATTTTAGTTTTTTTTAAATACCTGCATCACTGGTTTTAATATTTTCAGCTATTAGTTCAGCTTTCTAACCAACAGCTGCTGATGGGAAATTGATTTGTTTGTCTAAATTTTGTTTTTGATTTGTGCCTTTTTGTTTTTTGCCTTTTCCCGTAAATTTAGATTTTTAACATTTGGGTACATTTTTCTCAGAAACTACTAAAACTACCAGGCTGAAATATTTACCAGTTTGTATTTTTGTACATACACATATACCAATATTTATTTAGATTTCCTCCGGTGCTCCAAAAATTAGTTATAAATGCAAAACACGTAAAAAAAATTGTAAAAATTTTATGTTATATGTTATTTTTTTTTAAATTTTATGGTCCAACAGATTAAATTGAAACAATTTCAGGTAACTAGAGAAATCCAGCAACTATAGGTGTGTAAAGTTACATTCCCCTATTTTTTACCTATCCTATGGAAAAGGTAGCCTACCTAAAAATAGCAAATTTAACATTGGCGGGAGAAAAAGTACAGTCTCCCCTTAAGCACACCTTTCACCTTGGGGGATGGGAACGAAAAATGTCACACGGAGCAAGGTCTGATGAGTAGGGTGTATGCTCCAACAAATGGATCCCGTTCTTGGCCAAATACGTCGTGACATCCAGTGCAGAGTGGAACGAGGCATTGTCATGACTACATTTTTTTAGACCACTTTCGAGTAAACTTTTCTCATGTTCAAATTCTTTGTGCAAAATCTGCCGAACCGATTCTTTAACGATTCCTACAATCTCCGCAACTGCGCGAATACTTAATCGACGGTATTTTCTGATCAAAGTGCGATTTTTTTCCGTTGTCGACGTTAAAGTCGTCCTGGACGTAGGTCATCTTCAATCTCTTCTCGCCCCTCCTGAAACCACTCAGAAACCTAAGTACTAGACAAACATTCATCGCCGTAAACTTGTTTCAACAAAGTATGAGCTTCTGTAGCGGTCTTCCCAAGTTTCAACAAGAATTTTAAATTGACACATTGTTTTTTCATAACTCAGCATTTTTCCGTCGGACGAAAAATACAGAATCAAACAAGCACGGCGGTCAACGCCCAACTGAACGACAGGTAGAAGATTACGCGGAATGGAGAGAGGGAATGTCACGTGACTCTGGCGCTTGGCGTGCGTGCACGCGTTGGTTGTCCGTATACATTCAGTCCAGTTAATTTTTAGCCGCATTTCATATTTTTTATACACAATAATAGACAACACACACACACATCTCAGAATTTATTAGTCACAATTACCAGTACATGTGGCTAGTCACAAAACAAACAAAAAGAGATATTCAAGGGTCCATAATTTAAATAAAATGGTTTGATCCACTGATATCAGCTCTCTGCAGCACCCGTAAATACATTAAAATTTACAATAACTACAAATGGCTATCAATGATTAAATGATGATTGTAAATGAACTAAAAGAAACTCTGCAATTTTAACACATTTACTTATTTTAACATCAATAGAACAATAACATTGCAAATGGATGGTTAATTTCGAAAAATATCAATTCTGAGATATTTGATATGTCGTTGAATTATTACCTTTAATTTGATACCAAATTTATATGTTTCTGATGCGTAGTTAATTTTTTATGAGGGTTTTTATAAAACAATACAGTGCACAGACTTAGCCCAAAATAACCAAGGAGCTGTGCAAACTCAAAATATCTATCTATATATTTAAAATGATTTAAAAAATGCTTTACCGACTTTTAAAATACTTAACCAACCCAAACCTAGTAATTTCCCCAAATA
The DNA here is from genome assembly GCA_035578175.1 of Catonia carolina. Classification (NCBI taxonomy): domain Eukaryota; kingdom Metazoa; phylum Arthropoda; class Insecta; order Hemiptera; family Achilidae; genus Catonia; species Catonia carolina. Next base: position 27,639,198 of record JAQMRL010000005.1, on the reverse strand, counting down.
AAATTTAAATTGTAAACAAAATCCTCTCAAAAATGTTAAGATATATAAATAATAGTTCAAAATATGAAAAAACCTATTTAAATTTGTTAATAAAAAATTATGGTTTTACAATACATTTTAGTGAAGATTGTTGTTGTTTAGGTCATCAGCCGAAAAGCTGGTTTGAATCTCTAGAGGCTTTACTAAGTAAAACGAGGAGAGAAGTGGTTTACCATTGCCTTCCTCACTGAGTGGAAAAGTACGCTTATCAGCACGCCGTGCCCTTTGAAAAGCACATATTTTCTACTTTGCAAATGACACCTTCACTTCATTCATCACAGGGTCTGGCTGTATAATGAAAATCATTACTTTCAGAGGAGATAACTCTGATTAGTGTCTTTTACACCTCTACCTCTTCTGTTCTTAAATGATTCAGTCATTTAATTGGCTGAACATGCGATAAGAAACAGAACTATGTATTTTAACCCTGCAACTAACAGATTGGGTGTAAATAATTTGACACTCCACCTGTCTGTTATGGGCAGTAGTGAAGATTATGGTAAGAAAATGAAATGTTAAAATTACAATTGTTTAAAATTGTTGTGATTACGAACACCTTATCTCCTTAGAGACACTCGGTACAGTTGACCGCTACACGGAAATATGAGTGAGTGGAACCGTCCAACTGCATTAAAGCACTTAACTATAATCCCATTGGAGGTTTCAGTGAAGTTTAATGTATAAAACAATAATTAACAAACTTATATTTTATTCATTAAACAAAGTATGTTACTAATTCCTCTCCCTAAAACTGGCAGAAAAATAAATTACATAAATTTAAAATGAGAGAAAAGTAACCCTAAGGTATCTTATAAAAATGTAAATTTGACTTTTTTAAAAATTTACACAATTTATAAAAGTATTAAATTGTACTCATTAAAATAAATTATTTTTTTTGAATTTTTCTTTGCTATAATCTATTAAAACTAAAATAGGTTTTGAAATTATATATTTCGTGTGATTGGTTAAACAGCTTAACCAAGTACTGGATCTTATTGAAATTTAATACCTAGGTTTATCGGTGAACATTTTTAAAATTGACATCTATCATTTTCCTTTGTCCGTCCGTTCTTCATACTCAGATGTCAGAAACTACGTATGAGAGATAGCAACAAACGGTTTTCGTATTCGTAATTTATATATGAAAAATCTGATGTGAAACAATCACACGACTTTCTCTTGCCAATGAAAATAATTAACAATATAACCTAACATTAGTAATAAAACATTAGAAATAATAAAAAATTAACCTCAAAAGAAATAACCTTATTTTAATCATAAGTGAAAGACGCAAAATGAAAATCAACCTCAGTTTGGCTTAAAAATACGGAAAATAACTCTTTCACCCTAAACTAGCTCTGTATAGAAAAATGCACTGAATAAAAGTTGTAGATCTTTTAATTTCCTATAAATTTGATGTATACTTTTTGTCGTAAAATCCATACTAAGGATGAAATCTTAAAAAAAATCGATATTTTTACAAAATTTCCTGAAAAAAAAACGCTAGTTACCGCTAAACTAAGCGTTATACAAACAAATGTTAGATAAAAAGTTGTAGGATTTTAAATTCTCTACAACTTTTATTATATACATTTTTGCGCTAAAATGCATATTAAAGTCGCAATCTTAAATAAACAATTTTTTACGAGAAAACAGCTTCCCCAAGAATTTTAGCAGACATAGCGCCTACCTTATCTTGTAGAGCGTAAAAATATTTAATAAATGTGGCGATTTTAAAAAAACGTGGGTTTTTACTTATGATCCGGAAACGAAGCGCCAAGCCAAGCATTGGAAGAGCCGAACTTTACCGAGAAGTTCGGAAAAGAGGAAAATTCGCATGGAGCGTTGTAGGGATAGAGAAGGAGTGTATATTGAAGGTGAAAATAAGTGATTATGTATAAAATTAAAATTAAATTTTTTACAATGTCAGTCTTGTTATTTAATAGCCACACCTCGTATTTTAAGGCACATTTCGTAATTTATAAATAACCCTGGCACTAAACATTTCAAAATGAGACTACAAGTATTAGTGTTGTTAAATTGTTTAAGAATAAATTAGTATCATTCTGCGAAATAATTTGCAAAGGTAAGTTGGTAATTTTTAAAAATGAAAACTTGTAATGAATCGGATATTTCATATTTTACTAGAAAAAAGTTTATGAAATTCAGTTACTGAAAGTTCACGGAAGCGTCAGCTTTTTACGTTTAACTTTCATGTACCTAACTAGAACAGTATAACGTACTAAAAACGAGAAAAAACAGTTTATCTCTACCATTTTTTTATAATTCATTTTGCTTTTCTGTTGAAAATAAATTAAAAAAAAACAACAGTGAATTAGGGAACATTATTTATAAGCTTGTTTTGTGATTTTTCTGAATCCGTTAGAGCGTAAAACAATTTTACATGAATTAAGTATATAGGCTACATCGAAATTTTGTTCATTTTTGAATTTTAATTTGACTACGCATGTGAATAACAATTCAGGGAAAGAAATATTTTGTTTACACAGTTTGATATAATTTGAGATACACGGTATAAATAAGGCAAACTGAATGATCAATAAAAATATTTTTTCTACTTCAATTTATGTAGATTAAAATTTATATACATTGACACATAAAACATTAATTCAATTTACATGTTAGAGATATATTTTATTGCTTTTATGATCTCATTGTGTAAAAAGCAGTCTATATTTCACTGGTCGTTGATGTGAAGACAAAATAAATAGTTGCATTGTTGAAAATTTAAATAAATTATTAAAATAATCATTAAAATTAATAATTTTATGATAATTTTTCGATTAATTTCAGATATTTTAAATCAAGATAAACAATATAAATTTAAAATTTAAAAGAAAAATCCAAATCTAAATAGTTTTACCACAGATTGTAATATTTAAATTAAGTCAAAGATGGGATCACGAAGTGACGGAAGTTACGATTCAGAATAAATATTTAAAACTGATTAATAAATTTTATATTAAAAAGAAACAAGAACAGAATACAATTAAAATTGAATTTTAAAACACGATGAAGGAATAAAAGGATTTATTAAGAAAGAAAATGAGAATTAAACAAAATTTATAAAACCAAATGTAACAATGATTCGATGCCCCGTTTCATGCATGGAAGGGACAAGAACTAACCAACAACGGACTACAATAAATCATTTCGTAAATATTAACCCTTTCAATCCCAATTCTTTTAACTATACACAAAACATATCTGTTCATTGTTTCATACAACAATACGAGTAGTATGTAAAATTATGTTCAGGCTTCCTAAACAAAATATATTCTCTAACTTAGATTTGTAGCAAAAAAAAAACTAAATATGATTTTAATTTTAAAGTCATCATTTAAGCCAAAATATTTTACAATTAAAAATAAAGGGTGATTCAAAAAGAGCGCCGGTTTTTAAACGGCTGGTAAATTTTTGTTTATCGGTTGGCAACATTGTTTGACCTCATTTCTATTTCGGAGAACATTCGATTGACGATTCAGATGTAGTTTCTCTTGTATGCACAGCGAGTGACAGTTTGGTGCGGCTTTTGGTCGGGCGGTGTCATCGGCCCTTACTTTTTTGAAAATCAAGAAGGACAAGCCGTGACAGTAAATGGAGACCGATACCGTACGATGATTAGGGAGTTTTTGTGGCGTCATTTGGATGGAATGGACATTGACGAGTTGTGGTTTCAGCAGGATGGTGCCACCTGTCACGCTGCACGAGAAACAATGTTATTGCTCCGTGAACGGTTCCAGGATCGCATCATTTCTCGTAATTCCGACCATCAATGGCTACCAAGGTCGTGTGACTTGACGCCTTGTGACTTTCATCTTTGGGGTCATCTGAAGTCATTGGTGTATGCCAATAAACCCCGAAACATCAATGACTTGAAGGAGGAAATTCGACGGGTTATCGGGAAAATGGAAGTCGAAACTTGTCGTGCAGTAATATCCAATTTCATGGACAGAGTTGATGCGTGCCAGCGCAGTAGAGGAGGACACATGCATGACATCATTTTTCATACATGAAATCGGAAGGTAAGATGAACTTGTTGATGTATTTATTTTCAGTTTTTCAATAAAATAAATCTCTTAATTTGATATATCAAAACCGGCGCTCTTTTTGAATCACCTATATTAATAAAATGAATAAAATCACTTTTTACAAACAGTCTAAAAATACACTTGTACTTACGTACGACATATTTGAAGGAATGCTACTTTATTTTAGTAAATGAGCACGAATATTTAAAACTAAAATTAATTTTTAAAAGAAACTAACTAATGGTCGCCTCTGTAGTGCAATGGTCAGCATGCTACACTGTGAAGCGGAAGTCTCAAGTTCGATTCCTGGATAGGGTACGGAAAATTATTACACTTCACACCCAGCGTTCCTAATCCAAAGTAGTCGCTAATACTAAAATTTTGATGTCTGTTATTTCACTCCAGAGTGACTTCTTCGTCACACTGGGTTAGAAAGGGTTAAGCTAAAATATATTATTTGAGATCATTAAACAATATTATTAAATACTTTATAATTATTTCAAGAGTATTTCAATTTATAACATATTTTATTAAATTTTTATGTAATTAACTTAATAATTTTATTAGAATGTACAGTTGTGTCATCAATAAATTTAACCAATAATCAATCAATTCAAATTTGTAAAATTTCTTATATTGTTAAAGTCATTTTCGTTTTATTAAATATTTTCATTTGCTTTGAAAGTTTTGTTTCTTATTTCAAAATTAGTTTATTTAACCAAAATTTAGTGAGCGTTACATAAAATTGGACCACTTGAATCAAAATTTGTGTTCAAAAATTTGTGTTCAATTTAAAGTCATTAACATAAGTAGAATTATATAAAAGTGTCATCAATTTGTAATTTCAATTTTATTTTAATTTAATTTCAAAGTTTTCATTCATTAAAATGAATTTGATTTTTAATTATTTATTTAAGGATTATTTTTATTAAGGATTATTTAAAAATTCTTTTTGGTTTGGTTTTAGGATTCTTACGTTTTTCCTAATAATTCTTCATATCTGATCTGTCTGATTTTATTTATACATATCTTAATTTATTTCGACCAACAACCTTAGATGATTTTTCCAAGAGTTAATTACAGAAATGAGTTGTTTAGTTACTCGATTGTCCGGTACCCGGACACTATTTACTCGATTGTCTGTACCCGGTATTCTAAGTAAACGCCCGAAAACAAAAATTTGTTTCTTCCGCATGATATCAGTAATTATTTTGAGCTCATTAAACATAGTAATTAATTTAAACTAGTTTTATATCAATACATATTTCATATTGCAATAATTTGTGTTCAATTTAAAGTCATTAACATAAGTAGAATTATATAAAAGTGACATCAATTTGTAATTTCAATTTTATTTTAATTTAATTTCAAAGTTTTCATTCATTAAAATGAATTTGATTTTTAATTATTTATTTAATATTTAAAACGTTGTAGACGCATCGACTACAAGGTCATTAGCGACCACGTTACACATAAATACATGTAGTACAAAATTTCCAAAGAAGACATAAACAAACACAATAAGGTCATCAATAAAAACATAATGAAAAATTAGTTAGGTTCAATGAAAATTTAGAAAAAATAAAAATAAAAAATAGAGTGACACAATGAAAAATAACATATGTGATTTTACAATTATATCAAATCTGAAATTTTGTGAAATTTTAAACAATTTATTGTGTTTTGAACCAAATTGAGTGCTAAATTGTTGTTAATTTTAAACAGTGTTCGTGTGGAGTACGTAGTTCGGCAGTCTGTGATGATGTGTTGCAATGTGTACAATGTTGTGCTTCATCTCTCTTCAGTAAGTGTTTGTGTGTAAGTGTAGAGTGTCCAATGTGTAATCGTGTAAGTAGTACGTGATGCCTTTGAAGCTCCAAGTGAGGCTGTGGGTTTTCAAAAATATGTTTTCTGATGAGGTGAAGTTCATTGGAGGATGTTGAGACCAAATTTGGTTCTAGTGAATTTTATTTTTATTTTCAAACTTATCTTGTTTCATATACATTCAATTAATTTTCAATTTTACATAAATTTTCAATTTTTAGTTTATGTTACCTCTTTGAACGTTACAAAGTAAATGTGTCATTTGCAGAGTGGAAAGTGGATGCTTTTCAGAAGGCCACATACATACTTTTACATTCAGTGATGTAGGCAATAGTAAACCACCTCACTCCTCGCTTTACTTAGTAAAGCCTCTAGAGGTTCAAACCAGCCTTTAAGGTAATGACCTAAACAACAAAAATCTTTTTAAAAATTTATGTTTATTCATAATAAAAATGAACGATTAAGGGGGTATCCACTTTATGTGAAATTTTGGGTAAGAACGTTGGTTCTGATGCGGAAGTTGGTTGAATTGTAGCCGAAATTTTGTATAAAATAAAACCGACCTAATAATATAGGGGTTACTTGTTAAAATTAAAATGATAAAAATGTATGCAATTGTTATTTAAGTAGGTTACTAGAGAAATGATATGATCTCATAAAAATTGCCAGGTCTTTCTTTATGTCATGATCTAAAAAAGAAGAATAAAAATATTAAATGGCAAGAAAGAACCCATGTGTTTGGTGTTTTGTAAAATGTGCTGTTATTCATATTCTTAGGGCCGTAGCTAGTTTAGGAGCACCGACGCAAGGTAGCGTGTGTAACGCGTATTGATCAATCCCGCTTGCTAGGTCGGGCTGGTCGGGAAACTTTTAGGGAGGGGGTTGCAAATGGATAAGGGGTGAAAATGCGGGGTATGGATATATGTGTGCATCTTTCAACAGGTTGCAGTCTGAATAACGCACCCACCCTTCAATACCTATCTTGAACGAACCAACTCTTTTCTGTTCCTCTTTTTCTACCCTCAAATCTATCCTGTAATACGTTTTCTGTCGAACAGTAACGTATTTTCACTTTTCTTTTATCATTTACACTTTTTTTGAATCTCTTCACTACCTCATGAATATTCAAAAAGTATTCGAGTGACTTAAAATATCGGTATATAATGCAATGTAACTGATATATTTTTGTAACCTTTTCACAATTTATATAAAGTTCTTTTCGCTTTTATTTCTTTTTCGAGGAAAACCTAAAAGAAGAAATATATATGCTCGTAAGTGTATAGTAAACATTGATAAAAGAAATTTATATTTTATCTACTAAGTAAATAGTCTGTATGTATTTTATTAATTTATTTTCCGTCATGCTAATATTACTTTGGGATATTACTTTATTGTTTATTTAGAAAAAAATGTATTCGTATTATTTATAATACTATTGAAAGCTCAATTACAAAATGGAAAATATTAAATGTACGAGTAATAAATAATACTTATTGTAAGTTGTTGAACACACAAAAACATTTTATAAGAAATACACGTATAAAAATATATGATATAAGGAATAATAATAAATAAAAAATTTGATACGAAACAAAATAAGTGAATAGTGAATAAGTAAATACTTTATGTATTATTGAAATATTTCTCAATTTGTATTCGATCTTCTAAGAACTCAAGTAAGTAAGTACTTTTTACTTTCTCTTGCCTATATGAATATATAGGAAGGAAAGTATTGTTTTCATGTCGATTTTTCGAAATCGAGTTTTCACCGGATCTATACGTTTTCAGACCCCCTGAACCCAAAAAACATGTTTTTAGCGATTGGTCTGTGTGTGTGTGTGTGTCTGTGTGTGTGTGTGTGTGTGTGTGTGTGTGTCTGTGTGTGAACAGAATATCTCAAGAACGGAACATCGTACGAACTTGAAACTCGAAACTTAAGTTACATACCACTACCGGACGCGACACGAACATTTTCATCAAAATCGGTCAACCGGAAGTAGTAGTTTATTCGTATAATTTTTCAGTTTTTTGCGATTTTCTCAAAAACTGGTCCTACGATTTTTTTTTAAATCGCTTATTTTACTCAATTTTTTATTCTCTACAAGATAGGGTAGGCGCCATGTTTGCTGAAATTCTCGGTGAGGCTGTTTTCACGTAAAAACGTTGTTTTTTTAAGATTTACGGCTTTAATATAAATTTTAGCGCAAAAACTTATATAATAAAAGTTGTAGAGAATTTAAAAACCTACAACTTCTGTTTCAAACATTTTTTTGTATAACGCTTAGTTTAGCGGTAATTTGCGATTTTCTGTTTTTTTTCTCACGAAAACGTGAGAAAAATCGATTTTATTAACATTTCGGTCTTAGTATGCATTTTACGACAAAAGTGTATATAATTAAATTTATAGAAAATTAAAAGATCTACAACTTTTGTTTAGAGCATTTTTCTCTACAGAGCCTAGTTTAGCGTGAAAGCGTGATTTTCCGTATTTTTAAGCCAAATTGAGTTCGATTGTCATTTTGCGTCATTCACTCATGATTAAAATAAGGTTATGTTTTTGAGGTTAGTTTTTGTTCATTTCTAATGTTTTAATACTAATGTTAGGTTTATTGTTAATTATTTGCATTGGCAGGAGAAAGTTGTGTGAGTGTTTCACACCAGATTTTTCAATTATCGAGCCACATGAGATACTTCCTCCGATATTTTGATTGAACATCATAGTTTTTATTTAGAAGTTTATTGCTAGTTCGAATTCCGGAAAATTTTCGGCTTATAACAATATCTAATCTGGTGACACATACAGTACAGTATTCATTTCGGTCCAAACAATAAGCACACAGACAATATTTACAGCAAAAATCTGGTGTGAAACACTCACACGATTTTTTCTTGCTAATGCAAATAATGACCAATATAACCTAAAATTAGTATTAAAATATCAGTAATAAATATAAAAATTTATCTCAGAAAACATATCATCATTTTAATCATGAGTGAATGATGCAAAATAAAAAAAACCAACTTTAGTTTGGCTTAATAATACGGAAAATCACTCTTTAACCCTAAACTAGGCTCTGTAGAGAAAATGCTTAAAAGAAAATTTGTAGATCTTTTAATTTTCTATAAGTGTAATTATACACTTTGTCGTAAAAATCATATTAAGGCCGAAATTTTAAAAAAATCCGGGTTTTTACAGATTTTCATGAAAAAAAAACAACAGAAAATCACATATTACCACTAAGCTAAGCGTTATGCAAAACAATGTTTGATATAAAAGTTGTAGGATTTTAAATTCTCTACAACTTTTATGATATACATTTTTGTCCTAAAATGCATATTAAGTCCGCAATCCTAAAACAACACTCATTTTTTCTACGTGAGAACAGCCATCCCAAGAATTTCAACAGACCAGTTTATTACATGGTGCTTACGTTATCTTAAAAAGTATAAAAAATATAGTAAATGAGGCGATTTTTAAAAAAATTGTAGGAGGCGTTTCTGAGGAAATCGCAAAAAAGTGAAAACGATACAACTAAACGACTACTACCGGTTGACCGATTTTGATGAAAATATTCATGTCCGGTCCTCTAGTAGTTTCTAACTTAAGTTTTAAGTTTCAATTTTGTACGACGTTCCGTTCTTGAGATATTTTGTTCACACAAAAGCGCGCCTACAAAAACTTCAAATTCTGTTTTCGTATTGTGATTATGAACTTATAAATTTTGTAAAAAGGTATTTTGCTTCGCTTACATAATCGCTTCAAAAATGCACAATGAAGTAATTGTAAAATAAAATGTGAAATAAAAACGTTTAAAACGCCTCTGGCCAAGGGATCTTCTTGGTCAATTGTAGGACTGTAGTGATGACTGCAAGCTCCTTCAAGTAATTTAAGTTTATAACCGTTAGCGTCATATATAGAAATTGTTATATTTTTGAAATAACAGATACTAAATTTTCAATTAAAATTGTCAAAAAAGGCAATTATTAGACTTCCAAATTTGATAATATTGAAATTAAACATTTAAAATTTTTTTGATTGTTTTATTAACATGTATTTTTTAATGTTATTGGCAATTATCTTTTGTTAATTTATTTAGTTATTTTCTACTCAGTAGGAATATTAGAAAGTAATGGGAAATAGTATTCAGTGTATAAAAGAGTGCGGGACGTCTAACAGATAAGACCCTAATATTCTACTAAAATTGGCTTCTAAATAAAAAAGTATGAATAAAATATTAATGTTGTAAGCCGTTGTTTTAGAAGATTTATCCTTAAAATACAAGGTTTTAGGCGTTGAAAAATAGTCGGACACGAAGTTATTTCACGTCACTTAGCTTTATAAAACAACAAATGTTAGACGTTATTCTGTTGTTATACGTTCAACTTATTGTACAGCGTTTCACTGTATTCACTGTACAACGTTATTTTTGCTTTAGAAACTCATTCAATTTATCAACTTCTCAAGACATTTCTTGTAGAGGACATTCCTGTACTCGCTCACGTTTTTAATGTCCTTGTATTTTAATAACTAAATATTTGATGAATAAAATAATTATTAAATACTTAATTATGAAATTCCAACCACTTTAAGCTCATTTAACATCTGTAGAGATGTAAATGAGGAAAATTCAATGACTGATTGACTTTACACTCTTTTATTAATAATTCAATAACTTCCCGATCACCCTGAGTTCTGAATTTCAACTTACTTGTTTCTTAAAGATAAACAGAAAACTAAAATAAATTACTTTCAACCATTTTCACCTAAGGAGTAAAAGGGGTTGGTTACCCTAAAAAATTCATAATAATTCTATAACCTATTATTTTATTTTAAAAGAAGTTACATTTCTAAAAATCGGCTTGCAGATTCTATATTTGATACTTGTTGTTTAGGTAAAAGCCGTTTTTGAAAAAAGGCAAAAAAGTGAAAAATGATCGAATAAACTACTTCTTCCGGTTGACCGATGTTGATAAAAATGTTCGTGTCGGGTTCTCTGGTAGAACCTAACTTAAGTTTTATGTTTTACTTCGTATGATGTTTAGTTCTGTAACCTCTGTAACTCTGTTACATTGCTTATTTTGAATTTCGTACCGTGGTTTATGTCGTTATTTGCTTGACTGTACGCCTGTTCCATCTCTCGGCTGTTTTTGGTATTACGTGTGGCGACTTAGTAGTGGTAATTGTCTCTTGTCTATCTGCTTTTGTTATCTCGTCGATCAGCTGTTTCGAGTTGAACGTTCTCTGTCTGTGTTCGATAAACCATCAAGATGTAATGTTGTATTCGTCTTCCGTAAAATAAAATTTATTTTGTTTTCGGCGTGTTTAAAAAAATGTCGTGATTCGTTTTTTTTAATGCATATTCCAAATATGCGTTGCTGTAACGTATTGCGGATATGTTTCGCTGTTTTTTTTATCATTATTAATGTTCACTCCGTTTAAAATGCAAATTTATTTTCAACCTGAACTTTTCTGCTTATATCTGTGCCCAGACACGCAGCTCAATGTTCACCATCAGTAAGAAAATATGTACAAGTATCGAAGGATGTTTTCTTTAAAATTTTACTACGTATATTATTTTACTCGAAACCTGAATGGAATTCATAAACTGCGTTAAGTATATTTTATGTTGTTATGCAGTTTCCTGCTGGTATGTAATATTTTTTTATTTTTTTTAAATCATCTATTTATTAATGATCTACGTTATTACTATCAACTTACCATTCGCTGCAAGTTTTTGCAAACAATTCGGACCTGTTTTTTTAATTTCTACTCACCTGTGGACCGGCACATAATTTTCATCGATATTATTTCTTAAAAAGTATATTGTTGTTTTTTTACTTTGGATAAACTTTCTCTTATTTCATATATCTAAAACTTATGAATTTATATAATAAAATTTAATACTTTTTGGATTTGTACATGAATAAATTTGTGCTTATACTAAAAAAAAAATATTTAAAAATAGTGTATTTTATTATGATTATTATTATTATTGATAGCAGACAATCTTAATTCTTCATATCATGTATCTTTAAGTTGATTGTACCCCAAATTTCCTTTTTTTTAATGATTCAGCCAGTAAGTTTTCTGGTAAAATGGAAAACCGATTTAATTTAACAAAAAATCTTAAAAGGTCTGCATATTCGATTTGTAAAAATTTGTTGTAAGCTAACATTTGAAATATTTTTTTATTGGATCCAATTTAATACTAAATTCAAAAATTTGTAAATCTTTTGATAATATTAATTCTGATTTAAATTTTTCTTATTGTGTCATTCTTAAAATGCTAAAACCTTTTTTAAAATATATAATTGCTGATTTTGTAATAAATTTGCTTAAAAAGAATCTATTTAATTAAATTTTGTTAATTTCATTTTATTATGTTTTATTTGCATTGCAACAACTATACCCGTTACGTTTCCTTTTTTTGTATCACTTACCCTGGTGTACTGGGAGTGATTACAGTTCTTGAGATATTTTATTCACACACACACACATAACACAGACCAATCGCTAAAAAAACATGTTTTTTGGGTTCACAAGGTCTGAAAACATGTATATCCGGTGAAAAATTTATTTCGAAAAATCGACATGAAAACAATACTTTCCTTCCTATTTTGTTTAGGTCATCAGCCAAAAGACTTGTTTGAACCTGTAGAGTTTTACTAAGTAAAACGAGGAGTGAGTTGGTTTACAACTGCCTTCCTCAATGAATGAAAAAGTATGCTTATCAGCATGCCGGGTCCTCTGAAAAGCATATATTTTGCATTCTGCAAAAGACACATTCACTTCATTCACCACAGGGTCTGGCTGTATAATGAAATTCATTACTTTCAAAGAAGATTACTCGGATTAGTGTCTTTTACACCTCTACCTCTTCTGTTCTTAAATGATTCAGTCATTTAATTGGCTGATCATGTGATAAGAAACCGAACTATTTATTTTAACCCGGCAACGAAAAGATTGAGTTTAAATAATTTTACACTTCACCTGTCTGTTATGGGCAGTTCCTTCCTATACTTACATTCATATAGGCAAGAAAGAGTAAAAATAACATGTAATTTTTATAATACAATAATTTAAAACGTTATTGAATTTATAACCTTCGTAGTTTCTATATTTAAATACCAAATCGCTATACAATATAATCAAGGAAGAGTTTTAGTTGTTGAAAACTATTTAAATACTGTAAACCACACAATATATCAAATTTTCCTCAGTTTATTCCCAAGAAGTTCATCCGTCTTCACTTCCGATTCTCGAAGGTAAATAACATTATGTACTAGATGCATTCCAATAAGATAACCAACTTAGGTACATTGTTTGCTCAGAAGGCTGAATCGCCATAAGTCATTCCTTTCGCTTTTCGCTCTTTCTCTAGGGATTGAATTATTATCCATCGCTCAATACACAGACAGCATACTAACTGAAACTTCATGACTAATATACATTATATATTTCACTGAGTAGATTATCGTAATTACGTAGGACTTGTAGAGTAGATATTTCAAGCGTTTCAGCTACAAGAAAAATGCTGACTTTTCGTAATATACGAGGTTTGATAAAAAAATAACGGGAATTTTAGTTTTTCTTAAAAAACTTTTTATTAATTCCTCTATGTAAATTTGGCCCCTTCAAAGTAATCCTCCTCAGATATAATAATAATACACTTGTACCAGGAATTTTTTCAATCTTGAAAGCACTTCTGGAACTCTTTTCTTGGTATACCTTTCAGCTCCTTTAGTGATTTTGTTTTTATGTCATCAATGGTGGTAAAACGTTGTCTTTCATGGTTTTCATGATGTCATACCCATATACCCATGTTTCGTCACCAGTTATGACTGTTTTCAGAAATTCTGGATCAGTGTTGACTTCATTCACCAATTCTTTGGCGATATCCACTCAACGTTCTTTTTGCTCGAAATTCAGTAATTTCGGAACAAACTTTGCTACCACGCGTTACGTACCTAAAACATCCAAAAAAACTGATTGCCATGATCCAAATAATACAACCTCTCTGATAGTGATTCTGCGATCTTTCACAATCATTTTTCTCACTTCTACGACGCTGTCGTCAGTTATTAATGTGCCATGGCGTCCAGGGCGGTCGTTATTTTCAATGATTTCACGGCAATTTTTGAACAGTTTTTACCACTCGTGAAATTCTTGTGTTACTTATAGCAGATTCACCAAAAGCCACTGTCAACATTTCAAATGTGGTACTACACTTCATAATAATTTTCACACGAAATTTAATGCTAAGGCTTTGATCCATTTTTTTGGAAGTAACAAATCGCCGAGCGAATGCAAACACGTGTACTCTTTTCAACTACTAACAATAATCTGTAAATTCAAAATGGCTTCAAATGCGAACATACGTTAGAGACAGGTGTACCAACAAGCTAAAAAATTTGGAAATTTGATTAACAGAACCCGTGAAATTAAAACATTCGCGTTATTTTTTTATCAAACCTCGTATGCTGACAGATTTACCTATTTAAATTTGTATCCCCAAAAATACGCTCTTTTTAAAAAATTATCTAAAAAACGCTCTCAACAAAGATTTAAAAAAAATGTAAGTTAACCAACAAAGGTAGAATTAAACAGGAAGTTTTTTAGTGTAAACATCGTGACAATTGGACTAGTGGTTTTGAGATATCTGTTTTCAAACTTAACTGCACATAATTAAAAATTCGTTAGTAAGTACCGGAAAGTGATTATATATTTCACTGAGTAGATTATATATTCGGAACAAACTTTGCTACCACGCGTTACGTACCTAAAACATCCAAAAAAACTTGCCATGATCCAAATGATACAACCTCTCTGATAGTGATTCTGCGATCTTTCACAATCATTTTCCTCACTTCTACGACGCTGTCGTCGGTTATTAATGTGCCAGGGCGTCCAGGGCGGTCGTTATTTTCAATGATTTCACGGCAATTTTTTATTGCTCCAGGATCTGGCCATGCAATACAAATTGGGAGAGACAGGCTACTTGTCCTGATAAACTAACATTATTACTTCTTCACTAAAATTTATATATCTAATTTTTCACTAATTTGTTGCAACTGGTCCGTAGTCTTTTAAGCCGATTATTTTATGTAAATTATTTTGTTATCTTAGAGCAATAATAAAGTTAGATTATTGAGATTCTATAATCTAGAAGTATGGCTACAATAAAAATTCATATTATTTTTGATCAAGTTTTGCTACACTATTTTTTCGTGGGAAGTTTTATCTCATTAATTGTTATTATAGTAAGTAATTTTACTGAAACATTTCTTTATTTTTATGAGCCAAAGAGACAAAAAGCGTATAAGCATGTATTTTATGTAAATAAAATAGTTATATGTAAAGATTGCTTTGTAAACATGTGAATTTGTTATGTTAATAAGGCTTATATGGATAAGTTCTGTTGGCCTTTATTGTTGTAAATAAATAAATAAACAGTCAAGAGGAGTGTTAATTTATTTGCACACGATCTCCTAATTAAAGGGATACAAAAAAATAGTTGTTTTTTATCAACACGGTTAGCCAATTACATGACTGAAGCATTCAAGAACAGAAGAGGTAAAGGTGTAAAAGACAGTAGTCAAGAGTTATCTCCTCTGAGAGTGATGAATTTCATTACACAGCCAGACCCTGTGGTGAACGAAGTAAAGGTGTCATTTGCAGGTGGAAAGTAGATGCTTTTCAGAGGACCTGGCATGCTGATAAGCATACTTTTTTACTCAGTAAGGAAGATGTTGTAAACTAGCTCACTCCTCGTTTTACTTAGTAAAGCCTCTAGAGGTTCAAACCAGCCTCTCGGCTGATGACCTAAACAACTAATCTAGAATTATCACACGATAAAGTAGTTTTTGTCAACTAATTTTTTTAATACAGCAATTAAATTTTAATTCTGCATACAGGTAAACTACTATTTGCGCTGGAATCAATTAATCAATTAAATACAATTTTTAATTTATTACGTAGGGAATGATAAAATTTGATAAAAAATTATAGATAGTTAAAAATACATTTTCATGGAGTATTAATAAATGGAAGAAAAAAGTTTATGATCAAACAATTTTTTTTTGCAATTTAAGTGATTGAAAAATACACTTCATTAAATATCAGCAGACAGACACACGCTGTAATGTAATAACAAATTGATTTGTTTGTTCAACAATCATTGAGTAAACGGGGAAAAATGAATGAACCTAACCTACGGTTTGATGGGAGGTTATAGACGTTAATTGAAAATCTAAAAAAGTAATAATTTCTTGTTTGTATTTACCTTGTTGTCAGTAATTGGTTTTTTATTTTCTTTTATGAACTCTTACGTGATTAATGATTTACTGCACGAACAAATAGAAAAATGTCAATTTATAAAAGTTCTAAATAAATGTGATACTGGTATAATATTATTGTCGATTTCAAAAAATAATTGACCAACGAAAATATATCGGGTGTCCACAAAGAGGTTGCTATTTTTGAATTAATATGCCGGACGTATCGCACACTATACAGATTGGAAACTTTACAGTTATAATAAACAGATATGTAAAAAAGTACCCTCGAGTTTTATTTGCTTATGATTTTTCAAAACAAACTTGATGGCGGAATAAGAAAATAATATCAAAAATTAACAATAATCTTGTGGATAAAATCACTTATATTTACAATAGAATTCAGATAGAAAGGATGGTGTTTTATCGTATGACATGTCCCATCAGACAATTACTGGAGACAGATACGCATTAATTTTAACTAATCACATAGTTCCTTATCTGTCTCAGGCGGAGATGCAGAACGGTTTTTCCAGTATGATGGAGTTGCTCCACATTGTGCTAATGTGACCAAAGCGGTTTTAAACCAAAATCTTTCTAACCGTTGGATAGGTCGTGGCAGCGGCCTCATGGACTGGCCTCCAAGATCGCCAGACTTGTCTGTTTGAGATATTTTTGTATGGGGCTTTTTGAAGGGAAAAGTTTATTCTCACACCATTGCCACAGACGATGAATTAATGAGGCTGATTGAAGAGGAGTTACTGTTGATACTCCAGAAATTTTTCAAAAACTTGGGTACTTTTTAAGTACCCAAAATTTACTTCCGCCATATTGAATCTACATTTTAAAAAAATAGGAACGTAGACTTATGGTACATGATTTCGATGTAAAATTTCAAGAGAGAAACAATGGTGAAGTCCGTTTAACGATATATTTTACCGTTCTTTAGATATTAGCCATTGAAATGTCCAGATCGAGGAAAAAACTTTCTCCAACCTCTGTCTACATTAATTACTTACGGAAGTAAAACATAAATGACACATTATTTAACATCATCTTTTTACGCAAAAAATAATTCTACAATCCATTTAGTAATATCTCTTCTCGTTAGTTGACAAAACAATCATTTTTATTGGAAATTTTGATAACAAAATGCTCAAAGATTCGCAGTAAAAATTATCGCTAGTTAAAACTTTAAAAATTCGCAAAAACGATAATTTTTATGGGAATTTTGACAAAAAAAATACTCACAAATTTGCAATAAAAATGATCGTTTAATCAACGAGAAGAGATATTATTAAATGGATTGCAGAATTGATTTTTGCTTAAGAAGACTATGTTAAATTATGTATCATTTATGTGTTTTTTTACTACAAATAATTAGTGTAGACAGAGATTGGAGATAGCATTTTTCCCTCATTTGAACATTTCAATTACAAATATCTAAAGAGCGGTGAAATATATCGTAAAACAGGTTTTACCAATGTTTTTCTCTTGAAAATTTACATCGAAATCATATACCATAAGTCTACGTTCCTATTTTTAAAATAAAGGTAAATTTAATATGGTTGCAGTAAATTTTCGATACTTAAAAAGTATATTTTTTGTATCTCTACTGTTTCTCATTACTTATTCTTCGCTACATTAAGCTGTTTGACGAAAAATTAACCGGTTAAAGACTTTTAACACAACCGGTATTTAAATGGTTCTCTATTTTATTATTCCAAAAGTCTCATTAAAGTATAACACCTTGTTAGATTTTATGATGGCAGTAAAATATACGTTTAATAGTTGAAGAAAAAAAGTGTAACATTTGAAGCAAGCGTGTAGTTTCTAATAAAAAGTAACGTTCAGTCTGAATGAAAGAACATTTGCCAGAAAATCCTCTTAACTCTACTTCAGTTCTCCATCACTTTCATCAGTATAGGTTGGTTATTTGGTTGGTATTCTATGAGGGGTCGCCTATCAGTGTCGCAAACATCTGAGTGAGAGTCATTCATATCTCCCTCCACTACTTATAAAAGAGGCAGAGGGTTGTTACATTCCCTTCTTACGCGTTCTCCTATATTTTTGAACATTCACCTAAGAGATTACTTGCTTTTCCATAAAAAATGACTTGGTTAGAACGTTCTAATACAATTTTAACTTATTTTATTTTTGTTACAATTTTTACAAAACGAATAAATTTTTAATCCTGTTAAAAAAATAACTGTTCACAAAAATTCTCAAAGTTTTCTTAAATGTTTGATCCATTGGGTTGAGCTAAAGAGAAAGTCGACACTGCGAGTCAGCTGTTAAGTTGATTTTTGGAAACGAAGGTTCCTGCTTCAAATCCTAATAAAGGTAGCTACTTGCTAGGGTTCGAATAGGGGTTTGAATATTAGCCAGGGGTTACCGTTGTTTTTTGATGATTGGGATTCAATTAATTATACTCTCACAGGAATGATCAGCCCGAGTCTGTACAAGATTACAACTCATTTACACGTTATACATTATCATCCTCATCTCATTGAATCGTGGAGTTGTTCATTTTTCTTAAATTGAACAGAATGCAACGTACACACATTAGGGATCAAAAAGAAAAAATGTGTTAATTTTGAATTATTACATTTATAACTGAAGTTGTGCTCTTAATAGACAGGTGGAATGTCAAACTATTTACATTCAATCTGTTAGTTGCAGGGCAAAATTTGCGTGCGTGAGTGTATCTGTCTCAGTAAGAGTAGGGAGTGGGAGAAATAAACAATGTGCAACCCTTCAGGGAATTTGGATTTAATAGTGGCATACAGACAGACAGGTGGAGTGTCAAATTATTTACACTCAATCTGTTAGTTGCAGGGCTAAAATAAATAGTTCTGTTTCTTATCACATGGTCAGCCAATTAAATAACTGAATCATTTAAGGGCAGAAGAGGTAGAGGTGTAAAGGACACTAATCAGAGTTATCTCCTCTGAAAGTAATGAATTTCATTTTATAGCCAGACCCTGTGGTGAATGAAGTAAAGGTGTCATTTGCAGAGTGGAAAATATGTGCTTTTCAGAGGGCCCGGCATGCTGATAAGCGTACTTTTTCATTCAGGGAGGAAGGCATTGATAAACCACCTCCCTCTCAGTTTACTTATTAGTCCTGATTTGTCTGTGTTTGAGTGAGCGAATCGCGCAGTGCTTAACGGTTACGTTAGAAAAGGTCAACGTTACTGTGTTTAACGTTTATTCAGTATAATTTTTGTAAGTAATATTACGTAAATTGGTAAGTTATTTATTGTATTAGTTAATTATATTTAGTTTGTTATTTATTAAATAATTTAGTTGTAAATACTTGTAGATTTTAGTAACTGATTTATTTGTAATTCTTAATTGTATTAAATACTTGTAATTTTAAACTTTAGTGTGTTAATTATTTAATTTAACCAGACTCCGAAACGGACCTTAGATTTTTCTCGTTTTTTTCGAAACGGACCTCTCCGTTCTTGAGATATATTGTTTACACACACACACACACACACCCACACCCACACACACACACACACACACACACACACACACACACACACACACACACACAGAGAGAGAGAGAGAGAGAGAGAGAGAGAGAGAGAGAGAGAGAGAGAGAGAGAGAGAGAGAGAGAGAGAGAGAGAGAGAGAGAGAGAGAGAGAGAGTTTGGTTCAGAGGGTCTGAAAACGTGTAGATCCGGTGAAAACTGGATTTCAAAAATCGACATAAACAATACTTTCCTTCCTATATATTCATATGCAAGAGAAAGTAATAAATACTACTCTCACTATAGTATAATGAATTTACTATTGAGTATTACTATTATTATCATTATTATTATTATTATTATTATTATTATTATTATTATTATTATTATTATTGAGTACTATATTAATAATGAATGCTACAATAATTAAGATATAATAAATATGTGAAAAAATAGTTTAAAAATCGTTTAACTAGTTTAAAAGAATGCTTAATAAATATTTATACTTAACATATTTAACTGTCCGTAAAATAATCAATGGAATATAAACGAGAGTATGAATAAAAAAAGAGTAGTCTACTAAAAAAAGAACATGGAGTAATTGAAATAGTTGAGATGGTATTAGTTGAGAAAAATCAATGGTTACACTAGAATTGCATTCAGTGAAAAGAAGTTATTTACCAACTTTTAGTAGCAGCTGAGTGCAGTGCTTCAATCCGCATTATAAAAATAAAATTCTGAAGTACCTTTCAAAACACAAAATAATCATTTAATACTGGGATTATCTGCCTTTCAACAACCTCTTCAAAACGCAAAAAAATACATGAGTTTATTGAGTTCCCGTATCAAAATTTAATCTCGGATAAATTTATAAAAAATATTTTTATATTTATTTTAACTCTAAAGAAATGCGAATCAAGTATAATTATATTTTTATATTCTATAAAAATTATCGGAGGCCAACTTCGTGGTGTAGTGGTTACAGCACTAGCCTACAAGACGGAAGTTCCCCGATTCAACTCCTATACTATTTTTCAGGGCTGTAGAGTTCTGAACGGACGCATTGCTCCCTACCGACCTCATAGCCAGCCAGTGACTTGCCAATACTTGCTCTCGCAGCTCTGTTGTATATTTCGTCCGCTTTTTTTTTTTGGTCTTTCAATAACAATTAAAACCATTTGTACAATCTGACAACGCTGGCAAACGTTCTGATTGGTCTAAACGCGTCCAACAACAGAGCTCATTAACTGTGAAAAGCATTATAACTAGGGTCTGAAAATTATTACCTGCTAAAACTAACCGTTTCAGTACTTCAATCAACAGTAGTTGCTATATTGGACCCGAAATATTTAGGCGGGTCGAGTTCTCGCTTGTGTATCCCTTCCACAACCTCCTATGTACAGTAATTCCTTGGTATCCACGGGTTTAGCATCCGCGGGTTTCGGTTGTCCGCGAACTTTGTCCAAGGGCCTAAAACCTTAAAATACGTACGTTTTCTCACCTTGTGTACACCGTACTTGGTTGGGAAGTCATACAATTCTGAAAACCTGTGTTTGAATAAATTTTTTGGCGTCCGTATCATGTTGAGTCACACACTAGTATGGTGACGGCCGCCATGAGCCAAGCTAGATTTCCGCGTACTGTACGTAATGAGCGCGTCACCGGGTACTGGGCCCCGCCAGTGCAATCCCATCCCCACCGCTATACGTACGCTTAGGCACCATACTGTAATTTCTCCGTACGTTTTCCTCCGTGTCTCAGTCTAACTTCTTCGTACGTACGTGCAGTTCTTTGTTTGTTTGACGATCCTGAAACGAAGCCAAGCATTTCTTCACAAACCATCAACGAGATCCTCAGCATGGCAACGCATTGGCTGACCACGTGTTGGAGACGAATCCCGTCATGGAAAGGGCCTTCAATTCAAAAGAGAACTCAGAAGCTGATGATACCATACGAAGAAGTCCACAAGGAGTTTGAAAAGAAGAAGAAGCAAAGAGCCATAACTAACTATTTTAAAGCAACTTAAATTTTTTATGCGTACATTACTGTATTTATTAAATATTCATAGATTATAATAATGCTAAAATGTTCCTAAAACTATAAAACACTTTTTTTTTTTTTTTTTTTTTTTTTTTTTTTCAAACACTGCTTAATCTACAATCTGTTCGCAAGGAACAATGAATAGATGAGTGGTAGAGTCTATTAACTGGCTTGTTGAAGAAGAACTCATTAGTTCTTCTCCATTTTACAAAATAAAATATATAATCACTTTAAAAAGAAAAGTTCTTTTTTACAATGAATATAGTTAGGCCTACGTTGGTTGTGTTTTAAAACAAGTCTGTCGTGTGAAGTCTTTGTAAACGTCGAATTTCTTCACTGTTGTCGAGGAGGTTCACCGCTAAATAATTTGTGTGGCTATTAAGTCTTGTATGATACCTCGAAGAAAATCTTGAGATTTCATCCGTGATGGTTGGTATGTTCAAGTCTCGTTGAATGATCCTGTTGGTGACATACCACGGAGAGTCTGTGATAGTCCGGAGAAATTTCGTTTGAAAACGTTGAATTATGGCAACGCTTGACTTTGTCGCCGTTCCCCAAAGTTGTATCCCGTAAGTCCAAATTGGTTTCAGAATAGTCTTGTAAATTGTTAGTTTGTTCGTTAACGATAATTTAGAATTTTTGTGTAACATCCAATAAAGTTTATAAAATTTGTAATTCAGTTGTTTCCTCTTATTCCAGATGTGTGTTTTCCAAGTTAGTCGACGATCTAGATGCATTCCAAGGTATCTTGCTGTATCTGATTGTGGTAGTGTTTTATTGTTTAGTTTAACAGGTGGACACGTGTCTTTTTTTAGTGTGAATGTCACTTGAACACTTTTCTCTTCGTTAGACTTTATCCGCCACTTTTTTGCCAGCTCTCTATGTTGTGTAGATGTTCTTGCAGATATTTTGAAGTAGTATGTGGTTTGCTATGTACAGCTTGGATTGCAACATCGTCAGCAAAAGCTGCTAATGTGGTGTTTTCCGAAACAGGCATGTCAGAAGTATATATACAATACAGGAAAGGTGACAACACACTACCTTGAGGAACTCCCGCATGGATAGGAAATAATTGTGATGAGTCTGCTTGTAATTTAACCTTGAAATACCTGTCTTCTAAAAAGGATTTAAATAAATTGAAAATTTGATGAGGTAGGTGCTTTTTGAGCTTGAAAAGCAGACCAAGGTGCCAAACCTTGTCATAAGCTTGACAGACATCAATAAAGACTACTGAGCAAAATTCTTTTTCTTCGAAAGCCTTTTGAATTTTAGCAGCTACTCTGTGGATTTGCTCGATCGTACTATGCCCCGCTCGAAAACCGAACTGGTAATCTGGTATTACAACACTTTGTTCGAGTACAGGTATCAATCTTTTTAAAATAAGTTTTTCAAACACTTTAGACAACACTGGCAACAAACTTATTGGCCTGTATGACTTTATTTCGTTAGGTGGTTTACCTGGTTTAGGGATGAGCACAATTTCTGCTATTTTCCACTGTTTAGGATAGTATTCAATACGAAGCATAGCATTAAAAATGATTGTTATTAGTCTCAGAGTTTTTTGTGGCAATTCTTTTAGAATTTCTCCTGTGATTGAGTCGTGCCCCGGCGACTTTCTTGAACAAATATTTTTTTGTATAATTTCCTTGACTTCATTTATGGAGAATAATTTAAGAGGCATTGCCATTTGAAATGGAGATTCTAAAAATTCGTTAATTTCCTCTTCATCAATTGAATCTGAGGGAAAAGGAGTGAAAACACTTTCAAGATGACTAGCAAAAGCTTCTGCTTTTTCTTTGTTGCTCTTTACCCAGTTGCCGTTCGGTAGTCGAAACGGTGGAATGGTGTGATTGGGTCATAAAACACTTAAAACGTCTACAGGACTTTACCTTTAGAACCTAACCCCCATCTTTCCGTTCATATAAGGTATCATTATCCGCGGTTTTACTAACCGCGGTAACCCTCCGGAACGTAACCCCCGCGGATAACGAGGGACTACTGTACTCATAGTACTCCCCTTTCGCTCTTTGCGGTGTTACAAGAAGTACACTATTTTTTACGTGTTAGATTAAAAAAAAGTAGTTTATTCACTTTACTTTTTCATTTACTGTATTTTTTATTTATCGTATTTATTTACTGCACTTGGATAATATATTATTAATATATATATAAAGTATAAATAGAATTGTAATGTATTTACATAAATTTTAATATAATTTACATCTTGTTTTAAACATACGTGCAGTAGTCCTGTACAATCAAATACGATAAGCTAATTTTTAAACACGAAAATAGAACTGTTTGAAATTTTTCTTTTCTTAATTTGAATCATTTTTTGAACGCATACGAGAGGGTACCCAAAAGTAACCGGAATAGCATTGCCGTGGGTGGTGCTTGTGTAACACACATTTCTGCCCCACAGACTTGTATAGAGCATCTCATTGCGAGTTCATTGCAGTGATTGCAACTCATTGCGAGTTCAATATTCATCTGCAGTGATTGTTTTTGCTAGCACTGTTTTGTTCTTGTTTCGTTTTTTTATGACGGCAAGTTTAAGTGAACAACGTGTAGCTGTGAAATTTTGTTTTCTTCTCGGTAAAAGTGCTGCTGAAACTGTTTTAATGTTGAAAACAGCTTACAAAGATGACGTAATGGGAAAATCTCAAGTAGGCTATACGAGTGTTTTTCTCGGTTTAAAAATGGCGACATGTCGATTGATGACAAACCTCGTTCTGGTCGTCCATCAACTGCCCGAATCGACGAAAATGTTTAAAAAATTTGAGAACGTGTGCTCTCAGATCGTCAACTGATAATTTGGAAGTTTCAAGAAGATTGCGTAACAGTATTCGTCAGTAAAGATCCGATTTGTGGCAGACAGGAGACTGGTTCTTCCCCCACGACAATGCAACTGCACACATAGCCATCTCGGTGAAAGATTCTTTGAGTAAAAATGGCATAGTTCCGCTGCTTCTCGCACTTTACTCGCCTGACCTGGCTCTGTGCGACTTTTTCTTATTTCCTGTTATTTAAATAATAATTTATTATTTATATTATCTATTATTTAAATTATTAAATAATAAATACGTATATTGATAGATGATGACAAATATTGTCCGACCAGTATCGGTCTTGGTGGAGTCCAGCATACAGCCAACACCTTCGACTGGCTGTAATCATCAATTAAGTGCAAGAAAATACAGTATGGGTAAAGGTGGCCATGTATCTGCCATACCTTTACGAGTGCAAAACAAGGAGATTTTGGGTGTTGCTGAACCACTGAAGCAAGAAGATTCTGTGACAATTGCACATAATTCGTCAGCCTATGAGCATTGACGGACGTTGAAATCCCAGTAAAACAACAGTTCGTCTAATGTGGTCACTAATAACTGATATAAAAATATAAATGCGATTGACCTGCGAAAATAATTAGAAATCTCTTTTAAAATTTATTAATTTTCAGAAAGTAAATACTCGTAATAAACGTTAAAGTTAAGAATATATTAAAATTTAATATACTTTTTTTTATTTTTTTTATTTAACGTCGCATCAACTACAAGGTCATTAGCGACGACGTTGGGGTGTGACTGTGTGTAATGAGGATGAAATGATTTTTTTTTTGTAACGTATGAAAATATGCCGTGCTTCAGTGGGATTCGAACCCAGGACCGCATGATGAGAGGCGAGCACGTTACCAACTGCGCCAATGCGGCCGGCTTTAATATATTCTTAACAATACAAACATATATATTCTTAACAATACAAACATTTAATGTTTGTATTGTTAAGTATATTGTTAAGTGTATTTAATGTTTGTATTGTAAACATTTAATGTTTGTATTGTTAAGAATAAATAAATCAAATTTACTTTACTATTTTTTTAAATCATTCTAAACCAAAAATTTATTTTTTAAAAACGAAACATAAAACAGTAATGATGAATTTCATTTCAGCTTATATACTTATAAGTTATGTTCATTGTATGTACCGAAACGATTTCATGCATGACTGAGGGCGCTGGTTTACTGTATCCAATGGGCATGTTTCCAAGTAGGCTTGAAAATTTCAACACACGATATTCTATCTTCATAGGGATTTACTCCATTCTATAAGGACAAATATTATTTCAGTAATGCGTTTTAAATTGTATAATTTTGATAAAACATTTGGGAATTACTCTTGATAAAATGATTCACAATGGAATCTCACATTTCACTAAAACTACAAACATTTACAAACAGAACGAAATACTTATAAGATTTAATGGGATAAACATCACCTCTCCTTTATAAAAAATTAATTTAAGCTATAACATTATTTTAAACCAATCAAGATATAAGTTCGTACATTTACGGATTCGTCAAAACGATTAATACAGCTCGATTCAGTCCTTCCAGTTCAGAGTACTTAGAATTGTAACGGACTTACCTATACGCTATTTCACGTTCAGAATCCAGTACAGCTGTTATGAGAACCCGTTGTGTTATCAGGCGTACGGAAAACATCAGGCACAGCCAATTCAATAACTCTCCTTTACCGACATCATCCGAAGGTCACGGGCATATATATTTTTAGAGTTTCGCTTACCACGCTGTAACAAGCTCATTTTTAATCAAGAAATTATGGAAAAATACTTTCGCTTCATAATGAATCGTACTTTATTACGCTGTAAATGTTATTGTTATACTTTGATATTTAGATAAGAGACTGTAGGTATGTGTAAGAGAAAGGGGTATGAAAAAAGGGGGTAAGACAAATCATAAGAACCTGCATAGGAAAGAAAAACAAAGTAGGTAGATGGGCATTAGAGAATTTTAATAAACGAACAAGTCTATAAAGAAAACGAACCCGTAACAGATACAATAAGAAAGAAAAGGATATCTTTTCTTGGACATCTTACCAGAACACCTAAAGACAAAATTCTATACGAGATGATTAAAAAACTCTTTCCAATGGTAACATCAGGAGCATGGATCCGAAATGTCAAAGAAGACATGATCGAACTCGGATTAACTTTCGATGATTTAGAAAACAAAACGGAAATATTAAAAAATCCTAAGAAATAAGGAAAGTAGATTTGAAACAAAATCAGATGGAAGAACAAACCCAAGCAGGAAGAAACCGGTCGTTTCAGAGGAAGTTCAACAAGCAAGATCAGCCGAATGAAGACATACTGGCAGAACATCAAGCTAAAGAATATGAAAAGGAAGAAGCTTTTTAAATTTGAGTAAAGTGATCCATTGTGGTCATAAAAGACAAAAAAATCACAGAGTAATTATGTCAACGTTAAATTCCAAAAATGCCTTAACAAATTTATTAATTAAAACCCCTAATGTCACTGAGAATGAAATTTCACGTTCAAGTACTTTTTTTGTCGGAAAAGAAAGTTCAAAGTTAAATTAAAGAAAGTTGATTGTTTTCAAAGAAGAAAAAACTTCTGTAATATCTTTTGTAATGATTTTTTTGTTAATTTATTATTCTGTTCGGAGTTAGATTTGCTTTCAGTGACAGATATGTAACGAAGGTAAAATTTATAATATTTGGCAGTTTTATAAAAACTAATGTTCGTTTCCTAACAATTGATGCAATCTGTAGAGTAACTGGTCAATAATTATCTAATATTTCTTTAATTAATTATGTGTTTCTAGATTCCTTTGGACTGCAAAGCGTAAGGTTCCAAATTCAATCCACCCAGGATCTGCTTAATTGTAACACGTTAAATTCCATCAATACTGCACCACTTCTCATCGCAATAGTTTATGACTAAGAAGTTAATGCAATTTCGAACTAACTAAAAAAAAATCTGGTGTAAAACACTCACACGACTTTCTCTTGCAAATGCAAATAATGAACAATATAATCTAACGTTAGTAATAAAACATTAAAAAATAAACAAAATACCTAACCTCAATAAACAAAATATAATTTTAATCGTGAGTGAAAGACGCAAAATGAAAATCAACCCACAGTTTGGCTTAAAAATACAGAAAATCACTCTTTCACGCTAAACTAGGCACTGTAGAGAAAAATACTCTAAATAAAAGTTAGTAGATCTTTTAATTTACAGAAACTCCATGAATTTTAATTAAGGAAGTAATTTAAGATGAAGAGTAAGCCTACTGAATTGTACCATTCAATCAAGGATGAAACGAACATGATAAATTCAGCTACTGTCATGAGGTATTACAATTATAACTGTTAATACCAGTATTTGGAGTAGGTAGTTCCCAATAGGTAGGATTCAAGTCCCACAGGATCATGATTTCCCAAGTGTATACACCTTACTATTAGTACCTCTTCCTTAACCTACAAATTCACTATTAACGTACACAGTTATATAACCGCATGTTTCCGCATACAGTTCAGTAACCATTAACTACCCTCAGTTTAACATACCAAACAATAATATAACTTATAAACTGTGGTTTTGGAAGTGGTAATAACATTTAATGTCATTTGGTATAACAAACAATTTGTGGTTAAATACAATAATCATAAATTTAGATGAGACAATTCAAATTTTGCATTTAAATTATACGAACAAAAGATTATTGCTAACAGAGAGCTGAAATTATACAATATAGCCTAATTATTTTCAGATAAATTACAAATATTTTGAACCCTGAAATCTTCTGCCGTTTTCAATTCTGTTTCATAAGATTTCCAGTTATCAACAATACAGTAGTGATATCTGATTAAATATATTTGAATTACAGGCCTTAATTATAGTTAAAGGCAAGGTCCCGGGTTCGATTCCCGGTTAGGGTCTGGAAAATTATGACACGTTGAAACTCACTATTCCTTATTTAAAAATAGTCGTTAATGACAAAGATGTTGATGCAATTTTAAATAACTAAAAAAAACTTAACTTTTGACTCATAATTTTTCGCTCTTCATGAAAATTTACACGGAAGTTCATAAGATTATGCTTCATTTATTTCCAAAAAAAATCTGGTGTGAAACACTCACACGGCTTTTTCTTGCTAATGTTAATAATAAACAATATAACTATATAATATGTAATAAGCAAAATCAGCCCGAATGAGGGCATACTGGCAAAACATCAAGCAAAAGAATATGAAAAGGAAGAAGCTTTATAAATTTGACTAAAGTGATCCATTGTGGTCATGAAAAAATAACTTATGTAAAACGAAAAACAACCTAATTTCAGTCCAGAGTAAATGGAAATCAACCTCTACGGGGCTTAGAAATAACGAAAATCACTAATTGCCGCTAAACTAGATTCTGTAGAAAAAAATTCTTAAATTAGAAGTTATAAGTTATTTAATTTACTACAGCTTTAACTATACACGTTTGCCCTGAAATGAATATTAAGGCCGCTATCTTAAAAAAATTATTTACCGCAAGAGCACAGGTTCAATAAATTCAGCTGACATGGTGATTACCCTATCTTGTAGAGCACAAAACGTTTAGTAAATGAGGCAATTCTTAGAAAAATTATGGATTTTTTGAAAAAATCGCATGAATAAACTACCACTTCCGGTTGACTGATTTTGAATGAAAATATTAATTACTAGCTTAAATTCTAAGTTTAAACTTCGTATGCTATTCCGTTCTTGAGATATTTTTCACAGACACGGAGACACACCGACCAACCACTGAAAACTTTGTTTTTTTGGTTCAGGGTGTCTAAAAACATATATATCTGATGAAAACTCGATTTCAGAAAATCAACATGAAAACAATACTTTCCTTCTTATATATTCATGTAAGGCAAGAAAAAGTAAAAATATACAATTCATTAAACATAAGATAAATTAAAGAAAATTTCAGTAATGTGAAATTTCGAATTTCAATATAATATGTGATTTAGGCATGTAAAAATATACCACAAAAAATAAAGACAGAGTTCACTTCTTCATTATCCGCGATCTACGAGGGTCATTTCTAAAGACCGTTTTGTTGTAAAAAAATTATTCAGAAAAATATGTAAAATCAAAGTGATACAAAATGAAATACGAGGTGTGGCTATTAAATAACGAGACTGACGTTGTAAAAAAAAATTATTTTAATTTTATACATAACCTTTATTGTCACCTTCAATATACACTCCTTCTCTATCCCTACAACGCTCCACGTGAATTTTCCATTGTTGGAAACAGTGCTGGAAGTCATCTTCTATCAGCTCCTTCAGGACACGTGCCGCTCAAAAATGTTTGAAATGAAGCTCGCAAAAATGTTTGTACTGCCACTTTGTACGCGATTGAAAATGACCCAAATTTTTTGGAAACGATAATAAAATGTGATAAAGCGTTGTTTTTTACTTATGATCCGGAAACGAAGCGCCAAGCCATGCACTGGAAGAGCCGAACTTTACCGAGAGCCAAAAAATCTCGAATGAGCTAGTCAAAATTTAAAGCAATGATACGTAATTGTTTTTTTTTTGATATCCATGGGATTGTGTACCTTCACTGGGTTCCTGAAGGTCAAACAATATCAATATTACTACCTTAAAGGAACTTTCTATACTATGTCAAAATGTAAGGAAAAAACGCCCCGAAATTTGGAACGAGAAGTCATGGGTTCTCCACCAAGACAATGGGCCAGCTCATTCCGCGTTATCTGTCAAGAGGTTCCTAGCCAAGCACAGCATCTCAGCGTTAGAACATCCACTTTATTCACCAGATCTTGCAATATGTGACTTCTACCTGTTCCATAAGGTGAAATATGCATTAAAAGGGATAAGATTTGAGTCTGTGGCCGTGTATTATCATGCAAGAGTACGATGCCGTCGGTGAGCCGTCCACGGCGCCGATTTTGAATAACACGTCGTAACTTGCGTAGGATTTCGCAGCAATATTCTGCATGTGCAGTCGTTCCGCGTGACGTAAAGTCAATCAAAATTATGCCAAATCGATCCCAAAAGACCGTGGCCATCAATTTCCTTCCAAACGGCAGTGGTTTGATCTTTGTCGGTTTGGTTGGTGACTGAGGATGACGCCATTCACATGACTGCCATTTTTTTTCTGGCGTGTAATAAATAGGAATCCACGTTTCATCGCCGGTAACTATTGAATTACGGAATTCATCACAATTTTCTTTATAGCGCATTAGAAATTCCAATGCAGATCCCATTTGGATTTGTTTGTGACGTAATGATAACACGTACGGGACCCAACGCGCACAAACCTTTCTTAAGTCTAAATGGTCACGCAAAATGCGACCAATACAGCTCTTAAAACATCAGGGAGACTAAGGGTCAATTCAGATATTATCACGTGACGATTGTTTTTGATTTCTTCATCGCCCTTTTTCGACAAGTCCTCGTTGATTATTGAGGGTCTTCCCGAACGTTCTTCAACATGCATATTTACTCTCGTATTTCTAAATCTTTCATACCATTTTCGAAGGTTTCTTTCATTCATTACATTATCACCGTACACAACAACCAACTGCCTATGAATTTCGACCGGTTTAACGATTTGATGGTTTAAAAAACGTACCTCTCCATGTATTTCACAATCGGCGGCAACATCAATTATCTGATTCATTTCAAAATGTAGTAACACCAAACGTAAATAAAGATACAACAACTCGACAACTGACAAACAACAATGCAGTGTGTATATTACTAGACTGGCCTTCCACCGTGCAGGTTAGCCAACCTCAAGGCGAGAAATTTCCCAAAGGTGTTTTTTTAGAGATGACCCTCGTACATCGCAGTGTTGAACTATAAAAAAGGAACTCGATAAATTACAGTTTCAAGTTCGGAGATCAGGGTTTGGCCTTAGAATCTTTGATTCCGTTTATTAATTTGAAGTCTTGGTAAGTAAGTATTAAAAGATAAAAACTTACATCTAATAATTATATTTATAAGGTATATTTTTTGAAATGAGTCAAATTGTTCCGATAATGTCAAGGTTTTCTGGTCGTATGATATGAATAGTATACCTTAGTAACTTACTAGTTAATTATTGACGTTAGTTTATATATAGCATTCAGTCATGCATATGTGCAGACGAAACTAACTACAAACGGAGCATGTAGTCTGACCCGATATTACAACAGGTCTGGCAACTGGGTTGATAGTTGTACTGTAGTTCAGTAACAGGAATATTGATGCATATTTAGCATTTCAGTAATTGATCTCGTATATCCATAATACTGGATGGTTCTGTCGGTGGAGTGTAGTTACTATGTGTTTACAATTGGGAATTTACAATATAGAAGCGTTTACAATTACAATGGAATTGTATGTGGGCCATTCTATAATGTACTAATGTTGTTCAGTACAGTATAAATTTAACCAACTATTAGCTCGATGGCCTAGTTAATTCGCAACTGAATTTTTATTGTTTTAAAATTGTTTTACTTTGCCGTATATTGATTTTTTACTTTCTCTTCCCTATTTTTATGATTATCTATATAACAAGGAAATGCCCAAAACGGGCAGGTGGAGTGTTAAATTAATTGCACCCGATCTGTTGATTACAGGGCTACAGAAATAGTTCTGTTTCTTATCACATAGTCAGCCAATTATATGACTGAACTATTTAGGAAAATAAGAGGTAGAGGTGTAATGAATTTCACTACACAATCAGAGACCTTATGGTGCATGAAGTGAAGGTGTCATTTGCAGGGTGGAAAATGGGTGCTTTTTGGAGGGCCTGGCAGGCTGATAAGCATATTCTTTCAACTCAGTAAGGAAGGCATATGTAAACCACCTGATTCTTCGTTTTTACTTAGTAAAACCTCTAGAGGTTCAAACCAGCCTTTCGGCTGCTGACCTAAAAAAACAACATAGGAAGGAAAATACTGTTTTCATGTCGATTTTTTGAAATCGAGTTTTCACCGGATACTTTCTTTCACAAGAGCCCAAGTTCATAACTTAGATTTTAATGTAGAATAAGAGGAACTAATTAATAAAATTAATCACAGCAAAAATTATATCAATTTAGAATTTATTTTTTAATTTCCTTTGTCGGAGAAAACTACGGAAAAAGAATTTAAGACTGGGCTACGGAAAACTGTAGATAATTTGTAAGTTTAACCAACCCATAACCCCTTCTTTTCCGAAATTATAAAGTGGCTTTTAAAGTTCTGTGATTAGTTAGTGTGTAAATAAACGGTATTTGGTTTGATTTATATGAATAGATAAAACAATTACTTGGTAATCTAAATTATATAGTTTTCAAACTACCATTTAGTAGTTACATTAACCGAAACCTAAACTAAGCAATGATAATAATTATATAAACACTTAAATCAAAGTGAAACTTTAAATCAAGTTTAGAGTAACTTATAAGTTCATTAAAATAAATAAACGTCATTACTTATACTCAAATACTATTAAATTACTGAAATTGTAGTAATACTACACATTATTATATAAAGCACATTGTAAAACTTTTAAGTTTATCAGAATCAGTAATGTAATTAGACGATTGTACAAATTACAAAGTTATTTAAAAGGTAGTGCATATTTAAAACAAATTGCAATTAGCTAATTAAGTAATTAATATTATATTAAAACCAGTTTGCTATTTAAATCATATCAAATATTTCTAACATAATTAAAAAAAAAATTGTTACATCTTGTGAATTGTTTCTGACATGTCAGACAAAAACATAGTCACGCACACAGGATGATACCATTATTTTAGCAGCTTCAAAAACTTATACATAGAAATTACAATAAGTACCAACAATATTAATATTTTTTACTTTCTCTTGCCTATATGAATATAATATACGTAGGAAGGAAAGTATTATTTTCATATCGATTTTTCGAAATCGATTTTTCACCGGATCTACACGTTTTCAGATCCCTGAACCCAAAAACATGTTTTTAGCGATTGGTGCGAGTGTGTGTGTGTGTCTGTGTGTGAACAGAATACATCAAAACGGAACACCGTACGAACTTGAAACTTAAAACTTAAGTTAGATACTACTACCGGACCCGATACGAACATTTTCATCAAAGTCGGTCAACCGGAAGTAGTCGTTTATTCATGTCATTTTTCACTTTTTGCGATTTTCTCAAAAAACGGCTCCTACGAATTTTTAAAAAAATCGCCTCATTTACTGCTTTTTTTATGCTCTGCAAGAAAGGGTAAGCGCCATGTCTGCTCAAATTCTTGGCAAGGCTGTTTTCTCGTAAAAATTGTTTTTTTTTAAAGATTGCGGCTTTAATATGCATTTAAGCGCCAAAATGTATATGATTAAAGTTGTAGAGAATTTAAAATCCTACAAATAGTTTTCAAACAATTTTTATATAACGCTTAGTTTAGTGGTAATTAGAGGTTTTCTGTTTTTTTTCACGAAAATGTGTAGTTAAATCGATTTTTTAAGATTTTAGCCTTAGTATGCATTTTACGACAAAGTTGCATAATCAGATTTATAGGAAATTAAAAGATCTACAACTTTTATTTCGAGCATTTTTCTCTACAGACCCTAGTTTAGCGTGAAAAAGTGATTTTTCATATTTTTAAGCCAAACTGAGGTTGATTTTCATTTTACGTTTTTCACTCATGATTGAAATTAGGTTATGTTTTATGATGTTAGTTTTTGTGTTTATTTCTAATGTTTTACTCCTAATATTATGATTTATTGTTCATTATTTGCATTGGCAAGATAAAGTCGTGTGATTGACACCAACTTTTATACATGGTTTAATAAATTGGCGCATAAAGGTGAATGCTACAAAAAACAAAACAGAGTAGTTTTACTCTCTTAAAAAAAACACTTCTGCACCGATTCAATCATATACTTCAGCTTGTACATCAACTGATCGCTGGAACAGACATATTTGGCAGTGTTTTCGTGCATCACAGCGCGGCTATTTATATTACTAAAGAATATGATAAATTTTGCATTTGTGAAGTTGATATGTATTGATTTTGTCTCATTGAATTCTATTCTCCATTTTTTAGTTCATTATTGAACTCCTGAAATCGAATGTTTGTAGTTTGCCCGTTGTTTCCTTATTACTGTCAAGTAATTAAATGAACATGTTTTAATGAGACACATAAAGAAAAGCTTAAAGCTAAAAGCTAAAAGTGTAGCATTATACGGGAGTGAAACGTGGATGATAGGGGCTGTAGAACAGAAGAGGATAGAAGCTTTTGAAATGTGGTGTTATAGGAAAATGTTAAAGATTAGGTGGGTGGATAAAATAAGTAATTTAGAGGTTCTTAGGCGAGTGGATGAAAAAAGAAGTACATGGAAGCATCTTACCAGCAGAAGGGATAGGTTAGTGGGGCATATCTTAAGACATCCAGGTATTGGGCTATCAATAACGGAGGGTAATATTGAGGGAGTACATTGTAGGGGGAGGCAAAGATTAGAATTAATAAAGCAAATTACAAAAGATGTAGGGTGTTACAGGTATGTAGATATGAAACGACTTGCTCAAGATAGAACAGCTTGGAGAACTGCCTCAAACTAGTCGAAAGACTGATAAAAAAAGCTTGATGTACATGTATTTAATGAACATTTATCATTTTATGAACATCATCATTATTACTTTATTAAATAATTAATTTGGAGTACTATCTTTAAGGAATTTATATGCGCACAAAGTCGTCCTGCAGTTCTTTTTTCAGTTCGTTTTGGGCTTGTGGTAACAGTGAAGAAATAATAGATGGAAAAATAAACACACGTGAAACAAATAGTAAATTTTTCAGAAGTCATTTTTCTTTTTTGTGGGGCTGTTCGTTAACGTATTTCTATCATTTATATATTGTATTACATTGTATTGTATTGTGTCACCACCATCTTTTAAAAATTAACCGAAAAATCATATCTTATCGATCTACAAACAAGAACTTGAAAAATTTTTCCAGGTTTTAAAATAACTATTCTGTGGTTAGTTTTTACTTATATTTTATGTAATAGTTTGTCTGTTTCTATGCTCACTTGTATTGTAAAGTAGTTTTAGTTATAAAAGAAAAATATTTCATATTCATTTGTTTCTACAATACAAATATTCATAATCGGAATGCAATTTAAAAAAAATTGTATTGTCCTTACTGTTATTATAATTGTAAATGTAAATTGCATTGTGTGGTTCTAAGCTCCTTTTAGTTTCGTGATGAAGGGTACGGATGAGGTATAATGAATGAGTGACGCATGCTGGGAGAACGATTGTTGTATTACTCTGATACAAAACATTCGTTTTCAAACTTTCCGTATTTATCATATTTGTTTGTATTTATTACATTTATTTATTTACATATTTTGATATAAATTGGTAAGTTAAGTATTATGAATTCGAACAAGTTAATAACCCGGTAGGTATTTGTTAATTTAATGCGCCGAATGGTAAGAATATTTTTTTAGTCTAGTTAGTACACGCTACTACTACAAATTCATCAGCTGTGAAACACTACTAACACTCATTCATTATCCCATTACTATAATAACGCACTGCATTCCTTCCAACTACACGGAGCTGGGACTCAAGCAATATTTACTGTATATATTCACTCCTTTCTAAAACTTTTAAACTTAGTTTGTGTATTTTTTAAAAATTTAATAGTGTAAATGTATTCGTGTAATAATTATTGTTATTAATATTTTTATATTCTTATGGGCGATCGTAGGTCATTTTGAAGAAGAGTTTTTGGGTTTAAATATTGTGACAATATCGAAGAAGGGCATGGTTCGCAAAATTTCTAGTACTTCATTCATAAAATGGTAAAGAGTAGGTAATAGAGTGAATAAGTAACAACAGGGTTGGCTATAAAAGGATACCTATTCATGAAAATTATTTAAAAGGACTGCGCTATTGTGTATGATAAGGTCTTTGTTGTACAACTATTTATGAAGGGTCGGTTGATTACCTGTTTACATTAAATAAGACTTCTCTAGAAAGGACTTTTATATCGAATTTCGGTGTCTTTCGGGAAGATTCTTTGAACCGCTTATATAAATTGAACCCCGAACGCGGTCAGTTAGTATCCGTTTGATCTCTGACGAGTGTTTATTGAATGGCTAACGGTGCGTAGTACAGGTTACGTATCCGAGTATTGTAGTGGTTAACTTTTGTTATATTATCATATTATTTGTATGTGCATTATATTCAGTTTTTGTGTATGTGCTTTGTGTATAATTATTGTAAGTAATACTAAGTAAATTATTTAAGTTAT
This sequence comes from Catonia carolina, assembly GCA_035578175.1. Lineage (NCBI taxonomy): Eukaryota > Metazoa > Arthropoda > Insecta > Hemiptera > Achilidae > Catonia > Catonia carolina. The sequence continues at coordinate 27,602,380 of JAQMRL010000005.1, read as the reverse complement.
TTAGTGTATTACTCCATTAAAATTAGTTTATTATTTATTTTAAGTAAATTATTAAGTTATTTATTGTATTACTTCATTATAATTAGTTTGTTACCCGAAACGGACCTTAGCGATAAGTGTCACAATATATTTAGTTAAAAATAATGTATTTGCATAAAGCTTAACTAAGTAGTAAATTAAAACGTATATTTATTTAACTGTATAAAATAAATAAATATTATTATTATTTAAACAATCATTTTTATTTTTATTTAATTATTGTATATCATTTATGTTACATTTCGTTACTTACAACATCGAGCTATTTTTTTTCATGCGTTCATCAAAGTAAATGTTTCAGTTATTGTTGTATAACATGTTATGCATGTAAATAAACGTCACTAAATAAAATTAATGTGATAATACTAAACAACAGAAAGGTGACGAGGAAAGATGAATTACTTGAAACAAAAATTGAACATCAAAATTTTTGAAAAAAGAAATAATTTAAATAATAAAATTATTTTAATAAATTAAAACATTTTTGATTCTTTTGATCAATATCTTAAAAATGTCATGTGTTATTTTATGTTATGTTGGTAATGTTGTTAGTTATCTGGACTCCTAAACTGTAAAATATTTTTGTTCATTTTGTGATAAAGTGAAAAAAAATATCAGAGAGCAAATAATGCTACGAACACATTATTATTGTAAAATATTAACAATGTTTACAAAACCACCGTATTCAAAATAAATGTGACTCGAAAATCTATTTTCATGCAAATCAACCGACTTTAATTTACCAAAAAAAAGAAATGAAGAGTCAAAAAAGGCGAGTTTTATATTGTCTGTTTTTCATGGATCTGTCACTTTTCAGGTGTTTAGAAAGATTCAAAAAGTCGGGTAAGAGGTAAAAAAAGCAAAGGGTGGAATCAATAAACATGACTCCATTGCACTCTTATTCTAGCATTCTTTTTTCAACGAACCCTTTAGTCACTATCTCTGTCACCCTATCAATCTATCTCAACTACCCCCGCAAAACCTCTTCTCATAGTCTCACTCTTTCTTTTTATAGTACCTATACGACTTTCCACAAACCTAAACAGAAAAGCAACAAAATAAGGGGACAGTCAAACTTTTAATCTCGGTAAAAGGCTAAGCTTCGTTCTAGTTGAATGTTCACAGTGCTTTTCTACTAGCTTAATCTACTTAACACCGAAGTATTTTGATACATAGAATGTCGGTTTACCAAAATAGTAATGGTAATGCCTTCACAGTAATAATAAAAACCTGTTACATGTTATGATGCTTATTTCTTTTATTACCTTTTAATCTAATTACTTACATTATCATAATTAACAGTAAGATGAATATAAATGACTTTTAATATTTTATGACTTGACATGTGTAACAATATTAACTTGTTTGTTTTTACAAACTGAACTTAATAAATTTTAATTTTTACAGTCACCACAAAACCATTACAAAAAGTATACTTATCTTTCCAAGAAAAATTAATAAAATAAAAGGTTAACCCTTTAGGCAGTGTACTTTAATATCCATTCTAGTCATGGGCAGGTAAACCATTAAATTAATTATGCTTGACCTCCTTTGCCAGAGGTATAAAATACGGTTCTTTGACTGCCTCCGTGGCGTATTGACTAGATCGCTAGCCTTTTTTTGATAAATTTTTATTGAAAATTTAGTTATTTTTTAATACAATATTACAACAATTTCTAAATGTAACGCTAAAAACTTGAATTACTTACTGGAGCTAGCAGTCATGACTACAGTCCTACAATTAACTGAGAAGATCCCTTGGCCAGAGGCGTTTTAAACGTGTGTGCTGAGTACCCGGTATCACCCTAGTGTACATGTTTTGTGTGAGAGGGTTGTCATATAATTCAAATTTGTCGTACTTCGTTTTGTATAGTTGTTTCGCGACTTAATTTCCGTATGGGATTGTACATTAAAAAACATTAAATTTATGACTTAAAAAAAGGGCATTTTGTTATCTTGTTTTGAATCGCTTGTATACGTTTCGTGTATGAAGGTTTACCAGATCCCCAAAATCAAACTCCATATGTCAAGATTGGCCTTATGATTATCTTCATTTTAACACGTTAAAACCCACCGGCACTGCACCAAATCCCGCAGTAGTCGCTGATGACCAAGCTGTCGATGCGACTCTAAATAAACTTAAAAAATACAGTTCAGTTTCACCTTATATGATCCATCAAGTATTGAAAAATAGAAGAAGAAAGAATTCAGGATGATACTAATTAAAGGTTTATAAATGAGTAAATATCCAATAAGTGATTATTTATCAAATACTGAACATAAGCTCCTCCAAATTTCTCCATGTTTCATTATTCCTTGTTTGCTGTGTGTAGGTTAATCCTACTATTCTGTTGATGTCGTCTTCCCATCGCATCATTGGTTATCTACGACTCTTAAGGCTTGGGCACACAGAAAACGGTCTGTCGCGGTGGTCTGCGATATGTGGATGTCACATAGGACGCGATATCTTTGTGTGAGCGGTCCAGTCTGGTCGCCTTCTTCTTGAGGAGTAGTAGTGCGTTTTTATATATTTTTACTTTCTCTTAGGCTACCTATATAAATATACAGGAAGGAAAGTATTGTTTCCATATCGATTTTTCGAAATCGAGTTTTCACCGGATCCACACGTTGTCAGACTCCCTGAACCCCCAAAAACATGTTTTTAGCGATCGAGGTTAGTTTTTTGTTTATTTCTAATGTTAGTTTATATTGTAAATTATTTGCATTGGCAAGAGAAAGTTGAGTGAGTGTTTCACACCAGATTTTTTATAGCGAGTATGAGCTCAGACGAAGAACAACTCAATTTGGAAAAATAACTGCCGAGAAATTTGGAATATCCTACAGCCAAAATATTTACTTAAACCTACGTTAGATATGTGGAACAGAGCTGAAGAAGGATTCGCGGAACTTTGGGGATTTCCGAACCGTACTGGAAGCATTTCATAGCTGGAATTGTTATGAGTAGCTTGAATGTTGAAGATGTTTCCAATATTCTGAAACAGCTTCCAAGAAGTGGGCATATTTGATGAGTCTCAAACTTAATGAAGTGCCGAAATGTCGACAGTGCGACTGTGAAGAGGGGGAGTCAATTGCAAATGTCTCTATTTTTAAAGATGTCTCTATTTTGGCCTCGAAAGAATGGAGACATCTGAGAAGATAAGCGTTGCACAGTGGATCCCAGAGAGAGTCGGGCAGCGATGCTGCGGAATGTGTAGAGCTGGAAGTTGGTAGCTCAGTTTGCGGAGAGGGTGATCGGAAGACTGTGGAGGGAGGAGACATCTGGAGATCAGCGGGATCGCCCTCTCCCACAGTAAATCAATCCTGTCCGATCTCAGTAAGTAGGCACACTAATTTCCTGAGCAGGTGATGAAAGAGATGAATGAAAGTGAGAGAGTGAGTGTTGGTCAGTGATAGCGAGAGGTGAATTTAGGCTACGGTTCCCTTTCACGCTCCGCTGACAGTATTTACATTTTTTAACCCGACACTTCCCGGGTAGTATTATATAAAAAGTTCCGAGGAAGGTAAAGGGTTCTTTGCTGATGTCGCATCAAGTGGTCAGGCGGCGGGATTTTGGTTGGTAGGCGGTTGCGGCCTCCTTGGAGCTGGACGAGGACGCCTCAATTATTTGAGTCCAACAGTACTTTCTAATCGTAAGGGAGTGAACATGAGTTTTTCTCGCAGCTTCGGATGAAGAAAGCTTCTACGAGGTACGGAAATTGTTAAAAATATTTATGATAAAATTATCTAAAATATACATCAAAAGAATTTAACCTTTTAATAATATTACATTTTGATCTTAAGTTTTAAATAATATTGTTGTAAAAGTTCTTTGATATGTCAGCCTATTGACTAGTACAATAATTTTTTTAAATTAAGTACTCGGTCTGACTTTCGATAAACGACTAACTTGGAGCACACATATCAAACGGAAACGTTTATTACTGAATTCCCGACTTAAACTTCTATATTCCCTACTTCACAAACGATCAAAATTACCAATGGTACAAAAATTACGCATATATTGTTCTCTTTTGAAACCTATTTGGACCTACGGATCCCAAATTTACGGTTCAACCAAACCCTCTAATTTGCAACGAATTCAAGCATTCCAGTCAAAAACATTACGCCTTATAGCAAATGCACCTCTTTACGTTAGCAACAAAACCTTACATACAGATTTGAAAACACCACTTGTACAAAATTCCATTGAATACCTATACAAACGCTTTCACGACAAGTCACACGAACGGGATAACCCCCTGGTGCGTTCACTTTCCTCCGTCCATTTACCTGATAATCCCCCTAGACGCCTTAAAAGACGCTGGAGTAGAGACCTGCTAATTTGATATACAAATTTCATTCTTGGGGAGGCACCAATGGGGGCCCTACCCCTCTCATGCCTATCATGTCATTTACATTATTATCATAATCATCACATTTGCTTGTTGTAACGTTTTACAGTTGTAAATAAAGAATTAAAGAGAAAAAAAAAATTAAGTTAATTCAAATTGTTTGTTGTTAAAGTATTCTAAAATTCCACATCTGTTATCTCAGTTAAAATCATTAAATTTTGAAATATTCATAAAATTTAGGTATAATACAAAAACAGAAATATTTAAATATTTTTTTGTTAAATTTATTAGTTGACCTGTTTCAGGAAGTAAGAGGAATGCTATAGAATTGAATCACGAAACGTATTGGAGAAGAAAAGAACGTTCCCTTTTTCACTTCCCGTTTTTGACAGCCAAAGAGTGAATTATTTTCTGAATGTCTATAAATTTTGAACACCATACGTACTGCATTATTATAACACACAATGGTACATTGTCAAATCTTTGGATTTTAGGCCAAAACTATAAAATTATTGCAAGAGGTAAATTATTCCAAATAAAACACTATTTATACTTAGCCATAAAAAATATCTTTTTTTTTATCTCAGATCAAATTTACCTCTAGATCAACCTGGCGGGTCATGTATTATAAGGAAAAAATCATATTTTCGATTAGGGTATGAAACCTGGTTTTAAAAATTTCCTAATGTTATCCGAAACATTGAACCAGAGACTTTCACGTTTGCAATGTAACATTTCACCCCTTCACTATCAAATATATAATTAGATTTCTAATAATTTTTACTTTCTCTTGCGTAGCCTATATGAATCTATATTGGAAGGAAAGTATTGTTTTCATGTCGATTTTTCGAAATCAAGTTTTCACCGGATCTACGCGTTTTCAGATCCCCTGAACTCAAAAAACGTGTTTTTAGTGATTGGTCTGTGTGTGTGTGTGTGTGTGTGTGTGTGTGTGTGTGTATGTGTGAACAGAATATCTCAAGAACGGAACATCGTACGAACTTTAAACTTGCATTTTTAAGTTCGATACCACTAGAGGACCCGACAAGAACATTTTCATCGAAATCGGACAACCGGAAGTAGTAGTTTATTCTAGTCATTTTTCACCTTTTTTGTGATTTTCTCAAAAACGGTTCCTACGATTTTTTTAAAATCATCTCATTTACTACATTTTTTATGCTCTACAAGATAAGGTAGGCGTCATGCTGATGAAATTTTTGGCAAGGCTGTTTTCTCGTAAAAAAATCGTTTTTGTTTTAAGATTCCGGCCTTAATACTCATTTTAGCGCACGATAGTATAATAAAACTAGTAGACAATTTAAAATTCTACAACTTGTATTTCGAACATTTTTTTGTGTAACGCTTAGTTTAGCGGTAATTAGCGATTTTATGTTTTTTCTCAGAAAACGAGAAAAAATCGATTTTTTTAAAGATTTCAGCCTAAGGATGCATTTTACGACAAAAGTGTTCTAATAAAATTTATAGGAAATTTAAACGATCTACAAATTTTATATTAAGCATTTTTCTCTGCAGAGCCTATTTAGCGTGAAAGAGTAATTTTCCGTATTTTTAAGCCAAACTGAGGTTGATTTTCACTTTGCGTCTTTCACTCATGATTAAAATAAGGTTATGTTTCTTGAGGTTAGTTTTTTTGTTTATTTCTAACGTTATTACTAATGTTTGGTTATATTGCTGCCCATAACAGACAGGTGAAGTGTTAAATTATTTACACTTAATCTTTTCTTTGCAGGGCTAAAATAAATAGTTCTGTTTCTTATCACATGATTAGCCAATTAAATGACTGAATCATTTTTAAGAACAGAAGAGGTAGAGGTGTAAAAGACACTAATCAGAGTAAGGTGTCATTTGCAGTGTGGAAAATATATGCTTTTCAGAGGGCTCAGGTTACATCATACAACACAGGTTATATTTTAAATTATGTGCTTTGGCAACAGAAAATTGTGTGTTTCACACTATATTTTTTAATAAAAATATAGTTATAAAATGTTACAAAATATGAACGACATATTCTTCAACATTGATCTTTCTGATCAATTGAAACATGGTATTGCTGAAGAGTTCAACGTACAGGAAAATATTTCAGCTACATGAATACAGGCGGAAAGAAACCGATAAAACCATTTATATGCCTCCATATTTACATACCCTTATGAATGTAAATATATATTATGTTAAGTCGTACGTGTTTGTGCTTATGTAAAAAATGGTTGATAATATGACACAAAAAGTAGCTTTTTATAATGGTGCGTGAGTATGTAGGGCTGGTTACATGTATTTTAAAAAGCTAGGTCGCTATACAAGCGTACTTTTTAGTATATCAGTTATATATAGTTGAGAAGGGATGATATAGCCTTGTATGTTATAGTACCCAACGCGTATGGTTATCAAATATTCTCTTCCTATGTAATCCTTTCAACCACAGCCACCCCCTGGTTGCCCCTTAACACGAACATGGGGCTAGAGTGGTAGTGTTGAAATGGGGGTAGGGAGTATCTCCATCGAATAGCTATTAGCACGAGATTCGATATGCAAATTTTCAACCCGGTCCTTTCCTGCTTCTGTTATGCACTATATCAGGAACATACATATTTTACTGGCATTATTTCAACTATACACAGCCCAATAGAAAAACCAAATTAAATATATTTAGGGCAAAAAATAAATTGAAATTCACTTAAAATATAATTAAACTAACTTTTTTTTTTATAAAAAAACCAGTTTTTCTGGAAATTTTTACTATTTTTAAATAGTACTGGCACAAACATAGTTTTTTTGGACAAATGACGCAAAAGAAAACTTTTAAATAGTACCTAAAACAAATTTTTACTTTCTTTTTTTCCTATATAGGAAAAAAAGATAAGAAAAGTATTTTTTGTGACAAATTTTCAAAATAGATTTTTATTCAAAACACACTTTTCAGGTCCCTTGAGCTTAAAGACATGTTTTCATCTATTGGTGCGAGTGTGTGTGTGTGTGTGTGTGTGTGCGTGCGCGCGCGGGGGTGTGTGAACAAAATAACTCAGAAACGGAAACTAGTTTGAAACTTGGAATTTCAGTTAAATACCACGAAGAAACACAACACAACAGTTTATTTACTTATCAAAGTTGATCAATCGGAGGTGAGAGTTTATCGTAAAATTTTTCACATTATTTCATTTTTTTCAAAACCGACTACTATAATTAAAAAGTGACCATTTTTACAATTTTTTTTATCGATAATTTTCCTTTGTCCGACCGTCACACCCAGATGTCAAAAAATACTAGAGATAGTAACAAACGGTTTTTGGATTCGTAATCTGCACAAAAAGTTAGTGGGCCAAAATTTAGTTAAAATTTCCGGTTTTGACCGGAAGTGGCCCAAAACCGGAAGTCAAGTAGGCCTAATTAAAGTCAGAAACTACAAGAGATAGGCCTATCAACAAACGGTTTTCGGATTCGTAATCTACACAAAATGTTCGTGAGCCTAGATTGGGTTTGAAATTCCGATTTCGACCTGAAGTGGCCAGTTCTAGGAAAATCTTAGAAGTTTAAAGAAGTTGTAAGAAGTTAGTTTTAGGAAGACAAAAACCAAAGTCGGAATTTGGAAACAAAATTAGTATCATTTGATTCCTCTTAAAGAGTAAATACAGAAATCATTGGATTTGAAGTTCCGGTTTCGATCCGAAAAGGCCCAGAATCAGAAGTCAAGAAATGAAAGTCAGAATTTAGAAAAATAATAGTGTCATTCGACTCCTTTAATAGAATAGATACAGAAATCATTAATGGTTTTTGCCATAACTCAAAGGTAAGCCTTTTAAAAAAATTCCACAAACCATAAGACGCGACGTCTTATGAAAAGATTTTTTTAAATAAAATTTTTTTCACTTTAAAAAGTGCGAATAATAATATGTAAAAACGAATTGATTTTTTCATTTTTAAGATCAAGATTAATCATCATTCTGTAACATCAGAACTATTAAATCAATCTCACGGTAATTATTATTCAGATATTAAATCAGAACAATATGATTAGTATTTCAGAACCCTGAAGACGTTTCAGGATTCACATCTGTTCTATCAGGTTATGGAATATTCATTTGCAGTTCCCAGTAAAACTATTAACACGGTGTATTGTTTCTACCGTGTGTAAGACTAAGTAATGATTGACTTCATGAGTGAAGCCTTACACTAGCATATGATGTATTAAGCTTTGATCACAGCTGAATTTCACCCCATGGCGGCTTAACATTGTTCAATATTTAAATATATAAACAATAACAATAATTTAATTAACATGTTATATTCTCAGAAGCAAACTAAAGTGTGTATTTTCATACAAATTTAAGGCATTCTAGACAACGTTTAATCACATCAAAATTATGAAGAAACTAATTATTACTTTCTCTTGCCTATATGAATATATAGGTAGGAAAGCATTGTTTTCATGTCAATTTTTCGAAATCGAGTTTTCACCGGATATACATTTTTTCAGACCTCCTAACCCAAAAAAACATTTTTAGCGATTGGTCTGTGTGTGTAAACAAAATATCTCAAGAACGGAACATCGTACGAAGTTGAAACTTAAAACTTAAGTTAGACAATACTAGAAGACCCGACACGAACATTATCATCAAAATCGGCCAACCGGAGTAGTAGTTTATTCGTGTTATTTTTCACTTTTTTGGTATTTTCTCAAAAACGGCTCCTACGATTTTTTTTAAAACGCCACACACACACACACACACACACACACACACACACACACGCGCGCACACACACACACACACACACACACACACACACACACACACACACACACACAAACACACACACACACACACGCACGCACACACACACACGCACGCACACACACACACACACACACAGAGAGACCAATCGCTAAAAATATGTTTTTCGGATTCAGGGGGTCTGAAAACGTGTAGATCGGGTGAAAACTCGATTTCAAAAAATTGCCATGAAAACAATACTTTCCTTCCCATATATTCATACAGCCAAGAGAAAGTAAAAATAAGCATCGTTAGGAAACTTCAAACCATAGTACAATCAAATTGTTATTGATAATAATGGAATATGAAATATGAGAATGCCCCATTACAACTTTATTCAGTTCACTATTACCTTTAATAAATCATTTAAATAAAATTTTAATGAGAATACAGTAATGGACAGATAAAACAAACATCAAACATCATTGAAATAACCATTAGAGTTTGTGGTCAAAATGCATTATATGTCAGATTGATTTCGGTGTAATATTCAGTTTATTTGAACATAAATGTTTGGATCAGTTATATTTTTTTAATAATTAAATGACATTGCCATTACATGTTATTTTCGTCAAGTTTCATTTATCAATTAAAATTCAATGAGATATAAAAATGTATTATTTATTTAGCTAACAAAAATCAATAAAATATTTAATACTTATAAAATACGCTTTGTCAAAAATCATGAATTAACGTTAACCATAGGAGTTTTTAATATTATTTCTCTTGCTTTGCATGGAATCCAGTAATATCCGTTTAATACGCTCAGGGCTAAAACGATTTTCTTTTTAAAACGCGGTTTTCGTGAAGTCCCTTGATTGATAAGGTAAAACACGTGTATATGTTTTCGCTTTATACGTAGTCAATACCGCCCAATACGCGCTCGAAATTGCTGACTATTTTAAAAATAAGTAATGGAAATTTCATTATTAGTTACAGTATTTATGTACATATGTATTAGTGGTGTTATTTTTTTGTGTTTTTTAAATTAAATGTGATGTTCATAAAAAGGTATGTATCTTTACGTTTATTTATGTATTACTTAAAACCTATATATTTATTTATATATATATGAAATTACTGTTATTAATATTGTGACGATATCGAGGAGGAAAGTGGTGCTAGAGATTTCTAGATAGGTTTCTAATCATAAAATGTTAAATAGTAAATAATAGAGTGATAAAGTAGCAATTGGGTTAGTTATAAAATGATATTTAAAAAGGGCCGTTTATAATAAGGTAGGGTCTTTGTTGTACAACTATTTGGGAAAGAATCTATAGTTACCTGTAACACCTTTTATTCTATTGTGACTTGTTTACACTAGTTATGATTTTTCGAGAACAAATAAAAAAGATTATTGCATCGAAACCTCTCCGTTTTTCTCGAATATCTCGTTTATATACCTATATAAAGGAAGCCCAAGTACGGTCAGTGAGTCAGTATTCGTTTGATCTTTGACGAGTGTTTATTGAGTGTGCTATCGGTGCGTAGAACAGGTCAACGTATCCAGGCATTGTAGTGGTCAACTATTGTTAAACTATCTTATTGTGTATGTGCATTGTGTATAATTGTTTGTAAGTAGTACTAAGTAAATTATTTAAGTTATTTATTGTATTACTCCATTATAATTAGTTTATTATTTATTTTGTAAATCTTTTAGTTGTAATAAATACTTGTAATTTTAAACTTTAGTGTATTAATTATTTAATCACCAAGATCCCGAAACGGACTTTAGCGAAAGTGTCACAATATTTTCTCACATAACGCAGAATGTTAAAACAATAACACTTTTCTGCGTTCAATAATAATTTCTTTAAAAAGCACTCACTTAAGATTGTCTCGGCCGCTTCTCGACTAAGACGATTTTCCGCCTAACACGCTAATTTGTGTTGGATCCATGAAAATCGTATTAAGTAGATTATACTGTATGAAAAAGAAAAGTATTATTTTCACGTCGATTTTTCAAACGCGAATTCCTACTGAAAATACACGTTTTCAGATCCATTTATCCCAAAATCATACTGTTTATACAGTGTGTTTTTGTGAGTGTGCATGCACGTGTGTGTGTGTGTGTGTGTGTGAACAAAATATCTCAAAAACGGAATATCGTATGAAGTTTAAACTTAAAACTTAATTTAGGTGGTCATAAATTGAATATCGCACAAAGTTGAAACTTAAAACTTACGTTAGGTACTCGAAAATGGAATATCGTACGAAGTTAGACTTAGTACTTAAGTTAACTACTGTACTAAGTTGTTCTGTATTAAGGGAATACAGAACAAAATATTACGTACAATTACACACTGTCCTGACTGACTACGTAACCAACAGCACACAAAATAACGACTTACTTCTACCATTTTCTAGTGTTTCCTACCAGTTTCTACCAGTGATTTCTATTAAATAAGTTTCTTTATGTATAATAAAATTTGTTAAGTATTTTCAGAGAATCTCCTAATCAACTTCGTTATAAAAATTGTCAGTTTCCAAAACATAACTCTTTATTATGATGGAAAAACCAATATCTGTATCTGAAAGGAAAAGGGGTTTTTCCAATTTTAGTCTCAGCTTCTTCAGGACTTAATCTTGTGGGCGTTTTTTTAAGTACAGAAGATTTTCCAGAACCCATTTTATTATTTCCTAATTTTCGATTAACACAAAAATATAAATATAACGTTCGTTTATATTGTCCCGTTTTTTTAAGATTTACCTAATGTCACCGGAATTACTATGTATTTTTCATTAAGACTAAATGGTGCTATTTTTCAAAATTTTTGGATAAAATTATACAGTTTTAAAATATCTGGGAATCCTCAGTTCTCCGATAAAAAAATTTGGGATTTTCACAGATTTTTAGCCATAGAAAACAAAAAGTTCCTGCCGAGCCTGTGTTTCGAGTCTTTACGGTAAACTCCTCACCACAATCAATTCGGAGACCTTATTTTCAGAATCTTCGTTAAAAATTTAAGCGAAATTGGCATTAATTTTTTGTTTTTACCCGTTAAGTTTGACTAATTTTTTTATTCATTTCTCAATGTGGTTAGAACTATATAACTTTAGTTTCACGAAAATAAATCTAGTTATTTAAAATGAATCGTAATTGTATAAAAACGGATGAAATTTAATTTAAAATGAAGATCCTAATTAATTTTAAAATTAATTTATTTGAAATTCGTCAAGTTGAAGTTGATATTTTATCACTAAAATACAACCCCTTATGTTTTATAAATCATGGAATATTATACTACATGAATAATAATTTTTTTGGGTCATTCTTTCTATGAACAATGCATAAAGAAGAGCACTGAAGTGTTATTACTGTGGTTACCATGCTGTTACCATGGTTACAAAACCTTTTGTTTACCATCTTACATTTTTACTATTATTACTACTTCCATCACTACTTCTTTCTTTCCCACGGGGTTTTAACGGTTTTTTTTTCTACTCTAGTTGTCTAATATCTTGTATTATTTGTAAATATTGGTTGACTCAGGAGACTATTATGTTTATCTATTTTTAGAGATTACTGAAGTAGCTGCTGTAATAGTAAAACATTGTATTTTTTAAGGAATTAAAATGGAGTATTTTTATAACTTGTTTACATCTAATAATTTAAATAAATTTTACTTATTAAAATATATATTTAATTCTAAAAATCTCGAAAACTTTTACAATAATAATATTTAAAGATTTATAAAACATTAAAGATTTACATACAATCAATATTGATAAAACATTTCCAAGTACATTAATAAATTTTGTTTTTATCTTTTATTTTGAATCTTTTTGTATTAAAGAGAACAATCAGAAGATGAGTGAGCTGCGATATTACATTAAAATAAAAATAAAAATCACGAATATAAAATACAACGCCGACCGCATTGGCGTAGTTGGTAACGTTCTCCTCTCATCATGCGGGCGTGGGTTTGAATCCCGCTCAGGCACGGCATATTTTCATGCGTTACAAAAAATCATTCACTCTTTATTATACACAGTAAGTTACAACCCAACGTTGTCGCTAATAAACATTGTAGTTGATGCGACGTTAAATAAAAAAAAAATCTAGTGTGAAACACTCACACGAATTTCTCTTGCCAATGAAAATAATGAACAATAAACCTAACATTAGAAATGAACAAAAATCTAACCTCAAAAAACATAACCATATTATAATCATTAGAGAAAGACGCAAAATGAAAATCAACCTCATTTTGGCTTAAAAATACGGAAAATCACTCTTTGACGCTAAACTAGACTCTGCAAAGAAAAATGCTTGAAATAAAAATTGTAGATCTTTTAGTTTCCTATAAATTTTGTTATAATTTTTTGTCGTAAAATGCATACTAAGACTGGAATCTTCAAAAAATCAATTTTTTACACATTTTCGTAACAAAAACAGAAAATCACTGATTACCGCTAATAAGCGTGATGCAAAAATATGTTTGAAGTAAAAGTTGTAGGATTTAAAATTATCTACAACTTTTGTTAATAAATTTTTGCGCTAAAATGCATATTAAAGTCGCAATTTTAAAAAACAAATTTTTTACGAGAAAATAGCCTTTCCAAGAAAACAAAACAGCAGACATGACGCCTACCGTATCTTTTAGAGCATAAAAAATTTAGTAAATGAGGCGATTTTTAAAAAAAACGTAGGAGCCGTTCTGGGAAAATCGCAAAAAGTGAAAAATAACACGAATAAACTACTACTTCCGGTTGACTGATTTTGATGAAAATATTCTTGTCGGGTCCTCTAGTGGTACCTAACGTTTTAAGTTTCAATTTCGTACGACGTTCTGTTCTTGAGATGTTCTATTCACACACATACACACAGACCAATCGCTAAAAACATGTTTTTTGGGTTCAGGGGGTCTGAAAATATGTAGATCCGTTGCAGACTCGATTTCGAATAATTGACATGAAAACAATACTTTCTTTCCTGTATATTCATATAGGCAAGAAAAAGTAAAACGGTTTTTTAATCACTTATAAATAATATAGATTTATTTATAAACGTATTAAACGTATACTGTCAATACATCTAACGTAAAATTTATACGTCCAAACTGTAATGAAACGATGTTGGGTGTAGCAACATACCTGTTTTCTTATTTTTTAATAAGCGATTATCTTATAGCTTTTCAAATAATTTGTTACTCGATTTATTAATTAAAAAAGTTTGTGGATAAATATTGATTTATATAAGATGGACTAGTACTGTACTACATAAAAATAAATTAATAGTTTAAAATTGTTTGAAACGGCTAAAAGGAGAACTAAAACGCAAAGAAATTTAATTACGTATTTCAAAAATATCTTTCTTATATTTATCTGTAATTGCTTGGAACTAATTAAAGAAAACAAATTTGACTTTTTGTGGTCTGAGTCCTGTCAACCTTATTACAAAGTCTGTTAATTATTCTTGAAGACTGTAAAAAGGGACGAAGTTTCACGTTTCACCTTTCTCTTTTACTGTACTGTAGTTTCTTTCTTTCAACTTGCCTTCAAACCTATTTCGTCTTTTTTAACTTATTATTAAAAATTCAATTTAAAAAAAGTTTGTTGCAGTACTTTAACTTCAACAAAAACTTTTCTTTTATATTCATCTTTTTATAAAATACTTATGATTTATGTTTTCTTCTCTTTAAATGAATTTATAAGAAAGTATTTAGTATACGTTTAAAAAAAATTAATTAATCATTTATGTTTTATGGTAGTTTTTGACAGAACTTTTAAAAATGAGTTAATAGCATATATAGTTCTTTTAATCCTTCAACTGAAGAAAAAGTTATGTAAATCCTTGATAGTATATTATGCCTTCTGCCTTAAGAAATTTTAAACCGATAAGAGCTTCGTATTTGTCCTCAGCAAAATGAATAAATTTATAAATACATGATCCATAATGGAGGCATTGTGCTTTTTAAAAACTTGTAATAATGAATTATTTCAATCCCAATTACATTTATTTAGAATGTTAGTATACTTGCTTTGTATTCTGTACATCTAAAAAAATATCGCAGTATTAAAAGTTCTGTATCAACTCAATAATATTGAGTTTTTTTGTCATTTTATAACGTTTTTCTGTCACAGTTACATATTATACAAGTTTAAGAATTTTACTACACTTTCTGGGATAGTTTTCTAACTTTTGACTTAGAGGAATAACAAAATTTTTTTAATTGTGATATTTTTTTATCTGAAACATGACCAGGCCAAAGAAAAAGAAAATTTACAAACAAATTGGAATAACGTTTTTTATTTGAATATTCTTCCAATGTTCTTAATCAAATACAAATTAAATAACAACTAAAAATTTCATTAATATATCTCCATAAATTTTTGAGAATCTGTTTCTAATGAACCAAAATATAATTTTCGGAAAATGACAAAAACAAAAACCAGAACCACTCGTTCACAGCTTCACGTTTGTAAACCGAGTAGGCTACATAACCAAAAAAGCTTTCAAAAAATACAATACTTATGAGAAAACCAGTGTTATTACTGTATTCAACGCAAAACTTTCCCTACAAAAATATAAATTTTTCTGATCCGTAACAATACCTTTTAAGCAAGAAAAATACAGAAAACTCAAAAATTTCAACCTTTCAATTTCAAAAAATATTTCAATCTTCGGTAATATGAGTATATAAGAAAATTAACTGCCCATAACAGACAGGTGGCGTGTTCAATTACTTACACTCAATCTGTTAATTCCAGGGCTACAAAAAATAGTTCTGTTTCTTTTAACGTGATCAGACAATTATATAACTGAACTATTTAACAACAGAAGAGGTGGAAGTGTAAAAGACACTAGTCAGTGTTATCTCCTCTAATGGTAATGAATTTCATTATACAGCCAGACCCTGTGGTGAATGATATGAAGGTATTATTTGCAGGATGGAAAGTAGCTGCTCTTCAGAGGGCCTGGCATGCTGATAAGCATATTTTTTTCACTCATTGAGTAAGGTAATGGTAAACAACCTCACTTCTTGTTCTACTCAGTAAAGCCTCTAAGGTCAAACCGTCGTTTGGCTGATGACCTAAACAACATCACAAATATGTGTATTTATAGGAAATATGGTATGTATGTATATTGTACCTTATTATTGAACAAAAATAAATACATAATTATTTATTATTATTACATAAATACGATCCAAAGTATCAAAAGTAATCGATCGTTCTAAACAGTAAATTCTGTAGAAAAATTTATTGTTATTACCAAAAAAATATTTAAAAAAAAACACGGATCTCCGTGTTAAACCATGGTAAAGTAAGGATAGCAGATATAACTACATTATGAGTGTATCAATTCGACTATAATTGATAGATGAACTAAAAGCAAGAAAACAATAACTTTATACTCTGTGATAAATACTGATTTGCTAGCGATGAATAAATAAATAAAATTATAAATGATAAATTACTAAATTAGGGTTTATGTCAATTAAAGACATATTTTAAAATCTTCTGAGGTTTTCTTTTTAAAAGATAAAGAACTTATAATGCTAGATCTTCACTATTTTAACAAAACGTTAATGGAAAATTGCGTAAAATAAAGGAGAAAACGAAAGATAGAGAATCCTTTCTAAGTTTTGATAAGGGGAGAAATAGAGCTTGGAATTAATGTGTTTGGGAGTCCTCTTAGCAAACATTTCTTTAGAAAAGAGGGGATGGGTTTTTGATGAGAATAAAAAGAGAAGGGGGAACTTTAGGGGTAAGAGAACAAAGAGAGAGTGAGGTTGCTGAGAGATTGTTATTTTGTGCAAAATTTTAACATCATCAGCACAGTCGCCAACGCAAACCACAAAAACCTAACCTAACTGAAGTTTTTTTTCACCAGTTTTCCACTTTTGTACTTATAAAAATACATTTTATTTATTTCTCTCTTCTATAATTTGTAACAGAGTAAATTCATATTTATTGGTATCGTTTATTTTTAATTAAATCATGATAACACTGGCAATAAGAAAGAAAAATAATGATTTTCATTCTTCCAACATTTTGAAAATTTCGTAGATAGATATCATTTAAATTCAAAATCAGTTATTATAATAATTTCAAATCATTATTTTGTATAGTAGACAAGTTTTATCTAATAATATTTATTTTAATTACTTGTCATTTTTAATTGACATTTTCACCATTAATGTAAAATGATTTGTCAGAATTTTAGTTGTATACAAAAAAAAAAATTAAATACATCTCAAAAAAAACTTACTGAATATATATATTTTTCAATTTTATGCAAATAAAATTATTTAACTGGTTAAGAAATTACAACACAATAAAATTAAAGTAGGCTCTCCTAAAAAATGTGTTAATTACTAACCTACTTGTACATACCTCCATAAATCTTTTAAATTAAATATAACTAACTGACACTTGTTAATTAATTCACACAATAATACTAATTTATTGTTAACAACCAATTTCATAATTAATTGAATTAACATTCTTATAGTCTTATTTCGCAATTTTTTGTATCATTGTGAATGACAGTTCTTGGAAATCAAAATTAGTAGAAACGTTTATCTTTATTTTGCTTTCTTTCTACGATGTTTCAGGGTAGCAGATAAATTGTAAGAAGAATCTTAATTTTTTGGGAGCGCAGGTATAAAAACAGTCAGCGCCTTTTTAGTTAGTTAGTTGGTACTTGAATTGTGAATGGAAAGTGTTATCGTGCCTTTCGAAGTAGTGTCGTTACGGGATCGTTTTCGAATTACATTAATAGTGCGTATACGTACGGGTAGTAGCAAGTGGTTTTGATTTTTAAAGGATAGTGTCTTTATTAAAGTCAAGTTTTGTTTTTGTTTAAGATTTTTAATTAATTTTATTAAAGTAATATTAGAAATTTTATTTACTTATTGTGTAAATAAATAATAAATTGTAATAAGTTTAAAGAAAATATGTTTGTTATTTATTACATCTAGATCCTGATCGAACCTAGGCTTAGGTGTTATGTACAATAAATTGAACCACATTTTGCGTTCTAAATATAATTATAACATGATAAACATTTATATCAATCGACAAAGTTCACTACCTTGAATTACACCTAGATAGAAGACTGACATGGAACGGTCACTATCTCTTAAACGGAAAGCATTGGAAGATAGACTAAGACAACTAAGTTCCCTATTTTCCCGACGATGTAAATTTCTTGTCAATCTATAATTACCAGTTTGTAGAATTAATAATACCTATCAGATGTATGCCAGACAAATACATTGTAGTGAAAAACCTTCAGTAATAAACAAAATTCAAAGAACTCAGTTTTAAACATTAAGGAAAATTATAGATGCTTCCCTTTACATAATTGACTCCGTTTGGCACAATAACCTACGATTAACATACGTAAATGACACCTAAAACTGTACAAGAAGGATTTGTTACTCGTTTTTAACGGCCTTATGCTTATAATAATTGTAATCCAATAATCTACCTGGTAACCCACCTCGATGGTTTTAACGTTCTTGGAGCAGGGACCTCAATCGGAAATAGTTTTTGGTAAATTAAAAAAATCTATATATTATTTCAATCATCAACTTAAATTAACAATCGTTTAAGCCCCTTCAGATTCCTACAATTGGTGTTCTCTTCCAAGCCAAAAAGTCAATTATCACTTTTCGTCACATGCCCTAATTTTTAGCAATAATTACACAATTGTGAATAAATAAAAAATTGAAATAAATTGTTGTAATTTTAAAATTAGCATGGTTACAAAGTAATCCAGTTAAATTAACTTCAATTGTTGGAAATTGGAAGAGGATATTAGGGTCATTAAAGTCAACAGCTCAAAAGTTGACTTGCTAATATGTACATTAATTTTATGCCAGAGAACACCGTTGATTTTCTACTACATTTGGTATAACGTTCTACGTTGCCAAGAAAATAAATGTAATAATGGAATAAACTAAAAGTTTCTGAAATGTAAAATATAAATCTGAAGGATATGAATTTATCCACTTCTATGCAGTACGCAGAGTGGCAGTATTCTTGACTGTAAATTAAAAAGTTCCGGATTCGATTCACGGCTAGGGTCTGGGCAATTAAGTTATTTTAAGCAAAAACTGTAGTCGCTCAAGGCCAAGTTTGCGCTGGGAATTTAGAAAATAAAAAAAAAGTATAAACCTATCAATCTTCAGATGCCTGTTTTGTTATAAAATAATTTACCATTCATATTTTGTATATTATTCAGACAAAATTTACAATAAATAATTAACTTTTACTAAATAGTTATGAAGTAATGTTATAGGAATTACATGAGTAGAGAAGTGTCTAGCGTGTCTCAGTCCTGGGTTCGAATCCCACTCAGGCACGGCATATTTTCATAAGTTTCAAAAAAACAATCATTTCATCCTACATTGCATAAAGTTACACCCCAACGTCGTCGCTAATGACCGTTGCAGTTGATGCGACGTTAAATAAAAAAAAAAATACAAAGTTAACTGCTTCAGGTAGTTATGTTTTTAAAAGAAACAATGATTATGATCATTATTATGAACATAATTAGTCATAAAATTATTTTTTTTGTTTTGTTGAATTGTTTACACCATTTAATTTTTATTTTTATGGGCATTAAAATGGTATTAGAAAACAAAAGTAAAAATAACAGTTAAAAAAAGACTTATTTACATTTTAACGGTAACTAGAAAAAAGTAAATACCTACAGTTAATTTTAAAATTAATGGTTTGTGTTGTTATTAATTACAGTATAAATTATACACAACTTTTATATACTCGTAGTTATAAAATAATATTTACAACTTTAATGTGTTTTAATTAACTTAATTGTACCCCTTACTTTATAACATTTAGTCACATTTTCATATAAGCCTGAAGGTGTAAAAAAAATATTCTTTAATTTCTCTCAGCTAAATCGAAAACACAGATTCTTCACAATATCCGTAATTGTAATAAAAAACAGAGTTTTACAAGATCTATTTATTAGTAGTTATATTGAAAAATAGCCCAAAGTAAATTATTTATAAAATAGATTTAATATTTTATAGAAATACAAGTAAAATTTCAGTGAGAGAGACATCAGTCTTTCCAGTAAATTTAAATTTTTACTCTACCTGATCAGTCTCTCACCTAAAAAACGGCGCCAAAAAATTTAAGCCTTACAATACTCTAGACTTGATAGAAAATTAATTAAAAAAATCAAAGAAACTATAAAATAGGTACGGGATTTTTAAGCAAAATTGCAAAAATTGACTTGGGAGTCAACCTGTTAATTTGAATTTTACGGCAAAAACGTTTATAATTAAAGTTTTTTGATTGATTTTCAATTTTCCCTTTAAATAATGTACTAATACGCATGATTTAATGTAAAAAAAACAAAAATTCAAAATTTTGTTGTTTTTGTATCGATTAACAAAGAATACGAGACCAGTTTGTTCAAATATTATATATAACGAATGATTTTATCTGTGTTATGTGGTTGAACATTTCTGCAACATTTCTATTGAACAGGAATGTGCGTAGGAACATCCGCGTGCGCACGAATATGGAAAGAGAAACAAAGCCAATGTTAATTTACCTACTGGTCCTATTTACACTCTGAGTGTCCCCCCTGCCCCCGACCACTTACGGCCTTTGCTTCCTCTATCAGATCTATAATTACCTCTACTCTTTGACCGACCAACAACCCCTAATATTATAGGATACCTGGGTATTATCTTCTCAGCTAGTCCTATGGGAACTGAATTTTCAACTATTTCAACCGGTATTAAACAGAAATTTAAATTTATGTGTACATGAATACATGAATTATATATTCATTGTTTCACAACATAATTAATCAATAATATTGAAACAGAAATTTAGGCAAAATATCCATGTTGCCAAGTATATTTACTATCATTTCAATTAAAAAGAAGTAAAATTTTTATTTGTGTAATATTTGAGGGGTCTAGTATCAAAATCAGCCACATCCAAAAACTTTTTTTTGTTTCTGTTCAAGTAGGTACAAGTTTTCAATGTTATGAACAAAGTAAATAGGAAAATTTACATAAAAACGATCCTTATGCAATAACATTGCTCAAAAAAATTGTGAAGTTATTTTCAAAACAAGCCACAACCATACTTACAGAAATAGTGCATTACTGTGGTGAACTAAATTATATTCTACCAAAAACAATGTAGGTTTGTAGTTATGTTAAGACAATTTTATTACAACATAGTTTAATTTTGTTTTTATGACAGAATACTATTCAAGTGATTATTTTCAATTGCTTGAAAAATATCGATTTTGAACAATTTAGTTAGTTTTAGTGCGACACAGTATTATTGAAAAAAAATTTTTTGTTTAATTTATAGTTAGGAGTAGTTACTTAATTAAATTAGTGTTGAAATGATCAAATTCACTGCTTGCCTTAGAAAACAAAACTATGATTTTTCAACAAAAAAACCAGTAAACTTTTGTTTCAAACCCAACCACGTCCCCGAAGGAGTTTTAAAACCAGCCACATTCAAAAGAAAAATTAGTTTTCCTAGATTTTGAAAAAATAAATTATTATATTTTTATACACATTAATGTGGGATTTAATACTTTTAACTTGAACTATTAACCAAGACGGAAGATACTGTAGTTTAAATTTAAACAGAATTTTTGCTTTAGTGAAAAATTTTATGAAATGGATGTGGCTGATTTTGATACTAAACTCCTCATTTAAAGACCTTCCAAATAACGCAAGCCAAAAAAAGAAAGTGTAATTATATTGAAAACAAAAGAATTATGACGCCTCCGTAGCTTAGTGGTAGCGCGCTAGCCTACAACGCGGAGGTCCCGGGTTCGATTCCCGGCTAGGGTCTCAAAATTTTAACACGTTAAAACCCACCTTTACAGTACCGAAACCCACAGTAGTCGTTAATACCACTTTAAATAAACTAAAGTAAAGAATTATGACACATTCAAATTAGTTCGAAAAACAATGCCCTAAAAGTTAACTGATTTAAGGTAATTTTAAATTACTTTCTACAACAGAACATTTTGAAAGTTTTTTATTTTTAAGTAGATTGTGGCAATGTCTCCCGAAATTATTAGCTTCCTTTTTAGTTTATTTAAAGTCGGATCAACAGGTCGGTTATTAGGGACTACAATTTGTTATGAAACTGTAGGTTTTAACTTGTGAAAATTTCTAGACCTTAGCCGTATATCGAACCCGGGACCTCCGCGTTGTAGGCTAGCGCGCTGCCGCTACGATACAGAGGCGGCCATTAGTACGTATTTTTTTAATCCGTTAATGTCCTTCGGTTTCACCTTTTTTAATTCCCAGGAAATATTTTAACCATTTTAATATTAAGAATAAAACTTTTACCTTAAATAAATGCATTAAAAAATACAGTTGTTTGTAATATAACAAATTTACTGGACACCTGGAGTTGTTTATTTTTTGAGTCTATTAAAATAGTAAACATCTCCAGCTGATTGAAAAATTAATACTTTAGAATTATTTAATTCACATTGACAAAATTATTTAAAAAAGTTATTTATTCTAGTTGCTAGGCGACTAAAGAAGAAGAAAAGATTTTGTACAAATTATTTTAGTGAGGGACAAATTGGCGAACTGAATAGGCAGGTCCCTCATTCATGCATTAAAATAGTCTTCTACAACGATATAATCAATTAGATTGTTTCATTCTTATGTGTGTAGTTTAAAGAAAGTAAAAGTAAAAGTAAAAAGTATTTTAAATAAATAAAAAATTTCAAGTAAAATAATTAAAGAAAAGTTTTTTATTTATAATGTTACAAAATTGGCATCTCTTGTGTGGATGATAATTCAACTACTCCACAAATTGGCAACCCTAATCGTGGGGATGAATTCACGAATTAACAAAAAGATTTATTCACAAATATGTCTGAAGGTAATCTCAGGAAATTGATAGATCTTCGCGTAGTGGATTTGAGATTGGAACTCGAAAAACGTAACATACAAAGTAAAGGTGTGAAAGCTGTACTAATGGAACGACTGCAAAAGGCTCTACAGGAGGAAGGCCACGATCCTGATTCATACACATTTGAGATGGCTGCGCCCACAACAGAAGAGGAGATGACTGCGAATACAGGAGGAAGAGGAGCTGATGGGGTTAAAGGAAGTGACTACTCGGAGGACGAAGGTGAAGATGGAGCTGACGAGGGCGAGGACGAGGTAGAATGGCCAATACAGAAGAAAGGTTTGGTGCAGAAACCAGGTGATATTAGTTTTAGTCAAGATATTGATACAGGAAGTGTTAGGCTAAAGTCAGATGATAACATGCAGCTTATTTTGAACCTGTTGCAAGAGCAAGCTAGGAGATCTGAAGAGCAAGCTAGGAGATCTGAGGAGCAAGCTAGGAGATCTGAAGAGCAAGCTAGGAGATTTGAAGATAATATGAGTAAACTCGGTAGGGATTTAAGTAATAGAATAGATGACTTGGAGCAAGGTATTGAGAAAAAGATGGATAATAAATTGAATGTTTTCCATGTAAAAATTGTAGAACAGGATAGAAAATTAGGTAATTTAGAGTCTGAGATAAAGGGAGTAGAAAATAATTTGGTTTTAGAAGTTAATAAGTGTAAGAATAATATAAGCATGTTAAATGAGAAGCATGACAAGGGTGTGAAAGATCTTAAAAAGGAAATAAAAGAATAGAATCTAAAAAAAATTGATAAAGTTAAGTTTGAAATTAAAAAAGATTTTAAAGATGAAATGGAGAATAATCTGATAGAACATAGGGAAATAGTAAATAAAACGAATGAGAATTTAGAAAATTTGAAGGGAGAATTTGAAAGATATGTGGAATCTGGGGAAATGAAGATTGTTCACAGTAATAGTAGAAATAATAATATAAGAATTAAATTTTTAAACAATAATCCCATGGAATTTGTTAGCTCTCTTAAATATGAGATTAAAATAAACAACATAAAGAACTGGAAATTTATAAAGCCAATTATCAATGAAAACATGATAGATAGTACAATAGGATACTCGTGGTGGATGTATGTGAGAGAGGATATAGATAGTTTAGAAGATTTCATTAGTAGGTTTAAAGAAAAATTTTGGAATGACGGGACACAGACAGAAGTTAGATATAACCTACAATTTGGAAAGTTTGATAATACTAGACAGGTAAAGATGTCTGTCTACTTTATGAACAAGATAAATAAGGCGAAATATTTAGAGCCACAATTATCAGAAAAAGAGTTAGTCAAATTAATTAGTAGACATTTTGATAATTTAATTAATAGAGCTAGGACGATTGGCTGCATATACGATGTGGAAAGTTTTGTGAAATTGTTAGACGAAATAGAGAATTCGAATATTTGTAGAGAAGTAGAGGTAAGTAGGCCAGGACAAAATAATTATAATAATAGAGGAAAATTTATGTTCAACCAAAAACAAAAATTTCATAGGGATGATAGAAGCTATAATAATAATAATAATAATAATAATAATAATAACAATAATGGAAAATCGTATGATAACCGAGGTAGAAATAATTTCAATAACTATAGTAGCCAACATATGTTTAATAGGCAATGTGATAGACACGGAAATAATAAATTTCATGTTGATAAGAGTATACAAAAAATGTGAAGTAATATTTTTTTATTTTTTTAGCGGTCATATAAAAGATATATGGAACATTTAAACGCTTATATATATATAAAAAAAAAACTATATGGTGATTATATATCATTTATATATCATTTTTATATTGTTATTTATGTGTGTGATGTAGATAATATTATTTTGTTCTACATTTAATTTTTTTAACTAAGTTATTTGCTTACGTAAAGTATTACATAAACAGTGTTGCTAGCGATTATCAAACAAAGGTGAACAATTGTAGTGTGATTACTGAATCATTTTTAAAAAAATATGTTTCAGATATTTGCTATGTTTTACTGTTTAATTTATCCTATATATGTTATTAATTTTTTTTGTTTGTACACAAGTTTAACTATGTACATTATGTTGATATTTGTGTATTGTTGTGTTATGTTAATGGGTTATAGTTCGTTTATAGTTTATTTGGTTAGTAGAATTGTAAGGTTGCTTAGTGACATAATTTTAAAAACATTTTTGGCTTTAAATTTATCAAACAAATTCAAAATTTAGATTTTCATAAAAATTTCTTTTTGTTTTCAAAATTTAAATGGGGGGATATTTGTAATATAACAAATTTACTGGACACCTGGAGTTGTTTATTTTTTGAGTCTATTAAAATAGTAAACATCTCCAGCTGATTGAAAAATTAATACTTTAGAATTATTTAATTCACATTGACAAAATTATTTAAAAAAGTTATTTATTCTAGTTGCTAGGCGACTAAAGAAGAAGAAAAGATTTTGTACAAATTATTTTAGTGAGGGACAAATTGGCGAACTGAATAGGCAGGTCCCTCATTCATGCATTAAAATAGTCTTCTACAACGATATAATCAATTAGATTGTTTCATTCTTACGTGTGTAGTTTAAAGAAAGTAAAAGTAAAAGTAAAAAGTATTTTAAATAATAAAAAATTTCAAGTAAAATAATTAAAGAAAAGTTTTTTATTTATAATGTTACAAAATTGGCATCTCTTGTGTGGATGATAATTCAACTACTCCACATGTTAAAATATTTCATTTCCTATATTATAAATTTTTTTAACGTCCGACTGTTCTGCAATTACTGCTAATGCAAACGGTGAAGGAAGAAATGATTTTTTTTGTAACGTATGAAAATATGCCGTGTCTGAATGGGATTCGAACCCAAGACCACATGATGAGAGGCGAACACGTTACCAACTACGCCAATGCGGCTGGCCCTGTATTAAAAAACAAGAATTGAATTTATATCTTTTATTTACTAAAATTTGTAAGCCGCCTCCATGTCATTGTGGTTAGCGTGCTAGCCTACTAAGCAGAAGTCCCGGGTTCGAGATCCGGGTACGGTCTGGAAATTATTAGTCTATGTGCCAAACCGACCGTTCTAGTTCCTTAACGCACTGTAGTCGTTAATGACCAAGATATTGATCCGACTTTAATTAAACGAAAAAATTTGTTTTTATTATTGTCCAGTGCATTAGTTACAAAATTGTATTTATATATATATTTATGTATTTTTATATTATGTACTTGAATTTTATTCGATGAGTGATACAAAGTATCGTATTTTCATGTAAAACTATTTTTTACATTTTTAAACTGCTTTATCGTATTTTAAGATTTCAAACAAAAAATCCCTGAACTTAAACAGAGCAAATTTTGTTAAACTATTTTGTAATAATCTTTTACAAAGTCATACGAAGAATGTTAAATTCGGATTATGTACCACAAGTTTCTAATACAGTTGACTGATTCTTCGTAATAAAAATGAAAAGAAGGAACTGTATGTACTACAAAGGAACGGTTTTTGAACAGCATTGAGCTAAAAATCAGAACAAAAGTTCTTTTAAATCATTCCTTTACCTTTTATTTTTTTATGAATTCGATCTTGAGAATTGTTATTGAATTTTCGTGACTATTTTTTATAAATTTAACTATTTTTTCCACTACCGTATTATAGGTACTTAAACATTTTATATTGGTTAAATGAAAGTAAATACGAAAATAAATACTTTTTAAGTAATGATTTAATTACACAATTTAAGATTCTTTGATTCATTAAAAAGGGCTACGATAAATAGTTCTGTTTGTTTTCACATCGTCAACCAATTATATGACTGATATTTAAAACATAAAAAGTAGAGGTGTTAAAGACACTAGTAAGAGTTATCACCTCTGATAATGAATTTAATTACCCAGATCCTGTGGTGAATGAAGTGAAGGTGTCATTTGTAGGGTGGAAAAGTAGATGATTTTTAGAAAGCATGGCATGCTGATAAGCATATTTTTTCATTCAGTGAGGAAGGCAAGTAAACCATCTCTCTTCTAGTTTTAATTAGTAAAGCCTCTGAAGGTTCAAACCAGCCTTTAAGCTGATGACAAACAACAGGTTCATAATATTCGGATCTACTAAAAAATTCTAATAATCTCGTTTCATGGCAAAGCTTAGGACGCAGCCTAAGATTTTAAACGAATAAAATGCTCACCTTAGAACTAAGGTTCTAGGAAAAAGTGAACACATAACGTACAAAATGAGATTATTCAGTATCCTGAAAAAGTGTTTTGTTCCTCTGAACTGAACAAGTTTTGAGCAATCAGAACTAGGAAAAATATCTTCTAGAAATGGAATGCTAAGTTTTAGGTTTAGAGGTGTACTCCACGCGGGGACTTTTGATGTTTAAGCATCTGCTCTACTGAACTGAAGATGAGAAGACTTCAGCCTACAATTATAGCTCTAAAATCAGATGGAGTAATTTGTCTCGCCTTTTTTACTTTGAAATACATTTGCTAAGTATAATGGAATGTCTCTTAAATAAAACTACCTCAAGTGGTAACCACAATCACGGATAGGAATTTTCATCTTATGAAGAGACGCAAACAGGGCGTCCAATTCTTAGAAATCTACCAACTTGCACGAAGGAATCAGAGCCTTCTGGAAGTCTCAACAATGTGACAAGAATGATCAACGGATGGATCGAAGAAATAAAAAGACCCAACCATAGAAGAAAGCTGAGAGTGTTGGCTGGAAATAGAACTTCCAGAAATTACTAGAGTTACTCTACGTGATATACAATAGATCGAAACAAGAATTAAAGAAATATGCAGAATTTAAAAAAAACTAGATGAAAACATGACATTTTTATTGTTTAAGAATGTAAGAGTATTAAAATTAATAAAATGAATATAATAGTTTTTTAGTATACTAAAAATCAAAGTTTTTGACTTGCACTCATTTTTCCTACCACTCAAGAATAATGATCGTACCGATATTAGAGTTATTGATGCATCAAAGAAAATACAGAATGAGTTTACAAATGAATTAATAAACACATGGCAATCGATTCTAGGCTAATTAATATACAATTTTGTTGCACGCATGCGTCAGTTCGTACCATAAACTAAATAATACACGTCATCATATGGTTTTATAAAAGGAATTTTTCAGAAAAGTTGTTTACGTTTACTAACTAATCCTATAAGGATGAAAAAATATTTTCTTTTTTAAATGAATGTTTCATTTTTATTTAAAGCAAACGGATAAATTAAGCAGTGAGCTGAAGTGCAAAGATAAAATTATGTCAACAAGAAGGTAAAAAATTTGAATAAAACTGACTGGAGTTGAGTGACGCAGCAATAATGAGGCTGATATGTCGAGAGATCGTTAGAGTGAAATTTCAAATTATAAAGAAAACGAAGCAGCTGTCACAGAGGATTGCATAAATATGCATATAATATTAGTGTGACCCACCCACTCTTGTGCAATCTAAACAAAATAACAATGACGTCATTACCTGGATTTAGAACATAATTATAACATTTATCTAAAAAAATTAAATTATTAGTATTTATTTTAAGAGAAAACAATATAATAAAGAGGATTTTTTATTTGTTTAAAGTCGCACCACCATCTTGGTACTTTTATGGGTTTTAAAACGGTGGGTTTTTACTTATACTATTGTGACAATACTGAAAAGGAAAGAGTATTCGAGAGTTTTCTAAGGGGCCGAAAATTTATAAATGTTAACGTAAATAAATAAATAGTATAGAGTTTTAAATAAATAGTCATAGGGGGTCCTATGACCCCCTTCCTATATAGTCCGGTAGGGGTCTATTGTTGAATAACTATCGTGAAAGAGTCGGGCAGTTACCTATTTAGATAATTACCTTTTTGTGATACCTTCTATTCCTAATTTTTTTACAGTTGTTAAAGATTTTAAAAACATAGCGGTTTAGGTATGTTTACACGGAAATCGATTTTAATTTTAATAATTCTTCGTTTGCGGCCTGAAGTTTTCTTCGAAGTAACTTGTTTTCTTCTTTCAATTTGGGGTTTTCACGTTTTAAGAGATCAGTTTCCTCTGATTGCGCAACGTTAACATTTAGCGGTTCTTCATTAAAACGAGTCCTATCTTACTCTAAGGCTATCCCTTCATTTTGTGTACTGCCTGTCTTATAATTGGATAAGTTTAAAATATCATAAACTTCCTTATAAGCCTATCATTTCTCTGCTCGACTTTTACGTTCACTGCAAGTCGGGTTTACCGGACGTACGGAACTACAAATCGGCAAATTTAAATGTGGAACTGAATTCATCTTTAAGACACGTTTTAATGGAAGATGTAGCAACTCGGACTTTAAATTTCGTACATAATCCGATTCGTCAAAATGTACTATACGAGCGCGACCACTATCAGCAGAAAATGAATCGGCCCGCTTGCAAGCATTTATCCACTTCAATTTAGTTTCAATAACCTTTGGAAAACGGTGAAACTTATAATGCCCAACTCCTTTTGGTGTCTATTGTGATTAGATTACTATTAAAGACTAGTAAAGTATTACAGACCGTAGTAAGACTAGTAAACATCACAGACTGACACGGTACGTATCGTGCGTTGGCTGTCGCTGGTGACCAGTGACGTCAGAGAGCGGGCTTGTCACTGCGCATATTTTTGATGATCCCTACCGTCTAGTAAAATAACCGTGGAAAAATAGGTAATTCCTTACAAAAATTAATAAATATATTGTAAACTTTTTAATTATGTTTTTATTTTTCCTTGACAAGGGAAACTTATTTTTTGAATACCCCTCGTATACTAAATTATAAATTCTTAATGGCACTACACGAATAGAAGGAGATAAATATGGATATTAAAATATATTTTGTGAATTAACCCTTTTGAGTATTTAATGGGTAGTCCAACCATGGGTGGATGTGATGAACCGGGTAGGCAGACTACGTATGTTGATAATTACTGCCGTGTTAATTACCCGCTTTAGCGCTTGTTTTATCAGTGATCTGTTTCAACCAACATTATGAACATTATGTATTATATAATACCGAAATTCATATCCTATTTTATAACATGTGGAGTGATGTAATTACTTACATGTACGACCATGTTAGTTAATCTATTAACTAACGTTTGTAACCTAAGTTGACAGTGTTAATATAAGAGTAGAGTTCAATAAATAAATGAACTGTTATCGATTTCAATGATTATTTTATTATAATTTATTTTACTAGCCATATTATATAAAATTTATTTGAATAATTTTTGTAATTAATATTATTATGTAATTATTAGAATATTATAAATTATTAAAATAATTAGATTATTTATTATTGTAATTATAAGAATAATAATAATATTATTATTATTATAAAACATAAAAACGTATTATTATTACGTTTATTATTATTATTATTAAACGTATTTATTATTAATACTGTTAATGAAAAATCTGGTGTGAGACACTCACACAACTTTATTTGCCAATGTAAATAATGAACAATACAATCTAACATTAGTAATAAAACATTAGAAATAAACAAAAAACTAACCTCAGTAAACATAACGTAATTTTAATCATGAGTGAAAGACGCAAAATGAAAATCAACCTCAGTTTGGTTTAAAATACGGAAAACCACACTTTCTCGCTAAACTAGGCTCTGTAGAGAAAAATGCTTTAAATAAAGTTGTAGATCTTTTAATTTCCTATAAATTTGATTATATACAACTTTCTCGTAAAATTCATATTAAAGCTGAAATCATAAAAAAATCGATTTTTTACAGGTTGTCGTGAGAAAAAAACCAGAAAATCGCTAATTACCGCTAGACTAAGCGTTATAAAAAAAATTTTTGAAATAAAAGTTGTAGGATTTTAAATTGTCTACAACTTTTATTATACATTTTTGCGCTGAAATGCATATTAAAGTCGAAATCTTAAAAAACAATTTTTTTACGTGAAACAACCTCTCCAAGATTTTCAGCAGACATAGCGCCTATCCTATCTTGTACAACATAAAAAAATGTAGTAAATGAGGTGATTTTTTAAAAAAATTGTTGGAGCCGTTTTTGAGAAAATCGCCAAAAAGTGAAAAATGACACGAATAAACTACTACTTCCGGTTGACTGATTATGATGAAAATGTTCGTGTCGGGTTTTCTAATGGTATTTAATTAGGTTTCAAGTTCGTACGACGTTCCGTTCTTGAGATATTCTGTTCACACCCACACACTCACTCACACACAGACCCATTGCTAAAAACATGTTTTTTGGGTTCAGGGGATCTGAAAACGAGTAGATCCGGTGATTTGAAGTTCGATTTTGAAAAATTGACATGAAAACAATACTTTCCTTCCTATATATTCATATAGGCAAGAGAAAGTAACAAAACGATAAATTGGTTAGAGTAATTTAAGTAAAATTAACTACTCTCGGAAAATTATACAGTTTCAAATAGATACCAGAACTGTATATTCACCATCTATTTTCGACTTACGTCTGAATTGTGTGTTGGAAGAGCAACAAGTGTGTACTAATTAAGTTTTATCGGGCGGGAGAAGCCCTATTGTTGTTATCTCGGTAGTCGAGTATATTGTGAGCCCTTTTACAACGTGCACGGTAGCCGATCACACACCTTTAAGTAGTCCGTTACCTTGTCTTTTATCCCACCTACTCAAGCTTTCTATAGATATATATTATGATAGATTTACTTTGTGTTATATAAGGGTCCAGCGCACCTAACTACCCGTTTAAATTAAGTATCAGTTTTAGGTTAATAATCCTACCGTATCAGCTCTTCTAATAATATTGCTTACGTAATGAATTTTTAGGTAGAGTAAAATTAATTCCAAAAATATTTCTACATTTATTTATCTCTTTTACGTTTCATTGGTCCTAAGAAAATAGGTTCCTATATTATAAAATCACACCCACACAGACCAATCGCTAAAAACATGTTTTTTGGGTTCAGGGGGTCTGAAAACGTGCAAATCAGGTAAAAACTCGATTTCAAAAAAATCGACATGAAAACAATACTTTCCTTCCTATGTATTCATATAGGCAAGAGAAAGTAAAAAATTAATGATACCTGATCGGGAATTGAATCTAGGATCCCAGGCATATGAACCAATTGTGTTGACCACTACAACAACCTAAAGGTGGTACGAGACCGATAAATAAATAAAATTTGTCTGTAAAACACAACTGCCTACAATGTATCTAATATTTACAAATAAGTAATTAACTAGAGTCATTGTTGAAAGCCTTTATTAAGCTCATGTTAAATGAAGTGCCTATTTTAATGATTAAATATCCTGGTAGATCAATAAACCCTGGAATAAATTTCTAAATATGGAAATTTCCATTTAATGACAGACTCACACTTTAATGTACCTGTAATATAAACCTACAAATTTATTACCCACCTACCTTGTTTTAACTAAACAGAAATCATAAAGTCCGTTAAACACATTTCATTCATTAAATAATTACTTAGTTGTACCGTTACAATCATTAAATTGCATTAAGTTTTATGGGCTTTGTTGTCGTTGTTACAACGAAAGAGTTTACTTATAATATGCGTTGGTGTGAGGGAGAGATTTCGTATTAATTTCAGTTCATTTTCTTTTAGTCTAGATGGCGTTACTGTAGCGTAATGGGTACACATATTAAATACACAAAGGAAGAACTTTGTCACATTTTATTTATTTTAATTTTTTCAGAAAAGCGTTATAAACTTTAAAACTTTGTTAGTTATTAATAACGGCTTAATTATAAGTTTTATGAACACCTTACTGTTGGTGAGCCAGGAAATGATATTCAGCTGAGTACGGGTGCAGTGAAAAGCTTTGAAAGTTTTAAATACTTGGGAGTCATCTTTGATAGGAGCGGAAAAAGTGCAGCGGAAGTAAACAGCAAGATTTCACAAGAGCGAAGGGTTATAGGGCAGTTAAATTCTGTCCTTTGGAAAGATAAAATATGGAAGGAGAAAAAAAATTTATCATGCTATCTTGGAGAGTGTATGTACCTATGCTGCGGAAGTGTGGATATTGACAAAGAGAGAGAAGGACCGCCTAAAAGCGGTGGAGATGGATTTGTGGAGGCGGAGCTGTGGTGTGTCGCGGATCCGAATTCTGAATTCCGAATTCTGAAATAAGGAGAAGAATCGGCGTTCAAGAAAATATCATGGATATCATATTATGGAAACAGTTAAAATGGTTTGGCTATTTGCAGAGGATGGAGGATGGTAGGTGGCCAAAGAGGGTTTGGGGTGGACACCAGCCGGTAGAAGAAGGAGGGGTAGGCCGGAAGTGACATAATTGGACGGGGTGCAGGAGGCAATGTCTTTGCGACGGCTCTCTGATGGGGACTGGTGAGACAGAAAGAGGTGGTGCTTAGGAAGCGAGATACGGCTGGGGCTGTAAATCCTCGCATGAATAAAAATGTATATTGTAAGTTTTATAATTTAATTATGCATTTTGTTGTTTATTTTTTAACTTATTGACTACGTCTGTATGATAATATTTTTTGGTGGCAATTTTTATAATTTTGTCATTTATCATTTTCCATAGTCCGTCTGTCTGTTACACCGAGATGTCAGAAACTACAAACGACAGCAAAACAAACGGGTTTTGGATTCGTAATCTACACAATAAATTAGTGGGCTTGGATTGGGTTTGAAGTTCCGGTTTTGACTGAAAGTGGCCCAAAACCGGAAGTCACAAAATCAAAGTCAGAAACTAAGAGACAACGTGACTCTGATCACAGCTGGTACAGCACTGACCCCCACCAGTCGCTAGGCAACTGAGCGCGCCATTACCAAAATAAACCTTCTGCGCACTCAAGAAAACCGACAAGCTTATTTGGCGTCCGCTGTAGCACCAAACGGTTTTCGGATTCATAATCTACACAAAAAGTAAGTGGGGCTGAATTGGGTTTGAAGTTCCTGTTTCAACGGGAAGTGGCCCGAAAACGGAAGTCAGGAATAGAAGTTGTAGTTTTATTTAGTTTTCAGTTTATTATAGTTTTCAGAAATCATAAATTTTGATCTACTCAACCGATTTATGACATTTGTTTTCAAAATTACTCAGAATATTGTTTTCTAGGGCTCCCAATAGTATGCAATTTTTATTTTGGATATTAGAAAATAATTTTATTTCTTTATTGATTAACACTTTTTTCTAGTATTAGACAAATTATTTTGTAATACTTAAATACAAACGGAATACACGGTATTCTAGATTATCTTCAATTTAAGATTAATTGCATGTAAATTTGTCCAATAAGCGTAAATTATGGTTTCTAATGATTGCATTTCAATACCTTGATTTTCGGAGTTGAGAGTAACATTTAAAAATAATTTTTGTAGCTTCAAAGTATATTTAATTAGTGCCATTTCTGTTCGTTATAAATCAACCGACGAACAGTCATTTTACGGAGTTGTTTACAAGTGAAGAATCAGTTAGTAGCCACGCAATGAACAGCTAGCGTTTTCACAGCTTCATCATTTATAATACAAATACTTTCAGTTTCTAAATCTCAGTTAATTTTCAACATAACCGTTCAAACAAAAAACAAATGAAAGATAATTTTGCAACTTCAAAATAATTACTCAATGATGTTTTTATTAAACACTATTTTTTTTTAATAAATATATAAAAAGTTGTATTAACTGCTAGTTATTATAGTCTGACTAATGAAAGAAAATACCTCAGCTTAGATATCCATGTCTTTTTAATAAGTGATTGTAAAAACTTATGTTAGATATAAAATTAAAGCTTGTATTGTTCGTATTTAGGCCAAGATGTTTTTTAAATTACGCCTAACGCGATGTTTATGTAGACAAAGAAAGATTTTTATGGCCTATTTTAGGTTAACCATTTTCCAGTTTCGGTAACTTCAATAATAAAATTTTCTAAAATATGAAGTTTAAGTATGTGTAAATAAGGACTTTTATCCTCAACAAATTTCAGGTCGTTTCACTTAATAGTTTGCCAATGGCGGACATTTAAAAAAATATTGCTATCTCCTTAACCCGTTGCAATATCGAAATTATTTTTTAAGATACTAATAAACAGTTTTACAACTGAAATTAATTAACGTTATTATCGAAAAATTTGCTTAATACAATTGATGGAAACCGGAAAATTCAATTGAAAATATTGATATAGACCTACATTCAGTGGCTACAGCTCTCGGAATGTACACGAAGTGTACGGATTGTACCCGGGAATATACTACACTCCGAGAGCTGTAGCAACTGAATCTATACAAATATTTACAATTTACTTTCCCGGTTTCCACTATTTATATTAATCGACGTTTTTCAATAATAACGTTAATTAACTTCGGTTGTAAAACTGTTTGTTATCGTAAAAAATAATTTCGATACTTCAACGGGTTACGTAGATAGCAAATTTTTTAAATGTTCGCCATTGGCACCTTATCAAATGAAATGATCTAACATTTTTTTTATTGAGATTAAAGATAAAAGTCCATTTTTTAACAGACAAACTGCATGTTTTAGAAAATTTTATTACTGAAGTTACCTGAAGCTGGAAAATGGGTTAACCATAAATAGGTAATAAAATTGTATTTTTTACAGTAAGAATAAAACAAACTTTAATTTGATATATGGCACAAGTTTCGACGATCGCTTATAAAAAAATATGACTGTCTAAACTCAGGTACTTCCTTTCATTAACCAGACTACAGTAATTACAGTGAGCTGCGGGTGTAAATATGTAATAATTTTCCAGACCGTAGACGGGAATCATATTTTGAAGGTTTAAAAATTAATCTGGATTTTCGTATAATTCATTTAAATACATAAATTAAAATTTTCATATGTATAAATAATCTTTACCAAGTTACCCCAAAAAAAATCAAAGAACAATTTAATTTTCAGATAGGCAATTATAGCTTTTAATAAATACCAAATTAAATGACATGTTCCAACGAATCGCATAAAATATGATTATAAATTAATAATAAACGATTGGGATAAAAGAATTATCATTGAAATTGAAATTGCTTTTAATTAAAAATTACATTTGAATCCATTCAATTAAATCAAGTTAAATATACATAAATTAGTAATCTGGTGAATTCCTATGTGAATATATTGTGGGTTACATTGTTGGAAATAGCAGTAAATTTTACCCAACGGAATCTAATCCTCTACTCCTTTCCTCATTGAGCAATACTGTTGTAATATAATCACATATCTTCTAGAATATCTTGCTCACGTATCTTACACTTAAATTTACTGTAGATCATATTTTATATATCTCAAATACATTTAAATTTGATTCTCAATAAAGTGATTCATATATTAATGCTTAGGAAATGTGGTAAGGCAATTTAATTCAACACAACTTCAATATCATTATCCTGAATTTCATTTGTATTATAACGGGTGTTTCAAAAAAGACGAGCCGGAACATTAAGAAGGTAGAATACTGGAAAGATAATTTGATCTTTGGTTCACGCATGCGCAGTTAATACATTCCCCGTACTTTCTGTAGAATACGTTCAGTAGTAACACATATACTAAAAGGTTCGCATCACACACAGTCATCGTACGAGCCTATAGTTCAGCCGTCCTTACTTTGCTCCTACTGTCAACAAACCAAAGCCAGCCACTACAGGGTGTACGCTAGGGCAACGACTTCAACTTTGTTCTTTTTTTTTACATAATTTATACATCTAGTAACTTGCATAAATAGAAAACTATAAATAGAAATGAAGAATCCAATAGTATTACACTAAATTCCTAATTGACAATAAATTATAACGCACGAAAGAACGATGCGAGACAATACGATGTCATAAGCGAACTGGTAGCATATTAAAACGATGACATGTTCTTTGTCAAAAATCTGGAGAGCAATTTATGGGTTTGGATCAGTCATCATGAAATTCAATTGTGAAATAACGAGTGACTATAGTAATACTAGATAAACAGATCATTAAAATAAAAACGTTTCTTTTAAATTTCTCCTGTTTCGTCATACAGATCATAGGTAATACGTACACGTAACTTATAACCACGTATATTCATGAAAAATAATGTTTTTATAAATTTTGTTTTAATAAATTTATTGTTTAGTACTTAAAACACGTCATGATATGATTAACAGGTTGATATGATTGAACATTTTTATTATAAAAATACTAAAATACTTTTAAAACTTTTTTGTAGTTACTTTTTAATCAGCGTGTACACATTTTTATGTAATGCGCATGCTCAGTGACGTCATTATTTGTTGAAAATAGGAACAAACCAAGGAAGGCTGGACTTTAGTTTGTATTAGTTGTGTATAGTTTATGAAAAAACAAAAAACAAAAAATGGGACGTCACATTTGCGAGAACGTTTGCCACGCCACTCTAGTGGAATGCCTGCCTTAATCTACGTGTTTCACGAACGATCATTCTTCTTCTTTCGTCTCCAATCGAAGATTGGAAATCATCATAGCGGTCTGAATCCTGTCGACCACGGCTCTTAACAGCTCCGCCAAAGTACACCTGTACTACTCTTTCAGATTTCGCACCCAGGAAAGTCTTCTACGCCCA
The DNA here is from genome assembly GCA_035578175.1 of Catonia carolina. Lineage (NCBI taxonomy): Eukaryota > Metazoa > Arthropoda > Insecta > Hemiptera > Achilidae > Catonia > Catonia carolina. The sequence goes on along the minus strand of JAQMRL010000005.1, from coordinate 27,564,765 downwards.
ACACTTCTTTTTCCCTTAATCATTCTTTGGACAAATATCCTCAGTAATGAGTACTTATATTATCTCAAATATGGCTCAGATACTTCAATTTCCTTCTTTTTATAGTCCTCGCCAGTTCATACTCCTTACCATCCTCAACAATACATCCACATTTTTCACTTTCTTTGTACATGACACTCCACATTCTCCTATAGCACCACATCTCAAATGCCTCAATATTCCTGATGTTTCCCTGTTTAAGAGTCCATGACTCCACACCGTACAGTAAAATAGAGAAAACATAACAAACGTAAAACGATCATTACACGCACGTAAAATTGAAGTTTCGAGTGTAATCTCTCGGGGTCGTGTAATAGGATCTTTATTTTTTGACAAATCTGTAAATCAAGTGGTTTATCGCAACCTAATTCATCTATTTATTGCAATATTAGATTATAGTTGAATTAAAAGTAAAATAAACCTGGAACTATCGAGGGCGAAGGGTTACAAACTTGTTTGCAATTTCAAAAAGTACAGTACATTCTTTATTGCAAGAGCAGAGCGCTACTGAAATATGACAACGCTGTCACGAAAAGTTGCCATCAAAAATGCTCACGCATTTTTGGTTATAAATGCTCACGCGCTGGATGGTTAAGAGGCAGCCGAGCCTGACCGGAGCCGAAGCCGCCGGTCAGGCTCGGCTCGCTCTTAACCATCCAGCGCGTGAGCATTTATAACCAAAAATGCGTGAGCATTTTTGATGGCAACTTTTCGTGACAGCGTTGTCATATTTCAGTAGCGCTCTGCTCTTGCAATAAAGAATGTACTGTACTTTTTGAAATTGCAAACAAGTTTGTAGTGTATTTTTGGAACCGTTTTCAATGTAAATGCATCTTATAACGAAAGAAGGCAAAAGTAAGAGAGAGGGAGTGGAGGTACGCAAATGATGGGTACAGCGCAAGTGCTAGTAACACACTGCACATAGCAGCAACACTGGAGGCTGATAGCCCCGAGCGCTCCCCCTACCTTCATTGCTTAAGGTTTGTTTTACTTTGAATTCAATACACGAACGAGAAAGTTGGTTCCAGTAGGATTAGTTGAATATTTTTGAACTACATTCAAAAAAACAAGTTCACCCTTTTTGAAACACCCATTATAACTATAATTTCATAAATTACGTCACGCGTCCAATCTGTCAACTGCTATTATAAATGACCTTTATGTCATGAAATTACAATTAACACCATTAAGTATTTATATATGTATACATTTGCACTAACATATGGCATCTAATTTTTGGCCACACTAATGACAATGTTACGTAACATTAAGTACTATGTGTATACATTAATATTTTTTGTAACTTATTTAATTTAACTCTGCAGCTGTACAATTATTTCAAAGAGCAAAATTGATCACTTTACACTAAACCAATTTTATAGACCATTATGGGTAAAAATAAATAACGGCGTTAGTGGCTTAGAGAAGAATAAAGTAACAGTGCTCCAAAAATTAAAATTATGTTAAATTGGAATTTTTTCTTATTTTCAGGACCTCCTTTAAACAAATCTAGTCAAAGTCTGGGAGATCTATTTGAGAATTAATCTTCCTTGCCCAATACTCTTTTCTCGTCAAAGGGGTTTTTAGATTAAAATTTTGAAATGGACGTTTAATTTTGATTGGTGGTTAATTAAACAGAAAAGTAGCTTATTGCGGGAGTTAAGTTCTGATTGTTTTGTACGCAGATGATGCTTCCAAGTTAGTAGTCTGCCAATCGTATAGTCAAAATATCGCACGATTCTGGCCTGAGGGTACAGGCTTGGGGAACAAGTTATCGGTTATTATAAATGCTTTAAATAAAAGTTGTAGGTCTTTTAATTTCCTATAAATTTGGTTTTATGCACTTTTGTCGTAAAATGCATAGCCTATACCAAGGCCGAAATTTTAAAAAAATCGATGTTTTTTACAGATGTTCATGAAAAAAAAACAGAAAATCATTAATTAGCGCTAAAATAAGCATGATACAAAAAATGTTTAAAATAAAAGTTGTAGGATTTTAAATTTTCTACAACTTTTATTATATACATTTTTGCGCTAAAATGCATATTTAAGTCGAAATCTTAAAAAAACCAATGTTTTTACGAGAAAACAACTTCTCCAAGAACTTCAGCAGACATGGCGCCTACCCTATCTTGTAGAGCATAAAAAATTTAGTAAGTAAAACGATTTTTATAAAAATCGTAGAAGCCGTTTTTTAAAAAGTCACAAAAAGTAAAAAATGAGACGAATAAACAACTACTTCCGGTTGACCGATTTTGATGAAAATGTTCGTATCGAGCACGGTAATAGTGTCTAACTTAAGTTTCAAGTTTAAAGTTCGTGCGATATTCCGTTCTTGAGCTATTCTGTTCACACACACTGAGACCAATCGCTAAAAACATGTTTTTTTGGGTTCAGGGGATCTGAAAACGTGTAGATCCGGTGAAAACTCGATTTTGAAAAATCGACATGAAAACAATACTTTCCTTCCTATACATTTACATAGGCAAGAGAAAGTAAAAATAGGAGATCTTGGAATGATCATAAATGATAACGTTATCAACCGTTAACTGGATTGTAAAATCCAAGACAAATAATATAAAAGATATGTTTTTAGAAAATTGGATGAACAAACAATGAATAAAATTTCATGTAGAAAATTGTAAGGAATAAGAAGAAAATAAAAACAGGTACATTGATAGTGTCTAGCAAACTGGGATTTAAAGTGAATTGCTCCAGAAGGAGTTACCCGACGGTAAACACAATTCCAATAATATGAACTAATAGTATAAATTGAAAGCTTATGAAGATTGTAAAATAAACAAGCTTTTTTATTTAACTCTTTATTGTAGTTGGTTTTATTATGTAATATTTCTTTTATGGTGAAATATTAATAGTTTCGTGTAAACTACATAATGAGTTATTTTACTATAAACAAAAATAAATTAGTGTTAGAAATTACGGTAAAAGATATTGCAAATAGTGTTGCTAAAAATATACTTAAGAACTGCGTATTTAACAGTTAATTATTTAGAATAACATTTTATTGCTCTTTCCTTCTTAATTATTTTACATTCCAGCTTTTTCACATAATCTACGACAGGTAAAATAAAACTGGGAAATATTACTTACAATTTATTAACTGTTTCCAATTTGTAAAAAGTTTTAAGATAATATATATTTCACTTAAAAAAATCTAGTGTGAAACACTCACAACCAATGCAAATCTTCTCTTGCCAATGCAAATAATTAACAATATAATCTAACATTAGTAATAAAACATTAGAAAGAAACCCAAAAACTAACCTCAATAAACAAAACCTAATTTTAATCATGGGTGAAAAACGCAAAATGAAAATCCACCTCAGTTTGGCTTAAAATACGGAAAATCACTTTTTCACGCTAAACTAGCTCTGTAGAGAAAACTGCAATAAATAAAAGTTGTAGATCGTTTAGTTTTCTATAATTTGATTATACACTATTGTCGTAGGCCTAAAATGCATGGAACCTTAAAAAAAATTGGTTTTTTACACGTTTTTGTGAGAAAAAACAGAAAACCGCTAATTACCGCTAAACTAAGCGGTATACAAAAAATGTTTGAAATACAAGTTGTAGGATTTTAAATACTCTACAACTTTTGTGACATACATTTTCCGCTTAAATGCATATTACAGCCGCTATCTTTAAAAAAAAAATTTTTACGATAAAACAGCCTTTCCAAGAATTTTAGCAGACATGGCGCCTACCCTATCTTTTAAAGCATAGAGCATAAAAAACCTTAGTAAATGGGCCAACTTTTAAAAAAATCGTATGAGCCGTTTTTGATGAAAATGTTCGTGCGGGTCCAGTAGTAGTATCTAACTTAAATTTCAAGTTTCAATTTCGTACGATGTTCCGTTCTTGAGATATTCTATTCACACACAGACCATTTGCTAAAAACTTTTTTTTCGGGTTCTGGGGGTCTGAAAACGTGTAGATCCGGTGAAAACTCGATATCGAAAAATCGACATGAAAACAATAGGCCTACCTTCCTTCCTATATAGTATTTATATAGGCAAGAGAAAGCAAAAAGACAACCTAGGTACACTACCTTTCATCTCCCTAAATAGGAAAAATAGATAAAATGATCAAGGTTAACGAACTCTTACAGCCTAATATACTACTCTAATGCATATAGCCTACTGTATTTATTGAAAAATATATTATCAATAAGTTTAAAAAATTATACATTAAAAATAAATAAATTTTATTATTAGTACCGTTATGAAAATAAATGTTCATTTTTCTTTAATGATTATTATGTAACAACAAAAGATGATAATGTTTTGGGCGTGGAAAATTGAATTTTCATTTCTTTTTTTTTCTATTTAGAAAAAGTAGAATTAGGGTAGGTACGTGGAATGAATTAATGAATGAGGGTTATAAAGATAATAATGGAAATATAATTTTAGTGTAATAGAGGAGATCTTATAAAAGTGAAATTTCATTAAAAAAAGAAAAGAAAAATGTACAGAAACTCATTATTCTTTATTTACCAAGTACAGTAAGGGTAAAAATGTAAGTAGAACAAAAGAATATTTTATATATTCATTTTTAATTCTATAATAAACCCCCACCCATCATTAATTACATTATGAAACTGTATAAGCGTTCTATAAATAAATAAATTCATTCATTAACTTCTATTTGGTTTCTTCATTACTACATTATTATGATTATCGTTATTCGTAATCTTCCCTTTTTATGTTAGATTTATTTTTCTTCTTCTTTTTCTCTTTATAGCATACGGTTCTTAAGGTGCGGTTCCGTTTGTGCGATCGTCGCATGCGACCGACGCGTAGGTCGGGTAGTTTCGTTTGTGCAGTGGAACGTGCGATCCAACTGAACGTCCGGGTTAACCAAAACCCGGGTTATCCGGAACGACAAAAAATACACAGTATTTTAAATAATTTTTGTACAAATAACTGTAATAAAAACAATAAATAATAAATACTGTAAATTGTATTTCTGTACCAAAATACTGTTTAAGCAAACTGAACTGTAAATTATAGCACGTAAAGTATGCCTGCATGACATTCAGCACTGCAGACAAGATTTTTACCGATAACATTAGTATTTTCCTTGGAGCGGTAGCCTACTACTAGGCCTATTGTTTATTTTGGCTACATCACCTTTGCTGCAAACAGTCAAACGGTACGGTATAGTGTCTTGGCCTTAGTTTTCATTTCGTTTTGTGGCTAAATAGTGTTACGTACTGGTAGTGGAAGTAAAATAATATTTAACAATGTCGTGTAAACGTAAACGCGTGGTCAAATCCATCGAAGCGACGCCCACTGATGTACTTTTAGTTAAACGTTGGTGGGACATTTCGGTAAGGAACCGAATGAAAAATAAAAACCAAAAAAAAAACAATTCTGACTTTTCAAAAAAAGAATTAAAATGTACGGAAAATATTTGACAATTAAATCGCACGAAAAAAAGTTTTAGGACAGTAATATTTTTTTACAATAGAACACCATTTTCTTGTTATTTAAAAAAACCCGGCTTATCCGAAATCGGCTCACCCCAATTATTTCGGATTAGCGGGAGTTTTCTGTATCTATTAGACGATGAAAGCAAATTTGAAGGATCAAATAGTTGTAGTTTTTCTGCAGCTAACTCAATGAGTTTTGCGTCTTCGTCTTTGAAAAAGCTCATTTTCAACTTCCAGACGCATGCGGCTGCTGCAGGTGACTGGTTGTCAAAGCAGTCGATGCAGCCAACGCATGAAATCTCTTGCGTCGGACGCATAAACGGAACCACTTCTTAAGAAATCCATTTGATGAGTAATGGCAGTGACGCATGCAGCGGCTGCATGTGACGATCGCATAAACGAAACCGCACTTTAGCGTGTTCCGGGATTAAAATGTCTAGAACACTGAACGTACAATAACCTCTCTTTAATCCTGCACTTTCGGGACTCGGGTAATACCGGATTACAGATTTTTCCGGATTAGCGAATGTAGGTAATTTTATGAAGATAATCGGGATAAATGAGGCAAATAAGAACAACAGAATACAGTGTACTATATTTACAATTCTTATTATACACGGAGATTGTAAATATCTGGTCAAACCAAAAACGTTTGTAGCATTCACAACCAGTTAAGAAAAACACTGAATTATTGGACAATTAATATTTATCTGTTCTTTTACCTGTTTCCTAAAGTGAAATCAGCATTAAAAGAGACAATATTTGAGTCTGTGGTAGCTGTAAAAGAGAAACGACACGTGTCCTTAACGAGCTGACAGAAGATGACTTCCAGCACTGTTTCCAACAATGGAAAATTCGTATGGAGCGTTGTAGGGATAGAGAAGGAGTGTATATTGAAGGTGACAATAAGTGATTATGTAGGCCTACAAAATAAAAATAATTTTTTTTTACAACGTCAGTCTCGTTATTTAATAGCCACACCTCTTATAAGACCTGTCTCTGTTGACCTTAAAATCAAACATTTAAATTACTCAAGATTTACAGAAAATTTAATATTTTCATAAATAAATTTGTAGGCCTACATCTAAAACAACAATGATCTAAATTAATGGAAGAAGTTATAAACAAGCCTATACACAATGTCTTTAAATAACGTCAACAAAATATATGATTGATGGTTCACGACATGATGTATTGGTTCAGAAGAGGCTATTAGAGTAAGTATTAGAAAATTCTTGGTAAATATTTGTTAAGTTTTGCTTTTTATACGATCACAGATAATTAGGAAACGCTTTTAATCAATAACAAACTATATTTGATTAGTTGAAGTTATAGAATTAAATCAGTATAGTAGATGTAGCTAAAATAATTTGTATTTGTTTAAAAGCAATGCTAAAAATCTGGCGTGAAACACTCCCACAACTATCTCTTGCCAATGCAAATAATTAATAATATAACTTTACATTAGTAATAAAACATTAGAAATAAACATAAAAACTAAACTCAAAAAACATAATCTTATTTTAATCATGAGTGAAAGACGTAAAGTGAAAATCAACCCCAGTTTAGCTTAAAAATACGGAAAATCACTCTTTCACGCTAAACTAACCTCTGTAAGGAAAAATGCTCTAATTAAAGTTGTAGATCTTTTAATTTCCTATAAATTTGATTATACACTTTTCTCGTAAAATGCATACTAAGGCCGAAATCTTAAAAAAAATCGATTTTTCACACGTTTTCATGAGAAAAAACAGAAAATTGCTAATTACCGCTCAACTAAGCGTTACACAAAAACATGTTAAAAATAAAAGTTGTAGGATTTTAAATTGTCTACAACTTTTATTATATACATATTTGCGTTAAAATGCATATTAAAGCCGTAATCTTAAAAATACAATTTTTTTACGTAAAAAAGCCTTACCAAGAATTTCAGCAAACATGGCGCTTACCCTATCTTTTAGAGTATAATAAATTTAGTAAAACAGGCATTTTAAAAAAAAATCGTAGGACCAGTTTTTGAGAAAATCGCAAAAAAGTGAAAATTGACACGAATAAACTACTACTTTCGGTTGACCGATTTTGATAAAAATGTTCGTGTCGGGTCCAGTAGTGGTACGTAACATAATTTTCAGGTTTCAAGTTCGTACAATGTTCCATTCTTGAGATATTCTGTTCACACACACACACAAACCAATCGCTTAAAACATGTTTTTGGGGTTCAGGGGGTCTGAAAACGTGTAGATCCGGTGAGAACTCGATTTAGAAAAATCGACATGAAAACAATACTGTCCTTCCTATATATTCATATAGGCAAGAGAAAGTAAAAACATACTTGATTCATAAAACACCGGATTCGATTCCCGGTCAGATCTTTTTTACATTAATAATTTTTATCTATTTTCCTTAATCGTTGGGATTAGACGATTATTAGTATTATTAAATGAGTTGTGGTCTTTTACAGTCTCAGGCCGACTATTCCTGAGAGAGTATGTTTAATTGAACCCTGACCATCAGAGTACACCAAAACTACAGGATAATAATAAAATTCGTATGAAAATAACTACCTTTACTAGGATTTGAATCAGGAAACTTCATCTTCGAAAATTAGTGCGTTAAGTACTGAATTTAACATAATTTTTTTTTAACTTTGATTTTTTTGTCATCAGTCTCTAGGCTGGGTTGGTGCAGTTCTCCAAGCTGTTGTATCTTGGGCAAGTCGTTTCATATCTACATACCTGTAACACCCTACATTTATTGTAATAGGCTATGTTTTATATATTCTAAGTTTTGCCTCCCCCTACCCTCAAAATCAAAATTACCCTCCATTATTGATAGAACAGTACCTGGATATCTTAATATATGCCTCACTAGCCAAGGTCCCTTCTTCTGATAAGATGTTTCCTAATACTTTTTCTTTCATCCACTCATCTAAGAATCTCTAAATCACTTATTTTGCCCAACCATCTAATCTTTAACATTTTTCGATAACACCACATTTCAAGAGCTTCCACCCTCTTCCTTTCTTTTAATTTTTAATTGGGTGTTATAGGCTGTAGCCTATAACACCCAATTTTCACTCCCGTACAATGCTACACTCCAAACATAGTGTACCTGTAACACCCTACATCTTTTGTAATTTGTTTTATATATTCTAATCTTTGCCTCCCCTTACAATTTACCCCCTCAATATTACCCTCCATTATTGATAGACCAATACCTGGATGTCATAAAATATGCCCCACTAGTTTATCCCTTCTTCTGGTAAGATGCTTCCATATACTTCTTTTTTCATCCATTCGACTAAGAACCTCTAAATTTTTTATTTTGTCCACCCACCTAATCTTTAATATTTTCCTGTAACACCACATTTCAAAAGCTTCTATTCCCTTCCTTTCTACAGCCCCTATCACCCACGTTTCACTACCGTAAAAAGCTACTCTCGAAACATAGTGTTTTAAGAAATTCTTCCTAATCTGTAAGACAATATCTGTAGTCAGTAAGCTGTTTTTCATTTCAAAGGCTTTACTAGCTTGAGCAATCCTACTTTATTTATTAACAACTACAATTTTATACTTAAACAACTAGCCGTATTTATTGTGTACATAAGTAATGTCCTGTTTTCATCTTAATTGAGGAAATCACCCAGTGGGAAAACCTAGTCGCTATTTTTTAGAAGATTCCTATTCCAGTACGTTTCAATCTTCTTCATAGATTTTATGATAGGTGTGTGACAATATTTGTACTTCTGGATTCGAGTGATTTATTAATTTTGAATGGAAACGAATTTACAATTTGTTAATGATTGTGTATAATGTGTCTACTTTAACGTAATGATAATATTTCAATTTGTCAATTTTTATGTTGACATGTCCTGAACCTATATTTTGTAGTTACCTGGATGTAGATTAAAATTGAAAATATATTATTTACTATGTATAAATGAAATATTATTTTGGTTTAAGACGAAATTCTCTTATTTAAAAAAATAATTTGATCGACCTAATATAAATAATAAAGTATTTAGTAACAATTTTAATAATTTATTTACACATAGTCGGTAGCAAAAACAACTGCATAAATTATAAGTTTGTGTTGAAGTAAAATATACAGAACTTTTTCTGGGTTTTACAACGGAGTAAATATAAGTTTCTAACAGCAAAATCTCCCAGCAGACGCAGTAGATAAAAAGCCTGGCGGGTATGCAGGGAGGTGGTTTGAAATACGAATATCCAACAGAATACGATAACAAAAAAGAACAGTAAAAAGAAATGTTAATGGAAAATTGAAGAAAAAATTCTAGCAGAGAAACAACAAATAATATCGTAATATTGTTTTTTTAAATTTAAATTATCTACTAAGATATTTAAAAAAAAAACTGTAATTACCTACATTATTACCAAGCTTTACAAGATACATTCATTGAAGACTTATTTTTTTGTTTTATGAAAATTAAATTTAATATAAACGGGAAACGTATTAGACGAAAATGGGTGATGAAAAATAATCACTCTATAAATCGAACACGCAGCCCCAGACATAAAATCCAGTTTCCCTGACCACTACGCCAATGGGCCAAACCATTTATTGCAGAAAAAGTAATTGTTAAATAAATATTTTTGCAAAAATATTACATTTTCCAAGTTCTAGTAAGTCTAATTATGCGTTACATTGATATTGAAAATATCCCGAGTTCGATTCCCGGTCAGGTCTTGCATTTTTTCAACACTCATTTTCATTATAATCATTATCCACCATCTGCATTAGCAGAAATTCCAGAACAGTCAGACATAAAACAAAAAATATATTGAAAAAGACTTTTCTTAAAAGTAGACTACTCAAAATACTTTATTCATCTAATTATTACTGAAAAACCTGAAGATTAATAATTTATTTACGTAAATATATTGGTTCACAATATAATCGGTAGCAAAAACAACTGCATAAATTATAGTAATTAGTTATTAATTACTTTACAATAATTAGTAATTAATTAATTATTATAATAATATTATTTGTCTATAACGGGTAGGTGGAATGTTAAATTAATTACACTCGATCTGTTGTTTCCCGGGGTACAAAAAAATAGTTCTGTTTCTTACCAAATAGTCAGCCATTTATAAGATAGGACTATTTAAGAATAGAAGAGGTAGAGGTATAAAAGACATTAGTTAGAGTTATGTTCTCTTAGAGTAATGAATTTCATTATACAGCCAGACCCTGTGGTAAATGAAGTAAAGTGTCATTTGTAGGGTGGAAAGTAGATGGTTTACAGAGGACCTGGCATGCTAATAAGGTTACTCTTTCAACTCAATGAGAAAGACAACAGTAAACCACCTCACTCCTCGTTTTTACTTAGTAAAACCTCTAGAGCAGTGATCTTCAACCCGCGGCCCGCAGAACGATTTCAGTTTTTGAACAAAGAGCTTACAACATTGCATCATTTTGTTGATTTTTTTGTCATTTTCAACCAATATAAGCTTTAAAAAAAATTATGTTATTTCTTTTAACCTGACACAAAATGTTCATATATGTTTATACTATATATATTAATATACAAATATACATACATACGTAGATCAGTGCGGCCCTCAAGCTCACCCATAATAAAAATTTGGCCCTTTATTAAGATAAGGTTGAAGAACACTGCTCTGGAGGATCAAAACAGCCTTTCGGGTGTTGAACTAAAGAGAATAGTTAACAAATAAATAAATAAATCTCTTTATCTTTGGCTTAGTTTCTGATCTTACTGATCTTTACTGATTTTCTAGATTATACTATGATATTAGACGAAATTATTTATAATTATCTCGTTAAAAATGATGGAATGAGAGGCTGTACGTAATTTAAAGTAAAATATAATTTTTAATTATGTTTTAGATATGTGTATACGGGTAAAGAGAGGTCCATAATTAAAAACAAATAAAAAGATACACTTTTTTAATCATTTGATAAATAATACAGAAAAGAATCTTTTGAATGATCATAGATCATGTGAGAATTTTGTGAATATCATTTGACTGGTGATAAATGATGTGGTGCTGAAGAGTTGACACGGATACTGTTGATGCACTTTACTCAGTGTCTGCTCATTGTAAAATGAGTATTCCAGAACACCAACACAAAATAGAGGAAATAATTTTCAATAAAACTCTTTTCGTATTCGTTCTCATTCGAACTATTAGAAAAAAAGAGACAAGAGTTTTGTTGTAACAAAGAATACAAAGAGAAACGTACTATGAACTTGAATAGGATGAGAAGAAGAGCAGAAATTCTAACAAGGAGTAGAAAATGCTGTCTGTCGTAATATAATATGACATTCTCTTTACATCTCCCTCATTTGAGAACATATACTAATACTAACACACTCTGTTGTAATCGCGCATAAACACTCAACGCACTAACACACTTTCATCTGGAATAAGACTTAAGAGAACTAGATTGAGTGCAGTCGGGAAAGAGGGAAAACAACCTAGCAACAGACCTTTGTAGAAGACATTTAACACATTGTTTGTCCAACCTAACAAAAACCTAATTTATATACGCACACTTTACAGACAACCTCAAACAATAGACTGTGTTCCTGTATTCCAAGCATATCTATCTACCAACACGAAATATCTGGTAAATGCTTAGCACAAATTGTCATACAGAAATTTTATTAAACACTCGTACATTCTATCCATATAAAGCAAATTCTAATAATGTAGATATTTCAAATAATACAATACAGTCAATTTTCTTTTAACTCCCATCTTTATCCATGTTTTATAAACATGTAAATTTGTTACGTCAATAAGGCTTATAGGTACGGATAAGTTTTGTTAGCCTCTATAGTGTTGTAAATTAATTAATTCAACAATTAATACTGCTCATACAAATACGGTAAATTTTACTTTTGACCGCAAAAAATACACTAAAGACCACAAAATCAACGGACAATTTAATAAATTTGAAGCTTAATTCGCAATCGACTGAGACGCATTTGGCATAACACTAAACATCCAGACGATAAAAGACGATTTAATAGAGCATCGAGAAGACTAAAAGAGTTGCTTTCCGAAATTAAGAACGCCTCCTTCCAAGAGAAACTATCTAATCTTTCTCCGTCCAGTGCATCTGATTACTCACTCTGGAAGGCTACAAAATTTTTGAAACAACAAAAGAAGATGGTTCCACCACTTAATACCGGAGACGGAAACTGGGCAAGAACTCCAGCAGAAAAGGCTGATGTATTTGCTAGGCATCTTGTGGAAGTCTTCAAGCCGAACGAACTTCATGATCAAAATCTTACTGACGAAATTACGGAATATCTAGAGGCGCCCTTCCAGATGTCTCCACCCATCAAACCATTCAGCCCTGCAGAAATTGGGAGGACTATCAAAAATAATCTTAACCGGAAGAAAGCACCAGGATACGACTTAATAACAGGCGAAATCTTGAAACAACTGCCTAAAAAAGCGTTCTTGTTACTTACAGCGATTTTTAATGCTATTATACGTATCGGATGCTTTCCTGCTCAATGGAAATATGCCCAGGTGATTATGATCCTTAAACCAGGCAAGGATCCTTTACGACCGAGCTCCTATAGACCAATTAGCCTGCTTCCAATTACCTCTAAGGTATTTGAGAAAATGCTGTTAAATCGTTTAAAACCTTTTATAGAAGAGTTTAAACTGATTCCAGATCATCAATTTGGGTTTCGTGAACGACACTCGGCTGTAGAACAAGTCCACAGACTAGTCAAACTTATTCAGAAGAGCTTAGAATTGAAGAAGTTTACTTCAGCTGTGTTCTTGGATATTCAGCAGGCGTTCGATAAAGTTTGGCATCTAGGTCTGTTATACAAAATTAAAATGAAATTAGAATATCCATACTTCTTGATTTTTAAAAACTATCTTTTAAATCGTTTCTTCCAAGTTAAATATGATAATGTCTTTTCCAAATTCTACTTATTTAATTCCGGCGTTCCTCAAGGCAGCATTTTGAGCCCATTCTTATACACGCTTTATACAGCCGACCTTCCAGAACATGAATCTGTAATGACGGCAACGTTCGCAGATGACACAGCGATTTTAGCGACGGACGCTTCTCCGACATGTGCCTCGGAGAAGTTACAAACCCATCTTGACGACATTCACGAATGGTGCAAGAAATGGAGAGTGAAGATTAATGAGGATAAGTCAACGCACGTAACATTTACATTAAACAAACCAACATGTCCAGTGGTCAGCTTGAACGGGACAGTAATCCCACAGAAGGATGAAGTTAAATATCTGGGTTTACATCTAGATCGAAGACTCACGTGGAGAAGTCATATATGGGCGAAACGAAAGCAACTTGGGCTGAAGTTACGTCAATTATTCTGGCTCTTAGGCAGTAGGTCTCAACTCTCCCTTGAAAATAAAGTACTCGTATACAAAGTAATACTCAAACCAATTTGGACGTATGGGTTAGAGCTATGGGGTACAGCTAGTTCATCAAATATAGAAATACTGCAGCGCTTTCAATCAAAATGCCTGAGACTGATCACTGCAGCCCCATGGTACGTAACAAATGAAATACTACACAATGACCTAAACCTGCCCTTCATAAAAGAAGAAATTAAACAACATAGCGAAAAACATTTACAAAAACTAGAAGACCATCAGAATCCATTAGCGATTAGCCTCCTGGACAACAGCGAAGATACTTACAGACTGAAACGCTTTAAACCACTGGACTTACCTCTACGATTTTGTTAGTCATTTAAATTTTTATTTTTATCTTTTCTACTTCAACTCCTAATCATCGGCGTCTCATAATTGGCGTCGTTTTCATCTCTACCATCGTCATTGTCATCTCCAACTTCAACACTTTGTGTTTCGGGATGTTGATTCACGGTTCATCAAGTTTGATTTTGTATAGATATATTTTTTGTTTCTTCACAGTTCGATCTTTTTCAAACGCACTACTGAGTGTCGTTTGTGTTTTAATACCAAGGACATTACTAAGATTTTCTCATATTTGCTTAAAGTTATTGTATTTATTAACTGATTGCAAAAGAAATACTATACTGTTAAAAAAAAAAAAAAAAAAAAAAAAAATTCGCAATAAAGTAAAAATAAGTTTAGTCCAGAGTGAACCAGAAAATTTTTCGTACTGTTTAAAAACTACCCACTTATCACGCAGGTTGCAGAGTATACAGAACAAATTCAGAAATCAAACTTTTTTTGTCTTGAATTTTTATTACGGTACTGTACATTGAGCTGCACAATTTCCGTATATGATATTTAAATGGTGGTGGGGAGTTTCGGATTAAGGAGAAGAGGTACCCAGTGGTACATTCTCCATTTGTAACTATGGGTATTATCCGTTATTTAGACCAAGAGGTCTCTACTCCATTTTTGCTTTAGACGTCGCACAGGTGGGAAGTTCCTTGTAGCTAGATCACGGGATAGTTGGTTTGGATGGACATCTAGTCGTTCGTGAAATGCTAAGGACGCACAACATACAAGGACGCGGTTAGCGTCCTAAACTAAAAAAAACAATAAAAACAGTACGTTATATGCATACAGGGTGTAGGCCTTGTAGTATTTATTGAGTCAAAATAAAATAAATGATGTTGGCTGGATAATCACGTAGGGTGGTCTGAATCATGCCACCGTCAGTCCATCGTGTTTGTTTAAGTCAACTCTATAATTACATGGCTTTTACTATACTCGTAATCAGAATTTTTTATTTTTTTCCGCCACTCATCCAGTGTTAGATATAAGCATCCCCTGTTTACTTTCAGAGTTCTTTCTTCTGTAGCCTTCCTGCTAAGTAAAAAAATCTGGTCACTAGTTTTAAGTCCAGCGTGCTTGTGGTCGACCTATATCTCTCTTTCCAAGCCAGATTCTCCAATATTGAATCTTCTTGTTCTATCGGTCATCCATATATCTCAGTGTGTGTCCGAACCATTTTTGTAATGCCATGCGCTGTTTTACGTTTATTAACTTAGTTTTCTGTCGAATATTAACATTCAGCATGTCTTTTCATGCACCTTTGGATCTTGGACAGTCTCTCCAACGTACATTTAGCAAATAATTATGTTTATGTAGCGTACGAGATGGCGAGAAGTCCTCATTTCTATAGTAAAATGGCGTTTACTGTAGTGTCATACCTCTCCATCTGTTTCACGAAACTTTATTCATTAAATTAACAGATCACGATGAGAAGAAAAGGATTAATTTTTAAAACCATAGAACTAGCAAGTCAAGTGAAATTAATTTACCGTATCATGTCCTTGTGATGGGCACGTATTTATGAATATCCAATATTAAATGGAATGTGAATAGTAAATTGAAGCGGTTAAAGGCCCAAGCGGAGTCATGAGGATGAATCAATTATAAACGGGATTTTTATTCCTGAGCATTAACAGTTGGCGCTTCTAGTTTGCTTGGATGGGGTCATTAGAAGTGGGAAGAGCCGTCCATGAGATATTTCCAACCGCTTCATCAGTAACGCTCACGATGTCGGAGCAGTATGTTCACTCCTCCCCTGCGCAAAGCATAAATATAAAATTTCTTGCTTGTGAAGGAGTCAAAGCTATGGAAATTTTCCAGAGCTTGACTGCACAGTTTGGTGATTAAACATTATTGAGGATACGTGTATTTGCCTGGTATAAAGAGTTCAAGGAAGGACGAGAACGTGTGGAAAATCGGCAACCGTCTTCGGACCAGCTTTACAAACTAAAACATTCGTGCTGTTCGAGAGATTCTTGAAGACAATCGGCGGGCGAGAGTATCAGAAATTGCAGAACAGGTTTTAATAAGTTATGGAAGCTGTAAAGGGATCATCTTAAGCGATATACAGTTTTTTAAAGTGTGTGCCATATGGGTCTCTCATCTTTTGACTGAACATCAGAAGTTGAGATGTTTTCCAGGCCCAATACTGTAACTTGAATGATCTCTAAACTACAGGAAATGCACTGGATTCCACTTGATCATCCTCTTTACAGCCGAAGTTATTGCCTTGCGACTTCCATTTGCTGGGACCGCTTGAAGAAGCTTTAGGAGGGCAGCAATTTGAAGACGACGGTGTATAGGGATTCGTGGGCAATTCGCTCCTGACGCAACTAGCTTCATTCTGCGATACTGCGATAAAAACCTTCCTTCTCACTGGGAAAAACGTGTTTTTAAAGCGGGAAAATATGTAAAAAAATAAATACGAAGCTTTTTGTTTAGCAATAAATGAATTTTTAAAAAAAATAAAATCCCGTTTATATAATATGATTCATTCTCGTTTAAGTGGTAAATACTGTAGTTTGGTTACAGTTATTATTGAAATTTGTATTATTTTGAAATAGCCTATTAAAGCCTAATATTAGAAACAAGAATATTGGTTATTCTTGTAATAATAGATATTATGCAGCCAGTCTGTGGTCAAGCGATCTGACATTAGGTTGGCCTATGTCTGAACGTCAAAATTATATTTCCATGAAATCAATATCAAAATAGTGACTGAACCTTGCGGTGAAAATATTATATTACTAAATACTCAAATGAAAATTGTAAATTTTAATTGTGACCAACCGAAACGAGAATTTAATTATAACTTTGTCATTTGAACAGAAATATAAAAGCTATTATATAAATACTTCAACAAAATGTTGAAATAATTAAAACAAATATAACAGCACGATTATAAGATACTATTTTTCAAGCTTAATTAACTATACTGCGTTCAAAAATGACCGATTTTTAAGCTGAATTCACTTTCAAATATCGAATGAATATGGGCTACTTACTCGTTTAGTACCCAAAAAATACTATTTTTTGAATCAATACTTCAATGAAATAACAATTAACAGTACATTTTAAAAACAATACACAATGCACACCAACACTTTTTATGTGTATTATTATAGATTTATATATATAAAACTGTAAAATGTACAGTACAAAGGTATTGTATTATCATTTTTAAAACCTGTCAGTTATTAGGAAAAGCCTGTTTTTTTTTTTACTTTTCATGTTACTCTTGGTTTTGTCAGCTGAATAATCCCATCTTTTCAGATACAGAACATCGACTGGAGTTGAAGTCGATTGCTGTTCAACATATTTCAGAGCCTCAACAGAATTTATAACTCGTACTGTGTGTGAAAGTATTTTGACAATTTCCTGACTGGCCAATTATTAGGTTTATCTTTTTTGTTATTGTATTTGTTGACAGTATAATTTATTGCTTCTCGGAATAACAGTTAAATTTTATTCATTTGTTGTACCTCTAGAACAATAGAGAAAAGGATAGAATTCGATTGTTAATTGTTTACACAGTTTATTCTATTTTATCCTGTGGTATAATATTTAATATGTTCTAGAATTTCATTGTTTTTATAGTATAATCCGGGCACTTGTCGGTGACTAGTTAGTAGTAACCAGATTGTAAAATGAACCGTTATGGAAATATTTAGTGTTTGATTGAGTTAGGAACCGATTATTGTACGGTTTTGAAATAGATTCTACGTACGGACAGATTATGTGTAATTTTATACACTATAAGTGGGAACTTATTCAATGTATGATTGTAAATGACTATATTTCTTTAGTTAAGACTAGTTTAAATCTTAGTTTTTTAAACAATTTTGTAATCAATTTAAGTAGTTTATTTAATTTATTAGTAGTCAACCGTAATAAATTATTGTACTTAATTAATTTGTTAATAAATACTTGTTATAAATTTTAAAAAAGTTTCGATATTTATTAATAACCAAACCCACCGGATTAGTTTAGTGGTAAAGTCCTTACCGTGAGTCAGCTGATGTACGGAGACGGAGGTTCCGTTGTTTAAATATTAGTAAATCCTAACAAATCCTAGTTAAGGTAGTACGGTTTTTGTACGAATTTGATTACTAGACGATGGTTACCGGTGTGCTTTAATGGTTGGGGTTCAATTAAATACACTTACTCAGGAATGGTCGGCCTGAGCGTGTAAAAGATTACACTTCATTTATACGTCATATATCATCCTCATCTCATTAGGTGCTTATTGTTCTTAAATTGGAACAGATTGCAACGTATAGAAATTCTTCTTCTTTAGCTGCATATCCATTTCAAATATTAGGGACCATCATTCGTTGCACGGCGGAATAGCTTTTTTGAGCTCTTCCCAAATCAAGTTCTCAGATTTCAAAGCCATGGCAACCTTCTTCTGCCCGGTCCATGTTTTCCATATATTTTCCCCTGCAGAATGGCTTGTCGTAAAGGATATCGTGAGTCATTCCGTATGATAAGTCCAAAAAACTGGAGCTTCCAATACTTGATGGCGGATATAACCTCCAAGTCGTTCTTCATTCTCCTGAGAATATATTTGACATCCCAGCAAACCGTAGGACCCATAACACATTAGGGATTACAAAAAATACGTATCCCAAAAGCAACTGGAGGAAAAGTTTTGATATAAATGCTTAGTCACTCTGTTGGTTATCATTTGATTGAAATCCAGGATCCCGTTACTAAAATAGCTGAGTAGTTAAAATGACTAAAAAAATTAAATTCAACCTCTTGAAAAAAGTTGATTAATAAAAAGATCGGGCAAAGAGAAACGGTTAAGACAGAGCCTACTGTAATAACATCAAATTAATTTAGGTAATAAATTTCGTAAATAGATAAATCCGAATTATAGAACCTAATATGGAATTACACATTTCCCTAAATTTAAAAGCAGATTGATAATAATTATGAAATTAATTTGATAGATTTCAAAAGTAAGAATTTTGGTATCAAAGTAAGTTTATTTGCTACGTTGAATTACTTTGAAGCATTATAAACATATATATTTTGATTAATACAAATGGTGATGTAGTTAAATTGTATCCGATTTATTTAATGTTTAAACACACACATTCAAATCATCCTTCCACATATGAATTACACGTGAAGGTGAAAATCAACGCTAATGAAATCAATTTTCAATCTGTATTACCTTATATTACACGTTGGGAAATTCATTACACTCTATTAATGTGATTAAATCTCACCAATTACTAAAAATTAGTTTTCTAATAGATTCATCATGTGCGTTTGTTAAGTGTTTTAACTGGTTTTAATTATTGTTGTTAAAATGGTTTTAAGTATCGTATAGACTAACAAGTAAGAACTTTTATTCGGTAGCTGATAGGTAAAATGTCTCTTCTTCTTAGGCATTTTTACCTGCTCCGGCCCATCTTTACTTCGGGCTGCCAACATCTCTGCTTCCTACCTTCCTAACTTGATCTAGTACAGAACTGACGACTTCTTCTCTAGAAATTTATTTCCAAAGCAGCTATTCTGCTTAAATCCTGGTTAAAGAGTCCAAAATTCTGAATGATACATGAAGAAGCTATCGATAAAGGAAAGAAAGATTCTATTCTTAGTGCCGCAAGATATGCAACTACTCCACAAAACAGGATGAACATTCTGTTAATGAACTTGTCTCTTAAATAGCATTGTCTAATTCACCATCTAACATTAAAAAATCTTCTTCACTTTACTGGTAAGGAATTTCCACCTGTTCCGGTACCCATCTTTTCTTCCACCTGCCAACATCTCTGCTTCCTACCAGTCTGTATCTTCTTGGTAAACCAGGTAAGCGGATTTCTGACATTTTATTTAAATGGGCGACCCATTGGGAAAGGTACAAATTTTATTCTTTAGTTAAAAGAAAAATTCCCAATTCTTGCCTTATATATTTGATTTTGATCCTTTCTAAGTTTTGTACAATTCTTGACAGACCTTAAGAATTTCATTTCTGCAGTTTGTGTGATTATTTCCCTTCTTCTCCTTATCCCCCTATGCTTCACTGTCATATAACAAGGCTGGAACTGCCACCGTCTTATACAATTAACCTTGTTTCGGGTCTTTTTCTGCCTCAGTGTCCTTTGAATCATTTCACGTATCTGACTGAATTTAAATTACTTATTTTTCACGTCATAGTTATCTCAACCAACGGTGTTGTTTAAGTTATTCATGTAAACTAGTGTGATAAATTACATTTTTTGTGGTTATTTAGCAACACATTTTGTACAGAAAAAATAACATATTATTAACACCACAAGTCAAAATGTTTAAGTTTTTTGACTTATGTGGCTTATTTACAAGAATAACTAAAGTACACGCTGTATTAAACGAACACCCCTCTACATGAATTATTATTTTTTAATAATTTTTATAGTAAAAAAATTAAATGAGTAGTTTTCAAGGCCCCAAAAGTTAAGTCTTTTTGACTTACGGGCTTTTTGAAATTACCGATTCATTTACTTATGAACTAAACAAAGTTGATAAAAAGTTAATTAAATAATACATTAACAAGTGTAATTTTAGCTTTGTTAACTGGGTTATAGATTTAATGATAGTACACAGAATAGTTGAATGGTTAGTGAACAGATCTGATAACTGAGTTGATAATATTAATGAGATTAGAGGTCGTAATTCGATTAATTACCGATTATTACCGTATGTTAATAAATTACAGATTATATAAATTAAAGATTAGTTTCATAACATGGTTTATAATAATAAAATACTATGCTATTACGTCTGCTTTATTCTAGTGTATATAATGACGATCAAGGAATTATTTTAGCTTAATAAAATCGTGTGTAAGCAAAACTATTTATTATCTACTGGTATTAATTATTGTAAGCCAGCTTTTAAAATAGTTCAAAAGGAAATTGAACTTTTATCTGTTAAAAACAAATCACCAGTAAGTTATTTTAGATTAGCCATTTTGTACTAAACTAAATTAATCGGTCGTTTCAAAAAGCCCGTAAGTAAAAGAAACTTAACTTTTGGAAAAATTAAAAAACTTATAATTTATTATGTTTCAATTATAAAATATTAAAAAATATAAATTGTTAAGAGAACTGTCCCCTTTAATATAGAATATACTTTTGTATTTTTAAAGACAAGCTATTTGTTAAAAAAAAGTTGAAAATTTAGATTAAAGGTGTACCTTCCTGAAATAAATTGGAGTAAAATTCTTTACTTACATTGTTTTGTGAAAAATACGTTGTTGGACCAGGAAGAAAATTGTGTTGTGCAATTCTATTCATTTATTTCACTAATTTACATTAGTGACTTAAAAATAATAGCTTATTGCATTAATAAACATTTAAATTCCTAACTTTAAGAAAGAAAAGTCTTGGTTTTCATGGCTATTTACGTTCTTCAACGTCGTCACAAACCGTAATAATCTTTCTTAAAAATATTTTTGCATAGAAACTTTGTGTAGCCTTTTGCATTAGAAAGTAAAGCTTAAGGTTTTAAAATCATCCTCTTTCATTTTTTAATTAGAAGGAAACACTTTACATCCTTAAGGATAAGCCTTTACTTATTGTTATATATTACTTATAGAAAGACAGACTTAAGTGATTTTTGTAGGGATGGTGTGTTTACATTCAGTTAGTTCTAAAATCCACTAAAGAAAAAATGTAAAATTTTGACGTATGGGTTTTCTGAAATGACTGATTTTAATATAAACATATAAGTGAAACCAGTTCGTTATCCAATTGCGGCCAAATACAATTTCAACTTAAAGAGTTTTCACCGGAAATACACGTTTCTAGACCCCATGAACACATTCATTTCATATTATGCACGGTAACTTTACTAGACGGTAGTGATCATCAACAATATGCGCAGTGACAAGCCCCGCCCTCTGACGTCACTGGTCACCAGCGACAGCCGACGCACGATACGTACCGTGTCAGTCTGTTATGTTTACTAGTCTTAATACGGTCTGTAATACTTTATACTAGTCTTTAATAATGGTGTGTTGTGCGATTGCCGGGTGTTCTAATCACGATAGACACCAAAAGGAGTTGAGCATTATAAGTTTTGGCGTTTTCCAAAGGCCATTGAAACTAGATTGAAGTGGATAAATGTGTGCAATCAGGCCGATTCATTTTCCGCTGAAAATGGTCGCGTGTGTTTAGTACATTTCGATGAACCAGATTACGTACACGATTTAAAGTCCCAGTTGCTACATCTTCCATTGAAACGTGTCTTCAAGATGAGTACAGTCCCACATTTAAATTTATCGATTTGTATTACCGTTCTACGTCCGGTAAATCCGACTAGTAGTGAACGTAAAAAGCGAGCAGAAAAACGATAGGCTCGTATGGAAGTTTATAATATTTTAAACTCATCATCCAATTACGACGCAGGCAGTTTACAAAATAAAGGGATAGCCTAGAGAAAGATAGGCCGCCAAATTTTAACGTTGCGCAGTCAGAGGAAACTGATCTCTTAAAACGTGAAAACGCCGAATTAAAAGAAAAACACAAGTTACATAGAGAAAAATTTCAGGCCGAAAAAGAAGAATTATTAAAATTAAAATAGATTTCCCGTGTAAACATAACTAAACTGCTATGTTTGTAAAAACAATGCAAAAATCCTACCATCACTACGCACCGGCCGAGTTGTTGGGGATGAGATTACGTCATCTTATGTCTCACAGCAGCTGCACGTGACCGCTACAGTCTAGTATAGTATAGCCTGATTTTCGTAAGAAAAGCGCTGGGCAAAATATGCGTCTGCATTAGTATAGTCTTGTATGCACTGCAATAGTGCAGTTTATGTAATCAATAATGGAACAGCATGCCTACAAAATACAATGGGTGTTGTCAATTTTCAACAACACTCTGACTGTACATCTAACTGTAGCTCGAAGGGGGTATATAGGTCGAAGTCAAGTATGCGCATGCGTAGCCCAGCGTTTACAGCAATTGGCTTGGCCTTTAACCGTGATAATAAAATTATGTCAATGGTACCCATCATCCACCGGGTTGGTCTAGAGGTAAAGTCGTCGCCAAAATCAGATGTTTAACAGCTGATTTTCGGAGACGAAGGTTCCTGGTTCAAATCCTAGTAAAGGTAGTTACTTTTATACGGATTTGAATACTAGATAGTGGTTACCGGTGTACTTTGATGGTTGGGGTTCAATTAACCATACTCTCTCAGGAGTGGTCGGCCTGGGTCTGTACAAGACTACACCTCATTTACACGTCATACACATCATCCTCATCTCATTGGGTCATGGGGTTGCTTATTGTTCTAAATTGAACAGATTGCAACGTACACAAATTAGGAATAAAAAAAAATAAAAAAAAGTAAAAAATGGTACCCATGGGGTTGATCTAAGGTTAAAGTCGTCGCTGCGAGTCAGCTGTTTAACAGCTGATATTCGTAGACGAAGGTTCCTGGTTCAAATCCTAGTAAAATTAGTGAGTGACTTTTATACCGTACTTTGATAATTGGAATTTAATTAATCATACTTTTTAAGAATGATCGGCCTAAGGCTATATAAGACTACACCTCATTTACACGCCATTTCCTCATGTCATTGGGTCATACGATTGATTATTTTTCTTAAATTGAAAAGATTGCAACGTACACACGTTAAGGACAAAAAAGGTTAATGGTACATAAACGAATCACTGAATCTGAGGATAAAATCAGATACAAGAATATTTTATTATGCTCGTCCTTCATATTCATTGAGTTATTTTTTTGATGAAACGAAAATATAACACAACAGAATAATTTAAAAGATCGAATATTCAGAGAGAGAAATAAACCACGGTTTAGACATGAATACAAACTAAATTATATTGTTTTGTTAGGCCCAATGGGGAGATGTGAGTAAACAAAACCAACTCAAAAATTTTCGTTCATTTGGGAATTAAAAACGTCGTTGTTTTCTTATGGCCGTATTTCAAATGAAAACATGAAATATGTAACTATATCTGGATAAATTTATAAAAATCTATTCAATTCAGAATATTTTGTAAACTGACTAAAAACATTTTTGAACTTATTACGAAAACTTGCCACCGTATTACTAAATGTATTAAACAGTTTATTTATCAGTTTTAATATGATTTATTGTACAATTTGTATTCTTGCGATATGTGAAATAAATTGACTTCGGGACTCTCTTCTACGATGAAACGAAATCACTTATTCGCTTATTAAAATATTTTGACTTGGCTCTTAAACTTAAATTAGAAGAATTGTTTACAATTTTAATAAAAAACAAGATATTGTGACAATATCGAAAAGGAAAGAGCGTTTGATAATGACTGAGAGTTTAAAAATGTTAACGTAAATAATAATAGTAATAAACAGGGATTTCCGAGAAATAGTTAAAAATATTACGTGTAATTTAAATGGTATTTTATAGTACAAGTTTATTGTTGAACTTGTGCAAGATAGATCACCTAGAAGAATTGTATCAAACCAGTCGAGAGACTAATGACAAAAAAATATTTTAAGCTGTAAATTGGCTTCCACGTCAGTTAAGTCAGTCGTCAGATACCAAATAGTTTTAAGAAGAAAGATTACATAGGTTGTTTTATAATTTGGTCAAGTGAAATAATGAACGCTAAATATTGTCCCACTTCATTAACGAACTGTCATTCTTAAAACCAATAATAATCTAAAGAAGCAAATTAGTTGACTCTTAAAAAATATTTAAGTTCTTGGGAACAAGTACAAGATTTTCGTTTAAATTTTTTCACTGTAAGATACTAAGACTAATATCAAAGTAGGTGTATTCGCCCATTTTACTATTCAACTTTGTCGATGACACTTTATCAGTTCACAAGAAACGGAAGATTTTGGGACGAAACACAGAAATCACCGGAAAATTCACAGTAGCATTGCAAAGTGAGACTAACACAACGGTTCTTCCCATAACCAACTAAATAATATATAGCCTATTAAGTGGAGGTCCCGGAATCGATTAGAGTCTGTAGATTATTTCGTGGCAAAATCCACCGTTCCAGTTCCTTAACCCATCGTAGTCACTAATGATACAGATGTTGATGTGATTAAATAAAAAACGAAAAAAAGTTAACGAACCTTTCCAGTTCCTTTAACCAACTCTGCCCGCCCTGAAAGGCGTATGTATATAAACGGATCTTTCTAGGCACAACAAATCTTTAAAATTTTCTTCGGAGACTTATTGTCACCATATGATAACAATCCGTTCACTACAGTTTAACTAAATAAACCATAAAATATTCATTCCATGTAATATTTTTCCAGAAGTTATTAAGTTAATATTACTACAATATCATATAAGAACGACATGATTTACTATACATTAATAATAAACAAAGTAACAACTATTAACATGAAATATAGGTATGATTATGAATTGCTAAAACAAAATGCAGAAAGATTTATCGTCGTCAAAGATTTGTCTGGTATTTTACTTACAAAATTGAACAGTGCTCAAAGTTACAAAAAGTAACACAAAATGGGTGTCAATGAAAATGGATACAAGATCGTTGAAACCTTTCCTTCCGGATTTACTACAAGTAATTGACGTTGAATAATGTAGACAGATCTTTTATAGAATGTTAAACTAAAGGGTTGCATTGAGAGGGTTGTATCTTCCGTTATAAAATACATATTATTTTTTACTGACAGATTTATCTGTAAACTGTTCTTAATAGAGCTAGATAAGAGTTAATTACATAGGTAATTATCATGAAAGATGTTTCCCAGTGAAGATACCTTTAAAAAAAGGTAAGCAGTGTTTACTAGTTGATATGTATTACAATAAATAAAATGTCGTTAAATTTTGAAAAAAAAACAATGGTGCAACATAAAATATAAGTTAATATACAAATAAGTTCGTTAGGTGTCTCAGTTTTATCATTCGTATAGAGTTACTGATGACCTAAAAATTGATTGCCAAATATCAGGTAAAATCGGTTTTAAGAAGTCTACTAAGAGGTACGACTCCACGTTTTGAGCTAATAACTGCAGCAACTTTTTACAGAAAATTCTTGAATGAGCCATCACTTATTTAACAACTTTTTTTATGGTATATTGAGGACGATGCACTTTCCTTCAATCAGTGGAAGGTTTCGAAGTAGTGATGATTCTCAAACCTGGAAAGCAACCTTATCAAGTGTCATCGTACAGACCTATAACTCTTTTACCTTTATTATCAAACGTATTTGAACAATTATTTTTGGAAAGATTAAAATTAGTATTGGCTCAAAACAAACTGATACCAGATCACCAGTTTGGATTCCGTTGTGGACATTCAACAACAGAGCAAATACATACAGTTGTTGACGTAATTACAAAGTGCTTGGAAAGTAGGAAATAATGTTCTGCAGTGATCCTAGATGTCGTAAAAGCCTTTGATAGAGTTTGTCATGAAGGCCAATCTCTAAAATTGAAGATATTATTACCATATCGCTAAATTCTAGTTTTAAAATCTTATTTGAGCGGAAGGATATTTTAAGTAAAGTTTAAAGACAAATTACCAAATTTTTCGATATTATGGCAGGTGTTCCACATGTGTCGGTTTTAGGACCTGTGCTGTATACATTGTGTACATCTGATATACCTGAAACTGCTGATGCGATCATTACAACGTTTGCTGATGATACAGCAATCTTATCAACCAATGAAGACCATGCCGTTGCTTCAAGTACCGTTCAAAATGAACTTATTAGTCTTGGAAGATGGTTAAACAAATGGAAAGTAAAGGCAAAAGACAAGATCCGAAACAAGGTTAAAGGTTTATGAGACGGCAGCAGTTCTAGCTTTCACATACGTCAGTGAAGCATGGGTGATGAGGGAAAGGGAGGAAAGAAACATCCAAACTGCAGAAATTAAATTCTGCAAGGATTGATTCTTAAGGTATGTAAAGGGTTGTACAAGACTAGATAGAAAATGAAGATATAAGGCAAGAATTGGAAATTTTTCCACTCAACGAAAAAATAAAAATGTATCGTACCCAATGGTCAATCATTTAAATAGAATGCCAGAAAGCCGTTCGCCTAGTGTAGCGAAAAGATACAAACCAGTACGAAGTAGAGATATTGGCAAGCCGAAGAATAGATGGGTACCGGAACGGATAGAAATGCCTAACCCGTGAAGAGAAGAAAAAGATCAATTTTTTCTAGTTACCGTTAAAATGTAAATAATCTTTGTTTTTAGTTATTAAAATATTTAAATATTAATTTGTTTTATAATTATTTATTTAACGTCGCATCAACTGCAAGGGTCATTAGCGACGACGTTGGGGTGTAACTTTGTACAGGGGAGGATGAAATGTTTTTTGTAACGTATGAAAATATGCCGTGGCTAAGTAGGGTTCGAACCCAGGACCGCATGATGAGAGGCGAGCACGTTACCAACTACGCCAATGCGGCTGGTATTGATAAATTATAATATTGATAATTATAAATGAAATAAATTATTAATTTACTTTTGTTTCGTTTTCTAATACCATTTTAATATTTGTTTATATTTTTGTGTAAATATTAATTTTATGTTTTCTTTCATTTCATAACTACCACCAGTAGAAAATTTGTTGTTTAGCCCTTCCTCACTGAATGGAAAAGTAAACTTATCAGCACGCCGGGCCCTCTGAAAAGCACATATTTTCCACCCTGCAAATGACACTTTCACTTCATTCACCACAGGGTCTGGCTGTATAATGAAATTCATCACTTTCAGAGGAGATAACTCTGATTATTGTCTTTTACACCTCTACCTCTTCTGTTCTTAAATGATTCAGTCATTTCATTGGCTGACCATGTGATAAGAAACAGTACTATTTATTTTAGCCCTGCAACTAACAGATTGAGTGTAAATAATTTGACACTCCACCTGTCTATTATGAGCATATGGGTAGAAAATTATGTATCAATATTCTTTTTGTGTTTAATTTGTAGCGAATGGTCACTGGACATTTTCCTACTTATGCCAGTGTTATTATATTATTGTATCATAACTATTTACTAAAAATTAAACATATAAATTTTATCTAATAAAAAAAATCAGGTAAGACTTGAAAATTAAGAAAACGAATTCATAATATCTATGATTTACACAGTTCACATATTATAAAAGGCATTAACTTAACCTTTAATTAAAGTTCATAAATCAAAGGCTTGGAGGTATATATATACATATTTATGTACATGTTGACAATGATTGTTATGGGATGTTTATAATGAAACTGTATTAATAGTATCCTGATGAGAGAGAGAGAGAGAGAGAGAGATTCAACGTGGTAAATAAACAAAAGTCGTGGATAGAGAAAGAGAGGGTGAATAAGAGATAAGTGGATGGTAAATGAGAGAGATAGAAGAGGTGATCATCCCTTGATAATCTGACAGTTGACGTCAAGATATATCAATTGCACTAATATATCAAACCAGTGCCTCTATGCTCGTTACTTCCAGCAGTAAAACAAATAACCACTGCTATGATGCCAGGACTACATTAAACCATACATTACGTTATGCTCAATTAAAGCCAAGTACATCATATATACTCTATAAATCATGTCCGTTTTCAAAATAAATTTGGTTAGAAATGTGAAGCGGATACATTTTAATCCATTTCAGTTTTACCTAGGTTATTAGCTCTCAGAGATTTTGACACATAATTTATTTTAATATATTTACTGATAACTAGAAGATTCATTATAAGGGTTCTTCCTTCAGTCTTTTAATAAATCTAGATCCATTTTACTTTAATATTTCATATTCATCTTGTATGTTTTAGTTCCTAAGTAGGAATGAATGATGAATTTAAATTATTTAATAATTCAAATATCATAAAAATTATAAATTAGAATATCTATAGAGAATGGATATTTTCTTTGGTATCAGTCTCTCGACTGGTTTGATGCAGTTCTCCAAACTGATATATCTTGCGCAAGTCGTTTCATATCTACATACCTGTAACACCCTTTATCTTTTGTAATTTGCTTTTTATATTCTAACCTTTGCCTCCCCCTACAATTCACTCCCCCAATATTACCCTCCATTATTGATAAACCTGGATGTCTTAAGATATGCCCCACTAGCCTATCCCTTCTTCTGATTAGATGCATCCATATACTTCTTTTTTCATCCACTCGCCTAAGAACCTCTAAATTACTTATTTTGTCCACCCACTTAATATTTTAACATTTTCCAATAACACCACATTACAAAAGCTTCTATCCTCTTCCTTTCTACAGCCCCTATCACCCACGTTTCACTCCCGTATAATGCTGCACTCAAAACATAGTGTTTTAAAAATGTTTCCTAATCTGTAAGTCAATGTTTGTAGTCAGCAAGCTGTTGTTCATTTCAAAGGCTTTTCTAGCTTGAGCAGTTATACTTTTGTTATCACTTGTGGTTCTACCATCCTTTGTTATTTTACTCCCTAGATAGCAGAATTCCCCAACTTCCCGTATGTTTTCGTTGCCTTTTAAATTTCCTTTTCTTCTAAACCACTCTTGCTGCTGCACAACACTTTCGTTTTGTTCTTGTTAATTTTCAATTGATTGTATTAAGTTTGCACAATTTCAATATATTGTTATTGAAACACCAAATACCAAATTTCAAGTTAATATCATTAACGATTATTGAAATATGCAACATTTTGTAAAAACAGCAAACAGACCTACTGACAGAAAATTAGACCCCTGAGACCAACGTTTATGTTGTAACTTATGTTTCCCTGGACCCACGGAATAATGTTACACAGCGGTTCCAGAGAGTTCCAAAACACACAGTATAATGTATATTTTTAAAAAAACGCAGTTCTAATCAACGTTCTTCTAACAGTTACTTTATAAATAAATACTTAACTTTTTTACGTTTCTTATAGAATAACAATTTTTATTACTTTAGCAAAAAAAGTAGTTTCTACATGACATTATTTTGACGAAGTCAAAAGGAAAGGTTAAGGTAGATTGTAGGTGACAGGTTTGGACAGTATAAGTGTAAAATAAAGAAGGATGGAACAGGAAACATCACACACATTTTATATGAGTGAAAAGCGGAAAATACCAAATGGAACTTTTTAAGCTATATCCTTCTTTCTTTATACCATTTTCTTTATTTTTCAATATGTTTACAAAAATATGTAACTATTTTTATGGTTTCACAAATAATGAAAACGTAATTCAATTTCATAATTTAAAAACGCATGTATGATTTGTATTATATTTTTTTATAATTTAATTTTCTTCATTGGCTGAGAATCTTTAATTTACAGTCTTCTAGTTTGTTTCCTCGTATAATAGTTTTGGATCACGTAAAGTGGCTAGATGTTTCAGCCCACATTCTCAGCATTTGTTCAATGTAGGTTTTCTTCTTTCGTCTGTGTTCAACCGCTCTCTTTATGGTAGCCCTTAAAATTTGTAATTAGTTATCTAAATTTGTTTTGATTCATTAAATTTTCTCGGTTTATTACATTTCTCTCAATATATTTTTTGACTTCTTTGAACCATCTATCCAATACCTTAGATCAAATTGTTTAGTGTCTTAAAGCTTTATTTTGTCAATCGTTGTCATCCATTCTAAACAGATTTCCAAAAAATATTAGTATTTTTTATTCATTTCCATTAATCGTTCATTTTTCTTTGTATAGTTCTTCTCGTATTTGTAACCTATAATGCCCATCTACTATCTTCGAACTCATTATCTTGCGGAGGATCTTTCTCTAAAATTTTTCTAGTTCTCTTAGACCAGCCCTCCCGGTCATTCTAAGGCTCACTGACGTACAAACACTCTGATTTTATTACAATATTATAATTTATAATCCTGCCTATAACAGGTAGATGGAGTGTTCAATTATCTGCACTCGATCTGCTAGTTCCAGGGCTAAAAAAATAGTTATTAAAAAAGAAGTTTTGTGTAAAAGTTCAGAAGTTCTGCAAGGTAATGTGAAATCGTTTAAAAGTAAGTGTAATCATTTAAAACTAACTATACCCTGCCTCATGGAACCGTGCAGCACGTCAAAACAAAAATGTATTAAAATTGTGATTGAACTTTCCATCCTGTACTTCTACACAAACGCGAGACATTCCAACCCGTACTTCTCGAGTACTGCCATGTTCTTTGAGGTCTTCCCACCTCCCTTCTTCCAACAGGAACATATTCCGTCACTTTTAAAGGTATTCTTTCTTCTGGGATCCGTTCTAAATGATGCCTCCATTGATTCCGGTACTCTTTCATTAGTACACTAACTACTATGTACACTAACACTAACTATGTGTTAGTCATATAATATAATTTTTATACAAAATAGACATTTTTGATCTGACTTGTAATATAAATTATATTATAAAGTACAAATACTAAAAATTGTTTAAATAAGAACCCAAAATCCAACAAACGGAGGTATATTTTATATTTATAAATACACCTATATCTATCTCCATATGGACACGAAATGCATGATGAAGAGGGAGGATAGTCACTCACATAGGCTCAGTAAGCATACTTGAAATATATATACGTAGCTATGAATAATTTATGTAAGCGCTTGTCCGCAATTTGGACCAACCGTCCAACCAGAGGGATCTAATCTTTTATTCTACTACCTCGCTGAACATAACACAAACATTCATATAGCCGTATGTATTTGAACTTCTCATACCCTTTACCTAGCTAACCATATTCAGGACTCAACAACATGGAAATCGGTGTGTTGTATATTCCTACTATACATTTGTGTGTGTTAGTATATAATATTTGTGTGAGAATATAAACGTGTATACGCGTATGTAAAACTACACTATTACTACCACATATAACTGTATACGTCTCTATTATGTTGTCTCCGTACTATACCCCTGTTGATGATATCATACTGTATAACAGTAAAAAGAGACGTTAACTTTTACATAAAAAAATACAGAAAAACATATGCATAACTTGTTATTAATTTAAATTTAAAACTGCTATTATAAAAACATGAGATATTTAACTAAATACGTTTTATTTTAATAAATAAAACAAGACTATCTGACCCGTATTAATTAATTCAAGTAATAATTCTAATTTATTTTTAAAAACAAATTTTAGGCTACTTTAACACTTAAAGTTTTATTTTACACTATTTTTATCCACGTTATTTTTTGAAATTGCTGAAAAACAAACAGATGGAGTGTTAAATTATTTGCATTCATTCTGTTAGTTAAAGAGCTACATGAAATATTTCTATTTTTTATCACAATTAGTCAACCATATGATTTAAGTATTTAAGAACAGAAGAGGTAGAGGTAAAAGACACTAGTCAGTGTTACCTCCACTGAAAGTAATGAATTTCATTATATAGCCAGGTCCTTTGGTGAATGAAGTGAAGTTTTAATTTGCAGTGTGGAAAATATGTACTTTTTAGAGGGTCTGGCATACTGATAAGCACACTTTCAACTCATTGAGGAAGATAATGGTAAACCATCTTATTCCTTGGTTTACTTAGGTCTCGAGGTTCAAACCAGTCTTTCGGCTGATGACATAACAACAACATTTTTAAAGTAATATATGCACATACACAGACAATTCCCATCACTACAGCGACACTTCAAAATGACCTGAACTTCACAACGTCGCCGCCAGAACAGCACTATTGAAACTTTAATTTTATTGCTTTGTTATTTACTTCTCAAAATCTCGTTACGGCTTTTACCAATATTCATTCACGGATGTTTTTCAGAACTCTGAAAGTCCTCTTTACAATTGCGTAAAAATTGTTCTAATCCTTTCGGTAGAACTCTATTTACGGATAATAGAATTTTTATACAGAATACTGTAACATTGTACAGTGACATTAGGCCTATAGAAATGCGTAAGGGAATAAATTGCTTATTGTAAGAAATTGTGAATTCTATTACGATGAATGACGTATTTTCAATAGGAATTCTCAGAAATTGAAACAAAAAATAATTTTGATTCTTTACACAATATTCTCGATTGTTTTTATGAACGTTTTATGATGTTTTTTTAAATTTAATTAAATTTTCCACCATGGAAAACTAAAGAAAAGAGAAAGAAAAATCTTAAGGAAGATTTTAGGATTGAAGCAAATAGGACCAGAATACAGGTCAAAATCAAACAAAGAAATCTACTCAAATGGTAAACCTTTCACATACAATCAGAAAAAGAAGATAACAATATAATGACCATAGTTACAAAATGTACGAATCCAGAAACAAATCTTCAACATTTTAAATAAGCACAAAACCAAAATTCTGAGGCGTCAAGAAGAAGTAATATAGAACGGGGAACTTAAAAAAATCACACCAGTAATTATCTGCAATAAAGAAAAGTTCAGGAATTTATTAAAAACCCTAGAGTTTCAGGAGGAAAAAATTACAAACGCCAAGAAATGTTCGAAGAAACAAAGAAAAGGCATTCAGGAAAGATAAAACAAGCATAGGCCAAAAGGTTGATTAATCCTACCCTTTAAATTGGGTGATCCGAAAAAAAATTTGGCTTATTAGTTTTATCTTAACACTAGCTAAAGTACCCGTTCTTCGATCGGTTTTCTTGGTGCTGTGGACGGTCTGTTGGTGTACCGAGTTCGATCCCTGTCAGGTCTGATATTCTTTAATCATATATTGTTATCTACTCGTACCTCCTTTCAACGTTAGCATTATTATTCATGAAAAAAATAGTTGGACGTAAAATAAAAGCGAGATCTTGGTATTTTTAAATTAAGATATGCAGCGCTTTATGATTTTTATAGTAAATGAAAGGTGAATCACAATAAGAACACCATGATCTGTGACTAACTAACTATTAAGAATACTGATTTATTTTTGACAATGTGACTGAGATAGGGTTATAATATAGGGTACTGCTGAAATACGTAAGTAGGTAACTAACTGAACGAATACGGGTTTTACCGGCGCGTAGGCCTCTGTTTACTTTTCTGTTGTTTTGTATATTTTTTTTCTAACATCTGGGATTATTTACAATCAATTTAAAGACAAAAACTATAAGTAAATAGAATGAAAGTGTTCACATGACAAAGACAATACCCAATGGTATTACTTCGAAAATAAAATAAAATACGTATAATATTTGAAAACATTAACGAGATAAAAGATGCACAAAAAGTAAATAAAAAATGTAACAAATTTAATAGCGATAATAGTAGAATGCATAGAGGAAGAAGATGATGTTGCTAGAGATTAATATGGACTTTAATTATTTACAATGTAGGTTAGTCGGTAAATCTAAATGGAAAGTCAAGCAATTTTATTCGTTTTAGTCGTGTCACTTCTTCATTATTATCAAGTAAATTAAGCGCCAAAGAATTTGCGTGATCTGCTAATTTTTTTTGATATTTAGAACTTAGCTGCAAAATTTCTTCTTTCACGGTGTTGACACGTAAGTTCTTATGCAACGCATCATTTGCGACATACCATGAAGCATTTGTTATTATTCGTAAAACTTTTGACTGGAATCGTTGGATGATAGAAAGATTCGATTTCGCAGCTGATCCCCAAAGCGGGATGTATGTTCATATTAATTTAAAAATATTGACATATTTATTTTTTCCTTAATTGGTAATATCTCCGTTATTATGCATGAAAATGAAAAAACTTTCCACAATGAAACTTATTTGTCTTTAAACGTTTCGTAATTTTGATTATATAACATTTTTTGTTACATTGACTTTTAACGGAGATATACGTAGTTTTGTTGTTTATCCCTCCCTCTGAACTCCCCCATCCCTTTGTGATATTAAAAAATTGTATAGCCTATTTTAATTTAAATTATATCCAGAACCTAAATACCGAAATTCATTGAATTTAGTTTAACGGTTCTTGCGTGATGCCGTAACATACAAACAGATAAACAGACAAACCGACAAAACATCAGCTGAACTTATTTTCGATGTTGTTGTTTAGGTCATCAGCCGACAGGCTGGTTTGAACCTCTAGAGGTTTTACTAAGTAAAACAAGGAGTGAGGTGGTTTACCATTGTCTTCCTCACTGAGTGAAAAATTACGCTTATCAGCATGCCAGGCCCTCTGAAAAGCACATATTTTCCACTCTGCAAATGACACCTTCACTTCATTCACCACAGGGTCTGGCTGTATAATAAAACTCATTACTTTAGAGGAGACAACTCTGATTAGTGTCTTTTGCACCTCTACCTCTTCTGTTCTTAAATGATTCAGTCATTTAATTGGCTGACCATGTGATAAGAAACAGAACTATTTATTTTAGCCCTGCAACGAACAGATTGAGTGTAAATAAATTAACACTCTACCTGTCTGTTATGGGCATTTATTTTCGATATTTACTTGATAGATCTGGCGTAGAAACAAAATTTGGGGCATTTTGAAAAATTGTACAGACAAAATCACAATTTTATTTATCTTAACATATCATGTACTCCTCATGTTGTACTCCATTTTTTGTAATCTCCTAGAATAGAATTCACAAAGAAATAATTGACATTAAAACCAACTAAAAGGATTAGAATAAATGATAAGATAATAAGAAAATTTATATAATTAAACAAAAGCAAGATTGTCAACAGAGATATGCAAATGAACAAAAGTTTGGTTTAGAATTATGAATAAAATCTTGTTAGAAGGGTAAATTAAATGTTAAGGACTGTTATAAATGATACGACCGCCGTATACAATTTGCTAATATATACAATGTATATTTACCGGCTCAAGAATACAAACATAGTTAAACGTACAGTACAAGAGAAAATCAACACAACTGTATTACGGATCGTACTGCCTGCAACCTGTTGTAAAATAAGCCACAGGTGGTTTATTGCTTCGATTCACGCTAACTTTTTTTCTTTTAACTTAACCTATACACTGAACTATTATAATACTGTATTATGGAATGGAAAACACGTTATATTCAACTAAAGATAATAATATATAAATAATAAAATTAAATTCTGATCTATCAATTATTATAAATTCCATTTCATAAATGTAAAATATTTAGTTTCATTTCCGTGTTCGTAATAAAAACCAACGCCCATAACAGACAGGTGGAGTTACAAATTATTTACATTCAATCTGTTAGTTGCAGGGCTAAAATAAATAGTTCTGTTTCTTATTACATGGTCAGCCAATAATATGACTGAACTATTTAAGAACAGAAGAGGTAGAGGTGTAAAAGACACTAATCAGAGACATCTCCTCTGAAAGTAATGAATTTCATTATACAGCCAGACCCTGTGGTGAATGAAGTGAAGGTGTCATTTGCAGAGTAGAAAATATGTGCTTTCAGAGGGCCCGGCATGCTGATAAGTGTACTTTTCCATTCAGTGAGGAAGGCAATGGTAAACCACCTCACTCCTCGTTTTATTTAGTAAAACCTCTACAGGTTCAAACCAGCCTTTCGGCTGATGACCTAAACAACAACAATAAAAACCAATAAGTTTCTTCAACAAAGAAGACACTTGCATAAACGGTTTTAGGACTTTCAAATTTTACAATTACCTTCAATTCATAATTATTATTGAACTTTATAATCTGTAAAACAATTTTAATTTATTTATAATAATATTAATCCTGGAACTATACATTTGTTTTCTAATAACAGTAACCCCACACTGAGTACAGAGTGCCCCAATAATACAAAGACTGATTTTTTAAATTAAAAACCAATATTTATTGTTAAATAACTATATTATATCCCACAGATTGTGATGACTAACAAGATTGCGTTGATACACGCTACAGAAAAAAAACACTAACATTTTTTATTATTAAGTCAATTTTAAAATTTTTAAAATGCAACTCATGAAGAATACTGTAAAATTTAATATAATGGTTTAATTATTGTAAATAAATATTGTAATCCTTTATTATTACAATAAATATTGTAATGTGCTCGCCTCTCATCATGCGGTCTTGGGTTCGAATCCCACTCAGGCATGGCATATTTTCATACGTTACAAAAAAATCATTTCATCCTTCATCTTACAAAAAGTTACACCTCAACGTCGTCCCTTATGACCGTTGTAGTTGATGCGACGTTAAATAAATGAATTTAAAAATAAAATTGTAATCCTATTGTACATAATCTTTTGTTGTTACTTGTGTTTGTTATGTAATGGGGTCGCTAAAAATTAAAAAAAATGTTGATGGTGCCGTAATAAAACTAATGTGAATATAACATTAACTAATAATTTATTGAATATAAAGTAGAATTAAACATTTTTTTGGAATAAAAAATTCTACTTAGGTTTTAAAGTTGCTGATGGGAGTCATCTCTATAAAAACTGGTGTTTGTTAAAATATTCTGAAAATTGTATCAACACCGATAAAGCGTTTCACGTGACTACGCAGTAATAAAAAAACAAAAAACAAAACCACACGTTTTTAATTCTAAAATTGCAGTATTCTAATTTAATAAAATGGAAATTTTTGTTATTAACGACATTTTGTTGGTTTAAAATTTGTTATTCCATGTCAGTCGTACATGTTTGTTCCAGACATGTTTCAAAAACACTGTCATTTTTTAATTTAATAAATTTATAGCTTTTAAATGCTGTATGTATTGTGACACTTATCTTTAAGGTCCGTTTCGGGATCTGGGTAAATTAAATAATTAACGCAATAAAGTTCAAAATTACAAGTATTTATTACATCTAAAAGTGACAATTAATGAAGTGAATAAAATCTACAAGTAAATTACAACTTAATAAATAAAAAAACTAATTAATTGGTAATTAACTTAACAATAAATAACTTATTACAGTAAACAACCAATTTACAAAATACTACTAAACATAAATTCTACAGAATGAACGTTAACAAGACACAGTAATTCGCAATAACGCCGACCTTTACTAACGTACTGGTATGCTCTATGGAATACGCTCACTCAATCACAGACAAAACGTAAATTAAAACTGATCGTAAACAAACCGGCGCTTATATAGGTGGAGTAATGGAGAGTTCGAGAAAAGCCAGAGACTTTTGATATAATAATAAAATACGAAATCCTTCTGACGGCTTCTGGATAATAGTCTTAACAACTGTAAACAAATTAGGATTGAATAGAAGGTGTTACAAAAAGGCCAATTATTTAAATAGTTGCCCGACTCGACTCTTTCACAATGCCTGTACAACAATAGCTACATTTACTATAAAATACCATTTATATTATACATAATATTTTTAACTATTTCTCGGAAAACCCTATTTATTACTCTTATTATTAACGTTAACATTTTTAAACTCTCGGTCATTCTCGAACACTCTTTCCCTTTCGATATTATCACAGTATAATTAAAGACCTTAGTTCATGAACATGCAATGTAATAAGAAGATACTTTTGAGAGATGCGATCAGATTTCCAAGGATCAATTGTTTATGAAAATTTTCTGATTTATTTAATTTTAGTATCATACAGGGTGAACCACTAAAATGATACTATTCAATATTATGGAAGAACAGATAAACATAGAAAGTTGAACAAAAATTATTCCCGACTAAATCATACTCAAAGAATACATTACAAATAAAACTGTACTTTTTCTACGTAGTTCGTAAAGTAATAGTAAACCACTTCTTTCCTCGTTTTACTTAATAAAGCCTCTAGAGGTTCAAACCAGCCTTTCGGCTGATGACCTGAACAAACAAAACAACAATAATCCAGAAAATACTCGGACCAAAATTATTCAAAATATTCCAAAGTTATTCTTTGAATGAATTGAAATGTCAACAATAAATAAGGAATTATGACTAAACGAATAATTAAATATCGTGACAATATCGAAAAGTAAAGAGTATTCGAGAGATTTATAGAGGTATGAAAGAGGTAAATCGAGTGAAAACTCGATTTCGAAAAATCGACATGAAAACAATACTTTCGTTCCTATTATAATATTCATATAGACAAGAGAAAGTAAAAAAATGAAGAATAGAAAGATATGCAAATCATACATAAGTAAAATACATGTAGTTAAAAATATAAAAAAATTTTCAGTTTATTTATTCAAAAGATAAAGTAGTAGACTACATATGGTTAATAAATAATTTATGAGAAGTACAATACTGTACTTTGTTTCATTCTAAAATTAACAAAATATAATAAAAGCACGGTTGGTACAATACTAGTGTACAATGGAATATTTATATTTCATTTTGTTATGACTGTCTTTTTGCTTATTACTCGTGTGTAGAATAAATGGAGACGTACCTTTTAGCTGTACTAAAATATAAATCTCTTATTGTTTGTTCATCTTCTGAGTTGAATTTTACTTATTGTTTTGGAAATTTCCTTCAACGTTAGTTGTTATGATGAAGTCCCATAATAATGTCTCTCTCCACATTTGTTTTTATGAATCACAACCTATCTTTTGACCTTGTTTATTTTATTCACTGTTACATTATTATGTGATATTTATTTAACGTATTCCTTCTAACTTTATGATTGATGTGAAAATTTACATGACAATGATGATGGATCATATAAGATAAATAAATATACAGTCAAATTAAATTTATTATTTTCCGGTACATTAAGAATATAATAAAAGATAAACATTAAAATAATATTTAAATGTGAATCTCAAATTTAAATTAATGCATTTTAAACTAAATAAAAATGTTAAAGTTCGTCACATCACTTTTTTGTTCACCTCATAAATCATACACGTATTTTTTTCCGAGCATATATCATTTCATTTCCTAGATCTGTCATTATTTACAATTTAGAATTGTAAGTAATGTTAATAAATAAACAATCTACAGGGTGGTTGTTAAGTAAGTTGTACCCTTCTTTAACTTTTTTACTAAAGCAAAATGGGGTTTGCGGCAATCTTCATTGATGAGAGGGTACCGGATTAATTAATTAATAAATTATGTCTTATTATTACAAATTTAATGTTAAAAATGCCCTCCTTGAACCTTCGTACAGTAAATCAGTCGTTGTTCGAATCCTTTCCTTATCCCTAAAGCCGGCAATAACATTTTTCTAGACTGGCAAAGAATTTCTAGTCACCAAATCGTACAGAAATCATTAAAAATTTGCTCTAAATCACAATCCTTGTCACGTGACATCAAAATAACAAGAAACCTTAGGAAAATAGAATAAATACATTACTGAAATTTTAATCTGACAGTAAGGGATGTTGAAACTATTTGAAAATAATTTTTAGACAAATATTTTTCTAAAATTTTAGATGACACTACTGTTTAAAACTTTCTTATGCTCTACTTTTAAAATTCATTATATACCAAAAAAACGTATAGAAGCCTTTGAATTGTGGTTGTACCGGAGAATGCTTAAAATATCATGGACAGAGCATGTAACAAATGAAGAAGCTCTGAGACGGATGAAGAAATCCAGAGAAATATTGAACACCGTCAAGATCCATAAACTTCAGTATTTGGGACACGTCATGCGGAATGAGTCCAGATACTCTTTGATACAGCTCATTGTGCAAGGGAAAATAGATGGAAGGAGAGGACCAGGAAGAAGAAGAATATCCTGGCTACACAACCTCAGGGAATGGACCGGAAAGACATCTGCTGAACTTTTCCGTATTGCTGTCAGCAAAATGAGAATTGCCATGCTGGTCGCCAACATCCGAAACGGATAGCGCACTAAAAGAAGAAGATATACCAAAAGTACGAATGTACGTTCAAAACTGAAGAATATATGTACAAAAACACATCATGTAAACCAAGAAATAACCAAATTCAGCTCTAGGACAGCACTTTTCAACAGAGAAACACAAGCAGAATATGCAACTAAAACTATTGTATTATACGTAAAAATTACTTTATACATTACTAATTTATTGTACAAAACAGCAACGCTGTCTGTAGATGAAATTAAAACTAAAACGACAACATTGTTGTGTGACAACATTTCACTTGTGCTTCTACCATCCTTTGTTATTTTATTTTGTTATATTTTATTTCTAATAAAAAAATGAAAATGAATGATTTTTGAAGCTTAAACTCGGCTTTCTAGTGGAAGAGGCTATACAAAGTTTCCATACAAACATTTTTTGAGGGAGATAACTACTGTTTGTGACAACGAAAAAGTACGTGGATAGTCCTGTAAACCTACATTTTTCTTTCTTAAAATTATGAATTTCAATTTTTATTATTGCAAAAAACTATTTAAGTCACTCATGTAAACTAGTAAAATAAAATAAGTAATAAAAAATAAAAATAAATAAAATAAAATGAATACTATTGTACAACACAATTCTTTTTTTTAAATTTATTTAACGTCGCATCAACATCAAGGTCATTAGCGACGACGTTGGGGTATAACTGTGTGTAATGAGGATGAAATGATTTTTTTGTAACGTATGAAAATATTCCGTGCCTGAGTGGGATTCGAACCCAGGACCGCATGATGAGAGGCGAGCACGTTACCAACTGCGCCAAAACACAATTTTCTTCTGGTCTAAAAACGCATTTTACAGGAAACAACATTTTAGACCAATTTATTCCAGAAACATCTTAAGTCAAAATTTTCAACTTTTTTTAAACAAGACTATGTAAATAAAAGAAAAATAAAGTAGCAGAAGAATGATGATCATTGTAAAAACATTCTGTACAGAGTATAAAATAGACTACTGATAAAGGGTTTCCATGAAGAGAAATCGCAATAAAACTTTGAAACGAAGAAAATGTGTTTTTAAAGTATGAATAAAATAATATTAGACTAATAATATTATAATTATTACTAACTTATTATTAGTTTTATTGGTATTATTATTGTTGCTTAGATCAGCAGCCGAAAGACTGGTTTTAACCTTTAGAAGTTTTACTAAGGAAAATGAAAATAGTTATTTTTGTTCTTTCTTCGACATATGTATGTATGAAGTAGAGAAGATCGTTTCAAGAATACCGAGATAAGGAAAGAACTCAACATCTTCTCTATAAACGACAGGGTATTTTCGAACATTATGCAGTGGTTGGAACATGTGAGCAGAAAGAAAGAGGATAGGATAGTTAAGCAAACACTAGGTTATAAACCGTAGGGAAAGAGAGAACGAGGACGCCCGAGAAAGAGATGGTAAATTTGAGATGTTCAGAATAGGCAGAGATGCCTAATCCTTGAAGGGCAGAAAAAGAAAAAGAAGAAGGACAACAACAAAAACAGAAGTGGTTTACCATGCTTTCCTCACTGAGTGGAAAAGTATGCTTATCAGCAAGCCAGGCCTTTATCTGAAAAACACCTATTTTTCACCTTGCAAATGACACCTTTAGTTCATTCACCGCAGAGTCTGGCTGTGTAATTAAATGATTACTTTTAGAGGAGATAACTATGATTTAGTGTCTTTTACATCTCTGCGTCTTCTGTTCTTAACTAATTCAGTAATTTAATTGGCTGACCATGTGATAAAAACAGAACTATTTTTTTTGTTACAATATAATGTTATTTATATGTATATATATTTTTTTTTCAGGATGATTAAATTATGTTAACGTAATTAAAATTTTGGGTTGAAAATCCAAGTAGGTAAACCATTACCATTACTTATTTTTTGTTTACATAAAAGTTTGATTCTAAACTAAACAATAAAGTATAAGAAATAGTTTGTTTTTGTCTATATAAATTTATAGCTAGCTA
The DNA here is from genome assembly GCA_035578175.1 of Catonia carolina. Lineage (NCBI taxonomy): Eukaryota > Metazoa > Arthropoda > Insecta > Hemiptera > Achilidae > Catonia > Catonia carolina. The sequence continues at coordinate 27,521,920 of JAQMRL010000005.1, read as the reverse complement.
ATCCTATTTTCTTTAGTCTGAGTTGAAAAACGATTCTAACTTTTCATTTGAAAACTTTAATTCTAACTCATTTTACGTTACCGTAAAGTAAGAAGACCGTAATATTTAAGCCTTGCAGAAAGAGAAAATGAGAATGAGTGAAAGAGGGGGGAATAAACAGGTTAAAACATTATTGTAAGAAATAAGTTTCTCAGATTTTTTTCTTGCTATATCGTTTAACAGATTATAACATACCAAAATTGTTGAAAATTTTCTTTAGTAATTTTCTTACTTTTTATTTTTAATTTCTTTATACTTTGCAATACATTATCAACAATAAAGCCAAAATCGAAAACAATTGTTTCATTCATTTTTTAATTATTTCAGGAATTTGCATGTTAAAAATAACTTTTGTAAGTGTAAAAATTTACGCACAAGATACATATTACTGCTATATTTTAGTACTGATAAACAATTTTTTTGGGATGGGGTTTTATGAAATAGCATCGAAAAACACATCTCTAAAAACATAGAAATTAATATTATTCAACACATTTACTTCTAAGTATAATTTATACTCCATGATCAGGAAAAAGACGAATACAATTTTAGGAACAAGATTCTGAAGTTGTTGTTTAGGTCATCAGCCGAGAGGCTGGTTTGACCCTGTAGAGGTTTCACTAAGTAAAACGAAGAAAGAGGGGTTTACCCGTGCTTCCTCACTGAGTGGAAAAGTACGCTTATCAGCATGCCGGGCCAACTGAAAAGCACATATTTTCCACTCTGTAAATGACAACTTCACTTCATTCACCACAGGGTCTGGGTGTGTCTGTGTGTACATTTATAATGTACGTATTCATTACTTTCAGAGGAGATAACTCTGATTAATGTCTTTTACACCTCTACCTCTTTTGTTCTTAAACGATTCAGTCATTTAATTGGGGGACCATGTGATAAGAAACAGAACTATTTATTTTAGCCCTGCATTGAACAGATTAAGTGTAAATAATTTGAAACTCCACCTGTCTGTTATGGGAAAAATTCTGAAGATGAACACAAATACATAATAAGAAAAGTGTTTTAGTTTATTTAATGTTGCATTAGTAGATTGGATTTTACTAACGACTACGGTTGGTTATATAACTGGAACAGGGGGTTTTGTGATTTGTGAAAATTTCCAGACCCTAGCCGGGAATTGAATCCGGGACCTCCACTTTGTAGGCTAGCGCGTTAACCACTACACTATGAAGTCGGCCAATAAAAAACTGATTCAAGTAATTCAGTTCATAATTCATATAAAATTGCTTAAAACATCAGCCGGAAGGCTGGTTTGAACCTCTAGAGGCTTTACTAAGTAAAACGAGGAGTGAGGTCATCTACCTGTTATGAGGAAAGTTGCCTATAACAGGCAGGTGAAGTTTTAAATTATTTGAAATCTATCTGCTAATTCCAAGGCTATAAAAAATAGTTCTGTTTCTTATCACATTGTCAGCCATTTATATGACTAAACATTTAAGAAGAGAAGAAATAGAGGTGTAAAAGACACTAGTCAGAGTTATCTCCTCTGAGAGTCATGAATTTCATTAAACAGCCAGATCATGTGGTAAATGCAGTGAAGGTATCATGTGCAGAGTGGAAAGTAGGTGCTTTTCAAAGGGTCTACAATGATGACAAGGACACTTTCAACTCAGTGATGTAAGCCATTTTAAACCACCTCACCCTTAGTTTTACCTAGTAAAGCCTCTAGATGTTCAAACCAGCCTTTCTGCTCTATCTGGTAGTTCCAGGGCTATAAAAAATAGTTCTGTTTCTTACCATATGGTCAGTCAATTATATGACTAAAGCATTTCAGAACAGAAGAGATAAAGGTGTAAAAGACATTGGTCGAGAGTTTCCTCCTTTGAGAGTAATGAATTATATTATACAGCCAGATCCTGTGGTGAATGAAATGAAGGTGTCATTTCCAGGGTGGAACGTGGATGCTTTTTAAAAGGTCTGGCATGCTGATAAGCACACTTTCAACTCAGTGAGGGAGGCAATTGTAAACCACCTCACTCCTCGTTTTACTCAGTAAATCCTCTATAGGTTCAAACCAGCCTTTCCGCAGATGACCTAAACAACAATATAGAAAATAACTAAAAATGCTTATGTCAAAACATATATACATCAATTACTTGATTGATAGGAAAAAAAATTCATTTTTAAAAGTACGTATATGAGAAAAATATATACCAGCTTAAGTAAAAACAAATAATAAGTTATTTAGGCCAGCTTCACGAATCAGGAAAGAAGATTACATATATTTTGTTAAGGCAACCGAGGAAAAAGAAAAGTAACTTAAGAACGAGGAAACATAAGAAGGGTTGGTTTGAGAAAATAAGACAGTATATTTGTGTTGTTAGGTAAAAAGGCGTGAAACATAGACTATTCCTCTTATATGGAATCTTCATAAACAGTGAAACAGTGTTAGAGGTGCCTGCTAGCATGCAATCTAGGAAACGTATAACCAGAGTAAACTCTAAGAAATCACGTTTTTAAAACTTTCGACTTGATTTATTTCTTATTTTTTAACATTTTTCTAAGAAAAATATTTCTTACTTTTTCACCCTGTTTTTATTTCTCATCTCTTCTCAATCACTCTTTGAGTGACTTATCTACCCCATATTTATTATTTTCTTGCTTTACAACTCTGCTTCATTCAACCCCACATTACATTTTAACCTTACTTATTACATCGATAAAGCTTCCTCTAAAATTAGAAAGCAATATTTTCTTGATTTTAAGTTTGATATAAATTTAGTATTGTCAAATGTTTGTTGATATATATATGTATTTATTAAACTAATTCAAATTAAACCCTTTCAGTACCAACGTCCGGAAATCGATATCTTTCACATACAGATAACATACGTTTTACCGGACGTCCGTAAGTTATGCATAAAGTGCCAACGTCCGGATAACCGAACATTTCCAAAAAAACTTTTAAACAAAAATTAATGGAATAATGTATTTTGAAACCACCTCCGTGGCGTAGTGACTAGTGCGCTTGTCTACAAAGCGAAAGGTCCCGGGTTCGATTCTCAGCTAGGGTCTGTAAATTTTAACACCTTAAAACCACCGTTAAGGTACCAAAACCCACAGTAGTTGCTAACGATCAAGGTGAAATCTGCATTAAAAGGGACAAGATTTGAGTCCGTAGAAGCTGTAAAAGAGAAAGCGGCACGTGTCCTGAAGAAGCTGACAGAAGATGACTTTTAGCACTGTTTCCAACAATGGAAAATTTGCATGGAGCGTTGTAGGGATGGAGAATGAGTGTATATTGAAGGTGACAATAAGTGATTAAGTATAAAATAAAAATAAAATTTTTTACGACGTCAGTCTCGTTATTTAATAGCCACACCTCGTATAAACATATAAATTAATAATTAATTAATGTTATTACATTAATCATAGTTTAACATTTTTAATAAATAATTTATTTCGCGAATATATTGATTTGTTATGCATAAATATGTAGGCTCTATTTTATCTTCTGTGAATCAATGCCACAATAAAATTACGCAGTTGAATTGAACAGAGGCAACCAACTGAAAAATAAATTTGATGAATAATAAAATTAATTTTGCATTCTTGTATGACGTGGAATTCATATTTGCCCTAACTAAATATAATTTTTATTCTGTTATGGATTGATACGTTTAATATTAATAAATCCTAAGAATATTGGTGTTTGTTACTTTCTCTTGCCTATATAAATATATAGGAAAGAAAGTATTGTTTTCATGCCGATTTTTCGAAATCGAGTTTTCACCGGGTATACACCTTTTCAGACCCCCTGAACCCAAAACAACATATTTAAGCGATTGGTCTGTGTGTGTATGTGTCCGTGTGTGAACAAAATATCTCAAGAACGGAACATCGTACGAAGTTGAAACTTAAAACTTAAGTTAGATACTACTCGGAAACCTGACACGAACATTTTCATCAAAATCGGTCAACCGGAAGTAGTAGTTTATTCGCTTCATGTTTCACTTTTTTACGATTTTCTCGAAAACGGGTCCTACGGTTTTTTAAAAATCGTCTCATTTACTATATTTTTTTTATTCTCTACAAGATAGCGTAGGCGCCATATCAGTGTATTGGTTTTGATGCATTAGGGCCAGCTCATTCTGTCAGCTAGTTTAAAGTTGTTATCAATTGTTAAGTGACACCGATTGAATGAGCAAACTTGTATGGTAAACAGCCCAAACAGCCAGGTAGAGTGTTAAATTGTTTTCACTCAATCTTCCCAAACAGCCAGATAGAGTGTTAAATTGTTTTCACTCGATCTTCTACTTTCAGGACAATAAAAAATAGTTCGGTTTCTTATAACATGGTCAGTCAATTATATGACTGACGCATTTAAGAACAGAAGAGGTAGAGGTGTTAAAGACAATAATCAGAGTTATTTCCTCTGACAGTAATTATTTTCATTATACAACCAGACCCTGTAGTGAATGAAGTGAAAGTGTCATTTGCAGGGTGGAAAGTAGATCCTTTTTGGTGGGCCCGGCATACTGATAAGCATACTTTTCCGCTTAGTGAGGAAGGAACTTGTTAACTTGTGAACTTAGCCTCTAGATTCAACTTTCGGCTGATGACCTAAACAACAAAACAATCAGCTAATAGGCACACATAAAAAGTAAACTAGAAGTTCCTGGTTAAATGTTCGTCTACTTCTATTTAAAAGCACAGCGTCTGCAGCGATCAAATTGCATGGCTGTCAATAAAGTAAAGTTATAAATAACAAGTAAAAGCATAACAAAGTTTCGAAATCAGATACAAGTTTTATTACTTTTTTTGGAATTCCATCAAAAACAAAATGGTTTGTTTGCAAAATTATACATTTCATAAAATTTTTCTGTTATATACTTATTACTGAATGATTCCAGGATTGAAAAAAACTAAGTTTTATCATTTTTATAATCTAAGTACTTAACTGAGTTTGTATCTTTATTTATTTGATGGCTTTATACACCGAGGAATAAATTTAATCAGTAAAATTTGTGAAAATCAAATTACACAAAAAAATTAAAAACTTTAACGTGAATGATCAAATCGCATCCCACTAAATCCTTTTTGAAAAAAGTTAAAAGTAATTCTACGAAAGTAAGCCGACTTGAAATTTTGAACCAAACTGCTTTAAAACTGGTATTGTTCAATAAGAAACAATGGAAGAGAGAAACGCCGTAGAAGTACAAAGAGATGAAATTTAAGTATCTTTTTGTTCTAAAATATTATGTGTTTTGTTTGGCAAAATTAATTCCAAATATTCCAAAATTTTCATTCAGAGAAATAATCTTAAATTCGTAATTTTAGTTGGAAAAGTATTTTGAAGTTCGGTCTGAAAATTGACGGGTGTTTGCTTTTTTGTAAACCAATCAATAAACCAGCAATTGATAAATATTTTATGTTGTGTTGTTGTTTAGGTCATCAGCCAAAAGGCTGGTTTGAACCTGTAGAGGTTTTACTAAGTAAAACGAGAAGTGAGGTGGTTTACCATTGCCTTCCTCACTGAGTGGAAAAGTACACTTATCAGCATGCCGGGCCCTCTGAAAAGCACATATTTTCCACTCTGCAAATGACACCTTCACTTCATTCACCACAGGGTCTGGCTGTATAATAAAATTCATTACTTTCAGAGGAGATAACTCTGATTAGTGTCTTTTACACCTCTACCTCTTCTGTTCTTAAATGATTCAGTCATTTAATTGGCTGACCATGTGATAAGATACAGAACTATTTATTTTAGCCCATTTATTTATTTATTTTAGCCTATTTATTTATTTTATTAATATTTTATATTAATATTATATTAATGTGACCCCCTCCCAAATACGTACATTAAAATATAATATTCTTAAAAATTTGAATGAAAACGCAGAATGAAACAAACTGAGATATTAACAAAATACACCACTCAATGAAAAATAAATACTACATAATATTATGAAGTACAAATTAAAATTTTTCTATTAAGAAATCGTTCGAATTCTATTCAAAATTTTAATACAAAATCAGAATTCTTTTAAAACGTGATTTAATTCTAAAAACGAAATGTGAATTGCAAAAATTAAGATGTAATGTATTGTACCTGAAAACTGTGCCAAGGTTACTTCTTGGAAAGACACTTGTTGCAGCTACAGAGTCCTATCTGATAGGGAGTGTTTAACGTCGCGTTGGGACAGCGACCCAAAACATCCCCCATCTGACAACCTCATCGTGATGCTTTGGTTCAATTGTCTGCGTGCAGTATAATAGTAACAACGATTACTAAACCGACGCTGTTTGGCGTTGTATCACGTCCTATTATGGTAGCGTCAATCTTAATTATACATAGTTACCAGGTAAATTGGTGGTTTCAATTTAGACATCATTTTCCAGTTCATTTGTCATAATGATTCTAAACCAAATGGTACAGTATTCAGGCGAATAAAAATAAAATAGGATTTACCTGTAAAATATGTACTGTTTTAGTAATTGACGAATAAAATTTAGGACTTCACGATAAAGTTACAATACTGTAATTATTAAAGTAGCACTATTTAATAGAACTGAAACAGGAAAAAATAAAAGGAAAAATAAGAAATTTTTTGATAGCTAAAAACAGAATTCTAAGAGAAGTTTTACCAAAAAATAAAAAGATAAATACGATAAAAACCGCTTAATAAATTTATAAAATCACGGAATCATACAGGAATTGATAATATAAAGAAGAACACCATTAAATGGTTACAAATTGAACACAATATAAATGGTCAATTAAATACAAATTAAATGGTTAATTTAATAAAAATTAATGGTCAAATTGAACACATTAAATGGTTACATAATAATAAATTAACCACAAACAGATTTTTAATATTTACAGTAAATTAGGAGTACAAATATAGAATTTTAGCATTCAAAGAATAATAAATAATATTATTATTTTGATAATAATATTATTATATATTAGTTAACAGGACAATGGGTAACAGAGCTAGACCAGAGATAGTAGTGAAGTTCTACAAGTTAATGGCAGCCCCAGTCGTTTTTTATAGTAGTGAGTCATGGGTTAACGCGAAACGCCAAGAAAGTAGGATCCAAGCAGCTGAAATGAGGTTTTTAAAAATGGAGAAGGGCTTCTCGAGGCTGGATCTAATACATAACGAGGGAATTAGATATGAGTTGGGTGTATTTAGCTTGAATGAAAAAGTGGAAGAGTACCGGAATCAATGGAGGCAACGTTTGAAACGGACGCCTGAGGAGAGAATACTTTTAAAAGTGATGGATTATGTTCCAGTTGGAAGAAGGGAGGTGGGAAGACCTCGAAGAAGATGGCAGTAGTCGAGATGTAATGAGTGGGAATGTTTCGTGTTTATGTAGACGTATAGGATGGTTTGTGAGTTCGGAACAGGCTTATGCCTAATCCTTGATAGTAAGAAGAAGAAGAAGATTACTTCGATATTTGGTGTAAAGATTTTTTACAGAATTTTTTAATTAAATTTATACAACATAAAAAATAGAAACTTATTCGTTTGAGAAAATTGAAAATGACTTTCAAATATTAAATACTTCAAAAGAACTAAAAAAGTCAGAGAACTTTCATAAAAACGTAGACGAATCTAGATTTATAAAGAAAAAGAAAAGAAATTATGAATCAATGTACAGAAGAAAATAGGAAAAACGGAGTGAAAGAATAAAGGAGTTCAGGAAAAGAAAGAAAACTCAACTATGTAACTGATCCCTATTAGTCAGAAAACAAAACTGTACTAACGTTAAAAAATATCATTAATATTAGAACTTTAGGCAAATTTGGTGACTTTCAATGAAACTATTGCATTACTGAAAAACTACATCGTTTGGTACAACCCGGAAAATCAACAATCAAACACCCTAACTTGACCTAAATTTAACAACCAAACATTATTGTTTACCCTAAACATATTTGATTAGTACTACTGCTGCTTGGTAAGTTGGCAGGGATTGTTTAAGCCATGATGAATAGTGGTTTCAAAATATTAGCGTTCACTTGTGCAGTAAACATGGCGAGTTTAAAAAGTACTTAGTCAAGTTAAAGAGGTGACTTCATTCCTAAAAAATCTTAAAACATCAAACCTCAAATTTTTGTAAAATGAACTATATTAAAAGTCATGTGACTTTTTAGTTATACCTTTCGGAATCAAAATTTTAGCAATGTAATTAACGGCGCCTTTGTAGCGTAGTGATTAGCGCACTAACCTACAACACGGAGATCCCGGGTTCGATTTCCGGCTTAGGTTTGGAAATTTTCACAAGTCAAAACCCACTGTTCTAGATAGATAACCAAACGTAGTCCACTAATAACCAAGCGCTTAAATAAACTGAACTTAAAAAAAATTAGGAACTACATTATCTTTTTAAATGCATCCATTTTACAACGTCTGTACTTTAATGTTCTGCTTTTGTTTTTCGTAGAAACCCTTGAAGTCAGTTATCAGTTGTCCCAATATTTGAAGGAATATTACGAGGACTAATAAAATTTTTAATGGATTTTATGATTGAATTAATACGTGCTAGGTTTTCTGTTTAACACATTTTTGAGACAAAATCAGTAATTAAAAAAATCATTAGAAATAATTATTATAAAAAAAACGTTTTTCCAATTACACCAGCATTAATTGAAAGAAAAATATTGAATCCAAGAGAAAAACTAAGTTGTTAAAGAAACGATATGAAATGTTATTTACAAATCATTAAATATTAATATTGAAATGTCAACTTGTTAAAATATGTCAACAAGACAGAAATAATTTTGTTGTATTATTTAGTAAAATAAATTATAAAACAAATTTCATGCTATTTCTATATCTACAATGTTATAATTGTCTAGGTAAATTATTGTAAATGTAAATATAAAAAAAACTGTGTCACTTGCGTTTGTCAGTTTGTCAGGTACAAAATATCAGTCATGTATTTGTGGTGACGTTCGATATTTTCAAACTAGGTTACTACTTCTATTTAAATTCCAGAATATTACACTCAGAAATAAACTACAAAAGGATTGTATATATCTAATTATTATTATTACAGTTATTAAGATATAAGGAAAAATCAACCTGTACGTGGGAACGTAAATATACGGTTTTCTTAATTAAATTTCTTTCTCATAATAATTATTACTTGTATGAGTCACTGTATAAATCCACAAAGGTTTTTTGAATTTTTATTAAATTTTAAAGGGTATTTTTTTGTTAAATTTACCACTCAATCATAGACCAAGTCTACCGTTATTTTGATCGTAACGGCCCTGGAGGATAAGATCTGCTTTGCTCTCTTTCTCAACGAGGCGTAAGCCTTCAATAAGATGTAGCATGAGGGACTAATACGAGAATAACAAACTACGTTATCAAAACCTTTTAGTACAATTTTAGAAGCTTATATTTTTAGCGGTACTTCATAATAAGGCAAAATAACAAAAACGTATTCATAGAGCTGAAACAAATTAAAGCTGGAGTTCTGTAAGGAAGAGTGCTTACCCCGACTCTCTAGCTAGTTGACTAGTTGATTAGTTAACTAGTGACGTTAACATATCCTATGATAGAAGTGTTACTACGTACGAAGATTGTTAACAGTTTCAAAAACAAGGGAAATAGCAACTGAGAAAGTACAGGGTGCATTAATAACATTTACCGATGAACTATTGGATTGAAGTTACAACTAAACGAAACAAAATTTGTGCAGATCAATGTTACAAACAAGAATTAATATTAAAAAAATTTCAATTTTACTTAACTCGAATCAAGTACCATACTATACCTCGGTATAACACTTAATGAAAACTTACACTGGAACGGAAATGTGATAAAGAAAAAATAATTCGAGTTAAAATACAAGAAAATATACTGGTTAATACGCAAAAAGTGAAGCTTGTCATATTTAACAAATTACTAGCTTACAAACTAAGTTAAAACCAAATTTAAACGTACGGTACCTATAAAAATATTCTTTTAAAGGTCTTTAAATTTACAAGCAACAAAAATAACGCTAAAATAATAACACGAGCATTGTCACTCGATTTCGAAAAATCAACATCTTCTTCTTCTTCTTTCAAACAGGGATTAGGCCATGGCCTGTTCCGACTCACATTCAGCTTATATTAATAATTTTAGAAACCAATTCCCTCAATATTAAATATGTAATTGGCTATCTTATAACATTAAATATGAGGCTATCTTATAACATTAGTTTTTTTTTATCCTTATGGTATAATCATTGCCACCTTTTCCGTGGCCTGCCTATACCTCTAAAAATCAACATAAAAACAATAACTTTCCTTCCCCATATTCATACGAAGAAAGAAAAAATAAAAAAAATGTATATTTTTTATTTTTACAGACATTTTATTGTTCAAGGGTACTTATTTAACGATCTGATAAAGTCGTTAAATGCACGGTAATCTTTTTCAATAAATAAGAGGATATTTACCAATATCGTGCAGGTGGAGTGTTTAACTATTTGTACTCGATCTACTAGTTCCAGGGCTACAAAAATAATTCTCTTTCTTATTAGCCAATTGAAATATTAATAATATTATTAATAATACTATAATACTAATAGAAGATATAATATAATGCTAATAGAAGAGGTAGAGGTGTAGATGACACTAGTCAAAGTTATCTCCTCTGAGAGTAATGAATTTCGTTATACAGCCAGACCCTGTGATAAACAAAGTGAAGTGTGTCATTTGCAGGGTGGAAAGTAAGTTTTTTATCAGAGGGCCTGATATGCTGATAAGAAAATTTTTCAACTTATAGAGAAAGGTAAAATATAGTAAAATATCTCACTCCTCGCTTTTTAAGTAAAGCCTCTAGAGGTTTAAACCAGCCTTTTAGCTGTTGCCCTAAACAAGTAATTTTATTATGAAAAATGTTTTAATAGGCTTTCAAATATAAATAGAGGTGTAGAAAACACTAGTTAAAGTTATCTTCTCTGAGAGTAATGAATTTCGTTATACAGCCAGATCCTATGGTGAATGAAGTGAAGGTGTCTTTTGTAAGTGGCAAGCAGATGCTTTTCAGAGGGCCTGGCATATTGGTAGGCATACTTTCCCACTCAGTGAGGAAAGTAATGGTAAATCACCTCACTCCTCGTTTTACTTATTAAAGCCTTTAGAGGTTTAAACCAGCCTTTCGGCTGATGACCAAAACAACACCAAGAGGATAGTAGAAGAATATGGATAGAAATATCATGGACAAGCAAAGAAGTGAAATTTTTTCATTATTTTTTATATTCTATTATAAATAATTAATTAAACATACGTTAAAAGGTATTCGTTGGTTAGAACTAAAAAGAAGAAAAACGTTAAAATATCAGTCTATTAAGTAAAAAGAACAACAAAATGCAACAAAGTAATACTGTAAAAACATCGTAGGAATAGCGTGACTTGAAATCAGGAAATTCAATAAAAGCAGCTTAAGTATATATAATTTTTATACTTACAAACTTTTCAGACAGTGAAATTTTAATAACTGGAACAAGCCTTGTACTTAACTTTTCATAAGTTTAAAAAATACATAATAAGTAGTTCCATAACGGTAATACATTAACGAGAATTGAGTACTGTTTACTTTGATATTAACAAATTACGGAATTACTTATAAGCTGAAAGTAATGCGGATATAACTCTAGAGAAAATAATGGTAACAGTCACTTCTAGAAGAGAAATAAATTTTATTCAGGTAACTATAGTGTTGACGATAAAATGTAAACTATAAAAAACATCTTTACAATAATTTTAAAATACATTTTATGTACTATGAGAGCAAATTTTTTTATGAACGACAAAAATGTTGCAACAAATATTTTTTACGAATAGATGTGTCAAAATTGGTTAACCTCTATTTTACCTTTCGAAGAAAGGAATGTCGTTCGTTGTTTCTAGGCAACATGCTTAACAGAACAAAGTACGATACCTTGGATTACATCTTTATAAGAAGTTTACCTAAATGGCTTATTATTAAAACGAAACGACATGTTATAGGTGCACCTTAATACGTGAGCAAACAAATCTTCACGATCATCTTCAAATCATAATTATCCATATTCATATGAATAATTATAATTCAAATCATTCACATTCGCTGAAAAGTTACTTCTCCATAAATAACTTTTGTAGAATATTCAAATTACTGTTAGGAGCAACTGACTAAAAATAGTACAATAATAAAATTAGTTATAGGAGCAACCGACTAAACACAGTACAATTTCCAAACCCCCTATTAATTTTGATTTCATAATACAGTACTTGTGGAGAGTACGTTTTTATAACTTGTATAAAAATATTATAACACACCATAAGAATAGACTATAACAGAGCAACATTGTAAAAAAATTCTTATGCGCATGCTCCAACTAAAGACTGGGGAAGAGGTTCCTCTAACTGCCTCATTGTGAAAGTTGGAGCAACGTCAGCATTGATTAACAGCTGAATCGAAAGTAGGGGAATAGTATGGATGCACAGTAGTGGGAGAGGTGAAAATATACTAGCGGGGCACATAATATCTTTAAGTTAATTTTAAGTAATAAAATAATAATAGCGTCTACTTATTGTACTACTACCCTGCCTCACCCATTCCAACGTACAAATAAAAGTTTTTGACTGTACTTCTCTTTAACGCAAACGAATGAAAAGTAATAAATACTCGCACGCACGCAGACACGCGTTGATGTATACTCGTATTGAGCATATATACATTATGAGCAGTATGTTGTTTACAATTTACCCAAAACAAAAATTGTTTAATTATGTAATAAATGATTAATTATTTATTTGAAGCTTACTATGCAGTGATCTTTTAAAAATGTGTGACTATGTGTGTCATAAAAATGTTTAAGTGTGGGCGTATGTTCAGCAAAAAGTCTTTTTATCTAAGAGACCAACCACAAATTTTTTATCGGTGTACTATAAATTTTGATTTTCAATTTTTTTCTAATATAATTAACGTTCAATTACTTTGGTACTAATAAAAACTAAAATCGGTGACAATACTAAATCAGTCGGTTTTACCATGTAATAATTTCTAGACCCACCTGAGAATCAATCCCAGAACCTTTCACTCTGTAGTACACAATTCACTGTTGCAATCTAATCACTGGTCTACGGAGATAGTTTTTAAACTTTCGTCAGAGGCAGTGTAATTAATTGTCAGACAGTAAACATGAATCAAAAGCAGAACTATCAGATTATCTGTCAAATAAATTACTTACTATGCACTTGAAGAAATAGGCTTATTATTTTCATTTATATGTATATTTTACTAAATCAGTTTTAATATTCATAGCTAATATTTTGCATTCATATTCCAATTCATTATTTTAAAGCAACCACGATTAAGTAATGAAAGATTCATAAAGGTCAAAACATATTTACAAATGAACAGAGGGAACGTATTTCATCAAAAATCTACGTACAATACCACTGACTTTAAAATTCGATCAAAACAACCGTTAAACATCTGAGTATTTTGAAACAAAACTAAACAGGATTTCACTTTGAAAGTCTAATTTTTTTATTATGTATTAATAAGCACTATATGAAACAGAAAAATTAAGTTAGTCAATGAATAACTTAAATTTAAAAAAAAAATACATTTTCGAAAAAAAGGGAAAATTGTTTTTCTTGTGGTTTGTCCTCCGCAGAATTATGTAAAATTCTTATAAAAAACTTTTATAACAAGAAACTAATTTATTTTATTCTAACTCTAATGAAATTATAAATAAGTCATAAGGGAAAGCATAAACACCTGTGGTGTTGAATAACGTTCACATCCCCCAGGCGAAAGTGGTGCGATATCTTGGTTTGTAACTTGACAGTTAACTTGGAAGCATCATCTGCATACAAAACATTTAGAACTTAATGCCACCAGAAACTACTCTTATGCTTTATTAAACTTCGATAAAAATGAACTTCTTTTCAAACATTTTAATTTAAAAAACCCTTTTAAGACTATTCTAGATTTATGGTGTCCGGGTCTTTGGAGTAGCGGCAGAGAGTAACTTAGAGTTGATCCAGGCCTTTCAGTCAAAATTCAAAAGACTTGCTTCTGGTGCTTTGTTTATGTAATCATAAAACCTTACACGTCCTTCTATAGTAAATTTCGTGAACGACTAGATAACCATCCAAATCAACTAGGCCCGTTCCGTAGCTACAAGTTACCTATAGTTCAAAACGGATATGTACCATTGGGTACCTCTTCTTCATAAGTAAAATTTTCTACCGCTAATTAAGGGCAGGACTACATCTCCTATCTAACCCATGTTAAATTGACTCTTTTTAGGTACACGTTTCTAAGAAACCGTTAGAGTTAAGGCTTTAATTTTTTGTGCCTTTTCTATGAAAGCTTTTTAAGAAGCTCTGGTACTAGAATTATTATTATTATTATTATTGAGGTAGCGATACCATTTTGAGAAACTTTTTTTGAATAATTCAAAAACAATGTAATTTTTTTGTAGAATATTTTATTTTATTTCGAACTTAGTAATAATAGTGCAATTATTCTAGTACCATTATGTCACAATTTTACTGGGAAACATGCTCAAAAAATGTCAACAACCAAGTCAAATAGTTTTTGAGAAAATTATACCTTTATGAAAAAAGTGAATTTTCGAGAAATGAGCTGTAAAGTTTTACTTATCCTAAAATCGGCGTGAACCATATTAGACCATAGTTTTAGTATTAGATCCTCACCAGATTGTTCTTTCTGTTCAAATAATTTCCTTTTTTCTAGTCTTGCTTCTTTTGAAGTTCTTTCCATTGCCTTCTCAGCTCTCTGTACTCTTTGAATATCGCAAATCTCAATTGTTTCCACAGATTAACTCAATTAAAAGAAATTCTGACCATGACATTACTTAACGATATAACTTCCGCATAACTTTCGTAACTTCCGTAAATTTTATTGTACTGTAATAATTTGTATATGTAATCACACACAAAAAATACTGAAAGTAATAGCGCCAAAATTAAAAAATCGATTATTTTTTATTTTTAATGTATAGTATAGGCCTACTCCCTTAAATTAAAAATCATTTCCGGAAGTTGTGCCGCTCTGAAGTTGTGCAGTACCGTAAAAAAAATGAAGGACAAAAAGTTTTGGAATGTCATTTTTTAAAGAAAACCTTATTCTTCCATGAAAAATAAAATACTTTTTGTAGCTTAAATGATTTATTACATGTTACCATTCAAGCGACTGATTAATAAAGCTTTTGATTTTGAAATTTATAGAGGTAAATCTTCTTGAATGGATACAGAAACCATGATGTGTTAAAAATAAAATTTTAATTATATGAATGAATTGCTTCAATGAACAAAGATAATTAATTAATTACTATAATTGTGGGGTGAGCAATGATGTAACAGAAACAAAACAATTTTGTGATAGATTAGTGGTTTAGAACAATGTATGATAGCTAATAACTACAAGGAAAATGGTTAACAGGGTACTTTGAAACTGGTACAGAGAACAGAATGGATGCAGACACCCGTGTAGTAAACCGACCGAGCAACAGCAAGCAACCTGTGGTCTATATTTTGTGTGACGTTCTTCTCCCCACCAAAATCTACCTGTATTCTGGTCGATACATCTGTACCCTTCGTCTTTCTCATCTCATCCCGGTTTAATATCATCCTCTCTCTGTTACGAACTTTACCTTACCTTTACAGGTGAAGTTGGATACGTTGGGTTAGGTAAAATAAATACCGGGTGATAAGAAAAATGTACCTAAATGCAGTCCGGCAATACAAAAAAAAAAAAAAAAATCTGGTGTGAAACACACACAACTTTCTCTTGCCAATGCAAATAATTAATAATATTACCTAACTTCAGTAATAAAACATTAGAAATGAACAAAAAAACTAACCTCAATAAACAAAACCTAATTTTAATCATGAGTGAAAAACGCAAAATTAAAATCAAACTCAGTTTGGCTTAAAAGTACGGGAAATCACTCTTTCACGCTAAACTAGGCCCTGTAGAGGAAAATGTTTCAAATAAAAGTTGCAGATCTTTTCATTTCCTATAAATTTTATTATATACACTTTTTTCGTAAAGTGCATACTAAAGCTAAAATTTAAAACAATCGATTTTTTACAAGTTTTCGTGAGAAAAAACAGAAAATCGCTAATTACCGCTAAAGAAAGCGTAATACAAAAAAACGTTTGAAATAAAAGTTGTAAGATTTTAAATTCTCTATGTACAACTTTTGTTATAAACATTTTTGCGTTTAAATTCATATTAAAGTCACAATCCTAAAAAAATTGTTTTACGAAAATAACAGCCTTTCCAAGAATTTCAGCAGACATGACACCTACCCTATCTTGTAGAGCATAAAAAATGTAGTAAATGAGGCGATTTTAAAAAAATCGTAAGAGCAGTTTTTGAGAAAATTGCAAAAAAGTGATAAATGACCGAATAAATAACTACTTCCGGTTGACCGATTTTGATGAAAATGTTCGTGTCGGGTTCTCTAGTGGTATCTACACATCTTAAGTTTCAAGTTTCAAGTTCGAACGATGTTCCGTTCTTGAGATATTTTGTTGAAATACACACACACAGGCGCGCGCGAGCACACACACACACACACACACACACACACACACACACACAGACCAATCGCTAAAAACATGTATTTTGGGTTCAGGGGGTCTGAAAACGTGTAGTCTAGATCCGGTGAAAACTCGATTACGAAAAATCTACATGAAAACAATACTTTCGTTTCTATATATTCATAGGCAAAAGAAAGTAAAAATCAAGAGTTAAACACTCACTCGACTTTCTTTTTCGTAAATGAACAAAATACAACGTAAACACATTAGGGATAAAAAAGGTTTTTTTTACAACGGCTGTAGAATTCATACAATAAGTAAATGTGATAATAATAATTTTGTTAAAATGACATGAAAGGCATAAGAGGGTAAGGCTTCTATTGGTATCTCCTCAAGAATTGTAATTAAAAATCTCCTGAATTTTGAATAAATTTTATTTCATTAAATTAAAAGTTCTCTACTTCAACATTATTTTTAAAGTTTTATGAAATTTCTAGGTAGATGTAAAATGAAAATGAACATAAGTTACAATAAATTATCATGTTCTTATGACTTGTGAAAGAGTTCGTATAGGAATTTTCGACGAAAATTTTATTTGCAAATCTGTGTATACGATTTCGTTACAAATGTAAAGGAATGTTTTTTACGAGATATATTCGTAGATTTCAAAAGAGAATAATATATGCGCAATTTTTGTTCCACTGGTAATTTTGATCTTTTATGACGTTGGAAATACAAAAGTTTAAGTTTAGCATTAGAATTTAATCTCATTTTATATTATATTGTCATTTAAATTTATCTGGAAGGTTTTTATGAAGGACATACTCCTCTCAATCCTTTTCACAAGAAGAACTTTATTCTTCTTTCAATCCATCCACTATATGCGTTTGATATTCATGATTACTTTTAAAGCTCTTAATCTGTAATCGGAACTTTGTTACAAACATTTTCCTTTTTTATTACAATGTTTTTAAGGGTTTTTCTGATTTTGTGAACAGTTTTTTGACACCTTATGTCTTTTAAACAATTTTTTTGACATCGTTGGACTACTTTAGCCAATAATAAAAATTCTGTTGTTTAGGTCATTAGGCGAAAGGCTGGTTTGAAGCTGTAGAGGTTTTTCTAAGTAAATCGAGGAGTGAGGTAGTTTACGGTGCCTTCCTCACTGATTGGAAAAGCACGCTTATCAGCATGCCAGGCCCTCTGAAAACCACATATTTTCCACTCTACAAATGACACCTTCACTTCATTCACCACAAGGTCTGACTGTATAATGAAATTCATTACTTTCAGAGGAGATAACTCTGATTAGTCTCTTTTACACCTCTACCTCTTCTATTCTTCAATGATTCTGTCATTTAATTGCCTGACCATGTGATAAGAAACAGAACTATTTAATTTAGCCCTGCAACAAACAGATTGAGTGTGAATAATTTTACACTCCACCTGTCTGTTATGGGCAGAATAAAAATTCTATAATACCTTAATAATACATTAGAGTATTCTAGATTTTTTATTATTTTTCAGCATACTCTTTTGTCCTGTCTGATCATCTTTTACTTTATTCGTCTAAATTAGTGTTTTTGTTTCTATTCTTTGGTTTTTGTGTCGTAATATTAATCCATTTTTTAAATTTTCTAAGTTTTTTTATTTTTTAATTCATTTATTTAACGTCGCATCAACTACAACGGTCATTAGCGACGACGTTGGGGTGTAACTTTTTGTACGATGAAGGATGAAATGATTTTTTGTAACGTATAAAAATATGCCGTGCCTGAGTGGGATTCGAACCCAGGACCGCATGATGAGTCACAAACCTCATCCCTACTTAAGTCTTTATTTAAAAAATTTCTACAATTCTTTTTCCTAATTTGATAAGTTTATCAAATCCTATTTTATGTGTAATTTTATTTATATTGTTTTGCTTGCGTGTGTTATAATCCATCTAAATACTGCTTTGTATTGCCTGATTTTGGCAGCGTATATTTTTCTCTAAATTTATTTCCCAGATCAATTATGTAGTTAATATCTATTAACTGCAACTTCACGAAATTGCCTAAATCTATTTATAATTCATGTAGTTACTCGTTTATTCAATTACTTAATCAGAGATAAGCTTAATTAATTTTTTCACAATTATTATATTGTTTCCTTAATATCAAATATAAAAGAATGTGTTGTACACTGGGGCTTTCACAAACTATTATGTGGATTGTTTGTTATGTTTAATCTAGTAGATACAGAATTAACTAAACGGTAAAGTTGAAGACACCCAGTCGAGATTTCCCGTAACGGTTTGGCTACAAGTAACCGCGCCAAAATTCTATCTAAACCAATATAACTTAGGTTTTCAATATAAACTTTAGTGGATTTTGGGTTAGGTGGTTCAAATATAATTTTGTACCGGGTAATTTATCAAAATTTATGAAATTTTGTAATAAAATAACTTCAGTTATGTTCATACAAATCGTGCAGTGTTAGAGAAAACTGAAAACTTTTACAATATAAAAACGTTGAGAATAAATTATAAAACACTGACCTTTGTTACTACATTATTTTCTTGAAATTATACGGTGTCTTCTACAAAAAGTTAATTTAGAATATAATCGACTCTTCACACGTTCCTGTTATTACACTTAGTGTCAACTCCACCGTACGATTATCATTTATAAAAATCTGGTGTGAAACACTCACACAACTTTCTCTTGCCGGTGCAAATAATTAACAATAAACCTAATATTAGCAATAAAACATAAGAAATAAACAAAAAACTAACCTCAAAAACATAACCTAATTTTAATCATGAGTGAAAGACGCAAAATGAAAATCAACCTCAGTTTGGCTTAGAAATACGGAAAATCACTTTTTCTCTCTAAACTCTGTAGAGAAAAATGCTCTAAATAAAAGCTGTAGATCTTTTAATTTTCTATAAATTTAATTATATACACTTTTGTCGTAAAATGCATTCTAAGGCCAAAATCTAAAAAAAATCGATTTTTCACACGTTTTCGTGAGAAAAAAACAGAAAATCGCTAATTACCGCTAAACTAAGCGTTATACAAAAAAATGTTTGAAATAAAAGTTGTAGAATTTTACATTTTCTACAACTTTTATTATATAACGTTTTGCGCTAAAATGCATATTAAAGCCGCAATCTTAAAAAGAAAATGTTTTTACGTAAAAACAGCCTCACGCAGAATTTCAGCAAACATGGCGCCTACCCTATCTTGTAGAGAATAAAAAATTGAGTAAACCAGGCGATTTTTAAAAAAATCGTAGGGCCAGTTTTTGAGAAAATCGCAAAAAAGTGAAAAATTATACGAATAAACTACTACTTCCGGTTGACCGATTTTGATGAAAATGTTCGTGTCGGGTCCGGTAGTGGTATGTAACTTAAGTTTCAAGTTTCAAGTTCGTACGGTGTTCCGTTCTTGAGATATTCTGTTCACACACAGACACACACACACACACACACACACACACACACACACAGACACAGACATACACACAGACCAATCGCTAAAAACATGTTTTTTGGGTTCAGGGGGTCTGAAAACGTATAGATCCGGTGAAAACTCGATTTCGAAAAATCGACATGAAAACAATACTTTCCTTCCTATATATTCATATAGGCAAGAGAAAGTAAAAAAGTTATAGTAGTATGCGTAATAATCAAGATGAGTAATCTCAAGCTAACGAAACTGAATCTATAGTATATCGTGTACTGCCCGTTACCAAGCTTTGTGCAGCTGAGAGGTATGCATTACGTCACTACTACTGTGAGAGATTGCGTTAGTAGTAGTAACGTTTTACTTGTACTATGTTTGCAGTAGTAAAGTGTACTATCCAAACTACATTCTGTGTTCCGTCTAAAACGAATAGTCTAAACAACACCCACATATGTCACCGCACTACGCAGCCTACTGCCTTGCGAAGAGCAATGAGATGATAGTACAGTGTTATGACGTAGCAGTAGTCTGGTACATCGTCTGTCCCCTTTATCCCGCAGCTGCACAAAGCTTAGATTCATACAGTAATTGGACGGCAGGTATTTAAAGTACGTGATAGTTTTTTTATTTATTGAAAAGAATCTGCAATCTGTTCACATAAAATAATGAATAATTATTTTCTAATGAATAAACAAAAAACTGGAAAATATGACGTGAAAAGAAATGTTCAATAAAATTTCCTTAAAAATTACATTTTTTGTATCAAAGCAAAATCAACAATCTATTTTTAAGCGTAATATTGCGTGGATGATTTTTCTTTGATATATGTTATGATTATCTCCGAAAATCAGCTGATTTTCCGAGACGAAGGTTCCTGGTTCAAATCCTAGTAAAGGTAGTTACGTTTATACGGATTTGAATGCTAGACAGTGGTTACCGGTGTACTTTGATGGTAGGGTTCAATTAACCATACTCTCTCAGGAATGGTCGGCCTGGGTCTGTACAAGATTACACCTCATTTACACGTCATACACATCATCATCATCTCATTGGGTCATGGGGTTGCTTATTGTTCTGAATTGAACAGATTGCAACGTACACACATTAGGAATTGAAAAAAAAAATGTTATGATTGAAGATAACCCTCCAATGAAGAAACTTCTAGGATTTAATTAATGTGTTATCTTATCGCTTTAAAATAAGTCCATAGGATGTATTTATTTAATTTAGCGAGTGTTGTTTGAATTTGTTTAAGAGTGAAATGTCGAGATGATTTTTTTGTTAGCCTTTTATTGTAAAGGTTCCAATCAAAATTACTCAGTACAATCATAGAATCACTTTGGTACATAACTGATTACACAGAGATCTACGCATTCCTTCAGTTCGCCAAGAAATTAACGGATACCGTACAAAATAACTACAATTACATATCAAATTGTTGTTTTAATTCCCACGATGCTAGATTACTAGCTGCTACTACCAGCAGCACCTACTAGCTCGTAAGTGACAGTTCTAACGGAGCCAGTTAATTAATACTAGGTTACTAGCTTGTTTACTAGTGCTAGTTAATCACATGACCTTATCTCCTCTACTAGCGCTAGTAAAATCAAACATGTTCAAAGTCACTAGCACGCTCGTAAATACTAAGCGCTTTAACTAAACTAACTGCCAATTGTTCGTTCCCATTGCACTATTTTAATAGCTGCTTGTTAACTAGCAGCTAGTACTAGCGTCGTGGGGAAACGCCTCTAGTGTACTACTTACAACACTGGCTTACTGCAACGACTTAAAAATAAGCTTTTTCACCCAATCATAGGTGCACTTTCAGATGTGCCAAATTAAAGATTAGTTCAGTGCTGTTGTTTAGGTCAATAGCCGAAAGACTGGTTTTAACCTCTAGAGGTTTTATAAGTAAAACAAAGAGTGAGGTGGTTTACAATTGCCTTCCTCACTGAGTACAAAAGTAGCCTATGCTTATCAGCATGCCAGGCCCTCCGAAAAGCATCTGCTTCGCACCCTGCAAATGACACCTTCACTTCATTCACCACAGAGTTTGGATAAATAATGAAATTCATTACTTTCAGAGGAGATAACTCTGACAAATGTCTTTTACACCTTTACCTCTTCTGTTCTTAAATAGTTCTGTCATGTAATTGGCTCACCACGCAATAAGAAAAAGAACTATTT
The DNA here is from genome assembly GCA_035578175.1 of Catonia carolina. Taxonomy (NCBI): domain Eukaryota; kingdom Metazoa; phylum Arthropoda; class Insecta; order Hemiptera; family Achilidae; genus Catonia; species Catonia carolina. The sequence goes on along the minus strand of JAQMRL010000005.1, from coordinate 27,499,702 downwards.
TTTTGTAGCCCTGGAATTAGAAGATCGCGTGCAAATAATTTAATACTCCACCTGCCTGTTACGTGCATATTAGTTCAGTATAAAGACTTAAAAAATTCAACAGTTAAATAAAAGATTTTCAGATACAGCTCTGTCTGACTACAAACAAATCGTCGCTGGTGTTCCACAAGGATCAATCTTGTCGCCACTGCTTTACAGCATCTATACATCAGATCTACCTGCATCTGCTAACACCACCTTAGCGACTTATGCTGACGATACAGTCATCCTTTCTTCTGATGTAAAGCCAGAAGCAGCAAGTAATAATTTACAAAGTCACATTAACTTTTTAAATTATTGGTTAAAAATCTGGAGGATCCAATTCAATGCTTCAAAATCAGTGCATATCACCTTTTCTCTCCGGAAAGGCGAATGTCCTCAACTATTCCTCGACAATAAACCGATACCACAACGACAAAAAGTTAAATACCTTGGACTTCACTTTGACAAGAGACTCACCTGGGCGACTCATATAAAAACCAAAAGACTGACTTTGAACTCCAAATTGAAAGAACTATTTCGACTTCTTGGACGCCGCTCTTCACTGACTCTAAAATCTAAACTATTACTATACAAAGTTTATCTCAAACCAATATGGACCTATGGACTACAAATTTATGGCACAGCTAAACCGAGCAATCTACAAAAATTACAAGCCTTTCAGTCAAAATGCCTACGTTTAATCACCTGCGCACCTTTTTATGTCAACAACAAAATTCTACATGACGACCTTAATATTCCGTTCATAAGTGAAGTAGTTAAGTCCAGCTACAGTGTTTTTCACAGAAAATTGCATGATCACCCCAACGAATTAATCACCAAACTATCGGATGCATCACTACCAGGAAATCCGCAGCGCAGGTTGAAACGTCAATGGGCCAGAGATCTTCTATAAAGTGATTTATTTTATTTTTCTTTCTTCTTTTTTTTTCTGTTGTTATTTATCATTCATGTATCATGAACTTTATTTCATAGAACATATACCACTGGGTATCACTGTTCTTTTTCATTTATTTATTTTTATTTATTTTTTTTTTATTTTTTTTCCTTGTCATCCTTTGTTTACTGTCATCTAATTTGCTCGTTGTATCGTAGTATATAGTTGCAAATAAAGTTATTAAAGTTAAAAAAAAAAAAAAAAAAAGATACAGCCCACAATAGCAGAGAAAACTGGAATCGCACTCCAACTATCATGGCATGAACTTACTAGACATCTCGGACACATCAATACGATTAAACCGCACACATCTATCTGACTTTTGTTTAAAAAATATTTAACATTTATCACATTGCACTACACAGTTTTGGTTTATTTTTGATTTCCTTCTCAATGGCCGTAACGAGATAAAACCAACGCTGTATCCCTTTAATTAATAAGTTGTAACACTCCTCGTAAACACCACATTTTTCCTCTTAAAATGATCGTTTTAAATTGACATGTTCTGAACCATGGATGAAGATAAAAATGCGATAAAAAAACGGGTATATATGCCTACTTTGTTTCAAAATAGCTAGGAAATGCCTAACAAAAACCAAGCTTTCAAGCGACCCGCACTTGGAGTTTTTGTGTATTTTACGTGGTGCGATACTAGGTTTCAAACATCATTAGGCGTCATCTTTCATTTTACGTACTATAAAAAGGAATTCTAAGAAGTGTTTTCACAGAGAGATTACACCATTCATGAGATATTACAAAATAACTTAGTATCTGTTAAATTTTCTGAGTTATTTAAGATTGTAGATTTACTTTGTAAATTATAAAACTAGATACATGTAAAGAAGCTTGAATGAATAGTTTTTTGATAAAATAATGTCCGAATAACATACTTATTTATTTATAAATTCAACTCAATACGTTACAGATTTAATTCAAATAATTTAAATCGTGATATCAGAAGAATGAATGGAAACTTTATGAATCACCCGATGACATAAATAGAGAAAGACACGAGAAATGGTGGGCACCTGCTGTTTGACATGTAACCTGACCTTACCTGGTTGAAGGAACATCATACTCTATCCTTATCTAACCGTATCATTTATCCTTTTCCATTTTTCCTTCAACAATCTTAACCTCATACCCGTACCATACTAGGATATAGCTACACCCCTGACAAAGTATTCATTGCATCACCACAACGACCTCTTTCTATTTTATATGCAATGTGCATTTTAATCTCTATCAATAGCCAACGTCAACTACACCTAAATAATTTGCAAAATGAAAAAGAACATAACTATTTTCTCCATTCTATGTAACATCAACCGATACTGTTCTTGATACATATAATTATATATATATATATATATATATCGTGTCTTTCTCTATTTATGTCATCGGGTGATTCATAAAGTTTCCATTCATTCTTCTGATATCACGATTTAAATTATTTGAATTAAATCTGTAATGTATTGAGTTGAATTTATAAATAAATAAGTATGTTATTCGGACATTATTTTATCAAAAAACTATTCATTCAAGCTTCTTTACATGTATCTAGTTTTATAATTTACAAAGTAAATCTACAATCTTAAATAACTCAGAAAATTTAACAGATACTAAGTTATTTTGTAATATCTCATGAATGGTGTAATCTCTCTGTGAAAACACTTCTTAGAATTCCTTTTTATAGTACGTAAAATGAAAGATGACGCCTAATGATGTTTGAAACCTAGTATCGCACCACGTAAAATACACAAAAACTCCAAGTGCGGGTCGCTTGAAAGCTTGGTTTTTGTTAGGCATTTCCTAGCTATTTTGAAACAAAGTAGGCATATATACCCGTTTTTTTATCGCATTTTTATCTTCATCCATGGTTCAGAACATGTCAATTTAAAACGATCATTTTAAGAGGAAAAATGTGGTGTTTACGAGGAGTGTTACAACTTATTAATTAAAGGGATACAGCGTTGGTTTTATCTCGTTACGGCCATTGAGAAGGAAATCAAAAATAAACCAAAACTGTGTAGTGCAATGTGATAAATGTTAAATATTTTTTAAACAAAAGTCAGATAGATGTGTGCGGTTTAATCGTATTGATGTGTCCGAGATGTCTAGTAAGTTCATGCCATGATAGTTGGAGTGCGATTCCAGTTTTCTCTGCTATTGTGGGCTGTATCTTTTTTTTTTTTTTTTTTTAACTTTAATAACTTTATTTGCAACTATATACTACGATACAACGAGCAAATTAGATGACAGTAAACAAAGGATGACAAGGAAAAAAAATAAAAAAAAAATAAATAAAAATAAATAAATGAAAAAGAACAGTGATACCCAGTGGTATATGTTCTATGAAATAAAGTTCATGATACATGAATGATAAATAACAACAGAAAAAAAAGAAGAAAGAAAAATAAAATAAATCACTTTATAGAAGATCTCTGGCCCATTGACGTTTCAACCTGCGCTGCGGATTTCCTGGTAGTGATGCATCCGATAGTTTGGTGATTAATTCGTTGGGGTGATCATGCAATTTTCTGTGAAAAACACTGTAGCTGGACTTAACTACTTCACTTATGAACGGAATATTAAGGTCGTCATGTAGAATTTTGTTGTTGACATAAAAAGGTGCGCAGGTGATTAAACGTAGGCATTTTGACTGAAAGGCTTGTAATTTTTGTAGATTGCTCGGTTTAGCTGTGCCATAAATTTGTAGTCCATAGGTCCATATTGGTTTGAGATAAACTTTGTATAGTAATAGTTTAGATTTTAGAGTCAGTGAAGAGCGGCGTCCAAGAAGTCGAAATAGTTCTTTCAATTTGGAGTTCAAAGTCAGTCTTTTGGTTTTTATATGAGTCGCCCAGGTGAGTCTCTTGTCAAAGTGAAGTCCAAGGTATTTAACTTTTTGTCGTTGTGGTATCGGTTTATTGTCGAGGAATAGTTGAGGACATTCGCCTTTCCGGAGAGAAAAGGTGATATGCACTGATTTTGAAGCATTGAATTGGATCCTCCAGATTTTTAACCAATAATTTAAAAAGTTAATGTGACTTTGTAAATTATTACTTGCTGCTTCTGGCTTTACATCAGAAGAAAGGATGACTGTATCGTCAGCATAAGTCGCTAAGGTGGTGTTAGCAGATGCAGGTAGATCTGATGTATAGATGCTGTAAAGCAGTGGCGACAAGATTGATCCTTGTGGAACACCAGCGACGATTTGTTTGTAGTCAGACAGAGCTGTATCTGAAAATCTTTTATTTAACTGTTGAATTTTTTAAGTCTTTATACTGAACTAATATGCACGTAACAGGCAGGTGGAGTATTAAATTATTTGCACGCGATCTTCTAATTCCAGGGCTACAAAAAAATAGTTCTTTTTCTTATTGCGTGGTGAGCCAATTACATGACAGAACTATTTAAGAACAGAAGAGGTAAAGGTGTAAAAGACATTTGTCAGAGTTATCTCCTCTGAAAGTAATGAATTTCATTATTTATCCAAACTCTGTGGTGAATGAAGTGAAGGTGTCATTTGCAGGGTGCGAAGCAGATGCTTTTCGGAGGGCCTGGCATGCTGATAAGCATAGGCTACTTTTGTACTCAGTGAGGAAGGCAATTGTAAACCACCTCACTCTTTGTTTTACTTATAAAACCTCTAGAGGTTAAAACCAGTCTTTCGGCTATTGACCTAAACAACAGCACTGAACTAATCTTTAATTTGGCACATCTGAAAGTGCACCTATGATTGGGTGAAAAAGCTTATTTTTAAGTCGTTGCAGTAAGCCAGTGTTGTAAGTAGTACACTAGAGGCGTTTCCCCACGACGCTAGTACTAGCTGCTAGTTAACAAGCAGCTATTAAAATAGTGCAATGGGAACGAACAATTGGCAGTTAGTTTAGTTAAAGCGCTTAGTATTTACGAGCGTGCTAGTGACTTTGAACATGTTTGATTTTACTAGCGCTAGTAGAGGAGATAAGGTCATGTGATTAACTAGCACTAGTAAACAAGCTAGTAACCTAGTATTAATTAACTGGCTCCGTTAGAACTGTCACTTACGAGCTAGTAGGTGCTGCTGGTAGTAGCAGCTAGTAATCTAGCATCGTGGGAATTAAAACAACAATTTGATATGTAATTGTAGTTATTTTGTACGGTATCCGTTAATTTCTTGGCGAACTGAAGGAATGCGTAGATCTCTGTGTAATCAGTTATGTACCAAAGTGATTCTATGATTGTACTGAGTAATTTTGATTGGAACCTTTACAATAAAAGGCTAACAAAAAAATCATCTCGACATTTCACTCTTAAACAAATTCAAACAACACTCGCTAAATTAAATAAATACATCCTATGGACTTATTTTAAAGCGATAAGATAACACATTAATTAAATCCTAGAAGTTTCTTCATTGGAGGGTTATCTTCAATCATAACATTTTTTTTTTCAATTCCTAATGTGTGTACGTTGCAATCTGTTCAATTCAGAACAATAAGCAACCCCATGACCCAATGAGATGATGATGATGTGTATGACGTGTAAATGAGGTGTAATCTTGTACAGACCCAGGCCGACCATTCCTGAGAGAGTATGGTTAATTGAACCCTACCATCAAAGTACACCGGTAACCACTGTCTAGCATTCAAATCCGTATAAACGTAACTACCTTTACTAGGATTTGAACCAGGAACCTTCGTCTCGGAAAATCAGCTGATTTTCGGAGATAATCATAACATATATCAAAGAAAAATCATCCACGCAATATTACGCTTAAAAATAGATTGTTGATTTTGCTTTGATACAAAAAATGTAATTTTTAAGGAAATTTTATTGAACATTTCTTTTCACGTCATATTTTCCAGTTTTTTGTTTATTCATTAGAAAATAATTATTCATTATTTTATGTGAACAGATTGCAGATTCTTTTCAATAAATAAAAAAACTATCACGTACTTTAAATACCTGCCGTCCAATTACTGTATGAATCTAAGCTTTGTGCAGCTGCGGGATAAAGGGGACAGACGATGTACCAGACTACTGCTACGTCATAACACTGTACTATCATCTCATTGCTCTTCGCAAGGCAGTAGGCTGCGTAGTGCGGTGACATATGTGGGTGTTGTTTAGACTATTCGTTTTAGACGGAACACAGAATGTAGTTTGGATAGTACACTTTACTACTGCAAACATAGTACAAGTAAAACGTTACTACTACTAACGCAATCTCTCACAGTAGTAGTGACGTAATGCATACCTCTCAGCTGCACAAAGCTTGGTAACGGGCAGTACACGATATACTATAGATTCAGTTTCGTTAGCTTGAGATTACTCATCTTGATTATTACGCATACTACTATAACTTTTTTACTTTCTCTTGCCTATATGAATATATAGGAAGGAAAGTATTGTTTTCATGTCGATTTTTCGAAATCGAGTTTTCACCGGATCTATACGTTTTCAGACCCCCTGAACCCAAAAAACATGTTTTTAGCGATTGGTCTGTGTGTGTGTGTGTGTGTGTGTGTGTCTGTGTGTGAACAGAATATCTCAAGAACGGAACATCGTACGAACTTGAAACTGGAAACTTAAGTTACATACCACTACCGGACCCGACACGAACATTTTCATCAAAATTGGTCAACCGGAAGTAGTAGTTTATTCGTATAATTTTTCACTTTTTTGCGATTTTCTCAAAAACTGGCCCTACGATTTTTTTAAAAATCGCCTGGTTTACTCAATTTTTTATTTTCTACAAGATAGGGTAGGCGCCATGTTTGCTGAAATTCTGCGTGAGGCTGTTTTTACGTAAAAACATTTTCTTTTTAAGATTGCGGCTTTAATATGCATTTTAGCGCAAAACGTTATATAATAAAAGTTGTAGAGAATGTAAAATTCTACAACTTTTATTTCAAACATTTTTTTGTATAACGCTTAGTTTAGCGGTAATTAGCGATTTTCTGTTTTTTTCTCACGAAAACGTGTGAAAAATCGATTTTTTTAAGATTTTGGCCTTAGAATGCATTTTACGACAAAAGTGTATATAATTAAATTTATAGAAAATTAAAAGATCTACAGCTTTTATTTAGAGCATTTTTCTCTACAGAGCCTAGTTTAGAGAGAAAGAGTGATTTTCCGTATTTCTAAGCCAAACTGAGGTTGATTTTCATTTTGCGTCTTTCACTCATGATTAAAATTAGGTTATGTTTTTGAAGTTAGTTTTTTGTTTATTTCTTATGTTTTATTGCTAATATTAGGTTTATTGTTAATTATTTGCACTGGCAAGAGAAAGTTGTGAGAGTGTTTCACACCAGATTTTTATAAATGATAATCGTACGGTGGAGTTGACACTAAGTGTAATAACAGGAACGTGTAAAGAGTCGATTATATTCTAAATTAACTTTTTGTAGAAGACACCGTATAATTTCAAGAAAATAATGTAGTAACAAAGGTCAGTATATATATATATATATATATATATATATATAGTCTATATTTTATAGATTAAAGACACGAACTAAAGACACGAGAAATGGTGGGCACCTGCTGTTTGACATGTAACCTGACCTTACCTGGTTGAAGGAACATCATACTCTATCCTTATCTAACCGTATCATTTATCCTTTTCCATTTTTCCTTCAACAATCTTAACCTCATACCCGTACCATACTAGGATATAGCTACACCCCTGACAAAGTATTCATTGCATCACCACAACGACCTCTTTCTATTTTATATGCAATGTGCATTTTAATCTCTATCAATAGCCAACGTCAACTACACCTAAATAATTTGCAAAATGAAAAAGAACATAACTATTTTCTCCATTCTATGTAACATCAACCGATACTGTTCTTGATACATATAATTATATATATATATATATATATATATATATATATATATATATATATATAGTCTATATTTTATAGATTTACCTTGTATTAAATATAATAGTACAGTATAAGCAAAAAAAAAAAAAAATTATTTCCATTGAAAAACTTCAAAGTATAATCTACGAGGTTCGTTTGAAAAGTCCGTGCAAAAATAAAAACTACTTAATTGTTTGGGGTAAACCTTTTTTATTTTTCGACATAGTCTCCTTTTAGGCTTATACACTTCGTCCAACGCTGCTCTAGTTTGTTGATTCCTTCCGAATAATAGGATTTGTCCAAGTCTGAAAAATAGCCATTCGTTCCTGCAATCACCTCCTCGTTTGAATAAAATCTTTTTCCCGCTAGCCATTTCTTCAAATTGGGAAACAAATAGTAGTCCGAGGGAGCCAAGTCTGGAGAATAGGGGGGATGTGAAACGAGTTGGAACCCTATTTCCATTAATTTTGTAACCACAACTGCTGAGGCGTGAGCTGGTGCGTTGTCGTGATGAAAAAGGACTTTTTTGTGGGGCAATCGTGGGCGTTTTGTTTTGCAGTTCGGTTTTCAAACGGTCCAATAACGATGAATAATATGCACCTCTAATAGTTTTACCCTTTTCCAGATAATCGATGAAGATTATTCCTTGTGAATCCCAAAAGACAGTCGCCATGATTTTTCCAGCCGAAGGAACTGTCTTCGCCTTTTTTGGCGCAGATTCCCCCTTCATAACCCATTGTTTAGATTGTTCTTTGGTCTAAGGAGTGTAGTGATGTATTCATGTTTCATCCACAGTGACGAAACGACGCTTAAAGTCCTGCAAATTCTTCTGGAACAGCTGCAAACCGTCCTTGCAACACTTCACACGAAATTCTTTTTCATCCAGTTTTTTGAAAATCACTCGACTTTCTCGATTAAAACGAATGTCAAACACAAAGAAATAGACCGATCTGGCTGAAACTACACATGTGTTTTTCCAACAGATGCTACTAACTAAACCTATGCTCGATATGCGCCAGTAGTGCCATATATCTGACTTTGCACGGACTTTTCAAACGACCCTCGTATAAAATATACTACCTGGGTTTACAAAAAAAAAAAAAAAAAAAAATCAGCAATGAAAAAATAAATCTTTTTTTTATTCCTAATGTGGGTACGTTGCATTTTGTTCAATTTAGAACAATAAGCAACCCCATGACAGCCCCACTTCTTCTTACAATGACATAATATCGTTTTATATTGGTACAAATTGTACTACCACAATAAATAACGTATATCAAAACACTCAAAATACTATGAAGTTTCATAAATTTTTTATTTTTCATTTTAAATCTACTGCAACTAGTTACTTAAAACTAACGAACAGTTTTTCTTTAGCGATATTATTCCCCTCCCCCCTTAAGAAATAAATCTTTCTATATTTGATTTGTATTTCGTCCTTTTTCTTCTTAACATGTTAGTTTCATAAAATAAAAATATTATTTTTCCCCAGTTACGGGCCCCTTGAATTGAAAAAGTGTATATCAATTGTACGATTAAAAAAATCTGGTGTGAAATACACACAACTTTCTCTTGCCAATGCAAATGATGAACAATATAATCAAACATTAATAATAAAACATTAAAAATAACAAATAAATAAAATAATTAAAAAGGCCGGCCCGTGGTGTAGTGGTCAGCGCAACTGGCTACTATGCCGGGGTCCCGGATTCGATTCCCGGTCAGGTCTGGCATTTTTTCATCTGTAAATCACCACATATCATTACCTACGCACAAGCCCAAGGCTTATGTAGTAGGCATCATCACTCAATTAAAAAAACAAACAAAAAATAACCTCAAAAACATCTTATTTTAATCATGAGTGTAAGTGACAAAATGAAAATCAACCTCAGGTTGGCTTAAAAATACAGAAAATCACTCTTTCACGCTAAACTAGGCTCTGTAGAAAAAAAATGCTTTGAACAAAAGTTTAGATCTATTAATTTCTTATAAATTTTAATGTACACATTTTTGTCGTAAAATGCATACTAAGGCTGAAATTCTAAAAAAATCGATTTTTCACACATTTTCGTTAGAAAAAACCAGAAAATTGCTAATTTATCGCTAAACTAAGCATTATACAAAAAAATGTTTGAAATAAATGTTGTAGAATTTTAAATTGTCTACAACTTTTATTATATACATTTTTGCGGTAAAATGCATATTAAAGCAGCAATTTAAAAAAAATAATTGTTTTATGAGAAAACAGCCTTCCCAAGAATTTAGCCTTCCCTATCTTGTAGAGGATAAAAAAACGTAGTAAATGAGACAATTTTAAAAAAAATCGTATGAGCTGTTTTTGAGAAAATCGCAAAAAAGTGAAAAATGACACGAATAAACTACTACTTCCGGTTAACCGATTTTGATGAAAATTTTCGTGTCGGGTCCGGTAGTGATATCTAACTTAAGTTTTAAAAAATTTAAGTTCATACAATGTTCCGTTCTTGAGATATTTTGTTCACACACAAACTCACACACACACAGAGACCAATCGCTAAAAACATGTTTTTTGGGTTCAGGGGGTCTGAAAACGTGTAGATCCGGTAAAAAGTCGACATGAAAACAATACTTTCCTTTCTATATATTCATATAAGCAAGAGAAAGTAGCTAGTAAATAAATTTACGTTATCAGTTATCAACGGGGTTTAAGTATAAAATAATACTTGTACTTAAACTCAATACTTTTACGGTTGGCACTTTTAAAAATATTGATCTTTATAAAACGGGTATAAGTCTGATGATAAGAATATTAATGATGTAGTAGGCAGTGTTGTATGATAAAACTATTGTAAAAAAATAAATCTACGTTATAATATATTGAAGTAATACGTCGATCTGGTTGGTAGAAAAAATGAAGAATGACTTGAGAATGGTAGAGTTAAGTGAAACCCATTGGTATAATAAGAAGATGGTGAAAATATAGTATAATAATATTAATAATAATAATAATAATATTAAAATTGTGGGAGAAAAGAGGAGTTTAAAAAGAGATAGAAAAACGAAGAGGATAGAGAGTACAGGTGGAAAGGTGTGTACATCAAGCTCAGTGTAAAGGGATGAATGGTGCTGTAAGATAAGACTCGTAAAATAGAGATGGGAGGGATGAAGATGAAATAGACGTGATGGGGTGTTTGAGAAAAGGGGTTGTGTTTGTTCTTATCATTAATTACGGATAATGGGTGTTTGGATGCAATGACAGACGCCATGCAAATCGTACCCGCCTAATCCTGTTAACACACCTACAATATACACACACCTCTTTACTTGTTCGCACTTCTCTAGTATTCACCTAGATATACAATTCTCCATCTTTTTCTACCTTATGCATCCTCAATTGTACTATCTTTGTCTTACTTTACCTCCGTAAAGCCATTTCGTCCTCTTGTTTACAGCGATACCTTGTTGTCATCGCTTACAATTTTCATAACAAATCGTATTATCCTTATCTTTCTATTACCATACATCTACATACAGTATTATCCATGCTTTGCCACAAGTTTACTATTAAATGAAAATACAATATTTAATTTAATATCTTACATACAATACCTGCGTCCCTGAATTCTACCAAAACAATAATTATTTTTTTTATTAAATCCTAGTGACCCACCGGGTTGGTCTAGAGGTAAAATCGTCGCCACGAGTCAGCTGATTAACAGCTAATTTTCGGAGACGAAGGTTCCTGGTTAAAATCCAAGTAAAGGTAGTTATTTTTATACGGATTTCAACACTAGACAGTGGTTTTATGTATACTTTGATGGTTGGAGTTCAATTAACCACACTCTCTCAGGAATGGTCGGCTTAGATCTGTACAAGACTACACCTCATTTACACGTCACACACATCATCCTCAACGCATTGGGTCATGGGGTTGCTTATTGTTCTGAATTGAACAACGATGAATTGCAACGTACACACATAAGGGATTGATTAAATATCCTAGCAAAAATAACGTAACAATCGTTTCTTATCATATCCGTAAAGATTGACATTTAATGTTTTTATTTCAGCCCTAATATAAATGTAAGTTGGAATCTGTTCAGTTTAAGAACAATAAGTAAACCCAACACCCAATGAGGTTATGATGATAATGATCATACGTACATTGAAAACATTACATTTAAAATTAATTTATTTTTGTATCGTTTCAGTAAAAAGTAAATAGATATAAAGGAGTAAATTATGATTCAATTTATAAAGAAATTGGAATGTACATTTTATTTTATTAAAAAAAACGAAACATTATTTATTTGCTGTTTCTAAGGAATAATTAATTTTAAAGACTGTCAAGTGTCTGAAATAAACGTTTCCTGTGCGAAGTTCTCTATGTTATAAAAGAAAAGTTGTTTTATAACTACAATGGTTAACAAAAGAAACGAATTTACTGTTTCAACTGAAACGAATTTACTGTTTCAACTATAAGAAAATGATAATAGATTGGAAAATTGATTCTATTAAGAATTTATATTAATAAATATTCTTTATTGTAACTAAATCAATAAACTGAAATGTAATTGTATATAAGATATTTTCTTAAAGAATATAAGAGTTTTCTTGATATCAAAATAGAAATAAGGGATTGTATAAGATACTGTGTATGGTAGCTGGAAATGACTTGAAACTTACAAGCATAATTTACTGAGGGTTCATCGTGCATGGATATCTGTACACCATTTCTAATACAAAACAATTCAATGCTCAAATCGGTTTAAGTAGAACTTGTATTAAAGTCTACCATAAAATAACGTGAAAAGAATACATAATATCTAACAAATCCTTGATGTACGAAATGTTCGATCGAAGTATTCACCAAGTATTTTTTACAAAAAAACTTTTAATATAAAACAAACAGATTAAATTTTTACATATACAGTAAAATCCGTTTGGTACAGTCACGGTTAGTATGATTTCATGTTTAATAACCAATTCTTATTAAGTAAATAAAAAACCCTCTTAATACGCGCTAAATATCGCTTATTACGCTCAGTTTCTGTGTAATAAGTACATCCTTTTACCTCTACGGTAAAAATTACCGATTCCTCTAAAATTATTATTATACTACCTACTTAATTATTATAATACCTTACTTAAGCCAATGTGGATGTACGGTTGCCAATTCTATGGTTCGTCAAAACCATCATTCATAACCAAACTTCAACGGTTTCAATAAAAATTGCTTCGTACATCACGGATCTTCATCACGGATTATTCGTGAGTGATCTTCGCTGATACACTAGTGTTGTAGTTTTTCTAGTACGGAATAAAAAATCTATGATAATATAAAATGTCTTTGCTCATAACGGGCAGTTGGAGCGTTAAATAAATTTGCATTCGATCTGCTAGTTACAGATACAAAAAATAGTTCTATTTCTTGTCACATGGTCAGCCAATTTTATAACTGAAGCATTTAAGAACAGAAGAGGGAAAGGTGTGGATGATACTAGTCGGAGTTATCTTCTCTGAGAGTAATAAATTTTATTATACAGCCAGACCTTGTGTTGAATAAAATGAAGGTGACATTTGCAGGGTGGAAACCAGATGCTTTTCGGACGGCCTGGTATGTTGATAAGCATACTTTTCCACTCAGTGAGGAAAACATTGGTAAAGCATCGCGCTCCTCTTTTTATTTAATTTAATCACTAGAGGTTCAAACCAGCAATTTAGCTTATGACCTAAACGACAACAGTTTATTTATTGTGTTCCGAACTCTTCGCGAGAGTCTTATGGGTATTTGGTATGTAAAGCCGCTACCTGTTTGTGAGTCAATCAGTATTGAGCAGATTTAAAGTGCTTTAATTAAAAACTGGCTTGTGCGTTGCGTATTGAAGTAGTTTCTCCACGACGGTAAATAAGCCTTAGTAATTATTTGTAGATAGAAAGATTATATTTTAGAGATAACTGAGAATGTTTCTAATTAGCATGTAGAAAAATTTCGTTCTCTTTGAAAGTGTTAGTTGATTTACTGTTATGTTATTCGATCAGGTAAAAAGTTATTGCAAACCATGAATAAAAGTTTTACTTTTTTTAAATTCAAACAAAAAGTTAGTGATTTCTGATATTGCCTCGATTACACGTAAATTTAGTTTAGTTGTTTGGTTGTTTGTCTAGTTTTATTGTAATGACAGTCCTTAAAACATTTGCCGTTAAGAAAACAAAATTCGTTAGCAATTTGATGGTATTGTAAAGTAAAATAATAACAAAAATTGCAATACTAAGATTTAACGATAAAAAATTTCAGAGTTAATATCAACCGTGCGTGTTAAAAAAGGACAGATTACAATTCTATAGTAATATTTTATAAAATGCACACTAGAGTATAACGTTATTTCATCTAAGCTAGCTCAGTATAAAACTTTACATTGTACAGTTTGGCTATAATTTTGTTAGGTCTCTTAGTAACCAGGCAGGTTGTTACAGAGAAAGCCAGTATAACTTCGTCATACTGACAGACGCAGTTTACAAAATAAAAAAGAGAAACGTTAAAAGAGATCTTTTCAAGTTGCTACATTACGGTTGAGAGAATAACTGACGGGCCTATTTCAGCAAATCATACTCCAGACCATAACATTATCTGAATGGTAATATTTCTTTTTCAAATATTTTTTAGAAAAAGTATTAGCTTCTAGAGGTTCTGGTAGTAGCGTTTAAAATGTTATTATGTTACATTAATGTCTTACTGAACAATAAGACAATGATAAAAAAATCTTATTACTCGCCAATAGGGTGGTTTAGTGGTAAAGAGTGCTTATTTAAAAAGTTGAAGGTACTGGATTCAATTTTAAACTACGATTGTAGTAATCCACCATAGTTGCACAGGTAAACTTAAACTAATAACTAACGAACGTAGAAATTTTTAGGAGGATCAAACAAAATAAAACTAAATCATTCGACGATTTAACAAAACCGACCCAAAAATATTAACTCAATTACCGTACAATTGATAACAATAATACCTTATTTACTTATTTTTAAAATATTTAATTCATACACATTTTTTATAAAACTATAAAACATTTATAATAATTTATAACGCTCTTCCCAGTACAGTGTTAAATTAATTGCACTCGATCTGCTGGTTCCAGGGCTACAAAAACTATACTATTTTTCAGGGCTGATGAGCTCTGAACGGACGCATTGCTCTTTACCCACTTCATAGCTAGCCAGTGACTTGCCAGTACTTACTCTCGTAGCTCTGTTACATATTTCGTCAGCCTTTTTTTTTTTTTTTGGTCTTTCAATAACAATTAAAACCAATTGTACAATCTGACAACGCTGGTAAACGTTCTGATTGGTCTAAACACGTCCCAACAACAGACCTCATCAACCGTGAAAAGCATTATATTTCTGTTTCTTATCACATAACCTAACCACTTCACTACAAGGAACTTCACTAAAGCAAAAATGAAGCTTAGAACACTTGGTTTGAATAACGGATAACATCCTTGGTTCTAAACGGAGAATGTACCACTGCGTCCTCTCCTCCTGAAAGTAAAATTCTCCACCGCCTGTTAAAGTAATCATATTGTGACATTATCTAAAAGGAATGTCTGTTCGAGAGTTTTCTAAGGGGTTCGAGAATTTATAAATGTTATCGTAAATAATAAGAGTAATAAATATAGGTAATAAATAAATAAAAAGGTTTCCAAGAAATAGTTATAAACAGTTTTTATAGAACAGGTAACCTGCCTTTAGCTGTACGACTATTGTGAAAGAGTTGAGGAGGGTACCTATTTATATAATTGGCCTTTTTGTAACACCTTCTATTCAATCCTAATTTGTTTACAGTTGTTGAGATTAATTTAGAAGCCGTCAGAAGGATTTTGTATTTTATAATTTTATCGAAACTCAATGTCTTTCTTGAAATTTTTATTGATCCACCTATATAAGCAACGCAAGTTATTCAGTCAGTCAGTTACGTTTTTGACTGTGAACCAGTCAGTGAATTGTAACAGTGCGTTTGAAAAGGTCGACGTTACTGTGAATTACTGCGCATTGTTAAACGTTATTTCTGTAGTTTTTGTAAGTAGTAGCCTATTTAGTAAATTGGTTAAGCTGTTTATTGTTATTAGTTATTAAAGTTAATTTGTTATGCATTATAAGTAATTTAATTTTAATTCACTTGTAGATTTTAGTCACTTTATTTTGTAATTCTTTTAGTTGTAATAAATAGGCTACTTGTAATTTTAAACTTTATTGTGTTAATCATTTAATTTACCCAGATCCCTAAGCGGACCTTAGAGATAATTTTCGCAATATACAGAAGTTGTGAAGCTCACCGTAAAGTTGTGAAGCTCAGTACCGTAATAAAAATTAATGACAAAAATAATACATTGCATTATAATAATATTTTTTTTGTAATCCCTAATATATGTCCATTACAATCTGTTCAATTTAAAACAATAAACAATCCCATGACCCAATGAGATGAGGGTGATAAATATGACGTGTAAGTGAGTTGTAGCCTTGTACAGAATCAGGCCGACTATTCTAGAAAGAGTATGATTAATTAGACCCCAACTATCAAAGTACACCGACTGTAACTATATAGTAATCATACCTGTATAAAAAAATTATCTTTACTGGGATTTGAACCACGGAACGTTACTCTTAAAAACCTGCTCTTAAACAGCTGATTCAAGACAACGACTTTACCACTAAACCAACCCGGAGGGTTTAATCCATTTTAGAGAAAAATATTAGAAAATGAGGAAGAAAGAAAATACAAAGTAATGTAACAAGAGAAAAACAAACTACGGGAAATGTTTTCAGGAAAACGAAGGGAAGAATTCAAGACCAAGAGACACTGATTGATACGATATCTTAAGTCCTCCTTTAACAAGTGAAAGATTAAAGTGATCACATTTTATTTGATCTAAACGTTCAGATAAGAAACTATAGACTTTAAATATAAAAACTAGTACTAGAAAGTATTTCATAATAAAATGCATTAAATTGGAAAATCAATATGATATATTTTATTTACATATACAGTATAGTTTTTGTATAAAAATGTAGCCAATCACGTAAATATTAATTCTTTAAAATCTGTTGTTTTGGTCGTTCGTTGATAGGCTGATTTGAACCTATAGAGGCTTTACTAAGCAAAACGAGGAGTGAGATGGTTTACCTTGACTTTCCTCACTGAGTGAAAAAGTATGCTTATCAGCATGCCAGGCTCTCCGAAAAGCATCTACTTTCCACCTTCCAAATGACACCTTCATTTATTTACCACAATGACTGGCTGTATAACGAAATTAATTACTCTCAGAGGAGATAACTGTGAGTAGTGTCATCTACACCTCTATTTTTTCTATTTCCAAATTCTTCAGTCATATAATTGGCTGACAATGTCTTTAAGAAACAGAACTATTTTTTCTAGCCCTGGAACTAGCAGATCAAGTGCAAATAATTTAACACTCCACCTACCTGTTATGGGCACTTGTTTAGAATCTAGTCAATAGAATAAATTTTGTAAAATTTTAGACAAGTTTTGTACATGCGGCAAGTTTTCAGACTCTGGCCAGGAAAAAAACCGTAAATCTACGACTTGAAAATCAAGCACGTTTTGACTGACCTACCAAGGTTACTTATGAAAGTATAGTTTACTGCAGTACAAAAAAATACTCCAATAACCTACTTAGAATTATTAACAAATGAACTTTAAACTTTGTTCAAAAAGAAAGTAAGTTAACGCATAAAAAGTAGAGCGAAGAGATAAATGCGGTTCGATGGGCTCGGCATACTAATAAGCAAAGAACGATACTCTTTAAGTAAAAAAATGAGTCAGGTAAACTACTCTACTTCTTATACATTCAGGTCAGTCATTTCTAGATAAAACCTTAAATATACCGGAACAACAAAAACTTAACAAGATTGGCTCACTGTTCAACAAATTTTGGATAATAAATTTTAAAGGAAAATTAGAAACATAAGATTTAAGGTAAGTCGGGAGTTTGAAAAAAATTGTATTAATTATTTTTTCTTGTATTAATGTTAGCTGTTATTTTTGAAGTAGAAAGTTCATAGTTCAAATCCTAGTAAAAGTTATCAGGATTTGATGTTTCTAGGTTAGTAAAAGTTACTGTGACAATATGTAAAGGGAAAGTGTTTGTTCCAAAATTCTCTAGCAGGACTGAGTTTGTAGAAGTGTTAATGTAAAGAATAACAGTTGATTTCCACGAAATGTTTAGAAATAGTAAGAATATTCTTGTAACGGCTACCTGAAGAGGGTCGGTGTATCTATTTAGATAATTAATTCTTTTGGTATGGTGTGATATTTTTTAGTTATGTAAAAGTAGATACATCCAGAACCCAACAGAAAGACTTTGTATTTTTTACTGTTGTAAAGAAAATCTTTGTTAATCTGGTAATTTCGATGAGTTAGGTATTTACAGGAACCGTGACCTTTTGAGTAGTTCGTCTTGAGTTGTCATCGCGAGTGAATTGTGTAGTTGAAGCCACATGGGTACTGTGTATCAATTAAGGCCATTTCACATTGGTGTAGCGTCTCTCGAGCGACGTTTTCAGAAAATATTAGTATGAAAAGTTAATAAAAGTAAGAAATAAGTTTTATTATTTTATTTAAATAATTCCTTATAAAACTAATAAAACAAAGAAAAGCAGATTCTCTAAATGAGCAAATTGATTAACTGTTTGCAAGTACACAAAGGGTATCTACAGTACGAGGTATTCTATTAAATAAGGAAAGTGGTAGAGGGGTGAGGAAAGGGGTAAAGTATAACTTGAAAGATAATTCAATTTGCTGATGTGTTCTACTGGTACAATCAGTTTTAATTGCCCTATTCAGGTAATGTACAAAGTTTTAACTTGACATAGTTAAACTTTGAGGAAAGTACTGTGCTAATGTAACCAAACTATTAATTTACAGAGGTCTCTGGTTCAATAAATTATAGGCATATTATAATTACTAATAATATTGCTTAATTGCAGTATTTAAAATAATTAAGTGTCTCATCAATAAATTCACAAAGACAAAATATTATGGTAAATTAAAACTTTATCTTAAAATTTAACTGGTGTTAATAGAGTTTAAAAGAGTTATTTTTAAAGACAATAAATAAATAAATTTAAAACAGAAAAATTGGTTTAAAACTGTGTTCCTCGGACGGACAAGGTATTGTGTTGTATGACTGAGAAACTAAAGGTCCAAGGTTCAATTCACTGAACAATGTTAATAGAATAAGCATTCCTCAACAGGTTAACGATACAATTATTGCAAATCAGGTTGTCTAACATTCTAAAAAAATTATTTTTCCATTCTGAAAATTATAAATTTACTTAATTACCATAGAATTTGACTGTAAAATAAAATTTATTATTTATAGAAGTACAAGCCGTGTTTTTAAAGTAGGCTAAGTACTGTTTTGATATAAAAGAAACCAGTATACTTTTCTTAATAATTTTATTTTTACATAAAAGGGTCTACCTTAATCTACATTCCTACATAATTTCCAGTAATATTAAGGAACTTATCGCATCATTCAACCAACTTTTGTATCTCATTCTTATTGAACTCTGCCGTCTGAACACAACTTTCCATAATTTCAACGTTCGGTCATAATTTCATACAGAACACGTATTAATACTTGAAGAAATTCATCAGATAACGATGAAATCGTAAAGCGTCTGTTTTCTTTCACTTTTTCATCAACTTTCTGCGCTATATCTTCAGTAATGACTGAAAATTTCCCACTTCATCCTCATGATGAACATCACAGTCAGAGGAATTCTCAGTAATTGGAGGCATTTTAAATACTCATAAACAAATGTAAACACGGTTGAATGCTTCCGTATTAGTGTCAGTTGCTTCCTAACAGAAAGATGTTAGTACAAAGCGCATGCACCATCTATGACGACTGCAGCACTGCAGCGACTGAATTTCAAAACGGTACTTATTTTAAAAACACCCCTCGTACAATGATTAGATTATAATGGTTTAATTAATCATATTTTCTCGGGAATGATCAGCCTAAGTCTGTACAAAACTACCTTATTTTAATCATGAGTGAATGATGCAAAATGAAAATCAACCTTAGTTTGGCTTTAAAATAGGGAAAATCACTCTTTCACGCTAAACTAGAATCTGTAGAGAAATGTGCTCTAAATAAAAGTTGTAGATCTTTTAATTTCCTATAAATTTTATTTATACACTTTTGTCGTAAAATGCATACTAAGGCTGAAATATTTTAAAAAAATCGGTTTTTTTTACACATTTTCGTGGAAAAAAGAAGAAAATCGCTAATTACCGCTGAACTAAGCGTTATACAAACAATGTTTGAAATAATAGTTATAGGATTTTAAATTCTCTACAACTATTATTATACATTTTCTCGCTAAAATGCATATTAATGGTATAATCTTAAAAAAACTTTTTTTTACGAGAAAGTAAACTTTCCAAGACATGGCGCCTACCCTATCTTGACGAGCATAAAAAATTTATTAAATGAGGCGATTTTTAAAAACAATCGTAGAAGCCGTTTTTGAGAAAATCGCAAAAAGTAAAAAATGACACGAATAAACTACTACTTCCGGTTGACCGATGTTAATGAAAATGTTCGTGTCGGGTTCGGTAGTAGTATCTAACTTAAGTTTCCAGTGTCAAGTTCGTACAATGTTTCGTTCTTGAGATATTTTGTTCACACCACACACACAGACCAATCGCTAAAAACAAGTTTTCTGAGTTCAGGGGGTCTGAAAACGTTTAGATTCGGTGAAAACTCGATTTAAAAAATCGATATGAAAACAATACTTTCCTTCCTATAGTATATTTATTTAAGCAAGAGAAAGTAAAAAATGTATCAACTAATTTAGTTAATAATAGTGATACGTGCTGGTAAGTAACGAATTTTTTTTAAAATTCTATAAAACATTTATTGTTTTATTAACATTTATACAAATAATAATTGTTTAAAAAATATTGTCAACACATTTGTATTTTGTCAACACGAATTTAACAGTGTTTTAGGCGGATCAGTTTTATCTTTACATTATCTACCAATGTAAAACTATTTTTCGAATCTCCTGAGGCCAATTAAAAAAGGAAAGACAACTTTGCAGTAAAACTATTACTAATTTCATCAAAATTTGCCTATTAACAACAACGTTGTTGTTGTTTAGGTCATCAGCCAAAAGGCTGGTTTGAACCTGTAGAGGTTTTACTAAGTAAATCGAGGAGTGAGGTGGTTTACCATTGCCTTCCTCACTGAGTGGAAAAGTATGGTTATCAGCATGCCGGGCCCTCTGAAAAGCACATATTTTCCACTCTGCAAATGACACTTCCACTTCATTCACCACAGGGTCTGCCTGTATAATGAAATCCATTACTTTCAGAGGAGATAACTCTGATTAGTGTCTTTTACACCTCTACCTCTTCTGTTCTTAAATGATTCAGTCATTTAATTGGCTGACCATGTGATAAGAAACAGAACTATTTATTTTAGCCCTGCAACGAACAGATTGAGTGTAAATAATTTTATACTCCACCTGTCTGTTATGGGCATAACAGCAACGTAGAAGGTTAAAACAAAATGTATTTGAAAATGTATTTGATTTTTAATTTTTATGTAGCTTACAAAATTCTGAAAATTTAACCTATTCCCATTCGACCAATAAAAGCCTAAATGATACCCTACGAGAATTATCAAATAAAATCAATTGTAGACACAAATGAATCAAAAAATTGATACAATAAATACAGAGGTGGTAATATTTTATTAACTCTATTCTTCTGCAATAATAGCATAAATCAATATTTAATAGAAATTACCGTTGTATTGTTTGAACAATATTGTATTTACATTATGAATTGGGAATGATATAATTGAGTTCCTATATAAACTAGTTAAAATTGAATTCAATATGATACAAATTTTAAAATATTATATTTGCAATTAAATCATTATTTCAATTTTAATGAAATTAAATTAGTTTTTTTTATTATTATATTATGTAATACAATAAATAATGGAAAAAATAATGTTATTAACGATTTAAACTAAGAAAAAAATGGTTAAATGACAGATAGAGTTCTGTCGTTGAAGCAAAAGTAGAGAGACTGATAATATAGGTTGGGTTTGAGCAATGGTTGATCTAATGGGAGATTACCAACATTCCCGCAGGAAAAGTCTTGTAAATCCTGTGGGAGAGACGTAGAGGAAAGTATGTTCCTCTTCTACATCTATTCAACTTCAGGATTGATGACCGTGCGGTCATCAGACCATTTTTCTTACTTACACGAATATATCAGTATTGTTATAAAATATCTCTATTCATTCGACAAGTGGTAACGTGAAATATTATATATATATATATATATATATAAATTTATAATAAATATTATGTTATATAAAAAAAATAGACTGGATATGAGTAGAAAATTTATTTTTAACCCTTTCAGTACCGAAACAATATTTAAAAGTTTGATTTAAAGCCATTTAATTTCAATAAGGGTACAAAAAGTGGCAGCCCTTATTTCAAAAACTTGCTGGCGTAAGCGTGCCATTGCCAACCAAAATTTCAACTCACAGAAAAATAAAATTTCCTGTTAAAAATTAATTTTTATTACGTTCACAAAAAAATCTTTCTAACACTAAAACTATTCAAAATAGTTTTTTTTAGGTTTTTTAGTCACATCGACAGCTTGTTCATTAGCAACTACTGTGAACCCGAGAACTTTCGTTTTGCAGGCTAACGCGCTAGTCACTACACTACGGAGGCAGTTTTAAAATACATTATATTGTTTAAAAGTTTTTTTTTGTAAAAGTTTGGTTATTCGGACGTTGGCCATTTATGCATAACTTACGGACGTTCGGTAAACCGGATGATGTTACTATGTAAAATCTATTGACGTCCCGTATTCCGGACGTTGATACTGAAAGGGTACTTAGTACACATATACTAAAAAGTAAACACACCATTTTTAAATTTATACTTGTATAAATAAATCGCGTCGATGTTACGGTGGCAAGATAAAGTTCGCTGGTTCGATTCCAAAAAATTGCAAACCCATAACAATTTTAAACGAATATTTCCATTAACAAAATAAATAATATTTTTTGCAGTATTTCTGCGAATACTTACACAATTTTCATTTTCAGTAAATTAAAAAAATTTGGTGTTGTCTGTGCATCGATATTGTGTGTCTTTACGAAGAGTTTAGCTGAATCATTGGAGAATTAAATGGTGATAGTTTCAGTATTATCATAATTTCATGAGTTATTGTCTGTTTTTATTTATAATCGTTACTTATTTTATAAGTTTTGTTAGTTATGTTAATTCAATTGCTTATGGTATAGTATTCCGCACTTTGTTTTAGTCTAACAAGCTTCTGCTTTAGCCTTTATTTAAAAATATAACAAAATCGGTTCGATAAATATCCCTAGAGTTTGCTAATGCAATTAATTTTTCATAATATTCGATGCTAAATTGCTTTTTATGAAATAAAACTAATGAAAATGATCGATTAATACACCATAAAAAATAATATTACTTTTTTCGTAACAGAAAATCGCTAATTACCGCTAAACTAAGCGTTATACAAACAAATGTTTGAAATAAAAGTTGTAGGATTTTTAATTCTCTACAACTTTTGTTGTATAGCTACATTTTTGCGCTAAAGTGCATATTAAAGTCCCAATCTTAAATAAACATTTTTTTAACGAGAAAACAAACTTCCCATGAATTTCAGCGGAGATGGCGCCTACCCTATCTCGTAGAGCATAAAAAATTAGCATTTAGTAAATGAGGCAATTTAAAAAAAAAGTAGTAGCCTTTCTTGAGAAAATCGCAAAAAACTGAAAAATGACACGAATAAACTACTAATTCCGGTTGACCGATTTAGATGAAAATGTTCGTGTCAGATCCGGTAGTAGTATCTAGCTTAAGTTTCAAGTTTCAAGTTCGTACGATGTTCCGTTCTTGAGATATTCCGTTCACACACACAAACACGTACCCATACACACGCGCGCGCGCGCGCACACACACACACACACACACACAGAAATCGCTAAAAACATGTTTTTTGAGGTAACGAGGTCTGAAAAACCGGTGAAAACTAGATTTCGAAAAATCGACATGAAAACAATACCTACTTTCTTTCCTATATATTCATAAAGACAAGAGAAAGTAAAAATATAAATTATTTTTGATAATTAGTAAATCAATGATTAAAAAAATTATTATACTTCAATAAATTTAAACCACTACTGTCATTAATTTTATTAAATTCTTTTTTTTTAATTTTAGTGGATTCAGTACTTTATTTTGTTGTGATACTCTACAGCTGCAGAAAATATGGCACTAGTGGAAGTCGTATGTAATCAGAGAAAATGCGGGTAATATCTACCATACTTCCCCTATCTACATTTCCCCATTCCCTTTAAATACATCACACTTTATCCTCATCCCATTTTTCTTCCCTCTCGAGGGCACATATGTTTGGAGGCTACTAACTTCCCTTCCACCCTCGCAACCATTTTCAAACTCGAATTGAGTTGTAGTGTAACGCTGGAAAAAATAATTTATACCATGGACTGGATTTTACGCAGGATATTATTGTCACTGTTACTACATACAAAACTAGAACGATTTTTATTTCAAAGATATTCAATAGCTATATACACAATTTAAAATTTAATATTTTAGTTTAACGGATTGTACAGGATGAATTAATATATTTTTCAAACATTGGTATATATTAATTTGAAATAAATTTGAGTGTTATAAAACTCAATTTGCATAAATATTTTTTTTCCGAGTAGCCATTTAGAGAGAGAGAGTGAGAAGATAGAGAGAAAGAGAAGAGAGAGAGAGTGAGAGTACAATTCGATTACTTCTTCATCACAAATTTGTTTTGTCAAATTGTTATCGTCCATTCTTGCCACATGTCCGAAAATTACGTCTCCTTTTTCTAACTACATGGATTATATCTTCAGTTTTTTTGCACATCTCTTTGTTCGAACGGGATATATTAAAAAATTTTCACATTATTTATTTAAATATACAACCCTATGAATTAACCAGTAAATATTTACAACTTATTTTATATAATTTAAATACATTTGAAGAGAACTACACTCATTAGCAAGATCTTGGTGTTTAAATATTTCATTGATTGTTTTGTTTAATTTTTGACAGTGCAGTTTAATGTAACAATATTGAATGGAAAATGAAAAAGTATATTATATATATTGATAATGTTTAAAAAATTACAGTTCATTAATTTAATTTCTGCCCATAACAGACAGGTTGAGTGTTAAATTATTTACACTCGATCTGCTAGTTCCAGAGTTACAAAAAAATAGTTCTGTTTCTTATCACATGGTCAGCCAATTATATGACTGATGCATTTAAGAACAAAAGTGATGGAGGTGTAAAAGACACTTGTTAGAGCTATCTCCTCTGAGAATAATGAATTTCATTATACAGCTAGACCGTTTAGTGAATGAAGTACAGGTGTCATTTGCAGGTTTGAAAGTAGATAGTTTTCAGAGGGCTGGGCATGCTGATAAGCGTACTTTACTACTCAGTGAGGAAGGCAATTTTAAACCACCTTACTTCTCGTTTTACTTAGTACAACTTCTAGAGGTTCAAACCAGCCTTTCGGCTGATGACCTAAACAACAACTTATTCATTAGGGACAACAATCCACTCCAACATAGAAATCTTGTACAGGTTTCATTCAGTCTTAACTATTTAGAACATTTACATCATCACTTTGGTACATAACACACAACAACTACAGAGATATTTAAACAATCTTAACAATTAAACGAGAAATCCAGACATTCAGTACAAAATAACTAAGAAGATTTATCACACATAAATTATCAATCATTCCGATCTCACTTTCCGATAATAAAACGACACTCATCGACTAAAACAAAGACAAGCTACGAAGTTACTTTAAAGTGACAATACAACACGTGATGTAAATTCACGAAGTTCCTCTGTTGAGAGGTTTTCTTCGGTAATGTTATGTATAGAGAAAACTCATCTGTTTGCATATGAATAGATTGTAGATTTTTTCTTTGTGTTAAAAAAATAGTTCAATAATTTGTTAACACTAGGAACAAAAAAGCAATAAGATAACCAGTAAATTTATCTCAAATCTCTGCTCCACCTTCCACGGAGCCGACTATTGAAAAATGTTTTTGTCGTCAGCCTCTCGACTGGTTTGATGCAGTTCTTCGAGCTGTTCTATCTTGCGCAAGTCGTTTCATTTCTGCATACCTGTAACACCCTACATCTTTTGTAATTTACTTTATATATTCTAACCTTTGCTTCCCCCTACAATTCACTTCCTCAATATTACCCTTCATTATTAATGGACTAATACCTGGATATCTTAAGATATGCCCCACTAGCTTATTCCTTCTTCTGGTAAGATACTTCCATATACTTATTTTTTCATCCACTTGCCTAAGAACCTCTAAATTACTTATTTTGTACACCCACCTAATCTTTAATATTTTCCTATAACACCACATTTCAAAAGCTTCTATCCTCTTCGTTTCTACAGTCCCTATCACCCACGTTTTTTTCCCCATATAATGCTCCACTAAAAACATAGTATTTTAAGAAATTTTTCCTAATTATATTTATTTTCATTTATTATATTTATTTATTTTGAAGTTACCTGGTAAATATAAGCAGTTAAGTTAATTAAAGAATTGTTATTGTTTTTTAATTTATATTTAAATCGCTGGTATGTGTGGTTAGTTATTTTATTCACTTACGGAATGTTAATATCTCTGTGGAATGTATAATTAAAAATGTATGACGGAGCGTTAAAAATCTGACATCGGCATTTCTGATTGAAAACCTTGTTTAACCAAAACCGAGGGTTTAGCTGAGCCTTAAATATAATACCTTAACATTCACTTTGGTTTGAGTATGGATAATAATTCTTTAATTGAATTATTGGTCATTTCAGAAAGCCCATAAGTCAAAAAAAATAACTTTAGGAAAAATTAAAAACTTGCAATTTATTATGCTTCAATTAAAAAAATATTACAAAATATAAACTGTTCAGAGCACTGTCCCATTTAATATAAAATATATTTTTTTCTTTTTAAAGACAAGGCACTTGTTTAAAAAAATTGAAAATTTAGACTTAAGGTGCTTGTGAAATAAATTGGAGTAAAATGTTAAATACGTTGTTTTCTGTAAAATATGTTGTTAGACCCGAAGAAACTTGCGCTGTAATAGTATTCATATAATTACAATTGTATTTATTTATTTCATTAGTTTACATTATGACTTAAAATAGCTTTCTGCCATAATAAAAATTGAAATTCTTAACTTTAAGAAAGAAAAATGTTAATTTTCAGGGCTATTCACGTTTTTCATAGTTGTCATAAACAGTAGTTATACACCTTAAATTTTTTTGCATAGAATCTTTGTATGGCCTCTTTCACTAGAAAGTACAGCTGAAGCTTCACTTTAATTTTTTAAGTAGAAGGAAACTTTTTTATGTATTTAAGGATAAGCCGTTTCTTATTGTTATACATTACTTAAGGAAAGCCATAGATATGTGATTTTTGTAGGGATAATGTGTTTACATTCAGTTACTTCTAAAATGCAGTAAAGAAAATAACTAAAATTTTGACTTATGGGCTTTCTGAAATGACTTGATTCAATTACGATTGTTTTATTTTTAATATTCATTTAAAATTTTAAATTCAACAAAAAATTGTTAATATTTATAAAAAAATAAGTAATAAACTGAATCAGTACAAAAATAACTTTATGGTGTAAGTTTTCTATATCTTATATTTTGAATATTTTACAAAAATTAATATAAAATTAACGGAAGAATGTATTACATTATTAACCTGTTTAATTAATAAACAAACTTCATCCAAATAGCAATAAAATAGTCTGAGTTCACGACCGTAATTAAATTCTTTAACCAAGTATTTTCTCCTAATTGATTATTCTAATTACTTAATTAAATTTTAATGAATTCAGAAAATTAATTAATTAAAATATTTATAAAATAAAAATAAGATAATCTGGAACAAAATTATGATTTTTAACCATATTTATTTTAATTTAATACAGGTGAGCATCATAAAACCGAACCCATAACGTAACTGATACCCTACAATGCTTTCACGCATGAGTAGTGGTAGAAATGATTGTCGTGTCAGTGCAATATATTTCACTGCTGTGAGGTATTGTGAGTGCAGTTATGTTAATGTAAAATACCTTATACATTTCCGGAGAAGATAGCTTTATTTGAGGCTTATATTAGTTTTCAATCATATAAAGTATTTTTCGAATACAAGTATCCCAACGAAGAGCATCATACACGATTTAGTTAAAAAATGGCGTACTACAGGTTCAATTACAAATGCAAAATGTAATAAACAACCATCTGATGGCAATAACGTTTACGTCAGACATCTCTTCATATGATCAGTTGAGCACACAAAATAAATCGATGCTCAGATTGGTCATTTTTCCATCTTTTGTAACTAAAAGGTAAATAAATACAACATTTAAATTACGTTTATTGTTATTTATTATTTAAATTATCCGCATTATTCATACGATTTCATTGTAACGTAACCCACCGATTCTGTTATGGGTTCGGTTTTATGTTGATCACCCTATATACAATTTGTACCAGTTTGCTTATTGATTTCATTGATTATTGAAGTAATATTGGTTGCCAAGAAACTTCTTGTGGTGTGTTGTATAGGTCAACAGCCGAAAGGCTGGTTTGAACCTCTAGAGGTTTTACTAAGTAAAAATTAGGAGTGAGGTGGTTTACTATTGCCTTCTTCACCGAGTTAAAAGAGTACGCTTATCAGCATGCCTGGCCCTCCGAAAAACACCCACTTTCCACCCTGCAAATGACACCTTCACTTCATTCATCACAGAGTCTGACTGTATAGTGAAATTCATTACTCTCAGAGGAGATAACTCTGACTAGTGTCTTTTACACCTCTACCTCTTCTGTTCTTAAATAGTTCAGTTATAATTGGCTGGCTATATAAGAAACAGAACTATTTTTGTAGCCCTGGAACCAACAGATCGAGTGCAATTAGTCCACCTGCCCGTTATGTGCAATTCTTGCGGTGATCAACCCGAAAACCCAACAACTTAAATCATTGGATGGCTCTGTTCAAATACATGATTTATGAAACACGTAGATAGCTAAACTCGGAATTTTAAGGCATGATGGTGAATTTATTGTACCAGTATTATAAAAAGGGAAAACTGTAAATTGAAAAAAATGATTGGAACAAAAAAAAACGAAAACCTGAAACAAGGAAAATCAGAAAGAACCTTGAAAATATTTTAACAAAAAGGAAAACAACAAATAAAGAACAAACAAATAAAGACTGAGGTCCTTCACGAAGAGCAAAAAAACAACACAAGATAAATGGTAAAAAGAAACGTATACAGTGAAGAAATACAGAAAATACAGTTGAAAAAAAAGCTTCCAGAAATCTGTATCTTTACTACCGGACATGCTCCTCCGTTACGGTCCTAAACAATAACAATGAAAAATTTCAGATATCTCACCTAAAAACTAAAAACGAAATTTATTTAAAGTCTATGATTTCTTGATGTAAATTATTGGTTTACTTCAAGAAATTTTTACAATTTTACATCTACAAATAACAGATCTACTTGTTTGTATTACTTTTGAACTTTGGCTGGACTTATGTGGGTGGAAAATGGAGGTATAAATCGATCGTTAATAAAGTACTCACAGTCTTCTAGCGGAAGAATCAATAGAATATTTCTATCTCACTTCAAAGTTTTTCCCTTACTGTTTCGCTAACGCCAACATATCCTCTATATCTGTTTGTCTGTCTGTATGTCTGGCGTCCTATTTGTCGGTCTTTCCCTACAACTACTTTGTTTTCCAGTCTAACACTGTCTACTTTACACCTGTTGTTTGCTGCTATACATTATATTATTATTATTATTATTATTATTATTAATGCAAACATAACACACCCCTTTGACCCGTAGCTACGTCACAATTTGTAACATCCATTACATTCTGTTTGACATTTTCCTTCATTTATTAAACAAATAAATTAAAAAAATGGAAAACATTAAATAAAATTTCTTAAATGTATAATATAATTTTAAAAAATATAGTTGTCAATTTTTAAAAATTTAACACGTATTTCTTGGCCGCTAAGGATATATAACGGGTGCCCACGAAGAGGTTGCTATTTTTGAATTAATATGCCGGACGTATCGCTCTACAGACTGTAAATTTTTCATTTATAATACGTAGATATGTAAAAAAGTACTCTCGAGTTTCATTTGCTTATGATAATAAAAAAAATGGCGGAGTAAGAATATAATATAAAAAATGAACAATAATTTTGTGGATAAAACCACTTATATTTACAATAGGCTTCAGATAGAAAGGATGGTGTTTTATCGTATGATATATCGCATCAGGCAATGACTGGAGACAGATACGCATCAATTTTAATTAATCACATATTTCCTCATCTTTCTCAGGCGGAGATGCAGGACGTTTTTTGCCAGCATGATGAATTTCCTCCACATTATGCTAAAGTAGCCAAAGCAGTTTTAAACCAAAATCTTTCTAACTGTTGGATAGGTCGTGGGAGCGGCCTCATGGACTGACCTCCAAGATCACCAGACTTGTCTGTTTGCGATTTTTTTCTATAGGGCTTTTTGAAGGGAAAAGTTTATTCTCAGAACATTGCAACAGACGATGAAATAATGAGGCTGATTGAAGAAGACCTGCTGTTGATACCACAGCAATTTTTCAAAACCGCTTATGACTCATTTTTGTTAGTTTCTTTTGTTTAATGTTTTATTACTAATGTCAGGTTATATTGTTCATTATTTGTATTGGCAAGAGAAAGTTATGTGAGTGTTTCACACCAGATTTTTTTACTCTCGCGGATACTTATAAGTATAATAGTTTTCTCGGTTTTTTGTATCTCTTCGCTTATTTTTGAAGGACGAGCCGCTCCTGGCTGTTTAAGAGATAAAGTGTTTCAACTGTTTAATAGTTTTTATATTTAACAAATAAAATTTTGTGAAATGAAACGAATTACCTGAAGGTAAAGATCACATGGCTTTATTATATATTATTTTAGAGAAAAACGTAAGAGAACGTTGTGACTCGATAAATGCAATAAAGTTTAATACTCTGTATATTATTAGCTGAAAGGAATCCGTAAATCAACTGCAATGCAACTGTATGTAATTCGTGTATTAATCCAGACGAGAGTAGATTTATTTCAAGCAGTATGGATTTAGTCTTTACCGTACATGTACTGTATTAACTGGGTTAAAACTTTTTAACAGTCATGAGAAACAACTTTACAATTACGATGAAATTTCAATACAGTAACAAGTAAATTTAATACTCTCCGTACTTACTGATAAATTACATCTGTACATTGTAAATGCATTGTTCTGAAAACAGACGTGTTAGGAAAATTATTAGTAGTACCTTTTTACCATAGACTGAAGATTCCCTCAATTCGGTGGAGGAATCGATCGCAAAACCACAGTGAGCTGTAACCGCAGTTACAAGTACATGAACCGATAATTGGAATATCAGACTAACTGAAAACAAGTAAGTGCATGTCATTTTTATCAACAAAAAAGTAATCACATAAACATAACTTTCAACGTAATTCAGTACCTTTTGCCAACACATTGAAGTTTCTTAGGATGATCTAAATGTAAAGCTGAGGAAACATCTTAAGAATAAATGGAAAGAATTACAAATCAAGTGTAGAAAGATGTATTGACGGTCGGACTTAAGAATTGTCAATATCTAATCAATTGTTTCTGTACAAGTGGTAAAACCGGTATGAACATATATATGTATGGTCTATAAATCTATGGTTGCATCAAAGTAAGCAATCTAAATGTCATACAAATTTTCTAAAACGAGATATCAGGGATATGTCAATAATTCATGGTATATCTCTAATACAGTGACATGTATCGTGATTTGCAATTGATTTCAGTCGTAATTTAAATAATGGTTAAGTGTGTCAAAAAGTATGAAGATTGTCTTCGGGAACATTGGAGCACTGAAATTGTTGTTGGACACTAGTGTAAGAGTTGGGAAGCCGAAATGGATTAAGCCTCTAGATTTATTTTGTTAAGAAAAGAAAAGTAATATTAAAAAAAACTATAGATATAAGTTAAAAGTAACATTTAAGTAAAATTAAAAAGTTACTAAAATGCTGTTTAAGTTACAATAAGGGTAAGTTAAGTTTAAATAAAATAAGTGCTAGTGCCAGTGAGTGACTGTATTCTAGGAGTGATTATATCGCTAAAAAAAATCAGTTCGGTAATTTTAAGTAATTTATTACACCAGTTGCAGTAAAAAACAGTTGAAATAAAAACAATTAAAAAAAATATTTTACCAAATTTTTTATATAATTTTATTTTTAAGAACAACATTTTTTGAAATTTAAATAATATCAGAGGTACAAACTAAATTTGTAAAAGAATTAAAATATTTAACTTTTAATTTTCCCCCATTTTACTTTTTTATGGTGGGGAAAACTTCTTATCGTGGCCTCTCTGACCGGAATTTAGCAGTCATGAAGGATTGGACACCGCATCTCTAAACAGCCCCGCTGAGGTACAACGAAACCAGTAGCGAAGATTCTTTAATCAATAAATTCTTCCCACATCTCTCTTCCCCTGAATCTTATATTGTAATATCAAACGAAGCATTTCATATCGTGGTCCATCCATAATGTAACACAGGTATTCCATTTTTCTTTTTTGGATGGTGTAAACAAGTTCCTTCCTGTTCCCATTCTTCGCAAGACTGTCTTCATTGGGTACTTTATCCGTTCAGGTTATTATTTTAATCATGCGTCTCTACAACCAAAGCTCAAACGCATCTATTCTCCTGATATTAATCTTATTTAACGTCCAAGTTTCTGCGCTATATAACAATATCGAGATGTAAGATCGAACCATCCTAAATCTCAGGTCAAGACTAAAGGATTCATCTATTAAGAGGAGACTGTACTTTGTATCCCGCCAATGTCAAATTTGCTATTTTTAGGTACATTTTACATAGGATTGGTAAAAAGTAGCGAAATAAAACTTTACACACTATAGGTGTCGGGTTTTTTCTCGAGCTACTGACATTTTTTGAATTTAATCTTTGGACCATATCATCTTTTTAAAATTACGAATAACATAAAATTTTTACAAATTGTTTTTTACGTGTTTTCCGTATTACTAATTTTTGGAGCACCTGAGTAAGTCATAAAAATGTCGGTATATGTGGCTATACAAGATAAATAACTGGTAAAAATTTTAGCCTGGTAGGTTTATTGGTTTCTGAGAAAAATGTACCTTAATGTTAGAAAATTTTAAATCTAAATTTAGATTTAATCTAAATTTACGGGAAAAGGTAAGAAACAAGAAGGCACAATATTCAAAAACAATATGTACACAAACAAGTAAATTTCCCATCAACAGTTGTTTAGAAAGCTGAACCAACAGCTGAGAATATTAAAAACCGTGATGCATATATTTTAAAAACTAAAATTCTCTTTGCATTAAAACGAGCAGTATAAAATTATGAAAAATATTCGTTCTTCGTAACATTTTATTTTTTTAATTCCTAATTTGTGTACGTTGCAATCTGTTCAATTGATAACAATAAGCAACCCCATGACCCAATGAGATGAGGATGATGATGATTTTTCATAAAAAAATTTTTTTGACGTAATTTCATGTTTTTCTGGTCGATCTAGGCCTCAACTATTGAAAAACATAAAAACCGAAAATCGAAATTTTGAGTTAAAACTATCGTGAAATCTCCCCTTAAAATGTTTTTTATTTTAACAAATTAATTTTTTTTTTTTGTTTAACGTCTGACCGTTCGCCAATTTTCTGCTAATGGAGACGGTGAAGGATGAAATGATTTTTTGTAACTCATGAAAATATGCCATACCTGAATGGGATTTAAACACAAGACCGCATGATGAGAGGCGAGCACGTTACCAACTACGCCAATGCGGCCGGCTTAACAAATACAGATCGAGCCAACTCTATTCTTCTGTTTATTTTGGCTGTGTGAGGAAAACTTGCTTCATGCTATATAAAACAAGAACTACTGATCCTTATGTTATTTATTTTCAATTCACTCTTCCTACTTTATCCACCAACATTTCTCTTTTCTTTTAATATTCTCGCTTGAATAATTTTAAGAGAGTCGAAATCATCTACCATACGGTATACTACTCTCTTCCTTTTAAATTCTTTTTAGTTTTATATTTCTCTGTTCTTTTTTTACTATGCTCCTATTAGAGTAAGAGAGAAAGAAAAGTGAGAGAATCTGAGAGTGAGCGAGATAAAGATAAATTGTAATTACACGATTCTCATTGTGTGATCGACTGTTAGCTCAATGACCTGGATTTCCCCGTAAAGAGATATCGCTTTCGATCTATAGTAATATAAAATTAGAACGAATCATGTATGTCTTTTAAAAACAAAAATAATGAAAATATTGTTTGACTTTTTTAAAAAGTTTTATCAAAATGTAAAATTACAGAGAGAATTTATGTTTGCATAAAAAATACTTTAAAAACTGAGTTTCTAGCAGCTTTACCACTAGAGCGGGATGTAAACAATTCTTTAAAATCAATATTCCCACCGGGTTGGTCGACAGGTAAAGTCGTCGCCGCAGTCAGCTGTTTAACAGCTGATTTTTGGAGACAAAGGTTCCTGGTTCAAATCCTAGTAAAGGTAATTACTTTTATTCGGATTTAAATAATAGACAGTGGTTACCGGTATACTTTGATGGTTGGAGTTTAATTAACCATACTCTCTCAGGAACGGTCGGCCTGGGTCTGTACAAGACTAAATCTCATTTATACGTCATACATAAATCATCTTCATCTCATTTGGTCATGGGGTTGCTTATTGTTCTGAATTGAACAGATTGCAACGTACACAAATTAGGAATAAAAAAAATAAAAAAAACAATATTAATAATACCTCTCCCATAAATCTCCAGGTTTTCAAATAAATCATTCACATTTTTGAAACCCCTCTAGCTGTTTGCATATTTTATATGTAATTTCAAAAAAATAAACAGACTGTTCCTTAAAAGCGAAAAATCAAAATTTTGATTATTTTATTTACAACGTATTCAGATATTCCAGTCAATAACATTATGCATTACGCAACTTATAATAACATTACGCCTTATAGTACAAACACGTTAATAATAAAAAAATACTAAAATAAATACGTTAATAATTAAAAAAAACGTAAATCACAGATTTACAAGTATCTTTTGACCAGAATTCCATCAAACATCCGTACAAACACTTCCACAACAACTCACAAGAACACGTTAACCTCCTTGTACGTTCGTTTTCTATCTTACCTGACAATATGTAAGACGTCTAAAAAGATTCTGTAGTAGAGACCTATAAACTTTATTGAAAATTCATAGAATTTTAATACCAAATTTTTGGAAAGCCCCATTAGGGGCCCTATCCCTTTCATACCTACTACAAGGGCACTATAATGTGTTTTTTACTTTGTCTTGCCTAAATGAATATATAGGAAGGAAAGTATTGTTTTCATGTCGATTTTTAGAAATCGAGTTATCACCGGATCTACAAGTTTTCAGACCACCTGAACCCAAAAACATGTTTTCAGCGATTGGTCTGTCTGTGTGTGTGTGTGTGTGTGTGCGTGTGTGTGTGTGTGTGTGTGTGTATGTATGTATGTGCGTCTGTGTGTGAACAGAATATCTCAAGAACCACCGTACAAACTTGAAAGTTGAAAATTAAGTTAGATACCTCTAGAGGACACGACTAGAACATTTTCATCAAAATCGGTCAACCGGAAGTAGTAGTTTATTCGTGATATTTTTCACTTTTTTACGAGTTTCTCAAAAACCGCTCCTAAAGTTTCTTTTTTAAAATCGCCTCATTTACTACATTTTTTATGCTCCACAAAATAGGGTAGGCGCCATGTCTGTTGAAATTCTTGGTGAGGCTGTTTTCTCGTAAAACAATTGTTTTTTTTTTTAAGATTGCGACTTTAATATGCATTTTAGCGCAAAAATGTATATAATAAAGATCGTAGAGAATTTAAAATCCTACAACTTTTATTTCAAACCTTTTTCTGTATAACGCTTAGTTTAGCGGTAATTAGCGATTTTCTGTTTTTTCCATGAAAATCTGTAATAAACCGATTTTGTAAGATTTCAGTCTTGGTATGCATTTTATGACCAAAGTGTATAATTAAATTTATAGGAAATTAAAAGATCTACAACTTTTATTTAGAGCATGTTTCTCTACAGAGCCCAGTTTAGCGTGAAAAGAGTGATTTTTCGTATTTTTAAGCCAAACTGAGCTTGATTTTCATTTTGCGTCTTTCACTCATGATTAAAATAAGGTTATGTTTATTGAGGTTAGTTTTTTGTTTATTTCTAATGTTTTATTACTAATGTTAGGTATATTGTTAATTATTTTTATTGGCAAGAGAAAGTTGTGGGAGTGTTTCACACCAAATTTTTTGTATAATTTTTACAGTCGTAAATAAAGGATTAAAAAAATACGGCTTCGTTATCTCAATCTACATGATTAACTCGATCATGACTTGAGTTATATAGGTTGACGTAAATAAAAATATAAAAAAGTCACATACAAAACAAAAGTTGCTGCAAAAAGTACTAAAATAAATTTAAAACGTTTTAAATTAAATATCACAATATCAAATAACGAATTGTTTTTTACAGATTTTGGTATTGATTGAAGCGGATTAAAGTTGAGTTCACTGTTAAAATTGGACATGGCATTAAATATAACTTTAATTAAAATCAACCAGGAACACAATGAACGATCATGTATCTGTTTTTGGTGTTTGAAACAATAAATACGAATTCATGTTTTCAATATTTTATAAAAAAACAAAAATCCAAATACTGATCTGCTTTTGTATGATCAGGAGGGAGAAACAACCCATAGGTCTCAGTCTGTGCTATTGGAGTAGCAGTTGTTGAGATAAAACAAAAACTGGATACATAAACTGCAATGGTTTTAATCCAAATATTTATCAACCGTACACCACTACAAATACAAATTATAAAAAAGTTAAATTATACTCAGCAATAGAAAAATTAATTATTTGATAAATTAGCCATGAAATTCAGGAGGAAAGTTAAATAACTTTGACTTGGTTTCTAAGAAAAACATGAATCTGTTACTTCTTTCGAATTTTCCAATTAAATGATTGAGTTTATAAAAACAGATAAAGGGTTATAATCTGCAAAAAACTGGTTTCTTTCTATTAAAATTTGCATCATATCATTGTGTGTCAGATTATTTACACTCAATCTGTTCGTTGCAAGGCTAAAATAAATAATAGTTCTGTTTCTTATCACTCTGTCAGCCAATTAAATGACTGAATCATTTAAGAACAGAAGAGGTAGAGGTGTAAACGACACTAATCAGAGTTATCTACTCTGAAAGTAATGAATTTCATTATACAGCCAGACCCTGAGGTGAATGAAGTGAAAGTATCATTTGTAGAGTGGAAAATATTTGCTTTTCAAGGAGCCAGTATACAAAATGTAACCTAAATAAAGTTACACAAGTGCACCTTTAATTAAAAACAATGGAATTAATTTACGAAGGTGGGCTGATAACTAATGCACACATGCTTGTAAAACTTGAAAAAAAATAGCAAGATCGGTAAAAAACAAGTTAAAGTAAAATTCCTAACCTTCAAAATCATATTCATTTTTCAACACAGTCACCTTTACGCATTACACATTTTTCCCAACGTAAAACAAGTTTTTTCATTCCGTCATTGAAAAGTTCTTCCGACTTTTCTTGAACCCAGGAGACGCAATAGCTGCCTTCACCTCATTGTCCGAGCCGTTATGATTACCCTTAAGGTCTCTCTTGGTTAGAGGAAAAAATAAAAATCGCAAGGCGCGAGGTCGGGGGAATAAGGAGGGTGTGGGATCGGTTCAAACCTCAGGTTTCTCAGAGCCTCTTCAGTTGTACCCCACGTGTGTGGACGAGCATTGTCATGTTCCAAGATTATTGGCGCCAGGCTGCCTCAAAAACGACAAACTCGAGGTCGGAGTGTTTTAAAGTCTGTGCGTACTGAGTAGAAATTACTTTTACCCCTCGTTCCAAATAATCAGTCACAAACTCGGTGAGCATCACAAAACACAGTCAAAGAATTTTTTTGCGGATGGTTGTGTTCTGAACTTTTTCACATTGGCAGAATGTGGATGACGATATTCAGCGCTCTGCCTTTTCTTTTCGGTGTCGTAAAGATGAACCCATGACTCGTCCCCCGTCGTAATATTCAAAAGAAAGTCATCTCTTTCGTCGGTAAATTCGATAACAGCACGTTGCTTAACCCTTTATAGGTCTGTGGTAGGTATACTTACCAGTGGCAATAAGGTCGACTTTTTTAAGAATAAGCTATTGCAGTTGAACCCTATTGGGCATTTTATGGTTTTATAAATGTTCTCTGGTAAGGAGGCTATCACATATTGAATTAGTGCGCAGCGATCAATTGCTTTGTGAGTTACACGAATGTGGTAAGGATTCATACCAGCGTACGCTACCGTGTTGTTTTGGTGTTACTTTTGTATAGTGCTTAGAAAGTACCAGTTGTTTAACGGGAAAGCAAGCATTGATGCTAATTTAAAGTTAAGATAAGTTATTCTACACATTTTTATGTTAATAGGGCTGCAAGTTGTTTTAATAAGCATTCTTACCACTAAATATTATGTGATTCCTATTTCAATAAACATTCCTTGGTAAGTATACTTACCAAGGTTTAACATAAAAAAATAAATATCTTACTGTTCTGGCACTAAAAATACATTATTCAAGTCCCTATAAAACAAAATTTGACATTTTACAACATACATATCCCCCCCCCCGTAGTACTGCCCTATAAAGGGTTAACTCGCGTTGACATAGCACCAGAACACGACGTCATACCTTCTACTACTCAAAACAAACTGGATGAACTCAACGTTTTGAAACTTTGAAAGCGTGGAGGAGAAATAGTACTTTCAAATGCCACCAGGCGCGCTTCTGAAGTTCATTTTGTTCGCGTTGTACAAGCACGTGTCCATTGTCATCCTACCCTCGTAAATTAAACAAAATAGGAATTTTATATAAAATGTGGAAGTAGGTATCTCCTGTAACAAAAGCTGTGATGGAGAATACCATCCATGAAAATACAATGTCAAAGATGTAAAGATGATGCTTTTGTAAAATAGTTATACCAAATGAGACACGGAAAAGCGATCCGGCAGTATTGTAGCTAACTCTAACGACCTTCAAGCTTACAATGATATGACGCAAACTACAGTTATAAATTTCACGAACCCCAGCAAATAATTATTTTCTGAAAGCTTCAGCAAATAATTCAAGTTTTGGAATTTCTTTTTTTTCTTCTTCTGCCTTTCAAGGATTAGGCATCTTTGCCTGTTCCAATCCTCTCAAATCAGCCCATTTCTTTCTCGGGCGTCCTCGTTCTCTTCTACCCTCCAGCTTATAGCCCAGTGTCTGCTTAGGTATCATATCCTCTCTTATTCTGTTCACATGCTCTAACCACTGCTCTCTGTTCTGAGATACCCTGTCGTTTATAGAGATGTTGAGTTCTTTCTTTATCTCGGTATTCCTGTAACAATCTTCTCTACTTAGTTTTTTTTATTCATTTATTTAACGTCGCATCAACTACAACGGTCATTAGCGACGGCGTTGGGGTGTAACTGTTTACAATGGAGGATTGAAATGATTTTTTGTAACGTATGAAAATATGCCGTGCCTGAGTGGGATTCGAACCCAGGACCGCATGATGAGAGGCGAGCACGTTACCAACTGCGCCAATGCGGCCGGCTACTTTGTTTTTGTTTTTAAAATTTTAGCGTCATATTGAATGACCAACCCACCGGGTTGGTCTAGAGGTAAAGTCTTCGCCAAAGTCAGCTGTTTAACTGCTAATTTTCCGAGACGAAGGTTCCTGGTTCAAATCCTAGTTACTTTTATACGGATTTGAATACTAGACAGTGGTTACCGGTGTACTTTGATGGTTGGGGTTCAATTAACCATACTGTCTCAGGAGTGGTCGACCTGGGTCTGTACAAGACTACACCTCGTTTACACGTCATACACATCATCCTCATCTCATTGGGTCATGGGGTTGCTTATTGTTCTGAATTGAACAGATTGCAACGTACACATATTAGGAATAAAAAAAATATATTAAAAAATTGTTATATTATTGTAATAACAGACAATATTTAATAAAAATTGTTAAAAAATTTATTTTACACACTGTGAACCTAGATAAATAAAAACCCAAAACAATTAGATTTTTAAAAAAAATTTATTTATCGCATTATGTTAATGTAAAATGTGCCGTTTAACTAACCAACCAATGAAACGGATAAAAAATAAACCGAATACAATTTCTAGTAAAATCTTTAATTCTAAATAAATGTAAAGCTTTCCCACAAATTTCACAATCTCGAATTCCTCGTTCATCTACCCACATTATTAAACATGATCTATGCACGTAACCGATTGTTCCTTTACAATTACATGGTGATATTAAAACACCATCGGTTGCATAACAAATTCGACATTTTTTCGTTTCGTCGGTTTCTTCCTCGAAGTTTTCTAAAGATGTAACCATTTTGTCGGTGATTTTACCTTGTTTAAATTCATTGGCAATTTTGATAAGAAGTTTCATCCAATTTTCATCCCGTTGATGGGGCGGTACGCAAAGCTGAGCAAACCTATTGAATCATTAATTCCATTATTACTAATACTAATTAATATGCAATATTATGTAATATAACTAAGGAGTAAAATCTAACCAAATACCTTCAGGGGTAATCATTAAGTCAATATCAACGATCAAACCTCTGGCAATGAGGTTGTCTATAGAACCGTAAGTTAATTAAACAGAACTGACTAAGCAAGAAAATTATTTAATACGTCGAAATAAGCACTATATTTTTTACTTTCTCTTCCCTGTATGAATATTATAGGAAGGAAAGTATTGTTTTCATGTCAATTTTTGAAAATCGAGTTTTCACCAGAAATACAAGTTTTCAAAAACTGAACCCAAAAAAAACATGTTTTTAGCGATTGTTCTGAGTATGTGTGTGTGTATGTGCGCGCGCGCGTGTTTGTGTGTGAACAAAATAATTTCAAGAACGAAAAATGGTACAAAGTTCAAACATAAAACTTAAGTTAGGTACTACTAGAGGACCCGACACGAACATTTTCATCAAAATCGGTCAAGTGGAAGTAGTAATTTATTCGTGTAATTTTTCACTTTTTTGCGATTTTCTCAAAAACGGCTTCTACGATTATTTTAAAAATTTTCTCATTTACTACATTTTTTATGCTCTACATGACAGGATAGGCGGCATGTCTGCTGAAATTTTTGGGGAGGCTGTGCTTTATAGAAAAAAATTGTGTTTCAACAATTTGTGGCCTTAATATCAATTTTAGGGCAAAGTAGTAGGCTAAATAATCAAAGTTGTAAAACATTTAAAAACCTACAAGTTTTATTTTTACGATTTCTTTGTATAACGCTTACTTTAGCGGTAATTAGCGATTATATATTTATATATGTTTTTCATGAAAGTCTGTAAAAAATGGATATTTTAAGATTTCGGCCTTAGTAACGTATTTTACGCCAAAAGTGTATATATAATCAAATTTATAGGAAATTAAAAATTCTACAACTTTTTATTAAGAATTTTTCTCTACAGAGCCTAGTTCAGCGTCAAAGAATGATTTTTCGTATTATTAAGCCAAAATAAGATTGGTTTTCATTTTGCATCATTCACTCATGGTTAAAATTAGGTAATGTTTTTTGAGGTTAGTTTTTTTGTTTATTTTAAGTCACATCAACAGCTTGATCATTAGCGACTACGGTGGATTAAAAAAATGTACTGGTAGGTTTTGGCACGGAATAATTTTCAGGTCCTAGGGGGGAATCGAACCAGGAACCTACGGTTAGTAGGCTAGCGCGATATCCACTACGCCACGGAGGCGGTCGTTATTTTTACGTTGTTAAATAATGTAAACCTCATTTTTACAAGTCATACACATCATCGTCCTCATCTCATTGGGTGATGGGGTTGCTTATTGTTCTTAAACTGAACAGATTGCAACAATTACACATTAGGGATAAAAAAGTAAAGTTATAAGGGTCATTATTTGCATTGGCAACAGAAAGTCTTGTCAGTGTTCACACTAATTTTATTTATTTGTAAAAGTACTTATAAATGTAACGCTAA
This sequence comes from Catonia carolina, assembly GCA_035578175.1. NCBI lineage: Eukaryota > Metazoa > Arthropoda > Insecta > Hemiptera > Achilidae > Catonia > Catonia carolina. The sequence continues at coordinate 27,457,491 of JAQMRL010000005.1, read as the reverse complement.
CCTCATGATTATTGGTAAGAAAATTCTACGTTATGTACGATGATAGATCATTTTATAGCTACATTTATATTAACATAATTTTATCAGGTTAGAAAAATCTTGGTTTTATAAAGGAAACAGGAGCTACACTCCGTAGACTAAAACTTAACAACCAATATAACCTACAAGGACAGAGATTTTTATTCATTGTATCGACTGTACGTCTAATGTGTAATAAAGTCAACATTTTCTATTTTAGATTTTTACGACCTGTGTTTTGGTCATTGAGTCGTTGTTTCCAGTTTTTATGACACTATCAGATGGTAGTAACGAAAGTAGTGAAGCATATAATACGGAAAGTAACAAAAAGAAAAATGAAAACAACCCTGCTCGTAGAAAAAAAGAAATAAAAATACTTTTACGTAAAACTAATGTGTTACGGACATTGAACTGCTGTCATTTCTTATCAGTCCTACAATACAAGTTATCGTTGTAAAAAAAGGATATCTTAGGTAAAGTTTACAAAATATTCCATCATAATATTATTTAAAAAGCAAAATTTGGTTCAATGCTATTTTAATAAAAAATTTTTTTTACATAGTTGTAAAGAGGACACGTTCAAGATTCTGCAAAAACATCCAAAAATCAAAAGCTGTAACGAGATTTATGAAGTAAATAAAATAAATTAATTAATTTTTGATGGCTTTACTAGTCTAGCTGCAACGAAGTTGTAAGGTTTGAGTCAACTATTGAGTTTTTATTTTATATCAACTTTTTTTTATATCGCCTCATTTACTACATTTTTATACTCTACAAGATAAGGTAAGACAAGGTAAGCGCCATGTCTGCTGAAATTCTTAGGAAGCATGTACACTTTCGTGGTAAAAAATGTTTTATTTTTAAGATTACTTACTTGGAACGCACATGTTACACACAAACGCTGCAAACTCAAAACACGCTTCTATTAACTGAAACGCTTATTCGATAGACGTTCTAAATTAAACATGTCACTCAAATTAACAATCTACAAGACAGTCTAAATATCAATCTGGATATATGGAGTTCAACTTTGGGGATCTGCTAAACCTTCACACACGAAACATATACAAGCGATTCAGAACAGATTCTACGAACGTTAACGTAATGCCCCTTTTACATCACAAACTCAATGTTGCACAAAGTTTTACAAATCCCATACGTAATTGATGTCGCGAAACAACTATACAAGACGATGCATGAAAATAGAATTACATGATAACCCTCTCGTACAAAACATGTACACTAGGGCGATACCGGGTGCTCAGCGCAGACGTTTGAAGAGCCTCTGGCCAAGAGATCTTCTTGGCCAACTGTACTTGGACTGTTGTGATGACTGCACGCTCCTTCAAGTAAATCAAGTTTTGGAACATTAGCTTCACATTTAGAATTTGTTGTATTAATATAATAACAGATACTAAATTTCAATTGAATGTGACAAAAAAAGTTTTAGTAATAAGCGTATCGATCTTGTTTGTTCAATGGTTCAATGATACTTAACTGAGTTAACTCATCTTAACTAATTTTGGGTTGATTATACGAGTAATATAATAATTTAGAACTACCACTATTGCAATGCTTATGTGTTAGAAAAAAATTAATAAAAATAAAATTAATTTTATTGAAACTGAATAATATACTTATAAAGAATTTTTAATTTTCAAAAATCAATCATCATAGCACTTTGTTTTTTTTAACACAGTAGACTTAACAAAGAGCAGTAAAAGTAAGGTAAAGTTTAAAGAAAACAAATAGAAAGTCCTTGATGTCATGAAAAATAAAGTAAGCTATCTTTTCTTTTTTAAATTTATTCTGAAGATTAACTTTACAAAGAAAGAAGAAACATTAAAAACAATATGAGGAACTTGCAAGGTCTTCAAAAAAAATAAATCTGACTAAAGGATGAAAGAAAAAAAAACGCCAGCCTGTCTCGTTATTTTTGAATCTTTTGTAATGTATTTAAAAAGAAAAATATTAAACTAATTATCATTTGTATAAAGTTTATAATTCCTATTTCCTTTATTGTGTTGTACGCAGAAATAAGATACTTCTTACTTTACTAATTTAATTTTGTTTACGTTTTTATCAAGTGCTGATAATTTCTTAAACAAATAGTCCACTAATTTTCGTGCTATTTTGTTATGTAAATTTTCTATGTACGAAATAATACATTGTTACTTTCTCTTGCCTATATGAATATATAGGAAGAAAAATATTGTTTTCATGTCGATTTTTCGAAATCGAGTTTTCACCGGATCTATACGTTTTCAGACCCCCTGAACCCAAAAAACATGTTTTTAGCGATTGGTCTGTGTGTGTGTGTCTGTGTGTATGTATACAAAATATCTCAAGAACGGAACATCGTACGAACTTGAAACTTGAAACTTAAGTTACATACCACTACCGGACCCGACACGAACATTTTCATCAAAATCGTTCAAACGGAAGTAGTAGTTTATTCGTGTAATTTTTCACTTTTTTGCGATTTTCTCAAAAACTAGACCTACGATTTTTTAAAAAATCGCCTGGTTTACTCAATTTTTTATTCTCTACAAGATAGGGTAGGCGTTATGTTTGCTGAAATTCTGGGTGAGGCTGTTTTCACGTAAAAACATTGTTTTTTTAAGATTACGGTTTTAATATGCAATTTAGAGCAAAAATTTGTATAATAAAAAAGTTGTAGAGAATTTAAAATTATACAACTTTTATTTCAAACATTTTTTTGTATAACGCTTAGTTTAGCGGTGATTTTCTGTTTTTTTTCTCACAAAAACGTGAGAAAAATCGATTTTTTAACATTTCGGCCTTAGTATGCATTTTACGACAAAAGCGTATATAATTAAATTTATTGAAAATTAAAATATCTACAACTTTTATTTAAAGCATTTTTCTCTACAGAGCCTAGTTTAGAGAGAAAGAGTGATTTTCCGTATTTCTAAGCCAAACTGAGGTTGATTTTCATTTTGCGTCATTCACTCATGATTAAAATAAGGTTATGTTTTTGAGGTTAGTTTTTGTTTATTTCTAATATTTTATTAATAATGTTAGGTTTATTATTAATTATTTGCATTGGCAAGAGAAAGTTGTGTGAGTGTTTCACACCAAATTTTTATTTATACTTTTCATAAAATAAATTAATTAAACGTTATTGCCCATAACAAGCAGGTGAAGGTTTTAAATTGTTTGCACTCAATCTGCTAGTTCCAGTTTTACTAAAAATAGTTATGTTTCTTATTACATGGTCAGCCAATTATATGAAGTATTTACGAACATAAGATGTAGAGGTGTAAAATACACTTGTCAAATTTATCTCCTCTGAGAGTAATGAATCTCATTATACAGCTAGACTTTCTTTTTTTCTTGTTTTTTGGTTTAACGACCGACACTTCTGCAATTAATGCAGACGATGAAGGATGAAATGATTTTTTCTAACGTATGAAAATATGCCATGCCTGAATGGGATTCGAACCCAAGACCCCATGATGAGAGGCAAGCACGTTACCAACTACGCCAATGTGGCCGACACAGTATACAGCCAGACCCTGTGGTGAATGAAGTGAAGGTGTCATTTGCGAAATGAAAGTACGTGCTTTTCAGAGGGCCTGGCATGCTGATATACATACTTTACGACTCAGTGAGGAAGGCAAAAGTAAATCACCTTACTCTTCGTTTTATTTAGTAAAGTTCTAAAGCTCTAGACATTCAAATCAGCCTTTTGGCTGATGACGTAAACAAATAAACGTTATAAAAGTGCCCAATTAATAATTCTATACTATTTTTGAAAAACGTTACTCAGAACAATCCTTCAATCTTCCGGTAGTGGTATCAAACTTCAGTTTCAAGTTTCAAGTTCGTACGATGTTCCGTTCTTGAGATATTCTGCTCACGCACACACACACACACACACACCAATTCCTAAAAACATGTTTTTTTGGGTTCAGGGGGGGTCTGAAAACGTGTAGATCCTGTGAAAACTCGATTTAGAAAAATCGACATGAAAACAATACTTTCCTTCCTATATAATCATATAGGCAAGAGAAAGTAAAAACTACAGAAAATTGTTGCTATTTTTACTGATTTTTTCCTTGTTTTCAACGAATTTTTACATGTAGAAAAGAACGTAACATAAAATTCAAAAATAATTCTATGTTTATTTTACACAAAATAAAACTATTTTAGTATTAGATAAACTTAGATTATGACTGAAGCTTAAGTTAAAATAAGTTTAGTTAAAATAAAGTTTAAACTCTGCACCACATAATATATACTGATCGCGGAAAAATATATCCCTCACAAATATATTTTCTCACCACCGTATTTTCATTTTTTAATACGATAACGAAAAAATACAGTAGTAAATACATACTATCTGAGGGTATTTGTTAATAAAATCTATATTATTTCTAAAATACATTTATTTGAAAATTTCCTATACCTTTTGATGAATATAAAATTTTAAAAATCAAAATATTATGAATATAAAAGAAGCCCCCATGAAATTTCATACAATTTTTACTTACAATCACTCAACGGGCCCAGCAGATATTGTGAATAAGATATTTTATTGAAACAGTAAACCAGTCTCTGATTTTGAATAGAGTTTATTTTGTCTTACGTTTGACTGTTTTGCACTTACTGCTAACGTAGATTGATGAAAATGAGTGATAAAAAATTTAAGAGCTGACCGGGAATCGAACCCGCACGACTCTTGGACGTTGAACCCAGTTGCGCTGACCACTACACCATAAACTAGCCAAAGATTTACATTGATTTCTATCAGAGCAATTTTCTTTTAAATTAAAGGATACACGGCTACTTCCAAAAATAAAAACAAAATAATTTAAAATATACTTACGGAAAATCTTTCTAAACAATCATTTATTTTTTGCTTCGGGTTTATGAGATGTGATCAATTAGAACAAAAAAAGCATAAATTATTTATATATTTAAAGATATATTCGAAAAATTCAATTCTAGCAATAAATTTTTCGTTATTTTTAAAAGAAATTTTTACCTCAGCATTTTCATTACATTTTTCAAGAATATTTGTTTTATTTTTGACAAAATATAACCTATAAATTTTTTCAAAGTTTTTAAGTGATTTTAGTTGAAGTTTACTTTCACGCAAAATTTTCGCTCTTTCTTTATTTTATATATATCATTCAGTAGTTTTACTACCATCGTTATAAATTATACAGTATGTATTGATAGGCTTGCAAAATTTCAGATAACTACTTAATATTTTTTGAGAATAGGGGTCATTAGTAGGTTCCATTTTAACATACGAGTTGTGGCTATTAAATAACGAGACTGACGTTTTAAAAAAATTAATTTTAATTTTATACATAATAACTTAATGTCACCTTCAATATACACTCCTTCTCTATCCCTATAATGCTCCATGTAAATTTTCTGTCGTTGGCAACAGTGCTGGAAGTCATCTTCTGTCAGCTCCTTCAGGAAACGTGCCGCTTTCTCTTTTACAGCTGCCACAGACTCAAATCTTGTCCCTTTTTATACAGATTTCACCTTAGGGAACAGGTAGAAGTCACATTGTGCAAGATCTGGTGAATAAGGTGGATGTTCTAACACTGAGATGCTGTACTTGGCTAGGAACCTCTTGACAGATAACGCGGAATGAGCTGGCGCATTGTCTTGATGGAGAACCCATGATTTGTCCTTCCACATTTCGGGGCGTTTTTTCCTTACTCTTTGACGTAATTTAGAAAGTACCTCAAGGTAGTAATATTGATTTATTGTTTCACTTTCAGGAACCCAGTAAAGGTACACAATCCCATGGATATAAAGAAAAAAACAATCATCATTACTTTAAATTTTGACTTGCTCATTCGAGCTTTTTTGGCTCTCGGTGAAGTTCGGCTCTTACAGTTCATGGATAGGCGCTTCGTTTCCGAATCATAAGTAAAAAACCACGTTTCATCACTTGTTATTATCGTTTTCAAAAAATTTGGGTAATTTTCAATCGCATACAAAGTGCCAGTACAAACATTTTTGCGAGCTTAATTTACGAACATTTTTGAGCGGCACGTGTCCTGAAGGAGCTGACAGAAGATGACTTCCAGCACTGTTTCCAACAATGGAAAATTCGCATGGAGCGTTGTAGGGATAGAGAAGGAGTGTATATTGAAGGTGACAATAAGTGATTATGTATAAAATTAAAATTAAATTTTTTACAACGTCAGTCTCGTTATTTAATAGCCACACCTTGTATGTTTAGGGGCTCTTAGTAATGAAGATGTAGATCTAATCAATCAGATTCCAGGATTGAAATGAAATTTTCAGCTTAAATTATTAATAATTTAAAAGTAATTATTAAAGATTATTAAAAAATAACTCAACTGTTACCTTAAAACTCTGGTGTATATAAAACCTGTATTATCAGGATAACCCATCGGTTACATTAGGATACTCGGTTAACTTCGTGTATTAAAACTGTAAATGTGTGTATATTATAAATGTATCATAAAGTTACGTCATTGTTAATAATTTGTGAATGTTTGTACCGAAATGTGAAGTGTTAATGTACCCGCGCGGGCACCTACATTATACCTGTACCTCACGATTGCATATCTATTTTGTTAAACTTCCAAAACATGAGTATTAGACACTTTTAATATCGTATCCATGGTAACTTAAAATAAACCATTATATTTTCTTATTGCGAAGCTAATACTTTTACTTATTTTGAAAGAAATGTTAGAAGAAACAAAATCAAATGTACGATGTTATGACAACCCCCCCCCCCCCCAGTTGTTGTATAGAAGTGAGTCATGGACAGCTATTTTGTCACACGAACGGAAAATCCAAAAAAAAAAATTTGAAATTCAAATTTCAGCGTTCAATTATATTTATCTAACAAAATTACTAATTAAGGTAGTTACTTTTATACGGATTTGGATACTAGACAGTAGTTACCGGCGTACTTCGATGATTGGGGTTCAATTAACGATACTCTCTCAGGAATGGTTGGCCTGGATCTGTACAAGACTGCACCTCATTTACACGTCATACACATCATCCTCATCTTATTAGGTCACGGGGTTGCTTATTGTTCTGAATTGAACAGATTGCAACGTACACACATAGGGGAAAACATATATTTAAGTTTTATTGACTTGATAGTTCCCTACAGTTCAAGCTGTACGTTCAAGCTGTTTTGTTTTTTGAAAAAAAAACAACACCTCACTAATTTTAACTAAGATACCACTAAAGCTTATTATTTAGCCGTAATTGCAACTTTTTTTTATGAAAATTCTGTTCTTGCAACGAAATACCATCACCATTTGTTTGGAGCTCAAATTCTCAGAATTCCTTCCAAATGTAGAAATCTACATTTGGTCTTCTTTCTTTTGTCTATCCAATTTTATATTTTTGTTCTCTTGAAAACAAACCTTAATTTTAAATTCGCATCTCTTTCGGTCAGTTTATTTCTCGTTTATCCTTTAAGACACGAACAGAAACTAACAGGTAATTTTACGTAAATTTTGAACATTGTGTCTAGTTTTCAAAAAGATAAAAAAAATTCTCAAAATATACAGTAATTATTTAAGTGATAATTATTTTTGATGTGAAATTATGTATGTTAAATAGAGTATATTTAAAAATTCTGTAGATTAATAGGAATTTAATTAGAGACATTTTACTTTATATAGTTTTATAACAAAGTTATTAATAAAAAAATTGATTATAGAAATTAAGTACTATGTTTATTATCAGTTTTAAAGCTGTCGAAACTAATAAATAATGATGTGGTTTAAAAGCATCTGTTAAACTATGTACTTTAGTAAATTTATTTAAATAAAGTTATAAATAACCTGATTTTATTTAAAGTAATTTATTTAAATTAACCTGAAATAGATTTAACGTTAATTTTTTTCACATTTCCCAAACTTTAAAATTCTACTGAATTTCCTAAGTAAGCTGATGTACAATAAGTGACCTTTTGATAAAGGTTTTATATTTCTTATTAATTTTTTAAATTAACACCATTACCGTTTTTCAGGGACCTAACTAAAAATTATAGTTGGATAACTTTTGATCCTTTTTGTTTATAAATTTGTTTTATTTTTTAATAGAAAGTTAACATTTTATACATTTTGTTGGCAGTTCTGTTGTTTATCTTGCTTTCTTATTTATTTTACAGCTGATTTTTTCTTACGAGTGAAATATTGTTTGTTTTCTTCATTTCTTCGTTTTCCGAATATTAAGTTTTTTCATGCAAAAGGAACATTTTCTCAAAAACAGTTAAGAGATATTGACTTGAGATTTTCAGGGTACATTCATTGCAAAGGAATACACATTTTGACATTACAGTTTAACAAAACACTGGGTCAAACAGATTTTATAGTTGAAAAAGGTTAATTTTTGGAAATTATTGACATTGCCAAAGAAAAATAATCTGTATAAAACAATTCAGCAAATTGTCTGTACCACAGGCTGAGAAAATGTTCCTATGTTAGTATGGAGAAACATACAAGGACCGGGACCCCTTAAAAATACTTTTAGACTATCTCATATTTACTCTTATATAAAAAAAAAGTTAAAATTTTAATACATCATGTAACGTTTCACCTTAGGTAATTAATGTGTTAAAACTAGGCCTAAATATGTATATCTGAAAATCTTATAATAAAAATTATTTTAATAGTAAATAAAAGTCAAGTAATTTATACCATAGCTTGATTTAATTGTATCCAATCTTTGAATATAATAATTTTTAAATATTTAAATTCTTTTGAGTATTTTGATTCATAAATTTATTACTTAATAAATTTATAATTTAATAATTAGGCCTTGGCCCGTTATAAATGTAAACAGTCTTTGCTCTTCGAGCTCTGGATAATAAGTCACCATAAGTAATTCTACTTCTTCATAAATCAACAAGTTTAAACAATTATTTAAAAAGAATGAATGATTCCAAAACCAAATGAAACGAAAACATTTTAAAATATAATTTTAATTAATATCAATGTAATATGGTTAAAATAATCTCTCACTACAACCCAGTTGTACTATTACAACTATGGAAGGGAAATTCTAAGCTCACACATTTTTAGTTTAAGAACGTGCGTGCGTGTAAAGCATGATAAATGTGCTTATTTTTATTTTTATTTAATCTTTATTCCATTACTATCTTTTTCTCAGTTTATTTTTCACCGCTGAGTGGGAAAGAAAGTAATGAGCCGTGATAAATTTCTAATCCCTGTATTAAAAGTCCCAAAAAATTGGTTTGGGATAATTTCCAGCCATGATGTATGTGTGAAAGTTTATGTAAAAAACGACGCTGTTCTTTTTTCGTGTTTTTGTTAAGGGGTAAAGATGCCTACATAAGATTTGGCTTGTAGTAGGTAATCATCCAATGAGTAATGATATGATGTACTGTTCATTATTTAATCATATTCTATATTCTGTTATTACAATTTTGTTTATTTACATTACTTTAAGATAATGATCTTAAAAATTTATTTATAAATTTATGCATGAATACAAAATTCGGTTTAATGAAATACACAGTATCTCAACTATAAATTTTACGCATCTACCAAACAGATATTACTTAGATGATACTTTAATTACATTTCAGAAAGGAAAATGTGTTTTCTTTTTCATGTTGTGTCTCTGTTAGTTAATTTAAAGTACGAGTATTTTAATATAAGTACTCAAAATGAGGAAAAACAAAAGGAGAAGCAAGATGAAATGCAAAGAACATTTCGCGCGTGTTCTTTACCGTTTCTTCACGTTGTAACTAACAGCGCACTTCATTTTACAAGAAACACATAAGGCAAACTCTGAACTCTGAAAATGAAACCAGCTCATAGTTCATTAGTAATAAACACCATAAAGTTTTATATTTATTTATTTTTTACTTTATTTAAATTTACTTTTATACACCATAATTATTTACGAATCAATCAACGTTTAGATAAAACTTTTACAAAAGAATTTGAAGCCTTTATTGAATAAAATCTTTAAACATTTAAATTTGTTTCTTTAATTTTTATTGCGGTACTGTTACATTGAGCTGCACAAATTTCGTATATGAGTAATGATATTTAAATGGTGGTGGGGAATTCCATTTTATAAAGAATAGATACCCTGTGGTACAATCTCCATTTATAACTACGGGTGTTGTCCATTATTCAAACCAAAAGGTCTCTTCTCCATTTTCGCTTGAGCATCTAGCTTGTAGCTAGATCACGGGCTAATTAGTTTGGATAGTCGTTCGTGAAATTTACTATAGGAGGACGCGGTAAGTTCCTTTACTTTCGGAATTTTAAAATCGTCGTGAAGGGATTTCATGCTTACATAAAAAGAAGCGCCAGAAGCAAGTCTTAAAAGTTTTGATTGAAGGCCAGGATCGACTGAATTAACTCTCTGCCGCTTCTTTGAAGAGCTGGATACCATAAGTCCTGATTGAATCTTAAAAGGGGTTTTGAATATGAATGAGATATAATTTTTAATATATATTTTTTTTATATAATGAGATATGAACAATCTTTTCTTGTTTTTAGTTTAGTTTATTTAAAATCACATCAGTAGCTTGGTTATTAGCGACTACAGTGGGTTTTAACTTGTTACAATTTCAATACTTAAGCCGGTAATCGAACCCTGGACATTCGTGTTGCAAGCTAGCACGCTTCCACTACACAACGGAGAACATGAAAAATTTTAGTTTCTTATTACTTAATAAAAATATAAATAATTAAATTTTTTGTTGTTATTTAGGTAATCAGCTGAAAGGCAGGCTGAAAGACAGTGAAAGGCAACCTTTAGAGGCGTTACTAATTAAAACGAGGAGTGGTGTCGTTTACCATTGCCTTCCTCACCAAGTGAAAAGTATACCAGAATCACTAAAAAGCATCTACTTTTCACACTGTAAATAACACCTTCACTTTTTTCACCACAGATTCTCGCTGTATAATGAAATTCATTACTCTTAGATGAGATAACTCTGAGTAGTGTCTTTTACACCTCTACCTCTTCTGTTATTAAATACTTCAGTCATATAATTGGCTGACCATGTGGCAAGAAACAGAACTATATTTTGTAGCCCAGGAATTAGCAGACCGAGTGCAAATAATTTAAAACTCCACCTGCCGTTATAGCCTAGAGATTTTTTAATATACTTAATTAGGAAAACTTCCTCTTCATTAAATTCTATTTTAGATTTATAAGAGAATAAAGTAATAGATACTATTTTAAAGTATTTCTTCTAAATTATAAATTTATAGTAGGCTATTAAAACAAGTTTAAGTTTTAAATTATAAAACGTAAACCTTAACTGTTTCACGGATAACTTAGTTCATTTTAGTACATTAATAAATAATAGTAAATTAATGTATTCAAAATCGATTGTATCTGTCATATTATTAAATTTTTTATGTAAAGAAATATTTTAAAAATACTGCATTAAAATGGAAACAGATGATTAACTTCCAGGAGAATCGGACAGAACAAGTAAGAGACAGGATGAGGAGATTAGAGAAAGACACGATTGAGTGGTTACCTTAGAAGATTAAAAGTTCTTAGTTACCGTAATTCTATTTGAAATGCTCCTTTGGGAACCCTTTCTTGTATCTCATTAGTGGTTTTGGTATACTATTGAACGTAACTACTTTTAGTAGAAAGATAGGTAGAGATGTAAATGTTGATAAAATACTAAAGGGAGGAAGTTTTGTAGCGGAAGAAAAGCGTGAGAAAGAATAAGGACAGAGAATATTTCAGTAGGACTACTGTAGTGTTAAAATAATAGTAGATTGGTACAAATCTATAGGGAATGGATAATTATCCTGGACGCTACAATTAATACTAGTTTCTCATGACATGAAGATGTTACGTTTCGTCCTCAATTTTAGTGATATTGAGTTTCTAAGGAAACTGTTACATTCCATCCAACTAAATCACTTGAATTAACAGCTGATTTAAGATTTTAATAAATATCTATACACAATTGTTTAATAATTGCACAACTAAGGAAAATTACATTTTGAAAATCAGACTGGTGAGAAAACTGAAAATTGATAGTAAGTTATTTAATGTTAGATCAACGACTGAAGCTGGCTTGATTACCTACAGGTTTTATTGAATCAAATAAAGCGTAACATAGTTAGTTTATTCATTATCTACAAGTATTATTGATAGGTAATGGATATAATTAAAATATACTGTGGTAGCAGGTATCATTTCACGTGATTATGACGAGGATCCAAATTTACATCTTTACCTTAAATATACAAATTATGTATATTCTTTTAAATTTTATTTATTATAAAATAAACGTAAAGATTGAATTTCTTTAGACATATGATCCAAATGATTTAGTCAAGATTAAATAAACACCCACGGGTTGGTCTAGAGGTAAAGTCGTCACCAAAATCAGCTGTTTAACAGCTGATTTTCGGAGACGAAGGTTACTGGTTCAAATCCTAGTAAAGGCAGTTACTACTTTTGCTACCGTACGGATTTGAATACTAAACAGTGGTTAACGGTGTACTTTGATGGTTGGGTTCAATTAACCATACTCTCTCAGAAGTGGTCAACGTGGGTCGGTGCAAAACTACACCTCATTCACACATCATAAACATCATCCTCATCTCATTGGGTCATGGGGTTGCTTATTGTTCTGAATTGAACAGATTGCAACGTACACATATTAGGAATTAAAAGAAAATTTAAAAAAATAAACAACTTTTTAATAAACTCTGGAACTACAAGGGTCAGAGTGGCTATGTTAAACAGATGAAGGGATAGCTCAAGAACTTCAACATTACAGAAAAAGACTCCCAAGATCGAGAAGAATATAGAAATACAATTTTTTGACTTAAGGTTCTTGTGGATAAATTTCAACAGGGAATAATGGACAGTTGAAAGGAGAGCCGCAGTCGGAGAAGATGAAAAATTTCTTGAGAAAAAAAGGAGGGTACATGAGGTGATATTTGCGTGGTCCTCGAAGTTATTAGCTGGTGAAATAAAGAAAAAAAGACTTATTTACATATGAGATTATTTTTCTGGAATAACACAATGAGAATTCCTTTTGAATGGGCCGTTGTTATGAAAAAAAGTAGTTATTTCAAACTAGTTTATTATTTCTGTTCCCGTCCAACATATGACTTGTCATACATCAAATTACAGATAAAATTCTATATTTTATAACAAAATAATAAAACACTTATGTGGTCATGGAAAGAAAAGAGTTATTTAATGTGAAACGCAAAAGAGTGTCGAAATTTAAACGTCTAACTTTGTACGAACGGATCTTATTTAAATATTAGAGTACTGTATAATAATAACATTTATGGCGTAATAAAATACGATTCATTAGTAAGCGATAGCAATTTTTTCAGAATTTTTTTATTGAAAATAAGCTTGTTAGAGCGGGATAAGCTAAACTCTAAATATTTTTGCCCGTGACCTTCGGATGGTGTCGGCGGAGAAGGGTTATTGTATTGGCTATGCCTGATGTTTTCCGTACGCCTGATAACAACGGATTCTTATAAGAGCTGTACTGCATTCTGAACGTGAAATAGAGTATAGATGGATGATCCGAGGATGACCCATAAAGGAGTGGATGATTGCTGTTACGAGAGGTATAAGAGAACGGGTGTAAGGGATGAACATGTGTTCAATAGAAATTAATGGCTTTATGGGTTGCTGTAATGGTCTAATGATGTAAAATAGCTGCAATAATAATAATAATAATAATAATAATAATAATAGTAATAAATATCCGAAAGACATATTGGAAGAGGTACTAAGTAAAAATAATTTGATTCATTAATGGAGAGTGTGAACTTACACTTTTACTTCATTCATAAATTCTAAATTTTTAAATCGAGTGTGAAACACTCACACGACTTTCTCTCGCCAGTGTAGATAATGAACAATGTAACATATGTTTAATCATGAGTAAACAATGTAAAATGAAAAAGATAACCTAATTTTAATCATGAGCGAGTGACACAAAATGAAAATTAACGGCTGTAGAACTTAAAAATAGATTACGGTGAATCAGTAATTACCTCTAAATTAGGGTCTGTAGAGAAAAATGCCTACAATAAAAGTTGTAGGTTTTGAAATGTTCAACAAATTTTATTATACACTTTTCGCTTGAATATATATTAAGGTCGTAATCTTTAAAAAAATCGGGGTTTTCTGCGAAATCACAGCCTTCCCAAGAATTTTAGCAGACAAGACGCTTGCCCTATCTTGTAGACCATAAAAATGTAGTAATTGAGGCGATTTAAAAAAAATTGGGAGCCTTTTTTGAGAAATTCGTAAAAGATTGAAAAATTACATGAATAAACTACTACTTTCGGTTGACCGATTTTGATAAAAATGTTCGTGTCGGATCGCATTCAGGTACCTATCCAAGTTTCAACTTTGTACGTTATTCTATTCTTGAGATATTTTGTTCACACACAAACAAACCATTCGCTAAAAACATGTTTTTGGATTCAGAGGGTTCTGAAAACTAGTATATTAAATGAAAAGTCGATTTCAAAAAATCAAAATGAAAATAATACATCTTTACCTGTACTATATCCATTACAGGGCAAGAGAAAGTAAAAATTTATTTTTCATAGCAATTAAGAAAAGTCTTGCGACACACTATTCAATGAATCTTATTATGATTTGCTTTTAATAATATCGTTGAATATTAGTAACATCCATTTAATAATCCCTCCCTAACTGCAATAACGAGCTTCATTCTATCATTACTAAGTACTACTTCATTTTACCATTAGACCTGTAGTAACTATCCAACCATAACCCCACTCACTCCTACCGAGTATGACTGCTAATTTCCATTTTAATGACGACAACATCCTAGCTATCTACGTCATCATCTCTAGGTTTATCTATTATTACTAAGGTTTCTGATCCATCAATTAAAACACATAGTAGCTGTACTAGGATTGTAAGGAAGCTGTGAGAGATGAGTGGTGCACAAACTTCAAATCATTAAAACAAGTTGTTGTGTACATATTATACCACGTTACAGATAACTATTGTAATAAATAAAGTAAACGATGCTGTTCTTGATGTGTTTATTGAATGAGTTGTAATATTTACATAACTATCTCCTGTGAAACAAGTTTTAAGTAAATTATTACATGAAACCCTCTAACAAAATATAAATTTTCAATTATAGAGGTCCCTTATTTTCCTATCTTTATCCTTAAAATTAGACCGATTTTTACAACCTATTAGATCATTATTATAAATCATTTCATATAATATAAATCATACTAAAAATTTAAACGCTTTTCCACATTGATGATCGAATGGCTGTTTATGGTTGATACAGGGACAATTTCTGATGTTAGTTTATTTCATTTTCTTTATTTACTATTATTTTTTTTTTGTAATATGTGCAAGACATGAAATTTAATTTTTCTATAGTTACTTTTGATTAGTTATCCGCTTCTACTTAGCGGTCAAAGATTGTCGTTATTTATATTAATTCTTATTTTATCTCTTTGTATTTTTTATATATTTTGTTGATATTATCTGTATGTTGCTACATCATTGATATTGCATTTTCATGGAGGTATCCTCCATCACAGCTTTTGCTACAGGAGATACCAATATACTCGTATTTCCACATTTTATATAAAATTATTTTGTTTAATTTAATTTAATATAATTTCGTTTCATTAATATACTAATTTGTGTATTTTACCTTTATGTTATAGACTATTGTAATACGTGTAATAGAAATTATTATTATTATTATTATTATTATTATTACTATTATATTCATCATCCCAGAATTAAATTTATACTATTCCGGACACATTGGTGCTCATTAATTTCGTTTGGATAGAGGTTAACTTCATTTACCTCCACAGATGACAGTGTTTTAGATGTATTTTATAAAAACGATTCAAAAAGTTTACACACTAAACGTATACAAGCGAACCAAAACAAGATTCTACGAGCGATAACAAACATTTTACGTCACAAACTTAACGTTATACAAAGACTTACGAATCCCGTACGTAACTGACGTCGCAAAAAACTAGACAAAGCGATGCACGACAAATTCAAATTACTGATAACCCTCTCGTACAAAAAATGTACACTAAGACGATACCGGGTATTCAATCCAGACGTTTAAAAATAATCTGGCCAAGGGATCTTCTTGGCAAATTGAAGGACTGTAGGGATGACTGCAAGCTCCAGCAAATAATTCAAGTTTTGAAACCTTTGGCGTCATATTTAGAAACTTTTATAATATGGCGATATTGTTGTTTAGGTCATCAGCTTAAAAGCTGGTTTGAATCAACAGAGGATTTACTCCGTAAAACGAGGAGTGAGTTGGTTTACCATTGCCTTCCTCATTGAGTGGAAAAGTATGATTATCAGCTAGACCCTCTAAAAAGCATCAACTTTCCACCCTGCAAATGACACCTTTACTTTATTCACCACAGGGTCTGGTTGTATAATGAAATTCATTACTCTTAGAGGAGATAACTTGACTAGTATCTTTTAAACCTTTCTCTCTTTTGTTATTAAATGCTTCAGTCATATAATTGACAAAACTAGTGATAAGAAACAGAACTATTTTTTTGTCCTAGAACTAGCAAATCAAATGCAAATAATTTAACAGTCAACCTGCCTGTTATGGGCAAAATGTTGTAATAACGGATCATAAATTTTCAACTAAAAAATGTGCCAAAAATCCGTTATATTATGAATATTTAAAAGAGAAATATTGTAGATATTTATTTCTAAATGTTACAATTTTATGCGTTGCATAAGGATTTAACGTGTCAACACCGTGGAAGAAGAAATTACGCAGCTAAGTTCTAATTATCAAGAAAAATTAACAGATCACACCAAATTCTTTGGCGCTTAATTTACTTGATAATAGCGAAGACTTAAAACAACTAAAACGAATAAAATTGCTTGACCTTCCGTTTAGATTTACTGACTAACCTACATTGTAAATAATTGAAGTCCATTTTCAACATCAACATCATCTTCTTCCTCTACGCATTCTACTATCACCGCTATTAATTTTGTTACCTTTCTCTTACTGTTATTCATTTTTTATCTAGTTTATGTTTTCAAAATTTATAAATAATTTTGTGTTTCTTTTTGAAGCAATCCCATTGGGTATTGTCTTCGTCATGTGAACACTTTCATGTCATTTACTTATAGTTTTTTTTTAAACTGATTGGAAATATTCTCAGATGTTAGAAAGAAAATTTACAAGAAAGTTTTTCGTTAACAAGATCTTCAAAATGTTATTTTCCATTGTCTTTTCTATTAACTATATCCAAATGTAAAATTAGAATTTAATGATTTTTATTAACAATGTTTTTAGAAGATTACTAATTTTCATCCCAAATTGTTACTGAATACACCAGCATTGTTTCAAGAACAGAGCTACTATTCCAAAATTTATACTCTACCTCTTTTTTTTAAACTGTGTACACACCTTGTTAATATAAAAACCTACAAATATCCGTGACAGAAAATCAAAAGCACCTTTTTACAAAGTTTACGACTTTACATAATATAATTACTTAAATTTTAGACTACGTATAAATTTATATTAAATCCAATCTAACATAATGTGAGACTTAACAAAATTTATACGTTTTTGTTTAACTCAGATAAGAGAAAGAATATAAGAAAAAAGTTATTGAGTTTTCCAAATAAGTTGAAAAAAAAGAAAAAAAGGTTTTATCTCTTTTGCATAATATATTTTTCTTTTCAAAAGTCTTTTTTTCTTAATCTAAATCTTTTAAAAGAAAGATTCTTTAATATATAAGTCTAATGCAAGTATTAACATAAATTTTTCAACGCTAGCATATTTACTGCTAATGAAAAATCGTGAATATTTTGATAAAATTAAATGTAAATAATAGTCACCTTTAGTTAATAAATAATGTTAAATTGACATATTTATTAAAGTTTTTGAACAATGTACTTTTAAGTAGTGTACGGACGGGTAACTTAATAGGTAATCCTATTTCCTTGATACTTTGCGTTGTGCGAGTGAAATAAATGAATCATTTAACAAAACGTGAGTACGTTAAATATAAAATTACTTACAAAATTATCAATAAACTTGCAACTAAAATAATTTCGTCCAATTAGCTGGTCACGCACAAACTTATTTCTAGTAATTTATAGACCTACGTTTTATATATAAAATTTATAACTCAAGACTGACAACGATTGACCAAGTTTGATATTTTTATCTTATATTATAGAGTCAACTGACACAGAGATCACATATCGAATTTGTCCAATTTATCTACATCAGTGGTTCTTAATCTGGGGAGTGTAGAAAAATTTTAAGGGAGGCGTTAGTGAATTTTAAAAAAATAAAAAAGTAAAACTATAATTAACTCAGTTTTGTAGCGCATGTATGTTTTCAAAATTACCGTACATTTTGACATTGTAATATATATCAGACTCTAAAACTTGTAGCGTGCAGTTATTTTGAGCAATAATTAGGCTAGAGCAAAATAAAAAAAAAACAACTTCTTCCTTCGGTTACCAGCCACAAACTAATTCTTTATTTCTTCCTCCCACTTTTTATTGTTATACAAAAAATTATTAAATTTATTTAATACATTTTTACATAATATTAGATTTAAATTTGGAATAACATATAATATCTATTTTTTAAATGTAATAACATTTTAATAACCCAAATCACATTCATTTTGAAAATTTTAAACTATTTTATTTTTATACTATCATGTGATGCTTTATAATAATGAGCCCTCATAACTGGCTGCTACAAACTCGATTATCACAATAACACAGTAATTGTCCTAGTCTGGAAACACTGTGATCACGCTTCTGTTTTTAATTCTGATTGTAGGCTAATACTTGATTTGACCACTTATAGTGTTGTTGAGGGGGGGTCGGGTGACCTCGCATCAGTGTTTGAAAAGGGTACAGTGTCTGAAATGTTGAGAACCCACCGATCTGCATTTATAATGGAGCAATGTACAAAGTTTCAGCTTTATATTAATCTATTCCTAAATTCATTTCTGTACGCAGATAACACTGTTATTATTTTTGGCACAAAAGAAAGGCTCGAATATTCCATTTATAAGTTACATAACATTAGCACAAAGTTTGGAATTAGAAGAATATCGGCGCAAAAATAAAAGATTATGAAATTCAAGGGTAGATTCTAAGTTCGCTTAAAATTATACTTGGTGACCGAACTATAGAACAAGTTCGAGATTTTAAATATTTAGGATGCAGGATTTCCTATGACAAAGATGAGGACGTGAGTGAGAAACTGGCAAAATCCAACACGATATGCGGTTCTATTCGCAGGACAATAGGAAAGAAAACGAGAAAGAACACCCAAATGAAATTTTATAGAGCAATGGCTGTAAATACCACTTGTGACATATGGGAGTGAAACATTGGTGTCATTACAGAGGAATTAATCTTGTATCCAGACTGCTGTAATGAGATTTTTGCAGGGGAGTCAAAGGTTGTACCCGATTAAATAGAGTACGTAACAGAGCTATCCGCGCCGTTAAATGTTCAGTCACTATTGGAAACGTTAAAACAATAAATGAGAAACTAGTCCAAACATTTACTTTGCATGCCAGTTACCGATTTCCTCTACAAGTATGGAAATGTAAACCTAGAGGGAAGCGAGGCTTGGGAAGACCTAAGAAGAGATGGATGCCGGAACAGACCATTGAGCCTAATCCTTGGCAGATGATGATGATGTTTGGAGCCTGTTGCAATATAATACTGTACTAAATACTCATTAACATCAATCAATAACATTTAGATATATAACAAATATGCATTTTTATTTAACCAATTGCAATCTTCACTAAGAAGTAAAAATACCAATATTTTGAGACATTGTAAACAAAACTTACAACTCATTACACAAAAAGACAACCTGACCACGTAAATCTAAACGTTCAAGTTCTTTAACTATGGACTATACCTATTAAAATAATTTCATTAAAAATTTTTTCATATTTTCATTTATCATTTTGGCTGATGACCGAAACAACAATATTTATTTAAGGGGAGACTGTTCTTTGTATCCCACCAATGTTAAATTTTCTACTTTTAGGTACACTTTTCATAGGATTGATAAAATATAAAGAAATTAAACTTTACACACTATAGTTGTCGGGTTTCTTCTCGAGCTACTGACATGTTTTCAATTTAATCTTTGGACCATAATATTTTTTTAAAAAATGATGAATAACATAAAATTTTTACAAATTGATTTCTACGTTTTTTGCGTATTACTCATTTTTGGAGCACCTAAGGAAGTCATAAAATGTCGGTATATGTGAATATACAAGATAATTAACTGGTAAAAATTTCAGCCTGGTAGGTTTATTGGTTTCTGAGAAAAAAAGGAACCTAGTGTTAAAAATATAATTTACGGGAAAACGCAAGAAACAAGAAAGCACAAATCAAAAATAAAATTTACACAAAAAGTAAATTTCTCATCAACAGTGTTGTTTAGAAAGCTGAACCAAGAGCTGAGAATACAAAAAAAAACAGTGATACAGATATTTTAAAAACTAAAATTCTCTTTGCACTAAAACGAGCAGTATAAAATTGTGAAAAATATTCGCTCTAGGTAACATAATAATTTTTCTGTGTAAACTTGATAAAAACTTAATTTTTTCGTAAAAAAATTTTTTTTTTGACGTATATTTAATGTTGAAAAACATAAAAAACGAAACATCGACAAATTTCAAATTTCAATGCATAAGCTACATATTTTGAGTAAATGTTTTAATATGAAAATTTCAAGAAAGAAAACAAAAATAATGGCTTTCCAGGGAAATGGCCAACAAGGTCCAAGATAATGATTGACAATACTATTTTTGACCAAGTGAGCAATTTTAAATATCTTGGTTGTGACATAACATACGACCAGGATAAAGATGTCCAGCAAAAAATAACAAAGTTCAGCTCGGTATGTGGGGCAATAAGTAGGTCCCTGAAGAACAAAGCTAGGAAGGATACGCTAATGAAATTTTATAGAGTTATGGCGATACCTACCTTAGCTTATGGAAGTGAAGCATGGGTGCTGTCTAAGAAACAAGAATCCAAGATTCAAGCAGCAGAGATGAAATTTCTTAGACATATAAAGGGATGCACCAGAGAAGATCGCTTCAGGAACGAAGTAATAAGGGAGGAATGTGGAACACAACCGCTAGCTGACATAATCAAGCAATACAAAGGAAAATGGTCAGAACATCTTTTCAGAATGCCGCAAGACCGCCTTCCTTTGAACGCATGGCATCATATACCAAGGGGTAGAAGAGGTATTGGAAGACCGAGGAGGAGATGGACGCCGGAACAGGCTTAGCTCACAGCTAAAATAGCCTAATCCATGACGACGACGACGACGAAACATCGAAATTTTGAGTTTAAACCATCGTGCCATCTCCCTTTATACCTTCAAAAATATTTTACACGGGATAAATGAAATTGTCACTAAGTCTTATTCTGACCAAACCGTAGTAAATAGGAGATTATCAGAGGGGTTTTTTTTGATAAAGTAGATATAAAAAACATTCGACGAGTAGAGTAATTGACAACAGAAATTATGGCGTCGAGTGTATTAAAGCGACAACACAGTACTAAAGGGTAGAAATCATTGTTAAATTCATACAAAATACAGTAAAGAGAAAGGGATGTTGGGGGGGAAGAGTACGAGTTCCGAACCGTAAATCATTTAGTAACTAATTTCGCTAAACATATAGACACATCCCCCTCCAATTCACGACAATCTATTCAACCTTTTAAAAGTGAATAAAGTCACAGTATCCATTTTCTGGGTAACATTTTACATTCGAAAAATATGAGTTTATAAATTATGACGTTCTGTTTGACAGTAGTTTTCTATTTTCAAATAAATTAACAAATTCTATGTTCATAAAATATTTATGTAAGCCTCTTCTACTGATTACAAAATGTTATTGAATTTAACGATAAATACTGTAGTATAAATGTTTTAGAACAAACATTATAATAATCTTTACTAATATGAATATTATTAAGTAACGGGGAGTGTGGAATGAAAAAATAAAACAATTATCGATTTTTCGTTTTTTCGTTAAAAATATAGTTTGAAACGTGTGCTTTAAAATGGCGTTAGAATCATGTTGCTATGCCAACTAGAAAGTATTGTATCAATT
This sequence comes from Catonia carolina, assembly GCA_035578175.1. Classification (NCBI taxonomy): domain Eukaryota; kingdom Metazoa; phylum Arthropoda; class Insecta; order Hemiptera; family Achilidae; genus Catonia; species Catonia carolina. The sequence continues at coordinate 27,435,280 of JAQMRL010000005.1, read as the reverse complement.
TTTTGTGATTGTATGTTTAAGCTGATTTTGCCATCTGTCAAGAAATTTTACAAAATAATTTTCTCTTTCGATTAATATTTTACAGTGATTTATTATACTATTTTTTCACATTGCCGTCTCTCTTTTATTTATTTTTAGGTTGGCAATATAACCTAAAAGTTGATAACTTGCACTATTTTTGTTGTGGTCCATCTTTGTTTTCACTCGTGTTTTTGTTTCTCAAACTTTTTTTTCCCTAATTTGTGTACGTTGCAATCTGTTCAATTTAGAACAATAAGCCACCCCCATGACCCAATGAGATGAGAATGATGTGTATGACGTGTAAATGAGGTGTAGTCTTGTACAGACCAAGGCCGACCATTCCTGAGAGAGTATGGTTAATTAAATCCCAACCATCAAAGTACACCGTTAACCACTGTCTAGTATTCAAATCCGTATAAAAGTAACTACCTTTACTAGGATTTGAACCAGGAACCTTCGTCTCCGAAAATCAGCTGTTAAACAGCTGATTTTGGCGACGACTTTACCTCTAGATATCTCAAACTTTACACGAAAATATCTCAAAACGTCATTTTTAGAACTTTATATAGGCCTACCTTTTTCTCAGCTTCCACAAAAGGTACAAGGCTGAAATTTTTATGGAGTATGTTCATCGTCCAGTTCTATTGATTGAATGTACTGTTTTTAAAAATATTAAAAATTGTGGAAGAAAAAAATGTTTTCGGTAATTTTTCGATGAAAAAATTGTCTCGTTTTAAAAAAAATTGTGAAAATCAAAATTCTTACCAAAAATAAATGCTACACATTCTAATTATGTAACAAAGAGTGGCCTTTCATAAAAAAAAACAAACTGTAGCTCTAGTTGTAGTGGTTGCTGAGAAAAAAGTACGAACATTAACATTTCTTAGAATAGGGATCCACACTCCCCTTAAGAAATAAATTGTTTATTGGTTTGGTGGAGTGTCAAATTATTTACACTCAACCTGTTCGTTGCAGGGCTAAAATAAATAGTTCTGTTTCTTATCACATGGTCAGCCAATTAAATGACTGAATCATTTAAGAACAGAAGAGGTAGAGGTGTAAAAGACACTAATCAGAGTTATCTCCTCTGAAAGTAATGGATTTCATTATACAGCCAGACCCTGTGGTGAAGGAAGTGAAAGTGTCATTTGCAGAGTGGAAAATATGTGCTTTTCAGAGGGCCTGGCATGCTGATAAGTGTACTTTTCCACTCAGTGAGGAAGGCAATGGTAAACCACCTCACTCCTCGTTTTACTTAGTAAAACCTCTACAGGTTCAAACCAGCCTTTTGGCTGATGACCTAAACAACAACAACAGGAGATAATCTCGGAAACTACCAAACCGATTTCGAAAATTTGTTCACTGTTGGTAAGCTTGGAGCTTCCTGAGTAACATAAACTATACGGTATTACTTATATATTTAATTTTGAAAAAAATATTTGTGATTGGTAAAGAGAAGTCTTTTATATTTTATTGTTTGGTTTGATCTATCCATTATTTTATATAAAATGTATTGTATTACGCCGGTTATTAGTTACTGTACATTACTGCTCTACAAAACGACATCATCTAATACTCATTTCTTTCTTTTCAAAACTTTTGAAACAATTTACGGGAATGATGTTAAATATATAACCAGACTTTAAAAGAACCCAGAATAAACGTCACAGTAGTTTTATTAGTATTTAAGTTAATAACACATAGTTTTAAATTGTTATTTAAGTCATCAGCTGAAAGGGTGGTTTGAACTCTAGAGGTTTAACCTCTAACCGTTTTAGTTTAATAAGCAAAACGAAGAGTGAGGTGGTTTACAATTGCCTTCTTCACTGAGTGAAAAAGTATGCTTATCAGCATGCCAAGCCCTTTGAAAAGCATCTACTTTCCATTGTACAAACTAAAACTTCACTTCAATCAAAAATGTCTGAAATAAAAGTTGCAGGATTTTAAATTGTCTTTAACTTACACTTTTGCGCTAAATTGCATATTAAAGCCGCTATCTTATAAAAAAAACAATTTTTTACGAGAAAACAGCTTTTCAAGTATTTCAGCAGACATGGCGCCTACCCTATCTTGTAGAGCAAAAAATGTAGTAAATGAGACGATTTAGAAAAAAAATCGTAGGAGCCATTTTTGAGAAAACCGGAAAAAGTGAAAAATGACACGAATAAACTACTACTTCCGGTTGACCGATTTTGATGACACACACACACACACACACACAAAACACACACAGACCAATTACCAAAAACATGTTTTTTGGGTTTAGGAGGCTGAAAACGTGTAGATCCGGTGAAAACTTGATTTTGAAAAATCGACATGGGAACAATACTTTCCTGGCTATATATTCATATAGGCAAGAGATACTAAAAATTTCCGAAGACAATATATTTTAACAAAACTTTGTATTTTTTTACAAGTACAGTTTAAATTTAACGCAAAGATCGTAGTGAATACACTAGAATATAATAAAGGAGAATAAATTTAAAGAGAAACTAAAAAACTGAATAGAGAAAATTCAAAAACAATCAGATGAAAAGCAAAACTGAAGAGTAAGAGAAATGTGACAGATACTAAGAATAGAAATAAACCAACATGGTTGAGATAAACTAAACCCAAGCAACTTTTAATTAAGATTGTAAGTTAACTTTTAATTAATTTTATATCCGATTCGTTGCGGTTTAAAAGTACACTAAACTTCACTTGCGATGCAGTTAATTAAATAATAAACTGTCAAGTACGTTCAAAACTGATCATTTAGTTAAATATAATTTGATAGTTAACTGTGTACAAATGTTACTTTAATTAATTAAATAATTGATTAAACTACGCCAATTAGGATCTATTTTCTATCATTTTTATTTATTATTTCAAGAACAGTTTTCTTTAAAACTTATTGATACTCCACTCTTATTTATGCAGTCACTGTCATTGAAGTTAAAATCTTTTAATAATTTTTAAACATGTTTTTTTACTAACAAATTAAATGTGTTAGGGTACTTCATTTATAAACCATCAGTCTAGTTTTTAACACTTTATTTATTTATTTCAATTAATAGAAATAAAAATGTTTAGTCAAAGGTGATTTACTTTCTAAAATATTCTTCTCTCCTGTCATAAATTGCTATTTTAATGTTTGTTGATCGCCTCCCATTACTTAACAATAAATTATTTAAACATTATATAATTTTCTTTGCCTATAACAGACAGGTGGAGTGTAAAATTATTTACACTCAATCTGTTCATTGCAGGGCAAAAATATTTCTGTTTCTTATCACATGGTCAGCCAATTAAATGACTGAATCATTTAAGAACAGAAGAGGTACAAGTATAAAAGACACTAACCAGAGTTATCTCCTCTGAAAGTAATGAATTTCATTATACATTCAGACCCTGTGGTGAATGAAGTGAAGGTGTCATTTGCAGAGTGGAAAATAAGTGCTTTGCAGAAGGCCCGGCATGCTGCCATTCAGCGAGGAAGGCACCGGTAAACCACCTCACTCCTCGTTTTACTTAGTAAAACCTCTACAGGTTCAAACCAGCCTTTCGGCTGATGGCTTAAACAACACAATTTTCTTTCTTAATTTATAACTTGTCATCCCATTATGATTGTCGTCGACATCCTCTTCACCTTCATCTACTTCGCGTCTCAAAATAATTAAGTACTAACTAAGTAACTTGAGTTTGCCTTTGTTTTTAACGAGGGGTACAGGGGGAAAAGCATCGGTGCGCATGCGCAACTGCTTTGGTATCAGTTCATCAACATAGCAACGTAAACTATACTTAGAGGACGTAGAGTATATCGCGGAACCTTTTGTAGGTTAACCGTGCGAATACAACTGTTTGTTACCGTAAACGGAAATGTCGGTTTCTCGAAAACACGGTCGAACTGTTCACAGTGCAGAACGAAATCTAATATGTAATGTAACAAAATATTGTGAAGTTGAAGCTAAACAAAAATACTTATCCGTGGCTCTTAAAAAAAGTCGTGATCAAGCGGCTAACTACTGTGATGTTCCTCTTTCTACAATTCGAAATATAAAGAAGGAAGTTAAAGACAGTGAAGAAGACAAATTCTTCATCATCAGTTTTTTGACACCTGGTAAAAAAGGAGATTGTGTAACCACCAATGTTACACAGTGTTTAGTATTCAAATCCATACAAAAGTAATTACCCTTACTAGAATTTGAATTATGGAACCTTCGTCTCCTCACATCAGCTGGCCCGCGGCAACGATTTTAGACATACCCGGTGGGTTCAAAAATGGAAAAGTAAATTATATTGTTTAACAAAAATATTTAAGTCTCTTATCTTATGTACGTTCATAGAGTAATAAAATTTCAGAAAAATGAGACATACTTTTCTCTTGACATGAACGGATTTAGTTTTTTAAAAAGAAAAATTTTTTATTTATCATTTTTATTTAAGAACTATAATAAAATTATTCTCTACCTTTTAATAAATTTAGGTTTTCATTAATGTTTTTTTAATATCTGACAGATAACACAAATTCAAATTACTTTCATATATTAGGAAACTTTATTTAATTTCTGTTCGTAGAATATCAGAACAATAATTCAACGTAACTTTTCAAGACCGTTTTATTTAACTTAATACTATTCAAGAATTCTAAGACAGACTACGATGTAATGTTCAAGAAAAAGGAAACTTTCTTTTTAACTTTTACTTATTTCATTCAATTTTGCATAAGTTTTTTCTTTTATTAAATATAATTTCTGTCAGTGTATTTTATTTTCTTTAAGTTTACTCAGTTTCGAGAAAAGTCTTCCATTCAAATGTAAATCAAGAATGTTTAAAAAATGTGGCATTCGATTGTCTTATTTGTATGAAAATATTTACTTAAAGTTCAGAAATTAATTCAGAAAATTTAATCAAAATGCTGTTTAAAATTATTTTGTTAAATTAACTGCGAAGTAATTTTTGTGTAGCATCAATTATGTTTTTTTTTTAAATCTGGTATGAAACACTCACACAACTTTCTCTTGCCAATGCAAATAATTAACAATATAACCTAACATTAGAAATAAACAAAAACTAACCTCAAAAGCATAACTATTTTAATCATGACAGAATGATGCAAAATGCAAATCAATCTCAGTTTGGCTTAAAAATACGGAAAATCACTCTTTTATGCTAAACTAGGCTCTGTAGAGAAAAACAAAGTTGTAGATCTTTTCATTCCCTATAAATTTGATTGTGTATACACTTTTGTCGTAAAACACATACTAAGGCTGAAATCTTAAAAAATCGATTTTTTTACAGATTTTCATGAAAAAAAAAACAGAAAATCACTAAATACTGCAAAACTAAGCGTTATACAAGAAAATGTTTGAAAAAAATGTGGTAAGATTTTAAATTCTCTACAACTTTTATTATAGACTATACATTTTTGCGCTAAAATGGATATTAAAGCCGTAATCTTAAAACAACATATTTTTTAACGAGAAAACAGCCTTTCCAAGAATTTCAGCAACTACCTAATATTTATTATTAGGTAGTTGTTGCCCTACCTTGTAGAGCATAAAACATTTAGTAAATAAGGCGATTTAAAAAAAATCGTAGGAGCCGTTTTTGTGAAAATTGACACGAATAAACTACTACTTCCGGCAGACCGATTTTGAAAAAATGTTCGTGTCGGGTCCGGTAGTAGTACCTAACTTAATTTTCAAGTTTCAAGTTCGTACAATGTTCTGTTCTTGAGATATTCTGTCCACACACACACGCGCGCGCGCACACACACAAACACACAGATACACATACACACACGCACAGACTAGTCGCTAAAAACATGTTTTTGGGTTCAGGGGGTCTGAAAACGTGTATATCCGGTGAAAACTCAATTTAAAAAAAATCGACATGAAAACACTACTTTCCTTCTTGTAATATTAATATAGGCAAGAGAAAGTAACAAAAAACAAGGTTTTAATGTGTGTCAGTTAAGATATTTTATTTATTTTTAACATGTAACTACAGGCTTAACCCATCTTGCAATGATGCTGTACAATTGAATACCACTTAAAAAGTAGTTAGTATAATCTAACTCAATATTAACTTAAAATTAATTGCTTCGTAAAGCATATTAAATTACATAAATTTAAATTACATGTATTACAAATTAGATAGTACTGCCCGTTCCCAAGCTTTGTGCAGCTGAGAGGTATGCATTACGTCACTACTACTGTGAGAGATTGCGTTAGTAGTAGTAACGTTTTACTAGTATTATGTTTGTAGTAGTCACGGGTACTATCCAAACTACGTAGCCTATATTCTGCGTCGCCGTCAACTGCGAATAGTGAAAACAACACCCACGTATGTCACCCCACTAGGCAGCCTACTGCCTAGCGAAGAGCAATGAGATGATTAGTACAGTGTTATGACCTAGCAGTAGTCTGGTACTTCGTCTGTCCCCTTCATCCCGCAGCTGGACAAAGCTTAGATTCATACAATAGATATATGTATTAAATGCTCAAAAGACATAAAATAAACCAAGAAAAAGATTTTAAAAAATTTCTTACTGAGGTGACGCGTCTCATGGCTGGTGGCAAATTTTAAAAAGACTTATCTTTGAACTACGGCAAAAACCATTAGCGGCTTCTATATCTAATCTTTAAGAGGAATCGAATGACTTCCGGTTGAAACCGGAACTTCAAACCCAATGATTTCTGTATTTAATCTTTAAGGGGAATCGAGTGGCACTAGTTTGGAATCGAAATTCCGACTTCGATTTCTTGACTTTTGGTTTTGGGCTACTTCCAGTCAAAACCAAAACTTCAAACCCAATTCAAAATTTAAAATTATAATTCTAAAATAATATTATAACTAGAATTCAAAATTACTTTTGGTATTGCTTTTTGGCAGCAACGTACTCTTTTGAAATTTTTGTTTGAAGTTAAGTCAACTATTACGGAGTATTTATGTTGATATATTTCGTGAATATTTAGTGAATGTGATGTTATTAACAAAAACAAAAATGGCGTTATGACATTAAGGGGACCGCCACTCAATAGTGCCACTCCAACGGTGGATTAATCTTGGATAATAAGTTGATAAAATTTACATCTGCGCTATGATATCTCTACTCCATCATCGTTTCTGTCTGCGTTGTGAATTTCCGGATAAGTTTGGGGATGCCAGCGTTCTAATGAGATAAGTTTTATGATAACCAAGTTTGCGTTTCAACCGAGAATAGATGTAATAAAATGTGTCGTTAATGTATGGAACACGTAAATCGTTGTGCAATGTGTGATTAGTAACGTAAAAGGGTGCGTCAGTTATTTGTCTAAGTAATTTGGATTGAAATCGTTGAATTCACTGTAGAGTCGAATGTTTTGCTGCGCTGTAAATTTGGCCACCATAAGTCCAAATCGGTTTCAGAAAAGATTTATATACTTGTAGTTTTAAATGAAGTGGAAGTTTTGATCGTCGCGATATCAAGGAAAATAGTTGTTTTCGTCTGTTATCCAGAGTCTGCCGTTAGTCGTAATATAAAATTGTGTATTTGTATTTTGTATAAAACGGAATTCAGGGTCAATAAATTTTTGTGTAGATTACGAATCCGAAACCCATTTGTTGCTATCTCTTGCAGTTTCTGGCTTTGATTTCTTGACCTATTGGTTTTGGGCCACTTCCGATCAAAACCAGAACATCAAACCCAATTCAAGCCCAGTAACTTTTTGTGTAAATTACGAATCCGAAAACTGTTTGTTGCTATCTCTTGTAGTTCCTGACATCTGGATTAACGGATAATAAAATTATAGATGACAGTTTAAAAATTGTCATCAAAAGCAATTCGAAATAGTCAGAATTTTAAAACTAATGTGACCATATAATTCATAATTTTTAAATAATTGGCAAATCATGTCTTAGAAAGAAAATTTATTTTAGATAGCTATTATCAGTTTTTTCTTTACAATAGCTTACGGAGAATGCAGTAGCTCTTTTTACGACTGCTTATTAATTCTTCCGGAGTATCCGAACCGTATAAAAAAACATCTAAATATTCTTACTGCATACAATCGGCTCAATGGTTACTATTATTATACCACGGAGGATGATAAAAGAAAGAGCAGTTGAGATAAATTCTCGAAAACAGCTTTGATATCTTTTTAAAAATTTTTAAAAAACCAACGATTTTTAGAATCTTATTCTGGTGAACCAAACGGAAACTAATATTTAAAATTCTTACACTATTTATTCAAATAGTATATTTTTAAAATGAATTTAAGTTGCATCTAACCTGAGTTATTTAAATTTTATCCCCTTTTTAACATTATTTCACATTCCTTACAACATTTATTTAGGTATTCTAACATAATCAAATACTTTTTTAAATAAACTCACAAATGTTTTTAAAATATTTATACACCTTCACTTCGTTTATCATAGGGTCTGGCTGTATAGTAAAATTCATTACTCTCAGAAGAGATAACTCTGATTAGTGTATTTTACACCTTTACCTCTTCTGTTCTTAAATAGTTCAGTCATATAATTTTCGTTGACTATGTGATAAGAAACAGAAATATTTTTTGTAGTCCTGGAACCAACGTATCGAAGGTGATTCCACGGTTCATAAAAGCTTAAAAAATAAAAAACAAACACTAATGTTAAAAAAAATTCTTAAATTTTTATTAAAAAACTTTTTAATATTTCATTGTAATTATATAAAGTTCAAAATGTCATAAAATACCCTCACATACTTATATTGTTCCTATCAGCAATAATAAGGAAGTAATTATTTAGTTAAAAGAAAAATTAAAATCTCTATGAAAAGATTTTATCAGGTAACAAAGTTCTTCAATTATTTCAAAAGAAATTAAATTAATTAGTAAAGTTTAAGACTTTTGATTAACAGAAAGAGAATGAAAGTTAGGTTAAAAGAGAGACCGAAATGGTAGGCCTATGTAGTTGTATGCTAAATAGAGTGGTTGCGGTACGTTAAACAACACTGGTTGGAACCACGTCGATTCAATTAGAATACAACATTTCAGCCTTTTACTGGTAGCCTAAATGGTTAAATAATTTAATCCGAGATACTGAAGCAATGGAGAGACATTAGGGGGTTAAATTTATAAACATAGTATTTCTTCCATGAATAAAATATGGTATAGATCATTTTATTTTAATAATATTTCTGAATTTCATTCTATGTAATTTACGCATTCTGAAGCATTCTTATAATTAAAGGTTAATTCCTCCTTCAGTTCAATTACTACTTAACCCGTTATAAGTCTTTGGTACGTATACTTACCACTAGCAATAAAGTCGACTTTATTTATAAATAAGTTATACAGTTGAACCTTATTGGCATTTTATGGTTTTATAGATGTTCTCTGGTAAGTAGGCTATCCACATTTATTTTGAAATTAGTGCACAACGATCGTTAGCTTCATGAGTTACACGAATGGAGTAAGAATTCATACCAGCGTACACAACCGTGTTGTTTTGTTGTTACTTTTGTACAGTGCTTAAGAATTCCAGTTTTTTACAGGAAAGCAAGCATTCATGCTAATATTAAGTTAAGAGAATTTATTCTACACATTTTTCTGTTATACATGGCTACAAGTTGTTTTAATAAGCATTTTTACCACTAAACATTATGTAATTCCCATTTCAATAAACATTCCTTGGTAATTATACTTAGCAGAGCTTAACATAAAAAAACTTTACTGTTCTGGCACTAAAAATACATTACTCAAGTCCCTAAAAAACAAAATTTAACATTTCATAACATGTATATTTTTCCCCGTTGTACTCCCCTATAAAGGGTAAAGTAAACTCAAATTTCAGTTGTTTAGGTCATCAGCCGAAAGACTGGTTTGGACCTCTAGAGGCTTTATTGTGTAAAACAAAGAGTGAGGTGGTATACCTTCCTCACTGAGTGAAAAAAAAAATTATCAGCATGCCTACTGTAAATTACCTACCGTCCATCTTACAAATGACACCTTCACTTCATTCACCACAGGGTCTGGCTGTATAATGAAATTCATTACTGTCACACGAGATAACTCTAACGAGTGTATTTTACACCTCTACCTCTTCTGTTCATATAATGCTTCAGTCATATAATTGGCTGACCATATGAAAAGAAACAGAACTATTTTTTGTAGCCCTGGAATTGGCAGATCGAGTGCAAATAATCTAACACTCCACATGCCTATTATGGGCATCAAATTTCAGATTAAGATTAACGGGATTTTAATAAAGGATTGAAAAATTAACCCTACATTTTTATCATTAAGCATTTATAACGTATAATAACTTTCTGGTCCAATGTATCGTATCTGGAGATTCTGTTTGTTCCAAAGTACAGAGATGCACGAAATGGATTTGAAAAAGATGAATTTGAAACATGATTGTAAACGCCCATAAGAGGCAGTTGGAGTGTTAAATTATTTGCACTCGATCCACTAAGCTACAAAAAATAGTTCTGTTTCTTATCACATGGTCTCCAATTATATGACTGAACTATTTAAGAACAGAAGAGGTAGAGGTATAAAATACACTCTTCAGAGTTATCTCCTTTGAAAGTAATGATTTTCATTATATAGCCATACCCTGTGGTGAATGAAGTGAAGGTGTCATTTGCAGGGTACAGAGTAGATGCTTTTCAGAGGGCTTGGCATGCTGATAAGCATAGGCTACTTTTGTACTCCGTGAGGAATGCAATTGTAAACCGCCTTACTCTTCGTTTTACTTAGTAAAACCTCTAGAAGTTCAAACCAGCCTTTCGGCTGATGACCAAAACAACAACATGGTTGTAAAGAAGACACTTCCGGAATTCTGAAAATATTCCAAAAATGAAAATTGGTAAAAGCCGTAACGAAATTTTATGAAATAATTAAATTGAATATTCGATGGTGCTACTATTCTGGTGGCATTGGCCAACAGAATATTCATCAGGCTATCTAGGTCTACTACTATTATTTTTAGTAGGTCGCAGGTAGGCAGCCATTTTTCAGCAGATTCTACGACCCAACCATACAACTTGTAACTGTCAACTGTGCCGTTTGAAACAGCTCACCTACAAATTTAAACCCAAATTATTTTTCGACCTGGGATTGCGTGTTGTTAAACTCCAGTTATGAGCTAAAACTTCCAATGATCAGACTTGTTATTATGTCATCGGCGTTGTGTGCGTTAGTGAATTGTTTACTTCTTAATTTTTAGATGTAAATTTTCCTTGATACAGTGGACGCCAAATAAGCTTGCCGGTGTAGCTAAACGAACAGTTCGGATTCAGTCGGCAGATTTCGTGTCTTAGTACTGAACTGCCTGTTTATTCACATGTTCTCTAAACGATATAAATCATCATCTATTAGCGACGTTAAAAAAATCTATTGTAAGAATTGTATACGACAATTTACGCCTGCCACATACAACAAATTACAGATTAATGTTTTCAGGTTAGCTGATATATAACGTTGCTGACTCTGATCTCAGCTGGTACTGCAATGACCCCCACCAATCGTTGAGGCAACCGAGCGCGCCACTACCAAAATATATCTTCTGCGCGTTGAAGAAAACCGGCAAGCTTATTTGGCGTCCGCTCTATAGTTGATTTCATGTGCAGGATGCAGTACGGGAAGTCCATAAGCAATTTGTATTTCATATGGGAGTTAGAATGCTACTACACTAGTAAAAATATCGACTCCGCGCCACACGCCACACGTTGTCATCTACAAACTAATTTTGAATAACGTAATAAACAAACATATTTAATATTTGTATCATTTGAACAATCAGGTACCGACAATAATTATAGTAATGGAATTTTTTATTAAATTTATTGTCTTTTTTTATTATTTTAAAGTAAAGAATAATTACTGTTCAAATCTTGTTTTAATAACATTCGTTAGTCTCTCGGGAAAGGTCTAAAAATGGTAATAAAACTAACCTGGCTCAAAAGTGAGGGTGACAAAGAGAGAGACGTCATACCCCTTTTTTTATACGTACCTACGGTTTCTTATCTAAATATCAGAGTATAGTAACATTTACAGCGTAATATTATATGATTCATTATGAAGCGAAAGCAATGTTTTCAGAATTTTTTGATTAAAAATGAGCTTGTTAGTGCGTGGTAAGCGAAACTCCAAATATTTTTACCCGTGAACTTCGGATGGTACCGGGGAGGAGGGTTATTGTATTGGTTGTGCCTGGTGTTTTCTGATAACACAACGCGATCTCATAAGAGCTGTACTGCATTCTGAACGTGAAATAGAGTATAGTACTGTACGTAGCCTACTATAGTATTACAAAATAGTGTAGCACAGTATTTTTATGTAAAAACTTTATTTACCAGATGTCAGGTGAAATTCTTGGAGAGGCTGTGCTGTCGTGATAGAAATTTTTTTTCAAAAATGCGGCCTTAATATGTATTTTAAGGTTAAAGTACACAATCAAAACTGTAGAAAATTAGAAAACTTTTTTTTCAGTATTTTTTTCCTTCAGAGCTCAGTTTAGCGTCAATTAGAGATTTTCCGTATTTTTAAGTCCTAACAAAGGTTGATTTTCATTTTGCGTCGTTCACTCATGGGTAAAATTAGATTATGTTTTTTATTTTACATTGTTTATTCATGATTAAACATAGGTTAAATTGTTCATTATTTTACTTTGGCAAGAGAATATTGTATTGAGTTTTACACTTGATTTTTTTCACTTCTATTATCCACATACATCGTTATATTTTATTAATTTCAACCCACATTTATTGATTGGAATTCACTTAATATAAAATGATTATTTTATTTTTCCTTAAACAGAATATAATTTTAGTCTGTCAAAATATTTGTACAATATGTAGTTTGAATAATTGAATTTCAATGCAAAATGTTACCATTCATTTAACAGGATGACTGCATTATGCAAATTTAGATTTCCGCATTTATCCACAATAGCAATGCATAATAGTTTATTTATTTAACAAGATTACATATCGATATAGTTAACATAATAAAACGTTATGCAGTTTAGCATAAAATACAATGAAAAATCGGTAAAGTTCAAAGTAAATAGGTAAGTAGTTGATTTCCTTAGTTTAAATATTAAAATATTAGGTGCACACTTTATACAGCGACTTAAAAATGATTCAAAAATTTTCAACAGTAACATTTTATCGTCATTTACATAGTTAAATGCAATTTAAATTGAACTTTTTAATTCGTGCAGGTATTGTGGCATAGAAGAAACACTAGTTCCTTTACAATGCCATGCAATAAAAAAAATCACATGGCGTTAAGTCTGGCAAGCGCGCAGGCCATTTGATTGTACCACGACAACCAATCCATTCATCAACTTTGGAATTTAAAAACTCACAAACTTCGATACCGAAATTTGCTGGGGCGCCATCTTGTTGCCAGATGAGTGATTGGATATTGTAAACAGGATTGTTTTCAAGTTCTGGAAATACTACTTTCTGCAGCATTTGTAATATTATGATACATCCAGACAATTGTATCCCGTGTAAACAATGATTGTATTAATAATGAAGTCAAACTGAATGTGTAATATAACTTATATTCTATTAAGCAATTTCGCGCTTTCTGAAAAAAATTGCTTTCACTTTTGGCATAAGCATTCATTAAAAATACTTTTTCTAAAATCCGAGAACGAAAGAAAGGACCATAATACAGACCTAGTATTTTTAATACCGTTGTTCCAAATGCCTAATGGGATTCTCGATTTCCAAGTAGAATTGTTTTTGTTTACATGAAAGAAGCTTACCAAAACCGCACGTTAGGCTACTGAAGATTATTTTAACCTAAGAAATAAATTTAGAAGTTAATTACCCAAGCACAAATATTTTGCTTGGTTCACCACTTGAAACAATTCTGAACAGAAAGTTAAATGTTTATAATAAATATTTTTATCGGTTATTTATCAGTGCCTCTTATATAATATTATTTAAGCCTATTAGTGTGTCTCATTAAAGATAAGGTACCATCTGAAAGACCCATCACTCACACTCCGCCTCCTTTCAACGTTATCTCTTATTCACTTACCCTTGAGCGTTCCGTCCTTCTCGCTCATGTTCCTTCCTATTATTAAGGTTTATTTACGGTACAAAGTAATCAGCCCATCCCTATTAACCATTTACCCTTTTATGACCAAGAAACAACCCTTACTCTTCAAAGTAGCTAAACATCATGTAATTATTTACCCTCAAAATTACTCAAAAAACAAGTTAACGTAGGTAAACGATTTGATAATGTTTGCCAAGTAATAATTATTATTAGTCAAATTTACTTTCATAAAGTTTTATTAAATTATTCACGGCTTAATAAATGTATAAACTGATTTTAAACAATATAGCCTACATTAGTTTTTAAATCAATTGAATTAGAACTTTCAATTACTTAACCTGCAAGATTGGTTTCGGTGGAAAACTTGATGTTGACACTAGAAAATGCACAGATTGCAAATACGCTGAACTCTCTCCTTTAAATTTATTTAAATATTGATTAATTTTTCCTTAAAAAGTACAACTATATGAACCTGGAACCCTACGCTATAAATATGATACATTTCATTAATTTGAGTGAATTCGTATAATATATCAGTTTTGCATGAAAATGTAAAAAATATTCTTGAAAACTAATTGTTTTTTGGGTGAAATTTCTAAATGACATTCTAAATGACTGTTATCTGTCCAACAGTCGAAAGATACCATTGCATATATGGCCAGAGAGCTGTTACGTACTGTGTTAAGAACATCGACTCACGCTATGAAAATAAAAGTTGATCTTATTGTAGGCTCTATTATATTTATAATATTTAAACAAATTACGTTTGCGATAAAAAATGTTTACGTTATTATCTAAAATATTGATAATTATGTGACAGAATTGTTACTACATTTGTAATTAAATATAACTTTTTATAGGGTAATTTACAGCATGTTTGTAAAACCATTAAATGTTATGAAAAGATAAAATAAAATTGTGTTGTTTAGGTCATCAGTCAAAAGGCTGGTTTGAACCTGTAGAGGTTTTACTAAGTAAATCAAGGAGTGAGGTGGTTTACCATTATCTTCCTCACTGAGTGAAAAAGTACGCTTATCAGCATGCCGGACCCTCTGAAAAGCACATATTTTCCACTCTGCAAAATGATACTTTCACTTCATTCACCACAGGGTCTGGCTGTATAATGCAATTCATTACTTTCAGTTAGTATGTAACTTAAGTTTTATGTTTCAAGTTCGTACGATGTCCCGTTCTTGAGATATTCTGTTCATACACACACACGCACGCACGCGCGCGCGCACGCACACACACGCACACACACACACACACACACACAGATCAATCGCTAAAAACATGTTTTTTTGGATTCAGGGGGTCTGAAAACGTGTAGATCCGATAAAAACTCGATTTCGAAAAATCGACATGAAAACAATACTTTCCTCCCTATATATACATATAGGCAAGAGAAAGTAAAAACGGAAAATCAAGCAGAACATTAGAGTTAATCAATTATTTGAAGGTTAGAATTGTAATTATAATAAAGTATGTTTTCAATAAGTAAGGAAGAGTAAACATTTTGTTCTATACATGAGTAGGTATAAATTTGTTTTTTTCTTTGTTATTTGTTCATTTTCCATAGAGTTCTACTGGTATACGGGCAATTTATTTTTGTTGTTAGTAGTGATGATAGCAACAATAATAACAAGTTGAGCAGTTCTCACCGACCGATCCAGATATCGTGGAAGTATAGATGAGGTAATTCGTTGTGTATGTTCATGTGTCTATGTGGGGTAACCTGTATCAACAGAATGGCAGATGATTGTGAAATTTGTGGTACCGATTTAGGAAAATCTGTCTGTTCGGTTCTGTTACATCAAACCGCTGATGGACTGCAATTTGTTTTCTCTTTCATTCTTGTTAACCGTCTACTATACCTCATCAAACCTTCAACAGTAAACCTTTCCCCACGATTTACTATTACCGCACTAAAATCCAATAATCAAATTCATTGTTATTAGAGAAAGATATTTTATTTCAAATCAATACCCTTCCAGTAGATTTTTCTTTGAACATTGTAATAAATTGATCATGTCAAATTCTACCATTCATGCCTTTTTATAACACAAACATAAATATTATGAACAATCTGGTGAGAAACACTACACAACGTTCTCTTGCCGATGCAAATAATTAACAATGTAATCTAACATTAGTAATGAAATATTAAATTTAAACCAAAAAACTAACCGCAATAAACATAACCTAATTTTAACCATGAGTGAAAGACGCAAATGAAAATCAACCTCAGTTAGGCTTAAAAATACGGAAAATCACTCTTTCACACTAAATTAGGCTCTGTAGAAAAAAATTATTTAAATAAAAGTTGTAGATCTTTTAATTTCCTATAAATTTACTTATATACACTTTTGGCGTAAAATGCATACTAAGGTTGAAATCTTAAAAAAAATCGATTTTTTACGCATTTTCGTGAAAAAACAGAAAATTGCTTATTACCGCTAAACTAAGCGTTACACAAAATAATTGTTTAGAATAAAAGTTGTAGGATTTCAAATTATCTGCAACTTTAAATATACATTTTTGCACTAAAATAAATATTAAAGTTGCAATTTAAAAAAAAACAATTTTTTACGAGAAAACAACCTTCCCAAGAATTTCAGCAGAAGTGGCGCCTACCTTATTTAGTAAAGAGAAAAAAATTTAGTTAATGACGCGATTTTTAAAAAACAGTCGGAGCCATTTACAGAAAATCGCAAAAAAGTGAAAAATGACACGAATAAACTACTACTTCCGGTTGACCGATTTTGATGAAAATGTTCGTGTCAGGTCCTCTAGTAGTATCTAACTTAAGTTTTAAGTTTCAAGTTCGTACGATGTTCCGTTCTAAAGCTATTTTGTTCACACACACACACACGCACACACAGAGCAATCGCTAAAAACATGTTTTTTGGGTTCAGGGGGTCTGAAAACGTGTAGATCCGGTGAAAACTGAATTTCGAAAAATCGACATGTAAACAATATTTTCCTTTCTATATATTCATATAGGCAAGAGAAAGTAATAAGTTACTGAAGTAAAAGCTACTATTATTTATTTTATTTACCTTTTAGTTTATTTAGAGCTGCTTCGACAACTTGATCATTAGCGGCTAGTGTGGGTTTGGATACTGTAACGGTAGATTTTACCGAGTTGATAAGATATTCATACTCTAGTCGGGAATCGAACCCGAGACATTTCGCTTTGCAGGCTACCGCGCTAGCCACAACGCCACCATGGTGGTCCAGTATTATTTATTTATTAATCGACCAGATCTTTTCCTTCTTTCCTCTTTAGAATACACACCTATTTTGTTTTTAGCAGAAGAAATAGTTTCTTCTTTTAAGTACATCTCATTCTAAAAATTCTTTATTCCTAATATAATACAGGATATTTCTCTCGGTGTTTTTTATAATACAATTTAAATTTTCACTTAATTTCACTGTTCATAAATTTTGTCTTGTAAGAGTGAGGATTGAACCGAGAGTTAATGGGTGATTTAGATATAAGTTAAAATAAACTTGTAGTAGTAAAATAAAATGTTTTTAATGAAAATTATTAAAAGTGTAATCGTAGCAAGTAATTATAAATAATGTAGTTTTATATGTTACGATTAACATGTAGATACTGTAGGCTTAGAGATGCAGTTCTGAGAACTGCAGGAAGTGTCGGGTTTCGTTGTCGAGTAGCCTACAGAGTGCAATCAGCAGGCATATAATGTACGCCTATGTAAGACATTCTTGATTTTTATATTCTGTAGTCAGTTCAGTTCATCTAATGTGTGAGTAATGAAAAGTCGTTAGCCTGTGCGTGAGTCTATTTTATGTGATGTATCGGAGTACATAGTTTTTTCTTACTAACAGTAAAATGTTTTATATAATGTATTGAAGTACGTTTTTAGTGAATAGTGACTTGTACTTAGTTTATTGAGGTCTAGTGAAAATGCACGGATATCCAACCCGCCTATTGTTGTGGCTGGGCCTAACCCGGGTATTTACCGGTAAGTGGTAATATAGCTGATTGCACTCTCCGTCTGGCTAAGCCGGCCGTTGTTTTAAGAGTTCTTATTTACTTGAAACCTGGAGTGGCGGTACTTAACTGTGCTACCTTAGCAACTATTGCCAATAGTTTGTTTCTAATTATTATTTTAGTGTAGTAAAGATTGTCACCGCCTATGGCTGGTAACGCTTGGTTCATTGTTTGGGAGTTTTTATTGGCACGAGATTTGTGTCGTTGCCATTAAACAATGTTTTGTTAGGTTCAAAACATGTTTGAATTCGAATATATGGTTATCCTGTGCCCACTAGGAATCCGGGCAGTGCCGCTCCAGGGCAATTATTTAATGATGGGTAATTTTTATTTTTATTTGTAGTGTACCCTGGCGTATGTTTAAGGATAGAGTAGCATCATTGTATTATGAAGAGATCTAATGGAAATTTGTTGCTTTAAATCCAAAAATGATTATGGAATTGGAGGTCGTAGATTGGACCTAATATTGAATTTGACCCGTTGTCAGATTCATTTTATGACTTATTAAATTTAGTACGTGTTGGTTAAGATTGATCATCAGTTACCTTTATATTTTAGTGATCTCTTCATGGTGCAACGATGAGTTTATCGTAGTAGTCCGCCACAACAGGGACTTAGATGAGTGGTAGCCTGATTTAACCTTATCTTGAGAATTTGTTTTGTAATTTACTGTATTTGTTTTGGAATTTAACTTTTGCTGGAGTTTATTTGGTAATATTGTGTTAGAAAACTGGTCGGGCTATGCTCGGTCATTAGTAGTGTAAAAACGGGGGTTCTAGCCCACGGACCAGTAGTATGGTACCAGCTCAAAATTTTGCTACGATTATTTGGTTATTATTGATCTGTTGTGGTCGGCAACCGTGCCCGTATGTGGCTTAAGGTATTAGTTGTAGTTTGAATCAAATTTGGTTTTCAATAAAATTTTATCGTGGAATCGCTGTGGTGAGAAATTATTGTAAGTCTACCCTCATCTAGCCTCCAGATTTTTCCTATTGCACCCCTTCCCCGATTGCTACAGTGGTGTCAGGTGTGGGGTAGAGGGGCAGGAATACCTCTACCGTCATGGAGGGGGATGAGCTGAGGGAACAGCTGGAGGAACTGCGGCGGGCCAACGGAGAGTTCGCGGCCTTACAGGCACAACATGAAAGAGAGAAAATGGACCTGTTACGGCAAATGGAAGAATTACGCGTAAGAGACCCTCCGAGGCAACCAAATCCGGTGGTTAAGAAAGATCTGGGACTTCAGGCATTGATCAAATCATGGTCGGGTGATGTCGGGGGTGTTCGGGTAGACGACTTCCTAAAATCCATTGATCTGGTAGCTACGACTGGGAATTGGGAAGATAACGACAAGAAGATCATCTGTCAACTTAAGGTAACCGGCCCGGCGGCAGCATGTATTGAAGCTCATCCAGAGCTACAGCGCGAAGCGTCGACTTTTGAGGACTACCGACGAGTTCTGCGACAGCGGTTTGGACCGGAGGCTGATCCGGAAAGGTTCCTACTGGCGCTGAACACCGTGAAGCAGGAGCCTGGTGAAAAGGCGCGAGCCTTTGCCGATAGATGCCGCGCGCTAGCTATGAAAGCGACCCCGCCGCCAACCGATCCCCAAGAGGCAGCCTGGGCCCGGGCTCATATGGACAGGTTGTTACTGGCCGCCTATGTAAGGGGGCTTCACGGAGCCGCGGCAATGACGCTGCAGGTCTATCCGCCCGAGGACTTGGAATCGGCCATCAAGACGGCGGAACGAGTGGAGCAAGCACATGAGGCAGTAAAACGACCCCGGGACATATTCGCCGCTACGGCACCATGGGCCGCGGAACCGACTCCCGTGGTGTCTGAAGCAGCAGTTGAGCGGTCTCGACGGAGGAGCCCGGATACTTGTTATACCTGCGGCGGACGAGGACATTTCTCTCGAGAATGTGCCTCCAGGCGAGGGGGACGAAACGTGAGAGGAGTTGGAGAACCGAACCAGACTGGAGCTCGAAGTGCTGGAAGAGGCATCAATACCAACCGGGCGGTGCCCAGGGGTACTCGATGTTTCGTGTGTGACGAACAGGGTCACTGGGCGGCTAAGTGTCCCCGACGGGCGGGTCGAAGAGCAGATACAGGGCGAGACGAGGCAGAGAGAAGGGCACAATCCCCAAATGCGAGCGGCTCCGGACCTGCCCCGAACCAGAGCCAGTGAGACAGGGGCAGACGGAAAATCCCCAACGAAGCCACGACGGGGATGCTCGCGTCAATTGGATTCCTAATGTTACCAGCAGCGGAGCGGGAATCTCGGTAACCATGGAGGTGGAGAAGTATCAGCGGACGTTACTGGTGGACACCGGCGCCGAAGTTTCAATCCTAAGGGAGGCGGTACCCGGTGTTCCAGTTCAGAAAATTAACGTCGAAGCCAAGGGAGTTACCGGAGCAAAACTAGGAGTTTTGGGCGTCCAAGAGCTAGAGTGTCGGGTGTCTCACGTAAGCGTGCAACACTCGTTCGTAATAGCGGCGATTGACACGTGGAGAGACGGTTTGTTGGGATGGGATTTGTTGAGGAAGCTAGGAGCAGTTATTGATACCAGGAACGGTGGAGTAACCTTTAGGGGTGTCGGAGCTAGGGCGCTGACATGCGGGGTTGAAGACAACGTCAACGGCGAGGATCCCTCAGAAGCGGGCGGGACTTCAGAGGAGGGAACCCGAGAAGACGGCGAGGCAAATCCGTGTGGAGCAGGCGGCCATAGGACACAAGGGAGGCGTCGTAGGAGAGCAAGGACAGTGCCAGCGGCGACGGGAGGTCCGGCTGAAGAGGTCCAGGCGGCGTGTATGGTCACTCGCGCTGTAGAAGAAAGAGGGTGTCCGAGTTCCCGGAGCACCGAAAACGAGATGGGATCGAGGCAGGAGTCCACTCCTAGGATTGAAATAGAGAGGAGGGGGAAACTAGCGGAGGACCAAAGTATCAGTGGCAACAGAGACGCTATAGGCAGAGCGGTTGCGACGGTCAAAGATGGGGCTCTGATGCAAGAAGCGGAACTGAGCGTATGGTGTGTACGACGGGAGGTCGTACCTGCGTATACCGAAAAATTAATCGAAGGCAAGGTTGAGAACGTGGAAGATGGGAAAGTTGTGTTAATTGAGCCAGTAATTCAGCCCCAGGCTGGATTGAGGGTGGGCAGAAGTGTCGACGCTATTCGAGCCGGACGAGTGGTGATGCGCGTGGTGAATCTGACAGCGGCTCCGGTCGAGGTCCCCAAGAAACAGATGATAGGAGTCGCCGAATTGTTACAGGACAAACGGGATTGCCGACGAGTGGCACGTGTTAGTACCGGCCAGGTGGCGACGACTAATGAGGGGAAGATAATTGAGAAACTGGGTCATCTTTCGGGCCGAGAGGCTGAGGTATTAGGAAGAGTGTTAAAGAGCTACGCAGAAGTCTTCGAGGAACCTAATCGGGAAGGATGTCGAGGAGGAGTGCAGCATGAGATTAGGACTACTGATGACAAACCGATTGCCAAGAGACCATACCGGGTCCCCTACCACCTTCGCCCGGTAGTGGAAGAACATCTGGCAGAAATGCTCGACAAAGGCGTAATAACTCCATCTACCAGCCCATGGTCGGCCCCAGTTGTGTTAGTAAGAAAGAAGTCCGCTGATGGATCCGTGAAGTACCGCTTTTGTACAGATTTTCGCGCACTGAACGAAGTGACCAGGGCAGACGCATACCCGCTGCCCCTAATTCAAGAGACCCTCGAGCATCTGGGGAAGTGTCGATACTTCACGACCCTCGATTTACATAGCGGATACTGGCAGATTCCCATAGCCCCAGCGGATCAGGAGAAGACGGCTTTCACCACAGTCGGGGGCCATTTTGAGTATAAACGGATGGCATTTGGATTGATGGGAGCCCCGGCCACTTTCCAAAGGCTTATGGATAATCTCCTTAGTCAGATTAAAGGAACGGAGTGCTTGGTGTATCTGGATGACGTAATTATCTTCAGTACCAGCATCGAACAACATGCGGAACGACTGAGTCATGTGTTGGAGGTTTTCAAAAGGGCGAATCTAAAGGTCAATCTAGAGAAGTGCCAATTTGCAAGTGACGAGGTGGAATATTTGGGACATGTGGTAACATCTAATGGTGTGCGGCC
Source organism: Catonia carolina (assembly GCA_035578175.1). Classification (NCBI taxonomy): domain Eukaryota; kingdom Metazoa; phylum Arthropoda; class Insecta; order Hemiptera; family Achilidae; genus Catonia; species Catonia carolina. Next base: position 27,413,070 of record JAQMRL010000005.1, on the reverse strand, counting down.
CGACCCGGGGAAAATTGACGCAGTGAAGAATTTCTCAGTGCCCAAGAACGCAAGAGAGGTGCGTGGATTTTTAGGCCTAGCCGGCTATTACCGACGGTTCGTGAAGGGTTTCGCCGAGGTGGCGAAACCATTGACTGAACTTACCAAAAAGGATGTGAGGTTCATGTGGAAGGAAGAGCAGCAAGCGGCTTTCCAAGCGTTAAAGGAGGCTCTGTGCTCAGAGCGATTACTTATGTTTCCAGATTTTAACGAACGATTTATTCTGGCAACTGATGCTTCCAACACAGCGTTAGGGGCTGTACTATCCCAAAACACCGAGGAGGGCGAGCGGCCGATAGCGTATGCGAGCCGCCAACTGAACTCAGCCGAAAGAAATTATTCGACCACGGAACGTGAGCTGCTTGGCGTTGTGTGGGCCACGAGACAGTTCCGCTGCTACTTGCTGGGAAGAAATTTTACGCTGGTCACCGACCACGCGGCGCTTCGGTGGATGCTAAGTTTGAGGGATCCGTCCTCACGGCTAACGCGTTGGGCGTTACGCCTATCAGAGTTCGACTACACGGTGTGCCATAAGCCTGGAAGGAAGCACACTAACGCTGACGCACTAAGTCGTGCAACTGAAATAGCGCGTGTTGTAGAAGGAATTGATCGACGAGAATTGGTCGAGTGCCAAGAGAATGATGAATGGTGCCAGAGTCTGGTTGAGGTAGGAGGCGGGTCCGTGAGGGATGAAGTGGTCTACTGGACCGGTGGGGTAAATTTGGAAGAGCAATGGAGAATCGCGGTGCCAAAGGAGCTGAGGACCAGGGTTATTGAGCTGTGCCACGCGACGCCTTGGGCGGGGCATCCTGGTGTGGAACGAACCACTATCCGAATCAAGAAACAATATTATTGGCCTGGAATGCACGAGGAGGTACGGAAACATGTTCAAGGATGCGGGCTATGCCTGCAACGGAAAACGCCCATTAAACTGAAGGCTCCATTGATGACGGCGTATGAACCGACACGACCTTTTGAACTAGTATCACTGGACATCGTGGGCCCACTACCGAAGAGTAGAGATGGGAATAAGTACTTACTCACGTTCATCGACCACCTGACCAGGTACGCGGAAGCAGTGCCCATACCAGATCAGACGACAGGGGTCATCGCAGGAGCGTTCGTCACCAAAGTGGTGACCAGACATGGAGTGCCCGAGAAACTACTCACCGATCAAGGGCGAAATTTCACGTCAGAGTTGATGGCTGAAGTATGCCGGCAGCTGGGAATTCGCAAGCTCCAAACGAGCCCTTACCACCCGGAGGGGAATGGCCGACTGGAAAGACTACACAGAACGTTAAACGACTCGATTTCACACTTTGTTAGGCGGGACGGTCGTGATTGGGACCAGTGGGTCCCATATGCGTTGATGGCGTATCGGAGTGTTCCCCATACGTCTATTGGATACTCGCCACACTACATGTTGTACGGTCGAGAAATGGTGCTACCTGGTGACTGCGTCGTTCCATCTCCAACCTGCAGCGCTGACACAGAGGACCACCTCGCTCTTCTTCGACAGCGACTGGAGGAGGCTTACGCTGAAGCTGTTCGGAAATCTGGAGACGCTGCGGCTGCTCGAGCTCGCACCTATAATCGGGGGAAGACGCTACGAGAATTCGAGGTTGGCAAGAAGGTGTACTTGTACGAACCGGCGGTGCGAACGGGAGAGGCCAGGAAATTTCACCGTCCGTGGTCGGGGCCTTACTCTGTCATCGAAAAACTGTCCGATGTCAACTATCGGCTGCAGGTAGCTGCGGGGCGGTCAGTGGTGGTGCATGTTAATCGATTAAAACCGGGACACGAGAATGCGGCCATGGAAGGGGAACTCAGACCTACACAAATACGGAGAGGGACTGGCGCCCCTGCGGTGTCTTCAAAAGACGAACGGGACGAGGAAGAGGAAGATGAGGAGTTAGTATACTACCCAGCTAGAGACGGGGACGACGAGTGGGATGGCGCGCAGGAACAACAACCAACAATTACGGCAATGGGGCCAGGTGAGCTAATGGAACCCAGTGGACCTGTGGGGCCAGCCACGCCTGTGAGGCCGGAGAGACCTGAACGGACTATTCCCCGGAATGACAGGGAGACCGCGGTAGCGGACGCCAACGAAGCATCAGGCGAAGAAACCAGGGTAGATGAAAAACCCTGGAGTCCGTGGAGTCCCACAATAACTGACAGCGTTTTCGGCGATCCCGCAAGTTCGCCAGATCCGCCTGACCGGATCAGAGAAGACCCGTCCTACAAGCCATCACCGCGGGACCGAGTACCCAGCCAACGGTCACCGTATGGATTGCGGAGCAGAACTCGACCACTGGAAGAAGGATAATCAACGACAATGGAGGGAGAGGTGAGATGAGGGATAGATAATCAGTAGGCTAATAATTGATGTTATATTAGGATTTAAGTACCATAGTAAGTGTTCCGTACCGAACACTATTAAGGTGAAAGCAGGCAGTATTGTAGCTTGTAAATATGAGTAGTAGTAGTAATGTAGTAGTAATGTAAGAGATGAGGTTACGACAGCAAGATGTATAAGTAGATATATAATACTTTACCCCTATATGATGTATCTTAAAAGGTGGATTTATTTGTTTTGTGGCATGATGGTATTCACTTAAGGTAATTTATTAGTAGGCTAAGATAGGTAAGCCATATTCGTAGTTGATAAGTATACCCTGGAGGTGAGGTGGAGGGGCTCACAAGGTCGCGTTTTATGTGCAGGTGTGTTGTCCAAACCAGATACGGCGATGAGAAACGGAGTCCTATTCCTGGGCCAGGGCGAGATGGTGGTGACTGGCGATTTCTGGAGGGTCATTGTGGAGTTGAACGTGACACAAATTACCAATCAAGCTAGCGAACTACGAACTGCGATGGGTGACGCTAGGGTGGCCCTGAGTGAGGCGATCACTAGGATTCCAAAGCTTCAGGTGCTACAGGGATCTTTGATAGAAACGGAAGATTTGCTGGAAGAAATGGAGGACGCCGGTCAGACGCTACGTGACATGCTGCCGAACGGTCGGACCAAACGAGGGCTGTTGAACGTCGGTGGCAAATTGATAAAAGTCATTTTTGGGAATCCGGATGCCGACGATCTCAACGATTTGCACGAGAAGATCCAAGGCCTTGAACGAGCGTCTGCGGAGACTGTTTTCCTGCAAAAGGAGTTAACCACCATCACGAGGGCGCTATCTCAACAGACGGAAGATAATAGCGAGAAGATACGGCAATTGGCTGCGGAGGTGGCGGAGCTGGTAAGTCCGATACTGAGGAGAATGGGCCATGTAGAAGAACGACTACGTGATACGGAGACTACGCTTCATCTCTTCATGAATGCGTCCACCCTGTTAGATGACCTGCGTCTAGCCTCACTCCAGGGACTTGTAGCGATTAAGGATTTAGTTTATAGCTTACAGAAAGTTAATGTAGGAGAGGGAATCAGCGCGTCACTGATCTCCCCAGTAGAATTAAGTAGAATTGTAAGGAAAGTGCAATCGGCCTTACCCAGAGGCGTTGAGCTGTTAACCAGTACCGAGGTAGTGGACATGTACAAATATTACACGGTGACTAGGGTGTGCGCTCATTCTGTCGGACATTACATTAGAATAGCCATTGACTTGCCTCTGGCCTCCCAAGGTCATATGTTCCAGATGTTCAAAGTGAGGTCCATCCCAGTGACTGATCCGGCTACGGGTGTAGCAGTGCTGTACCGTGTGACGTCACCCATCTTCATCATCAGCGAGGACCGGGAGCTCCATGCAGAACTGGGCCCAGATGAGCTCCAAGAATGCCGAGGGCGCGAGCCTATGGTTTGCCCAGCAGAGATCGCCCTGCGATATCGTCGAACCCGGACCTGCCTCCACTCCTTGTATGTGGATAGTAGAAGCGACTACGAGGACCAGTGTGAACGAGCAGTGTTGGCGTCGCCTCCCTCTCCATACTGGGTATGGAACGAAGTCGAACGCGTCTGGTACTACAGCCTTTCCACGGAGGAGAAATTAGTGGCCGACTGTCGTGATGGCTCGTCAACGACTGTCCAAGAGCAACTCTTAAATGGAGTTGGGCAGCTGAAACCAGTGAAGGGGTGTGCCTACCGTACCGACCAGTATGTCTTACTACGAAGAACGAGAGGTAGCACTACTACCCGGCTACCCACTCTTCTTATCAACTTCACAACCCACCCCCTAACCGTTCCGGACGGAGTACCCGAAGCCAATAGGGAAGAAAGCTGGAAGATCATCGGGGAATTGACCGCTGAGGGCAGATCCCATCCTGGCCCACATGGTCCGGAAATAGAATACACGGAGATGCTTCGAACTATGGACCGAAGACGTGCCTACAACCGCACCATCATCTGGACAATGGGCATAAGCATTGTCCTCGTTGGACTGACAGCAGTTCTTGGAATATCCTGGTACCGATGGCGGCGAGTTCGAGACGCCCGTTTGGAGGAGACTGCCAGTGTGGAGCATCCAGAGATTGAGTTGCGGCAGATGGAGACGAGCCAGCCAGTAGAGAGCCGACGACGGGAAGACCGACCATCCGAGGGAGCGACAACATCGACCCGAGATCCCAGACGTCCAATCCATCGATTGCCCTTGAGGGACCGACTGCACCTGGTGGAACGTGGATACTGCAGCCCGGAGAACGATCAGTAGGCGACGATGATCAAGTGCGGAAGGTGGGAGTGAAACGAACGTCTGAAATAAAAGTGAGGTCAGCCTAAGGTGATAAGTGTTTGGAGTGATTACAACCGCTGTCCCATAAAGTCGATGATTCCCGCGTAATCCCACTTTTCTATGGGGGAGGGTAATGTAAGAGTGAGGATTGAACCGAGAGTTAATGGGTGATTTAGATATAAGTTAAAATAAACTTGTAGTAGTAAAATAAAATGTTTTTAATGAAAATTATTAAAAGTGTAATCGTAGCAAGTAATTATAAATAATGTAGTTTTATATGTTACGATTAACATGTAGATACTGTAGGCTTAGAGATGCAGTTCTGAGAACTGCAGGAAGTGTCGGGTTTCGTTGTCGAGTAGCCTACAGAGTGCAATCAGCAGGCATATAATGTACGCCTATGTAAGACATTCTTGATTTTTATATTCTGTAGTCAGTTCAGTTCATCTAATGTGTGAGTAATGAAAAGTCGTTAGCCTGTGCGTGAGTCTATTTTATGTGATGTATCGGAGTACATAGTTTTTTCTTACTAACAGTAAAATGTTTTATATAATGTATTGAAGTACGTTTTTAGTGAATAGTGACTTGTACTTAGTTTATTGAGGTCTAGTGAAAATGCACGGATATCCAACCCGCCTATTGTTGTGGCTGGGCCTAACCCGGGTATTTACCGGTAAGTGGTAATATAGCTGATTGCACTCTCCGTCTGGCTAAGCCGGCCGTTGTTTTAAGAGTTCTTATTTACTTGAAACCTGGAGTGGCGGTACTTAACTGTGCTACCTTAGCAACTATTGCCAATAGTTTGTTTCTAATTATTATTTTAGTGTAGTAAAGATTGTCACCGCCTATGGCTGGTAACGCTTGGTTCATTGTTTGGGAGTTTTTATTGGCACGAGATTTGTGTCGTTGCCATTAAACAATGTTTTGTTAGGTTCAAAACATGTTTGAATTCGAATATATGGTTATCCTGTGCCCACTAGGAATCCGGGCAGTGCCGCTCCAGGGCAATTATTTAATGATGGGTAATTTTTATTTTTATTTGTAGTGTACCCTGGCGTATGTTTAAGGATAGAGTAGCATCATTGTATTATGAAGAGATCTAATGGAAATTTGTTGCTTTAAATCCAAAAATGATTATGGAATTGGAGGTCGTAGATTGGACCTAATATTGAATTTGACCCGTTGTCAGATTCATTTTATGACTTATTAAATTTAGTACGTGTTGGTTAAGATTGATCATCAGTTACCTTTATATTTTAGTGATCTCTTCATGGTGCAACGATGAGTTTATCGTAGTAGTCCGCCACAACAGGGACTTAGATGAGTGGTAGCCTGATTTAACCTTATCTTGAGAATTTGTTTTGTAATTTACTGTATTTGTTTTGGAATTTAACTTTTGCTGGAGTTTATTTGGTAATATTGTGTTAGAAAACTGGTCGGGCTATGCTCGGTCATTAGTAGTGTAAAAACGGGGGTTCTAGCCCACGGACCAGTAGTATGGTACCAGCTCAAAATTTTGCTACGATTATTTGGTTATTATTGATCTGTTGTGGTCGGCAACCGTGCCCGTATGTGGCTTAAGGTATTAGTTGTAGTTTGAATCAAATTTGGTTTTCAATAAAATTTTATCGTGGAATCGCTGTGGTGAGAAATTATTGTAAGTCTACCCTCATCTAGCCTCCAGATTTTTCCTATTGCACCCCTTCCCCGATTGCTACAGTCTATCGTACTGCTGTAAAAAGACGAAAAAGACTTAATTTAACATTCAGTATTTGTTATACTATAAGTATATACATATATAAATTTATACGTATTAGAAAATACATCATCAACCAACTAACATGAAACAGGGATCTAAAACTAATGTCGGAACTTCTCAGCGTGGGAATCCATTCAGTTAGAACGGGCTATCCATTAAACTATCAGTTTCCATCCGCAATTTTCAGTCTTATCAACGTGGGGGATAGAATGGGAAAGCTAGAAAGAGAGAGTAAAAGATAATTGACCCTGTTTATTGATCCGTTACAAGCGGAAGATAAATAATGTATACTACAAACGATAAATGGAATTTTGTCCGTTGGGTATTTTTTCTATGTTATCTAAAAAAAAATGGTAGCATCTCTTACTTACTCTTGAAGAAACTTCGCTACTTCCATTGAAATATTTATGAAATGTATTTGAATAAATATTTTTTGAGCCTAACTTATATGTTTTCCCTTTTGTGTCGTTACCAGTTTTATAAAATTAAGTAGCGGTTCATTTTAAGAATATATTAAATTTTATAATTTCATAAGTTATTGGAATTTACAACTTAAAAATTCGGAAACACAGAGAATACAACAACAAATTGAGATAAGTGAGAACATTAATAAGGCAACTAAAGTCATTATTACGGGACAAAATTCCCATAACGGGCAGGTGGAATGTTAAATTATTTGCACTCGATCTTTTGGTTCCAGGGGTATAAAAAATAGTTCGTTATCACATAGTCAGCTAATTATATGACTGAAATAATTAAGAACAGAAGAGGTAGAGGTGTAAAAGACACTAATAAGAGTAATCTCCTCTGAGAGTAATGAATTTCATTATACAGCCAGACCCTTTGGTGAATGAAGTGAAGTTGTCATTATCAGGGTGAAAAAAGGATGCTTTTCGGAGGGCCTAGCATGCTGATAAGAATACTCTTTCAACTCGGTGAAGAAGGCAATAGTAAACCACCTCACTCCTCATTTTTACTTAGTAAAATCTAAAGGTTCAAACCAGCCTTCCGGCTGCTGACTTAAACAACAACACAGAACAAAAACATTATAAAAACTCAAAAAAAGAAGATAATAACACAATAGTAAGCATAAAAACTTATTGGGCTAAGCGCTGGTTGGTGAATAAATAAGTAGGGGTCAAATTAATGCGATAGAGATGGAGTTCTGTAGTTCTGTTGAAGGCTGACAAGAGTGAACCGAGTTACAAATGAGAAAATACGGTACCATTATTCTAAAAATGGTTGTTGGATAATTGATTAGTCAGTTATCTCCTCTGAGAGTAATGAATTTCACTATATAGCTAGACCCTGTGGTGAATAAAGTGAAGGTGTCATTTGCAGGGTGGAAAGTGGATGCTTTTCGGAGGGCCTGGCGTGCTGATAAGCATACTCTTTCAACTCAGTGAGGAAGGCACTTGTAAACCAACTCACTCCTCGGTTTACTTAGTAAAAACTCTATAGAGGTTCAAACCAGCCTTTCAACTGATGACCTAAACAACAATACGACTCGTATTGCACATCGAAAAATTCATGATTCTAGGTCACGGTGTTTAAAGTCAACTGCGTCCAGGTGACTCCCACCAGGGAATATAAGACACGTCAAGGTAAAAACTATTAAGTCTGAATATTAAATTTATTACTTGCCAATTAATTTATTACATCTGTTTCAATAAGCTTGTCATTTAATCATTTTAACCAAGTAATACACAACGCACCTCAGCGTTTACTTTAAAATTTATTTTTAAAATAAAAAGATTATTTAAAAATAAACTATCGTAAACTATAAAATGTTTTACCTTCAATTCGTTACAAACAAGAAACTTTATATTCTGCACCTGCATCGATGCCGGACTACAACTTGGTGTCTTTGATGTGCTGTTAATCAAATTTATTGACTTGTAATTAAAGTGAAGTACAATTTCTCGCAATCGGTCAGTGTTGATAATTTGATTTATTTGGTACGCTGAAGCAATATATATTAGTCTTACTCTAAAGTAAATCAGAAGATAGATACGTTACAAAATTTTACAAAGGTAAAATGGTTTTCTTTGTTCAGTACTATTAATAGTTGCACAAAACGAATTAACAACGTAGTATAAAAGTTATACTTGCACCGATTAAGTAAAATAAGCAAATTTATGGACTGAGAAAATTATCTTCAATAAATATCACCTTGATAATTCAATGTGGCAAATTAGGAAAATACATAGTACAAATTCCGTTTTAACAAACATTATTAAAGAACATTTTAACAAAAACTAACTATTATAGTACTGTCAGTAACTAGTATGAAAGAAATTTAAAAATCTGGTGTGAATCACTCACAGTCTTTTTCTTGCCAATGCAAATAATAAACCAATACTTTATAACCTACCATTAGTAATAAAAGATTAAAAATAAACAAAAAACCAACCTCAGTAAACATAACCTAATTTCAATCATGAGTGAAAGGCGCAAAATGAAAATCAACCTCAGTTTGGCTTTAAAATACGGAAAATCCCTCTTTCACGCTAAACTAAGCTCTGTAGAAAAAAGTTCTCTCAATAAAAGTTGTAGATCTTTTAATTTACAATAAATCTGATTATACACTTTTGTTGTAAAATGCATTCTAAGGCCGAAATCTTAAAGTTTATTTATTTACAGATTTTCATGAAAAAAAAAAACAGAAAATCACTAATTATTGTAAACTAAGTTTATTGTAAAGTTTATTTTTATCTAAGTTTATTGTAAACTAAGCGTTAAACAAAGAAAAAATGTTTAAAATAAAAGTTGTAGGTTTTTAAAGTGTCTTCAACTTTTATTGTATACATTTTTGCACTAAAATGCGTATTAAATTCGCAATCTTAAAAAAAACAATTTTTTACGAGAAAACAGCCTTCCAAAGAATTTCTACAGACATGGCGCCTACCCTATCTTGTAGAACATAAAAAATGTATTATGAGAACATGAAAAATGTAGAAAATGAGGTGATATAAAAAAAATCGTAGGAGCCGTTTTTGAGAAAACCGCAAAAAAATGAAAAATTTAGTTATGTATCGGAAACCGCAAAAACAAAACCTTTTTGAGAAATAAAGTGTAGTGTAAGTACAATTTTGCATGGGCCACGAGCCAACAAACAAGCTCTACGTTTATCCGTTTTCGCAAAATGACAAAAGGTAGATAATTTTGTTTCTTGGATATGCTTGGAAATGATTTTCAGAGGGCCTGGCATGCTGATAACCGTAATTCTCTACTGAGTGAGAAAGGCAATGTGTAAACCATCTCACGCTTTGTTTTTACTTTGTAAAGCTTCTAGAGGTTCAAACCAGCCTTTCAGCTGATGAACTAAACAACATATATTTTTCTGCATAAAAACTTTTTATCGATTTTTAACATTAAATTATTATTACAATCGTGAAATATTTTTATAGGTAATTTATAAATACAATATAGTCTCGGTTATCCGACCTTCTGTCATCCGACATTCGCATTATCCGACGTGGCTGAACGTCATTCAGTTAGACGAAGGACTTAATTTTACTGAAGCGTTGCGGAAAATCAATATAAAAGATGTTATATTCTGGATCGCTTACTGCTGGAACAATATTTCTCCTGATGCGTTGCCGAGATCGTGGAAAATGTTACTATAAGATGATGAAGAAAACCAAGAAAATACGAATGAACAATACAATCTAATTGACCTAATTCAAAAGATTACCGGTAGTGAAAACGCTGACAATAACGATATTCAAGAATGGATGGACAACCGTTTGCATTAGCAGTTATTGCAGAACAGTCGGACGTTAAACAAAAAAACAAACGACGAACAATATGAGTTCACTGTTGATAACATAATTACAATGGCAAATGGTCCCGACGTTGAAGAGGCTGGATAATGTGATAATGAAAATCAACTAAATGACGAAGAAACAGTCTTAAACCACTCTAATGCAGCGATTTTTCAATCAGCTTTAGCATATGTTGAACGGCAACCAGAATCCACTTTGTCTAACATAATGGTATTGCAACGCTGGCTTGATATTTCCGCGAAAAAAAGGCAACTTCAGGCAGACAAACGTCTATACGGTATTTTCTCAAAAATTAATTTTTCTTTACAACATAAAAGTATGTATTATAATTTGTCTAAAATTTCATCATTTGTTTATTAAAACTAGTTTTTGAAAAATAATAACGATTTTGTTTCTTTACATTTTTTTCAATTCCGTATTATCCGACATTTCGGTTATCTGACTATCCTCCGGTCCTGCTTGTGTCGGATAACCGGGACTCTACAGTAATAGAAAAAATTCGTGGTTTATTAAAAAAAATGATAAAATATTATTTTATCCCTTAGAGACGTTTAAATTGTATAATAAAAGGTGTTTCATAAGACATAAAAGGCTGGAAAGAGGTTAGGTTTGGATGTAATATAACCACTCAGTAGTTTGACTGAAGCGCACCTGGTAGCAAGTTTATAAACGAAACATGTCCTACCTAACCTGACCGAGAAGGGTTGTTTTAACAAAGCCTACGTATGTTTTACAAGGTACCTCGTTCAACGAACAGATTCCCATGTGTGTTATTATATGTGTATATAACAAAGGTAAGGTATCTGTTGAGGTAGATTCTGTGTGTTCTCTTCGTTCCATTCCTCTGTAAAATTCTATCGGAAGTAGATTTTTCCACATACCCGTGTGTAAATTGTCAATATGTGTGGTACTCAAATAATCTGGTTTTTCACAGAAGTTTCTATTTTCATTTGAAAAAATGTTACTAATACAAAATTCATTTAAAACAGCTGATATTTTGCTGTTGCTATTATAAAATAATTTTTAATAGGTATTTTGACAACTTAAATAAAATTTCAGTTTAACCCGTACAATATAGATAAAATCATAATTTATTAAACTGAAACAAAATTTTAAAGTTGTGAAGTCATGAAATTTCTGATGAAAGCAATTTTATGTGTTTTCAGGGTCCAAATTAAAAAGTCGTTTCAATAAATTCAGAAAAAACTTAATAAATTAAAATAGAAGCTGGTGTTGAAGCTGCTACCATAAAAGGTATCTACCCCAAAATTTTAGTAGTCGTCAAATTTTAAAATTATCTCACTGATAAATTTTGAACGAGTTTGTTTTGACGTCAGTTGAACATGTCAAATAGTCCAGTGTACGTACATACATTAACAAAGAAAAGTTGTGTCCTTTAAATAAGGTAAAATTCAGTATGTCCATAAGCTGTTTTGTAAATTTAAATAAACTAGTTACTTAAAAAAACATGAGAATTATTACTATCTTAACTTAAATGTATCAATGTACATATTTTATGAACAGTTAAAAGATTAATCCAATTTAACAATTTATTCTGAATTATATGTACATGCAGTTGTTTAAAATAGACCAGTAAACTCCCAAAGTATTGACAATGGTTAATGTCATACCAGTAATACATTCTGTGGGAAAATTTTCGTACTGTTTTAAAAGATTTAAAAAAATGAATTAGGAGGAACATTAAAAACTGTATATCAGTTTAAAAACTTCTTTTAATGGCGTATTACTCTCTTAAATTGATCGTTGCTAGTGGGAATCTATACTTACTTGTAGGCATATCAACTCACCTTCAAAGCCAAAGACTCTTTTTTCTACATTGCTTATGTGCAGCTTTGAGCAAATCAGTTGTGTTATTACACAACAACTGTGCAACGACAGAGTCTAAACCTTGAAGTCTGCGTTCATATGTCGGCTAGTATAGCTTTTAGATAAAATAATAATTATTGATAAAACGTTTTTGTTGTTGTTTAGGTCATCAGCCGAAAGGCTGGTTTGAACCTCTAGAGGTTTTACTAAGTAAAACGAGGAGTGAGGTGGTTTACCATTGCCTTCCTCACTGAGTGGAAAGTAATGTCATACCAGTAATACATTCTGTAGGAAAATTTTCGTACTGTTTTAAAAGATTTAAAAAAATGAATTAGGAGGAACATTAAAAACTGTATATCAGTTTAAAAACTTCTTTTAATGGCGTATTACTCTCTTAAATCAGCATGCCGGGCCCTCTGAAAAGCACATATTTTCCACTCTGCAAATGACACCTTCATTTCATTCACCACAGGGTCTGGCTGTATAATTAAATTCATCACTTTCAGAGGAAAGTGATTGATAAAACGTTTATCAATGCTTTAATCATTTTACAATTTTTTTGTCGTTAATTTTTAGTTCTGTACATTTGCTCTACAGTTTCCGTACATGATATTTAACAAAAATAATATATGGTAGGGGCCAACTAAGAAATAAGGACATGAGAACGGAACTGGGTGTTTGCAACCTTAATTGGAAAATCGTAGAATATAGAAATCGATGGAGGGAGCACGTTGGGAGAATGCCTGAGGGAAGTATCCCCCTCAGTGTTTTGCAATACAGATCGGTGAGGAGAAGAGATATTAGAAGGCCACTCAAGATATGACAACAATTCAATAATTTATCACTGCTGTTGATCGGAACAGGCGGAAGCCTAATCCTTGATCGTGAGAAGAAGAATCAGATATTTAACGAGCTTTAAGGAATTTTACTTTAAGGAGAAGAAGTTTCCAGTGGTACATTCTTTATTTAGAACTACGGGTGTTTTTCGTTATTCAGATCAAGTGGTCTCTGCTCCATTTTTGCTTTAGACGTCGCAGAGTTGGGAAGTACCTTGTAGCTAGGTCGCGGGCTACTTGGTTTGGACGGTCATTCACAATTTTGTTTAGTCATTCGCAAAATTTACTACAGAAGGACGCGTTAGCTTTACAGTCGAAATTTTTATATTGTCTTGGAGGGTTTAATTGCTTACATAAAAAGGAGCCTCAGAAGCAAGTCTTAAGAATTTTGAAAGGCCAGGATCGAATTTAAGTTACACTCTGTCACTACTCAAAAGAGCTGGACACTAAATGCAATTTCTAAAACATTTTCAAGGTATGATCTTAGCAGACAATGGTCTGCTAAAACCTACAAATACAAAAGGTATTAATTAATTTATCATGGTAAAAAAGTGAGTTTTTAATTTTTAAGTAATTTAAAGAAATCTTTAAAGAAAAAGTTTTTTGATTAAAATATTATTCAAGTTTAGATAATAATGACTCAAATAATAATAATATTATAAATATTAGGGCCGCCTCCATAACGTAGTGTTAATGCGCTCGCCTACAACGCGGAGGTCCCAGGTTCAATTTCCGGTTAAGGTCTGGAAATTATAATACGTCAAAACCCACTGTTACATAACTCACCTTAGCCACTAATAACCAAGCTGTTGATGCAACTTTAAAAAATAAACTAAAAAAATATTAATATAATATATATTTATCGAAATCACAAAAATGAGTCACTAAATCTTAACGTAATGATCATTCTTCTTAATTTGACAGAGAAGCCATCTAAAGAAATATAAAGCCATTTTGATAATATGCATTATGACCAAGATCTAATAGTATATTTCCTTAATTTATAACTTAACTTGAAAACTTTGATATAAAAAATGACGTTACCACGACCGAGTTACAAAATGATAGATGATCATCTAAAAGCGAAAATGAGGTTATGTACCGAACTTCAGTTTTTACTCCGATATATATAATTATTATTCATTTATTTTATATAATCAAAATATATAAAGTTTGAATTAATATTATATAGGTATTCAAAGTTTATTGAAAATTCAAACAGATGTACTATACAGAAAATGTTATAAATATGGAAATATCATTATAATGAAATTATTCATAGAATAGTAAAATACTTCATAGTTGTAGATTTCAAACAATTCTGGCCGTCTTACATCCACCATATTGATGTAATGGGATTTCCTTGTTTGAAAAAAATTTTAATTAGGTCTCGTGCCACAACAATAAAAAACTCTGTAGTTAGGATTTTTAATTTATAAATTAATATTTTTAACAAACTATTTTTCAGTTTTTATTTAAAGTCGCATTAACTGCTTGATTATTAGCGGCTTCGGTGGGCTATGTATCTAATATTCTGGGTTTTAACTTGTGAAAATTTTCTGACTCTAGCCAGAAATCGAACCCGGGACCTTCGCATTGAAGGCTAGTGCGCTAAATGCTACGGAGGTGGCCTCACATATATTTTTATTTGTTTCTGTTACATCAAACAACTACAAAAATGTGATCTCATCATGCGGTCCTGGGTTCGAATCCCACTCAGGCACGGCATATTTTCATACGTTACAAAATATCAATTCATCCTCCATCGTATAATAGTTACACCGCAACGTCGTCGCTAATGACCGTTGTAGTTGATGCGACGTTAAATAAATTAATTAAAAAAAAAAAACATTTGATGGTTAATTTGGCAAAATGTGACATGATTGACAACGATGAACCTGATCATACATGTGACGCTTCATATTTTTATGTTATTATGTGGGTACTGTTATTATTTCAAAATTATGCGAATGTTATTTCGATAGTGCCTTTAATTACATGTTAATCCAGTAGTAAAAGTTTGCTCCAATTTTTCTTTAACCTAACGTATTCTGACTAGTAACTTTATTCTGATCAGGAGTTCTTAAATTATCTTATAAAGAATGCTCTTTAAATGTAATTTGTGTAGAATTTCGACTTATGTAACATTTTAGTATGAAAATGACAAACCTAAAATTCTAATGTACAATTTTAGTAGTAATTAAATGTAAATATTTATTTTTTTGTTTTTCTATAGTGAACCCTTGTAAATTAGATGGTAAACATAAAAAAATTGTTTGTCAAAATAGATTTAAATGTACGTATATTACTCATATATTTGACGACGTCTTTTTATTTTCGTCGCTGACAAGTAAAGATTTATTTATTTATTATTTAACCTTCTCTAAGGAACGTCTGGTAGGTGCGGTATATAAGTTACATTCTTTTAATCGAGTCGATTTTATATTTGCCCGTTTTCTTTTTGTGAAATCGTCTGTAGTGTGATGATATTAATAATTTAAGGGATTTATAAGTCATTGTGTAAGATTTCGTTATGGATGTACCATGGGAAGTCGATGATACCCCTGAGTACCTAAGACTGAATTGTTTGTATTAATTACACTTACCTTTTCTTCTTATTATTTTTTAAATTTCATTTAAAGTCGCATTAAGAGCTTATATATATAATAGTTACTTGATAATAATTTGGACTAATGAACGGTAAGATGTAACACGTAATAACTTTCCAGATCCTAGCCGGGAATCAAACATGTGACCTTCCGTTTTTCAGGGTTGCACACTCATCAATGTAATGCAATTTTATAATGAAAAACTTTTTTATTTTATTTTAATATTTTTCAACATTTTTAAGACAAGAGAACCAAATTTTTGGTAGTTTAAGTCGCAAGAAATAGTGTCAGTTAGTATTTACGCATTAAAAATACATACGTATTACTCGTGAACCAAACTCAGAACCTCTTTTATTACAATCAACGCAATCTGTTGTTTACATCTATGTAGTGGAGCTAATCAAGGTAAAATATTTGATTTTCGTGAGAAAATTCTGTATGAAAACATTAAAATAAATTTTTAATATATTTGGTGCTTTCTTTTAAACCATGTAAAAATATTGTGTTCGGTATCCAACTAATAAGCATTTAATGATTCTAAAAGCACTCGATATCTAATATACTGGAGAGTAATAAAACCTAAATAAGGGTGGATTATTGGTGGTGTTTAAATGGTTGTGGTTACTAGAACTGTAATGATGAGTTAAGGGATGTTTATTTAGTAATGTAAACACACGTGAGACCGGTGTTTATTGAAAACTAAATTTCTATTAACTGTAATGGTAACATTAGTATGGTGGGCAGTTATTAAAAATTTAATATACAAAAGTTTCTCTTTTTAAATCTATCAAAATTACTTGTACTCATATCCATTCTTTTGAAAATTCAAGATTAATTAAGGTGATAATACAAAGCTCGGAAGTGGATCTTCAAAAATCAGTTCTGCTTCTTGATAAAATAGCCAAAGAATATACCATCAAGTTGTCGACAAGCAAAACTAAAGTGATGGCATTCCTTGGGAAAGACCCAATACGATCAAAGATAGTTTTGAACGACAAGACTCTAGAGCAAGTTTCCGAATTCGTTTACTTGGGTTGCAGTATCACATACAAAGACGATAACGAGATATTGCGGAGGGTCAATAAATTTCAGTCGGTTTGTGGTTTCATCAACAGGACCTTCAGGAGGAAATCTCGAAGGGAAACACAAATGCGATTATACGATGTGATGGCGGTGCCGTTGGTGTTGTACGGCAGTGAGTCTTGGATGCTACGAACAGCTCAGTTAAGAAAGGTAGAGGCTGCAGAAATGAGATTCATGAGGGCAGTGAAGGGATATTCCTTAAGAGAGCAGATTCGTAGCAGTGAAATAAGGAGAGAATTGGGTAGAGAGGAATCGCTGATTGGAAAAGTGTCCAAGTACAGAGACAGATGGACGAACCACGTCGAGAGAATGCCGCCAGACAGGATTACGGTGAGGGCGGTAAACTATCAACCGGAAGGAAGACGAGGCCTGGGGAGACCCAGAAAGAGATGGCATGAAGCTGGAACAGGCGTTACGCCTAATCCGTAATAGGTAGAAGAAGAAGAAGAAGATTAACCCTTTTCAGTGCCGAAATAATATATTATTTTAAAAGTTTGATGTAAAGTGCCATTTAATTTGAATAAGGGTGTAAAAAAAGTGCCAGCCCTTATTTCGAAAACTTGCAGGCGCAAACCTGCCATTTCTGATCAAAATTTCAAAGTTACAGAAAAATAAAATTTCCTGTTAAAAATTAATTTTTATTGTGTTCATAAAAAAAAGAAAACGTTCTAACACTAAAAATATTCAAAATAGTTTTTTTTAGTTCATTTAAAGTCGCATCGACAGCTTGGTCGTTAGCAATTACTGTGGGTTTTGGTACCTTAACGGTGGTTTTAACGTGTTAAAATTTCCAGACCTAAGCTGGGAATCGAACCCGGGACCTTTCGCTTTGTTGGCAAGCGCGCTAGTTACTACACCACGGAGGGGGATCCAAAATACATTACTCCATTGTTGTTTAAAAGTTTATTTTGGAAATTTTCGGTTATCCGGACGTTGGCACTTTATACATAAATTGCGGACGTCCGTAAACCGAATGTTAATTCTATGTAAAAGATATCGACGTTCTGTTTTCCGGACGCTGGTACTGAAAGGGTTAATAAATTATTTCTTTCAATTTGTTGGAGAACAATGGTACAATATGAAGACTACGACGGAAGCATAAAACGTACGAGTACTAGGCTAAACTTACGTTTAACCCAGTAAATTTATTATTTCCTTTGTTTTGTAAAATTTAGTTTCATTATACAGGTTGTTCCAGGAGTAAATAACTGAGGTGTATTCCTCTCATAAAAATAACGAAAAAATTTCATGTAAACATAAGTTAGGTCCGGAATCGCTTCGTTATCAAGTTATAGCTAGCGAAAATTTTCGTCCGGGTTTCAGTTCCCCCGCAAAAAAATTAAGCCCCACAGAAATGTTTAGAGCGTTAGTTAAGTTGTGACTAAACAGATTTTATGTAAAATGAGCTAAAAAATTTAATAAAACAGGTCCCAGACTTGTAGCTAGAGTACAGTCCATTCGAAATAGCATGATAATGTCTCTGAATAGTGGTAACTTTTCAGAACAAAAAGTCCCTTTTAGAAAGTAAAATTTCCCTTTTAATTATTCTTACAATATAAATCTTTGTTTTGAAATTTTGAACATCATTTGGAATTTTCGTCATAATTATTTTACTGGCATTTCTTATTGTTGAATTCAGTAACCCAAGTATTCAATAAGCAAGACGTGATTAATTAATACATTCATATTTAATAATTAATAATAATATAATAAAATATTAATTAAAATTTGATTTATATTTTTCGTGTGCCGTTGGAACTATCATTATATATTTTTTTCTTATACGAATAAAACAACAAAAACCAAGCTTTAAAACGAGCTGTAACTTTTTTTATCCCTAATGTGTGTACGTTTCAATCAGAATAATAAGCAACCCCATGACTCAATGAGATGAGGATGATATGTATGACGTGTAAGTAAAGTGTAGTCTTGTACAGACTCAGACCGACCATTCCTGAAAGAGTATGGTTAATTGAACACCAACCATCAAAGTACACCGGTAACCACTGTCTAGTATTCAAATCCGTACAAAATTAAGTACCTTTACTAGGATTTGAACCAGGAACCTTCGTCTCCGAAAACCAGCTGTTATACAGCTGATTTTAGTGACGACTTTACCTCTAGACCAATCCTGTGGGTTAATTAATTAATTAAAATTTAATTTCTACTTTTCGTGTGTTATTGGAACTATCATTATTTTTCTTTTCTTATACGAATAAAATAACAAAAAACCAAGCTTTAAAACGAGCTGTAACTTAACTAAAATTTTTATGTTTTTTATTTGGGGAGATACTTCCGCGGTTCCAACACAGGCTTCAATTTTCATTTTACGAACTATAGTGTCTTTTACACCACTACCTCTTCTGTTCTTAAAAAGTTCAGTCATATAAAAGACTGAACATATGTTAAGAAACAGAACAATTTTTTTTGAAGTCCTTGAACCAGCAGAATGAGTGCAATTAATTTAACATTCCATTTGCCCGTTCTGGGAAAAACTAGTATAATTTTTCAACTAGTGTAAAAATTAAATTACTTTAAAGCAAAAAGGAATTATCGGGAATGAAATTGTAGATTTAACAAAATGGTTTGGTATTAATAATGTTGCTTAACTATTAAAGATTATTTTTTCTCCTATTTTTGCAACATCTCAAAGCAGAGCTATATAATTTCATCTGTGCACATAATAAATTAAGAAATTAACAAAATAGTATTAGCATGTTTAATAAAACAAATAAAATACAATGTTATTTTGTAAAACATGAAATTAAAATAAGAACAAATGACGATTACATTAAGATTCTGTACACAAAACCGGGCTGTAACACAAACTCACAAAAAGTTAATTACATTAAAACGGTTAAATAACTTAAATGAAACTAGAAACTGTTATATGTACATTTTGCCCTGCATTTAGCGTTGAGAGCAATTTAAACAGTTTAAATAGGAGGAGGTTTTTGGTTCATTTGTGGGACAAAATAAATGACCCTCTTGTTGGTCATACAAAACTAGAGAACTGTGTTGGGAGCCAGATGAGGTTTATAGCGCGGGTATCGACCAATTAGGAAATCACTTTCTTTCTCAATTCGTGTTCACCGCAAATTAGGGTATAACCACAATACCAGTTTTTATGTTATCATGTGCATTTGTATATAATACCACTAGTACAGAGTTATAAATTATAAATTAATGATAATGGTTTATTAATCTTCGAGACCAATATGTTTCACACTAATGAATATTATTAAAAAGTATAAAATCTATGCTCATATAAATGACTTCTCTAATATAATGAACGTTTTTATTCCTTCATTTAATCTCACATTCAACGTTTTTCAATAAGAACATCATGACGTTTATAAATTTTGGGCTATTATATTCATAATCATGCCCATAACAGGCAAGTGGCATGTTAAATTCATTCAATTGATAGTGGCACACTATCTGTTAGTTCCAGGGCTACAAAAACTAGTTCTGTTTCTTATCACTTGGTCAACCAATTATATGACTGAACTATTTAAAAACAGAAGAGGTAGAGGTGTAAAAGACACTAATCAGAGTTATCTCCTCTAAAAGTAATGAATTTCATTATACAGCCAGACCCTGTGGTGAATAAAGTGAAGGTGTCATTTGCAGGGTGGAAAGTGGATGCTTTGCGGAGTGCCTGACATGACGATAAGCATAGGCTGCTTTGGCACTCAGTAAGGAAGGCATGGTAAATCACCACACTCCTCATTTTACTTAGTAAAACCTCTAGAGTTTCAAGCCAGCCTTTCGGTTGTTCACCTAAACAACGATTGCTCATAACAGGTAGGTAGAGTGTTACATTTTTACACTCGATCCGCTAGTTCCAGGGCTACAAAAAATAGTTCTGTTTCTTATCATATGATCAGCCAATTTGATGACTGAAGCATTTAAGAACAGAAGAGGTAGAGGTGTAAAATACACACATAAAGGTTAGAGTTATCTCCTGTAAAAGTAATGAATTTCATTATACAGCCGGACCCTGTGGTGAATGAAGGTGTCATTTGCAGGGTGCAACGTAGATGCTTTTCGGAGGGCTCGACATCCTGATAAGCATACTTTTACACTCAGTGAGGAAGGTAATGGTAAACCACCTCAATCCTTGTTTTACTTAGTAAAGCCTCTACAGGTTCAAACCAGCCTTTCGACTGATGACCTAAACAACAATTCTATAATCAATACATCATTAAAAGACTTGGAGCGTTCAGGATTTGGCTCTACAGAAGGACGATGAAAGTCTCCTGGGTGGATTGCGTCTCTAATAAGGAGGTACTGAGACACATGCAGAAATCAAAAGACGTCATAAACACAATAAAAATTAGGAAGCTTGAGTATTTGGGACATATAATGCGCAATCAGAAAAGATATGGGTTGCTGCAATCTATATTAGTACAAGGGAGAATATAACTGGACAACGGAGCGTGGGGAAAAGACATGGTTCCTGGTTGAAAAATTTAAAAATGTGGTACTTGAAGACGACAAATCAGGTGTTTCAAAAATCAGTGGATAAAGTTCAGATTGTTAACATGATACATCCGGAACGGATAGGTACTTAAAGAAGAAGGAGATATTGTATAATAATAATACTTTGCTCATAACAGGCAGGTTGCGCCAAAGCGCCGGCCGCATTGGCGCAGTTGGTAACGTGCTCGCCTCTCATCATGCGGTCTTGGGTTCGAATCCCATTCAGGCATGGCATTTTTTTCATACGTTACAAAATATCGTTTCATCCTTCACCGTCTGCATTAGCAGTAATTGCATAACAGTCGGACGTTAAACAAAAAAAAAAAAAAATAAATAACAGGCAGGTGGAGTGTTAAATTATTTGCACTCGATCTACTATTTCCAAGGCTATAAAAAATAGTTACATTTCTTGTCACATGATCACCCAATTATTTGATGGAAGCATTTAATAACAGTAGAGGTAGAGGTAAACAAGACACTAGTCACAGTTATCTCCTCTGAGAGTAATCAATTTCATTATACAGCCAGACCCTGTGGTGAATGAAGTGAAGGTGTAATTTGCAGGGTGAAAAGTAGATTATTTTCATTGTGATAAGCATACTTTTTCACTTAGTGAGGAAGGCAATTGTAAAACAAATTGTAAAACACCTCATTTCTAATTTCACTTAGTAAAGCCTCTACGGGTTCAAACGAACCTTTTAGCAAACAACCTGAGTATCAAAAATAATAATATTGATTTATATCCAAAAAAAAAACACGTTACGTGTGAATAACCTTACATTAACTTACGTTTGTATATTATTCAAATGAGAAAGCTCTTACTGACTGACTCACTCACCCACATTTAAGTTATCCTACTTGCACAATAGCTAATGAGCTGAAATTTGATGGGAATATTCCCTGTAGGGTAAATATAAACGTTAAATATAAACCATTTCGACATCCTGCGTAAAAGGTTGATAAGATTTCTGAATACGAAAACTAATTAATACGAAACGTCTCCATGTCAAATTTACTGGTAATCTCTACTAACTTATTTTATTTTACGTATTTATTTTATTTTGCAACTACATAATAATAATAATAATAATAATATATTTTTTCGTTCAATAACAAAATACGACACCGGGTTGGTCTAGAGGTAAAGACGTCACAGTGAGTCATCTGTTTAACAGCTGATTTTCGGAGACGAAGGTTCCTGGTTCAAATACTAGTAAAGGTAGTTACTTTTATATGAATTAATTACTAGACAGTGGTAACCAGTGTACTTTGATGGTTCGGGTTCAATTAACCATACTCTCTCAGGAATGGTCCACCTGGTCTTTACAAGATTACGCCTCATTTTCACGTCATACACATCATTCTTATCTCATTGGGTCACGGGTTTGCTTATTGTTCTGAATTAAACAGATTGCAAAATGCACATATTTGGAATAAATAATAAAAAATAACCAAATACAATGAATATACATAGAATATTTCCTATGACTAGCCATATATATATTATAACTAACATATTCGTTTACAGTAACTGAAATAAAACAAATAACAATAATAAAATAAATAAATAAAAGAACAATAAAAATATATTTCTTACATAGATAAACTGGGATGAAAATTTTAAGTAATGATTTGAATGCTGAAATGATGTACTGTACTTATATTTTATGGTAAAATTTATTCTTTAACCGTTCTTAGATTGATTTATTTTTGTCACGTAGCTTTATTATTATATTTTAAGATTCAGGTAAAGATATTAAGGTTTTATTATCAGTTGGGTGACTAAAGTAACATAAATAAAATATACTGGCAATGACCATTGTAAAAATTTAGTAATTTGAACATCGTTTTTCTTTACCGACACTAAAGAATTGGATTCAAGTAGTAAGCAGTTTTTCATCTTCTAGAACTCAACAGTTCCTGAAAATTATTTGAGTGTCAATTCACCTGTTTTTATTATTTTCATTTTATTTCTTCTCATCTGTTTTCAGATCCTTTGTATTTATGTTAGTTTTATTTTAAAGAGTAATGAAATATTCTTGAGATAAAAATTGAGAGAAATGTTTTTATTATTTTTGTTTAAAAATAAATTGCCCATAACAGGCAGGCCAAGTGTTACATTATTTGCACTCGATCTGCTATTTCCCAGGCTACAAAAAGTAGTTCTGTTTCTTATCACATGGTCAGCTAATTATATAACTGAAAAATTTAATAACAAATGAGATACAGGTTTAAAATACACTAGTCAAAGTTATCTCCTCTGAAAGTAATGAATTCATTATTCAGTCAGATTCTTGATGAACGAAGTGAAGATGTTATTTGCAGGGTGGAAACTAGATGGTTTCGGAGGGCCCGGCATGCTAATAAGCATAAGTTACTTTTGCACTCAGTGAGAAAGGCCGGTAAACCAACTGACTCCTCGTTTTACTTAGTAAAGCCTCTAGAGGTTCGAACCAGCCCTTCAGCTGATGACCTAACCAACAACAAAAATCAATATTAAGAAACACCTTCATGATCTAGCGTCAAACTACGAACCGGAAGGTCGACAATCAAGACCTTTCTATTTTTCGTTAGGTTTTGGAAATATTAAGTAAATATTAAATAACTAGCATGCCCCGCGCGGCTTCGCACGCGAAACTTGTGCAATCTATTTTAACTTCTTTTGCCTATATGAATATATAGGAAGAAAAGTATTATTTTCATGTCGATTATTCGAAATCAAGTTTTCACCGGATATACACGTTTTCAGACCCCCTGAAACCAAAAAACATGTTTTTTGCGGTTGGTCTGTGTGAGTGGTCTGTGTGAGTGTGTGTGCGTGTGTGCGTGTGTGCGTGTGAGTGTGTGTGTGTGTGTGTGCGCGCGCGCGTGCGTGCGTGTGTGTGTGTGTGTGTGTGTGTGTGTGTGTGAACAGAATATCTCAAGAACGGAACATTTTACGAACTTGAACCTTGAAACTTCAGTCAGATACCAATAGGGGACCCGACACGAACATTTTTATCAAAATCGGTCAACCGGAATTAGTAGTATATTCGTGTCATTTTTTACTTTTTTTGCGATTTTGTCAAAGACGGGTTCTAAGACGTTTTTTTGAAATTGTCTGATTCACTCAATATTTTTATGCTTTATAAGATAGGGTAGGCGTCATATCTGCTGGAATTCTTGGGAAGTCTGTTTTCACGTAAAAAAATGGTTTTTTTTAAGATTGCGGCTTTAATATGCATTTTAGCGCAAAAGTTTATATAATAAAAGTTTTAGAGAATATAATCTTTTTATTCAAATATTTATTTTGTAAAACGCTTAGTTTAGCGGTAATTGGTGATTTTCTGTTTTTTTCTCGCGAAAATGTGTGAAAAATCAATTTTTTTTAAGATTTCGGCCTTAGTATGCATTTTACGACAAAAGTGTATAATCAAATTTATAGTAAATTAAAAGATCTACAACTTTTATTTAAAGCATTTATCTCTACAGACCCTAGTTTAGTGAAAGAGTGATTTTCCGTATTTTTAAGCAAAACTGAAGTTGATTTTCATATTGCGTTTTTCACTCATGATTAAAATTAGGTTATATTTTTTGAGGTTAGTTTTTTTTGTTTATTTTTAATATTTTATTACTAATGTTAGGTTATATTGTTGATTATTTGCATTGGCAAGAGAAAGTTGTGTGAGTGTTTTACACCAGATTTTTAAAAATAAATATTTGACGGAAATTGTGTAGCTGCTAGATCGACTCTATACTCCAACGTACACACCCACACGCACGCTCACACAAAAAATTTAGTACATTCCCCCGGATATCTCTCGCTAGTCGTAATACGTTTGTACTGTTTCTTACAATAGCGCGCGCACACACACACACACGCGCGCGCACGCAAAACGACATTTTGATCATTTCCCACGCGTTTTTCTCTCACCTTCATCAACTTTAACAGAACACACACACACACACACACACACACACACAAACACATACATATTTATGAAAATCTTTATAGGGCCCTTAGGGTTATCATTTTTTTTTAATTTAAAAAGAAAATGTTGCTGTGAATATAGATACGAATACGCTGTCAAAATTTCATGAAAATTTGTTCAGTAGTTTTGGAAATTAGCCTGCACAGGAAAACTCGCTTTGTCTTTATAATATTAGTATAGATATGTTAAAACGCGCCGTTTCCCAACCAACAGTAGTCAGTTTTGACTAAAGTGGTTAAAAAGCGACTTTTAAAAAAAATTATTTATAATTTTACTTCAAGATATAACTTTTTCATTTTTACAAATACGAGGTGTCTCTTTACTCGTATACAGGTGTCTATTTGCGGTTAAGGTTTAAAAGTTATTATGGTAAGAAACTATTAAAAAACCAGATCTTTATCATGCATTCTGCAGCTTGAAATCAATTCTATTTTGTAGACTGTTTTACATTAGGTCCACTTTGGAACACGTTAATACTGATTTATTGGAAATCGATTGTTGTTATTTTCAATTTTCCTTGTTTTCTTTTTTCTTCTGTTCTAGTTCTAGGCTGTTGTAGTTCTGTTGATTTTAGCTAAAAGTTTGCCTATCTCGTTCTGTTGTTTCTATTTTTATTTCTTTTAGATCTTCCGCTGTTTCTTCAAACCACCCTGGTTTGATTTTCTTGTTAGAAAGTGATCCATTTGGAGTTTAAGTAGTCTTTGTCTTTTCCATCCTGAAGATATGTCAAAAAAATTGTGCCATTCTTTTTCCGATTGAGTCTGACATTCTTTCTTGATTTTCATATATTTGTTTATTTGATTTTAAGCAATATCTCTGTTTATCGTTTTTATTAGGTCATAATATATTTCTTTCTATTTCCCTTTTATTCGCTGTTATCAAGCAATTTTAAGTATAAAGTGCTTCTGGTTTATAGATATTTTATTTATTTTTCAGCTGCTTCGATCAAAGCAGTTGAAATAGAGGTTGTTAACCTCTAGTTTTAAACTAGAAAAATAAATGTGAATAATATTCAGCTTCATGGTTCAACGAGCTGATAAAATATTCCACTGTTAAAAAAGCGATTTAACAATATGACCAGCCTTAAAGAAATGATACGGGATATTCCTTTTAAAATTCAAGATGATCGACGCTATAAAATATATTTTCTTTCTTGTTGTTGTTAGAATGTTGTTTAGAATGTTGTTAGAATGTTGTTTAGAAACAACAGCTAAATTTTATTAAAAATATTTTGACAATATCGAAAAAGAAAGAGTGTTCGAGAATTACAGAGTGTTTAAAAATGTTAACTTAAGTTATAAGAGGAATAGGGTTTTCCGAGAAATAGTTAAAAATATTATAAATGGTCTTTAATAAGACACGTTTATTGTTGTACGGGTATTGTAAGAACCTGGTACATATTTAGATAATTGGCCTTTTTTAACACTTTCTATTCAATCCTAATTTGTTTACAGTTGTTAAGATTTATCCAGAAGCCTCAGAAGGATTTTGTATTTTATTATTATATCCGAAATCTCTGTCTTTTCTTGAACTCTCCATTAGCCCACTTATATAAGCGCCGGTTTGTTTTCGGGCTGGTTTTAGTCTCGATTTGTCTGTGTTTAAGTGAGCGAATCGTGTAATGCTTAACGGTTACGTCAGAAAAGGTCAACGTTACTATGTATTGTTTAATGTTTTTTCTGTAAAATTTTTGTAAGTAATATTAAGTAAATTGGTTAAGTTATTTATTGTATTAGTTAATTATAATTAGTTTGTTATTTATTAAATAATTTAATTGTAATATAATTGCAGATTTTAGTCATTTATTTAAATGTAATTCTTAGTTGTAATAAATATTGTAATTTTAAACTTTAGTGTGTTAATTTTATTTTATTTACCCAGATCCCAAAAGGTATCTTAGAGATAAGTGCCACAATATTAAAAAGTAATGTTTCATAAAGAAGAAATAAAAAATTACAATAAATAATATGAATATAGCTGAGTCGTTATTGAGCTGCAGAAAAACAAAAGTAATAATCTTGTGGTATTTACAAACCAACTAGAAATAAAATTATTGATTACAAACAAATGAAAACTTGATAAAACACAATTTTCAATATTAATTGCAAATTTCAATTTATGCAAACTGGAATAAAATTGGTACTGACGTATTAGTTTATCTAAAAGTGACCTACATTGAAATATCCAATTTACTGAGTCAATATAAATCAAAGATTACTGAATCTCATCGTTCCTGAAGCACGCAAAGACAGGAGAGTTAATTTACTGTAAGTGCTTCGGAGTAGTCTATCAGTTTGGAGTGGTTCAATGAAAGCTTTAGATTGTAGAAGAATATACATTAAATTTTAATGGTGCTTTTTAAATAACACTTTGGTCATGTGTGTGTTTTAATGATAATGTTTTTATTGTTTTAAAGGTTCGAAATGACATTTTATCAACTACCTTTAATTTTTTCGATTCTGTCTTTAATACAGAGTACTATAATGTGTTGTTATAAAATATTCGATTCGAGAAATTTAATTGATCATCAAGCTTAATGACTCCTGAAGTCAAAAAGCTATTTATGACAAAATATCCATTTATACGTTAACACACCGGGTTGGTCTAGAGATAAAGTCGTTGCCGTGAGTCAGCTGTTTAATAGTTGATTTTCGGAGACGAAGGTTCCTGGTTAAAATCCTAGTAAATTTAGTTATTACTTTCTCTTGCCTATATGAATATATAGAAAGGAAAGTATTGTTTTCATGTCGATTTTTCGAAATCGAGTTTTCACCGGATCTATACGTTTTCAGACCCCCTGAACCCAAAAAACATGTTTTTAGCGATTGGTCTGTGTGTGTGTGTCTGTGTGTGTGTGTGTGTGTGTGTGTGTGTCTGTGTCTGTGTCTGTGTGTGTGTGTGTCTGTGTGTGAACAGAATATCTCAAGAACGGAACATCGTACAAACTTGAAACTTGAAACTTAAGTTACATACCACTACCGGACGCGACACGAACATTTTCATCAAAATCGGTCAACCGGAAGTAGTAGTTTATTCGCATAATTTTTCAGTTTTTTGCGATTTTCTCAAAAACTGGTCCTACGATTTTTTTAAAAATCGCCTATTTTACTCAATTTTTTATTCTCTACAAGATAGGGTAGGCGCCATGTTTGCTGAAATTCTCGGTGAGGCTGTTATCACGTAAAAACGTTGTTTTTTTTAAGACTACGGCTTTAATATAAATTTTAGCGCAAAAACTTATATAATAAAAGTTGTAGAAAATTTAAAAACCTACAACTTTTATTTCAAACATTTTTTTGTATAACGCTTAGTTTAGCGGTAATTTGCAATTTTCTGTTTTTTTTCTCACGAAAACGTGAGAAAAATTGATTTTTTTAATACTTCGGCCTTAGTATGCATTTTACGACAAAAGTGTATATAATTAAATTTATAGAAAATTAAAAGATCTACAACTTTTATTTAAAGCATTTTTCTCTACAGAGCCTAGTTTAGAGAGAAAGAGTGATTTTCCGTATTTCTAAGCCAAACTGAGGTTGATTTTCATTTTGCGTCTTTCACTCATGATTAAAATTAGGTTATGTTTGTTGAGGTTAGTTTTTTGTTTATTTCTTATGTTTTATTACTAATGTTAGGTTTATTGTTAATTATTTGCATTGGCAAGAGAAAGTTGTGTGTTTCACACCAGATTTTTTTTATAAGAATTTGAATACTAGACAGTGGTTACCGGTGTACTTTGATGGTTGGGGTTGAATTAAACATACTCTCTCAGGAATGGTCGGCCCAGGTCTGTAAAAGACTACACCTCATTTACACGTCATACATATCATCTTCATCTCATTTGGTCACGAGGTTGCTTATTATTCTAAATTGAACAGATTTTAATGCACACACATTAGGGTTTAACAAAAAATATAAGAGAAATATAGTTTTTAAAACATCAGATTCCTGCTCCACTTTCTCATTTATTACCTTTAAACTTTTTTAATGCTTAATTATGTACAAGTTTACTTTATCCTGTTAAAACCAAAAGAAAAACGGTCCAATTATTTAACGATTAAGTCTTTCACTACAAACGAACTAAAGTAAAAAAGTTTCACAAATCGTTGTTGTTGATAACAAGTTATATTCACGAAAAAATTACTGTGGTTTGTCGCAAAATTATTTAAAACTGAACGTATGCGAAATTTATTTTACCTTTCTATTAAAAATTGTCAGTTACAGGTTTTATAAATCTGAAGCTAACTAAGAGTACTAATAAAACAATGTAAAATTTGTTGTATTCTATTGAGAAAATATTAATACAAATTCTACCTCTGTTTAAAATATGAAAGAGAATAAAAATGTAGAATTCATGGCCGCCCAATTGCCCTAGAGTATCGTTTACGAGACCTTTCGGGATTAAATATTTTCAGTTGTAGGTTTAATTTATTCTAAAATTTATGGCACAAGCAATAAATGTTTATTAATGTACAACAGTCAAAAAACGAGTTAAAGTAGAAATTAATATAGTAATAAAAGTACATTTAAAATATTAATGTATTTTTAATAATATTTAAACAAACAGTTAATAAAACTATGTTAATTATACCAAGAATTTTGTTTTATATTCGAATTACTGAATTACAGTCAGCATATCTCTGTTGCATGTGGGATGTCAGTGTAATGTTAAACTAATTTTATTGGTCGTGCTAATTCCAGGGTCATAAAATTAGTTTTCTTTCTCCTCACTTTTAGGATTCAATTAATTACGTACTATTGTTTTCATACACCGTTAGAGGTCTATTATTCGTTTATATCTTGTGTTGTTGGTATTTAGATAATTTCATCTATTGCTTTTATTTTCTGGTACTTTTTGTGTATTTATTTTTTAGAGTAATCTACTCCGATTTATATAAGAAGGCTAAACTCTCCATTGATTTAGTAAGTAGTAAACAGATTATAAGGTGAGTCGGAATGTAAATATTCAGTGCTTGAACTATTGAGTTGAAACCGGTTATTTGTACGGTATGGAAGTAGATTCTATATTACGGGAAAATAGTGTGCAATTTTTAATTCTTGTATTGCATTATCTTAATGATATTAAATGTTCATATTTTTTGTTTACTTCAAATCCTAAGCTTTTTAATAATAATTTCTAATACATTTAGCGTACCATTAAGTTGTCATTTAATTTACAACTAAATAAACCAATCAATACAGGTTACGTTCATCTTGTGCTGAACTTGAAACTTGTCCACTTGTGATGAATAATGTTCATACCTACTATGCAAGAGTGGTACGATATCTTGGCTGGTGGCTATAAGCCTTTCAATCAAAATTCTTAAGATTTACTACTGGCGCTCCTTTTTGTGTAAGCAATAAAACCCTCCATGATAATTTCAAAATTCCGACAGTGAAGGAACTAACCGCGTCCGTCTATAGTAAATTTCGCGAACGACTAGACGACGATCTAAACCAACTAGCCCGTGATCTAGCCACAACGAACTTCCCAACTATGCGATTTTAAAAGCGATTTCTAAAGCGATATCTAAAGCGCAGTAGATTTTTTTTTGGGTTTAACGTCCGACCTTTTGTTATGAATAACGGACAACATCCGTAGTTGTAAACGGCAAATGTAGCACTGTGCACCTCTTCTCCTCAAAGTAAAATTCCCACACTGCCCGTTAAATATCATGTACGGAAATTGTGCAGCTCAATGTACAGTACTGTACAAAAATAAATTAACTAGTAGTTTAGTTGTAATTATTTTAATTAATTGAATTGTTCATAAATACTTGTTACAAATTTAAAAGAGAGTTTTATCATTTGTTGATAACCACATCCCGAAAAAAACCCGGAAGAAACGTTATAACATGTTCAACAAACTAAATAAAGGAATGAATTACATTAATCAACGTTAATTTATAACATTTAAAATAATATTATATGTTACAACTTATTAATGTGTAACATTATGACATGTTACAAGCGTCTGCCACAACGACTGTAATAATTTCCATAGTAAAAGAGGAGGACATGTATATTAAAATGAATGACCCGGGGATCTGGACAATAAACTTTGATTAGTTACTTCATAATTAAAAGATTAATTGATCTGTTTATTACATGTAATATACTGGATAAATAAAATTGATATCTAACATGTTGTCAGGATCGGAAATATTTCCACATAATACTGAAAGAACGAGGTTCGATTACAGACATCAACTTCTTCTTAGGAATGAAAATAACTCCCTACAAAAAACTAGGCAGAATTAGGCCTATTTTATAATTAAAAATCTAGTGTGAACCACTCCCACGACTTTTTTTTGCCAAAATAGATAATGAAACATATCTAGGTTTAATCATTATTAAACAATGTAAAATGGAAAACATAACCTAATTTTAATTATAAGAATGAAAATGAAAATGAACCTTCTATTTAATTTAAAAAACAGGAAATCACTAATTGACGCTAAAACAGGCTCTGTAGAAGAAAATGCTTGAAATTAAAGGTGTAGATGTTTTTATTTCCTATAACTTTAATTACAATACACTTTTGTCGTAATACAATCTAAGGCCGTAATTTTTAAAAAAATCACATTTTTTAACAATTTTGATGGGAAATAATACAAAAAAAAACAAATTGGCGCTTAACTAAGCGTTGTAAAAATGTTTTAAGTAAAACTTAACCATTTACAGTTCCTATCTTCTACCAATATGGAGCTATGCCAGTCAGCTTTACTGCTCTGCAAAACCATCGGTATTAGCAAAAATTCAGCGTTTCCAATCAAAGCTTTTACGGAGGATAGTTAACGCCCCCTATTATGTAACCAATAAAACGCTACACTCAGAACTAAACGTACCCTACATAAATGACGTTTTCTTAAAACTCTATACAAAATTTAGGAAGAAACTCGTGAACCAACATAACCCATTGATCTCAAATCTGGCTACGCAGACTCTCCCAAACAATACAATAAGACGTCTAAAACGTCGATGAAGCCAGGACCTCATCAATTAACGCAGTACAGTAATTGACTATCCATTAGTGTTCTAAATGCGGCCTTAATGCCTATCTATTCACTATAACTTATCTATTCACGTCGGAGTTCTGTCACTGGACTGTCTCCACTCACGTTTATTTATCATGTTAATTTTTTCCAAATTTTGTGTTATCACATTCACTGATAGTTTCCAACAGATTGTGAATTTCCTAAATAAAAAAATTTAAAACTTGTAGGTTTTTAAATGTTCTACATTTTTATTTTTATACACTTTTGCCATAGCATTCATTTATTTAGGCCGTAATCTTAAAAAAAATTCTACAAGAGCAGAGCCGCCTCAAGAATTTCAGCAGATATGCTGCTTACCTTATATTGTAGAGAATAAAAATGTAGTACCTATATAAAGTGATTTTTTTTTAAAAATCGTAGAAAACGGTTTTGAAAAAATTACAAAAAGAGAAAAAGGTGAAAAATTACACAATAAAATACTATTTTCGGTTGATATATTTTAATGAAAATGTTCGCGTCGGATCCCGAGTTTTAACTTCATACTGTATTCCGTTCTTGAGATATTTTCTTCATACACACACACGCGCGCGCGCGCACACACACACACACGCACACACACACAAACACACACACACACGCGCACGCACGCACACACACATGCAGACATATACACAGACCAATCACTAAGAACATTTTGTTTGGGCTCAGGGGGTCTGAAAATGTGCATATTCAGTAAAAACTCGATTTCGAAAATCTGCATGTATATTTTAATACGAATTTCAAAAATAATAACAAAAAATAATATTAAAATAAAATAATATAAAATATAATTTATTCCAATAATAAAAACCTTAAATTCATATAGGACAAGAGAAAGTAAAAACATAACTTCGTTTTAACAACGCTTGAAGAGGATTCCCTTTAAAAAACCAAGATGTTGACGCAACTTTCAATAAACTAAAAGAAACTAAAGAAAATGCTACAATATTTATATTATGAAAATTTTCAATCTGTGCAATTTGAAACTACAGAAACATTCTTGATCAAAATTGAAGAAGCAAAGCAGCAAACCGAAAGTAATTGAGAGGCTAATGCCCTTAAATATGTAAAAGAAGGCTACAAAAAAAATAAGGGCGGAAGTAAAATAGAATATTTTAAGCCTAAATTTCAAACAAATAATTGAAATGAAATAAATCATCTACATTTTTCTGTTTTGTTTTTACTAAAACAAATTTCTTTTTATACAAAAATATATCTGGTGGGTTTTATTACATGTATAAAAACCTTATCTTGTTCAGTACAGTGTAGTTCACTATTCCATTTTCTCGAAACATGTGAAAAACCTTTACAAATCTAATATGTGCATGCAACAAGTACATATTTCGCCTCTAGCCTTCGGTTTTGTTTCCATTAAGGCTTTAGTAAAAGTAATGTTGAATAGAAGTTCATCTCACTGAAATATAAATTGGAAATACCATACTACATTTTCAACATTTAAACCCATTTAATATAACAAATAGATTAAAATTATTTAAAAAAATTACTAAATAATTTAAAGATTTTTTTGAGCATACAATAAATTATACGCAAAAAACATGTTTTTAACATATTGTGACGATATCTAGAAGGAAAGTCTTGGTTCCAGAACTCTTTATTAAGACTGAGATTTTAAAAATGTTAATGTAAATAATAAGAGTGATAAATATGATTATTTCCAAAATATAGTTAGAAATATTGATACATTTAGAATTGTTGGTTAGTGTTGGTGTTTTACCGTTACTGACTTGCAGTGCTTGCTATTCAGTCCTTGTAGGAATTTACTGATCTTGGTACATAATATAACAATTATAACTGATTTTAGTGTTAAGTCATGTACAGGTGAATATTTGCTCTGAAGACAAACGGCTTGGTTAATATTATTGTTAAAAATAATATAGATAGCTCTCAACTGGTATCATCATTTTTTGTGACATAACTGGTATCAGAGGTCTGACAGACCTCCAAATTTGTTTTTTATATTTAAGTTCTTCATACTTATTTAATTAATTTGTTTTAATTTTATACTTATAAAACCATCTATAATCGAAGATGTAAATGTAAAATACTTTGCGTAAATGCAAAATTACTATTTATAAAAGTAAAAAAACGAACACTGTGCATTTTTTTGACCTTTACTTCCATTTTGAACAGAACAATAACATTTTTGGGCCCTAAAAACATTCTGTGGTCTAATAATTATAAAGAAATAAGTAATTAATTTGATAAAGACAAATTTATTTACAAAACTATGAAGTACAACTTACATTTTGGTTCCACGTTTTGCTATTTATATCTATTGTTGGGCAGTACGCTGACGAACATTTATTAAAATTTATTCGTTTTTTAACTTTTTGATAATTTACAATAAAATTTTAAAATTTTTATGTTAATAAAAATTCACATAATTAACACGTACAACTTGTTTACGTGATGGACCTGGTTGTGTTGAAGCCGCTTCAGAAATTTTAAATGTATCATGCATAATGAAAATTTTATAAAATTACATAAGAAATTATTTTATAATAGTAGCTACTAAACAAAGAAATGATGTATGAAAAATTATTATATATTCATTAAAACTTTAAACAATCCATGTACTACTTGGTTTTAAAGTTGTTAAAAAGTTACACAACTGGTATCATAGGTCCAGGAGACCGCCAGTAGAAAACAAAATACAAATAACTCACAACTTGTTAGCTCGTACCGAAAACGATCTTGATCACGCATAGTTCAAACAACAATTGAAAGGTATACAAAATACACGTGATGTCGGGCAATTGGGAGGGAAGTATTGGAGGAGTAAAAAGTTACAGCGGTCTCACAGACCGCATGATACCAGTTGAGGGTTAACATGCGCTGTAGCTGCCGCTACAATTTGAATTGTCATTTGTGGTGGATGACGACATTGATTTGTAATTAATTTGTAAACTTGTTCTTATGTATTTTGTTTTTTTTTAAATATATATAACCACCGTTTACTTGAGTTGGTGGTTATTTATTCCCAGTAGATAAAATATAATTTTGTATTTGTATAAAGTGGAATAAATAAATATTATTATTATTATTATATATACTTTTTTCATAGCTGATGAGCTCTGAACGCTTGCATTGCCCCCTACCCACTTTATAGCTAACCAATGATTTGCCAGCAACGTTGCCAATACTTGCTCTTGTAGCTCTGTTAAATATTTCGTCGGCCATTCTTTTTTTTTTTGGTCTTTCAACATCAATATAACCGACAAACACACAATCAGCTAATTATATTATAAAGTATTGCATGTTAACGCGCTCTATAATCGATGTATTCAGTACGAGATGCAAGACAAGAGCTATTGCGGCTCTTATACGCCTGCGCGCGTAATGTTTATCAGTTAAAATCTGACAACGCTGGCATTGGTCTAATCGTGTGGAACAGCAGAGCTCATCAACCGTGAAAAGCATATTAGTGTATAAATGGTTAGGTAAAGTATAGACCTATTGTGTGACAGTTACCTGAGAGGGATCGCTTTGTATATTTATATATAATTAGCTCTTTAGTTAAGGTGTTGTAATGTATCCTTTATTCAAATTATAATTTACATTTTGTTAAGATTTATCCAGAATCGACAGAAAGATTTTGTATTTTATATCGTTTTTTTTTTTTTTTGTTTAAAGTGTTAATATAAAATTTTCTAGAAGTTAGGTAGGTTTATATAAGGAGCGGCCATCTTGAAGTTAGTCGATCTTGAAATGTCATTCAGTAAGATAAATATACCGAATAATGGATACGTTTATGAAAAGATCCATAGTATATTGTAGACACGTGTAATCATTTTTAAGTAGGATTTAGTTAAAATTAAGTGCGAGATAAGTTAATTTAATGCCCATAACGGGCAGGTAAAGTGTTAAATTAACTGCACTCGATCTGCTAGATCTAGGGCTACAAAAAATAGTTCTGTTTCTTATCACATAGTCAGCCAATTATATGACTGAACTATTTAAGAACAGAAGAGGTAGAGGTGTAAAAGGCAGAGTTATCTCCTCTGATAGTGAATTTCACTATACAGCCAGACCCTGTGAAATGAATGAAATAAATGTGCACTTGCAGGATGGAAAATGGGTGCTTTTTAGAGGGCCTGATATGCTGATAAGCATACTCTTTCAACTCAGTGAGGAAGGGAATAGTAAACCACCTCACTACTCGTTTTTACTTATTAAAACTTTTAGAGGTTCAAACCAGCCTTTCGGCTGTTGACCGAAACAACAACAAACGCTGTATTTCTTCTTTATTTATTTTTAGTTGTATAAATGGAATGCCAATTAATTTTTTTATTTTCATGAAATTAAAAATATATAATATTTTATTCAATTTGAGAGTTTTCAAAAGAACAAGTTGTTGACATTTATATATTTATGAACCATCTCAGTTACAACCACTCCAACTGTATAATAATTACTCCAATTAGCTTAATAGCTTTTTATTTTCTCTGTAGAGTACTTAATTCATTCTAAAATAAAAAAATAAATTTTTAAAAATGTTTTTTAACCTTTCAAAGAAATAATTTACGTTTTTTCATTTGCTTAGTTGAACCAAAATTTTGTTATAAAAGACCAGTAAAGCTATAAAGAAGCTAAAGAAACGCCACCTGTTTCAAAATACTTTAGTAAGGAAACTTCTGTAAAAACTTCGACGAGACGACAAAGTAGCCTTAGTAATCTACATGGTGGTACTTTGTTCTTTCTTATTCAAATTTGATACTTTCATCCATTAAGCTAATTCTCATTTAATGCTTGTCTGTTTCTTTGGTACTGAAAAAAACTTTGCGAAAGATCAAAAGGAGGAAACTTTTCCTTGCAATAATTTTCTCTAAGTCTTTTACTTATGTTCAATCGATAATTTGTTTTAATTACGGAATAAAATCAAGTATCTCTTGATGCCAATTTAAATTTTCGGAAATAATATTAGTAATCAATTTAGTACCAAAAATTTCAGGAATTGATAGTGCTTATTTCTTAAATCTAACACTATTATAAATTCTTTTATTTGATTTAATTTATTACAACTACTTAAAGTTTTTGTAAAACTGTTAGAGAACCAGGCTGAAAACTTTATAATAATAAAAATTATTTAAAAAATTTAAAAATATCCCAACAAAAAAACACCTTTTAAAAGGAAAACAATAATATGTGCTGGACCTTTACGATTTACGTCGTCGTGTGTAGGGACCGTTAAGTAACAGAATAGGACTTAGTTGTATTAGCCTACTTAGCAGTACCCCGATACGATGACGTCAATCCTAAAGGGTCAATAAATATTTACTTTTAAAGGGTTTTGTTGTCAGGGGGTTTTTATATTTTTAATTTAATTTTCATTTTCAACTAACGATCTCCCTTTTAACAGACGACTGAAACAAAGGTGGAATAGGGATCTTCTCCGACAACCATAAAAAAAGCATTTCAATTTAACTTGTCATGCCTGTTTCATTTCATAAAAAAAATCAAAGAAAAGAAAATCATTTCATAAACAAATTATCTATCATAGTTTATAAATAATTATCATTTAAAATATTGGCACCACATTCATTGTAAAATTTCGCGCCGAAATCAGTCACTGGATTGATTCACATTCACGTCACATTCCTCATTCATTCCATCTCATTTACTAGTTGTGCTTTAAAAAATTGTACAGTTATAAAGAAAAATAAAGTTGAAGCAAAAAAAATTCATTTCATACTTTTTAAACATACTAGTAGACATGTTTTTTTACAGATTTTCATGGAAAAATCCAGAAAACCACTAATTACCGTTAATTAAGCGTTGTACAAAAAAGTTTTTTCCATAAACATTGTAGGTATTTGAATAATCTAAAACTTTGAATTTATACACTTTTGCCCTAAAAATAATATTGAAGCCGAAATCTTAAAAAAAAAAATTTTCAACGAGAGCAAAGGCCCCCCCCCCCCCCCAATAAATTCAGCAGACATGGAACATACCCTTTCATCTTGTAGAGCGTTAAAATGGAGTAAATGAAATGACTTTTTAAAATATTGTAGGAGCCGTTTTTAAGAAAATTGTAAAAAGTAAAAAAATCGCTCGAATAAACTATTACTTCCGGGTAACCGACTTTGATAAATCATAGCTAAGAACACTCTAGACCAAGTCACCTTTTAGTGGTAATTCAGCTGTTTAAGAGCTGATTTCGGAAAAAAGGGTTCCGTGGTTCAAATCTGGTAAATTTAGTTACTTTTATACGGATTTGAATACTAGTCACTGGTTACCAATGTACTTTGATGGTTAGGGTTCAATTCATCATAATCTCTCAGGGATTGTCGGCCTGAAATTGTACATGACTACACGTCATAAATTTCATCCTCAATTCATTTGGTTGCATATTGTTCTAAAATTCAACAGATTTCAAAGTACATTAGGGATAAAAAAAATTGTTTAAATTTATGTATTATTAATAAACTGTAATAAAATTTCACGAAAAAGCCCACGAAAGAGGTCCTTATAGAGAACGCGTGCAACAGTCGGCTACTTAAAAAACGTTGCTTTTAGGACAGTTTAACTTACTCATGTCAAGAAACTAAACATAGGTCTACCACCGTACGTACCATTAACCTCAAATTGTTGAGATGGTTTGGAAAACCGAATGATTTCGTATTAGGCTAGAATTAATTGTTTTTTTTTTAGCAATTCAATATTAATGTTGTTGGATATGGCTAAAATTCTTGATTTAGTTTCAAAACCAAATGTTAACAATTAATATAAAACAATTTTTTATGGTTTAATAAGCGATTATTTTATAAATTAATAGATTATTAGAAATACTATTTTATAAATAAATCAATTAATTATAAGAAGTGGAACGGTAAATTAATTCACTTTTGTTTTTTACATGATAAAAATATCCAGGGACTGCTTTTGAGGTAACTATATTAGAAACTTGCCCGTAACAGGTAGGTGGAGTGTTAAATTAATTGGACTTGATCTGCTAGTTCCAGGGCTACAAAAAATAGTTCTGTTTCTTATCGCATGGTCAGTCAATAATATGACTGAACCATTTAAGAACAGAATAGGTAGAGTTGTAAAAGTCACTAGTCAAAGTTATCTCCTCTGAGAGTTATGAATTTCATTATACAGCAAGACTCATGATAAATTAAGTGAAGCTGTCATTTGCAGGGTGGAAAGTAGATGCTTTTCGGAGGGCCTAGAATGCTGATAAGCATACTTTTTCACTCAGTGAGGAAGGCAATTGTAAACCACCTCACTCTTCGTTCTACTTAGTAAAGCCTCTAAAGGTTTAAACCAGCCTTTTGGCTGATGACCAAAAGAACAACATATTAGAAACAACGGTTAATTTTTGATGTCTTAAATAAATTAAACATTTTAAATTAAAAATTTAAATTCAGAATTTTATTTAAATAATGGTTAACCTTTTTTCTGTTTTTTTTTTAATATTCTAAAGAACCTCTGGTGAATAATACAGTATTGTACAGTATGATTTATTAATGAGCGAAATAAGATGTTTGAAGAAATAATACTTTATAAATAAGGTTAAGAAATTTATTCTTGAAATTAATATTTCATTTAAAATAGAAGAGGAAGTAATTTATGAAATAGTAATAAATTAAGAAATACTAAAGTTAAATGTATTATTTCAAAACAGTGTTTAATCATTCATAAAAGGGAAATTTTAACTAATTGACATTTTCAAAGAGATAAATAAAATAAGAAGTTCATTTTCTTTGGAATTCATTCATCTCAGTAATTTCCGTCATCTATTCAATTGGTGTATATTTGAGTTGCCTTCTGCGCGAACTGATGCTGTATATATACGCAGGTCTAACGCTGATACTTTATAAGTTTCTGCTTCAACTACATTTCGCCCCTGTGCCTTATGCTAAGGGAATATACCGTCCCTTTATAGGGGTTGCGGTCACTTCCATCTAGATATTAATTTAAAATTGATGAATTTCTAACATCTTTCTATCGATAGTAATACCCTGTTTCATTTAAAAAGTAATTATGATTATCTTCACTAAACCGCTTACTATTATTATTACTATATTACAAAATTTATGGTTTCAAAATACCATAGATAAATGAATAAATTTTTATTGGTAAGTAAAATAATATATATGACAGCCAAATTTTAAAATTAGGATTGGAATGATTATGTTACTGCACAAAACGACTGAGAAGGCATTCGTTTTGGAGAGATCAAGGGAAACTGTGCAAAACCTTGACCACGATAGCCATATCTATTTTGTTATTTTTATTCGTATAAATTACGGAACACGGGAGTGTATTAGGCATTTTCTAGCGATTTGGAAACAAAATATGTGCCCGTTTTTTTACCGCATTTTTCACTTAGTCTACGTTTCAGAACATGCAGCACGATCAATTTTATGAGGAAAAGTGCAGCCTTTTAGAGGAGTATTTCTGTATGTTTTCTTATTAATTCTAAAATTAGCCTTTTAGTACAGAAGGTAAACGAATTACAGCGTTTTTTAAAAACTTGTTATTTTCGTTCCCAATAGACGTAAGAACCAACGCTGTATCCGTTTAATTAATAAGAACTCTGATAATGTAAAAACTATCACAATATACGTTTACCAATAGTTGATGTAAAGGCTTTTTGAATACACTTAATGTGGGTGCACTGAAAATACTATCCAATGATTAATCTCACACTCAGAAAGAAGAAATTTTATTTCATGATTGTACTAAAGCGATATGTTCATATGAAATCTTCCTCGTGAGACACATTTAAAAATGAAAATGACTAATTAAATTCTTTTGATCACCTGTTTATATGAAACAGAAGTTATCAGATCCTTTCTATTCGTTGAATTTTTAAATAAATTATTTTATAAAGCTAGTTATACTTTATTGTATAAAATATAAACTAATAAATCTATATTTCACATTTAA
The DNA here is from genome assembly GCA_035578175.1 of Catonia carolina. Classification (NCBI taxonomy): domain Eukaryota; kingdom Metazoa; phylum Arthropoda; class Insecta; order Hemiptera; family Achilidae; genus Catonia; species Catonia carolina. The sequence continues at coordinate 27,372,044 of JAQMRL010000005.1, read as the reverse complement.
GTTAGTTTGTAGCTCAATATAACTATAATCCGGATCATAAATCCGTACTAAAATATGATACTACTCGGGTAATAATATCCACATAACTGTATGATCCTTTCCTGTCCATTATGGATTATTCTAATCATATTGTCTGACATAAATAGTCAAGTATGTTCTCTTGATTTTCTTCCTGCTGGATGATTTTCAAGATCAAACTACGTTCATAATATTTAGTTATTCATATTAGCTTTATAATTTTGTTTTGTTTCAGTGAGTCTACTATGATCTGCTCTTATAGAACAATGAGTAGACGTGTTTGAGTGTGCCTTGTGTTTAAGTAAAAGGTATCATTTTACAAATTAAAGATTTATGTATTGTTTTTGAAATGAAAATGTTAAAATAATTCTGTAGGGTGTATCTCCTTTCTAGCCATTACTTTCAAATTATTTTCTCACAGCATTTATAATATTGATTGTAAATAATATATATATATATTGAGAATCCAGCTGGCAGAGATGAAATTTCTTCGAAGAACTAAGAGGTGTGCACGCTTGGACAGAATAAGGAATGAGGATATCAGGTCAGAATTGGGTATTTACAACCTGAACGATAAGATAAAGGATTATCGCCAAAGTTAGAAACAGCATGGCCAGGATATCAGATCACATGATACCTAAGCAGGCAGACTGGTATGCTCCAGAAGGAAAAAGGGATGTCGGTAGAGCTAGGAGAAGATGGAGATAGATGTATAGTTTGTGAGTTTGGAACAGACTGCGGCCTAATCCTTGGTTGGAAGAAGTAGAAGAAGAAAAGAAATATAGATATAGATAGAGATATACGGGTGTATTTTTTTGGAAAATTAATTGATTGTTTAATTCCAGTAAAAAAAAAATATTAGATTTAACTCTCCAATTTCATCTCCTTAAATTGTGAACTGCAATAACAATAAAGTACAGTTTAACATTAACAAAAATTATATTAAAAAATCTGATAAAAATACAACAGAGAAAACATGTAGTATTTTTATTAATCAAATTGTTTTTGTATATTTGTTGTTGTATTTCAGCTGTAAGGTATAAAAGCAGTTTTCAGTTTAAAATCATTTAACAAAAAAATAAAAATATATGTAAATGCAACAGTGGCTGAGTAATATCTTAAGTTTTACATTATATTTCTGTGATCTCTGTGAAGTGATGGTTAGCGTACTGGGCTATCAATAAGAAAGCCCTGGTTCAAACCTGAATTGTAATTTTTATTTTTGTATTGAATAATTTTTTAATTTATAGTAGTCTACAGTAGTCTGTATAAGAATCAAACGGCTGTTTTGAGAATTGAGGGGTACGAAAAAGAAAAAGCTGCTGTCAGAAAAGGTGTACGACAAGGATGTTCATTGTTACCACTATTTTTTAACTTGAATATAGAAGAGGCTATAAATGAAGTGAAGGAAAAATTCGACGCAGGAATGAAAATTCAAGGAGAAACAATAAAAATGCTGAGATTCGCCGATGATTAGTCGTATTAGCCGAGACAAATAAAAAACTAGAGGATATCTTAAATGGAATGGATGAGATCATAAGAAAGGATTACTTCATAAAAATTAATGAGAACTAAACGAAAGTGTTGTGCAGCAGCAAGAGTGATTTAGAAGAGATGGGAAATTTAAAAGTAGGCAACGAAACCATACATAAAGTTGGGGAATTCTGCTATTGAGGGAGTAAAATAACACAGGATGGTAGAAGCACAAGTGATATTAAAAGTAGAATTGCTCAAGGTATAAAAGCCTTTGAAATGAAAAACAGCTTACTGACTACAAACATTGATTTACAGATTAGAAAAAAAATCTCTTAAAACATTATGTTTGGAGTGTAGCATTATACGGGAGTGAAATATGGGTGATAGGGGCTGTAGAAGAAAAGAGGATAGAAGCTTTTGAAATGTGGTGTTATGGGAAAATGTTAAAGATTAGATGGATGGAAAAAAGGGAAGCTTTTTCTAGTCGGGAGTGTTCTTTTCTAGGAGAAAACATTTATAGGGATGTTTGTAGGGATTCTATAGAAAATCGTGGAATGGCTGTTTAATTTTTACTTGAGGCAGGCGAGGTGTGTAGATTTCTCTGACAGCTGGCTGTACAGAGCGTTGACCGGCGTCGTAAAGTATTCTTGAAGTTCGGTGTATGAACTCCTCCAGGGTGGGGGTGAGGACGGTTTTATTATTGATGAAGTAATGGAGGTTGGAAATTTGTCTTACTATGCAGTTGCGAAGGGAGGAGAGTTTTCTTTTGTTGACGGAGGAAAGGACGGGAAAATTATTACTGGATGAATCATAAGAATGTTATAAAAAAATTTTGAAAAGTAAAGTTAAAGAACTTTTCAAAAATATAAATTTCCATGAAGGGGAAATAATATGCAAATACCAAAATGAAAGTCAAACAATACTCACAAAATGATGGTATCCTTAGAATTTTTATTGTATTTTTTTCAAAACTATATTTTTGTTACATAGCACATCTACTAAGCCCTTTAACTGTTAAATATTTATTGTGTATAAATGATATTAATCACTTAAAACATTCTACACATTTTAGTAAAGTTAATATCAACTTGATCAAACGTTCTTAGTACTTTAGAGAGTTGTGACTTCCAAGAGATTGGCTTGAGAAATCCATGACAAGGGTAGTTTAAGATAGTTTAAGAGTAAGATGAAGGGTAAAGAGGGGTAGAATTTAAGGCAATAGGGTGAGATGTCAAAAGACAAGGGAGGGCGTTGTAAAGGATGAAGAAATCACTTTGACAGATGACTGGACAGAAGACTTAATTGGGTACTCTAAAGGGTTAACAGATATAGTTAGCAAAGAGAACTTACTAATTCATCAATCGATTAGAGAGCTGAACTACTTAGGTTTCTGAACAAACCAAGGGCACTATTCTATTTCTTACTTAAGTCTGCACAAATATATTTTATTTGTTTTGCGTATTAATTTTAACAAGAAATGTTTTATTTGGATTATACGTATAACTCATTCTTCTCTAAGAATTTATACTTGCTTTTCATCTTTATCTACCATAAATCCTCTTTTCAAAAGACTGGAAAAACTTGTACTGCCCTTGGGAATTGGTTATGTATTTTACCAGGATTAAAAAAAAGATTCCTTCATTTATCTTCCTTTCTGTGTTTGTATTTGTACAACAGTTACTAGAGCAAAAGAAAAAATAATATATTTTTATTTTATTAGTAAATGAAAGTAAATTAATGAATTAAGATTATATATATTTTCCTTTAAGTACTATTCATAAAAAATTTCAAACTTTTATTTTAAATTCTAATTGTTATTACTAAATTTGTATATTTCTGATTACATTAGTAGACTATATAAAAATCTGGTGTGAAACACACACGATTTCTCTTCCCAATGAAAATAATTAACAAAATAACCTATCATTAGTAATACCTAAAACATTAGAAATAAACAAAAAAACTGACATCAAAAAACATAACCTAATTTTAATCATGAGTGAATGACGCGAAATGAAAAGCCACCTAAGTTTGGCTTAATAATACGAAAAAATCACTTTTTCACACTAAACTAGACTCTGTAGAGAAAAACGATCAATAAAAAAAATTGTAGATCTTTTAATTCCCTATAAATTTGATTATATACACTTTTGTCATAAAATGCTACGGCCGAAATCTTAAATATATAAAAAAACATTTTTTTTTACAGATTTTCATAGAGAAAAAAAACAGAAAATTACTAATTACCGCTAAAGTAAGCGTTACACAAAAAAAGTTTGAAAAAAAGTTGGTTGTTTTTTAATTTTCTACAACTTAGGACATTAAACGAAGCCATCACAAAACATCTCGAACAGATGCAATGCGTTCGAGATGTGGCTGTATCGACGAATTCTTAAAATTCTCTGGAGAGTCCGAGTGACGAACGTCAAAGTTCTGCGAAAGTTGAGTTCGTAACTATCAAAGCACGTAAATTTCAGTCCGTGGGTCATATTATGCGGAAGGAAGTCATATACGTATTGCTTCAGCATATTTTGCCAGGGAATATTTTCGGAGAAAGAGGCCCCGGAAGAAGAAGGATATCGTGTATAAAAAAAATCTTAGGGCCTGGTTAAACGTATTACTGCTGAAAAAGTAAGTATTTCCATCCAACATTCGTAACGGATAGGCACCTTAAGAAGAAGAATTTAGCGTTTTTAGTCAAAGATCCTCCGAGCTCTAACAACTATGTCCTGGTACATAGCTAACAGATACATTCACAAAGAACTATTTATTTAAACAGGAACGCAAAGATTTCAAATTTTATTTTAAGTACAAAAATTGGCATGAATCACAGGATAATAATTTTTTCATAAATAACATTATTTGCAATCAGTTTTTAACATTTTAAAAAATTTAATCAGGATAATTATTTGACAGTCAATTTATTGGACCAAAGTGGTACAATACGAAGGAACCCGACAGACTCATTTGTTTACTAACATTGGCGTAGTTGGTAACGTGCTCGCCTCTCATCATGCGGTCTTGGGTTCGAATCCCACTCAGGCACGTCATATCTTCATACGTTACAAAAAATCATTTCATCCTTCACAGTTACAATTCAACATCGTCGCTATTGACCACTGTAGTTGATGCGACGTTAAATAAACAAAAGAAATAATAAAATAACTATCCTTATTTTTCCAAAAAAAAGCCGGCCGCATTGGCGTAGTTGGTAACGTGCTCGCATCTCATCATGCGGTCCTGGGTTGGAATCCCATTCAGGCACGGCATATTTTCATACGTTAAAAAAAATAATTTCATCCAACACCGTCTGCATTAGCAGTAATTGTAGAACAGTCGGACGTTAAAACGAAAAATCATTTTCCAAAATTTAGCATTATTATTTTTGTAATATACAAATTAACCCGTGTTTCAAACTTTTGCTTAAGTTATTCCACTGGGAGATAACGTTACATACTATTAATCTTTGTAACAAATCTATTTATTGTTCTTCTATAAATAGATTATAGATAAATTTTTTGTAAATAAAAACGAAACAAAAATTTAAAAATCTGGTGTGAAACACTCACACAACTTTCTCTTGCCAATGCAAATGATTAATAATATACCTAACATTATTAATAAAATATTAGAAATAAACAAAAACTAACCTCAAAAACATAACCTTATTTTAATCACGAGTGAATGACGCAAAATGACAATCGAACTCAGTTTGGCTTAAAAATACGGAAAATCACGCTTTCACGCTAAACTAGGCTCTGTAGAGAAAAATGCTCTAAACAAAAGTTGTAGATATTTTAATTTTCTATAACTTTTATTATATATACTTTTGTCGTAAAATGCATACTAAGACCGAAATGTTAAAAAAATCGATTTTTCTCACGTTTTCGTGAGAAAAAAACAGAAAATCGCAAATTACCGCTAAACTAAGCGTTATACAAAAAAATGTTTGAAACAGAAGTTGTAGGTTTTTAAATTCTCTACAACTTTTATTATATAAGTTTTTGCGCTGAAATTTATATTAAAGCCGTAATCTTAAAAAAACAACGTTTTTACGTGAAAACAGCCTCACCGAGAATTTCAGCAAACATGGCGCCTACCCTATCTTGTAGAGAATAAAAAATTAAGTAAAATAGGCGATTTTAAAAAAAATCGTAGGACCAGTTTTTGAGAAAATCGCAAAAAACTGAAAAATTATACGAATAAACTACTACTTCCGGTTCACCGATTTTGATGAAAATGTTCGTGTCGCGTCCGGTAGTGGTATGTAACTTAAGTTTCAAGTTTCAAGTTCGTACGATGTTCCGTTCTTGAGATATTCTGTTCACACACACACACACAGACACACAGACACAGACACACAGACACACACACAGACCAATCGCTAAAAACATGTTTTTTGGGTTCAGGGGGTCTGAAAACGTGAAAACTCGATTTCGAAAAATCGACATGAAAACAATACTTTCCTTCCTATATATTCATATAGGCAAGAGAAAGTAAAAAACAACTTATTTCGTAGAAATCTGTGTGCTCTGTATAATATCAACACGGTATTGTTTATTTTATCTATCAATATTCATGGTAATAGGTAAGAGTACTAGAATTATAAAACAAGTGTTATTCCTGAAAATTTATTAAATTAATTATCCATAAACTACTGCAATATAAGCACGATAGTATGTCAACATTTAACAACAATAATTTTTGAAATGTGGTTGTATCTAAGAACTTTAACTGGAATATGACAAGATTAATTAGTTTCATTTAAATTTAATTATGTACTTTAAACTATAAAGTACACAGTCTCCTTAAGCACACAGTTTAAAGGAGTTAAGTTGCCCTTTCCCTAGTGCTTTAGGGAAGGATTATCCCTCGTGTGTTGTTAACATTATTAGGAACAAATATTATCTTTTCAATTTCCAACGATAATACAAAAAATAAACGTTACACTTCAAAATAAAAAATAAAAAGCCTTTTTAAAAAAAATAACATTTATACTTTAGTATTTTGTTTAAAAATAAAATTAAAATGAGTTTTTTTCTTTTTCTACGGTACTGTACAATACCCGCGTAAGATGTTCAATATTTGACGGGTTGTGGAGAATTTTTCTTCGAGAAGAAGAGTTAACAAGTGGTACACTACTATGGTTGTTGTTGTTTAGGTCATCAGCCAAAAAGCTGGTTTGAACCTGTAGAGGTTTTACTAGGTAAAACGAGGAGTGAGGTGGTTTACAATTGACTTCCTCACTGAGTAGAAAAGTATGCTTATCAGCATGCCGGGCCCTCTGAAAAGCACATATTTTCCACTCTGCAAATGACACCTTCACTTTATTCACCTCAGAGTCTGGCTGTATAATGAAATTCATTACTTTCAGAGGACATAACTCTGATTAGTGTCTTTTACACCTCTACCTCTTCTGTTCTTAAATGATTCAGCCATTTAATTGGCTGACCATGTGATACGAAACAGAACTATTTATTTTAGCCATGCAACGAACAGATTGAGTGTAAATAATTTGATACTCCACCTGTCTGTTATGGGTAGACTACTTTGGTACTAATGATATTATCCGTTTTTAATTATGATTGTTGTCCGTTATTCAGACCAAGAGGTCTTTGCTTCATTTTCGCTTTAGACGTCACAGAGTTGGAAAGTTTCTTATAGCTAGGTCACTAGCTTATTGGTTGGGACAGTCCTCTAATTGTTCACGAAATTTACTGTCGAAGAATCCAGTCATAGTATTTCCAATCAATATATAATCGATCTACTGTAAGAGTACTCCGCGCGAGAAAAGCACCTATAGATTGTAAACGAAAGTTTTACACTAGTTGGCGCGTATCTACCTCTCCACCTGACAAAATTATCTTACACTACGTTCCATCATAAAGATATTAACATCCAGCTAAAATAAACATTATCTTTTAAACGTTTTCAATTATATCGCTCAAATTACTTGTAATTATTGTAGTTTCATGAAGCGACTCCGTAATTAATTTTGTTAACCATTACATTTAACAAAGCAATTTGTTTCTTACTAAGGAAATTAAAGACATTTAGAACAATTTTTTTTCTACTTTTTAACCGTTTACCGCTTTTGTTTCAAAAACTTAACACATTCACTATCATACGTGTTAACAAAACAGAACTTACAAAACTTTTCAACTTCAGTGTACGAAGAAAATTATAACGAATTGATACAATACCAAAAGATAACTGACGAAACTAAATATGAGTTAAACACGGGCTAACCGTTGTATTAAACTAGTCACAAACACTAATTTTAATGATACGAAATAAATAATCTGAAATGATAAATAATGAATCATTGGAAACGTTTACTCTCCTGTTATAATTTAAGCACATTATTCTGTGATATTACTTGTGACCAAAAATAAAACTGAGTATAATAAAAACGTAAAACATACTCGTAAATAATAAGGTAATAATTGTAAATAATGTCACGATAACAATGTAAAAGTAACAATAGAAAAAGAAGAATAACAATAGTAAAAGTTTTAGTAAGCCAATTAATTAATGGTGAACTTATGTTCGATTTATGAAACATTTTCTAACAAATGAATTGAACGTGTTTATTACATTAAGCTTACTACGAACGAACAGTCATGCTGTATGAAATTTTGTTTTTGACCACACTGTGCGTATTTTTAATTATTATTAATACGCATGCATACTTGTATTGCTGGTTGCCTACTATCCGTGTACTCTTAGCGTATCATCTTCATGGTGAACTATCATAATGATGAGCTATCAAGTGATCAAGAAATGAAATTAACTTTCAACATTGTTTATGCCGATAAATTTTGGATTATATATTAAAAAGGAATACCCAGAACTGTCCAGAGTATCGTTGAAAACTTTAAAACCATTTGCCACACAACCGTGAACAATTATTTTCCATAGTGGTGAATTTTAACTCAAATGAAGAAATCGTTTGGCACTGGAAAATTACATCAAATTGTCTGTTACAAAAACAATAAATACAAACATTCAAAAATTGGTCAATTCCAAACAAACCCAAGTTTCTCGTTAATTGAATTGGAAAGTTGTAAAAGTAATGTAAAATTTTTGTCTCCTTTTTTTAAATAAATATTTTGAATTTTTTCCCGTATTTCGCGATCCCTCCTGACACAGAACCCACAGGTTTTTTCAACCCACAGGTTGAAAAACACTGGTCTAGATCCTTTATGAAACGTAACCGTGACGTGGAAAAACTTTTCAATACCATTTATTCTCACTTTTTATTTCTGAAACAGGAATCTATTCCAATTAGTTGGTGTGTAAAATTATAAACAAAATAAAGAATAACATTTCATGTAAATAGAATTTTGTATAGAAATCTAAAAACCAAATTGTATCAAAAGAAAATTCAAATAAATAATAAAGTTATTGAAACATAAAATAATGTAACTTGCAGACTTGCAATACTTAAGTTATTGTAAATGAACCGGTGAAAATTGAATCAATATAAGTAACACGTAGTTAGAATTATTGATTAAATTTAATCAATTATGCGTTTAGGTCAATGATACTGCTGTGTTATCTTTTATGCCGTATGTCACAGAGTACTAACGAGTGGTCTTTAATAATTACAACGTTTAAAAGTTTCATCAAAAGACCGAAACGCTTTTTATAATTCTTGTTAGGAATAATTTCCTGAATTAATAAATACATTCAATAACAGAATTATACTACCGTTAATGGAATAAAAATAAGAATATTACTTGTTCACGATACTAGCTTAAATAAAACAAATACATACTCTAACAAAATATAAACACGTGTATTATACTGTTCAGAGAATAAATTTATAAATTCAATTCTGATTTTTTTGTGTACAACAATACATTTATTTTTTATTTATTAATTTATGTATTTTAAATAAGTACATTTCACAATAACCCCGCTAATCCGAAATAATTAGGAACTGGACCTGTTCGCGTAATGCTCAAATTACCTTAAAAAAGTGCTTATAGTCAAAAACCTGGTTTGAAACACACAAAACTTTCTCTTGCCAATGTAAATAATGAAATAGGTATACAACCTATGTTTTTAACCAGAAAAACCAGAAAATATTGTTATTAAGTCTTTATTTTTGTTATTAATTCCTTACTAAAAATGTGTTACAATCAAAAGTGTTGAATGTTTTACTAACAATGTTTTTATATACATTGAAAGAGAAAGTCGTGGGTGTTCCAAACCAGATTTTTGACCATGTGCAATTTTTTAGGGTATTCTGAGCATTACGAAATCTAAACAGGTGCAGTTCTCAATTAGTTCGAATTAATTGGGAACTGGACCTGTTAATAAATAATGCTGATCCTTAATTATAATAAATTTTTAAAAGGAGGGTTAAAATTAATTTATTTGTTTTAATTAGTGTAGTGAATTTTGTTTTCTTATTTTCAACCTAGCAGACGGCCCTTAGAACATGTCATTAATGAATAGTAAATTTATTTATTTTATTTATTTTATCTTTTTATTTATAAGTTAATGTATAAAATTAAGTGTAAGTATTTGTAAAGATTATGTATGGAATATTGATGAAATAAAATTCACTATTATTATTTTATAAATGGTTTGTAAACAATGTAAAATGAAAAACCATAACTTAATTTTAATCATCAGTGAATGACGCTAAATAAAAATCAACCTCTGTTCGACGCTAAAATAAAGGAAATCACTGATTGACGCTAAACTAGGCTCTAAACTAGAAAAAATTCTTGAATTAGAACTTGTAGGTTTTTTAATTTTCTATATCTTTAATTATTTATAGCCTCTTTTTGTCGTAAATTGCATACTAAGCTCACAATGTTAAAAATTATCATTTTTTACTAATTTTAAATCAGTCCGAATCAGGAGAGTTATTGTGTATTTGTATAAACTATTCCAATTAATCAATAAAGTTTTCTGATTCTTCTTTATGTTTTAATTAAAAAATTCAGAGTGTTTGAAAATTTTATTAGAACTGGTTTCAGATCTAACCTTTAAGATACTCACGATATAGAAATCTAATATTACTAAGAATAAATCATTTTAAATTAGTTGGGTTAAAACTTTTTTAAATGCCACGAGTAAAGACTATTTTAATATCATGAAATAACAAAAAATTGAAAAGCATCAAAGTTTTATGAGAAAATTATTTTTAATTAAACGGTTACCACGACCATTTCAACTTTTTAATAAATAACCAGTCTTTATTTTTGTTATTAATTCCTTACTAAAAATGTGTTACAATCAAAAGTGTTGAATGTTTTACTAAAATGGTTCTTGCTTAATTCGTGGTTTACTAAACTTACGTTCAATCGTAGACGTTTATAAATCGTACATTTTGTGAATAATTTTGAGAATTATTTACAAAACATCTTAACCAATTTTGTCGTAAAATGATTAAATATTTTATAAGTTTTTATCAGATATTTAAATTTGTGCTGCCGCATTAAATTTAAGTTTATATCGGATTAAACCAAAATAGTATTTTAGTTAAACTTAGTCAACAGATCAAGTTTTATTAAAAATTCAACTGTTTAACTAACTAGTGAATATTATGAAAACATACAACATGGCTTAACTTAAGAACTTTATTTTGGTATTGGTATTGAAGAATCATGTATTCACGAAAATTTTGAACTAGTTAGAATACATGTTAGATAAATATTTAACATGCTATCCTGGAAAGAGTATGTATAGATGGGAGCTCACTTGATTGCTAGCGTAAGGAATTCGGGTGGAGAGGATTGTTTGTACGATTCCCCTCCACCTATAACCTAGTAGTAGTAATAATACCATTAGTACGTGCTGTTCTAAAAATATTACTAACACCATATTAAAATAAAATATAAAATAAATTAAATATTAATAAAATAATATAAAAAATAGAAATAGATATTAAATATTAAATAAAATAAAATATTACTCAAACCATTTCAAATAACTACTGTAGTACCAAAATATTTTATTAGATTTTGAACTACCCACCGGGTTGGTCTAGAGATAAAGTCGTCGCCAAAATCAGCTGTTTAACAGTTGATTTTCGGGGAAGAAGGTTCCTGGTTCAAATCCTAGTAAAGGTAGTTACTTTTATACGGATTTGAATGCTAGACAGAGGTTACCGGTGTACTATGATGGTTGGAGCTCAACTAACCATACTATCTCAGGAATGGTTGACCTGAGTCTGTACAAGACTACACCTCATTTACACGTCATACACATCATCCTCATCTCATTGGGTCATGGGATTGCTTATTGTTTTGAATTGAACAGATTGCAACGTACACAAATGAGGGATTACAAAAAAAAAAAGATTTTGAACTAATAATATTCTAAAATATTTTATTAATATACTAAAAGTTTATTATAATAGCCTAATAAAGTAAAAAAATGTATTAGTTTTTAAAATTTTACTACCGAGTGTTACATTTTATATCAGTTTTTTTATAAATAGGCCGCGTATAACAATATTAGATTACATTATAATAATTAGATCAATAACTTCACGAGCGTAATTAACACCACTACAGTGAACGGTATCACAGTAACAACTGATACCTACATATGAAGAGTAAATATTTTCAGAATGTACAGTATACACAAGTCACCATGTGGATATAAAGCAACCGTTGCTATGACAACATCACGTCTCACTGTCACCAGTCCCCCTTGCCCTTCATCCCGAACTAGTAAACGAGTCAGCTACCAACTATACCTATGCTGCGGAAGTGTGGGTTGACAAAGAGACAGAAGGATCATCTAAAAGCGGTGGAGATGGATTTCTGGAGGCGGAGGTGTGGTGTATCGCGGACCGACTGAATTCCGAATTACGAAATTAGGAGAAGAATCGGCGTTCAAGGAAATATCATGGATACCATATCTCGGAAGCAGTTAAAATGATTTGGCCATTTGCAGAGGATGGAAGATGATAGGTGGCCAAAGAAGGTATGGGAATGGACGCCAGCCGGTAGAAAGAGGGGTAGGCCGGAAGTGACATGGTTGGATGGGGTGCAGGAGGCAATGTCTTTGCGGCGGCTCTCCGATGGGGACTGACGAGACATAGAGAGAGGTGGTGCTTAGAAAGCAAGATACAGCTGGGGCTGCAAATCCTCGCAGGAATATATATATATATAGAATACACGTTATTAATTTAAATTACTTTACTTATTTATTTTCTTTAAATTTATTCATTTATTTTTTAGAAATCTGAAATAATTCTGCAATTTGTTAGCGTCAACTTTAACGAATATTATTAAACTGTTGTTCTAGTAGAAACTGTTGCAAGTTTATTTTAAAACTGTACAGTGGAAGATCATTCGCATGATTCGGTAAGTTGTTATAAATTTTGATAGAAGTTTAGTAAAGGGCAACCCAAATGCTGTGAGCGCTGGGCTACGCATGAGCATATTTGACTTGGACCCCGCATACCCCTCCGACCAACAGTTAGATGTACAGTCAGAGTGTTGTTGAAAATTGACAACACCCATTGTATTTTGTAGGCATGCTGTTCCATTGTTGATTACATACGCTGTACTATTACAGTACGCAAGACTATACTAATGCAGATGCACGTTTTGCCTAGCGCTCTCCTTACGAAAACCAGGCTTTATACAGTGCTTTATGGCATCCGAGGTACGTTTAAAGATACATTACGCAATAATTATGAAACAATTTTTGCATCTGGTCAGATGTGAGTAGAATTCTTTATTTTTTTAGAATTAAATCTCAGTTTACTCACCGGGTTGGTCTAGAGGTCAAGTCGTCGCCAAAATCAGCTGCTTAACAGCTGATTTTCGGAGACGAAGGTTCCTGGTTCAAATCCTAGTAAAGATGGTTACTTTTATACGGATTTGAATACTAGTCAGTGGTTACCGGTGTACTTTGATGGTTGGGGTTTAATTAACCATACTCTCTCAGGAATGGTCGGACTGGGTCTGTACAAGACTACACCTCATTTACAAGTCATACACATCATCCTCATCTCATTGGGTCATTGGGGGTTGCTTATTGTTCTCAACTGAACAGATTGCAACGTACACAAAATAGGAATAATAAAAAAATCTCAGTAGATCATCCAAACAGTATTGTAGTAAATAATAAAAATGCACCAGCTGTTCAAAAACTTCAGACTAAATAATGAGAAAAAAACGTTAGTAGAAACGCCAATCGGTGACAAACATATTTATTCGTCCTGTAATGGCTATTTCAACGTTCCATAACTACAGCAAACAAATCTTGATAAACAATTCTATTCAATTAGTCTTCTAACGTTTTTAAATTTATTTTATAATTTATTACAAAGTATAGAATGAAATAAATAATTTATTAATAATTACAATAATTTATCTTTACATAAGTAATCACTTCAATAAATGTATTGAACGATTGAATTTGTTTTGAAAATCATTCAATTAAGTTATTCTGTTATGTTTTTATATAATTGTTTATTTTCAAATCATATGAAACGATGGACCATCAATTTTCATCGATACACCGTTCTAATGTGACATATGCATAAAATTGAAATATTTAGTATTATAATATATGAAAAGTCATTTATATATTCATATTATATAATGTTTGATTTTAATAACTGGAATGAGTTTTTATTTTGTGTATGTCCGTCTGTTATGCACATTATGACTGATGCAGACGGTAAAAGTTGAGAGATGAAAGCAATTGTTAATAAAATTCTACACTTGACTTGGAATCGAACCTGGGACACCTGGGTACGAGAATTTCACGTACTTAACGATTAAAAATACCGATTATATTTTAAAAATTGTTTCTATAACAAAAAATTAATACATATCTAGATCCGAAAACGTTTCGTTAGCGAGTTACGTCCGACAAAAGATTTTTCCCGAAATTTAGTTACCGCATTGAAATGAAAAGCCATACTGAAAATTTTAAGGCTTTGCTATTCTTAACTGCAAGAACATTTTTTGTAGAATCTTATCGTTATTAACTTCAACAAATTAATTAAGTAGAATAGTCTTTAAGATATCTGACTTAAAAAACAAACAAAATGTTCGACATGACAATTTTTTACGTTGAAAATAAAATAAAATTTTGTTAATTCTTAAATATATGTTATTATTTTTTTAATTTAACATACAGGAAATTTAATTTCAAGAAAATTTTTGTAATTTATATAAATAAACAATTTTTATGAGATAAATTGAGTTATTATAACTAAACCAGACTAAATGTTTACAAAAAAATATATAGGCCTATTTTCCAACTTAAATAAATTTTTCATAGACAGGTAATAGAATTTTACTTTTTAATTCAATTCTAAAAACAATTAAAAAAGGAATTAGAAGAATCAAGGTGTTGCTCATTACCTAAGGAGTTGCTCGAAATGGGCCCCATTTTGTTCAACGCGTAATTTCTCTTAAAGAATCGATTATCTAGTCCGAATCATAATTCTGAAGCTTTGATAGCCGGCAGCACATTACTTAATCAAAGGGGTCGACGGTGACAATAAAATAGCTTTACAAGGTGCTGGCTGCCCCAGTCCTACTCTATGGAACTGAGTCATGGATTAGTACCAGGCAACCGGAGAATAGAGTACATGCGGCAGAGATGCGATTCCTGCGAAGAACAAAGTGTTGCAATCGTAGGGATCAACTAAGAAATGAGGACATAAGAACGGAACTGGATGTTTAAGGTAAGACTGTATAATGGTTTTGACTGAAAATTTAGGTTTTCGGTTTTTTATGTTTTTCAATAGTTCAGCCCCTAGATCTACAAGAAAATCCATTAAATTACTTCAAAAACATTATTTTAATGAACAAATTAAGTTTTTACCAGGTCTGCCCAGAAAAATTATCATGTAACAAAGTACGGATATTTTTCATAATTTTATACTGATCGTTTTAAAATAAAGGGATTTTTAGTTTTTAAAAATATTTGCATCAGTATTTTTAATTTTTCCAGCTGTTGGTTCATCTTTCTATCCAACTGTTGATGGAACATTTACTTATGTGTGTACGTTTTGTTTTTTGTTTTATGCCTGTTCTCGTAAATTTAGATTTTTAAAATTTTAGGTATTACATTATTCTCGGAAACCATCAAACCTACCGGGCTGAAATTTGTATCAGTTATTCATCTTGTACACGCACATCTACCGGCATTTTTATGACTTCCTTAAATGCTCTAACAATTAGTAATATGCAAAAAACGTAGAAAATAAATTTGTAAAAAATCTATGTGATTCGTTTTTTTTAATTTTATGGTCCGACAGATTAAATTGAAAAAATGTTAGTAGCTAAAGACAACCGACAACTATACGTGTGTAAAGTTTTATTCCTCTATCCTTTATCAATCCTTTGAAAAATGTACCTAAAAATATCAAATTTAACATTGATGGGATAGAAAATGCAGTCTTCCCTTAAAACCTGAATATGAAGATTGTAGAATATCGAAATACATCAAGAAAGCTTGTAGAGAAAATGCCTGAGGGAAGAATCCCCTTTAATGTTTTGCAATACAGACCAGTGGAGAGAAGAGATGTAGGGAGACCACGCAAAAGATGGCAATATTGAGTAGTTTGTCGCTGTTGTGAGTTGAAACAGGTGAAAGCCTGATCCTTGATTGTGCGAAAATAATTTGACATAATTCATTCAATCATTAAGCCTTGGTTATTTAATAATGTGTTATTAAGGAACAAAGAAAGAAATATGTTTGCACCGTTTGCTAAATGTTATTGCCTTAAATAAACATAAATAACTAGGGTAATATAAAACTGAGAAACATCTAGAAAAATTATTATTTATCACAGCGTAAACGGAAATGAGAGTAAAAAAATAATAGTTTAACTGAGATAGATATAACAGACAATATTTCGCGCGAGTGGTTTAAAGCGAGACAGATATACAGAAAAAAAGGATGAATTTTGCCAGATAAGAAAAACGGACGGTCGTTAGGAAGCGATAAGCTCTAATGGCAATAGAGACAGTGTGTACTCGTACATACATGATAGCTTATAGTCGCAAAAATATACACAGATGTTTTCTCCTACTTTTAACCAATGCGACATATTTGTAATATGGATCATAAAATGTAGAAGAGCATTTTCTGAATACAAATCAAAAGAAATAGGTACTTATAAAAATAGTATCCAATAAAAGATCCATTTTTTACGATGAGTAACATTAGCATCATAAAAATGATGTTTATCAAAATAATTGAACTTTCCTGAAAAATTCCTGACAATTCTCTGTAACAGAACACATTAATGAACGATTTTAATTTAACTGTTTCTCTGGAAAAAATCAAACAAACTTTACTGATTCAGTCATAGATGGAAAATAAATTATTCATGAGATACTTTCAAGACAACAAATTGCAATATGATGAAAAAGTTTCTAGAGAATTTCGAAAGAAAATTATGAAAATTTTTCTTTTAGCTGATGTGTTTGACACTTAATCTTATTTATAATTACTAAAACATTTATAATTGCAAAATTTTATAATATCATTTAATTTATTAATTTTGATCACAATTATTTTAGTTTATTTTAAAAACATGTATTAACTAATTAAGAACTTAAAGGGCTTCCATCAAGAGTAAAAACAGAATATTGGATGGACAGAAGAAAGGAGAAAAGCCTACAGTGAGCGAATTTTGAGAATGTGAGCTGCAAAAATAGCTTCCAGAAACGTCTAAAGTCACCTCACATGGTCTAAAATTGGTCCTATACAAGAGAAAAAAGAACATTTATTAAATTAATTCATGTTACATTCAGTTTAAGAAAATACGATTGTCTGGCTACGGAAAGTAACATTACATATTGTGATTCTGTAAGATGCTTGGTTCTAAATTTAGATCTTTTTGCCTTACAAGAAAACAGCTCTTGTTTACAAAAACATCTTTCATATAAGGTTTAATTTCGGTAATAAATCTCTTATATAAAAATCTGGTGTGAACACTCACACAACTTTTCTTGCCAATGCAAATAATGAACAATATAATCTAATATTAGTAATACAACATTAGAAAAAATAACCTCAAAAAACATCTTATTTTAATCATGACTAAATGATGCAAAATGAAAACCAACCTTAGTTTGGATTAGACTAATAATACGGAAAATCACTTTTTCACGCTAAACTAGGCTCTGTAGAGAAAAATGCTATAAGTAAACGTTGTAGATCTTTTAATATTCTATAAATTTTATTATACACTTTTGTCGTAAATGCATACTAAGGCCGAAATCTTGAAAAATCCATTTTTTACAGACTTTCATGAAAAAAAAAACAGAAAATCACAAATTACCGCTAAACTAAGCGTTACATTGCAAAGAAATGTTAAAAATAATAGTTGTAGTTTTTATTGTCTACAACTTTTTTCATTAAAATCTGTAAAAAATGGATTTTTTAAAGATTTCGGCCTTAGTATGCATTTTACGACAAAAGTGTAGTATATAATCAAATGTATAGGAAATTAAAAGATCTACAGCTTTTATTTAGGCTTTATCTTTTTTTTTATAGAGCCTAGTTTAACTTGAAAGAGTGATTTTCCGTGCCAAACTGAGGTTGATTTTCATTTTGTATCATTCACTCAAGATTAAAATAAGGTTATGTTTTTGAGGTTAGTTTTTTGTTTATTTCTTATGTTTTATTACTAATGTTAGGTTATATTGTTCATTATTTGCATTCACAAAAGAAAGTCGTGTGAGTGTTTACACCAGATATTATTTTACGTGCTTACTCGAATTTTAGTATTTAAATACGTAAGACGCTAAAGGGAGCGTGTAGGATTTCGTTGTTTATAATAACAAGTTTTTGCACGAATGAAATTTTGGAATGTTTCCGATAATTCTAATTGAATTTTTTTTATGTGCCAATTTAACATTTTGGAAATATGCGAAATATGTTATAATCATGTAATAATGTGTTGTTGAATTTGGTTTAAAACGCAACGTACAAAATTCAATTTAATGTAAAAAAAAATTTATTTGATTTAAATTAATTATAAATACATTTTTCAGATAATATATTACTCGACTCGTTGATGTAGAATGAAGTGTGACATAACGTTGGTTAGATACCGATTGGTTGAGAAAATAAGACGTCGCGTCGTTTGGTCTATTCCTTTTTTATATCCAACCTTCCGGTTTATTTGTGCGGACTGATTTCACATTTCTTTCTCCATTCATTGGATTCGTCCATGAATTATGTATAGGAGTCGTCTTTTCGTTGTCCATCGGAGTGACAGAGCCTTTCAATTGTGAGTCTCTTTTAACTCAGAATTCTTTTAACAAAAATCAGGATTTCAAATAAAATGTCCTTGATAATAAATAAACATAGATCTTCACACTGTACATAAACTAACATGTACAAACAAAAATGAGAATTTTTATTGTAATTATTCCAGTCATAATTTCGTTTTTGTTTAAACGAAATTTAGAAAATTGAATGCGAGAATATTTTCGAATGTGCGAGTTTTTCATCATTAAATCTACACTATTATAAATGACTTATTCTATTATAGTCTTTACTAATATTATAAAGACAAAGCGTGTTTTTTGTGCAGGCTAATTTCCAAAACTACTGAACGGATTTTCATGAAATTTTGACAGGATATTCGTTAATTATTAATTTATTAATAATTTTAATCATTACTAATTTTCCGAATTACGTATCCAATCGAACACTACATGATGGTTTACGAGTCCCTTACGTCAACGACACACATCTAAAATTTTACCATAGGTTCAGAAACAAACTTCAAAATAATAATAATCCCTTAACATCCAACATGAATTCTGTAGACCTATAGGAATCGCACAAAGACTGAAAGACGCCAATAGAGTAGAGACATGATCCATTAACAGTAACTACGTGTACAAAAATATAAATTAAAATGTAATACATTTAAAATTATCTGGAGAGTTCACTTGGTGGTTTCCTTTTCAGAGCAATTAACGCGGTTAGGTTTTTTCTTAATTTAATTGTAAACATTTTTTCTCTTTATGTAAGTTAATTGTGGATTAATACCAGACGACAGAAGAGTAGAGTACAAGTGGCAGAGGTGCGTTTCGTGCGAAGAACAAAGGGTTGCAGTCGTTCGGACCAACTAAGAAATGAGGACATAAGAACAGAACGGGATGTTTACAACCTGAATGGGAAGATTGCAGAATATCGAAATCGATGGAAGGAAGCACGTAGAGAGAATGCCCGACGGAAGGATCCGCCTCAGTGTTTTGTAATACAGATCGGTGGGAAGAAGAGATGTTGGGAGGCCAAGCAAAAGATGGCAATAATTGAATAGTTTGTCACTGTTGTGAGTCGGAACAGGTGGAACCCTAATCCTTGATTGTGAGAAAAAGAATACATATTTGCTGTTTGTATTTATACAGTTGAAAAATAAATTAAGTAAAAGAAAAAGTTCTAACGTGCAATTATATATAACATAACTTATTTAATTATTCTAAGGTTATATTTCTCTCCTTTTACTTGTGATTCATACTGATGTCAAAATAATCGTGTTTTTAATATTAATTGGTTATATTTTGTACATTCGTTATTTGGTTACCAACATACGGTTTTATAAAAAGTTAAACTCTTTAAGTGAAGCTGCTGTGAAGCGTAGTAAGTGGGGATTTTGGTAGTTAATTATATAACATGCAAGTTTGAGTAAGTGCTAATGAATTTTAACTTTGACAATAATTTAATAAATACGAGAAATTGAAAAACTGTTAAAGCTGATAATGGAGTTTTACTTTACCAGAAGATGAATTAAGAGTAATAATAGATAAAATGAAAGGGAAAAGCGTTATAGAATGTTCTAAAATAAGAACATGGTATTTATACATAGGGGCTAGCATGTAGTTTAGGCATATGTAGCAAATTTAGCTAGTTTCAGCTGAATAATTTCACAAAGGATATCTTTGTATAATGAAATGAGTTGTAGACGAGACGGGTAGAACTGTTGTAGTAATGCAATGAAGATAAAGGGTGGGAATTTTCGAGGGTAAAATAGAAAGATGGATACGGTATGGGAATTTACAATTTCCCCTTAGATTTCTCATGTTGTAGGTTATGTATGCGTCCAAGTAAAACAACCATCAAGGTACAATACAACATTTCTCCTATACATACACACATTTTACATACTTATTCTATCTTTCTCTTTCGTAATCACTCTCTTACTCCGTTTTGCATCACACTCCCTCTGTATTTAACAGTCTCATGCCCAGTTGAAATACCAAACGTACTGCATTATGCCATGCCTCTATTATAAATTACGGAACATAGAAGTCAATAGCAGACCAACAAAACGTAATACAAATACAAACTACAATGGAATGCACAACCAAATATTGTACAACAAAAACAACTCAGCCAACAAATAAATACAATATACAATACAATTTCACAAACCAACAAAAACTATACCGTTTGCTCTGTCCTATAAAGAATACAAATAAACAGAAAATCTTACAATTAAATATCCTAGTAAATATTGTGTTATTCCATTTTCAATTCAACTAGAACAATGCGAAATATTTTGCTGATTTCCACTTACTTAATAATCCTTTTAAAACAGATTTAAGATTTAATTTGACTTGAAATACAATACTTAACATTTTATAAATACACAGTTTCCGTATTGGTTGACAGGCAGTTTAATTAACAATAATATTGTAACAATATCTAAAGGGAATGTGTGTTCGAGAATTTTCGAGAACATAAATTTTAAAAATGATAACGTAAATAAGACTGATAAATAGAATTTCTAAGAAATTGTTAGAAATATTATGTATAGTACAGGTAGGCCTGCATATTATTGTACGTCTATTGTGAAGAGTTCATTCAGTGCCTACTAGGAAAATTGGCCTTTTTGTAACACCTTTTATTCAGTTCTAATTTGTTTACAGTTGTTAAGGTTTATCCAGAAACCGTCAAAAGGATTTCGTTTATTTATTATTATATCGAAAATCTCTGTCCTTTTCGAAATCTTCATAGATCATCTGTATAAAAGGAACACGCGCGTTTTGGAGTGAGTTTCAATTTTTCTGTAATTTAGTGAGCGAATTGAGTAGTGCCTAACAGTGCGTTAGAGAAGGTCAACGTTACTGTGAATTACTGTCTATTGTTTAACGTTTATTTATTCTGTATCATTTTTTACGTAGTATTTAGTGATTCGGATGAATTTATTTATTGTTATTAGTTAATTATAATTAGTTTGGTATTTATTACAAGTAATTTACTTGTATATATTAGTCACTTTCTGCCCATAATAGTGGAGTGTCAAATTATTTGCACTCAATCTGTTATTTGCAGGGCTAAAATAAATAGTTCTGTTTCTTATCACATGGTTAGCCAATTAAATTCGTGAATTGTTTAAGAACAGAAGAGGCAGAGGTGTAAAAGACACTAATCAGAATTATCTCCTTTAAAAGTAATGAATTTCATTATATAGCCAGACCCTGTGGTGAATGAAGTGAAAGTATCATTTGCAGAGTGGAAAATATGTGCTTTTCAGAGGGCCCGGCATGCTGATAGGCATACTTTTCTACTCAGTGAGGAAGGCAATGGTAAACCACCTCACTCCTCGTTTTACTTAGTAAAACCTCTACAGGTTCAAACCAGCTTTTCGGCTGATGACCTAAACAACAAACAGTCACTTTATTAATTGTAATTTTTATTTGTAATAAATACTTGAATTTTTAACGTTAGTATGTAAATTATTTTTTTTACCCAAATCCTGAAACGAACCTTAGATGTAACTGTCACAATATCACATAAAATGGGCTAGAGTATAAAAGAGTACATTTACTTGAATGTACAAAAATTAATTGTCTAAATAACTGATTGAATGAATCGAAAAAAGTTTTGTTGTTTACAAAGTGGGAAAATTATATGCTATGTACAATAAAAAGAGACTGGAACAATCTAGGTACTTTTCTATCAAAAAGGCATGATTGTGTGTAGGTTTAGTAAAATGTAAAGTTTTCATATATGAGCGTTTTGTCGAGAGTACAAACTACTAAATACCTAAATGTGTCAATCTACGGGATATGTGTTTCGTTTCTGTAAATTAGTAAACATATTTAGGGTCGTAAGGTGAAAGCAATGTGATTTGAATTTACAAGTTTGACTTTCAATTTCCATTTCTGTTAAATTTAGTTAAAATATATAATTTATGTAAAGCATTCACAAATGATTTATTTCTGGAAAGAATTTCTGTACAGCCGAACAAGAAGTAGACAGTGATTAGTCAGTGATAGATATATCCCCTGTGAAGACGCTGTAAAAACAGGAGAGAGTACAGATCCTTGTGGAACTCCCGCTTATTAAAGCGGGAGTTCTATTTAGACCACATTTGAGAAAAGGTATTTTTAATTTTACAACAAAGAATGTGGAAGTATAAAACTATTTTAAAATTGGATTGTATGTAGAAAGAAGAACATGTACTAATTTTTAAATTAGATGCAAATTTGAAACCCGATCGAAAATTTGACTGATATCAAAAAACACTCTGGAAGTATAATGTTTACGTTTTAGACATGAAGCTGTGTGAATACTGGGTATTGTTTGCAACTTTTTTTTTTTTGCTACTTGCATCCTGGAGACTCCAAAGGGAGTATAGGACATGTCAAGATAAAATTGATCAACTAAAAGTTTATCACCAATGTGATAAATTTATCACTTACCACCCAAAATTTGTTTTTCCTACTGCTTACTTCAGAAGGCTTGTCATGAACCCTATTGAATTAAATATCACACACAATAAATAATAAAAATAAATCAAACACAATGATAAATTCATCACTTACCAATAATTTCCCTATATAAAATTATAAAAAATTCCCTAAATAAAAAGACTATTGATTAATTGTGAGAAAATTATATTTTGGATGGCGTAACTAATAAAAATTGGTTAGCTAGAGCGAAAGATTTCTCGGTAGATTTATAAATTTTTTGTTCCCTGCTAGAGTTATCATTTCGGATCGAAAACTCTTTTATGAATTTTGATAACAATAAAAGATTGGTAGGTTTAGAGTCCGAAAAAACGAGTCCGAGTTCTAAGCTGTGTTGTTAATGATAATGATGACGACGACTTGTTACTTAGCCCATATAAAATTTATATAGTATTATCAAATTGTATTTTTTTAGTTGTACTAAATACTGTACTCTACTTAAATTATAACTTTGTTTTATCCCAAAACAAAATTCGAAGAAGTATACCGTTCCGTTGAAAAATAAAGGGATGAAATATATACAGGACGTAAGGAGTAATCTACTAAATACAGTACTTTTATAATATTATGGCTTATAAATCTATGCTGCTATAATGTCGGCGAATCTACTATAATAAGCATGTTGTAACTGAAGGAAATTCTACGGCATAGTAACGTTACAGTAACTTGCATTTCTCTTTACTTCCTGAAACCTGTTCATATTTTATTTACCATGAACTCGTTTCTGTAATTAAAATAAAACCTTTCAGAAGAAGTAAGAGATTCGTCTTCAAAGAACTAAGAATGTAATTAGTTATTTCCTTTATTACATCTCCTATAATATTTATTATTTGCTAATTGTATATTGCTCATAACAGGCAAGTGGAGTGTTAAATTATTTGCACTCGATCTGCTAGTTCCAGGGCTACAAAATATAGTTCTGTTTCTTAACACGTGGTCAGCCAATTATAATAAAGGTGTAAAAGACACTAGTCAGAGTTATCTCATTCAAGAGTAATGAATTTTATTGTACATCCAGACCCTGTGATGGATGAAGTGTTGTCATTTCCAGGGTGGAAAGAAAATGCTTTTTGAAGGGCCTGGCATGCTTATAAGCATAAGCTACTTCTCCAAACAGTGAGGAAGGCAATTGTAAACCACCTCAATCCTTTGATGACCTAAACGACTATTGTATAAATTGGGACATACGGAAAATTGTGTAGGTGATTTTGTGTCTTAGTGACCTTTTAGTATAGGGTAAACAGGTCTATTATATTCCATAAGGTTCTAGTTTTTTATTGATATTTATAATTTCTCTGGATTATTTGATTATTATATTGTGCATTTATTCATTTGTAATACTGCTTGTGTTTTATCCTTCTCGTAGGATTTACGCTTTTATACAAAGCCGCTAGCCTCTTATGAGTCAGCGTTGGTTAAACCGTTTGTGAAGTTAGTTGATAAAAACTTATATGTGCATGACGCGTTGCGTATTGAAGCAGATCTTCTTGACGGACAGTTGGTGTAAAATTGTTTTGGATTGTAATAAATATTGTAAATGGTCGAAATGTTTTAATTAAATTTAATTTGTCTTAAGTTTTTAAAGTGTTTTGTAATAAATATAGTTTGTTATTAAGTGAAGTAGTTTTATGTAAATTTATAGTTGTCGTAACTGTAATAATTTATGTTCGTATTCATTTTTATTTTCTTACAACACTTTAAGAATAATTTTATAATACTAATAATGTTTAGTTTAAAATTTTGTGTTGTCTTCTTGGTGCTTCTGAATAATTTGTTTTGTTTATTTATGGTTGTTTTTTTTTAATGAAAGTTGTCGGGCATCAACTGATCATGTTCATTAGTCCTAAATTTATGGTTATTTAACTGGCTTTAAATAACTTTTTTTAAATATAGTTATTAAATTTACAGCAGTTATTATTTTTTGTGTATTTATTGGGTATCGACTGCCATGGTCATTAGCCTTCAAATTACAGCAATTACAAATTTAGATTTAAATTTAATCTGAAACTCGATCCTTTTTTTGATAATTACGAAAAATTCTCATCAAGACGTTATACGTAAACGCTCACTAACCAATAATTGTCATAAATTCACAGAGCAGACTGTTTTTCTTTTTTTTCTTTTTTCTTTCTTTCTTTCGTTCTTTCTTTTTTCTACTGTTTATTTTTCCTGTTCCTTTTTTAATTTAATAATATTATGTGGCCTCCGGGCCAACCCAGCCTGTCAGCGGGTAGAAAGTCGCTATTATTTGTTAAGTAACACTGGTTGGACAAGCGACTTTGTATGGTGACCAGCTGACAGTCATCCATGAACAAACTCTACTGGGGGTCCCTGTTCAAACTCATGCCTAATCCACTTCAAAAATAAAGCGAAAAGCAGCTAGCAAATTGGGTAGTTGTCAATAGTGTACAGTTACCGGTAACAAATAAAAGCAAAAAAAACATCAACATTATTTTTGATCAAGTTTTGCTAAATTATTTTTTCGTGGGAATTTTTGTGTTTTTTCTTATTTATTGTTATTACAGTGAGTAATTTTATTGAAATATTTGTTTTTTAACAAAAGAGACAAAAGTGTATTAGGATTTATATTATTTAAATAAAATAGTTATAAGCAAAGATTGTTTTGTAAACATGTAATTTGTTATGTCAAAATATGCTTACATGGATAAATTCTGTTAGCCTTTGTATTGTTGTAAATAAATAAATAAATAAATTACTGTAACTACTCTTAAACTAATACTTTCTTTTCAACTATTAATTACATAAGGATTACAATTAATTAATTTTAATTTATATAAAAAATTGTGTAATATTCTATATAGGTAAATTATCCACCTGAGATACAATTCTAGAGCTATTATTATCTTTTTAACTATTGCAATACAGACAATATAATAATCATACGAAAAATTCAAATAGTTTATGATAATCAATGTACCAAAGCCGTGTGGCTATTTTTTACTTTCTCTTGCCTATATGAATATAGGAAGGAGAGTATTGTTTTCATGTCGATTTTTCACCAGATCTGCACGTTTTCAGACCCCCTAAACCCAAAAACACATGTTTTTAGCGATTGGTCTGTGTGTGTGTGTGTGTGTGTGTGTGTGTGTGTGTGTGTGTGCGCGCGCGCGAACAAATATCTCAAGAATGGAACATCGTACGAACTTGAAACTTAAAACTTAAGTTAGATACCACTACCAGACCCGAAATGAACATTTTCATCAAAATAGGTCAACTGGAAGTAGTAGTTTATTCGTGTAATTTTTCACTTTTTTGTGATTTTCTCAAAAACCGGTTTTACGATTTTTTTAAAATTCGGCACATTTACAACACTTTTTATTCTTTACAAAACAGGGTAGGCGTCATGTCTGCTGAAATTCATGGAGAGGCTGTTTTTACCTAAAAATATGGTTTTTTTAAGTTATGCATTTTAGCGCAAAAATGTATAATATAATAAAAGGTGTAAACATTTTAAAATCCTACAACTTTTATTTTCAACATTTTTTTGTATAACGCTTAGTTTAGCGGTAATTAGCAATTTTCTGTTTTTTCTCACGAAAACGTGTAAAAATCGATTTTTTTACGATTTCACCCTTAGTATGCATTTTACGACAAAAGTATAACAACAAAATTTATAGGAAATTAAAAGATATACAATTTTTAGTTCAAGTATTTTTCTCTACAGAGCCTAGTTTAGCGAGAAAGAGTGATTTTCCATATTTTTAAGCTAAACTTGAGGTTGATTTTCATTTGGCGTCTTTCACTCATGATTAAAAAAAGGTTACGTTTTTTAAGGTTAGTTTTTTTTGTTTATTTCTAATGTTTTATTACTAATGTTAGGTTATATTGTTAATTATTTACATTGGCAAGAGAAAGTCGCGTGAGTGTTTCACACCAGAATTTTCTTCTTGAATGTGATAAAAAATGAACCAATTAATCAATAATACAATAATCGATAAAAGTTTATGGATGTATATTATGCAAAGGCTATTTAATAATAGTTCAAAAGTCGTGTCAGTTATTTGATATTTTTGTTTTGTACTGTCCATATTGTTTAACAAGAGAAACCTAAATAATGCTTTAAACTGATAACAACAGCTCTTTATGGATACAAAATGGGAACACTGATGTATGTTGTAATTTTGAACAAAATCGATGGAACGAACTTCGATAGTATCGGATCATTAGGTCTATGTAATCTGTTGTTTGTTAAACACCACATTACAACATTCAGTCCAGTATTTACATCATTTATGCAAGAATTGTTCAATAAAATTGATTTTATTTACAAAATATTATCTGAAACCTCTTTCATCTTGTTTAAAATATACCTACTTAATTTATAATAAAGAAAAACAGTAGAAAATAATGGAAGTATTGATTTTTCCGATAACAGGCAAGTGGAGTTTTAAATTATTTGCATACAATTTGCTAGTTCCAGGGCTACAAAAAATTGTACTGTTTCTTATCACATGGTCAGCCAATTATATGACAGAAGCATTTAAAAACCGAGGAGGTTGAACTGTAAAAGATACTAATCAGAGTTATCTCCTTTGAGAGTAATGAATTTTTTCATTTTATAACCAGACCCTGTAGTGAATGAAGTAAAAGTGTCATTTGCAGGGTTAAAGTAGATGCTTTTTAGAGAGCCTGGCATGCTGATAAGCATACTTTTCCATTCATTGAGGAAGGCGAGTGTAAACCACCTTAACCCTTTATAGGTCTGTGATAGGTATACTTACCACTGGCAATAAGGTCAATTTTTTTAATAAGCTACGCAGTTGAACCCTATTGGCATTTTATGGCTTTATAGATGTTCTCTTGTTAAGTAGGCTATCCACATTTTGAATTTAGTGGGCAGCAACCATTTGCTTTGTGAGTTACACGAATGTGGTAAGGATTCATACCAGCGTACACAACTATGTTGTTTTGTTGTAACTTTTATACAGTTTTCAGTTTTTTTACGGGAAAGCAAGCATTAATGCAAATATAAAGTTAAGATAAGTTATTCGACACATTTTCTGTTATATAGAGTTACAAGTTGTTTTAATAGTATTCTTGCCACTAAACATAATGTGATTCCCATTTCAATAAACATTCCTTGGTAGAGTATACTTACTTGGGCTTGACATAAAAAAAGAAATATCTTATTGTTCTGGCACTAAAAATACATTATTCAAGTGCCTATAAAATAAAATTTAACATTTTACTACATGTATATTTTTCCCCATAGTACTATCCTATAAAGGGTTAATACTTGTTTTACTTAGTACAGGTTCTAATGGGTCCAACCTACCTGATGACATAAAAAACAAATATTGAATAAAATTTTAACCACTGGTTATTTTGCTATAAAAAAACAAATTTAAATAAAAATTTATTTTTCTTTTCTTCTTTATTTGTTAACTTTACCTTTTAAGGTAGAAGCGATATACTTTTGAACTGAGATAAAAATTGAATATATGATACTTTAAAACATATAGAGGTAATATATTATATTTTTATATTGAAAAATGAAAGAGTTATTCCTTTTTGTTCAAACATTTTGCAATAAAATTATATATGATATCGGAAATGTTGAAATAATAACAGAAATAAAAAAATATATAATGCTTTTTATTCAACTGAACGATATGTATATGTGACAACAAATAAATTTTCTTTCTCGCCAGAATGCTGACACACATTAAGGAAAAAATATATGACGGGAGTTAAGTGAATCTGTCTAAATCTGTTTGTTTTCCTTCCCTATCGCCGTTCGTGAAGTGAATGGATAGTATAACGTAATCTATGAGTCATGATGTTGAGAATCGGTGTAGGGAATCGGAAAAACGGGAAAGGACATTGTCAGCTTTTACAGTAAAAAACGGAACCACTTTAAACCTTATTTTTATCTCGGAATGATTTTACAATTTCAGTTTTTAATATTTCACAGCCAAACGTGTTCTTAAAATATGACCACTTAAATTCTTTTTCAATTTTTAATTTTTTTAAAATGTATTACAAACTCTCATTCTTTTAGATGATTATCACATAAAAAATTGCAGAAAACTAAATTAGCTGTGAGTTTCCAGAGTCAATGTGTGGACAGAAGAATATAATTAAATCTCACTAAATATTTTTTGCCCATAATAGGCAGATGGAGTGTTAAATTATTGCACTGGATCTGCTATAATATGCACGATAAATTTAGGCGGGTGGGAGTTTGCTGTGTATTTCGCTACTCCTCACCTCACCAATCCCACCAGTCGAGCAATTTCTCCTCCCTTACTGCTCCAGTTGACTTGAAACCTATACCTTATTTTAAAGTTTACTACTTCACCCTTTACGCTCAAAAAATATACTCCGCTTATAATATCTGAACACATCAAGTAATAGTTTAATATATTTGCGATGTATGCGTTCAAAAAAAATAAAAACTAAAAGAAATTTACTCCTGTTCTAGTTCCGTGTTTACAAATTAGCTTATCGTATTTGATTGTAGCGAACTACTGCACGTATGTTTTATTACCAGCAAAGTTTATATTTCGTACAAAAAATAAAACGAGATGTAATTTAATTTTGTTTTGCACCCTACGACTAATGTAGATAAAGCTTTCAAACTAAATAATTAAATTGCGTGGATTCAAAATTACTTAAAAAAAACAAAGCTTGGTATAAACATTGTTAGGCATATTATTATTATTATTTGCGTATAGTTCCCTTAAGGAGCGCGCTAAAAACACAAAAATCTAGCTCTTGGTGGAGGTTCTGATCCTCCTTTTAGCTTCCCAAAAACTAAAAAACCTAGAAACAGCTTCCCAAAAACCTTTCATCCTCTCTCTTTGCGCCTTTTTCTCTTCGTCTGTCCATTTTCGCCCACTTCTTTTGGCTTGTGATCTGAACTAAATTTCCTGGTGTCCGATTTTTTCTCTACAAATTTTGCGGTCGTGAATGTCTTCCATTGTGATGCACAATTCTTGGAGATCTTCCATAGTTTCTTTGTACCAAGAGGTGCCCAACTTTGAAGTTAGGCATATAGTATATGATGTAATAAGTTTGTTATGACTGTACATCAAAATGAAAACAAAATACGGAAGGCTGTTTATTATTTTCGAGTCACCCGGACATAAAAGTTTTGATTATTGACGATTATTGATAATTTATTGGCTTCAGAGCTGCTATAATGCTATAATTACTTTATGTACGTATATAACCCCACATAAAATGAGTTAATAAATCTACATTATTATTAATAGTCACAAAATATTATAATAGAGAACAAAACGACACGATTATAGCCTACAAGTAGGCCTGTTGATTGTTTAGTTGGCGTTTAGTCTCGAAAAGATATTGGTCGTGAAGTTCTGTCGGTTATTATATCATTAAGTAGTTATTCGTTCCTGTTGTGATTATTTTCCCAGTGTTTCATTAATTCTGATATTTATTGTGCTGCCCATAACAGACAGGTGGAGTGTCAAATTATTTACACTCAATCTGTTTGTTGCAGGGCTAAAATAAATAGTTCTGTTTCTTATCACATGGTCAGCCAATTAAATGACTGAATCGTTTAAGAACAGAAGAGGTAGAGGTTTAAAAGACACTAGTCAGAGTTATCTTCTCTGAAAGTAATGAATTTCACTATACAGCCAGACCCTGTGGTGAATGAAGAGAAATTTACAGAATGGAAAATATGTGCTTTTCAGAGGGCCCGGCATGCTGATAAGCGTACTTTTCCACTCAGTGAGGAAGGCAATGGTAAACCACCTCACTCCTCGTTTTACTTAGTAAAACCTCTAGAGGTTCAAACCAGCCTTTCGGCTGTTGACCTAAACAACAACAACAACATTTTATTGTGATTATTTTAATAGAATGTTTCAGGTTACTTTGGTATGAATTTAGTGTATTACAAAATGATGTTTTGTTCTTGTGCATATTATATGATTTATACTTTATACTATTAAATAGTTTAGACAACATAATAGTATAAATTTTGTACTTTACTTATAATAATGATATCCAATAAATCGTAACAAAATACAATAAATAATAAATGCAGTAAATGAAGAAATATACTGAATAAACCGCTTTTATTTAATCTAACACGTAAAAACAGTGTATTTTTTGTAACAGCGTAAAGAGCGGAAGGAGAGCCTATAAGTGCATAGGAGGTTGTGTAAGGAATGCACGAGCATGAACTTGACCCGCCTAAATTTTTCGTGGTCAGTAAAGTTTCAAAGCTACAAAAAATAGTTCTGTTTTTTACATGGTCAGCTAAAAAACTGTGAAAAAAGAAGAAATTTGTATTTCAATCATATTTATATTTCATTGGACATTTTATTTTCAATTTTATTGAATCACTTCCCAGAGTTTGATCCACCCTTTAAAGACATTCTGTATTTGTTCATAATGATTTAATACAAAATATCTGGTAGCACCAAAGAGTAGTAAAATATTTAAAAAAAATAGATTTACTTTTTGTAACTAGATTTTGTAAGAAAAGTAAATCAAGCTATACTTAGAACACATTCAGAATCTTACTGAGTTCTTTGAAAAATTCCAAAAAAAAATCGGTTCAAGAATATTTTATAGGGCTACAATAAAAATTAGGTAATAGATCGAGACTTCAACACAGACGCAGTGTACATGACTATCAACACCTTATACATTGGTTGTGATTCAGAATTAATTATTCACACAATTCCAGAGATAAGAACATTGGCACACCTCACCAACCGCAAAATCCGCGAAGATTAAAGAGATACTAGAATAAGGATCTCATAGAAAACACCAACAAACGTTTTAGAAAATGTGATTTCCTCAGTTAAGACAAAACCAGAACATTACATACTTACGTTACACTTTTACATTTCGTGTCATTTTTCACTTTTTTGCGATTTTTTGAAAATGGCTCTTGCGATTTTTTTTTAATCGCCTCATTTACTATGTGTTTATACTCTACAAGAAAGGGCAGATGCCATGTCTGCTGCCATGGCTGCTGTTTTGGGGAGGCGGTGCTCTCTTAATTTTTTTTTTAAGATTGCTACTTTAATATGTATTTTAGCGCAAAAATGTATATAATAAAAGTTGTAGTTTAGAAACCTACAACTTTTATTTCAAACATTTTTTGTATAACGCTTAGTTTAGCGTTAATTTGTGATTTTATATTTTTTGTTCATGAAAATCTGTAAAAAATGAATTTTTTAAGAATTTGGCCTTAGTATGCATTTTACGACAAAAATGTATTATCAGATTTATTGGAAATTAAAAGATCTACGACTTTTATTGAGAGCATTTTTCTCTACAGACCCTAGTTTAGCGTGAAAGAGTGATTTTCCGTATTTTTAAGCCAAACTAAGGTTGGTTTTCATTTTAATTAAAATATTTCACTCGTGATTAAAATTAGGTTACGTTTTTTGAGGTTAGTTTTTTTTTAATTTTTATGTTTAATTATTCATTATTTGCATTGGCAAAAGAAAGTCGTATATTTTACACCAGAATTTTTTTATGTTGGTAATTAGTGACAATACGTGGGTTATTTTAGAAGGTCAGGATATCAATATATCCATATCCAGTTAGAGCGCGAAAATTATCTGAGTAGTGTTTTGAAGATACTAAACAGTTTTTTTTTGTTATTTTTAGCAATTCTTTTCAATTTTTAGTTTAAAAGAATTGAAATTATAGAACGCACGTTTTATGATTTTATATTTTTTTATATTTTAATATACGAGTAGGCCTAATATTGAATCATAAGCAAGTACATTGATATATCGATGGCTAGGTTTGTTGAAAATGAAATGAAATAAAACAGTTATGTTGCATAGGTTGCAATGGTTATCTCTCAAAAACGCATTTAAAAATAAAGCTCGCTAAAAATACCATGGTTGTTTTAATCTAATTTGCAAAATTATAAACATTCAACAGAACGATGTAATATCTGCAGTAAGAAGAGGATTTAGTACAAATCGTGATTCTTAGAATACGAGGTGCGGCTAGAAAAAAACCGAACTAGCACAGGTGAAACAATAAAACGAATGCAATAAGGCTGAAAGTCGCCTGGCCTGTCACGTGACTCTTGCTCCGCCTACTGCTCGAGTTTCATCTGCCTCCTGCACTCAGTCTGCCCGTGGCGTCTGTTCTAAGTAGTTGACGTTTTGTCTGTGCGTCGGAAAAATGTTGAGTGTACAGAAAGAACAGCGTGTTAACATCAAATTTCTTTTCAAACTTGGAAAATCTGCAAGTGAAACGTTTGTAATGTTGCAACAAGTTTACGGCGATGATTGTTTATCGCGAACACAAGTGTTTGAGTGGTTTAAACGATTTAAAGATGGCCGCGAAGACACAAGTGATGACGCTCGCACTGGCAGACCATTGTCAGCAAAAACTGATGCAAACATTGAAAAAATCGGTAAACTTGTTCGAGAAGATCGCCGTTTAACAATCAGAGCAATGTCTGAGTTGACAGGAATTGACAAGGAAAGTGTTCGGCAGATTCTTCATGAAAGTTTCAACATGAACAAAGTGTGTGCAAAAATGGTTCCAAAGTGTCTCACAATTGAACAGAAGGAACGCCGAAGAATGATTTGTTCTGACATCCTAGAAAACATTGAAACAGATCCCACCTTTTTACAAAATGTTATTACTTGTGATGAATCATGGTTTTTTACTTACGATCCCGAAACCAAACGCCAATCGATGCATTGGAAATCTCCTGATTCTCCACGACAAAAAAAAGCACGAATGTCAAAATCGAAATTCAAGGCAATGATGATTGTTTTTTTTTGATGTCAAAGGGATTGTACACATTGATTGGGTACCAGAGGGACAAACAGTGAATCAGCATTACTACATTAGCGTCCTGACTACCCTACGTGAGCGAGTACGGAGAAAACGGAACGATTTGTGGAAAAAAAGACATGGATCCTGCATCAAGACAATGCCCCAGCTCACAATGCGTTGTCAGTGAAGACGTTTTTAGCCAATCACAACATTCCCATCTTAGACCATCCACCCTACTCACCTGATTTGGCCCCCTGTGATTTTTTTCTTTTCCCTAAAGTCAAGTCAGCTTTGAAAGGAACTAGATTTGAGAGTGTTGAAGCAGTAAAAGAAAAAGCGACGGAAGTAATGTATGGACTTACCGAAAATGATCTGCAGCATTGCTATGAACAGTGGAAAATTCGTATGGAGCGGTGTATAGACCGAGGAGGAGAGTACATTGAAGGAGATAACATCAAATTGTAAATAATGGAAAATAAAATTTTTTTATAGCATCAGTTCGGTTTTTTTCTAGCCACACCTCGTATAGCAGCAGGGGACAGCATTTTACTAAACGTATTTTTACGGCAAAATACCTCGTGATTGTATTTTAACCGGCGTAATAGTACAGCAAACGCGATGAACAGTTAATTTGTGTAAGAGTCCGACGTAAATAAAAAAACCTTTAAATTCTCCTTCGAAAACAACCCCGTGCCTGACAAATGACATATGATTACAGAACAGAATGTAACAGTTAAATGATAATCTCTGCAAAGGTTTTTCAAAATATCATTATCTGGTGTGGTGCTGATAATTAGGTATTAACAACCAACAGCGTAAACCTCTTCGGGAGATATAATATAAATTTAAAATTTTGAATAATAAACTACGTACAAATAATCTATCTTACAATGCAATTCTATTATTCATTACATTATTTACATTTAAAGAGATAGTTAATAAATAGGTATTTAAATCGATAATAATTAGGCCAGTTAATTATTACAATAATTCAATAATCAAACTATATACGTAGTACTAACATGTTCTCTTACGGTACAGTATAATTCGATTTAATTATAAAAATAATGGCACAATAATCATAATCGCCATTTGTAATACACAATGGAGTTTCTATAATAAATATAACATGAGTTCAGAGTATTATTTTATGTATTTCAAATGAACAACAGTAATGTATCCGATACATCCCATTTTAAACTTAACTGCCTGAGTGTACGTACATTTACGTAGTAGGCAAATTGTGTACTGCACTCTAGAATACATTATTAGTTCACATTTCACGGGAGAATTAATTTGATTTGATTTTATCCATTAATCTGCTTAATTAATTTTCGTTTTACACATGAGAGTTAATTATCACAGAATACGTTTTCTGTAAACAACTAACGACGTGATTAGAATGGATCATAAATATCTAACATTTAAAATAATAACATATAACGATTTGTTACAATAAGTTATTTTTTATATAATATAAAATTAACAAAATAGAATAAACAAACTCTCTAGAGGAGAGCAAATCAAACAAAATCTGGTGTAAAACACTCACATGACTTTCTCTTGCCAATACAAATAATGAACAATATATCCTAACTTTACTTGCTTATATTTTAAGGATTTTTCTTCTAGGTCATTTTCTTCTAAAGTGATTCAATGCAATCATAGAAGCGAAAAAATAACAAAAATTTAAATATAGATTTATTTTTTCCTCTTTCGCCCTTCAAGGGTTAGGTATCCCTGCCTGTCCCGAACCTCCGAAATTAGCCTAACTTTTCCTCAGTCTCTCCTTCCCTACGATTTGTAACCCAGCGCCTGCTTAAGTATCATTTCCTCGCCTCAGTGCCTTGGTATCTGGACTAGTTTTCACTATCTGGGTTGCAACGAAACATATTATAGTTACTTCAGTCACGAGTTTGCCTTTGTTTGCAACGAGGGGTAAAGGGGGAACAGCATCAGTGCACATGCGCGACTGCTTTAATTTCAGTGCAACAAGCACAACAACGTAAACTATACCAAGAGCATATTAAGTATATCGCGGAACCTTTTGTAGGTTAACTGTACGAATATACTGTTAATTACCGTAAACAGAAATGTTAGTTTCTCGAAAACTTGGGCAGACTATTCACAGTGCTGAACGAAATCTAATATGCAATGCAATAAAATACTGTAAAGTTGAAGCTAAACAGAAATGCCTTCCCTGCCATTTAGCAAAAGCCATGAGCGAGTGGCTAACTACTGTGAAGTTTCTCTTTACACAATTAAAAAAATTAAGAAGGAAATTAAAGACGTGAAGAAGTTATTCTTCAACAGTTTTGTTGACACCTGATAAAAAAAGGAAACGGTTAGGTGACACTGATAGTGAAAACGTCGGTGAAAGCGACAGTAAAGAAGGCGATTCATTCGTCGAAAATTTTGTTCCAATGGAAAAAGGTAGCATGTAATTACAATAAATTAAAACTTTCTAGTAATGTAATTAAGCTATAGGCAATATTACAGGTCACATTTATTTCTTATAAGGTTTATGAAGAAAACATTTTCTCTGAATAAACCACAGCTTACAAAATGTATGTAGGAACTGCACAGTAGTAAAATGTACGCATAGTATCTCAGTCTTAAGGTTGACAGCACTATCAAATTTTCACTTCCCTTCCTCACAGCCCATCTATACGCAAAAGGCAATCTCGTGACGTCAGAATCTATAGCAAGGTGCATTAAGATGCACTAATTTCAACTTATATGCAAGACTTTCCACAGAACCTTAAAAACCAACACCAATTGGGATACGAGGTTGAGAATTTATAAAACTATTTATAGATTTATTTGAATTTTTATTTACAGTTAATTCTTAAGCTTTACTATCAAACCTTTTTAGTATTATAACCCTTTAGAGACCAATTAAAACTAATACTGTTCAATTATTTGGAGCAGAGGTAGAGAGTAACTTTAAGTCGATTCAGGTCTTTTAGTCACCTTTTCTTTTTATCCCTATAATTATGTGTACGTTACAATCTATGCAATTCAGAACAATAAGCAACCGAATGAGATGAGGTGATGTGTATGACGTGTAAATGAGGTGTAGTCTTGTACAGACCCGGGCGGACCATTCCTGAGAGAGTATAGTTAATTGAATCCCAACCATCAAAGTAAACTGGTAACCAGAATGTCTAGTATTAAAATCCTAGTAAAAGTAACTACCTTTACTAGGATTTGAACCAGGAACCTACGTCTCCGTAAATCAGCTGTTAAATAGCTGACTTACGCGATGACTTTACCTCTAGACAAACCCGGAGGGTTTCTGCTGGGATTAAAAATAGTTTTTTTTAGATTAATCTGAATATGACCCACCGGGTTGGTCTAGAGGTAGTCATCACCGTGAGTCAGCTGTTTAACGGCTGATTTTGGAGACAAAGGTTCCTGGTTCAAATCCTTGTAAAGGTAGTCACTTTTATACGGATTTGAATACTAGACAGCGGTTGCCGGTGTAATTTGATGGTTGGGGTTCAATTAACCATACTCTCTCAGGAATGGTTGACCTGAGTCTGTACAAGACTACACCTCATTTACACGTCATACACATCATCGTCATCTCATTGAGTCATGGGGTTGCTTACTGTTCTGAATTGAACAGATTGCAACGTACACGTATTAGGAATTTAAAAAAAAATTTAAAAAAAATTTGAATATGCATTTTAGTTTAAAAGTAAAAATGTAATTAAAAACTATTGTAAGTTAAATTATTATCTACTAAAATTTCAAAATTAATTAATCCCCGATTTACTCAACGGTTAACCAATTAATAAAATAATAAAAAAACAAATTTAAAAAATATATAATTATAGGCTACTTAAAGATATGTAAACAAAACAAAAAGGCATTCATTCTTGACTACTTAACTGCTAATAATATGTTGTTTATTTATCTGTCCCTATCACATACATTATTTATATACGTGTTTCTCTTTTTTTTATTCATGTTCATTTTTAACATCTGGTTATATATAGAACAGTGAACGAACCAGTTGAATATATAATAAAAGAGTTTAAATTAACATTTCACAATGATGTGGGTGTGTGAGTATATTTGGTTATGTGGGTGTGAGTACAAAAGTCGAGGGGGATGGAGGTACTATAAGATAAGTGTGGAATGCTTTGGCTAAAAGCCATAAGTAGTCTTAAACCCTGAATTTGTATATACCATTAAAATTGTGTTCGTTGGACATCTATTTATAAGAACAAGTACATACATATGCATACAACGTGAGTTTGTTTTATAACAACTGAAAACATACCGTGCATTTATTATTGTAATACCAAAGTGTATGTCGACAAAACTGGTCTAAGTTACACTTACAGTATTATACGTTGAAACTTAAAATTTCATCCTTGTCAACAGCTTACTAAAAGTTAAACTGATTGACAACTTTTATATTAATTATTATATATTTCAACGTAGTAACTTCTTCATTTTCCAAACTAGGATTAGGCTGGAACCTGCTCCGAACTCATACACTATACATCTATCTCCATATTACATTATGGGGCAGCACTTATAAGACAAATCTGATGCCTGTAGCCGTACTACAGAAGAGTTTTGTGAGAATATTTAGTAATAAAGTGGGACGTTTCAGTAACTCACGCCCGCTTTTTATAAGAAACAAGATCTTGCCGGTAAGATACCTATATGTCTACAAAGTTCTTGATGTATTTTATCGCAAAAGTTGGAATGAGGGGCGATTGGTCGCTGGCTATGAATTATAACGAGCTTGTAGCTCGTGGTCATCAAATAATAAATTGCGATTGCCAAAGCCGAATTGTGCCTTATTCCAGAGGGGTTTTGTGTTGCTTAGTTTTACATTTTATTACGCTATTCCCTGTGCTCTT
The DNA here is from genome assembly GCA_035578175.1 of Catonia carolina. Taxonomy (NCBI): domain Eukaryota; kingdom Metazoa; phylum Arthropoda; class Insecta; order Hemiptera; family Achilidae; genus Catonia; species Catonia carolina. The sequence continues at coordinate 27,333,184 of JAQMRL010000005.1, read as the reverse complement.
AGAGCTGGCAATGTTTTGCCTAAGCGGTTCAGGTTGTTGTTGAGAAGTTGGTTGCTTCCATTTGATTCCGATGTTGTGGAGAATATGTTTGCAGTCATGTCGTAAATTTAACTGGTTTTTAACTCTTGCAGTATTATAATTATTGCAAATTCTTTTTCTTTAAGGGTTTTTATAGCTGCTTGCTCCCGCCCACGTATAAGATAGGTTTTACCTCTCTTCTGTGGGTCTGTATATTTCTTCAGTTTTTGATTATTTCTTGGAAATAGGGCTTATCTTATTTTTTTTTAATTTATCTTTATTCTTAACTTGTATTATTTATGTAATGCTTTTACAATGAATTTTGTTTGTATTAGATATCTAAGCCTTGGTTTTGTGTTCTGGTTTATTGTAATGCAATGGAGTTATAAATAAATAATTATTGTTATTATTATATTGTACTAGGTCTACCGATATCACTTTTCCCTTCTGAAGCATACCAGTGCACCTGCTTAGGTATCCTGTGATCTGATATCCTTTCCATATGTGTCTCCAACTTTGACGATAAACCTTTATCAGTTCGTTCAAGTTGTAAATACCCAATTACGACCTTATTTCCTCATTCCTTATTCTGTCCAAGCGAATTCCGCCAACGGTGACCCGGGTCGTCATCTTGCAGGTGATGAGGAATGAGAAGCAGGAAGAGTAACAACCTCATTAAAAAACCTGGGTCTATTTGGCTCAAGATAGTAGCACCCAGTTATAGGGCACCTGCCTAGGATACAGGTGAAAAACAGTCAACGGTCTTGACGGTGGATGAGGAAATTTTCCCAACGGTGAACGGATGAACCTAGGAGTTTGGGTCTCCGAATGAAAACCATGGCACGGCGTGCTCAAATGTGGTAGCCCAACCACTGGTCTTACTTCGCGCAGAGTTCGTAGCCAAACCGGAAGACATTTTAGCCTACTGGCAAACTGACAATATTATTCTCGGAAACCGGACAGGCTTTTTTGGCTTTCAGAATCGGAGTAAACATATGAAAGATTTAGGAAAAAGGGAGACGAAGTTATGCTTGTAACAGACAGGTGAAGTGTCAAATTATTTACACTCAATCAGTTTGTTGCAGGGCTAAAATAAATAGTTCTGTTTCTTATCACATGGTCAGCCAATTAAATAACTGAATCATTAATGAACAGAAGAAGTAGAGGCGTAAAAGACACTAATCAGAGTTGTCTTCTCTGAAAGTAATGAATTTCATCATTCAATCAAACCCTGTGGTGAATTATTGAATGAGGTTTTTCCATTTTTCATCTTTCATTTATGATTAAAATTAGGTTATCTTTTTTGACGTTAGTTTCTTTGTTTATTTTTAATGTTTTATTACTAATCTTAAGTTATATTGTTCATTATTTGCATTGTCAAGAGAAAGTTGTGCGAGTGTTTCACACCAGATTTTTATTAATGAAGTTAACTATGGTATTAATATTAAACTGTAGATTCACATCCTACAAAATTCAGTAAAACCCCAATGTAGACGAAACCGTCTAGAACAATATTCATTATGACATAAATTAATGATTGGATTAAAATATAAATACTCGTAAATTATAACTAATTCGACAGACAAATTCTTAGACAAGATACGATAAACTCTGTAGTCAGCACGGATGTGGGTAACCTTCAGTTGACCACAGGATGTAGTTTGCTAGCCCTTTCTTGCTTTCCCAACCAATTTATAAACCCGTCATAGCACACATAAGTTTAAATATGAAACAGGGTGTAAAATGGACGAGAATGTAAATTTATATTCCATTAAAATTCTAAATATTAAAAATTTGTTAAAGGGAATTTTTAATGGTTAAAATTTACCTACAGAACAATATCATTTTTACTTTCTCTTGCCGTATGAATATATATGAGAAGGAAAGTATTGTTTTCATGTCGATTTTTCGAAGTCGAGTTTTCACCGGATCTACAAGTTTTCAGACCCCCTGAACCCAAAAAACATGTTTTTAGCGATTGATCTGTGTGTGTGTGTATGTGAACAGAATCTCTCAAGAACGAAAAATCGTACGATCTTGAAACTTAAAACTTAAGTTAGACACCACTACCGCACCCGACACGAACATTTTCATCAAAATTGGTCAACCGGAAGTAGTAGTTTATTCGTGTAATTTTTCATTTTCTTGCGATTTTATCACAAACTGGTATTACGATTTTTTTTTAAATTGCCTGATTTACTAAATTTTTTATGCACTACAAGGTAGGGTAGGCGCAATGTTTGCTGAAATTCTTGGTGAGGCTGTTTTCACGTAAAAAAATTGTTTTTTTAGATTACGGCTTTAATATGCATTTTAGCGCAAAAATGTATAGTATAATTAAAGTTGTAGAGAATTTAAAATCCTACAAGCTTTATTTTAAACATTTTTGTATAACTCTTAGTTTAGCGGTAATTAGCGATTTTCTGTTTTTTCTCACGAAAATGTGTGAAAAATCGATTTTTTAAAGATTTCGGCCTTAGAATGCATTTTACGACAAAAAAGTATATAATCAATTTTTAAGGAAATAAAAAGATCTACAACTTTGATTTATAGTATTTTTTTCTACAGAGCCTAGTTTAGCGTGAAAGAGTGATTTTCCGTATTTTTAAAGCAAACTGAGGTCGATTTTCATTTTGTGTCTTTCACTCGTGATTAAGTTATGTTTATTGAGGTTAGTTTTTGTTTATTTCTAATGGTTTATTAGGTCCAATTAGGTTTATTGTTAATTATTTGCATTGGCAAGAGAAAGTTGTGTGAGTGTTTCACACCAGATTTTTTAATTTTCGTTGTTTACAGAATCATATTAATTTATAAAAAAAATTGTTCGTTAGAGCTAATGTTTTAAATAAGAGATGTTTGACAGACATTAACTAAATGATGACAAACTATAACTAACTGTCAAGTTTAAACTAAATTCTCGTTGAAATGTAGTTGTAGGTTATTATTTTAGTATAAACAAATTATAAATATTTAACCTTAATGTGTTCTGATTTTTTATTTAAGCAGCCAGTTGTTAATTTTCTTTTTTTTATCGTTTGGCCTGCTAACTACCACAGCAACTTCTTCGCTGGGATTACCGCTTCGATTCCCAATCAGATCTGGCATTTTTACATCAATCATTTTCATCTATCACCATTTTCATCGTTGCCATTAGCAGTGATTGCAAAAAAGTCAGTCGTAAAACAACCAAATAAAAAACTAAATACCATGTTAAATTATATCTTTCACGCCTATTATTCACTATTTTTCATTGCAATTTTTTGTCTTTTCCTAGATTTTTTCATTTTTTAGACTGAAAGGTTAAAGAAAATGACAATAAAATTTGGTCAGTTCTAAAATTTAATTGATCAAGCTTAAATAAATTTAATTACGTATATTTGATTTATGGAATCGATGTTGGTTCGATACAAAACAATTTTTACTTTCTCTCGACCATATGAATATACAGGAAGAAAAGTATTGTTTTTATGTAGATTTTTCGAAATCGAGTTTTCACCCCGTTTTCAAACCCCCTAGACCCAAAAAAACATGTTTTCAGCGATTGGTGTGAGTGTGTGTGAACAAAATATCTCAAGAACGGAAAACCGTACAAACTTAACTTAATTAGGTACTTTTAGTGCACCCAACACAAACATTTTTATCAAAATCGGTCAACCAGAAGTAGTAGTTTATTCGTGTCGTTTTTCACTTTTTGCGATTTTCTCAGAAACGGCTCCTACGATGTTTTTTGAAATTGCCTTATTTACTACATTTTTTTATGCTCTACCAGATAGGGTAGGCGACATGTCTGCTAAAATTCTTGGGGAGGCTGCGCTCTCGTAAAAGAACGGTTTTTTAAAGATTGCGGCTTTAATATGCATTTGAGCGCAAAAATACATGTAATAAAAGTTGTAGAGAATTTAGAATTCTACAACTTTTATTTCAAACATTTCTTTTTATAACACTTAGTTTAGCGGTAATTAGCAATTTTCTGTTTTTTTTTTAAATTTTAATCATGAAATCTGTAAAAAATGGATTTTTTAAAGATTAGGCCCTACCCATAGTATAAATTTTATGACAAAAATGCATATAATAAAATGTAAAGGAAATTAAAAGGTCTACAAGTTTTATTACAAGAATTTTCTCTACAGAGCCTACTTTAGCGTAAAAGAGTGATTTTCCGTGTTATTATTAAGTCAAACTACGGTTGATTTTCATTTTGCGACTTGTACTTATGATTAAAATAAGGTTATGTTTTTTTGAAGTTAGTTTTTTGTTTATTTCGAATGTTTTATTACTAATATTAGGTTATAGTGTTCATTATTTACATTGGCAAGAGAAAGTCGTGTGAGTGTTTCACACCAAAATTTTTGATTATGTACTCTTATCTTATAATAGAGAAAAATTGCAAAATCTACTACCTCACTTAACTGTTAGTGCTACAAAGATTCAAAGATTCAAAGACTGGTAATTAGCATTGGCGGAGAACTGTAACCGACTATGTTGTGTCATTAAAATGCTAGTTAATATCTACTGATACTGTCAGTAAATCCATCAGTCGTATCTTCACGAGTCCATTATCGGGACCGATGAACAACGCATGGTGGCATATTGGTTGTCGTTCTGAAGCAGAATGAAAAAGAATGAAAGGCAGGTTCTCGGCGCCTTAAAACGGAGATTGTTCGGCTGACATTGTAACTCTAACAAAAGGTTTACTGGTCCTCCAGTTTGGGATTTGGACGTGAGACCTACTGATTAAGATAGAAAAAAACAAAGTTTTGATTTATATCTTTACATTAAAACCTACAGAGTTTTATCGTAATATCTAAGTTTTGTAAATTTTAACATAAATTCTATTAATGAATTTAATATTATAACATAAACTTACATACATGGAAAAACTTCTGTATCATAGAGAAACGTAATAAAATAGTTGAATATAACATAAAATTCTGGAGAGTAATATTTCAATCGAAGAACATAAACTTTATCTTTATTACAATAGATTAAAAGAAAATTATATAAGTTTCTTCTCAAATCTTTATAGCAAGTGAATTGCATTACATGTATAGGTTTTCAAGTACGCAAGGAACAGTAATGAAGCAAATTGTATATCTATAAAACTTAAACTATAAAATATATAAATGTATATATATATAGGCTTTACCGCTATCTTGATGGCTGTGGCTGGTCTGGTAAAGTAAAGTATTTTGCTGTTACTACCACTACATGTATAAATTGTTTACGATACGTATCTGGTAAATGTACTGAAGAAAATTAACCGTCGTTTTTTTAAACCACAGTTAAAAGGCTATAAATAGTTTACCATACATTTACTACCTGATATTCGGACTAACTCAGGGTCATGGAAAATACTTTCGAAAACCCTATTAAATCTTTCACAAATAATTTAACACAATACTTATATATAAAAATAAAATTTTTATTGCACACCGTATTAGGATTTAAGTTTAAAATAACTCAAATAAAGGTAACAAGGGTTCCTATTTTACACCATGTAAACTTAGGTAAAATTTTCTCAACAAAATATAAAATCTGGTGTGAAAATTCACCCAACTTTCTCTTGCCAATGCAAATAAATAACCATATAACCATAACAATATTCAGTACTTAAAACATCAGTCATGATATGATTAACAGTTGATAATGATTGAACAGTTTTATTTATTAAAATACTAAAAACTTTTAAAAGTATTTTGTAGTTACTTTTCAATCAGCGTGTACACACTTTTAAGTAATGTGATGCTTAGTAAGGTCATTATTTGTCGACAGTAGGAGCAAACTAACAAAGGCAGCGATGCTGCGGGATGAGGAGAGCTGGAAGTTGGTCACTCAGTTTGTGGAGAGGGTGGTTAGGAGACTGCGGAGGGAGGAGATATATGGAGATCAGTGGGGTCGCCCTCTCCCAGAATGAATCAATCCTGTTCCGATCTCAGAAGGTAAGGTAGGCACACTAATTTCCTGACCTGGTGATGAAAGAGATGAATGAAAGTGAGAGAGTGAGTTTTAGTCGGTGATAGCGAGAGGGGAATTAGGCTACCGTTCCTTTCCACGCCCCGCTGCTATATAATTTTTTGAACCCGACATTTCCCTTAGTATTACATAAACAGTTCCAAGGGAGGTGGAGGCTTGTTTGCTAATGTCGGATCAAGTGGCCAGGCGGCAGGTTTTTGGTTGGTAGGCGGTTGTGGCCGCCTTGGGGCTGAACGAGGATGTCTCAATTGAGTCCAACACTACTTCCCCCATCGTGAGGGAGTGAACATGAGTTTTTCTCGCCACCTCGGATATAAAAAACAAAGGCTTGACTTTAGACTCGGTGAATTCAGTATAGTTTACTAGCAGCTAGTAAACTAGCGCCATGGGAATAAGCCTTTAGAAATAAACGGTAAAATAAAATTTATAATTATTTTCTAACTAAAATAAGGGTAGTTTCGAAAAGGGCCATTTATTCAGTAGGCTGACTAGAGAGATTATTAGAGGAAATAGAATGAGAGTTAATAATAGAGGTCAGGCAGAAGAAGTGGACTGCAATGAGGATGTAATAAGTTGGGAGCAACATAAAGTACAAGAAGATGAGGATAAGGGCGAGGAAAGTAGCGGTGAGAAAGGAAATATACAGGTGGTCCATTCACTTGCCAATTAGAGTACGAGAAAGGTAGTACCGAGGGAGCTGTAGACTCTGTCGGGAATAGATTGGTACAGCATTCTATCTGAGTGAGTTGTTCTTTTGTGGAGCAAAATAAATTTACTGTGACCGGTGTAAAAGATTATTTACGTACAAAAGCAATATGTTTTGTTCATATTAATGATTGTAATTTTTTATACTGTAGTCAGTGAAAACAATAGATTAATTATATGGTTACAGAGATCCAACCCTGATGTTACATTAAATACATTTTCATTCAAATTCGTGATAGGATAAGTATTTATTAGTGACAATTTTTAAAATGTCATCTATCATTTTGTTTTGTCCATCTTTCCGTCGGTTAAATCCAGATGCCAGAAACTACAAGAGATAGCCACAAACGGTTTCTGGATTCGTTATCTACGCAAAAAGTTAGTAGACCTAAATGTGGCTTTAAGTTCCTGTTTTGACCGGAAGTAGCTCAAAATAGGAAGTAAAATATCAAAGCCAGAAACTACATGAGATAGCAACAAACAGTTTTCGGATTCGTAATCTACACAAAAAGTTAGTGGGCCTGGATTGAGTCTGAAGTTCCGATTTTGACCGAAGTGGTCCGAAACCGGATGTCTAGAAATCAAAGTCGGAATTGGCAAACAAAAATCCTCTTGGCCCCCTCCGTAGCATAGTGGTTAGCGCATTGATCTGCCACGCGGAAGGTCCCGGGTTCGATTCCCGGCCAGGGTCTGGAAATTTTCACGTGTCAAATTCCAAAGTTAATGATATGTAATCCACCGTAGTCACTGATGACCAAGCTGTTGATGGGTTTCTAAATAAATAAATTTAAAAAAAAATCCTCTTAAGAGTAGGTACAGAAATTATTGGATTTGAAGCTCCGGTATCGACCGGAGGAGGTCCAAAATCGGAAGCCAAGAATTCAAAGTCAGAAACTACAACTGATAGCAACAAAAGGTTTTCGGATTTGTAATCTACATGGAAAGTTAGTGAGCATAAATTTGTTTTGAAGCTCCGGTTTCGACTGAAAGTGACCCTAAACCGGAAGTAAAACAAAGTTAGTAACTACAAGAGATAACAACCAACGGTTTTCAGATTCGTAGTCTAAAAAAAAAGTTAGTGGGCCTGGATTACGTTTGAAGTTCCATTTTTGACTGGTAATGGTCCGAAACCGTAAGTCAAGAAAACTAAGTCGGAATTTGGAAATAAAAATACTCTTAAAGAGTAGACACAAAAATTATTGGGTTTGCAGCTCCGGTTTCGACCGGAAGTGGCCCAAAACCGGAAGTCAAGAAATCAAGTTTGAAATTTGGAAACAAAAATAGTGCCATTCAATTCCTCTTAAAGAGTAGTATAGAAATCATAATTGTTTTACGTAAGTCAAAGGCAAGCCTTTTTAAAAATTTCCACCAGCCATGTTATAATACGTAATTAAACAATTCATCATGTACAATATGCTAAAGATATGGCAGTGACCTATTGATGCTATGAAGTATAAATACATCTTGGTGAAATAATATTAAAATTTAGAATACAGCTCAACCGTAAGATAAAGTATTGTATAAGAAATAATTTCCCATTACAAGTAGAATGTATGTGCATCTTCAGCCATCCATATAATTTGTTCAGTTATTATAATCTGCCCTTTTTTGTATTTATTATAGATTGCAGCTGGAGCAGTAATAATAAATATGAAAAAGAAAAGATTAGGATAACTGATAAATCAGCTGTTAAACAGCTGGTCTTCGGAGACGAAGGTTCCTGGTTCAAATCCTAGTAAAGGTAGTTACTTTTATACGGATCTGAATACTAGACAGTGGTTACCGGTGTACTTTGATGGTTGGAGTTAAATTAACCATATTCTCTCAGGAATGGTCGGCCTGGGTCCGTACAAGACTACACCTCATTTACACGTCATACACATCATCCTCATCTCATTGGGTCATGGGGTTGCTTATTGTTCTAAATTGAATAGATTGCAACGTACACAAATTAGGAATATAAAAAAAGGATAACTGAACAGTTTTATATACTCGTAGATGACTGACAACCCAACATCTTCTGGAGGTTTAAAATAAATTATAATTACAAATGATATTTTGTATAATCATTTGAAACTTTCCAAAAAACTTTCTGAAACTTTTCAGAATATTATTCTGATGACAGACCCACCGAAACACGTGTTTGTATTTATTTTAAAAACTGTGCAGTGTATCAATAAGTTGTTTTACTACGTAATTTTAAAATTTTGACTTTTCTTGTTGATTTTATGCTGTCTGCGGAATCTGAAATTGATTTATAGAAGTCATTGGTGTATCTAGTGTTCTCTTTAAATTATTTCATGTAGTTTTTCCATTATTATTCACAAATTTACTGGTTTTAAATTCACAGTTTTAATCGTACGTTTAATATTAAAAATGAACTTGTAGAAGCAAAAGAACATAAACATTTATATCGAAATCCATTAAATTGTGCATATAGAATTATTAGAACTGGAGAAATAATTCCTTCTAACAAAGTATCGAGAAATGAATAAATAAAATATATAATAATGTAAAATTTACAAAATAACTTAAGTTTTCGTATAAACTGTTAAAACAAATAACTGAGATATATCAAAGAGGAATAAAACTCAACAACTCGTGTAAAAGCAGCAAACAAAGTAATCAGTAGTAAAAATAGGAGATAAAAATTAAGAAGGTGTGATAAAAAGGTGAAAGAAATGTATACCAAATTTTATTGAATGGAATAGAGGAACCGCTTTGAACTAGTGTAGAGAGTAAAATACTCATTACTTTTACCTCTTCATTGAAGTTGGCAGATATTCAAAATCAACTATTAACTAATGAAGATGTTCTAACCTGTTAAATAAAAAATAACTAGTATTGTAATAATAAGATAATGAAGTATCGAAATATTTTTATATAAAAATAATAAAAATTTAACGCGATATTAATCAGTAAATTATGATGTATTTAAAAGATTATGTGAAAGTGATAATAAAAAACATATTATAACACCTAAACAGTTAAACTGTTAAAATGTCACGGCAATTTTATTTCAGTAATTTAGTTGTTTCATGAGTCATGAAACCTATAAATTACATTATATTTTTAAGTTGGCAAGACTATTTACACACGTGATATTTAGCCACGTAAGCCAAAAAAAAAATTAATGTTGACAATAAGTAACTCTAACTGACACAGCGAAACAAATTTAAAAATTATTACAATGAATTTTTTTAACAATATTATTACTATTTTTGTTTTTGTTAAAATAAACTAAAATTTAAATAATTTGTAATAAATATTAACTAGGTTTCAACAAAAACCCCAGGTTGAGATTTTATAAAACAATAGCAGAGCCGACCCTACTCTACGGCAGTGAAACTTGGGTGCTATCAAAGCGGGAAGATAGTTGATTGTAAGCATCTGAAATGAAATTTCTTCGAAATAAGTATGGGTGTCGTAGATAAGATCGTTACAGAAATACCGAGATAAGGAAAGAACTCAACATCTTCTTTATAAACGACAACGTATCTCAGAACAGAATGGAGTGGTTAGAGCATGTGAACAAAATGAGGGAGGAAAGTATACCTAAGCAAAAACTAGACTATAAACAGGAGAGGAAGAGAGAACTAGTACGCCCGGGAAAAAGATAGGAAGATTTGAGAGGTTCGGAATAGGCAGACATGCCTAATCGTGAAAGGCAGAAGAATAAGAAGAACTAGGTTTCTTTGAATCCTTTGAATGTCCGAGAATGCTGGTTTAAGAGAAGCAGGGAAATTCTAGAGAAAAATCCTTTGCAAAGTAATGGCAATATAGGTTACAAAAAAAAAATCTGGTGTGAAACACTCACACAACTTTCTCTTGCCAATGCAAATAATTAACAATATAACCTAAGATTAGTAATAAAATATTAGAAATAAACAAGAAACTAACCTCAATAAACATAACCTAATTTTAATCATGAGTGAAAGACGCAAAATGAAAAACAATCTCAGTTTGGCTTAAAAATACGGAAAATCACTCTTTAACGCTGAACTATAGTACTATTGATTGTACACTTTTGTCGTAAAATGCATACTATAACTAAAATCTTAAAATAATCTATTTCTTACTCATTTTCATGGAAAAGAAAACAGAAAATTACTAATTACCGCTATACTAAATGTTATACAAAAAATAATTAATGAAAAAGCTGTTAAATTTATATTTTAATTCTCTACAACATTTTTATTATAAATATTTTTGCGTTAAAATGCATATTAAAGTCTTAAAAACAAACAATTTTTAAACGAGAAAACAACCTTCCCCAGAATTTCTGCAGACTGGCGCCTACCCTATCTTGTAGAGCATAAAATACTTAGTAAATGAGGTGATTATAAAAAACATCGTAGGAGCTAATTTCGAGAAAATCGCAAAAAAGTGAAAAATGTCATGAATAAACTACTACTTCTGCTTGACCGATGTTGATGAAAATGTTCGTGTCGGATCTTCTAGTGGTACCTAACTTAAGTTTCAAGTTCGTATGATGCTCCGTTCTTGAGACATTTTGTACACACACACACACACACACACACACACACACACACACACACACACATGAACGCACGCTCACACACCAATTGCTAAAAACATGTTTTTTGGGTTCAAGGGGTCTGAAAACGTGTATATCCGGTGATTACTCAATTTCGAAAAATTGACATGAAAACAATACTTTCCTTCCTATATATTCATATCGGCAAGAGAAAGTAAAAAGTGATTCTAATTTCAATAGCTTTTAAGAAGAAATAAAGAAGAATACCGGGTGGACTGAGTAAAATGGATAAGCCTCAAGTAAAAGAATTCTTAGAGTTTCAGATGCAAACAAAAGTTACCACCACTGTCTGAAGCTATTTTATATTACGTACCATGAGGTAAATTAAGTTTATTTCTTACACTATACAAAATATGTGCATCTGAAACTTAATTTTATTTATCTTAACTAAATTTGTATCTAATTATTGTTTCTGTGTGGGTAGATTGCAAATTATGTTCAGTACATAAAATATTACGATGGCTATACTGCAAGCTTAATGCTATCAGTAAAAGCAGGAAAAGTGAATAAATGTTCAAAGTAATTTAATCCCTTCAATTCCGTTAAAAAAAGCATTAAAAATTACCGACCATTAACCTTTGGTAAGTTATCTGGGATATAAGAATACGAAATCAAACTTTGCTGGAACTTAACTGAATTCCATGGTAGTTAAAAAGGAATATAATTCAGACCGTAAAAGGGAAGGATTTAAAACAAACAATAGTACGCCCATCACATAAGACTAATGTTAGACGTTCCATTATTGAAGAAAGTAATTTATTGGGGGAGGTAAGATAAAATTGCTGATTGTAACTTATTGGGAAAGATTTAAAGAAAGTGCAAACCCTCAAAACCAATGTGATGAGTTCGTTCTATCGAAAGATTTCTTCTACATTTTGAACGATTGGTCAATAACATTAAACTTCAAAACTCTAACCAACCGCATCAGAAAAAAAAACTTGTAGACTATTATTCATAATTTTCTTAATTAGTTAACTTTTTAAACAGTTAAAAATGTCTAAAACCACAAAAAATTATGTTATAAAAGAAATTATTCAACAAAAATGATTTGGTTATCAAATTTTTATTACCACATCTTAAGATAATTTAAGCTTATTATTCTTAAAGAAACCTTAACAACGTAAATCTTATTCAGAAATTTGAGCGACTCTGCGCATTTGACACTTGGTAGCATCGGACCTCCCGATTTGGTTATATATAACGTACATAAAAATTCAACATTACAATTTGGTTAAATATGAACTACATAAAAATTATCTTGAAGAGACAGAATACTGCAACATAATAATTGTGTGTTGTCTTTAATTAAATTACTAAAATAATTTAATGTGTTTTTAAGCTTTACAATGATTATGACTCACAAAGTTGGTCTAGAGGTAAAGTCGTCGCCGCGAGTCAGCTGTTTAACAGCTGATTTTTGGAGACGAAGATTTTTGGTTCAAATCCTAGTAAAGGTAGTTACTTTTATACGGATTTCAACACTAGACAGTGGTTATCGGTGTATTTGATGATTGGGTTCAATTAATCATACTCTCCCAGGAATGTTCGGCCTGAGTCTGTACAAGACTACACCTCATTTATACGTCATCCCATCTCATTGGGTCATGGAGTTGTTTATTGTTTTGAATTGAAGAGATTGCAATACACACACTTAAGAAATGAAAAAAATGTAAAGAAATCTAAAAATAATGATTATATTTTGGCTGTCTTCGTGGCCTAGTGGTTAGCGTGCTACGCTGCATAGTGGAGGTCCCGGATTCGATTACCGACCAGGGTCTAGAAAACATTACAAGTTCAAACCATCGTTTCTCAACTAAATGTATTCGCTAAAAAACAAGAAGTTGATGTGACTTAAAATAAACAAAAATATATTTAAAAAATAAATTATGTACCTATTATGTATTAATTTTTAAAAAATTAAATGAATATTGATAAATACTGTATAAAACCCATTTAATTTCAAAATATTGACTTAATTTACAAATAAATTAAGAAAACTGAGTTTTCTTAATTTCACTAACCATTGCTGAACACATCAATCGATAAAACATATTTTTTAGCGATTGGTCTGTGTGTGAACAAAATGTCTCAAGAACGGAACAGCGTAAGAAGTTAAAACTTGGAACTTAAGTTAGGTACTTACTAGTTACAAACTGACCCGACACAAATATTTTCATCAAAATCGGTCGATCGCAAGTAGTAGTTTATTCGTGTAATTTTTCACATGTTTACGATTTTATTAAAAACTACCTGTTTTTTTTTAAATGCTTCATTTACTACATTTTTTATGTTCTATAAAATTGGATAAGCGCAATGTCTGCTGAAATTCTTGGGGGCTGTGCTTTCGTGGTATTTTTTTTAAAAATCGTGGCCTTAAAACGCATTTAAGGGTGAAAGCATAATACAATCAAAATTGTATTTTTTTAAATTACTCCTTTTATATCAAACATTTTTTCTTCAACGCTTACTTTAGCGTCAATTAGTGATTTTATGTATTTTGTTCATCAAAATCGATAAAAAATGGGATGTTTTAAGACTGCTTAGTATGAAATTTACGACAAAATTGTATATAAACAAAGTCATAGTAAATTAAAACACCTACAACTTTATTTTAAGCATTTTTTCTACAAATAAAAAAAGCTGATTTTAATTTTACGTCATTCACTCATGACTAAAATTAGGTTGTTTTTTAGTTTACTTATGATTAAACAAGTTACATGTTTAAATATTTACCTTGACAAGAGAAAGTTGTGTGAGTGTTTTACATCTAATGTTCTTATTTTCAAATGTACGTCGTATATCTTCATCAGGCGTATTTAGAACAAGGGAAATTTTTATACGTACTTTCAAGACTTAATAAATGAAATTTTTGGATAAAAATATTGGTAGTATTTTGAAAATAACATTATGTTAATAACACAAATCGTTACATAAGAATTATTTTTTAGATATAAATAATTCATCCGTTCTAAAAGACCTGTCTGATTAATTTTAAAACCAATATAAATTTCAATTGTTTTAACTATTAAAGTGGTTCTCTGAAAGCCAAAACGACAAAAGAAGACTCGTACTGAATGAGTAAATAGAGTAATATTTTTACGCATAATTGGCTTTTCAATAATCGTAAACCGTACTATTCACCGAGAAAGAGAGAGCTAAAAATTATTTTCAATTTATACATATATATTTATTTTTATTTTCATCTAATTGTTCCTAATGACACAACAAAAAAGAACTGCCGCGAAAAATAATTAATTATTATCTTTGTTAATGAATTTTGGTGCACAAAATGGGTTAGCCACGAAATGACCAGGCAAGTGCAGATGAAGGTCATTATTTTCAATTAACGAAGTTTTTATCCCATAAAATGGAGGGTTGAGATTGTTACTAATATGACAGTTGGTTTTTTAAAGAAAAATCTTTTCTGTTTAAAGGGGCAGTTATATAATTAATTTTATTCTATAAAAATCACGTTAATAAATTAATTAATAAAGATGATTCAATAAAATTATTTAGAATTCAAAAGCACACGGTCCCCGGGTAACTGTCTCGTTAAAATATAATGAGAAATATCTAACATTTCTAGATGGTTTCTGATGTAAATAAAATTATATAAAAATGTTTCGGATCACGCTCAAAAATCAAGGCCGTAACGGTTTTGTTTAGCACTTGAGTGCTTATCAAATGTACGACCAAAATCAGTTTCAAAATTCTTATAGATTTTTCGTATTTAGATCTTTTAAAATACTTTTGCCCATAACAGTCAAGTAGAGTGTTAAATTATTTCCACTCGATCAGCTAATTTCAAGGGTACAAAAAATAGTTCTGTTTCTTATCATGTGGTCAGCCAATTATATGACTGAAGCATTTAAGAACAGAAAAGGTAAAGGTGTAAAAGACACTATTTAGCGTTATTTCCTCTAAGATTAATAAATTCAATGAATAAAGCAAGAACCTGTGGTGAATGAAGTGAAGGTGTCATTTGCAAGATTGGAAAGTAGATGCATTTCAGAGGGCCCTGTCATGCTGATAAGCATACTTTTTTCAACTCACTGAAAAAGGCAACTGTAAACGATCTCACATCTCGTTTTGCTTAATAAAGCCTCTAGAGGTTCAAATCAGACAATAAGCAAAAATCGTAAAGAAAGGTTCAATGTTATAAACATTTTAGTCTGTGAGAATCTTGGCTGACATGTTTGTAGTACATTTTTTTAAAATTTAACGTCGCATCAACTGCAACGGTCATTAGCGACGACTTTGGGGTGTAACTATGGAGGATGAAATGATTTTTTGTAACGTATGAAAATATGCCGTGCCTGAGTGGGATTCGAATTGTGCCTGAATGGTATTGTAGTACATTTTAATCTAAATATGCAGTATACATAAATATTGTAGTTTAAGTTATCAACCGAAAGGCTGGTTGTTCAATTACCTTAAATTTGAACCCATCGGGTGGGTTTAGTGGTACAGTCATCTCCTCGAGTCACCCGTTTAATTGCTGATTTTCGTAGACAAAAAGTCCGAGGTAAGAGTCCTAGTAAAGGTTTTAATATTTTATCCGGATTTTAATAATATAAAGCGGCTACCGGTGTACTTTGATAGCTGACGTTTAATTAATAATACTCTTTCAAGAATAAGAGAGTACATCGGCTTGAGTCTATACAAAACTACATCTCATTTACACGTCATACATATCATTTTTATCTCTTTGGGTCATGGGGTTGCTTGCTCATTGTTCTTAAATTGAACCGATTGCAACGGAAACACATTAAGGATTAAAAACAAAATATTTTCACTTACATCTACTGTTTTATAATTTTAAGTTATAAGTTAGCATCATAGCAGTAGAATCTATATTAATTTTTTTTTGTATATACAAAAAGCTTTGTAATTTACCTTACACTGCTTTTCAAAATCCTCCTTACAAGTACTTTCGCGATGTGCACGGTTTCTTCAGGTAATGTTAATAAAAGTTCTAGAATATTTTGTAAAGATTGCATCTTCCTTTTTCAATGGTTTGAATCAAACAATCAAACAATGGTTGAATCAAGGGTTAGATTCAAACCATTTTTGTCAATGGTTTGTATCATTTTTGTCAATGGTTTGACAAACACTTTGTCAATGGTTTGAATCAAACCATCAAACAATGGTTGAATCAAGAGTTAGATTCAAACCATTTTTGTCAATGGTTTGTATCATTTTTGTCAATGGTTTGAATCAAACCATCAAACAATGGTTGAATCAAGAGTCTGATTCAAACCATTGACAAAGGAAGATGTAATCTCCATAAAATATTCTAGAACTTTTATTAACATTACCTGAAGAAGCAATACGCACCCGAAAGTACTTGTAAGAAGGATTTTTAAAAGCAGTATAAGGTAAATTACAAAGTTTTTTATATATATACATAAAAAAACAAATGTTAAACCAATGTTTTATATATGTGTTGGTTAGGTCATCAGCCGATAGGCTGGTTTGAACCTGTAGAGGTTTTACTAAGTAAAATGAGGAGTAAGGTGGTTAACAATTGCCTTCCGTACTGAGTGGAAAAGTACACTTATCAGCATGCCAGGCTCTCTGAAAACACATATTTTCCACTCTGCAAATGAGACCTTCACTTCGTTCACCACAGTGTCTGGCTGTATAATGAAATTCATTATTTTCAGAGGAGATAACTCTGATTAGTGTCTTTTACACCTCTACCTCTTCTGTTCTTAAATGATTCAGTCATTTTATTTGCTGACCGCGTGATAAGAAACAGTATTATTTATTTTAGCCCTACAACGAACATATTGAGTGAACAATTTGACACTCCACCTGTTTTATAAACCTCTTTCTTAAAAGTTTGTTCACAAATAAGCCGCTGGAAACACTCGCAAAAATCCGCTTTGTTTTTATCATATTTCTTTTTTAAAATTCATTATCAACGTTCTAGTGATGTTAAAAAAGGAAAACAAACCTTTCATACAGAATCACTTTCAATACAAAGAGAATGATGTAACCGACATAACCTAAGGCAAATTCATTAGTATGGAAGTCTGATTCACATTTATATTTAAACCTCTTTGTTATTAAACAGCACGGAGTGTGGAACGAAGTACTATTCAAAGATGTAGCGTAATAACATGTGGTGTTTTTAGATACGATGAAAAAATCTGGATAATAAAGAACTCAATTAATGGGCGCACATGGATTTTAACTTTATCTATTTAATGATCTCATTTAATTCTATAATTGTGAAAGAAAATACTTTATAATTAATTTAGTTATTTTTTAGGATATTTTATGTTATGTAAACAAAATATTTAAGCCTGCCATTAATGTATCTATATTTCATCATTCAAGTTTATTTTTTATAAAAAAATCTGGTGTGAAACACTCACACAACTTTCTCTTGCCAATGAAAATAATTAACAATATAACCTAACAGTAGTAATAAAACATTAGAAACAAACAAAAACTAACCTAATAAACATAACCTTATTTTAATCATGACTGAACGACGCAAAATGAAAATCAACCTTAATTTGGCTTAAAAATACAGGAAATCACTCTTTCACGCTAAACTACGCTCTGTAGAGAAAAATACTTTTAATAAAAGTTGTAGATCTTTATATCTTTTAATTTCCTATAAATTTGTTTATAATACACTTTTGTCGTAAAATACATACTAAGGCAGAAATCGTAAAAAAATTGATTTTTTACACGTTTCCGGGAGAAATAAAAGAAAAATATATGTAATGAAAGTTGTAGACAATTTAAAATCCTACAACTTTAATTTAAACTTTTTTTGTAGGATTAAATAAAAATGTTTGTAGGATTGTTAAAGTTGTAGGATTTTAAATTGTCTACAACTTTCATTACTTACATTTTTGCGGTAAAATGCATATTAAAGCTGCAATCTTAAAACAACAATTTTTTTACGTGAAAGCAGCCTCTCCAAGAATTTCAGCAGACATGACGCCTACCCTATCTTGTAGAGCATAAAAAATTTAGTAAACGAGGCAATTTTTAAAAAAATCGTAGGAGCCGTTTTTGAGAAAATTGCAAAACAGTGAAAAATTACACTCATAAACTACTACCGGTTGACCGATTTTGATGAAAATGTTCGTGTCGGGACCAATAGTGGTGTCTAACTTAAGTTTCAAGTTTCAAGTTCGTACGATATTCCGTTCTTAAGATATTCTGTTCACACACACACACACACAGACCAATCGCTAAAAACATGTTTTTTTGGATTCAGGTGGTCTGAAAACGTGTAGGTCCGGTGAAAACTCGATTTTGAAAAATCGACATGAAAATAATACTTTCTTTCCTATATATTCATACAGGCATGAGAAACTAAAAATCGTACAGTCAATCTAGGTCATTAAAAATTGCGGTCAGCTATGATATCAGTAGAAATATTGATTTGAATTTGTAAATTTAATTGACATCATTAGGAACAATTTTAGTTTTCCGATAATATTTATAATTTAGAAACATTTTGTTAAAAAAAACATTACCAACCTATAATCCTTCTATCGTATTTGCGAATTTGAAAAGATTCGTTGAAAATATATTTTTAAAGTGCACGGGAATTTATATCTAGTGTACTGAATCAACCATTGTGTTTAATAAAGATTGCCGCACGATTTTTATCTGGAGACTCATTTTCTTAAAAAGAGAATGACTTTAGAAGTCACTTCTTTTAGACCTTTTTGAAGCCTTCACGTTCACAACTATCTTTTAAAATAAATATCTACAGTAATAATATATACAATAGACAAGTAATATAAAAACCTTTATTATGTCCTATATTGTGGGCATTTATGTAATAAAAAACTTTCGCATGTCCACATCAAGATCTTGAAGACTTGAAATTTACATCTAATATTGTTACCGCTCATCGCGCGCGCACACCTAAAATCCAATTTTTCTGAGTACGCCTACGGCGGCATCTCAGTGTTAAAACATCCACCTTATTCACCAGATCTTGCTCCATGTGACTCTACCTGTTCCCTAAGGTGAAGTCTGTATTAAAAGGGACAAGATTTGAATCTGTGGAAGCTGTAAAAGAGAAAGCGGCACTTGTCGTGAAGGAGCTGACAGAAGATGACTTCCAGCACTGTTTCCAACAATGGAAAATTCGCATGGAGCGTTTTAGGGATAGAGAAGGAGGTATATTGCAGGTGACAATAAGTGATTATGTATAAAATTAAAATAAATTTTTTTACGTCAGTCTCGTTATTTAATAGCCACACCTCGTATGAAGGGTTTTTAATTTCTTGTTTTTATATTAAAGTCGCAGTAAAAAATGTTGGCTATTTTAAAATAGGTTAGGGTAATTTAAGGATAATTTTGTTAATAGTTAGGTGATTTAGTTAGTAGTTAATTATTCATTAAATATTTATTTTAAGTAAGGAGATATAGTTTTTTTATTTATTTTCTCATGCTCTGCTGACAGAGCTGGAGTCCAACAATTTTTATTGATTATTTTTTTAGTCCCGTTTAAGTATTTGCCCACCGGATGAAGTTGAAGGTGGTGCAAAATAAAGGTGCACATATTGAACATTTGTACGAAAAACTAGGTAAATTTACCTTTAATTTGATGTATTACTTGTTGAAAATACTCAAAATTAAACTGTTATAATGTACAATTCTGCCCATAACAGACAGGTGGAGTGTCAAATTATTTACACTCAATCTGTTTGTTGTAGGGCTAAAATAAATAGTTCTGTTTCTTATCACATGGTCAGCCAATTGAATGACTGAATCATTTAAAAGCAGAAGAGGTAGAGGTGTAAAAGACACTAATCAGAGTTATCTCCTCTGAAAGTAATGAATTTCATTATACAGCCAGACCCTGTGGTGAATGAAGTGAAGGTGTCATTTGCAGAGTGGAAAATATGTGCTTTTCAGAGGGCCCGGCATGCTGATAAGCGTACTTTTCCACTCAGTGAGGAAGGCAATGGTAAACCACCTCACTCCTCGTTTTACTTAGTAAAACCTCTACAGGTTCAAACCAGCCTTTTGGCTGATGACCTAAACAACAATGTACAATTGAAACTGGGATATTCATTTACAGGCACCCGGTGTAATATCATGGTATTGTACAATATTAATGAAAATGAGATTCACTATAATATAACTTCTAACATCATCTTGAACGCCACAATTGATGTAACACCAGTCATAAAAAAAACTTAATGTAACAAATAATCATCACGGTTACATCTATTTTAAATGAATAAAAGTAGTATAAAAGAATAATACCTATTTAAAAAAAAAGTATGCCAGTTATATTTTGGTCATAAAACGGTCCAGTAAACTTTTCTTTTACGAGTACTAAATATTTTTATTAGATGATAAAAGTAATGTTATTAATATTACCTTCTAGTTTCAGCTTTTGTGGCTTTTTTTATTTTGATAAAACATTGCCTATGCATGCGAAGGCATATAATGTAGGACAAAACCGCTGTTTCATATTTATTGAAAACATATTAATGGTATATTATTTATTTTCAGCCAATATTTTTTTAATATTTGCCGTTAAAAATCTTATAGTTAATCTAAACAAACTTTATTTGGTTGAAAGATTTTAAAAACCGCTTCTTTTGTGTATTGTAATAAATCGGGACGTTGTGTTTTGTATGAAGTTTTGACAGGTGTGGGTTTTTTGTTATTTGGACACTGATTGACCATGTGAAACACTCACACGATTTTCTTATGCCAACTCAAATAATGAACAATATACCTAACATTACTAGTAATAAAACATTAGAATTAAACAAAAAACTAACCTCAAAAAAAACGTAACCTTATTTTAATCAAGAGTGAATGATGCAAACTGAAAATCAACTCCCGTATGGCTTAATAATACGGAGAATTACTCTTTCCAGCTAACTAAGCCCTGTAGAGAAAAATGATGGAAATAAAAAATCTAGATCTTTTAATTTCCTATAAATATAATTATACCGTTTGTCGTAAAATGCATACTAAGGCTGAAATCTTAAAAAATCGATTGTTTTTACAGATTTTTATTGAAAAAAAAAACATGAAGTCACTAATTACCGGTAAATTAAGCGTTATACAAAGAAATGTTTGAAATAAAACATGTAGGATTTCAAATTTTCTACAACTTTTACTACATACATTTTGCGCTAAAATGCATATTAAAGCCGCAATTTAAAAAAATACTATTTTTTACGAGAGAATAGCCTCTCCAAGAATTTCAGAAGACATGGCCCCTACCTTTTCTTGTACAACATAAAAATTTAGTATATGAGGCGACTTTATAAAAACACCGTAGGAGAAGTTTTGAGAAAATTGCAAAAAAGTAAAAAAAATGACCCGAATAAACTACTACTTCCGGTTGACCGATTTTGATGAAAATGTTCGTGTCAGGTCTTCTAGTGGTATCTAACCTAAGTTTAAGTTTCAACTTCTTACGATGTTTTGTTCTTGAGATATTTTGTTCTCACACACACACACACGCACACACACACACACACACACACACAGGTTTTCCCCGGGTACGTTCCGAGGTCAAAAGTCCGAACCACACGTTCCGAGGACATCATTAATTAATCAGTTTTTCTGGAAAATATATGCATCACTGTGTTGTAAAAATTTTTTTATGCGTCCCGAATAGTCAAATTTTGAGCTATCGCAACTTTTTAAGTTTTTTGAAACTACCATACCATCTGAGGACCATAACATTTAGTCATCGAAGTGAGGACACACACAAAAAACCGTTAAAAATGATTTTCATTCACTATTTGAGGACCATAGTATTTGGCCATCTAAGTGAGGACACACACCAAAAACCGTTAAAAATGATTTTCATTCACTATCTGAGGACCATAGTATTTAGCCATCGCAGTGAGGACACACACCAAAAAACCGTTAAAAATGATTTTCATTCACTATCTGAGGACCATAGTATTTAGCCATCGAAGTGAGGACACACACCAAAAAACCGTTAAAATGATTTTCATTCACTGTTAGAGGACCTTGTACTTCTTCCATCTCACCGAGGACACACACGAATTGCATTCCCGGCTACAAACCGAGGACCATAGTATTTAGCCATCGAAGTGAAGACACACACCGAAAATCTGTTAAAAATAATTTTCATTCACTATCTGAGGACCTTGTATTTCTTCCATCTCACCGAGGACACACGCAAATTGCCATTATAAAATTGCCTCCAGGCTACAAACCGTGGACCATAGTTCTACACCATTGTTTTGAGTAGGCCTACTTTAATTGTAGCAACCCACACATCGGCATTTGGTAGCGATCAGAGAAAGAAGATGACCTTGTAATGACCTTCCCGCGAATTTTAATTGTAATTTTTTAATACAAGCATTCGCGACTGTGTTTCATCCAACGTACATAAGTCTACTACATTCGTGTATAGCCCTCTGATGTTTGCCCTTCGTTACAGAATTTTATTTTCATTTCATGTTACATCTTTTAAAAGACATAAAACTAGGAACCACAAGATTTAAAAGACAAAATCTGTTAAACTCTCTATTAACTTAATTAATGTACTTAAAAGAAAATACATGTATTAAAATAAATTAATTAGTTACTTACTGTTTATTTTTATCAAGAAACATTTTTAACAACTATAAATTTTCATACATCAAAAAAGTAACAGTTGCCATAAAAAATAACCACGTCACAATAGATGTTCAAAATACAAGCATCCAGCCGTTTTCTCATGGACTGGTAAACTCTTTCTAAGATCCCAGGTGTCTCACGTATCCTCTGAATCCCATTAATAATCCTTGTGAGCAACTCTTCTTTGGTATCCACAGGCGAGTCGTAGACAAGCGACTTTAAATGTCCCCATGAGAAAAGTCTAGATTGAGGTCAGGTGACCTTGCAGGCCATGCTACTAGGGCTCCTCGTCCAATCCATCTGTTAGGGTATGCTTCGTTTAGAAATTCTTTAACTCGTAATATGTAATGAGCCGGAGCCCCATCCTGTATAAACCTCATTTTGTTGCGTGTGTTTAGAGGCACATCTTCGAGTAACTCGTGCAGATTATTAATCAATAAATGTAAATAATTTTCGCCATTGAGCGTAGCAGGTAAAAAATGGATAAAAATTTTGTCACCCAGAATAGCAGCCCATACGTTTACAGAAAACTGATATTGGTGACGGTTCTCTGAAATAGCACGTTAGTTTTCAATTGGCCACATGTGAGTATTGTGGATGTTAACAATAGCCAATCTTGAAAATTTTGCTTCATCAGTAAAAAACATGTTGCTTAAGAAATTTGGACTGGTGCACCTTTCGATAAGCCATTGGCATCGCTGAACACAGGGAAAGTAATCTTTAGGCATAAGAGCCTGAACCTTTTGATAGTGACAGGAATGCAACTGCTGCTCATGCAAAACCTTTCAGACAATTGAATGACTAACACCGAAATCCATAGCTAGCTCTCTCACTTCTTCCAGGATGATTCTCTATTTCATCCAATTCGGCAGTACACGTTGTACGTGGCCATCCTGATCTACCAACGTTTTTTGGTTGTAAGGTTCCTGTCTCTCTTAACCTTCTATGAATGGAAGAAAACATTTTTTGAGACGGTAACTGTCTATTAAGAAAATGTTCCTGATAGAGGCGTCTAGCCTCTAGACTGTTGCAACGTGCGGGACCGTACATTAAATGCATATCTGCCATCTCACTTTTAGTGTAAATAATATTCATATTACCCGCCATGGTGAATGAGATGTTTTCTGCATCAAAAATTAACTGCAACAGCACACTAACTTGTATTACAGTACAGATATTTACTTAATGAGGAATGGAAAAATAACTGCTTGTAATATTTATTTAGATTATTTACAACAATGTATTTTTTGTTATATCATATGTTTTAAATAAAACATATGATTTATTTTCTTAAATCATGTTTTAATACAAGTGTTTTCTTTTAAGTATTACATTAATTTTTTTTTGACTTTAAACGTTATTTTTATTCACACTGTACAGAACTTAACAACTAGTGAATGAGATGAAAGGTTTATGATAGTGGAGTCAGCCCAATGGCCAATTTCGACAACATTAATTAAGTTAGTAGAGAGTACAACAGATTTTGTCTATTTATCATGCGTTTTTTTTATTTAATTAAAAAATAATTTTTTTTAAAATAACGTTTGTCTATTATTGACTTATTTACATCATTCTCTTCGGATTTAAATTCTCTACAAGTTTTGTATAAGAATTTCTTGAGTTTATTATCCATTTAACAAAGTTCATCTGCTTCAAACCTAAAAGAAACTTGTTTTTCGGGACCAAGTTTTGCGTATTTCATCAGATATCTTAAAAATTACTGCAGCTACAGGTCTGAAACCTGTTTTGTTCAATTTTTCTGTTCATTTTACATACGATACGGTAAAATTTATGCCTAATTTAACGCCCAACAAATATCTATAGGGCTTCGTTTCAACGGGGTAACTGAAATTCTGACGAAATCTTTCACCCTGTATAACTCGGTAACTGATGATTTTTGGACCTACGTTAATTTGAACTTTTTTTCTTCTTTTGTTGTGGTGAATCACGCCTTGAATTCTTGGACCTTTTTCAGAACGCCCTGTATATGTGTGTGTGAGCGCGCGCGCGCGTGTTTTTTGGAGTATACAGTTGACTAGCAGCTAATTTTTGTTACAATTTGTTATTTACATTATTGCTATTTTATTTAGTTATATTTTGTTATTGTACATTAGGCCTAAACATGTTTCCCGTGCGAAGCCGCGCGGGGTATGTATGCTAGTTAATAATATTAATATTTAATAATTTGTAGGGTTCTTAATAAGAATTTTATTATACCTATTGAACTGCTATAGAAATTATGTAACTTTTACGTTTCACTTCAAAATAAGTCTTTGTACCATAATTCATATTAAACTTTACGTACTATTATTTAGTTTATTTCAATTCACAATAAACTTTGTAGTTTGGCAAAACAGAATGTCTCTAATCATTTAAGAATGTGGGTTGCAGAAGGAAAATAAGCTGATCTTAAGCAATGGGACAACTGTAAATATCCGCTAAACTCTAAACGAACCGTATATTTTACTTCCTTTCTGTAGAAGCTAAATTACATTATGTTTTATTAATTATAAATTAAAACCAAATAAGGCAACAATGTTTTAGTAAGTACTAATCAAAGCGATTTAGGGTGCTACAATTAATTAAAGTACTTTAAAATCCGTACTATGTACGCTTTGATTAGTACTTATACGCCGTAGAATAGTTTAATCACAAATTTAGGAATCGTTTGAATCACAAAAAAAAACAATAGGTAGAGCAATAAACAATATGGTAAGTTTACAATTATAATACCGATAAAACAAAAGGGAAATACAAATGCGCCAACAGTTCCCACTATTCTGAATGAAGTGATTTGCAAAGACAGAACATTATGCTTCTCCTGTATACATTACAGACTAACAGTGTTGTACGAAACTTGGCATCAGTGTACTGCTAATACACACAAGGCTACATTGTACGGTTGTAACAGACGGTTCAACTGAGAACTTATTTTGAATTTTTTGTTAACTATGAGAATGGCTCGTGAGTCCTCACTTATACGACTTAAGGCAATACAATGTGTGTATGAAACTTGGCATCAGTGTACTGCTAATACACACAAGGCTACATTGTACGGTTGTAACAGACGGTTCAACTGAGGACTTATTTTGAATTTTTTGTTAACTGTGAGAATGGCTCGAGAGTCCTCGGTTATGCGGTTTAGAACAAGAACTTGTGTGTTTGGTGTGTATGACTCTCAAGTGTCAGCGCTACGTGGGAGACACACTTGGAACTAACTGTCCCTGCACACCATACTAACAGGGGACATTTTTTTTTTCTTAAAAATATATACTTTTCTGAATCGTAGGAGGCCGTAGAAGCCGAATTTCAACGTTTTACGTTCCGAGGACCATGTGTGTGTCCTCAGTCCGTTTTTAGTCCTCAGTACGTCAATGAAAATCAATACCAATGTCCCCCAATAGCCCTATTGCCAAACACACACACACACACACACACACACACACACACACACACACACACACACACAGAGACCAATCGCTAAAAACATGTTTTTTGGTTCAGGGGTCTGAAAACGTGTAGATCCGGTGAAAACTCGATTTCGAAAAATCGACATGAAAACAAAACTTTCCTTTCTATATATTTATAGGCCAGAGGAAGTAAAAAAAAAATTATACTGGCAGTGAACATGGTACCCAGTTAGCAGAAAATTTGAGGATGGAAATCGAAAATTTGGGGAACATTTTAATATTTCTGGAAATTGATTGATTGTAAATTGATTAGCTTAGGCAAGGAATTTATGAAAAAAAAATTACTTACTTATATTATGGTTTACATACCTATAAATTTTTTTTTAGTTTTATATAATTTTTCAATAAAATGGTATCGATAAATTAGTGGAACGCATTTGTTATTGAAAAATAACAAATATGAATAACAAAAAAGAAATCTAGGGTAATACCGATTAATTTCAATAGGGGGTGAGTGTACGTGAGTTATTTAATGGGTAGTTTGATAGAAGGGTATAGATCAGAAAATGGGATGGAAACAGTGTATAATTAATGGTAGAATTCTACTTCGCGTTGGAATGCCGCGACGACCTGCAGAATAAATGGTACACTGAAAGCAACATACGTTGGAGGAATTGAGATGAGGAAAGGGGGATGCAGATATCAATTAATTTTGAATTAAACAATAACAAAGCTTCAGGGTATTTCTGTTACATCGATATTTTACAAAGTGGTATAGAACGGTAAGTCAGAGACAAGGTTCATAATTCATACTACAATATTATTTTAAGTAAAATTAAATATTATGCAAATGAAACAACTGAAAATCTTAAATATTTTGGTTGATTAAAAAAATTTAATTTATATTTTAATGTTGTGCTTTTCTCTTACGTAGATAATAGAAGTTTCCAAATTAAATTTCTTGACAATATATTAGAGCTATTTTTTATAAATTTAGTTGTCCGAAAGGGAAGTGTTCTCCTCTTCTTCTCACAATCAAGGATTAGGCTTACGCCTTACTTACAACAGCGACAAACTACTGAGTTAGTGCCCATCTTTTTCGTGGCCTCCCAACATCTCTCCTCCCCACCGGTCTGTATTGCAAAACACTGAGAGGGATCCTTCCCTCAGGCATTCTTTCTACGTGCTCCCTCCATCGATTACGATATTCTGCAGCTTCCTATTCAGGTTTTAAACATCCAGTTCCATTCAGGGAAGTGTTCTTGGAACTGTATTGTATATTCTACTACCAACCCTTCGCTTGCTTCGCTTCACAGCACCTAATTAAATTATTTTAAAACCTCTGTGTATGCAATATTTGTGATTTTGTTACCAAAGAGATTTTCTATTCATTTTCAAAAAATTTTTATAAGTAACATGGTGGTCAAAGGTTAATGGATGATTAAGTTCCATCATGTGTTCACTTTCTCTGCCAGATCAGTTTTTTTATTGTTAAAAGAAAATCAACTGATTACGACATATAAGAAAAAAAATATTAAAATACAAACTCATATTACGGGGAAAAAATAATATGACCGGGAAAAATTATCTTATGAACGGAACACATGAATTCAGTATTTGTTATTTCATAAAATATAAATACAGAGGTACAGATTCTCTTCTTAATAAAATAAAAACACCATAATAATATTCTTGGTTTGCAAAAATCAGAGAGGTAAGATACTCAGTCGTCTAATCTCTTGCTTAAATTTTATGATGTTTTCTTTAATTCTTTAAAAGATAATAAGAAGATTAAGACATCCCTTCAGTGTATCCTTTGGAAATGTCTTTTAGGGAAGAACAACCATTTAAAGAAAAACGAGATCAGTTGATATATGAGACGTTCAAAAAAAACATCTTAAGGAAGATCAGCAGAGCGTCAGTTATCCGAAATAATTGGGACCAGAGCGGTTTTGATAATCAATAGTTCGGATAATTAAACATGCTAAATTCTGTAATTTAATGCACTGTACCATAACAATGTAATAAATAACCTAAACGGTAGTAATAATAAAATTTAAAGTTTAATAGATTAATAAGAGACTAATATAAACATAATTTTTAGTGAAAAAAAACACTTCTTTATTGCATTTGTTGGCAATATAGAGTAGCTACTAACGATTATTAAAACAAACGGATAAATACAGATTTCCAACACTAAATAAATGAATGAAATAAACTTCGGTGAAATCCTTTATGAAATATTTTTAACGGACTTGTACATACTATCCAGTAATTTTTTCTGTAGAACTGTTGAAAAACTATTGAATTTTCTTTTGAACTGAAGCTAAATTTTTTATAGTACCAAAATCTCTCATTCTTTTTAAAAACAATGCTTTAGCAGCACTAAATTCAGGCTGTTGTTCACACCATAGCATTACAGTTTTTGGAGCAGAAAAGGCCTTTGGGTGAGTAAATATGTATTTTTTTCCATTGATGGTAGTTCGGATAATTGACGATTCGGATGACTGAAGTTTGGATAATCAACGCCCCTGTTTATCTAATTCTCAAAAAGGAAAATCTAGGTCTTAAGTGTAAAAAATTATGTTGATATTTTGGCATAAATATTAGTTGAAGATCATATTTAAAAAAAACCCTGGTGTGAAACACTCACGCGACTTTATCTTACCAATGTAAATAAAAATTATAAACTATGTTTATCATTAGTAAACAACGTAAAATGAAAAATATTATTGTTGCTTAATTGTGTTCTGGAGAAAAAATACTTCCTTGTAATCAAAGCTGTAGTACTTTTAATTTCCTATAACTTTGATATTACACTTTCGTCGTAAAACGCATACTAAGGCTGCAATCATTAAAACAAAATTTTACCAATTTTGATGTGCGAAATACAGAAAATCATTAATTGATGCTAAACCAAGTGACTAAGCGTTGTAGACAAAATGCTTAAAATAAAATTGTAGGGAAAATAATTTCCTACAAGTTTAATTACATAAATTTTTGTCCTAAATAGCATAATAAGGCTCCAATCTTAAGAAAACCAATTTTTACCACGAGAGCACAGCGCTTACTTTATCTTGTAGAGTAAAAGAAATTAATAAATGAGGCAATTCTTTAAAAAATCGTACTAACCGTTTTTTAGAAAACTGAAAAAAAGTGAAAAATTTCACGAATAAACTAAAACTTCCGGTAAACCGAATTTGATGAAAACGTTCGTGTCGGACCCCCTTGTAGTATCTAACCTGAATCCAAGTTTCAACTTGGATCACACACACACACACACACACCAATCGTTATAAGAGAAAGTAAAAATTAATAAAGAATTTAAAAAATCTTTACGCTGCAGAATATTAATTTTTTTTTTGTTTTACATTCAACTTTTCTTTTCCGATTAAGATGGAAGGAGTATGGACCTACTTCATCCAGTTTTGAAGTGAATCTAGTATATCAAATATCCGAATTAACCAATGTTTTTATTCATAGTTATAAATTATTTATATTTATAAGTGTATATATTTTTTATATTATTATTGCATATATGACGACTATAAATTGAGCAAAAATAAAAAATTGTAGTTTATTACGCACTCTGATATGTGATTTTTATTTCAAATAGAATTAATGATAACAGAAAAATTTATACGCAGCATAATTTAAGGTAGATTAATTCGCACACGTTGTTTGTGATGTAGGTTTATACACAAAAAATGAAGAAGAGCTCTCTCTATTCAATGTAAGAAAGAGGGTATGAAGTGTTGAAGTATCGGTATGAAAGAGGAAGGAAAAGTCGAAATCGTGACTTCCTTGCCAATACCTCCAAAGAAGAAGAGAAGATTTTGGTGAGGTGCCAAAGAAGTATAAGTGAGTGTGAGTAAGAGAGCTGAAGGAAGGATCGTGTCGAAAGGGGTGTGTGGTTTAAAAGTGAAGAAAATGTAATAGTGAAAGAAGGCGGGGATGAGTTTAGGGGTTGAAGGAGAGTTCCATAAAAGACATTCGTCTAAATACAGAGATGGTGTCGACAATTTTCAGCGAGGAAAGGAAAATGCTTATCAACCCTTCCAGTTGAAAATTATCTACTTTCAGTTCTCAAATGAAATGAGGTTGTATGTTTAGATGAACTTGTTCGTATTCGTATGACAACTGGAAAAGGTGCTGCACAAAATATAAAGGAATTATACGTAATTTATCTACCTAGTTATCAAACAAAAACCAATTACTTTATTATAATAAGCCCGAAACAAACCGACGTGAATGTACAAAGTTGTGTGTTATATACCTGATATTAATATTCACTTATTAATAAATTGAAAAAAACATAATTTTCACAGATTAATTAAAATTGACATAAGGTTTTATGAACTTACTTTCAAATTCTTACACTTAATGAATCACGAAATATTTATTTACTTCATTTTCACTTTCTCTTGCCTACATAAATATAAATATGTAGGTTCGCTTCAATTACTAAGTTTTTTATGCTATATATAAATATGTATAGGAAGAAAAGTATTGCTTCCATGTCGATTTTTCGAAATCGAGTTTTCACCAGATCTACACGTTTTCAGACACCCTGAACCCAAAAAACATGGTTTTAGCGATTGGTCTGTGTATGAGTGTCTGTACGTGTGTGTGTAAACAAAACATTTCAAGAACGAAACATCGTGCTAACTTGAAACTTGAAACTTAAGTTAGGTATATTTAGAAGACCCGGCACAAATATTTTCATCAAAATCGGTTAACCGAAAGTAGTAGTTTATTTGTGTCATTTTGCAATTTTTTGCTATTTTCTTAAAAAACAGCTCCTACGATTTCTTTAAAATTCGCTTCAATTACTAAGTTTTTTATGCTTTGCAAGATAGGATAGGCGCCATATCTGCTGAAATTCTAGGAGAGGCTGTTTTTAGTAAACAAATATTGTTTGGTTAAGATTACGGCTTTAAATGCATTTTAGCGCAAAAATGTATATAATAAAAGTTGTAGAAAATTTAAAATCCTACAACTTTTATTTTAACATTTTTTTCATATAACGCTTATTTTAGCGGTAATTAGTGATTTTTTTTCATAAAAATCTGTAACAAGTTGTATTTTTAAGATTTCAGCCTTAGAACGCATTTTACGGCAAAAGTGTATATAATCAAATTTATAGGAAACAAAAAATCTACAACTTTTATTTAGAGCATTTTTATCTGCAGAGCCTAGTTTACGGCCAAACTGAGGTTGATATTCATTTTGCATCATTCACTCATGACTAAAGTAAAGTTACGTTCTTTGAGGTTAGTTTGTATTTATTTCTAATGTTTTATTATTATTATTATTACGTTATATTGTTCAATATTTGCATTGGTAAGGGAACGTTGTGTGTGTTTCACACCAGATTTTTTGTTTTGTATGTGTGCGTGTGTTGTTGTTGTTGTGTGTGTTTATCGAGCATCGACTGATATAGTCGTTAGCTCTTCTCAAAATTCTGCAATTAACTGCGACCGGAAAAGCAATCCTGTTAAATGTATTTAAATTGTATTCGCTTCCACTTCATCAGTTACAACTTAACAACTAACCAACTGCCAAGAGTGTATTGGGCCCACGACAGTTTAAAACAAAAATATAGTTGAGCTCTTATAAGAATTCCGTCAGACGTCAAACATTTAAATACATACGTCGGGTTTAAGTATTTGGGTTGTGATATGACATATGAAGGAGAATTTGATGTAATGACAAAAGTTTATAGGTTTCAACGTGTTTGCGGTTACATAAATAGAACACTTAAAGCCAAAGACCGGAAAGAAACGCAATTAAGGGTATATGGTGTAATGGTACAGCCTCTTTTGTTGTATGGGGTAGTAAAACATGGATCCTAAAAATCTGACGGTAAAATGATGGAAGCAGCTGAACGCACTCTGATATGTGTCAGTGAGAGAAGTAATACTTAAGGATTGCATCAAGCGTGAGACAATTCGGCATGATTTGGGTAGAATGGAAATTGTGAGGCAGAGGATTGATAAAACAGACAGGTAGGCTGTTAAATTACTTGCACTCAATCTGTTAGTTCCAGTGCTACAAAAAATAGTTCTGTTTCTTATCATGTTGTTTAGGTCATCAGCCAAAAGACTGGTTTGAACCTATAGAGGTTTTACTAAGTAAAACGAGGAGTGAGGTGGTTTACTTTGCCTTCCTCACTGAGTGGAAAAGTACACTTATCAGCTTGCCGGGCCCTCTGAAAAGCACATATTTTCCACTCTGCAAATGACACCTTCACTTCATTCACCGCAAGGTCTGGCTGTATGATGAAATTCATTACTTTCATAAGAGGTAACTCTGATTAGTGTATTTTACACCTCTACCTCTTCTGTTCTTAAATAATTCAGTCATTTAATTGGCTGACCATGTTATAAAAAACAGAACTATTTATTTTAGCCCTGCAACGAACAGAATGAGCGTAAATAATTTGACACTCCACCTGTCTGTTATGGGCAGTTTCTTATCATATGAACAGTTTATTAAATTACTGAATCATTTAAGAACAGAAGAGGTAGAGGTGTAAAAAGACACTAATTCATTTTCTCCTCTGAAAGTAATGAATTTCATTATACAGTCAGACCCTGTGGTGAATGCAGTA
Organism: Catonia carolina; assembly: GCA_035578175.1. Classification (NCBI taxonomy): domain Eukaryota; kingdom Metazoa; phylum Arthropoda; class Insecta; order Hemiptera; family Achilidae; genus Catonia; species Catonia carolina. The sequence continues at coordinate 27,300,297 of JAQMRL010000005.1, read as the reverse complement.
AAGGTGTCATTTGCAGGGTGGAAAATTTGTGCTTTTCGGAGGGTCTGGTATGCTAATAAGCATACTTCCAACTCAGTGAGGAAGGCATTGTTAAACCACTTCACTTTAAAGGTTCAAACCAGTCTTTCGGCTGCTGATTTAAACATTAGTTATACATTTTAGTCTAAGGAGTATTGATGTGGATGAATTATATTATTTATGCAATTTGTTTTAAAGATAATACGAACGAAAATTTAAAGGTTTGTCCCGTAGACCAATTTTAATCAACAAATTTTTTAAATTTTTAGAAAATTAATAAACTATTGAAATATTAATGATAGATGTGATGATTATTATTACACATCAAGGAAATAATTAATTTATGAAAAAAATTAATCAAATATATAAAAATAAGAGTAAAACCGAAAATCTCCAGGATAAATTAATTCAATACAGTTTAGAAAATAGGAAAGTAAAAAAAAAACTCTGAAAGAATTTCGGTTTTCTTTGTAATAATAGAAACCTTGATAGAATTTAAAACAAATCTATTGTTTATTGTTAAAAATTTACTTTAAAATCTTTTCCAATAAACGGTTTTAGTAAACTTAATAAGTTTACAGTAATCTAAACGAACTAACGTGACTACTATTTACATCTCGAATGAATTTCGCAATTCCAATGAAGTTAACTTCAATAGTTCTGATTTTAGAGGAATGGTTTTTCTTTACACCATTATTATATATATGTTCATAGTTAGACAAGTGTGTTGGTATGTAGATTTAGATGTAGTCAAGGGTGTCGGTTAGTGCGCGTGGGTCCGTGCCATGCCTTACTACGAACCACTTAACTCGTTTGAAGATAAACATTCGTAAGAGAGATTTCGCTCAACTTCTACTGTGCTTTCATACATAGCACAATGACTTCCTATTTCTACTGTTTCAACATACTCCTACTAACACAGAGGCAAACTTCACCTCTCTTCCCCCCATCCTTTCTCTCTTCAATGAATTTAAACCGTGTGTTACATACGTACGTATATAAAGCTAAGAGAATATATGTATACTGAAAACTTGGTGCATTACACACTATTACAATATTCTCTACGCTCGATTCCACCTCCTTCCAAAATAAACAACGTTCTATCCATTTCTCCAATTTTCTAACTTTGTTGTACGAAAGTTAAACACATAAATGTAACTCAAGCTTTAAAAATAATACAAAAAATATAAATAAAAAGTAATAAATATCCTATTTCAGATTACTATTGTGAGTTATTTGAACACAATATTAAAAAGCGTCAATAAATTTTTCTAACAATCATTACATTTTTATTTAATATGTTATTATTAAACTGCCAGTTATGGACAGGTAGAGTATTAAATTAATTGCACTCGTTCTGTTGATTCCATGGCTACAAAAAATAGTTCTGTTCCTTATCACATAGTCAGCCAATTATATGACTGAATTATTTAAGAACAAAAGAGGTAGAGTTGTGAAATACACTAATCAGAGTTAACTCCTCTGAAAGTAATGAATTTCACTATACAGCCAGACCCTGTGGTGAATGAAATGAAGGTATCATTTGCAGGGTGGAAAGTAGGTGCTTTTCGGAGGGCCTGGCATGCTGATAAGCAGACTCTTTAAACTCAGTGAGGAAGACAAGTGTAAATCACTTCACATCTCGTTTTTACTTAGTAAAACCTCTAGAGGTTCAAACCAGCTTTTCGGCTGTTGACCTAAACAACAACATAAATTAACATATTTCTCAAAAACACATTTACAGAATAATAAATTAGGTGTGAAACATTTACAAAACTTTTTTTTGCCAAAGTAAATAATAAAAATAATAAACAATTTTAATTAGTGAATGATGCTAAATGAAAACCAACCTCTGGAGGACTTCAAAATTCTTAAAATCACTAATTGATGCTAAACCAGGCTCTGTAAAGTGCCTGTAAGTGCAGGCTCTGTAAGTGCATGCTAAGGCCGCAATCTTAAAAATAGTCATTTTTTACCAGTTTTTGATGAATAAAATATAGAAAATCACTAAGTGACGCTAAACTAAAGGTTGTAGAAACAACTGTTAGAAATAAAATGTTTTAGTTTCCAACAACTTTGATTATATATTATGCTTTTTCCCTAAAATTTTCATTGACTTCGCAATCTTAAGACGACTTTTTTACAACGACAGCACAGATCCTTAAGGGTTATGGCAGACGCGGCGCTTAACATATTTTGTAGAGCATAAGAAATGGAGGTAACGGTTTTAATTCCCGGCTAGGGTTTGGAAATTTACAAAAGTTAAAACTCATTGTTTCATAACCCACCGTAGTCATTAATAACCGAGCTCTTGAAGCAACTTTTAATAAACCAAAAAAATGAAATAAGAATCTCATTTATTAACCTGAAGAAATTGTGGATGAAGAACACAAGATTCGGTTAACAGAAAAACCGTACAAGGTTAAGTTAGACGTATGGAAACAATTGAAAGCTCTCAAAAACTAATAAGGATGATCCAAAATACTACAAAAATTACAAAAAATAGGCTGTTCAACAGACTTTGGTCCATTCTGTAAATTCCACGTAAATAAAATAGGTAAATAGGCAAGTAATAAAATAGGTAAATAAAGTAGATGAGATTCCTGCGAAGAGTTAAGGGATGCTAGAGATTGGACAGAGTGCAGAATATGGGTACAAGGAAGGAGCTCCAAGTCTACTGCCTGAATGAGAAGATTGAGGGGTATTAAAGAAGATGGAGGGGACACCTGGACAGAAAGCCAGAGCACAGATACCCCTCCAAGTACAGCGTTATGCACCGGTTGGACGAAGAGATGTGGGATGACCTCGGAAAACATGAATACAAGCTGAGAGTTTCAAGTTTGTGAGTTCGGAACAGGGGATGGCCTAAGCCTTGAATGATAAAAATAGAAAAATAAAAATAAAAAAGATAAAATAGGCCGAACCTTCCAAAGACTGCAATTTAAGGGGAGATTGCACGATGATTTTAACTCAAAATTTCGATTTTTGGTTCTTTATGTTTTTCAATAAATTAGACCTAGATCTTTTACAAAAACATTAAATTACGTTAAAAAAATATTTTTTTATGAAAAATTAAGTTTTTATCAGGTTTGCACAGAAAAATTATCATGTTACAAACTAATAATTTTTCATAATTTTATACTGCTCGTTTTAGTGAAAAGAGAATTTTAGTTTTTAAAATATTTGCATCACGGTTTTTAATATTTTCAGCTGTTGGTTTAGCTTTCTAAACAACTGTTGATGGGAAATTTAATTGTGAACATATTGTTTTTGATTTGTCCCTTCTTGTTTCTTACCTTTTACCGTAAATTTAGAATTTTAAAACTAAGGTACATTTTTCTCAGAAACCAATAAACCTACCAGGCTAAATTTTTTACCAGTTAATTGTCTTGTAGCCTATAGGCTATCTACATATACCGACATTTTAATGACTTCCTCAGAAGCTCCAAAAATTAGTAATACGTACACAAAACATGTGGAAAACAATTTGTAAAAATTTTATTTTATTCGTAATTTTAAAAAAAATTGTTATGGTCCAAAGATTACATTGAAAAAATGTCAGTAACTCGAGAAGAAACCTGACACCTATAGTGTGTAAAGTTTTATTTCCCCATCTCTTACCAATCCTATGAAATATGTATCTGAAAATAGCAAATTTAACATTGGCGGGATAAAAAGTACAGTCTCCCCTTAAAGGAATTTTAAGGGTTTCTAAAAAGAGCAAGAAAGCGGTAAAATAAAAGAGTTAGATTGAAAATGTGCTGAGAATGTAGAATGCCAAAACGGCTTTCATAAAAAAGTAGTTACTTAACATAAACACTAAAATATGGTCCAGGGAATGAACTTTACTGGGTTTGATACGGTACAGCCAAGTTTTAACGAGAACATTTTAAATCCCAATGGAATATTTTAATACTTAAACCATTCAATTGAGTTCAAATTATTATTTAGGTCACTACAAGATGAAATAAGGTCTAATTTAAGAAATACAGTACCACAAAAAATATAGTTTTATCTTTTAAATACCATTGCAGCATTTACCATTATGCAACAACAGTTCCAAAGAAAATCTAATATCAAGTTTCTAACAAGAATTCGAACACGAGACATCCTGTTTACAGATCACAAAATATATTATCTGCAATTCCATTTAACCTATCAAGATTGGACGGTAACGTAATTATGTTTATGTTGAAATATTTTAATGTTTCATTTTATCAGAAAAGATTCAATCATGGAAATTTTTGGCCTTTTGCCTAAAAAAATAAAATTTTATACGGAATGCTTTGTTCATTATCAAACATGCAATCTTTATATTATATTTTTTGGCAAGCGACTAGATGGGTAACTTTTATGAATCAAGATTAAAAAGTAAATAAGTCTATTTACAAGATTTGGAATGAAAAGAATTTGACTTCTGGAAATTATTTATCATGTTAATGTACTATTCTATATAAAAAAATCTGGTGTGAAACAATCACACACTTTGGCTTATCAATGCATATAATACACTTTTGTCGTAAAATGCAAACAAAGGCTGAAATCTTTTTAAAAAATTGATTTTTTACTTGTTTTTGTGAGAAAAAAACAGAAAATCGCTAATTACCACTAAATTAAGCGTTATACAAAAAAAATATTTTAAATTAATATTGTAGGATTTTAAATTCTCTACATACAATACTTTTATTATATACATTTTTGCGCTAAAATGCATATTTAAGTCGCAATCTTAAAAAAACAATTTTTTTACGAGAAAACAACCTCCTTGTGAATTTCAGCTTACATAGCGCCTTCCTTATCTTGTAGAGCATAAAAAACTGGTAAATGAGCCAATTTTTAAAAAATCGTAGGAGGTGTTTTTGAGAAAATCGCAAAAACGTGAAAAATTACACGAATGAACTACTACATCCGGTTGACCGATTTTGATGAAAATGTTCGGGTCAGGTCCTCTAGTCGTATGTAACTTAGGTTTCAAGTTTCAAGTTTTAAGTTCGTACGATGTTCCGTTCTTGAGATATTCTGTTCACAGACAAACACACAGACACATACACAGACCAATCGCTAAAAACATGTTTTTTGGGTTCAGGGGGTCTGAAAACGTGTAGTTCCAGTGGAAACCCGATTTCGAAAAATCGACTTAAAAATAATACGTTCCTTCCTATTTATATAGGCAAGAGAAAGTAAAAATGTTTAAAATAAAAGTTTTGTAATTTTTTCAACTTTTTTTTAAATATCCAAAAAAATTGGCATCAACAGCTTCGTCATTAGCGACTACAGTGGGTTATGGAACGTTAGGTTGTGTCTTGTTCCAGAATTTATCCAGGAATCGAACCCGGGACCACCGCGTGGTAGGCCAGCGCGCTACAACTACTCAACAGAGGGGGCCTTTTTTTAACTTTAATCCCTTTTGCCCTAAAATTCTTATTAAAGCCGCAATCTTTCAAAAACGCACATTTTACCACGCGAGCTCAGTCCCACGAATTTCAGCAAACATGACGCTTAACCTATCTTGTAAAACGTTGTATATTTTTTTGAATGAGACGATTTTTAAAAGAATCGTGTGAATTTTTTTTGAGAAAATTACATTTATAAACTATTACTTCCGTTTGACCGATTTTGATGTAAAGTGTTAATTTAAGAGGATCATATTCCTCCAAACATCCTGAATTTTGCTTTGTGAAAAAATAAATTGTTAACAACAGTTTTTCTAAGTTCCTAGTACATCTGCTATCTGTGTATGTATTGACTATAAAAAAATATCGGTATCATTATTAGAAATGTTATTTCAAATACAAATGTTTTTGTTCAATTTGAAATTACAGGATTGTGTGTATTCTAGAGAAAGTGATTAAAAGGAAATGATAGGTTGCATTGGTGAAACCAATGTTTTAAATAAAAGTTTTAGGATTCTAACTTTTTTCAACTTTAACCGTAAACACTTTTCCCCTAAAACACGTAATTTTACCGCGATCTTTGAAAAACTAACATTTTGTTATGAGAGCACAGTCCCACAAATTTCAGTAAACATGACGCTTACCTTATTTTGTAGAACATAAAATATTTTTTAAACAAGAAGATTTTTAAAAGAATCGTATTAACCATTTTTGAGAAAATCACATGTACAAACTATTACTTTCGTTTGACCGATTTTGATGAAAACTGATTTATTAAGAGGATCATATTCCTCCAAACATTCTGAATTTTGTTTCGTAGAAAAAAAATTGTTAACAACAGTTTTTCCAAATTCGTAGTACATCTGTGTATGTATTGACTATAAAAGAATATTGATATTAGACATGTCATTTCAAATACATATGTTTTTTTACAATTTGAAATTACAAGATCGTGTGTATTCTAGAGAAAGTAATTGAAAGGAAATGATAGGTCTCAGGGTTACTTTTATTGATTCACATTTTTAAGAATGATGTAATGGAAAGAGCAATTTTTTGAACAACAAAACAACAAAGAAAAATATTCCAGTTAGATACAAGAAAATAAAGGGAGAGAATGTGATAGAGAATAAGAGAAGAAAAGTGAGAAAGAACTCTATGAACTTGGGGAGAAAGACCTGTAGCTCAAAATAGAAAATTATTTTGTGGGATGTAAGGATAACCCATATCCTAAATCTTGAACTCCATTCGAGATTTCCTTCTGTTATCCATTCTCTGATAAAGTGTCTCTTCTAAACAGCCAGACAATATTTCATCTTCATTCACAGACTCTTTTGTGTTATATCTGCGATGCCATTTCAGTAAGTAAACGTACCAGGCTTACTAAATTTAAGTCTTTCGTGATAATAATACTATTTAAATTACTTCATTTAAATGAAATAAACAAAGGAAATCCCTTGATGAAAACAAAAAATGATACTATACTTTAAAAAACATTATTACATCTTCTTTTCTAAAAAGAATTCAGCGTTGTAGTTTTCAAACAGACGTATATACCGGTAATTTAAAAGGAAATTTATAAAAATACTTCAACTAAAGTACAATATATTCTAGGAAACGTATTTAATTACATTCTAGTTCTAGTCTATTTATTTAAATTGTGTTGTTAACATAAAATATTTCATTTTAAAGGTTTTATAAAATTACTAGAACATTATTTTATCTCTTAATTTTCAGAAAGAGTACAAGATTGCTAGATTAGGTTGGGTTAATTATTATTTTCATAAACTAAGCAATGGTTTAAAGATATCAGATTATTTATTTTTAATGTTTGAGTAATTACCTTCCATGTTTGAAAAACCCCAACTTAAAATATCTCAGTATTATAATTCCTTGACTTTATTCTCATTTAAAACCATAGGTTTGGTCTAGTAGTAAAGTTATGGAAACTATTTCATCTTCTGTAAATTGATTCAATTTGTACAGTTTTTTTGTAATCTCACTGCGTCATATACAGTAAGAAATTTTGACAATACATAATTTTTTTAAATTTAACTGTTGTTTAGGTCATTAGCCGAAAGGTTGGTTTGAACCTCTAGAAGATTTATTAAGTAAAACGAGGAGTGAGGTGGTTTACAATCGCCTTCCTCACTGAATAGAAAAGTATGCTTATCAGCATACCAGGCCCTCTGAACAGTACATATTTCCAGCCTGCCAATTACACCTTCACTTCATTTACCACAGGGTCTGGCTGTATAATGAAATTCATTACTCTCAGAGGACATAACTCTGACAATTTGCCCATAAATGGAGGGTGGAATATTTATTATTTTCACTCGATCTGCTAGTTCCAGGGGTATAAAATAGTTATGTTTCTTATCACATGGTCAGCCAATTAAATGACTGAATTATTTAAGAACAGAAGAAGTAAATGTGTAAAAGACATTAGCCCAGAGTTATCTTCTCTGAGAGTAAGAAATTTCATTATACAGCTAGACGATGTGATGAATGAAGTAAAAGTGTCATTTGCAGGGTGGAAGTTCGTTGGTTTTCGGAGGGCTGGGCTTCCTGATAAGCATACAGTTCCACTCAGTGAGAAAGGCATTGTAAACCACCTTCCTTGTTTTACTTAGTAAAGCCTCTATAGGTTCAAACCAGCCTATAGGCTGATGACCTAAACTACAACTCTGACTCGTGTCTTTTACACCTATATCTCTTCTGTTTTTAAATACTACCATGTGATCAGAAACAAAACTATTTTTTTGTAGCTATGTAGCTAAAAATTGAGAGGAAATAATTAAACACTCAACCTGTCTGTTGTGGGCAGAAACTTAATTATATTTGTATTGTTTTGTTTGTTATGGACATTTTTAGGATAATTCGAACATTACGAAATCCGAACAAGTTCATATTAGTTCGGATTAACAAGAAAGTTGTGTAGTTGTAAAATATTTTAATAATAAAATGCATTCTTTTGAAATTTAATTTAATGATTCATAAAAGTAATTTCCTGAGTAAATATTTTCTTAAAACAAAATATTAATATTAACTATTATAACAGAACATTATAAGAGATTAAAAAATTATATTCTTAATGTAAAAACCTACGATAAAAATTTTATACTTTTATTTTAATAAAGGAAATTGCACAACAATATCAACAAGCTTATGAATGATTCAATGTAATAAATTTAATAGCTTAATCCTTTAATTAAATAATTTTATTAATAACAAGATGGATCGATATTGGTGTAATGGATTGTAATATAAATAATTCACTTAGTTAGTAGTAGATATATATATGTATATATATATACAAGACTACACTTAAACATACACAATATATAGAGCGTGTATCGGTAATACGCAGTGTAATATAAGATATTGTCTGGCATAATAGAGAGCGGAGAAGAGAACGGGGGATTTGATAGGGGAAGCTTAGATTCACTAAATTAGACATACTTAATCAATTAAATCGAATTGATGGTATAATCTGAACACACTGTATTACACTTCAAAATGACAGATGATCAATATACTAGATTTTCAATTAATGTTGTTAATATGATAGCCATACTATCTACTTAGTATAAATCTATTTACTGGATAATACTCTCTGTATAACCTGTGGGCTACACATGCTCTTACTCCAAAGTTGTTATATCTAACCCATTCATAACGTATAAACTTGTAATAATAATAATAATAAACCATGTTTTATAAAGAAAATAATTATTGAATCTAAATATAACTCAACATCCGAGTCAAAGCCGAACAAAATACGTACAAGAAACGCGAAAAAAATCCAACATCCTTTTTTACTCTCTGTCTTGCATACCTAAATAAATTTGAAAGTTTACAAAAAATTTACACTGATGGCTCAAAAGTATCAAAAAAATCTGATGGGAAACAGTCGCACGACTATCTCTTCCTACTTCAAATAATGAACAAAATAACCTAATATTAGTAATAAAACACTCGAAATAAACAAAACAACTAACCTCAAAAAAGATAACCTAATTTTAATCATGAGTGAATGATACAAAATGAAAATCAACCTCAGTTTGACTTAATAATACGTAAAATCATTCTTTCACGCTAAACTAGGCTCTGTAGAAAAAATGTTCATAATAAAAGTTGTAGAGCTTTTAATTTGCTATAAATTTAATTGTAGCTATACACTTTCGTCGTAAAATGCATACTAAGGCTGAAATCTTAAAAAAACAGTTTTTACACATTTTCATGAAAAAAATCATAAAAATCGCTAGTTACCGCTAAACTAAGCGTTATACAAAAAATTTAAAATAAAAGTTGTAGGTTTTTAAATTCTCTACAACTTTGTTATAGGCTACACATTTTTGCGCTAAAATGCATATTAAAGTTACAATCTTAAAAAAACAATTTTTGTACGTAAAAACAGCCTCCCCAAGAATTTCAGCAGACATGGCGCCTACCCTATCTTATAAAGCATAGAAAATGTAGTAAATGAGAAAATTTTTTAAAAAATCATAGGAGCCATATTTGAGAAAATCACAAAAAAGTGAAAAATGATACGAATTGTAGTTGATTTCGGTCTTAACTATTGAAAAACATAAAAGAACTGAAATTCGAAATTTTCAGTTAAAACCATCATACACTCTCGCCTTAAACTTATAAAAAACACTACAACAGAACCTATATTTTAAAATACAGCTGATTATAGCTCTAGCACATCGCTTTTACGTGATTGGTTGTATCTAACCTTCATCGTTTCCTGTATTCTATTTACTAATGATTTTTACACCCGCACGCCTCTGTAATTCTACGTAGGCCTAGTTTGGCAAAAAAAGAACATGTATTAATATTAGTGCTTCAATTTTTTTTAATTATACCAATACAAATCAACTTTAAAATGTATGTGTATAACCAAAATTATCAAACAAATTATTTTCGTTAGACATAATTTTTTAATTACAAATTTTATAGGTACTCGTATTATAATGGCAACATAAAATTTTTGTCGAAGTTCATAAGTTCTAATTACTCAAAAACGTAAAATAAATTTATCATGATCTATTTAGTTATAAGAATTGTAAAGGAATTAAAATTTAATAAAAAAATTACCAGACTAAGAATAATTAATTACATCCAAAACTTTAATGTAATTAAACGTTTAAAACAAAATTATAAAATAATAAAAGTAACGTATTATTGAATTAAATTACAATAAAAGAAACCTTAAACAAATATAATAAAAAACTAAATAAGCAGCAAAAAGATTTAAAGAAAAGTTGCAAGATGAGGATGCTGTAAATTGTAAAAGCTGACAAAGTAAATGTGCCAGTAATAATTTACAAAACGAATACATACATAAAATTAAAAATTACTTGAACAGCAATACGTTCGAGATCCTTCAAGTCCGAATACAAATTCAGTGCTCAACTTAGGAGAATAATCAATGAATAAAGTAAAACAATTGATGAAAAAAATACATAGACTAAATAATAATCCTCAATCTTTAAATATTAATGGTCACCCTAAAATACACAAAATGAACATTCGTATAAGAAAAATTTTTATTTAGAGAAAATTACACGTACCCGTAGCATCGCAGGCAATTTTTTAAATTTTAGTTTGGTGTCCTATAGAAGAGTTGCTGCTCCTAACCAAAAAATGTAAAATTTTCAGAATACAAAAAATCTTTCAACGGCATGTTTTTCAGCGATACGGTACATCAAGATACGGTAGCTAAAGTTTCCATTAAAATTACAGATTCACTGAGAAAACTTAAAAAACCATATTTCAGCTTTTTGGTGCTTTCCGTGTTCATGGTTTTTTTATTTAAATCATCTTCAGAATAATATTTTCGGCAAATTTCATTTTAAACAAGTTACACTTGTTTAAAATGTTAATGGTCACCCTAAAATACACAAAATGAACATTCCTATAAGAAAAATTTTTATTTAGAGAAAGTTACACGTACCCGTAACATCACGGGCAATTTTTAAATTTTAGTTCGGGTCCTATAGAAAAGTTGCTACTCCTAACCAAAAAATGTGAAATTTTCAGAATACAAAAAATCAATTCAAACAATCAATTTAAGTCAATTTAAACAAGTTACACTTGTTTAAAATGCCGTTAAAAAAATCCGAAATTTTAAAAAAATCCGGGATTAAAATATTCGGGATTTTAAAAACTCCGAAATTTTCGGATTACTACATTTTTATGTAATTTTTTATTCCTACGCAACATGCCGTTAAAGTATTTTTTATATCCTGAAAATTTTAAAATTTTTGGATAGGGGCCCCCTATAGTACTGTGACTTACAATTTTTAAAAAATACCCAAATCGTGGGGGTAAGTCGCAGTACTGTAGAGGCCCCCTATCCAAAAATTTTTAAAATTTCAGGATATAAAAAATATTTTAACGGCATGTAGTTTAGGGATAAAAGTTACATAAAAGTATAGTAATCCCAAAATTTCTGGTTACACTTCTTCCCAAAGTTTGAGGTAAGTTTCTTTATCTCCTAAACGCTGCATCGTAGTGAAAAAGTGTTTTGAATATATTTTGTGCCTCTTCCAAAGTACTTCAAGATCATGTAGCTAAAGTCGCCCTTAACCCACCAGGTCGCTTAGAAAACTAAAAAAAAACTCAAATTGTCATACCTTCAAACCTTCAAAGTTGAAATTTTGAAACTTCAGACTTTCGTACTTCAAACATTAACCTTAAACTTTATATTTCAAAACGTTAAAATTTCAAATTTTGAAACTTCAAACATCATTTTTAAATATTCAAATGTTTAAACTTCAAAATATTCTGATCCACCCAACCCCTTTGGCGTCCAAACTTCACCTTATGGCAAGTGCGGGCGAGCAGTGCACGCACTTCCATGATTTTGATCCACCGACCTCTCTGATGCGAGACACGGAAGCGACGTGAAGCGCCACTCGAGTGGCGAATATAATATTAAGAATACACTACAAATAATAAACAAAGTATAAAGATTTATTTTTACATATTTTAAATTTCCACAATGTAATACTGTAATAATTTATTATTTAATTGCAGAATAACGTTCCATCAGAAGCGTATGACTCATTCTTAACTACGTAACTTGAAGAAGTTTATCATAAATTCAAATAATCTTCAACAAAGGAATTGAAGATAATAGAGAATTATTATTTTGAAGGACCTTTTACCGCAGACATTGTATTCAAAAACAGAATAGAATGTAATATTAATAATAATACCTACCAACAAAGTTTATTCCAAGTAAAACATGCAATGGAAGGAAAGTTTGAACTTAATTTTCTGCACATCATCATTTAGTATAGAAAACTTTGTATAAAATTGATTATCGTATCTTTTTATAAACTGATATTTTTATTTCTGAATGGCCTGATTTCTATTATTATTCGTCAGCCTATCCAATACATTTTTATTGTATGCCAATTATTGTGTCAGCGACCTGAATAAATAGATAATACTATAGTGTATATTTTTATTACATAAAATAGAGAAAATTGTAAAACCAAACTCTAAATGAGATTGCTGCTTTTTTGTATAAAAGTGTAAGTAAGTTTAAATGCATTCTACCCCATTTAATTTTATCATTTACCATTATCATAACCATAGGTTTGTAAGCCTCGCCGGAGTGGAATGAGGTGGAAGCGGATGGGTGAAATAAAATACGCTCCTCAGTATTTTAATTAAAAATTTAATTATTTAAAAAGAAAAACAAATTGGTCCAGGATCCCCTTTTTCTTACTACTAAGTGGCGTCCCAATACTACGCTTCAATTACAGGTTTAATTATTTAACATAAAATAAAAATTGGTCCAGGACCCCCTTTTTCTTACTACTAAGTGGCGTCCCAATACTACGCTTCACAGGATTCTTTTTATTACAAAATTTAATTATTAAAATTTGAAAAAAAAATAATAAAATTGGTCTAGGACCTCCCTTACTTGACTACCTAATATAACCTTTACTCCTCATCTAAACTTAACCTATTACCACTTACAGACTATATGTCGACCGTGCATATTCCGGAAAGGGCTGCCGGCACAGATACTTCAAACCTCAGAGGGAGGTCAGCCTAAATTAGTGCCTTGGGCGCTTTTACCGCCATTTCCGGAAGACCACTGCAGGATCGACCTCTTAAATACTAAGTACATAATCGCTAAGTACGGGGCGAGTCAGAATTCCAGGAAATCCCACTATGCATCTATATAATATAACCACTCACCCATCTGGCAAGCCACGACGACCAACATCACCAACTCGAAATGAGCGATCACCCTCATTCCACCAAATGAGCACCGGACAAAAAAAATATTCTCACAATCCACTCAATAAAATAGAACTAAACTCATGAATTACACTAATTCGGTCCCACACGGACGCGGCATACATGTAACACACATTACACATTACACATAAAAAATTATATATTAATTTATATTTCAATTACTGCATTGCATTAACTTTTATCGAGTCCCGTTTCGTATGAGAGTACAATACTGACTGCCCGCGTCTCGTCGTCCAGCTGAGCCGGCCGGCGGTGAGGCGCGCCCCTCCTCCTCATCACCCCTCGCCGCACGGCTCAGCGGATGCAACACGAGACGAAGTTGCATTTTCCTAGAATTCTGACCGCTGTGTATATTTTACAAAGACAATGTATTAATTCTAATCTTAATAGAGAAAAATAAATATCTCTCGTTCTTTTTATAATTATTCCTTCTCAATCTCCACTATATTACAACACTCCCTCCCATGAAAAAGGGGGCGCATCGCCCCGTTGCACTAATTAATGGTGGCGGAACCTGATTCCACCGCACTTTCACCACCCACGATCACTTCTTCACCATCCGTGGTTACCTTCCGTAGGGTTCGGACTTCTCTGGGGGCTAGCCTGTATATGACTGATAATGGCTCCGCTGGTTCCGGGTGAGTGTCTCCTTGGTCACTGGATCTCGCTCGTTGTCTACACCTCCTCCGGCAATACCACAGCATTGGGAGCCCTGTCACCACCGCCACGAGGCCGATGATAGTTGGCACCACCGCCACGCTCCAAGCCGCCTCCTTTGGTCGGGTCTTGCGGATTTCTTCCAAGGACCGTTGTAGCTGTTCCACCGTGCTCTCACTGACTCCATATTCGCCTGGCCACTGCACCCCACTGCTTCGAATGTGTTGAATTGCCTCTTGCACCTCTTGCTTGTCCGTTGGCTCATCAAGGGAAACGATGAGCCCGGTAACGGGAACCTGGATCCGCACAAGGCGACGCTGCAGTTTCGCCTCACTACTGCCCCTGGTATTTGGCAGGATGCGATACGTTGATGTCGTCAGACTGCAACCCTTTGCAGCCGGGATCTCACCGACTCCGCCGATCAACTGTTCCGATACTTCAACCGCGTCTCCTTGATGACATTGGGATATCAGATTTTGCTCTCCGGCGATGCTGTAGATCCACTGGTTCATAGATCCATCCCAGCTCCATATGTCCTCGTGGTTGGTCATCAAAATGGCTCTCGGGCAAACTTTCTTGGCGACTGCCATATCTCCCAGATAGAGTGAGCTCAGACAAGAGGCGTGGTGACGGTTGATGAATGGGAACACTGCAGGACATACCTGGACAGACCCCTTGCGGCATTCCTCAAGGTCCTCGGCTTGCAGCTCCGCGTATTGTTCCTGGTCGACACTCACTAAGAAGTGTGTTGAATCAGGGTTGTATCGTGTGCTAAGTCCGGTCTGCTCATCAATCACTGGAAATGTTCGCACCTGAAACAACATAAACTGCCTCCCTGCTGAGGACAGCGGTAAGTCAATTAACACTTTAATCACACCACCAACTGCTAACGCACGAGTTTTTGCCACACGGTAATAATCGTAAATGTCTGCGGCACTAAACCCCGCGATCAAATCTAGTCCAGTGGGCAGGGAAGTTCTGACTCGCTTTACAATTTCAGTGAACTCACTAGGTGAGATTAAACCTACACTTAACTTACCAGAGGACAGCCCCTCCATCGCTAAAACTAAATTCCTTAAATCTATAAGTCCTTTTAAAGACACTAATTCTAATTCTTGCAACATCATGGATGTATTGGCGAACACATGGACGAACCGATCTAGGTCGGACGTTTTCTTTCCGATCTCCACCAGTCGCTGCTGCAGCTTGTCGGCTTCTTCGCGCACCTGTTTTGCGAATGCCACCAACTGCCGGGAATTCTGCTCCGCACGTCGACTGAGTTGTCGCGTCAAGGTTAGATGATCATCCGTTAGATGAATCAAGTTGGCCGTTTGACTTTCCAGCACCTGTATGCTCCTCTCCACCTGTCGCATATCCTGTTCTTCTGGCGTCCCGAATAAAACCTTCAACACCCTTCCGCCTAAGTTGAACCAACCCCGTCGCACTCTCCCTTGGAGCAAAAGGTTCATCAGCGTGTGACTCGCTTCGTACATTTCTTCCTCGATTTCTTGAACGCGGACCATGATTCTCTGTTGAGTTTCCAACCCCTTGACTCCGCTGCCGGCTTGCCATAGAATTTGGCTTACTCCACTGGTGAACTCCCTTAGTGAAGCGAGTTCGCCACAGATTTCGGTCACATTGATCGATACTATCACTCTCCAATAGTCTCCGGTTAATAGAACTCCTCCCTTCTTTATGAACCACACGCCTTCTTTCTTCGCGGCATCTTGTATTGCCAGGCTCACTCCACCTGGAACGACACATACTCCCTATTAGTTATGAGTCTGGTCCGCACTCCTGGTATCAAGAACTTCGGGCGAGTACCGGGCGACTTCCCCTACTCGATCCAGTTCCATCAACCGATACTCCCCTGGTTCCATCCCCCATCTGAGTACCAGAGTCTACTGTAGACTTACAATTAACCTAGTAAATTCCTACGAGCTAACTATATACATCATAGGTTTGGGTTCCCTTCTGAAGTGTATCCTGGTCCTCTATTCTTGCGATCGATTCCTACTGCGCAGACTGTATGGAGACCTTTGGCTCGGCAGACGCGCCTGTGGAGATGGGCGGTACGTCGGATCCTCCCTTATTCTATCTACCGGTTCTGGTGGGCTGTCAGGTTCACCAAACACATCCTCCTCCTCAACCGCTAGAGGTCCTTCTCTTCCAGCGTCCAATCTTCCAGGGGGCAGCCTCTCCATCTCTATACCGTCTATCAGCTGATCATCTGAGTCACTATCGAACTCCGCATCACTTAGTGGTCGGTATTCTAGATCCTCCTCTTGTTCGCTTTCTTCCTCGCGTGGGGCTTCAGCCGTAGGTTGTTCCCGCCTCTCTTCGCGAGCGGGAGATGTAACACGCGTCGCCGTGGCTTCATTGTGTCCTGGTTTCATTCGATTTACGTGTACCACCATGGTCTTCCCATCTGCCATGACCACTTCATAGTCGACCAGGGATACCCTTCTCTTGACCCTACACGGCCCCTTCCAAGGGCGCCTGAATTTTCTTGCTAGCCCGGGGCGAATTGACGGGACAAGGACATACACCATATCTCCGACCTCAAATTCTCGCAAATTTTTGCCTTTTTCCTGGTACCTTGCCCTGTCGCGAGCCGCCGCTATCGAATTCTTATTTGTCTGCTCGTATGCCTGCCTCAGCCGTTGGCTCAGTTGAATAATGTGATCTTCCACGTTTACACAGACGTTATCCGGGACAGTGTAATCGAACGGCGTTACCATCTCTCTTCCATGAAGGAGGTAATACGGTGTAAAGCCTGTGGAGGTGTGTGGTACCGAGTGGTAAGCCATCAAGGCAAAGGGAACCCATTTATCCCAATCTCTCCCGTCACTCCTCACAAAGTGACTCATGCTGTCTACTAGAGTCCGGTGTAACCTCTCCAACCTCCCGTTACACTCTGGGTGGTACGCCGTAGTTCGGAGTTTTCTTATCCTCAAGTACTTGCAGGTTTCCAGGAAGAGCTCCGAAGTAAAATTTCGCCCTTGATCGGTTAGCAGTTGTTCTGGGACCCCGTGGCGTGAGATAATTCTAGTCACAAAGGCTTCGGCTATTGTCTCAGCGGTTTGGTCGACGACGGGGATTGCTTCAGCGTAGCGAGAGAAGTGGTCCACGAAGGTTAGAAGGTACTTATTTCCCTTCCTGCTTGTAGGTAATGGTCCAACGATGTCTAAGGACACCATCTCGAAGGGGAAGGTCGGTTCGAATGCTTCCGCCAGTGGTACAGTTAACTTTGCCGGAGACTTCCGCTGCGCACATGAGTGACAACGGCGCACATATTCTTCAATTTCGGTCCACATTCGCGGCCAATAATACTTTTGCTTCACTCTCGCAAAAGTGCGTTCCGCTCCTGGGTGACCCGCCCACACCGCATCATGACAAGATTGGATGACCGACCTTCTCAGGCCCTCTGGTACAACGAGACGCCACTGCTTATCTTCGCCCTTGCCATTTCTCCAGTACAGTAGTTCGTCCAACTTTCTGACTTCTCCCGTCCGGGGACTTACCATTAGGGTTTGGCAAAATTCATCTGTGGCCTGACCTTTTCGGATTTTCTTAAGACTCAATTCATCAGTCACCATCGCTACCCCCATAGTGGCTCTGCTTAGCGCGTCAGCGTTAGTATGGCGCCTGCCTGGCTTATGTATGACGGTGTAATCGAATTCTGCTAATCGCAGGGCCCATCGTGTCAGTCGAGATGACGGATCCCGTAAGCTCAACATCCATTTAAGTGCCGCGTGGTCCGTTACCAACGTAAAACTCCGCCCCAGTAGGTAACACCGAAACTGCTGTGTAGCCCAGACGACCGCCAATAACTCCCTCTCCGTGGTGGAATAATTCTTCTCGGCACTATTCAACATTCTGCTTGCAAATGCAATCGGCCTTTCACCGTCTTCCGTAT
The DNA here is from genome assembly GCA_035578175.1 of Catonia carolina. NCBI lineage: Eukaryota > Metazoa > Arthropoda > Insecta > Hemiptera > Achilidae > Catonia > Catonia carolina. The sequence goes on along the minus strand of JAQMRL010000005.1, from coordinate 27,282,024 downwards.
CCTGGGACAATACTGCGCCCAGTGCCGTGCCGGACGCGTCTGTCGCGAGTACAAATTGTTTTCGAAAGTCTGGGTACATCAACACCGTTTCTGAACACAGGGCATCCTTCAGGTGGCCAAAGGACTCCTCTTGTTCAGCCTTCCATTGAAACGGACTATCCTTCTTCGTGAGTTTAGTTAGCGGGTTGGCCAGGGCTGCAAAATTTGGCACAAATCTGCGGTAATAGCCTGCGAGACCTAGAAATCCTCTGACTTCCCGCACGTTTTTCGGAGCCGGGAAGTTCTTCACCGCCTCGACCTTGCCTGGATCGGGCTTCACACCAGCCGACGTCACTACATGACCTAGGTAGTTCACACGGTCCCGAGCGAACTCACATTTCTCCAAGTTAACCTTCAGGTTGGCTTCCTTAAATATTTGCAGCACTCGTTTCAGTCGCTCCGCATGTTGGTGAATATCCCTGCTGAAAATCACGACGTCATCAAGGTAGACCAAGCACTCTACGCCTAGTACGTCGGCCAATAAATTATCCATCATCCTTTGGAAAGTCGCGGGAGCTCCAGTCAAACCAAACGCCATGCGCTGGTATTCGAAGTGGCCACCTACAGTTGTGAAGGCCGTCTTCTCTCGATCTTCCTCGGCGATTGGTATCTGCCAATACCCACTGTGTAAGTCCAAGGTGGTAAAGTACCGACTTTGTCCCAAATGTTCGAGGGTCTCTTGTATAAGGGGCAACGGGTACGCATCAGCTCGCGTCACTTCATTCAAGGCTCTAAAATCAGTACAGAAACGATATTTAACACTCCCATCTGGTGTTTTCTTGCGCACCAGCACTACCGGAGCAGACCACGGGCTCGTCGAAGGTACAATAACACCCTTGTCCAACATGTCAGCTAAGTGTTCCTCTACTACTGGACGTAGATGATACGGGACACGGTAAGGCCGCTTGGCAATTGGCCTCTCTTCTGTGGTATGAATTCTATGTTGGACTCCGACCTTGCATCCCTCTCGACTTGGCTCCTCGAACACAGACGCGTAGTCTTGTAGTACCCGCCGTAACACCATACCATCTTCCTGTCCAAGATGACTCAACTTCTCGGTGAATACCTCCCTTGCTCCCTCAGTAGTTGCAGTCTCTGTCTGGTGACCAGTTACTGCTGATACTCCTAAAACCTCGGCAACTCCCAATATTTGGTTTTTCTGCAATACAATACCCTTCGCTGCCGTATTGATGACTCGAACCCGAACTCGGTCCCTTCTTACATGGTCCACACTGCGCCCCACTCTCACTCCCCATTGTTGATTCACTGGTTCTGTTAACACGGTTTCATCCTCGGCCAGACCAGAGACCTTAGCCTCTAGCAGCAGCTCCGAATAGGCGGGTAGTTCCACCCTACTAACTGTCCTCACATTCAACACCTGGGCTCTGGTCGTCTCCTCTTCCCCTTGGCCTCTTTCACGGCTGCCACTTAGCGCACGCCGCGTATTTCCTATCCGACCCTCACCAGGGTGTCGTGCGCTATACGCACTCCTCCGCCCTTCTTCCGTAGTTCGACTCTCGTCTTCCATTGCATTCTCCGCATGACCATGGCCTTCCTTAGAACACGCCATCACTCTCGTCACCCCGCTGAAACGTATTTGACCGTTCCCCGTATCAATTACCGCTCTTAACTTTCTCAAGAGATCTAGCCCCATAAGTCCCTCTCTTTCAGACTCGATTGCAGCAATCACGAATTTATGACGCACTCTTAAGTGGGCCACTTCACACTGTAACTCCTGCACTCCCATGACGCCCAGTCTTGCACCTGTAACACCCTTGGCTACCATCTGGACTCGTTCGATTTCTACCCCCGGAACAGCCTCCCTAAGGATGGACATTTCTGCCCCGGTATCCACTAACAACCTTCTTTCCATCCCCTGCAGGACAGTGGTCACAATCAGGCCACCTCCTTCCGATACAACATTTGGAATCCACGTGTGCCCCTGACTTACGGGCTCGGCAGCGGGGCAGTCGCTGAGCCGTTCTCGTTTGGGTTGGCCGCGGCCACCGCACTCGTAATCATGGGCGTTTTCTTTTCTCCATTCTCGCTTCGTCGTGTAGAGAATCTTTTTGGACAACGGGCAGCAAAATGGCCAATCTCTCCACAAACGTAGCACGCACGCCCTTGGGCTGGGTGTAGAACACCCTGGGAGATGCCTGCTCTCCAATTGTTGTTCGCACGGCCCGTCTCATTCGTCCGTCGCGGTCTCCTACAGTCTCGAGCGTAGTGACCAATCTTTCCACACGAAAAACAAGAGCCTTGAATAGGAGCCGAACCTCGAACTTGAGCTACAGCGTCTACCGTCACCCCTGGCTCTGGATCGGATAGCCCTAACACACTCGCTCCGAACACCTCTCTCGTTCGCTTCTGTGTTTCTTGAACCTGCTCGACCCGCTCGGCCACCTTGATCGCTTCTTCTAAGTCCCTTGGTGGATAGATCTGCAGGGTAGTGGCTGCTGTACTCGACAGTCCCCGAACATAGGCTGACAGCAAGGTCCGTTCCATCTGGGACCGCGCCCATTCGGCGACGTGGGGGTCAGTAGGCTGTGGCATGGCCTGCCGTCCCAAAATTCTACAACGATCCGCGAAAGCCCTCGCTTTCTCGTTGGTCCCCTGTTTGACGGTATTCAGTGCGAGCAAATGCCGTTCCGGATCGCGTTCTCCTTCAAACCGATTTCGCAGGATTTCCGTGAACCGTGCAAACGTGGCATGGTCGGAATTCAACTCGGGATATGCATCTAAGCAAGCTGCCGCTGCTCCTGTAACCTTCAACCTACAAATAGTTTTCCTATCGGCGTCGTCCCAATTCCCGGTTTTAGCAACTAACTCAAGATTTCTCAAAAATTCGTCCACCGTAGGGCCACCTCCTTCACCAGACCATGGCTTAATCAAAGACTGAAGGCCCAAATCCTTCCTCACCCGCGCAGGACTCCGCTCTCTCTGTCCTAAACGCAGCGCTGCTAGTTCGGCAGCTAACTGAGCCGATTCCGCTTCCACTCTGGCTTTGTATGTCGCGAGTTCTTCGTTCGCCCTCCGGAGCTCCTGAATCTCCTGCTCAACGGTTAATGGTACAGCCATTATTGCAGCTGTACCCCACACCTGACACCAGTTGTAAGCCTCGCCGGAGTGGAATGAGGTGGAAGCGGATGGGTGAAATAAAATACGCTCCTCAGTATTTTAATTAAAAATTTAATTATTTAAAAAGAAAAACAAATTGGTCCAGGATCCCCTTTTTCTTACTACTAAGTGGCGTCCCAATACTACGCTTCAATTACAGGTTTAATTATTTAACATAAAATAAAAATTGGTCCAGGACCCCCTTTTTCTTACTACTAAGTGGCGTCCCAATACTACGCTTCACAGGATTCTTTTTATTACAAAATTTAATTATTAAAATTTGAAAAAAAAATAATAAAATTGGTCTAGGACCTCCCTTACTTGACTACCTAATATAACCTTTACTCCTCATCTAAACTTAACCTATTACCACTTACAGACTATATGTCGACCGTGCATATTCCGGAAAGGGCTGCCGGCACAGATACTTCAAACCTCAGAGGGAGGTCAGCCTAAATTAGTGCCTTGGGCGCTTTTACCGCCATTTCCGGAAGACCACTGCAGGATCGACCTCTTAAATACTAAGTACATAATCGCTAAGTACGGGGCGAGTCAGAATTCCAGGAAATCCCACTATGCATCTATATAATATAACCACTCACCCATCTGGCAAGCCACGACGACCAACATCACCAACTCGAAATGAGCGATCACCCTCATTCCACCAAATGAGCACCGGACAAAAAAAATATTCTCACAATCCACTCAATAAAATAGAACTAAACTCATGAATTACACTAATTCGGTCCCACACGGACGCGGCATACATGTAACACACATTACACATTACACATAAAAAATTATATATTAATTTATATTTCAATTACTGCATTGCATTAACTTTTATCGAGTCCCGTTTCGTATGAGAGTACAATACTGACTGCCCGCGTCTCGTCGTCCAGCTGAGCCGGCCGGCGGTGAGGCGCGCCCCTCCTCCTCATCACCCCTCGCCGCACGGCTCAGCGGATGCAACACGAGACGAAGTTGCATTTTCCTAGAATTCTGACCGCTGTGTATATTTTACAAAGACAATGTATTAATTCTAATCTTAATAGAGAAAAATAAATATCTCTCGTTCTTTTTATAATTATTCCTTCTCAATCTCCACTATATTACAGGTTTTTGTCTTTAATTTTATATCTAGCACTGTACAAAATCACAACTTCTACTATCGGTTTCATAATCATAGACACCCGAGTTTGAACCCTTGCATCTCCATAACTATGAGTTGGATTTTAAAATACTTTACATCAAAATTTAGCTCGTTTTAGCCTATTCTGCGTTGACCTATAATAAACTTATATTTTTAATGTTGTTTAAAAATTGCCATATCGAGGTTGGAAGACAAAAAGATCCGGTTTTCTTGCTGCCGCAACAAATTACATGCATTTAGAGGCGTGTAACTCGATAACTGTTTGACCGAAAAGTTTAAAATTTTAACACAATATAGACAATTTTATTTTTACACCGTGTACGAAATTTCAATTTGTACGTTATTTAAATTTTGATTTATTAACAGTATTCTGAAACCTTGCTATCTTGGTAACCGTTCGATCGTTCGGTACGGGCAAACTATCATTTTGTTCAGCGTAAGAAACTTAGTAGGCTACAAATATGTTAATAACATGAAATATTGATTAATGACCTAAACAATAACAAATTTAGGTTAGAAAAACAATGCTCATCAGTCTCAGGGTCAATTGCAGTAGTATCATAAAAAATATACATAAATTTACTTTATTATTGAGATGAATAACTTATTTTTTTATGGCAACCCCAATTATTATGTGTGGAAAAACGGCATGAAGTCACATGAATGGAAAATCCAGATAACATAGATAATGTTTCTGAAGGATGAAATGGTTTACTCAGTTGGATAGAATGAGAAATAAACGTGTAACTTTGAAATTGGATATCTACAATTTAATAGAGCTCTGGAAATTCTATGTTATGCTCAAAAGGGGAAAAGAGATGTCCGGTAGACCTAAGAAGAGATGAATATAAAATTATATAAGTTTCATTTAGTCTAGTCATGTTTAGGAAAAGAAGTTCTTATATATTTAAAATAGTTAAGAAGTTAAGATAGCTAATAAAATTGGGTGAGGTTTTTAATGTAAAAAGACTCTACTCCATGATTTTCGAAGTCATTATAAATTTAAAAATTATCTCAATGATAAATTTTTATCAAGTTTGTTTGGTTGTCTGTGAAACTTGTCAAAAAAGTGAGCGTACATATTTTTGCTTAAATTACAAAAGGAATGTTTAGATCATTATGTAATGTTGCATTTGAGACATGAAATCCAGCAGTAGTTGTGATTCTCAGAAATCTTGATCGGAAAGTCTGAATTTTTTACAATTTTTTTCATAAGTAATGGTTATGATAATGATAAAGATTATTTAGGTTTTGTAAATTAATTAGGTACTGTGAAAGATCTTCGAATAAAAACGAGTATCCGCATGAAAAATCATGAATATAGACTTGCTCTAACCAGTTCCCAACTATGTAATAGGTATCAAAATTGTAAAATTAGTTTCGAAAAGTGACTTTAAAATTAAAATTATTTTGTAGGCATTCCTTAATTATAGCCGGACAAAAGATTTCCAGGAGAAAATTTTCTTCGGAATGGTTTTATGTGATGCAATTACTACTACAGAATTTTTATGTTTATCGCTCTCTTCTTGGAAACCAGTTACATTTTTTAACCTCATAACCCTGGCACACTGCTTCTGAATTTATAGAATTTTGTAGAGTCTTTCATGCATTTTGTATTAACTAGAAGGTAACTGGTTAATGCAAATTCGTAATCGTGATCTTTCACACGTATAATTTAAAATATATTATACCAGAGAAGTTTTAAAAAATTCAAAAAGTACGTCTTAAAATTTTATTACCTATTACTCTATTACCTCTGCCCATAACAGACAGGTGGAGTGTCAAATTATTTACACTCAATCTGTTTGTTGCAGGGCTAAAATAAATAGTTCTGTTTCTTATCACATGGTCAGCCAATTAAATGACTGAGTCATTTAAGAACAGAAGAGGTAGAGGTGTAAAAGACACTAGTCAGAGTTATCTTCTCTGAAAGTAATGAATTTCACTATACAGCCAGACCCTGTGGTGAATGAAGTGAAGGTGTCATTTGCAGAGTGGAAAATATGTGCTTTTCAGAGGGCCCGGCATGCTGTTAAGCGTACTTTTCCACTCAGTGAGGAAGGCAATGGTAAACCACCTCACTCCTCGTTTTACTTAGTAAAACCTCTACAGGTTCAAACCAGCCTTTCGGCTGTTGACCTAAACAACAACAACTCTATTACCTACAATGTCAAAACTAATGTTTAAGCTATTCATAAATATTTCTGTATAATTTACAAAATTATCTAGGAAAATTTTATTAGGAAATAAAACAACCTATTTAAACGACAATGCGAATAATACGAGGTAGGGTCAAAAATTTCCCGGAATGGTCGCTTACAGTCACGTATTTGTAAGCTGAAAGGGAAATTTTTGTTTGTGAGGTTGGCATAACTGGTAGTGAATGTGCTTTTGAGGTTAGCAGGCAGTTGTAGTTGGTTCCGTGCGTTCGGTGTTTAATATTGTAGATCGTAGTTTCTGTCTTTCGTCGGATTGTGCAATGTCGTCATTAGAGCAGCGTGGCAATATTAAATTCTGTGTGTTGCTGGAGAAATCACCCTCGGAGACTCTTGAGATGCTAAAAAAAGCATACGGAAATTCTGCGATGAAGAAAACAGCAGTTTACGAGTGGCATAAGCGTTTTCGCGACGGTCGCACAACAATTGAAGATGACGTTCGGACTGGGCGGCCTTCCACTTCCACTACAGACGACAATGTTGAGCGCGTTCGACAAATTGTGCGTGCGGACAGGCGAACAACCATCAATACTATTGCCTCTGAAGTTGGTATTTCACATGGGAGTGTTCACAGCATTCTTCATAATGACTTGAACATGCACCGTGTTTGCTTGCACATTGTTCCAAAAATGTTATCCCCTGAGCAAAAGGAAATGAGAGTGACCATGTCCAGGGACTTGATTGAAATGGCTGATGCAGATGACAGCTTCCTGCGCAAAATTGTTACAGGTGATGAGACATGGTGCTTTCTTTACGACCCTCAGACAAAACGGCAGTCCGCTGAATGGAAGTCAAAAACTTCACCAAGAAAACAAAAATTTCGCTTGGACAGAAGCCCGGGTAAGGTGATGTTGGAGTTGTTTTTTGATTACCGTGGAGTGATTCATTATGAATTTATTCCTGAAGGGAGAACAGTAAATAAAGAATTGTACACAGAGATCTTAAAACGGCTACGAGATGCAATTCGACGAAAACGACCTGGAAAATGGGCAGAGAATGACTGGTATTTGTTGCACGACAATGCCCCAGCACATCGATCCCTAATGGTGAAACAATACCTTGCCAAGAATAATGTTACCACTCTGGAACATCCTCCATATTCTCCCGATCTCGCACCACCAGATTTCTACCTGTTTCCAAGGTTAAAAATGGCATTGAAGGGACATCGTTTTGCTGATTCGTCAGAGGTGATTGAAAATGCGACGGAGCGGCTGAAGGAACTTTCAAAAAACGGCTTTCAAGAGTGTTTCCAAAAATTATATGAACGGTGGAATAAATGTGTAGATGCAGGAGGAGAGTATTTTGAAGGGAAATAATGTAAGAATGTTATAAATATTTTTAATAAATTTTTAATAACCAATTCCGGGAACTTTTTGACCCTACCTCGTATTGTTACGTCCAGCCATATTTTCAATCTTTATAGTTTTATAAGTATTTAACCCACCGGGTTGGTCTAGAGGTAAAGTCGTCGCCAAAATCAGCTGTTTAACAGCTGATTTTCGGAGACGAAGGTTCCTGGTTCAAATCCTAGTAAAGGTAGTTACTTTTGTACGGATTTGAATGCTAGGCAGTGGCTACCGGTGTACTTTGATGGTTGGGGTTCAATTAACCATACTCTCTCAGGAATGGTCGACCTGAGTCTGCACAAGACTACACCTCATTTACACGTCATACACATCATCCTCATCTCATTGGGTCATGGGGTTGCTTATTGTTCTGAATTGAACAGATTGCAACGTACACACATTAGGGATTTAAAAAAAAATAAAAAATAAAAAAAAAAATAAGTATTTTCGTACCAGCTGATTTAAATATTTTCATAACAGCTGATTAAATTAAAAACTTAACTAGGCAACCAAAAAAAGACATTCTAACATTTATAGTCGCTTGAGTCACGAGATTGCCCTTGTTTGCAACGAGGGGTAAATGGGGAACAGCATCAGTGCGCATGCGCAACTGATTTAATTTCAGTACACAAACATAACAACTTATACTATACCCAGAGCCTATACAGTATATGGCGGAACCTTTTATAGGTTGACGGTACGAATATAACTGTTTGTTACCGAAAACAGAAATGTTAGTTTCTTGAAAATGTGAGCAGACTATTCACAGTGCTGAACGAAATGTAATACGCAGTGTAATAAAATTCTGTCAAGTTGAAACTAAACACAAAATGTCTTTCAATGCCTCTTAACAAAAGCCATGAGCGAGTGGCTAACTACTTTCATGTTTCTGTTTCCACAATTCGAAAAATAAAGAACGAAATTAAAAAAGTGAAGAAGCTGTTCATCAACAGTTTTGTTGACACCTGGTTAAAAAAGGAAGCGGTTAGGTAGACTAGTGGGACTGATAGTGAAGACGCCGGTGACAGCGATCGTAAAGAAGGCGATTCATTCGTAGAAAATTTGTTCCGATGGAATAAGTTAGCTGGTAATTACAGTAGATCAAACATTTCTAGTCGTGTAATTAAGCTATAGGCAGTATTATAGGACAGATTTTTTTCTTATAAGGTTTATGAAGAAAATTTTTTCGGATTAAACCACAGCTCACAAAATGAATGTAGAGAAACTGCACCGTAGTGAAATGTACGAGTAGTGTCGCACTGTTAAGCTTGGCAGCATTGTCATATTTTCTCTTCCCTTCCTCACAGCCCATCCATACGCAAAAGGCAATCTCGTGACTTCAGTAGTCTGTCTATACCATTCAAACCAACAATCTAACTTATTTCGCCAACTATATTATTTTGTACTCGTTTGCAATTTTCAATCGACTTATGTATTTCTATGTTTACAACAATTATTATTCAACTATTGTTCAAGGAATCATTTATAACTGATCATTATTAATAAAGAGAACCAATCACACAATTTGAATTTTATTTATTTAAATTGATTGCCACAAATATATTATATATATATGTACACAAATATATTATATATATTTGTATATATATATATTTGTATATATATATATATATATATATATATATATATATATTATATTATAATATGTTGTTGTTTAGGTCAACAGCCGAAAGGCGGGTTTGAACCTGTAGAGGTTTTACTAAGTAAAACGAGGAGTGAGGTGGTTTACCATTGCCTTCCTCACTGAGTGGAAAAGTACGCTTAACAGCATGCCGGGCCCTCTGAAAAGCACATATTTTCCACTCTGCAAATGACGCCTTCACTTCATTCACCACAGGGTCTGGCTGTATAGTGAAATTCATTACTTTCAGAGAAGATAACTCTGACTAGTGTCTTTTACACCTCTACCTCTTCTGTTCTTAAATGATTCAGTCATTTAATTGGCTGACCATGTGATAAGAAACAGAACTATTTATTTTAGCCCCGCAACAAACAGATTGAGTGTAAATAATTTGACACTCCACCTGTCTGTTATGGGCAGATTATAATATATATATTATATATATATATATATTATATATTATTAATAAAGAGAACCAATCACACAATTTGAATTTTATTTATTTAAATTGATTGCCACAAATATATTCAGAAAATCCTTAAAGAAATTTCTTATAAAAATTTAAGTCATTTCACTGTAAAATAAATTAATATTCATTCTTTGATGTTACTGTTAACATGGATAAACATTGAAGCATGTTACAGGCGGCACGTGTCATTTTAATAACATGAAATTATATAGCGGAGTACATTGCGACATATCGATTAATCGAACTGAAAAATAACTACACCATAGAACTATGAATCAATCTTTGTAACTTTGACAAGTGTGTAATCATATATATGTAAAAAAATTACCTGACAGCTTTAGCCAATAGATATTTCATTTTATATTTCCGTGGAAAACGAGCAACGTTATAGTAAAATTATTATAATACGTTCAACAAAATTAGTTTAACTAAAAAATATAATGGCTTTGAGTACGGAACGATTTAGTAGTTATACATTTTAAATTATTTTTCTTGTCAATCGTTTTACTTACAAAAAAGACATCTAAGTGAAACAAAATATAATCTGAAAATATTATATTAAATTGGTAATAAAATATTATTTCTAAATAATTTTAATAAAAATTAAATATGTTTAAAAAAGGATACGGGCTTGTTATCATGGCGAGACACCAGTTCCGAGGTCTTGATTTTTGATCGAGATATTTCAACGAGATGGCGACAAACCCTGGATACGGTAAATCATCGTCTTCACCTTCTTCTTCACCTTCCTCTTCTTCTTCTCCTTCTTCTTCCTCTTCTTCTTCATCTTCGAGATCGGATAGAGCGGCGACATCCGAATCTTCACCGCCCGTATCTCCTCTAGAACGGTATCGGCTGTGTGACATTTCTCCAGTCACTTCATCATTAGGAAAACAACCTCCATGGAGTCTCACTCCTCCCAAAAATTATATTTTCCAACTTTTTTTACTCTTTTTAATAATTATTTTATAAATAAAATATTCTAACTATAAAAAAAGTTTGTACGTTTCAAAATGTTTTTATACACGACAAATTACATTCTTTTAAAATAAACTTCCCATTGTTTTCCTAAACGCAAAAGAATTCAAATATGAGCAAAAACAACTCCTTAATATTGTATAACGTGCTTACTTAAATTTTATAAAACGTGCAATTTTCTTAAAATCCTAATATAAAAGAATTTACATTATAATTAACACACAATGATTAACACACATTGATAAATGAAATCTGCAAAAAACATATTGTAATACTTCACTAACAACTATTAAACAATATAGTGCAAGAATTTAATTAATTAAAACATAAAAACTAAATTACTATAAAATAGCATTCAAATTTTATTGAATAAAATGTTTTAATTAATTTAAAAGAACTCTTTGAATCTGTCATTTCAGAAAGTCCATAATTTAAAAAAACTAACTTTTGGAAATATTAATAAACTTGAAATTTATTGTTTCAATTTAAAAATATTCAAAAATATAAATTGTACAGAGGACTGTCCCCTTTAATATAAAATGTGCTTTTGCCTTTTTAAAGACAAGCCGCTTGTTTAAAAACAAAAGTTAAAAATTTAGACTAAGGTGTTTCTGAAATAAATTGAAGTAAAATGTTAACTTACGTTGTTTTCTGTAAAATACGTTGTTAGACCAAAAGAAAATTGAACTGTATAATAGTATTCATTTATTTATTTCAGTAGTTTACATATGACTTAAATTGCATTCTGCAATAATAAAAATTGAAGTTCTTAACTTTAAAAAAGTAGAATGTTGATTTTCAGGGCTATTCACGTTCTTCATCGTTGTCAAAATACAGTAGTTATTAATACAGTCAGCTATTATTGTTAAGATTTTCGCATAGAATCTCTGTATAACTTCTCCCACTAGAAAGTAGAGATTAAGCTTCAAAAGAACATCCATTTTCATTTTTTAATTAGAAGGAAACACTTTATATCCTTAAGAATAAGCCTTTTCTTAGTGTTATATTACTTAAGGAAAGCTATACTTATGTGATTTTTGTATAGATGGTGTGTTTACATTAAGTTAGTTCAAAAATGCACTAAAAAACTTTTTTTTTTGGTTTAATGTCCGACTGTTCTGCAATTACTGCTAATGCAGACGGTGAAGGATGAAATGATTTTTTTGTAACGTATGAAAATATGCCGTGCCTGAATGGGATTCGAACCCAAGACAGCATGATGAGAGGCGGGCACGTTACCACCTACGCCAATGCGTAGTTAAAAGTAACAATGTAAACAATTTAAACAATTTTTGTGCAAGCGTACTAAAGAAACAATGTAAAATTTTGACATATGAGCTTTCTGAAATGACTGATTCATTTATAATTTATATAAATTATTACTCGAACCTAAAAAAAATTATTTAACACAACAGTTAATTTGAAATTAAATTAAATTACTTATTTATTAAGTTGTAAATGAAGGGAAATACAACAAAATGAAATTTTAAAGGAAGTGTTTTATGTAAGGTTTAAAATATAAAAATTAAATTTGTGGAAGATTTTAATAAGTAATTTTAAAATTTTATACCTAGATGACAATATGTTTTTAAACAGATTATCTTGTTAATAAAGAACGTAATTTTGTTAATTTAATTTTTAATAATTTATTAAGTCATAAAATGACATAAATATAATATTGAATGTGTCACTCACCAATTAGCAGATCGTTAAAGTTGATGAATAAAACTGAAATACCTTGATAACCGATAGTCAGCAACGACGACGTAGTTTAAAACACAATGAAATATTCTCTTAGTGGATGAATGGCCCTAAATAGTAGATGTTTAATTACAGTGGATGTGGTGAAAGGATGCGTGGATGAGGTTTTAATCCACTACTCTACTCGGTCTTTTGGTTTTGTGTCCGTTGAGTTGACCACTGTTAGTTGGAGAGAAGCACGCAGTATTATTACGGTCGATTATATTAAGGTGACCACGTATGAATGGAAATCAGATCGACTGGACACACTCCACTACAATGCCCAATTCTGAAAAAGGAACAAAAAATATAAATCAATTTTTCATACTACTCTACTAATGTGTAAAAAAATCTGTGAAACACTCACACAATTTTCTCTTGCCAATCCAAATACAGTATAATACCGATTGTTGTTGTTTAGGTCAACAGCCGAAAGGCTGGTTTGAACCTCTAGAGGTTTTACTAAGTAAAAAACGAAGAAAAAGGTGGTTTACCATTGCCTTCCTCACTGAGTTGAAAGAGTATGCTTATCAGCATGCCAGGCCCTCCGAAAAGCACTCACTTTCCACCCTGCAAATGACACCTTCACTTCATTCACCACAGGGTCCGGCTGCATAGTGAAATTCATTACTCTCAGATGAGATAACTCTGACTAGTGTCTTTTACACCTCTACCTCTTCTGTTCTTAAATAGTTCAGTCATATAAGTGGCTGACTATGTGATAAGAAACATAACTATTTTTTTTAGCCCTGGACCAAACAGATAGAGTGCAATTAAAATAACACTCCACCTGCCCGTTTTGGGCAGGTTGAGTGATATATAATTAATACCGATTATCCGTGGTAATTGGGGGGATAACTATACCGGATAACCGGAAAACACGGATAATACGACCCAATTCGGTCGAGACCACCTACGTCATAAACAAAACCACCAGTTACGCGTATGTTTTATTCTACTGATTAATACATGTTAATACTATCGGATATCGGAAATAAATAAACAAATTGTATTGAAATAAAAATATTTACTACATAAATTTATATAAATCTTACCTTAAACTACGTAACAAAAAAATCACAAAAAATCTGTTATTTTACTTTGTTTCATTTTATGCCGCAATATTTTTTATTTTATTTTTCTTATACAACCACGAATATGTAAAATTGTACTACGATACGAAATTAGTTTATGTCTAGGCCTACATTAATGTACCTACTCATTGTTGTCGTAATCGAACAATATTATCGTAGTAAATCACAATAATTGTGATAATTACGATGACGAAAACGTCGGAAGTTGAAAAGTTTTAATTTGTAAAAGTTATACAGTACATACATAATTAATTTTTCTAGTGATTTTAATTTTTCTAGCCGGCCGCGTTCGCGATGTTGGTAACGTGCTCGCCTCTCATCACGCGGTCTTGGGTTCGTATCCCACTGAGGCATGGCATTTTTTCATACGTTACAAAAAATTCATTTCATCCTTCACCGTCTGCATTAGCAGCAATTTGCGAAACATTCGGACGTTAAACCAAAAAAAAACAAAATTCTAGTGATCGCACGGTTAATCCAAACCCCGGTTAAATGATCCACGGAAAATCGGTACTCTACTGTAATTAACAATATAACCTAACATTAGTAATAAAACATTACAAAAAGAAACATAATCTAATTTTAATTATGAGTGAACGACGCAAACATGAAAATTTAATCTCAGTTAGGCTTAATAATACGTAAAATCACTTTTTCACGCTAAACTAGTCCCTGTAAAGAAATGAGCTTTAAATAAAAGTTGTAGATTTTTTAATTTCCTATAAATTTTATTATATACACTTTTGTCGTAAAATTCATACTAAGGCTGAAATCTTTAAAAAATCAATTTTTTTACATATTTTTGTGAAAAAAATCAGCTAATTATCGCTAAACAGTAACAAAAAAATGTTTATTTCAAGTTGTCTACAACTTTAATTAAACACGTTTTTGCGATAAAATCCATATTAAGGCTGCAATCTTAAAAACTCTGGTGTAAAACACTTACACAACTGTCTATTGCCAATGCAAATAATTATTTGGTAACGTGCTCGCCTCTCATCATGCGGTCTTGGGTTCGAAACCCATTCAGGCTCGGCATATTTTCATACGTTACAAAAAAATAATTTCATCCTTCACCGTCTGCATTAGTAGTAATTGCAGAAATGTCGGACGTTAAACCAAAAAAAAAAAAAAAACATTATCTGATTCATTATTATTATAAGAGTATTTTTATAGTAGAGAAAGTGACTGTAAAGTCGCGCAACCCAAATTAAAAAATATTGTTTTTAGAGTACCTTTTCATTTTTTTAACTTACTAAATTACAAATTAACATGATTTTTTGTTGATACCGTTCATCTGTTATGGTCTCCAAAAAACCGATAGGCCCGACAATTCACCGACGAGATACACCACACCACACTCCAATTTTTGGCGAGTGTAATGGCTGTTCGTGGAACGCATGTGGGTTGTCTGCAGACCATATTCTGAAATTTTAACTGTTGACATATCCGCTAAGATGAAACCAAGCTTTATCGCTGAGAAAACCTTTTCTAAAACAGATATATCATTTCTAATGAAACGTCTGAACCACCGACAGTACTGCATTTGCTTTTCCTTGTCCAGTTATTGGAGCTAATGAAACACTTATCCGATACGGATGTAATTTCAGCACTTTGGTAGCCTTACAAACACTTTCATAAGATAGCCCAGTCTGGCTAGCAAGTTTCCGAAAAGGCTTTTTCGGAGAACGAAGAAGATTTTCGTTTATTGTCTGCAGAGTATCATCCGTTAAAATACTTGGTCCCCCTGTACGTTTACGGTCATCCATTCTTCCTGTTCCTGTCTTTAAACGCTAAGAAGACAAAATATATGCTCATTACTAAACGAGGCAATCCACAAAAACTACTTTTTGCTGGACAAGACAGAATCGAACAAGTACAAGCCTATAACTATCTGGGAACCCGAGTCAACTGCAGTGCAAATCACCTGCCAGAAATAAAGATCAGAATTGAAAAAGCTAGGGCAGCATTCCTAAAAATGAGTCCTCTTCTATCGGCCCGCGACCTGAGTCTCGAAACCAGGACCCGCCTCTTGAAGTGCTACGTCTGTTCCATCCTCTTGTGTGGGGTAGAGGCGTGAACACTCACTAAGGAATGTAAGACCCAACTACAAGCGTTTGAAATATGGATCTACCAGAGAATACTTCGAATACCGTGGACGGACAGGTTCACAAATGTAGAAGTCCTCAGAAGAATGGGGAAAGAGCTTGAAATCCTGCAAAGCATAAAGATAAGGAAACTGATATATCTTGGACACGTCATGAGGGGGCCTAAATACGAGATTTTGCATCTCTGGTAAACGCTCGGTGGTACGCAGAAGAATATCCTGGTTAAGAAACCTGAGAGAAGCGTTTAACTGCTCGTCGCATGACCTTTTCAGAGCAGCGGTAGACAAAGTACGACTAACCATGATGATAGCCAACCTCCGTAATGGAGAAGGCACCTGAAAAAAAAACTCTTCCTGTATCCCGAAAACGACTAAATAAACGATATATAGTGGATTTGTTTGGCACATTAGAATCTGGAAAAGCATCTGAAAACTCTTCTTTACACTCCGAATACGATTTCTATTGGCAGTAACTCACAACAATGAAGACACTTTGTTCTTGCGTAAATGACACTGTAGTTCGGACGAAACAAAGTGTTTCGTGCAACGCCCTCCTTTGGTTGATGGCGTAATCTAGCAGTGCTTTCATATACAGTACTGTCACAAAATAAATTTTCCTACTCGCAATATCTTTCGCGACTTCGACTGTCATTCCTGTAAAGCAGATAAATTCGGGTTACGACTTTACAGTCACCCTATATAACATCAGTTAAAATCTTTATAAAATATGGAATGTTTATAAGGCAGTTCTTTGTAGGAAATGAAAAAAAATTCGCGTAATAGTATTAACGAAATGTTTCAAAATTTATCACAAATTTCAGTTGCAATCAACTGTATTAATTTATAATTGAATAAAATAAAAGTTACAACTGAAAAGCTAATAAAGCATTACAGAAATTGAATACTAGAATTGCTTAACCGCATTATTAAAACAAAGAGCGGTAAATAAACTAACATAATAGTAATTTGAAAGTTTGTACCGAGGACAATAACCAATTTAAAATTAACAAAATATAAAGCGAATAAAACAAGAAAACAAACAAATAAATCGATGTACAAAGAGGAAAAAGCGGTTGTCAATGTAAAACCTAATATTGATTTCATTGAACATTGAAACTTTAGTGTTGTTTTGCTGATCAGACATTTAAAATGGACCAATATACATTCACATTTTACAGTCAGCAGTTTTGCAGTAGTTTACAAAACACATAACAAAACCTATTTATCTGTTTGTAAACAGAGAAAATACTCGTATTTTATTAGAAAAATCTGGTGTGAAACAATCACACAACTTTCTCTTGCCAATGTAAATCATTAACAATATAACCTAACATTAGTAATAAAGCATTAGAAATAAACAAAAAATCTGGTGTGAAACACTCACATAACTTTCTCTTGCCAATATAAATAATTAACAATAAACCTAATATTAGTAATAAAACATTAGGCATAAACAAAAAAACTAACCTTAATAAACATAACCTAATTTTAATCATGAGTGAAAGACGCAAAATGAAAATCAACCTCAGTTTGGCTTCAAAATACAGAAAATCACTCTTTCACGCTAAACTAGGCTCTGTAGAGAAAAATGTTTTAAATAAAAGTTGCAGATCTTTTAATTTTCTATAAATTTGATTATATACACTTTTATTATAAAATGCATACTAAGGCCGAAATCTTAAAAAAATCGATTTTTCTCACGTTTTCGTGAGAAAAAAACAGAAAATTGCTAATTACTGCTAAACTAAGCGTTATACCAAAAAATGTTAGAAATAAAAGTTGTAGGTTTTTAAATTCTCTACAACTTTTATTATATAAATTTTTTCGCTAAATTGCATATTAAAGCCGTAATCTTAAAAACACTTTGTTTTTACGTGAAAACAGCCTCACCCAGAATTTCAGCAAACATGGCGCCTACCCTATCTTGTAGAGAATAAAAAATTGAGTAAACTAGGCGATTTTAAAAAAAATCGTAGGACCAGTTTTTGAGAAAATCGCAAAAAAGTGAAAAATTACACGAATAAACTACTACTTCCGGTTGACCGATTTTGATGAAAATGTTCGTGTCGGGTCCGGTAATGGTATGTAACTTAAGTTTCAAGTTTCAAGTTCGTACGATGTTTCGTTCTTGAGATATTCTGTTCACACACAGACCAATCGCTAAAAACATGTTTATGGGTTCAGGGGGTCTGAAAACGTATAGATCCGGTGAAAACTCGATTTCGAAAAATCGACATGAAAACAATACTTTCCTTCCTATATATTCATATAGGCAAGAGAAAGTAAAAACTAACCTCAATAAACATAACCTAATTTTAATCATGAGTGAAAAACGAAAAATGAAAATCAACCTCAGTTTGGCTTAAAAATACAGAAAATCACTCTTTTACTCTAAACTCTGTAGAGAAAAATGCTTTAAATAAAAGTCGTAGATCTTTCAATTTCCTATAAATTTTATCAAATACATTTTTGTTGTAAAATGCATACTAAGGCTGAAATCTTAAAAAAATAGATTTTTCACACGTTTTCGTGAGAAAAAAAAAATTGCTAATTACCAGTAAACTAAGCGTTATACAAAAAATGTTTGAAAAAAATTGTAGGATTTTATTTTCTCTACATTTTTTATTATATAAATTTTTGCGCTAAAATGGATATTCAAGCATTCCAGTCAAAAACATTACGCCTTATAGCAAAAGCACCTCTTTACGTTACCAACAAAACCTTACATACAGATTTGAAAACACCACTTGTACAAAATTCCATCGAATACCTATACAAACGCTTTCAAGACAACTCACACGAACACGAGAACCCACTGATGCGTTCACTTTCCACCTTCCATTTACTGATAATCCCCCTAGACGCCTTAAAAGACGCTGGAGTAGAGACCTGCTAATTTGATACACAAATTTCATTCTTGGGGTGACACTAATGAGGGCCCTACCCCTCTCATGCCTATCATGTTATGTATATTATTATCATAATCATCACATTTGCTTGTTGTAAAATTTTACAGTTGTAAATAACAAATAAAAGAGGGGGAAAATGCATATTAAAGCCGTAATCTTTAAAAAAACAATTTATTTACGTAAAAACAGCCACACCAAGAATTTCAGCAAACATGGCGCCTACTCTATCTTGTAGAGCAAAAATAATTTAGTAAACCAGGCGATTTTTAAAAAAAATCGTAGGACCAGTTTTTGAAAAAATCGCAAAAAAGTGAAAAATTACACGAATAAACAACTACTTCCGGTTGACCGATTTTGATGAAAAAGTTCGTGTCGGGTCCTCTAGTGGTATCTAACTTAGGATTCAAAGTTTTAAGTTCGTACGATGTTCCGTTTTTTCAGATATTCTGTTCACACACACACACACAGACCAATCGCTAAAAACATGTTTTTTGGAGTTCTGAAAACGTGAAGATCCAATGAAAACTGGATTTCGAAAAATCGACATGAAAACAAAACTCTCTTTCCTATATATATTCATATAGGCAAGAGAAAGTAAAAAATCATAACCGCTATTACTAGGTTTTTAAATTTTAGTTTAATAATAACTGCAGAAATACACACGTATATAAGATATTTGTTGTTCATAACAATATGAAGGTCAGT
Source organism: Catonia carolina (assembly GCA_035578175.1). Lineage (NCBI taxonomy): Eukaryota > Metazoa > Arthropoda > Insecta > Hemiptera > Achilidae > Catonia > Catonia carolina. The sequence continues at coordinate 27,262,509 of JAQMRL010000005.1, read as the reverse complement.
CTTCTAAAAACGTATTTGAAATTGATTTTACTCTAGAATTTAAAAAATGTTTGCACAGTTTTAATATTACATTCAAATAGATTTAAGTGTATCCAATTAAAGTAACAAAAACGATTCTATTGATTAACAAAATTTCTTTTGACGTATTACGAAAATGAAACTTGAAGTTATATTGCAATAACGACCATTCGTTCTATTTTTCCTTTCTCTTGCCTATATGAACTTGAAACTTAAGTTAGATACAACGAGAGGACCCGACACGAACATTTTAATCAAAATCGGTCAACCGAAAGTAGTAGTTTATTCGTGTCATTTTTCACTTTTTGCGATTTTTTTTAAAACCGCTTTATTTACTAAATTTTTTGTGCTCTACAAGATAGGGTAGGCGTCATGTCTGCTGAAACTCTGAAAAAACTGTTTTCTCGTAAAAAAATTATTGTTTAAGATTCAGTCTTTAATATGCATTTTAGCGCAAAAATAGACATAGTAAATGTTGTAGAAAATTTGGAATTCTACAACTTTTATTTTAAACATTTTTTTTCTACAACGCTTAGTTTAACGGTAGTAATTAGCGATTTTTCTGTTTTTTTCATAATTAATATTAGGTTATGTTTTTTTGAGGTTGGTTAGTTATTTTGTTTTTTTCTAATATTTTTTGTAACTAATGTTGTTGTTTAGGTCATCAGCAGAAAGGCTGGTTTGAACCTCTAGAGGTTTTACTAAGTAAAACGAGGAGTGAGGTGGTTTACAATTGCCTTCCTCACTGAGTGGAAAAGTCACTTATCAGCATGCCGAGCCCTCTGAAAGCACATATTTTCCACTCTGCAAATGACACCTTCACTTCATTCACCACAGGGTCTGGCTGTATAATGAAATTCATTACTTTCAGAGCAGATAACTCTGATTAGTGTCTTTTACACCTCTACCTCTTCTGTTCTTAAATGATTCAGTCATTTAATTGGCTGACCATGTGATAAGAAACAGAACTGTTTATTTTAGCCCTGCAACGAACAGATTGAGAGTAAATAATTTGACTCTCCGCCTCTGTCTGTTATGGGCAGATTATAACTAATATTAGGTTATATTGTTCATTACTGATTTTATAAGAGAAAGTCGTGTGTGTGTTTCACACCAATTTTTCTTTTTGTTAAGGAATAAAGAATTTATAAAAAGAACTTAAGAAACCTTATGTGTAACATTTATTATTAATGCATAATAATGTTGTATGTTTTATAATATTCAATGTTAACTTCATTATATTCTTCTAATTTATTTAAAAATGATTGTAATTTTGCTGTTTTTATAATTAAAAAGTTATAATTGCGAATTTAAAAAAAAGGCTGAAACATCAATACTGGAATAATTTGTTTTTATATCAAAGTCGTTAATAAATTTATTTCAATAAGCGATTTGGTCGTTGGATATTGTTAATGTTATCTCCCACGTCAACCAATTAATTTTCAAATGAAAAATCTAAATAATTCTTATCATATTTATCACAATTTTCAACATGAATAAACAGTTCTAACAAAATTAGTAACAGGATTTCATTTCAATCTGGAAAATTTTCTTAACGTTGAAGAAAAGTTGAATATCAGACAAAGTATTATTTTCCTTTTTATTGCCATATAAGAAATCTTTTAACAAATATTTATCTTTAGAAATTTAAGAAGATTTGTTGATATTAAGTAAGGAGTTTTAGTATTCTAATTCGATATTAACATTTTCTCTAACACAGAACGTACATTAAACAATAGTGAAACGTAATGTGTGTCAGAAAACTATTATCAACTGCAACAAGTGCCGTAGAATAACAAAATAAGACTAACAAAATATAGTTTTAGAAAGACTGAGACAGAATCTTTGTTTGAATGTTAAATTTTGTCTCCTGAAACGACATCCTTTGAAATGCGACAAGATTTTAATTTTGCTTCGTTTTGTAACAATAACACCGACTCCGTCATAGAATTCCTCTCTTCTTTCTTACAATCTCTTGTTCTTTCTAACATTTCCCCACTCTCTTCCTCTAATCATCCTCTCACTTTATTAAGTAATCTATATTTTCCATCTGTATAATTTTACGCATGCCTAATGGATATTTTTATTTTAATAGTTTTCCAGCTTATTTATTCTTTCAGACATTTCAAATTTCTTAATTTTCCTGTTAAAATTCAATTTATTAATAGAATTTTCTGCCCATAACAGACAGGTGGAGTGTCAAATTATTTACACCCAATCTGTTAGTTGCAGGGCTAAAATAAATAGTTCTGTTTCTTATCGCATGGTCAGCCAATTAAATGACTGAATCATTTAAGAACAGAAGAGGTAGAGGTGTAAAAGACACTAATCAGAGATATCTCCTCTGAAAGTAATGAATTTCATTATACAGCCAGACCCTGTGATGAATGAAGTAAAGGTGTCATTTGCAGAGTGGAAAATTTGTGCTTTTCAGAGGGCCCGGCATGCTGATAAGCGTACTTTTCCACTCAGTGAGGAAGGCAATGGTAAACCACCTCACTCCTCGTTTTACTTAGTAAAGCCTCTAGAGGTTCAAACCAGCTTTTCGGCTGATGACCTAAACAACAACAATAGAATTTTGTTCTAAAAATAAATTATTTAAGATTTCTTCATTACTTATAAATATCATTTAATGAAATTTCATTAGACTTTATTACTAAATACATTTTTTCTTCGAAATTAAATTAAAATGTAATTGTAAATGAATAACGATATTGAAATAAGAAATTAGACTAAATTAAATGAAATTCAAGAAATGTTTAAACAAAGAGTTTTAAGTTACAATAATTATTATATTTCATAATAACAGAAATATAATGTTATTTAATTAAAAATCGTTTCTTATTAAAAAATTGGCTGTACTAAGTTCATTTTTTGTGGAAACAGTGGCGCTGCGCGCCGCTTCCGTTACTCGCGTCAGTGGGGTTATGTGGATAAGAATATCGTAGTACGAGTAAGGTGGTCAAGATAACTTCCTGGGGTTGCGCCCCTGCTTAGGTTTGCCGTTCTTTGCAGTTTAAATTTCCGAAAAACTATCGTACGAAAAAATGTCTAAAAATTTCTGTCCGAAAAAATTCCAATAGGTTTTCCGTAAGAACGGACGATAGAACGTTTCGCTGCCCATAAAAGGGGTGTAGAGTTAAATTATTTGCACTGATCTGCTAGTTCCAGGGCTACAAAAAATAGTTCTGTTTCTTATCATATGGTCATATGACTGAAGCATTAAAGAACAGAAGAAGTAGAGGTGTAAAAGACACTAGTCAGAGTTATCTCCTCTGAGAGTAATGAATTTCATTATTTCATTATGCATCCAGACCCTGTGGTGAATGAATTGAAGCTGTCATTTGCAGGGTGGAAAGTAGATGCTTGTTGGAGGGCCTATCATACTGATATGCATGCTTTTCCACTCGGTGAGAAAAGCATGGTAAACTCACTCCTCGTTTTACTTAAAACCTCTAGAGGATCAAACCAGCCTTTCGGCTAATGACTTAAACAACAGGAAATCATGTTGGTTACTGAGACGTTTCATTTGTAGCTCCCTGTCCATAATAAAATATAATCTATGAACCTTAGCCTTCCTCTGAGAGTAATGGATTTTATTATACAGCCAGACCCTGTGGTGAATAGAGTGCAGGTGGCATTTACAAGGTAGTAAGTAAATGCATTTTGGAGGGCCTGGCATGCTGATAAGCATAGGCTACTTTTCCACTCAGTGACGAAGGCAATTGTAAACCACCTCCTTGTTTTACTTAGTAAAGCCTTTAGAGGTTCAAATCAGCCTTTCGACTGATGACCTAACAACAAATCGTTTCGAAAAAAATTGGTTAAAATTTTTTTGAGGCGAAAAAATTAATAACATGAAACCAAGGGGTCCAAATCATCAACATTTGGATTTTTGAGTTTTCTCAGACAACCACTGAGTTAAGGGCAGCTTTAACTACAAGGTATTGAAGTACTTTAGATGGGGCACAAAAAAGGTTTCATACATTTTTCGCTACGATTCACCGTTTATAAGATAAAAATTATGTTGTCCTAATTATCACATGCTCCTAAAAGAAGTTTGTAATCTGAAAATTTAAAAAGTTTGGTTGCGGTAGCAACCTTATTCGCAAGAAATTTGAATACAAATTACAAAATAATAAAACTCAAAATACCCACAGACATTAATCGGACGGAGTAAAAAAATAAAATTAGAAATGTCTAAACAAAGTTTCACAAACTTTGAACTATATTAAAATTCATCGTCTCTTAATTTCCAAATTGGCTCTAAACTTTTATATATAGTCTATTAAATGAATTTTATCAAGTTAGGATTATAAAGTCAATTGGTGTTTACCGCTAGATAAATCCTTGAATAATTTCTGTTTTCATACTAAAAAATAACCATTAAACAGTAGACAACCATTTTGTTTCCGTGCTCTTGAAACCGCAAAAATGTATGAAGTTTTTCAAGCGTAAAAGCTGGACACATATAATTCAATAATACTACTTTTACTAAGTTCTGTGAATAAAAAAAACATTACAAAACTTTTAAAACTTATGGAAAAGAATAAATAAAGTAATAAAATTCATTTAACTAGAGATTTAATACAAAGTAATTACTTTACATGAATGCTATGAAATTAATGTAACAAAATGTTTAAATATTAATTTAAATTAAGTAATAACAAGTTTAATTTAAATGTTTGGATAATTTTGAAAAAGTTTAAATTTAAAACATTAATCCGTTTGTAGCTACTATATTTAAACAGATGAAAGTTTAGGGCTGAAAATTTTAAGCAAAACTCATACATTAGATTTAGGAAAAGTTTATAAAGCTTAAAAAGGAATTTCGCCTTTAGTTAGATTTACCTAACATTTAAATATATTATAATTATTTAAACTTCTGAACGTGAAATAAAGTGCCGTATGTTTAACGCAACGTTTGCGGTTTCTTTAATTCACAAAATTAATAATTTGTAAAATACAGTTTTAAAAAATGTTATATTTCAAACAGCCAGTCATTTTATATGTGAATTTTTACGTTCTCTTGCCTATATGAATATGTAGGAAGGAAAGTATTGTTTTCATTTCGATTTTTGGAAATTGATTTTTCACCGGATATGCACATTTTCAGACCCCTTGAACCCAAAAAACATGGTTTTAGCGATTGGTCTATGTGTGTGTGTGTGAACAAAATATCTCAAACGAAAGTCTGAAATTGAAGTTGTAGGTTTTTAAATTTTTTACAACTTTAATTTTATACACTTTTGCCCTAAAATGCATATAAGGCCGCAATCTTTAAAAAAACATATTTTTACGTGAAAACACCCTCCCCAAGAATTTCAGCCGACATGGCGTTTACCCTATATTGTAGAGCATAAAAAAAAAGTATAAATGAGGCGATTTTTTAAAAAATCGTTGGAGCCGTTTTTAAAAAAATTTTAAAAAGTGAAAAATGACACGAATAAACTACACTTACGGTTAACCGATTTTGATGAAAATGTTCGTGTCGGGTCCTCTATTAGTACCTAATTTCTTAAGTTTCAAGTTTCAAGTTCGTACGATGATCTGTTCTCAAGATATACACTCACACGCGCGCGCGCGCGTAGACCAATCGCTGAAAACATGTTTCTTGGGTTCCAGGGGTCTGAAAACGTGTAGATCCGGTGAAACTCGATTTTGAAAAATCGACATGAAAACAATACTTTCCTTTCTATATAATCATATAGGCAAGAGAAAGTAAAAAAACAGATACAGATTTGAATGGAAGAAGTTCTTTCTTTCATACAAGCGTTCTGCTAAGATTGCGAGCTCCAAACTAAACTTTCAGAAATTCGATGTAAATATAAACAAGATAATATAATAGGCAAGATATTATATTAAGCCATTTCTTAACTCGCACGCTGTAAAAGAAATATTTAAATTTTTGATTCATTAGCTCTAATGGGAACGTATTGAACAGTATACAATCATGTTTGTTCACGTTTTTAATCTGATCGGTCAATAGGATTAATATGAGTTCAAAAATAATTTGACGTGAATGAACAGATTTTAAAATCCATTTACTATATTAATCAACGCGTTCAACAGGTTTTATTTTGCTAACAATGTCAAAACGTGCTGAGGTTTTTTATTTTACTATTAATCGTACAGGATGGCTGTCGTAAATGTATGATGCATTGAAGGTAAAAAAATGAACTTTTATGATTTGAATGACAACAGGAAATACATAATTTTTGTAAAAATGTTTTAATTTCCTTTTTTCTTTTGTATTCAAAATCCGAAACAATTCATCACGAATAAATGTCATTGTTAAGCATAGGAAACAACTACATGAAATGTTCAAGATTTAACTTTAATATATTACTCGCCACTCCAGCAGCGATTCGCACCGCTTACATGTCTCGGTCTCAGAGGGATAGGTGGATCAGAATTCATAAGTAAATCAGAAACATTTACCACAAGGTGAAGTTCGGTCGCCCAAGAGATGGATGGATCACAATATTTTTAAATTTGAAGATATGAAAGTTTAAAAATAAGTTAGAAGTTTCAAAATTTGAAATTTGAAGGTTTTGAAGTTTTAGGTTAATGTTTAAAGTTTCAAAATTTCAACTTTGAATGTTGAGGTTTGAATGTATGATACTTTGTGTTTTTTCGTTTTCTCATGCGACCTGGGGTTGCGACCTGAAAATTTTCGGGTTACCAAATTTTTATGTAATTTTCTTCGCTAAATAACATGCCGTTAAAAGATTACTTGTATTCCAAAAAATTTTTAATTTTTGTTGGCGTACCACCATAGGACCCCGATCTAAAAATTAATCAATTTTCCGTGACTCTATTGGTATGTGTAACGTTTTTTCAATAAACATTTACAAAAAAACCCCGTTGTGAAGGTGTAAAGAAAGAAAAACATATAAACGGCAAGCCCTAAAAACCGAAATGCTAGTGTTTTGAGTTTTCAGTTTGATTAAGGGCAACTTTAGCTACATGGCCTTGAAGTACTTTGGGAGACGCACAAATAAGATTCTATACACTTTTTCGCTACGAAGCACCGTTCAGGAGGTAAAAAATTCTACCCCCTACCAAGGTAAGGGGTGAAACCTGTAAGTTTTCGCGTTACCAAATTGTTATTTAATTTTAAAAAATTCAATGCTGAAATTTATGCTACACAAGTAAACTATAATTTATGAATGTGATGTTATTTAGATCATCAGCTGAAACGCTGGTTTGAACCTATAAAGGTTTTACTAAGTAAAACGAGGAGTAAGGTGGTTTAACATGCCTTCCTCACTAAGTTGAAGAAAATGCTTATCAGCATGTCAGGCTCTCTAAAAAAACACATATTTTCCACCCTGCAAATGACACCTTCACTTAATTCACCACAGGGTGGGGATGCATTAATGAAATTCATTAATATCAGAGAAGATAACACTGATTAGTGTCTTTTACACCTCTATCTCTTCTTTTTTAAATGTTTCAGTCGTATAATTGGGTGACTATGTGATAAGAAACAGAAATTTTCTTTTTTTAGCCTTGGAACTAACAGATCGAAAGAAAATAAATTTAACACTCCACTTGTCGGTTATGAGCATATGAATATGACACGTAAATCTATTTTTATCAATTTTATATTACTTTCTCTTGCCTTACATGAAAGTATAGGAAAGGAAAGTATTATTTTCATGTAGATTTTTCGAAATCAAGTTTTCACCAAAAATATACGTTTTCAAGCCCCCTGAACCCAAAAAACATGTTTTTAGTAATAGTTAAACTACAGATAACCACAAATCAATCGATAAACTACCACACATCAATAACCACAGATTACATAACCGCAGATCAATCAATCTGTGTATGTGTCTGTGTGAGTATGTGTGAACAAAGTATCTCAAAATCGAAATAGTGTATAAAGTTAAAACTTGGAACTTAAGTTAGATACCAGAAGAGGATTTGACACAAATACAGTCAAACTTCTACTAACAGACACTTCTGAATTGGGGACAATTCCTAATAGCGGGCAATTTCAAAAGTCCCGGCATTTTCCCATAAGACACAATACTAAAATATTTCGTAATAACGGACCCTCCACATAACGGACGCGGACAGTTAATTTGTATGGTTTTGAATATTAAATTTCTGGAAAGCGGACAAAACTTGTTCACAAAAAAAATGTTAGTATGTATGTAATACATTTTCAGATCAGAAAAAATATGTGCTTAAAAATATTGAGTGCATAAGTGGTTAAATTTATAAATAGCATGCTTTCTTAAAAACAAAAAATTATTTTATTACTATAGGTATTGCGTAAATTGTGTAATCAACTTACTTTATAATCCTGGAGTACAAATATAAGGTATGTTGGATTACTTGTAAGTACTGTACATGCATGCATATTTTTTATATTACATATTAGATAATACGCTTCATTTTTGGTAATTTTATATACATGTTTATATACGTACATATATGATTATGAACAGCCAAAACAAAATAAAATAAAATATAAAACTCACCTCAGAGTATTATATCATTTCAAGATCTTTCGTCTCCCTCGGAGACATCATCAGGAATTTAAAAAAAGACACTTATCACACAAAACATAAAACATTAACACAATAGTGGTCGCAGACCACGTCAATTGTTCAAAACAATAAATTGACGTGGTCTGCGACCACTATTGTGTTAATGTTTTATGTTTTGTGTGATAAGTGTCTTTTTTAAATTCCTGATGATGTCTCCGAGGGAGACGAAAGATCTTGAAATGATATAATACTCTGAGGTGAGTTTTATATTTTATTTTATTTTGTTTTGGCTGTTCATAATCATATATGTAGTGGTGCAAACAAAGGAAAATAATGTTTAATAAAATAATGTTTATATACGTATATCACAAACTTATGTATTAAATCATTTTTTTTGATTGCATATACGTACATAGTGTGTATTTATGTATTCTTGTTAAATACGTCACATTACGCAATACATAATGTAAATACAGAAAATTGGGTAGTACACATATTTCTCATTCGCGGATACTTCTTAATAGCGGACAAACTTTTTGGTCCCGCGAGCGTCCGTTTTTCCTAAGTTTGACTGTAATTTCATCAATATCAATAAACCGTTTGTACCATTGTAAAAGTACAAATGTAGAAACAATGGAAGTTGTGGTAATTCCTAATTACTATAACTTCCATTACTCAGGAACAACCCATTAAATAATGTAAGGGAATAACCCCATTGTTAAAATAAGTTACATTAGAATAGTAGTTAGACAATAAGTTGTAAATATAGCCAACTGTCAATCATCTGATATTCATTAGACCGGCGTATTTCTCCCTCTGGGTTTTTGGGCTTTTTTTCCACCTACCAACTTTCAGCTAATCACTGGGGTAGTCCTCCTTCCCGTTATCCCTCTAGGTTGGTTGAACGGTTGGTGGGAGAGGGAAGCTTGTCAACCAGAGGTTTCTTGGTTCGGCTCAGGAAATTTACAATCAGTTCCTTTGGGACTTAAGAGTGGAACAGAAGAGTTTGTTAAGAAGGGAAGTTTTTGGAGAACAAGGAGTGACGAGGAGAACGAGGAGAAAAAGAAGAAAGGAGAAAAAATATTGAAGGTAAATTCATTTCGTAATTATTAAGGGTTTGTTAGTATTGTTTTTGTATTAAAGTCACGGCAGAAAAAAGGTTGGCTATATTTTAAAATAGATTAGGGTAATTTACGGATAATTTTGTTAGTAGTTAGTTTATTTAATTAGTAGTAGATTCATTAAATATTTAGTTTAAAGCAAGGAGATATATCTTATTTATTCATTTTTCTCATGCTCTACTGACAGAGCTGGCGCCCAACACTTTTTGATATTTTTTAGCTCATATTCAAGTTTTCCCCACCGGTAAAATGGAAGGTGGTGCACGTTTGCAGTAGTTTATTCATGTGTTTTTTTCACGTTTTTACGATTTCTTCAAAAACTGCTACAAAGGTTTTTTGTTTCGAAATCGCCTTGTTTACTATATTTTTTGTGCTTTACACATACACAGCTAAATATTTCGGATTTCATCTAGACAGATGCTTGAGATTCTTTAGCAACACTGAATATTCTAATTCAATAAAAGAAAAACCAATACATTGATGTACAAGTTAGTATGTCAAGGGGGGTTCATGGTAACCTTATCTGGCCCACCCAGTTATTCTAATAAATGGAACTGGATCCACTATGTATAAATAAAATTCAAATTAATAACCAAAATATAAAAATAGTGCAAAAATTTAAATATCTGGGCGAAATAATACATAATAAATTAAAAGAAAAACTCTCTTGGAATAACAGAGCACTTAAAATGAGGAATGCTCATGTTTTAACTAAATCTACATATAATAAAAAATGTCTCTCTACAAACACAAAGATGAGACACTATAGAACTGTGGTTCTGCCAGAGGCACTATATGGTAGCGAAACCTTAATACGAATTAAAAACGAAGGGAAAAGTGATCAGACAATTAAAACAGAACGTAGAATTGTTAGAACTTGCATTAATAAGAACTACAAAATGGATGGTGTGTAGAGAATCCCCACTAATGAAACAGTGTATGAAGTCGTGGAACCGATTATCAGTCTAATGAAAAAGCGCAGAATTTCTTATTTCTTTCACATATTAAGAATGCCAGAAAATAGGTTATTAAAACAACTTATAACCAGAGGAATCAGTGTGAAATCTGGTGGAAGATACATCTCAGCAATTAAAGAGGATCTTGACGAAGTTGGACTGAGGATTGAAGATGCGACAAATAAACCAAAGATAAGGGCGTTTCTAAATGCAAAATGTTTTAATGTGGACAAGGTGGCTAGAGTTGTGCAGGTGACTGACGAGCAACGAAAAGCAAGATCTGAAAACATGAGGAGGTATTGGCAAGAACAGCGAGCCAATGAAGTACATGGGAAGCGAACCAGAAAGTTGACTAGAGTGATCCATTGAGGTCAAACAAGAAAAAAAAATAACGCATTTTTGAACTGAAAGTGATTAGAATATAACGTGTTTTCGAAACTGAGCTACTTTTCTATTCAATATTTCACAAATTTTTAATGTGTTTTTCCAACCAAAATTATGGTGTAGTGCTGAACCCAGTATTATCATCACCTTAATATTGATCTAAAAGTGAGAAAAATGCGTTTTTCATCTGAACTACTAATATATTAAATTAAAACATTTTAAAACAAAGAATGAACGTTAATTTAAAAAAATTATTACTTTAACCTTAAAATATAGAATATAAAAGATAATGCATTTTGTTTTTATTTAAAACGAAGAAAATTATATTATACATTGTTATAACCAAAAGGTAGGTAGTGCATTAAAAAGGTGTGACACGTTACTTACTTCGTTTTGTTTTATTTTATTACTATCATATGAAACACGCACACACACACACACTCACACAAATACGTACAAACAATAACAACACGCTTTCAACTTCCATCTGTACGCTTATAAATAACTTAACACATAGCAATAAGCGTTAAAACGCAATATTGAACACGTCTCTCCTTTTTTATTATTCATATTTTACATATACAGTACTACCCTTAAACTCTCTCTGTGCCAAACTCTCTCTTTTAACTCCCACTCGCACATAAAATATTGCTCCCTAATAGGCGTTACGTACATACAACACATTTAAAAGTTATCCGACAAACACAAATGAATTAGACAAAAATATTATATTGATTTATTTTACATTCATAGCTTTGTTTTTCTGTAGAATTTTGAAATGAAAATCCCTTTCATGAGACGACGCGTCTCATGGCTAATGGAAATTTTTAAAAAGGCTTAACTTTCACTTATGACAAACACTACAGGTGATTTCTGTATCTACTCTTTAAGAGGAATCGAAAGACACTATTTAGTTTCTAAATTCCGACTTTGATTTCTTAACCTCTGGTTTTGGACCACTTCCGATCAATACTGGAACTCAAACCCAATGATTTTCTTTATCTACTCTTTAAGGGGAATCAAATGACACTATTTCTGTTTCAAAATACCGACTCTGATTTCTTGACTTCCGGTTTTCGGCCACATCCAACCGAAACCGGAACTTTAAACCCAATGATTTCTGTATCTACTCATTAAGAAGAATCAAATGACACTATATCTGTTTCTTAATTACGACTTTGATTTCTTGACTACCGGTTTTGGAACACTTCCGATCAATACTAGAACTCAAACCCAATGATTTTTATATCTACTCTTTAAGGGGAATCGAATGACACTATTTCTGTTTCAAAATACCGACTCTGATTTCTTGACTTCCGGTTTTCGGCCACATTCAACTGAAACCGGAACTTCAAACCCAATGATTTACTGTCTGTCTATAACTTGATGGCCTTTCGCACAGAGGAGCAGAATCGGCCCGCTACTAGCCTTCTCAATAACACTTTATTATGTACCGATTCCAATGTACTAGCCAGTAGAAGCACATAATGAAATGTTATTGAGAAGGCTAGTAGCAGGCCGATTCTGCTCCTCTCTGCAAGAGGCCATCAAGTTATAGACACACAGTATGTATCTACTCTTTAAGAGAATTCAAATGACACTATTCATGTTTCTAAATTCTGACTTTGATTTCTTGAATTCAAATTTTGGGCCACTTCCTTTAAAAACCGGAACTTCAAACCAAATCCAGACCCATTAACTTCTTATGTAGATTATTAATCCAAAAAATGTTTGTTGCTATCTCTTGTAGTTTCTGACTTTGATTTCTTGACATACGGTTTTGGGTTCGAAATCGGAACTTCAAACCGAATTTAAGCCCACTAACGTGTTGTGTAAATTACGATTCCAAAAACTGTTTGTTGCTATCTCTTATAGTTTCTGACATCTCGGTGTGACGGACAGAGGGACAAAGAAAAATGATAAAAGGTAATTTTAAAAATGTCCACTTATGAATATGGTAAACGTCTTTTAATTCTTTATTTAGCTTAATATGCTGTCATATTTTCCTCAAGAAATATAATATTGAACATGATATTATATTAAAACTTTAATAATTTGTATTGATTCAGTCGAAAATGAAAATATATATTAAATTTTCATACCATATGAATTATTGTGGTTGATATAAAACGTAAATGCTATTTTGTATTTTTAGATTCTTCACACTTACTGACGTAAGTGCATTCGTATTTATATATATGATAATCCCGATATAGCCACCTCATTATTTTAGATTGCTGACGCTAAACTTTAACGGTATATACTTCAAGTGTGCGTATCAGAAAAAATAGGCACTAAACAGTTTGTCCGTATCTCCATTCTTGAGTGGTTAGGACTGTAAAGTGTCTCCTGAATCATTAATAATAGAAAAGTCTTGGGAAAACGAATCCCTGTGACAACAAATAATATGAGGCTGATCGATTTTCTAACGGGTAAAATGTTTCCAAAGATTAGCACTTCAATTAAGAATATTGATACGGTTGTATTTTGACCTTTAATATTCGGATCTGTTTGGCTGGATTATCACTTATTCACCAAAGAAGTGTAGGTTTGAGCGTAAAATAATAATTTTCCATGCTTTAGCCGGAAATCGAACCCGAGACCTCCGCTTTGCACCGTAGCGCGCTAACCACTGGGTCTCGACGGCGGCCCAGTGTATTTAATTTTTTATTTTATGCTAATGTGTGTACAATTTAGAACGATAAAACACCCCTTGATCCAATAAAATGAGTATGATATTGTGACAATATCGAAAAGAAAAGATTGTTCGAGAATGACCGAGAGTTTAAAAATGTTAACCCTTAGAAGCCGGGTAGCCCATATATGGTTTTTAGATGACGAGTGTGCAAGTACTCAGCAGTTTGTGTAACAGTGAAAGTCATTGTACGTGCACACCAGTAAACATTATAGTTAAATAATAGCTGAATGTATGAGGAAGAAATTAAGTTATTTAGAAACACAATCGGGTAAGTGGAAAATTTTCTATTGATTTGTGAATGTTGGGATATTACTCAATTCCGGTTCTTTTTGAAGAAATCCGTGTAAAGGGTTTTCATTTTAAAATAGAGTTATAACCGCTTTTGAAAGCTTGAATGGTAAAGGTAGGTAAATATTTTAATGTTGCTATTATAGCAAAACCGGTTAAATTCAATATGACCTGTAAAAAGGAATAAACGCTTCGAAATTCGTAGAATAGCCTATTTTCAGACATTCTTCTCAATGGAACTAAAATGTTCTTATATTATCTTTTATAATGTTTTTCTGTATGCATGTATTCAAAAAATTCTGGACTTTCAAATAATAACATATAATTATATCATATAAATAACTGTAGGAATGGGTCAATGCCATCAGCTCAAAGAGAGAAATTGTTTTGGCCAGCATATTTGCACAGAATTTATGTACACTTGACTCTTAACATACACTTGAATAGTCGTATAGTGTGGTAAGCGAGGGCGTTTGATATATCAAATTTTTTTCTAGGAATTTTTCTATAATACCAGACTAAAAAAAAAAAAATTAAAAAAAATTTATTGCCAAATGTTGAAAAAAACGCGCAACTTTGCATAAATTACAAGAAATTTTTCGTAGATTCGCTGTAACTGGCGTAAAAAAAGCAATTTCATGTTTGTTTTTTTAAACATCTCTCGAAGTTTGCCTAATGTGTCATTAAAATTTCAATTTTTATGAGACAAAAAAGGATTACTAGTATGAGTAATAAATAGGGTTTTCCGAGAAATAGTTAGAAATAGTATGTGAATAATAAACGGTTTTTATAGTAAAGGTAGCTATTGTTGTACAGGTATTGTGAAAAAGCCGATTAGGGTATCTATTTAGATTATAATCGCCCTTTTTGTAACACTTTCTACTCAACTCAATCCTAATTTGTTTGCAGTTGGTAAGATATATCCAAATGCCGTCAGGTTGATTTTGTATTTTATTATTATATCAAAAATCTCTGTGTTTTCTCGAACTCTCCATTAGCCCACCAATATAAGCGCCGGTTTGTTTACGGTCTAGTTTTAGTCTCGATTTGTCTGTGTTTGAGCGAGCGAATCGCGCAGTGCTTAACGGTTACGTTAGAAAAGAACAACGTTATTGTGTATTGTTTAAAGTTTATTCTGTATAATTTTTGTAAGTAATATGAAATAAATTGGTTAAGTTATTTATTTTATTGTTTAATTATAATTAGTTTGTTAATTATTAAATAATTTAATTGTAATATGCTTGTAGATTTTAGTCACTTATTAAATTGTAATTCTTAGGTAGTTGTAATAAATAATTGTAATTTTAAACCTTAGTGTATTAATTATTTGATATACCCAGATCCCGAAATGGACCTTAGAGATAAGTGTCACAATATGTATGACGTGGACTCGTAAATGAAAGTTCAGTCTTGTATAAACTCAGGCCGACTACTCCTAAAAAAGTATGGTTTATTGAACTCCAACCATAAAAGTACACTGTTAACTACAGTCTAGAATTCAAATCCGTAAAAAAGTAACTAACTTAACTAGAATTTTAACCATGGAACCTTCATCTCCATACATCAGTTGTTAAAGAGTTGACTTGCGGCGACGACTTCACTACTAGATTAACCCTGTGTGTTATTTAATTCATGAATGTAATGGTGTTTAATTGTGGATATTAAGAACAAGTAAAAAAAATATCTTTGTAAAGTCTACGATAAAACCGCTTTGTTATATGATTATGTATAAATCTTGATATTTAGAACATCAGCCGAGAGGCTGGTTTGAACCTCTTAAGGTTTCATTAAATAAAATGTGGAAAGAGGTGGTTTACGAATGCCTTCCTCACATTTTATTTATATGCAGTGATTTTTCCCATATAAGTCAGGTGGAATGTTAAATTATCTCTCGATCTGCTAGTTTCAGAGCTACAAAAATAATTATTTGTTATCACATGGTAAGCAAATTATATGACTGAAAAGCATTTAAAACAGATGAAGAAAAGGTCTTTTACATCCGTAAAAGACACTAGTCAGATTTATCTTCTCTGAAAGTAATGAATTTTCTTATACAGCCAAACGCTGTGGTAATGAAGTGAAGTTGTCATTTGCAAGGTGGAAAGAAGATGATTTTCAGTGGGTCGGGCATGCTGACAAAAATACTTTTTCCACTCAGTGAAGAAAGCAAAGTAAACCACCTTGCAAAAGTGTATATAATAAAAGCTGTAGACAATTTAAAAACCTGCAATTTTTATATGAAAAATTTTTCACATCGGTTTTTTTAAATTTCGGCCGTAGTATCTATTTTACGATAAAAATGCATATAATCAAATTTATAGGAAAGTAAAAGATCTACAACTTATATTTTAAGCATTTTTTTTGTCACAGAGCCTAGTTTAGCGGCAGAGTGAGTTTCCGTATTATTAAGCCAAACTAAGGTTTGTTTTCATTTTACATCATTCACTCATGATTAATATAAGGTTAATTTTTTGTTTAATTCTAATTATTTATTACTTTTTATTTTTAATTCCTAATATGTGTACGTTGCAATCTGTTCAATTCAGAACAATAAGCAACCCCATGACCCAATGAGATGAGGATGATGTGTATGACGTGTAAATGAGGTGTAGTCTTGTACAGACCCAGGTCGACCATTCCTGAGAGAGTATGGTTAATTGAACCCCAACCATCAAAGTACACCGGCAACCACTATCTAGTATTCAAATCCGTATAAAAATAACTACCTTTACTATGATTTGAACCAGGAACCTTCGTCTCCGAAAATCAGCTGTTAAACAGCTAATTTTGGCGACGACTTTACCTCTAGACCAACCCGGTGGGTTCAATTTATTACTAATGTTAGATTATATTGTTAATTTTTTCATTGGTAAGAGAAAGTCATGTAAGTGTTTCACACCAGAATTTTTAATTATTTTAAAGTGATGAAATAAAAGAAAGCGTTTACAAAATGTATTAAGTATATTTTGAGTACACCTATTTGTTTTATTTTCAACGACAAACTACAGAAGTAGAAATTTAAGTATGATAACAAATTCTGGCGTTGTCATAAACCTGAATAACATTTTAATTAGTTTAATAGTCTCTTTTGTAATAATAAGGCAGGTAATCTAAAAGCTTTGTGAACTAGCAAAGACCTTAATTAATAAACCAGTATTTTACCCCCACTTTAACCTCTTCACAGTTGTGTAGAGAAATAATACATTGTTAGTTGGTAGCTGGTAGCTGAGCAACATTGTTCTCTTCTATGCATACATGTACACCACACACACACATTCATAATGGTTCTCCTGTTTTGATATATTAAATTAACTTAGATATTTAATAATTAGTGCCTATTATAATTTATCGTTTACATAATTAAGTGCCATCTAAATTACACTCGTATTTCACATATCCTTTGAATCCCTGTTCATGAAAACACAAACTCTTGTTTTGGATTATTTATTAACAAAAATATATATATATTTATTTATTTATTTTTTAGCTTTTACTTGTTATCGGGAACTGTATATTGTTCACAACTACCCAATTTGATGTTGCATTTGTTTTGATGCTTTTTAATGTATTTTTTGACGTTGATTAGACATGAGTTTGAACAGGGACCCTCAGTAGAGTTTGTTCATGGATGGCTGTCAACTGGTCACCATACAAAGTCGCTTGCCCAACCGGTGTTACTTAACAAATAATGGCGACTTTCTACCAGCTGACTGACTGGGCTGACCCAAAGGCCTATATATTATTTATTTTATAAAAAAATCTGGTGTGAAACACTCACACGGCTTCCACTTGTAAATGCAAATAATGAACAATATAACCTAACATTACTAATAAAAATTACCTACAAATAAATACCATAAAAAATTAACCTCAAAATATAACCTAATTTTAATCATGAGTGAATGATGCATAATGAAAACCAACCTTAATTTGGCTTAATAATAAAGGAAATCACTCTTTGCCACTAATAAACTAGGTTCTGTAGAGAAAAATGCTCAATATTAAAGTTATAGATCTTTTAATTTCCTATAAATTTAATTAGAATACATTTTGTCGTAAAATGGATACTACGGCCAAAATCTTAAAAAAACTATTTTTTACGGATTTTCATGAAGTAAAAACCAGAAAATCACAAATTACCGCTAAACTAAGCGTTATACAAAAAAATGCTTGAAGTAAAAGTTGTATATTTTTAAATTGTCTACAACTTTTATTGTATACACTTTTGCTCTAAAATGCATACGAGGTGTGGCTATTAAATAACGAGACTGACGTTGTAAAAAAATTTTATTTTTATTTTATACATAATCACTTATTGTCACTTTTAATGTACACTCCTTCTCAATCTCTACAACGCTCCATGCGAATTTTTCATTGTTGGAAACAGTGCTGGAAGTCATCTTCTGTCAGCTCCTTCAGGAGACGTGCCTCTTTTCAGCTCCCCTCTTTTCTCTTTTACAGCTTCCACAGACTCAAATCCTGTCCCTTTTAATGCAGATTTCACCTTGGGGAACAGGTAGAAGTCACATGAAGCAAGGTGTGGTGAATAAGGTGGATGTTCTAACACTGAGATGCTGTACTTGGCTAGGAACCTCTTGACAGATAACGCGGAATGAGCTGGCGCATCGTCTTGGTGGAGAACCCATGATTTGTCCTTCCACATTTCGGGGCGTTTTTTCCTTACTCTTTGAAGTAGTTTATAGAAAGTACCTCAAGGTAGTAATATTGATTAATTGTTTGACTTTAAGGAACCCAGTGAAGGTATACAATCTCATGGATATCAAATAAAACAATCATCATAGTTTTAAATTTTGACTTGCTCACTCGAGCTTTTTTGGCTCTCGGTGAAGTTCGGCTCTTCCAGTGCATGGATTGGCGCCTCGTTTCCGGATCATAATTAAAAAACCACGATTCATCACATGTTATTATCTTCTACCTGTTCCTTAAGGTGAAATCTGCATTAAAAGGGACAAGATTTGAGTCTGTGGAAGCAGTAAAAGAGAATGCGGCACGTGTCCTGAAGGAGCTGACAGAAGCTGACTCCCAGTACTGTTCCAACAATGGAAAATTCGCATGGAGCGTTTTAGGGAAAGAAAAGGAGTGTATATTGAAGGTGACGCATTTTGCAAGTAATCAACCGTTTCTAATGATCTTTAATAATTTTGATTATAATAAAATAACAAGCAAATTATAATGCATAATTTTAATGATGAAGTAATGTGAAATAAAATAACAATATTTTTATGATTATAAATTTATTGTTATGTTAAAAAATAGGGTTGTATAAAAGATCGTTACTTTAGGATGTTAAATTTTATTATTGAGCATTAAATCAAATTCAAGTTAGTCATTTGTAAATGTACTATTGTAGTTTATTCCCAACAATTCTTTTGATTATTTTTTAAGTTTTAGTAGAAAACAATAAAACTTGAATGGGAAAATATAAAGGGTTGTAGTTTGTTTACGATGTAAACACTTTCATAAAGAAGTAGAAGAAACCTTTTACCGACTTTAAAAGCAAAAGGAATAAAAGGTAGCGGTTAGTATACGAGAGTCAGAACTAAGATAAGTTCGAAACAAATACTACATTATTCATATGACAGTCTAGATTGAGTTCTACTGACATTCATCAGGAGTACGAACTCATAGTACCGCAGTACCAGTCTCTCTTTGGTACTCTCTTTTAGACTTTTGTCCATTTAAATTTATGTGCTTCTCTATATTAATCTGTTTTAATGTTATTACATACACACGCAAACATACGGGTTGCATACAGATTATAAAAATCAAATCTAATTCTTTTATTTGTTTTTAATGGAGGAAAACTAATAGTAACGTAATGAGGTTACCATCATTAACCTGATTCCTCAAGAAGATCCTTAAAGTTATATGTTGGCCTCAATTAACTTTGATATAACTCTTTTTTAAATTTAGAATTTATATACATATATATATATATCGGAAATTGTTGTATTATGAAAAGTAATTTTTGTTTTCTTAATTTGGTTGATCTAGAATTTTTTTAACTTTTATTTTAAATAAACTAACTGTAATATAAAGCAAAACCAAAAGATGAGAGAGCATCGATATTATAATTAATAAAAATCTGGTGTACAACACTCACACGACTTTCTCTTACCAATGTAAATAATGAACAATATAACCTAACATTAGAAATAAACAAAAAACTAACCTCAAAAAAATATAACCTTATTTTAATCATGAGTGAATAATGCAAAATTAAAATTAACCTCAGTTTGGCTTAAAAATACGTAAAATTACTCTTTCAAGCTAAACTAGGCTCTGTAGAGAAAAATACTCTAAATAAAAGTTTCTATTTCATATAATGAATTAATATAATAATTTCACTAACCTTCTTTTTAAACTGCGTCACCTTTATTTTAATTTCTACTTACACGTGTTTCGGTGGATCCACCATCATCAGAGTAAATGAAAAATTGAAACTAAAAAATCTTTTTCTCATTTATTTAAAATTTACAGAAGATGGTACATCTTCAGTCACTTGTATAAAACTTTTATACAAGTGACTGAAGATGTACCATCTTCTGTAAATTTTAAATAAATGAGAAAAAAAATTTTTTAGTTTCAATTTTTCATTTACTCTGATGATGGTGATCCACCGAAACACGTGTAAGTAGAAATTAAAATAAAGGTGACGCAGTTTAAAAAGAAGGTTAGTGAAATTATTACATTAATTCATTATATGAAATAGAAATAATTTCAAACTGCAGGATGCATTATAAAGATTTATTTTTAAATAAAAGTTGTAGAACATTTAATTTCCTATAAATTTGATTGCACACTTTTGTTGAGAAATGCATAATTAGGCTAAAATCTTAAAAAATCAATTTTTTTACAGATTTTCATGAAAATAAAACAGAAAATCACAAATTAAAACAGAAAATCACACGCGCGCGCGTGCGTGTGTGTGTGTGCGTAAAAAAAATATCTCAAGAACGAAACATCGAACAAAGTTGAAACTTGAAACTTAAGTTAAAACCTACTAGACGACCCGACACGAACATTTTCATCAAAATCGGTCACCGCTAAACTAAGCGTTGTACAAATAAATTTTTAAAATGAAAGTTGTAGGTTTTTACATTGTCTACAACTTTTATTATATACATTTTGGCGCTAAAATGCATATCAAAGCCGCAATCTTAAAAAAAAACATTTTTTTCTACGAGAGCACAGCAGGCAAGAATTTCAGCAGATATGACGCCTCCCTTATCTTGTAGAACATAAAAAATGTAGTAAATGAGACGATTTTTAAAAAAAAGCTGTAGAAGCCGTTTTTGAGATAATCACAAAAAAGTGTAAAATGACGCGAATAAACTACTACTTCCGGTTGACCGATTTTGTGAAAATGTTCGTGTCGGGTCGTCTAGTAGGTTCTAACTTAAGTTTCAAGTTTCAACTTTGTTCGATGTTTCGTTCTTGAGATATTTTTTAAGCACACACACACACACACACACACACACGAGACCAATCGCTAAAAACATGGTTTTTGGGTTCAGGGGGTCTGAAAACGTGTAGATCCGGTGAAAACTCGATTTCGAAAAATCGTCATGAAAACAATACTTTCCTTCCAATATAACGTATTCATAAAGGCAAGAGAAAGTAAAAATAACTGGATATAATTAAGGTATATTATTACTGAAACTTATGGTATTGTCATTTTTTATTTAAATTTTATGTAATAAAAGTATTTAATATAATCTGAATGAATAAAAAGCAAAAAGGTATAACGAATTAAACTGAAATTTTACGGTATTTACATTTTATAAGAAAAATGAAAAAAAAAATTAAATCTTTAATTTAATAACTGCTTTTTGCAGAGCGTATACTTCAAAATTTATTTGTATATTATGTGAACCATACGAACGTAGAGAACTGCAAGTATTTCAGAAACTTTTTCAATTTTGTTCAAGAGAACTCTATGATTCTCTTCGAGCAAGTTTGGTTTTTTATCGCTTGTTTCTTTCGTAGTTAAGATAGAACCTGATAACGAATAATGTATTTAAATGAGCCAGTTAAAAGTTTTTTAACTCAAGGATGTAAAGATTTAATTTATTAATTGTATATTTTTTCAATACTGTATTACTTTTAATAAGATATCATACGCAAAATTTGTTCCAGAGTATTTTTAATTGAGATTTTATTTGTCCTTAAATATAAATTATACAGAATGGATTTAATACCATTTACACGGTTGTAATGAAGAAAATTTTAGGATTCTTCAAAACACCCAAAAATTGGTTGTTGTTGTTTAGGTCATCAGCCAAAAGGCTGGTTTGAACCTGTAGAGGTTTAACTAAGTAAAACCAGGAGTGAGGAGGTTTACCATTTCCTTCCTCACAGAGTGGGAAAGTACACTTATTAGCATGTCGGGCCTTCTGAAAAGCACACATTTTTCACTCTGCAAATGACACTTTCACTTCATTCATCACAGGGTCTGGCTGTATAATGAATGTCATTACTTTCAGAGGAGATAACGCTAATTAGTGTCTTTTACACCTCTACCTCTTCTGTTCTTAAATGATTCAGTCATTTAATTGGCTGATCATGTGATAAAAAGCAGAACTATTTATTTTAGCCCGCCAACGAACAAATTGAGTGTAAATAATTTGACACTCCACCGGTCTGTTATGGACGGAAAAAAATTGGTAAACGTCTTAAAACAATATAGGTACGTGAAGTAAACAACAAAATAATTTAATTAAAACTTCTATGATTTTACTATACTGACGGGGGCGTTGTAAAATTCAATTTGTTTTAAAGGTTGAAGTTTATTTTTCGTGCATATCTCATTTCATGAATAACATTCATAGTGGCATAGTGGTCAGCGTGCTAGCCTAATAAGTTAAGGTCCCGGGTCCGATTTCCGGCTATGTTTGAAAATTATTATGAATCATAACCCACCGTTCCAGTTTCATAACTCAACACAGTCGCCAATGACCAAGCTGTTGATTCGCTTTCATATAAACAAAAACTAAAACTGATACGAACCAACATTAACAAAAATAAATCTGGTGTGAAACACTCACACGACTTTCTCTTGCCAATGCTAATTATTACCAATATAACCTATAAAACAATATAACATTAGTAATAAAACATTAGAAATAAACAAAAAACTAACCTCTAAAAACATAACCTTATTTTAATCACGAGCCGGCCCGTGGTGTAGTGGTCAGCACAACTGGCTACTATGCCGGGGTCCCGGGTTCGATTCCCGGTCAGGTCTCGCATTTTTTCATCTGTAAATCACCACATATTATTACCTACGCACAAGCCCAAGGCTTATGTAGGCATCATCACTCAATTAAAAAAAAAAAAACAAATCATCATACCTATCAAACCTATAGTAACATTATTACGGATCAGCTATCTATGTAATTTTCCGTCTTTAATATATTTGAGACAAACCGGGTTGTACTAGATGGAAATTCGTCGCCGCGAGTTAGCTGTTTAACGTCTGATTTCGGAGAAGAATGTTCTTGGGTTCAAATCCTAGTAAAAGTAGTTTAGTTTTACACAAATTTGAATATTTAACAGTGGTTACTAGTGTACTTTGATGATTGGGGTTCAATTAACCATACTGTCCTAGGAATGGTTGGCCTGAATCTGTACATAACTACACCCCATTTACACGTCATATACTTCATCCTCATCTCATTGGATCATGGGA
Source organism: Catonia carolina (assembly GCA_035578175.1). Lineage (NCBI taxonomy): Eukaryota > Metazoa > Arthropoda > Insecta > Hemiptera > Achilidae > Catonia > Catonia carolina. The sequence goes on along the minus strand of JAQMRL010000005.1, from coordinate 27,238,828 downwards.
TTGCTTATTATTCTTAATTGAACAGATTGAAACGTACAGACATTAGAGATTTAAAAAAAAATTATTTGAATACTTTCGTACTCTTTAATTATACTGGAATTCCATTACTGTTCTTTGAAAGTAATTATTAACATACATTGAAGATCACAAAGAAACAATGTGCATAAAATTCCAATTGTTTTCCACGAATAATATAAACTGTATCTTAGTTTAAATATATTCCATTAACATGTATTGAACAAAAAAAACCTGTTTAATTTTATTGTGAAACTGTTTTTTTTTTAAGAATATAATGATAAAATTAGCCTCAGAGGGGTTGTATTAAAATTTAGGACGTAACCATATTATGTTTTTGGTGAACAGAAGTATGCTAGGTGTACAGAAATTACAGTGATTTTTATGAAACTACGAGTTTTTTTTAGAACTTTATCTCCTTGGGAATATTTATTATAGAAATAACAATTATTTTTGTAGCATGGTTACTCTTTTCACATCTCAAAATTGATGTATACGAAAAAGGAAGTTTATATCGTTGGACGATAAAAAAGCTTATAACTAATTTCATGGTGATTTGCAGGGGAAAATTTTCCCAAAAAAAGTATAGATTTCAAAAAAATCGTTACAATCGGTGACGGGCCCCGATTCTATATAATTACCCAATTTTTATTAAAACGTTTTGTGTGTTTATTTACAATTTAATAACATTATCTTACGCTAAACTTAAAAAAGTGTATTTTCTAAACTCCTTTTGTAATGTTTTCACGTATTTCTTAATAACTAAAAGCGATACAGTTCTGAGACTCATTTTTTTAAGTTCTCTAGGTTAAAAAACACTTAAATTTTGCCTTAATTTACCTTCTCAGAATTTTAGTATGGCTTTATTTCACTCTTTTCCCAGGAATCGTGGCGAAATCTTTCGCCAGGCATAACTCGCTAGCGAAACATTTCCGGATTTATGTTTATATTAACTTTTTTCTTATTTTTACTTTCTCTTGCCTATATGAATATATAGGAAGGAAAGTATTGTTTTTATGTCGATTTTTCGAAATCGAGTTTTCACAGGATCTACAAGTTTCAGACCAAAAAACATGTTTTTAGCGATTGGTCTGTGTGTGTGTGAACAGAATATCTCAAGAACGGAACATCGTACAAACTTGAAACTTAGAACTTAAGCTACATACCATTACCGGACCCGACACGAACATTTTCATCAAAATCGGTCAACCGGAAGTAGTAGTTTATTCGTGTCATTTTTCACTTTTTTGCGATTTTCTCAAAAACTGGTCCTACGATTTTTTTAAAATCGCCTGGTTTATTCAATTTTTTATTCTCTACAAGATAAGGTAGGCGCCATGTTTGCTAAAATTCTTGGTGAGGCTGTTTTCACGTAAAGAAATTGTTTTCTTAAGATTGCGGCTTTAATATAAATTTTAGCGAAAACATTTATATAATAAAAGTTGTAGAGAATTTAAAATTCTACAACTTTTATTTCAAACATTTTTTTGTATAACGCTTAGTTTTGCGGTAATTAGCGATTTTCTGTTTTTTTTCTCACGAAAACGTGTGAAAAATTGATATTTTTAAGATTTCGGCCTTAGTATGCATTTTACGACAAAAGTGTATATAATAAAGTTTATAGAAAATTAAAAGATCTACAACTTTTATTTAGAGCATTTTTCCCTACAGAGTCTAGTTTAGCGTGAAATAGTGATTTCCGTATTTTTAAGCCAAACTAAGGTTGATTTTCATTTTGCGTCTCCTTGATTATTAAAATTAGGTTATGTTTATTGAGGTTAGTTTTTTGTTTATTTGTAACGTTTTATTACTAATATTAGGTTTATTGTTAATTATTTGCACTGGCAAGAGAAAGTTGTGTGAGTCTTTCACACCAGATTTTTAGCAATATAATCATCTTCCTACACATTGCTGAACGATTTAGAATCACCCGTACATACTCATCTATAACGTCATTACATCCTGCCACAATAATGGTAAAGAGTTTATCGGTTTTAATGTGAAAATATATAATTAATTTCTTTTTATTGATCAATATTTGTTTATTTTTAATCAATAATAATTAATTTGTAAGTATATTGTACTAAATATATCGGTATATAAGTAATATTCATTTAAGAAAAAATCTGGTGTGAAACACTCACACAACTTTCTCTTGCCAATGCAAATAATTAATAATAAACCTAACATTATTAATAAAATATTAGAAATAAACAAAAACTAACCTCAAAAACATAACCTTATTTTAATCATGAGTGAATGACGCAAAATGAAAATCGAACTCAATTTGGCTTAAAAAAAACGGAAAATCACACTTTTACGCTAAACTAGACTTTGTAGAGAAAAATTTTCTAAATAAAAGTTGTAGATCACTTAATTTTCTATAAATTTTATTATATACACTTTTGTCCTAAAGTGTATACTAAGGCCGAAATCTTAAAAAAAATCGATTTTTCACACGTTTTCGTGAGAAAAAAACAGAAAATCGCTAATTACCGCTAAACTAAGCGTTATACAAAAAAATGTTGGAAATAAAAGTTGTAGGTTTTTAAATTCTCTACATTTTTTATTATATACATTTTTGCCCTAAAATTAATATTAAAGCCGTAATCTTAAAAAAACACTTTTTTTACGTAAAACCACCCTCACCAAGAATTTCAGCAAACATGGCGCCTACACTATCTTTTAGAGAATAAAAAATTGAGTAAATGAGACGATTTTTAAAAAAATCGTAGGACCAGTTTTTGAGAAAATCGCAAAAAAGTGAAAAATTATACGAATAAACTACTACTTCTGGTTGACCGATTTTGATGAAAATGTTCGTGTCGGGTTCGGTAGTGGTATGTAACTTAAGTTTCAAGTTTCAAGTTCGTACAATGTTCCGTTCTTGAGATATTTTGTACACACACACACACACACACACACACACACACAGACCATTTGCTAAAAACATGTTTTTTGGGTTCAGGGGGTCTGAAAACGTATAGATCCGGTGAAAACTCGATTTCGAAAAATCGACATGAAAACAATACTTTCCTTCCTATATATTCATATAGGCAAGAGAAAGTAAAAACACATAAATAATTTTGTATACAGTGATTTGCGTGCAAAATTAACTTCAGATTCGAATTTAGCATACATAAATGTATAAATACACATTAAAATTGTTAAAATTGGCGAGGAGATCCGATTCTATAAAATTACCATTTATTTCACTTTTTAAAATCCTTAATTGTATACTTTTACTTTAACGTATTTTTGGTAATTTTATTAAAAAATAGGCATACATTATAATAATTATATTTTTAATAATATTAAACTAACCTGTTTTTAATCAAGTAATATTCATTTAAGAAAAAAATAATTCCAGTTTAATTTACACACAAGAACACTTAATAAAACAAAACGGTAATGATTAAAAACTAAAAGTACTCCCGTACAAAATAACCGAACCTACCCACACAAAAACTTAAACGAAATGACCAAAAAATTTGATATTATAGATTGCTGAGTCGATCGGTGGATGCTGATTGGTTGAAAAACGCGCTCGTCACCAGTTGACCACCTGCTCTGTCCGACTGTCTCAAAATATAGAAAAGAGAAGGGGGACTTTTATACGCACAAGTACAAACATGTTTGTTTAACTCAACAATATTTATTGGGGAAAACCTATTTTATTTTACTGTATAACATAAGCATTAAATTGTACAATAATTTCATTTATTCTTTTCTTAATACATTTTTGTTATTTCTTTTCACATATTTAATATAGTATTTACAAGTGTAAAGTATGGTATCGTAAAAAAATCAATGTACTGTACATACCAGAATAGATATTCAATAATTCCACAAGCCAAAAAAATTATATTATGACTTAACTAGTTCCTTTTTTTAAAATCACCTAGTTTTAATTACTGTATGTTAAAATTTTTACTTTCTCTTCCCATTTATGAATATATTGGGGAAAAAGTATTGTTTCCATGTCAATTTTTCCTAATCGAAATTGTTTTATGATTTGGTGTTAAACACTCACACGACTTTTTCTCCAATGTAAACTTAATGTAAATTTAGTTTTTTCTTATGGTTTTTAACCTGAAAAATCTAATAAAACAGTCTCACAACTGTATATCTCTTGGTTTTTAAGATAAAAGACGTAAAACAGAAAAACCTGTGCCTAAAATAGCGTCTTATTAAGTTTGGACTAAAATAACTTTGTTGAATAACTAATAAATATAGGCCTATAAAAGTTTTTAACAAAACTTGTAAAAATTTAGTTCCGAACCAATTGATAGACTATTAAATAAGGCACAAAACAATCAAATAATACAAACGGAAAATATTCTTTTGTCATTCTTTAATAGCCCTACGTGTTGATATGCTATGTTTTAAACTAAAAAAATAATATCTTCCTTTTGTATTTCTTGCCTTATTTTACACCAATTTTTTCAGAATTAAATTTTTTACACTTTTTGTTTGAACTTTTATGTATTATTAGTCATTTAACAAAGTGATTATGGTTCAAACCTAAAAAACGTGTGTTTAGGCATACAATTTTAACTGTTTTACGTCGAATTATATAAATAACCAAGATCTCTTGGTTATTCATTTCTCTTGGTTATACATTTGTAGGACCTATTTTATTCGATTTTTTTACGTTAAAAACCATTAGAAACAACTGAATTCGCCTTGTAATTTACCTCCTCAGAATTTCAACAAACCTTCATTTCAACGAGGGTAATACTAAGTTTCGGGCGAAATCTTTCGCTAGCCGTAATTCACTACAAAGCAATTTAAGACATGTTTATTTTTGCTTTTACGACCTCTGACCACTTGAATCAAATTTAGAAATCCTTCTTGGTTTGGTTTTAGGATTTTTACGTTTTTCCCAATAATTTTTCATATTTTGGGATCTGATCTGCTGATTTTATCTATACTATTCATTGATGACGGAGATCGAGTGTTTTGAACGAATCTTGTGTCTTTATCTCTAAGCAACTTAAGTTATTATATAAAATTTTTTCTTTGTTTTGACCTGTAGAGTGAGCTCAGAAAGCTCCGTTAAAACTTTGTGAATCACCTATGTAATAAAAGTTGCGTAACATTTAAAACCCTACAACTTTTATTTCAAAAATTTCTTGCAAACTGCATAGTTAGTGTCAATTGTAGTAAATTTTAATTAGTGTAATTGTGTAAATTGTAGTTATTTTCGTTTTCTTCTTCAAATAAAAGGAAAACATGATATTTTTAATCTTAAAATTAGATTATGTTTTTCATGTTATATTGTTTACTCATGATTAAAGATAGGTTATTTTTTATTGACAAGAGAAATTTTTTTTTAGATTCACACCATAAATTTTGAGATTATCTAACAATTGTTAATACAGACAGCAGATTCATTGACTTCATTAGTATTTTTTTTTTACTTTCTCTTGCCTATATGAATATGTAGGAAGGAAAGTATTATTTTTTGATGATTTTTCGGAATCGAATTTTCACCGGATATACATGTTTTCAAACCCCCTGAACCAAAAAAATCATGTTTCTAGCGATCGGTGTGTGTGTGTGTGTGTGTGTGTGTGAACAAAATATCTCAAGAACGTAACTTCGTACAAAGTTGAACCTTGAAACTTAAGTTAAATACCACTAGTAAACCCGACACAAACATTTTCATCAAAATCCGTCAACCGGAAATAATAGTTTATTCGTGAAATTTTTTAATTTTTTGTCATTTTCTCAAAAAAGGCTCCTACAATTTTTTTTAAAAATCGCCTTATTTATTACATGTTTTATGTTCTACAAGATACGGTAGGCACTATGTCTGCTGAAATTCTCGGGGAGGCTGTGCTTTCGTAGAAAAAAAAGTGCATTTTTTTAAAATTTCGGCCTTAGTATGCATTTTACGACAAAAGTGTATGCAATATAATTTATTGAAAATTAAAAGATCTACAACGTTTATTTTAAGCATTTTCTCTACAGAATCTAGTTTAGCGTCGAAGAGTGATTTTTCGTATTATTAAGCCTAACTGAGGTTGATTTTCATTTTGCATCATTCACTCATGATTAAAATGAGGTTATGTTTTTGAGGTTAATTTTACTTTCTCTTGCCCATATGAATATATGGGAAGGAAAGTATTGTTTTCGTGTCGATTTTTCGAAATCGAGTTTTCACCGGATCTTTACGTTTTCAGACCCCCTGAACCCAAAAAACATGTTTTTAGCGATTTGTCTGTGGGTGTGGGTGTGTGTGTGTGCGCGCGCGCGCGCGTGTGTGTGTGTGTGAACAGAATATCTCAAGAACTGAACATCGTACGAACTTGAAACTTGAAACTTAAGTGACATACCACTACCGGACCTGACACGAACATTTTCATCAATATCGGTTAACCGGAAGTAGTATTCGTGTTATTTTTCACTTTTTTGCGATTTTCTCAAAAACTGTTCCTACGATTTTTTTTAAATCTCCTGGTTTTTTTAATCTGTTATGCTCTACAAGATAGGCTAGGCGCCATGTTTGCTGAAATTCTTGGTGAGGCTGTTTTCACGTAAAAAAATTGTTTTTTTTAAATTACCGCTTTAATCTGTATTTTAGCGCAAAAATTTATATATCAAAAAATGTAGAGAATTTAAAAACCTACAACTTTTATTTCAAAAATTTTTTGTGTAACGCTTAGTTTAGCGGTAATTAGCAATTTTATGTTTTTTTCTCACGAAAACGTTTGAAAAATCGATTTTTTTAAGATTTCTGCCTTAGTATGCATTTAACCACAAAAGTGTACATAATAAAATTTATAGGAAATTAAAAGCTTCACGACTTTTATTTCGAGAATTTTTCTCTACAGAGCCTAGTTAGCGTTAAAGAGTGATTTTCCATATTTTTAAGCCAAACTGAGGTTGATTTTCATTTAGCGTCTTTCACTCATGATTAAAATTAGGTTATGTTTATTGAGGTTAGTTTTTTGTGTATTTTTAATGTTTTATTACTAATCTTAGGTTTATTGTTACCTAATTATTTGCACTGGCAAGAGAAAGTTGTGTGAGTGTTTCACACCAGATTTTTTTTTGTTGTATCAAATGTTTTATTACTATAATCAGGTTATATTGTTCATTATTTACATTGACGAGAGAAAGTGGTGTGAGTGTTTCACACCAGATTTTTATTCCTTTTACAGTGTTCTAATTGTTTGGAAAAACTATCCGACTGCAGGTATAAAAACAGTTAGTACCTTTTAATGAGTCAGACAGTAAATGAATCGTGAATGTGTAAAATTTTGTCGGGCCTTTCGAAATAGTGCCGTTACGAAACCAGTTCTGAAGTACGTTAATCATGGGTGTATGAGTGGTAGCAAGTGTTCGTAGAGAGGTATTAATTTGTTTTTATTAAGTGGTATTGTATTACTTATAGTTAAGTATAATTTAAACTTAAGTTTGTAATTAATTTAATTTAAAGTAATCTAATTGTATTTGTTAGTAAGGTTAGTTTAATAATTAATTGTAATTAATAATTGTGTCAATAAATAATTAATTTTTTTTGTCATCAGTCTCTCGACGGGTTTGATGCAGTGCTCCAAGCTGTTCTATCTTGCGCAAGTCATTTAATATCTTCTTATCTGTAACACCCTACATCTTTTGCAATTTGCTTATTATTTCTAACCTTTGCCTCCCCCTACAATTCACTCCCTCAATATTGCCCTCCATTATTGATAAACCAATATTATTATTACCTTATAATATCAATATTATTGATAAAGCTGGATGTCTTAAGATATGCTTCACTAGCCTATCCCTTCTTCTGGTAAGATGCTTCCATATACATATATTTTCACCCACTCGCCTAAGAACCTCTAAATTACTTATTTTGTCCACCCACCTAATCTTTAACATTTTTCTATAACACCACATCTCAAAAGCTTCTATCCTCTTCCTTTCTACAGCCCCTATCACCCACGATTCACTCCCGTATACAGTGTACACAATCCAAATACAGTGTTTTAAGAGATTTTTCCTATCTGTAAGTCAATATTTGTAATCAGAAAGTTGTTTTTCATTTCAATGGCTTTTCTAGCTTGAGCAATTTTTTACTTTTTATATCACTTGTGCTTCTACCATCCTTTGTTGTTTTACTCCCTAGATAGTAGAATTCCCCAACTTCCTGTATGGTTTCGTTGCCTACTTTTAAATTTCCCATCTCTTCTAAACCACTCTTGCTGCTGCAGGACACTTTCGTTTTGTTCTTATTAATTTTCATGAAGTAATCCTTTCTCATAATCTCATCCATGCCATTTAAGATATCCTCTAGTTCTTTTTCTTTGTCTCGGCTAATACTACTATATCATCGGCGAATCTCAGCATTTTTATTATTTCTCCTTGAATTATTATTCCTGCGTCAAATTTTTCCTTCTTTCCATTTATAGCCTCTTCTATAACAAGTTAAAAAGTAGTGGTGACAATGAACATCCTTGTCGTACACCTTTTCTTACAGCAGCTTTTTTCGTATCCCTCAATTCTCAAAACAGCCGTTTGATTCTTATACAGGCCGTAGATTCCTTTCTTTGTAATTAATTGTTAGCTATAAGTTTAAAAAAAGTCTTTTATTTATTATACCCAGCTCCCGAACGAACCTAGGTTTAAGTGTTACAAAATAATTGCTGTTTTTAAAAGTATTAAAGTAATATATTACGATAAATAGTAAAAATACTTAATGGTTGTGCAGAGCTCCGCAATTATTGTAAATCTACATATTGTGAAAAATGAACGAATGAAATTTATAATAATGACAAGATAATACAGAACACAGAAATAAATTAGAATAAGTAAAAATAAATCTAAACATCTTTATTAAATTACCAAGGTCGTTTTATATAATTTGTTTGTTAGTACAGAATGATCAATAAAGAAATTATATAAAGATAATATTCAAGAACACTAAGTAAACTAAAGTGATTTATTGTAAATTTAATTTTAGCACTGACGTCAAATTTCAATATTTTATTAAGTCTGGGGCTGTACTATTCCAGGAAGTAACAGGTGAGTCTATACGATTTAATTCTACATTAAAAGTGAACTGGTAGGACACTCGACTCGTGTTATAACTTACAATTTTTCTGATGTTAGTAAAATATCGATCCTGTTATCTCATGTTGTATTTTATGAACTTAAGGGGATACAGGAGTCCTATACCGCACTACGTTAACATAAGGAACATATTCTCAGCTCTCAATGGCCAGATCATTCTCAATTTTTTGTCCATGTCTAGAGTACTTTTATAGAGATTGTGTCATAGGGTTTTGCCATTTTCCAATTTATTGCCATTTGCTATTTAAAAAATATTGTGTATTCAAAATTACTTCAATAAACAGAATTAAAATACAAACACTTTATTTCATTGCGAAGCATTTTTAACTCATTCCGGATTCTAGCTAGTCTATTTATAAAAAAAAAATCTGGTGTGAAACACTCACACGACTTTCTCTTGCCACTGCAAATAATTACCAATACTAACCTAACATTAGTAATAAAACAGAAATAATAAACATTAGAAATAAAAATAAAACTAACCTCAAAAAACATAACCTTTATTTAATCATGAATGAAATACGCAAAATGAAAATCAACCCCAGTTTAGCTTAAAAATATGGAAAATCACTCTTTCACGCTAAACTAGGCTCTGTAAATTTTTTTTTTTTTTTTTTTTTTTGGTTTAACGTTCGACTGTTATGTAGGCTCTGTAAAGAAAAATTCGTTGAATAAAAGTTATAGAGCTTTAAATTTCCTAAAAATTTTATTATGCATAGGATACTATGCCTGAAATCTTAAAAAAAGAATTTTTTTACACTTTTCGTGAGAAAAAAAACAGAAAATCGCTAATTATTGCTAAACTAAGCGTTACACAAAAAATGTTTGAAATAAAAGTTGTAGAATTTTAAATTCTCTACATTTTTTATTATACATTTTTGTTCTGAAATGCCTATTAAAGTCGCAATCTTAAAAAAAACAATTTTTTACGAGATAACTACCTCCCCAAGAATTTCACAAGACATGGCGCCTACCCTAACGTGTAGAGCATAAAAAGTTTAGTAAATGAGGCGATTTTTAAAAAAATCGTAGAAGCCGTTTTTGAGAAAATCGCAAAAAGTGAATAATGACACGAATAAACTCCATTTCCGGTTGACCGATTTTGATGAAAATGTTCGTGTTGGGTCCGGTAGTAGTATTTAATTTAAGTTTTAAGTTTCAAGTTCGTACGATGTTCCGTTCTTGAGATATTTTGTGTTCAGGAGGTCTGAAATCGTGTAGATCCGTTGAAAACACGATTTTGAAAAATCGACATGAAAACAATACTTTCCTTTCTATATAATAGGCAAGAGAAAGTAAAAAGAATTAGAAAAATTTGAAATATGGGAATCCGATTGTTTTGAAAAAAACAGTTTTCAGTCTGTGGGTAAAAGACACACGTGGGAGAAACAGACAAAGAATAAACTTTCGAAGGTAGGAAGAGAAAAACAATCAACGAGACTGAAATAATTTAGATAGAATCAAGGAGTACAATGAGAAAGACACAGTGTGTTTTACTCAATGAGCGGCCTTCAAGACCTCTTTGCAAAAAAGTACTAAATAACTAAAATAGTAATAATTTTAGTACTTTTTTTCAAGTACTTTTCGCAATAACATGAAACATACTTATTCTTTAACTGCTTGTTCCTTTCTCTTAGAATAAATATTTACAAACAAAATTATTCTAGAAATAAACTAAACATTATTATATTTCTGTTTCTAATGATTCTGAAATAGAGAATAACAGACCCAGTTCTAACCAAAGTTGTACATTCACGTCACGAGTTAAATAATCAGCATGTGAAATTTTCAACTTGTAACACCTGTGCAATAGAAACGTTCAAAACAACAAATACACTGAAGTGTGGTTTAACACAAACACCTTTTGTGAGAAAATAATGAATTACAGTTATTTTAGACATGTAACAAGTGTTATTATTTGATAATTTTCTTAAGGAAATTAAGTAAACAGGTATAAATTTATGATAGATAAAAATTACGTTATTTCAGCGAAAAAATTCATTAATTTATTTGTATTTTAACTATCGTTTTTAAAAGGTCATTTCAATTGCTGCTGTTATATATCAGTAAAGATATTTAAGTTTTTGTACTTTCTCTTGCCTATATGAATATATAGGAAGGAAAGTATTGTTTTCATGTTAATTTTGCAAAATCGAGTTTCCGAATTGGTCTGCGTGTGCGCGCGCTTTGTGTGTGAACAAAATTACACAAGAACGGAACATTGTACGAATTAAAACTTAAGTTAGATACCACTAGAAGACCCGACCCGAACATTTTCATAAAAATCGGTCAACCGGAAGTAGTAGTTTATTCGTGTCATTTTTCACTTTTTTCGATTTTCTCAAAAACGACTCCGACGATTTCCTTTTTCAATCGCCTCATTTACTACATTTTTTATGTTATTTAGGATATGTCTGCTGAAATTCTTGGGGAAACTGTTTTCTCGTAAAAAACTTGTTTTTTTAAGATTGCGACTTTAATATGCATTTTAGGGCAAAAATGTAATAGAAGATGTACAGAATTTAGAATCCTACAACTTTTATTTCAAACATTTTTTTTTATCATGTTTAGCAGTAATTAGCGATTTTCTGTTTTTTTTTTCTCGCGTAAACGTGTAAAATTCGGTTTCAGCCTCAGTATGCATTTTACGACAAAAGAGTTTAATCAACTTTATAAAAAATTTAAAAAATCTACAACTTTTATTTATAGATTTTTTTCTAAAGAGCCTAGTTTAGAGTGAAAGAGTGATTTTCCGTATTTTTAAGCCAAACTGAGGTTGATTTTCAGTTTTCATCATTCACTCATGATTAAATTAAGGTTATGTTTATTAAGGTTAGTTGTTTGTTTATTTATAATGTTTTATTACTAATGTTAGGTTATATTGTTCATTATTTTCATTGGTAAGAGAAAGTTGTGTGAGTGTTTTACACCAGATTTTGTTTTTTAAATAGATTTTTTTTCGCTAGTACGCGAATGAGTTAAAATGCTTCGCAATGAAATAAAGTGTTTGTATTTTAATTCTTTTTATTGAAGTAATTTTTAATACACGATATGTTTTGTTTTTCTGTTTGGTGCGTACACGAATAAATCAGAAGGTTTTCCAACGTATGAGCAGATCATATGCATCTGTCCATGAGAGAAGTATGGACTTTCCACTTAGTCCACACACTTATACTGATTGTCCCTGTGCAATTTTTATAACAAAACAAAACTAAAATTTCGCTGTTTATATTTGATTCAATTTGATTCTGTCTAGCCTGCACACTTATATCCCAAAAAGACACGAGCTGCATCTAAACTGTACGAAACTCATTTTTGTTGAAATGACTCGCGCGCCAGCTATTGTAAATTGGTTGTACTTATAAAGAAACCTTCGCAGGCATTATAATAATTAATGACTGTATAAGTTATTAGTTTGTAAATAAATAGTTTTTGTAAATTAAAAAGTAAGTTTTATTTTTATAAATAATAGATCCCGAAAATAATAGAAAATTATTAATTACCGCTGTACTAAGCGTTTTACAAAGAAACGTTTAAGATAAAAGTTATTGGTTTTTAAATTTTTTACTACTTTTTTTTACTTTTGAGACCTCATAGGATCATTCTAGTTCAAGTTTAGGTCTGTTCCAGTGTTGGGTTTCTTTGAAAAGGGCACTCTCCTAAGCGTGGCTTCCTTTCGTTTGGCCCATATTTTTTTAAAACGTTCCAATCTCTGTTTCCGGTCTTCGTCAGTAAACACCCTGCTGTACACGCTTCTGTTTTTTGGTTCAAATGTTACCATATTAGTCTTGACTAGTTGGTTGTCCTTAGCTGATTTTGTTAGCAGGTAGTTTTTAGGGATTCCAAGTTTCTCCACATCCCGCTGTACATCCTTCAGCCAGCTAGGTCTCGATACCTTATTCCAAAAATGGTTGATCACCCGGTTCACAAGTCTGGACTTTTTAGCTCTGAGTATGTGTCCTAGGAACGATATTCTTTTCTTTCTAAAGTTATTTGTTAGTGGGGGGATTAGTTTGTAGATTTCTTTGTTTGGGATTAACCGCCACTGTCCTTCCACCATATGCCTTTTGTTCATACACTCCTAAGCGATATGGCCCGATTAACGTTTTGCTGGAACAGTAGATTCCTGGAAAAACCACTGTTTGGTAGTGTCTTAGTTTAGCCCTGGTTGACAGACATTTCTTGTTGTAGACGTTTTGATTGGTTATCAGAAATTTCTTAAATGTATTAATTTTTTCTTGCCATATGGGTCGTTCATTGAGACAATTGGTTATGATTTCTCTGAGATATTTAAACTTTTCCACACGTTCTATTTGGTGTTCGTTAACCATTAAGTTAAAATGCATATTAAGGCCACAATTTTTAAAAAGCCATGTTTTTCTACGAAAGCACAGCCTCCCCAAGAATTTCAGCAGACATGGTGCCTAATTTATTTTGTAGAGCATAAAAAATGTAGTAAATGAAGTGATTTTAAATATATTGTAGAAGCCGTTTTGAGAAAATCGCAAAAAAGTGAAAAATGACACGAATAAACAACTATTTCCGGCTGACCGATTATGTTGAAAATGTTCGTATCGGGTTTTCTAGTAGTACCTAACTTAAGTTTCGAATTTCAACTTCGTATGATTTTCTGTTCTTGAGTTATTTTGTTCATACACACACAGACCAATCGCTAAAAACATGTATTTTGAGTTCACGAGGTCTTCAAACGTGTATATCCGGTGAAAACTCTATTTTGAAAAATCGATAAGAAAACAATACTTTCGTTCCCATATATTTATATAGGCAAGAGAAAGTAAAAATCTATAGAACAATTAAAAAATATTTCATTTTTCAAACGCAATTAATTTTAATGTTTTCGGTGATTAAATATAAGAAAAATAAATACAGTGTATGCAAATCGAAATAACAAAATAAACAGAAATAAAACAAACAGCCCACACAATCAAAAATTCCATTAGTGTATAGTGAGATATGACGGGTTGAACGCATCATGTAGACATAATCCTCTTTTCTCTAAACACCCCCTCGCTATTAAAAATATCCATCAGAATACATTTCAACAGAATATTAAAATATGTTCTGTTTTGTTTTTTAAATTGAAAACAATAGGCTGATTTTCGCATTTCTTTATATATTAATAAAACAGAAATCCTTTCTTTTGGTTTTTGTAATTTAAAGACCCTTTATAGGATAAAGAAATGTAAATTAGTAACATTTTATTTCACAAATGAAGAGGATATTTTACAACAGAAAGAATTATCTCCCGTTTAAAAAAAACAGCTTTAAATAAAGAATTATTTATGTAAGATCTTTACCGAGTATTTAATCTTTTTAAATATTTTAACATGATAATTGAGTATTTTCCAAATCCTAATGTCGAATCGAATTCTGTATTTCGGTTAAAGATGCCAGTACGCTACCGTGAAATCTACCAATATGGTCATAACAGTTTCTAAATCTGGTGTGAAACACTCATACGACTTTCTCTTGCCAATGTAAATAATGAACAATATAACGTAACATTAGTAATAAAACATTACAAATAAACAAAAAACTAACTTCAAAAACATAACCTTATTTTAATCATGAGTAAAAGACGCAAAATGAAACTCGACCTCAGTTTGACTTAAAAATACGGAAAATCACTCTTTCACGCTAAACTAGGCTCTGTAGAGAAAAATGCTCTAAATAAAAGTTGTAGATTTTTTAATTTCCTATAAATTTAATTTTATACACTTTTATCGTAAAATGCGTGTTGTGTTGTTTAGGTCAACAGCCGAAAGGCTGGTTTGAACCTCTAGAGGTTTTACCAAGTAAAAAAGAGAAATGAGGTGGTTTACTATTGCCTTCTTCACTGAGTTGAAAGAGTACGCTTATCAGCATGCCAGGTCCTCCGAAAAGCAACTACTTTCCACCCTGCAAATGACACCTTCACTTCATTCACCACAGGGTCCGGCTGTATAGTGAAATTCATTACTCTCAGAAGAGATAACTCTGACTAGTGTCTTTTACACCTCAACCTCTTCTTAAATAGTTCAGTCATATAATTGGCCCGACTATGTGGTAAGAAAAAGAATTAATTTTTATATCTCTGAAACCAGCAGGTCAAGTACAATTAATTTAACACTCACCTGACCGTTAAGAGCAACGTAAAATGGCTAAACTAAGGCTAAAATCTTAAAAAATCTCTTTTTTACAGATTTTCATGGAAAAACAGGAAATCACTAATTACCGCTAAATTAAGCGTTATAAAACACATGTTTGAAATAAAAGTTGTAGGTTTTTAAATTCTCTACGACTTTTACTATATACATTTTTGCGCTGAAATGCATATTTAAGTCGCAATCTTAAAAAACATTTTTTTACGAGAAAACAACCTCCTCAAGAATTTTAGCAGACATGGCGCCTCCCCTAACTTGCAGAGCATGCAAAATTTAAAACAAAAGTGAAAAATGACACAAATAAACTACTACTTCCGGTTGACCGATTTTAATGAAAATATTTATGTCGAGTCCTCTAGTGGTATCTAACTTAAGTTTCAAGTTTCAACTGCTTATGATGTTTTGTTATTGAGATATTTTAGATTCTAAAGATTCTAAAGAATACATAATGAGATAGATGGTTCAATGAAGATGCTTCTAGTAAAATTAAAATTACTTTTCATGCGTATCTACGAATTTATTGAATGGAGAAGTGCTCAAATATTTTGAAAGCGTCAGCCTTGAACTTACACAGTTACATTTATTATTATGAATTGGTTGATAAACGATTCGTAGAAGGTTATTGATACGTATATATTCATAGCATAAAATTCATAAAAATGTATTAACAAAATGTAATACAACACCACGATTACAGTATTCAAGTTAATATTGAATCTATTAGGTAAAAGATTAGGTTAATATAGTCAGACTGAAAGTTGGAGAGACTGCAATGGCTCAGATAAGGAGAGAGGCCAGAGATAGACTTCTCAGGAGGTGGCATGAGAGATGGGATGAAGAGGTGTTCGGTCAACGGACACATGGATTAATTCCGGTTCTAAATAAAAATGGCTTAGTAGGAGGTACGGCGAGGTTGGATATTCCTTACGCAGGCATTGACGGGGCATGGCTGCTTTTGGGTGTATCTCCACCAGTTCAGACGATTAGATGAAGTAAGCTGTCTGAATTGTGAGGCGGTGGAGGACAGCACAATACATGCAATTTTCGACTGCAGAAGATGGATACCAGAGAGGGAAGATTTGGGGACCAAGCTTGGTCCAGAAAATTTCTCCAGAAAATCTCTGTGATTTTATGATTACAGAAGAAGAAAGCTGGACGGCTAATGAGGAGTTCATCTGGAAGGTGATGAAGATCAGAGAAGTCCACCTGCGCTAGTCCCAAAAGACTCTGACTAGTGCCTTTTACACTTCTACCTCTTCTGTTCTTAAATCATTCAGTCATATAATTAGCTGACCACATGATAAGAAACAGAACTATTTTTTGTAGCCCTGGAACTAGCTGACTGAGTGCACTCCACCTGCCTGTAATGGGCATAATGACGTCATTCACTAATGATTAAATTAGGTTATATGTTTTATTTTTTACATTTTCAAAAGAAAGTAGTGTAGGTGTTTTACAACAGATTTTTATTTTAAGAATAGACAATTTTGCTGTCTAGATAATAAAAAATGATGTGGTAGCTTTAAAGTATTTATTTAAACTTTTAATTTTTGCAATTCTTATAAAAAATAAAATTTAATATTGATATTATGTACAAGAAAATTTTTATATTTTACGAGAGTATATAAGTAAAGAGTGCATAAAAAATGAAGTAAATGATATTTCAAAAGAGGTATGGCATTTTTAACATTGTATTATAGATAAGAAAATCTTTTGACCGTAACAAACAAGAAAAAGCAAAGAAGTTAAAGATTTAGATGTTGATTGTACATCGTTCCTTGAAAAGTGATATCAGACAGAATCCGAATAGAAGGAAGATTTACGCAATATTATATATATATATATATATATATATATATATATATATATATATATAGATAGAGAAAGGCAAAGAATAAAATATAGAGGATAAGAAAAAGAGAGATAGATTAAGATGAAGAAGAAGAATAAGAAGATGAAGAAAGAGAATAAATGGAAAGTCTTGTGATAAAGGAGGACATTCAAAGCTAAACCGGAAATTAGGAGTAACTGATCTCAGAGAATAGACTTCCTTTAAATCTTGAATTTAATCTAATCCTGGCCGATTTTATGATTTTGCAAATAAACACAAAAACAAGGAAAACAATTTGAAATAAACAAATGAATTATTGCTATTAATATCAAGAATCCATCTTACTTTGTTTTCGACAATAAAATTATAACAAACATAGAACAACATTGATATCGCTCAAATATATAAATTTATTTATGATTAAATTGAATTTCTTTGAGAATTTACAGACATGAATAAATAAATTAATTAAAAACTTTTCGCTTTGAATGAACAAGATAAATTAAATTAATTTCCAATTAATCCTTTACATATAAAATCACGGTCGGTTACCTACTTCAAAGCATTTGAAAAGTAATGAAATTGTATAATATATTAAGAATTGAATAATATTTTAATTGGATTTCCAGAAATTTAATTAGTAGTTAATTAATTTTATTGGTGTATAATTTAATACTATATTAGCAACCAATTAAATTAACCAATTTAATTTTGATAGAACTTATGTAATATTTTTATGGAGAAGATTAAAATTTTTATAAAAACATGAGCGTCATAAATTATTACTTCATTTATCTAATATTCACTTAATTCTTAGGGAATTTCACAGCTACATAGCAACTGATACCTAAAACAAGAAATTATTGATATTTCAACAAAACCTTCAAAACACAATTTCAGAACTATCATATAATTTTCAAAACTTTGTACATTTGAAAAATAAAATGTAACCTTTTTAAAATTTAACATTAATTAGTACAGAAATTTAAACATCAAATACGATGACTAAAACGAGACTTTAATTGAAATATTAATTAAATTTTGATCAAACTTTAATATTTAAATAACAATTTAAATTACTACATTAAATAAACCGACTACTACTGTAGTTTAACAATGGTATAATGAAACTGCTTAATAACCTGTCAAATTCACACAATTTCGATTAATACTAAATGAACGAACTCTAATTTATAAGCCTACATTACTAATTTTATTAATTAAAATTTATGCAATTACAATAATTTATTTATTTCTAAAAAAATATAAATAATATTTCAGAATATAAGAGCGTGACCAACTGTAATTTGCTGTTAAACATAAAAATTCACAATTTAAATTAATTAAAATAACGCTATTAAATACTGACTATCATGCAAAAAATTAATTCAGTTTAATTACCATTAGGCATTATTATTCTGTGAATTAAAATAATATTTTAATTTAAATAACGCTAATTTACTATTTCCTAGAATTAGTAAATATTATTAGTTTATATAAATAAATACATAAAAATTATGCGATACTTATTCAAATTTAAAAGTAGGCTACAGCATAATCTTCTACAGGGTGATCAGTTTATCTTACTTATTAGTTTATTTTATTTTATCAGCTGGTGCTGATAAAGAGGAATGTTGGAGTCGATTACTCAGCAGATGGCAGAGGAGATGGAACGAAGCTAGGGTCGGGGAGTGGACAAGGAGTTTCATTCCAAATGTCGAGGTGTCGATAAGGAGGACATTTTTAGTGATAAGAAGGTGTGAATCCCAGAGAGAGTAGGAGCAGCGATGCTGCGGGATGAGGAGAGCTAGAAGTCGGTTGCTCAGTTTGCAGAGAGGGTGGTCGGGAGACTGCGGAGGGAGGAGACATATGGAGATCAGCGGGGTCACACTCTCCCATAATGAATCAATCCTGTCCCGATCTCAGAAAGTAAGGTAGGCACACTAATTTCCTGAGCTGGTGATGAAAGAGATGAATGAAAGTGAGAGAGTGAGTGTTGGTCAGTGACAGCGAGAAGGGAATTAGGCTACGGTTCCCTTCCACTCCCCGCTGACAGTATGTAAATTTTTTAATCCGACATTTCCCTTGTAATATTATATAAACAGTTCCGGGGGAGGGTTGTTTGCTGATATCGGATCAAGTGACCAGGCGGCGGGTTTTTGGTTGGTAGGCGGTTGCGGCCTCCTTATGGCTGGACGAGGACGCCTCAATTGAGTCCAACACTACTTCCCCCGTCGTGAGGGAGTGAACTTGAGTTTTTCTCGCCACCTCGGATAAAAAAAGGGTGATCAGTTTAAAGGTGCAGTTATTTCATAAAATTAGTTTTAATCGTGTTTGTTATTTTTATACTGACTTTATATCAACTCACCTACAGATATGCTGTAAGTGGTTACCACAGAAATTAAGGTGCAACAGAGTTTGATATTCATATTGCATCATTCACTCATGATTAAAATTAGGTTATTTTTTCGTTATTTTCATGTGCAAGAGAAAATCGTGTGAGTGTTTCACACTAGGTTTTTGAATTCTCTTGCCTATATGAATATATAAGAAGGAAAGTATTGTTTTCATGTCGATTTTGCGAAATCGAGTTTTCACCGGATCTACACGTTTTCAGACCCCTGAACCAAAAAAACTAAGCGATTGGCTGCGTGTGTGTCTCTCTGTGTGTGTGTGTGTGTGTGTGTGTGTGTGTGCGTGCGTGCGTGCGTGCGTGCGTGCGTGCGTGCGTGCGTGTGTGTGTGTGTGAACAAAAAATCTCAAGAACGGAACACCTTTCAAAGTTGAAACTTGAAACTTAATTTAGGTACTACTACCGGACCCAACACGAACATTTTTATCAAAATAGGTCAACCGAAAGTAGTAAGTTATGGGTATCATTTGTCACATTTTTGCAATTTTCTCAAAACGGCTCCTAAGATTTTTAAAATTGCCTCATTTACTGCCTCATATGCGCTATAAGATAGGGTAGGTACCATGTCTGCTGAAGTTCTTGGGGAAGCTGTGCTCTCGTAGAAAAACATGTTTTTTTAAGATTGCAGTTTTAATATGCATTTTAGCGCAAAAAGTAAATAATAAAAGTTGTAGAAAATATAAAATCCTACAACTGTTATTTCAAACATTTTTTTGTATACTGCTTAGTTTAGCGGTATTTAGC
This sequence comes from Catonia carolina, assembly GCA_035578175.1. Lineage (NCBI taxonomy): Eukaryota > Metazoa > Arthropoda > Insecta > Hemiptera > Achilidae > Catonia > Catonia carolina. The sequence goes on along the minus strand of JAQMRL010000005.1, from coordinate 27,218,589 downwards.
GATTTTCTGTTTTTTCTTCACGAAAATTTGTAAAAAATTTGATTTTTTTAAGATTTCAGCCTTAGTATGTATTTGACGACAAAAGTGTATGTAATAAAATTTATAATAAATTAAAAGATCTACAACTTTAAAGAATGTTTCTCTACAGAGCCTAGTTTAGTGCGAAATAGTAATTTTCCGTATTTTTAAGCAAAACGGCGGTTGATTTTCATTTTGCATCATTCACTCATGATTAAAATAAGGTAATGTTTTTTGATGTTACTTTTTGTTTATTTTTAATGTTTTATTCCTAATATTAGGTTATATTGTTCATTATTTGCATTGGTAAGAGAAAGTTGTGTGAGTGTTTCACACTAGATTTTTTTTGTAGTATTTACACATTTGATTCCAAAACTACTTTTAATTATTTATAAGTTCGGTTAGTACTAGTAACAATAAATATTGATTCCAAAAGTGTTACATTATTTAAAAACACATTTAAATAATTTGATTTATTAAACAAAATTAACGAGCAGTATTCACACATTGTCGATAAACCAGCATGACGTTTTACTATTGCAATCAGTCTATACCACAGACAGAAAGCTGTTAAATATTTAGAACTAACTTCAGACAGTAGACTGACATGGAACCGACACACACGATTAAAACGAATTTAGTTGAACAATCGGTTAAACTTTATACTCCCGACCTTGTTGTGGATCACACTAGCCTGTCAGGAAAAAACTAAATTGTCACGTTACGTAATTCAACCGAAACAGATGTTCTGTACCCTAATCTATAATTCTGCATTGATCATCGTCAAAACTGTTTTTAACTGAATAATATTTCAGTTCAAAAAAGTGGTAAACAAAACATATCACAATCATTTTTTAAATAGGCAATTCTGAACCATTATGGTTTCTAATAACCCACTGATATTACAGAATTATCCACAAATTTTTTTTAATTTATAATGTGTGTACGTTGCAATCTGTTCAATTCAGAACAATGAGCAATCCCATGACCCAATGAGATAAGTATTATATGTATGACGTGTAAATGAGGTGTAGTCTTGTACAGACTCAGGCCGATCATTCCTGAGAGAGTATGGTTAATTGAACCCCAACCATCAAAGTACACCGGTAACCACTGTCTACCATTAAAATCCGTATAAAAGTAACTACCTTTACTAGGATTCAAATCTTAAAAGGGAAAATTAGATTTATTATTAAACATGTGAATACATAGGAAGGAAAGTATTGTTTTCATGACGATTTTCATGTTTGTTTTCATGACCACCTTCATAGCAGAGTTTACTATAGGATTATTTTTTTCAAAACCCCAAATATTAAAACTTAACTTTTTTTTTATTTATTTAAACGTCGCATCAACTACAGTAGTCATTAGCGACGACGTTGGTTTGTAACTGTGAATGATGAAATGATTTTCTTTTTGTAACGTATGAAAATACGCCATGCCTGAGTTGGATTCAAACCCAAGACTGCATGATGAAAAGCGAGCACGTTACCGACTACGCCAATGCGGCCGGCAATATTTAACTTTATTCCACCACTACACTTAACTTTAGTGGTCCAAATACAATGCTCAACTAGATTTCGAAAATTTCATGTCATCAACACCTACCGATTTTTCGATAACCTACAATAATAGCTAGTCTGTTTCGTAATGGAACTTAAAGTTTAAAAAAGATACACCTTACACAACTATTTTATACCATGTGGTTCAAAAAAGATATACTATACCGAAAATAGCTGTTAAAAATACAGTTGTTGTAACAATATCCTGTTAAGGCTTATAAATTAGAATCAAAATTTGTTATAATTATTAAACTTTAATTGAATGATCCAAAAATGTAGTAATAATATAAAACATGGTAATAACCACTGTAAGAATTCTTAAACAAGAATATTTGTAGTCCCGCGTACAATTTAAAAACTAAAACTTTTTAAACTTTCAAACTTTTTACATGGTTTTACATTTTACTACTCAAGAATGAAAAAAAGAACTCAACGTTCCGAGAGAAAGTTAACATTTTTTCCCCAACTTCCGTCAACTTGTCGAGAGTTATTTTATAATCTCTAAGAAAGATACTTTCGATTTTTCATTTGTGGTCGATCAATAAAAGATTTTACTACTGTTGAACAAATCAAATAATCCATCTGTTTTTCTCATTGGTATGTTATTCTTATTTTTGGAGGAGTAGTAAATATTTGTTTCAGATTTTCCTAATCCTTCGTGGATATGAACTGAGGTAATTGTTTTGATTGTTTCTTTATGTCTTCCTTCGGTGGAACAGTTCATAGAATAGTTTTATCTTGAAAAGATCTAAAATTAGATTAAAAATATAATTTAAAATGCTCTAAAATTTGTTTATCATATTGGAAAGTCCTTAGAATTCTCAATTTTTGAAAATTTAGAATTATCAAAGCATAAAAATATAACAGTTTTACTGTAAAGTATCGGTATTATTAAAGTTTATCATGCAATTTCCTCCTGTTATCTCAAATAAATAAAATAAACTTCTTTTGTCACGATAATAAATTAATTCAGTTATTATCTCAATATGTTAGGATACACATAATTTGAGATATTAAATTTTGAGAAAGGGATTGGAAGGTTATGCTTCTGCACAGAACTTAAAAAGGAGGTTGATAGACTTTTCCCTCGAATGATCAAAAGAAACCATGCAGAACCTTGAACTTAAGTCATATCAATCACTAAATAATTTAAAACAAAATATCTGATTTTCATTACAAAATGATTACTTTTACAAGTCATTTATTAACTAAAGTGCTTATTGATTAATCAATTAATTTTAAATACCAGAAAAAGAAACATTTGTTAACTTAAAGAACAAACTATAAGCATAAAGAAACAAAACTGAAAACATCAACCAAATATTATAATATATGAAATAAAGCCAAGTTTAGGGAGAAGGAGTGATTTTTTTCATTAATTATTAAACCAGACAGGTTGTTTCATTTTGCATCATTCACTCATGATTAAAATGAGGTTATGTTTTTTGTAAATAATTTTCATTTTTTTTATTTCGAATGTTTTATTCGTAATATTAGGTTATATTGTTTATTATTTGCATTGACATGAGAAAGTTGTGTAAGTGTTTCACACCAGATTTTTAAATTATGATTAATATGCACTTATTTTATTTTAGGTACAATACGGCAACTTCCTTTTATAAATTATAATTACTAAATCACTAAACTTATTAAAATTAATCTGAATAAAGTAAATAATTAGAAAATTTAAAAATGCAAGATACATTTATTAACAACGTAATTAAAATAGAGTTATTTTTTTCCAAGATTTCATAGAATAAAACGAATAATCCTTCATGCAATACAGTTTTATAAATTACTTAATAAAAATTTTAATGGCGTATTAGTATAGAATGCGAATGAATATTCATGAAACAAGATAAACTCAGATTGAAATAATACCCTTACAGCCAAAAGTAGATATTTAAACCATACAAAAAGAAAATTACTATACCAGGACAAATTACATCCTTTGTTACTACAAAGAAGACTTTTAAGAAAAAAACTAAACGACTAGTCATTCGATGCATTAATTTATATAAAATTATAAAAACCATTTAAGTACAATAATGACTACTACTAATAATTTCCTCCGTAAAGTTCAATAAATTGTTTTCAACATATTTTATTAATTTTTTTTTATTAATTTGTTATACGAGTATTTTTAGTCCGTAACGGGCAAATGGAGTGTTTAATTAATTGCATTTGATCTTATGGTTCCAGGGCTAAAAAAGTAGTTCTATTTCTTATCACACAGTCAGACAATTATAAGACTGAACTATTTAAGAACAGAAGAGGTAGAGGTGTAAAAGACACTAGTCAAAGTTGTCTCCTCTGAGAGTAATGAATTTCACTAAACAGCCAGACCCTGTAGTGAATGAAATGAAGGTGTCATTTGCAGAATGGAAAATATGTGCTTTTGAGAGGGCCCGGCATGCTGATAAGCGTACTTTTCCACTTAGTGAGGAAGGCAATGGTAAACCACCTCACTCCTCATTTTTACTTAATAAAACTAAGGTTCATCAAACCAGCCTTCCGGCTACTGACCTAAACAACAAATTATATTTTATTAAAACGCGAAAAGTGAAAAATTGCATGAACAAACTACTACTTCCGGTTGACTGATTTTAATGAAAATGATCACGCCGGATCTCTTTACGGTACCTGACTTAAATTCCAAGTTTCAAATTCCGTACAATATTTCGTTCTCGAGATATTTTGTTCACACACACACACACACACACACACAAACACACTCTCACTCTCTCTGTCACACACACACACACACACACACACACACACACACACACACACACACACACACACACCAACAAACAACTATATTAATCGGTAAAACAAATTGTTGGGTTCAGTGGGCCTGAAAACGAGTATTTCCGGTGAAAATTTAATTTTGAAAAATCAACATGATAACAATACTTTCTATCCCTATATATTTTAATACAACATACCATAAACAACAGCAATTATACATTTATTCAAATAAATAAAATGAAGTAAAGATCTTAAAGAGAAAACTAATCAGCTTACAATGTAACAAATACAAAATTAAATTGCGCCAAAATCAGCTGTTTAGCAGCTGATTTTCGGAGACGAAAGTTCCTGGTTCAAATTCTAGCAAAAGTAGTTACTTTTATACGGATTTGAATGTTAAACAGTGGTTACCTTGGTACTTTGATGGTTGGGGTTCAATTAACCATACTCTCTCAGGAATGGTCGGCCTGAGTTTGTACAAGACTACACTTCATTTAAACGTCATACATATCATCCTCATCTCATTGGGTCATGGGGTTGCTTATTATTCTGAATTGAACAAATTGCAACGTACACATATTAGGAATTAAAAAAAAAAATTGTTAGAATTTCTGTATGAATGAATTAGGTAGGGGCCTACTACATTTAAATTTAAATTAAATTTCATTTTGAAAACATTTAACAAAAATTTAAACAAAATTTCTAGTAACAAATTAAACTATTCTACAAAAGCATTTTAATAATATTTTATATGAATTTATGAACGTGAAAAATAAATAACTACACAGTAATAATATCATTGGATGTATGGAAGTAGAATGGAAATGCAATTGAGTAGGTGGAATTCTACTCGAGTATTAAAAGTCCTATTTTATTGAACTTTGCTTTCTATAAAACGGACAATTAAAATAGTACGTAGTTCGTGAATAATTAAAACTTTTAATGAGAATTTCTAGTTTAAAGTTTGTTATAAAAGGTTTGAAATATAATAGACACTGAATTTTAATTTTTAAATGGTAGGAAGAGTCGGCATATCGTATCTTTAGTTTTTAATCATTATAATATCATCAATCAAATACAATATCATTCACAAAAAAATTCATTATTAATTTCATTTAATTCATCGAATCACAAAATACTCATAAAATGTTGCGAAGGAAGAGTAAAACCCCCAACCTGGTGAATTTTAATTACAAAAGATGAATAAAGAATAAGGAAAACGATTAACAATTTATTCTAGACATTTATAATAATTACTAACGGATTCATTGTAACATTACCGAGTTATACCTGTACAGGAATTTGGCAAAATTTCGTTTATAGAAACAATTTTTCATTTTATCATCGCCTGTTCCTCCTTATCAGGTAAAAGGTATCATACAGGGCAAAATAAAATAAAATTAAAACGAATTTTTTTGAAAACTTGTTTAGGTCAACAGCCAAAACCTGGTTTGAACCTCTAGAGGTTTACTAAGTAAAATTGAGAAGTGAAGTTGTTTACTATTGCCTTCCTCACTGAGTTGAAAGAGTACGATTATCAGCATGCCAGGCTCTCTGAAAAGCACCCATTTTCCACCCTGGAAATGACACCTTCAATTCATTCACCAAGAGTCTGGCTGTGTAGTGAAATTCATTAATCTCAGAGGAGATAACTCTGAGTAGTGTCTTTTACACCTCTACTTATTCCGTTCTTAAATATTTCAGTCATATAATTGACTGACTATGTGATAAGAAACATAACTTTTTTGTAGCTCTGGAACCAGTAGATCGAGTGCAAATACTTTAACACTCCACCTGCCCGTTATGGGCAAATTTTGAACACTAAATTTTAGAAAAATCGACTAAGAATTACGAGGGGGTACCCAAAAGAAACCGGAATTATTTTTTAAAACTATTTATTTTTAATTTTTTTACAAAAGAACCTTATCCCCTTCAAAATACTCTCCATTACAACTAATACATTTGTCCCACCGGTGCTTCCACTGTTCAAAACATTTTTTGTACTCCTTTCAGTGATGGCTGCCAGCTCATCCGTCGTTTTTTTCTTGACATCATCAACGTTGTTAAATCGGAGACCTTTGATGCCCCTTTTCATGCGTGGGAACAAGAAAAAATCACACGGAGCCAGATCGGGTGAGTACGGTGCGTGTGGTAGCAAAACCATGCCGTTTTTCGCCAAAAACTGGGTAACCGAGATTGCCGTGTGTGCAGGTGCGTTGTCGTGGTGGAAAAACCAGTCCCCTGTCTGCCACAAATTAGGTCTTTTACGACGAATGCTGTTTCGTAGTCTTCTTAACACTTCAAGATAAAAAGCTTGATTTACCGTCTGGCCTGGTGGAACGAACTCTGAATGGACAATTCCCCTCACATCAAAAAAAACAAATCAGCATTGTTTTGATGTTCGATCTGACTTGACGACTTTTTTTTGGTCGGGGTGATGATGAAGTCGTCCATTGACTGGATTGTTGTTTGGTTTCTGGGTCGTACCCATAGCACCAAGACTCGTCACCCGTAATGATCTTTGACATGAAATCTGGATCAGTTTCAAGCTGTTGTTTCAAATCACTACACGTTTCAATTCGACGTTCCTTTTGAGTGTCTGTCAGAACCCGAGGCACAAACTTGGCAGCGACTCTTTTCATTGTCAAGTCTTCTGTTAAAATGCGTTGGACTGAGCTCCAAGATAACCCACTAACCTGTGATATTTGGTCAATGGTCTGTCGTCGGTCTGTTCGTACAATTTCTTTCACTTTCACAACATTTTCGTCTGTTCGGGAAGTCGACGGTCGTCCAGAACGAGGTTTGTTCTCAATCGACATGTCGCCATTTTTAAAGCGCAAAAACCACTCGTACACTTGGGTTTTTCCAATAGCGTCGTCTTTGTAAGCTGTGTTCAACATTACAACTGTTTCCGCGGCGTTTTTACCGAGCAAGAAGCAAAATTTCACAGCCGCACGTTGTTCATTAAAACTTGCCATCATGAAAAACGACACGAGCACAAAACAGCACTAGCGAGAACAATCACTGCACGAGAACAGAACAAGCTAGATCAACGAACAAAATGGCATTGAACTGGCAATGAGTAACGCTACAAGCAGCCTAGTGGCGGGAATTTGTACTGCACAAGCTCCGCCCACAGCAGAGCTATTCCGGATACTTTTGGGTACCCCCTCGTATTTATCAAATTAACAAAACCAAATTAAATATTGGCCGTGTTCCTGGCCTAGTCGATAAAGCACTAGACCGCGCTGAACTCTAAAAATCGGATGATCCCGAGTTCGATTCATCTTGAGTCTGGAATTATTACATGTAACCTATAGTAGTCGTTAATAACAAAAGTAGTCGATGTAAATTTATATAAATAAGCTAAAAATTGTGTTCGTATCATTTAAAGAAATTTAAAAATTAGAGCAATTACTTTCGCCAACAATTTTCTTTATTTTTTAATTTAAAAATTCATACAGACAAAATTTTAATTAGCCTGATACAAAGCAAAAGTTAATTTTAAAAATGGAGGTACACCAGTAGGCGTAATCTCCTTCAAGATTTAATATTCTAATAATAAAAAATTTACTCATGGTTAAAAATTACTGATTGTGGAATAAAATCTAACTTAAAGATACAAATTATATACCATGTTTTAAAATTTTGGTTGTACACAGAAATATACTGTAGAACATGTTGTTGTTTAGGTGAACAACCGAAAGGCTGGATTGAACCTCTAGATGTTTTACTAAGTAAAAATGAGGAGTGAGGTGGTTTACTATTGCCTTCCTCACTGAGGTGAAATAGTATGCTTATCAGCATGCCAGGCCCTCCGAAAAGCATCTACTTTCCACCCTGCAAATGACAACTTCACTTCATTCACCACAGGGTCTGGCTGTATAGTGAAATTCATTACCCTCAGAGGAAATAACTCTTACTAGTGTCTTTTACACCTCTACCTCTTCTGTTCTTAAATAGTTCAGTCATATAATTGGCTGACTATGTGATAAGACACAGAATTATTTTTTCTAGCCCTGGAACTAACAGATCGAGTGCAATTAATGTAACACTTTACCTGCCCGTTATGGGTAAACTGTAGAACATAAAGCGTGACAATTGCCAATCTATATTCTCTATAACTATTGTTTCTATTAAAATGTGTCATTATAAAACGGTAGTACAGAATAAACGGTAAATTTATTTCGAAAACGTTTCGGTGTACGAATAGAGAATTTCAACCACGATTCTATTTCTAGTAACTACTGATGTCAGCAATAAACCAGCGTAGAGTTACCGGTAATTTATAATTATTAAATTTCTTTTTTATGATTATATTTTTTAACTTAACAAAACAAATGCATGTAATCTTCAATACCCCACAGCGGAATTCCTCAAAAAGAAACTAATTAAATCCCTTCCTTCCCAGGTATCTACTTAAAAATGTCTAATGAAACTGTTGAGCAAACAAGAAGCAGCAAAAGGAGGAGAAATCTCGACATCCTTTCTTACTCTAACCGTAAGTTGTCTCGTACGCCTTCTTCTGGATTTTTTTTACAACTGCAGGTACAGTGGTATTTAATTCAAAATTCCCTAGTATCCTCTGCAATTAAAACGTTACACTATAATTTATTAAATGACAAGTTAATATAAAATAATTAATAGTTTTTTTTTTATAAAACTATACCTAATTTATTAATTTAAAAAATAATCGGGAGTAAAAAATATTCGAAAATATTCCAATATTATAAATGTAAGCTTGTCTACAAACTAGCTCTTGTTTAGTGAGATAATCTTACGAGTAGCACACTTTTTTATTATCATGTAATTTTTTTTTAATGCATAATCTGTTATACAAATAACAATAAATGCAACTTATCGATTAGATACAACTCATGAAAAAATTACAACCCACTGGTGTAATTAACAAATTATAACATTATACTGTTCTTAATTAATATTTACAATCAAAATTAGATAGTACTTTTTTAAATAAATAAAAAATAAATTAATTAATTAAAATAAAAAATAACCAAAACCTCCTTTACAACGAAAAAAAAACAAAATGATAAATAATAAGCACATGATTACGAAATATATGTACATCTAACTTCACCGGAGATAATTATCAAAAATGTTAATTTAGTTATTTACAACATTCACACTTAAACACGACAATTATCTACAGAATATTACTAACATTATATTATTTAATATTCTGTAGATAATTGTCGTGTTTAAGTGTGAATGTTGTAAATAACTAAATGAACATTTTTAATAACTATCTCCGGTGAAGTTAGATGTACATATATTTCGGAATCATGTGCTTATTATTTATCATTTTGTTTTTTTCGTTGTAAAGGAGGTTTTGGTTATTTTTTATTTTAATTAATTTATTTATTTTTTATTTATTTAAAAAAGTACTATCTAATTTTGATTGTAAATATTAATATTAAGAACACTATAATATGTTTTAATGTTATAATTTGTTAATTACACCAGTGGGTTGTAATTTTTTCATGAGTTGTATCTAATCGATAAGTTGCATTTATTGTTATGTATAACAGATTATGCATTTAAAAAAAAACTTACATGATAAAAAAATTTAAAAAAAAATGTGCTACTCGTAGGATCATCTCAGTAGGATCATCTCACGAGTAGCACATGAAAAATCTTTATCCGGCAACACTGCCAATAATTCCATCGACCTTGAAGTTCACAACGATTCGACCCAGAGTATAGCCTACTGTATATTTTGAAGAAAAAGAAGATTTTCTATAGTCTGTTTTTTGTTAGTTGAGTCCTGTTGTAAACAAACTGCGTATGTGTTAGTAACCCTGTAAATACACAACACACAAGCACGCGTGGCCTTGGGTGAACTCTCTGCAAGCTAACCGGTGTTCTAAAAAAACACCGACTCGTTACGTTTTGTCAATTCAATCGTCAGTGGTATAATGTAATAGGTCTAATAATAAAATTATAATGGTTTTGTCATTTTTTACACAAATTATTTTCATTTCACATGACATTATCAGTTATTTATAGATTGGTGTTATGTAATAACAAAATAAATCATGTAGTATATTAGTCAGTCACATTTGGAATACGTGGTGTGATGTCTTCATGATTTAGTGTGCGATTTGATGTAAAATGCTATTTATTCGCATAAATTTTCGTATATTTTCTTAGTTTTTGGGTATTTGTGTACGTGATTGTGCAACAACACATGTATTGACGATTGTGGACAAACCTTCTTCTTCTTCTAAAAGTAATATTAAATATAAAAATGGAAACCTTTACGAAGCGGAGAAAAGACAATTGCAATTAATGTTTTCAATAAGTTTGCTAATAAATATCCTAACCTAAAATTAAAGAGATAAAATCACTTACTGCTCAATTTACCGGTGTATCTTGTTCAATTGTTCACAGTGTACGAAAAGAATTTAAATAAAGTGATGTTTTAAAAGCCTCAGTTATAAAAGAGAAAACGTAAGCGCCTGTTTTAGACAAATTTGATATCAACAAAATTGCTTTAAGACTTATTATTCATCAATTTTCCTTTAGAAATGAGTTAACTACTTTAAATAAGTTTGTCAGTTGTCCCCAATGGTCCTGATTTACCCAACATAAGTCGGTCCACTCTTCATAAACTAATTCTATATAAATGAGGTTTAAATTCAATAGTAGGTTCAGTAGTTTTTCGTGCAACGGCATGAAAGGTACGAGCGAGCGTAGTGTAAGCAAAATGTTTTGAACACTCTGTTTTGTTCGTTCCACTCACCCGGTGGCTTGTTTGCACTAGGACTCAACTAAAAAAAACGTACTATACGTATTATTTGTTTCAACTTAATATGTTTTAAATTAGTTCAAATTAAAACTATAAAACAATAAAGTAATGTTCAAATTCCCGATTATTAAATAGAAATAATTAATGTTAAAAATTTGAGATAAATAAACTTAAATTTCATGTTTTCTTTGTAAGTTCAGTAGTAATTATTTACTTTCAAATACGAGAAACATTTTCACAAAACTTATTTGGTGACGAAAGGCGTGAATGAGTATGGACTTCCAGTAAACCATCCTAATGGCATTCTGATTTACTTTCGTGTTAATTGCTATTCCAATTAAATGTTCGTTTAGATCTCTTGTCTAATAAGTCACGACCACAATTCCTTTTTAGGCATCTCTGTGAATTTTCAAGTAGTAGTAGTGTTAAAGAGTTCATGAAATTTTACATTATCGTGCTTTAACTCTATAAGAAAACATTTGTGGAACTTAGATATTGTTTTTAATCCAATAATACGTAAAAGCACATTTACCCTTCAAAGAATAAGTGCATACTTGCAAACAATTTTCTTTGAATAGCTAAAGTTAAACTGTTGTAAATTTAGTATTTAAGAATTTTGAATTTTGAATTTAGTTACTTCTTCTTCTTCTTCTTTTTTTACTATCAAGGATTAGGCATAAGCCTTTTCCAAACTCACAAACCATTTCTACACAATCACGAGATATTACAACCCGTACATCTCGACTACTGCCATCTTCTTCGAGGTCTTTCCACCTCCCTTCTTCCAACTGGAACATATTCCGTCACTTTTAAGGGTATTCTCTCCTCTGGCATCCGTTCCAAATGTTGCCTCAATTGACTACGGTAGGCTACTCCTCCACTTTTTCATTCAAGCTAAATACACCCAACTCAGATCTAATTTCCTCGTTATGTATAAGATCCAGCCTCGAGCAGCCCTTCACCCTTCTAAAAATATCATTTCAGCTGCTTGAATCATACTTTCTTGGCGTTTCGTGGTAACCCATGACTCACTTCCATAAAGAAGGACTGGGGCTGACATTACCTTGTAGAACTTCACTACTGTCTCTGTTCTAGCTCTGTTACCCAGTGTCCTGTTAATGGAACTACAAATAGCTTGAAATTTATTTATTTTATTTTCGACATTTAAGTCGAAAGCTCACATCGCAGCCCAGATAGTTTTAGTGAGACACTTGATCTAATACCACATTGTCTAAAACAATTTCAAACGAGTGGGATACTTCCCTCTGAATGTCATAACCTTTGATTTAGCAAACTACTTATTAGATAATTGGTTACAAGTAAGATAAAGACATCCAAGAGAAACTTGACAAGGGCTGATCAATATGTGCCACCATGTTTGAAAGGTAAAGCTTGACAAGACACACATTTTAATAAAACTGTATAAGATCATGGAAATACCTACCATTCCATAGCTTAAAAATTTGGCCTATGATAAAGAAAGATAATACAAGTGTTCAGAGATTACGAAGTAGAGGAAAGGTAATAGTTTAAAGGGACAAATTAAGAAATACCGGAATAAGAATTAAACTGAAATATTCATGTTAGCTATCTTTTTGAAGAAAGGAGATCAAAGTACTTTTCCCACATTAAGCATATGCCGAGCATCTGTCCCCCCAAAAGTGCTGTCAAATATCAGCCTGCAAGATGCCGAGGCTTGAACAGCCATAGAGAGAATGGATGGATTTCTTGACACTGGAAAAGGTGGTTCCATAATCCTTGCTAGGAGAAGTAGAGGAAAAGATCTATGGATGTTTTAACACGTTAGCAGTTTTACAAATTCTGTTAAAAGATTGGTTTACGAAAAGTACAAACAAAAGTAAAAGAATGCGTTTTGTTTCTTATTAAAAGGGTTTAAACAAAAAGGATTTGAAGATAGACGATTGAGAAAGAAGTCAGGAAGTTTGCATTTTCTTTCCACTGAGAAGCCACACAATGAATGACGTTTGAATTTAAATGAATAAATTTATATATAATCACTAACAATTTGAAATGTCCACAATTTTTAGGGTAATAATGTTTCACAAGTCAAAAGATTGATTGTTCTTCATTCCACAAACATGAGATATTGTGTTGTTGTTTAGGTCATTAGCCAAAAGGGTGGTTTGAACCACTAGAGGCTTTACAAAGTAAAACGAGGAGTGAAGTGGTTTACCATGCCTTCCTTACCGAGTGAAAAAGTATGGTTATCAGCATGCCGGGCCCTCTGAAAAGTATCTACTTTCCACTCTGCAAATGACACCTTCACTTAAAAGTTCACCACAGGGTCTGGCTGTACTATAACGACATTCATTACTCTCAGAGGTATCTTTTACACTTCTATACCTTCTGTTCTTAAATGCTTGTCGTACAATTGGCTGACCATGTAATAAGAAACAGAACTATTTTTTATACCCCTGAATCTAGCAGATATAATGCAAATAATTTAAAATTTCACCTGCTTGTTATGGGGAAAATATTCGTATTATTTTTATTAAATAATAATATTTGTATTTAAAACGCAAAATCTGGTTCAATTTTTATTTTGAATGAAAACTCTGCTAGTCCTTAAATACAGAGTTCTACCGAACGGATTTAAACATTTTTTACACAAAGCTGTAAAGAAAACACTTTCGGGATTCTCCAAAAATTCCAAAAATTAAAATAATTGATAAAAAATTTTATAACAATAAATTAATTTAAAATTTTGAAGGTGCTACTATTCTGGTGCAAGGTTGCAAAGTTCAGTTTGTTTTGACTGTCGTTATAGAGACGGAAATTTTTTATTTAGCTGCATAATATCAGCTCATTTTATAAATAACACTGGTACTAAACACAATGAAATAAGAAAATATGTGTTGATATAATTGTAAAATTTGCTGTTAACAAGAAATTAGTATTAATGAGAGAATTAATCGTACCGGTCAGCTAGAAAGCTGTATGAACAATTTTTAAAAACTAAACCCTTCTTTTTTGTTTTAATTTTACATTATTTATTATGCTTTATCGTACAAATCGAAATCATTACTGCTGAATAATATAAAATTTTATGTAAATTTGTGTAACCTCATTTTCTGGTTTTACAATATAAATTGTGTAGAATATAAAATGTTTATATCAAAATTTTATTTTGTTAACCATTAGAAACATATATATTGACAATCATACAAACAGAAATATTACTTTTAGAAAACGATATTGAATACATTTCTACCGAAAGAAAAAATGATTAAATGTACGCGTATTTCTTTATTCTATTAAATAAAACGAAAACCCTTCATCACATTCCCAGCTGTCGGTTTTTCTCGTTTTCCTGAATCAGCAATAAAATTCATCAGTCATTCTGGGAGAGATCAAAATTCAATAACTTCAAGATACTGGTAAATCTCATTATTTTTCGCCTTCTATCAATTTCCACAAGATCATCAAAATTTTACTCGTTTCTCAAATTCCTTTGAGACCATATAAGAATAAAATCATTGATATACATCTGTCAACATCTATCGACGTAACGAGAAATATGATAAGAATCTTTAGCAAAGATTCTTTGTATTATACGGATAGAGTTGCCACCGATCTGAATATATTTTTTTGTATCACCATTTAATTACAGATTTAAACTTCTTTTTAAACTCGTACTTTTTACATACAATCAACTGAGAAAGATTCTAGTAGTCTAAGTTGTCAGATAAAAAGTCGCTTCTCTTTCCTTGACCAGTGAATAGGTTATCAATTGTTGCCGTTATTGTTTTTTACGTCATCAGTTGAAAGGTTGGTTTGAATCTTTAGAGACTTTACTAAGTAAAACAAAAAGTGAGGTTGTTTACATTTGCTTTCCTCACTGAGTGGAAAAGTATGCTTATCAGCTTGCCAAACCCTCTGAAAATCACCTACTTTCTACCCTGCAAATGACACCTTCACTTCAATCACCACAGTCTCTGACTGTGTAATAAAGTTTATTACTTTCAGAGGAGATAACTCTGACTAGTATCTTTTACACCTCTACCTCTTCTGTTCTTAAATATTTTAGTCATATAGTTGGCTGACCATGTGATAAGAAAAAGAACTAATTTTGTAGACCTGGGACTAGCAGATCGAATGTAAATAATTTAACACTATTGCAGTCTTGTTGGGCCGTTCCGAAATAGTGTCTTATGGAACAAATTTTTTTTTCTTTTTGGTTTAACGTCCGACTGTTCTGCAATTACTGCTAATGCAGACGTTGAAGGATGAAATGATTTATTTTGTAACGTATGATAATATGCCGAGCCTGAATGGGATTCGATCCCAAGACCACATGATGAGAGGGGAGCACGTTACCAACTACGCCAATGCGGCCGGCGTTATGGAACCAAGTCTGAATTACGTAAATAGTGCGTGTGCGTACAGATGGTATGATGTGGTTCTGGAAAGGCAAATTATTGATAGTAGATCGTTTAATTAAAAAATATCATTTATAGTCGAGTGTTAGGTTAAGCTCTGAGTGTTAGCGCCAGTCTTACCCGGGTTAATTAAATCGTATTCTCCCGCTGTCCTAATATTTCCCATTTGATTGTTTCCGTGTGACCTCACTAATCACGTCATCTTTTATCCCTACCCCTTCCTCACATATCCGGCTTCATTATGTACACTCTTGTTTCAGCTTTCATGATGGATGGAAGCGTGTCTGCCGTCGGCGCTTAGCGCGTGGCTTGGGGTGTCGATACCCTATCATTCTTCGTCTACAATCTTGTCTCGTTCGTTATTCTTCGTTTGCAATGAACTTAAATCGTTTATTGTTATTTGCTTTGTGTGAATTATTATATTCAATTGCTCATGTTATTTGTATTGTGAACTGTTGCGTTTGTTAATTGCGATGTTATTAGTGCTACACCACGTGCGTGTCTACAAGTTTTATGTCATTTCTGTATCCAAGGTAAGTGCGTCTTTTATTTGTTATGAATAGTTGATCAATTGTGTACATTCCTATGTTCATGTCCTGTCAATTCTGTCCTATCCGTTTCGTCATTTCGTTTAATTGTCTATTTAATCATTTCGTTTATTCTCTAAGTCGTTTTGGTTACGGCAAGCAACTACTTAAAAACTTGCCTGGTCCTCTGGTTAACTCAATTAATCGTTTACTAATTACGTTAGAATTATTCATTTCGAATTTGCTTTATTGTACTTATTCAACGCCCGTACTAGCGTTAACACTGAGTTTATAATTTATTTAATTAAAGTAATCTGATTGTAATTTATTAGAGTCTAAGCTTAAAAATTAATCATATATAATTAATTATTAATCGTTTCAATAAATAATTATTATAAGTTTAGAGGAAGTTTGTTTATTATCTACTATGACCAGATCCCGGAAGGACCTTAAATTTTACAGTATGTACTAGTAGTTGTTCAGATTTATTCTGTTTTTTTTATAGAATTGCGTAACGCATGATTGGTTATCAATGTATATGTAAATGGAATAAAAATTATCAATTATCAATAACATTACGGTTAGATTGTTTGAAAATGGTGAAACAATACAAAAAAATATGAGTTAAATTACTTGTACCTATAAGAATATCTACTAAAATAAGCATACAATAAAAATAAAATATTCGAATAAAAATGTAAAATACTGTGTATGCATTATCATATTCTTTGTCTACAAAGAACTAGATCCTTTTAAGTTAAACAGAAAATAATAGAGAGAATTCTTGAAGTGAAAATGCATATGGAAGCATTTATAAAAGAAATTTATTGGAGAAATCTATATACAGAATTTTATTGAATAAAAGTTTTTGTTTTATTTTCTTACGTACACATACGCTTATATTTGAAGCAAATTTATTGATCTACATTTATATAAAAATATTTATAATAAGTATTTTCTTTGGTGAGTGCTTTTTACTTTTTTTGTGCTCTATGTAGAGCATAGAGAGAGAGAATACCAAGATGGTGCAAATTTTTGACTC
This sequence comes from Catonia carolina, assembly GCA_035578175.1. Classification (NCBI taxonomy): domain Eukaryota; kingdom Metazoa; phylum Arthropoda; class Insecta; order Hemiptera; family Achilidae; genus Catonia; species Catonia carolina. The sequence continues at coordinate 27,201,520 of JAQMRL010000005.1, read as the reverse complement.
CTCAATGAATTAAAAATGTTTTTTGAAGCGTGTCATTTATATAATTGTGGGTAATTTTTTTGTAGAATCAAAACTACTTCCACAAGGATTAGGTTTAAAAATACCTTAGTAAATCCCTAAATATCTTCTGGAATTAACCGTGTATTTCCTAAATTGAAGATAGGTACTTACTTTATTCCTATACAAATATAGGCTACACAAATAAATTTTCTCAAAAAATATTTTAACGATTATCATTAAATTTGCTTAAATTACTACACTTTCTAAATAGTTTTAATCTTTCTCAAAAATCTTTCTTCCTGAATTGTTTTCAGTATGTCTGTGATATAAAAACAAGATCATTGGCTAAAAGAGTTCAGAAAGAAATCCAGTTGAAATTTTACAAGATTTTGGCAGTTACAGTATTACTGTACGATTGTGTGTTCTGGACACTGGGAGGAAAAATGGAAGCCAAGTGTGGTTTGATAGATTACATTAAGAAAAAGGAAATTCGCGGTTTCTAAATATCTCCTTCTCTTGAAAAATGTATGTAAATACAGAGAGAAATGGGAGGGGTATTTAAAAAGAATGAGTAAGAATCGATAGGCAAAACGAGCATTAAACTACATTTCTGGTGAACGAAGAGATGTGGGTAGGTCGTGAAAAAGATGGACAAAAATATATAATTAAAGTAGGAAATTTAAAATCTACAACGTTTATTTTAAGTGTTTGTTTCTACAATGCTTCGTTCAGGGTCAATTAATGTTTTTCCTTATTTCGCTCATCAAATTCGGTAAAAATACGGGATTTTTAAAAAAAATTACTACCTTAGTATGTATTTTACGACAAAAATGTATATAATAAAAGTTGTATGAAATAAAGAACTTAACAACTTTTATTTTGTGCATTTTCTTCTACAAAACTTAGTTTGGCGTTAATTAGTGATTTTCCGTATTTTTAAATTGATTTTAATTTTGCGTCATCACGCATGATTAATATTAGGTTATGTTTTTTATTTTATGTTGTTTACATTGTCAAGACAAAGTTTTGTGAGTGTTTTACACGATATTTCTGTGAATAATATAGTTATTTAAAAATCTATTTTTGTATACTCGTAAGCAATCAAAAACGCAATAATTGTTTTATGATATCCATAAAGTTCAAACAAGCTTTTGATCATAGTTTTTGTAAAACGACCTCAATTTTATTTTACTGATTGAAATATGGTGATATCAGTCGCTTTGAGTTGGAAAATGGTTTCAAGAGTAACAACGTTAATAAAAGTGTAATAATTTTCATATGGTTGATTTGGTGGTTCACTTTATAAAACGACTGACTACAAAGCTGATGGTTCTGAGTTTAATTACCGGAATGTATTTTAAAGCTTTCCTCGCCGTATTTAATTTGTGGTGTAAGGTTGCGCAACCTATTGTAGTATCAAACAACCAAAAACATGATGAGATGTTAAGTAATTTAAACAAAAATTTAATTGGTGACAATTTTTAAAATTGTCATCTATCATTGTCCTTTGCCCATCCGTCCATCACATTCAGATGCCAGAAACTACAAGAAATAGCAACAAACGGTTTTTGAATTCGTAATTTACACAAAAAGGTAGTGAGCGTAAATTGGGTTTGAAGTTCCGGGTTCGACCGTACAGTAAGGCCGCTCTCACACCGGTGAAACTCGACCTCGACGCGATTAAAATGACTCGACCGAAAAACGAGTCACGTCGTGCATGTTCGCACATCAAGGAGACTCTACCTCGACGCAACTGTTCAAGCTTTTCTTCAAATCCACCAGCAGTTTGCAAAATGTCAAGTGATGACGAAGACGTAGTCGTTGCTTATTACTATCTAAGAAGAAAACAGAAAAAAATACATCTGTTGAATATCACCGAATATAAGTAATAATCGTAATAGAGGAGCGTACGTGTGTGCCCAGGACTCTCCTGTGATGAATACAAATTTAAGTCTTTTTACCGGATGTCAAAAGAAAGTTTCCAACTATTACTTGAGCGTGTTGGTCCTAGAATTATAAAAAAAGACACAAACTACGGGAGTAGTTTGTCTCCTGAGGAGCAATTGCTAATAACTTTAAGGTAAGTACAAGAATGAATATATAAACAGCACATAGCACAAAGTACTATAAATATACTAATATATTAATAAATTATAAATAAATAAATATACTAATATACTAATAATGACATTAAGTAATACAAACACCAAAATAGCACAAAGGTTACTTTGGCTGCTTCGTCTGCCATGATTATACGCGACTGGTCGAGCAGATGTTGAACAAACTAAGTCGCATACAATCGGTTTGATTAAGGTTGCGTCGAAGTCGATGGGAGGGTGAACATATAAATTTAAGGGCAGGACTCATATCGGACGTCGAGTCGAAGCCGAGTCGCAGTCGAGTATCACCAGTGCGAGAACAACCTAAGTGGCCCAAAACTTGGAAATCAAGAAATCAAAGCCAGAAACTACAAGAGATAGCAACAAACGGTTTCCGGATTCGTAATCTACACAAAAAGGTTGTGTGATGTATCATTAAATGGGCTCCAGAATTGGTTTTTGCGTAAGAACACGATGTTAAATGATGTTAATTAATGAAGACAGGGGTTACCGATAGCGTTTTATCCCCGATCTAAACACTTCAATGGCTTATATCTAAAGAATGGTGAATGATATCGTCAAAATAGTTTCACCATTGTTTTTCTCTTGAAATTTTACATCGAAATCATGTGCCATAAGTCTACCTTCCTACATTAAAAAACCAAGAAAATTCAATATGGCGGAATCGAAGATGGCGGTCGTAAATTTCGAGTAGGTTAAAAAGTATATTTTTTGTATGTCTACTGATTCCCATTGCTTATTCTTTGCTATAATAAGCGATATGACTAAAAAATAACCGGTTCCAGAATTTTTACACACCTAGTATAATGTTTTTAAGTATTAACTACAGTAATCCTAGGATTACTATCACAATTGGTGGATGTTCAAAACTCCTAGCTTCTTAATACTTTTATCTTACTTAGTACTATTCCAGTTTTGGAATGAAATAAATCAGTTATGATCGTGTACGAAGTTAAAAAATTACTTTCTAGGTAAATACACCATGGTACATTGGTTTAATTTTAACGGCCAAAAAGGAATTTAATAAATTCTACTAGTTTTAAATTATATGACTGAACTATTTAAGAACAGAAGAGGTAGAGGTGTAAAAGACACTAATCAGAGTTATCTCCTCTGAAAGTAATGAATTTCATTACACAGCCAGAGACTGTGGTGAATGAAGTGAAGGTGTCATTTGCAGGGTGCAAATGAGATGCTTTTCGGAGGGCCTGGCATGCTGATAAGCTTAGGCTGCTTTTGTACTCAGTGAGGAAGGCAATTGTAAACCACCTCACTCCTCGTTTTTCTTAGTAAAACCTCTAGAAGTTCAAACCAGTCTTTCGTCTGTTGACTTAAACAACAACAATTTTAAATGAAACAACTTATTAAATTTTCTTAACCAATAATCAAACAAACTTAACATGAAAATTAAGAAGAAAATTAATATGATCATTGGTAAATATAAAACTCAAAAACTATTATAAGAAGTAATAGAGACATACATAAACCAGCAAAATTGTAGAATGTCGAAAAATTATAACAAAAATTAATTTCGTAGTAATTTTAAAGTGAACACAATATAACGTATAATTAAATGAAAAAATGTATAATATTTCAAAGAAATTTGAAGTAGTGATTGTAAAAATGTAATAAACACAGCGTATTGGTGTATTATTCGAATAAAATAATGGCGAAACAATTGAATAAAATGAAACCGTAAAGCAATTTGAGAACCCTAAAAACGAGGCTTGAATTTTAATCATGCTCCCCATTTTATTCAAGTCCCGTTTAGTGACGTTGTGCCAGTATACATTTCAAAATGTAGAACCAATAAAATATGGAAATTACACTATTTGTATTTCGTTTTCTTTGAACATAATAATTCTCTTTTAGAAGTGATCAATTATTTAGATGTTATTGCCAAAACCCAACAGAAATTGTGGTAATATTCTTAACCAATTTCTCCTCAAAGTAATGTTGGAATGTACTACGAATATAAGTAAGTGTCTGTATACATTTTTAGTTACATAAAAATTTATGAAAAATTATTGAGCTGAGAATACGTAGTATTTACTCATGTATAAAATAAAATAAAGTTATGGGAAAAACAATTTTGCCCATAATAGGAAAGTGGGATGTAAAATTATTTGCACCCGATCTACTAGTTCTACGGCTATACAAAATAATTCAGTTAATTATCACATGGTCAGCCAATTATATGACTGAAATATTTAAAAATAGAGATGTAAATATGTAAAAGTAAAGATGCCATTTTATAGGGTGGAAAGTAGATGCTTTTCAGAGAGCCTGGCATGCTGATAAGCATACTTTTAAACTCAGAGAAGAAGACAATGGTAAACCATTTCATTGCTTATTTCACTTTGTAAAGCCTGTAGAAGTTTAAACCAGCCTTTCGGCTGTTGACGTAAACAATAAAAATAAAAAACCCTGATCTGCCTTGATGGGTCAGTCATTACGCACTCGACCTCTGAGTTCTCAAGTTCAATTCTTGGAAAGTTTTTAAAACGTGAAAAAATTATGTAATAATCTTTAACCCTTCGCAGACGCTAAATAAACTCTTGAAGCGTTTAAAAATTCCCCAAACTCGTAAGCGGACCGAATTAAGCAACGGGATGTGCACACCTATCTAGTCCTTCCATCATGACGAGAACTTACCTAATCTGACTTACCTATTGGTGAACCTTAAATCTACAGGAAACGCAACTCGAAAAACGTAATAAAATAAAATTGAAAAATCTCTTTCGTGAGTCGACGCGTCTCATGGCTGGTGATAATTTTTAAAAAGGCTTACCTTTAACCTATGGCAAAAACCATTTGTGTATCTACTCTTTAAAAGGAATCAAATGACACTATTTTTATTTCCAAATTCCGACTTTGATTTCTTGACTTCCGGTTTTGAGCCACTTTCGGTCAAAACCGGATCTTCAAAACCAATTCAGGGCCACTAATTTTTTGTGTAGATTTCGAATCTGAAAACCGTTTGTTGCTATCTCTTGTAGTTTCTGACTTTGATTTCTTGACTTCCGGATTTTGGGCCACTTTCAGTCGAAACTGGAATTTCAAACCCAATTTAGGCTCACTACCTTTTAGTGTAGATAACGAATCCGGAAACCATCTTTTGTCCATCTTTTGAATCGGTTAATATCTTTTGTAGTTTCTGACTTTTATCTTTTTCCATTGTTTTTCTCTTGAAATTTTACATCGGAATCATGTGCCAAAAGTCTACCTCCTATTTAAAAAACCAAAGGTATACCAGATGGTCCATATGTCAGTTTCCCCACGTATGGAAGAAGTAAAAATGATGGCGTTACAAGTTAACGGATAAGAAACCCACAGGAAAGAAAACATATTTATTATTTGAACTGTACTTACATAATATATTTAATACCTTTGTTATGTTTAAATCACCATTAGTGTTTATGCACTTCATACAACTATTTAAAACTGATTGACAAATTTTCAACAATAACAATTTATCTTCATTGCCGGTGTCAAATGCATTTTATATTATGCTTTTCAGTTCGGCTAGGTTTTGTGGTTTTGAAGAAAACATCAATCTTTTATAATACCCCCCAGTGAAAATCACATGGGGTTAAGTCTGGCGAGCGCGCAGGGCAATCAGTTGTACCTGAGCGACCAATCCATTCGTTAAATTTGGAATTCAAAACCTCTTGAACTTTGATGCCGAAATATGCTAGGGCACAATTTTGTTTCCAGATGTGCGATTCAAAATTGTAAGGAGCATTGTTTTCAAGTTCCGGGAAGACTAGTTCCTGCAGTACCTGTTAGTAACTTTCCGAGTTAGCATTACCTCAAAAACAATAAGATCTATTAATGCAGTACTCAAAATTTCTCCCCATACCATAAAACCAGGCACATTATACTCTTCTTGGATTACCTTATGAGGAATTTCATCCGACGAGTACACGCAGTCACGCCGATTAACACGTTCATTGAGTTTGAAACATGTCTCAACATCCCACAAAATTGAACGCAAGAAATTTTGATCGGCTTCTGTACGGATAGCGACTGTCTTACAGAATTCCAATCGCCTATCGGGATCAATTTCGAGAAGAACTTGGAGGAAAGATAGACGATATAGCTTAGAGACTCACCTCGCTATAACGGACAACAATAAATGTTATACCTGCTAATATAACAATGTTACAAACTTAGGGGAAACTGACATATGGGCCACCCGGTATATTCAATATGGCAGAATCCAAGATGCCGGACGTAAATTTCGGGTACTTAAAAAGTACATTTTATGTATCTCTACCGATTCTCATTACTCATTCTTCGCTACAATAAACAATTTGACTAAAAACTAACAGTTTCCAGACTTTTTACACAAATAAAATAGAAATGTACAACTTTTTTTTATTTTCTCATCTAAATTGTACTTCGCAATCTACTTTTATAAGCATAACGACTAACTCATACAAAATACATGAATAAGTTTTAATAGTTTTCAGTTGCTAAGTAGATTGCTTTTTACTTAATATTATTTTGTAACAGAAACTTCAAACAGCTGTGATAGTTAAAACAAAGTTTAATTTCCGGAAGAACTACTCCATAAATTACTCTTCTGCTAGTACACAGTATTGTCACCGTAAGAATTTAACAGAACAAGGTTTAAAAATTTACATCAATAAATTTTTAAAGACATTATTTTACATCGGTAGGCTATATTAAAGAAGAAGAAATTAAAATCCTAGATAATTTGAATTATCTATATTAAATCATTACATACAACCTGAACGAGAAGATAGAATGTCATAACAGAATTAAAAAGTAACTAGAGCACAACACATCAACAAGAACGCATATAAAAAAACACATCTCTCAACAACCACACAAAACACTATAAAGCAGTTACAAAATCTGATATAACATACGCAAGTGAAACCATCTTCAAACAACTAACACCGAAGAGTTAGACAGAATATTTAAAATAGCTATATTTTTGTCCAGTCTCTCGACTGGCTTGATGCAGTTCTCCGAGCTGTTCTATCTTGCGCAAATCGTTTCATAACTATATACCTGTCACCCTGTATATTTTGTAATTTGCTTCATATATTCTAATCTTTGACACCTGCTACAATTCACTCCCTCAATTTTACCCTCATTATTGATAAAATACCAGGATATCTTAAGATATGCCCCGTTAGCCTGGTAAGATGTTTCCATATACTTCCTTTTCCATACACTTGTCTAAGAATCTCTAAATTACTTATTTTGTTCACCCACCTAATTTTTAACATTTTCCTATAACAAAAAATTTCAAGAGGCTGTCCTCTTCCTTTCTGCAGCTCCTATCATCCACGTTTTACTCCCGTATAATGCTACACTCTAAACATAGTGTTTTAAGAAATTTTTCCTAATCTGTTAATCATTGTTTGTAACTATATATAAACACAAATCAGAACGTGCATTAACAAAAAATGGAACCAAGTAAATGGACATTGCAGACTAGCTTCCGACAAAATGTTATTTTTTATTATTATAAACAAATCTGTGACATTACAATCTGTTCCTTAAAATATGAGGTTAATAAGTAATTTTGCTAACAACAGGAGGTCACATTATTAGAACAGAAGTCCATTGAACTGTGAAGTTTAATTGATAAATTTGTTAACAATTTAGCATCTAAAACATATATCTTAAATAAACACAAAATCTAAAATCTATAGGCCTACGGTAAGTCTGATAAGTACATTAAATCTTTTAAATTGTTGATAAAATTGGATTCTTGATTAATTAGCAAATTAAGAGCCAGATAAATAGGATGACGGTTTGACCTTTGATGTTAATGTTCCTTGAGCAATTGAATATCTACCTTAACAGTGTTGATATGTAAGTCCTAATACATAAATGTATTTGTTACTGATGTACGTACCAAGAAATGTCCATGGTTTGTCTTATTACTTTAGAGAGGAACCTTTTCTAAAATTTTAAATAGGGCCGGTAACGACCACGATTAAAAAGAAACGGATCTCATTCTTAAATCATCTAATCAGGACCCCAAAAAACAGAATCATGAAAAAATTATAAAAAAATTTATAGAACAGTAACAGCAATTAAATGGTTTACAGAAATGAAGAAAGATATGAAAGAACTATAAATTACAATAGAAGATTTGGGGAACGAAACAGACAGAATTAAGAGATTCAAGGACAAAGAAACATGACTATGAACCGAAATCAACAAACATACAATAGGAAGAGAGATTACAAAGAAGAAAGAAAGTTAAAATCGGAGAGAATGAAGAAGTACTGAGCTAACAAAAACTCAAGCATCCTTTCTATAGAATTGAATAACGTGGTCAAATTGAGATCATAAAAAATTGAAAAAAATAAAGTTAAAAATCTGGTGTGGAACACTCACACAACTATCTCTTGCCAATTCAAATAATTAACAATTATAATCTGATATTAGTAATAAACAAAAAACATAACCTAATTTTAATCATGAGTGAAAAACGCAAAATGAAAATCAACCTGTTAAGCTTAAAAATACGGAAAATCACTTTTTCACGCTTAACTAGGCTCTGTAGAGAAAAATGCCCTCATAAAAAGTTGTAGATCTTTCAATTATTTCCTATAAATTTGATTCTATGCACTTTTGTCGTATGGTAAGGCTAAAATCTTAAAAAAATCTATTTTAATACACGTTTTCGTGAGAAAAAAAACAGAAAATCGCTAATAACCGCTAAACTTAAAAAAACCGTTATACAAAAAAAATGTGAAAAAAATTGTAGTAATTTCTCTACAACTATAATTTTACATTTTTGCGGTAAAATGCATACCAAAGCCGCAATCTTAAAAAACCAATTTTTTTACCCAAAAACAGCCTTTCCAAGAATTTCAGCAGACATGGCGCCTACCCTCTTGTAGTGCATAACAATTTAGTAAATTAGGCGAAATTTAAAAAAATCGTACGAGCCGTTTTTGATAAAATTGCAAAACAGTGAAAAATGACACGAGTAAACTAGTACTTCCGGTTGACCGATTTTGATGAAAATGTTCGTGTCGGGTCCGGTAGTAGTGTCTAACTTAAGTTTCAAGTTTCAAGTTCGTACGATGTTCCTTTCTTGAGATATTCTGTTCACACACACACACACACACACACACACACACAAATCGTAAACATTTTTTTTGGGTTCAGGGGATCTGAAAACGTGTAGATCCTGTGAAAACTCGATTTCGAAAAATCGACATAAAAACAATACTTTCCTTCCTATTTATTCATATAGGCAAGAGAAAGTAAAAATGCAGAACTAGAATTCTTAGATTCTAGGAACAATATTCGTGAGCACACTAAATGATTCTTATGTTTTTATTAATCGTAGAATAGCTAAACATACGCGATCTATTTGACTGAGCAGTTCAAATATTTGTTATCGATGAATCAACTGTCCCAAAATTACAAAGACTGTGCCAAATGTTCTAAGTAATGTACATTACTTTAACAACATATTTTATTAATTCAGATTTTTAATTGACTTCTGTACTATTTATACGATTCTACTCATGCTTTCAATTTTCTCAAATCATCCCAATAATCAAAGGATTCACAAATTACCTGTAACCTAAAATATTTCTCTTAAATATTTTTAAGAACTGAAATGTATTTAGGATTACACGTTTCAAAAGATCTTACAGATACGAGCGTAGTTTTTGCATAAATTAAACTTTTCCACGGAATGTGTTTTCTCGTATAAAATATTTAATATTTTACTTCAGCGTCATTTTCATTTTCTTTTCATCATCCCACATACCTATGCGAAATATTCGCAGAAGTAACGGTAGTAAGACTTTCGATTTGGCTGCGACAGTGAAATTCGCGTCACCCTTCAGACCGGCGCCGTAAGTCGCAACAAAAGCTAAAAGGTTCTGTAGTGAGAAAGCAAGGAAGTTTTACGAAAAATGATCCATAAAAGAAGTACGAGTTAATACAAAAATACAAAATTAAATTTAAGACAGAATACTGTTAATAATATGTTTTTGCTTTTTCGGCCTCATTGGACCACTTGAATCAATTTAAAAATCCTTCTTGGTGTGGTTTCAGGATTCTTACGCTTTCCCCAATAATTCTTCATACTTTGGTATCTGATCTGTCTGATTTTATCTGTACAAATCATCGATGACGGAGCTCGAGTTTTTCGATGAATCTTGTGTCTTTATCTTTAAGCAACTTAAGGTGCTCAGATTTTTCTAAAAGATCTTGTTCTTGCATATCTTTTTTTACTTCGGCCAACCTTAGTTAGTAATATTTCATTTTACCAAATAATTTTGATTAAGTATAACTTTGTTTTTATTACCTTTTAATAATGATAATTTAAAGCTCGTTCTCCTTAAGTTTTTATTATTTTTGTACCTATCAAAAGTATGTAATGTCTAAACAACATTGGTATTACAATATGAAGGCTAAAACGGAGCCACCCAGCGGACTCATTTGTTTATAACTATGTTTTTTTTTTAAATTTAGCTTCATTATATAATAAAATTATGAAACTGTGACAGGGTTTATAATTTAAAGGTGTCTCCATTGGAAGGTAATATCACACGAAGTTCAATAAAATGGGATAAATTACTTTTAAAACAAAACATTTTATATAAGTACTTAAAAAAATATTACTTGAACTTATACATTTTTTTGACACTTCCAATTGAAATTTACTATCTGTTATTATATACTCGTAAATATAACAATTTCTAAATGTGAAGCTAATGTTTCAAAACTTGATTTACTTGAAGGAGCGTGCAGTCATCACCACAGTCCTACAGTTGGCCAAGAAGATCTCAAGGCCAAAGGCGTTTTAAACGTCTGTGCTGAGTACCCGGTATCGCCCTAGTATACATGTTCTGTATAAGAGGGTTGTCATGTAATTCAAATTTGTCATGCATCTTTTTGTATAGTTGTTTCGCGGCATCAATTTTACGCATGGGATTTGTAAGTCTTTGTGCAACTTGAGTTTGTGATGTAAAAGGGGCATTGCGCTATCGTTCGTAGAATCTTGTTTTGGATTGCTTGTATACGTTTCGGGTGTGAAGATTTAGCAGATCTCCAAAATTGAACTCCATATGTCCAAATTGGTCTTAAGAATGTCTTGTAGATTGTTAGTTTGTGTGATATGTTTAATTTAGAACGTCTATCGAGTAAGCGTTTCAGTTGATAGAAGCGTGTTTTGAGTTGGTAGCGTTGTGTGTAACATGTACGTTCCATGTAAGTTTTCTGTCCGAGTGTAAGCCTAAATAGCGTGTTTGAGTAGTGTGAGGAGCGGACTATTATGTAAACGGTTGGGCAGTTTTGTCAACTAAGATTAAGCGTCATTTGTTGCTACTTGTTTTCATTAATTTTAATTTTCCAAAGTTTAAACCATGACTTGACATGATCAGGTGTAAATGGTTTTGTGTCTTTTGAGTTGCAATTACAGGATCGGCATCAACCGCAAGAACTGCCAAATCATCAGCAAACATAACCATAGTTGTATGGATACAAGTTGGTATGTCATTGGTGCTTACAGAAAACTGCCTTGGTGCAAGTACGCTTCCTTGCGGTACCCCAGCATTGGCTTCGTACATTTCAGAAATTTCATCGCCTAGTTTAATACCTTATTCATTTAAAAATATTTTTTTGAATGTCTGTGTTTTACAAAAATGTTTTTATTTTTCATTATTTTGTTTGTTGCTAGCAAATAATTACTAAAACAATTTGTTTATAAAATTATTCTACAAAATTTGACGGTTGAATCTTTATCAGAATATTTTAAAGGCAGAATATAGAATCCAGTAAAATCTTTATTCTTTGTAACAAGTTCCACAATCTGCGGTTACACTATTTTAGCAATGCTTTCATATAGAGAAGAAAATCTATTGTGAACTCTTTCAATCCCAGTACAGCTCCTTTATAACATTACAGCTGTCAAAATAAATTATTAAATTCATTTTAATTTAATGAAAATTTACAAACTTATTGTATATATTAGCAGGATTAAAGATATGAATGGGTTATTATTTATTAGTGTCGTATATCGATTTGCTGTTTCTGTTATACAAATTATATTGTTTGCAATTTTTGAAAAACGTAATGCAATTCATCTTCTGTATTTTGTTCTTTTACTCCTAAGATAACAAAATTATTACACTTTCGTTTAAGAGAATTCTACATGTTCCGTTTTTCTAGTAAACTAATTTTGTTCAACAAGGACCAGTTTTGTTGGTTAGCTACAGGCAGCTCCGTGGTGTAGAGGTCAGTTCAACTGACTTCTACAGCAATTGTTTCGAATTTGAAACGGAAGATCAGGAGTTTGAATCAGTCTGGAAATTTTAATAAGAAACCTGGATTAAGTAACAATTTTGTTGTTTAGGTCATCAGCCGACACAAAGGCTGGTTTGAACCTGTAGAGGTTTTACTAAGTAAAACGAGAAGTGGGGTGGCACCAATTGCCTTCTTCACTGAGTGGAAAAGTATGCTTATCAGCATGCCGGGCCCTTTAAAAAGTTCATACTTTCCACTCTGCAAATGACACCTTCACTTATTCACCATAGGGTCTGGCTTTATAATTATATTCATTACGTTCAGAGGAGATAACTCTAATTAGTGTCTTTTACACCTCTACCTCTTCTCTTAAATGATTCAGTCATTTAATTTGCTGACCATATAAAAAGAAACAGAACTATTTATTTTAGCCCTTTAACGAACAAATTGGGTGTAAATAATTTGACTCTCCACCTGTCTGTTATGGGCAGTAAGTAACAATATTTTATATTAAAAATCATAAATTTTATTTTCCAAATTTCCGGTTACAGATCCCTTTAAGAGCTTATAAATACATCATTTTTGTATTATAACTAAACTTAAACTTCCAACTATATTTTATCTATATTACTTAGTACTTAGTACTTAGTTGGTTTATTACTTCCTTTTAAACTATAACAAACAAAACTACAAAATGATTATACAAAATGGAGAGAACTTTAAATATAATTAATTGAACATAAATCAAAGCAATCTATGATTAATTACACTATTTTATAGCTCCTCGCTAACCGAGCTAAATATATAATACTGATTACATTCACTGATAAAAATGACAAATTTGAATTTGATTGAAAACCATATTTAAATGAGTAATTAATAATATATTATTCTTTTTAAATTATTTATCAACAAATAACACTTTTTATGCTATTAATTATTATTTATAACTGACATATTATATAGAACTAAATAAATAATATTGTTCGGCAATTTTCCCATCGATTTAATAATAATAGAAGGTTACACAATTTTTAATCGATACTTTCAAGTTCACTGAACTTGCATTAAAACAGTTAAATTTTTATTAAAATATGATAAGCGTTTCACTTAAAAAAATTGTGGGGATAAACTTTTGAAAAATTTTCAATTAGATTTATTTGCGGACAGACACCATCCGGTTACATGTAGGGTTAAATGTAGGGTGAAGGTGTCATTTGTAGGGTGGAACGTAGATGCTTTCCAGAGAACCTGGCATGCTGATAAGCATCCTTTTTCACTCAGTTAACACTTATATGGAAACATGTTTTTTGTAACGTTAATAGAAACACCCGGTCTGACAGACCGCCATTTCATTTTTGGCAATTTATTTGGGAATCAAAGGCAAAGAAACTCAACTAGATCTGTTTAACAAAAATTATTTTATTTTACTATAGTATAATGATTGAAATGACATTGGTATAAGATCTGGTTTTCGAAAAACAATTGTTTAAATAAATGAAAAAAGCCAAATTATTTATGGCATTAACGACTTAATTTTTAAAATTGATAACATGCTTATAATGTTTGTTTTTCACTCAGGTTAAATGTATTATTTTAATACATATTTAATCACATACTTAAATTTAAAAAAAGCAAAAATTTGTATAAAAGAAACATAACTCAAAAGTGACTACTTACATATTAGGGGGTTTTTTTTACTGACATTTGTTTTTTGTACAATCAAGACACAGTTTTCTACTGCATTCTAGGCAAATAGCTTTCGTGCAAGTGATACATCCGAGTCATCAATTTCATCACAAATAGAACCTTCCGAGTCACTGTCATCATTTTCCAATAATCTACGAATTCTGTCACCATAATCGGGATCGCTTGTACTAAGTGATCGAGCCATTTCAGAAATTTACAATTAAGTAATAAAAAAAATAATTAAAATATATACAAATAATTAAAATATAAACCCGTAAAGGAAACACCCGTCTTACAGACCGTTAAATACAGTAAGGGAAACACACGGTTCCACAGACCGCTACATGAAATACACAAAAAGAAACACGCGGTATCACAGACCGGTATGATTTTTAAGAACGATTTACACTACCGCAACGATTCACGTGAACTGAACCATATTTCACTATGAAGTAGATAGGAATGAGGGAGGAAGCTATTGTGAAGGTCAGCACCAACCCTAGCTCAGGGAACCCAGTATTATGTAAACAAATCACCCTTAGTGCCTGTGAGACCGATGTTTCCATATAAGTGTTAAGAAAGCAATGGTAAACCACTTCACTTCTCGTTTTACTTAGTAAAACCTCTAGAGGTTCAAACCAGCCTTTCGACTGATGAGCTAAATAACAACAAACAATGTAAAATGAAAAAACATAACTTTAATAAAAAAAAGGTGAATGACGCAAAATGAGAATCAACTTCTGTAGGAATTAAAAATACAGAAAATCACTACTTGACGTTTAGCTACGCGTTGTATAAAATATTTTTTTAATAAAAGTTGTAGATTTTTTATTTTCTATTAACTTTAGTATATTCACTTTATTCGTAAAATTCATACTAAGGCCGTTCCCAAAACCGATTTTGATGAGTAAAATACAGAAAATCACTAATAATTGACACTAAACAAAGCGATGTAGAAAATAATCTTGAAATAACAGTTATAGAGTTTTTAATTGTTTACAAGTTTCTTATACACTTTTGCCGTTAAATGCATACTAAGGCCGCAATCTTAAAAAGAAACACATATTTTACCACGAGAGCACAGCTACTGCATGATAGCTGTCGTTGATAGACTGATGTTTAAAGTATTTTGTTACGAAATTTTTAAAAGTGACGCAAAATGAGAATCAACTACTGTAGGACTTAAAAATACGAAAAATCACTAATTGATGTTAAGCTAACCGGTGTAGAAAAAATTTTTGAAATAAAAGCAACGGATTTTTTTAATGTTTATAACTTTTGACATACAGTATTCATTTTTGTCGCAAAATGCATTTTAAGGACGTTCCCAAAAATCCCATTTTTACCGATTTTGATGATAAAATACAGAAAATCATTAATTGACGCTGAACTAAGTAAAAATTACATTGTAAAAATTTCTTGAAATAAAAGTTATAGATTTTTTATTGTTTAAAACTTTAACTATATCACGCTTTTGCCGTTAAATGCATATTAAGTACACAATCTTAAAAAATACATTTTTACCACGAGAACAGAGTAAAACAATCAAAAAACAAGATCTGATAAAAGGAGACTGAACTAACAGCACATCCAAATACCGATAGTTTAAAAAAAATATTGAACTTGTAAATCAAAATTAATAATTGACACTTGAAAACAACAAATAGTAAATCAGTAAAGAAATGAAATCATCATTAGTCTCCAAAACTAATATTTTAAACTAACCAGCATAAAAGACTCATTAAATCCTGACGTTCAATATAGTATCTTGTTACATTTTTTTTTAAAGTAAACATAGCGAAGAAATAACAATACAATAATAAACTTATCGTTTTCATGATAAAATTTCGGAGCACGTACTCTTTCTTGGATCGGTGAAGATACCGAATTACAGTTGTTGTTACTGTATGTAGTCAACTATATAAAACGTACACAGAAAATAAATGAACACAACATTATAAAAAGAAAAAAAGAAAACCAATCAAATTAAAATGTAAAAATAAATCTCTGTGTTAAAAACCTAATATAATTTAAAACAGTAAACCTGAATATAGCCTATGTCACCTTATTGGTACGCTTAAATATTATTATTTAATACCTCGTTTTAGTCATAAACATGTACTTTTATTAGAACCGAAGTTCATTTTCATAATAGTGAAAACCGGTCTATAAAATTCTTGTATTTACGACCGTAATTTGAGTTCAATTACTCGTATCAATATTTTCTTTTACATCTGGAATAAAAATGATATTTCTAAAAGCACATAGTTAAATAGAATGCAATGTTTTCTGGTTAACCTTGCGTATTACAAGTTTATGTGTGTAACAGATTCGTTTTAATACTCTTTTTTAAATAAATATCTTCAGCTCTTTTTTATAAGTACAATATCAATATTGGCGTTCCTCAGGGTTCTATACTCTCACCGATTCTTTTCACAATTTTTACCAGTAGTACGCCGTTTAATAACAACACACTTATTTATTTGTTTTATTTTATTGTTTACAACAGGCCAACTACGGCCCAATTACAGAAAAAATATTTCATTCCAGAGCAAAAGACAATACAAAAGTAAAAAGAAAAGAAAAAGAGAAAAAAATACAAATAAAAATAGTCAATAATGCGAACAGAATAAAATATACCTAAAACAGTATTATACACATAGATTTTACGAATAATTTACTGATCAATAATCATGATATAGGTCCAAAACAAAACAAAAAAATAATTAACGCATACATAATGTGGAATTGGTGACGTCTTGAAAGACTTAAGAATGGCTGACCATTCTTAAAGCGCCGACCGATGCTTAAGAGCCGACCGATGCTCGGCTCTGACAAAATGGATCTATTGTCTCAATTCTGTCCATGATATTATAATTAACTATCATGCAGTTAACCGGCAAATAAGCTGCATAATTAGTGGAGGAATATTTGTGATAAAACATATTTTTTGAACGGTTATAAAAACTTGGGACGCGAAAAGGGATTTTTCTAAGCGTATAAGGATCATTTATTTCACCACACAATAATTGTTTCAAATACATTAGTGAAGCTAATCGACGCCTATTTTCTAGTACGTTCGTTTGAAAGGTGTCTAGTAAAATATTATATGGAATTTCAAAGGAGTAGATACGGTTCTGCTTATAGTACAAATAACGGAGGAATTTAATCTGAAGTTTATCGTACAAACTTATCGTAACATATACAGATGATACTACCATCTTTGAAAGAAGTGAAACAGCAGGAAGTGCATCAAGGAAGGTTCAGCAATATCTGAACAAACTGGACAAATGATTAACAACGTGGAAGACAAATCCAATCCTGGATACTTTGTCGAGACTGCTGTTCGCTGGTAACCCTGAGTGGGGTCAGCATACCAACTAAGAAAAAGGTGAAACAGTATGGGTTGTGGTTGAACAGGTGACTCACATATAGTGGAGATCTCAAGCGCAAACAATTATTATTAAATAATCGCCACAGACGTTTTTCCATCTTGTTAAATCTTAAATCTTCTACCACAAAATAACAAAATTACTAAGTACTACGTTTGCTGAAACTACCGTGGATGCACGAAATCTAGATATCTGGCGTTTCTGGACGAACCAAAACCTTTTGGTCTTGATTTTGCTCTTGAATCAAAGGGCAAAATCGTCCTTTTTCCATAGTCTAGTTCTAGATAAAAAATTAAAGACAAAAATAAATAAATATCTGCGGAAATTATGTATATTTCATACAATGGCGCAGAATTAAATAACAACATCTGAACTAAACCATTTAAACCAACTAAACTAAAGAATTTTTCATTATCAAAATATATTCGAATATCTGCTTTCTTAACTTTTTTTATTTCTTAACAAGGAATTAAAAAATTCTTTCTTATTTAAAAATAACTTCAAAGAAACTTCTGAAGTAAATTAAATTATTTACCAGCCAGATCTAATTTTTTGTGAAATATATCACCTTTTGGACAATAAATCTTTCCTATCAAACTTGGGAAAATAAATTTGTATGAATCAACCTTAAAACTGTTTGGATAAATGGAATACAACTTTGGTGTATTTTTTGTAAATTCAAACATCAAATTTTAGATCGACTCCATTTAAAAATTATCAAAAACATCTTGAACTTATGTTAGTACAGCTTCTTCTCTAATCAAGGATCAGGACATAAGACCTGTTCCGGCATCCACCTAGCCACCGGTCGCCCCGGATCGCGTCATATAACCGGCTTGTAACATCTGGCCAGTCTAGGAATCCTGTGTGGAGACATTCTTTCAACATGATCGGTCCATTTCCAACCATAATTGTCTCCTAAGAGAACACACATATAACTCTTGCCATATTTCCTCATTTCTGAACCGATCAAGTCTACTACAACTCTTAACACATCTTCAGAAGCGCATCTCGCCCAACTGAGTAAATATTTTAGTGTTGGGACAGCCACTGTCTTACAGAACTTCATTATTGTGAAAAGTTTGAGTCCTTCCCTTAAAATTAAGATGTACCAAAAATCCAATTAAATCTTTGATTTTTTTGTGGTAATTACATCATTGTCCTTTTTTCTGGTATACATAACCAACAAATTAATTTTTAGAAATCTCAACTTAAAGGCAGCGAAACAAGAAATTTCAGATTTATGCGTTAAATTTTTATTTTTATTTGGAAAGCCATTACAAATATCAGAATTTACAAGAAGATAGCAATCAATTTATTAGTTAATACTCTAACTCAAAATTCAAAGTTTTAACTCTATTAAATATTTTAAACTTTCCTTGCAATTTACTGTTCTTAAAATCATATAAACAGGATATAACAAAAAATATCAAACAGAGAAAAAAGTATCGTTTCTATAATACTTTTCTAGAAATATTTTGTTTGGCATCTTATTAAGCAAAAAAATTGTAGCAAATAGTAGAAATTTATTTTTAAAAATTGTAATTTTTTTGAAGATTTTTTTAATGGTGCAATTGACAAAGTAAATTAGGACCATTTAACCTAAATTTTAAAGCTAATGGGTAATTTAAAAAATCCATTAATGATTGGATGGGATTCCTCAGATTAATAATTTCAGTTAAATAGTCAGAGTAGTGGTTCCTTTATTTTCAATCATTTAAAAACATATTCGTACCCGTACACGCACTAAAAAATAAAGTGAATTCACGTTAAGAACCAACTGTAGAATCAACACACTGGATTAGTAGTAGTACTGTAAAAAATACACTACACAAATACATACAACAGCGTAGCACTAATCACCGGGTGGACACTAACATTTTTTAAAATTACTAAAAAATTAAAATTGCTAAACAATAACAACAGGCACTCGCATTTCCTTACGTCAATAAAATCTTTCCAAAATCAATTAGTTTTGTTTAGATTTCAATTGCAGACTTCGTATTACATTAATAATATTCCGATACCTCGCACTACTCAAACACGCTACTTTGGCTTACACTTGGACAGAAACTTACATGGAACGCACATGTTACATACACACTCACGCCACAAACTCAAAACACGCTTCTATCAACTGAAACGCTTACTCGATAGACGTTCTAAATTAAACATGACACACAAATTAACAATCTACAAGACATTCTTAAGACCAATCTGGACATATGGAGTTCAACTTTGGGGGTCTGCTAAACTTGTACACACGAAACGTATACAAGCGATTCAGAACAAGATTGTACCAACGATAACGCAATGCCCCTTTTACACCACAAACTCAATGTTGCACAAAGACTTACAAATCCCATACCTACGTAATTGATGTCGCGAAACAACTATACAAGACGATGCATAACAAATTTGAATTACATGATAACCCTCTTATACAAAACAATGTACACTAGGGCGATACCGGGTACTCAGCGCAGACTGTTGAAGCGCCTCTGGCCAAGAGATCTTCTTGGCCAACTGTAGGACTGTGGTGATGACTGCACGCTCCTTCAAGTAAATCAAGTTTTGAAACATTAGCTTCACATTTAGAAATTATTAAATTAATTTAATAACAGATACTAAATTTCAATTAAAAGTGTCAAAAAAAAGATTTCGTATTATTTTTAGGCTTTTTCAATGTTTATATTACAGATTCTTCATGTACGTGACCTTTAATTTTATGATTCTAAATGACTGTTTTCACTTTTGTTGGCTTTGTTATTTTAAACTCTTCGGTTTGGTTTAATTAGTTTAGTTCGAATGGTGCACAATTTAGTAATAAATAGGCAACGATTCTATATCCTCATCTTCATGCACAAATTCTGATTGTGAAGACGGATACTTAGATAACACCAGTTAATTGCCGTGTGGGTGTAATAAAATGTGTAGATCACAATTTTGGTACTTTAAAAATGTTTAATCTTTATTATAGTCCCTATAGATCAAGGCCACGAGATAAAAAAAGTGTACTTATATTTAACTGATTACTAAAATGCAATTTGTAATGCTAGAATAAACCAGAGAATAAATTTATTCTTCTCGATTGGTTGAACACAATTGCATTTTATTTTAAGAACGGAATAAAAATAGTGCATTATTTATATTAAAATTTATTATACGGAATAAAAATAGAGCAAAATATTAACAATCTATAAAAATTATATAAAATTTCAGATATATAAATAAATTATTGTAAATAAAAACAAATTTCAGTTTTGATATATCTACCTTCTGGTTAATGCATTTAATCGGTAATGTATATAACAGTAGAAACTAAACATCTCGGGTTCGATCTCAGCTAGGGCTTAATTTATTAAAATCAATTCCTTACATTAGTGTACTGTAAAAAATTCTTATAATTAAGTTAGACATTTTTTCGACAGGTAAAAATATTAGTATTTTATTCTAAAGGAAATAGTAATTTGTTTCTTATACAAATTAAATTGTTTCTAGTTAATATGATTTATTTACAAAAATTGTATATAATGTTTTATGTTTGTAAATAATGTTTTTAACATGTTTTTGGCCGATCCGCGGTGTAGAGTCAGCGCAACTGACTTCTTTGATATTGTCCCGGTTTTGATTTCCGGTCAGGTCTGGTATTGTATCATCTGTGTAACACCTAATGTCATTACCTTCCCACAAGCCCAAGGCTTATGTAGGAAAAAAAATCTGGTGTGAAACACTCACACAATTTTCTCTTGCCAGAGCAAATAATTAACAATAAACCTAACATTATTAATAAAATATTAGAAATAAACAAAAAACTAACCTCAAAAACATAACCTTATTTTAATCATGAGTGAATGATGCAAAATGAAAATCAACCTCAGTTTGGCTTAGAAATACGGAAAATCACTCTTTCTCTCTAAACTAGGCTCTGTAGAGAAAAATGCTTTAAATAAAAGTTGTAGATCTTTTAATTTTCTATAAATTAAATTATATACACTTTTGTTGTAAAATGCATACTAAGGCTGAAATCTTAAAAAAATTAATTTTTCAAACATTTTCGTGAGAAAAAAACAGAAAATCGCAAATTACCGCTAAACTAAGCGTTATACAAAAAATTGTTTGAAATAAAAGTTGTAGAATTTTTAATTCTCTACAACTTTTATTATATAAAGTTTTGCGCTAAAATGCATATTAAAGCTGTAATCTTAAAAAAACAACGTTTTTACGTGAAAACAGCCTCACGCAGAATTTCAGCAAACATGACGCCTACCCTATCTTGTAGAGAATAAAAAATTGAGTAAACCAGGCGATTTTAAAAAAAATCGTAGGACCAGTTTTTGAGAAAATTGCAAAAAAGTGAAAAATTACACGAATAAACTACCACTTCCGGTTGACCGATTTTGATGAAAATGTTCGTGTCGAGTCCGGTAGTGGTACGTAACTTAAGTTTCAAGTTTCAAGTTCGTACGATGTTCCGTTCTTGAGATATTCTGTTCACACACACACACACACACACACACACACACATACACACACACACACACACACACGCAGACACACACACACAGACCAATCGCTAAAAACATGTTTTTTGGGTTCAGGGGGTCTGAAAACGTATAGATCCGGTGAAAACTCGATTTCGAAAAATCGACATGAAAACAATATTTTCCTTCCTAGATATTCATATAGGCAAGAGAAAGTAATAAATGTTTGATGTTTTTTTAGGCATAATCATTTAATAAAATAAATAAATGTTTAACTGTATACCGGGAATTGAAAAGTTGTACTAATAATTATTGTAGGAAATGTATTTCTTGTTCTAAATTCTCTGTTACGAATTCTATACTACAACAATACCGTGTGGTAACTACAATGTAAATGTTGTTCGCCTTCGCGGCCTCATGTCTAGAGTGCTAAACAACGTTGTCCACTGGAAAGCGGAAAGTTCCAGGTTCGATTACCGTCTATGACCAGGAATTACTACAGGTTAAAACCCACCGATTTTTTTAGCGTAATCCATATTAGACGCTAATAATAAAAGTAGTTGATGCAAATTTAAATAATAATAAATTAATAAATGAATTTAAAATTTATACTTCAATAAATAACCGCTTCAGAAAACTTTTATGTTATTGTTTATCATTTATTAATTAATAACGAAATACACTTACATAAAAATAAATTATTATCGACTAGTTATTAAGTTTTAAAGGTATCCAATCACTGTAAAAGGAACACTTAAAAAAAATTCATGATTGGTAGAAAATAATGGTATATGAAATCCAACAACGACAAAAGCGCACAATACACCTATATTCAGTAACATTACAATAAACAGATCCTACGAGCAGGCAGCCAAATACTTTGGAGTACAACTAAATCGCAAATTGACTTGGAAAACAAAACGGATGAAGCGTAAATAACTAAACTACCAATTTCAGCAGACGTACTGGATACTCAACAGAAAATCAAAACTATCAAACTAAGATAAATTATTTACATAAAAAATTATTTTTAAATATAGAAAACCCACCGGGTTGGTTTACAGGTAAAGTAATCACCACGAGTCTGCTGATAACAGCTGATTTTCAGAGACGAAGATTCCTGGTTCAAATCCTAGTGCCTCCTTACTTTTAAACGGATTTAAATACTAGTCAGTGGTTACTGGTGTACTTTGATGGTTGGGTTTCAATTAACCATACTCTCTCAGGAATGGTCGGCCTGAGTCTGTACAAGATTACAACTCATTTACACGTCATACATATCCTCATGTCATTAGGTCATGGGGTTGCTTATTGTTTTAAATTTAACAGATTGCAACATACACACATTAGGAATAAAAAAAAATCTTTAAAACCCACCGGGTTGGTTTACAGGTAAAGTAATCGCCACGTGTCAGCTGTTTAACAGCTGATTTTCAGAGACGAAGGTACCTGGTTCAAATCCTAGTGAAGTTAGATCATTTTAATTTTAATGTTTTAATGTAACGGATTTGAATACTAGAATGGTTACCGGTGTACTTTGATTGTTAAGGTTCAATTAACCATACTCTCTCAGGAATTGTCAGCCTGAGCCTGTACAAGATTACATCTCATTTACACAACACATAAATTATCATCCTTATATGATTGGGTCATGGGGTTACTTATTGTTCTAAACTGAATAGCTTGAATAGACAACGTACAGATATTCGGAATAAAAAAAAATATATAACACACCGGGTTGGTCTGCAGATTAATGTCCTCGCCACGAGTTAGCTGTTTAACAGCTAATTTTCGGAGACGAAGATTCCTGGTTCAAATCCTAGTGAAAGTAGATACTTTTATGCGGATTAGAATACTAGACAGTGGTTACCGGTGTACTTTGATGGTTGGGGTTCAATTAACCATACTTTCTCAGGAATGGTCGGCCTGGGTCAGTACAAGACTACACCTCATTTACACGTCATACCATTTTTCTCTCATTGGGTCATGGAGTTGCTTATTGTTCTTAAATTGAAAAGATTGCAATGTACACACAACATTAGGGTTAAAACATCTATATAGATTAAGGGATCCAGTTATGGAAAACAGGAACATCAAAATTCTGCATTCTAATTCTAAACTTTTACGTACAATCACAGAGTCTCCATGGTACATAACAAATAACGTATTGCACCGCAACAAGAACAGTAGCTCTGTCCAAGAAGAAATAACAAAATTAAGTTGGAATTACTACGCTGCAAGGTGGAGGTCCCGGGTTCGATTCCCGGGCCAGGGCTTGGAAAATTATTACAAGTTTAAACCTACCGTTTTTTAACCCAATGTAGTCGCTAATAATCAGGATGTTGATTCGACTTAAAAATAAACTAAACTAAAAAAATATATAATTCGGAACACTATCTTAAATCATAAAACTATCATCTTTTAGACAAAAGCATTTCTCAGAAACATTAAAAAAAGTTCACCTACAGATCTTTCCTGAAAAATATTCAAATACTTTTTATTGTTTCTTTATAAATTTACTTAATTTGGTTTGAAAAATGTAATCAAATTTCTTATTGTGTTAGACGTTTATTCTGTTTTGTAAAGTTGATGTACAACTGGGTGCTCTTATGACAAGTTATTTCCATTTAATTATCGCCCGTTGTGGTTAGATTGTAAATATTATTTTATTAAAAATAGGGTAAGTTTAAAAATTATTAAAATGTAATGTATCATAATTGATACAATCGTAATCTTAGTAAATAACAAAGTATTGGTTAAGTTAGTAAGTTAGTGTAAAAAGTAAATATAGTAGGTATTGAATGCTATTGCTAATAGTTGTTAATACTTCAGTTTTTTGATATTTATAAGTTTCCAACCCATCCTAGTATATAGTTTTTTCCATAGTTGGATGGGACAATTTCTACCACCTCTAGCGTAAAAGGATAGTAGTTTGCTGCAAGAAATTTTGTATTATGGTAATTTCTTTTTTATGTAATTGTCATGGGAATAAATAAATTATTATTATATTCTATGTATTATAAAAACAGTATTCAAAGACTAAAATTTTCTTATAATAATATTTTTAAATAAACAATTTCTGCTTAATCTTAAATACCGCAAAAATTTGAGAAAACCTTTCAGTCAATAATAAAATTATAAGGAAACCGAATATTAAGATCTATTTTTTCATAATTACATAATTACATTTTCAGTTTCAAGGTTATTCACCAGTGGCGTCAAAATATTGCACGGAGAATGTTCTAGAAATCATATATCGATCATTCTAAAAAACCAGTATTTATTAAAATATTAATCTCGAATTTTAAAATCCTTGTACTTAATTCTTTTGTCTCAAAAATTATATTTTTGAAAGTTTCAAAAACTAGATACTACGGTTATCATTAACGACCTAAGGTGATTAAACGATTTAAAAATTTCATTTTGTTTTAGTCCGCTTGTATTTATAACCGAACATAGGAAGAAGTTTTCAATAAAATTTAAATCACTTGAAAAAATTTGTATAATTTTCACGCCGTAAATAGGTTATAATAAATATAAAATTTTTGTCACATCTACACAATGTATAAAATTTTAAACTCTAATAAAACGCAGATAATTTACCGATTTTGTTTTAAATCACTTTTTAAGAAAAATTTTATTAAATTGTTTTATAGTAAAGCAAAAGACGGGATCCAATCTCATCAGTAAACAGTATACCTACATTTTTTTAAAGCTTACCTAATTTACTGAAGTCACTTCTTCTTTATATGGAAACAAATTTATTGGAAATCGATAGAAAATTTATTTTTACTCATAACATAAAAAAGATTTTTGTCTTAGTTGTTTAGTCGGTAATAATATATTCGGCTGTAAATCCAAGATCCCGAGATCGATTTTATTACCAGAATTCTATCTAGTATTAATACAGTTAATATTATATTCTATAATAAATAAATTATTTTTTTTATTGTATTAAGATTTTGTTATTAATTTAAAATAATTATTTTTAAATTGCATCAGTATAAACTCAAAGGTATATGGAAATTTCAAGTTTAGATGAATCACGAAGGTTGAAATTTCCAAGTCTGAACTTGAAGTTGATCCAAGTCATAAATTTCTCTGTATTTTTAATTATAGGTTTATCACAAGTTTAATTCATTAAAAATTTATACAAATTTAGTATATAATATGTATAATTTCACTTTTTTATAACTGTTCCATTGTTAATACAACCGTATACGTTTAGTTTGACAGAAAATATTAAGTAATTTCAGTTGAAACTTAATAACCCGAAACGAAATGATTTTTAATATAGGTCATCCATAAAATAAAGTCCGCTCTGGTTACAGTTAAAAATTCATCGAGTACTTCCTCAAGCAAATTTAAATAAAAATATTTAATCCATTAAAAATAATTTAAAATAAAAATTTCTATTATACCTATTTTTATTAAATATACTATTAGGTATTTTCTAAAAAAAAATATTATTTTTAAAAATACATTATAAGTATTTTCTAAAGAAATTAAAGCAATAAAACTTTCTACTACTTACTTGGAAGATAAGATTATTTATTAAAATCTACAAGATTAATAAGGAAGAAGGATAATTAAAAATTACATAGTCTACAAACACTTGTGTTTTCTAATTAGTGGGTAATTTTTTTATCATTGAGCTATGTTAGGGTGATAAAAAATTAGTCTACTTTCTAAAAGAAAGGGATAAGGATTAAGAAAAGAAAGAGATATGATATAGTGTGAGAAAGAAAGAGTGATAAGAGAGAGAGAGAGAGAGAGAGAGAGAGAGAGAGAGAGAGATATAGAGATGTTATTATATTACAATAGATAGTAGAGAATTTTTAGTTCGTGCTTACTTCGCCTAAAAGTGAGCTCAATGCGACGAGCAGGCTATGGGCATCAAACTCGTACTGAATCGGAGAACCATTGCGGCGTCCCGACGCCCAGCCCTAACACACGCGCAAACAAGCGCACGCGCTTAGCGCATCTGGGACCTTACCGTACTCACTCCAATATTACTCTACCACCGCACCGTCTCATCTACTTCACCTGGATTGCCCAGGCCCCACCTGTTCTACTTGACATCAGGTAGTTGGTACAAACAAACCCAACCTGCCACCTATCTGCCAGTGCCAAATTAATCTCAACGTTTTATGCATTTGTTACATACTTTACCGAAAAAAAAGTGAAAACAAAATTAATAAATTGTAATTACGAAAACAACTAACTGCTGACATTTTTTATAACCGTTAAACACTACCGTGACATGTGACATCGCACTTACACATTGTTTAGTAAATTATTATTTAATAGAAACAATTTATAAGTTCCTAACTGTACCCTAACTCTGAATAACTGAACTCAGTTTAGTTATTCAAATAAGTTTTTATAGTTCTTTTAACACAAAACTAATTCATAAAATTGCCCGTCACAAACAGGTGGAGGATTAAATTAATTTTCCTTGACCGTATTTTTCCAGAGCTATAAAATATATTTCTGTTTCTTCTCGAGTGATCAGAAAATTTAATTTTTGTACATTATTACTGCAATTAATAACGGAATCCATATCTTATATAGTTACTTGAGTCACGAGTTTGCCTTTGTTTGCAACGAGGGTAAAGGGGAAATGAATCAGTGCACATGCGCGACTGCTTTAATTTCAATACATCAAACACAACTTACACTTTACCCAGAGCATAAATACAGTATATCGCTGAACCTTTTGTTGGTTAACTGTACGAATTTAACTGTGTGTTACCGTAAACAGAAATGGTAGTTTCTTGAAAACGTGGGCAGACTATTCATAGTGCTGAATGAAATCTAATATACAGTGGAATAAAATGCTGTGAAGTTATAGCTAAACAAAGGTGCCTTTTCCTGCCTCTCAACAAAAGCCATGAACGAGTGGCTAACTACTGTGATGTTTCTTATTCCACAATTTGAAAAATAAAGAAGGAAATTAAAGACGTGAAGAAGCTACTCTTCAACAGTTTTGTTGACACCTGGTAAAAAAAAGGAAACGGTTTGGTAGATACTAGTGAGACTGATAGTGAAGACGCCGGTGACAGCGACAGTAAAGAAGGCATTCGTAAAAAATTTTGTTCCAATGGAATAAGGTAGCTGGTAATTACAGTAAATCAAACATTTCTAGTCATGTAATTAAGCTATAGGCAATATTACAAGTCACATTTAATTCTTATGAGGTTTATGAAGAAAACATTTTCTCAGAATAAAACACAGCTTACAAAATCTATGTAGAAACTGCACGGTAGTAAAATATACGAGTAGTCTCTGACTTTTGAGATTGGTAGAACTGCCAAATTTTCACTTTCCTTCCCTCAAGCCCATTCATACGCACAAAGCAATCTCATGCCTTCATTATCTATACCATGTTAACATTTATTTTTTTAAATTGTTTTAACGTCGCCTCCATAGCTACAACCCGTAGATGTTCGCGCAGCGCGCATTTCGTAATTATTTCAATATTTCGCGTAATGATCCGATACCTTCAACCCATGCAATAAAAATATGGGTTAAAATCTTCGAAGAAACAGGCTCAACACTGAAGACACGAACTGGAAGCGTAAAAAGTGTCCGTACACCAGAAAACGTTAACAAGGTCCAGGCGGCTGTGTTAAGAAGTCCTACGCATTCAGCTCGACGGCATGCAATATCACTCGGCATTCCTAATCGCAGTGTGAAGAGGATTTTACACAAAGATCTACAGTTCCATACGTTTAAAATTTAGTTAGTGCACGCTTTGAATAATGTTGATCACGCATCCCGACTTGCTTTTTGTAATCGATTATTGGACATGATGAATGTCAACGCAGATCTTCTCAACAATCTTTGGATGAGTGATGAAGCTCACTTCTATCTTTCGGGCTTCGTAAATAAGCAGAATTTTAGATATTGGTCACGCAAAAATTCACAAAAAATACACGAAAAGCCGCTCCACAGTATTAAAGTGACAGTTTGGTGTGCAATGTCAACACAGGCTATCGTAGGACCATATTTTTTGAGGATGACAATGAACGTGCAGTTACAGTGAATACACAGCGCTATGTTAACATGTTGGAGAACTGTCTTCAACCGGAATTAATTCGTAACCCGGCTTACCAAAACATGTTTTTTCAACAAGATGGTGCTACCTGCCACACATCCCTCAATTAATGTTTTGCGACGATTGTTTCCCAATCGCGTCATTTCTAAGAACGGAGACATTTCATGGCCAGCCACATCACCAGATCTCTCTGCATTTGATTACTTTCTATGGGGACACTTAAAATCACGTGTTTTCCAACCTCCACCGCCTCGAAATGCACGGGAACTTAAAGAATGGATACGTGAAGAAGTGGCACGAATTCCTACAGCCACATTACGAAATGTGATGAATAACCTCGTGCACAAGTTCAGGAATGTGTGCGACAAAATGGAGGACATCTTTATGATATGATTTTCAAGTAATTTATAAAAAATTATAAATATGTAAATATTACTTGGTATATTCTAAATTAATTAAACTACATTTTTTAACTTCCTCACGGTGTTTTCAAAATCGCTCGATTCACTGCCTCACTCGTTATATTCGTATAGGCAAGAGAAAGTAAAAAAACCTTGCGTTTATATTTTAAACTTGACATCTCCCAGTTTATAAAAATTTCAGGAATTTTGGAAAAACGTTTTTTGAGTTGATTCGTTTTTACCAAAAAGAAAATATTGGAACTCCTCCTTCACTTTAATATCTTATGGACTTTTACATGATGCTGTTCCGTTCTTGAACTAAGATAAAATAATTTTTCTCTATATTTATATGGGAACCTCAAAATCATAAAAAATTGGAGTTGCCCCCTTCTTGCACGGAGGTCTTCAATTTTGACGTTTAACTAGGCTCTGTTGAATATAAATAAACGTTATTTTTAGTAATATAAATTGTACAAAATAAGAATAACAAATTAATGCCAAACAATAAAGCGGATATTTCTTGTGTTTAATGTGCATATCAATATTTTCTAGTGCATCAAAAAAGTTTTTGTTCTACCTCTTTATTAAAGACTACGACAAAAATTTCAGTTTTACCAACAATGTTTAGTTTAATGGTTTAACGTTCGATAAAAGGTGTTTAGTAGTTAAAATCAAAAGCGGGTAGAATATTTTTTGTTTAGGATTTTCACTGATAGAGTTTCGTTCAGGATACAAGTTACCGCACGTTATACGTATACCACAAAGGTTTTAAGTAAGCTTTACTCGATAGCATGTTACCCATTGATTACTGTCGGACCTTTTAAAATAAACTTGTGAATGCTTTATCAGTTGCGTCAATTGTCACATTTCCCATGTACGAACAACATTAAGAGTACATAAAGGTTTTTATTTACACAAGATTACAGAAACTGTTTAATAAAATCGTTTATACTTACATATCAACGAAGTATTTACAAAATATTAACACTAATTTAATTTTTAATCAATAACTTTTAAAGATAAAAACTTTAAGAAAAACGTATTACTGTAAAGAGTATTTCTCTTTCCGATTAAACTTCTGTTTTTATTTAGAAGCTTTATTCAGTAATTAACTGAAAGTGCTTTTGGAATTATAATGGGTTTCTCGTGAGAACATAACAGTTGTTTCTCCAACTCGGATCCAATCGTTTGAATAAATAAAAAAGATTCAATCACTATAAATTTTATCATATTTAATCAATTTATAATAGCAGGATTTTGAATCTTTAAAAGCTACATTGTTATATGAGTTTTGTTTAATGAAAAAAATTTTTAAAGAAATTTTAGCTCACAATTTAAAAATATGCCTATTAAACTTAAAGCTTTACTTGCCATACAATGTTTAGATTGTATAGGCTACAATCCTTTTAAAAAATTTTGAAACAAAAAGACTCGTTGAATGCCCTTATGGTTCAACTTACTACATAATAGAACAAAAAATACAGAATTAATAATTTCATTATAGAATTTAATTTTTCTGAAAGTTTCGAATAAAACAACAAAAAAAGTAAAAAAAAACATCAGATGATAATGTAAAAAGGTCATTTTCTCAAACTGTCACCCAAAATCGATTTTCCAGCTAATAAATCTATAAAATATAAGTTATAACATAATTAAATAATTTATAATATATAAAATTTATATACGTAAATACTTATTTATATACTTTATATATAGATATAATATTAATATATGTATATTCTTTAACTATTATTTGTTTTCTATTGAATTTATTTATATTACTTTTCAAAATTAAATTTTCTACAAAAGTTTTTATTTATTTATTGGCAATTTAAAAAGTAAATTTATGCCTAACCAAAAATAAATGAATCTTTTGTTAAACAGCTGATTTTGGCGAAGACTTTACTTCTAGACCAACCCAGTGGATTAGAAAAAGATTAAATTTAAAAACCTTAACCTACCGGGATGTTCTGGTGATAAAGTCATTGCCGAAAATCAGCTGTGTAACAGCTGAAGATTCCAGGTTCAAATCCTAGTAAAGTTAGGTTACTTTTCCTAGGATTTGAATACTAGACAGTGGTCACCGGTGTATATTGACAGTTGAGGTTCAATTAATCATACTCTTTCAAGACTGGTCGGACTGAGTCTGTGCCAGATCTCATTTAAACGTCATCATACGTCATCCTCATATCATTGGGTCATAAGGTTGCTTATTATTCTTAAATTTAACAGATTGCAACAAACACACATTGTTGTTGTTGTTTAGGTCATCAGCCGAAAGGCTGGTTAGAACCGCTAGAGGCTTTACTAAATAAAACGAGGAGTGAGGTGGTGTACCACAGCGCCAGACCCTCCGATAAACATCTTCTTTCCACCCTGCAAATGACACTTTTACTTCTCTCATCACAGGGTCTGGCTGTATAATGAAATTCATTACCTTTAGAGTAGATAACTTTGATTAGAGTCTTTTACACCTCTATCACTTCTATTCTTAAATGCTTCAATTATATAATTGGCTGATAAGATACAGAACTATTTTTGTATCCTGGGAACTAGCAGATCGAGTGCAAATAATTTTACTCTCTACCTCCCTGTTATGGATAAATACACGTATTAGGGTTTATAAAAAACGTCAATTGAAATAGTTAACGTTCTTTTAAGCAATAACGAGAATTTTTTAGTGGTAGCTACGCATTTAACTGTAATTATTGTTTACGTTTTAAAAATAATAATCAATTAAAAATAACCAGTTTGAACGTAGTATCTTAAAAAATTGAATGAGAAAATGAGTTTCTGCTGTATAATGAAATACAACCATAAAATATTACTACAGCTATTCTTATAAGCAGTTGCAGAAACTGCAGACGCACGTTTAAAATCATAAAATGCATTTCATGTCTAATGAAGACGTAAAATACAAGTGCACTGAAGCATTTACTACACCATGCTCTCTGTGTACAATCACAAAATGGCATCTTTTAACCAAGTCATTACTGGTGAACTGGAATAGAAACACACTACACTGATATTTATTATCAATTTACAAGACGTCTTCCATAAAAGTATGGTTATAAAAACGAGTATTTATTTCAATTTTGAACCGCGATCAATGAATAAGAAAGAGAAAGATTATTAGATAGTATTTTATTTTAAAAAATTCTGTTATGAAACACTCACACGACTTTCTCTTGCAAATACCATAATAAACAATATAACCTATCATTTTTAAACAACGTAATAAATGCCCGCCTCCATGGCGTAGTCGATAGGACGCTAGTCTACAAAGCGGAGATACCGGGTTCGATTCCCGGCTAGGGCCTGAAAATTAATACGTGCCAAAACCCATCATTAAAGTTTTTTAACCCACCGTAGTCGTTAATGATCAAGCTGATGACAAGATTTTAAATAAACATAAAAACTGAAAAACATACGTAATTTTAATCATGAGTGAATGATGCAAAATGAAAACCAATCTCAGTTTGGCTTAATTATACGGAAAATCACTCTTTGGCGCTTAACTAGGCTCTGTAGCGAAAAATGCTTTAGTAAAACTTGTAGGGCTTTTAATTTTCTATAAATTTTATTTATACACTTTTGTCATAAAATGCATACTAGGGCCGAAATCTTTTAATAATCCACTTTCTTACAGATTTTCGTAAAAAAAACATAAAATCACTAATTACCGCTAAACTAAGCGTTATATAAAGAAATGTTTGAAATCAAAGTTGTAAGTTTTTAAAAGTTCTACGACTTAGGTATACACTTTTGCCCCGAAATTCATATTAAAGCCACAATCTTAACAACATTTTTTCTACGAGAGAATAGCCTCGTTAAGAATTTCAGCAAACATCGCACACTTACCTTATTTGTTGAGCTTAAAAAATGTAATTAATGAGCTGGTTTTTAAAAAAAAATCGTAGAAGCCGTTTTTGAGAAAATTGCAAAAAAGTGAAAAATTACACGAATAATTTACTACTTCCGGTTGACATATTTTAATAAAAATTTTCGAGTCCGGTCCTCTAGTGTTACCCTCCAGTTAGTAGCCTATGTTAAATAATAATTTTGTCAATGAATAATTTGGATAAGTTGTAAGTTTGTTTATCTTTTTTTTTAAACCCAGATCCCAGAAAGAACCTAGTATTAGGTATTACAGTATGTTCTGCTAATTATGTTATTGTGTAAATTTTTACTTTCTGTTGCCTGTATGAATATATAGGAAGAAAAGTATTGTTTTCATGTCGATTTATCGAAATGGAGTTTTCACCGGATCTACACGTTTTTAGACCACCTGAACCCAAAAAACATGTTTTAGTGATTGGTCTGTGTGTGTGTCAAAATATCTCAAGAACGGAACATCGTACGTAGTTGAAACTTGAAATTTAAGTTTGTTAGAAAACTAGAGCAAACATTTTTATAAAAATCAGTCAACCGGATGTAGTAGTGCGCATTCGTATCATTTTTCACGTTTTTGCGATTTTCTCAAAAACGGCTCCTACGATTGTTCTTAAAACTGCCTCATTTACTACATTTTTTTATTTTCTACAAGATATGGTAGGCGCCATGTCTGCTGAAATTCTTGGGAAGGTTGTTCTCTCGTAGAAAAACTGGGGTTTTTTAAAAACCCATTAGCCTTAATATGCATTTTAGGGAAAAAATGTATAATAAAAGTTGTAGAAAATTTAAAAATCTACAACTTTTATTTCAAACATTTCTTTGTACATTTCTCGTACAATGCTTAGTTTAGCGGTAATGTGTGACTTTATATTTTTTCATGAAAATAAAAACAAATGAATTATATTTAAGATTTCGGCCTCAGTACGAATTTTACGACAAAAATGTATAATCAAATTTATAGGGAATTAAAAGATCTACAACTGTTATAAGAATTTTTCTCTACAGAACCTAGTTTAGGGTCAAAAAATTATTTTTCGTATTATTAAGCAAAACTAAGGTTGGTTTTAATTTTGCATCAAATACTCATGATTAAAAAAGGTTATGTTTTTTGAGGTCAGTTTTTTTTTGTTTATTTCTAATGTAAAGTTATATTGTTCATTATTTGCATTGGCAAGAGAAACTCGTGTGAGTGTTTCACACCAGATTTTTTTTATAGAATGGACTGTTTACGATTGGCTAAATTGATATAATATGAAACTAAAATTTTAAATACATAATTTTACCTAAAATTAAATTTTTGTAATTTTTAGAAAACAGCAAAAGAAATAAGGATTAATTCTTATTTCTTATAATAATTTAAAAGTTTCAAAAATATTATTTAGATCTTTTTTAAAAATTATAATGAAGTAATTTTGTAGATAAGGTATTAGTTTTATTGCTTGAAACACAATGGCCATATTTTATATAATGTAACAGAAACTATATAACAGCTTATAAGATATGAGATCATATTGCCGTATAGTAAATTAACGTTATGAGAGTTTCTATTTTATCTTTCCATTTCAAGAGAGATTTCCACCTAACATAAACTTCTTTAGCTACAGTGTTTTCTCTTATACACATAAATGCACATACACTTATAAATTTAATTCATTTCTTCTCAATACACCTTCAATAAAATTTAACTTAACATGTAATTCAGATTCTGCTTATGAATGTATTTTATATTCAACTAGAACCATCAATATTTATTCAAATATTATTTTAGTAGTAACGTTTTTTGTTTGTAGAAGATTTTTTGTTTGATGTGAGATCGTTTATATACGATCTGCTTATAACCTGCTAGGATTGGACCTGGATTTTTAATTCTCTACAACTCTTATTAATACATTTTTGCTCTAAAATGCATTTTAAAGTCCCAATCTTACAAAAACAAATTTTTTACGAGAAAACAGCCTCACCAAGCATTTCAGCAGACATGGCGCCTACCCTATCATGTAAACCATATAAAATTTAGTAAATGAGGCGATTTTTAAAAAAATCGTAGGTCCCATTTTGAGAAAATTTCAAAAAAGTGAAAAATTACACGAATAAACTACTACTTTCATTTGACTGATTTTGATGAAAATGTTTGTGTCGGGTCCGGTAGTGGTGTCTAACTTAAGTTTCAATTTTCGAGTTCGTACGATGTTCTGTTCTTGAGATATTCTGTTCACACACACACACACACACACACACACACACACACACACACACACCGACACACACACAGACCAATCGCTAAAAACATATTTTTTGGATTCAGGGGTCTGAAAACGTGTAGATCCGGTGAAAAATCTATTTCGAAAAATTGACATGAAAACAATACTTTCCTTCCTATGTATTCGTATAGGCAAGATAAAGTAAAAATGTTACAATTTTCATACACACATGATAAAAAATTAAGTTGCTTTTAATTTTACATTGATTACTAATGATTAGACATAGGTTATTATGTTCATTTGATTATTTACACTGGCAAGATAAAGTAGTGTCAGTGCTTCACAACAGATTTTTGTAACAATATCAATGAATTATTATTTCCAGAATTCGAACTCGGCTAACAATTTTTCAATTTTCATTAAATTCTTTTAAGATAATAAATTATATGACATAAAATAGGTTTGCTAAAAATGATAAAATTTTTCACGTTCCTTTATCTATAACTGTGTAGTGTTTTATTGAAATTTTATTGTTATTGGAGGTGTGCATTACTTTTAAATTGCTGCTAACTTACGTTCCCATTATTAATAAAATGATGGTTTGTGATTTCAAAAACGTAGAGTACTATAGAAAAATTTACTGAAAAAATATAGTACAGTTCTACCTCCTAATAGAAACTAATGTAGGATACATTGTTATTTATGTACTGCATTGTTGCAAAGAACGGTTATTTTAGGCTTGTGTGTATGTACGTAGTCCTAGATACATGTATAAAATATAACGAAATTATAATTTACCATCGTTGAACCCGAGACAAATAAAATCGGCAGTTTTAGTTTAGTCTGTCGATATTTATATTCGGACAGATTTTCAACTGGAAACTCACAGCTTGTGAAAGTAAATTGAAACACGTAAAATGGGTTGGGCGTATATGGCGCTAAATATTTTATAACTGTTTGGAATACAATATTTCAGTTAGGGGTGACACTTATTGCTTTTAACTGTATCATTCTGTATCAGAACTGCTGTACTTCCATTTTAAGTTTATAACTGATAAAGATAAACTACAATGGTAATTTTTAAAAATTTGGTTAAAAAATACTCACACGACTTTCTCTTGCTAGTGTACATAATAAACAATAAAACCAATGCTTAATCTTTTTTTTGTAACAGTGTATTTCTTTTGCAATCAGTTTATAAACACAAAAACTTTAAGTAAAGATGAGAAAATCTAAGTAATGACCTTAGAATTTAAATATAAACCACACTCAGCAATGTGTTTCAACAAGATTAAACTGTGAGGAGAATAAAATATATACATATAGTACATAAATCATTGTAACATCTACTCTAATAGGTTTATTCTGGATCTGGGTATAATAAATAATTTTTATTTTATTTCCTAATATGTGTATACCTACTTTGCAATCTGTTGCATTTAAGAACAATAAGAAACCCCATGACCCAATGAAATTAGGATGATTTGTAGACGTGTAGTCTTGTACGGACTCAGGCCGACCATTCCTGGGAGTGTATGGTTAATTGAACCCCAACCACCAATGTACTAGTCTTCTACGTTAACCTAGCGTAGTCAACGCGCATGTTGGGGGGAAGTGTTTGCCACTAACGGGAGATATTGTGCGTGAGGGTGGGGAGTCACCGTGCAACGTACAACTAGCGCTATCGCAGGAGACACGTGTGTGAAGACGCACGCACGCTCAAGTGCCTTTGCGCATTTATCAAATGAAAATGTTTGTTTTTTTCTGTTTCATCTTTTTTAGTTTATTTCAGGGTTTTAATTGTTCATCAGATTTATTAATTCAATACACAATTTTAAAACAACAGATACAATACAATTAGCATTATAATTATACTTAATTATTTTTATTTTATTTTTTATTCTTATTTGTGTACGTTGCAATCTGTTCAATTTAGAACAATAAGCAACCCCATGACCCAATGAGATGAGGATGATGTGTATGACGTGTAAATGAGGTGTAGTCTTGTACAGACCCAGGCTGACCACTCCAGAGAGAGTATGGTTAATTAAACCCCAACCATCAAAGTACACCGTTAACCACTGTCTAGTATTCAAATCCGTATAAAAGTAACTACCTTTACTAGGGTTTGAACCAGGAACCTTCGTCTCCGAAAATCAATACTTAATAATCCGAAAATTATACTTAATAATACATTTATTATTAAACCTAATTTTTTAGCGTCCCTCTTCTCGATAAATTTTAATTTTTTTCAGATACATGATACGTTTGAATCTGATGTCGTGCTTTTCAATTAAAATTTTACGATTGTCTTCAGTTCTTTTCCACTTGAAACCCATGTTGTTCAAAATTTTCCGCAATGTTTCTATACAAACGTTGAGTCCTAGTTCAGGATTTTGTGTTTTCAAGGTGGATAAGACTTTCCCCAAAGTTGGTAGTTGTTGATAATTTTTGTGAAAATTATAAACGATATTCCTCAAAGCAGACTTCTGAAAACTATCAAGATTTGTTTTCTTTATTTTCCGGTCTCGAGTTTTTCCTGGTGTACTGAATGTGTCATTTGCCCCTAATTTATTCGATTCCGTGATAACTTTTCTTATTGTGTGTACCGATATTCCACAGAGATTAGCCACGCGCTTATGAATATCGGAACGTTGCATTTCAGGGTTTTCTGCTGAAATATTACTAAATACATTCATGATTATGCATTTACTCTGGCTTTTAAGAGCAATCCCTGCTCCCAAACGGCGTGCAGATCTTGGCTGAGGCATTATATAAATAGAAGTGTAAAGTATTAAAAAATACTGTTTAAATAATAGTATTGGAAAATACTGTTTCAGATATAGTATTGAAAAATACTGTTTAAATAATAGCATTGAAAAATACTGTTTCAGATATAGTATTGAAAAATACTGTTTAAATAATATAGTATTGAAAAATACTGTTTTAGATAATATAGTATTAAAAAATACTGTTTAAATACCAGTCACTAAGCAGACTTCACTAGTAAGCACAGAACGATGCGACTGATCCACTTCTACGTATTGCATCGAACACGAAACGGTTCCCCTACTCCTTACTTCCTATACAACTTCTACCTTCACCCCCACCCATTCCTCTACAACAGGCGTACCGAAACTAGCCTTCTGCGCATCCTACAACTACGCTAGGATAACTTGGAAAAATTATACACCTTAACCACTGTCTAATACACAAATCTATATAAAAGTAGTTTACTAGATTTCTTTTTATCCCTAATGTGTGTAAATTGCAATTTGTTCAATTCAGAACAATAAGCAACCCCGTGACCCAATGAGATGAGGATGATGAGTATAACGTTAAAATGAGGTGTAATCTTGTACCGATTCAGGCCGACCATTCCTGAGAGTGTATGGTTAATTGAACTTCAACCATCAGAGTACACCGGTAACCACTGTCTAGGATTCAAATCCGTATAAAAGTAACTTACCTTTACTGGGATTTGAACCTGGAACCTTTGTTTCCGAAAATCAGCCGTTAAACAGCTGACTCCCGGCGACGACTTTACCTCTAGGACCAACCCGGTCGGTACTATAGTCGTTTGCTCGTTCAGTTGACACAACGGAGCAGCATAGGACAGTGTATTTCTTATGGGGCTCTGACTGCTACTACCACGAACACAAACATCGGCTGTGTAGATCAATCAATGCCATCATGACCAATAATATTCCCCCCCCCCCCCCACCGCGCCTCAACGAAAACAAACCTTTATAATGTTGAGTAGTCTGTATGACTTAATTAATAATTAACACTATAAGTTTATACTCAACTTCATATGCGGATTCCAAATGTGAAATATTTTTTCGATATCTGTACTGGGAAAGATTTTTTATATTTTTAATGACCGATTGCGTCATTTGTTTACATTTATCACGCAGTGTTTAGAAAGTTTGGCGAGGTAATGTGGAGAAGGCATTAGTAGGTCTGCAGTAAAATCCCCCCTAACAGAAGAAAATATTTTTACAGTTTTTTTTTAATTTTTACAATTCATTAAACATTCTACATAATACATAATTTTTTTTTGTTAAGCAAAACTTGAGTTGTAGTTCTTCCTTAAAAAATACGTGTTCTATAGAGGTTTAAAAAATGTATTTATATACGCATCCAGATGGCTTTAATTAATGTTTTTAGTTGCGCTAATAGCAGTGGCGCTCCCCATAAAATCCATTGTGTCAACTGAACGTGCAAACGACTATAGAATTTGATTCAGGAATCTTTGTCTACGAATTGATTTTTGTAAAACAGTGACTGTTACAGTCGGCTATCAGTGTGGGCTGTTAAACAGCCGACTTGTAGCGACGACTTTACAGCTTGACCAACCCGGTGGTTTAATAACAAATAATAAGAAAACCTTCTTTTAAATTTATAACAATTATTTATTTACAAAATTATAAATTAAAATTAATTATTAAGCTTAGATTACTAACAAATGATTGTGTATTATTTAATTTTAAAAATTTGTTTTGGCAACCTTTTGTCATCCATTGTACACAGATGTCCGTAAAATTTTAGTCTTCTTTTTATAATTGTTTATTTTCCTTGTAAAGTTCTTCTCGTCTTTATAACCTGTATTGTCCATCTCTTTGGACCCATTATCTTGTGGAGGAGATTTTTTTAACTTTGATTCTTTATTTAGAATCTATACAATACAGTACAACCATCTTAAAGCTTAACCAAATTTTGAATAAACAAATGACGTGAAAAATAAACAGAAAAGAATTTTTATAAAGAATACATCCCAGTGGATAATTCAAAAGTTGAACAGTAAAAAGAAATTTAAAAAAATATAAAACAAACACAGGAAAATCAAATATTCTATGTTATACACAAGAATAACATAGAATACATAGAGTACTTAGAAT
The DNA here is from genome assembly GCA_035578175.1 of Catonia carolina. Taxonomy (NCBI): domain Eukaryota; kingdom Metazoa; phylum Arthropoda; class Insecta; order Hemiptera; family Achilidae; genus Catonia; species Catonia carolina. Next base: position 27,161,115 of record JAQMRL010000005.1, on the reverse strand, counting down.
AAGAAGTAGCGTAGAAAGTAACAATAACAAAATATAAGTATTGTACGATAAACAGAATGGAATAATAGACGAAAAATATTTAGGGTACATGAGTAATAAAGATCTAAACAACACAAAATAAATCATAATTACAAAAGTGAAATATTAAAGAATTATGAAATCTGTAAAATAATATGGATATCTTTTAAGTATTATATTTTATATATTTTGTTATTAGATTAGTAGATCTCTACTCCATTTTCTTCGTGGGCGTCGGTGGGTTAAGTTTTGTCTTGACATTTGCTGTATTAGGGAATTAGTGTAGTCTGTTAACTTTCTGTTAAATTTTGAGTATTTGATTTTAGCAGTTTCTGATACAAAAAAAATTTTTAAGTCGGAATTCAATGTTAGGTTTGTTACGTAATATGGGGCGTTCGTTATCATGCGAAGTATTTTTGACTGATGGGTTTGAATTTTTTGTATGTGAGTTTTCTTTGCCGTCCCAAAAATTTCTATACCGTTTTTACTTTCTCTTGCCTATATGAATATATAGGAAAGAAAATATTGTTTTCATGTCAATTTTTCGAAATCGAGTTTCACCGGATCTACACGTTTTCAGACCCTCTGAACCCAAAAAATGTTTTTAGCGATTGGTCTGTGTGTGTGTATACAAAATATCTCAAGAACGGAACATCGTACGAACTTTAAACTTCAAACTTAAGTTACATACCACTACCGTACCCGACACAAACATTTTCATCAAAATCGGTCAACCGGAAGTAGTAGTTTATTCGTGTATTTTTTAACTTTTTGCGATTTTCTCAAAAACTGGTCCTACGATTTTTTTTAAATACTACTATATTTTTTATGCTCTACAAGATAGCGTAGACGCCATATCTGTTGAAATTCTGGGGAGGTTGTTTTTTCGTGAAAAAAATGTTTTTTTTTTTTAAATAGAGACTTTAATATGCATGTTAGCGCAAAAATATATAATAAAAGTTTTAGAAAATTTAAAATCCTGCAAGTTTTATTTCAAAGTTTTTTTTGTATAACGTATATTTAACCGTAATTAGCGATTTTATGTTTTTTTCCTCACGAAAACGCGTAAAACAATTAATTTTTTTTAAAGATTTCAGCCTTAGTATGAATTTTACAACAAAATTGTATAATCAAATTTATAGGAAATTAAAAGATCTACTTTTTTTACTTAGAGTATTTTTGTCTACAGAGCCTAGTTTAGCGTGAAAGAGCGATTTCATGTATTTTAAGCCAAACTGAGTTCGATTTTCATTTTGCGTCTTTCATATATGATTAAAATTAGGTTATGTTTATTGAGGTTAGTTTTTCGTTTATTTCTAATGTTTTATTACTAATGTTAGGTTTATTGTTAATTATTTGCTTTGGCAAGAGAAAGTTGTGTGAGTGTTTAAGACCAGATTTTTAATTTTAATTTCCTGTACTATGTTGTATAGGTGCATTTATGTGAATCATAAAAACTTTATTTAATGAATGTCTAAAATGGTACCTACTCAACTTCATTTCAGTTTACACATTCAGTTACTAAGACTTTTATGTTGTTATATTAAAATACTTTTCTTTTACGTTATATGATCATAACTAAAGTTTTTCCATGAAGAATTTTACTGTACTATAAAATTCAATATTTCTTAACCTCAGGATCCAACATCCTTTAATCTTAAAACTACAAAATTTTAGGACTCTTTTCTTAATCTCGGGGTTTATTTAGTTTAAAAATGTTATCCAGTTTATAATTTATTATTAAATTTTAAGGTATCAATTGTAAGATTTTCAGTATTATTCTTAGAACTCTTGTGTTTATTTTTGCCTGATCCCATATTGAACACAAAGATTATCTGAAAATAATTTTCTAATATAAGTGGAAAACACCTTACATCTTCAAAATTTTAAAAATGGTTTGTGGAGAATGGGAATTTTAATGAATAGATTATGAAAACAATTTATTTTGGAGACTTGAAAAATATTTAAATTAATTCTGATGTTTTCGTCTACGTCAATCAATAATTCTCCTATTTTCACAGTAGCTAGAACGCCGAAATTTGGAAATAATATTCCTGCTAGAGTAAATGAAAAAGTTAAACATAAAAAATTTCGACATTCCACTGTTAAAAGTTTGATAAGGGTTTACAACCCTTTTACCGATATTTTCCATTTACGTAAATTCCGGACAAGCTAGATGGCTGCAACTCGGAGATGTTACTGTAGTTCAACCATACAAATCTGGTGTGAAACGCTCACACGACTTTCTTTAGCCAATGCAAATAATGAACAGTACAACCTAACATTAGTAATAAAACATTAGAAATAAACAAAAACCAACCTCAAAAAACATAACCTTATTTTAATCATAAGCGAAAGACGCAAAATGAAAATCAACCTCAGTTTGGCTTAATAATAAGGAAAATCACGCTTTCACGCTAAACTAGGCTCAGTAGAGAAAAATGCTCTAAATAAAAGTTGAAGATTTTTCAATTTCCTATAAATTTGATTATATACACTTTTGTCGTAAAATTCATACTAAGGCTGAAATCATTTTAAAAAATCCATTTTTTTACAAGTTTTCGTGAGAAAAAAAAAACAGAAAATCGCTAATTACGGCTAAATAAGGGTTATACAAAAAAAGTTTGAAATAAAACTTGTAGGAATTTAAGTTTTCTATAACTTTTATTATACATTTTTGCGCTAACATGCATCATTTATTAAAGTCTCTACTTAAAAAAAAAACATTTTTTTCACGATAAAACAACCTCCTCAAGAATTTCAACAGACATGTCGTCTACGCTATCTTGTAGAGCATAAAAAATATAGTAAATGAGGCGATTTTAAAAAACATCATACGACCAGTTTTTTTTTTTAGAAAATAGCGAAAACGTGAAAAATGACACGAATAAACTATTACTTCCGGTTGATTGATTTTGATTAAAGTGTTCGTGTTAGGTCCTCTCGTGATATCTAACTTAAGTTCCAGATTTCAACTTCGTATGGTGTTTCGTTCTTGAGATATTCTGTTCACACACACACATACACACACGCACACACATAGACCATCTCTAAAAACACGTTTTTGGGTTCAAGGGGTCTGAAAACGTGTAGATCACATGAAAACTCGATTTTGAAAATTAACATGAAAACAGTACTTTCCTTCCTATATTTTCATATAGGCAAGAGAAAGTAAAAGAGCAAGAGAAAGTAAGAAATCAGAATAAAAGAGAAATTAGATGCGAGTCTAAATACTCAGAGGTCGTGATCCGAACAGTTACGTTACTGTAGAAGTTTACAATATCAGTTACAGAAGTACGAGCTTGTAAGTTGAGTTTGTTGGGGATGAGACAAAATACCCATTCCCAATGATGGTGATATTCTGGATAGGGGATGATGGTGGCCGAGAATTAATACGGATGAATTATTAAGCCCATGTTATGGTCGAGTCAGACTAGTAGTTCATCTCTGTTGACAGCGCTTGAGACAGGCATTCCTTGTCTCATAGCAGTTGTACACCCCTCCCCCAGAACTCCTCTCTAACTACTCATGTGCTGTATTGCGGTTAGTTACCTGACTGTTGTAAACGTGACAATACATATTAACACTCAATTCATCTTAATTTAAATTGTAAAAATCTGGTGTGAAACACTCACACAACTTTCTCTTGCCAATGCAAATAATGAACAATATAACCTAAGTAATAAAACATTAGAAATAAAAACCTCAAATAAACCTAACCTTATTTTAATCATGACTGAAAAACGCAAAATGAAAATCAACCTCAGATTGGTTTAAAAATACGAAAATCACTGTTTCACGCTAAACTAGGCTCGGTAGAGAAAAATGCTTTAAACAAAAGTTGTAGATCTTTTAATTTCCAATAAATTTTATTATATATACTTTTGTCGTAAAATGCATACTAAGCCGAAATCTTTAAAAAATTCGATTTTTCACACGTTTTCGTGAGAAAAAAACAGAAAATTGCTAATTACCGCTAAACTAAGCGTTATACAAAAAATATTTGAATTAAAAGTTATAGGATTGTTAATTGTCTACAACTTTTATTATATACATTTTTGCGTTAAAATCCATATCAAAGCCGCAATCTTAAAAAAAACAATTTTTTTACGTGAAAACAGCCTCTCCAAGAATTTCAGCAGACATAACACCTACTCTATCTTGTAAAGCATAAAAATTTAGTAAACGTGGTGATTTTTTCAAAAATCGTAGAACCCGTTTTTGAGAAAATCACAAAAAAGTGAAAAATTACACGAATAAACTAATACTTTCGGTTGACCGAGTTTGATAAAAATGTTCGTGTTGGGTCCGGTAGTAGTATCTAAGTTAAGTTTCAAGTTTCAAGTTTCAACTTCGTACGATGTTCCGTTCTTGAGATATTTTGTTCACAAACACACACACACACCAATCGCTAAAAACGTGTTTTTTGGGTTCAGGGGATCTGAAAACGCGTAGAACCGGTGAAAACTCGATTTCGAAAAATCGACATGAAAATAATACTTTCCTTCCTATTATTCATATAGGCAAGAGAAAATTGGAATACAAAGAGTAGTACGAATTCTATTTATATTCCGTAAAAAATAATTTTTCTATGAAGTGACTAAAATTTATCTTTATACAGAGATTCACGAAGATATGCAGAAACTTTGGGAACCCATTGTAGATGTAAAATTAATGAAAAAAGTTTATATAAACATGGGTCCGGAAATGCTTCGTTACCGAGTTACGGCTAGCAAAAGATTTCGCCCGGATTTCAGCTCACCAGGTGAAATGAGGCTTCCTGAAATTCTGGTAAGGTAGATTAAGGGGCTAATTCAATCGTTTCTTAAGGTTTTTAACCTGATAAATTGAACAAAACAGGTCCCAGAACTGTAAGTTAAATAGTTTTTGAGAAAACCAGTGTCAATGCAAAAAATGGAGTGAAAAAAACACATTTTTTCATATTTGTTTTTCCAGTTAATATTACTTTGTACTGTTATGAATAAAAATTCATTTAATCAAAAATATATTCGCTTTCTGTGTACTTTATTTACACCGGTTTGTTCAGAATAAAATTTTCTACATGTTTATTCAAAAATTTTAACTGTTTCTTGGTGAAATAACAGTTATTCGTGCCCAAAGATGAAAAAATGTGTTTTACTCCATTTTTTGCATTTGACACTGGTTTTCTTAGAAACTATTTAATTTACAGTTCTCGGACCTGTTTTATTCAATTTATCAGATCAAAAACCATAAGAAACAGTTGAATTAGCCCCTTAATCTACCTTACCAGAATTTCAGGAAGACCTCATTTCACCTAGTGAGCTGAAAGCCGGACGATACTTTCGCTAGCTGTAACTCGGAAACGAAGCATTTCCGGACCCATATTTATATAAACTTTTTTCATTATTTTTACATGTACAATGAGCTCCTAAAGTTTCTGCATATCTTCGTGAATCACCCTGTATTATTTGAATTAAATCTCTTTAACCATTGTAAAACTCAAGATGAAGTGAATTGTATGAGCTACACTTTACTCACTTGTCCCCCAAATAACAATGATTTATACAGAGTGTCTCACGAGTAACCCGACAAACTTCTAAGGTGGTTTCCTCTCATCAAAATAATGAAAAAAGTTTATATAAACACGGGTCCGGAAACGCTTCGTTAGCGAGTTACGGCTAGCGAAATATTTCGCCCTGGGTTCAGAACATACGCCTAAATAAAGTCATCCTAGAGGTATAGGAACCCAATTTTATGAGTAGATTTGATGGTTTCTTATGTATTTTAACCCGAAAAATTTAATAAAATAAGTTCCAGAACTATATCTCCAATAGTTTTTGTAATATCCAATGAAAAACGGACAAATCTGTGCATAAAAATACGTTTTTTTAGTTTGAAGAACAATAGCTGTGTTAAATGGCTAATAAATGTGTAAATTTCTTTTGAAAAACTTGTAGAGATTTTAATTCTGAAGAGAATGATGTAAAATAGGCCAATAATAAACCACCTTAGGTGGTAAGAGGAAACCACCTTAGAAGTTTGTCGGGTTACTCGTGAGACACCTGTATACACAGTAAAATCACTCTATAGCGGAATTGAAGGAACCATGATGTTCCGCCGCTATAAAGAGAGTTCTGTTATACAAAGATCGAGTAATTAATGGTGGGAGGGAAGTTGGAGTACTAGTTTTTCTGTACTAAAAACTCATATACATATGTGAATGGTGCATGCAATAAATTTACTTTGAAAAATTACTGAATAGATTACTTTATGACGAATATTTAATACAGTAGGTTACTTCAGTACAGTGAGATATTTAAATTACTTACCTAAAATGTAGGTTATTAAGTTAACAAGAAATTTGGATACAAACAGCTGGTTTTATTAGATTGTCACTAATTTTGAAAAATAGAATTTCAATTTTCATATTGAATGTTTTCAATAATCATTTATACAGTAGCCTACATACCGTAATAGATAGCCTAAAATTAATTAGCACTGAAACTCGTTTTTCACTGAACAGTAATAGACATACATACATTTAAAATCTCATAAAACATAGGCTACACAAACACAAAATAAAACACAGTACAGTATACATTTTTTCCTTATTAAGGAAACAATTACTGTTATTAATGACTGTGAAGTACATTTTATTTCGTAAAATAAGTTGTAATTTTTGTTTGTTTGGTTTTCAATTCGTAAAATATGTCTTCAATCTTATTTTCAATGTTTTAAACTTGTTATTTTAAATTTTCGTCTACATTTTGGCAATGATTGTACGAGGAAAAAATACGAATAGCGTCTAGCGCCTATTTACTTGAAGGGACACTATTTCTGTTTCTATTTCATAGTCATCTTCACTTTTTTCCTCGTTGTTTTGGGCTAAGACATTTTCGATTATTACATCATCGTCAACATCTGCTGAAGTGGCTAAGTCATTGTCTGCCCCAAAATAGCCGTCTAAATCCATATCCTGAAGATATTGTTTAGCCGCTATAGAGATTTTTGTGCCGCTGTAAAGAGAATTAAATACATACCGTAATATACGAAAGGGTCGGGGTCGGGAAATAATGCCGCTAAAGATAGATTTCCGCAATAGAGAGATTTTACTGTATATTATTTTATTAAACATTATTTTCCTTTATTTGCACCACTATATATATATATATATATATATATATATATATATATATATATATATGATAAGTTATATAATGAACAGCCAAAAATAAAACAAATTAAATATAACACTCACCTCAGAGTAGGCTATTACATTTATTCAAGATCTTTCGTCTCTCTAGGAGACATCATCAAGAATTATATAACATTATATCATTAAAACATCAAAACAATTATGGTCGAAGACCACGTCAATTATTTTCTATTTCACTAACCATGCTGCGCGCGGTTATTCGACCGAAATAACTCGACCATAATTCTTTTGATGTTTTAATGTTTTATGTGTTTAGTGTGTAGTACTCGTATATAATTCCTGATGATGTCTCCGAGAGAGACGAAAGATCTTAAATAAATGTAATACTCTGAGGTGAGTGTTATATTTAATTTGTTTTATTTTTGGCTGTTCATTATATATCATATATATGTATTTACTATATACAGGGTGATTCATGAAGTTCTCCCCCCACTTCTACAGCACATTGTACTAGTAAAAATAATGAAAAAATGTTGTATAAACATAGGTCCAAAAACGCTTCGTTAGCGAGTTACAGCTAGCGAAAGTTTCGCCTGGATTTCAGTTCACCAGGTGAAATGAGGTCTTCCTGGAATTGTGGTAAGGTAGATTAAGGGGCGAATTCAATCATTTCTTATGGTTTTTGATCTGATAAATTGAATAAAACAGGTCCCAGAACTGTAAGTTAAATAGTTTTTGAGAAAACCAGTGTCAAATGCAAAAAATGGAGTGAAAATCACATTTTTTCATCTTTGGGCAAGAATAACTTTGTTATTTCACCAAGAAACAGTTAAAAATTTTCAATAAAAAATGTAGAAAATTTTATTCTGAACAAACCGGTGTAAATAAAGTACACAGAAAGCGAATAGTTTTTGAGAAAACCAGTGTCAAATGCAAAAAAATGGAGTGAAAAAAACACATTTTTTCATTTTAGTTTTTCCGGTTAATTTTACTTTGTACTCTTATGAATAAAAACTCATTTAATCAAACACCTATTCGCTTTCTGTGTACTTAATTTACACCGGTTTGTTCAGAATAAAATTTTCTACATTTTTTATTGAAAATTTTTAACTGTTTCTTGGTGAAATAACACAGTTATCCTTGCCCAAAGATGAAAAAATAAGTTTTTCACTCCATTTTTTGCATTTGACACTGGTTTTCTTAAAAACTATTTAACTTACAGATCTGGGACCTGTTTTATTCAATTTATCAGATCAAAAACCATAAGAAATGATTGAATTTGCCCCTTAATCTACCTTACCACAATTCCAGGAAGACCTCATTTCACCTGGTGAACTGAAATCCAGGCGAAACTTTCGCTAGCTGTAACTCGCTAACGAAGCGTTTTCGGACCTATGTTTATATAACATTTTTTCATTATTTTTACTAGTACAATGTGCTGTAGAAGTGGGGGGAGAACTTCATGAATCACCCTGTATATATATATATATATATATCTTAGAATCAGCTATAAAACAAGAATAATAAATAATTAGACTGTATAGACGCAGTAAAACGTTTTAGATAATCACTTTGGAGTGATTATTGAAAATTTTCAAAATAGAAAAAATTGGTCAACAATATATTGTTGTAAGAATAAATTATAAAGTTGCTAAATATTTCCAAAAAATACCAGTTTGTAATGGGAGAAATAAGTAATTATGCGAAAAAGGTTCTTCTGGTTTATATAATACACGGTAGCAGAGTAAATGAGAAGAATAGGAAAATGAAGAAGAAAATGGAATGAAACGGAAAAAGAAAAAGTGGTTTGTAAAAAGAACAGGGACAGAACAAAGAAGATTTGAAAAACGAGAAGTAACACAAGAAGGTGGGAATAAGTAGAAGTGGGTTAAAGAAAGAGAGAAGCACATTCCATTCAGCCATGAACAAAAAGTACCAGAGAAATGCACCTAAAAAATTGTAGGTTAGTTAAAATGTAACAGTTAAGATGTATTAACTGATACAAAATTTTATAATAGTGTTAAATTACATGTGCTGAATTTTTTCATAAATATTTAAGCTGTTTAGTAAAAAGAATTACCAACTAACTTCATTGGTATACTGATTCAATCAGTGATTAAATTATACTAAAAGTTGTATAACTAAAAAAAATCTGGTGTGAAACACTCACTTGACTTTCTCTTGCCAGTGCAAATAATTAACCATATAACCTAACATTAGTAATAAAATATTAGAAATAAACAAAAAACTAACTTCAAAAAACATAACCTTATTTTAATCATTAGCGAACGACGCAAAATGAAAATCAACCTCAGTTTGGCTTAAAAATACGGAAAATCACTCTTTCACGCTAAACTAGGCTCTGTAGAGAAAAATGCTCAAAATAAAAGTTGTTGATCAGTTAATTTCCTCTAAATTTGATTAGACACTTTTGTCGTAAAATGCATACTAAGGATGAAATATTTTAAAAAAATCGCTTTTTTACAGATTTTCATTAAAAAAACAGAAATTTACTAATTACCGCCAAACTAAGGGTTATACAAAAAAATGTTTAAATTAAAAGTTATAGGATTTTAAATTCTCTACATCTTTTACTGCATACATTTTTGCGCTAAAATGCATATTAAAGTCGCAATTTAAAAAAAACCATTTTTTACGATAAAACAACTTCAAGAATTTCAGCAAACATGGCGCCTACCCTATCTTGTACAGCATAATAAAATTTAGTAAATAAGGCGATTTTTAAAAAAATCGTAAGAGCTGTTTTTGAGAAAATTGCAAAAAAGTGAAAAATGACACGAATTAACTACTTCATCCGGTTGACCGATTTTAATTAAAATGTTCCTGTTGGGTCCTCTAGTGGTATCTAATTTAAGTTTCAAGTTTCAAGTTCGTGCGATGTTATGTTCTTGAGATATTCTGTTTACACACTCACACACACAGACCAATCGCTAAAAACATGTTTTTGGTTTCTGGGGATCTGAAAACGTGTAGATATTGTGAAAACTCGATTTCGAAAAATCGACATGAAAACAATACTTTCCTTCCAATACATTCATAAAGGGAAGAGAAAGTAAAAATAAAAAATGTAGTTAATAAGGCGGCGTAAAAAACATCGTAGGAGCAATTTTTAAGAAAATTACAAAAAAGTGAAAAAAGACACAAATAAACTACTACGTCTGGTTGACCCATTTTGATGAAAATGTTCGTATCAGATTCCCTAGTGGTACCTAACTTAAATAAAATTCCAAGTTTCAACTTCGTACACTATACGTATTGAATTTTCACGCACATCAATTTTTTAGAATTAAATTTCCTATCTGTTGATTAAAGGGGGCAGTCGTCCTTAATTTTTAATTATTTACTGATACTTTAAAGCAATAAACTTTTAGTACAATAAAAATTAGTATGTTTAATAGCATTTAAAAAAGTAGTCTTAGTTTAAAAAATATTTACCTGCACCCTTGCAATAAACCAAAATTGCGGATTTTAGCGCAATCTTAGAACGAACGTATCTTTTTAATTATTTAACAAATTTATTTAAAATTATGTCAAATTAAAGCAAAAATTCTACTCTGTGATCTGTAGAAAGCTTTTTTAAAATATCGTTTGTAAGGAACAAAATAATTTTTTTTTAATTAGTAAGCAAAAATTTACTTCATTTTTATGTAACTGAGCTAATTTTAAAAATTCTATATAACGATTACAGTAAAAAAGGCTCTATCAGATCACAGAATGTGAAATTGTGAACAATTTAAAAAAAATACAAGTCCAGCTTCTTTAGATCAAAAGTTACGTTCGTTTTAGCATGTAATACACCCAAAAACATAATTTACGGAAAACGATCAAACAAAATTACTTAGCTTTTTCTTACCCATTTACATGACACCCATTTATAATTATTTTTATAATGTTACTTAGCATCTACCGACGATAAAACAAAAATTATACCAACTTTTTAGGAAAATAATGGATATGAATTTGAAACAATACAATTTTTTGGTATAAAATAAAGGAAGACTCCCGCCTTAAAAAATTAATGGCTTTAAAGCGTTTAACACATTAATTTTACATTAAAACTAAAACAGTTTTCTTTTTTACCTCTAAGTATTGCGTTTTATATCAGATGTCTTTGAAACTATACGAGATACAGTTTGGAAACTAGTTTATCCAATTTTGTAGTTAAAAAACTATAAGTTTCCATCAAATTTGTCTATTAATTAAAGCCTGAAAAAATTTCAGTATGGCCTCATTTTATTAAGTAACTGAATTCCGGGTCAAATCTTTAGCTAGCCATAACTCGGCATTGAAGTGTTTTCGGACCGATGTTTACATAATTATTTTTATTATTTTTAGCTGCCTAATCAGCATTCAAGAGATTTTATTGAATTTTGAATCAACTTGTGTAAATCTAAATCTGTGATAATAATAAATTATAATTACCCCCGCGATTTGGGTAATAATTTAAATTTTAAGTTGGGGTCCTGTAAGGGGTGCTACACCCATCCAAAATTTTTAAAAATTTTAAATTTTCATGATAAAAAAAATATTTTATCGGCATACTGTTTGGCGGTAAAAAATACATAAAAATGTAGTAATCCGAAAATCTTGAGTTGCACCCAAAACTTTATATCTACTAAACGCTGCATCGCAGCGAAAAAGTGTATTGAACATTTTTTTGTGCTTCTTCTAAAGTACTTCAAAACCATGTAGCTACAGTCGCCCTTAACCCACTAGGTCGCTGAGAAAAATAAAAATAAACTCGAATTGTCATATCTTCAAGCCTCAAACATTCAAAGTTTACATTTTCAAACTTCAGACCTTCGTACTTTAAACATTAACCTAAACCTTTAAAACATTAAAACTTCAAACATCAAAATATTGTGATCCACCCAACCTCTTTGTCGGCCGAACTTCACCTTGTGGTAAAGTGCCGGCGCGCAGCGCACGCACTTTCATAGTTCTGATCCACCTATGAATTCTGATCGGCCTACCCCTCTGGTAACGTGCTCGCCTCTCATCATGCGGTCTTGGGTTCGAATCCCATTCAGGCACGGCATATATTCATAAGTTGCAAAAAAACATTTCATCCTTCACCGTCTGCATTAGCAATTATTGCAGAACAGTCGGACGTTAAACAAAATAAAATATAAAAAATAAATACCCCCTCGGATGCGAGGCGAGAAGCGCCGCTGGAGTGGCGAGTAATATCATTAATATTACAAGTTTAAATTAATATTTCAAAATAAATGCATTGGTTTTTATGAGTTTCACATCTGAACCAGAAATTTTTAAAAAATAAAAATGAACAGGTAGGGATATTTTTTGTCAGACTCGTCTGATTCAAGCTAGCATACCACCTACTCTATCTGACGGCCAAATTTGAACTGCGTTAACTTCCTGAATAACTGTCTAAACACAGTACAACGTCAATACTTTTTTTATTTCTTTCTTTTGCCTATATGAATATAATTATATAGAAAGAAAACAAAACATGAAAACAAATATTGTTTTCATGTCGATTTTTCGAAATCGAGTTTTCACCGGATTTACACAATTTCAGAAACCCTGAATCCAAAAAAGATGTTTTAGCGATTGGTCTGTGTGTGTGAACACAATATCTCAAGAATAGAACATCGTACGTTCTTGAAACTTGAAACTTAAATTAGATACCACTAGAGGACCCAACACGAATATTTTCATCAAAATCAATCAACCGGAAGTACTAGTTTATTCGTGTCATTTTTCACTTTTTTGCGATTTTCTTAAAAACGGCTCTTTGGTTTTTTTAAATCGCTTCATTTACTAAATTTGTTATGCTCTACAAGATAGGGTAGGCGCCATGTCTGGTTAAATTCTTGGGGAAGATGTTTTATCGTAAAAAAATTATTTAAGATTGCGATTTTAATATGCATTGTTGCGTAAAAATGTATATAATAAAAATTGTAAAAAACATGTAAAATCCTACAACTTTTATTTCAAACAGTTTTTCGTATAACGCTTATCTTAGCGTTACTTAATTACGATGTTACAGAAAGTCATGGAACGGAAATTGTCGGATCGTCGCTAGTGGGTGCAGTCCGGCATAGATGCTCCGGATGGCTTCATTTTCTGAAGCAATTTCGGCACCGTGGAGATTTCTTGAGGTGTTTTGGATGTAGTTCTGGATGGAGGGAAAGAGAAGGTGATCATGGATAATGGATCATGGAGATAATAGAAATTTGTAATGAGGCGTAAGATGCGATTTTGAAAGGCGTGAAAGGACATTTTATGCGTGTTGGCTAGGAGTGGCCACCAGACCGACGTCCCGAACAAAAAAACAAGGAAGGAAGGGATAATGGGAGAATATATGAGGAGTTTCACAGAAGTGGTGATAGATTTGGAGCAGAGAATAGGGGTAAGTTTGTTAGAAGGATCCTACCCTTACGAATTTTGTCATTGGCGTGGTCGGCGAAGGTAAGCCGTGCTCCAAGGTACTTAACCCTGGATGCCCAATTGAGGTGGTGGTCATCGATAGTGAGCGGTGCTGGTTGTTTAAGTTTCCTTGTAAAGTTGATCGCCTCGCATTTTTGGGGATTGAAGGCAAGTTTCCACAAGAAACACCATGCAAGGATCAGGGTCAATTGATCTTGGAGGCGGGATCTATTCAGGTTATAAGGTTATTTGGTGTTAGATATAAGGTTCGTGACTGTATAGGTTAGACTAGACAGTGTTTAAAAGGGGAGATTGCACGATGGTTTTAACTCAAAATTTCGATTTTTGGTGTTTTAAGTTTTTTAAGACCAACCACCGGGTTGGTCTAGAGGTAAAGTCGTCGCCAAAATCAGCTGTTTTTCGGAGACGAAGGTTCCTGGTTCAAATCTTAGTAAAGGTAGTTACTTTTATTCGGATTTGAATACTAGACTGTGGTTACCGATGTACTTTGATGGTTGGGGTTCAATTAACCATACTCTCTCAGGAATGGTCGGCCTGGGTCTGTACAAGATTACACCTCATTTACACGTCATACATATCATCCTTATCTCATTGGGTCATGGGGTTGCTTATTGTTCTGAATTGAACAGTTTGCAACGTACACAAATTAGGGATTACAAAAAAAAGAAGTTTTTCAATAGTTTAGGCTTAGATCTACCAGAAAAACATTAAATTACGTCACAAAAATTTATTTTTTATGAAAAAATTAAGTTTTATCAGGTTTACACAGAAAAATTATTATGTTGTTACGAAGAACGAATATTTTTTCATAATTTTATACTGCTCGTTTTAGTGCAAAGATAATTTTAGTTTTTAAAATATCTGCATCACGGTTTTTAATACTCTCAGCTGTTGGTTCAGCTTCTAAACAACTTTTTGGGAAATTAACTTCTTTGTGAACATATTGTTTTTAGTTTGTGCCTTCTTGTTTCTTATCTTTTCCTGTAAATTTAGATTTTTAACACTAAGGTACATTTTTCTCAGAAACCAATGAACCTACCAGACTGAAATTTTTACCAGTTAATTATCTTGTATAGCCACATATACCGACATTTTTGTTACTTCCTCAGGTGCTCCAAAAATTAGTAATACGCAAAACACGTGGAAAACAATTTGTAAAAATTTTATGTTATTCATAATCTTTAAAAAATGGTATGGTCAAAAGATTAAAGTGAAAAAATGTCAGTAGCTCGAGAAGCTCGGGGAGTAACCCGACACCCGTAGTGTGTAAAGTTTCATTTTCCTATCTTTTACCAATCCAATGAAAAATGTTTTTTTTCTCTTTAATTTTTTATTTACAACTGTAAAATGTTACAACAAGCAAATGTGATGATTATCGTGATTATGTAAATGACATGATAGGCATGAGAGGGGTAGGGCCCCCATTGGTGCCTCCCCAAGAATGAAATTTGTATATCAAATTAGCATGTCTCTACTCCAGCGTCTTTTAAGGCGTCTAGGAGGATTATCAGGTAAATGGACGGAGGAAAGTGAACGCACCAGGGGGTTCTCGTGTTCGTGTGACTTGTCGTGAAAGCGTTTGTATAGGTATTCAATGAAATTTTGTACAAGTGGTTTTTTCAAATCTGTATGTAAGGTTTTGTTGCTAACGTAAAGAGGTGCTTTTGCTATAAGGCGTAATGTTTTTGACTGGAATGCTTGAATTCGTTGCAAGTTAGAGGGTTTGGTTGAACCGTAGATTTGGGATCCGTAGGTCCAAATAGGTTTCAAAAGAGAACAATATATGCGTAATTTTTGTGCCATTGGTAATTTTGATCGTTTGTGAAGTAGGGAATATAGAAGTTTAAGTCGGGAATTCAGTAATAAACGTTTGCGTTTGATATGTGTGCTCCAAGTTAGTCGTTTATCAAAAGTCAGACCGAGATAGGCCTACTTGACCGTATCTGTTTTTGTGAGAGGTTCATTGTCTATGTATACTGGTGGGCAATCACCATGACGGAGTGTGAAAGTTACGTGAAAGGATTTTGTCGTATTAAGTTTTATTTTCCATGTTTTACACCATTCGTGTATAAGATTGAGATGATGTTGGAGTGTTAGTGAAGCGTGTATAGAGTTTTGGTCTCGGGCTAATATCGCTGTGTCGTCAGCGTAGGTAGCAGTGAGGGTCTGGGGTAGGGTCGGTAGGTCTGAAGTGTATACAGAATAGAGAAGTGGGGCTAAAATTGAGCCCTGAGGCACGCCGGCTAAGACAATAAAGAAATTTGAGTAGGATGATCCTAAACGAATTCTAAAGAATCTGTCAGATAGGAAGGAATTTATGATAAGGTAGTAGGTAAATGGTAGTATTTCTTTCAGTTTGTGTAAGAGACCTGTATGCCAAACTCTGTCAAAAGCTTGAGCGACATCTAGGAAACCTGCGGACACATACATCTTTTGTTCCATAGACGAAGCTATGTAATCAGTCACCCTGTGCAGTTGTTGTGTAGTGGAGTGTTGAGTGCGGAATCCGAATTGATGTGGAGGTAGTATATCATGAACCAGCGGAAGAATGCGCTTGTAAAGGAGTTTTTCGAAAATTTTTGAAGGTACTGAGAGGAGGCTTATTGGTCGGTAGGAGGAAGGTAAGTGAAAAGGTTTGTTCGGTTTTTGTATCATTACTATTTTTGCATACTTCCACTGAGTGGGGAAATGTGTCGTGCGCAATATACTATTGAAGATTATAGTAAGGAGAACGAGCGCTTTCCGCGGTAAGTGTTTAAGTATGTCAGCTGTTATTAAATCATATCCCGGTGACTTCTTACGTGGTAATCTTGAAATTTCAGATTTTACTTCGGAGGGGTGAAAGTATTTCGGCGGGAGGGATAATTGAAGCGGTTCATCTAGTGACTGAGTAACGCGTTGGTGATGTACAGATTGGATATCATTATGGGGAGTGAATGTTTCAGAAAGATGTCTACCAAAGCATTCAGCTTTGTCGTCATCAGTTATTAGCCAGGGTCCGTCACCCACCCTAAGGGGCATCGATGTCGTGTGATGCCGTAGTAGGCATTTTGTGCTGCACCAGAGACTACCATCCTTCTCGTTCAGAGTTCCAGTATAATTTTCGTATAAGCGGGTGTTGTGTGTTTGAATTTGCTGTTTCAGCTCGTTTGTCAGCCGGTTTAAGCGACGTTTATCAGATGGTAGGCGAGTTCTCTGCCAAGTGTTACGGGCGCGGCGTTTTTCACGAATAAGTTCTCTGATATAAGTGGGATAGTGTGGGGCGTCTGGGACATTTGGACGGTATGAAAAATGTAACTAAAAATAGCAAATTTAATATTGGCCGGATACAAAGTACAGTCTCCTATTAACCGAATACAAACGCTATCTACCAGTTACTTACCAAAATAACTTCACATTCACAAGCATATTAGTTTCCAATTTCTCCGGTAGGTTCCGTGAGTAGTTATTATGAGTGACGTACAATCTGCATAGTGTATTCAATGCACATTAAGCGGGAACCCTAAAATATTTGCTCGCAAAAATAAATCTGTAACATATTTCCCACAACCAAGTTTAGTATAGCAAACCACATGGATTTTCCCGCGAATACAAGGGCCGCTATCCGTAATACATTTCCTGCCACAAAATTTTGCAGAATAGCAAACTACATTAAATTTCCGGCGAATACAAGTACAGCAAACCGTAACACATTTCCTGCAACCATGTTTTACAGGGCGATAATCACATAGAATTTTTTACCGAATGTATGTGTACTTCACTTTTTTCAAGGATTTCTTACAAAATTAATGGTTAATTTTATTCATACATAAATTAATCAGATTATTCACTGCTTTAACATGAGCTTAATCTTCTAGTTTTATTCACATTTATTTATTTATTACTACTAAAAACAAGTACAATGACTCTTATTTCCTAATACCCGCATAGGTCTAGCCTGTGCACGGGTATGAGTTGGTTTATTTGTTATTTATTCTATTTTAATAATAGATTTTTATATCTATACTAAATTTACATAAAAGGAAAGAAACAAAATTTACAAAAGAAAACATACAACAAAATTTCCTAATGTAAATATACAAAAAAAATAATACTATAAATAATAAATTTTAAAAAATAAATATATATAAAATGTCATGTAGTGGGAAAGGATGAAGCAGACTTTCGATGACAATGTTAACAAAAAATCTTTAGCTGAAACAAGAGGAAGAGCAATCAGTTTGGATATACAGAACTAATTAAATACTCAGACTGCCCTCTCCCTAAATTGATCAGCCAGTTGGTTACTCTTCTTTTGTATATTTGTGGAGTTACATGAGTATAGGGTGATTCAAAAAGAACGCCGGTTTTGATATATCAAATTAAGAGATTTATTTTATTGAAAAACTGAAAATAAATACATCAACAAGTTCATCTTACCTTCCGATTTCATGTATGAAAAATGATGTCATGCATGTGTCCTCCTCTACTGCGCTGGCACGCATCAACTCTATCCATGAAATTGGATATTACTGCACGACAAGTTTCGACTTCCATTTGCCCGATAACCCGTCGAATTTCCTCCTTCAAGTCATTGATGTTTCGGGGTTTACTGGCATACACCAATGACTTCAGATGACCCCAAAGATGAAAGTCACAAGGCGTCAAGTCACACGACCTTGGTGGCCATTGATGGTCGGAATTACGAGAAATAATGCGATCCTGGAACCGTTCACGGAGCAACAACATTGTTTCTCGTGCAGCAACTGAATTTTATACGGGTGATATTGGAGATCGTACCGAAGAATTCTCCGTACAGAAGAACATCGTAAACCCAATTGTTGAGAACGGCGACGTATTGATTTTGCTGGGCTAACAGCCACACTGTCACGAACCAACGCAACGTTCTGCTCAGTTCGGCCAGAACGACGACGTCCAGAACTTTTAAGGTCGACTGTTGAACCCGTCTCAAAAAACTTTTTCATGAGCCTGCGAACTGTTGATTCATTCGGTGCTTCATTACGTCCTAGAGTACCGCGAAGTCGCCTGACAGTAGCCACATAACTCTCTCCACTCTGGTAAAATGTTTTGACGATTAACACTCGTTGTGCAATAGTAAACTTCTCCATGGTTAGACACAGACTGCGAGAGTACTACACTGCGAACAAGAGAAACTACAACTGAATCGTCAATCGGAATGTTCTCCGAAATAGAAATGAGGTCTAACAATGTTACCAACCGATAAACAAAAATTTACCAGCCGTTTAAAAACCGGCGCTCTTTTTGAATCACCCGTTATTTTGGATAGCCTCTGGTATATTAAGGTATGTGATTAAGGCTATATAATGTGCTGCATGCTATTAATGGTTTTATGCAATCTAGGGGCTTGATATACAATATGGGTTACAGCTCTGGTATGATAATTATGAGTTATTTTCTGTAGTACAGAAAGTTTATTAGATCTTATGTACAGTAATAAGTTCCTTATGTAAAGTTGCCGAATGACAAGTACCTGAATTCTACCATATAATAAATCAGAAGTCTGTCACAACTTAAAGCGCTTTTGATCACAGCTTTCTATATATTCAAGGATTTGCCTCAAAAAAATATTTTACCCGCTTTATTCATACAAATTGCAAAAATTTATTTGTTCACAAAATTCAGAGCATTACATAAATACAATTACATTCGAATACGTTCTTTCAATTCATGAACTGTACTTCTTCCTCTGTAAGCAATGTAAAGAGTAGAATGTAGTGTGCAAAGGACAACCTGGGAATTATTGTATAATTACTGAATACAGGAATTTCTGTCACATTATATGTTTACAAACAAAATACAGTAATAATTTATTAAGGCCGTGATGGTCAAAAAGAGATCACAGTAATGTACTGGCAGTGTGGCAGACCAAACAATCTTTTCATAATGAACAGTAGTACTGAAACATAGTTACAAAAGCAATCTAATGTAATATAACGACAGTATGGAAATCACTCATCTCACCATTTCACCCTACGAAGGCATAGTTTTGATCAGTTGATAATAGCTTTATAACACCTATACTAAACTAATTTTAATAGAAGCTTGCACTGTGCTCATTCCCTCTACTTGCCTCCTCCGTCTTATTCTGAGAAGTCAATACAGGTATTGGTTGTTCGAAAAGTATACCTCTAAACTGTTACTAGTGTTTAACACTTTAGTAAGAATTTATTTCTTGTAAAGTTATTGTGGTTAATTGTATAATCCTATTTTAGTTTATATACGTGGCTATTAAATAACAAGACTGACGTAAAAAATTTTATTTTAATTTTATACATAACCACTTATTGTCACCTTCAATATACACTCCTTCTCTATCCCTACAATACTCCATGCGAATTTCCCATCGTTGGAAACAGTGCTGGAAGTCATCTTCTGTCAGCTCCTTCAGGACACGTTTCTCTTTTACAGCTTCTACAGACTCAAATCTTGTCCCTTTTAATGCAGATTTCACCTTAGGGAACAGGTAGAAGATAATAACATGTCCTGAAACGTGGTTTTCTAATTATGATCCGGAAACGAAGCGCCAATCCATGCACTGGAAGAGCCAAACTTCACCGAGAGCAAAAAAAGCTCGAATGAGCAAGTCAAAATTTAAAGCAATAATGATTGTTTTCTTTTTATATCCATGGAATTGTGTACCTTCACTGAAAATCAAACAATGAATCAATATTACTACCTTGAGATACTTTCTAAACTACGTCAAAGAGTAAGAAAAAACGCCCCGAAATGTGGAAGGACAAATCATGGGTTCTCCACCAAGACACTGCGCCAGCTCATTCCGCGTTATTTGTGAAGAGGGTCGTAGCCAAGTACAGCATCTCAGTGTTAGAACATCCGCCTTATTCACAAGATCTTGTGCCATGTGACTTGTACCTGTTCCTTAAGGTGAAATCTGCGTTAAAAGGGACAAGATTTGAGTCTGTGAAAGCTGTAAAAGAGAAAGCGGCACGTATCCTTAAGGAGCTGACAGAAGATGACTTCCAGCACTGTTTCCAACAATAGAAAATTCGCATGGAGTGTTGTAGGGATAGAGAAGGAGTGTATATTGAAGGTGACAATAAGTGATTATGTATAAAATAAAAATAAAATGTTTTACATCAGTCTCGTTATTTAATAGCCACACCTTGTATACCATGTACTGATCAGTAAGTACGTAAATTACCATGTTCATAGTTGACCATACTGCAGTACACTTAAATCTCTTATGCTCTGAACAGAAACGTAAACTGAACTGGTGAATTTCTTTCTACTATAATAAACAGCCATACATTCTGTGTTGACAATTATAAAACCAAACACTGCAGAGTAAGAACGAGCTGGTGGTATTTCCCACAACATCGTCTAAATTATGTTCTATCAGTTTCAGTTTGTTTTGGATAAACGAAAATGATAGATGACAATTTTAAAAATTGCCACCAGTAACCATGACATAATAAGTGAGCTCGCTGGTCGCTGAGAGCGCTGAAATCGCTTTTACAGCAAAAAGGACGAAGTATCGGGATTGTAGATTGTCTATTTATACGACTGGGGTTGTACTGTCCAAGAAGTTTCAATGTTCCGCTGCTAGAGTGCATTGTAGTACAGTACAATCAAATACTGTAGTTATATTAACAATTCATAGATGGCGCAACGACAGCTCTATTGATCCATTAAAAAAGTACTACGTACCAGGAAATACGCTTACTACACGTGCCGTTTGTGACGTAACATCCATTCATTCATCCCCGCACCGTTATCTTTTCGCTTCACGAGAATCCTGGGGTCGAAAACCGACCCTCACGAAGTGCTTGCTTTCATCATCTTCATTTCTCTTCTCTTAACAGACAGTACTGCAACGCTTTCTTCGTGCATTGCAAGCATTCATTTCGTTGAATAAAATAGCCGTAATACAAATTTTACATTTTATAATAGTATTTTTCTCTTACATAGGTATTCCAATAATTTACATTAGGTGTTACTTGTTCTAGGATAGATCAATTTTTAGTACCTCTTTTTCCATTCACCAGGTTGTCCAGAATCAAAATATCAGGATGTGAACTTACAGAATTACCGGTATAATAATTTCCTTCAAGTAATCCCGACCAAAACTAAAAAGCCATTTCCGCAATTCACCTTTAAACTTTATGATGTTACGTATATATTTAACACAAACTACTTTTTAATTCTAAAACCAGTCCGATTTTTAATAATTTTACAAAAACGTTTTCTCAGCTCCTAGTTCAAACGTTGAAATTAGAAAGCACTGGACAGATTTTGACAAAACTAATCTTTATATCACCTTATAATTTCACACAATAACATCAGAGCAACTGCTTGATTTAGTATTTTATATTTTTGTGAAGTAGATTCCCTTCATGAAACTTTTGACTTTGAAGACTTAGCAATTGGGAATTTTTTCCATTTTTCAACCGTTCCTCATCAATAGTTGCAATACTTAAATACAGGTGAAGATAGATATTCTTCTAGAAATCATTTCTTTTTATCGAAGAGGTCATGGAACCCGAAAGTCATTCGAAATTATGATATTATTTTCATTTTTTATTGTAAGTTTTCAAATTGTGCAATAAAGGCGGGACTAGATAACGAAAAAATTTACATCAAAAACCAGAAATTTTAATATCAATAGATAGTTATTAGAGGATAAAAGCAAACACTGCTGCGTACGAACGATCAGGTGGTATTTCCCACGACATCATCTAAATTATCTTCATCTTTAATAATATATAATATAATATAATATAATATTATATATATATATATATATATATATATATATATATATATATATATATATATATATATAATATATTTTTTATTAAATTGTCTTGGTGTCTTTTGTGTGAGGAAGTCCCTCAAGACGATTCACAAAAGGTGTCTATCCCATTGCCTTTTCAGTCTTCTTGGTGGATTGTGTGGTAGGTGAGAAGTGGACAGTGACTGAATTTGTAGATTTGTGTGATGGTGTAGTTTGCTATAAAAACGTCTCAATAGTTTATTTACCGTTTCGTGTACCATTTAGATGTTAAGGTCCCTGTGTAATGTTTTGTTACTAACGTATATTGGACAGCCTGTGACGATGCGTAAAGTTTGTTCTGGAATCTGAATACGTTTTATGTTAAAGTTTTTAACTAATCCGTAGATCACTTAATCGTAGGTAGTTAAAACGAAGAAGTAACTTGTAACAAGCAAACATTTAATGCATTTTTTTTTTAATTTGTTATGTACGCTAACCTACAAACCAAAAGATTTAGTAAGCCGCATCCGTAGCGTAATGGTAGCACGCTAGCCTACAACGATGAGGTACCGGGTTCGATTCCCATCCAGGGTCCGGAGCCTAGCCGGGATCGAACCAGGGACTTGTGAAAATTTCGGAAATTTTCACGACTTAAACCCTACTGTTACATAACCCACCGTAGTTTCTAATAACCGAGCTGTTGACGCAACTTTAAAAAATAAGAATTATTGTAATATTTATAGTACAAAAATTAATTTTACCAGATGAACAGGTAGTCGCGTAAGCTATTTAAACTAAACGTTTTTTGTTCTGTTTTTATTGACAGATTTATTTATAATCTGTTTACATTAGAACAATAGACAGATTGGTCAAAATTAAATATCAAGAAAAGATAACTGCAAGTGAAGTACCTTTAAAAAAATATGTCCACAAAAAATTTTGAAAAACAAAAATCTAAGAATTTTAAAGTTTCTTAACAAATATATATGTATTCCCTCGGTTTTTTTTTAGCTTTAGTATAAGTTCATAAATATTTGCGTGTTATTTCATCTGGTAGACTCAATAAAATTTAACAAACTCGATAATAGTAGTGAAACGTCTTTTGTCAGTACAGCACAGAATTTAGGCCTACTTTTTTGTTGCATTTTTTTTTTTTTTTTTTTTTTTTTTTTTTTTTTTTTTTTTTTTTTTTTGGTTTAACGTCCGACTGTTCTGCAATTACTGCTAATGCAGACGGTTTGTTGCATTTGCTTGAAAAAACAATCAATAGTTTTTTGCCTTTCTCCACTTTAGAAAAATTGCCAGTCATCAGAGTTTGTCTTTTTCCAGGTTTAGATATGCTAGTTTTTATGAAATTTTTAATTTCCATAAATTTATGCCAATTGTAAGACTGTAGGGATGACTGCAAACTCCAGCAAGTAATTCAAGTTTTGGAACCTTCGGCGTCATTTTTAGAAATTATTATAATTATATTGCAATAAGACATATTAAATTTTCAATAAAAATTTGTCAAGAAAACTTTAGTATTGTACAACCGTTGTCAAATAGATTGATGGCTAACATTTTGTGCTACTCAAGACATATTTTGTACATTACACTAAAATTTGACATTTTCCTTTCACTATTAACATATTAAATAAATTTTTGTGGTTTGGTTGTTTGTCATGTACCAGGACGCAGCTGTTAAAGCTCGAAGGTTTTTTGACTGAAATCCTAAATAATTTGGATACTTGAGTTACTGGATGCATCCCATAATATCTGGATATCTAGGTCTAGACTGATTTAAGAATAGTTTTATGTAACAAAAATTTCTTTTGATACAATAATTTTGATTTCGATCCTTAAAGCTTAATCTAAACTTAATTCTTTGATAGTTTAAAACAGGTTAAATACAATTCTGTATAGGCTAAGCAAATTTAGTTTACTAAGTTGCAGAAGTTAAAATCCGGATGTTGTTTAGGTCATCAGCCGAAAAGCTGATTTGAACCTGTAGAGGTTTTACTAAGTAAAACGAGGAGTGAGGTGGTTTACCATTGCCTTCCTCACCTAATGGAAAAGTATACTTATCAGCATGCCAGGTCCTCTGAAAAGCACATATTTTCCACTCTGCAAATTACACCTTCACTTCATTCACCATAGGGTCTGGCTGTTTACTGAAATTCATTACTTTCAGAGGAGACAACTCTGATTAGTGTCTTTTACACCTCTACCTCTCCTGTTCTTAAATATTTCAGTCATATAATTGGCTGACCATGTGATATAACAAACAGAACTATTTTAAGTAGCCCTGGAACCAACAGATCGAGTGCAATTAATTGAACTCTCCACCTGCCCGTTATGGGCACAAAATCCGGATATGAAATCAGAATTATTTCATCTTTTGCTTTATCTTCATTTGACTTCTCTTACAAAAGTTTAAGTTCGTATTTACCATTTTAAACGAGCTATTGATTTTCGCGAATGCCTTCCTTCTGGCAGTTCAAACCCAATCCCCATACATATTGATTGTGTGGGTGTGCATATGTGTGTATGTGTATGTTTAATACAAGGGGTGCAGACCCTATGAGTCACATGTTTTCCTCTTCAACGTAACGGGATATACGAGTACTCACACACTGGCTTCTGCATGTTACATAGCTGCACTATAGTAAACCCTGCACTAGTCCAACACTGGAGTGGTACTACCACACTTTAATAACTTGAGTCAACTACCACCCCCCTACCAACCCTTATTTATAGTCTTGCTACTTATTTCCAGAAAAAGAAATCCTTGTGGTCCAATTCTCATCCCCCTTTCTTGATTCGGCAAATATTAACAGAGTCTCTGCAGTAGTCCAAATGGATATAGGACTACTCATGGCTGCACCCAAATGGAATAATTCTCCACTGCTGCATTAGCATGTATAAGTTACCTTCATCAATATTTAATAAGCAATTCTGATTAGTAAAATGTGTTCGGGGGTTATTAAATTTTCAAAAGCACTATGAACACTTGGAAGTAAATTAACATTTTGAGTTTTATAGAACGCATTACCAGATAGAACTAAACCAGATACTCGAACCGCTTCACAACCGACCAGACTTTTACTCAAACTCCATACATTTTTACTCTCTCTCTTGCCTATATGAATATATAGTAAGGAAAGTATTGTTTTCATGTCCCGTTTTTGAAATCGAGTTTTTACCGATCTACTAGTTTTCAGAAACCCTGAACTCAAAAACATGCTTTTAGCGATTGGTGTGTGTGTGTGTGTGTGTGTGTGTGTGTGTGTGTGTGTGTGTGTGTGTGTGTGTGTGTGCGTGTGCGTGTGTGCGTGCGTGCGTGTGTGCGTGCGTGTGTGTGTGAGAGAGAACAAAATATCTCTGGTACTACTACAGGACCCGACACAAACATTTTCGTCTAAATCGGTCAACCGGAAGTAGTACTTTATTCGTGTAATTTTTCATTTTTTTGCAAATTTCACTTAAACGGCTCCCACGATATTTTAAAAATCGCCTCATTAACTAATTTTTTACACTCTAGGTTTTTTTTATAGGGTAGGTGTCATGTCTGCTGAAATTCTTGTGAAGGCTGTTTTTTTCTCGTAAAAATATGTGTTTTTTTAAATTGCGGCTTTAATATGGACTTCAGCGCAAAAATTTACATAATAAAAGCTGTAGAGAATTTAAAATCCCATAACTTTTTTTTCAAACATTTTTTTAACGGTTTGTTTAGCGGTAATTAGCGATTTTCTGTTTTTTTCACGAAAATGTGTAAAAACATTGATTTTTTCAGATTTCAGCCTTAGTAAGCATTTTGCGACAAAAGTGTATAGTCACATTTATAGGAAATTAAAAGATCTACAACTTTTGTTTCGAGCATTTTTCTCTACGGAGCCTAGTTTAGCGTAAAAGAGTGATTTTTCGTATTTTTAAGCCGAACTGAGGTTGATTTTCATTTTGCGTCTTTCACTCATGATTAAAATAAGGTTATGCTTCTTAATGTTAGTTTTTTGTTTATTTCTAATGTTTTATTACTAATGTTAGGTTATATTGTTCATTATTTGCATTGGCAAGAGAAAGTCGTGAGAGTGTTCACACCAGATTGAATTTTTAGTTTTAACGATTTTTGTAACGTATGAAAATATGCCGTGCCTGAATAAGATTCGAACCCAAGACCGCATGATGAGAGGCGAGCACGTTACCAACTACGCCAATGCGGCCGGTATTCCATTTTTATAATACTATCATGCTATTTTTAATAGACTGTATATCTCTAGGCATAGATTTCTCCCAACTTCTTTCATGAACACCTGTTTGCGTTGCCTTTTGCCACAAATTATCTGAAACAATGAATAGGTGTTCCCTTCATCTTGCCTTCGGTCTACCTCTTCTTCTTTTTCGAGATACTGAGGACAATGAGGTGACCAGTTTGGCCCATCTGTCTGATTCCATTCTTGCAAGATGCAAGGTTAAGCTTCACATAAGAAGTGTCCATACAAAACAAAAGTAAATTATTTAAGGAAGTAAACAGTAAGAACTACCTGTTAAAAGTAATATGTATAAAGCACAGTAACTTGAATAGTACTGAATTTAATAAGCATTAAAAATACATTAGCTGAATAGAGTACAATGAATGTAGTTCATGAAATACAAAGAATCATTTAATGTAATTATAATGTATACTGCAGAATACACTGCAATTATTTTGAACAAGATGCACGAGGATCTATTGGAAAGAGATAGTAAACGTAAGAGAGAAAGAGCATAAACAAAATAAGAGAGATGATAGGATTTAGGGGGAGTCGTTATATAGATTCAGCGCAGCAGGCATGCGCATTATGACAATGTCAAAACTGTAGGTAACTAACACAGTTAGTTCAGCATTCAGTCGCTAAGGTGCGCTGGTTACGGCGGGTTGAAACATCTGATTGTTGTGTTTGGACAAAATACTGGGAAGCCTAACACACGAGTTCGGTTATTTACAGGCTACGTTTTTTATGCAGTTTGTTATTAATTATTGTTAAAAAAAAACAGGTGTTTCCGTGCGTTACATAACACTGTTCTTGTTTAATAAGATTAATTATAAACAAACCGGCATCTTTAAAAATAGTTTTTATTTTTTAAAACATTGTGTGTATTTTTACAAATTTGAATTAACATATTTTTAGTTGGAAGTTTTTTATCTCTTTTAGAGCGTTTTTTAAAATTGAATAAGCATATTTATTTTTGTGCAAGTGTTTAGTTTCTTAAAAATGGAATACAAATTAATTATGATTTCTAAAAATTATCGTGGATTATAGTATTGGTAAGTCTTCATATTTTTATTTATTTATTTAATAATTAATAATTATTATCAGTATTATATATTTCTCTTAACAATATTGTGTTGTAGAATACATTTTTTTGATTAAACGACGTCTACTTCTTGAAAACTGTATCCCGTACCGGTGTTGCCCAATGAAATCACGTGGTTTACTTCAAATATTTAAAAATCAAACTTTCTCTAGATAAAATTTATATGTTATCTACAAACAACTCAAAAAAAACATAATTATTATAATTATATTTTTTAAGAAAATATTTATAATTATTTGTATGTAAATACGATTTCAAATTCTGTACCGTAAAAAACTATTTTGGAATAGTTTTTCTGAGTAAGAATAAGTTGACATGGTATAAATATTTTAAATAAATCATTTACTTTTATACTGTATAGGACCAAAATAAAATAAGAATGAATTAAATTGTAAAATATATTTAAAATGCGGTATTAAGATTTAAATATTCTAACGTTTACGTATCATTGACTGACCCGAAGAAAACTTGGAAGGGGAAAACTTTACCAATATCAAAGAATTATTCTAAGAATTAATTAAGTTTAAGTAATTAAGACACGATTGATGTTACAATATGAGTTATCTCCTAATCTTTCCAGAATTCATTCTGTGATTTTTATGGTATATATTTTCATCAAAGAAAAGCCTTTTAAAGATTCGGTTGTTGAACACTCGCACGACTTTCTCCTCCTAATGTAAATAATGAACAATATAACCTATGTTTAATAATGTAGTAAACAATATAAAATAAAAAACATAACTTTAATCATGAGTGAATGAAGCAAATTAAAAATTAACTTTTCTAGAATATAACAATACGGAAAATCACGAATTTACGCTAAACTAGACAATAGAAAAAATGCTTGAAATAAAAATTATAGATTTTTATATAATTTCTATAACTTTAATTGCATACGCTTTTTTAAGGCCGCAATTTTTGAAATAAAATCACATTTTTACCGATTTTGATGACAAAATACAGAAAATCATTAATTAACGCTAAACTAAGCGTTGTAGGAAAAACTGTTTAAAATGAAAGTTGTAGGTTCCTTAATTTCCTACAACTTTAATTATAAACACTTTTGTTTCTAAGTTCATTTTAAGTTTGCAATCTTAAAAAAAGTATTTTTTTACCACAAGAGCAGTCACCCTCCAATTTCAGCAGACATGCTGCTTCCATATCTTGTAGAACACAAGAAATGTAGTAAAAGAGGTATTTTTTTTAATCTTTGTAGCTGTTTTTGAGAAAATCGCGCGAATAAACAATTACTTTCGGTTGACCGAGTTTGATGAAAATATTCGTGTTGGATCCCCTAGAGGTATCTAAGTTAAGTTCCACGGTTTTCAACTTTGTGTGCTATTCTATTCTTGATTTAATTTGTTCGTACAAACAGATCTATCGGTAAAAACATGTTTTCTAGGTTCGAGGGACCTAAAACGTTTATTTTCAGTGAAAACTCCATTTCGAAAAATCGACATGGAAACAATACTTTCCTTTCCTATATATTCATATAAGACAAGAGAAAATAAATATAAAAATTCGATTGTGGCATGTCTAAACGCGGCCTACATTAGAGTCTTAGGAGATTATGAAACTGCACGTGCCAAAAATGAGATTGTCCAGGGATTAGGGTTAACACTTTACTGAATTTTGCCTGACGCGTCTGTCAATTCTTAATTTATTCAGACTTCGAATAATTTCAGGCGTGTGTTTATGTAAACGCGCGTTTCTGTCTATGCACGTGTGCGCGTGCGAGTGTGTGAGTCTGAGAGATTAATTTTTATAGATGTAATTAATTATATACATTTTCTCTTTATCAAATATTCTTCCCAAAAGTCTTTCTCTTATGACTTTTTTAAAGATTAAAGAGAAATAAATTTCAATTTTTTTTAGGAATGTTTGCTTAGCATAGTCAAATATTTACAAAAAAGGACAATCCCCTAATTGCTTTCTTATGTTGTTGATAAATACGAAAGTTTTTGTATTTTTCTTGCGGTTATTTACTCTGTAAAATTTTAATGGAAATTAAAATTTCTTATCCGTAATTTCTTTCTCAAAACAACAATAATTTAGTTTTAGAATTATTTATTTTCTGTAATCCCTGATGTGTGTACATCGTAATCTGTTCATTTGGCGGCTCATTGGCGTAGTGGTTAGCGCAACTGGCTATTATGCCGGGGTCCCAGGTTCGATTCCCGGTCAGGTCTGGCATCTTTTCATCACTCATTTTCTTTATCATCATTACCCACAGTCTGCACTAGCATAAATTACAGAACATTTAGACGTAAAAACCAAAAACAAAGTTCAGTTTAATAACAATAAGCAACCTCATGACCAAATTAGACCTATTTTGACCTAATTAGATGAGAATGATGAATCTCTAGTAACGAGTAAATGAAGTATAGTCTTGTGCAGACTCAGGCTGGTCATTCCTGAAGGAGTATGGTTATTCGAACCTCAACCATCAAAGTACACCGGTAAACACTATCTAATATTCAAATCCGTATAAAAGTATAGTATTCAGATGAACTAAAGTCCCCTAGCCGTGGGAGTAAGAGAATGCATAACGCTCTCACTCGCACAAGCCATACGCGCCATTCCAATAACATTGCATAATTTTACTCATTGTTGTGAGCAAGCGTTTATGCATGCAGTAAACTAACAAGCAAGATAACGACTTAGTATGTTTTCAGATTTGGATTATAACGGTAAAGACCTTTGAGCGCATGCGTAGTTGTGCGACATATCTCCCTCTCACTCGCTCGGCTATGGGATATTAGTTCGTCTGATACCTATAACAACCTTTACTAAGGTTCGAACCAGGAACCTTCGTGTCCGAAAATCAGCTGTTAAACAGCTGACCCAACCAGGTGGGTCAAAACAAGAATAAATCTGGCCGTCTTCGTAGCGTAGTGGTTAGCGCGTTAGCCTACCATGCGGAGGTCCCGGGTTCGATTCCCGGCCAGGATCTAGTAATTTTCACAGTTCAAAACTTACTGTTCTCGATATGTTATCCACCGTAGTCGCTAATAACCAAGTGGTTGATGCGACTTAAAATAAATAAATAAATAAAAAAATAATACATTTTTAATATGTTTAATGTGCCTAAAAACCGTCATTTTCGGTTTGTTATGTAAGTTTCTGCGGATGGCGCCGTACTCAAACCGCGGTGTCTCTAGTAGAGAATTTAGAACGGGCGGGATTTGGTTCTCAAAGAAAAGAGAAACACAGTTTATTCGAATAACTCTTTCAAAAGTTTTTATTTTTGTTTTTTTCGAATAGAAATTATTCGATTATAAAAAATTTATTCATTCTGTCTGCTCTCTTTAACTGTATGAAACAGAAAGTTATTAGGGAACGGAAAACGGAACTTGCCTAGTATTCAAATCCGAATAAAAGTAACTAATGTTATTTATGGATTTGAACCGGGAACCAGGAAAATCAGCTGTTAAAACAGCTGATTCACGGCGACGACTTCACCACTAGACCAACCAGGGTTCAGTTTTGGCATAAATGGATTTTTGTTACAGATTAACTCTTTCAGTGCCAAAACAATATTTAAAAGTTTGATCTAAAGCCATTTAATTTGAATAAGGGTGTACAAAAAATGCCAGTCCTTATTTCGAAAACCTCCCGGCGTAAGCCTGCCATTGCCAACTAAAATTTCAACGTTACAGAAAAATAAAATTTTCTGTTAAAAATTAATTTTTATTATGTTCATAAAACAAAAAAAAATCGTTCAAAAAACTCAGACCGACCATTAATGAGAGAGTATGGTTATTATTAAAATACGTATAAAAGTAAATTCCTTTTTTTTCCTAATTTGTGTACGTTGCAATCTGTTCAATTCAGAACAATAAGCAACCTCATGACCCAATGAGATGAGGATGATGTGTATGGCGTGTAAATGAGGTGTAGTCTTGTACAGACTCAGGCCGACCATTCCTGAGAGAGTATGGTTAATTAAACCCCAACCATCAAAGTACACCGGTAACCACTGTCTAGTATTCAAATCCGTATAAAAGTAACTTACCTTTACTAGGATTTGAACCAGGAACCTTCGTCTCCGAAAATCAGCTGTTTTTGGCGACGACTTTACTTCTAGACCAACCCGGTGGGTCAAAAGTAAATTCCTATACTAGGATTTGAACCACGGAACCTTCGTCCCCGAAAATCAACTCTTAAACACCTGACTTTGGCGACTCTGTACTGCTAGATCAATTCAGTGCGTAATTTTAATTTGGGTAAAATGAAATTTATTTTACAGAATGTATTGAAATAGTGTTAATCGTTCTTGAATTATCTGGTAACATATTCTATTATTATTACAGAACATCTTCTCCAGTTTATCAGTTCAGTTCAGTTACAAAAATTTTAATTTTATTCTTAAAACTTAATCTAAAGATCCAGTTTTATTCTTATTGTTAGTTTACAAGAGGAAGTACTGTAAGCGTGTAGGATGGTAAGCACCAACCTAACCTACAATTTGTGTGTTCCACCCACCCAGTTATAATGTAAATAAATATATTCAATCCTATCAAGTTACTTAGACATATCTTTTTCCCATCAATTATTTTTTATTTAAAGAAGAATGTAAACTACTAAAATATATTCTATAATTATTTTTATGTATACTGATTTGATAATATTCCATTTGAAACATAATACTATTGTAATAAAATGTTTTTTAAGTAAATACCACGCGTCGTCAGTTATTTTATTTCCTTGATGTAAGAATCAACTTCTAAGTCATTCGTTCGAGTAAGATATGGAGACATGTGGGATTTCGTTATCCAGAAAACTGGAAATGGGTGAAAGTTAGGTTCTCGGCCCCTTAAAACGAGGACTTTTCCTCGTTTTAAACAGGGTCTGGTACCCTGACAGAAGGTAAATCACACCTTTGGTGTGCCGGCCGCATTGGCGAAGTTGGTAGCGTGCTCGCCTCTCATCATGCGGTCTTGGGTTCGAATCCCATTCAGGCACGGCATTTTTTCATACGTTACAAAAAATCATTTCATCATCACCGTCTGCATTAGCAGTAATTGCAGAACAGTCGGACGTTAAAAAAAAAAAAAAAAAAAAAAAAAAAAAAAACACCTTTGGTGTTAATTGAGTTACTCTCTACAAGATTCTAAAACATATTCGTAATGAAAATAAATGATTGATTAATAATATCTTATTATAATAAAAACACTTATCTGGAGATTCTATCAGTTTCTATTTAAAATTACTTAACAATTTTCTTGTTATTATATAATAAAGTTAACTTAATTCTTGTCTTTGACAACTCTTATTTAAAGTATTGTGATACTTATCTCTAAAGTCCGTTTCGGGATCTGGGTAAATTAAATAATTAATTCACTATAGTTTAAAATGACAATATTATAAGGTGTCTTATATTAACTTATTTGAAATTCTGTTACTTATATTAAATAACAAATTAATTATAATTAATTAAAAACAACAAATAAACTTAAACAATTTACTAAATACTACTAACAAAAATGGTACATTGGCTTAGTTGGTAACGTGCTCGCCTCTCATCATGCGTTCTTGGGTTCGAATCCCACTCAGTCACGGTATTTTCATACGTTACAAAAAATAATTTCATCATTCACAGTTGCAACCCAACGTCGTCGCTAATGACCACAGTAGTTGATGCGACGTTAAATAAACAAAGAAAAAAATGTGACAGAATAAACGTAACATACGCTACAACGCTGGCCTATTCCAAACGTAACTGTTAAGCACTACGCGATTCGCTCGCTCAGACGCAGACAAATCGAGACTGACCTGACCGTAAACAAATTGGCTGATAATATAGGTGGGCTAATGGAGAGTTTGAGAAAAGACAGAGATTTTCGATGTAATAATAAAATAAAAAATCCTTCTTACGACTTCTGGATAAATCTTAACAACTGTAAACAAATTAGAATTGAATAGGTGTTACAAAAAGGCTAATTATTTAAATAGGTACCCGGCTCTCACAATACCAGTACAACAATAGCTACCTTTACTACAAAAGACCATTTAGTATTGCACATAATATTTCTAACTATTTCTCGGAATACACTATTTATTACTCTTATTATTTACGTCAACATTTTTAATTTCCCGGTTTTCCTCGAAAATTCTTGAACCCACAGTCCCTTTATATATTGTCACAGTATTAAGTGGTTTTAAACTGTAAATGTTATTACAAAATTAAATAAACTGGATGCTTCGCATTCCCAACTTGAAGTGAAAGTCTTTTTTCTTTTTCTTATCAATTTAACAATTCATAACAATTTAAATTTAATGAACGAAGAAACATTTAAATATATTTAATAAAATATCTTTAAATAATTTATTAACTATTATAAATAATTGTTAAGGTCCAATCAAATAAAAATTAAATTAATAAAATGGCAAATAACTTGTATAAATTATCATAAGGACTATTTCATACTCACCCACATTGAAAATTAAACATTTTTAAGGGTTGAAAAAATATATAAAAATTGTATATTCCATGTTAAAACCAAAATGGGTCATAGGACACATAAAAACAATTTTATCGTTCACGGTAGAATCCACTTGTCGAAAAATAAACAATAACAATACTGGCTTGGAAAATCTCAAATCATTTTCAAAAATTACTTTGGGAAAACTTACCGTACTAGACATCTAACCGATTCTCCTGGGTGGGAGGTGTACAGCAGGTTAATATTCTGCTCATGTGAAATTTTCGCAGCATTTGCAGTAGTTATTCACAATAATCTCGGAAGCAAGCCAAAAAATATCGTCATGTTAACCGGGCAGAAAATTATTAAGGGCGTTCAATAGTTAATTTTAAATATAAAAAGACAAATATTTGAATATTAAAAAGCAAAAATTAAATTTATTAATTTCTGGTTGCAGGTTAAGCTTACGAACCAACCTGATTTGTCATTTTGTTGTTAAAAATGTAACAGTTATGGACTATAAAAGAAATTGAGCTTTTTTAAGGTCATCAGATGAAAGGCTGGTTTGAACCTTTAAGACTTTACTTGGTAAAACGAGGAGTGAGGTGGTTTACAATTGACTTCCTCATTGAGTTGAAATGTATGCGTATCAGCATACCGGGCTCTCCGAAAAGCATCTACTTTCCATTCTGCAAATGACAACTTCAATTCGTTCACCAGGGTCTGGCTGTATAATGAAATTCATTACTCTCAGAGGAGATAACACTGACTAGTATCTATAAAATTTCTACTGTACAGATTGTTGTATTCTTACTTCATTATAAACAGTTGGCTAAAGATATTCTGAAAATACGAGTGTTTTTATTAAATTTAACTATTGTTTTAAGTCATCAGCCGAAAGGCTGGTTTAAACCACTATAAGTTTTACTAAGTAAAACGACGAGTGAGGTAGTTTACAATTGCCTTCCTCACTGAGTTAAAAAGTATGCTTATCAGTATGCCAGGCCCTCTGAAAATCACACATTTTCCTCCCTGCAAATGACACCTTTACTTTGTTCAACGCAGGGTCTGGCTGTCTAATGAAATTGATTAGTCTTGTTGAAGTTGAGCTAATAACGCTAATTCTTTTTACTTTCTCTTCCCTATATGAATATATAGGAAGGAAAGTATTGTTTTCAGTCGCTTTTTCGAAATCCAGTTTTCACTGGATCTACACGTTTTCAGACCCCCTAAACTCAAAAACATGTTATTAGCGATTGGTCTGTGTGTGAACAAAAAACCTCAATAACGGAACATCGTATGAACTTAAAACTTGAAACTTAAGTTAGATACTGCTATCGGACCCAACACGGACATTTTCATCAAAATCGGTCAACCGGAAGTAGTAGTTTATTTGTGTAATTTTTCACTTTTTGCGATTTTCTCAAAAACGGCTCCTATGATTTCTTTTAAAATCGCTTCATTTACTAACTTTTTTATGCTTTACAAGAAAAGGTAGGCGCCATGTAGCCTATTCTGAAATTCTTGAAGAAGCTGTTTTCTCGTAAAAAATGTTTTTTTAAGATTGCGGCTTTAATACGCATTTAAACGCAAAAATGTATATAATAAAAGTTGTAGAAAATTTAAAATCCTACAACTTGTACTTGTAACATTTTTTTTGTATAACGCTTAGTTTAGCGATTTTCTGTTTTTTTCTCACGAAAACGTGTGAAAATCGATTTTTTTTAAATAGTTAAGCCTTAGTACGCATTTCACGACAAAAATGTATATAATAATATTTATAGGAAATTAAAAGATGTACAAATTTTATTTGAAGCATTTTTCTCTACAGAGCTTAGTTTAGCGTGAAAGAGTGATTTTCCGTATTTTAAAACCAAAGTTGATTTTCATTTTGAGTCTTTCACTCATGATTAAAATTAGGTTAAGCTGATTGGAGTTAGTTTTTTTGTTTATTTCTAATGTTTTATTACTAATGTAATATTAATAATAAAGGTCTTTATTTTACTTTTGTTCAGTTACAAATATTTTTCCTTAAATTCTATATTCCTCAATATTGAGGAGTTTGATGGAAAAAGGGCCTATCTACAAAACCAACAAATTGAGAAAACGATACTTTAATCATTTTGTTATAAATATTGTGATGCATTGCAATAGAAGTAGAAATACAGATATGTATATCTAATGTAATATTATGTTTTATTACTAAAACTAGGTAATATTGTTAATTATTTGCATTGGCAAGAGAAAGTGGTTTGAGTGTTTCACACCAGATTTTTAATCTTAGAATTTTGAAGAACAGTTTTGTAAACGTTAGTAAAATTATCTTGTTGGTAGCATGCTAAAATAAACCCGATAAAGTTTTAATTAATGAAAAACATCGATCTTTCCGATTATATAATTGCATGTTTCTTGATTGTTAGATTTGTTGGGGTGTTTTAACTACCCCTAAACAAAAGGCGTTCAACCGAGAGACAACCAAGTTACTGTTAACTCCGTCGTTCAGTAAATCAATCATTGGGGTATACCATTACAGAGAATTGCCGATGGCTAACTAAATTTTATAAACTGAAAATCACGAATTAAATAACAAATCGTTCGTCAGTTGGGAAATAAAACGACATTTATTTAACTAAATTGCAGTATTAATTAAAAACTAACCGCATTTTTACAATCAAGTTTTTTTTAAATAATTTTTTCTCAACGTTTTTAACTAATTTTTAACATGAACGAAAATGCATTTTAATAATATTTACTTTAGAACGATTGAATTTAAGGAAGTATGGGAGAAACAATTTTCAGTAGTATACCATTTATGTTAATATTTTGTCTAAAATGTACTTAATTAAGTTTCGGTACGCCATTTTGGAAATAGTAGCTTATACTTTTTAATCGGGAGTTGCAAATAATCATCCATTAGCAAAAAAAAAAACAATCCAAAAATGTTTTGCAGATTTGGAAATTTCTATATATTATTCATTACCTATATATTATTTATTATTATATATATTATTGGAAATTTCTGTATTTTGCAAATCACTATAGCCTACATAATATGAAAATGAAGTAAAAAATCTGGTGTGAAACACTCACGTGACTTTCTCTCGCTAATCCAAATAACTAACAAAATAACCTAACATTAGTAATAAAACATTAGAAATAAACAAAAAACTAACCTCAACGTACATAACCTTATTTTAATCATGAGTTGAAGACGTAAAATGAAAATCAACCTCAGATTGGCTTAAAATACGAAAAATCACTCTTTCACGCTAAAATAGGCTCTGTAGAGAAAAATGCTTTAAATGAAAGTTGTAGATCTTTTAATTTTCTCTAAATGTGATTATACACTTTTGTCGTAAAATGCATACTAAGGCCGTAATCTTAAAAACCGATAATTTTAGAAATTTTCATGAAAAAACAGAAAATCACTAATTACCGCCAAACTAAGCGTCATGCAAAAAAATTGTTTGAAATAATAGTTATAGGATTTTAAATTCTCTACAACTTTTAACATACATTTTTGCGCTAAAATGCATAAGTTATATTTAAGTCGCAATTTTTAATAAACGATTTTTTGCGATAAAATAACCTTTCCAAGAATTTCAGCAGACATGGCGCCTAATTGTATTTTGATGAAAATGTTCGTGTCAGGTCCTCTAGTGGTATGTAACTTAAGTTTTAAGTTTCAATTTCGTACGGTGTTCCGTTCTTGGGATATTCTGTTCACACACACACACAGACCAATCGTTAAAAACATGTTTTTTAGGTTCAGGGGGTATGAAAACGTGTAGATTCGGTGAAAACTTGATTTCGAAAAATCGACATGAAAACAATACTTTCCTTCCTTATATTCATATAGGCAAGAGAAAGTAAAACACTAGCGAAAATATTTTTAGTAACTGCATAATCTATCTATTGTATACAATATGTTGGTGCTATCTATTGTATACAATAGATTGTATAACTGTGCATAACTCTATAAAATTTTCTTCAATAAAACTTTAATACAATAGAGCTAATCTTCCCAAAGAAATAAAATAAAAGAGGCCTTCATTTTACCAATTACAAAAATTTTCAAAATAAAAAAAATAATTTACGTAATGCGTTAGTGTTTTTTTTATTCAGTAAGCTGTAAGCTTTGTATTAATGAAAGAAATTTTAAAATTGTTTGGGTAGTTACTGAGATTGTCTCATATAAACAAACAAACGTTACTTCTTTATAATATTTGTGTTGATATAGATTGAAGTACGTTCTTTTGTATAACAATAAGTATTTGTAAAAATTACTGAACATTGAGTTCCTCTAGTGGTACTACTAGGGGACCCAATAATTCGACATAATTTCATCAAAATCGGTCAACCGGTAGTTTATTTGTGCGATTTCTCACTTTTTGTGATTTTCTTAAAAACGGCTTATAGGATTTTTTTATGCCCGTAACAGGCAGGTGGATTGTTAAATTAATTGCACTCGATCTGTTGGTTCCAGGGCTTTCTGTTCACATAGTCAGCCAATTATATGACTGAACTATTTAAGAACAGAAGAGGTAGAGGTATAAAAGACACTAATCCGAGTTATCTATTTTGAAAGTAATGAATTCACTATACAGTCAGACCCTGTGGTGAATGAAGTGAAGATGTCATTTGCAGGGTGGAAAGTGGGTGCTTTTCGGAGGGCCTGGTATGCTGATAAGCATACTCTTTCAACTCAGTGACGAAGACAATAGTAAACCACCTCACTCCTTTTTGCTTTATAAAATCTCTAGAGGTTCAAACCAGCCTTTCAGCTGTTAACCTAAACAACAGCACGATTTTTTTAAAAAGTCACCGTATTTACAACACTTTTCATGCTCTTCAAGGTAAGATAAGCGCCATCTC
Source organism: Catonia carolina (assembly GCA_035578175.1). NCBI lineage: Eukaryota > Metazoa > Arthropoda > Insecta > Hemiptera > Achilidae > Catonia > Catonia carolina. The sequence goes on along the minus strand of JAQMRL010000005.1, from coordinate 27,122,132 downwards.
TGTTAAAGTTCTTGGAAAAGCTCCCAAGAAATTTGTCGTTTATAAAATAATATTGTTAAGTTCTTGAAAATTGTTTTTTTTTTTAGATTTCGGTCTTAATATACATTTTATTTTAGTGCAAAAGCGTATACAATTAAATTTGTAGAAATTTAAAACCCACAACTTTTATTTCAAACACTTTTTTCTACATCGTTTAGTTTAGCGTCAATTAGTGATTTTCTTTATTTCACTCATTACAATCTGTAAATGGTTTTTTTTAAGATTGCGGTCGTAGTACGCATTTTACGACAAACGTGTATGAATGAAAGTTATAGAAATAAAAAAGTCTACAACTTTTATTTCTTGAACGTTTTTCTATATAGCTATCCGTATTTGTAAGTTCTACAGAGGTTGATTTTCATTTTGCGTCATTCACTCATGATTGAAATAATGTAGTTTTCAATTTTACATTGTTTACTTCTGATTAAACATAGGTTATAGTTTTCATTATTTACATTGGCAAGAGAAAGTCGTATGAGTGTTTCACATTATTTTTTATTTAACTTTTCGGTTTTATTTTATTCGGTTCATTTTGTTTTATTACTTTCTCTTGCCTATATGAATATATAGGAAGGAAAGTATTGTTTTCATGTCGATTTTTCGAAATCGAGTTTTCACCGGATCTATACGTTTTCAGACCCCCTGAACCCAAAAAACATGTTTTTAGCGATTGGTCTGTGTGTGTGTCTGTGTATGTGTGTGTCTGTGTGTGAACAGAATATCTCAAGAACGGAACATCGTACGAACTTGAAACTTGAAACTTAAGTTACATACCACTACCGGACGCGACACGAACATTTTCATCAAAATCGGTCAACCGGAAGTAGTGGTTTATTCGTATAATTTTTCAGTTTTTTGCGATTTTCTCAAAAACTGGTCCTACGATTTTTTTTAAAATCGCGTATTTTACTCAATTTTTTATTCTCTACAAGATAGGGTAGGCGCCATGTTTGCTGAAATTCTCGGTGAGGCTGTTTTCACGTAAAAACGTTGTTTTTTTAAGATTACGGCTTTAATATAAATTTTAGCGCAAAAACTTATATAATAAAATTTGTAGAGAATTTAAAAACCTACAACTTTTGTTTCAAACATTTTTTTGTATAACGCTTAGTTTAGCGGTAATTTGCGATTTTCTGTTTTTTTTCTCACGAAAACGTGAGAAAAATCGATTTTTTAAACATTTCGGTCTTAGTATGCATTTTACGACAAAAGTGTATATAATTAAATTTATAAAAAATTAAAAGATCTACAACTTTTGTTTAGAGCATTTTTCTCTGCAGAGCCTAGTTTAGCGTGAAAGCGTGATTTTCCGTATTTTTAAGCCAAACTGAGTTCGATTGTCATTTTGCGTCATTCACTCATGATTAAAATAAGGTTATGTTTTTGAGGTTAGTTTTTGTTTATTTCTAATATTTTATTAATAATGTTAGGTTTATTATTAATCATTTGCATTGGCAAGAGAAAGTTGTGTGAGTGTTTCACACCAGATTTTTTTTGGTTCAGTTCATAATTTCACAGTAAGATTCTAATAAGTTATTACGCAATAGGCTATATTTTTGAAATTGAATTTTCTACTTAGATGATTTTCTCCCTTCTAATTTACCTACATTTATAAACTAATATTCACTTTCATATCCAGGCATCTAAAGCGCACACTCTCTTAGAGGCAAAGTTGGCGTTTGTATTAGGGTGAAGTTCAAAAACATCCCGTGGTAAATTACATAATCTAAAGTTCTGCTTTGACAGGCTTACTGCAATGCAGACATTGTCTATTAAGTTAATTTTCATTAACTTCAGATTATAATTGTAAATTATAAAATTTGCGTTTCCGTTTATAAATAATATTGTTATTGATTTGAATATAATGATTTTGAGATTTTTTACTTTCCCTTGCCTTACACGAATATACTATAGGAAGAAAAGTACTGATTTAATGTCGATTTTTCGAATTTGAGTTTCCACCGGATAAACACGTTTTCAGTCCCCGTGAACCCAAAAAACATGTTTCTAGCGATTGGTCTGTGTGTGTGTGCGTGTGTGTGATTTTCCTTATTATAAAGCTAAACTAAGATTGGTTTTCATGTTGCATCATTCACGAATGATTAAAATCAGGTAATTTTTTTTTTAAATTAGGTTTTTATATATTTATAATGTTTTATTACTAATTTTACCTTATATTGTTCATTGCATTGGCAAGAGAAAGTTGTATGAGTTGTGTACACCAGATTTGTTTTATTTGTGTATCGTCACATATCATTATAAAAGAATCACATATCATTACATTATTTTCATATAATAATATTAAAAATAAGGCAACAGGAAAACGTCAAGTTTTAAAGACTTATCAGAACTCTATTAAATTTTGTATTGATAAATCAATGAAAACTTTTATATCAATCCGAGTAATATTTGGAATACGATTAACACAAATTTTTCCATTGTAAAAATATTATGTAAGAATAATATATTAACAAAAATATAACTAACAGTTGTTACACATTGAGAGACTGGGAATCGAAGGAGCCCTAAGGAAGCCGTACGTGCAAAAGGAAATTATTTTCAAGAAAACGAGAAGACTGTAAAACGAGACAGGAAATTAAAGAACGTACACGGAAACCTGTGTCGGTCATAAATCAATCAATATACCATATTATGGTAATTTTGTATGTAAATAACATATAAGCATTCAAATTTATTTTCTGAAAATTTGCATAACTACATCGGTTTTATTAAATATTTACTTGAGTAAGTCATAAAATTCAGTACGTATTATTTTTGCTGTATGTTCGTGTCATTTAATTCCTCTATCTGATGTATTTAATTTTATTAACATTTATTTGCATTAAACCTTTTAAAAATAAAAAGTCGAAACATGAAAAACTTCTTTAATTTTATTCAATAAATTCACAATACAATCAGTGAATAAAATATGAACAAATTAACAAGATAAAAAAAAATGTGAGTGGAGGCAAAGTCCAATGACAGAACTCCAACGTGAACAGATTAGTGCAGAATTTAGAGAATTTTAAATTTTAAATAATTACAGTATTAAGGTCTTCTTCTTCTTCTTTCAAACAGGGATTAGGCTATGGCCTGTTCCGACTCACATTCAGCTTATATTAATAATTTTAGAAAACATCTATATTAAATATGTAATTCATATTTTATCAATGATAAATTTAAGTCTATCTTATAAAATTTGTTTTTTTTCCTTATGGTACAATCATTGCCACCTTTTCCGTGGTCTGCCTATACCTCTTTTGCCTACCGGTTGATACTTGTAAATTTTCAGTGGAAGCCTATCGGCTGACATTCGTTCAACATGTTCTTTCCACTGTTGGCGATACGATGCAACTCTCTCATTCAAGCAGAAGATGTTCAGCTCCCTCCTTATTTCCTCATTCCTGATGTGATCTCTCCTGTCACAGCCCTTAGTTCTGCGAAGAAATTTCATCTCCGCTGCCTGCACTTTACTCTCAAGTGTTTTTGATGTGACCCAAGATTCACTACCATAGAGGAGTATTGGAGCTGCCATTGTTTTATAAAATTTCATTATTGTGTTTGTGGTAGCTTTTTTCGCCAATGTCCTACTGATACTTCCACAAATCATTTGGAACTTTCCTATTTTCTTCTCCACATCCATTTCATCTTTGTAACTTATGTCACAGCCCAGATATGTGAATTGAGACACTTGCTCCAATACTTTGTTGTCTATCACAATTTTAGATCGTATTGGGTACTTTCCTTTAAAAGCCATGATTTTTGTTTTCTCCTTTGATATTTTGAGATTATATTCTTTACAAATTTCGTGGAGGATATGCACAGATTTTTGGAGGTCATCTTCGTTTTCCTGTATCACACACAAATCATCAGCAAACAACAGTGCATTTAGGTAAACGTCTTTACCAAGATTGATTCCTAAATCTACTCTACATTTCCATTTTCGGAAAATGTGGTCCACATATATATTAAATAAGGTGGGCGATAAACTACACCCTTGTCTAACACCTTGGTTGATCGTGATTTCATCTAGTCGTTTATCACCTGTATTGACTATTATTTGAGTATTGTGATAAAGAGATCGTATTGCGTTTACAAGATGCAAAGGATATCCTCTTTCCATCAGAATTCTCCACATAAGACTTCTATTCACTCTATCAAAAGCTTTTTCAAAATCAATAAAAGCCATATGCGTTTCGAGGTTGAATTCTCTTCTTTTCTCTATCAGTCTTTTAACTGAGAAAATGTTGTCTGTGCATGAACGACCTTTTCTGAACCCACACTGCTCCTCATTTAAAACTGCTTCAGCGATACTTTTCACTCTAGAATTGATTATTTTTGAGTATATTTTATATCCTGCATTCAAAAGACTGATACCTCTATAATTTTTGCAGTCATTTCGTTTGCCTTTTTTGAAGAGAGAGATTACTTCTGCTTTACTCCACTCTTTCGGAATTTGACATTTCATCCAGCATTCATTTATCAGGTGTAAGACCCTTAATTCTAGTAACAAACCACCGTACTTGAAAAGCTCACCAGTAATTCCATCCAAACCTGCAGCTTTTCTGTTTTTAATGCTCTTTAGTGCTTGTTGTAATTCAGCCATTGTTATTAAATCCACTGAATTATTCCGGATTTGATTTTGAGGCACATTTACATTTTCATTATCAGAATACCAGAGATCTTTGTAATGCCGTATCCAGTCATCATCCGAAATCATACTTAATGCAGCATTGTCTTTATCACTCCTATTCAAAGACCTCATTATTTTATACGCGCATTGCTGTCGTCCATGAATATCTCTCTCTATAACACTAATAAACTTTTCCCAGGACTCCTGTTGAGCCTTTCTCACAACTTGCTTTGCAATATTCCTTTTTTGCATATAGTATTCTCGAGCTGCTTGCGTTTTCTTCTGCAAAAATACAAGATAGGCCTTTTGCTTTTCTTTTATGGCAGTTTCTATTTGTGGGTTCCAAATTCTCAGACGTCTATTATTCCTTCTCTTCAACCTTTTACCAAGTGCTTCAGTTGCAGCTTTTTGAATACACGACTTTATATTTCTCCATTCTGTCTCTACATCATCTGCAGTTGGAACTAACAAAAGATTCTCCTGCAACCTTCTCTGGTACAAGTCCCGTACACTGTCATCCTGCAGAAGTGAAATCTTGAAGACTTCGGTTCCCTGTTGTTTATTTCTCCTGACAGTTCTCCATTTCTTTAGGATCAGCACCTTACTCATTAGAAGGTAGTGGTCGGTATAAATATCACAACCCCTATAGACTCTTACATCTTGTACTAAACTCTTCATTTTATTATTTACAATGATGTAGTCGATGATGGATTTTGAGCCTCTAGCACTCCAGGTGAACTTATGGATATCTTTCTTTCTATAAAATGTATTCGTTATCTTTAGGTCATTGAAGGAAACAAATTGTCTTAGTTCTTGTCCATTCTGGTTCATCACTGCTTCTCCAAAAGTACCTAGTACACCTGGAATAGGGATGTTTCCGACTCTTGCATTGAAATCTCCAACAATTGCAACGTGATCTGTTTTGCATATATTCTGCACTATTTTCTGAAGATTGTCATAGAAGGTTTCAGTCTCTTCTTTTTTCCCTTCATCTGGAGCATATATTCCGACCACCGTTAGATAACCTCTCTCAATTTTGAGTCTAACAGATACTGTCCTCTCATTTATATAGGTGTAATCTTGAATGGCATCCTTCCATTTGTTATTCACCATTATTGCAACTCCTGCACTTGCTCGTTGATTCTGAGGAACTCCCTTGTAGACCATCCAATAATCATTCAAATCCATTGTTCCCTGCAACTTTCTCTTTGTCTCAGTAATCACTGCTATGTCAACTTTCTGCTTCGCAAGACAATCATTCAGTTCATAAATCTTATTTGATAATCCTCTAACATTCCATGTAGCTAAATTCAAAACATCCATTATCCCAAATCTTTTTTGTTTTGCAATCCTATTTGTTTTATAATCCTTTAAACCGGTCCTATTTCCGAGGCTGTTTGTGAGTTTGCCAGTAGTTGATTTGATCCCCTGGCCGCGGTACGAACGCTGCGCAGGTTAAGTCCAGCGGTGGGGCCGCCACCTTGCTGCGTCTGAACTCACAGGATTTGTGTAGGGTTTTCTCCCCTAGACGAGTTGCTTTCACTACAGCTACGAGCCTTGCCTACCCGTTGATTCTCTCTTCACAGTCATATTTCCTTCGTGCCTGCTACTTCCTGAGACGCTACTGGTGTTAGGCAGCCTTCAGGTTGAGAGAATCTGCTACTGTGAGTAAACTCACAGCCCCCAGCACTGATCTGCTTGTCGACCCAGCTTCCCGCCTGGATTGGTTACCCGACCTTTCACTGGGTTGCTCGACGTAACAGGGGGCACCTCTTGTAGGTTACATGCTGGAGTTGAAGTGTGAGAGGCTAGAGGAAATCTCTTGCATGAAGTCCTTAGATTACGCATCCGATGTTAGGTGCTTACGCATCAACACTTCCATTGCCCAGAGCCATAGCTCCCCCTAGGTTGATTCCTAGAGCCCACAGTAATAAGGTATTTGATAAAATCTCGGCTTCTTTGTATTTTTAATCATGATGCTCGCCACTCCAGCGGCGATTCGCGTCGCTTCCGTGTCTCGCATCAGTGGGCTAGGTGGATCAGAATTCATAAGCGGATCAGAAACATAGACGTTCGGCCGCCGATGGGGTTAGGTGGATAAGAATATGGTAGCACGAGTAAAATGGTACCAGAAAACTTGTGAGGCTGTGCACCCATGTTCAAGTTTACTGATTGTCTGTAGTTTAAATTTCCGAAAAATTTTCGTACGAGAAATGTATATTAAGGCTGTAATCTTTAAAAAACCATTTTTTCTACGAGAGAACTGCCTCCCCAAGAATTTCAGCAGACATGGCGTCTACCCTATCTTGTAGAGCATAAAAAATGTAGTAAATGAGGCAATTTTTTTAAAAATCGTAGAAGCCGTTTTTGAGAAAATCGTAAAATATTGAAAAATTACAGGAATAAACTATTACTTCCGGTTGACCGATTTTAATGAAAATGTTCGTGTCGGGTCCTCTAGTAGTAACTAACTTAAGTTGTAAGTTTGAACTTCGTACGATGTTCCGTTCTTCAGATATTTTGTTCACACACACACACACACACACACACACACACACACACACACACACACACACACAAAATCGCTAGAAATATGTTTTTTGGAGTCTGAAAACGTGTATATCCGGTGAAAACTCGATTTCGAAAAATCATATGAAAACAATATTTTCCTTCCTAATATTAAGGAAAGATAAAGTATAACTCCGCTACCATTTTTTGGCAATCATTCTGGCAATGATACGAGGTGTGGCTATTAAATAACGAGACTGACGTTGTAAAAAAAAATTTTTTTTATTCATAATCACTTATTGTCACCTTCAATATACACTCCTTCTCTATCCCTACAACGCTCCATGCGAATTTTCCATTGTTGGAAACAGTGCTGGAAGTCATCCTCTCCTTCTCCTTCTCTATCCCTACAACTATCCATGCGAATTTTCCATTGTTGGAAACAGTGCTGGAAGTCATCTTCTGTCAGGTCTTTCAGGACTCGTGCCGCTTTCTCTTTTACAGCTTCCACAAACTTAAATCTTGTCCCTTTTAAAGCAGATTTCATCTTAGGGAGCAGGTAGAAGTCACATGGTAGAATATTTGGTGAATAAGGTGGATGTTCTAACACTGAAATGCTGTACTTGGCTAGAAACCTCTTGACAGATAAGGCGAAATGAGCTGGCGCATTGTCTTGGTGAAGAACCAATGATTTGTCCTTCCACATTTCGGGGCGTTTTTTCCTTACTCTTTGACTTAGTTTAGAAAGTACGTCAAGGTAGTAATATTGATTAATTTATTGACCTTCAGGAACCCAGTGAAGTTACACAATCCCATGGATACAAAAAAAAAACAATCATCATTGCTTTGACTTGCTCATCGAGCTTTTATTGGCTCTCGGTGAAGTTCGGCTCTTCCAGTGCATGGATTTGCACTTTGCTTCCGGATCATAATTAGAAAACCACGTTACATGACATGTTATTATCTTCTATCTTTTCCTCAAGGTGAAATCTATTTTAAAAGGGACAAGATTTGAGTCTGTGGAAGCTGTAAAAGAGAAAGCGGCACGTGTCCTGAAGGAGCTGACAGAAGCACTGTTTCCAACAATGGAAAATTCGCATGGAGCGTTGTAGGGATAGAGAAGGAGTGTATATTGAAGGTGACAATAAGTGATTATGTATAAAATTAAAATTAAATTTTTTACAACGTCCGTCTCGTTATTTAATAGTTACACCTCGTAAGTCGATTCGCTGCTGCGTTATTGGTTAAGATACCGGGCTATAAATCTAAAATTGTATTTTCCAAATCAATGAGTGAATTAAAGTTTTGAAATATTTTATCGTTTATTTGAATGACAAGACAAGTTTAATTACAAATCTATAGATGGTTGAATTTCAAACAGCTGTCATAACCTATTCAGTTTACCTTTTAGAGCAACGTATTAAACAGTTATCAATTCGCACGTGCTTTTGACTGCCGCAAACAGCTTGTCAATAACATTCATGGTACGTGTTCAATGTATGGACGTTTCAAACGATGTGAGAGAAATACAATGGAGGTTTATTGGCAGGATACTTCAAAGCTTTATACGTACAGGAACAATTGATTCTGATAAGGGTAGTGTACACATTTCATATTCAATTCGTAAAATTCCTTTTATGTTACTTGTCCTTTTAATGGGTTTATATCCTTTTGTTAATATAGGTTCAAGTTCTTTGTCAATTTTTTTACTTTTATTACGGTACGTTATTATTTTCACTTTCTCATGCCCTGTCCGGGAAGGAAAGTATTGTTTTCATGTCGAATTTTCGATGTCGAGTTTTAATTCGAAATATACGTTTTCAGGCCCCTGAACCAAAACAAAATTTTGCAATTGGTTTCTGTTTGTGTGTGCGCGCGCGGTGTATAAACAAAACATCTCCAGAACGGAGTAACTTGGATCTTAAGTTAGGTAACACTAGAGGACCCGATCAACATCAAACTCGGTCAAGAGGAAGTAGTTGTTTATAAAGTGCGATTTTTGCAAAAACTGTTTCTACGATTTTTTTTAAATAGCCTCATTAATTAATTATATTTTTAATGCTCTACAAGACAGGTTAAGCATCGTGTTTGCTGAAATTCGTGGGGAGCTTGAGCTCTTGTGATAAAAATGATTGCAGCTTTTGTAATATGCACTCTAGGTTAAAAGTGTATATAATTAAAATTGTACACCATTAAAACGCCTAGAACTTTTATTTTAAATATTTTTTTCTACAAGTAGGCTACATAGTTTACCGTCAGTTAGTGGTTTTCAGTATTTTGCTCGTCAAAATCGGTAATAAATCTGTTTTTTTTAAAGTGCAGCCTTGTTTACCTTTTATTTTATTTTATGACAAAAGTGTATATAATTAAAGTTATAGAAAATAAAACAATCTACATCTTTTAATTCATGCATTTTCTTCTACAGGGCCTTGATTAACGTCAATACGGATTTCCTAGTTGATATTCATTTTACCTTTTTTCACTCATGATTAAAATTAGTTTATGTTTTTCATTTTACATTGTTTACATAGGTTAGTATATTAGATTATTAGGTATTACAGATTATAAAGAGGTTGTTCACATTGGTTAAATCTTCAAAGAGTAAAAGAATACCTTCAACTTAGTATATTGTTGCTATTTAGTTCATCAGCTAAAAGGCTGGTTTGAACTTCTAGAGGTGTTACTAAGTAAAACGATGAGTGTGGTGGTTTACCATGCCTTTATCACTGAGTTGAAAGTTGAAAAGTATTCTTATCAGGATGCCAGGCCTCTGAACAACATATTTTCCTCCCTGCAAATGACACCTTCACTTTATTCACCACAGGGTCTGGCTGTATAATGAAATTCATTACTTTCAAAGGAGATAACTCTAAACCTCTAGTATCTTTAAACCTCTACCTATTCTGTTCTAAAATGATTTACTCATATAATTGGCTGACCATGTAATAAGAAACAGAACTATTTTTTGTAACCCTGGAACTAACAGATTGAGTGCAAATAATTTAACACTCCACCTGTCTGTTATAGGCAGAACTCAGTACAATTTATTAAATTTTAAGGTGCCCATAACAGGTTGGTGGAGTGTCATTTACACTTGATCTGCTAGTTCCAGGGCTACAAAAAATAGTTTTGTTTCTTATCACATGGTCAGCCAGTTATATAACTGAAGCATTTAATAACAAAAGAGGTAGAGGTGCAAAATACACTATTCGGAGTTATCTCCTCTGAGAGTTATGAATTTGATTATACAGCCAGACCCTGTGGTGAATGAAGTGAAGGTGTCATTTGCCGGGTGAAAAGTAGACGTTTTTCAGAGAGCCTGGCAAGCTGATAATCATAGGCTACTTTTCCACTCGATGAGGAAGGCAATTGTAAACCACCTCTATCCTCGTTTTACCTAGTAAAGCCCCTAGAGGTTCAAACCAGCCTTTTGGCTGATGACCTAAACAACAACACAAATTTTGAGAAAGTAAATGCATATGGTTTGATACATAAACTGTATTATAGGTCGTCAGCTAAATGGCTGTTTTGAACGTCTAGAGGTTTTTCTAAGTAAAACGAGGAGTGAGGTGGTTTACCATAGCCTTCAACACTGAGTTGAAAAGTATGCTTATCAGCACGCCAGGCCCTCTGAAAAGCACATATTATGTATAATTTGGTAATATTAAAAGAATTACTTTTATTCTATTCCTTCTCTGTATATTTGTACTTCATTCTCAGCGGTTTTATGTACGAACCTTTTTTTATTGATATGCAAATTTAGTTATTGTGTAAATTCTATGTCTGCAGATATGGTACCTGTAATACTTTTATTCAAACACCTATACTGCATTCAGTAGCAAAATATTGTCGCAGTGATGGTGTATTGCAACAACTTTCGTGCTTGTATTTGATACGTCCTTTTGTTCGCGTGTCCATTATACAGCAGTCACAGCATGTAGTAACTATCTTCACGAAAGAGGTTAGGCAACTTGAGATTAAAAAATAATACTCTTCTTGTCCTGCCTTATTACATAGCGAGTGCCTGCCCCGAGGTCAATACACTTTGACCCAATGCAATTAACATATATATTCAAGTACTATATTATATTTCGTATAGCGTACAGTTGTATTTAGTGTTCTACTACTACTACTACTACTACTACTACTACTACTACTACTACAAATTCACATCTCTTAAGTTATCTACTTTCGTTATCAACGCCCTCGCGTTATAAACTGTTATAATTCACTTGTTTCGTACTTCTCATTTATAAAAAAAATATCTAATTAAATTCAATGTATTCTGGTTGGATTGACTAAACGAAAAATCACAGTAATTAAAATTCTCCTGCTATACTTTTTATTTTTTCTTTCCCTATATGAATATATGGGGAAGGAACTTAATGTTTTTTTGTTGATTTTTCAAAATCAAGTTTTCACCGGAAATACCCGTTTTCAGGTCCCCTGAACACAAAAAACTATATTTTTTGCAATTGGTCTGTTTAAACAAAATATCTCAAGAACGAAACAGCATACGAAGTTGAAACTTAGCGGTTAAGCTAGGTACCACTAAGGGATCCTATACAAACTTTTTCATAAAAATCGGTCAACCAGAAGTAGTATTTATTTGTGCGATTTTTCACTTTTTTGCATTTTTTTTCAAAAACGGTTCCGACGATTTTTAATACATTTTTTACGTTTCTACAAGATAGGGTAAGAGGTATGATTGTTGAAATTCTTAGGAGGCCGTGATCTTGTAGTAAAAGATTTTTTTTTAATATTGTAATCTTAATAATTGCATTTTTAGCCAAAAGTATACTATAATACGAGTATAATAATAATAATAGTTGTAAACAATTAAAACCTACAACTTTTATTTCTAACATTTTTTTCTCCAGAGCTTTGTTTAATATCAATTAGGTAGTGATTTTCCGTATTTTAAAGTCGAACAGTTGTTTATTTTCATTTGCGTCATTCACTCATGATTAAAATTAGGTTATGCTTTTCATTTTACATTATTTACTAATGATTAAACATAAATATTAGTTTTTATTACTTACATTGGCAGGAGAAAGTCGTGTGAGTGTTTTACACCAGATTATTAATTCTGTGTAAACTATTTGGCTAATATGTAGAACTTACATTACATTACATTAAATTTAAATATAAATATATTGTAACGCATAAGCTTAGGTTCGTTCGGGATCTGGGCATACCAAAGAACTTACAGACTTATTTTAAACTTATAACAATGGATTTTTTATTTATATAATTAATAATTAATTTACAATTAATGATTAAACTAAACCCACTAATAAAATTAGTTAATGTCAATAAAATGAATCACTAAACTTAAGCTTAAAATTAACTTGTCTGTAAGTCAAATAATGTCACTAAACAGATCAAAACAACGTCCCATGTTACATTTTTTTAGTTTTTTTTTTAGAAATTGTCTTTTAATTTAAAATGTCATTGTTTTCAACCCTAGACTAGTTTTTAAATATCTTGTATACTGTATTACTAAATAAAAGAACAACTACTTTAGGATATGGCTTTTAGCCATAGTTGGGTAGGTCAGTTTCTTCCACCACGTACATTGTGAAATATTGTCGTAAATAAATTTATAGCTCTTGGAAAGAATGTGTTTGAGTTTGTAGAATAGCAGTCTATGATTCATTAGATCGTTGATCGAAGATCAAATTAATAGTTCAATTGTTGAAGAATTTAAATAAATATAAAAATAATGTTCATGATCAATTATCCTAATAAATAATTTCCAATTATTTTAAAGATATACTAAATCAAAATTAAACTATATTAATTAAAATTTTAATAAGAAAAAGCATAAAATATAAATAATTTTCCAGAAGTCAAATATTCAAATTTATCCAAGATGGGATCATATATTATAATGAAGGAAGTTAAAATTCAGAATAAATAATTAAAACTAATTAATAATATAATAAAAAGAAATGAGGAGAAAGTCAAAATAAATTTGAATTTTAAAACTTAATGAAACAATTAAAGGTTTTAAAAGCAATCGGTTAAGAATTTAACAGGATCAAATAGCACCTATAAAATTGATTGCAACAATGACTCGATGGATGACCCATTCAATGGTTGGACAAGATCACGACTGGCCGACGACTAACTCCACGAAGGAATTTATCGTTACTAATATAATATTAAATAATTTTGAGCTCATAATAAATTTAAATTAATTAATAAAACAATCATATTTTCAAATAATCATTTTATTACATTTCAGTAATTTTTGTAAAAGATTTAAATTAATAATTTAATTAGATTATAAAAATTGTGTCATCAATAGTAATAACAAGAACGAATCAATTTAAAATTTGTAATTTCATATTTTGTTTCAATTTAATTTTCATAATTTCAAGTTCATTAAATTATTTCATTTATTTTCAAAACTCTCGTTTCATTTCAATTAATTTATTTTAATTTTCAAAATTTAATTTATGTAACCGATTGAGCGTTACAAGTTACTATTGTGAAAAATATGGGAATGAAGTTTTGTTATTATTATTAGTTTCTCCAATATTTGTAATTTGCTTTATCTGATTGATAACAATTTAAAGATAATTCTGCATTAGCCCTTACATACAGTATTTTACACCAATCATATGAAAATAGGTATGAAAATTATGTAGTATTTTTAATAAGTTTGTGAGGTTGAAAACCTTTTCTCACAATTTTTCTAAACACCTGAATACTTTTATTAATTTCAACGGGCATCCACGAAACTAACGTGTTATTTTCTTGAAGCTTACATTGTAGTTGTAATTTTTTTAATTATATGTCATGAAACTACAATTAGTATGTCTGCATTAGTAAATTTTTTTAAACTTTTAAAAAATAATTTCATTAAAGATTTTTTTTAATACGTTCGAATCTCGGTTTCATGAAGAGCGAATATTACAGTGCAATAAACCTGTACTGCAGCTGAGAAGGGGTGAGTCATCATTCACCATCTGCTCTACCACCTTTTTATCTTTTGCATTAACTTTCCATTAATTTTAATAAAATTCTACGAAACCCCCTACATTTTATACACCAAAAAATGTGTTGTTAATTTTCTATAACTTTGATTGTATACCCTTTTCCCCTAAAATGCATATTAAGACCAATCTTTAAAAAAAAAGAAAACAAAACACTTTTTACCACAAAAGCTCAGGGACCCCAAGAATTTCAGTAAACATGGCGCTTACTAGGCCTAGCTTGCAGAAAACAAACAATGTAGTAAATTAGATTTTTTTTTTAAATATCCTAGAAGATGTTTTTGAGAAAATTGCAAAAATCTAAATTACAACTTTGTACACATTCCGTTTTTGAGATATTTTGTTAACACGCAGAGGTCCAATCGCAGAAAACCAGTTATTTGGGTCCAAGGGGCTTGAAAACGTGTACTTCCGGTGAAAACTTGATTTAGAAAAATCAAAATGAAAGCAATACTTTCTTTCCCTATGTATTCATATAGGGCAAGAGAAAGTAAAAATGCATTATATCATATACGAGGTTTGATAAAAAATAAATAACGGGAATTTTAGTTATTATTGAAAAAAAAATCGTATTTTTTATACATATATTATATCAATTTTATCCTCTTGAAAATAATTCTTCTCAGATATAATACACTTGTACTAGTGCTTTTCCAATCTTGGAAGCATTTCTGGAGCTCACTTTTTTGGTATAGCTGTCAGCTCCTTTAGTGATTCTGTTTTTATGCCATCAATGGTGGCAAAACGTCGTCCTTTCATAGTTCTCTTGAAACATTGAAACCTTGGTTTCAACTTCATACTCATATGCCCATGTTTCGTCACCTGTTATGACTGTTTCCAAAAATTCTGGATCTGTGTTAACTTCATTCACCAATTCTTGGGCGATATCCACTCGAAGTTCGTTTTGTTCGAAATTCAGTAATTTCGGAACGAACTTTGTTACCATGCGTTTCATGGCCAAAACATCTGAAAAAAATGCTTGACATCATCCAAATAATGTACCGACCTCATCAGCAACCTCTCTGATAGTGATTCTGCGATCTTTCAGAATCATTTTCCTCATTTCTATGACGCTGTCGTCGGTTATTGATGTGCTAGGGCATCTAGGGTGGTCGTCATCTTTAACATTTTCACGGCTATTTTTTAACCGTTTGTACCACTCGTAAACTCTTGTTTTACTGATAGTAGATTCACCAGAAGCCACCGTCAACATTTTTAATGTGGTACACACTTGATATCATTCATCACACAAAATTGAATGCAAACTCTTTGGTCCATTTTTTCGGAAGTAACAATTCGCAGAGAAAATGCAAACACTCTCTTTTCTCTTTTCAACTACTGACAATTAATTGTACATTGAAATTGGCTGCAAACGCAGACATTTGTTAGAAACAGGTGTATCAACAAGGTACAAAAAATGTTTGGAAATCGGATTCACAACCCGCGATATTAAAAAATTCCCGTTATTTTTTGATCAAACCTCGTACTTTATGTTACTCAGGAAACTCTTAACTTCCAACGTGAAAGATTTTTTTGATATCTGTTGGGTTATTTCTGAGATTACCCCGTACAAACAAATAATCGTTACTTCTTTATAACAATATTATTATAGATATTAAGTCCAAGATAAATCTACTGGCCATCAGTGAAGGCTAGACGTGATATATACAGGACACAACACTCCCTCCCTTTCTTCCAGTAGGGTGAGGGACTACGGATCTGATAAGGTACTACTGCAGAATATGGCGATTGCTCGGATTGGATAGCCTGGAAATTCTAAGTCCCAACGGTATTAGATAATACAGATGAGGCGTCCGCAAATGGGTTGTAGATTGCACTGGGGGACGTAATTACTACAACACAGTCTTGGATTATCTTGTACCGTGTAGTGGAATACAGTAAATAAATAGTGCTATACACAACGGTTACTTTCTCACTTGCATAAATTTTGTAAGAGACAAGTTACAACACATGTAGCTCTAGATTGCATATGTTTTTAGTTAAAGCTTGTTAATTTAATTAAAAATCTTATGCGAAACACTCACACGACTTTCTCTAGCCAATGAAAATAATGAACAGTATAACCTAACATTAGTAATAAAACATTAGAAATAAACAATAAAAACATAACCTCATTTTAACCATGAGTAAAAGGCGTAAAATGAAAATCAACCTCAGTTTGGCTTTAAAATACGAAAAATCACTCGTTCACGCTAGACTAGGCTCTGTAGAGAAAAATTCTCGAAGTAAAAGTTGTAGATCTTTTATTTCCCTATAAATTTTAATACAAACACTTTTGTCGTAAAATGCATACTAAGGCCGAAATATTAAAAAATAGATTTTTTTACAGATTTTTATGAAAAAAAAAATCATTAATTGCCGCTAAGCTAAGCGTTATACAAAAAAATGTTTGAAATAAAAGTTGTAGAATTTTACATTCTCTACAACTTTTATTGTATACATTTTTGCGCTGAAATGCATATTAAAGCCTTAAAAAACAATTATTTACGAGAAAACAGCCTTTCCAAGAATTTCAGCACACATGGCGCCTACCCTATCTTATATAGCATTAAAAGTGTAGTAGGCCTAAATGAGGCGGTTTTTAAAAAAATCGTAGGAGCCGTTTTTGAGAAAATCGCAAAAAAGTGAAAATTACACGAATAAACCACAACTTCCGGTTGACCGATTTTGATGACAATGTTCGTGTCGGGCCCGGTAGTAGTATCTAACTTAAGTTTCAAGTTCGTACGGTGTTCGTTCTTGAGATATTCTGTTCACACACACACACACACACACACACACACACACACACACACACACACACACACACACACACACACACACACACACACCAATCGCTAAAATCATGTTTTTTGAGTTCAGGGGTTCTGAAAACGTGTAGATCCGGTGAAAACTCGATTTCGAAAAATCGACATGAAAACAATACTTTGCTTCCTATATATTCATATAGGCAAGAGAAAGTAAAAAACAAAATACAGCTAATGAATAAGATTATTATTAATATATTTAGCTACAAAGAATGTTTGGTTACCACAAATTTATACCATGGTTGACCTCACCTTAACAGTTTAGTGAAATAACTATTGTTTGAACATAATGCAACTGTCACATGGTTCCAAACGGCTGCACACGCTTTTTGTTCACCTATTACAAAAATACATCCAGAACACGCAACCAAATTTATACCGGTTGTGATATGCTTGTTTATTCCTTGATATTATAACATGCTGGTGACTCAACTTGAAAAGTATTACGTTGGTATAAAATAGGATAATCATTATAAAATTTACTTTAACCTTGTTTAATCGTCAAAGATTAAAAACTAATTTTCCTTAAATTGTTGTTGTTTAAGTCATCAGCCGAAAGGCCGCTTTGAACCTCTAGAAGCTTTATTAAATAAAACAAGGCGTGAGGTGGTTTACAATTGCCTTCCTCACTAAGTGGAAAAGTATGCTTATTATCATGCCAGTTCCTCCGAAAAACACCTACTTTCCACTCTGCAAATGACACCTTTACTTCATTTACCATAGGGTCCTGGATATATAGGGTGATTAAAACTATACGGCAATCTCTTGGGATCTCATTCTATAGCTAAAAATAAGAAAAAAAGTTCATATAAACATATGTCTGAAAACGCTTAGTTAGCGAGTTACGCCTAGCGAAAAATTTCACCTAGAACTCTGTACCCTCCGTGAAGTAAGGCCGTATAAAAATGTTAAAGGTAGTTACAAAGATACAAATACGATTGTTTCTTATGTTTTTTTAATCTGAAAAATTGAATAAAATTGGTTCCAGAGCTGTAAATGCAATACTTTCAGAGATATCTTACATAAAACACACGAATTGGTGCAAAGAAATAACACATTTTTGTGTTTAACGTAAGATTACTTCCATAAATGGTAAATAAAGGTGTAGTTTTTTCTTAAATAAATTTGTAGAAAATTTAATTCTGAAAAGATTCATGTGAATTACTCAGAAACAAATGAATAAGAGATATTTAAATTTCGCTTTATTTAAAAGCAAAACAGACGCACATTCTTAACTGCATAAAATATTAACTAATATGTAGGTTGGGAGTATTTATCAGCTATTACTCCCAACCTACATATTAGTTAATATTTTATGCAGTTAAGAATGTGCGTCTGTTTTGCTTTTAAATAAAGCGAAATTTAAATATCTCTTATTCATTTGTTTCTGAGTAATTCACATGAATCTTTTCAGAATTAAATTTTCTACAAATTTATTTAAGAAAAAATACACCTTTATTTACCATTTATGGAAGTAATCTTACGTTAAACACAAAAATGTGTTATTTCTTTGCACCAATTCGTGTGTAAGATATCTCTGAAAGTATTGCATTTACAGCTCTGGAACCAATTTTATTCAATTTTTCAGATTAAAAAAACATAAGAAACAATCGTATTTGTATCTTTGTAACTACCTTTAACATTTTTATACGGCCTTACTTCACGGAGGTTGCAGAGTTCTAGGTGAAATTTTTCGCTAGGCGTAACTCGCTAACTAAGCGTTTTCAGACATATGTTTATATGAACTTTTTTTCTTATTTTTAGCTATAGAATGAGATCCCAAGAGATTGCCGTATAGTTTTGAATCACCCGTATAATGAAATTCATTACTGTCAGAGAAGATAACTCTGACTATTGTCTTTTACATCTCTACCTCTTCTGTTCTTTAATGCTTCAGTCAATTGACTGATCATGTGATAAGAAACAGAACTATTTTTCGTAGCTCTGGAACTAGGAGATCGAGTTTAAATAATTTAGACGACTCACTTGGAACACTCATGTAGATATTAAACGGAGAACTTTAGACGACACACGAAAACGGATTTACTTTTTACTTTCTAAACGGTCTAAATTACCACTGCATCTTAAACTTCTTATTATAAAGCTTATCTCCGGCCTGTTTGGATGTATCCCTGTCAAATCTATGGAACTGCTAAGGCATCCGTAATTTCAAAAATCCAGCTATTTCAGTCAAAACTCTTACGACAAATTACAAATACTCCCTTTTTCGTTACCAATGACTGTTTGCACAATGACCTCAAAATGCCGTACGTAAACGACTTATTTTGTAAAATTTGTCAAGATTCCGTTTGAAATTATCACATCATAGCAACGAACTTGTACGCAACATTTACCTACCATACCTTCCCGGAAATCCCCGCAGACGTCTACGCCGACGATGGAGTAGGGACATCATTTTGTAATAAGTATTTTCCGATAGTATTATGTAATCCTTTCACAGAACATTTCCCGCTGGAGCCCACTGTTGAGTGGTGATCTCTGAAGTCTTAAAGCGCATTTTATTCCATTTCATAATAATCTCATTCACGTTGTTTTCATGTACAGTTGTGAATTTTCTTAATATATTAAAAAAAAACATTCCACCTGCTTGTTAAAAGAAATTCCCTGTATTGCTGTCTTTATTTTTGTCTTTGTTATTTGTGCAAAAGTTAAGTCTTTAGTGTTGAGTAAATTTGAAAATGTACTATATTTTTCCTGCACGAAATCAGGAATTTCATTCAATTAAAATTTCGCTGAAGTTCCACCATAATGCAACAACAATATTTTTAATATTCTGTTAGAAAAAATTTTTTTCCCTCCGTACGTGCGTTAAAATACAATACTTAGGCTATAAGGAAAGAAAGTTTCATTCAATACTACTAGATAACAATAATGCAACTCGATATTAAGAATTTCATAAAATTATCACGTATGGTTTTTAAAAGGAGATAAAGATGCGTACTATGTTGAACTGTGGGGGAGGAATGAATAAAATAAACAAATACAGACAGGTCTTTGCCCTCAGAAGATGTTTGAAGATGCCTTGTTATAAATGGGTGTCTCAAAAATATTGGAATAACTTATGATATGAAGATTACTTTTGACTATTACAACTTGAAACTTTTAAGACATGCGGTCAAAAATCCGCAATTCATGTTCTAGGATTGGTAATTTATTTAGAAATGTTTTCAAAATATATTTCGTGCTTTTGATTCAAATCTGTTCCAATTTACCAGAGTTTTTTTAATACTAAACGTTTATTTAGGTTAGAAAATAAAATATTGTAAAAAATTACAGTGATATTCTAAAAATGGTAGATAGAATATATTGTTTATTGTAAGAATTATTCACTGTATAGGGTAGAGTGTGTTGAACAAGGATAGTGAATTGCGATGAGTAGAAGAGTTTTGAGTAGCAATTCTCGGAAATCGAAAGTAGTAGAAACGTTTGTTTTTATCTTGATTCCTCCGATATGTTCCAGTATAGCGACGAATTGGTTAGAAGGATCTTGATTGCTTGTGAAAACTATAAGACCGCAGGTATAAAAATAGTTAGCACTTTTGTAGAAAGTCAGTCAATACTTAAATTGTGAATGGAAAGTGTTGTCGGGCTGTTCAAAATAGTGTCGTTACAAGACCGCTTCTTTCGGAAGGGCCAGTAGCTGCTCTGTAGAGGCCCTCTCAATGTTCGGAATGGTGTCAAAATGTTTTCCTTTCAGTACAGTTTTTATTTTTGGGAAGGGCCAGAAGTCACATGGTGCTAAATCTGGAGAGTAAGGCGGATGTGGACAGACGGAATATTTTTTAGCCGAAAACTCTGGATCAAAATGTGAGGTGTGGCAAGGGCGTCAAAAGTCGGGGAACGAATTTCGCACTCGCTCGTCTCATTTGCAAATTATCGATTAAAATGCTTTGTTCAGACTTGTACGAGATGTTCAGTTCTTTAGTAAGCTCTTGAATAGTCAATCGGATGTTTGAATGATCCAGTTTTACTACTTTTTGTATGTTTTCGTCTGTTTTTGAAGTCAAAGGATATCCCGACCATTCCTCGTCTTCAGTATACTAATTTCTAATTTTAAATCGCTTATACCACCTGTTAACAGTCTTCAGAGTTATTCATGAGCTTCTATGGCACTTTTTTGGAACTTAGAACAAAAGTGATGTTAAAGCGATGTTCAAAATCCATGATGCATGACAGACACGGTAAACATGACCTCACTCTTCCGGCTCTAGAAGCCGACTGATATATCGTAACTTGTTCAAACCTGATACTGAGTATTTAAAGAACCAGGCTATTGAACTTTTTACTTCAAATGGACGTAGTGTCTGCAGTTCATTTGAAGTAAAATCATTCACCGTGTTTTTTCATCACACCTCATATGTGTTGCATATCATTTTGTTATAAATGTTATACTATGTATTGTACTGTAAGATTATTTTTAAATTATACAATACATATTCCTCTAAACTACTTACGTATTATGTTGTAATATTTTGTTTTACAACTTTCCGTTATGTCCGGATTGGAGTCCCCCCATATTAGTCCGGTTAACCGGGGTTGTACTACAGTAGTATCCGTTTAATACTCTCACGGCTAAAACTATTTTCTGGTTAAAACTCGGTTTTCGTGAAGTTCCATGATTAATAAGATAAAACACGTGCATATGTTTCCGCTTAATACGCATTCAATCCCGCTTAATACGCGCTCAAAATTTATGACTATTTTAAAAATAAGTAATGGAAATTTTATTATTAGTTACAGTATTTATGTACACATGTATTACTGGTGTTATTTGTTTGTTTTTTTAATTAAATGTAATGTTCAAAAAGAGGTATGGAGGCCTATATTTACGTTTATTAATGTGTTACCTATAACCTATATATATATATATATTTATATTTATATATACCTACATGTAATTACTGATATTAATATTTTCTCAAATAACGCAGAATGTTAAAACCATAACACTTTTCTGCTTTTAATAATAATTTCTTTAAAAAACACTCTCTTAAGATTGTCTTGGTCTTCCTGGCTAAGACAATTTTCCGCTTAAGACGCTAATTTGTGTCGGACCCATGAAAATCGTATTAAGCGGATTATACTGTATTTAAAAATACAAAAAATTAAGATTTCTAGTTTTTGTGTGTCCAACTGTTGATAACTGAAAATGATTTAATTTTTCTTGAACACCGAGTTAATGGGATACAGTACAGACCCTAGAGAAATGTAAGGGTTTAATTTATATGAACTATAATAAGTGTTGATCCAAAATAGTTATTTAAAACGTCTTTATAATGATTTATTTTTATTTCAGTAACGTTAATTAACTGAATTAGGTACTGAGTCTAATAGTTATCTTACGGATAATTAAATCTATTAATAGTTCTAGTTATAATTGTTTTAATAATGTCAGATACACGAAATAAAAGATGATTAAGAAAAAAGAAGTAATTAAGTTTATTTTTGGTTTTGAATAATCCAACTCTGTTATTTTTGGAATAATTTATTCATATTATTCTTGGTTTTTTAAAAGGGCTTAGTAAAGGATGGGTGGTTAAACGACTTTATTATTTCGGTTCAGCCTCAGCATTTTTTGACTCGTTATTTAGTTGTCATTTACAGACTTCGTTTTCTCACGTGGTTTATTCTGTTTTTATCAATGTAATATAAAATTCGTTTATCTCTAACCTCTAATATAAATATATCAATCTAGATAAGAATTATTTGTTGTTGTTTAGGTCATCAGCTGAAAAGCCGATTTGAACCTCTATAGGCTTTACTAAGTAAAACGAGGAGTGAGGTGATTTACCTTGCCTTCCTCACTAAGTGGGAAGGTATGCTTATCAGCATGCCAGGCCCTCTGTAAAACATCAACTTTCCACCTTGGAAATGACACCTTCAATCCTTTCACCAAAGGGTCTGGATGTATATAAACACCTAGGTTTGGTAGATCTTTTTATATTCCTAGAAACAGAACGTTATTTCATGAAAATTCTCCAGTAAATAAAATACTCAGTTCTGTATACCGGTTGTCCCACGGAATTTGAACCATAGGGAAATATCGTTGATTTTCATTAGTTTGTTAATGTTACTTCCCACGAATAAATGAACACTTATTATAATCAGGAACCATTAGAAAAGGTTTACACCTTTACAAATATTAATGTGAATACATTTTAAGACGTATTTGTAAACGCTTTTATTGTATCTGAGGAGGATTACTTTGAAGCGGACAAAATTGATATAGATGAATAAATACATTTTGTTTAAAGAAAAACTAAAATTCCCGTTATTTTTTTATTAAACCTTGTATGTTTTAAGAGGGCAGTATTGGGCTTTGCCTGTTGCTCTCATTTTTGTTAAATACATTTTTTTGTTAAATAAATAAATAAATAAAACTAAAACGAAAGCGAGAGAAATTCTTGGGATAGAAAGATTCCTTAGGACTTGCATAAACAAAAAACGGAAACTCAACGATATCTGGATCTGAATGTCTAATTCTGAACTTTACCATGAAATCAAGCCAATTACTGACCTAATGCGGAAGAAACGAATTTCTTTCTTCGGGAATTTATTTAGAATACCAGACAATCGAGGAACTAAATGGGATACAACTCATTTCTATAAATAACTCGTAGAAAAATTCCCCAAAGTGGTTGGATCAAATAAAGCAAGATATGCAAGAACTTTACATTGAAGAACAAGATCTTTTAGAAAAATCTGAACAGCTTAAGTTCCTTAAGGATAAAGACACAAGATTCGTCGAAAAAACTCGAGCTCCGTCGTCAATGATTTGTGCAGATAAAATCAGATAGATCAGATCCCAAAATATGAAGAATTATTGGAAAAAGTGTAAGAATCCTAAAACGAAACCAAGAAGGATTTCTAAATTTGATGTAATTTCCAAGTTTATGATCATGGATCCACTCTGCATACATGAAATAGATATAAGAGGACACAATGTAGGAATAGTTGAAAAATTTAAATACCTAGGTGAATACATTCATCACAGACTTAATGAAAAGATATGCTGGGATGACTGGATCGCTAAACTTAGAAGTGCACAAGTGTTTTTACGGAATACATACAATAAAAAATCACTATCAGTAAACACAAAAATTAAACACTGTAAAAAGACTTTAAGAACCAAAATCTTATACGGCAGCGAAACTCTTGCGTGGATAGACGCGGGAACAAATCAAGGAAACCTGCAGAAAAGTAGAACGGAGAATACTCAAAACTTGCTTAAACAAGTAGCACGCGGTACACAATCACTACAGACTTTTGCCTAACGATCAAGTCTACAGAGACATAGAACCAATAACAGTGGCCATGCGCCAGAAACGACTGTCGTACTTTGGACATATACTAAGAAAACCATACACCAGACTTTTACGCAGAATAATTGACCATGCAATGAAACGAAAAACGGACGCTGGTAACAAACACATGTGGTACAAGGAAATCAAAAGGGATTTACAAGAATTTGGACTAACTCTTGAAGATCTGATGGAAAAATCACCAAAATACAAATAGGTCATCAATGACCACAACCATCGACTTACGACACAGAAAAGAGAATATAAGAAGAGGGAATTTTAAGAAGCAGCCAAACAGAACCGTGCTCAGAACATGAGGGAATATCACCCCAAAAGCGACTGAAAGCTTCCAAATTGACTAAAGTATTCCATTGTGGCTAAACAAGCACTAAAAAAATAAAATTAAACAAATAATGAAATTAATTGTTCTCAGAGAACCTCTTCTGTTCTTAAATGCTTTAGTCGTATAATTGGCTGATCATATTATAAGAAACAGAAGTATTTTTTGTAGCCCTGGAACTAGCAGATTAAATGCAAATAATTTAATACTCCATTGGCCTGTTAAGTGGGTAGGTAGTCAACGCAGAAAATCAAAATCAAAACTTCGGGCTATAGTTTATCAGTATTTATTTTAAATGAAATAGTACTTTACTAGTCATGCACTACCATTTGAACCAAGCCAAAAAATTAATTACAGCCCCTAATATAAGGGTGAGGTTGGAAAAGCGGGCTTTTACGGGGAATTAAATATCTCAGGAACCAAGAAAGATATCAACATGATTCTTATGCTACAAAATACAGAAAATTGCTGTCTATTATCTGTTGTATGCGCTTGTATGTATTTTTTCTTACAAGAATTGTATTGGAGAAAAACCGTATTTTCAAAAACATTTATTTTATGTATTCACAAATTATTTTTTAACTGAATCCCTATTAAGGTTTTTGTAATAATCATTCCACACATAATAGAGCAAGAAATTATGAACATTTGAAAAAAACATCATTCAAATATCTCCAATACAAACCAAAATATTTAATTCCCAAGAATGTACAATCATGCAAAAAACATTTCCGGAAAGCTTAAGTTTAAGGATAATTTCAGTCGCCTTGCTAAAGAGCTTTATTTTAAAGAGATGTGTTTATAACTTTTTGTCAACGTACAAACAAAGTAAACAAATGTTGTGATTCAGAAAATTTTAAACTTCAAATAAATGCAAAAAACAATAGAAATTTAAAAAAAATCATCTTCTTGAGTTGACTACCCCCTTAAGGGCATAAAGTCTTTCAGATTAACGTTATATTTTAAGTATTTAAAATATTTTTATTTGGTTTAGATTAGAACACTGTATACAATTTAGAACTTCAGGTCACAAAAATGCACAAAGAACGTGTGTTTATTTGAAAACTGACACGTGCTTTACTGTACAGAATAGCTATAAGTTTTTAACAACGCATTTTTCTGAACAGTTTAACCTGAATACTTGCCAAGTTATTATGAAACTGTTTATTTTTTACATCTGTTCTATAAGTTTGCACTCATTTTTAAAAAAAGAAATATGGATTGTACAAACATTTTAACATAGTTAATAGTTATGATATAAATGACACCCGTTTACCCAGGTATTTTAATTGTTTTAAAGTGGGTAATGAGTTTTAAATAGATTTTAAAACGTCGGTGTTAAGTAATTTTTGTTTGTTCCGTCATATATAATGAATAAATTATTAAGAATAGATTTTTTTGTTTACTATAAAAATATTACAAATATAAAAATACACTCTCCTAGATTCCTGTCTACAATTACCACTTAAGACACGTTCAGTAATTTATTTATGAGAATACACTATAATTGAAAATATTAAGGTCTGTTAAGGGAGTTACACTAAGAGCGCGGATAAGAAGTTACAATGACATTGAGCACCTTTGCAGACTGAATATTGTTATATGGGTACAGTCGTCGCGATAAATGTTTTGGGAAGATCATGTGAACATAATAGAACTAAGGCGTTCGAAAAATTTGGCTAAATCACTAAAACTGGATACGAAAACACTTATGAGTGGGCTTTTAAACCTAGAAAGACGATTGGCCATCTGGGTCACAAAAGGCATAATTTGAAAGACCAAATAAGAAGAAAAAAATAAGAAGAATCAGGTGGAGGAAGAGAAGAAGAAGAAGAAGAAGGAGGAGGAGAAGGTGGA
The DNA here is from genome assembly GCA_035578175.1 of Catonia carolina. Taxonomy (NCBI): domain Eukaryota; kingdom Metazoa; phylum Arthropoda; class Insecta; order Hemiptera; family Achilidae; genus Catonia; species Catonia carolina. The sequence goes on along the minus strand of JAQMRL010000005.1, from coordinate 27,095,601 downwards.
GGCAGAAGAGGCAGAGGAAGAGGACAAGGAGGTAGAGGAGAAGGTGGAAAAGAAGAATGAGGAGAAGAAGCAAAAGAAGGAGGACGAGAAGGAGAAGAAGGCGGAAGAAGATGAGAAGGATATGAAGGAAGAGAAAAAGAAGGAGGAAAAGGAGGTGGAGGAGGAGGAGGAAGGGACGAAGCATGAGAAGAAGACAAGGAGATGAAGGAGGAGAAAAAGAAGGAGGAAAAGGAGGAGGAGGAGGATGAGGAAGGGACGAAGCATTAGAAGAAGACAAGAAAGAACATAACCTTATTTTAATCATGAATGAATGATGCAAAATGAAAACCAACCTTAGTTTGGCTTAATAATACGGAAATCACTCTTTCACACTAAGCTAGGCTCTGTAGAGAAAAATGCTTAAAATAAAAATTTCAGAGCTTTTCATTGACGATTAAATTAATTACACGCATTTTTGTCGTAAAATGTATGCATTTTACTACGGCCGAAATCTTAAAAAAAATCAATTTTTTACAGATTTTCATGGGAGAAAACAGAAAATCGCTAATTACCGCTAAACTAAGCGTTATACATAAAAAAAGTTTGAAATAAAAATTGTATATTTTTAAATTGTCTACAACTTTTATTTTACCCTTTTGCGTTAAAATGTATATTAAGGCTGCAATCTTAAAAAACATTTTTGTCTACGAGAGAACAGCGTCCCCAAGAATTTCAGCAGACGTTGCGTCCACACTATCTTGTATAGCATAAACAATGTAGTAAATGAGGCGATTTTTAAAAAAATCGTAAGAGCCGTTTTTTGAGAAAATCGCAATAAAGTGAAAAATGACACGAATAAACTACTACTTTCGGTTAACGGATTTTGATAAAAATGTTCGTGTCTGGTTCTCTAATGGTATCTAAAGTAAGTTTCAAGTTTCAACTTCGTGCAATATTCCGTTCTTGAGATATTCTGTTCCCACACAGACACATCGCTAAAAACATGTTTTTTGGGTTCGGGGGTCTGAAAACGTGTATATCCGGTGAACACTCAATTTTGAAAAATCTCATGAAAACAATACTTTTTTTCCGTATATCCGTATAGGCAAGAGAAAATAAAAAATAAAATGAATAGCTCTTGGAACGAAACCGGTAATACTGTGGAATACACCAGCAGCAGCAACAAAAGGAGGAGGAGAAAGAGGAGATTAAATTGGGCCGAAAGATTCTAAATAAGCAATTACATGAATGGGTTATACATTGAGATAATATTGAATGGGGAAACCCCATTCTATAGTAAAGTTTGATTTGGATATTGTATTCATAATTTGATGTCTTATTTATGGATTGAAAGGTTCTTAAAAACACATTTTCCAATGAGATTCATAAAACTAATTAACTTGCTTGTTAACTTTCACTACAATATTCCTTTAAATAAAATGCTAAGGGAAATGTTTATTAACGAAACAAGGTGCTAGGGAGGCATCGTTTTATTACGCAAAGTCACGTTTTAACCGCTTAGGGCATTCTAAGGGTGGAACCTAGTTGCGAATAAATTAATCCTATAAAATTTTCATTCTGTATTAAAAAAAACTTTTCTTTCTATCTGAATATTAAATGCACTAAGTTAAAGTTGTCAAATGTTTCCCTTGTATTATTTTTGTGGAAATAAGAAAATATTGTTTGGGAAGAGATAAGAAATAAAATATTGACACACAAAAGATCCAATTTCATTTTAGTAAATGTTTAACGTTGTCTTTATTCTTAGTTGCTGAATAAAACACGAAATAAAACTGTTTGAAATTTTTACCTCAGTCTTAATGGTTTTCGTAATATAACCGTTTTCCTACAGGAAAACCAACTAGTGTTTTAAAAGATTTATATTTATATACTTGCTTCATTGAAACCTTTACCAATTAAGAGCTTACAGATAAACAATTGGCCGGCCCGTTGGCGTAGTGGTTAGCGCAACTGGATTCTACGCCGGGTCTTGGGTTGGATTCTTGATCAGGTCTAGCATTTTTTCATCACTCATTTTCATATATCGTCATTCTCTACCTTCTGCATTAGCCGAAATTGCAAAACAGTCAGAAGTACATCCAAAATAATAATAATAATAATAATAATAATAATTCATTTGTTGTATCTATATTTTTACTTTTTTACTTTCTCTTGCCTATGTGAATATATAAGGAAGGAAAGTATTGTTTTCATGGCGATTTTTCGAAATCGAGTTTTCACCGGATCTACACGTTTTCAGACACCTTGAAACCAAAAATGTGTTTTTAGCGATTGGCCTGTGTGTGTGTGTGTGTGTGTGTAAAAAATATCTTAAGAACGGAACGTCGTACGAACTTGAGACTTCAAACTTAAGTTAGATACTACTACCGGGCCCAACACGAACATTTCATCGAAATCGGTCAACCGGAAGTAATAGTTTATTCGTGTCATTTTTCACTTTTTTGCGATTGTCTCAAAAACGGTTCCTACGATTTTTTTTAAATTGCCTCATTTAGACTACTAAATTTTTTGTGCTCTACAAGATAGGGTAGGCGACATGTCTGCTGAAATTCTTGAGGAGGCTGTTTTCTCGTAAAAAATTGATTTTTTATGATTACGGCTTTAATATGCATTTTAGCGTAAAAACGTATACAATGAAAGTTGTAGAGAATTTAAAACCCTACAATTTTTATTTCAAACATTTTTTGCGTAGCGCTTAGTTTAGCGGTAATTAGTGGTTTTCTGTTGTTTGTTTTTCCATGAAAATCTATTAAAAAAATCGATTTTTTAAAGAGTTCAGCCTTAGTATGCATTTACGACAAAAGTGTATATAATCAAATTTATAAGAAATTAAAAGACTACAACTTTAATTGAAAGAATTTTTCTCTACAGAGTCTAGTTTAGCGTTAAAGAGTGATTTTCCGTATTTTTAAGCCAAACTGAGGTTGATTTTCATTTTGCATCATTCACTCATGATTAGAATAAGATTATGTTTTCTGAAGTTAGTTTATTTGTTTATTTCTAATGTTTTATTACTAATGTAAGGTTATATTGTAAATTATTTACATTGGCAAGAGAAATTGTGTGAGTGTTTAACACCAAACTTTTTAAAATCGTATGTGTTAGGAGGTATACTATAATACTCGTATATGCCACGGCAATGTACTTTTTCCTTTTCTAACCTTTTTCTAATTCCTTTACGATTTTATACATTTCACTGATTGTTAAGATTTTGCAACTACGTTTAGACATGATGCACAGTCAAAACTAAACAAAAAAGTAATAAAAAATACCTTTCATGAGAAGACGTGTCTCATGGCTGGTGGCAATTTTTAAAAAGGCTTACCGCTGACGTATGGCAAAAAAACCATTAGTGATTTCTGTATCTGCTCTTGAAGAGGAATCGAATGACACTATTTTTGTTTTGAAATTCCGACTTTCATTTCTCGACTTCCGGTTTTGGGCCACTTCTGGTCGAAACCGAACTACAAACCCAAATTAGGTTCGCTAACTTTTTGTGTAGATTACGAATCCGAAAACTGTTTGTTTCTGCCTCTTTTAGTTTCTGAAATCTGTGTTTGACTGACGGACGGTCAAAGGAAAATGAAAGATGACAATTTTTAAAATTTCCTCCAACAAAATATTCGGGACTGCCTTCGTGGCGTACTGGTTAGCTACTGGCTACATTCAAAGCGGAAAGGTTTCGGGTTCGATTCCCGGTTAGGGTTGGAAATTTTAACAGTCTAAGCTCTAATCAGTTCAGAAGTTTTTGAGATTACCTTATACAAACAAACAAAGAGACCTTTCTTCTTTATTATATTAGTATAGATTCATAAAATAATATTTCTGCACGGAGCTTTCGAGCTAGATTAATACAAATGATTGTTGATACAGTTGGAAACGACTTCTGTTGTACATAAACCAGAAAAAGGATACAACTCTCGGGTAAGTCATTTGAATACAAGTTGAATGGGAAATGAGGGTAAGAGAGTGAGGAGTCAGATGAGCGTAAAGGGGAAGTGAAGAGTTGACTGATCGTGCCACAGTGGTTTACAAATTCAAAACTTTGTGTTTATATCGTAGGATTAGAACACCAAAAGTTGTAGCCATTTCGGTTTGAAACTTCTGTTTTAGTTTCAAAATACATTTCTGTTGTCCTAGTAATAGGTTTTATATATGTTCTTTCTTCCATTACGGGCAGGTGGAGTCTCTTAATTGCACTTGATCTGCTACTTCCAGGGCTAAAAAAATTGTTTTGTTTCTTATCACGTAGTCAGCCAATTATATGAATGAACTACCTATTAAAGAATAGAAGCGTAAGTAGAAGCGTAAAAGACACTAGTCACAGTTACTCTCCTCTTAGAGTAATGAATTTCATTATACAGCCAGACCCTGTGGTGAATGAAGTGAACATGTCATTTGCAGGGTGGAAAGTAGATACTTTTTAGAGGGCCTGGTTTGCTGTTGAATTTCTCACTTAGTGAGGAAGGCACTGGTTAACCACCTTACTCCTCGTTTTACTTAGTAAAACCTCTAAAGGTTCAAACCACCCTTTCGGCTGATGACCTAAACAACAACAAATATTAATTAGAGCTGTTCTTCAATTACTACTACTTTAACCTAATTTAATAGAACTTGTAAAATATAGGGCACTCCAAATATAAACTTAGATTTTAATTTAACGTGTTCAGTGTTCACTGACATTATTTCCTGACAGATTCATTCATTCACATATTTATAGACTACTGATAAATATCAACGTTAACAAATTTAAACTGACAGTTTAGTCGACAAAATACTACTATGAATTACTAAAACAATTTACTCTGCAGATACCGTTTCTGTTACCTTTTGAAATATAACTGTCTAAACTTTATGTAAAGCTAACATTTTCTTGACATTTTGCCTGTTAATTAATGAATGAACTCTATCTAAATTTACACCTGATTAATTTTCGTTGCCTTGATACTAATGCGAATACATATCGTATAGGGTCAAATTTAATTCATGGCTAAAGGAGAGATGAATATACGAGGTTTGATCAAAATTTAACGGGAATTTTAGTATTTATTTAAAATACATGTATTTATTCATCTGTATCAATTTTGTCCCCTCAAAAGTAATCCTTCTCAGATACAATACACTTGTGCCAGCGTTTTTAGTCATTGTGGTTTTGAGGTCATTAGCAACCTTTCTGCTAGTCATTCTAAAATTTTCAGAATCATTTTCCTCACTTTTACGACCCTGTTATCGGTTATTGATGGGCATCCACGAACCGTGTTTACTGTACCACTCGTAAACTCTTGTTTTACACATAGTAGATTCACCAAAAACCACTGTCAGCATTTCGAATGTGGTACTACACTTGATATCATTTTTCACACAAAACTGCAAACTCTTTGATCCATTTTTTCAGAAATAACAAATCTCCGAGCGAATGCAAACACGTGTACTCTTTTCAACTACTGACAATAAACTGTTCATTCAAATTGCTGTAAATGCGAACATATGTTGGAAACAGGCGTACCAACAAGGTAAAAAAAAAATTTGGAAATCGGATTTAGAAAACCCGCAAAATGAATAAATTCCCGTTATTTTTTGATCAAACCTCGTATATATATTGTGATTCAAAACTATACGACAATCTCTTGGGATCTCATTCTATAGCTAAAATTAAGAAAAAAAGGTCATATAAACATGTTCATGTAAAATCTTGTGTTTTAATCAAAATTGCATATATAATGAATAATGTTTTCAACGGATGTGAAATTTTTATAGGTATCTCTTTTAAATTAAATGCCAGACTTTGAAAAGTAGGCTACTGCAAAACAGATGTTTAAACCCTACATTTTCGCTATTTATAGTTGTTTAATGATACGTTCTTAATATATTTATTTTATATTAAATTGTAAAAACAGTTACAGTATTCAGTTTAAAAGGGCGGATACATATACTTATTTTATAGCATTCCAGTTTTTGGTTGGATCGTAAATGCCTTCCCAAAGTATTTACGATGGCCAAGTGTTCAGTTCCTTTCCTTCCTGGCCACAAGAGTCCAATGAATTTCTTGTATACAAATGTGTTGTATGTGTGTGTGTTTACCCATAGACATGTAACTATTTTGTTTTGGTTCACCTCAAAGAATCCGTCGGCGAGAAAATAAACAATTCTAAACTTCCACAAAACAGCTGAAATAACAGTGTTGGAACATACGATGCAATAGCACTTTTTCTTTTACTTTGTGCTATTTAGTGGTCATTACTTTTAAACGCTTACTCGTCCTAAAATATTTCACCTCGTTTTACTTTCTCGTAATTTATTGAAATCGAGAAAATTTTGTAGTTCTGTTTTATAGGCTACAACAATTTCAATAGATGTTCGAATTTAGCAAATAGAAAAAATTTGGTGTGAAACACACACAACTTTCTCTTGCCAAAGCAAATAATGAACAATATAACCAAATATTAGTAATAAACCATTAGAAATAAACAAAAAAATTAATATAAAAAATACAACATCATTTTAATCATGAGTGAATGATGCAAAATGAAAATCAACCTCAGTTTAGCTTAATAATACGAAAAATCACTCTTTGTCGCTAAACTAGGCTCTGTGAAGAAAAATGCTTGAAATAAAACTTGTAGATTTTTTAATTTTCTATAAATTTAATTATTACACTTTTGTCGTAAAATTAATATTAAGGCCGAAATCTTGAAAAATCCATCTTTTACAGATTTTCATGAAAATACAACAGAAAATCACTAATTACCGCTTAACTAAGCGTGATACAAAGAAATGTTTCAAATAAAAGTTGTAGATTTTTACATTTTTTACAACTTTTATTGTGTACTTTTTGCCCTAAAATGCATATTAAAGTCGCAATCTTAAAAAACAATTTTTTTTACGAGAAAACAACCTCCCCAAGAATTTCAGCAGACATGGCGCCTACCCTATCTTGTAGAGCATAAAAAATGTGATCAATGAGGCGATTTTAAAAAAATTCTTACGAGCCGTTTTTGAGAAAATCGCAAAAAGTGAAAAATTACAAATTAACTACTACTTCCGGTTGACCGATTTTTATGAAAACGTTCGTGTCGGATTCTCTAGTATAAAATTTAAGAGTCAAGTTTAAATTTCGTACGATGTTCTGTTCTTGAGCTATTCTGTTTACACACACAAACACACACACACGCACACAGACCAATCGCTAAAAACATGTTTTTGGGTTCAGGGGGTCTGAAAACGTGTAGATCCGGTGAAAACTCGATTTCGAAAAATCTATATGAAAACAATACTTTCCTTCCTATAATATTCATATAGGCAAGAGAAAGTAATAATTACGTATTTACTCATCCGTAACTTTTAACTTCAACAGTGCTTAAAGATTTTTATAAATTTCAGAAGTATTTTTGAAAACGAAATTGATCTTAGTGAAATCAATATTTATGAGTATAAAACTTTTTAGATTAAACTTTAAGCAACTTTATAAAGTTTTCAAGTTTATTTTTAAAACTTACAAGTTTATTTTTTCTTTTCAAGGCAAGATAAATATTAACTTTGTAAAATGTATTAATAGAATGAATCGATAAAACTTTAGGAAGTTTTCGTGACAAGTTCAACTTAAAGTATCATAATTCATTTGTGATCATTTATCATTATATTCTTTACTCGATTCAATGTTGATTTTTATGAAGAGGAAAAGGGGGAATGTTTGAGAATTAATCATTGAGAATTAATCATTGTTCAATTATACTGGCGTATGGAAAAATTGGAAACCTTAACCGTAACAAGTTTTAAAAGTGACTTAAAATCGATCATGTCTTTAACTATTAGAAGCTCTTAGAACAACAACAAAGCAATTGTGCTCAAATATAAACCTGATTATCAGCAATATTTTTGTAAATACTAAAAAAATCTATCAGAGATATTGAAAATATTAACAATAAAATCTTTATTTCAATACATATTTTACAGTTATTTCCATAGACATTCTTTCAAAAAGCTATAATACATTTACAACAATTCTCATGTACGAAAATGGTGGAAATTGACGTAACCAACTATGAAAAAACCCATGTTCTAGGGTAGGTGTTTTCTTCTTTAATTTAGTAACCTACGCTAGGGCTTAAAACAAAAACATTTCTTTCCTATATATATATAGGCCCTACAAATTTTTGAAAAATAATTTTTGAAATAAATTCTTAAAATTATAAAATAATTTAAAAAACATCTTAAATTAGTTTAATAAATCTAAAAAAAAACTATAATCTATTGAACTAGAAATATTTTTTGTCATCAGACTCGCAACTGGTTTAATGCAGTTCTTTACGCTGAAGCTGTTCTATCTTTCGCAAGTCTATTCATATCCTGTAACACCCTACATCTTTTGTAATTTGCTTTAAATATTCTAACCTTTACCTCCTCTACAATTCACTCCCTCAATATTACCCTCCAATATTGATTAGACCAATACCTGAATGTCTTAAGATATGCTCGCTAATCTATCCCTTCCTCCTTTATAGTTCTTCTTTTATCCACTCGTCTAAGAGCCTCTAAATTACTTATTTTGTTCACCTACCTAATCTTTAAAACATTTTCCTGTAACACCACATTTCAAAACCTTCTATCCTCTTCGTTTCTACAGCCCCTACCATCCACGTTTCACTCCCGTATAATGCTACACTCCAAACATAGTGTTTTAAGAAGTTTTTCCTAATCTGTAAGTCGATGTTTGTAGTCAGTAAGCTGTTTTTCATTGCAAAGGCTTTTCTAGCTTGTGCAATCCTATTTTTGATATGACTTGAAGAAAAATATATTATATAAAAATGAGTGAGCCAAGAAAAAAACTTTGGCAGGCCCGTTGGCGTAGTGGTTAGCGCAACTGGCTTCTACGCTGGATCCCGGGTTCGATTCCCGGTCAGGTCTGGCATTTTTCATTGCTCATCATTTTCATTATCATCATTATCCACCGTCTGTATTAGCAGAAATTGCAGAACAGTCAGGCGTAAAACCAAAAAAAACTTTATTTTGATAGTAGCCTTACTAGTAAAATTTTGATAGTAGACACTACATGTAAAAGACCTGTCATTTAAATTTTTCACTTAAAGAAAAATCTTATAAATCGATGAAAAAACTTTTGCGCAGATGTAATTTCAGATTTTAAACTTCTAAAAATTTCAGAATTCGCAGATAAAAATGCTGTAAACATTTCACAATCCTACCGGGAACTAAACCCGGGAAATTCGAGTCTAAAATTGAGTACAGCTTTTTATCAAAGAAATTGTAGTATATTACTATTTTTTAGTTAATTTAAAGTCACTTCAACATCTTGGTTATTAGCGACTACTGTGGATTAAGGAACGGTGGGTTTGAACTTGTAATAACTTTCCAGATCTTAACCGGGAATCGAACCTGGGTATTCCGCTTTGCATATTAGCACGCTAACCACTGGGCCACGGATAATATTTTTACAGATATTTTTAACACATGCCCATAACCGGGAGGTGCAGTTTTAAATTATTTGCACTCGATCTGCTAGTTCCAGAGCTAAAAAAAAATAGTTCTGTTTCTTATCACATGTTGTTTAGGTCAACAGCCGAAAGGCTGGTTTGAACCTCTAGAGGTTTACTAAGTAAAAACGATGAGTGAGGTGGTTTACTATTGCCTTCCTAACTGAGTTAAAAGAGTAAGCTTATCAGCATGCCAGGCCCTCCGAAAAGCATCCACTTTCCACACTGCAAAATGACACCTTCACTTCATTCACCACAGGCTGTATAGTGAAATTCATTACTCTCAGAGGAGATACCTCTGACTAGTGTCTTTTACACCTCTATCTCTTCTGTTCTTAAATAGTTCAGTTATATAATTGGCTGACTATGTGATAAGAAACAGAACTATTTTTTGTAGCCTTGGAACCAACAGATCGAGTTTAATTAACTTAACACTATACCTGCCCGTTATGGGCAATCTTATCACGTGGTCAGCCAATTAAATGACTGAAGCATTTAAGAATAGAAGAGATAAAGATGTAAAAAACACTAGTCAGAGTTATCTCCTCTGAGAGTAATAAATTTCATTATACACCCAGACCCTGTGGTGAATGATGTGAAGGTGTCATTTGTAGGGGATGCTTTTGAGAGGGTCCGGCATGCTGATAAGCATACTTTTACACACATTGAAGAAGGTTATAGCAAACCATCTCACTCCTCGTTTTACTTATTACTTAGATGTAAAGGTTCAAATCAGCTTTTCAGCTGATGACCTAAACAACAAATATAATTTTAACTAAAAAAATAAACAAATATAAAAATTCTGTTTCTTATTGATAAAATCTATTGACTATATAATATGAAAGTGATATTTAATTATGTATTGAAAGCTGTGGCATGGTCTTTGCTACAATAGATAATAGGTGGGTTGGTACTTATACAAGTGCATTATTGCCATTGAGTCAGCAAGCACCAAACTTATGCAGCCACTTTCCTTTCACGAGGATAATAAACACGGCAGAGAGCGACGCAGTGAATGAATGGAGGTTGTGTTAAAATGACCCCCCGCCATCTGACTAAGCTAAAAAACGAAATCGCGGTTCACATCACAATGGCTAACAATAATGTGAAGGGTGGTTGAACGTGAAAAGGGAAAATCAATAATTTGAAAACGTGGTCTTTGTCTTTAGAATACCACAACGTGCCGGAAGCTACTTCTTGTATTGTTGGAATTTCTTTTGAGTTCGTCCCGTGTTTCCTATCATACGGTCAATTAATCTCTCAGATAAAATCTAGTTCAAACGTAGATAAATATGTAAATTCGCCAAAATATACAAAAAAAGAAAAAATCTAACGTAAAACACACTCATTTCTCTTGACAATGTAAATAATAAAACATATAAGCTATATTTCTGCCCATAACAAACAGGTGGAGTGTCAAATTATTTACTATCAATCTGTTTGTTGCAGGGTTAAAATAAATAGTTCTGTTTCTTATCACATCGTCAGCCAATTAAATGACTGAATCATTAAAGAACAAAAGACGTAGAGGTGTAAAAGACACTAATCAGAGTTATCTCCTCTGAATGTAATGAATTTCAATATACAGCCAGACCCTGTGGTGAATGAAGTGAAGGTGTCATTGGCAGAGTGGAAAATATGTGCTTTTCAGAGGGCTCGGCATGCTGATAAGCGTACTTTTCCACTCAGTGAGGAAGGCAATCGTAAACCACCTCACTTCTCGTTTCACTTAGAAAAACCTCTACATGTTCAAATCAGCCTTTCGGCTGTTGACCTAAACACATAATTTTGAATTACTTGAAGTATTCTCTGCTGAACTCTTCTGTTTTAATGCTTTCTATCATTTTTGTTAGTTAATGATTGAACTGTAGGTTCAAACTTAACTCAAAATAATTAATAGTTCTGTTGGCAACAGAAAAATTTCAGTATATTCTTTTTCTTCTTCTGCCTTTCAAGGATTAGGTATCTCTGCCTGTTCCGAACCTCTCAAATTTGCCCATATCTTTCTTGGGCGTCCTCGTTCTCTCTTGCCCTCCGGCTTATATTCCAGTGTCTGCTTACGTATCCGATCCTTCTTCATTCTGCTCACATACTCTAACCAATGCATTCTCTTTTGAGATACCTTGTCGTTTATAGAAAAGATGTTGAGTTCTTTCCTTATCTCGGTGTTACTGTAACGATCTACAGGTATGTTATTAATTCATACGAGGTCTGGCTATTAAATAACGAGACTGCATTGTAAAAAGTTTTATTTTTATTTTATACATAATCACTTATTGTCACCTTCAATATACACTCCTCTATTTCTACAATGCTCCATGCGAATTTTTCATTGTTGGAAACAGTGCTGGAAGTCATCTTCTGTCAACTCCTTCAGGACACGTACCGCTTTCTCTTCTACAGCTTCCACAGACTCAAATCTTGTCTCTTTTAATGAAGATTTCACTTTAGGGAACAGGTAAAAAATTATAACATGTGATGAAACGTGGGTTTTTACTTACGATCCGGTAACGAAGCGCCGATCCATGCACTGGAAAAGCCGAACTTCACCGAGAGCCAAAAAAGCTCGATGAGCAAGTCAAAGCAATGATGATTGCTTTTTTTTGTATCCATGGGATTGTGTACCTTCACTGGGTTCCTGAAGGACAGACAATTAATCAATATTACCTTGAGGTACTTTCTAAACTACGTTAAAGAGTAAGGAAAAAACGCCTCGAAATGTGGAGGGACAAATCATTGGTTCTCCACTAAGACAATGCGCCAGCTCATTCCGCGTTATCTGTCAAGAGGTTCCTAGCCAAGTACAGCATCTCAGTGTTAGAACATTCACCTTATTCACCAGATCCTGCACCATGTGACTTCTACTTGTTCCCTGCTGTAAATCTGAAACCTGAAATCTGCTGTAAAAGCGACAAGTTTTGAGTCTGTGGAAGCTATAAAAGAGAAAGCGGCACGTGTCCTAAAGGAGCTGACAGAAGGTGACTTCCAGTACTGTTTCCAACAATGGAAAATTTGCATGGTGCGTTGTAGGGATAGAAAAGAAGTGTATATTGAAGGTGACAATAAGTGATCATGTATAAAATTAAAATTAAATTTTTTACAACGCAGTCTCGTTATTTAATAGCCACACCTCGTATAATAGTGAATTGTAATAAAAACATAAAAAGAAACGCATACAATTGTAAGCCTAGTCTACATGAAATTGTACAGTGTAAATAATACAAATTATATCCATATCGATATAGCGTAAGCCTACTCCGGTGTGATTACTACAATAACTGAAAGTTATAAAAATATAGTAGAAGGCCTCCTATTGGCCTATTTTTATTTACTACAAGATATTTGATATTAATTCACAGGATACAGTTACATTTTCGTGTTCTTATTATAATTTCTTTTTTTATTCTTATTATATTCTGGGTTATTTGTGAATGTTGTATTTAAATTACGATTGGGAGTGGTTCAGAAGTCGTTAAGAATAGGCATCGCATGGTAACGATATAGAAGTGGCATGTTACTAGTTTGTGGGAACTTCACAAAAAAATGTAACAGGCATAGATTACTGTATTTCGTAACATAGGAAGAATAGTTCAGATTTAGGCTTCTTAAGTTTTTATGGTTTTTTTTCTTTAATTTCTTTAACGGGAAATGTTTGCTAGAAATTAAAATTGATCTTACGCCTATAAATAATATTTTACATAATGTTCTTAGTGTATAATTTTGTAGAATGTTTTGTAGATAATTTTATACGTTAGAAAAAAAACTGTAAAAGTAAATTCCATTAACACTGTAAAATTTTGTTATTGGACAAAATTTTCTAGAAAGATTGCGCTTAACAAATTTCTTTTTTTTTTTGTTTAACCTCCGACTGTTTTGCTATTACTGTTAATGCAGGCGGTGAGAAGGATGATAGATGAAAATGAGTGATGAAAAAATGCAAGACCTGACGGGGAATCAAACTCGGGACCCCGGTGTAGCTTATTTCGTATTTAAAATAATTACTCGTTAAAATGCGAAAAACTATATATGAAAAAATTTTAATTCCTTAAGTAGATTGTCGATTAGCCCTCCAGGAACTCATTGTATTCTTATTCTTCTTGTCGTGCCTATCCGGTTCGGATGGTGGCGATCATCATGGTTATTTTGACTTTATTAGTCGCAGTTCGGAACAATTCCGTAGAGCTCTTACCAAACCAGGTCCTCAAATTAGGGAGCCAGGAAATTCTTCTTCTACCAGGATTCCTCTTTCTCTATATTTTCCCCTGCAAAATGCGCTGCATTAGATTATATAGGCTATGTTTTTGATTTCTCGTAATTTGACAGTAACGGGAATATTTGCCCATAACGGGCAGGTGGAGTGTTAAATTAATTGCACTTGATCTGTTGGTTTCAGGGCTACAAAAAATAGTTCTGTTTCTTATCACATAGTCAACCACTCATGTGACTGAACTATTTAAGAACAGAAGAGGTGGAGGTGTAAAAGACACTAGTCAGAGTTATCTCCTCTGAGAGTAATGAATTTCACTGTACAGCCAGACCCTGTGGTGAATGAAGAGAAGGTGTCATTTGTAGGGTGGAAAATGGGTGCTTTTCGGAGATCCTGGCATGCTGATAAGATGCTCTTTAAGCTCAGTGAGGAAAGCAATAGTAAACCACCTCACTCCTCGTGTTTACTCAGTAAAACCTCTAGAGGTTCCAACCAGCCTTTCGGCTGTTGACCTTAACAAACAACAATATACCCGAGGTACTGCATCTTTAACAACTTCGACCAATTCCAGACCTTTTTCTTTTTTGTTGCTCCACTTCGGTACGTATTCCTAACGTTTTCCTCTGGAAAACCCTTGTGTTCTTCAATATTGTTTTTTTAAATTTATTTATATTTTCGATGTATTAATGTCATTAGGTAGTTTTCTGTTTCTAGGAATCATCTTGGTGTTTTGTTTTCTTTTAGCTTATTAAATTTTTTTTGTTGGTCTTTCTTGGTTCAAGAAATTAAATTACAATTAAATTAAATTAAATATCCTTACCATATGTTTGTGGAAGCTCATTCTTCTTTTCTTTATAGCAGAAGGTGATTTCGAACGAAAATCTTTGCAGTTTAGAATAACATTTTTGAAATATTATTTAAGTTCATCTTTTGTAAATGTTTTGCGTATAAAAAAGTTCATTAAAACTTTTCCTCTTCGAAAATATCATAAAAACAACTTTCATAAGATGAATTGATCATTTTTTAATAAAAATAAACGTGATTTAAGGAATAATGTTGGATTACGACAATATTTTGACGATAAAAAGGAAAATCTTTAATAATGCCAATGAAAGGCTGTTAAGGGAGCTTTCGTCTTATTAAATGGTGAATACAATACGGAAAATTTATACTGACTGCATAGTAAGCAGTATGATAATGAAAACTATCAAATGCAGAAAATCCCCTTTTCCGTCTTCTCTTATTTTTATTTTTTTCTTCTTTCCACACCCTTGAACGGTATCCCCTAGACTATCATGTTCTAGGGTGTGAACCACCCCACCATTAATTTTACTACTACTACTACTACTACTACGCTTGCTACTCACTTAAATTATAACATCTGCACCGTGCCGTAAACAGTAACGCACGCACGAACTCGAAACGTTTGTTAGCACGGTAAAGTCAACATAAACGAAATATGTTAAGACAGATTGTTCAACCTTTGAATTTCCTAATTTGTCATCGTAAGTTACAGTCGAATTCCGATATTTCTTTACAAAAATTTTTAACATTTTGAAACTGAAATTTTTGAACATATTTAACACAATTTAAATTTGTTTCAATTAACTCTTCAGCGTGCGAATTATTAGACTCATCGAAAGAAATTAAAACAATAGAACGTGTTTTCTAAAAACACTTATTCATTGATAACGTTTATAACATTTTACTTTTTCTTGCCTATATCAATACATAGGAAGGAAATTATTGTTTTCATGTCGATTTTTCGAAATCAATTTTTCACCGGATATACACGTTTTCAGACCTCCTGAACCCTAAAAAACATGTGTTTAGCTATTGGTCTGTGTGTGAACAGAATATCTCAAGAACGGAACATCGTACGAACTTGAAACTTAAGTTAGATCCCAGTAAAGGACCTGACAAGAACATTTTCATCAAAATCGGCCAACCGGAAGTAATAGTTTATTCGTGTCATTTTTCACTTTTTGCGATTTTCTCAAAACCTGCTCCTACGACTTTTTTTAAAAATCGCCTCATTTACTAATATATATTTTTTGCTCTAAAGATAGGGTAGACGCCATGTCTGCTGAAATTCTTGGAAAGGCTGTTTTCTCGTAAAAAAATTTTTAAATTGCGGCTTTAACACGCATTTTAGCGCAGAAATGTATGTAATTAAAGTTGTAGAGAATTTAAAATCCTACAACTTTTTTTAAATTTGTTTTGTATAACGCTTAGTTCAGCGTTGATTTTTGATTTTCTGTTTTATTTTCATGAAAACCTGTAAAAATTGATTTTTTTAAGATTTCGGTCTTAGTATGCATTTCACGACAAAAAAAGTACTATATAATAAAATTTATAGAAAATTAAAATATCTACAACTTTCATTTCAAGCATTTTTCTCCACGGAGCCTAGTTTAGCGACAAGAGTGATTTTTCGTATTATTAAGCCAAACTGAGGTTGGCTTTCATTTTGCATCATTCACTTAGGGTTAAAATAAGGTTGTTTTTTAGAGATTATTTTTTTGTTTATTTCTAATGTTTTATTATTAATATTAGGTTACAGTGTTCATTACATATTTGCATTGGCAAGAAAAAGTTTTGTGAGTGTTTCACACAAAAGTTTTAAAGATAATGTTTCTAAACATTTAAAAAATAATTCTCTTTTAATGGCATTAAACAAAAATCTTCTGAGCTGTAACTTTTGATTAAGGAAACCAATATTGATTGCTTATATTTTAGCAGTCTTCGTTAGAAACTGAAGTACTTTCATCACCAATCACCTTTTGAACGAATCCATGACGATTTTTAATTGTTTCAAGTCTTCTACTGCTGGCTTTAAATTTGGTATGACCATGTTACATCACTAATTGATCTCATTTTTCTCGGAAACACCTGATATGAGAAAGTTTTACCAGCGTACTTCTTGCAGCCAATTTAATACAGCTTCTTTTATTCCAGGCTACTAAAACATTTTCGTACACATTTGCGTTAAAAACAAAATAGAATTCACATTTTTTTAAAAATCTCAGACAAGATGTTCTAGTTACGAATTTCGAGTTATGTACGCTAATTTTAACGTAAATTACCGATTAAATCCTAGGGAAACTAAATTTAATTCGAATTATAAAAATTCGAGTTACAGACATTCTAGTTATAAAAGTTCAACAGAATATTCTAAAATTGAATACAAATTTTTAGCGTACATAATTTTTTTAATTCATTTATTACGTTCTCCTGCCCTATGTGAATATATGGGGAAAAGAAGTATTTTTTCATGTCGATTTTTCCTTTATGTGATACAAAATCTCCCTAAAATGTACAAGACTTAAATTCCTGAATAATTTCGCAGTACAGTTTGTGTTTTAATTGTATTTATATTGATAGTAGTACTCGTATTTATTACAATAAAGAAATTTAAAATAAAACTATATTCGTAAACGTAATATTAAACAAAACCTACATAAATAAATTTGAAATCTTAGGGATCCCAAAAGAATGACTGGAGGAACTCAGGAAATTCCTTTGGGAAATTGGAACCCAAGAGCAAAATGAAGAGGAATGGTAGAGGGTGTTAAGTTACATTCTTTTACTGTTAAGGTCTCTAAGGCATTATAGAGCTATCTGTCGCCTGTGAAAACAGTTCCTAGGAATCTGTTTTTACAAAATAAGTATATTTCTTCACCTATTTAGCTTTTTGAAATTTATGTATTTCAATAAATTCTATTTTTATAAATTTGTTAGCAGATCTATTTAAAGTGTTCATGTACCGTACCCATACAAGTGTTTACATAACTATACCAACGTGTTGAGACTTGCACAGTTGGAAATCAATTTACTTATGTACTCCCAGGGCGCGGCTCAACCCCTTACCTTAGTCATTTGGTTTTATTATAGAACTAATAATACTCTTGCTGCGCTTCGTGCAAACTAAACTTTCTACACAACCTTACACATTGAAAGCCACTTTACGACTGTATGCTTCTTCTTCTTCTTCTTCTTTTTCTTTTCCTCATCCTTCTCCTCATCCGTAAAAATGTGATTTTTTTTCATGGATTCCGGCTTTAGTTTACATTTTACGACAAAAGTTTATACGATTAAAGTTATAGAAAATTTTAAAATATACAACTTTTATTTAGAACATTATTTTTTACGATGCTTAGTGTCGTCCTCTTTGATTAGGTAATGTGCTGCCGGCTATCAAAGCTTCCGATGTAGCAACAGAGGAAACCGCCAATAGTTCCGAAAGGGACGGTAGGCCTGTGGCAGCGTACCTACAGAGGCCTTTGTCGCCAAGGCCGAGACCAATAAACGCCCCTACCACAGCGCTCTCGGTGACTATATTAAGAGCGCTCTATTGAGCCCGAGAAGATTCGATTCCACGATACTCTACAGCATTGACGAGACTTCCTACATCTGCACACGGCTACCGGACTCCACCGAAGACTCATCGACGACCCCACAAGAGAGAAGATGATGCTTCTGCTCGCTGACCCGACACCCTAAGCCGTCGACCGGGACCGTCGTCTCCCGCTGCCGTAAGCGACGCCCACAGCGGTTCCTTCGACCGAGCCTTGCGTTCACCGGATCCCGGCGAAGCAGACATCGACGCACTACTGCGAGAGAAGAAGATGATGTCTTCTCTGGACGACGACAAGCCGTGTCACCCAGCTCCACGATAACTACGACCGACGCTTCACCAAGACGACTACCGCTTAAACGGCTCTTTTCAGGGCCACTAAGAAAATAAAGGTTTCAACTCGCCATTTAATGTCGCCATCCGGTGACATTGTTTAGTGGAAATTAGTGATTTTCTGTTTTTCCACCGAAATCGGCAAAAAATGGGATTTTTTAAGATTGCGGCTTTAGTAAGCATTTTACGACAAAAGTATTACAATCAAAGTTTTACGAAATTAAGAAACCTACAATTTTTATTTATAATATTTTTCTCTACAAAGCCTAGTTTAGAGGCAATTATAGATATTCTGTATTTTAAAGTCGAACAGAGGTTGTTTTTAATTTTGTGTCATTCACTCATGATTAACATTAGGTTATGGTTTCTAATTTTACATTGTTTACTTGTGATTAAACATAAGTTATATTGTGTATTATCTACATTGGCAAGATGAAGTTGACCGAGTGTTTCATACCAGATTTTATACGAGTATGTTGTATTTGATTTTTTTGATTTTCCCAATTTATTGGGTAATGTTTTCGCCATTTCACTACATGTCCAAATTGATGGAATTCTTGACGACTTTTACATATTTTTACTACGGATGTATAATGAAAAAAATCAAAAAATCAAAATACGTTAGGTAATTTCATTGGCTATTTTTATTATAGTAGAACAACAGGCTTAAATAACGACTAGTTTTTATTATGATATATGCTTAGAAGGCATACTTTATAAATGTGTGACGTTTGCGTAACGTAATTGTTCTACATATAGGCCTCAATGCACGAGGGTAATGACATCCGGCCATTATAAATCAACTTCAATTCATTGTGGGAATATAATCATATGCCGTTACCTTTTCACGTTGAATACAAATAATAATAATAATATTAAAACAAATAGTAGATTTTAATATAGTAGGTACGAACTAGATATCTCCGTATGTTTTTGAACGCTAGCTTGTGTACGTTGAAATCTGTTTAATTTAAAACAATAAGCAACTCCATGATCCAATGAGATTAGGATATGTGAAGTGTAAATGAGGTGTAGTCTTGTACAGACTCTCGCCGAACATTCTTCAGAAAGTGTGGTTAATTGAACCCCAATTATTAAGTACCCCGGTCGCCACTGTCTAATATTCAAATCCGTAAAAATGTGACTATCTTACTAGAATTAGAACCATGGAATCTTCGTCTCTGTACTACAGCTGTTAAATAACTGAGATGACTGTACCACTAGACCAAGCCGGTGAGTTCCCGTATTCGTCTCTTCTTCTCACAATCGAGGATTAGTTTCCCGCCTGTTCTAACTCACAACAGTGAAAAAACGATTGAATCATTGAGGTTGGCAGTTTTGAGTCCGACCGAGCACCCTGTCTGTCTATACTTTATTTAAATTGATTATGATAAAAGAAAAATATAGTTAAAAAATTACCTGTGCGCCAACTAAAAACTGGGGAACAGTTAACCCTTTAATTGTCTTTTTGTGGTACTGGAAACCGTCAACGATGAAAAAAATAGAAACAGAAAAAACAAACGCCAATGATAAACAGCTGAACCGGCAGTTCTGGAGTTGTATCGATGCACAGTAGTGGGAGAGGTGGAAATAGTGCAAGCAGAGCATGCCTCTTTTACTTTCTCTTGCCTATATGAATATATAGGAAGGAAGTATTGTTTTCATGTCGATTTTTTTGAAATCAAGTTTTCCCCAGATATAGACATGTTTTCAGACCCCCTGAACCCAAAAAACGTGTTTTTAGCGCTTGGTGTTTGTATGTGCGTATGCGTGTGTATCTGTGTGTGAACAGAATATTTCAAGAACGGAATATCGTACGAACTTGAAACTTGAAACTTAAGTTAGATACCGGACCCGACACGAACATTTTCATCAAAATTCGTCAAACGGAATTAGTAGTTTATTCGTGTCGTTTTTCCTTTTTTGCGATTTTCTCAAAAACGGCTCCTACGATTTTTTGTAAAATCGCCTCATTTACTAAATGTTTTATGCTCTACAAGGTAAGGTGGGCGCCATGTCTGCTGACATTCTTGGGGAGGCTGTTTTCTCGTAAAATTGTTTTTTAATATGTATTTTAGCCCAAAAATGTATAGTATAATAAAAGTTGTAGAGAATTTAAAAACCTACAACTTTTATTTTAAATTTTTTTTGTATAACGCTTAGTTTAGCGAAAATTAGTGATTTTCTGGTTTTTGTCATTAAGATGTGTAAAAAAATCGATTTTTTTTAAGATTTCAGCCTTAGTTATGCATTTTACGACATAAGTGTATAATCAAATTTAAAAGAAATTAAAAGATCTACAACTTTTATTATGAGCATTTTTCTTACAGAGCCTAGTTTAGCGTCAAAGAGTGATTTTTCGTATTATTAAGCCAAACTAAGGTTAATTTTCATTTTCCATCATTCACTCATGATTAAAATAAGGTTATGTTTTGAGGTTAGTTTTTGGTTTAATTTTAATGTTAGGTTATTTTGTTCATTATTTGCATTGACGAGAGAAAGTCGTGTGAGTGCTTCACACCAGATTTTTTTTTGATCTGGTGGCCTTCATTTTCTCTGTTATTATGTGTTGAATTGTTTTCTTTCCTTGAAGAGGAGTCGGCAAAGTTTACTATCTTTTAACACTTTCTTTTCTTCCCGATTTTGAATCATTTCTTCGGTTATGATTAATTCTTTTATGTCGGACTTTATTTTCTGGAACCATTTATTTTGGGTATTGTTTTGAGTTGGTAACTTTGGAGTTGCTTAGTGAGTCTTGTATCAGGTAGTCTGCAGAGGTGACTGAAGAAAGCAACTCTCCTTTTTCTCATGGTGTCGATTATCGACTCGTTTTCTTTGTAGACAAAGTCGTTACGGAGTATCCACCATTTACTGTGGACTTGATGTTTAAAATTAATGGCTGTTTTTAATATTCTTCAGTTTATTTTTAGGAGTTTGTCGGTGGTTGATTGGGTGTTCAGTTTGAAAAGGGTTTCACTGGCGCATATGTGGCTTCTGGTTTGATATCTGCGTTGTATTGTTGTATTTTAAAATTAAAATATCAAGCTTTTTTATTGTAAAAAAATCAATATTTATCTAATACGCTTTTGTATCTAGTTGTATTACTAGTAAGTAATCTAGTAGTATTATCCAGAAGTAGTTCTTTATGGTAACTGAGAAATGTAAAAGATATTTTAATAATTTAATATGTTATTATTTAGCAGCTCGTATTTCTTTGCGGTAATTATAAGATACTAAGAAGGTTAACCCGTTATTAACCACATAATACTGACGCAAATTTAGGAGTCACGCTAAAGTAAGTGGATTTATTGTCCTTATAATCTCTTGCCTTGTTAAATTACCATGAAAGAGACACAATTTATTTCCTTCTCAGAACACATCTGTATTTGCTATTCAATTATTGCAAAATAAATTACACTTAACAAAAAAAAATTTTAATGTCATTATAGCCTTTGTTTTTATACTTTATTTTGCATTATTTAGTTGGGACAATGTTTACTCATTTGAAATCGTATTTCCAACAAATTATTTTTTATGTCTTTGAAGCATGTAGGAGACCCTATTGCCCTACTGCCGGTCCAGCTGTTTATTGTTTTCTTTGCTTTTTTTGTTTTTGTGTTGTTTACATCGCTGACATGATAAATCAATTTGAAAATATTTTTATGGATCGGTGTATCCAACTCTACTTAACCAAGTTGCATGTAACTTTACTACTCGTTGATTTGAGCCATATTATTTTGGTAGTCTGCCCGTAACAGACAGTTGGCGTGTTAAATTACTTGCACTCAATCTGTTAGTTCCAGGGCTAAAAAAATAGTTCTGTTTCTTATGATATGGTCAGCCAACTATAACTGAATCATTTAGGAACAGAAGAAGTAGAGGTGTAAAAGACACTAATCAGAGTTATCTCCTTTGAAAGTAATGAATTTCATTATACAGCCAGACCCTGTGGTGAATGAAGTGATGGCGTAATTTTCAGAGTGGAAAATATGTGCTTTTCAGAGGGCCCGGTATGCTGATCAGCATACTTTTCAACTACGTAAGGAAGACAATTGTAAACCACCTCACTCCTCATTTTACTTAGAAAAGCCTCTAGAGGTTCAAACCAGCCTTTCGGCTGATGACCTAAACAACATTTTGGTCGTAAGAAGTAACATATATCGTGTTCTCAAGCTGCCTTATTACTTTCTCTTGCCCTATATAAATATACAGGAAAGAAAAGTATTATTTTCATGTCGAGTGTTTACCGGAAATACACGTTTTCAGACCCCAAGAACCCAAACACTTATTTTTAGAGGTTAGTCCGCGCGCGTGTGTGTGAACGAAATACCTGAAGAACGGAATAGAGTATGAAGTTGAAACTTGGAACTTAAGTTAGGCACCACTAAGGAACCCGATAAAAACATTTTCATCAAAATCTGTCAACCGGAATTAGTAGTTCGTACCATTTTTCACTTTTTACAGTTTTCTTAAAAAAGGTTCATACGATTTTATTTAAAAATCACTTTATTTATTACATTTATCGTGCTCTACAAACTAGGGTATGCGCCATGCCTGCTAAAATTCTAGGGGCTGTGCTTTAGTGGTAAAAATGGTTTGTTACAACTGCGGCATTTAACATACCTAAATGTTAGGGCAATAGTGTTTAATTTATGTTGTAGGAAATTAAAAAACGTACGACTTTTATTTAAAGCTTTCTTTCTACGATTAGGTAACAATCAATTAATTGATTTTCTGTACTTTGCACATTAATATGGTAAAAAAGGGATTTTTAAAGCTTGCGGTCTTTACGGCATTACGGCTTAGTGCAGCATTTTACGACAAAATGAATATAATAAAAGTGATTGGAAATTTTTAAAAGAACACAAAACGATGAAGGCCTAATCTAAGTTATTGGAATTTTTTTTTTAAATCTACTACTTTTATTTCAAGAATTTTCTTCTACAGAGTCTATTTTTAGCGCAAATTAGTAATTTTCCATATTTTTTAATTTGTGCAGAGGTTAATTTTTAATTAATGTCATTCTCTCATGATTGAAATTAGGTTATATTCCATATTTTACAATCTTTACTAATGATTAAACACAGGTTATATTGTTCATTATTTACATTGACACAAGAAAGTCGTGTGGACGTTTCATACCAGATTTTTTAAGATAAAATAATCATTTTCAGCTCTCTTTTATACTTTCTCTTGCCTATATAAATGTATAGGAAGGAAAGTATTGTTTTCATGTCGATTTTTTGAAATCGAGTTTTTACCAGATATACACGTTTTTAGACCCTCTGAACCCGAAAAAACGTGTTTTAGCAATTGGACTGTGTAGGTGTGTGTGTGTGTGTGCGCGTCTCTCTCTCTCTCTCTCTCTCTCTCTCTCTCTCTCTCTCTCTCTCTCTCTCTCTCTCTCTCTCTTTCTCTCTCTCTGTGTGTGTGTGTGTGTGCGCGTGTGTGTGTGTGTGTGTGCGTGTGTGTGTGTGTGTGTGTGCGCGCGCGCACGCGTGCGTGCGTGTGTGAACAAAATAACTCAAGAACGGAACATCGTACGAAGTTGAAACTTGAAACTTAAGTTAGATGCCATTAGAGAACCCAACACGAACATTTTCATCAAAATCTGTCAACCGGAAAAAGTAGTTTATTCGTGTCATTTTTAACTTTTTTGCTAAAATTTATAAAAAAAACGTAGGAGTCGTTTTTGAGAAAATCGCAAAAAGTGACAAATGACACGAATTAACTACTACTACCGGTTGACCGATTTTGATTAAAATGTTCGTTTCGGGTCCTCTAGTGGTACCTAACTTATGTTTCAAGTTTAAATATCGTACGATGTTCCGTTCTTGAGATATCTTGTTCATGTACACACAAACACGCGCGCACGCTCACACACACACACACACACACACACACACACACACACAGACCAATCGCTGAAAACATCTTTTATGTGATCAGAGGGTCTGAAAACGTGTAGATCCAGTGAAGACTCGATTTCGAAAAATCGACATGAAACAGTACCTATTTTCGTTTCTATATATTCATATAGGCAAGAGAAAGTAAAAAGCGCAAAGCCATTCACTCAAGTGGTGTTTGATTTTCTAGACTTTTGTTTTATTTAACAAATTCAAAAGGCCAATTTGTTCACATTTAGTGGTTGTTGAAAATGCAGGTGTGTTTGTTTGAATGTATGTGTGTGTTTGTGATGTGACTCACAGGTGACTCTTTGATACACTTGGTTAAAGGGAATATGGGGGTTGCTAAGGGGTTGGGTCACCCTTGCACCCAAATGCACACATGTATGCGCTATGTGTACAGTAGTACTCCCGATTCTCTTGAACCATAACGTGATACAATCAACCCCTTTTTCTCTCTCTACCGCATGCATGTGTCGTGTATCTGTCTGTGTACAATGAATTTACATATGTACCCCCTGTACACTTTCAACACTGCTAAAAAAGTAAACATGCACGCTTTTTTATGTTCCGCAAAAACTTTCTAATTTTCAAATTTATTTTGACAGATTTACACTACTACCTTTCTACTTTAAGGGTGAAAAAGTACTGTTATGGTCGTGAAAAAAAGTAAGTAAACCCGTTTTCAACAGTACAGTGGGCTCTAAGGGCATAAAATGCAAGAGGTGTTCAATCCGCTACCTGTTCAGTCAATCAAATCTGTTTAACATAATTTACCCACCGGGTTGGTCTAGAGGTAAAGTTGTCGCCAAAATCAGCTATTTATCAGCTGATTTCGGACGAAAGTTCCTGGTTCAAATCCTAGTAACGGTTATTACTTTTATACGGATTTGAATACTAGACAGTGGTTACCGGTGTACTTTGATGGTTGGGGTTCAATTAACCATACTTTCTCAGAAATGGTCGGCCTGGGTCTGTACAAGACTACACCACATTTACAAGTCATACACATCATCCTCATCTCATTGAGTCATTTGGTTGCTTATTGTTCTAAATTGAACAGATTGCAACGTACACAAATAAAGAATAATAAAAAAAACATAATTTACCCCACCGGGTTTATCTAGTGTACAGTCGTCGTGTTTAACAGCTGATTTTTGAAGACGAACGTTCCTGGTTCAAATCCTAGCAATTGTTACTTTCATATGGATTTAAATATTAGACAGTGGTTACCGGTGTACTTTGATATTTGGGTTCAATTAACCGAACTTTCTCAGGAATGGTTGGTTTGAGTCTACACACCTTATTGTCACACGTCATACTTATCATCTTCACGTTATTGGCCTATGGGGTTTCTTATTATTCTTAAATTGAACTGATTACAACGTACACAGATTAGAAATTTAAAACAAACGATTTCATTTTCATTAAAGTGGAACCTTGTATAGTGCTTTCACTAAAAGCATTTTTAAGTAAAAAAGTATTTCCAATTCTTCTTCTTCTTCTTCTTCTTCTTCTTACTATCAAGGATTAGGCATTAGCCTGCTCCGAACTTACAAATCGTCCTGTACTTCTACACAAACACGAGACATTCCATTCCGTACATTTTGACTACTGTAATCTTCTTCGAGGTCTTCCCACCTTCCTTCTTCCAACTGGAACATATTCTGTCACTTTTAAAAGTATTCTCTTCTCTGGCATCCATTCCAAATGTTGCCTCCATTTATTCAAATCGAATAAGAAATATTTACTCCGGTATTTCAAATTTTGTTGACAACGGCTGCAAAGATTTTGTTGGAGTATTTAATTATCACATACAAACAGATTAGATCTCCTCTCCTGTTTCGAGCTCAAACTAAAAATCTTTTATTTCTTGAAGAATAGTTGGGATGCCCATCTTTTCCGAGGTCGTACACGAACATATACGTTACAAGGACGAGAAAAACTGTACAATGAAAGTGAATGATTAATGGAAACGATTAGAAAAAGAAGACTTAAATTTTACGGACACCTCTATATAGAATGGATGACAAAGGGTTGACAAAAAAAATGTTTAAAACACTTTATAATAATAGACTTAAGGTGCCAGATGAATGCATTTACGATGAACGAGGTGGAGGAAATTGACTTACCCAATTATGGCTAAAATCCATGTCCTAGGGTAGGTGTTTTCTTCTTTTATTTAGTAACACAGTACAAGAGCGATTTAAAACTACAATAGGGCTTACAACAACGACATTTAAAAATTAGTATATAACATTTCCAAAAAAAATACACTCTAGAAGTAAGTTTAATAAATCTAGTCTAAACTATCTATTTATCTAATATAGTCTAATAATCTAGAATGGTTCAAAGAAGTCAGAAAGGATATTGAGGAAACCGAGAAAATTAATAAACGGAACCAAATTAATTACTACACAACTAATTACAAACTTTAAGGGCTTTCATGAAGAGCAAAAAGAGTTCCGTTTACAGAAAGGAGAAAATCCTACTGTGAACGACACTGATAATTTGGGCTGCAAGAAGAGCTTCAAGAAACATCTAACGTCATCTCACGTGGTCTAAAATTGGCCCTATACGGAAAAATTTGTTTTATATCTATTTGATTATTTCAGCGAAGTTTAATATTTCTTGAAGTGTAAACGTTTACAGATGGATCTGAAAATTTTGGTTAATGGTAGAGTACTTATACTTTTTAAATGCTGAGAATAGCATTTCAGGCCTTTACAATACTGAGAAAGTTGTATTTTATTGAAAATGTATCAAAACTTTAACAGAGAAGTTAAGTTTGTAGAACCATATAGAAAATTAAATATCGATATTTAATTTATTGGATTATGTATCATCCCGTAAGGTGTAAAAAATCAATAAATATATTGAACATCCTGATACGTGCGTTATTAAAAACGTATAAAAATATCTTGTGGAAATAACTTTAAACGACATTTTTACGCTAAGGTATCCAATATTGAATTTATTTCCCGACCGTCGATTAAATTATAGAAGATTATTGAATTTTCAGAAATTTCTTCGAATTTTCATCTTTTGCTCCCTACATTTCCTCCGTTAGATTTTACTTACTTCGATGCTTCATCAGAAAGCAATGGGGATATAACGAGTTTTCCAGATTTTTTATATAATTGAGTTAGACTTTTATCATTATTGTTTCTAATTGCGCTTGCGATTCACACAATTTTATTACCTTACGTCATTGGAAAGACTTAATGAAATTTCTATAAATATTTGATTTAATTACTGAAATTTCTTGGAATTAAAAATACGTTTTTTTAAAATCATTTTATCTTTTTTCTGATATGATTTGTCGTGGGTTCCTTGTTATTATCGAGTTCTTTAGTGAAATTTATGTAACCGTTTTATGAACTTTGTGCTTTTTACCTTCTGATAAAATCCTTTCAATTTTTTTTTAGTTTTATTTAAATAACTAGAGGATCAAAATGTTTCTATAAGGGATTTCCTTCACTCGCCCAAATGAGGTTCAGGACATTCGTCCTTTCTCTATTTTCATAAGGATTAGGATGTTTTGGTATAATGTTTACCTTTAATAGCTTTATTTGATATCTATAGTATTCAGATGAACTAAAGTTCCCTAGCCGGGGGAGTGAGAGAATGCATAACGCTCTCACTCGCACAAGTCATACGCGCCATTCCAATAGCATTGAATAATTTCACTCATTGTTGTGAGCAAGCGTTTATGCATGCAGTAAACTAACAAGCAAGATAACGACTGTAGTATGTTTTAAGATTTGGATTATAACGGTAAAGACCTTTGGGCGCATGCGTAGTTATGCCACATATCTCCCTCTCACTCGCTCGGCTATGGGACATTAATTCGTCTGATATCTGTAGTCTAGAGCTTGAATCTTCCGGCTCTTACACCTAGCTATCATTTCTTGATAGAACAATAGAATAATTTGAGCTAATTATAAAGATTTGGAAACGTGTCTGGTGATGAAGACACCAGAACAATTTTCATGGTTAAAAAAAAATTATTTTTTTTGTATGTTACAGGGTTGTAATGTAGGATGCGTGTGTGGTCGAAGTGGTGTGGCATGGCCACGGCTTGCCGCCCCACAACTCTTCTTCCACCTCCGGATGATTCCGGATCAGAGTTAGATGAATCAGAACTGAAGAGACAGCTTCTAAACGATGTAAGTTTATAATATTTGTAACTTTGGATTAATGTTTTTAAATATTTGTTATAAAAAATATTAATAGAATTATTAATAAATTAATAATTGTTTGTAAATATTTATTTTTATTTATAAATATTTGTTTAATGGCGTGGAGTCTTGATGATTAATGATTTAATGAGTGAAAGACTTGAATCGTTTGATATGTGGCTCTACAGAAGGACGATGAGAGTCTCCTGGGTAAATCGCGTCTCTAATGAGGAGGTTCTGAGACGCATGGAGAAATCAAAAGAAGTCATGAACAAAATAAAGATTAGGAAGCTCGAGTATTTGGAACATTTATATAAATGCGCAACGAGAAGAGATATGGGTTGCTTCAATCTATATTACAAGGAAAAATAGCTGGACAACGTGGGAAGAAGACATATTTCGTGGTTGAAAAATCTGAGGATGTGGTACTCAAAAACGACTACTGTTTCGAGCAGCTGTGGATATGTTTCAGATTATTAATACGGTTGCCAACATCCAAAACGGAATTAATAATTGCGTTTTCTCATTTCTAAAGAAGAAGAAGAAGAAGAAGAAGAAGATTTTAATAGTGTAATTAGTTTAGCTATGCACTGATTGGAAATCATATGAAATTTTTCCAGCTGATTCTTCTCATTTTAAGAAACTTCAATTGGTTATGAAAGAAAACGAATGTAAAATTTTAAATTGCATACAAAATTCAAAATATTTTATTTATTATAATATTTTAGTTTAAGTCTGAGGTATTAACCAAGTACTCATAATTTAGCTCCAAAAGGAATTTCAGGCTTCAACCCATAAAAATTAGTCCGGACGTTTCCTAGTCCAAAATAATATTTAATCTCAAATTTCGGTAGATCCAAAATTTCAGTGGCTTGCTCCTCAGTAATAGGTCAATCGATGTGATATAATTTTAATCTTATCTTAAATTACTTCTTATTAAAAACCATGAATTATTGTAACTATTCATTGTAAAACAAATTTTGTAATAGATTTAAATAATTATGTCGTACGCAAAGTTCAGTAGTAAAGAAAACCTTATTTTCATTCGGATTTTAATGAAGAGATGTATAATTTGTAAAGTAAACAAAATAATGTTGTTTTATAAAAAAAACCTAATTCTAAGTTTTATTTTATGTATTCATTTCACAGTATGGTGTCTGTATAATAATTGCAGGCGTAACAAAATCCCAAAGGTGACGGGACTTTTTATTTTAATTAGGAGGGAAGAATTTCTAAAACATTATTCTTCTCACCAGCAGCTTTTTTTTATTATTCTATTATATTCCTTGCTTTTCAAGATATTATTAAAATTGTTAAAAATTCATCATTTTTGTTCTATGTCGTCCTTAACATTTTTTGTGGTAGCTTCAAAACAAAACAAAAATGAAATGGACATCACAAAATTAACCAATTCGTCTCAATGTTGTTGCCTTAATTCGTTTATTTTTTTATAAATAATGATAATATATTATAAATATTAAAACAAACCTAAAGAAATAGTAAAAAATTGGAATAGAGAAATTAAATGAGTAAATCAGAATCAAAATAAGTCCACGGCAAAATTTCGGGTTCAAAGAAAAAATACATAAATGTCTGTACTAATTTCATAATCTCTAACACCCAAATTGATAGAGTCACGTTATACAAATATTTAGGGTGACCATTGAAAATAATGATCAAAGTAAAGAAATTAAAGGAAGAATAGAAACAACGAGACAGGTGTTTATTAAAATGAAAAGGTTCCTACGCTGCCAAAACTTTGATTTGAATCTGAGAGTGAGAATTTTACGTTGTTATGTTTTCTACGTGTTGCTGTACGGTGTGAAGTCATGTAGTCTATTCTTAAACAGGGAAACATCAAGACCATTGAGAGATATGAGATGTGATGCTATTGAAGAAAGTGGAGAGTGTCATGGACGAAGAGTGTGACAAATGTGGATATATTGTTGAGAATGGGAGAGGAATGTGAGTTCGTGGGGACTATAAGGAGAATAAAATAGGAGTTCCTGGGCCATGTTATAAGAGGAGATAAGTACTCATTACTGAGGCTTATTGTCCAAGGAAAGATCAAGGGAAAAAGAAGTGTTGGGCGTAGAAGACTTTCCTGGCTGTTCAGAGCAGTTCAGAGCCCCGTGGAGCTGTTCAGATCAGTGGTCGGCAGGATCCAGATCACTATGATGATTTCCAACCTTCAATAGGGGATAAAACCAAGAGAAGAGAAAATTTTCGGGTAATTGACAAAAAACTGTTGAAGGAACTCATGGTTGTTTTATTTGTGATGGTCCGACATACAACCTCAATTAATCTTCATCAGTTTTAGATATGATTCTTTGAAAAAACCTAAAACTTTAGAGAAAAAATGGACTAGTCTGTTGTTTAGTGTCTTCAAATTTGTTTTTCAACCGTTTGTCATTTTATACAGGTGGCCGTAGAATTGTAGTCTTCGTTCTTCAATTGTTCGTTTTTGTTCAGTTATTTTTGTACTCTTAACCTGGTCCGTCTGGTATCTTGGGACCTTGTAAGTAGAAACAACTAAATGAAGAGTTGATGAGTTTGTTGTGCAAATCCTTTATCCTTAATCTTTAAAATCTGTCATTATCTAACAAAGGACTTTCTCTCATATTTCTCTTCTTCACTCTGGCCATTCTAAGGCATTCACTTGCATATACATACGTAGATTTAATCACAGTATTATAATATCTCATATTGGCTTGTTTTAAGGGGGTAGTCAACTCAAGAAGATGATTTTTTTAAAAAAACATTGTGGTTGTTTCTTGCATTTATTTGAAGTTTAAAATTTTCTGAATCACAACTTGTGTTTGTTTGTACGTTGACAAAAAGTTATAAAAACATCTGTTTAAAATTAAGCTCACTAGCAAGGCGACTGAAATTATTCCTTAAACTTTAAGCTTTCCGAAAATGTGTTTTGCATGATTGTACATTCTTGAGATTGAAATATTGTGGTTTGTATTGGAGATATTTGGATGAATTTTTTTCAAATGTTCATAATTTCTTGCTCTATTTTCTGTTGAATGATTATTAAAAAAAACCTAATAGGGATGTAGTTAAACAATAATTTGTGAATACATAAAATAACTGTTTTTGAAAATATGGTTTTTCTTCAATTAATTTATTGTAAGAAAAAATACATCCAAGAGCATACAACAGATAATAGACAGCAATTTACTGTATTTTTTAGCATAAGAATCATGTTGATATCTTTCTTGGTTCCTGAGATATTTGATTCCACGTAAAAACCTGCTTTTCCAACTTCACCCTTATATTAGAGGCTGTAATTAATTTTTTGGCCTGGTTCAAGTGGTAGATATTTACTAGTAAATTATTACTCTTTCATTTAAAATATATAATGATAAATTAAAGCCAGTAGTTTTGGTTTTTATTTTCTGGGTTGGCTACTCCCTTAAGAGTGTGTTCTTTGTATGCAGATGTAAAAGGTGTATGCAGGTCCATACTTGCAAACCATATGGGCTTTTCTGCCCATAACAAATTTCTGGAGGGTTAAGTTATTCGCACTCAATCTGTTAGTTCCAGGGCTACAAAAATATTTCTGTTTCTTATCACTTGACTGAAGCGTTTAAGAACAGAAGAGGAGAGGTGTAAAAGACATTAATCAGATTTACCTCCTCTGAAAGTAATGAATTTCATTATACAGCCAGACCCTGTGGTGAATGAAGTGAAGTTGTCATTTTCATGGTGGAAAAATGTGCTTTTCAGAGGGTTTGGCATGCTGATAAGCACACGATTCATTTTAGTGAGAAAGGCAAGGGTGAATCATCTTACTCCCATTTTACTTAGTAAAGCCCCTTGAGGTTCAAACCAGCCAAAAAATCTGATAACCTAAACAACAACACATTAGTGTTTTATAAGTTTTCCGTTCATTTTTTATTTTTTCGATTTTTAAATTTCAGTTTAAAATATATTCGTATTCATCATTTTAGTTTTGTGTAAGTAGATGCGTCTAAATGAAGGGTTGATATGTTTGTTATGCGAATTCTTTATACCTAATCTTTCAAATCTGTCAACCCTTTTTCAATTTTCTGCATTTTTTACGCTTTACGTTTTTGTTTTACATATATCTTGCATAGATCACCCTCGTTTTGTTGAAATTTTCGTTTTTAGTTTTGTGTTACCTCACTAATCTACATCTGAGATGAGTTGATGAATCATAAGTTTTCCATTTTTAGCACTCCTTAATATGAAAGTGTCAGTTTTAATCTGTAGTACTCCCCTTTCTTTATTTTCCCCTCCTTCGTTTCCTATCTCCCCTAACCCTAAAATATTTTAACCCTTCTATTCTAATCTTAACTGTCGTCGTTTTTTTATCTTTGACGTAGTCTTGTCTTTTCTTATTAGTTACCAACTCCCTTCTCCAATCATTCCGTTTCTGTTTTCGTTCCGTGAGTCATAATGTTTCAATTTCTATCTTACTTTGATTGCCATTCCGTGTAGTTTTTTTAATTACCTGTCTGTACTACTCTTTGAAGTTTTAATTGAATTTTATTAGTAGAAAAAGTTTATTGCCTAACTAATTTGTTCACAGCAACATGTTATTACCTCCTAGAAGAAAAGTACGTCTTAACATTGTAATCATATTATAAATTCCATTCATAAATTTGTCAGACTTTGTCGTTGTTTGATTGCGAAGTTACTTTTAAAATAGAAATTCGTAACTGCATCTAAAACCTTCATTTCTTTTTAAGGTTGCAATCCGATTTCTTACCCATTTTGATGAAAAATACAGAATATCACTAATTGACGCTAAACAAAAACGTTTCACAGAAAATTATTTGAAATAAAAGTTATAGATTTTTAAAAGTCCTACAACTTTGATTATATATATACTTTGGTTCTGAAATGCATATTAAAGCCGCAATTTTGAAAAGTTACTTTTCTACGAGAGCACAGCCTTCCCAAGAATTTCATCAGACCCTTACCGTCTTTTGTAGAGCATACAAAAATGTAGTTAATGAGACGATTTAAAAAAATCGTAAGCCGTTTTTTAAAAAATTGAACTAATGAACTATTAGGCTACTTTCGGTTGACCGATTTTGGTGAAAATGATCGCGTCGAGTCCCCTAGTGCTACATAATTTAAGTTTTAAGTTTCAACTTCGTATAATGTTCCGTTCTTGAGATATTTTGTTCACACACACGCGCGCACGATCACGAGCACGCGCGCGCGCATACACACGCCCACACCAATCGCTAAAAACATATTCTTTGGGTTCAGGGAGCCAGGAAACGTGTTTATCCGATGAAAACTCGATTTCGTAAAATCTGTGTAAAAACAATGCTTTCCTTCCTGTAGCTACATTTATACAGGGCAAGAGAAAGAAAAACTATGTATTTTTTTCTTTCGGAATACTCCAGTGACATAACATTGTAACCCTTTCGTATAACGTTGTTAAAGTACACGACAGGAAATGTAACGCATCTTTTTGAACATTATTAGACTACAATACGTGTACGACACAATGTAGTCTAATCTGGTTTCTTACCACGCCCACATTTTATAAACACGTGACCGAGAAGTTCTTTTGACCGAAACAAATTCTTTTAATTAATTATTTTTTAATGAGATATGCTTTTTTATATATCCATGCACAAAAAACAAGGGACAAAATGTCAAGTCAGCTTGAATGTTGTTTCATTTAAAATTCAATTTATAAAGATAAATATAAGTCTATTTACACACCCTAAGTTTATCGCGTGTACCTTTAATCTTATATCGTAAATGTACTAACCGATTCGTTGAAAAAATTACGTAAAATTTTATCAAACCGTGTTAATATTTTTTCTCTGTATTTGTTATCCAGAATTATATTTTGACTACCACTTCATTTTTTTGGTGGTTTCTAAAATAAGTAGTTATTGATTTATAGGAAATTTATAGATTTATACATTTATTAAATTAGACTTAAATTACTATTATTATTTATTTAAATTTTATTTATTAAATTTATTTATGTAGATTTATAATTTACTTTTTAGATAGTGGTGTGCGGTCACAGGTAGCTGTAACCTAGTCACTTTACCAGTTGATAAACAATTTCAAAAAGTTCTTAGAATGAATTACCTTACTGACTAACCGATGGACTGAAGTGACCCAGAGTTCGCTTGCGAAATGTGGTACTTAATTATTTTGTTTCAAATGAAAAATACTAATCGAATGTTCAGTATAAAGAAATGTCACCGTCGCCTCCTTTGATTATGTACTGTGCGCTGAGACCACAAAGCTTCCGACATACCGACACAGGAAAGCCGACAATAATTTCGACAAGGGCGGTAGGCCTAGTCGGCACTGCCGAGGGCTAGTAACCGCCCCTACGGCAGCGCTCTGGTGACTATATTAGAGCGCTTCACCGAGTCCGATCGTCGTTCCATTCCACTAACAGATAGTTGTGTGTATTCCAATTATCCAGAACTACGATCAGATTCCTCCATCGGTAGACGGCTACAGGACTCCGATAAGACCTATCGACGACCCCTCAAGAGAGAAGATGATACTTCCGCTCACTGACCCGACACCATAACCGCCGTCAAACAGGACCGTCATTGCCAGCTGCCGCGAGCGATGCCACAGCAGTCCCTCAACCGAAGGAAGAATCTGACCTCTCCGCTGGACGACGAGACGCCGTGTTGCCCACCTCCTCGACCGCCACGATGACTACACCCGACTTTTACCGCCTAGACGACAATCGCTTAAACGGCCCTTTTCAGGGCCCTAAACATTTAAGGTTTCCCCACGCCGCTTAATGTCGTTATCCGGTGAAAGAAGTTTTTAAAATTCATTTCACTCGTATTTAAATCTTCTTCTTGTTAAGTTCATCAGCCGGAGAGCTGGTTTGAACCTGCAGAGGCTTTACTAAGTAAAACGACGAGTAAGGTGGTTCCATGCCTTCCTCACTGAGTGGAAAAGTATGGTTATCTCTGCCCTTCGAAAAGCTTGTACTTTACACCCTGCAAATAATACCTTCACTTCATTCGCCACAGGGTCTGTGGATGTATAATGAAATTTATTATTCTCAGAGGAGATAACTCTGACTAGTGTCTCTACCTCTTTTGTTCTTAAATGATTCAGTCATATAATCTTAAATCACATGGTCAGCCATTTGGCTGACTATATAATAAAAAAAATAACTGTTAACGATTATAAGAACTAGGTATTTGTAGCCCTGGAAATAGCAGATCGAGTGCAAATAATTTAACACTCCACCTGCCTGTTATGGGCATATTTTAATCTTGTTGAATTTTTCTAAAATTTACCATGTGACCATTTAAATCATTTTCACAAAAAAAAAATCATGTATTTTAATTACTAGATTATTCAGGCTGGATTTGGCTCGATTTATTTTGGTAAATAGTGTTAACTAGAAAAGGTCGTAATATGACTGTTTTACATATTCCTCTTGGACCATGTAAGAAAAATTCTATGTGGTAAGAAAAAGAACTATTAACGATTATAAGAACTATTTTATCAGAATTATTTTTGATAAGACTATATTTTATAAGAACTATTATAGCAGATCGAGTGCAAATAATTTAACACTTCACCTGCCTGTTATGGGTATATTTTAACCCTTTCAGTACCGAAAAAGTATTTAAAAGTTTGATCTAACGTGCCATTTAATATGAATAAGAGTGTACAAAAAGTGCCAGCCCTTATTTCGAAAACTTGCAGGCGTAAGCCTGCCATTGCCAACCAAAATTTCAACTTTACAAAAATTAAAATGTCCTTAAAAATAAATTTTTATTGTATTCATAAAAAAATAGTTCTAACATTATAAATATTTAAAATAGTTTTTTTTTAATTTATTTAAAGTCGCATTGACAGTTTGGTCATTAGCAACTACTGTGGGTTTTGGTACCTTAACGGTGATTTTAACGTGTTAAAATTTTTAGACTCTAGCCGGGAATGGAACCCGGGATCTTTCGCTTTGTAGGCTAGCGTGCTAGTCACTACGCCACGGAGGCAGTTCCAAAATACATTATTCCATTAATTTTTGTTTAAAATTTTTTTTGGAAATGTTCGGTTATCCGGACATTGGCACTTTATGAATAACTTTCGGACGTCCGGTAAACCAGATGTTATAACTACGTAAAAGGTATAGACGTCCTGTTTTCTGGACGTTGGTACTAAAAGGGTTAATCTTGTTGAATTTTTATTCTAATATTAACCATGTGATCATTGATTTAAATTATTTACACAAAAAAATCAATTATTTTAATTACTAGATTGTTCAGACTGGATTTGGCTCGGTTTGTTTAGGTAATAAGTGTAAACAAGAAACGGTCGTAATTGAACTGTTTTACATTTTCGTCGTGTATTGTTATTCTAGAGCTAATTACTTTATCCAACAATATGTACTACTTACAAAACCAGATTGTCGCTAATGAAACTGTAAAGTTGTGATTACCTATACATCAATTACACATGTATTCTGTGCTATGAGATACCTAATAGTAACCTTCCCAATCTTTTTATTAATTAATTTATCAAATACGTCCAATCTATTCTTTATTACCTAAATGTTTCGATAATGAAATGTAAATGAAGGAGGCACTGTGCCTTTTGAAGTAATTTAATGGAATTACTTACAATGAAATTCCAAATACTTTAAGAATTTAAAAAGCTCTTTTAAAATCGACTCTAAGAAACTTTGTACTTACTTAAAGTATTAAGTTTACCCACTTTAAGAATTCTCTTTATTGTAAACGACTTACTTTTATTCTTTACAGAAAGAACGCTTTGGTTTTATTTTTATAACCTTGTTATCGTCTTTTCAGCTTAAGTTTTGTACTCATTCAATGTCATATACAATTTTTTTTATGTTTTTTATTTTATGTGTAATGTGTGTACGTTGGGTTCTGTTTATTTCAGAACAATAAGCAATCCCAATGAGATAAGGATTATGTGTGTAACGTGTAAATGAGATGTAGTTTTGTACAGACCCAGGACGACAATTCCTGAGAGAGTGTAATTAATTGAACCGCAACCATCAAAGTACACCGGCAACCACTGTCTAGTATTCAGTCTTCTATATAAATAAAATTGTGATTTTGTTTGTAAAATTTTTCAAAATGCCCCAAATTTTTTTTCTACGCCAGATCTATCATGTAAATACCGAAAATAAGTTCAGCTGAATTTTTGCCGGTTTATCTGTTTGTATGTTCCGGCACCATGCAAGAATCGCTGAACCAAATTCAATGAATTCGGTATTTAGGTTCTGGACATAATCGAAATGAAAATAAGCTATACATTTTTTTAATATTACAAAGGGATGTGGGAGTTCAGAGGGAGGGATAAACAAAAAACTACGAATATCTCCGTTAAAGTCAATGTATCAAAAAATGTTATATAATCGTAATTACGAAACTTTTAAACAGATATAAGTTTGATTTAACAGATGATAAGTCTGCCCATAACAGACAGGTGGAGTGTCAAATTATTTACACTCAATCTGTTTGTTGCAGGGCTAAAATAAATAGTTCTGTTTCTTATCACATGGTCAGCCAATTGAATGACTGAATCATTTAAGAGCAGAAGAGGTAGAGGTGTAAAAGACACTAATCAGAGTTATCTCCTCTGAAAGTAATGAATTTCATTATACAGCCAGACCCTGTGGTGAATGAAGTGAAGGTGTCATTTGCAGAGTGGAAAATATGTGCTTTTCAGAGGGCCCGGCATGCTGATAAGCGTACTTTTCCACTCAGTGAGGAAGGCAATGGTAAACCACCTCACTCCTCGTTTTACTTAGTAAAACCTCTACAGGTTCAAACCAGCCTTTTGGCTGATGACCTAAACAACAACAAAGTTTGATTATGTAGAGTTTTTCATTTTCATGCATAATAACGGAGATATTACCAATTAAGAAAAAAATATACATCAATATTTTTAGAATATTAACATACAAAACAAACAGAACAATAAACATAGGCCTACGCGCCGGTAAAACCCGTATTCATTCATTCCCCTAAACACCCATTCTCGGTCACATTGTCAAAAATGAATCAGTATTCTTAATAGTTAAGTAGTTAACCATCGTGGTGCTCCTATTGTGATTTTCCTTTCATTTATTATGTAATTAAAAAAGCGCTGCATATCTTAATTTAAAAATACCAAGATCTCGCTTTAATTTTACGTCCAACTATATTTTTTTCATTAATAATTATGCTGATGTTGAAAGGAGGTACGAGTAGATAACAATGAATGATAAAAGGATATCAGACCTAACAGGGATCGAACTCGGTACAGCAGACTGTCGATTGCACCAAGAAAACCGTTCGAAAAACGGGTATTTTAGCTAGTTCCATATAAAAGTAACTACCTTTACCAGGATATGAACCAGGAACCTTCGTCTCCGAAAATCAGCAGTTAAACAGCTGTCTCGAGGCGACGAATTTACCTCTAGACCAACTCGGTGGGTCTACATACAAATAATTTTGTATTATTAAAAAATATGCTATTCTACTTTAACCCATCGTGTTAGTCTAGTGGTAAAGTCGTTGCCATGAGACAGCTGTTTGACAGCTAATGTACGGAGTCGAAGTTTCCGTGGTTGAAATTCTAGTAAAGGTAATTACTTTTTGTATGGATTTGACTAATAGGCAGTGGTTATAGGTGTACTTTCATAGTTGAGGTTCATTTCACCATACGTTCTGAAGAATGATCAGCCTGAATCTGTACAAGACTTTAATCTTGTACTAATCATGTACAGCAACTTCATATCATTTAATAATAAGGTTTTTTATTGTTTTTAATTAAACATGTTTCAACGTACACACATTAGAGATTTTTTTTAAATATGTGGTGTTTTGTTCAAGGCGTAAAAAATTGTAAAATAAAGAATTGAATTTTCTTTAAATTTTTGCCACTATAATATTTTCGTTTATTTTAGTGGATTTCACGAAGTCCTTTTAGACCACAACATAATGTCATCCACGAAGAACAAAAGCTGTATTAATAGAGAATTGACAGAAGACATTTTAAAGCAAAAAAATCGAGAATTTGAGCTATAAAAGATGCTTTAAAAAGCTTCTGGGTAAAGTTTTCTCTTGATTTGATTTACAGAAACACAAACGAGTGTAGAAAAAACTGTTAATATAGTATGAGATATTTTTTGTTAAAATTTAGTAAGTATAATTTGTCTGTCATAAGATTCTAATATTGCTTTGTGTATTTTTTTCAGAAATGGCGGCAACTATTTGACAAGGTAAATTTCCATCCTAGTTAGAACTTTAGTTATTAATTTTAATACACTGTAATAGTTAGTAATTATTTAATTTTTTTACACCGGATGAAAAAACTGTAATCGAAGTGTCCTCTCAAAATTTAGGAATTATTACACAATACTGTTAGGCGTGAAATTAATGTTCTGTAAGTACTACATAGCTTTGAG
The DNA here is from genome assembly GCA_035578175.1 of Catonia carolina. Classification (NCBI taxonomy): domain Eukaryota; kingdom Metazoa; phylum Arthropoda; class Insecta; order Hemiptera; family Achilidae; genus Catonia; species Catonia carolina. The sequence goes on along the minus strand of JAQMRL010000005.1, from coordinate 27,055,710 downwards.
AAAAACCTATTATTAAAAAGTCAGGCTTAGCAGTTTTTTGAAATGATATTTAGGATTTATTGTGAAATATATCAGTTTGTCTAAATTAAAACTAGGTTTTTTGCACTCTGTCTTTTGTTGCGTTGAATGTATTTCAATACAATTCACTTGTTGAAATACTATAATAAATTATAAGTTTTGATCAAATTTATAAGTTTAAGTTTGGTCTTATACAAATTACATCGTTTTTACTTTCCAACCACTAAGGTTCACGTTTACGTTGTTTGGATATCTTTATTTTCCAAAACTTCATCATTTCTTCTTTCTTTCTGCTGTTTTTTTCATTTCTCAGTGCATTCTTGAAATTCATATTTTCTCCTAGTCATAAATTCTTGGATACCTAGATTTCTTCTTAAAGTTTTTCCTTTCTGATTAGTTCTTTTTTTATGTATTTAATATTTTAAAATAATTTTCGATCAACCAATTCTCTTAAACCAATCTCCTTTTGTTATTCTATTATTTATTATTGTTATTACTTCGCGTTTATTCATTTTATAAATATATCCGTAAATGTTTAATCATTTCCTTTTTCTTCACAGTTCATAAATTTCTTATAACTTTCTTAATTAGACTCTTCATTTTCATAATTAGGTCCTTGATGTTTTCTTAATTTTTTTGTACTTTAATTATCTGTTTTCTCCGGAGTTGTTTGTAAACATTCTGCATTTTAAGGGCTTCTGGTAAAACTAGAATTTTGAATGGTATTACTTTTGAAATTTTAGATATACGGTAGGCATAATCCACTTAATACGATTTTTACTGGTCCGACACAAATTAGCGTCTTAGGCGGAAAATCGTCTTATCCGAGAAGCGTCCAAGATAATCTTAAGAGAGTGCTTTTTGAAGAAATTATTATTGAAGGCAGAAAAGTGTTTATGTTTTAACATTCTGCGTTATGTGAGAAAATAATAACAGTAATTACATAATTATAAGTTATGTATAAATAAATATATAGGTTATATGTAGAGTACATAAATAAACGTTAAGATGCATACCTTTTCTTGAACGTCACGTTTAATTTAAAAAAAAACAAATAACACCACTAATACTATGTACATAAATACTGTAACTAATAACGAAATTTTCATTACTTATTTTTAAAATAGTCATCAATTTTTAGCACGTATTAGGCGGGAGTGAATGCGTATTAAGCGGAAACATAAACACGTGTTTTACCTTATTAATCTAGGGACTTAGGCTAATGAAAACCGCGTTTTAAGTAGAAAATCGTTTTAGCCGTGAGCGTATTAAACGGATACTACTGTAGATATTTTATTATAAATAATTTTTCATACATATATTCAGAAAAAATACGTTTTGTTCATTTTTTTGGCTGCAAAGTCTCGTAATAAATAATTCGATACGTTATTTTGTATTATCTAAATAAAATACGTATGTACGAGTATTATTCATAAAGAAACAAATGCAGACTACTAGTTGCATCCTGTATTAAACATTATGCTCTAATTTGTGCCCCTGTTGCACCAATTACTTAAGTTGTTCATTGTATGACTTACAATAAAGACACAATTTGTATAATATGATTTATGTTTCCTTATTCTTTAATTTATTACATCCATTATTTAATCAATTATGTTTGTTCAGTTCATAAATATGTTTATGAAGTACATTTTGACTACTCACTAGATCTGTATTAATAACGATATTACATAAATGCTATATTATTTATCTTAATTATATATTACTAAATAGTAACATAATCATGTTTTGCTATATTCAATTCAATTTTTTGGTCTTATCTGTAAATCTTCCCTCCTCCTCCTCCTCCTCCTCCTCCTCCTTCTCCTGCTCCTCCCCTCCTTCTCCTGCTCCTCCCCCTCCTTCTCCTCATCTTTCTTCTCCTGCTCCTCCTCCTCCTTCCCCTCATTTTTCTCCTCCTGCTCCTCTTCCTCCTCCTCCTCCTTATCATCTTTCTCCTCCTCATTCTCCTTCTTATTCTCCTCCTTTTGCTCCTTCTCGTCCCCTTCTTATTCTCGTTCTCTTCCTTCTTCTTCTCCTCATCCTCCTTCTCCTTTTTTTCCTTCTCCTCCATCTACTCCTTCTTCTTCTCCTCATTCTCCTCCTCCTTCATCTCCTCACCCTACTTCTCTTTTTTTCCTCCTTTTCCTTTTCCTCATCGTACTTCTCCTTCTTCTCCTCCTTTTCCTTCTCCTTTATTTACTCCTTTTTCTTCTTCTTCTTCTTCTTCTTCTTCTCCTCATCCTCCTTCTCCTTCTCCTTCATCTACTCCTTCTTCTTATTGCAAGCAAGTTTAGACGTAAGCTTATTCCGAAACCACATAATATATCTATCTTTTCTTATGTCTTCTAACGTCTCTCTTCCCCTTTTGAGCTTGCCATTATACTTCCAGAAGTAGTCTTTCAGCTAACATCCTTTGCATGTGCTGTCTTCAACCTTAACATTACTGTTTATCTACTCATTCAAGTTTAAAAAACCCAATTCTAACCTTCCATCTTAATTTCTTATTCTATCCAGCCGAGTACTTCCTTTTGTCTTTCACGAAAACCTCATCTCTGCTGTCTGGATTTTCCTTTCATGTGAGTTCGTAGTTGTCCTTGCCTCACTTCCTGTGATTAGGGTTGCCCTAACTTAACAGCAATAAATGTATACCAAAACAACAACAGCAGACAAAGAAAGATGCACTCCGAGAAACTCACCATTTGTATAAGAAGAAAACAGTCTCAAGACAAGCCAAGATTAGATATTATAATACTGTGATGAAACCTGTGTGTCTTTACGATAAGTAACAACCAAAGACCAGTGAAGAGGAAGCCAACAACAGTAGATAAAGAAAGATGAACTCCGAGGAACTCACCACTTGTGTAAAAAGAAAACAGTTTCAAGACAAGCCAAGATTAGATACTATAATACTGTGATGAAACCTGTGTGTCTGCCTGTGAACGCAAGTGAGTGCCTCAAGTTAACCGGGACGGTTGGTCTACGAAGCAGAAGAATTTGAGACAAAGATACTACGCAAGATAATGGCCCCGAAGATAGTGAACGGACAATATATGTTACGAGGACAAGAAGAACAGTACAAGAAAAAGGAACGAGTAGAAAAAAAGACTAAAATCTTACGGACACCTGTATAGAATGAATGGCAAATTGACAAAATAAAATTTTAGACACTTATAATAAACACTAAATGTACGTAAGGTGTCGTATAAATGATTCTAAGTCAGAAAGGATAATGAGGTAACTGGAATAAAACTAAAAATGAACTGAACTAAAGCCTACAATGAACGAATGCTGAGAATGTGGCCTGCAAAACGAGCTTCTAAATTCACCTCACGTAGTCTAAAATTGGTCCTACACAAAAAAATCTGGTTTGAAACACTTACACAACTTTCTCTTGCCAATGCAAATAATTAATTTATAACGTAACATTACTAATAAAACATTAGAAATACACAAAAAACCTAACCTAATACACATAACCTAATTTTAATCATGAGGGAAAGACGCAAAATGAAAATCAACCTCAGTTTGGCTTAAAAACATGGAAAATCACTCTTTCACTCTAAACTGGGCTCTGTAGATAAAAATTCTCTAAATAAAAGTTGTAGATCTGTTAATTTCCTATTAATTTCATTATGTACACTTTTGTCGTAAAATGCATACTAAACTGAAATCTTAAAAACAGATTTTTCTTTACACATTTTCGTGAAAAAAAAGAAAATCGCCAATTACTGCTAAACTAAGCGTTATTCGACAAAAAATGTTAAAAAATAAAATTTTTAGGATTTGAAATTCTCTACACCTTTTATTATATACATTTTTGCGCTTAAATGCATATAAAAGCCGCAATCTTAAAAAAAGACATATTTTTACGAGAAAACAGCCTTTAAAAAAATTTCAGTAGACATGGCGCTTACCTTATCTTGTAGAGGATAAAAAATTTAGTAAATGAAGTGATTTTTAAAAACATCGTAGGAGCCGTTTTTGAGAAAATCGCAAAAAAGTGAAAAATGACACGAATACACTACTTCCGGTTGACCGATTTTGATAAAAATGTTCTTGTCGGGTTTGGTAGTAGTATCTTATTTACGTTTCAAGTTCATACGATGTTCCGCCCTTGAGATATTCTGTTCACACGCGCGCGCGCGCGCACACACACACACACACACAAACACAAACACACACAGACCAATCGCTGAAAAAGTCTGTTTTGGGTTCAGGGGGTCTGAAAACGTGTAGATCCGGTGAAAATATTCATATAGGCAAGAGAAAGTAAAAACTATCCACCTAAAATTTGACTACTTTTGTAAGTAACAATACTAATTATTTAAAGACCGTGAAATTGAAAATGTTGAATTAAAAGGTGACCAACCCCACCGGGTTGGTCTAGAGGTAAAGTTGTCGCCAAAATCAGCTGTTTAACAGCTGATTTTCGGAGACGAAGGTTCCTGGTTCAAATTCTAGTAAAGGTAGTTACTTTTATACGGATTTGAATGCTAGACAGTGGTTACCGGTGTACTTTGATGGTTGTGGTTCAATTAACCATACACTCTCAGGAATTGTCGACCTGAGTCTGTACAAGACTACACCTCATTTACACGTCATACACATATTTCTCATCTCATTGGGTCATGGGGTTGCTTATTGTTCTGAATTGAACAGATTGCAACGTACACAAATTAGGGATTACAAAAAAAAAGAAAAAAGTGTTTATTTTTAACAGTAGGAATCAATTATCTTCCCATCAATAATAATTTATTATCCAATTCCATCTGTGTACAAAATAATGTTTCTTCTTTTAAAGACTTGCCTAATAACATGATTGTGTTTATTTGAAAAGAAATTCCTTTTGATCGTTCACAAATTGTTTATTTGAATACCATTCTTTTATTGACCTTTTATATCAATTGATCGGAGTACAACATTTTATTTTATCTATTCGTTTATTTAATCTAAACTTTATAGACAAGTAAAGTGTTATTTAATTTGATCCAATCAAGTCAGATTCAGTTAATTAAAACACGAAATCTATAAGTAATTGGATACAATATATAAATGGTGGTTGTTTACATTGTATTTCGTTACAAAACAGGAAAAAGATTAACAGTTACATTGATTTTTCGAGCCGCATTTCCTTTTAAATATCCGATATCTAAAGGAAATAAGGGTGAAAAAGAAAGTGTTTTGTTCCGCCGATATAAAATACAGTAACGCGTTATTAGGTCACGTTGCTTTTGTTGTTCCATATTGAAGGAAAATAAAATATCCGAAATTCTGAAAAGCACCATACGTTTCACATTCTTTGTGATTTATAAGAAAATGGTACTTTTGTTTTTACTTTCTTTTCCCTATATGAATATATAGGAAGAAAAGAAGCCTATTGTTTTCATGTCGTTTAACCCAAAAAATATGTTTTTAACGATTTGTAGCGACTTTGTATTGTGTTAGTTTTACTTAAATTGTAAATGAGAAGTGTTTTCGGATTATTTCGAAATAGTGTTGTTACGAGACCGGTTCTGAATTATGTTAATAGTGCATGTTCGTACGGGTAGTACAAGTTGTGGGGACAGGTAAATCAATTGTAAGGTTTCATTTCATTCAGAAACCTTATTGTTGAGTAATGGTGTCTTAATTATAGTCAATTTTAGTTTAAGCTTAAGTTTTGTAATTAATTTAATATTGAAGTAATGTAATTTTATTTATCAGTAGTTTTAAGTTTAATAATTATTATTAATTGAATCAATAAATAATTGTTGTTTAGGTCATCAGCCGAAAGACTGGTTTGAACCTCGAGAGTCTAAGTAAAACTATGAGTGATGAGGTTTACCAATGCCTTCCTCAATGAGTTGAAAAGTATGCTTATCAGCAAGTCAGGCCCTCCGAAAAGCATCTACTTTCCACCCTGCATAATATGACACCTTCACTTCATACAACACAGGGTCTGACTGTATAATGAAATTCATTACTCTCAGAGGCGATAAATGTAACTAGTGTCTTTTACACCTCTATCTCTTCTATTCTTAAATGTTTCAGTCATATAATTGGCTGAAACATTTGGTTTAAAACCAAAATTAGCTGAAAAGCTGGTTTGAACCTCTACAGGCTTTACTAAGTAAAATTATGAGTGATGTAGTTTACCTTGCCTTCCTCAATGAGATGAAAAGTATACTTATCAGCATGCCAGGCTTTCTGAAAATCACATATATTCCACCCTGCAAATGAAACCTTCACTTCATTCACCACAGGGTCTGCCTGTATAATAAAATTCATTACTCTTAGAGTAGATTACTGTGACTAGTGTCTTTTACACTTCTACCTTTTAATTCTTAAATATTTCACTCATATAATTGGCTGACCATGTGATAAGAAACTGAACTATTTTTTGTTGCCCTGGAACTGGCAGATCGAATGCAAATAATAATTTAACATTCTACCTCCCTGTTATGGCAAAAAATTGTTATAAGTTTAAAGAAAGTCTGTTTATTATTTACTTTTCTTCATGCTGATTCAATTTCTGTTATTGAGGTACATTCAAAATTAATGAAAATAAATTAATGCATTGCTAGAATATTTTGCCATTAATTTCCAAGTTCATTATTTCTACATTTTTATTTACTAAACAGTAATTATTGTGACAAGCAAACTGATTTACAAAACAAAAATTAGTAAGGATGAAGCATTGATCACTGAATGCAATATTTTAGTTCAACATGAATAGTAATTATTCTAGAAATGCTGCGTACTGAATTTTCATAGAATTGTTGGAAAATTAATTATTTCTCTCCGTTTTCGGGTCAGTGAATTCATTCAAAATTAATGCTTTTTATTCAATAACAGTGTAACTTACTCTACAGAACTCAATTTATAATGACGTAACAACGTAAAATGCTGAAGTTTTATAAATTAAAAAAAAAAAAAATCTGGTGTAACACTCACACGACTTTCTCTTGCCAATGCAAATAATGAACCATTATAAACTGCATTAGTAATAAAACATTAAAAATAAACAAAAAAATAACCTCAATAAACATAACCTAATTTATACAAGAATGAATGATGCAAAATGAAAAGAGAAAAATACTTACAAGAAAAACTGTAGATCTTTTAATTTTCTATAAATTTGATGTACACTTTTGTCGTAAAACGCATATTACAGTCGAAATCTTAAAAAAGCCATTTTTTTACAGATCTTCATGAAAAAACGGAAGATCACTAATTAACGCTTAACTAAGCGTTATACAAAGAAATGTTTGGAATGAAAGTTGTAAGGTTTAAAATTTTGTACAACTTTTATAATATACTATTTTGTCCTAAAATTCATATTAAGGCCGCAATCTTAACAGAACCGTTTTCTCGAGAAGAGCACAGCCTCCCCAAGAATTTCAGCAGACGTCTACTTTTCTTGTGAAGCATAAAAAATAAATTAGGTGATTTTTAAAACAATCTTACGAGTCTTTTTGAGAAAATCGCAAAAAAGAAAATCGTTAATAATGACACGAATAAACTACCTACTACTTCCGGCTGACCGATTTTGATGAAAATGTTCGTGCCGGGTCCTCCTGTAGCACTTAACTTAAGTTTCAAGATTAAGTTTCGTAAGATTTTCCGTTCTTGAGATATTTTGTTCTCACACACACACACACACACACACACACACACACACACACATACTAATCGCTAAAAACATGTATTTTGGGTTCAGGAGGTCTGAAAACGTTTATATCTGGTGAAAACTCTATTTCGAAAAATCGAAATAAAAATAATACCTTCCTTCCTATATATTCATATGGGCAAGAGAAAGTAAAAACCTCTCTAAAATTTATTTGTTTAAAATTGTATTGGAATCTCAGTAGATTTATTAAATTAGTGAACAAAATTGATTGTAAATAATAATCTTTACCATCCTGTTGAAGTTTTATACCATTAATTTTATTTTCTCATGACTAATTTATAATGAGAAAGTACCGCATTCGTGAAAAATATTTTTTCTGATTTCAATATTTATCCTTTCATTTCGCGACGGAATGAAACAAAAATGTGTTTCCGGAAGGATGTCCGTTCGTATGTGCGAGCGCAGATGTGTGTGTATGTGTGAACCTCAATCTATTTAACATCAGAGCTGTAAAAGTTTCTAGAATTAGCTACGTATCCAGAGAATTTCAGAGTATTTTTTCCGCTGCTGAAATTTTTGGGGCTGTGTTCTCGTGGTAAGAAATGGTTTTTTAAAGATTACGGCTTTATATTCGTTTTAAAGCAAAAGCATATACAATCAAAGTTGTAAGAAATTAAAAAACCTTAACTAATTTTATTTCAAACATTTTTTCTACTCTTAGTTTAACGTCAATTTGTGGTTTTTGTATATTGCTCACTAAAATAGGTAAAAATGAATGTTTTTAGATTGCGGCCGTAGGTTTTAGATTGCCTTTTTACGACAAAAGTGTATGAAATTAAAAATCTACAATTTTATTTCAAGTATTCTTTTCTACAGAGCCCATTTAAGCGAGAATTGGTGATTTTCCGTATTTTTAAGTCTTACAGAGGTTGAGTTTCATTTAGCGTCATTCACTGATGTTTAAAACTAGTAGTATGTTTTTCATTTTACATTGTTTACTCATGGTTAAAAATAGGTTATTATGCTGCACTATTTACATTGACAAGAGAAAGTCGTTTCAGTGTTTCCCACCTGATTTTTCAGCTTTTAAATCAAATCGAGAACGGTACTTTTGGTAAACACCCGATTTTATCGCCAGTTTCTGCTGTATTTTTAATTCGATTGGCGTAAATTATACATTACCATAAATTTATTATACATCACAAAATACGAGTACGTACGTTGTTAAACATTCTGTTAAGGTTTTTTATTTGAAACATTTATAATCTGTAAAAATTTTCTAGGCGCAATGCAAGATTAAAATTTACTGTATTTTTGTTAAAAGTGAAGTCAGTAATGGAAAATGTGTGGTATGCTGTTGGTATGTTTTTTCTCTACACTGTGCGTTGTTATCCCCAGTAAGTTTTAATTAAATTTTGTAATGTTTTAATTCCAAATGGTTTTTACAGATAAAGTTAATTTCGCTATATTAAATAATCTGGTCCTTTGTTCAAACAAATTAAAATCCTATTAAAAATTGTATTTCTTGTGAATTGATTTATTAGTTTTAAATGTAAACTATACTAGTAATCACGAAATTGCGAGCTTCATGAAAAACCAAGCAGTCGTGTACTTCCACCCGTCCTGCCTTACAGTGTTGCCAATTCTACCTGCCCTCAACAAGTTTGTAATCTTATACTGTTTATGATAATAAGATAATAATAAAAGATTCGTTCACACTCTGCCAAATACGGCAACACTGCATTACTGTCTAACTAGATTCAGGCTCGCAATTTCATGGTTACTAGTATAGTACCCCAGCGTAATACGCTTAGAATTCAAAAGTATTTTAAATTATTTACTGATCTTGCAATATGTTTTATAAGAAATATATTTTAAAAATTATAATATCCATTCCTCCTGCGAAATTGAGTGTGCAAACCTATTATAATGTATGTAAGATTTTCTATTTCCTTCCTTTCGGATTAGAATAAAATTTTTAAAAACCCTTTCTTAGATCTTCCCCCTCTGAATCTTAGCGTCCAATTCTTTGGACGGCGAATTTTTTTTTTTTTTTTTTTTGGTTTAACGTCTTACTGTTCCGCAATTACTGCTAATGCAGACGGTGAAAGATGAAATGATTTTTGTAACGTATGAAAATATGGCATGCCTGAATGGCACGGATAAAATAAAATGCAATCTAGGATAAAGTCGCACCAACAGCTCGGTCATTAGTGACTACAGCGGGGTATGTAACGGTTGGTTTTAACTTGTTAAAATTTCCAAACCCTGACCGGGAATCGAAACCGGGACCTTCGCATGGTAGGCTAGCGCGCTACCACTACGGTAAGGAGGCGGCCAATTTAGAAGGTTATTTCGCATTATATTTGCGTTGGTATTAATTTGTTTTTTTTTGTATATATAAAAAACTTTTTATATTTACGTTCTACTGGTTCTTATACTTTTCAGTGCTTTATACAAGCACTCTCGCGGTGCGCCCTGCTTCTTCAGGTAATCATAATAGCTTCTAGAAATTGTTTACGAAGATTGCATCTTCCTTTACTAATGGTTTGAAGAAGCGGTGCGTACCGCGAAAGTGCTCGTAAGAAACAATGAATAAGAAGCAGTATAAGGTAAAAAAGAAGGAATAAAAAGTTTTTTTTACATATAGGCCCTATACATAAAAAACAAAAACATAATTATGGATTCTGCTGTTATGATGCTAATTACTAACTTAAATAATTACAGACCCATTGGGTTGGTCTAGAGGTAAAGTCGTCGCCATGAGTCAGGTGTTTAACAGCTGATTTTGGAGACGAAGCTTTCTGGTTCAAATCCTAGTAAAGGTAACTAAAAAAAAAGTAACTCTTTTATACGGATTTGAATACTAGACAGTGGTTGCCGGTGTACTTTGATGGTTGGGGTTCAATTAACCATACCTCTCAGGAATGGTCGACCTGGGCCTGTACAAGACTACACCTCATTTACACGTCATACACATCATTCTCATCTCATCGGGTCATGGAGTTGCTTATTGTTCTGAATTGAACAGATTGCAACGTACACATATCAGGAATAAAAAAAAATAAAAATTAAAAAAATAATTGTATTTGCGTTAGGTTGGTCTAGTGGTAAAGTCACCGCCGCGAGTCAGCTGTTTAATAGCTGATTATCGGAGACGGAGTTACTGTGGTTCAAATCCTAGTATAAGTACTAGTTAATTTTATACAGTTCTGAATACTAAATAGTGGTTACCTGTGTATTTTGATTGAAGGGTTCAATTAACCAAACTTGATCAGGAATAGTCGGCCTTAATCTGTACAAGACTACACCTCATTTACACGTAATACATATCATCATCATCTAGTTGGATGTTAGGGTTGCTAACTGTTTTTAAATTTAACAGATTCCGACGTACACACCTTAGGGATTAAAAAATATACATATTTGTGCCAGTTAGCATAAAAAGCTATGAATTCATACAACGTGTTCACAGATTTCACTATTAGAAGTTTTTGATATGGTCAATGAAGATGAAATGTTTGCGTTGCAACGATGATCAGCCCATCATCTCCATTAGTAACAAAGTTAGTTTGTTTATTACGTGGCTCTATAAAAGAAATTTAAAAAAATCCTGAAAATACTAAATTATAGTCTTCGTCAGAATTTAATCCTGTCTTTTGGTGAGTTGATGGTTTCCTTGAAATTTTTGCTCTATTTTTAGTTTTGTTTCAGTTTTCCTTAATTTCAGATAAGTTTTGTCTTAAGTATTATAAATCAATCAGGTATATGGTAATCAGGTATCAATCAGGTAACTGATGGAACATAAAATAGATGAAGTATGTGTTGTTTAGATCATCACCCGAAAGACTAGTTTGAACCTCTAAAGGCTTTACTAAGTAACGAGAAAATGGTGGTTTACCACCATTTTGAATTGCCTTCCCCACTGAGTGGAAAAAGTATGCTTATCAGCATGCCAGGCCCTGTGAAAAGTATCTACTTTCCGTATTGCAAATGACACCTTCACTTCATTCACCACATGATCTGGCTGTCTAATGTCTGTCTGATAGAGTTTTACACCTCTACTTCTATTGTTTTTAATGCTTCAGTCATGTAATTGGCTGACCATGTGATAAGAAACAGAATTATTTTTTTGTAACCCTGGAACTAGCAGATCGAGTGCAAATAATTTAACACTCCACCTGCCTGTTATGGGCAAAGATGAAGTATATGCAACATTAAACTTCAAATATAATTTTAAAACATAAAAAAGTGCTTTTGAGAATTGAGGGGCACGAAAAAGAGGCTACTGTAAGAAAAGGTGTACGAAAAGGATGTTCATTGTCATCACTACTTTTTAACTTGTGTATAGAAGAGACTATAATTAAAGTGAAGGAAAAATTCGATGCAGGAATGCAAATTCAAGGAGAAACAACAAAAATGCTGAGATTCGCCGATGATTAGTAGTATTAGCCAAGATATAGAAAGAACTAGAGGATATCTTAAATGGAATGGATGAGACCATGAGAAAGGATTACTTAATGAAAATTAATAAGAACAAAACGAAAGTGTTGTGCAGCAGCAAGAGTGGTTTAGAAGAGATGGGAAATTAAAAATACGCAACGAAAATGTACCGGAAGTTAGGGAGTTCTGGTATCTAAGGAGTAAAATAACAAAGGATGGTAGGTGCACAAGTGATATCAAAAGTACAATTGCTCAAGCTAGAAAAGCCTTCGAAATGAAAAACAGCTTACTGACTACAAACATTGATTTACAGATTAGGACAAATTTCTTAAAACACTATGTTTAGAGTTAACCATTATACGGGAGTGAAACGTGGGTGATAGGGGCTGTAGAAAATAAGAGGATAGAAGCTTTTGAAATGTGGTGTTATACGAAAATGTTAAAGATTAGGTGAGTGGCCAAGATAAGTAATTCAGAGGTTCTTAGGCAACTGGATGAAAAAAGAAGTGTATGGAAGCATCTTACCAGAAGATGGGATAGGCTAGTGGGGCATATCTTAAGACATCCAGGTATTGGTCTATCAATAATGGAGGGTAATATTCAGGGAGTGAATTGAAAGGAGAGGCAAAGGTTGGAATATATAAAGCAAATTACAAAAGATGTAGGGTGTTACAGTTATGTAGATATGAAACGACTTGCGCAAGATAGTAAAGCTTGGAGAACTGCATCAAACCAGTCGAGAGGCTGATACCAAAAAAGTGCTGTAAAATATTGTTAATTGGTAGAAAGATAGTGTTTTGAAAAATAGCATAAATATGTTATGCCTTGAAAATACAGAAAATAAAAAAAATTAAAATACAGGCAGAGTTTTTGGTATAAACTAAAAATAGTTAAAATGTACGTGGGATTAAAATGGGTTAAAATCTACGACCCAGATTTGATTTTTTTCTTCTTTTCTATACTCCCCTCTATATTATGATCACTATGATGACATCGGCGAAAATCCGTCCAACTTGGCACTTCTATTGTCTTTTTATCTATACTTATAATAATACTACATGCGCGACCTCATGCTAGGATTGCTAAGTGCGGAGGGAGTTGCCTTCTTGAGACATCTTGGGTATTTCTAATAGCTTTATTCTTGATTCCTCATGTCAGTTTCTTATAATATTGTAGAAACCCACTCCCTGAGAGTGCTCTATGATCATAAGCCTATACGGATGACGCCAGGATTCTGATGGGATTAGACTCCCAACCTCCTACAAGATTGCTAGGATTAACAGGGGGTTCTCTTATTGGTAAAATACAGTTTTTGAAAAGAGGCTAAAGGAGTAGAGAGGCTTAGAAAAATCTCTTAAAGATTTCCCGCGTATTATCAAAAATAAATTACTTTGTATTTATATTTTTACTTTGTCTTGCCTGTGTGAATTAATCGGAAGGAAAGTATTGTTTCATGTCGATTTTTCGAAATCAGTTTTCACCGGATCTACACGTTTTCAGACTCCCTGAACCCAAAAAACATGTTTTTAGCTATTGGTCTGTGTGTGTTTGTAAACAAAATTATCTCAAGAACGGAACATCGTACGAATTTAAAACTTAAGTACTATAAGAGGACCTGACATAAACATTTTTATCAAAATCAGTCAACCTGAAGCAGTATTCGTGTCATTTTACACGTTTTTGCGATTTTTTCAAAAACGACTCCTACGATTTTTTTAAATCGCCATATTTACAAAATTTTTTATGCTCTATAGGGTAGGTGTCATGTCTGCTGAAATTCTTGGGGAAGCTGTACTCTCGTGAAACTGAAACTCATAGAAGATAATTCAGACGATGTCGTGGGAAATACCACCTGATCGTTCGGAGATAAATGACGGGGCTAGGTTTCTTCAATGAAACATTACGGAAGGATCGTTGGAAGTTAAATTTAGTTTCAGATTCAGAAACACGAGAGAGACTAAATACCAATATATACATCAATAATAATATCAACATATATATTACAGAATAATTACCAGATTTTCCATAATATTAATATAAATCAATATCACAAAAAATCTGGCTGGGCGGGAAGGACTAACGTTGATATATACAATTGAATCAGTCATTTGAGAAACACCATAAGTCAAAAATTACAACTTTCGGTAAAATGAAAAAACTTCCTATGCAGTGTACACATTTAAATAAAAATCACATAAAAATCTCAGAATTATTTTACACCATTTACCAAACATTCATACAGATGTAATTTGTAATTTATTAATTTTCACTGAAAAAATAAATATTGAAAATTTTGACTTGTGTTGTTTCTCAAGTATATCGGTAATTTTATCAGTTTTAAAGCAACCTAATTGAGATAATGTTGTTTTATTATATTATTATTAAACAGGATTGAATAAAACTACATAGTTATAAGATAAAAAACCTTTCAATAATAAAAAAACTAATATAAATGTCATACTATGTTCCTTAAAAGGTACAAACAAGTCATTACTAAAATCTTTTCAGATTCTCATTTTTAACAATAGTGCTCAACAACAAAAGTTCAAAATATTTTTAATAACTTAAAAAATGATAAATACTATATGATAACAATATTTTTCGACACTGTAAAAAATTCAGTTTCACACTCAAAATGTTTATCTGACTACAAAAACATTAAACACAGAATAAAAAATAGTACAAAATTGAATAAAACTAAAATAACGTAAACATAACAGATTCCTCTTTACTGCAAAAATTCAGTGTCATTTTCCTTGTCAGTAGTAGGCCATGATAAAATGTTTCCGTAAAATTTTTTAACTTCTACTACATCTGGTAGATAATGTTGCAGTTTGACAATATCATCCATCTTTTTGTATTTATTGGCACGCATCCTTCGGTATATGCTGGAGATGTTGGTAGGCATAACACTCTTCTGTTCGTATTCTTTAGCATGAATGTATGAACTTGTAAACCATCAATATATGATCTAGCCAATACTTTATTTTCATGCATTGAAGAGTGTGAGAAGTGCGTAAACTTACTTATTTTGAAATTACCTTTAGCTTCCTTAGGCACTGATTTTCCAGCTGATTCAATGGACAACATGTTCTTCTTGTAGAACTGAGGCCACCAGCTTTTAAAATTTATTATATCTTTTGAATCTGGCATATTAACCAGAAATTCATTTTTTGATAATTTCACATTTATACTCATTTTTATTCACTACGCCTTTCTTACTTTTACTTTTCCCAGTATCAGTTACTACACTGTTATTATCATGTACCTCCATTATTCAACAAATTGAACCTAAAACTTTTGGAACAAGCCAACAGATGTTCATGTAGTTTTAAAACATAACCTTGCAATCAGCTGGTGAATGATGCCAGCTGATTTAAAAGAGAAACAACATAAGTCAGTGACTTACGTTGTTTCTCTAGGAAACCAAATCTTGTTAGTTCTATTATTGACTAACAGAGTGGCTGACTAATGTTGTTTTTAAAGCAAATGATGCATTTATCCTCATATATTAAGAAACTGCCATAACCCCATTTGTTGGTAACGTGCTCGCCTCTCATCACGCGGTCTTGGGTTCGAATCCCACTCGGGCATGGCATTTTTTCATACGTTACAAAAATTTCATTTCATCCTTCACCGTCTGCATTAGCAGCAATTTGCAAAACAGTCGGACGTTAAACCCAAAAAAAAAAAAAAAAAAAAAAAAAAAAAATAACCCCATTTTGACCAATTTTGACTTATGTTGTTTCAACTCAAATGACTGATTCAATTATATGTTCAACTTACGCTGAAAGTCGTGTTACTACAGAAAATCATGGAATGGCAGTTGTCGGATCGTAGCTAGTGAGTGCGGTCTGGTATAGATGCTCCTCTGGAAGGCTTCAATTTCTGAAGCCATTTCGGCGTCGTAAAGATTCCTTGAAGTATTTTGGATGTAGTCCTGGATGGAGAAAGAGGTTGTTGCATTTTACAACAAAAGTGTATATAATAAAATTTATAGAAAATTAAAAGATCTACAACTTTTTATTAGCGCATTTTTCTCTACAGAACCTAGTTTGGCGTGAAAGAGTGATTTCCCGTATTCTTAAGCCAAACTGAGGTTGATTTTCATTTTGCATCATTCCACTCATGATTAAAACAAGATTATGTTTTTTAAGGTTAGTTTTTTGTTTATTTCTAATGTTTTATTACTAACATTAGGTTTATATTGTTAATTATTTGCATTGGCAAGAGAACGTTGTGTGAGTTTTTCACAACAGATTTTTATTATTAGTTACATACAGAGAAGAGTAAATTACTTTTGGTTATACGTGGAAATGTTAACTTTCCCTTTAATTGGACTTAATTAATTTAAACTTAAATTTAATTTACTTAAATTAAAGTTAAACAAATTTAATCAACAGTAAATAGAAGGATAGGAACAGTACAGTGTAAATACAACATACTATGTTTAACTCTTTGTATGGGTTACTCAACAAGTTCCACAATACGCCACCAGGTAGCGTCTTGTGTTCGTTACAATATAAGCCGATTACAGATTTAACTAAGCGCTCGGATGCATGCACTGAACTAACAGCAGTACAGTGTCATATTATTTTGTATGGAATCTTTTTCATTCTCCATAATTATGGTATTTTTAGTGCTAATATAAAGCTCAGTTTTGAAAATTTAACATAAATTAATCTTTAATATTCTTATAAAATTTTATTAATCTTAACATTCTCGCATTACAGCTTGACAAGATTATGATGTTTATGTATGCATCGTTACTCAATGGAAAAATAAATAAATAAAAAAAAATAGATTTTTTTCTAGAAACAAATCATGAACGGTTTCTGATCCCATGAACTTATTTAGATAGGTTGCTAATTCTGTCTGTCTATCTTTCCTTCAAAGACTTACAGCCAAAACCTGTAAACATTCAAATAAAAATTTTAGAAGTTGGTAAAGCAACTTAAAATCCAAATGGCTGGCCCGTTGGTGTAGTGGTCAGTGTAACTGACTTCTATGCCAAAGATCCCAGCTTCGATTCCGAGTCAGATCCAGCATTTTTTGATCTGTATATCACATCACATGCGCAAGCCAAGACATACATTACTGATGTAAGGGTTATGACAAATATATTACTTTTTTCAGAAATCATAGTTTTTGACGTATTTGACTAATCTGCAAATTTGTTTCTTTTTAAATTACTCAGAATGTAATTACGTAAGCCCATAGTATGAAAAAGGTAATTATGTGTTCATTCAAAAAAAGTTATTTTGTTTCTTGGTTGATAAAAATATTTTCGACAGTTACAGAAATATCTTTAAAAAATTAAGTATAAAGGAAGAGAATATGGCAACCATATATGATGCTCTAGATTGAGACCTCTCCTTCAACCTGATAGAAAAATCATATATATATTGCCAAAATACTCCCAAGTTATGATTTTTAAAGCTATGTGCTACTTTTTAACATCAACTTATGTTTTAATGCTCATAACGGGCAGGTGGAGTGTTAAATTATTACCACTTGATCTGTTTGTTCTAGGGCCAAAAAAATATTTTTATTTCTTATCAGATTGTCAGCCAATTATATAACTGAATCATTTAAAAACGAAGAGGTAGAAGTGTGTAAGACACTAGTCAGAGTTTCTCCTTTGAGAGTAATGAATTTCATTATACACCCAGACCCTGTGATGAATGTAGTGAAGGTGTCATTTTCAGGATGGAAAGTAGATGCTTTTTGGTGGATCTGGCTTGCTGATAAGCATATTTTATACTCAGTGAGGAAGGCAATTGTAAACCACCTCACTCCTCATTTTACTTGGTAAAGCCACTACAGGTTCCAAACAGCCTTTCGGCTGAAGACCTAAACATCACTTTATTTTAGTGGAGTGTAAAATAATTATATAATTTTTCTTCAGGATTTAAAAATAATTGCTGCATCTCAGCTGTTTTTGGTATATTATGTGGGACAAAAGCGTGGTCACTGGGTAAAAGAGTTGGGAAAAATACCCAGTTGAAGTTTTACAAGACTCTGGCTGTTCCAGTATTGGTGTACGGTAGTGAGCCCTGGTTACTTGGGAAGAAGGATGAACATCATATCCAGGCGGTGGAAATACGGTCTTGAGAAGGGTTTAGGGGTATAGTTTGAGTTATAACATTAAAACTGAGGAAATCTGGGCCCATTTAAATGTCTCCCGTCTATTAGAAACAGTTGACCAATGCAGGGAGAAGTGGGAGAAACATTTAATACGCATGAGTGAAGATAGATGGGTGAAATGGTCATTAAACTACATATCTGCTGATGAAGAGATGTAGGTAGACCACGAAAAAGATGAGCAAAGAAGTAGGAACGAGTCGGAAGGCCTAATTCATGACAGGAAGAACAGCTTTATATCAGGCACATGTTAGATGTTTTTCACTAATTTTCAGCACAAAAATATTTTGTTTTTGAAGTTTGACTTTACCTTAAGATCAACTTTTTTCAGAAAATTTTACTTATTCTGATTGATTAATTTAAAAAAATGCCTACTCAACCTAGTACTTGTAATATTTACCAGATTTTTAGCCCAGGAATGTGGCGGCGTTAAAAAATACATTTATTAGTAAAATATAATTAAATGTTACAAAAACTCTTATGAAGTATTTTTTCAGTACTTTGGAACTTTAATCAAACCCCCTCACAAGCAAAAAGTTAAATACGAAAGTAATTTGGCAGACTTTCAAGTAACAGATTATTTCACCCTCTAGTGGTTTACTAAAACGAATAAAAAATTTGCTTCCGTTGGATTTGTCTAGTGTAGTACAGTACATAGTAATAATAAAAATATTGATGATAAAATTTATATACACAAATTATATTTTTCCGTTTCCCGTGTATAGTAAAATTGAAATTGTAAAAATTTCCAAATTATCTATAGGAAACAAATTAACAATATATAATTATTTTTAAGTTCTGCAATACTAATTTTAATATTCTTATTTGTTTTTAGTATGATCCCGAGGGATTTGGTGAAATCCCATGGGATGATTTTGTGGAAGTCCTGAAAACACCCGATTTTGTAAATGAAATAACACCAAACAAGAGAGATCTCTTAGCTGAGAAAGCTCAAGATAGAAGAACTACTGCTATTACGTTTCAAGATTTTGTAAACGTGGTAAGTTTTTAAATTTTCGAGTATTATTCGTAATGAATGTTGTCCTGTATGACGTAGAATTGGAATATTCTACTTGGATTAATATCTTACTACTGTCTGTCTATAACTTGATGACCTCCGGCAGAGGGGAGCAATATGTGGATTGTAAAACCATTTCAGAAAACATACATCTAATTTTTTTTAAGCAACTGAAACTTGTCGGAAATGATATATTGTTATAAAACAAAGTATTTTGCATGTTTTTGTTTTATAAAATTATTTCTAAAAACAAACGCTTTATGAGATAATGTATAATTTAGTAAATGTTTTGTTTTTGAAGAAAAAAAGTGTATTTTTTCAAATACATCGTCATTGTTCAACAATTATTTCACGGATTAACTTAATACGTGACAGGTTTGTTTTGTAATAATTATGGAAAACGATGATCCAATAAAATTTAACAAAAAATTATACTTTTAAGTTACGAGGACAGTTATTTCTTCAAAAACAAAACTTTTACTACATTATACTTTATCTCATTAAGCGTGTTTTTTTAAATAATTTTATAGAATAAAAACACGTGAAATATTTTTTATATAAAAATATGTCATTTTCGATAAGTTTTAGTTACTTAAAAAAAATTGAAATGTTTTCATAAATGGTTTTACAATCCGCATATTGCTCCTCTCTACCGGAGGCCATCAATTTATAGACAGACAGTACAAAAAACTTAAAAATTGGTGATTCTGTATATCGGATTTTGTTTTAAATGTATTATATTATATATGGCCTAAAATTAATATTAGGTATATTACTGTAGAATTCAATTTATTTATTTTTTTAAATTTATGTCTACTTACTAAATTTCAAAATTTAACTAAAGAAATCTTTCAGCTTCTACTATTTCAGCCCTTTGTGGACAAAATTAGTTCCATGTCACAGATATTTAATTATGGGCTAGCGTAAAAAAAAAATTAGAAAACGTTTTTTCGTGAATAGAAAAATGTTTTAAAGGCGCAGAATTCACGCAAATTTCATCACGTATTTTTCTCTTCACTTTAACCTAATAATTATGGATGCGGATACATCGGTTTTTAGTTCTGATTGACGTAACTAAAGTATGACATGTATATCCGTGAATAGAACTGACTAAAAAAATTTAGTCAAAGTTTAGAACTAAATTGGACGAACGTAATACACTAGGTATTAACGAACAGAGGAAGTGTACAAACTCAAAACTAAGTTTCGTACCACTACGGGACCCGACACGAATATTTTCATCAAAATCAGCCAACTGAAAGTAAACGTTTTTCGTGCGATTTTTCTCTTTTTTGCGATTTTCTCAAAAACTGCTCCTACGATTTTTTTAAATCTTCTTATTCATTACATTTCTTGTGTTCTACAAGACAAGGGCAGCGTTAAGTCTGCTGAAATCCTTTGGGGGGCCTGTGCCCTCGAGGTTACTTTTTTTAAGACTGCGGCCTTAATTTGTATTCTAGAGAAAAAGTATGCAAAACAGTTGTAGCCGGCCGCATTGGCGTAGTTGATAACGTGCTCGCCTCTCATCATGCGGTCGTGGGTTCGAATCCCACTCAGGCACGGCATATTTTCATACGTTACAAAAATCATTTAATCCTCCATTGTACACAGTTACACGCCAACGTCGTCGCTAATGACCTTTGCAGTTGAGGCGACGTTAAATAAATAGTAGGCTAATAAAAAGAAAGTTGTAGAACAATAAAAATCTTACAACTTTTGTTTGAAGCATTTTCTTCTACGCTACAGAGCTTAGTTTAGCGTCAATTATAACTGATTTTCCGTATTTTTAAGTTCTACAGTGGTTGATTCCTATTTAGCGTCATTCACCATGGTTAAAATTAGATTATGTTTTTAATTTTACATTGTTTATTAACGATTAAACAGAAGTTGTACGTTTTATTATTTATATTGGCAAGAGAAAGCCTTGCGAGTGTTTCACACCAAATTTTTGATAATGAAATCCACAACTTAAATCTGGGATTGTTTATTTTGATCAAAGAAATTTTTAAATGAACAAAGATAGAATTAAATTAGAAGACAACATTATTAAAACGTTTGTTTAAAAGTTTAGGACACACGATAATTATTTCACTAATTGTTACTTTTATTAAACATTTTCACGGACTTAACCAACAACAAATACTAGTGTTTGTTTTTTAGTTTTGACAAAATTTATGGTAATTTGTTAAAGGAAGAATGCCAATTAGAAATTTTGTCTTATAATTTTGGCAGGAGGCCTTTATTTTTATCTTGATGAAATAATTTTTGTTAATTAGTAATTATAATAATGAATGTTTTAAATTTCTATAAATATATTTAAATAACCTTCTTTACTCCTGTTTGCTGTTGGGTAAATTGCACTGACCAGTACCAAAAAGTCAATAAAAATGAACATTTACGCGAGACTTATTCATAAAATAAACACTAGTCAATTCCTAACTAGTTAAAAGTAGATAAAGCACGATTTCTCACGTCTGTTGTAATCTGCTGTTTGGGAAGACTTATCACCTTCTTCTTCTCCTTCGTCTCCTTCTTCTTTTCCTTCTCCTGCTCCTCCTCCTCCTCCTCCTCCTCCTCCTCCTCGTCCTTCTTCTCCTCCGTCTCCTCCTCCTCCTCCTCCTCCTTCTCCTCCTCCTCCTCCTCCTCCTCCTCCTCCTCCTTCTTCTCCTCCGTCTCCTCCTCCTCCTCCTCCTCCTTCTTCTTCTTCTTCTTCTTCTTCTTCTTTTTCTTATTCTTCCGCTTCTTCTTCTTCTTCTTATCTTTTTAGCCATCTTTTCTTCGACCTGCCAATATCTCCTTCAAAATCAGGTAAGCGGCTTTCTGATATTCTATTTCAATGGAAATTGCCCAATGGGGCATTTCTATAATTTTATTTGTTTGTTGAGTGGAAAAATTGCTAATTAATTATTTTGCATTACTTTAAACAATTATTTTATTTTATTTTATGAAATTTATAATTCAATTTTTTGTTAGTCTTACAACTGGGCCTTCTTTCATTCATATAGCCTTCTTTCATTCAAGTTTCTCGCGTCAATACATCGTCTTCATTTGTAAAATTTTGTGGTTTATTTACATTTTTCCAATTAATCCTAATTTTCTATTTTCCGGATCGCTTCCAGTCCCAATAAGTCTGGATATACGTAGACGCTCAAAACAGACTGGTGAAGTGTTAGATTATTTTCACTCGATCTGCTACTCCACTGCCCTTCTGGTTCCTTTGAGCCTTTAAATGGAAATTTAATCATCTGCTTAAATTAGATGTAATATTCCTGATTTAAACCCATAATAGATGAATGGAGTGTTGTATTATTTGCACTCAATTTGTTAGTTTCAGGGATACAAAAAATAGTTCTATTTCTTATCATATGTTCAGCCAATTATATGGCTGAAGCATTTAATAGAAAAGGTAGAGATGTAAAAGACAGTAGTCAAAGTTATATCCTCTGAGAGTAATGAATTTCATTATACAGCCAGACACTGTGGTGAATGTAGCAAAGGTGTTATTTGCAGGATGGAAAATATATGCTTTCGAGAAGGCCTGGCATGCTGATAAGCATAGTTTTACACTCAGTGAGGAAGGCAAAGGTAAACCATCTCCCTCCTCGTTTTACATAGTAAAGTCTCTAGAAGATCAAACCAGCCGTTCGGTTGATGACCTAAACAACAACAAACGAAGCGGTAAAATAAGGTAAGATAAACTGAACAATTATTTTCGGTATTTAAATGTAGATTAGAAGAAAACCTTATATTCAATTTTGAAACTTGAATCAATATTGTTACGGAAGAGCTTTACGGTCCATAACAATAAATTTTTAAATCGTGTAGTCAATCTATTGTAACGTATTTGTGTTGATTTATTACACCAGTTTATTTCCGTAAAATTTATTTTTTGTTATATTGATTTATTTACCAATATACCTGAATTTATATACCTTTGTTAGAGCTAGGTTTAGGTATTGTTGGTATAACAGTCCTTAATATTATCCCTCGTGGCGGTAAAGATCAAAGAAAAAAGTGAACAATTATTATATTGCAATTTCCGAACGATAGCGTTCCTTCTGTGATAGTGGTCCAAAGAGAGGGCGTTTTTATAAACAAGAACGAACTTAATGGGAGGTAGACAACACAAGGACTATACGACAGCTGGTTCTAATAGTAGTCAGCCCATTATATTATATAGGGCGAAAAAGCAGGTGTAACAACTGAACTTGCAGATTATTCTGTCACTTTATCTTTACATCCCTCTTGGTTTTAGTTATCCCTCTTTCTTAGGTAACATATTCCTTTAGTCATTCCCTCACTTAAATTTTATTGATCTTCATACCTATACTTTTCTGCCCATGACGGACAGGTGGAGTGTCAAATTATTTACACTCAATCTGTTCATTGCAGGGCTAAAATAAATAGTTCTGTTTCTTATCACATGGTCAGCCAATTAAGTGACTGAATCATTTAAGAACAGAAGAGGTAGAGGTGCAAAAGACACTAATCAGAGTTATCTCCTCTGAAAGTAATGAATTTCATTATACAGCCAGACCCTGTGGTGAATGAAGTGAAGGTGTCGTTTGCAGAGTGGAAAATATGTGCTTTTCAGAGGGCCCGGCATGCTGATAAGCGTACTTTTCCACTCAGTGAGGAAGGCAACGGTAAACCACCTCACTCCTCGGTTTACTTAGTAAAACCTCTACAGGTTCAAACCAGCCTTTTGGCTGATGACCTAAACAACAACACCTATACTTTGCTAAATAAACAAAAATAATGCGTTGTTCTGCAAGTAGTTTATTGTAAAACTTATTTTTAATTTATTTTTCGAAGTTCTTTTACGAATACTTATTTTTACAAGCATAAAGTAATACAAGTTGTGATAAAAAAACGTTGAAAAATTTCTTTACGAAAAATCCCTTTCATAAAACGATGCGTCTAATGGCTGGTGGCAATTTTTAAAAAAGGCTTACCTTTGACTTATGGCAAAAACCATTAGTTATTTCTGTATCTACTCTTGAAGAGGAATCGAATGACACGAATTTTTTATTTCCAAGTTCTGACTTTGATTTCTTTACTTTCGATTTTGGGCCACTTTCGGTGGAAACCGAAACTTCAAACTTAATCCAGGCCCACTAACTTTTGTGTAAATTGTGTTTAGATCATCAGGCGAAAAGCTGGTTTGAATCTCTAGAGACTTTACTAAGTAAAATGAGGAGTGAGATGGTTTACAATTGCCTTCCTCACTAAGTGGAAAAGTATGCTTATCATCATGCCAAACCCTCTGAAAAACACCTACTTTCCACCCTGCAAATGACACCTTCACTTCATTCACCACGAGGTCTGGAATTCATTACTCTCAGAGGAGATAACTCTGATTAGTGTCTTTTACACCTCTACCTCTTCTGTACTTATAAGCTGTGTGGAAAAGTATTCTTATCAACCTGTCCGGCCCTCTGAAAAGTATCTACCCTACAAATGACACCTTTACTTCATTCACCGCAGGGCTGGGTGTATAATGAAATTCATTGCTCTCAGAGGAGATAACTCTTGACTAGTGTATTTTACACCTCTACCTCTTTTGTTGTTATAAATGTTTAAATCATATAATTGGCGGACCATGTGATAAGAAACCGAACTATTTTTTGTAGACCTGGAATCAGCAGATCGAATGCAATTAATTTAACACTTCACCTACCCGTTACGAATCCGAAAAGTGTTTGTTGCTATCTCTTGAAGTTTCTGACTTTGATTTCTTGACTTCTGGTTTTTGGCCATTTCCGGTTAAAACCGGAACTTCAAACCCAATTATTTCTGCATCTACTCTTTAAGAGAAATCGAATAACACAATTTTTTTTTCTAATTCCGACTTTGATTTTTTGGATTCCGGTTTTGGGCCACTTCCGGTCAAAACCGGAACTTCAAACCCAATCCGGACCTTGTAACTTTTTGTGTAGATTACCAATCCAAAAACCGTTTGTTTGTATCTTTTGTAGTTTCTGACATCTCGGTGTGACTGACGGACGGACATAACAAAATGATAGATGACAAAATTTTAAAAATTGCCACCAACAAAGTAATAAACTTACATCCAATTTTAATTAATCTCCTTCAAAATATTCTCCTTGGCTATCGATGCACTTATCTCAACGTTGATTCCACGATTGGAAACATTTCTAAAAGGTTTCTTTCGGAAGGGCCTTCAGCTGTTTCTGTTATGGAATGGAAATCGGGAAAAACGTCAAAAATTTTTCCTTTCAGCACGGTTTTTATTTTTGGGCGGAGCTAGAAGTTGCTAGATCCTGAGAGCAATGGCGGCTATTGAGATGAAGTAGGTGAAGAGCCTCTTCACCTATTTTCTGGACATTATCAGAATTTACTTCTCTCACAAAATCAGTATAATTTCTGTTATATTATTTTTTGTTTTACAATAAATAAAGAAGTGTTGTGTAAAAAAGTACATAAATTATTGTATTTGCTTTGAGCGCTTTCCTATGTTTTAAATATCCCTTGTAATGGTTAATATACATAATAAATGCCCGAGTGAAGAGTTAGACGGGGGGGCCGCTGCTTCTCTTCAAGCGCGAAAGGGTCGTTATGACACGTAGATATCAGTGGCAATTATTCACGCCTAGCTCTCCCCACCTGTACCCGAATAGTGAAGAGATTCCGGCGGGTCGTCCAGCCTACTGCACCAGCATGTTCTATGTACGAGTACGTTAGTTGATTTGTATGTACGGTGTCACACAGTTGTGCTGAACACATATTTTTTTATTCCGAATTTGTGTACGTTGCAATCTGTTCAATTTAGAACAATAAGCAACCCCATGACCCAATGAGATGAGGATGATGTGTATGACGTGTAAATGAGGTGTAGCCTTGTACAGACCCAGGCCGACCATTCCTGAGAGAGTATGGTTAATTAAACCCCAACCATCAAAGTACACCGGTAACCACAGTCTATTATTCAAATCCGTATAAAAGTAACTACCTTTACTAGGATTTGAACCAGGAACCTTCGTCTCCGAAAATCAGCTGTTAAACAGCTGATTCTGGCGACGACTTTACCTCTAGACCAACCCGGTGGCTTGCTGTAACACATGCGCTGTGTATTTTATAATTTTTTACTCTCGGGAGTCTCGCGGATACGTATTAGTACTTTAGTTTTTCTCGGTTTGTTTGCAACACTTCGCCTATTTTTGAAGGTACGAGCCTTCAAAAATTCTAAAATGTACTTAATAATTAACTAATTAAATTTAAAGTTCTTTAGTGGACTTATCTTTTAATGTTTAAACTTTAAAATGTGGATTAGGTTAAAAATTTGCGATGAGGCATAGTTTGCTAATTCATTTATATAATTTACTTTTTGAATCGTTTTAAAACGATTCAGAATTTTTTATATGTAGGTACGTATTACAAATTCTAAGCCCCTTTCAAGACAATTATTTTCTTTAAACCATTATTTTAGAAGAATAGATGAACGGAATGAATTAAAGAAAAGCCACGAAGTATTATTTAGTAGTTAAAAGAAGTAAAGGGAATTTTTTTTAAATGTAAGAACAAAAATCAACGATAATAATTTCCGACAAGTCACTATTTTTTACTATTGTTGAAATCATAATACTTTCCATAATGTACTATGGTAAACGAATTCTTAAATAAAGAAGTTTTTTGAACAGATCTTTTTAAATGGGGATGTAAAATATCTAATAACCCTTGGACTACTACCCTATTATTTTAGAACAATGGGGTATTTCTTTAAAATAACTTAATACCTTGTCAATCAAATTTTAAAAAGACATGCATAACATTACGCACACAAAGTCATATGCCTATGTAATAATAATAATAGGGTATAATACTAAGGTTTGCCCATAACAGGCAGGTGGAGTGTTAAATTATTTGCACTCGATCTGCTAGTTCCAGGGCTACAAAAAGTAGATCTGTTTCTTATCACATGGTTAGTCAATTGTAAGACTGAAGTATTTAAGAGCAGAAGCGGTAGAGATGTAAAAGACAGTCAGAGTTATCTATTCTGAGAATAATGAATTTCATTATACGTACAGCCAGATCCTGTGGTGAGTAAAATGATGGTGTCATTTGCAGGGTGAAAAGTAGATGCTTTTCAGAGGGTCTGGCATGCTGATAAGCATACTTTTTCACTCAGTGAGGAAAGCAATGGTAAACTACCTCACTCCTCGTTTTACTTAGTAAAGCCTCTACAGGTCCAAACCAGCCTTTTCGTTGATGACCAACAAAAATACTAAGGTACCTACCTAATAATAATAAAGTATTCTTCCGACTGAATAAGTCAATAATTCTTTTACAATATCATATATCACGGCTACTTTACTATAATAGTAACCGTGATATGTGAAGATTAAAAATGGGTATGTGATTTTGAATTTCTGTAAATATATTTTTACTTTCTTCGCTACAAAAACTTTTCCAAAATGTCAATAATTATGTGAATCCATTAATTCGGCAAATCAACTACATGACGTCTACAGTGAATGTAGAGAAGAGATTTATTTAAAATATTACACTAGTTTCTGGACAATTATTTACTTAAGTTAGCGTTTTGTAAAATCAAAATAAATGCTGTTTCTTTTTTGCATGTTATCCCATCAATTCATAACAGTTAAATCTGGTTTTTGTGTAACTTTTCTGTATATTTTCAAATTCAAAAAAAATGTAGGTATATAATAAAAAAATCCACCGTGAAACACTTAGCACAACTTTCTCTTGCTAATTTAATTAATAATAATTATTACCTATTCTTCTTCTTAAAGTGCCATGCAGATTCCTGCGTAGGCGTCCATCCTCGCTCACATCATATTACTCTATCAATTGCAGCCTCCTGCAATGCCTGGAAGTCTCGTATCCCTGTCCACTGCCGTATGTTCCGTAGCCAGGATAACCTTCTTCTACCTCTTCCTCTTCCTCCTCCCTCTATTCTACCCTGAAGAATAAGCCGCTGGAAATGATAACGCTCCCCACGCAGTATGTGTCCAAGGTACCCAGTCTTTCTTGTTTTAATAGTCTCGAAAAGCTCACGATCCACCAAACCAGCTCTTCTCAGGATGTCCTCGTTCGTCACATGATCAACCCACGACACTCTCATCATTCGTCGCAGGGTCCACATCTCAAAGGCCTCAAGTTTGCTGATACTGTTTGTTTTCAACGTCCATGCCTCTACTCCGTACAAGAGAACGGACCAGACGTAACATTTTACCATCCTATATCTAAGACTGAGACTTAAGTTCTTGTCTCTCAAAAATTTCCCAAGTCTGAGGAATGTTGCTCGAGCTTGTTCGATTCTACATTTTATTTCATGATCTGGGTCCCATTCTTGGTTTATCATACATCCCAAGTATTTAAATTGAGCGACCTGTTCAATGTTCTCTCCATTTATGGATATTCTTGTACCCGGAGTGCCGTTTCTACTGATGGCCATACATTTCGTTTTACGGATGTTAATTTTCAGACCCAAACCCTGACTCTTTTCATTGACCTTGTCTAATAGAGCTTGGAGATCATCCGCACTATCCGCCAATATCACGGTGTCATCCGCATACCGAATATTGTTAATGGGAATTCCGTTCACTTTAATGCCCATGCTACTGTCGGAGATTGACTCGGCGAATGCTCTCTCCACATACAAGTTATTACCTATTAATCATTAGTAAATATGTAAAATGAAAAACATAACCTAATTTTAATCATGAGTAAATGACGCAAAATGAAAATCAACCTCTGCAGATCTGAAAAATACGAGAAATCACGATTGACGCTAAATTAGGCTCTGTAGAAAAACATGCGTCAAATAAAAATTTTAGGTGTGTAAATTTTCTGTAACTCTGATTGTACACACTTTAGTCTTAAAATCCAAACTAAGGCTGTTAATCTTAAAAAGTCCCATTTTTTAACGATGCAAACGGGAAAAATCCAAAAAATCACTAACTGACCATTGGATTAATTAAACTAAGCGTTGTAGAAAAAAATCACTTTAAATAAAAATGTTCTAGGTTTTTAATTTTCTATGACTTTATTTACATAGGTAGGCCTACACTTTTGCCCTAAAATGCATATTTAAGACCACAATTTAAAAAAAATCACCTTGAGAGCATAGCCCCTTCCCAAAAATTTCAGCAAACATGCCGCTTACCCTATCTTGTAGAGCACAAAAAATGTAGTAAATAGGCGATTTTTTTTAAATAGTAGGAGCCGTTTTTGAAAAATCGTAAAAAATTCAAAATTAGCATGAATGAACTTCTACTTCTAGTTGACTGATTTTGATGAAAATTTTCGTGTCAGGGCCCCTCATGATACTAAGTAACCAAGTACTATATGTATTTCGTACTTGAGATATTTTGTTCACACACACACACACACACACACACACACACACACACACACACACACACACACACACACACACACACACACACACACACACACACACACACAAGACCAATCGCTCTAAACATGATTTTTGGGTTCATGGAGTCTGAAAACGTGTAGATCCGGTGAAAACTCGATTTCGAAAAATCAACATGAAAACAATACTTTTCTTCCCTAACATTCATATAGATAGAGCAAAGAGAAAGTTAAAATACATTAAATGAAATTGAAATATTTAACATAATGTTAATATTAGACCTACTATAATTATCAGTTTTTATCCTGGCATGATATGCTCCATTTTTGGAATCTCCTAGACGCAGTTTATAAAAGTTTTTTTTTCAAATTTATTCTGTCCAGACATTTGGAGATTTGAGAACATTATGTCAACACCATTTTAAATGAGGCCTAAAATGATAAGAGACAATTTTTGTGTATTCACTAACGAAAAGGGACGAATAGAGCTTTGAAATGAATGCGCGCCTTTCGTTTTTTCTTCTTTCTTTATTATACTTTTTCTCTTAATAATACCTGGATAGGTCGAAAAGCCGTAAATAAAAGTGGACACGAGTAGTTAACGGCGTATTTCAAAGTGACAAATTCTAGCCACACACCACCTCTAAGGTGGTTCAAAAGACAGGAATGCCACCACACAACGCACCACGTTTTGGTTCCATTAACTGAATTAGATGTCAGATTCCCACACACAAGCGCTACGTCCCGTACTATTATTATTTTGTGTTTTTTTTGCACGTTAAAATGTCTTCTTCGGATGTCTATGAGGGTACAAAACCAATGCCTTCTTACCTTCTTCTAGTTGACACCCGGAATTCGTTTTGGTTGCCGCCTCTTTTGTAAATTCTGGTGACACTTTCTTTGTAAATAATCACACACTTTTCTTAACAAATAAAATGCTCTTCACCCAAATAAATCAGCATTAAAAATAAATCCATTATGAAATTGATTTTTATTTTTATTATAAAATGAAATCTTTTTGTTATTTCATTTCATAATACGCTGTAGATACAGTATAATCTAAAAATTTTAAATAAATATTTTTTGTAATTTAATACCTTTCTGCTTTCAGATGATCAGGTACTCATTTCGAATTAAAAGGATGATCTTTCTTTTATGACACAATCATAAGCTTGAAGAAGAGTATTTGAAATGAGGCGATCATGTACGAAGGTGTGCAAATTATTAGACTCATGGAAATAAATAAAAACAATAGCACCTACTTTCTAAGAAATTTCTTTATTGACATAATAATAATAATAATATAAATAATAATGATAATAATACTTAGTTCCAAAAAAAAACATACAATTTTAATCTTAACAGTTTATATCAATTTTGTACACACCATTCCAATAATAGAGGTAATGGAAATTGACAAATCCAACTGTGGTTAAAAACCATGTGCCAGGATATGTGAAGAAACATTATTTCACTAATTTTTACTTTCCCTTGTCTGTATGAATATATAGGAAGGAAAGTATTGTTTTCATGTCGATTTTCGAAATTCTGTTTTCACCGAATCTACACGTTTTCAGACCCCCCTGAACCCAAAAAAAAACATTTTTTTAGCGATTGGTCTGTGTGTGAACACAGAATATCTCAAGAACGGAACATCGTACAAAGTTGAAACTTAAAACTTGAGTTAGATACCACTAGAGGACCCTACACGAAAATTTTCATCAAAATCGATCAACTGAAAGTAGTTTATTCGTGTATTTTTCCCTTTTTAGCGATTTTCTCAAAAACGGCTCCTACGATTGTTTTTAAAATCGTCTCATTTATTACATATTTTATGCTCTACAAGATAGGGTAGGCGCCACGTCTGTTGAAATTCTTGGGGAGGCTGTTCTGTCGTACAAAAAACATGTTTTTTTTTAAGATTGCAGCCTTAATATGCATTTTAGCGCAAAAATGTATATAATAAAAGTTGTAGAAAATTTGAAAATCTACAACTTTTATTTCAAACATTTTTTGTATAATATTTTAGCGGTAATTAGTGATTTTATGTTTTATTTCATGAATATCTGTAAAAAATAGATTTTTAAAGATTTTGGCCGTAGTATCCATTTTACGACAAAAATGCAATATAATCTAATTTATAGGAAATTAAAATATCTACAACTTTTGTTTTAAGCATTTTTCTCTTCAGAGTCTAGTTTAGTGTCAAAACGTGATTTTCCGTATTGTTAAGCCAAACTAAGGTTGGTTTTCATTTTGCATCATTCACTCATTATTAAAATCAGCCTTCATGATAGGTCATCAGCCTTATGACTTAAACAACAACAACATCATGTCTCATGATTAAACGTAGGTTATATTGTCCATTATTTACAATGGCAAGAAAAAGTCGTGTAAGTGGTTATTGTCACACAATATCGAATCAAAAGAACTTTGTAAGTGTTGTAAATCTGTTTGAATATTTATTTTGTTAGTACTATGTATTTTTAAACTGTTTTAAAATATATTTTAAATTTTATTTTATTTTTACTTTCTCTTGCCTATATGAATATATAGGAAGGAAAGTATTGTTTTCATGTCGATTATTGACATCGAGTTTTCACCGGATCTATACGTTTTCAGACCCCCTGAACCCAAAAAACATGTTTTTAGCGATTGGTCTGTGTGTGTGTGTGTGTATGTGCGCGCGCGCGCGCGCGCGCGCGTGTGTGTGTGTGTGTGTGTGTGTGTGTGTGTGTGTGTGTGTGTGTGTGTGTGTGTGAACAGAATATCTCAAGAACGGAACATCGTACGAACTTGAAACTTGAAACTTAAGTTACATACCACTACCGGACCCGACACGAACATTTTCATCAAAATCGGTCAACCGGAAGTAGTAGTTTATTCGTATAATTTTTCACTTTTTTGCGATTTTCTCAAAAACTGGTCCTACGATTTTTTTAAAAATCGCCTGGTTTACTAAATTTTTAATTCTCTACAAGATAGGGTAGGCGCCATGTTTGCTGAAATTCTGCGTGAGGCTGTTTTTACGTAAAAACGTTTTCTTTTTAAGATTGCGGCTTTAATATGCATTTTAGCGCAAAACGTTATATAATAAAAGTTGTAGAGAATTTAAAATTCTACAACTTTTATTTCAAACATTTTTTTGTATAACGCTTAGTTTAGCGGTAATTTGCGATTTTCTGTTTTTTTCTCACGAAAACGTGTGAAAAATTGATTTTTTAAAGATTTCGGCCTTAGAATGCATTTTACGACAAAAGTGTATATAATTAATTTTATAGGAAATTAAAAGATGTACAACTTTTATTTAAAGCATTTTTCTCTACAGAGCCTAGTTTAGAGAGAAAGAGTGATTTTCCGTATTTCTAAGCTAAACTGAGGTTGATTTTCATTTTGCGTCTTTCACTCATGATTAAAATTAGGTTATGTTTATTGAGGTTAGTTTTTTGTTTATTTCTAATGTTTTATTACTAATATTAGGTTTATTGTTAATTATTTCAATTGGCAAGAGAAAGTTGTGTGAGTGTTTCACACCAGATTTTTTAATTTAAATAAATGTATATGTGTATCGTTTCTCCTTGTCGAGACATGAAAAAGGTAATAGTAAATGTAAAAAAGAAATAGTGTAGGTACAATGAGGTTGCAGAGCATAGAGCATATCTTAGTAAAGCATAACTAGCAAAAGCGAAACATGAACAAGATTGTAGTTGCAAGTAACCAACAGCCTAAAACAGAAACAAAGTTAGTTAATGAATAGAAAACTTCCGACCACTACGGTCTATCAGCCAACCCTTAAGAAGATTCATCATCCCATGTAGGCCTACATTCTTACTCATTTTCTGCTGTTACTATTTCATTTTTTCTCTTCCTTTTAACTAACTTTCAGGTCACTGAACGTCCTCTTTCAACAGCTTTTATCAGTGAACAGGAAATTTAAATTATTTCGTAAACTTATTTTTCTATCAGCGGTAACTATTCAGGTGAAGTAGGTGAAGAGCAAAATTATTTTGTGGAAATTTACTTCTCACAAAATAAATATAATTTCTGTTATAATTATTTATTGCTTTACAATAAATGTAGAAAGAAGGTTTAAGGGGAGACTGTACTTTGTATCCCGCCAATGTTAAATTTGCTATTTTTAGGTACATTTTTCATAGGATTGGTAAAAGATAGGGAAATGAAACTTTACACACTATAGGTGTCGGGTTTCTTCTCGAGCTACTGACATTTTTTCAATTTAATCTTTGGAACATACCATTTTTTTTTTTTAAATTACGAATAACATAAAAGTTTTACAAATTGTTTTCCACGTGTTTTGCGTATTACTAATTTCTGGAGCACCTGAGGAAGTAATAAAAATGTTGGTATATGTGATTATATACCCATAACAGACAGGTAGAGTGTCAAATTATTTACACTCAATCTGTTCGTTGCAGGGCTAAAATAAATAGTTCTGTTTCTTATCACATGGTCAGCCAATTAAATGACTGAATCATTTAAGAACATAAGAGGTAGAGGTGTAAAAGACACTAATCAGAGTTATCTCCTCTGAAAGTAATGAACTTCATTATACAGCCAGACCCTGTGGTGAATGAAGTGAAGGTGTCATTTGCAGAATGGAAAATATGTGCTTTTCAGAGGGCCCGGCATGCTGATAAGCGTACTTTTCCACTCAGTGAGGAAGGCAATCGTAAACCACCTCACTCCTCGTTTTACTTAGTAAAACCTCTACAGGTTCAAACCAGCCTTTTGGCTGATGACCTAAACAACAACATGTGATTATACAAGATAGTTAACTGGTAAAAATTTCAGCCTGGTACTAGGATTACTAAGGTCCTGGTACTAGGACTTACTAAGATTTGAACAAGGAACCTTCGTCTCCGGAAATCAGCTGTTAAACAGCTGACTCACGGCGACGACTTTAACTCTACACTAACCCGGTGGGTCAGCCGGCCACATTGACGTAGTTTGTAACGTTCTCGCCTCTCATCATGCGGTCTTGGGTTCGAATACCATTCAGGCACGGCATATTTTCATACGTTACAAAAAAATCATCCTTCACCGTCTGCATTAGCAGTTATTGCAAAACAGTCGGACGTTAAACCAAAAAAAAAACCCCCGGGGGGTCAAAATGGTGTCTTAAGAGTGAAAATTCAGGAAAAAATTCCTAATTGTTATCGTGATGTTACCTATTTTTAAGGGATGTTTTTTAAAGAACAAATGAGAACTATATGACACAATTTAATCCTTTTCTTTTAAAAAATTCTACAAAATTTTTAAAAAATTTTTAAATTATTGGGTTTTAAAAGTGATTTATATAAAATAATTTTTTATTCGCTCGAGAAAAATCTGTTATGGGTAGAAAAGTGTTTTATTAGAAACAACAGTATTCCTCACGATCCAATCCTCATCTCATATTTTGTAGATTTAACAAGGTAATCTTAATAAAATCAACAGGTTTGCTTAACTGTGTGATGAACTATAAAGTAGATAGTGTTTTCAAATTTATTTAAGTGTACGGTTTTATTGATAATGAAAAATGGATTCTCTCAAAAATACTTTTTTTAATCTTACCAAAAATATTGAGATTGAAATTTTATTTCCGAGCACGTCATAAGTTACATAACGGGGAAAACAACAATATTGATATTTTATGGATGAAACTAAAGGACAAGCCTAAGAAGACGCGTCGAAATGGGATATTACAATGAGACATAGGGGGAGACAGACAGTCGGGCGTCGCGAAGCCGTTTTTCGTGGGGTTTAAAACGATAAAGGGTGAAGATGTTTCACATTAAACCACATCAGTATGGTACGAAATTCTACCAAAATTACTTTCTTATTTCATAATTCTATTGAATATATTTTTAATAACATTTAAAAGAATTTTCTTCTTGTGCCGTAGCAGTTTTATTAAGGTCGAAATTTTAATTTACGTATGTTTTTTATTCCAGTTAGACTTTGTAAAAATTCAAAATCCATGAATCAATCCAAGGACTTCAAGGTTTTTCTCAATAACTCTTTAGCTAACATATAACAAATAGTAGGTAGACTATCAGTAATCCTACTCAAATAATGAATTTTTTATCCCTAATTGTACGTTGCAATCTGTTCAATTCAGAACAATAAGCAATCCAATGACACAATGAGATGAGGATGATGTGTATCACGTTTAAATGTGATGTAGCCTTGTACAGACCCAGGCTGACCATTTCTTAGAAAGCATGTGGTTAATTGAACCCCAATCATCAAAGTACACCGGTAACCACTGTCTAGTATTCAAATCCGTATAAAAGTATCTACCTTTACTAGGATTTCAACCTCGGAACATTCTTCTTCGAAAATCAGCCGTTAAAGAGCTGACTTGCATTGACAACTTTACCTCTAGACCAACCTGGTCGGTTAGCCTAAATAATAACAATATTACCTACTTAACTTCTTTATTTTTTACGATATTAAATTTAAATTTATTAAGGTTCCGTTGTTCAAATCCTAGTAAAGTTAGTTAAGTTACTTTTATACGGATTTGAATAAAATACTGTGTTTACCGGTGTACTTTGATGGTTGGGGTTCAATATTAACGATACTTTCTCAGGAATAGTCGGTTTGAGTCTGCAATTCATTTACACACATGACACATACCATCTTCATCTCGTTGGGTCATGGTTCATTATTGAACAGATTGCAACGTACAAACAACTAGGGATTACAAAAAAAATCCCAAGTGTATGATTAGCAATACGTTTTTCAAATAACGGATTTATGTTTTCACATAAAAATATAGCTTTTTTGTTATATTTCTTCTTCGTCTATATCAACTTATTATCATCCAGTGTTTTGGATATAGGCATCCCTAATAGCCTCCCTGCTCTGTGCCAATCTTCGATTAAATCCGG
Source organism: Catonia carolina (assembly GCA_035578175.1). Classification (NCBI taxonomy): domain Eukaryota; kingdom Metazoa; phylum Arthropoda; class Insecta; order Hemiptera; family Achilidae; genus Catonia; species Catonia carolina. The sequence continues at coordinate 27,019,217 of JAQMRL010000005.1, read as the reverse complement.
CTGCCGCTTTCAATTCATTTCTCCACAGTGTTTATGGACGACGTCTTCCTTTCTGTCCCAACCAAGGCCTCCAAAGCTGAATCTCCTTGTTACATCGATCATCCATTTGTCTCATTGTGTGCCTGGCCCTTTACCATTTTAGTGATGCCACGTTCTGTCTTATATCTATTAATTTAGTTTTCTGCCAATATCCTCATTTCTTACTCGGTTTTCTAATTTAATATTTAGCATCAGTCTTTCCTTAGATCTTTGAGTTTTTCCAAGCTCTCTATCATGCCATTAGGAAAGGACCATGTTTTTGCACCGAATTAGTACAATTGATTGATTTTTTTCATCAGTTTTGTTATCCTTAGTTATTGATACAAAAGTCCTTATTGACTGACTAAATCACACACTCAATCATCACTAATTTACTAACTTCCCGATCCCCCAGAGAGCTGAAATTCGTAGCAATACATATCATTTTTAAATCTTCTTGAAGAGCTGCAGCTCTGTAAATCGGCATATGTAATACCTAGGAACAAAAAAAATAGTTGTTATTTAGGTTAACAGCCGAAAGGCTGGTTTGAACCTCTAGAGGTTTTACTAAGTAAAACGAGGAGTTAAGTGGTATACCATTGCCTTCCTCACTTACAAAAGTACAAAAGTAGCGTTTGCTTATCAGCATACCAGGTCCTCCAAAAAGCATCTACTCTGCACCCTGCAAATGACACCTTCACTTCATTCACCACAGGGTCTGGCTGTATAATCAAATTCATTACTTTCAGAGGAGATAACTCTGGCTAGTGTCTTTTACACTTCTACCTCTTCTGTTCTTAAATAATTCAGTCATATAATTGGCTGAACACGTGATAAACAGCAGAACTATTTTTTTGTAGCCCTGGAACTTGCAAATCGAGTGCATATAATTTAGCACTCTACCTGTCTGTTATGGGCGAAAAAAATATAATTATTACACATTATAATCTGATATATTTACTCAATGATATTAAAGATCTCTAAAAAATAAAACAGACTAATATAAGAGCCATATTTATTGAGACTTTTACTAAACGTACGTATCGGTCTATATCCCCACTACCTAATAGCCGTGTCTAAATTGTTCCTCTCCTCTAGAACGGTTATATAAATTTTATAGACACATACATACCACGTACTTGCTTTCGCGCCTATACACAGAAAAGAGGTTTCAGAATTAACAACAAATGACGTGGTGGGATGGACGAGGCAGGAAAGCGGTACAATTATGAAATTTTAAAAGTCTCCATTGAGTTGGTTTCTACTATAACTTACGTAACCAGACGTAGAGAGTACAAGATGTTTTGGTTGAGGGCCTTGCGTGCTTCGTTGATTCAGAGAACGATGCTGGTGGTAGCCTAGCTACTGGTAAGGCCTCCCAAGCCGAACGACAGGTCGAAGGTTAGGAGCCAGGCAAAGAATTATTCCATAAAAGCGACTGCTTCTCATTTGTTATATGCACTTTCATTACAGCGGGAGGAGTGCAACAGAAACCGTCGTCTTACTTCTTGAGTAAGTGGTAAAAGGGACAAAATTATGTCCCTTACTCATATCATGTTAAATTTAAATTTTAAACACACATGATGTTTCTACTTCAAAGCAGATAAAAATATCATAAGGATGATTTATGTAAAATTTGAAACGAATTGATTCAGTGGGTTTTATTATAACCAGCGTTCAAAATTCAGGTACACAACTGAGAGATTGAGAAACGGTGTTTTTAAAGAAACGTGAATTTTGAAGATGATGTAATGTGTTTAAAAATATCCTGGAATCTTTAAGTTCTTTTTCTTTAATATATTATTTATTTGTGTCTGTACAATGAATTACTAAAATAAATTTGCTGAAGGTGACAATGATACAAATGATAAAATGAACAACATGAGGAAACAGACCACCTACTCAAGGAGCTTCTTGGTTTTTATTTTACTAATTGAATTCTGAATCAATATATATTAGTTATATTACAATTATCTGAATTATTTTTACTTACTCGTGCCTATACGAATATATAAGAAGGAAAGTATTGTTTTCATGTCGATTTTTCGGAGTTTCCACCGGATCTACACGTTTTCAGACCCCGTAAACCCAAAAAACATGTTTTAGCGATTTGTCTGTGTGTGTGTGTGTGCGCGCGCGCGCGCGTGCGCGTGCGTGAGTGCGTGTGCGCGCGTTTGTAAACAGAATATCTCAAGAACGGAACATCGTACGCACTCGAAACTTGAAACATAAGTTAGATACTACTACCGGACCCGACAAGAGCATTTTTATCAAAAACGGTCAACCGAAAGTTTATTCGTGTCATTTTTCACTTTTTTGCGATTTACTCAAAAACAGCTCTTACGATTTTTTTAAAAGTCGCCTCATTAACTACATTTTTTATGCTCTACAAGATAGGTTAGTCGCCATGTCTGCTGAAATTCTTGGGGAGGCTGTGCTCTTGCAGAAAAAAATGGTTTTTAAGATTGCTGCCTTAGTATGCATTTTAGCGCAAAAGAGTGTACAATAAAAGCTGTGGAAAATTTAAAAATTTACAACTTTTATTTCAAACATTTTTTTTATACGCTTAGTTTAGCGGTAGTTTATGATTTTCTGTTTTTTTTTTCATGAAAATCTGTAAAGCAATGAATTTTTTACGATTGCGGCCTTAGTATGCATTTCACGACAAAAAAGTATATAATCAAATTTATAGGAAATTAAAACATCTGTAACTTTTATTTAGAGAATTTTTCTCTACAGAGCCTAGTTTAGCGTGAAAAAGTGATTTTCCGTATTTTAAAGCCAAACTGAGTTTGATTTTCATTTTGCGTCATTCACTCATGATTAAAATTAGGTTATGTTTATAGAGGTTAGTTTTTTTGTTTGTTTCTAATGTTTTATTACTAATGTTAGGTTATATTGTTAATTATTTGCATTGGCAAGAGGAAGTTGTGCGAGTGTTTCACACCAGATTTTTTATTCTTGCAATGTAGGAGGGCCAATTCTATAGAAGAGTTCTCTGTTATTTTACATTATTCATTTGTACAATTCTATTTCAGTTTGGCTTGATAGCAAGATGAAGTAATTTGTCCATGAGTCAAACAGTCTGTCACATTATAACATAGACCTACAATGTCGGCTTACCTGAATTTTTTATCTTACTGATTGTCGGACTATCCTAATTGAACTTCTTTTGTTATTACTATTTTAAACTATTACTATTATTATTATAACTAACTACTATCGTAAGTTACTATCCGTGGGAACTATTCCCGACAAAACTAACTTACTAGAACTTGCCGACTACGACAAAAAATATTACACTGAAATTGTTATTATTATAAAACACGAGTTTCTTTCTTTGAGTTTTTTTTTTATTTTATTCTTTTGGACTGATTACCGTCGTTCATCTGCATCCATCTACTATTATGACAGGTCTTTTATTGTCCTTTACTGATGACAAGTCTACACAGTAGGTGTTGTCTTTCTCTAGAACAAGGGTGGCGGGTGATGAAGCTAAATGTTCGTGGGAAATAATCATCATTCGCCTACTTATTTTTAAAAACTTATTTCTTATTATCATGTTAAAATTATTTTGGTTCAGCTAAAATGCTGTACTTTGTAAATGGGTAGTGTAAAATTAATGTTAAATTTATAAGGCATTTCCTTGTTAAAAAGTATAAATATCGCTTGTAAATTTTTCATACATTTTCTTTTGTAGGCTATTCATAAACACTATTCTTGTAGTGGAAATATTTTATTTTTTAACATGTATTTTTTATTTATTCCTATTACTTAAAGAAAAAAATACAAATGGAATGATTAGTTTTACAAAATATGGTATGAATAGATTTACCATAATTTTTGGACTCCAATCCCGGATATTTTTTTTGAAAGGGTTTTTTTTTAGTAAATATTTTCTTCTTCTTCTCCTTCTCCTCCTTCTCCTTCTTCTTCTTCTCCTCCTTCTTCTTCTTCTTCGTCTTCTTCTTCTTCCTTTTCTTCTCCTTCTTCTTCTTCTTCCTTCAAGGCTTAGACCGACGCCTGTTCCGTGCTCACAAACTTGAAACTCTCAGCTTATTTCCATGTTTTCCGAGGTCTTCCCTCATCTCTCCGTCCAACCGGTGCATAATGGTGTACTTGGAGGGGTATTCTGTGATCCGACATTCTGTCCAGGTGTCCCCTCTATCGCCCTCGATACCCCTCAATCTTCTTATTCAAGCAGTAGACTTGGAGCTCCTTTCCTTAATCCATATTCCGCACTCTATCCAATCTCGAGCATCCCTTAATTTTTCGCAGGAATTTCATCTTCACTACTTGGATCCTTTGTGCAATCCTCGTCGTGGTCACCCATGCTTCACTCCCATACATTATTGTCGGAGTTGCCATCACCTTGTAAAATTTAATCTTTGCGTCAGGTCTGGCCCTGTTGTTCAATGTCCTATTGATTGTGCCACAAATCCTTTCGAACTTGCTTATCTTCCGCTCGATGTTCTACTCCTACGTCACTTCCCAAGTAACTAAAATTGGACACCTGCTTCACTATCGCATCATTTACGACAATCTTCGATCGAACCGAATATTTCCCCTTGAACGCAATCACCTTAGTTTTTGTGGCAGAAATTCTGAGATTAAAATTCAAGTATTCAGGAATTATATGACTGAATCATTTAAGAACAGGAAGAAGTACAGGTGTAAAAGACACTAGTCGGAGTTATCTGCTCTGATAGTGACGAATTTCATTATACAGCCAGATCCTGTGGTAATTGAAGTGAAAGTGTGATTTACAGGGTGGAAAGTAGATGCTTTTCAGAGGGCCTGGCATGCTGATAAGCAAACTTTTCCACTCAGTCTGGAAGGCTGCACCAAAACCTTGTATATACGGATCTGTCAAAATTTTTCAGATATTACAATTGTAAATTAAAAGGAAACAACTTTGTTGTTTAGGTCGTCAGCCTAAAGGCTGGTTAGAATCTCGAGAGGCTTTACTAAGTAAAACGAGGAGTGAGGTGGTTTACAATTGCCTTCCTCTAAGTGGAAAAGTATGCTTATCAGCTTGCCAGACCCTCCGAAAAGCACCTGCGTTCTACCCTGCAAATGACACCTTCACTTCATTTACCACAGGGTCTGGGTGTATAATGAAATTCATTACTCTCAAAGGAGATAACTCTGTCTAGTGTATTTTGCACCTCTACCTCTTTTGTCCTTAAATGGTTGTCATATAGGCTGACCATGTGTTAAGAAACAAACTATATTTTGTAGCCCTGGAACTAGCCGATCGAGTGCAAATAATTTAACACTCTACCTCTCTGTTATCGGCGTTAAACATAATGTTATCATACATTTTTTAATCAATATCATAATTTTGTTTAATTTAATGTTATCATAAATAACTTTATTACAAAAATTATCAGGTTATTCTTGTTATGTTTTTAGTGATCCAATTTTTGTATTTATTTTTTAAAGTTTTTTTACCACCATGGTGGGTGGTGAAAAGGACGCAATATTGTTACTTTAATCTTTAACGAGGTTTCCAAGGCGGTCTGTTGTTGGTTTTGCTAGAAGAGGTCGGCTTTCTGTGATTATAGGGCATAAGCTGAAAGATCGACCGTGTCAACACAACGTAACAAAATACACTAGCGCACAATAACACACAAACCATTATCGTCTTTTACCACAAAAACAATCTCCGTTTTATTTATACCACCAACAAAGAATATAGATTTTCAATCAGTCAACGACAAAACTAAGTTCCCTCTATTTATTTTTTTTTTACCACAGACAAAATAATGCTTACCAGGTTACTACAAAGATTTCTTTTAAGTTTGTTGAGTTCGTAATTTTTTTCTGTATAAATTAAGTTAACTTTCATATGATTTTTATTTAGGAGTAAATGATAATACCAAAACACACCAAAAAATATAAATTTTGCAACTTTATATCAATTTCCGATGTAAAGGCTTGTAACTAAATTGAGTGACATCTAGTAGGCCCAACGTATATTGTAACACTTATCTCTAAGATCTGTTCCGGGATCTGGGTAAATTAAATAATTAACACTCTAAATTTTAAAATTACAAGTATTTATTACAACTAAGAATTACAATTAAATAAGTGACTAAAATCTACTAGTACAGAGTGATTTTTTAGTCCTGTTACCCAATTGTTAATGTCTGGTAATATTTTTCTAAAAAATATAAATTTTGTTTTGTGACACTAAGTTGGTAGCCCTACTCAACCAGTATGGATATGGCAGTGTGAGTTGATTCTCCTTGAGCTGTGTAAAATTTTGTGCCATTTCCGGTCGTGCTACGAACAGAATGTCTTTTATCCTAAAACAATCTCTTGTTTAAATCTGGAGGCTGAAGCTCTAGAACTAATCGTATGTGATACGGATACAATCTCAATTTTTTAGCAGCTTTCTGAGTACTCGAACATGACAAATCAACATGCGAGGAAAGTTTTTGTAAACTTTTCCATGGAGAATTGAGCAATCTTGTTTTCACATTCTCTTAACGTCATCTGTCAAGAGAGTTGGTCGACCACTACGTTTTCTGCTGCAAACAATACCTGCCTCTAAAAATCACTTAGTTACCCTAGAAATTGACTAGAATAGAGTGGAGGAATACCAGAAAATTTAATTTGAAACGATTCTTTTACACTCGCATACGATTTTGTAGCAAAATATTGTTCAAGAATGAAAACCCGTTGTTCTAGGGTAAAAGACATTCTGTTCGTAACACAACTGGAAACAGCACAAAATTTTACGCAACTCAAGGAGAATCAACTCAAACTGTCGTATCTATACCGGTTGAGTAGGGCTACCAACTTTGTGTCACAAAACAAAATATCCCTTTCTTAGAAAAAAATGACCAGACATTAACAATTGGGTAACAGGACTAAAAAATCACCCGGTATATTACAGTTAAATTATTTAAATAAATAACAAACTAATTTTAAATAACTAATACAATAAATAACTTAACCAATTTACTTAATATTACTTACAAAAATTATACAGAATAAAAGTTAAAAAATACACAATAACGTTGACCTTTTCTAACGTAACCGTTAAGCATTACCCATTCACTCACTGAAACAAAGACAAATCGAGACTAAAACTAGTCCGTAAAAAAACCGGCGGTTATAGGTAGGCTAATGGAGAGTTCGAGAAAAGACAGAGATTTTCGATATAATAATAATATACAAAATCCTTCTGAAAGCTTCTGGATTATCTTAAAAACTGTAAACAAATTAGTATTGAATAGAAGGGGCTACAAAAAGGCCAATTATCTAAATAGGTACTCGGCTCTCACTATACCCGTACAACAATAAACCTGTACTACCTGTACTATGAAATACCATTCATATTACGCATAATAGTTCTAACTATTTCTCAAAAACCCTATTTATTACTCTTATTATGTACGTTAACATTTTTAAACTCTCAGTCTTTCTTTAAAATTCTCGAATACTCTTTCCTTTTCGATATTGTCACAATATTTTCATATCTGCGAAGCCTTTAGATTGAATTACGGAATAGTAAATTATCATTTCATTCATTTATACAGTAGAAACCGGTAAATAAGAAAATTATAGTTTGGGTCTATGAGGATTAGCGTCTCTGTGAAATATGCCATCCGATTAAATTCAATTAAATTTTTCAATACCTTTGTGAATACAGAGCTGTCAAAATTGTTCAGATATTATTTATAATAGTAAGAATGTAAGGAAATAACATTGTTGGTTAAATAAAAGTTGTAAGTGTGTAAATTTTCTACAACTTTTATCACATAGGCCTACATTTTGCGCTAAAATGCATATTAAAGCCGCAATCTTAAAAAAAACTATTTTCTTTTTACAAGAACACAGCCTCCCCAAGAATTTCAGCACACATGGCGCCTACCCTATCTTATAGAACATAAAAAATAAATCTTTATAATGCATCCTGCAGTTTGAAATTATTTCTATTTCATATAATGAATTAATATAATAATTTCACTAACCTTCTTTTTAAACTGCGTCACCTTTATTTTAATTTCTACTTACGCGTACCATCCAGTTTTATACAAGTGACTGAAGATGTACCATCTTCTGTAAATTTTAAATAAATGAGAAAAAAAAATTTTTAGTTTCAATTTTTCATTTACTCTGATGATGGTGGATCCACCGAAACACGCGTAAGTAGAAATTAAAATAAAGGTGACGCAGTTTAAAAAGAAGGTTAGTGAAATTATTATATTAATTCATTATATGAAATAGAAACATAAAAAATGTAGTAAATGAGGCAATTTTTAAAAAATCGTAGGAGCCGTTTTTGAGAAAATCGAAAAAAGTGAAAAATGTCACGAATAAACTACTACTTCCGGTTGAACGATTTTGATGAAAATGTTTGCGTTGGGTTCTCTAGTGGTATCTAACCTGAGTTTCAAGTTTCAAGTTAGTACGATGTTCCGTTCTTAAGATATTTTGTTCACACACACACACTCACCAATGGCTAAAAAAAATGATTTTTTGGGTTCAGGGGTCTGAAAAAGTGTAGATCCAGTAAAAACTTGATTACAAAAAATCGACAAGAAAACAATACTTACTTCCTATACTATATTCATATAGGCAAGAGAAAGTAAAAATATCCCCCTAATTTAAATTAATTTAAAAAGAAACTGAAGACTTTGTTGTTTTTCATTCGGGATTTAGAATAATTGTTCAGAGTAATAATTAAATGGTTTCTTCTCGTAATGAATAATTAAACAGACATATTTTGCTTTTGGTATTAATGCGTTTAGTCTGGAATTATAAAATGTTAAAACTCACCGTTTATGTACAGTAACCCATTGTTGTCGCTAATAACCGAAACAGTTCAAGCGATTTTAAATAAAACTAAAAAAAATATCATTATAAGATTTCTCATTCATGTTGATTTAAGTTTTTGTAAATACCTCTATTTATAAAAGTTAAAATTAGCATTAAAATGTCTCCAGTAGTTCTTAATCTCGTTCCAAGTAAATAATCTTATAGGCCTTTGATCATGTGGGTAACATAAAATAGAAAAGCAACCCGTATTCATAGATTTAGAGATTCAGTAATACGAATCTATTGTGGCTCATCTAACCGAAAAATACGGGACATTCTCAAGGATTAACCAAACTTTGAATGACATTTTCAATGACAAGAATTTTCACTCTACGTTAAACATGAACAGAGAATATATACCGCTTCTTAGGTATATTTATTTTGAAAACGGTAAATCGTACCTTTCATTAGAAACATGTGTTGAAATATGGGTGGGTTTTAATAGAGAGATATATACCAGTTGGTTTGTCGAGACCCCCCACGCTTCGCCAAATTTACACAAAACTTACATCTTATCATCCAGAGGAGTACATTATGTGCGTATACAGGGTGATTCACGACGATATGCAGAAACTTTAGGAGCTCATTGTACATGTAAAAATAATGAAAAAAGTTTATATAAACATGGGTCCGGAAATGCTTTCTTACAGAGTTACGGCTAGCGAAAGTTTCGCCCGGGTTTCAGCTCACCAGGTGAAATGAGGTCTTTCTGAAATTCTTGTAAGGTAGATTAAAAAGCGAATTCAATCATTTCTTATGGTTTTTGATCTGATAAATTGAATAAAACAGGTCCCAGAACTGTAAGTTAAATATTTTTTAAGAAAACCAGTGTCAATTGCAAAAAATGGAGTGAAAAACACATTTTTTTCATCTTTGGGCAAGAATAACTTTGTTATTTCACCAAGAAACAGTTAATGTTTTGAATAAATCATGTTGAAAATTTTATTCTGAACAAACCGGTGTAAATAAAGTACACAGAAAGCGAATAGATGTTTGATTAAATGAATTTTTATTCATAACAGTACAAACAAAGTAAAATTAACCGGAAAAACAAAGATGAAAAATTGTGTTTTTTCACACCATTTTTTGCATTTGACACTGGTTTTCTCAAAAACTTTTTTACTTACAGTTCTGGGACCTGTTTTATTCAATTAATCAGGTCAAAAACCATTAGAAACGATTGAATTCGCCCCTTAATCTACCTTACCAGAATTTCAAAAGGACCTCATTTCACCTGGTGAGCTGAAATCCGGGAGAAATCTTTCACTAGACGTAACTCGGGAACGAAGCATTTCCGGACCCATGTTTATATAAACTTTTTTCATTATTTTTACATGTACAATGGACTCCCAAAGTTTTTGCATATCTTCGTGAGTCACTCTGTATACTGCTTCTTAGGTATATTATTTTGAAAACGGTAAATTGTACCTTTCATTAGAAACATGTGTTGAAATATGGGTGGGTTTTACTAGAGAGATATGTACCAGTTTGTTTGTCGAGACCCCCACGCTTCGCCAAATTTACACAAAACTTACATCTTATCATCCAGAGTAGTACATTATGTGCGTATATGTCTCCGAATAAATATTTTTGTGAATTTCATTCAGGAGACTCCCAAAAAGGAACTTTTAAACGTATTTTTAATATCCCTAATGTATGTACGTTGCAATTCGTTCAATTCCGAACAATAAGCAACCCCATGACAACAATGAGATGAGAACGTTGTGTATGACGTATAAATGAGGAGTAATCTTGTACATACCAAGGCCGACTATTCCTGAGAGAGTATGGTTAATTGAACCCCAACCGTCAAAGTACACCTGTAACCACAGTCTTGTATTCAAATCCGTATAAAAGTAACTACTTTGTGGTAGGATTTGTATCAGGAACATTCGTCTCCGAAAATCATCTGTTCAACAGCTGACGCGCGCCAACGACTTTACCTCTAGACCAACTCGGTGCGTAAATCTAAATAATAATAATTATTCTTTATTTTTACAAAATTAAATTTACGTACATTTTTAAAAAAAACTTATTTTCTTAATCTTGATGTGTATTACGTTGCAATCTGTTCAATTCAAGAACAATAAGCAACCCCATGACCCAGTGAGATGAGGATATCGTGTAAATGAGGTGTAGTCTTGTACAGACCCAGGCTGACCATTCCTGAGAGAGTATGATTAATTGAACCCCAACCATCAAAGTACACCTGTAACCACTGTCTTGTTTTGAAATTTGTAAAAAAGTTTACCTGTTGGTAGGATTTGAACCAGGAACATTCGTCTCCAAAAATCAGGTGTTCAACGGCTGACTCGCACCTACGACTTTACCTCTACACGAACCTGGTGGGTGAATTTAAATAATAATAATAATAATAATTCTTTATTTTTTACAATATTAAATTTACGCACATCTTTTATAAAAACTTATTTTCTTAATCCTCATATGTATACGTTGCAATCTGTTCAATTCAAGAACAATAAGCAACCCCATGACCCAGTTAGATGAGGATATCGTGTAAATGAGGTATAGTCTTGTACAGACCCAGGCTGATCATTTCTGAGAGAGTATGATTAATGAGATAAAAACCCCAACCATCAAAGCACACTTGTAACCACTCTCTAGCATTCAAATTCGTATAAAACCTGTACCAGGATTTGAAACATGAAATTCATCTCCAAAAACCACTGTTGAACAGCTGACTCGCGGCGACGGCTTTACCTCTAGACCAGGGGTTCCCAGTATTTTTGTCCCTGGAGTACCACTTGAAATTTTCATAAATCTAGGCGTACCACTACCTTAACCCAAGATCAGAGATGAGGCAAGGCGTCGGTCGGGCGGGTTTACCATCTTGTCACACTCCAGACTGCCTATTCCGCGCAAAAAACGACCACTTATAAAATATAAATGTAGTAAATTAAAACTATCTATAGTGAATTCACTATCTTATGCGTTTCAAAATTTCGATGTAATGAAGTGTGAGATAAATTTTATATTTTATTTTGTAAATAAGGGCTTTGGCTACTTGTTTGCTTACCACTTGATACGTTCTTGCGTACCACCGTCTGGAAACTACTGCTCTATACCAACCCGGTGGGTAAGCCTAAATAATATAATAATAATTATAATACTTTACTTATTTATTCTTTTAAATAATTAAATTAATGCACATCTTTTTTAGAAACTATAATACATTTTTATAACAATGTACACCAAACGAGGTGGAGGAAATTTACCTATTCAACTATGGGTAGCCTATATGCCATGCCCCTACGGTAGTTGTTATTTTATGTACTTGTTTTAAATTTATTTTTATACTTGAAATATTAAAGTGTCACCGCCGCCCCTTCTAATTAATCATTTACTGTGTTGCCGGCCTTCAATACTTCTCCCGGTCCTTGTCGGCGCGGTAGGCCCTTTGGCGGTGTACCGACAAACCTTTCGGCTGCATACCGACAGAGGGCTTTGTTGCCAAAGCCGAGTGAGTAACCGCCCTCTATCACATCGCTCTCGGCAACTATATAAAGAGCGCTACACTGAGCCGAGGGGATTCAATTCCGATCCAGACAGCAGACAAGACGTCCACCACGGCACACGGCAACAGGACTCCACCGAAGACTAATCGACGACCCCGCAAGAGAGAAGATGATGCTTCCCCTCGCCGACCCGTCACCGTCATCGCCCGCTGACGCGAGCGATGTCCACAGCGGTCCCTCTACCGAGCCTTACGCCCACCGAATCCGACGAAGCAGCCATCGACGCACTACTGCGAGGGAAGAAGATGACGTCTCCGTGGACGACAGCTCCTCGACCGCCACGACGACTACGACCGACGCTTCCCATCAAGACGACCTTCGCTTAAACGGCCCTTTTCAGGGCCACCAAAAATTGAAGGTTTTAACTCGCCACTTAATATCGCCATCCGGTGACAAAAGAATACTTAAAAATTTTTTTTTCTAAAATACCATTCATTTTGACTAATTTTGTAATAAAATTTAACTAGGCCTAGATTTATAATTGAACTTGATTTGTTATCAGATAAAAACAGTAAGCAGTCGCCGTTATATGTTTACAAATTAAAGAAGTATTACGTGGGTGGGATATATGAAGCAGAATGAGAGGGGATGAAAGGGAAAAGCTGATACAGGTGTTACATAAAATTCGTTACAACTACTTTATCTGTTAAGTTAGAAATATTATTGTTTAGGAATATTCTTAATACCCTAATTATTATGTATTAATTTTTCTTACAAAGGATGGAATTTTCATTAGTACTATTTGGCAGAAATTTTTAAAATTGTCATATATCATTTTCCTATGTCCGTCCATCGTTTAGGCCGGCCCATGGAGTAGAGGTTAGCGCAACTGGCTTCTACGCCGGGGTCCCGGGTTCGATTCCCGGTCAGGTCTGGTATTGTTTCATCACTCATCTTCATTTATCATCCTTCTCACCGTCTGCATTAGGAGTAATTGCAGAACAGTCGAATGTTAAACAAAAAAAGTCACATCCAGATGTCCAAACCTACAAGAGGTAGCAACAAACGGTTTTCGGCTTCTTAATCTTCACAAAAAGTTAATGAGCCTGGATGAAGTTTGAAGTTCCGGTTACGGTTGGTTGTGGCCCAAAACCAGAAGACAAGAAATCGAAGTGGGAATTTGGAAAAAAAATAGTGTCATTTCATTCTTCATAAAGAGTTGATTAAGAAATCATTGGATTTGAAGTTCCGACCGGATGTGGCCCAACACCGGAAGTCAAGAAATCAAAGTCGGAATTTGAACACAAAAATAGTTTCATTCGATTTCTCTTAAAGAATAAATACAGAAATCACTAATGGTTTTTGCCATAAGTCAAAGCTAAGCCTTTTTCTTTCTTACGAAAGCTAAGTGGGCTTGATGTCTAACAATTTTTTCAGTAAAAATTCCCACTAGCTATGACACGCGTCGTCTCATAAAAGGGATTTTTTATTTTATGGAAGCTTCTTGGCCAGCCCAGTTAGAACGCTAATGGTAAGTAACATTGAACAAATAATTAACTCCGGTTGGGTGAGCGAATTGGTTTAGTTACCATTTGATAGCAAAACAACAACTAACACCACTAAATATCGTTAATCAAACTGTATTTTACATTTTGCGTTATGAAATCATGATAAAATTAAGTTATGTTTTCATTTTACATTGTTTACTCATAATTAAACATAGGTTATATTGTTCATTATTTACATTGATAAGAGAAAGTTGTGTGTTTCACATCAGATTATTAAATAAGTTTTTTAATGGAAGTGAATCGGTATTTAAACTGTTTAAAAATTTATTATATTTTCTTACACCGTGTAGTTCTAACTTTCTTCCAGAACTAACCTCACACATACTTCCTCACCATCTATATCTCTTTTATTAATTTGTATATGTGTGAAAATGAGTGTGACGGAAAGATTGTGAGGAGTGTAAAAACAGACTGATAGGGCAAACATTTTTCATTATTATTACTAAGGGTTGTATACCTACAAAATTTACCTGACGGGTAATGGTTAATAGTTTGTGATGTTTATAAGGGTGCAGGTGATGTTAAGGGATGAAGAGGGGAAGTTATTAAGCTGAAGGACTTATGGAAAGACACGAATGTTCTTTCTCCCTTATCAGTTTTTGACGGATACACTATCCATTGGGCTGAAACACACTCACAGGACAAACGAATAGTTAGTAAATGCAAAAACACGTCCTGGTTTAGTTAACATCGTATAATTTACTACTTACAAAGAAATGACTTTTGTATTACTCACCTTTTTGTAAATAAACAAGTAATAATTGTCAGAAAACATATTTTTAATTTTTATTATAGAGTAGGAAACACAATACAAGCGAAAATACACTTTAAAATTAACCGTATTTCAAATACAAGTACCAATTTAGAGTCTAGAAAAATATTTTTCAATTGAAAAAGCTAAATACCGGTATGGAGAGAGTATCTCACTTTCGTGATTTGGGGTGTGACGTGGGATTTGATTCTGATTTGCATATAAAGTAAAAAATGAACAAATTCTAGAGGATATGCGGAACTATTAGTAGAACTTTGGGAAATAGAGCGAGAAAGGTAAAAAAATTAAGTTCTATAAAGTTATGGCAGCTCCAGTTATTCTGTACAGAAGTGAGGCATGGACAACAACAAAAACCCAAGAGTGGAGGAATCCAGAAGGCAGAGATGAGATTTCCGCGAAGGACAAAGGGATGTACACGCTTGTACAGAATAAGGAATGAGGAAATAAGGTAAGAATTAGGTATTTACAACTTGAACGAAAAGATAAAGAATTATCGCTAAAGTTGGAGACAGAACATGGAAAGGATTGTCAGATCACAGGATACCTAACCAGGCGCACTGGTATGATCTAGAAGGGAGAAGCAATGTCGGTAGGCCTCGGAAAAGATGGAGATAGATGATATAGTGTGTGAGTTCGGATAGGCTGCAGCCTAATCATTGGTTGGAACAAGTTAGGAACAAGAAGAGGAAAAAGAAGAAGAAGTACAGAGCAGGCTACCAAATGAGCGAGCGACTAAGGGCTTCCGATTATAAGATTCTAATGTATAAACTAGTATACCATAACAGATAGGTGGAGTGTTAAATTATTTGCACTCAATCTACTAGCTCCAAGGTTACAAAAATAGTTCTGTTTCTTATTACACGGTCAGCCAATTATATGACTTAGCCTTTAAGAACAGAAGAGGTAGAGGTGTAAAAGACACAAGTCAGAGTTATCTACTCTGAAAGTAATGAATTTCATCATACAGCCAGACCCTGTGGTGAATGAAGTGAAGGTGGTGTCACTTGCATTGGAAATTAAATGCTTTTCAGAGGGCCGGGTTTGCTGATAAGCTTCTTTTTTCCACTCTGTGAAAAGGCAATGGTAAACTACCTCACTCTTCGTTTTACTTATTAAAGCCTCCAGAGGTTCAAACCACGCTTTTGGCTGATGACCTTAACAACATACTTGTATAAACCCTAATATAATGACTAAATCGCTGTAATTTATGAACTATACAGAAGCGTCGATTATCCGACCGCAAGTCATCCGAACCACCATCGATAGACAAAAATACATATTTACTATCAAAATACGGATATACAATTCAATGAAAAATTGATACTATCAATAGTTTCCTTTTGCAACTTTGTATCAGTGGAGACTGTTTTCAGCCTAGTAATAATAGGAATATTACGTATAGATAAGGTAGTGATTGCGTTAACTTCGTGCAATACTCCGTTCTTGAGATATTTTGTTCACATATACACGCGCGCGCACATACACACAGACCAATCTCTAAAATATGTTTTTTAGGTTAAGGGGCCCTGAAAACATGTATTTCCGGTGAAAAATTGACATGAAAATAATACTTTCATTCCCTATATATTCATACAAGGCAAGAAAAACTAAAAAGTAAATTAAGAACACGAATTTTCTGTCATTTTCCAATATGGTGGACAAACCTCGAGTTCTAGAGTCGGGGAACTTATAGAATGTTATTTATATAGGTAGTTTTCAGGAATGTGTGCAAAAAATTTTAAATCGATAATATGAATTATTTCCACTCAAAACGCCAATACCCTGAGCTATACAGAGAAGTTCAAAATACTCAATTTAATATCATGTATTTTACAAAATATGTAGAGAAAACTGCTTTTACTATTTCTTTTAATTGAGTTGGACAGTGCAAAAACAATTTAACCTACAAAAAAAATTATGCAACAGCTTAAATAATATTAATACAAATACTACATCACAATTTTTTTCAATTGAATAATGTTTTTAGATTTATTCTAATATATAAAAAGCCCTGCTTCGGTAGCAGAACAAATTTTTAAATAATAATTTTTTTGGAAAAAAATTTGTTATTAGCCTATGGGTTAACATGTTTATGCATTGTCCAATTCAATCGCGTAATGAATTTTTAATAATGAAATAAATTTTGATACAAATATTTTATGTAAATATCACGGTACGGTAAAAAAATCCGTAAATTAGTGGTTTTCGTTTTATGGAGTTTTGTCAGTTTAGAATATAATTACAGCAGTAGGTAACGATTCCATGCGTATATAGTTCATCGTAAACAGTCTAAACGGCCAGGCGGTATAAAAGTTTCAATGAAAAACCATCTCACACAGTTTTGACAGGAACGCTGACGTGCTATTAGTTCTGGTAGAAACTAAGCGGCGGTGTAGTAATACTTAAACAGAGAAACGGAAAAAAGTTCACGTGAGGGGTTATTTCCTCCAGGTGTTTTCAACAACGAGTCTACATCAATTCAACAATAATAAACGTTAAAATAGGTAAATCGCCTAATTCATAAAAAAATTTAATGTTGAACTGACATGCCATTGGACTTAAATTACATTTTAATTAACCTTTTTATTCTAATTTTACTCATAAAACGTCTTAACAGATAGCATCATTAATAATGACTTAATTAAAAATAAGTGACCCGACACAGGCATGAAATTTGTCCAAAAATATTATAGTTCTCAAATTTTATTGTTTTAGTGTCTTTTGAATATATTGAAATTAAACAAAACAAACTTTCAATCAAACATATCATCACAGACTGCCAAACTACGTATTCCACACGAAGACTATTTAAAATTATTAATAATTTAACACTCAATTTGGTAGACAAAGTAGCGGTTCAAAACAATAAATTTTTTGAACTTTCATAAAATTTCAGATTTGATAATTGTAAAACCATATACGTTATTTTTCATTGTGTCATTCTATTTTTTATTTTTATGTTGTCTAAATTTTCATTGAACCTAACTAATTTTTCATTCTGCTTTTATTGATGACCTTATTGTGTTTGTATGTGTCTTCTATGAAAATTTTGTACTACATGTACATATGTAACGTGGTCGCTAATGACCTTGTAGTCGATGCGACCTTAAATAAATAAATAAATAAAATAAAAAACGAACTAAAGTCTTTGTACTTTCACCTTTGACAGATAAGAGATAAGAGGTACTACCCTAAAGTAATAATATTTTTTCTGTATCTTTTTAAAATAATTTGATTCTGAAAATTATATTATAGAAGTGAAATCGAGATAGAGTGAAAAGTTGAGCGAAACCGGGATTCAATAAACCAGTTTATTTAGTGCACCCGTGTAAGGCTAGAAATAATGTACGAGTATATTATGCTTAGCTCGGGCGTAATTAATAGTTAAAAATAAATCTTAAATCGTGAACTTCCGGAAAGTTGGTAAAAAAACAGCATTCATTATGAAACCCATGACTACAGAAAAGGAAGCGAACAACAGACGAGGAAAGACAGCTGGTGCACTCCGAGAAACACACTGCTAGTATCAGAAGAAAGCACTTTCAAGACAAGCCAAGATTAGACGTTGTAATACTGCGTGAAACCCTGCGTGTCTGTACGCCAGTAAGTGCCTTAGAATGACTCGGAAGACTGGTCTAAGAGAAACAGAGAAATTTGAGAAAGATCCTCCGCTAGATAAAGAGTCTGAAGATAGAAGACAAGCAATATAGGTTACGAAGTCGAAAAGAACAGCAAAGAAAATGAAATATTAGAAAACTAAGGCAAAAATTTTACGGACACCTGTATAAAATTGATGACAACCGGTTGACAAAACAAATTTTTAAAACATTAAACAATAGACCTTAGGTGTCAGATAAATGGTTTAAAGAAGTTAGAAAGGATATTAAGAAAACCGGAATAAACCGAGAAAACTTAATGAACCGAACCAAATTTAGACAACTAATTTCGGACTTTAAGGGCTTCCATGAAGAAAAACAGAACACAGACAGAAGAAAGGAGAAAATCTACAGTAAACGAATGCTGAGAATGTGGGCTGCAAAAAAGAGCTTTTAGAAACGTCTAAATTCACCTCACGTGGTCTGAAATTGGCCCTACACGAGAAAAAAATTTAAAAAAAAATAATTTTTCAATAGGTACAAGATTCGAATTATAACACAGTAATTTAGAATTTTGTCACTTATTTTAAGAAAAGTTCTATTTATTTTTAACAGAAATGTTTCATCAATTAAATTTGCTAATATCTGTCAATTACATACATATAATAAAGGTTAAAAAAAGGAATTCAATTATAATTTTTTAAGCCAAAATTTGGCTTGCTTGATTGTTTTATAATAGCAACTTAAAACGAATATGATTTATTCGTTTCTTAATAAAATCATATTTCACCTGATTCCATTGAAATACTATACGAAGTTAGTCAAGCCTGCCAATAGGCACTTACCGGGTAATTTGAGAAGATTTTAGGTTCATATTGTCCAGTTAACTTGTTTCATAGTCTGCATATGTTGTCTGTTTTATAGCCTGAACGTAAAGAAGTCAACAAACTTTTATTTATTGACTCCTAAAAGATCGTTTTTTAGTTTACAGCTGTATGGACTGTTAAGACTCTATTAGCGAATATAATGGTTTTATAAAATCATAGCTCCCCATCCCTGATTCACCCGAGTATAATTTTGTTTTATTTTAATAATTCTTAAAGTAGGGTTATAAAAAAATCAAAGAGAAAATATTTTGATTTGAAAAAATTTGATGTAGCCTATATAAATGACCCAACGGGTTGGTCTAAAGGTAAAGTCGTTGCCGCGAGTCAGCTGATTTTTGGAAAACGAGGGTTCCTGGTTCAAATCCGAGTAAAGGTGGTTACTTTTATTTGAATACTAGACAGTGGTTACCGGTGTACTTTGATGGTTGAGGTTCAATTAAACATACTCTTTCAGGAAGGGTCTGCCTGGGTCTGTACAAGACTACACCTCATTTACACGTCATACACATCATCCTTTTTCATTGGGTCACGGGGTTGCTTATTGTTCTAAATTGAACAGATTGCAACCTATACAAATTAAGAATAAAAAAAATTTAATTGGTGTGAAACACTCACACAGCACTTTCTCTTGCAGACTTTTTTCTACGAGTGCACAGCCTTCCAAGAATTTTCGCAGACATGGCGCTTACCCTGTCTTGTAGAGCATAAAAAATTTAGTAAATGAGGCGATTTAAAAAAATTGTAGGGACCGTTTTTGAGAAAATCGCAAAAAATCGAAAAATGACACGAATAGACTACTATTTCCGGTTGAACGATTTTTATGAAAATGTTCGTGTCGGACCCTCTATTAGTACCTAACTTAAGTTTCAAGTTCGTACGATGTTCCGTTTTTTGAGGTATTTTGTTCAAACACGCGCACGCATGCTCGCAGACGCAACCATGCACACACACACACACACACACACACACACACACACACACACACACACACACACACACACACCCACACACCAATTGCTAAAAACATGTTTTTTGGGTTCAGGGGGTCTGAAAACATGTATATCCTGTGAAAATTTGATTACGAAAAATCGACATAAAAACAATACTTTCCTTCCTATACATTCATACAGGCAAGAGAAAATAAAAATCTATAAAAATAGTTATGTATTAACGAGACTCGGTTAAACGGGAAATTTGTCGTATTCTCTAAAATTAAAATTTCTCAGTTGTTTATATTGGGTTATGATTTGGAAAAACTCTTGGTATTAAATTTCACATTGTCTATATTTAGTTTCCCTTGTAAATTATTAAAACATTTTTTACTTTTGACCTTTTAGGAAAGTTTTTAAGAAAGCGTAATTAAGAATAAATTGTTAATTTGTTATTGAAAACAACAGTATAACAATAACTATTGTTTAGTTTGTTTTTTAAATAGGCCTAGACAAATTGCTATTTAAATTTCCTTTTATAATTTAACCTTATATGGAATTTGATTTGCTCATATTTTTTTAATTGATAGCTAAATAAAATTCGATAATAAACATAGATAATTATTAAGAAAGTTTTCACATATCAAATATTTGCTTGTTTTATAGATTCTTATTTTATTGTTTAATTGGAATTTTAATATCAGTTCTTATTTTATAGTGATAAATAATAATTCAAATTCACATTAAGAAACTACTGAAGTCATTACAAATTTTAACGACTAGAAAGTGAGATTTTTGGAGTGAATTTTATGACGTTGATCCATGTATCAATATGATTTTAATTGATAAAATCAAATCTGCAGGTCAGCATAGTGCTTTTGTAGCCTATATCTAGTAAATTTCGTTTAAAAATAAACTGCGCAGAACGTATGCAGTCATAAACATTATCCGTAATATTGAAAAACTATATTCAGATAAGTTCTAAAGTTAGCTTGTACCATAAGTAAATACTTTTCCTGGGTTCGATTCCGGGCCAAGGTTTGGAAACTTATTACTCTGTCAAATCTTTCGTTACTTAACCCAAAGTAGTCGCCAATGGCCTAGCTGTTGATACGAAGTAAAATGAACTAGAAAAATCTTTTGTGAAACACTCACACGACTTTCTCTTGCCAGTGCCTATAATGATCAATATAACCTTAATATGAGTAGACTACTAAAACATTAAAAATAAACAATAAAACTAACGTTAAAAAATTAACCTAATTTTAATCATGAGTGAACGATGCAAAATGAAAATCAACCTTAGTTTGGCTTAATAACACGGAAAAATCACTCTTTGACGCTAAAGTAAGCTCTGTAGAGAAAAATGCTTAAAATAAAAGTAGATCTTTTAATTTCCTATAAATTTGATTGTAAAATTTTGTTTTTAAATGCATACTAAGGCTGCAATCTTAAAAAATCCACTTTTCACTGATTTTTATAAAAAAGAAAACAGAAAATCGCTAATATTACCGCTAAACTAAGCGTTATACAAAAAAAAATGTTTTAAATAAAAGTTGTAGGTTTTTAAATTTGTCTACAACCATTTTTAAATATAGTATAAAAATTTAGTAAAATAAAGTCTTAAAAAAATCATAAGCGCCTTTTTTGAAAAAAGTGAAAAAAATCACACGAATAAATAACTACTTCCGGTTGATTGATTTTGATGAAAATGTTCGTGTCAGGTCCCCCCTAGTACCTAACTTAAGTTCCAAGTTTCAACTTCGTACAATAATTTGTTCTTCAGATACTTTATACACAAACCCAAACAAACCAATCGCTAAAAACATTTTTTTGGGTTCAGGGGGCCTGAATACGTAGGCCCTATACACCCGGTGAAAACTCGATTTCGAAAAATCGACATGAAAACAATTATTTTCTTCCCTTGGACCTCACCTTGGACGATCTTACTACACAACAACCCGTTAATCGAAATTTTTTGGACTGTGACCGGTTGGGATTTCTTAATGTTCCTATTATCCGGAAAAATGTGCATAATAACAAAATATAATACGAAAATAGCTAACTTTTATATTACGTACGCATTTTCGGAATGATGTTAGCCAATTCTGTGTAATTAAGTGAGAATTAAATTACATAAACGAGTTACTGTCAGGTGACGATGGTCTTCAGTTTATAAAGAAATAGTTTCTGTAATCATGTCGGATACAGGGCCGTAGCTTGGCTTTGGTGAGATGTCCTCCAGCCAAGGGCACAGGTACAAAGAGGGCACAAAATTAACCATGAAACATCCCCTTTGTTTTAGATTGGTGCAGTTTAATTAGGAGAAAATTCCTCATTAATGGAAGAAATATTTTCAGGTTATTAAAAATTACTGCAAGTGAACTATCATCTGTAATTTGTAATATTATGCCGATTGTCTTCAAACAAAAAGCAGTCATGTACGTTAAAATCTAGCTTGTAACTGCAATGTTTTGTTTTTGATTGGTAGGCATTTTTTATTGTAGGTGTTTTTGGTGATTAGTTGTGATGTTGTTATTTTCTTGGTTCTTTCCTCCCATGCAACAGTGTTTTTATATTAAAATAATAACAATTTTACAGAAATTCGAACATACAAAGGCCTTTGGAAAACAGTAAAAAAACTTGGCTCAAAAGCATAAAACTCAACCGTTTTGCACCGTAATTTATTAAAAAAAAATTCCGGGGGACAATCTCGGAGCCCTTGCTGCCGTTGGGGGTATGGAATCCCCCCCCCAGATTTCCCGGTATTGGAGGGTGAAGATTTCTCAAGCTCGCCAAGGCCGCAGAAGG
Source organism: Catonia carolina (assembly GCA_035578175.1). Classification (NCBI taxonomy): domain Eukaryota; kingdom Metazoa; phylum Arthropoda; class Insecta; order Hemiptera; family Achilidae; genus Catonia; species Catonia carolina. The sequence goes on along the minus strand of JAQMRL010000005.1, from coordinate 26,996,328 downwards.
ACCTTGCTACGGGGCTAGTCGAATTGCCCGGAAGACTTTAAAGTTTTGTCGTATTCTGTACTTAGTAAACCTTACTGAAACCATGAATTTTTGATGAAATTCAAACCCAAATTACAGAAGCGGGATATTGGTGTAATTCATTTTCAAGTTCCTTTTTATCGGAAAGAAAATCTATAATAGGTTTCCTTTTTGTTATTTGATACATGATCATAATAATGATAGAGAATAAAGAGGATGTTGAGTTATTCAGGTGCCAGAAAGGTGTATAGGTTATCATACAGTAAAGTTGTCGAGGGTTAAGTACTGGTTTTAGCCGGCACATCTGTAAGGAAGTGTAGACAATGAATACCATTGTGGTCGCTTTGAAATATTTGGTGATGGTAGTCTATGCTGTACTACAGGATGGTGAAGAGATGTAGTTCCTACAACGGAAGTAGGGTCCACGTTTCCGGTCACGTGCTGGTTCGTGCGCGACCCACGTGGTTGTTATAAGATGCTTCTCTTTTTTAAAGTCCCACTTAGACTATATGCCATTATAATCTGGACATCACTGCCACTATTATCGTTATAATTATCATATTCTTCTACTCTTTGATCTTCCATCGTCTTCCCTTTTCACTCCCATTTCTTTATTCGAAACTAAATACGTTCGCCGTTCCTGTTATATCATTTTCATATTTTACATAGTTGTGTACTATTGTTATTAGTATTTCTTTCATTATCCTTTTATCAGATCAGCTGCTGTTTTGTACAAACTTTCAATCTTGCTTTACTTTTATCTACTACTATTAAACTGTAAAATTAGCTAGTCTCCATTCTACAGACGAAAATCCAACTTGAAAAGAATAGAACCCTTCATATTTTAAGCTACATTGATTATTTCAGACTTACAATAAATTCAGTCAAAACGGTAATTACAAATTTCGACGAAAGTCTATCCATAAATTGATTTTAAAGAATACAATTTTTATAATAATGTTGATACGTTTTCATTCAAAATTAAATATTTCTTCTTCTCCTTCCCCTTCTCCCCTATTTCCTCCTTTTTCTCCTCCTTCTTCCCTTTTTCTGCTCCTCCTTCTCCTCCTCCTCTTCCTTTACCTCCTCCTCCTCCTTCACCTCTTCCTCCTGCTCCTTTTCCTCGTTTCTCTTCTGCTCCTCCTTTATTTTCCCTTTTCCTACTCGTTCCTCCTACTCGTTCTTTTTCTTCCCTTTCTGCTCTTTCTTCTCCTCCTCCTCCTCGTCCTTCTTTCTCCTTCACCTTCTCTTTCTCATTTTCCTCCTTCTCCTCCTGCTTCTCCTTGTCCTTCTTCTTTTTCTGCTTTTTTAAACCCTAATGTCTGTGCTTTGCAATCCGTTCAATTTAAAACTATAGGCAACCCCATGCCCCAATAGAATTATATGAATGACGTGCATTTGAGGTGTTGGCGTACACAGACTGAGCCCGACTATTCCTTAGTAGTATGTTAATTAAACCCCAACAATCAAATACACAAGTAACCACTATCTTGTATTAAAAATTGTACCAAAGTAACTACTTTTACTAGATTTTGAACCAAAGAACAATATTCGTCTCCGTACCAGCTGTATCAACTGACTCGCGGTTTCGACTGGAGTGACCCAAAACCGGATGTTAAGAAATCAAAGTCAGAAATTTTAGTGGCCTCCGGGCCAGCCTAGTCAGTCAGCTGATAGAAAGTCGCTATTATTTGTTAAGTAACACCGGTTGGGCAAACGACTTTGTATGGTGACCAGCTGACAGCCATCCATGAACAAACTCTACTGGGGGTCTCTGTTCAAACTCATGCCTAATCCACTTCAAAAATACAACGAAAAGCAGCGATCAAATTGGGTAGTTGCCTATATTGTACAGTTCCCGATAACAAATAAAAGCTTATAAAAAAAAGAAGAAATTTTAGTAGATAGCAACAAACGCTTTTGGATTTGTTATGTATACAAAAAGTTAGTGGGCCTTTATTGGGTTTAAAATTCCGGTTTAGACCGGAAGTAACCCAAAACCGGAAGTCAAGAAATAAAGTTCGGAATTTGGAAGCAAAAATAGTCTCATTCAATTCATTTTAAAGAGTAGATATTGAAATCATTAATGGTTTTTGCTATAGGTCAAAGGTAAGCCTTTTTAAAATTTGCCACCTGCCATGAGATGCGTTGTCTCATAAAATGTATTTTTATTCCTATTTTTATTATCTTTACTTAAAGTTTTACATTAAAAAAACTATTGCAAAATAATTATTACATTTTTTTATGAAAAATTCTAACATTTATTTTTAAATCACCTACTTATTGATGTGTACGTACATAAGTAAAAAAAAATTGTATAATTATTTATGTGCATTGAGCCTTATTATCGACAGTCAGTGGAGTGTAATTGGTTTCTAGCGGAAACGGAATCGCGGTGGCTGTTCCCTCATTGTTCTTCTGTAACGTTTTGTGTTCACTTCTGTTGACAATAATTGTAAATTGTAAAACAGGAAACCTGCAGTTTGTACAATTGTGTACAACGCCTGCACACATATTGTCCTATTCTTTTGACGTATCTGTTTTATCTAGTTAGATGGATAACTAAGGGAAATGACTCATTAAGAACTATGCAACGACATTGAGTTGATGCGAAGATGACCACTTCTTTTGTAATGAATTCTTATTCCTCTACACGTACACACGGGCAAATTCCTGTCTCTCTTTACATCTCTTTCTCCTGTATTTCTTTTCATATGAGTTTTTTTTTCTAATTTACCTGGTGTCCCACGGAATTTGAACCATAGGGAAATATAATTGATTTCATTACTTTGTTAATGTTTTCATTCCCCGTATAAATGAAGACTTGTTATAAACAGGAATAATTAGAAAATGTTTTGACCTTAAAGAAATATCACTATGGATCAATTTTAACCTGTATTTCAGCTTAAAAGTTTTTTTTAATATACTTAAATGCAACGGTAAATGTCTAATACCTTAAGTTTTACATCTTATTTCTGTGATCTCTGTAGAATGATGTGTAAGATGATGTGTATGACGTGTGAATGAGGTGTAGTCGTGAACAGATCTAGGCCGATCGTTCATGAGAGAGTTATAGTTAATTGAACCCAAACAAAATAAGTTGTACAAAATAAGTTTGAAATAAAAGTTGAAGGTTTTTGAAAATATTCTACAACTTTAATATTATCTCGTACACTCTTGCCCCAGAATGCATTTTAAGTCCGCAATCTTAAAAAAATATATTTTTGTATGGTATAAACATTGTAGCAATGATTATAAAGATTGATTGAAGGTTTTAAATATTATAATTAGTATGATTTAAAAATATGTTAATATAATTTATTTATGTATTTTCTCTGTGCATAAGTAGGTTTTATTCAAACACACTTCTGAAAATAAGTTTACAAGATGGGCGGATGCAAGATGTTAAGGTCAACAGCCGAAAAGCTGGTTTGAACCTCTAGAGGTTTAACTAAGTAAAAACGAGAAGTGAGGTGGGTTACTATTGCCCTCCTCACTGAGTTGAAAGAGTATACTTATCAGCATGCCAGGCCCACCGAAAAGCACCCACTTTCACCCTGCAAATGACACCTTCAATTCATTCACCACATGGTCTGGCTGTATAGTGAAATTTATTACTCTCAGAGGAGATAACTCTGACTAGTGCAGTGGTGTCAAACTCAATTTTTCAGAGGGCCATATATTAAATTTAGAATGTGTAGGCGGGCCACATTCAAATAACAAAAAATGTACTGAATTATTATAACAATTTATTTATTTAATTGTATAGTATATAATATACGGTTGTTAAAAATCATATCAAAGTTATAAAAGATGGTAATTATTTTGAGCTCGAGGATCCAGATACCTGACTTCTCTTGTTTTTGACAAGCTCATTGATGTCAGGTAGAGATGGTGTTACTGTCTATCTCTCTTGCTTGTCCTAGGCACGCGCTGCCCTTAAAATTACTTATAAATGTAGTGTGCGCATTTTAAAACTTCCGTAGAGGAATCGAGTGAAGTCTTTAAGCTCTAAGAAAACATGATTCTTCTTTCTGTGACACATTGCGATCGCGGGCTGTATTGATTCAGCTCGGGGGCTGTATCTTTGACATGACTGGACTAGTGTCTTTTACACCTCTACCTCTTCTGTTGTTAAATAGTTCTCACATATATATGGCTGACTATGTGATAAGAAACAGAACGTTTTTTTGTAGCCCTGAAACCAACAGATCAAGTGCAATTAATTTAACACTCCACCTGCCCGTTATGGACAGTATAGTCTAAAATTTTAAACTTATAAGATTCTTCTTTCATATTTCACGCTCATTTACAGCCTTCATGTAAGGCACGAAACATTCAACAATCGTACGTGAAGATGTCCATTTCATTTATGATAAACCTTTCTCCTTCATTCCGGTATATTCCCTCGTCTTTCTCCCCTCACGTGTGCAAATAGTATTAAATAGGTTTATTATATTCAATTGTCATTATTTGACATTTAATGTGTTAAGTAACAATTGGGTAACAGATGACCGATTCTACTTTTGTTTCAAACCTTTCTCTTTATGAATTTCATTGAATTCACTTAATCATTTTACTTTCACATTTTTATTTAATTAATTATTTATAATTAATTTATTATCTAATAAATTGATAAGTATTTCTTTTATTATATTGTTTTCTCTTACGTGAAAAACCTTTTTATGGCTTATGTTGGAAGAGGATTTATTATAAAGTTATTTCCATAACATTACAACTTACGCTACTCTATTGTTTGCATAAAAAACTTCTTTAATATCGATAGTTCCTAGCGCTATACTTACATCTGATTTTCATGTAAGGACTGCTTAAGAAAACCTTGTCGGTGACTCGTTTGGTGTGTACTCAATTGTTACCCAGAACGTTCTTGTTTCAATATTTAGCTACAATCTCTGCACCCACAAAGTCATTGTGATTTTAAAAGTTACCAAAACCAATAAAGTTGATACCCCTAGCGCCCATAATAGGTAGATGAATTTTTTAATTATTCGCACTCGATCTGCTAGTTCCAAGGCTACAAAAATAATTCTGTTTCTTATTACATGGTTAGCCAATTATATGACTAAAGCATTTAAGAACAGGAGAGGTCTTGCTGGAATAGTTGGGGAGTATGTCCTCTCGTAGAATTTTTTTTTAAGATGCAGCCTTAATATGCATTTTAACGCAAAAGTGAATATAACAAAAGTTGTAGACAATTTAAAAATCTGCAACTTTTATTTTAAACATTTTTTGTATAACGCTTAGTTAAAAGGTAATTAGTGATTTTCTGGTCTTTCCATGAAATTTGTAAAAACAATCAATTTTTTTAAGATTTCAGCCGTAGTATCCATTTTACGACAAAAATGGGTGTAATCTAATTTATAGGAAAATTAAAAGATCTACAACTTTTGTTGTAGATCTTTTAAGCATTTTTCTCTACAGAGCCTAGTTTAGCGTCAAAACGTGATTATCCGTATTATTAAGCCAAACTAAGGTTGATTTTCATTTTGGATCATTCACTTGTCACCGGATAGCGACATTAAGTGGCAAATCTTACCTGCTTGGTGGCCCTGAAAAGGGCCGTTTATGTCTGTGTCCGCCGAAGTGGACAGAGGTGGTTGATGGGCCTGAAAAGGGCCGGTGTAAACCTTAATGAGCTGGTCTTGAGAAGGACCGTTGTGCCGGTCTCGAAGGAGACCGGCGTAGGCATCGCGTGGCTGCGGCTGCTGTGTTGCTGGCTGCTGCAAGCCCCAGAGCATCTTCATTCTTTATCTTGTGGATTTAGTCGGTCGGAGATGTAGAGCGTAATCGTCGTGGCGGTCGAGGGGCTGGCCGACACGGTGTGTCATCGTCCAGCGGAGACGTTATCTTCTTCCCTCGCAGTAGTGCGTCGATGGCTGCTTCGTCGGATCAGGTGGGCGTAAGGCTCGGTCGAGTGACCGCTGTGGGCATCGTTCGCGGCAGCGGGTGATGACGGTCCGGTCAACGGCTTACGCTGTTGGTTGGCGAGCGAAGCATCATCTTCTCTCTTGCGGGCTCGTCGACGAGTCTTCGTTGGAGTCCGGTAGCCGTGTGCCGATGGTGGACGTCTTGTCTGCTGTCTAGATCGGAATTTAATCTCTTGGCTTAGAGCAGCGCTCTTTTTATAGTCACCGAGTGCGCTGTGGTATTGGTCTTGACCTTGGCGACAAAGGCCTCTGTCGGTACGCCGCCACAAGCCTACCGCCCCTTTCGGAACAATTGGTGGTTCCCTCTATCGCTACGTTGGAAGCTTTGTAGCCGGCAGTACAGTACTTAATCAAAGGGGACGACGGTGACACACTCATGATTAAAATAAGGTTATGTTTTTGAGGTTAGTTTTTCTTTATTTCTAATGTTAAGTTATATTTTTCATTATTTGCATTGGCAAGATAAAGTCGTGTAAATGTTTCACACCAGATTTTTAATAAACATAGACCTATGCAAATAAAAAATCAGTTGCGGATGTATTATTTCATTTCATTTAAATGATTGAATCAAGAATAGAAACGTCTTATTTCTTTCACTAAATAAAATGACGCGACGTCTGATGACGTAACGGCGCCGCACCGAGTTATTTCTTATAACTACATATCTTTTCTCGCTTGTCTTTATCAATAATATTTATCAGTATCTTCTGTATACATTCTTACTTTTACTTGAAACAACATATTGAGAGTATTATTTTTTTATGTTTATTTACACGTTTTAGTACTTTGCTGCACTTTACCACAACGTAAATTCAATGCGTCTACCAATTTCTGAATATTTTGAAGAAAGGAAACTGTCTGAGAGTTTAAACAGTTTACCAAAATTCTATCAAATTGAAATTTGTACATAAAAATATTTAATTTGAGTTTAGTTGTTACAGCTTAATTTAAGAAAAAACAAAACAAATATTAGATAATTTACCAGTACCACTTTTAAATTTCTTTCTGAATATAACCATAAAAGAATTTTTACTACAGTTATATTTTACTGATTGACGATTTAAACAATTTTCCGTTTATAGTTTCTAAGAATTCCTGTTTCTCCTCATATTTTTATCTGATACATTAAAACTCTTTGTTCAATTTATAACAGAATATATTGTTTCAAGTCACAATGGAATAACAATTTGTAATTCATTTTTATAACTTTACTAGATTTTTGGTACACACCTGTAGGGTGCATCAGAGAAATTCATACATTAAGCACTGAAAATCACATAGACTTTCCAGACGAATGTACTGAAACCCTTGGTTTATGCTCGTAGGTATGATGATCTGCACTAAAATTTCAATGTCTCTTTTATATCCAACGAGATAAAAAGATTTTCTTATAAATCTGAAGCTCAATTACATGTTTATACAATTACTGAAACCAATTAAACTTCTTAATGTTAGAAATGTTCTAAAAAAGTGTAAAAGGATCACGTCCTTCTAACCTAAATGAGATTTGTAATTCCTGTAAATTTCAACTTTTTATATAAAGTAATTAGGTAGTTATCTATAAATTTGTGGAAAAACTGCATATTTTTTGCCAAAGGGGCTAGCCTCTACTCACAAAATGAGAATATTTGTTTTTACTTTCTCTTGCCTATATGAATATATAGGAAGGAAAGTATTGTTTTCATGTCGGTTTTTCGAAATCGAGTTTTCACCGGATCTATACGTTTTCAGACCCCCTGAACCCAAAAAACATGTTTTTAGCGATTGGTCTGTGTGTCTGTGTGTGTGTGTGTGTGTGTGTGTGTGTGTGTGTGTACAAAATATCTCAAGAACGGAACATCGTACGAACTTGAAACTTAAAACTTAAGTTACATACCACTACCGGACCCGACATGAACATTTTCATCAAAATCGGTCAACCGGAAGTAGTAGTTTATTCGTATAATTTTTCACTTTTTTGCGATTTTGTCAAAAACTGGTCCTACGATTTTTTTAAAAATCGCCTGGTTAGTTTTTACAGAGTAAAAGAATCATGCTTTACGAAGAAGAGAATTAAAATTTACTCCAATACAAAAAAATGGTGTAAAACACTCACAAAACTTTCTCTTTCCAATGCAAATAATTAACAATATTACATTAGTAATAAAACATTCGAAATAAACAAAAAAACTAACCTCAATAAACATAACCTAATTTTAATCATGAGTGAAAGACGCAAAATGAATATCAACCTCAGTTTGGCTTAAAAAATGGAAAATCAATCTTTCACGCCAAGATTTATATTTGAAATATAAAAATAATGTACTTAAAATACAAAAAAAAAACAAAAATTGATTATTTATTCCCAAAATGACTAAAATAACACTGAAATAACGAGAAGCTCTGAATAATGATCAGTTGACATCCTCACATGAGCAAAGTCTATTAGGAGTTTCTGTTCAAATACACGTCTAATTTAAGTTCAGCCCGTGGTTTAGTGATCTGCGGGTTCTATCCCGCGGGAACTAATCACCCGGGTTCGGTTCCCGGTCATTTTTATCCCTCAGTTTCATTAATCACCCTTCTTATCGTTTGGGTTAACAGTATTGCAAAATAGTCGGACTAAAAAAAATATACAAGCCAATTATATAATAAAAGGAGCGAAACATTGGGGGGTTGTCATTAGAATACAGTTAAAAATCCTAAAAAGAAATCCTTATGGCGATACAGCCACGCATTCTCAACGGTAACCAACATCCTACTGAACTTAATGTCCGAGTAAAGTGCAGGAACAGTTGACAGTAATAATAGTAACTGTTGTTGTTTAGGTCAACAGCTGAAAGGCTGGTTTGAACCTCTAGAGGTTTTACTAAGTAAAACAAGGAGTGAGGTGGTTTACCATTGCCTTCCTCACTGAGTGAAAAATTATGCTTATCAGCATGCCAGGCCCTCTGTTAAGCACATATTTTCCACTCTGCAAATGACACCTTCACTTCATTCACCACAGGGTCTGGCTGTATAATGAAATTCATTACTTTCAGAGGAGATAACTCTGATTAGTGTTTTTTACACCTCTACCTCTTCTGTTCTTAAATGATTCAGTCATTTAATTGGCTGACCATTTGATAAGAAACAGAACTATTTATTTTAGCCCTGCAACGGACAGATTGAGTGTAAATAATTTGACACTCCACCTGCCTGTTAAGGGCAGAATAGTAACTATAAATGAAATATTTATTTAAATAAGATACATATTTTGTGATATAATCTACTATATATATCTAAAGACCTACCACAAAATAGTTTTCCTAACCTAATATTTATTTAAATAAAGAAACAAGAAGCTATTCAAATGTTATTGTATGCTAATAATACAACAAATATTGATGATAACTACTTTATGTATATAAAAAATGACAATAAAAATATTCAATGAATAACTTATATAAAAAAGGGTGATCAGAAAACTACCACTGACGTCATAATATCATGATTATAATCATCGTCATCATCATTATCATTATTCCAATCGTAAGTGGTTTAGTTGTGGTAAGTTTTGATGTCTAGGTAGATCTAGGTAGGCTTATTTTGTTGTTGAATGTTGTGGTTATAAACTGGCAGGTGTCTATTTAACTGGGTGCTCCAAAAGTAAGATTACATTCTAATAAGATTAAATAGGAATTGAACGCAATCAAGAAAGGCGTATTCCCATGTCGGTAGTTTACTAGGAGCTAGTACTAGCGTCGTGAGAACGAACAGCTAACAGCAAGTTTACTTAAGGGGAGCTCTTATACCTCGAAAATCGAAAAAAATCGATTTTTCTAATTTTGGCGCCATTGCCTTCTGTATCTTTTTCTGTGTAATTACATATAAAAATTATAACTGTACCATAGAAATTACGGAAGCTATGCAGATTTTTGTTAAGTAATGTTTTGACCAGAATTTCTTTTGAGTTAATCTGTGGAAACAATTAACATTTGCGATATTCAAAGAACACAGAAAGCTGAGAAGGCAATGGAAAGTGTGTCAAAAGAAGCAAGACAAGAGAAAAAAAGAAGAAATTATTTGAAGAAAAAGAACAATCTAGTAAGGATCAATATTATGGTGCAGGCAGATTTTAGGGTAAGGAAAGCTTAACAGCTCATTTCCCGCAAATTCAATTTTTTCATAAAGGTACTGTTTTCTCAAAAACTATTTGACTCTGAAGGTTGAAATTTTTTGAGCATGTTTCCCAGTATAATTGTGACTTATTGTACTAGAATCATTGCAGTATTATTACTAAGTTCGAAATAAAATAAAACATTCTACAAAAAAACAATTAAATTGTTTTTGCATTTTTCAAAAAAATTCTCGAAATGGTATCGCTAGCTCTATATTAATAGTTCTAGTACCTGAGCTTAAAAAGATGTCATAGAAAAGGCACAAAAAAATTAAACCCCTAACTCTTAACGGTTTCTTAGAAACGTGTACCTAAAAAGAGGTCAATTTAACATGGGTTAGATAGGAGATATAGTGCTCCCCTTAAAACGCTAATGACTTTAAACATGTTTAATTTTACTAAAGCTAGATAGGGAGAAATGGTCACGTAATTGACTTTTTTGTCATCAGTCTCTCGACTGGTTTGATGCAGTTCTCCAAGCTGTTCTATCTTGCGCAAGTCGTTTCATATATACATACCTGTAACACCCTACATCTTTTGTGATTTGCTTAATAAACTCTAACCTTTGCCTCCCCCTACAATTCACTCCCTCAATATTACCCTTCATATTGATAGACCAATACCTGAATCTCTTTAAAATATGCCCCACTATCCTATCCCTTCTTCTGTTAAGACGCTTCCATATACTTCTTTTTTCATCCACTCGTCTAAGAACCTCTAAATTATCCTAAATTATCTTATCCACCCACCTTATCTTTAACATTTTCCTATAACACCGCATTTCAAAAGCTTCTATCCTCTTCCTTTCTACAGCCCCTATCACCCATGTTTCACTCCCGTATAATGCTACACTCCGAACATAGTGTTTTAAGAAATTTTTCCTATCTGTAAATCAATGTTTGTAGTCAGGAAGCTGTTTTTCATTTTAAAGGCTTTTCTAACTTGAGCAATTCTACTTTGGATATCACTTGTGCTTCTACCATCCTGTGTTATTTTACATTATTGACTAGCGCTAGTAAACTAGCTCTGTGTGAACATTTAAAAAGTTACTAGTTACTAATAAGCTGCTAGTGCTCGCAGCTAGTAAACTAACGTCGTAGTGTAATAGGATTGTAATAGGAGATACACATACGAACACCTAACGCATAACGGACAGTGGAAACAAAACATAACGAACAGTACGCACGTAACAAAACAAAACATAACGAACAGTACGTACAAAACAAAACAAAACATAACGAACAGTACGCACGTAACGACATTCCAACGTAAACATAAACACTCTTACAGCATCAACATCAATGTACCACCAGATGATCTTATTTACACAACGTCAGATGTGAGTACAAAAAAAAAAAAAGAAAAAGACAATTTTCTTAATTTAAATAAATTGGATTGTTGTCCTCACTCTCTTTTAAAACTTTTAGAGGGATAGGTGATATACAATTTTTATAAAAAAACAGAAAACAAAATATTAATAATTTATTAATTTTTTTCAACTTTATTTTGATGAAAGTATTTTAGAAGATTTAATAATTACTCCAACTGAATTTAAAGAATTTTAATTGTTTTTTAAGAATTTTAATTGTTTTAAGAATTTTAATTGTTTTAAATATTTCAACATTGGATCTGATAAGATTTTTTTTCTTGAATAAAACAAAACACTAGTTGGATTTTCGATAAAAGCTTTTGAATTTTATTTCACGAACCTGGGACGTAACAAAAATGGTGCATCGACCGGGAAATTAAACAAGGATAAACCAGGACAAAACAAGGATAAACCAGGATAAAAACAGGGATAAACCAGGATAAAACAAGGATAAACCAAGATACGACAAGGATAAACCAGGATATAAATCAGAATATCATAAAAACTAAAACAAAAATTCAATAAATAACATCAATAAATCTTCTAAAATTCATAAAAATCAATTATCAATAACAATTTCAAAAAACGTAACAATCTCACATCTGACGTTGTGTATTGAAATTATCTGGTAAGGCATTGTTTACATACATTTAAATAGTCATCATTACAGAAAACAATAAACAGGTAGAAACATGGATAGACAAGTAGCACCAATTCTTGACCCCACTAAATTAGACGAAACAAACGTTAATTTCCAATTACGAATACGAAAAAGTACAACAATAGGAAACGTAAGACAAAAAAGACAAAGGTTACAAAAACTCTTAAATAATGGACGACAAATTGACTTAACTACGCTACATAGGTTTGACATAGACAAACAACTGACGGAGTGTCAAAACTATTTGGTAAAGTTACGAAACCTAGAAAATTTAACTGAAGTAGAAAAGTATAATGCCGAAACATTTGATGATAGGCTTAATAAATTATTAACATTCATATTAACTAATAAACCAGATAAACTTGTAGGATTTCAAAATTTAAAGGGAGAATTTGATATTTGGAAACTTAATAGGTTACAAAATTTCGAAATTGAGCCTAATTTAGAACAAAACAACATAAATATTGAAAACGCATATTTAGGAAATGATTTCTTACTTGATCAACAAGAAAATTTTGGTGTTAACCATATTAATATTTTACATTCCCCAGTAATGCAAAATCCTGTTCTTAGAAACGAAACTCCTGATATATTAATACCGAATGCAGTAGGTAATCATAATCCAGCCTATTTTAATCGTGAGTTAAACTTCAATTGGACGAAAATTGCAAATCCAATTGAAAATGAATTAAAGCAATTAACTATAACTGATGGACGTGATATTGATATACTAGTACGAAATATCAAAATAATTAAACAAATTCAGAAACGCTATGCAGTAGATTTACCTTTAGTATTGTTAACTCAATTTATGACAGGCTTTACTGAACAAATCTTTGAGAATTCAATTAAAAATAATCATAATTTCGATCAATTTCATAGAGATTTAGTCAACAAATTAATAACGCCAAAAATGAAAGAAATATTAAAACTCAAATTGTTGTACCGAAATCAGTCGCAAACAGAGACACTTAATGAATACATAAAAGAAATTTTAGAACACCATGAGGTATTAAGATTAGATCTAACAGAAGGTGAGTTAATTAATATAATTTTAACTGGTTTAAATGAAGTATACGCCGCACATATAGGTATAATTGGCCAACCTCGTAACTTACAAGATTTCAATAAACTAGATACCTATGTCTATGAGAGAGTTTATGCTAGGACTCTGAATGACATCGGCGTATCTAAAATAAGTGATACGAGCGTAATACAAGATATAAATAGCATGGTACCTTCACGAGGTAAACAAAATATATTAAAAGATACAACTTACAACACCGTTAGATCACAAATGCCTGCAACCACTTTAAAATGTTTCTATTGCCATAAATTAGGTCATATCAAACGAAATTGTAAACTTTTACAACAAAAAGGAAATAATAATGTTTCAAAAAACTAAATGTTTACAAATGTACTGACCATAAACATATGATGTGCATTTGTAAAAATAATTCAAGTAAATATTTAAAGTTGAAAGAAAATAAGTTAAATTGTAATTATTCTTTAAAAACATTACCAATAAAAATTAAAAATAACATATTTAATGCCCTTATCGATTCAGGTTCCACCCATAATATTATAAATCAACAACTGTATACATTTTTAAAAAATAAAAAGGCAATTATAGAGGAAGAAAACATTAATACAATTTGTCTCACAGCTGATCGATTTCCTTTAAAAATAAATAAACAAATTTGGATTAAGGTTAATCTTCAAAAATTATCATGGAAAGTGAATTTTAAAATATTATCCAAATTACAACACCGAATAATACTCGGGATGAATTTTTTACAAACAACCCGCGCAATAGTTAACCCAACAAAATCTTTCATAACTTTTGATTGGGCAAGAGGTAAACAATTTCACTTAACCGACCTATCTCCAGAACAAATTAACAACGTGGAACAAAGTGAGTATATTAAAAATACAATTAATGATTTATGTAAAGAATTTCCTGATGTTCTTACAACTAAATTAGGTTGTACTCATGTATTGAAATACGATATTGTACTTAAAAATAATGAAATTATTAAATCTAGACCCTATCCTTTAAATCCGATAAAAACGTTTCAAATGAAACAACAAATTGACAAATTATTAAAAGATAAGGTAATTCGAGAAAGTATTTCCCCCTATTCTTCCCCAGCATTTTTAATTCCGAAACCAAACGGAACTAGTCGTCTAGTTGTAGATTATCGTCAAGTTAACCTAATAATTGATTCAGAGGCACAACCTTTGCCGAATATAAATCATGCGTTCCAATGGTTTTCCAATGCAAGATGGTTTAGTACGTTAGATTTAGCACAAGCGTACCATCAGATCCCATTGACAGAAAAATCTCGTCAAATTACTGCATTTTGTACACCAGATGGTTTGTACGAATATGAAAGGTTACCTTTTGGTTTGTCGACTGGTGCGCAAGTTTTAACTCGCCTTATGAATACATTATTCAAAAATATTAAATATAAATTTGTATTTAATTATATGGATGATATATTAATATATTCAAAAAGTTTTACAGAGCATGTTAAACATATCAAAATAGTATTGTCAATTTTACGGAAAGCTGGCATTACAGTTAATCCTGATAAAGTGACATTTGCTGTAAATGAAATACCGTTTCTCGGACATGTATTGTCGTACAAAGGAGTCTCTATAGACTCAAATAGGACACAAAAAATATTACAGTACCCACAGCCTATGACAGTAAAACAAGTACATCGATTTTGTGGTATGGTTAATTATTTTTTCAAATTTATCAAAAATTATGCTGATAGAATTGAATCACTAAATAAATTACGTCGCAAAAACACTCCGTTTATCTGGCACGACGCTCAAAAACTTGCGTTTGAAGATCTCAAACAGGCAATCGCTAATCCACCGGTATTAGCAATTCCAGACTTTTCCAAAACTTTCATTTTGCAGACGGATGCGTCTGATACAGGTCTAGGAGCTGTCCTACTTCAGGAACAAGAAGGATCTAGGAAACCTATAGCGTATGCTTCTAAAACACTAACAGAAGCAGAACGAAAGTTTTCAGCATATGAAAGAGAGTGTCTTGCAGTTGTTTTCGCAACGGATCATTTCAGGACCTATTTAACACATCGCGAATTTCTTTTAGAAACTGATAATCAAGCCTTAGCCTGGCTTCTTTCCAAACCAAAACAGTTAGGTAGATTAGCTAGATGGTTACTCCGAATATCTGTCTTTAAATTTAAAATTAATCACATCCGTGGTTCAGATAATAATGTTGCCGATGCATTATCGAGGATGTATGATCTAAATAACGAAGATATTCCGCAGGATATAACTTATATTAATAGTTTATTGTCACAATTCCCCCTATCTTTTACAGACGTCAAATTACATCAGGAACAGGATACCTTTATCCTACAACAAAAACAACAAAGGAATAGTAAATTTTGTTTATCCAAAGGAGTCCTATGTTCAAAAAATAAACATAATAATCCAACCAAAATCGTACTTCCCGACTCTTTAAAAGATTTAGTATTTAAATATTTTCATGATTCGGAGATTGGTGGACACTTAGGTGTTGAGAAAACTATACACAAAATCACACGATATTTTTATTGGCCAGATATATATCGAGAAATTCCTCTGAAAGTCAAGGCTTGTACGACCTGCCAACGAAGCAAACCTGGGATAAATTATAAATGGGGAAATCTCAGTTCCAGAGTTCCGACAGCGCCATTTGACACACTGTTTATTGATACCGTCGGTAGCCTAGCAAAAACCAATCAAGGATATAAATATATTCTAGTGGTAGTCGATAGTTTCTCAAAATTCACATGGTTAGCCCCGTTAAAAAACACTAATACCTCCTCTATTATCCATGAATTAAAACGTATTTTCCAAAGTTATTCTATTCCAAGATTGATTGTCACAGATAATGCTAAAAATTTTAATTCCATAATGTTTAAAAACTTTTGTTTCAATTTAGGCATAAAACGAACCACCCTCTCACCCTATCACCCTCAACCATCGCATGCAGAACGTTTAAACCGAAATCTTAGGTCTATCCTTATTGCATATCATGCAAAGACTCAAGCAACTTGGGACAAATCTTTATTTTGGTTTCAATTAGCTTTCAATATGGCTCAACATAATGCTCATGGGAAATGCCCATTTGACATATTGCATACTTTTCCAGCTCACACTCCATTAGATAGAGCATGGAATATCCAAGATATCCTCCATAGAAATCCTATACGTTCTAGTAATATGATGTGTGATATTAGAAGAAAACTAGTTAAATCACATAATGATATGGCACGTCGATATAATGCTACACGCCATCCCAATCCATTTTCAGTGGGAGATAAAGTTCTGCTAAAAACTCACCCCGTTAGTTCAAAACAAAAAAATATTTGTGCCAAAATGGCGTATCGATGGTCTGAACCTTTTTATATCATCGGCTTCTCTACTCCAGTTACAGCATTACTTCGTAAGACTGTAGGAGGAGATATCACTAAAGAACATATTTCTAATATTAAAAAAGTTAAATAGTATACTCATAAATTACATAATTTATTTTTAGGTGCTGTCTGTAGCGATCCTCGAGTTTGGGATGATTGTAATAAAAAAAAAAAAAAAAATGCTGTTTGCATGTTGTTTGACTGTTTTATTGAATGGGGCCCCAAATGAATGTATATTACCATCTCAAGCCGACAACTGCTACATACTCATCTTCTCTTTTTCATTTTAACACTCACCCCCTTTATTTTGCTTACACGTACTGTGTGCTTCTCTTTACTCTCCGGGGGGAGGGGAAGATTGTAATAGGATTGTAATAGGAGATACACATACGAACACCTAACGCATAACGGACAGTGGAAACAAAACATAACGAACAGTACGCACGTAACAAAACAAAACATAACGAACAGTACGTACAAAACAAAACAAAACATAACGAACAGTACGCACGTAACGACATTCCAACGTAAACATAAACACTCTTACAGCATCAACATCAATGTACCACCAGATGATCTTATTTACACAACGTCAGATGTGAGTACAAAAAAAAAAAAAGAAAAAGACAATTTTCTTAATTTAAATAAATTGGATTGTTGTCCTCACTCTCTTTTAAAACTTTTAGAGGGATAGGTGATATACAATTTTTATAAAAAAACAGAAAACAAAATATTAATAATTTATTAATTTTTTTCAACTTTATTTTGATGAAAGTATTTTAGAAGATTTAATAATTACTCCAACTGAATTTAAAGAATTTTAATTGTTTTTTAAGAATTTTAATTGTTTTAAGAATTTTAATTGTTTTAAATATTTCAACATTGGATCTGATAAGATTTTTTTTCTTGAATAAAACAAAACACTAGTTGGATTTTCGATAAAAGCTTTTGAATTTTATTTCACGAACCTGGGACGTAACAGTAGGAATAGGCCTAAAGGAGAAAACTGTATTTGTATGATTATAAAGTTACACAGATTTTGATAAGCGGTATTTGTATGATTATAAAGTTACACAGATTTCGATAAGCGCCGAATCGGTCATTTCTAAAAGCTCATAAGTTAAAAAAACTTACTTTTGGAAAAATTAAAAACTTACAATTTATTATGTTTCAATTAAAAAATATAAACTGTTCAGAAGGCTGTCCTCTTTAATATAAAATATACTTTTGTTTTTTTTAAAAACAAACCACTTGTTTAAAAAAAATTAAAAATATAGATTCAACGTGTTTCTATAATAAAGTGAGAGTAAAATGTTAAATTACGTTGTATTCTGTAAAATACGTTGTTAGACCAGAAGAAAATTGTGTTGTACAAAAGTAGTCATTTATTTATTTCAGAAGTATATGTTATGACTTAAAATAGGTTTCTGTAATAATAAAAATTAAAATTTTTAACTTTAAGAAAGAAAAATGCTGATTTTCAGGGCTATTCACGTTCTTCATCGTTGTCATAAACAGTAGTTATACACATTAAAAAGATTTTTGCATTGAATCTTTGTATGGTCTCTTCCACTAGAAAGTAGAGCTTAAGCTTCAAAAGAACATCCACTTTCGATTTTTAGTTATGGTATATTTACATTTAGTTAGTTCTAAAATGCACCAAAGTAAAAATGTAAAATTTTGACTTACGGGCTTTCTGAAATTACTGATGTACAAGACAATTCTCCAACTGATACGTATAGACCGAATAATGATACAGAAAAGCCGTCAGTTATTTTACGAATACGACGTTTCTATAGTATTTTTCTTTTTAATCAGTGTACGTTACAATTTGTTAAAATTAGAACAATAAGCAACCCCATGACTCAATGAAATGAGAATGATATTTTTATGATGTGTAAATAAGGTGTTCTCCTCCTCCTCCTCCTCCTCCTTTTCTTCTTCTCCTTCTTCTCCTTCTTCTTCTTCTTCTTCTCCTTTTCTTCTTCTTCTCTCCTTGTTCTTGTTCTTCTCCTTCTTCTCCTTCTTCTTCTTCTTCTTCTCCTTCTGTTTCTTCTCCTTCTTCTCCTTCTTCTTCTTCTTCTTCTCCTTTTCTTCTTCTTCTCTCCTTGTTCTTGTTCTTCTCCTTCTTCTCCTTCTTCTTCTTCTTCTTCTCCTTCTTCTTCTTCTTCTTCTCCTTCTGTTTCTTCTCCTTCTTCTTCTTCTTCTTTTTCCCATCCCATCCACTGCTTTACGTGACGAAGCCACGACAATTTCGTCCTTCCAATTCCCCTTCAACCTCGATCTATCCTTCGATTATCACCTGTGGGAGTTGATATTTTGGATTACGCGTTATTTTTTTACACGTTATTTGTCCTAGATAAAATTATGTATCTTTACTATTTTATTACAAACTGGAGATCTGGAACAAAGTTTTTCAATGAAGTGGATGATCTCGAAATTCAACGAATGTCTATGTAATTTTTTTTTTAATTATTATTGTTTTATTTTATTTCGGCTTTTCCATCTATAATAGTAAGAGTAACTAAGTGTTTGTGGGGCACCGTGTACATCAGCAGCTACGGTATTGTTGCTTTGCCACTTACCGACGGCTTCTCGCCGCGTGCCACTAATTTAAGGAAAGAATATGAGGTTAGCTGCTACTATTCTACCTGACTCTATCCTATCTCTATTTCTTCTATTATCTATAAAAATAGGGGGAGAGAGAGTGTAAGAACAACAAAGATAGAAAGAGAAACGGTAAGAGAGAAAAGTTACCAGTGTGTTCTTCTTCTGGAACCGTCACACTTAGCGAAGCGTATACCTCGCGTGTGTCGCCACCTGGACTTCTGGAACAGTTGTAACCAACTACTACTGTTACTTTGTAATAGAAAAATATCTAGTTTTATTTATTTAGATTCATACAAAAATATATATTACTACAAACTTTGTAGTAAAAACTATTATTGGTTCTAGATTCGTTAGTGTTGGTAAAGCAGTAATTCTGAATTTATTTTGTTTCTGATGTCCTATCGACCAATCGTCTATCACGGCCGTAATTCCTTAACAGTATGAGATAGATCTGCCTTTTCGTGGACTCCATACATTTCTACCTAAACGACATAAAATAAAATAACACCAAATCAAAAAGTTCCCTTCTTTCTAGAGAAGTAATTTAAAATTTCTAAGTCATAACATAGGTATATTAACAAAAGAATTTGGGGTGAAACACTCACACGATTTTCTCTTGCCAATGCAAATAATGAACAACATTACAAATAAACAAAAAAATTAACCTCAAAAAAGATAACCTAATTTTAATCATGAGTGAATGATGCAAAATGAAAACCAACCTTAGTTTGACTTACTAATACGGAAAATCACTCTCAGACGCTAATCAAGGCTCTTTAGAGAAAAATGCGTGAAATAAAAGTTCTAGATCTTTAAATTTCCTATAAATTTAATTATACACTTTTGGCGTAAAATGCATACTAAGGCCGAAATCTTAAAAAAATCATTTTTTTACAGATTATCATAAAAAGCAGAAAATGACTAATTACTGCTAAACTAAGCATTATACAAAAAAATGTTTGAAATAAAAGTTATAGGTTTTTAAATTGTCTACAACTCTTATTATGTACATTTTTGCAGTAAAATGCGCATTAAAATCGCAGTCTTTAAGAAAATAATTTTTTCTACGAAAGAACAGCCTCCCCAAGAATTTCAGCAGACATGGCGCCAACCCTATCCTGTAGAGCATAAAAAATTTAGTAAATGAAGCGATTTATAAAAAAAATAGTAGGAGCCGTTTTTGAGAAAATCGGAAAAAAGTGGAAAATGACACGTTTAAACTGCTACTTCCGATTGACCAACTTTGATGAAAATCTCGTGTCGGGTCCTCTAGTGGTACCTAACTTAAAATTTAAGTTTCAACTTCGTATAATATCATACGAAGTTGAAACTTAAATTTTAAGTTTCTACCAGTTTGTATTGTTTATAGTTTTGTATTCAAAACTGAATACAGTTTTGAGATATTTTGTTCATACAACACACACATTCACAGGCCAATAGCTAAAAACATGTTTTTTGGGTGAGGGGGTCTGAAAACGTGTATATCCGGTAAAAACTTGATTTGTATAAATCGACATGAAAACAATACTTTCCTTCCTATATATTCATATAGGCAAGAGAAAGTAAAAATTGTACTGTCCGAATGAAAAGTTTAACTTTTTTGAGTTTATTCATTTCTCAATTTTCAAGAAAGACTAACTTAACATTTTTATTACATTGCATTTCCTAAACGTAAGCAACGATAAAAATTGCATTGTGAAGTTAATTATTTTTAAATTAGAAATTAAAAATAATACAATATTAATAATATATTATTAGAATAACTTAAGTAAAAAAAATAAAAAATAATTGTACTAGAATTACTGTATCCATTGCAAGAAGCGGTCTTTTTATGTTGCGCTCTAAAAAGCAGGTACGATAACGTGTAATTTATGTATGCCTTTGTAGTAATCGTTACTGCGTTATAATAGAGCAGTTATAACATTATAATTACAATTAATTATAATTTTTAATTATTGTTACGTATGACGTAGCGTAATGTATAGTAATTTCGATAGGTATTGAAATATTTTAAATTAATTTTTGAATTGTTTTTATTTTCTCGCAGTCATCAACCGCTGAGTAAAAAAGCATTTTGATGGATTAAAAGTTTTGGTAATTCGATTTCAACTGGTATTCTCGTTTCATTACCCCTTGAAGCCAAAAATGTGTTTTTGGAGTCCTTTCCCCGTCTCTCCCTTTCATCATCTCTCCTCCCAGCCACACCACTCTCTCGCAGCCCTGCCTGCCTGCTTCCTCGTCCGTCTCCCTGTCTGCCTTCCTCTCGCCCGCTCTCACAGTCCATCTCTCTCTCTCCCTCTCTTTCTCTTTATCTTGTTGCATGACAATGCCCTGTCACATCGATCCCTAATGGTGAAACAATACCTTGCAAAGAACAAAGTCATCACTCTGGAACAACCTCCAATCAATATTCTTCCGATCTTGCACTACCGGATTTTTACCTGTTTCCACAAATGAAAATGACATTGAAGGGACATTGTTTTGCTGATTCATCAAAGGTGATGGAAAAAGCGACGAAATAGCTGATATAACCTTCGAAAAATGACTTTCAGGAGAGTTTCCGATTGTAAGAGTATTTTGAAGGAAAATAGGATTAAAATGTTATACATACTTTCAATCAATTTCTATTAACCAATTCCGAGAACCTTTTGATCCTACCTCGTATAGGTGTTCTAAAGGAGAAGAACAATTCAGAAAGATTTCATTGGGAACGGGGAACATATGGACATCAAAAGTCTCTTCAGAAATAGCTCTTATTTTAAGACAACAAATACACGAAAAATACACTATCACGTCTTTCTCATTAAAAGAATACACGAATATTTTTTTTCTGCCACAATACTTTCTCATAATTTCAAATTTAGAGTCTCGAGAAAATCAAAATTATAGGGTTTATTAAATTTACAGTTCGTGAAAAATTACTATTTTTTAGTCCAAGGTTCTCAATATTGTAGTAATTTTCAATTATTTATTAGTTTATTTTATTAATTTTACATTGGTTATATTATTATTGTCAACTGTTCAATTAACAAACAGTGAATCAGAACGACATGGCGTAATGACATAACCTATTTAACTATTTATAGAAATAAATAAATGGCATTAACTTACTATAAAGGGAGAAACTGTCAATAAATCTGTTAATCTAATGGATCAATCAACATTTTAATATGTTATCGATCATATTCACTGTAAATTATGTTCTGTAATTGATTTTTAATTGTATTTATTTTTGTCATACCTATACCATTCATATAACCAAGTAAGCATATTAAAATTAATTAGAAAGGTTACTTTTCCATGCGAATCCATCTTGTACATTATTAGCAAATCAGTTTACATTCTGTAATAATAAAATTAAAGTTGATCACCTTAGTGACTCATTTCATCTTGTACTTTAATGTTAAGTTTATACTCTGTGGTCTTAATTCCGATAACTGGTTAGAATCCGTTGGTTTTAAAATTTAGTTCGCCGTACTTCAAAATCATCGAAATGTTGATCTAATTTTCTATAAAACTAAAAATCTGGTGTAAAACACTCACAAAACTTTCTCTTGCCAATTCAAATAATGAAAAATATAATCTAACATTAGTTATAAAACATTAGAAATAAACAAAAAAACTAACCTCAATAAACATAACCTAATTTTAATCATGAGTGAAAGACGCAACATGAAAACAAACTCAGTTTGGCTTTAAAATACGGGAAATCACTCTTTTACGCTAAACTAGGCTCTGTACATAAAAATGCTTCGAATGAAAGTTGTAGATCTTTTAATTTCCTATAAATTTGCTTATATACTTTCCTCGTAAAATGCATACTAAGGGTGAAATCGTAAAAAAAAATCGATTTTTTTACACGTTTTCGTGATTTAAACCCGAAAATTGCTAATTACCGCTAAACTAAGCGTTATACAAACAAATGTTTGAGTTAAAATTTATAGGATTTTGAATTCTCCACAACTTTTATGATATATATTTTTGCGCTAAAATGCATACTATTAAAGCCGAAATCTTAAAAAAAAAACATTTCATTCAGAATTTCAGCAGACATGGGGTTTACCTTATCTTGTAAAGCATAAAAAAATTAGTAAATGAGGCGATTTTAAAAATATCGTAGCAGCTATTTTTGAGAAAATCCCAAAAAAACTGAAAAATTAGACGAATAAACTACTACTTCCGGTTGACCAATTTTGATGAAAATGTTCTTGTCGCGTTCGGTAGTAGTATCTAACATAAGTTTCAAGTTTCAACTTTGTACGATGTTCCGTTCTTGAGATATTCTGTTCACACGCGCGCGCGCGCACGCACACACACACACACACACACACACACACACATTCACACGCAGATCAATCTTTAAAAACATGTTTTTTGGGTTCAGGGGATCTGAAAACGTGTAGATCCGGTGAAAACTCGATTTCGAAAAATCAACATGAAAACAATACTTTCCTTCCTATATGTATTCATATAGGCAAGAGAAAGTAAAAATTGATATTTTGATTCGGATTAACCAATCTTAGACATATCTATAAAAGACCAATGGTGTCAAATTATTTGACACAACTATTCTATTTTTAATATTTTTAAAAAATTTGTGCTGCAAATATACTTTTCTCCTGTGTTTGTGGCATTAAAAAGAATTTTTTGCGGTAACTTTGGTTAGAACTAAACTAACGTGATGATTTTTGTTTTGAATTGTTTAAAACCTCCCTATATTTGTGAGTATGGATCTCTTTTTTCGAGTATGTATCTTACCTGTTTCAATAGGCTACTAGCGGCTGACACTTCTCCATTTAGTGACTGATTGTCCATTTTTGCAAGATTCCGTCGAAATCTGCATGCTATTTTCAAGCACAGCATCCTCAACAGCTTGCTCTGTACTGCATGAAGCAAATTTGTTAAGACAATCTTAGTGACTATAAGCTGGGATGTCTAAGTTAAATTTTTTAGTTTTTGTGATTTCCTAAAAATTCATTTTTTAGCACAAAAGTAACATTTACTCAGCAACCACTCAACCAATTTTGATAAAACACTTCAAGGTAGTTAACCTTCCTAATGATTGCATAGTTTCTATGAATAACTTATGTAAAAAATGTTTTCTTAAATATTTTAAAGCTATAAATGTTTCAAAATTTCATAAATCTCAAAGGTGAGCCGAATTAAATTTTTTATCTTTGTTCAAAATTAAAATTTTACAAAGTTATTACTTTACAAATTTTTCATTGATAAAAGTAATATAATATTGTAAAAAATACACAATTTTCTAAGCAGTAAAAGGTGAGAAAATGTTCCTTAAGTATGGTGACAACAAAACCTTAATAAAAGTTAGCAACAAAACCTTACATACAGATTTGAAAACATCGATTGTACAAAATTCCATCGAATACCTTTACAAACGCTTTCACGTCAAGTCACATGAACACGAGAACCCACTGGTGCGTTCACTTTCCACCTTCCAATTACCTGATAATCCCGCTAGACGCCTTAAAAGACGCTGGAGTAGAGACCTGCTAATTTAATTTTCAAATTTCATTCTTAGGGAGACACCAATAGGGACCCACCTCTCTCATGCCTGTTGTTTAGGTCATCAGCCGAAAAGCTGGTTTGAACCTGTAGAGGTTTTACTAAGTAAAACGAGGAGTGAGGTGGTTTACCATTGCCTTCCTCACTGAGTGGAAAAGTACACTTGTCAGCATGCCAGGCCCTCTGAAAAGCACATATTTTCCACTCTGCAAATGACACCTTCACTTCATTCACCACAGGGTCTGGCTGTATAATGAAATTCATTACTTTCAGAGGAGATAACTCTGATTATTGTCTTTTACACCTCTACCTCTTCTGTTGTTAAATGATTCAGTCATTTAATTGGCTGACCATGTGATAACAAACAGAACTGTTTATTTTAGCCCTGCAACTAACAGATTGAGTGTAAATTATTTGACACTCCACCTGTCTGTTATGGGCAGGCCTCTCATGCCTATCATGTCATTTACATTATTATCATAATCATCAAATTTTCTTGTTGTAAAATTTTGCAGTTGTAAATAAAGAATTAAAGAGAAAAATGGTGAAGTGTGTAGGACTCCCGTGTCCCCTTAAGGAACTTATATTTTCCTAATGTGTTCTACCTATTCATTTGAAGTCACCATACCCCAAAACTCATGGAGCTACACTTTTTAATTAGTAGTCTATTTATTATATCTGCCCATAACAGACAGGTGGAGTGTCAAATTATTTACACTCAATCTGTTCGTTGCTGGGCTAAAATAAATAGTTCTGTTTCTTTTCACATGTTCAGCCAATTAAATGCCTGAACCATTTAAGAACAGAAGAGGTAGAGGTGTAAAAGACACTAATCAGAGTTACCTCCTCTGAAAGTAATGAATTTCATTATACAGCCAGACCCTGTGATGAATGAAATGAAGGTGTCATTTACAGAGCGGAAAATATGTGCTTTTCAGAGGGCCCGGCATGCTGATAAGCATACTTTTCCACTCAGTGAGGAAGGCATGGTAAACCCACCTCACTCCTCGTTTTACTTAGTAAAACCTCTACAGGTTCAAACCAGCCTTTTGGCTGATGATCTAAACAACAACAACAACATTTATTATATATGGAGAGGGTTAGTAGCGGTTCACAATAAAACGGCTGCAAATAATAAAATAAACAGTGAAAGTGGGTTAGCGACATCATGGTCATTTTACATTATTATGTCTTGAATGTACCAATCACGTCCGATTGTTTGTGTATACGCGTGCGAGTAATAGATCTGTCTTTTACTCTTTTTTAAAAAAATCCTTCCCATATGTATAAATGGCAGGTGTATGTTATGTGTAGTGTTCCACTCTTATTAGTTGCTTGTCTACGTCTTCAACGCGTCTGCTGGTGCCATTTGCGTATGTTTACAATTCTGGTGATCAGAGAGAAGTATAGAGAGAGTTCACTTTGTCCAGGTATCAACAAAAACGGTAATCTTTGTTTATACGATTTTCATAGTTCAGTCTAATCAGTGATTGTAAAACACACATTTTATCGCAGATTTATTAATTAAATGCGCAACCCAAATCTTCTGATTTAATTATTACGATAGGATGCGGTCACATGTACTAATAATCCGTGGATTTTCAGTATACTCATCTTATTTTATCAGTTTTGTTTTTTCTTCGTACAGAAAATTGGTAAAGGACAAATTTTCTGGTCTTAATTGCCTTTCAACCAGCAACTTCTTGCAACAATAAGATAGAAAGTTGATCTTAGTGTTTCTGGCGTTTAACGAACGATTAGATGACCATCCAAACTAACTACCCCGTGATCTAGCTAGAAGGAACTTCCCTACTGTGCGACGTCTAAAGCAAAAATGGAGTAGAGACTTCTTGGAAAAAATGGAGGAAAATGACCGGCTGTTGTTGTTTAGGTCATCAGCCAAAATGCTAGTTTGAACCTCTAGAGATTTTACTAAGTAAAACTAGAAGTGAGATGGTTTACAAATACCTTTCTCGCTGAGTTGAAAACTATGCTTATCAACATGCCAGGCTATCTGAAAAGCGCATATTTTCCTCTCTATAAATGACACCTTCACGTCATTCACCACAGGGTCTGGCTATACAATGAAATTCATTACTTTCAGAAAAAATTCAATAGTGTCTTTCAAACCCCACTTCTTCTTAAGTGATTCAGTCATTTAATTGGCTAACCATAAGATAAGAAACAGAACTATTTTTGTAGTCCTGGAACTAACAGATTGAGTGCAAATAATTTAACATTTCATCTGTCTATTATGGGCAGTCCAAAAATACCTACCAGTTGTATTCCGTAAGTTTGAATCGGTTAAGTACTGCAATTAGTTTAGATGGATAACTTTTTATGCAGTAATTAATTCAGAAATATTTTCGGTTAGATTTTTCTGAAGTTTACAGAAACTCTATTGAACTCAATTAAACCGAACGACGAGAAACATTCTGTACAGTCTCATAATTGTTTGTTTGTTTAGGTCAACAGCCGAATAGCTGGTTCAAACCTCTAGAGGTTTTACTAAGTAAAACGACGAGTGACGTATTTTATCATTGCCTTCCTCACTGAGTACAAAAGTAGCATATGCTTATCAGCATGCCAGGCCCTCTGAAAATCATCTACTCTGCACCCTGCAAATGACAACTTCACTTCATTCACCACAGGGTCTGACTGTATATTGAAATTCATTACTTTCAGAGGAGATAACTCTGACTAGTGTCTTTTACACCTCTACCTCTTTTGTTCTTAAATAGTTCAGTCATATAATTGGCTGGCCGCGTGATAGGAAACAGAAGTATTTTTTGTAGCCTTGGAACTAGCAGATAGAGTGCAAATAGTTTAACACTCCACCTGCCTGTTATGGGCGTGCATCAGTGTTTGTAACGATTTAATAAGTACTAGTTAGCTCTCTCGATTCTTCTCTCTGTTTAGAGCTCCCTTAGACTTGAAGACTACCTGTTAGCCCTACCAGTTGTACTATAATAATAACAATATAGTAAAACTACATTCCTTTAAGATACAACAGCTGCTGGTTCGTACTACTACTATTACTATTATTATATCTATACGGTGGAGTGTGGAACCCAGAATTTACTCACTACTCTTTAATGGAAGATCTTCTAATGGGCTTAAATATATTGCGGGTGGTCTTCCAAATAAGAATTCTTCAATCAATTCGTCACAAGTTTGTTAATTATCTTATTAACAATGAACGTGTTAAAAATAACTTCATTAAACTCGAGATTGATGAATAATTTTTACTTCATCTTGACTCTTTAACAGAGTGAGACAGTACTACTGTGATCGACAATCAATCGTGAAAAACTGTTATACATCAACTCCACAAACCTAAATATATAACTCTGTGCCCTAGAGGTAAAAGGTGTTTACTCCATATATGGCAAAATTAAGTTTGAAAATCAGCAATAAAGCTCTATAAAAGTTTCAGTAACCACATAAACTCCATTTTTGTATAATGATGTGGAAGATTTTTAAAATAACTACTATTTTTAAATCTTATTGAATGTATACTCGTTATTGACAATAAGTTATTTTATTTTGAATTATTTTGTTTTTATTGTCTGATACGCCTCAGAATTCAAGCAAATTCTGTAATTGTTTCAAACGTTGTGAATAAAATGCTGTTTCTTTATCAAAATAGAGTTAGCACAATATATTTTGTCTAACTTTTGTTTTCGTTTGATTTACTCAAGTTACATTGGGAGTAAATACTAATGTAATTGAAACGCGGATAGACTTAAACAGTATGAAGTCCTGTGGATGGTCAGGGGGTAGAAGAAGTTACGAAAGTTGTTTAGTCATTTAAATCTCTGTATCAGAAGCTACTTTATTAGATATAATTTTTTTTTAATTATTACCTTCAAAAATTTTTTACAAAATAAAAAACTTCATGTTTTTGGTTCTTCTGAAAAATTACAAAAATGGAGTTAACTTCCTTTACTTCTTAGGTACAGAATTTTTCTAAGTAAGCCCCTGTAGAACTTTGTATTTACTTTATTCTTCTGTAATAAAAATGTATTATTACTAAAAGTAGAAAATTTTAATAACTGGATGAGGAATCTAAAGTAATGACTCGTCCAAACTCGCAATGAACGAAACAACTAGCAAACTCAAAACACAATTAAACCTAACAAAAAGAACGTTAATGTACACGAAACTTAAACATTGCCAAATGGTCTTTATGTTAAGTCTTAAAACCAATGTACTTTATGAAGTAGAGATAGTCCATTACAAGAAAGGAAAAATCGCAAAACTGAAATCATCGAAAGAAGCTTCTGAGGAAGATCCGCGAATCTTCAAAGGAAACTAAATAAACCCATATCTAAAAAGAAATCGAAGCAAGAAATTTACCAAAATATAAAAACTGTTGAAGAAACTATATTCAAGATACGGGCAACATTTTACGGACACATGAGTTGAATGGACGAAAATAGACTTTTAACAAAAAAATATTTAACCTAACAGATGGACTTGAGAGCATGGCAGGGATTCTGAAGAAATAGAAGGAAGAGAACAATAGACCAGAGATCAAAAAATAAAAGTGCTTAGAGATAAGGGAGTTTAGAAAAATGATTTTCGACTTAAAGATTGAAACCACAAAAGTGATAAAATCAAAAAAAAACTCTCGGAAAAAGAAAAAGCTATAAGATCTGAATGTACAAAGAAAATATGGGCGTAAGCCAAAAGTGAAGACAAGAGTTTAACAAGGTAAAAGAAGTAGGGTTATTTAACGAGTGTGAGGCCTCCGTGGTCTCTCGCAAAAAAAGTAGAAAAGAAAATTTTAAGAAAAATTCATTAACTGAGGTATGAAAATTAATTTTATAATAAAATAATGCAGCTAAATAGCTTCAACTACATAAACTGGAGAACGTATATTCAACATAAAATTTGAACGATTTATTTTGACACTAGGACTGACATTAAAATTATCGGTTCAAAACAAACTTTCGATAAGCAAAACAGCCGGACCTACGGTATCTAGGAGTGAGGTGCATTAGTAACTCAAGAATTTAACGTTCCTGCCCTCTAACAGCTCCACCCACATCCACAGAGATCTATTTTTGTCAACAGAAGAAATTTTAAAATTTTATTGTAACTTTAATCCTGGGGTTGTGCTCGTAACAGGCAGGTGGCGTGTTACATTATTTGCACTTGATCTGTTAGTTCCAGGGCTACAAAATAGTTATGTTTCTTATCACAAACTCAGCCAATTAAATGACTGAATCATTTAAGAACAGAAGAGGTAGTGGTGTAAAAGACACTAGCCACAGTTATCTCCTCTGAGATTAATGAATTTCATTATGCAGTCAGACTCTGTGATGAATGAAGTGGAGATGTCATTTGCAGGGTAGAAAGTAGATGCTTTTCAGAGGGCTAGGCACGCTGATAAGCATACTTTTCCACTCAGTGAGGAAAGCAATGGTAAACCATCTTACTCCTAGTTTTACTTTGTAAAGCCTCTGGAGGTACAAATCAGCCTTTCGGCTGATGACCTAACCAACAATCCTGGGTTATAAATGGGATCTACTCCAGTTTTTGATTCTAAATCGCAAGGGACACCTAAAAATTAAAAATCGACTCTCAGCTACAACCAATTATAAATGTTTACCACGCATCGATATGCTTTTTCTTAATGTACTTTTACCAATGCACAAATTTGTTAAACTTAAAAATTCATAAAAAATACTTATTTCATTCATAACCGAGTTTCAACTGGAACTGGCCGACAAAAGGGCAAGTGGTTTATATACAGGAGGTCGTAATAGTTTCTTGAAAAAAAAAACATTTAAATAAGTAAAATTATTATAGATTCTACTAAAAACCTTCTACGCTTAACTAGAAAAATCTACAGCACAATAGAACAAAATAAAAAATTAATAATAGACATAATAAAACCTTTTACCGTATTTCAAGGGACAAAATTGAATCTAGGTCAAGCTTGTCCTTTGAAATTTTTGTTTCACAAAATTTAGCCCAGACTTACATCATCTTATAATTTTCTCCTCAGATAAAGGTACATATCTACTGGTAATATATTGACAAGAAAAGATTTCACGGCTACTCCATTTATATTCTAAAAATAAACATTTATACCTTAATATCTCAATAATTACATGCGGTTTTACTATAAAAAATGTGTGTGGCCAAATTCAGTGAAATTGTACGGGGAATGAGAAGCATTAATTTACGTTCAAAATTGTAAGCACCCGGTGCCCACAAGCTGTTGGTTACACCGACCACCTGACACTAGAAGTCTGTGGTTTCTCTTTCCTTCTTTATCACTCTGTAAACTTTTCACTCTTCACACACTGACACACATGTGCACACAGACACACTTTCTATCCTCCCTTTACGATCCTTCCCTTTCCCTAAAACATACCTTAAGGCTCCTCACCGACCACTAATCTATCCTAATTTTGCAAATAACCTTTTATAAGGAGACCTTATTTTTACCTTATTGTACCTCCCTGAAATTCGGTCTTTCAATCAACATCGTTAAATTAAAAATTAAAAGGCAGCTGTTTCTGATAAACCTAATTGTTCATCTCAAAGTAAATTACATTTTTTATTCTTAATTATACGTTGTTAAATTTAAATTTACTACGTTTTGTAGTTTAATTGATTAGGCAATTATATTATATTTTACTACTACCTTATTTAATTTTATTTGAAAAATATCTTTGTGTAAATTAGATCCTATTTTCATTATTGTTTATAAAAGGATTATAAATATTTTCTTGCACAATAAAAGATAATTTATTTTTTCTTTTTCTTTTTTTATCATGTCCATTATGTTATAATTCTCAGCGAAAACGTTCTGTCTGCCTATGATTCTGTAATAACTTAATCTTTTTCGAAATATATCAACCACTGTGTTTGTTATTTATCCGTAAAATCATATAGTCAATTTAAAAATTAAATTGAATTTTAAAAAAACCCGATAAAGAAACTTTTAAAATTAAAAAAATATATATTATTGGCCCTGTATGTTTGACATCGTTGCTTCGGAGGACCTCTAAATAACAGAATATAACTTAAAACGTTGTTTTACTTGGCAAAAAAAATTAAAAATTGCACGAATAAACTACTACTTCCGGTTAACCGATTTTGATGAATCATAATTTAAAAAATTCTCGATCAAGTCACCTTTAAAAAAATAAAATTCGGTTCATCCGTTTGGGTGCTCCGACGCTACAGACAGATACAAATTTTTATTTATTTATGTATTTTTATAGTTTTTATTTATTAATTTTTTAAGATTGCGGGCTTAATATGCATTTTAGAGCAAAAGTGCGTGTAATCAAAGTTGTAGAACCTTTGAAAAAACTACAAGTTTTATTTCAAACATCCTTTTGTACAACGCTTAGTTTAGCGATAATTAGTGATTTTCTGTGTTTTTTTTAAATTTAAGATAACACTCTGAATCAAGTCACCTTTCAAACAAAAAACCGACATATATCAAAACTGGTCCATCCGTTTTGGAGCTACGATGTCACAGACAGATACACACGTTAAACTTAAAACACCCCTCTTTTTCTGTCGGTGGTTTAAAAAAAAAGACTGAAATCGTTCAGGATAAATGTTGTGACAATGACATTCTTGTTCACAGAAAAAAATATATTTGATAAGCATTAAGTAATAAGCTGTTATTGTACACATCACGTGCCCACAACAGGCAGGTGGAGTGTTAAATTATTTGCACTCGATCTGCCAGTTCCAGGGCTACAAAAATAGCTCTGTTTCTTATTACATGGTCAATTTTATGACTGAAACATTTAAGAACAGAAAAGGTAGAGGTGTAAAAGACACTAGTCAGAGTTATCTCCTCTGTGAGTAATGAATTTCATTATACAGCCAGATCCTGTGGTGAATGAATTGAAGGTGTTATTTTCAGGGTGGAAAGTAGATGCTTTTCAGAGGGCCTGGCATGCTGATAAGCATACTTTTCCACTCAGTGAGTAAGGCAATATTAAACCACCTCACGCCTCGTTTTATTTAGTAAAGTCTCTAGAGGTTCAAACCAGCCTTTCGGCTGATTACCTAAACAACAATAACATATATATCACTATCATTATGTGGTCATGTTGTTATCAGATAACTTCTCATATCATTTTGGTGAGCGCTTTCAGAGTGTTCACCCACTGGTGATACTCGACTGCGACACGACCTCAACTCGACGTCCTATACGAGTCCTAC
Organism: Catonia carolina; assembly: GCA_035578175.1. Taxonomy (NCBI): domain Eukaryota; kingdom Metazoa; phylum Arthropoda; class Insecta; order Hemiptera; family Achilidae; genus Catonia; species Catonia carolina. Next base: position 26,963,411 of record JAQMRL010000005.1, on the reverse strand, counting down.
CCTTACATTTATATGTTCGCCCTCCCACCACTACGACCTCAATCAAACCGATCGCATGCGACTCAGTTTGTCCAACATCTGCTCGACCAGTCGCGTATAATCATGGCAGACGAAGCAGCCAAAGTAGCCTTCGTGCTTGAAGTTAAACAAGCTCACGGATCAACAAGGACCAACAAGCTCAAGTAATAGTTGGAAAATTTCTTTTGACATCCGATAAAAAGTCTTAAATTTGTGTTCATCACAGGAGAGTTCTTGAGCACACACATACGCTCCTCTATTACGATTATTACTTATATACGGTGATATCCAACAGCTGCGTTTTTCTGTTTGTTTTTTTTTAGATAGCAATAAGCAACGACTTACGACTTCTTTATCACATGACATTTTGGAAACTGCAGGTTGATTCGAAGAAAAGCTTGAACAGTTGCGTCGAGGCCGAGTCTCGTCGATGTGTGAACGTCTACGACGCGACTCGTTTATCGGTCGAGTCATTTGAATTGCGTCGAAGTCGAGTTTCTCCGGTGTGAGAGCGGCTTTTCATAGGGTTCAAACCAAACTTTTAGCTGTTAACCTAAGAAAACACCAAATATTGTAGCACCTTACAAAAGAAACACAGTGTAAATTTAAAAAAGATAAATAAATTGGAGAAAGATAAAGAAATGAGTAGAGAAAGATAGAAGAAGAAAAAAGAAAAGATATTTTACGGGAGAGCTCTATTTACGATTACTAGCAACCAGTGGGCATATAAACCCCGAGGCAATATTCTGGAGGGATATGAACTGCGTTCTTTAGTAGTTGCTTTTATTATTATTAGTTACCTTTACATTTTTTTATACTATCTCATAAGTTGTTATTATTGTCATTACGGAGAAAAGATCCCAAGGTGAGTTCAGTGATTTGTATGTAAATATCGTATTTAAAAGAGATAACTACTGCCATATCATGGTAGTATAAAAAAGAAAGGGTTCGAAACTTTATTATAACTTATTAATTACTAATTCTAACCTTCTGTTCCTATTAACTGATGTAGAACAGGCTAAAGGATGCAACAAGCTCGGTCCGAATATTTTCTCAACGCATTCTTTAGCTTCCTTCTTTTGCCTTACTAACAAATACCGACATATTATAATCTCAATTAAAATAAATGCTCAGCAAACCGCATTACATAACTTTCCCACGAATCTTTAAATAAATTTACATTTTATTGTTTATTATTTGACCGATTTTGATGGTTTATCCTTTACAAAATTGTAATGTGTTTTTAAACGTTTTTTTGGTCATCAGTCTCTCGACTGGTTTGATGCAGTTGAAATTCTTGAAGCTTTTGAAGACCCACATCACCAGAACCAAAATCATACAAGAGGAAGTTTTCACATGATAATTCTAGTCCGACAGAAAAAGCTGTAGTTTACATATTGCTTTTAGTTTTTTTGCTAGGCTGATTGAAAGCCCCTTACCACCGTCTGCCAGGTTGGAATGAGCAGCCCTTTCAGTTCCGTTCACCATGAGATGGTCATCATGGTGATGAGAGGTCACATTGCTACTAACAGGCCATGCAAGGTGAATATATAAATGGGACACAAATTCTTAAGTCTATCCCTTAAGTCTTTTGTAAAAGGATTTAAAGGTTCTCCTTTCAGTTATTGGCAGTAAACCTTTATGGCCCTTTTTAAAAGTACTACTAGGTTAACTGTGTGAAAGTTATTCGGGATTGGAAAATGGACTTGCCAAGGAAGGCTTGTTTAACCGCATAACGATCAACTGTCTTATTTTTGCAGACGACTTGGTAATCGTTTCTAGGAACATAGAAATAGGAATATCAACATGTTAAAAGTATAACCAGAAAAAGCGGGATTATAGATTTCCTTTAAAAAACGAAATAAGTGGCGAATGTTAAAACAATCCCGTTGTTGTTTATGTTAGCCTTTTGACTGATTTTAACCTCTAGAGGGTTTACTAAGCAAAACGAGAAGTGAAATAGTTTAAACTACCCTTCCTCACTGGGTGGAAAAGTATACTTATCAGCATGCCACGCCCTCTGAAAGCATCTACTTTCCTCCCTGCAAATGACACCTTCACTTGATTCACCACAGCATCTGGTTGTATAATGAAATTCTTTACTCTCAGAGGAGACAACTTTGACTAGTGTCGTTTACACCTCTACCTCTTCTGTTCTTAAATGCTTCAGTCATATCATTGGCTGACCATGTGATAAGAAACAGAACTATTTTTTGTAGCCCTGGAACAAGCAGATCTAGTGCAAATAATATAACAATCCACCTGCCTGTTATGGCCATGAGGCATTGTTATTGAAAACTAATTTGCTTCTGAGCATTCTAAGGGATTCATTTGCTTCTGATTATCAGTAACACCTTGAAACACATCACCTTTATCTCCTCTAAAAAACAGGATGTTGATTAATGACAGGATATTGATTGATCAGGATCCAGGACGTTGGTTAGCTTAACTAAATACATACAATGTCTTCTATAAATCATCCTCACACTTATCAAACAGCATCAAATCATTAAATTAATTAATCAAAGAAAATTAAATTTTTTGATGATTATTAATTAATTAATCGTTTCTTTTGTTACAGGTAAGTGTTTGATCATCTGTCTAATGTTTGCGTTAGTTCCATTGATACTTAACCGTAAGTAAGCACATATTTATAACAGTTTATGTAAATTTAGTAAACATTGTGTTTGACCCACCAGATTTGTCGAGTTAAAGTCGTCGCCACGAGTCAGCTGTTAAACAGCTGATTTTCGAAGACGAAGGTTCTTGGTTCAAATCCTAGTAAAGGTTACTTTTATAAAGATTTAAATACTAGACAGTGGTTACCGGTGTACTTAGCTACATTCAACTAATTATTATTTTTGAAAAATGAAGGAATCAGTTGGTTCCCAACAGGACACAAAAATTGTTTTAGCATTGTGAAACATAATAATAACCGTATACGAAAGAGCACCGCACTATGTCTCTGTGAAAATGTTTTACAACCTACCAAATCATTTAAAATACCTTCCATTACACAATTTTGAAATTAAATCTAACAGTTTCTGCTACACAAACCATTTTATATTAATGAATTCTTTAATATCCGCAGAAATAAATTTCTGAGAAATTTGGTTCAACTGACTAGATCGGGGTACATGTTCATAGTAAGTTTGTTTAAGGTAATACTTTCTGTCTAATTAAATTAAAAAAAAAAACAACCAATTTTTGTATATTTTCTATAATATATTAACTTTTTTATTATTTAATTCAATATCGATCCACCGGGTTGGTCTGTCTGCCGCATTGGCAGACAGTATTGGTAGTTGGTAACGTGCTCGCCTCTCATCATGCGGTCTTGGGTTCGAATCCCATTCAGGTACGGCATATTTTCATACGTTACAAAAAAAATCACTTCATCCTTCACCGTCTGCATTAGCAGTAATTGTAGAACAGTCGGACCTTAAACTAAAAAAAAACCGGTCGGTCTAGAAGTGAAGTCTTCGCCGCGAGTCAGCTGTTTAACAGCTGATTTTCGGAGACGAGGTTCCTGGTTCAAATCCTAGTAAAGGTTACTTTTATACAGATTTGAATACTATACAGTGGTTACCGGTGTACTTTGATGGTTAGAGTTCAATTAACCATGCTCTTTCAGGAATGGTCGACTTATGTTTGTACTAAACAACACCTCATTTACACATCATACACACAATCATCATCTAATTGGGACACGGGGTTGCTTATTGTTTTGAATTGGTACAGATTGCAACGTACACACATTAGGGATTGAAGAACAAATTTATATCAAAATTTTATCAATTTATACTCAAGCTTATTCAAATTCATGTTCTGAATCCATATCATTTATTTATCATTTGTTTTGTTTCTTATTAATAATAGTGCAAACTGTTTATGGACAACTAACAAGTTGGATTGTGCGTGTGAACAATGCACACTACTGTATTAAAATTTTATTTGTTCAATTTAATCAATTAGGTTAATACAATATTTTTATTTATTTACAACAATATAAAGGCTAATAGAACTTATCCATATAAGCCTTATTGACATAACAAATTTACATGTTTACAAAACAATCTTTGCGTATAACTATTTTATTTACATAATATACATGCAAATACACTTCTTGTTTCTTTTTCTCATAAAAATAAAATAATGTTTCAATAAAATTACTTACTATAATAATAATTAATAAGAAAAATAACAAAAATTCCCACGAAAAAATAGTTTAGCGAAGCTTGATCAAAAATAATATTATTTATTATTAAATTAAAAAGAGAAACAGGAAAAAGAAACAGTAGAAGAAATAAAGAAAAAAAGATGTGAGTCGGCTTTGTGAATCTATGAAATTTATTGGTTGGTGAGCGCTTGATAACATTTTGATGAGAATTTGTTCGTAATTATCAAAAAAAGGATCGAGTTCCAGATTAAATTTATTGAAAAAAGATACTGTCCGTATTAAGAAAGTATTGGAGTAATTTTTTTGTTTAATTCTATTGTTTTATTACTACTGTTAGGTATGTTGTTCATTATTTGCATTGGGAAGAGAAAGCCGTGTGAGTGTTTCACACCAGATTTCTATAATACTGAATCTCAATATGGGTGTTCAAAATATTCTAATATCAACTTTATAATTAAATTTAAATTTCGTGTAAGGTTCCTTTTGACAAAACATTGAAAATCGATACATTTGCAACTTGAATTTCCACATTAATAACAATTTTATTGATTATTATTTTAGAATAATTAATCCAAAAATTAATTAATATACATTTAATAACGGATAATTTTATTAATCTCCATGACAATTTAGTTGAAATTAAATGGATTAAATTCCTTTTACTTATCCATCCTATGGAAGGCCTCGAGGGTCGGCAACCTGAATACATCGTGGGCAGAACTAGACGGTGCCAGATTCCAAAGTACTGTACTTAAGTAATACATGTAACTTAAGAGTAAAGTTTTATGTGCGATTTATAAAACTTAATTTTATTAAACAATCGTTAGTACCTACCTAATTACGAATTGTTAATTATTATTAATTTATTTATTTAATTAAATAAAATTCTACATTAATTTTAGATGCTGAACCGAATTTTAATAACACATCAAATTTTTATGTATTTTTAAAAATTTGTTTAAAGTCGTAATAACATCTTTCTCATTAGCAACTGCAGTGAGTTATGAAACTGTTGGTTTTTAGTGGGAATTTTTAAAATTGTCATCTACCATTTTCCATTGTCCGTCCCTTTCGTCACACTCACATGTCAGAAACTACAAGAGATAGCAACAGGCAGTTTGCAGATTCGTAATCTACACAAAAAGTTAGTGAGCCTGGATTGGGTTTGAAGTTGTGGTTTTGACCGGAAGTGGCCAAAAACCGGAAGTTAAGAAATCAAAGCCGGAATTTAGAAACAAGAAAATGTAATATTTGATTCCTCATACGCTGGTTTCACACTGCCACCGCGGTATCGTGACAGCGGTTTCGCTGTTATTTCACAGTGAAAGACTTTCACACCGGCACAAAAATTTCAAAGCGGTACTGCGTGATTCCTGGCACATTTGTATTAATGGTCGGATTGGCTTCGGTAGCGTTTATATAAAATGTCAAGTATGTTTTCTTCAGAAGAAGAGGAAATATGACTCATGATATATATTTCAGGTCGTTACCTGACTGAATGAATCAATAATTCTGTCGATTTTATATTGGTTGCTGTTGGTTTTACATTTAATATATCATAATAATTAGAAATTAATGATTCATCTTTCAAAATTCTTTTTATCTCCTTTCAAAATAAAACACCCATTAACTTTTAAAAAAAGCTATGAGTTAAAAACTATATTTAGTTTTTAAATAAAGTATACATAATTCACTATTAATTTGGTCAATTTAAATATTAAATTAATAAACCCACCGGGTTGGTCTAGAGGTAAAGTCGTCGCCAAAATCAGTTGTTTAACAGCTGATTTTCGGAGACGAAGGTTCCTGGTTCAAGTCCTAGTAAAGGTACTTACTTTTATACGGACTTGAATGCTAGACAGTGGCTACCGGTGTACTTTGATGGTTGGGGTTCAACAAACCATACTCTCTCAGGAATGGTCGACCTGAGTCTGCACAAGATTACACCTCATTTACACGTCATACACATCATCCTCATCTCATTGGGTCATGGGGTTGCTTATTGTTCTGAATTGAACAGATTGCAACGTGCACACATTAGGGATTACAAAAAAAATGTATCAAATATTCTTTATTGATCTTTATTTTATTCATCAGATTTTAATAATTCAATTAAATTCATTTTATTTAATTCATGATTATTAATAATAAATGTTATGTACTAATAATAAATATCTATGCCACTAATTATGCCAAAACTTACTGGTAATATTCATCATGTTATTGTAAATGGTAAAGCCACACCTACAATACTAGTAAGAATAGCAATCAAACCATAAATGGCAAGGAAAACTAGGGCAGATGTGTTTATCCATGGTAATAGTAAACTTGCAAAATTCTTGCAAATCATAAGAGAATGCAATATTCTGAAATGTTTCGCGGGCGAAAATCTGTCGACTGCGACGTATTCCGTGCGGTACTGAAGCGATACTGTGGCGAACTGGCGAAACTACGGCGGTAGTGTGAAATGATTTCGCTGCTCTAGCCGTCTTAACCGATATCTCCGTAAGGGGTAACATATTGTTTCGCCTGATTATCGCGTATTGATTAGAATCAACAATATAAGGTATGCGGATGACACCATAGTACTTGCCGATAGTGAAGAAGGTCTACAGCATCTAGTGAGCAAAATAGCCACAGTAAGTTGCAAATATGGCCTTGATATCAACAGTAAGAAAACGAAGTTCATGTTGATCTCCAAGCACAGAAACGACAATGCCAAAATTTTTGTCAATAACCAGCAATTAGAACGTGTGAAACACACAATGTACCTGGGAACAATGATAAATGAAAATTGGGACATGGCACAAGAGATTAAATATCGCATAGCAAGGGCAATAGCTGCTTTCAATAAAATGAACAGAGTTTTCAGGAGCCATGATCTTACCATTGAAAAGCCGGCCGCGTTGGCGATGTTGGTAACGTGCTCGCCTCTCATCACGCGGTCTTGGGTTCGAATCCCACTCGGGCATGGCATTTTTTCATACGTTACAAAAATTTCATTTCACCCTTCACCGTCTGCATTAGCAGCAATTTGCAAAACAGTCGGACGTTAAACAAAAAAAAAAAAAAAAAAAAACTTACCATTGAAACGGAACTCAGACTTTTGAGGTGCTACATCTTCTCGATTTTGCTGTATGGAGCAGAGGCATGGACATTGACCAAGAGTATGATTAAACGTATAGAAGCCTTTGAATTGTGGTTGTACCGGAGAATGCTGAAAATATCATGGACAGAGCATGTAACAAATGACGAAGCTCTGAGATGGATGAAGAAATCCAGAGAATTATTGAACACCATCAAGATCTGTAAACTTCAGTATTTGGGACACGTCATGCGGAATGAGTCCAGATACTCTTTGATACAGCTCATTGTGCAAGGGAAAATATATGGAAGGAGAGGACCAGGAAGAAGAAGAATATCCTGGCTACACAACCTCAGGGAATGGACCGGAAAGGCATCTGCTGAACTTTTTCGTATTGCTGTCAGCAAAGTAAAAATTGCCATGCTGGTCGCCAACATCCGAAACGGATAGCGCACTAAAAGAAGAAGATCGCGTATTCAGATCGACAACTTACCGCGGTTACGGTTTCGCGGCGTCGGTGTGAAAACGACGTTAAAGAGTAGATATAGAAATGTATATAGAAATCACTAGTGGTTTTTGTCATAAGCCAAAGGTAAGCTTTTGAAAAATCGCCACCGATCATGAGACGCGTCGTCTCACGAAAGGAATTTTTCCGGATTCTTAATCTTCGCAAAAACGTTGTGAACCTGAATTGGGTTTAAGGTTCCAATTTTGACCGGAAGTGGCCCAAAACGGAAGTCAAGAAATCAAAAATCGGAATTTGGAAACAAAAAAAATGTCATTCGATTCCACTTAAATAGTAGATACAGATATCACTAATGGATTTTGCCATAGATCAACGGTAAACCCTTTTAAAAATGTCCACCAGCCATGAGACGCGTCTTATCACGAAAGGGATTTTTGACTTTTCATCATTTGCAGACCCTAGCCAGGAATCGAACCTGGATCTTTCAACTTTGTAAATTTAACCATTTCTAGAATATCACTACAACTGAAAGCCCTGTATCGTCTCTAAATGGACTTGAGTGTCCACGTCTCCATCCCGTACAACAGAACAGAGAAGACATAATATAGTAGCAATTTCATTTTGAGCAATGCCAAGATCCCGAATACACAGCAATTTCTTTAGTGACACAAATTACGATCTCACAATTGTTGTCCGTGATCTCCCGTCTGTTCTATCCATGTACAGGTATTTGAGATATATTCCGATAGTGCTACCGTAGGATGTGACGCATTCTGTCGACAGACAGAATAACAAATAGAGATGTGCTTGATAAAATGGGCAAAGAATATGAGTTGTTTGAGACAGTGAAGAGAAGAAAACTTCAATATCTTGGACATGTGATTAGAGGTCCTAAATATCACATCTTACAAGTAATCATAGAGGAGAAGATAAAGGCAAGTGAAACGTTGGCAGACGTCGGGCATCTGGTTGAAGAACCTGAGAGACTGCTTTGGTTGCAATAACACGGAACTGTTCCGTGCAGCACCAAATAAGGTTCGCATAATGATGATGATTTCCTACATCCGATAGGAGGGAGAAGAAAAATATCACTGTACAATGTTACAATATTAAACTGTATGAAATATCCCAATTTATTAAACTTCCCTTTGATTTTCCATCAAAATCTGTTGTTAAATATGATTGTAATCTTTACTCTCGTAGGGCATGTTTTTGACACTCTTTTAATGGTTGTTTTCCACCCTCTAACAGTATTGGTAGAATTACAAAAAGGGAAATCCAATTTAAAGTTACACAACAATAATAGCAGTTTAGCAAAGTGGTTAATATTTTATAGGTGGATACAGGATAAAAGTGTAGCGCCAAGTAAATACACCATTATACTGATCGTTATAGGGGATAAGTTATGAGACCCTATAAATAAGGGATCATATTATAAGGGGGGATTATATTTATATATATCCCCCTTTACACCCTAGCTAAAGATCAAATTAACCAATACGTTCAATTTTTTCTACCCTAAGTGTCAAAATGTTGCAAGGTGCAATATTATACTGAATACTGTGCTAACCTTATTTGTCAACCGTAATTTATCATGTGTGTTGGTTGCTAAGTTTAATACGTAAACTTACGCTTATTTCTCAGTAATTTTAACAGATTTTGATGTGGATTTAACTCCGAATGACTCTTTTTATAAAGGACTAATTATTTTCATATTAAAATATCCTGCCCATAACAGACAGGTAGAGTGTCAAATTATTTACACTCAATCTGTTCGTTGCAGGGCTAAAATAAATAGATCTGTTTCTTATCACATGGTCAGCCAATTAAATGACTGAATCATTTAAGAACAGAAGAGGTAGAGGTGTAAAAGACACTAATCAGAGTTATCTCCTCTGAAAGTAATGAATTTTATTATACAGCCAGACCCTGTGGTGAATGAAGTGAAGGTGTCATTTGCAGAGTGGAAAATATGTGCTTTTCAGAGGGCCCGTCATGCTGATAAGTGTACTTTTCCACTCAGTGAGGAAGGCAATTGTAAACCACCTCACTCCTCGTTTTACTTAGTAAAACCTATACAGGTTCAAACCAGCCTTTTAGCTGATGACCTAAACAACAACAACATTAAAATATCCTCAAATCAATATTTTAATCAAATTAATATTTGAAATAAAATTATTAGTATTTTAATTCAAATCAATCAACGAATGAGACAAGGGTGTCATTTGTCGACCACTTAATTGAATACATAAATATATATGGATCACATTTTCTGTCCTGGAAAAACAAGGTCAAAAAATATTTAATAATTTTATTTCCATTTTAGGATTTCGAATAAAACATCGCAATAATTAGTGGAAATTTTAGTTGCCATCTATCATTTTCCTATGTCCGTCACAACCAGATGTCAGAAACTACAAGAGGTAGCAACAAACGGTTTTCGGATTCGTAATCTACATAAAAAGTTAGTGGGCCTGAATTGGGGTTGAATTTCTGATTCAGACTGCAAGTGGTCTAGAACCGCATAGAAGTCAAGAAATCAATTCGGAATTTTGGAACAAAAATAGTGCCATTTGATTTCTCCTAATGTGTAGATACCGATATTGTTGGGTTTGAAGTTCCAGTTTCGGTCGGAAGTGGCCCAAAACCGAAAGTCAAAAATTAAAGTCGGAATTTGGAAACAAAAATAGTGTCATTCGATTCCTCTTAAAGAGTAGATACAGAAATTGTTGGGTTTGAAAATCCGGTTCCGGTCGGAAGTGGTCCAAAACCGGAAGTCAAAATCAACGTCGGAATTTGGAGACAAAAATAGTGTCATTCGATTCCTCTTAAAGAGTAGATACAGAAATTGTTGGGTTTGAAGTTCCGGTTTCGGTCGGAAGTGGCCCAAAACCGGAAGCAAAAAATTAAAGTTGGAATTTGGAAACAAAAATAGTGTCATTCGTTTCCTCTTAAAAGAGTAGATACAGAAATTGTTGGGTTTGAAGTTTCAGTTTTGGTCGGAAGTGGCCCAAAACCGAAAGCAAAAAATTAAAGTTAGAATTTGGAAAAAATATAGTGCCATTCGATTCCTCTTAAAGAGTAGATACAGATCACTAATGGTTTTTGCCAAAGATCCAAAGGTTTTTAAAGATTTCAAAGGCTTTTTAAAAATTGCCACCAGACAGACATGAGACTTGTCTCTTGAAAGAGTTTGTTTTGCTCGAATGTTCTCTTAGACAATAGTCTAAGAGACGTCTACGCCGTAACAAAGAGACATTCAATTCTTTTACATTTTGTATATTTTTTTTTATTAAGTTATATAGAATAATGTTTTATTATTCAAAGTGTTTGCTCACATGTTGTTAAATTATTTTTTTGTATTTATAATCGATATTTTGTGACAGTACTTTAATTATTAACTAATTGTGGTCGTTAATGTGTTTATTTCTGATGCAATCTTTAAAAATAAACTTATACATAAATGCAAATAGTTTTCAGTGGAATAGCAGAAAAATTCATAAAATTGTTAAATTATGCGTTGCAACGCATAATTTATGTACTTTTTTTAATCACCTGTGGTGAGTGATGTGAGGTCCGGGTGGAAAGTAACTTAAGTGATTTTCAGGGGGCCTGGCATGCTGATAAGCATACTTTTTCACTCAGTGAGGAAGGCAATTATAAACTCCCTACCTTGAACACTATACGGAGACAATTTTACTTACCGGTTACTTACAATGATTGCGTTAACGACACACACTACAAACACTCTGAAATGTATTAAAATTTTAAATCAATTAAAAAAGAAGTACAGTTCATGCAAAATAGGTTCTGTAAAAAATTTAATATAATCGTTCAATTAGTGTAAATCATTATTGTACCACATACATTATGTACATTTTCGTAATATTTTTGTTATGTTACTTGTTTTTATTGTGTAACGAAGGTCGGTAAAAACTAAAAATTTTATTATAATTATAATAATATAAAAATATTATTTTTATTATTGTAAAATATTTTGTAAATATGCAAATTTTAATTAAAATGAATTGATGTAAAGTTTTTAGTTTTTATGAAGACTGTACATTGTGAAAAAAAAGATAAAAGTGCACTACACTAATAAATAAAATAACTGCTGAACAAAAAAACGATATTTAACAGAATGAAAAGGGATTGACAACCTAGAATATGAGAGAATAAAGAATTAAAACAAATGTAATTTTTTTGTGTAGATAGATTCTACATGTTCGTTTCTGTGACAAAAAATATAGACTACTTCTTAGCGGAATTATAAAATCCACCTATACTGTAATAAAGTGAATTTTGTGTACTTCTATACGTAAAGAAACATCATAAACCCCTACCAAAGATCTAAATCATCCCCCACTATTATGTCTTGTCGTGTGCTACCCCCTCCATATCGTACAATAGTATTCGATTCTGTCTACCAGTTCCTCCGTAATTCTCGTCTGCGAAGGTTGTATGTCGTTGTGCAACGTTATTTCTTAACGAACACGTGGTTTTTTTACTTGTCAATTTTATTTGTTATTGGTTTTTTCATTCGATAATGTTTCTGTGCAGTTATTCATTTAGGACTTTTATTTTATTCACCAAAAATTTCTTGCAATGAGTAAGTCTAACTTATAACTTATTTGATAATTTTATTTTGTTTATATAAATTAATTATTTTTTCATTGAAATACCTATTAAATCGGTCTACAATGTATTAAAAATTTATAAAATTTGCGTAATCACTAATTTAATCCTTTAAATTTGTGGTACAGGTAACCTTAAAACTAATATTAATCAATTTATTAAAACGTTCAATATTGATTTTTTTTAAATATTACGCAAGCAATCCTACTATAATGTAACATTTTCTAGTTTCATTTGCATCGGATGATTTCTTGGTTTTGGAGACGTTTAATATGATTATAAAAACAAAATTAAACTTTCAAATTGTTAAGTACTTGTTTGGTCCATGAATTTACGAATAGTTTACACCAAAAACCAAACTATCATGTACTTTACCTTATTTTTTATAATTATTATTTATTTGATTAGTGTTATCGTAACGTCCGTACAATTTGTGAAACACCCGTAGTTGATTTCATGTTTCGTATTTTTCATTAGATACTCGAACTGGAAAACTTATGAAATTAAATACAGTATAACATAAAATCATTTTTCATCAATTATGATGTGTTAATAATTTGTCTATCTTGACAATTATTTCAATTATTGTTTTTATTGATAAATAAAAACGACAAGGTAAAAGTCATGAAGATTTATTATTTTAAAGCCTAAGAATTTGTTTCTAATATCTCCAAACAATTTTGTTCTTCCGTTGGAAATAAATAACAGAGAAAATATATAGTTTTTGACGTTTTCTTGTAGGTTGTGTATAAATAAAAATTTATTTAATAATCTATAAGTTACCTATCCTAAGTTAATTAATGTTGTATCTTTAAATATTAAATAGATGTTAAGTTTTTTTAGTTATAGTATTTTGGATGTTTAATTTGATTGTATTGTTTGTATTAATTAAATCAAAGTTTCGTTTAAAAAAAAATCTTGACTAATTTTGGCACGAAGCTTGAAAAGTTTTGTTTGGAATTAACTGTAGAATATTAGAAGAATCGTGCGAAATGTTTTACTCTGAAGAAAAGTTTTTAAAAATTTCTTCTGTTTTTATGGGTAATTAATTATTTCTAATTTTTCGTATTTTATTTTTTTAAGGGTATAATTACTCCGCTTAAACATATTTAGAATAAATATTTAATGAGTTTAAGATAAATGTTTATGAGTCACATGTAATTCATTTCAAATATATTTGATTCATTTATCAATGTTATAATAAACCTACATTTAATTACGGTTTGTATTCACTGTCATCTATTTATTAAAATTACTAGTGTAATTAGTACAAAAAAAATTGAACTGAATGATTTAAAGAAAAAAAATTATGAAAAATATTTTGTGCGTAGGGTTTTGGGAAAAATTCGTATTTTAATGATTATATAGGACAATTTGTTGATCCAACTAGGAAAACCGCTTCCAAAATAATTTTTAAGTAATTAATACACGGAATTAATTTTTGTTGGTGTACATGAGTGCGTTTTGGATACGTCATTTTTTCCTACAGTGGCATTTATAGCAAATGCAGTTTATAACAGTGATTTTTTTTTTTTGAAACGAATACATCGTAAGTACAAAATGTTAAATTAGTTTGCTATATTAAGTAGAAGTATATATTGTATATCTCTTAATTAATTAATTTTGTATTTTGATTTATACTTCCTCGATTAAATTTTCGTCTAAATAGTTCAACTAAAGTTTCAAGTTGGTTATTATAACTAGGTTGTGATTTTTTTAAACTTCTGGTAAAATATGTACATAAAATTTTAGTTTGTTTTTAAACATCCTTCGTCGCTTAGTGGTTTGAGCGTTAGACTGCCCTGTATATTGAAATCAGAAGGTACCGAATCCATTCCTGACTAGTGTTAGAAAAATATTAAATGTTAAAACCCACATTTTTTAACTTAACCCAACGTTGTTTCTAATTACTAAACCAATTGTTGCGACTTTAAATAAACTAAAATAATATATTTAAAATCTTTGAAAATAATAAAAATATTCTAATCAGGCTTTTATCGGTCGCCAATTAGTTAGAAATGAGTATTTAAAAAGAATTTTATAAATCGTTCTTAAAAATAACTATCCATGCTGCTGCATGGATTTTTATTTTATTTCAAAATTATAAGAAAAATGCTTTGATTTAAAAGCATCAAGTCCGATTTTAATGTACAAGGATATCAAAACGATTTTTTATTTTCCGGGAAATTTTAAATGAATCCCTCTGACGAATTGTTTTTCAAATATTAAAAATTAATGAAATTATTTGTTAATGTTTTTAAATAAACAACTACGGTACCTACTTTGGATACCAGAAGCACATACTTGACAAATTACATTATTAATTTTTTGATTTATTGCGCGATCATTATTCATATGGAATTGAAAATAGAATAATTCTTTACTAAGGGTAAAGGGTAAAGGGTTTACTATGGGGTGAATCATTTTTCAACCCCTCTATTCATTCCGAATTAAGATATTCTGGACCATTAATCAGTATTTTTGTAAATTGAACAATACACATAAGGTTATCCTGCCCAGTGTTATTAAAAAAAGGAACAATTTAAATGTAAGTTCAAAAAACATTAATCTTGCTTTATTTCAAAAAAATATTTTAGCAGTTTGGATTTTAAAATATATTTCCATAACAACTTAAAAGGAGGTAGATAATAATTGAACGAACAATTAATTTATTTCTGGTTTTTTTTTATTCAAGGATTGATGAGAGGTTAGAATTTTGGTTTAGGTTTTCGTTTAAAACCGTTTTTCGTAAAAGTATTATTCAAATTGACTTGATGTACGTAGAACGGAGCGTTCATCAATCTTTTATACACTATTTTATCATAATTTTCACTTACTTTCGAGCTTATAACATTAAGGAAATTTTTTAGTAAATGTCAGTGTTTAACATTTATTTATGAACATGTTATTTATTTATTTTTTAAAAATTTCAAAATAAGAAAATTAAATAGTTATCAAAACAAATAGCATTAATTGGAATGAAAATTAATTGATGAATAATTATATTAATTAATTATTATTTTTAATTATTTCTTCAACTACTTGGTAGGTTATATTGTATAATGAATTTTTAAACTCTCTTGGGAATCGCACCCGGTACTTTCAGTTTTGCAGTGTAGCGTTGTTCTATTCACTCAACTAATCACAGAGGTGAACTAAATTTAGTTTTATCATTATCGGTTTTTTTACTGAATATTAGCTTTTTTCATAAAATATTTTATTCTAACCACGATTTTTATGTTTTTCTTATGCTTTTATCCCAGAAATTAATTTTTGTTGCAATATACCATACAGCGTACATTCCATTCTCTTTCGCAAATTTGATTTTTGTAGTATATTAAAATGTATTTTATTGGTGTATAAATTATTATTATTTTGATACAGTTTAAAAAATGTACATTCTGTGCAACAAGTTAGGAAAAGCTTCGTTGTGGTATTTGCTAAAAAAAATGTAATGATAAACCAAAAGAATCATGAGCCAGACACAATCGTCTTCCGATTTAACTCTCCGTGTAAACTATTAACCTATATTTTCAAACTATTTAAAAAAAATTGACGTGAAAAACTCACACGACTTTTTCTTAACAGTGTGAAAAATGAACAATATAACTTGCGATTAATCATGAATAAACAATGTAAAATTTAAAATATTACCTAATTTTAATCATGAATGACGGAAAATGGAAATCAACCTTTACTTAAAAATATAATATGGACTTGTAGATATCTTGTGGATGTGTAGATATGACTTGTAATATGATATGGTTGTGATAAAAGTGTAGACTACATTTAAAAATCTACAACTATTTTTCGATCATTCTTTTGTATAACGCTTATTTTAGCGGTAGTTAGTGATTTTCTGTTTTTTTCCATTAAAATCTGTAAAAAAATCGATTTTTTAAGATTTCAGCTTTAGTATGCATTTTACGACAAGAGTGTATGTATAATCAAATTTATAGGAAATTAAAAGATCTACTACTTTTATTAGGCGCTTTTTTCCCTACAGAGCCTAGTTTAGCGTGAAAGAGTGATTTTCCGTATTTTTAAGTCAAACTGGTTGATTTTCATTTTACATCATTCACTCATGATTAAAATAAGGTTAAATGTTTTTTGAGGTTAGTTTTTTTTGTTTATTTGTAATGTTTTATTACTAATGTTAGGTTATATTGTTCATTATATGCAGTGGCAAAAAGTTGTGTGAGTTTCACACTAGATTTTTTGGTTCCGGAGATTTCGTGATGACTGAGTCAATGAACGGATTATCTTGTGATTGAAGGAAGAGGTATTAAATTGGCCGTAATTCTATCTCATGATTGGTTGACGCCCTCTGATTACTTACCAACTTGTATTGCTCTAATTACTTTCGCAGGTAACAATTATGTTAGACCTGAAATATTATTCAGGGCGTAAACTTAACAGAAACACGAAATCTTCCATGCGCATTTTATCAGTGCACGTTATAAGCATGTTCTTATATTTCATGTAACGTTATAGAACTTAATTAAGTTCTAACTTATTAGAATAATCTAAATGTGCATTTTATACAAAATAGTTTCTTAGAAGTTCCGATATATTGAACTATGGCTTGTAGAATTTTTCTTTTGATTCATTAAATCTTATCTTTTTTTTTGGTTTTGTTGAAATGTTATCTAGTTTCTTTGGTATTTATGATGGTGTATTAAGGTATTTATTGATATAAATTCTTGTGTAGGAACATATGTAAACCAATTTTCCCAGAATAAAGGTTCAGTTTTTGTTGCATTACTTTTTGAATTTCCTTGAAAACGTTACATTGAACATGTTCAATGTAATTTAATTGTTTTTATCTCTAATATGTGTACGTTGCAATCTGATCAATTCTGAACAATAAGCAACCCCAAAATCCAATGAGATGAGGTGTAGTCTTGTACAGACCCAGGCCGACCATGCCGAAGAGAGTATTGTTAATTGAATTCCAACCATCAGAGTACAAGGGTAACCATTGTCTAGTATTTAAATCCGTATAACGTTTACTAGGATTTGAACCACGGACCTTCGTCTCCGAAAATCAGTGTTAAACAACTGACTCACGGCGACGGTATTACCTCTAGACGAACCCGGTGGGTCGTAGCTTAAATTTAAAATATTTTTACGAATATATTGTTTTCAAAGATTATTTTACTTAGTTTTTTTACGTTTGGTTGTTGTAGGTTACACATTAAATCTATTGCAGATAGTTGAAAATGAATAATGAAAAATCCCTTTAGTGAGACGACGCTTTTCATAGGTAGTGGTAATTTTTTTAAATGCTTACCATTGAACTACGGCAAAAACCATTAGCAATTCTTCGTATGTACTTTTAAGAGGAATCGAATGACACTATTTTTGTTTCAAAATTACGAATTTGATGTCTGGACTTCCAGTTTTGGGCCATTTCTGGTCAAGACCGAACTCCAAGACCCAATCGAGGCTCACTAACTTTTTGTGTAGATTACGAATCCGAAAACCGTTTGTTGCTATCTCTTGTATTTTCTTACTTTGATTTCTTGATTTCCGGTTATGGGCCACTTCCAGTCAAAACTGGAACTTCAAACCAATCCAGGCCCACTAATTTTTTGTGTAGGTTACGAATCCGAAAACCGTTTGTTGATATCTTTTGTAGTTTCTGACATCTACGTGTGACGGACGGACGCAGGAAAATTATAGATGAGAATTTTTAATGTTGCGACCAAAAAATTATCATTTCTGGCTGGTAATGAACCTGAGACTCCTGGCACAAGACGGTTGCGCTGATCACTACACCAAAGAATGGTGCCGGCTTTAAAGGTTTTTATTCCTTTTCCCCGTTTCGCTTTATGTACTTTTTACTTTCGTTTTAAATTTTAGCTTACTTTCTAAATTCTATTCCCGATTTTCAGAATTGTAGTATTTTAGGAAGACATAGACATGTGCTCTACAAGCTGAGATTAACACTATCTGTTGAAATTCTTGGGGGAGCTGTGCTTTCGTCGTAAAAAGTTTTTTTTTAAGATTGCAGCTTTAATATGCATTTAAAACCAAAACATATAATAGAAGTTGTAGAAAATTAAATACATAAAGACTACAACTGTTATTTCTTACATTTTTTCCTATAACCAATAAATGCTCATTAAAATCGGTAAAAAATGGATTTTTGTAAGATTGTGACTTTGGGTACGCTTTTTACGACAGAAAATTGTAATAAAATCACCGTAATAGGAAATTTGAAAAAGCTACGACTTTTATTTGAGCATTTTTCTACAGAGCCTAAATTAGCGTTAATTAGTGATTTCCGTTGTTTTAAATTGTAGTTGTTGTTTTGGTCATCAGCTGAAAGGCTGGTTTGAATTTCTAGAGACTTTTTTAAGTAAAACGAGGAGTAAGTTAGTTTACAATTGGCTTCTTCATTGCGTGGAAAAGTATGCTTATCAGCACCCCAGGACCTCTGTAAGCATTTACTTTCAACCGTGCATATGCACCTTCACTTTATCACCACAGGTCTGGCTGTATAATGAAATTCATTACTCAGATGAGATAACTGTGATAAGTGTCTTTTACGCCACTACTTTTTCCGTTCTTAAGTGCTTCCGTCATATAATTGGCTGACCATGTGATAAGAAACAGAACTATTATCTGTAGCCCTGGAACTAGCAGATCGAGTGCAAATAATTTAACACTCAACCTGCCTGTTACGGGGATTTTTAATTGTACTTACTTGGAGCTTCGAAGGCATCAAGTTCTACTTACACGATTACGCATTGAACACTCTACACTTACACACAAACACTTACTGAATGAAGAAGAAGAACCACAACATCGCACACATTTCAACACGCCACTTACAAACACATCATCACAGACTGCCAAACTACACAATCCACACGAACACTATTCAAACTTAACAACATTTTAGTACTTAATTTAGTAAGACAAAGTAGCGGTTCAAAACACAATACATTTTTAAAAATTTCACAAAAATTTCAGATTTGATATAATTGTAAAATCGCATATTTAATTTTTTATTGTGTCATTCTATTTTTTATATTTCTGTTGTCTACATTTTAATTGAACCTAACTAATTGTTCATTATGTTTTTATATACGACCTAATTGTGTTTGTTTGTCTTCTTTGGAAATTTTATACTACATGTATTTATATATGTATCGTGGTCGCTAATGACGTCGTAGTCGATGATGCGACCTTAAATAAATAAATAATTTTGTATACAAGTTGATTTTCATTTAGCGTCATTCACTCATGACAAAAATTAGGTTATGTTTTTCATATCAAATTGTTTACTAATGGTTTAAAAGAGGTTATATTGTTCATTATCTCCATTGGAAAGAGAAAGTCGTGTATATTTCATTCCAGATTTTTATCAGTAGTTTTTTTACATTTTTATCCTTAATTATTACGTATTTTAATTTGGAAATTAAGCCGGAATCTTTTCTTAAACTGTTAAATTTTTGCAATCTGTAGGATGGCATATTTCTATTGTATATCATGGCTGATTTGACAGTAATTTGGCTTTTAAATTTCCTCTTAAAGTAATTATAAAAATCTGTGTTCGAAATGAAACGAAACTGGAACGAATGATCTGACGTGTACAAATTGATGTTGTCAAAGTTTAAAGAAAATTGCGTAGAAGTTGAAATTTAACATTAGCGAAGATACAAGAAACTTTATTCCTCTCTCAGTGAATCGTCTATTTCTTTTCATTATATTTTTTAACTTGGGGAGGGTCACATTTGTGACCCTCCCAGACAGTCTGTGTATTTACTCTGGGGTATGTCTGTATGTCTGTTCCAAATAGCCCCCCTGGCAAGTTCACAAGACTATTTTAAATCTATTCGCATCACTTTACCATAAGATTAGTTCATTTTATGTAAATCTTCATTCACCATCTCCATTTCGGGTACAGGAAAAATTATATTCAGTGAAAATTTTATTTTTTAAATTAAAGATCATCTTTACCTTATTTTTTACATTGTTTGTAAGTCCATTATGGATTTATTAGATAAGTTTCGATGATTTCTATTTTAAATTCCATGTTATTTAGAAAAACTAATTCTAGAAATTAAAGGTACTTATACATAAACCGGGGTCCATTCTGATTACCAGTCTAAACATTATAACATGATATCACTGTTGTACATTTAATGATGTTTATTTCCGGTAATGAATTGTAACGTATTGCATTAATTTATTGAAGATAATGGTCCATTGTATGATGTAGTTTGAAATGGTGTAAATTGCTGTGTTCGTTACGTGTGGAATCATGGAATTATGGAATTTACCAACGACTGGACGAGGAAGCTGCCTGTGTCTTACTGCAGTAGTATGGAGTTTTGTCGAAAGTTTGAGTGCGTCGGGACGGCCATGAATCTCAAACACAATCACAAATGTAATAGTAAAGAATATCGCGGAAGGGTCCGTAATTTATTCAAACTAATGGCGTTCATATTTCACTATCACTTTAGTGAATGCCGGTTTTCACTACTTTAAAGTGAATCGCATAAATACAATTTCGTTGATCCAGAAACCAGAATTAACGCGCAGACCATCAAGCCGTCGTGAAGCAGAGCTAAATGGCGAAACAAAAGAGATCGCAGGATGGCTAAACACCATTTGGAGTCATACCTGGCCGAGTTCCAATAGCGGCTTACAGCTTGAGGGATCTCTTTACCGTGATTTTTGGTGGTATTAAAGACTTCAATCCTCCAGAAATCAACTTCTAACATAAGTGTATCATTGTTTCATGAGTGAGAGTGGATTCCACTAAAATCAGAGTGGCACCCGTTAATGTAAAAGTACCAAATTAAATGTTCATAAATGTATAACGGAGTTAGAATTTTATAAGACAATAAATTTGGGAGTTAAGTTCTGTCGGTATGTTCTAGATGGGCTTTGGAACAAACTTATTCGAGGAAAGCTAAGAACGAAACTGTAAATTCTAGAATCATTGATTACAGAAGCAGATGAAGGAATCATGTTAAAGGAATGTTCCTGAGAAGAATTATCCTTTGGAATAAACTTATTTAAGCAAAGTTGAGAACAAAAAATGCTAAAATCATTGAGTACATGAGATAGAGGGATCGTATTAAACGAATGTTCATAAAAATATTTGTCCCTCGAAACATTGAGGTATAAGTCTGAAGGAAATAGGGGTATGGGTAGGCCTTGGAAACATTTTTTTCTGTTCCTTTTGCGTATCCGTGGCGGAAGAAGATCATTTTTAATTGGTGTCTGGTTTTATAAATGCCTGGGGACCTAACACAAATGTTTCGGTACGTATCAATCTCCGGTAATTTTTAAAAATTTTATCTGTATTTGAATTCAATGATTTTTATAAACATTCCTGATTTGTTATAGTATCTTTTATCTGTTCGTATCACCATTACGATGTTCCTTGAAAATAATTGGTTTTTTTTGTTTCAAAACTAAACATTCGATGAATTCTAGGAAAAAGTACAACTATGAAACTATTGCATTCAAAAGAAATAAAAAATTGACAGTCGTCAATTAATTTATGTAGGCCTTCTACGAATCTTATCAGAGTGGCAACAGACAATTTTTTAATAATCCGTTCAAATATCTAACCATTTTTTCCGCAGAGAATTTTAGTATTTGATAATTTCTTTAAATATTTGCATTCAATCTGTTAGTTCCAGGGCTAAAAAATATTTCTGTTTCTTATCAAATACTCAGCCAATTAAATGACTGAATCATTTCAGAACAGAAGAGGTAAAGGTGTAAAACACACTAATCAGTTATCTTCTCTGAAAGTAATGAATTTCATTATACAGTCAGACCCTATGGTGAATGAAGATGAGGATGAAGTGTATGACGTGTAAATGAGGTGCAGTCTTGTACAGACTCAAGCCGACCATTCCTGAGAGAGTATGGTTAATTGAACCCCAACCATCACAGTACACCGGTAACCACTATCTAACATTCAAATCCGTATAAAAGTAACTATCTTAACTAGGATTTGAACCAGGAACCAGTCTCCGAAAATCAGGTGTTAAACAGCTGATTTTGGCATCGACTTTACCTCTAGACCAACCCGATGGGTAACGTTATTTGACGGTGAAAAATACATTTTTGTGAACATTAGTTAAAATTTATTTTCCTGTTAGAAAAAGTTATGTATCGCTCTAGATTTTTGAAATGAGAGTGTAATAAAATTGAAGTGGTTTAATTATACTAAACATTCTCTTAATCAAAGGTTTCAAGTGTTCTGTTTGAAAGAAACTTATAATAATTGGAAACTTAAATTAGTAGACAATTTAAATCGTATAAATTGTAGTGTGATTAGCTTTCAAAGTAATAAGTAATATAATAATACTTTTCAAGTGCAAATTTAATTTTCATTAGTTTAAGTAAAGTACTTAGACTCGTTATAAAAGTTCTTGTTGTGGTTTGTTGTATCGTTGCCATGGTGACCGTATGGTCTATGATACCATAACACGCGATATGGCTACCGTATAATCAATAAATATAACGTATTTTTTTTACTTTTGCAGCACATTTGCTCATTAATGTGTTCTCTTTCTTTTATTTTTATCTTTAAGTCTAATATAGTTTTAACAATTTTCCCGAAATGTTTGTTAGTTTTTTCCAATATTCAGTAACGAAAAATCATCTAAAAACTTCTCGCTTATGATTTCTTTAAATATAATTATAAAGTCTGGTGTGAAACGCTCACACGATTTTATTTTGCCAATTTAAATAATGAAAAATTAACTTATTCAATCATGAGGAAATAATGAAAAATTAAAAATATTACCTACTTTTAATCATAAGTGAATGATGCTAAATGAAAATTAATTTTTAAACAACTTAATAAATTTATCTATAGGCCTATACACTTTAGCTTTTGATTTTTCGAAATCGAGTTTTCATTGGTGATGATTCACGTTCTCGGGCCCCCTGAACCCAAAAAATATGTTTTTAGCAATCTCTCTCTCTTTCTGTATGTGCGTGCGTGTTTGTAAGTGTGAGCGCGCGCGCGTAAACAAAATATGTCAAGAATGGAATATCGTACGAAGTTGAAACTTGGAACGTTCAGTATGTCAGGTACCACTAGGGGACTCGACGCAAACATTTTTAATCGAAATCAGTCAACCGGAAGTAGTAGTTATTCGTGGTAGTAGTTTATTCGTACAATCTTATCAGAAACGACACTTACTATTTTTTTTTTAAATCGTCTAATTTACTAAATTTTTTATGCCTTATATGATTGGGTAAACGCTGTGTTTACTGAAATTCTTGGAGGGCTGTGCTCTCGTGGTAAAAATTCTTTTTTTTAGATTGTGGGCTTAACTTGGATTTTAGGACAAAAACGTTCATAAATAATGTTGTATAAATTTTATAAACCAACAACTTTTATTTCTAACGTATTTTTTTATAACCCTTAGTTTAGCTTAAGTTGTAATTGTCTGTATTTTACAACGATTCAAAAGATATTGCTGTTTAAATACAGGTGTTTTCTTTCGTGATTCGAACTATAGTTTAGCATCCATTAGTGATATTACGTATTTTTAAGTTCTACGGTGGCTGATTTTCATTTGGCGTTATTCACTCGTAATTAAAATCTGCTATAATTTTCATTTTACATTGTTTACTTATGATTAAACATAGCTTAATTAAGCCTAACTGCCTATCTTAATTAATTTAATAGTAGGCCTACATTAGATATTTGACAGTTTAGACTGGATTTACAGAGAAGGTCTGTCTTGGTTAAATCGCCATTAAAAAAAGCTGGAAAACACCTAGGTCTATACAAAAACAAATAAATTATAAATGCATGTAGAAACCGTTAAGATGATCATCAAATGGTTTTAGATTACTATCATCCGTCTTCTACTGCTAGTATTCCTTGGACAATTCGAATTGGCTCAAGCAGCTCGGTGTTTATCTACTCATTGTTCGCCCCTCACCATGCAACGACGGTACAGTCACAAAAGTATACAATCGCGACTATAATGTGCGACTCACGCACGGTCACTACGCTTTGTTTTTACTGTTGTTATTAATCTGTCCGACATTATGATGTGGCTAATATTTTGTTTTCACGTATGGTTTTCTGTTCATTATAATTTATTCAGAACATTTGGTTTAATTAGTTGCGGGCGTCTGTAGAGTATAGTTTAGTGAGTTTTCCAGTTTAGTTCTTGTAATTTATAATTAACATTTTTACTGGGACAAATTAAATACATATTTTAAAATGAAATAATTATTTGTATGTTTGTACATTGAAATAAGATTGTAGGCATTTGCGTCCATTAAAATTTGTAGACCTTGTTAAAAGAATAGGTTATGGGTATACTTTATGCGGAACTGTGTGTACACGTACAGCAAGAGTTGTGCCAGTTCGAATTGTCCACAGTATACTACTGCTACTACTTCCGTCTACTATTTTCGGAGTCCGAACATCTACTATCTTCGGACTCCGAAAATAGTAGACGGACAATATAGGTTACGAGGTCGAGAAGAACTGTGAAAATGAACGAGGTTGGAAAATGGACGATTAATGGAAACTATAAGGAAAAGGCTAACATTTTACGGACACTTGTTTAGAATGGGTGACAACCGGTTGACAAAACAATTTTTTAAAGCACTAAACAATAGACCTACGTTGCTGGACAAATGGTTTAAAGAAGTCTGAAAGGATATTAAGAAAACCGGAATAAACCGAGCAAAAATTTAATGAATCGAACCAAGTTCCGACAACTATACCTTAATGATCTAGAGACAGCAAATGAAGGCGGAGCATAGTGATCTAAATCACAGCACAGAGCCAATTGACTTTCGTTAATCGTATCCTGCGTTGTCACGTTGTGGTCCCGCTGTGGATGACAGCCTAACAAAAAGTCACTAGGAGTCGGTGGAACAGAGTGTGACTTACCGAGGTCGAGAAGAACTGTGAAAATGAACGAGGTTGGAAAATGGACGATTAATGGAAACTATTAGGAAAAGGCTAAAATTTTACAGACACTTGTTTAGAATGGGTGACAACCGGTTGACAAAACAAATTTTTAAAGCACTAAACAATTGACCTAAGTCGTCGGACAAATGGTTTAAAGAAGTCTGAAAGGATATTAAGAAAACCGGAATAAACCGAGCAAAAATTTAATGAATCGAACCAAGTTCCGACAACTATACCTTAATGATCTAGAGACAGCAAATGAAGGCGAAGCATAGTGATGTAAATCACAGCACATAGCCAATTGACTTTCGTTAATCGTATCCTGCGTTGTCACGTTGTGGTCCCGCTGTGGATGACAGCCTAACAAAAAGTCACTAGGAGTCGGTGGAACAGAGTGTGACTTACCGAAGGGGCAACCTCACATCTGACCTTGGCTGTTATTGGCTAGATCTCATATGGCGTCTCTCATACGCATCATTTACTTTAGAGTGATAATTATATCATTGTTTCGTTTGTGTATAATTATAGACTTTAAGGCCTTCTATGAAGAGCAAAAACAGGACACTGGGTGGACAGAAGAAAGGAGAAAACCCTACAGTGAGCGAATTCTGATAATGTCGGTTGCAAAAAGAGCTTCCAGAAACGTCTTAAGTCACGTCACGTGTTCTAAAATTGGCCCTTTATGGAAAATAAAAATCTTTTCTTCTTTCAAACAGGGATTAGGCCATGGCCTGTTCCGACTCACATTCAGCTTATATTAATAATTTTAGAAAACATCTATATTAAATATGTAATTCATATTTTATCAGTGATAAATTTAAGTATCTTATAACATTTGTTTTTTTTCGTTATGGTACAATCATTGCCACCTTTTCCGTGGCCTGCCTATACCTCTTTTGCCTACCGGTTGATACTTGTAAATTTTTAGTGGAAGCCTATCGGCTGACATTCGTTCAACATGTTCTTTCCACTGTTGGCGATACGATGCAACTCTCTCATTCAGGCAGAAGATGTTCAGCTCCCTCCTTATTTCCTCATTCCTGATGTGATCTCTCCCGTCACAGCCCTTAGTTCTGCGAAGAAATTTCATCTCCGCTGCCTGCATTTTACTCTCAAGTGTTTTTGATGTGACCCAAGATTCACTACCATAGAGGAGTATTGGAGCTGCCATTGTTTTATAAAATTGGAAAATAAAAATTTAACGAAAATATAAAGTAGGGTAGATAGATTTTTAAATTTGATCAAAATGCAATATGATTAACGAAATTAAATCTAAAAAAAACACAAACAAGGATATTAGCTAACATTAGTTTTGAATTTATTTGTTCTGGTATTCCCCGGATGAACGAAGAAGAAAAGAATGGAAAATGTTGATCAGAACAGTAAATACATTACCGAATTATACTTAAAAGATAATTAATGAACTTACGAAATTAATTAAGAGTTGAACAGAATTCAGTTCAGGAAATACCGTCAACAGAAGAAGAAAAAATACAAATTCATTGTTTGGAAAGTAAAATTATTTGTAAGCAGATGTTTTTGTTAACTAACTGGTAAGCGTGCTATCAGACCAACATTTTTATGATATCTGAAGAAAAGCCGACATAACTTGTTTTTTAAATAGATAACAATGAACAGTAACGTAGTTGGTTTAGATATCTACTCTAGTCTACCGTGAGTTTTTATTTATTGGTTAATTACCCCCATGTTCGGTTCGTACACAAACAAAAATCACCTGCGCTTGTGTTTCTTTTCGTTGTTATTAATGTAGTTACGGTAAAACTTTTATATCTAAAACTTTCAAATAAAAAATAATTTTAAATAATCGTTAATGTCTGGTACATCTATTAAATTGGTAAATATATCTATGAAAGTAATAAAGACTTTATTAGTTTTTCTTTTTGGAGTTAATTTAAATTTTATCTTTTTGTCATATGCCGATTTTAATATAATTTTTATGTCTCATTAGTAATCTTTATTATTTTCATTTCTTTGAATACATTTAACTATTAAACATTATTTTGACTTGAAATTTTATTTATTTAGATGAAATTTTATTGCGATACATGTAGGATATATGATGGTAGTTAGATTCTAATAACGGGTGTTTTATTAAGGACGCAACCCTGATTATAAGAATATAGATACATCGGTAAAATTTTCTGTCCCCCAATCGGTATGTTGGCAACAGTGTACTCAAGGCCAACTACCTAAGACAGTTAAAATGTTCTAGTCAAGCATTAGTGTGATGACAGCAGTCGTTTCGTTATATTGTGTTAGCAATGATTTTTTTCCAAGGAAGAACAGGTGTTTTATTAAGAACCCTATGTTAAAAGCCACAATCTACGGCATATTTTTATTTTCCGTACTTTACAAATTATTAATTAATCTAAATTATTATTTTACAAATGAATAGCACATTGCAATGAAAACATTGTATTAATTCTATTTTCTTATAATCAGGGTTGCGTCCTTAATAAAACACCCGGTTTATCCTTGGAAAAAACCATTGCTGGCACAATATAACGAAACGACTGCTGTCACCACACTAATGCTTGACTGGAACATTTAACTGTCTTAGGTAGTTGGCCTTGAGTACACTGTTGCCAACATACTGATTGGGGGACAGAAAATTTACCGATGAATTACTTCTGTCTTCTTATAATCAGGGTTGCGTCCTTACCTTAATAAAATACCCGTTATGTGGACAATTTAAAATTTAAATTAAGATAAATTTAATTTATCTTACGTAAATTTGAAGCGTTTAATAATAATTTTTTTTAATAATTTTGTATTATTCTTTGATAAGTTTGTGTAAAAATATACTGGGTGTCCCAAAAGTCCGAAACAGCTTAATATTTTAAAGTAAGGGAAATTTCAAGATATGTATATGCAAATGTTGTAAACCTCACTCGAAAATAAAATACTAATTTATGATTAATCAAAAAAATTTGTCCGTCATCTTGAATGTAACATTATTACTTTCTCTTGCCTATATGAATATATAGGAAGGAAAGTATTGTTTCCATATCGATTTTTCGAAATTAAGTTTTCATCGGATCTACACGTTTTTAGATCCCCGAAACCAAAAAACTATTTTTATCGATTGGTCTGTGTATGTATAAACAGAATATCTAAAGAACGGAACATCGTATGAAGTTAAGACTTGAAACTTAAGTTAGGTTCGACTAGAGGACCCGACACGAACATTTTCATTAAAATCGGTCAACCGGAATTAGTGGTTTATTCGTGTGATTTTTAACTTTTTTGCGATTTTCTCAAAAACGGCTCCTACAATTTTTTTTAAATCTCATCACTGCATTTTTTATGCTCTACAAGATAGGGTAGGCGCCATGTCTGCTGAAATTCTTGGAAAGGCTGTTTTTCTCGTAAAAAAAATATTTTTTTAAGATTGCGGGTTTAATATGCTTTTTAGCGCAAAAGTGTATAATAAAAGTTGTATAATAAAATTTCGGAGCCAATACTAGACACAATTAGAAAAAAACGAATCTCCTTTTTGGGCCATATCCTTAGAACACCGGAGAACAGAGTACGTAGACGGCTTATTGAAAGTGTCTGGGATTTTAAAATCGGTTTGAACTGGACGAAGGAGGCCAAGGAGGACTTGGAAAGGTTTGGGTGGACGCTGGAGGATGTGAGGTTCAAGTCTCAAAGTTATAGAAAGTTAAAGGATCTGGCTTTGGAACCGGAAACCAAGACTAGAAGAGTGCAGAGGGTGACGGAAGAACTGCGGGCTCAGAGATCACAAAGAATGAGGGAATACTGGGTAAAGATCAAGGCTCAGAGATCGAAGTAGAGTCTTTCATGTTGTGGCTGAAGTGGTCCATTGTGGCCTCACAAGTAAAAAAAAAAAAAAAAAAAGTTGTAGAGAATTGAAAATGCTACAACTTTTATTTTACGCATAGTTTAGCGGTAATTCGTGATTTTCTGATTTTTTTCTTGAAAATCTGTAAAAAATCGATTTTTTAAGATTTTAGCCTTAGTATGCATTTTACGACAAAAGTGTACCTATGTAATCAAATTTATAGGAAATTAAAAGATCTACAACTTTTATGTAGAGGATTTTTCTCTACAGAGCTTAGTTTAGAGTAAAAGAGTGATTTTCTGTATTTTTAAGCCAAATTGAGGTTATGTTTTCTTAGATTAATTTTTTTGTTTATTTCTAATGTTTTAATACTAATGTTAGGTTATATTGTTCATTATTTGCATTGGCAAGAGAAAATTGTGTGTGCATGATGGGAACACCAGACCATAAAATTATATTTTTATAAAATCTTGGCAAAGCTAGGTCATCACCAGAATGTTATATCCTATGTTATGGAGTAATTACATAACTTGTGGCACTAAGTAGTGAATATTCTGTTCTTTTGTTGAAAGTACAGATTTTTACAATTTTTAATGGATACACGATAAAAGTCGGTCAAATAAACAGTTTAATATAATTCTTTTAATTTTTTTGCGTAACAAAATCTACTATATGTGACAGTTCAGTAGGTATGTGCAATGATTTTCTTTTGTCCAATATTTTGATTGTCATGAGCGCATAACGTGAGGGTGGTCACTGTGTAAAAAGGTGAAGAAAAGAGTAAAATGTAAGAAACGTGTTCTCGGAAATGATTCGGTTAACATCAAAGGAACGATGCCGAAAATAAAGTCACAGTCCGAAAGAGTCACGCAATACTATATTAAACGTTCTGAAACGAAGATAGGGCTATAAAAGTATAACTTGAGTCGGTCTGTTTGTTTAAGTCAGGGACTTCTGCAGAACAGACTTAACTGCCTGATGAATACCGTTGAGGTTTGATCCGCTTATATAGCTATACTAAGATCGGTCAAACGACAACAAAACACCGGTCAAAATTACTATACACTAAAAACAATC
Source organism: Catonia carolina (assembly GCA_035578175.1). Lineage (NCBI taxonomy): Eukaryota > Metazoa > Arthropoda > Insecta > Hemiptera > Achilidae > Catonia > Catonia carolina. The sequence goes on along the minus strand of JAQMRL010000005.1, from coordinate 26,933,196 downwards.
TTTCTATACATATACATGTATAATAGAATTTTTGCGGCTTGTTTAGAACAGGTCAACTGTCGACATAAATCTTCTACAAGCCGTGCAAAATAATTGACCGGGATAACAAGATGTAAACATGCAATAAGCAAAAGATTCAACCTTTATTCTTAAAAACAAAAAACAATATAGCTAATTAAATTCTCATTAGTTTCGTATTTTTCATTCATAGTTTGCTTAAAATAAAACATAAATTGTATGGTGTTCCCTCCTTAGTCATATAATGTATTAGGTCATAAAACTTTTAGTAGTTTGCCATAAGAATATACTAGAGCAATGGTTTTCAGCCTTTTAGACACTGCGACCCCCTTTGTAGGTTGAGTATTTTGCCGTCCCCCTCCGAATTTATAATGGTAAAAAAATTAAATTACGATAGTTGTAATTTTTACTTAAGAATATGAGTGGATATTTGTGGATGCAGTCAATTCGTTTAAAGAGCAAGCTGTACAAAATGCTGAGCTAATTGTGCATCTTCATGATGAACTGATAGAGCTATCAAGTTATCAGGCAATGAATTAACTTTCATCAATGGTTCTTCCGACAAATTTTGGATAAGTATTAAAAATGAATACCCAGAAATGTCCAGAGCAGCGTTGAAAATTTTGATACCATTTGCTACATCCTACAACAGCTGTGAACACGGATTTTCCATAATGGTGAATTTGAAAACCTAATCAAGAAATCGTTTGATACTGGAAAATGACATCGTTTTGTGTGTTATAAAAATAAATCCAGGTATTTAAAAATTGGTTAATTCCAAACAAGCTCAATTTTCGCGATAATTGAATTGGAAAAAGTTGTTAAAGTTTTTGTTTTATCTCTAAGGTGTGTACGTTGCAATCTGTTCAGTTCAGAACAATAAGCAACCCTATAACTCAATGAGAAATCGAAGATATTGTATATGACGTATAAATGAGATGTAGTCTTGTGAAGACCCAGGATGACCATTCCTAAGAGAGTATGGTTAAATATATCCCAACCATCATAGTACACAGTAACCATTGTCTAGTATTCAAATCCGTATAAAAGTAACCACCTTTACTAGGATTTGAACCAGGAACCTTCTCTGAAAATCAGCTGTTTAACAGCTGACTCGCCGTGTACCTCTAGACTAACCCGGTAGGTTCTGTAAAGGACAATTTTTGTGTCTCTTTTAAAAAATAATTATAACAATGACTGTTTTTAATTTTTTCCTCTGTATTTCGCGACCCCCCCCCCCACAGACTCGTCCTGCGACCCACCAGGGGGTTGCTACCCATCGGTTGAGAAACACTGTACTAGAGGCTTGTTGCGGCAAATGGCTCGATCTAATTTTTATAGTAAACTATTTTGGTTATTTGTACTTTTTCGCGTATATTTGTTGGCTAGTCTGATATGTGATTTTTTTAATCCTGAATAAAAATGTAATTCGGCCGAATCCTTATTTGTTATTATTTGTAAGCTGTACAAAATGCTAACGTATTATATACGTATATATATTACATAAATTATATACTAGTATTCGTACATGTATTTTTTCTCTAAAATCCATATCAGGGCTGCAATCGTAAAAGAAATTACCTCAAGAGCACAGACTCCCTCAAGTAACTAATATGATAATATTGTAGACTAAAACTAGAAAGAAGTCCAACAGGGTGTATTTTAACGAGGACTGGCGCCAAAGGTCAGAACGTCTAAAAAAGATATGGGCGAAAAGGAATGAAGCAAGAATGTAACAACTTAACACGCTTCAGGAATAAGAAGAACTGATTACAGAATGGACTGGCCCCGAAATTGGACTAAAGTGATCCAATGAGGTCGTAAAAGCAAAAAAAAAACTACTATTGGTTGACCGATTTTGATGAAAATGTTCACGTCGGGTTCTTAGTGGTACGTAACTTCTTTTTATCCGAGGTTGCTAGAAAAGCTCATGTTCACTCCCTTGCGATGGGAAAAGTAGTGTTGGACTCAATTGAGGCGTCTTCGTCCAGCCCCAAGGAGACCGCAACCGCCTACCTACCAAAAACCCCCGCCTGGCCACTTGATCCGACATCAGCAAACAACCCTCCACCTCCCTCGGAACTGTTTATATAATATTACAAGGGAAATGTCGGGATAAAAAAAATTTACACACTGTCAGTGGGGCGTGGAAAGGAACCGTAGCCTAATTCCCCTCTCGCTGTCACTGACCAACGCACCAACTCTCACTTTCATACGTAACTTAAGTTTCAAGTTTCAACTTCGTACGCTATTTCATTGTTGAGATAGTTTGTTGACACACACACTAATCGCTAAAGTCTTGTTTTTTTTACTTTCTCTTGCCTATATGAATATATAGGAAGGAAAGTATTGTTTTCATGTCGATTTTAAGAAATCGAGTTTTCACCGGATCTATACGTTTACAGACCCCCTGAACCCAAAAAACATGTTTTTAGCGATTGGTCTGTGTGTGTGCGCGCGCGCGCGCGCGTGTGTGTGTGTGTACAAAATATCTCAAGAACAAGTTACATACCCTTACCGGACCCGACACGAACATTTTCATCAAAATCGGTAAACCGGAAGTAGTAGTTTTTTCTTATAATTTTTTACTTTTTTGCGATTTTCTCAAAAACTGGTCATACGATTTTTTTTAAAATCGCCTGGTTTACTCAATTTTTTATTCTCTACAAGATAGGGTAGGCGCCATGTTTGCTGAAATTCTTGGTGAGGGTGTTTTCACGTAAAAACAGTGTTTTTTTAAGATTACGGCTTTAATATGTATTATAGCGCAAAAATTTATATAATAAAAAATGTAGAGAATTTAAAATTCTACAACTTTTATTTCAAACATTTTTTTGTATAACGCTTAGTTTATCGTAATTAGCGATTTTCTGTTTTTTTCTCACGAAAACGTGTGAAAAATCGATTTTTTTAAGATTTCGGCCTTAGTATTCATTTTATGACAAAAGTGTATATAACCAATTTTATAGAAAATTAAAAGATCTACAACTTTTATTTAGAGCATTTTTCTCTACAGAGCCTAGTTGAGCGTGAATGAGTGTTTTGTTGTATTTTTAGGCCAAACTGAGGTTGATTTTCATTTTGCGTGTTTCTCTCATGATTGAAATAAGGATAGTTTTTTATTTATTTCTAATGTTTTATTACTAATGTTAGTTTTATTGTTAATTATTTGCACTGGCAAGAGAAAGTCGTGTAAGTGTTTTACACCAGATTTTTTTTTTTGTTCAGGGGGCTTGAAAACTTGTATATCGGGTTAAAACTCAATTTCGAAAAATCGACATGAAAACAATACTTTCCTTCCCTATATATTTACATAGGGCAAGAGAAATTAAAACTATATTATATAATTATGTATTTGAATAGTAACAAATAAACTACTCGTATATTTTCATTTAACGATGTTCAAGATTTCAGTCTAGTTAAGTGAAAGAGAAATTTCCGTTCAGATTACTCATTCCATTCTTAGTTTAGTTTTCAGTTAAGATGATACATCAAAACACTACTCAGATTTATTTTCTATGCCTACATTCATTCATTCTCAACATCCTATTGTGAATGACATCACTGATTAACTTTTAGGCTTTGTGACATTATTGTATTTTGTTTGTCTTTTTTCATTTATTATACGTACGCACAAATACTGTAAAGTGGTAAAATACAACAAAAATTAATCCAGTATATTTTAAGTACATCAATTAGCTTGGTATTATAGGTAGGTATGAACGCCTTCTGCTTTTCCTTCTATTGTGACGCTTGGTAAACATAAATGTACTGCAATCGTAAGAAATTGTTTTTACCCTCATGTGTTTACGCTACAATCTGTTCAATTCATAACAATAAGCGACCCACATGACCCAATTAGATGAGAATGATTTATATTAACGTGTAAATGAGATATCTTGTTCAGACTCAGACCGACCATTCCTGAGAAGTATGGTTAATTGCACTGTCTAGTATTCAAATCCATATGAAAGTCTACGTTTACTAGGATTTGAACTACGAAATTTTCGTCTACGTACATCAGCTGTCAAACAGATGACTCGTGGCGGTGAGAAATAAAAGTAAGGTATAAAAATCTCGTGTGAAGCACTCAGACAACTTTCTCTTGCCACTTATTAACAATATAACCTAATATTAGTAATAATACAATAGAAATAAACGAAAAATTAACCTCAATGAACATAACCTAACTTTAATCATGAGTGAAAGTCGCAAAATGAAAATCAACCTGTTTGGCTTAAACATACGAAAAATCACTCTTTCACGCTAAACTAGGCTCTGTAAAAGAAAATGCTCTAAATAAAACTTGTAGGTCTCTTAATTTCGTATAAATTCGATTATACAATTTTGTCGTAAAATGCATACTAAGGCTAAATCGTAAAAAAATCGATTTTTTACACGTTTTCATGAGTAAAAAACCGAAAACCCATTTTTTCTACGAGTGAACAGCCTCCCCAAGAATTTCAGAAGACATGGCGCCTACCCTATTTTATCAAGCATAAAAATTGTAGTAAATGAGGTGATTCAAAAAAACCGTAGAATCCTTTTTTTGAGAAAATCGTAAAAAAGTGAAAAATGACACGAATAAACACTACTTCCGGGTGATCGATTTTGATAAAAATGTTCTGTTTTGATGAAAATTTGTGCGGGTCCTGTAGTATTCTAACTTAAGTTTCAAGTTCGTATGATGTTCCGTTCTGGAGATATTTTTTTCACACACAGACCAATCGCTAAAAACAGGGTTTTTTCGGTTCAGGGGTCTGAAAACGTGTACATCCGGTGAAAACTCAATTTAGAAAAATCGACTTGAAAACAATACTTTTCTTCCTATTATATTCATATACGCAAGAGAAAGTAAAAAATCTGGTGTGAAACACTCACACAACTTTCTCTTGCCAATGCAAATAATTAACAATAAACCTAACATTAGTATTAAAACATTAGAAATGAACAAAAACTAACCTCAAAAACATAACCTTATTTTAATCATGAGTGGAAGACGCAAAATGAAAATCGAACTCAATTTGGCTTAAAAAAAACGGAAAATCACACTTTCACGCTAAACTAGGCTCTGTAGAGAAAAATTCTCTAAACAAAAGTTGTAGATCTTTTAATTTTCTATAACTTTTATTATATACACTTTTGTCGTAAAATGCATACTAAGACCGAAATGTTAAAAAAATCGATTTTTCTCACGTTTTCGTGAGAAAAAAACAGAAAATCGCAAATTACCGCTAAACTAAGCGTCATACAAAAAAATGTTTGAAACAGAAGTTGTAGGTTTTTAAATTCTCTACAACTTTTATTATATAAGTTTTTGCGCTAAAATTTATATTAAAGCCGTAATCTTAAAAAAACAACGTTTTTACGTGAAAACAGCCTCACCGAGAATTTCAGCAGACATGGCGCCTACCCTATCTTGTAGAGAATAAAAAATTGAGTAAAATAGGCGATTTTAAAAAAAATCGTAGGACCAGTTTTTGAGAAAATCGCAAAAAACTGAAAAATTATACGAATAAACTACTACTTCCGGTTGACCGATTTTGATGAAAATGTTCGTGTCGCGTCCGGTAGTGGTATGTAACTTAAGTTTCAAGTTTCAAGTTCGTACGATGTTCCGTTCTTGAGATATTCTGTTCACACACACACACACAGACACACAGACACACAGACACACAGACACACACACAGACCAATCGCTAAAAACATGTTTTTTTGGATTCAGGGGGTCTGAAAACGTATAGATCCGGTGAAAACTCGATTTCGAAAAATCGACATGAAAACAATACTTTCCTTCCTATATATTCATAAGTTATAGGCAAGAGAAAGTAAAAATTAGATTTTATGCGTTATGTGTGGATTACTTTTAGAGTTTACCTGTGATTCGATCCCAAGAATTTAGTCATTACAATTTACCACGACCACCAAGTCGGTCAAGTTCATTGTTTTATTTATTTGTTTTAATTTAACACAATATGTTTCTATTAAAACAATAATTACTTAAAAAAAACATTATTTATTTAATTACATTTTTTTTAAATATCACAAACGGTCAAATACAAAAAAAATCTACTTAATATAAAACATTGCACGTTTTTACTCACACCTACCTTACTTCCGGTTTAAAAAAAAACGAATAGTATAAAATTTTAATATACCATATTCGTATCTCTTTTTATTAACTAACCGGAAATGGGTAGAATGGTCAGGTGTTTCTGTGTTTTATGTACGACGTCATATAAACAAGGACCAATCACATTTTTCAAATACATACTATAGTAACTTGAACAGATTCATTCATAAAATTTTTCACTTCATTCATTAAAAATTATTCTTTAAAACCACGTAGGAATGAACGGACATCCGGTTTGGCTTCTGCCATACCGAACCGGACCACTCACATACATTATTGAACAACCATCCCTTCCATTCATCTCATACTGTTGTATAGTATTCTTGTCATCAGATTATAAACATGTTCAAACCTGTTTCTTAAATTCACTTTTATTTTTCATTATATATTTTTTTACCTGGTTTAGTTTATTATCGTCAGTCGTGGTGTTAAAATCTTATTTATTGTCCGGTACATTTTAATATAAAATAATTTGTTTTTCATCTAAGAATTATGTTCGGTACTACATTTTTGTCTGTAATAATATTGCAGTTTTTAAGGTGAATTTTTAAGTGGCATTGTTGTGTTAGCATCTTGTCTTGTCATTCTGTTGGATACTTTTCGAGAGAATTTTTGTTATTTTTGTCGGGTAAGACGTTTATTTATGTATTTAATATTGTTATGTACGGTACAAGCAATTTAATGGATCTTTTCTGTTACCCCTACCTTCAAGCATAATTTGACATGTCTGTCATCTTGTTGTGTTTATTTCGTATGTAGGTATTCTTATAGTATTCAGGGGCGGTTCCAGGGCTGATTTTGGGGGGGGGGCTATCTTGTTTTTATGTAGCTCTTACTGTTTGTAATTGAGTCTTTGCATTTGAGTGTTTGCATTGAAAAATCCTCTTTTATGCTATGCTATGCTTTTAGGTCCTCTTTTAATTTTTGTAACCACAATTTTAATTCATTGAGAAATTTTCGCTACGTCAAAGTCCTTGTAAATCAAGAAAATCTTGAAAAATGAAGGCGCTGACTGGATGCGAGTGGCTTTTGACTAGTGCCACTGATTATCTTAATACTATTTAAAAATATATACTTTCTGTTTGACTCATTTTTATACTAAAATAATTATTGTTAATTGATAGGTACGAGTATTGGGATTCAGTTTTGTTAGAAATTATAACCTAGTATAGAAAATATTAAACTAAGTTTTCCTAGTATTTCGGGGGGGGGGGGTCATGGCCCCCATGGCCCCTTCCCTGAAACCGCCCCTGATAGTATTTTTACTTTCTCTTGCTTCTATGAATATATGGGAAGGATAGTATTGTTTTCATGTCGATTTTTCGAAATCGAGTTTTCACCGGATCTACACGTTTTCAGACCCCCTGAACCAAAAAAAAACATGTTTTTAGCGATTGGTCTGTGTGTGTGTGTGTGTGTGTGAACAAAATATCTCAAGAACGGAACATCGTACGAAGTTGAAACTTGTAACTTAAGTTATGTACTACTAGAGGACCCGACACGAACATTTTCATCAAAATCGGTCAACCGGAAAGAGTAGTTTATTCATGTCATTTTTCACTTTTTTGCGATTTTCTCAAAAACGGCTCGTACGATTTTTTTTTTAAATCGGCTTATTTACGACATTTGTTATGCTCTACAAGACAGGGTAGGCCCAATGACTGCTGAAATTCTTGAGAAGGCTGTGCTCTCGTAGAAAAAATATTTTTTTAAGATTGCGGCCTTAATATGCATTTTACCGCAAAAATGTATATAATCAAAATTGTAGACAATTATTTTAAAAATCTACTACTTTAATTTCAGACATTTCTTTGAATAACGCTTAGTTTAGCGGTAATTAGTAATTTTCTTTTTTTCATAAAAATCTGTAAAAAATGATTTTTTTAAGATTTCAGCTTTAGTATGCATTTTATGACAAACGTGTACGTAATCAAATTTATAGGGAATTTAAAGATCTACAACTTTCATTTTGAGCATTTTTCTCTACAGAGTTTAGTTTAGCTTGAAAGAGCGATTTTCCGTAATTTTAAGCCAAACTGAGGTTCATTTTCATTTTGCATCATTCACTCATGATTAAAATAGCGATATTTTTTGAGGTTAGTTTTTTTTTATTTGTCATGTTTTATTTTTAATGTTATGTTATATTTTTCATTTTTGTATTGTCAAGAGAAAGTTATGTGAATGTTTAACACCAGATTTTTTTTTAATGTAATTGGTATCAGTACTAATGTTAGTATTGTAAATAAAACGTTTCACTTTTGTCTCAAAACGTTGGTTATACATCTGTAAAGTTCTGGTATATTTTCTAGAGTAATGAATTATTTTTGTCTATTTACGAAAAATCTTTTTATGGTTCATAAAACCTATTTTATTTATTACTGTCACACATTTAAATAATTAAATTATCACATATTCTAGGGTAATTGCACTTTCCAATTCTTGTAATTTCTGGCAACTTATTTAAAGTACATGAAACATGACTGACATTATTCATGTGACTCAAGTCTGGTAACTTAAAAGTGTTTTGATGTATAACTTGGCAGGCTCGTCTAACGCGGTGTTAATAAAATAAATACATGAGAAAATATAGAGGACTATATTTTATGAATTCTTGGTAAAAACTTTACGATCTTTTTTAAAGTATGTATATGTGCATTTGTACAAGAATACATGTCTTGGTTCCGATGAGAATTTGATTTATATTACTATACTATTCGCGATATTCCGGACACTCGGATTAAGACCCAATGATAGAAAATTCCTTGTAATATCAAGATCCTTGTAATAAATTATTGCAAGAGAATAAGGCTTAATCAACCTATTCTACCTTGAAGTGTTGGAATAGATATAAGTGAAAACTAATTTGATGACGCACTTCATTGATTTCGTCCTGTGAAAATCACCAACGTAACAGTGATAGTAGCTGTTTTAACTGCGATAATTTAGAAAGATGGTTCTTAATGACGGAATTATACAATAACTAGCGGTCCCGACAGATGTTTTCCTGTGGAAACGTAACTCCAAAAGTCATAAATATTTTTAAAAATTTGATTTATGAATGGTAGATATTATAGTTAAATCAACTCACGTACAGCGAATTTATCTTCTTAGATTCATAGGTTAAGTTCATTTTTAGTGCACGTGTATACATCATTAAAATTGTTAAAAAATCATGTAAAATACTTACATCAATACTGCACGTTATGTCTGGCACAATGAGTATACCAATTTTAATGACACTATAAAAAATTGTTTTATATAAAATAATATAATATTATTCAATACTACTGCTGGGTCTGAATATATGCTAGAAATAATTGTCAAAAAGTTTCGTAAACACGATCGGAGCGCAACCTACCGGATACAATTGTGAACTTTAAGCTAACTTAACTAAAACACGATTGGAGCGCCACCTACAGGATACAATGTGAACTTTAACCTAACCTAAAATCAACTAAAATTTATAAATTAGTTAATTAATTTAAAAAACTTTTTCTATCGGGTCGAATTGTGAACCTATAGCATTCTCGAATCAACTTAATCCCACTCAAAAAAATTTATAAGAATCGGTCCAGGCGTTTAGGAGGAGTTCATTGACTAACACACGGACAGAAGAAATATATATAATAGATAATTATTATTATAGTTGTCCCTTTTAATTAGTCCTCTTTAATTTTTTGTGCTGCCGGCCAACAATACTTACGGAAGCCCGACAGACGAAGGCCAGGAATGCAGAGAGCTGGTAACCGTCCCTACTCCTGCCCTCTGTCAGATGTATAAGGGAGTCACCATGGAAAATCAGTGAAAATCTGCTTTGATTTTAGACGTTTGTTTATTACTTTTTTTTGTAATCTCTAATGTGTGTACGTTGCAATCTGTTCAATTCAGAACAATAAGCAACCCCATGACCCAATGAGATGAGGATGATGTGTATGACGTGTAAATGAGGTGTGGTCTTGTACAGACTCAGGTCGACCATTCCTGAGAGAGTATGGTTAATTGAACCCCAACCATCAAAGTACACCGGTAACCACTGTCTAGCATTCAAATCCGTATAAAAGTAACTACCTTTACTAGGATTTGAACCAGGAACCTTCGTCTCCGAAAATCAGCTGTTAAACAGCTGATTTTGGCGACGACTTTTACCTCTTGACCAACCCGGTGGGTTGTTTATTACTTTGTTAACTAATTTTTGTAATTTCACTAGGACGTCTAGTTGTAGGCATACATAGCATTGTGATTTAACTGATCAGAAATAATTGAAATAACCAACAGCAACGCTTCTGAAAATAATGACCTACCGTTGAGACGGTGCCACCAAAATTCTCAGTCAGAAGCGACAAGGAAGTTTAATTCGCAATCCGGTTGAATTCCTAGAAATTACACTTGATACGTTTTTATGATATTGATGATAATTTAGAATGATTTATGGAGAGGTGTATTTTGGAATCTACGTCTTAAAATGTGCGTGAAGAGTTGTTTTTAGTAAAAAAAAGAACAACTAAAATAATAAGTAAAATCATTACATTTAAAACACAAATTCAGATCCAGTGTACTTTAAATGAAGATTTTGTGTGTCCTCAAACGCAGAATTCTACCTATCGGATTTAATAAACAATATTTATATGGTTGTACAGGTAGGTTTATCATACGTCCTGTATTAGCCCAGACCGTCCGGGATTAACAAATTTCCGGGATTTTCATATATCTTTGTAAAGGACCAGAAGCCGGGAAATTTCGCTCGGTTTTCATTTTTTGATTTAGATAACATTGTATGTTGCGATGCTAGACCGTTAAAAGGTAATTCAAAAATGTCTTGAGTGAATTTTTACGAAAAAAATAAAACTAATAAGGTGTTTTTTTTTTTGGAAAAGTACAATCATCTGAGAAATATCACACCCGTCTAACTCCTGGGCAAGAAAAAGAACCCGATGGTACAGATGTTGTAATCGCAGGACCCAGTTCTAGGTAAATTTTTGAATGTTTTTGTGGTTACTATTATTTCATTATTTTAAAAATAATAATTTAAAAGTAATTAATACAATTTTAGTATGTTATTTACTAAAAAGTAGCACCTTTCAAAAAAAATATCCGGGATAGGAGTCTAGATATTATGCTAAGAATATACGGAAGACATTTTCGGGATTCTGCAAAAAGTCCACAAATTAAAATTTCGAGGATCTGGTGGCGGACATTTTGAAGTTCAGTTTTTTTTACCTCGGTATTGTAACGGAATTTATTCAGCTGGATATCTTATTTCAGAAACACTAGTACAAAATATTATGATAAGGTTATAATATTGTTAATGTAAGTTGCGTAATTGGTTGTTAAGCATGAATTAGTATTTTAGGAGTATAATGTACACCAATATTCCACGGAATGTTATCAACAAAATTGTTGAAAGAGTCCCTTTTTCTTTATGATACAGCATCTTGTGATTCAACAGCATTTTCCACTAAAAATTCTGTTATATTATTTCTTTCATGAACTGGGATTTACATAGTCGTAATTATAGTGACTAAATGTAAAAAATAATCTGGTACCTAGTTTTTTCTAATTATATGTAGTACTGTAGTTCCAGGGCTACAAAAAATTGTTCTGTTTCTTATCACATGGTCAGCCAGTTATATGACTGAAGCATTTAAGAACAGAAGAGGTAGAGGTGTAAAATACACTAATCAGAGTTATCTCCTCTGAGAGTAATGAATTTCATTATACAGCCACACCCTGTGGTGAATGAAGTGAAGGTGTCATTTGTAGGGTAGAAAATAGATGCTTTTCAGAGAGCCTGGGATGCTGATAAGCACTTTTCTACTCAGTGAGGAATGCAATGGCAAACTACCTTACTCCTCGTTTAACTTAGTAAATCCTCTGGAGGTTGAAACCAACCTTTTCGCTGTACTAAACAACAATATTTGCAACATTGTTATACGAAATGCAACGCTAGCCATACGGAACTCTCTTTATGTAATATATCCCCCGGATTTCAACTTTTTTTTTTTTTTTTTTTTATTGACATTCTGCAAAATTACAATCTATTCAATCATGAACAATAAGTAATTACGATAAGTAGAAAGAAACAGTTATTCACATCAGCAATCCAGTGATTACTGTTGTAGCCACTAACTTAAATGTATACTATCATTAACAATAATATTAGAAATGTTAACAATGATATTAATCTTAGTAAACAAGAACATTTATACTCACGTACATCAACAAACACGCACACACACACACACACACTCACGCAACCACTCTTAATACGTACATTTTACATGTTTTACACACTAAATCTATGTAGTACAAGGTCTAAAACGTTAAATCTTTTCAGTCTCATAAAATTATTTACACTATTGTCTAAAAAGTTCACTGATAAATAATTTGGATGGACCTCAAGTCGTCTTTGATACCGAACACTGAAGTTTTTAATTTCTTGTTGAATAGAATTCATCTTTAAATCTTTGTATATGTATTTATTAGAAATATACCAAGGTATATTGAGTAACTGCCGCAACGTTTTTGTCTGAAATCGCTCTATTATATTTAAATTGGTTCTCTTCGCAGATCCCCAGAGCTGAATGCCGTATGTCCATACGGGCTTCAAAATCGTTTTATACATGAGAATTTTATTGGAAGTGGACAATTTCGATTTACGGCCAAGCAGCCAGTACATTTTTTTAACTTTCAAATCTAGCTGTTTTCGTTTTGTGGAAATATGTTTCCTCCATGACAAACGACGATCAAGATAGAGCCCTAAATATTTAACTTCATCAACCCTAGGAATAAGTTGATGGTTTAGCGTTACTGGAGCACCTAAACCTTTCCGAAGAGCAAAAGTTACAAAAGAAGATTTCCCCTGAGATTTCAACTGAGCAAATAAATGGTCACCGTACCTACAAAGGAATTAAATTGTTAGTCAATCTAATGTATACAATATTATAGTGTATAAATGCATAATTATAAGTTTATTATAAAACACTGAACCTTTTTTGTTTTTAAATATTCATTTGGTATAAAAAACCCGGTAAAGGTTTAGTAGGGTTACAAACCCTTACCATGTGTGCGGTCCTTTAGATTCGTGTACGAACTTGAATATTAAAAAAAAGTTTAAGTATACAAATTGAAATGTAACTATAGAATATTCAGATCTTGAAAAAATTTGAATATAATGAAAATCTGAAGAGACATTTGTCGGTTTTTTCTTTCTTATGTGGTTTGTGTTTGTTGAAAGGGAACAAAATAAAAAAGGAATTGAACATTTCTTTTGTCGTACCGACTTATTTTGTACCTTGCTTATTGACTATATAATGCGTAATTCTATTTTAATTAAGCATGCACACACTTACGCCCTCTTTAACACTTGCCAAGAAAATAAAGACATTTTTCCGACTACCGACTTCGTGACTTAACACATGTTCTAGAATTAATATGATGTAACTATTATTTAATACGTATTATAATTAATTATTAAATTTTAATTCAAATCTTGATTTAAATCAGAATTAAATTAGGTTGAATTGATTTATTTACGGATGACAAAACGAATATATTTGTTGTTCTCTCAAAGTACATGTTTCATTGAACGTCTTGATTGTCCCGTTGAACTAACCCTTAATATTAACGAGACAGTACCGTAATCGTGAAAATACTAGATAATTTATCTCAAGAACAGAACATCGTATGAAGTTGAAATTTGAAACTTAAGTTAGGTACCACTAGAGGACCCGACACAAACATTTTCATCGAAATTGGTCAACCGGAAGTAGTTTATTGGCGTAATTTTTCACTTTTTTGCGATTTTTTTTAAAACTCGGCTTAATTCGTTCTTTTTATGCTTTCCAAGATAGGATAGGTGCCATGTCTGCTGAAAGTCTCGAAGAGGCTGCTCTCTCGCTCGTAGAAAAAAAAAGCGGTTTTTTAAGAGTGCAGCTTTAATGTGCATTATAGCGCAAAAGTATACAGAAAAAAGTTGTAGACAATTTAAAAATCTACAACTTTTACTTCAAACATTTTTTTGTATAACGTTTAGTTTACCGGTAATTAATGATTTTCTGGGTTTATTTCATGAAAATCTGTAAAAAAATTTGTTCATTATAAGATTTAAGCCTAGTATGCATTTTACGACAAAAGGGTACGTAATCAAATTTGAAATAAATCTGTTTTTAAAGATGTACAACTTGTATTTTAACCATGTTTTTCTACATTGCATATTTTAGCGTGAGGAGTGATTTTCTGTATTATTAAGCCAAATTTTTTTTTTTTTTTTACTATTAGGAAAATTCACAACTGTAGTCTACATAAAAACAAAAAGTGAATGAGATGATTATGAAATGGAATGAAATGCGCTTTAAGACTTAGAGATCACCACTTAACAGTGGGCTCCAGCGGGAAATGCTGTCAAAGAATTACATAAGTGTGTATACTATCGGAAAATACTTATTACAAAATGATGACCCTACTCCATCGTCGGCGTAGACGTCTGCGGGGATTTCCGGGAAGGTATCGTAGGTATAGGTTGCGTACAAGTTCGTTGCTATGATGTGATAATTTCGTACGGAATCTTGTGTAAATTTTACGAAATAAGTCGTTTACGTACGGAATTTTGAGGTCATTGTGCAAACAGTCATTGGTAACGTAATGTTGTAATTTATCGTAAGAGTTTCGACTAAAATCGCTGGGTTTGTGAAAATTAAGCCAAACTAAGGTTGGTTTTCATTGTGTAACATTCACTCATGATTAAAATTAGGTTATATTTTTTGAGGTTAGTTTTTTATTTATTTGTAATGTTTTATTAGTAATGTTCGGTTATATTGGTCAACATTTGCATTGGCAAGAGAAAGTTGTGTGAGGGTTCACACCAGATTTTTTTAAATTTCTATTGCATTTTTATTTTTTCGTGAATATTATTACAAAGCATTAAATTTACTAACTTCTGTATTTTATGAATGAATGAAAAAAAATATCGCAGTTTCTTTTATTTTATAATAACGTTCATGTTTGAACATGTCTACGGGTGTGTAGTTGTAATGTAAAGAGTCGGTGAGTGTGCCTTGTGTTAGTGTGTAGAAGCGGTATTTATTAAAACAGGCTTGTTTGTAATTATGTGGATATGTTTACTAAACTTTACTATTACTAGTTTTAACTTCGGTGTGGGGATTCTGTATCCGCGTATGTCCCCTCCCTTGCTTGTCCGTGTCCGTCCTACAGACTAACTATATGACTCATTTCATTACTATGTATTTCCCTACTACCATTTTACCGTATATTATGTTAAGCCAGACAGTGGGTGTTTTTATTTTTAATACTCTCTAGTTATTGTGTTCACTTTCATTAAAAGCGTGTGAATATTTCGCCTCGTTTATAATTTACTCTTAAAAATTGCATCTGCACTTTACACATGTTGATTCTCGTATTATTGGGGTGTTACATACGAGGTGTGGCTATTAAATAACGAAACTGACGTTGTAAAAATTTTTATTTTTATTTTATACATTATCACTTATTGTCACCTTCAATATACACTCCTTTTCTATTCCTACAACGCTCCATGCGAATTTTCCATTGTTGGAAACAGTGCTGGAAGTCATCGGTCAGCTCCTTTAGGACACGTGCCGCTTTCTCTATTACAGCTTCCACAGACTCAAGTCTTGTTCCTTTTAATGCAGATTTCACCTTAGGGAACTGGTAGAAGATAATAACTTGTGATGAAACGTGGTTTTTTACTTATGATCCGGAAACGAAGCGCCAATCCATGCACTGGAAGAGCCGAACTTCACCGAGAGCCAAAAAAGCTTGAATGAGCAAGTCAAAATTTAAAGCAATGATGATTGTTTTTTTTTATATCCATGGGATTGTGTACCTTCACTGGGTTCCTTAAAGTCAAACAATTAATCAATATTACTACCTTGAGGTACTTTCTTACGTACGTCAAAGAGTAAGGAAAAAACGCCCCGAAATGTGGAAGGACAAATCATGGGTTCTCCACCACCAAGACGATGCGCCAGCTCATTCCGCGTTACCTGTCAAGAGGTTCCTAGCCTAGTACAGCATCTCAGTGTTAGAACATCCACCTTATTCACCAGATCTTGCACCTTGTGACTTCTACCTGTTTCCTAGGATGAAATCTGGATTAAAAGGTACAAGATTTGAGTCTGTGGAAGCTGTAAAAGAGAAAGCGGCACGTGTCCTGAAGGAGCTAAAGAAGATGACTTCCAGCACTGTTTCCAACAGGGTGTATCTAGGGTAGGGATAGAGAAGGAGTGTATATTGAAGGTGACAATAAGTCATATGTATAAAATAAAAATACAATTTTTTACAACGTCAGTCTCGTTATTTAATAGCCACACCTCGTTAACTGTTATATTATTAAGAAAGAAGTATTATTTGTTTGTTTGTATGAGGTAATCTCAGAAATAAACTCACCGATTTCAAATATGTTTCCTTGTTAGAAAATTTTGAACTTCCTTAATAATATAGGCTTAACGGTATTACGTAATTTATTATTGTAGTTGTTTAGATCAACAGCTGAAAGGCTGGTTTGAAGCTCTAGAAGTTTTACTAAATAAAAACGAGGTGTGAGGTGGTTTACTTATGCCTTCCTCACTGAGTTGAAAGACTATGCTTATCAGCAGGCCCCCTGAAAAACATCTACTTTCAACCCTGGAAATGACAACTTCACTTCATTCACCTCAGGGTCTGGCTGTATTATGAAATTCATTACTCTCATCAGAGGAGATAACTCTTGACTAATGTCTTTTACACCTCTACCTCTTATGTCCCTAAATGTTTCAATCATACAAGGTGGCCCATTAATCAGTTGTCAAAAATGCGTTGTCAAACAAATTAAAATACAATTTTATTATTAACACAGAAATATACAGGATGTATCTAAACTTCACGGCAATCTCTCGGATACTGATTCTATAGTTAAAAATAAGAAAAAAATTTCCAATAAAAATTAGTCCGAAAACCGTTCTTTAGCGAGTTAGGGCTAGCGAAAGATTCCGTCCGGATTTCAGTTTCTCCAGTGAAATAACAAGTCACTGAAACTCTGGAAACCCAAATTTAACGGTAGTGTTATGGGTTCTTTTGTTTCTAGCCTGAAAAATTCAATAAATGTAGTCCCAAAACTGTAATCTCTGCGGTTTTTTGAGAAAAACTGAAAAAAACAGTAAAATATCGATGATAAAAATGATACTTTTCTAGTTTTAACAGCAATAACTTAAAGAAAATTGGTGATTGTAGCTGGCTTCTTCGCCTGGGGTTCCGGGTTTGATTCCCGGTCAACTCTGAAATTTTTTCATGAATTACCATCTACATTAGGTGTAATTTCAAACAGTCGGACTTACGTTTGTTTTACAACAAACAAAAAATCTGGGTTACAGTAGTAATTGGTTTTATTTTTACAGTATTGATAGGCTTTCAACGTGTATGGTTGTGTGAGAACTTAACCGCTTAAAATTTAATTTGCTGTGAATCACAGCGAGGTAAATTGAACAGATAACCTTAATAAAAGTTGCCCGTTGTATTTTTTTTAGGTCACTGTGTCTTTTCAAAAGCCATTATTGAATAATTTAGTATGACAATAAAATTAAGAGCAACATAATACTTACAACCGTGTGAAAAATCTAAAATTATTTCACCCTGGTAAATATTCTGTATCTTTAATCAATAAGGAAAACTATAAAAATTAAATGAAGTGTATTAAAAATTTTACGACAAAACATTTTTGGCTTTTTAAGGTATGGGTACAAAACAAAATGTTTCGATGTAGACTATATGTCTGATTAGTTGAAATATCTATTTAATTGTTTTTTAACAAACTATTTTGAAATGTTTGGTTAAGGTTTCTTCAACTAAAATAATCTGATTATAAAAAAAATACAAGAAATAACAACTAGGAAAATTAAATTGACATAATCATTATTCTTTTAAAATACTTGATAAAAGGAAAACCTTGTTTTAAAAGTATTAAAAGTGTCTACCATTTGTAAACTACGTCCGAATCTATTTAACTTTTTATATTTTATTTATATTTTTAGGTAACATTCTTGTCTTTAATAAAATTACCTTTAAAATAAGATAAAGAGACAGTAGGTGGTGGTAAAAACGAGGAGTAGGATGGAGAAGGCGGAGGTGAAGAAACAAGATAAGAAGGGGGAATTTAAAAAAGATATATTGTTCGATGAAGGTGTTTTGGAGATACACTGAATACAGAAAAACAACACCTCGACTCTCAATTATGTATATACACATTTATACAGGGCGTGTAAAAACTCTGTCGTTAAATTTTACGAATTTAAGGTTTTTATAAACTATCCTTAATTTTGTTACAGTTCATGTAGTTGCGCGTGCAAATGTATATCTAGGAAGCGTTGCGTACGAATTGAGTATGTAAACGTCACCTCTTCTCCTTTTTTATGTACCATGGCTTTTCAGAACGTTGGTAACCATCACAAAAATTTAATTTTCACCGTAATTGAAGTACAGTAGAGCCGCGGTTATCCGAGCCCCAACTAACAGAGTTCCGGGTTAACCGAGTTAGTCCAATAAAGTACCCCGTAAAGCGAAATCCGCATATTTTTTCCCCTAATATGTATACGTTACAATCTGTTCAATTCAGAACAAAAAGCAACCCCGTGACCCAATGAGATGAAGATGATGTGTATGGCGTGTAAATGAGGTGTAGTCTTGTACAGACCCAGGCCGAACATTCCTGAGAGGATTTAGTTAATTGAACCCCAACCATCAAAGTACACCGATAATCTCTAGTATTCAAATCCGTATAAAAGTAACTACTTTTACTATGATTTGAACCAGGAACCTTCGTCTCCAAAAATCAGCTGTTAAGCAGCTGAATCGCGGCGACGACTCTAGCTGTAAATCGATTATAAACTGTATGTACTTTTTTTATTTTGTATTTTTGTTTGTACGTAATTTTTTCATTTGATAATGCGTAGACGCATTTTTCACGTCTTTGACCATGTTTTTATTCATTTCACCAGTTTACCAAAAGTTTCCTTCTCGATTTTTGACACAGTCCGTGTTATCCCAATTCACATTACCTCGGGTAATCGAGGATCTACTGTAATTCTAAAATGCGCACTCGTTTGTACACTATAACAGTCGTGTACGCCCTTTAACCATGATACTTTTCTTCAGTTTTCCCGTATTCGGACATAGTTTACCCATTATTTTGCCTTGCAAATATTCTCAAAAAATGTGTAACTCTAATCTCTTGTTACGTGCCCAAAGTATTCCAGTTTCCTTTTTTTAGTGATGCCTATAATTTCAATATTTCTGTTCAACTTCAAACGTTTCTTATTCAAGTCGGAATCGCAGACTTTTCCATTCAAGAAACTTTCAAAATCTCGAACGCCTCAAGTCGATTTGTGACATCACTATTCAAAAACACCATGCAGCAGAACCGAAAACACATCGAAGTAATCGAGCTCGTAACGAAACATCACTTGGTAACTAAAAATTACTGATGATGTTGATTAGGTCATCAGCCGAAAGGCTGGTTTTAACCTCTTGAGGCTTTACTATGTAAAATGAGGAGCGAGGTGGTTTACTATGCCTTCCTCACTGAATGGAAAAACGTGCTTATTAGCATGCCGGGCTCAGTGAAAAGCATCCACTTTCCACCCTGCAAATGATACCTTCACTTCATTTACCATAGGGTCTGGCTGTAAAATGAAATTCATTACTCTCAGAGGAGATAACTCTGACTAGTGTCTTTTACACCTCTACCTTTTCTGTTCTTAAATTGTTCAGTCATATAATTGGCTGAATATGTGATAAGAAACAGAACTATGTTTTGTAGCCCTGAAACTAGCAGATCAAATGAAAATAATTTTAACACTCCACCTGCATAAAAATTACAATTAGTATTAAAATGTATACTTAATGAGTTTTAAGAGCTATATACTTTTCATAAGGTATAAAAAATAATAATATTCATTTCTTTTGGTAATTATCTCCGTTTTACCCCTTAGGTCGACGTGGACATTATTAAAAATTATTTTCGAATCTTTTCTATTCATTACTTTGAGAATACGCTGCCAATATTCAAAACTGTTGCTCTCCAGGATGACATAAAAATCACTTGTCTTGATTTACCTTTGTCAACCCTTTTTACTTCTCAGGCTCGCAAATTTCAAATACAAAAACTTTTTTCTTCTGTTCAATCCCTAAGAAACAAATTCGCCAAATTTCAGCTGCCTTATGTTTTGGAAAGTTAATAGAAATAGTCATGAGTGAATGAATAAATGAATTAGTCATCTAGGACTGTCCATTTATTTAAATTGTTTTAAATACCACTTTTAAAAAATTTGTTCAGAAAATAACAAATTATATAGCAATGTATCTTAGGTCTAATGAATTATTTTGTTCAAACCGAAACTGCTTTCTATAGGTTCAGCCGAAGAGATGCTCAACGGAATCTTTGCAATTTATTTAAACTAACATATTACATACACTGCATTTCCTTGTACACTTAGATTTTTACACGTACAGTAAAACCTCGCTAATTCGACCTAACGCAGACCACGGTCGGTGCGAATTAGCGAAAATTCCGAATTATGGAATACTTCTAAAACACGTGTAATCCTGACTTTTACGGACATCGTGTATTTAGTTTAGATACATTTCAAAGCGAAAGTGTATGTAATAATTTAAGTCTGTGAATTCAGTACCTAATAAATAAGACGTATAAAAATGAAAAATTTCAATTACTGTATGTTTAATTTTAAACAAAATTGACTACAATATCTTATATCCACTATCTTATATCCAATCGCATCATACACGAACACCTTCTCTTCCCTTCTATGGAGGACTTTATTTACAATACCTCGAAACGGCTACACGACGCTGGGAAAACTGACGGACCCCAGATCATTCAGGACTTGTACCGACGCCCACACCCACCTGAAGTCTCTATGCCATTACCATTCCACGACTTTATCTAAATTTTAGTATGACCCACTTAACAAAATTTAGAGTTGCCACATTTTTATTCTGCCCTGTATTCCTCTTATTTGCCCATGCCCCTCCTACTTGTATGACTCACTCCCCCCAGTTGGTAGTTGTCCCCATGTTCCTATGCATAATCACTCCACTACGGTGAAAAGAGCCGCCATTTTAAATTAATAAACACTCAGAAGATAAAAAGGCCGGTGATTATGCCAAACTCTACCCTTTCCGTCTCCCCTGAAATCATAAACTAACCCCTACCTTAAATTATACCTTTAGTCCACGTTCAGTAAAATGCATGCCTTCCCCTCACCAAGATAATAGGCCTCCCACAAAACTGAAAAAAGGCCACTGAAAAATAAAATAAAATAAAAGAGCCGCTCTTAAACCCACTTGTCCCTTAATTTAAATTTTCCACAAATAACTTCTAAAAATAAATTACCTCCTTTCAAGTCCCAGTTCCAATGTCCCACGAACCAGAATCCTATTTCCTATTTAAACTATAAAATTCCCCCTAAATTTCTTGAGGTTGCAATTATTCTGTTATATTGTTCCCCGAGCGACCAGGTGTTCCTTAACACGATGTCGCCATCATAGGGCTTCTTAGCCCTCTCAACCAGGATTCAGGATTCAGACTACAATATGGATACTACACCCTAATTTACTATACAAATTACATATTATGTACGCTTAAAAAACTAAAACAGCACTGTCCTTACGTACGTGTATATTAATTACAATACCTAATTTGTCTGCCCATAATAAACAGGTGGAGTGTCAAATTATTTACACTCAATCTGTTCGTTGCAGGGCTAAAATAAATAGTTCTGTTTCTTATCACATGGTCAGCCAATTAAATGACTGAATCATTTAAGAACAGAAGAGGTAGAGGTGTAAAAGACACTAATCAGAGTTATCTCGTCTGAAAGTAATGGATTTCATTATACAGCCAGACCCTGTGGTGAATGAAGTGAAGGTGTCATTTGCAGAGTGGAAAATATGTGCTTTTCAGAGGGCCCTGCATGCTGATAAGCGTACTTTTCCACGCAGTGAGGAAGGCAATGGTAAACCACCTCACTCCTCGTTTTACTTAGTAAAACCTCTACGGGTTCAAACCAGCCTTTTAGCTGATGACATAAACAAACAACACCTAATTGTGAAGCATTCGTAAAATAACATACAGGTACACAGTTCTGTTTTAAGAAGTACCCTATAGAATAACATAGTAGCCTACTTAATTTCATTTGAAAAGTCTGAATTTTTTTGGATGTATTGTTTTTGGATTTCTTTTAACACAATGTGCTGGTTCATGTCGTTTAACATGAAGAAATATTTATTAAATTCACTGTTTGTATTACACAACCTTAATAATGAATCAACGTGATTTTTAGCATCAGTTAGTCTTACAGTCTCTTCTTGGCTTTCGTCGCCGTTGTCTTCCTCACTATCAGAAGATTCTTATTGCACATCCCCAACTAAATATTCATTTACGGCAGCCGCTATTTCTTCTTCCGTCTGGACAGGGTACCCAAATTCATCTTCATCACCATTTAAGCAGTGCCGTACATTTGCGGCTGTACATTCTTCACCAGCGTTTTGTAAAATATTTATGTACTAGGCTTCTTGAATTTCACCGAAGTTTTGTTCATGAGTTACATTTTTCAAAAGTTTTTTCCGAGCGTTTGAAAAATTGTCGTAGCTTTTACATCCTTCCAACTCGAAGCCCAATCGAATATAGCATTTTTAATATTGTAATTTCGCAGATTCATTAATGCCTGCACACCTAAGTACCTGTATTACCCAAGTCTGAATCATTTTCGAGAAAAACTTAACAATCTTGAAGCTGTTTCTTTTTATAGAAGCGTTTACAACTAAGGATAACAACTTGATCCCATTGGTTGGATCAACGCTGAAGTATTCGGAGGCATAAACACACATTTAATTCTACCATTACTACTCCGTAATTTGTCTTCTGATGGATGCATTGGCGCATTGTCCAATAATAAAATTGATTTAACCTCATCCTGAGGAACGGCCTTTTCTTCCATTTGAAATTTGATGGCAGCTGGAACGAAATCTTCTTGAAACCACGATGTGAAAATTTCAGAGGTGAACCAAGCATTTCTGCTGACTTTATAAATTACTGGCAGATCTCTATCTGTTAAATTTTTCATAGCCTTTGGGCGTCTTGCATTTCCGACAACTACAGACTTCAGTTTGTGTGTACCATCGGAATTAGCAACTCGTCACCATTAAAATGAATTTTTTTGCCAGTACGAATTATAGAAGTTCCGAATTAGTGAAGTCTGAAATAGCGAGGTTTTACTGTATTTTGATACACTCGTAGATTGCGCGTTATCATTGCTTTGCTTTCAATCTTACACCTTAAATTGTTTCTTCATTTGAAGCCTTCGTGCGAGGTCAATGTTGTCATGCAACTATAATGGAAAACAGTAAAAATATCTGGTGTGAAACACTCGCACGACTTTCTCTTGCCAGTGCAAATAATGAACAATATACGTAACATTAGTAATAAAACAAAGAACTAACCTCAAAAAACGTAACTTTATTTTAATCATGAGTGAAAAACGCAAAATGAAAATCAACCTTAGTTTGGCTTGATAATACGGAAAATCACTTTCACGCTAAACTAGGCTCTGTAGAGAAAAATGCTAAAATTATAGTTGTAGAAATTTTAATCTGATTATAATATACTTTTGTCGTAAAATGCCTACTAAGGCCGAAATCTTAAAAACCCATTTATTTCAGATTTTCATTAAAAAAAATCACTAATAAAATTACTGCTAAACTAAGCGTTGTACAAAAAAAGTGTTTGAAATGAAAGTTGTAGGTTTTTAAATTTTTTACAACTTTTTTATTTTATGCATTTTTGCGCTAAATGCATATTAAGGCCGCAATCGTAAAAAAACATAATTTCTACGAGAGCACAGCCTCCCCAAGAATTTCAGCTGATATGTCGCCTACCCTATCTTGTAGAACATAAAAAATGTAGTAAATGAGGCGATTTTTAGAAAAATTGAAAAATTCAAAAAAATATGTCCCTAAATAAATAATTCCTGTCACCTTAACGACCCTTTAAAACAAACTTAACTTCACAATACCGCCGCTAGAATAGTAGTACTATCGAACGTTTAATCCAATTATTTTGTTATAAGTTTCTCAATATCTCGTCACGGTTTTCAAAAACAATCGTAAATCACATTTCGCGTATATATATACTACTTTTATCACGTTGAGCAGAAGTTTCAGCTAGGTACGTAGCCAAAGGGGAGCTTTGGGGGCTTCAGCCCCTCTCCCGAATGGAATATTTAAATTTTATACCAGACTAATTTGCCGCGGGTTCCTAGTTCGATTCAAAATACTCAGGTTTCGGAAAAAAATTCCAGACTCATCTCTCCTGAACCAAAATCCTGGTACGTTCCTGATTACTCTAAATATATTAGACCTACGCTATGTTTTGCTAAGTGATTACAGTTTTATCGATAGCTGCTAGCAAGCCCCGCACGGCTTCGCACGTGAAACATGTGTAGGACCTAAACAATTTTTTTTAAATAAATATCTCACAGAAATTGTCTAGCTGCTCGATTGACTGTATACTCCAACGTACACACAAACAACAAACACGTTTGATAAATTCCCCGCGTACGTCTATCGTTCGTCTCCTCTTTCAACTAGTATCTACTTCAAGAATAAAGACACACACACACACACACACACACACGACGTTTTGATAATTCCCGCTGCGTACGTACGTCTCTCTCGTCATTATCAAACCCCTTCATCTTATTCAACAGCTATATAATTTATTTTATTTATTTATTATATAATTTATATAATATGTAATATATATGTATATGTAATATGTAATAATATAATGTGTGTGTGCGCGCGCACACACACACATATTATATTATTACATATTAAATATATATTACGTATTATTACACATCACACACACACGCGCGCGCGCGCGTGCACGCACGCACACGCACACATAGATATTTATGAAAACCTTCATTAGGCCCCTTAGGGTTATAATTTTTGAAAATTTCAAAATAAAATGTTGCTGTGAATATAAATACGAATATGCTGTCAAAATTTCATGAAAATCCGTTTAATAGGTTTGGAAATTAGTCAGCACAGAAAACAGCACGCTTTGTCTTTATAATATTAGTATAGATAACGTGTAAGAAACCAAGAAAGTACTAGCTAATTGTACATACGCAATGTTCCAACAGTTTAGTATAATATTTATATACTATAGCAGATTCCTGACTTTTTACACACCTTGTATTTATCCGTTTAGCTTAAACAACTAGCGCCTATCTTACTATATCTAGTATTATAACTAAAAAAAAAAAAAATAAATAAATAAAAGTAAAATAAAAAAATAAAGAGGCGTTAAGAGGATCCAGAATGATTTAATTGTCTTTGGTAATGGATGAGGCATGTAGCCTTAATATTGGAACACCCGAGTATTGGAATCTAGTTTTCCTACCTGAACTCTTGATTAATATACACCCTATGAAAGTATAGTCAGGTCAATATAAAAATTAGTCAATCTTTGATAAAGTAGTTGTATTGCAAATCAGATTGCTTTATTATTGTTTTATGATTTTTGATGTTATGGAGTGTCAAATCATTAACATTCAATCTGTTTGTTGCAGGGCTAAAATAAATAGTTCTGTTTCTTATCACATGGTCAGCCAATTATAAATGACTGAATCATTTAAGGACAGAAGAGGTAGAGGTGTAAAAGACACTAATCAGAGTTATCTCGTCTGAAAGTAATGGATTTCATTATACAGCCAGACCCTGTGGTGAATGAAGTGAAAGTGTCATTTGCAGAATGGAAAATTATGCTTTTCAGAGAGGCATGCTGATAAGTGTACTTTTCCACGCAGTGAGGAAGGCAATGGTAAACCACCTCACTCCTCGATTTACTTAGTAAAACCTCTACAGGTTCAA
This sequence comes from Catonia carolina, assembly GCA_035578175.1. NCBI lineage: Eukaryota > Metazoa > Arthropoda > Insecta > Hemiptera > Achilidae > Catonia > Catonia carolina. The sequence continues at coordinate 26,907,077 of JAQMRL010000005.1, read as the reverse complement.
ACCAGCCTTTTGGCTGATGACCTAAACAACAATGTTATTTAATTATTTAAGTACAAATACTAAAATATGATTGCTAAGAATCAAATAAAAATTCTGGGGTCTTTTCCGTTTTGTGTATGCCACTATCAAATCCGGATTTCCTGAAGGGTTGCACAAGTATTCAGTTCTCCCACTCACTACCTTACTGAAACTCAAACTGAGACATATTATAAATTTTTTATTTACAAGTTACTTTAACTTGTTATAATTATGTACATTATATATTTTACATTAAATTATTATTACATTACTATTACGTTATATTTTTTAATTATTTACATTGAGAAGGGAAAGTCTGAGTGTTTCACACAGACTTTTTTAGTCGTCACATCTTCTGGGATTATGCAATAACTCCCCTTTTCTAAAGGAACTCTGCAGTATCATTCTCCGTCCGAATATTATTAAGTTCATAGCTACAAAATTCATATGTTGTTTGTTTAGGTCATCAGCCAAAAGGCTGGTTTGAACCTGTAGAGGTTTTACTAAGTAAAACGAGGAGTGAGGTGGTTTACCATTGCCTTCCTCACTGCGTGGAAAAGTACGCTTATCAGCATGCCGGGCCCTCTGAAAAGCACATATTTTCCACTCTGCAAATGACACCTTCACTTCATTCACCACAGGGTCTGGCTGTATATTGAAATTCATTACTTTCAGAGGAGATAACTCTGATTAGTGTCTTTTACACCTCTACCTCTTCTGCTCTTAAATGATTCAGTCATTCAATTGGCTGACCATGTGATAAGAAACAGAACTATTTATTTTAGCCCTGCAACAAACAGATTGAGTGTAAATAATTTGACACTCCACCTGTCTGTTATGGGCAGAAAATTCATTGTAGACTGACAATGCAGACTTTGTAATAATTAATTGTGAAATCGGAGCGGTTGACATTGCGCAGGAATGTTGCTATAATTATAGTCAGATTGGCACGCTAGACGCAGGAGTGAGAGAATTGTGTAACCCTTCAGGGAATTCGGATTTGATAGTGGCATATAGAAAACGGAAAATACCCAAATTCTGTTACATTACATTTTCTGTATCTAAGAAGTACAGGAATTTCACACAAATTTTGTAATTTTTCAGAAGAACCAAAAACATGAAGTTTTTTATTTTGTATAAAATTTCTGAAGGAGTGAAATTTTTTTAAATTTGTACAAAAAATAGCTTCTGATACAGAAATAAAATGAATAAACATAAACTAAATTTTTTTCACAAGACTGTACAAAATAACCTTTTAACTTCAGTTTTCGCTACCAGTAGTAAAACTGTTATTAAACATTAAGAAGTAGAGAAAAAACGACGCGTGCTTTAATGAAGGGCCAAAAAAATGATGAAAGGGTCTAAATTGTTGATCATCGGCAAAGAAGATTGACCCTTCGTTTAAAAAAAAAAATAGGGACGCCCATCAAAGGATCATATGGTTTTATAAAACAAAACAAAAAATTAGGGTTGTTAACATTTTGAAACTAATAACGATCTGTATGATTGAAAACCAATAATCACAAGGCAACTCCCAATTTATTGGTTTTAAGAATTTTATAATTAACTGATTATTAATAAAACGAAAACAACGAACATCAAAGGAATTTAAAAACAAAATTACAGTAACGTTTGTTCTTATCAGGGGGGACTCAAGAGCAAAATTTCACCCGTGCAAGTCACTTGGTGTGCCCTGGGTCCCAATCTGCCAATTATCTATATTTATTATCTGACGTCAATCGGCCTAACTTTCTGATTCAAGTATATTTTACTAAGTAAAAACAAAGAGTGAGGTGGTTTACTATTCCCTTCCTCACTGAGTTAAAAGAGTATGCTTATCAGCATTCCAGGCCCTCCGAAAAGCATCCACTTTCCATCCTGCAAATGACATCTTCACTTTATTCACCATAGAGTCTGGCTGTATGATGTATAGTGAAATTCATTTCTCTCAGAGGAAGTATCGCTGACTAGTGTCTTTTATACCTCTACCACTTCTATTCTTAAATAGTTGTCATGTAATTGGCTGATTATGTGATAAGGAACAGAACTATTTTTTGTAGCCCTGGAACAACAGATCGAGTGCAATTAATTTAACCCTCCACCTGCCCGTTATGGGCCAAGATTTTTTATAATAACCCATTTTGCCCCAACGTCAGCGCCCCGTGCGGGCGCACGGGCCTTAAGCCACCTCTGGTTCTTGTAATGCATATTAAGGGATGTTACATGATAATCTTTTAAAGGAAAGGGTTAGCAAAATAATCCCTTTTACAACACTTGTAAAAGAAAGTAAAAATTGGTCCCATCGAAAAAAGAGATTTAAAGAAAACACTGAGTTATTTAGTATATTTTTAACTCTATTGTTCGAGCAAGTATACATTACCGAAATTTTATTTTAAACCAACGAAATCTGAGATGGAACGGGTTGTTGTGTAATTTATTTATTTTTAACAATATAAAATCACATTCTCGTTAAATTTACAGCCTATTATATAAGATTATACAAAACTGAATAAATCATATTTATGTGTTGAAAGTAAATTACAGGAAAATTGTGTAAATAACTAAACAATCTGAACACAATGATTCTTCATCAATCTACGAATATACTTGATGATTGTAATTAAGTTTAAAAAAATAATAATATAGAATTCATTAATTAATAGTGAAATTTCCCACCGTATTATCAACGCTTTCTAATTTGCACATAAATTTTACTTCACTTGGTACACGTGAGGACGGGTTCACATTGGTTTTTTGTATATGGTGTTCGAAAAGTTTTGTAAAATATTAATAATATTCAATCCTTCTGGTTTTGTGTATTTTTTGTAATCTAAACTATAAAATGCATTTTCGGACAAGCTTTGTGATACGAAACCTAATTTTTATATTATACTTTTCCTCTCCTCCTTCGTCTTCTTCTCTTCCTCTCCGTCTTCTTCTTCTTCTTCGTCTCCTTCTTCTCCTTTTTTTCCTTCTTTCTCTCCTTCTCTTCCTCTCCTTCTTCTTTCTCTCTTCCTCCTCCTTCTTCTTCATCTCCTCCTCCTGCTTCTTCATCTCTTCCTCCTCCTACTTCTTCTTTTTCTTCTTCTTCCTCTTCTTTTCCTTCTTTTTCCTCTCTTACTTTTACTCCTTTTTATTCTTTTTCACGTCATGGATTATGCAGTACTGATTGTTCCCGAAACCACTTTCCCCTCGGACAACCAACACCCTTTTGACCATTTGACTTATAATTCAGTGCCAATTTAGTCAAACGGCTTCCCTTCATGCGTTCCAGATGACTACTTCAGTTGATTCTGTACTCATGATCTTCTACTCCAGGCTAAATTTTTGCTACTCTTGTCTTATAACGTCACTTCTGATCTTGCCCTTAAGACTGCGGCCCTTCATTGCCCGAAGAAATTTCATTCCGCAGCTCTGACTTGTCTTCGTTCCCTGTGGAAAGCATACATGCCTCACTGCTATACATTATAAATTGACACGGCCATAGTTTTGTAGAACTTAAGTTCCGTTTCCTTTCTCGTTTTTTGCTTTAGAGTTTTGTGCATTGTCCTGCATATGTGACTAAATCTATTAATTTTATTCGTTACATTATCGTCCTTCATTAAAGATACCTTACACCCCAAATAACTGAAACTAGATATCTGTTCAACAATCATTACACATTCATGACAATTTTCAATCTCGATGGTTATTTTCCACTGAAAGCCATCGCTTTTGTTTTCTTATCGTTAGGTTATAATCATTAAATTACAACGTTTTAAAAATAAAACTTTGCTCCAGGATGTTTTAGGAAGACAAAAGGAGTAAGAAGGTTAATACTATAAAATGTTTTCAAGTGTACTTTGATGGTTGGGATTCAATTAATAATGACACTCTCTCAGGAATGGTCAGCTTGAGTCTGTACACGATTACACCTCATCTACATGGCATACATATCCTCATCTCATTGGGTCATGGAGTTCTGTACTGATCTTAAATTTAACTGATTAAAATATACATATATAAAGGATTTAAAAAAGAAACTATTTGCCAGAAACGTATCCAAGAAAATTCAAATATTTTCTCCGAAACGTTTTATATTAAGGCCTATTCCCACAACGCTGGTACTAGCTGCGAGTAAGTAAGTAAACTACTGTAAGTAATTGCTGTAAAAGTAAACTACTGTAAGTAATTGCTGTAAAAGTAAACTGCTGTAAGTAATTGCTGCAAAAGTAAACTACTGTAAGTAATTGCTGTAACAAGTAAGTAAACTGCAGTTCAACTAGCAGTTCCCTCAACTGCTAGTTGATCGAACAAATAGCAGCTAGTTTAGTTACAGCGTTAGTATTCATTAGCGCGCTAATGACTTCGAGCACGTTTGATTTTATTAGCGCTAGTAGGGGAGAAAAGGTCACGTGATTGATGAGCGCTAGTAAACTAGCTCGGTGAGAACGATGCTTACTAGCGCTGGTAGGGGAGAAAAGGTCACGTGATTAACTAGTGCTAGTAAACTAGCTCGGTGTGAACGTTTGGAAACGTTGCTCGTTACTAATAAGCTGCTAGTACTAGCAGCTAGTAAACTAGCGGCGTAAGAATAGACCTTTAAAGTACCGAATAGTTTGAACTTTTTGATCCTCTAGTGTTTTAAAGCATTAAAATTACATAGTATTATTATTAAAATTATATAAAACACATGTTTATATATTTTATTGTTTAATTATATTACTTATTAACTATTCTAACCACGTTAATTGATTCTTTATCATTATATTTTTGTGTTTTTCTTATATTTCTTTAGTTTATTTAATATATTACAGTGTAATTATAAAACTTTATTTATTAAAATAAAAATTATGCAAGAAATTTGATTTTTTTCTTGTTTTTCGTGTAATATTCAGGAGCTGATAATGCAGTCTGTTATGGACATGTTATATTATATTCATGTTTTATCAGTTTATTCAAATGACATGCATAAATATTGTAGGTTATAATAAAACAGTTTCTGTTGTTTTTGTAATGAATTACAAATACTGTTACTCGTTAGCGTCTATGACTGTGATCATTATCTACCGCCAATGTGTATTTAAAAAAGAGTTCCTGAAGTCTTATTAAGTTTTTTTTAATCTTGTGTTACTTCACAGCTTTCATTTATCATCATTTATTGTTTAGGTCATCAGCCGTAAGGCTGGTTTGAACCTCGAGAGGCTTTAATAAGTAATAAGACAAGTGAGTTGGTTTACAATTGCCTTCATCACTGAGTGGAAAAGTATGCTCATCAGCATGCCAGGTCCTCTGAAAAACAACTACTGTCACCCTGTAAATAACCCTTCACTTCATTCACCACATGGTCTGGCTGTATAATGAAATTAATTACTCTCAGAGGAGATAAATCTCGACTATTGTCTTTCACATTTCTACTTCTTATGTTCTTAAATGTTTCAGTCATATAATTGGCTGACCATGTGATAAGAAACAGAACTAATTTTTGTAGCCTTGGAACTAGCAGATCGAGTACAAATAATTTAACACTCCACGTGCCTGTTGTGGGGAATTATCAACATTGGAAACCTTTAAAAATCCGTTTATAAGAAGAAATGAACGAATTTTGTTTTGCATGATTCCTGAGACGAAATGTGGATGCACTAATAAGAGAAAGTGTTTTTTTCAATCCCTTATGTGTGTAGGTTACAATATGTTCAATTTAGAACAATCAGCAACCTTATAACCTAATGAGATGAGGATGATATATGTTTGACGTGAAAATGGCGTGTAGTCTTGTACAATCCGTGAGATTAAACGGTGTTTCTCGCCCGGCCGAATTTAGCTGCTACTAATCCAACTGAAAACATCGTCCGCGTTGGTGAATATACACTCACTACGTAAATTCGAAATTGAAAATAACATTTCATGAAAAATAGACATCGGTTATACATAAAACTACCATTTACAGATAGTGAAGTCACGAGATTGCCTTTTGCGTGTGTTTTGGCTGGGAGGAAGGGAAGTGAAATATTTGCAGTGTTGTCAACCTCAATTTAGTGAGACACTACTCGTACATTTCACTACCGTGCAGTTCCTACATTCATTTTGTAAGCTGTGGTTTATTCCGAGAAAATGGTTTCTTCATAAACCTTACCTATAAGGAATAAATATGACCTGTAATATTGTTGTAGCTTAATTACGTGACTAAAAATGTTTGATTTACTGTAATTACGAATGAATCGCCTTCTTCACTATTGCTGTCTTTAGCGTTTTCATTATCAGTCTCTCTAGTATCTACCTAACTGTTTTCTTTTTTTACCAGTTGTCAACCAAACTATTAAAGAATAGCTTCTTCACGTTCTTAATATCCTTCTTTATTCTTCGAATTGTGGAGAGAAACATCACAATAGTTAGTCGCTCGCTCACGGCTTTTGTTAAGAGGCACGGATAGGCACTTTTGTTTAGCTTCAACTTCACTACATTTTATTACATTGCATATTAGGTTTCGTTCTGCACTGTGTATAGTTCGACCACGTTTTTGAGAAACCGATATTTCTGTTTACGATAAAAAACAGTTTTATTTGTACAGTTAACCTACAAAAGGTTCCGCAATATACTGTATATGCTCTGGGTATAGTATAAGTTGTTCTGTTTGTCGTACTGAAATTAAAGCTTTTGCGCATGCTCACTGATGCTTTTACTCCTTTACCACTCGTCACAAACAAGGGCAAACTCGTGACTCAATAAACTATACATTTCTGTTGGTTTCAGGGTTACAAAAAATAGTTCTGTTTCTTATCACATAGTCAGCCAATTATATGACTGAACTATTTAAGAACAGAAGAGGTAGAACTGTAAAAGATACTAATCAGAGTTATCTCCTCTGAGAGTAATGAATTTCACTATACGGCCAGACCCGGTAGTGAATGAAGTGAAGATGTCATTTGCAGAGTGGAAAGTGGGTGCTTTTCAGAGGGCCTGGCATGCTAATAAGAATATTCTTTCAACTCAGTGAGGAAGGCAATAGTAAACTACCTTACTCCTCGATTTTACTTAGTAAAACCTCTAGAGGTTCAAACCAGCCTTTCGGCTGTTGACCTAAACAGCAAACTTAATAAGCAATCAAGCAACGATTTCTCATCGGAATAATTTATTTTTGTTGTGATTAATGTGTGTACTATAATGACCCCGCACTGCTACTCACTCTATCGCAGTGTTCTTATGGTTAGAGCTACCATTAAAACTCCAGAACTGTACAGACTCAAGCCGACCATTCCTGAGAGTATGGTTAATTCAACCCTTACATCAAAATACATTTCAAAATGACCTATGCCATTCAGTCGCGCAGTTCAGAACGTGGGCAATTGCGTTTCAACGCACGCTTGTAAACAGGTCACAACTGAGAACACATTTGAGCGCAGGCAAGAGTGTGATGAAATAAAAAAGACTTTCAACGACACACTTGGGAGGGGCACGGTTTTCAGAACACTCAAAACCGTGTTCTCGAACGTGTAGCTGAATGTCTCGTTTAGTCCTTTAGTTAGAGTGTACGTGTAAAGGCCATTTTAGAGTTTGGCACGTACAGTATTGGTATAAGTGACAAAACATTCAAACTGGCTCCTTTCGCACTTTATCTACCAATATCTTTTTCGGAATATATGTACTGTAAGACTGTGAAATCTTCCGATTTAATATAATCGTATGGTGATTGTAAAAATCCATTACAGTCTCTAACGATTACTACATTAAATTAAATAGAAGAAATTTAAATAATTTTGTTGACGTGGACTGTAAATTATTTTTTGTTGTTAAGTAAAAAAACAAATAACATCGGGCGCCAGTGGTTTTGTTCCCACATAAATTAAAATTTATATCTCGTTGTATTATAGAAACTGTATTTTATTTTATACTCTTTTTCTCTCAAGTATATATCTATCTGTACCTATTACAAGTTAAATAAAAACAAGATCAATGGTATAACATTGTTTTTCTTTACACCCTTGACAAATGGCTTACGTCAAAGAAACGGAAAGATCTAAGTTCGTGGCCAACAATTCGATCTGAAACAATAACACATAAACGTATGATATGTTTTGTGTTTCTCCATATTATTTTACTTTGTTATTCTGGTCAATGACATCCCATTTGATTTGCCTAATGAAATTTCTACAAACAGTGGGGCAAAATGAGTGGGAAGTCTTTCCAGCCGTGGGAAGATGGTATGTCTAATGTAGATATATATATATAAAAAAAGTATAAAGTTAAAAACCCACCTTCTAGACAATCTACAATGCAATTCAATGCTACCATAACTGTAAGGTACGATCTTTTATTCTAAAACAAACGCCACGTGGAATGCCGTTCTTATTTTCAATTTTGTTTTTTTTTTATTTTTTTTCTAGTTCACATTCCAAACGAATGAGAAAATGATTACAATTATAATGAACCAAAGTTATAATTATTGTTATTCAAAATTATAGAGAAAATTTAAAAATACAATTATAATTATAAACTTTATTACTTGAGACCTAAAATAATTACTTATGTGAGAATTATTTTATTAATAAATTATCTATTAATTTTATTATTATTATTCTTTTCAAAAGTATATAAGTTACTATTCAATTAAAAAATTTGAAAACAATCGCCTGTTTTTACTGTACTTTTACTTTATTTATTAATTAGCCTAAGAATTATTGTGTTAAAATTTAGTTTGTAAACATATTTTATTGTTATTTTGGTCATCAGCCGAAAGGTTGTTTTCAACCTCTAGAGCAGCGATTCCCAACCAATTTCGCCGTTAGTGCCGCGAAATTTCACGCAATCTTGTTTACGCGTAAAAGTTTATCTCGCCGCTTATACAAGTATATAGCACGCTTAACAGTTGGATTTGCCAAGTTTTTGTATTGGTTTTCCTTAGTAAACACATATAAATTCTAATTACTTATTAATCATGTCCTGATTTATAAAGACGGTAATTAATTTAATTTTAATTTCGTAATTATAGATAATTACGCTGCCCATAACAGACAGGTGGAGTGTCAAATTATTTACACTCAATCTGTTCGTTGCAGGGCTAAAATAAATAGTTCTGTTTCTTATCACATGGTCAGCCAATTAAATGACTGAATCATTTAAGAACAGACAGAAGAGGTAGAGGTGTAAAAGACACTAATCAGAGTTATCTCCTCTGAAAGTAATGAATTTCACTATGCAGCCAGACCCTGTGGTGAATGAAGTGAAGGTGTCATTTACAGAGTGGAAAATATGTGCTTTTCAGAGGGCCCGGCATGCTGATAAGCGTACTTTTCCACTCAGTGAGGAAGGCAATGGTAAACCACCTCACTCCTCGTTTTACTTAGTAAAACCTCTACAGGTTCAAACCAGCCTTTCGGCTGTTGACCTAAACAACAACAACAGATAATTACGAAAATAAGTTTATCAAGTGTGCCGTTACTGAAAATAGATTTCCGTTAAAAATGGCTCAAGCTTAAGGTAGTTGGGAATTGCTGTTTTAGAGGCTTTATTAAGTAAAACGAAGAGTGAGGTGGTTTACAATTGCCTTCTTCACTCAGTTGAAAGAGTATGCTTATCAGCATGCCATGCCTTCCGAAAAGCTTTCCACCCTGAAAATGACACCTTCAATTCATTCACCATGTAATTAAATAAAATAAAGAAACGTAAAATTGAAATTGAAAAATGAAAATAAATTGATTTTAATTGAAACTTATGAAAATTTGAAAATTGACAAAATTTATGTTACAAAAATTATTAATTTGAATTGAATTTATTGATGACACTGCTATAACTCTCAATATATTCTAAACCAATTAATTACATGTAATAATTTGTTGTAATATTGAATTGAATTATTATTCTAAGTCTACCTATGAGCTCAATTATTAAATTATTAAATAGTTACGATTTTTTATAAATTCCTTGGGAGTCTTATCTGCTGCATATGTGTCCTTCCATTGACCGGGATCAAACGGGGGGGGGGGGCTTGGACATTGTTGCAATTGGTTTTATAGATGTTCATAATCTTATTCAAATCTTTTCTTCATATTTTTTAAAATATCAAAGTCATTTTAATTAGTTCCTCAATTAATTGGATTTTTGTTGTTTTACTAATCTTCTTTACTTATTTTCTTATTTTTAAAATTTATGTAATTAAGTTATACTTTCTTTTGTTTTCCTTGATTAAATTTAAAATATTTGGCTTCTGGAATTAGTTTCTTTTAATATTTTATTTTCTTCTTTTTAAATCTTCGTAATATATATTTTATTAATGTTTACTCTATTTACTTTTAAAATTGAAATTATTTAATTTTGATTATGTTTTAAGATTATTTTAAAAATTATTTCTTAAATTAACAACAATTGGTTACTTAAATTGAAACATCTATCAACGATGTAATAGAACATAGACTGCTTTTCTACAACCACAAGGTCTGGCTGTGTAATGAAATTCATTACTCTCAGAGGAGATAACTCTGACTAGTGTCTTTCACACCTCTACCTCTTCTGTTCTTAAATGCTTAAGTTATATAATTATCTGACTATGTAATAAGAAACACAGCTATTTTTGTAGTTCTGAAACTAGCAGATCGAGTGCAAATAATTTAACATTCCGCCTGCTTGTTTTGGGGAAAATATTTATTAAATATACTGAAAATGTAAAACCTTACTAAGGGAATCTGACCTCTGGTGCCAGCAAAAGTTACCATTTAGTGCTACATTATCGCGGAACAATAACTCGGATCAATTTGTTCTAATAAACTACAGAATTTTGTAGGTTATACCAAGTATTATTTAAGATATATCAGTAAAAACGTCTGTGTTCGATTCCCGATGGATTTTAAATTAAAAAATCTTTGTTAATTCCTTTCTTTTATTATTAATTAACATTTTTTTCTTATTTATTAACGTTCTTGTTTCTGTTTGTTTCAGGTAAGTGTGCTGATCTTAAGAATAATTATTAAATAGATATGTCATCTTGGTACGTAAATAACAGTTGGTGTAAGTTTTTTTTATTTATCAATGTTAAGTTTTATTTTTCAATGAAAATTAAAATTTTTGCAATTGTGGTTACTGTTTTGATTTGTTTGACGGTCGTTAATTAGACAATTAATAAATTAATAATAATAATAATAATAATAAATAAATAAATAATAATAATAATAATATATAATAATAATAGGGTGAAAATAGGCGTAGGGTTTAAAAGGTCTTACGTTGAACAATAAAAAGTGTGGATTTCAAGAAGGCGGCTTGTAGGTTTCAGCGCCTCCCGAATGGGAAATTCAAATTTCATACCAGACTAATATGTCTCGGGTTCGATTCCCGGTCAGACGTGGTATTTTTCATCGTTCGTTTTCATCTATCACCCTTCACTAGCCTTAATGTGCATAACAGACCGACTTAAAAGAAAATATCAGACTCAGCCTCCCAAACCAAAATCCTGGCTACGTGCCTCCGTGTGCATTAATTTAAATTTCCTATAAATTATTTTGGTAATTATTTGTAAATTTGTTACAGGGCTTCAAAAAATAGTTCTGTTTTTTATCAAATGGTCAGCCAATTATATGACTGAAGCGTTTAAGAACAGAAGGGATAAAGGTGTAAAATACATTAGTCAGAGTTATCTACTCTAAAAGAGAGAATTTCATTATACACCCAGTCCCTGTGGTGAATGAAGTGAAGGTGTAATTTGCAGGGTGGAAAGAAGATGTTTTTTTAGAGGACCTGCCAAGCTGATTAGGATACTTTTCCACTCAGTGAGAAAGGAAAAGTAAACTTTCTAATTCCCAGAAGTCATCAATTTACGGCATAAGAATACCCAATTGAAGACCCATCTAGGCGTACACAGAATAATCCAAAACATAGTAGAAATGATCAATTCTAGCCATAAGAAAAACCTGCTACCTCTTTTCCAAGAATTCCCATTACATCTCATTCATGACAATTCACAATCCTTGTTCAACACACTCCACCTCATTTAATACATAATTCTTACAATAAACAACATATTTCATCAATTGTTTCTAGAATACCACTTTATAATGTTACAATATATTTTCCATGTGTTTCTGTTACGTAAACAATTAAAAACTTGCCAATTAATTTGAGTAAATGTGGCATTAATGACCAAGAAAAACGGATCACTCATGGGACTCAAAAAAAATACACGGAATTCAAATCCACCGTTCTTTAACCTAAAGTCGCTAGTGGTGATGCAGTTTACAATAAAATTTTTAAAAAAATCCATAAAATTTCCAAGTTATTTTAATAAAATAATGACCCTTTAAAAATTTTAATCTAAACTAATAAAACATCAGAAAAAAGTTTAAAAAAGAAAATTATTTTAAAGTACGCCGTTAATTAAATAATTAAAAATTATAGGTAATAAAAATTTTATTTAAATCCACTTGTGATGGAGTAACAAACAACAAATAGTAGCAAAAAATTATTTCTTAGGACAGCCTTATCACTTCAAACTGACAAAAAATTGTAAATATTCCAAAAAATATTAAAAAAATCTTAATATTTTTTTAGTTTACTTAAAGTCGCATCGACAACATTGTCATTAGCGACTACTGTGGGTTTTTTGGTACTAACTCTATGGGTTTTAATGTGTTAAAATTTCCAAACCGTAGCCGGGAATCGAACCCGAGACCTTTCGCTTTGTAAACTAGCGCGCTAGTCACTACACCACGAAAGCGAGCAATCATAATTTATTTCAATAAACAATTAGGCCTATTAATTATTCAAAGTAATATTTTTTAAATATTATCTAAAATCAAGACCTTCCGTTCTGCAGTGGAGAGCGCAAAAAGTCTAGCGTGAGCTCTAGACTGCGATAATAACAAAAAGTATTAATAATAGTAATAATATTTTCACAACTGGGCCACGGAGGAGGCCTGTAATAAATAAAAACTTTTGAAATTTCAGAAAAATCCATAAAATACTCTTATTTTTAGTGCATTCATATTTATAATACATTTAAATCTATTGAAATAAGAATAGAAAATATTATACTTTTTAAGGAATCAATATGTAAATAAAGTTCTTTACAAAGTCTATTTATTTGTAGAAAGATAAAATTGTTATCTACATCTAATATTTATCTATTTTAACAATAGAATAATATAAATACATTTATACCTATTATCAGGCACTGGACTGAATAAGTTGAAAACGCTTTAAACTGATGTACTAAGTCTATTTAAATTTTAAAAGGAAATGCCGATAAATATAAAATTGTGCTGTATTTGTATATTATTATTTATTCTGTTAATATCAACTTTACCATATTGCTTTCAATGTTAACTAAAAAATAATCTGGTGTGAAACACTTACACGACTTTCTCTTGCCAATGCAAATAATGAACAATGTAACCTAATATTAGTAATAAAACATTAGAAATAAATACAAAAAAAAACTAAAAAACAAACAAAAACAAAACAAAGAAATAACCTAAAAACATAACCTAATTTTAATCATGAGTGAAAGATGCAAAATGAAAATTAACCTCAGGTTGGTTTAAAAATACGGAAAATCACTCTTTACGCTAAACTGGACTCTGTAGAGAAAAATGCTCGAAACAAAAGTTGTAGATCTTTTAATATCCTATAAATTTGATTATATACACTTTTGTCGTAAAATGCATACTAAGGCCGAAATCTTTAAAAAATCGATTTTTCACTCGTTTCCGTGAGAAAAAACAGAAAATCGCTAATTACCGCTGAAGCGTTATACAAAAAAATCTTTGAATAAAAAGTTGTAGGATTTTAAATTGTCTACAATTTTTTTATATAATTTTTGCACTAAAGTGCATATTAAAGCCGCAATCTCAAAAAAAACTTTTTTTACGTGAAAATAGTCTCTTCAAGAATTTCAGCAGACATGGCGCCTACCATATCTTGTAGAGCATAAAAAATTTAGTAAACCAGGCGATTTTAAAAAAATCGTAGGACCCGTTTTTGAGAACATCGCAAAAAAGTGAAAAATGACGCGAATAAACTACTACTTCCGGTTGACCGATTTTGATGAAAATGTTCGTGTTGGATCCGGTAGTAGTATTTAACTTAAGTTTCAAGTTTAAACTTCGTACGATGTTTCGTTCTTGAGTTCACACACACACACACACACACACACACACGCGCGCGCGCACACACACACACACACACACACACACACACACACGCACATACACACATACACACACACACACACTCACACAAACACGCGCAAACGCGCGCACACTCACACATGCGCACACACACACACACACACACACACACAGACCAATCGCTAAAACATGTTTTTTGGGTTCAGGGGGTCCGAAATCGTGTAGATCCGGTGAAAACTCGATTTTGAACAGTCGACTACATTTTTGTTCGGTGTTGTGAGAATTTGGGACAGTATTTCCATTCAAACGTCTATTTATCTGTTAGGTATTTTCGTCACAATTTAAATAAATTATCTAATACACCTGTTAAAATATTGTATGTGATTCGGCTACTATGAAGTTTTCATAGTCACTCCATTGATGCTGGAAATAAAATGAATCAGAGGTGCAATTACTGATTTTTAAATGTAAACTCTTGCGTAGGAAATCAAGCAAGAAATAATATTAACTAAAGCATGCAGGCTACCGTATTGTACATTTTAATACAAAGATGACAAAATGATCTTTGACTAATACACCAGCTATTATTTGTATCTGCCGTAGACAGTACAGGTAAACATCGATTTTATGCTGTCTTTTCATGTTTGTAATGCACTGATGGAGGTCCGACTCCAATGGACATCTTTACTAGAGCTGCTGCATACCAACCATATTAATGTTCTTTTAAAATTTACCGCATCATTGAACTTATACACTAAACGCCATAAGGATCACATTTAAAGTAAATCACATTAAAAAAAATCTTTACCCGTATTTCCCTTTTAAAATTACCGCTACTGAAGAATGAAAAACTGTTTAAAAGAAATTCACACTACATTTTTATTCGGTTTTGTGAAAATTTGGGACAGTATTTTTATTCAAACGTCTGTTTACCTTCTTTTTTTTATCCGAGGCGGCGAGAAAAACTCATGTTCCCTCTCTCACGATGGGGGAAGTTGTGTTGGGTTCAATGAGGTGTCCTCATCCAGCTCCAAGGTAATCGCAACCGCCTTACCAACCAAAAACCCGCCGCCTGGCCACTTGATCCAACATCAGCAAACAACCCTCCTCCTCCACCGGAACTGTTTTTATAATACTACAAGGGAAATGTTTGCCCATAACGGGCAGGTGGAGTGTTATTTTAATTGCACTCTATCTGTTTGGTCCAGGGCTAAAAAAAAATAGTACTGTTTCTTATCACATAGTCAGCCAATTATATGACTGAACTATTTAAGAACAGAAGAGGTACAGGTGTAAAAGACACTAGTCAGAGTTATCTCCTCTGAGAGTAATATATTTCACTTTACAGCCAAACCCTGTGGTGAATGAAGTCAAGGTGTCATTTGCAGGGTGGAATGTGGGTGCTTTTCGGAGGGCTTGGCATGCTGATAAGCATACTTTTCAACTCAGTGAGGAAGGCAATTGTAAACCACCCCGCTCCTCGTTTTTACTTGGTAAAACCTTTAGAGGTTCAAACCAGCCTTTCGGCTGTTGACCTAAACAACAACAAGGAAAATGTTGGGTTAAAAAATTGACTTACTGTCAGCGGGACGTGGAAGGGAACCGTAGCCTAATTCCCCTCTCGCTGTCACTGATCAACACTCACTCTTTCACTTTCATTCATCTCTTTTATCACCAGCTCAGGAAATTAGTGTGCCTACCACATCTATTTATCTGTTAATTATTATTATAGATACAATTTAAATAAATTATCTCAATATTTTCATTAGAGTACCTATCTTTCTTATCTCAGACCCAGTCGCGTAAATATGGAGGGATGTGGGGGTTATACCCTCTCTTTAGAACCCTAAAAATAAAAAAATATTCGTATAACAGCAACCCAACGTGTTTGAAATACAACAATTAAATCTTTTAGTTTTATGCATATCTAATTTATTTAAATTCGTAGTTTATTTGCTTCATTAACGAATTCTAACTGGTTTCGTTAATTAATAATTAACTAATTAATTAACTAATGCTCATAACAGGCAGGTGGAGTGTTAAATTATTTGTACTCGATCTGCTAGTTCGAGGGCTTTAAAAAATAGTTCTGTTTCTTATCGCGTGGTCAGCCAATTATATGACTGAACTATTTAAGAACAGAAGAGGTAGAGGTCCACTGCACCTTAAAAAATAGCACCAGCAAAAACACGAGGGTAAGATTTTATAAAACAATATCAGTGCCGACCCTGCTGTATGGCAGTGAAACTTGGGTGCCATCAAAGCGAGAGGAGAGTAGATTGCACGCATCTGAAATGAAAATTCTTCGACGTACGTATGGGTGTAGTAGAGATGATCGTTACAGGAATCCGAGATAAGGAAAGAAATCAACATCTTCTGTATAAACGACAAGGTATCTCAGAACAGAATGCAGTAGTAAGAGGATATGAACAGAACGAGGGAGGATAGGATACCTAAGCAGACACCAAGCTATAAGCCGAAGTGCAGGAGAGAACGAGGACGCCCAAGAAAGAGATGGGCAGATTTGAGAGGTTCAGAACAGGCAGAGATGCCTAATCCTTGAAAGGCAGAAGAAGAAGTAGAAAAATCTTTCAAAACTGAAATAAATTTGAGTAGGTATCGACAAAAACGTGAATTTTATATAAATAGCGTGTGCGTTTTGAGGTTAACTTTAAAAGATGTGAGTTTTAAATACCCATTAATTCCTGACAATAAATTGAAAGTGGTCATTAATATTCTTCTTAAATCAATTTATTTTTATATGATTGTATTTTTAATTGTCAATTTAACGAAAATAATCTACAGTTTAATGGATTTTATTGAGTATTACGGTTATCAAATATCATAATGTTCAATAATAAAATCCCAATGGAGAAATGAAGGAAGTGTTTTAAAATGTGTTGTAATTGTGATTTAAAAGAGTTATAAGGTTGAATTTTACGATAAATTGGTCATGTTGGTTTTGTAGGAGTTATGTTTGTATGCCTACTAGTAAGAATCTTATAGTACGTAAAATAAAAGATGAAGCCTTTGTTTGGAACCGCGTATCTCACCAAAAAACTAAAATTTCTGGTATGGCTGGTTTTAAAGCTTGGTTTTTGTTTTATTGTTGTTTAGGTCAACAGCCGAAAGGCTGGTTTGAACCTCTAGAGGTTTTACCAAGTAAAAACGAGGAGTGAGGTGGTTTACCGAGCCTTCCTCACTGAGTTGAAAAGTATGCTTATTAGCATGGCAGGCCCTCCGAAAAGCACCCACTTTTCACCCTGCAAATGACACCTTCATTTCATTCACCACAGGGTCTGGCTGTATAGTGAAATTCATTACTCTCAGAGGAGATAACTCTGACTAGTGTCTTTTACACCTCTACCTCTTCTGTTCTTAAATATTTCAGTCATATAATTGGCTGACTATTTGATAAGAAACAGAAATATTTTTGTAGCCCCGGAACTGCAGATCAAGTGAAATGAATTTAACACTCCACCTGCCCGTTATTGGCAAGGTTTTTCTTATTTTATTCTTATAAATTACGAAACACAGAAGTGTGTTAGGCATTTTCTAGCGACTTAAAACAAAATATGTACCCGTTTTTTTTTAGCCCATTTTTCACTTAGTCCATGTTTCAGAATACGTAGCACGATCAATTTTGAGAGGAAAAGTATGGCGTACAAAAAAATGTTTTTTTGGTAAACGGGAAAAACGACTAGCTACTATTAGCATTACATCATACCAAAGAAGTAGCAAAAAATTGAAATGTAAGCTGTTTTTCAAGAATATCTTGTGAATAAACGTAGGTTATATATTTCGTTATGCACATTTGTTAGAGAAAGTCGTGTGAGTATTTCACACCAAATTGTTTTTATTGAATGAAAAATCTTGAAGTTGCTAAATTATTTCTGAATTATTTAAACAAAATTAAAAATATTGGTGATCTAGGAGTATTTCCCTAGTTAAGAATATTTCGAATTCTGACACAGAAAATTTTAATAAATTCTTAATATTTAAACGTTTTTCATTTATATGTTGCGTCTTTTTATGTATTTTTCTGAAGGCTAATGACATCGGAGTCATGTCAAAGACTAGTTTAGTAATAGATATTGTTCGTGACTATCTCAGACTTATAGAAGTATTGTCCGAGTTATAAAGTTGTTTCCTATTTTACGGTATAGGTTCAATTTAAAAAAAATAATAAAGAAATATAATATATTAATATGTAACGTAGACAAACCTATTGTTGATTAACATTGGTAAGGCGGAGTCAAATAGTTAACCTATAGATCCACCCTCGCCTCCCACAGGTAAAGAAGCTACTTTTTTATACGTTAACATATACCCGAGCTCCTTATTATAACATTTTAGGCTTTTGATACAAGAATAACTTCTACGTACAAAAGAATAAACACTCATAGAATTTTAAAATAAAAATATAATCTAGAAGTTACATAGTCAAATTTTGTTTGTTCTTGTTTACGTCATCAGCCGAAAGGCTGGTTTGAACCTCTAGAGGCTTTACTAAATCTAACTAGGAGTGAAGTGGTTTACAATTGCCTTCCTCACTGAGTGAGAAAGTATGTTTATCAGCATGTCATGCACCCTGAAAGGTATCTACATTCCACCCTGTAGATGACACCTTCATTTCATTCACCACATGGTCTGGCTGTATAATGATGGAATTCATTACTCTCGGAGGAGATAACTCTAAATAGTGTATTTTATGCTTCTATCTCTCCTGTTCTAGAATCCTTCAGTCATATAATTGACCATGTGATAAGAAACAGAACTATTTTTTCATACCCCTGGAACTAGCGGATGAGTACAAATAATTTCCATCTGCCTGTTACTAAGTAAAACGAGGAGTGAGGTCGTTAACTATTGCCTTCCTCACTGAATAGGAAAGTAGCCTATGCTTATCAGTATGCCAGGGTGTCTGAAATACATCTACTTTCCTTGAAAATGACACCTTTACTTCATTCACCACAGGGCCTTACTAAACAATGAAATTCATTTCCCTCAGTGGAAATAACTTTGACTACTGTATCTCTTCTATCTCTTCTGTTCTTAAATACTTCAGTCAAATAATTGGCTGACCATGTGATAAGAAACAGAACTATTTTTGTATTCCTGGAACTATCAGATCAAGTGCAAATAATTTAACACTCCACTTTTCCGTTACTAAGTAAAACGAGGAGTAAGGTAGATTACTGTTACCTTCCTCACTGAGTGGAAAAGTAGACTATGCTTATCAGCATGCCAGGCCCTTAGAAAAATATCTACTTTCCACCTTGCAAATAACCCCTTCACTTCATTCACCATGAGATCTGGCTGTACAATAAAATTCATTACTTTCAGAGGAGATAAATCTGAAAAGTGTCTTTTACATCTCTACTTCTGTTCTTAAATGCTTCATTCATTAAGGATAATTGTTATGTTTGGGAGAAATAATTAATTAATCATGATTATTTTGTGGAAAATACTATTCATAATGCAGTCAGACGCTCCGTAGAGCTCGGATTAATGAATATTAAAATATGGACTGAAGTGGAAATGTAATTTTAGTAAATTGTTTTTGTTAATAATGTACAGTAATTAAAATTGCATGTTTTTTTAAATTTATTTTGTTATTTTTATGTAATTACAGTAAAATTATTTTCGTTAATTAATTATAATAATTAAAATTGTGTGGTTTTTTTAAGTAGCTAGGCCGCGAGTAGCATACTTGTTAACGTGGCCAGTGAATTTTTTCGGAGGTAATTTTTTTGTAACTGATTTTGTAAAAAATTAAAACAAATAAATCGTTTGTTTTTTGGTCATCAGTCTCTCGACTGGTTTGATGCAATTCTCCAATTATTTTATCTTGCGCAAGTCGTTTCATATCTACATACCTGGAACACCCTACATCTTTTGTAATTTCCTTTAAATATTCTAACCTTTGCCTCCCCCTACAATTCACTCCCTCAATATTACCCTCCATTATTGATAGACCAATACCTGGATGTCATAAGATATGTCCCACTAGCCGATCCCTTCTTCTGGTAAGATGCTTCCAAATACTTCGTTTTTTATCCACTCCCCTAAGAACCTCTAAATTACATATTTTTTCCACCCACCTAATCTTTAACATTTTCCTATAACACCACATTTTAAAAGCTTCTATCCTCTTCCTTTCTACAGCCCTTATCACCCATTTTCACTCCCGTTGCCTCCCTGTTGCCCGTAACGGGCAGGTGGTGTGTTAAATTAATTTTAATCGATCTGTTGGTTCCAGAGCTACAAAACATATTTCTGTTTCTTATCACATAGTCAGCGACTATGACTGAATTATTATTATATGACTGAATTATTTAAGAACAGAAGAGGTAGAGGTGTAAAATACTCTAGTCAGAGTTATCTCCTCCGAGAGTAATGAGTTTTACCATACAGCCAGACCCTGTGGTGATTGAAGTGAAGTTGTCATTTGCAGGGTGGAAGGTGGATGCTTTTCGGAAGGTCTGGCATGCTGATAAGCACACTATTTTAACTCGGTGAGAAAGGCAATAATAAACCACCTCACCATTTGTTTTTACTTAGTAAAACCTCTAGAGGTTTTAACCAGCCTTTCGGCTGTGTACCTAAACAAGAACAACGAATCTTTGTTATTATAATTAATTGACCACGTGATAAGAAGTAGAACTATTTTTTGTAGCCCTGGAAATATCAGATCAAGTGCAAATGGTGTAAGACTCTACCTGCCTATTATGGGAAAATTTAAAGGTTACAGAAGGTAAAAATGTAGAGTAGAAATATTATACATAAGTACAGGAAATTTGTAATTTTGTTTGTATAGTACTATGACAATCATTCAATCGTTTACCGGAAACTAGTGAAAAAAATTATGGTAACCTTATTATTTATTTATTATTGTATAATGCAGTAAAACGTCACTAATTCGGAATTCGCGATATTTCGGACTACTCCAAGAAGAGCAGCTTTTTTAATTTTTTTGGAAGTTTTTTAGTTAAAAATTAATAAAGTGCTACTTCAAAAAATAATAGCTTTTAACTGTCTAATAAAAATTGTTTCATCCTGTAATACATTATTGGTTACTCAGTGAAGAAAACGTTCCACAATTTAAGCTAGTGAAGTGAGAAACCACATAGACGAACTTTTTGAATTGGCAGACTTCAATCTGGAATTCAATGACTATTATCTTTTCCTAAGTGAGATGCGCCAACAAGTTATAAGAAAACAGTGTAGCAAAGAATTACAGAAAAAAATTACAAGTTTTTTTTCTAAGCAACCTCAAATGATCCCTGAGGATATTTGTCAACCCTCTACTTCAACAAGTGCCAAATAATCGGTACGTAAGTACAGTGTTTTAATTAAATATCATTTTACTACGGACATTTATTATTTAACAATATTTTTACTGCCGTAAATATTTTTATATCTATACTTTTAACTTTGTTGTTTTTCAATAAACTGTACTGTAAAATCATTAAACATCGATATTTCAGACAAGTAACGTTTATTTTTTAATTTTAATTGCCTAAATCATTCAATTTTTAGATGTAAACAAATATTCGCGATAATTCGGATTTTCAATAATTCGGACTTCACTTCCCCCCAATTAGTCCGAATTAGTGAGGTTTTACTGTACATAACTACAGGAAATTTGTAATTTTGTTTGTATAGTACTATGACAATCATTCAATCGTTTACCGAAACTAGTGAAAAAAATTATGGTAACCTTACTATTTATTTATTATTGTATAATACTAAAAAAAACTACATTGAATAATAGTATAATAAGATATTAAAGGATAAGTAATACAGAAAAGAAAAGAACTATAGGCCGGCGCCAACCCACAACTCCCACGCTTCTTCTCTACCCACAAGAAACATTACATTTACAATTCAACCACCACACCGATGGACATTTCTTTGTCTGGATCTCAAATGCCGGATGAAATGTCTGCAATGAAAAGTATGGGACGGGAAATATAGGATACTATACTTAACAATGTAAAAGACTAAATAAACTAGAATATGAAGGAACGGTCGGTATGTCAAATACCCATAAACTTAAAATAGTAAGTATATATTATAAGTTATATCGTACTATTATTGTTACGTTTACACCTTCGGTAATTTGATTTTTGAAATAAGAAGAGAAATTATTACGCACAAGAGAAAAAATAATGGGGTTAATTTTTATGAATAACATATTTATACACATCATCCTTATCACATTGGGTCAATGGGGTTGCTTATTATTTTCAATTGAACAGATTGCAACGTACTTATTAGGGATGAAAAATTAAATAAAAAAAAAAATAAATAAAAAAAATCTATTGTGAAACACTCACACGACTTTGTCTTGCCAATGAAAATAATGAACACTATAACGTAACATTAGAAATAAACAAAAAACTAACCTCAAAAAACATAACCTTTAATCATGAGTGAATGATCCAAAATAAAAATCAACCTCTGTTAGGCTTAAAAATACAGAAAATCACTCTTTCACGCTAAACTAGGATCTGTAGAGAAAAATGCTCTAAATAAAAGTTGTAGATCTTTTAATTTCCTATAAATTTGCATTCTGCATCGTCCACTCATGATTAAAATAAGGTTATGTTTTTTGAGGTTAGTTTTTCGTTTATTTCTAATGTTTTATTACTAGTATTATGTTATATTGGTCATTATTTCCATTGACAAGAGAAAGTTGTGTGAGTGTTTCACACCAGATTTTATATAAAATTGAAATAATAGGCAATAAATAGACAGATAGAGATATTTAATACAACCCAAGTATAAAATCCTACGCTGAAAAAGTTAGCTATGAAAAAACGGGTAAATTAATTTCCTCGCTGTGTGTGTGTGTGCGCGCGTAAGTGTGTGTGTGTGTGCGCGCGTGAGTGTGTGTGTGCGCGCGCGCGTGTGTGTGTGTGTGTGTGTGTGTGAAAGATTCAGTGCGACCTGGTCACCTTTGTGTTCGCGAAAAATTTCGTTTGGTTTGTCGCGGTTGTATCCGTGGGAGATTCAGTGAGATTGCCACCCTTGTGTTTGTATTAGTATGTTGTAACGTAGTGAAACTTAAAAGTGGAATTATTAGACGAAAAGATTATTGATAACTTCATTTAATTTTAACAGTCTTATGCTGTTACTAGCGTACCCCCGCTGGGCTTCGCTTGCGAAACATGTACAATCAAATTTTTTAAAATAAATAATATGTAATTGAAATTGTAGCTGTATGTCGACTGTATACACCCCCCTCCAACGTACGCGCGCGCGCGCGCACACACACACACACACACACACACACACACACAAATGACGTTTTTATAATTTCCCCCTGCGTACGTCTCTCGCCATATCAAACCCCTTCGTCTACTTCAACAGCAATACGTACTCGCATGTACACACACACACACACACACACACACACACACACACACACACACACACACTTTTATTAAAATTTTGATTAGGAGGGCCCTTAGGGTTATCATTTTTGAAAATTAAAAAATAAAATGTTGCTGTGAATATAAATACAAATAGCCTGTCAAAATTTCATGAAAATCCGTTTAGTAGTTTTTGAAGTTAGCCTGCACAAAAAAAAAACACGCTTTGTCTTCATAATATTAGTATAGATAAACAGTCCTTACGGTTTTAACAGTTAGGTAAGCGTCCTTCGTACATCAGTTTATTATCAAACGCTTTTGAATCACGGTGTTATAAAGTAACAGCCAACAGGGTGTATTTTGTAACCTGTTATCACGATAACTGCCTCAATCCAGTAACCATGTTTAATCCTGTTATTTTTTAAAATAATGCCCAGTTCTACTTCAGGGTAGCTAATCTCGTCATGAAGATGAGTGTTTCCTCCAACAATCTTCCGTAACTGTTTATAAAATATAAAACAAAAATTTAAATTTACTCTGATTACAATTTTGTAAATCAAATTTACCTCTAAATCAAGAGTTAAACATAAGAGATGTTTTATGTATCAAAAGACAATTTAACGCCTAGATTAACTTGCCTGCCAATTACTAGGAATATTATTTTTTTGATGAATTCCTTAATGATAAAAAATAGATACACAATTATTTTATTTTTATTTTTACTTGGGGTTAATTATCTTTACGGGCGGATGGATTTTCCCATGCTCTATGTTGACAGTTATATATAATTACCAGTGTGACCAACCTTAAAGAAGTATATATCTCTTTTTATTTCACATCCATCTTGAACCCATCAACAAACGAGTCTAGCCTAATAACATAGTACAGTAACAACTTATTAGATTTTAATCTATATTTATAAACTCTTTACTGTGACGTCACAGTAAGAAAAGAAGTATTATGTTAATAGTAGGTAATACTTTGTAATAATTATAATAAAAACAGGTATAGTATTTTATAAGTTTTGTTTGTTACAATTGTTTCCGCATCCCAGGATTGTTAATCAACAAGAATACAACAATGTAATCCTAACTCCTTTTAAATGTAATAAACTAATTTGTATGTAGTAGTAGTAACATAAGTCTACTGGAAAATTGCTTTATGGGTTTAAGAAAACATATATCTGGTAAAAATAATAAGACAAAACATTTGTAACTAGACAACAAAATTCTCATACTAAATTGCATATATGTTTTATTACAGAAAAAACTTATAAAATATTTTTAAGTACATGCACTTACCTTATTACTTTCTCTGACGCTGTATAAATATAAAAGGGAAGAAAGTATTGTTTTCATGATGATCATTCCAAATCGAATTTCATCGATTTACGAGGGGGCCCAAAAAAACCCAAGATTGAGAGCGCGCTGCCATTCGTAGATGCAGTAGAGAGTTCTCCTGCGAGATGGATTTAATACAGACCTTCAACGAACAACTGCCCAAATTGGGTCAGTTTGTAGATTAACGTTTGATCGTAGTGTTTTGTTTTTCGTACAGTTGTCGTGTTCCGCCTGCGAAGTCGTTGTGGAAAATTTAAAAGAACAAAGAGCGTGCTTGAAATTTTTTTCCCTGCTTTGAAAAATCGGCAACGGAAGCTTACCAAATCCTTCAACAGGCTTTCGAGGAGGATGCTATGAGCCTCATACAAATTTTCGAGGGGTTTCAGCGCTTTAATTAAACTCCCAACTTCCCCAGACCAAAAAAAAGCCAGAAAATGAGGTCGGATGTGAAGTCGATGATGATTGTCTTGTTTGCTGTTCGTGGAATTGTGCATCGGGAATTTGTTCCCCCTGGCCACACTGTTAACCGAAGTTTTAAGACGTTTGCGAAAGGATGTGTGGAGGAACAACAGGAACTTTGGCGATCAGGTGACTGGTTCCTTCATCACGATAACGCCCCCGCATACACGGCCTTACTAGTGAACTGCTATTTGGCTTCTCAGGGGTGGTCTGTCGTTCCCCAACCTCCGTATTCGCCAAACCTAGCTCCATGCGACTTTTTTCTATTCCTGAGAATGAAGAAAAACCTGAAAGGGATGCGTTTTGGTATGTGAAGGCGGTAAAAACAGCAGCTACGCAAAGGGCTCTGAACGTTATCAAAGTTGAAGAGTCTAGAGGTGCTTCAAACTGTGAGAAAGACTTGACAAGTGCATCACATCTAATGGAGTGTACTTTGAAAGTGACTGAAAGAATTTGGTAAAAAATTGTATAAACACATTTTTTATAACAAAATTCGGGTTTTTTGGGTTCCCGACGTACACTAGTTTCAAATTATGAAGATAAGTAGAAAGAACACTAAGTTTCATTGATAAAGGATAATATGTAAGACGTTTTAATGAGGTGTAGTCTTGTACATACTCAGGCCAACAATTCCTGAGAGAGTATGGTTAATTGAACCCAAACCATCTAAATACACTGGTAATCATTTCCTAGTAATCAGATCCGTATAAAAGTAACTAACTTTTACTAGGATTTGAACCAGGGACCTTCGTCTCGAAAAATCAGCTGATTCACGGCGACAACTTTACCAGGTTGTTTAAATAACTATAGACTATAATTTTCCTCAGACGCTATATAAGCCACTAATGTGTTCCTCTCATCGAAGAAAAATGTTGTTCCTATGTATTATTTAATTGACTGTCAAATAAATTTTTTTAAAAACTAAAATTTTAAATGATTCATTAATGTGTTGTTTAGGGCCATCAGCCTTCGCTGAAAGACGTGCAGTTTACCGTGACCTACCTTCGAGTTTTCCCATAACAGGCAGGTGGAGTGAATTCTTCGCACCCGATCTGCTAGTGTCAGGGCTACAAAAAATAGTTCTGTTTCTTATCACATGGTCAGCCAATTATATGACTGAAACATTTAAGAACAGAAGAGGTAGAGGTTTAAAAGAAATTAGTCAGAGAAATAAATTTGCTCTAAGAGTAATGAATTTCATTGTACATCCAGACCCTGTGGTAAATGAAGTGAAGGTGTCATTTGGAGGGTAGAAATTAGGTGCTTTTCGGAGGGTCTGGGATGCTGATAAGCATACTTTTCATTTAGTGAGGAAGGCAAATGTAAACCACCTCACTCCTCGTTTTAGTTAGTAAAGCCTCTAGAGGTTCAAACCAGCCTTTCGGCTGATGTCCTGAACAACAATATTGTTGTTAAAAATTAAGATTAGTATGTACTGTATTCATGAATCTTCAGAATTTTTATATTTTGGTTGAACAGGATATCTCCGTGGTCGGTACACGTTGGAAACTTATAATAATTTATTTTTTACCGATATTTTTTTCTTTAAATTAGGTAAAGAACACTTTTAAAATGCTCAAGTTAAATTGTAATCATTATGGTAAATTATACTGTATTCTTGTACTTTTTTAAAACATTATAGAATTTATTAACGCTTCAAATTGCTACTCATAAAATTTAAACTATAGTAAAAATATTATGAAGTCATTGTTACTATTATACAATTTTCAAAATTGTTCATTGTTTTTTGAATTTTTTATCGTATTTCCCATGGTTTAAAATGTCGTTGACTTTCATTTAATGACTTTTGTTCTTTAATCAGCACATTTTTTTATTCTCTTTATTTGTTCGATTTTCTCAAGTTTAACCTCTACATAATCACCCGGTAATTTTAATTATACGTTACGTCGCCGCTGTTCGTATTATAAAATAATTAAACAATTTTGACGAACGTTGATGAATTCCTTATTTTTATTTGAAAAAATCCATTCTGAACATCATTCATCGTCTTCTTCTTTTTCTCTTTTTCCTTTTTTCCTGTCATTGATTAGGCCCTCCGACCTGTTTTGACTTCTCTGCCCATCTTTTTCGCGGCCCACCTACATTTCTCTGTCCATCACATATGTAGCTTAATGCCTTTTTCACCCATCTATTTCCACTCATTCGTATTAAATGTTCCTCCTATTTCTCTCTATATTTGCCGTTTGGTTCTAATAGTCTATTCCCACGATTTTATTTTACTAGCTGCTAGTAAAAGCAGGACCTACCAGCGCGTTGGTGACGGTTCCCACGACAACCATTTCAAAAAAAATTCTTTTTTTATTCATAAAATTAATTGTAAATGCACTTATGCAAAAGAAAAAACGGAGGCGTATATTTTTTGTCACGCGAAATTTTCAGGTACAAGGAACCGTTAAAAATTTATATCAAGTTTCCTGAATTCCATTTTCTGTTTTTTTTAATATTTATTTGTTTACACCGTCGTGTATTTTGTAAGTGTACCTCTTTATCCCAAAAATTGTTTAAATAGGCCTATTTTAGTTTATAAAAAGAGTAGATATGAAACGACTTACGCTCGGATAACAGCATTAAACAAGGTGAGAAACTAATAACAAAAAAATATAAGCCAAAAAGTTTTTTACAAATATTGAAGGCTGTGAAAACAAATTTTTTATGTAATATTTTTTGGTAACGCTTAGTTTAGTGGCTATGCCCATAACAGGCATGTTAAGTGTTAAATTATTTGCACTCAATCTGTTACTTTTAGGGCTACTAAAGATATTTCTGTTTCTTATCATATAATCAGTCAATTACATGACTGAAGCATTTAAGAATAGAAGAGGTAGAGGTGTAAAAGAAACTAACCAGAGTTATCTTTTCTGAGAGTAATGAATTTCATTATACAGCCAGACCATGTGGTGAATGAAGTGAAGGACTGATTTCCAGGGTGGAAGGAGATGTTTTTTCGGAGGGCATGCTGATTAACATAGTCTATTTTTCCACTCAGTGAGAAAATTAACGGTAAACCATCTCACTTTTCGTTTTACTTAGTAAATCCTCTGGAGGTTTAAACCAGCCTTTCGGCCGATGACCATAACAACAACAGTTTAGGCAGTACATGATATTATTTATTTATTCTAAAATAAATAAACCCGCATTAAAATTGGTCGATTCAATTATGTTTTGTTTAGGCCAACAGCTGAAAGGCTGATTAAAAAATCTCTAGAGGTTTTACTAAGTAAAAACTAGGAGTGAGGTGGTTTACTTTTGCCTTCCTCACTGAGTTGAAAGAGTATACTTATCAGCATGCCAGGTCCTCCAAAAAGCACCCACTTTCCACTCTGCAAATGACAGCTTCATTTCATTCACCACAGGGTCTGGCTGTACAGTGAAATTCATTATTCTCCGAGTAGATAACTCTGACTTGTTTCTCTTACACCTCTACCTCTTCTGTTCTTAAATAGTTCAGTCATAGAATTGGTTGACTATGTGATAAGAACTTTTTTTTGGTTTAACGTCCGACTGTTTTGCAATTACCGCTAATGCAGACGGTGAAGGATGAAATGATTTTTTGCAACGTATGAAAATATGCCGTGCCTGATGGAATTCGAACCCAAGACCGCATGATTAGAGGCGAGCACGTTACCAACTACGTCAATGTGATAGGAAACAGAACTATTTTATAAATACCACCAGCATTACATTATGTACTAGCATTAGCTCACGCGCATCGCACGATCTATTACAGTCATCAGTAGAAAGTTTACTAAAACATAGTGAATGGTGCAAAAAATTGGACTTTTTACTCATTAAAACTGTAAAAAACTTTTATTCAATATTGAATCAACCTACCCATAACGGGCAGATGGAGTGTTAAATTAATTGCACTCGATCTGTTGATTCCAGGGATACATAAAAATGTGATATGTAACAGAACTATTTTCATTTATCGCTGGAACCAACAGATTGAGTGCAATTAATTTAACACTCCATCTGCCCGTTATGGGCAGGTCGGTTCAATATTGAGTAAAAGTTTTTAGTTTTTTTTTTTAAATCCTAATGTGTGTACGTTGCAACCTGTTCAATTCAGAACAATAAGCAACCCCATGACCCAATGAGATGAGGATGATATGTATGACGTGTAAATGAGGTGTAGTCTTGTACAGACTGAGGCCGACCATTCCTGAGAGAGTATGGTTAATTGAACCCCAACCATCAAAGTACACCGGTAACCACTGTCTAGCATTCAAATCCGTATAAAAGTAACTAACTTTACTAGGATTTAAACCAGGAACCATCGTCTCCGAAAATCAGCTGTCTAACAGCAGATTTTGGCGACAACTTTACTTTTAGACCAACTCGGTGGGTCTTTACAGTTTTAATGAGAAAAAAGTGCGATGTTTTTGCACCATTCATTATAATTTAGTAAACTTTCTACTGATGACTGTAATAAACCGTGCGATGCGCGTGAGCTAATGCTGGTACATAAAGTAATGCTGGTGGTCTTTATTTTATAAAATTGTTATCTCAGCCAATAAGGTGAATGGCGGATATAAGTGCAAACGAAATGTGAAAGTACTGCGCGTTGTTCTGTTACATTATTTGCCCTAACTGTTCTGTTTTATTTATTTATTATTTATATGATATAAATAAATGGTTACATTCAATTTATACATTCACATACTGGTTGTCACTTTTATCCTTTTTTATCCTTATGTAAATGGGTAGAATTACATTTTATCAGGTGGTTGATATTTTCAAACAAACCTAATTGATTGTCCATTCTTCATACTATAGAAAAGAAATCTGTTTGACCCGATAATACTTCTTCGTAGCCATTTTAATTTCTTTGCAATTCGTATAATGATTTTTTCTCAATATTTTAATTAAAATTCGTCGCATTTGTTCAACATGTACTAGAAACAGTATAAAATCCCAGTAAATTGGCTGAAAGTGAAGGTGATCCCTTATTTCATTGGTTTTTAAAAAGGAGTGTGACCCCAAGGGGGCGTAATGAAGGGTTTTGGGGAGCACACAGCTTGGTATAAAACACTACAAAGTTTCTTTTGCCAATGCCAATAATGTACAATATAACCTAAAATTAGTAATAAAACATTAAAAATAAACAAAATAACTAACCAACCTTAAAAAAACATAACCTTATTTTAATTATGAGTGAATGATGCAAACCCAACCTTAGTTTGGCTTAATAATACAGAAACTCACTCTTTCACGTTAAACTAGGCTCTATAGAGAAAAATGCTTAGCATAAAAATTGTAGATCTTTTAATTTCCTATAAATTTGATAATATCTATTTTTGGTGTAAAATGAATACTACGGCCGAAATCTTAAAAAATCCAATTTTTACAGATTTTCATGAAGAAAACTAGAAAATCAATAATTACCGCTAAACTTAGCATTATACAAAAAAATGTTGGAAATAAAAGTGGTAGATTTTTAAATTGTCTACAACTTTTATTACATACCCTTTTGCGCTAAAACGCATATTAAGGCTGCAATCTTAAAAAACTGCCTTTTTTCTACGAGACACCCTCCCCAAGAACTTCAGCAGATATGGCGCCTACCTTATTTTTTAGAGCATAACAAATTTAGTAAATGAGACGATTTTTAAATAACATCGTAGGAGCCGTTTTTGAGAAAATCGCTAAAAAGGGAAAAATTACACAAACTACTTTCGGTTGACTGATTTTGATGAAAACGTTCGTGTCGGGTCCTCTGGTGGTATATAACTCAAGTTTTAAGTTTCAACTTTGTACGATGTTCACACACCCACACACAATCGCTAAAAACATGTTTTTTTGGGTTCAGAGGGTCTGAAACGTGTAGATCCGGTGAAAACTCGATATCGAAAAATCGACATGAAAACAATACTTTCCTTCCTAATATTCATATAGGCAAGAGCAAGTAAAAATAAATGAAGTTTTCTTTAGACTGAATAAATGAAGTGAAATATTCTTTATTTTTCTACCATTGGAACAAGTTTTTAATTATGAATTGGTCGTTTAAACGAATTTGTTTTTTGTTTTACGTCCGACTTCTGCAATTACTGCTAGTGAAGACGGTGAGAAGAATGATTGATGAAGTTGTGTGCTGATAAAAATGTCAGAACCTGACCGGGAATCGAACCCGGGATCCCCCTCCCCTGTAGAAGCGAGTTTTGCGCTAACCACTACCTACTTCAACAGGCCGGCTAAAGAAAATTTTTGTTAATTAGTGTGGGATTTGACCTCACGACTCCGTACGAGCATGTGTCTCTGAGGTCTCTGGGTCTCTGAGTCTTGGACAGGTCTCTTGGTAAGGTCTTTGAGTCTTGGACAGACTCAGACCGACCATTCCAGAGAAAGTATAGTTAATTGAAACCCCATCCATCAAAGAACACCGGTAATCAATTCTAGTATTCAAATCCGTATAAAAGTAACTAGGCGACCGCATTGGTGTAGTTGGTAACGTGCTCGTCTCTCATCATGCGGTTGTGGGTTCGAATCCCACTCAGACATGGCATATTTTCATACGTTACAAAAATCATCTCAACCTCACACAGTTACACCCCAACGTCGTTGCTAATGAACGTTGCAGTTGACGCGACGTTAAATAAATAAATAAAGTAACTAATTTTGGTAGGATTTGAACCACGGAACCTTCGTTCCCTTACATCAGCTGTCAAACAGCTGACTCATGGTGATAACTGTACCACTACATTAACCCGGTGAGTTTCGATTAATTTAATATTGTTTAATTTAGTTTTATTTAATTTTTTCTTATATTATTTTCTAAGTGTTAATTGTTTAACGATTATAATAAATTTGTATGGGCACTTGACTTTAAAGCACCGACACTTGTTAAAAAATAATATTAGATTACGTTCAAGTGATACTTGTTTAAAATTATTTATATAGTTCTCAATTATTGTTTATTTAGTATGCGTATTAGAATTTTTATTGCGATTTAGAATTTTTATTACATTATCTCTGTGCTCAAGAGATTTTTACTTTCTCTTGCCTATATGAATACATATCAAGGAAAGTATTGTTTTCATGTCGATTTTTCGAAATCGAGTTTTCACCGGATCTACACATTTTCAGACCCCTTGAACCCAAAAACCGTGTTTTTAGCGATTGGTGTGTGTGGGTTGTGTCTGTGTGTGTGTGTGTGAACAAAATATCTCAAGGACGGAACATCGTACGAACTTGAAACTTAAGTTAGATACCACTAGAGGACCCGACACGAACATTTTCATTAAAAGCGGTCTACTGGAAGTAGTAGTTTATCGTGTAATTTTTCACTTTTTTGCGATTGTCTCAAAAACGGCTTCTACGATATTTTTCTAAAACGCCTCATTACTAAATTTTTTATACTCTACAAGACAGGGTAGGCGCCATGTCTGCTTAAATTTTTGGGAAGGTTGTTTTTTCGTACAAAAATTGTTTTTTTAAGTTTTAAAATGCATTTTAACGCAAAAATGTTTATAATAAAAGTTGCAGAGAATTTAAAATCCTACAACTTTTATTTCAAACGTTTTTGTATAACGCTTAGTTTAGCGTTAACTAGCGTTTTTCTCTTTTTTCTCACGAAAACGTATAAAAAATTTATTTTTTAAAGATTTCAGCCTTAGTACGCATTTTACGACAAAAGTGCATATAATTAAATTTACAGGAAATTAAAAGATCTACAACTTTTGTTCAGCGCATTTTTCTCTACAGAGCCTACTTTAGCGTGAAAGAGTGATTTTCCGTATTTTTTTAGCCAAACTGAGTTTGATTTTCATTTTGCGTCTTTCACTCATGATTAAAATAAGGTAATGTTTATTGAGGTTAGTTTTTTGTTTATTTCTAATATTTTATAACTAATGTTAGCTTATATTGTTAATTATTTGCATTGGCAAGAGAAAGTCGTGTAAGTGTTAAACACCAGATTTTTTTTAAAAATTAAATACAAATTTTTTTGACGAAGTCTTTAAAGTGATTACGGAAAACTAAGTATATAAACCCATTTACTGCTAATTCTGCTTAATACGCTCAGTTTTTGTTAAATAAGTTCAATTCATTTTGACCTCCTTCTATGGGTGTAGTGAATAGTGCGCGCTAGCCTACAAAGCAGAAGTTCTCTGGTTCAATTCCTGGTTAGCGTAATTTGACACTCCACCTGTCTGTTATGGGCATAAATAATCCTGGTTATATAAATATACAGTTTTAGTTGTTAAATACAAAAAAATATTTCACAATTAATTTGTCTTGCGTAAAGTTGTTGAAAACTATCTATTTGAAACTAAAACGGCCATTTTTTTCACCACCACAATACTTCCTGACTGTTGTTAAAAAAACTAGAAGATAGTGAAAATCATAAATAATAATAGTAGGTAGCGGAAACATTTACCTTTTTTATTATTACATGATTAAGTCAATGTATTGCATACAATTACGCAGTGGAGCATTAAAAATTAATATTCATAAGAATGTGGTGGTATTTAGGCCTTAGATTGCATACTAGTGTAGGTTTTACGGAGTCTACATAATACCGGATTACTGCATTATAGTCCTTCTGAAATTAATAGGCAGGTGGACTTACAGTGGCTGCTTATGTCTGGTCCAATATCCCATAATTTTAAAGATCTTCTAAGTGTTTGCATGTCATTTTTTACTTTATATTGCATTATATGAAATTTTTCTTGAAACAGGCAGGTGGAGTGTTAAATTATTTGCACTTGATTTGCTAGTTTCAGGGCTATAAAAAATAGTTCTGTTTCTTATCACATGGTTAGCCAATTATATGACTGAAGCATTTAAGAACGGAAGAGAGTAGTGGTGTAAAATACACTAATCAGAGTGATCTCCTGTAAGAGTAGTGAATTTCATTATGCACCCTTGTGGTGAATGAATTGAAGGTGTCATTTGCAGGGTGGAAAGTAGATGCTTTTCAGAGAGCCTGGAATGCTGATAAGCATACTTTGACACACGGTGAGGAAGGCTGGTAAACCACCCCACTCCTCATACTTCTTAGCCTCTATAGAGGTTCAAACCATCCTTTCGGCTGATAACCTAAACAACATATGAAATACTGTAAAGAAGTATTAATATAATGTCAATTTTTCACAGGAAATACTCTTTTCAGACCTCCTGATCAAAAAAAAATGTTTCTACCGATTGGTGTGCGTGCGTGAGTGTGCGTATGTCTGTCTGTCTGTATGTAAATAAAATATCTCAAGAACAGATTATTGTTCGAGATTTGGACTTAGGTTAGGTACAAAAGGGTCCCACACAAATACTTTCATCAAAATCGGTCAACCGGAAGTAGTATTTCATTCTTACGATTTTCTAGAAAACTAGTTGCTACTTTTGAAAATCGAGACGATTTTTTAAACAATTTTTAAAAAATCGCCTCATTTACTACATTTTTGTAAAGGAAGTTACTTTTATACGGATTTGAATACTAGACAGTGGTTACCGGTGTTCTTTGATGG
The DNA here is from genome assembly GCA_035578175.1 of Catonia carolina. Lineage (NCBI taxonomy): Eukaryota > Metazoa > Arthropoda > Insecta > Hemiptera > Achilidae > Catonia > Catonia carolina. The sequence goes on along the minus strand of JAQMRL010000005.1, from coordinate 26,872,308 downwards.
TTGGGGTTCAATTAACCATACTCTCTCATGAATGGTCAACCTGGGTTTGTACAAAACTACATCTCATTTACACGTCATACACATCATCCTCATCTAATTGGGTTATGGGATTTCTTATTGTTCTGAATTGAACAGATTGCAACGTACACACGTTAGAGATTTTAACAAAAGAAAACTTCATTTTTGTACTCTACAAGAGAAGGAAAGTGCCGTGTCTGCTGAAATACGTGACGCAAATGAAAATCAACCTGTGTAGAACTTAAAAATACGGAAAATCACTATTTGACTCTAAATCAAGCATTGTAGAATAAAATGCTTATAATAAGAGTTGTAGGATTTGCAATTTTCTACAACTTTATATATATGTATATACATTAGCCCTTAAAATCATATTAAGGCCCCAAAAAAAAATTTTTTAACACGAGAGTACAACACCCGCAGAATTTTCAGCAGACTTGGAGCCTACCCTATTTTGTGAAGCACAAACATTTAGTTAATGAGGTGATTTTTAAAAAAAAGTTATAGGAGCCGTTTTTGATAAAATACCAGATATTTATAGTTAGATTAATATCTTTACATAAACGTCTGCATGTCCGGTTGAAAGTCTGCAGATATTTAAAGAATGAGTGACCTCTACATTTACAGTAATTCTCACTAGGTTAATTCAAGTCCAGTTTATCCGGGGGCGATTACTTGCCTGTCCGTATTACATTATGTAATTGATGACGTCACTATAAAGGTAACTTTACTATTATAGGTAAGCATTTATACAGATCGGCCTTGTCAATGCTTTTACTACTAATAATAAACATGTTTTTATTACTATTACTATAATCATTGCCAACTCATTATGACGTATACTCGATTTATCTGTTCATTTTATAATCATTTATTGATTATTATTATGCGTAAATTTAAATAATCTAAATGATGTAATTAAAATTTTCTTTTCGTGTTTCTTGACTATCTTTCATTATAACTAATACAAAAATTTAAAATTGTTAAATTTACCTGTGATTCATCATTATCATCTTGTTTCCACACGTTTTTAAATTGTTAAACTTACCTACGTTCAGGGATTTCCGTTATTATCGTTGTTTTACTTAGTGATTAAAGAATTTGTTTATTCATTTCTCTGTATTTAAGTTCCGTAACTTATTTCTTACAAATTCATTCTTAATGTCCCACATTGGTACAGTTGTAGATTTATGAATATTATAAAACTATAGTTCTGAATTCGATTCTCAAACTAATCAACTCCCTTTAATTGATTCTAGTGTAAATTCCCCATAATTAAATCTGGTATGAAACACTCACACGATTTTCTCTTGTCAATGTAAATAAGGAACAATAGGCTATAATCTATGTTTAACCCTATCAGTGGTGAACCAATATTAAAAAATCTGGTGTGAAACACTCACACAACTTTCTCTTGCCAATGCAAATAATTAACAATAAACCTAACATTAGTATTAAAACATTAGAAATGAACAAAAACTAACCTCAAAAACATAACCTTATTTTAATCATGAGTGAATGACGCAAAATGACAATCGAACTCAGTTTGGCTTAAAAATACGGAAAATCACGCTTTCACGCTAAACTAGGCTCTGTAGAGAAAAATGCTCTAAACAAAAGTTGTAGATCTATTAATTTTCTATAAATTTAATTATATACACTTTTGTCGTAAAATGCATACTAAGACCGAAATGTTAAAAAAACCAATTTTTCTCACGTTTTCGTGAGAAAAAAAACAGAAAATCGCAAATTACCGCTAAACTAAGCGTTTTACAAAAAAATGTTTGAAATAAAAGTTGTAGGTTTTTAAATTCTCTACAACTTTTATAATATAAGTCTTTGCGCTAAAATTTATATTAAAGCCGTAATCTTAAAAAAACAACGTTTTTACGTGAAAACAGCCTCACCCAGAATTTCAGCAAACATGGCGCCTACCCTATCTTGTAGAGAATAAAAAATTGAGTAAAATAGGCGATTTTAAAAAAAATCGTAGGACCAGTTTTTGAGAAAATCGCAAAAAACTGAAAAATTATACGAATAAACTACTACTTCGGGTTGACCGATTTTGATGAAAATGTTCGTGTCGCGTCCGGTAGTGGTATGTAACTTAAATTTCAAGTTTCAAGTTCGTACGATGTTCCGTTCTTGAGATATTCTGTTCACACACAGACACACACACACACAGACACACACACACAGACCAATCGCTAAAAACATGTTTTTTGGGTTCAGGGGGTCTGAAAACGTATAGATCCGGTGAAAACTCGATTTCGAAAAATCGACATGAAAACAATACTTTCCTTCCTATATATTCATATAGGCAAGAGAAAGTAAAAATTGATCTGAAGTGCCATCTAATTTGAATAAAGGTGTACAAAAAATACCAGCCTTTATATAGTCACGATATAAACGATTTTTTACAGGTTATAGAATTTTTCAAAAATGTTGTTATATGCATCACGAATCACCCTACAAAAATTTCAGTGTTTCATTTTTATTTTGCTATCGGTTTGATTGCGAAAAACAATTTGTCACTAAATTTAAATTTTTCTTAAGGTATGCGTAATCTTATTGTATTAATCAAATCGCTTAATATTTAGCATAGGAATGCTAATATTTAGCTGTAATAACCTTGATTAAATCAGCGTGACGATTCAGTATTATATTATAAATAAATAACTACAGTCAACTTGAATTTTACAAGTTAATAAAATATATCAGTTGAGTAATAATTTACTCAATTATGAGTAATACCGGAAATAATTTAATAATAGTAATTACTTTGAATAAAAGGCAAATTGTAGTACAATACATTGAACGATACATTTAAAGGAATAGTTTACCATCTTGAAATATCTGGTTATAGGCTTATAAAGATTGGCGCTGGCGCCAGATTGTATTAACAATAAATAAATGTTTGTGTGTGTACGTGTGTAAGTGTATTAGTAATGTATTTTATTCATCTTTCTATTTATGATGATGGACAATGTTTATATTAAGACAGGATGCGTTTGTCATCTATCAAATTGAATGTCCATTTGAATTAACAACCGTGTTTGATGAAATGTAACTTCTTTGTGACATTTTCTTTTTAAATTTTAATTCGTAGAAATTGTATTTGTTATCCTTAAGATTATGTGGTATATCCATTAATTTACAAAATCAAAACTTCCGCTCAAAGTTGTAACTTACACATTATTGCTGTAATTTTTTTTTTATTTGGTTGGTTTTGGATCTTAAAAAATCGATTTTTTTACAAATTTTCATAAAAAAACAGAAAATCACTATTACCGCTAAACTAAGCCTTATTCAAAAAAATGTTTGAATTAAAGTTGTAGATTTTTAAATTGTCTACAACTTTTATTACATACATTTTTGCGCTAAAATGCATATTAAGACTGTAATCTTTAAAAAAACAATTTTTTTCTACGAGAGAACAGCCTCCTCAAGAATTTCAGCAGACATAGCGCCTACCCTATCTTTTAGAGCATAGAAAATGTAATAAATGAGGCAATTTTTTAAATAATATCGTTGGAGCCGTTTTTGAGAAAATCGCAAAAAAGTGAAAAATTACACGAATAAACTACTGCATCCGGTTGACCGATTTTAATGAAAATGTTCGTGTCGGGTCCTTTAGTGGTATCTAACTCAAGTTTTAAGTTTCAACTTCGTAAGATGTTCCGTTCTTGAGATTATTCTGTTCACAAACAGATCACTCGCTAAAAACATGGTTTTTGGGTTCAGGGGTTCTGATAACGTTTAGGCTATATCCGGTGAAAACTCAATTTTGAAAAATCGACATGAAAACAATACTCCTATATATGTATATTGGCAAGAGAATGTAAAAAGACTACAAGAGTTAGCAAGAAACGGTTTTCGGATTCGTAATCTACACAAAAAGTTAGTGGGTCTAAATCGCGTTAAAGTTCCGGTTTCGACCAAAGTGGCCCAAAACCTGAAGTCGAGAAATGGAAGTCAAAAACTACTAGAGATAGAAACAAACGATTTTCGGATTCGTAATCTACACAAAAAGTTAGTGGGCCTAAATTGGATTTGAAGTTCCGGTTTCGACCGGAAATGGCCCAAAACCGGAAGTCAATAAATCAAAGTCGGAATTTGGAAACAAAAATAGTGTCATTAGATTCCTCTTAAAGAGTAGATACAGAAATCACTAATGGTTTTTACCATAAGTCAAAGTTAAGCCATTTTAAAAATTCCCACCTGCCATGAGACATGTCTCATGAAAACGATTTTTAAGCGTTAGCGTACCTTCAAAATTTGCTATTTGATACCTGAAGCTTATAAATTACTGCTCTTTTATATTTCTTAATAAACCTAGTGCGTTGTTTTTATTATTGTTATGACATTAACTCAATATAAACAAAGTACCTTTTAAAAAGTTATGATTAAATACAGCTGTAAACTAAAACAAGAGATGAATGTTGTTTAGTTGTGTGTCCCGGGGGGAGGGGTCATCACCCTTTCATCATCCTTTCATTACTCCTCACTTCCTTGGAGATCTCTCTTTTATTTATTTGTAGATTTTGTCGCTTTGGGAAGTGGAAGGTCTTAAACGAGACAAAAGCAATAATAGCTTGATGGAGAGGAAAAAGACGGAAAAAAACAGATGTCTTTTTTCTGATTCTTAGTTCAATATGTTCGTGTTCGTACGTGTATCCCGGAAGTTGGTTTTTTTTAGGAAATGTCGAACAATAATAACTTAGTTTAATCTGGTTTACCCTTTTAAGTGATCGCAAAAAAATACTCAGGTTTATTGGTAAATGTACTTAACGATTTCCTTTCTTATTTGTTTTTCTTTTAGTTTGACAATGCGATTGTAATGTTTCTATAATGAATTAATTCTCAATAGATGTCCATCGAATGTCAGTAAATAGTCAAGTACAGTTTACTGACCTTTTGGTGTCGTTCTATCTACTTTTTATTATCATTGATTTCGAAGGTGAATCATTGTTGGCGTGTTGATTACTTATTTTCAAATCTTTTTATAAAATACATTTTTACTTTCTTTTGCCTATATGAATATATAGAAAGTAAAGTATTGTTTTCATGTAGATTTTTTGAAATCGAGTTTTCACCGGATATACACGTTTTCAAACCCCCTGAACTAAAAAAAAGAACATGTTTTTAACGATAGTTCCCCCCTTTCTCTCCCCATTCTGTGCGTGCGCGCGTGCACAAAATAACTTAAAACAGAATATCGTAAGAAGCTGAAACTTGCAACTTACGTTAGGTACCACTAAAAGACGCGACACGAACATTTTCATCGAAAACGGTCAACCGGAAGTAGTAGTTTATTCGTGTAATTTTTCATTTTTTTCTCAAATCGCCTGATTTACTACATTGTTTATGCTCTACAAGATAGGGTAGACGCTAAGTCTGCTGAAATTCTTGGGAAGGCTGTGCTTTCGTAGAAAAAAATGTTTTTTCTAAGATTGCGGCCTTAATATGCATTTTAGGGCAAAAGTTTAGTATATATAATCTAAGTTGTAGAAAATTGAAAATCCTACAACTTTTATTCTAAACTTTTCTTTGTATAACGCTAAGTTTAGCGGTAGTTAGTGATTTTGTTTTAGTTTTCAGCGGAGCTCATCAACCTTGAAAAGCATTGTAGTTATTTCATCATGTATTTTTGAAGCAATAATATAAGTGAAGCGAATTATTTTTTCACAAAATTTGTGTCTACAATCATAACACACGAGCAGAATTTGCAGTTTTTGTAGGCGCGCTAACAGAGTGCGGGCGTTTAATAGATAAGACCCGGTTTACTAAGTAAAACGAGGAGTGAGGTGGTTTACCTTGCCTTCCTCACTGAGTTGAAAAATATGATTTTATCAGAAAAACAGGACATCTGAGAACCATCTACTTTTCACCCTGGAAATTACACCTTCACTTCATTCACCACAGGGTCTGGCTATAAAACGAAATTCATTACTCCTAACACATTCATAAATTGCTTTTAACAGCCTAAAAATATTATAAAATAATACCGGAACTTAATTCAGGCTAATACTTTGAAACTATTCAAACAAAACAAGGTCTTTTATATTAGTACGTACAAAGAATCGATCAGGTGTCAACGAATATCCGGTGTCGATATATCGTAACGTTATTAAATATATAACGCCTTCCGCTCAATATATTTAAAACCATCAAGTAAAAACAAACACAAACAGACTGTAACGTAAGAAGGCGCCATTTACAACAAACAAAATATGTTTGCACACGTGTGGGAGTGTCACACTGACATAACGACAAAACCTGGAGTATTCTTTTTGACAAATTATTATAAATATGTTAGACGTTGTAAGTTAGTTATACTTCATTAATCTTGCTATTGAATTATATTTACTTGACTGCATTTTATAGAAATAACAGTCGTAATTACGGTTTATATAACTTTGTTATTTAACACTATAAACTGCATCGTTGAAGGTACCGGTATCATAAAAGAAATATACTATTCTAAAGAATCCTTGAATTTATTTAGGCCTACTCTATATTCTTAATTATTTGGCGAAAAGATTAAATTATTTGGGTATTTTCTATTATTCCTCCCACAGCATAATTTTTGACATTTTGTAGATATTTCATATGTAATCTTACAGCATTTTTAATGATAAAAATGGGAAAAATATTTAAAACAATCCTGCACCAATATTCTTTCAAGTTAAGGTCAAAAATAGGTTGGGTAAATACATTGTATTTCTATAGAACTAGCATGGCCCGCGCGGCTTCGCACGCGAAACATGTGTAGGACCTAATCAATTTTTTTTAAATAAATATGTAACAGAAACTGTCAAGCTGCTAGATGAACTACGAGTATATTCTAATATTATATACTCCAGCGTACACACACACACACACATACGGCGTTTTGATAATTTCCCCTCCGTACGTCTCTCGTCTTCATCAAAACCCTTAATCTACTTCATCATTAGGGCCCTTATGGTTATCATTTTTGAAATTTTAAAATAAAACGTTGCTGTGAATATAAATACAAATATGGTGTCAAAATGTCGTTGAGTAGGTTTTGAAATTAGCCTGCACAAAAAAAAACACGCTTTGTCTTAATAATATTAGTATAAATTAGATGTAAAATTTATGTTTAAATATGTATTTATAATTTATGTATAAATTTATTACACACATATATATATAAATCCTACATCAATATTTTTCAAGTTAAGGTTAAATTAATGTCATTAAATTCATTTAACGTAATTAAATTAAATTAACATAATGAAATAGTATTGTATTAAATAATTTAATAACTTTCAATAAATAGTTTAACGTTAACTTGAAAAAATACAGATGTAAGATTTTTTTAAATATTTTCCCCATTTTTATCGTTAAAATTACATACGAAATATCCACAAAATGTGACAAATTATGAACAACTAAAAAAAATTATGAAAATGGCAGGATAACAGAAAAGATCCAATTATTTTTATAGCTTTTGTTAATAATACCCAAAAATCTGATGTAAAACACTCACACGACTTTTTCTTGCCAGTGTAAATCATAAATCATTCATCTTCCCGTAAGTTGAATCCCATTTATCTTATTATTTAGAAAATCTTTGTTATTCGCTTTTTCCATTCATTCAGAGATACATTATTGGTTCCTCACATTGATCATAATTTTTTCTGGATATTTTTAGTGTGGTTTCAGTAAGTATGTCTCTTTTCTCGATTTTTTGGGTGATAAAATTGAAACCGACTTATCCATGATAGTTGGAAAATTTAATAATAACTGGATAACTTAAGTACTTAATAATATCTTGACTACAGAATTAAGTACTTACTTGGAAGATAGTTGTAAACTACTCGTATATCTTAGATGTACTTTATTACAAGCTTAAAAATAAAATAAATAACAAATAGGAAGGAATGATTAGACGGACTGAAAGGAAGAAAGTCTAGAAAATGAAAAAGAGAAGTTATCTATTTCTGACTGTGTACATTTATCACATTGATCCTGTAAGCACTACACTTGTTCTTTGTTATTCCAGTCTACTCTCGAACAATTTTTCTTGCTTGTCACCCTTAATGTGTTGCTTTAACTTATAATAAATAATCGGTATTCCGGAAGAAACTCCTGCTTCTAGAGAATACGTGTATTCGTTCCTATTAGAAAATTTAATCTTTACCAGTACAAATATTGAATTTTCAGTTTTTAATTTACATTTGTGATCTTATTTCAAAATGTCGATTCTAAATGCCAATACGTAATAATGCGTTATATCTAGTAGGGGTTGGTTATAAATAAATAACAAAACTTCCTTTTAGATTTATAACAAGTAATTATAAACGATTAATTATAATGAATTATGATGGTTTTACTATTTTTAAATCACAATTAACTAATTAATTTAATAATAGACTAAATTCAATCAAAAATTTTTCAAAACTAATGGTTTAAACTAATTTGAATTTTTTTTAAATATGGCCATTTACAATCAAATTTTAAAAATAAATTTTTACCTACTGTTTTAACTTCAGTACAATATTGTTTCCTTAACTAGTATGAGTTTGTTTCCAAATACAAGATAAACCCGTTCTTATTACTTATTTTGACACTGTTCAAATAATATCTCGCTCCATTTCGCTTCGAGAACAATAGCCTACTGACTGCCCGACCAAGGGTCCCTTTGCATAGCACACCTTAGAATTCGAGAATTCTGTTTATACTGAATAAACAGAATAATAAAAGTCTATTTTTTAGGTCAACAGGTTTTTTTAGGTTGGTTTGAACCTCTAGAGGTTTTACTAATTAAAAACAAAGAGTGAGGTGGTTTACTATTGTCTTCCTCACTAAGTTGAAAAATGGGCTTATCAGCATGCCAGGCCCTCCTAAAAGCATCCACTTTTTACCCTGCAAATTACATTTTCACTTTATTTACCACAGGGTCTGGCTGTATAGTGAAATTCATTACTCTCAGAGTAGATAGCTCTGACTAGTGTCTTTTACATCTCTACTTCTCCTGTTCTTAAATAGTTCAGTCATATAATTAACTGATTACGTATGTGATAAGAAATAGAACTATATTTTGTAGCCCTGGTACCAACAGATCGAGTTCAATTAATTTAACACTCCACCTGCCGTTATGGATGCAATAATAAACAGACAAAAAATAAAATAGAGTAATGAAGGAATCAATAACAAAAGACATCAAAAATAAAATTAGTATATAATTAATAACTTATATAATTATACCAATTTAGTAGTTTATATAACGTTCTAGAAAATTAACAAGTGAATGAAAAAGACCTACTACATATTATAAGGGGCAATAAATTGTACCTGTCAATATCCATACAAAAGCTTTTTTTGTCAAAACATTATTTGCCATGTATGTTTCACTCTATATTATTAGAATCTAATTCGATATAGGGCTCCTGGGTATGTTTACCTGGTTGTGTCTTCTCTTCGAACGTCCATTTTTCAAAATTGGTGGAACTTTCTGAGGCTATTGCGATTTCTGCTAATAATTAGCAAACCAGCCTTGTGAAGATCTGTTATTATAGAATCAACTGAAGTAGTCGTCTGGAACGCATGAAGGGAAACCATTTTCTAGATTGGTAATGAATTATAAGCCGAATGGTCGAAGGGGTGTTGGTAGTCCGAGAGGAAAATGGTTTCCGGAACCGGCAGTACTGCCTAACCCATGAAATGAAGAAAAAGAGGAAGAAGAAGAGTGTGATCGTTCCACCGACAACTTGTTTCGACAAGTTTAATAAATGCGTTTAAATTTCATGTTCAACAATTTTAAATTGAAATAAAGAATTTCAAATGCTTGATATCATAACAACAGACAACCGTATTAATTCTGGTCACGAGACACGTGTCATCGTTGTATAAACAGCACGAGCAGGAATTTTTAGTATTTCAGTAATAAAAGATAATGTACAATTTTTTTTGCGGCGGATAGAATAAAAGAAAACAAAAGAATTTTTTTATTCTGGATACGCTAGGCATTTTAATCAAGTGTAATAACTGCTTTATTTTTTAATAAACTGTTTTGTTTAGCTTTCTTTTACCAAAATGTTGACCATACTTCGTGAGGACGCTATTGCCAACGTCAATGAATCCCTTTTAACAACCGAGCCCTGTTAAATATTTTTGAAAAACGAGTGCTTCAAAAATTGATTTTTGACAATTTTAATTTTCCTTGGATTTATAGGCTACCAAATTCCTTGAATTTATTGCTTAAATAAATAAATAATTTTTTCTTTCTCTAGCCTATATGAAATATAAGGAAGGAAAGTATTGTTCCCATGTCGATTTTTCGAAATCGAGTTTTCACCGAATCTACACGTTTTCAGACCCCGTGAACCCAAAAAACACGGTTTTTACCGATTGGTGTGTGTGTAGGTGTGCGAAATCGGTCAACGGGAAGTGGTAGTTTATTCGTGTCATTTTTCACTTTTTTGCAATTTTCTCAAAAACGGCTCCCACGATTTTTATTAAAATCCCCTCATTTACTAAATTTTTTATGCTCTACAAGTTAGGGTAGACGCCATGTCTGCTGAATTTCTTGTGGAGGCTGTTTTCTTGTAAAAAATGTTTTTTTACTATTGCGGCTTTAATATGCATTTTAGCGCAAAAATGTATATTAGGTAGGTATATAATTTAAAAATCTACAACTTTTATTTCAAACATTTTTTTGTATAACGCTTAGTGTAGCGATAATTAGCGATTTTCTGGGTTTTTTCCACGAAAATGTGTAACAAATCAGTTTTTTAAGATATCAGCCTTAGTATGCATTTTACGACAAAAATGTATATAATAAAATTTATACAATTTTTATTTAGAGAATTTTTCTTTACAGAGCCCAGTTTAGCGTGATTGAGTGATTTTCCGTATTTTTAAGCTAAACTGAGGTTGATTTTCATTTTACGTCTTTCACTCATGATTAAAATTAGGTTATGTTTATTGAGGTTAGTTTTTTGTTTATTTATAATATTTTATTACTAATGTTAGGTTACATTTAATAATTTGCATTGGCAAGAGAAAGTCGTGTGAGTATTTCACACCAGATTTTTACTTAATTGTATACGTTTTGTGAAAAATGAATTTAGTATAAGTTATATTAAAAATAAAAGTAACTTTTTTTATTTTTGTAACACAAAAATTTAAATTTTGTTGCTACTGTATTTAATAATTTACTAGTGTCGTTATTCTATCACAAAATATTCTTGGAATTTAAAATTTATGTCTATTTTTTATGTATTAGTATGAGTAATATTTAAAACAATTGCTACTTACCATCACGTTTGTATGTCTAACGCCTCTTGAATACTAAACAGTATTTTGCCTTAAACATTTTTCCTGTCTACCTTTGATGTATCTAACCTAAAAAAATAAAAATAAAAATAGCGTGCTGTATTTATATATATATATATATATATATATATTACAGAAATAATTGTCTATTAATATTTGTTTTCAAGCAGTTTTCGTTAAGAGAACTTGTTTGTTTTCTACATTCGTTGTAAGGGATCTATTCTTATATTTTGCTTATAAAAACTCCTGTGTTGAATTGGAAAAACGATAGTTTTGTACTCTGTAAAAATTATTTTATATAGATCTTTATAATTATTTATAGATCTTTGGTAAGTATACTTACCACTGGCAATAAGGTGGATTTTATTTAAGAATAACCTATGCAGTTGAACCTTATTGGCTTTTACATTTTATAGGCTATTTACATTTTGAAATTAGCGCGCATTTTCTTCGTGAGTTGCACGGATGTGGTAAGGATTCATACCAGCATACGCTACCGCTTTGTTTTGTTGATACTTTTGAACAGTTCTTAGAAAATTCTAGTTTTTACGGGAAGCAAGCATTCATGCTGATATAAAATTAAGATAAGTTATTTTACTTTTTTGTTACATAGTTACCACTAAACATTATGTGATTTCCATTTCAAAAAAGCTTCCTTGGTAAGTATACTTAACAAAGTTTAACATTAAAACAAATAAATATCTTACTGTTCTGGCACTAGAAATGTATTATTTACGTCCCTGTACAGCAAAATTTAATATTTTACAACATACCTATATTTTTTCCCCCGTAGTACTGCCCTTAAAGGGTTTAATTTTGAAGAAAATATGTGAATATTAACGGCTACTCCAAGTTTTTAAAGGACCTTGTAAGAAGACAGGTGTCCGTATAATTTTAATATAATTTTTCTAATCGTTTCCATTAATCATTCACTTTTCTTGTACAGTTCTTCTCGTCCTTGTACTTGTATTTTTCGTCTGCTATCTTCGGATCCATTATCTTGCCAAAAATATTTCTCTCCAATATCTTAACTTCTCTTAAATCAATTCTTTCAGTTATAGTAATAAAAATATAATCAGAATTATAAATCCAACAAAAATAATGAAATTTGAGCGAATGGTTTTGTAGTTACGAAGTTTAAAAATTGACTTACATAATTTTTAAATTAAAAATTTGTAATCATCCCTTATTGAAAAATAAGTTTTATATCTACATGAATCGATTCAGAAAAATCTAAGATTTTAGTCAGCACCAAAATATAAAATCGATTTCTTTTTATTATTGTTTCAATTCCTTGTTAACTTGATTTATGAATTTGTATGTTGTAATAATATTTTTTTGACTTATTAGGAAAATTCACTACTGCACATAAAAAAACAACGAGGGTATGAAATGAGATAAAATGTTCTTTAAGACTTAAAGGAGATCACCACTCAACAGGGGGGGGGGGCCAACTGTAAATTTTCTGTAACTGGCTTACATATTGTGTGTACTATCGAAGATTACTTATTCTATAAACATGTCCCTACTCCATAGCCGGCGTAGTCGTCTGCAAATATTTCCGGGAAGGTATGGTAGGTATAGGTTGCGTACAAGTTCGTTGCTATGATGAGATCATTTCTTACGGAATCTTGTGTAAATTTTACGAAATTTTGTACGGAGTTTTAAGGTAATTGTGTAATTTTTTTAAGGTGAAAAACCATGGCTGTTATCATCGCCTGTTATTCCGCACGAGAGTGTAGAAAGCCCCAGTGCAGAACACATTTTCTACATAACATTTAAAATCTTACTGTCTAGTATCACAGGCAAAAAACAATGTACATAAAAAGTAATATCACAAAGGATAAATAAGGCTGTAAAGGGGCCTTAAACATAAACTTATATATATCATAAACTTATACCTAATATCACATTTAGCATAAATAACAATAACAACATTGAAACTTATATAATTAAAATCTTAAAACTAGTATCACAATTTTAGAAATAAAATTTAAATTTAAAACAAAATAATATCACAGACATAAAGGATCACAAAAGGCTGTATAGGTGCCACAAAAAATATAAAATACAATAAAAAACATACACACATAAACGTAAACTTGAAACCAATTAAAATAAATAAAACATTCCAGGTATCCAAGACTGTCAGACACCGTTATATACCCCGATGGATCGTAGAAATCGTAAAGCCGCGTCCAAAATAGGGCTTTCGTCACCGAGTATATCCCGTAATTCGAAAGGAATCTTAAATCGCCGACGCAGAGCTGCGTAGCAGATGCAATCAACAAATACATGTGTGATTGTCAAAGGACAATCGCACCTGCCACAAATTGGTAACGTAAAAGGGAGCATTTGTATTTGTCGTAAGAATTTTGACTGAAATCGTTGGATTTTTTAAAGTAATCAACTTTAAGAGACATTAGTCACTTTTGGTTCATATTATAATAATCCTGTAATTATGAGTTTTTAAACGTCAGAGATACTTATAAAAAATCGTTAGAGCAATAATTCTTATCATTAAATTAAGTAATGAAGACATATATTTCAAAGTTCATTAACATTTTCAAGATATTTTTGATAATAATCTCCATATACTGTACAGCTAAAAACAGTTTATGTATGGGAACATGGATGGGAAAAAACTGTCTTCACTCTGGTGCGTACCTAATTATTCATAACACGTGGTAACTCTCTGACGTCAAACTTTTTATACATTCTTACGTTTTTAGTTTTGTTTTCGTTAAGGAGGACCTAGCGTGTTTTTTTTTTGTATTAAATATTCTTTACGTAGTCAGTCGTTGTTACATAATTTTTGGGTCTCCTGCTTTTTTTAAGTATTGTAAAATTTTTATTGTAAGTCATGGCTTCAAAGTTCTTGACGTACAAGGCGATGCTTCAACCGATCTGGATGTTGTTGTTATTTTGGTCATCAGCCGAAAGGCTGGTTTGAACCTGTAGAGGTTTCACTAAGTAAAACGAGGAGTGAGGTGGTTTACCTTTGCCTTTCTCACTGAGTGTAAAGTACGCTTGTCAGCATGCCGGGCCCTGTGATAAGCACATATTTCCTACCGTAACTACAAAAGGGCAAACTTTTTCCAATTATATCAAATGTTAAAGCTTTCGGACTGGGATATACTTTATACTTTTAATGATATTAACCTTGCAGTTGATTGTTTTTATAATTTTTTATGCAAAGCAATTTATGCAAGTGTTCCGGAATGTAAAAAAGTAATAAAGTCCAAGTACCCCACATGGTTTGATAGGAGATTAATTCAAAAAATCAAATTAAAAAACAAGTTATCTCGCAAAAGGAAGTTTTCACACTACTATGAAAATAGATTTAGGCAACTTAGGGCACGTCTCAAATGGGAAATAAGTCAAGCCTATAAGAATTATATAGAAATGTTGCAGGACGATGTTCATAGTAACATAAAACATTTTTGGAACTTTGTAAATAATAAAAGGGCAAACAGAAGCGAACAATCAGTTTTTGTAACTGGAAATCAGGGACTCAAGGAAGAGGAAGTTGCCCAGGGTTTTGCTGATTATTTTTGTTCTGTATATGAAGGCCAAAATGTAGTAAATAATACCCCCCCAGAAAATCTTAATGTAAAAGTCGGGTTAGATCTTATAAGTTTAGAGAGTGTTAATGAAAATGATGTGACTGAAGCGGTACGCAAACTTAAACCAACGAAATCTAGTGGACCAGATAATATTCCTCCTTATATTATTAAAGGTTGTGCAGACACACTGATAAAGCCAATCCAGTGTCTTTGTAATTTATCGCTCAGAACTAATACCTTTCCTACTAAATGGAAAGTTGCGCGAATAACACCAATATTTAAGTCAGGAAATAGAAATGAAGTTTCAAATTATCGGCCCATTGCGATTATTAATTCTTTGGCAAAGGTTTTTGAGCATATTATCCACTCAAAGATTTTCAAACAGGTGAAGGGGTTAATATCTACCGTACAGCATGGTTTCATGCCTGGACGCTCTACAGTTATAAATCTGTTAAAATTCACGCAGGATGTCTCATATATGCTGGATAATAGATTGCGTACAGATGTAATATACTTAGATTTTAAAAAAGCCTTTGATAGAGTAAATCATGATATATTGTTAATGAAAATGGAAAAAATTGGCTTTACAAAAAATTTAATATTGTTTTTTAATAGCTACTTGAAAAATAGATCGTTGTATGTGAGATTTAGAAATAATTGCTCTCGTAATTTTTCAAATAGCATGGGTGTACCACAGGGCAGTAAACTCGGGCCTCTTTTATTTTTATTATTAATTAACGATTTGCCACTAAGCGTTCATAATAGTGTATGTATTTTATTTGCTGATGTTATGAAACTGTATAAACATATATATAATTTTGATGATTGTAAACTTCTTCAAAAAGACTTATATAATGTATATTTATGGTGTGAAAAAAATCATTTAGAGTTAAACATTAATAAATGTAAATATATGATATTTTCCAACCAAATTAATTTCCATATATTTGATTATTCTGTAAAAAATGAAAAATTAGATTTAGTCCATGAGATCCGTGATTTAGGGGTGCTAATTGACAGTAAATTAACATTCAAGCAACACATCCATATGATTGTGAATAATGGTTATAGGTTACTCGGATTTATATTTAGAAATACAAAGCAGTTTGATGGAATTGAGGTCCCAATAAGGCTATTTGAAGCTCTAGTTAGAAGCAGGTTAGAATATGCTGCTATTGTGTGGAATCCCCATCATCGGAATTACATAGACTCGATTGAAAAAATTCAAAATAGATTATTGCGACTCCTGTATTACAAAAAATATGGTATGTCATTTAGGGTTTTCTACGGAGACGATGAGAAGAATTTTTGACATACAATCCCTTGAAGTTAGACGAAATGTGATGTGTATGCAATTTTTATATAAAATATTAAATAATAAGGTTGACCTAGGGGATATTGTTAAAAACATTTTTTATTATGTACCTTTTGTTAGATCCAGGACTTTTAATCTGTTTTATTTGCCTAAAGTGAACACTGTGCAATACAGTAATACGTTCTTAATACGGACGCTATCCTTTTTCAATAAATTTAATTTGGAACTCGATCCTTTTTTTGATAATTACAAACAATTCTCATCAAAATGTTATCAGGCGCTCTCCAACCAATAAATGATATAAATTCACAGAGCAGACACATCTTTTTCTTTCTTTCTTTCTTTCCTTCTTTCTTTTTTCTTCTTTCTATTGTTTCTTTTTCCTTTTCCTTTTATTAATTTATTAATAAAGAATATTATTTTTGATCATGTTTTGCTATTTTCGTGGGAATTTTTATTATTTTTTTTTCTTATTAATTTGTTATTATAGTAGGCCTAACTGTCCATAACAGACAGGTGGAGTGTCAAATTTTTTACACTCAATCTGTTAGTTGCAGGGCTAAAATAAATAGTTCTGTTTCTTGTCACATGGTCAGCCAATTAAATGACTGAATCATTTAAGAACAGAAGAGGTAGAGGTGTAAAAGACACTAATCAGAGTTATTTCCTCTGAAAGTAATGAATTTCATTATACAGCCAGACTCTGTGGTGAATGAAGTGAAGGTGTTATTTGCAGAGTGGAAGATATGTGCTTTTCAGAGGGCCCGGCATGCTGATAAGCATACTTTTCCACTCAGTGAGGAAGGCAATTGTAAACCACCTCACTCCTCGTTTTACTTAGTAAAACCTCTACAGGTTCAAACCAGCTTTTTGGCTGATGACCTAAACAACAACAGTAGGCCTAAGTAATTTTATTGAAACATTATTTTATTTTTTTTGAGAAAAAGAGACAAAAAGTGTTATAGCATGTATATTATGTAAATAAAATAGTTATAAGCAAATTTGTTTTGTAAATATGTAAAAAAAATTTATGTCAATAAGGCTTATATGGATAAGTTTTGTTAGCCTTTGTATTGTTGTAAATAAATAAATAAAAATAAATATTTTCCACTCTGCTAATGACACCTTCACTTCATTCACCACAGGGTCTGGCTGTTTAATAAAATTAATTACTTACAGAAGAAATAACTCTGATTAGTGTCTTTTACACCTGTGCTTCTTCTGTTCTTAAATGATTCAGTCATTTAATTGGCTGACCATGTGATAAGAAACAGAACTATTTATTTATTTTTGATCTGGATGCATGGTAGTCAAATTTATGGTGCAACAAAGCCATCAGTCATTTCCGACAATTCCAGGCAATTTAAAAATCTACAACTTTTATTTCTAACATTTTTTTGTATAACGCGTAATTTAGCGGTAATTAGTGACTTTCTTTTTTTTCATGAAAACCTGTAAAAAAATCGATTTTTTTAAAGATTTCAGCCGTAGTATCCATTTTTCGACAAAAATGCATAATCAAATTTATAGGAAATTAAAAGATCTACAACTTTTATTTTAAGCGTTTTTCTCTACAGAGCACAGTAAGTTAAGCGTCAAAAACTGTACTGCTTACTCCGAGCTGAACAAAATGGACACCGGTGTACCCGAAGGAGCAATACTGTCCCCATTTCTGTATAGCGTATTTGCATCAGATATGCCTATTTTGAATACATTGGTAACCGCGACGTATGATAACGATACGGCAATTCTTGTGCGGGAAAAGAGCGCGGATGAGGCTTCCAGGTTGGCGCAGCGACATCTTTTATTAATACAGGACTGGCGTACCCGTTGGCGTATTATGAACCCAATTAAATCAACACAGACTTCTTCTTACGACGTCAAACTTGTCCACCTATGGTACTGAATAACTTTCATATCCCACAGGCCAGAGCGGTGCGATATCTTGGCTTATGGCTTGACAGGCGACTAACGTGGAAGCATCATCTGCGTACAAAACGTTTAGAATTTAACCGCTGCCAGAAGTTACTCTTCTGCTTAATTAACCCTTGATCAAAATTGAACCTCCATTCAAAAATTTTAACATACAAATCCCTTTTAAGACCAATCTGGACTTATGGTGTATAGCTCTTTGGAGTAGCGGTAGAGAGTAATTTAAAGTCGATCCAAGCCTTTCAACCAAAATTATTAAGACTTGCTTCTGGTGCTCCGTTTTATGTCAGCAATAAAACCATCTACAACGATTTAAAAATTCCGACAGTAAAGGAGCTAACCTTGTATAGTGCATTTCACGAAAGACTAGTTAACCATCCAAACCAACTAGTCCGTGATCTAGCTACAAGGAACTTCGCAACTGTGTGACGTCTAAAGCGGAAATGGAGTAAGAGACCTCTTGGTCTGAATAACGGACAATGCCCGTAGTTCTAAACGGAGAATGTACCACTGTGTACCTCTTCTCTTTGAAATGAACTTCCCCACCGCCCTTTAAATATCATATACGGAAGTTGTGCAGCTCAATGTACAGTAGGCCTACGTAATAAAAAATTAAAGACCAAAAAAAAATATTGTTCATTATATGCATTGGCAAAAGAAAGTCGCGTGAGTGTTTCATACCAGATTTTTATGAATTAAGGTATGGAACATGTAAGCACTACTGTAGTGTAATCTTAATTTAAAAGATAATACAGGAAGCATTCTAATTAACAGACTTAAACCCATAGAAATCATTAAAAAAATCCCACGAACTACTACACAATCTTACGGATAACATTCTCTCAATTTACTCACCGTCTATTCTATTCCTTAACAATACTTACGCATTCTTTTCAAAATTTTCATTCGGTGTAGTTCTTTAATCCCAACTTTTTTATGTATCATTGTTTCCTTTTTGAAACGTTTCTATTTAATTATTCTGTGTTAAATGAATATTTAAATTATTTATGTGAGAAATTTTAAGTAGTTATTTGATAGAAATATTTTATTTATGATTTTGTTATTTTATTGAAAGTATATTCATATTATATATATATTTTTTTGTGTTGGTTTTTGTGTTTTATTTTATTTATTTTACTAAAAACATATGAAATTCACATAGGAACTTAAAAATAATACGGATATTCGTTTTACGTTGTTCGAAATCTTTTGTGTACGGTGTCCCACGAGTAACTCGACATACTTCTGAGGTTTTCCTCTCATCAAATTAATGGAGAAAGTTCAATATAAACATAGGTGCGGAATTGCTTCGTTAGCAAGTTACAGCTTGCGATAATTTTCGTCCGGGTTGTCCCCCGCAGAAATGAAACCCTACAGAAATGTTTAGAGCGTTAATTAAGTTGCGGAACTAAACAGATTTTATGTAAAATGAGCTGAAAAATTGAATAAAACAAACCTAGATCTGTAACTCAATAATCATGTGTGAATTATGCAAAATTAAAACCAACGTTAGTTTGGCTAAATAATATGGATAATCTCTTTTTGACGCTAAACTAGGCTTTGTATAGCAAAATGCTCCAAATAAAAGCTGTAGATCTTTTAATTTCCTGTAAATTTGGTTACATGGATTTTTATCGTAAAATGGATACTACGGCCGATATCTTAAACAATCGTTTTTTATTTCAGATTTTCATGAAACAAGAACAGAAAATCATTAATTGCCGTTAAACTAAGCGTTATACAAAAAAATGTTCAAAATTAAAGTTGTAGATTTTGAAATTTTGTAAATTTTGTAAATTTTGAAATCCGGTCGACCGATTTTGATGAAATTTTCTTGTCGGGTCCTCTAGTGGTATCTAACTTAAGTCTTAAGTTTCAACTTCGTCCGATGTTCCATTCTTGAAATATTCTGTTCACGCATAGACACACGCAGACCAATCGCTAAAAACATGTTTTTATTGGGCTCAGGGGGTCTGAAAACGTGTATATCCGGTGAAAACTCGATATATATTCAAATTTTTTTTTTTTTTTTGTTTAACGTCCGACTGTTCTGCAATTACTGCTAATGCAGACGGTGAATGATGAAATGATATTTTGTAACGTATGAAAAAATGCCGTGCCTGAATGGGATTCGAACCCAAGACCGCATGATGAGAGGCGAGCATGTTACCAACTTCGCCAATGCGGCCGGCATTGGCGGTATATTCAAATAGGCAAGAGAAAGTAAAATATCGCATTTTTTACAGAAAAATAACTTAATTTTCTCCTCGGTCTTTCCTGAATCTGTTTATAACCATTTTTTGAAGTATTTTGAAAATATATATTTTTTTTTTATTTAACGTAGCATCAACTGCAAGGCCATTAGCGACGACGTTGGGGAGTAACTGTGGGTAATGAGGATGAAATTATTTTTTGTAACATATGAAAATATGCCGTGTGTGAGTGGGATTTGAACCCAGGACCGCATGATAAGAGGTGAGCACGTTACCAACTACGCCAATGCGGCCGGCTAAAATATTTAGTTATGTTTAGAAGCAGGGGAAAGAAACCAACCAAAAATTACAGTGTTGTGTAATTATTCAATCATTAGCGTTCAAACATAACATAAATCTGTTCGGCCTGTGTGAAAATAAAAATTATATTTCTTTTATTACTAAATCAAACAATTTGTGTAAGGAATGTATTTTCTAATTACATTTTTTAATTATATTATTAGAGAATTTTTACCGGTTACGTTCAGTTGTAATAAAATAAAAATATGAAGAAGTTATAATAAGTTAAATACTTTTGAAAGTAAGATATTAAATATTTTATGATCCATTGAGTAGTAAGCCCGTTTCGCACGCTCTAATGTGTGAACCCAGTCTCATTCTTAGTTATTCAGTACATTGATATCTTAGCAACACGCTATGCGAATTACAGATTTAAAAATATGAGCTCGTTCTTAAAATCTTATTATTCTGTAAATAGTTTTTTTCACAGAAATTATCGTAACATTAAAAAATAGTAACTGTAATATTCATAACGTTTGTTATAACTTTTATTCTTTCTCTAACTAAATGAATTTCTTAGAGTTCGACGAAACGTCTGTCATTAAGAATGCCCCGTTATCTCTATAAAATATTAATTATATTTTTATTTTATAGTTATTATTATTGTTTCCTGCATTTTATTAAATTTATTAATAAAAATTAATAAGTTCAATTAATCTAGTTCCACATTTTGTTAAACGTTTCAATTAAATTTATGAAGTTCTATCGTAATTTTCGTTTTAATTTCTTTACTGCAGTAAAATAAAATTAAAGAGCATAAAAATCTCGCTAATTCGAACTTATTTGGCCGTAACAAACAGGTGAAGTGTTAAATAAGTTTCACTTGATGTGTTAGTTCCAGGGTTCCAGGTTCAAAAAATAGTTGTTTCTTTTCACATGGTCAGCTAATTAAATGACTGAATTATTTAAAAACAGAAGAAATAAAAGTGTAAAAGACACTATTCGGAGTTATCTTTTTTGAGAGTAATAATTTCATTGTACATACAGATTCTGTGGTGAATGAAGTGGAGGTGTCATTTGCAGGGTGGAAAGTATATGCTTTTCGGAAGGCCGCCCATGCTGATAAGCATACTTTGTCACTCAGTGAAGAAGGCAGTGGTAAACCACCTCAGTTCTCATTTTAATTAGTAAAAGCCTCTAGAGCAGTGATTCTCAACTTGGGGTCGTAGTGATATTTATAGGAGGTCGCGAAACAATAATGAAATCATTTATTAATTTAATGAGAAAAAATCATTTAATATAAACTTAAACAAATTTTACATGCAATAAATACACTTACTTGTAAAGAAAATAAATTAATTATTATGTGATGTTTGCGTTTGTTTTTCATTTAAAATTTTCTTCATACGTGAATCTTCATTAGAAACGTATTAAATTAAATTGTTCTCGAGTAATAACATAACGATTCCTATATTTAGTTCTTAGAGCAACCATAGAGGAAAACCCCTTTTCTCATAGATAAGATGTGGAAAAACTGATTAATATTTTCAATGCTTCTGTGACTAAATTTCCATATTCATGTCGTCGAGCAAGCCAAAACGTACACGTTCATACACGTCACTACTATAAAAGTATAAACCCAGCAATATAAAATAATAGCAATAGTTGTATTTCATTTTTTGCCGTCTGTATTTTCTTTAAAGACATAAAATTAGTGCAGTTTGGTTATTTAATATTTAAAAAAAAAGTTTACATTTATAATTACAGTCAAAATTCAATTATTAATAGTGAGGTTTACCATTATTATCGGGGAGGGGGTCGCCAAATATTAATTTTATTTATTTTTACTATTTTGAGGTCGCGGAGCAAGAAAGGTTGAGAATCACTGCTCTAACAAACCAGCCTTTCGACTAATTTTTTTTGAGGTTCAAACCAGCCTTTCGACTAATAACCTAAATCCCGGCCGCATTGGCGTAGTTAGTAACGTACTCGCCTCTCATCATGCGGTCTTGGGTTCGAATCCCATTCAGGCACGACATATTTTCATACGTTACAAAAAAATCATTTTATTCTTCACCGTCTACATTAGCAGGTATTGCATAACAGTCGGACGTAAATAAAAAAAAAGACAAACAATTCCAACTGAAAATTGAGACCGGGACCGGTTCGATTTCGAAATATTCGGATTATCCGAAAAGAATGTACATATTTGCAAAAGATAATCCAAAAACTGACGATGTAGGCCTATCTTACACGGAGCGGCTTATTTCACGCTCAGAAGCAGCAAAAACACTGGGAATTAGCACTGCAGTACGTAGAGCAGCACAAAAATGATATGCACTCTGTCGTCATGCTCTTTAAGGGCTGTCAAAGTATTCCGTCATCATCAAGGTTTTCGTCATTATGACTGCAAACAATTAGCGATTTTATGCTGCCAAGGAATAGTTTAAATTTATGATTTCATGTAATTGCTAATAATCTAGAAGAAATATTTTACTATTAAGCTATTATTATATTCTAAAAAAACTTCTTGTATTAAGAACTTGGTCATGTTAGTTTTGTATTCTCAACTACTCTGTTCATACATTTTTTTAAATCAATTGTTATGTTTAGAATTTTTAGAATTTTTTTCCATGCGTGTCTGCATGCGTGCGCGCACACACATTTGTTTCCTGTTCTTGTATGATATTAATTTAATATTGTTACTGTTTTACAGATGAGTGGGAAACGAACGCGCAGTTTTAAGTGCGCAGTCCACCACCGGGACAGGGAGGTATCCAGTGAAAACGACTTCCACATCCTGCTGCAGGAGCCACCCCTCTTTCGCAGGTATCTATATAATTTTATTACCTCATCTATTTCCGCAAATGTAGTTAATATTAGTTTCCGCAAATGTTACACCGGTATTGATAGGACAAAAAAAACTTTTACAAAAATTGTTTCCAGTGTTATGAGTACAACAATTTTTTTCAGATGCGATTCCAGATTAGTTTCTCAAATACTTAGATTACTCAGCGTCTTTTTAGTTGGTAGTTCAATACAGAGTATTTTAAAAAACATCAAGATTGAAAGAAATAAAGGAAAAGTAACGGATGCAACTATTACCAAGTTGTGCAAATTTTATTACCAACAAATGCTCGCTTATTTCTTCTAAACCGCTTTAACTTTCTTGAAAATCTTTTACAAATTTCATATTTAATGTACAATTCAAAGGATAAAATGAAGGCATTTAACAAACTTATTTATTTAGTAAATGAAATTCCTGATTTTCAAAATTTAATATTTTGTTTCCTAATCTATTGGGCCAATTTTAGAACACGTGAGGTGACTTAGATGTTTCTGGAAGCTCTTTTTGCACCCTACATTCTTAGCATTTATTCACTCTTGGTTTTGTCTTTCTTCTGTCCACCTGTCTGCGTTTACTCTTCATGGGAGCCCTTAAAGTCAGTAATTAGTTGTCCAAATGGATTCAATTCATGATGTTTTCTCGGTTTATTCCGCGGTTTTTTAGTATTTTTTTCGGACTTCTTTGAACCATTTGTCTGACACTTTAGGTCTATTATTTAGTGTTTTAAATTTTTTTGTAAACCGTTTGTCATCCATCTTATACAGGTGTCCGAATTTTTTTTTTTTAACAGTTTCTATTAGACGTTCATTTTCCTTGTACAGTTCTTTTCGTCCTTATAATCTGTATTCTCCGTCTACTATCTTCGAATCCATTATCTTGCGGAGAATCTTTTTCTCAAATTTCTTTGCTTTCTTCGACTAATTTTTCCGATCATTCTAAGACACTCACTTACGTACAGACACACAGCTTTTATCACAGTATTATAATGTCTGATCTTGGCTTGTATTGAGAGTGGTTTTTCTTATAGATTTGGTGAGTTCCTCAGATTGCACCAGTCATCTTTCCTCGACTGCTGTTCATTTCCTTTTCACTGGCCTTCGGTTGTATTATCTCCTCGAAGTACTTGAATCAATCAGTTTTTACAATTTTTCCGTGTTGCGTCTTCAAGTGACATGGGATTGTTTTGATGTTCATTATGTATTTAGTTTTTTTCGATGGAAAGCTGTAGTCCTGAATTTTTATCTTCATTGTACTACATAAACTTGTAAATCGTTTTTTTTTTGTAAAGGTATCCTCTGGGTATCTTTTCAAGTCAGTTTTTTCTTCTTATAAATTTAAACAGATTTTATAAAAAAATATGTTAATAAAAAAAAAGTTATTTACGGTATATATTCCTTAATCTATACTAATACAGTATTATAAATACAAAGCGTGTTTTTTCTGTGTAGGCTAATTTCCAAAACTACTGAACGAATTTTCATGAGATTTTGACACCATATTCGTATTTATATTCACAGCAACATTTTATTTTTAAATTTTCAAAAATGATAACCCTAAGGGCCCTAATGATGATTTTTATAAATATGTATGTGTGTGTATGTACATGTGAGAACGTATTGCTGTTGAAGTAGATGAAGGGGTTTGATAGTGGGGGGGGGGGGAGAGAGAGAGACGAACACGGGGGAAATTATGAAAACGTTGTGTATGCGTGTGCGTGCGTGTGAGAGAGGAGTGAGAGGGTGATGGGGAGGGTGGTGATGAAGAGGAAGGGAGAGAAAAGGAGGAGGGAGGAGGAGGGAGAAAGAGGGAGTGATATAAGGTGATGAAGGGGTAGAGAGGGAGCGAAAGGGTGAGAAAAAGGGGTAGAGTACGAGAGGTATTGGGGGAGAGAGAGGTAGAGAGAGAGCGTGTGTGTATACGCGTGTGTTTGTGCGCGCGCACACAAACTACTGTTGAAGATAGTACGGAGTAATTTATCAAAACTTTGTGTGCGTGCGTTTTGGAGTGTACAGTCGATCTAGCAGCTACACAATTTATGTTAAATATTAATTTAAAAAAAATTGATAAGCCCTACTCATGTTTCGCGTGCGAAGCCGCGCGGGGCATGCTAGTAAATCATACATGGACAGTCCTAAGTATATCTTTGGGTGGGACTATTAGAATTTTCTTCTGGAGGACAATACAAAAAAGATAAATTTCTGATCTGTGCTGTGTTAGTTATGGCTAAATTTCCTAAAAAAAAAAATATTACTACATTATTCTAGCTGTGAATCCGATAAATATTACAAAAAATAAATCATGAAAAATTTAAATCTGTATTGTATTATTTATTACGCAGGATATTATTCGTGAAAGTAAATTTTTCTTTTTCTTCAAAATACTGTGCAGTAATAGTAAAAATACGCTTGTCGTAGGCCGATAGCCAATGTTAAGACCGACAGTGTCGTCGCCCCACAAGCGTCGGGGCGCAACGGAAACGTCTCTTGTCTCTTTTGATTTAAAATAGCGGCAGACGAGTAAGTGTATGTAGGAAGCACTGTGTTTTGGCCCGATTTTGAAGGTCAGCTTCTTTCATTCCTTCATTTTTTTATTACTCATCTATTCGTTTCTCTCTCTCTCTCTTTCCCCTCTCCATGTATCTCCTTTTTGTTTTAGTACAATAACAATTTAATTTTTTTCAATTAAATGCTAGTGAACTTTTGTGTGAAAATAAATTTCAATCTCTAGGATCATGAAACGTACCCATTAAATAATCCTATTTTTTGGTGTAAAAACACTTGAAAATTCACGATTAATAATTTAAGGGTAGTTTTCCGTTTATGGAAAAGGTAAGTCATAATAAAGGTAAAGGTAAGGGATGATCAATGATGTAGCGGTCGGCGCAACTGGTGTCTATTCCGAGGGTATAGGTTCGATATTGTTTTATCACTCCTTATCATTTATTACTTTTAATTGTTTCCATTAGCAGTAATTTGAAAATATTCAGGCGTAAAAATTTTTACAAGGAACAATCGTTAGAGACCCAGAATTTGTATATGATTACAATTTTAACATGTGTTTAAAATAAACGACCTGTTAAGTCTGTTTGATTTTTATCTCAGCTGTAATTTAATAAATAATAATCAGCCTATTTCTTACAATAAATTTATAAAAACAATAAATAATAACACAGCTTCAAGAAATATTGTGTACTTTAATTTTGTGGATCGTAAAATATTTCAGATTTTTAACTACTATCGATTTGAAAAAACCATCACGCTTTAATGGGGTACGTCAAATTTTAATGTAGATAAAAGAAAAACAATTTCTTTTGATTAATTTTTGGCAATTTTTTAATATTTGTTATTTTTCCATTGTTTACATTCACAACAGGATTACAGGAATTTTTTTCAGAAATTTTGTTTTTTGAGAAAGTGGTTAATAATTTATTAATAATATTCAATTTTTAGATAAGTGGTATGTAAAATCACCGAAAGTCGTGTAGTGTACATGAAAGTATTTGTTAAAAAAACTTTATCCCATAAATTTTTAATTGAGGTGCTCCATTAGTAAGGAAAATACTTGTTACTTGTATACCTGTAGGTGTTACGAAAATACTTGGTTTATGTCAGGTATTGGAAATGATCTGGTAAATTAAGAAACAGTCGCGTTCTAAAATGTCTGCTTCTAGGTAAACACATTACGTTTATAAAATATTTGTTATCTTTTGACTAAATTTCTGTTTTAAAAGTTTCTTTGGATAACCGTTTTCAGATTTAAATAAGATTTTTGGGATAAATAGCGAATATTTAGTGATGATCATTTATTCGTCTTTCTTTGTTGTTTTTGAGCTTGAGTCCCTGTGCTTCTAGCTAGCGTATCCCTGTGATCCTAAATTTTTGTTATTACTTTCTCTTGCCTATATGAATATATAGGAAAGAAAGTATTGTTTTCATGTCGATTTTTCGAAATCGAGTTTTCACCGAATCTACACATTTTCAGACCCCTGAACCCAAAAAACCATGTTTTTAGCAATTGGTCTGTGTGTGTGCGCGCGCGCGTTAGTAAACAAAATATCTCAAAAATAGAACATCGAACAAAGTTGAAACTTGAAACTTAAGTTAGGTACCTAGAGGACCCGACACAAACATTTTCATCAAAATCAGTCAAACGGAAGTAGTAGTTTATTTGTGTAATTTTTCACTTTTTGCGTTTTTTCCAAAAACGGCTCCTACGATTTTTTTTAAAATCGCCTCATTTACAAAATTTTTTATGCTGTACAAGATAGAGTAGGTGCCATGTCTGCTGAAATTTTTGGCTATACTCTCGTAGAAAAAAAAAACGGGTTTTTAAAGATTTCAGCCTTGATATGCATTTAACGCAAAAGTGTGTGTGTTATAAAAGTTATAGGCAATTTCAAAATCTACAACTTTTATTTCAAACATTTTTTGTATAACTCTTAGTTTAGCGGTAAGTAGTGATTTTCTGTTTTTCCATGAAAAATGTAAAAACAAATCGATTTTTTAAGATTTCGGCCGTAGTATCCATTTTACGACAAAAATGCATGTAATTAAACTCATAGAAAATTAAAAGATCTACAACTTTTATTTCGAGCTTTTTTCTTTATAGAGCATAGTTTAGCGTGAAAAAGTGATTTTCCGTATTTTTAAGTCTAAGTAAGGTTGGGTTTTATTTTGCATCATTCACTCACGATTAAAATTAGGTTATGGTTTTTGAGGTTGGATAGTTTTTTGTTTTTTTCTAATGTTTTATTACTAGTATTAGGTTATATTGGTCATTATTTGCATTGGCAAGAGAAAGTTGTGTGTTTCACAACAGATTTTTACTCTTTAAAACAGTATAAAAGTTAAGAGTGTAATTTTACTAAGCTTTAAAAATTTAAATACGAACATTCGATCGAACGATGTTGTAGACTTAACAGTCGAGTTGCTGTAATGGCTGTTAAGTTGAATCTGTAGAATCTTTCTTCCAATATCTTCCACGTGGTACCACTTGGATGGACGATATTAATTCAGAGAACGTTTTCTCAATCTAGTGAGAGCAGCCTCTTGCAATTCAAAACAGCATGTTACCACTTACAATTAAAACCAACTCGTTTCTTTTCATAATGTTTTTAATAACTTTTTAATTTTAATTAATCTTTTTTTCTCTAAAAATTTTAATATTTTGTGAATAAGTTTGTCCTTTGAAATTTGTGGTTGTAACCACTGAACAAGTTTGCTTATGCTGATTTTGACCGAAACTAAAACACATTTGTGCCGTAGTATTTAAATATAATTTACAATATAAATTGCCAAGTTAAGTACTACAAATATAAATTTAATTGTAAAATGTATAATAACACAAAACTAAATTGTTAAAAATCAACAAAATAAGGGGGGGAACCTTTTAAAAAAATTCCATAATTTGCACGTAACTTTTTTATTTCTAACTGATTTTAATGCGGGATTGTTTGTGTATCGTTGTAATATTTTAAATTTTTCTCTCAAATTTACTAAACCTTTTTAACTGATTTCATGTCATAAATAAATAAAATATAATATACAATTGTGAAATATTTTATTTAGACTGGATTCGATTCGATTCCTGGTTAGGTCTGGCATTTTTTCATCACTCATTTTCATGTATAATCCGTCTGCATTAGCAGCAATTGCAAAACAGACGTAAAACAAAAATAATTCTTCTTAACACTTTTGTGAAATTCTGCCCCAAAATTCATTGTTAGACCATTACGTTGGAGAATATTCTAAATGCAGAACTCAAGTATTTTTTAGGCTCCATCTTTTTGAGCTAATTAAAGTTAGTTTTTGTTCAGGTCATCAGCCGAAAGGCTGGTTTGAACCTCTAGAGGCTTTTTCTAAAAGAAACAAAAAGTGAAGTGGTTTACCATTGCCATAGATTTTAGGCCTCACTTGGTGGAAAAGTATGCTTATCAGCATTGCCAGGCTGATCAAAGTACACTGTAACCACTGGCTAGTATTCAAATTCATATAAAAGTAATTACGTTTGCTAGGATTTGAAACAGGAACCTTCGTCTCCGAAAATCAACAGCTGACTCGCGGCGGCGACGACTTTACCTTTAGACCAACCCGGTGGGTTACCATTGAATTACAATTCTTGATGATTATATACTGATTTTTTTTTGGTTTTTCTAGGATGGTCCAGCTGATAGCGGAGGAGTTTCTAACGGAAGAAAGGGACCGGAAGTACTATGCCGACCATTACACATGCTGTCCACCTCCTCTTTTTATTCTTATTATAACTATTTTAGAGGTAAGTCTCTACTTCTATTTTAAAATATTTCTTTCAGATATTATTAACATTAATTGTTTTTTAAAGTTAGTTTTTGAGGTACTGTTTAATAAGTTAATTTATTACAATTTAAGAGTTTTTTTTGTTATCGGTCTCTCGACTGGTTTGATCCAGTTCTCGAAACTTTCTTGAATTTTTGGAAGCTCTTTCTGCGTGTACTAAGTAAGCCTAACCAGAATCATACATGTGGGAGTTTGCCTACGATAATTCTAGTCAGACAGAAAAAGCTGTAGTTTACAGTTGCTTTCAGGTTTTGGTTGGCAGACTGAATGCCCCAAGCCATCGTCTGCCAGGGTGGAATGGGCAGCCCTTCCAGTTCCGTTTATCATGAGACTGTAACCATGGTGCTAAGCTGTCACACGACTTCTAACAGGCCACACAACATGAATATGTGGATAGGACACTAGCCTTTTAACCCGGCCGGTTCCCTTAAGCCTTTTGTAAAAAGAATTAAGGGGGTATGGATTATATTATCGTCAGCTAAAAGGTTACTGTAACTTGTACAATTACCTCACTCACACAACTCAACGAGCACATTAAAACGACATCGTATATCTATAAATACGATACGGGATGATGTATTACGGTTCTGTTTCGATTTTCAGTTGATTATTTAATTTATCTATTTATTTATGGCGTAATCTTTCATTATTTTTGCTTATCTGTTAACGCGGTTATGCTGGAAGACGAGGGGACGATTGAGTCATTAGTAATACTAGGGCTCAAAATGATATAACGCACACTATAGTCGAAATTTAAAACTTCTTTACTCCTAAACAGTTTTTTTACCATTATTAATACTTGATGAAGTGTTTAACCCTTTCAGTACCAAAGTCCGGAAAACAGGACGTCGATATAATTTACGTAGTGACAACATCCGGTTTACCGGATGGCCGTAAGTTATGCATAAAGTTCCAATATCCGGATAACCGAACTTTTACGTAAAAACTTTTAAACAAAAATTGACGGAATAATGTATTTTGAAACCGCCTTCGTGGCGTAGTGACTAGCGCGCTAGCCTGCAAAGCGAAAATTCCCGGGTTCGATTCCCGGCTAAGATCCGGAAATTATAACACGTTGAAACCACCGTTAATATACCAAAACCCGCAGTTGCTAATGACCAAACTGACGATGCAACTTTAAATAAACTAAAAAAACTATTTTGAATAGTTTTAGTGTTAAAACGATTTATTTTTTTATGAGCAGAATAAAAATTAATTTTTTACAGGAAATTTTATTTTTCTGTAACGTTGAAATTTTGGTTGGCAATGGCAGGCTTACGCCTACAAGTTTTCAAAATAAGGGCTGGCACTTATTGCACGCCCTTATTCAAATTAAATGGCTTTAAATCAAACTTTTAATATTGGTTCGGCACTGAAAGGGTTAACGAATAGATTTTTTCCACACCCGGTCGGGATTCGAACCCAGGACCATTCTATTTGTAGTTCAGCGTATTCTAATGTACTAAATCATTGCGCCAGGCCTTACCGCTCTTAACAGGACAATTTTTGTTGCCACTCAAGAGAAACTCTCACAGAAAATAGTAAAAATCTATGTCCCTATGTGTTATTTATAAAAAATGTAGGCCTGTTGAATACAAATGGAAAAATCTTGTGTGAAACACTCACACAACTTTCTCTTGCCTATGCAAATAATAAACAATAATCCTAACATTATTAATAAAATATTAGAAATAAACAAAAAACTAACCTCAATATAAATAACCTCATTTTAATCATGAGTGAAAGACACAAAATGAAAATCAACCTCAGTTTGGCTTAAAAATACGGAAAATCACTTTTTCACGCTAAACTAGGCTCCGTGGAGAAAAATGCTATCAATAAAAGTTGTAGATCTTTTAATTTTCTATAAATTTAATTTTATACAATTTTGTCGTAAAATGCATACTAAGGCCGAAATCTTAAAAAAATCAATTTTTCACACATTTTCGTGAGAAAAAAAACAGAAAATCGCAAATTACCACTAAACTAAGCGTTATACAAAAAATTGTTTGAAATAAAAGTTGTAGGATTTTAAATTCTCTACAATTTTTATTTATAAATTGTTGCGCTAAAATGCACATTAAAGCCGTACTCTTAAAAAAACAACGTTTTTACGAGAAAACGCCCTCACCAAGAATTTCAGCAAACATGGCGCCTACCCTATCTTGTAGAGAATTAAAAATTGAGTAAACCAGGCGATTTAAAAAAAAATTGTAGGAACAGTTTTTGAGAAAATCGCAAAAAAGTGAAAAATTATACGAATAAACTACTATTTCCGGTTGACCGATTTTGATGAAAATGTTCGTGTCGGGTCCGGTAGTGGTATGTAACTTAAGTTTCAAGTTCGTACGATGTTCCGTTCTTGAGATATTCTGTTCACACACACACACACACACACACGCATACACACACAGGCCAATCGCTAAAAACATGTTTTTTGGGTTCAGGGGGTCTGAAAACGTATAGATCCGGTGAAAACTCGATTTCGAAAAATCGACATGAAAACTTTCCTTCCTATATATATTCATATAGGCAAGAGAAAGTAAAAAAAACAAAATATACAACAGAAATTGTTAACCAAAAACACTGTATAAGTAGGGAAACCTAACCTTTACTGAATTTTTTTTTTATCCCTTACGTGTGTACGTTGCAATTTGTTCAATTTAATAACAATAAGCAACCCCATGACCCAATCAGATGAGAATGATATGTATGACGTGTAAATGAGGTGTAGTCTTGTACACAGACTCAGGCCGATAATTTCTGAAAGAGTATGGTTGATTAAACCCCAACCATCTAAGTACACCGGTAACCACTTTCTAGTATTCAGAACCGTATAAAAGTAAACTACCTATTCTAGGATTTAAACTAGGAACCTTCGTCTCCGAAAATTAACTTTTAAACAGCTGATTAAGCTACTGTAATTTGAATAATAAAATTGGCACGTAAAGGAAAGTTGTAAGAAATGTTATAATCAACAAAAATGTTATGTCCGTCTCAAATTTTCTAATGTTTATGATATTTTGTTTTTATTTTTTATACGACGGTCGTTAAATCTTTAACACATGGCTGTTCAGATTAAATTCTAAAAAAAAATTCATCGAATTTAAAGAGATCCGGATAAAAACAAGTAAGTCACTAAACACTACATTGATTTTAAAATTCTTTTTCGTATTTTTTAAACAAAACATTTAAAATTTAAAAATAGAGTTTTGTAAATGATTCGTCTTTTAAAACTATGATGCGAGGAGGCAAAGCTCTTGACGTAAAGTTTCTTCACCCCTATGAATATGGTGTTAAAAAACTATGTAGTGTTAAACAAATCAGTAACCTTCTTTCAACTATTCTTCCGTCCCTCTTAAACAACTAAACACATACACTTTCATCCCCTTAAACAAACTGTCAAACAAATTATTTTCATCCCTTTGCTTCATCCTTTAATCGTTTTTTTATTATGAACTTAAGTTACATTGTGAGTAATAATGTACCAATTCATTTTGATTAATTAGGCTGGGTCATTTTTATTTGCACCTAATCTGCTAATTCCAGGGCTACAAAAAAATAGTTCTGTTTATAATTATATGGTTATATGACTGGATCATTTAAGAACAGAAGAGTAGTTTGAGTCAACAGTTTGAACCTCTAAAGGTTTTACTTATAAAAAACGAGGAGTGAGGTGGTTTACTATTGCCTTCCTCATTGAGTTGAAAGACTATGCTTATCATGCCAGGCCTTCCGAAAAGCACCCACTTTCCACCCTGCAAATGACACCTTCACGTTATTACCGCAGAATCTGGCTGTATAGTGAAATTCATTACTCTCGGAGGAGAAAACTCTGACTATTGTCTTTTATACCTCTACCTCTTCTGTTCTTAAATAGTTCAGTCATATAATTAGCTAAATACAGTCGAACTTCGATATAACGAAAACCTTGATTATACGAATTTTTTACTGCACCGTGACATTATAATTTAACTATATGTAAATTTACCTCGATTTAACGAATAAATACCTTGATATTACGACATAGTGTTATGCAATAAGTACGTAGTGACACCCTGTATTATAATTTCTCTGAGTTTTAAGGTAGATTCTATTTATTTCCGTACCTGAATTGTACCTGTTTACAAGCACAACGCATTCTTAACTACATGCAAGAATGAAAGGTTATTTTTATTCAATTCCTTAATGGGGTAAGCCGAATTTCTTATTTATATAAATACAGTATTTAGAATACAGTATTAAGCTACAAATGAGTTTCAGATGCTTTTAATTATAGCCAAGATCTATAAGTCAGTTCCTACTTGAAATCAATACATACTTATTGTACTATTATTAATCGTAATTACGTAAAACATGATCCATAACAAAATTAATTTACTAGTTAAGACGTGTCTATTAAGAAAATTAACAGTATTTAATGCATCATGCAACGTGAAAAAAATTCGTTAATTAGCAATTAGTTTGGAAATTCTTGTTACTTCGATGTAACGAGTAAGCTACCTCGATTAAACGAATTTTTTCCCAGGATTCTCGATTTCGTTATATCGAAGTTCGACTCTATGCGATAAGAAACAGAACTATGTTTTGTGGCTTGGAACTAACAGATCGAGTGCAAGTAATTTTAACACTCCACCTGCCTGTTATGGGCACACAAATTAACGCTTACTTTAGTGGTAATTAGTGATTTTCTGTTTTTTTTTTCATGAAAATCTGTAAAAATAATTGACTTTTTAAGATTTTAGCCTTAGTATGCATCTTACGACAAAAATGTATAATCAAATTTATAGGAAATTAAAAGATCTACAACTTTTACTTCAAGCATTTTTTCTACAGAGCCTAGTTTAGCGTGAAAGAGTGATTTTCCGTATTTTTAAGCCAAATTGAGGTTGATTTTCATTTTCCATCATTCACTCATGATTAAAATAAGGTTATGTTTTTTGAGGTTAGTTTTTTTGTTTGTTTCTAATGTTTTATTACTAATGTTAGGTTATATTGTAAATTATTTGTATTGGCAAGAGAAAGTTGTGTGAGTGTTTCACTCCTGATTTTTTACATTTGTTTAAATTTGGAGATTTTTGAAGCTAAAACAATTTTTTTTTAATATGGTCTTGTGGCATATTGTTGGAAAGCGTATCAAATTTTAAAGAGGTATTTTTGATTCTCAATGTGGGCAAAGAAAAAGAATTTGGTTCGATGTACAGTGATTTGTTTCTATAAATTATATATTTTTTGTAGTGAAAGTAATAGGTGTATTTTTTACTCTTAACTAGATTTTGTGAGGCTTCTTTGTTTTACGATATTTATAAGAACTCTCGTTTTCTGAGCGGTACATGTGTTGCAACATTTCTTTTTTAAAAGATACAGAAAACATTGCACGATAACACGTGCCTATACTTAAATATTTTTATTTTTGTTACGTTTGTATTAAATTTATCTACTGGTACACTTGAGTCGTAGTGTTTAACAATAAAAATAAATTAAGTTTTAAGAGCTAAGCTCTAAATGGATTAGAAATTGGGGTAGCTGCTGGAAGCAGCAAAGTGCAATAAAGTTTAATAATTTATCTAAAGTAATAAAAGAAAAGGGCTCAATTCTCTTAAGTAACGGATTAAAAGGATCCTTTTACGTGAAATTAGATAACAACACATGGAGTAATGATACTATGGAATTATGTGCACAAAAGGAAGTGATACTATAAAAACGTGAAGTTCTTATTTTATCCAGAAGCGGCATATAATTCTGCACACCTGTTTTTTTTTTTAAGTATTCGTTTCAAATGAGGATATAAAACTGGAAGAGGATATGAAGTAACACGTGCCAAGCAGAGCTAACCAAGGAGGGTGGTAGAAACCAAGTAGGGATGTTCTCTGTACTTACTACTGCTGCATTCATTAGGTTTCCCAAAACAAGGAAGATTTCCTTCCTGCTACCTTAAACTTCCCTAACATCCCTCTATGCCTGTCTCTCTTTCTTTTACTCATTTGTCTCCCCTTCTCATCTCTCATCCTCCCCCCTCCCATATAAAGGCCTAAGGTGCACCATAATTCACGTTTCCCTACCCAGCTCGAGACAGACCCTCGCAAATTGAAATACTCCTATTTACGGAAACTTCTACGATGGAATGAAATGGAAAAACGCCGTCGTCTGTTTGACTAGACGTACGCCTTCAGTTCATTTAACTTTTATTTATTTATAGAAAAATTTAAACAAAAGTGAAAGATTTATTACTCTAATTTGTTAATTAGTAATTCTAAAAATTTATGATCTTATATTTCTCGTTTCAGCTGTCTTTAACGATTCTTTTTTTTTATTTCCTAGAATGATAAGGCATGATCCTTCCTAAAATATAAAATAAAATTGTTTTTCGTATACTTAAATGTTCTTAATAACGTATAATAATGAATATTTTAAATTGTTCGTTATAATTATAACACATTTTTGTTCATCAGTCTCTCGACTGGTTTGATGCAGTTCTCCACAACTGTTCTATCTTGTGCAAGTTGTTTCATATCTATATACCTGTAACATTCTGTATCTATTGTAATTTGCTTGATTGAATGTTTCCATTTACTGTTAATCAGAGTTATCTTATCTGAAAGTAATGAATTTCATTATACAGCCAGACCCTGTGGTGAATGAAGTGAAGGTGTCATTTGCAGAGTGGAAAATATGTGCTTTTCAGAGGGCTCGGCATGCTGATAAGCGTACTTTTCCACTCAGTGAGGAAGGCAATGGTAAACCACCTCACTCCTCGTTTTACTTAGTAAAACCTCTAGAGGTTCAAGCCAGCCTTTTGGCTGATGACCTAAACAACAACAACAGCTTCAGCTATATCCTGAAAACCCATTTAGAATTGTAAAATACACATTTAAAATTGAGTATACTAAGTGAGGGTATAAGATTGCGAGATGAAAATTCAAAAATGAACTGCACGTTACAGAGGAAATACCTTTCTGAGGGCTACCCAATAGCAATAAATTGAGTCTCGCTCCAGAATTTCTTAACATGTTAACAAAACAGAACCCGCTAGGCGAGACGGCAGCCTGGCGTTAACACCTATCCATGGACCCACTAGCGCGAGTCCCTAGTACTGAATGTTTTAAGCCCAAAACATTTCCACAGAAAATCTCAACTTAAATGTACTGAAGTAATGAAAACACTGTGAAACGCCAGTTTTTCATTTTATTACTTTCTCTTGCCTATAGCTATACATATATAGGAATAAAAGTATTGTTTTCATGTCGTTTTTTCGAAATCGAGCTTTCACCGAATCTACACATTTTCAGACCCCCTGAACCCCAAAAAACATGTTTTTAGCGATAGGTCGGGGGTGTGTGTGTGTGTTGGTGTGTGTGTGTGTGTGTGTGTGTGTGTGTGTGTGTGTGTGTGTGTGTGTGTGTGTGTGTGTGTGTGTGTGTGTGTGTGTGTGTGTGTGTGTGTGTGTGCAGAATATCTCAAGAACAGAACATCGTACGAACTTGAAACTTGAAACTTAAGTTAGATACAACTACAGACCCGACACGAATATTTTCATCAAAATTGGTTAACCAAAAGTAACAGTTTATTCGTGTCATTTTTCACTTTTTTGTGATTTTTTAAAAACGGCTCACACGATTTTTTTTAAAATCGCCTCATTTACTAAATTTTTTTATGCTCTACAAGTTAGGTTAGGCACCATGTCCGTTGAATTCTTGGGAAGGCTGTTTTCTCGTAAAAAATTTTTTTTTAAGATTGCAGCTTTAATAGTCTAGTATACATTTTAGCGCAAAAATGTATATAATAAAGGTTGTAGAGAATTTAAAACCCTACAACTTTAATTTAAAAAATATTTTTGTGTAACGTTTAGTTTAGCGGTAATTAGCGATTATCTGTTTTTTTCTCACGAAAACGTATAAAAAATAGTTTTTTTAAGATTTCAGCCTTAGTATGCATTTTACGACAAAAGTTTATATAATCAAATTTATAGAAAATTAAAAGATCTACAACTTTTATTTAGCGCATTTTTCTCGACAGAGCCTAGTTTAGCGTGAAAGAGTAATTTTCCGTATTTTTAAGCCAAACAGGTTGATTTTCATTTTGTGTCTTTCACTCATGATGCAAATTAGGTTATGTTTATTGAGGTTAGTTTTTTGTTTATTTCTAATGATTTATTACTAATGTTCATTATTTGCATTGGCAAGAGAAAGTTGTGTGAGCGTTTCACACCAGATTTTTTCTATTTGGAAAGGGGTTGTAATTTAATGGATCCATGTGCAAGAGGAAGTAATTTGGTTTCTTACAAATAATTAATAGGTTCGTAATTCACGTTTATGAACTTACCTCGTAAATAAAGCTAGTAATAAATTAATAGGAGGGGCAAATAATTAGTGTTTTATTGCACTTAAGGGAACCGTTTCAAGTTTGTATAGGAAGAAAGATAATCTACTAGGACACATAGATTTACCTAAAGTGGTTTTGCTTTGATTCACTCAACACCGTACGGAATACAAGAACAATATCTATCAACGGCGCCACCTGGCGTTAAGCCAATAAACTAAACCGAACAATTTAACAACAGTCTTACTCAGTTAGTCGAGACGACTCATTGGTAAAATGTTTTCAGTAGTTCTAGAATGCGTCTCACCTGAAATAGACGAAACTCCCTCCGCCTTAACTACGGGGTGTCTTTTTAAACACCGTATAGCAGGTTGATGCCCCCTACCGAGCTCTGATTTCTATCTTTTATCTTGTTTGGTTTATGTTTTGGTTTACACCATAAAAATTTAATTGTGTCAAAAATGTTTGTTACTTTATTCAGTTTTATAAGTTGAAATAAACTTTAAGTTAAGTATGTGTTCACAATTACAATGCTCTGTAGGGTTCATTCGTTACTTTAACTTACATACTTAACCTTTTGTAGGCTTAACTTTAGAAATAAATTGAAAATGGTTCTGTATTTCCATACACCCTACGTGATAAGGGTGATTCTACTTATGATTTTAAATCGATTAACCTATTCATAAGTTACAAAATTGAAAATAAATAAATATCTGACACTAACACAAAGTAAATTTTGGTTTTATATAAGTTAGAAACCTACCGGGTTGGTCTAAATGTAAAGTCGTCGCCGCAGTCAGCTGTTTAACAGCTGATTTTTGGAGACGAAGGTCCTGCTTCAAATCGTATACTATAGCCTGATTTTCGTAAGAAGAGCACTGGGCAAAACGTGCGTCTGCATTAGTATAGTCTTAAGTGTACTGCAATAGTGCAGCGTATGTAATCAACAATGGAACAGTATGCCTACAAAATACAATTGGTGTTGTCAATTTTTAACAACACTCTGACTGTACATCTTTCTGTATGTCAGAGAGGGGGGGGGGCAAGTCCCAGACCACACAGAGCGTGCCCATAGAACTGTAGTTTAGCTACCCAATCCTCACCTGCTTTGAGGTAACGGGCGCTGGCTGTAGCACCTCCGTGTGCTATTCGTAGTACACGGTTGTGCACAGAACATCCATGTGTGGTAGAGCCACGTGCAAAGCATTAGCTGCGTAAAGAGCTCGACGGTGACTCGTCCAACGTTTACATGAGTACTGAGGGGAGTGGGGCGCCCTGCGGACGTGACCGCACCCACTCATTTGGGTTGGTTTCTCAGGGCTTGTGGGTTCCTAGGTAGTGCTTCGGAGCCACTAGGCTGCTTAAATTCCTTCAGAATGGGCGTAGCTGGCCGAGGGGTTTACAGAAATGTATAGATAAATACGCATGTATGTCAGAGGGATATGTGGGGTCGAAGTCAAGTATGCGCAAGCGTAGTCCAGCGCTCCACAGCAATTGGCTTGGCCTTTACATCCAATAGTCACTTGAGACTGAGGGAAAGAAAGGCGATTCCAATTTAACATTGGTTGTATAGACGCATTCGTTGCAATACGCTCTCCGCTACTATCTGTCCTACAAACATTACGTAGTATTTAATTAATAACGTATAAGTTTTAATTGTAATTGTAATTTGAACTAAAGTTAAAATTATAAGAGACTATTATTTAAAGAATTATGTTCGGCCCTAATATTCGATTAAAAGACGCAGTATTTAAAATTAAAAATAAATGAAATACTTTAAAATAAATGTAAATAGTTACATTTATAGAATAAAAATTTATAGAATTATAGGCGTATGGCGATGAGATGGATAAATATAGATTTGGAAAGAATAAAAAAATGTTTAATTTAATTTTATCTTTTCATAACATTTAATGGTTTTACAAACAAAATGGTGTACATTACCCTATAAATAGTTATATTCAATTACAAATGTAATAACAATTCTGTCACATAATTACAAATAATTCAGATAATAAAACATTTTTAATCGCAAATGTAATTTGTTTCATTCAATATCATAAGTATAATATAGGCTACAATAATAGCAACTTTTCATAGCGTGAGTCAATATTTTTAACACAGTACGTAACAGCGCTCTGGCCATATAAGCAGTGGTATCTTACAACTGTTGGACAGAGTATAGTAAAGGTAGTTACTTTTATACGGATATGAATACTAGACAGTGGTTACCGGTGCACTTTGATGATTGGGGTTTAATTAACCATACTCTCTCAGGAATGGTCGGTCTGGGTCTGTACAAGACTACACCTCATTTACACGTCATACACATCATCCTCATCTCATTGAGTCGTGGGGTTGCTTATTGTTCTCAATTGAACAGATTGCAATGTACATACATTAGGAATAAAAAATAAATACGAGTTAGAAATCGAGAAAGGTAATGGGAAGGTAAGCTAATCCATGGAAAACTAAAGAATTGTTCCTGAATTTACGTGAAATAAAACCATAAAGGAACATCTTGACACTTATTGTTTTGGTTTTTTACATTACGTTTGGTTTTGCATATTACTGTTAATGCAGACGATTTCTGTTGTCAGATGAAAATGAGTGATAAATCCTGGATTCTTTTCTATAGCCTAATCTGTAGGCTGTTCGATTTTTTTTGTTTCTATTCATTCTAAATATGTTTCCGTAAAATTTAGCTTTTCATGTGCAAAATTTCAGTCCTTTTATCAGAGGACTAGATTTGGTATTTAGGGGATACAATCCCTTTCGTGTTCCCTCTTAGGAGATAAATTTAGGGATTTTTATTTGGTTTCACTTAAAACCTTGTACTTAATACACTTGGCAAATTTCATCTCTCCACTTGTTAAGAACTCGGTCTTTTTCAAATGATTTTTACCTTCTGTTTTTTCTGGTCCTAGTTTTTACTCTCTCTTGCCATAGTATATGAATATACAGGTTTTCACGTATAATAAAAATAACTTGAAACTTACAACTTTTATTTCAAACATTTTTTTGCACAATGCTTAGTTTAGCGACAATTAGTGATTTTTGTTTATTTTTCATCAAAATTCGTAAATTGGTTTTTTAAATTTCGGCATTTTTGTATGCATTAAACGACGAAGTTTATAAATTATAATCAAAGTTATAGAAAATTTAAAAAATTTATAACTTTTATTTCAAACATTATTTTTTACAGAAACTAGTTTAGTGTCAACTAGTGATTTTTACGTAATGTTTTTAAATTCTACAGTTTGATTTTCATTTAGCATCATTTACTCATGATTTAAATTAGATTATCTTTTTAAATTTTATTACATTATTTACTCATGATTAAATATGGGTTGTATGTTTTTTATTATTTAAATTGGCAAGAGTAGGTCATCTAAGTTTTTTCACCCTAGATTTTTATCTTATTAAATCTTATTAGATTTTTTTCTTTAAACTCAGTTTTATTATTTTTTTGAAAGTATTATAGTAAATTTGATTTTAATTGGCCGGCCCGTGGTGTAGTGGTCAGCGCAACTACTATGCCCGTGATGTAGTGGTGTAGTGGTCAGCTGACTACTATGCCGGGGCCTCGGGTTCGATTCCCGGTCAGGTCTGGCATTTTTTTTCATTTGTAAATCCCCACATATCATTACCTGCGCACAAGCCCGAGGCTTATGTAGGCATCATCACTCAATTAAAAATAAAAAACTTGTTGAAGTTGGTCAAATTGTTCAATAAGTGTAGATTGGCTGATGATTTGCAGGAAAATAAATCGAGATTGCCGTTATTTATTTGTACTGTATATATATAATCAATAACTCAGTTCTTTATTAACAATAGTCTACCATTTAGCCAACAGTTTGATTAGATTGAGTTGTTTTCTCTCTGATATTTGCTTTTAAAAAATTGGTTCAAACCATTGTT
The DNA here is from genome assembly GCA_035578175.1 of Catonia carolina. Lineage (NCBI taxonomy): Eukaryota > Metazoa > Arthropoda > Insecta > Hemiptera > Achilidae > Catonia > Catonia carolina. The sequence goes on along the minus strand of JAQMRL010000005.1, from coordinate 26,830,276 downwards.
ATGTTGTAACTAACTGTAAGTCGTGAGATCGATCGCTCTACTTTAAACTCTGCAAGGATTTTCGTATTTTTATAATAGTTAATAATATTGGTCATGTTTTCACGATTATTATTAAATTTCAGTTTTTTGTGCAAGGTAGATCAAGGCCGTTTGTTCAAAGAATGTTATTACTAGTGTTTTTATTTATGATTCTATATTTATTTTATTTTTTCTCTAACAAATATGTAAATTAATATCGATTTATGTTAAATACTACCACGGTTTATTTTAATGAGAAGGTATTTTAATCGTGAAAAAAATTCATATTCTGATTTCAATAATTTAATTTTTAAAATCTTATTTTTTTCTAAATGACGTTAAAACAGGGTTTTTGATTTCCAGACCCTGGTCAAGAATCGAATACAGGACTTTCCGCTTTGTAGTCTTGGCCATAACGGGCAAGTGGAGTGTTAAATTAATTACACTCGATCTGCTGGTCCCAGGGCTACAAAAAAATCTGTTTCTTATTACATAGTTAGCCAATTATATGACTGAACTATTTAAGAAAAGAAGAGGTAAAGTTGTAAAAGACACTAGTGAAAGTTATCTCTTCTGAGAGTAATGAATTTCACTATACAGCCAGTCCCTGAGGTGAATGAAGTGAAGGTGTCATTTGCAAGGTGGAAAGTTGGTACTTTTTGGTGGGCCTGGCATGCTGATAAGTATACTCTTTCAACTCAATGACGAAGGAAATAATAAACCACCTCACTCTTCGTTTTTACTTAGTAAAACCTCTAGAGGTTCAAGTCAGCCTTTCGGCTGTTGACCTGAACAACAAACAACAACACAGTCTAGCACGCTTACTCCATTGATTCGGCTGCAAAATGTTTTAAAATTCGTGTTTTTGATATAGGTACATTAATATTTGCTGCAATTTCCTTTGATAAAAGTTTAAATAAATAGAGGGGCGTGATAAAAATTATATTCTTTTTTTAAGCTTTTTATTTGTAGAGCATAAAATATTTAGTAAATGAGGCAATTTTTAAACAAATCGTAGGAGCCGTTTTTGAGAAAATCGCAAAAAAGTGAAAAATGACACGAATAAACTACTACTGTACTTCTGGTTGACCGATTTTGATGAAAATGTTCGTGTCGGGTCCACACACACAGACCAATCGCGAAAAACATGTTTTTTGGGGGTTTAGGGAGTCTGAAAACATGTAGATCCGGTGAAAACTCGATTTCGAAAAATCGACATGAAAACAATACTTTCCTTCCTATGCATATATTCTTATAGATGCAAGAGAAGAAAAATTTTGTTAAGAACATTTTTTCTCTTTTTTGCAATCGCTATGACATTAAATTATTGTTTGACCAGTGCAGTTATTTTAAACTGGCCGTATGGTGGGTTTCTTCTCTATGGTTAATACAGTCGAAAAGAAGTTTTGATATCCGAGTTAGATTTGATTCGATCTGTAAGATCGTGTGTATATTTTGTTGTTCGGGTTGTTTACAATAATATACATTTCTATCCTATCTCAATAATAATGACTGACCGTATGCTTTGAGGTCTTTTGTCAATTTTAGGGTGAAACTGAAGCAAAAGCCCAACCAAAGTGGTAATAATATGGCAGTTGGGGGTGGTTGCTAAACTGAGACACCCTCTTTGCCCATCTGCTCTTCTCTCACCTGCAGGAAGTTGAGCATCGTCATCTGCCTTGGCCCTGACATACCCTTCGCTTCTTTTGCACCCGTCCATCCATCTGATAACCTAGTCGGTTGCCGATAGGGTCACCAGGAAATTGGAAACTGCTGCCTGCCCTGTTCGACAAAAACAGTACCTAATATTTTGTTAGTTAGGTACATCTACAATCTACTTAACGTTTGCCCTAAACAACTAAACAACCATCTGCTTCTGTATTAAATAAACAACCTCCTCTGCACTACCCGATGTTACACTAACACATGACTAAACATAAGGTAGTTCACAATACTAATTTAGTACTCATTGGTTTATAAGATATACGTATATATATGTATAAAATGAAAGTGTTCAAATGATTTACATAAAAAATTATTAGTCGCATCAATAGCTCGGTCATTAGCGACTATGGTGGATGAACCGGTTGGTTTTAACTTGTGAAAATTTACAGACCCTAGCCAGGAATCGAATCCAGGACCTCCGCGTTGTATGTTAGCGTGCTACCACTATGCCACGAAGACGGCCTAATTATAAATATTATTGTTTGTAAATATAATTTGTGACCGTCCATAGGAAAAGGGACCTATTTTCACTAAGCAAAATTTTCAGAAGAGGAAAAACTGAAATTAGGTCAAAAAATGACATTTTCTTGGTTTTTTGTTTAAAATAATAATTATTTTTTTCTGTGTATAAAAATCTGTCACTCGTATGACTTTCTCTTGTAAATGCAAATAATGAACAATATAACCTAACATTAGAAATAAACAAAAAACTAACCTCAATAAACAAACTCATTTCATGAGTGAAAGACGCAAAATGAAAATCACCTCAGTTTGGCTTAAAAAAATGGAAAATCGCTCTTTCATGCTAAACTAGGCTCTGTAGAGAAAAACGCTGTGAATAAAAGTTGTAGATCTTTCAATTTCCTATAAATTTGATGATATACTTTTTTGTCGTAAAATGCATAATAAGGCTAAAATCTTTAAAAAAATCGATGTTTTTACACGTTTTCGTGAAAAAAAAAAAAACAGAAAATTGCTAAACTAAGCGTTATACAAAAAAATGTTTAAAATAATAGTTGTAGGTTTTAAAATTCTCTACAACTTTTATTATATTGGTACATTTTTGCGCTAAAATGCATATTAAGTTGCAATCTTAAAAAACAATTTTTTTACGAGAAAACAACTTCGCCCAGAATTTCAGGAAACATGGCGCCTACCCTATCTCGTAGAGCATAAAAAGTTTAGTAAATGAGGCGATTTTTTAAAAAATCGTAGGAGCCGTTTTTTGAGAAAATCGAAAAAAATTGAAAAATTACACGAATAAATTACTACTTCCGGTTGACTGATTTTGATGAAAATGTGTGAGTCGGGTCCTCTAGTGGTACCTAACTTAAGTTTCAAGTTTCAACTTCGTACGATGTTCTGTTCTTAAGATATTCTGTTCACACACGCGCGCGCGCACACACACACACACACACACTCACACAAAGACCAATCACTAAAAACATGTTTTGTGGGTTCAGGGGGTCTGAAAACCTATAGATCCGGTGAAAACTCGATTTCGAAAAATCGACATGAAAACAATACTTCCTATATATTCATATAGGCAAGAGAAAGTAAAAACTAAGATTCGATTCTGTTTATCTTTCAATTTTCTTGTACAGTTATTCTCCCCCTGGTAACCTGTACTGTACGTGTATTTTTGAAACCATTATTTTAAAATTCTGTATAATTAATTTTTACGTTTATCTTGTTTGTTTCAGCTTGGATTCTTTACATATTATACAGTATCAGAGGGACAAGTAAATCCTTCAGGTCCCGTACCAATTGATAGTTTTTTTATTTACCGTCCAGATAAGAGATTAGAAGTATGGAGGTTTTTCTTTTATATGGTGTTACATGCTGGGTAAGTTGCCATAATACTTATTTTTAATCAGTAAAAATAAAATAAATTATGTTTATTTTTTAAGTATTTCATGTACTACATAAGTTTTTTATATTTTAAAATTATAATGAATTAATACAATAAATTTCACTAACCTTTTTAAGCTGCCTTGTTCTCTACTATTCTCTACTTACACGTGATTCGGTGGATCCACAATCATCAGAGTACACAATATTATTTGAAACTTTAAAATGTTTATTTAAAATTTAAAGTAGATATTTCAATCATTTATTTAAAACGTTGGAAGTTTTATATTGATGACTGAAGATGTAATATGATATGATATACACAGTAGTAATATAGTATAGTTAATATAATAATTAAATTAAAATTATAATATAATAGTAATATAATGTAATATCTTGTATAGTTTTTAATTAAACATTTTAAAGTTTCAAATGATAATGTGTACTCTGATGATGTTGGATCCTCCGAAACACGTGTCAGTTGTGAATAGTAGAGATCAAGGCAGCTTGAAAAGGTTAGTGAAATTTATTGTATTAATTACTCTTTTTCTTCTTCCGCCTTTCAAGGATTAGGCATCTCTGCCTGTTCCGAACCTCTCAAATCAGCCCATCTCTTTCTCGGGGGTCCTCGTTCTCTCCTGCCCTCCGGCTTATAGCCCGGTGTCTGCTTAGGTATCATATCCTCCCTCATTCTGTTCACATGCCCTAACCACTGCATTCTGTTCTGAGATACCTTGTCTTTCATAGAGAAGATGTTGAGTTCTTTTCCTATCTCAGTATTCCTGTAACGATCTTCTCTACTACACCCATACGTATGTCGAAGAAATTTCATTTCAGATGCTTGCAATCTACTCTCCTCTCATTGGATGCTATCACTTTGATAGCACCCAAGTTGCACCCCTCTTCTCTCACTTTGATAGCACCCAAGTTAGAATAGATCCCAAGCACCTAAGGTGTGGTGGATTGTTCCGCATATTTGCTGAAATCTGTGCATCTTATTGTAAGCATCTTTATCTTCTTGGTATGTAATTGCAACCTAGATACTGAAAGTGGGATATATGTACCAAAATATTATTATCTATAACAATTTTACTTCTGACTGGCTCCTTCCCTCTGAATATCATTACCTTTGTCTTCTTCGTCGAAACTGTCGACTTATATTCTTTGTAGAATTTGTTCAGCATGAAGAGTGCTCTCTGCAGGTCATCCTTATTCTCCTGTAGCACTCATTGGCCATCGTTCATCGGCAAATAATAGGCAGTTAACAACACTATCTTCTCCTATGAGAATACCAGTGTGTATTTCAGACTTCCACCTTCTGATCATTCATCCAAATAAATATTAAACAAAGTGGGTGATAAATCACACCCTTGTCTTACTCCTCTATTAGTAATTACTTCTTAAGAATTGGAGTTCTCCATTGCTATTATCTCTCGGGTATCTTTCTACAGGCTTTGGACTGCTTTTATAAGATGGGAATGATATCCAGTATCTCGCAATAAAATTTTATTCTATCCACTATGGATACAGTGGATTGTATTAATTTATTATATAAAATAAAATTGATTTCAAGCTGGAGGATTCACTATAAAGATTTATTTTTATAAGTTTCATATACGTATTATATTTTCCCAGAGAAAAGAATTTTTAATACCAATATTGATATATTAAGAGATTACGTGGTAAACTTTGTTATGATATCTGAGGAGATAAGGGTTGCATATCATAGTAGTAGAGTTTGGAAAATTAGGGAGAAAATATAAGATAATAGAAAAAAATTGGCCCATTTTCCTGCAATGAGTTTGAATAATAAAAACCAGCATAAACGTCTGTGAGAGAAATTCTTTAATGATCAGCTTTCAAGGTTTGTTTACCCACATAGTGGTTGTGGATAGGTAGGTACCTGGTTCATTGAACTAAAAAGGAGAGCTCTATGTTTCAGAACCGTAGTTTTAATACCGGATGGGAGTAATTTGTCTCTCCTTGGTTATTTTGAAGTGCCTATATTGTTATTTTGAAAATCATAGATCTGTCGTTTCATGTAGCACACACAGATCGTCATGTCCTGAGGAGTCTTCCCATGATCGGATGGTGTTTTCATGATTCATGGTTCAGAAACCATTTTTCATGGTTTGGAACCTTAGTTTTAATACCAGATGATAGTGTAACGTGTCTCTTTTTGGTGTTTTTGAAGTGCCTGATTAAATGTTTCCGGAATAGAATTATCACAGATCCATTGTTGTTTTATGCAGCACACACAGGCTATCATGTACTGAGGAGTCTGTCCTATGATGAGATGGTGTTTTCATGATTCACGGTTTGAAAACCATTTTCCATGGTTTGAACTGAAAATGAGAGCTCTATGGTTCAAAACCTTAGTTTTAATACCAGATGATAGTAACTTGTCTCTCTTTGGTATTTTGGAGTGCCCGATTGAATGTTTCCAAAATGGAATTATCACAGATCCATCTTTTTTCATGGTGCACACACAGGCCATCATGTCATAAAGGACTCTGTGCCATGATCAGATGGAATTTCCATGATTCACGGTTTGGAAACTGTGAATAATTATGTAAATCATCTTTCCTTTTTTGAAATTAGTCTATAAAATTTTTGTTATTTTATTACCATGCTTAATTGAAGAGCCTAATTAATTTTGATATCATTAGAAAAATGAAATATCATAAATTTGTTGAAAGTAAAAATCCCTATAGGTAATCAAACCTCCTACTACGTGTTTCAATAGTTCAGTGGTTAAATTAATAGATCATGTATCAAGATAGTTGTGATCTTCATTGAAACCACTTATTTCATCATCATATTACGAAAGCCTCTTGTTAATAGATCTATTAAATGTTCTAATAGAATTCTGTGCCAACTTACTGGATGATTTCCATAATATGGCGATGATTTAATCATATTTTATATTCTTCGTGTTATGTAGTACATTGAAGTAATTTGCTACTTCCTTTTCCTTTTGTCGTATGTAATGTTTCTTCATTCGTTTAGGTCTTGCGTGATGTATTTTAACAGTTTTTCTTGGTCATAACTTTAATACTTTGTGATAATATATTTTGCTGCAATTAAAAGAAATGCGACTAAAATAGGATTTTTATAGTTTTTTTTTAAATTCTATTTTATGTATTTCATACTGTCAGGTTTTTTTCTAAAAAAATCTATGAGGTAATTAAATTACACGTTTATAAATACATTGTTATAATTTTATTATTTCATTAATTTAGAAACCAATGAAGACTCCATTTAATTTATCAAGTTTATTAATTTAAAAGAATTAAACAAAGGTCATACGTTCTCTCACTCTACATTTTTGAAATGATAATGTTGTATCTTAAGCAAAATACTTCCATGTAAAATTTCAACTTCCAATATCTTAACACAAGAAACAGAAACGATAATTATGTGGCTAAACACACGACAAAATCGTCTGAACAAAAATTTACTTACGTGGGGAGAAAATACATCAATAAATTACCCCAATTTTAAAAATTTTGTGATAATTTGCATTCCTTTAAAAAAAAATTTGAAAATTACTCCATTGGTGAATTTTTTTTTTAGCGTACTAGAATCTATTCCTAAATGGTAGTAGTAGAACAATGTGTGATTGAAATATGTATTTCAGGTGTTATAACTTTTTGACGAGTCCTGTACTCCCCTGGGAGTTTCCTAGACACATTTAAAAAAAAGAAAAAAGTTTTATGCCCTGCTATCCATTTTGTAGATGTTTTCTTTAAAGTTCAATATGTTTAATTTAAAGAAACCAACATGTCCAGTGGTCACCTGATTGGTACAGTAATCTCACAAAAAGATGAAATTAAATATTTAAGTTTACATTTAAATCAAAGACTCATGTGAAGAAGTGATGATGGATGAAACGAAAACAACTTGAGCTGAAGTTACATCAGTTGTTCTGGCTCTTAGGCAGTAACTCTCAACTTTCTCTTGGAAATAAAGTCTCTTATCCAAGTAATATCGAAACTCCCGGGTGATTTTTTAGTCCTGTTACCCAATTGTTAATGTCTAGTAATTTTTTTCTAAGAAAGGGATATTTTGTTTTGTGACACAAAGTTGGTAGCCCTACTCAACCGGTATAGATGCGACAGTTTGAGTTGATTCTCCTTCAGTTGCGTAAAATTTTGTGCTGTTTCCAGTTGTGTTACGAACAGAATGTCTTTTACCCTAGAACAACGGGTTTTCATTCTTGAACAATATTTTGCTACAAAATCGTATGCGAGTGTAAAAGAATCATTTCAAATTAAATTTTTTGGTGTTCCTCCACTCTATTCTAGTCTTTCTAGGCTAACTAACTGATTTTTAGAGGCAGGTATTGTTTGCAGCAGAAAACGTAGTGGTCGACCAACTCTCTTGACAGATGACGTTAAGAGAATGTGAAAACAAGATTGCTCAATTCTCCATGAAAAAGTTTACAAAAACTTTCCTCGCATGTTGATTTGTCATGTTCGAGTGCTCAGAAAGCTGCTAAAAAATTGAAATTGTATCCGTATCACATACGATTAGTTCTAGAGCTTTAGCCTCCAGATTTAAACACGAGATTGTTTTAGGATAAAAGACATTCTGTTCGTAGCACGACCGGAAATGGCACAAAATTTTACACAGCTCAAGGAGAATCAACTCACACTGCTATATCCATACTGGTTGAGTAGGGCTACCAACTTAGTGTCACAAAACAAAATTTATTTTTTTTAGAAAAATATTACCAGACATTAACAATTGGGTAACAGGACTAAAAAATCACTCTGTAGTTTGGACTTATTGGGTTAGAGCTACGGGGTACAGCTAGTTCATAAAATATAGAAATAATGCAGCACTTTTAATCAAAATGCTCGAGGCTGATTACTGTACAATGATGTAAGTCTGGTGGTAAAGTCATCGCCACAAGTCCGGTGTTTAACAGCTGATTTATAGAAACGAAGGTTTCATTGTTCAAATCGTAGTAAAAATAGTTACTATTATACAGATTAGAATACTAGACAGTTGTTACCAGTATACTTTGCTGGTTGGGGTTCAATTAACCATACTTTTTCAGGAATATTCAGCCTGAGTCTGACAACACTACCCCTCATTTGCACATCTTACATATCATCCTCATCTCATTGAGTCATAGGGTTGCTTAGTGGTCTAAATTGAACAGAATGCACCATACACACATTAGGGTTTTTAAAAAATTATCTAAACCTGCCCTTCATAAATTAAGAAATTAAAAAACATGGCGAGAAATATTTAAAAATGTTATAAGCACATCAAAATCCTTTCGCAATTAACCAAATCGACAGCAGTGAAGATACTCACATTGAGATGTTTATAACATTGGACTGAACTGAACGATTTTATTATCATTAACTCATTTAATTTTTTTCTTCTACTTCTACTACTAATCATCATCATCATCATCTCATTATCGGCATCATTATCATTGTGATCTTCAGTTTCAACTAATTCATATTTCAAGATATTAATGCCGATATTAATGAATTATTATTAAGCCGGCCGTGTTGGCGATGTTGGTAACGTGCTCGCCTCTCATCACGCGGTCTTGGTTTCGAATCCCACTCGGGCATGGCATTTTTTTCATACGTTACAAAAAATTCATTTCATCCTTCACCGTCTGCATTAGCAGCAATTTGCAAAACAGTCGGACGTTAAACAAAAAAAAAAAAAAAAAAAAAAAAAAAATATTAATGCACAGTTCAGTCAAGTTTAGTTTTATTTTTTGTTTACAGTTTAGTCTTTTTTTTGAAACCCGCTACTGAGTGTGTTTATATTTTCATTCTTAGAATGTTGTTCTGCCCATAACAGACAGGTGGAGTGTCAAATTATTTACACTCGATCTGTTAGTTGCAGGGCTAAAATAAATAGTTCTGTTTCTTATCATATGATCAGCCAATTAAATGACTGAATCATTTAAGAACAGAAGAGGTAGAGGTGTAAAAGACACTAATCAGAGTTATCTTATCTGAAAGTAATGAATTTGATTATACAGCCAGACCCTGTGGTGAATGAAGTGAAGGTGTCATTTGCAGAGTGGAAAATGTGTGCTTTTCAGAGGACTTTATTTGTACTCAGTGAGGAAGGCAATGGTAAACCACCTCACTCCTCGTTTTACTTAGTAAAACCTCTAGAGGTTCAAACCAGCCTTTTGGCTGATGACCTAAAAAAAAAAAGAATGTTGTTGCTCAGATTTTTTCATCTTTGCATAAAGTTTATAATTACATTAAAAGTAAACTGATTGCAAAATAATTACAGCCATTCAAAATTGCATGATAGTCTCTGAATGGTGGTAACTTTTCAAAATAAAAAGTCCCTTTTCGAAAATAAAATTTCCCTTTTAATTATTCTTACAATGTATAATATAAATCTTTGTTTTTCAATTTTTAAAATCACATGGAATTAATTATATTACTGGCATTTGTTATTGTTGCATTCAGTAACCCATGCATTCAATACACAAGACATGATTAACATTAATACATTAGTATTTAATAATTAATTTTTAGTTAATAATAATATAATAAAATAACAATTAATTAATAAATTTGATTTCTGTTTTCTGTGTGTTATTGGAAAAATAATTATTTTTTTCTTTTCCGTTATTAAATTTATCTTTTAAAACGCTTTCATTCACTTACAGGGAAAGTTAACACAAAGAAAAATCTTAAGTGGTAGCACTGACACATGAGGACATTACGAAATTCCCTCTGTTCTTTATTCCATTTAAGTAATACTAATATGCTGTTTTGAATGGACTGTACTATACTTGTTTTTTAAATAGTCCAATAAGTACATCGTTTGGAGATCTTTCGGTGTCTGGTGAAGCGTATGGTTAAAGGGATTACTATAATCTTGTTTGAGAATTTTTAGAAAGTAACTTTTAAGAGAAGATTTTTCAATTTATCCGCTGATTATAAAAGAAAGAACATTCTATTCATTGTAATCATCTCCGATTAACAATTTGTCACTGTATCTAACCTAACCACAAAAATAAAAAATAAAATGGGTACTGACTTTTTACACCAAATTACTATTTAAAGCACAACGTGATCGACAATTATATACCATATCATGTCAATGGTTTGCAAGACACAGTTTAATTGGTGTCATCTACTGAAATTCCCACACAGAAAACAAACAAAAACTGTCACAGATCAATGAATTTTTATTTCCTTTTTTCTTGTTACAGTTGGCTGCATTTGATCTTCAATTTACTTGTTCAAGTGTTGGTAGGTCTGCCTTTAGAAATGGTTCATGGTTCCTTACGTATTGGTACAGTCTACATGGCTGGAGTATTAGCAGGTATGTACAATGTAATAAGTCGAGATGAAAATACAATTAAAAAATTTGAATATTTCGATTTTATGTTAAATGCGTCAACATAAAACACCTTTAAAGTGTTATTTAAGTTGTTAAATGGTCAAAAAATATTAATCTTAAAATTTTTGTTCACATTATTCTATTTTTTGAAAATATTATCAATAAAAATATTGGACATTTGTTTCTGGACAGTTTTCTATCCTTAAAAATTAGTTTGCACTAAGATTAAACATCGTATTTGTTTGTTAAACACACATATTGTATTTTTCTTTTTTCTGTTTTTCGGAAATAAACATTTTTCAATGCGCAATACCCAAATTCTCAATTGCTCTGCATTGAGGTAAAATTTTGTCAACCGTTTTTAGTATTTAAAATAAAGGTTTGTTACAGACTTTTATCAGATTAGCTTCAAAAGCTACTTTAAGTAAAAATTTTTGAAAACTTAAACAAAAATGAAGAATAAATTAAAAATTATTCTTTAATTTTTAATATGCAGATGAAATAAAATTTGTACCGCCACTTCCATTAATTAGTATTGTTTATTTACTGATACAATTTTCATTACTGTAGCTGCAGTTTTTACTGAGATATTTGTCTTGATTTGACCAAATTTAACGTATGGCATGTAGTGCAGTTGAACCCCTGTAATGTATTTGAAACGCAAAAATTTTGAGAAAAGTTTTTCCAATCGACTCTACAATAAGTACTCAATCAGTGTACTTATTCTGGAATATCTGGAATTCTTAAACTGTAAATTCTGGAGTTTAAGAGTATTTTTGTAGTAACTTTCAATATGGAAGAATTTTTTACAGTTTTTCGTTTATTCTTTAATGTTAACTATATGAATTTATTGGGATTTTGTCAAAGCTTCATCATTGTCCTTGAGGACTGAATAGGTGGGTGGCTTAGGAGAGATGAGGTGGACAGAGTCAAAAATAATTCTTGTTCTACTGTAGCAAATGAAATCATTCCAAACTATAAATTGTAATTGTTAATGAGAATAGCATAAATATATCGAATGGTTATTATTTTAATGAATATTGTCCGATCACGAAAGAAAACACCTGTCTTTAAACAGCAATATCTTTTGAACAATTGTATGTAAAAACAATTACAATACATCAAATTGTTTTATTGTTGGTTACAGGATATTCATTAATATTTTCAGAAATTAATAGTGTATTAAATATAATGAATAACACATAAAAAGAACCCTGTTTTTAAGCACTTTTGCAGTATACCAAACTTCAAGGTATGATTATTTTGTTCACGCTTTAAAATGTAGATTACTTTAAAACGTATAGGACTACAAAGTATTATATTTTAACATAATCCTGTAATCAACAATAAAACAAGCTTTAATTTGATGTATTGTAATTGTTTTTACATACAACAGTTCAAAAGATATTTCTGTTTAAAAACAGGGTTTCTTTCGTGAACTGGACTATAGTAGGCCTACACTAGAATTACAGCTCACCAGGAGAAACACTTCTGTAACTTTTTTTGACAAACTCTTTCTGTAACTTGTTTATTTTTACATCTTGCATATTTCAGTTAAATGTAAACCTGAGCTTGTAATATAATTGTTGTTGTTTAGGTCATCAGCCGAAAGGCTGGTTTGAACCTGTAGAGGTTTTACTAAGTAAAACGAGGAGTGAGGTGGTTTACAATTGCCTTCCTCACTGAGTGGAAAAGTACACTTATCAGCATGACGGGCCCTCTGAAAAGCACATATTTTCCACTCTGTAAATGACACCTTCACTTCATTCACCACAGGGTCTGGCTGTACAATGAAATTCATTACTTTCAGAGGAGATAACTCTGATTAGTGTATTTTACACCTCTACCTCTTCTGTTCTTAAATGATTCAGTCATTTAATTGGCTGACCATGTGATAAGATACAGAACTATTTTTTTTAGCCCTGCAACTAACAGATTGAGTGTAAATAATTTGACACTCCACCTGTCTGTTATGGGCAGGTAATATAATTATACTATGTAATTATCAAAGAATAATAAATATTTACGTGCTTTCTGTACTAATACAGTCATATATTATAAACTTTGTTACTGGATATTTGCCAGTATGTGACATCATATTGTTTAACCTTGCTCTGAAATATTGAAATATTTTCTTAACGAATGATCTGTTGAATTGGTCATCAATATTAATTCACTTTCATACATAAAATATTAATAATCTGATATTCATCTATTGGAGTAAAAATTTATAATTTGTAATGATTATGGAAAACTATTCATTTTTTGAAAAATTTGATTGCAAATATTTATTTTAATTTTATATTCATGAATACTGTATTATATTTAACTTATTAGTCATATTAGTTAGATTACTTATTTGTCTTTGTCAGCCCATCATCATCCAGCGTTGGATTTAGGACTCCCAATCTTGCCTCAAATACCGGCTTAGGTGCCATTAGGTGGATGAGAATAATTAAGTTTTCAAAGTTTAAGGTAGTCAATGAGCAAACTTCGTGTCGTTGCGGACCCAGGTGTGGGTTTACTGATTTGTCTAAGTTTGCTGGTTTAAGGTTGTAAAGTTTGAGGTTTGAAGTTGAAGGTTTAAGAATTGGTAGTTTGAGCATTAGGTTTCAGATTAAGCCTCCTTAGTGTTTACAAAAGTTCTGGGTCATGCTGGAAAACATTTTTAGCTGGGAAATTTTTTTTTTTTTTTATTTATTTAACGTTGCATCAACTGCAACGGTCATTAGCGACGACGTTTGCATAGAACTTTATGCAATGTAGGATGAAATGATTTTTTGTAACGTATGAAAATTTGCCGTGCCTGAGTGAGATTCGAACCCAGGACCGCATGATGAGAGGCGAGCACGTTACCAACTGCGCCAATGCGACTGGTGAAAATGTTTTGTCTGACAATTTTTTACAATTAAGTTGTTTTCTGATTTCAAATCTGTTGACATCTTCTAAGGAGAAATGAATGTTGAGAGGTGTATTAAGAGTAACAGATACGTGCAGAATTCTATTAAATTGTATAATATTTGTTAAAGAAAATTAATTTTGGTACACAATGAGAGTGGCTGTCTAAATAAGACTAGAATCTTGTTCAAGTTTTTTTGTTTATGAAAAAAACATATAATTTTGTTTTACTGACACTCAAGACTTGTGGTGGTTTCATCATGTAGAAATTTTACTTGGTCACATTTTTTTTTGTATGTTAAGCATTTCAAAGATTACACAACCAACTACCTGCCACTTGACGTTATTTTTTTCTTTACTTGTAGTGCAATTTGTCACTTTTGTGGTTTCCGTTAAACTAAAAGAATAAATCCTTTTAACATTTACAAGCCTATTGCTTGTTCTTAAATTTTAATTTCATTTATATGTTACACGCAATGTGAAATATTGTTAAATAATTCTTAGACTTTTAAAAAATCTAAATCGTGTTTTTGAAAGTCACTTTGACTCTTGGTTATTTGTAATTATACAATAACCCGACCAATCTGAACCTCAATAATCCAGAATTTTCGATTAGTTGCAAACTTTAAACCCAATTTAAACTTTTTATGTAGATTACGAATCCGAAAACCCTTTGTTGCTATCTCTTGTAGTTTCTGACATCTTGATGTGACAGATGGATAGAGATAGGAAAATGATAGATTGCAATTAAAATTGCCACCAATAATACAGAAATCTGTTTAAGATTTCTTCTGGATAGTTAATGTAGATTACCAATTGAATTTTTTTTAGTTTTAAGGTGTTATTGTTGAATATCTTTACCCTAGTTACTACTGAATGTTAATTTAAATAACTAAATATTAATATTTTTATTTTTTCCAGGCTCATTAGGAACATCAGTGTTTGACATGGATGTCTATTTAGTAGGTGCATCAGGAGGAGTCTACGCATTATTAGCGGCTCATTTAGCAAATGTCCTTTTGGTTAGTATTTTTGTCAAAATCAAGTGGTATTTGTTACACCATTTGTTTAAGTTATAAGATATAACTATATATTTAAGTTGAGTTATAGCTTATACTATTTGATACAAAGGGGCTCATGACAAGCCTACTGAAGTAAGCAGTAGCAGAAACAAATTTTTGGTGGTCAGACATGAATTTATCATTGTGATTAACTTTTTGTTTATTAGTTTTATCTTGATATGTCTTATACTCCCTTTTGGAGTCTCCTTGATGCAAAAACAATTCCAACATTGATTCCATGATTGAAAACATTTCTGGAAGGGTTCTTTTGGAAGGGCCTTCAGCTGCTGCTCTGTCATGACCCTTTCAATGTCTGGAATGGTGTCAAAATGTTTTCTTTTAAGCACAGTTTTTACTTTTGGGAAGAGCCAGAAGTCACATGGTGCTTAATACATTGAATAAGGTGGATGTGGACAGACAGGAATTTTTTTTGGCCAAAAACTCGCGGATCAGAAATAAGGTGTGGCACAGGGTGTCAAAAATCTCAGGACAAATTTTGCACTAACTCGTCTCATTTGCAAATTATCAATCAAAATGCTTTGCACGGATGCATATTAGATCTTCAGTTTTCCAGTAAGCTCTTGAATAGTCAATTGTCTGTTTGAAGGAACAAATTAGGCCACTTTTTGCATGTTTTCGTCTTGTTTTTAACCCTTTTGCTGCCATCGTAATTTTCGTTACATGATTTCATGTGCCGATTTATGTATAACCATTTTTTATTGTATTTACTCTAATATACATAAAAAGTGCAAGATTTTTACGAAAACAGTGATTTACTAAAAAAAAAGAATAGAATGTGTACTGTGTGCTGAGGTCAAAATAGTAATGATAGGTTCACTGTTGGCTTTAAAAAGGATACGAGAGTGTGCTAGGGAGATCCAAAGCATATACGGAGCCGGCACAGGGAAAACACACCCAACTCCGAAGGGTGTTCGGACCTGGCAGTGAAAGGGTTAAGGTCGATGGACATTCCAATCTTCATTCGACTCATTTCTGCTTTTAAATCACTTATTTATTTATAGACGATATGTCAGCAGAGAGTCATATATCAAACAAGGGATCCTCGAGAAACTCTCCTAGGGAGTAGAAGCTCTACTTTATAAGCCATGCTTTTAACAAGGCTTTGAAATATTTTACATTGAGGTCCCTCACTAGAAAAAGAAGAAGAAATTAATATGTACCGTAAGTTAAGTAAAATATTATGATCAATAAACTTAATAGCCAAGCAATTATCATCAAGTGCTATTTATTTACGTTTCAGAATTATAACAATATGGAGTTTGGAATTGTAAGACTTATTGGAATATTTGTGGTTGGTAAGTAAATTATCTTCATTTCTCTTAAAATATTATCAAAAATGAAAAATCAGAATCTTGTTAATTCCAATAAAGATGTACGCCTATTTTAATATATAAAGGATTTAACCCTCAACTGGTATCATGCGGTCTGTGAGACCGCTGTCATTTTTTACCCCTCCAACACTTCCCTCCCAATGGCCCGACATCACGTATATTTTGTATACCTTTCAACTGTTGTTTGAACTATGCGTGATCAAGATCGTTTTCGGTACGAGCTAACAAGTTGCGAGTTATTTGTATTTTTTTTCTACTGGCGGTCTCCTGGACCTATGATACCAGTTGTGTAACTTTTTGACGACTTTAAAACCAAGTAGCACATGGATTGTTTAAAGTTTTAATGAATATACAATAATTTTTCATACATCATTTCTTTGTTTAGTACTATTATAAAATATTTTCATATGTAATTTTATAAAATTTTCATTATGGATGATACATTTAAAATTTCTGAAGCGGCTTCAACACAACTAGATCCATCACGTAAACAAGTTGTACGTGTTAATGATGTGAATTTTTATTAACATAAAAATCTTTAAATTTTATTGTAAATAATCAAAAAGTAAAAAAAACGAATAAATTTTAATAAATGTTTGTCAGAGTGTACTGCCCACCAATAGACATAAATAGCAAAACTCGGAACCAAAATGTAAGTTGTACATCATAATTTTGTAAATAAATTTGTCTTTATCATATTAATTACTTATTTATTTATAATTATTAGACCACAGAATGTTTCTAGGGCCCAAAAATTTTATTGTTCTGTTCAAAATGGAAGTAAAAGTCAAAAAAATGCTTAGTGTTCGTTTTTTACTTTTTGAAATAGTAATTTTGCATTTATGCTAAGTATTTTACATTTACATCTTCGATTATACATGGTTTTATAAGTTTAATATTAAAACAAATTAATTAAATGAGTATGAAGAACTTAAAAAAAAAAAAACAAATTTGGAGGTCTGTCAGACCGCTGATACCAGTTATGTCACAAAAAATGATGATACCAGTTGAGTGTTAATCGTGAAATTAATAGCTGTTTTCAGTGTGTATTGATTGAAGTTCATATTAAACTTCTCTACAGTTCGACAATAATATTAAGTGAGGTTTTATTCTCAAAATTATTCAAATTATAGGTTTCTTGTTTGGCGGTACTTGTACCCAATACACATTTAGAATATTGATTCATTTAAAATTAGCTGTCTACGAAGTTTGCGAAGTGTACTCGTACAATTTATTGGGTTAGAACTGGATTTTTCTGTTACTTGTACAATTCAGAATAAACACTGAATGATATCGTTACAAAGTATTTGATCGTACAAGGGCAGTTCGGTAAGTAACATCCATTTGGCTGTAAATAAAAAAACTTTCATAGAAAAAATGTTTTATAAACATCTTAAAATTACAGCTTATAGTATTTACTATTTTTTGAAATTGTCACCATTAAAATTTAAGCATTTATCATACCGTTTCACTAATTTACAAACCTTCTTCATAAAATGTAGTCGCGTGGGTACGTAGGCAATCTTTTACAACATTTTGAAGTTTGCCGTCATCATTGAAGTGCTCTGACGCAAGCCACTCCATGTGATTAAAAGAGATCAAAAAAAACCTTCTCCTTCCATGTTAACTTTAATGTTCGTTTCTAGAAACGTTACCTTTCTAGGGTTAACAAGTAAAATTAACTTTTATACCGGGTCATCGAGAAAGGTTGCATCCATTTTAAAAAATTACTGTTTAAAACTACTGGAGATAGTCATATTTTTTTTTGTAAATAGAAAATATTAAAGTTTTTTTACATACCTTGATAAGTTTTTATATAAGCACCGTTGGTTGCTCTGCACACACGTAAACAATAGTTGACCTCTGTCTAGGTGTGATATATCATATCTAGTGTGACCGAAGCAACAGCAGTGGCAATTTATTATCGTAAATGATTCACATTTTGAATCTTCTCACTACAGACATGCCGGCCGCGTTGGCGATGTTGGTAACGTGCTCGCCTCTCATCACGCGTTCTTGGGTTCGAATCCCACTCGAGCATGGCATTTTTTCATACGTTACAAAAAATTCATTTCAACCTTCACCGTCTGCATTAGCAGCAATTTGCAAAACAATCGGACGTTAAACCAAAATAAAAAAAAAAACTACAGACATGGGTTTTAACATAACCCCAGAAGAAAAAAATCAAGTGGGGTTAAATCTAGACTCCTCAGACCAAAGCACTGGGCCCGCCCTACTGATCCATCGGTCAGGGAACCTTTCATTGAGGGTGTGGCGTACTGGAAGACTGAAATGAGGAGGCGTGCCGTCTTGTTACCAAATTATGTTACTGTTTTTGTCCGATTCAATTTGTTCAACTTGTGGTTCAGTCATACCAACAAAAATCTTTCATATTTTCTGTTTACAACAAAAAAAAATTATGACATCATCTCCAGTAGTTTTTAAACTGTAATTTTTTAAAATGGATGCAACTTTTCACTATGACTCGGTACTGAAAATGAAATAAAAGCTGAAATAATTTTCAATTTCTGTCCAATTTGTTATTATTCAGAAATGTTCATTTTTCATAATGTTACACCCATGGTCTGAAATGTTGTTATAAATGTTTGTTTTATTTTTGTAACCAAAGTTTTATAAAAGTAATTGTTATGTGACTGTGGTCGCTAATGAGTTTATTAATGATGCAGTCTTAACCCTTTCAGTACCGAAACAATATTTAAAAGGTTGATCTAAAGTGCCATTTAATTTGAATAATGGTGTACAAAAAGTGCAGCCCTTATTTTGAAAAAAATTAATTTTTATTGTGTTCATAAAAAAAATAAATAGTTTTAACACTAAAAATATTCAAAATAGTTTTTTTTTAGTTTATTTAAAGTCTCATCGATAGCTTGGTCATTAGCAACTACTGTGGGTTTTGGTACCTTAACAGTGGTTTTAACGTGTTAAAATTTCCAGACCCCTAGCTGGGAATCGAACCTGGGACCTTTCGCTTTGTAGGCTAGCGTGCTAGTCACCACACCCAAGAAGGTGATTTTAAAATACATTATTCCATTAATTTTTGTTTAAAAGTTTTTTTGGAAATGTTCGGTTATCAGGACGTTGGCATTTTATGCATAACTTGCGGATGTCCGGTAGACTGGATGATATAACTACGTAAAAGATATTGATGTCCTGTTTTCCAGACGTTACTGAAGGGTTGAATAAATAAACATACAAAAGGTGATAATTTTTTCAATAAAACATATCAATTGTTTGTAATAGTATTTTTTTGATAATTTTTTCCTTAGTGATTTGTAATCATTTTTTTTTTTGTTTCAGCGAGTGCTGACGTTGGATTTGCAATCTACAATAGATACTCAGTGCAATTAGGACTACCAGTTAGCTACGTAGCTCATCTTACTGGTGCATTAGCTGGTTTAACAATAGGTCTTCTTGTTCTAAAAAATTTTGAACAAAAATTACACGAACAATTAATATGGTGGGTAGCACTTGGTGTATACGCAGCTTGTACAATATTCGCAATATTATTCAATATATTTACACCGAGTTTCGGTCCATGATATACGGCATATTATAGTCACATCGCTACGTGACTTAGTCGATATGATTTTTGTTCGAACATTTATCGTACTTTATATCCAGGCATTTTTGAGTGATTTATTTTATTACTGTTCGTAAAATGTATTATTATTTAATATAATACCAAGTTATCCAAGTTTTATTTGTTATTAATTTAAAGTTATCTTATTATCTGTATTTCTAATCTATCAGATATAACAAATTTTTGAGTAATTTAACATTTAATTAACCAAAATTCATCATATATGTTTCTGCTTTCATAAATAATATACATGTAATGTACATAATTTATTTATACGTAATATAATGTTAGATTATTTATTACTTATTTATGTTATTAAAGCTTGGATGATTCATAAAATATAAAACTTTTTATGGTAATTAAGTGCCTGGACAGTGGATAATAATTCTGTTTACGAACCATAAATATTTAAATAATACGTTATATAGATACCATAAAAAAACCGATAAACTTTATTATTATTCTTTAATCATTACTATTTATCGTATTGTGTATTATA
This sequence comes from Catonia carolina, assembly GCA_035578175.1. Taxonomy (NCBI): domain Eukaryota; kingdom Metazoa; phylum Arthropoda; class Insecta; order Hemiptera; family Achilidae; genus Catonia; species Catonia carolina. The sequence goes on along the minus strand of JAQMRL010000005.1, from coordinate 26,809,924 downwards.
AATGTATATTAATATGTAATTTGTGTATATTATTGTATTATTATTTATTTTTCTTTGTGATGATTAATTTATTATATAATTTGCATGTAATATAAATATATTAATAATATTTTTTTTTACTACTGTTGGAAATTCAAACATTTAAAAAAAATGTTATGTCACAACATAAAATTTATTCCACAGTTTGTATTACTGTAATATAAACTACTATACAATATTCTTTTATAAAATAAACTATTGTATAAGATTATATTACTGTAATCAATGTTACCAACTCAATTTGTAACAATTTTTTTCAGCGCTAAAAAAATGTTTTCTTCGTTTTGTTTTATAATCATTATTTGCTTATTGTTCAAATTCTTTGAAACTATATTTTGTTTTTTGATTTCTAATGACATTAAAATTAAATTTTTTTTGTTCTTTTAAAAACATGATAAATGAACAGAAATGTGATGTATCATTAATTCTGTGTGAAATATTTATCAGTAAATTTTTATTAAATTTGTAATAAAAGAATTTGTCAGGAAAATTAATATTCCTCCGATACTTATATCAGTTTACTGTCACCAATTATTGTGTTTCTCTTCTGTTAAAAAATTTATTGAAATAATTTAAATGTTATTATTTCTACTAATAAAATCAGAAACGCTGATAGAACAATGTAATTCACCAAAAGGTTGTAAAAGTACTGAAATGAAAACCCTTAAATTGTACAAATCTGTTTATTTTACTATAAAATATAAAAGTACATTTTGCAAATTTTTAAATTTTAGAAAACTTGTAAAATTTAAAACTTTTCAGCTCCAACTAATAAAATATTTTTTTCCTTTAATCACTTTTGCTGTTATCACATCGAGTTCCATTACCCATATTATAAATGCATTTGTATTCCATCAGTATTTCTTCTTCTTCTTGCACTGTTGTACGTCTCTCACTAGCTATTCCTGATATGTTTTCTCCCATTCAAATTTTAGCCTTCGTTAAAGAAGTAATATTCTATGTTCCAAATGGCAATATTTCTTAATTTGTTTTTTTTTATACAGGGCGTTCTGAAAAAGTCCAAGAATTCAGGGCGTGATTCCCCACAACAAAACAAGAAAAAAAGTTCAAATTAACATAGATCTGAAAATCATTAGTTACCGAGTTATACAGGGTGAAAGATTTTGTCAGAATTTCAGTTACCCCTTTTAAAACGAAGCCCTACAGATATTTGTTGGGTGTTAAATTAGGCATAAATTTTACCGTATCATATGTAAAATGAACAGAAAAATTGAACAAAACAGGTTTCAGACCTGTAGCTGCAGTAATTTTTAAGATATCTGATGAAATATGCAAAACTTGGTCCAAAAAAAACAAGTTTCTTTTAGGCTTGAAGCAGATGAACTTTGTTAAATGGATAATAAACATAAGAAATTCTTATACAAAACTTGTAGAGAATTTAATTCTGAAGAGAATGATGTAATATACGTCAATAATAGACAAACCCAATTTTTAAAAAAATATATTTTTTAATCAAATAAAAAAAAACGCATGAAAAATAGACAAAATCTGTTAATCTCTACTAACTTATTTAATGTAATACTTAAAAAGAAAACACTTGTATTAAAATAAATTAATAAGTTACTTACTGTTTATTTTTATCAAGTAAACATTTTTAACAACTATAAATACAAGAAGTGTTTTTTTTAACTATTACATTAATTAAGTTAGTAGAGAGTTTAACAGATTTTGACTATTTTTCATGCGTTTTTTTATTTCATTAAAAAATGTTTTTTTAAAAATTGGGTTAGTCTATTATTGACATAATTTACATCATTCTCTTCAGAATTAAATTCTCTACAAGTTTTGTGTAAGAATTTCTTAGGTTTATTATCCATTTAACAAAGTTCGTCTGCTTCAAACCTAAAAGAAACTTGTTTTTGGGACCAAGTTTTGCATATTTCATCAGATATCTTAAAAATTACTGCAGCTACAGGTCTGAAACCTGTTTTGTTCAATTTTCTGTTCATTTTTCATATGCTACGGTAAAATTTATGCCTAATTTAACGCCCAACAAATATCAATAGGGCTTCGTTTCAACGGAGTAACTGAAATTCTGACAAAATCTTTCTCTCTGTGTAACTCGGTAACTAATGATTTTCGGATCTATGTTAATTTGAACTTTTTTTCTTCTTTTGTTGTGGGGAATCACGCCCTGAATTCTTAGAATCTTTTTCAGAACACCCTGTATATTTATCCTTTCTAGCCATAATCCTATTTTTACTTTAAATATTTCACGTATTTATTGTCCCTATGGTAGCATGTAAAAGTGGATGGGTTGTCTCATTATGGCTTCTTAGAGAGCATATTGGGTGGAATTTTATCCCAGAAAGCTCTTTTCATGGCCAGGTAAATGGTTGTCATCACTACTGCTTAAGATGTTTCAGCTGTTACAAATAAATCGGGATATGAGATAAAAACAACTAAGGATAAAACCCTTACTGCTCTCCTATCCATGTAATTGTTAACTGATAAAATTTCCCTACGGGGTTTTACCCAACCTTCCACTGGGTTAGTTAGCTTATCTCACCTCGTGCAAGTCAAGGAGTTAAAGCGACTTCCAAAACATCCTTTCTTATTTTATGGTGTGGTGGTCCATTCCCAGAGGGCAAATATAATTTTCATACATTTAATTATTATATCTTAAATGCTTTTGAAAACCAACCCACCAAACATGGGTTATAAATGAAGTAATATCAGGCTTGCCAACAAACTACTTATACTACAGAAATTATTTAACAATATGTACATAAGTTTTAGGTTTTACAAAACATGATGATGATGATGATGATGTTAAATTGTTCAGTACAATGATACATAACCTTTCTAGTAATTCATTATTCTTTTATTTTAATGTTGTGTAATATTATTAACATATTTATATTATATTAGTTGTATTTAGGACACCAAAGAAGGCTGATTTGTTAAATTAATTTATTATTAATGATGTAATATATGTAATATTATTTTTTTGTAATTATAACTGTTTATTTATACATATTAAATGATAAGTACTATTGTTCTTTCTTGCAATATTTTCTTTTTTATTTCTTCATTTATTGAATAAATTTTTTTCTGAATATTATTTAATTGTTCTAATTCATCACTAATTATAATTAAATTTAGTCAGTAAATTTATAAACATTATAAATTTAATTGTATGGAATCACTTTTAGTTGTATAATCATACATCACATTATAAAATTTTCTATAAAAATAATTTTTTATTTAAAATTTATATTTTCTTCTTGATGAGAAACTTATGCTTGAAAGACTATATAAACTTTAAAACAATTGATTTGTTGAGATAATTTAATACTTTTTAAATCGTTTGGTAATATTATTTGCAAATAATTCTGTCTTTGTAATAAATTCTTATCTTTTATTACATTTTAATTAGTAATGATAGAGCATATTGATTTGTGTCCTGTTGGAAAAATCATCTGGAAGCCATTTGTCATTTAAGTAATGTATTAGTTTTAATATGAACTCTGTGTGGCTTAATATTTGGTTTGTTTGGACCATCTTTGAAAAAAGTAACTATGTAGTAAAAAATTGTTATTTTGTATGATTCCTAAAATACAATCATATTTTGCACACTTCATTTGTTCCATTTCCTATGCTTATCAGCTTGCCAGGCTCTTCGAAAAGCATCTACTTTTTACCCTGCTAATGACACCTTCATTTCATTCACCACAGTCTGGCTGTATAATGAAATTCATTACTTTCAGAGGAGATAACTCTGACTAATATCTTTTACATCTCTACCTCTTCTGTTTTTTGTTTGATTGTTTGAACAATCAGATCAATTGCAAATAATATAACACTCCACCTGACTCTTGTGGGCAATGTGTTCCATTTAATAAAATTAATATTATTGAATTAATATTGTACACTTAAGTCCTTACTCTTGTCATAAAAACTGAAAAGTTTCACGAAGAAGTCTTGTATAATGCATCATAATTGATTGCCTGCATATACATGCAACCAATTTTACTTAACGCCATACTGCAAGAGAACAAACAGGGCTACTAATATCATTTTTTTATGCTTTAAGTATGTAAAACAAGCTTTCTTTTGGTTATAATATCAGTCCTGCAGACCTACTATGTCAGTCCTACTATACGGCTATGTAAAATTGAGAGAATTTAGGACATTTAATAGTGCAGAGGAAAGTTTTCTTCTCTTAAATGATCTATCATCAACAGTTCTATAAATTGTATAGAGCTTTCAAAGTTGATCTGTAAAAGAAATATTAATGTTTTTAAATCACAACCTTACATTTCAAAACAAGGTCTGATGAATTAAATATATTTCAAAAAATGTTTAGTTTTCAGATTTTTTTGTACTTCCCACAAGGATTTTTTTCCCACAAGGAAATAACTTTATAAGTCCAGTTTTGACAGTCTTTTTTGTTAATTTTTCCTGCTTATTTATAGCTTTAATTCCATATTTTTCCTGCAGGAAATCAATTGAAGGAATAACTTGATAGGTCACAAGATTTGAGCGGTAGAAAACACATGCACAGGGGAATAACTTTGCGATCTTTTAAATGCTGGGTATTTTCTGTGTTGTGTTTGCTAACCTGCTTGTACTTGATTTACTCTGTCAACAACAGATGTTGTATTAAAACTAATGTTTCTTTCAAAATTGAATGTAAAGTTTAGTTAAATTACTTAATATATTTCAACATGTAAAAAAAAGTATTATCATAATGGGGTAAAAACATATAAGTCAATGTGAACAGTTGATCAAAAATTACTATAGGGCATAATCAATAAGTTAAAAAGATAACAAAAAAATGCATAATTAACACGTGTGTATTAATCATAAAATTTAACATTTAAATCACTTTCCTTTAAAAAAATTAAAATGATTTAAAAAGTTTTTGCCATGTGGTTTCATGTAGTTTATTCTTTAAAAAATCGCTAATATATTTGCAATAAAAGTGTATCTTGATCATTTACAAGTTATAGTATTTTGACAAAACAAGAATCTCTTGCTTATATTTTTATTTTGTAATGAACACAATTAAAATGTGATGCCTTTAACAAGATTGATAAAAGGCCTAAATAGATTAAAAAATAATTTAGTAATATAATATAAAGACACTGATAAATAAATTATTGTCACTTTTTTGATAAATCTTTAACAAATTATATCTGTGTTAGATTAGTGTGTTTTAAGTATAATAAAAAAATTTGCTACATAAACTGCCATTAACTAATTAATAAGGCCTAATTATTTGCTAATTTGATAATCTGTAATTGATAATTATTGTATATAATCAGTAATTGGTTGTTATTTTTAGATAATTTAATTCACAAGTGATTTCAGTTTAAAATTTTGATGTGTAGTTTTAGTTTTGTAGTTAAGTAAAATATTAATAATCTATTTCAAATGATTAATATCTAATTGCACTATTATTTGCTAAATTTAATTTGTTTATTTGATGAAGTAATTGATAGAGGACAATTTTGTAAGTGGTATTCCGCGGGACAGATCTGAAATGTTGGATTGGAAAGGAGCTTCAGTAGTATAATCAGTAAATATTTGTGTTGGTTTTTAATAGCTGGTTATAGGGCACTCATAATACTGTGTTGTTTATATACTTTGTACTAGTTGAATTGGCATGGATCTGTCATTACATGTAGTTTGAAATGGTGTAAGGATAATAGTAGAAAAATGTACAGTTAGGCTGCAATAATCTGAACACGTGGTATTTTGTACAAGTTTGGATTAACATATCATACCAGGATATAAGGTTATAAATACAAAAATGTACTTTTACATGAGGTAGTAAAGGCTAAGCCAATTGCTGTGAGCACTGGAATACGCATGCCCATACTTAACTTCGACCCCGCATACCCCTCCAACGTATAGTAAGATGTACAGTCAGAATGTTGTTGAAAATTGACAACACCCATTGTATTTTGTAGACATGCTGTTCCATTGTTGATTACATACGCTACACTATTGCAGTACATACAAGACTATACTAATGCAGACACACATTTTGCCCAGCGCTCTCCTTACGAAAATCAGGCTATAGTTGCTTAACTTTTGTTTAGGTCATCAACCAGCTGAAAGGCTGGTTTGAACCTCTAGAAGCTTTACTAAATAAAACGAGGAGTGAGGTGGTTTACCATTGCCTTACTCACTGAATGAAAAAGTATGCTTATCAGCATGCCAGGCCCTCTAAAAATTATCTACTTTTCACCCTGCAAATGACCCCTTCCCTTCAGTCACCAAAGGATCTGGCTGTATAGTGAAATTTATTACTCTCAGAAGAGATAACTCTTGACTACTGTCTTTTACACCTCTACCTCTTCTGTTCTTAAATGCTTCAGTTGTATAATTGTTTGATCATGTGATAAGAATTAGAACTCTTTTTGTAGCTCTGGAACTAGCAAATCGAGTGCGAATAATTCAACACTCCACCTACGTAGTACGGACAAAGCTTAAATTTATAAACATATAACTACAGGAATGTAACACCCAAGCCTAGGTTTGTTCTGGATATGGGTATAATAAATAACAAATAGACTTTCTTTAAACTTGAAACAATTATTTATTTACACAATTAATTATTAAACTTAGATTATTAACAACTACAATTTGAATACTTCAATTTAAATTAATTAAAAAACGTAATCTTAAACTTAAATTTACTACAAGTAACACAATGTCGCTTAACAATCAAAACAATGGTTTACATGTCAGCAACCACTTGGTATCTCTCGTACGCACACACACTATTAACATAATTCAGAACTTGTTCCGTAACGACACAATTTTGAAATGACCCAACAACTTTAATTTCATCCACAGTAAAGTACTAACCCTCTGCAAATGCATAACTGTTTTTATACCTGCAGTCCGATTGTTAATCGAGATCCTTCTAACATTTTCTCCGTTTTACCAGAACATGGTAGAAGGAATCAAAAATAAATTAAAACAAACTTTTCTACTAGTTTTGATTTCTGAGAATTCCTATTCAAAACATTTCGTTCATTGCAATCCATTATCCTTGTTCAATACATTTCACCTCATAAAATACACAATTAGGCCTACTTACAACAAACAATTTATTCCCTTAGCTATTTCTAGAAATCCCAACTTACTACTATTACTAATGTCGCAATACTGTATTACATTACTATACTACGCTGGCCCGTTGGCATAGTGGTTAGCGCAACTGGCTTCTACGCCGGGGTCTTGGATTCGATTCCCGGTCATGTCTGGCATTTTTTCATCTATCATCCTTCTCACCGCAGTAATTTATTGCAAAACAGTCTGATGTTAAACCAAAAAAAAAAAAAAATATATATATATATATATATATTACATAAGCTATAGGCCTACACTATATAATATTGTACATGCATTTTTGACCAAGCACTTTTTATTTATAATTTCTTATGTACAATACACTATTAAATAAACAAAAATGATGAAAAAATAATTATTGTTCATTAACATCGTTCATTTTCCATGGCGGATTATTTGTATGAACAGTGTTGTTAGACAAAAACGTAAATAAATAGAAACTAAGCATTGCTGGTAGGTTAGGTTATACAATTGTGAATGTACTAGAAGTTAAAATTATTAAAAGTGAGGTTATATCGACAGCTGATTTCACCATGCCAATTCTAACTGTACAAATAATACAGTGTTAGTTATTGTTTTCATTTAAAACTTGAAATGTATGTTAAATTTCTACAAAAATATAAAAATTCATTAAAAAATTATATATTTCAGAAAAAAATATTGTAAAGATTATATTGCTCTAATAAAATATATAATTGCAAAATATGTATAATTTAATTTAGTTAAAGTGATCAGTGATGCTAGTCAAGAGTTTATTGAAGACTTCTTTTTATACAAAATGGTTGGATGGGACCAACAGTGTTTTGTGTGTATAAAAACAGAATTAATTATCATAAAGTTTGCAATATGAACAATTTTTTCATTAACACTACTAAGTACCTAACCTAAACTAAAAATTATTTTTATTTTATAAATATATCAATGTAATTATAATTTTATTTGTATTAAGTTTGTCATAAAAATTATGTTTTATTATATTATGTTTTCAATATGTTTAGCAATTATTATGTATATTAGTTCAGATTATTTATTTAATTTTTATGTGACTGTAATAATGTTAAAGTAATCACATTTTATATATAACCTCTTCATTCCTTTTTAATTTCAAAATTTTAATTTTTGTCGCATTTCAAAATATAATTTTATTCTTAGTAAAAGTTTTGCAAATGAAGTAAGGACTTTTAGAGTGAAATTACACGAAAAAAATCTAAGAGCCTTCATTTTTTGTGTTCAAACAACATATTATCAATATCTAGGTTTGGTTTTTGATGTCAACAGTGTGGTTAGTAGGTGTTGTAGTTTCCCTCCATGCTCCACGACTTCAGTTCTTGACCTACCGGTTTCGGTTCAGGTGAGATTTCCTCTTAACCATCCTTTGGGGAGTCATTTCATTACCCACCACGTATCCCTGTCTATGGACTCGCCACTCCCGGTCTGGCAACCAGCTACCATAAGAAATTATCATGAAATGACTACTGGAGTACGTCTCATAACTTTACTGTACAACCATGTTTATTTAGAATTTTAAAAAAACTTTTAGGTTAGGATTTCTTTTTTTGAAGACCCACTGCAAGAATGATTTAAGTCAATTTTTTCAAACTTTTTGTTTGTTACCTCATTCTGTTGTATATTACAAGTACTCTTTCCCATATATATATATATATATATATATATATATATATATATATATATATATATATATATATCAAAACTAAGCAAAATCGATCCTAGTCAGTTTTATTGCTAATAATAAGAATTTCTTAAACGGGAAAAACTATTCAAGTCAGACCTGTACAAAGCAATATTGATCGTAGTTAAGAAGGCAATTTGATACTTTTGTTTGTTTGTTGCCAAATTCAGATCCTCAATGCATGGTTAGCATACTTTCATATAATTATATTACACCATTTTATACAAAACTACTGGCAACTCAAGTTAAAAATTATAAATTTGTTTTATAATACTTCTGGGAAGAATAACAATATTATGATAAAATCTGGTTTCTCCATTTTTTAGTGCAATCGTTTTGAAAGACATTTTTAACAATAAGCAACCCATGACCCAATGAGATGTGGATGGTATATGACTTTTTTTCTTTTTTTTGGTTTAACATCCGACTGTTCTGCAATTACTGCTAGTGCAAACGGTGAAGGATTTTTTTTTTTTTTTTTAACGTCCGACTGTTTTGCGAATTGCTGCTAATGCAGACGGTGAAGGATGAAATGAATTTTTTGTAACGTATGAAAAAATGCCATGCCCGAGTGGGATTCGAACCCAAGACCGCGTGACGGTGAAGGATGAAATGATTTTTTGTAACATATGAAAATATGCCATGCCTGAATGGGATTCGAACTCAAGACCGCATGATGAGAGGCGAGCACGTTACCAACTACACCAATGCGGCCGCCTTATATATGACATGTAAATGAGGTTTAGTCTTGCAAAGATTTAGGCCGACTATTCTTGAAAGATTAAGATTTATTGGACCCTAACCATCAAAGTACACTGATAACCACTAATATTCAAATCCATATAAAAGTAACTACCTTTACTAGGATTTGAACCATGGAACCTTTGTTTCCAAAAATCAGCTGTGAAACAGCTGACTCTCAGTGTTATTTTACCACTACACCAACCCGGTGAATCATGAACATTTTGGAATAACTATTTTGAAGAAATTAAGGAAATTCACATTTCGAAATTAAAATGAAGCGAACAGGTTGTTTTATAAAAAAAATCAGCTTGGGGTAATGCCATTGGCAATTAATGCCCTTACAAGTAAATAATTAATATGTCCTACTGAAGATATTTCAAAAATAATTTTCAGTTCCATTAATATTGTGGATATGCAGGTCTTTTCATACATCCACTCATATCATATAATTGTCAATAACCTGTGCAGTGTTTTGATATATATACCGGGTGTCCATTAAGTCTGGAAACGGCTGAATTACAGAAAAGTGAGCGTGACTAGGTGACCAGAATGACTTTAATTGCTTGTTGCACCAAAAAAAACTATTCTGGGTGATATTTGAAATTTTTGTCCGCCATATTGGATTTAACTTTCTTAATTTAAATAGGATGATGGTCATATGTTACATGAATTCGATCTAAAATTTCAAAATAAATTCAATGGCGAAAACCGGAAATCGATATCTTTTTTCGTTTTTGAGATATTACCATTCAACTATCCAGATCGGGGCAGAACGGCCATTCCTCCCTCCTCCGTCTTTGAGCCTACATAGACAATTTAAGTGAACGACTACACATAAGATTATTGAATATAATAAGTTTTTTAATATCTCCACTCGTTAATAAATAGGAAATTATTGTCATTAAGAAATACGGAAAAACAATTTAACGGCTGATTTATTGCATTATTAAACTACAGTACCAGTTACCAGTTAGTTAGTTTTGTTACCAGTTAATACTTAGGAGAGGAGCAATTGAATGGCCTCCAAGATCACCTGATTTGAGTCCATTAGACTACGTCTTTTGGGGATACTTAAAAAACAAAGTTTACAGAACGAAACCTAACAGTCTGCATGAACTCAAACAAAGAATTCTAAATGAATCTGCTGGAATCCCAAGGGAGTTCATTCGTAATGTTTTTACGTACGTACATCATATTGTCAATAAGTAGGAGGAGGCCACTTTGAACAACTACTCTTGAGTCAAGAAACATTTGGTAATTTTATTTTCAATTATGTAACTCATTTTCACAAGTTCCTTATAAACACTAACATTTAGAAAAATAACAAACAATAAGTATTAATTGGTAACAAATTAAATACTGTAGTTTAATAATGCAATAAATCAGCCGTTAAATATTTTTTCCGTATTTCTTAATGACAATAATTTCCTATTTATTAACGAGTGGAGATATTAAAAAACTTATTATTTTCAATAATCTTATGTGTAGTCGTTCAATTGCTACCTAAATTGTCTATGTAGGCTCAAAGACGGAGGAGGGAGGAATGGCCGTTCTGCCCCGATCTGGATAGTTGAATGGTAATATCTCAAAAACGAAAAAAGATATCGATTTCCGGTTTTTGCCATTGAATTTATTTTGAAATTTTAGATCAAAATCATGTATCATATAACCATCATCCTATTTAAATTAAGAAAGTTAAATCCAATATGGCGGATCCAAGATGGCGGACAAAAATTTCAAATATCACCCAGAATAGTTTTTTTGGTGCAACAAGCAATTAAAGTCATTCTGGTCACCTAATCACGCTCACTTTTCTGTAATTTAGCCGTTTCCAGACTTAATGGACACCCGGTATATATATATATATGCAATATGGAAAATCGTGTATACTATAATATGCCTAATAGCAGTTGAGCAAGACCTCTTAAAAATTAAACTGAGTAACTGAAAAAAAATTACTTCACCTCTGAAATTTTGTCAGCTCAGATCAGAAATCTATCCTGTGTTAGACATATTTTGTGACACACTAAATTTTGATTTTGTTAGTCTAAAAATGGAACCCTCTTTTTAATATTTTCTAAAGTAACAATAGTTAAAAACTTTATAAGAATCACTATGGATAGAAGTTGAAATCTGTTTAATTTAGGAACAATAAGCAACCCGATGACCGAATGAGATGAGGATGCTATGTGTGACATGTAAATAAGGTGTAGTGTTGTACAGATTCAGGCCAACCATTTGAGAGAGAGTATGGTTAATTGAACCATCAAAGTACATCGGTAATCTCTGTAAAGTATTCAAATCCGTATTAAAGCAACTACCTTTACTAGGATTTGAACCATGGAACCTTCATCTCCAAGAATCAGCTGTTAAACAGCTGAATCATGGTGAAGACTTTAATATTTTCATATATTGCTTGAGTCCCAGCTCCGTGTAGTTGGAAGGAATGCAGTGCGTTGTTATAGTAGTGGGAGAATGAATTAGTAGTGTTTCACAGCTGATGCATTTGTAGTGGTAGCATGTATTAACTAGACTAAAAAAATATTCTTATCATCCAGCGCATTAATTTAACAAATACCTACCAGGTTATTAACTTGGTCAGATTCATAATATTTAACTTACCAATTTATAACAAAATATGTAAATAAATAAATGTAATAAATATAAACAAATATGTTAAATATGGAATGTTTGAAAACGAATGTTTTGTATCAGAGTAATACAATAATTGTTCTCCCAGCATGCATCACTCATTCATTATACCTCACCCATACCCTTCAACCCGCAACTACATGGAGCTTGGAACCGCACAGTACTAGACCAACCTCTGGTGGGTTTGATAATTATTACATAATACTATAATTTTGGTATCTTTAACTATATATTACTTTCTCTTGCCTATATGAATATATAGGAAGGAAAGTATTGTTTTCATGTCGATTTTTCGAAATCGAGTTTTCACCGGATCTATACGTTTTCAGACCCCCTGAACCCAAAAAACATGTTTTTAGCGATTGGTCTGTGTGTGAACAGAATATCTCAAAAACGGAACATCGTACGAACTTGAAACTTAAGTTACATACCACTACCGGACCCGACACGAACATTTTCATCAAAATCGGTCAACCGGAAGTAGTAGTTTATTCGTATAATTTTTCACTTTTTTGCGATTTTCTCCAAAACTGGTCCTACGATTTTTTTTAAAATCGCCTGGTTTACTCAATTTTTTATTCTCTACAAGATAGGGTAGGCGCCATGTTTGCTGAAATTCTGCGTGAGGCTGTTTTTAGGTAAAAACATTTTCTTTTTAAGATTGAGGCTTTAATATGCATTTCAGCGCAAAACGTTATATAATAAAAGTTGTAGAGAATGTAAAATTCTACAACTTTTATTCAAACATTTCTTTGTATAACGCTTAGTTTAGCGGTAATTAGCAATTTTCTGTTTTTCTCTCACGAAAACGTGTGAAAAATCTATTTTTTTAAGATTTCGGCCTTAGAATGCATTTTACGACAAAAACGTATAAAATAAAATTTATAGGAAATTAAGAGATCTACAACTTTTATTTTAAGCATTTTTTTGTACAGTGCCTAGTTTAACGTGAATGGGCGATTTTCCGTATTTTTAAGCTAAACTGAGGTCGATTTTAATTTTGCGTATTTCACTAATGTTTTTTGAGGTTAGTTTTTTGTTCATTTCTAATGTTTTAATACTAATGTTAGGTTTATTGTTAATTATTTGCATTGGCAAGAGAAAGTTGTGTGAGTGTTTCACACCAGATTTTTTTATATTGCATTGTGTTAAGGTAGATATTTTAAATATTATTATAATTTCATTTATTTTAGTTTCTGATCATTCAGATTTATCTGTTTAGTCCTTTAAATTTTACTTATTCAATGTAACTTTTGCTTGTTAGGTTATGTATGATAAAATTATTCAGGTTAAAAAACATAATCAATCTATGCAACATAAAACCTTTTAGGTAGTTTAGATAGAAATGTTATTTTAAAAAAGTTCAAAGCATTATCTAAAATTTGCAATTATTATGAAACTTGTTTCACAATATCATGTTTAAATATTGATGTAAGTTATAATACCTTAGATCTTCTATTGGAATAATTCTACAAAATTATTAAAAACTTATTTTAGGTTATCCTACAACTGATTTGTATGTATTGTTTTATTTTGAAGTTTGTACAGTCCAGCCTCTCTAAGTTTGCTCCTAATGTAAACAAATAATGACGTCACTGAGCATGCGCATTATGTAAAAATGTGTACACGCTGATTAAAAAGAATAACAAAATACTTTCAAAAGTATTTAAATACAAAATACTTTTAACCCTCACTGGTATCATGCGTTCTGTGAGACCGCTGTCATTTTTTACCCCTCCAACACTTCCCTCCCAATGGCCCGAAATCACGTATATTTTGTATACCTTTCAACTGTTGTTTGAACTATGCGTGATCAAGATCGTTTTCGGTACGAGCTAACTAGTTGCGAGTTATTTGTATTTTGTTTTCTACTGGCGGTCTCCTGGACCTATGATACCAGTTGTGTAACTTTTTGACGACTTTAAAACCAAGTAGTACATGGATTGTTTAAAGTTTTAATGAATATACAATAATTTTTCATACATCATTTCTTTGTTTAGTACTATTATAAAATATTTTCATATGTAATTTTATAAAATTTTCATTATGGATGATACATTTTAAATTTCTGAAGCGGCTTCAACACAACTAGATCCATCACGTAAACAAGTTGTACGTGTTAATGATGTGAATTTTTATTAACATAAAAATCTTTAAATTTTATTGTAAATAATCAAAAAGTAAAAAAAACGAATAAATTTTAATAAATGTTTGTCAGAGTGTACTGCCCACCAATAGACATAAATAGCAAAACTCGGAACCAAAATGTAAGTTGTACATCATAATTTTGTAAATAAATTTGTCTTTATCATATTAATTACTTATTTATTTATAATTATTAGACCACAGAATGTTTCTAGGGCCCAAAAATTTTATTGTTCTGTTCAAAATGGAAGTAAAAGTCAAAAAAATGCTTAGTGTTCGTTTTTTACTTTTTTAAATAGTAATTTTGCATTTATGCTAAGTATTTTACATTTACATCTTCGATTATACATGGTTTTATAAGTTTAATATTAAAACAAATTAATTAAATGAGTATGAAGAACTAAAAAAAAAACAAATTTGGAGGTCTGTCAGACCGCTGATACCAGTTATGTCACAAAAAATGATGATACCAGTTGAGTGTTAAAAGTATTTTTATAAATGAAATTGTTAGGCCTACATCATATCACGACTGATGTTTTTAGTACTTTATGTACTTATAATTTAAAAATAGTTATCTTAATAGGAATACAACATCCATAAAGTCACGCACGGACTCTAGCGTGCACCCTGTAGTAGCTGGTTTTGGTTTGTTGACAGTAGGAGCAAACTTAGAGCGGCTGAACTATAGGTTAGTTTTTTATTCTTACATAAGTAACCAATTGCTTTAAAGGAAATTAAATTAATTCCATCCAATGTTTTTAATAAACTGTAGATACAGAACTAATTAATAAATATAAAAAGATAAACTGCCTTTTTAAAACCATCCATATTATAATAAATGTATTCTAAATCATAAAAATTAAAAGTGTATAATGTTTGATTGGTAGAACAGGCAGCATATTCTTGTGTACTTGAATGTTCTGCTTTACTAGATTTTGCATAACAAAACCTTTTGTTTTTTTTAACTTTCAAAATAATTGTCCTTAAATATAAACACATGTGAAATTACGACAGACTGCTTTTATTCTGGTTTCTTATATATTTATATTACACAGCCTTTAAATAATAAAGTAAACTGACTATGAAAATTAATAAAAAGTATATAAAAATTTAAAAAAATTAGTAATTTAATTTACAGTAGATGAAAAATTGTTCTTTTGATATGTGCACCTAGTCACAGTACACCAAGTGATAAAAAAAATTTCTCATTTTTGTAAATAAATAAAAAATTACCATTCGTTTTTGATTTAATGGAGTAGTTGCCACTACAGAAATGAATGAGGAAAATTAAAACTAAACTAAAAAATCTACCGCTTTTAGTGTACATTTTTGTACGCCAATGATTAAATATTTTATGTATTAACTTAATTTGTTATTGTATCATATTAGTTGAAGACCACTGCGGAATAATTTTATAAGTCATATTTCCATTTCTGAGATTTTCTAGATTATTTATAGCTTGAATTTCATATTTTTTCTTCAATGGATGTCACGGGAACTACTTGATAGGTCACATGATATGAACAGTAGGAAAAAACCATGTACAATGGAACAACTTTTGATAGTCCATGAAGGGAATATGGCAAGTCCTTAAAAAGTAAGGTATTTCATAACAGAAGAATGTAGAGTCCACGTGGACAAAAAAAATACCATGGAGACATAAAAAATAAGTTTAACCCATTCAGTCACGAATTTTTATCTTAGAATTTAAAAAAAAAATTATATTCTTACCTATCGGGTTGGTCTAGAGGTAAAGTCGTCATCAAAATCAGCTGTTTAACAGCTGATTTTCGGAGACAAGGGTTCCTGGTTCAAATCCTAGTAAAGGTAGTTACTTTTATACGGATTTGAATGCTGGACAGTGGTTACCGGTGTACTTTGATGGTTGGGTTCAATTAACCATACTCTCTCAGGAATGGTCGGCCTGAGTCTGTACAAGACTACACCTCATTAACACGTCATACATAATTATCCTCATCTGATTGGGTCATGGGGTTGCTTATTGTTCTCAATTGAACAGATTGCAACGTACACATACTAGG
Source organism: Catonia carolina (assembly GCA_035578175.1). Taxonomy (NCBI): domain Eukaryota; kingdom Metazoa; phylum Arthropoda; class Insecta; order Hemiptera; family Achilidae; genus Catonia; species Catonia carolina. The sequence continues at coordinate 26,793,502 of JAQMRL010000005.1, read as the reverse complement.
AATTAAAAAATATATTTATATATATAATATACTTAAAGTACTATTTTTTTTATTATTAAAACTTTTCAAAAGTCCCAATAGATTGCAGCACTTGCTGGACTCTTAAAGAATTTGTTCATGTATGTGGCCAATTTTACGCAAAGCGATATGTGCGCAGTTTAGTGAATAAGAATTGGTAAAATTTTATGTACATGTATATGGCCAAGGTGAATGAATGGGTTAACAAAGAAACAACAAAAATTCATAATTAAAGACCGGATGTTAGGCAAAATGCCTTAAAAATAGGCATTATGCCTTTTTAATAGTTTTTGGGTGCTTTTGCCTATTTCAATATTAATTGCCTATTTCATCTTAAAAAGTATATAATGGACTACAGAAAAAGGAAAACGAGCGAGCGTGTGAGAATGTGTGTATGAAAATAATGTTTCTGAATTCTTGGAAAGATGATATCATATTCCCGAGAGCCTACCAACACCTCGGTGACTCATTGGATAAACAATGCTGGAGTCAGCAGTCTTCTATTCATAAACAGAGAAAGAGAGGAGCATGCATCATCATCGCGTGTTTGGTGGGAGTCGTGTCCAGTGTTCCCAGATGTACGATAATTATCGTATTTGTACTATAATTTGTCTTTTATTCAAGTACATTATGCTGCGCTTCCTGAAATTATAACAAAACTTGAAAAAAGGGGAGAGACTCTAGTCACTTCTATGAATTTAGTGGATGAAATGGTGAATCAGATTGAAGCTGTTCCTGGTGAAGTAGGAAGTGCGATTAGTGAGAAGTGCAACCGCGTGTTGTCTTCAAACCCAGGTTTTGCAAGAATGAAACAAATATGTAATATAATTAAAGGCGAAACTTCTATTGAATTCAACTTGAGTCCGTCTACAATTGCAAGCTTCAGATATGCACCAGTAACATCAGTTGATGTAGAACGGTCTTTCTCAATAATGAAAAATATTCTTTCAGAAAGAAGACAAAATTTAACGCCAGAGAACTTGAAGAAACACATTGTAGTTATGTGCAACCAGTAGAATGTAAGTTTCTAAATTTTTGATTGTATGATTATTTTATTATTCTTTCACAATTTCACAATATTGATTCTGGAATACATTAAATATTATGCCTTTTTTTATTTTAAAGTGCCTATTTTTGTGTTTTTTACTGCCTTTTTGCCTGCCTATTTTAAGTATTATAAATGCCTAAACATCCGGTCTTTATTCATAATTAACACTTGTGAATTTTTAATCCCTAATGTGTATGCGTTGCAATCTGTTAAATTTAAGAACAATAGGAACCTCATAACCCAATTAAATGAGGATGATATGTATGACGTGCAAATGAGGTGTAGTCTTGTACAGACTCAGGCCAACCATTCCTGAAAGAGTATAGTTAATTGAACCTGAACCATCAAAGTACATCAGTAACCACTGTCTAGTATTTAAATCTGTATTAAAGTAACTACATTTACCAGGATTTGAACCGGGAACCTTGTCTTTGAAAATCTACTGTTAAACAGCAAACTCAAGGCGATGACTTTACGCCTAGACCAACGTGGTGGGTTTACCAACTTTTTAAGTTTAAAAATGATTTCATGAAAAAAAATAAAAATGTTATTTATCTAGTTATTTCTCCGCAATCTTCAATTTTCAAAGTGATTGTCTTCAGTTTAGGACAAGAAAAAAATTATAATAATTAGTCATTCCCATCATAAAAAAAAAACAAAAAAGAAATTGGGAGGAGAAAGTGAAGATATTACCTCCATCAATAAAGTAAATCTTGTTCAAACTAGTTTTAATAGTCAAAAATAAAATAACTTTTTTTACATTTCTTCTTCTTCAAATGTAGGTTCTAATAATGATGAGAGAGATTTTATGATCACTTGGTAAAATTATATGATTAGATTATTATTAGTTATCCAAATAAAATATTTAATAAAAAACAAAATTTATAAAAAAAATAATAAAAATTATTTAGTTTGATATTTTTTGTATTGTTTGTGTTATTAAAATATTATTAAAATGTATGAAATATAATAGTGTATTTTAAATTAGTATGAAATTTATAAATATTAAAAGGTAATTAAATATAAGTGTATAATAAATAAGCATTTACAAGTTTATAAAATATAATTAAGTTACTATTTGTTAAATATTTTTAAAGAGCCCCAAAGATACATAGAATGTAATAAACTGCCTATAATGTAATGACATAATGATATTTGTATAATATTACTAATGTATCTATTGAATAACATTTTTATATTATGTATTTACACCAATATTACCTCAATTTATTGTAATTTTGTACTGTTTTTTTTTTTGGCAATAAGAAATTATTGTAAAGTAAATTGTGTTATATTATTTCTTCCTGATTATTGATGCTGGTTTTTGACTTTTGCTTGCCATGTATAAATAAATAAGAAAGAAAAGTATTATTTTCAATTTTTTAAAATTCAATATTCACTGGAAGTACACATTTTCAGGCCCCCTGAACCCATAAAACATATATTTAAGGATTAGTCTGGGTGTGTGTGTGTGTGTGTGTGAACAAAATATTTCAAGAACGGAATATTGTACGAAGCTGAAACTTGAATCTTAAGTTAGGTACCGCTAGGCACACACACACACACACACACACACACACACTACAACCAATCACGTAAAACGTCTTTTTTGGGTTCAGGGAAAAAACATGTATTTCGGTGAAAATTCAATTTCAAAAAATCAACCTGAAAACAATACTTTCTTTCCCTATACAGTATATAGGGTGATTCATAGCTATGTCTCGGCAGCTCAAAGTAAGAAAAAAGTTTATTTAAACATAAGCCCGAAAACGCTTCTTTAGCGAGTAATACAGCATCAAAGATTTCGGCGTTAAAGGATTAGTAAGATTTCATGCAGTTACAAATTTTTTTTCACAATTACGTTTGTTTTGTTTTTAAATAAAGTTAATTTTCAATATCTAGTATTCAAATATTTTCTTAAGTAATTTACATTAATTATTTCAGAATTAAATTTTCTACAAATCTAATTAAAAAAAAATACACCTTATTTTACCATTAACCAAAGTAATTTCATGATAAAGACAAAAATGCGTTATTTTGTAGCCCCAATTGTAGTGTTTTATGTAAGATATCTTTAAAACTGATGAAGGTACATTACTGGGACCAATTTTATTCAATTTACCAGGTAAAAATACATAAGAAACCATGAGATTTGTCTCTTTATTACAGCCTTAAAAATGTGTATGGTCTCATTTCACCGAGGATATCTAGTTCTAGATGAAATTTTTGACCACCATTAAACTCGCTAACGAAGCGTTTTGAGCCCTAAGAATTGTTTACTAATTTTTAGCAATAGAATGAGCTACAGAGACATTGCCGTATAGTTATGAATCACCCTGTATATTCATATAGGGCAAGAGAAAATAAAAATATTGGTATGATTCGAAAATTCTCCTGAATATTGCAGTAACCAAAAACTTGAGCTCTTGGCAATTAAGTGCATTGCTCATTAAGCCATTTGAATGGCTGTTACATAATTTTGGGATTAACAGTATAATCTCTTTTAAATCTTCATTTTATCTGAATTTGAATTGCACTTATGAAACTATATTCATGATTTTTGTGCCAACATATTTGTTTTTAGCCACTACTTTGGGTTAAGAAACAGTGGGTTTGAACGTGTATTAATTTTTCAGAACTTGTCCAGGATTTGAACCCGAGACCTCGGCTTTGCAGCGAAGTATGCTAACCCAAGGGCCATGGAGGTGGCCTTTGAAAATTTTATTAGCCTTGATTGGAGTTAATAAGTTAATTGGTACATTGAGAAAGGGCATCAGTCCATAAGCGGTATTTTGAGAACATGTAAAAAAATGATATGAAAAAGATGTAAATAAAAAGTAAGCAAAGAATAATGAGATGCTCAAACTCATTAACTAAAAATTTTGAGAGATGCTGATAAGGTGTGCTGGTATGTACACCACAAAAATATACTTCTTGTTAGTATCTCAGACCTTCTAAAAAGCTTATCCTTCCACTGTGAAAACGCACTCTGATATGTGTAGGATCTAATTATGTAGTGAAATCCATTACTTTTCTGAGGAAATAATTCCAATTAATATCATTTACAACCCTTATAATGCTTGATCCTAAATGCATTTTTTTTACTAAGTGTTAGAGGATAAATATTACTAATTTGTGTTACCTTGAGATTAGTAGATCAAGTGTAAATTAGTCTGTAATAAATAAATACAAGAACTTGAACAGGAAGATTACGGGAAGATACATTGAATGATTAGGAGGGATTTCAATGAAATTGGACTGGCAATTGAAGATGCGTTTGACAAGAAAAAAATAAACAGTACTCTCAAAACACACAGATTTTTTTAGAGAAAAGCAGAAAGATCCTTGGTGGAGGTTACAGATGAGATACAGAAACAAAGATCGGACCGTCTCAAAAAGTACTGGTAAAACTGTGAGGCTAAACCACCAATACGTTATCTGAAGAACACTAGAAATTGATTGGCTTAGTGGTCCAATGTGGCCTCAAAATATATAAAACAAATCTGGTGTGAAACACTCACACAACTTTCTCTTGCCAATGCAAAAATTTACAATAAACCTAACACTATTAATAAAACATTAGAAATAAACAAAAAACTAACTTTAATAACATAACCTAATTTTAAAAATGAGTGAAAGACGCAAAATTAAAATCAACCTCAGATTAGCTTAAAAATACGGAAAATCACTCTTACACACTAAACTAGGGTCTGCAGAGAAAAATGCTTTAAGTAAAAGTTGTAGATATTTTTATTTCCTATAAAATTAATTGTATACACTTTTGTCGTAAAATGCATACTAAGGCCGAAATCTTAAAAAAATATTTTTCACACGTTTTCGTGAGAAAAAACAGAAAATCGCTAATTACTGCTAAACTAAGCGTTATACAAAAAAATGTTTGAAATAAGAGTTGTAGGTTTTTAAATTCTCTACAACTATTATTATATAAGTTTTTGCGCTAAAATGTATAATGAAGCCGTAATCTTAAAAAAACTATTTCTTTACATGAAAACAGCCTCACCGAGAATTTCAGCAAACATGGCGCCCACCCTATCTTGTAGAGCATAAAAAAATGAGTAAACCAGGCGATTTAAAAAAAAATCGTAGGACCAGTTTTTGAGAAAATCGCAAAAAAGTGAAAAATTATACGAATAAACTACTACTTCCGGTTGACCGATTTTGATGAAAATGTTCGTGTCGGGTCCGGTAGTGGTATGTAACTTAAGTTTCAAGTTCGTACGATGTTCTGTTCTTGAGATATTTTGTTCACAGACACACACACACACAGACCAATCGCTAAAAACATGTTTTTTTGGGTTCGGGGGTCTGAAAACGTATAGATCCGGTGAAAACTTGATTTCTTAAAATCGAGATGAAAACAATACTTTCCTTCCTACATATTCATATAGGCAAGAGAAAGTAAAAAAATAATAAATAAATAAATACAAGACCATTTTAATGTAGGTAATAGAACAGTTTTATAGAAAAAATAAAAATAAGATTGAAAAATATGAGATGTTCCATGTTTATAGACATTTAAAAGAGCAAAAGTTGGACATTTTAAATGAACAAATCAAATTTAAGAATGACTAGTGGGCCCGTGCGAATAAATTCGCACAATAAGATGCAGATAAGGGAGACGGCAATAGTAAACCACCTCACTCCTCGTTTTTACTTAGTTAAACTCTATAGGTTCCAACCAGCCTTTCGGCTGTTGACCTAAACAACAACACAAATTTTCATAAATACGAGTATTTTATTATCAAAGGTCTTATATGAAACACTTACCATTGAATTTCAATGAAATTAACCATGACTTTCCTTATGATATTGTATTGTGTTCATTTATATTCATTAGTGTTCATTACGTGGGAGACCCGCTGTACGGTATTACAGAGCTATACGTTGTAAACAATATATTTTGTTCTTTTTCATTTCGTAAAATGAAGCTAGAATTTAGCATGAATTTCAAGTTTAGAACTTTATACCGAATCAGGAAAGAATACTCTTTAAAACCATGTAAAAATTATAAAAATCCGTTCGGTAGAACTCTGTATTTAAGAGTTCCCATTTAAAATACATTGGAAGTGATTTTGCGTTTTAAATAATATATGGATAGATAAAGTGATATTGACTGCTGCTGCCATCTATAATGAATATGAGAAGGAATAGATTGGAATAACTGAACAGTTTTATATACAGTTGATCCGTTCTTAGTTTGCTCCTACTGTCAACGAACAAAAGCCACCTACTGCAGGGTGCACGCTAAAGACTGCGACTTTACGATGTCGTATTCCTATTAACTATTTTTTACTTTCTCTTGCCTATATGAATATATAGGAAGGAAAGTATTGTTTTCATGTAGATTTTTCGAAATCGAGTTTTCACCGGATCTATACGTTTTCAGACCCCCTGAACCCAAAAAACATGTTTTTAGCGATTGGTCTGTGTGTGTGTGTGTCTGTGAACAAAATATCTCAAGAACAGAACATCGTACGAACTTGAAATTTAAGTTACATACCAATCCCGGACCCGACACGAACATTTTCATCAAAATCGGTCAACCGGAAGTAGTAGTTTATTCGTATAATTTTTCACTTTCTTGCGATTTTCTCAAAAACTGGTCCTACGATTTTTTTTTAAATCGCCTGGTTTACTACACTTTTTATGCTCTACAAGATAGGGTAGGCGCCATGTTTGCTGAAATTCTGCGTGAGGCTGTTTTTACGTAAAAACATTTTCTTTTTAAGACTGCGGCTTTAATATGCATTTTAGCGCAAAACGTTATATAATAAAAGTTGTAGAGAATGTAAAATTCTATAACTTTTATTTCCAACATTTTTTTGTATAACGCTTAGTTTAGCGGTAATTAGCAATTTTCTGTTTTTTTCTCACGAAAACGTGTGAAAAATCTATTTTTTTAAGATTTCGGCCTTAGAATGCATTTTACGACAAAAGTGTATAAAATAAAATTTATAAGAAAATAAGAGATCTACAACTTTTATTTTAAGCATTTTTTTGTACAGTGCCTAGTTTAGCGTGAATGAGCGATTTTCCGTATTTTTAAGCCAAACTGAGGTCGATTTTAATTTTGCGTATTTCACTAATGTTTTTTGAGGTTAGATTTTGTTCATTTCTAATGTTAGGTTTATTGTTAATTATTTGCATTGGCAAGAGAAAGTTGTGTGAGTGTTTCACACAAATTTTTTTACTTTCTCTCGCCTATGTGAATATATAGGAAGGAAAGTATTGTTTTCATATCGATTTTTCGAAATCGAGTTTTCACCGGATCTATACGTTTTCAGACCCCCTGAACCCAAAAAACATGTTTTTAGCGATTGGTCTGTGTGTGTGTGTATGTGTGTGTGTGTGTCTGTGAACAAAATATCTCAAGAACAGAACATCGTACGAACTTGAAACTTAAGTTACATACCACTACCGGACCCGACACGAACATTTTCATCAAAATCGGTCAACCGGAAGTTGTAGTTTATTCGTATAATTTTTCACTTTTTTGCGATTTTCTCAAAAACTGGTCCTACGATTTTTCTTTAAATCGCCTGGTTTACTCATTTTTTTATGCTCTACAAGATAGGGTGGGCGCCATGTTTGCTGAAATTCTCGGTGAGGCTGTTTTCACGTAAAGAAATAGTTTTTTTAAGATTACGGCTTCATTATAAATTTTAGCGCAAAAACTTATATAATAATAGTTGTAGAGAATTTAAAAACCTATAACTCTTATTTCAAACATTCTTTTGTATAACGCTTAGTTTAGCAGTAATTAGCGATTTTCTGTTTTTTTCTCACAAAAACGTGTGAAAAATCTATTTTTTTAAGATTTCGGCCTTAGTATGCATTTTACGACAAAAGTGTATACAATTAATTTTATAGGAAATAAAAATATCTACAACTTTTATTTAAAGCATTTTTCTCTACAGAGCCTAGTTTAGCGTGAAAGAGTGATTTTCTGTATTTTTAAGCCAAACTGAGTTCGATTTTCATTTTGCGTCTTTTACTCATGATTAAAATTAGGTTATGTTTATTGAGTGTCACCGCCACCCCTTCTAATTAATCATTTACTGTGTTGCCGGCCTTCAATACTTCTTCCGGCCTTTGTCGGCGCGATGGGCTCTTTAGCGGCGAAGCGACAAAGCCCTGTAGCGGCGCCCGACAAACCTTCCGGCTGCCTTTGTCATCAAGGCCAAGCCAGTCGCCGCTCTCTACAACAGCGCTCTTGGCAGCTATATAAAGAGCGCTGCACTGAGCCGGCAGAATCAATTCCAATCAAGACACCGAGGGATTCACTTCCACCAGACAGCAGACGAGACGTCCACCACCGCACACGGCTGCCGGACTCCAGCGAGAACTAATCGACGACCCCGCAAGAGAGAAGATGATGCTTCCGCTCGCCGTCCCGTCACCGTAGGCCGTCGACCGGACCGTCATCGCCCGCTGACGCGAGCGATGCCCACAGCGGTCCCTCGATCGAGCCTTACGCCCACCGGACCCGACGAAGCAGCCATCGACGCACTACTGCGAGGGAAGAAGATGACGTCTCCGCTGGACGACGACACGCCGTGTCGCCCAGCCTCCGACCGCCACGACGACTACGACAGACGACCACCGCTTAAACGGCCCTTTTCAGGGCCACCAAATTATTAAGGTTGCCACTTAACGTCGCCATCCGGTGACATGAGGTTAGTTTTTTTAATTTTTAATGTTTTATTACTAATGTTAGGTTTATTGTTAATTATTTGCACTGGCAAGAGAAAGTTATGTGAGTGTTTCACACCAGATTTTTTAAATTATAAGTACTTAAAGTCCTAAATCATCAGTAATGATAAATGTAGGCCTAACTATTTCATTTATAAAAGTATTTTGTATTTAAATACTTTTGAAAGTATTTTGTTGTTACTTTTTAATCACCGTGTACACATTTTGATATAATGCGCATGCTCAGTGACGTCATTATTTGTTTACATTAGGAGCAAACTAAGAGAGGCTGGACTATAGATGGCTGAAGTGCAATATCTTCTGTAGGTTTTAAATAAAACATTTTAAAGTTTTATGTGATATTTTGGACATTCTGATGATGGTGGATCCACTGAAACACGTGTAAGTAGTTAGTTAAGATCAAAGCAGCTGAAAATGTTAGTGAAATTTATATTATTTAAAATAAAATAACATGATTTAGTTTATACCATATAATTTCAAAAACAATTTTGTACCATTACAGTAAACTAATTATATTTCATTATTATCAAAATAATGGACTATTTCATTATTATATTAAGTTGAAGTCACTGGCAGGCTATTTTAGAACTGTGACGAGAGAAACTTATTTGCTATTGGATTTATGGTCAATTTTATTTAAAACTGTATAAACACACAATGGATGTTGTCAAGTATGAAACATTCCTCTTTCCCTTTGTGCTGCAAACACTTGGAGATGATGATTGCTCATTAATGTACTTAGTGTTGTTAATGATAAGTAGGTAGGGATGTTAAACGTTAACACAACTAGTCATTTAAAAACCACTTTTAAAAGGACTTAGGAATAGAGCTACAGATGTAGAATAGAGAACAATGTAGTATAAGAAATTGCTTGAATTAAAAGGACGAACAGAAATTTTTATTTTCTGTTTATAGTATTTATTTAAATGTGCATTGATACTGCAAAATAAATGAGAAAAACAATGCACATTTTGAATAAGCATCATTTTAACAAATGTACATTTCGCTCATTAGTATAAACTATCCAAGTTGAAAACACAAACAAATGCAACAAATTTGTAATTGCACTAAAGAAACAACCAACAATCATCAGATTTACTAACATAATGAACTAATATGAACAAAATAATTATTATTTGATTTAAAAAAAATCTATCAAATTGCTAAATAATTTATTTTAAAAAATATTACTAAGTAATTTGTCAACTTAATGCTTCATTCAATATACTATATTTAATATTATTTAAAAAATATTTAAAATTTGACAATAAATGTGTATTTGGATGAATAGAAAAATGGATGAAATTTGCGTTCAAAATGTGTAACTTTGTTCATGTCAAAACATGACAATATGCATGCATGAAATACACATGTGACATGAATTCACTTCATTTTTCTCTTCATATCTGACGTCACTCATTACAAATGCGCATTTTAATGAACTATAATGAACAAATTTGTATAAATCTACTTATCTAAAATAGGTGATTGTTAAAAGGGACCTAAGTCACAAAATCGGCCATTTTGAGTTAAAAGCATTTTCATAATCTTTGAAGGTAGATGCATATATTAGTGCTAAAAGGGACCTGGTTTAAGACATTTGTTATTGTGAAAATGCTGCTCTCTTTTTTTACTGAGTGTTAAAAGGGACCACAGTCAGTAACTAAACCTTACCTTTTAACAACAATCAGCTGATAGTTTTATATGCCAGCTGTAGCTGTTACTACTGGATTTGTAAAAGGTTTTGTTTGATACTGTAGACTATTATTTATAGTATTTTGAGTTAGTTTATCTTCAATTTTTTTTAAATGAGTGAATCTAGTGATGCCAATGATCTAGTGATGAATCTTGAACTGCCAAAGATTCCCGTTCAGGAAATTTTTTATTTAAGCCAGTTAACTGTAAACATCTTTTGTATTTACAATACAAAAACTGAACATTCACACTGCTATATTTATCATGAAGGCCAGGCTCGAAAGGGAGCCAATGATGTTGCTTCGTTCTTGCTGGATTACATTACAAAATTTGTCCCAGATAGTGTAGAAGAGCTGCATTTGTTTTCAGATAACTGCCCGGGACAAAATAAGAACCACACACTCTCCAAAGTTTGTCTTGCTCTTACAGATACTGGGAAAATGAAAACTATCAAACAGTTCTTCCCACTGCGTGGCCATTCTTACAATCCATGTGACAGGCATTTCAGTATAATAAAGCGGTCTATACGAAATCGTGATAGGATTTACACAGTAAAAGAGATTTGTGAAATGATTACAAAAGTAACAACAAAGATAACCGTTGTACCACTTGACTCAGATATCGTCATTGATTACAGCAGATGGTGGATATCTAACTACAAAAAAATCTGGTGTGAAACACTCACACAACTTTCTCTTGCCAATGCAAATAATTAACAATAAACCTAACATCATTAATAAAACATTAGAAATAAACAAAAAAATAACTTTAATAACATAACCTAATTTTAAACATGAGTGAAAGACGCAAAATGAAAATCGAACTCGGTTTGGCTTTAAAATACGGAAAATCACTCTTTCACGCTAAACTAGGCTCTGTAGAGAAAAATGCTTGAAATAAAAGTTGTAGATCTTTTAATTTTCTATAAATTTAATTATATACACTTTTGTCGTAAAATGCATACTAAGGCCGAAATCTTTAAAAAATCAATTTTTCACACGTTTTCGTGAGGAAAAAAACAGAAAAACGCTAATTACCGCTAAACTAAGCGTTATACAAAAAAATGTTTTAAGTAAAAGTTGTAGGTTTTTAAATTCTCTACAACTTTTATTATATACATTTTTTCGCTAAATTGCATATTAAAGCTGTAATCTTAAAAAAACTTTGTTTTTACGTGAAAACAGGCTCACCCAGAATTTCAACAAACATGACGCCTACCCTATCTTGTAGAAAATAAAAAATTGAATAAACCAGGCGATTTTTTAAAAAATCGTAGGACTAGTTTTTGAGAAAATCGCAAAAAAGTGAAAAATTACACGAATAAACTGCTACTTCCGGTTGACCGATTTGAAATGAAAGGGAAAATTCTTTAATATCTCCAAGTTTCATTACTTTGAATACTTGCATTCTTAGAAGGGAGTTATTAAAGTTAGCAAGTTCATTCGATTAGGACATTTTGAAGATTTCCATACCTTTCACCTGACAAAGAGCAATAATGATTCGTTGCCAACAAAGAAAGCATATCCTCTCAGAAAAGTTTCCATAAAAAAAGCAAAAATTGACGATTTGAAAAAGGTCCTGCAATATATTCCAGATGAATACCAAGATTTCTATGATGAGGCCTTCAATGGCCAACCACAGAGGTTATCCCGGCGAATGAAGATGAGTAATTTATACATTATTTTAAGTTATTTTATATAAATTTTTACATTTTTTATTTTTTTATTTTGTATTAATAATAAAAACAAAGGTTTCAACCAAGACATAACAGGGTTTTTTTCAATCGTTTTAATATTTTTCTATAAATCATTTTGATTACAAGTTATTGATTGTAAAAGGTACCAGTCATAAATTTTCAATTTTTTTTTTCTTAGAAACCAAAATATTATATAACCATAGAAACACAATAAGTATGTAACTACAGTAATATAATATCGACGGCTTACTGTATATTTTTTGTGTTAAGTAGTACCATATCTAGTTGTACAAATTATGTGAATGTTATATTATATTAAACTACCATCTTAAAAATTGAACATTTTGTTATCTTCATTCACTACTATTTGGTGTTTGGAATTATATAGTACTACTTTCCAAACATCAAATAGTAGTGAATGAAGGTAACAAAATGTTCAATCTTTAAGATGGTAGTTTAATATAATATAACATTCACATAATTTGTACAACTTAGGATAATTTTTTTTTTTTGTTTAACGTCCGACTGTTTTGCAATTACTGCTAATGCAGACGGTGAATGATGAAATGATTTTTTTTGTAACGTATGAAAAAATGCCGTGCCTGAATGGGATTCGAACCCAAGACTGCATGATGAGAGGCGAGCACATTACCAACTTCAACTTCGCCAATGCGGCCGGCTTATAATATAATAATAATTATTATTATTATATTATTATTAATATTATTATTATTATTATTATTCGGCTTAAGATAATTATTCATAAAAATAAGTAATTTCTTACCAAATATTCAGCTGTTTTCCAGAGCCTTTCCGCACTTAACACATTTGTCCGCTACAAAAGGGCACTTACCACATAGTGTAATTAATAGATATTTTTAGTTTCTCCATTTTATTTTATTTATTATAATCAAAAAAGATTTTTTTTACATAAAAATAAATTTTTTACATAAATCTGGTGTGAAACACTCACACAACTTTCTCTTGCCAATGCAAATAATTAATAATAAACCTAACATTATTAATAAAATATTAGAAATAAAAACTAACCTCAAAAACATAACCTTATTTAAATCATGAGTGAATGACGCAAAATGAAAATCGAACTCAATTTGGCTTAAAAAAAACGAAAAATCACACTTTCACGCTAAACTAGGCTATGTAGAGAAAAATTCTTTAAATAAAAGTTGTAGATCTTTTAATTTTCTATAAATTTAATTATATACACTTTTGTCGTAAAATGCATACTAAGGCCGAAATCTTTAAAAAATCAATTTTTCACACGTTTTCGTGAGGAAAAAAACAGAAAACCGCTAATTACCGCTAAACTAAGCGTTATACAAAAAAATGTTTTAAGTAAAAGTTGTAGGTTTTTAAATTCTCTACAACTTTTATTATATACATTTTTTTGCTAAATTGCATATTAAAGCTGTAATCTTAAAAAAACCCTTTTTTTACTTAAGAACACCCTCACCAAGAATTTCAGAAAACATGGCGCCTACCCTATCTTTTAGAGAATAAAAAATTGAGTAAACCAGACGATTTTTAAAAAAATCGTAGGACCAGTTTTTGAGAAAATCGCAAAAAAGTGAAAAATTATACGAATAAACTACTTCCGGTTGACCGATTTTGATGAAAATGTTCGTGTCGGGTCCGGTAGTGGTATGTAACTTAAGTTTCAAGTTTGAAGTTCGTACGACGTTCCGTTCTTGAGATATTTTGTATACACACACACACACACACACACACACACACGCACACAGACAATCGCTAAAAACATGTTTTTTGGGTTCAGGGGGTCTGAAAACGTATAGATCCGGTGAAAACTCGATTTCTTCAAATCGACATGAAAACAATACTTTCCTTCCTATACAGGGTGATTCATGAAGTTCTCCCCCCACTTCTACAGCACATTGTACTAGTAAAAATAATGAAAAAATGTTATATAAACATAGGTCCGAAAACGCTTCGTTAGCGAGTTACAGCTAGCGAAAGTTTCGCCTGGATTTCAGTTCACCAGGTGAAATGAGGTCTTCCTGGAATTGTGGTAAGGTAGATTAAGGGGCAAATTCAATCATTTCTTATGGTTTTTGATCTGATAAATTGAATAAAACAGGTCCCAGATCTGTAAGTTAAATAGTTTTTAAGAAAACCAGTGTCAAATGCAAAAAATGGAGTGAAAATCACATTTTTTCATCTTTGGGCAAGAATAACTTTGTTATTTCACCAAGAAACAGTTAAAATTTTTCAATAAAACATGTAGAAAATTTTATTCTGAACAAACCGGTGTAAATTAAGTACACAGAAAGCGAATAGATGTTTGATTAAATGAGTTTTTATTCATAAGAGTACAAAGTAAAATTAACCGGAAAAACTAAAATGAAAAAATGTGTTTTTTTCACTCCATTTTTTTGCATTTGACACTGGTTTTCTCAAAAACTATTCGCTTTCTGTGTACTTTATTTACACCGGTTTGTTCAGAATAAAATTTTCTACATTTTTTATTGAAAATTTTTAACTGTTTCTTGGTGAAATAACAAAGTTATTCTTGCCCAAAGATGAAAAAATGTGATTTTCACTCCATTTTTTGCATTTGACACTGGTTTTCTTAAAAACTATTTAACTTACAGATCTGGGACCTGTTTTATTCAATTTATCAGATCAAAAACCATAAGAAATGATTGAATTTGCCCCTTAATCTACCTTACCACAATTCCAGGAAGACCTCATTTCACCTGGTGAACTGAAATCCAGGCGAAACTTTCGCTAGCTGTAACTCGCTAACGAAGCGTTTTCGGACCTATGTTTATATAACATTTTTTCATTATTTTTACTAGTACAATGTGCTGTAGAAGTGGGGGGAGAACTTCATGAATCACCCTGTATATTCACATAGGCAAGAGAAAGTAAAAAAATTTGTGTGAAACACTCACACAACTTTCTCTTGCCAATGCAAATAATTAACAATAAACCTAACATTAGAAATGAACAAAATCTAACCTCAAAAAACATTAGTGAAATACGCAAAATTAAAATCGACCTCAGTTTGGCTTAAAAATACGTAAAATCGCTCATTCACGCTAAACTAGGCACTGTACAAAAAAATGCTTAAAATAAAAGTTGTAGATCTCTTAATTTCCTATAAATTTTATTTTATACACTTTTATCGTAAAGTGTAGGCCGAAATCTTAAAAAAATAGATTTTTCACACGTTTTCGTGAGAAAAAAACAGAAAATTGCTAATTACCGCTAAACTAAGCGTTATACAAAAAAATGTTTGAAATAAAAGTTATAGAATTTTACATTCTCTACAACTTTTATTATATAACGTTTTGCGCTGAAATGTATATTAAAGCCGCAATCTTAAAAAGAAAATGTTTTTACGTAAAAACAGCCTCACGCAGAATTTCAGCAAACATGGCGTCTACCCTATCTTGTAGAGAATAAAAAATTGAGTAAACCAGGCGATTTAAAAAAAAATCGTAGGACCAGTTTTTGAGAAAATCGCAAAAAAGTGAAAAATTATACGAATAAACTACTACTTCCGGTTGACCGATTTTGATGAAAATGTTCGTGTCGGGTCCGGTAGTGGTATGTAACTTAAGTTTCAAGTTTCAAGTTCGTACGATGTTCTGTTCTTGAGATATTCTGTTCACACACAGACACACACACACACACACACACACACACACAGACACACACTCAGACCAATCGCTAAAAACATGTTTTTTGGGTTCAGGGGGTCTGAAAACGTATAGATCCGGTGAAAACTCGATTTCCAAAAATCGACATGAAAACAATACTTTCCTTCCTATATATTCATATAGGCAATTAATTTTGTATTAATAATAAAAACAAAGGTTTCAACCAGAACATAACAGGGTTTTTTTCAATCGTTTTAATATTTTTCTATAAATCATTTTGATTACAAGTTATTGATTGTAAAAAGGTATCAGAGTCATAAATTTTCAATTTTTACTTTCTCTTGCCTATATGAATATATAGGAAGGAAAGTATTGTTTTCATGTCGATTTTTCGAAATCGAGTTTTCACCGGATCTATACGTTTTCAGACCCCCTGAACCCAAAAAACATGTTTTTAGCGATTGGTCTGTGTGTGTGTGTGTGTGTGTGTGCGCGCGCGCGTGTGTGTGTGCGTGCGCGTGAGTGTGTGTGTGTGTGTGAACAGAATATCTCAAGAACGGAACATCGTACGAACTTGAAACTTGAAACTTAAGTTACATACCACTACTGGACGCGACACGAACATTTTCATCAAAATCGGTCAAACGGAAGTAGTAGTTTATTCGTATAATTTTTCACTTTTTTGCGATTTTCTCAAAAACTGGTCCTACGATTTTTTTAAAAATCGCCTCATTTACTCACTTTTTTATTCTCTACAAGATAGGATAGGCGTCATGTTTGCTGAAATTCTGGGTGAGGCTGTTTTCACGTAAAAACAGAGTTTTTTTAAGATTACGGCTTTAATATGCAATTTAGAGCAAAAATGTATATAATAAAAGTTGTAGAGAATTTAAAATCCTACAACTTTTATTTCAAATATTTTTTTGTATAACGCTTAGTTTAGCGGTAATTTGCAATTTTATGTTTTTTTCTTACGAAAACGTGAGAAAAATCGATTCTTTTAACATTTCGGCTTTAGTATGCATTTTACGACAAAAGTGTATATAATAAAATTTATAGAAAATTAAGAGATCTACAACTTTTATTTAGAGAATTTTTCTCTACAGAGCCTAGTTTAGCGTGAAAGTGTGATTTTCCGTTTTTTTTAAGGCAAATTGAGTTCGATTTTTATTTTGCGTCTTCCACTCATGATTAAAATAAGGTTATGTTTTTGAGGTTAGTTTTTGTTTAATTCTAATATTTTATTAATAATGTTAGGTTTATTATTAATTATTTGCATTGGCAAGAGAAAGTTGCGTGAGTGTTTCACACCAGATTTTTTACTTTCTCTTGCCTATATGAATATATAGGAAGGAAAGTATTGTTTTCATGTCGATTTTTCGAAATCGAGTTTTCACCGGATGTATACGTTTTCAGACCCCCTGAACCCAAAAAACATGTTTTTAGCGATTGGTCTGTGTGTGTGTGTATGTGTATGTGTGTGTGTGTGTGTGTGTGCGTGTGCGTGCGTGTGTGCGTGTGTGTGTGTGTGTGTGTGTGTGTGTGTGTGTGAACAGAATATCTCTAGAACGGAACATCGTACGAACTTGAAACTTAAGTTACATACCACTACCGGACGCGACACGAACATTTTCATCAAAATCGGTCAACCGGAAGTAGTAGTTTATTCGTATAATTTTTCACTTTTTTGCGATTTTCTCAAAAACTGGTCCTACGATTTTTTTTAAAATCGCCTATTTTACTCAACTTTTTATTCTCTACAAGATAGGGTAGGCGCCATGTTTGCTGAAATTCTCGGTGAGGCTGTTTTTACGTAAAAACGTTGTTTTTTTAAGATTACGGCTTTAATATAAATTTTAGCGCAAAAACTTATATAATAATTAGTTGTAGAGAATTTAAAAACCTACCACTTCTGTTTCAAACATTTTTTTGTATGACGCTTAGTTTAGCAGTAATTAGCGATTTTCTGATTTTTTCTCACGAAAACGTGTGAAAAATCGATTTTTTTAAGATCTTGGCCTTAGTATGCATTTTACGACAAAAGTGTATATAACCAAATTTATAGGAAATTTAAAGATCTACAACTTTTATTTAACGTATTTTTCTCTACAGAGCCTAGTTTAGCGTGAAATAGTGTTTTTCCGTATTTTTAAGCCAGACTGAGGTTGATTTTCATTTTGAGTGTTTCACTCATGATTAAAATAAGGTTATGTTTATTGAGGTTAGTTTTTTGTTTATTTCTAATATTTTATTACTAATGTTAAATTATATTGTAAATTATTTGCATTGGCAAGAGAAAGTTGTGTGAGTGTTTCACACCAGATTTTTTTTCTTAGAAACCAAAATATTATATAACCATAGAAACACAATAGGTATGTAACTATAGTAATGTAATATCGACAGTTTAGTGTATCATTTTTGTTTAACGTAGTAGCATCACAAATAATTCCTAACATCCAAGTGAATGAAGGTAACAAAATGTTCAATTTTTAAGATGGTAGTTTAATATAATATAACATTCACATAATTTGTACAACTTAGGATAATTTTTTTTTTTTTTTTTGTTTAACGTCCGACTGTTTTGCAATTACTGCTAATGCAGACGGTGAATGATGAAATGATTTTTTTTTGTAATGTATGAAAAAATGCCGTGCCTGAATGGGATTCGAACCCAAGACTGCATGATGAGAGGCGAGCACGTTACCAACTTCGCCAATGCGGCCGGCTTAATATAATTATTATTATTATATTATTATTAATATTATTATTATTATTATTATTATTAATATTATTATTATTATTATTCGGCTTAAGATAATTATTCATAAAAATAAGTAATGTCTTACCAGATACTCAGCTGCTTTCCAGAGCCTTTCTGCACTTAACACATTTGTCCGCTACAAAAGGGCACTTACCACATAGTGTAATTAATAGACATTTTTAGTTTCTCCATTTTATTTTATTTATTATAATCAAAAAAGATTTTTTTTACATAAATCAGTTACTAATTTACAATACAATGAAATTTTATTACAAAATTAAAAAATAAATAAAGTACATAATTATTTTGAATTGCTGCTTCAGGTGACCATGTGCTCAGCTGTTTACAATTAAGTTTCTTAATGTGTTTCCCTTTATTTCTAATGAATGATATAGTTATAATAACAATAATTATGATAATGAAGTCAATTATGATAACAATAATCTGAAATATAATTATTTTTTTATAAAACTTTTGTACTAAATGCTACATGATAAGTCTACTACAATTCATCAACCTCTTTATAATCAGAATAATTCTTGGGCACTCTAGCACAACTAATTATGCCATCGTAAAAAGGTTTATAATCATTTGGAATTATTTTTTGGGAGATCAACCAGTCTGTCAGCTTTTTTTCTATTTGGTAACTTCCAACTTATTCGGATATTTTTGGAGTAGTACACAACAGACTCCCACGTTTTGTTTTGTTTTGTTGTAAATTCCTCTTTTGATTGACATTTATTGCCTGGAATGGTTCATTTAAACCGTATTTGTATTTAATAATGAATGGATCACTTTTTTCGAACCTGAACCATTTTACATTCAGCCAGTTTACACGTTCTTTTTTGGTATTGAAATTTACATCGTAAAGCATTTCCTTTGATAATGATTCTAAGCTGTAAAAGTCTGAATGCATCAGAGTTTTAACTTCATATGGCTTCTTTCTAGTCGTTGCTATTAATAAGGCCCATTCTCGTGTTGTGTAGATGTTTTTATACTTTTTAGCTCGCTCAATGGTCGCATGCATTGAGTCCGCCTCCAAATAGGAATGTCCAGATTCCATAAACTTAAGGTCAATAATTTTTAAATTATCAAAGGTATTTACAGCAAACAACATCGCAGCAACAATATTTTTTTTACGATTTTGACCACCGCATGTGTCTGAGAATGATATACATGAGAAACAGATGATGGTAATTGTTTTAGGTACTCCAAGAGACAAGTACCAATTTCTGACCTGTCTTTTCTCCCATTACACTCATCCCATACATAACAGCTAATGCAACTCAGCTAACTCAGCAAACTCAGCTAATGCAACTCTCGTCTGTCATTGCGGCAGACTGAGCTGGAGTTTCTAACCTCCAAAAAGCCGGCCAAGGACAACCACGGTCACCTTTATATCGGCTATTAACGATGAAAGGTTAAAACAGCAATCAAATGTTTAATTTCTTTTCTCGATAAATAAATAATAAAATCTATATTTCAATGTATTAAAATCATCAATAAAGTGTAAAAGTACAAGAAAGATAATGGATTTGACTCACGGAAAGATATTGAATCGCATACAATATTTCTGCGTGGTGGTATTGGTATTGAATTATTATCGGCGCCAAAAATATAAAATCTGTTATTTTTATAATATTTTAATCTGAAATAAAACAACAATTATGAATTAAACAATGAAAAATATTGTTACTTACTATTTAAATATCACGTTAAAATAGTAGAAACTATTTCAGTTTTGTCAAGTTTTGTAAAGTTTTGAGAAAAACAAAAAAACCTGTCTCATATCCACAATTATGAAAATGTAGCCCTAAAAAAAATTGACTGTTATATTATCGATGGCTTAGTGCACAAATGTGGTAAGTGACATTTTTGCAAAAAATGTCACTTACCACATTTGTGCACTAAGCCATCGATAATATAACAGTCAATTTTTTTAGGGCTACATTTTCATAATTGTGGATATGAGACAGGTTTTTTTGTTTTTCTCAAAACTTTACAAAACTTGACAAAACTGAAATAGTTTCTACTATTTTAACGTGATATTTAAATAGTAAGTAACAATATTTTTCATTGTTTAATTCATAATTGTTGTTTTATTTCAGATTAAAATATTATAAAAATAACAGATTTTATATTTTTGGCGCCGATAATAATTCAATACCAATACCACCACGCAGAAATATTGTATGCGATTCAATATCTTTCCGTGAGTCAAATCCATTATCTTTCTTGTACTTTTACACTTTATTGATGATTTTAATACATTGAAATATAGATTTTATTATTTATTTATCGAGAAAAGAAATTAAACATTTGATTGCTGTTTTAACCTTTCATCGTTAATAGCCGATATAAAGGTGACCGTGGTTGTCCTTGGCCGGCTTTTTGGAGGTTAGAAACTCCAGCTCAGTCTGCCGCAATGACAGACGAGAGTTGCATTAGCTGAGTTTGTTAATAGTTTTTAATTTTAATTTTTATTATTTTATTTTTAAACATTTCATTTCTACTATTTTAACGTGATATTTAAATAGTGAGTAACAATATTTTTCATTGTTTAATTCATAATTGCTGTTTTATTTCAGATTAAAATATTAATTTTTTAAGCTTGGTTAATACGTGTTGTTTTATCTTTTGAATGATAATTATCTCCTGTACATGTGAGTGAATGAACAAACAAAAATGCTGCGTCAGTTAAAATTCATTTTTACTGATATAAAAAAATTAAAACTCGTTTGTGGTCATTATATGAGAAAGTGATAGTGCGTGTACATTGCTAGTACCTACATTTTACTGATAACAGAATCATGTTTTTATCAGCTATTAGTTGACTTTTTAATTAATTATAAATTAGTTTAGCGTTAGTAGTGCTAGACACTTCTAATTGTTAATTTTGGAATTTTTACAGTATTATAATTTAATTATAAAGTATTTTACGATTATTTGTAATTTTTAATAATTAATTAATAGCTTAATTTTATTAAATTACAATTGATTTAATTTTATTGTAGGTTATAATTAACTAAAAATTATGTGCGATAAAAAAAGAGTTAGCCGTTGGTATTTTGGAGGACTTGCATCTGCAGGTGCTGCGTGTTGTACTCACCCCCTTGATTTACTAAAGGTAAGCCAGAATTTTGTCATTTTTAATTTTATTTTAGCCTAAAATCCTCTGTCTTCTATCTTCTATATTAATGTAATATGTGTGTGTGTGTTTGATTTTAAGGGAGGAGTCTACTCAGTTTTATCACTAAAAATTAAAAAATAATCAAAAAATTTTTTTGTTGGTTATAAAACTTCAGAATTTTTTTAATCCAGTTGTATATTTTGTTTTTATGTACGATAACTAGAAATTTGTAAAACATTATTTTACATAATTAGTGTAAGTGTAATTGTAAGTGAAACTTTACGTTCAATTTTCTCGACATTTAGTATTTCAGGTTTTCTTCATGATAAAATCCTTATACCTTTCTTTATATAAATGCTATCTTGATGATTTTTTTTCTACTGTACTCAGAATTTATTGCCTGTTTATTTGTAGGTTGGCCATGTTGAAACTTAGAATAGGAATTTTAAAAAAATTAAAAAACAATGACCTTATCTGTATTTTTTTTGGGGGAAAATATTTAAAAAAAATAATTTTCTCTCCATTGTAAAGTTAAATTTATAAATGGAACCTTCACAAAAAAGAGAATAATTTTCTGATTATTTTGACATAAAAACAAAGTTTGCACCTCTAAAATTAACTAAGTTATAAGCAAGTAATGAAGATATGATTTTCCCCCTTCCACCCCTTAACATTGAAATTTTGCTTTCTTGATATTGTTGTTTTAGGTTTTTTCCAATATTTTCTTTTGAGTTTTGTAATTTTTATATGTTATGATAAACAGTACATCATGTCTTCTTATTGCGGACCGTACACGATCATTAATAATGTCATTACGAGAAATGTCATTACTTCGAAAATTCAAGCTTCATTACCGCATCATTTTTTTGTAGCCGTACACCATCAGTAATAATGACAATAGTTTTACTTCATTACTACTTGGGTTACCTAACAAGAACCAGTAATGGATTCGCGTAAGAAAGCGTGTGTTGCTTTAATTTTGGGATTAAGCTTAAAGTGTAATGTTGAACGTCGACGCTGGATGAAAACCTGGCTAAAAAACCGTGAGCATTCCCACGTTGTGTTGCTCAGAGAAGTTAGTGCAACAGAACCCGAGGATTGTAAAAACTACTTTCGCATGAACGAAGAAACTTTCGGTGAATTGTTACGATTGGTTGAGCCATTTTTGAAAAGGAAGGATACAAATATAAAGGAAAGTATACCAGTCTGTATCAGTATCCATCCGTACTACATCTTGATCTCCTCCGAGATGTAAGAATTTTCTTCAGTTCTTTCCTATAATTACATCGCAGTGTATTTATTTTCCGCCTAACATCAGCACGTGTAGCCCCCGGTTTAATGGTTTTATATATGTTTAAAAGTTTATCCAACGCTTGATTCCTCTTTGTATTATATAATGCGCAAGAAGGGTTCCAAAGTTCTGGAAGAGTCTCATATGTTTCAATAAAATTTAGAAGAACATCGGTACTATCGTTGTTCTCTTCTAGATTACTAACCACTTCACTCGCGACAGATAGCCTACTTCAGTTTCGTCATTCATGTTTACTGCAGCACGCTACAATGATGAAGGAATGATGCATGCTCCGTACACGGTCATTGTTACTGACATTATCCCCACTCTGCCGCAGTAATGAAGCAACGAAATCAGAAAATCCGGATTCGCATCATTACTGAGAATCATTCCAGCTTTGTCGACCGTAGACGGTCAGTAATAATGTCATTATGATAAGGGAATGACATTATTAATGATCGTGTACGGTTCGCATAACAGTTACATACATTAGAACACTGATTATATCTGAATGTCCAATTATCCAAATCGCTTTTGGAAAAACTTAAATTTTTCTGAATTTATTTACAGTTTCAGATTTTTAATAAATGTATATGCTCTTTGGTATTTCTTAAAAGAACGTTAATTACGTTACTCAAAAATTCCCAATGGTTTGCCTACCATTTTTTATATACAACTGATAGTTTCTATTAAAATCATTAAATACAGTAGTACAGTATGCACATTGCGAATTTTATAAAAAGTATGTAAAAGCCTCATTTCTATAACAAATAAAGAATAAATCTTTGTTGATCTTAGGTTAGGTACAGTATTACATATCTGTTAATATATACCATAGTAATTATTTATTTATTTATTTTAAGTCACATCAAATGCTTTGTCATTAGCGACTACGGTGGATTATGTAATATTAATTGTGGGATTTGACACATGAAAATTTCTAGACCATGATCGGGAATCGAACCCGGGACCTCCGCATGGCAGGCCAAAGCGCCAACCACTACACTACGGAGGTGGCCAGTAATTATTTTTATAAGTTTAATAAATTTTTGTATTTTCTAATGATGTATGATACACTTAGAAATAGTTAAAATATCCTAAGTTTTTTTAAAATAATTTATCAGTGTATGTTATGTTGCAAACTTTTCAATGAAAAACAATTAGCAATTTCATGACCCAATAAGATGAGCGTTATGTATGCTGTGTAAATGAGATGTAGTCTTGTGCAGACTCAGGCTGACCATTCCTGTGAAAGTTTAGTTAATGTCAACTCGAAACATCATAGTACAACAGTAACCACTATCTATTATTCAAGTCTGTATGAACGAAAGTAAGTCAGCTGACTTACAGCTATGACTTTACCACTAGAGCAACCTATTGGGTGAATCATAGAAAATTTAAGCATAAAGTATTAGCATTTTTGTAGATTTGTCCAATTATCTTAATTTTTGACTCAAGATTTTTTAATTAATTCAGATAATCGACGTTCTATTGTATTTTGAATTTTTCTGTTTTTTTCCCGGAAATTTCCAATTAAACTCAAAACATTCTTTTTAGCATTTACTGATGATTCTTGTAAAACGCCTCTTTTATATTTCATGTTTGTCTTCGTAGCAGTTTTAGAATTATAGGATTAATTAAGTTAAAATGTTAAGCAGTAATGGTCTTAAATATCCCTGAAGGTTATGAAAGAGCCTTGAAAATATTAGTAAAGTATCACAATTTTTCTGTTTTACATAAAGTACTCTACTATGATTTTATGCTAGTTGTAAATAAAAAATTAAACAAATTTGTAAAAAAAGTCCTGTAAAATATTTTGTATGTCCTTGAAAAAGACCCTTTTGATTTTAAAAATTATTTTTTTTAATCCACACCCTGGTAAGTGAAAGTCTCATTTTATTCAGATTAATATAATCGTAATAATTTATTTTATAAAATTTTTTAAGTAATTGATTTTTTAAACAAATCAGAAATATGATTGAAGGTTAAAATTGTAACAAGGTCAGCTTTTACTAGATATATATACATTGTTTAATTTTCTATCTACATCGTGTGATTCCATGGTCATTAGCGAGACAGCATTTGTCTTGCATGTTCCATTCACTCTATCCACAATCTCTTCCTCTAGGGGTTTTTTAAAATTATTGACATTCATGATTAAGTTGTATCATCCTAATAATGTTAGATAACACACACACACACACACACATTTGGTAACTAAAAAATAGAGATAATTTGCATATGATTGCAGCTGTTTTACATTGTATATATGTTTATCTTAAAAAAATTAATAATTTTTTTCTAATATTTAACCTTGTATTTAAAATATAAATTGTACATTAAAAAAAATTAAACAAAAGTCGTGTAATTGGATAATTGGATAAGCATTTTTCTTGGTATGTATGTATCTTGTTTGGTGTTGGACTGTAAATTGTTTGAAAACTATTCAGCTGGTTCATACATGTGATAGTTTGCTGGAAAGAGCTCTCTGTGCAAGGTTGGGCGAGTAAATAAAAGTAATATATGGTTATCTTCATGGCTTATTGGTTAGAACACTAGAGTGCACTCAAGAGCCAGCCTTAGGCAGGAGTGAGTTGGACCGTGCACCTGCTAAAATTTAAAGATTACAAATACTATAACTGTGTTTTAACTTTAACAAGTTAAGCAACACGTTTTGGACTAACGTCTTGGTATGTTTGTTCTTTTTGGTTTAACGTCCGACTGTTTTACAAATTGCTGCTAATTTAGACAGTGAAGGATGAAATGAATTTTTTGTAACGTATGAAAAAATGCCATGCCCGAGTGGGATTCGGACCCAAGACCGCGTGATGAGAGGCGAGCACGTTTATACGTCTTGGTAAATTAACCACATGACCAAAATACCATTAACACACATTTAACTGCGTGTCCCATTTGAAATTTAAGCTTGTGCATAAAAAATACTGGTGAAAACAACAAAAAACCTTGGATGGTTATGAAATGTATGTTTTCTGATAACGGACACTTATAGTAGAATCTCACTAGTCCGGACTCTGCTTGTTTGACAGCCGGTTAATCCCAACGAGATTTGAAAAAAATTAAATATAAAAGGATTTATTAATTTTACCTTTTTTTATTAGTCAACTTCTGTTCAACTTAAAAAATAATAGAGTTTTTGGAAAAAAATGAATTCTTGACATTTCCGACCGTAGGGACAGGTGACTGGTGTGATCAACTATCAATTACTATCTTTTGTTTTCTTATTTCAAATTTAGATATTTGGCTTCTGGATTACTATTTAAAATTCTATATTTTCTTCTTATAATTTATCTTGATGTATTTAGTTTTTGATTCAGAATAATTTAAATTTTAATTAGAAATTGTTTATACTTGATTATTATTTAAAATTATTTCTTTTTTTAAAAATCCAACATTTAATATTAACTACGATGTTATGTAGAATAGACTGCTATTCTACAACACTTAGTTTATTATAATTTAAAGAAAATAAATTAACAAGAAATTTAGTACAGTTTGGCAAATTATTGACAGATTATAAAAATCAAATTGGTTAACCAATCGACATTATTTTTTACTAAATTATTTTTGTTTCAAATTACTAAAATTTTGATTTTTGGTCAGGATTTGAACCTGGATCTCCTTATCCTTGTTGTGTGTTTAATATGCACTACCTCTTGCCAACCAAGAATCAATCCTTTCATCAATCCAACCAATATAAATAAATTTTAATCAATACAGATTTCCTGTCATTTTCTGTATATGTAACCCAAGTGTTGAAGAGTTGGATGTAAGTCCGTAGTTTCTGATTTGTTTTATTTTATTTTTGATTTGTTTTATATTTGTTTGGCAAACATTTTTATTATTCTTGGCAGCATACATTATTTAAAATAACCGATTAATTTAAATATATAATAGTTACATGATGAATAGCTCCCAATGTTTAATTTTATTACGTATCTCTGTTCAAAAGTATGATTCATCTTCTCGTATGAATAATACTGTATTCTTGGAAACTTAATTCAGAGTGGGAAACTATTACAGTTAACAAAATGGAATATTAAATATATATTGTAAAAAGTCTACGTTTTTTAAACCCATTAATATAGTGCTTTATGATATGATTGGTATAATCTACTGTGGTACGTTAGTTGATTTTGGTAATTTAACAAATTTCTATGATTGGTGAGTTGTTAAATTGTGATATAATTTTTTTTTTTATCCGAGGTGGTGAGAAAAACTCATGTTCACTCCTTCACGATGGGGAAAGTAGTGTTGGACTCAATTGAGGCGTCCTCGTCCAGCCCCAAGGAGGCCGCAATTGCCTTACCAACCAAAAACCCGCTGCCTGGCCACTTGATCCGACATCAGCAAACAACCCTCCACCTCCCCCAGAACTGTTTATATAATACTACAAGGGAAATGTCGGGTTAAAAAAATTTACTTACTGTCAGTGGGGCGTGGAAGGGAACCATAGCCTAATTCCCTTCTAGAAACTATTACTAGTTTACTATTTTTCTTCTAGCTGTTACCGACCAACACTCACTCTCTCACTTTCATTTATCTCTTTTATCACCAGCTCAGGAAATTAGTGTACCTACCTTACCTACTGAGGTCGGGACAGGATTGATTCATTGTGGGAGAGGGCGATCCTGCTGATCTCCATATGTCTCCTCCCGACCACCCTCTCCGCAAACTGAGCGACCAGCTTCCAGCTCTCCTCTTCCCGCAGCATTGCTGCCCCTATTCTCTCTGGAATCCACTGTGCAACGCCTATCGTCTCAGATGTCTCCATTCAGTCGAGGCCAAAATAGCGACATCTTTCAAAACTATGCACAATTGTATCACTACAGATTATACCCACCATATTCTAAAGCACCTTTGTCAATGGGTTTACTTAAGGTTATTAATCGTAAACCTTTTTCCATTTAGAACGTTTAAACGTGCACCAGTGTTTTTTGTATCCAAAATTATAGATAGAATATTCAATACACATATAACATACAAAATGGTTACGAGTTTATTAATAAAATTCATAATCTAAAGCTGGATATTAATTATGAAAACATTTGCTATTCAAATTTATATACATCCTGTCTCATAAACATGTTAACCTAAAATATTATCTTCATGAGGTTATCCATTTGGGTACATACAGGTCATTTGTTCTAGCTAGAAGCTCTCCCTCCAACGCTTTGTGCCACTGAGCTGTTCTGTTTAGTGGTGGGGGAAGCACCTCGTAGTTGTAATAGTAGTATACAGTTAGAAAGAGAGGGAATGATCATTAAGTGAGAAGGAGACAACACTTGCCCCCTTGAAACTATCCCTACTCTACCTACTCACCCTCCCCTTACAAGCTTCTTCCAAAAACAAATGCACTGTACATGTATGTTATTTATTTTGAAACTAAAACTGTCATGTCAGTTTGGGTCTGATATTAAAAATAAGGATTTTCATAATTTTCGTGTATTTTTGATTTTGGGATTTATATTCGTGATTTTAACCTCAAATTTACATAAGTAAATCGGTGCTATTGTACATAGTATGTGGCCTACCGCGTCACGTTTAGTGAAGTTTGTATTTGTTGATGTTCACTAGCACTTTTTGCAATACATGACAATGTATTGCAAAATACTTTTTGTAAATAAAACTTATTTATTTACTTAATAAATACTTTTTATTTATTAAAAAGTATTAATTTAATAAATACTTTTATTAAATTAAAAAGTATTTTTAATTTATAAAAGTACTTTTATAAATTAAAAGTACTTTTAATTTATAAAGTATAAATTAAAAGTATTTAATTTATACTTATTAATACTAAGTATTAGTATTAATACTAATACTAGTATTAATAAGTATACGTGATGATATAGTAGTACTAGTAAGTATAATGTACTAGTACTAGTAATACTAATACTAGTATTAATAAGTATACATGATGATATAGTAGTACTAGTATAGTATAGTAGTATTAGCTGAGATAAATAAAAAACTAGAGGATATCTTAAATGGAATGGATAAGATCATGAGAAAGGATTTCTTCATTAAAATTAATAAGAACAAAACGAAAGTGTTTTGTAGCAGCAAGAGTAGTTTAGAAGAGATGGGAAATTAAAAAATAGGCAACGAAAACGCACAGGAAGTTGGGGAATTCTGCTACGAGGATGGTTTGGTGGTGTGGATTCTACAAGGAATGGTAGAAGCAAAAGTGATATCAAAAGTAGAATTGCTCAACCTAGAAAAGCCTTTGAAATTAAAAACAGCTTACTGACTACAAACATTGATTTACAGATTAGGAAAAATTTCATAAAACACTATGTTTGGAGTGTAGCATTACATGGGAGTAAAACGTGGGTGATAGTGGCTGTAGAAAGGAAGAGGATAGAAGGTTTTGAAATGTGGTGTTATAGGAAAACGTTAAATATTAGGTGGGTGGACACAAAATAAGTAATTTAGAGGTACTTAGGCGAGTGGATGAAAAACAAAGTATATGGAAGCATCTTACCAGACGAAGGGTTAGGCTAGTGGGGCATATCTTAAGAAATCCAGGTATTGGTCTATCAATAATGGAGGGTAATATTGAGGGAGTGAATTGTAGGGGAGGTAAAGGTTAGAATATTTAAAGCAAATTACAAAAGATGTAGGGTGTTACAGATATGTAGATATGAAACAACTTGCACAAAATAGAACAGCTTGGAGAACTGCATCAAACCAGTCAAGAGTCTGATAAAAATAACTTTTAGAATAACAGGATAATTTAAAGAAAACAATATAGAATAAGGACAATAAAAAGAATAATTTACAAGAAAAGGATAGTAATACTGTACTATAATTTACAATTGTGAGGGCAACGAAGAATCAGTATAAATGCCCCTCTCCTGTCTCGTTTTCTTTTTTTGGTTCCATGATACTTCCACATTGATCACATGGGGTAACATTTTCCGCTTGTCGACTGTCAAGTAGTTTGTGCTGCCTCAAAAAACCCACAGCTGTTTTTTCTCCATTAGCAATTACATTTCAATAAAAATCTTTTAACAACATTTTACATCTATTTAGTTAACATATAACCTTAATGTAAAATCTGTGAATCTGTTCACACGAAAAGTGTTTGTAAACAGTGCTACCACATCAACAAATACAAACTTCACTAAACATAACGCGGTAGGCTGCATACACCAGTAAAGTAGTAAAACCAGTAAATCAGTGTGTAAGGTTATTAACTATGCCTTCCTCATTAATATGAAGATCAAATTACTCATTTCACGGTATTTCTTTGCGAGTCCAATGTTCTTTCTTTCCGATTCTTCATCATTTTTGTTGTTGGGACCAAATGTAAAGTTGAAGATCTTAAATATGGGAATAGAGGTACTCCTTTTTAAACATGTAGTTTTGATGCAGATTTCTGAGCTGGCCCCAAAAATGGGAAGGATCTTTGTCACAAAGGAAAAGTTTGCTTTGTGTCATTCATCGCTATTACGGTACAGTGGCTAGTAAAATTAATTAATGAGGCACATAATTCCAGATTGTACCCAGAACATTTTTATGTTGTTGTTGTTTAGGTCATCAGCCAAAAGGCTGGTTTGAACCTGTAGAGTTTTTACTAAGTAAATCGAGGAGTGAGGTGGTTTACCTTGCTTTCCTCTCTGAGTGGAAAAGTATGCTTATAAGCAAGCCGGGCCCCCTGAAAAGCACATATTTTCCACTCTGTAAATGACACTTTCACTTCATTCACCACAGGGTCTGGCTGTATAATGAAATTCATTACTTTCAGAGGAGATAACTCTGATTAGTGTCTTTTACACCTCTACCTCTTCTGTTCTTAAATGATTCAGTCATTTAGTTGTCTCACCATGTGATAAGAAAGAGAAATATTTATTTTAGCCATGCAACTAACAGATTGAGTGCAAATAATTTGATACTTTACCTGTCTGTTATGGGAAAAATTTTATGTGGGTTGCTTAAATATTCAATACCAATATGGATGTAATAAATGCTTACGGATTGATTATTACTCGTGGTGACCCCATTGGTCCTAAATGACATGTGCCATTGCTTAAAACATTGTCACTTGAATGAAAATTTAATGAAATCCTGTCTTTTGTTTTAAGAATGAGATATTTGATCCTGTTAAGAATTTGTTTGTGTAAAATTTAATTAGTTCTATATTTACTGAAGAAAATTATTTCTGATTTAAAGGATTTGAGTTCTCGATGAAATATCAAATGTATGCTGTATTTATCAGCTTTGTGCATACTGGCTTCTGTATTTAGATTCTTTAGAGCAGTTACTGATAATGGGTTAAAAATTTCAGTAAATCTCTGAATACATTAATTTTTAATTCAATTTTTTGACCCTGATATTCATAAATGTGATGAATACAAATAAACAATTCTGAGCTGGCCACTGTCCCATCATGATTTCATGACTAATACATAAAAGTAACTGAGTATTTTGATAGATTATATTATTTTAGAAGTTATTTTAGAGATTTGATGGTATTTGTTGTTTTTATAGGTTCACCTGCAAACTCAACAAGAAGGTAAAATATCAATAATGAGATTAACAGGAAATATAGTCAGACAACAAGGTGTTTTCGCTCTTTATAATGGTCTATCAGCGTCTCTCTGCAGACAGTTGAGTTATTCTACTACACGTTTTGGCATTTACGAAGTAAGATAATTTTTATACTAATCAAACTTAATTGTAGTTGACTTTGGTGGTTATTAGGTGAAAAAATGTGGTTTAAAACAATCATATGGATTTTTCTTGCCAATGTAAATAATGAACAATATAACCTATCATTAGTAAACTATGTAAAATGAAAAATGACCGCCTCAATGGTGTAGTGGTTAGCATGTTAACCTAATAAGCGGAGGTTCTGGGTTTGATTCCCAGCTAGGGTCTGGAAATTATTACGTGCCAAAACTCAACGTTACAGTTTCTTAACCCATCAAAGTCGTTAATGACTAAGCGATTGATGCGACTTTAAATAAATAAATAAATAAATAAATAAAAAATTAAAAACCCTCCTCAGTTTGGCCTAAAAATACGGAAAATCACTATTTGATGCTAAACTAGGCTCTGTAGAGAAAAATGCTTAAAATAAAAGAACTTGTAAAAATGGGAATAATAAAAATAACTTTGGTCACCTCTGTAATGTAGTGCTAGCCTATAACAGGGAGGTCCTGGGTTCGATTCCTGGCCAGGGGCTGGAAATTTTCACAAATTAAAACCCACCATTACATATTCCACCGTAGTCGCTAATGACCAAGCTATTGATGTAACTTTAAATAAACTAAATAAAAAAACTAAAAGGAAATCTATAAAGAAAGGTGTTTTCTTTTTTTTAAATTGATCAGATAGAAAATACTTAATTCCCACAAACTTACTATGGACATGTACACTCGAATAAGACTATTGAACCCAGTTTTTCAGGAAATTGATTTTGGTGAATATTAATTTTTTTGTAAAATAAATCAAAATAAACAGCAAAGAGTTTATTTTTAAGTTGTAGAAAAAGTAATGATTCCACTTAAATGAGGCATGAGAAATTTTTGGGCTTTTAAATTTAAAGGTTGGTTTTTGAATTTGTTTTTACTTTGTCTTAGCTTTAGTTACTCAGACAAAAATTTTCAAGGTTGTAGTTCCTGTAGAGGTCACTGAACTTTTGAATAGATAAACAATGTCTGGTATTTTAATTTCTTTTAAAAAGATAAGCTAAATATAATTCACTTTATGGGTAACTTTCTAATGTAGGAATCAGGTCACATTTTAGGAATAAAATTTACATTAATTATAATAATCTCTGTAAAATTTTTGCAATGTAATATTTTTTTAAATACTTAATATATTTGTTATTTATGATTTTAAATTATAATATACTTATTGAAATCGGTTTATTAAATTTAGATTGTATAATAAGAGACTGTGTGTGTTGCATAAAATTTTGTTTATGTGTTAAATGTTACATACAAAAACCTGGTGTGAAACACTCACATTACTTTCTCTTGCCAGTGTAAATATAAAATATAACCTGAGCTTAAAATCAACCACTGTTGGACTTTAAAAATATGGAAAATCACTAATTGCCGTTAAACTAAGGTACGTAGAACAAAATGCGTGAAATAAAAGAAAAAGTTTTTTTTTTAATTTTTTATATTTTTGTATACACTTTTGCCCTAAAATATATATTAAGGCCGCATACTGAAAAGAAAATTTTTTTTCTATAAGAGGACAGCCCCGGGCTTTGAATTAGAGCAGATATGGTGCTTGCCCTATCTTGTAAAGCAACAAAAATCTAGTAAATGAAGCGATTTTAAACAAAACTGTAGAAGCTGTTTTTGAGAAAATTGCAAGAAGTGAAAAATAGCCTTGAATTAACTACTACTTCTGGTTGACTGAATTTAATGAAAATGTTAATGTTGGGTCCTCTAGTAGTACCTTACTTAAGTTTCAAGTTTTAACTTCGTACAATGTCCCATTCTTGGGATATTTTGTTTACACATGACCAATCCGTAAAAACATGTTTTTTGGGCTCAGGGGGCCTGAAAATGTGTATTTCTAGTGAAAATTGAGATTAAAACAACACTTTTCTTTCTATATTTTCATATAGAGCAAGAGAAAGTTAATTCTACATGAAAATCAATGAAGAATGTAAGTTAAAAGTTTGGTTGAAAATTTTTAATACAGTTTTTATTATTAAATTGTCAATATTTTTGTTTCTTTTATTTTTACTAGATTAAAAGAATATTTCAGCCTTTTCAAAGGTGTAATAGTAGCGTGTTAAACTATAAAGCAATATGTCCCAGTTTTGATTCCTGGCTAGTGTTTATTTTAAACTAAGAATAAAGAAAAAAGTTTTTGTAACAATTTATGTAAATACAGATGTAAGTGTTTGACATATATTTTATGAGGTTATGTAACTAACTAGTATAATTTTAATTAAACTCTAAAGTCTGGAACAAGTTTTATTTTTAGAAAGTGATGTGTTGCACTTGTTTTGATCTATTGATATTAGTTTTTATTTTTAACAGAAATAATAAATTATAGTATATTTATCTCTATTTATAATGTGTGTATCTTATATTATTTTAATCTGTCATTAAAAAATATATCTATATTAGTTTACAATCTTCTTTGTGACCGATACACTTGTAATCTATTAATATTTTTTAAAGTATGTTATTTATTTATTCTTGTAGCCGTCAAGATATTTATTGTTAAACATTATTTTCAAAGTGGATAGTTATGATACCTTTCATATTCATTTCATGAATGTATTTATTGTTTATTTGACTTGATTTAAGAGAAAAAAAATAAAACTGTTTTCTTGGCTTTACAATTTGTACATAACATCCCAAATACCAGAGAAAAATTGTGGAAATGTCTGTTACGACTTAACTATTTTTTTAAGATTCTTTTGATTTAGAAAATTTGTGACACGTGAAGGTCCCAGGTTCGATTCCTGGCCAGGGTCTGGAAATTATTTTCATTAGGTAAAAACCCACTGTTCATATCCCGCCGTAGTCGCTAATAACCGACTTTAAATAAAGTAAAAAAAAAATTTTTTTTTTAAACCAGGTTTTTTCGGAAATGGTTACCTATGACACTGATTTTACTCTATTTTACCCTGTATGAATATATAGGAAAGGAAAGTATTGTAATCTTGTTTCCATTTTGATTTTTTGAAAATGCGTTTTCCCCATAAATACACGTTTGCAGGCCCCGTGAACCCAAAAATACATGCTTTTAATCGTTTTCCCCCATAACTACTCGTTTGCAGGCCCCGTGAACCCAAAAATACATGCTTTTAATATTGGTCTATGTGTTAAACAAATCATCTCAAAAATGGAATAGCGTACGATTTTGAAAGTTACAACTTAAGTTAGGTACCACTAGGGAACCTGACCCAAACATTTTAATCAAAATCGGTCATCCAGAAGTAGTAGTTCATTCATACAATTTTTTGCGATCTTCTCAAAAATGGCTCCTTTAATTTAAATTTGCCTTATTTTCTACATTTTTTATGCTTTAAATGATAAGGTCTGCTGAAATTCTGTTGGGGGGCCTATGCTCTCAAAATAATTTTTTACTTCCTCTTGCTTATATGAATATATAGGAAGGAAAGTATTGTTTTCATGTTGATTTTTCAAAATCGAGTTTTCACCGGATCTACATGTTTTCAGACCCCCTGAACCCAAAAAACATGTTTTTAGCAATTGGTTTGTGTGTGTATATACAAAATATCTCAGGAACGGAACATCGTACGAACTTGAAACTTAAGTTACATACCAGTACCGGACCCGACACGAACATTTTCACCAAAATCGGTCAACTGAAGTAGTAGTAGTAGTAGTTTAGTAGTAGTTAGATTTTCTCAAAAACTGGTTCTACGATTTTTTTAAAAATCGCGTGGTTTACAAATTTTTTTATGCTCAACAAGATAGGGTAGGCGCCATGTTTGCTGAAATTCTTGGTGAGGCTGTTTTCACGTCAAAAAATTGTTTTTTTAAGATTACGGCTTTGATATGCATTT
This sequence comes from Catonia carolina, assembly GCA_035578175.1. Classification (NCBI taxonomy): domain Eukaryota; kingdom Metazoa; phylum Arthropoda; class Insecta; order Hemiptera; family Achilidae; genus Catonia; species Catonia carolina. The sequence goes on along the minus strand of JAQMRL010000005.1, from coordinate 26,757,950 downwards.
TAGCACAAAAATTTATATCATAAAAAATGTAGAGAATTTAAAATTCTACAACTTTTATTTCCAACTTTTTTTTGTATAACGCTTAGTTTAGTGGTAATTGGCGATTTTCTGTTTTTTCTCATGAAAACTTGTGAAAAATCTTTTTTTTATAGATTTCAGTCTTAGTATGCATTTTACGACAAAAGTGTATAATCAATTTTATAGGAAATAAAAATATCTACAACTTTTATTTAGAGCATATTTTTCTCTACAGAGCCTAGTTTAGCATAAAAGAGTGATTTTCCGTATTTTTAAGCCAAACTGAGGTTGATTTTCATTTTGCGTCTTTCACTCATGATTAAAATAAGGTTAGGTTTTTTGAGGTTAGTTTCTTGTTTATTTCTAATGTTTTATTACTAATGTTAGGTTATATTGGTTATTATTTGCATTGGCAAGAGAAAGTTGTGTGAGTGTTTCACACCAGATTTTTTTTCAAAGATTGTACCCTTAATTTGCATTTTAGGGTGAACGTGTATAAATGGAAGTTGTAGAACATTAAAAAACTACAACTTCCATTTCAGAAATGTTTTTTACAATGCTTAGTTAAGCATCAATTATAGATTTTCTGTATTTTGCTCTTCAAAATCTGTAAAAAATTTAAATTTTTAAAAATTGCAATCTTACTATCCATTTTATGACAAAAGTGTACATAATCAGCTTTAGAAATTATAAAAAAAAACCAACTTTTATTCCTAGCACTTTTTTTACAGAGCTTTCTAGTAGCTTAGCGTTAATTAGTGATTTTCCGTATTTTTAAGTCGAACAGAGGTTCATTTTCATTTCAAGTCATTCAATAATGATTAAAATTAGGTTGCTTTTCATTTTACATGTTTGTGATTAAAAATAGGTTACATTGTTCATTATTTACATTGGCAAGAGAAAGTTTTATGGGTGTTCCACACCAGATATTTTTGCTTTAACTTTAACTTCACATTATTGTTTATAATCACATAGTTGATGTAATATTTAGCGAAAAATGGAATAACCTTTATCTGAGAACAAAGATCAATTTTATTAAGTACTATAATTTTAATTACTTTTTTAATTAACTTTAAAAATCAATAATTTATTGAACATTTTTAATGATATTTCAATTAACAATAACATCTACGCATCAATTCATTCCATGTTTTTGATTATAATTTAAAAACTGGAATTAGTGTTTTTAAATTACACGTAAAAATACGTCATCTATTTAGTAAAGAGATAATAGACAACACTTGCATATTAATTAATATTGGTAAAGTCAATAAATTTTGCTTTTATTATTACTTCATTTTTAGGTTTTAAGACTTGTAACAGCTTTATTAATATTTTCTTACTATTATTAACTGATAAATGATAAGGATTTATTCGTGTTTGTTTTTAATGTTATTGTTATTTCTGTATTTATCTCATGTGATAAATGATAAAAATGTCTTATTTTACGATTTCATATTTTTAATAGTGTTATTGATCTTCTCGTAAATGGATTTTATTTATTTTTGGAAATGTTTAATAATATCTGTCATTAATTTTATCTTTTTCGTGAGCTAAAGAACGATTTCTCTTAACTTTTGAACCATGTAAAATAAAAATTACTTTAAGTAATGATCTTGTGTATGAATCCATTATTTCGTCCAAAAAAATAAAAAGTGAAATTTTGTTTTCATTGTTTTCTCTACTGTACTGAGTTTAAGTTCAGAACTTTGTTTCTTCTGTATAAGATACTAAACTTCTACCCATTCTTATCAGCCATAATCAGTTATTTAATTATAGCTTTATGTTTCATTGACATTTAGGGTTTGCGATTCTGTTAACTTAGTGAGTGTGTCTAAGGAACATGAGCTGTAACAAAAATCCATACACCACTACACCATATGGTACAGAGAGGCAGTACCATAAGGGGACAACATAAGAAGCGAAATCTAATTACAATTTGAACCAGTCAGTAATTGAAAATCTTGACGCAACGTATTCTGTATTGGTCTACGTTTTTCAATATTGATGCATAAGATTTATGATTTGTCGCACAACTTTACGTGCTTTCGGTACCCTTTGATTTCGGTTTCTGGTGCAGGCATGATTAACGAGCATGCGACTAAAGGTTTCTGATCTGACAGGGTGGTGGCCGCAGTGGCAGTGCGCTAGCCTACTAAGCGAAGGTCCCAGGTTCAATTCCCAGCTTAGGGTCTGGAAATTATTATGTGCCAAAACCCATCATTGCAGTTTTTTAAATCACTTTAGTCACTAATAATCAAGCTGCTTAGACGACTTTATATAAGCAAAAAAACATAAAACATAACCTAATTTTAGTCACGAGTGAATGGTGCAAAATGAAAACCAACCTCAGTTTGGCTTAATAATACTGAAAATCATTCTTTGATGCTAAACTAGTCTGTAGAGAAAATTGCTTAAAATAAATGATTTTATTATTTCCTATAACTTTATGTATATATATTTTAGTTGTAAAATGTTTACTAAGGCCGCAGTCTTGAAAAATTCAATGTTTTTACAGATTTTCTTGTAAAAAAAAACCACTAAACTAAGCGCTATACAAAAAAAACAATACTAATAAAAGTAGTAGGTTTTTAAATGTTCTACAACTTTGATTGTATACACTTTTGCCCTAAAATACATATCAAAGCCATAATCTAAAAAAAAAATGATTTTTTTTCTATGAGTTAGCCTCAAGAATTTTAGCAGACATGACGCTCACTCTATCATGTAGAGCCCAAGAAATGTAGTAAATTTGGCGATTTAAAAAAATTGTTAGGAGCCATTTTTGAAAAAATTTAAAAAAGTGAAAAATTACGAGAATAAAGTACTACTTCCGATTTTGATGAAAGTGTTTGTGTCGAGTCCTCGTTTGGTACTTAACTTAATTTCCAAATTTCAACTTTGTACGCTATTCCCGTTCTTGAGATATTTTGTCCAGACACAGACCAATCGCTAAAAACATGTTTTTTGGGTTCTAGGGGTTTGAAAACGAGTATATCCAGTGAAAACTCGATCTCCTGTGGAATTTTTTCATCACCCTTCATCATATGCATTACCATTAATGTACCGAACAGTCAGACGTAAAACAAAAAAAAAAAAAAAAAAAAATAGCTTATCCCAGTTATAAAAAGAATTTACAAATTCTTTTGTGGATTTGACGATTTTGGTCAATAGTGCTCATCATTATTGCTAGTGATTAGCACTAGACTAATGCTAGTCACATCAACTGCTAGCGCAACTGGCTTCTACGCTGGGTCCCAGGATCGATTTCCGGTCAGGTCTGGCATTTTTTCATCACTCATTTTCATACATCATCATCCTCCACTGTCTGCATTAGCAGAAATTACAAAATAGTCAGATGTAAAAAAAAATTAAAAAACTCTTTGGTTATTAGTAGCTACTAAGTAGCTACTAATAACCAAAGAGTTTTTTTAATTTTCAGAATGTTCAGAATGGAATTGAAGGTTTTAACGAGTAATAGTTTTCAGACACTAGCCAGAAATTGAATCCAGGATTTTCCACTTTGTAGTCTACACCTCTAACCACTGCATAATGGAGGTAGCCTTAAATATTTGTTTAATTATGTTGTTTCAATATGATACAATTACTTTAATGTGATTTTTTGTGAAAGTGTCAAACATTAGGTACTTTAATATGTTTTTTTTTTGTAAAGGTTTCCAAACAAACTGTTTCGCCCAATGGAGAACCCATATCATTCCCAATGAAAATATTAATGGCTGGTGGAGCTGGAGCTGCAGGTGGTTTAGTTGGTACACCTGCTGATATGGTCAACGTGAGAATGCAAAATGATATTAAATTACCAGCTGATAAAAGGCGCAAGTATGTAATTTTGTAATTGATTATTTTACTGTTTAATTGATACAAAGCACTGGAGGTTGGCACCCCTAGCGGGTTTTGAGAAAAGTGGAGACGGTATTGCTCCTCAGTTTTTGTTTAATTGTGAGTTTTTTTTTAGTTGTTGTGTTAAAAGTATGTGCTATAGGGGTGGTAAGTAACTGTATTTTGAGTTTTGTACTAAGAATTTTGCAAGTCAATGGAAATGAAAGTAGAAATTATAGTTTTTAATTGTGGCATACGGAAATGGCTGACATTATAATCCTCGCTTTAGTTTACTGGCTTGTTAGGCCTAAACGATAGTCCGCTCCGGGAGGAGGATAGAAGATTATGTTCCTTGTGTAACCTGTGGGAGACAGAGGACATCTTCCATTTTTTGGGACGCTGCCCAATTCTAAGTGCGTTTAGAGCCTCTTGGTTTAATAAATCAAGTCTAGAGGAAGAGGAAGTAGTAAGCTATTTAAATGGAAAAAACTGGTTTATTTTAGTAAATTATGTAAGAAACGCCTTGAAATATAGAAAAGCTTGGGTTGATGAGTTCAATTTTTAGTTTAGAAATTATAATTTCATAAGATTTTTTTTGTTTTCCTTTTTGCCAACCTGGCAGATGACCTCAGGTCATGCCTTTTGAGTGAATGAGTGTTTTCTTTACAAGAGTTTTCTTTTCTTTTTTTTTAAGCTTTATGTAAGACATTCATATTTGTAGTTAATGGATAGTGTATCTTAATTTTGTTGGTATTCTTGTACTTATTTTTTGCTTTGTTAAATAAAGTTCACTTTATTATTATTATTATTATTATTATTATTATTATATGATACAAAGCACTGATATAGATACTGAGTCACGAGAATGCCTTTTGCATGTGGATGGGAAGAACTTACTGTGAGGAAGGGAAGAGAAAATCTAACAGTGCTAAATATACTTATACGCAAAAACTCTTCTTCACAAAGAGTTCTGTCCGCGCAAAGGAGTAAATAAAAAATTTATTTAATCAAATTTATAAATACTAATAACTACTAAAAAAAAAATACTATTATAAAATCTAAAAAGGGTACAAGAAATACATTAAACATTTTTTATTAAAAGTATTAAAAATAAATGATAAATACCATTAAATTTATATAAAAAATATTAATAATAATAATAATAATAATAATTTTAATAACAATAAAATTTTTAAAAATTACCTTAGATTATGTACAATTGTATTAATAGAGAAAAAACTTATTTTTTCAATAACTAAAACTACTTTACAATAATTTTAGGGAATACATGTGGATAATTTAACTTATGAAAATTAATTCAATTAATGAGCTCAGAAACAAAAAAAAAACTAATGCAATGAGAAAAGCAAAAAAATCAGAGAACAGTTATTTTAAAACTTCGAAAAGTTTCGCAAGTTCTTGCTCGTATATCGATAGGATATGATATAGTTTGCATTGTTGTGTTGGCGAACTGATACCAAAGCAGTCGCGCATGCGCACTGATGCTTTCCCCCTTTTACCCCTTGTTAAAATCAAAGGAAAACTTGTGACTCAAGTGCTATATCATTGTACATAAATTTCACTAAATACTTTCTTATGTATTGTTTAGAATTATATAATATGAAAAAACCAATTTTTACAAAAATTTAGTGAAATAACATTTGTCACATGTGTCATTTGTTCGATAGTTATACTGCATCTGTTTTGCGACAAATATTGTATGGTTTATGCTGGAGAAATAAATGTTAAGTTGCTTACGTGTATGGTTGGTCTAAAGTAACATGAATTAGATCTTCTGTAGATTCTGAGGACATTTCCCAAGTTCACGTACTCATGTTAGCTTATAACTCATTGTTGTTTATTCTGTAGTTTACAAAAAATTGTGCCAAATTACTCTTCATGAAAAAATTCATCCAATTCTTATTTTATTTTTCAGTTACAAACATGCTATCGATGGCTTATTAAGGGTCCATAAAGAAGAAGGATTTCGTAATTTATTCAATGGAGCATCTACAGCTGTTGGGCGTGCTATTTTAATGAATATTGGTCAGCTTTCGTTTTATGATCAAGTTAAACAATTTCTAATATCGACCGATTGTTTTAAAGACAATGCTACTACTCATTTTCTTTCCAGTCTTACGGCGGTAAGTACTCATCTTTATTACTGTTGTTAAGTTACTACTGGTTACTTACTACAAGATCCCTAAGATACAAACACCTTGGGTTACTTTGACCTGAAGTGATGTTTTGTGATGGATACTATACAATTTAATTTATTTAGAATCTAGATTACTCTATGGGTAACCATACATAAGGAAGTTACATTCTGGGATTTCACTACAAGTTGTTAAATTTTGAAAAAATCTGAAAATTTTGATAATTTTCTCAAGTTAGAGTTTGAGGTACTTTCAGTTCGTATACTATAGCTCGGTGCTATACCAAGTTGATTGCCCATAACATGCAGGTGGAGTGTTCAATTATTTGCACTCAATCTGCTAGTTCCAGGGCTACAAAAATTAGTTCTGTTTCTTATCACATGGTCAGTAATTATATGACTGAAGGATTTAAAAACAGAAGAGGTAAAGGTGTAAAAGACACTAGTCAGAGTTATCTCCTTTAAGACTAATGAATTTCATTATATAGCTAGACTCTGTGGTGAATGAAGTGAAGGTTTCATTTGCAGGGTGGAAAGTAGGTGCTTGTCGGTGGGCCGGGCATGCTGATAGGGATACTTTTCCACTCAGTGAGGAAGGCAATTGTAAACTACCTCACTCCTCGTTTTATTTAGAGGTTTAAACCAGCCTTTCAGCTGATGACCTTAAAAACAATACCAAGTTGAAAAGACATTTTCTTCTGAAAATGCTTTTTATTTGTTTTCCAAATTTTTGGACAGTATTTTTTCATCCGAAAGAATTTCAGACCAAAAATTTTTTCAGCTTAAAATTTCCCGGACAAAATTTTTGGGTAAAATGCTTTCCTTACATTTTGAAATTTAATTATTCTTATCCATCTAAGCCCTTTAGGGGTCAAACTTCACCTTATGGGAAAGTGTGGGCGTGCAGCATACGCACTTCCATGGTTCTGATCTGCTTATGAAATTGTGATCCACATAACCCCTGTGGTGTGCTCGAAACGAACGCCACATGTCTGGTAAGTTTGTGTTTTTAGCCCAGATATATAGGTATTTTAAAAATGTTTTGTGAAATGAACAAACAGATTTATGGATACACAAATTCTTAATATATTTAAATTATTATAAATAACATTAAATTATATATTTAAGTTTCACACTTCAAGAAAGTTGTTCATTGCTTTTCATGGTTTTTTTGGCTTGTATTGACTTGAAGTTGAACTGAGAATAACTATTATATGCTTGTGATATGACTTGTTAGCTGGTCACCTTATGCAAGTTGTTCGGAAAAGTCTTGACTTCTTATAATGAATTCCTGAGCCTTTCTGCAATCTTAAATTTTTAATATAAAAAAAGAAATAATCTTGTTATTAAGAAAAATAATGGAAAGAAAAGTAATATGTTATCAAGAAGATAAAGGCTTAAAGGTTTTATTTATTTTTTCTGTATAATTTTCCCACACAAATGTAAAATGTTATTGAACTAATTATTATAATATTGGTGGTGTAATACTGAAAAACTGAAATACTGTAAAACTGAAAATACACCAAAAGTAAGTGTTGGCCAAGGAAAAAAAGCAATAGGGACTAACTGTTTGGGTTTCACCGATGATTTGGCCCTATTGGCAAACAATATGGAAGAAGTTAAAAACCAAATAATAAGTTTAGAAAAAGTTTCAAGAAAGATCGGGCTAAAAATCTCGTATGAAAAAACGGAGATAATGGCACTGGATCCACTGTGTATAAATAAAATTCAAATTAATAACCAAAATATAAAAATAGTGCAAAAATTTAAATACCTGGGCGAAATAATAGATAATAAATTAAAAGAAAAACTCTCTTGGAATAACAGAGCACTTAAAATGAGGAATGCTCATGTTTTAACTAAATCTACATATAATAAAAAATGTCTCTCTACAAACACAAATATGAGGCACTATAGAACTGTGATTCTGCCAGAGGCACTATATGGTAGCGAAACCTTAATACGAATTAAAAACGAAGGGAAAAGTGATCAGACAATTAAAACAGAACGTAGAATTGTTAGAACTTGCATTAATGAGAACTACAAAAAGGATGGTGTGTGGAGAATCCCCACTAATGAAACAGTGTATGAAGTCGTGGAACCGATTATCAGTCTAATGAAAAAGCGCAGAATTTCTTATTTCTTTCACATATTAAGAATGCCAGAGAATAGGTTATTAAAACAACTTATAACCAGAGGAATCAGTGTGAAATCTGGTGGAGGATACATCTCAGCAATTAAAGAGGATCTTGACGAAGTTGGACTGAGGATTGAAGATGCGACAAATAAACCAAAGATAAGGGCGTTTCTAAATGCAAAATGTTTTAATGTGGACAAGGTGGCTAGAGTTGTGCAGGTAACTGACGAACAACGAAAAGCAAGATCTGAAAACATGAGGAGGTATTGGCAAAAGCAGCGAGCCAATGAAGTACATGGGAAGCGAACCAGAAGGTTGACTAGAGTGATCCATTGAGGTCAATAAAAAAAAAAAATAAAAAAAAATTGGTGTAAATGAAATTTATATTTTGTGTTAGTTATAGTTGAATTTAACTAAATAAGTAAATACATATAATTATGTAACAATTATTAATACAGTTTACATAGAACTGCAATATCCAGTGTGCACTATATAAATATAGTGCAGTTGGCTTCAGATGTTTTTTTTGTATTCCTAAGGTTTGGGTTGTAAGGAATTACTATACCTACATTATAATGCGAGGATCTGTTGTTAATATTTTAATGTGTTTCTCCATAGGCCTTTATAAAATGCAGTTAAGTGTTATATATTTGTCTTTCTCTTTTACAGGGAGCTGTAGCAACTACGCTGACTCAACCATTAGATGTTCTAAAAACAAGAGCAATGAATGCTAAACCTGGAGAATTTAATGTAAGTATATTCTCTCATAAGGGTGAAAACACAAAGAAAGCTGATTGCCTGCTTTCTTTACAGAAATTATACAGATTTCTTGAACTTCCTTTTATTCAGTAAGGTGTTTAAAAAATGTTTATAAGGAAATTTTTGTGATTACATAATTATAGTGTTAGTAAGGCCCGCTCACTGAGTTTCATGGCAAACTAAAGTTAGCTCTTTGAAATTGGTGTGTTTTACAAGCAATAATGAAAGTTCAAATATCATAACACGCCTTTAATAAACTGATGAAAAATTATGAAAACATTTCAGATGATTTATATAAACGTATGCTTCTTTTGCGTATAAAAACATGAAAATCTCTTGGCATTAGAGCGAGCAGAATATTGGGGTGCGAAAAATTTGTTTATTTACTTTATATTTTTTACTGTAATGGGCTGAAATTCCAGTGTAGCAAAAATTTGTACATGACATGTTTTGTAGAAAACAGTTTTTATGAATGAAATCATATTTTTTATTACAATATTGGGTAAAGATTCGGCGAGGTACAGCAGTTTGAAAATTGTGCAGTATTATTTAAAGGAGCATGTAGCAATCGCAGGTGACGTAAAAATGCCTATTTATCCCTTCCAATAGCAATTGACACGTGTGCATTGCATATAAATGTACTAAAAACATACACATTCATAAAATAACAGTAGTAAAATGTGTTAGTAGATGTTTGAAGGCCCAAGGATAAAAAAAACTAAGAAAGAAATATCTTCTATCTCAAAACCGGTTATATACCTCCCCTAACGGTTATATATAATGATATGAGCTTCCTTTATTTCATAGAAAAGAGAGAGGGAAACAGTACTGCATTCGTACCAACTCAAAATATGAAATATTTAAAAAAGTTACTCTGTCTGGAACATAGTTGAAGCCAACAAAGAGGTTGTCCACTTTGCTCTTTCATTGTTTTGTTAGAAACTTCTTCTCCTTGTCGTTCCTATCCGGTTCGAATGTTGGCGATCATCATGGCTATTTTGAACTTATTAGTCGCAATTCGGAACAATTCCGTGGAGCTCTTACCAAACCAATCAGTTCCTCAAATTGGCGAGCCAGGAAATTCTTCTTCTACCAGGATTCCTCTTTCCCTCTATATTCCCCTGCTGAATGCGCTGCAGGAAATCATATCGTTTTTGATTTCTCATTATATGACCAAGGTACTTGCAGCTTACGACACTTAACAATTTTCACCAATTCCAGACCTTTGTTCATTCTTAACAAAATTTCAACATTAATGACTCTTTGTCCTGGAAATTCTCATATTCTCCTATGAAGCCACAGTTCAAAAACATCAAGCCATCGTGCAGTCACCCTGTTCAAGGTTCAACTCTCAACACCATACAGAAGAACAGCGAATACATAGCATCTAAGAGGCTGTAATTTGGTGCCCAATGTCAGGTTATGGTTCCGGAACACTGAAACCCCTCTGGCCTTTCCAATACAACACCATAACTCTTGTGAGTTGCCCCATGCCTCATTAATAATGGTTCCTGGGTATGAATACTGTGAAACACGTTCTATTCTATTCCCGTCAACATACAGATTTTTTTTTTAATTTTTTTTTTTGGTTTTACGTCCGACTGTTTTGCAAGTCTACATACAGAGACATGCATGTCCTCCCTGGTGATGATCATAAATTTAGTCTTACAGATGTTGATGTCCAGCCCATACATACTCATTGTTTACTTCTGTAATTTTGTTCACCATTCGCTGAAATACCGAAATAACTATATGTGTTATAAGAAAAACTAGGTAAAATGTATTTTTTTAAAAACTGGTGTGATCTCTTTAGATTTTGGAGATTTACATAATTTTTTATGGAAAAATCGTATGTGACGTGTTTTTTTTGGATAACTGTTCCATAAAAAAGAAAAGAGTAAAGGATGAAGTCGTATTGTAGGGCGGTACTGAATCGTACCAGACTTTTTATTACAAAATACAATACATTGTGTGCAGTAGCTGGTATATATAATTGATTAGATAGTTAAAAGAACTAATCTGCCCAAACAGATAAAATAAAAGATGACTTCGTTCCACCAATCACAATTTTTAAAAAATTTAAATTATGTAATGCCATAAAGTTAATTAGGAAACTGTAAGCTTTCCAACAGTGAAAGAATTTTTAAAATCAGTTGGGTAGTTTCTGAGATTACCTTATAAAAACGAAAGTTATCTTTTCACCTATTAATTGGAAAATTAATTTAAAAAAATTGTTGAAATGTTAACTAATTTTCTTGATATGATTTTTCAGAATTTATGGCATATTGTGGTTTATACAGCAAAATTAGGACCACTTGGGTTTTTCAAGGTAAGTCAATATAATTTTTAACTAGTTAGGGTTACTGGAATCTGGAAGGCGCAGCGATAATGTACTTGTTACTTTTTTGTTTTATGTCTAATGAATTGACTTTCAATTTCTATTGTCGACTAAAAACATTTGTGTGTTGTGATCAAATTTTTACCACCTAATTAGGAGAGACCCATGAAGGGTTGTTAGCGGTTGATGAAAACTGACCGATTTTTTACAATAATGAGAATGATAACATTTTTCATTAATCGGCTTTTATACAATCATCCACCACCTATGTATTATCACCGACTGGGGCTGACAACATGTGGTGAAACCTTGCTTGTGAAGTTCGTGGCCCTGAAAAGGGCTGTTTAATTATGTTGGTGGCCCTGAAAAGGGCCGGTTGTGTTTTGTGGTTGTTCCTGAAAAGGGCCATTGTTGGTGATCAGAAGCAGCGAGCCGGCGTGGTGGAAGCAGAGCTTGAAGAGTGATGGCTTGGCTACCGGATTCTGGCCTGCCTTCTCTCAGCAGCAGTTGGATCCCCACTGCAGCGTGACAGTGGTGGCCCCCAGAGCCCTGCAGTGTCGGGTCGGCATAGGCCGTCACCGATAGCACGGCCAAGGCGGTTCTCTCTGGGTCGGCCAAGGCTGACTGGTACGGGAATGTAACGTCCACCACTGGTAGCATAGACCAGGAATGGTGCATCTGATTTTGGCTGGGCTCTTCTTTGGTTGGAGCTCGTCTTCCTTGTTCTTCTCTGGTTGAGAGTTGATTAGAGAGTCTCACTCGCGGTTCAGTGCGGCTGCTTGAATACCCCTCTGGCGAGTCCACTTCATAGTGGAGGGGGAGGCAGTACTGACTCTGTGCATCTGTAGCGCTCCGCGTGGCAGGCAGGTACTGGGACCATCTGCAGGTGCTAATATTGGTAAGGCAGTCGGCGACAGTAATAGTAAAACTCCGCTCAAACAGCATAACTGAAATGTATCCAGTTTTTTTTTTAATTTGGTTATTACTGTAATGTATTTTAACAGTTACTAATAGTTAGTATTTTCCACAGCTGTTACTTTGACAGCGTCAGTGGTAGTGGCCATAGCGGGCATCCCCACCTTTACAAACTGACTATCATGAAGAATTTTATGTGGAGACAAAAGCATCAGGTCTAAACGTCTCAATTAGATGTGAACAAATTTTTACTGATAAAAATGTTTTTTAATTTATTTTTTTATTTTTTCTAGGGATACGTTCCAGCATTTGTCCGATTAGCTCCTCACACTATCTTAACATTCCTATTTTTGGAACAGATACGACAAAACTTTGGAGTATTGAAGAATTAATCAAAATATGATACATATTCATTTGAAATATACAAATACTTCAATTTATAATAATAATAATAATAGTAATAATAATTATAGTTTTATAATATTAGTATTAAGTTAGGTAATAAGTTTTTAAAGAAATATATAATGCATTTGTTTACAAATGAAGGTGGTAGATGTTTATTTTATTTATTTATTCTAGTTTTTAATTAAATACGCTACAAAAGTTAGTCAAAAATTTTGTAGCTTATTTTATTATTGTTAGCATATAATTATTAAAATATACAGGAATATTCTGGCAAATCAGTTGGATTTTAATTTTTGTAATTTTTTTTTCTAATATCTATTATAATAACTTAAGATGAATAATGCTATGTTGTTATGTGTTTTGAATGCATTAGTCTTTCTGTTAATAGGTAAATATATGTGCAATGAATATTCATAATTAAACTGTAAAACAAAAGTTGTTTTTTAACCTTTTGACAGTAGTCAAAATATTTTAACACATATTTTTACATGATTTGTTATATATGTAGTTTATCTTGACTGACAGGTCTTGAAATTACCATGTTTGTTTATCCTTAATTTTATTCTTATTGAAAGCTTTCTGTGTGAAAGTTTTTACTCTGTATAATATCTCTTAAGCTTTTATTTCTTTTTGAATCTCCTTACAATTTACAACTTAAGTCAATTTTTTTTAGTATATATCCCTCAAAGTTCAGATATTAAAAATCTCGTTTAAATGGATATCTGTATTTTTTTATAGTTTTAGTCTTTATAATATGTAAAAATTTATGATGAAATCGTTAATTTGCCAGACTATTTCTGTACTTGTTATATCAAAAAAATGATTGTTAACTTAACATTGTACTTTTCTAATTAACTTGGTGCGTTTTTTTGATAATACAATCAATGTCTAAGCTTCTTTCAATTCGCAGCTAAAATCTGGGAAATTTTCATGTTGTAAAACACTAAATGTTCTTTAACCCTTTACAATGTATATCTCTCCCACATTCACAACTGCCAACTGTTAATTTTATCGTGCCTAATATTAGTTATAATCATTGTAGTCAGCAAATAGTGTTTCTGGTTCTATATTTTATTTTATTATTTTTTTTTTTTTTTATTAAAAACTACTATAAACAGTCAAAGAATGAGTAATAGTTGAAATGATTGAAAATTATGGCAGTCTATCGAAAATTGTAGTAATTACCTTCGAAAATAAATGTCATAGTTTCAAACACGAAGGATTGTTTTTAGACGGTTGTAAGATCTCCGATAATGGACTGGTAATGGAATACTATAATGTCGGGCGCCCTCCAACATAAGACCGTAAAATTAAGCCAAAGTAATTGCTAATGACCTAGCTTAAATGTTATAGTTTCAAAACGAGAGGGACTGTTTTTAGACGATCGTAACATTCTCCGATAATGAACTAATAATCTTCTTCTTCTTCAGGTGCCATCTCCGCTTCGAAGGTTGGCAATCATCAGAGCGATTTTTATCTTTGATGTCACAGCCCTAAACAATTCGTTGTTGCTGCAACCATACCAATCTCTTAGGTTTTTCAGCCAGGATTTTCGCCTTCTTCCCAAGGATCTCTTTCCTTGGATTTTCCCCTGGACAATCACTTGTAAAATTTTATATTTTTCTCCCCTCATGACATGTCCCATATACAATAATTTTATTTTCTTCACTGTTAATAGTACTTCTCTTTCTTTATGCATACGTCTCAACACCTCCACATTCGTCATCTTTTCCACCCATGAAATCCTCAGAATTCGCCGGTACAGCCACATTTCAAATGCATCCAGTCTCCTTTCATCAATCCTCTTCATTGTCCAAGCCTCCATCCCATAGTACAGTACGGATAGGACATAGCATCTTAGGAGACGTGTTTTTAATTCAAGGCTTAAATCTCGGCAGCAGAACAGTTTCTTCATCTTTATAAATGTTTTTCTGGCCTGTTCTATTCTGATGCGAATTTCCTGAGAGCTGTCATTGTTTTCATTAACAGTTGTGCCTAGGTACTTGTAAGCATGGACTCTTTCAATGCATTGGTTCCCTACATATATCCTACCAACGTTCTGATATGCTTTAGCTATTAACATATACTTTGTTTTATTAATGTTAAGTGAAAGACCGTACTCTTCACTAACTGTGGCCACTCTGTTTATTAGCATCTGAAGGTCTTCATGTGTTCCAGCTATAAGAACTGTATCATCAGCATATCTCAAATTATTTATCGTCATGCCATTGATTTTAATGCCTGTGTCCAACTCAGTAAGTGCCTTATTTACTATATCTTCCGAGTATACATTAAATAGGATAGGTGAAAGTATGCACCCCTGTCTAACACCTCTCTGTATTTCTATTTCCTCGGATGTCACGTCTTCTATCCGTATTGCTGCTTTTTGGCCATAGTATAGGTTCGATATTATTCTTATGTCTCGGAGATCTATCCTTCTCTTTATTAATGTTTCAATGAGTTGATCATGCCTAACTTTATCAAAGGCTTTGTTATAGTCTATGAAGCACACATGTAGTTCTTGGTTCATGTCCAGACACCGTTGAGATAGTACATTGAGAGCAAACAGTGCCTCTCTTGTTCCTAGGCCATTACGAAACCCAAATTGTGTGTCACTGATATCTACGTCTAACTTTCTGAATATTCTATTATGAATTACCTTCAACAGGATTTTCAATGCATGTCCCATCAAGCTTATTGTACGGTAGTCAGAACAGTACTTAGCATTTTTCTTTTTAGGGAGGATTATAAACGTTGATAGCAACCATTCATTTGGTATTGTTCCTGTTGTATATATTGTGTTAATTAACTCAACCAGAACATATAATACCAGAACTAATAATAGAATACTATAATGTTGGATGCCCTCCAACATAAGACCGTAAAATTAAGCCAAAGTAATTGCTAATGACCTAGCTTAAATGTTATAGTTTCAAACGTGAGGGACTGTTTTTAGACAATCGTAACATTCTCCGATAATGAACTAATAATGGAATACTATAATGTCGGGCGCCCTCCAAAATAAGACCGTAAAGTTAAGCCAAAGTAATTGCTAATGACCTAGCTTAAATGTTATAGTTTCAAACGTGAGGGACTGTTTTTAGACGATCGTAACATTCTCCGATAATGAACTAATAATGGAATACTATAATGTTGGATGCCCTCCAACATAAGACCGTAAAGTTAAGCCAAAGTAATTGCTAATGACCTAGCTTAAATGTTATAGTTTCAAACGTGAGGGACTGTTTTTAGACGATCGTAACATTCTCCGATAATGAACTAATAATGGAATACTATAATGTTGGATGCCCTCCAACATAAGACCGTAAAGTTAAGCCAAAGTAATTGCTCCTAGCTTGACATAATATACATGGAATTTTAATCCAGTGTTTTTTAATTTACCAGACTTTTGCTAAAAATCTATGAGTTCATACAAGCTCAGGATTTTTAACTTAGTTGTTGATTCTATTACCAATTACTTCGCTAAGGCAGTTAAAGAAGATTTTTAAAATGAGAGTCGTCAAAAAGTGAATGATAATCATAATATTATTATTAAGTAAAACTTCTGTTACTGTATTTAAATTTATTTTACCAGAAGAGATGTTAATTTGAACACAATCTTAACTAGTAGAACTTATTTCCTATTTTGTGAAATAAATAATTTAAAAGTTAAAATATACTTTTGGAACTTAATTATCATTGGTTGTTTGTAATTAACATTAGTTTTTAAACCATTTTTGTTATGGTTGTGTAATTTTAAGTAAAGTTAATAAAAAAAAATTGAAAAGATTTTATTTTATGCTGACCAATTTGTTGTAACTTGAAATTATGAATAAACAAGTCTTATTCAGTGACAGAAGTTATACGGTAAGGGTGTTCTCCCACCAGTGATACTCGACTGTGACACAACCTCGACTCGACATCGCATACAAATCCTACCCTTGCATTTATGTTTTCGCCCTCCCACCAGTACAACCTTGACGCAACCTCGATCAAACTGATTGCGTTCAACACCTGCTCGACCAGTCGTGTATAATCATTAGCTCCTCAGGAGACAAACTACTCCTGTAGTTTGTTCTTTTTTTTTAATTCTAGGACCAACAAGCTCAAGTAATAGTTGGAAACTTTCTTTTGACATCCGATAAAAACTTAAATTTGTAAACATTACAGGAGAGTTCCTGGGCACACACATACGCTCTTCTATTACGATTATTACTTATTTACGGTGATATCCAACAGCTGCGTTTTTTTTTTCTTAGATAGTAATAAGCAACAACTATAATTTGGAGCTGACTTGTTTGCTAGTGCGGGATGAAGGGCGAGGGGGACTGGCGACAGTGAGACTTGATGTTGTAATAGCAACGGTTGCTTTAAATCCACATGGTGACGTGTGTACTGTACATTTTGAAAATATTTACTCTTCATATTTGTCAGTTGTTTTTGCAAGACCGTTCATTGTAGTGGTGTTAATTACGCTTGCGGCTCGTGAAGTTATTATTAATCTAGTTATTGTATGTGATCTAATATTGATATACGACCACTATTTATAAACAAACTGATATAAAATATAACACTCTATAATAAAATATTAAAAACTAATACTTTTTCTACTTTATTATGGTATTTTATTAAACTTTTAGTGTATTAATAAAATATTTTAGAATATTATTAGTTTAAAATCTAATAAAATATTTTGGTACTACAGTAGTTATTCGAAAAGGTTTGTGACTAATATTTTTAGAAGAGCGCGTACTAATGGTGTTATTACTACAACTATGTTATAGGAGGAGGGGAATCGTACAAACAATCCTCTCAAACTGAATTCCTTACGCTAGCAATCAAGTGAGCTCCCATCTATACGTCTTCTTCATCAGTTGACATTTTGCAAACTGCAGGTGGATTCGAAGAAAAGGTTGAAAAGTTGTGTTGAGGTCGAGTCTCCTCGATGTGCAAACCATGCATGACACGACTCGTTTTTTGGTCAAGTTGAGGTCTCATCATTTTAATTGTGTCGAGGTCGTGTTTCATTGGTGTGAGAGTAGCCTAAGTTGACATAGTAGTGATATTTTAAATATATTTATTAGGCTACTTATTTTTTATATAGCCACTTGTTATATTTTAAAAAGTTTTATGTACTGTTAATTATGTTATTTGAAAAAATTATCGAAATACAGATTTCTGTATTAAATGTGTATAGGTATATCTTAATTCGCTGCTTTATATGTGTTGTGGCCAATCAAAGTTGTAACTCTGTCCATTAGTTAATATACTTAATATTAATCAGTGGGATATTTTATTAGGTTCAGGTAAATTTATTTTTATTAAGTATATTGTGGTAACTCTGATTTATGTAGTGTGTATTAATTTTTATTAGTAATAAAATCATTCAAAATGATTTTTCACGTTTAAGTATATTATTCAAAATATTGTTATAATATTCGAAACAGATTTTTTTTAATCAATTCTTTTTATTTTATAAAGTTTAATTTTTGTTTGGCTTTTAAATTTTTACTTTGGGTGGGTAAAATTATTTTAGATTGTTTCTCAGTCGTTATTTATGTTAATTGACTGATTCCTCTTGAAGTCTGGTATTTTTTCATCTGACTTTTTCATTATCTGTCAAACAGTTTGATGACATAAAATAAAACAAGAAAATTTGTTTATCGATTCAGGTAGTTGTATATTCATTCAATTATTAATCATGAAGATCCTGAGTTTGATCCCTGGCAAGAGCTTAAAACATAATAAATTGTTACTATGCTTCCAAAATGATTCAAAAGTGAGTAGTCAGATAGATGCCAACAATTTTAATCATATGCCAGCTACTGAGTTGACGTGACTCAAAAATTTTTTTTGAATAAGTTTAAATTTTTTATTATCATTACTTATCTAACTTTTGATTTCTATACAACTTCAAAAATAAGTAATGAAAACTGAAGAAACAACCTTAACCACCTGACAGAATATACTTTTTTTATTGATAGTTTTAAATAATTTATTTCATTTTGTTAATAATGTCATTTAACACTTTCACAGTTGAACAAAATTTTACCTCTTTGCTGCTGTTGTAGAAAACTGCCATAAAAGTAGTAACCTTTTTATGTGTAACATCTGCATAGTCAGCTCGGTGCAAAGAAATCCTGCACATAACTGTTGTTTGTTCAGCTGTGAAAGTGTTAAAAAATGTTTTTATTTTTTTTTAATCATTACTTTTGTTTTGAATTTTATATTATTTTATCTTTAAAATTATTTGTTTGTAATTAAATATTTTATTTATTGTTTTTATGCATAGGTAGTATAATTCCATAATAACTCTGCACCAAGTAAATGAGAAGGTTGATAATGAGTATAGTTGTCATGTGACAATTTGGGGAGCATAGTATTTCTTCCACTCTAACTCTTCCAAGCTAGGACGTTAAACAAAAAAAAAAAAAAAAAAAAAATCTTCCGAGCTAAATGCTCATTTTCTGTTTTATTATCTATTAAAAAAATAGTTAAATAATTATAAAAGTAAATACAGTGAACTTTCGCTTCTTCAACACTGTATACTTTGATACGGCTCGTAGCAAGGCAATATGACGTGGTGTAAGTAGCAATCTGGCAGGCAGGTTAGCCCTTTCCACTTTCTCCTCATCCCCCTACCCTTCTGTTGTCCTTGAGTACAGTATTGTACTAAAAGGCTTGTAAGTTTGTTTGTATTCATTAAAATCAATACTTTGACAACCTCTAAGTCCTCAAAGTGTCGAACTATCAAAGTTCTACTGTACCTATATTAGGCTTTCCGATAGTGACTAACGAGACAAAGAGAGGTGGTGCTTAGGAAGCGAGAGGGCTGTCCTCACATGAATATTTATATATAATATAAATATATGTATTAAATAATTTACTTTCTTGAAATATTTAATGTAAGAAACTATAAAATGAAACTGGTTATTAATGACTGAAATAAAGTACAGCAACATGACTACTGCGCATACAGAATATGCAACATTATGCGCAATATCCCTTATATCATTCGTTCCTAGGCTCGCTTGCTGCCAGACCAGCCCAGCCGCATTGGCGTAGTTGGTAACATGCTCGCCTCTTATCATGCGGTCTTGTATTTGAATCCCATTCAGGCATGGCATATTTTCATACGTTACAAAAAATCATTTCATCCTTCACCGTCTGCATTAGCTAGCAGTAATTGCAGAACAGTTGGACGTTAAACTAAAAAAAAAAAAAAACTTGCTGCCAGACCCTATACAAATCTCAAGTTGTTATGGAAGTGTACAACCTATAATTATTACATCTTGTTATTAATATTAATGGACACTTATAAATTAAAAAATTATTATTTTATTTTATATATTAATTTTTCTAATATATTTAATATATTTTTTGCTTTATTAAGTAATTTAGTGCTATATTTAAATATTTATAAAAATGAATATAAAATATTCATTTGTTATTGTATTATATTAAATTTAAATTTGGAAACTACAATTTCGAATTTATTTTTTTATAAAAATATTTATAATTATATTTTTTATATGATATATTGTATTAATATATATAAAATTTATATATTTGTGACATATTTGTAACGCATGTACATATTTGTGCTTTAATTGTGTACATTTTTGATAGAATATTCATAACCAAATTGGTGCTAATTGTGTATTAATACCTATAAAAACATAATTTTGACCCTACCTTGAAAAGTAGGTGTCACTTTATTTTTGTATGATATATAATTCAAAATATTTTTGTATAAATTATGGTATTTTTTATTTAAATACCATTACATATCCATTTTCTGAATTGAAATATTTTTTGTTTCGTGTACCAGTAAGTTATGTTTTATGCTTTATATACATTACCAATTATACAGTATCCAGGTTCTATTCCCGGTCAGGTCTGGCATTTTTTTATAACTCATTTTTATCGATCACCCTTCTCATCGTCTGTATTAACAGTAATTGTAAAACAGTCAAATGTAAAACAAAAAAGTACCAATTAATGTTTTTTTTGTTTGTTAATGTAAAAGGAATGGGAAAAGTTTGCCATCTTTTCTGATATATAGGGTGATCGTAAAGTCGTGCAACCCAAAATGATAACAGTCTTAGAAAGCTGTAATGTATTTTTTATTTTTCTTTCAAAGTTTATGATACAAGTTATAATTACAACTTACTTACTTACAAGTTCACAACAAGTGCTGGAAATGTCCACCGTGGTTTGCAATGCATGCATCAACGCATTATCGTCTGCAGACTGTCGTCAGATAAAACACTTGGTCGGCCGGTACGATTACGATCATTCACGCTACCTGTATCCCGAAAACGATGAAACAAACGAAATATGAACGATTTGTTTGGCACTTTAGCATCTGGAAAGGCATTGGAGAAATGTTCTTGACACTTGGCGTAGGATTTTGATTCACAGTAACTCAAAACGATAGAGACGCGTTGTTCTTGCGTAAAAGACATTGCGACTCGAACTGAACAAACCAACTGGTTTCTGGCTAACTGTCGCCCGGTGGCGTGATCTAGCAGTGCTGCCACATACTGTACTACTAAACGAAAAATTCCCATATTCTAATCATAATTTACAAATTTACCTTCAATTCCTACACGGCTTCAAACATTTGGTTGCGCGACTTTACGATCACCCGTTATTATGATCAAATTAAATCAGCTTATTATATTATTATTTTGTGAAACTGAAGGTTCAAATTGATTCTCAGCTTATGCTTAAAAATGAATAGAATAAAACCAATCTCTTATAACTATTATAAAATTCTTCCCGATGTAACATCACAAACAAACATAGTGATAATGCGCTGGTTAATATCAAAAGTTAGGTAAAAATAAATGCTTGGAAATACAAAAAAAATTTATTTTCAATAATGTTTACTTCATTTGAAGCTTGAACATTTTTGTATTTTTACTTTCTCTTGCCTATATGAATATATAGGAAGGAAAGTATTGTTTTCATGTCGATTTTTCGAAATCGAATTTTCACCGGATCTATACGTTTTCAGACCCCCTGAACCCAAAAAACAAGTTTTTAGCGATTGGTCTGTGTGTGTGTGTGTGTGAACAGAATATCTCAAGAACGGAACATCGTACGAACTTGAAACTTGAAACTTAAGTTACATACCACTACCGGACCCGACTCGAATATTTTCATCAAAATCGGTCAACTGGAAGTAGTAGTTTATTCGTATAATTTTTAATTTGTGTGCGATTTTCTCAAAAACTGGTCCTACGATTTTTTTAAAAATCGCCTGGTTTACTCAATTTTTTATTCTCTACAAGATAGGGTAGGCGTCATGTTTGCTGAAATTCTGGGTGAGGCTGTTTTCACGTAAAAACATAGTTTTTTAAAGATTACAGCTTTAATATGCAATTTAGCGCAAAATTTTCCATAATAAAAGTTGTAGAAAATTAAAAATCCTACAACTTTTATTTTAAACATTTTTTTGTGCAACGCTTAGTTTAGCAGTAATTAGCGATTTTCTGATTTTTTCTCACGAAAACGTGTGAAAAATCGATTTTTTTAAAGATTTCGGCCTTAGAATGCATTTAGGGACAAGAGTATATATAATAAATTTTATAGGAAATGAAAAGATTTACAACTTTTATTTAACGCATTTTTCTCTACAGAGCCTAGTTTAGCGTGAAAGAGTGATTTTCCGTATTTTTAAGGCAAACTGAGGTCGATTTTCATTTTCCGTCTTTCACTCATGATTAAAATTAGGTTATGTTTATTGTGGTTTGTTTTTTGTTTATTTCTAATGTTTTATTACAAATGTTAGGTTATATTGTTAATTATTATGCATTGGCAAGAGAAAGTTGTGTGAGTGTTTCACACCAGATTTTTAGGTAGCCATCATTTTTATTGATGTGTTTTTGTAGGTGCTGTAACACTTTTTGTATGCCCATATTGTCTCACCTCACTTACACTTTCATAGTTATCCTTTCAACTTAGGAAACGGGTAGTAGTCACTGGGTGCAGAGTCCAAACTATAGGGTAGATGGGTCAATTGAAGGATAGATTGGAGTACTATGGGAAGCGTTAACTCTTTGTCATTGGCAGGATTTGCAAGGCACATCCTGAGCACACATTCCAGTATTGCAACTTCTCCATTAAAATCCTAAGAATGGTGCTTCCTACCAGAAGAAGTGTCTCCCACTTCTTTCTTCATTGTGAATTTTGGTACGACCAGCTGCAAACTCTTTATACATTTTTGAAAAATGGGGTATTAATTGTCTTCTTCTTCCAAACAAATATTAGGTCGCAGCTTGTTCCGAACTCATATACTATAACATCT
Organism: Catonia carolina; assembly: GCA_035578175.1. Classification (NCBI taxonomy): domain Eukaryota; kingdom Metazoa; phylum Arthropoda; class Insecta; order Hemiptera; family Achilidae; genus Catonia; species Catonia carolina. Next base: position 26,735,068 of record JAQMRL010000005.1, on the reverse strand, counting down.
ATCTCCATCTTTTCTAGGTCTGCCGACATCCCTTTTATCTTCTGGAGCATACTAGTGCACCTGCTTAGGTATCCCATGATCTGACATCCTTTCCATTTGCTGCCTCCAACTTTGGCGAAAATTATTTATCGTTTCGGTATTAATTGTACATTTGAAAATATTTAAAATCAAATTAGATCCAGACACATGACACTATAGCTACTGTTCTCTTTTTATATTTTCTGTATTAAGTTTTGTAAGACTTCCTGATCACTTGGTATTTGCTGTCATTTTTTTCAAATTTGCATCTGTGTTAACATCTTATGTATTCATTATTTTACAGCTGAGGTTAAAACATTCATATAAATATTTACTTTAAATAAATTCTCCATGTAACTTAGTTTTCAACAAAAACAATTTTTTTTTTCAAAATAACATTTGCAATCAGTTTTTTAAAAATAAACTATAAGCAAATCTTTTGAATGTACAAATCACAAGTTGAGGCCTCATTACCCTGAGTACCTCTCATTACATCAATTATTCATGTGTTCAAAGAGAAAATTACTATGTACAAAGATATTTACATTTTACAATATAGAATACTTTTCACTAAAATTTTATATACATTTAAACTCTTTCAGACAGGTCCAAAACATGGTAACGTTTCAGGCGCCTAACTTCTTCTGCATTATTTAGAAGATTTATGGCTAATTCGTTTTCGTGGCTTTCAAGTCTTGCCTGATATTTTCTATTAAAACGCCTGACCTCGTCCATTACATCAGGAAGGTTACAATAATGTTGTATTTCTGCATTCCTTGCAAACCATGGTGCCCTTGTTATAGCCTGAAGAACCTTATTTTGGAACCTTTGAATTATCTCTATGTTACTTCTGCTGGTAGTTCCCCAAAGTTGAACACTGTACAACCAGACTGGTTTTAGTAACATTTTGTAAAGCAGCAACTTATTCTCAAGAGAGAGTGAAGAGTTCCCACCAATCAGCCAGTACATCCTTTTGTATTTCAGATTTAATTCATTCCTCTTCATTCTCACATGGGTTTTCCAAGTTAACCGCCTGTCAAGATGCATACCCAGGTACTTTACAACTTCACTTTGTGGTAAATCAACACCTCCAAGTTTTACTGGTGGACAATTATTCCTCCGCATTGTAAATGTAACATGCTGCGATTTTGCAGTATTGATCTTCACTCTCCATTTTTGAAGCCATGGTTGGATTTGGTCTAAACATTCCTGAAGTTTGTTTGAAGCAACTATAGGATCTCCACTTGTAGCAAGCAATGCCTTATCGTCAGCAAATGTAGCTTGAACTACCCCTTCAGTTGTTGGTAAGTCTGCTTCATACAATGAATAGAAATACGGGCCTAGAACTGAACCCTTGTCAAAAGCCTGTTCAGCATCTGAAAAACCAGCAGAACAATACATTCCTCCCTCCAAACTGTCTGTAACCACTTTTACTACTCTATGTATTTGTTCAATCGTTGAATGACCCTTACGAAATCCAAACTGATGGTCTGGTATCAATTTACATTCAGTCAAAACTGGTTGCAGTCTTTTTAAAAAAAGCTTTTCAAAAACTTTAGATAATACTGGCAATAAACTAATCGGTCTGTATGATGAAGATAAATCTGGTGGTTTATTAGGTTTCAAAATCATTATTATGGTGGAAAATTTCCACTGTGATGGATAATGGGTAATCCTGAGTACACTGTTAAACAAGAAGTTATAAATACTATTCCTTTTCTTGAGAGGTTTTTTAAGAGTTTGGGTGTTATCATATAAACAATATTTTTTATACAGAAGGTGAAGAATGGAATTTTGAACCTTCATATCATAGAACAATTCAGGATTAAATGACTAATCGTAAACACATCCACGAGTTTATAAAAATCACTTACTTGAAACTAAAACCAATTTGACTGCCAAATACATTTTATAATTTTTGCCATTTAAACACGTTAAAAAACTTATTTTTTTATGATTATATCTGAAATTTTTTTGAAGTTCTATAAAGTATTCTCGGGTATGTGTTCATTTGATCGTTTGTATAGTGCTGATGTTTTACCAATAATTTTAATGTGATCGTATTGTCAGTAAACTTAAAATTTTACCCGACCAACTCTACAATTTAGTCATTTTTTATGTTAATAAAAATCATTGTAAATCTAAAACATTTGTTTGTAAATCAATTTGGTTTTCTGGAATTTATATTTAAATTATCTTGTTGTAAGATATATCACTGCCTGTAAATCACTCATTTTGTTTTTTTTTTTGACATCAATTTATGAAGTTTCTTTGAATTATTTTATCAATCGACTTAAACCACAAGTGAAATGGATGGTTTTAATTATGGATGAATTGGGAAAAAGATAGCAATGGTGGAGAAATGGTTTAGTGATTTTCTTTGCGCCCTGGAGACTCCAGGAGGAGTACAGGACATGTCAGATATAACACCTGAAATACATATAAGAATCACACAATGTATCACTACGATCAAGAAATAAATTCTTGTACGCTATAAAAAGTTTCACCGATCAAGTAATTTTTCATATTTTTTTTAAAGGAATTCAAATCCTCAACATTTTAAATATTGGGGTAATTTATTCATGAATTTTCTCCCTGCATAAGTAGGTTTTTGTTCAAAATTTTGTGGAGTGATTAGCCACATAATAATCATTCCTGTTTCTCGTGCTATGATTGTGAACATTGAAATTCTGCATAAAATTTTTTTGCCTAACATACATAATCACCTCAAAAATGTAGAGGGAGGGAACTGTAAGCAATTTAAGCTCCTTAAATAAGTGGCCTGCATGAGGTTAGCTGGTTAGCTCCCACCATACTGTTAAAAGCTTTCTTTTGAATTTTTAAAAAACTCTATTCATATTACCCATGCTAGAATTACTCCATACTAAGATACCATAACAGATGAGACAGAATGAGGCCATGATAAGCTGCCATTAGTAATTTTTTATCATTTAATCTGGCAATTTGTTTTAGTGCAAATGCCCCAGATGATATTTTACTACAAACTTGATTGGTATAGAAGTCCCAAGACAAAGATCTATCTAGAGATACTCTAGATAGATACTCTATCTAGATGATAGAGAGAGAGGTAGTAAAGAGTTGTGTCAAGTCTGACCCAAGGAAGAGGAATAACAAAGATGTGAAGTAATAAACATACTGCACAATACATTGAAATTACAAAATGATATGTGCAAAGAATTTATTAAGGAGAGACGAAATCTTTATATTGCACCATGTTAACGTTTGGAACATTTTCACAAAAACTATTGAACCATTTTACTTTAAATTTTAACACAGTTTTTAAAGTACCTTTGCACAAAACCATGAGTTTTTACAATGAAAAATAATGTATTTTTACCAAAGAAAATTTTATTTGTTGCTGACTATTGAAACCTGGAATTTGAGGCTATTTTTTTAAATTTTTTGTAGTTAACTGAAACGACTCAAAAAACTCATGGTTGTGTAGAGTTTCAAGGTTAACCATGTGTACAAATTTGAAGTGGCTTGATTCGGTAGTTCTTGAGAAAATGTTCCTTATATACAGAATTGTTGTTTAGGTCAACAGCCGAAAGGCTGGTTTGAACCTCTAGAGGTTTTACTAAGTAAAACGAGGAGTGAGGTGGTTTACCATTGCCTTCCTCACTGAGTGGAAAAGTACGCTTATCAGCATGCCGGGCCCTCTGAAAAGCACCTATTTTCCACTCTGTAAATGACAACTTCACTTCATTCACCACAGGGTCTGGCTGTACAATGAAATTCATTACTTTCAGAGAAGATAACTCTGATTAGTGTCTTTTACACCTCTACCTCTTCTGCTCTTAAATGATTCAGTCATTTAATTGACTGACCATGTGATAAGAAACAGAACTATTTATTTTAGCCCTGCAACGAACAGATTGAGTGTAAATAATTTGACACTCCACTTGTCTGTTATGGGCAGTATATACAGAAAAGAAACAGCAAAAACCTACAACTATTAGCATTAAATAATAAAATTACTAGATGTAGCATAAAATTAAAATGCAAGCTATTTTTTAAAAGTAAATTTTAAATATAAAGGAAAATGTTAATGTCAGGTATTATAAATATCAATAGATTCCGAAAGTCATGAACGTATAGAATGGCGCTAAAATTATAAATTGAAAAAAAACATTTTTTTGCTTTCCGTCTCCCCTTAAGATAAATTTATAGATAGAATCATAGAAGCAAGAAGCTGTTGACTCATTTAACAAGTCAAGTATCACAATGAGACCAAATACCCTTAGATTTTTTAACATGTCCATTTCTCTTTCAGATTAAGTAGCATCTAAATTAAAAGGGTTTTGACTTAATAATTGAAATAATTATATTTTAAACTCAGATTACTCATGATTTAAAATTTCACTGCTGAGTTCTAGAAATAGGATCCCCAAAATTGTTTGTTCTAAAAATTCATTCAAAATGGTATAAAATTTTCAAAACAAAATAACTTAAACTTAATTAATTTTCAAATAAACTTCAAAAATTGATGAGAGTAATAAAAAATAATAAAAGTAATAAAATTAAAAAATAAATACCAAAAGGTAATAAATAAAATTTATATAATTATTTATAAATTTAAATTTTATACTTCATATTTCTATCATGATCGTTTTATTCTTATTAGGTACAATTTTTAAACTTAATTAAGTATTCATTGTGTGTGATTTATTGTATTCTTCTACAACCAATTGATGTATTCCTAAAAAGAAATCATAATAGTATTATTCTATGCTCAATATTACTTTATATCTTTAAAAACTCACCATTTTTGGTAATACTATCTTTAAAAAAAATATTACTATTTTGGTAATACTTTACAACCTGTCACATCCGGACTTTTATGTGACCGACCGATCTGGATATTAAAGGTCATTTATAAATCGCAAGAGAGCCAGAATTAATGGACACGTTTGTTGTTAAATGTTATTTTAAACATTTTTATTGGTTTTGCATTTGTATTTGTACACTACTCTTTTTTTTCTTTTGAGACTGCAGTAGATCACTTGAGTCAGTTTCAGGGCACTCTCTTCTAGTTCTTTTCTTTGATTTTCCTCCAGTATTCTTTCATTCTGGCAGATCTTCTCTGCCTTTCTGCTTCTGAAAAGATCACTTTCCTGCTTCCTCTTTTATGTACCTTCCTTGGAATCTACACTACTCTTTAAAATACAAAAAATTAAATTTTTTGTATTTTAAAGATTTTTGTAACTACGCCAATGCTGGCCAGCCGCATTGGCGTACTTGGTAATGTGCTTGCCTGTCATCATGCGGTCTTGGGTTCAAATCCTACTCAGGCATGGCATATTTTTATACATTACAAAAAATCTTTTCATCCTTCACAGTTACAATTCAACATTGTTGCTAATGACCACTGTAGTTGATGCAATGGTAAATAAATAAAGAAAAAAAAATTAAATTGGTTAGAAATGTGTACTTACAGTATGCGTACATTAGTTTACATACTATACATTTTTTAAGCTTTTTTTTGTTATCTGGGACTGTAATTTATTGTACGGTTGTACAATGTACTCCCCAGTTCATTTTTCAGATAATTTGTGATCTAACAGTTTTTTCCATGACCTAACCAGTATAAACAATTTTATTTCATCCCATGCGTGGGATACCCACATTACCATATCTAACATCTCCACCGTTTTTAAGGATTCCATAACACTTGTACCCTCATCCATATCAGCTGAAACTATCTCTTTTCCATCCCTAACCATTTAGCTAACCAGAATTGTAAAAATAGTTGGAAATATGTCCGGATATGGGAGGGTCCAGATATCACAGGTTTGGATATGGCAAGTTGTACTTTATTTTTAATATTCTAATCATTTATTGTAGATCTGTCATTGTAAATATGGTATTGGGTACATCCTTTACTTTGAGGATTTCATTTGATGGTGTTTTGTTGGGGCTGGATCCCAACAACATGATTCTGGATCAGTGTTGTGATTAATCAACTTTCTTATGATTAAATAAAGTGGATGTAAATATTTTATTGTATATGTAATATTAAATATTAGAGAAAATACAGAAAGAACTAAACTAATGTTAACTCTGCAAGTTCATTTATAATACTTTGGAGGGATAGATCCGTCATTTTTCACTTGGATCTGCCCATATTATCGTCTAGATATCTGTTGTGATTAGTATCATTCTGTGTAATTTTTAAGAGTACAATATTTTAAAATTTTTTAAAATGTTCTGTGGTATGTTGAATTGCTGCTTTCTTTTCATTACTGTTAGTGACTTAAGAACCTTGATATTATGTAAGTTTATTGAAATCGGAGGGTGTTTGAATTAATAAATTTATATTATAATAGTTTGTATAAGTAGAGAAAAACCACTACTTTTTTCTCCACTATCCTTCAAATGAATGCCTTATAATGTAAATTTAAAGAAATATATTTGGATTATGGAATGTTCAGTTCAGCTGACATTAAAAAATTTGATTTCACTATATACTACATTATATTTATATACAGTAAAACCTTGACTATCAGAAATAATCAGGACTTAACCTGATCCAATTACTGAAATTTCCAATAGTACAAGTTTTTGTCAATATGAGAACTTCTGGAAAATAAATTTACACTCAAGTTATTTTACTACTGTGTGTTTAATATAGTCACTTGAGTCATGAGTTTGCCTTTGTTTGCAACGAGGGGTAAAGGGAGAAAAACTCAGTGCGCATGTGCAACTGCTTTAATTTTAGTATGACAAACACAACTTATACTATACCGAAAGCATATACAGTATATCGCGGAACCTTTTGTACGTTAACTGTACGAATATAACTGTTTGTTACCGTAAATATAAATATCGGTTTCTCGAAAACATGGTTGAACTATTTACAGTGCTGAACAAAATCTAATATGCTATGTAATAAAATGTTGTGAAGTTGAAGCTAAACAAAAATGCTTCTCTGTTCCTCTTAACAAAAGCCGCGAGCGAGCGGCTAACTGTGATGTTTCTCTTTCCACAATTTGAAAAATAAACAAGGAAATTAAAGATGTGAAAAAGCTATTCTTCAACAGTGTTTTGTTGACACCTGGTAAAAAAAGGAAACAGTTAGGTTGATACTAGTGAGACTGATAGTGAAGACACCGGTGACAGTGATAGTTAAGAAGGCGATTCATTCATAGAAAAAATTTGTTCCAATGGAATAAGGTAGCTGGAAGCCTAATTATAGTAAATTAAACATTTCTAGTCATGTAATTAAGCTTTAGGCAATATTACAGGTCACATTTATTTCTTATAAGGTTTATGAAGAAACATTTTCTCGGAATAAACCACGGCTTACATAATGTACGTAGTAACTGCACGGTAGTGAAATGTATACTACGAATAGTGTCTCACTGTTGAGATTGGTAGCACTGTCAATTATTCTCTTCCCTTCCTCACAGCCCATCCACAGCAAAAGGCAATCTTTTGACTAAAGTATCTATAATACAAAACAAGAATTACATTTGTATATTGTCTGTGATACATACAACATTTATTTTTATTTTTAAAAATCATAAAAACTGCCAAACTTATTTTTCACGTTGCTTTCTAGCTGTGAGTTCGCTTTGTGTTTCTTATTGGCTCATAGAAATTTTCCAATCCATAGTAAAAAGGGAGGTGAAAAGTACCTCACACATCGCTGCATGCAAGAACAATAATTCTTTCTTTGTTTAGTTTATATCTTGGAGCTGAAATTTTAGATTTTTCGTTAACATTTTAAAATGACTGGTTTCATCAGCTTAAAATATTTGATCTTATAGCCCTTTGAAGTAATATTTTCAAATTCTGTTTCAAAAATATTTACAGTATCTTCATCTGTAGATATCTCGCCATTTAAATTCAATTTTTGAAGAGCATAGCGAGGTTTTTTGACAAAATTGCATTAATACCTTTTGTTTGAGTCGCCTATAATTTTTATAGCCTTTCCATTAAACTTTATCCTTGATATTGGCATTCTTTTCTCCATTGTCTGTGTACTATAAGAAAAGAGCTTAATTTAAGTTATTATGCTTGTAATGTAACATAAAAATAAGCGGTTTATGTTATAAATTCTTTATTGTAATTGTTTTATGGTTATTTAAAATATTTATTTTTTTCCTAAAGTAATTACCAATTATCAAAGTTATTACCGAGGTTTTATTGTATATTAATGAAAATTATGTCAGTTTTTTCTGAAATTTATTTTTAGTTGCATTTAAAATTTCTCAAATTTAAAAAATTATGTCATTTTATTAAAAATGGTATGTGATATGTGTAAATGAATACAGGAAATTTTTTAATGTAATTAAATATATTGTAAATTGAGATTTTTGTGATTAAATTGATATGAAAATATTTATAGGCTTTATTCTAGGAATGTACTGCATTTGGCAGTTAAAAAAAGAGTGGCTTAATGTCCAAAATTGGCCGTCCTAACTACACCCGTGCTTATTTTGTTTAGTAAAAAGTTCTTTGGCCATCCAAAATTTTGCAGTCCATTCCTAACTAATTAAAATGAACGTCTTTGTTAGATAAAAGGCCTTATTAATATAAAAAATATTATCGTTCTTTGCTTGTTTTTTTTAAAAATGCACTGGTCATTTATTTTGATTGAATTAAGTGATACAAAATAGTTGAAATTATTATTAAAACTATTTTGATAATTATGTGTTAAATAGTGTTAAAAGATTATGTAAACAAAATCATATTGAAGAACTTATATATTTGAGATAGAACACAAAACCGTCAAAAATTTAAAAAAATTCTCTGTGAATTAGGCTGAATTATGACAAAACCACATTAAACTTAACAAGCATGTTATGATTTTGAAAATTTGAAAAACAAAATTAATTCTGGTGTTTTTACTTAATAGAAAATCTACTTTTAATTGAAAAATTATTAAAAACACCACTGAAATCTGTAAGCTTAAAAAAAGTCTGGAAGATATTTTTTAAATTTAAAATTAAATAACAATTTTCAAAACATTTAGTTAATATTTTTAATAAGTTTACAATTTCAGTACCTAAATTTTATAATATTAAACATTCTGTCATAATCATCCTTTACATCATAGTATATTTATGTCGTGTGCAATGTTTTTTTTTTAATGTAATAATATGCAAATTTTAGTGACTTCAGTTTAATCAAAATTGATTTTACGATTGGATTTAAATTGTGTGGTTTAATGGGGTTTTGTTATTAGTATAACTTTATGAAGTTTAATTTTTGCCATTTTTATAATAATTAAAAGTTATTTCTATAGAAAATATACATCTACGCACTTTGTTGTCAGTTTTGTTTTGAAAAGTTTGTTGTAGTAAAATTACAGTAATTATTAATCTCCAATTGTATTAATTTATGACTATGGATTTTGAGTATTTTGTGGTAAAATAGTTCCATAAATATTTTATTTGGATGTAAATATTATTTATATACTCTGTATGTACATTTCGTGGATTTTTTTTTATTGAATTTTTGTATATTTCTTTATATCTTTTTAATCGTATTTGATGGTTTTTCATTTTGATTTTTTATTAACTTTTTCTAAGAATATATTTCAAGCAGTTTAGATGCTTAAGTTTTTAAAAATATAATGAAAATTCTATTCATTCCTATATCAAAATTGCAAGTAACTAGTTAATAATCTTACATTCCTTAATTTGCATTCCTGTTTTATGAATTATGTTTGATAAAACATAAACTAAATGGTAAAAACATTAGTGAGGTTTATTCATGGAATTCATGTTCAACTAACAACATCTATCATCTAGTTTTTATAGGTGCTTCTTTTAAAATATAATGATGTTCAAAATAATTTAACCCCTTAGGATGGAAATCTATAAGAATTTACAACTTGTGTTTTAATTTAAAAGTAGTTTTTATCATGGTTAATTAATTGTTGAAGCCTTGTAAAAACTTACAATCAATATGTACAGTAACTGAAAAGTAAAAAAAAATCCCTTTCATGAGATGATGTGTCTCATGGCTGGTGCCAATTTTTTTTAAAAAAAAAGGAGTTGGTCCGAGAAGTCACCTTGCGTGTGCACTTAACTCGAGGTTATCCTTCTTCATAGTGGAATCAAGCCCACTTAACTTTCATAAGAAAGCTACTCTTTAAGAGATATCGATTAACACTTTTATTTCCAAATTCTGACTTTGATTTCTTGACTTCCGGTTTGGGCCACTTCTGTTCAAAACCGGAACTTCAAACCCAGTGATTTCTGTATCTACTCTTTAAGAGGAATCTTATGACACTATTTTTGTCTCCAAATTCAAATTTTGATTTCTTGACTTCCGAATGCCACTTTTGTTTGAAACCGGAACTTCAAACCCAATGATTTCTGTATTTTGTTCTTGACTCGAACGACACTATTTTTGTTTCCAAATTCAGACTTTGATTTTTTTGACTTTCAGTTTGGGCCACTTCTGTTCAAAACCAGAACGTCAAACCCAATGATTTCTGTATCTACTCTTTAAGAAGAATCGAATGACTTTGTTTTTCCCAAATTCCATCTTAGATTTCTTGACTTCTGGTTTTGGACCACTTCTGGTCGAAACTGGAACTTAAACTCCATCCAGGCCCACTAACTTTTTGTGTAGATTACGAATCCGAAAACCATTTCAAAACTACATCTCTTGTAGTTTCTTACATCTGGATGTCGTCACATCCATATGACATGATGTCACATGATGTCTGTCCGTCGACAGACATCAGAAAATGATAAGTCAATTAAAAATTGCCACCAATAATAATATTTTTATACACTCTGATTGCCCATTACGGGCAGGTGGAGTGTTAAATTAATTGCAATCGATCTGTTGGTTCCAGGGCTACAAAAAATAGTTAGTGTTTTTTATCACATAGTCAGCCAATTATATGACTGAACTATTTAAGAACAGAAGAGGTAGAGTTGTAAAAGACACTAGTCAAGTATCTCCTCTGAGAGTAATGAATTTTACTATACAGCCAGACCCTGTGGTGAATGAAGTGAAGGTGTCATTTTCAGGATGGAAAGTGGGTGCTTTTCGGAGGGCCTGGCATGCTGATGAACATACTCTTTCAACTCAGTGAGGAAGGCAATAGTAAACCACCTCACTCCTTGTTTTTACGTAGTAAAACCTCTAGAGGTTCAAACCAGCCTTTCAGCTGTTGACCTAAACAACAACACTATGATATTAGTATGGCTGGCTCATAATTGATTGAGCATTGAGCATAAATGGTTTCTATGCTAGGAGTCCTGGGTTCAATTCCCAGTTTTCTCTCATTTTCATATGCCTCACTTTATTATATATGCATTATCGTTAGTGTGTAAAACAGTCGAAGGTAAAACCAAAGAAAAAACATACCTAATAATGTATTGTTTCATGTAACGGTTAGATTCAACATAATATTTTTTAATCTTTGAAAGAGCTGTTAGGTTTTATATTTTAATTAAATTTCATATATTTATTCAACATTTTGGAAATATTTTAAAATTAAAAAAAAATATATTGTGATAGATGACCTGAATATTTTTGGATTTTTATAAGTCTTACTACTGTGGTTTTTTGTGTAAATGTATATTTTCTATAAGGCATAAGGCACACTTTAAAAATGAAAAATTATTGGTTTAGTTTTTAACTCATTGTCACGATCTAATTTTTTAAATTGTTTCATTCGATCAATAACTTCTGTATTCAGCCTAGATAAACCTAAACATGTTTTTAAAAAACATATATATGTAAATTTATTATTTTTTCGAAAAAATAATCCATGATGACAAAAATAAAATTTTGATGAGAATATATTTAAGATAATGGAAAGACATTTGTTTAGAAGTGAATCAAAAGTGTTAAGAAGCTAGAGTGTATAATTTGGACAAAAAATCATTAACTGTTTAGTATAATTTTTGTACTTTTAATTCTGGGCTGAAACCAAAATCATCCAAATTCTGTCAATAAATTTTTGGACCACGCATAATTTTTATTGACAGCTATAAATTTGACTTCCCACTGGGAAAAAAACTTATTTCCAAATTTGTATATTGCAAATATTTTGATAGCTACATACATCTAATGTAAATAAAGTAGCCTTTATAAAATTTAAGATCCCACTGGGTTGATTTAGCGGAAAAGTTGTCGCTTCCAGTCAGATGTTTAACAGCTTGATTTTCAAAGACGAAGTTTCATGGTTCAAATCCTAGTAAAGGTAGTTACTTTTATACAGAATATTAGACAGTGGTTATCGATGTTATTTGTTGGTGGGGGTTCAATTAACCATACTCTCTTAGGAATGGTTGGCCTGGATCTGTACAAGACTACTTGTCATATACATCATCCTCATCTCATTCGGTCATGGGGTTTGCTTATTGTTCAGAATTGAACAGATTGCAATGTACACACATTAGGGATAAAAAATATGAATCTGGAATTTTGTTATTGTAATGTATTATTCTATTGTTGAATTAAAGAGAAAGCTTTGGATGATAGTGGGACATTTTATTTTAAAAAAAAATAGTTCTTTATTAAATGAATTTAAAATAAATCTGTTTCACCAAGTTATGGACTTCGTAAATAAAAATGTGATATTTTAATTAATCGAAAAATATTGTGTTGGGTCCTAAAGCTTATTTTTAGTGTGACAAAAAATTTATCTGATAACAGATACGTTGATACAATGTTAGTGACTTGGAATGTAACACGCCTTTAATTGTATTATCAGTTCTTAATAATGAAGCAATATTTTTTTTGTTGGTAAAATAACTTTAAAGTTTTTAATATAGCAATGTACTGTGGTTGTAAACTTGTAATTAATTATATTTGTCTTTTGTTAATGACCGTAATGGCTTTTTTTAATGATTTTTTGTAGATAAAACTAGTATGAGTATTATCAAAGGAACTTTGTAAAATTTTTAAAATAAATTTAGAGGCGATATTAGTTGTAACTAGAATATTAAATTTAAAAATAATTGTGTCAACCGAAAGTTTTTGATAATATTTCAAAGCTTTTGAAATATTTATTGCTTAAATTCAAAAATTATTTTACTTAAATGAGGTTAGGTTGGTGGTGTTGTGTCCAGCACAATAAAGTCTTAGAAGTGACAGGTTCCGAAGAAATTGTTGGCAAAATTTTGTAGCATACTTAACACATTTTATTAATGTTAATAAAAAACTGGCTTATTTGATATATTCTTTTTACAACTTTCTCAATACTTCCTCTAAATTTTTAATTTTCTATTGAAAATCAAAGTGTATTACCGTATTATAAAAATTATTTAATGAAAACAATTTTGGTTATTCAAAATAATATTATTTAAGCAATGTTTGCAATTTGTTGGTTATTGTGTATAATTTATACTTAAGTTATAATTTTAGTTACAAATTTTTATCTTTTGTATTTACTTATTTGTTGTCTCGTTAAATTTTTATTTTATAAAAATAAATAGAATTTATTAGGGATGTGTCGATTCCAAATGTCGATTTTAGATACCACCGGTACTGAAAAAAATAATCGGTATTGCGAATTATCGGTAAAAGGTCGATTCTTCGATACCAGTTCTCGAGTTATTTTATCTGTGGCATGAACACCGTAATTACTAAGTAAATATATTAAATATTAATACAGTTTGGGAATTCTGGCTTAGGGGAGTAAAAAACTTTTACATTTTAAAAATGTGTTTAATTTTTGTCAAATAAATAACTAATTCGACGAACCTTAATCGTTTACCGGAGTCGTCCGATCGCATTTTATGTAAAGACGGCTATCCGAAAAAGGAACGAGTACAAATTGAATCACTCATCGAACTATGACAGCAATCGATTCGATTCAACTAGTTCACGATATTGGGCTTTAATGGTTGGGGCCCACATAACAACCGGGATGTGTAACGTCATAGCTGTAGTATACTATCATACACAAAAACATTTTATCGCAACTCGATGTACAATACCCTATTTTTCAAGGCTGATGAGCTCTAAACGTATGCATTGCCCCCTACCCACTTTATAGCTAGCCAATCACTTGCCAGCAACGTTGCCAATACTTTTGTCAGCCATTTTTATTTGGTCTTTAATTATTATAACCTATTAATATACAATCAGCTAATTATATTTTAAAGTATTGCATATTAACGCGCTGTATAATCGATGTGTTCAGTGCGAGATGCAAGACGAGAGTGAACTATTACGGCTCTTATGCGCATGCGCGTGTAATGTTAGTCAGGTACAATCTGGCAACGCTGGCAAACGTTCTGATTGGTCTAAACGTGTGGACCAGCAGAGCTTATCAACCGTGAAAAGCATATTACGCACTGACAAGACAGTGACAACAACAATGGAAGGCGGAATGTGTTAATAGCGGAGCAGAGACAATTTTTTCAGGAACGCACAAAACTGCAGTCATAACATACGTCTACTCCTTTCTTTCCCCTAGTTTATAACGGTCATTCAGCCCGGTTGTTACTATAAATAAATTGTAGCATATTAATACTTTTATATTGCTCGCATGGGGTTTCTTTTTTTGTAACGTAAAACTACGAACAAAAAGTTTTTTTTTTATTATTCCTAATTTGTGTACGTTGCAATCTGTTCAATTTAGAACAATAAGCAACCCCATGACCCAATGAGATGAGGATGATGTGTATGACGTGTAAATGAGGTGTAGTCTTGTACAGACCCAGGCCGACCATTCCTGAGAGAGTTTGGTTAATCAAACCCCAACCATCAAAGTACACCGGTAACCACTGTCTAGTATTCAAATCCGTATAAAAGTAACTATCTTTACTAGGATTTGAACCAGGAACCTTCTTCTCCGAAAATCAGCTGTTAAACAGCTGATTCTGGTGACGACTTTACCTCTAGACCAACCCGGTGGGTACGAACAAAAAGTGAAAATATATAGAAGTGCACACGTTATTTAGAGCAGTTTCGATTGATCGATTGCAGTTGTATCGTAGTAAAAGTAGATCTTATAAGGGGAACTAAAAAGATAGCCTCTGAAGTGATGTATAATATTTTGTTTTCCTACACATTGAGTGAAACCTCAAGTTAGTTTCTTTACTGTTTTTATTTCTGTCGCTTTACTTAATATTTGTTTCTATTTTTACTCTTCTTTGATTTTTGGTATCTGATTTGAGTCCCGTTTTTTGTATCGAGAATCGTAAAATATTGGTATCGACACATCACTAGAATTTATGTTTGTTACATTGTGTTATTTATTTATTAATTTTCTACCATTTTACAAATAGGTAAAAACCTAATAATTAATCTTAATTAAGGGCTGCCTCCATGGTCCAGTGGTTGTGTGCTACACTGGAAAGTGGAGGTCCCGGGTTCGATTCCTGGCTAGTAGAGTCTGGAAAATTGTTACAAGTATGAACCACCCAAAGTAGTAAATAATAACCCAGATGTTGATGCGACGTAAAATAAACAAAATAACAATTATTTTTAAATGAAAGTTTGAAATTAAGAAAAATAGTTCGGTTGCTGAATATTAGGTACCTAACAAAATTATTAAAAGAAATTATACCGAACTGTTTTATAAACAGTTACTTGAGAAGATAAATCAATCTATTAGTAAAAAAATAAAATTAAGCTATCGTACGTATCACAAAGGCCAAACAAACTCGTACGAGCCACTTTTCTTGGTACCAGGATTGCAGGAGTTAGCAGTAAGTAAACAAACCTAAGATGTCGGGCTGACGGTAGACTGACTGCATAATAGATAACTCGCCCGACAAGTCATCCCCAACTGATGGTTTTTTCCGACAACTAGACATCTCGCTACCATTTTTATTTCATGCTATCCTGGTACTGAAACGCAAATGTTTGTGATTCTCTCTCGACCTCTCGCTACCACTTTCATTTCATACCATCCTAGTACTAAAATGCGTTATTGTTTCACAATTGGGTAGGCGGGAGACCACAATTTGTAGTAACTGGCCCGGCAAGTCATCCACAACCGGGGCACTTTTTCCGACAACTAGACCTCTCGCTACCATTTTAATTTCATGCTATCCTGGTACTAAAATGTGCGTTTGTTTCACGATTTAATAGGCGGGAGACCAATTTGTAGTATCTCGCCCGGCAAGTCATCCACAACCGGGACACTTTTTCCGACAACTAGACCTCTCGCTACCATTTTAATTTCATGTTATCCTAGTACTAAAACGTCATGTAAACGTTAGTAATTCGGTTTTCCACTACGACACACTGCCATCTGATAATCTCCCAACTTTTTTGTTTTAAGGTAGTGGTAATTTAGTAATATTTTTTTATATTATTATTAAAAGTAAAATTATTACAAATGCATTTTTTTCTTGCATTGTCAATTAAACCATATTTTGTTTAAGTTTTTTTGTAGATAGAATAGTTTTCAGTTATTTCTTCTACAGACTTGTTTGAGTCTTTTTTTTGTTTTGAAGAGGGTAAAAAATATTTTGCAAATAGTCAACAAATAATGAACACAATCAATCAGTGTATGAAAGTTCAGTACAAACAAAAGTGCTCATTCTACTTTCACTATTTATTGAATAAATAGTTAGTACTCAACACTAGATAATAGTACTTGAACACTAGATGTTAAGGTAACGTTTTCAGGAATAAGTAAATGAAATAAAACATAATACAATTTTTAAAAAATACAAAAAATACATAAAACTTTTATTAAATAACAAACGGAATTCTGTACAATAATAATTTGACGCTAAATTTCATCTTTAGTACAAAATTTCATAAACTTATACAATAATTATCAAATTATTAAGGTTTGTCCAGAAGCAAAATATAATATAAATGAATTGTATATTTTAAAATAACAATGCACCAATTCAAAGATATGTTTATAAGATGGATTCGAGCAGATGATTTTAAACATCGGTTCCAACCAGAATACAACATAATCATTTTAGACACCATAATATAATTGCTATATTTGATATAAAACTGAACTGATTGATAAACTAAAAAACTTAATACCACTGCGCCATCTTAATTTATTCACCATACAAATAAGATAAGAGTTAATCAACACATTAGTTCTTTAAAATCATAAACTATCGAGAAAAAATAATTAATCTAAATAAAATTGTAAATTCATAGTAAACTTGGTAGACCTGACATACCAAATTATCATCTGATGAATGATATCAACACAATACATTTTAAAATGTTTTGTTAAACTTTCAATGACAGTAGTTATTGCATATAGTGATATCAGATACAATGACCTATCGGTTAGCGAGACCAATATTTGAAGAAAAGGTTGGTCCAATATTACATGCAATATAAAATAAAATTGTTAACCATGACATCGGTTAAAATCAGATATCGGTTTTAGTGACAACTGTACGAATTTTCAACTATGCCAGTAATCTTTCAACACTATGAGTCAGTGTGTTACTCCATTGTTTTGTCTATACTGAATTCACCGAGTCTAGACACACATCAACAAATACATGCGTTGTTCATGTAATATTGTACTGCCGGTTGCCTAACTGACGCCAGATATTGGATAATGAACCGCACTTACGTAAAAATAATTCCTTTCTTTCCTTCTAAAAATTTAACAAATTTTCATGATCTGTCATTAAAAATAACTTGCACTGTATATTAAGCTAGGGATAATGCAACGAAGACTGGTGTTAGAAGAATGCATGATAACCTTGATTATACATTCAATCAACAACTATCATGTGATCCATTTGTTTACTTCCTATCGCCAGACTCTGTGAATAGTTTTAAGTTCAGTTTATATTTTTTGAGTAAACCCGTCCGTTATTTTTGTGTTTTATACAAATTAAATATGATGTCATAGCAGACATTTTACAGAGATGGAAAAAGCGCACATTATTTGGTGTTTGGAAAATGGTGAAACGAACTGAGATGTTGCAACGAAGTTCAACATTGGACATACAAAAATATCTGAATTTGGAAAACCAGGGCAAAAATTCAGAACAGTTTTGATAAAGAGAAATAGAAGAGACTTCCACTTAGTAAAAAAAAAAAAACATAAAAGAAGCTCTTTTTAAGTGGTTTATTTCACATGGAGCAAACAACATGACCGTAACTGGACCTTTGCTATAAAAAAAGGCCATCAGTTATAGTGACTATCGCTCACCGGTTCCTTGGAGGTCACTGTACCTGATAACTACTATATCTATACTATTTTTCAAGGCTGGTGAGCTCTGAACGTTTCCATTGCCCCCTATCCACTTTATAGCTAGCCAATGACTTGCCAGCAACGTTGCCAATACTTGCTCTTGTAGCTCTGTTGTATATTTCATCGGTCATTTTTTTGTTCTTTCATTAATAATAATTATAACCTACAAACATACAATCAGCTGATTAAATTATAAAGTATTGCATGTTAATGCGCTCAATAATCGATGTGTTCAGTACGAGATGCAAGACGAGAGTGAACTATTGCGACTCTTATATGCATAATGTTATTCAGATACAATCTGACAACGCTGGCAAATGTTCTGATTGGTCTAAACGTGTGGAACAGCAGAGCTCTTCAACCGTGAAAAGCATAATAGAGTAAATATATATAAGAGCAATCCCTGCTCTAAAGACCTATTCCCACAATGTTAGGTGACTGTCCTGATGGAGCTAGTTAACCCTTTCAGTACCAACATTCGCCAAACAGGACGTCAATATATTTTACATAGTGACAACATCCGGTTTACTGGACGTCCGTAAGTTTTGCATAAAAAGCCAATGTCCGGATAACCGAAAATTTACAAAAAAAAACATTTAAACAAAATTAATGAAATAATGTATTTTGAAACTGCCTCCTGGGCGTTGAACTAGTGCGCGCTAGCCTACAAAACGAAAGGTCCCGAGTTCATTACCCGGCTAGGGTCTGGAAATTTTAACATGTTAAAACCACCGTTAAGGTACCAAAACCCACAGTAGTTGCTTATGACCAAGCTGTCGATGCAACTTTAAATAAACTAAAAAAGCTATTTTGAATAGTTTTAGTGTTGTTTAGGTCATCAGCCGAAAGGCTGGTTTGAACCTGTAGAGTTTTTACTAAGTAAAATGAGGAGTGAGGTGGTTTACCATTGCCACAACTCACTGATGGGAAAAATATGCTTATCAGCATGCCGGGCCCTCTGAAAAGCACATACTTTTCACTCTGCAAATGACACCTTCACTTCATTCACCACAGGGTCTGGCTGTATAATGAAATTCATTACTTTCAGAGGAGATAACTCTGATTAGTGTCTTTTACACCTCTACCTCTTCTGTTCTTAAATGATTCAGTCATTTAATTGGCTGACCGTGTGATAAGAAACAGAACTATTTATTTTAGCCCTGCAATGAACAGATTGAGTGATTTGACACTCCACCTGTATGTTATAGGCAATTTTTTTTTTAATGAACATAATAAAAATTAATTTTTAACAGGAAATTTTATTTTTCTGTAACTTTGAAATTTTGGTTGGCAACGGCAGGCTTACATCTGCAAGGTTTCGTAATAAGGGCTGGCACTGTTTGCACATGCTTGCTTATTCAAATTAAACGGCTTTAGATTAAACTTTTAAATATTGTTTTGGCACTGAAAGGGTTAATTAATGCCAGTGCTCTAAAGACATACATGTTGCATTGTGTATTGCTGTACAAAGTATGGCTTACTAGCAACTAGTAACGTTTCCAAACATTCACACCGAGCTAGTTTACTGGCACTATTAAAATCAAACATTGTTTTGTTCAAAGTCACTATCATGCTAGTTAATTAATACCAGTGCTCTAAAGACATACGTGTTACGTTGTGTATAGCTGTACAAAGGACAGCTTACTAGTAACTAGCAACGTTTCCAAACGTTCACACCGACCTAGTTTACTAGCGCTATTAAAATCGAACATTATTTTGTTTACAGTCACTAGCACGCCAGTGAATACTAGCTGCTAGTACTAGCGTCATGGGAGTAGGCCTTAAGTGGATGACATTAAAGCTGATCTGATATTGAAGTAAAGGATTAAATAGAAAAATCTGTAATAAGAACATCATTCTTACGCAGTTCTAGTTTCCTTGTAAACAATTATAAACTTTGTATGATTTCAGTCAAAGGGGTAGACTGAAGTCGTACTAGAATAATCACTGGAAACCATAATTTGTAACATCATTCATGCATGTAGACTGGGATTTGTTTACGTTTTGGTAATTTTATAAACAAATGCCTAGCATAGAGTTTGTTTATTTCATAGCATTATGTAGAATTTTTACTTATAGGGCCTATGACATAACCAATGACAACTGTCATAAAATAATGTAATGTTTCTTTCAAGAAGTAATTATATTTTTGAATCTAATGAATTTGAAATATTTAAACTGGTGAATCAACTTTCTCCCAACAATGAATAAAGGAAATATGAAATTAAAACAAAACTTTTGGAACTTTTGCTAGTTTTCTTCAACCAGCTTTGTTATTTTAGTTTAAACAATTTTTTAAAATTTTCAATACAAACTTGTTTTAAGATTTGTTTAAAAAGGTTGCACAGTCTAAGACTTTCTTTTTTACTATTGTTTATTTCTTAGCTCAATGGTGTTATTTCAGAAGTTAACTTTCTAAAATGTTTTTTAAATACCTTAAAAAAACATTTTTAAGTTTTACAGAGTTTTATCAACTTCTTTCAAAACCTGTTTCAAACGAACCTATTTATTATCAAACTATTAATTCTTATTTGATATTATTCTTAGTAACTAAAAATTTATTTTAAATGTTACAAGACAAAACCAATAAATTTTGAATCTACATAGTACAATTATTTAACCTCACTACAAAACTCAATAAATAAATACTTTTATCATAATACAAACTGTCATTTTCCCTTGTGGGAAAAAGTCATTAAAAAATTTCATATTTAATCCTTTAACTTCAATATCAGATCACCTTTAAAGTCATCCGCTTATACCAGGGATTGCTCTTTCTAACCTAGTGTATTTTTACTCTATAATTTATTATTATAAAACAGCCATGTTTGTTTTTTCAGTAGAAATTACATAACCTAGTAAAATATAGATACAGATTGGAAGCATTTACGTTTGAGAGAATAAGTGTACTGACGCACAACTTGCATTATTATGAATTTCCTATCTCTAATTATAATGACTACATTAAACAAATAAATAATAGTATTTAAAAATCTAAAATACTTTTAGTAAAAACAAAATATATATCTTATTACCACAGAGTTAAACGTAGAAAAATAACCCACTGTTATTTTTCTAAAATCTTAAATTAATAATACATAATTTAACAAATTTGCTCGCAAATGTCTACATCCAGTTTCTGTTAAAAACCACTTTTCTTTTTACATGAAAATTACTGCTCATAAGATTCAAAGTATCATTTGTAATCATAAGTATTTTAATTTGAACTTTTCATAGACACATTGGTTTTTTTTCAATAATGTCTGCATACTCTGATTTCAGATTTAAATTTTTTAAAAGTGCAGATACAATGCGAGCAGATGTGATACATAATGGCACTTACAGTCTACCGAGTAAAAAAATATCACTTGTACATATTAAGCGCCATATAAAATAACTAAAATTTATTATAGCTGCCAAAACGGACACAACTTTTTTGCTGCTTTAAATACCACCAAGTTACTCAGAAAAAAAGAAAGAACATTATCATGAGAATTACGAGAGTAGTCTGAAAAGTTCTCGGCCTTGCCCAGAGACTGTAGCACAAGTTACATAATTTTTTCTCCTTTCGTTGTTACACGTGTTAGTAAATGCCAAGTAAAATTGCAAGTCATTCCAGGCAGCAGTTGACTGTAAGCAGTCATTTGAAGCAGTTGTGGTGTTGAAAGTGGAAAAAAATCAAGTATCGTGCAGTGGTAAAATTTTTCGTAAAAGAAGGTTCAACACCAACTGAAATTCATTTGCGGCTTGTAAATGTGTATGGGGACTCTTCACCTTCAATTTCCACTGTTTTGAAATGGGTAGCCAAGTTTAAACATGGCCGTGAAAGTCCCCAAGTTGATCCACATGAAGGAAATCCAAAAACTGCAACCGCACCAGAAATCATTGACAAAGTCCATGATATGGTTTTAGAAGATCGGTGTACAAAGGTGTGTGGAATTCCTATTGCTCTAGGGATATTAAAGGAATGTGTTGGTTACATCTTGCACCAGGAATTGAACACAAACGCATTTGCATGACACTTTCCGAAAAGTGCTTGGCGCATTTTAAGCAAAACAAAAATGACTTTTAGCATTGATACGTTACAATGGATTCACCACAACACACCCAGTCTAAACAGTGGTCAGAAGCCAGTTCTTTAGCTCTAAAGAAGGCAAGTATGGTGTCATCGGCGGGAAAGATCACGACATCTGTGTTTTGGGATGCAAAAAGAATTTTGCTGATTGACAATCTTGAAAATGGTAAAACCATAACTGGAGAATACTAGTCTAAACTTCTATGAAACTGGACGCAAGCACATGTGAAAACAGACCCGGCTTAAAGAAGAAAAAAATCCTTTTCTATCATGACAATGCATATTCCCCAAATTTGGCTCCCTTGGACTTCCATCGATTCTCAAAACTGAAGACCTTCCTTGCTGGTCAGTGTCTTTGTCCAAACAATAAGCCGTTGCATCTATAGAAGGGTACTTTGCACCACTTCAAGAGAAACACTACAGAGAGGGTATAATGGCACTGGAATGCTGCTGGATGAAATGCACTGATATTAAAGATTATGTTGAAATATAAAACTACTTTTCAGACCACCCTCATACTAAAAGTTCTTATGGACATTTCTTTTTCGAATCAATACTTTGATAACAAAAATTAAACACCCATTTTACTTTTAATAATTTAAAATTTGATTATTCACAAAACTTTTGACGTTTCATTCATTGACAGAAAAGTGACACAGTAACTGCAGAAATTCTATTGAAAAGTTTGTATATTTGACAAAAACAAAGATGATTCAGTATTCTAAAAGATCGCAGAGATACGAAATCTGCAATGGAAACTGTTCCATATATACCAGTGACACTTAACATGTAGATTAAAAATATTATTTACACGCATGTATAACACATTATTCAGATACCTTGATGATAAGTAGACTTGCTGTGTCAATGTTACCAAAATTGAAAATTTATTCCCCGATACAAAATATACATAACATTGTATACAGTAGGCACATTCTGTGATAACATAAAACATATCAGAAATTTGTGACAGAAAAGGGAATTTCACACTGAAATTCTTACTCTCATTCTGTCTGAGTATTATGGTAGTTAATAACTTATCATAAATTTTAACAATTTATGCTTGATTGAAAATCTGGATATTCACTTTCCGTCAGTATTATCCACTGTATTACCATTGTTGACATACACTCTACTAATCATATCCGTTGTATCTGGTGTTGTTGAATTAATACCTGAAAATTAATAACATAAATTATTAAAATCATCTAAAACATTTATAATTCACATTAATAATACTCTGAAATATTATTATTCAAATCTGAAACGATCAATCACAGTATAGTACCTCTTAGACGTACTGGTCTCTTCAAATACATGTTATATTCTTAAGTGAAAATTCAGAAAGGACACTGGAAATTGAACTGTAAGGCACCTACAATCAAAGTTGCATTTTTTTTCTAATTAATACACTTAATAACTGCCCATAACATACGAGGTGTGACTATTAAATAACGAGACTGACGTTATAAAAAATTTTATTTTAATTTTATACATAATCACTTATTGTCACCTTCAATATACACTCCTCTATCCCTGCAAAGCTCCATGCGAATTTCCATTGTTGGAAACAGTGCTGGAAGTCATCTTCTGTCAGCTCCTTCAGGACACGTGCCGCTTTCTCTTTTACAGTTTCCACACACTCGTATCTTGTCCCTTTTAATGCAGATTTCACCTTAGGGAACAGGTAGAAGTCACATGGTGCAAGATCTGGTGAATAAGGTGGATGTTCTAACACTGAGATGCTGTACTTGGCTAGGAACCTCTTGACAGTTAACGCGGAATGAGTTGGGACATTGTCTTGATGGAGAACCCATGATTTGTCCTTCCACATTTCGGGGCTTTTTTCCTTACTCTTTGACGTAGTTTAAAAAGTACCTCAAGGTAATAATATTGATTAATTGTTTGACCTTCAGGAACCCAGTGAAGGTACACAATCCCACGGGTATCAAAAAAAACAATCATCATTGCTTTAAATTTTGACTTGCTCATTTGAGCTTTTTGGCTCTCGGTGAAGTTTGGCTCTTCCAGTGCATGGATTGGCATTTCGTTTCCGGATTATTAGTAAAAAACCACGTTTCATCACATGTTATTATCTTCTACCTGTTCCCTAAGGTGAAATCTGCATTAAAAGGAACAAGATTTGAGTCTGTGGAAGCTGTAAAAGAGAAAGCAGTACGTGTCCTGAAGGAGCTGAGAGAAGATAACTTCCAGCACTGTTACCAACAATGGAAAATTCGCATGGAGCGTTGTAGGGATAGAGAAGGAGTGTATATTGAAGGTGACAATAAGTGGTTATGTATAAAATTAAAATTAAATTTTTTACATCGTCAGTCTTGTTATTTAATAGCCACACCTCGTATCTTCAGTCATCCAAGTAAGTTGTATAAGAACAACTGAAAATACATCTTTTGAAAATTTTAAAAAGTTTAGTTTCAATTTTATGTACTCTGATGATGATGGATCCAATGAAACAAGTCAGTACAAAGTATGATTATAAAAAAAAGGTAAAAAGCTAGTGATATAGCAGCTGTAACAGCTCAGTTAGAAATTAATTATTTTTACAACTTAATTAATTTTTACGATTATTACTTCTGATCAGGTGATCAGAATTTTCACCACCATCAAATCAGCCCATGTAATACTGTATATAAGTTTGCATCAGTTGTACATTATCCTGGTTTTTATCACTAATCCTGTCTAACAACAATAAAAATAACTTTACTTATGATGGTCCCCACTTTTCTTTTTTAGCCAATATTCTTTCATTCTTTGGCTTTGATTACCTACCTTATTTTATACATAAATTTATTTTCTATATAACATATTGGATAATTAGATACATACCTCTTGTAAGTTGTTCCAAAGTAGAA
The DNA here is from genome assembly GCA_035578175.1 of Catonia carolina. Taxonomy (NCBI): domain Eukaryota; kingdom Metazoa; phylum Arthropoda; class Insecta; order Hemiptera; family Achilidae; genus Catonia; species Catonia carolina. The sequence goes on along the minus strand of JAQMRL010000005.1, from coordinate 26,709,957 downwards.
TGAGGGTAAAAATACTGAGCTAATCCTGGATCAAAACTAAGTACAGTTGATGCAACTGGTCCCTGCCATCTCCATAAAAATGCTTTTTGTTTTCTTACAAACAAATCTTCCATGAGTAATTTTATTCCCTGTAACAGTTACATTAAGAGAAAAATAAATAAATGAGTTCAAACTCTTCAACAAAAGACGACTGATAAGCCAAAACCAAAATAGTCAAAAAAAAAAAAATTATATCCAGTAATGAATTGTACATATCGTCCTTCTAATGGTAAACTCGCAAATGTGCAAAATTCTCAGTTTTACAGGAAAGCAAAAAACAGATTCAATGCTTTCTTCTTTAACACACTTCATGTATTTTCGCAACTTTACAAAGGCTGTATCTCCTTAACTGAACAAGACAAAATATATTCGCGAATTTACTACAACATGCATTGGGTTGTATACATCAGCATGCACTAACAAACTCATATTCGCAAAATTTGCACATTTGCAAGTTTACCATTGGAGGGACAATATGGTTGACAAAATTCTAGGTGGATATTTCTTGCAATAAAACAAGAGGTGGAATAATCAAGTAAATAACAATTTTACTGAACTGAACCAAATTCAGTCAACTAATTACAGACTTTAAGGGCTACCATGAAAGCAAAAACAGAACACTGAGAAGAAAGGAAAAAAGCCTACAGTGAGCAAATGCTGAGAAAGTGGGCTGCAAAAGAGCTTCCAGAAACGTCTAGCCATCACACTTGGTCCAAAATTGGCCCTATACGAGAAAAAAATTATAGCTATTTAATAAGACAAAATTAAGAAGTAGACTTACCTTTGCAACTGTTGAGTCAATATAATGTATATGAGTTCCATCTATAACAACTGGTGCTCGACTACCTTTCTGAACACAAGAATTAATAATAACTTCCCTAAGGTACTCCGTAGCTGGATAAGCTAGACTCTGTGTTGGGGTAACCAACATTATATCTTCTCTACCAACCTGCATAAAAAGGAAGATGACATTTTGTTAAATTATATTATTTTACATTTTAGCTGCGTCCTCACACAGTGCAGAGTGCTTAAGTTTATCTTTAAAGGGTGCCGTTATAAATAAACTGGTTTCCTAGTTCACTCCACAAATTGTTATTTAGGTATAACTATGAAAATGTGAATGCAAATTTTTAGAATTATAGTACTGCAGGAAAAATAGAAATAATACTTATTGCTTTAGAGTATTAGTTATCTATTTCCTTTTGAAAATACCATAGATGCAGAGGGTGATGAACTTGGATGTGTTGTGAAGAATCAACAGAAACTTGGAACTCGTCAACACAATTAAATGCTGAAAACTGTCACACTTGAGCCACATTATGAGAAATGAAAAAAGATACATCTTACTTCAGCAAATACTCCAGGGTAAGGGTAAGCGCACAGTGAACGCTGGTCGCATGTCACTGGTTGCTGGTCGCTTACAAGTGGGAGCCTGCTAGTAGGAATAGGCCATTATATTTTAATCGGATGTCTCACAGTAAACGCTGGTGGGAAAACCTACGCACTGGTCATCTGCGCATATCAGCTCAAGGGTTTGTTTTGGATAAACCTGCCTGCTGCTTGCTGGCAAGTTGCTAAATGTATTTGACGTTGTATAATACGTATTCATAAATAACAACAACTTGTTAATTAATTTTTAACATAGGTTTTTAAAAATAACTTTAAAAGATTATTACTGGCCAAACAATGCTTTATAATATTGAATATCGGTAGTCAAAATGTTAAAAATACAAATTTTAAAGTAATAACAAGTCTTTCTTCCGGTAATAGGCCTATTGGTTGCTTGTGCAAATTGCGTCATTATTATTATTATCATTAAGTTCTACTTTTGACAACATAAAATTAAATGTTTCCACAAGATGTATTTAAAAAAACCTGTCTCTATCTTTTTTTAATTGCGAAAAAAGATGATGATACTCGCCGTACAATTTTCTGTTCTTACTAATGTCACTAACGATATCGTCTTTAAATGATAATAATTTTGTGTAAACATTTTCCATTAGAAATAATTCATCATCACTACTGCTGCTATTGGAACTCATGTTAAATACCGACAACTGAATGAAGGTTAAGCGTGTAATTACATGTTCACACTATGCGCGCTTGCCAGCATGAATCAGCACCTGCGACCAGTGTTCACTGTGCGCTTACCCTAAGGTCGCATGAAAGAGAGCACCAGGACAAAGGAAAATATCCTGGCCAGCAAACCTTAGGACAAGAGTTTGGAGGGACTGTTCAGAATTTGCAACAAATAAGGCGCAGATAGCGATGTTGATCACCAACATTAAAAATCAGATTGTCAGCTAAAGAACAAGACCTCTTTCTATGCCTCAGGAGCAAGTGGTCTAAATTCAGGTGTTTTATTTTTCATAGATATTGCTTACAGAATATGGAAGCCAGTTTTTCTAGAACTGTAGTTCTTCAAGAAGGTATAGAATTAATATCTATTGCTTTAAGGTAGTCTTCTTTTTACTCGTTAGATGCAATTGGTTGGAATGAAAATGCTGTAGTTTTTCTGTTTGACCCATATGGCATCAATCCAAATTGTTGAATTTCAGCCCATTAAAAAAAGTACCAATAATTGAGCCAATCACACAATGAAAGAATTTCCAGGTTCAATTGCAGATAAGTCTGGCAATTTTTCATCACTCATTTTCATGTGATTCCTGCATCGACTGCATTGGTACAATTAAAAATACGGTGCTATAGTGAAAGAACTCCCAAACACATTCCAGTGGATTCTGCCAGCAGATTAATTTAATAATTTGTTGAATTATAGTAGAATTCTCCTTCCTTCCTCCTATTACTATTATAAAAATAAAAATGCAATTGAACAACTGGTGAACACAGGGCCTTAACTATGATGATTACACATTGACAACTGCACGAGATGATAATGTGTCCTTGACCAACCTGATACTATAACCATCATCACCTGGAATGACATCACATGCAATGATCACAGTGGTCCTTCATTTGTGCGTGACACGACCAGATCTCAAAAAACTCTGCGAGGGAAGAAGATGATGTCTTCACTGGACAACAAGATGCCATGGCGATTATCACAGCAGCTGTAGCTGCTCACTGCTTGCCCTGACAGAATATAATCCAAATGGCTCTTTTCAGGATAACTGAATCATTAGGGTTAAGGAATGCCACTCCATTTGGTTCCATCCGGTGACAATACGAGGTGTGGCTATTAAATAACAAGACTGACGTAAAAAATTTTATTTTTATTTTATACATAATCACTTATTGTCACCTTCAACATACACTCCTTCTCTATCCCTACACTCCCTACGCTCCATGCAAATTTTCCATTGTTGGAAACAGTGCTGGAAGACATCTTCTGTCAGCTCCTTCAGGACATGTGCCGCTCAGAAATGTTTGCAATGAAGCTCGCAAAAATGTTTGTACCGACACTTTGTACACGATTGAAAATGACCCAAATTTTTTAACAAGTGATGAACTGGGGTTTTTTACTTATGATGCGGAAATGAAGCGCCAATCCATGCACTGGAAGAGCCGAACTTCACCGAGAGCCAAAAAAGCTCAAATGAGCAAGTCAAAATTTACAGCAATGATGATTGTTTTTTTTTATACCCGTGGGATTGTGTACCTTCACTGGGTTCCTGAAGGTCAAACAATTAATCAATATTACTACCTTGAGGAACTTTCTAAATTACATCAAAGAGTAAGAAAAAAACGCCCCGAAATGTGGAAGGACAAATCATGGGTTCTCCACCAAGACAATGCACCAGCTCATTCCGCGTTATCTGTCAAGAGGTTCCTAGCCAAGGACAGCATCCCAGTGTCAGAACATCCACCTTATTCACCAGATCTTGCACCATATGACTTCTACCTGTTCCCTAAGGTGAAATCTGCATTAAAAGGGACAAGATTTGAGTCTACGGAAGCTGTAAAAAAGAAAGCGGCACGTGTCCTGAAGGAGCTGACAGAAGAGGACTTCCAGCACTGTTTCCAACAATGAAAATTCGCATGGAGAGTTGTAGGGATAGAGGAGTATATATTGAAGGTGACAGTAAGTGATTATGTATAAAATAAAAAAAAGAATTTTTACAACGTCAGTCTTGTTAAATAGCCACATCTTGTATATAAGTACTTATTTTTTAATTTGAACCCGCAACAGAAGTTGAAATTCTGAATAGTTCCCTAATCAGATTTTGGCATGAATATTTAATTTTGCAACTTAATTATTTTTAAAACTGAACATAACAATAAAGAAAAATAGACGCACTCAAAATTTAAAATGGAGAAATTAGTTTGCACCATTCATTTCCATTTAATTTTGAGCCTCAATCAATGCCACCTCTGTTCAAGACAGCTATAAACTGATATGATCAATTCTTAAAAACAAAAGAATACTCACTGTAATCCAATTAATGTGAATACTAGGGCGAGCTGAATTGTACAAGATGAACATCAAATTAACTGATATTCCAAATAACATCCCAATTTCAAGACCCATAAAAAGACATGTAATAAATGTAGCAGCCAATGGTACTAAGTCTGCTTCTGCAAAATAAAAAATTAAATTAAATTTAATGAAAATATTCCATTCTAAAATATTAACCAAATATTCGACCATTCTGAATTTAATTTTATGATGACTCTGAAGATAGGTGGTAGCACCGAAATGATTTAAAAACAAAAACTAAATAGCAACCAAAAAAGAGGTTTTTTTTTGCGCCCTGGAGACTCCAGGAGGAGTATAGGACATGTCGTCAGATATAACACCTGAAATACATATAAGAATCACACAATGTATCACTACTATCAAGAAAGAAATTCTTGTACGCTATAAAAAGTTTCACTGATCAAGTAATTTTTCAGATTCTTTTTAAAGGAATTCAAATCCTCACAACACTTTAAAGATTGGGGTAATTTATTCATGAATTTTCTCCCTGCATAAGTAGGTTTTTGTTCAAACAATTTTGTGGAGTGATTAGCCACATGATAATTATTCCTGTTTCTCGTGTTGTGATTGAGAACATTGAAATTCTGCATAAATTTATTTTGCCTAACATACATAATCACCTCAAAAATGTAGAGGGAGGGAACTGTAAGCAATTTAAGCTCCTTAAATAGTGGCCTGCATGAGGTTAGCTGGTTAGCTCCCACCATACACCTAATAGCTTTCTTTTGAATTTTAAAAACCCTATTCATATTACCCATGCTAGAATTACCCCATACTAAAATACCATAACGGATATGAGACAGAATGGGGCCATGATAAGCTGCCATTAGTAATTTTTTATCATTTAATCTGGCGATTTGTTTTGGTGCAAATACCCCAGATGATATTTTACTACAAACTTGATTGATATAGAAGTCCCAAGACAAAGATCTATCTAGAGATACGCCCAGGAACTTCACTGTTTCTACATGCTCTAAACTATTATTATGAATAAATACATCCACTTCTCTACTTTCTTTAACGTTATGTTTATTTTTAAACTGCAAGTACTGACACTTTTTCCCATTAACTGTTAATAACATTTGATTCAAGAACTGTACTATGGACTCTATGTTAACATGTGTATTTACTTCAAGAGCATCTACCAGTAAACTGTTGCTGATTACTGAAGTATCATCAGCAAACAACAAAGCTCTGCCATTAGGTATGACTTCTGGTAACCTATTAATATACAATAGAAACAGAATTGGACCTAAAACTGACCCTTGTGGAACAGCTGCTTTGACTTCAAGCTTTCCAGATACAACCTTTGTAAGTTTCCCTCTAACAACCCTAGTTAACTCCACACACTGTAATCTATTAATAAGGTAAGATTGAAACCATTTCAATTCTACATCCCTAACGCCTAATGACTCCAGTGTTTTCAATAAAATTTCATGATCAACACAATCGAAAGCTTTACTCAGATCCAGAAACACTGCCAATGCTTTCTCCCCGGCATCCAATATATCAACTACTTGCTCCACAAGTGAAACAATTGCAGTTTTAGTTGATCGACCTTTTTGGAAACCATGCTGATCCTCTGAGATGATTAGGTTTTCAGTCAAGAAACTGATTAACCTAATAAATACTACCTTTTCAAAAATTTTACTGATTGTGTTTAAAATACTTATGGGCCTATAATTTTCAACTAACTGGCTATCTCCATTCTTAAATATAGGCAATATTTTAGCCTCCTTCAGTTTGTTTGGAAATACACCTGCTTCGAGTGAGAAGTTAATCAAATGAAGGAGAGGAGTAATTAAAAGATGTTTACATTCTTTAACAATTATACTAGAAATCCCATCTAACCCACATGTTTTCTTACTTTTCAAACTATCAATAACTGATTCTAATTCCTCACTTGAAACTAGTCTAAATAAGAATTGATTTACTACCTTGTTCCCTTTTGGATCATAACATCCCACTGTTTCCCCAATCTGTTGTTTAAGTTTTAAAGCTACTTCCTGGTAATATTTGTTAAAATAATTACAAATTTCTACACCATTCTGTATAGGTTCATTGTTTTTGTTAACAATAATAGGTATGTCAGTAAAACCTTTGTTGCTAACTACACCTCGATTCTTATTTATTATTTCCCATATAGCTGAGTTTAAATTTGGTGATTTATGAAGGACTTCAGCAGTTTTTTTGCATTTAGCTCTCTGGACTTCTCTGGCATAATGTTTTTTAATAGTTTTGTACCTTTGTTCGTTAAAGGTAGTCCTATGTGAAAGAAAATCTGAGTATACATCTCTAACTTCAGACCTCATTTTCAAAATTTCCCCTGTGACCCACTCATCTGTTTCCCTGACAATATTTTTTACATCTTTCTTTTTAATTGGACAACTATTATTATAATGAAATTTTAATGTTTCAATAAAATTATGATATTTCTGATTAATGTCAGAAGAATTGAAAACAGTCTTCCAATCCTCTTTGGATAAACTGTGTAACAAACAATTAATATTCCCTTGGTCTTCCTGCCTAAATTCTTTAATAATTTTTTGATTAGGGACATGACTACCTAAATCCTGAATCTCTAATACTTGGTACCCGTGATCAGAGAGCTCTGAACCCCTTAACCTAACCTGACAACTCACCATATTTGTTAAAATATTATCTATTATGGTTTGCGAGTGACTAGTAATTCTTGTATAACCTTTAACTTTTATATCAAGATTGTTCATCTCCACAATATCCCTAAACTGTTCAGCCATTTTATTTTGAACAGCAAGATTTACATTAAAATCGCCCAAAACTACCACTTTTACATATCGTTCTGTTAAAACTTCCAGTAGTTCACTGAACGATGAACAGAACTGACCCCAGTCACCATTAGGGGATCTATAGACACCCACCACAGCCATCTTTCCCCTCTTTTCTAACCTAACTTCTACCCCAGCCACTTCAATATCCATTTCCCGAGAAAACCGTTCTAAATAAGGTAAGTTACGAGTGTCAAGTTTCTTACTTGCATTAGCTAATATACAAACCCCCCCACTTTTGTGCATTTTCCTACAATATGAAGCAATAATAGAAAACCCTGAAAAGTTTATTAGTGACATCTCATAAGTAAGAAATAAATATATAATCATAGGTAAGAAATAAACATTTATATTATAATTTATAAATTAAATAAAAAAGTACAATATTCAAAATACCATCTATTATATCTTAACCCAAAAAACAAAAACAAACAAAACTGGTGCTTTTGAAGGTTGGTGATATTTTATGCAATATTAGTTGCATATTTTTTTTTAAAATCACTAATTGAAGCTAAAATAAGCATTCAGAAAAATGTTTGAAATAAAAGTTATAGGTTTTTTTTAATTTCCTACAACTTTCGTTACATATGCTTTAGCCCTAAAATGCATACAAAAGTTGCAATCTTAAAAAACATTTTTACTACAAGAGAATAACCCCTACAAATTTTAGCAGACATGGCATTTACTCTATAGTGTGGAGCACAAAAAGCGTAGTACATCACGCGGTTTTAGATTTTTTTGTAGGAGCCATTTCTGAAAAAATTGCAAAAAGTGTGTGTGAACACTCTGGTGGACTGATTTTGATGAAAATGTTAGTGTTGGTGATAGGGTCAGTGGCGGAGCGTATAGCAGCTTACTGTCGATTAATAAAAAGTTGAATTCCACTCACCTTAGAAGTCCTGCGACTTACCAGCTGGTACCAGTGGCCTTCCGATGAGTGGTGAGCTGCCGAAGATCTTGAAGTGGACTGTAATTGCGCGGTTAGTTTTCTGGAGTGTCTCCAGCGCGTTAAATATGTAGCAATGCGTGAATTTAATAGAGAAATACACATAAATAATATAAAGAAAACAAATTAGCGGTCGCGGATAATTCCCAATACTAGGGCGAAAGCGGAAAAGCGTAAGACTGCACAGAGAGCGTTCTTTTGCGTTTGCGAGTTAGCGGACGACTGTGTCCAGTTCAGTATAAAACTGTCTGTATGCGCAAGTAGAAATCAGCCCTCATTGGTTGAGACCGATAAATGATATCTTATAGTAGAACACAAAACTAAATTGAAGAATTGAACAAACATAAAATTTATATAGTCCCAAACAGTTGGGTCCCCATGAGATACCTATCTTAAGTTTGTATGCTATTCCATTCTCAAGACATTTTGTTCACACAAATCAATCGGTAAAAATCATGTTTTTTTGGGTCAGAGGGTCTGAAAAATATGAATTTCCGGTGAAAACTCAGGACAAGAGAAATTAAAAATAAATGCTTAAAAGCTTTGAAAAAGCGACTTACTTTTAGTTCTCCATAAAAGTGGTACAGCATGATATTCAACCATATAAAACATGGCACAAATAATGACACCAGCGACTGATGCTTTTGGAATGTAATAAAATGTTGGTGTTAAATAACTAAGCGATAATAATATCATCATACCTGAAACAATTTACAAACACCAATTAATAAAAATAATGATCATGACATGTAGCATTAGTACTGATACACCAGGAGCAAAAGTTATAAGAAATACACTATTCATTTGTAGTCATAAAGAAGTATCCTGATTGAATTAATGTACCTAAAAAAAACTGGTATAAAACAATCACACAAAGTTCTCCTGCCAATATTAATAATTAAAAATATAACCTACATTTAATCACGAGTAAACAACATAAAATGAAACTAATAACCTAATATTAATCATGAGTGAATGACGCTAAATGAAAATCAACCTCTGTTAATTTGTATTATTATATAAACAGTTCCGAGAGAGGTGGAAAATTGTTTGCTGTCGGATCAAGTGGCCAGGCGGCGGGTTTTTGGTTGGTAAGGCAGCTGTGGCCTCCTTGGGGCTGGACAAGGACGCCACATTGAGTCCAACACTGCTTCCCCCATCGTGAGGGAGTGAACATGAGTTTTTCTCGCCGCTTCAGATAAAAAAAAACCCTCTGCTAACTTAAAAAATATGAAAAATCACTAATTTATTAAACGCTTTTATTTAACTTACTCTTGGATCCATCAAATCTTGCAACTTAAAATTTTAATACTTCTACCGTATCAATATGAATCAAACTTTGCACACTTGTTTATCTTCGATGACAATACGCTGTGGAGGTGTTTGGAAAAAAAAATTTTAAAATTAAAAAAAAAATTTAAAAAACGCTTTTATTTAACAATTACTTACAAAAATTAACTAAAAAGAAAAAAATAAAAAAAATTTACAAAAAAATCACAGAAAAAAAAATTACAAAAAAATAAAAAGAAAAAATTAAAAAAAAAAACTTAAGAAACGCTATTATTTAACAATTAATCAAAAAGAAATGAACTAAAAAGAAAAAAATAAAAAAATTTACAAAAAAAAATCACAGACATTACAGTTAAAAATAAAAGCGTGGCGCATTAATATATATAATATTTATTGTAGAATATTCGTTGTAAAATATTATTTATACGAGTATTAATGCGCCACGCTTTTATTTTTAACTGTAATGTCTGTGATTTTTTTTTGTAAATTTTTTTATTTTATTCTTTTTAGTTCATTTCTTTTTGATTAATTGTTAAATAATAGCGTTTCTTAAAATTTTTTTAAAAAATTTTTTTTTTGCTAAACTAAGCTCAGTTAAAAAAATGCTTGGAATAAAAGTTGTAAGTTTAGTAATTTTCTATAACTTTATTTATGTAGTAAACATTTGTTGTAAAATGCACACTAAGACTGGTAACCTTAAAAAATTATTTTTTACTGATTTCAATGAAAAAATATGAAAAATCACTAATTGACACTAAACTAAGCACTGTAGAAAAAACCTTAAAAATAAAAGTTGTAGGTCTTTTAATTTTCTACAACTTTGATTATATTATGCACACTTTTTTGCTACATGTTTGCACTAAAATGCATATTAAGGCTGCAAATTGCCTTCAGGCCAGCCCAGTCAGTCAACTGGTAGAAAGTCGCTATTATTTGT